>OZ023073.1:5032745-15032745 GCA_963992785.1 Tenthredo livida
GATTTGAAAGAATTAAATATAATTGAAAAGAATGGCACAAAATTGTGAATTCAGACTTTGACATTCCTAATTCGATTTGGTTAGCCTGGATGTTGTAACTAAGCTCTTCAAGTCATTCTCAATCATTAGAGTCATTTTTCACTGTCGCTTGTTTATGATTGTATAATAAATATCTCTATCACTCCATTCTAACAAACGGATATGTTAAAAGTTTGTACAAAAATTGAAAGTGATATTCTGCAATCAAATCATTCCAGTAGTTGATACAGAAGATGAGGAGAATGAAGACATTGGAGAACCGTCGACCTCGGCTTCTGGTCGTCGTTCTTGCAAAATCCAAAAGAGGAATTCTGGTGCAGACGCCATGGCACACAGAATCCGTTACGAAGACAGGACCTCGCATTTTGCAGAAATGCAAGAAAAGCAGATCGAGGCAATATCGGTAAACATAATTCACTTTTGATAACATGGTCAATTGATGTATTTGACATTGTACAAACCTTCATTTGAGTGCGATTCAACGATAAGTATTGATTGTTCTTAAGAAATCCTATTCATCCTATTAGTAATCCTTACCATGACCAATTTCGATTTGTCATGAAAAATACTCATGCTAAATAGAATATATTCCGATTTGATTTGAAAAATCCTTTTCCTGTTGAAGAATTATTAATTACTGACAAAAATCTCATAGGATTTTAATCATGTAAAGAATACCAACCGAAATCTCATTGGACCTATTATTATCATGTTATTCCTCTACAGATAATGGCAAAGGCACAATTACTGCAAGCGCAGAACGAGGCCAAGAAGTTGGAGCTTCAAAAGGATTCGGCCGAAGAATTTCGGAAAATTGGAGTCGAATTCCGGAAAATGACGTCGTATGTAGGCAAGCTCGTGGACTGGATGACTGCAAAAAGAGAAAAGAACGAATGAATGAATGAATGAACGAATGAACACGACCTTCCCCCCCTGCTCCAGACCTTCAATCACTGATACGATGTGAGTGAGTCGTTAATTACCATATTGTTCCCAATACAAGTGGAGGTTTTTTGTTGCTACTATCACCAGCAAAAATCGCCCTCAACTTATATTCAGGATTTTTGGGAAATTTACCTTGCTGACTAAAAAAAAAAAGAAACTTCTTAGTAAAAACAGTGCAATACCTGTGATAAAGTTCCATGTCAACGGTTTTAATCTGCGTAGCACTAAACTCGACTTATATTCGGTATTTGAGGGGGTAGATACACCTTTAAAATAATATTTTTCAAATCACTGCTACACGCTCTGAGAAAATATTCTAGCGACTCAGTTTTTCTACAGTTGATTAGTGCTATTTTGATACATAGTTCATGATTTTTCCAGACTTTATGTCCTCCGCTGAACATAAATTCAGTCCATCGAAGAAACAGCAATTGTCGTAGGGTACAGGTCGCTGCGTTGGATGAAATTTTTCAACTTTGGAGGATATATTCTGTATGCACGTAATTTAGAGCCAAACCAATAATATTTGATGAATTTAATTTTTAGACATCTAAATTTTTGGTCTCGAAACAATTTTTCCAAAAATATGGAAAAAAAAGTTGTACAATCAAAAATTTATATGTGTAAAACTCAATTCATCAAATAATATTGGTTTGGCCCTAAATTACATTCATACTGAATTTTTCCTTAAAAGTTTAAGAAATTTCATCCAACACAGCAACATGTACCCTACGACAACTACTTTTTCTTTTATGAACTGAATTTATGTTCAGCGATTTTACACTCTTCCGAAATATGATAGTTTTACCTACCTATTTCATTTTCATTTTTGTTGTTGTTTATTATTCGCACAGTTTTGAATACACATATGTGTGTGTGTCTGTATGTGTGTGTGTACACCGGTACACAGACCGGGCCTCAAGCGGAGACGCTATCATTTACCCGAAACGCCATCTACCCGAATCGCCATTTACCCGAAAGCCATTTACCCGAACACCGAATACCCGAATCGTCATTTACCCGAATCGTCATTTACCCGAGTCGTTAAATACCCGAATCGCTAAATACCCGAACGCCAAATACCCGAACGCCATCTACCCGAATCGTCATTTACCCGAATCGTCATTTACCCGAATCGTTAAATAACCGAATCGCCAAATACCCGAACGCCAAATACCCGAATCGTCAAATACCCGAATCGCCAAATATCCGAATATCAAATACCCGAACGCCGAATACCCGAATCGCCAAATACCCGAATCGCCAAATACCCGAATCGTAATTTACCCGAATGCGACAGACGGGTTTCCATCCGAGCGACAGCGCCTTCAGCCAATCAGCAGCATTCCGCTTTGAGCGGCAATCTGAATCCTCTTCGCTCGCCTGAACGTACTCTATCCGTTGTCAAGTACGGTATTCAATTGGTTAAATTTTTATTAATAATGGAAAGGGTGAATAATTCAGAAATAACTTCCATTAAATGTAAATACCAAACGAATGTCGAATGAGTTTTTTTATTTGACTCTAAGTTACTTGTAGTACAAACTATCAAGTCAATTAGATGAAAATCATCATACTTTCGTTTCGGGTCTATCTATATTTTATATAGGTACATATATTATCGTATACGGCAGGAATAAATTACAGCAGGCAATTTTAGTTCATATTCGAATGAATATCATAGTTTTTATGGATTATTGTATTTTTAAATATCATATTTTTTATTCATTATTGCATTTTCAAATGATATCACTTTCTTTTCATCTGGACCATTTTTGATCAGGCTGAAGGATATTCTTTCTGTGGGTATAGTGCACAATAAATAGATAATAATACAGTCATTGCAAAACGTTGTTTGTCAGCCTCAGTACTTACCTACACTTGGGAGCGTCATTATGTTTGTTATTCGTCATTATTTGATTATGAACTTTTCATTCGATTAGTTTGTATGGTTGCACAGCATAACTGTTATTGGAAAACAATTAGTTGGCTGTATGCTCCAACTATACCTCTCCTCTTTGAATGCAATGGTTCACGATATGGCAAATTCAGATCTTCCGGTGCCGAACAACACTGGTCAGCTGTCCATTGTGGCGAGTCGCTGTAGAAATTTTTCAGGAACATTTATAGATTGCAGCAAACATACTTTTATGGTAATAATGTATTTCATTCCAGGACTCGCTATACCCAGACAGCATACTGTATTTATGATACAAATTTTGACTCAATTATGTTGCGTGAATAATTACAAGATATGTTCTTTTAGATATACACTATATAGTAAAAGACGGATGGAAGTAGGTATTTATAAAACTCTTCACAAAACTAAACGTAACCACCAAATATTTCCAATACCCCGGAATCACGGACATAAAACCATTTGTAAACTATTCATCACGCATATCTATTATTCTATCTCTTGAATAATGAATATTTGATACATATTTCGTGAATATAGTAAGCTGTGTGTGTAGCATACACTGGAATTAATTAGAATATAGGATTTTTAGCTCGTAGCATATCCTTACCGTTTAAGATTCTATTCTTTTCAAACGACCCTCGTTAATGCTCAAGAAAGCTGCCAAAAGCTGCCAAAAGCTGCATTTAATTGGCTGTGCATGGCCACATGTCATGTGTGATTCACCGTCGGCTGTAAATTGAAATATTGAAAGACATAATGTTAGAAGCAAGATCACCAATCCGAATTCGTATCTCGAAAAACCCTGATATTTTTCGTTATTACGGGATCGCTGTACACCTATATCGATATCGGTGTATGAACTCGATTTTCCCCAGATTCCACCTGCTGTACTGTAAATTTGAACGGCCGCAAAGGCTGCAAGTGACATGTAGTCGATCGGCCGCAAAGGCCACGTGTGACATGAACTCGGTCGGCCGCAAAGGCCGGAGTGACACGTATTCGATCGGCCGCGATGGCCGCGAATAATCGTCTCCGATGTCTTCCACTGGATAGTCACGCGTCTCACAAACTCACCGGCATTCTTTTCATCTGAAAACATTCTTCAATTAATATGACAGATTACTAATTTGCAGTTGCGTTATAGTAATGCACTGTATTCAATATAGATATTCTCAATTGTGTCTGGTGTGGAAGACAAGGTAATTGAAAATAAATATAGAACATTTTGGCTCGAGCTGAAATGTATAGGTAGGTAAATACCTGCGCAGTTAAGGGGGTATAGGACTGCTGGAGCCTTGAAAGCAATTATATTTTTCTGGGTGAAATTACAATGAGCGTACTTGAGATGGGAGAATTATATTTTAGTACATGTTTATTGGACTCAAAGTGAACCCTGAAGAAAATATAGATGAACAAAATCTTGATAAATATAGAAATCCGAAGCTATTGGATTAGCACAGGTTTTTTCCGGATTCGTAGCTGGCCCGCATGATAACTCAAGAGCCAAGGCACTTGAAAAGCTGAAATTTTCACCAAATTTTTATGATACCTTTGTGCATGGTGTGAACCAGTCTCATTGATTTACAAAAGAAAAATGTCAAAAATATTCGAAAAAAACGAAAATTTTTCGAATTTATTAAAAAAAAATCCTGTTCTTCGTTTACAAAATCCCTCACAGAATTTTGCCGTTGATGCGACTGGTTCACACTATGCACGAAGGTATTATGAAGATCTCGTGGAAGTTTCAGCTTTCTCAGTGCCTTGGTTCTTGAGTTATCATGCGGGCCAGCTACGAATGCGCAAAAAAACCTGTGCTGATTCAATTGCTATACTTATCGATATTTTTTTCATTCATATTTTTTTTGAGGTTCATTTTGCGTCTAATAAACATGTACTCAAATATAATTTGCCTAGCTCGAATACGCTCATTGTAATCCCACCCAGAAGAACATGATTGTTCTAAAGGCTCCAGCAGTCCTATACCCCCTTAATGATGGTCATATTGAAGAATCTGATTTATACTATATATCAAGTTTAAAGGTCGGTGTTTTTTTTCTTTTCTTTTATCAGCGTTATCTTCACAGAGAGGTAGAAGCTAATGCTCACTTCGGTCAACGCTTTTCTTGGTTTTTTGGCACTTCGGCAATGTGGATCCCTATCATTGTCAAGAAGTTGCTCAAGCCTGCGGCATGTTCGCCTTTCTGAACTCAGTTGCCGGCAGGTTGCAGTACGGACATCTGACCTGCCCGAAGAGGGGGTTATTGCCGTCTTGGTAATCCAGCGCTGCGCGAAGGATGTTGTTGGCACACTCGCTGCATAAAACCAGGTGAAAACACGGCATACTTATGCAAGTACTCTGTGCATCCTGGTATACGCAGCACGCTGAGTGGTAACCATTTATCGCATCGGGAGGCAGATCCGCGGGAGGAACGCCACGCGGGATAGGGTCGGGTTGGTCATCTACGTTACAATGAAAGAAAGGTTAGTTGGAGCTATTTTTTATTTTAAATTCTATTACGTTCATGTAATAATACGAGAAACACATACCTTCCTCTACATCTGAGATGATAATCATCTCGCCTCCTTCTTGGCCAGGTTCATCTGGAAGTATACATCATAATTAATTGATCGCAAGTGATCTCGAGCCCATTGCAATCACGAGCGTGTGAATTTTTGGCTATCTTTGAACCAATTTTAACTTGTCTTTCGATTACATACCCTGTTCGATGACGTTGAGCCGGAAGTTTTCATCCGCATCGCTTAGATCAGGTTCATCTGGAAGTATACAATATAATCAATTGATCGCTCGTAACCATTTAATGATAAATATGGATAAGACACGGACGGTAACTGTCGGCTGTTATAGCGATAGTATACCTCAACTCGTACACATTGTGACACATGAACCAGTTTGTACAAAGTCAAAGAATTGTGGATGTCCACAAATAAAAAATGTTCATTCCCTTAATGCTTAAGAATAAAGATAGGTAGATAGTCATCTTAGATGGAGCGATTACATCGAATATGTAGCAAAAGAACTGAGGTATATGCGGTCCTGTCTATTCTATAGACTTCGATTATGTCTAAGTAAGATTCAAATCTATATGAAGAGGTCAGTGCCAGAGTAGCTTAACCCACATTGTCGATAAAGCTCATTTCAACTGTCATCAGCCACTTGAAACAGGCCTTATCGACAATGTGGGTTAGGCTACTCTGGCTCTGAATTCTTCATATATGATCTATCGCGCACGGAGAGAAAAGACGTGCAGTGAGTCCGCCGCGACGGAGAGAGATTGTCATTTTTGTAGTAGCGCCGCTATCCGTTCTTTCGGGGGAGCCACTACTCCTCAAAGAGTACTGACTGCCCCGCAGGCGGGTTTTCACTGTACCAACGGCGTGAGTCCCACTTTTTCGTGTAACGTCTGCAGCAGCCCCTCGCACTTTTGGGAGAGCTGCTGCCCCGAAAGCGTGTTGCTACTCCTCGAACTCGCGGTACAACAGCGCCACTACCGTTCGTACAGTGACTGCACGTCTTTTCTCTCCGTGCGTGCTGTTCAAATCTATATTGCTTTATGGAATTGTGGGGTGGGGCGGGGCCAATGATGATGTAATTAAGAAACTACAAGTGATCCGATACTACAAGTGATCCGAAACCACATTTTGAAAGTAATGTCAGGAAAAGACCGACTGTACTCAACAATTCAACTGTATGAGGATGCAATGGTGCTAAACATTAGACAAAAATAGTGTGTTATCGTGGTTCATCAATGTGCGAAAAACGATGAGCTAATAACTGAGAGTTCCGGAGAATACTAGAAGTACAAGAAGTATTACGTGCAATAACATAATAGTTCCTTGGTATGCAAAGTCTGTTGGCAAGAAATGTTATAATTATATTGGACCGAGACTAGCAAACTGTCTCACTCCTCTCTATCGTCAACTAATATTCACCACACCTCAGTTTTTACGAAACAGTTTAGGTGGCAAAAATGTATATAAAACGTATGTACACAGCGCCCGTACACATAAAAAAAAGTCTGCCCTAGTATAACATAGTAGATAGTAGGTAGAATTGTGGACAAGTGCTAATGCGCTTTTACAATTCGAATTTGGTTTTTGAGCAGTACATAGAAACGTAACGATGATTATTATCCGGTAGGCATTATGTATATGATTGACAATTTTAATTTCAGAGATATTCCAAGGAGAAAACGGTCAAACATAGAACCCTAGTCTTCATCACATATTTATTTTAACTTGCCAAAGACTAGAAACTTGAGTCTCGGTGAGAAAAGACAACTTTGAAGATTATACGTGTTCATCGAAACACGAGAATGCTCACCACCTAGTGAACAAAATTAATTAGAAGAAGGAATATTAAGCAATCAGTTAGTTTTATAGGGCCCTCGAGTGAATCCTGGAAAAAATTGCCTGATTTTTCTCTGATAATTCCAGACTGCAAAGAATTCCCCGAGTCTTTCAGGTTATCCCTGTTTTCCATATGCGTAACAACCCTGATTATCTGATTGAATACTGTTGATGTATGTCTCTATTGCTGTACTCAATAAACAATAAACAATAATCTCATACCCATTCGAATCACGAGTGTGTGAATTTTTGGCTATCATTGACGATATTTTAACTTGTCTTTCGATCACATACCCTGTTCGATGACGTTGAGCCGGAAGTTTTGATCAGCGTCGTTTAGGTCTGGTTCATCTGGAAGTATACGTTACAATTAATTGCCAATGGTGAATCAATAGAAACGATAAAATATGAATGAATATAAATTGACAAAAGATAACGAATATTTAGAGTAAACTCAGAGGCATTAAAATACATGGAAAGTGGAAATATACTATGCGTGACACGTCGCCACAACGGCTGTGTTAAGGATAAGGAAACACATGATGCTCTTGCAATTACAACTCATTTTATATACAACAATATTGATAAAAACCTTCCAACCGCTCTAGTTTTCCTTGATCTTGCCAAAGCTTTTGATACTGTTAATCATAAGATACTTTTAGATAAGCTATGGAGGCGAGATATCAGAGGCACCCCATACCAATTATTAAAAAATTACTTATCTGATAGAAAACAATGTGTTAAAATAAACAATCGTACTAGTGTTACCACCTCTGTTAAAGTTGGTGTTCCTCAAGGAACAATTCTGGGCCCTCTACTGTTTATTATGTACCTGGATGATATCTTTAATGTACTACCTGAAAAAGCTTTAATATCCTATGCTGATGATACGGCGGTACTTTGCTCAGCTAAATCTTAGTCTGCAGTTAAATTAGTACTTACTAGCTGGCTCAATAAACTTGACCTATGGCTTAAAGAAAATCAACTCTCCCTTAATATTGACAAGTCAACTTATATAATCTTCGGTAGTTACAGTGATAGTATTCCAGCCAAGTACGAACTGTTCATGAATGATAAAGAACTCGAAAGAGTAGATAACTGTAAATATCTGGGTATATAGTTTGATTGTCATATGAAATGGAATTTCCACGTACGTGAACTAACTAAAAAAAATCGTTATTTCACTTTTCTTTTTTATAAATGAGACAAATGTCGCGAGCCTACAGTTTTGAAGACAATATATCACGGTCTATTTGAGAGCATAATTAATTATGGTATAATAGCTTGGGGTGGCGCATATGATAACTTTGTTCAACCTATCATCACCATTCAAAACCGTTTGATCTATCATTTAGCTTCATGTAATGGTATAACTGCTCCGCTTAATATCAAAGATACTTTCATTGTTAATACCCTAACACATTATTATAATAAGTGTAAAGTTCAATATTGTGAAAGAAAACTTCGAACTAGATCTAAGTCGTTAACGACACCCAAAATTAATAAGACTATTAGCACTAAGAATGCCTACTATGTTGCAATAAAATATTTTAATCTCCTTCCTAATAATTTCTAATATTCAGGAGGAAGTTGAGAGGTTGGATATGCTCTAGGACTGACTAGTCACTTATGTATTAAGTTCATTTTTCCTTTGCCTATGCACTGTATTATTTTGATATTGTAATTGAATTTATATATTCATTTTTTTTGTTACTTTTATGCTTATATTATGCTTAAATTCTGGTTCTATGTATAGGTGTTTTACACCTCCATAGAATGTATGCCAGAATTAAAATAAATATTATTATTATTATTATTACTATTATTATTATTATATGTCAATAATGGTTATCCTACCAGGTATAGCAGGCAGATCGTCAGCCACAATGGCGATAGGGACTCCAACGGCAGCTGGGATAGGTGCAGGGACCTCAGCCACAACAGCGATAGGGACCTCAACGGCAGGTGGGATAGGCGCACGAACCTCAGCCACAGCTTCGACCAGCTCAGGGTCCTCCAGATCGTCGGCGACTTGGTTGGCAACTCGGCGGACATGCCCCAGGTTGTCGTAGAGTCCACCCACGAAATATGACGCCTGTTCTGTAAATTCGGCAGTCGTTATCCTCCCTTCCCTTAAATTCCTCCATGCTGCTGAAATTCGCTGGTGATGGAGAACGTAGGCCATCTTAGGCGTCCGTGTGACACGCCTTCCTTGCTGCAGTGACGAGAAATCCCCACGAGCCGCGGATTGGACGTTTATAAGTTTTCCTAATCGAAACGAAAAATATGTTACTCGTCATACATACATACATATACATATACTATATATACACAAATATAGGTATATACATATTAGGGTGGTCCTTATTTGGGGGCCGGACGAATTTTAATCGAAACGCCCCCCAGAACTGTTCTAAATATTGAAGAAAAAAATAAGTCAAATTTTCAATTTTTTATTTCACCGGGAACACATGCCCCAACGAGCTTTTTCTTTTTTATTCAACAAATTCATTGCTGAGAGATAGAAATTCATTAGAAAAATTACATTTTTCGTTATGAAATACAAATTAGTCATGTGAAAATATAAACAAGTGAAAATTGAATTTTTTTTCCGTCATTCATTTTCGTATTTCACAGAAACAATTGATGACGAATCGTAAGGGAGACAATATTCCTTAGTTTTGAATTATTTTTACATGAACAATCCGAGTTTTTACTTCATTCTTTTTGGCAGTGTTTTCGTTGGTTTTTCTAAAGTTTTTTTTTCTAAAGCGTGACTAACTTCACTCCCAACACATGACCTCAGAATGTTGATTGAATGTTGATTTTTGATATACAGTGAAACCTCCCAATAGCGGACACCTTCGGGACCGGAAATTTTGTCCGCTATTCAGAGGTGTCCGTTATTCGGAATATAGCTAGCTAGGGGATTTCTAACTTGTCCGATATAAAGAGGTTTCCGCTATTAAGAGGTGTCCATTAAGGGAGGTTTCACTGTATTGGAAATCAATCAAGGTTTCCGAGAAAACGATCCTCAATAACGGAATGCGGATTATAACGAAGGCCTCAACATAGTTAAAAAATTGAAAGTTGTCAACGCCATTGCCGAAAAAACCGTTGAATCGATCGAAGACTATGATGATCATCTAACTAAAATGAACAACAGAAACAATTTATTATGCATATTGTTTCGAAACATAGAAGGAACTATCCAGATTTCCGTATTGACAAACCCTTTTCAAAAATCTGAACGCGTATGTAATATGCTGTCATTTCACTACCCTTATTAATTTGCTTATTTTATTGATGAAAAAGAATCTTCGTACCGGAAAATATTATTTGTTACTAGTTTCTGATTGTTCATATGAAAATGTAAACATTTTGCTACTAAACATTCAGAGGTTTCCGATCACTTAAGTTGTAAAATGCGATGAAAATGCTTCACCTACCAATTGTTTATATTTTTACATAATCGATTTGCATTTCGTAAAGCTAATTATCATTTTCACCATGCATTTCTATGCCTCAGCAATGAATTTAGTGGAACAAAAAAAAAAAAATCAAAAGCTCGTTGGGGCATGTGTTCCCATTGAAATGAAAAATTGAAAATTTGACACATTTTTTTTTTCAATATTTGGAACCGTTTTGGGGGGCGTTTCGATTGAAATTCGTCCGACCCCGGAATAAGGACCACCCTAATACATATATATATTAGGGTGGTCGTTAATTTCTAACATATACTGTAACTTTCTGCATATGTTTCACCAGCTGAAGGCTGGTGAAATTATGCTAGTTCGCGTGAGTTGTTTGTCACGGGTTATGATATTTGGAGCTCCTCTGGGAAAAGTTGAAAAATCCCTTAATTTACCCTAATGCAGACTCGGATAGATTTTTCACTACCAGAGCTGCTTCCCTCGGATCTGGGATATGTCAAATTCCCCAGACAGCGATAGGTGCTATAGAGCTACCGTGCTGTTGAATTTGACTCACCGATACCGTTTTAATCAGATCTGGGATATGTCTCACTCACCAGACGAAGGTAGGTGCTATAGAGCTACCGTTGCTGGTGAGATCAACGCACCGATACTGATATCTAGCTAATGATTTTAAGTTGACTGAAAATTAAAGAAATTATTAAGAGAAAACAATTTATAAGAAAATAGAAACAAAGATCAGATTCCTGATAAATTGATGGTCATTAGACCGTTCTCTATTTATTTAACAAAAGAATTAAATGTGAAATCCATTGGATTTTAAGTATTTACAAAATAATACAAAAATAAATCATAATAAAGAATTTAACGTGAAAGAAAATAGTTTTCTTGTCTGACGAATTTATAATACTTAACCTAACTTATTTTAATCGCGCGCTGGCACCATGTGCCGGACTTTGTGTTTGAGATTTTTGATTTTTTATTTGAATGCTTATTTATTGAAATGCTGCTCTAGCTATATCAATCGAATTTTGTGATTCTAACGGTATAATTGCTGCTTTAGCAGATTATCCAACAAACTTGACTCGATTTGAAATGTGGCCGCTTTGGCACTTGCTATGCTCAAATAAGAGATTATAATTGTGAAGCTAAATGGATATGTGAGACGGTACGCCGCTATGGCATGAGTCCGCTCATGAGCCGTGTGACGGTCGCCTTTTATATTCGTAATGACGTCACATCTGATGTTCTTGCTATGCGTGAGCTAGCTTGCGCGCTATTGCGCTGCTCTATACAGTGACATGTCGGCGTATGCGTGTATTGCCTATGGCTTATACTAAGGATACGTTACATTGCCCTCTTTTTATCAACGGGTGTGCGGTTGTGAGCTTCTTCTGTGATGCACCGGCAAGTAAGTTGATAAAACCTTTAGATCTTGTGCAGGTTGCGCCTTATTTTCTTTTTATAGTTGTTACATCCAAGTATTAAATTGTCATGTCCGAGAAAATTTTTTGTTACGTCCGAGGTTTTTTGGTTATGTCATGTCCGAGTTTTCTTTTTGTTTTTAGTCCCTATCCATTGCCAGAGGATCATCGATGTCGAATTCCCCCATGAAATCCGGTAGCTCGTCCTCCAAAGATAATAAAATAGGCACAGGAATATCGAGAGAAAGATCTGAAGTTAAATCATCTGGACCCAGGATCGGCAAGTCGAAGTCACTGGCAAAGGACAGCGGTGATGGAATGTGCAGTCGGGCCCCGAGATCTTCATCTGCTGCATCGGTCTCGACCTTTGGTACCCCGAAATTGATTGGAGGTTGATGTTTTATCTCGGCGTCCAGATCAATAGCAGCCAATGCTATTGGTCCAAACGTCCTGAACATCTCGACTTTATGTTTGTGTGCAGCCTTTTCCTCCTCCGTCCTCTCCTTCATATCGATCCTTGCCAATTTCCATGTAATGTTGTTTGGGTTTTCCTCGTGTAACTTTTCCTTCTTCTTCTTTACCTCTTCCTCCTTTCCTTCTTCTCGTGCTGTTTTAATAGCTGGGGTACTCCCCTTAGCTACCTTCTTCGATTTTTCTTTTTTTGTTTGCGTTCCCCTTCCGGTTCTATGTATCCCGTTTCCATTAATAAAACGTCCGGATGGACTTAGCGTTTTATATAAATTATTGTTAGCGTCGTGACAATCTATGTCTCCTTCCACTACTTGTATACTCTTTTCTGGCATCGTTGAATAACCGTATTTCGAGAAATCCATTGCGAGTACTGTACTCGAATTCTAATTTCGTCATGATTTATATATTCCTGGTAATCCTCTTTAGCGGATTATCTCAATACTTTTATTCTTATTTCTAGTCTAAATTCCGGCTAATCACAAGGTATTTTCAATAGTTGATTCAAACTGATTCTAAATATAGTTTCATCATATTTACATGGAAACGTCCCCTTTCTAATCCTGTCTTTATATTCTCTAGGATGTATGTAGCCTCTCCTATTTGTTGGCTTATAATATAGGGTCCTTCATATAATGGAAAGAATTTAGCCATCTTTTTATTACCACTGTCCGACACATTAGGTGCTCTTATTAAAACCTTATCACCTACCTTAAATCTAGATAATTTGTGGCTAGAATTAAACCTATCGGCTCTTCTTTTACCGTTTTTCTTTATATTCTTTTCCACTAAGTGGAGTTTGACATCATATGGAATATCTTTAATTTTTGGATTAATCCAATCTGCCCAAAATCTGGTTGGTCTACTTTTTAATTGGACCTCGCAAGGAGCGAATCCAGTACCATCATGGCACACTTCATTTATACAAGTTTCAATAACTCTAATCCAGTTAATCCACTGTGTATGATTGTCTGTCAGGAAGGTACGAAAAAATCTACCAATTTCCCTATTTACTCGTTCGACAATATTTCCTTGAGGATGCCTGATTGACGAGAAAATTAATATAATGTTTTCATCTTTTAGTTTATTTATCCATTGGGATGAAGTGAATTGTGTGCCATGATCGCACTGGATTCGCTTCGGCTTCCCTAATTCTGGAATATAATCCCTGAAAATGCAAGTAATTGTGGACTGCGCATTCGCCGACCTCAAAGGATACAGCTTGACGTATTTGCTAAATGCATCGATCGTTACCAGGAGCCATTTATAGTTACCTTTACTGGCTGGTAGTGGTCCTAAAAAATCTATGGACACCAGATCTCCTACTCCTTTCGGAACTATATTTTGCATTGTTGCATATGAATAACGGTTTGGCACCTTACATCGTTGACACTTGTCGCATTTCGCAATTATTTGTCGCACTCTTTTTGCTAATTTTGGATAATAAAAACCCTCTCTAAGTAGTTTATGACATTTTGATGCACCTACGTGGCCGTATGCCTCGTGACACTCGTCTATAAGATTTTTGAGCAAACCCTCGGGTATGTAAGCTTTATAATCGCCCTCTGGATTTTTATGATATAAAATGTTATTCTCTACGATGAGGTTTTTATTTCTCTTTAAACTTTCTGGTTGCATTAACTCGCAAACCTTTTTATCCTGCTTTTGAAATTTCCAAAAGACTTTTAAATTTTCTTTTAAATCATTTTTTATTTCTTTTGCTAATGCTGCTACGTTAAATTCTACAATTTCAGATGCTACTTCTTTTATTTCAGGTGGATTTCTGCTAAGGATGTCAGCAACTATATTTTCCGTTCCTTTGATATGCTCAATTTCAAAATTGTATGCTTGGATAAACAGAGCCCATCGAGCTAGCCTGGAGCTTATAAGTTTACATGAAAACAAAAAGGTTAAAGCATGATGATCTGTGCGTACTGTTAGTTTTGCACCTATGATAAATGATCTGAATTTTCCTAAAGCAAAAACTATAGCCATTAACTCTTTCTCGCTTGTAAAATAATTAAGCTCTGCGCCTTTCATGGTTCTGCTTGCCAATCCCACAATTTGCTTCTCGTTCTCGTCAGACACCTGATATAAAACTGCGCCTACTGCAAAATTGCTAGCATCGCACTCTAAATAGTAACGTTTGCTTGGATCGGGGTGATGCAATATCATTTTTTCACAAAAAATGTCCTTAACTAGGTTAAACTGTCTGTTCATTTCCTCGGTCCAATCCCACTTGGCACCTTTTCTTATCAAAGCTAGTAGTGGAAACGTTGCGTCTGAGTAGTCTTTTGTAAATTTATTATAATAATTTGTGAGGCCTAAAAATCCTTTTAACTGTTTTACGTTTTTCGGCGTTGGAAAATGTTTAACCGCCTCGATTTTCTCTGGTTGAGGTCTAATACCTGTCTTTGTTATTTTATGACCTAAAAAGTCTACTTCTTCTCGAAAGAATTTCGATTTTTTAAAGTTTATCGTCATGTTATATTTCCTAAAAGTCTCGAATAAAACTTTAAGGTGGGCCAAGTGAGATTGGACAGAGTCAGAACAGCACAGGATGTCGTCTACGAAATTTATCGTAAACTGCTCTGTATTTTTTAAAACTAAATCTAATGCTCTGACTAGGCTCGCCAAACTCGTATTTAACCCATATGGTGTGACAGTAAAATGGTACGTTTTGCCCTCATGCATAAATGCAGTATATTTTCGTGAATCGCGATGGAGTGGAATTTGCCAGAAACTAGCAGTCAGGTCGAGACTTGACATGTAGGTATTGTTATTACACCTCTGAAATAAGACCTCAGTTGATTGAGCACAATCATGGTCAGGTATTATTAGCTTATTTATGAAACGTGCATCGAGCACCAATCGGACTTCTCCAGATTTTTTTTCCACGACCACTAAAGGATTAACGTATTCGCTATAAGATCTTTCAATTACGCCAATTTTTAGCATTTTTTCTATTTCGAGATTTACCTTCTCCCTATGGATCATTGGGATCGGGTAAGATCGTCTGACAAAAGGCCTATCTTCATAGATTTTTATCTTATGCTCAGAAATTGCTACTCGACCGGGTATTTTACTAAAAATGTCGTTATACTCGTTTAATAGGTCGGAAAAAATCTCTATTTCGGCTTTATTTAATACCTGACATTCAGTGAGTTTCTCTTCAACCTCATCACTGGTCAAATTATATTGTGTCATGTCGTCTTCCTGGTTTGCTATTTCGTCTTCTACAAAATCAATATTAGCTATCTGATCAGTTTGCAATATATCGGTTTTATATAACTCCACCGAGCAGTACCCTGGTGACAATTCTAATCTTAGCCTCTCTGTTCTTAAGTCAAGATCGGCTTTCCATTTATGGAGTGTGTCTATCCCGATAATAACTTCCCTCCTTAGACCGCTAATAATGAGGAAATTAATTCTATCAAACAATTCATTTACTTTAACTTTGGCAAATATTTGTTCCTTTATTCTCGTTGGCTTGCCCCCTATTACTCCAAAAATCTGAGTATTTACGACAGGTAGCCGCTCACATTTTGAAAGAGAAATTTTATTTCGATCATAAAAATCTTGTGAAATACAACTTATTTGGCTGCCTGTATCTATAAGAGCTTGCACTGTAATATTTTCAATAATTAAACGAATCTCTGGACATTGTTTGTTAACCTTTTCTACCTCCTCATCCTCAGCTAATAAGTAATTGGCTGGGTCTTCGAATAAATTATCATCTTGAATTGACTTTTTTAAATTTGCCGCGGAGATAATTAGATCACGCTGTGTCGGAACTGTAATATCCAGTTTCGGCACAGCGCCATCTAGTTTTCCGGACTTGATTCTAACATCGTATCGATTTCTGTTTCATCGATCTTACTTTCCGTGATACATTGGACTTTAGCATTTGTCCAATTTTCTGACTTGTTGTGGACATAATCGCTTTGTCCAGGTCGACGTTGCGTATCAGGTTTGTCTAACGAGTCGCGATTCTGGAATGGCTTTGATCCCTGGTTATTATTTGTTCGCCATGAAAGAGGTTTGTTTTTCTCTTCGTAAACTCGGCTAGTCGATGGACCCTGTTTATTAAACATTAATTGATTTGCTGATCTACGTGAGGCGTTAGATCGGCCCCCTGTCTGCATTTCATCTAAAAATGTAAGAAGTGCATCTATTTCCGAGATATTTCGGCATCTAGCAGCCTCAACCACGTGCTCATCAAAATGTCTAATAAGTGATCGTACTATTTCTTCCTCAGGCACTCGAGGATTTAATCCTGCGGCAGCAGCGAATTTACGGTTGGCATATTCCGACCAAGTGATTTTAGAGTCTACGATGTAAAAGCCAAACTCTAAATCTTTTCTAATCTCTCTTTGGATTTCGACACCCCAGAACCTAGCAGTGAATTTTGACTTAAATGCATCCCAGTCATTTATGACGTCGCGACGCGCAGTCCACCAGTCCTTGGCATCTCCGGTGAGACTTTGACCTAACAATTGAAGTCTTAAATCCTCATCGGCTCCTAAAAATGTGAAATATTCTTCGATTTCTCTAATGTACACCATGGGTTTTTCCCAGGCTTTTCCCGAATATGTGGGTAATTTTAATTGCTTTGTAATAAATCTAAGTGGGTCTTGACTACTACTACCAATGGGACCTGTCGCCCTAGTTTTTAATCTTTTTAAGTCTGCGTCTAACCCTATTTTTAGACTTTCGTGTTTATGATTTATATCCTTTATCTTTTCATTTATGATTCGATCTCTCTCTTTAATTTTACTATTCAAGACTTCGAGATCACTATCATGTTCTGTTCTTATAGTTGATTCTACTCTACTTATTTTATCGTTGCAATTACTAAAATCAGTGTCCCATTTATCTAACACTATATTGACTTTGGTTTCCATGTCGTCAATTCTTTTTTTGCTTTTAGCAGTAGTCTCGTCTAACTTCTTACTGATTTTATTCTCAAATACTACTTGCGCTTCTATATTAGTGATATGGAAATTGTTAATTGTTCTTTCCATTTGAGCAAATCTATTTTCCATTTTCTTTTCCATCCGCTCATTGGTCTTTTCTAAAGAAAGCAAGGTAGCCGCTATTGCTGCTAAAGACTCATTGTGATCACGGCTTGGACTCTCAACGTGACTTAATATGCTGTTATTTGCTGTAGAAGTATCTGACTCATGGAAACCAGTGTCTCTATTCGTTGGTCCGGGCTGACCTACAATTTTATCGCCCTGTTTATCAGGAACCTGATCCTTTCCCTCCATTTTCCTATATTTTTGATGCTTTGTATGAAATAAATGAAGCTAAGAAATGATTTTAAATGTATTTGACTTGGAAGTCTTGAAATTGCCCCAAAACAAGTGAATTTAAGTTTAACAATGAATCTACTATGAATTTATGAAATTAAATAAATTTAATTTTATTTGAGGAGCCCCACGTTGGGCGCCAAATGTAACTTTCTGCATATGTTTCACCAGCTGAAGGCTGGTGAAATTATGCTAGTTCGCGTGAGTTGTTTGTCACGGGTTATGATATTTGGAGCTCCTCTGGGAAAAGTTGAAAAAACCCTTAATTTACCCTAATGCAGACTCGGATAGATTTTTCACTACCAGAGCTGCTTCCCTCGGATCTGGGATATGTCAAATTCCCCAGACAGCGATAGGTGCTATAGAGCTACCGTGCTGTTGAATTTGACTCACCGATACCGTTTTAATCAGATCTGGGATATGTCTCACTCACCAGACGAAGGTAGGTGCTATAGAGCTACCGTTGCTGGTGAGATCAACGCACCGATACTGATATCTAGCTAATGATTTTAAGTTGACTGAAAATTAAAGAAATTATTAAGAGAAAACAATTTATAAGAAAATAGAAACAAAGATCAGATTCCTGATAAATTGATGGTCATTAGACCGTTCTCTATTTATTTAACAAAAGAATTAAATGTGAAATCCATTGGATTTTAAGTATTTACAAAATAATACAAAAATAAATCATAATAAAGAATTTAACGTGAAAGAAAATAGTTTTCTTGTCTGACGAATTTATAATACTTAACCTAACTTATTTTAATCGCGCGCTGGCACCATGTGCCGGACTTTGTGTTTGAGATTTTTGATTTTTTATTTGAATGCTTATTTATTGAAATGCTGCTCTAGCTATATCAATCGAATTTTGTGATTCTAACGGTATAATTGCTGCTTTAGCAGATTATCCAACAAACTTGACTCGATTTGAAATGTGGCCGCTTTGGCACTTGCTATGCTCAAATAAGAGATTATAATTGTGAAGCTAAATGGATATGTGAGACGGTACGCCGCTATGGCATGAGTCCGCTCATGAGCCGTGTGACGGTCGCCTTTTATATTCGTAATGACGTCACATCTGATGTTCTTGCTATGCGTGAGCTAGCTTGCGCGCTATTGCGCTGCTCTATACAGTGACATGTCGGCGTATGCGTGTATTGCCTATGGCTTATACTAAGGATACGTTACAATACTTGGCATCTCTTAACTCGATAGATAATGACCCTAAGACACCCTGTAATTCTTTTCATATTATTAAGGGTGCCGAAATCAATTTGCAGTTGAGAAAATTGAGAAGAAAATTAAAAAATTGAAAACAAGTTTTTCCTCAGTTTTAGAGTAAAAAATAAGAAAACTAATGTTCACTCTAGCATTATCATATGATGAAGCCGAAAGATTGATTGACTCAGTAGTTTGGTCAGAAAAAAGCGGGTGACCAATGTAGAATGACAAAAAACGAAATCTTTTCGACAAAATATGTATTTTCAGAAAGAAAGAAAGAAAGATCAGACATTTTTACATGAAAAACACGTTGGATTTTCACATCTCAACACACACTATGAGATATCAAAATTGCATACAAATTGAAAATTTGACCCCGGATTGTTTACAGATAATTGGTAGACCTGCCTATAAATATACCAATTAAAAATAGATTAGCTATCATTACCCATATTTATACATCTACTTATTCATTTATTTGATTGTTTATAAATGTTACGGGCAGCATACAGAGATAGAATGCTGGGCACGGATGTGTGAACGCACAGGTCGATTCGCTTCGTATAAGTACTTACGCGTGAAGTCCCAGATATTCGGGTGTGGCGCAATCTTGTGCAATATCACCTTGTGATATGACTCAACGCAGTTGTTTGTGCGACGTAGCAGGTCATAGACAGAAAATAGCTGAGGCGTCACTCGTTGCAGCCATTGACGGTTGTAGTAGACAGAAAAATCCGCCATAGTCATTCTGACACCAGCACTAGCGGTATTCACTACCATCTGAAAAGCTTCCGCTATCCGCTCGGCTGGGAGCAGGGCTAAAGCCATTACTTTTCTGAGAACCTTCCTAGCCTCCTCGTCATTTTCTAGAAATGCGCTGAGTCCCAGATTCCTAGCCTTCCTGTACACGGCCTGAACGGAAACAGACCAGTAATGATTGCTTTATAAGTTCCAGGTTTCGTCTGTGTATAGTATTGAGATGAAGGTAAGGTTGCTATAGCGCAGGATATATATATTAGACCTGTCCCGGAGGAGGGTAAAATGATATTTTGATGGTCGTAACCCTCAAGGTGGTTCTGAATCATATGAAAGAAATGTCAAATTCTGTTAAATTTCATTTCCTCCATAGTTACCCACCCCTAAGAAGCCTCACTTTCTCTCATAAGAATAGCATCAATTTTTCGTGATTTTGAATCTTTTTTTCCACCGTTTGCCTAATTATTAGCTACAAAATCTCCAAGTATTAGAAAATTGTGGCAGTAATGATACCTTCCGACGGATTTTCCGGAATCCGAAACATTTATGGGCCAGATCAATCACATCTTCATTCTCTGTATCACAGAATATAATGATGAAGATGTGAAAATTACAGAAAAAATGTGTGATTGGTCTGGCCCATACATGTTTCTGTCGAATTCCAAAAAATCCGACGGAAAGTTATCGGTACTGCCAACATTTTCCGAGAGTTTGCGATTTTTTTAGCTAATGATGGGAAAACGATAAACAAAAGATTGAAGACGCCGAAAAATCTATGATTTTCTTATGAGAAAAAGTGAGGCTTCGTAGGAGTGGATACATATATATGGAGGGAAGAAATTGAAAAAAAATTCGACATTGCTTTTAAATTCTTTCGAACCACCTTGAGGGGTGCGACCATCAAAATTTGATTTTACCCTTCCTAGAGACAGGTGTAATACACATGAAGAAATAATCAAGAAGAAGTTGTCGAACCTGACAATAGTGAAAGAAACACCCGTGTGGCACAGCTTCAGGGTAGACCCCTTTCAGTGACGCTTGCAAAGCCTTTTCAAAATCCGTCATGAACGATGTCGGGGACAAGTCTGGGGCCAGCACCGTTTTCAGATAGGTCAGCACAGAGTCATACGCCGACTGACTTTTGCGTCCCATGAGCGCCCACGCAAAAGGTAATGTCTGCAGAGAATGAGACAAAGAAAATATTATTAGCGACTCCGTGAACACTTTTGCACCACGTTGGAAATTCAACAATATATGACAGACCACAGGCCAGGATGGGCTACCGGATGGAGCAGGCTGATGCTGGTCAAATTTTTTCTAGAACAACCAAACAGCCAAAATGACAGGCGACGTGAAATAATACCCAGTTTAATCTTCGAACCGTTTGAAGAAAGTTAGACTTTAGCGCACAGATATCTGAATGGTCCTTCAGACATTTTTTTTTTTTTTTCATAATATTACTATGATTTTTACTGTTTATTTCCCCATCATTAAGGGGAGGCTATGGTCTTGAAACTGTTTTTTTTCCTTTTTGTTTTTTTTCATTATATTTTATGAATGTAGCTGTTTCGTGCTTCGTATAACCCCCAAATTTATTTCTTTATCTGAGGGTTTGCTAAGGTATGAAAGTACTTATAAATGTGCACTACTGGTATCGATGATTCTGTGTGAGTATATAGTGAAAAAAAGGAAAAAAATTCGGATTTTCGAATGTACCAAACTTCAAAGCGATTTTCCCACATTTCACGTTTTCAAAGTCGGTGACGGCTGTAGTTTGAAATCTATTGCAACAATCCTTTTCAAACTTGGTACACTCTTTCTCTGTATAATTTATGAGGTAACGCTGTCGAGTTTTTTTTAATTCATTGTTATTTTTTTATTTTACATTAACAAATTTGCCGATTTTTCAGCGAAAATCGCCTTTTTGACTTTCCAGTATTACCAGAAGTCGAAAAATCTATAAACAAAAAACAACTCGACAGCGTTACCTGGGGAAACTTATAAACTGATAAAATCAATTTGATTTTTTGATTTCTGATGATCCAGTGACAAGTTACAACCGTCACCGCAAAACAACGTTTTTCGAGACGTCTCCGAAGATTTGCTGCCAACGGCTTAGTTGTTAATATTTTCCGCTGAAATTTTCACACAACATTCTTGAAATGTTATTCTACAATAGCGTGATTATCCAATTTAAAATACATTGCCCGTACCTAGTAAAAAAAATGGTTGGAAAGTGTCTTTTTTTCACCGAATTAGGCGTAGCCTCCCCTTAATACAACTGTTGTCTTTGTCACTGGTTCCCATTACCTTTGATTGTCTATTCATAATTCTGCTCCAAGTTTTGTCAATTTTCATTTCAATGTTTCACTATTCCTATACTTTTAATTTATATGCATTTTCGTCAAGGGTGATTCACTCTACTCACATGCTAGAGATGTTTCATCGAGTAAGCATATTATTGACAATTTTTTTTTTTTTTATCAATGATGACAGTGTGCTCGCACAATCACTTCTTTTAACCTGATTGATTAACAAATTGAAAATTAACAAAAGTGATTGCGCGAACACACTTTCATTATCATTGATAAACAAAAAATAGTCAATAATCTGCGTACCCGATGAAACATCTCCAGTAAATACACTCAGCACGTGAGAAACACATAAACATGGAAAAAAACGGAGAGACAAAGGTTAAATTGCAGGCACCGATCGGTCGAGCTGGGTGGTCTAGTGGCATAGGTCCCCGGTTAGGCTGCAATAGACTCGGGTTCGATTCCCGGATCACCTGTTAATTTTTCTTCAACACTTAAATTTCTATGTTTAGCTCCTATACTTACATGGTTATACTTGGTGGCCATGACGGTCAGCAGCTGATAGGCCCCGTTGATCGCAGGCACAACCTTAAACGTCGCGTCAACAAATATCTCCGTAGCATCAGATATTTGGCGTATAAAATTTACGTCGCCGAATACCACGGAGACCGAAAGGTCTGTCGCCTCGACGGTAGCACATTGCACCCTGCCTTGATTGTAGGTCAGCAGCGTTCGCCACTGAGGGTCATCGAGAATCTCGCCATACTCCCTCAAGGTGTGGGGAATGGGTGGCTGGATGAGCTTTCTCCAGCGACGCATCGACCCCTCTATGCTCGGATAGGTCACTATCTGCGCCGCCTCAAGATGCCTGTGATTTTTAATCTTGCATTATTGAAGACAAACAAGTGTGCAGCTGTCTGTTTTGTCTTTTCGACATAATTCAATTTTTATTGTCTGATCGGCAATCCATGATAGGAATACTTATGACGAAGAATTAGTTTCAACGTGTCAAAAATTCCGAAAACACTAATCTACTGAACACCTGCAATGGTTATAAGTACTTACAGTATACGCAGTTCGTGGTAAATGTCCTTCTGGTCGTCAAAGCGTACCATACAGGCCTGCTGCAGCTCATGCTTGAATATGCAAACCATCTCTGCTTTGTCATCACGCGCGTGCACGTGGTCCATCATCAGGTGAAAGCCGTCTGCCGCGACTTTGCCACGTCCCTTGCAGTGATGCAGACGCGCGTCCTTGCATTTTAGGTAGCTGAATAAAATTAAAAATTTTTAAATAAGCTGTTTGGAATATTTTAATTTGATTTCCAATTAATCAGATGGAAGATCCAATACTTATAATTACAGTGTTGTAAAGTACCCAGGTACAAGTACCTTTTTTTGTACCTAGGTACATTTTTCAATACCTATCCCTGTACCTAGATACATTTGAGGAATACCTGTACCTATTTATAGGTAAAATGTGAGGTACTTCATTTACGTAAGAATCTCGGCATTTAAAAAAATAATCACTCATTTTTTAAAATAATTTTCAGGGCTAAAACCAAACACTGCATGACAACAACAACACACACAGCTGTCAGATGCGGTGTTTCCAGATGCATTTCTTGCAAATAAATACCGAAGTCAGATCAAATCTGATTTTTTTTTAAATAATCATATAATGAACTTGAACTTGAGGACTTTAAATGGTCTTAAATAAGATATAAATTAAATATACTAATTCGTACAATTATTTTTTTTATTTTTAAGATACAAAAATTAAGATTTTATTTCGACTCGCTACGTTGTGCGCATACAACCTTATTATTAAGGGGGGGGGTAAGGGTTTCAGCGTAAAAAAAAAAACACTTTTTGCGATTTTTTTTCTCAAGTATGGATTGACCAATTTTATTCTAACCTATCGTACATTATAGAGCATACTTTTGACAGTGTTGTGTAATTTTTTCATGTAGAAATATTGAAGCATAAGCCCGTAACAGAGTTTCCCCCAGAACGTGTTGAAAAAAAACGAATTTGCGGTGTTCACTGTCACTCGGCCGGAAATTATCTGAAAATGAAAAACCATGAAAATTTAGTCAAATTATAATCAAATCTTGGCCCCAACGTTCTCTAATAATTTTTTTGTTCATTTAAAAAATTTTGGCGGCCATCTAAAGTGTGAACTGTTATTTTCCACGAAAATTTCCGCCATTTTGTGAGTGGAAAACACCCTTAATGTAAAAAAAAAAAAATTTAACTAAACGTTCGGGCCTGGTATTTTATATAAAGAAAATGTGTGCAAAGTTTGAAATGAATCGGTCAAGTAGTTTTCAAATGGCAGTGAACACGGACTTTGAAAAACTAGTTTTGAGAAAAACGCGTCTAAAGTTTATGAAGTAAAAAAGTGTAGAAAAATTTTTTTTTTCCCAACTTACACAGAATTATCGATTCCAGCTCCATACAGCAGACTTCCTGTGGCATTGTCGATGTCTTCAGCCTCTTTCCTCTCAAGTCTTCGTTTTATTCTGGCTTCTTTGCTCTGCTTCTCAGCTTGAATCTCGGCCCTGTCAATGCGATTGCTGTCCGTGAATGATGCATAATCATGAGCGCTTGGGCCGACGCTGACGTTCATGTCAGACAAAAAAATTAGAAAAGCACTAGCACCTTCATTGAAAGTGCATGCAGCTATATAAGATGCAAATTCAACAATTTGTCTGCTGCCAGATAATTTTTTCGGTGCAATTCTCCAAATCAGCTGGTTCAAACTTTCATTGGCATTTTGAGTGAAGCCTCCAAGACACCTTTGTAGAAGTTCGTCGATACTCAAATCTTAATAAATCGGTTTGATCGCTTCTATGACTTCTTGTGGAAGTGGAGTGTAGTTATGTTTGAAGTTTTTCACTCCTGTTGTGGCGAAAGCTTTTTGATATGAACACCACGAGTTCTCACCGCTCATACACTTATGGTGTTGGGGGTTTTCGTCTGTTGACTGCTGGTGGTAGAACGTTGCCCAGATTGCATTTTTCATTCCTTCCAGCGAATCACAATTATGTCTGATTGCTGCTCCGTAGTATCGACTCAAATTATCGATGACTTTTCCAGTGAGCTTTCCTTTGCCGCCGAGTAACTTACTTTGCCTTGTTTTACCAGCATTTTTTCCGGTTTTCACAACTTTATTTTCTACCGTTTTATTCACTAGATCACGTAGACGTTTACCCATTCGTTTTTGCACGTGACCTACACATTCTTTTTTATTTATAGTGAAATTTTCACCGTAAGGTTTAGCTTTCACTAAATTGCCGTAAGTTTTACTGTCACCGTCTCCGATATAATTGCTGATCTTTGCTCCGTATTTTTCTTCTGATCGGCGGAACAATTCGATAACAGCATTAACTACCATGTTACCTGATGGTCCGATGTGATTGGCTTGGCATTCATCATTTTTAACATGTTCTTGGTACCACTCTTCGAATTCAGTGGTATTCAATTGATTTTCCCATAATTTGCAAGCCTGACAGTGCAAACTACTCACGAAAATGTCGATAACTTTCCCAGACCAATATCCAATCAAGGAAGTGACGCCAAAGGAAGAGCTGAAGCCTTGCTTCTGCCACGTGCCGTCACCAGAAACGGTCAAAGTGTCTGACTCCGAATTTGCACGTGTTAGCTGTTTTTCTTCGTCTGCGGCGGAAACAAGAAATTTTTCAGCAGTCGTTTTGATGCTACTGCACATTGATTTCATGAGATCCAAATAAGATGGTTTTGATAGAAAACTACTTGCTATGTCCATGAGCCCGCAAAATTTATTGCGGCCTGCTAAACCCAAACCTAATGTACGCATTACAAAGGCAAAACGAGTGTTGATTTCATAGCGATGACCAGTTTTCTCACTCGACGGTATAAAGCGTGGATCACAATTTGCACATTTAACTTGGATTTGGAAGCAAAGTCCTTCTTTTTTGCAGCTTTTGAACTCAACTGAACCATCACACTGAGCACATTTTACTAAACTTGCGATGGTTGAGAAAACAAGCAAAAAATCGATGATTCTGTAATGTTTATCAAGGTCTTCTGGTACACTTGCACTAGTATTTAGTTTGATTTTCTTCGATGAAGCACTTTTTGTAGTAGCCTCATCATTAATTATTTTATTCGGATTGAACCGTTTTTTTGATCTACACAAATAAATCCTTCGACTTTGTCGGTCTTCTCTCGAAACTTTTTTAACTCTCGGCATTTTCGCACAGGAAATTTTCGAGACAGTTATAAAATGGCAAGCGCACGGTCGAACGTCTAACGACAAACTGACGCTCGTTTCTCCTTTTAAAATATTGGAGTGTATAGTATACACACAAATATAAAATATATCTTTGTGGCTGTAGTTACCTGCCTTTATTGAATGAAATACTTGTAAAATCGGACAGAGGGTCAGGACAATAGCAATGAATAAACTGTATACCTGCGCGACAGCTGCACTGCTATAGCCCGACCGCCCGCAGCAGGTATAGCGTTGAAGGCCAGGAGACGATAACTTCAAGAATATTGCTTAGATCGGTTTAAATTTTTAATGACATATTCTTGGGATATTAAACAATAAGATAAGACAAAAAAAAAAATTTCGATTTTTCGAAAGTGAAAACCCTTATCCCCCCCTTAATTTTGAAATGTGTGGCAAGGT
Source organism: Tenthredo livida (assembly GCA_963992785.1). Classification (NCBI taxonomy): domain Eukaryota; kingdom Metazoa; phylum Arthropoda; class Insecta; order Hymenoptera; family Tenthredinidae; genus Tenthredo; species Tenthredo livida. The sequence goes on from OZ023073.1 coordinate 5,059,626, forward strand.
TCTGGAAGTTGAAAGAATAACCTCTTAAAGATATGAAAGTGCATATCAAATTTTGTTATTTGTATAATTTGGATTTACTATTTTTATTCATTTTTCTCGAATACAGTATATTTCATAAATTGTTTACATGTGAATATTTTCGTTTATTTTATTTTTTTTCGTTTGCTACGAACGAAATAAAAGCTCCTAACACTGTAATTCGAATCTAGGTTTCTTGCGGTCAAGCGTCTAATTATTTCGACGGTGTTGAACGACTTGAAAAAGTGGAACAACTATTGGCAATAAGCAACTCTAGCCCAAAATAATATCCATTTTCTGACTCGAAGTACATTCTATTATCTCATTCACAGTAGAACCTCGTTTATCCGGCCTTCGATCATCCAAGTACTCCGCATTAATCGAGGTGTATGCTCGGATGATACGGAAAAACTCGAATAAAATGGATGGAGCCGCTATCCTATGCTGTACGCGCGAAGTATTTTGCGATCGCTTCTATGGTGCTCATACATATGTAAATACTTTTGTAAATTTCATTCTACCGTTTCGAATACATAAAAAATGATGGAAATTTTCGAACTTTTCACTTCTTTTGTGTTATCCGAGTTTTCGCTCATCCGAGGTACCTCCTCCCCACATTACCTCGGATAAACGGGGTTCTACTATATTTCTAATCGAATTTATTTTTATCTAAAAATTAGTCATTTTTCATGAAACTGGAGTCAATTTTGGATTCGATTGTTTCAGAAAAATTGAGATTCTTTTGCGCTTTTCATAATTTGGCAACGTCTTGATACTCTCACTCAATACAATTTTCGAAATCCCATCGCTTTATAAGAAAAAGAGTCGCAAATAGCTATAAGTAATAAAACTCGATAAAATTAAAATTTATTGCATATTCAATTTTTCAACAGTTAATCGTCAATGGAAAATTATTTTTTGGATGAAGTTTCATTCTAAGCATTTCGAAGATCAAAACCTTAGCTTTTAGAATCTTTCTCTAAGACTTGAAAAATATTGAATAACTACAGAACCATTTGAATTGACCCGAAAACAGATTTTTTTGTGTCTCAAATAAATAAAAAAAAAACAAAAAAGTTTCGCAACCACTTAAGCCTGACGGAAAAAATTTTTACTATGCGGCATGTCAGCTTCTTCTTGATAAGACCCAGTGACTTAGAAAGTAACGCCATGAAAATAGAAAATAATAAAATAAAATGAAAGACAATGTAATCAAAGATGTAGTTTGTGAGTATTAATTTTTTTATCGTATTTTTTTTTTTATTTCAATGATGCTCACTATCCAAATTTATTCATTATTACCTACTAGAAATTAGTAGTTGTGAAAAGATCAAGTCTTAATATTGAGATTTGAAGTTCGCTCAAGACCATTGCAGGAAGTTTATTAGAATTTCATTTGTTCAATTATTGTGTGACCATTAAATATAAATATTTCAACTTGAAATTTTAGTTCCTGCAATCCACCTAAAGAATATTGAATGAGTCAGCAAGTGAAGAATATAAAAAAAGAAAAAAAGAATCGATTTCTTGGAATTTTGACGTTTTCAAAATTCTTAAACGACCTCTACAAAATTTTTAATTCAGCTAAAATTTGGAGACGACTCTCAAAATGCGTCAAACTAACAGATTCTCATATGAGCTTAACGAACAAAGGCGAAAGGATATTGCCACCCTGATAGCTATAAACTCCTCCCAAACCGCGAGCGCTTGGTAGCCGAAAAGCAACGCGACAAGTTATCGGAATAAGAGGCTTTGTTGTTTTATATTATGAAGGATATACAGTAGAAACTCGATTATCCGAACTTCAATCATTCGAACCATACGACTTGGACGTTGGCGCGGAATATACATTATTGTCCGAGACATACATTGTTATGCTTGCTACAATTTTGGGACTGCGCGTGTTCGAGCGTGCCCAAGCGCGTCTTTCGTCTTCCAGCGTTAGTCCGCTTGTACACTTATAATTAAAAGCATTTTTATCTACTACCATGCTATGTTAAAATATATTGGGATGTGTTCAGCTCGTCTTAGTTTCCTATGTTTTTCTTATCTATCTGAAAACTATATTTCTCTAGTTATTCGTCCATCCCCTCAATCGCTAGGGAAACGAAGAAGAAAATGAAATGAGAGGCCGTTATGGTCTTTCACTTCACTCAGTGTGATATTGACGTTATACCCACGCTTCGTGTCAGTAAAACCCCCAATGTACCTTTCCGGATCTCGCAATAATCCGAAGATGTTAATATTTGCAAGAAATTATATTCATTTGTGTTGAAAATGACGACAAAAAAATCGAAACTTTCCTCCGTTTTTTCTGAAACCGACGGAATAGTATAAGAATAAATTATTTTAGCGACGATTTATTGGGTACCGGACCGATGTTATCGCCGCAGCTTTCCCCAGCTGCCACATTTTTAGAGGCGTCGATTCAGAGATTTTCGTGTTTCAAAAGAGATAATATTCGCCGAAATTTCAGTTTTACAGCAATTGCACATATAATATAATGCATTCGTTTTACACACAGTGGCTACTATACTTACATCACGTTGTTTCTCCGTTTATCAATAACGTAGACGTATCCGTCGTATACGCGGTCTCTGTTATCTGGATTCTGCATATTAACTTGATTCCTATCTAGATTTTCCATATTTAGCACTTATTCAGCAAACTAATTTAGCAAAAACTAATTTAGCAAACTAATTTAGCAAACTTATTCAGCAAAATTATTTAGTAGTTCAATAAACGTTAATCAGGACTATTCGGTTCTGGAACGAAGCTTGAACTGATTCTGAAATTGGACCGCCGGATCGTAGAAGAGCACATGAACCTATTTTGACTTGTCGTGCTGGCCCCTGACCACCTCTAGAGAGAATGTCAAATTTTTATCTTCAAAATCCGTACCCTTATAGAAAATTTGATTGCGCATCTTTTTTTCCTCTTGGAAAAAGTTATAACTTTCTCCGTTTTCACAATAATAAGAAATAACACCATTTTTTAAAAACGAAAAATGTCTCTATTTACTTCAACTCGCTCTAAATCCTAAAATATTCCGAATTTTCACTTCAAATTTGGAGCAGTTATGTGTCAAACTATTATCAAGCTGGTAGAGTGACTGAATTTTTTTGTTTTTTCAATTCAAAAAAGTTATTCAATTTTTTCTGAGTAGATACACTAATCGCGTTTGGATATTTTCAATCGCTCGGTTTATCGAGGTAAGTTTAAGCAATTGCGAACTTCCAGCGGATGAAATGGTCGTCAGAATATGTAGAAGTTCTTTGTGATGTTTAACTTCAATTGAACCAACCGTTAGAAAATTACGAGTGTTTAATTATTATATCGAGCCGCGCGGCGTTGCAAGTGTAGAACTCAGCAGGTCCTGAAGGCGGCCCTGCCGTGCCTATACGCAGCGCGAGCCGCTGTTGAGTTCTCCAGGATTTCGATTTCAAGAGAAAATATTAAAAGGATGCGCAATCAAATTACCTATAAGGATACGGGTTTCGAAAATCAAAATTTGACATTTTCACTGAAGGTGCAGGTCAGGGGCCAGCTTGACATGGCAAAATAATTTTATATGCCCTTCTACGATCTGGCGGTTCAAGTCTATAAAGATTCCAAAGTAATGTGTAATTGATTAAAAATTCAATTACACATTACGAAAGTAATAAGTAATGGAAAAAAATTTAATTACAATTTTCACAACACTGGTTCCATGAATATAAGAAAGACATTCCTATATATTCATATTGACATTGGGTATAAAGTATAATATGACACAATTGCTATATGAGTATGAGAATATTTACCATAAACTTCTCTCCGTATATATATATATATATATATATATATATATATAGCAGGTAGTTGGTTAATTTTCGAAAATTGACGTCATCCTACAGGGTGGACTGGGTACGGTTGAAACGCGGGGTCGGTTGAAACAACGCTAACAACTCAGAAACTAATAGATAGTGGGGGGATACAAGGACGAAAACACGGTTTTATTTACTGTTTATATATTTACTTTACTATCTCTATCAGTTTTTGAGTTATTAGCATTGTTTCAACCGACCCTGCGTTTCAACCGTACCCAGTTTACCCTACAAATGGCCTGCCCTGTTTTTAATCCTTGCTGCAATTAAAGGCGAGTAAAAAGAAAAAAATTATTATTCTTTTTAACTATTAAAAAAAAACACGAAAAAAATTGCAGGGTCTCTTTGATACATGCAGATCTACCTGCAGTGCAATTTTTATGGAAAAAAATTATGCCCTCTGGTTACAGTGTGAAAATAGTACATTACGCAACTAGTGCGCAAAATAGGTGAATTCCGCACGAGTCAGGTTTGTCGCCTGAGCGCAGCGAGGGCGACAAAAATGACGAGTGTGGGAGACACCTATGCGCACTAGTTGCGTATACTATTTTTCCTAACAAGCTGCGCAAAATTTGACAACATCGGAAACTCGTATGTAATATTAAACGATTAAAAATAAATTAAAAATGCATAAATGAATAAAAAAAAAATTGTGCGAAGTTTGATCACAAGAGCAATGAAAAACAACCAAATACAAGGTCGCTAAGCAACTTAAACGTTTATTATCAACAATCAACAATTGAACTCAAGCAAAACTCGACTCTGTGATAACTCTAACTAGCAAATGGAATTACGGCCGTAGCCTACACGACTGGATGGCGTTACGAGTCCAACAATGCGGGACTGAGGCACTTTGCGCACGCAAACCCGTGCGCAAAATAGAATTTTGCGCACGCTGTTAGGAAAAATATTTTGTCGAAACCTTTCAATTTCAGGGCGTGAAAGGTGGGAGTTTTCTGATCCTAAAGCACTGGTTGAAAATATTTTTCGGATCCGCCGAACCAAAGATACGTATACATCTGCAAATAGTGCGGTGCGCTCGAAAACTGTTTTTTTGATATTTTGCTAATCGAATCACTTCTGAACCAGTTGATATCGAGGGGTGTGACTCTAAATTTGTTACTAAGGGTTGTTCAAGAACTGAAATTGACCCGTGCGCAGTAAAGTGTCCCGGATGAGCGAAAATACCCCACATGTACTGAAGCGTTATTTTATATGACAATTATGTAAAAGAAGATTGATATAAAAAGAAATAACTAGATCCAAGCTTATTTGAATTAGAAGAAACGTATTATGTGATAAAATAATATGCAATAACGGACTATAGGAAGACGTAGAAATCAAGCGAAGTTGTAGTAAACAAGTAGTTCCGGAGTGGGTAAACACCTAGGTATAATATGAAGAGACGAGGATTGAGACTCGCATTCATTCATAGCATCACAAAATTGAAAAATAATAAACTTAACAGTAAAATCTATTGGGAAATCGATGGATAGGTCAAGAAGCAGATGAGCTTTGATTCGCATAGATCGAAAATATATGAAGGGTGTGGCGGTATTTCCTTGGCGGGGTGTTGAGGATTTACATGTACAGCTTTCTTAGTATGATTATAAGAGTTTAGTTTATTTAAAGGATTAAATTTCAGGCAGGTCTTGAACGTTATATCCGACTGGCAGTGAAAAGCTCTTATCTTCCCCGTTGATTTATATTTATGTCTTGTTCTCGTTTTAAATTGATTTTGATTTATTTAATTCTTCTGGATAGTTTGATCCTGTTATTTATGAATGATTATGCTCCGATGATTAGATGAGTAGAACTGCACAAAGTTCGTCTCGCGACTTCTCCTGCTCTATGCTTCCACTAAATTTCACGTGTTGCTTTCCTGAGTCTCAGTAGGAAGTTTTGGCAATTGTAAAGCCTTTTTTATTAGTTATAATAAACCTTTAATAATGTAGATTAAGATCGGACGAATGCGAGTATAATTTATAAATAAATTTGTAATTCAAACGAAACGTCTATACTCCACTCTGGTTTATTTGAGACTAACTCTCTTTTTTTGGTTTACAAACAATCGTTGTCATTTATAAAAAAGAAAAGGCATTTAACAGATTTCATTTCATATACATTAGTTCTAGATGTTTCTTGAATCTCCTGTTTCTTATAAAGGGTGATAGAAAAAGTCCTGTGAGTTTGACAGAAGAAGATTTTCTCTATCATCCAAATGACAGCTGACAGAAGTGTTTACACCTCATAGAAAAACAATCGAATCAGCAGATGGCTCATTGAAAGGAATTTCATGCTGTAATATTAAAGAAATATTAACGGAATGAAATAACAATAATAATTAATATTGAACTAAGGGTGAAGAAGGTATTCTTCACAAGGGTGGCACGGCCAAACGGTGTGAGTGCCATCATTATGATTTTACAGGAGAGCAAAAAAACCGTTCTAAAATTCGATTAATTGATTAAAAAAAAAAAAATGAAATTTTCACTCTTCAAATTAGAGTGATATCTCACTCTATTAGAGTGAAAATCACTCATAAAAAACACGTTTAGTTCTGACAGTTGATACTATAATATAGCAAGCTAATTAGGTTGGAGCCATGATATTTATGCTTATTTTTATACTCCAATCCAATTTGTTTGCAATATACCGAATGTCGGGACTAAATGTATTGAACGGACTCTCTACATTTTTTGGAGTGAAAAATGAACGTTTTTCAAACCAAGAAAGTGAAAATTCACTCTGCTTGGAGTGAAATTCACTCCGTTTAAAGTAGAATTTCACTCTTTTTCTTCGTAGTGGTGCAATTTTGACTCTAAAAAAATTAAGAGATGAGCTATAATGTATGAAACTTGAAAATTACAGATTTTATCAAATTATAAAAAGGCATAATTTGTGGAACAGAATAATGTAATTCTCATAACAAACTCCGTTGCCTATAGTCAACACTTGCGCGAACAAAAGCGCGCGGTTTCACTCTTCATACTAGCGAGAGACAGTTAGAGAGAAAAATGTACCACTATACATTAGAGTAAAATATTATTCACTCTTCGCGTAAAAGTTAACAGTTTCTTCCCAAAACAGTGAATAATCACTCTAAACAGAGTGAATTGACTATTCACTCCATTATTGGATTGAACAATTCACTCCAAAAAATGTGGAGATTAGGTCCGCGGTTCGTACCAACTTTTTTTTTCACATGCTGACTAAGTACACAATACGATCTTAGAATTACGAGACAGATATGAATCGAAAGCTCAATCCGTAACAAATAAGATCCGGTTGTAGATTTTCAAATTCGTAGAAATTTGAAAATATTACGGGACAAAACGGCGGACTAGGGAAAGATCTCAAACGGTGTAAGTGCCAAGATAAACATAATTTGCTAACAAAATCGTGCAATTGTAATGAAAAAACTCTAGAAAAGTATATATGGGGTGGTCTTCCTCAAGCGGGACACTTTTCTGCGCATAGGTCACCGATTTTGGTGCCACGCGAGATTTTGACTCTTAACCGATCCCCAACAAGAAATCTAGAGCCATTTGCCATGATATCATGCTCATTTTGAAGATGACGATTAGTAAGACAAAATGAAAAATAGCGAATAGAACGCAATTGTAGAGTCTGGCGAAACTTTGGTCATTCAGAATATTAGCCAACTGTCGTTTTTATTCGCGTTAGAGTTTAAACTGTCATGTTGAAAGAAATATACTCGCGCGAAATTAAGACTGTACTCATCGTATGGGCGCGAACGTTAGTATATAACGATCGCCTGTAAGTTACCAGGTTACGCATCTTCCGGTCAGTCTGGTAAGGCTTAACCCCTTGACTGGCACGGACAGAAGTATGGCTCGTCTTTTTGGATGTCTATAGACGTCCTTGCCAGTCAAGGGGTTAAGTGACCTCAAATGATAGCCAGATTGCTTTTTTTGATAATTGTGCAACGCATTTACCATCTGACAAATTTTCAGAAATGCGAGAATAAGTTACATGAGCTTTTTTTTAAACGATTTTCTGATGTCTGCCAGACTGATTTTTCAACTCCGGAAACCAGCCAGACTGCTTATTTACTGAGATTTGTTATAATGCTAACTAGTACAACGAGTTTCGTCTATGTCAAAACAAGTTCTGGGCGTTGAAAAAAATGTCCGATTTTTGGAAATCAAAAAAACGGTGCCAGACTGACTTTCCAACTCCTGAAACCAGCCAGATTGCGTTTTAATGAAGTTTTAGGGTTCTTGTAATTGATACAACAAGTTTCAGCCTTGCGAAGATAAGTACCATGAGTTTGTAATTTTCACTCATCGGTTCCATCGGAAATCAATAGCCAGATGTTGTCGATTTGTTGAAAAACATCATCAATTGACAGGAAACTACTATAAATAGGGCATGCGTGCGAACTCTCTAAAATTTGTGGAGTGAAAATTCACTCCAATAGAGTGAAAACTCACTCCAAGCGTTACTGAAAACAGCGCAAATCCAAGTAGAGCGAAATTTCACTGTTATTGACGAGTGAATAATCGCTCAGTCTTGAAGAGTGAAAAAAATCACTCTTTTCGAGTGACACTTTCATTCTTTTAGAGTGACATTTTCACTATTTTGGAGCATAATTTTATGAATAGTGAGGTGATGCTTTACTCGTTGGGAGTGGGAATTTCGCCCTACGCAGAGTGGAATACTACGTCTATATTGGAGTGGATCGTCATTACCAGTCTACCCAGAAATTGTAGAATTTGTATCTTTCGTTGGTGGGTTGAAGGTTTCCATTAGAATTATGAAAATACCTAGAGTGCAAGTAATATTTTTCAGACGAGCCGTTGAACCGAATTTATCCAAGCCTTCGTAAATCTCAAGTTACATAACCTCACTTTGAGAACACAATTACGAGCTTGAATAACTGTTATAATACGGCATGGCACATGATAAATAATTACACACAGCAAATGAAGACATGATTAATCATTTTAGTAATGATAACTACTTACCTACTTTGGCAGAAATAGTATAAAAATGTGTTCACGAATATGTCGACGCCACGCTGGTCGAGTGTTTGACGCGGCGGGAGAAGCCTCGATAGGGGCTGCGCGTACAATTTGCCGCCCATGCGCGGCGGTAATTCGCGATTTCGCTCTTGCCCAGAGTGACAGTTGGAGCGAAAAATTAATCACTCCATACATTAGAGTCGAAATATTCACTCTTTGCGAAAAAGTGTGTATTTTCACTCTATAGGAGTGAATAATCACTCCAAGTAGAGTTAATCACTTGGTCACTCCATGCTTGGAGTGAATTAATCACTCCAAAAATTTTAAAGAGTACAGAAAAATGTCATGTGGAAAAGTTGTTGCATCTGAAGGGGGAAAATGAGTTTTTAAAGTGAAAGTCATCCAGAGGTCATATTTTCTGAGATTTCGTTTTTTTAATCAGGACTACCTGTTTTTTTACACACTGTAAGAAAGCTGACATCGAAACGATTTCAAGCATGTGTAATAACATGACCTTCGAATGACCTTCGGTCTCAAAATTGATGATCAAATGATGGAATTGCCTGGCCCTGCATATGATTTTCGGAGCAACACTTGCACATCCATCGATGATACGTGTCTTAAATGGATGGATTAAATAATTTGAATGTATAAAACAATGAAATGAAGAAAAAAATGAAAAATAAAGGAAAACTAATTTTTTTCGCCCCGAAATTCAATAAATTGTGGGACCGAAAGTCATTCGAAGGTCATGTTATGTTACATTGTTACATGTTACATGTTACATGTTATTTCACATGGTTGAAATCGTTCCGATGTCAGCTTCCTCAGGGTGAGTAAAAAAACAGGTAGTGGCATTTGAGAAAACGTTGCTACCATCGAAATCTTAGAAGATATGACCTCTAGATGACTTTCACTTCAAAAACCCATTTTCCCCCTTCAGATGCAACAACTTTTCCACATCACATTTTTCTGTATAATCGAAAATAACCAAATTATTCGAGGTGGCAGAGTTGAATGGACCACCCTGTATGTAACTGAATTAATTGAATATTAATGTTATTATTCAACGGGAGTAGGAAATAACGTTTCAGTACAAATCAACGCAAAGTAAAAACTGATGTATATGCAGAATAACATCTCTATGAGATTCTGATAAATCCTTTATCGAGGTCGTCCTAATCATTAGCTGGCTTCGAAGCTCGTACCTTGATCCGCTGCGGGTGGAGCGTTTAGTCTTATCCCGCCCTTTTTTTGTTGTACCGTGGTATGGTTGAGTACGGTACTTGGAACTATGTGATATTTCGACAACGACTACAAGAAAAAACGACTGACATCAAATTTGTCAAGTTTTAGAAAAAGATACCTAAAATTTCAAATAAAAACGTTCAAGTACAACTATTCTGTCTAAAAAAAAACGCTGCGTAAAGTAGTAGTCATCCTTCGTTAGTTTCTATTTATTTTGCCCAATTCAATTTCAAGTTATTAAAAAATCTTCAATCAGCCGCAACTTGTCGAGAAAAATTCGAGCGACTTTCGCCTCTTGGCAGGGGGTGGCCGTAGCATTTAGGGAGCGTTCAAATATTACGTAACATTATTTATGGGGGGGGAGGGATAACGGTCGGTGTTACGGTAATGTCATGTAGGGGGGGGAGGGGAAATAGTCGTCTGTTACGTAACATTATTGAATACCAGAAACTGAGATTTCAAATTTGGCGCGCCGCGTGCTTTTTTTCAAAAATTTCAATCTGCTCTTGCAGTACTGTACAGAATAGAAAAAATGAATTTCCAGTAATACAGTATTATAGATCAATATGGTGACGATAATGTTACGTAATTAGGAGGGGCGGGGGGAGGGGTTGACTGTACTGTTACGGTCTGTTATGAGGGGCAGGGGGGCATCAAAAATGATCAAAAAAAAACGTTACGTGATATTTTAACGCTCCCTTATGCAGGATGCAAGTAGGACCGACTAATAGTACTACACGAATGATATTATTATTAATAATTTTTTTCAAGTGCTAAACGACCGACATGAGAATCGTTTCAGAATTTCGAACCTATAAAATATTTGCCACGAATTCCGAATCACTGTCCGGATATATCTTAGCAAGGATTCTGTCATATTGTTGTAGATTGTAAGACTCCGAGCAGTAACGCTCCTATCATAGGGCTCTGGTGCCTAGGCTTTTTTTGTTGTAGAGAATCAAATGGTTCGTCGATCCTTTTGCTGAGTATATGCCATTGTATGGATAAATAGAGAGATATCGACAAAACAGTTCTTCATATTCATATTCATCATCCGGATTATATCAATGTTCAGAGTTCGGGGCACTCATTCATCCTAAGTACGCTACTGCTGTAGACAGAGAAAATATAGCTTAAATGGTTGTGATAGCTTGAATTTTTCGAAAACAGGAGATATATCACCCAAATTATATTTCCGTGAACTACTAACATGAAAAAAAAATGATGCCCATTCCCATTTGCTTCGATAAGAAGCTTGGAGTAAACCTTAGTTTGTACGCTGCACCTACAAGCGCAGCTTTGACTTGCGTAGTGACGGCGCTGGGCCCGCCATTGGCTTGAATTTCGATGAAATTAATTTTGAACTAATATTCCCATAGAATTTCTTTGTTTGCAACAAAGTAGAAAATACACAACAATCGTAAAAGAAGGCGTCCTTTTCACAATTGGCCACCATCTGCAACTGCGAGGAGTGAAATGTAAGTACTACCGCAATAAATTGCATATTTGGTTAATTAATTGAAGTTGTAACCGTTGCATTGATGAAAATAATGCCGTGTCCGTCACAGAATGCCCGAATTGCCATTAACGTTGATACTTTGGATATTGCTCGGTCGTAGTACAATATAATAATTAGCTTTTTTATTCGCGTTGGTTATACCGAGAACAAATCTTGATACTGCACAGTCGAAGTGCCTAACTGCGCATGCGCGAGTTCCGTCGTCCGCTGAGGCAGGCTAGCCATCCCGAGTTTTAGCTGTCAAACTTTGTTTTCGATGGCGATGTAATTGACATGAATTTTTGAGGTTATAACTCAAATAATTGCGGTAGCGATTCGGAAAGGCTCAGAAAGCTTTATTGAAACTTGATTTTCGACCGTCGCAATTTATTTCGAACAGTTGATTGCTTGCTTCAAATCGATTTATCGGTTTATTTTCCAAGGATTTGCCTCATCTAATTAAAATTGAAAATTAGTGGTCTCAATGATGGGTGGTTGGAAAAAAGCGAAGCAGGTAGGTGAAAACAGTTTATTAAATTGTATTAATTTGATACAGTGGAAATAATCCGAATTATTTTGATTAACAGGGAATGTTGGTGAATGAATGCTGTTGAACTAGAAAATTCAAGAATGAGTTTGCGACAGTCAAATGATCACATCTTTTAGAGTAACTTTCTCGCTAGAAAGAAACATTAGTTTGACGAGTTCTAAAAATGAATAGTTCTAAACTGATCGTTGAAGAAGTTTGAATATCTTATCTTTAACGGAATTGCGATTTTTTTTTTCAACGAGTCTACTTTAAGGGGGTACATACACCTTTAAAATGATTTTTTTCAAATTACTGCTACGCTCTGAGAGAACATTCTAGTGACTCAGTTTTTCTACAGTTGATTAGTGCTATTTTGATACATAGTTCATGATTTTTCCAGATTTTATGTCCTCCGCTGAACATAAATTCAGTCCATCGAAGAAAAAGCAGTTGTCGTAGGATGCAGGTTGCTGCGTTGGATGAAATTTCTTCCACTTTTGAGGAAATATTCTTTATGACTGTAATTTCGGACCAAACCAATAATATTCGATAAATTGAGGTTTTAGACATGGAAGTTTTTGATTGTGAGAATTTTTTTCCCATCATTCTGGAAAAAATGTTTTGAAACCAGAAATTTCTGTGTCTAAAAATCACATTCAGAAATGCAGATAGTATCCTGCGACATGAGTTGAAAAATCATGTATTCCAAAATGATCCTCAGCGTCACAATTTTGCTTTCAGCGCATCTCATATTTTATAGTGATGTCACCTGCTACCTGGATTCAACAATTCATTTATTTTTTACCTAATATAATAATAAAGAACATATCCGAAATAAACGTTGTTTTCACTCACCTGCCTCAGTTTGTCCAGACTGCCAGTTGATAATGACCTTTCCGATTTGATTTTAGATTTCATCTTTCAATAAATAATGTCAAGATGAGTTTAGTAGCAATTGATTTTGTTTTTCCATCAAATCCTTCGTTGCGCCGATTGAATTATCTTCCGATATGGACTGTTTTATTAAAAATTGCTACTCGATGCTACTTTAATCGTGATAAATCACGTAAAATTGAAAGAAAAAAACAACATAACCTCACTGACTAGTCTACGCGCGAAATCTTGACAGCTCTTGCTTCATTTCTTGCAAGTTGGCACCCCTGCCTACTACGTCATAATATTATTTCGGGACCATTTCGTCGACCAATCAAATTGAATTATTTGGCGCATGCGCAGTCAGGCGCTTCAACTGTGCAGTATCAAGATTTGTTCTCGGTATATGGAGCCAAGTAGCATGCAACTCGGGCCCGACGAAACATTTCACATACCGTTATAATGACACTACAGTGGAACCTCGATTATCCGGGAGCGGATCAACCGCGCAGCGGATTATCCAGGATAGTCCCGAATCTTTTTTTTTTTCATAATCACTGAGAATTTTTTTCTGGTTTTCTATCTAATCGTGAGTGATAACTCACGTGAATATACTAAACAGACAAAGATTCACACGTCTTAACTATCCGGGATTTAAACCATCCGGGATTATCCTTGGTCCCGGTATACCAATCAGCGCCGGCGACTTTTGTGTGGAAGGTGTGGAGATGTCCACACTAGAAATATGTTGAGTGTGGAATTCCACACTCGAAATTCTCCCGACCAATCGTAAAATTAAATTTCGCAAGTACGAAGAATATCAATTTCCTTATGATCCCAAAAATATGGGATGCCCCCAAACACATCGATGAATTTTTATCTAAAAACCCTGTTAGATGTTCAACGTTCGCAATAAATGAATGAAAATCGAAAAAAAACTATTCCGATCGTCTTTTAGCCCCCCCCCCCCCCCCCCCCCCCGCCACGTGCTTCAACTCCACACTCGAGATTATCAGAAGTCACCGGCGCTGATACCAATATTCCAATATACCAATTTTCAGATTTAATCTTAATCCGTTTTCCCCTTTCTAAATTTCGAAAAACCGAATGAAATTATGCATTTGTCCACCTTCAATTAATTATAACTCACTAGGAGAGTATCGCACCTCCGGGTCATCGATCTTGACCAAACTTATAGGGGTAATTTTTTGAGCCAAAATATTAATTACCCGCTGAATAACTCTCCGGAATGGGCCTTTACTCTGTCAATTTACCTAAATGTACAACAGAAATCAGCGTAACCTGGGTTTTGCAAACCGCCATGAAATAACCAGTTTTTGTGCTGCGTTATGAGATTCTACATTGCACTGAATATTTATACACTGAATAAGTCATTATTGTACATCAGATTGTTGAAATTTAACATCGTAGCTATAGAAAATCACCTTATTCTGCGCTTATCGACACATTGCTTCTCATCGTTTGTCGCTCGTACACATTCATTGGGTGAATTTGAAGACTTCCTCCTGCTTAAAAGATGTTGAAAATATGGTCAGTTTCAATACTGACACTGGCAGCTTAGAAATCCTATAAATAATCACATAATATTAGTTTGACCACAATACTATACTTATTATTTCAGAAGAATATACCTATATCACGGTCAACGCGCACTACGTGAAGCGAAGCGAAGGTATCGGAAGCGATCGGATGCTATTGGAGTGTCCACATCTTCAGAAACGTGTAAATTCAAGTTAAAGTGAATTACAATATGATGGAAGGTTCATTCGCTTCGCGATGACATCCAGAAAAATGTGCGAAGGCTTCATACCCGCTCATAAACACTTGCAGAAGTTATAAACAAATTAAAATTATCCCGAACCAAATGAGCCCTAAATCATATTTGAAGTCACTTCAACTTGAATTTGAACTTTTTTAAGATGTGGACACTCGCACAGCATCCAATCGCTTCCGATACCTTCGCTTCGCTTCCACGTGCGGCGTGTTGACCTCAATATAGGTGTATTCTTCTGAAATAATGAATATAGTGTTGTGGTCAAACTGATATTATGTGGTTATTTATATCAGTTCTATAATTTCTGAGGCCGAACCTCGAATCATAAAGACCCGAAGGAAGACGGAGGCTGAGTTCTTTTTTTTTTTAAATACAATTTTTCGACATTTATTTATATGCTGATTTATTGTGAATAATTACTCCGAATGATAAAAATTAGATTTTTGATGTTCACCGAATGTATGAAAATGCTCTACAACTTACACATCTCTGTTTTCAGAATTCAACATCAAACAATTATGGGGAACCGAATTTTCAGAAGTCCGGCACCAAAGCCCAAAGGTCAGTCGCATGTGATGACGATTATTGGCGAAGTTCACTTTTAGGGAAAGCTTGCCAAGAATGGCGTAGACTGTACTATTATAGTATGTTGTTATTTATTACATTAAATTTTTATCACGAGCAGAGGTAGAAAATAACGACCTCGAGGAGAGGCTGGCCAAAATCGAGGCGGATAGGCAGGCAGAGTTGCGGGCAAAGGTGGAATGGAAGGAGAAGATGAAGCAGGCGGCGCAGATTGAGGAAGAAGTTCAGAGGAGAGTGAAGGATATGGAGGCTAAATGAAAAAGGGAACAGGAGCAAGAGGACAGAGTGCGAGATGAGGTGGAGAGGGGTGTCCTGAAACGCCTCAACGCCGACGGAGGCCCAATATATAACAGACAGAAGACGAGGGCTGGGCAAGGAAAGGCAGCAAGGGACGAGAGGTAGGTAGATCGATACTATCAAGGGTTGATAGTCTAAAAATGTGCAGATGTTGGTAAAAATGATAAAAAATCGAATTTCAACAATTCAAGTTGTCGAAGTGAGAATTTCATTTGTATTGTTTATTGGCAGGTATATAGTAGTTGAAATAATGCAGATATTACCTCTATCCAACAATTCATTGACAAAGAGATTACCTCTAAAGTACACAACAATTTTATATAACACATTTGGAAGCTTCTGATTATTATTTTTTGAGTGAAAAACATTCAATTTTCATACTCAAGCGAACAAATATTTTGTTTATAGGTTTAAATGGTCAAGGAGGAGGCACCAGCCCTATTAAGTTTGTTTTAAAAAAAAAATATAACATATATTTCATTACCCTATCCTCTGTACTTCTTCCTCAATCCGGGCCGTGTGTTCCACTTTTTCCTCCGACTCCGCCTTTGCCTCTAGTATGTATATGAAAATAATTCTCTGTGATTATAAAAAAAAAAATACATTTTTTGAAAATTGAAAGTTGTTCATTATTTATTCTTAAATTTGCCTTGATCGAATACAATTATTGTAAATTATTTCTTCCAGTGACTTTATGACGAGATACTATTACCGACTTTCATTCATATATCAAGGTATATTGTATATTGATCGAGGAAACTACGATTTTATTGATAAATTACAAAAAACTCAGTCGTATAATTATTTTAATAACGTTGTGGCATCAGCAGCAGCAAGAGCAGGTACATACATAATTCCATGGGTAATTTGATTGCCTTCAGATGCAGTTTTTTAATTTTTCTGCTGGGTTACGTAAGTTTTTTTTTCAAGTGCTCTCGGTATACTCTTGTGTGCCATAGTGTTTGATGTTAGCGGCTGCCTCGTTGTTTATAAATTTTTGGCAACACCAGGGTTCTTCTAGATTTATACAGCTCCTGGCCTAAACGTCTTCACATTCGGTGTCGACTCCAAAATGCTTGGCCGAAGGTAATTCCAAGGATGAATCTGAAAACAAGCATACCTCATAAATATATAATATAATTATATCATTATCATTTCATTAGTACCGTTGAACATCGTCAGGCAGATAGATGCAATGTTCCGCAGAGGATAGGAACGCTGCCTTCAACTCAAGATTCTTCAGGTTCATATACTCCTCACGTACCCGGGGACTATCATAGTAAACAAATGAGCAGTTGCTACAACCGAAGAGCCCCAATTGCTTGTGGGTGAATACCTAATAGGTCCCAAACAATCTGTGATGATAAAAAGAAAACAAACAACAGGCATGTTGAATAAAAAAAGTTCAATTACAAGTTAATGATTTGTGCGTGAATAGGTAGTGGCCGAAGTTTACTTGGCTCGATTTACCATTAACTCAACTACTTTGCTAATATTGTTTCCAAGCTAATCAGGCGAGTCAGTCAGCATTGCATTACTGGTACCACCAAAAGCGAAATGAGTTGATTTAGTGTCTTTTTCAGCTAGATAATTGCCAATTTTTCGTCATTAAGGCCCGATAAGTGGCGTTTACGGGTCTATTTGCGGACCGATAGATGGCGGTTAGCAGTTCTGTCCCGTAAAGTGAGGCCTAGTCCCGGTAAATACATTTAGCAGGCCTAGGCCTGATAAAAACCCCACTTCTCGGGCCTTCATGACGAAAAATAGTATATGGCATTAGGCCGGCTGCGTTGGTTTGCAAGTCGTGTGAAGTTTTCAGCACTCGGCGTGGTAGTCTCCGCCTCGGCTCCGCCTCGTCTCCGACTATTCCACGCCTCGTGCTGCAAACTTCACTCTCCTCGCAAACCTCCGCTTACCGGCCTTATGACATAATATACTATTATCATCAGAATTGAGAAGCTACGAATAGCAGGTCTGCGATTTTTTTCTTGCAATTAAACTTCATCGAGCCCAGATCCAAATGGAGTCCACGATCAGTTTTACCCTAGGATAGAACAAGAAACTTTGAACTAGTTATAATCGGTGTCTACTGAAATTTTCCATGAATTGACTTATTAACAAGAAATGCTATCATTGATGAGATCGGGTTGTTTCCCAAGTTCAACCTGTGATTTGCTCGACAGAGAGCCCTAATTTCGATCTCTTCCCTTCAATCTTAATGCTTCATTATCCGCTGACAGATTTTTATCTGTCAGAACTATCATCTGATAATAAGATAAGGACTTGATATTGTGTGTCGATTTAGAATTGATTAGTGAATTGATTAGTCGATCGAAATGATAGTTTAGAATTTGATCAAGTTGGGATGAATCTCAGATATAGTATGTATTGGAGTCCTACCAGGTTTTTTAAAATTATTCTCCAAAGTTATACAGGAACAGCCCTTTTTTTCCATCGAATGCGGAGGTGTGGTAGGTGAAATACTGTTCAAAGTATTTTTGCTTTTGCCCTTTTTTGACCTATTATTTCAATTTATTGGATCATTACACTGACTCGCATCTGTCGCGGTAGGTGTATGTCATATTGCAAAAAAACCCAGCTTCCGGCGTTTCACAACGTGAAATAACGTTGAGATTTCTGACGTTTTTGAGGAGTCGACCGTGTCAGACAGAAGTGTGTCATTTAAGATTGGCCTAACGTTGTAATTGCGATGTTATTTATGAAATATTACAACCCTCCTGTAATCTGTAATACAACGATTCGATAACAACAATATAAAATGAAGAGCTCTAGAGTCTATAGGCTATGTTTTTATCTTATCCTACTAACGCGGGAGGTTATTAACTCAGAGAATCGTACGGTATGGATGATGAGGTGTCAGCCTTACGTTTTTCCAAAGATACGTAAGTGTTCGACATCTTCACATTATTAATACGTAAGTGCTTTTGTAGTAGTATGTACATTCACAATTGTCAACGAATGTTAAGATAGATTTGGGCTAATTGCTTAACCAATGTATCGCCGTGGAACATAACCTAGACCGAAATCCTCATACCCTTTCGCGCGTGTGTATTTTTCGAAAAATAACACAATAAAATTTGTAAAGTAGAAGATTCCACAAAAAATTGTAATTGTAAATTTTTATATTATATTTTGAAATCAACACTATTCGTCCGTTGGGTGAACAGAGAGGAAACATCTGTGGATCCGTTTTCACTCGATTATAACAAAGCTGACAGGAGAATGTTCGATGAACAGTCACAATTTTGATGGTAAGTTCACACTGCAAAATTATTTGAGAGTTTCATTGACCTGTACCCCGATTCTGTAACTTTTCGTTAACGAAACGATCGTATCGGCTTGTTTTGTCTTGTTTTCTATTGGGTAAATTTGTCTTTCCTGAAACTTGATTGGTCGCTGATATTGTTCTGTTAGCTAACGATAGCGATAATTCTCGATAACGAGTTACAGAATCGCTCTACTGTTGATCGTGTCTAGAAAGAAACGATACTTATTGTTATTTTATCATTTAGGTCGGATGGTGTTTGTGGTAGCAATGCTCGATGCTGTAAAGACCTTGAACAATACCAAGATGCGCTTCAGAAACTTGAGTTTGATAGACTTTTTCCCACAAAGTTGATTAACTCGATACTTTTTACTGCCCAGTTCAAGGTACATTCAACAAAGGTGATCTACTATAACTAAAAGAAGTCTGCAAGACTCAAACTCGACATTTAGAATGCTGTTTCGTCATATTTTCAGCTAGATAAATTAATGTAAAATATTTCATATGGTATTTCTCATAATCTCACTACGTCTGTAAGTTCTGTGCTGCGAAGATATACAAATAATGCAAAACTATTAGTTCAGATCACCTTGCGCGTGTTATCGATTTCATTGTTATTTCAAGCATTCGATATGTATCATGCAATACTTTATTGATTTATTCAGTTGAATTTTATTTTCATTTATTGATATTGAGGAACTGATATTAGTGATGATTATTCAGACAGAATATATTTGTATAATATATATGGGCATTTCCAATTAAGCGTTCCCACCTAATGATGTGAGGGGTATGTCAGATGACGGTCAATTTTCTGGCACCAATATTCGCAGGGGTGTTCAGTTTTGTAAAACAATGACGGCACAACACTTCGAAACACTTTTTAAAAGTGTGCCTATCACCAAAAATCCACCAGAGGCCGTCCAAGTGCCGAAAATCGCAGTTTTTCGGAGAAAATCATCAACAACCTTTTCTTCAAAGCTGTATAGCAAACATAATTGTGCTCCGAAAAATTCGTGTAAGAGCTCAAAATCTTCCTCATTTCACGAACAACAAGCGTGAGAAAGGTGCGAGAGTGCGCTCTTTTTAGTTTTTCCAAAATGCAAGCTCGATTTTACCAAACCGAATTTAAACTTTTCCGACTGTTTTTAGAAAAGTGGCTGTGAAAAAAAAAATATCTCTCAGAACAGGTCCAACCGGGGCTCAAAATCTTTATCATTTCATGGGTAATTAAGTGACCCAAACTGCTAAGGTGTGCCTCTTCATAGAGCGGACAAACATCGACTCGAAAGTTCATAAATGAAGCGTACGAAAGTGACTTTTCTTACTCATCGAGTTTATATGGTAGAGTTTGCATCGAATTGATGTGTATTTTGATGTACATCGTTATTCCCAACAAACTTGGATAAACTGGGAGAGAAAAGGAAGGATGTTTTTGAATTTTGAAATTTTTGAATTTTTGAATTTTTGAATTTTTGAATTTTTGAACCGAAAGTTTTGAGCATAATAAATACAATCTTGTTTAAGTCCTTTCATATTCCTTTCGTATTCGAATATAATAAATAAATTATAAATACAATGTAAATTCCGACTATTCAATATTTCTGACTAACACGATATCAAAAGTGTAGAGAATCTTTTCGTCTGCAAAAGTACATCTTTGATCGTACCCTGGAAGGAGCGAGACAGAAGCACACTTGGGCGACTAGGACCATCTGATTCTTGATGAAAAACGAAGATTTTGAACCCAAACTGAACCCTTTTAGAGAAATGTTATTTTTGTTATAGCGGTTTTTCGGAAGTGATTAGTATACTCCGAGTCGAGTCTGCAAAAGTACATCTTTGATCGGACCCTGGAAAGAGCGAGAGAGGAGCACACTCATGCGACTTGGACCATCTGATTCTTGATTGAAAAACGAAGATTTTGGACCCAAGCAGGACCCTTTTGGAGAAATGTTATTTTTTTTATAGCGGTTTTTCGAAAGTGATCAATATACTCCGAGTCAAGTCTGCAGAAGTACATCTTTGATCGGACCCTGGAAAGAGCGAGAGAGAAGCACACTCATGCGACTTGGACCATCTGATTCTTGATTGAAAAACGAAGATTTTCAGCCCAATCAAGCCCTTTTTTGACTGCAATTCTCTTTTCTACGGCGTTTTTTTCGGAAGGTCTTGAAATGACGTAACTTGATTTTGAAAAATGGCTGTTTGGAAAAATAGCTCAGGTCAAATTTCGGGTACACTGGTTAAAATACATTCTTCTAACCCCAATCAATCAATTGGCATCGGGATTACCCATGTGCTTCGACAAAACTTGAAAAAAAAAATTTCCAGCGCTGGGAACGCTTATTTGGAAATGCCCATATATTTGTTCAAGAGACTGGCGATGTGTTGAGTGGGTCTGTAACTCTGTCCGGATCAAAAGCACAGATTGCAGTACTGAGAGAATTTGGGATTGGAAAGACCTTCCTTGACCGCTTACTTCTCATCATTGATATATACGTATGAACTAAAATACGATAAAATATTACTCAATAGTCACCCAGCGCGGATACAGAATTTTTGTATTCCTAATTATAAAGCTACCTATGAACTTTACAATATTAAATAATGAATTCTACGAATAATCTGTGCTCCAATAATAATGTTGTATCAGATGACATACATATATGCTAAACCGTTTCTGTTCATGACTAAGGCTTTGCCGAGAAAAATACTGGGGCCAAGGTCTATGTTATCAATGAATCCTGTTTTTAATGTCGGGTTGGCGACTTCCAATGATATTACTTTCCCAGTTCGGCTAGGGATAGATACAATATTTTCGTCTAGTATTTTCAATGGTTTACAGTTATCCGTTGTTACTGTACCAGTTCCGAACGAAATTGTGGCGTTCTCAGTGTATAGGAATTTCGTACCCAAAATGCCGTCTTCTTTTATTGGGAAGGAATTATCGACTAGGTGGAATACGTGCCAATTATTGTCGATTTGTACGTTGACGCTTCCTAGAGTTTTTATAACACCGTCTGTTGTGCCGGTTATCTGGGTATTGTCCGTCGGGGTGTAGTATGTGTTTGGTTTGACTGCGTTAAGTTTTATCACGTCTATGTCGGCTCCGGTGTCAACCAAGAGTGTGCTCATCTGTTTTTCGAGTTGAGGCGTGTGTAGGTGTATCTTAGGTGTTTGTGTTGCCGCTGTTGTAAGGATCCGGGATGTTCTTATATTATTGTTCGAGGATTTGTAATGTAGTGGGATAACGCCTGTGTTT
This sequence comes from Tenthredo livida, assembly GCA_963992785.1. Lineage (NCBI taxonomy): Eukaryota > Metazoa > Arthropoda > Insecta > Hymenoptera > Tenthredinidae > Tenthredo > Tenthredo livida. Next base: position 5,081,874 of record OZ023073.1, read on the forward strand.
CGCGAATGGAGTTGGTCGTTTTTAAAACAGATTGTTGCTTCCTCGAGTCGCAGGAAATCGGCGCTTAGGATGCCGTCTTCTTGTATAGGAAATTCGTTGCTTATTAGGTGGAATTCGTGGCAAGTGCCCGCAAATTCTAGATTAATGCTACCTTGTGTTACTGTGAACCCTTCTGTTATTCCCGAGATGTAACGTTTATCCCTTGATTCGACACGAGTGTCCGGGGTGATAATCTTTTGTTTTATTAGGTTTAAATTGGCACCGGTATCTACTATTAGTGTTCCAGTGTTGCCGATGATTTGGGGTGATTGAATTCTAATAGTCGGTGATTCTAAAAGAATCCTTTTTACGTATTCGGACGCATTTCTAGAGTTCGGGACGTCGTTGCGTCCGTATGGTGGTCCCGTTACTCGTTTAAAGTCTGCGATTCCAATGGGAAGTTGTCGGTATTCGCGAAGTTAGTATTTGTGTTTGTAAAGTTTATGCGTGCGTATCTTGGCTGTTCGGAGTTTGGTTGGTTTCGGTTTTGGTTATTAGGTTGATTTAGTCGCTGACCAGAGTTGTTATGTTGAGGTCTGTTGTGTGCCTGAGGTTGTTGGGTGTATTGTGGAGCGTTTGATTGGTAAAATGAAGGATTCTGGGGTCTTTGTTAGTTTTGGTGGTTTCGCGCACGGCACCTTTCAACCGTATGACCTTTACGTTTACAGTATGTACGAGATAGATGGTCGGTACGCTCTCGTGATCTACAGTTATCTATTGAGTGCCCAACACGCTTGCAGAACCTACAGTTCAGCGACGGGTCGTAAGGCGGTGTTCGTTTCGAGCTATTAATGCTACGGTTTTGAGTCGGTTCATTCGTTTTTGATGTCTGCGCTCTTAGTTTTTGCCTTTCTGTTACTATTTTTTCCGCGCTCACCGCCTTATCGACTGCCGCTCGCAGCGTGTTTGGCTTCTCGTTTAACACCCTTTGTTCTAGCGCGTCACACAGACCCTTTATAAATGCGCGTACAGCGTTTTCTTCAACGTTTCTTATTAGTATAGTCGCGTTTTCAGCGAATTCATTTGACTCTATAATGTCAATGGCCGTATCTACGAGTTCTTCTATCCTAGTTCCGTAATCTAATGCGGACTCGTCTTTCTCTTGGCCTGCACACGCTATAGCACATTGCACGTCTGATAGTCTTTGTTTCGGTTCAAACGTGCGTTTTAAGTTTTCTATAAGAGATTGTAGTGATTGGAAGCTTTCTCGCGGGAGTGCCCTTTCTGCGCGGCCTTCAATTTTCGATCGTACGAGTGCAGCGAATAGGAGTGAATCTCGCGGTGCTATTAGTAATCTTATGTTTTCGATTTTTTTAAGGAAAGATTTTATTGTGATATTGGTTCCGTCAAAAGTTGGAATCGCTGTGGTCGCGACTTTCAAATTCATGAATGCTGTCTCTGTGTCAGACATGGTTTCCGGCGGGGTTTATGACTTATCTTAAATGGTATACGTATGTTAAGGTAGCTTACGTTCTGGAAATTATAGTGAGTACAATGAGAGTGATTTTCCTTAGCATATCTCTAAAGTGGTGATTGTTGCTGTAGAGATCTTGACTCTGGATCTGAGGGTTGAGCGATAGCGTTGGTGATATTGGTGTCTTGGAGTTGTCAACAGGTTTCGGGTCGTCGTTGGAGCGAGTTCGCTCTTTGTGGGGCTCAGATGAGCCTTTGGGGGGCGAGGTGCCTTTGAGGTTCGGTTGCTGCGATTTGTGTTAACAAATTCTGTGATTGCCAATTATCGCCAGGTTGATAATAGCGGTGTAATAGTTTACACTTTTCGCGTATATGAGCGATTCAGGTCGTACAAGATGTATCGTGCAATGTAACAGGACACTGTTTTTTTTTTTGTATTAGGCGCAGTGGTTCATACCGAGTGTTGCTTTCTTGGTTATTAGTTCACACAACTCATTTCGCACATTGGTTCACTACTTGGTGTCACGATTTGTTTAGTTAGTGGTTTATATTTCGTTTACTTCTTCTTTCACATGCCCTCAGTAACAGGGGGACCACCGCTGCCACCAGTGTTACGTCTTTAATTGGGGTCTTGTCCCCTGCTTTATATACCCGAGTATAACTGAGGAATGGTTCATGTAAAGAAGGTTTAGTTAGCGATCTGATAACTTTTATTCGGCTTAAACAGTTGGTTGTTATAAAGGTAGTTGAGTTATATATGCTACCTTCGCACGAAGAGGTCAAGTTGAGAAGTGAGTGAGGAACGAGGGAAGCATAGCTAGGTAGGTAGTTGCTAGGACAGTAAGATAAAAGGTTTTGCTGACTCGTTGCATTTGGCAGTGCCGGGTGCAACGAGTCTTTTCTAGAAGTAGGATCTGGTAGCAGGCAGATAGGAAGAGTGGAGACGTAGAGGGAAAAGGGGGGAAGCGTGTGAGGAGTTGAGGTACTAAGTGAGTGAGGGGCGAACGTACGGGCGGTGATGCCCGGACGTAACACGGCATGCGATTATTTTTATTTAAAAAAAAAAAAAAAAAAATTGCCATTATGTTTGTCGACGAAACGGAACCTTTTTACAGGGTACCTGAGAAATTTGAATTTTCAATGCCCACCCCAATGTACATCAATATCTGACACAAGAAAGTATGCATAAATGATGGCAATTTACATTCGAACGAACTACAGTTACCATTTGAGATTTCCACAAATTGAGAAACGAATTTCATATTTTTATTATGTATCTTATGAATCGAGTCATCGCCTTGAATTACAAACAATTGGAAATCTTACACGATGTCGAGGTACATACAGTTTATCAATATGGTTGTATGCTCTTATTTATAGAGGACAACCAAACGGCTGTTGCGAGGGAAGCGGCGCAACAGGCCCCAAACGAAGCTGTTGCCCGAGGTGGACTGGCCCACCGAGTCCCAATAGACGAACTTCCAAATTATGCAGAAATTCGACGAATCGAAGTTCGAGGGAATTACCAATGGTGGGAGCTCCTAGCGGCTGAAGCAGGCTGAGTGGCCCAACAGGCTGCAGGTATAGTCGACAACATGATTTTCTTTTATCAAATGGTGTATAATCATTATTATTTCCACCTTTATTCCTTATTCCATTATGCACAGTTACGACCGTTTTATTTTCATGTTCAATCGTACGATAGTAATATCAAAAACAAAATATATTCACTGATAAAGGAGAATAATGGAACTTTGAAATTACTGTGAATCTACGTACTATGACTTAAACTTCGCAGCTCTCGTCTAAACGTATCTTAGTCACCTATTTTTTGATGATTATTACGCCAAGTCAAGTTTAGTTAAACTTATGATTGATTAGTCGACGATCCAATGAATCATCATGCGTGTAATAATTGTGCCGTAAAAAAAGTTAACTCTCGTTTAAGAATTCAACCATCAGTGGTCGAGGTTTATCTAACTCATCTTAAATTATGTTACCAATGCACTTTCATATCCTGGTGAATATCATCAATTTGACAAATATTGTTACGTCACTAAATTCGCTGATATCATTAAGAGTCATGTAAATTGGGACAAGCTCGGGGTTCTACCGTTGACTTCAGTTATCCGAGCAACTGCTACAAGTCAATCGTTATCATCTCTGATGATGTATAACGTATAAGTTTTACTAATCAAAGAAATATCGTAGTTTTCAAAATAAAGTCTACTCGAACTAGTAGGGGAGAGACGGACAAAATGGGCACTGTCGGGCAAAATGGGCACCCCTAAAAATTTTTCTTAATTCAGTCAAAATTGTAAAATGTTCTGAATTTCATTATTTACTTTGTAACGGGCTGGATAGCCGATTAGAAATTAATGGTGAAATAGGACGGGGTGTGAGGGAGAGTAAACGTGGTCGGGTGATATGAGTTTAGAGATTATAATGCTAATTTATTCAAAGTCTTAAAGCTAATACAAGTGTGGGCGTGTAGTGTGTGATGTGAGGATGCGTGAAATTACTGACTTGATTAATTTAATATTGGGTGAAGGTACTGACCTTAAATCAATATGGGGTTTGGATATATTACGGAATTACGATTACTTTCTGCTCACTTGTCGCTAAGACGTTTGTAACTCGAGTGACGATCGGACCTCGCGTCCGATCGTCCTCGGCTAGCTTCGCATATTTTCGTTGCTTTTGAATTTACTTTGGTTTCCCAGTTTCCAAGGGATTCGAGATATTTGAGTGATATCGTCGCCTTTTCCTCATAGTTTCTGTTCATTATTCATTACATTTATATTCTACTAATTATTGTTATACGCTCTTATAGTCTTGTCACTTGAGACTATGACAATTGGTATCTAAAAACGATGATTCCCTGATTTACATTTTTGTTGAATCTTAACTCAAGGTCCAATATCTGTCATAAGTGGTTCTTCAGTGTTTGCTTGGATTTCTACTATTTTTTTTTAAAAATAAGTTATCCTCTCCGATGCCCATATTCTACTCACTTTTTGAGTGATTTCACTCACCTTTCAAGCTTTTTATTCCCCGCTACCCAACTGCAAGCGCTGAAGTATATTACGTTTCACATAAGATTTTTATTGATTTTGCTCTGAATTTGTTAGTGATTATTCATTCGTAATCTTCTTTGGACGAGCATGCAATTGAGTACAATTATAATGCAAATTTTGTTCCCATGTACACTGAGATGATGATTCAGAACTTGGAACACTCATTTCGATATTTACTGTAACGCAGTTTTTAACTTGGAGAGGAAAAACCACAGATCTGGTTACAATTCGGCACTTTTCCGTGTTAATTACTTAATTACCAAAGTGTTGGGCGCCAGACGCTACTGCGTCGTTTCGATACGATAACATAACTTACTAAAACTAAAAACTTACGGAAATGCGTCGAGCGACAACTCGACTAGCTCAGATAACAAAGCCTTAGATAGAGGGGCAGGGTACACCACGTAAAACAATATTAATACTTTGAGATAGTTGAGATCACATCAATCAATCATTTATTAATAAATTTAGATAACTTAGACGAATCGTACAGAATTAGCGATACTACTAATAGTTTGGTACGATAGGTTTCTTAACTGTTCAGGACAGAATTTACTCATTCATGATGCAATTCAATCAGAGGAGTGTGTCAGGGGTGACTCGATATAAAACGATTAAACTAGACTCCAGACTTGGTATCACAGAGCGATACATCGTACCCGAAAAAGGCAAAAGTTTATATTTCATAACACACCCTGAGATTAAGAGTCTCATACTCTATTTGCTAAGATATTAAGCAATATAATCGGTAACAAACGATACAGGTTCCCTACTAGTTAATCCAGAACGATAGACGGATCTTTGACCAAATTCCGATGATACGAGATCGATAATACGATACTCAATTATCCAAAAACAATACTAGATCTTACATACGATAACGAACTATCCAAAATTGACTATATCTTACTAACCTAACAAAATAACGATAATAAATTATCCAGAATTGACTGAACCTTACTAAACTATAACAAATCAGCAATAATAACCTAAACTATACGCGAGGCCTAAGCCCTCGCGGCTATCTTCGCTCAGGGTACTCCAGGAAAAGGTATTTTTCTACAGTATTTCATGCACAATATTATTCTAACATACTAAATCAAAAATAGAAACCATACGAGAAGCGATAAGCAATAAATTATAGCCAAAAAGCAATGAAGGATCTATGTAACTCAGCCAGACTCGAGGTTGTTCGATAAATCAATTAAACAAGAATTGAAGACGAGCTTCTTAGCTCAGAAATTAAAAACGAGCCTCTTAGCCCAATGACCAAAAACGAGCCTCTTAGCCCAATGACCAAAAACGAGCCTCTTAGCTCAATAACCAAATTAATAACCAGAACCTTATACGAACGACCTCGTGTCCTCACAAAAGAATTAAGACCTTACCTTAATTAAGTTGCTTCGATTGATTGAACTCACTACACTTATTTTAACAATACTCGATATTAACGACAGATGATACGATAGGCGATACTCGATGAATGATGATGCTTCATGAGTGGCGTAGACCAGAGCGAAGAGTAGACCGATTAACAGGTGTACCTTCCTTATATAGTCTTTATTTCCAGCCGTCAGCTCATCCTTCAGATTTGCGCAATCACGTGACATATCGGTAGTCTAATTGGTCGGTGAGCGACAGATTTTGACGAACGTAGTTTAGGACAAGTCTACCTCACCCCTGCCGCTGCTAATACCGCTCCTATTACCGCCTTCCTTTTGAATCCCCGGGCGCTGGACTCACATGAAGCCTCGCTCGCCCGGCCACCCGATATTTCTTCTAGGGCCTTACATCATTGGTCGATCCACTAGAAAGTTAGTGGTAGCTTCGTGTCTCGGCATACTAGGGCTTCACCCAAGAAAAGATTCGGTAGGTCGGAACGCTGATCCGGGGGTTTTCATGATCATCCACGGCCGCGATAACAGATTCGGAGACAGTTTGACGATGATAGCTGCACTGACTGATTGCTACTTAGGTGGGAGGCGGTAAAGATGCACCTTCACATGCCCTGTTCACCACCCTCACATCAGCAGTGCATTTTCTTGTAGGCGGTAGCTCTCCGGATGACGGGAGGATTTCATTGTGCTTCTCGCACATCCCTGTACGCCGTCAATCCGATAGTTGGAGGTGGTAGATCTTTCAACTTGAGAGGAGGCGCTGACCTTGGGGTTTTCTGGACCAACCATGGTTTGCACGCCGACAGAATCGTCCTTGACGATATTGGAGGCTTTTTGCGCTCGGTAGAATCGCTTTTCCTTCGGTAGTTCAGGTCTGAACAGAAGGTATCAAAATATATAGAATTGAGCCTATTGATGCAAGACCAGCGTAGAGCATAAAATGAAAGTTTTTAAAGTCAAACACTTCCCGGGTGGGAATATTTCTCTGAAAAGAATCAGATTAATTGTAGTGAAATTTTGAAAAAGAATTAAAAAAGTCTCACTTTATCAGAAAATCTCAGAAAGTCTTACAAAGGCAGACCAATGCTTTATAAGATTTTAAAAGACAGCGAACACTAAAATGTTGATACTCTTTCAGAAGAGTTTTGCAAAAGTTTTTCAGAGAACTAATAAAACAAAATATAACGGTTTTTCAGAGTTTTTCTGAGATGCAGGTCAGTTTTGAAGAGTTTATTGATTTATCTTGAAAATAATTATTCTAAGTTTATCATAGATTGTAAGTCAATTTTAAAATATTACTGCATTGCAGTTAGAATGATTATTCTGTGTTTTTATTGAATATTAAAATATTGAGTAGAATTGCTGCAACGGTAGGAAAATTATTATTTGAATAAATCAAAAACATAACTTTTACACAGGGGCAAATGTTGATTATTTATTCATTCAGTGACATAAATTATAAATATTTTTTAGTACATCCTTAGTATATACGTAAACGTTATCTGTTATTAACATTTTTCTCGCATTAAACAACATCTATCGAATTTTACGAAAAAATATTCCTGACAGATATATATTAATTAAATACATTAATGATGAACAGAATATTTATAAACTTCGCGAAGTGGGTGGCCCTGCTGCTGCTAAGATGTCGCCGAGTCAATTGATTGCGGCTGACCCAGTGTCTGCCTCGAGATTTATTGACAATAAGTTTCATGCTATGCTCGATTTCATATGCTCTCCCGATAACACAATCGGAGAGGTGACCCATTATTTCTGGAGGCGCGAATATCAAGGCAGGGGAATTGGAGCCGCAATGCCCGCAGGAATTGGAAGCTACAAATCTGTACGACTTCGTGAAATGGTACGAGGTAACTAGAGTCGAACCTAAAGTACAAGGCGTTGAATATTATAAGATAGGAAAATCTTTATACTTGAAAAAGAGGAAACGTGGTCACCTCATCAATCACTATAAAAATAATGTCGACAATCAGCCTGAACGATATTACTTCGCGCTACTGTTACTCTTCAAACCATGGAGAGATACAGATGAGCTGCGAAATGGATGCGATACGTACGCAGAAGCTTTCGAATCCGTCCGACTGGAGCTCGAAGATTCGTTACGGTATCACGAACGCATAACAGAAATACAGAAAGGTATTGAACATATCAAAGACATAATCGAGAAACGTTCGACAGAAGCTGCTCAATCTCAACAGAGCGATACTTCTGATCTGGTACCATTAGGCTGTGGACCAATTGAAGCAAGAGGAGCGATGCAGGACTTTCAAGCCTGTGTCCAAGAGTTACACACGGTGAACGGTTCGCAAAAAATTTCAAGTTTGAATATTGATCAGAAACGAGTATTCGATACAACTATGGCTGCCGTGAGTTCAAACGATAGAATTATCCGACATTACGTTAGCGGAGAGGGTGGAACTGGTAAGAGTCATCTCATTGAAGCGCTCGTATGGTCGATCAAGCAATATAGTGATAAAGATACCGCCGTAACAGCACCAACTGGAATAGCAGCATTCAATGTGAATGGTTTGACTATTCATAGGCTGTTTCAACTGCCTGTTGAACACGGGGGCACTTCTAAATACAAACAACTCTCTGACGCAGCCTTGGAAGTAATTCGAGAGCAGCTTAGAAATGTTGCACTCATTATCATCGATGAGGTCTCCATGATTTCGAATGTGACGTTCATGTACATACATCTTCGATTAAGTGAAATATTCGATACCACCGACTGCGAAGATGGTTGGTTCGGCAAAAAGCATATACTCCTGTTCGGCGATTTGTTACAACTCCCACCTGTTCGCGAAGACCCGGCGTTCATGAAACTATCCAGCAAAGTTTCGAATAAACTTCTAGGCTCGATGGGAAGTGTTGATCTGTAGAGCAAATTATTCACCTACGATGAATTGACGATTAACATGAGACAAAAAAACGATCAATCCTATCGTGAAATGCTATCGAGAATCCGCCTTGGAGTCACTACAGATTCGGACACAGAGATCTTAGCATCGCGGAGGGTCCGCTTTGCAAATTTCACAACTTCAACTTTTAGTGTACGTGAACTCTGTGATTACATAAATAGCTTACCGAACGATGCAGTTTGTCTACTTCCCACGATTCGGATGTGTGCTGTTCTCAATGAAGCAGTGTTGGGCGAAATACGATGCGAAGAGATAGAATTGATAGCTCATGATACAGTTGAGTGCCCGCGCTACGTAAAGAAAAAAGTACACAAAATTTTGGATATGGCGGACGAGGATTGTTCTCGAACTGCCGGCCTTGCGAAATTAATTACTGTTAAAATTGGTGCAAAAGTAATGATTAGACGAACTATTGATGTTACCTTAGGACTTGTGAATGGCACGATTGGTAAAATCACCGCGGTATCGCGAGCTGTTGATACGAGTGATGTAGAAGCAGTACGAGTTACCTTAGCGACAGGCGTTGAACATGTTATAGAGCGCGTCGACGTAAAGTTTCAGGCTATGGAAGGGGCTTTTGTCACACGAAGACAGTTTCCAATTTGCCTCAGCTATGGAATTACGATACATAAAAGTCAGGGTCTTAGTTTAAAGAATGCCGTGATTGATGCGGGTAATTCTATATTTGCGAGCGGACAAGTGTACGTTGCCCTCTCACGGGTAACTTTATTAGAAGGACTCTATTTGATTAATTACGATCCGCATGCGGTATTAGCGGACGAGTCTGCTATCTTGGAATACAATAGGTTGAGAAAACAATATCGACCAGATCTCACGGCGATGACGGTTCCAGGCATACGCTCACGAAAAGTACAAGATCGCAGATGGTCTGTGTCAAAAAATGTGTCTTTATGTCAGGAACCAATTGAAGGTAAAACATACAACGGCACGTGGCGAATAAAAGGCCTTCAGAACACAGATGGTGTTTCTTGTTTCGCTAACGCTACAATACAGTGTTTATTTCATTGTACACCTATTAGAAACTGTTTGTTGAATCAACAAAATAACGACGTCATGAAAACCTTACTTGAAAATTACATCAACTTACAGTCACCAGGAAATGTTTTTCAAGCTAGAAAACTTGCGGGTAAAGAGTTCACATTGGATGTTCAGCAGGATGCGCCAGAATTTTTAAACAGTATACTCTGGAAATACGATGACCTAAGGAATGTCGTAAAATACGAGTTAATCTCTATAAGGCGTTGCAATGACTGTGGTTACACCAGCACAACAACGGAAGTCTGTTACATTTTGTTGCTCGTTTTACCCGCACAAGGTAAAAAAATTAACAGTTTGGTAGACATAATTAATTACAATTTTTCGCGATGGCAAACTATCAATGAATTGTCCTGTGATAGTTGCAGGTCAAAAAATATTTTCATGAAAACTGATGTATCATCGGCAAGCAGTTGTTTAATTGTACAGTTCCGATTGACTTCCGTACAGGATGGGCAGATTACGAAAATAACGAATTACAATATCAAAGCAGTTCCTATGGATAGACCCTTACTTTGCGCGAAAAAATATAAAGTCATTCGTGGAATATTCCATCACGGTCCGAAGATTCAAGAAGGTCATTATACTTGCATGCTACGAGATGGAACTTCTGAATGGCAACATGTCAATGATTATGAAATTAAAAAGCAAAAATGGATCAAAAACGCATGGAACGCATACATATTCTTTTTACAGCGGACCTGAATCCTTATAGATAGATTGATAGAAAGTTACGGAAATATAGTCATATAATCGAATGTTCGAAGTATTTTATGAGCAGCAACTATAACCCTGCGTGCAAGGAACTCCGCCATTGCCGGTCCCAAGCCCGGATGAGAAAGGAGGAGGGCTGCACGCAGGGTTACACGTTGCGGATATGAAGAGATTGCTGGTCTCCTAACGGCGTTTGACTTTTGAGGGATCTAGTAGACAATAGAACGCCACGGCAACGAATGACACGGATTATGTGTATACACCTTCCACATTGATAGTGGTCGGACGATTTATGCAATTCATCACGAATGAGAATGATTTAGTTAAATCATCAAGATCTACAAAAGATAGTGATATCTCCAAAAGAAGCCCCTCCGGTGCAAAAAAAAATCGCAAAGTACATTAATGTGATTATTACCCTGCACAAAAAATACATTCTCGTGCTAAATCACCAAAATCTACAAAAAGCACTGATATCCCCATAAAAAGCACCTCCGGTGCAAAAAATTTCGCCAAGTCCATTAATGTGATGTGATTATTACCCACAAAAAATACTTTCTCATGCCAAAAGATATATAACAATATTTATTTCGTACAAAAGTTCCTTTCTTGTAAAAAAAAGATACGAAATCAGATGCTACTGCCAAGTACCCACACAACAGCTACTTTTTCTCAGATTGATAATTAGCCCAGAAAATATAAAAAAATTTGGAGGTAGTGGTACTTGGCGGGCCTTTTTAGACAAGTATACGAGAAACAGCAAAAAAAAAAAACAGATATAAAAAAAAAATTTTTTTTAAATTAAAAAAAAAATAAACAAAAAATTAAAAAAAATTAAAAATTAAAAAATAAAATAAAATAAAATAAATTACGAGAACAAGGACCTAGACTACGAGAACTACGAAGCGAAGGACCTGGACGACTGAAACTACGAAGCGAAGGATCTGGACTACGAGAACTTCAAAGCCGAGAACCTGGTGACTCAAACTACGACTCCGAGGATCAGGACGACGAGAACGGATGCGTATGCCATACGAAGACATCTTCAGGAGACGACGCCGTCAGACTTATCCAGAAATCGGATTGAAATGTAATACGATAAGAATCGATCCGCCGCAGGCACTGCTCGACTAACACTCTTGAACCGGCCCTGCTTGGTACTCATAAGCCTTGTGATTGGTCGACTAAGATCGTCGGTAGCTCCGAAACTACATATGAGCCCCTCGAAGTATAACTACAGAGCGGAGGACCTGGCTACTGAAACTACGGAGCGGAGGACCTAGACGAATAAAACTAAGATCTTCTGTAGCTCCGAAACTATTTGTCTCTCGAAGTTTTGGTAAACAAACTTTAGTCTTGGATTTTCAATACGCAAAACTTGTACATTTCGTTAAATCTAAGAAAATATATTATATATATACATTATTTTGCGATTATTATTAACACGAATGTATAATATTTATATCAAGAGACTCGGTAGAGTTTCGCGCCAAGACCAGAAATAAAAAAAAAAATATACACATAACGGCTCTACTCATTATTATTATATTATTATCTACAACTTTAGAAGTTGTTATAATCAAATCACTGTAAATTTTATAGTAACTCAAGTTTGTACGGCGTTAATCGAAACCGGATGTTAAAATTCGCGATCAGTTAATGTTGTATATTTAATTGTCTAAAAAGGCCCGCCAAGTACCACTACCTCCAATTTTTTTTATATTTTCTGGGCTAATTATCAATCTGAGAAAAAGTAGCTGTTGTGTGGGTACTTGGCAGTAGCATCTGATTTCGTATCTTTTTTTTTGCAAGGAAGGAACTTTTGTACGAAATAAATATTGTTGTATATCTTTTGGCATGAGAAAGTATTTTTTGTGGGTTCTTTTATGAAACGACGATAGTATCCGGCGAGTCCTAAGAATTCTTTAACGTTTTTCGGAGTTTTCGGGATTGGAAAATGTTTAACTGCTTCTATTTTCTTAGGATCTGGTTCTAATCCATCGGCGGATATAATGTGTCCTAAATATTTTACTTCTGTTCTAAGGAATTCGCATTTATCAGTTTGTAGAGTAAGGTTAGCTTTTCTTAATCTTTCGGCTAATTTCCTAAATTTAGACGCGTGTTCTTCGATTGAACGTGAATAAATACCGATGTCATCTAAATAAACAAATAATTCTGATCCTTGTAAACCTCTTAAAACTGTATCCATTAAACGTTGGAATGTCGCGGGGGCGTTCATTAATCCGAATAGCATTCTATTAAATTCTTGGTGACCGTGAGGAGTTGTAAAAGCTGTTTTGTGTTTATCCTCTGGATGTATCTCAATTTGATGAAAACCCGATGCTAAATCAAATATCGAAAAATATTTTGCACCACTGAGTTGGTCAAGAATGTCTGTTATTAATGGTAACGGATATGCGTCTCCGATAGTTTTCTCATTCAATTTGCGATAATCAATTACTAAACGCCATCTTTTATGACCTTTAGAATCTTCTTTCTTAGGTACAATCCAAACGGGGGAATTATACGGTGAGGTTGACGGTTCTATTGTATTTGTTTGCAAAAGATCGTTAATCTGTTTTTCTATTTCCAACTTCTGGTGTGAAGGGTGTCTATATTGACGAGTATTTACAGGTATATTGTCTGAGGTTAATATACGATGTGTGAAAACGTTTGTAGCACGCAGTGCTTCTCCTGGGATATGGAACAAGTCAGAGTATTTTTCTACTAGAGAAAATACTGCTTTACTTTCTTCCTCATTAAGGTGATCTAGTCGTGAAAGATTTATGACCTCATTAGCGCGGTTTCCTCGCGTCCGAGTACTGTCTTTACGCTCTGGGCTATTGTCCTTTACTAAACTAGTGTCCTCGTCTTCGCTCATATCGAAAGGATATAGAGGAATTACGGGAATATCGACCCTAATGTCTTTATCCGTTGTATTAATAGCATATAAATACGCTTTTCCCTGGATGTTTGTAACCAAAGATTCACCTGCAAAAATACCTTCATGCATATCTAAACGTGGCACGTAACCCTTTTCCAATGAATTGTTAACCCGAATGAACATAAGAGATTTCGTTCTGGCTAGGAGAACAATACTCTCTGTATCACAAAAGGGAATTTTGTTGTTATTAAGAGTTACATGTCTTGTTTCATAATCGATTTTGCCTTCGTTCACATGCATGAATTCTGACCCTATGATACCCGAAAAATCTATAGGGAAATCGTCTGGGATGACGTTAAATTTACCATGTATATTATTTATCTGTAGCTGTATTTGTCCTAAAGTAATTGGTTTATCTTTTTCCGAAATACCGTTCAATTCATAAGTTGTCGAATTATTTATTGAAGTTGGATCTTTTAGTTCACCGATTTTAATTAAATTTATTTGTGATCCGGTATCGATTAAAAATTTAGTATTTGTTCGTTTAAGATTTTTCGATTGGATTATTACTGAAGGAGAATTATAGGTTGTATGTGTGAAACTTATTTTACATTCTGCTGTAAGAAGTTTATGGTTAGTCTGTGAAATAAGCGCTGAATTTATTGCTGACCCGTCGACGCGCCTGGTCGAGGGGACGGTGATTCGTTTCCCGCAGGTATATCGGTATTGGGTGTCGTACCGTTATTGTTTTCGCGTTTCGCGTTATTATATTTGCGTTTTCTACAATCTCTGATTATATGACCTTTTTTCTTGCAATAATTACACTCTAATGATCTGTTTGGATTTGATTCTGCGTTATTACTATTAATACCGAGTTTTTCATTTTTATTTTGTAAAATTCGGCAATCCGCGATAACGTGATTATTTTTCTTACAGTAATTGCAAAATTTCGCGTCTTGTGTACTCGAGTTTGTTGGATTACTTTTATTACTCGTGTTTCCTTGATTTGACTTATTATATGTGTTAGATTTATTAGTTGATTTATAATTATTAGTTTGATTCGACTGTATGGGAAGACATTGTTTTGGTGAAGCTTCATTAATTCCGAAAACAAAAGCTTGTATTAATTCCTGTTGTTCTTCGATTTTTATAGGTTCTCTCACCACGTCGACTAGTGTTGTAAATGAGCCTAAGTTTGGTATCAACATTGCAATATTAGGATTTAAACGACTGATAAAAGATCGAACAGCAGTTTCGTTTGCTGATATTTTTCTAGCTTCCGTATTTTGTCCGACAAAATCTATCTCTAAAAGCGGTGCTTGTAAATGTCTACCTATTCTGCAGTTGAAATCAATTATTCTTTCCTTTGGTTTTTGTTTAAAATCACTAAATTCGTTAAACCATGTGGTAACTTGTTTTTTCGGTCTAAAGTGTAAATTTAAAAATTGTATCAGTTCGTCAATTGTTTGTAAATTTGCTGTAAATAAAACAAAGTATTTTTACTAAGAAATCTTCTCCGCAATTTGGTATGTATGCTTTTGCGTATTCACAATGTGGAATAAATGATTGTATTGGATAACCATCAGGTGTACCATTAAATTCAGGAATGATTTTGAAAAATTCTTTATAATCATGTGTTCTACTATTCGTATTATTTAAAGTAGAATTATTATCAATAAACATGTCTACGGTAGTCATTTTGATAAAATTGGTTTTGACTTACTTTTACGAAGCGAAATAACAATAGCGTAGTATCTATGAGTTAGTTTAGGAGTCTTCGTGGGTGAGCGGTAGGGCGGGTCTTCGGTTGTTGGAGTAGATCTTGAAGTTCTGCACTGCGATGGTATCCGACGGCAAAATCAATGATGATCGATGTCGAGTTTGAAGTTCATTGATGATTGAATTTTTGATGTTGATGTTTAGATCGATGATGTTTAGTCACGATAGTTTGATGATATTTACAGTTTGTGAATTATTACCAATGTAAAAAAAATTTTGACACTTGTTAACAGATTTTTGGATTCAGATGTTTTATTTCTTTGATTAGTTATTAATTTATTTCAGACTGATATCCCGATGCTGCCACCAAATTTATTATAGATAAGAGCTGTTACGTCCTGAATAATTATTATTTAGGAGATGCGAATCACTAGTTAGATTCTATGAGGTTCTGATCTGAAGAAGGTAGAATTCTACGTTTCTTATCGAGTCTTGGATAACTAGTTCTTCGAGACGTCGTTTAGCTCATACCTGTTAAGGTAAATGGGTTTTATCAGCCACCACTATGCGTGGGTGAAATAAATGTTTGAAGATTTCACTTTTCCAATTATATAACAATATTTATTGAACAATCAGTTCATAACAATCTGCACAAGTTAGGTTGTTAATCTTTACATAAGTTCTGATTAACTTTAATTTGTAGTTTCTATAATTTATTTAGTATTCACTTATTAATTAACTGTTTCACCGAACACTTTGAGTTGGTTATTCTGCGTTCCGTGATTCTATAAGTTGATCTTTACTGTTTGAGATTTCGTGACTAACTAACTAATAATGAAGAAAAAGGATCTCTCCTCGCGGGTACGCGAAGGGGAGGTTCTGGAAAACTCGCGGGAAGGCGAGGTTTTTTCTATTGGTGAAAAGCTCATTAAAACAAAAGCGGGAAAAAAATCTAGTTGGCTGAGAGATCATTAGTGCGAGGCGATTGGGTCAGAGGCCCAAGCGTCGAGACGCCAAGAAGGGATGCTGCGAGCATCTATGATCTCTCTTCTTTTGAACAGAGCTGTCTTTGTCTTTAGACTTTTCCGCTTTGGGTCGTAAAAAATCTGAAGGATCTGCAAGATTTATGTTTCGTCAATAAGGAGATTTTCTGACGTTCAAAGTTTACTCAAAGTTTAGGCTTTCAGTTTCATGGTGTTTCAAGTGTTTCCAAACATATTCGTTTCGTGAGAAAATAAGATGAAATTGTCTGTATTATAGTTAAGATTGTTCCTTTCAAAAGTATTGACTTATATCTACAAGTAAAATAATATAAAAGAATTAAAAGAAAAAATTATGAATGGAATTACATTAATAGAGTATTATTAAAACTCTGATGGTAATTGCACGTCGGTGTTCTCATACCTATGTTAATAACTACGGCAACTGTTGTACCTATAGGTTAAATATTCGGCTTTCAGCCTAGGACGTAACAAGGCTTCGGCTTTGAGGTAGTTTTGTTCCCAGACTAGTGGGTTTTGGTGAAAGCATAAGAACTATAACACTGGGAGGATAATTATGCATTTTCAGATCATTTCCAAAACTATATTGACCACAAAATGGCCGAATTGGTTCATAGTATCTCGGGTGAGGTCAAGTCTGCCAAGAAAAGCATTTTATATGATCTGGAAGAGAAAATAGACGAGGTCAAAAACACTATCATCGTGACGAATGGCAGTAATTCACAAAGAGGGACTGTCTCAAGTTCACGTAAAACATTAGGGGTAACTTTACCGACAAAAATCCTGGAAGATTTTTTGGCATTTGAAACAGAGATATTCAGTAACGAGGAAAAGAAGCAATCACTTGTAAGTGTGCATTTCACATTACTTCATTTTCAGGGAAAAAGAAGTTGACACAGGTGCATTTATTACCCGTGTAGTCTCTGATTAGAAAATATTGTCTTAGCCCTTATAGTACGAAAATGTTTATATGCAAAACACCAGACTCTAGTAGATTGATGGAAAAACGATCCAAAATCCATTCGAAATTTGGTTTTTTCTTTCGATTTCTTAATATTCTGGAAGTGAAAAAAAAAAAGCATTATTGTCGGAGTAAAATCATCTGGTTTGCTAGATTATGCATACTATTATGAATTCAATTTTCTAACCAAAAGAGAAGAAGACAGTATAGAATTTTAGAATGACGAAAAACAGAAATATTTCGGGAATTATATCCTTGTGAAATCAGTAATGCAATATATATTCTGTGCTTGATCTAGAAAACACTATTCAGTGTTCTGATTGCTGGTTCTAACTCTTGGAAGGATGATGTTGGGAAGTTATTGAATGCGATTTTATCGAAGGCAGTCCAAGTCGAGTATAGCGGATGCGGGAGAAAAGTTAAGGGAAAAGGAAAGCGGAACTTCAGTGAGACAAGCGTTTATTCGTGCATGAAAGGTATGATATGAATTTTATTGAAATGAATTGGGTGCACTTTCGAAAACCCCCCACCTTCGATCGATTTGAAATTTGGCACAGACCTTCCTTTTGATGTTCTAAGACAACCCCTAAAAGGATTTTTGGCGGCTATCAATAGTTTCCGAGAAATTGAATTTTGAAAATTGGATACTAGCAACCGCGGTATATCTATATAGTGCGGGGTGCCAGTCGGTGGCTGTGGCTTTCAGAAGGTTAGAATGGGTTAGGCCACCCTACTGATCCCACACACACACACATGCGAAATACCCACCCGGTGGCTGTGGCTCTCGAAAGGTTAGAATAGGTTAGGCCACCCTACTGATCCCACACACACACACACATGCGAAATACCCACCTGGTGGCTGTGGCTCTCGAAAGGTTAGAATAGGTTAGGCCACCCTACTGATCCCCCACACACACACACATGCGAAATACCCACCCGGTGGCTGTGGCTCTCGAAAGGTTAGAATAGGTTAGGCCACCCTACTAATCCCCCCCACACACACACATGCGAAATACCCACCCGGTGGCTGTGGCTCTCGAAAGGTTAGAATAGGTTAGGCCACCCTACTGATCCCCCACACACACACATGCGAAATACCCAGTCGGTGGCTGTGGCTTTCGAAAGGTCAGAAGGGGACAGAGCACACACACACACACACACACGAACGCGCACTCCGCACTCCGCACTATATAGATAATAGATATACCGCGGTTGCTGAAATCCAATTTTCAAAATTCAATTTCTCGGAAACTATTGGCAGGCGCGAAAAATCCTTTTAGGGGTTGTCTTAGAACATCAAAAGGAAGGTCTGTACCAAATTTCAAATCGATCGGAGGTGGGGGGTTTTCGGAAGTTTATCCCAAATGTATTTTCTATGTCTTCCCGACGTCCTTGAGGAGCATCATAGTAATTCCAAAGAATCACTGCAATCAATGTCAAGAGTAAGCCGCTGGCTTTCCGGTGCAGTAGATAGGGAAGGTGGTCGTCTTCAACGCCCCAAATGAGGGCCCAAAAACTGTCAATATTCTTCAACAGATCTAACAAAAACCTATACTAATTATATAATACCCAAGAATATGAATTATGGAACGAGCCTTCAGGCACTCAGTCTCACGGGGGTTGGTTGCCTCTTCTTCAATATTGAATTCAATTGTTTAAACCAAAGTACTTCGCCGATCGATTATAGGGAATTTATACAGATTAAAAAGAAATTCATACGACGTATATTATTTATACCGATGCAGATGTATGTATGTATGTACCTATTTATCTTCACTCAACGGCGTTCTTGCATGGGTACTCCATATATGCATTAATTCTTCATATCATTAACCCGATGGTTAAGAGTGGTCAGAGATACGAGTTCTCGTAAATTGGCTAACCGCAAGTCAGGTTGAAATGAGGTCACGATCAAAAATAGCAAACAAATTATTACATACTAATTAAAAATTTCGAACTCAAGTGTTCGCGTAATAACTTCAGTATCACAGATTGAAAATCTACGATATCGTTCATTTACCTTCATCGTATATGTAACACCCTGTTACAGAAACAGACGTTACGCTAGAATGGAGATATTCAATGGAAAGCGAACTTTGACAGACTTTCAATATCTATAAAACCGCAACAATAGTACGGTACATTCGTTTCACGTACATCCTTTACAATTTAACGTCAAAATTTTTGCCAATAATTCACGCATCATATCATTGCTGAAATATTGAGAGACATTTTTTGACTCGACTTTTTATCATTTATATCTTCTTTTTTCTCTCTCTTTCTCACTCTATTGCTTAAAAACGGTTGCATACATCGTTATATATATACAGTGAGTTTTCGTATCTCCGGGTCGATCCCGTGCGCCCGATGGTATGCAACCGGAGGTACACCTCCTGTTTCGATTGAGCACCGTTTTCCGGCCATCTACATATTCGCATATACGCCCATGATCTAGACTCGATAGTGATCCCACTGACAGGCCATACCCAACCTCAAAGATCTTTTATAAAAATAACCTAAATACTTTGAAATGGTGAAAAATTTATTTCGGTTCATCATCTACGGTGATAATAAGGCAAATGAGAGTAGGACTGTCAATAAATTCAGTCTTTCATTGTGATAAACATTAGATGACAAAGTTTTCTGTTTAAGATTTTAATAATGAGAGGGTGTAGGCACAGTGGCATTCGCATCGTCGTACCCAGTGTTGTAAAGTACCTAGGTACAAGTACCTTTTTTTGTACCTAGGTACATTTTTCAGTACCTATACCTGTACCTAGGTACTTTCCCTAACAAGTACCTTGTACCTGTACCTAGGTACATTTGAGGAGTACCTGTACCTATTTATAGGTACAATGTAAGGTACTTTCTTTGCGTAAGAATCTCGGGCCTCGGCGTGTGAATTTCCGACGCGCTTGCAATGATTTATGTCAAGCGCCATCTCTGGGCAATCGGTGTGAAGCTTTCTACGGGTTTGCCGGCGTAAATAACATGGTACCGAACTACCGAGTCGCGTTTCTCTCATCGTCGTGTTTGGGGTCATTTAGATAAGCGGTGTCCTGCCATTCCCGCGTTATAGCATAGGCCCATAGGATAAACAACAACGTTCCCGCGTGTCCCATGTAATTAACGTCATGGAGAACTCGGATGATCCTGAGTCGGTAGACCCAGTCACAAGTTGTAGCAGTAAAACCAGTAAACAGACGAAATACCTACCCGACTATTTAAGTGAGTTTTTTGAGGTTCGTGAAATAACTGACAAAAAAATTGTTACGAAATGTGTCACATGCATTGGTGGGAAAGGAATTATTTCGACTGTGCACAACAGCACTGGCAACTTATACAAACATTTAAAGGTATGTATGTATGCAAATAATTATATCTTTTGACAAAAGTTAAATTATTCGATGAGTAACTTTAACGATAATGACAAGTGACAACAATAGTTTACAGAAATTCTTCTCATTCATCCTAAGATTTTTATGTATTTAGCGGGCTCATCCATCAATCGTGAACATCATTGAACAACGAAAACGCGGGAAGCGGATCAATTCAGACAGTGAGACATCTTCTGGTCCGATGAAAAAAAAAAAAAATTATCGGAACAAGATCCATGGAGTAAAAGCATCAAGGGGAGCGGTGTGCAAAAACTTAAGAAAGAACAGGTGGGTAAACTTTTCGAGTAATTACTGTAGTACAAACTCCGGAAGCCTTGCATGAACTTGTATATTTAGTTACGAATCTGACGATTGAATTTCGAGTATTAATTTTGTCAATTGTGATTTATACCGATGTTCTGCTACAGGTAGATGCGTTGGTACAGAAATTCATTATTAACAAAATGCAGCCTATATCCTTAGTTGAAGATAAGGACTTCATTGATTTGATAGAAGGTGCATCCGGCATTAGACCTATGTCAAGACCTACTCTCCGAAAAGACTTAATTGAGAAGATGGAAAATGGCAAGAAAAATCTAAAGACTGTATTGGAGAAGCAGCCATATCTTTGCACTACAGCTGATATTTGGAGTAGTACTAACAAATCGTACATGGGTATGACTTGTCATTACATCGACTCAACATATCGAAGACAGTCATTCGTTCTGGCATGCAGAAGAATGAAGTATTCACATACCCATCTTGAAATTGCTAAAATAGTTGCTCAGATTCACAAGGAATATAACATTAGCTCTAGAGTCGTTGGCACAGTGACTGACAATGCATCTAACTTCGGTAAAGCATTTCGCTTATTTCAAGTAGTAGATGTGATAGACGAATTTGATAATCCTGACGTAGAAATACCAATTTTCGACCTGAATCAAGCCAGTTTGGAGGACTACGAAATTATATTGCCTAGACATTATCGTTGTACTGCTCATAGTCTGAAGTTACTAGCATCGACTGATGCTTCAAAAGCACTGAATAATACGAATTATTCTAGATTGTACACGGCAGCATTCAATAAAGCTGCTAATATATGGAACACTGTTCATCGTTCTACAAAAGCAGCAGACTCAGTTTACCATATCTGTAAAAAACGCTTGACCGTTCCTTGTAAAACTAGATGAAATAGCTATTACGATAGTGTAACAGCTCTGTTGCATGTGAAGGACAATTTCGATGCAATCTGTGAAATACTTGAAAAGCCATGTTTTACCGAAGTACAAATTAATTTCTTAGAAGAATACGTAAAAGTTCTGGCGCCTGTTGCTAATACGCTTGACTTTTTGCAAAGGGAAAAACATTCATGTCTAGGCCATGTTTTACCAGCCATCTTTCAAATGAAAAAACAAGTGCAGAAACTTGCGCATTTACATCATTGCAAACCCTTACAAGATGCAGTATTATCAGGCATTGAAACACGTTTCGACTCAATTCTTGACTTAGACAACCCGAACAGCCGGGAATATATCTTAGCCACTATGTCCACACCTAAATTCAAACTGAAGTGGCTCAATATCTCTGAGAGAGAATCTAGTAAGGAATTGTGTGAAGGCTTATTAATGGAAGAAGCCCTTAGAATGAGTAAGTCAGTACAATTTGAAAAATCCTCTTCAGAATCGGAGGAGGATGACTTTTTCACTTTTTTAAACGGAAAAGATATTAATGATAATCACAATGATTCCATAATGGCTACGAGATCCAGCACAAGTTCGCCTGTAAATCGCCAGGACGCTAAAATCCAATGTCTGACATATTTGTCAGACAAATCAAAGGAAATGGATAGTTTGGAGCGATACCCTATTATAAAACAAATATTTTGTAAGTATAATAGTCTTCTCCCAAGTTCCGCCCCAGTAGAGCGTGCGTTCAGCGCTGGAGGGCAAATATTAACTCCACGGAGGAACAAATTGACTGATGACATTTTCGAATGTCTGCTCTTCCTCAAGTATAATCAATTTGATGAGTAAACATGCTAATATCTCGCACAAGCCATACTGCGGTACTGTATAAGTGTATAACTTGATGAATGGGATAAATAAACGTCATAACTGTACAAATATGTCATTCACTAATTTGGTTTTTGTATACTTCTTGCACCCGTTTTCATACCACTCCTATGTTCAACGTAAATAATGTACCTAAGTACCTATATATAGGTACATTCTGAGTACCTGTACCTGTACCTAGGTACATTGCTCCAAAAGTACCTGTACCTGTACCTAGGTACTTTTTCCTGCAAGTACCTGTACCTGTACCTAGGTACTATTTATAAAGTACCTTTTACAACACTGGTCGTACCGCCACGAAGGGCAACCATGCCCTTGAGGGTGACATGCAGATTGGTGAAGGCATCCGAAATAATTAATTAACTTAGGCTACCTTCTGTATAAGAGATAAGCCAAAACAAAAGGAAGAAGATGTAGTGCGAACTAACTTATCCTCGGTCCGATGGGACATGTATCCCCTGGGTTCCCTATTCAGTAACTTTTTGCTAACGAAACGATTTGGTCGGCTAGTTTTCTATTGTGTAGATTTGTCTTTCTTGAAACCTTATTAATTGCTGATATCTTATTCGTGCGGAAGATCATCGGACAGTTCTGATGGAAAGTTACAGAATAGGGGTCCCGGAGGCACCGATGAGTGCAAAGACTGCTTCGCAGGCTCTGCGGAGGCTAAAACCTTCAATGTCGATTGGCTGCGGATGAGCCAAGCGACATCGAATAGTATCTTCCCTTGCGTGATACTGCGACATTAATCCTTCTACTTTTGGACGAGTCTTTGCTTCTTCAACGCCACTTGTCTAATAGGCAGAGAGTCGACCAAGTGTGCAAAGACTAACGACGTTAATGATTGACGAGATATTGGTGAATTGTGTTATCTAATGGGGATTCAGGCAAATTGGAGCAGGTAAGAAAAATAATTAGTCAATTCGATGTATACTCATGTTATTTATTTTACATTATCTTTCAACCTATCACGGGCTCGCTAGGAGCCTATCATAAAAGTACAGTGAATGCATAGTTTTTCATGCGAAATGAATCTGAAATCTGAAATCCAAATATAATTAAAATGAATTAACGTTTGTTGAAAATGGTTTGTCCACGGACTCGACAGCAGTAAGTGGACCTCTTTGCTTCTCGAAACAGCCTCGTCGTGGATTTGTCAATTTAAAAGTTCGACTCGGCATACAAAAATGTTGCTTCGTGGCAAAGATCGGTGTGTCTGAAACATAAAAGCAAAGGAATTGTGAATCGGTCCCTAATATGGGATTACGTAGTCTGCATATTATTTCGAGCTTACCTGAGACGATTCGATTCGAAGAGGACCCAACGATTCAGGATATACCGGTGATATTAATGGCGTGATTGGAGAAGATGCTCGAAGTGTTTTCCCTTCGCATCGCTGCAGTATACTATTGATTCTGTTTTTCAGTGCTGGTATATTCGATATTTTTCTTTGGGCATCTGCTCTCGTCTTGACTAAACTCCAGAGCGAGTAGTCGATGGGAGTAAGGTCTGGTGAACGCGGCGGCCGCTGTGCCGGGCCACCTCTCCCAATCCCGCGTTCAGGGAATTGATCATTCGGATATGTCTGCATCGGTGATGTGAATTTAAAAGATGCTCCGTCTTCCTGGAACCAAATAGCCGAACCCCACAAAAAATTGCGGTTTATGATGAGTCTCAAAGAATAGAATTATGCATTCCACAAGCCAAGGTCGATGAAATTAACCAATAAAGGATCCTATCCACAATGCAAATCAATCACATCTCCTTCGATGACTCTAATAGCTGGCACGATCCGCTCACGCAGCATTCATAGGTATTTCCCGCCAGTCAAATTACCATCTATGAAGAGCGGTCCAAGTAATTGGTCCTTATCATTCCTACCCAAACACTGACTCTGCGGTGATACTGGGTACCACTTTTGCGGACTCCCATTGCCGGATTCAGAGCCTAGATTCTATTATTTTGGCTATTCGGTACACCAACCAGCTTAATCTTCGATTCATCCGAAGAACAAATCCGGTCGAGCAATCCTTCGTCTTGGTGCATGCGGTCCATCATTCTCTTACAAAAAATCATTTTCTGTTTGTGTATGAAAGATTCTTAAACCTGCATCATGTGCTACCGCCTGTGTCACAGCTTCGTCTCTGTGAACCTTTTTTCAATGAAGGTAAGCATTTGAATTCTTTGGAATTCTATTTACGCTTTCTGCTCAGCATACACATGACAAGTTTTCAAGATCACCCACCCAGCAAACCAACATATGTATCAAATACGTATATATTATGTAACGAATGTTACACGTTATGTATCAAACTCATAAGAAAGTATATTACTGGTACAGCACGATGTCAGCAACATTGGATGTATCATAATGTATTAGATATGTGCTGGTGATACATATTAGCGACGGCTCACCGATATATCATAGACATATCAAAGATATGTCAAAGACATGTTGAAAGATGTATCAGATACATATTGGAGATGCATCTGATACAATTAACTATCACACTGGAAAAGCTAAATAAAAAGCCGTTATTATTACTAATTTCCATCAACTATGGTGTATATATGACATAGTCACAATTTATAATCAACCACAGATAGATTAAAACGCATTTTTAGTTCATTCAAGACGACATCATTATTTTGACCTAACCCGGGCTCGAACCATGATCGCTCGGACTCGCTTGGATTAGTAGTCGCACGCTCTCGTCACTACACCACAGTATCGTGTAGTGAATACTGCCAGATTTCTCTATATTTTCGATCTCGCTATCTAACAGCTCTGAAGCGTTTATGCCTCGATTGATGCGTACTATCATGTTAGTCACTTACATACGTTTCAGAAATTATCGCCAGCAGATACGGATATCCTATTTTGCGATGTTTAAATTGCAGAACTAAAGATATTGCACGTATCATAGATGTTATTATGTTATGTGACTCTGTTCCCTGGTGTTGCCATCTCTGTTACGTATCATCTATGGGTCTGATGTTATATATATGACACATGTGATATTTGCAGAAATATTATGTCCCATGTATGTAACTATGTTATATTTCCGGATCCCTGAAGATGCTTTCAATTTTATGTATCACTTGTGGGTCTCATGTAATGTACATGATACATCACGGAATTGAAGTTATGTTATTTCTCCTCTACGTAACTTTGTTATATTACATTGTTACTTCGTGATGCCCTCAATATTACGTATCATTCATGCATCTTATGTTATGTAAACAATATGTTACATTCTAAAGATATGTCGCATATCAGAGACATAACTATGTTACATTACTCCGATCTCTAGATGTGCTCTTACAGTTATGTATCAGTTATGTATTGGTTTGCTGGGCACATGCTGTAGAATTTTCAAATTGCCAAGCGCCAGATGCGCTTGTGAAACCATTATCACCCTTTCTTGTACTGTGTAAATCCCTACTGGCATATCGAACCGTGAAACATTGAATGATAATAATAATTCATAATATTATACGATTAAGAGTATACATAAATGCTTTGGAAAATGCATTCAAATATTTAAACAAATGAAAAAAAAAAAACAAAGTTCCTTGGTTACGCAGATCTGCAGCTGTTTTTTTGTTTGAATAATTGAATGCATCTTGCAAAGCATTTATTACGGCCTCTAACTGTGATAGCACAACATCGGTAATAAATATAGCACACAGAAAAGTTAATTATCGGTAATCAATATAGCTCGGGAGATTTTCTTTTTCTGAATCATTATTTCAATTTAATTCAGTTAATTATTATTTCAGTTTATTTAGTTATCTTTTTCGTTATTCGTTTAAGTTATTCATTACATCGGTAATCGATATAGCTCGGGAGATTTTTGTTTTCTGAATCATTATTTCAATTTAATTCAGTTAATTATTATTTCAGTTCATTTAGTTATTTTTTTCGTTATTTGTTCAAGTTATTTAATACATCGGTAATCGATATAGCTCGGAAGATTTTGTTTTTCTGAATCATTATTTCAATTTAAATCAGTTGATTTAGTTATTTTTTTCGTTATTTGTTCAAGTTATTTATTACATCGCTAATCGAAATAGCTCGGGAGATTTTCTTTTTCTGAATCATTATTTCAATTCAAATCAGTTTATTTATATATTTTTTTCGTTATTTGTTTATTTATACATTTGCACACGGTATGCCGGACAATATTGTGTACACAGTTGCTGAAAGAGTGGAAATCGTTGAGCACAGTATGCAAGGCCTTAGCCATCAACGTATTGTGGACCATTTCGCTGCTATGTATCCCCATCGTCCGGTTACGTCAAAATCAACGATCGGGAGAATCCTGAAAAGTTTCAAGGATACCGGTAACGTGGATCCGGCAAAAAAGGGAAAAATCGGTCGGCCCAACCGGCGATTATCCGAAGGTGATGTTGAAAACTTGTCATGTGCACACTGAGTGGAAAACGTAGATAATATTCTGAAAGTTTAAAATGCTCATTTTTATTGTGAAAAAATGTTAACAGATATGATGCAAGATATTTTCTTGGCGGTGACGGAGTCGGAGGGCAAGAAACCGCTGTCTCAAATAGCACAGGAGTTGCATGTCTCCAAATCCTCAATCTACAAGACCCTTAGAGCGGGCCATTATAGGGCGTACAAGCTTGCGGAACACCAAGAATTGCTGTTCACTGACTACGAGGCGAGAATGATATTTTGTGAGAGAATGATGGACCGGATAAATGAAGATGAAGAGTTGCTCGACCGTATTTGTTTTTCGGACGAATCAAAAATTGAGATGGATGGTGCTCCGAATAGACAGAATACCCGAGTCTGGGCTCTTAATCCGCCAGTAGAAGTGCTCGAAACCGGTACCCAGTATCGACGAAAAGTCACCGTTTGGGTCGGCATGATCAAAAACCAATTAATTGGACCGATATTCATAGACGGTAATTTGACAGATGGAAAATACCTCGAAATGCTGCGTACGCAGATCGTGCCAGCTATTAGACGAATTGAAGGAGATGTGAGTAATTTCCAGAGTATATAGGATTTTCGATTAGTTTATTCAATTGACTTTCACTTCTGAAATGCAAAATTTTATTCTTCGAGACTTATCATGTACCGCAATGTTTTGTAGGGTCCACCTATTTGGTTCCAGCAAGACGGAGCGCCCCCTCATTTCACACTAACGGTGCGAGCATACCTCAACGAGCGGTTTCCTGGACGCTGGATTGGGAGAGGTGGCCCAGTACAGTGGCCGCCGCGATCACCGGATCTTACTCCCCTCGACTACTCGCTGTGGAGTTTGGTAAAGACGAGGGTATACGCACGAGGGACGATAAATAACATTCCGGAACTGAAAAACAGGATCACTGAGGTCTTACGAGAAATCAGCCCGGAGACCATCAATCCGATGATAAATACATTTTACGACCGTATAGGATACTGCAGCGCTGCGGAGGGGCAACACTTTGAGCATCTTCTCCGCAGGCGCAATCGGTAAATTGTATGTGAATTTATTAATCAATCATAAAAACTGATGAAAGAAATACGACTGATCGCTTCGGAAAGCTCAGATGCGAATTACAATCCACGGGGCTGCTTATGGTCTGTTGCTATTTTTCCAGGTAACATCTCCCACTGGCTAGGCAGCCAGTGATCAATTCAATGATAAATGATCAATTCCCTGAACGCGGGATTGGGAGAGGTGGCCCGGCACAGCGGCCGCCGCGTTCACCAGACCTTACTCCCATCGACTACTCGCTCTGGAGTTTAGTCAAGACGAGAGCAGATGCCCAAAGAAAAATATCGAATATACCAGCACTGAAAAACAGAATCAATAGTATACTGCAGCGATGCGAAGGGAAAACACTTCGAGCATCTTCTCCAATCACGCCATTAATATCACCGGTATATCCTGAATCGTTGGGTCCTCTTCGAATCGAATCGTCTCAGGTAAGCTCGAAATAATATGCAGACTACGTAATCCCATATTAGGGACCGATTCACAATTCCTTTGCTTTTATGTTTCAGACACACCGATCTTTGCCACGAAGCAACATTTTTGTATGCCGAGTCGAACTTTTAAATTGACAAATCCACGACGAGGCTGTTTCGAGAAGCAAAGAGGTCCACTTACTGCTGTCGAGTCCGTGGACAAACCATTTTCAACAAACGTTAATTCATTTTAATTATATTTGGATTTCAGATTTCAGATTCATTTCGCATGAAAAACTATGCATTCACTGTACTTTTATGATAGGCTCCTAGCGAGCCCGTGATAGGTTGAAAGATAATGTAAAATAAATAACATGAGTATACATCGAATTGACTAATTATTTTTCTTACCTGCTCCAATTTGCCTGAATCCCCATTAGATAACACAATTCACCAATATCTCGTCAATCATTAACGTCGTTAGTCTTTGCACACTTGGTCGACTCTCTGCCTATTAGACAAGTGGCGTTGAAGAAGCAAAGACTCGTCCAAAAGTAGAAGGATTAATGTCGCAGTATCACGCAAGGGAAGATACTATTCGATGTCGCTTGGCTCATCCGCAGCCAATCGACATTGAAGGTTTTAGCCTCCGCAGAGCCTGCGAAGCAGTCTTTGCACTCATCGGTGCCTCCGGGACCCCTATTCTGTAACTTTCCATCAGAACTGTCCGATGATCTTCCGCACGAATAAGATATCAGCAATTAATAAGGTTTCAAGAAAGACAAATCTACACAATAGAAAACTAGCCGATCAAATCGTTTCGTTAGCAAAAAGTTACTGAATAGGGAACCCAGGGGATACATGTCCCATCGGACCGAGGATAAGTTAGTTCGCACTACATCTTCTTCCTTTTGTTTTGGCTTATCTCTTATACAGAAGGTAGCCTAAGTTAATTAATTATTTCGGATGCCTTCACCAATCTGCATGTCACCCTTAAGGGCATGGTTGCCCTTCGTGGCGGTACGACGATGCGAATGCCACTGTGCCTACACCCTCTCATTATTAAAATCTTAAACAGAAAACTTTGTCATCTAATGTTTATCACAATGAAAGACTGAATTTATTGACAGTCCTACTCTCATTTGCCTTATTATCACCGTAGATGATGAACCGAAATCAATTTTTCACCATTTCAAAGTATTGAGGTTATTTTTATAAAAGATCTTTGAGGTTGGGTATGGCCTGTCAGTGGGATCACTATAGAGTCTAGATCATGGGCGTATATGCGAATATGTGGATGGCCGGAAAACGGTGCTCAATCGAAACAGGAGGTGAACCTCCGGTTGCATACCCGCGGGCGCACGGGATCGACCCGGAGATACGAAAACTCACTCTATATATTATACATATGTTCATTATTTAGTGACCTAGTATATGGTATAAGATGCAGGGATAATATTTGACCGAAAAATCGAGTTGTTCTCACCAAACGTAGCGCCAACACTTGATCTTCAACTTTTGAGTTACGTAACTTCATTCGAACACCAAACTTGGAGCACTAGCATACACTATGCATCATCTTGTAAAAACTATGATTATTGTTTTCAGCGTTTTTATTATTACAGTTTTTATTATTATCATTGGTAACACCATTATTTATATATCTTCATAGAAAAAGAGATCTTTCTTGACGACATATATATCCATATTCGTCAGAGGAGAGATAAATCGTCGACCTAATTATCTATAAACGCATATTATATACACTGAGTTTTCGTATTTGCGGGTCACTTGTTGAATGAATTTGCGCTAATTTCATTGTGAATTCATTGTCAAGCATCAACAAGTGACCCGGAGATACGAAAATTCACTGTGTATACAGGGTGTCCCATTTTAAAAAATGCAGCCGAATATCTCGGAAAGTATTGGTTGCAGAGAAAAATATTTCAGATCAAAGTTGTTTGGTTTCGAGGGGGACAGATTCTGATGATATTGGCTTTTTTGTAGGTGGAGGCGTTAAGGTGATATGAAGGTCAACTTTTGTTTTTTAAATGGAATCATGTATTTATTATTGATTCATCAGATCGGGCGTTAAATTTTACATCAAAAAGCACTGCTGAACTGATGTCCTAACATGAACGGTTCCGTAGATATTTCATTTTTCTCAAAATAAGTTTGTGAGCGTTCATGTTTCGGTTGATGTATGTACGATCAACCTTCAAGCATTGACAAGATGCTCGAACACATTACCTTCTTGGTTGATACACAATTGCAGCCTATTTTCGAAACTTTCAACCGTTTTGAGAAGGACAATTCTCGGAATACTTCTACAGGCATCACAAACGCTCACAAACTTATTTTGAGAAAAATGAAATATCTACGGAACCGTTCATGTTAGGACATCAGTTCAGCAGTGCTTTTTGATGTAAAATTTAACGCCCGATCTGATGAATCAATAATAAATACATGATTCCATTTAAAAAACAAAAGTTGACCTTCATATCACCTTAACGCCTCCACCTACAAAAAAGCCAATATCATCAGAATCTGTCCCCCTCGAAACCAAACAACTTTGATCTGAAATATTTTTCTCTGCAACCAATACTTTCCGAGATATTCGGCTGCATTTTTTAAAATGGGACACCCTGTATATATATACCCAAATATTATGAATCTAGGAAAAAAAAGACTTGGAAAAAAAAGACCCGGAAAAAAAAGACCCGGAAAAAAAAGACCGGAAAAAAAAGACTTGGAAAAAAAAGACACGGAAAAAAGAGACCCGGAAAAAAAAGACTCGGAAAAAAAAGACCCGGACATGAAAGACTCAAAATATAAAAATTATTGTTAAATTTCATTTTTCATCATTTTCGACAATTATCGCTAACTTGCCATGGATTTTAATCGTTGTAGTACAGTAATGTTCATCGATGGTGTCCCTGTGACTCACTATTTTTCCTAGCTTTTTTTCAAATCCAAGTTCCTTTCTACAAATATTTTATTTGCCAATGATCAGTGGCTTACTTCGTGACTCTGCCCCAACCCGCAGCTGTCATATTCCTAACAACCTGAAGGTTCCACTGGTCACGGGCAAATAAAATATGCATAGAAGTAAACCTCGATTCCGGAAAAAATAGTGAGCCACGGGGACACCATCGATGAACATTACTGTACATGAGGTATCACATTATACAATATAATTCCGAGCTAACTGTATTTACATTCATGGTGGGATTCTTATAGATAACATTGTTCAGGTTTATTTTTGTTTTGAAAAAAGAGACCCGGCAGTTATTCTAACCTTTGGAAGTGCAATACTAGTGTCCTAACCTATTTTAACCTCCAAGGGTGCAATACTAGTGTCCTAACCCATCCTAACTTTTTAGATGCGGTAACCACCGACTGCGCGTTCCGTACTGGGTATGGTGTTGTGGTTTCAGATAAGCGACAGATCAATGGAGTCCTAACCTATTCTAACCTGCGAGGATGCGATACCAGTGTCCTAACCTATTCTAACCTTTGGAAGTGCAATACTAGTGCCCTAACCTATTCTAACCTTTGAGGGTACGATACCAGTGTCCTAACCTATTCTAACATTTGGGGGTGCGATAACCACCGACTTCGCGTTCCGTACTGGGTATAATGGTGTTGTGGTTTCGGATGAGCGACGGATCAATCAAGTCCTAAACTATTTGAGCCTCAATACAATTCTAACAAATTCTAAAATTCTAAGGCAATTTAGCGATAATTGTCGAAAATAATGAAAAATGAAATTTAACAACAGTGTTTATATTTTGAGTCTTTTAGTTCCGGGTCTTTTTTTTCCAAGTCTTTTTTTTCCGGGTGTTTTTTTTCCGTGTCTTTTTTTTCCAAGTCTTTTTTTTCCGGTCTTTTTTTTCCGGGTCTTTTTTTTCCAAGTCTTTTTTTTCCGCCAACCAAATATTATATATTCGAATACTCAAATTGTGAACAAATGGCTAGACGTCGACTTTCCATTTTCAATTGCTTCAAAATGATAAAGAATCTAGTAGATTGGTTCGATTACAGTCTACGATGGCTCATTTTCTTCGGGAAACTATTCTCTATAATCCGACTGTGACACTTTTTTCTTCATCATGTTTGTGACGTTGAATATTCAATTTTACAAGATTAGTGAATTTGTAAGAAATAGTTTTCTGGACAAAATAAACCATCGTAGACTCTAATCGAACCAATCTACTAGATTTTTTTGATCATTTTGAAGCAATTGAGAATGAAAAATGGATATCTAGCCGTTTGTTCATAATTCCAGCCATAGGCGCTGTTTTTCATGATTTAGTTATATCAAGGATCTTTAGTTTCACCCAATAAATATCCATTCATCATATTGTAAGCAAATTGTTCTTTTCAACATTATATGTTTTATGTTTCTGTTTTGTTAATGTTGGATTCGTTAATATTTTAAGTATATTTTTGTTCTACCTATACAGGTTGATTGAGAATTCGTGACGAATCTCTTGAGGGGTTGATCCTTGTCAAAAATGGGATCGAAAGTTCCTCAGCCACTTTTTTCAAGAAATCAGTTTTTTTCCTGGAAATTCTTATTTCCGACAAACGATTTTTTTCAACAATTTTTTTATTTTTGATTCTATTTGTCAATTTCAAAGAAAGCCAAATTGTGCCAGTGAGTTCTTTTTTTTCTTTGAATACTGGACAGATTTCCCAGTGAAAGGTTCTTATTTGCTGTAAGATGTTAAGAAAATCTGTTATGGTTCCAAGGAAAAAATCATTTCTCGGAAAAACGGTTGAGGAACTTTCGATCCTAATTTTGACAAGGGTCAACCCCTCAAGAGATTCGTCACGAATTCTGAATCACCCTGTATAATTAATTTTTTCGATTGGTAAATAATGTGATTGTTTTTTCTTATTTTGTCTTTTTTTTCGAACAATCATTCGAAAACGATTGAGATTGTAACAATTTTTTTTTTATTCAATATTCACCCTGTGTATGTATAAGAAATGCAAATCGTATCATTATTATAAATAATTTTAATTTTAGTATTCATATGCAAATGGACATCATCATTATGAATAATTTTTTTTTCTTGTTTTTCTTCTCTATTTTCATACCCTTGAAAAATGTCTGTTTTGTTATTTTTCTTCTTTTTTTTTCAAGGATATTTTCACTAACTGTAAGAGGCTATATCGACGGCAGTATGGAAGAACGGGCTATCTCAAATTATGCCCGGAAAACGTGCTATCTCAAATTGTGCTAGAAGAACGTGCTATCTCAAATTGTGCTAGAAGAACGTGCTATCTCGAATCGTGCTAGAAGAACGTGCTATCTCAAATTGTGCTCGAAAAACGTGCTATCTCAAATTATGCTGGAAGAACGTGCTATCTCAAATTGTTCTTGAAGAAAGTGCCATCTCAAATTATGCTGGAAGAACGTGCTATCTCAAATTATGCTAGAAGAACGTGCTATCTCAAATTATGCTAGAAGAACGTGCTATCTCGATGGCGGGATAACATTCCATTGATACGGCACTGGTATTTGGGGTGTCTGGAGTATAGGAAGCAATGGTTTTTGATAAATCAATCAATTGTTCCAATTTTTCTCATGTATTCAACTCCTTCAGTACTGGGATAGGAAATTCAAGTCAAGTTCAAATAAACATTTTTATTTTCTCTTCCGATGTATGTTATTCACTTAGGATTTTCAGATCGGTCATCAACAACCTCAGGGAACATTATTATATAATTTTTATCTTATGAAATAAAAACGAAAATTGTATACATTAGGACATTATATTTTCGTAGAATGGTCGACAATTTTGTGGTATCAGCCCATGATCGCACATAAATCTTAGATCTTCGATTTCACATTTAGGAATATTAATCTTTTTGTCGTAAGCTTTGAGAGGAACGAAATCTGTTTATACAACGTTTTTTTTTTGCTACTGAAGCAGAGGTAGCTTCATCGTCAAAATCATATTTGAATAATATATTTTCAGCATCCCCATGAAAACAAATTTCTCGGACTTCAGAAATTCTGATGTTCTTCCAATTTTGATACGTCTTTGCTGGTTCAGCGAAATCGAGAATCTGTTTCTGCTCAACCATGTTTACCTCATATGGCTTTGAGGGCCTCGCCGATCTTAGGATCGCACACCATTCTTTTTCGGTAAAGACAGATTGATATCGGCAAACTCTTTCAATTGCCGCATGCATAGAGTCACCCTTATTTTGGGTGTATCCTTTCTCCAGAAATCTGAAATAAATTAGAATTTATACTTGCATCAATATTGTATAATATATTATGGGTATATACTTCGAACAAGAAACATGTAAGTGAGAAAATATTAGGAAAAAAAACAAAATGAGTAAAAAATATTAGGAAAAAAAACAAAGTAAGTAAAACATATTCATATAAAATAGTTTTCCTCGAAGATAAAATCAGTTTGTTAAATATTAATCAACACATTGAATGAAAATAACATGAAAATGAAGTTATACATGCGAAAAGTCAAATATAATTATGCAGATCACGATTTTTTTTTACTATTATAAAGTTTGTTTATCGAAGGACTTTTTTTTACCTGTGAGTGATTTTGATATTGAAGTCGTGGGCAGCTTTCAAGTACATTGAAAATAATATCTGATTGCGATTTTGCCCACCGCAATTATCACTCCAGAAACGAAAATCGTTAACAGGCCGCTTTTCAACTTCATTCGAAATGTACCTCCAAACAAAACTGGCAATTTCATTAGCTCCTCTCTTGGCAATAGTCTCATTCCAGAAGTTGCATATTCCATAATGGGACGTTATGTTATATATCGTGAAATTGTAGCACGAAACTTTTCGTTTATAATAAAACGACGACGCTTCTGCTTTTGGCGTCGACAGGACCTTCTGCAAATCGAAGCAGCCTACGGAAATTGAAGCACTTGCTTTAGCATCCTTAATATCATTGGCCTTAAGGCTTCTAGCTTTATTTTTATTGTTTTGATGTTCTGTGAACCATTCATCTCTAGCTCTTGCTTTTTCCTCGTCAGTTGCTATGTATGAGAATTTTTCACAGTCATCGCAACGATCTTTTTTTGGCTTGTGGAATGATAAATTGTAATGATAATTGAAAATTTTCCTGTACATCTGTTCTCCAGCTACTTTCGTTATATTGCTATCATTGCACCATGTCTTGTACATTCCATACATTTTACTTATGCTCAAGCCTGCTTCTAAATATTCCATTTTTCTATCACTCCGGCAGTAATGTGATTCAACTCTCGGAAATAATTGTATATGTTCATGAACACTCTGGCGAATCCTATCTGAAATTCTGTTTGGTCGTGTTTTATGACGACCACGACGATCGCTTTTGATGAACCCGGATTCTTTACAAAATTTTTCGGTGAGTGTTTGCAGAGGACGACGTGTGATTCCTGGTTATCGGTAAAATGTTATTATTATTTCATAAGCAGCATTTGTACTACTCAAGTGCGATGCAAACAATATCCGTAAATGGTAAGATTGGAAAAAATTCAATAGTTATAATTAGTTACCCAAAGTATCGATGAACATTTTTCGGCATACTTTGACTTGCTTATCAGCTGTTATAGGGAGATTGTATTTTCGAGATATTTTTTTTCGCATTTCCTGAACAGTATTATCCTGTGTTCTTTCTTTAGGCTCCGAACTTGGAGAATATCTGGATATGAACTCCCACTGCCGTGTTCTGTTTCCCACTGATAGAAATTGGTGTAGAATTTTTGTGTCGCTGTGGAAGAGTGACTTTTGTTCTGCATTTAAATCTGCATGAAGTTTCACATCCAGGTCCTCATTCCTTTGCACGAAATTTATTTCCTCCTTGAGACACTCCCTCGCGACCAGTATTTCTCGCTTTTTTGGCTGCATTATCTACCCAATCGTCAGTATTTCTGGGTCGTTTACGAAACTGAAATGAGTTTGTACGCCGTGTGACCGTACCACTCGTCCCGGGTTCTGCCGATGTGCTGGGCACTTCAAAATGTAATGTATATGAAGTTTCACCAATTTTCAGACAGCTGAATATACATCGGAAATACAGTTAAAAATATGATAACCTCAACTTTTATCACCTGTCAGATGGACAGCACCATAATTTTTTTGAATGCATGGAAAGTTTGGAAATATTGAAAAAATCATTTTGACCACAAAATATTTCATATTTTATATTTTATGTTTTTTTAGGGGAACGTGAGGCAGAACGGGCACCAAAACAAAGATAAATTTTTTTTTTTTTGTCATTATTGATCCAAAATACGTCGCCATATTTTATAAAAAATCATTTCGGACCACATTATTTTTTATTGTTTTGGTGCCCGTTCTGCCTCACGTTCCCCTACTACTTCTCACCATATGAAAGTATTCGTACAATATACGTCTTTTTTCTTATGGAAAATACGAATTTGTTTCGATTCATTATTTTGTTAAAATCTAAATCGGATTGAGTCATTATATTGAGACCGTATTGAGAACGAGTCAAGATTGAAATGTATATAATACTATTAGGGTGCTTCATTTCCCGCGAATTTTTTCTTTTTTTTTTTTCTCTGTCGACGGAATATTGTTGTATGTCCTCGAAAAGAAATCCCCACCAAGTTTGAGCCCTTAATTCCAATTCTAAGACCGATCTGAACCGTTTTGAAAATTTCCCATTTAAAACACATGTAAATCTTAAGACTTTTTTTGAATTATCCAATGCTCAGCTGCTTTTCGTGATATCGCCTTGAACTGGCGATTTGCATGTACGAAATTAATCATTCTTCAAAGGTGTCCTCTATGATTTTCGTGTAACTCGAGTTAATTCACCTGTTTCGACCTCAAAAGTCATTTTTCCAGCGTAACTCACATATTTTCGTTGATATCTGAAAAAAGGCGTGAAGCTATAAACATGTAATTGACCAATTATTGAGAAATTTAATTCTCCAGAAGAAAGGCTCTATATTTAGCTCCATTGCTCAGAAGTCATAGTTGAGAAGATAGAGGGACTTGAATATTTATGAATAAAATATTTATATAAAATCTGAAATCTTGAATATTTATAAATATTCAGGTCCCTCTATCTTCTAAATCATGAGTTCTAGGCGATAAAGCAATAGAGCCTTTTGAATAGAGAATTAAATTTTTTGATAATTTGTCGTTCACATGTTTCTTCTAGCTTCACGCCGTTTTTCAAATATCAACGAAAATATGTGAGTTCCGTTGAAAAAATGACTTTTTATCCTACATGCGTCAAAATAACCCCATATCGAGCATGTCTTACGGGACAGAAGACTCACATATCTCCCTCGGTCGTGATATGTTATTCGACGCATGCGCAGACACGCGATTTGGTTACTTATCAAACCTAGGGAGCAAAAGTGCGCGTCATAGGCATGATATGAACGCATTACATGAAGCTGTCAGGGAGACAGGCGCGATTTTGATTCGGGTGAAGCTGCCCTCGCTTCGCTCGG
The DNA here is from genome assembly GCA_963992785.1 of Tenthredo livida. Classification (NCBI taxonomy): domain Eukaryota; kingdom Metazoa; phylum Arthropoda; class Insecta; order Hymenoptera; family Tenthredinidae; genus Tenthredo; species Tenthredo livida. Next base: position 5,119,920 of record OZ023073.1, read on the forward strand.
TCAGCAAACTTCACCCGAATGAAAATCGCGTACGTCACCCCAACAGCATCGTGTACTAATGCGTTCATATTATCATGCCTACGCGCACGTTTGCTTCTTAGGCTTCATACCTAACCAAATCGCGTGAAAGCGCATGCGACGACTACATATCACGGCCGAATGAGATATGTGAGTCTTCTCTCTCGTAAAACACGCTTGAAATGGGGTTAGTTTGATGCATGTATGAGAAAAAATATTGTATGTCGTTCGGGAGAGAGGCGCGATTTTGATTCGGGTGAAGCTGCCCTCGCTTCGCTCGCGCAGCAAACTTCACCCTCATCAAAATCGCTCACCTCTCTCCCTAACAGCATAATCTACTATTTGAGGTTGAAACAGGTGAATTAACTCGAGTTACACGAAAATCATAAAAGACACTTTCGAAGAATGATTAATTCCGTACATGTGAATCGCCATTTTAAGGCGATATCACGAGATTTAACCCAAGACGGTCATATGGGGTGTGACATACCCCAAGTTATTTTCGAGCTCGAATTTCGGCCTCTTAATCCCGGAAACCGACGTTATTACCTGTAACTAGAGTTTTTATTTTTTTTTGAATATTTTTTTTTTTTTATTTTCTCGCAAATTTTTTTTTCACGAATTTTTTAAACATACTTAAAACTAAAATTTTCGTTTCATTCTTGAATGGGTTAATAGAGAAACGTTTGAAATATGTTGTCAATTTTTTTGGGGCCCCCCGGATAATTCTACGAAATTCTACAGCGCTTCAAAGTGCTGGGGTGTGTCACACCCCATATGACCACCACGGGATTCTCATGAGGTGTGACCGTATTGGGTTAACTGAGCATTAGATAATTGAAAAAGAAGTTGGAAGATTTGAATGCTGTTCAAATGGGAAAATTTGAAAATGTTTCAGATGGGTCTTGGAATTGGAATTGAGGGCTCAAACTTGGTGGGGGTTTCTTTCCAGGACATACAACAATATTTCGTCGATGGAGAGAAGAAAAAAGTTCGTGAGAAATGAAGCACCCTAATATGCTATATTATATAGGTGTATAATTTTACCAATTATCAAATTCTCTTGGAAATCTGAGTCTTCACTATTTGCAGAATCCGTAAGATCATTGACATGCTCTTTTTCACTGTCATCACCTTCAATGAAATGAAAATATGTCTACACAAATGATTCCATCTTTATATATTAAATAATGTGAAATAAAGAAACTATACTTCTTAATTACGATATTTTGTAAAATATTTGACAGATATCATGGGTGAATATCATACGTAGCTAGTAAATTTTTGCCTATCAATAATATATTGAAAGCATACCGGGAAATCGATATTGAAACTTCAAGTTTTATCGTGTTGAGTATATTTTTGTGACATACCGTTATTTGTGCACCCTTCAACAGTGCCATTGTTGAGAGATATGCCGTTGTCTTCGTGTTCCTCCGATAGTAAGTCGTTGAAGCCGTTTATGATAGTGCAGTTGCTGCTTGGAAAAACCTCTGTGCAAAATAATTTTCCCTGTACAAGCTACTTCATAAAGTTCATGTGAAAATGAAATATGTTGAATTACGTATTGATTACTAAAAGCACCTTAAAAAAACAATAAGAAATTCACTTCACTTTTATCATGCAATGCTATATTTCACAAGCCAAAGTATACTAAATGAGAATTCGTGTCCATGTACGGCTAAATTCACAATTGGCTATTAATTTTGAGGTAACTGATGTGAAGTTCAATATACGTGACATCGGATATTAGCAACCCGTGAGGTAATGACGCATTTTTTAACCGATAATTACAACATTTCTTTATTAATGTGACTACTTCGCAGTTTTACTCTGAAAACACTTTTCTATTGATATTTGAATACCATATTTAAAATTTCGTACACGGTATCTGCGAAAATTTGTTCTCCGTTCATATCGATTTCCACGTATATATTTTTTTTAGTCAGTGGACCCAATAATATCATATAATCTACAGTCAATATTGGGTTAAATTGGGACACTTCTGAATCGCTAAGAATTGTGTTACATGCAAGGTTACAGGTGTTATACTTATCAAGAGACTCGGTAGAGTCTCGCGCCAAGTACATTTGAAAAAATTTTTTTTCAAGCGCGAGACTCAACGAGTCTTTATACCCGAGAGGCAACTACCCTAACCTATACCGCGAACTAGTATCTTCGTTTTCTTTCACCTCACAACATACACAAATTAAAACTAATTTAATCTAGGATGTGGGCATGAAAAGCTTTCATTTGAGCCTTAGATCGATTAAATCGGTGTCCGGAGTGCTGAGATATTATTAACTACAGATTCTGATACCCCGTTTCCACGTACAATGTTTGTTCTTCTCCTTAGTGTTCTTCAGACCAAGATTCAGCTAATTCAAACCATTCCCATATAAAATCACTAGACGGGAAACCACACAAAAGTTGTATAGAGTGGCGTAAGTACGAGAGTCACGAGTTAGATGGCGCTGGTATCGCAGACAGAAACCTTAGAAATGTATGCTCTAAGACCTTAGAGCATATAGACATGGAGGGAGCCTCCTGGCTGAAAAGCGTGATGACAAAGACGGGAACAGCGGTGTGATAACCTCTCTCTCTCGTACCGCTTGGCGTAGCTCTGATGTGGGTCACGTGACTAGTTTAAATCGACCAATCACATTTTGCCAGAGAGAGCGAGAGGATATCACACCGCTATGTCTATCCTTCCTACGCTTGCCACTTATGGAACAAGATAGGACTGGCTCCCTCCATGTCTATATGCTCTAAGACTGAGACAGAATCCGTCTGCAACACTAGCATTATTTCATGTTTTTAAATCCATGAGAGAGAGTAGAGTAATGCTCAATACAAAATTTGAACATACATAAACTAGTGAATACCCACTAAAAGCCCCTCAGGTGCGAAAACCTTCCGCCAAGTACATTTAAATGATAGCCACCAACAAAAATGTTCGATAGGTTAATTATCTTAAATCCTACGATCTTGAGCTTTTGAGGTTATGCGAATCGACCGAAGTGTGAAATTGATGGTGATAAATAGAATAACAATTGTGAACGGACAAGACTGTCAGGTGACTATTAACTGACTATTACCTCTAAATTTTATTCACCTATACATTGTAGATATGGCTTATTTTCATTTATGAATGCAATTATCAGAAGAAACGGTTTTTTCGGTTCAATTATTTAGCAACTTATCGCCAGAGGAATTCTGACAAGAGAAAATCAAGAGAAAATGATGAAGTCGAAAAATATGAGTATAGCATGATTTGATATAGGGAACGGCACGGAGCCAGACCAATAAAGCCGAGTTCAAAGGTTGGATGGCAACGAATTCCACCTCAAGCTCCATGTTAAGCTCATCTCCGAAAACTCGTCTGCTCAGACTCCAATTGTGAGTCAACATTATGCGTGGATTCCGACGAGTTTTATAATCTAACTCCCTATCATTTAGTCAAAACGAGACTGTCGGTCAACGTTGTGTGTTGGACTCCGATAGGCTTTATTCTACACTCCACGTCAACGTAGTGCCTTGACCTTCGGTGCAGATAGTTTTTTTAATCCATGGATAATGTATATTCATAATATGTTCATAATTTAATGACAAATTTCAATCAATTTCTTATATTCTGGTATGCAACTTGTGTCTGTATGTTCGACTCTATCAAGCTTCCTCCAAATTAAGATTAGTGCTATCACGACAAATGGAATGAAATTACTTATTTATGGATTATTTAATTTTGTAGCGGGTCGCCATATAAGACGAGAGGATGATGAGAGAAAACGCTTGGGTTGCAAAGTATCAGGATAGTGTTATTTGATACGAGAAACGGCAAAAGTCAGACGAAGAGAGCAGAATGCGGGTGTTTGACTTCATAAATTTCCATTCTATGCTCTACGCTAGTCTTGCATGAATAGGCTCAATTCTATATATTTTAATACCTTCTGTTCAGACCCGAATTTGCAGTTGACGTTATGAGTTAGATTTCGACAAGCTTTATGTTATATCTTCGTATCGTCTAGTCAAAACCAGACTAATAAGAAAATGTAAAACATGTGGGAAACATTGAAAATAAAAATGATGATCTATATGACACAATTGTTTTATTTATTTTTTTGACAATACCCCCACCATGATGGCGGTAAGGGTAAGCAAGATTATTAATATATATTCTTATCCTCGCTGTTTACTTCTTTTCGCCGTCCTTCTTCTTTCCTTTACCCTTACCGCCACCGTGGTAGGGGTTCGCCATCTCATATAACATTTCTATTAAATTACGGCGTCTCTGGCGTCGGGCTTGCCATTGCTGGCCAGCCCTCTGCCCACGTCGGGCATTTTATTCTGAAAAAATAAAAAATACATCATTATGATGAAGAGTTTTGTAGCAAAATCAGGTGAAGCAACTACCGGAGCTTAATTAGCCTGAATGAATCACAGTTCAGAACAATGATCGTTATACTCGTTAAATCAAACTTCATTATGAAAACTACGATATTTCTTCCATTATTAAAATTTGTACTGTATACATCATCAGAGATGATGATGACTGACTTGTAGCAGTTGCTCGCATACCTCAAGTAATCTGTAGAACTCCAAGCTCGTCCCAACTTACATGACTCAATGATATGATAGAAAATTTAGCGAAACAATAATTGTCATATTGATAATATGGATATATAAGTGCTTCGGTATATGATTTTACACCGTTCGATGAAAATACATAAGGTTGTCAACTATACCTGCAGCCGCTTCGGCTGCCCCAGCCACCCCGGCCGCCCCGGCTGCCCCGGCCGCCCCAACTACCACGGCCGCCCCGACCGCCCCGACTACCACGGCCGCCCCGGCTGCCCCGGCTGCCCCGGCCGCCCCATTAGAGGCTTGTTGGGCCCCTATAAGCTCTGCGTTCTCTATAAATGAAAGCATACAACCATATTGATGTACTGTATATCAACATCGGGTGAGTTTTCAAATTGTTTGTAATTCAAAGCATTGGATGGCTCGACTAATAAAATACACAATGAAAATATGAAATTCTTTGTTCATTTGTAGAAATCTCAAATGGTAACGAGTTCGTTCGAATATGAGTTGCCATCATTTATGCATACTTTCTTCTGTCAGATATTGATGTAACATGCATAGGGGACTCTATCGAACCTTCTCCTTTGATAATTAATTAATGATTCAAGTCTAATTATTTAGAAGGGTGTGCGATATATGAGAATTGCTGTACCAGCCACAACTGGCTGATTTGGGGGGATTGGGGGGATCCCCGCTGCCGGTCAAAGAGGATCGACCTCTATGAACCCCTGGTATGGTGGATCTATCAATCAGAACACGAAATTTTATCACAGTGACGTGACAGATTTGTGTATAGGGTTTCGACGGATGTGTCTGCGGATCGAGATTGGCGAAGATTCCTCCGCAGAATTTACTAGAACCTTGTTCGAAACTGGGGTCAAATTTTTTATCTGCTCAAAAAATTTTACTTATTAAGACGAACCAAAGAGGGGGAAAAAAAAGTGAAAAGGGGACCACGGGTCGAAAATGAACCCATCAGCATGCAAAAAAATAATAATGTTGAAAAAAATATAGAAAATAGGATTGATCTGCGACCTATGGAGCTTTTTAAACTTTTGTTGAGCTTTATGAGTAGGATGATTGAAAACGAGGAAAATTTCGAACTGTAATTTACGGGACCACGTTTGGGGGTGATTTTCGCCAAACGCGAAGAACCACCTGGCAAAGCGGTAGCACAGAAGCCAGTCACAACCTGCATAGTACAATTTTTCATACTTACGGACAGGATTCGCTCCACTCATTTTCTCACCGGTCTTCGAAGTCGGTCAACTGTTCAACGAATATAAAATACATGCATGAAGTTTTTCGAATTCTAGCAGAATTAATAATATTCTAGCAGAATCAATAATATTCTGTGCTAATAATATAAACTTACGGTATCTGTAGACGATGAGGAGATGCACGTGGCACCAAGTTCATCAAAGATATGGCCGCAATGACGATACAATTCCCGGGGATTTTCAGCGTAGCCAAAACCATAGACAAACTGGAGGATTTTGAAAGATAGGAGCCCTACCAGGATGCACTGAGTACAGATTTCATAGTAGTTCAGTCGCTGATTGGTTGGAGGCTAGGGAATCTGGATTCAGTGCGTCCTGGTAGAGCTCCTATTTTTCAATCATCTAGTTTGTCTATGGTTTTAGCTACGTTGGGAATCCCAGGGAATAGTTCGTCATTGTAATCATGTCTTCCGAGTCAGATCCTCGTGCGTCGCCAGATAGCGTAAGTTTATATTATTAGCACAATATAATTAATTCTGCTAAAATTCGATAAATTTCATGCACGTATTTTATCTTCGTTGAACAGTTGATCGACTTCGATCTTGACGGCATAAATTTGAACGGAGGCAACTCGGACGGTGATGTCGAATTCGACGAGGAGTTCGACGCGGAGTTCCCGCCGGTGAATCCGGGCGATTTGCCGGTGTATCCCGTCCGTAAGTGTGACAAATTGTACTATGCAGGTTGTGACTAGCTTCTGTGCTGCCGTTTTGCCAGGTGATTCTTCGCGTTTGGTGAAAGTAACCCCCAAACGTGGTCCCGTAAATTACAGTTCCAAATTTTCATCGTTTGAAAACATGATACTCATGAAGGTCAACAAACAAGGGTCCATAGGTCGCAGATCAATCCTCTTTTCTATATTTTTTTCAGCTTTATTATTTTTTTTTCCTGCTGATGGGTTCATTTTCGACCCGTGGTCCCTCTCTGACAAATCTTCCTCTTGACGAGTGAAATTTTTTGAGATGAAAAATTCGACCCTAGTTTCAAACAACCTTCTAATAAATTCTGCGGAGGAATCTTCGCCAATCTCGATCCGAAGAATCATATGTCGAAACGGCTACGCAACATTCACTTTCACCTTATACACAAACCTGGCATGTCACTGTGGTAAAATTTCGTGTTCTGATTTATAGATCCACCATATCAGGGGATCGTAGAGGTCGATCCTCTTGGACCGGCGGCAAAGATCCCCCCAATCCCCCCAAATCAGCCAGATGTGGCTGGTATAAATTCTCATATATCCCATGCCCTTCTAAATAATTAGACTTGAATCATTAATTAATTATAAACTCAAAGCTGAAGGTTCGATAGAGTCCCCCATGCATGAATACTCAATATCTGACAGAAGAAAGTATGCATAAATGATGGCAACTCATATTCGAACGAACTAGTTACCATTTGAGATTTCTACAAATTGAACAAGGAATTTCATATTTTCATTATGTATTTTATTAGTCGAACCATCCAATGCTTTTAATTACAAACAATTAGAAAACTCGCCCGATGTTGTTATACAGTTCATCAATATGGTTGTATGCTTATATTTATAGAGGACGTAGTGCTTATAGGGGCCCAACAAGCCCCAAATGTGACAGCCGGGGCGGCCGGGGCAGTTGGGGCAGCCGGGGCAGCCGGGGCGGCCGGGGCGGCCGGGGCAGCCGGGGCGGCCGGGGCAGCCGGGGCAGCCGGGGCAGTTGGGGCAGCCGGGGCGGCTGGGGCAGCTGGGATGGCCGAGGCGGCTGGGGCGGCCAGAGTGGCTGGAGGTATAGTTAAGAACGTTAGGCATTCTCATCAAATGGCGTAAAATCATATCTTACCGAAGCACTTATATATCTATATCCAGATTATCAATATGACAATAATTGTTTCGCTAAATTTTCTGTTATCATTGAGTCATGTAAGTTGGGACGAGCTTGGAGTTGTACAGTTGACTTGAGGTATGCGAACAACTGCTACGAGTCAGCCATCATCATCTTTGATGATGTATACAGTATAAATGTTCTGAACTATGATTCATTCAGTCTAATTAAGCTCCGGTAGTTGCTTCACCTGATTTTGCTGCAAAACTCTTCATAATAATGATGTAATTTCAATTTTTTCAGAAGAAAATGTTGCCCCGCGAGGGCAGAGGGCCAGCCATCATCGTTGGCAAGTCAGGCGCCAAAGGCGCCGTAACTTAGTGGCCCTGCTTTATGATCTCGCCAACCCTTACCGCGGTGGCGGTAAGGGTAATGGTAAGAAAAAGGATGACCACAAAAGGGGGTGAAACATATATACTAATGTATTTTTTCACTTACCGTTACCCTTACCGCCATCACGGTGGGGTTGTTGTCCAAAATTTGTTTTAAAATAAAGCCACTTGAGTTACGAAGATCATCATTTTTATTTTCAATGTTTCCCACATTTTTTGCATTTTATTTATTGAATTATATCACAAGCACAAGACTCGTTGCAATCTCGCTTAGTAATAAACGTCGCTTCAGTAACTGTGAAAAAATTGAGAAAGTATAGTAGAATAGATTAGTAGTTTTTTCGGTTCTGGGACAGGACTCTGTTGTCAAGTTAGTCAGAAATACACAAGAATTATAGAGTCCGTCCGAGGGACTTGAGATATTTAAGGGGGTATCTACACCTTTGAATTTTCAAAAAATCGTTTTTTTTTTTATAATTTATTTGGAATGCTAGTGACCTACTCTACCTGCAAATAAATCGGTGTCAAAATATCTAGAGGATTTGAAAAGTTACAGCCATGACAGTGCCAGATTGCGAAAAAGCGCCGCGGCGCGGCGCGCAAACCCTCAGATTGGTGCCATAAGTATTGTACAACACCGCCAACACCACTTACACCACTGCTTAATTTTATGACGTTTTTATATATTTCGATTTCGAATTTGATTCTGTGATCTTTTAATTCTTCGTAATTATCATTCTTACACATATTTAATTTTCAATATTCTTTTGAATTGTGATCATTGACAGAACACATGGCTGCGATCTACATTTTTTCGAGGTTAGGTGTCCACTTGTTTGCAAATATTATCGTGCCTTCATCACGAATTCAAACCACTAGTAATTTCCATTATCGAATAAACACAGTGTTTATATATCTGAGATGAGACTTCGGTATCGAAAGAAGATGATCCATCAAAAAGTGCGTTTGAAATCGATGCCAGGAAACTACACATTTGGATTTCTAAAAAGATGAGTATTTCTACAATACATATATTAATTGCAAGAGTTTAATAAATATTATAAGAAAAAAGGTATGATTGATGAAAGATGAAAGAATTTTCGTAGTATTGACAAAAATTGTGCGAGCATCTTCTGAATCTCAAAAATATTGAAGATCAAAAATTTTTAGAGAATTTTTATGTTGAAAAATTTTGATCAGATTTTTTCTAAAGCAATTAATTATTTTTCTAACAGCCTCACCGGACACCTAACGGACACTGTTGTTGTGCAGAACAGGTCAAAAATCACTACGAACCTCCCCCTGGCACATGTGTCTAGACTCGACTCGACTCATAACTCATCGATACGAGAGCAGCTGCGGATCCAGCATATTAGTCATAAGCAAAATTTTGAAACTTAATTTCCTGTAACTACATTTTCTTCTCTTGGAAAAGTATGAAATAAAAAAAAAAATTTTGATAAAAAAGTTTAAAAGTTGATTTCTGGAGAATGAATATTTTGAACGGTTGTCGTAAAGAATCAGGAGCATCGCTGGACCGATTCTGGCGTTTGTGGTCTTCAAATTTGTAGAATCGAAACCTCTATCAGATGAACATAGAACTTTTTGATAAACCCATTTTTAGTTGAAATATTAGAAAAATAAGCAAAATTTTTTTTCAAATTCAGAAAAAAAATCGAAAAAATTCAATAACTCAAGTAATTCTTGCAATATCAAAAAGTTCTATGTTCATCTGATAGAGGCATGTCTTATGAACAATTGAGAACCAAAAATTCCAAGATTGGTCGAACGCTGGGTCTGATTCTTTACGGCAACCGAGTGATTTTGTATTTTCCTGTCTTCAGCGCAGCCACTATTAGACTGGAAGAAATACATGATGTAAGATATGGATAATGAAGGTCAAACCCTCCCCAAACATGATGATTTTTTTCAATTTTATCAGAGTCTTCAAGTTGAAAAAAAAAGAAAAATTGTTTTTCAGAAATTCAACCCATTTAAAGGTGTATATACCCCCTTAACTGATATCTGTGCTTTTCCCTCATAGTTTCTGTTCATTATTGAAAATAACATTTTACTTATTATTTTTAAGCGAATTATGCAGGCCTTTACTCACAAGGGAAAAAGATTGCTAGATGCAGATATAACTGGGAATAGGATGAATAAAAAATAAATAACCGTAACTATGGGCACTTCGGGGAACGAAAAATGATATTATTCTATGAATGAGAATCTATAACATTTCAGAAAGAGGGAGTCGATCGATCATTTCCCTATCAGTGAAGAAGTAATTTTGTGATTACGCATTACTCATATTGAAAATATAATAATGGATGATCTAAACATTGCGCATTATTATTCAAAAAGGAATCAAGAATGAAAAAAGATATATATAGATAGATATAAGATCTGCAGTAAAGGCCCGGGCACGATCGAACTGGATCGTAGTCGCAAACGCAAAGCAGTGATTGACGCTCCTGATTGGTTGTTGAAAAAATTTGTCCCAAGCTAAGCCAATCGAGAGCGTCAGATCACTGCGTTTGCAACTGCGATCCGATTTGAGCGTGCCCGGGCCTCAAGAGCGAAGTGATGCGCTATGGCTTATGCTTTCTGCTTATGGTTTATGGACTTCTGTGTGCTTCCACTTTCAGCCCAGCAACAGCAGAATCAGGCGCTGTTTACTCCTACCCTCCACCCTACCCAATTTTGTCCGAGCTGGCAGGACTCATATTCGACAACTTAATAAAATGAGAATCTCTGGAGCTGATAATTTTAATAATTTAATACCTGGTTTACGCAGCGCCGTAACTTGACTTCATTTCAGAATCGACCAATCATCAGGATCGATTCACCTGTCGCGTGGCTAAAGCACTGAAAACCAGTCATTAATCTCACTTGTTGATAGAAAGCGCCATTAAGGTGCTATTTCATGGGCAGTTAACTGCAGCAGCAGTCTAGTAATTCCTCAGATGTTTTTAATCACTAGATTTTACTAGGAAAATCTGGTAAGTTACTAAACTGCTATTGCAGTTAACTGCCCATGAAATAGCACCTTTAATGTCCTATACATTGCTAACATTTTCACCATAATAAAAAAGGAAGAACAAAATAACTAATGAAATCTAGAAACTGTTGATGTTCTGCTGTAATGTTGGTACAGAATAGTCCTGTTGCTTGACATAATTCGGCCATATCTCTAAAATCATTCAACATCGGCGTGTAAACTGGTTCAGTTAGTTAAGGATTGTTAGTTAGGCCTCAGGAGAAAGAAGAAGAAGAAGAATCGTATGAATTGGCGTGTCAAGCACAGGAAAGTATTTAATAATTAGGTTCGACGGTTTAGTTATCATCATTCAGGTAAGTAGGCAGGTTAAGTTTTTTAGGTTAGATAATAGTAACAAACCAAATCAGCTTCTCCCAACTCAAAAAAGACGGCTTTGCGCCACAGATCGGCAGCTTTGCACTAAATACAGATCGGCAGCTTTGCGCCTGAAACAAATCGGCAGCTTTGCGCCTGAAACAGATCGGCAGCTTTGCGCCTAAAACAGATCGGCAGCTTTGCGCCAAATATGGAGAAGCTGAATATAAACCCCTTACCACATAAATTTGTGAAGATTATCGAATCTGGTGATTGGTTGGGGGATGAGCATATGTATCGCCATGCCCAACTTGTCAACCGTACGTCCAACTACGCACTTCAAGAGGCGTGGAAACGATATTTGCCAGATACAATCGTACCTGTTTTACCGACCGTCAAGGATATTCAAATATTGCATAGCGGTGGTGAAAAAAACGGCGGCGAGTATAGCGCTTGTAAGAAAAAAGGCGACGAGCACTGGGTTTGCGCCTACTTTGATACGAAGTCGATCTACATATACGACTCGTTGAATTCGAAAGTTCTCCGTGAAGAACATGAAATATATTTGAAACGTTTATTTCCATTTTACAAAGTGGACAAAAATACAGTACAGTTTCCAACAGTTCAGCGTCAGCCCGACTCATCTGACTGTGGAGTATTTGCAATCGCATTTGCAATTTCATTGATAAACGGGCAAAAGCCAGACGAAATTATCTACGATGTTATGCTAATGCGAAAACATCTTTTACAGATATTCAAAAATAACGAGATACAAGACTTCTCCTGCATTACTAGAATGCAAGTATCTGATACAAAACAAAATATTGCTATCAATAACCACGAAGCGCCTCGCAATAGCACCAAGCAAAAACATTCGCAACAAGCTGTAGTGAGATCATTGGCTGCAATTGTTAAACAACCAAAAAGAGTTATTGGTGCACCCGGAACGGATGTAAAAAATTGCGAATTGTTTCATAAACATTCAAGAATTACGTCAGAAATTACACGACGAGATACAGTTCACGCGCAAAAAGTGGGTGCACAGAATAGTCGGCTAGGTAATCTTGCGCGTGAAAGTTCGCCCGGAATGCAAGGTCACAAGGTAACTGCGAGTTTATCTATTGCTGTGAATGATAGGGAATCACGGAGGCGAGAAAGGCGTAACGCCCCTCCAACTTTTGACCAGGAATTTAAAGATATAATTACATCAGGCGCGTTGTTGACCGATCTTCACATGACTCAATTTGCGTACCTTTTAAGAAGCTGTACAGAATATTCACCACGTGAAACCTGGCGGGTACAAATGCCACTTACCATCGAGCCAGTTTCTCCCACTCAAAAGCATATCCAAATACTACACAGCGATGAACTGCACTGGGTATGCGCATATTATGATACCAATTCGATATTCATAGATGATTCATTCAATTCCAAAAGGCTACATAGAATGCACGAGATATATTTGAGAAAATTATTTCTTTTCTATCAGTTTGACAGCAAACGCATAAAGTTTCCAACAGTTCAAGGCCAAACCAACGGCTCGGATTGTGGGGTGTTTGCTATCGCATTTGCAGTCTCGCTCGCTAATAATAACAGGCCGGATAAAATAACATACGATGTTCCTCTTATGCGTCCACATTTATTGAAATTGTTCGAAAACAACGTCATCGAGGAATTTCCTCACCTTCGTAAAACGCAGCGCACGGTTAGAAAAAGTGATACTCTCACTTGTAAACGTAAAGTATTGTCGGAAAACGTTCAAACTCCAAACTCGCAGCGAATAGAACAAGAGAACTCATGCCCTGTTGGGGTTAAAAAACAACGAGCTGAATTCATTGCGCACACAGAACAAGAGGAAGCTTTGCATCCGAAATGAGAATCAGAAACAAATGTTGCAACCGACCCGAAACCGCTAATCTGCGGCGAGCACATTCAGGCAGATGCAACGACTAAATGTGATCAAGAGTTTGATAAAAAACAACAACTTATGATGCCAAATATAGATCCAGAATCTATGCACCATGTTAGATTAGATATCATTAATCGCGGACAGGTACACCAAGACATACCAAAAACATCTATGGCGGATGCCATGACAAAACGTGGTATTAAAAACAGAGACAAATATACGTCTAATAATTCTAGTGCCGAAAAGTCGGAGCACTGTAGTGTCGCTACGAAACGGAGTATTATAAACCATCAGAACTACCTTTCTAACGCTGAGAGGCTGCGAGGTCGAGCTCGCGAACTCTATCATTAAAATGTTGCAAAGCGGCGAGCGAAGAGGCGTAATCGTTATCATTTGAATGCTGAATCGCAGAAAACTGAGAATCGCGAGCGTTATAATTTAAACCCTGAGAAACAGCGAAATATAGTGCGCGCATATTATAGATCGAATGCTGAGAAGCGGCGAACTATTAGGCGCACTATCTATTCTTTAAATCGTTCAGCAAAGCTCAAGAAGAGTACCGCTACTAAGATTGTCGCTAAATATCATCGTATTCAAGATGCGAATACCATAGCATTAATACAGTCTAAGGAAAAATATATAGCAAGGATTGCGCCAAAGATTGACGAGCTAACCGAAAGTGATAGACGAATAAATGCCGAATCGATCATCAAATGGTGCATTCGTGATAGAGATTTGAAAATAAATTCGATTAAGAAAACTTTACAAGTTCTAAATAAAAGAGCAGAAATATATTTAACTAAGGTTGACAAATGCTCCGGTTATAAAATCGAAGATAAATTGAGTGTTCTTTGTGGTTCATCAAGGCACACCGCCTCAGCTGAATTATTTTACGCGGAAGCTGGGTATGATCTTGTTCAGTTTCATGAACCAATTGCGATTAATACAACAGGGCAAGCTGCCAACATTCTGCCATTGTTTAGAAAAAAACAAAACAAAAGTGTAAAAAGCAAATACAAGAGTTGGCCTTGTAACAAAATGTGTAAAACGAACGATATTACATTACTCGCGAAATACGTGGAGTTTCTTCGGATTATATCCACGTGCACGTTGAAATCTATACATAAGTTTCTATACAAGTTGGAGTGTACAGCTAGACACGCGAATAGTAAGCTAGGCCATTCGCAACTTTGTTATACGGACGATGCTACCTGCAAATCAATTTTCTTGCCTGTGCAAATGTTATCCGCACATTTTCCATCAGTTCGGTATACACAGAGGCTAGTATACAAATTGATGAATGGTTACGCGAAAATTTCCGCCATCGACAAGGCACTGAACGACGGTGATCTCGAGAAACTGAAAGGAATATCGCAACTTGCGCAGCAAAATGCTAATAGCGTCGCTAATAATATCACGAATGATATTAATTTGGTTGAAGAAGAAATCAGAAAGAAGTATAAAAGTGCATTCAATGCTTTGACTAAACGTTCTATAGACATTCCCCGTTTAGTCTGCGTATCCTGTGAAAAACTTTGTTTCAAAAGAGAAGTCACAAGTGTGGATAAATTCAGAAAACCCATAACAACCAAAATTTGGACAGATTTAATGGAGCATGTGGAATGTAAAGATGATAATTGCGAATATGTTTGCAACTACTGCCTTCCTAAACTTAGACAAAACACCATGCCACCTAAGTGTATAATGAATAAACTTATTACCGAATCAGTACCGGAAATTATACAATCGTTAAATGATTTCGAACGAATTTTGATACAAAGAGCTGAAGCATTTCAAACTATTCAAAGGATGAATACCGTAGCAAATAAGAATCTACCGCACAGAGAGATGGTACAAAAAGTAAAAGGCAGGACGTTTCATTTGCCCTTACCTATGGAGGAAACTTTGAAGAAAATCTGCCCCCCTGCAGATCCAATTAATTTCGATCACGAGCTATACATATTAGTTCGCGGAATCCCAACAAAATCTAAGTTGGTGTGGGAACAATTGGTAGACATAAATAAAGTATGGGACGCATTAATATGGCTGAAGACGAACAATGCTCAATATTCTGAAATTCAGATGCCAGCAACGGCTGACGCCTTGCTAGCCGATATAGAAGACATTGAGTTCCAATTAGTGGATGAAGATAACGATGAGAATGGCAATTCGAAGAAAAGCGAAAGTCTTGATAGAATAGATTCCGCAAGTGAAATCAGAAATAACGACGATGAAAAGCGTGAATACCAAGATAATACAGTGGACGCAAACAAGGGCGCCTTATTGACTCAAGTGTCTCAATCGGATGAAATTCACGAACAATTCACTATACATCCGACGTATGAAAAGAGGCCTAATGAAACTATCACAGATCTCTATCAAATGTTGAAAGTCCAAGACGTGCCATTAGATAATCGTCATAAAAGTCTGGATTTGCTATGTTTCCCGCATTTGTATCCGTATGGTTGCAATGGACAGCACGAGGATAGATCAGCGCGTTTGACGCAAGCTGAATTTATTAAATCGAGACTCATGTCTACGCATTCGCAGTACCGGCTGGATCAGCAATACTTGTTCTATCTATTGAATGACGCGAATATTCGGCAATTGAATAGTGGGATTTATTACAAACTCAATATCACCAATCCAAGCGAACGATTTACCGCCGCGAGTTATATAGAAAAACTTTCCAGGGAAGAATTGGAAGGGAATTTGAATGCAATATTTTCGAGGCTGCGCAACACGGCGCAATATTGGAGTCGGCCCAGAAATGATGTATCTTGTATGACACATCATTACGGTCCGGCAACATGGTTTCTCACCCTAAGTCCGAGCGAATGGTTATGGTCAGATATGACGGAATACCTTCGCGAAGTCGGTGGCCCTGCTGCCGCTAAGATGTCTCCGAGTCAATTGGTCGCGGCGGATCCAGTGTCTGCATCTCGATTCATTGAAAACAAGTTTCGCGCTATGCTCGATTTCATAACATGCTCTCCCGATAACCCTATCGGAGAGGTGACCCATTATTTTTGGAGGCGCGAATATCAAGGCAGGGGAATGCAGCATTTCCACCTATTAATCTGGATCAAAGATGCTCCGGTTATTGGGAAATCTTCGAACGAAGAAATAGCGAGTTTTATTCTGAAATATGTAACCTGCAGAATGCCACCGAAACATGCTTCACCTGACTTGTATCGTCGCGTGAATACGCATCAACGGCACAAGCACAATGCCTATTGCTTGCGAAGTAAGCGAAAAAAAGATGGTGGTTTGTCCAGAGCACGTCGATTCGGGTTTCCTCGTCCCGTAACGAATAACATTGTTAGCAGGGACGTGGCTGTTTCAATAGCCGGCAGGCGGAAGCTCAAGTCTAGAAGTAGGCTGTATGATCTCCCTCGAAATCAGAATGAGGTGGATATCAATGACTACAACCCAGCAATTCTTTATGCTTGGGAAGGCAATATGGACTGTAACATTGCATGTTACGACAGGCTCCTCACCCCTTAAACGACCTTAGCGGAGTGGATGAAGATAAGAAAATGAATAGGTAGACCCCGAGGTCCGACAGAATTTCCGAGAGGCGACCGTGACCGACTAAAGACTGTTAAACATATTATTTATTCTTTTGTTTCGTTTTACGACTTTTCTCTAACATGTGGGAGACGAGGCCCAGCCGACGGCTAAGAGACTGTGACACAGACACACCACTACCGACGCAAGACGTTCCAGTATCGACTGTTTGGATCCTACTCGACGAACGCCACCCAAAAGCTTCGGAGGATAGTAGTGGCCACGCTACCTCCTGCTATTAATCTAGAGGACACGGGGGAGTGCCAAGGGCATTCTACAACGGGGGATATCGGTGGTGGAAGAGATTCCCGCCACCAAGAAGAGCCTGCAACCCGTGAGCCTCCGACGTAGCGAGCTAAAATCATCGTGGCGAACTTTGAATTACGCGCGTGGCGACAACCGGTCGCCATGCTTAAGGGATCCTTCGGTCGATACAAAAATCGATATTTGGCCGTAATACGAGGGCGCTGATTACCGGCGCCATGCGGTCTAGTCACTCTGCGTTAGGCTAGCGTCCGTGACACTTGTGTGTTGGCGTATTGGCAACTTTTCTTCGTAAAGTACCTTCTTGCATTTTAGCCCCGTGGGCCGTTTAGTTTTTTTTTGTTATTGTCTGAGTGATTGTGAGGAGTGTGGAGAATTGCCTTCGAGGGTACTCTCTTTAGCCAGGGCCATGGATTGTGGCCGCGAAAAGCTTTCCTTCCTCAGGTGGCTGGAAGACGGTAAGCGTTAGCCATTCTCACCCATGTTAATTTGAATTCGGCAACGGCCGTCAGCCATATTGCCTTTGAGCAGCCACGAGGCTAGATAATTTTTGGAATCGAATTAAACCGATTCCCGAGAGGTAGGCCGTCACCAGTGTCCCCGTGTAGTAGAGATTATCGTTCGAGTCAATAATTTATAGAGAAATATTGAATACTTTGTAGTTTGTTAAGTTCGGGTGTGCTACCTGTCGCACACGAGTGCGACAGAGATAGTCCTAGTCAGTCACTGTCGCTCTCTCTTCCTCCTGTAGGGAGAGACACAGCTAGTTATTGTTTAGATTTCGAGTCTTTGTTTTTCGGGTTCGAGTCAATAAAGAATTCTAATCAAATAGTTATCGCGTTATTCGCAGAGTTAGGTTAGGTTAGTTTTAGTAAGCTCTTGTAAATATTACTTCTTTGATCAATTTCTTATTTTCTATTCTTTCATACGAGCCGAAGGCTCACCCATTGTAAATACTAGCCTGTTAATTAGTTGTAAGTTCTACTCGTGGAGTTTATTTCGCGTTCCCGTTGGGATATCGTCCCACGAGGACCTAGTTTGTCGAGTTATTTAACATTTGCATGATTTTTTCTTGTTATTGCTATCCTACGTGGAAGCTAGTAGTTTATTAGATATTGTAAAGCTCGTCAAACGTGGCCAGGTCGCCTATACACGGCGTGTGGCTGTCCTTTATACGAGGGGAATTCTCCCCGAGTGTTCAAATTATTATTTCTATTTCTTTTCTATAATTTTCATTGAATAAATTCTATTCTTCTGTTATTAAATTCAATCGCTCGAGTCGTTATTTAACGTCCCGCTAATCCTTCATTTAATCCTGACCCCTCTCCGCGGTACTGTAGCTAGCCGACGGTTATTATTTTGTTTAGATTTTTGAAAGTGGCGGTTACCCGCCTGGCGCCCAATATCTCTTTTTATTCTCAGTTTTTGGCCAATTGTCGAGGGGATTGATCTCGGAGGCTGGCTATCCGGTCCAGATCCGAGGTCTGAATAAAATCCACGTCACAGGACATACAGTTCATTGGCGAGCTCAGCGCTATACTCATGTGGTATATCACTAAATACCTGTCAAAATCTGAAAAAAGCAACATGGACGAAGACATGGCAACACTGATCAATTCGGCAAAATCGCTCTGCAGTCGTCTGTGGAGTTTTGCTCAACGTACGTTAAGTCATAGAGAATGCGGAGCGCTCGAGGCTGCTGATACGCTATTAGGAATTCCGTTGCACGGCACGGATCCACAAACAACTATTAAATGGATAGATGTGAATATAATAAGAAACAGAAAAGTCAAAACTCGTCAAGAAATTGAAGCCCTCGATGCGGATTCTACTGATATTTTCTGTGATTCAGTAGTTGATACGCATTATCCAGCTCGACCAGAGGAATTGGAATCAACTAACCTATACGACTTCGTGAAATGGTACGAAGTTACCAAAGTTGAACCGAAAGCAAAAGATATTGAGCATCACAAGATAGGCAAATCATTGTACCTGAAAAGAAGGAAACGTGGTTGTTCAATTAATCATTATAGAAATAATGTGAATAATCAGCCTGAACGATATTACTTTGCGCTACTGTTACTCTTCAAACCGTGGAGAGATACAAATGAGCTGCGGAATGGATGCGATACGTACGCAGAAGCATTCCGATCAGTCCAAACAGAGCTCGAAGATGCGTTACAGTATCACGAACGCATTGCGGAAATACAGAAAGGTTTTGAGCATATCAAGGAGGTAATCGAAAAACGCATGACAGAAGGAGCTCAATCCCAACAAAGCGACACTCCGGATGCGGTACAATTAGGTTGTGGGCCAATCGAAGCAGAAGGTGCGATGAAAGAATTTCAAGCACGCGTCCAAAAGGTCGACACGGTGAACAGTTCGCAAATAATTGCGGATTTGAATCCTGATCAAAAACGGGTATTTGATACAACCACGGCTGCCGTGAGTTCGAACGATAGAATTCTACGACATTACGTCAGTGGAGAGGGTGGAACTGGTAAGAGTCATCTTATCGAAGCGCTCGTATGGTGGATCAAGCAACATATCAAGTAAAGATACCGCCGTAACAGCACCGACTGGAATGGCAGCATTCAATGTCAACGGTTTGACTATTCATTGGTTGTTTCAACTGCCTGTTGAGCACGGGGGCACTCCTAAATACAAGCAACTCTCTGATGCAGCTCTGAAAGTCATCCGAGAGCAGCTTAGAAATGTCGCGCTCATTATCATTGACGAGGTCTCAATGATTTCTAATGTAACACTCATGTACATACATCTCCGACTGAGTGAAATATTTGATACCACCGATTGCGATGACGGTTGGTTCGGTAAAAAACATATTCTCCTGTTCGGCGACTTATTGCAACTCCCACCCGTTCGAGAAGAACCTGCGTTCACTCAGCTATCATGTACAGTTTTGAATAAACTTCTGGGCGCAATGGGAAGTGTTAATCTGTGGAGCAAGTTATTCAGCTACGATGAATTAACGATTAACATGGGGCAAAAAAACGATGAGTCCTATCGCGAGATACTATCAAGAATACGCCTAGGAATTGTTATCGATTCGGACACAGAGATCCTAGCATCGAGGACAATCCGTTTCACAAACTTCACAACTTCAACCTTTAGTGACAGGGTACGTGAACTATGTGAATACATAAATAATTTACCGAACGACGCAGTTTGTCTGCTTCCCACGTGTCGGATGTGTGATGTTCTCAATGAAGGTATGTTGGCCGAGATACGAAGCGAAGAAATAGAACTGATAGCCCACGATACAGTCGACTGCCCCCCATATGTCAGAAAGAAAGTGCATAAAATTTTGGATATGGCAGATGAGGATTGTTCTCGAACTGCCGGCCTTGCCAAATTAATTACCATAAAAATTGGTGCAAAAGTAATGATCAGACGAAATATTGATGTTACTTTAGGTCTTGTGAATGGTGCCGGTCCCAAGCCCGGATGAGAAAGGAGGAGGGCTGCACGCAGGGTTAGATGTTGTTTGACGTTCCTGCTTATCGAGGGACTTCGGGCGGTATGGAATAGTACAAAACAACCGAGCGAGCGTAGCGAGCGAGCACAATTATTAGGTGGTCAAGCAAAATTTTTCAAAAAGTAGTGAAATCAACCCCAAAAAGCACCTTTGGTGCAAAAACCTTTCGCCAAGTCCATTAATGTGTAATAAAGTACGTTATAACCTAAAGATGGCAGTAGATTCCCGAGGGAAATAAAGTGACTCAAGGTGCAAATAAAATGGTTTGAAGAAAATTAGTAATATTTGAGAAAATACAACTGTTGAGTTTTAGGTCTTGAACAAGACTATTTACAAAACAGAAGTTTGTCTAGCAACCGTTATCATTTGTTAGTGTTAAGTACAATTCGCATGTTTGAGACTACGAGACCGTACGCGCTAAATATATCGGGCTTTATCCTTTTTCAACACTATTCCCCCCCTAGAGAAAGAGTCGACCCGACTCTTCAAATAAAAAAGAATATGCAGAAAAAGGTTTAAAAAGAAATAACCGGTCCAGTAGTCGCAAAATGACTGTGTGTGTGAATTCTTTTGGGAGAGTGGGAGCTGTGGCTCAAGAATTTAAAAATTTCCCAAAAACTATGGAACATTTGTCCCTACTCTCAAGGGAAACCACAGAAAACCTTGAGGGGATAGTATAGCTTTGTCTTATCAAAGGGAGTAATTTTAGTATAAAAAGTGTTCAATCCTCCGTCTTGAAGAGTCGCGGTAAAATTCAACCTTGTGGGGGTGTCTGGAACACTCTAAGCCGCCTGGGGGGTAAGACCGGTTCACGATCGGAAGACGTCAGGAGGCAGGAAAACGGGAAACGGGAATCCAAAACCATGAAACGCTCCCAGGAGGATTACAAAAATTACAGCAAAACTGCACACCCTAGAGTGGAGGACAAATGTTAGTTTCATGGGAAAGGGCTAAGAGGTCAAGGTATTGGTTTGCTGATGGCCTAGTTAAATATAGTAAAGTGAAGGAAAAAGGATAAAATTGGAACGATCTTATCTGGTCAGGATCATTTCAGGTTTCTTGGGAAGTAGTCCAGGGACGGACTGTGGGTTCTTTATCCTAATCCGACAGCAGCAAACCGAGCTGCATATTATGCACTACAGCGAAGACGGGCCAGAGAGGAGAGACTGAGAATCGATACGGAGCGGCGAAATCTGGTTAAATTATTATACTGGATGGCAGAGCCAAATAATTTTGTTCACTTTCGTGATTTGGTTCATAAGATGTGATAAATGTTTCACAATGATTTGGTCTTATATACATATATGTAGTAGAGATATACGTGAAATAACATTTTTCAAGGTTTCCAAGTTTTTCAAGTTTTTTAAGTTTATTTCTTACACCATTTCTCCATTTTAGTGTAAAACGAATACGTTTTGGTACTTACGTGATCGAAATCGACAATAGAGTAGCGCTACAGAGTCCCTTTTCCCGTTTTCGGTGCACAGTTAATCAAGAGACTCGGTAGAGTCTCGCGCTAAGTACATTGAAAAAAAATTTTCTTCAAGCACGAGACTCAACGAGTCTATCATCACAGATCACAGATCATCACAGATCATCACAGAGTATATACCCGAGAGGCAACTACCCTAACCTATACCGCGAACTAGTATCTTCGTTCTTTTCCACCTCACAACATACACGAATTGAAATATGAAAAGCTTTCATTTCAGCCCTAGATCGATTAAATCGGTGTCCGGATGCTGAGATATAATTAACTTCAGATTCTGATACCCCGTTTCCTCGTATACAATGTTTGTCTTTCGTCTTCTTCAGACCAAGATTCAGCCAATTCAAACCATTCCCATAAAAATCACTAGACGGGAAACTACACAAAAGTTGTATAGAGTGGCGTAAGTACGAGAGTCACTAGGTAGATGGCGCTGGTATCGCAGACAGAAATCGTCTGGAACACTAGCAGACGCGTGTTGTCATTATTTCATGTTTTTAAATCCAAATAAAGGAAATAAAAGAAAGTACAAGCAATGCTTGGTACAAAATTTGAAGGTACAAAAACTAGTGAATACCTCCCAAAAGCCACTTAGGTGCGAAAACCTCACACCAAGTACATTTAAGTGATATCCACCAACAAAAATGTTTCGATAGGTTAATTATCTTAAATCCTACGATCTTGAGCTTTTGAGGTTATGCGAATCGACTGACGTGTAAAATTCATAGTGATAAATAGTAATAATAATTTTGAACGGATAATTTTACGATTAGGCTTACCTTGTATGACACAAGACTGTTAGATGACTATTACCTGACTATTACCTCTATATTTTATTCACTTATACATTGTAGATTTGGCTTATTTCCATTCACGAATGCAATTATCGGAGGAAACGGTGTTTTGGGGATTCAATTTTCTAGCAAGTCACCGCCTGAGGAAGTCTGAGAATAGAACATCAAGAAAAAATGTTAAAGTTGAAAAATATCAGGATAGCATGATTTCATATAAGGAACGGCAAGGAGCCAGACCAACAAAGCCGAGTTCAAACGTTGGATTGCAACAAATTCCACTTCAAGCTCGATGTTAGGCTCATTTCTAGAGGCTCGTCTGCTCGGGCCTAAACTGTGAGTCAACGTTATGTGTAGGATTTCAACGAGTTCTATATTTTATCTCGGTATCCTGTAGTCCAAACGAGACTGTAAGTCGACGTTGTGTGTTGGACTACGATAGGCTTTATTCTATACTTCACGTCAACGTAATGCCTTGACCTTCGGTGAAGATAATTTTTTAATCCATGTTTTATAATTAGCTTAGATTCTCCGCTCAGAAGCTTAATCAAATTCAGATTAGTGCTATCACGACAAATGGTGAGAATAAAAATACTTATTCAATATTAAAGAAATGATCTATCGACTTCCTCTTTCTCAGATGATAGAGATTCTGATTTATATTTATTTATTATTTGTAGTCCGTAGGCCAAAAGTTTCAAAGGCGCGTAATGGTGGATGCTCGGCCATTCGCCGGGTTGTACTCGAAAACTTTTGATAACTATTATTATTTTATCATCATCGTCGTCGTCGTCGTCGTCGTCGTCGTCGTCGTCGTCGTCGTCGTCGTCGTCGTCGTCGTCGTCGTCGTCGTCGTCGTCGTCGTCGTCGTCGTCGTCGTCGTCGTCGTCGTCGTCGTCGTCGTCGTCGTCGTCGTCGTCGTCGTCGTCGTCGTCGTCGTCGTCGTCGTCGTCGTCGTCGTCGTCGTCGTCGTCGTCGTCGTCGTCGTCGTCGTCGTCGTCGTCGTCGTCGTCGTCGTCGTCGTCGTCGTCGTCGTCGTCGTCGTCGTCGTCGTCGTCGTCGTCGTCGTCGTCGTCGTCGTCGTCGTCGTCGTCGTCGTCGTCGTCGTCGTCGTCGTCGTCGTCGTCGTCGTCGTCGTCGTCGTCGTCGTCGTCGTCGTCGTCGTCGTCGTCGTCGTCGTCGTCGTCGTCGTCGTCGTCGTCGTCGTCGTCGTCGTCGTCGTCGTCGTCGTCGTCGTCGTCGTCGTCGTCGTCGTCGTCGTCGTCGTCGTCGTCGTCGTCGTCGTCGTCGTCGTCGTCGTCGTCGTCGTCGTCGTCGTCGTCGTCGTCGTCGTCGTCGTCGTCGTCGTCGTCGTCGTCGTCGTCGTCGTCGTCGTCGTCGTCGTCGTCGTCGTCGTCGTCGTCGTCGTCGTCGTCGTCGTCGTCGTCGTCGTCGTCGTCGTCGTCGTCGTCGTCGTCGTCGTCGTCGTCGTCGTCGTCGTCGTCGTCGTCGTCGTCGTCGTCGTCGTCGTCGTCGTCGTCGTCGTCGTCGTCGTCGTCGTCGTCGTCGTCGTCGTCGTCGTCGTCGTCGTCGTCGTCGTCGTCGTCGTCGTCGTCGTCGTCGTCGTCGTCGTCGTCGTCGTCGTCGTCGTCGTCGTCGTCGTCGTCGTCGTCGTCGTCGTCGTCGTCGTCGTCGTCGTCGTCGTCGTCGTCGTCGTCGTCGTCGTCGTCGTCGTCGTCGTCGTCGTCGTCGTCGTCGTCGTCGTCGTCGTCGTCGTCGTCGTCGTCGTCGTCGTCGTCGTCGTCGTCGTCGTCGTCGTCGTCGTCGTCGTCGTCGTCGTCGTCGTCGTCGTCGTCGTCGTCGTCGTCGTCGTCGTCGTCGTCGTCGTCGTCGTCGTCGTCGTCGTCGTCGTCGTCGTCGTCGTCGTCGTCGTCGTCGTCGTCGTCGTCGTCGTCGTCGTCGTCGTCGTCGTCGTCGTCGTCGTCGTCGTCGTCGTCGTCGTCGTCGTCGTCGTCGTCGTCGTCGTCGTCGTCGTCGTCGTCGTCGTCGTCGTCGTCGTCGTCGTCGTCGTCGTCGTCGTCGTCGTCGTCGTCGTCGTCGTCGTCGTCGTCGTCGTCGTCGTCATTATTAATATCACTATTATTTTATTATTATTTTCATAATTTTGAAGCTTTTTTTTCTTGTTAGGAACGGTAAAAATAGATCATTTTTTTTCTACAAATATGTGGAAAGGATTATTTCACCATTGGCCTGGGTTTTTTCAAAAATCTGTCTCGTTATTTTTTTTTCGGCAGAAAGTCCAATTTCGGCCGTGAGAGCGTGTGTGAAACAGCGATTTTTTTAATAACTAATATCTAGACTTCTAAACAGTACAGCCCCTCCAAATTAATTCAATGTTTATATAGCACTCCAATGATCATCCAGGAAAATTCGCATGAAAATCTATCTCAAAAAGTGTTCACGAGACTACCACCTTGAGTAAAATTATACATTGAAGTATATTTTTGTTATATTTTATGTCTAATCTCATTGATAACATATTGTATTAGGGTTCGAACACCTTGTTGGAGCTATTTCATTCGTAATGTAATCGGTTCATTCAGGTTGAACCTGCCATGATCATATGATATAAATATATGAAATCCGTATGAATGTGAAGCAAATCCCCAAAAAGCACCTCCGGTGCAAAAACCTTTCGCCATGTGATATATATCCCCCAAAAAGCACCTTTCACGTAAAAAGAAATCCAAAATCAGTTGCTACTGCCAAGTACCGCTACATCACATCACCTTTTTCTCAAATTCATAATTCGGCCTTCCATTACATGGTTTCTATAGCCATCTTGTCTTTCTACGCAGAACCATAGATATAGCGATAAGAAATTGACAGTTCTATTGTTGTAAACAGAAGACATAGAGAAATGAAAATGAAGAAATGAAAAAAAAAAAATTTGGAGTACGTGGTACTTGGCGGGCTACTATTTTATGCTCTTTGCTCGTACTTTTCTACAAAAGGCCCGCCAAGTACCACTACCTCCAAAATTTTTTTTTTTTCATTTCTTCATTTTCATTTCTCTATGTCTTCTGTTTACACCAATAGAACTGTCAATTGCTTATCGCTATATCAATGGTTCTGCGTAGAAAGACAAGATGGCTATGGAAACCATGTAATGGAAGGCCGAATTATGAGTTTGAGAAAAAGGTGATGTGATGTAGCGGTACTTGGCAGTAGCAACTGATTTTGGATTCCTTTTTACGTGAGAGGTGCTTTTTGGGGGATATATATCACATCGATGTACTTGGCGAAAGGTTTCTGCACCAGAGGTGCTTTTTGGGATCTCACTACTTTTTGTAGAATTTGATTAACTGATTCTTCTCGTTCGTAATGAATTGTAATAAATTATTAGCTCACTGTCTTGTGTATTATAGCGTTCAATATTTAGGTACTACTTGTGTTTTACTAATATTTTTCAGCTTATTTATCAACAGTACGCGATCTCTCATCCCTGTGTTAGATCATCGGAAAACAGAATCGCAAATTTTTTCAGATTTTTTTAGTATTTTATTTTCGAAATTATTGTAGAGGATATTCCATATAGTTTTGTAGTTGTGTCATCAACTTTTTTTCTTTCGTTCTTTTGCCATTATACATTTTCTTTCAGCAATAGGTTTTGCGTGTAAAAAATCTCAGCTTTCAGAAAAAATATATTTTGTTCGTTTATTTCTGTGAAAAGCTCTTAAAATTAAGCTTAAAATTTGAAAAGCTGTTTTTTGCCACTCCCAAATTTTTTAAATTTTTTCAATGTTTTTTCGAAAAGCTTAGAAAATTTTACATAATACACGTAATTTCCAAGGTAGGATCTCGATAAACACGCGAGCAATGAATTAATGAACGAAAATTGAACCGCCGGATCATAGAAGGCCATATAAAATTATTTTGCGATTTTTAGATGGCCCCTGCCCACTTGAACTTTCAACTTTTTTCGAGAGGACATAAAAAATACGCAATCAAATTTCCGATAAGGATACGGGTTTTAAACATCAAAAATTGACATTTTCTCTAGAAGTGGTCAAGGGCCATCTACAAATCGCAAAATAATTTTATACAGTCCGCTCCGATAATAGGGCCACTATCAATAGGGCCGCTTTCCCAGGTTTTCGCTCGAGCTCAACCCCCACTACTGACTGACCTCGGATTTCATATTCGTCTCTGTCAATAGGGTCGAACGTTCGCTCAATGAAATAGCATATAATTTCACGGCGGCCCTATTATCGGAGTGCAAAGTGAATTTCGACGACGTAAACGCACGTCAGTAGTAGGGGTACCCGAGTTACAGGAAAAATACTCCCCTAACCGCCCATAGCCGGCCCTATTATCAGAGCGGACTGTATGCCCTTTTATGATCCGGCGGTTCAATTGAAGAAAATTTCAAGTCATTCCATGCATTCAATAATTATTCTTATTCCTCCCTTTCTCTCGTTTCCGCTTTCTCTCTTTCGCTCGAAAAATGAATGGAAGAACAGGAACTGGAGGAAATTTCAAATTCAATTCATATATTTTACTTATGTTATAATTATGTATGTGAAAAGTATGAGAATCGTATCAAAAACTTCAGTTATTGAAGATAACTGAAAATACTTTCCACAAGCATAAACGAAAACAAAATAATTGTTTGGAATTTTTTTACACAAAAAATTCTATGTTTTGGAAAAATGTATGGTGGCAAAAAGACGCAAGAAAAAAAATGAATAAACGAAAATCATAAAACTATATAACTTTGAAAATAAAGGGGTAAAAATCCTGAAAAAATTGGTATGCTGTTTTTCGATAAGGAGTTTCAGCTCGAAAAAATTCGGAAAGATCTGAGGACGTGAGGCGGGTCCCTTTTGTTGATGTTTTTTTCTTTTTTTTTTTGAGTATTCAAAAGTTTTTTTTCATTTTTTTTGGTGAAAAATTATTTTCTATTTCAAAGAGAAATTACCCTATGTAGGTTTGAATTACTAATTGAAAGACACCCTGTATACAGAGCGATTCTGAGGAAACAGGTCAGTCTAATAGAGGCTCTCTTATTTATGAAAGATTAATTTTGATGAGAAAAATGAACGGACGAACCCAGGAATCGAACCCAGGATCTACGGACGCCTGACCGGGGACTTACACCCGAGACCACCTAGCTCGCCCACAGATCGCCGCAATTTTTCTCATCAGTTCTTGTACCATGTATGTGTTGTATTTATTTTGATCTTGGGTAGTAGTACGTTGATGTCCGCAAGGCAAAGTCGTATACACTATTGAATGCCTGTGTGACGGATGTGTCACAAGCAAGCTGAGGATATTGTATACAGCGGCCTGTTTATGTTGCGTATTATTTTATATATATTAACTAATTAATCGAAGATGTTCAATTGATTAGTTAAATTTTTCTATTTTGGCATTTGATGAAAGATTAATTTTGATGAGAAAAATTAACGGACGAACCCAGGAATCGAACCCAGGATCTACGGACGCCTAACCGGGGACTTACACCCGAGACCACCTAGCTCGCCCACAGATCGCCGCAATTTTTCTCATCAGTTCTTGTACCATGTATGTGTTGTATTTATTTTGATCTTGGGTAGTAGTACGTTGATGTCCGCAAGGCAAAGTCGTATACACTATTAAATGCCTGTGTGACGGATGTGTCACAAGCAAGCTGAGGATATTGTATACAGCGGCCTGTTTATGTTGCGTATTATTTTTTACATATTAACTAATTAATCGAAGATGTTCAATTGATTAGTTAAATTTTTCTATTTTGGCATTTGATGAAAGATTAATTTTGATGAGAAAAATTAACGGACGAACCCAGGAATCGAACCCAGGATCTACGGACGCCTAACCGGGGACTTACATCCGAGACCACCTAGCTCGCCCACAGATCTCTTATTTATGTTCGTCAATGATAACGTTGTCAGATACCACGAACAAGCGATCTACCCATATTGAATATACCCACGACTGATATCTTCAGACGACGTAGCGGTAGCTGTCACGTCGTAGGGTATATAATGAACTGTCATATTACAATATTGTGTGATTAAATTCTAATATTGTTCATAATACAACGGTATACGATACTATTTCATAAATAAGTAGTGATGAGGTTAAATTGATTGCAGGCGATGATTTCAGTTTATTTCAAACATTATTAGGTTATGAATAATTGTCTTGGTGAAATTTACATATCTGGTAGTGATAAAGTTAATAAGTTAATAGCATACGATATTGATTCTTTATGAATTCATTCCAGGTGTGAATTTCTGTTTATTTCCTACATTAGTTACAACCGAGGATTTCTTTGGTGACTGACTGACCCGTTGCATCTCTTCGATAGGTAGGGTTACGTACAAAACGATGTGAATATCATTTATCAAGCAGTATCTCATCGATCCAGTTAGAGTTTTTCATCCTACGAGGCATCTCCGCTGAATAAAACAATACTCTACATGTCTTCTAAGCCTAATAAATACGAAGACAGTCCTGCATGAATGATGTATTGGTCTATAAACGCGTGTTCAGGTTTCATCGTGTGACAAATGAATGAAAATTATTGTTCCTATTGTGTACCATGTATCATTAATTATTTGATATGATTATGCAATATCAACTGAATAAACAAAGAATTTTATGGAATTTGTACAATTTGTTGTGATTGAGTATTTTATACAAAAATGCAACGCTTTGTTCTACGCAGCAATCAAATACTCAATTAAATAGATTAACAATAGGAACGATAATTTACATTCATTTATCACTCGATGAAACTTGAACACGCATTGATAGACCACCACATCATTTATGCAGGACTGTTTTCGTACTCATTAGGCTTAGAAGACATGTAGAGTATTGTTTTATTCAGCGGAGATGCCTCGTAGGATGAAAAGCTTTTACTGGATCGATAAGATATTGCTCGATGAATGATATTCACATCGTTTTGTTCGTAACAGTACTTGTCGTAGAGATGCAACGGGTCAGTCAGTCACCGAAGAAATCCTCGGTTATAACTAATGTAGGAAATAAACAGAAATTCACACCTGGAATGAATTCATAAAGAATCAATATCGTATGCTATTAACTTATTAACTTTATCACTACCAGATGTGTAAATTTCACCAAGACAATTATTTATAACCTAATAATGTTTGAAATAAACTGAAATTATCGCCTGCAATCAATTTAACCTCATCACTACTTATTTATGAAATAGTATCGTATACCGTTGTATTATGAACAATATTAGAATTTAATTACACAATATTGTAAATGACAGTTCAATATATAACCCACGACGTGACAGCCACCGCTACGTATCGGACAGCGTTGTCATTGACGGAAATAAATAAGGGAGCCTCTATTAGACTGACCTGTTTCCTCAGAATCGCTCTGTATAATATGACATCTTCTTCTTTATCCGTTTGCTTAACCCGTTATTGGAGGTAGGACGGAACGTTCACTAACGGCCATAGACTATATTGTTGACAGCTGGACGGGCAAACGCTCTTAATTTCCCGTCCGCCTAGCCTAAGTCTTTTCGTCGGCCCAAGAAAAGAAGGGACGCCTCTCTATGTTATTTATATACCCATACAACTGCCTCGTGACGTCATCGTGGAGACGGAAAAGACCAAGAAAATTCTTGATCAGACTGAGCATTTCTATGAATCAGAATATTAGATCTCAGCTCTCCGTGCACCGATTGCATAAAAGTTGGGCTTAAATTAAAGCTGTTTGAAACCATATTTCAAGATAAAAATTTCAATCTCGTGTATAACCCGAGTCGGAATAAAATAAGGATAATATCATCGCCGTATAGGCCGAAGAGCTCTCGTGCGGGTATAGAGACTCGGTCGAGCCTCACGCCGCGCGCTCAAAAATTCTTTTTAATAATGTACTTGGCGCGAGACTCTACCGAGTCTTTTGATGAAAATGTCATTGTCTGGAAGAGAAAAAGAAAAAAATACTTTGGGGAAAGGTGGCCAAGTGTTGACCAATGTGACCAAGATCGTTGCACTAATTTTCACTTTGTTTTTTCCAAATTTATTCGCGTAAGTGTCCAAAACTTAAGGTGACCGCGGGTACCCCGCCGTCCGGGGCTTACCCACCTCTCCCCTATTAACGTTACTTGACCACTCAATTCATAATAGTGCATGATTTTTATGGAGAATTCGATCGCTAAACCACTAAAAAAGTAAGGAAATGGGACATGTGTGATACACATTAAGTGTAGTTCCACGCATACAGTTGACACTTCTGACGTTCAGTTTCTCGTAAGGTTGTTGAAACCTTCATTTAAACATAATTAATTCGACCGTTCTGAAAATCCGAAGTGAATAACATACATCGGAAGAGAAAATAAAAATTTTTATTTGAACTTGACTTGAATTTCCTATCCCAGTACTGAAGGAGTTGAATACATGAGAAAAATTGGAACAATTGATTGATTTATCAAAAACCATTGCTTCCTATACTCCAGACACCCCAAATACCAGTGCCGTATCAATGGAATTTTATCCCGCCATCGAGATAGCACGTTCTTCTAGCATAATTTGAGATAGCACGTTCTTCTAGCATAATTTGAGATAGCACGTTCTTCCAGCATAATTTGAGATGGAACTTTCTTCAAGAACAATTTGAGATAGCACGTTCTTCCAGCATAATTTGAGATAGCACGTTTTTCGAGCACAATTTGAGATAGCACGTTCTTCTAGCACAATTCGAGATAGCACGTTCTTCTAGCACAATTTGAGATAGCACGTTCTTTTAGCACAATTTGAGATAGCACGTTTTCCGGGCATAATTTGAGATAGCACGTTCTTCCACACTGCCGTCGATATATAGATATTATATATCAATTGCCTAATGGTATTTATACATCGAGTCGTAAATACCATATATATACTATAATGAGATAAGAATCTTATATTAGAGACTATATTATAATTAGACAAATTAGAGTCGTTTAACAATCTACTATGTACATACATATATGTCGAATATATATATATTAGGTATGTATATATATGGCATATGGTATTGCAACGTTTAGGGTCTTTTCAATAATTGAATTAATTAAGTTGCTAGACAGAAGGTCGTGGTTGTCGCATTGAATTTATTTGTTCGCGCGTTGACGCT
This sequence comes from Tenthredo livida, assembly GCA_963992785.1. NCBI lineage: Eukaryota > Metazoa > Arthropoda > Insecta > Hymenoptera > Tenthredinidae > Tenthredo > Tenthredo livida. The sequence continues at coordinate 5,152,014 of OZ023073.1, forward strand.
AAAATCTCTCGGAAACCAACAAGCTAGCCGAGCAGAATTATGAGTAAATTAACAGTAGATGCAGATCATACTGAATATGACGGCACTAATGCAATGTACCAGAATCTGGACTGCAGGGAATTCCTAAGATAGAGTGAACCAACAGCGAATACGGATTACAACGATGATAATCAGTATCGATGCGATGCACCTAAATCAGGATTTTGCTGAGGAAAAATCATGAAATAATAAATCATCAGATGAATATCCAGTAATGTTTAATATTCAAATCAATCAAATAAAGAAAAGTACAAAAATTAGGCTACAAAATTAATCTTAGAATGTTATTCTTTCGAACGCTAACCGTTCTTCTATTTACAAAAGTGTTTCCTATGCTAGGTTTGTTTTTTGTTTGCTATCCCGACAGGCGATAGGTTATTGACTCGATATTGAAATTATAACGTTATTTTAAGCCGCGTTTGGCGTGTGCTAAATGGTACAGTTTAAAGATAAAGTAACCCGACAAGCGTCACATCAAAGTGAAGCTAATAAAATGACTCGACATAATCATTCGGTGAAGCCCACCGATATGATTTTACAAAAAGAGAATTTACTAAAGCAATGAGCTACAATTACTCCGACAGGCAGTAGGTGCTGGCGAGCGGCCTGACAGTGCCGAATTTATACCTGCGATGACGTCATCGTAGTCGTTCGTTCGGTCGAGCTGCCGTTGCGCATGCCGTGCGCACGCCGGTCTGACTCGGAGACAGCTGATATGTTACAGTATATCTTTATACAATATACAATATTATATACTATAAATTTCTCCAACGGTGGAACGATCCGTGCGACTGGGGCCAGACAATTGAAGATACACCCCTATATGTTAAAAAAATGAGGTGTATCTTCAATTGCCTACCCCCAGGCGCTCGGATCGTTTCACGGTTAGGGAAAATCACAGTCTATATCGACGCTATATTGTATGCTATATAGATTAGTATCAGTATTTCTATGTCATTTCAAAGTACTGCCTCCAAAGCCTTTAAGCTTTTGAGTAAAAAGAATTAGAAATGCAAAAAAAAAAAAAAAGATAATATTAATGAAAATCGTGGTTATTAAGGGCTTGTCTAATAGACAGTTAGTCCAAGCTCAAAATCCGGTGAAACGGTAATACGATAAAGATAGAAAAAAAGTGAAAAAAATAAAATAAAAAATCAGAAACTTGATTAATTAGAAAAGCTTTAACATTTTTTTTTGTGATTTATTTATTTTTTTTCTTTCTTTTTCTTTACTACAAATCTCACGGTCCTAGTCCCCACATCTATCACTCCGATCAGTGGTCCAGCCTTTTTCGTTGACGAGTATGTATTGTGACGTGGATTTTATTTGATCCTCGGATCTGGACCGGATAGCCAGTCTCCGAGAACCATCCACTCGACAATTGGCCAAAAGAAAACAAAGAAATAGCAAAAGTTGGGCGCCAGGCGGATAACCGCCACGTTCAAAAATATAAACAAAAGATAACCTACGGGTACGGAAAGCGTCGGCTAGCTACAGTACCGCGGAGAGGGGTCAGGATTAAACGAAGGATTAGCGGGACGTTAAATAACGACTCGAGCGTTGGAATTTGACAATAGAAAAAAAATAGAATTTATTCAACAAAATAGAAAAGAAATAGAAATAATAAGTTTAACAATCGGGAATAAATTCCCTCGTAGAAAGAACGGCCTCGGGTCCTGTATACGCGACCTGGCAACGTTTGACGAGTTTTACAATAAATATCAGACTACTAGCTTCCACGTAGGATAGCAATAACAGGGAAAAATCATGCAAAAATCAAACAACTCGACAAACTAGGTCCTCGTGGGACAATATCCCAACGGGAACGCTAAATAAACTACACGAGTAGAACTTACAACTGATTAACAGGCTAGTATTTACAATGGGTGAGCCTTCGGCTCGTATTAAAGAATAGAAAATAAGAAATTGATCAGAGAAGTAATATTTACAGGAGCTTACTAAAACTAACTTAACCTAACTCTGCGAATAACGCGATAATTATTTAAGTAGAATTCTTTATTGACTCGAACCCGAAAAACAAAGACTCGAAATCTAAACACTAACTAGCTGTGTCTCTCCCTACAGGAGGAAGAGAGAGCGACAGTGACTGACTAGGACTATCTCTGTCGCACTCGTGTGCGACAGGTAGCACACCCGAACTTAATAAACTATATAATACTCGATATTTCTCTACACAATAATGACTCGAACGATATTCTCTACTACACGGGGACACTGGTGACGGCCTACCCTCCGGAGGTCGGTTTAATTCGATTCCAAAAATATTAATTAGCCTCGTGGCTGCTCAAGGCAATATGGCTGACGGCCGTTGCCGAATCCAAATTAGCATGGGTAAGAATGGCTAACGCTTACCGTCTTCCAGCCACTTGAGGAAATCAGTCGTCTCCCGACCAGAATCCATGACGACACACTTGAATACCCTCGAAGGTAAATTCCCACGCGCTCCACACAATTTGTTACAATCCACAGAAAAGAAACTAAACTGCCCACGGGGCTTAAACGCAAATTTTTCAAGAACAAAATAACCGATGGTCTAAGGCACGAGTGCTTATGACGCTAGTCTAACGCAGAGTGACTAGACCGCATGGCGCCGGTAATCAGCGCCCTCGTGTTACGGCCAAATATCGATTTTTGTATCGACCGAAGGATCCCTTAAGCATGGCGACCGGTGGTCGCCACGCGCGTAATTCAAAGTTCGCCACGATGATTTTAGCTCGCTACGTCGGAGGCTCACGGGTTGCAGGCTCTTCTTGGTGGCGGGAATCTCGTCCACCACCGATATCCCCCGTTGTAGAATGCCCTTGGCACTCCCCCGTGTCCTCTAGATTAATAGCAGGAGGTAGCGTGGCCATCGCTATCCTCCGGAGCTGTTAGGTGGCGTTCGTCGATTAGGATCCCAATAGTCGGTTTTTGGCGTCACTCGTTGGTCGTGGCGTGTCTCTGTCTGAGTTTTTAGCCGTCGGTTGGGCCTCGTCTCCCACATGTTAGAGAAAAGTCGTAAAACAAAACAAAAGAATAAATAATATGCTCAACAGTCTTTAGTCGGTCACGGTCGCCTCTCGGAATTTCTATCGGACCTCGTGGTCAATCTACTCATTCTCTCATTTTCATCCACTCCGCTAAGGTCGTTTAAGGGGTGAGGAGCCTGTCGTAACATGCAATGTTACAGTATATTAGGGTGATCCAGAAAACAAACAAAATTTTTTTTTATCTCAGTACCAGGCTCAAAAGTTTCATTTAGGTGAAAAAATATGTCTGTTGAAATATGAGCTCTTAATATTGATAATCAGATGCTGCGCATCGCACTTTCGATTTTCCATAAGAATAACATGTGATAAATCATTTTTGCTTCTTCTGATTCTTATAACTAGCAAATGATTCGTCACACAGAGAATCCACAAAAACAGTTTTGTAGAGAATTAAACGTTGTACAAAAAAGTCCCGAGTGATTTTCCAATAAGTCCACTCGTTAAAAAGTTATTCAAGGTCAAAGTTCAATGTAATTAATCAATTAATTAATCAATTAAATGAATTATTTAATTTTTTATTATTTTTTTCCATTCGATTCTCCACACGAATATGTCTGCCGATTCTTTGTGTGGCGTATCATTTGCTAGTTATGAAAATCAGAAGAAGGAAAAATAATTTATCCCATGTAATTTATCCCGCAGCATCTGATTATGATTATTAAGAGCTTATATTTTAACAGACATATTTTTTCACCTAAATGAAACTTTTTAGCCTGGTACCGGGAGGAAAAAAATTTTTTTTATTTTTTTGAATCACCTTAATGTATATGTATGTAATATGTATTAGTTATTATTCTCAATAATTTTATAAAATAATAAAATAACGATGGTTCGAATTGCATATCGTCGAATTTATTTTCCTCCAATGGGTTAAAATTCGAGGGTCGAGTGGACTATGCTTGCCAATACTGGCTGACTAGCAGCAATACGCATGGACCAGTACTGATATCTAGCGTTGGCTCAAAGTTAGACGCCATAATGCAACCAGTGTTGGAAGTCAACCTTCGCAATGTACTAGATAGCTACGTTGGTTCAACGTTAGATGCCATAATGCAACCAATGTTGAGTGCCAGTCATGGCACTGCACTAGATGGCTGCATTGGTTCAACGTTGGATGCCATAATGCAACCAATGTTGAAAGCCAGTCATGGCACTGTACTAGATGGCTGCGTTGGTTTAACGTTAGATGCCATAATGCAACCAATGTTTAAGGCCAGCCCTGGCACTGAACTTGATTGCAGCGCTAGGCCAACAATGGTCGCCAGCGTCGTTGCCAACGTTATATGCCAAGCGTAGACCCAAGTGATCACTCCAACTAAATGCCGGTGTCGAGCCAGCGCTGGCGAACAGCGTCGTCACAACGCTGAAAGACCGGCAGCCAGCGCTGACCCGGCGTTGGGCCGACTGTACAACCCTACATGGGATGTTTTGATACTGTTCTTTGAGAAGAGTTGAATGGCCAATTGGCACTGATGCATATTTATTGCCATTGTGCAGTAAAACACACTTCAAACTCCTCTTGCTACTATCGATGAAAAGCCTCCATTCATCATTTGGACGATAGTAATCTAAGCCCATATAGTGGAAAAGTTCAGAAATGTCCATACAAATCACAATATCTTCGAATTTAGTGAAAAATTGAAGGAATCCCTGTTCTCTAGTTCGGTAAAAACTTATTTTGGTTTTCTTTGTGAGACAGTTTTTTTCTTTCAACCGGGAAGCTAAGAGCTCGGAAGCCTGTTTTGACAGATCCAGATCTCGAACTAGGTCATTTAGTTCAGTTTGGGAGAATTGCTGTGGTGTGGAAGGGGCAGTGTCTTTATCTTCATCGTCACTACCATTGGTAGTGACATGAGGGGTGTCAGTGTGAGAGCTGCCGTCCCTTACTTCTGTAGCCATAGGTGTTCCAGGCACCGGAGGTATAGGTAAGCCTTCCTCCCTAGGCACGGGTATAGAAGCTGATGGTACATCAGGATACTTCCAAATTTTTCTTTTTATCTTATTGAAACCCCTTAGATCGACCGCACAGAAGTAACAATGGTTTCGACTATGGGTGATTGGGTCGGTCCATATCATTGGCTTAATAAATGGAAACCCCTTGTTTTTTCCTTTGGACCATTGACGTAAAATTTCTACGCAAATGTAACATACCATGTTAGGAGCCCAAGGTTTGTCTTCCTTCATACTGATGCCAAAATAAGAAAAGTACCAATGTTTTATGGCTCCCGTAATACTACGTCTATTCGTTTGTAACGTATATCTTCCACATATATAACAAAAATAGTCTTGTTTGTTCCCGCAGCCGAGAGCACGGAAAGCGAGGGGGTAACCACTTCAAACTTGTGTGTCCCATCTATTTCACATTCAAAATTATTTCATATGATTTCACAACTATTTCATATTATTTCACAGGCATTTCACAAGCATTTCATACCATTTTACGAGCATACTATTTCATACCATTTCATACCATTTCATACCATTTCATACCATTTCATACCATTTCATACTATTTTATACCATTTCATACTATTTCATACGATTTCATACGATTTCATACTATTTCATACCATTTTGCGATCATTTCACAAGCATTTCACACCATTTCACAAGCATACCATTTCACACTATTTCGCGATCATTTCATACCATTTCACAGGCATTTCATACTATTTCACAGGCATTTCATACCATTCCACAATCATTCCAAACAATTTCACACCATTTCAGACGATTTCAGACTATTTCGAACCATTTCACAAAAATTTCAAGATAAGTTTATACCATTTTATATCTAACTGTCCCAACTATTTCACGAGTAGTTACCCCCTCGACGGAAAGTCATTTTTCAGGACATTCAAACACCAAAATCACCAAGTTAAGTTAACACAGGTTCGGATCGCGTATGGGAGTTGGCTAATTAGGAGTAAAACAGCGAAAAAAAAAACAGTCGGCCCTTGTATAAACATGCTTTGTTTATTTCAGGCCTACTAGCAAGACTCTTCTAATATCCATCACTTTCCCTACCCATTTAGCTAAAAGTGATTTTTCTTCGCAAAGTTTAAAAAAGTCATAGCTTCCTCATTCTTGGATATTGAGAGCTGCGGTTGGTCACATTCGACGCTGAACTGTCTAATATTTTGCAACGTTTCGTTGAGCTTTTTCAGAGGGCCTAATGGACTTGCTAGAGATGAGAACGTAGTCAAAACGTAGTTGAAAATCACACATTTCGACACTTTCTCGGCCGTTTTTTGAGAAATTTGAGGATTTCGATTGGTGTAGAGTTAAAAATAATGGTATATTCGGATTCGGCGTTGAATTCGCTATAAAACTAGCCCATTTTCTAGCGTTTCGGTTGAAGTTAGTGATTACTGGGAAATTAAACGAAAAATGATGTACAAAGAAGCGAAAAACTGCCGAAAAAAGCCTTATACGAACCAACCGAAAAAAACGGTAATCATTTTCGCATTCAGCAGCCTCGAACACCCCTAGATTCAACAGAATTAGGCCTGCAACTCGAGGTCACTTTTTTTTTGGAGACCAGTGTTATCTGTAGCAAAATCTACAACATCTTGCTTAATTTTTAGTAAAACAGATATTTCTGACCCAGAAACTGAATTATTTTTTTGGGAAAAATGTAAAAGTGTATCTGCAACAGAAACGACATCAGTTGGGGGTATTCCCAATTTATCCTCATTATTATCAATATCTTCTGCAAGATAACCATGAAAAAAAAACTACATCAAGGTGCCACAGAACCTGCCGTCGATTCACAGATTTCGATAGATATATGTCATATTGAGACGTGAAATACGAGGAATTTCGTCGACAAATTCAGCCTTATTTACGGGACGCAGATGGGTGAAATAAGTTTTCCTGAAACAAGTGTGTATTTCTACAGGGCGCTTGCTCCCTGCATTTAGTGACAGACGTATTAATCTCCTGGAGGCAGCGAAAATACGACAAGTCGGTAATGGCCGAATTCCGATGCCGCCATGTTGGATATGTATAAACGACCTGTCACTTTCATTTATTCGCAATACACATTACTGGGTAATCTACACTGAAAAACACTAAGCAAGCGCCCTACTGGTCAATTTGAGCTTTTATAAAAAAAAATACCCGTGGAATTCGTTTCCTCGTTTAGGCTCAATTTGTCGACGAAATTCCTTGCATTTCACGATTCTGACGTCAGCAAATATATACCGTGACTTGACGTGGATGCGGCCCACCTCGAATACCAAGCTAAAATTTGCCCGGCTAGTGACATTGCTTCAGCCATGCCCTGTTCAAGCTAACTTTATTCTGTTCGAACTCGAGAACAGCGTAATATTTGAAGGTTAGGCGCCTAATTTAAAATAAATCAGTAAATCGTGCGAATAAGTTAGGCCTTGGGCCTTAGAGTGCCATCCCATGTAGAGCCAGAACGGAAAAACGGAACGGAATCTAGTGACTTTCTCCATATATTGCGTGTATGTATTGTGACGTGGTATTTGTAAATTCCCCGCCACAAGGCGATTCTCTCGAGAATGCAACGATGCGTGGCGTAGACAGGGTCTCCAGGAAAAGAGAAAACTTAGGAAAAAATGATTAGGTCTAATTAACACTATTTTATTTTTTGTAAACTATGTAATCTCGAGCTCGATACTCCACGAGACGTCTGTCGTCGTGGGAACTACCGAAGGAAAAGCGATTCTACCGAACGTAAGAAGCCTCCAATATCGTCAAGGACGATTCTGTCGGCGTGCAAACCATGGTTGGTCCAGAAAACCCCAAGGTCAGCGCCTCCTCTCAAGTGGAAAGATCTACCACCTCCAACTATCGGATTGGCGGCGTACAGGGATGTGCAAGAAGCACAACGAAATCCTCCCGTCATCCGAAGAGCTACCGCCTACAAGAAAATGCATTTCCGGTACGAGGGTGGTGTACAGGGTCATGTGCAGGTGCATCCTCACAGCCTCCCACCTGATGAGTATCGGTCAGTGCAGCTACTATCGTCAAACTGTCTCCGAATCTGTTATCGCGGCCGTGGTTGGTCATGACAACCCCCGGATCAGCGTTCCAACCTACCGAATCTTTTCGTGGGTGAAGCCCTAGTATGCCGAGACACGAAGCTACCACTAACTTTCTGGTGGATCGACCAATGGTGTAAGGCCCTAGAAGAAATATCGGGTGGCCGGGCGAGCGAGGCTCCATGTGAGTCCAGCGCCCGGGGATTCAAAAGGAAGGCGGGAGTAGGAGCGGTATTAGCAGCGGCAGGGGTGAGGTAGACTTCGCCTAAATTACGTTCGTCAAAATCTGTCGCTCACCGACCAATTAGATCATCGATATGTCACGTGAGTACGCTCAGCCCAGCGGCTTGCCACTCTTTACCCCCTCCACTTTCTTATTTGACAACTTATACCAAACGCATACCACAACAAAAAGCATAAAAATGAAGAGAAATATTAACATTTTTTCGTTTTCTGCTCCATTCAGTTGGTAATGTTGTGGTATAAGTGAGTCGAATAAGGGTCCTATCTAATAACATTGAGTGGCAAGCCGCTGGCTCAGCCTGAAGGATGAACTAGTGGAAGAAAACACCGACTATATAAGGCCGGTACACCTGTTACACAGCCTACTTCTTCGCTCTAGTCTGCGCTACGCATCTTCAGCATCGCTTATCGTATCGAGTTCTATAAAACAATCGTATCGTTATTATCGAGTCTTAGTTAAATAGTGAGTTTTGTGCTACATTGAGCAACTTGATTAAGGTAAGGTCTTAATTCTTTTGTGAAGGCACGAGGTCGTTCGTAATAAAGTTTTGGTTATTAATTTGGTTATTGAGCCACGAGGCTCGTCTTTGTCTTTTGAGCTAAGCAGCTCGTCTGTCGTAGTCTATCTCTTAAATTATCGAACAACCTCGAGTCTGGCTGAGTTACATAGATCTTTCATTGCTTTTTGGCTATAATTTATTGCTTATCGCTTCTCGTGTGGCTTATATTTTTGATTTAGTATGTTAGAATAATATTGTGCATGAAATACTGTAGAAAAATACCTTTTCCTGGAGTACTCTGAGCGAAGATAGCCGCGAAGGCTTAGACCTCGCGTATAGTTTAGTTTGTTATCGTTACTTTGTTATAGTTTAGTAAGATATAGTCCGTTTTGGATAAATTATTATTCGTATGTAAAATCTAGTAAGTTATAGTTAATTTTGGATGATTTAGTATCGTTTCGATCAATATAAATTGTCAGAATTTGGTTAAAGAACAATCTCTATCGTTCTAATTTAATTGTTAACGTTGAACCTGTAATTCGCGTCTCTCGAATGACCGCGTGGTCTCTATTTAGCAGTAGATTTCGGAGTATCGTAAATTGTATGGCCAAGCGTGGCTAATTAATTAGTAGGGATCTGTATCGTTTGTTATCGATTTTTCTTTTATAATATCTCAAAACTCTATGTTGTGGATGTGTTATGATATAATTTGCATTTGGGTACGAAGTATCGCTCTGTGATACCAAGTCTGGAGTCTAGTCTATTCGTTTTATATCGAGTCAGCTCTGACACATTCCTCTGATTTAATTGTATCATAACCGAGTAAATTCTGTCCTGAACAGTTAGGAAAACTATCGTAACAAATAATTAATAATATCGCCAATTCTGTATGATTCGTCTAAGCTATCTAATTTCATTAATAAATAATTGATTGATGTGATCTCAACTATCTCAAAGAATTAATATTGTTTTACGTGGTGTACCCTGCCCCTCTATCTAGGGCTTTGTTATCTGAGCTAGTCGAGTTGTCGCTCGACGCATTTCCGTAAGTTTTTCTGGTTTTAGTAAGTTGTGTTATCGTATCGAAACGACGCAGTAGCGTCTGGCGCCCAACACTTTGGTAATTAAGTAATTAACACGGAAAAGTGCCGAATTGTAACCAGATCTGTGGTTTTTCCTCTCCAAGTTAGAAAACTGCGTTACAGTATACACCGATACATACAGTGGAACCTTGTTATATTGCCCCGCGTTATATTGCCTAGCCGCCAATTTTCCCCTCACACGTACTCTTATGCCCAGTTGCATGAACGTGGGGATCCCTTCGATCACGGGGCAAATTTTGCCTCGAGGGGTATCTGTCAAATGTTTCGTAGCAATTTTATCCGCTCTATGGCAGCAGAACTGCGCCTATGTTCATTCTTCACGCATCTGATAATTAGAATTAAAATGGTTGAGAAAAAAGTCTTGGAGAATAAAAAAGAGCTGATAAATTTGGTAAAAGAATACAAGGACATTGTAGAAAATAAACGGACGGACGCGATGACAACAGCACTGAAAAATCGAGCTTTGGAGGAGATGACAGTGAAATTCAACAGTAGACGCAAAGATTATGTGGAAACGGCGAAGCAGTTGAAGAAATTGTATAAATCACCGAAGCGAACTTCAAAAGCAAATCTGCACAACGACAGAGTAAGTTGACTTTTATGCGTGCATGTATTGATGCTTCATGATCGTAGCTGTACAGCCTGGCGTAATATGATTTGCGATAATATGGTTCAAAGTGTCTATAGGTAACTGCTGATCATGAAATTATTCATCTGGTAGATCGAACTTTACAAAACCGGTGGTGGAACGTTCACTACGATATCCACGGACGTGGATCTCGAAGTCCAAGGAGTTGTGAAGGAGCACTGATCTCTATATACTGACTGGATAGTAGACTGGGGCTGCTGAGTGAAACCAATTGATCAGCGCCATTTGCAATTTTTTCGGTCAAAGTCTACGCGGGCAGTTCAAATTTATACATGAAATACACATTTTCTGTTGAAAACTACTTTTTCAAAGTTATTTTTCGGTCGAACTATGCCAGAAATAACGGAATCCTGAATAAAGTACACATATTCAGTCGGACTCGGGTCTTAAACTGTGCATCTAATCGTGATTCCCGCGTAGATTTTGACTCAAGTTTCGGCGTTCCTCCGACCCCACCAAGCCCCTGGCCTGGCTTCTAATGGTTTCACGCTGCGCCTGTAGAAAGAGTACCAGTCCACTATCCAGTCAGTATATAGAGATCAGTGTGAAGGAGCAATTCGAACCGGACCATAATCCGTACGACGATAGTGCCCCGCTCTACAGCCAAGGTAGCGATAACGATGAATGAGAATGAATATCGTGCTGCCCACGTCATTTCGTCTAGCCTCCGAGTCTCACCATCTCCGATTAGATCCGTTTCGTTTTATATGTTGTTATCGATTTTCTAACATGATGTTGAAGTTTGCATCGTTGGAATGCAACGAAATTCACCGGAAGAAACAAAAGAACGAACAGTGACAACAACGAAAAACAACAATAGATAAAACGTTTAGCCGTATATATAACGGCACTTTTGAAGAGAATTTAACTTGATTATAATTAATATAATGAATATTCCGAAATGTACGAATTGCATGAAAATTTCTTCACCGTTATGACTTTGAATTATGAATATCGTCAAAACTCCCCGACTCCCGGAACACACCGCTAACGGGAGGTGAAATCTGTGAATTTCTGTACCACCCAACGCGCTGACATTGCATAAAATTTTATTTTTTATAAATACTTTTTTCGATGTCCAACATTGTTATGAAAATCGTCAAAACTCCCAAACTTACGGAACACACCCCTAACGGGGGGTAAAATCTTTGAATTTCTGTACCACACAACGCGCTGACATTGCATGAAATTTTATTTTTTATAAATCCTTTTTTTCATGTCCAACATTGTTATAAAAATCGTCAAAACTCCCAGACCTACGGAACACACCCCTAACGGGGGGTGTAATCTGTGAATTTCTGTACAACTCAACGCGTTGACATTGCATAAAAATTTTTTTTTTTCTTATTTCAGCATATTGTTGGCTACGCTGCCAATATCGGCCTCTCTGGCCTGGCTGGCCCCACTGGCCCCCGTAGCTGCGTTGGCCATGATGGCTTGTGGCTGGGCCGCGTTGGCCTCGATGGCTTGTGGCTGGCCCGCGTTGGCCATGATGACTTCTGGTTGGGCTCCGTTCGCCATGATGGCTTGTGGTTGGGCGAACATGTTTAGCGGCCAGATGTGTGGCCAGGCACTCGCGAACTACTTCCATCTACAAGAAATTTCCACACTTCATTCATGATATTGATACCAAAATGTTTATAAACTCTTCCCGCACAATCTAAGCATATAGCACATCAGCTCTGAATAGTCCATAAGAGAATAATTTCTCATAATAACCGCAGAATATTTCGAATCATGAATTAAAAAAAAATATAGATAATAGTGTTGTGGGTACGTACTATTGTATCTCATGGCACCATCGGGCTTTGAGCTGCCAGAGTAGGTTGGGAAGTAGGCTGCGCAGTAGGCTGCGCAGTAGGTTGCGGAGTGGATGGAGGCGGTGTGGAAAACGGAGCCGGTGTGGAAAACGGAGCCGGTGTGGAGAACGGAGCCGGTGTGGGAAACGGAGCCGATGTGGGAAACGGAGCCGGTGTGGGAAAAGGAGTGCGTTTGGGTGGCAGCACCCCTTCTTGTATCCCAATCATTTTTTCAGTATTAGCTATAACAAAAATATATCAATTTGGATAGATTTTTTAAATGGAATAATAATATTTTATTAAAATAAAAAATAAATTAAAATATAAAAAAAAAATTAAAATAAAAAAATTAAAATTATATATAATTGTTACGTCGCAACTTCGTTTCCCCAACATCCACCCGATCCGTCACTTCCTTTCGCCTGATCATCAAATTACCTGATCCTCGCTTTTCGCCAGAATCACGCGAGTTGCACACGGACACCGGATGTGCAACTCGCCCAAAAACCCCTCTCAAAACCGAGTCTACCTTTTCCACGCCTCATCTCCACTACTCACTATCAATTCCAATCTAAAACCACTCACTTCGTAACGACTTATTCCCATTTCACACTACCTATCTCGTAACCTAATAAGCGACCAACCAACTCCTAGTACCAACTACTAGAACCACCGACTATACGTATTATGTAAATAAATTTATTTCACTTCAATAAACATCAGTCTACGTCAATCTACACCAACTCCCACCACCGATCTCCACTGTGACATAACAAATTGGTGGCAGCGGAACCCCTCGTTTACCGGTCTATTATAGTGCAAAAATCGTCTACCACTTAAAACCGGTTATCCTTGGATGTAAAAACGAGGTACGAACTCATAGAACTCAACAAAGCTACAATCCTAGCGAAACTCCTGATTTACGTCACAACTGGTAGCAGGAGAAACCTCTCTTCTTGAAGTGAAAATTACAACTTCTCAAGGACTATGTATCTACCGCCCAAATCAGTGAATCAAACACAAGATGTATAGACGGTTTAAAAAGTGAACAGTTCTATAGTTATCGAGTTACAGTGATATCGTGCACATCTTAAAATTTCCTCTTACCGTTCGTTCTGCACCCTTGTTTCGATAATCTACGAATCTCTACAAAGAAAATAATCTACGAATCTCTACAAAGAAAGTAATCTACGAATCTACTAATCTACGAATCTCTACGAAGAAAATAATCTACGAATCTACGAAGGCTCGGCGAAGTGTCGACTCTGCGATCCCTGGACACGTCTCACCCTGCGCAGACCCATTTCGGATTCATCATATTCCTGAACTGCAACCTGGGGATGCAGCTAAGCAGATCAACGTTTGTAGTGCTCACCATTCTGTAAGTCTTAGATAGGTTATTATAAGCGTAGGAATTAGAGTAAAAATGTCTCAAGGTGAAGAGTCTAACGCCGGGAGCACTAACTGCCCGTATCTGTCACTGCAAGCGGTGATAAGTCTAATACCAAATATCAATGGCACTAACATGCCAGTAAATTCAATTATTCGAAAAGTCGAAAGTATTAAACAATCAATTCAGGCGCGAGATTTGCCACTATTCACAAATCTCGTATTCCTAAAAATAGAAGGCGCCGCAGAAAAGTATATACAAAAAACGAGTTTAACATCGCTGGATGACCTATTAAAAGACTTAAAGCGGGCATATAAGCCGAAGGAGTTATTACCGGACGTACAGGCGCAAATCACGCGAGCAGTGCAGAACCGGGGCGAGAGTGTATTAGAATACGGCGTGCGGATGGAAAGACTCGTCGAGACGGCATTAGAAATCTCCGGAAATTCAGATAATCCAGAGCTCGTCGTTATGACAAATAAATTCATAAAAGATCTAGCTGGTCGATCATTCATGAAAGGTTTGAGAGACGAACTCGAAATGAGAGTAACTTACGAAAAGCCGGGGACATTACGCGAAGCTATAGATCTAGCAATACGATTTGAAAAGTTCGTAGACGAAAGAAAAACCTTAAGACCGTCTCACGAGGTCAACCTGATGCCAGACTATGTGAGCAAACATTATCCAAAACGCAATTCGAGACCAGAGTCTCAAGATAGACCCTACTGTAATTATTGTAAAAGTCAGGCCATACCATTGACACCTGTGGACCCAGAGAACGTGCCGGCAAGTACTGCACGTTTTGCAAAGTAATTGGTCACACATTTGATGAATGCCGCGTGCGGAAACCACAGAATTAAGGGAATCCCCCATCCAACATTCCCAGTATCAATCCTCAGAATACACAATACAATCAACACGAACAGAACAACCGCGGCCCAGGTAACGCGCAACCATATAACTGACAATGAAATGATAATCCACGCGGACGACCGGACAACCGATTCAATGGCAGCAATCGTGACTATGATAGCCGAAATTATGGACAGCACGTATTCAATCAGCAAAGAAACGCGCAGATAAATGTTGCGGTAGGCGGTAACGGAGTACAAACTCATGACGATTTAAACGAGCAGCGGGAATTTCGTACGGACGCCGCGACATCCCGAGTCGACGAAGAGCGTCCGGGCATAATGGAAGATCACTTCTCGATTCACCAGTAATTGTCATTGAATCAAAGCAAATTCGGGGAAAAACTGCCTCACTTTTAGTAGATACGGGTGCGAATGTTAACGTAATTAAAGTCGGAGTCATCTCGCTAGACACTCGTTTTACACCAACGGACACGCGACACATTTGGGGAATAGGTGAAGGATTTGTAAAAACTCTAGGAAGTATCGATCTGGAATTTTTCGGAACACGGCATGAGTTCCATTTAGTAGATAATTTATTCTCGATTAAAGAAGACGGAATTTCAAGCGCAGGCTTTTTACGATCTGAAAATATGACTATATGTTTTGAAACCAATCAAATGTTCTCACAAAACACAGGTACAATTCCGTTATCTTATCGAAGTCACGGTGCTAATGTCGACACTTGTCGAGTATTAACAACGTCCTTTCTGCACACGCCCAAGACTCAGGTATCAACTCCGCAACTCATGAACGAAACCACTAGATTCCTTCTTGACACTGGAGCCGATATAAACATAATAAAGCGCGGCGCGGTAAAAAACGATACACGTATGCGACCCGACAAAATCAAAATAATAGGCATTATAGATGACACAACAGAGACTTTGGGAGCAATGGATGTCCAAGTCGGGAACAATACCCACGAGTTCCATATAGTAGATGATTCATTTCCCATTAAAGAGGCAGGGATATTGAGCATGACATTTTTACGTAACGAAGACGCTACAATTTCTTCTCCAACAAATACGGTGACCTCTCCCAACAACAGAATACTAAGAATTTTTAATGAGGATATCATATCAATTCCTGCCCGAACTGCGGTAGTAATAGCGTTGAAAGTAACAAAATTGTCACCAAAAACAGGAATAATTAACAAATTAGACTTAGGCCCAAATATCCTACTAGGCAATGCTCTCGTGACGAATAGACGAGGTTTGGCATATGCTTATGCCATAAATTGCAGCGAAACAGCTGTAGACATAGGACGACCTGTAGTAATTCTAGAAGAGGTAGACGAACCTGCAGCAAACACAGATTCACACATAGCTTACAGCGAAGCAAATCGGGTTACACGTGACCATCGCGGCACTCACATTGATCAAAACCTACAGACACTTCAAACCTCAACTAATCATGATGCGAAACGCCTGGACAACCTTAGAGAAAACCCAAGACGAGACCACCTAAACGAAGAGGAAAAACAGTCAATAATCGATCTCACAACTGAATATGATCATCTATTTTTCTTACCGGGTGATAAACTAGGGCACACCCAAGTAGTTAGTCACACTATACCAAC
Source organism: Tenthredo livida (assembly GCA_963992785.1). Classification (NCBI taxonomy): domain Eukaryota; kingdom Metazoa; phylum Arthropoda; class Insecta; order Hymenoptera; family Tenthredinidae; genus Tenthredo; species Tenthredo livida. Next base: position 5,168,292 of record OZ023073.1, read on the forward strand.
TACAGATGACATACCAATACACACGAAACAATACCGACACCCACAGGTTCACAAAGACGAAATTAAAAAACAAGTGACTAAACTCCTCCATCAGGGCATTATCCGACATTCCATGTCTCCTTACAATTCACCTGTCTGGGTCGTACCGAAAAAATCAGACGCACAAGGTAATAAAAAATGGCGCATGGTAATTGATTTCCGTAAATTGAATGAAAAAACCATAGGAGATGCATACCCCCTACCAAACATCATAGACATTCTGGACCAACTAGGATCCGCGAAATATTTCACAACACTCGATTTAGCCTCAGGGTTTCACCAAATACCTATGCATCCCGATCACACACTTAAAACAGCCTTTTCAACACCGCATGGACACTTTGAGTACGCCCGAATGCCTTTTGGCCAGAAAAACGCGCCCTCCACTTTCCAACGCCTTATGGACCAGGTGCTCACAGGATTGCAAGGCAACGAGATTTTCGTATATTGAGATGACATAGTTATTTACGCAAGGTCATTGGACGAACACGCGGTAAGATTCAGAAAGTCAATGGAAAGGCTATCAAATGCAGGACTAACCCTTCAACCAGAAAAATGTGAGTTCCTACGAACGGAGGTAGCATATCTAGGCCATATCATTGCTCAGGATGGAGTGAAACCAAATGCTGATAAAATAGTAGCCATCAAGAATTACCCGATCCCTAGGAATGCTAAACAAATCAAACAATTCCCGGGACTAATCGGATACTATCGTAGGTTCATCCATAATCTAGCTAGAATCGCGAAACCTATAAATAACCTGTTGAAAAAAAACATTTCTTTTATTTGGAGATCCGAACACCAAGCGGCATTTGAAACCTTACGGGACAGTCTTTGCAAGGAACCCATTTTACAATATCCGAATTTTACAAAACCCTTCGTTCTGACAACGAATGCATCAAATTTTGCCATCGGTGCGGTTGTTAGCCAAGGTAAAGTTGGTGAGGACTTACCAATAGCCTATGCATCAAGAGCCCTTCAAAAGGCGGAGATTAATTACTCGACAACTGACAAAGAACTATTACCTATCATTGCCGCTGTAAAACATTTCAGACCATATTTATACGGAAGGCAATTTACACTCGTAACAGACCATAAACCGCTACTGTGGTTAAGTAACACCAAGGACCCGACATCGCGTCTACTGCGATGGAGATTAATACTTGACGAATATAAGTACACTGTAGTTTACAAAAAAGGAAGAACAAATGCAAACGCAGACGCACTATCAAGGAACCCTCCTCCCGAGGTAATCCAAGCCTTACCCATAGACGGCAAACGCCTTCGGTCAGAGTCAGGTACCGCGGAAACCGAAATGAATAAACGCAGAAAAATAGCACATCAATTCCCACGGCGTCCTAGACAAGATACCGACAATTCGACAAATCCCGCACCAATCAAAATGCCAAAGACACAGGGAACATCAATGGGACTTCCCTCACAGGAAATCCTGTGGGCATCAGAAGACTCGGATACAGAAATAACTCACGGTAGAAAACATGAAACAATAAAACCGCTCAGACGATCCCGAACGACTGAATCCTCAGGTAACCCCGCGCGACGAAAGAAATTGACGAAACAACTAGACTACCTTGACTTGACAGATGAGTCGGACGTGGAAACTATTCCAGTTGAAGTGAGACTACCTGAACGAAAAAGACACACGGACTCGTCTACTATCCGAACACAAAGAAAGAACCGAGTGAAAACCGATTTTACCAACCAGAACAGTTGTACTGACAATCAAACTGAAGACCAATCAAATAAGACTGCAACAACCTCGGTATATAAACGTAAAATAATATATAGGAAATTGTCCAAGTGAAACAGCGAATCTACTACAGACTCTACATAAAACCCGCACAATGCAGAAATGGATAAGAAACGCGGAGTCAAGTTACAAGATTCAACTCGCGAGCCGCAAGCCGGTACATCTAATAACAAATCCCCAGGTTCCACACCATCGTACAGACAGTTCCTTGAAGACTTAGATTTCCTTTCCCTGACAAGGAATAGGAATATCAAAGAAATAGACGGAGATCTACTAAAGCAAAAATACAATTTAGCCCACTGTATCTCAGCTGACTGTGAAACGTCACGAAACATCGCGGCCCAGATGGTAAGGAACGGTCTCATACAGCGCAAAAGGTTGCAATCAATGAATCCACAAGTAACAGACATCATTATAGTTCAGTTCCCCCGACGCACAATTTACAATTTAGTTACAAAACAACGACACTTCGACAAACCAACAAACTAAATAATGTAGAACACATTAGTGAAGTTGAAGACGGCGTTAATTAGGGATAAAAAGAAATCACTCTCGATACCGAAACTCGGTTGCGGTTTAGATAAGTTTGACTGGGATATGATGAGCCGTATGATTCACTACGTATTCAAGGATTCGGACATCAAAATCAACATCTGCAAAATTAATAACCCAATGACACACGAATTACCTTACGAACGAATCAGAGATAAATCATGTAAACCCGCGACAAAAAGCTTTACCCGATCTTCTACGGGACCCCCGATCGCTCCGATATCAGACACTCCCTCAGCTATCCTCACATCGACAGATAACGATTCGGATACACTAGCACCACGAGCACACAAACGTAGCCCTGTATCGAAACTGGACATACAAAACCCCACAGACTCTAAGGCAATCTCAAACTCTGAAAATGAATTGATAGAGACATCAGCAGAAGACCCGACGGTCTCATAAAGTACAGATAATACCAGTACCACCGATTACGAAAGTACATATCAAAGAACTAAGCAGTCCCCCAAATCAGTCGGTATACAAGAAATCGCCGATGACATATTTAGAGCACCTGTAACATATTCATTAGTGCACTGTGCAGCACAGGACTATGTAATGGAAAAAGGACTGGGAAAACAATTCAAACTAAGATTCGGTCAAATATATGAATTGAGAAGCTTCAATACGCAGGTAGGCGGAGTAGGAGCCCTAAGTCATCAAAATAAATTCGTGTTGTATTTAATAACAAGGGAGAAAGACGGAGATAAGACAACTTACGAGACATTAGAAGCATGTTTTAAAACGCTACGAAGCATTTGCGGGGACGAACATATATATAACCTAGCAATGACGAAATTAGACACCGAAGTAGACAACTTAGACTGGAATAGAGTCAAAGAGATGATAAAAAAAATATTCATAGCTCCTTTTATGATTCAGGTGTACGAACAAAGACCGCAGAGCGCCCCGGGCCCCCCACAGCAGCAAAACAAAGATACGCTTAGCTTCGATGAATTTATAGACAACATAAATAATATAATACCAACGGCTAACGTGGCGGAATCCAAAGACGGAATATTCATGAAAAGCGCAAATATTGCCCACTGCGTACCAGCTGACTGCGCGTGGAACGAAGAGCTGACAAAACAACTAATAGACAGAGACATGTTACGAAAAGAGACGTTCACTATCAACAATCTCAGCAAACGCGGAATAGCTTTATCAAAACTCAGAAACAAGTACATTATGACTCTCGTAGTCAAAAGCCAACACTCAGACAGAATAGACGTAAAAGATCTGTATGATACTCCAATCAGACTAAAACAGCTGTTGCACACGTATAAAATTGAAGCATTTTCTTTTCCCAAAACAAACCCAGGATTAGGAGTCCTCCAATGGAATATCGTCAAGAAACTATTTTATTACATTTTCGGAGACACGAATGTAAGAATCACACTTTGTGCAAATGAAACTATTATACCCGACGTATCGGTACGCGGGGAGATCATTAAAGAATATCACGAATCACTGCTAGGTGAGTAGATAGGGTGGAGTATGGCTCCTATTTTATTGCCCCCCATAAAACGGCCCCCCACTGGGAGGGGGGGGGGGGGGGCGGTTCTTGCCGCCGCCATTTTTTTTTTTTTTTTTTTTTTTTCAAAAGTAGACTAACCTATGGATTCAGCCCTAAGTAAGTTTTTATATTGTAACCTAGGTGAACTCTGTCGATTCTAGTCTAAGTTCTAATTCACTGGTCTGGTATATATATAGATATAGAGACCCATGCTTCTCTTTGCTTCGGCAGTATGGGTCCGTTTCTTTGGTCAGGTATATATAGATATAGTCACATGGTTATTTTGCTTCGGCAGTATGGGTCCGTTTCTTTGGTCAGGTATATATAGATATAGTCCCATGGCTATTTTGCTTCGGCAGTATGGGTCCGTTTCTTTGGTCAGGTATATATAGTGTAACGTTGCGGATTGTCTGAATCGTTAGATTTTAAAGACAAGCCGTCCGTCGGGTTCGAAAAAGATGAAGGTTTTTATTTTTAGTTAATTAATGAATAATTATGGACTCCTCGGTACTGTGGGTGGAGAAAAGATAGGTAATGCCACACAAAAAGCCACCTAACACAGATTTCTTTATTTGTTATTTCTACGCTAAGCAATGCTAATCAGGTCTTTCAACCGCCAAAGCTTTTATCATCACAAAACCTAAGGTTTTGCCGACCTCCACTGAACCAGGTGAGATTCCAAGCCAGTGGTCCCTGCTATTGCGAATTTACTCTATCTTGCAGAACCAGGATCCTTGATCCGAGCCTGCGTGTCAGATTCAGAATCACAACAACTGGCCCTCGGATACAGGTCGCTTAGACCGCAGCCGTACGCGTCTGTTGATGTTTTTCTGATCTCTAAATTTGGCCTTCGTGTGGTAGCTAATCTACAGGACAGAGATACAGAAATGTCAGGCAATACTCAATAAGCTTCGTGAGAAAATTATATTTAAATGACTAATGAATTATAAATCATAATACAAAGAACTTATCTAATTATTCCTATTTCCCTACTCGCAAGGTATCTGATTATTGATTCGATTTTAGATAGCAGTACTGCTTTAGTTAATGCTTCTACTTATATTTTATAGTGTTTTCTATCTGCAACTTTAGCTAGAATAGGTATCTAAATTTACTACACAGAGGTATGATTGAATTTACTATCAGCTGCTTTAGCTATGATAGATTTTTATATGATATGACTGAATTTTTTATAAGTTATAAGTGACTCGACTTTATTATTCCGACAAGACGTCGGATATAATATGAAATGAGACGTTTGGGTGCTCTACCACAAATCGCTGCTGAGCTAGCTCCGCAGCTGTTTATATACTCTACAATCGCCGCTTATGACGTCATAAGCGACGCTTCTGGACATACCGAATTTGTCCAGCTCTCGTGTCTTTGTACAACCAATCACAGCAGGCCTAGGGTCGGCCGGCTGGATACGTTACATTGCCCCCTTCCAATGCTTGGATTTTCCGATATAAATACCCTTGTCCTTTCGGAAAACTCCATATTAATGGACCAGCCGTTCATCTATCTTCCGGACTTCCGTTCCTGGTCTTCATAGTCTCTTCAAACCAAGCGGATCCGTGACGTCGAAGTTTGCTATGTAGTCGGGTACCTCAGGTGCAACGAACGGTGTCAGTTGTGGCCTTGTTTCTCTTTCTGGTGTTGTGCAACGAGTTTTCAGTGCATCCGGTAAACGTGGTGGTGCACTTTGATCCGGTTCTCTGATTGGAATCCCACCCTTGGTTGACGGTATCCGCCTACGTTTGCTCGGTACATGCGGCCTGTGTTGATCTATAAAAGCCCATACCTTTTGTTTATATCCGGCCTTCTCTGCCGGTGTTCGCTCAGATACATCATGCAAACGGAGTTCCCACGGTAAGTCAACCCCTGTTGCTTGGATTTCTTCATCTTCCAGCTTTCGTTTAATGAGAGTAATCTTCTCATTTTCTTTCAGGATATAATCGTCAATTACCCTGATATTCTTCTTTGTAGTAGCTGTCAATGCACTCAGTTCAGCGTTGACAATCTCCTGGATGTCTTCGCGGTCGTCTTCAGTGAGGTAAGTGTTTATGGTTTCATTGCACTCAGGCAACGGAATGATATTTAGATTTTCATCAAGTCTTTCTTTTTCAGGTTTCGGCGTCGACTTTTTCTCCCAGTTCTTAGCGTTCGGTGTCATGGTATCACGCCCCCGTGCATACCTTCCTTTTACGCTGCGAAATGGACCAGAGGCATACTTAATCTTCACCCTTGGATCCCTTCCTTCCAGTTCCCAGGCAGTCGAATCGGCTGTCTGCACTCCTTTGTCCTGAACACTTATATAGCCGTACATTTCGATACTCTAATGCCAACTGATTTATGGCTTAGCGATGCTCACTTATATAACATCGCTGTAGCTGCCACGCGCACGGATTATCCTCTTAATCCTTTATTCATAATACCTCTTAGTCTAATTTTGTACATGTTTCTTATGGTAATAACTCTCTGTTAAACCTAACCAATTCTATACTAAGTAGTGTTTAAACATATTTACATGAAACCTCCCACGTAACTTATTTGTAGTTGGATGCACTAATTCATATGTTGTATCTCCAACCTTTCTTTCTAACTTATACGGCCCTTCATACAACGTGAAGAACTTAGTCAATTTCTTCTTTTGTGTGTCTGAGACATTTAAAGCCCTCAATAACACTAAGTCACCTTCATTAAACCTTGTCATTGTATGTGTCGCGTTGTATCTAGCGGCTCGATTCTTTCCTTTTCTAACCATGTTTTGTCTAGCTAATTTTAATTTGTATTCGTGTGCTAAATGAAATTGATCATGCATTATCCAAGGCCCCCAAAATCTTTTTGGTTTTTGATTCAATTGCAATTCACACGGGGTGAACTCAGTCGTGTCATGATAAACTTCGTTTATGCACGATTCAATTATGCTAATCCATTTGATCCAGGCTGCATGATTACTAGTAATGAATGTTCTGAAAAATCTACTAGGCTCGCGGTTCACTCTTTCTACTAAATTTCCCTGAGGGTGTCGAATCAACGAGAAAATTGGGATTACATTTTCCTCTTGTAACTTGTTTAACCATTTAATCGAAGTCAACTGCGTGCCATGATCAAATTGGATCTTTTTAGGTTCACCATATTCATTCACATATTTACCAAAAATGCATCGGATGGTGGATTGCACGTCAGCGACCTTCATTGGGTATAACTTAACGTATTTACTGAACGTCTCTATTACTACCAATAACCATCTGTAATTTCCTTGGCTTGCCGGTAACGGCCCAAAAAAATCTATAGCAAACTAAATCCCCAACCTTGTCTGGTATAATATTCTGCATTTCCGCGTAGCTATATTGATTCGGTACTTTGCACCGCTGGCAACGATCGCACCGGGCTATAATTTGCCGTATCGTTTTCGCAAACTTTGGATAGTAAAAGTTCGATCTCAACATGCGATAACATTTTGTCGCCCCGATATGACCGTATATTTCATGACATTCTGTAATTAACTCTTTTACTATGACCTCGGGTAGATACGCTCTGATCCTGCCCCCTGGCTCACGGTGGTAGATAATCTCATCGTTTATCTGGTATCGCAATTTATTATTTACAAACCCTTTCTCGAACAGATCCCTAATCCGCGGGTCAGCTACTTGCAACCCACTCAGATTTTCAAAATTAGATTTCATACTGGCACTCGAGTCGCGAGCTAATTCAAAAACATCAACTTTCTTATTTAATGCTTGACAACTTGTTTTTTCGTCAGGTGGGTACCGACTTAAAATATCGGCTACTACGTTATCACTTCCTTTCACATATTCTATTTTGAAATCATAGTTCTGGAGGTACATCACCCATCTTGCCAACCTTGAACTGGTTAATCGGCAAGAATACATGAACGTCAGAGCCCTATGATCGGTTCAGATGGTTAGTTCCGCGCCTACTACGAACGTTCTAAATTTTTCTAATGAATAAACAATTGCTAATAATTCCTTCTCGGTCGTAAAGTAGTTCAGTTCAGCCCCCTTTAACGTCCTGCTTGCGAAACCGACTATTCTATGATTCCCCAAATCATCGATTTGATATAAAACGCTCCCAATAGCACAATCACTTGCGTCACTCTGCAAATAATAAGCACGTTTAGGGTCTGGATGATGAACTATCATTTTCTCGCAAAATAGCGCTTTTAATCTTTCAAAGCTGTTATGAATCTCTTCGCTCCACAACCATTTTTCATCTTTTTTAAGCAATTGTAGCAACGGGTAAGTCAATTCCGAATATCGTTCCGAAAATTTACTATAATAATTCGTCAGCACTAAGAAACCTTTCAATTGTTTTTGGTTCTTTGGTGTTGGAAAATCTTTTATGGCTCGAATCTTTTCGACTTGTGGTCGGATGCCTTCGGCTGTGACCTTATGTCCCAAAAACTCAACCTCGGTTCTAAAGAAGCTAGACTTTTCAAAATTCAAAGTCATGTTATGACGTCTAAAAACCTCAAACAATCTTTTCAAATGTTGTATATGCTCATCAATAGAGCTTGAAGTACATAAAATGTCATCTACAAAATTTATCGTGAAGTCATTAACTTCTCGTAATACTAGGTCCAATCCTCTAACGAGACTGGCTAAACTTGTGTTTAACCCATAAGGGGTTACTTTAAATTGATACGTCTTTCCGTTATGCATAAATGCAGTGTATTTCCTTGATTCTACATGTAATGGTATTTGCCAAAAGCTTGCGGTCAAATCCACGCTAGACATAACTTTTGTGTTTCCACATTTCTGGAACAACACCTCAGTGGATTGGGCACAATCTCGATCCGGGATTATTGATTTGTTAATGAATCGAGCATCGAGTACTAACCGTATATCCCCTGATTTTTTAGCTACCACTACGACTGGATTAATATATTCACTGTTCGATCTTTCTATGATCCCATATTTTAACATTTTATCAATTTCTCTATCTACTTTATCTCTATGCATTATAGGGATTGGATACGATCTGCGGACGAAAGGACGGTCCTCATAAATCTGGATTTTGTGTTCGTATACTGAAATCTTCCCTGGGAGTTTACTGAAAATATCGCGGTATTCAAATAATAATTTTTCAAACTTTCGTCGATGCTCAATGCTTAACATTTCACAACCCGCGAGTTTGTCCATGACCTCATCATCGGTGATGTCATAGTTCGATTTTTCGTTTAATTGACTTCCGCAAGTTTCTTGTGTACTGATTTCAGCTACTTCTAATATTTGACGTGAAGCGTCCGGACGTTCCGATTCTCTCAATTCACAAGACTCATCGGACTCTTCTACCTGGATAGTCAATTTATTTGTTTTTAAATCTAAATCAATCTTCCATCGGGACATTGTGTCAATACCTATAATAGCATTATGTCGGAGGTTCGGAACCACCAAAACTGGTATTCTATCTGAAAAGTTTCCTAGTTCGACTTTCATAAAAAGTTGAATTTTAACCTTAGACGGTTTTCCCCCAGTCACACCATGGACATGTAAATTAACTACAGGCAATTTTTCACAATTCCGGAAATCATCAATGTTCTGATTATACCAATATTCAGAAATACACGTAATCTGACTACCCGTGTCTACAAGAGCTTTGACGTCTTTAGATTCAATTCTTATATTCAAAACCGGACAATGAATCGTTTCCTTACTTAATTTATTATCTTCGCTTAACAAATATTCCGCCATATCCTTGAATATTGTTTCCGCTTCCGGTTTTATATTAGCCGCGCTTATTACTATATTGCGCTGTGCCGTGTGAAATGTCGGCTCTATTAGTACAGCGCCTTCTCGTTTTCCGAGTTATCGTCTTCTAATTCAACCCGGTCGGTATTATCGACTTCTCCTTCCAGACCGTTAACATGCCTATTATTTGCATAATTCGTACGCCTAACGGACTCTCGTGTTTCTGCCTTGAACTTGTTTTCAGGTGAATGGTTGTTTTCGTCACGTGACGTACTAGGCCTGTTAGTGTTTGTAAGCATCCCGGTGCTATTACGCCATGATTGTGGCTTAGCGCGTTCGTCTATGAAACGGTTGTTGCTTTGATATCGGCTTGCACTCGATTGCATCGCGTGTGACTTAGGTGCGTTCGACCGCCCCCCGGATTGTGTCTGATCGAGAAAACCTAGGAATTGGTCTATATCTGTGATGTTACGGCATTTCGCTGCCTCTACAACCGTGTCATTAAAGTGATGGATTAAATTCCCTACTATCTCGGCTTCGGATAACGGGGGATCTAGCCCGCGTGCGATCGCATATTTCCTACTAGCGTACTCGGACCAAGCTAACTTCGAATCCGGTAAGTAATATCCGAACACTAAGTCTCTTTTTACTTCCCTGAGTTTCCTCACTCCAATATCTAGCAAGGAATCGGGTTTTAAAATTTTCCCATGAATGTATCACATCCCGACGCGCAACCCACCAGTCTTTCGCATCATTAGTTAAGCTTTGACCTATAAGTTTTAAGCCCATAACATCTCCTACATCTAGAATTTGCAAATATTCCTCTAACTCCCTGATAAAGTTTACGGGTCTTTCCCAACTTTTTCCGGAATAATTAGGTAATTTCAACTGTTTAGTAATTACATTGTTATTGTTTTGAAATGTTTGACCATGTCTATTTTCTCTTAAACGTCTAATGTCCGCTTCAGACCCTATTCTTGTTCTATTATGTTGATGATTCAATTCTTGGATCATGTCTATGTTATTCTTTTGATTCTCATTGATTTGATCTTTTAATACTTCATAAGTTGCGATTTGCTCGTTCCTCAAATGATTTTCGCAAGACTCGATTTTACTATCATATTCGGACATTTCATGCGTCATTTTAGTTGTATATTCTTTTAATTTATTGTCTATCTGACTAATTTGTTCTTCACTGGTATATCTAAAATCATCAAATTTTTTATCTAATTTTTCCTCTAAATTTACTCTATCAACCTCATTTTCAGCCTTAGTATTAAGCATTGCTTGTTCCATTCTTTCGAATTTTTTATCCATTTTTTGTTCTAGTCTTTCGATGGATTGAATTAACTTCGCTATTGGATCTAACTCTAGTGACTCTGAACTAGAACCTGGACGCATACTTGCTGAAAGTGAGGAACGATCAGTATCGCTTATACCTGAATCACGGCCTTGAGCTCCGCTTTCTTCGACAATTGGACTTAAACCTTGTTATTTCTATTGGAGTTCTTGCCTGACGTTTCTGTATCGCGCCTGATAACATAAACGTGATTCTGAATCTGACAGGCAGAGCTACTTGGTTTATTTTGTGTACTGAAACTCTAGAACAATGACTCTACTGTATAAACTGACGCTGTAATAATTGAATTTAAATTAAAGTTGAAATGAAATTAATTTTATCAAGTGAATTTATTTTTCCCAAAAGAAAAAATGAATTTAACAACGAGGAGCCCCACGTTGGGCGCCAAATGTAACGTTGCGGATTGTCTGAATCGTTAGATTTTAAAGACAAGCCGTCCGTCGGGTTCGAAAAAGATGAAGGTTTTTATTTTTAGTTAATTAATGAATAATTATGGACTCCTCGGTACTGTGGGTGGAGAAAAGATAGGTAATGCCACACAAAAAGCCACCTAACACAGATTTCTTTATTTGTTATTTCTACGCTAAGCAATGCTAATCAGGTCTTTCAACCGCCAAAGCTTTTATCATCACAAAACCTAAGGTTTTGCCGACCTCCACTGAACCAGGTGAGATTCCAAGCCAGTGGTCCCTGCTATTGCGAATTTACTCTATCTTGCAGAACCAGGATCCTTGATCCGAGCCTGCGTGTCAGATTCAGAATCACAACAACTGGCCCTCGGATACAGGTCGCTTAGACCGCAGCCGTACGCGTCTGTTGATGTTTTTCTGATCTCTAAATTTGGCCTTCGTGTGGTAGCTAATCTACAGGACAGAGATACAGAAATGTCAGGCAATACTCAATAAGCTTCGTGAGAAAATTATATTTAAATGACTAATGAATTATAAATCATAATACAAAGAACTTATCTAATTATTCCTATTTCCCTACTCGCAAGGTATCTGATTATTGATTCGATTTTAGATACCGGTACTGCTTTAGTTAATGCTTCTACTTATATTTTATAGTGTTTTCTATCTGCAATTTTAGCTAGAATAGGTATCTAAATTTACTACACAGAGGTATGATTGAATTTACTATCAGCTGCTTTAGCTATGATAGATTTTTATATGATATGACTGAATTTTTTGTAAGTTATAAGTGACTCGACTTTATTATTCCGACAAGACGTCGGATATAATATGAAATGAGACGGTTGGGTGCTCTACCACAAATCGCTGCTGAGCTAGCTCCGTAGCTGTTTATATACTCTACAATCGCCGCTTATGACATCATAAGCGACGCTACTGGACATACCGAATTCGTCCAGCTCTCGTGTCTTTGTACAACCAATCACAGCAGGCCTAGGGTCGGCCGGCTGGATACGTTACAATAGATATAGTCCCATGGTTATTTTGCTTCGGCAGTATGGATCCGTCGCTTCCGCTAAATATACATATATATATATTTCGGTTTATTACTAGGGGATGCAGGTATAAGGGTTACCGTCTTTCGAAGGTAGGGATTATGACGGGACAGTCTGCGGACTCGGAGGTGACCATGGTTATGATTCATGAAAAAAGGACACTTGTTTATGGTTCCAGCTCGTGTTTATTCATGCAGATAAATTCAAATACAGACAACATAGGTTTAAATCTAACTAAAGTGAGAGATATATCGCTAATTGAATATCGTAAAATCATGAAATCAGATTATTACTAGTGAACAGAAAATACTTATTTCTAACGATGATACAAGAAAAAAAAAAAAGAAAAGAGATACACATTGAATATCGTATAATAATGAAATCAGATTATTACTAGTGAACAGAAAATACTTATTTCTAGCGATGATACAGAAAAAAAAGAAGAGGCATACACGTGACAAATACTTAGTCTTTCTTACGGCGACAACACTGGATACAATTTACACGGTTGATACCGTTCTGTATTCTACGCTTGAGCTTGGTGAGTCTCAAGTATCTGTAAAATGAACCGACTATTCTATCGTTTTTCTTCAAATTCTGAGTAAACATACTTGTGAACTGGTCGAGAGTAAACCCCTGCGTCATATAATACAAGAACATGATGCAGAACTGACCACATACCAGAGAGGAAGAGCTCTGCAGCTGTTTATCATTCCAACGGTAGGCTTTACAGTTCCGACGCAGAGCCCTGATGTGTTGGGGTATAACGGGTGGTAGACCAAAACTATCGAAATATACGACTTGTCCGGTGGCTGACACATGGAAAGCAACACAGTGTGTCCCGGAGCGTGTATGGATATCTGTATTCGCTACGATAGCGGTCGGGTATGTCCAGTGCAGCGGGATCTGATCGGCTGGGTAAACTCCCTTCGTCCGAGCAGGTGCTTGTTCCAGTGCACTCAGAATTTGAAAAGTATCCATCCTCTTTGCTTGTCGTGGACTCACTGATAAATTTGGTACAAAATCTGTGAAATCCTCAGTCACTGGCTCCGGCAGGCTGTCTTCATGCGTGCAGATTTCTCTTCTATGCCGTTGGGACCACACTGATCCTCTCCTTGCTCGAGCGGATTATTCGGGGTTTCTCTCTCGTTATCAGCAGATTGTTCGGGTGAGTATAGCAAACTAGTCCGGAAAGGGATTGAAGACAAGCTTTTTTCGGATAGTCCATGTGACTGCAGCCACTTTTTCAGTTTCATGGCGTTACGCAGTGCACAGTTGAAGTTCTTACGAGCACCGATGTGTAGAAGACATGACTTGTCCGATGACAGGTCTCTGAACGCCGGGCACTCGCACTCACCACGTTCCAGGTTGACGATTTCTCTCGCCATCACCTGTTGAAGAAATTTAGCTTTCTGCACCCCACGACAGAAGATGTTCTTTGCCATATGCGTGATACCCCGTAAATTCGCATTCAGTTGTTTATGCGTCACATCGCCCTCAAACCATTCTATACCATGGTGGTTACTTGTCAACCAATTGTTCTGCGAACGCCTTGATGAGGATAGCTCGCTGATGGGGTGAGGGGGTGTGATGATCCAGTGGGCCAGAGCCTTATTCTCGTAGACGACGACAGCAACCTCTTTCGGCATGAACTTCCCGCTCTCAGTGCAGAAGCCTTGTATATCGATGATGTAGTTCATGGTTGCTTGAAGAACTGAACGACTGTTACTCGAGAAGGTTTGGATCACTACTGGCAGACTATGGCGAGGGCGAGACTGGCTCAGGTATTTAAGCATCCTTGTTTTATGGTCGTAACTAGCCCTCTCCGTATTTGCCGAGATGGAAGGGATGAGCAGGTTCTAGCAGGTTTTACAATGCTCACAGGTCGTTGCCCGCAAGGGATGGTGCAACTGCAGGTTTATGGTGTACAGGTTCCAACAGGATTCCGTGACCTGAGCTAGCTAATATTCTCGTTCAATTACCAAAGTCTGTGATGACTTGTCGCATAGAATCAATCTCAATCACGTTATCGAATTCTGCGTAGACGATACAGTTTATAGTCGTGGTCAGAGGATTCTCAAAACGTGTTTCGATTCGAATACTGCCATGCTTGATGAGGTTCCAGTGTCCGTTATCACTGGCTGAGAGGTCAGGAGTAAGATCGAATGCTGTGAGACAGTATCCGTCCGCATAGTCCTGACGAGAAATCGAGTTCCCCTCGTTTAGGAAATGTATACCGGTACCCGTGAACAGGGTGTTGTAGGAATCCACAAATAATTTGTTCGTGAAATCTGGCTGTAACGGTTTCGACGGAATCTGGGTGCCCTCGATATATAAGGATAGGTGATTCAACCCGAAAGATGCGAAATTAAACGGGTTGCGTTTTTTGTCACCGTTATACGCTTTGTTATCGACAAATCCGATGATTAAACGTTTCGGTAGTTGACCAAGGAAAACATTATCGAGTGTCTCGGCTTGCACGCCGCTATGTATCGTCATTGTCTTGACCTCAACGCGCGTCATCGGGTATTTCGCAGTTGTTTTAGCAAGGGTTCGTGCATGTGCCAACAGAATACCGGGACTGATTTTGACACGTCGTATGAGTAAGGTCACGTCCGTAACTTCCAATTGATGATAATCGCCAACTTCCATCATGCAAAAGGCATCCCTGGATCTGACGAGTCGCAGTCGGAGTTCCACACCGTTTAACAGAAATTTTTCCTGATTGAAGACATCGCAATGCAAACGCCCGAGCATATCGACAGGTTTGTTTTCAGCGAAATATTTATTTCTCCTTCTAAATCCCTCATTGGTGCTGGTCGTGGTGTCGTCAAAGTGGCCTGGTGTATCAGAATACCATAAGCCCGAAGTGAGATGCGAATTCTTAGCTGCGTCGCCATAATTCAGCAAAGTCTCGATGTAGGCTCTGTATGCGTATGAATTGTTACTCGGTGAAACCAGTTTTTGATTGAAATACACATCCGCTTGATTAAACATACTATGCAGGAAATTGTTCACAGGGGCTACACCTGAAGAATCTTTAACGACTGCATCGACCCGCATTCTCTTTGCACGTGCACATACCCGGAGCATCGTGTGTGAGAGATCCAAGTACTCATCACCCTGGCCCGGTACAGCGAATTCAATCGGTGAGTCATCGGTGAGTGCAGACACAGGTTTGTACTGCACCCATTGACCACCTCCGATAGATGTCTGTGTAGGAGGTAAAGTAAAGAGGTCCAGTTCGGATTTCAAGCATTCACAGGAGCGGGCATGTAGGTAGGCCATTTTTGCAGTGTGGTCCAGTAAGACTATTCGCTCAAGGTTTTGTCTTTACGCAGCTCCGAAAATATCCGTAACGGGTCTTTTCTTGCAACACTTTTTCTTTCTAGCTTTCCTAGCAGATCCTTTAGTACTCGTCGTCTTCTTCTTCTTCTTCTTCTTCGAGGTGGACTTGCTCGTTTTCCTTTTCTTTGTCTTAGTAGGGGTTTTACGTCTTCTGCGCAATTTAGACCTCGTAGCTGGTACGGATAGCATCGGTGGAAGGGCAAGGCCAGACTGACCCAATGCTCCCCCGTACCTGAGTTTATAGCCCTCTCCTTTCATAATCTTTTCAAGCCCATCCTGGGCCTTCCGCTTCAGGTTCTGACCTGTCTCACTGGCGCGTGTCTGAAACGCCTGTTTCCACGGTACGTCATTGTCCAGGTCCGACATGAAAATCATACCACTACGCAGAACTTCTTTACCGAGTACACGTGCTCCTCTTTTCAACAGTGAAATAGCCCGTCGGAATAGGCCGCCCAGAAAACTACCGATACCATGACCCCGTTGATTGGGTGCTCCGACAAAAACGCGATCAACCCCCCCGCCTATTTGTGACTCGTAATACTCTATGTACTGTGCCATGGTATTAACTCGTTTTCCCTGTTATTTTCAATACCGGCATCAAACTAGTATATTTTCTTGAAGTGTAGTGTGACTGTCAAGGTTCCGTGGTCAAATGGTATAGATTTACCCTGGTGGTCTCTTATAGATATTTCGATCGACCGGAAACTCAAAAGAAGTAAAGGAAGATAGTGTGGGGGAGAAAATGTTTTGACTTCCACACCCGCGGTGCTGACCCTTTGTCTCAGTTGAAGTATACGCAGAAGCGGCGCATAGACGTCTCCTACGATACGTGGTCCTACGATGTCACAATAGATGAACATGAGAGATGGGAGCTCTTGGTCCTCTTTACTGGATGCCAACGGTAATATGCGAGCCTCCGGTGTAGGGAGCAGCTCTTCCTCCTCTTCACCGGATTTCAACGGTAACATGCGAACCTCTGGTGTAATTAATGGGTGGTTGCAAAACTTCGTCTCCAGCCGTAATCCCATCGTCAGCAGCATTTGTACTAGATCCCGTCTCGGCTAGTTTACGATTTAACTCCTCTTTCTCGCTAGCTAGATACGTCAAGGGATACTGTATCTCAACAATAGCGACTTCCCACTCGCCAGAGAGCTCGATTGTCCGTGGTAGCTGAGTGATATAGCAACAGGTCCTGTTATCGGGAAAAATCCGCATCGAGCTATTGCTGGGTAGGGTTATGTAGAACTGCGACTTCATTATGATGCAATATCTTGAAGGCCGGCGGCCGGAATCCAGCTGTTGAACTTTTCGGGGTAACCTTTCCAGCTGACAAGAACTTTCTTACTGGGTCCCCGACCCTTGCTGCGAATGATTTTATCAATTTGGAACTCGGCGTTTTCAAGGTCCTTGGTCACGCGCTATAGTTCAGGTTCATAGAAATATCCGTCGATTTCCTCTACCGAAAGGTCCTCTAATTCGTAAACGTTCGGTAAACCTGTTACAACTCGTCGAATCTTGAAGAGTTCCTCGCTCCAATTAGCCTCGTATCCCTTCGCGAAGGTACCCTTCGTCTTACTTATACGCACAAGATCGTCCTTGGCGAATTTTGGCTTCCGTGCCCTGCGTGGTTGATGGTGACGTTGAATGTTTGCGCGTGCCTCCGCTGCGTTGCAGATGGTCACGGCAGAAGGAGCCATTTTGATACTCGAGTGTACGGTGTCGTTATACGAGCTAACGAGCTTTTGCAGGATATCGATGTAACGGTGGGTGTTTTTATGAGTAAAATATCTCCACATCCGTTCCTTCAGAGTACGGTTGAATCGCTCGACAACGGCCGCTTTTATATCAGGGTTACGTGTCACGCGGAAACTTATATCATTCTCGGTGAGGAGTTTTTGTAACGATCCACCCACGAACTCTTTACCCTTGTCGCTCTGTAAGGTTACCGGTCGACGCTCCGTAGAAGACAATATCTGTTTGAAGCCAGCAGCTACGTCGCTGGCCGATTTATGATATAGAGGGATCACCCATACAAATTTACTCAGAACATCGATGACAACCAGTAGGTAACGGAAATCGTCATGATGCTCCTTTATAGAACCAAGTTCTACCAAATCAGCTTCCCAGAGATCGTCTATATTTGAAACGTTGTACCACAGTCTCTGGAACTTTCGTCGTACCGGTTTGTGTAAAGTATAGGGATCCTGAATACCTAGCCAGTTTTCTATGTCACTAGCCTTCACATTCCGAACAGCCCTCCTCAACTTCCTAGCCCCGGCATAACCAGCTGGGTGGGAGGGATCGTAGTATATCCGTTCTAACTCTCTCATTTTCGTAATGCGAATGACAACCAGCCTTGTTTCGGCGAGTGCTGTGGTGATTTTCCGGGTATTTCTTCCGTTCGTCGAAATTTCGACGGTGAAAAGAAGGTTTCGTCGTCTGTGTTACCAGAACCGGTACTCGGCTCCCTGTCTGGATGATCGCCACTACTGGTCCCGCTGTTCCTGGATCTGTGCGCTGCTCGGTGACCTTCAGCCTGACCTCGTGTCACAGGGGTTACTGCGGCCGGTGGTGAGGTCAATTGAGCATTCTTCCAGACATTAAGATTTCCGACATATTCCCGTGGTATATTGATGCTCCGGAGAAGACGTGCGTACGCATGTCTACCATGCGGTTGAAAGCTTTTTCTAGAACGCACGGTGTTGTTAACTAGATCGACAATATTTGAACCCGGGAGAGGTTTGTTGTCTATGCTTACGACGCCTTGGATATCCCAGGAAAAACGTGAGGGAAACTCCGCCAGATGCTTGAGTAGAAGTTCCGCCTTCGACTGGTATTTTTTTGGTACTGTCGAGGCAATTCTCGATATCCGTTGTTGTTTGTCAGCGGAGCTTTCTTCTTCTTTTCCTTGTAAGAGTTCCGCAGGATTAGTTTTATCAGGAACGGAGTGAAGATCGACGCGTAGCGGTTTTCTGGACTCCTCGGCGAAATATAGGAAACGCTGTAATAGCTGTTGATAAAGCTTCCATTTCGCTGCATCATCCAGCTCGGGAGAGTTCAGAATAGCGCGCATCTCTCTATCGAGTCTGGATGCTGGGGAACTTGTGCTCTGTTCGCTGTTCTCGGCGTCACCCGCGGAAGCTGCTGCCGAGGAGGTTATACCACGTTGAAAACGTTCTACGGTGTCCGACGGTATTAGTACCATCTTCTTTGCATGCTCCATCGTTCTTCTCGTAATTATTGACCGAACAGCTGAGTGAAAAGTGTCCCGAGAATGGGAGCTATTAGCATAGGCAGAAACCCGCTACCGTTTTGAACCAGTAATTTTTTCTTGCTTTTCCAGCTTCCTTTGCTAGCAGCCAGTTTACGAAGAAGATGTTTTTGTTTGCCTAGTCAGGCGGTGGACACTCAATGCTTTATTCTGTCGGCGTAAAGTCGCCACTATAGCCATCTGGCGGATACTCAAAACCTCAAACGTTCCGTGTATATATATAGTCAATCATACACGTATTCTTTGTTTCGTATTTTTTTTCAAAAGTCGGGGTATTTTTGGAAAAAATCAAAAGTCAATGAAAGTAACTTTACTGTGGTATTTATTCAAAAATAAAACATCTTTAATAAGTCAAATTGAGCCGATAGTATTATATTCGAAAGCTAATGTGATATACTGTAAATATTGCCATAATGTGTGAAAATAATTAAATAATTAGACATCTTACAACAGGTGTGGAAACAATTTTTAGAAAATATTGAAATTTCTTCAGATTGTAAAACCTCATTTGTCGTGCACACTGGAAATTCAAAAGAAGTTGAATTCTTCATCGATCATTTCAAATCTTGTTTCAAAATCCGGTATATTTAGTCTAGTTCCAAATTCAGAGTCATTTTTAGAAACTTCCATTGTAATTTCTTTATTTATTTCAAAACGTGGTACTTGAAATCGAACTTCCTTGATTTCCATATTTTGAGAATTATTTTTCGAATTAATAATTCCA
This sequence comes from Tenthredo livida, assembly GCA_963992785.1. Classification (NCBI taxonomy): domain Eukaryota; kingdom Metazoa; phylum Arthropoda; class Insecta; order Hymenoptera; family Tenthredinidae; genus Tenthredo; species Tenthredo livida. Next base: position 5,188,052 of record OZ023073.1, read on the forward strand.
AGTTTTTGTTTGTTTGCCTCAGTTTTTTTTTTTGCACATGAAAGTTGCGTATTATGCGTTTTGATACTTGTTTCCTGACTATTATTATTCAAATCATATTCCTCGAGTTTCGGGTTTTTCGCTTTGGGTTGACTCTTGAATGCAGAAATTCGCTTTTGAGGGGGTTTTGCGTTCACAGCATGCAGTTCGGCCGCATTTCTTTCAAGTGTATTTGATTTCTCTTTGGTATAAACTTTTTCTACTAGATTGTATAAATGTCTTTTATCTTTTTTGATAGTTTTCATAAAACATTTTGAAGCGAGTCTCACAGGCAAGGATAAGCCTTTTAAATTTTTTGGAACTATCCGTCCTCTAAGTACTCTATTCAAAAAAGTTAGCGCCGAATTAGCATAGCTTTCAACAGAAATTATTTGGAATAAATCCAAAACTTGTTTCTTATGTATCTCGCAAGTAAAAAAAGAGAAATTCAAACACCTTTGAAAGAGACGTTTACATTTCAACGTGATTTTTGAATGTGATAAATCTTTAGTTAAAATTCGTCCTATAAGACGTTTTGCGTGCAAATGATAGTCTCTAAAGCAAGTGCTTTCACACCGAATTGAATACTTTTTTTGGAATCCTTCTTCACACGTGGCACAAGTTTTGACTGAAGGCAAACTGCGTTGTAACATTTTAATAATATCATTAGAATTACTGTAGACATGACTTTTTTCTGGAATCTCATTCAAAGTACTCATATTATTACCTTCAATGAACTCTCGCTCATCTTGGAATGGCGAATTTTCATCGCACTCCTCATTGGACGAACATTCTGTCCCACTCAAAAGAGTTTTGCAATGGGTAAGGATATATTCTCCCTTATCAGATTCACAGTTGAAACCCGGCGAGTGTTTGGACGCAAGGTTCGTAATCAATAAAGATTTGAAAATGGCTTCAAATCGTGGCTTTTCACACTCCCAAAGACATTTTCTACAGGGTCTTGATTGATATTACGAGTATGAAAACTAGTGAACCCAAGATCTTTATCTAATTTTTTCCACAGAAGCTGAAACGCTTGGAGTGTATCAATCAAATTTTTAAGGCATGGGATTTCTGTTTTAACAGGCTCACGAGTTTTCGGGTGAACAAACCGAATGTTTTTTAACTGTCTGCTACAATAAGTGAAAAAATCGTTGTGATACGAGTCTTTCGTCCACGGAATGCGTTTTTGATGGTTTTCCTCGGAACTGGTACCATTTACGCCGTCGGCAATTGCATCCATAATTTGAAGAATAAAGGCAGTATGTACTCCCTCGGGTGGCATCTTCCTTTCTCCAATGCTGGTTTCGAAGGATCCTAGGAAAACAATTCTAATTTCAGTTTATTTCATTATATTATCTAATAAAACCAAAATGAAATTAGGAAACTAGAGTCAAAATCAGAAGAAGTACACATTATTGAATACAAATAAAACCGAATGAAGAAACTGGAATCAAAATTGGGAAAGAGAATTTATTCATTTTAATTGAATAAGACATCATAATTATTAAAAAATATTCCGTGTTGAATATGACCGCGAGATTTTGCGAGGAGATCGATGAAACGAAATAGAGTCTTACTAAAGACCTGCATCATAAGTTTAACTTTCATTTTGCTAATTTTTTCAGGGTATACATGCTGGTCGGTTAAATTAGGCACATGCCTTTCCAAGAATGAAGCGTACATGTCAATCTCATAGGCCGTTATGACATGTTCCCAAGATGCATATTTTCGGTCCTCAACATTGATATTTGCCTGGTTGAAATCTATTTCAATGTCGTACTTCAAAAAATTGTTCCTAATGCACTTGAGCACGTGTGGTGGGTCGTAGAAAGGTACAAATTCTACGTCGTCTACAAGGATAGTCCAGTCTGTGAATGAATAAAATATCGTTAAATGAGATAACAAGAATATTAAATGGATTTAAAATAATCAGTGAGAAATGTATGACAAAAGTATCTCAACAGAATATAATACTTACACCTTTCAATTCCTTTTTCTTCTCTCACTCGATCTGTTTCTAGTTGTAAATATCTAATGGCTTTCTGATTAGAGGTTCCCTGATCACATACGCTTGCTGCGACAACGAAACCAGCTTCCGTCACTGCTCTCACGATTTCTTTTATACAAACGGATAATTGGCCGTGAGTAGTTTGCCCAGCACAGAAGTTGTAGGATAATGGGATCTTCCACCCACTTTTAATTCCTCGTAGCATGAACACCAATGCTTCATTCGCGTAATTAGTGGTCCTACTTGTCCCCCAATCCTCGACTCCAATAACCTTGTCTTTATCTTGGGAATATTGGACATGTAGTTTGAGGGATACTTCATCTCACATGATTACGCATACTTTTTCCAAGTCGTCTGTGATGCGGTCTGCTGTTTCTTTGAGACAGTCTTTGATAGTCTTTGTGATCTCACAATCCAGTTTTATTTTTGTCAATATCTGCCTGACTCTACGCGAACTTGGAAGCGGTAGAAATGAACACAAGTACCCATAGGTTGCCGCAGATCTCTTATAGATTGATGAACATAATAGCTTTTCATCGGGAGTATATCGACGACCGCTTTTCAACTTATCTGAATTCCTCAAAATCAATTCTACGAATTGTCTCTGCAGAGTACTCAAATGATCTAAATGACCACTGAACTCGAGGGATTTTGAATTTTCCGATAATTTTCGAAGACTATTCTCGTACCTATATACAAATTATTGTGATGCTAAAATTTGTAAAATATTATACACATGTAAAAATTCCAATTTTTGCATTTTCATGATGTCTATCTTCAAAAACAATGACATGATCATTTATTTAAAAAATTATTCGTTGATACGAATCAGAAGAAATTAAATAAAAATTATTATTTACATAATTTTTTTGTTTCACAAAATTGCATTTCAAAAACACAAGTTGTCTATTGGAAAATCTATTTGTACAAATTTCAATTTTTTTTCGTATATTTCGTTTCAAAATTCAAGGGATTAGAGTATTATACAGAATGATACTTTATACTTTTAATTCGATATTTATCGCGTTCCTTTTTAACTTGCAACACCTGCTCGTACATTTTTCGCGTATTATCGTCTAAACGAGCAGCTTTCCATACAAGACGTTTACTTCCTCGAGTCTGAATACTTATTGAATCTTTCACGTGAGTAGAAGTTTCAGAGGCTTCCAATCTATTTGGTACTTCGTTATTTTCTACCTGTTCTTCCAGAGGCGTATTATTACAAGTATTGACAATTTTCGTGTCATTGTCAGGTTCAACATTATGAGATGTTTCGGAAAACAGTTTTCTATTCACATATTTTTTACAACTTGATTTCGGCGTTGATGTGCTTAATTTAGGAGTTTTGTTTTTCTCTGTGCATGTTAAAATGGGACTGCGTCTGTAAGATCCTGTAGATGATCTAGGAAACCAGTTACAAAATGTGATGGGAGAGAATTCTTGCTCTGATGGAGCCACGTTTATATGCTGTAATTGATCTGGGATGTCCGCGAGATCAACTCCAATGGTAACACTCTGTAAATAAGAAATCAAATAATCCAAAATTAATCACAACAAATTTGAAAACAAGCAGTAATACGATTTTTGGAATCCATGTATTGTGACGAATTTACACAAGTAGTTTATTAAAGAAAGAGACCTACCTTTGGTGTAGGAGAGTTTTCAATATTTTCATCATTCGATGAAGCTGGCAACATAACTGAAGGAATTACTCCCTCCTTCAGCCTCCGTCGAATACCACAAGCATAATCAGTTTTTTGGAAATGCACATAACAGATTTTGTACCGATTTTGGTATACATCCTTATATGTTAGGTCCCGCAGGCGTGGGTTGCACGTAGTTTTTATCCATTCTAACCCAATTTTTGGATCACAGGGAAAGCGATGTGAATATTCACGCCTACCTGACGGACAATTCGGCACACAGCACCTCTGTTTGTCTTTAGGTACGGCTGGTACGGCCTTGGGTTTCATTATTATTTTTGTATTTACATACCGCAGTTTTATTTAGACATATTTAGAACTGTTACACAAACCGGCATGCGATATGGTAGCCATAATGAAATCAGAGTTTGTAGGCTGGAGCAGGCCGAAGGGTAAGGGGTAGGAGACCGCTCATAGTGCCATCTGGCGGAAACTCGGAGCGGGATCAGAAGTTTATTCAATCACTCTTTCCTATACTAGTGACCATAGCCTGTGCCTAGTCGAGCTTTTTCCTGCCTAGTGAGTATGATGTTACCGCGCACAGTGTTCAAAGCACATTCACATATATTTTTCACGAGAGTATTATCGGCAGTGCGTAGTAAAGCTAGTCTCTGTTGCGGTTTCAGACTGCACAGGGCCTTTAGAAACAGCGTATTTGCACTTACGAATCGTCTACGTGCCTCAGCACCACGCCTAGAACCACCTCCACGTTGTACGGAGCCCGCGCTCCCGACCGTTTGTACAACGCGTGACATTACAATCGAACGACTGGTAAACCGTGCTGAGTGCGTGACTTTATATCTTTCCTCGGGACATATACATCCTGGTGTTTGTCGCTGGGAAATATATTGCTACGGTAGCGACAGTTTTCGGGGGTGCTTTGTTTCAGATCAAGTAAAAGATAACCGTGTGGCCGAGCTGTTGCATCGTGGTAGGCTTCCTGGACAAATCGTGGATCCTCCGGGCAGACTTGTCGAGCTAGATGTTGTACCTGAGCGCGATCTCGCGGGTTCTTGAAAAATATGATATAATTCGCGTTGAGCGAAATATCGCGTTGACCGCGTCCCTGATGAAACAGGTTCTGTGTGATGAAGAACACGCTTAGATTCTTATGATGACACCCCTTGGTGAAAAGATCAACTATTATATTACCGGAGGCCTCTCGCATAAGATCATCTATTATAAGCAGTTTGGGCAGCGTGTTCGAGTCATAGTCAGATTCTTGGGGAAGGCCTTCCCGATACTCGATGTCGCTAAGAGTTGCTCTGGCTCCGTTTTCTGTACTATGAAGGGATTGCTGCTCGGCGTAATACCAGATTATACGACTGAAGCGAGTATCACACATCTCGCCAATATGACGCAGAAACTTCTTAACAAAGATTGATTTTCCACATCCAGAGGGACCGGCTATTATGGCGGAAAACGGGTGATTCCAGCGAGTATCCATTTTCTGACGTGAATAGAACACTAAGACCTGAACCTTTCACAACGAATTTTCCGAGAGATATGGAGAAATCAGGATAACAAAAGCTACTACATACGTCTAGAATAAATTTTTTATTCCGCGGTGGGGCCTCCCCGGCGGCGCGGTGCGCGCCATCTTTTAGCTAATAGCGGCGCTGTGCTCACCGTCTCTTAGCTGATAGCGGCACGGTGCACGCCGTCTCTTAGCTAATAGCGGGCGTGCTCACAGACTCGGAATTCCGGACGGTAATCAGCTTATAGTCAGCGTGTGAGCCGATCATCTAGACTATGCGCTTAAGCTAGCTAATTTTGCGCATTCAAAAACGTAAGGAAGATGAAAACTTACCGGACGGCTGGCCGACCATGACCAAGTCAAGCTAGCCCTTGTAACAACTCAGCGACTATTCAACTAACTGAAATCAACGAGATTTTGAGATTTATTCTACTCATTTCATTTTTGAATATATTTCTATTTATCTTATTTCATTCACAGATAAAATGGTTTGAACAGGCTCTATTTCCAATCTAGGCTCATTTTCTGTAACCTGGTCACAGGTATTTCGAGGAAGGTGATAATAAAAGGTATACAGAGACACAGAAATAATAGTTAATTTCGTAATAGTTTTATTCAGGGTCGAGATCCGGGTAACAGAGTTGTGATGTTATCAATTTTTTTTATAAATTGTTTTATTCGATGTGAGAGCTGTTTCCCGTCTTCAGGGTCGATTGGAAATTGATTCCGCGGGCCTACTTTAAATTCTTTTAAGTAACTTCTGGTCTTCAGGAGTAACAGAGGGAAGGAATTGGAACAAAGAATGCGAGTTTTGTAGGTTATTAACAGATTAGATGTTGTTTATTAATGAAGCATAGGATGAATTGTATATGAACAATGAATTTGTCACTTATTCTCTTAATCAATATTCGGAACGTCTAATTTAGGTGAATCTAATCTCTGACGCTTCGTTTCGGCGAATGACCGTTTTATATGGAGTATTCTTCTATTTTTTAAGAACTATAGTGAATGCGCAGGGACGTTAACATAGTGAATCTAACTTATTACACTTCGTTTTGGCGAATGACCGTTTTATATTTATTATTTTTTTTATTGACTCTAATGGATAATGCGAGAAAAAGAGAAATATTAATTTTGGTGATTTTACCAAGACTGATTTGAATGAATTGACGGCTGGTGTAACGAATTTTTTACACAAATGAATTATTATATTTAAAAATAAGCAGAGCAAAAGAGTTGAGACTATTAAACTATATAAAAAAAACCAGAGATCGGACAAGTCAGGAGGACGAAACGACCTATACTTGCCAATCCTAGGTAGGGAGATGAAGCTAAGAACAAATTTTTATAAGTTAACAAAAAAAACCTCTCTATATACCAAGACAAGCCATGAAGACGAAACAGCATATGCGAGCTTAGGATCTAGAGAGATATAAATTTCTCCTTCTCTGAATATTGCCTGGGTCGGCACGGGTCCTATTGACGTCGAGATATTACTTTACTAACGAGAAAGATTTTCGGAGAGCTCGGAGGTTCGAGACCGGCAGGCGGGTTCGCCGCGAACCTCAGAGATGGCGTTGGCGCGCTTCGGCCTGCCTCATATAGGTATTACATTAATATTAATTCTGAAACGTTACAATTGTCCCTGCAGCAAAGTGACCGGATAATGCGTTGGGATTAGTGAGGATACTTTACTGTATCATACCAACTAAAAAATGTAGAAACTTAATATTAATGAGGTAGCTAGCTTACAGGTGCTTATGTTTAGAAACCCTTATTACACTGTAAATATGTATGTGGATACAGGTGAGTATTTATCTTATGTACTAATTAACTGGGAATATAATTTAATGAATACAAAACAAAATCTTATTGTCGTGGTCCCTTTTTTTTTTTTTTTTTTTTTTTTCTTTTTTTAGGTTATTAACGAAGAAAACGAGCCGGGTTAGTCGGGGATTGGGTCAGAGGGGCTGTCTTCGGGAAGTTCATGGATCAGGACAGGTGGCTGTTCTTCGGGAAGTTCATGGATTAGGACAGGTGGCTGTTCTTCGGGAAGTTCATGGATCAGGAACGGAACGTCAGGGGAGGGGGGTACCGTCCATCCTTCGCCAGGCATCCAATTTCGGATATTATCGTCGTTTAGCTCCGTCAGCGTAAAATCATATGGAGCGTAATACACTTCGGACAGGATTCGAGGAATGCGGGCTTTTTTGGCAACGGCTTCTACGGGTATCAGCGTCCAGGAAAGGATTTTTCCTGTGAATTCATCGTCGGTCTGGGTCCCTCTTTGGGCTCGGGATCTGCGAAGACATTGACTCGCGCGTCCGGTGGAAAAGGTCCCTTCCTGCTTCACCCACAACCTTGGAGTCAGCATTGCGATTATCTCGCTCTTCATAGACACGGCCATGCGGATCACCTCATCACGGTCGGTCTGTTGGCTCACATGTCGACTGCCAGCGTAATCGGTTTGACTTCCCTGGTCCATGTTTTTTTTTTTTTTTTTTTTTTTTTTTTTTTATTTATTTATTTATTTATTTATTTTTGTAGACTCCGTTGGCGTGTCTTTATTGCAGCGGCAAGAGGTTCTGGACGGTATCCGGGGCGTAGAGGCGTCGGGCGGCAGGGCGATCGGCAAGGATCCGGAGGAGAGAAAAAGGGGGGGGGGGGGGGTTCTTCTTGGTCGTTGGACTTGGTTCGTTTTTCGTCGCGCGTTGTTGGGCGATGCTTTGTAAGACTCTAACTGGCTTCTTTGGAAGAACTTTCCTTCATAACAGGGATACCACGACTCAATGTATATTACAATTTTATAAATAAGTGTTGCTTAAATTATTTTTTTGTACTTAACTGGGAACTTGAATGTTAGAAAGAGACAAGAACCAACTAGCGTTACTTATATGGCAGTCGCATGATCGTTATGGTAAGGCGACCTTATATTTTTTTAAACTCGTTCGGTGGTACACCCCAATTATTTTAGGGCGGTCATCGCGACTTTGAAGTTTGAAAGCATTAGCGTACGGACAATCAACGATGACATACGGACCTTGATATAGATGAAAGAACTTTCCTATCTTTTTGTCTATTATAGTGGATATTTGCGGTACCCGTAATAAAACTAAGTCACCTATATTTAAGGGAACTTCCTTCCTTATGATATCGCGATGATTACGTCGGGCTGGGCTACGAGTCATTTTTTCATACGCCAGGCGAATCTGAGTATCCCTAGGCGCGGAAATACTGGGAGGATACTTTACGAGTCGTTCGATTTCGTTGACTGGATTTTTCCCGAAATGCAATTCCTGAGGGGTGAAGCCCGTACTTTCATGATAAGTTAAATTTATCCAATTTTGTATTTGAGGAACCATCTTGGCCCATCCGGTCTGTTTTTCGCTACAATACGTTCGAAAGTACCTTCCTAATTCGCGCATTATGCGCTCCGACGGATTGCTCTGTGGGTGACGAATCGGGGAAAAGATAATTTCTACGCCATCCTCAAGTGCGAAATTCCTCCAGCTCTGGGCTGTGAACTGGCTGCCGTGATCTGAGAGGATCCTCTTTGGCTTACCTATGTTTATAAAGTACTCGCGTAATTTTTTTATGCAAACGTTAGAAGTGACTTTCTTCATGGGGAAGAGGGCTACGTATTTGGAGAACGTATCTACCGTAACCAGAATATACTTCACCCCGCCAACAGATGTGGGAAGTGGCCCATAAAGGTCTATTGCGAGAAGTTCGTTGATACCTCGGGGAATGAAACTAGTACGTTGAGCATCCATCGATATATTTCTGTTTTTGACGCGTTGGCAAAGATCGCACGCTGCGACTTGTTGCCTGATGCTACGTTGATAACCCGGCCAGGTAAAGAATCGGTCCGTGGTGCTGATGCACTTTTTAATTCCGGCATGCCCGGTGGCTTCGTGTATATATTTTACCACTTTGGTAACTATTTCGCGAGGAATGCAAATTTTCGACGCGGGATTTTCTAATGAATTTTTAAATAATATTCCGTTACGTCGACGGTATCGCGGATTGGTATATTCGGGATCTATTTCAAATTTTTGAATTATTTCAAGGAGTCGCGGGTCTCCTCTTTGTAGCCTTTCTATCTTTCTTAGATTTTTTAGCAATTCTCTATCCATCTTTATTTCAAGAGCGTTGATATGCGCAATGTCATAATGTTCGTCCGGATGATCGATCTGATTCGAGGACTCAGAGAGATTCCGGCTAAATAAGTCCGCTACCAAATTATCGCGACCTTTGCAATGCGAAATCTCGAAGTTATATTCTTGTAGGAATAGAATCCATCGTGTTAATCGGCTGTTATTGGATTTTGTTTGCATCAAGAATGACAATGCCTTGTGGTCAGATATGACATGAAATCTTGTCCCCACTAGATAAGTGCGAAATTTAGTAATTGAATAAATTATTGCTACGAGTTCGAGTTCCGTAGTTGTATAGTTTTTTTCTGCGCTATTGAGGCCGCGGCTAACTAGAGATATTATTCGATGATTCTGCTCGTCGTCGATTTGATAAAGAACACCGCTTATTCCTCGCTTACTTGCGTCGGTTTGGACGTAAAAAGGTTTTTCCGGAAGGTAGTGTCCCAGGGTTACCGTCTCGATAAATTTGTCTTTAATTTCTTGAAAGGCTATGTCGTGTTCGGTTTTCCATACGTATTTTTTCTTACTGCTCAGTAATTCTCGAAAAGGATCTAGATACTCGGCGAATTGGCTCGCAAATCGTCTATAATAGTTGCAAAGGCCTAGGAAGCCCCGTAATTGTTTAAGGTTTTTCGGCTTTGGAAATTCGCGAATCGCCGCGATCTTTTCGGGATTTGGCTTTACTCCTGTGGTAGATAAGACATACCCAACGAACTCTACTTCGGATCGACAGAACATCGTTTTAGAAAGTTTTAAAGTGAACCCATGAGCAATTAATTTTTTGAATACGCGATCTAAGTGTTCAAGGTGTTCAGAAAATGTTTTTGAGGTGATCAAGACGTCATCTACGTAAATTGTTGTATATTGATCAAATTCGCGACCAAACGCAAGGTTGACAGCGCGGATAAATCCACTGCCAGCAGTTTTAATTCCGAAAGGGATTCGGCGAAATTGATACAAAGAATAATTATGTAGGAACGCAGTGTATTGTCGCGATTCTTTCGCGAGTGGAACTTGCCAGTATCCCTGTACAAAATCTGTTGAGGTAATGTATTTAACGCCGTCGAATTTTTGTATTATTTCGTCGATGGGTTTGGGGCGCTCGTTATCAGCGATCATGTGATTATTTAAACGTCGTGCATCTAGGCAGATTCTAACTGAATTATCCTTTTTTACTACGGTGGTAATCGGGTTGACGTACGGGGATGCGCTTCTTTCTATTATTCCCTGGTCTAACATGGTTTGTATAGCTTTTCCGACAGCTGATCGTTGTGCATAAGGCACCGGGTAAGAGTGTGCCGTAAACGGGACGTTAGTTGTTGAAGTGATTTCGTGTTCGTATATGTTTGTGCACCCGGGTTTGTCGTTAAATGCTTTCTCATTATTTATGATTACCTTTTCTAGGGCTATTTTTTCAACGGTATCGAGTGATTCGATTTTTTTCATTATATTATGTACTTTTATATGGAATTCGTTAGAGTCGTTATTAATTGCTTCCGACGTGTCGTTTGAGGGTTTACGATGAGAACGCACGTCCGGCGTCAACGCATTTATGAAGGATGTTTCGGGATCGATCCGCGTATCGTTATTAGCAATTTTTATCAGTCCCTCGATTTCAGACTCGACTTCGTCTCTTACCGCGATCAAATGTAAGTTATGGCTATTGGATTCCTGACTTGGAAGTCTGTTCATCCCGACGGTTGAATTACGTAGGGTACGGTTATTAAGTTTAATTGTTTGATTGTTCATGTCTATGACTACGTGATTTGACTGTATCCAATCTATTCCTATGATCATATTTTCGAAAGCTATCGGTAACACATAACAGGTTGTTTCGACCATCTGCGATTCTATGTCGACTTCTATTGAAACTTGTTTTTTAATTGTGGGAGATTTATGCAAGAAGGGTTCGCGTATTCTCATGTTTTGCACTGGTAATGTAGGGATTGCTTGTTTTTCTTTTAAACGTTGATAGAGATCTTCAGATATTCCCGTGATTTGACTCCCCGTGTCCAAGAGTGCTATGACTGGTATATTATTTATCTTTAAATGTAGTCGAGGGCAATCAATAGGTTCTTCCTTACTTTCTAACGCTGTTGTGGTTCCTTCAACCTCACCTATGATTTCTTGGGCCATTGTGTTAATGTTGGCTGAACCTAGACTCTGGCCTTCGTCTAAGTTCGTGGCTCGTTTAAATGATTCGAATTTGTATTTCCGTTTGGCCGAGATTGATTGCTATCGCTACGCCATGTGTTTGGATTAGGGTTCCTATTTTGATTTTGATTCCTGTTTTGGTTATACGAGTGATCGGTGTGCGAGTTTTCGTTATATCTGTTGTGGGGTTGATTCCAGTGCGGGTAATGCGATTCCGGGTGGTCAAGTAAGTTCGGATTTTCTATGACGCTTAGTCTATCTAATACGGAGTTCATATTGTTGCAATCTACAGTCCCAATAAGTGAGTATACGCATTCCGGTGGAAATTGTCGAATAATATGGTACGTTATTTCGAATTTTGACATTTTTTTATCGATTTGCGTTGCCCTATGCAGCTGGTCGTAGAAATATTCTGTCAGTGACATACCTCCTTTTCTATCGTATCTCCGATTCGTCCACTCACTTCGCTTTCTTAAACGCGTCGGTTCGCTCCAGTGCGCACGTAAAAATTCGTCTTTAAATTGCTGATAAGATTCTAGATTGTTTTTGATTGCTCCGAACCAGTATTTCGCGCTCCCTTGGAATATATCGTTGCTAGTTTTTAGCTGGTTCAATTGGGCATTAGGCGGAATGTTCCATTTTTTGAACCAATTTTCTATATCTTCTAGAAATTCTAACGGAAATATCACATCGTTATTCGAAAATGTAGGTGGTTTTTCTTTGGCTAAGCGCATTAGTATGGGTAGTTGATTGTCCGTAGCTTTACATAAGTGTTCTTCTTCTTTTTCTAAATTATCTACCTTTATTGGTTTTGCCTGAGAAGGCTTACTACTGAGTTTAGCTAAATTTCCTATTTCTTTCTGGATTTTACTTGACGTTTCTTGTCGGAGTTCTTTCTTAGCTTCTTCTAAGTTCTCGGTTAGTTCGGTACGATATTTATCAATTTTGTCGTGAGTTTTTTTAAAGTCTTGTTTGATTTCTGTTTGAAACATTGTCATTAATTTACGTAGACTTGCCATCATATCTGTTCCTTGTTCTACACTAGTACTAGGTCGTTGGTTCTCATTCTCCACAACGATTTGTTCCAATTCCTCATCTGTATCTCCTTTATGAGACATTTTTGCTTTTGTTTTATTTCTTGCGCTACGAGTTCTAACCATTTATTAAATTTTTTAAAAGAATTTATTCATGTAGAGACGGCCCTCACGTTGGGCGCCATTTGTGATGTTATCAATTTTTTTTATAAATTGTTTTATTCGATGTGAGAGCTGTTTCCCGTCTTCAGGGTCGATTGGAAATTGATTCCGCGGGCCTACTTTAAATTCTTTTAAGTAACTTCTGGTCTTCAGGAGTAACAGAGGGAAGGAATTGGAACAAAGAATGCGAGTTTTGTAGGTTATTAACAGATTAGATGTTGTTTATTAATGAAGCATAGGATGAATTGTATATGAACAATGAATTTGTCACTTATTCTCTTAATCAATATTCGGAACGTCTAATTTAGGTGAATCTAATCTCTGACGCTTCGTTTCGGCGAATGACCGTTTTATATGGAGTATTCTTCTATTTTTTAAGAACTATAGTGAATGCGCAGGGACGTTAACATAGTGAATCTAACTTATTACACTTCGTTTTGGCGAATGACCGTTTTATATTTATTATTTTTTTTATTGACTCTAATGGATAATGCGAGAAAAAGAGAAATATTAATTTTGGTGATTTTACCAAGACTGATTTGAATGAATTGACGGCTGGTGTAACGAATTTTTTACACAAATGAATTATTATATTTAAAAATAAGCAGAGCAAAAGAGTTGAGACTATTAAACTATATAAAAAAAACCAGAGATCGGACAAGTCAGGAGGACGAAACGACCTATACTTGCCAATCCTAGGTAGGGAGATGAAGCTAAGAACAAATTTTTATAAGTTAACAAAAAAAACCTCTCTATATACCAAGACAAGCCATGAAGACGAAACAGCATATGCGAGCTTAGGATCTAGAGAGATATAAATTTCTCCTTCTCTGAATATTGCCTGGGTCGGCACGGGTCCTATTGACGTCGAGATATTACTTTACTAACGAGAAAGATTTTCGGAGAGCTCGGAGGTTCGAGACCGGCAGGCGGGTTCGCCGCGAACCTCAGAGATGGCGTTGGCGCGCTTCGGCCTGCCTTATATGGGTATTACATTAATATTAATTCTGAAACGTTACAGAGTGTATGTGGGAAGGGTTAACCAAGTGAAATTGATAGATTTTACTGCATAGATTCTTTTATTATGAAGACCACAGTTGTCGTTAATTATGTATACTGTGTATATTACCTGAGCAGAGACTAGACCATGTTCAACCGTTCTGGTGTACATACATTTTCTTATTGCTAATAGTACTTTTATTTTTCACAGAGCAGGCACTCAATAGTATAGTATTACATACTAGACTAGACTGGATTATTCTACTGCTAATAGCTTAAAGTCCTAATTATAAGATAAATTTACAAAAGTTGTACATCTAAAATACAGTAAAAAACTAACTCAAACCTAAACTGGATGTAGGGTGCTGTTTCCTGGTTTCTTCCGGTTATTGTTACATACGGACCAGGGATGGAGGCGGTTACGCCTCTGTATGCCCGTATGGGAGGGTATCAAAACTATCCCTGCAACAACGTCTTTTGACAAAAACCGGACGACATGTTTTCGTCTGATCGCGAGTCACCACATCATGCATTGCGGTTCGTCGGATCGCGTGATACCTAAGATGGATACTTTCCCCCTCCTCAACTACCATTTCCCGTATAGAATTGAAATTTATTTTAAGTCGCGTCGTATAATTGAGGGTTATGCCCTTGACCTTGCAAATTTCTATTTCCCTTCCATCCGGGCATACTACTATGAAAGCGTAAAACTTCGCCCCGCCGGATACAAAGGCCCGTATGTAACTGCCTTCGCCGTATTGTTCTAGCTTGTCGGTCAGGTCACCCAGAAAACTGCCTACTGGCGGCTCGTACTCTCCGGCTGCACCTGACTGCACGTAGATGACCGAGTCCGTGTCATAATATAATACCCTACGATCCAGTTTCTCCAAATAACTATACAATTTGAGCCGCGCCTGTGCCGTAGTGTACGCAGCTATGACCACGTTCGCAAGACTCAAGGCCTCCACGCTCTCGTCCTTGTATGACCAGTGAGCGTACAGAACGTCATCGTTCACGGCTAATAGGTTCTCCAGCAGAATCGACGGGCTTGTCACCAGACCTAGCAGCTCCTCTCTCGTCTTGACTACGATGGTTTTTGAGAGGTTGTCTCGCTGGCCAAACTTACCCCAAAAGGAATTGAGACATAGCTTCGACACAGAACGCAGCCCTGGATTTTTTTCTATTTTAATCTTATCCTGTTTGATTCCCTCTACCCGGGAGTATTCTTCGATATAGCGAGACCGGCTCTCTTCGCTACTACAGGCAGAGGGCCAGCCGCTAGCCTCCTGTTTTATTTTCAAAAAAGTATCAATATACTGAGCAAAATGTCCGCCTTCCCGGGTAGAGGGATCAAACACCGTCACCTCGTACTGCCAGATCTCTGACACCGATATCACCCTATAACCCATTGCCACGGCCTTTTTCACCTCGTCTGAAACCCATGTCCCACTTATATACCTCTCACGGACGTCGTTGTGAGGAAATGGACCTTGTTCCATGTCTCGGCAACATGAGTTACAGAGAGGGAACATTACTTTGCCGTGCATACGCAGAGGTAATACCGGATGATAAAGATGACGGGGCGGCAGTACTTTACATTTAATCAAACCCTCGACTCTAAACAGATCTACTCCACTGGCCCCGGTCAGATTTTTGCATTCCTCGCCTACTAGTACTACGGGATGACCCAACGGGAATTTCCCGGTTTTACAGATGTAAGGGTATAGGGAGCAAACATCCACAGAACGGATCTCCTCACCAAGTCTGGGGTCTACCTCGCGAAACCTCGACGTGTTACCCGTCCGGCCACCGTAGAATGCATCACGCGGGTTCAGCTTGGTATTCTCCACACTCGGTAGAAAGCCGCTACGTTCGAGATGTGCCCGCACTTCTACCCTTGCATCCACTAAACCTGAAAACTCGCACTCCCACATTTCCTCTACCGCGATACCGTGGGCGAGCATACGTCGCGTCTTGGCCTGAGTTTCCTCAAGTCGCCTATCCATGTTCACGCCACCCACGATTTCCTTATCCCTATTTACGCGATAACAGCGAGGACAGCCGTGCCAATAACAACCATGAAATTCTAATACATGGCGTGTTACGTCCGCCGACTGGTAGTAGCCGTCTACTCTACGTCCTAGCACGCGTTGCTCATGAGCCCTACCCGCGTGTAAGATCTCCTGACCTATCTCATGTTCCCTCCAGACCAACCACTGGATGGCCTTGGAGGATTGTTTATCGGCTAGTCGGTAGCCGGCGGGCGGAATAATCCCTATGCTGTTATCGCGAAGGAAATTTTTTCGGTATAGCATTGAACATGCAGAGGCGATTGTTGTATTCTCCGTGAACGGGCAGACATCGCCGGTACGAAGAAATATATCACGGAATGCTAGGCAGGCTAACCGTAAAATCGTGACGTCTGACCGGCAGTACTCAACGATTTCCCTACTAAAATCAAAAACATAACCTTCTCTTACGGCCCCTTCATACCACGCGTAGAAACGGGCCCTACCCTCTACCGTCATAGAGTCTGGCGCGTAAAACTCAGCCGCAGGTAATACTTCCACATACCGCTGGTTAGCCGGGATATTAAAGAGGTGCGGAAATACACCCTTCTGCGTGGCCTCTGGTAGGCCAAAAGCCTTCGGCAACGCGGCTAAAGCCATCGGCATGTAGGCGAGAGAGTCTAAAAAACGTACATTGGATGTCTCTAGCAAGACTATTTTGCTACCGTTTAGTATTACCTGCGGAGCCACACCGCCTTTCTCCACTAGGTAACGGAGAATAAACTGCCCGTCGAAACCCTTTGCGTTATGCGCGATACAAATAACCTTCCGGTAGCCTTCGACCTTCCTATCAGCGAGTTCTACCAATTCACGGACCGGGTCATCCCTAAAAACAAACTCGCGTTGTGCACCACACCCGAGGTAGGGGTCGGTAATACTCGCGGCTAGACAACGTGTACAGGTCCGTTGCGCAATACACAAATTTGGCACGTGTATATTTATCGTCTCGTCACCGTCTACAGTCTCGTCCTGTCGTGTCTCAAAGTCGTAAAAAATGAAAATGTGATTAGCTACCTCCTCCGTGTTCCGCTTTACAGGCCTCATGTAACAGCGATGATTGATTTCGTGGCTCGAGCAGCAGGTCCTGCAGTATGTCCACCCGCAGATATACTTTGCCTTCGAAATATCCGTGAAGATATCGCAGGTTTCACATACCCGTAGGGTACTACAGACCGTTCATTTACCGCTAAACGAGCCCTGCAGAGTGTGTCGTCTACAACACTCTACCCCGTAAAAATCGCGATGACAGAGCTCACATTCGACTTTTGCAACTCCCCGGTCACATGCAGGGGTCGAGAGACAGCGATTGCATCTGTTTGAGCACCTGTGCTCGTTACCGTGAGCGTAGGCCACATTTTTTTTTTTTATCCTAAGCTACTTGGCACGAAGCCAACGAGCAAGGTAGGCCACATTACACGGCTGGCGAAAGAAATCAGAGGTCGCGGCTCCTCTCATGTTCAAAATAGTATCATAGTGACCAAGACGCGGATAATGAAGAACATTCAGTCTAAGTACTGGACCGCGGTAGCCCATACCCAGCACAATATCCTCTCCGTTAAAAAGCGGCCGGCCGCCTTTACCTATCGTCTCGCTGTTGTAAACTAGAATTGCAAACCCTTCCCGTGCCAAATACTGCTGAAACTGCGCAACTTCCTCGATACCGCAACCCTCCTCGGGTATGATGACACCCGCTTCTACTACCAGCTGACGAGCTTTCTCAGTCTGGTATTTTTTCCCTGACGCCCTAGCCCTGTTCCACTCCGCCTGTAAGGGTCCATCCCGTACAGAACCTCCCCTCGCATGCACTTCAGCGATGAACAACGCCCTCGGTAAACATAAATTATCACTGTTCGTTATAGTCAGGATAGAGCGTTTACCAACTAGTTGCTCCCCGTTCAGGGCTAAGCGTCTTCCCTGACCTGCCGGAACAGCAATAGTTGTTATGTTTACCGTGAATGGCTGATCGATTGAGAACTCACTCGCGCTCTGTGTAACTCGAAATACAAGTCCCCATAAATCCTCAAAGCGAAAATCACGACCCGGCCGGAAGCTTAACCCCGCAGAACCCCTCGTGAAACCCTCTGTGATGAAACTAATGCCCATGATATCGTTTGGAGTGCAGAGCGAGGAGAAATATCTGTAAAGCTCGCGGAAGGCCTCTTCTAACCAGGCGATTGGATTCGCAGATTCGGGTGGAACACCGATTCTTACGGTTACCTGGCACCCTCCAAGTCCGAAACGCTGGTAGCGACGATTTATCCGCTGCGTGATTTGGAATCGGTGTCCCACCTCTGCCTGCTCCACCCTTTCGTCGTCTTCATCGATGTTTTCATCCTGGTGCTCAGCCTCGTCAGCGGGGGGATCAGTCACACAGGTACCGATGTTCGTCGACGAAGCTCCGCCCGTCTGCGACCTCGAGGTACTGGCGCCGTTGTTCACCCCGAATAGCCAGCTAGACGAGCGAACCCTAAGGGTTGGTTGAGCACCTGCGGAGATTGGGTAAAAACGTTAAATTATCTTTTCTCGTTGAAACAATATACATCAAACTATGCGCTAGAGTAAGGAGGCGTACAATCAGAACTACTTTTCCTCGGAAGCTGGAAGAAATCCTGCAGGAAGTTCCCCACGCGGGGATGGTATTATTAAAGTCTCCAACGAATCGAAATCCGATGGAAGATTTTTCCGGATAACTTCCGAGCTGGTGTTTGCAATCATGGAGATTTGATACTCCTTAGCAGAGTTCTCAATTGCAGCCGCTGTTACAGATTGAGAAGGATTTTGCAGAGATGATCGGGAAAAAGGAACTGGAGAATTATTATTCAAAGTTAAGAATACCTACGTTCCTGCAGCTGGCTAAAGACTTCGGGATCGACAGGTGGTGAGAGATCCCATACCTGACCATCCTGCTCCCACGGTTCATTCCCCACTGCTGTTATGAGATAAAATGTAGAAAATAAGAGGTTAAGAAACTTTTAGAAAGCCCATCAGAATAAGCGACCTCGCAATAAAATCGTTAGCCAAGGTTACGAAATTATTATTACTCACCTTCTTCAGAGCTAAAGACGGGGGAAGCGGACAATGACTCGTCCGATTCGGATTCTTCGATAATCGGGGCCCGTGAACGCTCCGTTTCTCTCTGCGAGGCTGGTATCGGCGAATCCGTCACTTCGATGATCGAGACCTGGGAGAGACGCTCGATCGTCTCGCTTTCCTCCTCGCTACTCGCCGGGATTCCACCCTGGGATACTGAGCGATGTAGCAGGAGAGGTTCAGCGGATACCGCCCGCGTGACCGTCGTGTCCACCACGCAATCACTTGCGACCGTTTCCGCGCTCGCTACAATATTATGATTCTGTTATTATACCCAGCTCCGAGATACGGACAAGGAATTTTCAACGCGAAAGAGCTACTTACAGGAGAAAGCAGCTCCACTGCTAGCCTCTGACAGGTCAAACGCTTCGGCCGCCTCGAGAAGCATCCCATCATCAACACCCCCCTGCCGGAACATGGCTAGCTCTGGAAATAACAGATCTAGATGAGATACAAATATAACAACGTCGTAGTGTAACATGAAAGTAAATTAGCTGATTTTTACTTACCACGGACAGCGGAACGAGCATCCTCTAAAACTCTGACGCTTTGGAGAAACGGCTGTATCATCGGATCTTCCTCGGCCCTCCAAAATCGCACCTGATCCACCATCACTCGCATGCAATCTGAGTTGCCACTTGAACAGTTTGCACGGTGAATCGTGGCCATCACTTCCACCGAACACACAGTTATTATCTGACGGAAGATGATCAGTAACTCTGCGACATCACTTGTACGCGGTATAACTTTTATAAGTGGTGCTATCCGCCTGTGTACGATAGTCGAGTGGTGCCTGATCAGGTGCCGCAGCACCGCCAAGGCAGCTCTCCTGATTCCGGCTACGGTTCGCGACATTTTCCAGCAGGAAAAATAAGTAAAAAAACCAATGTAGAAATCCAAAATACACTTCAAAGAACGAACGAAGTTTTCGGCTCTAAGGAGTTTACAGTTCTGGTACAAGTTCACATTTGTCACTCCTCTTTATGCAACCTATCGGTCAGTTCCACCACCATCACCACCCACAAGCAGTTGGAGGGAGTGGGTGGTCCGACGGTTTTACCCCTTAGCTACCCTTAACTGTTTTCTGCGCTCTATTGTCTCAATCGTGACTAAGGTGGCCTAGTAAAACCTACGAAGTAAGTACAGTAGAACCTCGTTTATCCGAGGTAATGCGAGGAGGAGGTACCTCGAATGAGCTAAAACTCGGATAACACAGAAGAAGTAAAAAATTCGAAAATTCAAATCATTTTTTTTTGTATTTGAAACGCTAGAATGAAATGTAATCACGAAAGTATTCACATAACTATAACCGTCATAGCAACGAACTCAAGATACTCCTCGCGTACAACATAGGTATAGCGGCTTTATCGGTTTTATCCGAGTTTTTGCGTATTTTCCGAGCATATACCTCTGTTAATGCGGAGTGCTCGGATGAGTCCGCTGCCTCGGATAACACGGCGACTCGGTTGATCGAAGGCCTGATAATCGGGGTTCTACTGTAATCATTTACTAGCTATTTCCTTTTTTGAGTACATAGAAATGGTTTTAATTAGCAAGCCTTGTACACCTCGGTGCCTCGGCCCAGTGGTAATCCCTATTGTTCATAGTGCAAAATAGTTCTGTCTCGCATGGGCGAGGGTAAACCCCTACCCCCGTGACACACTCGCTGTACGTAGGCGATTCCCAGGTATGCGACACTTCATTGAACAGCGCGGTTACCTGTGAGGCGAGCGTATAAAACTCCAGCCAAACCATTGCAGGATAGTTATAAACTGTATCCTTCTTTTCACCTAGCGACTTGTCTATGCACGTTTATTAAACACGATGAGACTCGCACACTGAGACCTTCTTGCTTATAGTGGCGAGTTTCTTTTTCGACACGATGGGGGGTTAGT
Organism: Tenthredo livida; assembly: GCA_963992785.1. Taxonomy (NCBI): domain Eukaryota; kingdom Metazoa; phylum Arthropoda; class Insecta; order Hymenoptera; family Tenthredinidae; genus Tenthredo; species Tenthredo livida. Next base: position 5,208,821 of record OZ023073.1, read on the forward strand.
TGTACGCTAGACCTTTTTTTTTTCAATCAGTTGAAGTTTTGAAAAGGTCATAAACAGGCGTTGGTTACTCAGAGACTAATTACATCTTACTGTCCAAGGGTGGACTCTTTTTTTACTCAATCGAAATTTTAAAAAGGTCATAAACAGGCGTTGGTTATTCAGAGTCTAATTACATTTCATTGTCTAAGGGTGGACTCGCTTACTCCACACTGTTCTGCACAACACGGTGTCTAGGAGCAGTTCGCTACATTTTTTATGGCTGGGATAAGATTGCTAGAATACGGTAACCCGAGCGGGTCGCAGACAGGACAGGACTTGTCGTCGTAGCTTTCCCGGTTTGTTCTTCGGTACTATAGGGATCAGCTATGTCTTGACCTTTTTTTACCCGGCCAGAATTCTCGAAATCCGTCAAACACACGGAGTATTCAACGGTAATTGCATTTTATTGCCCCAGAAGGCCTCCGCTCTCGCTATTCTGCAAAGTACCTATTTTACGATCGGCCCAAAATCCTACTTTCTGTACCTGGGATGGTATTGTCGAGAGAAGTATTCTCTGGAGACTCTCTGGCAGGATAGGGCTTGTTTCAGATTCTCTGGAGGCTCTCTGGCAGGATAGGACCTGTCCCAGTACCTTCTTTCGGAAAGCTGGCACCGCAGATCAGACCTCGGACCCGGAGGAAACCGTCGGAAAAACTACCACCACTCTCCGGCCCAGCGGGTTCATACTGGAGCCTGGAGGTGGAAACCCTTCAAATAAGACCCCATTTTCTCTTCCGTTACCCAAAAACATCTCGAACTTCGGGAGGCAAACATCTCTGAACCTGTGTGCTACGTAACGTGTAATAATCATGGCTGCTAACGTATCCCTGCTCGGAAGCACCGACCCCACCGGGACATCCTCTAAACGGCTGAGAGAGCGTAGAGCACTACTACAGTCAACTGCGTATGGATTGAATAATTCCTCCTCTAGAACGGTGTTGGTCGGGTATAAATTAACCAGTGATTACAACTTTGAACCTGTTGTACAATTTAACGGAACTGGTGTTAACTGTGTTACCCTGCGAATGCCGACATGGCTGAATTTAGAAAGGAATTTCGAAAACATCTCTGCATACTTCGAATCTGCGGAGTGTACCCATGAGGAAGGTTCAAAGAACGAACCACTGGACCTGGGCGGATCACACATAGCGTTGACAACCTCTTTCGGGTTGAAAACAATCGTTCTGACAGAGCCAGAGGGATTATGGCGCGAACACGAGTGGGACGAACCCTTGCCTAAGAAGTCGAAATCAACATCAGCCCCCGGTATCCTGATGCAGCAGGCGACATTTGAAGGTCTTGTGGCTGTTGCACCCTGCATTACCGAGTATCTGACCACTCTCTCGAATCGCTCTTCTACAACGAATCTGTGTAAAAACAAGTTGGTTGAAGAACTCGCCTCGCTAGCCAACTCCCGCGACCTCTTAGACGCACCGCTCGAGCAGTACTTGGATCTGGTGTCAACGAAATTCGACGAGACGTTAGGGACCATCAAGAATGCCGTCAAAGCAAGTTTTGTGAAAAACTATTTCAAACTGACCATGCTCGAAATAAAGGTCTCGTGCCCCCGTGCTCTTGCCGAGGAGATTCAAAGTGTTTTAAAGTGTACCAGGGTTTTAAAAAAATAGGATTCTTATATCTATTTCCTGTTCGGTATAAGTAATATTCTGATTTCATTATTATACGATATTCAATTAGCGATATATCTCTCGGTTTAGTTAGATTTAAACCTATGTTGTCTGTATTTGAATTTATCTGCATGAATAAACACGAGCTGAAACCATAAACAATTGTCTTTTTTTCATGAATCATAACCATGGTCACCTCCGAGTCCCGTCATAATCCCTACCTTCGAAAGACGGTAACCCTTATACCCAGCAAACCAATACATAACTGATACATAACTGTAAGAGCACATGCAGAGATCGGAGTAATGTAACATAGTTATGTCTCTGATATGCGACATATCTTTAGAATGTAACATATTGTTTACATAACATAAGATGCATGAATGATACGTAATATTGAGGGCATCACGAAGTAACAATGTAATATAACAAAGTTACGTAGAGGAGAAATAACATAACTTCAATTCCGTGATGTATCGTGTACATTACATGAGACCCACAAGTGATACATAAAATTGAAAGCATCTCCAGGGATCCGGAAATATAACATAGTTACATACATGGGACATAATATTTCTGCAAATATGACATGTGTCGTATATATAACATCAGACCCATGGATGATACGTAACAGAGATGGCAACACCAGGGAACAGAGTCGCATAACATAATAACATCTATGATACGTGCAATATCTTTAGTTCTGCAATTTAAACATCGCAAAATAGGATATCCGTATCTGCTGGCGATAATTTCTGAAACGTATGTAAGTGACTAACATGATAGTACGCATCAATCGAGGCATAAACGCTTCAGAGTTGTTAGATAGCGAGATCGAAAATATAGAGAAATCTGGCAGTATTCACTACACGATACTGTGATGTAGTGGCTAGAGCGTGCGACTACTAATCCAAGCGAGTCCGAGCGATCATGGTTCGAGCCCGGGTTAGGTCAAAATGATGATGTCGTCTTGAATGAACTAAAAATGCGTTTTAATCTATCTGTGGTTGATTATAAATTGTGACTATGTCATATATACACCATAGGTGATGGAAATTAGTAATAATAACGGCTTTTTATTTAGCATTTCCAGTGTGATAGTTAATTGTATCAGATGCATCTCCAATATGTATCTGATACATCTTTCAACATGTCTTTGACATATCTTTGATATGTCTATGATATATCGATGAGCCGTCGCTGATATGTATCACCAGCACATATCTAATACATTGATGATACATCCAATGTTGCTGACATCGTGCCGTACCAGTAACATACTTTCTTATGAGTTTGATACATAACGTGTAACATTCGTTACATAATATATACGTATTTGATACATATTTTGGTTTGCTGGGTACCTGCATCCCCTAGTAATAAACCGAAATATATATATATTTAACGGAAGCGACGAATTCATACTGCCGAAGCAAAAATAACCATGGGACTATATCTATATATACCTGACCAAAGAAACGGACCCATACTGCCGAAGCAAAGAGAAGCATGGGTCTCTATATCTATATATATACCAGACCAGCGAATTAGAACGTAGACTAGAATCGACAGAGTTCACCTAGGTTACGATATAAAAACTTACTTAGGGTTGAATCCATAGGTTGGTCTACTTTTGGAAAAAAAAAAAAAAAAAAAAAAATGGCGGCGGCAAGAACCGGTGACCCCCCCCCTCCCCCCTTCCCCGTCCCAGCGCGGGGCCGTTTTATGGGGGGGCAATAAAATAGGAGCCATACTGCACCCTATCAACTCACCTTAGACCATGTAGTCGACATTTTGTTTATAAATAGGATACAATGTTTAGAGCGATCAACGTACGGCAGTTACTCGGCAGTTACCTTAGATCGCGACGTCTCCGAAGTAGTTTTTTATAAGCACAACACGTAATACCTAAGTTGGCGTTCTTCTGCTAACACGAACTGTCTTCTGCAACTACCGTGCATATTATTCGCCCGATACCGAGTCGTCCAGTAACGCCGATTAGCTCAGAATCTAACAGGATCGTTTCGTCCCGCAGGATCATTTTACCCCGGCCTCCTCTGTTAATAAACAATCACAGGCGCGAAATTGGAAACAACGGATAGTTCCATCGATCATCTATCTACTGACAGCCAATGGCATATGAGATGAGACCCCCGTTGCCGCCGATATGCTTTGTTTTCGTGCGTCGAATACAACGTCACCAAGCAAGTTACACGTTTATGAAAATGAACAATTCTATTCGAGCAAAACTCGACTCTGCGATGACGCTAATTACCGAGTGAAATGACAGATTTTTACCGAAGGCGCTGGAAACTCTCGTTGGTAGTTCTGGACCGGTAGGTAGCGTCATAATAGAGTCAGGTTTTCATCGTCTTGAATTATTAAACGGGTGTAGCAGAAAAACGCAATGATAGAACCTGCGCTGAGTGTTAACGTGGGGGTATCAGCAAGACTATGCTAGAGTCTCGGAATTATCTAACTCTCCGTTTACCAGTTATTAATTTTTTGATTTGAAAACATCAATTATCCCCGTTCAAAGATTTCACCCCCCGTTAGGAGTATGTTTCGTAGGTCTGGGAGTTTTTACGATTTTTATAACAATGTTGGACATCGAGAAAAGTATTTCTAAGAAATAAAATTTTATGTAATGTCAGCGCGTTGGATTATACAGACATTCACAGATTTCACCCCCCGTTAGGGGTGTGTTTCGTAAGTCTGGGAGTTTTGACGATTTTTATAACAATGTTGGACATCGAAAAAAGTATTGCTAAAAAATAAAATTTTATGCAATGTCAGCGCGTTGGATTATACAGAAATTCACAGTTTTCACCCCCCGTTAGGGGTGTGTTTCGTGGGTCTGGGAGTTTTGACGATTTTTATAACAATGTTGGACATCGAGAAAAGTATTGCTGAAAAATAAAATTTCATGCAATGTCTGCGCGTTGGATTATACAGAAATTCACAGATTTCATCCCCTGTTAGGGGTGTGTTCCGTTGGTCTGGGAGTTTTGACGATTTTTATAACAATGTTGGACATCGAATAAAGTATATATTGTTACAAAGGGTGCGTCCACCCCTTGTATTGACTTTATATCCCTTCATTTCATTGCCACCCGAACTCCAATGTACAAAACATCACACTAACAATTAACGATTATCTTCTGATAAAAACAACCAAACGATGTATCTAGCGATAGCCAATTCATAAACAGTCTAGTCTCAGACATTAACCGAGACACTTGTATCTTTCTGAATATAACCAAATCTGCTCTTCCCATTAATTTGTGCCTTCAAGTCTCCTTATTTCGCTCAGGGACTCACAGCTCAAATAATAAGGTAACTCCTAAAGTTACAATATAAAAAATAAAATTTTATGCAATGTCAGCGCGTTGGGTTGTACAGAAATTCACAGATTTCACCCCCCGTTAGGGGTGTGTTCCGTAAGCCTGGGAGTTTTGACGATTTTATGACAATGTTGGACATCGAAAAAAGTATTTCTGAAAAATAAAATTTTATGCAATGTCAGTGCGTTGGCTTGTACAGAAATTCAAAGATTTCACCTCCCGTTAGCGGTGTGTTCCGGGAGTCGGGGAGTTTCGACGATATTCATAATCAAAAGTCATAACGCTAAAAAAATTTTCATGCAATCCGTACATTTCGGAATATTAATTATATCAATTATAATCAAGTTAAATTCTCTTCAAAGGTGGCGTTATATATACGGCTAAACGTTTTATCTATTGTTGTTTATCGTTGTTGTCACTATTCGTTCTTTTGTTTCTCTCGGTGAATTTCGTTGCATTCCAACGATGCAAACTTCAAGATCATGTATTTATATGATACGCAGCCATTATTTTTTCTCAGTTTTAAAATGTATGTGGACATTGATGTATCGTCGTATCAATTCTTTCTACCGAACTACTGAAATATATACCTAGAGTTATATTGTTGCAATACTACGGCGATCTGATCCCAAAACTATGGAATAAACTTCCCGTACATATGAAGACGGATCCAGACCTTGCCCAGTATCGCGTGTGTCTGAAACATTATAATAAAGGTATTGATCATATTGACTGGCCCGCGTGCCAGATAAGAAAGTGCAGTCAATGCCAAGAGCGCGATCCCTGTGGCAAGGTCTGTTGAATAGCGTCATTAATTCACTGCCTTTCCAATTACACATACCAGGCTATCAGTATTGCGAACCCGGCACACATCTAGCCAGGCGTCTCGCTCGAGGTGACGCGGGCATCAACCCGTTAGACAAGTTGTGTCGCGAGCACGATATAACCTATTCGCAAAGTAAAGACGTCGAAACACGACATAACGCTGACAGAAAACTAGCGGAACGGGCATCACGACGAGGCGAGGCTGGAGACGCAGCATTACTTGAAAAAGCGGCTGCGTGGCCAGTTTCACGCGCTATGAAGGTTAAATTAAAGATGGGTGCTGGGCTGAAACGTGGTAAGGAAAAAAAAAAATTCCAGGTGGAGAGTTGCCAAAAAAGAATAAGAAAAAAAATGTTTCACAACCTCGACGGAAGAGGGTGAAGCGCGTCAAACCTCGAATTTTGCCGCCGGGAAAGCGTGGAGGATTTTTACCATTTTTGGTTCCATTACTTGCGGGATTGTCAGCTGTAGGCAGCTTAGCGGGGGGAGCCGCAGGCATTGCGAAATCTGTCAATCAGGCATCTAACGCGCGGATACTATTATGTGAGACTGAACGACATAATCGTGCTATGGAGCAGCATGGTCGGGGGTTATATCTGAGTCACTATAAAAAGGGTGGTGGGATGAGAGAATGGCGAGAAAAAAAAAAAAAAAAACTCAAAAATGAGATGATTATTCTACCTGACGCTCCGACAACTAACATCGAGCTACTCGTGTATGCAAAACGTATGCGTATTCCATATTTCAAAGGCGTGTTTATGCGATCTGAACTACTTCAAAATGAAAATCCCATCCAAGCTAATGAGTGTGGAATAATTAACCTGGATACTTTGCACGGACCTGGCACACATTGGGTTGCATATGTGAAACGTGGAAGTAAAATAAAACATGATAGCTATGGAAATCTGCCCCCGCCCAAAGAATTAATTCATTATTTTGGAAACAATGTGCGAATTGAATACAACCACAAACAATATCAAAATTATAATTCTGCAATATGTGGCCAGCTTTGCTTATATTTTTTACGTGATAATGCATAGATTACATTGTCAATTCACTGTTTGTATTTAAGGGGGTATTCTGGTCTAGACGGCCAAATTTTAAGTGTTTTTCCACGCGCAATAAATAAATAACCTTCAACATTTTTACCATCGGTTTTTTATGAGTTTTTCATTACTGTTCCAACAACAAGGAAAAAAAAAGTCAAAATTGAAAACAGGACCGGCCGGCAAAGTGGGGCCTCAAAAAAAAAAGGTGCCCCGTGGTTGACACGATTCCGACGCCCTCGGAGATCTGAAACACAAGTCCTGCGTGGATTCTTAAAGAGTAAGGATGTCATTTTCGTTCGACGGGAGCGATTTGCCAAAAAATTTGTTCTGGCCGAATAGCGTCCATGTGAAAAAAAGGTTGTATTTTCCATCATTTTTCCGGGTTTGGGAATTATTTAAAAATTGAGAAATTTTTTTTTTCAAAAACCCTCTGGTCGAACGAATTTTAAATATGTTAAGAAACTCTGGAAAAAATTTCAACGCAATCGGTTTTCTAGAACTTGAGATATCATGTCAACCGTGTCAGAAAATGTAGTTTCGAGACAAACGAGTTTAAAGTTTGGAGTCTCGTTTCGGGCCGTCTGAGTCATTTAATAGTGTGTTATACCTATACGTACATTTTATCAATTAGCGATTTCTGCCTCGTACTCGGTTTCAGGTATATATTGAAAATAAAAGAATTCATACGACGTAGGGTACATCCAGGTAGCCGGAGATTGCCTACGGTCTGCTATTGTATCGCTAACCGGTTTAGTTGCCGCGTCATGAAAACAGCTGTAACTCCAAAAATAATTCCAATTCCGAAGAATCCTTTCACAGGCATATTTTTCAAGGTCTAAACTTTGAAAATATGCAACAAAAACAAATCGATTTTTTTTGAATTTCTAGACCAGAATACCCCCTAACGGCAGTAGTAAAAATGGTCCCGCAGACTGCAAACTGCTTGGACTTCTTCCTTATAACGGTAAGAAAAAACTGTCTCATGAGCAACAACCGGCGATCAAATCTCTAGAAAAACGATAAATTTCGAAAAATCTCCAATGTCTCCGAGGCACGTACGAATCTCGTCTTGAACCAAAATGCTCATTGAATGAGAAGCTAGAGGTAGCTGGATGAGCACTTTGATCTGAGAACTTTGAAATTGCCAAAAATGGAAAAATTTCGAAATTTCAACTTCAATGAGGCAGTAGTAAATATTGTCCTATGGAGCTCAAAAAATTGAATATTTCTCAGAAATAACAAACAACATATTTACTAGTGAGCAGCAACATCTGAGAACATAGGACTTTTTTGAACCACCCTAGTGGTACATCGATTCGAATGAGTTTTCGTTTATGGGATCCGTACGAGTATCCAGTGCTTCAAGAAACTACTCATCATACCTGGTCCGTGGAAACCGCCGTTCAACTTGAGAAACCTCGGTATGTGGTATTGGCGCTGCAGACTGGACGCAGAAATATACTCACCCAAGATCCCAGCGTATTTGACCATTGTCAATTGACAAACATTCGCCTATACCTTAATTCAGAATCATATCCCTACGATAACTTAGATTTAGATTTCAATCGGAAACGGTATGCCTTGCTTTATGATATGTACGTTAAATTTGAGGCATCGTACTATGGTGCGACTGAGGCGCCGGAACCATTGCTTGATTTAGATACATTCAAAAGACATGCTCCTATCGCGATAATAGATTGTTCGCGTCAGAATGAATCTCTCAAAAGTGCAAGCGTAGATATGCATCTCGAGTTTCAGTGCAACGCTAACGTGCCTCCAAACACAACCGCATATTGCTTAATTTTTCATGATAAAATTATTGAATACAGCCCGCTAACGAACGTCGTTCGAAAGATGGTTAGAATAAAAAATTGAAGTCGTCGGGGTGAGATCACGAGCCTCGGTAAAAGTCGTCGGGGTGGGATCACGAGCTTCTATAAATGCTGAGGAGGCCGAGTATTTTGCATATAGGTATACGCGACCATGGGGCCCACATTTGTCGATGTTCAGGGGTTTGCGGGGCCCAACGACGTGTTTATTGTGAAAGAAATTGCAGTTCTAAGAAACGAATTTGATTTGCAACATTTTATCTTCAAGCCCCCATATACCTGGTCAATTATATCCAAGAACCACCAACGTTTGGCGATTGAGAGTAAAATCAATCATGGATTCAGCTGGAACGACGGAAATATACCTTACTCGGAACTACTATATCTCGTGCGACCTCATCTCGAAAATTCTCCATCAGTTTTAGTTACAACCAAGTCGGTTAAATTAATTTTAAAACGATTGTTTAATGTTAATGCAGCCTATTTAGCTGATGAAATAGTATCTAATATATGGCAACCAAGGTGTGACAGCCACTTGGGTGACTGTGTTATTGAAAATGTATTCAGAATTAGTGATCGATGTAGGGTGGTAAAATAAAAAACTATATTCGTTTCACAAAAAAAACTGTTTATTCAGTCGTTACCGCAGCCCCATATCCCATTCCTCCATGGAGATTCGCCGACTCTCTTCCCAAATCTCCTGAAGTTCACGCAGAACCTCTTAGCGCGTCTTAAACTGAAAATCCTCTTCGTCGTCGTCGGACTCTTCTCCTGCAGGAATACCGATTGCCTGAGCGATTGAGGTTTGGGGGTTTTCCTAGAAATAAAAAAAATGTGTGCGCATTATTGAAACTGCAATTCTGAATATATTTTAGAATTGCACTCTCTTAACATATGATTTATTATTCACACAATAGTATAATTTTGAATCGTACCTGCTCGACTTTTGGCTTGGAGCTCTCCGGATGCATCGGTTCCTCAGGGTTCACATCCTGTTGGGGTTGCGCCTCCAGTGATTTGATTTTAACACTCGCCATTCTTCAATTACAAACTTAGTTCAAAGAAGAAATAAATGTATCGGTATAAGTTGAATGATATTGATGGTGCAGAGTCTGTACTTACTGGTAAGTTCGCTTTGGTAAATCGACTGACTGAGATGTGGTCCTTATCCTCAGAACACTTGTCAAACCCCCTCTACAATGTTCAATTATTTTTTGGGGGTAACCGGTCCACCCAAACAGATCACCCTGCGTTAAAGCTCGGTGCAATTACCCCCTCTATCTCTCATAAACAGTGGAGCGGCTATCAATATGACAATATTACGTTTATCATGCCCAAGGGCAAATCTCATCGCGATGCAGAACAGTTCGGCTGATCGACAATAATTTCAGCCCTTGGACTTAGCTCGTGACCCGAATTTTGCTGAATTGACGTTTTCCACATGGTTACAGTTTGCACACGATTCGAAAAAAGTTTGTACCTTTGGCCTAGCACATGACGCAAATGAACATTTTTTAACGAAATAGCTCGAGTATATTAACTGACAGCGAGGCTGATAGCAGCATCTTACAGAAAGTTTCAATTCAACTTAAGTATAAAATCCGTAGTTTGTTTGACTGAAATATAAATCGGCAGTTTTGACCAATAATATAGGAATTCAATTTGTAAGACGTTCAATTTGTTGCGATGCCTCGCATATTCATCGACACGTTGGGTTTCACGGGAAAAGATGACGAATTTGTCTTCAAAGAAATCGCATTAGTGAACGATAAGAGTGAAAAAATAATACACATGAAGTTTCAAGAGCCTTACAATATTTACGACCTATCGAATGATCTGCGTGCAACTGTAGCAGAAGATAGTGAATGGCATGGAATGTCATGGTGGAATGGTTGGGCTCCTCACACGGAACTTAAATCATTTCTAATCAAACATTTAAACGAATCGGAAGAGTACATTTACTTTGTACAAAATCGGGAAATATATGATCGGTTCAGAAAGTGGAGCAATGCAAACTTCGTTGAAATGGACAAGTATGGCTGCCCTTCATTGGACAAGTTGGGGGTGTTGTACCCGCGCGAACTCAGGTGTAGTGACCATCATATGCGTTGCGCTGTCAACCATGCATTGATGCTAAGAACGTGGTATCTCGTGCATAGATCAAAACTGGGAGTAAGGCTGTGATTGAGTATAAAAGGGCTCGAATTCAAGTCTTAAACATCAGTCTTCAACTCGCACTCGATGAGAACTATTCACAAGCAGCAAGAACTGAAACTGCGAATAAAACTACATTTGAAAAATATTCGCGACGTAAAAACTCTGATTCAGACAAAATTGGATCTCAATTATATTTTGAGAAAGTTGGGAAGTATAAATCTGCTTTGAATAACGCCATAGACTTGACTAAAATCAACAAGGTTGGACGCTGCGATGAATACCTTCCCACGAAGAAATTGGCAGATCTAGAAGTGAACAAACACTACCCCGTCACCGGCTTGCGAAAGGTTCAAACAAGATTCGGTACGAGGATTGCTATCGACTCAGAAAATACATTCTCGGCTTTTTTACCTGCGAGGATGTCGAAAGTATTGACTGATGACGAGGACTTATTCCAAAAAATGATAATTGCTGCCGATGAGAGTCGCCTTTACATGCATAACCTCGGAGGACTATACAACCGAGTTGAGTTCAACTATATGTGAATCTGTACATCACCTTGTTAAATAAATTGATACATACATATATTGTTCTGGCGAGTCTACCTTTATCTAAGATTATTTCCCTCTTAAATATTAGTTCTCCACCTTTAGATGAGACTATTTCCCTCTTAAATATTAGTTCAAAACATCTGATGCTCATCATACTATCGAACTGTTCAGTTCAAACAATCCGATACCGGTACAACTGCTCAGTTCAAACCTGATACCTGTCGAATTTTCAGTTCAAAGACCTGTTTATAACAAATTTTCATCAGCGTCGTTGGGTTGATCAGTTTGATTTAATTAATTAATGGGTGGGATCTACTGATGGTAAGATTGATTGAAAGTTTAAAGGAAACCGGTTTATCTAGTCATTCCACACACATGAATATGAATGCATTTCGGGATCGGAGTTACTTGCTTTCTGAATTCGCGAGAGTGAGCATCGAATAGAACTCACAAGATTTGCGAAGTTTTATTAAGAAAAATGTTCAACATCATGAGCCTTTCTGGAAACACTGATGTATCTGACGTCAACGTGTTCAACGCGAAGGAGTTGGTTGAGGACCTATCTACCCACAACTTCACCGACGAAGAGTTAGTTAAAATCGGTCAGTTGGGCTTATGCGGTGAACGTCTTCCCATGAGAAAATCGATTAGCGGTGTGCATATTATGATTGGATTACGGAAAATAACAGCATTATCGGGGCGAAAAAACGTAGTAGTCGACATACTTGGTGGAGACGATCCGTATGAAACCTTTTCCGAAAATCTACCACCACGCATGGCTGCAAGGCTACTGAGTGACGACCACCTATTCCAAAAATTAAAGATGGTTGCTGAAGATGGCGGCGTGCACTACCGTCATGTTTCTAAACGTATCCGCCCGATTTTATTTACTTTGCGAAGTATTCCCGAACTGAATGTATAATATTTTGAAATAATGTAGAAAGTATCCTCAAACCTGAATATGATGTTTTGAAATAAATCTTTAATAACATATCATGAATTGTTGTCAGTATCCTTCCCATATTTAAGATGACAGTCAGTTGGTGGGGGTATATCAATTAGCATTTCACATGCAACGCTTGATAGTAATCAGAGTTCCTTTGATACATGGGTAAAATTAATTAAATCTTCGAAGCGTATAAATACAGTGATTGTCGTAAACGTCAATTATATCGTAGCCCCCCAGGCGGTTGCGAACTGATTGCAGACGTTGATCTTAAGTGAGGTGCAGAAGCTCATTCAGATTGATCTGATGCATGATAATACGCAGTGGTGTATGAATCCCCGCTACAAAGTTGCATTATGACAGATAAAAAATTCGAGCGTATGCAACCATGACACACAGTACCTCTCAATGTGAAACTCGATGGTAATCAGAATTTCATTATTACATGCGTGAAATTGATTTTATCAGAATCACTCTCTTCCAAGCGTATAAATACAGTTATTATTGCCGCCGCTGATTATTTCATAGTCGCAGACGTTAATCTTAAGTAACGTGCAGATGCTCGTGAAGATAGATCTGATACACGATATTAAGAAGTAGCGTATTAATCTGTGCTACAAAATTGCATTATGACAGGTGAAAAATTTCAGAGAGGCGGATCACGACACAAAGTGCCTATCAGGTACTTTGATGAGTTGTAAAATTTTTACAATTGACAAAATCGATTAGCAGTTAAGAATCGCCTCTCATGTGACGCTTGATAGTAATCCGAATTCCATTAATACGCAGGTACAAAATTGATTTACACAAAGTTAAGCGGTATTAGAATAACCCTCTTCCAACATTTAAATACAGTGCTACATTTCCAATATCCAACAGTCTAAGTTGCTTCTGCGTTCGTATTCGAATAGCTTCTATACTCGAATCCTCTATTCAATGGCTGCATCACCGAATGATTCGGAATTCCATGAGGAGCAATACCACACCGAAACGTGCGATGGAAACGGTTATCGGTTGTTGTGTGCGAACCCTGAACCGTACGAGAGGTCGCAATCTTTGATTGCGTGCAATTCCAGCTGCAAGCGAGCTCAGCCTTCCCAGAGGGTTGATCCATGCAGTCCGAAAAAGCAGCGAACTGAATGTCGGAAACCAAGCGCTCAAGAGAAATCGTTCACAATTTTGAACAAAAAATATCGCCTTCACACAAAATATCGCCTCAACGGATCCGGATCAAAAACCCTAGAAATTGAACTCGTTGTTCGAACGTTAATAAGAAGGACAAATTATGAATAATTAATGAAGACTGAAAATACTGAACATATAATATCATAGATTCATTTTCCCCATAAACTATTCTAGAAATACAATAAGGTATTTAACTCTACTATCCTAAAATTATGAGTACAGCTACATTCAATACTACGAATATGATCAGCATGACGTTGACCACAGCTCGACGGCTGACTACTCTGTAGCCAATCAAGTAAAACAATGGGTAGTTAAAAATTGTATCATATTATTAAAGGTGGTTAATATACGTTTACAAATTTGCGACTAAATTAATCAGTCTACTCAGTACCCAGCCACTATCCCTCTCCTGAAATTCTTTCATCTGGGTTATTATGGGTGCGACAACATGGTTAGAATACCATTCCTCCAGATTTGTTGTTGAAAGAAGCTGCCTATTCGCTGTGTTAAAGCATTTTGTATCACTTCTCTCTTTCAACAGAAATTCTCCGTTGAGCGCAGTATTTACTTTGATACGGGTGTGTTTTCGTAGTGCATTTTTAAGACGAATGATCACCAGATATTTAGCATCTTCTAAAAATTGTTTCGGATCTATGTGATGGATATTGATTACTAATCCAGTACGAATTCTTCCTTTGAATGCTAATTCAGTATCCTGCCAGCATATTCGACTGCTTCGTAGTCGTGGGGTGGTGTCTCCGATTCCCTGCCCCGTCCTGACTCGGTGCTGCACTAAAACTTTAATACTCTTCAATCGAACAAATCGCGACTCCAGACTGTGTTTGAGTCCACATGATAGATTTGATTTTTTCAGGACCTTCTTCAACAAACGTACAGTGACATCGTAATGGTTAATCCATCTCTCAACCTTTTCGGGACTCCTCAAACTCTTGATCAGTCGGAACATCTCAGTCAATTTATTTTCCATCTCAATTGTTGAATCCAATATTGCAGCCATTTTTAGAATACTTGCTTTAACGTTTATTCCTGAATGCGGCTGTATCCAACGAGTAGTGGCGTATTTATATTGAAGGATTTTTTCCGTGAAGCAGCTAAACAGGTTCATTCTGACGCCTCACAATTACGCTCACAAATCGTTGGTGGAAAAGGGTTATTCTGACACCTCACGATTACGCTTACGAATTGTCGGTATCGAATTCTGACGCCTCACGATCACGATGTCGGTTATATACCTACCGTACATCAGTGGTTCACCGGTATGACCTACCGTGAAAAATTCTGACGATTGCCGTCATTGCACTGGGAAACTTGCACTCACGATACTATAGATTTGCACTGCGGAACTCGCATTCACTATACTGTAGATACTATACTGTGACGTAAACGCGGAGTCACTCACCGCAGGTACGGGAATGTAGATAACCGGTAGGGGAAAACCGGTAGGATTACCCCCCAAGAAAAAATCTGATGATTGATTGGTACAATTAATTATCCCATAACATCGGACATAAAAATCGGACATAAAAGCGCGGCTTAGAACTTTCTAGAAAAAGGTAAGAGCGCGGGTCCCGACTCCAGACAGGTGAACAGGGTGAATCTTGGTTTCCGCGAATCTTGGTTGTCATAGATACCCTACTCGAATACTGCACGGTCAACACCATAGAGACCACCCTCTCGTCCACAAGTTTTCAAATACCAGAATACATTCAGTCTCAACCACCTAGCCCCCCAGCGAAGCCCTCTACGCTCAAGATAGTTGAGATTGTCGACTTGGACTAACGGTGAGTAACTAATAATCGTTATACAAACTCCTATATGAGCAATTCCACGTCAAACCGGACAGCTTTCTGACCTCGATGTTACCGATTTCGCTCTAATTTTTTTTACGGGTTCTATGGAACAAATAAATTCATCAAACAATTTTTAGTTTTTTTTTTTGGCCCCTATTTTCCAAGTTACACGGGGGTGAAATTCAGGAAAAAGAGCCAAAAATCGAAAACATACTTCCCTTCAAACGGTCATATCTTTGATTGTATTCAACCTAGAGACTTCGTCCAAGAACCATTTCAAAGCTGTTGAATGACACTATTTTTATATATTTATTTTATCCTGCGGTAACAAACAATTGTATTTGTTATAAACAAATATATTATTCAAACGTGATTTTCAAAGTGAGGGCCACGCGATAGAATTCTGAAAAAAATATGAGCGTATTCCTTGATCAATTCTCTACAAAATCGTTAAGTCAAAAGGATGGAGAAACGATGAAGACTATGTGAAAACGATTTATTTATAAGTGACGGCGCGCGCTGCCACGGAAAAACCGTACCCGAGCCGGATCTTTCAACGGCGGCGCGCGCCGTCGTTTATAAATAAATCGTTTTAACATGGATTCCATCGATTCTTGATCCTTTTGACTTAACGATTTTGTAGAGAATTGATCAAGGAATACTCTCATATTTTTTTCAGAATTTTTTGCCTTGAAAACCACGTTTGAACATTGTATTTGTTTATAACAAATCGAATTGTTCGTTATCGTGAAATTCAATAAATATATAATAATAGCGTCATTCATTAGCTTTAAAATGGTTCTTGGAAGAAGTCTCTAGGATGAAAAAAACCAAAGATATGAACGTGTAACATGCCCACCGATGCTTCCTTGTGCTAGTCACACGTACCCGAGCCGGGTTTTACGGTGGCAGCGCGCGCCGTCACTTATAAATAAATCGTTTTCACATAGTCTCCATCTTTTCTCCATCTTTTTGACTTAACGATTTTGTAGAGAATTGATCAAGGAATACGCTCATATTTTTTTCAGAATTCTATCGCGTGGCCCTCACTCCGAAAATCACGTTTGAATAATATATTTGTTTATAACAAATACAATTGTTTGTTACCGCACGATAAAATAAATATATAAAAATAGTGTCATTCAACAGCTTTGAAATGGTTCTTGGATGAAGTCTCTAGGTTGAATACAATCAAAGATATGACCGTTTGAAGGGGAGTATGTTTTCGATTTTTGGCTCTTTTTCCTGAATTTCACCCCCGTGTAACTTGGAAAATAGGGGCCAAAAAAAAAAACTGAAAATTGTTTGATGAATTTATTTGTTCCATAGAACCTGTAAAAAAAATTAGAGCAAAATCGGTAACATCGAGGTCAATTTTTGATTTATTTTGTCCGGTCTGACGTGGAATGGCTCATATCCCAGTAAAATCGACCATAAGCCATCCGGCACATGACAATATATATGAGGTAGTCCACCCCAACTCAGCGTCATTTTTCCCTGACCATCTGCGATCTATTTCATTATTTTTCATCTTATTCGACCTACAGAAAAACGTACTTTCAATTTTTTTCAGATTCTTCGGACCAGCCGTTCTTTCAGAAAAAATTAATGAACCTCGCTTTTTGAGAAATAAAACGCCCATTTTTAAAATTCTCAAAAAATTCACAAAAATTCTGTCTCACAAAACAAACTTTTTGAGCCATAAATCATAGTGAAAGTATTTTTATTTATTTTTTTATTCAATTTAATAGGTTGGACAAAAATTTTCTCTTCCTTATAAAACCACAATAGCGTTGTATCCGATGTTATATATCATATCAGTGTATTCAATCTTTTTAGTTTATTGTTCGTTTCATTTGCTCACACAAATGCCATACTGTTGTAATTTGTTTAACTCCCGTTATTCAAGGAATGGGGAATTAAAAGGGTTGTTCCCAGAGGTGATCTTTGACAATCACTCTAAGTGCTAGATAGCGACAAAGTAGTTTTTATTTAATATTTAACAAAGTACAAAAGAATTGCGTTTGGAGCACTTGCTCCGGTTCGAGTCAATGAGTATTCGGAGATAGCCTCCGCTTTCTTCAAGGTATCTGCTCAAGACTGAAGCGCGGCTCCGTCTTTAGCCTAATTTATAACTTACATAATGCTTACTCGATTATTGGCGTAACCTGCATGCGTTGCGCTTTGCCACATTCCAGGTCACGCCTTGCTTAATTATTAAAGGTGGTCAATTTACGAAATGTATTGGAATGTTGGGTAACAATTCTCAACATCCCTCCCCCCTTAGGAGAATAGGCCTCCGGACTATTTTTCCCTTATTTGCTAAGTACAAATTCCCGTAGTCTTAACCTTATTTGCTAATCTTACTTTAACCCAAACCCGGCTTTATTATTTTGATATTAGATACAATAATTTATTTGTGGTTACTTATATATAATACATATTACATATACTCTCATCCCAATTCATTACATGTTTCTTACTAGTAAAAACCCATTCATAACTTAATGCTGATTACGTCGTACCCGTGATAGACGAGTCACGTTTAAAATTAATAACAGTTTCCCTGGCCATCGGAACCCGTTTCCGCAGTTGCGGAGGCTCCGGTGCCACTGTTTGTCGTGACGTTTCTTTACATCTAAATTTACCTGTAGATACACATTTATAGATTATGTAACCTATCATGCCTACTAATACTATTCCACTTATTGGATACAAAGGTGCCACATACGGCAGGTGCCGCCTGTGACTATTGTTCTTATCGTCTAATTCCTTATGTAGGTTCTCAAGGCTAGTTCCCAATGAGTTTAGCTCGTTTGCGTCTGGCAGGACGCTCTTTAGCACTACACTGACGGTTTTATCACTGGACTTAGGGATTGCCTCCCAGTCCGTCTCGTGCAAACTAAGGTTATACGGTGGCAGGTAACTGAATTCCTGCCTGCTTTGATACTGCCGTAATGTCTTCATACGGAAATCCTTCGCAGTTACAGCGCATTTCCCGTTGAGAGCTATGATGCCAGTGCCTATCAATGTTTCACGCACCGCAGGCAACCCTTCGCAAGCTACTGTGATTGCCTCGGCCTCTGGAGCTATATATAACCATGTTCCTGGTCTATTCAAAACTAAAACTATTGCCTTGTTTACCCTAACAATTCTTTTCGGGCATTGTGATAGTTCTACGTCCAGCTTTGAGAGAATAGCAATTTCACAGGGTAAACCTATTCCTATTGAGTACGTAGGGCGCCTTGGGTCGCACAAATAGTGTTCACCTAAACGTTTACACGTCCCCAAGTCCGCCCCCTTCATTCGTGGGTAAATTCTATAATCATGGTCCACCACTGCTAATTCCTCCGTTGTTTCTAGATAACAATAGGTATCGTTTTGTGCGCTTACAGGCAGAGGATATACTTTGCTGATGCTATACTCTTCACTACCTATGAGAGGTATTTCTATTACTGTGACTACCGTGTCTTCCCTCCCGTAAGATTTAATATCCGCGACTGTCATCAACAATGATACCCCTGGTCGCGTCAATGGTATAGGGAAGCTGTGACCCGCCGGCAGGTGTGGTAGTGCCGACGAGAGGTACTCTAGTATTTTCCTAGCGTCGATGATACTATTTGGATTTGCTTACTCATTGCCGTTTTTAGGTTGGCTTGATCTTCCCGAAGATCATCGATCTCTTGATCTATCCTAGCCGCGTCTGCTGCATCCATAGTCCCGAACAAGGATTTTGCTATCGAGCCTAAACCGTCTATCAAACCTCGGCGCTTTTGTGCCGGCCCGACGCATGTGACGCCGCGGACTAGTTGCAAACCCCTATCAACCTTATCTAACAAATTTCCTACTGTTTCACTCATAGTCTCACATAAAAGCGAGCCTGCGTTATCTGGAATCTCGCATGTCTTGCGTATATTGTTCAGGTGTGCCTTCACATTTTTTTCTCTCTTGAATACCGTGCGGAGGTCCATGTCTATTACTAAACTCCACCTATCTTTGTACACCTGCAGCGTCCCTATTTTCTCGAAGTAAACGCCCGGATTATCCCTGAACCTCTCGATCTTGAAAGATGGACTGATTTATTCTTTTGCCAGCGCCATCGCCAGGCATGATCTGCAAGTCAATTTAGATATTACTACTAATGCATCCCCTCCCTTTGTTATGTGGTGAAATTTGTGAGGAATATGGCGAGGGGTGGGATAGGTGCTGGGGACGTGCTTCTCTCCTTCTAGTCAATGTTCTACGAATAACTTCAATCGGTTGGCGTGAACTTTGGTCTCCTTCCGACCCTTCCGGATGGTGTAGTTGACATCCGAATGCTTTTCCGTGATCTCGTATGGACCTACATACTTTGGCGTTAATTTCGCTGATCTCCCCCGCCGAACCGTCTCATCTAGTAGCATAACCTTATCTCCTGGCTGGAATTTTGTCTCTACCGTTTTTTTGTCGTAGTATGATTTTGCTTTTCCCTTGGCTGCTTCCAGATTCTCTTTTGCTTTGAGATTAGCCGCCCTAAGTCTTTCGCGTAGTTCCTGAACGTAGTCGTCATACGCGTAAGTAAGTCTCGGCGCTTGCTTTACCGATGATGGTATTTCTGCCGGGTGCCCAAAAACAAGCTCGTACGGGGTGTACCCTGTTGCAGTGTGAGGGGTTGTGTTGTACGTGAACATTGCGTACGGCAACCTCTCATCCCAGTTGCTCTGGTCCTCTCCGATATAACTCCTTAGATATTCTGCTAGTGTTCTATGTGATCGTTCCAGTGCTCCGTTAGATTCTGGATGATATGCCGTCGTTTGAATTTTCTCGATTTTCAAAAGCTTACACATATTCTTAAATACATTGCTCAAAAAATTCGTTTCCTGATCAGTAAGGATTACCTTGGGTGTTCCATATTCGCATATAATATTTTTTACGAATTCTCTAGCCACTGTGGAAGCTTGCTGGTCAGCCACTAGCATAGCTTTGCTAAATTTGGTTAAAGCATCTTGAAACGTAAGTACATACTTATTGCCTGTATTAGTTACAGTCAACGGCCCTACGATATCTAGCGCACATTTTTCGAAGGTTTTCGAAGGAGTATCGGTGATTATCATGGGTGCTTTCAGTTTTCTCTGCGTTTTATTTTTCTGACATTTCTCGCATTTACCTATGTAGTCTTCTACTTCTTTGCGCATATTGGGCCACCTGTGTTCCATTTTTATGCGTTCTAGTGTACGCGATACGCCTTGGTGCCCACCCATGGGTGCGTCGTGATATTCGTACAAGATCTTTTTCTTCTTGTCTTGTGTGTATTCCGGTTCCGATTCATCATCATCTTCTTTTTCCTCTTCTTCTTCTTCTTTTTCTTCTGACATTACGAGAATGTTTGTACCTTCTGAAGGTTCCGTACCTTCTTCCAAAGGTTTTTCCTCTTCGAATTCCTGGCTGTTGCTGTAAATCTTATATATTCTGCTGAGCGCGTCCGCATTCGTATTTAGTTTTCCAGGTTTGTAGACTACATCATACTCGTGTTCGGCGAGTTTTAATCTCATTCTCAGTAACCTTGATCCAGGATCCTCGATTTTGAAGATTCATTCAAGAGGGAGGTGATTCGTGATCACAGTGAAATGCGTTCCATATACGTATGGTCTAAACTGCCTAGTCCCGAAGACGATTGCTAACATTTCCCTCTCAGTGGTCGAGTAATTTCTTTCGGCCTTGTTAAGCGTTCGACTTGCGTACGCTATCGGTAAATCTTGCCCAATTGGTCCTTGAGAGAGGATTGCTCCGATTGCTTTGTCGGATGCATCTGTTGTTATCAAAAAAGGTTTCGTGAAATCCGGATACTTTAGGATGGGTGCCGTGATGAGCTTTGATTTTAGCGTTTCGAATGCGCTTTCTTCTACCGTTGTCCACTCGAACTTGCGTCCCTTCTGCGTAAGTTGCGTTAACGGTCGTGCTATACGCGAAAATCCTTCTATGAATCTCCTGTAATAACCTGCTAGCCCTAAAAATGACTGCACTTGTTTAACGTTTGTCGGGCTCTTAAATTTCTTGACGTCCGCAATTTTCGAGGGATCTGGGAGAATTCCCTCCGACGTTATCACATGCCCTAAATAACTAGTTTCCTTTCGAAGAAATTGACATTTGTCTGGCTGGAGGATGAGATTGCTCTCCTGCAGTCGCTTTAGTACCTCGATGAGCCTATCGTTGTGCTCTTTTAGTGTTGCTCCATGAATTACAATGTCGTCTGAATAAACGTAGCATTTAGATGCTTGTAACCCTGCTAAAACGGTATTCATCAAACGTTGGAATGTCGCTGGCGCATTCTTCATTCCGAATGGCATTGAATTATACTCATAATGCCCATGTGCTGTTGAGAAAGCAGTTTTTTCCTTGTCTTCTTCAGCCATCGGAATCTGAGGAAATCCCGAGGCGAGGTCTAATGTAGTAAAGTACTTCGCTTTTCCTAACTGATCCAATATTTCTGTAATATTTGGCAAAGGATACGAATCCCCTACCGTGATCTCGTTCAATTTTCTGTAGTCGACGACTATCCTAAATTTCTGCTTTCCTGATGCGTCAGGTTTTTTCGGTACTACTAGAAGCGGTGCGTTCCATTGGCTACGACTCGGGCGTATTATGTTACTCTCTAACATGGCTTCTATTTGCTTGTTTATTCCTTGTTTCTGCGACTCAGGTAGGCGGTATGGACGAACATTAATCGGTTTTCCCCCATCCGTCAATGTAATTGTATGGCTGGTCGCGTTAGTAACGCCTAGCTTATCCCCTGGTAAATAGAAGATTTCGCTATACTTTTCGCATATCTTAAGTAGAGTATTTCTCTCCTCCTCGTTAAGATGACCTGTGCGAATGGTATCATGTACTAGCTTGATTCGTTGGTTACCCGTTCTACCAGTTATTAAACCTATGTAGGCTGCTTCTTCGTCGCTTGTTTCGCTATTTTCCTCGCATAACTCCTCCAATTCCACGGTCGGCGTCTCCAATATCACCTCGTGATCGTTTAGGTTCAAAATGTCTACTATGCATTCTTGGTTCGCCGGTTTAGTTAAGCAATTTCCTAGGTATACTCCGTCGGCGAGTTCCTTCTTCTCTACAATGCTGATGAACTTACTATTTGTTTTTGCACTGACCTTCCTTATTGTTCGCGGCGCTAACCTAATTTTCTCCGTTTTTAACGGTCGTGAGAGCTCGAAACGTTGCCCGTGTATGAAAAATGCTTGAGCGCTTTTACCTATCGCGGCTTCGTGATCCTCTATGAAATCTATTCCAATGATGCCATCCGCATCTAGACTGAAATCGTCTCTTACCACAAAGAAAGGGTGCTCAATACTTCTATCTTTCAATGGGATTGTTAATATGACTTTACAAAGTGCCTCAACAACGCCTTGTCCTATTCCCGATAAACTCGTCGTTTCTTCTAAAACTGGCAAATCATCTTTCAACATCCCTATTTTGATGATGCTGGCGTCGGCACCAGAGTCTACTCAAAGAGTCATCTTTTCCTTAGTGGTTCCGTTCGCTTTTAATTCTATTCTGTTCCGACTTGCTCTATCTGCGTTGGCGACGTTCATGGATTTGTACGAGCCTGCATTCCTCGTCGATTGCTGGGATCCTTCATGCCCTGCGTTTTTACTATAAGAATTTTGGGAGTAACCCGTACTAGCTTTTTGGTTTTCGCCTGATCCGCTACCGTTATTTCCTGATCGTCGTTCATCGCGACGCATTCTATCCCTACAATCTTTATATAGGTGCCCTCTGCGTTTACAAAAATTGCATACTAATTTTACACGATGCACCAATCTACTCTGACCTGCTGTAGGTAACGATTGTTTGTATTCCACCTGGGTACCATTCCGTGCAAAATGTCCCGTTTGATTACACTTCAGACACTTCACTGCTGATGTATTCCTATCGCCCGGCTGGTTCGTTCTCCGATTTATAGAGTTTACGCCGTTTTGCGATTTTTCTTCCTCTTCCGCGCCCTTTATTGAAGCCGAAAGTTCCGAGAAATGGTACGATTTTACGATCATTCTCAAATTATAATGTAGCCCGTTTTCGAAAATGGCAAGTGTTTGATATCTGAGTAGGTCTTCTATTCCTTTTTTTCCGCTGCTATATTTGTCCTAGCTCCGCATGCTCTAATCCCACCGCTGCCACCAATGTTGTAATTTGTTTAACTCCCGTTATTCAAGGAATGGGGAATTAAAAGGGTTGTTCCCAGAGGTGATCTTTGACAATCACTCTAAGTGCTAGATAGCGACAAAGTAGTTTTTATTCAATATTTAACAAAGTACAAAAGAATTGCGTTTGGAGCACTTGCTCCGGTTCGAGTCAATGAGTATTCGGAGATAGCCTCCGCTTTCTTCAAGGTATCTGCTCAAGACTGAAGCGCGGCTCCGTCTTTAGCCTAATTTATAACTTAAATAATGCTTACTCGATTATTGGCGTAACCTGCATGCGTTGCGCTTTGCCACATTCCAGGTCACGCCTTGCTTAATTATTAAAGGTAGTCAATTTACGAAATGTATTGGAATGTTCAGTAACAATTCTCAACAATACGATTCTGGGTAAGGATTAATTTCTCAATGTACGAAAATTAGAAAAAAAATTTTGTCCAACTTATTAAAGTGAATAAAAAAATTAATAAAAATACTTCCATTATGATTTATGTCTCAAAAAGTTTGTTTTGTGACACAGAATTTTCGTGAATTCATTGAGAATTTCAAAAATGTGCGTTTTTTTTCTCAAAAAGCGAGGTTCATTAATTTCTTATGAAAGAACGGCTGGTCCAAAAAATCTGAAAAAAATTGAGAGTACGTTCTTCTGTAGGTCGAGTGAGATGAAGAATCATGAAACAGATCGCAGAGGGTCAGGGAAAAATGCCGCCGAGTTGGGGTGGACTACCTCATATATACCAGACCAGCGAATGAGAACTTAGACTAGAATCGACAGAGTTCACCTAGGTTAGAATATAGAAACTCACTTAGGTTTGAATCCATGGGATGGACTACTTTTGGGAAAAAAAAAATAAAAAATAAAGGCGGCAAGAACCGGTGCCCCCCCCCCCCTTCGCCCCTTTGCCCCTCCTAGTGGGGGGTCGTTTTATGGGGGGCAATAAAATAGAAGAGATACTCCACCCTATCTACTTTTATAAATACGACGATTCATTACGCCTTTGTTTGTGAACGTTTCTCCGTGACAATGTTTTCTTCTGTTTTCTCAAGATATAAATAAAGAACAGTTGAAATTTAAGATGAAAATATTGTGTTGTGTCGTCGAAAAAAATTCCCAAAGTTTCCATCGATTTTTTGCCATTTATAGAGGGATACCCCCTTAATGTTATGAGTATGGGACGCGTACATGTTCGTTTTACAGAGGACCTAGCTGCATTAAAAAAAAATTATCCAAGAATTGCAATACATATATCTCATATTTATATATATTTAATCATGAGCAGCAATTATAACCCTGCGTGCAAGTAACTCCTCTATTGCCGGTCCCAGGCACAGATGAGACAGGAGAAGGGCTGTGCGCGGGGTTACACGGTTCAGGTATAAAGAATTATACCAGATTCTAACGAAACAATTCGTAGAACTTAATGAAAGAATACATGTTACGTCTGTTCACAGAAATTTAAGGCTCACGGAAAAGTATGAGCATACGTGTATATTATTACAATATTTTCATTTATTCCAAATTATACTACCACATTTAAGGGGGTATATACACCTTTAAATGGGTTGAATTTCTGAAAAACAATTTTCCTTTTTTCTTCAACTTGAAGACTCTGATAAAATTTAAAAAAATCATTATGTTTGGGAAGGGTTTGACCTTCATTATCCATATCTTACATCATGTATTACTTTCAGTCTGATAGTGGCTGCGCTGAAGACAGGAAAATACAAAATCACTCGGTTGCCGCAAAGAATCAGACCCAGCGTTGGACCGATCTTGGAATTTTTGGTTCTCAATTGTTCATAACACATGCCTCCATCAGATGAACATAGAACTTTTTGATATTGCAAGAATTACTTGAGTTATTGAATTTTTTCGATTTTTTTTCTGAATTTGAAAAAAAAAATTTGCTTATTTTCCTAATATTTCAACTAAAAATGGGTTGATCAAAAAGTTCTATGTTCATCTGATGAAGGCATGTCTTATGAACAATTGAGAACCAAAAATTCCAAGATCGGTCAAACGCTGGGTCTGATTCTTTGCGGCAACCGAGTGATTTTGTATTTTCCTGTCTTTAGCGCAGCCACTATTAAACTGAAAGTAATACATGATGTAAGATATGGATAATGAGGGTCAAACCCTCCCCAAACATGATGATTTTTTTAAATTTCATCATAGTCTTCAAGTTGAAAAAAAAAGCAAAATTGTTTTTCAGAAATTCAACCCATTTAAAGGTGTATATACCCCCTTAACATAGCTGCTGTTTGAGGGATTCGGATGATACAAAAGGCATCACTGTACATGCATTGGGATGTTCATAGGAACAATTGGCAGAAGGCTGCCAACTGAGCAAGCTTTGCGAGCGAGAATATAGCAAAACCCAATCGAGCGAGCGTAGCGAGCGAGCACAATTATTAGGTGGTCAAGTAAAATTGTACAAAAAGTGGTGATATCAACCCTAAAAAGCACCCCTGATGCAAAAGCCTTTCGCCAAGTACATTAATGTGGTAACTACCCCCAAAAAAATCTACCGACAAAAATTTCTCCTCGACAAAATTGGTACTATAAAAATGTCTACTTACAAAAGGATTGAAATCAGATACAATTGCCAAATACATGTCTTCTGTATAGCAAAAGTTTACAACAGAAAAACAGAAAACTGAATAATCAGCTATTGATAATTACACGGAAAAAATAAGAAAAAAAAATGTTGGAAGCGGTGCTTGGCGGGCCATTATAGCAATATGTATCAAACAAATGATACATAGACCTAAATGAATACTCTTTCACTTGCTCATAAATGGCCCGTAAGTACCACGTACTAAATTTTTTTTTCTGATTTTTCCCCTGTAATTATCAAGAGCTGATCGAGTGAGCGAGCGTAGCGAGTGAACAATACAAGACTATTCAGTTTTCTGTTCTTCTGTTGTAAACTTTTGTCATACAGAAGACATGTACTTGGCAATTGAATCTGATTTCACTCCTTTTGTGAGTAGACATTTTTATAGTACCAATTTTGTTACGGAGGAATTTCCGTTGGTGGATTTTTTTGGGGGTAGTGACCTTTAATGTACTTGGCGAAAAGTTTTTGCGCCAGGGGTGCTTTTTGGGGTTATTAATTTCATAAATGGATCTAGAAATTGGCTGTACGGATTGTTTATCAAATATATCTACTGTCGGTGCAGAAAGGTTTGTCGCCTCTGTTTGAGTGATCATAACTTCTACAGAAAAATTGGTAGAGCATTGAGTCAGGAAAGATCGTGAGGCGTTAAGTTTTATGCGTCCGATGGTTATTCACAAATTTCTGTGTCAAAATCGTGAAAGCCGTAATGATCTTCAAAAAGTTGAAAAACGTAGTTTTTCCGGAGTCCATTACCAAACATCAACTTCAACTCGCCACCATTCGTCTAAAATAAGTGTAAAAAATCTACAAAAATTGGGAAATATTCCCTAAATATTAACGATTGATGATTTGAAAAATATTTAAAAACCTGGACACCAGGTGCCAAAAAGTCCAATGGTGCGATTTGTGGAACGGATTGGTACGAGTGAACCTGAGATAACTCAAAATTTTCGTAAATATATACACTTTTTGATTCCGTAATCAGTTTTTGATTGGCAATAGCGGACTTCCAGTAATCGACGTCAACAATTTCTCAAATTTGAGCGGGGCCGCGTGTGTCCCAGCCGCGATTGCGAACCAAAAACTGATTACGAAATCAACAAGTGTATATTTTTACGAAAATTTTGAGCTGTCTCAGGTTCACCCGTACCAACCCGTTCCCCAAATCGCACCATTGTCCTTTTGCACCTGGTCTCCAGGTTTTTAAATATTTTTCAAATCACCAAACGCTATCATGTTCGTTAATGTTCAGGGAATGTTTCCTAATTTTTCTAGATTTCTTACACTTATTTTAGACGAACGGTGGCGAGTTCAAGTTGACATTTGGTAATGGACTCCGAAAAAACTACGTTTTTAAACTTTTCGGCTTTCACGATTTTGACACAGAAATTTGTGAATAATCATTTTTTTTTTTATGGGAATGACTCGCAAATGTCATCATTGACTTACAAGTAAAAAACATAGAAAAAACTCTACCTTACGGAATCTGTTTGAAAATCCAGATCCTAAATTTATACACAGGCCAATGCATGATATCCTCCAAGCTACAAAAACTGTATTTTGATTTGTTAGGTCATTTGACGTTTCTCTGTACGTGGTCATCTTTACAGCGAGCAATCAAGAAATTCCAAATGTGGACTGGGTGATTTTCATCCTTGAGTACCTCATACTTACTTCGAGAGAATACACTTAGTAATGTTTTATAACTTTCATCTTCGTATACCATATCGATATTGTAAAATTTGTTGATAGATTGATCATTCATAGTTTCATTAATTCTTTGCAGATTTTGCAGAACCTGTCCAATAATCAGCTGAATATTTCTTAATATGAGAAAAAAAGGTGAGAAAGAGGTTTTGTATTCAATCCGTGTAAAAAAAAAATAATGCATTTATTAAATATTTCAATCTTGTATCTATGTTCCTAGCACAATGCCACGGAAAGCTTTGGTATCGGGAAAGAACGCTATCACGGTCATAGAAGAATTCTTCGATCATTTCCAAGACGGACAATATCCGGATTGGTCTACTATCTAGAAGATATCTAGATATCTGGAAACAGATGAGCAGAGCATTGGATAATAAGTGGTCTTGCGATGCTGTTCACAATGATGTTACCAAAAATAGGAGAAAAATTGTATAAAACGAACGGCTCTCAATCTTACGTCAGACAGCTGAAGTCAAAGAGCATACAGGATCTGAACCAAACTTGTTTTATTTCATTGATTTTATAGATCGCTTCGTGTTACTTGCATACAAATTTCCCGTATGGACTCCTGTTGCCATCCCTTATGTGGCGGAGCATGGACTTACTGCCTTTGTTGAAGGACACTTTAATATTATTAAAAGCATGGAAGAAGATGGGTAAGGGGGGTTCTGGGACAATCTAGGTCAAATAATTTGGTCCAGAACCCCCCTGTGTTCTGATTGGTCGAAGCCCCCTCCCACTTGCTGCAAAGACGTCCCCCTAACGGTAATCGATGATTTCGCAATTTTAATGGGTTCATTCGCAATTTTAATGGGATCTATCCGCAAGGACCGCCCCCCTAACGGTAATTTCGCAATTTGAGTGGGTTCTTTCAAAATTCTAACGGAATCTAGCCGTAAGGACTGGCACCTGTACGTATTCAAGGACCGCCCCACCTGACGATAATCCTTAATTTCGCAAGAGTCGTCGCTCACGTGCGAGCCTGCGCCCCTCTGACGGAGGATCTACCACGCAAGGGTGCCGATCACGTGCACACCTCGTGTCTGAATTTATGCGACCAGATTTCTGAAATGATGCTGAGCTTATTTCTGAAATGATGCAAGCCCCCGATAGATGCGAGCCCGATCGATGCTAGCTTCGTGTCTGAATTGATGAGTCTCTATAAAAGAGCGAAGAATACGGGATGAAAATTAGTCTCTAACTGATCTTCGAGCAATGCAGAATAACCTGCAAGAGCAGCGAAGAGAATTGAAAATACGATTACATACTGCTGAGAAATATTGCAGAAGTAAAAAGTCTAATCGAAGCCAAGTCTAATCTGAATCAAATCACAGGCAGACTAAGAAATATTAAAATTTGAAGAAAAAACATGGTCCTAACGAAGATTAACAAAATCGGTCGTCTGGAGGAGTTTCTTCCAACGAAAAAATTGGCAGACCTGGAAGTGTTCAACGAGTTTCACATCTGCAACATCCGCAAAGTTCAGACCAAATTCGGTGCCAGATTCATGATCGATGTGAATGGCAGCTTCTTCGTATTTCCACCAGCTTGGATGACGAAAATTCTGACCGACGATGCGGATCTTTTTCAGAAGATGACGGTAGCATGTGAAGAGGATAAACTGCTGATGCGATACCTCGGCGGACAATTTAATCAAATTGAATTCAACCATGTGTAATTTACTTTGTGTACTCACATTGATTGACCACCATCTAGATGTAAATCACACTTGATTTGAAAAACTAAGATTAATAAACGTATCATCTGAATAATATCCTCACAAAACCTGTCTAATATCATTTCAATACAAACCTTCACTTACATATGAGGCAAAACACGTCAAACGTTCCCACCGAAAATTTTGTTTTGTGCCTGATCTTATTGAAACTCTGACAGATCGTAGTACTAGTGGTCTCCTTCCAACCCGCTGAAGCGGAAGCTTGGATACCGATCCGTTGTCCCGATACAGGTACACGTATTTCGCCATTGCAGTCTGCAGGCCGTTCTTTGATGTATCGTAACTTTTCTCCGGATAGGCGGATTCTACAATGTAGGGACAGTTTTGGAAATGGTTTTTCGCAATCTTTTGGTCTATTGAAAGGATTTATTGATAAAAGAAAATTGAGATAGTTTTTTTCGAATCCAAACATATTTTCAAGTTTTTTTCAAAATGCGACAACATCGTTTTTGCTCAAATATGTCCTCAAAAAATCCTTTTTTCTTACCCTTCAAAATAAAACTAAGTGGAAAGTGGGAGGATGACATTTTTTAGAAATTTAGATAGTTTTTTTCGAATCCAAACATATTTTCAAGTTCTTCTCAAAATGCGACATTATCGTTTTTGTTCAAATATGTCTTAAAAAATTTCTTGTTCCTTACCCTTCAAAATGAAACCAAGTGGAAAGTGGGAGGAACGAAATTTCGGGTGGGAACGTTTGACGTGTTTTGTCTCATATATATGTCTTATAGTATTACTGTATAGTATCATAGTACAGTATTATAGTAAAACTGTTCATAGGATGCAAACATGATTAGGTTACGATAAGATGTGAGGTACAGTTCTTGGAATTCGTCGGTGGGGCTGACCTATAAAATGATCATCCGTCGATACTTACGAACCATTAACGCTAAGGCTTCTGTAGTATATAATTGTTGTTAGTAATCACGAAGATGGACGCGGCTAAATGTCTTAGACTTATCAGCATTATGCAAAATGCTTATGAAATTCTGAAAGAGAAATCATCGACTATTGAAACACAAAAATGGATTAAATTTGGAACTCAGAACATCAAACTCTTGAATAAAATCTTACGAAAATCCGCTTCCACAGTTGGAGGAAAAACAAAAATTTTGACAACAATAGGAATCTTCGAATCATTGAAAGCGTGGTTTGAGCGGTGCCGAAAAAGAGGGGAGGGTGTAGGGAGACTACGGAGAAGTGACAGAGTAAAGTGGGAAGATTTAGAATCATCTTTCAAAGGCAGAATAAGAACAGGAATCATAGCGAATCTACAACAGTAGATACCCAGATAACAATCGTGCGACGCACAGAGCCATCACAACGTGCGGCTCACGTCGTGCAGGCGAGAACGCGCCATTCTTGCCAGCACGAAGTGACGCCTACACATGTGCGAGCGTAATGAGTCGCATCTAGGCATCACGCGTGCGGAGTCATACAATCACGTGTGTCTCTGTTGTGCGCCGCACCGCGTGCGGGCATCATGATCTCAGTGTGCAATCATCCGATATGAGAGGATCAATATTATTTTCATCATAAAACAGTTCATAATATTTACTCGATGTTTCAGAATTCGTGACAAATATTTTTCAAAATCAAACCTAGTTGTCAAGATTGGGAGCAAAATTTGTTGAATCTTTGTTGCGAAATAATGTTTTTTATTCACTTTTCCTCTTAATTTTTTTCTCATTTGTCACTTCTGCAAAATTCTGAGTGGCGCTTGTACAAAATGCATTGTCTTCTCTTAATTTTAAGCTTATCAAGATATATGAACAAACAAATTCCTGAGTAAAAAAGATTATATATGTAAGTCTCGAAATCAGGGACTTGGGCCGGGTAGGTGACTCTTTTGAGGTTAAATAATCAAACAATGATTGATGCAGAATATACAACTGTAATAAACAAACATATTTACAGGTGAGCGTGGAGTTGCGCTCCTATTTACAAAGTCTTAATAGTTAAGATAAATACCTGATTCAATACAATTGTTGTTAGCCTTATTTTACCCGTGCTAATCGCCGAATCTTCCTTCGTGCTAATTGCTGAATCATCCTATGTTCTCAACCCATGTTCTCAACCTAGCCTGACCACCTAGTTTGGCGGCCCGTTCAAACTTACATCCCCCCCTTTTGGCGGAGGGATTACCTATCCCCTATACGGAACTAACTTACTTGCGTGGAACAGACTAACATCATCCTTCCTAGGCCCATTATTAATCGCGTATATTACTTCTGATATTTTTTTATGTATCTTGAATGGTCCTATTCTAATCGTATTTAACTTATCTCTGTTTAATTTGTTTTTGTATTGTACATATACTAGGTCTCCCTCATTATAATCTATTTTGTTTGTATTTTCATCATAGTATTTTTTATTTTGCCCATGTATTTTGTTTGAATTTTCATAAGCTTGTTACGTACGGCCCTGTTTCCATATTTTTCTAAATCATTCCATTGCAAGTAGTGCAGTCAGCGCATTCCTACACGCGCGCGCTCGGCCGGAAGTTAGAGCAGGAAACGAGCCAAGGGCGCGACGCCCCCCAAAAAAACCACTGATTCAGCTAATCGCGAAAAACCCCACCATCAAGCAACCCGAGGTTTCTTTATCGAAACCGAGGTGATTGCCAGCCAGTCGATTTTTAAATACCGAAGGCTGCTCAAAGTGCGCACCCTCCAGCCTCATCCCCGGCCACACCTAACCGACAACGGGACTCTGCACGAAGGACGAAAGGTGTGAAGCAGACCAGGGCACGGAACAGCAGAAGGTCCTTTTCTACAAGACAGCTGACGCTGACCGCAACGCCCGGCATAAGCTGCACTGAGTATCCAGAGCGAGAAATCCCTTGCCGGTGGGTTCTTGGAGTTGGCCCGGGTGACGCTCAGGAGTAAATTCGGTAGGCTCGTTCCTTCCTCTACCTTCTTTAACTTCTTACCTTCCAATACCAACGTTCACATATATATATATATATATAAATTGGTCTCATATTTCTTGATTACATTAAATAACATTAGTTTAAAATTGTAACGTAGCCTCTAGTATAGTTTAGTGTTATAGGAATTTAGTGTTAAACATGGTGTATCATATTGAATTACTGAACGGTCATTATCGCATTGAATAAAACGCATGTTCGAAAGTAACACGTCAATAGTTCCTCCTAGACCATTCACAGATTGCACAGGTGTCCTTAGGACTTTATTCAAGCAAGCCCACGAGAGTATTCTTCAGCCGCTCGGAGATTACTCTCTTAAGATATATAATAACACGATACCCGGAGCCTTCAGCCCGGTTGTCCGTAACAAATGGTGCTAAGTGTGGGGTACGCTTAAACTGTGCATTCTGTGACTCGACCTAGTGAGAACCTGAGCCGCCGTACGTCAACGGCCTTAGGAAACGTCGCGAAGTAACGAATCTGCTGACGCGATACATTCCAATTGCGCGATACGCGGTGAGTGTAGCATAACGTTCTATTCATTTTTATTATTCGTTCGTTATAGTTTAATCGATAATAGTTTCATCCTTTCCGTGATCCTTCATTCACGATATCCGCCACATTCTTTCCGTATTTCCTTCGGTGAACTCTTGAGTTGATTCGGGCCAACTGCCTTGAGACCTATCATCGGGCCAAAGTGGTAAAGAGCGATTTACATCAAAACTGATGCCGGGCGGACACACCCGGTCGACATCCTTAGACTCGCCAACCACACCAACCCTAGAGGGCGAAATAACCTTTGGTCGAAGATCTCCATTAATCGGTATACTTTCCCCCAGCCAAAAGCATAGCCTGCATTTAAGCTTGGCCGCAGCGGCACGAGACGCCGACGCAGCAGCAGAAAGAGTATCGGGTGACGACCTTCCGCCAGATACCGGAGCTGAAGCAACGCCAGTGACCACTACCAGAGTCCAACCAGATAACAACGATACCATGGCTAATACAGACCAGCTGCTAAATACTCTCATCGAGTATACTCGGTCCTCTAGGCAACTGGATACACTCTACAGGGTAGTGGATCGGATACCAGAGTTCGACGGCGAACACCCGCCCCTTGGAGAGGTTCTACGGAAGATCGGGGACGGTTTCACATTAATCGAACCGGAAGAAGAACAGGAATATGTCAAACTGGTGTTAACCAGATTGGTAGGCGCAGCAAGGGTCAGTGTCGAAGGAAGAGAGTTCACAACTGTCCTCCAACTGACCGATCATCTAAAAAAAAGGTACGCCCCTGGAAGGGATCCCGCCTCGTATCTCGCTGAACTTGGTAGGCTCCAAATACAAGACAGAGAAACCCTGGCAGGATACGTCGGGCGAACCTCTAAGCTGGTACACAAGGCACGCGCCGCTATCCGAGCTGCCTACAAAAATAGCGGTGAGTACATCACTAATATGGAAAGTACTGCTTTAGACAACTTTCTCCGGGGGCTGCCAGAAAGGATATACTACACTATAGTCCCGAAAGCGCCAAGAACATTGGACGAAGCATATGATCTCGTCATCGAAGAGAATCGGGCGCGCAGAAATCGGAGGCAGGCCATAGGAAATTACGAAGACTGCGACCGAGATGACAGCCCGGCTCGGAAGCCATTACACGATGCGAGAAGAGAACATGAAAGCCGCTACCGAGGACGGCGAGACAACATTGTGACAACCACCACGGAAGATAGTACTACGTCATCGGGTGCGGATCGCCGACGACGTTCCAACCGCTTCGACTTCAGCCCGACCGCCTTGGCGAGAGTCTTTAGTGCAGGAATGAAAGTACTGAATAATAATTCCTCTCACTCTCCTTCCAGGGAAAGATCACCTTCAGACGAAAGGAATACGCTTTGTCTTTATTGCAAACGCAGTGGCCATGCGATTGAGTTCTGTCGAACTTTGATGCGTAAACAGCGGGAAGTACAGGACCCATTCCACCGGCCTTTCTCACGAGAACCCGCCAGACGTGACTCTTCTGCTTCCTCTACGGGCTCTTTAAACTACGAGGGCGGACGACACGACACGGATCCAGCGGAAGGCAAGAAGAAAGTACGATTCGAAGACGAGGCGAGGAAAGAAGCCCAGTCAGAGCACAAACCCAGTGCCATATTGCGCAAGCCCCAGCCCCGAGAATCCGGATCAGAGCGCCAGAGCTGGAGAAGGGCGAGGGACAATTCACCGTAGACACTGGAGCTGGAGTAAACCTTGTGCACATTGATGCACTTGGGGAAGCTGCCCCGGTCATCGAGAGGTTTGTGGTAGCAGTCATAGGGGTATCACAAGAACCACTGTATACCCTCGGAACCACGACCCTCACTACCTTGGGTAAGACGAGTCTGTTTTACGTTCACGATAACCCCAGCATCGACGGCGACGTGGAAATCACCATCGCTCCGCAACAACTAGAACCTTACGACCTGACTATGGAAGACACTGGATCCGAAGAGGAACCTGAGGAAAATTTGGACAAGGATCGGGTCACCAGAATCATCGGGGGTCTCCGAACTGAACATCTCAACGCAGAAGAAAAGAAGCATATGATCGAGATCATCGAAGAATTCTCCGACCGTTTCCACCTGGCCGGAGACAAGTTGGAAAAAACAGGTACGCTGACACACAAAATTATTACTACTGATGATGTGCCTATCCACACCAGGCAGTACCGCTTTCCCCCGGTCCACCAGCAAGAGATCCAGAGACAAGTAGCCGGATTACTCAAGGACGGGATCGTACAGCCATCATCTTCGCCATACAATTCCCCCCTGTGGATTGTTCCTAAAAAGCCGGACTCTCAAGGAAACAAACGATGGAGAATGGTGGCCGACTATCGAGCACTCAACGAGAAGACGGTAGGAGATAGCTATCCACTCCCCAATATAACTGATATATTGGACAGAGTAGGTGGTGCGAAGTACTTCTCCGTATTCGACCTCGCCAGTGGCTTTCACCAGATCGGCATGGATCCGAAGGATCAACAGAAGACGGCGTTCTCTACGGTCAACGGGCATTACGAATACACGCGTATGCCATTCGGCTTGAAGAACGCTCCTGCCACGTTCCAGCGCTTGATGGACCTGGTTTTAAGCGGCCTACAAGGAACAGAATTATTCGTATACCTGGATGACATCGTGGTATACTCATCAAACCTGCAACAACACGGGTACAAGGTCAGGCGACTGCTGCAACGATTGAGAGAACACGGACTCAAGCTACAAACGGATAAGTGCGAATTTCTTCGCACAGAGGTGACGTACCTAGGCCATATTCTCGGAGAGTCCGGGGTTAAACCTAACCCGAAGAACCTGGAAGCTGTCAGAAGCTTTCCGGCCCCGACCGATAAAAAGAACAATTAACAATTCCTCGGCCTAGCCGGCTATTACAGGCGATTCATATCCAATTTTGCAGATCGAGCTAGACCAATGACTAGCTTACTAAAAAAGAGTGCAGCCTTCACATGGGGGGAGGCGCAGCAACAGAGCTTCGAGGACCTCAGAAAAGCTCTCTGTGAGGAACCTGTGCTTAGATACCCGGATTTCAACGAAAAGTTTGTGCTGACGACGGATGCTTCCGACTACGCACTGGGTGCTGTGCTCAGCCAGGGTGCCAAGGGGGAAGAACAACCTGTGAACTACGCCTCCCGCCTCCTGAACAAGGCGGAGATCAATTACTCTACCTCTGAGAAGGAGTGCCTGGCTGTAATATTCGCTATCAATTATTTTAGGCCTTACCTATACGGCAGAGAGTTCACCCTCTACACGGATCATCAGGCTCTCGTTTGGCTCCACAATCATCAGGATCCGAGCTCAAGGCTAACACGCTGGAGATTGCGGTTGGCCGAATACGACTTCAAGATCATCTACAAGAAGGGACAGCTAATGCTAATGCTGACGCCCTTTCACGCAACCCTGTGATGACGTGTCTACCCTTGAAGCTGAAGAAAGGCGAAGATCCGGACTACAAACCACCGCCAGTGCAAAAACAGGACGCGAACACCAGTTCGGTAGCCAGCCGGTTACGTAACAACCCGAGAGTTGGACCAATCACCTACTCGAACTTGAGCCCAATAACCAGCCAGTCACGTAGCAACCCCACGGTTGCCCCACTCACCTACGTGAACGCCGACGAAAGCAGCAATACATCCATGGGCCTGGGAACCAGTATACAGGACCAGCTATCATCTACGCAGAACGACCTAACAACCTCTGCGATTCCTGAGGAGCGGAATAGCGACACGGACAACGAGGAAAGCGACGACACTTCCCTGGATACTACCGTTCAAGCGAGCTACGGGCCAGGTCCTAGCCACGATGTGACCAACGAACCATGCGAGTTGACGACCGACCGAGTGGAATTCCAAGAAATGCTTCAAGAGAGAGATCCAACCACTAGCCAGGTAATCCAAGATCTGTTACAGAGGGAATACCCAGGGCCATGGACCCCGAGGAGTAGTTACGATCCCAGAGAGATGGATTCCGGGGACAGCAGCCACGAAGATGACCCAGGCGGAGTTAGAAAGGTAGCTGCCCTAAACCGCTCGGACTTACAACCCGCAGAAACTACGCAACAACGGTTGAACCAAAAGGCCAATGACCTATGGGTTGAGGCCCAACCACTCACCATAGAGAGTGCAAGAGAACAACTTGTGGAACTCTCAAAATCCCTCAACCAATCGCGTCTGCCTGGAACTACTGGTAACCCGGACACCACCGTCAGCAAGTGTCAACAGACTCCCACTGGCTCACAACCTATGAGACAGGTCAGTAAAAACCGAGTCTCGTTCCTACCAACTCCACGCAAGTCATTGCTACCCACGGGAAGATCGACCCCGTACGGATCACCGACCACCTCAACAACTACCTCGGACGCCGAGACGCCTGTAGAGAAAACAAAACAGTCGGAAGAAACAATAACAACCTCCAGGGTACCATATGCCGATGACGTCAGCGAGGCCAATGATACTAGAGGCAAGGAAGTAGGCCGACGTGCGACGCGAAACCCGAGACTCGGCCAAGATAGAAGCGAGGGCGACCGTACGCTCAAGGTGGACGTAATCACAGACACGCTGACGATGCGGAAGGGTAATTATGCACATTTCATATCAGCTGATTGCATACTTACGACTCCGGTAGGTAAACAACTACGCGAGATGCAATATATCCACCCTGATGACCTCTTGGAAACAATATCGGAGAAAGGTGCGGTGGCTATTACCAGAAGGAAAAGGGGGACCATATTCTCGGTCGCCTGTATGGACCAATACTATCACCGGATGACTCCTGAAGACTTCGTAGACGGATTGGAACTATTGAAAACCGCCATGAGAGCCGAAAGGGTCACCGAAGTTCGGATCCCTACACGGGGAGACGCCTTAGAGACTTGGCAGCCTGCGATCGTGAAATCTCTTGTGGAAACCACCTTCCGAGACTACCCGTGCCAAATATATCTCTGTACGGGGGAGATCGAAACTCCCGCACCAGAGGAAAGGCTCGACATCGTGAGAAGATGGCACGAAGGGACCAATGGAGGACACAAGGGCGTAACCAAGAGCTATCAACGGCTACGACAAAGATACTACTGGCCTGGGATGCGAAACGACGTGCAAGATGTCATTCGATGCTGCACCAGCTGTCAAAAGCAGAAGGTAACCCGAATTAAAACTCGAGAACCCATGATCATTACAGATACCCCGGTGGAAGCGTGGGAGAAAATAGCCGTGGATATCGTCGGACCACTCCCGACCACCAGAAACGGAAACAAATACATACTCACCGTTCTGGACCTACTCACGAAACTGGGCCATGCATTCGCTCTACCGGACCAGACCTCAGTCTCGATCATCAGAGCCCTCGACCAGGGATACTTCAAACCCTACAGCATTCCGCTGATTTTACTCAGTGATCGCGGAAGAAGTTTCACCAGCGAAAACATGAAGGAGTTCTTGAGGATCAACAAGGTTAACCACGTGATGACCTCCGAATACCACCCCCAGACGAACGGATCGCTAGAGCGGAGTCACACGGGTCTGGTAGACTATTTGCGTCATTATGCCCATGACCAACGGGAATGGGATACGCTGCTACCTGACGCCATGCGGTGCTACAATTCAGTCATTCACGAAGGGACGAAATTCACCCCCCACGAAATGGCTTTCGGCAAACCGAAAAGGACGCCAGAATCGCTTCCTTTGGCAAAACACCTACCGACGACGACGAAGTACATGGAGAACTTAGTTACTCGTCTGAACGAATTAGCGGAGATTGGAGGGAATAATCTGAACGACGCTAAACACCGCGCAAAGAAAAGGTATGACTTAAAAACCAATCCCGTCAAGTTCCAGATAGGAGATCAGGTTTATGCCAAACTAGAAACACGAACCAAACTGGATCCCTACTACGAAGGCCCGTATGAGATTGTGGAATTGCTTGACCTAAACACCGCGATCATCGAAGATCGAAAGGGAAAACGAAAGCTGAAACATCTAGACAAGCTCAAACTGAAGGACCCCGGGCCTAAGGGAGTGAGCCAATGACAGGCTATATCCACCATCACCCGTGGACCTAAGAAGATTGTAACCTAATCTTAAGCCTAGTATGTAACATAGAAGTAGTTTAGAAATAGTCTAGCTTTAGAGATTCGGCAAAGCGACCGCGTGGAAGGAATGCGCGACACTTTCAGGTCCATTCTAATTTTCATACGCTTGACCCCGGTACCGTAGCCAGCGTCTTGGGGGAGGGTGTTACGTACGGCCCTGTTTCCATATTTTTCTAAATCATTCCATTGCAAGTAGTGCAGTCAGCGCATTCCTACACGCGCGCGCTCGGCCGGAAGTTAGAGCAGGAAACGAGCCAAGGGCGCGACGCCCCCCAAAAAAACCACTGATTCAGCTAATCGCGAAAAACCCCACCATCAAGCAACCCGAGGTTTCTTTATCGAAACCGAGGTGATTGCCAGCCAGTCGATTTTTAAATACCGAAGGCTGCTCAAAGTGCGCACCCTCCAGCCTCATCCCCGGCCACACCTAACCGACAACGGGACTCTGCACGAAGGACGAAAGGTGTGAAGCAGACCAGGGCACGGAACAGCAGAAGGTCCTTTTCTACAAGACAGCTGACGCTGACCGCAACGCCCGGCATAAGCTGCACTGAGTATCCAGAGCGAGAAATCCCTTGCCGGTGGGTTCTTGGAGTTGGCCCGGGTGACGCTCAGGAGTAAATTCGGTAGGCTCGTTCCTTCCTCTACCTTCTTTAACTTCTTACCTTCCAATACCAACGTTCACATATATATATATATATATAAATTGGTCTCATATTTCTTGATTACATTAAATAACATTAGTTTAAAATTGTAACGTAGCCTCTAGTATAGTTTAGTGTTATAGGAATTTAGTGTTAAACATGGTGTATCATATTGAATTACTGAACGGTCATTATCGCATTGAATAAAACGCATGTTCGAAAGTAACACGTCAATAGTTCCTCCTAGACCATTCACAGATTGCACAGGTGTCCTTAGGACTTTATTCAAGCAAGCCCACGAGAGTATTCTTCAGCCGCTCGGAGATTACTCTCTTAAGATATATAATAACACGACACCCGGAGCCTTCAGCCCGGTTGTCCGTAACAAGCTATTTTTTTATTGACCTCCCAATTTTCTTTGTTATTTATTTCTCATGGTTCCGGCAAAATGGAACTTTCCTTTCCCGTTAATAAATAGTTCGGGGTGTAACCTGTAGAACTGTGGTTTGTGTTATTATATTCTCTTATACACTCTTCCGCTATCGTTGGCCATGCCTTGTTCTTATTTTCAAATATCTTGCACCTCATCCTATTAAGGGGTAACACCACTCTAGGAGGTCGAAAAATTACCTAATTTCAAGATTTTTTTCCGGGAAAACAACGAAAAAAATGAAAATTATGTGTAAGGTTCTTTATTGCCTATACATTCAAGTACGTATATAAATTTTTTTATAGCAATCTAAAACATAATGGCGGCTGAGCAGGTGGTTGACTGAACGCCCACCATCAATGTAGAGCTCCGCGGCCGGAAAAGTTTCCCCTCCAATTGTGACTCTGGAACAAAAACCCAAAATTTTTCCAATTTCACATACAAAAAGCTCGAGAAAGACGTAGGGATTTTTTTTTAATCACTTTTTTTAAGAAACGGTGGACATTTAAAAAAAAATTTTTTTTTTGCTTAAAAATATGCACTAAAAATGTTCATAACAAATGAAATATGCAACATAAAAAAAAATCCCTACGTCTTTCTCCGGATAATCTTGTTTGAAAGATACTGTCAAAATTTCGAGTCGATCGGTAAAGAATTGAGCGATTTATGTTTCCGGCCGTGTCGGAAAAAGTAGTTTTGAGAAAAACCCGTTGAAAGTTTTCCTTACGAAAAAATCATAGAAATTTGTTGTATACCTTTAATCTGCGATGCCTGCCCCGTATGATTGACCTTCTAAATTGGTATTCTCTTGTTCTTCGTTCTTTCTAGTCGATCTGGCAGCCTGCCTAGCCAATTTTGCTGCGTCAGTCAATCTCGTTTCAGCCACTGATACGCGGTGTTCGTCGGCTTCGCTGCAGAAATTGTAGCAATTTGGTCCGATTTTGATTCCGAGTGTTTGCATAATTTCCATAATTGAGATCATTCCGTCATTGTATACACAAATAGCAATATGTGTGACGATATCCAGAATTGTCTTACCACTAGACCTTGATTTAGGAGCCATCGCCCACACTGTTGCGTTGAAGGACTCGTTGCTATTTTGTGTGTAGCCACCGATACACCGAGTGAGAAGATCATCACTGCTTAATTCTTCATATATTGGTTTTATTGCTTCGTATACATATTCGGAAAGTGGTGTTTTATGATGATGATTTTCCAATGTATTGGTGGCATTCATTCGTTGCCACGAGCATCACGAATCTTCACCGGGCGGACATTGTTCGTGCTGCGGGTTTTCGTCCGTAGACATCTTATGATAAAGAGTCCCCCAAATGCCGTTCCGCATTTTTTCGATTGAGTCGTGGTTTCGACGTATCGCTAGGCCGTAATAAATCGATAATTCGTCAATTAATTTTCCGGTTAATTTTCCTCTTCCTCCTAGGCCCTTTGTTTTCGTTTTTAAATTGCGTAAACGAGTTCCCATACGCTTTTGCACGTGATCAATGCATTCTTTTTTTGTAACAGGACAATCTTCATAAGGCTCAGAATCTAAAATGCCTTTAAAAGTTTTGGAATCGCCATCTCCTATGTAATTGGTATATTTAACATTATACAATTCTTCTGAACGATGAAACATCTCGATCACGGCGTCGACCTCCATTTTTCCGGCAGATCCGTCATGGTTCGCATTGCACTCGTCTGCGTGTTTTTTATGCCAGTCTTCAAATTCTTCGGTGTGTAATTCTTTTTTCCAGTGTTCGCACTGTTTACAATATTTCGATTTTACTACGAAATCGATTACTTTTCCGCTGAACCAGCCAATTAGAGTTGCCAAACCGAATAACGATGAAAACCCGCGTTTTCGCCACGTTCCGTCACCAGATACACTTATTCCATGTTCTTGTCCTTTTTCAATTGATCTGTTCTTTTCAATGTTAGCTGCAATATTCATACTTTTCTTGCAAACGGCTTCTGTTGCGATAGAAATCGTTGTTACTACTTTGTCGTAAAATGATTGAAAAATCGGCCTTGGTAAATCCATAAACGCGCAAAACTTCATCGTTCCATTCAAACCGATGCCGAGCATCCGCATTGCCGGAATAATTCTGCGATTAATTTCGTAGCTTTTGTCAACAAATGGGCAATTTGGCACTTCTTTTTTAGCACAGTTTGCACAAGAAATGACGATTTTAAAGCCTAAGCCACGTTTTCCACTTTCTGTAAATGTTACATTTGATTTACACTCTTCGCACACAACAGCATTCGAAATATCAGTGAAAACTGTAGGAAAGTTTATGATGCGGTAGCTAATAGTATTATCGACTTCAATGTTGTAGTCATCACAGGAGTTTTTCAATTTTTTGGCACTTGTACTAACTCTCGCATCGTTCGGCGTCTCCAATTCGAATCGGTTCAACGGTCGCCTACTTGATGATTTTCGTCTTTTTTCATGTCCACTGCTAAGTTTTATCCCTTTTCGAATACGATTCACTTCACCGCCACTCATGATGCAAATTTTCATTAGTAACATTTTTTTTTTTTTTTATTATTTTTGCAGCATAGTAACGGTTACCATGCTCTATAGTTTGTGTCGCGCCGCTCTGAGCATGGTAACCGTTACTATGCTGCACAGGAATATTTACTTGACATTTCTCTCCGTGTACCTGCTCCGAGCGCGCAGCAGATGGCTACGGTCGGGATCAAAATTCAGGCACTTCAACGATTGTACACCTTATAAATGATGTTGTGTCTTATTCTTGAGACCCTTAGGCACCTTTTAAGCGAAAAAAAAAAATCGATTTTTGGAAAATTCTAGAGTGGTGTTACCCCTTAACTAGCGTCTGGTTTGTTCTCTCATTTAAGCCATTAGAGAAGGCACAGTCACTTGCTGTGAATATTAAATTTATACCTTGATTTTTTATATAATTTTTGAATTGTGTCGAGTTTATACCAGAATATTGGTCTGTTAATACTGTTTTTAATTTTCCATATTTTTTTACTTTTTCTATCAATTTAACGAAATCCTTAGCAACCTGTGTTCTAGATGTACTAATGAAAGCACTTCTTGTGAAGTGATCCACTATTAGGTGTAGGTATCTTTTTGTGCTTTTGCCTTTTAAACCTCCTATTGTATCTAACGAGACAATCTCAAGAGGTTCCCTAGCTGGACCTAGTTGAGATAACGGTGCTTTAAAACAACCAATTCTAGTTTTGTTTTTGATGCACACTTCACAAGAGCGACATATTAATTTGATATGTTTGTACATATTTTTAAAGTAAAACTTCTGACCAACCATTATAATTAATTGTTTATTACCTATATGTCCTTGTTTTTCATGTACCCTTTGCACTAGTGCTTTCCCGAAATCTTCTGTTATCCATATTTTTTCTCTGTTATTCAAAACTTTATATATAATATCACTTTTAATTTTGTATTTATCGTCTAATTGTAGATTTCTTTGGTTTACTTTTATCTCTTCCAACTCTAAGAAATTTGTTGTTTTTATTATTGAGTTTTCATCACTTTCTCTGTTAGGTTCTAAAACTGGATTCCTTGATAAGCAATCAGCTTCTAAATTTTCTATTCCCGGATTGTATACTATGTCAAAATCAGATTGCGATATATAGTTTAATATGTGTATTAGTTCCGGATCCTTACTATTTTTTATATTAAACTTTTCTAGTGGTTTGTGATCTGTCAGTATTACAAATTTTTTTCCAATCAAATAATATTGCCAATAAAGGATAGCCTCTTTGATAGCTAGACATTCAATATATATCGCTTTTTTTGTTTTCTGTGAAGTAGTTAATTTTTTTGAAAAGAAAAATACTGGTTTTAGCAATTTATTTTCTTGAGGTTGTTTTAGTATAGCCCCAACTCCTTCTATGCTTGCATCAGTCAAAATGTAGATTGGAGCCTCTGGATCAAATATCGCTAGTACGGGAGCAGAGCATAAGAATTTTTTTACTTTTTGAAAACTATTCTGGCATCTCTCTGACCATATAAATTCTATATTTTTCCTTAATAAATTATATAAAGGTTCTAGTAGTATCGCATGATTTGGTATATATTCTATATAGAAGTTTATCTTTCCTAGGAATTGTCTAATGTTTTTCCTTGTTTGTGGTATAGGAAATTCTTTTATTGCTATGAGGTTATCATTCATTGGCCTAATATAGTTATCACATATCTCATCCCGGGAAAAA
This sequence comes from Tenthredo livida, assembly GCA_963992785.1. Classification (NCBI taxonomy): domain Eukaryota; kingdom Metazoa; phylum Arthropoda; class Insecta; order Hymenoptera; family Tenthredinidae; genus Tenthredo; species Tenthredo livida. Next base: position 5,253,276 of record OZ023073.1, read on the forward strand.
ATAGTTGTATATGAATATAAATAATCATATATGACCTTATCATTAATGATCATGAACGAAATTTGTCTCTATATGACCATATATAACCATGTATAATTGGCCAGGTCTGATCATGTCTGCTTATATATAATCAGATATGATCAGATTTAATCATTTGTTTTGGACAAATTGAAATAAAACAGTCAATTAAATTACAAAATCATAAAAACTATTTTGTTTTTATATCTTCTATTCGTCGTAATGGTCCGGAATTATGGTTATTTCTGATAATTGACTTTTTTTTGTTGATTAAAATTTTCTGACCGTTTCTTACTGGGATTCGAACCCGGGTCCTTCTGCGTATCAGTCGAAGCTTCTACCACTTTGCTACTTTACGTATTTGATAGTTGATACTTTCAGAATGTCTATATGTATTTGACACGAAAATTTATCAACCTTACGAATGCACTTAATATTGATTATGATGATCGAATGATTCTTGAATTGTTTTCGTATTTTAGGGAATGTGAGGCAATATGACCACTCTAAATTTTTCAGCAGACAAAATTACTAATCTGAAAATGCTGTGTATTCTATTTATTGAAAGAGATCAAACGTTTATTTTATTGACTGGAGGAATTCTATAACTTTGTGGGGCAAAACGGCTAATTTAATAATATCATAATATTCAGGTTTTTATTGTTTAAATTGTCAAAGAATATGTATGGGTATGCAGGGTGATTCAGAATTCATGACGAATCTCTTGAGGGGTTTATCCTTGTCAAAATTGGGAACGAAAGTCCCTCAGCCATTTTTCCTTGGAAATATTTTTTTCCGACAAACGATTTTTTTTGTTTTTGTTGTTTTATTTGTCAATTTTGAAGGATCCCAAAAGTTTTTTATTCGGTGGAAGATATAGAAAAAATGTGTTATGATTCCAAGGAAAAAAAATCATTTTTCGGAAAAATGGCTGAAGAACTTTCGATCCCGATCTTGTCAAGGATCAACCCCTCATGAGAGTCGTCACGAATTCTGAATAACCCTGTATATTGAGGTTTCATGACAATCAGGTCTGATCAGATCTGATCATATATAGACCTACATTAGACCTATATATGATTACACATGGACTTATATCAGTCAGGTCTGATCATATCTAATTATATATAGACCATATATGAATAATAATAATAATATAATAATAATGATAATATTTTATAATTATATATAGACCTATAAATGATTGGACATTGACTTATATCAGTTATGTCTGATCATATCGTATGAAATTAGACATGATTATGCCTGTTCATGTCTGATCAGGCCTGATGCTCATGGCCGATCATGGTCTGATCACGTATCAGGCCTGATCAGAGCGACATAGTTAGAGCAGGGCGGAGGTTTTCAACCTTTCAGGCATAATCATACATGAACAGGCATGGCCATGCATGATCAGGCATGAACGTATTTATGATTAGGTCTGACGTCAGGCCTGATTATACCTGAACAGGCATGATCATGTCTGACATCAGGCATAATCATACACGAACAGGCATGGCCATGCATGATCAGGCATGAACGTATTTATGATCGGGTCTGGCATCAGGCCTGATCATACATGAACAGGCATGATCATGTCTGGCAGCAGGCGTAATCATACATGAACAGGCATGGCCATGCATGATCAGGCAGGAACGTATTTATGATCGGGTCTGGCATCAGGCCTGATCATACATGAACAGACATGATCATGTCTGGTAGCAGGCGTAATCATACATGAACAGGCATGATCATGTCTGGCATCAGGCATAATCATACATGAACAGGTATGGTCATGCATGATCAGGCCTGAACGTATTGGGCGCTTCAGGCCTGATCATTCATGATCATGCATGATCATGTCTGGCATCAGATATGAACAGGCATGAACAGACATGATCATGTCTAATTTCAGGCCTGATCATACATGAACAGACATGATCATGTCTAATTTCAGGCCTGATCATACATGAATAGGCATGATCATGTCTGTTCATGTATGATCAGGCCTGAAATTAGACATGATCATGTCTGTTCATGCCTGTTCATATCTGATGCCAGACATGATCATGCATGATCATGAATGATCAGGCCTGAAGCGCCCAATACGTTCAGGCCTGATCATGCATGACCATACCTGTTCATGTATGATTATGCCTGATGCCAGACATGATCATGCCTGTTCATGTATGATTACGCCTGCTGCCAGACATGATCATGTCTAATTTCAGGCCTGATCATACATGAACAGGCATGATCATGTCTGAACATTTTTTCCCGGGATGACCTAAATAAATCACTTTATTGCTGGCAAACACACATTTTGATAAATTTAACTTAAAACCTTGGTTCTGTAATGCTTGCACAGTCAGATTCAAGTGTCTTATATGATCCTCATAAGTTTCTGAATGAATTAAAATATCATCTATATAATTTACAGCGAATTTGCTCAATTCATTCTTTCTCAAGACATCAAATCCTCTATAGTCCCTATAGTTTTCCTTTCTATTCTATTTTGAATGAAATTCGGTAAACTTATAACAATTAGATTTATTTGAGAATTCAATGAGATCTCATCATCCACTTCCAATAGTAAATTTCTTTTCTTTAGAGCAAACTCTAACAAAGACCCATTTAAATATTTAAAATTATAAGCGTAGGCTATTTCAGTCCAGGATTGTACTGAAAAAGTTTCTATAAAAGAGTGATGCCATAATTCCCAGTCGGTTAGCGAATTCTGCTTCATAAAGACGTTAAACCAATTTAGAGCGGAGTCTGTTAAAAATAATCTCAAAGTCTCTGTATAGTTATTTTGTCTAATTCCTACTCTTGTACATTCTTGGACGAATAATCTAATCCATGTAGTTGCTTTAAGATTCTCTCCATTAAATTTATCTAGTATTATATCTTCAGCTAAGGAGTGAGTGGATTTCTCTGGTTTACTTGTGTTAGTTTGTTCTTGCGCTGGTGACGCCTCATCCAAATACTCATCGTTGAAAGCCACGTTTCCCTCTTCATCCATATAAACTTCTTGTAAACTTTCATCCAGAGTGATCATAATGTTGCGGAATTTGTTTCTAGTTTTTAGACTTTTTACCACATTTTTGACTACATTAGTATCAAACAGTTTTTGATGCTGTATACTGGTTTGCTTATCTCTTGGCAATTGAAAAATCTCTGGTTGACCTACCAGTTGTATGGTTTTTACCCTCACTATGGTGCTCTTGGCATCAGGGCCGGCCTCAGACACAAAGAGGAATTTAGCTCTATACTCCATTGTATTGAATTGTAAGTCTCGAAATCAGGGACTTGGGCCGGGTAGGTGACTCTTTTGAGGTTAAATAATCAAACAATGATTGATGCAGAATATACAACTGTAATAAACAAACATATTTAGAGGTGAGCGTGGAGTTGCGCTCCTATTTACAAAGTCTTAATAGTTAAGATAAATACGTGATTCAATACAATTGTTGTTAGCCTTATTTTACCCGTGCTAATCGCCGAATCTTCCTTCGTGCTAATTGCTGAATCATCCTATGTTCTCAACCTATGTTCTCAACCTAGCCTGGCCACCTAGTTTGGCGGCCCGTTCAAACTTACATATATAATTATGTCATTATATAGATTTGTATAGAATTTACATAGAATTTAATATATAATTTATATAGGTACAATTTATATAGAATTTGATACAGAATTTATATAGAATTGTATAAAATTCTATGAAATTATATCAAATTATATCAAATTATCCACGGCCTTGAAAGACTTTTTAATTAGTTGAGGATTTTGATTCGCAAAAAGTCAAGAATGTTCAATCTTATGTAGGTGATCTGCATTTATTTTTGATGAAGAGTCGCGAGTGGAATTTTGAATTTGTTTCGTGGAGTTTTATTATTCTCATTAATTTATGAAAATGATTATAATAAATCATTATTGTACAGCGTCAATTATGATATTATTGTTGAACGAAAAATTGCTCCAATTAAATGTCCATTAGCTCTGAATTCGATAGCTTGATCATAGGTTTCGACAAATAGGAAAATATGAAGCTCAAAACAGCGCGGTAGTTTCGGGCAGTCAGTAGAGCGTGTGACTAGTGGTACCCATGGGAGTATGCGAGCGGACATGGGTTCAAATCCCGGTGTGGTCGAAAGAATCGGATGACATTTTTCTTAGCGAACTGGTGATGCTTGCTGATCTACATGTATGTGCGGATGGAGTTATAAGATGTAGATCTGAATATTCACACTTGAGTAATTTTTTTTGGTTTGTGCGGCCCGCACGACGTGCGACACATATGTAAAGCATATGCGGACACAGCTGTGTGATCACCTGATGACACGTCGTGCGGAGAAATCGGCACGCGTGCCTTCCCCGTGCGCGCACTGTGCAAACTTTTTGTTATCTGGGTAGTGACAGCCATCGCGTGTCATAACAAATGCCGTCACCCGGCCAGTCACTCGGCTGGAGTGGGGATTTGGTGCCAAACCAATCAGAGAGACGACAGACAGTCCGATCCAATATGGCGCCGCCCATACACAATAATACAAACCAATATGGCGCCCGGTTTTCAGAATCCAAGATGACTGTTTTAAAATTAAAGATGGCGACTTTTTCGACTTTTTTTTGAAAATCCAAGATGGCTACTATTCATCGAAATCCATGATGGCTACCATTTTTCAAAATCCAAGATGGCTAGTATTTTTTTTCAAAAATCAAATACTGGTATACTAAGACCCGCTTCCCCTGATATCGCCTCTGAAATATACCTACCGATTTTGCCAGACAAAGACGTTGGCTCTGAAATAATAAAATCCTTATCTTATAACCTACCGATTTCACTAGACAAAGACGATGGCTCTGAAATAATAAATCCTTATCTTATATATACTAACTGAAATTAAGAGAGCATGACAGGGTATACGCAAGGATCGACACAAATTATTTCTCAAATATTCGTTTATTCGATATTACTCTTCAGACTGGTTTTACAATCATCTTTTTTTCATTCAATCGAAATTAATATTAAGACTGGTTTTACAATCATGATTTTCTCTACAGTAGGTACAACAGAGCGCGCTGACCGGCTATTTGGAATCGTAAGACCAGTTTAGATCGCAAACGGCGGTCATCAGAGACCTACCGAATCGATGAACCAAACCGCGATCTTCCGCGTAAGCCCGGTACAGTCCTCCTGACGCTATCTTGACGTAAGCACACTGATGATTACCCCAGGATAGAGTCGGGAGAATCATACCGGCCTTACGAGGAAGATGTCGGCCGGATTCATCACTCGGTAGATCGCGGGCGACCACCGTTTGGGATCTAATCCAGTCTCATAATGCGAAATACGAGTCATTGTCGATATAATTATTAAGACTAGTTTTCACAAGCATCCCATACATCGGATAGTATAAACTACAGAGCACGCTGACCCTGGACTCGCATCCCCCTCCATTCGCAATCATATGACTAGAGCAGATCCTCACATCGGCTATCCGAAACGTACCGAAACGATGACCCAGCAAACCTTCTTCCGCGCAAACCCAGTGCAAATGACCTGACGCTATCTTGACCCATTCACACCTATGAATGCCCCAGGATAGAGTCGGGACGATTGTACTGAGTTCGCGCGGAAGAGAGTCGGGAGTTTCATCGTCTCGGCACATCCCGAATGACTGATGTTTGGACTTGCTCAAGTCTCATGATCCGAATCGCGCGGGGATGAAACCCCAGAGTCAACGTGGTCTGACAGTTTATTATTCTCTCTCTCTTTCGCATCTACTGACTACCCACTCGAAACACTGAGTAACCAACTTGACACATATCACTTATCAATTAGAACGCTCTGACATATGTCAGCAATGATATAGGACAAAAACAAACGGGTCAACTCGTGAAACACAACACTTAAATGGGTCTTGGGGGAATCCGCATCCCTCAACAGGCTGCAGACTGTGTGCTCCGCTGCATCGGCCTCCTCGCACACCACGACACCGATATGCTGCAGAGTCGGGGCCTTCATCTTTCTGGATCGTACCACGGCGGAAAAGTGGCGAACCAGCAACTCCTTGCATTTGTTGACATCCCCCACCAGTTGCTCCAACTGAATAATATACTCGTCTATACAGCGGGCGATATGTCGCAGGCCGTCAAACGTAACTTTTTGCATCACAATTACGGACGAATAGTTCTTTCGCTTCTTGAATTTAGGCTCGCCGGCGTTATCATCATCATCTTCCTCGTACCCCTGCTGACTTCCAACCTCATCAGGATTGCTCGAATAAAACGCAACGACTTTCGAGCCGTGTGCCGATGTGAAGCGCAGGGCACACCCTCCGGGTAGCGAGATTGTGTCGTTTAGCAAAGAACTCAGTCCGCCGGGAGGACGCTCGCTTTTCTCGAAATACTTCTCGATATCTTCGAGCTTTTCCACCAGGTCCTCCCATGCTTCGGCGCTGAGGGATACTCCGCTTGAGTAATTGTTGACGAATTTCACCACAGGCTCGAAATTTCCATCCAAACGAAGACGAAGACCGATATTAACTTTTTTAGACCACGAGGCGTTGAGGCCGTAGGTCCTCGACAACACTAGGTTACGCTCGGATTCCTTAAGAGCTATGTCAAAAGTTTTGAACAATCGACTACACTCCTCTTTCAACAAGCTTGTTTTCGGTGTGGCCATAGTTCTTGATTGTTCGGTTGCAACTCAAAGCTCTGCACCCAATCTAGTCTTCACCGAGACCGAGTTACCCACCATTCTGCACACCTCAACAAAAATACGCAGCACCACGTGACAGTCGCATGACAGTCGCAGGCGGCATCGCGCAGCGCGCTTCAAAGAAAATGTGACCTCATACCGATCACGCGAGAAATACTGTAACCACGTAATCCGACGCACAACGGACGTCGTTATCTTCCAGGTATTGTTAACACGGTCTTCGTTATATTTCAACAATAAAGTCGTACCCCGACAGCGGTCACCCTCACCTTTCGTAAAACGCTCCAGGTGCCCTGCATATTCACACACACACACACACACACACACACACACACACACACAATTTTCAATACTAGCCCTAGCGAAATCCTTATGAAGGTGATAGAGAGTGTTGAGAATTGTTACTCAACATTCCCTCACATTTCGCAAATAGGCTAACTTTAATAATTAAGCAAGGCGTGACCTGGAATGCGACACAGCGCAGCGCATGCAGGTTACGCCAATAATCACGTAAGCACATTTAGGTAATAAATTAGGCTAGAATCTGAGCTGCGCCTCAGTCTTAAGCAAATAATTGCAAAAAGCGAAGAGTATCTCTTCGACTAAGATTCGAACCGGAGCAAGTGCTCCAAGCTCATTGTTTTGTATATTGTTGAATATTAAATAAAAACTACTTTCGTTGCTATCTTGTACTTAGAGTGATCTTTAACAATCACCTCTGGGAACAACCCTATAACTCCCGATCCCTGAAAAACGAGAGTTAAATATTACAACAAGAGACTCGCATTACAAACTAACAGATCTTCCAGTGAAGAATCGTTAACCAGTTAATCGAATAACAATAATTTCATGAAAACTACGCTAACCTTCCGCGCATATATATTTTCACAGTGTCTGTGTCATTCACACACACGTACGTCGGTATTAATTATGATACGTGCACGAGACACTAGGATCTGGTATAGGTGCGTCATATCAGTGAGATCTATAAGTTAAGCTGCATCCGTGCAATTTGCTCAGTTTGAGAATAAACAGCTCGAAAAATGGAAGCAAATAATTTCAACCACGAATTAACGGGTGTGGACCGGGCGATTTACCGGAACAGCGTGGTTCGGAGTGTGATACGCAACGCGTTGCATTACGCCAGGAGATCCACTACTCAAACCGTGCGAGAGTTTGACGATAATTGGTTGCTCGAGCTGGTGGCCCTACCGGCTCTACCGTTTGAGGGGGATTTTATGGTGTTGCACCGTTCACGATATCGCTCGTATGTACGAAAGGCATGTGTTTGATCATTCTCGGGAAAGCATGAGGACGGCTGTCGACGTGCTGCACGAACGCGGTAGTCAGTCATTCCCTGAAGTCACCAACATGATACAGGTGTACATGGATCACGAGGGTAAGTAATAACTCGGTTCTACAAGCGTTCTATCAACGGCTCGCTTCATAGTTTTCGCTGGGGTTTTTTCGCACCAGACAACTCGACCAGCGAGCCCGGGACGGATTGGATGAACGAAAAAGAGGAGAAAGAGGTCGACGAGGAGGATCAACTCATGTACGATGCTGCGGCTCGTTGAGAGCTTGCCACGCGGGAGGAGGAGGAGGAAGAGCGTGAATTGATTAGAGTAACCGACCAAGCTGAAGCTGTCGAAGATATTGTCGAAGCCGATAATACGGCTACCATCGCACCACCACCGTCTCCTGATGAGCGTGAATCGATACGGGTAATCGAACAAGCCGGAAATGCCACTACCATCGCACCACCGTCTCCCGAAAGTTCCTCAACCGACGATGCGATGGAGGTGGAGTTTTCCGACGATTCCTCCGGTGAGTACACGCGATTCGGCATTTTTCTTTTTTTCTCATTTCTGAGACGATTCGTGTAACCTGGACTTCAAGTCTTGGCTATCAGAGCGGCGCCGCGCTGTCTACACGTTGAAGCGAGCAGGGGATGTCAACGAAGGCGCCGGTACATCGGGTATACAGCAGAGCGGGGGGAAGAGAGAGAGAGTCACTAGCACAGCTGTAGACGATCACGTCGCGAGTCCTCCGGGTGTCAGATTCATGATTGTAGACGAGAATCGTAAATATTATCGCTAATTCGCCGTCACAGGTAGTGTCTTAACGCTCAAAATCATAACGCCCCCGGAAACCGTCGATCCTGTGACCTCGCTCGAAGAAGCCATCCGGGATATTCACAATTACGTCACGAGCAATGCCCCGGACTCTGTCGATGATCCCGCGAACGATTATATAGGATTCGGACTAGATACACCCTCGTTTACTCTGGAAACAGCCGATTTGTCGTTTCGGCCGGTCCGGGACTCTCGCGACGAGGATCTCTGGCGGCTCGTGTTCAGTCTCACTCAAAGCGCATCCGAATTCCGTGTAGATGACGCGTTCACAATTACGGTTAACCGAGTCAGCGTACCGGTGGGTCGCGGTAGAAAAAGTCAACCTCTCACGCACGAGGAGGTGAGCAAACGATCGCTTCTCGAGGTCGAACGCGACAATATTTGTCTACCGCGAGCTATAATTTCTGCCCGTGCCTACTTCAACAGGGGGCTAACACCTCACCTCGATGGTCCGACGTACGTCACGCGAAATCGAGACTTCAGAGGGAGGCTGCCATGACTTTTTGCAGAGAGGCGCGTGTAGAAGTCCCCGCAGAGGGTTGTGGCATGCGAGAGATCGTCCGATTTCAAGAATATCTGGCCCCCCTCGGCTTAGCCGTTGTAATATACGATTTTAACACCTTTGGGCGCGGGGGTGAGCCCGTTTACAACGGTGCGCGCATACTCGTTGAGCGGGGTGAATGCGTCAGCGGGAGATTGAACATACTGTACTTTCCTCGTGGCGGTCATTACAAGCCTATACTGAATTTAACAGCCGCAGCGGCCAACAGACGCACATTGTTTCGAAACGACTCAAAAAGCGCGCATAACTGATTTTAGGTTACATGACAATAGTGGTACACAGGTGATAGACTCTTTCCAAGGTTTTTGGGGTCGCTGATTCCAAATTTCATGTCAGATTTGGAAAATTTTAATTGGCTGACCGGAAATGGAGATCGAAAACACCAAAGATTGATTCAAGCGGTTTGAAATTTGATGCCACGGGGTTTTGGGGGTCGCTGATTCCAAATTTCATTTCCAGATCACTAAATTCAAAATGGCTGACCGGAAATGCGGATCTAAAACACCAAACATTGATCTAAGCGGTTTGAAATTCGGTGCCCCGGGGTTTTTGGGGTCGCTGATTCCGAATTTCATGTCAACATTAGCGTAGACCTTATTTGGGGGTCGGACGAATTTTAATCGAATCGCTTCCCAAAACGGTTCCAAATATTAGAAAAAAAATGAGTTCAAAATTTAATTATTTATTACAATGGAAACACATGCCCAAACGAGCTTTTGAATTTTCCTTGTTTTACTTAATTCATTGCTGGAGCATAAAAATGCATGGGAAAAAATGATAGCTAGCGTTACGAAACGCGAATCGATTACGTAAAAATATAAAACATTTTCATCGCATTTCACAACTGAAATGATCGAAAACCTCTAAATTTTTAGTGGCCAAATATTGATATTGTTCAATAAACAATTCGAATCTAATAACAAATAATATTTTTTTGGTACGAAGAGTTATTTTTATCAATAAAATGACCAAATTATAATATTAGTGAAATTACAGCATATTACACACGTGTTCACAGATTATTGACAAAAGTTTGTTAATACAGAAATCTGGATAGTTTCTTCTGTGTTCCGGAACAATTTGCTCACTGAACTGTTTCTGTTGTTCATTTTAGTTTGATGATCATTATATAGTTCGATCAATTCAACGGCTCTTTCAGCAGTGGCGTTGACAACTTTCAATTTTTCAACTATGTTGAGGATTTTTTTATAATCCGCATTCCGTTATTAACCCTCTTTCGTGAAAGGCGTTTCTCCCACTTTGCAGTCACCCAAGGAGGCGGAGCGTAGCGACGATAGTGTGCGTGTAGCGTAGCCCACCAGCCAGGGCTGTCTCCACTGGGCCCGGTGAATTGTAAAAGAGGAAATGACGTACGTGAATAAAAGGGCGCACAGAGAACCCGTCGAAAACGGAATGCCACGTTACTGTACGCCCGTGAGGTGAGATCACAGCGTAGTGGGGACAGCAGCGACGCGTGAATGGTCGTCCCCACTCCGGCAGCCAAATAGCGAGTTAGAGCGACTTTCACGAAAGAGGGTTAAGGATCGTTTTCTCCGAAACCTTGATTGATTTCGAATATATCAAAAATGACCAATTCATCAACATTTTCAAGTCATGTGTTAGAAGTGAAGTGAGTCACGCTTTCGAAAAAAGAGGACTGTAGGAAAACCAATAAAAACACTGCTTAAAGGACCAAAGTAAAAACTCCTATTGTACATGAAAAAAAAATTCAAAACTAAGGAATATTGTCTCCTTCACGATTTGTAATCAATTGTTTCTGTGGAATACGAAAATAAATAACGAAAGAAATAAATTCAATTTCAACTCATTTATATTGTTGTAATCGGGATCCTAAGATCTTTCATACAACTACAATTCATTCAAGGTTCGTTACCAGCGCAAGGGTGGGGGCGAGGCGCGGCGCGGGTCGGCGAGATAAGACGTTTTGTGAACATTGAAAATTCGCCTACCCAAGGGTGACTAAAAGTGGCTCATGAGATATTTTTTTTCAGACATTAAAAGACTTATATTTTCAGATTCAAAATGATTCAAAGTACAACCTGCTACATTTCGTATGTTCTGGAATTTAGAAAGTAACACATCAATATTTCGGAACACCATCATGTAAATTGTCAACCATTCATGTTTTTCTACAGAAACTACCTTGATTACCTGAAAATTATACGAAATTAAGGCGTCTCACTTATTTCACGGGAAATATATAGCTAGTTTCCTGAATTTCGATTAGTAGAAACTGAACGAATGATGATTGCTGTTAAGAAGAAGCTCGACAATCCGACTTTTATTAAGTGGAGTCAGATGCTTCAAGGTGTCAGTTCTCCATAAAAATAAACCAAATATAGGTTTTTTGAAATTAATTTCTAGCTATTATGCGCGCCTTTCAAGCCGTTTCGAAACAATGTGAGATGCTTCTGTGAGCCTTGCAACATTGCCTATCGCAACGTCGGCGATCACAGGTGCTCCAACAGATGTCCCAGCTGCAACACCGTACCACAGTGTGCCAGAGCGGGGGTACGGGTGCGATGCGTTGGGTGTGGCCGGTGCTTATTCGAGGAGGAATGTCTGCGGAGACATCGAGTCGCGGGATCGTTCGATGCTTGCAGAAGCGTCTGCGACACGCTACAGATGTGCAGCGAATGCGGTCTGTTCGTCAATCGCGCGAAGGGTGCTCACCCCTGCAGCAACGCGTACTGCCACACGTGCGGATCCGTACAGCCGGTCAACCACGAGTGTTACATGCAACCTCTCAAACCACTCACCGGAAACCAGGAACATATATTTGTATTTCATGACTTTGACACGCGACAATGCGCCTCGGTGGCCGGCACCCGAGATGTCAATCTGCACGTGCCGAATCTGTGCGTGGCGCAGCAGATGTGCACCAACTGCATACACGAGCCTGACATAACCACACCCTGTTCTAGTTGCGGCCTCGTGCGCGAGTTCGTATTCCGAGACAACCCCGTTAAACAGCTGGTGGAGTTTGTCACGCGGGACGTTTGTCGATTTAGAAAGATCGTCTGCATAGCGCATAACGCTAGCGGATTCCATTCTCAATTTATACTGCGCTACCTAGTGGAGAATAACAGAGATCCTCCGCAGGTGATTCTGAACGGCACCAAGATCATACTTATGGAAACGGGTCACACGCGTTTCCTCGACTCTTTGGCCTATATGCCTATGGCTCTAGTCGCGCTACTCAAGGCATTCGGACATCCTGTGGAATCGCGCAAGGGTATATTTCCGCATCTGTTCAATACGCCGGAGAATCGCGATTACATAGGTCCGTTACCAGCCGCGGAATTCTACTCCCCCGACAGCATGAAGGCCTCGGACAGGTACGCTTTCTACAAATGGTACGAGGAAGCCACGACCAGCGGCTACGTGTTCGATTTCAACCGCGAGCTCTTGGAATATTGCCGCAGCGACGTAGACATCCTTCGGCGAGCATGCGTTGCGTTTAGAGATATTTTTCTGATTTGTGGCGGTGTTTGCCCGTTCTCGCGAAGCACCACCATAGCATCGGCCTGTTCCGTCGTGTTTCGACAAAATTTCCTCCGACCCCGTACCATAGGAATACCACCGGCGGGTGGGTACAGGTTGACCAACAATGAATCGGTAAAAGCGGTCAGATGGCTCGTTTGGATGGAGTGGGAGTTGGGGACAGAGGTGAGGCACGCTACTCGAGGTCGCGAGTACAGGATCCCCGAGACAAGACGGCTTGTCGACGGGTATTAAACAGATGATGAGGAGGAACGACACGTGTTGGAATTTCACGGCTGCTACTGGCTCGGGTGTCGAAAATGTCACACAGTCAATCGCGACAAAGAGTTATCCGGCGGGGATACGATGGACAGACGGTGGGAAGAGACTAGGGCAAAAACGGCACGCACGATCGAGCTTGGCTACAGGGTCACCGAGATGTGGGAGTGCGTGTTCGACGAGATGATGGAAGCCGATCCGGAAATGCGCGACTACATCGAACAGCATCCTCTGGTCCTCTCCCGCGACTCGTTGAATCCTCGAGACGCGTTTTTCGGAGGACGTACGGGGAACCGGAAGCGTTATCACGAGGCTGCCGCGGGGTAAGAAATCCGATACGTAGACGTAAGTAGTAGATGCCAGCCATGGGGCGTCACAACAAATGACGTCACCAGGTCATTGACCGGCTGGAGTGGGGACTTGGCGTCAAAACAATGAGACCGTCCGATCCAAGATGGCGCCGCCCATGCACATCAAAACAAAACAATATGGCGCCCGTTTTTCAGAATCCAAGATGGCGGCCGTTATTCCAAAATTAAAGATGGCGACTGTTATAAAATCAAATATGGCGAGTGTTATATATATACTAGCTACGACTATATATATACACTAGCTATGACTTATACCAATTCCCGCTTCTCCGATGTCGGCTCTGAAATAATGAATTCTTATTCTATATATATATACTAGCTATGACTTATATCAATGCCCGCTTCTCCGATGTCGGCTCTGAAATAATAAATTCTCATCCTATATATATGTATATGGGGCATTCCAGCTCAACTCAACCGGCCAACGGAAGTGACCTCTTCGATTTTGTTCTCGAAATATTATATGGTAGTTCTATATTAAACATGACATGTCTGTGAAGATCAAGCCTTAAATCAAAAATCTGCCCAAGTTATGATTTTATGAAGATTTGAATCGCCTTACATTCAAATATTCAGTGCCACTAAACGATGAGTCAACTCAAAAAGGTGTCTAATGGATTATGTCCGGTACAAAGTGTAGTTTGGATGGAAATTCAATGAAAAATTTCAAGCACTCTTTGTCTCTAAAATTTCTCGAAAATCTCAAATTTCTCGGGAGTGCCCTAATCGATTAAGATGAATTTTGCACACAAAATTTTCAGTGAAAAACTACAAATTTTGGTCCCCGAAACAATATGCCCGGACGTCAACTTCCGGAGTTGTGCAGTTTTTAAATAATTATATAATTACCATTTCCGAGGAAATTTTGGTTCGCACGAATAAATAACATTGGGTATGATGCAAAGCATAGAAAGCTTGGATACAAATATTTAGGAACTTGCTATTAGACATCAATAAATCAATTTAGTAATTGATAATCTTTTTAGTTATAACAAACATAATTTATCCTTCAATCGTGTCCAATAGCCCTTTCTGTTTTTATGAATCACTGATTATATTTAACTGGATACGAGTTCACATGGACGGCAGGGGCCAATTCTTGCACCTGAGTGTACAGTAATGTTCATGAATGGGTTTGCGCTGGCTAACTATTTTTTTCAGACTTTTTCGGATACCATCAATAAAATAATATTATATTATTTTTACAAGGGGTCACAATTACTATTATTACAATTTCGGCTATCAGCACATCAAATACGACTAGGATGGAGTCTTGTTTCCGAAAAAGTCCGAAAAAAACAGTTAGACACCGCCAACCCATGAACGAACATTACTGTACACTTGGGTGCAAGCATTGGCCCCTGCCTTCCATGTGAACTCGTATCCAGTTGAATATAATCAGTGATTCATAAAAACAGAAAGTGCTATTCGACACGATTGACGAATAAATTATGTTTTTGATAACTAAAACGATTATCAATTACTAAAATGATCTATTGATGTCTAATAGCAACTTCCTAAATATTTGTATACAAGCTTTCTATGTTTTGCATCATACCGACACTGGAAAAAATTTGGGCGACTTACAAATATAGGCCTAGTGGCGCTGCACTCGCTTGCCTTGAGACGCTACTTACTCAGATTTCGGGATCATAAGTACACTTTGTCGGGTGACTTTCTCACCCACAAACGCGGTGAGCTATCACTGGGATTGTAGCTCGCCCGGCTTGGTATACTGAGTCACCCTAGTAGAGCGTGTATCAGATCCAAAACCAGGTTCGCAGCGCATATCTGTTTAACGCTGCTACGTCACTCCATGGTAACGCTAGTCACCCAAATTTCTTTCAGTGCAATGTTATTTATTCGTCCGAACCAAAATTTCCTCAGAAATGGTAATTATATGATTATTTAAAAACTGCACAACTCCGGAAGTTGACGTCAGGGCATATTGTTTCGGGTGTCAAAATTTGAAGGTTTTCACCGAAAATTTTGTGTGCAAAATTCATCCCAATCGATTAGGGCACTCCCGAGAAATTTGAGATTTACGAGAAATTTTAGAGAAAAAGAGTGCTTGAAATTTTGCATTGAATTTCCATCGAAACTACAACTTGTACCGGACATAATCCATTAGACACCTTTTTGAGTTGACTCATCGTTTAGTGGCAGTGAATATTTGAATGTGAGGCGACTCGAATGTTCATAAAATCATAACTTGGGCAGATTTTTGATTTAAGGTTTGATCTTCACAGACATGTTATGTTTAATGTAGAACTACCATGTATTATTTCTAGAACAAAATCGAAGAGGTCACTTCCGTTGGCCGGTTGAGTTGAGCTGGAATGCCCCATATATACTAGCTGAAATTGACAGAAAATGACGAAGTATATGCACGGATTGACACAAAAATTATTTTCAAATATTTGTTTATTTTCTTTTCCGAGTAAGTACAACAGTTTTGTTCAAATATTTGTTCATTATTTCATTGAATCTAGTTTTTCACAGTAGGTACAACAGAGCGCGCTGACCCGTATTTCGGATCGCAAGACAATATCGCACCCTCGCATCGATCATCCGAGACCTAACGAATCGATTAATCAAGCCGCGATCTTCCTCATAATTCCGGTACAATCCTCCTGACGCTATCTTGACCCATTCATGAATGAATGCCCCAGGATAGTGTCGGGAGAATGATACCGGCCTGACGAGGAAGATAACAGTCGGATTCATCGCCCGGTAGATCGCGGAGATCGATGCTTGGGTACTATCTGGTCTCACAATCCAAAATACGGGTCACATTCATACAAGATTAGTTTTCACACTTATCCCTTATATCGAACAGTCTCAACTACAGAGCGCGCTGACCCTGGGCTCGCATTACCCGCCATTCGCAATTACGTGACTAGAGCACATCCTCACATCGGTTATCCGAAACGTATCGAGACGATGAACCAGCCAGCCTTCCTCCGCGTCAACCCGCCACAAGTGTCCTGACGCCATCTTGACCTATTCATGAATGAATACCCCAGGATGGTGTCGGGACGCCTGTGCTGAGCTCGCGCGGAGATGAGACGTTTCATCGTCTCAGCACACCGCGAATGACCGATGTTTGGACTTGCTCAAGTCTCGTGATTCGAATCGCGCGGGGATAAAACCCCAGGGTCAACGCGGGCTGACAGTTTATTACTTTCTCTCTCTCTCTCTCTCACACACATATACACACACACACCACTTAACAATGGAATCGCGCCGACATATGCCGACAATAATACACACACTTCACTTATCAATTATAACACTCTGGCGTATGTCGGCTATGATGTAGGGTAAAAACAAACGGGTCAATTCGTGAAACAGAACATCCAACTGGCCCCTGCAGAATTCTACGTCCGGCAAGTCCCTGTGGAGTGCAGCATTCGCTGCATAGGCCTTCTCGCACACCACGACGCCGATCTGCTGCAGAGTGGGGGCCGTCATCTTTCTGGATCGCACGACGGAGGCAAATTGACGAACCATCAACTCCTTGCATTTGTCGACATCCTTTACCAGCACGTCCGAGTGAGCGATATACTCGTCTAGGTACCGCATCGTTTTCCCGAATTGTTATTTTCCCGAATCCGTCATTTTCCCGAAAGTTCATATTCCCGACCGACTATATTCCCGAATCGTCGTTTTCCCGAATCGTTGTTTTCCCGAATCCGCCGTTTTCCCGAATCCGTCATTTTCCCGAATCGCCATATTCCCGACACACTAAATTCCCGAATCGTCGTATTCCCGACACACTAAATTCCCGAATCGTCATATTCCCGACCAAGCAAATTCCCGAATCCTTGTTTTCCCGAATCGTTGTTTTCCCGAATCTGCCGTTTTCCCGAATCCGTCATTTTCCCGAATCCGTTATTTTCCCGAATCGTCAAATACCCGAAAACGGCAGCTCATGCTAGCTTCACTACTCAGTCGGTATTATCTACACCGCGTGACAACAGAGGGCGTTGGTTGATTGATAATTCTCGATCCTTTACAAATAATCGTCGCAACCAGAATATGATATTCACCATTCGACATTAATTGACAACATAAACGATGTTATTCACACGTATGTACTTTTTAATGGTCATCGCAGTCTGTTGGAAAATTTGGTCTTCAGCGAGGTCTTGAGTTAATTCCCCAAACTTTTTTCTGTTCGATTTCGACCGCATGATCTATCCCACAAATATACCGAACAAAAGTTATGGGTCACAAAAGGCTGAGAACATATAGGAATCTTTTTCTAGAAAAAAAATAATAATTCTGATCACGATTTGCGCCAAGCACATTACAACGTATTACGTGGGCACCATCTGTTCAAAAACTGAAGCATTTCATTTACATATTATACGAAAGTATTGAAATCATGAGATTACATTACAGTCAGCTAGTACAGTACATTACATTACATTACACTTTCTTCACATTGAGTACTACATGGCACTACATGGCACGTGCCCATTGTTTGCAAATTAATAAATTTAAAATTAAAAAAAATTTAAATTAACAATCAGAGTACGAATTTTGTTAGGTTTTGATTTGTTCATTTGAATTCATCTTTTTGGAAAATTATTCTGGTTACCTGTCACTCAGTGATAAATGTGAAGAAAGTGTAATGTAATGTATTACCTGGCATTATCGACTGATTTCAATATGTACTTTACTTCACTCAGTGTGATAATGAACGTTATACGCACGCTTCGCGTGCATAAAACCCCCATTTTCACACCTAATGAAGTAAAATTTTGTACAATACTCGACGGAAAAACTTCTTCTGATCTCGTGTGATTACAACACTCGCTTTCGGTTCGTGCTGCAACCTCACACTCGTCAGAAAAAGTTTTACCGCAGTCGTATCGTAATGTACTATTATTGTAGATGAAATGCTTTCGCTTTGAAAGTTTGGAAGACGAATTTTTGTCGGCTGTTATAACATTTTGATGTGCTTGGCGCAACGTTTTTGCACTGAGTTGCTTTTCGGGAGATTTGTTTCACATTAATTGCCGGGCACGTAGCCATAGTTTACGGAAAAATGAATTTAATTGCATAATAAAAACTGCAAGAAAATTGGAGGTAATGACTAATGCTACTTGGTGGGCATTCTAATAAAAAGTAGGTACAAGAAATTATAAACTGAACCGTTATAAACAATATACATCAATATCCTCAAGTCCGACGGGAAATTAAACTTGTCAGTGTAATTACGTCAGGTGGACCAATGCGGTTGATTGTTTCCGATATCAATCCACAAATTTCTTTCACTTCACTCAGTGTGATAATGGACGTTATACGCACGCTTTGCGTGCAAACCCCCATTTTCACACCTTATAGAGTAAAATTTCGTACAATACTCAACGGAAAAACTTCCTAAAAAGTTTTACCGCACTTATATCGTAATGTACTATTCCAATCTATTAAATATGTACGCAAGCTAGGTAAGGACAGACTAAAAAATAAAATTTACAATTGTAAATTTTTGTTATATTTTTTTTTCGTTTTGTATTTTAATTAGTCTTTTATCTCGCTATCAGCTCCTCATATTGGAAACATGTGTTTCCGAGCTAAATCCAATGTTACTTGCAAAATCTCGGAACTGGCAGCATCCACAAGTCAACACTATATACCAGCATCATCTTTCCCCCTCGAAGCCCTTTAAGTTTTGTATTAGACCTTTTCTTGTATCTCTTTTAATTTTCGAGATATTCTTTCTGGACGATTAAAATGGACCACCCTGTATATGTGTGCGGTATAAAGTCTGGCGATTAAGATAAGATCAATCGATATTATCTTCTGCTTCCTCGTTTACTCGTGCTAGTTGTAAAGTGTTCGAGGTGGTCCCTAACGGCTTTTAATATACCTACATCCGCGGCCGTTATACTAGTGAAGCATCGTCACTGCACGGTATGACAGCCGTTGCACCAGGTGAATATACGTATGAATACCGTGTACCTTAAGTCGTTATACGGTATGTTTGGGAAAGTTAAATACGGGATGTGCACCGATTATGAACTGTTTGATAACCGTTGTGATCGCCTCGAAAATTTCGTCAGATTTCGACAGCCGGGTGCAGAATATTCAGAAGTACCGTATAGCAACGTAAAAGCTACCGACAGGTAACTGTGTACATACGGTATCACCACCGTACAAGCACCGTTTATGTACTACGTTCAAACCAGATTGATACCGTGTTCATACCGTGTGCGACTCTATTCATACCGCATCATTCTATTCGAGCTCAGTATGCGTATCCCGCTCATACTGCTTCAAGATGATTTTTTCTGAAAATGTGATACGTGACATTGGGGAGCCCAAAATGATTTTCGAATAAATATAGGATTATCAGTACTATTTCGTGTTTATTCGAGAACATACTCATCACATTTGCATTACAGATAAAAATCTCATTATAAAAGTACGAAAATGACCTTAATACGAAATCACAGAAAATCCTAAGGCGAATTTTTGGAGCTAAACCTAGATAGGAATGACACACGCAGGTGCTCTATGCATAGGAATACATTCAAAGTATCAAGAATAAGAGTATTACATTACAACTAAGAATGTTATAAAAGTACGAAAATGACCTTAATACGAAGTCACAGAAAATCCTGAGGCGAATTTTTGTACTTGAAACTAGATAGGAATGATACACTCAGGTGCTCTACGCACATTTAGAGTATCAAGAATAAGAGTATTACATTACAGCTAAGAATGTTATAAAAGTACGAAATTGGCCTCAATACGAAATCACAGAAAATCCTGATGTGAATTTTTGGAGTTGAATTAGATAGAAATGACACACTTAGGTGCTCTACGCACATTTAAAGTATCAAGAATAAGAGTATTACATTACAGCTAAGAATGTTATAAAAGTACGAAATTGGCCTCAATACGAAATCATAGAAAATCCTGATGTGAATTTTTGGAGTTGAAATTAGATAGAAATGACACACTTAGGTGCTCTACGCACATTTAAAGTATCAAGAATAAGAGTATTACATTACAGCTAAGAATGTTATAAAAGTACGCAATTGGCCTCAATACGAAATCATAGAAAATCCTGATGTGAATTTTTGGAGTTGAAATTAGATAGAAATGACACACTTAGGTGCTCTACGCACATTCAAAGTATCAAGAATAAGAGTATTACATTACAGCTAAGAATGTTATAAAAGTACGAGAATGACCTTAATACGAAATCACAGAAAATCCTGAGGCGAATTTTTGTACTTGAAACTAGATAGGAATGATACACTCAGGTGCTCTACGCACATTTAGAGTATCAAGAATAAGAGTATTACATTACAGCTAAGAATGTTATAAAAGTACGAAATTGGCCTCAATACGAAATCACAGAAAATCCTGATGTGAATTTTTGGAGTTGAATTAGATAGAAATGACACACTTAGGTGCTCTACGCACATTTAAAGTATCAAGAATAAGAGTATTACATTACAGCTAAGAATGTTATAAAAGTACGAAAATGACCTTAATACGAAATCATAGAAAATCCTGATGTGAATTTTTGGAGTTGAAATTAGATAGAAATGACACACTTAGGTGCTCTACGCACATTTAAAGTATCAAGAATAAGAGTATTACATTACAGCTAAGAATGTTATAAAAGTACGAGAATGACCTTAATACGAAATCACAGAAAATCCTGAGGCGAATTTTTGTACTTGAAACTAGATAGGAATGACACACTCAGGTGCTCTACGCACATTTAAAGTATCAAGAATAAGAGTATTACATTACAGCTAAGAATGTTATAAAAGTACGAAAATGACCTTAATACGAAGTCACAGAAAATCCTGGGGCGAATTTTTGGACTTGAAACTAGATAGTAAATAAACCTAGATAGGAATGACACACCTACGTGCTTGAAGTGAAAATAGATGTAGAAACTTATTGATAGTGAAACTGTTAACGACTATGATCAGTTTCTTTGGACAACTCAGAACGACGAACCAGCTTCGGCGAAGATGCAGGTGAGCAACGAATAGCTGCTTTCGTGCGGCGTTTGATCATCATACGCTGATTCTTGAGCCAATCGCTCGCCCAGCTACGCAGATTGATGTCGACTTTGTGTTCACACGAGTCGTTGGGTAGTGGGTTAATTAATTGCATCGACGAACAAATATCTGAAAATAGTAAATACTACGTAAGTTATGTTATATTATGCAGTTGGTGCGTAAATTGGTATGCACAAGTTACATACGATATTTTTCGTTGATAAAGAGTGCTTGAAATGTTATCATAATTACAGGGCTCATAGCAGGCAGCTGGGCAAATAAAAGTGAGAAAAGTGACTTTCAATATTCAAAAAGTGACTAAATAGTGACTAAAACTGATGAATTTCAGTAAAATTATGAATATATATAGGTATATGGATGAGTTAATCTTACACGGAGTACTTAGGTATGTATATGTTCTGTGTTCAAAACATGCATATTAGGGTGTTCCAAAAAAAAAAAAAAATTTCTTCGAACGCGCATCATAATTTCGGTAAAACAGAATATCTCAGCCAAATATGAACACTGATTATTGAAATGTAGATGTGCCTATTTCATTTTCTACATTTTCCATTTGAATAAAATGTGAAAAAATTCGGAAAATTTTTTACTCTTTTTTTATCGTAAACGACTTGATTTATAAACTATCTAGATACATATTCTTACGGGAAATTTCATGCTCTATGAAGAAGTACTGCGATAGCATTTTTTTAACTGTAACCGATTAAGAGATATTTGCCGATTACTTTATGTTCAGAGGCGAACATCTCTTAATCGGCTAGAGTTAGGAAAATTCTGTCTTCGTCTTTTTTCATAGAGCATGAGATTTCCTTTAAGAGTCTGTATTCAGAAAGTTCATAAATCGAGCAGCTTACGATAAAAAACAATTCGAAAATTATCCAATTTTTTTTGACATGTTATTCAAATGGAAAATGGAAAAAATAAAATAGGCAACTTTAAGTATCAATATTAAGAGCTCATATTTGTCTGAGATATTCTATTTGAGATGCTTTACCGAAATTTTGATGCACGTTCGAGAATTTTTTTTTTTTTTCCAACACCACAATTATAAGACAAAAATATGTATTTACCAAAAAAGTAACTACTATTGGACTGTCTGAATCAAGTGCTATTCAGCAGCGGAACAAAATATTTTTCAGCCTATTTGAAACTTTGATTTAATAAGCCCGCACAACTTGACACAGAATAAAAATTTTCATGTAGAAAAACGAATAACAAAACAAGACTCTAGAAAATATTGCAATCTAAGATTGGTTAGTAAATTATAGGTATGTAGATTTACTATCTACCCACATAAAAATGAAAGCTAAAAAAATGTCTAAAAAAATGTCCGGATTATTGAAAAATAGTTGAAAAAAGTGACTTTTGCAGGAAAAGTGACAAAAAAGTGAGTTCGTGAAAAAATTGACACACTATTTAAAATAGTGCTAAGAAATAAGTTGAATAATAGTCTCGAATCCGAGCGTTCATTGATACCCACCCATTATTTTTTTATAATCTGTAACAGTTACAGCGGATATAAGATTCTGACGACGACGAGCGAAGCCGCAGCGCGAGTCATCCGCTTTCGTCGGGGTGAATTTCCCAACGCGTAGCCAAAGTATCTGTTTGTCAGACCAGATCAGTCGCATAACCTCGTTTGCTCTTCTGCGCGTCGTCTTAGCCAGCAGGGCCGGGGAGAGCTTGTCGTAACGACATATGAATCCAGGGAGGAGTTCGACGTTTCCGTCGTCGTCCGGGACGAACTCCTTCTTTGGCTTCGATGAGCTGTCAACATGAAGCGACGCATCTGACGAAATTGTACTAGCCGGTCCCTGTTTTTCAGCACCAGTCACGTACTTCTTCACAAGCTCCGTGTCCCTTCTTAAGCTCAATAATGCCTTCACGACAGCTTTATTGAATTGCACCTGGTCGGTAGGGTCGACCGTAGCGATATCGTCCGTGACCCGTGCAACTAGCCCACGCGTTAAATTATCCCCTACGCCAGGCTCCAGCGCATCCTGAGGTTCTCGTGTGACAGCCGTTAGCGGTGTCGAGGCTTTGACTCTCCGCACATTTCGTTTGTGAGGCCTCGTGATCTCCTCGCCAATCTGAAAAAACGTTCGTAATTTTTGAGCTATCGGCATCGCGTGTCGACGTATTGTTGTTCGATCGAGGAACACCAGCTCGTCATAAAGGAAGGTGCGTTACTTACATCGTCTATGGTTAGAGATCTTGGCATCGGTCTCCTCACGTCCCCCGTGCCAGACGATCGCGGCGTCGATACCCTGCAAGTAGGAGTCACCTGTAACAAAAAAAGGAGTCGACGCGACCGATCTTCACGGTTGTATAAGCCGTGGACGTTTGCGTATCGGTAACGTACCACCAGGGTCTCCCCACTTGAGTCCAGCGCAGGTGGAGGCGACGTACTTTCGCTGGGCACTTCCGAGCACGGTGTCCCCTTTCGAAAGCAAAATACATCATTTATCATCTATAACTCAGGATCCATACGACGGGCCGCACTTTCAGATCAAAATGAAAGCACGACAAACAATCGCGACGAGAAGACCTAATAGGGTCGTCTACGATTATTTTTCCATTTTATATTCCAGTAGTTATGGAAAAAATAATTCGGGTGTGTTTTTCCCATTTTTCGTTCAAACAAAAATTGCAGTATATATAACGAATTGAAACCTACTAGTGTATGACGTCACCGATGTTAAGGGTAGGAAATACTCAAATTTGAGTGCTAAAATACGATAAAAATACGATTTTCGGTTTTTAACTTAGTTTTTTTACAGTTGATTAGTGCTATTTTGATACATAGTTCATGATTTATTTAGATTTTATGCCCTTCGCTGAACAAAAATTCAGTCCATCGAAGAAAATGCAGAGTATGTAGGGTACAGACTCCTGCGTTGCATGAAATTTCTTCAAATTTGGAGAAAATATTATTTATGAATGTAATTTAGGGGCAAACCAATAGTATTTCTTTGTCTACAACTTGAATACATGAAATACTATTGGTTTGCTCCTAAATTACATTCATACAGAATATTTCTCTAGATTTGAATGAATTTCATGCAACGCAGCAACCTGTACCCTACGACAACTACTTCTTCTTCGATGGCCCAGTTTTGGTTCAGCGGAGGACATAAAATCTGGGAAAATCATGAACTATGTATCAAAATAGCACTAATCAACTGTAGAAGAACTGAGTCACTAAGACGTATTCTCAGAGCGTAGCGGTGATTTGTAAGAAATCATTTTCAAGGTGTGTTTACCCCCATAAGACAACAACTCCAAAATGTGTGTCTCTACGGTTGGAAATCATATTGAAGTTTTTGGTCACACACTTCACCAGAGATGAGCATTGAAGTTTATATAGCGTATCAATATTCTTCGAAGTGTTTGTATTTATTTTACAGAACCAGATTTACAAGTTATCAACCCTACGATGCGCTGCCCGCAGGTCAAATTGGACTCGACAAGACCAAGTTTATATCAGCCGAACTGCTAGAATATATATGTTGAATTTTTTTCAAGTTGTGATGATTCATATCCTTTATAATGCTCTCCAACTTCCTTGAAATCGAATTTCGAAAATGCACGATGCAAATGCGAATTCCACTCAGATATAGTAGGAGCAATTTTTTTTTCAACGTCATATGCTTCAAAAATATTGGCAATCTCGTCAGAAACTAGTTTCGTTCATGCAGTCATGAAAATCTTTTTTGTGAATAATTTTAATTTAATTTAATAATTTTTTTCTGACGACCCCATTCTAATTTCAAATACGCCGAAGGTTTTCGTTAGTAACAAAATCTACACTCACCGTGCGTATCGTGTCGTATGCATTGTCAGCTTCAATTTGGTTGCGCTTTACAGCGAGTGCCAGGGATCTCTGTATCCAACAAACAATACAAACAATGTTAATTACTCTAATAATCGATTCGTTTTTGGATAGGGGATGAATTATTGCTTACTTTCTGGGCAGCATGACTCTTCACCAGCTCACGTCTCACTAGCTCCTTAGCAGCTTTTTTGGTGAGCTTTTCTATCGGCGAAAAACTATGCCGTTTTGCCAATGGCAACCGCTTACCGACGTTGGACCGTCTGTTCCGCAAATCATCCAGAGTTCCTGCGGAATCGCAAACAGAGCGGTGAGAGCGCGTCGACCAACATGAGTCTAAGCCAAGGGTGACAATATGGAGGAAGCTACATGATTTCCCGATTTATACAAACAACCATTTTCTGACAGTAAGAGAAGAACTGTCCTAATTACCAAGACAATTATACAATTTCAGCGAATTAGGGAATCAATTATTGGTATAAAAATAGCAAATGGAAATAAAATAAAACCAGATAATTGACTGACTATTCCCGAATTCGCATTTTGTCATGGTCCATCACGACCCTGGGTCGTACAAAAAAGTAATCGAATCACTCACCGACTGCGATCGTCCGTTCCACTGCCTTTCGTTTACCGTCTTTCATTATGTGGACGTCAATCGTCACCGGATCCTGCAGGTCTGATAGCACGGGCTTTACCCACTTGTTGTTTTTTTTCACACGCAGCAAGCTGATGCTTGCAATCATACGAGTTCCATTTCTCTCTTCGAGCAAGCAATAATATTTTTTCTGTAATGGAACAAAAAAACTGGTTTCAAAAAACACGTCACGAACGTACACTCAATGCTTCAGTATAGAACCGTTAATCGACCATTCCGAATCAATTCATTACCAACTAAATTTGGCTGAATGGTGAAGTAACCAAATGCTACTAGAACTTTTAGTTTCTTTACTACGGTCGTTGGCAACACCTTTTCAGTTCGTCATTATTGTGGTTATTATTATAACCAGTGCTGATTCATAGAATTCACGATTTGCGCATATGTTTGACAACTTTTCACGGCATTAACCTCAAATCAGCCTCTTTCAACTGACAGAACAGGCAACGAAAATTGCAGTTTCGGAGTGGATGTTATGGAAAAAAATTGACGTGAATTGAGAAAAAAAATACGAACTTAAGAAATTATTACGAATTCAATGCATTAGTTCAAATTCATTCAATCCAATGAAATAATATGTCACCCAAAGCTCGAGTTATTTCCCCTTTGGCCACGCGCGTGCGCAACGAGTCTGCCTGTCACGGCACGAAGTAGCCTCACACGCCATCTTGATATGCACACGTACATATACACAAACATATATGCGAGCGTGTGTATTCCAAGTACAGAAATTAGGCACAATAGGCTAATGCGCGTTATTACACCGAATTTTATACGCTGTCGAAGCTCACGAAGCGCTTACAGCCCGCCAAGCTGCACACCCTAGATTGCTGCTGGTTATTAAATCTCCGGCAAACACGTCATGCATCTAAGTAACGAACATGCCCGTGTTAACCGACTCTACTTTTATGTGCATCCGAGCATATGTATTTACTTCAATATTATCTTATGCATTAATTCACATTCTCGTACGAATCGATATTATTTCACAAAGACCTCATCAATAGTATAGCCCGTAATCTGGTAATCTAACCGGCCGTAGTATAACAGACGCGAGATCACGCCAGTAGAACACGAGGCGACAGGTCGTGGCGATGCACGCATACGCGAAAACTCCCGGATATTCAATTATTAGTTTCACAAGCGAAAGAAAGATACGCCGGAATTTGACTGTAGCAATTGTACGAACTGGTGGATCGTTACATAAATGCAGATTGAGCCACATTTCAAATGGATGCAAACGGATATAAACGGCAAATAAGGTTAGGAATCGAGAGCACTACGTACCTCTGCCATGGCCAACGTCTCTGGTACTGAGGAGGCATGCGACGGAGCGCAGCCGGCGGCCACAAAAATCAGTGAGCGCAGCCGGCGACGCACCGCATGCGAACGCCGCTTGAGGCGAAAGGAGGGAGCATATGCTTATACACGGGCGCTTCTCAATGGTCGCCAAGTGAAAATACATGCGAATAATAATGTACTCGACTAACTACTTCTAGTCGAATTTTCTAACAATCGGGATTGCGCTCGCTTTTCAATGTCGATATCTTCGGTCCCCTCTGTCGTAGAGACTGCAGAAAATACTCATTACGAAGCTCTTGCATCGTACTTTTATATTATTCAATTGAATTTCATCGAATAAATACCTTTCGTTTGTTATAAACAATTATATATATATATATTTTTTAAACCTTTGGCTTATCTCCTATTAACCTTCCGTCGGTCGCTCTATGAAGGAATCCCCGCCTTTTTTTTTTAATGCAAATATATCATAAAATATATCATAAAAACCCACAAAATTAGAGAAATTGTTTTTTTTTTTTATAAATCGTAAGAATTGAAAATAATCCGAACAAAAAAAAACTTTGTGCAAAGGGACTCGAACCGGCGACTCCCGTATTACGAGTCCGAATTGCTGCCATTGCGCCAACTGCTGCTGAAAAGATTAGCTGGAATGAACGAGTTATGTATGTATAAGCGTACAGTCGAGCGTCGAGACGCTACGAGTCGAACTTTAATGTGTATCATCTCGTACGGGAGCGGCACAAAACTAATCTTTGTCGAATTTTTAGTGCAAGAATGTGGCTTCATTGCAATGATTAAAAATTTATTTCTGAAACAAAAATTCGGAAACAAAAACAAACGTCATGACTTTATTGACGGCGAGAATGTTTGGTGTGGTGTACTCTAATTTTCAGGCTTGTGTTAAAACTTTACGGCTCGTGTCGCATATATAGTTTCTGAACTGAAATCTGGCAACGCTGAATCAATCAAACGCGAGCAGCGCGGCAGATTCGACCTTGCTAGCTATACCTCATGTGTTTAAGGCAATTACAGCCGGCTGCCGTTTGAAATTGGGTGCGAAGCTGGTGGGAATACAACGGTTTACAGCCGAGAACGAGTTCATTGTAAATCGTGAGTATTATTTTCTACATGGTATTAACTACATGTCCGATTACAGTGCTAATTAAATAATGCTCGTGGATCCACCACGTGGTTAATCGGTTTATAGCCGTGGGTCGGCTATTTGATAATCGTGTATCTGTCTCGCTCTCTCTCGGTCTCTCTCTCTCTCTCTCTCTCTTTTTTATTTTAGACGCTGTTAACAGGCACGCGCCTCTGAAAAGGGTTCGCCTCAAACGGGCCCCGGCTCCTTGGTTGAGTAGTGAGCTCAGACTGTTGATGAAGCGAAGGGACTCTGCGCGTAGATTCTGGATTCGGGAGCGTACTCCTGTATCTCGTGACAGTTTTCGGAGCCTGCGTAATCAGGTGAAGGCTGCGATCAAGGCTGCGTCCAGTGCTTTCTACCTTAATAAATTTCGGGGCCTTTCCGATTCTAAACTGGTCTGGAAACAGCTTGGCTCTTTGGGTCTTACCAAGAAAAAATCGCGACAGCTGCCAAATCACCTCACTGCGGATGGGTTCAATCGGTTTTTTGCATCGGTTTTCCAGCTCGACCCCGGGGGTAGTGTGCTCATGACTTCAACTTCAGTGTCGGGTGCTGCCGTTATACCTTTTGACGACACCTACTTTCACTTTCGCGATGTATCCACTTCACTGGTTGGGAAATTGCTTTCTGCCATTAAGACTAACGCCAAAGGGGTCGATGGTATAGGCCTCTTGGATAACATACAGACACGCTACTAGTGTGCGTGAGAGCTGTGTACATATACGGCCGACAGCGCCGCCTAACGTGGACGTCTGACAAAACTTGGACGTCAATGTTATGCATGTATACGCCACACAAGCTCAGTTTACTTTGTCTGTATGTTATCCAAGAGGCCCATTCCTGTTAGCTACCTTAAACTTGCCGCGCCTATTGTATCGTCTGTTCTCGTACACATTTTCAATCATTCCCTAATGCACGGCGTGTGTCCGTCACTTTGGAAGGATGCACTTGTTTGCCCTCTAGCCAAGTCAACCAATGCATCTGATTATAATGATTTCCGACCTATCAGTCTGCTTTGTGCTGGCTCAAAACTGCTTGAGAAGATTGTTTTTCTGCAGTTATCTAGTTTTCTCAATGTGAAAGGTTACCTCGATCCCCGACAGTCCGGCTTCCGGAAGGGTGTGAGCACTCAATCAGCGCTGATCTGTGTCACCGATGACATCAGACGTGCCGTCGACGATCGTGCATGTACTATTCTAGTGTCATTTGATTTAAAAAAGGCGTTCGACACGGTAAGCCACTCGCTGCTGCTCGCCAAACTCAGAGCCATGAACCTCTCGTGCACGTCTCTAAATTGGTTCGCCTCGTACTTGTCGGGTCGTAGGCAGGCGGTTCGCGTCAACGATGGGGATGTATCGTCACCAGTGGCCGCCTGCTCCGGGGTTCCTCAGGGGTCGGTCTTAGGCCCTCTGTTATTTTCTATATTCATTAACGATCTACCATCCGTGCTCAAGCACTGCTCATACATGTTGTATGCTGACGATCTACTCATTTATCACCACTTTGCTCCTTCTGAGGTGGCTGCTAGCATCGCGAAAATCAACATTGACGTGTCAGCCATTGTTGACTGGGTTCATGCAAACCAGCTGTCAGTGAATGCTGCGAAAACTGCTGCAATTATTGTAGGCAGTGCTAGGTATGTTAACAGCCTTGATCTAAGCCTAATCCCGCATGTCTCTGTTCTTGGACACGATGTTCCTTTCAGCACCGAACTTAAATATCTTGGCGTTCATATTTCGAACACCCTGTCATGGAAGAGTCATGTCTCCCATGTGTCTAAGAAAATTTTTAGCACCTTGTGGCAGCTCAAGGCCAATAGAGACTCTCTCAACACGCGACTGCGAACAATGCTCGTCTCTGCGCTCATTCACCCGCATCTCGAGTACTGTTGTCTCGTGTATTGTGATCTGACCGCCGATCTTAACACTAAGTTGGAACGGGCATTCAATTCCTGCATCCGTTTTATTTTTGATGTGAAAAAATCCGAACACATTACGCCCTTCTATAACATCTTGGGTTGGTTGAAGATCGATGGTAGGCGGCAGTACTCACTAGGTGTTTTTATTTACCTACTTATTCAGAAAAAGCAACCGCCGTATTTATATTCGCGGATAGGTTTTCGGGCTGACGTGCAGCGGAGGAATCTGCGTGGTCCCTCTGATGAGCTTCTCATTCCGTACGCTAGGACTACCACCTACCAGAATTCTGTGCTTATTAGCGCCTGCACGTTATGGAACTCGCTACCCCCCGCTGCGCGACAGTCTAAGTCATTAAATGTTTTTAAGGCTCAGCTCATGTCCCGACTTTGTCCTTAGTCTGGCCTTTTGTAATCTTTGTAATTTGGTGATTTATTGTATTTATACTTACTCTTATTTTTATCTTTGTGTTTTTGGCTCTATGCTACCTCGGCCATTTCTAACTATTTGTAGCTGTTACCGGATTTTCTTTAGTAAGTTTTTTCTTTTCAGCTGCTCCTAGTTCTGTTGTTATTTGTAGTTTTTTCTTTTTTCATCTGTTGCTATCTTTATTTGTATTATTATCTGATGTTATCTTTATTCCTATCTTGTTGTTTCTTATTTTATAATATGTTGTTCTCTATCTTAAGTTATTTGATTTTTTGTAATACATATTTCTGCCTGCTTACTGTACCGCACTGTGATCCTCAGGGGATCCCGTATCCCAGGATGTAATAAACGCTTTTCTCTCTCTCTCTCTCTCTCTCTCTTATTTTCATTTTTATTTTATTTTATTTATTGTATTTTATCACACTAGACTCTGGCAATACGAGACACGCCGGCGGTTCGTCCCTTATTGCCAGAGGCATATATATACACTGAAAAAAAAGTATAAGTCCTATACGCATACTCAGTATCGCTGTAGGACTTATATTTTCCGTACGATACTATAGGAAGCCACCTTCTACTTATATGTTTACGTTGTTTGGTGACAGGTGAGAATAGCACTCATAACCTATGATGAGTTAAAAAACAGTTGAAAAATTCAAAATTAAATTCCTTATTTATAAAAATATACAAAGAAATTTCTTTTATAAAAATGTATTACATTTAATTTAATCGTAAGGAGTAAATTATAATATTTTTAACAACAAATAGTAATAACACGAACGAGGTTATATTATTATTTTCTTTATAATGACATTTATAACGTCTTCTGTCATAAACTTTTACTATTTAAAACTAAGTTTTAGTGTATAGCGTATACCAGTATCGTTGTGGTAGCGAAACATATAGTCATAGGACTAAAACGTCGTTGTAGTGTATAGCATGTACCATATATTGCTATAGTACCGAAATGTATCGCTGTAGGACTCATACTTTTCTTTCAGTGTAGATATAGTGCTTTGGACTAAACTTAGAGCATATAGACATGGAGGAAGTATCGCCGCTGAGAAACCGAGTCGAGCGGCGAGAGAGAGGGACGTCGGGACCGTACATGCCCTCTCTTTCTATTCGATCATAGGGCCAATGAGGGAATAGTGAGGGCCAATCAGAGTCTGCAAGACAAAGAAGGCATATACTATCTCATAGTCTGTCTTATGCCCGTTTCCCGCTTACGCTGTAGGGTATCTCATGCTTCCTCCATGTCTATACCGGGAATATTCGTCGAAGGTAACCGATTCCCTTCCTACGACCAAACCAATACAAGCGCGCACCGCGTACGTGAGACTCGACGAGCGGGGCTAGGCAGCCAGTGGTGCTTCTACCGAATCTTCCGTGCTAGGCCGAATCCGTATAGCTCACCTTGATACTTAACCTAACAAGCAATCATCGCACTAAACACGGAAAAGAGTGAACGCGATTAGAATGAATTTGCCTGATGTGAACATTCATTTTCAAAATTTATGAACGATTTTAAAATCAAATATCATTTAATTGGATTAAAGTATTGATTATCAGTGTTTAGGATCGATATTTGAGACGAAGTGGAACAGGTAAGTGGAGGGTAAATCATTGAAGACAACATGGTCAAAAATTGGTTTCTTTATTGATTTATTTATTTATTGACAGAAAAATGAAATTTATCAACGATTATTGGTTAATCGAGGGATCCATTGCTGTTGAATTATGGTGTACGCACAAACTTATCGGAGATTTAATGCTTGGGAATCGAAGAGAGGCTACCGATGAGCCACTGTCGAACGTAGTAAAATTTTACTCAAACCATTTTCGTCTCTTAACGACTACTTCTATCGGAGGCCTGAGTGCTGAGATGTACCTCACCGAGGCTTCATAGCGTACGGAGGGGCTTTGTCGTAGGAGTTTGTAGTGCGATGAGGTAGCGTGCGAGCAGATTCGTTGCAAGGGTTTGTGGCACGTAGACGATATCCATCGAACATTCCTTACTCTAACGAGCATTCAACGTTCATGTCTCGTAGCAGGCGGAGAAGCTTTGTCGCAGATGTTCGTGGTGCGATGAGGCAGCGTACGTTTATTACAAGGGTTCGTAGCACGTCTGTGATATGCAGTCCTTCTCTGGACCTTGGCGAAGCCTTGCCGCACAAAAATTCACTAGAAAATGCTCGCCGACGCACTGCGATCTCTCACACAAAGCTCCACTGTACGCTACCAACACAGTACAAACACCTGTGACGGAGTTCCTCGACGAACCCTTGCAACGAAGCTACTCGTACGCCTCCTCGTCGCACTGGGAACATCTGCGATGAGGCTTCTTTGCCTGCTACGAGACATGAACGTTGAATAGTCGTTGGACGAGTAAGAAATGTTCGATGAATATCGTCGACGGGCTACGAACCCTTGCAACGAAGCTACTCGGTACGCTGCCAAGCCTCGCCGACTGTTGCTAGCTCTCTCGTTTCATCGATCCCTGATTGGTTCTCGATCATTCTTCGCAGTCTGTTGCCTGAGGTCAGCTTGGACAACGACGTCGGCGATATTTCTCCTCAAGAGTTAGCGGGCGATCAGTCATTGGGTACGTAGGATACAAAGTTAACGGATATCGAAAAGACTTACAAGACTTATAAATTCTCATGATAGTCAGTTATACTCTCACCTTGCTGTTTCAGAGGAAGTAACGATGTCCTGGGATGGCAACATCTTCTTCAACTAGTATGAATTTATTTTTCTCCGACACCTGATTGTCGACGTAGTACAAACTCCTGCGACAAATCCCCTCCGCACGCTATGAAGCCTCGGTGAGGTACATCTCAGCACTCAGGCCTCCGATAGAAGTAGTCGTTGAGAGACAAAAATGGTTTGAGTAAAATTGTACTACGTTCGACAGTGGCTCATAGGTAGCCTCTCTCAGATTCCCAAGCATTCAATCTCCGATAAGTTTGTGCGTACACCATAATTCAACAGCAATGGATCCCTCGATTAACCAATAATCGTTGATAAATTCCATTTTTCTGTTAATAAATAAATAAATCAATAAAGAAACCAATTTTTGACCATGTTGTCTTCAATGATTTACCCTCCACTTACCTGTTCCACTTCGTCTCAAATATCGATCCTAAACACTGATAATCAATACTTTAATCCAATTAATTGATATTTGATTTTAAATTCGTTCATAAATTTTGAAAATAAATGTTCACATCAGGCAAATTCATTTCAATCGCGTTCACTCTTTTCCGTGTTCAGTGCGATGATTGCTTTTTAGGTTAAGTATCAAGGTGAGCTATACGGATCCGGTCTAGCGCGGAAGATTCGGTAGAAGCACCACTGGCTGCCTAGCTCCGCCCGTCGAGTCTCACGTACGCGGTGCGCGCTTGTATTGGTTTGGTCGTAGGAAGGGGATCGGTTACCTTCACCGAATATTCCCGGTATATGCTCTAAGGGACTAAACCGGTTTGAAAACCGGTATAGAACAGAGCCGTGTGTAAAACTTTGCCGGGCCCCGAATCATAAATTGCCACATACAATGTAAACAACACGTGTATACGCTCCTGAGTTTTCCTCGGAACGGAGCGCGTCGAGCCTCGGTCTCGAGATTTGTCTCTTATTGCCAGAGCCCTTATTGCCAGAGTCGAGTGTATTATATTTTTATTTTTTATTTTTTATTTTCAGTTTAATTTTATATGTATATTAGGGTGTCCGTTATTTCCCGAATTGACTTTTTCTACTTGGGTATGGGCTTTCTATCACGATTATCACATCACCTTTTCCAGTCGGGCCGAAGCACCTCCGGACCAAGAGAAAAAATGTTAAAACAGGTTCACTATAATTTTTATGTTGATTTTCAACCCTTTTTTAAGTTGAAACAACGACGAATTAATACTACGAAGTAATGTTTCTTGACAGCTTGATCAGTTTGAAAAACAGAAATGACAAAGAAATTGACGTCGAGTCTACTATAGGGAAAGTGGTCAACGGAAAAAAGGCCGAAACCTAAGGGGACTCAAAAACTGAATGCCGTTTGCACAGAAGTAGCTGAGATCTCATTATTTATTAGTACTGAATCTTGTAGAGATAAGCAATCTTAATCCGTAATTTCAGGTTGATCGTTACTTTCACCGCGACCATTATGAACAACAGACATCGTCAACGACAGATGGTTTACAAACGTAATAAAACGCGGTGGCGTGACTTTGGAAGGGTGTATCTGCGATCCGGTCTGCTCAACGCCGTTCCGGCTGATTTCTTTGAACGAGAGGTGAGCTCATAAATATTGAGCGCAATCATTGTCCTGCAATACGGCAAAATATAACACGCTGTACACTAAACGTAATGGATTCTGATCCGGACGAGTTGGACAATTCTAGAAACAGCCAATCGGCGCTCTGGATTTTTTTAATCACTAAACGTAATGGATTCTGATCCGGACGAGTTGGACAATTCTAGAAACAGCCAATCGGCGCTCTGGATTTTTTTAATCCAGAGCGCCGATTGGCTGTTTCTAGAATTGTCCAACTCGTCCGGATCAGAATCCATTACGTTTAGTGTACATTGCGCGGTCTGATTTCGATGTATCAAATCCATTGTTTGCTAATTAGTCATAACTTGAGGGATTAAGGGGACGTATAACTACACCTTAAACTGATAAATTTCGGAGTAAATTGAAACGAAGGTGTTCGGAAAAGTAAATACTTTTTTTTTCCAAGTTTTGACTCGACCTAGGGCTAACTTCGAGGATTATTTTCACCCCTTCAAAAATATTTAAAGCATATTATTCCCCGAGGTATGGCGTTTCACCGATCATCTCGCGTGTTCTGCACAACGCTACTTTGTACACGATTTCAATGTCAGTTTTCATCTGATATCAAAAAGTTTTTTCGAGGTTGATTTTGATACT
This sequence comes from Tenthredo livida, assembly GCA_963992785.1. Classification (NCBI taxonomy): domain Eukaryota; kingdom Metazoa; phylum Arthropoda; class Insecta; order Hymenoptera; family Tenthredinidae; genus Tenthredo; species Tenthredo livida. The sequence goes on from OZ023073.1 coordinate 5,289,140, forward strand.
CAAGCGCATGGAATTCACTAATAATATGTTAAGTATACCGGTTTTTTTTCCAAATTTTTTTTCACCTCGTACACCCTTGGAAGAGTGAGTTTTTGGTGTAAAACGGAGCCTCGTGAAACCGGAACCCGGTGGCTTAATTTTTAAAGGTTCCGCAGTCGGTCTGAACTTTTCCCATTTGATTAACATAGGATGCTTGCTACACAAACACTCTAATAAAAATATCTCGAAAACTATACAAGCTAGTGAGCTGTTCTTGATCTCATTTTGTAGGTAATTGAATACACTAGAAAAAAGGTCTGACCTATTTTATATCTGAAAATTGAAAAATAATTATGGAAAATTTATCCGTCGAATAAAGCTCAAGTTTAAGCGTCCGTAACGAGTACAGGTCTCCCTCTCAATAAGTTCCCTCCGAATAAGTTCAGTTCCCCTCATTTTACTTCACACGCTTCCCCCACCATGACGCGTCTGAGTCCACCGAGCGGTTGATTCGCTTACCTCCGAATAAGTTCAAGCGGAAACGATTGGATCATTCTTTGATATACTCACACAAGACAAATTATGATAAAATATGTTAATTTATCATTTATGTATGGATTACGCCCGACTTTCCATGATTGATTATATGTGTTGGGTAACATGCATTTATCCAGTTCATAGGTGCAAATCGGAAGATTGTTTCAGAATTTTTTCGAACATTTCTGTTATTCGATCAAAGATTCAGATAACGAAAGACGCTTTTATAGATTTTCAAGAATTTCATACTTGATCCCTAAAAACCAAGTTTCAGTACATTGTCGCCGAACCAATTTGGAGGCAACGCGACCGAACTTATTCAGAGGGAACGCGTTCGTTTGACTCGAGCGGTGAGCAGGCTTTGAGTGGGGGTTTATAGTTTCTCGGAAAAATGTTCCCCTACAGCCCCAAAGTTGAACTTATTGAGAGGGAGACCTGTACAAGATCAATTTCTAGCTCGGAAAGAGATTACCTAGACTTTTTCTGCAGAGAATTCAATCATCTACAAAATGAGACCAAGAACAGCCTCCTAACTGTTCTTCTATTATGCCCGTATCTTCTTGATTATTGCACACAACGGGCCGCGGTTTGTGGCAGGTGATTCCTTAAAGTTTGAAGTACGTCAAACAAAATTTAAAAAAAATGGTTTTTTAACAATTTTTAAATTGTATACTAGGGTGGTCCTTAATTGTGGGTCGGTGGAATTTTGCCCGTTACCCCCCCCCCCCCCCCCCCCCTAGATTGGTTCGAAATAAATTGAAAAAAACGTGGGTAACATTTGAGCTTCATAGCTCAACGGAAAACCGTGCCGGTAAGCCCGTACTTTTTCCCTACTGAATAACATGGGATTTTTCGTCAGCTGAATGCATTTTTTTTTTACAAGCCTATCGTTCATCTGAAAAATCTGCCATTCCGTCACTTTATAGTTCTATAGTGTGTAAGTTAGTGCTAATTTTTCAGGTCAACTCAAATCATATTCCACAGAGTAACTGCATCAACAAGACGACGATTTTGAAAAATTACAACTCCATCCATCCGAAAAGGCTTGTATCATTTTTTGATGATGATTTCCTACAGTTGGTGAAAATTTTGCACCAACTTATACACTATGATACTATGACGTGAGGGAATGACAGATGTTTCCAATTAACGATGGGCTCGTAGAAAAATGTATTCAGTTGATGGAAAATCACTTGTTGTTCAAACGGGAAAAAATACGGGCCTACGCACGCTTTTTCGTTGAGCTAGAAAGCTCAAATTTTACCCACGTTTTTTTTAATTTATTTCGAAATAATCTAGGGGGGGGAGGGGGGTAACGGGCAAAATTCCACCGACCCCCAATTAAAGACCACCCTAGTGTATACGTCCCCTCAATGGCCAGTTCACAATCAACCGTCCCGTACCGTACCGTAGAACGGGCGCACGCGCAATACCAATCACAAAATTGATACTGTCGGGGCACATGTACCTATATTGCTATTGCGCGTGCGCCCGTTCTACGGTACGGTACGGGACGGTTGATTGTGGAGTGGCCATAATACATACCCTCGTACCGCAGGTGATGGAGGGGGATGATCGTCTCGAAGATGGACCCGCCATGGACATATCCGTTCCGAGTACGTCTCGCGAAGACGATGATGACGACGACGATGGCGTCGATTCTGAAGATGACGATTTCCCTGACGATGACGACAATGACGGGGATGACGATTCACCCAATGATGACGACAATGACGGAGATGACGATTCACCCGATGATGACGACGATGGCGGAGATGACGATTCACCCGATGATGACGACGATGGCGGAGATGACGATTCACCCGATGATCACGACTACGATGATCACGACGATAACGATAACAATGACGATGACAATGGCGTCGCCGCTGAAGCGAATGTCTTAGAAGTAGGTGACGTACCTTTTCTGATCGCCCCTCAGCTGGGTTTAAATGTGCCGTTGTCTGCAAAACCTGGAGTGACCGCGAAGGATCACCTTCTTGCCATTATGTCTTTGGCTTTAAGACATAAATTACCATACGAGGCGATGCTAGACATGTTGCGATGGACGTCCAAGTCTCATTATAGAAATCGTTTACCACTGACGAAGGACACATTCTGGTCTATTTTGAGCCGAAACCCGGACAGCGTGAGAAAGCATTATTACTGCACGAAGTGCCACGGCCATTTTGGTGAAGTGGTGCACGAGCCATGCGCCTGCTTGGCTTGTGGCCCGAATGCACCAAACCAGCACTTGGGTTATTTTCTACAGCTCAGCATGCTAGCTCAAATAAAACAGTTGTTTGCTTTACCGAATGTAAGCCGACATCTGGGTTACCGGTTCACGAGGACGAAGCGCAGGAACGATGCTATGGAGGATATTTACGACGGCGCAGCGTACAAGAAACTCTGTACCGAAGGAAACTTGCTGCACGACCAAAACAATTTTTCACTGACATTTAATACTGACGGTTGTAATGTTTCAAATTCATCGAACACCAGTGCGTGGCCAATTTATGCACAAATCAACGAACTGCCCCCGCACATGCGCAAAAGGCATATGATCCTTGCGGGCATTTACGTGGGCTCCACACATCCTTTGATGAACAATTTCTTACGCCCTTTTGTTGACGAAGCGAGGCGGTTGAACGCCGAGGGCGTCACGTGGGAGAGTGCACCAAATGTTCTGACTACGTCGAGATTTGCCGTTCTCATCGCTTGCGTGGATTCTCCCGCCCGCGCAAGCGTTACGCGTATGGTCCAATTTAACGGACGTAACGGATGTATACACTGTTACCCGTCGGGTGTTAGCTTGGGACCCGGCAAATTCGTTTATCCCTTCGATCGAGCTTACGGACCACTCCGAAATCACGCAGAGGTTTCAGTTGATATGAGAGAAGCTCTCCGTACGGGAACAACGGTTCGCGGATTTAAAGGCATATCGTGTCTGACGGCGCTTCCTCATTTCGATCTATGCGCTGGTACAGTCGTAGACAGCATGCATGCAATATTCATTGGTGTGGTGAAGCAACATCTACGATTGCTGATGGAATGTGTGATAGAGCCGTACTATATCGGTAATCCGGTACGAGTTCGTCTGATTGACGAGTTGCTACTGCGGATTCAACCTCCGTCCCGCCGCTCTAGAACACCTCGGAGTATCGTCACCTGGAGGCAATGGAAGGCTTCTGAATTTCGAAATTGGCTTGGATATGCGCCAGCGTGTCTTGGGCGGGTCGTGGATACTAAATATGCTGTGCACATAGCCATGCTGAGCGAAGCCGTGCATATTCTGAACGGGGATTCGATAACATCCCAGCAGCTCGACCGTGCCGATGCTTTGTTGAAAAAATTCGTTGAACTTTTCGAACGATTCTTCGGGGTGTCAAACATGACATTTAACACGCACATTCTCACCCATGTGACTAATTGTGTCCGTAATTGGGGGCCAATTTGGACGCATTCCGCGTTTGTTTTCGAATCGTGGAATAAGAAACTAATAGAAAAGATAACGAGTCCGCACGCACGGCCTGATCAGATAGCTTCGAGATTTCTCATGGAGAAGTTTATGATCGCCACTGCTCACGATAACGACATGTCGGCCGAAGCGCGTGCTATGATTTCAAAAATGATGAGAATCGTCATTAACATTAACGAAGACGCGCCCGGTATTATCTTGACGGGCAAGTGTGTGCGACGTCCACCGACGGCAGTTGAACGACACCTCTTATTTGACGTAGGCTACCAGCCGCAAATGTTGTTTCGTTACCGTGGATTGACAGTTAGCGGTAGTCGATACAGGTGCGAAGACGAGGCATCTGTAAAAAAGTGCGATTCCGTAGTGTTCATTGACGATGCGTATTACGGGGTCATCTTGGATATAGTGACATTTGATGAACGCATATTGTTGTTCGTTAAATGTTTTAGACGTATTGGTTACGGTTTCAAAACCCGTTACATCCATAAAGTAGACGAAGAGGGGGCGGTAGTTAGGTGCGTAACCGACATTGGATTAATCCGCCCGGCGGTCAGGGTCATCGATGACGGGTGTTCGTATGTGTATTGTCTGTCGAACCTTTACGAAACGGATTGATCATGTGCGCTGTGAAAACACCGAATGAATGAAATCGATCAAAGCTCGGCAGATTCGATTGCGAGTATAAATATGAAATCTCGCTGAACTATTGTAACAATTATGACTTATTCCCAGTCTATGAATATTTGACCTGTTTGTTCTATGACAACTTATTTTGATATGAATCATACATGTAATCGATACCCGAGAAACTTTCGTACCGTTGGTGTTCATTATATGGGAGATATGTCAATATAATCTTAACCTCACAGACTTTATGCCCGTCACTGGTTTTCACTTATCTCAAAGATATCCTCAGCCGCTTGAGTCGCTCTCTTATATGATGAATTCCACGCGAACCGGACAAAAAAAAAACTTTTTTTCTCATTTTTGCACGAGCTTTAGTACCCTCAAAATTAGAATTTTTCATGTATATAAGACATATGTAGCTATTTTTACCTATGGTGTACGAGCTCTTCTAGTTTTCGGTTGCTTACGCTCTTTGATGTCTTTGGAGGCAAATATCTCAGAAACGGTATGTCGAATGAAAAAAGTAATGGAGTGGTGATTCGTAGTATTCTTCACCCTCTTTCACCCCAGTCCATGATCCTGCCCATGACTATTAGTAGACATGTCGAAAAATCATTTTCCAATCCAAAACTCTATTTTTATCCACTTATGTCATTTTTAGGATTTTTTTCGTATTTTTTTTCGAAAAGTTCGGGAAATTTCCCATCGAATCACGTTTGTTTCGGAATGGACCACGGCTTCGTTTGGGAGCTACAATTTTTTTCCGAAGGCGCATACAATAATATGACGCGGCAATGTGAGTGGACGTACGAGTCGTTCGTTTCGCCTTCGGAAAAAAATTGTAGCTCCCAAACGAAGCCGTGGTCCATTCCGAAACAAACGTGATTCGATGGGAAATTTCCCGAGCTTTTCGAAAAAAAACACGAAAAAAATCCTAAAAATGACATAAGTGGATAAAAATAGAGTTTTGGATTGGAAAATGATTTTTCGACATGTCTACCGATAGTCATGGGCAAGATCATGGACTGGGGTGAAAGAGGGTAAAGAATATTACAAATCACCACTCAATTACTTTTTTCATTCGACATACCGTTTCTGAGATATTTGCCTCCAAAGACATCAAAGAGCGTAAGCAACCGAAAACTAGAAGAGCTCGTACACCATAGGTAAAAATAGCTACATATCGTCGGCGATAGTGCAATACCGCGTAACTAACATCTGCAATACCGCGTAAGTACAAAAAAAAAAAAAAATGAGATTTGGTGTGCATTCGATGTATTTTTTATTTTTACATCGAATGCACACCAAATCTCATTTTTTTTTTTTTTGTACTTACGCGGTATTGCAGATGTTAGTTACGCGGTATTGCACTATCGCCGACGATATGTCTTAGATACATGAAAAATTCTAATTTTGAGGGTACTAAAGCTCGTGCAAAAATGAGAAAAATCCGTGACATCAAGGTTTCTTTTGTCCGGTTCGCGTGGAATTCATCATATAGTGTCTGTTCCCAATTTTTTTATGAGTAACTTTCAGCCAATGAGCTTAATATTAAATTTTTTATAAATTTTGTCGATTCTTTTCTTGATTTTTTTCACTTGGAATTCGTAATCTGTGACCTCAAAATGACTGAAGTAGTTGGTTTGGAGCATACTTCATCGTTCAAATTTGTCTGAAACCAATTTATCCTCTAAAAATGCCTATTTTTGTATGTAGTGTAACGTATTCGGCCTATAGTGGAATAGCCGGAACGTTCATAGTGTAGAACACCTTAATTAACACAGAGAAGCGGTATAGCGCGCAATATCGTCCACGCACAACCGATCACCTGTTGTGACGTCATGAGCAGTATAAAAGGCAGGCATGCCATGGCTAGTCAGCGGACTCGTCAAATCATTTAATTTCTGTTGAACTCTATTTGAGCATAGTTGAATAGCCAACGCGGCCACATGGTGTAAAATCACATAAATTAAAATTACAAAGGATAATTAGCCACAGTGGCTGTTATACCATCAATGTAAAGTCACTATAATTGTTCCAGCCGAAGCGGCGTTTCAATTAACCTCATTCAAGAAAATATCTTAAAATCGTCGCAATTTTATAGAATATTCAAATAGAAAATCAAAATTAAACAAACAAAATTCAGCCAAAAGCATAATAGACCTTTTTACGGCCAGTTACGCGCACGCGTGTCCGCCATGTTGAAAGGCGGTAATATGAAAATTTCGGGCACTTTTATGAACAGGGCTGGACGACAAAGATTGCTACCCTTATTATTGGTGAGATTGAATGAAAAATTAGCTTATGATGCTTCATTAGTGCATCCCACGATAGAAGCTCATGATTGTATTCAGTTACGACGATGGTTGAAATGCCGTGGGCGTCCTCAAGGTGGAAACAAAGCAGAACTTGCAGTTGCGAGGTTAAAATAATCATATTCATAGTAGTGCCGAAAAAATCAACATAATAATTGAAAAAATAGAGATTATTAATTGAAAAAAAAACACATTATTATTTCAATACAAATTCTCCAGAAATGATTTACGACACGTATCGCTGCGACATAACCTATTTCTTTACTGATGACATCAGATATTTTTAACAAAATAATTGTATTATTGTTCTGCCCTAAGTATATGATAATTAGAACTGTGCTACTAATAATGGATCAATCATTTTGTACGTTTTTTTGTTATAATTGATAATAAAAACATGATATTCACAGCTTATATACGTATGAGTGCCCGGAAAATATGGCCGGCCGTTGAGCCAGCGCGCGTAAAAAATAAGTTAGGTTAAGTAAGTCACATTTATTCAATCATTCATTATTATTTTATGTTTTAACATTTTGTTATAATTTTGTAAATAGTAGTTCCGATGGAACACCTCGGCTTCAACATTTCAAATAAATAGGAAATGATCAAGTTGATCATTATTATATCAGAAATCGGATCTTTCTATCCTATTTTCTTATAACCTTATTTCATTATAATTCTTCTTTTTCAGTCAAGCATTACGCCTTATTTCATAATAACTTGAAATCATTTTTCACCTAAAAATCATTGTTGGTGCCGGATGCGTCGAACCCATACAGCTAAGGTAGATCTCTGTAATGCCTATCTTAGTCTGGTCGGTTGGACATATCCTAGATCGGAAAAATGAAGTATTGGAGCGTCGAACTCATACAGCTAAGGTGGATATCTAATACCTATCTTAGTCTGGAGAGTTATACATATCCTAGATCTGTAGGGATGCAGCTGTGGTGAAGTGAAATCAATTATATTCTGTACAGTATTACTGTACAGTGATATTCATTATTGGGTTTGCGGTGGCTAACTGTTTTTTTGTCCGACTTTTTCGGATACAATCAAATAAAATAATATTATATTATTTTCATGAGGGGTCATGATTATTATCATTATAATATCGGCCATAAGCACATGAAATACGGCTGGAATAGAGTCTTGTTTCCGAAACAGTCAGAAAAATAAGTTAGCCACTGCGAACCCATTAAGGAGGTTCGATACCAAAATACAAATGATAAGAAATCTTTAAAAGTTTTATCATCGAAAGATAGGTAAATGAAATGCGTATTCCCAAAATTTCAAGTCGATTCACTACACCGTTTTTTATAAATTAATTTTTGAATTTGCTTCTTATACACGCAGAGGTATAGAGAGCCGATAAGGTTAGTATGAAATCTACTCTTACCGCGCGGGTGATACGAAAGATTTCAACTAATCTTATCGGCTCTCCATATCTCTACGTGTATAAGAAGCAAATTCAAAAATTAATTTCCTAAAAACGGTGTAGTGAATTGACTTGAAATTTTGACAGTAAGCATTTCATTCATCGATCTTTCGATGACAAAACTTTCAAAGATTTCTTATTATTTGCATTTTGGTATCGAACCTCCTTAATGAAGGTTACTGTCGTTACCACCGGGTTCATACCGTACGACCCCGGTACGTATTGCGTGGTGATACCGCACGATCATGGTTTACTTAGATTTAGGATGAGCCGGAAAATATGATTATTTCGGTATTAAAACCGTGTAAATACCACATGTTTGCCGTATTAACACCGTGCTCAAACCTAGTTACAACAGTTGTATACCGTATTTTACCAGGTGTACACCATAAATGCACCGTGAACATACTGGATAACCACCGTACGAAAACCTTGCACAACGGTATTATCTTGGTATTTACTTTTCCCAAACATACGCCGAACACACGGTTCTAACGCGGTTGCAATAAAGTAGTACAACCTGGAACATACGCATACTTTGTTTAAACCGTGATTACCAGGCATTTTAGGGGTATATCAAAAGCCGCTAGGGGTGTCTCGAGTTCAAATGGACCACGAATAATAGCTAGGCTGAGGATATGGCATAATACTAAAGTTCACTCCTACGGGCTCTCCATTCGAAAGTAAGGGGGTTGGGGCATCTTGTCCTCGATCAGTCAGTCGTTATCGATATATTTGCGAATTGACCACGTTTCTTGACTTCGGCTTTCCCTACTAGGCTTTGCTTTCGCCTAACGCCGTCAGTCGCGGTACCTCATTCAACCTTCATTGACCCTGTTGTAGAATATATAATACCCCACAAAAGCACCTCTGGTGCAAAAACCTTTCGCCAAGTACATTAATGTGGTTGTCCACAAAATATATTTTCAAGCCAAGAACGTATGTAGTAATCTTCTACAAAAACACGAAGATTCATTCGTGTTCAACAATCGGCAAATTATTTCCCTACAAAAATCCTTTTATTATTCATCTACAAAAGTATGGAAATCAGATACTAATATTGCCTACACGTATTGCCAAGTACTTACCTCTTAATTTATGTCGGTCAACGTAAGTTTTCTCGACGAAGTAGAACCAAATTCAAGGAAATTAAACTAAAAAAAATTGATTTGGAGTATGTGGTACTTGGCGAGCTAATATTCACTATCATATCACTATAGGATTATTGACATGGTTCAATTGATATTTTCTCGTGCTTGTCTACCTCGAAATTATATTTGAAATTTTTATATTTTTATATTTTTATGTTCTCTGTTTACACCAAGCGTCAATTACCCATCGCTACATCCATGGTTGAACGGAGCAAGACAAGGAGACTATGGAAAACATGTGATGGAAGGTCTAATTTTTCTGAAAAAAACTTTCTGAAAAAAAATAAGATTTTCAAAAAACGATGGAAAACGTGGTGAAATCGACATTTTAAGTTTCATTTTTCGAATTACGCATTGAAAATGACAAGTGAAAAAAAAATAGTCATCATTTTTGAAAAATTCAGAAAGGTTCCGATCGACAACCGTGTTTGTAATTTTGTTTTCAGGCAGTTTTCGAACCGAGAACGCCGCACGCAGACGTGGATCGGCGTGCGCGGCGACGCACGACTGGACGTTTTATTTTTTTTCTCCGGCCCAGGTAGGATCTCCATAAATTCTTTTTTTCAGGGTTGAAGGGGAAGGATTAGGCTATCCAAAAAAAATTATCTCCATGGATTCCTGCAAGTCCCGCGGAAATGGCAGCGAAATTAAAAAAAAAATGACGAAAAAAAATTGGAAGAATTTTTTTTTTCAAACAAATTTTTTTGTATGAAAGCGCATTCTTTTACGAACAAAATGATTCCAGGATCAGTCCGCTCCGGTGAATACTTTCGGAGATATGAATTTTTAAACATAGCGGTGCAACAGCGACTTACCAAAATTCAAATAGCTCCAACTCCACCATTTTCGAAAAATTTTCAAAATCCCTGAAGTTGTATTTTTTTTTCCCATAGTACTAAAGATATGTCGAATGGCGCGAAGATCCGTGACTTGACGGGTTTTTTTTGAGTGAAGTGACGTGGATCCGCTCATAGGTGTAATTCCACCCAACTCGCAAGATCCATCTAGAGCTATCATGTAATAATAAACATTTTCAAATTGGCGTAACATAAATTGAAGAAATATAATATATTCTAATATATTCTAAACCAACACAAGCGCGCACCGCGTACGTGAGACTCGACGGGCGCGGCTAGGCAGCCAGTGGTGCTTCCACCGAATCTTCCGCGCTAGGCCGAATCGGTATAGCCCACCTTGATACTTAACCTAAAAAGCAATCATCGCACTGAAGACGGAAAATAATGAACGCGAATAAAATGAATTTGCCTGATGTGAAAATTTATTTTCGAAATTTATGAACGAATTTAAAATCAAATATCAATTAATTGGATTTAAGTATTGATTATCAGTGTTTAGGATCGATATTTGAGACGAAGTGGAACAGGTAAGTGGAGGGTAAATCATTGAAGACAACATGGTCAAGAATTGGTTTATTTATTGATTTATTTATTTATTAACAGAAAAATGAAATTTATCAACGGTTATTGGTTAATCGAGGGATCCATTGCTGTTGAATTATGGTGTACGCACAAACTTATCGGAGATTGAATGCTTGGGAATCGAAGAGAGGCTACCGATGAGCCACTGTCGAACGTAGTACAATTTCACTCAAACCATTTTCGTCTCTCAACGACTACTTCTATCGGAGGCCCGAGTGCTGAGATGTACCTCAGCGAGGCTTCATAGCGTGCGGAGGGGATTTGTCGCAGGAGTTTGTAGCACGTCGACAATCAGGCGTCGGAGAAGAATAAATTCATACTAGTTAAAGAAGATGTTGCCATCCCAGGACATCGTTACTTCCTCTGAAATAGCAAGGTGAAAGTATAACTGACCATCATGAGAATTTATAAGTCTTGTAAGTCTTTTGATGTCCGTTAACTTTGTATCCTACGTACCCAATGACTGATCGCCCGCCAACTCTTGAGGAGAAATATCGCCGGCGTCGTTGTCCAAGCTGACCTCAGGCAACAGACTGTGAAGAGTGATCGAGAACCAAGCAGGGATCGATGAAACCAGAGCTAGCAACAGCATCGGCGAGGCTTGGCAGCGTACCGAGTAGCTTCGTTGCAAGGGTTCGTAGCCCGTCGACGTTATTCATCGAACCTTTCTTACTCGTCTAACGACCATTCAACGTTCATGTCTCGTAGCAGGCGAAGAAGCCTCGTCGCAGATGTTCCCAGTGCAACGAGGCAGCGTACGTGGAGCTTCGTTGCAAGGGTTCGTCGCACATCGACTATATTCATCGAACATTTCTTACTCGTCTAACGAGCATTCAACGTTCATCTTGCAGAGGAGCTCCGTCACAGGTGTTTGTACTGTGTTGGTAGCGTATAGTGGAGCGTTGTCTGAGAGTTCGCAGTGCGTCGGCAAGCATTTTCTATTGAATTTTTGTGCGGCAAGGCTTCGCCAGAGTCCAGAGAAGGACTGCATATCTTTGGCGTGCTACAAACCCTTGCAACAAAGCTCCTCATACGCTGCCTCATCGCACCACGAACATCTGCGACAAATCTTCTCCGCCTGCTACGAGACATGAACGTTGAATGCTCGTTAGAGTAAGGAATGCTCTATGGATATCGTCGACGTGCCACGAACCCTTGCAACGAAGCTGCTCGCACGCTACCTCATCGCACTACAAACTCCTACGACAAGGCCACTCCGCATGCTATGAAGCCTCGCTGAGGTACATCTCAGCACTCGGGCCTCCGATAGAAGTAGTCGTTGAGAGACGAAAATGGTTTGAGTGAAATTGTACTACGTTCGACAGTGGCTCATCGGTAGCCTCTCTTCGATTCCCAAGCATTCAATCTCCGATAAGTTTGTGCGTACACCATAATTCAACAGCAATGGATCCCTCGATTAACCAATAATCGTTGATAAATTTCATTTTTCTGTTAATAAATAAATAAATCAATAAATAAACCAATTCTTGACCATGTTGTCTTCAATGATTTACCCTCCACTTACCTGTTCCACTTCGTCTCAAATATCGATCCTAAACACTGATAATCAATACTTAAATCCAATTAATTGATATTTGATTTTAAATTCGTTCATAAATTTCGAAAATAAATTTCGTTGCGGCTATTCGCAAGGTAGAGTGACTCTGATAGAGTCACGCAAGATTCACGCAAGAGTCACGCAAAAATTTTCGGAGAATTGGTGTGACCGAATTATTAATTTTTTTTTCATAATATAAAACGAGACTGGGGCCCTTACAAAAAAAATGTATGAATTCCGTCCGAGAATCCGCCCACTAGGTGGTATGGGGGCGAGAGGGATGATTTTCCTTAATTGTGACGCTTCGCGTCGTGACCCATGCGAGCCACTCACCCGGTGGTTCAGCAGTCCAAAAAAAACAGTACAAAATTTTTGCGTGACTCTTGCGTGACTCTATTAGAGTCACTCTACCTTGCGAATAGCCACAGCGAATAAATTTTCACATTAGGCAAATTCATTTTATTCGCGTTGATTCTTTTCCGTCTTCAGTGCGATGATTGCTTTTTAGGTTAAGTATCAAGGTGGGCTATATGGATTCGGCCTAGCGCGGAAGATTCGGTGGAAGCACCACTGGCTGCCTAGCCCCGCCCGTCAAGCCCCACCGAATATTCCCGGTATATTATGCTACAATCATCAATATGACATATATAATTCACATAACCTCGAAGGCTCGAGCTTATATTTCATAAGGTAAACGATTAATTGAACTAATAATATTTATTGTTGTTCTTTCAGACGTCGAGGCTGAATTGAACGATATTTTACTCCTCGTCTGTGCCCACTTCAATATCAAACAGTATATTTTATTTTATACAGTTTTGAGAAATCGTAATAATTCTCAGCTGTCTGCTGTCATCCCCATTGGCCATAGCGCATGCGCAAGATTGAGATCGTCTGTTCCGTAAACCATAGAAACATAGTTATATTCTAGAGTGTCATGCCTCTCCTGATCTGAGACCTATGTAATTTTCATCTCATCGAGGTACTCGCTACATAGTTTATTGCCCATACAACTTTTGATGACGTCATGTCGACTAAGACGGAGAAAATGACAGGGTGTCTAGTTATCATGGGATTTCTAGAATCATGGGGATATCATGGAATTTCATATCGGTTCTGGAATTTTTCAAATATACTTCAATCTCTCCCGAATTTTTCTTTGAGATGTCAGCGAAATGTAATGACGTTTTCGGTTGCTACACCGGGCTACACTCGGTGTAGCCGAACATCCCCGATCAGCTCCGGAATTTTCAAATAATTGCCAAACACGTTGCCGAGGCTTAATTATTTGAAAATTCCGGAGCTGATCGGGGATGTTCGGCTACACCGAGTGTAGCCCGGTGTAGCAACCGAAAACGTCATAAGATTCGTAAAGTACTGAGCTCTGCTTTGAATTTAAACTTATGTATCGACGCTATGATTCGGATTGATGAAACTAGATTAACTATGCTATGATTTTCAAAAGATTGGTATAAATTTTTCATCGTTTAGTTTGGAATCGTAAATCCAAAGTTTCAGTAACAAATATTTTTTTAAGTTCCTATTTGCATTTAACTATATTCTTGTTGATATTTCTGTTGTTTTTTTTCTCATTGTCTACTATAATCGACCTCGAAAAATCATAAATCTTGCCTGGAAAACCTGGAATTATCATGGAATTCCCTTCCAAGAGATAACTGGACACCCTGAATGATTTTGTCGTGAAATTAGCCCACTGAATTTTGTTAATCATCAGTAATCGGCTATCCGTGCACCGATTGTATTGAGTTGGGTCTCAAATTCCGAAATTCCAAAAATTCCAAAAATGAATCGTTTATCCTGAAAATGATTTCAATAAATGTTTGAAAATAAGAAACATGATCCCCCCCACTCCGCCGAAGAGCTGCCGCTGCGGTAAAGAGTCTTGGTTGAGTGACTCGCGCCGCGTTAGAAATTCTTTTTAATGTACAGTAACTGTTTTTTTCGGACTTTCTCGGATACCATCAATGAAATAATATTATATTACTTTTATAAGGGGTCATCATTATTATTATTATAATTTCGGCTATCGGCACATCAAATACGACTAGAATGGAGTCTCGTTTCCGAAAAAGTCCGAATAAAACAGTTATCTACTGGGAACCCATTAATCAACATTACTGTACTTGGCGCGAGATTCTATCGAGTCTCTTGATTGGTCAAGTGACCCGCGCCGCGTTAGAAATTCTTTTTAAAGTACTTGGTGCGAGATTCTATAGAGTCTCTTGATTTTTGTCACAGCTCGATGAACAGCGCCGGCCCAAGGGTAGAGCGGAAGGAGCGACTGCTCCAGGCGCCGGGTCAGGAAGGGCGCGAAAATCTGATGGCTAGGAAAAAAAAATAGAATTTGAATCAAAATCGATCCGAAAGGTTCCGAATAAAGGCACCAAACAAGAGTCTCGCTCCACCCTGAAAATAGGCTAGGGCCGGCACTGTCGATGAATAAATTTCATGTAAAGCTCAATCCCGTGTAGGTATATGGCGTATTCCTTCTCATCCGCACGGAGAGAAGAACTATAGGAAGCGTTGTCATACTGGTATAGGTCGATTGACTCATCGCGGACTTCTGAGGTCTCGTACTTTAAGTATGGTAACCGTTCTCACAAGTAAGGCAATGGTTATAAATACTTATAGAAGTATATCATAGGTTCTTTTTATTAATTTGGGATTATTGCTATTCATTTTTTTTTTTTAACATTTTAATTTCATATATGAATGATTTCCTTGAAAACAATCCACCATAGATGCACCGGAAATGAATCGTCACCCTTCGGGGCGCACTACCTTTTTAATCAGTATTCTATATATTATTGTACTCTGAGAAAAAAATATAATTGAATTTACGAAATCTGCTTTACAATACGGCGAATTAAATATTCAATTGAAACAAATAAATTTCAATTGATGTGACTAAATGTCATGTGAAATTAACCGATTTTCAGTCACACCGATTGAAATTTATTTGTTTCAACAGAATATTTAATTCGCCGTATTGTAAAGCAGATTTCGTAAATTCAATTATATTTTTTTCTCAGTGTAATTATTATTAAGTTTTTTTGTTTTTTTTTGTTATCTTTATTTTTTTAAGTCCGAAGATCCTCGCAGCCGCTCTGCCCAACTCCCTCGGAGGCCACGTTGGAAAGGAGCCTCCAGTATCGGAGACAATTAACTCAGTCAAGTGCGCCGATCGCCTTCCCCTGCCATAATTTGTAACGACAATCTCATAAAACATACATCGTATAGTCAAGGATTACGTCTTACAAAGCGACCAAACTCAAGCCAAGCAGGAGAGGGGACAGAGAGAAGCAGAATAACCCTGAGAAATTAAATGCAGCTCCAGGCAAAATTATAAGGAACAGAAAAGAAAATAAACAAACAGTTATAAAATTAGAGGCACTGTTAGGGTTGCCAACCATACTTTATAATAACGTATCCCACTTTATTTTTGATGAATATACTTTATACTTTTGCATAAAAATAAAGTATGCGGAAATACTTTATTTCGAATCTTTACTGTAATGTATAAAACAAAACACACCTAAGCGTAATTTCCGAAAGATTTATCGATAGTTGAAATAAAACAGAACGTAGTATACACGATTAATAATGATTATTGGTTACTGATCGAAACGATATAGATGTCACTATCGTCGACATCAATTATCATCGTCTATACAGGGTGTTGCAGAAATCGCGACGAATATTTCACAGGGTAAATCTTGATCAAAAATGGGATGGAAATTTCCTCAGCCGATTTTTTTCAAAGGCATATCTTTTCCGTTATAATTATTTCAATTTCAGCTAATCACGTGCGACTCATGAACGGCCGTTTGTCGGTGTGATCACCGCTCGGTTGTGTGCGCGTCTCTCGCCCAATTGTCAACACGAAAAAAAGTGCACACAACCGAGCGGTAAGTACACCGACGCGCGGCCGTTCGTAAGCCGCGTGTCATTGATTGAAATTGAAATAATTATAACGGAAAAGATATGCCTTTGAAAAAAAATGGGCTGAGGAAATTTCGATCCCATTTTTAATCAAGATTTACCATGTGAAATATTCGTCGCGATTTCTGCAACACCCTGTATCTGTTTATTCCTGAATTATTTCTTATTTGCTCTCTGTTCCCGCAACTTCAGCTTTCACTGAAAGAGTTTTTTCGGTGATGAATGTGAAGTGGCGAGAAGAGAGAAACAGATCGTCCATATATTAAATAAAAAATTAATTATTTATTTATTTGAATCTAGACTTAGATTGTAAAACTAGCTATGCAATTTTCAAAAACAACCAAAAATTGTTAGCATGTGCTAAAAGCACAAAAAAATACGTATTCAAGGCAATAAAAACTGAAGTTTGAAAAATACTTTTTTTTCTCACAAATACTTTTTTTTTCCCGCTACAAGGAATCAGTTACGTTATTTTTCTCAAAAAAAAGTTTGCAACCCTAGCCACTGTCCACTAAGAGCAGCCTACCTTTACCGAAAATTAAATATTGCTTATCAATGCTTGCTGCCTGGAGAAAAGGAAAGGATATACATATAAAATAAGAAAAAAAAAAAAAAAAAACAGATAAGGGGCGCCTCCGCGCTGGGCCCTTTTAACTTTTGTCGAACTACTTAATTCTAAAAGGCCTAAAACCAATCCCTAAGACAGTTGATAATCAGTTATGACTCTTAAGAACTACGCTAAATCCCGAGTGGAAATGACCTCAGAGCGAAACTTATATACATTAAAGTCTAATGACAATTAAACATTAAGTCTAGGAGAAAATCCGTGTGACAGGCAGACGTAATGTTTACGCAACGGCCATAGACTATGTCGTTCGTAGCTAGACGGGCAGACTCGTTTATTTTCACGCCCACATAACTTCCATAGACCTATAAATCAGGAATATCATATCTCAGCTCTCCGTGCACCGATTGCATTGAAATAAGGCTCAAATTAGATAATTTGACACCCATATTCGCTGTGTGCAGAGCCATACTATAGCGGCTGAGAATGACTTGGAGCGCCCATGGCGGCGAAAAATGCGAATTTTGCTGGACTCGCGTACCAATAGGAAATAACGAATATGAACGTTCTTTTATTGAAATTACATCAACAACCTATCGCGTATGTAAATAAATGCTAGCTAGTCCAACAAAATATGCTGAATGCAGCCGGCCGCGGCGCCACTTGGCTTTCTGCACACAGCGAATACTTGGATGAATATTTGAATCCCCTGTAGATCGCGAATCGGACAAAATTAGGAAAATAATGTCTCCCCACCACGCCGTTTAGCTCCTGTTCGGGTATATAGACTCGGTCGGGCCTCGCGCCGCGCGTTCAAAAATTCTTTTTAAGTACTTGGCACGAGACTCTACCCAGCGCCGGACTTTGGCCTAGGCAGACTACATGCCCGAATAGGGCGATAAGTCGATAAAGGATAATAATAATAACTTTGGCCTAGGCCAACCTAGGCCATGGCCTAGGGGCGGCGAACTTCGGTAGGGCGGCAATTGTGCCGTTATTTTTACTTTTCATCACCTATGGTGATATAAGAAAAGTATTTGTTTCGGTCGAAAAGTGGATTTCGTAATTCCAACAAATCTTTACGTTTCCGACCCTCTGGAATCCGAAAAACAGGTTTTTAGAAAAATGTCGGTCTGTCTGTCGGCCGGCGGTCCGGCGGTCCGGCGGTCTGTCGCATGAATCCGCGCGATGATCTGGAAAAGGGCTCGATAGAAAAATCTGAAATTTGGAGACCTTGACATTCGAATGACGGCAACGAAAAATTGCCATATCTCATCAAATTCGAACATTCGCTTCTATCGGAAATCAATTAACTTCCAATTTTATATGTGTATAATTTACTTTTTCTTTCTTTTACTTTTCATTTTGGATATTTCAAGATCAAAATAATGAAAAGTGCTGCGAAAAACACCGTCTTTTTCGTTTTTACTGATTTTTTCTTTTAATTTGTGTACTCCAAATAAAAATGAACTATGCATCAGATGCCTATTATTGTGTGTATTAATAGTATGTATTATGTGTACCAAGAAGGCAACCCTAACGGCTTTTTAACATACCTAAACCTACCCTATTATACCGCTGAAACAGTGTTGACGTACGGTATGACAGCCGTTATGTACGCTCGAATTCGTATGACTCTACAGTCGTTCTACGGTCTATTGGGGACAAGCGAAACAGCCTCTTGATTTGTCGATTCTTAAATTGAGTTAGGTTACGGCGCTGCATAAACCAGGCATATAGCAACTGAGGCTGGACCTTTGACAAGACTCACCCAGTATATTAGGCTACCCCGCATCCGTTAACTCAAATTTCTATGATTTTTCCTGTACAACTAATTCTCGTGAAAGTCAGAAGACTTGATTGTTCGTAACGATAGTTATAATATAATTGCTGTTAGAGTTGACTATACAGGATGGTCCATTTTGATCGCCCCAGGCGAATATCTCGGAAACTAGAAGTTATACAAGAAAAAATTTTATACAAGACTTGAAGTATTTCGAAGGGTTTAGATAATGCTGGTATGTATCGACTTGTGGATCTTGCCACTTTCAAGATTTCGCTAGTAACTTCGGAATCCGGATTTCGCGAACACATATACTTATCAATACGAAGAGAAAAAAAACATTGAATAAAACCCGTTTGTGGAAATAAACTTTTGTTATTCTACTCTCGTCCTCAGCAATTTAGAGAGCACATATTCCTAATTGTTCCTCACCCTCGCTGAAATATTTATCAGCGCTACCTGATTCAATCTGCCGTAACGTGAAAACTCGGAATTTGAAAACAACCCCATCATGATTATCTTCATCATGACTTGAAGACCAGGTTAAATTTTCTGTCGTATTTTTAGGATCATCCATTTCAATAAAATAGGCTGCTAAATGTTGACCCCGATCCGCTATTCTATACGTAGATACGTGCTGGCAGATTCAACCGGCCGTTTACAATGGGAGGGCCCTGTGACAGTTCGAGAAAATAATTATTTCGTAAAATTTTACTCCATTATTGAAAACTATTCGGAATTTTTACAGACCCCGGGACAAATATTTCTGTTATGACTTGAAGAGCGGGCTGAATTATTTTCGTATTCTTCATTTTTTAGTTCGATAGCTCTGCATAAAAAAATCCTGGAACATCGTGTAACACATTTTCTGAAACCCTGTAATTTCCTACGTCCAGCTATCACACGCATATTGTTGTCGAAAATTCTGGAGCAGAGATATACCTATTCATAGGTTGAAAAACGTATATATGCGTTTGGCATGCTTTCATCCATAAACTACAACGATGGGAAAGAGAAGCTGAAAGCTGCAGAACGCCGAACCGCGAGCCAATCCGCGAATAATATTTAAACTTATTTATTCGTATCCAATCACGGCGGTTGACAAAACGCAGAGGGGTGTGAAGGGGAGGTAGATTGATCGAGCATCAATAGCTTTCATTCGATTGATATTCGTCGCTTAGACTGCAAGTCAATTGAATACAATTCATCAAATTTATTTTATCAAGTGTTGCGAACAGTGAGAAGAATGGAGCAAGTTGATAGAATCGAGGATGGTTATACCTATACCGTTGATAAACGAAGGAACAACAAGATGTAAGTAGTAAATTACATATTATCTACAATCAATATGATTTTTGCAATCAACGATTTTTGCCGGCTATGGCCGCTTGTACGAAGCCCGTGATAGATTACGAATTTTCACCTGCTAGATTCTCCGCGTACACTCAGAGAAATGGGTTTCTTGAATTATTCAATCTAAATAAATTTTATTTGTATATGAAATATATATGTATATATATATCGCGCGACGCGCAAATGAAAAATTTATTTGCGGCAAATGAATTTTCTATTAGGTTCAAATACAAAAAAAATTTATTTAGATTAAATAATTTACGAAATCCATTTCTCTGAGTGTACAGATTGATCTAAACCTTGTGATAGTGATCCAACTGTTTCTACTGTAATATTGTTGTGGGTGAAATACTATACAGTACACATCGAGTGCAACAAATCATTAGATCGCCGAAATGTGAATCCCGCCACGCTCACGCGGCAGCCATGTTTATCGTGTCAGTATGTGTCATTGAACTCTATAATATACTGAAACGCGCGCGGGCCTCTGATTCGTGTAGCGACCCTCGGTGAAAGAGAGATAGTCGTGGTCGGAGTCGGATGCACTTGTCTAATGTACAGGAACTATCTCGCATAAAAACATTGACCGTTAGAGAAGAAACTAAATTCGTTTCATTCACGGTCGATGTTTGTGGCTCAGGCAGTAGATATGCGTGCGACACGAGCGAACAGACTCCGACCACAACTATCTCTTTCTCATCGGCCCCCACTCCAATCGCGCGCGTTCCAGCATATTATAGAGTTGAATAAAATAATTTTATGATTTTAATAATAGTTTTTTATTTATTTTTTTCATTTTTTTTTTATCAAATATGTATATATACAGGTGATTTTTTTTCGACGTTTTTTTTTTGTTTTAGTCCTCACATGAAATTTGGTTGAAAATGTCGAAAAAAAAATTTCCTGAAAGTTACAGCTCAATATTAATTTTAAGTACTTTCCCAAAGCGTGCGAAGATTTTCCATTTAAAATACACGTAAATCGAGATTTTTTTTTTCAAATTTCTATAACTCAGCCGCATTTTAAGGTATTACATTGGTCTTGATCTTGATTTACTTTTAATTTAATTTTAATTTTTAATTATTTTATTTTTATTTTATTCGCGGCTCCATTGAAAACAAATTAATTCATGATCAATTTCAAAAGTGAAAATAAATCTTAATGTGATCACATGTCTGAATTAATCAAAATTATTCAAATATCACATCAAAAAAGTAATCATAGTTAATTTTTTAATCAATTAGTTTCTGAGCGAATAACCGTCGGGGTCGGTCAATCGATTGAACCGTGAGCTGATTAACCGACTTGGCCGATTAACCGGTTAAACCATTGGCTAATTAACAAGGTTAACTGTCTTGGCCGGTTCAGCCGTTTAAATCGTACTGCCCTAGTAATAACTGTGAATTGTTTATTGATTTCCCTCGAAAAAAATGTCGAATACCTTATTTTACGCGGCTGTGAATTAAAAGATATAGTGTTCAACCCCCAGCTATTTTGTTCCGTCCCACCAAGTCTTTTTACGCTTTAATAAATTTACAGCATTCTTATTCAAAAACCTACATTTTCCAATGAATTGTTCCATTTCTCGATGAACCTTGGTATCTGATCAACAATAAGGGTCAGCTGCAAGGTAATAAGATAAGAGCTCAGCTGCAGACTGGGTTCACAATAGGTTTGACGATGATGAAACAAACAAGGTATTTCAGATAAAACCTGAAAAACATTTATAAAATATACACTATAAAATTTAGGCCCGTGCGGACAAAGCGAGTTGAGTTACAAGGAATTATTTAAAAATATTTCTGTGTAAGTAATATCAGTTTGGTATACTTATAACTGAACACCAGCAATTTTTGAATGATTTAAATTTAGAAAGTAGGTCTACAATGAAATAATTGCCCAAAAGATCTTTGCATAACTGTAGTTAATCCTCAAAAATATTTCCTAACTGAATCCATGATATCGATCGAATGAAGTCTTCACAATTACATCATACGTTTCGGGCATTAGATTCGACATTAGATAAATATTTATTATACATCAGGGTATTATACATCCTAGGTTCTTCAAATTTATTACCCTAGGGGTAGTTTGAAAGTATAGCTCGATAGTAGTTTTACTTTGCTGAGAATGGGGAAGGCAGATCGGATTGATAATTAAAGATAACAGCGGCTCAATTTTTCCTCATCAGAAATCTCTCTGTATTCGGAATCAGGTCCTTGTTGAGAAACATGAGAGTTACAACTAAACTGCGTGCCGAGGGACAAGGAGTGCTCCTCGGTGAATTGTGAGACTCACAACGCCTGTGAGGGAGTCCGCCCACTTTGGCATGAATCCTCAACATGCGTCCATAGACACATTGCTTCTCGTCATTTATCAATCGTACGGCATTCGACTGGTGAATTGAAGAACCTCTGCCCATTTGGAAATGTTGAATATATTGTCTGTTTCCATATTCCCACTGGCAGTGTACAAAAACCTGTAAATTACCACAAAGTGTATCAATTTCACTACAATACTATAGTTAACATTTCAGAAGAATATATATTATATATACTCATCTGATAGAACGGCATTAGGTAAGGATAAGTGAGGTTGGTTTGTATGATTGAACATTTTTGGTCTACTGCCTTTTTATAATATACTCACTCTTCACTACATATTACTATTAGCTGCTTTCTTTCCGATATGGATTCCCTTGGTCCCAATTAATTTCTTATTCGTTCGATTGAATGATTTTCATTATAGACTGACGTAGAGCAACCGAGCAGCAAGTAGACTGGTTGCTTTGACTTTATATATAAAATAAAAAATAAAGTTATAACATTTAAATGATGGAGGCTAGAATATTTTGAAAAAAAAAAACTAATTGATAACTATCATTTTAATGGTATTTTGTTATGTACTTACTTGCTTATCAATTATCGCGCTCTCTATATATTTATTTCTGTGGCGATGCACTCGCACGTGTGCGGTGTGACATGTGGTGACGGCAACATCGCAAAATTCGTATCGGAGAGGTGCGCGCCCCATCCGATACACGAATCTTTCGGACGCATTCGCACGAAAGCTGCAGAGCGAGCTCGATTCTTGAGATCATGCGATCGATTTTCGTATGCGAAATTCGTTTTTCGGCCAATTGCGACGTTCGCTTTCTTTGGAACTATCACATGATTGGTCGAAAGGCAAATTTCGCATAGTACGAAAATTTATCGCATGATCACAGGAATCATTTACTAAGTCTCGCTCAATACGTCAATCGATAAAGAAAAATTCAATTGAAGGAATAAAATACTAAGTTTGACCAAGAGAACCCATATCGGAAAGAAAATAGACAGTAATGTGTAGTGAAAAGTGATTGCCAAGTGTTATTATGAAGGGCAGTAGGCCAAAAATGTTTGATCGTTTAAATTACCCTCACTTATTCTGACCCAACGCTGTTTCATTAGATGAGTATACTATATTCTTCTGAGATATCAATTATAGTATTGTGGCGAAATTGATGCTTTGTGGTAATTTACAGGATTTCGGACGCTTCCAGTGGGAACATCGAAACTGAATATATATTTAACATTCTTCAAGTGGCGAGAGGTCTCTAAATTCATGAAATAAATGCTGTACGACTGATGAACGACGAGAAGCAGTGTGTCGATAGCCGATATAGTATAAACTGGTTGCGACCTTAAGAGAAGCTAAATTAGTTAAATAAATATTCTATTGTTTTAAAACAGAAGCAATTAACTGATGCAGCCTTTCTCCTTCACCATTTTCCTTGTCTCTCTAAATTCAGATAAAATTAACTTATTTAGTTAGAGACAGCTTAGGTGAGGCTCGTCCTCACCTAAGTCTGCGACAGCCTTAGTGTGCTATGCATAGACAGCTAGGGAATTCAGATCTTTATAATAGTGAAAAGTAAGGTCTAGGCAGAAATAAAGACAGTCGTAGCGTGCAAAGTATATTTTGATGATTTGGAAGGATAGATTCCGGAGAGTTATACAGCAGCTATGCTTCATATTTTGTCACAAGAAAACACCCCTACAAGTTCGGGTAAGATCCATAACCTGGATATGCGATCGACACCTTGTTAGCGAAACTTGGTATATTTTTTACTGTAACCGAGAGAAAAATTCCCGACATGATGTTTAAAAATTTGTCTAGTATTTTGATAATGAACTGCGAGGAATGATGGAGAAATTGCTCCGTATTTATTATCTTTTTATAATCATTTTATTAATATTGGTCACAATTTTTTACATTGTAAAAAAAAGTATAAACAACTGCGAATAAAAACTTGAAAAATCACAGGTGCCCTACATATTAGGCAAATCAAAGTCAGTTGGGATTCATCCTGTGCGAGTTACCATGGAGGACCCTGTATTTATGTAATAAACTAAAACTTCTCGATTTTATTTAGATATCTTGCATGTAAGGATGGGCGGCACTCTCACTGCAGGGGACGTGCCATTATAGAGCATGGTATTTTCTCTATGACGGCTGGGCACAATCACGCTCGGGATCCGAATGCCGAGTCGGTGGCAATTTTTAGACGTGAATTACGTCTCGCGTGTACGCGCCGGTTCGACAGCCAAAGGTCGATTTACGATTCGCTTCGTATATTGTGAGTATTAATGGACCTAGAAAAGTAATACGGAAAAGTCTGCGTTGTATAGATTCTCAATCCAGCGGCTAACATATATATTAGTGTGGTCTCTATTTTGTAAAAGTAAACATTTTTTTTCTGAACCTTCAGATTTCTTCCACTTAGTAAAAAAAAGGAGCCCATAAAAAAGGTTGACAGATAACATCAACCCGTGCCCAAGCTATGCTTGTTTCATGCGCAAAGACTGTGGTCAATGATTCTGTAAGCCCCAGCTTTAATTTCTCCCTGCCAAGCTACATATAAAAACCCGAATCTGTTTTTTTTTCCCAAGGTTTCTGGAGCACGGGTTAATGTTATCCAATTGGGCTCAAACATTACACACTTGTTTTCGTCAAATGGAACAAATCGAGGGTGTGAGTTAAAAAAAATATCCAGTTTTGCAAAATACGGACCAACCTAATTCATATTACAGGCATGTTGAGGCGGCTGTGATTGTGACATACCCGAGTATTGAGGCAAGGATGCGTCAGTGGCGTGAACTTTTACATCCCCCGCGTCCTGTTTCGCTGAATGCATATGGCGACGTACTCGTTGATCCCCAGTGGCACCGCCTGCTAACATACAACCAAGGGCGTATGGAAGCTGTAACCCTTGTCGGTGTCGACGATTCCATTTCCGTAGTATTCGGAAATGCCGATTTTATGAATCTAATTTCCGATGCTACGGAAATTTTTGTCGATGCTACTTTTAAAGTAGTTCCGGCCATTGACGGGGCGTATCAGCTATTGACGATTATGGCAACAAAATTTAATCATGTTCGTACATTTTTGGAGCAATTCAGGGTGTGCGAGTATCTGATGGTTGGCATAAAAATGAAAATGATGATAATCTGAAAAAAAAAAAAAAAAATTTGAGTTTGCCATGTAAACAGAAATAATTAATCCTTAGCAAATCAACAATGAAAGTATAGAAGTAATCAATTAGGAAACTGGATGGTAAGAAACGAATAATACTACATAGGATAATGGACAATAATAAATGTAGAATTTTTCTTCATCTGAAAATGCTGAAATGTAGAAAAGTAATATATTTTTTTTAAAGTAATAATAACATCCAGGCAATCGGAAAGTAGACTTGAAAAAAAATTTGAGACGCATTTTTAGATCACTTCCTTACGTACGGAGATTACACGGATAACCGGATCTTGATCAGCAAATGATATTTTTTGAATGCCATGCATATTTATTTATTGATTTTGATTTCTGTATTTATACATATTTGACAAAATGTGTATTCTTGCTGGGCAACAGCTACAATCACATCTACGCGCACACCCAGAGCCACAACTCCATTATTTCTTTTTACTGTCAACGAGGAACGCAATATCTATTTATATATTATCTTATTGATTAGGCATTGCCATTTGCATGGGCTCTAATGAGCCGTAAAACCAAAGTGGCCTACGACTGCGTCCTGACATATGTCAAGACGACGTTAGCGCCTAATCTCAGGCCAACTTTATTGATGGCCGATTTTGAGAAAGCGATCCAATTGTCACTCGCAGAAACATATGAAGATGCGGCACCCCATGGCTGTTTCTTCCACTACTGCCAGGTCTTTAATTAATAATTTGTACTAATATGCTTACAAGCCGTACGACCAACATACTATACCTATATACTAACATACTCAAGCCGACATGTTATAACCTTACAGAATTATATAATTATAAGCAGTAGACTGTTTCAAAAAACCGACTTCTTTGTTTTTTTCAAAGAACATTGAAAAATCGTCAGAGTATGTCTAAACAGAGACCCTGGTAAAATATTAGCCCTCAATATTAATATTTAAAGGTGACGCTTTTCAATTTTCCATTTCCATTCGAATAACATGGGAAATTTTTTTTCTGAACTTTAGAATTTTATTACTCAAAAACGAACTACTTTACAGTCATAACTAAGACAGATTTCTGTAGGAAATTTAACGCTCCATAAAAAAGGTTTGAACGAAAATTTGCGTGAGGCGAGCCGTTTCGGAGTTATCAAGCCTCAACCATTGAACTGTTGAAAATATTGATAATTTTTTCTCATAAATGATAAACGCGACAAAATCGACTCATATAACTTAAACACCAACTATTATCAACTTTAAAACCAATGTCTATAAATTTTCAATAATTATTGATCAATAAAATTAATCACTCCCTGTTGATTAATAAAATTTGTTGATCAACATTTTATTGAAAATTTATAGATATTGGTTTTGAAGTTGATAATAGTGGGTGTCTAAGTTATATGAGTCGATTTTGTCGCGTTTATCATTTATGAGAAAAAATTATCAATATTTTCAACAGTTCAATGGTTGAGGCTTGATAACTCCGAAACGGCTCACCCCACGCAAATTTTCTTTTGAACCTTTTTTATAGAGCGTTAAATTTCGTACAAAAATCTATCTTAGTTATTACTGTAAAGTAGTTCGTTTTTGAGTAATAAAATTCAAAAGTTCAGAAAAAATTTTTCCCATGTTATTCAAATGGAAATAGAAAATTAAAAAGCGCCACCTTTAAATATTAATATTTAGGGCTCATGTTTTACCAGGGTCTTTGTTTAGACATAGTCTGACGATTTTTCGATGTTCTTTGAAAAAAACAAAATAGTCGGTTTTTTTAAAACAGTCTAATAAGCAGTTCTAAGTTATCAGCAGTCATAACTTATAAGCAGTTTTAAGTTATAAGCTGTTTTTTGTGTCCTGCTATTCACTCTCTTCTTCTTGTGGTATCTCTTCATATCTTTTGTCTTATCATCTGCGTGGGAAAAAATAAGGGTTCAGGACCATTCAAGCACTTTTACCTTTGCCGCAATTCTATAATTTCTTACAATTCCAACCGCACTTGACCTGACTTGAATGAACCGAACTTAACTCACCCTACACTACTAACTCACATTCGAATTCGTATGAACAATTAGCCTAACAATCATAGTTTCATTTAGGCTCTATATCGAAAGGCAAAGAGCCTCCATATAACGAACGCGATAGCCGACAATGATGAAGGGCAGAAGTTGCTGCGAAAGCTGATGGCGCTCGCTTTGCTGCCAGCCCTAGAGATACCCGACGCATTCCGAGTGATCATAAATAATGCGAATGATGAACTGACACGGATCTACGTAGATTTTTTCGCGTATTTCGAACGTCAGTGGTTGGGTAGAGTGACCCCTGAATTATTCTCTGTCAACCGACTGATCCGTAGGACTAATAACAGCATCGAGTCGTATCACCGAGTTTTACTCGATAAAATGGCTCCACACCCGAACATTTGGGATTTCACAAGTAGGTACACTCAGATATGAAAGATTCCCACAGATTTCCCACAAACTCTCTCCAACGATACTAACTACTCTCATCCGCTTTCCTTCAAAAACTGAACTACACTGCCTAATCAGCCACACGCACTTTGAACTCATTCCTTCCCGGATTCACATGTCTCACTCACCTGCCAATCGCTCGTCTTCTTTTCCTCTTACATGCCAACAGTCACTCTCTCTCTCACACACACACCATTCTCACTCACACTAATTAGCAAGACTATTAGGGTATGCTGTAGTAGATTCTATCGCTCGACACCTTGTATTCTACGTACAATGAATTACAATGAATTAATTACGTATGATCACAATATTTATTTTCCGATTAGAAAAACTAGTGAACGTGCAGTCTGCGGCGCACTCCGATTTTTTGTCACTGCAACAGGGGCGGTCGGTATCACGGTCCCCCAAAATCACCGTCAAATAGTACGGGCTTGGCAACAATTGGCTGAACGCCGTATAACAGTCAACGAATTCGTCGAGCAGGCGTCCTATTTCGTCACCAAATTGGCGCAAAATTTTACTTTTGCTGCCGGAAATGCCGACGAACATAACGAGCCCGATTTGATTGAGGGTATCGACCCGCTTGCCGTCCCTGGAGTAGTACTCGCACCAAATCCCATGATGGTCCTCCTTTTAGAAGCACCGATTGACGATGCCCTTCCTATGGCCGCTCCTATTGATGCCTTTCCTCAACCTCCAGTGGTCCTTCCTCCCGTAATTCCTGGTAAAATAAGAAATAATAATACCTTCTATCGTTTTACCTTGTAGCGATTCGATTCCTGTCGAAATTAATTCCACTTCAGCCAAACTGAACAAAAAATATTTAAAAAAAAATATGAAAAAAAATTGAAGTCAATGCGAGCTAGGTGATGTGAGATATACTTGATATTGTCAAATAAATAGAAATTCATTCATATCCAATTATTTAGCTATTGACATGGACGACTACGACGAGATGTTCCCACCATTGCCGAATTTTCAAGGTAGTACTTTCTGAATGGTTTTTCGCTAAGTGAGATATAACGTCACAACGACGGTAGATATAACGTCACAACCGTGCAGTAAATCACTGAACCGCGTGGTCCCAGAGTTAGTGAATAACCCCCTGAATAGAATCTCACTATTGATTCTATCATGATCATTGTACTAGTTCAAATTGGTTTGACTAGCTTTCAAGCCTTGGATGAGCCCAGGAATAGTCATCGCTAATTCTCCGCCACAGAAGAATGGGCTTCCGGGATCCATGACGCTGGCTTTGAAAAGATACCTACTTTCAACAAAAATCTTCAAACTCACAGAGCTTATCGAAAATTAGGTAACAAAAGTGGTAAGGAAGTGAAATTTGTAGTATAATTTCTCACTTTACTGCAAATATCTGAATGAATGCAGGGCTCCCACTTGCTCACTTTTCTCACTTTGACTCACTTTTTTCACTTTTCTCACTTTTTGCTCACTTTTTTTGAAAATCACTCACTTTTCTCACTTATTTAACGATTAGGTGAGATTTTTTTCAAATTCAGTGTAATATTCAATATTTCCATAAAAATGAAAAAGTTTCGTCCGAATCTGAATATCGGAACTTTTGAAAATATTATCAAAATTCTAGTCTTCAACCTACTAACATTTTGAGTAATGTTGAAACCTAAGGTCGAGGGGTGACGCACTCTAAAATCATGGAAACAACGTTTCGCCCTATACGACGTTTTACTCTGATTTTTCGTGATTTTTTCGTTATTTACACCGCTAAGTATACACTATAGTGCGTTAAGCGGTTCTTGGCCATCAAAAGCTGGGCTTATTCCAACTCATTTTAACGTAAGAAAATCATGATTTCCGAGTGCGTCACCCCTCGCCAAAGGTATACCAGTCTGTATTGAAAGAAAGAGTTTCATAATATATTATCAAAATGATAAGTATTGTTTGTTGAATCACAGAACATTTAGTAGATTTGAATAATTTTATAAAATTTCGAGTGTTATCGTCACTTTTTTTCTTACATCCAATAGTTCATGATTGCTCATACTCTACTTATTATTTTTATCTGCTTCTGTCAGTTTAGACTATAAAAGCCCATATCTCAAAATATAGATCTCCTTATTTCTCATTTTTTCGGGTTTACTCGCAGCTTATTATGTACCTGTGTTTTATGGTTTTCCAATGTTTGATGCAATTTCTACTCATTTCCTTACCTAGTTATTAACCCTGTTGCTCCTATTTCACTCACTTCATACCCACTTTTTTTCTGAGTTTACTCACTTTTCTCACTTTTTCTTACCTTGAACCCAAGTGGGAGCCCTGTGAATGTTATATTTCTTCAAATATGGAGAAACAAAAAAACCAATGTAATCATTACAAAAAAAATCGCTTCTGAAGTTGAGATGCATTTTTTAAACTCGACTTCCTTACTACATTTGTTACTCAATTTTCAATAAGCTCTGTGAGTTTGAAGATTTCTGGTCAAAGCAGCAACCCCTTTGGAGTCAATAACATGGGACGAAAGCCTATTTTACTCTGACGAAGGGATTGTGAAGACTTTTTGCAGACTTATCCAAAGCTTAAAACTAATTTGAACTAGTGTAACGATTATGATTGAATAGTAAAGTTCTATTTTTATTTTCATACAATTTCATCAATCTTGCTAGAGCGTACCCTCTAATATTTTATTCCAACTCACATTTCAATTATATAAGTAATAGCATATTCAAACGAGGATGACTAGTTTCTGAGGAGAAGTCCAAAGTATTGTATCCTCCGTGAATGTAGTATATATTAACACACAAACGTTTATCTTCTAATGGTTGTCGATATTTCAGACAATGATTTGAACAATGCTGAGGGCGCGATCGTCATATCCGATGACGATGAAGCAGGTATGGAGAATCAGTAACTAGGTCAGGTTGATTCTGACCCGGGTGCAATTATCTGGAAAGTGAATTATGTTGGTACTTATGAATTAATCGGTAGCGCCACTGTCGGGTGAATGTGAATCATGCTAGAGCTGTCTCACTAATTTCGACACACAGGAATCATAACAAATGACCCAACTTATGTTAGAAATGTTTGTTGGAATTGCTATACAACAAACTATAGAAAACAAAGGGTTGCATAAAATCAGATTAGTATCGTCAATCATAAGG
The DNA here is from genome assembly GCA_963992785.1 of Tenthredo livida. Classification (NCBI taxonomy): domain Eukaryota; kingdom Metazoa; phylum Arthropoda; class Insecta; order Hymenoptera; family Tenthredinidae; genus Tenthredo; species Tenthredo livida. The sequence goes on from OZ023073.1 coordinate 5,320,425, forward strand.
TTAGTTTTTTTTACAGCAAATTGGACAATCACATATTTGTTTGCACTACTCCCATACACCTTCCAATTTGTAACATTTATAGGTTGGGGAATTTCTTATAACTTATGCTCGTAAAAACTAATTAGACAGATTGAGCTTATTCCACGTTTACCTGGTGGTGACGCTGCCTTCTATTTCACCGAAACCAACATAAATCACTTTTCAAACAACCACATCCTGGTCAGAATCAGCCTCTTCAAGATACCCATGCATTAGTGTGGACAACGGAACTATGCTTGAACTGGAATGCATGCCGACGTCTCTAACGTAAGCCGAGAAAGATAGCTCCATGATGTAGTTCTGTCTTTGTCCATACAGCCCTGTTCCAAAAGTTATTTTAAGTTCTTTTTCCAATGAACGCAGTGACTGAGGCATTATCGAAACTTTTTGCAGTTGCTATATTATACTTGAAGGTGCACATGCGCTGCGCGATAAGATATAGAGAAAACTACATCAAGTCGCTATCTCTCGGCTCGAATCCTTTCTATGGAGTAACATAACAGACGTGCATTTCAGTATAACTAGAGTTCAGTGGGATGGACCTCATTTGAAGGACGGTGGAATCTTGCCTTCTATACCTCCTCCGCCTCCTAGATTGACTAAAAATAGATTTGAAAAATTGAAGTAAGACGTGTGTTGCCTAGCTCGACAGTAAAGAGTGCGTTTTGTAAGTCTGTCTTTTTCCCCATTTGAATAACATGGGATTTTTCACGATCTAAATTCATGATTTTCTTTCCAAGTATGTCGTTCATTGGAAAATCAGCTGTCACTCTGTCACTTTATAGTGTTATAGTGTGTAAATCTGTGCAAATTTTTCGAGTCATCTTAAACAATGTTTCTCAGAGTAGCTGCAGCCGACAAACGCCGGTTTTGAAAAGATCAATGAAAATCATATTGAAAACATGATAGAAAGCTTTTTAGAATATCGACAATGGTAATTTCTTGAAGTCAACGCCTGTTGGCTGCCGCTACTCTGTGAAACATTGTTTGAGGTTGGTGGGAAAATTTTCACAAAATTACACGCTATGATATTTTAAAGTGACGGAATGACAGCGGTTTATCCATGCAGTGAATGATAGGCTTGAAAAAAAAAAACAAATTCAGTCGCTGAAAAATCCATTATCATTCAAATGGGGAAAAGGACGGACTTTGAAACACCCTATTTCGTTGAGCTAGGAAACTCAAGTTTAACCTCGATTTTTGTGAATTCATTTCTAACCGATCTAGGGGGCGTAATTGCGGGCAAAATTTCACCGACAGCAAAATAAAGGTGTCCCTAATCATGCATATTCTATCAATATTTAATACACAATATAAAAAGGCGAATACATTCTGGATGAAAATAAAATATGGAAGGGCAAATTATGGAAAGCCACCGTTTCTTTTTAGGCTAATGTATTTGTCATGTGAATGAATATGGGTAGTCAAATGAGGTACTGCTAGGCCTCATTGCAATTATACGTTACACATATACTGAATCGTCAAATGATAACTTACCTTGCTTTGGTGTGGATGAGATAATCGCAACGTGCCAGTGCCACGGGGTATGCAATTGCCCGATTTGGATGAGGACGACGCGGAGCGAGATACACGCTGTATCATATGCAGGGACAGGCAGAGTTCGTACGCGAGTGTGCCATGCTTGCATATGGTACTGTGTGGTAGGTGCGCGAACGCCATGATCCGGACGGCGCGGGAGTACGAGGATGGGCATAATGCCCTATTCGGCCAGTTACGCTGCCCGTTGTGCAACCAGGATGCGGAGGAATTTAGAAGAATTTATATGCCGATAATCTGAGCACTTTCAACTTTTTTTTTTTGATTTTTTGTAATTTTTTTTTTACAAATCGCCTTTGTACAGCGCGTCGCCTCCATAGAGATATAAGAGATAGAGTACGTGAGTCGCCCGATATAGCAAGCACGGAATAGAAAGAGAGAAAGCAAGTAGTACGTCGCTATTGTCTGTCTAATGACGCATGCGCAGTTAGTAAAGTCTATGCTGGTCCATGCATGACTAGACAAAGAAGTTCGACGTACTACTTGCTCTTTCTCTTTCTATCCCGTGCTTGCTTCCACTTGTATACGCTCCTATGACTCACGTACTCTATCTCTTATATCTCTATGGTCGCCTCTGACGTTGACTGAGTGATCAGTCAACGCCTCTGACGTCAGAAGCGTCGACTAATTCGTATATAAGGACGCGCTCGCTGGCCACAGCAGCGCACTTTCGAGTCAGATGTCTTGTCTCGGCAATAACTTAGAAGCATTAGAATCACATTCAATTCCAAAGATACGAATTTCTTCATGTAAACAATAATAAATAAATTCACTATTGTCGCTCATAGGAAATAGTAAATCATAAGCAAAAGACGTCTTGCCTCGGCAATAACTTGTAAGCATTAGAATCACATTCAATTCCGAAGATACGAATTTCTTGATGTAAACAATAATAAATAAATTCACTATTGTCGCTCATAGGAAATAGTAAATCATAAGCAAAAGACGTCTTGCCTCGGCAATAACTTGGAAGCATTAGAATCACATTCGATTCCAAAGATACGAATTTCTTTATATAAACAATAATAAATGAATTCACTATTGTCGCTCATTATAGGAAATAGTAAATTGTAAGCAAATTACGTCTAGTAACGGCTAAAGCAGTACTGCATTTATTTATAGATACGAATATCATAATATAGAGCTCAAAGCCATAGTTCAAGATAGAATTCAAACAATCAATGGCAAATACCATTACATAATACAATCATTTTGATTTTCAATATTACAACCTTTATTAGATCAGTTCCAATTACAAGCCAACGATATAGTTACAGCTTTGGTGAGTGACAAAAGAGCATACGACTCTAGCCTAACAAGTTCGTGTTCGAGGGACAATTGTCACAACCCCGAGTCTGACAGGCAGTCTTGGACTAAAAATACCGGATCTGCAGATAGCACGTCACTAAACGTTAAAGAGCTGGCGAGCTGAGTATAGACTCAGTATCGCAGTAGTAGACGGCTTTGTTAGCTAAACCTAACCGAGTCGGTTAGCAAGTATAGACTTTATACAACGCAAGCATGTTTTACGCGTTTTTCATGCTCGATTTCGGTACACAAAGGAGGCGTTTTAGAGACAGTTGAGCGGGTCTGGATGTGCATGCGAAGAGTTCACTTTTAGCTACTTTTGAGTCCTAAGAGTTAAAAGTGGTCTCTGAAGTACGCGTTGTTATGCGTGACACCGCGTTATTATGCGTTGCTATGCGTGTGTGTATCCGTCATCTTTGTGTACCGGATCGAGCATGTGCACCTAGGAGGCAAAGGTCTTTTTGCCTCCTTGGTACACAATCTACTATTATCAATAGATAAAGAAAATCCGCACTAGGTGGCTTTTTGTTTGGCAAGGAGTCCATTTATTAACATTAAATTCATTTTCTAGCAAATTTTGACAAAATAACTCGTAACCACGGGTCTTTCAACACAACCTTAAGGTTCGTGAAAACCCGCAAACGTTACAATACACATATACACATAAGTGTTCGAATCGGCTGAAACACTATAGTTACCCTTGAATTAAGATATTTTCTTGTGAAGAATGCGCTTCAAGTATATCATTTGTTACCATATACGAAATCAAAAGTTCTATAGAGATATGCCTAACAGGTTACGAATTTCGTACACTAAGTTTAAAAAACATAGTATACGACACGCGTGGGCGTACGTGTATCGTAATGTACTATTGTAATCTTAAACTTGCCGAATATAGGTTGAAGGTTCTATTTAATCAAATAAATAACATTCTAATCATACCTATTTATGATTATAATACTGTACAGTTCTATGCATTATACATACCGAGAATATTCGGTGAGTTAGAACGATCCCCTTCCTACGGCCAAACCAACACAGGCCTGCACCGTGTGCGTGAGGCTCGTTCGGGTGGGGATGCAATGCTACTGGCACCTTATTCCCTGCCGAACGAGCCTCACGCACGCGGTGCGCGCCTGTGTTGGTTTTGCCGTAGAAAGGGGATCGTCAACTTTCACCCAATATTCACGGCATATATTAGGGTGGCCCTTATTTGGTAAAAAAAAATATTTGGTGTGCCGCCCCCTCAATCGGTTCCGAATTGAACACAAAAAATTCGAGCCAAATTTTAGATTATTCGGCCAATGGGAACACAATTAAAATTTTTTTTTTTCTTTCTTCACAGGACATAGTATGACAGAAAAGGAAGAGAAAAGGTTGTAGCAAATTGTAATAGTAATAATAATAATGATAATTCATACCATTTTGATTGTAATTTTGCACGTATTAAATTTTTGTTAACAGAATTCCAAAATATTACTTTTTCTACCAAACCGAAAGTTGGAAGAAAAATTTGTTACAATCTTTTCTCTTATGCTATGTCCTGTGAAGAAAGAATATATATAGGTATGTATATTGTTTTATTGTTAGTTTACATATCCTCATAGTACTGTAACGTTTTATGATAAACGTTGAGTTAATAAGTTATTATGTAGGTTCTCCAAGAGAAATAAAGTGAATCGTAGAGGAATTATATATGTTTTACAATGAGATTATGTATTCAGAAAATACAGGTCTGCTTCAGTGGCAAGCTAAAGACAGACTGATTTGTTTTACAATAATCGTTGTTGACGCAGCAACCGAGTTTCTTATATTTTAAAGGATGTCATTTATCATATAGGTTACTAGATGGTGTGTATGAAATTAATAGGATATGGGTGATTTTACCCAATGTAACACTACCCCCCCCCTTAGTAAAAGAGTCGTCCCGACTCTCGAGGTGAGTATAATTAAATTCGTAAGTGTGTAAAATCATCATATGGATCAACAAGTTGTAAATCGAAGTGTTCTATTTGGGAGAATTGGAGCTGTGGCTCAAGAAGTTAAAAGTTTCCCCAAATGCTATCCGGCATTCGCCCTCTGCCTCAAGGTAAACCACAGAAAACCTTGAGGAGATAGTGAATCTAATCGAACCAAAAGTGTATAATGTGATGAATGTGAAATATTCTTCGGATCTTAAATGGAGGATCAGGAACCAGGAACCAGGAACCAGGAACCAGGAACCAGGAACCAGGAACAAGTAGGATGATCCGGAACAAGAAGAAGGATTCCCTAGTTACTGCGTAGAGAGTCCTGCATATTGGAAGTGGTTGGAGGGGTAAAGGACCAGGATAGAAAGACTCAAGGATTTCCAAGAAGTCCGAATCTGAACTCCAGTGAGGATCCAACTCCAAGCCTCTTCGAAATAAATCAAAAACGACCTAGACAGGAGGACAAATATTAATCTCTCGAAATAATAAGTCATAAATTAGAGTTTTTCTAAAACTCTTTTAAAATTATGAATTTCTTTTGAATTCTAATAATAAATTAATCCTTTTGGATATAAAATGAATAATTTTCGAAATTAGTAAATTAATAAATTGAATTGTTCAATTGAATAAATGTAATAAATATAAATTAGAGCAGTCTTATCTGGGAGGAAGTTGGGAAACCGGATTAATATGTCAGGATGGGATGGGTCAGGCTTCCTTCTTTTCGTTTCAGCATGTTATTTGCATCATTTTATTAGAAAATCCTACTATCAGAATAGCGGGAACTGAAAAACTTGGGTTATTATTTATTTACTACAGCATAACCTATATTTATAGTTTCCGCTCGGATACCTTTTTTTTTTATCTAGACTCATTATTATTTAATTTTATTACAGTGACACCTAGCGTTATTTTTCACCACACCTGCACGGAAAGTACGACTTTCGGCCCCTCGCGTAAGCGGGAGGTCGTACCCCCCGATACCAGGGAGTGGTGAAAAATAGTATACCTCACACGGGAGTGAAAAAGGCCATTCCAAACTGCGTTTTTACCACCCTCGCCTTCGGCTCGGGTGTCAATCTCACACGCAGTTTGGGTTAGCCTACTTTCCCTCCCTAGGTGAGTAATATACTATTACGTAATACTTCCAGTGAGATTCGATATTAAAATAAAAGAGGGTCTTTCAAACGACCTATATCAGAAAAGAAATAACATGTCCGCAATTCGGAACTGCTAAACAGCTGTAATGCTAATGAAATGAAAGAAAGGTTAAACCGAGCAAAAATAAATTATACATGGGACAATAAACGATCGGTTACTAACTAGGGTTACTACCAAGACCTAGTTTATAGAAGTTACAGTTTGTGAATCTGGGGAGGAATCTCTATTTCTCCAGGAATTTTGATTCGACTCGTTATTTTTGTCATCGTCTTTTCGCCAAGACGTTTGACTATTTTGAGTATTTGTCTTATTCGATTGAACTAATTTCTCTAAAGAGTAACAACGATTCGCGTCATGTCCAATCTTTTTACAAAATTTGCATTTTAACGGGGGTCTGTCTCCGTAATTTTGTCCCCTATTATTATTATTATTTCGGTTATAATTATTGTTATTATTCCTATTATTATTATTAGAAGAAGACCGGCAGGGACCAGTTGTCTTAGTTTCATCGATTTTAGTGGAAGTAGCGGTTGTTTTGTCTGTTTCGTTTTGACGAATTTTTCCTACGCCTAAATGATGTTTGGTTAATGCTTCAATTTCTAGACCTTTAATGATGGCCTCATACAAAGAAGAAGGTCCTGCCAAACTGAGAGCGAGTTTTAGCTCTGGATCGGAAATCGCGTTAATGAATCTACTGCAAGCTAATTCATTTCTTGTTGATTCGTCGCAAAGGGGCAAAGCGACTCTTGTAAGTCTTGCAATGTCGAAACCGAGGGAGGCAGGACCCTCATCTTTGGCCTGCTCTCTATTCCAAAATAAAGTTAAATAAAGTTTTGACAAATGTTGGTCTCCGAAACAAAGTCTTAAAGCCGCACTGAGTTTGTCATAGTCTTGAATGTCCAAATCGGCCAGAGCCATCAGAACTGATAAAGCAGGACCTCTGAGATTACCGGCGAGTTGTCCGGCTTTGGTGGTAGAAGACCATAAATTAACTTCAGCAATTATTTGAAATTGGCGTTCATATTCCGCCCACGGTGTAGAACCGTCAAAGAAATTAACTTTTAGGTTACTCGCTATTTTTTGTACATTCTCAGTGTGAACCTCTTGACAAGAGTTTACTACTCTTTGAGTCGCGTTTAATACTTTTTCGCGACTGCTCCCGGCGCGAAATATATTGAGTGGAATAGTGTTATTTTCTAAGTTTTGATCGCCACTCATTAAATTAATATTTTCTACCCTCTGTGCGTCCCGAATCGTATTTCCGATTCGGTCGTCTTGAGTAATGGTACGGGTGTGCGGCGTGAAAGTAGCCGCTCCACCCGTACGAGGTCTACGGACAGCTGGGGAAGGTTCTTCTTCCCCATAATTTTGTACATACCTCAAAGTTTGTGGTTCAATTACTTGCTCAACTCTTTTAATGACAGGGGATCTCATAGGAGTTGAAGTATGGGAAATGACTTCTTGAGGCTCTAGGTGTCTAAGAAGGAGGGAAAGGGTGGCCTGTTGAGCCGCGAGATTTGCCTCTCGATCAGCCCGTCGTTCCTCCCGTTGAGCTGTCAAATAGGCCTCTCTTTGCTCACGTTGTGCCGCCAAATTAGCTTGTTGTTGTGCTGCTAATGCAGCTAGGTTGGCTTGCTGTTGTGAGACCAAGGCTTGGAAAAGGCGTTCCATCATCTCGACCTGGGGTTGAGGTAGTGGGGCCAAAAGCTGATTACCAGCTGGTTGAGATTCGTCAATAGGCGCAGTAGCCGGTCGACGAGACATTTCGTTTTTCGTTTATAGTAGATTCCACAAAATATTCACTCTATCGGTCTCGAAAAATCCCGATTTTGACACCAATGTAACGTTTTATGATGAACGTTGAGTTAATAAGTTATTATGTAGGTTCTCCAAAAGAAATAAAGTGAATCGTAGAGGAATTATATGTGTTTTACAATAAGATTATGTATTCAGAAAATACAGGTCTGCTTCAGTGGCAAGCTAAAGACAGACTGATTTGTTTTACAATAATCGTTGTTGACGCAGCAACCGAGTTTCTTATATTTTAAAGGATGTCATTTATCATATAGGTTACTAGATGGTGTGTATGAAATTAATAGGATATGGATGATTTTACCCAATATAACAGTACATATAAGAATATGTTTTTGTACATAACTTCCAAAGTTTGGCTGTGTGTAGTATACCGTATACTTATGTACATAAAATAATAAATAAACGTCGACCGTAACCAAATATTATGTCCATTATACTTATTACAATCCACGGTCCATATATTTCTCTGCGTTCCATTCTCTGCCGACAAAAATTCGTCTTCCAAACTTTCAAAGCGAAAGCATTTCATCTACAATAAGGTACATATTGAAATCAGTCGATAATGCCGGGTAATACATTACATTACACTTTCTTTACATTTATTACTAAATGACACGTAACCAGAGTAATTTTCCGAAAAGATGAATTCAAATGAACAAATCAAAACCTAACAAAATTCGTACTCCGATTGTTAATTTAAATTTTTTTTAATTTTAAATTTATTAATTTGCAAACAATGGGCACGTGCCATGTAGTGCCATGTAGTACTCAATGTGAAGAAAGTGTAATGTAATGTAATGTACTGTACTAGCTGACTGTAATGTAATCTCATGATTTCAATACTTTCGTATAATATGTAAATGAAATGCTTCAGTTTTTGAACAGATGGTGCCCACGTAATACGTTGTAATGTGCTTGGCGCAAATCGTGATCAGAATTATTATTTTTTTTCTAGAAAAAGATTCCTATATGTTCTCAGCCTTTTGTGACCCATAACTTTTGTTCGGTATATTTGTGGGATAGATCATGCGGTCGAAATCGAACAGAAAAAAGTTTGGGGAATTAACTCAAGACCTCGCTGAAGACCAAATTTTCCAACAGACTGCGATGACCATTAAAAAGTACATACGTGTGAATAACATCGTTTATGTTGTCAATTAATGTCGAATGGTGAATATCATATTCTGGTTGCGACGATTATTTGTAAAGGATCGAGAATTATCAATCAACCAACGCCCTCTGTTGTCACGCGGTGTAGATAATACCGACTGAGTAGTGAAGCTAGCATGAGCTGCCGTTTTCGGGTATTTGACGATTCGGGAAAATAACGGATTCGGGAAAATGACGGATTCGGGAAAACGGCAGATTCGGGAAAACAACGATTCGGGAATTTGCTTGGTCGGGAATATGACGATTCGGGAATTTAGTGTGTCGGGAATACGACGATTCGGGAATTTAGTGTGTCGGGAATATGGCGATTCGGGAAAATGACGGATTCGGGAAAACGGCGGATTCGGGAAAACAACGATTCGGGAAAACGACGATTCGGGAATATAGTCGGTCGGGAATATGAACTTTCGGGAAAATGACGGATTCGGGAAAATAACAATTCGGGAAAACGATAGCGTCCCCTCGTCTATACAGGTGGCGTGTGCCGCAGGCCGTCAAATGTGACCTTCTGCATCGCAATCACGGGGGAATGGGTCTTTCGTTTCTTCCATCCAGGATCACCACCGTTATCGTCCTCCTCCTCCTGTTCGTACCCCTGCTGACTTTCGGCTGCGTCAGGATTGCTCGCATAGAAGGAAACTACTTCCGCACCGTGAGCCGATGTTAGGCGGAAGGTACACCCTTCGGCTAGCGAGACGGTATCGCTCAGCAATGAATTCAGACTACCGGCGGGACGTTCGCTTTTCTCGAAATACTTTTCAATATCCTCGAGCCTTCCAGCCAGATCTTCCCATGTTTCGACGCTGAGGGATACCCCGCTCGAGTGATTATTTACGAATTTCACCACAGGCTCGAAAGTCCCATCTAAGCGGAGACGAATCCCGATGTTCACCTTCTTCGACCACGAACCGTTGAGCCCGTACGTCCTCGACCGTAGCAGGTTACGCTCGGATTTCTTCAGCGCTATGTCAAAAGTTTCCATGGTGTGGCCATAGTTCTTGACTGTTCAGATGCAACTGAAAGCTCCGCACTCGATCTAGTCCTCACCTGGACCGAGTTACCCCCCCCCCCCCCCCCGCCATTCCGCACACCTCAGCAAAAATACGCATCACCACGTGACAATCGTACGACAGTCGCAGGCGGCATCGCGCAGCGGACTTCAAAGAAAATGTAACCTCATACCGATCACGCGAGAAATACAGCTACCATGTTTTTTCTATAACCACGTAATCCGACGCACAACGGACGTCGTTATCTTCCAGGTATCGTTAACACGGTCTTCGTTATACCCCAACAATAAAGTCGTACCCCCATAGCGGTCACCATCACCTTTCGTAAAGCGCTAATGGCGCATCACGCGACTCTAGGTGCCCTGCATATTCGCGATGTACACACACACACAGACACACCCACACACACACACACACACGGACACGCAGAATTTTTCATACCAACCCTAGCGAAATCTTCATGAAGGGAATAGAGAGACTCGCATTACAAACCAACAGTTCGTCCGGTGAGGAATCGTCTCTCGTCAAAAACAGAAAAGGTATGTCTTTAGGATCTCTCACTCGTTCAGCCCCTCTAATTCGGAAAGATTCTGAACAAAAAATGTTTAACCAATTCAGATGGAACATGGAAGGATCGCCGTACGCGCTCGAGTTGTGCAGATGAGGAGGGAGTTGAGGGAGAGATATCTGGCCAACACCAGGGCGCTCCTTCAATTCCTCCAAAACAACAACGTGAACCAGGGGTTCGTCACGCAGACGTTCAAAATCCACTACGAACTCCTGGCCCACCTCAACAGACAGTGGGAAGTCAACGATTCCCTCGTGCACGGGGCGAACCCCACGGTGCCTGCAGGAGTTGCCAACGGAGTTGCAAACGGAGCTTCAAACGGAGTGCAGAGCGGCGAGATATCATCAACCGTCGATGATGACGCACCGGCGCACAATGGGACAGAACTACCCAAAACGCGCGCATAATACGAAAAAAAAAAAAAAAACAATTTCAATTTCGTGTTACCCTAGGTATAAGAGATGTTCCAATAACAGAAAAATCAATGGTAGACAATAAAAAAGAAATCCCTTGATCATGTTCCAGTAGGCTAAATTTGCCTTTTTGTAGTAAAGAATTTCGCAATAATCTCACTCTCAGTTCTTAATTCGTTCAAGCGAATAACTCGACTAATTCTTCATGTATCAACTTCGTGTTGGTCTTAAATTTTACTATAGATCCTAATCTTCATTTCCGTTTTTGACGAACTCAAATCAGACAATTCTTGGTGAAATTATCGGTGGTTGAAAATAAGATTTTTGTTTGTTTGTTTTTCTTCTCCTCGTAAACATTACTATACATAACTTTTAATTCTCTCCTGATCTCACTCTAAATCTTCCGGCATCTGGAAGTACTATCCTTCCCCAACAAAACGCAACAAATATCGATTGCGTAGCCCTGCGGGTTCGTATTTGGCGAGCGTTTTACTTGGCAGGTGCGTGTTTTCCAAAAATTAGTTTAACAATAATTCTGGGCTTGTGCTGCTACACAGAAAAAAAGAATAACTTGAGCCAAGAAATTTGTTTTGAAGAACCAAAAATCTCTCGAGCGAAGTAAAAATTCTCTGGAACCAAGAAAATTTTCATGATTCAAGAAAGATTTTACGTGGTCTCAGAGAAATTTACTTCGCTCGAGAGATTTTCGGTTCTTCAAAACAAATTTCTTGGCTGAAGTTATTCTTTTTTTTCTGTGTATCTCGGGCTCTACATAAGTTGTGTACTCTCAAGACTATACTCTTTACTCATTGTTAATGAATACTTGAACTTGGTGATAAAGTAGTCGACATTCTTTCTTCGTTTATTATCAATTCGAACTACTAGATTATCGCGAACTACAACAGTGCGTTTTCAAATTTTTTTACGCTTGAGGTGTTGTGTCAATTAAATTCGTCGCTGAAATATCTACAGTCGGTAAAAAGTAATGCAGCGCCATCCCTTGGTTTTTCGAACTACCGTTTGAGTAGCAAGAAGCTAATTGAGATTGGCAGAAATTGAAAATATTATCCGAGAAGAACAGATGAACGAAGAAGAATAGATCGGAAGCGAGGACGAAGACATTTAAGAAATAGAGATACATTGAACAGCCAGAAATAGAAAAGTCTAAAATAATGATTTTTGCTTCCACTTTCAACATTATAAATAGAAATTGTGATTTTCTTTCAGCTTTTTTTTTTCAATTACATATTGTATGTACATAGCCTCACTTTTGGACATATATTATATATATTTATAATAAAAATACATAATCTGTGATCACATGATATGTCATTATCCACCGTATGTCATTATCCAACTCAGGTTTATTACATATTCAAATGGATATAACTTTCTAACGAAGTTTTACACCAATGACAACAAGGTCTCAATTTCAAGCTTGAATTTTCAGCTTTAATTTCCGTTTCTGATCATGTTTCTAACGTACATACTTCCCGAGATATAGTCATTTAAACATTATGCGCGCGTTTTGGGTAGTTCTGTCCCATTTTGCGGCGGAAGACGACGACGACGATCGCGAGACGAACAACTTCGACGATCACGATGGTCTGAGTATTCAGGAGCAGGAGGAAGAAGAAGAAGAAGAGGAAGTAGAAAAAGAACAAGAGGTACTCGTCCCAAACCACCCAAATTACCCACCATCACCACCACCTCCATCCCCTGCCTCAATACCTCCCTCCCCGTCACCACCACCTTCTCCCCTGTTTATCACCCGTCGTTGATCCGATGATATTAATTTAGAATAACTGTACACATAATTTTTTACATGTAATATATAGAGTTAATGAACAATGTAGATACTATAAATAATAACCGTAGATATAATTTTTTACATCTAGTATATGGGCATATCTCACAAACCTTCAACTTTCATGTAACTTGACTTACGGCTTGCGAAAGTTCACTTGCAGGCAAAGAATTGGGTATTTATGCATGTAGCAAATTATTTTTGAGATACACGAAGCATAATCAATGTAAAAAAATTATTTACCGTATCTACAAACTTCTTGTCTCTAATTGAAATGCAGAAATTAGCTACCTTGCATTGTGTAACTATGACTTCAAGAAAACTTCGTACGGGATTTGCATTGATATGCAACTTTAGAAGAATCGGAAAAAAATACTTGGCTACGAGCAAGGTAGTATGAACATAATCAGCGGCTTGCCACTCAATGTTATTAGATAGGACCCTTATTCGACTCACTTACACCACAACATTACCAACTGAATAGAGCAGAAAACGAAAAAATGTTAATATTTCTCTTCATTTTTATGCTTTTTGTTGTGGTATGCGTTTGGTATAAGTTGTCAAATAAGAAAGTGGAGGGGGTAAAGAGTGGCAAGCCGCTGAACATAATGTACGTAATTGTAGTCACCAAAATTCGTCCGCGATACCAGGGATACAGTACGAAGTACTGTCACTCGGTTTCGATATCGCACCTGACACCCAATGTTTCACCATTAAAGTACATTAGCACAAGCTGATTGGATGTATTCATCTGGATGCACATGGAAGTAGAACTATCACGGATCGAACGCACTGAAATTTACGTCGGAGAGTCAATTTCTTTCCTCGCAGTGTTCTTGACAATGGGTACATATTGACGCGTGGAGAATAAATGTCAGGAATGTCACCTCGTTACCCTGATAATCTGGTCAAGTAAAATGCTCATATCTATTACCAGTATATTGCTCATATCACGAATTATATGTCCAAAGATGTGCGCGATTGTTTTATCAAAAATGACTTTTTTCTGGGTTAAAACGTATTGAAATGTCAGATTCGGAAATATCAGATTCATAAATTCGTAACATAAATTCGCAACTATTCATTTCTAAATTATTTTCTAAGTCAGTAGCCTTTGTAGCAGTTACCGTTCAACTTTTCTGTATACGATTGAAGTGAAATAATTTTAATAATAATAAAAATTATAAAAATTATTTAATTTTTTTAATTTCAAGTTTGGTTTTTTTTTTGGTTTTTTTTTTTTTTTGGTTTGCAAATAGTACTCTAGGTGCAGAATAATGATAAAGATAATTCTGACACCAAACCTAAAGAAAATAAATGATCGCGAATATAAAATGGCAATATTATTTTTTATGCACGCACCCAGTATAATATGAATTGTACATGAATAGATATTACTTTATGAAGGTCTTGTACTGCGAGAAAAAAATTGGCGGAACTGTGTTCCCCAAATTGGATTTTTTTTGTTTTCAGCTGCGAAAGTTAACTGTTTGTGAGATATGCCCATATATTGATTTATTTAAAAATATCGATTTATTATATAAATTTAAGGAAAAAAAATGTATCAAATAAATATATACGTACAAATATATATCTATACTTCAATTGTTTGATACCACAATTTAATTTAGTATATAAAAATAATAAAAAAATCAAATTTCCAAATCTTAATAGATTTAGTTTAATTTTTTTGTTAAATATTGTGACGTGGATTTTATTCAGACCTCGGATCTGGACCAGATAGCCAGCCTCCGAGATCAATCCACTCGACGATTGGCCAAAAGAAAACAAAGAATAGCAAAAGTTGGGCGCCAGGCGGATAACCGCCGATTTCAAAAATCTAAATGAAATAATAACTGTCGGCTAGCAGCAGTACCGCGGAGGGGGGTCGGGATTGAGTGAAGGATTAGCAGGGCGTAGATTAACGACTCGTGGTTTAGAATTTAATAAAAAAAATAATAGGCTTTATTCAATAAAAATAATAGTAAAAGAAAAAAAATAATAGAAATAATAAATTAAGCAATCGGGGATGCTTCCCGTGGAATATAGGACGGCCACAGGTCGTGTATAGGCGACCTGGCCACGTTTGTCGAGCTTTACAATATCTAATAAACTACTAGCTTCCACGTGGGATAGCAATAACAAGGAAAAATCATGCAAAAATTAAAGAACTCGACAAACTAGGTCCTCGTGGGACGATATCCTAACTAAAACGTTAATGAAACTCCACAAAGAGAACTTACTGTTGCAACCCGAGTATCAAGGTGTTGCAATCCAGATGTTTTGAGCCACACTTTCGCAATACTCTGGAATGTGCAACTACGAAGCCTTAACGCAACCAACAACAACTGCAGACGCAGCGCGACCTCCTTAAACGTAATAAATAAGCGATGATTACAATACTCATCGTCAGAACATCAAGACCGATATTAGGGCAGGCTATGCCAGATCTTTGTTAGACGTAGTAAATCACTTTTGTAAAACTTTATATATTAATAAACTTGAATCACTTTTGTACGACTGAGTTCCAACTCTTAATTCGACAACGAACCTTAAATAAATTGTAGTTGTATGAAAGATCTCAGCATCCCAATTACAACAACTGGTGGCAGCGGCAAGGATCGTCGAATCGTACAAGTGAATCAAGTATCGAGCGAGTGAATCAGAAGAATAAGTGATCGTGACATCGTTGAAGAAATTACCGTGACGTCACATGTCAAAGAAAGGAAGAGAACGATCAGCATCCGTAGACTCTCCGACTAAACCTGAGTTACAAGGAGAAGTAAGCTTTGGGGATAATTCACCGTTGTTTGGCGTACTACCTCCCAGCCAGAGGCACGCCTTGCATTCATCATTGGCTGCAGCAGCACAAGAATCTTCGGGAAAAGAGCAAATGCCATTGAACTGGGACTTGGTAGAAAGACGCATTACAGAAGGTAAAACCTCGTGGATTCAAGATTTACGAAGAGATCATCTTTTCCAAGCCTGTGAGCATTTTAATATAAACGTAACCGAAGAAAATACGGTCGACGAAATTCGTGCGGCATTGCGCGAATTTGTTAAAAGCAAGACTCGAGAGCAAGTAGCATCAGCACAGATTCAGAACATAGAAGCGAAGCAACCACTAACTAACATGGCAGAAAATACCGTTACCGTGAGACAAGTGTTGAAGGACATCGAGATCTTCGATAGCAGTGACCGAGGAAAAGTTTGTGATTTTATACGCTCTTGTAAATATGCACGTGAAATAATACGACCTGCAGATACGCAAAACCTACTGAAGGCTGTTTTGAGCACGCGGATCAAAGGTGCTCCGGCACGAGCTTTAGAATACAAAACAATTGACGCCTGGAAGGCACTGGAGGAAGAGCTGAAGTCGATGAGCATCGATACACGGACATTAGCTTCGTTACAAGTGGAATTCAGCAGCTGTAGACAACGTCACAACGAGGACGCGAAGTCATATGGAGCACGAGTCGAGAAACTAACTGCACAGGTAATCGAAGTGACGATGAAGGAAGCCGCAGAAGAGGATTCGAAACCGACGCTGGAACGCCAGGTCAGAAAACAAGCTGTCAATATCTTCATCAGAGGCTTGAACGACAAGCTGAAGATATTGGTCAAGAGCCGACAGTGTGAAAATCTTAGGGAAGCCATATCACTTGCGATAGAAGAAGAACGAGATTTAGGCCCTATTCGTGGATCGGATCGGGAACACAATCAACCGCGCAACAGCAGAGAAGGTAACAGAGGAAATAATTGCTATAACTGTGGAAAGCCAGGACACCTTGCACGAGAGTGTCGCTCAGCGAAGACAGGATCCAGTTATCCGCAGAGATTGCCGACACCAAGCAGATACGTGAGAAGAGTTGAGGTAATTTGTCATTTTTGTAGAAAACCAGGACATTTTATTCGAGATTGTAGAGCCAGATTAGCCGAAGAAAATAGGCGAGGCTACGGGAGAAATCAGGGACCTCCTAGAAGAGAGGAACGGGTTCAACCAAGTCATTCTAGGGACGCCAGCAGGCGGGACGAAGAGACTTCGGGAAACGATGAGCAGGCGCGGCGGACAGGCAACCGTATCGCGTCGTACCAGTGAATTGCCTAATAAATGGATCCAAACAGAAAAACCACGCGACGATCAAGGCAGATGAATTCAAAACGAGACACGGAACTATGCTATTAGATTCAGGAGCTGAGGTAAGCTTAGTAAAGGTTGGAAAAATTGACGGCGAAGTAATGGCTGAAGACGGTGTAATCACGCTCAGAGGAATAGGCGGAACACCGGTTGCGACCTTATGTAAGGTCAGGTTAAATATAAGGGTTGGTGATAGGCACATATCGCACCCTTTTTACGCTGTTAAAGACGATTTTCCACTAGAAGCAGACGGTCTCTTAGGAGGCGACTTCCTCGAGAAGCACGACGTCGAGCTCAGATCTGGAAAATACGCAAGATTGTACGGAACGACATGGAATTTAGGAGCCACAGGAGCTCACATATCGCTTGAACGAAGAAGCGAGAAGATAGTCCGTGCGAAGACACATGACGACACGGAAGGTATCGTCGAAGGAATCGAGTTACAGCCAGGAGTATACATGGGGAGTTGCGTCACCAACGCAGTCGACGGTGAGTGCAAAGTCAGCATTTTGAATACAAACGATTATGATGTAGAACTGGAACAGCCGTGTGTACAAATAGCGGCACTAGGCCAAGAGCACACAGATATGACGCAAGTTTATGCATGTCGAACAATGACACCGAGTAACGCGAGCCGAATGCAACAGCTGAGAGACAACCTACGTACGAGTCATCTGAATCGAGAAGAAAAAGAGAGCTTACTGGATATTTGTGAAGAATTTCATGATGTATTTCACTTAGAAGGAGACTATCTGGGTTACACGAACGCAGCTAGTCACAGAATTACTACAAATCCGGATATTGCGCCAATAAATGTAAGACCTTATAGACTTCCAGAAAAACACAAGCAGGAGATAAACGAGCAGGTAGATAAAATGCTTGCCGACGGGATAGTCAGACAGAGCAAAAGCCAATGGAATGCACCACTGCTAGTAGTACCGAAGAAGACAGACGCATCAGGAAATACGAAGATGAGAGTCGTAGTTGACTTCCGTAAGGTGAACGAGGTTACTGTAGGAGACTCCTTTCCACTGTCTAATATTACCGAGATATTGGACCAGTTGGGTAAGGCAAAATATTTCTCTACACTAGATCTAGCATCAGGATTTCACCAAATTCCAATGGAAGAGGAGGATAAGTGCAAGACGGCATTTTCCACTTCACATGGTCACTACGAATATAATCGCATGCCTTTTGGACTGAAGAATGCACCTGCTACGTTTCAACGGTTAATGAATACTGTACTTTCAGGAATACAAGGCCTTAGGTGTTATGTCTATCTCGATGATATTGTCATACATGCTCCTAGTTTGCAGGAACATAACAAACGACTGGAAGAGGTACTGGAACGCTTACGACAGAATTCATTGAAGTTACAACCTGACAAGTGTGAGTTTCTGAGGAAAGAGGTCAACTTCTTGGGACACGTCATCACTAGAGACGGGATAAAAGCAGATCCAGAGAAGATCCGAGCAGTAGAAGAATTTTCAATTCCAAAGACTGTGAAAGATGTTCAAGGATTTCTGGGTTTGGCCGGATATTACAGACGATTTATACAGAATTTCTCGAGTTTAGCAAAACCGCTTACACATTTGCTAAAGAAAGAGGTAAAATTTGGATGGACTTCGAGGGAACAAGAAGCTTTTGAAAATTTGAAGAAGACGTTGACGACCGCACCAATTCTACAATATCCAGATTTCGAACAACCGTTCATCGTGACGACAGACGCATCCGACAAGGCTATCGGAGCAGTCCTGTCGCAAGGAATAATAGGAAGCGACTTGCCAATAGCATACGCAAGTAGAACTCTAAATTCAGCAGAAGTCAATTACAGCACTACAGAAAAGGAATTATTGGCCATAGTCTGGGCAGTTAATCATTTCAGACCGTATGTATATGGTACCAGATTTAAGATTGTTACAGATCACAAACCACTCACATGGTTATTTGGAGTCAAAGATCCACGATCACGACTCATGAGATGGCGACTGAAGCTGGAAGAATACGACTATGAGATCGAGTACAAGGCAGGGAAGGCAAATACCAACGCAGATGCCTTGAGTCGCATGTACGCAGTAACCAGAAGTCAGCGGAAAGAAAAGGAAGAATTGAACAACCGAGAACAAGAATATTCAGAGGAAGATCGGAACAGGATCATCTATGAGTACCACGATACGCCATTAGGAGCACATCAAGGAGTTAATCGAACGATCGAACGAATCCGATTGAAGCACGATTGGCCTGGATTACGGAAGGATGTCGAGGAACACATTTCGAGATGCGAGAATTGCCAGAAGAATAAACTTAGCAAGAAGACGAAGGCACCAATGATCATAACCGACACTCCAAATCAACCCTTTGAAAAATGTGCATTGGATATCGTAGGACCACTGACGGAAACAGAACAAGAAAATAAATACATCCTTACGTTTCAAGATTGTCTAACCAAATTCAGCAAGGCAATACCTGTTTCGAACCAAGAAGCTAACACCGTAGCTAAGGAATTCGCGACCAGGATCGTATGCGAACACGGAATACCACAGAGAATACTCACCGATCAAGGTACAAACTTTTTGAGTAACGTTTTGAAAGATACTTGTAAATTGTTGAAGATGGACAAGATTCAGACGACGGCCTATCATCCTGAATCCAATGGAGCCTTGGAACGTTCACATAGGACGTTAGCTGAATATCTGAGACATTACATAAACGAAGAACAGAGCAACTGGGACGAATGGTTACCATATGCTATGTTTGCATATAACACGACGCCCCATACTGCAACGAGATTTACACCATTCGAGCTGGTGTATGGGCACCGAGCTGAACTACCAACATCGCTGAAGAAGGATCCAGAACCAACGTACACCTATGACGACTACGCACGAGAATTACGAGAGAGATTGCGAGCCAGCAATCTGATAGCCAAAGAAAATCTGCAAGAAGCCAAGGAGAAGTCAAAAATCGAGTACGACCGACGAACCAAAGAAAAAGGGTTCAAAGTTGGAGATAAGGTATTACTATTGTAACTTTCTCTGCGTATGTCTCACGGCAGAAGGCCGCGAAATTACGCTAGCTCGCGTGAATTCTTTGTCACGGGTATGATTTGGAGCCCCTCCAAGGAAAAATGTGAAAAACCTATTGTTACCCTAATACAGACTTGGGATCGCACACTCTCAGACTCGGGTACCGATTAAAGCTATACCGTTGCTGCCTGAGTGTTACGCACCGAAGCTGCCTTCCTAATACAGACTTGGATAATCTTTCACTCTCAGACTCGGATACCAATTAAAGCTGTACCGTCGCTGCCTGAGTGTTAGACTACCGAAGCTGCCTTGTTTTAAGCTAGCTAAACACGATTTTATTTCCAAGTGATTTTACCTGAAAGGAATTTATGTTAATTAAAGAAATGAATTAACACACGAAATGAAAGACAATTAGATTCGGATTGATTATTATATCTAATCGATGGATTATTTTATTTTATTGTTCAGACTTCCTATAGTCTATTTTACTTAAAGCTACTATTTACAAGAATGAAATTAACTAAAAATTTGACTCGATATAATAAAATGATAATGTTTATTCTAGTTGGCTTTGTTTCTGTTCTGTTTTTCTTTCTTTGTTTGTTCGTTCTATTTTGAAGTTATAATTACTGCTTTAGCTAATTATACTTTTTCTTTTGTTTTGAGTTTAATCTAAATTGCTGCTTTAGCTAATTTATATTTTCTCGATTTTTGATTCTACGTGAGGTAAGATCTCGCTTTGAGTAACTTCCTATTTTAATTTTATTCTTTTCTATGGTAAGACCTCGCTTTGAGTGACTACCTATTTGAGGTTATGTGAGTTTATCTATTTAACAGATGTGAGTCGATTGACTGCTTTAGTACTAATCGCTGGCTACTGCCTCAGCGTGCCAGCTTATATAGTAGTTCTCGTGACGTCACGTCAGGGTCTTCTGATCGGATCGGCGCGAGGCTATTTGCGCGGTCGTATGTAGCTTGTTCGGTCGATCTACCGGGTGGTATAGTTCGAACACGTTACACTATACGACGAGACTGTACGCAGAGGAAGATCGAAGAAGCTATTATCTCAATGGATTGGTCCTTATACTATTCTAGAGGTAAACTCAGACGTTAACTACACCATGAAAGTTAATAGGAAGAATCTCAGAGTACATGTAAATCGATTGAAACCTTTCATTGAATAATATAACTTGAATATGAAATTTGAAACAATTTAGACTGATAGAAAAATGATATAGAAAATAGATCATACTAACCTAGACTATGAAACGATTATATAAAAACATTGTAACGGGATACATTATGTAAACCACTAACCTAGAGATAGCATAATAGGCAAGCGTACGCACAACGACGCAAGCCAGCAGATTGTCTGATTTCAGAAGAAAATCCTAAGGGCTTTTCTCTCTAAGGGGGGAGGGATGTTGCAACCCGAATATCAAGGTGTTGCAATCCAGATGTTTTGAGCCACACTTTGGCAATACTCTGGAATGTGCAACTACGAAGCCTTAACGCAACCAACAACAACTGCAGACGCTGCGCGACCTCCTTAAACGTAATAAATAAGCGATGATTACAATACTCATCGTCAGAACATCAAGACCGATATTAGGGCAGGCTATGCCAGATGTCTGTTAGACGTAGTAAATCACTTTTGTAAAACTTTATATATTAATAAACTTGAATCACTTTTGTACGACTGAGTTCCAACTCCTAATTCGACAACGAACCTTAAATAAATTGTAGTTGTATGAAAGATCTCAGGATCCCAATTACAACATTACAACTAATTAACAATCTAATATTCACAATGGGTGAGCCTTCGGCTCTTAATAAAGAATAGAAATGAAGTCGATCAAAAGACTTAACATTTACAAGCGTTTACTAAAACTAACTTAACCTAACTCTGCGAATAGCGCAACTAATATTTCATTGGATTTATTATTTCGAACCCGAAAAACAAATACTCGAAATCTAAATAACAACTAGCTGTGTCTCTCCCCACAGGA
The DNA here is from genome assembly GCA_963992785.1 of Tenthredo livida. Classification (NCBI taxonomy): domain Eukaryota; kingdom Metazoa; phylum Arthropoda; class Insecta; order Hymenoptera; family Tenthredinidae; genus Tenthredo; species Tenthredo livida. The sequence continues at coordinate 5,342,416 of OZ023073.1, forward strand.
GGAAGACAGAGCGACAGTGACTTGACTACGCCTGTTTCTGTCGCACTCGCGTACGACAGGTATCAAACCCGAACGTAACGGACTATAAAATACTCGATATTTCTTTACAAAATGATGACTAGAGCGATAAACTCTAATACATGGGGGACACTGGTGACGGCCCACCCTTCGGAAATCGGTTTAATCTGATTCCTGAAAATATTAATTAGCCTCGTGGCTGCTCTAAGGCAATATGGTTCTGGGCTTGGTAGTTCTCATAGTCCAGGTACTTCGAGTCGCGTTTCTCGTAGTCCAGGTCCTGCGCTTCGTTTCTACAATTGTTCAGGAATAATTACTTATGAAGCTGGACTACAAGAGCGGAGGACCTGGACTACGAAAACTACGATGCGAAGGACCTGGACTACGAGAACTACGAAGCCGAGGACCTGGAATACGAGAAACACGAAGCCGAGGACCTGAACTACGAGAAATGCGTATCGAAGTACCTGGACAACGAAAACGGATGCGTATGCCGTACGAAGACATCTTCAAGTGACGACGCCATCATACTCATCCAGAAAATGGACTGAAACGTCGATCGATGAGAGTCAATCCGACGCGGGCACCACTCATCTTACACTCTTGACCGGCCTTGCCTTGGTCACTCATAAGCCCTTTGATTGGAAGACCAAGATCTTCTATAGCTCCTCAACTCTTAGACGCTGGAAGTTTCGTTGAGGGAACTTTAGTCTTAGATTTTCGGGAGGAATACACTCACCTGATATGGTGCGTCCAACCTGAACCACCCTGTGTATTGTGACGTGGATTTTATTTAGTCCTCGGACTAGACCGGATACTAGCCTCCGAGAACCATCCACTCGACAATTGGCCGAACGTAATCACCTGAAAACAATGCTGGGCGCCAGGCGGATAACCGCCACGTTCAAAAATATAAACGAAATATAATCTACGGGTACGTAAAGCGTCGGCTAGCTGCAGTACCGCGGAGAGGGGTCAGGATTAGGTGAAGTATTAGCGGGACGTAAAATAACGACTCGAGCGTTTGAATTTTAACAAAAGAAAAGTAGAATTTATTCAATAAAAAAAATAATAGAAAAGAAATAGAAATAATAATTTGAACAATCGGGGAGAATTCCCCTCGTATAAAGTACAGCAACAGGCCGTGTATAGGCGACCTGGCCACGTTTGACGAGCTTTGCAATATCTAATAAACTACTAGCTTCCACGTGGGATAGCAATAACAAGGAAAAATCATGCAAAAATTAAATAACTCGACAAACTAGGTCCTCGTGGGACGAAATCTTAACTAAAACGCTACATAGGCTACATGAGTAGAACTTACAACTAATTAACAGGCTATTATTTACAATGGGTGAGCCTTCGGCTCTTATTAAAGAATAGAAAATATGAAATTGATCCAAGAAGTAATATTTACAAGAGCTTACTAAAACTAACTTAACCTAACTCTGCGAATAACGCGATAAATATCTAATTAGTGTGATTTATTGACTCGAACCCGAAAAACAAAGATTCGAAATCTAAACAATAACTAGCTGTGTCTCTCCCTACAGAAGAAAGAGAGAGCGACAGTGACTGACTAGGACTATCTCTGTCGCACTGGTGTGCGACAGGTAGCACACCTGAACTTAACAAACTACAAAGTACCCGATATTTCTCTACAAAATAATGGCTCGAACGATAAACTCTAATACATGGGGACACTGGTGACGGCCTACCTCTCGGGAATCGGCTTAATTCGATTCCAAAAATTATCGAGCCTCGTGGCTGCTCAAAGGCAATATGGCTGACGGCCGTTGCCGAATTCAAATTAGCATGGGTAAGAATGGCTAACGCTTACCGTCCTCCAGCCATCTGAGAAACGCGGCCTTCTCTCGATCGGAATCTATCTTAAGGGGGTATATACACCTTTAAATGGGTTGAATTTCTGAAAAACAATTTTCCTTTTTTTTCAACTTGAAGACTCCGATAAAATTCAAAACATAGAACATAGAACATAGAACTTTTTGATAAACCCATTTTTAGTTGAGATATTAGAAAAATAAGCAAAATTTTTTTTCAAATTCAGAAAAAAAATCGAAAAAATTTAATAACTCAAGTAATTCTTGCAATATCAAAAAGTTCTATGTTCATCTGATAGAGGCATGTGTTATGAACAATTGAGAATCAAAAATTCCAAGATCGGTCCAACGCTGGGTCTGATTCTTTGCGGCAACCGAGTGATTTTGTACTTTCCTGTCTTCAGCGCAGCCATTATTAGACTGCAAATAATACATGATGTAAGATATGGATAATGAAGGTCAAACCCTCCCCAAACATGATGATTTTTTTAAATTTTATCAGAGTCTTCAAGTTGTAAAAAAAAGGAAAATTGTTTTTCAGAAATTCAACCCATTCAAAGGTGTATATACCCCCTTAAAGACAGACAATCCCACGGGGGAAATCTTCCTCGGGGAAACACTCTCACTCACAAAAACGCGGTGAATTAGTCAAGGAGGCCCACGAGGCTCGAACGCAAAATATCAGATTCCCAACACAAAAAAAAGACAACAAGGTAGACCAGCAAAAGGCACGAGTGCTAAGTACGCTAGTCTAACGCAGAGTGACTAGACCGCATGGCGCCGGCAATCAGCGCCCTCGTGTTACGGCCAGTTATCGACTTTTGTATCGACCGCAGGATCCTTATATATGGCGACCTGTTATCGCTACGCGCGCAATTCGAAGTTCGCCACGGTGATTTTAGCTCGCTACGTCGGAGGATCACGGGTCGCAGGCTCTTCGTGGTGGCGGGAATCTCTTCCACCACCGATATCCCACGTTGCAGAATGCCCTTGGCACTTCCCCGTGTCCTCTCGTTTAATAGCGGGAGGTAGCGTGGCCAGTACTATCCTCCGGAGCTTTTATGTGGCGTTCGTCGAGTAGGATCCAAACAGTCGATACTTGAACGTCGTGCGTTGGTCGTGGCGGGTCTGTATCACAGTCTTTTAGCCGTCAGCTGGGCCTCGTCACCCACATGTCAGAGAAAAGTCGCAAAAAAAAAAAAAAAAAAAAGAATGAATAATATGCTCAACAGTCTTTAGTCGGTCACGGTCGCCTCTCGGAAATATTATCGGACCTCGGGGTCTATCTACTCATTCTCTCATCGTCATACACTCCGCTAAGGTCGTTTAAGGGGTGAGGAGCCTGTCGTAACATGCAATGGTACAGTATGTATACATATTTCAGAGCAAAAGCATTTCGGTGACGTCACGAAAATGTACAATACATTATCCAAAAGGTCACCGAAATGACTCCACTAGTGATTGTACATTTCGGTGACACATATCTATATCTTACGATAAGCTGTGCTGATCCAGAGCTCGAGCATTATTATAATTCCGCTAATCACCTCAGATTTTCACCCTACGCTCAACTGTTTAAAATCGTAGATTAAAATGCAGCTGAAGGGACCGATGTTATTCCGCTGTATTCACGTTCCGTCTTGGGTGTTCGATAGTGATTCATGCAATCACTAAGCTAATCGTAGACAACATCCGATTTCAGTTATTTTCATCGGTGAAAGTGTAAAATTGTTCGAAACAACGTTCATTCACTATCGCAGAATCCATACCACATTTCCGGACGGCCGTATGGTCAAACAATAATCAGCCGTCATAAATATATCTATATATTGTTACATTGGGTAAAATCACCCATATTCTATTCAATTTATAAAACACCATCTAGTAGCCTATATGATAAATGACATCCTTTAAAATATAAGAAACTCGGTTGCTGCGTCAACAACGATTATTGTAAAACAAATCAGTCTGTCTTCAGCTTACCACTGAAGCAGACCTGTATTTCCTGAATACATAATCTCATTGCAAAACATATATAATTCCTCTACGATTCACTTTATTTCTCTTGGAGAACCTACATAATAACTTATTAACTCAACGTTGATCTTAAAACGTTACATTGGTGTCAGAATCGGGAATTTCCGAGACCGATAAAGTGAATATTTTGTGGAACCAACTATAAACGAAAAACAAAAAAAAGAAATGTCTCGTCGACGAGCTACCGCTTCTACCGACGAACCTGCTGGAAACCAGCAATTACCACCACCTCAAGTCGACATCATGGAGCGACTTTTTCAAGCCTTGGCCGCCCAACAACAGGCAAGTCTAGCTGCTCAAGCAGCACAACAAGAGGCCAACATCGCGGCTCAAAAAGAAAGAGAAGAGCGAGAAGCCCAACTTCGACGTGAAGAAAGGGAAGAGCGCCGAGCAGAACGCGAGGCAAATTTGACAGCTCAGCGCGAACGCGAAGAGCGAGAGACGACTCGTCTTCGTGAAGAACGTGAAGCAAATATGATGGCTCAACGGGAACGAGAGGAACGCGAGACTCTTCGTCTGAGGGAGGAAAGAGAGACAAATTTGGCAGCTCAACGAGCGGATCGTGAGGCAAATTTGGCAGCCCAACAAGCTACCCTCTCCCTTCTCGTGAGACGCCTGGAACCTCAGGAGATGATCTCGCAGACCTCGACACCCAGACGTTCCCCGATGAGGATCGAGGAAATCGTTGAGCCAACTGTCATTCGGTCTGTACATAACTATGGGGAGGAAGAACCCTCCCCAACTATTCGTAGACCACGTACGGGTGGAGCGGCGACTTTCACGCCACACACTCGTACCATCCCTCAAAGCGACCGAATTGAGCACTCAATTCGGGACGCACGTAATGTACACCATGCTGACCACATGGCTGACGATAATACAGTAGAAAATAGAATTATTAATAATTCTGCACCACTTAATTTGTCATGCGCCGGGAGTAGTCGCGACAGACAAATAAATAATACAACGTTGAATACCTGTAAAGAAGGTTGTACGGGACAAACGCAAAAATCCTCTAACCTAAAAGTAAATTTCTTTGACGGATCTATTTCATGGGCCGATTACGAACGACAATTCTTAATCATTGCTGAAATAAACTCTTGGTCTCCCATAGTTAAGGCCGGACAACTTGCTGGTAGTTTAAGAGGTCCTGCCTTGGCTGTTCTTTCATCTCTTTCGAATTCAGATATTAAGAATTATGATAAACTCAGCACAGCCTTGCAATTAAGATTTGGAAATCAATTAATATCGAAACTGTCCCTAACACAACTAGATCTTAAAAGACAGAATAAAGAGGAAGGTCTTGCCTCACTGGGAGTCGAAATAGAAAGACTAGCTAGGATAGCATTACCCAGTTGCGACGAACCAACTAGAAATTTATTAGCTTGTAATAAATTCATTAACGCGATAACAGATCCAGAGTTGAGACATACTCTTAGTCTGACAGGACCTTCCTCTGTTCAAGAAGCAGTCATTAAAGGTCTAGAAATCGAAGCCTTGACGAAACACCATTTAGGAGTAGGAAAACTACGTCAAATCGAGACAAAGACGCCTACAACTGACTCAACTAAGACTGGCTATACACAAAAAACTACTCCCAGGCAGCAAACAAATAATAATAATAATAATAAGAGTAACAATAATAATTATAACAGGAATAATAGTTATAATAGGGGACAGAATTACGGAGACAGACCCCCGCTAATATGCAAATATTGTAAAAAAATCGGGCACGACGCGAATCGTTGCTATTCTCTAGAAAAAGTATTTCGATCTAATGACGGTAACTCTCAAAATAGTCAAACTTCTTGGAGAAAAGATACTGAAAATAAAATTGACAATTCTTCAAAATCCTCAGAAGCTCAGCAAGGTTCTTCTAACCAAAAAAACTAATTATTGATGATTTAGAAGGGCGGAAGTCATCAAGTGTTCGATCCGAAAAAAGCCCTATTTTAACTCATTTCCTTTTAAGAAGTCTAAGACAAACAGGCTTATATGCGCGTGGGACTGTCAACGGAATTAACTGCCTCTGGGTCATAGACACTGGGGCAGAAGTTACAGTGGTCCGTTCGGATCTCTTAAAATCTATTGACCCTATTCAACCATTTACCTCTTTACGCACTGCTACAGAAGAAATAACTCCAGTTTTAAAAGAAGTATTAGTACAAATTAATGTGATAGGGTGTATCGATTCTTCACATAAAGTCTATGTAGCAGATATTGAGGATGAAGGGATCTTAGGGATTGACTTTCTTTCCGCGTATAATTGTGTAATTTCAACTGAAGGGAATTTATTAACATCGGGTCGACACGAGATAACTCTTCTAACTAACAAAAAAAAGGCTTCTCAATTTCCTCAGGTTCGGATAATTGACCTTTCTAGCGACGGAATAGATTCATTTCCTACATACTTGCAGAATCTTTTAGAAAGATCTTCTTCGTGCTTAGATTCTATTCAAGAGGAAAAATTTAAAACTTTGGTTGAGGAGTATCAGGATACTTTTGCTAAAAATAGTAACGATAAAGGGAGAAGCACCTTAACAACTCATACCATAGATGTAGGGGATAATGCTCCGATTGAACAAGCAGCTAGAAGACTGCCATTAAACGGTCGAAAAGAAGTAGAGAAGATGGTAGATGAGATGCTCGCCATCAACGTAATAGAACCATCTTCAAGTCCTTGGGCTTCACCTATCGTACTGGTTTCTAAGAAGGATGGTACCAAAAGATTTTGCATCGACTACAGGAGGCTAAACGACATAACCAAGAAAGATTCGTACCCCTTGCCGAGAATTGAAGAAACTCTCGATTTGATAGCTGGAGCAGAATGGTTCAGCACTATTGACCTACAGAGCGGGTATTGGCAAGTAGAAATGGACGAAAGAGATAAAGAAAAGACCGCTTTTGTAACTGGTTTAGGAGGATTATGGCATTTTAAGGTTATGCCTTTTGGGTTATGTAACGCCCCTGCGACTTTTGAAAGAACAATGAAAACCATTCTACAAGGAATAACAGAAAAGAAGTGCCTGGTGTATTTGGACGACATAATCGTTTATGGAAAGACGTTCGACGAACAACTTGGAAACCTTAAAGAAGTCTTCTCTCGCCTACAACAAGCTGGACTCAAAATGAGTCCAAAGAAGTGTCATCTGTTACAGCGCGAGGTTCACTTCCTTGGACATATAGTCTCCGCAAAAGGGGTGAAGACAGACCCTGCAAAAATAGAGAAAGTGTCAGATTGGCCCCGTCCTGTAGATAAAGAGGGAATTCAAAGTTTTATAGGGCTCTGCACTTATTATCGTCGTTTTGTTAAAGGGTTCGCCACCATAGCTAGACCTCTTCATCATCTAACAGGTAGTAAGGTTCAATTCGAATGGTCTCAGGAATGCGAGGATGCTTTTATCCAATTAAAAAATTACTCAACATCTTCTCCTATTCTCGCTTATCCCCAAGTAGAACATCCTTTCATTCTGGATTCAGACGCTTCTCTCTCGGGAATAGGTGGAGTATTGTCTCAGATCCAGGACGGGAACGAAAGGGTAGTTAGCTATTTCAGTCTTGTTCTTAGTAAAACAGAAAGGAACTACTGCGTTACTCGTAGAGAACTTCTTGCTTTGGTAAAAACAGTAACTCATTTCCATCATTATTTATACGGGAGAAAGTTTTTGATTAGGACAGATCATGCTTCTCTCAAATGGTTGCTTTCTTTCAAATCTCCAGAAGGACAGGTAGCTAGGTGGATAGAAAGACTGGGCCAATATGACTTTGACATCCAACACCGCGCAGGATTACTTCATGGAAACGCAGATGCTTTATCCAGAAGACCCTGCGAAGGATCAATAGAATGTCAACAATGCACCAGGTTAGACAAACAACTAGACGAACCCTTTAAGATCCGTTCGATAACTTTTGAAGGAAATTTGGAGCCATGGAAAAAGGCTCAACAAGAAGATGAGGTTCTGTTATAAGTAAAGACTTGGAAAGAGTCTGGATTACGCCCTGAGTGGCAAGATGTTTCTGCCAAGAGTCAAGAATTAAAAATTTATTGGACTCAATGGGATTCCCTCTTTTTGATGAATGGGATATTGTATCGAAAATGGGAATCTCCAGATATGAAAGAAATCAGATGGCAATTACTAGTACCAAAGAGCAGACGGAAGAAATCCTCAAACAATATCATGATACTCCTTCGGGTGGTCATTTCGCTTCTAATAAAACCTTAAATCGGATTAGAGAACGATTCTTCTGGGCTCGTAGTAGGATGGACGTGAATGATTGGTGTAGGTTATGTAAGGTCTGCATAGCGAAAAAGGGTCCACGCAGCAAGGGTCGAAGTCCCCTACAAATATACAACGTCGGAGCACCCTTTGAGAGAGTGGCTATGGATGTCCTTGGGCCGTTGCCTCTTTCTAGATCTGGAAATAAATATGCCTTAGTTATTGCTGATTATTTTACTAAATGGCCCGAAGTCATTCCCATACCTAATCAGGAGGCAAGGACTGTTGCCGAAACGTTTGTAAGAGACTTTGTTTGTAGATATGGGACTCCCCTTGAATTGCATACGGATCAGGGTCGAAACTTTGAGTCGATTTTAATGGCAGAAATATCTAAGGTTCTAGGAATAAGAAAGACTCATACAACCCCCCTTCATCCTCAGTCTGATGGAATGGTAGAACGTTTGAACAGAACCCTTTTGAGTTACTTAGCTTCTTTCGTTGACAAAAGTCAACGAGATTGGGACGAGTGGATTCCTCTATTTCTCCTTTCTTATAGATCAGCTGTTCACGAGACGACAAAGTAGTCTCCAGCTTCTATGCTTATGGGAAGAGATCTTCGTTTACCTTCAGATCTAGATAAGGGACCCATTCCATCACCAGATCCTCTTCAAACTGATTTTGTCTCTACTTTAAGAGACAGATTGGAACAAATACATAATTTTGCACGGGGAAGAACACAAGTCGTTTCAGATAGAACGAAGGCCCATTATGACATTAGAGCTAGGGATCTTGCATTTGACACAGGAGATTTAGTCTGGCTCTTTCAACCCAGAAGGGAAAAAGGACGATGTCCGAAATTACAATCAAATTGGGAGGGCCCTTACACGATAATTGATCAAATAAATAGCGTGGTTTATCGCATCCAACGCTCTACTCGCACTAGCCCTAAGGTGGTTCACTTGGATCGTCTGGCCCCTTATGAATCGAATGGACTTACCCATGATAATAAAATCAAAAATCTTCGTTCTTTGAATCTAGATAAAAGCCAACCTATAGATAATGACTTCTCTCTCCAAAAGGATGATCAAACCTTTTCATTGGATTCTTCCAGGTGGTCCGAGGAACTGCCTTTCGGGATTAAACGAAGAAATTATAGACCTTTAACGATAATCATAGAAGGGAATATCGGATGTGGTAAAACGACTTTCACTAAAAGATTTTTAAATGATAAGAATATCCTCACTTTACTTGAACCCTTAGATGAATATCGTAATGTCGCTGGAGAAAATCTCCTAGAGATGATGTATAAGGATCCTAGTAAATATGCATATCATTTTCAACACCACGCCGCGATGACGATGAGGAATAGACATTTGATTAAAACCGCGTTACCTAATAAAATAATGGAGAGGTCCATTTATAGCTGTAATTGCTTTGTAGAGACACGTCGGAGGATGGGAGATTTCGAGAATCTCGAAGCTCACTTATTAATGGAAAATGTTAGGTTTTTAACTAACGAGTCTCCGGCATATGAAGTAGATCTCATTGTTTATTTGAGGTTATCTCCAGAAGAGTCGTTTTCGCGAGTAAATTCACGCGCTCGTTCCGAGGAAGACGGTATTCCCTTAGATTATTTGAAAGTTCTTCATGAAGTCCACGAAGATTGGTTAGTTAAAAAGAAATTTGCGACTCTTCCAGCACCAGTCTTGATCTTAGATGCCGAAGCTTCCGCAGACGACGTGTATATGAATCTTTGTGAGGTTATGAAACCTTACGATTTCTAGTTTAGACTCAGAGGGAGCTCGGAACGATACAAGATAACTCGGAACCACTCGGATAAACTCGGAACGACTCGGTCAAATTAAAGATGGCTTTATTAAGCGCGGAAAGATTCAGAAATAAACATCAACGAAGAGATATTAAAAGATAAATAAATAATGATGCGAGAATGAATTAGAACGTATTCATATTTATTGAACAAACAAACTTTTTTAAAAAAAAAAAAAAAAATTGTATTAATAATTGCATTCAACTTAATGTCTAAGATTTAATAGTGGTGGAGCAACATTTTTTCCACTACGTGTTTTAATAGAATGTGCATTTTTTTTACATTCGTCGCAATTTGAATTGTCCTCCACCGCTTCCAAGAAAGGAATTTGACACAAATAACATGAGGGAGAATCCAGGGCGCCGGTATAACAGCGGTGAAGAGGAGTTATCCCGGTGGTCCGTTCTCTAGGGATGCTGGAAGTAATTAAAGAGTGAAGGAAACGAAAGATTAGAGGATACAATAAATTAGAGAAATGTGAAAAAAAAAAAAAAAAAATTTTTAACAAACCTCGAAACGTAGCAGTTGATACAAGTCCGTAGTGGAGAGTCAATTAGGGTCACGGCTCTTCCTTTGGCACACTTGACGCGGTTGCATTCGGCGGTAAACCAAGATTTGGTTTTTTCTAAGTTTCGATTAAAAACTCCTTCCCAATTAATTTCAGAAACTAATATAGCTAAGCGAATGGCCTCATAGTTGAACGAAGTCATGGTTGCAAGTGACGCTATCTTCATGTTTCTTCTTCTTAGCGATTGTTTCTTTTCTTCATTTGTTTAAACAATTTTCCTATTGGTCTAGGGATAATTTTATTAAAATCTTCGATAAATGTCTTTTGATTGATCCGCTTTTATTCAATATCGAATCGCGCCGAAATATAATGCACAAAAATCACGATAGGCGACGCTGTAGTATAATCGATTTATAATGGAGTATAGATCGAAAGAGATCCGAGCGAAAAACTTTAGTCATAGGTTATATTGTAGTAAACAAATAATAACCCAAGTTTTTCAGCTCCCGATATTCTGAGAGTAGGATTTTCTATTAAAATGATGAAAATAATTCTGAGACGACACGAAGGAAGCCTAACCCATCCCATCCTGACCTATTAATCCGGTTTCCAAACTACCTCCCAGATAAGACTGCTCCAATTTATATTTACTCCACTTATTTGATAGAATCTATTAACTTAATTATTTATTATATTTGATAATCTATTCATTATTTCATCAAAAAAGTTTAATCAATTATGACGATTCAAAAAAAAAAAAAAAAAAAAAAAAAAAAAGATTTTCAAAGAAATTTGGAATTTGAAAGAGGTTTGAAGAACTCTAATTTATGACCTAATATTTCGTGAGAATAATATTTGTCCTCCTGTCTAGGTCGTTTTTAATTTATTTCGAAGAGGTATGGAGTTAGACCCCTTTTGGATTTCTTGGGAATCCTTGAGTCTTTCTATCCTGGTCCTTTACCCCTCCAACCACTTCCAATATGCAGGACTCTCTACACAGTAACTAGGGAATCCTTCTTCTTGTTCCGGATCATCCTTCTTGTTCCTGGTTCCTGGTTCCTGGTTCCTGGTTCCTGGTTCCTGATCCTCTATTTAAGATCCGAAGAATATTTCACATTCATCACATTATACACTTTTGGTTCGATTAGATTCACTATCTCCTCAAGGTTTTCTGTGGTTCACCTTGAGGCAGAGGGCGAATGCCGGATAGTATTTGGGGAAATTTTTAACTTCTTGAGCCACAGCTCCAATTCTCCCAAATAGAACACTTTGATACTCACCTCGAGAGTCGGGACGACTCTTTTACTAAGGGGGGGGGGGGGGGGGGGGTAGTGTTACATTGTGTAAAATCACCCATATTCTATTCAATTTATAAAACACCATCTAGTAGCCTATATGATAAATGACATCCTTTAAAATATAAGAAACTCGGTTGCTGCGTCAACAACGATTATTGTAAAACAAATCAGTCTGTCTTTAGCTTGCCACTGAAGCAGACCTGTATTTTCTGAATACATAATCTCATTGCAAAACATATATAATTCCTCTACGATTCACTTTATTTCTCTTGGAGAACCTACATAATAACTTATCAACTCAACGTTTATCTTAAAACGTTACAATATATATATTTCAGAGCAAAAACATTTTGGTGACGTTGCGGAAATGTACAATTCATGCTCCAAGGGGTCACCGAAATGATTCTACTAATGATGAGGTCCTTTCGTTTTACAAACAGAGGGCTGCCCCGGACTGCACTGAACCAATCACCTTGAAGCTCAGACTTGTTATAGTCTAGTATACTAGTCTAAGCTTCAAGCTGATTGGTTCAGTGCAGCCCGGGGCAGCCCTCGATTTGCAAAACGAACGCAACTATTGTTTGTACATTTCGGTGACACATATCTATATATACAATCAGCTGTGCTGATCCAGAGCTCGCTTATTGTTTTAATTCCGCGAACGACCCGATATTCTCACCCTACGCTCAACTATCTGAAATCGTAGATTAAAACGCAGCTGGAGGGACCGATGTTATTCCGCTGTATCCGCATTCCGTCTCGAGTGTTTGATTGTGATTCATACAATCACTGAGCCGATCGTGGACATCATCCGATTCCAGTTATTTTCATCGGTGAAAGTGAAAAATTGTACGCAACAACGTTCATTATCAATTGGAAAATTTGAACCACCACCTATTTGGACGACGGTTGTCGAACAACAATCAGCTGTCAAAAATATATCTATATATATATTTTAGAGCAAAAACATTTTGGTGACGTCACGGAAATGTCCAATTCATACTCCAAATGGTCACCGAAATGATTATACTAATGATTATTTGTACATTTCGGTGACACATATCTATTCAGGGTGATTCAGGTTGGATGCACCATTTCAGGTGAGTGTATTTCTCCCGAAAATCGAGGACTAAAGTTCCTTCACCAAAACTTCCAGGGTCTGATAGTCTAGTCACCACAAAAGATCTTAGTCTATCAATCAGAGGGCTTGTAAGTGACCAAGACAGGACCGGTTCAAGAGTGTAAGTTGAGCAGTGACTGCGTCGGATCGATTTTCATCGATGAACGTTTGTGTCCGATTTCTGGATGAGTATGATGGCCTCGTTACCTGGAGATGTCTCCGTACGGCATACGCATCCGTACTCGTGGTCCGAGTCCTCCGCTTCGTAGTTCTCGTAGTCCAGGTCCTTCACTTCGTATTTCTCGTAGTCCAGGTCACCAGCCTTATGGTTCTCGTAGTCCAGGAGATGTTACCTGGAGGTGTCTTCGTACAGCATACGCATCCGTACTCGTAATCCAGGTCCTCGTCTTCGTTTTTCTCGTAGTCCAGGTCACCGGCCTTGTGGTTCTCGTAGTCCAGGAGGTCTTCACCTGGAGATGTCTCTGTACGGCATACGCATCCCTACTCGTATTCTAGGTGCTCGGCTTCGTAGTTCTCGTAGTCCAGGTCCTGTGCTTCGTATTTCTCGTAGTCCAGGTCCCCGTCTTCGTATTTCTCGTGGTCCAGGTCCTCGGCTTCGGAGTTCTTACAGTCCAGGTCCTCTGCTTCGTATTTCTCGTAGTTCAGGTCCTCGGGTCCATAGTTCTCGTAGTCCAGTTGCCTCGCCTCGTTTCTTTCGTAGTCCAGGTTCTGGGCTTGGTAGTTCTCATAGTCCAGGTACTTCGATTCGCGTTTCTCGTAGTCCAGGTCCTGCGCTTCGTTTCTACAATTGTACGGGAATAATTACTTATGAAGCTGGACTACAAGAGCGGAGGACCTGGACTACGAGAACTACGATGTGAAGGACCTGCACTACGAGAACTACGAAGCCGATGACCTGGACTACGAGAACCACAAAGCCGAGGACCTGTACTACGAGAACCACAAAGCCGAGGACCTGGACTACGAGAAATGCGTATCGAAGTACCTGGACAACGAGAACGGATGCGTATGCCATACGAAGACATCTTGAAGTAACGACGCCATTATACTCATCCAGAAAACGGACTGAAACGTCGATCGATGAGAAGCAATCCGACGCGGGCACTGCGCATCTTACACTATTGACCGGCCCTGCCTTGGTCACTCATAAGCCCTTCGATTGGAAGACTAAGATCTTCTGTAGCTCCTCAACTCTTAGACCCTAGAAGTTTTGGTGAAGAAACTTCAGTCTTAGATTTTCAGGAGAAATACACTCACCTGATATGGTGCGTCCAACCTGAACCACCCTGTGTATGTATACATATTTCAGAGCAAAAGCATTTCGGTGACGTCACGAAAATGTACAATTCATTATCCAAAAGGTCACCGAAATGACTCCACTAGTGATTGTACATTTCGGTGACACATATCTATATCTTACAATAAGCTGTGCTGATCCAGAGCTCGAGCATCATTATAATTCCGCTAACCACCTGAGATTCTCACCCTACGCTCAATTGTCTGAAATCGTAGATTAAAATGCAGCTGAAGGGACCGATGTTATTCCGCTGTATTCACATTCCGTCTTGGGTGTTTGATAGTAATTTATGCAATCACTAAGCTAATCGTAGATATCATCCGATTTCAGTTATTTTCATCGGTGGAAGTGGAAAATTGTACGCAACAACGTTCATTCACTATCGCAGAATCCATACCACATATCCGGACGGCCGTATGCTCAAACAATAATCAGGCGTTATAAATATATGTAGACATATTTCGAGAAGAATGAACATTTCGGTGACGTCACCGAAATGTACAATTTATGTTCATATGATAGTCACTGAAATGAATTCATAAATCATTATTTGGACATTTTGGTGACTGTATGCGATTCGCACTGATACATGTAAGCGATACCTATTTCTCATCATGATCATTCAGACTGACACCTCTGATTCAATTTTTGATATCAGAGTGATCGAGCTATCAAGTTATTAGTAAATATTGTGTAAAATTGTGTAAAAATTGAAATTCGAATAGTGTCACGGAAATGTACAAATGTCATGTATAGATGAATATGTCTATATTCTACATTTTGATGACTGTCATCGAAGTGTACAAATTAACCGAAAAACATTTCCGTGACGTCACGGAAAGGTCGTGAAGTCACGGAAATGTACAAATTATATTCAAAAATGTCATCGAAATGGCTAAATAACATACATATATATGAGGTATTCTGCCCCAACTGAGACCGGTTCGGTTCCTCACCCTAATCAATATTTGTGATATTTTTTTTATGTCATCAGCAACCCAAAAGGAACCTAGGTGAATTATTTCAAATTTTTCCTCCGAGTACTTTCTGAGTTGGAAATTTTGAATTTGTATCATGGAATAATTTTCAATTAATTATAACTCGGCCCTGGTTGGTCGAACCACAAAAAACAAGAAGATGAAAATGACTCTCAGAAATTGTACTTTCCGGATAAAATATTATTGAAATTTCATGACGTATCGTTCATCTTTATTTCTAGGTTAAAATACAAAAGCTTGATTTTCGCCATGTATGCCACTTTTGATTTTTTTGAAAAAATTCTCCATTATTCTACATTTAAATACAAAATTGTTGAGCCGTGTCGCATCGTGGGCAGAATTTTCTTTCTATTTTTTCCATTTTTCACAAATTTATCTGAATTTTTTTTGACTTTTTCATTCGTTTCATTGGAACTTCCAAAACTTAAATAATCAGCAGATTACATATTTCGATCCGCTTCCAACCATTTTCGATGCCTCCGTTTCGCTCCCGTTCGGTTCCGTTCCGTTCGGTTCGGTTCGGTTCGGATCGCTTCCGCATGGTACGCGTACAAACCTTCGATTTTTTTTCTTTCTATTTTATTTTTATTTCCCATACATTTACATATATTTTTCCGATTTCAATTTTTTTTTTCGTCTCAACGAATTGCAACTGGAAGGATGAATAATAACCATACACACAAAAAAAAGACAACTTGCAGCAAGAGAAAATGTATGTTCAAAAAACAGTTCTTGTTTTGAATCATTTCGTCTTGTTACTCCAAGCAAAATACATTCTTGTACTGAAGCGTCATATGTTTCTCCCAAGTATATTTTTCTCTTGGTTTGAAATACCAGCGCCTTGGTTGAAGACGTCATTTTTTGAGACTAAAAAACAGATTTATTCGAATGAAGCGAAGATAAAATCAAATTGAATGATAAGCTTATTCAAAGCAAGTTTTGGAAGTTCCAATGAAACGAATGAAAAAGTCGAAGAAAATCCAGATAAATTTGTGAAAAATGAAAAAAAATAGAAAGAAAATTTTGCCCACGATGAGACACGGCTCAAAAATTTTGTATTTAAATCTAGAATAATGGAGAATTTTTTCAAAAAAATCAAAAGTGGCATACTTGGCGAAAATCAAGCTTTTGTATTTTAACCTAGAAATAAAGATGAACGATACGTCATGAAATTTCAATAATATTTTATCCGGAAAGTACAATTTCTGAGAGTCATTTTCATCTTCCTGTTTTTTGTGGTTCGACCAACCAGGGCCGAGTTATAATTAATTGAAAATTATTCCATGATACAAATTCAAAATTTCCAACTCAGAAAGTACTCGGAGGAAAAATTTGAAATAATTCACACAGGTTCCTTTTGGGTTGCTGATGACATAAAAAAAATATCACAAATATTGATTAGGGTGAGGAACCGAACCGGTCTCAGTTGGGGCAGAATACCTCATATATATATAGTATTGTAGATTCGTGACTGTGGTTATTTGTTGTGGTCTAGGTCAGAAATGAGTATAGCCAGGGTTTTAAAGGTATTGAGTTTCTTTATTAGACCTTGTCTTTAGCTCGCCTCGTGACGAAGTGACGCTCTCCTTACCACCACCCTGGGACGAGACTGTGCGCATGCGCCCAGTCCACCTTACATACAAAAAGTACAAGGGAAATACGTAGTGCGTCTATGGAACCGATAGCTGTCGCTCAACTCCAACATTATCACAGGAAGGTTCGTCGGATACAGTCAACTAGACATGTTGCTTTTTAAAAAAATTTCTTTTATTTATGACGTTTCGGCTGGCGACGGCCGACCATCCTCAGACTAAAAACTATACATTCGTATAAGACGTAAATCTGAAAACGAACATATTTATTTGTTCATAACAATTATGATTATAAATCTATAAAAATAACAGAAAATTAAAATCTAGTTATAGGAAACAGTTTAAACTATTAAAGGTCCTTAATGAACAACAAGGTCAGACTTAGATCATGATAACATGTAGTTGAGATTAAGTGGATTAAGTTTCTTCGAAATATAACCAAAATATACGATTGATGTTATTGACGTTAAGACAGGCTAGAAATTGATACAGAAGAGATTATTGAAGTGTGTCGGATTAAGGAGGAAAAAATAGATAACCAAATTATGACATTCCTCATCGCCTGAGATGTTGTTGATTTGGCAGTTGGTTGAAAAGTGACATATGCAAATTCCATTTAAAGATGGTGGAATGCAAAAGTAAAAACCGGAAGCTAACGAGTCAGCGACAGTAGAGTCAAAGTAGTTAACCATGGTATTGGCAATTTTTTTGTTTTGAACGTTTGTGAACTCATGTTGCTAATTTCACTTGAAGGAAAGTCGCCCTCAATGAGGCAGTAGTAAAAATGCTCCCGCAGACTCCAAACTGCTTGTACTTCTTCCTTATAATGGTAAGCAAAAACTGTCTCATGAGCAACACCCGGCGATCGAATCTCTAGGAAAACGATAAATTTCGAAAAGAACTCCGATGAGGCAGTAGTAAATATTAACCTATAGAGCTCAAAGAAATGGAATATTTTTTGAAAATCACAGACATATTCACGAATGAGCAGCATCATCTGAGAACTTAGGTCTCTTTTGAACCACCCTAAAATATATATATCCGACAAAAAGCACCTCTGGCGCGAAAACCTTTCGCCAAGTACATTGATGTGACTATTAATACTCGTACAAAAAAAGATTCGAAATCACGGATGCTACTGCCAAGTACCTGTATCACATTTATTTTTTATTATTTACTACAGAACTATGGAAATTAGATACTATTAATTGCCGACACGTAGCGCCGAGTAGGGGAAGGTGGGGCAAAAAGACACACCGGGGCATAAAGAAACTTGTCGTTGTTCTGTTGCCATGGTAGCGCAGCATCGCGCTTGTAGTTATAACTTATCGTTAGTTGGTGATCCAAACTGGAGCATCGGTCAACGACCTCATTTTGATAAATTTAGTAAGTATACACGACTTTTTTAGATTTGTAGTGTAACGTAACAGGCAGATAGGCCTGATCGGTTACATACGAATCAGCCGTTACCGGCAATTTCGAACAGAGTCGAGAACATTCGAGGATCCACGCACTCGACGTGACGTCATAACAAGTATATAAGGCATGTCGATAGACAGACAGTCAGCAATCGTAGGCAAAGCGCCCGGTTAGCTCACCGCGAATATAATAAATTCTCTTTCGATCAGCAATCTAAGGCAAAGCGCCAGGTTGGCTCACCGTAGATATTCAAACATATTCTATCACGTTTCTCTTTACAGACACCATAGGCAAACCGCCTGGTGATCTGCCTAGCCAATTATCATTCGTACTTTAGAAAATTCAGAAACACAGAAAATGTTGTAAATTTAATTTTGTTCAAATATTATTTCAAATTATTATTATTCATAAAGTCGTGAGATAAAATATCTCACGCACCAGAGATCATAACCTATAACTAATAAGTTAAGCAACTTTGTAAATATAATTCTAGTTTGGTTGCAACCGTCATTTGATATTATTTTATTTAATAAATGTTTTTCTTATGTTTAATATAATTGCTAAGATTTAGTGCTGGTTCCCTTCTCCGCCATTTCCCGGTCATATTAAATTCTTCGTAGCTAGGAATACGGCTGCGAACGCCTTGCGTTCAAGGTCCGTGGATAGACGGGATACGGCTGCGTGCACAAAGTGCACAAGGTCCGGTGTTAGGGATATAATACGGCTGCGTGCACTACGTGCACAAAGTCCGTGAACCAGGGGAGACGGCTGCGAACGCACGGCGTTCAAAGTCCGTAATTAGACAAAAATTAGATAGAGGGGTCCTAAATTTTCATCCGAGCAAAAAACTCACAATAACTGTCAGTTTCGCGAATCGCGAAACTGCCGTAAAGTTACAGTAGGTTTTCGTTAACAAAATCGAGGTTTTTCAATACGTGAAATATCTTATTCTGCGGGTATATTTGATTATTTCATCGATGCTGCGTGAAAGAGCAATTCGTAACCTGAAAGATACCTATTATTGACATTAGGTTTTCTACTAGACGATTCTAGTGATATCGATCCGTAGATCAAGGTGTATCCGGGGGCAAAACGGACGAGGCATAAAGACACGAGGTTTCTTTTTGCCCCACATATGAAGAAATTAATGAATGCCGTGTCTTTCTGCGCCATGCAAGAAAATAAAAGTTTTTTTTTTCCGTGGTTATTATTTATTATAAAAATGAGTTTTTCAAGCTTTTACAATACAACTCGTATTTGTCTAGGTACTACTGGTATTTTCGTGGAAAATGGTGCGAAATTACGTCAGAAAAACTCAGCGTCAGAGTTGGGATCAGGAATCAATGGCCGATGCCGTTGAAAATGTAGTTTATGGTGTAATGGGATACACAAAGGCTGCCGAGACCTTTGGTATTCCGCGAGGGACACTCGTTAAGCGCGTCAAGATATATCGCGGTAATCCTGATAGAGACCTGGCGGTCAAGAAGAAAATGGGTGCATACACCAAAGTTTTTACGGATGTCGAAGAAAATGAGTTGGCGGAATATGTCAAAACCATGGAAGCACGATTGTTCGGCTTAACGACACGCGAGTTCCGAGGCCTGGCCTTTGAGTTAGCAGAGAGGAACAAGAAGCCGCATCCCTTTGACCGGGAGAGTAGACTGGCTGGACTAGAGTGGTTACATGGATTTTTTAAACGACATCCGGATCTATCTCTCCGCAAGCCAGAAGCCAATTCTGCTGCTCGAGCCATGGGCTTCAACAAAGTAGTCGTTTCCAATTTTTTCAAATTGTTAACTGAGGTAGTGGATAAGCACCATCTAACTCCTGATCAGATTTTCAACGTTGACGAGACTGGAATAACGACCGTGCAGAAAAGTCATCGCAGCAAGAGGGAGACGACAAGTAGGTGCTCTCACTTCAGCAGAAAGAGGCCAGTTGGTGACTGCAGAAATTTGCGTCGGAGCAGATGGCTCTTATATGCCACCGATGTTGATATTTCCCAGAAAGCGAATTCAACCTCATCTAATGAATGGATCTCCTCCTGGTGCTTGGGGAGAATGTCATCCAAGTGGGTGGATTCAAACAGATCTTTTTTTATCGTGGTTTCGGCGTTTTATCCAATTTTCTCGTGCTATCAAAGAACATCCCGTATTACTCTTACTGGATGGTCATGCGACTCATACAAAAAACCTGAAACTAATCGATCTAGCACGAGATAACGGAGTAATTCTTATTTGCTTTCCACCACATTGCACTCATCGATTGCAACCGCTTGATGTCAGTTTTATGAAACCTTTGAGCGTCTATTATAGTGCAGAAATGAAGAAGTGGCTACGTTGTAATCCAGGACGTGTTGTAACGCAATCGGAAATTGCTGGTCTGTTTGGGAGTGCATTTTTGCAAGCCGCGACCATGCCGACAGCAATCAACGGCTTCCGAAAGACTGGAATCTGGCCTCTAAATCCCGATGTTTTCGCGGAAGCTGATTTTCTTCCGGCGGAAACGACAGACATTGTACTGGTAGCTGAAGGAGTTACCGTGTCGACTGAACCGCAGCCTGGTTGCTCGACCTGGAATGCAAATCCTCCTACATCCACCTCTACAGAAACAGCTGATTCGGGCGCGAATTCTACTTTGAATGCGCACATTCCGATCAGCACCCCCTCTACCAGATCTCACACGGAAAAGAGTGCATTCATACATTCACCGGACGAAGTCATACCAATTCCAAGGGTCACAAAATCAAACCCCCAGACAAATCGTCGACGTGGCAAGACGGTAGTTCTTACAAGTTCCCCGTACAGAAAAGAACTCCTGGAACAACAGAACGTCAAGAGACCGGCAACAAGACGGAAATCGACCTCCTCGAAGGAGACAACCACGATCTTGAAGAAATAACCCAAGTCCCAGGCACCACCAACACGCCAACTTCCGATGAGAAAAACTCAAGTTCAGAGAAGAATATTAGTTGAAGACACCACAACTGAGGAATACAGTTCTTAATATTGCGTCAGTCACTTTAAGATATTTTTGTCCGTTTAAAATATACTGTTTCCTTTAGCCCCATGTTGGGTTTCGTTTTGCCCCGCATACGGGGCAAAACGGCCGAAATGTAACATTTAACGTTTTTTATGAAAATAAACGATCCTTCGTTTAATAAAATATCTTATACGTATTATTTTGTTCATTATACCCCAAAGAAGTAGGAAGACTTGAATTATTAATATGTATCGCGAAATGAGTTAGTTATGATAATTTCAACCTTACGAGTGTCTTTTTGCCCCACCTTCCCCTACTTACCCCTCAATTTATGTCGATCGTGTTATTGAGACTCAACGTAGTTTTTCTAATCAAGGTGAAACCACATTTCAAAAAATTAAACATTTCAAAATTATATAAAAAAAAAAAAAATTAATTTGGAGGTAGTGGGACTTGGGGGGCCTTTCGTAGAATCCAATAGTGTTATGAAATATCAGCCCGCCAAGTACCACGTACTCCAAATTAATTTTTTTTTTTTTTTTTCATACAATTTTGAAATGTTTGAGTTTTTGAAATGTGGTTTTACCTTGATTAGAAAAACTACGTTGAGTCTCAATAACACGATCGACATAAATTGAGGGGTAAGTACTCGGCGCTACGTGCAGGCAATTAATAGTATCTAATTTCCATAGTTCTGTAGTGAATAATAAAAAATAAATGTGATACAGGTACTTGGCAGTAGCATCCGTGATTTCGAATCTTTTTTTGTACGAGTATTAATAGTCACATTAATGTACTTGGCGAAAGGTTTTTGCACCAGAGGTGCTTTTTGTGGGATCTCACTCCTTTTTGTAGAATTTGATTTGATTTTTCTCGTTCGTAATAAATAGGATACATTTCATTTTCTTACTGTACATGTTTAATATTCCATCTTTACCACTTGAACTCAACTACTAACTATTAGCTTATTTGTCAACGATACGCGATCTCTTTTCTTTATATTGGGTATGTATGTATGCCCTCATTTTTAATTGAACTAGAAAAGTTGTATTACAACCACAATATTAACGAATCGCTAGGGTACTTTTTAATAGGATCCGTCGACTGGTTCGCTAAAAGAAGTCGATGAATTGTAATACACTTGCATTGCATTACATATTGCGAATTTAATTCAGTATCGATAATTCGCAAACAATATCTTCGATCAAGTCATCCTGGCTTTTGAGCCATAATACCAGCAACGTTAACCCTGCGTGCAACCCTCCTCCTTTTTCATCTGGGCTTGGGACCGACAATGGCGAAGTTACTTGCACACAGGGTTATAGTTGCTGTTCATTGTAGGGTAGAGTGGGTACGGTTGAAACGCGGGGTCGGTTAAAACAACGCTAAAACTCAAAAACTAATAGAGATAGTAAAGTAAATCAAGTAAATAAATAAACAGTAAATAAAGCCGCTTTTTTCTGTCCATGTATCCCCCCCACTATCTCTATTAGTTTTTGAGTTATTAACGCTGCTTCAACCGACCCCGCGTTACAACCGTACACAGAAAAAACGAGTTGTACCAATTTAAATTGGTCGAAAAAAAATGTTTTTGTTCCAAGAAAAATTTTCTTGTCCCAAGAAAAAATTTTTTATTCCAAGAAAATTTTCTGCAAACGCATTGGAAATCGAAATTATCTTGAATCAAGTCAAAAATATTCTCGAACCAAGAAAACTCTCTTGGATCGAAGAAAGTTTTCTTGGTTCGAGAAAATTTTGTCTTGATTCAAGATAATTTCGGTTTCCAATGGGTTTGCAGAAAATTTTCTTGGGCCAACAAATTTTTTTTTCTGTGTACCCAGTCTACTCCATTCTTTTCTGAGCAGCGGTTCTGAATTATAATAATATAAAAATTATATAATGTATAGTATTTCTAGTTCTATTTTGACTAATTCTTAACCTAACTTTCGGATACTGGGAGCGACCCCGTGAGATTTACATACATGAACAAACAAATAAATGAATAAATACACAAATAACTGATTAAATAGATGAATAAATAAATGAATAAACAAATAAATAAATTACTGTAGTGACGTTTGTTGTAAGGAGAATGCTTAAAAATTTGATTATTTGTGAAACACGGCGAAATGAAATCATGAATATTGGTCTACATAATATGAAAAATAAAATATACATAAATGTCCATCATTCCTGAATCGTCTAGCCCTGCGAATAACCTTCGTTCATTATCTGGATTTGGGACCTGCAATGCAAACGGAATTACTTGCACGCACCGCTATGGTGGCTGCTCATTGTGATATATTTTGAACATCAGTAATAAAGTATAATTGTGTATGCACACATTTTTATCGATGGAATCAGTTCTGTTGTAAGAAAAATATGTAAGCATCCTTAGCATTTTCTATCCACTTCTGATTTATAACTATAACGTCATCGACATGTTTCCAAGCAGATGTTCCATCTCGTAGCATGCAAGTATAATGGCCTTCTTCGGTACTTGGACCATGATGGAATATTGCACTACTGACCTTGTATTTCTTTGCGCAGAATATGGGTTTATCTGTAGGAATAGCTTTTATACTGTAGTCAGTTATCTTCGTTATCCGTCCATCCTGTACGGAAGTTGATATGAGCTGGATAATCAAACAGCTGCTCACCGATGATGCATTCGTTTTTATTTGTATATTTTCCGATCTACAACTATTGCAGACCGATCCTTCGGCACTTTTCCACCCTGAAAAATTGGAACTAATTATCTCCGATAAAGTGGGATTTTTCTTACGAGATGTGGGCAAAGCGAGTGGCAATATATAACTCGCCTCGGTTATCGCTTTGCTATAGCCACAGTCATTGCACCGTACTATTGTGGTTAATTTGTGTTCCAGTATCTTTCGTAAATCATCGCATTTCGAAAGTAGACTGGTTATGAATTCTGGCGCATCTTGCTGCAAATTCAAAGTGAATTGTTCACCTGCAAGTCTCCTAGCGGGACAAACATTTCCTGGTGCATGTGACTCTTTATAACTATCAATCAACATTCTCATAACATCGTTTTCGTTTCGGGAGGACAAACAGTCTCGCATGTAGGTACAGTGAAATATACACTGAATAGTAGCGTTGGCGTAACAAGAAACATGATCTTCATTCTGAAAGCCTTTTATCTGCCACGTGCGATTGTAGTCTTTTTTTTCTATCAGGTCTTGACATGTAGATACATTTTTCGGAATAGACCATTGGCGGTCTTGAACTTTCCTGGCACGTATCGACGTGACAGTCATCATCGCAAGGTCCGGCCGATATTCTTGTCTCAATCTGTTGTACTCTAATACAGCTGATGTATCTGCTAATACGGAATGAGGGTCGTAATTGATCAAATGCAATCCCTGTAATAAAGTTACTCGTGAACGAGGGGCATCTCACTCTGTAGTCAAATGTAATCGCGTGAGCGATGTTATACGATTTCAAACGATTTCATACGATTTCAACGTTAATGAACTTCATTTATTTTGAAATCGTATCGACATTGTCAGTGCGTTCAATATGCGAATACACGGACTACACGCTGAATACAACGATTTTGAGCAGTGACTACAAGTGGCGCATGCGAATACACGGACTACAAGGACTACACGCGGAATACAACGATTTTGAAGTCTTGTGTAGTCGAACTTTCTTTCAAGAAATAAATTGATTTCCCCAGAAATAAACAAAGTAAGCCCGAAAAAAACAACAAACGACCGAGCGACAGCTGTTGCTTGATTCATAGCAGATCATTCGGCTGCGCGTTGCAGAACCGTTGAGTATGCGACTTCAGAGGAATACAGAAGAATACACACGTTAAATTGCGTCAAGTTCCGTGACTACAGCCGTAACTCGACGATATCTTCGAATAAATGCAGGATACGAAAGATTTCTTCGTATTTCACATTGCTTTTCGGACTTCACGCATCATCTAACGACTACATTCGTTAGAATTCACCATTTTCTTTACGTATTCAGAATGCATTTGACTTCAAACGTTAAAAAGCGTTGGAATACAGAGTGATATGCCCCTCGCTCGTGAAAGAGCAACGTACACTTGGCCACAAGAAAAAACAAAATTACACTCGGACCCCACTTATTTGACCAACTCGGGACCGGGTACCTTCAGTTATTTGACCAAAGTAGGGGTCCCCACTTTCCGTCTTAAAATGGCAGCCGCTCCTGCGCAGTTGTACATGCGCAGTCCCACGCTAGTTCAGACCCGTACGTCGTAACACTTTGTCTCAATAGTGGGGGTAGAGGGAGTCAAATAACTGAGTCTGAACTCCGTCAAATAACTGGGGCCATCAAATAACTGGTGGTCAAATAAGTGGGGTCCGAGTGTACCAGCATCGATAACGGCATTCGTTAAACTCAGACCCTGGCTCTTGTGGATTGTAATTCCATAACTGAGGCGAATAGGAAATTGTTTTCTGATAACAAAAGCTCCTTCCATTGCCTCAAACTTAACGTTAATGCGCTCTATAATGTGCTCGACTCCTGTTACTAGGACAACCCGTACTGTCTTTACGTCATTGGTATCAATAGCTCGTGATATCGATGTAATTCTACCAATTGTACCATTCACGAGACCTAAAGTAACATCAATATTACGTCTGATCATTATTTTTGCTCCTATTTTTATGCTAATTATTCTGGCGAGCCCAGCAGTTCGAGAACTATCCTCGTCATTCGTAGTGAACATTTTTTGCAACTTCTTCTTGAAACACGGACGGCAATCAACCGTATCGTGAGCTAGCAATTGTATCTCTTCGGTTCGTATCTTATTCAACATAGCTTCATTAAGCACATCGCACATCCGACAAGTGGGAAGCAAACAGACTGTGTCGTTGGGTAGATTATTTATATATTCACATAGTTCGTGTACCTTGTCACTGAAATGTGATGTTGTGAATCGGAGCTTCCTTGTTGTTAAAATTTCCGTGTCCGAATCACTAACGACCCCAATGCGTATTCTTGACAACAGTTCGCGATACGATTGATCGTTTTTTTGCCTCATGTTAATTGTTAATTCGTCGTAACTAAATAAATCACCCCACAGGTCAACACTTCCCATTGAGCCTAGAAGTTGATCGGTATCGACGGGTGATAGTTTCGTGAATGCTGGTTTTTCGTGAACAGGTGGCAGTTGTAACAAATCCCCAAAAAGAAGAATATGCTTGTTACCAAACCAACCATCTTTCGAGTCTATAGTATTGAATATTTCAGTCAGTCGAAGATGTATGTACAGAAGTGTGACATTCGAAATCATCGAAACCTCGTCAATGATAATTAGAACAACATTTCTAAGCTGATCCCGAATAACTTTCAAGGCCGCATCAGAGAGTGAATTATATTTAGGACTTTGCCCGTGTTCAACAGGTAGTTGAAATAGTCTATGAACAGTCAAACCGTTAATATTGAATGCTGCTATTCCAGTCGGTGCCGTTACGGCAGTATCTTTGCCAATATTTTGCTTAACCCACCATAAGAGTGCTTCGATAAGATGGCTCTTGCCAGTTCCACCTTCTCCGCTAACATAATGTCGTAAAATTCTATCTTTCGAACGAACGGCCCCTGTAACTGTGTCAAACACTCGTTTCTGATCGTTATTGAGATCCGCTATTTTTTGTAGACCATTCACTGTATTCACCTTACATGCACCTTCTTGAAATTCCGTCATCGCGCATTCAGCTTCCCCAGGCTCATATCCCAATGGTTCTGTATCTGAAGTATTACTTTGTTGTGATTGAGCTGCCATATGATCTGCTATTAAATCCTTGACATGCTCAATGCCCTTTTGTATTTCTGTGATGCATTCATGATATTGTAACGCATCTGCAAGCTCTGACTGCAGCGATTGAAACGACTTTGTGTATGTATCACATCCGTTTCTTAGCTCATCTGAATCTCTCCATGGTTTGAAGAGTAGCAAGAGCGCATAGTAATAACGTTCAGGTTGATTATTGACGTTATTTTTATAGTGATTTATGAGACTACCGCGCTTCCTCTTTTTCACGTACAATGACTTACCCATCTTAAAATAGTCAACATCGCGTTCTTTGGGCTCAACTTTTATTATATCGTACCATTTGACGAAGTCATAGAGATGGACAGATTCTAGTTCTTTAGGCCGGGCAGGATAATGTGTGTCAACTACTGAATCGCAGAAAATTTCAGTAGATTCTGCATCGAGGGCCTCGACTTCTTTTCGAGTTTTGACTTTTCTGTTTCTAATCATGTTCACATCTATCCACTTGATGGTTGTTTGTGGATCTGTGCCATGCAATGAAATTCCTGTTAGAGTATCACTGGCCTCAAGTGCTCCACCATTCCCTGTGATTTAACATCCGTTGAGCATAACTCCAAAGCCAACTACAGAGAGATTTTGTTGAACCGATCTGTTCTGATATCTCGTTACCCGTGTTGCTTTTCTCGGATTTTGCAATGTACTTTGTGACATACTAGCTTAGTAGATTGGAATTTCCGCCGACGAACTGTATGTCCATATTGCCTTCCCAAGCAACAAGGATTGCTGGGTTGTAATCATTGATGTTTCCCTCCCTTGTGTTGCGAGGGAGATCGTACAGTCTACTTCTTGATTTGAGTTTCCGTCTACCAGCTATTGAAATAGCCACATCTCTTATAACAATATTATTGGTGATAGGGTGTGAGAAGCCAAATTGACACACTTTGGACGTAGTACCGTTTTTCGCTTGTTTGCTTCGTAAACAATAAGAATTATGTTTGTGCTGCTGATGTGTATTGACCCGTCGATACAAGGTAGGTGAAACATCTTTTGATGGCATTTTACATGTTACATATTTCAGGATGAAGCTTGCAACATCTTCATTCGAGGATTTCCCGAGTACCGGGGCATCTTCGATCCAAATTATTAAATGAAAATGCTGCATTCCTCTGCCTTGGTACTCACGCCGCCAAAAATAGTGGGCTACCTCTCCAATGGGGTTATCCGGAGAACATATGAAATCAAGCATAGCTTTAAATCTATTTTCGATAAATCGGGATACAGACACTGGGTCTCTAGCGATTAATTGACTCGGTGACATCTTAGCTGCAGAAGGTCCACCTACATCGCAAAGGTATTCAGTCAAATCTGACCATAACCATTCGCTCGGACTCAGGGTGAGAAACCATGTAGCTGGACCGTAATTTTGTATCATACAGGCTATATCATTTCTGGGCCGGCTCAAATATTGTTGTGTGTTACGCAACCTCGAAAATATTGCATTCAAATTGCCTTCCAATTCTTCCTTGGACAGTTTTTCCAAATAACTCGCTGCAGTGAATCGCTCGCTTGGATTAGTTATATTGAGTTTGTAATATATTCCACTACTCAATTGACGATTGTTGGCGTCATTCAGCAAGTAAAAAAGGTATTGCTGATCTAGCCTGTATTGTGAATGCTTTGACATAAGTCTTGATTTAATAAATTCGGCATGAGTGAGGCGTGCCTGCCTATCCGCGTATTGTCCATTGCAGCCATACGGATACAAATGCGGAAAGCATTGCAAATCTAGACTTTTGTGACGGCTATCTAATGATACGTCGTGAATTTTGAACATTTGATAAAGATGAGTAGCAGTTTCATTAGGTCTCTTTTCATACATTGGATATACCGCGAATATTCGGTGAGTTAGAACGATCCCCTTCCTACGGCCAAACCAACACAGGCGCGCACCGCGTGCGTGAAGCTCGTTCGGCAGGGAATGAGGTACCAGTGGCATTGCATCCCCACCCGAACGAGCCTCACGCACGCGGTGCGGATCTGTGTTGGTTTGGCCGTAGGAAGGGGATCGTTCTAACTCACCGAATATTCCCGGTATAGTGAATTGTTCATATAGTTCATCCGATTGCGAAACTTGGGTCAATAACGCTGGATGTTCATTTGCATCTATGGTATCACAACCTTCGTGTTTGCTCAAAATACTCTGTTCGTTACCTTCATCTTCGAATTCAGTTTCACACACATTGATTTCAATTTCTTTAATGTCAGCCAACAGAACATCAACTGACGCTGGCAATTCGATTTCCGAATATTGAGGATTGTTTCTCTTGAGCCATATTAATGCATCCCATATTTAATTCACATCGACCAATTGTTCCCAAACTAATTTTGACTTTGTTGGAATTCCGCGAACTAATATATAAATCTCGTGATCAAGATTAATTGGATCCGTTTTTGGGCAAATTTTTCTTAACGTTTCTTCTATTGGTAACGGCAAATGAAATGTCCTGCCTTTCACTTTTTGTATCATTTCTCTGTGAGGTAGATTTTTATTTGCTACGGTACCCATTCGTTGAACAGTTTGAAAGGATTTTGCTCTCTGTATTAAGATACGCTCATAGTCATTCAGGGATGATATCAATTCCGGTACTGATTCCGTAATGAGGTTATTCAAAATACACCTAGGTGGCATGATGTTTTGCCTAAGTTTTGGAAGGCAATAATTGCAAACATATTCGCATTCAATACCTCGATTCTCGACATAATGCATCAATTCTTTCCAAATTTGTGTCGTTATTGGTTTTCTAAACCTTTCAACGATAGAAACATCTCTTGTGAAACAAAGTTTTTCGCAAGATATACATACTAAGCGGGGGGTATCCATTGAACGCATAATCAAAGCTGTGAAAGCACTTTTATGCTGGTCAATGATTTGTTCTTCATTCAAATTAATGTCAGTGACTAAATTATTGTCGATATTATTATCTTCTTGCTGTGCTGCTTCCGAAATGTCTCGTAGCTTACCAAGGTCACCGTCATTCAAAGCCTTGTCGATAATAGAAATTCTCGTATAACAATGCGTTAATTTATATACAAGCCTCTGTGTGTACCGTACCGATGGAAAATGTGCAGATAAGATGTGTACGGGTAAAAGAATTGATGTGCAAGTGGCGTGATCCATGTAACAAATTTGCGAATGACCTAGTTTACGGTTTGCGTGTTTTGCTGTGCACTCCAACCGAATTACAAATTTGTAGATATTTTTCAACGTGCACATAGAGACAATTTTCAGGAATTCAACATATTTCTCTATTAACACGTTATCTTTTGTTTTACACGTGTTGTCACAAAGCCAACTCTTGTGTTTGTTTCTTCCTCTCTTGTTAATTCTCTCTGCCAAAGGTGAAATGTTAACAGCTTTCCCTAATGGATTCATTACAATTGGTTCCGAAAATTGAACTTTTTTGTATGCGGCTTCCGCAAAGTATGTTTCAGCCGAGTGAATGTGTTTGAGGAGCCACATAAAGCGTTCAATTTATCCTCAATCTTATCGTTAGGACATTGAGCAGCCCGTGTCAGGTAAAGTTCTGCCTTCATTTTCATAGTGCTCAGTGTCTTCTTTATAACAGTCATATGATAATCTCTACGGTGTATACACCATTTTATTATCGATTCTGCTTTAATTTTTTTTGGTGCTTCAGATTCCTCACACATCATTGGTAAAATCTTCGCAATATACTTTTCCTTCGACTGCAGCAATAATAAAGTATTTACAGTGTGTATTCGTGCGTACTTGGTTATAATTTTGTTAACCGCATTCATTTTCTGCCTTAAAATCTGGTTAGTTTTCCATTTTTTCCAATAAGTTTTATTATACTCCGTCCTTGCTTGATGCAAGCCTTCGATTTTCATTATGGCACTATACCGCTTTCGCTTCTGTAACCGCTTCTGTACAACATTCAACGAATAAAGTTCACGTTGTCTTGCTCGCCGATTTTCAATATCTTTCGCATAACGATAACGTTCTTGCTGACGTATCACTTTCAATTTTGCATTTTTTTCCTCAAGTCTCTTCTCCCGTCTGTCTGCATACTTAGCATGCTTATGTGCATGAATTTGCTCTTTTTGCTCATTATAATGATCATACTTTGGTTGCCCAGTTTCGGCCACTGCTGTTATATTCTTTCCAGCGACATCACATACTTGTATTCTTAATGAATCTTCTGAAATCTGACGGTATTCTTTATTGCAGTTCACAGATAATTGATTGCTGATTACTGCAGTACGTGTATGTTTCGCTTTGCCAGAATTTTCAGTTTCATCTTTATATGATTCTGGTTTTCTATGTTCTGTGTTAATATTGACCCGTGAGTCTTGCACATTCGGATGTAAATTCCGATTTCGAACAGATTGGATGTTCGCTTCGGCATTGTTTGCCATTTTTTTTTTGTAACTCATCGTTGATATATTCCGTATCAATTATTTGCGAATTCACTGGTCTTTCTGTTAATTCCACTTTTTGTACTTTTTTCTTTAGATACTCTATAAGCAGGTTCTGTCCAGTCTTTAGTAATTCTGGCTGTTGTATGTTCTGAGAATACATCTTACGTTTACGCGAAACACCATTCGTTTTCGACGCAATGTTGTGCATCGTGCGTGCGTACGGAAATTGTTCGAGTGTGTTATTTTCGAATAATTTTAATAAATGTATTCTCATAAGTGGAATGTCGATGACGATTTTTCTGGTTTATTTCCATTTATAATCGAGATCGCGAACGCAATAGCGAATACTCCACAATCGGACGCGTTTGATTGCGATTGAACTGTGGGGAATTTGATTGACTTTGCATCAAACTTATAAAGAGGAAAAAGTTTCCTCAGATATGTCAGGTGATGTTGGTGTAACGTCTTCAAATTCATTGAGTCATAGATTAGAATCGACTTGGTATTGTAGTAAGCACATACCCAGTGCATATCACCACTATGCAGTATTTGCAGATGCTCAACTGTAGGTAGAACAGGTACGATTGTCCGTGGCATTTGTACTCGCCACGTCTCCCGTGGCGAATAATTCGAATATCTCTTCACATGATAAAAAAATTTTTCCATATGGAGATCAGTCAACAATCCGCCAGATCTGATTATGTCCATAGTCGTCTCATTCAAAACGGGTGGAGCATGTCGACGCTCATGCCGCCGTCGCCTTTTACTATCCAGCATCCTCGCTGCACATTCATTTACACCACCAACTTGTGTATAAGTTGAATCACCCGCAAGTTTATCAAATTGTCGACAAGTCTCCATATTATATTGCTTTTGACGGATACGAATATCGACGGCAGGAGCTCCTGTCTCAAGTTAACAAAATTCTTGGCGATTATTTTTACTTGGTGTAGCTTTCAGTTCGTTTGCTGAATTCAAGCTGATATTCGTCTCACAGACCTTTGATCCTTGATTGAACGCAGAAAGCAAATCTGTATTGTCGTTCTGTATTATCTGTTCATCGAAGTTATGGGTAATGTTTTTTACTGCCCCAGAGTATGAATTGATCCCTATTTGTAATCCCTGAACACCTTCAATCCGATCTTTATCATCAGGACATTGTGAAAGTTGTGAACGTATGCTTTTGCAAAACAAATTACATTTGCGATCAGTTAAGTTGACATGTGTAGCAGTGTCGTGCATTATACCGACGCACGGGAAACTTTCCAATACGTTATTTTGAAATATTTTCAATAAATCTGCTCGCATAAGTGAAAGGTTATTTCTGGCTTTTGTCCGTTCGTGAGTGAAGTAGCAAAAGCTATGGCAAAAACTCCACAGTCGGACCCATTTGACTGACGTTGAACTGTAGGAAGTTTGATCTGCTGCTTCACAAACTCATAAAACGGGAAGAGTTTTCTTAAAAATATCTCATGATGTTTATGAAGCCTCTTTGAGTTCGATCAGTCGTATATGAAAATTAATTCAGTATCAAAGTAACTGCATACCCAGTGCTCATCAGCTTCTGAATAACCACTATGCAAAATTTGAATATGCGATCTGTTGAAGGAAACAGGTCTGATAGTATCTGGCAATTGTATCCGCCACGTCATTCGAGGCGTATATTCCGAGCATTGTTTTAACAGCAGCCCGAAGTGATCCATATGATCGTCATACAACCGTTGACCATTCCTAATCATGTCCATAAATTTGGCCTGTAAGATTGGCAGCTGCGATGTTTTCATTGTTGAAAGGTCTTATTATCAGCCTACGCAACCTTTAGATATTACGGCGCACAGCAGCCTTTCAATATTAGGGCGCAAAGCAGCCTTTCGATATTATGGCGCAAAGCAGCTTTTCGATATTATGGCGCAAAGCAGCCTTTATTTCTGAAATCGGAGAAAATATTAACCTAACCTAGCCGATAATCGTAAAATATTTCGTAATAATTCGAACGCGGAGAAACTGCACTAATTCGTCTTTATGCAAAGAATTATATCTGATCGAATTGTGAAATAATATTGAAATTAAAACGGACGATGACAAATAAATTATTGTATACCAGTATTCGTTGTCGTGTTTTTTTTATTTACACAAAGCCAATACTTATTCAATAAGTATAATGTACATACATATAAAGTCCAGAATAAATATTTCACGATTCGATTTCACAATATTTGTTCGCTGCAATGTAAGAAGTAGAAGAATAATGGCAGGAAATCACCGAATTTATATAGTCAAACAAGACAATTAAACCCAATCCACTTCAAATGAAAGAATCAAAGAAAGCAGTTAATCCCGTGTGCAGTCTAACAGAGGGAACACGGAAATGAACCACGACAGTCACGGTAGCACCATAGAACTTATATTCCTGGAAGGGGAATAGCCCATTTGCGCAATGACTGACGCCAACATGTTGAGACAGAGATATATCTCTCTCTCCTTTCCTAACGTGCAGTCCCCTCTCCGCGCATACCCCTCGCCAGAATAGTACCACACGAAGATTGATAGGTTAGGGTTAGCGTAAAGTTGTAATTCATTATGTATCACAGAAATAGTTTAGTTATACATTTACTGACAACGGTTATAAATTAATATGCTATTCGAAATTATCATCCAAGCAAGCAATCTGACAATGGCTATTCGTGGTTAACGTTATAGGTTAGGGTGTGAAAATCTTGTATGAAGGTCGTATAGAAGAAAAAACATCAGTTGACGTTTCGGTCCTGATGAGGACCCTCCTCAGAAGCGAAAATTTATTAATCTAAAAAGGTATACAGATACTAAGGGTAATTCCAAAAGTAAAACTAAACCTATAGACAAGTGTATAGATTATTAGAAAGAAGTCATAAATAATAATTCCTACCTTAAAACATAATAGGCGGTAACAGTTTGAAATCGCGTAGCGAAACGGACCCACAATGCGGTAACGGCTTAACAGATACAGCTAGGCTGGATAAGCGGTATAAAGGCTATCAAAAGAGCCCACTTCTCCATTATAACAGTTAGAGAGCGATTTGAATAGCGGCAAGGCAGAACCGTGTCCGTAGTAGGCATAGACCAGATGAAAACTAGAAGGGACTCTCTGTGGCGGAAAGGCAAGCCGGAGTTAGATCAATCGTGAGAGTAAGATCGACGTTAGAATCAATGGTGAGACAGACGGTAAGGAAGAGTCTCTTACTTGATGACAGAGGAATATATAGTACTTAGATGTTCTACATCTTGTCTCAGATTGACCGCGGAAGGGTGGCTAACTATGTTACATATTTCAAGTAATAGGCGCCTGTGGTATCGGGGTTCTTCTTCCAATATATCCAACCTATCATAATTAAAAGAGTAATCGCATTCTGTGGTATGTCTAGTGAGAGCGGTATGTCTTTCATCTGATTCCTTGATGTTGTTTTTGTGTTCTTTAATTCCAGATCCAACTTGTCTACCAGTTTGTCCAATATAGACACCATTGCAATCGTTGCAAGGTATTTTGTGAATTACATTTGAACGATTATCCAGCGGTAAAGTGTCTTTGCCCGAATCAAAAGTTATAGGTTAGGGTTAACGTTATAGGTTAGGAATGACTACGACTAGGGCGGTGCGCGCCTGCGTGGAAAGGAAAGACGCCACGTTAGGAAAGGAGAAAGAGATATATCTCTGTCTCAACATGTTGGCGTCAGCCCGACAGGTCCTATTCCCCTTCCAGTAATATAAGTTCTATGGGCAGCACGGTCGTCGGTTTGACCCAGTGTTGCGAAAATGAAACATTTCACCGTGCTAGGAGGCGCCACTGAAACGTACTAGAATCCAGGATCTCGGTAATGACTATCAATGCTGTCCCAGTGGCTAACTGTTTTTTTTTTTTTCTACTTTTTCGGATACAATCATATAAAATAAGATTGAATCATTTTTATAAGGGTTATGATTATTACTATTATAATTTCGGCCATGGGCACATGAAAGATACGACTTTTTTTTTTTAAAACCTTTAAGTGGCTTAACTCCTCTTATAGGAAGTAGCCGAAATATACGACTAGAATGGAGTCTCGCATAGACATAGAGCATGGACTGCGCATTCCCTATACTGCCTATGGTAACCCAAAAGTGAGAGAGACAGCATATACACGCGGCCAACTCTGTCTCTTTCTATGCATTCGACGTTGTTGGTTAGAAAGAAACAGATTTGGCCGCGTGTATATGCTGTCTCTTTCTACCGACCGAGCGATTTTCGGCCCGAATGCGCAGTCCATGCTCTATGTCGATGGAGTCTCGTTTCCGAAAAATATGGACACTAACTTGACTAAAAATGAAATTATTATAATATGAACAAATTTAAGTTGACTATCGACAATTCCAAGATTGCATAGTTTTCAATAATGTCGAATGTTCTCCAGAGTAGATAGAATAATTAGCAACTTTCTATTTTCGAGATAATGAAATATCAGTAATCGAATCAGAATAAGATAAAGGATGATATCATTTAAATAACAACGCGAAGCTCAATTCTGACCTTTTTGTCTGTAAATAAAATTATTTGTGTATATTATACCTATAATGATAATTCGAATAAAACTAATTTATATATTATATATTATATATGGGGCATTCCAGCTCAACTCAACCGGCCAACGGAAGTGACCTCTTCGATTTTGTTCTCGAAATAATATATGGTAGTTCTACATTAAACATAACATGTCTGCGAAGATCAAGCCTTAAATCAAAAATCTGCCCAAGTTATGATTTTATGAAGATTCGAGTCGCCTCACATTCAAATATTCACTGCCACTAAACAATGAGTCGACTCAAAAAGGTGTCTAATGAATTATGTCCGGTACAAAGTGTAGTTTGGATGGAAATTCAATGAAAAATTTCAAGCACTCTTTTTCTCTAAAATTTCTCGTAAATCTCAATTTTCTCGGGAGTGCCCTAATCGATTGGGATAAATTTTGCACACAAAATTTTCGGTCAAAAACTACAAATTTCGACACCTAAAACAATATGCCCGGACGTCAACTTCCGGAGTTGTGCAGTTCTCAAATAATCATATAATTACCATTTCCGAGGAAATTTTGGTTCGCACGAATAAATAATTTGCATAAATAAATTGCACTGAAAGAAATTTGGGCGACTAGCGTTACCATGGAGTGACGCAGCAGTATTAAACAAATATGCGCTGCGAACCTGGTTTTGAATCTGCTACACGCTCTACTAGGGTGACTCAGTACACCAAGCCGGGCGAGCTACAATCGCAGTGATAGCTCACCGCGTTCGTGGGTGAGAAAGTCACCCGACGAAGTGTACCTCTGATCCCGAAATCTGAGTAAGTAGCGTCTCAAGGCAAGCGAATGCAGCGCCACTAGGCCTATATTGGTAGGTCGCCCAAATTTTTTTCAATGTGGGTATGATGCAAAGCATAGAAAGCTTGGATACAAATATTTAGGAAGTTGCTATTAGACATCAATAAATCAATTTAGTAATCAATAATCTTTTTGGTTATCACAAACATAATTTATTCGTCAATCGTGTCGAAAAGCACTTTCTGTTTTTATGAATCACTGATTATATTCAACTGGATACGAGTTCACATGGAAGGCAGGGGCCAATGCTTGCACCCGAGTGTACAGTAATGTTCGTTCATGGGTTGGCGGTGGCTAACTGTTTTTCGCGGACTATTTCGGAAACAAGACTCCATCCTAGTCGTATTTGATGTGCTGATGGCCGAAATTGTGATAATAATAATTGTGACCCCTTGTAAAAATAATATAATATTACTTTATTGATGGTATCCGAAAAAGTCTGAAAAAAATAGTTAGCCAGCGGCAAACCCATTCATGAACATTACTGTACACTCAGGTGCAAGAATTGGCCCCTGCCTTCCATGTGAACTCGTATCCAGTTAAATATAATCAGTGATTCATAAAAACAGAAAGTGCTATTGGACACAATTGACGGATAAATTATGTTTGTGATAATTGAAAAGATTATCAATTACTAAATTGATTTATTGATGTCTAATAGCAAGTTCCTAAATATTTGTATCCAAGCTTTCTATGCCTTGCATCATACTCAATGTTATTTATTCGTGCGAACCAAAATTTCCTCGGAAATGGTAATTATATAATTATTTAAAGACTGCACAACTCTGGAAGTTGACGTCCGGGCATATTGTTTCGGGGACCAAAATTTGGAGTTTTTCACTGAAAATTTTGTGTGCAAAATTCATCTCAATCGATTAGGGAACTCCCGAGAAATTTGAGATTTTCGAGAAATTTTAGAGAAAAAGAGTGCTTGAAATTTTTCATTGAATTTCCATCCAAACTACACTTCGTACCGGACATAATCCATTAGACACCTTTTTGAGTTGACTCATCGTTTAGTGGCACTGAATATTTGAATGTAAGGCGACTCAAATCTTCATAAAATCATAACTTAGGCAGATTTTTGATTTAAGGCTTGATCTTCACAGACATATTATGTTTAATATAGAACTACCATATATTATTTCGAGAACAAAATCGAAGAGGTCACTTCCGTTGGCCGGTTGAGTTGAGCTGTAATGCCTCATATATATCCATACAATATATAAATTATTATTCAAATTCGTATATAATATACATACTTAATATATAATAAAATGATGGCTGTTGAAAACTTGATTAATCGTATTATTATTATTATTATTATTATTATTATTATTATTATTATTACTCGTCCTAAGTTTTCATTCTATATTTCAATAATCACGTACATATTGTATTCAATGTTGTTTTATCCTATCCTATTATGATATTTTATCGTTACGAGATATATATTTCCGGCAGAATAAGGAGTTAGTACTCTTTATGTTTTATATATATATTTATTTCATTTTTATTGTCAATTATCAGTTCAGATGCATAAAGTATATTAGTACGTATACAGTAATGAGAACGAACTATGTAGAATATATAAGTAATAAGTAAAAGAAAAAAATGGAGAATATGTATAATACCGAAAGGCGAAGAAAGTGAATAAACAACTATACCGGCAGATTATGTGGTAATGAAAGGCTCCAAGCGCGCAGGCGCTGATTTATTCGAATATTTCGAGGGTCACCAATTTCAGACTTACCACGAATATCCCTAGAGTCCGTCTGCTATTTGTTTCTGATTGTTGTCAAATACAAATGGCGACAGACCGTTGCAGGAAGAGGTTATGTTTGTGTGAATCTAGCAGACGACAGAACTAGGGATATTACTGAGAAGTGAGTGGAGTCCCTGGTGCTATTCTGCTGGCCAATGAGATTTAGGTGAATCAAAGTTCGCGCGCTTGGAGCCTTTCATTTCCACATAATCTCCCGGTATACAGTACTCGTCAATTGAAGTGGGACAAGGTATTTTTTTCAGATTTTTACAAAAATTGAACCGATTTCGGAAAATCAAAAAATCACATTCTAGGAAATTTCATAATCTTTCGAATAAGACTAGTTTTATCCCGATCGATTGAGAATCGGCCGATTGCCAGGGGACTTCGTAAATTGGTGATAATCGGGGTTTTGCGAACCCCCCGTGAAATGATAGTGGATGTTATCCTACCCGTTGGTACCTCATACCAATTGAAAGGGCAGCTCTTGACGTGCAAAAGACACCCCCATATGTCGCAATCGGATAACTCGTGGAGAAGTTATACGTCCAGGAAGTGAGAATCGCTCATCGGTGATAACTCCGGAACGCTTCTCTCGATTCCACTGAAATTTGTTGTGGAGTCGTTTCTTATTACGCCCTCAAATCTCACTTTAGTGTTATTGCGCTAATTGTCCTCGCAGAGGAGACCCAGGTTCTTCCTGAGCGCAAGGTTTCGTTTATCGACATTTTTCGCATTGAAAGACTTTGAATTCAGGGCTAGAAGTTAGTGATTGTTGAAGGGGAAGTTTCAACGATTAAAATGCGTGGTCATTCAATACCGCGAATGACTCCCATAAGCAGCGGGAAGTTGATGAAAAACGAGAACGAAATCGTGTACCCGCGAGATTTCGATGCAGAGTTGCACGCCGATGTTCACTTGTCTCGCTAAAGGGGCGCACGCAACCATCCCTACTAATCTCTCTGATGATTTCGTAGGCTTCATTGAAGCTTTTGTCAGAGTTTCCAATGATAAATTATTATTAATTCATAATTAGATGAACGAATATCATACGGGCGTAAGAGCAAAAAAAAAATCGTTTCTTTAAATATCAAGGGGACAAAGAAAAAAAATTCTCCTTTCACCTACTCTATTTCCATTTCTACTTAGTTTATTGTATTGTTTATTAATCAAAAATTGAAAAATATAGAAAAAAGATCGCTAATTTGTAAATAATTGATTACAATTCATATTACATTCATAGTTAAGAATTATTCAGTTAATTTAACCAGAAACGCCATTGGTAAAAATTATTCATTTTTCCGCTTACCCAGGTAGAAAGTGAACATTGAAATAAGCTTGCACCTAGCTAGTTTTGTAAGTGTTAGCTAAAAACTAGCTTACTAACGAACCTTGGTGCAAGGTTGATCGGTAACGCTCCAACTCGCTAACGGCAAGCTTACCGTTTCAGCCCGCATAAACATTGGCAACTTAGCTAATTTCAAGATAGGGAACGAAGCTTATTTCCAGCTTGTGAAGATTTGGTATTTCAAGTCTCATATTTTGTTTTACAATGAAAAATTTTTATTCAATGACTCTTTCTGGCATTTAACATTAAATATATTATTGAAAAAATTCTGTTTATTACATTTTCAGTTTTTTTTCTCAATATATTTTATTCGTTTGTGACTTCATCCATTTCCTCCCTCTCTTCTAATTCACGTGATTTCTTCTCTGTAACGTCCTTTCATCCTTTCTTAATTGCATCATCTTTTAGTTTTTTGAGTTTTTTTTCAGCTTTTTTCTGTGTATTAGTTCTTCTAATTTGAATCTGCACAGCGTTGGCCTTTTTTGCGTTTTTGACGCCTGGGCTCGGATGATAATCGAAATGTAACACAATTCGACAAAAAGGAGGTGGGTGACAAGGAATGGGTCCTAACCTCAAACTTGTTATTCCAATGATCACTGTTGTAACGGGCTTGATAGCCGGCTATAAATAAATGGAAGAATCGGACGGGATATGAGGGTGAGAAACGTGGTCGACTGAGATGAGTGTAGAAAATTATAATCTGGATTTATTCAAGTTAATCTTGATTCTAGTACAGAGTGTGAGAGTGTAGAGTGTAGGTGAGATGATGAGTAAAAGTACTAATGAGGTTGATTAATAGTGGGTGCAGGTACTGACCTTGAATCAAGTAAAGTTTGGATATATCACAAAATATAACTATTAGCGGGTATCGAACTTGTCGTTAAGACGGTAGGTACTCGAGTGACGATCGGACCTCGTGTCCGATCGTCCTCGGCTATCTTCGATTTATTTCGGTTACTTTTTGAATACTTCGGTTTCCCCGCGTAGCTTGGGGAGATTTGTGACTTGTTATGTCACACTGTTATGTCATTGAATACGGTCCATATTCAATGTCACTCATTTGAGGCATAATTAGCCTGCTAGATACGAGATTGTAACTACTAAAAGTATCACAAAGTAATAACCCAGACAGCAATATGACATCTGTACGAGTTTTCGAAGAGCTCTTATTTAAGATTTGGACGTCTCAGTTTTCTTCAAAATGAAGTCTTTGAGACGTCTTGAGGACGTCGAATGCGCCACCACAAGAGCGAATTAAGACTTCTTGAAGATTTCGCAAAGAGCTCTTTTTTATGAGTTCAGAAAAAAAAGTTCTTGCAGAAGTCAGAATTGAGAGCTCTCTCTGACTTTAGAAAGAAGACTTCTTGATAGTGAAGTGAAACGTTTCAAGGCCACGGCCGGGTGCCTTTCACCGCGGTAAGGCAGATTACCAAACGTTAGTATCTTTGCCCACCGCTAGATGGTGCAGACACCGGAACGTTTGGTACCTCTGCCTACCGCTAGATGGCGCAGCGCGCATCTTCCGATGCGCGCTACGTCAGTATATATATACGTACACTAATGATCGCGATTATTTCGCGGCAGTGTCTATAAACACAGCAAGGCATATTGCAAATGATTGCACCGAATAACAACCCGAACAAATCGAGAATTATTTGGGTACATCACGTGTACCAACACTGTGTTGGACAAACGTCGCAGTGTCAAGCAACAAAAAAGGCTTATATTCTCGCTCTGGTGCAGAGCGATTGATAAAAGTTGAAACTAATCAACTATGACATTTCCAACTTAGAGGTTAGACATGATAAATTCAGAGAAAATCCCTGTTTGAAAACCACATCGGTATGACGAGCAAACCTTGGTTTTCTCTCTCGCTCTTGTGCAGAGCGATAGATATGCGTGAAAACTAATTCACTATAATGTATCTAATCCGTTAGGATTCCTTCGACAATCAGTCGAGTGGCTCTCCGTTGGAGAGACTTATTCTCGCTCTTGTGCAGAGCGGTTCATAAGAGTGAAACTAGTTCACAATGATATTTCTAACTTATAATTAGACATGATTAATAAACACAAAGAAAATCCCTGTTTGGAAACCCCATCGGTATGACAAGCAAACCTTGGTTGTTCCCCTCGCTCTTGTGCAGAGCGGTTCATAAGAGTGAAACTAGTTCACAATGATATTTCCAACTCATAATTAGACATGATTAATAAACACAAAGGAAATCCCTGTTTGGAAACCCCATCGGTATGACAAGCAAACCTTGGTTGTTCCCCTCGCTCTTGTGCAGAGCGGTTCATAAGAGTGAAACTAGTTCACAATGATATTTCTAACTTATAATTAGACATGATTAATAAACACAGAGAAAATCCCTGTTCAGAATCCCTATTGGTTTTACAACCAACCTTTGTATCCCTCGCTCTTGTGCAGAGCGGTTGATATGAGTGAGACTAATTCACTATAATGTACTTAATCCGTTAGGATTCTATCAACAATTAGTCGAGTCGCTCTCCATTGGAGAAACTGATAAAGAAACATTAATTTATGCAGGTTCTATGACTAGATATATGTTCTATAAATCAATAATCTAAATCCGTTTGGATTCTATCGACCATCAGTCGAGTGGCTCTCCGCTGGAGAGACTGAAAGCAAAACATTTCTGTATGCCATTTCTATGACTAGTTTGATATTCTCTAGATCATTATTCTAAATCCGTTTGGATTCTACTGACAATCAGTCGAGTGGCTCTCCACTGGAGAGACTTATTCTCGCTCCTGTGCAGAGCGGTTCATAAGAGTGAAACTAGTTCACAATGATATTTCTAGCTTATAATTAGACATGATTAATAAACACAAAGAGAATCCCTGTGTGGAAACTCCATCGGTATGACAAGCAAACCTTGGTTGTTCCCCTCGCTCTTGTGCAGAGCGGTTGATATGAGTGATATCGGAATTCCCTGAATTATTACTCAGAGCAAATTAAAATAGTAAAATTTAATGAGTAAGTATAGCTAATGCACTGTGTCTACTGTCTAATTTCACAAACACTTAGTCGAGCTGTATAGCAACAAGAGTTGAGTCAAAGTTAGTAAGGGATAAATTCGTAAATATGAGTTACTGACAGGTCGGGATCTAGCGGAATGATAGTAGGAAAATGTTTACTTCTGTCTTTCGTTGTATACATACCAGCACGGTTGTTCATAACCCTACTTGCAATGAGTAAGAAACACATGCGCGCAAAAAGATTTTGAGGTTAGCGTGAGATGTGGCAGATTAAGCACGTTCACACGCGTAGACACTGGAAATAAACTCAGTACGAATAGTAATGAGTGAACTAACATATTAGCACACGCTTTGTTCGGAAACTTAGTATCCAATTATTTTTTCATTATCATCTTTCACTACAAGCTCTGACCGCTCTGACTGATCTTCGAAGCTCACGTGTTTCCATGTCTCCTAGCGTCGGCTAGTGCGAACTGGTGCGAACGAACACGAAGGCGGGCAAAATGCGTTTATTGCAACTGGTAGAGACTCTCGCTATTTGTTCTTATCGTATTTTTAATTTCCCTAGATCTGTCGGAAGACAATAAAAATAATGAAAGTTAATTGGAATGACGGATACGACGGATACAAGCAGACAACATGACCTCAGACTTTTGACAGCTAGCCTAACAGCCGAACCATGGAGTAGAAGGAGACCTATTTTCGAATTGAAAATGGGTTTACGCAATAGGTGACACTGTTGTGAGTGACCAGTCCCAAACTTCCTGCAAACGCTTGCGCGCGCACTCCAAGATATATTATGACGTCACTAACTGTATGGTAAATTTTTCCACTCACAGGAAGTCCGCGTTGGCTCGCTGGTAACAGCGCCATCCATTACGTGCAGAATTCGTGATCAAGTCGTTGGACAAAAATCTCCAAATCCCCATACTACAAGCAGACGACATAACCTCACTGGACTGACAGTTAGCCAAACATAGGGAGTCTATTTCAGAATCGATTCGTTAGACAAAAATCTCCAATTTCCCATACTACGAGCAGACGACATAACCTCACTAGACTGACCGTTAGCCAAACATAGGGAGTCTATTTCAGAATCGATTCGTTGGACAAAAATCTCCAATTCCCCATACTACAAGCAGACGAAATAATCTCACTAGACTGACAGTTAGCCAAACATAGGGACTCTATTTCAGAATCGATTCGTTAGACAAAAATCTCCAATTCCCCATACTACGAGCAGACGACATAACCTCACTAGACTGACAGTTAGCCAAACATAGGAACTCTATTTCAGGATCAAGTCGTTGGACAAAAATCAGAATAATGAAAATAAATTCGAATGATTATCTACATTTCAGTGGACGGATACAACCATAGGATACAACTAGCAGACGAGACATAACCTCACATTTCTGACAGATAGCCTAGCATAGGACTTCATCTCAGATTTGTGGTTACGGAGAGAATCTTGCTCGTATATCTATTCCATGCGTTCGACTTCATTTTTATTATTTCGATTTTCGTCCAACGAATTGATCTCTCCGCTAACCTGAAATCTGAAAGAGTCCTATGCTCGGCTAACTGTTAGTCGAGTGAGGTTATGTCGTCTGCTTGTATTATGTGGATTGTTGTCGAACAAATTGATCCTCCATAACCTCAAATCTGAAATGAACTTCTAGGTTAGACTAGCTGTCAAAAGAGTGAGGTTATGTCTCGTCTGCTTGTATACGTCATTTGAATATACTTTTATTCTTTTGATCTTCGACCAAGAAATCCATTCTTCCATAACCTCAAATCTGAAATGAACTTCTAGGTTAGACTAGCTGTCAAAAGAGTGAGGTTATGTCTCGTCTGCTTGTATACGTCATTTGAATATACTTTTATTCTTTTGATCTTCGACCACGAAATCGATTC
Organism: Tenthredo livida; assembly: GCA_963992785.1. NCBI lineage: Eukaryota > Metazoa > Arthropoda > Insecta > Hymenoptera > Tenthredinidae > Tenthredo > Tenthredo livida. Next base: position 5,387,225 of record OZ023073.1, read on the forward strand.
TTCCATAACCTCAAATCTGAAATGAACTTCTAGGTTAGACTAGCTGTCGAAAGTGCGAGGTTATGTCTCGTCTGCATGCATACGTCATTTGAATGTATTTTCATTATTTCGATTGTTGTCTCACAAATCGATCCCTCCATAACCTCAACTCTGAAATAAACTCCTGAGTTAGACTAGCTGTCAAAAAAGTGAGGTTATAACCTCTGGGATCTTGTATCTGTTATTCGAATTTATTTGCAGTATATGCATATGTTTTCAACAAATTCAGCGTAATGAAAAATACGCATGAAATAAATCAACGATGAATACAATTTTCTCTATCCTATATTCGAGTCTCAGGTTAGCTGTGGGACGAGTGAGGTTATGACGTCTGGGATCCGATATCGATTGTTCATATACGTTACTCATTTTTAGACACATTAGTACGAAAGAAAGGAGTAGATTAAATAAATGAGCAATAATATTTTCTCGTAACGCAAATTTCGAACACGATTTTAACTATCGTTTGTTCGTATTTTAAGTTAGCTGTCAGTCAGGTGAGGTTAGTCGTGTGCGATCCGATATTCAATATTTGTGTTCCTTGCCAAGCGCCGTCAAGCGGGAGCAGCAGGAACCAACATTTTATACGTAGGGTGGCATAGGAAACCTTCACTAGCGCTGCTGCTCGGCTTGCAAGTAAACTGGCTACAATTTCGGTACAGCTGTTGTGATCTCAACTAAATGTCGATACGGGTAGTGATCTCAACTGAATGTCGGTTCTTTTAGTTTTGAGTAACGGAGAATCGTCAATTCTCAGCCATTTCTCCATCAAATGACACGGGATTGGGCTCAAAGTGTGTGGTTTTTCATTGCGGAGTGGCTAAATGTCAGGAAAATGCGATTATCTACGGCAACAGTGAATAATCTCGCGATTTATGTGGTCGGTACGTCAATCTGTAGAAATTTTTGTCGAATTTTGGAAAAGTGAAATAATCAGCCACCTTCTGCCACAATTGTGTGTAATCCCTCAAAATTTCATTGAGATCGATTCAGTAGTTCCGGAGAATTCACGATTCCCGTTTTCGAGGTTCTGACAAACGTTTCACTTCACCTTAAGACTTCTTATCGAAGACAATTTGAAAAATATTTTGAAATTCTTAGAAATATGATTTCAGTAGCTATTATTCACAATTCGTTAGATCGCTTGTCAAAAATATTTTCAATTTATAAAAAATAATAAATCATCACATATTCGTTTTTTCAATTCATTAATACGTCACCTGTAAAATAGACTGATGTATCAAAAAATTAATATCAGTAAATCACAATATCATTCACAATTGAATGGAAATTGACATTTATAATAATCAATCATATTTTTGTGTTTTGATTCATAAATAATTCATTTATTCAATTGAGTTTAATTTTCGAAATGAAGTGACGAATGTAAGGAAAAACTGTACTGTATTTTGTAGGTTATGATACAGAAATAACAAAGATGAAAAATGTGCATGTTTATACCACTATGCGCATGCGTCCGATTGATTCCAACGAATCCTCAGAAAAAAGAATTCTTGAATAGCTCATATTCGTGACATCTTATGAAGTCAGAAAAAAGACTTCTTGAGAGCTCATATTTTTGACATCTTACAATGTCGGAAAAAAGACTTCTTGCAGAGCTAATATTTTTGACATCTTACGAAGTCAGAAAAAAGACTTCTTGAAGACTTCTTGATGGAGAGTTCTGAAAAATGAGGTCGTTAAGACGTCATATTTGGACTTCTTAGAGACATCTTCAAAAAGACTCCCTCAGGAAGTCTTTCTGACTTGCATGCTGTCTGGGAATAGTAATAGGTAATAACTGATAAAAAGGAATCGGCGTTAGAAGACCCACTTTGCCTCCTCGATACACAATATACTATAGACAGTTAACTTAGTAAAATTATCCAGCAGCTAACTTATTTTTCACGTTCATTTTGAGGCCTGTACTCAGCTTGGATGGGTAGCCTTGATTCAGGCTATATATCCAAGCCAACGATAAGTCTCAAAATAATCGTGGAAAGTTATCTAGTTACTAGCTTATTTTTCACTCTTTTTTTGAGACTTGCAATTGGCTTGGATACTTAGCTTAAATTCAGGCTACAATCCAAGCCAAGTACAAGTCTCAAAATATGCGTGGAAAATAGGCTAGCAGCTAAATAATTTTACAAGCTAATTACAATTAAAAGTCTTGTAATGTTTTCCATCCTAAGAGCAGCCTTGCACTAAGGTTACAGAACAAGTCTTGGATGCTAAGCTCAAATTAAGCTAACTGCAGGTTTCAAACTTGTCCTGCTAAGACAATTTTCTACCTGGGTACGTGCAGAGGATAAAAATTACAAGTATGATAAATCGATCGCCCAGTCGGTTTAGCGAGGTTCATTGACCATCGGAAAAATGATTTTTTCTTGTACTGGGCAAGGTGTTTTAATCACGCATGCAGGCAATCGCTTGGTCAGTTGGAAAATACTGTCGGCGCGCTCGAAATAAAAATTAAAGCAATGGCCCATGAAAGCCTTCCATCTCTTAGCCGGTGAGTTCTATCTTTCCAGACAGAAGAACTCACCGTTGTCCAACTTTCACCACGTGGAGGTGGATGGATAGGCACATGGTGACAGACAACAGCTTTCAAAGCATAATGGCATGGTGCGTTATCATTGACGAAGACAAAGCCTTCGCCGATTCGTTCTGCCTCGGGCACGACGACAGGACGCAAAGTCTTCTAAGTAAATTTGTCCGTTCACGGTACGGTTGCGAAATGTTATCAGCTCGGTTCGGAGACGATAATTCTGAGCAAAGTGCCGCCGAGCATTGCGATGCCTTACTAATAAAAATGGGGTTTAATAACCGGGCGACGAGATTTTTTCGACCAATCGTGCTACGAGACACAACAATTGTGATTGTTTCTTGACCAGCTGTAGCGAAGAAAAAGAAGATCATTGTCATGGTGCTGGACTTTGTGTATTCACCCTGCCTGAAAAGTGCATTGCAACTAACATTTATGAAGCATTTTCATCGGAATAAAAATGGCACGTCTGTCTGAGATTGATTTAGGGCGTGCAATTATGCTGGCCGAAAGAGGAGAGACACAACGTATCATTGCGGAAACGATCGGAACAAGTAAGTCGGTAATAAATCGACTACTTATTAGATATCGCGAGACCGGAAGTTCGTCATATCGCCACGGAGGAGGTAGGCAGCCAGTCACCACTGCTAGAGAGGACCGAACTATTGTTTTAGAAGCTAGAAGAAATCCTCGTGCAACGACTATTGTATTGAAACGGTCAATTCCTCGCCCCGTGTCTCGTAGTACAATTGGTCGAAGACTTGGGAACCGTGAGTTGAAATCTCGTCGCCCGGTTACTAAACCATTTTTATTGGAAAGGCATCGCAATGCTCGGCGGGACTTTACCCAAAATCATCGTGCATGCACTCAGAGAAAAGTATCGTGGGATCAACAATAATTTTGCTTAATCAACAAAAATTTGGTAGATATACAGTCTGCAAAATGCTTTGTTGCTTCAACAAACATTGTTTGCTGGCTGATCTAGTTTGATCAACAAATACACCAGAATGATTTAATAGAAGCATTTAGTGAAATCAACGAATGTTTCGTCAAATCAGTTAAATTACTTTGTTGATTCAACTAAATTCATTTTGTTCATAAAACCAAAAAAATACTGGTAGGTACATGAATTGAAGCTTATTAGTTTTACAAAGTACAATACAGTATCTGAAAATTACATCAATTAACATAGGATCAGCTTTAGGGGGACTAACATATACTGACAACATACATATTTACAACACATAACCAATACGGGAATTAAGCGCCGCTTAGAGAGGAGATCTTCTGCCACTATATATACTGACCAGCTCCTATAAGTGGTACTCGTGAGAATATCGAAAGCGATGGTCGCCGCCTTACGAGAAAATATTAAAGTAATGTACATGACCATGTAAAATCAAGAAAACATTTCGGCCTTCCAACAAAATCAGAATACACAAAATAGTGTTGTTAAATATATTCCACCGCTTTTGTTATTTTAACAAATTATTTGTTCATTCAAATAAAAACTACGGGACAGAATAATTTTGTTGTAGCGAACGAGCAAATCTCAGCCATTTGGTGATATCAACAAAACAGTTTGTCAATCCAACAGAAAAAATTTGTTGAATTGACTAAAATTGCCCACCAAAAAATGTTTGTTGGATATACCAAATTTTTTCTCTCGGTGTGGACTCGGGAACAGTGGAGCAAATGACTTTTCACGGACGAATCGAAATTGATGCTCTACAGCACTACTAGGAGCGAGCGAGTGTGGAGAAGGCAGGGCGAGAGATTAAGAGAAGATTTGATCAGCAGGTCTCGTCCCTTTGGATGTGGTTCGATCACCGTATGGGGTGGAATTTCTATTGAATCCCGAACCGAGCTCATAATATTTCGAAACCGGACCGTAAACGGACAAATTTACTTGGACGAAATTTTGCGTCCCGTCGTCGTCCCCGAGGCAGAACGAGTCGGCGAAGGCTTCGTTTTCGTCGATGATAATGCACCATGCCATCGTGCTAGAATCGTGAACACCTTTCTCGCGGAATAGGGAATCGAGAGGAGCGTGTGGCCTGCAAACAGTCCGGACATGAATCCGATTGAAAACATATGGGCGATATGGAAAGCTCAAATACGCTCGCGGGAACCACCTCCTCAAACACTTGACGAACTAGTCGTTGCAGCTACGGAAGAATGGCGCGCGATCCCACAGGAGCAGATCGCAGCAACCATCGAGAGCATACCTAAGCGCTGTTTGCAGGTAGATCGGATTCGTGGGGGATCGATAAAATACTAATTAAAATATTGGTATGCACATAGAGAGGGGTTGGAGTCATTAAATACTGCGAGAGTGACGAACCGCGGGGTCCTGATCTGTGCACCGACACACACGCTCGCACACGCACACACACGCACACACACATACACGCACACACACACAACTTTCGAAGGTGTGACAACAGTTGCTTTGAAAGCTATTGTCAGTCACCATGTGCCTATCCATCCACCTCCACGTGGTGAAAGTTGGACAACGGTGAGTTCTTCTGTCTGGAAAGATAGAACTCACCGGCTAAGAGATGGAAGGCTTTCATGGGCCATTGCTTTAATTTTTATTTCGAGCGCGCCGACAGTATTTTCCAACTGACCAAGCGATTGCCTGCATGCGTGATTAAAACACCTTGCCCAGTACAAGAAAAAATCATTTTTCCGATGGTCAATGAACCTCGCTAAACCGACTGGGCGATCGATTTATCATACTCGTAATTTTTATCATCTGCACGTAAGCGGAGAAATGAATAATTTTTACCAATGGCGTTTCTGGTTAAATTAACTGAATAATTCCTAACTATGGATGGAATATGAATTGTGATTAATTATTTACAAATTAGCGATCATTTTTCTATATTTTTCAATTTTTTAATATTAAACAATACAATAAAATAAGTAGAAATGGAAATAGAGTAAGTGAAAGAAGAATTTTTTTTCTTTGTCCCTTTAATATTTAAAGAAACGATTTTTTTTTGCGCTTACGCCCATATGATATTCGTTCATCTAATTATGAATTAATAATAATTTATTATTGAAAACTCTCACAAAAGCTTCAATGAAGCCTACGCAATCATCAGAGAGATTAATAGGGATGGTTGCGTGCGCCCCTTTAGCAAGACAAGTGAACATCGGCGTGCAACTCTGCATCGAAATCTCGCGGGTACATGATTTCGTTCTCGTTTTTCATCAACTTCCCGCTGCTTATGGGGGTCATTCGCGGTATTGAATGACCACGCATTTTAACGGTTGAAACTTCCCCTTCAACAATCACTAACTTCTAGCCCTGAATTCAAAGTCTTTCAATGCGAAAAATGTCGATAAGCGAAACCTTGCGCTCAGGAAGAACCTGGGTCTCCTCTGCGAGGACAATTAGCGCAATAACACTAAAGTGAGATTTGAGGGCGTAATAAGAAACGACTCCACAACAAATTTCAGTGGAATCGAGAGAAGCGTTCCGGAGTTATCACCGATGAGCGATTCTCACTTCCTGGACGTATAACTTCTCCACGAGTTATCCGATTGCGACATATGGGGGTGTCTTTTGCACGTCAAGAGCTGCCCTTTCAATTGGTATGAGGTACCAACGGGTACGATAACATCCACTATCATTTCACGGGGGGTTCGCAAAACCCCGATTATCACCAATTTACGAAGTCCCCTGGCAATCGGCCAATTCTCAATCGATCGGGATAAAACTAGTCTTATTCGAAAGATTATGAAATTGCCTAGAATGTGATTTTTTGATTTTCCGAAATCGGTTCAATTTTTGCAAAAATCTGAAGAAAATACCTTGTCCCACTTCAATTGACGAGTACTGTATATATTGTGACGTTGCAGATTAGCTGCCGTCACAAAGGTTCCGAAAATCACACATTTTATTAGCTATATCGCGAGAGAGAGTTTTTACCGCCGTCTAGACCCTCGGGATACAAGTGACACACCTAGAATAAGCAATAGAGCTAGACTAATTTGAAGTATTTTTCTGTTAATGTACCGCGAGAGAGAGAGAGAGAGAGAAGGTAAAGAAGACGACGATTCCGAGCTTCCGCATCGAGAACTTCCGCTTTAGAGATGACAACGACGGTATGACATCCGGTACAGGATCCAGTACCACGGATAGTATCGCAACATCTATAAGGAGGGATGTTGACCTTGATCGAATATCGCTGGGCAGTGAACAGGGCTCATCTACAGCCTCCTGCCAGTTGATGCATCTTGCCACCCAGCATCCGGCTATCACATAGAGACAGCCAGCTCCATCACCCGCTCCAGCTGCCATTACCGACGTCACGCAGAGTCCGGCATAAGGACCAGTGACGTAACGTTATCGCTGAAGGAGGTATGACGTGAGAGTGGACAAGTATAGTGTCCTGCGTCCTCTGGATAGGTCAGAAAGAGGTGGAGGTCCAGAAGGAACACCTAGGCCTACCAGAAGTTTGCAGTCGGGTTATCTGATGACGAGATAACCGCTGTGGAGTGCATCCCATGTGATTGGTATGACTTGGACGGTATCGCTTCGTAAGAGCCAAGGTCGCAACCTCCCGGAATCATCTCGCCGCTGAAATAACGCAGAACGGCCGATCTAACGCAGCAAAGCTCAGAGACCTAACGCCTAACGTCAGGCAACTAGTTGACGCCTTGGGTCGAGCAGCTGACGAGCTGCTCGTTCATGGAACGTTTTTCGCAGGGCCAATCAGCTCATTAGCTGGTCCTGATAGGCTCTTGATTTTCAAAATCAGGAAGGATCGTCGAGACGCACCGAGGTATCGCCTAACCTCATCACTTCTACGTTCCGCTTCGTCTACGCTAGACGTGTTACTAGATTCTCTCTCGCCTAGTCTCGCCAATAATTCTCTATAATTTAGTTAAAGTTGTGAAGTAAAGTTAAGTGTGTGCTTCAAAGCAGCTCAGCTAAAGGTAAGGTCTTTATGATCTGTAATTGCTAGAAAAACCATAAGCTACCGCTGGATTTCAATTATTATTAGTTACGTTTGCCTCTTGATCCGAAGTCGATCTCTTTCGACAACTTAGTCAGTATTTCAATTAGTTATCTTAGTAGTTAATACGCCTTATTTGTGTAGCGTACCGCCTACGGGCTACGCGATTCGTTTGATAGTTTTAAGGAACGAAATCCAGCGAAAGCACTTTATAAATTGGCTGTAGTAATCAAGAATATCTTTTGGCTTAATAATTTTCCGCTTATTAGTCTGATTTCTTTGCTATCTTTACTTTTGATTTGTTAAGATTATTTGAGAGCTTGTTCTTGCTTTAATTCTCGCTTTGAGAATATCTAACGCTTTGATTTATTTGCTATCTTTGATTTAGTAATTTATTAGTGATTAATTAGTATAATATCGCATGGTGTGTCGCTTGTAATTCCAACTCCCCGAGGTTGGCTGAACGTAGTTAGTCATAGTTTTAAGTTGTTTCTTTATTAATCTGCCTTATTATTTTCTTATTCTGTTTGATTTCTATTATTCTGTTATTCTATCTGATTTCCTTGATTCTATGTGATATTTCTGATTTATGCGATTTAATTGTGCTATAATATTCCGACTTTCGCTATATTACATTATAATAAGATTACTACCGCTAAGTAGTATCTTTGATCTGATATCTTGATTATTCTAGTATAAATTTGTCATTAATTTAGCTTATCGCATCTCTTAGCTTTTCTGAAATTATTTATTGAGTCATTATATCGTCTAATAATTAATTAATAACGCTAGTGTGCCGCATTAGAAAAGTTGATATTGAGTATCGTATCGCTCGGTGATACGTAGCCTAAAAAGTAGTGTAGCTTGCATTATATCGCTTCTACGGCACAGCTAGCTAACCGGCGTGTTTACGTTCTTTTGTACCGCTGCGTCGCGGTAAGGCTCAATAATATAATATTCTTTCTTTTGTTAAATTCAGTATTTTTCTAAGCATTATTCCAATTGTTATTTTCTCGCATTATTCGTAGCTATTATTTGATAACTAACTCTGAGCAATTCTATATTTCCGATTATAGTCGAACCTTTAGTTATCGCTAATCAATTTGTTATCGCTAAATCTGTACCACATTTAAATAAGGAACAATATACGAAATCGCAGATTTCACTGAAGGAATTTATATCTGGTAGTTTATATTTTATTTAATTAGTTAAGAAGGTGAACCCATCCACTCTACCACTACCTTGGCAAATCTGAGCTAGCCTAGCTTTAAGGCCGTCGTTCCGGCAATTTATCAATTTGTTGAGTACCGCTGTATTTTATTAGATTTCTGTGAAAACGACACTTACGTGTCTGGCGCCCAACACTATCTTAGTTTTTATTAATTAGTAATTTATCGAAGGAACGCCGTAGGGTGCGGAGTTGCACTCTGAAACTCCGTTACAATATATATCTCGATAATCTATACCAATAGTACACTCAGAGAAGGGAACCATTGGACAAACTATAAAAAAGCATGAATGCAGCGAAATAAATATTCGATTATTGCAATTAATCTGTTGCGATAAAATATTTGTTTGCATGAGATAATATTTCATTGCAACAACAAGTATTATTTGCCGCAACTGAGTATCTGTTTTGCCACATTGAGTCCATCCAATGGTTCCCTTCTCTGAATTGTACTATTGATAAGTTGGTGAAATATAAAATTAATTAAAAAAAAAATTTGATTCTACATGTTTCAACCCGTTAAAACTTGAGTCTTGATGGAAAAAACATCTATGCACTGAACGAGCTCTGTAGATTAAGCGAAAGCTGCCACTCATTAGATGCTTCTAATTATGTAACAGTCGATTAACGTCTATGGCGAACTTTAATGAAATAAAAATTTGAGAACCAGAAACCGATTATTGTGAATTGAAGAAAAAAAAAATTTATTACATAAATGTTGTTACGAAGGAAACTTTCGCCAAATTCTAATTGTTTGTAATAATAATTGATGAACAATTTTCAGTCGGAAATTATTATCATAATTAAATTCAACACCAATCATCGGAAATTATTATTATTAATAAAATCGATTTGCTGAAAATTGTTCATGATTTTTTTTATAAATAATTGAAATGACAGTAAAAAATTTTGTTTATTTAATGAATATTTTTTTTAACTGAAAATTGAATCCTCAGGGTCTCAAATTTTTCCTCTCAAAAAGTTCGTCATAGACGTTAGTTGACTGCTATAATTGAAAATATCTCATGAGCGGCAGCTTCTGCTTGATTTACAGAGCTAAGTCGGTGCGAAGATATTTTTTTTCATCAAAACTAAAAGTTTTGAGGAATTGAAGCACGGAGAGCTACAAATTTTTTTTTAAGTACCCTAATAATAATGGTACACTCAAAGAAGAGATGAATTGAATGAACTCAATGCGACAGAAAAAACACTCAGTTGCGTCAATTGATACTTGTTGTTGCAATGGAATATTCATTCGTATAATAGAATATTCCATTGCAACAACAGATCAGTTGCAATAACAAAATATTTATTCTGTCGCATTGAGTTCATCCAATTCATCCGTTTTCCGAGAGTACTATTGATGTGCGTCACGTTTAACAAATAAACTTAAAATTAAATGAGATTATTCACGACGGCCCCGATTCCCCTGCCCCTGAGGTCTATCACCATGATTCACCTGCTGCGGAGGCCTACCGCCTTGGTAGTCAACCAACCCCGCTCCCCCATGGTTTGCTATATTGAAAAGCAGCTCGATAAGATTTCGCTGCTGCTGGCGATTTATGTGACCTCGCCCAGCACGATGATGACGCCGTTCGCGATTGTCTAAAAATAATAATCGGATCACATAGTCATTTCAAGAGATATTACAGAAAATTTAGATGACACAGCTTGGAGCTAAAAAACTTTATTGAGATGAAATAACTAAGGTAATTAGTTCAAAACTAAAGAAAAAGAGAATGAAAATTCTTAGGTTTATTGAACCATAACTGGTGTCGAGATGTATTCAAAAGGATAATCTAGCTATATGAATTAGATAATTCATATTGATACGCAGAAGTATAGAACAAAGTATATAAGAAGAACGTAGTCCAAGAGAATGAAAAGTAATGGTTACGAATAGAATCAGAATTGCAATATAAAATGTTAAACATACCATGACCTGGAGGAGGGTTGCGCCTCTCGATGAATGGGCGCTGCCGCTGTTCATCTCTTAGCGCAGCATTTCGTGGCGGTTCTTCTAGAAATTAGACCACGCAATGGTTTGAAATGAATGAAAGTTCTTAGATTCATTGAACCATAACTGGTGTCGAGACGTATGCAAAAGGATAATCTAGCTAGATAAATTAGATTAGATAGTTTAGATTGATACGCAGAAGTATAGAACAAAGTATATAAAAAGAACGTAGTCCAAGAGAATGAAAAGTATTGATACAAATAGAGTCAGAATGGCAGTATAAAATTTTAAACATATACTATGAGCTAGAGGAGGGTTGCGCCTCTCGTTTCCAGGACGCTGTCGCTGAAAATTTCGCTGGACAGCGATTGGTGGCGGTTCTTCTAGAAATTAGACCACGCAATGGTTTGAAATAAATGAAAGTTCTTAGGTTTATTGAACCATAACTGGTTTCGAGACGTATTCAAAAGGATAGTCTAGCTAGATAAATTAGATAGTTTAGATTGATACACATAAGTATAGAACAAAGTATATAAGAAGAACGTAGTCCAAGAGAATGAAAAGTAATGGTTACGAATAGAATCAGAATTGCAATATAAAATGTTAAACATACCATGACCTGGAGGAGGGTTGCGCCTCTCGATGAATGGGCGCTGCCGCTGTTCATCTCTTAGCGCAGCATTTGGTGGCGGTTCTTCTAGAAATTAGACCACGCAATGGTTTGAAATGAATGAAAGTTCTTAGATTCATTGAACCATAACTGGTGTCGAGACGTATGCAAAAGGATAATCTAGCTAGATAAATTAGATGAGTTAGTTTAGATTGATACGCAGAAGTATAGAACAAAGTATATAAAAAGAACGTAGTCCAAGAGAATGAAAAGTATTGATACAAATAGAGTCAGAATGGCAGTATAAAATTTTAAACATACCATGAACTGGAGGAGGGTTACGCTTCTCGTTTGCAGGACGCTGCTGCTGCAAATTTGGCTGGCGAGCGTTTGTAGACGGAGAGCTGGCGACATATTTCACTAAGCGTTTCTTATATGGCTGAAAAATCGCGGGGCGATAGGTACGGGGTTCGCCTCACGGAACCCGTGAGTCTGCCAGCCCAAAGCCGTTGCGTTTAAACACCTGGCCCAGGTGAAAATCGCTTTTTTTCAAGTCATTGTTATATGGTCTGTTCCAACCCAGATCTGCTCGACTATTCTATTAAATTGTTAGTTTAAACAGGCAGACACGTAGGTTGTTGTTAACATGTTGGCAGACTCAATTATATTGATTTTTTTAATAAATATTTTCAAGTCATAGTTTTACGTCTGCCAATTTTGTTTTCACAAAGTACAATGTCGCCTTACAACACATGTAAAAGGGCAGATCGAAATTCCGTTACGAACACCTCGAAAATAATTAATAAAATTCAGAAAAATTGTACCAAAGTCTAGGCCCGCGCGGGCGGCGGCGGGACGGGGGCTGCACCGTCGACTGTCGCATCACAGCTGTATCCCCTCTACTCGGCTATTCTCCTTGTTTCGTGCAGCCCCCGTTCCGCCACCGCCCGCACGGGCCTAGACTTTGGTACAATTTTTCTGAATTTTATTAATTATTTTCGAGGTGTTCGCAACGGAATTTCGATCTGCCCTTTTACATGTGTTGTAAGGAGACATTGTACTTTGTGAAAACAAAATTGGCAGACGTAAAACTATGACTTGATAATATTTATTAAAAAAATCAATATACCGTCAATGGCCCAGTCACTGGCACTGGCCCACTAGCTGGCGCTTTCGGCACTATTTGCGTAGATTTTCGGTTGTATTGATGTTATATTGTTACAAAATCTGTAACGATTGTTTTTAATGTGAAGATAAATATCTAATGGACCTTGTGTCAAAAAATTAGAACTTTTGAAGTAACGAAAACTTATTTTATTTTATCAATAAAAGTGACAGGCACCATAGCTGAGCTCAAGCGAACAACGCTCTCGAAGTTAAGTTAGAGTGCTCTGTTGGTTTTTTGAGTATTATTTAAACAATGTAAGTATTGAATTTTATGATATACATACTTAATTGGAGCTTATTAATTGTTGTTTGCAGTAGAATTGAAGAAAAATGATGTATATCAGTTTTTAATTAAAAATGCCTATGCCAACCATCGGGACACTCAAACGTCCCCTTGTCTCAGTGACTGGCAGAAAGTCTCCTAACCCTTTGTGGTCGTACCTCCGATTTCGATCAAGCTGGTTACGGTTGCCGCGTAAAAACTATCAGTCTGATCGGCACCGAAAAAATATTAGAAAATACTTTGAACATTCTAGAAGATTTAGCAAAAGTCGGAATATCAAAATTCAAATGGCGACATGTTCAAAAAAAAAGTCAAAATCGTAAAGAGGTCAATGCATATTAGGATTTCTCTTTTATTACTATTTTTCTTTTCCATGTTCTTGCGTTCTTCGGCCACGGACTTACCGGGGTTTACCTTCAAAGCTTATGCTCGGGTCCAATTGTCCCCTAGTGACCAGGAAGGGTTGAATGTGATTTTTTTTTGTTTTGACCAAGAAAGTGCTCGTCACATCAATTGTTATTAACAAGGCGCATTGACCACGGAATAAGATTGAGTTTGTAACTTTCCATGTGTAATATTTAAACTACAGAATGTGAATTCAATAAATATATATTTAGAATATTCTTATTTTTATTCATCTAACCATAATTTCTATTTCTTGGTTGTTTTATTGATAATTTGTCCGATTCTCTCATCCAGTGCCAGTCACTGGGCCGAACATGCCAGCTAGTGGGCCAAGCCGTTCAGGGAATGCCAGTCACTGGGCCATGAGGATTTTATTATCAAAATACAATTTTAATTCCACTTTCAATTCTTTCAATAATAAAAAAGTTTCTCATGATGGAAAAATGCATAAACTTTACCCTTGACCCCCCAAGCTTGGCTGAATAATGAATAAAATCAATAATCAAGCCATAAAACTGTAGCACCATTCTCTATTCGCCAGTGACTGGGCCATTGACGGTAATTGAGTCTGCCACCATGTTAACAACAACCTACGTGTCTGCCTGTTTAAACTAACAATTTAATAGAATAGTCGAGCAGATCTGGGTTGGAACAGACCATATAACAATGACTTGAAAAAACGCGATTTTTACCTGGGCCAGGTGTTTAAACGCAACGGCTGTGGGCTGGCAGTCTCACGGGTTCCGTGAGGCGAACCCCGTACCTATCGCCCCGCGATTTTTCAGCCATATAAGAAACGCTTAGTGAAATATGTCGCCAGCTCTTAGACTATTGGTAGCGGTTCTTCTCGAAATTGAACCAATGCTATGAGTACATGATTTAGAGCTAACTATTTGCGTTTCAGTTTTAGTTGAAAGCATATATTGGTTCAATTGGACAAATTAGGAAAATTATGAAAAATATAGCTAGATTAAAGCTGGTATGTACTATTTGGAAGCAAACTATTTAAGAAAAAAGCTTCATATGCTCATAGGATAGCGTATGCCATGAAATGAACAAATAAATAATATTTTCATCCATACCGTGATAGGGTAGTAAATCTTGATTATGATTATTATCGTCCGCGGTTAAGCCTTGTCGCGAAAGTGCCTCGTCATCTTCTATAATGATTGGCTGCACCGCTTCTATAAATTATAGTACAATAATGATCCTATAAGTATCTTTTTAACAGCTAACCATTATTGCAATGCTACTTTTAATACTCACGTGATGATACAGTACTAGGGCCTGGTTGGGAGACCCGCAGAGCTCCCAACTCAGCCTCAACGCGTCTGACTGGTGAAAAGTTCACCGGCGGAAAATCAAGTTCCATATCAGACATGTGGTATATTCAATAAAACACGGTTGGAATATTGATATATATATGATTTATTATTAAGAACAAAAGACACGATCCTTTTACGTGGAGCGTTGGCGTCGATGTGAGCATAGGTTTTTCTTACATCTGAAACAGCACGTCGAACGCTAGCTGCGCCATCTGGTATGCGTATATGACAATCCTCCCCCGTTTATTTTGACCATAGTTAGAGAATATTGTTTTACAGATCCAAGATGTTTCTTGGTTTTATGTTCCTGCCTGAGCGTCTTGGTTCGACTGTTACATTTTCCGTTATAATGGTTTCCTTTTTTATTGTATTGTCGGTTACTGTTTTATCGGTTATTGTTTCATTTCTAGGTTGTGTGTTCTTATCAACTAATGATTCTACTGTTATGTTATCACTAGTTACATTGTTTCTTATGTCTATTTTTGGTACATTGCTTTGGTTTGGACCCTTAAAATCTAAATTGCACGGCCTTAGTTGGTCGACGTGGCGTTTCCATAAACGATCGTCGTCCGTTTGTACTATATAAGTAACAGGACCTATTTGCTCCCTTACTTTAGACTTTCTCCAATTCTTCTTTGCGTAATCCTTGGCCATTACCACCTCGCTTTGGTTAAAATTAATCTCTCTTTGTCCTCTAAAATGTCTCTTTTGGTCCGTCTGTTTTTGAATTACTTTTTCCTCTACCCTCAGCCTGAGAAGATCCCATTTAGATCGGAATTTTCTGTTACATTGTAGCTCTGATGGAGTTACTCCAGTTGTGCAATGTGGAGATGATCTCCAGTGAAATAGGAACTTAGCTAGCGCTTCGTCCCTAGTGTTACCATCAGCTAATAGTAGTTTAAATTTCTCTTTAAATGTACCTACAGCATTTTCTGCGGCTCCATTGGATGCCGGGTGATAAGGAGCGGTTTTGATATGGGAGACACCATTTCTTGAAATGAAGTCTTTAAATTCTTTTGAGCAAAAGCTGGGACCGTTATCTGTGACTATTTTAAATGGTATTCCCCATGTACAAAAGTACTCCCGAAACGCTTTAATGGTTGTTTCTGTTGTTATATCCTTCATTTCTTTCACATCAACCCACTTAGAGTATGCATCCACTATTATTAAATACATTTTCCCTTCCAGTGGACCCAAAAAGTCCGCATGGATTCTGTGGTTTGGCCCATCCGGCCAATTCCAAGTATGTAATTTAGCTTTTGGTGGATTGTTCGCATTTCGCAAGCAATTTTCACAAGTTTTACTAATGTTCTCGATATCTTTGTCAATATTTGGCCACCAAATGTATGACCTTGCTATAGCTTTCATGCGAACAATCCCCATGTGTGAACTGTGTAGTTCGTCTAATAGTCCCTTCCTTAATGACAGTGGGATTACTACATGATGACCCCACATAATACAGTTATTTTCAAATGATAATTCAGTTTCACGCCACATGTAAGCTTTTAATTCTTCAGTTACCTTCTTTGACCATCCATTCATCATATAATTTTTAACTAACTTTAATATTTTGTCTTTATCCGTTTCTTTTTCAATTATCTCCGCTGAGATAACTTTTACATTTTCGGTTACAAAGTTTAGATACGTATATTCGCTTTGACTTTCTTTTGTTTCGTTGGCTATTTCTGCAATTGGGAATCTTGAGAGATAGTCTGCACTCCCGTTATCCTTCCCCTTTACATGTTTAATTTCATAGTCATAACCCGAGAGGAAGACACACCATCTTAACACACTACTAGCTGCCATTTCCGGTCACCCTTTCTTAGTTCCAAAAATATAGATAAGTGGTCTATGATCTGTTTCTAGCAAGAATTGTATCCCATAGACATATTGATGAAATGCTTTTACTGCGAATACTAAGGCCAGAGCCTCTTTATCTAACTGTGAATAGCCCTGTCCCGCTTTAGTTAGGGTTCTTGAGACGTACGCTATCGGCCTTTCAACTTCGTCCCCCAATATGTGTGACAGTACGGCTCCTATACCGAACGGTGATGCGTCTGCTGTTATTTTAATGGGTAAATTCGTGTCGTAATGCATTAGTACCTCATGCGAAATTAGACTGTCTTTCGCCCTTTGCCATGCGATCTCACACTCGTTACTCCAATTCCATTCACTATTTTTCTGTAATAACTGATACAATGAATGTACGATACTAGCATAATTTTTGATAAATTTGGCAAAATAGTTCATCATTCCTAGGAACACCTGTAGTTCGGAAACTTCTGTAGGTCTTTTGCTTTCCATTATTGCCCTAATTTTCTCATCCCCTACATGAACTCCCTCAGCATTCAGCACATAGCCTAAGAATTGTACTGTATTTTTGCCTAGTTGGCATTTTTCTTTCTTAAGTTTTAGCCCTGCTTCTGCTAGTCTTTTCAGGACTTCCCTGAGTCGAGCATCATGCTCTTCGGCACTTGATCCGTTAATCAAGATGTCATCAAAGAAAACGCATGTTCCCTCTATTTCTCTTTGGAACAATCCGGGCGCTGATGCAATGCCATAAGGTAACCTTTTATACATGAAAAGACCCTTATGCGTTGAGATTGTCGTTAATGGTCTACTCTCTTCTTCTAGTTCTACCTGCTGATACGCCTGTGATAAATCTAATTTAGATAATAACACGCCTCCGCTTTGCGTTGCTAGCAAGTCTTGTACTCTGGGAATTGGGTATCTATCTATTTTCATACTGGGATTTATGGTGACTCTGTAGTCCCCACAAAGTCTAATTTTACCTGTACTTTGAACTACTGGGACAATTGGAGTCCCCCACTCGCAACTCTCAACTGGTACCAAAATGCCCTCACTCACTAGCCTATCTATTTCTTCTCCCACTTTCTCTCGCATCGCATATGGTACTGGTCTGGGCCTATGAAATATTGGCTTAGCCCCCTCTTGTGAATGCAATTTGAACTGACCTTTCGTATAAGTTCCTAGTTCCTGAGCAAACAAATTTTCGAATTCCTTTAAAATCCTCAGTACTGTACTTCTTTGTACATCATCCACCTTTTTTATGGGTTCTACCTGCTCCTTCACTTGACCATGTACAAGATCCAGAGCTACCAGCCAGTCTCTGCCCACTATCGGCAGCCCACTACCCGGTAACACAAAGAGTTCTGCGTCTCTTTGTTTATCGTTATACTCGACCGAGACGTCAAGAATGCCAATTGGAATGATGAGTTCTCCTGTAAAACTTTTAAATTTTCTCTTAGTTTCTTTTAATGTTAAAGACTTGAAGTTTGACTTCTCGTAATGTTCCAATGATATGGCTGTAATTGGCGACCCTGTGTCTATTTAAAACTTAATTTTAACTCGTTGTACCCCTATTTCAACTTGAAATGGTCTTATACTATTAATAGTTTCGCTTTTTTCCTCTTTGATTAAGCCCAGTGCATCCGCATCTACTAAATAATTATGATTTTGTGGCTTCTTCCCTGCGTTCGCATTTGTTTGTTTTCTAGTATCTGTAGAGCTGTTACTATCAGCTTTACAAACTGCCGCTAAATGCCCTACCTTGCCACATTGATTACAGCTATACTCTTTATATCGACATTGTGTGGAGAGATGGTTTGCCTTACCGCAACAATAACAATTTCCCTTAGCTCTATTATTGTACGACCCTTTGCCGTAGTTTGACGTTTTACAGTTGTTTGACGTTCTACTGTTGTTTGACGGTCTACTGTTGTTTGACGGTCTACTGTTGTTTGACGGTCTGCTGTTAGCGATGAAGTTGATTGCAGGGGGTGGACACTGAATAGTTTTTGAGCAAAATTATTCGTCGGGTGGACCAGACTGCAGCCAACACAATAATGCTTTTCACTAGTAACTTACTAAAATGGTTGGTAAAATAGCGATCACGACGACCTCTGCCGATGTATACTTAATTTATATTTTGTTAAAAAAATACATATGATTCAGGTATTTAGTTTTCAAACCAGGCACCAGATAGCGCTTCGATACGACAGTAATGCCACCACAAAATTTATGTGTGGGAATATTTATACCTTATTGTTGTGGTATGACTCTGGTCCACTACTTCTGAATAGCGAGTGAAGGGGAGCATCAAGTGTCCACCCCCTGGTTGATTGCTCCTTGTCCGCCATTTCTATGCGTCGTGGTCATCCACTCGGCGTCCCTCTTGGCGATTTCCACCGCAGCAGCCATCTCGATTGCCCTTGCATATGTCAGGTCTTTTTCCCCAAGGAGACGTTTCCTAATTGCTTCACTGTGGAGACCCCACACAAACTGATCTCGGATGCTAGTCTTCAAGTTGATGCCAAAGTCGCAGTATATTGATAGCTTCTTCAAATTTTCAAGAAAAGATTTGACGTTTTCATTTTCTTGTTGCCTGCATTCTTTAAATTTGTAGCGCTCCGCTATCACGCACGGCTTTGGTTGAAGGTGATCTTTCATTATTTCCGATAATTCGACGTACGATTTCGTCGATGGTAGCGTCGGTGCACATAAATTCCTCAGGATCATATATCCCTCGCTTCCGATAAGGGTTAGCAACAGCGCCACTCTTTTGTCATCTTTTACGTTGTTAGCAATAAAGTATTGTTCTAACCTTTCATGCCACATGGACCAGTCCTCCGTTTTCGAAAATTCTTTTATTTGTCCTATCGTGCCATTGCCCGCCATCTTGTTCACACTTTTTTCATTCACTTTCCTTTGGTCTCTTAGGAGCTGTTCCCTTTGAAAAATTAGTAGCTTCCTTTGTTCTTCCACGTTCTGTCTTTCAATATTAATTTCTTTTTTTGTTTTTTCCACTTGCGCTTTTTCTTTCTCGAACTCCTCTAGTTCTTTTTTAGACATCACTTATCCTTGGTACGCACGTGCTCGCCATGTTCTTTTATGTAGACCCTTTGTCTTTCTTTTCCCGACGTTAATAATAGTTACTACCTTTCAGCACATTTTCCAGTTATCCTCGTCGCCAATGTGGTATATTCAATAAAACACGGTTGAAATATTGATATATATATGATTTATTAGTAGTATAGCTATGTTAGTCAAGAACCATGAGAGTCAAGATCCACCCTGTAGAGGAGTCATGACCGCGCCTTTACCTTTTTCTAGAAAGTTCCTTTTTCTAGAAAGTTCCTTTTTCTAGAAAGTTCTAACCCGCGCCTTTATGGCCGATTTTTATGTGTCATTTTACGCAAATTTTTATGGGAGTAATTCTACCGGTAATCCCACTGGTTATGTCCGATTTTTATGTGAAAATCAATGTCACAATCAATAATCAGATTTTTACGCAAATCAATCATCCGATTTTTACGCAAATTTCTATGGGAGTAATCCTACCGGTAATCCTACCGGTTATCTACAGTCCAGTATTTTCAGGAGTTCTTACCTACGCGTTCATGTCATTAGTGTGACAAGCAATCATCAGAATTTTTACGCTAATTCTTACTGGTATGGTCCTACCGGTTATTCACAGTATCTACAGTATAGTGAGCGAGTGAGTGCAAGTTCCCCCACAGTGCAATGAAGATTGCTCAAAGTCGTACAATGTGAAAACCTGTTAGCCGCTTCACAGAAAAAACCCCATTGAATATAAATACACCACTACTCGTTGGATGAAACCGCATTAAGATATAAACGTTATAGCAAGTATTCTGAAAATGTCTGCAATATTGGATTTATCACTTGAGATGGAAAATAAATTGACTGAGATGTTCCGACTTATCACTAGTTTTAGGAGTCCTGAGAAGGCTGACAGATGGATTCGGCATTACGATGTCACTATACGTCTGTTGAAAAAGGTGCTGAAAAAATCAAATCTATCATGTGGACTCAAACACAGTCTGGAGTCGCGAATTGGTCGATTGAAAAGTATTAAAGTTTTAGTGCAGCAACGGGTCAGGACGGGTCAAGGAATTGGAAACACCACATCGCGATTACGAAGCAGCCGAATATGCTGGCAGGATACTGAATCAGCATTCGAAGGAAGAATTCGGACGGGATTAGTGATAAATATACAGCACATCGATCCAAAACAATTTTTAGAAGATGCTAAATATCTGGTGATTATTCGTATTAAAAATGCACTACGAAAGCACACCTGTATCAAAGTAAATACAGCGCTTAACGGAGAATTTTTGTTAAAAGAGAAAAGTGAAATAAAATGCTTCAACACGGCAAATAGGCAGCTGCTTTTAGCAACAAATCTGGAGGAATGGTATTCCAACCACATTGTGACACCCACAATAACTCAGATGGAAGAATTTCAGGAAAGGGATAGTGGCTGGGTACTGAGTAGACTGATTAATTTAGAAGTCAATGTGAATAAATGTGAACCTCTGATTGGATCGAGTTTTGTTGAATTACCTCGTGCGGTTAAAGTTCGAAGAACAGTGATAAATGTCCGTTCGCGGGACGATGCATGCTTTGCCTGGGCAATCGTTTCAGCTTTACATCCTGCAGCGAGTCATCCGGATCGACCAAGTTCGTATCCACATTTCTCGGGAATATTAGATTTGACTGGAATTTAATTTCCCATGACAATCAAACGAATACCAAAGTTTGAGAAAATGAATACAATGTCCGTGAATGTTTTTATTCTAAATATTAAACGTTATAGTGGAGACGTCGAAATCCAACCATTACATTTAACTAACGATAAAAAAATGGTGCACATTAATTTGCTCATGATCCAAAATAGTGAAGGCAAATCACACTTTTGCTGGATCAAACATCTCTCCAGATTGATATCAAAACAGATATCGAAACATAATGGTAAAAAATTCATATGTGACAGGTGTTTACATGTGTTTTATACCGAGGTACGGTTAAGTAATCACAGCGTTGATTGCACTAAATTAAATGACTGTTCAATACAGCTTCCGGATGAAGAAACTAAGTGGTTGCGGTTCAAAAATCATATCCGGAAAGAGTTTGTGCCATTTATGGTGTATGCGGACTTTGAATGTCTACTTAATGAACTACCAACTGAAGGGTTGACTAATGGGGGGTCCCATGCATATCAAAAGCATGAAGCATTTAGTGTTGGATATCATTTTCATTGTTCATTCGATACTTCACGATCAAGGTACGCATCATATCGAGGCGTCAACCCGTCAGAATGGTTTATTAAGGAACTACAAACAATTGCAATTGACCTGGAAACAACCTATCAAACTCCCGTTGGAATGAATAAATTAACCCAAACAGAAAATCTGGAGTATAAGAACGCAACAATCTGCTACATCTGCGGGTGTCCACTTACTGGTACATGCGTACGCGTTCGCGATCATTGTCATTTTACTGGTAGATATAGAGGTCCCGCGCATATGGCATGTAATTTGAATTATCAAGACGATCGGATTATTCCAATCGTACTTCACAATATGACTGGTTACGATGCACATTTTATCATAACAGAACTGATGACAACGTTCGAAGGACAAGTAACAGCATTGGCGCTCAATAAAGAAAAGTACATTTCATTTACAAAAGAGGTTAAGGAGGGCAGTAGTTTCAAGTTGAGATTCATCGACTCATTTAAATTTTTGAATTCCAGCTTAGACGAACTTAGTTCATATTTGGGGATTGAAGAGTTGAAAATATTAAAAGAAAATTTCAATGACATTAGTTCAGCTAAATTCAAACTCCTTACGCGAAAAGGTGTGTTCCCCTATGATTACTTGAACTCACTTGATAGGCTAGATGATACTACTCTACCACGGCGCGAAGAATTTTACAACAGATTAACAGATACTGATATTTCAGAAGAGGCTTACTTACACGCTATTAATATTTGGGAATCATTCAACATAAAGACGTTGGGAGAATACAGCGATTTGTATTTAAAAACAGATGTTTTACTCTTGGCAGACGTATTTGAAAGTTTCAGAAAAAGTTGCATGAGGACGTATGAGTTGGATCCCGCATACTATTTCACTCTCCCGGGACTGACGTGGGATGCAATGCTCAAGTATACGAAAATTAGTTTAGAGTTGTTGACTGATATAGATATGTTATTATTTGTAGAACGAGGTATACGAGGTGGGCTGAGTCAGTGCTCGAATAGGTATGCATACGCTAATAATAGATATATGAAGTGTTATGACGTTAATGCACCTCAAAAATATTTAATGTACTTTGATGTAAATAATTTATATGGTTGGGCAATGTCTCAACATCTGCCTACTAGTAAATTTGAATGGCTTGCAGATGTATCACAATTTGATGTGATGCTGATTTCCGATGACGCTTCAATCGGATATATCCTGGAAGTTGATTTAGAATATCCTGAGGAATTGCATGATCACCATAAAGATTTACCATTCTGTCCCACTCATAGCAACGCTCCAAATACAAAGGATGTTAAGCTGCTTGCAACTTTGCATAATAAAACACGATATATCATTCACTACAGAAATCTTAAACAGTGTTTGAACCATGGTTTGAAATTATGTAAAATACATCGAATTTTACAGTTTGAACAGTCGGCTTGGCTAGGTTCATACATTGCTTTAAATACAAGTTTGCGCACACGTGCCAATAATAATTTTGAGAAGAATTTGTTCAAATTGATGAATAATGCAGTATTCGGTAAAACAATGGAAAATGTGCGAAATCATGTAGACATAAAATTAATCAGTGAGTGGGATGGGCGATATGGAGCAAAATCTTTGATTGCAAAACCAAATTTTCATCGACGAACAGTATTCTCTGAAAATTTCGTTGCAATAGAATTGCGGAGGTTGAAGGTGAAAATCTTCAAACCAATTTATGTGGGGATGTGTATATTAGATTTATCTAAAACCTGTCTATACGCGTTTCATCATGAATATATGAGACCTCAATTTCAAAATAAATGCAAGCTACTGTATACTGACACTGACAGTTTAATATATGAAATAAAATGTGATGATATTTATGAAATAATGAAGCGCGATATTGAAAGATTTGACACAAGTGATTATAGTCCAAGTAATTTGTATAATATTCCCCTCAGAAATAAAAAAGTCCCAGGACTAATGAAAGATGAAAATAATGGCGATATAATGACTGAGTTTGTCGGTTTGAGATCTAAAATGTATTCAATTAGAATTAATGAAAAGGAGGTTAAAAAGGCCAGGGGAATAAAAAATTGTGTTGTACAGAGGGGAATAACGTTCGCGGATTATCTGAATTGTCTAAATACAAACCTTGACTTAAACAAACAGCAGCAATCCATACGTTCAAAGTTGCATAAGGTGTATTCGATATGTGAGACAAAAATAGCCTTGAGCTCAAACGATACTAAACGTTATGTAATTCCCAATTCCACTGACACGTTGCCGTGGGGTCATTATAGTATAAGAAGTGAGTTGGAAAGTGATTCAGACAAGGTTGCGGCAGTTGATTGATTTTTGTTATTTATTGAATGTTAAAAATACATATGTATTGCAATTATAAAGCATTGTTCTTATTTATCCATGAATTGTGTGATGAATCAAACCCTAACCATTTAACATATACCTGATTCCCCCTTTTGCGTAAGATTTTTTCCACCAGATGCACATCTGGATATTTAGCTATTTTTAATTCATGTTCATAAAATCCCCCTACAATAGGCTGTCTACGAGAATCTTCAAGCAAATACGTTACTGGATTCGTGACTTGCACTTTAATGATCTTGAATACTTCCGTAGACCAATTAGGTGTAAATCCTCGGGCAAACACAGTTTTGTATTTACTGATTCGTACAAAGTCACCAATTTTCAATTTGGCCGGACCAGCTATTTTTATGTTGCTGTATACGGTTGTCAGAAGTTTCTTGGCAATCGCTGGTGTAACTTTTAGCGGAGGCATCCCAATTGTTCTGTGCACACGTTTATTGTAGTCTGCAACCAATCGATGAAGCATATTCACCCATTCATACGAGCCATTAGCGGTGAAAGCCATCCACAATGAGTTTTTCAGGGTTCTGTTCCAACGTTCAACTACGGACGCTTTCATAACGCTGTACGTGGAATAGTGATGAATTCCATGTTTATTTAAGAGAGACTTGAACGATGTGTTGTAAAATTCCTTGCCATTATCAGTTTGAAGATTGGCAGGTTTTCGAAAGCCGGATATAATCGTAGCAAATGCCTCACACACATCTTTTGCGCTTTTACTTTTGAGTGGTGCAGCCCACGCATATTTAGATAGAACATCAATTACTGTGAGTATGTACTTGAATCCCTTGTTAACTCTTGCATAAGGTTGCATATCGACGAGATCTGCTTGCCATAAATCATCATAACCGCGGGTGATCACCTTTCGACGCGCATAATTACGTCGCGCAGGTGCATGCAGCTCTATCACTAACTGCAATTTTTCTTTACTCATTTTATTGATAAGATTTTATACGGTCAGTAAGTAGTTGAATTTGTGCTTTGAGTTCATTGTGTAGGAAGTCGACGTATTCCTTGTTCACACCATCAAAAGGCTGTCTAGGAGTCTGCACGTTGTGCAATAACCTTCTTTCAAAATCAAAGTCACTCATGAGGCCCGTCCGATTAATAGTCGGTGTCCCATCAATATAATATCTTGTCTGCGCGTCCACTCTTTCAACGTAGGATTTTGATGCTGCGTCTGTGAGGTAAATTGGATCACCCACGTTGGTCAGTCAACATATGATTTATTTACAGCATCGAATCCATCTACAGGATTTCCAACATTTTTGACACGTTTGTTTCTGAGATTCCAAGTCTCATCGGACTCCGGTTTCAAGATATGTTGTTGAAGTGTGTCAACGTATATTTTGTTAACAGCGTCATCGTTAGCTAAAGGTGTACCTATTTGAACTATTCGAAGAGATTTTGCATCGAACTGCTTCGGTGTTAGGTTGTCGTGTTGTGCGAGCCGCAGCGCGCTCGTTTTCACCGCATCAACGTATTGCTTGTTCACTGCATCACTCTCAGCCAGTGGTGCATGCAGCTGTTCAAGTCGCTTGTTTCTCAAATTATAATGCTCCCCACCAGCAGAAGTTAAAAAATTATTGTCAATGTATTCTTTTATCACTACGTCGGTCGACTCGATTGGGATAGCCACATTTGTTAACCTTTTACCACGGAAGTCAAGATTTCCATTCACTTGTAAAATATTCCTACCGCCATTATTACTGAAATCAAGATGTCTTCCGAATTTATCAACGGACATTTCTACACTGACAAACAATGAAGACGCTCTATCTATTTATGAATAATATCCGCCTCACGAAGTTCCTCTATGATTGACATTATTTCATTGTCGTGACCTGTGTGACCGGCAGTTCTAGAAGCAACTATCTCTCAACGTTCTAGAAGCAACTATCTCTAACAATCTCTCAACGAGTTCATTTGGGTTGTCCCAATGGATGTAATCTACAGGATGATTTGTAACAACCATTCTGTTTGGAATCAAACCGCGTCCAGAGGTCTTAGCCAGAGCCGTATTCTTAAATAATTTTGCGATTATATGTTTCCACTTGTAACTTTTATATCCATTGAGCTGACCGTGTGAAGTGTAACCACGCTTATGGGCATTGGTTGCATGCAATATACTTTTATATTTTATGAGACCAATGTCATTGTAGTCTGCGTCATCTGGAATTCTCTTGAAAATTAGCTCTAATAATCCCGGAGTTCCTTTGTACCTCACATTATTGATTATAATATTGTCATTTTTGTCTACTTCGATTGGAGAATCACCAAGTAGCCAGGATCCGTCTGCAAAACGAACCCCATACGTAGTATCATATATATTTTTTGTATCAAAAATGAATTCAGTAAAATATGTTTTAGTCAATTCTCCAAAGTGTTGCTCAATATATTGAATAGCTCGATCCCGCCCCTCGGAGGTTTCCAAAATTGACCGCATAGTGGATTCAGGTGATGGATCCGGATGAGACTGCGCAATGGTTTCCAAGTTCGCGAAAACGGTGTCATTATTAGCTGGTGGAGAACCCATCGAAGCAGGTGCATTCTGCGGTGTAGCCGCACGAGTGACGATTGGGGTGCTCGACGGTTTCGAACGAATATTCCGCCGTTGCTGGAAATAATCCTCATCCTCATCGTCCAGATCAAGTCTTCGTTTCACTTGCAGTATTGGTTGCCGTTCAGACGATGTATTAATGTCCCTGCTCTCAGCTAACATTTTTAATGGGCCCACTATTGGGGCCAGGTTTTTTTCCACAGCATCAACAGCTTCTGCCTGATTAACTTTTAATGCCCGATATTTTTCCCGAATTGCTTTACTCGATCGCGCAATTGCTTTTTTAACTTTTTCATCACTAACTTTTGAGGAATTAGTTTTCATGCTCTCATCAAACGTTGCAGACTCATTTACTAATTCCGACATAGTTATGCTCAGCAAGTTCAAAGCTTACTGAAGGTCTTCGCTCACCAAACAACATAGTCATCGAACCCCCTGCGATAACGACCCCCCCGAAGGGGGCTATCCTTAACAATCGCAATAAACCCATATTGCTTTGACCAGCAGATTGCACATAGTTTTTGAAATTCGTCGTAAGTCATATCGTTGTTCACATGATCATCATAGACATGACGTAAATTCATACTATCTTGTTTGAATAGGAGGAGAACGTTCGCGTTGTCACGAATCAGGTGTTTGGGGACGCGTGCATATGTTTGACACAAGTAGAAACAGTCAACGTGTGCATGTCTTCCCATGGAAAAGTATTCTCGAACCATGTCTTGCTTGTCGCAGGCTACGTCATCAAATACGAATACTGAGTTGGGTAATGACTCGCTTGGAGGTATTACATAACAATTGTTCGAGAATGGGAAAAACCCAATTTCTTCAATATTTGATATCAGTTTTTCCAAATATCGATACTTGGGTTGTTCCAACGACTTTGAATAAATATAGATATTCTCAAAGCGAACTCCATTGCAACTCTCCAGCAGACTCACCATAACATTTGTCTTTCCACAATTAGAAGGTCCGCAAATTATGGACCTGATTGTATTGAGCAGCAGCGGACCGTGCCGCTTTGGAATGTCCACCTCTGTTTTGTTGTCAATATTTACGACCCGAATCGAATATGGCTACTTCATAAAATGCATGATTCGCTTGTGATTGAAATACTGACATGGGATCAAGAGTATTTATAGATGACGCAAGTATTTTTTTGCCTTAGTTTTGAAATGCATGTGAACGTCGCCTCATCGTTAGATCAATTCTTCACGACTGAACACTTAAAATATGTTCCTGAAGTTATATTGTTGAAATGTTGTGGAATAAACTTCCAATACACTGTAACATTGCATGTTACGACAGGCTCCTCACCCCTTAAACGACCTTAGCGGAGTGAATGAAAAGGAGAAAATGCGTAGATAGACCCCGAGGTCCGACAGAATTTCCGAGAGGCGACCGTGACCGACTAAAGACTGTTGAACATATGATTTATTCTTTTGTTTTGTTTTACGACTAAAAGACTGTGACACAGACACACCCCTATCGACGCAAGACGTTCCAGTATCGACTGTTTGGATCCTAATCGTCGAACGCCACCCAAAAGCTTCGGAGGATAGTAGTGGCCACGCTACCTCCGGCTATTAATCTAGAGGACACGGGGGAGTGCCAAGGGCATTCTACAACGGGGGATATCGGTGGTGGAAGAGATTCCCGCCACCAAGAAGAGCCTGCATCCCGTGAGCCTCCGGCGTAGCGAGCTAAAATCATCGTGGCGAACTTTGAATTACGCGCGTGGCGACCACCGGTCGCCATGCTTAAGGGATCCTTCGGTCGATACAAAAATCGATATTTGGCCGTAACACGAGGGCGCTGATTACCGGCGCCATGCGGTCTAGTCACTCTGCGTTAGACTAGCGTTCTTAGCACTCGTGCCTTTTATGTTTGTCTGAGACTTTGCGTTAAGAGAATTTACAATTTTGCGTTCGAACCTCGTGGGTTTTCTTGAGTACGTCACTTGATTCGAGTGAGTGAGTGTTTTCTCCGAGGAGTATTTCCCCCGTGGGATCCGACTATGGATAGTGGACGAGAGAAAACTGATTTTCTCCGATGGCTGGAAGACGGTAAGCGTTAGCTATTCTTACCCATGCAAATTTGAATTCGGCAACGGCCGTCAGCCATCTTGCCTTTGAGCAGCCACGAGGCTAATTAATATTTTTGGAATCGAATTAAACCGATCTCCGAAGGGTAGGCCGTCACCAGTGTCCCCGTGTAGTAGAGAATATCGTTCGAGTCATTATTTTGTAGAGAAATATCGAGTATTGTATGGTTTATTAAGTTCGGGTGTGCTACCTGTCGCACACGAGTGCGACAGAGATAGTCCTAGTCAGTCACTGTCGCTCTCTCTTCCTCCTGTAGGGAGAGACACAACTAGTTAGTGTTTAGATTTCGAGTCTTTGTTTTTCGGGTTCGAGTCAACCAAGAATTCTAATTAAATAATTATCGCGTTATTCGCAGAGTGAGGTTAAGTTAGTTTTAGTAAGCTCTTGTAAATATTACGTCTTTGATCAATTTTTTTATTTTC
This sequence comes from Tenthredo livida, assembly GCA_963992785.1. Lineage (NCBI taxonomy): Eukaryota > Metazoa > Arthropoda > Insecta > Hymenoptera > Tenthredinidae > Tenthredo > Tenthredo livida. Next base: position 5,416,287 of record OZ023073.1, read on the forward strand.
TATTCTTTAATACGAGCCGAAGGCTCACCCATTGTAAATACTAGCCTGTTAATTAGTTGTAAGTTCTACTCGTGTAGTTTATTTAGCGTTCCCGTTGGGATATTGTCCCACGAGGACTTAGTTTGCCGAATTATTTAACTTTTGCATGATTTTTTCCTTGTTATTGCTGTCCTACGTGGAAGCTAGTAGTGTATTAGATATTGTAAAGCTCGTCAAACGTGGCCAGGTCACTTTTACACGACCTGTGGCCGTTCGTTATACAAGGGAATTTATTCCCGATCGTTAAAATTATTATTTCTATTTCTTTTCTATTTTGTTGAATAAATTCTATTTTTTTCTATTGTCAAATTCAAATGCTCGAGTCGTTATTTAACGTCCCGCTAATCCTTCAATTAATCCTGACCCCTCTCCGCGGTACTGTAGCTAGCCGACGCTTTACGTACCCGTAGGTTATATTTTGTTTATATTTTTGAACGTGGCGGTTATCCGCCTGGCGCCCAGCATATTTTTCAGGTAATTAACTTTGGCCAATTGTCGAGTGGACGGTTCTCGGAGGCTAGCATCCGGTCTAGTTCGAGGGCTAAATAAAATCCACGTCACAAATTGGCGCCCAACGTGGGGCTCGAACCCACGACCCTGAGATTAAGAGTCTCATGCTCTACCGACTGAGCAATGATCGGTCAATGATCGGTCAATGATCGGTTGAGGATTTACCGGCGACAGGCTTCGGTTTTGCCTGAAGTCGACCTCTCGGCGGGTGTGGCTTTCCGTTGGCCGTAGTTCTACGCGCGATTGACGTTCCCTATCTTCCCGGGGTTCTACCGCTCCTCTCGGAAGAGATTCCCGCGGTAATCGTCTCAGTACTTCCTGTACTAAGTCTTCGAAGTCCTGGGGGTCCCGGCTATCGCTAATTTCTACCGTTTCGGGCCTTCCCCTCGTTTGGTCGGGTCGTACTCCCTCCGATCTACGATATCGGTCCTCTAGCTCTAGCTGTGGGGGCCTTTTATCGCGTAGGACCTCGGCTTGTTCACCGTGCAGGTATTCGTAGCCGTAGCTGAGTCGGTCGAAGCCACGAAGGCACCAGAGGCACCGCAGGCCGCAACCGCTCCGAAAACGAAGAAGAAGGGCGGTAAGAGTCAAAGGGGGGGGAAGATGGCCTTGGAAAAGGCCATAAAAGAGCAGCTCGCAGCAATCCAGTCGAGTTTAGAAAAGAAAATCGAGACCGCGACCGCGAACATACAGCCTCGTCAGGCTAGCCAAAGCGCGCAGGCACACCCCGTAGACGCGAGGGTAACCACCAACACCATGCCAGCAATGGATGGTGGACCAGCGGTCACGTGCTTCAATTGTGATCGCAGAGGTCACATATGGAGGGATTGCCCAGCGCCGAGGGTTCGTTTTTGCTACCATTGTGGTAGGAAAGGCGAAATCGCGACTACGTGTTCGCGTTGCCATCCGGGAAACGGAACAGGGGACTCGCGAACAGGGCAAGGGAGTCACCCCCAGTAGAAAATCCGAGCCCAAATAATCCTACCGAGCCAGAGGTGGAATGCTTCCCGATGCAGACCCTCGAGCTGCAACCACGCTGGTTTTTAACAGTAAAAATCGGGAATTCGAAGGTTCGCGCTTTAATAGACACCGGGTCTTCCAGAAGTTTTTTAGGAGCTTCGGGAAAGAAAATCGCCGAAGAAAACGGTCGGGCCTCAAGCAAACCAGCTTTCGAACGGGTTATACTGGCAAACGGCGACACCGAAGCAGTCTTAGGAGAATTTATCGTGCCGATCGAATTGGCAGGAATAACCCACGAACTCGCGATTCGAATACTCCCGTCTGTAGCGTGGGATTGCATCCTCGGGATGGATTTTATTAGATTATTTGAGTTAGAAATGTATGGCGGAGACGATACGTGGCGTCTAAAAGAGGGACCGACGGAAACTGATCCGTTTTTCGAGTCATTGGCAGCGACCACGGGGTCAACCAACGCGTGTTACGGTATAGCAGAGTTGACTTCAGCAGAGAAAACGGTACTGGAAGAGTTTTTAGAGAACGAACTACCTGCGGTCACGGGCCCACTAGGATTAACAAGCCTAGCTGAGCATACCTTAGATACGCAAGGAAATTCGCCGATTAAACAAAGATATTATTTAGTATCACCGGTTGTACAAGCCGCGATCCATGCTCAAGTTGATCGTATGTTAGCCGAGGGCGTCATCGAGCCTTCACAAAGCGCGTGGTCGAGTCCCATAGTAATGGTTAAAAAGCCGAATGGCAGTTATCGCTTTTGTTTGGATTTCCGCAAAGTAAATAGCGTCACGAAGAAGGATGCCTACCCGATTCCTTAAATTAACGGAATTTCAGATAAACTACGTGCCGCGAGGTATATTTCGACGATAGATCTGAGTTAAGCGTATCATCAGATTCCCTTGCACCCAGATAGTCGCGAAGTCACTGCGTTCACTGCACCGGGCAGAGGCTTATTTCACTTCACGAGGATGCCATACGGACTCACCGGAGCCCCTGCCACGTTTCAAAGATTAGTTGACAAATTAATTACACCGGATATGGAACCACACGTTTTCGCGTATTTGGATGACATTATTGTAGTTACGGATAATTTCGTGAAACATATAGACTGGCTCAAACGCGTTTTTGATCAAATCGCGAGGGCTGGTCTAACGTTAAACCCGGATAAATGTTAGTTTTGTAGAGAAGAAGTTAGATATTTGGGGTTCAGAGTTAACAACGAGGGATTACAAATAGACCCCGACAAGATCGAACCGATTGTTAGTTATCCGGCACCCCGGAACTTGAAACAATTGCGACGATTTTTAGGGATGGCCTCGTGGTACCGCCGATTTATTACAGCGTTCACGGGCTCCTCGGAGCCATTAACGCGGCTTCTACGCAAAGATAGACGGTGGGAATGGGGCGAAGAACAAGAACAAGCGTTCAACGAATTAAAATCCGCGTTAACCTCAGCCCCGGTATTATCGTGTCCTGATTTTCGAGTACCTTTCGTAGTGCAGACGGATGCCAGCGATTTTGGAATCGGCACCGTCTTGACTTAGACCATCGACGAGGTCGAACGAGTCATCGCGTATGCGAGCCGCACTCTTTCTGAAGCTGAGATAAAATATTCGGTGACAGAAAAAGAGTGTTTAGCTGTAATTTGGGCCATTAAGAAATTTCGCGCGTACCTCGAGGGGTATCATTTCACGGTGATAACGGATCACAGCAGCCTGCGATGGTTGCATAATTTGCATAATCCGACAGGTCGGCTTGCTAGGTGGGCATTAGAGCTCCTGGAGTATGACTTCGAGGTCGTACACCGGAAAGGAGCTATGCATCATGTCCCCGATGCATTATCGCGAATGTACGAAGACGAGGTAGAAGACCTCGCAGCCGTACATGTAGCCGCGATTAATGAGGCCCAAGATCCGTGGTACAATAAACGCGTACAAGAAGTTTTAGAGGCCCCGAAAAAGTATAGAGAATGGTCAGTATTCGAAGGCCGATTGTATTATTTACGGCCGAATCCGGTGACAGAACCGATTATGGAAGACCTTAATCCGTGGAAATTAGTATTGCCCGCCAAACATCGCGATCGAACGTTCATCGAAGCGCACGAAGACCCGCAGGCTGGGCATCTCGGAGTCGAAAAGACTTATGCGAGAATCCGCGAGGATTATTATTGGCCTGGTATGTTTAGGGATATCGTAGTCGCGGTACGACGATGTCAGCAATGCCAACAGTGCAAAGTCGAACAGGCTACGCCAGCTGGTCTGATGGGAGATCGCGTATTAATCAGCCGTGGACAGTAGTCGCAGCTGACATAATGGGTCCGTTTCCTCGTAGTCGATCAGGATACGAATATTTGTTAGTCTTCGAGGACTTATTTACGAAGTGGGTCGAGTGCATTCCGTGGCGTCAGGCCACTGGGAAAAACATTATCGCGGCGTTCGAGGATTTAATTTTGTCTAGGTGGGGTACTCCGGAAGTATTCCTCACTGATAATGGCACCGAATTCGCGAACAAAGCCGTCGATGAGATGTGCGCCGAGTACAACATCGTACACGCCCACGTACCCCCGTATCACGCGCAGGCAAATCCTGTAGAGAGGGTGAACCGAGTCCTGAAGACTATGATCACGACATATATTGAGACGGATCATCGGGATTGGGACATTCATTTGCATGAATTTCGGTTCGCGTATAATTCGGCGGTGCATAGTTCACTGAAAGTGAGCCCAGCGTTTTTAAACTTAGGTCGCGAACCGCGGCCTCGAGTGCAACTACGACGCGCGGAAGAAGGTCCGGCGACAATTCCGGAACCGTGTCCCGCGAAGTGGGCAGAAAGAATGACCCGCCTGCAGGAATTACGAGATCTCGCGACCCGTCATTTACGAAATGCACGCACTAGGCAGGCACAATATTATAATCGACGTCACCGGGACGGTCACTATAAGGTAGGAGACCGAGTCTGGAAGCGAAACCGCGTCTTATCATCAGCTGCGAACTTCGTAGCTGCGAAATTAGCTCCCAAATTCGCGGGACCTTATATCGTAACGAAGGTAGTATCACCCGTCGTGTACGAGCTAGAGGATGAAACCGGTAGGACACTCGGTCGACACTATATAAAAGATTTTAAACCGTACGTCGCCCCAGAGGTAGACGTCAATCTCAGTGAATCCGAGGAGGAAGAAGCATCTTCCGACGAGGCCTGAGACGATTGTTCGCGTTCGTGTACGCCGAGTTTCTGTATTAAGTATTCGAGTGCTATTGGATTCGAGTGTTTTGTTCTTTTTTTTTATTGGTTGAGTTAAGGAAATAGGATTTTTAGGAAGCTTGAAAAAAAAAAAATATTCGGTCAGTTCGGCGAATTAGTTTTTTTTTTCTATATTTTTTTTTGAGTCGACTGCGCCGGCCAATTCGTAGTGGGACAATACTCCCAGTTATCTGGAGCTCATTAGGGGGGTTTTGGTTCTGTTTTTTTTGAGAGTCCTCGGACTCGGGCATTGACGCCCTGTATTTAGTTTCGTTTTGTTTTGTTGGTTCGTAGTCTCTTATTTTATTTGTTTTTTTTTTGTGTCGTGTTTTTGGTCAAAATTATTGGTAATGAAATTACAATAGTCCTTTATTTTGCTATTTTTTTTTGTGTGGTTCGTTAGTTTCGAGCTTTCAGATATTAGACTCTTATTTTGATTTTGTTTTTTTTTTGGTTGGGAAGTCGAACCCTTCCCTAAGTTTTTGTCTTTCTGCCTTCTGCAGGGGGAGAGTAGCGTGTGATGACTCAAGAATTTAACCGGGGGTTTTCATAAAATTACCTTCGTATTCCCTCCCCGGGGGAAAGTTGAGTTTGTTAAAAAGTTACGTTTAAGCCATCAGATCCAGACGGATCTGTAGACGTAAGACGCGGTGTGCGGCCGCCACTCGGAGTTCGGTCCATGGGTCAGTTTTGCAAGCGCTTCCGCCCCAGTGGTCCGTCTAAGGGGGGGGGAGTTGTAACATTGCATGTTACGACAGGCTCCTCACCCCTTAAACGACCTTAGCGGAGTGAATGAAAAGGAGAAAATGCGTCGATAGACCCCGAGGTCCGACAGAATTTCCGAGAGGCGACCGTGACCGACTAAAGACTGTTGAACATATGATTTATTCTTTTGTTTTGTTTTACGACTTTTCTCTAACATGTGGGAGACGAGGCCTAGCTAACGACTAAGAGACTGTGACACAGACACACCCCTATCGACGCAAGACGTTCCAGTATCGACTGTTTGGATCGTAATCGTCGAACGCCACCCAAAAGCTTCGGAGGATAGTAGTGGCCACGCTACCTCCTGCTATTACTCTAGAGGACACGGGGGAGTGCCAAGGGCATTCTACAACGGGGGATATCGGTGGTGGAAGAGATTACCGCCACCAAGAAGAGCCTGCATCCCGTGAGCCTCCGACGTAGCGAGCTAAAATCATCGTGGCGAACTTTGAATTACGCGCGTGGCGACCACCGGTCGCCATGCTTAAGGGATCCTTCGGTCGATACAAAAATCGATATTTGGCCGTAACACGAGGGCGCTGATTACCGGCGCCATGCGGTCTAGTCACTCTGCGTTAGACTAGCGTTCTTAGCACGTGTGCCTTTTGCTCTGTCTGCGTTATTGCGTTGATAGAAATTATCATTTTTCGCGTTCGAGCCTCGTGGGCTTCCTTGAGTTAGTCGCTTGTGTTGAGTGAGTGTTTTCCCCCGAGGAATATTTCCCCCGTGGGATTAGACGATGGACTTTAGCCAGGAGAAGGCTTCCTTCCTCAGGTGGCTGGAAGACGGTAAGCGTTAGCCATTCTTACCCATGCTAATTTGAAATCGGCAACGGCCGTCAGCCATATTGCCTTTGAGCAGCCACGAGGCTAGATAATTTTTGGAATCGAATTAAACCGATTTCCGAGAGGTAGGCCGTCACCAGTGTCCCCGTGTAGTAGAGAATATCGTTCGAGTCATTATTTTGTAGAGAAATATCGAGTATTGTATGGTTTATTAAGTTCGGGTGTGCTACCTGTTGCACACGAGTGCGACAGAGATAGTCCTAGTCAGTCACTGTCGCTCTCTCTTCCTCCTGTAGGGAGAGACACAACTAGTTAGTGTTTAGATTTCGAGTTTTTGTTTTTCGGGTTCGAGTCAACCAAGAATTCTAATCAAATAATTATCGCGTTATTCGCGGAGTTAGGTTAAGTTAGTTTTAGTAAGCTCTTGTAAATATTACGTCTTTGATCAATTTTTTATTTACTATTTTTTAATACGAGCCGAAGGCTCTCCCATCAAGAGACTCGGTAGAGTCTCGCGCCAAGTACATTAAAAAAAAAAAATTTTTCAAGCGCGAGACTCAACGAGTCTATATACCCGAGCGGCAACTACCCTAACCTATAACGCGAACTAGTATCTTCGTTTTCTTTCACCTCACAACATACACGAATTAAAACTGATTTAATCTAGGATGTGGGCATGGAAAGCTTTCATTTGAGCCCTAGATCGATTAAATCGGTGTCCGGAGTACTGAGATATGATTAACTTCAGATTCTGATACCCCGTTTCCTCGTACAATGTTTGGTTTTCTCTTTAGTCTTCTTCAGACCAAGATTCACATCAAACCATTCCCATGCAATCACTAGACGGGAAAATCCACACAAAAGTTGTAGAGTGACGTCAGTACGAGATAGTTCCGACGTAGATAGCGCCAGTATCGCAGACAGAAACCGTCTCCTACATAGACATAGAGCATGGACTGCGCATTCCCTATACAGCCTATGGTAACGCCGAAAGTGAGAGAGAAGGGTAACACACGCTGCCAAATCTGTCTCTTTTTATGCATTTGACGTTGTTGGTTAGAAAGAAACAGATTTGGCCGCGTGTATATGCTGTCTCTTTCTACCGACCGAGCGATTTTCGGCCCGAATGCGCAGTCCATGCTCTATGTCTATGATCTCCTACACTAGCAGACGCGTATTGTCATTTCATGTTTTTAAATGCCAATAATAAAGGAAATAAGAGAAATACGAGCAATGCTTAATACAAAATATGAACGTACAAAAACTAGTGAATACCCACCGCAAGCCCCTCGGGTGCCAAAACCTTACGCCAAGTACATTAATGTGATAGTCACCAATAAAAATGTTTCGATGGGTTATTCATAAATCCTACGATCTCGAGCTTTTGAGGTTATGCGAATCGGCTGACGTGTAAAATTCATGGTGATAAATAAAATAACAATTATAAACGGACAAGACTGTCAGATGAATATTAAGTGATTTATGAATGCAATTATCAGAAGGAACGGTTTTTTCGGTTCAATTGTTTAGCAAGTTATCGCCTGAGGAAGTCTGACAAGAGAAAATCAAGAGAAAATGTTGGAGTAGAAAAATATGAGGATAGCATTATTCGATATAGGGAACGGCAAGGAGCCAGACCAATAAAGCCGAGTTCAAGCGTTGGATTGCAACGAATTCTACTTCAAGCTCCATGTTAAGCTTATCTCCGAAGGCTCGTCTGCTGAGACTCAAATTGTGAGTCAACGTTATACGTAGGATTCCGACGAGTCCTATAATCTAACTCCGTATCATCTAGTCAAAACGAGATTTTCAGTCAATGTTGTTTGTTGGACTCCGATAGGCTTTATTTTACACTCCACGTCAACGTAGTGCCTTGACCTTCGGTGGAGATAATTTTTTAATCCATCATGTATATTAATAATTTAATGTCAAATTTCAATAAATTTGTTACATTTTGGTATGCAACCTGTGTCTATATGTTCGACTCTATTAAGCTTTCTCCGAATTAAGATTAGTGCTATCACGACAAATGGAATGAAATTACTTATTTATGGATTATTTAATTTTGTAGCGGGTCGCCATATAAGACGAGAGGATGATGAGAGAAAACGCTTGGGTTGCAAAGTATCAAGATAGTGTTATTTGATACGAGAAACGGCAAAAGTCAGACGAAGAGAGCAGAATGCGGGTGTTTGACTTCATAAATTTCCATTTTATGCTCTACGCTAGTATTGCATGAATAGGCTCAATTATAAATATTTTGATACCTTCTGTTCAGACCCGAATTGGAAGTTGACGTTATAAGTACGGGACGCGTACATGTTCTTTTTGCAGCGGACCTAGTTGCATTAAAAAAAAAACTACCTACGAATTGCAATACATATATCTGATATCCATACATATTTAGTCATGAGCAGCAACTATAACCCTGCGTGCAAGTAACTCCGTCATTGCCGGTCCCAGGCCCAGATGAGACAGGAGGAGGGCTGCACGCAGGGTTAGATGTTGTAGGTATAAAAAATTATTGTAGTGGAACAATTTGTAAACGCTATGAAAGTACATTACGCGTCACTCTACAAATTTGAGACTTGGGGAAAATTATGAGCACACGCGTGCTCGTTGCTGTTGACGTTCCTGCTTATCGAGGGACTTCGGGCGGTATGAAATAGCACAAAACAACCGAGCGAGCGTAGCGAGCGAGCACAATTATTAGGTGGTCAAGCAAAATTTTACAAAAAGTAGTGAAATCAACCCCAAAAAGCACCTTTGGTGCAAAAACCTTCCGCCAAGTCCATTAATGTGTAGATCACTCCACCAAAGAATAATCAAAGGTTGTGCTCGCTCACTCGATTGGTTGATGATTATCAACATACAAAAGCATTGAAATCAGATACAACTGCCAAGTACCTGTAGAATGATAAAAGTTTGGAATTGAAAAATTTGTTCAAACCAAATAACGTTGTACTCGTTCGCTCGCTGCGCTCGCTCACTCTATTGGCTTATGATTATGGGTTGAAAAAACAATTCGGATGAAGAGATTGAAGATGTCAACATTTATCTAAAAATATTCATAACGAAAAAATAATTTAAAAAAAATGAAAAAAAAAAATTTGGAGGTAGTGGTACTTGGGGGGTCTTTTGTAGAAAAAGAAATATAAAATATCGATCACGAACCATGTCAATGTCATCTGATAGATATTCAAACATTGGCCCGCCAACGTACCACGGACTCCAAATTTTTTTTTTTAATTTTTTTCAAATTATTTTTTCGTTATGAATATTTTCAGATAAATGTTGACATATTCAATCTCTTCATCCGAATTGTTTTTTCAACCCATAATCATAAGCCAATAGAGTGAGCGAGCGCATCGAGCGAACGAGTACAACGTTATTTAGTTTGAACAAATTTTTCAATTCCAAACTTTTATCATTCTACAGGTACTTGGCAGTTGTATCTGATTTCAATGCTTTTGTATGTTGATAATCATCAACCAATCGAGTGAGCGAGCACAACCTTTGATTATTTTTCGGTAGAGTGATCTACACATTAATGGACTTGGCGGAAAGTTTTTGCACCAATTGTAAATACTAGCCTGTTAATTAGTTGTAAGTTCTACTCGTGTAGTTTATTTAGCGTTCTCGTTGGGATATTGTCCCACGAGGACTTAGTTTGCCGAGTTATTTAACTTTTGCATGATTTTTCCCTGTTATTGCTATCCTACGTGGAAGCTAGTAGTCTGATATTTATTGTAAAACTCGTCAAACGTGGCCAGGTCGCGTATACACGACCCGAGGCCGTTCTTTCTACGAGGGAATTTATTCCCGATTGTTAAAATTATTATTTCTATTTCTTTTCTATTTTGTTGAATAAATTCTATTTTTTTCTATTGTCAAATTCAAACGCTCGAGTCGTTATTGAACGTCCCGCTAATCCTTCAATTAATCCTGACCCCTCTCCGCGGTACTGTAGCTAGCCGACGCTTTACGTACCCGTAGGTTATATTTTGTTTATATTTTTGAACGTGGCGGTTATCCGCCTGGCGCCCAGCATATTTTTCAGGTAATTAACTTTGGCCAATTGTCGAGTGGACGGTTCTCGGAGGCTAGCATCCGGTCTAGTTCGAGGGCTAAATAAAATCCACGTCACAAATTGGCGCCCAACGTGGGGATTTTCGCGTTTCCAGCTTATTTTGCGTATTTTTTTTTTTTTTTTGGCGTTCGTATTTTTTCTTTCGTTTCGGAATTTGGTGGTGTTGACTGAGTCCTAGATTCCTCATCGAGTCATGGCGTCGATAGACACCCCTTACGGATGCGCTCTGTGGGATTTAGATCACGCGGAGCTGTCCCAGCTGTTGAGTTCACTGAACGTTAGTACAACGGGCTCAACCGCAGAGCTTAGAGATCGGTATTTGCGGCATTGGCGACGACGTCAGGGCGAGCTTACGATCCCCTGGGAGCCCGAGGGTGAAACGATTTTCACCTCCGACGGTAGATCGCGACCGGGTGGTAGCCAAGGACACCAGCCGAACGCCCCGCAGCCCCAGGTCTCATTCGCGACCAATTTCGAGTCACGCCCGGTAACGACAACGACCACGAGCATCATCTACACGGTAGCTCAACCGGTCATGTCAACGATCGCCGATCCAAGGCCGTCGGTGAGCTTAGCGAGCTCACCCCAAAGGCCGATCCCTACACGCGTCGCGCCAGATGCGAGCGACGCATACAGAGATTTTTATCGCGACTATGCAGCACTCGTGGAAATCCTAGCCGAGGAGAGACCCGAAGTGATGCCGCGCCGATCTACGGCTAACCCGCGAGCGTTAGCTGTCTACGGCCACGAATACCTACGCGGTACACAGGTCGAGGTCCTGCGCGATAACAGGCCCCCACAGCTAGAGCTAGAGGACCGATATCATAGACCCGAGAGGGTAGCGTCCGACCGAACGAGGGTAAGACCCGAAACGGTGGAAATTAGCGATAGCCGGGACCAACCAAACCTCAAGGACTTAGTGCAGGAAGTACTGAGACGATTACCGCGGGAATCTCTTCCGAGAGGAATCGTAGGATCCCGGGAAGATAGGGATCGACAATCGCGCGTGGAAGCACGGCCAACGGAAGGCCACACCCGCCGAGAAGTCGACTTCAGACAAAACCGAAGTCTGTCGCCGATAAATCCTCAACCAATAATTACCCACCCACCCTCCCAAGGTAGGCACCCCGGCACAAGCGTGTGGGAAGAACCGCGATCCAGCTGGGAAGACGTAACGGAACCCGCGCGTTCTCATTGTAGAGACCGAGCCAAAGAGGTGGTCGAAGCGTTACGAAGGTGGAACATAAGGTTCGGAGGTAGTAGTGAACAAAGCGCGGAGGACTTTTTAAGCCGTCTCGATGATTGTAAGAGGTTCACTCCATTAAGCGGCAAAGAAGTGATACAGTCTCTGCCGATAGTATTTACGGGGATCGCCTCGGAATGGCTACGACTCGAACGAGATAGCTGGTCGAGCTACGAAGATTTCCGGCAGGGATTCAGAAGCTGGTTCGGCGACGAAACAGTAAATAAAAGATTCCGTCAGCAGACCGCGTCGCGTACGCAGGGCGAAAACGAGTCGGTGACCGACTATTTAACTTGCATCCGGGGGTTATTAAATCGTATGACTAGGCCATACGCGTTGGAAGACCAACTAGATCTAGCATTCGAGAATCTTAAGCCGGAGATTCAGAATTTATTAGACCGGAATCAAATATCCAGTTTTAAAGAATTAGCTCGGGCTTCCACTGCTGAAGCAAGAAATTTAGCATCCTCGCGGGCGTACAAGCCACCCCCACCCGCTGACGCCGACGAGTCGTACATGTCGGAGCTAGCATGTAAGGCTAAGGCCAAACAAACGAAAAAAGCCCAGGCACTCGCGGCCGTGTATGAGTCGGTCGAGACTACAGAAGCACCAGAGGCGCCGAAGGCCAAATCGGCTCCGAAAGCGAAAAAGACGGGCGGTAAGGGTCAAGGGGGGGGGGGGGGAGGATGGCCTTGGAAAAGGCCATAAAAGAGCAACTCGCGGCAATACAGTCGAGTTTAGAAAAAAAAATCGAGACCGCGACCGCGAATATACAGCCCCGGCAGGCTAATCAAAACGCTCCAACATACCCCGTAGACGCGAGGGTAGCCGAAAACACCATGCCAGCAATGGATGGTGGACCAGCGGTCACCTGCTTTAACTGTGATCGCCGAGGTCACATATGGAGGGATTGCCTAGCGCCGAGGGTTCGTTTTCGCTACCATTGCGGTAGAAAAGGCGAAATAGCCACTACGTGTTCGCGTTGTCATCCGGGAAACGGAACTGGGGACTCACGAGCAGGGCCAGGGAGTCACCCCCAATAGGAAACCCGAGCCCAAATAATCCTTATACCGAGCCGGATGCAGAATGCTTTCCGATGCAGACCCTTGAACTGCAGCCACGCTGGTTTTTAACAGTCAAAATCGGGAATTCGAAGGTTCGCGCTTTAATAGACACCGGGTCTTCCAGAAGTTTTTTAGGAGCTTCGGGAAAGAAAATCGCCGAAGAAAATGGTCGGGCCTTAAGCAAACCAGCTTTTGAACGGGTTATACTGGCAAACGGCGACACCGAAGCAGTCTTAGGGGAATTTATCGTGCCGATTGAATTGGCAGGAATAACCCACGAACTCGCGATTCGAATACTCCCGTCAGTAGCGTGGGATTGCATCCTCGGTATGGATTTTATTAGATTATTTGAGTTAGAAATGTATAGCGGAGACGATACGTGGCGTCTAAAAGAGGGACCGACGGAAACTAATCCGTTTTTCGAGTCATTGGCAGCGACCACGGGGTCAACCAACGCGTGTTACGGTATAGCAGAGTTAACTTCAGCAGAGAAAATAGTATTGGAAGAGTTTTTAGAGAACGAACTACCTGCGGTCACGGGCCCACTAGGATTAACAAGCCCAGCTGAGCATACCTTAGATACGCAAGGAAATTCGCCGATTAAACAAAGATATTATTTAGTATCACCGGTGGTACAAGCCGCGATCCATGCTGAAGTTGATCGTATGTTAGCCGAAGGCGTCATTGAGCCTTCACAAAGCGCGTGGTCGAGTCCCATAGTAATGGTTAAAAAGCCGAATGGCAGTTATCGTTTTTGTTTGGATTTCCGCAAAGTAAATGGCGTCACGAAGAAGGATGCCTACCCGATTCCTTACATTAACGGAATTTTAGATAAACTACGTGCCGCGAAGTATATTTCGACGATAGATCTGAGTCAAGCGTATCATCAGATTCCCTCGCACCCAGATAGTCGCGAAGTCACTGCGTTCACTGCACCGGGCAGAGGCTTATTTCACTTCACGAGGATGCCATACGGACTCACCGGAGCCCCTGCCACGTTTCAAAGACTAGTTGACAAATTGATTACCCCGGATATGGAACCACACGTTTTCGCGTATTTGGATGACATTATTGTAGTTACGGATAATTTCGTAAAACATATAGACTGACTCAAACGCGTTTTTGATCAAATCGCGAGGGCTGGTCTAACGTTAAACCCGGATAAATGTGAGTTTTGTAGAGAAGAAGTTAGATATTTGGGGTTCAGAGTTAACAACGAGGGATTACAAATAGACCCCGACAAGATCGAACCGATTGTTAGTTATCCGGCACCCCGGAACTTGAAACAATTGCGACGATTTTTAGGGATGGCCTCGTGGTACCGCCGATTTATCCCAGCGTTCGCGGGCTCCTCGGAGCCATTAACGCGGCTTTTACGCAAAGATAGACGGTGGCAATGGGGCGAAGAACAAGAACAAGCGTTCAACGAATTAAAATCCGCGTTAACCTCAGCCCCGGTATTATCGTGTCCTGATTTTCGAGTACCTTTCGTAGTGCAGACGGATGCCAGCGATTTTGGAATCGGCACCGTCTTGACTCAGACCATCGACGAGGTCGAACGAGTCATCGCATATGCGAGTCGCACTCTCTCTGAAGCCGAGAGAAAATATTCGGTGACAGAAAAAGAGTGTTTAGCTGTAATTTGGGCCATAAAGAAATTTCGCGCGTACCTCGAGGGGTATCATTTCACGGTGATAACGGATCACAGCAGCCTGCGATGGTTGCATAATTTGCATAATCCGACAGGTCGGCTTGCTAGGTGGGCATTAGAGCTCCTGGAGTATGACTTCGAGGTCGTACACCGGAAAGGAGCTATGCATCATGTCCCCGATGCATTATCGCGAATGTACGAAGACGAGGTAGAAGACCTCGCAGCCGTACATGTAGCCGCGATTAATGAGGCCCAAGATCCGTGGTACAATAAACGCGTACAAGAAGTTTTAGAGGCCCCGAAAAAGTATAGAGAATGGTCAGTATTCGAAGGCCGATTGTATTATTTACGGCCGAATCCGGTGACAGAACCGATTATGGAAGACCTTAATCCGTGGAAATTAGTATTGCCCGCCAAACATCGCGATCGAGCGTTCATCGAAGCGCACGAAGACCCGCAGGCTGGGCATCTCGGAGTCGAAAAGACTTATGCGAGAATCCGCGAGGATTATTATTGGCCTGGTATGTTTAGGGATATCGTAGTCGCGGTACGACGATGTCAGCAATGCCAACAGTGCAAAGTCGAACAGGCTACGCCAGCTGGTCTGATGGGAGATCGCGTATTAATCAGCCGTGGACAGTAGTCGCAGCTGACATAATGGGTCCGTTTCCTCGTAGTCGATCAGGATACGAATATTTGTTAGTCTTCGAGGACTTATTTACGAAGTGGGTCGAGTGCATTCCGTTGCGTAAGGCCACTGGGAAAAACATTATCGCGGCGTTCGAGGATTTAATTTTGTCTAGGTGGGGTACTCCGGAAGTATTCCTCACTGATAATGGCACAGAATTCGCGAATAAAGCCGTCGATGAGATGTGCGCCGAGTACAACATTGTACACGCCCACGTACCCCCGTATCACGCGCAGGCAAATCCTGTAGAGACGGTGAACCGAGTCCTGAAGACTATGATCACGACATATATTGAGACGGATCATCGGGATTGGGACATTCATTTGCATGAATTTCGGTTCGCGTATAATTCGGCGGTGCATAGTTCACTGAAAGTGAGCCCAGCGTTATTAAACTTAGGTCGCGAACCGCGGCCTCGAGTGCAACTACGACGCGCGGAAGAAGGTCCGGCGACAATTCCGGAACCGTGTCCCGCGAAGTGGGCAGAAAGAATGACCCGCCTGCAGGAATTACGAGATCTCGCGACCCGTTATTTACAAAATGCACGCACTAGGCAGGCACAATATTATAATCGACGTCACCGGGACGGTCACTATAAGGTAGGAGACCGAGTCTGGAAGCGAAACCGCGTCTTATCATCAGCTGCGAACTTCGTAGCTGCGAAATTAGCTCCCAAATTCGCGGGACCTTATATCGTAACGAAGGTAGTATCACCCGTCGTGTACGAGGTAGAGGATGAAACCGGTAGGACACTCGGTCGACACCATATAAAAGATTTCAAACCGTACGTCGCCCCCGAGGTAGACGTCAATCTCAGCGAATCCGAGGTGGAAGACGCATCTTCCGACGAGGCCTGAGAAAACCGTTCGCGTTCGTGTGTTCGGAGTTTGGTACTGAGTATTCGAGCACTATTGGATTCGAGTGTTTTGTTTTTTTTTTTGTTGGTTGAGTTAAGGAAATAGGATTTTTAGGAAGCTTGAAAAAAAAAAATATTCGGTCAGTTCGGCGAATCAGTTTTTTTTTTCTATATTTTTTTTTTTTTTGAGTCGACTGCGCCGGCCAATTTGTAGTGGGACAATACTCCCAGTTATCTGGAGCTCATTAGGGGGGTTTTGGTTCTGTTTTTTTTTCGTGGGTTATAGAGTCTTGAGGACTCGGGCATTGACGCCCTGTATTTAGTTTCGTTTTGTTTTGTTGGTTCGTAGTCTCTTATTTTATTTGTTTTTTTTTTGTTTGTCGTGTGTTTTTGGTCAAAATTATGGGTAATGAAATTACAATGGTCATTTATTTTGCAATTTTTTTTGTGGTTCGTTAGTTTCGAGCTTTCAGATATTAGACTCTTATTTTGATTTTTTTTTTTGGTGTTCGGGAAGTCGAACCCTTCCTTACATTTTTGTCTTTCTGCCTTCTGCAGGTGGAGAGTAGCGTGTGATGACTTAAGAATTTAACCGGGGGTTTTCATAAAATCACCTTCGTATTCCCTTCCCGGGGGGAAGTTTAGTTTGTTAAAAAGTTACGTTTAAGCCATCAGATCCAGACGGATCTGTAGACGTAAGACGCGGTGTGCGGCCGCCACTCGGAGTTCGGTCCATGGGTCAGTTTTGCAAGCGCTTCCGCCCCAGTGATCCGTCTAAGGGGGGGGGGGGGAGTTGTAACATTGCATGTTACGACAGGCTCCTCACCCCTTAAACGACCTTAGCGAAGTGAATGAAAAGGAGAAAATGCGTAGATAGACCCCGAGGTCCGACAGAATTTCCGAGAGGCGACCGTGACCGACTAAAGACTGTTGAACATATGATTTATTCTTTTGTTTTGTTTTACGACTTTTCTCTAACATGTGGGAGACGAGGCCTAGCCAACGACTAAGAGACTGTGACACAGACACACCCCTATCGACGCAAGACGTTCCAGTATCGACTGTTTGGATCGTAATCGTCGAACGCCACCCAAAAGCTTCGGAGGATAGTAGTGGCCACGCTACCTCCTGCTATTACTCTAGAGGACACGGGGGAGTGCCAAGGGCATTCTACAACGGGGGATATCGGTGGTGGAAGAGATTCCCGCCACCAAGAAGAGCCTGCATCCCGTGAGCCTCCGACGTAGCGAGCTAAAATCATCGTGGCGAACTTTGAATTACGCGCGTGGCGACCACCGGTCGCCATGCTTAAGGGATTCTTCGGTCGATACAAAAATCGATATTTGGCCGTAACACGAGGGCGCTGATTACCGGCGCCATGCGGTCTAGTCACTCTGCGTTAGACTAGCGTTCTTAGCACGTGTGCCTTTTGCTCTGTCTGCGTTATTGCGTTGATAGAAATTATCATTTTTCGCGTTCGAGCCTCGTGGGCTTCCTTGAGTTAGTCGCTTGTGTTGAGTGAGTGTTTTCCCCCGAGGAATATTTCCCCCGTGGGATTAGACGATGGACTTTAGCCAGGAGAAGGCTTCCTTCCTCAGGTGGCTGGAAGACGGTAAGCGTTAGCCATTCTTACCCATGCTAATTTGAAATCGGCAACGGCCGTCAGCCATATTGCCTTTGAGCAGCCACGAGGCTAGATAATTTTTGGAATCGAATTAAACCGATTTCCGAGAGGTAGGCCGTCACCAGTGTCCCCGTGTAGTAGAGAATATCGTTCGAGTCATTATTTTGTAGAGAAATATCGAGTATTGTATGGTTTATTAAGTTCGGGTGTGCTACCTGTCGCACACGAGTGCGACAGAGATAGTCCTAGTCAGTCACTGTCGCTCTCTCTTCCTCCTGTAGGGAGAGACACAACTAGTTAGTGTTTAGATTTCGAGTCTTTGTTTTTCGGGTTCGAGTCAACCAAGAATTCTAATTAAATAATTATCGCGTTATTCGCAGAGTTAGGTTAAGTTAGTTTTAGTAAGCTCTTGTAAATATTACGTCTTTGATCAATTTTTTTATTTTCGATTCTTTAATACGAGCCGAAGGCTCACCCATTGTAAATACTAGCCTGTTAATTAGTTGTAAGTTCTACTCGTGTAGTTTATTTAGCGTTCCCGTTGGGATATTGTCCCACGAGGACTTAGTTTGCCGAGTTATTTAACTTTTGCATGATTTTTTCCTTGTTATTGCTGTCCTACGTGAAAGCTAGTAGTGTATTAGATATTGTAAAGCTCGTCAAACGTGGCCAGGTCACTTTTACACGACCTGTGGCCGTTCGTTATACAAGGGAATTTATTCCCGATCGTTAAAATTATTATTTCTATTTCTTTTCTATTTTGTTGAATAAATTCTATTTTTTTCTATTGTCAAATTCAAACGCTCGAGTCGTTATTTAACGTCCCGCTAATCCTTCAATTAATCCTGACCCCTCTCCGCGGTACTGTAGCTAGCCGACGCTTTACGTACCCGTAGGTTATATTTTGTTTATATTTTTGAACGTGGCGGTTATCCGCCTGGCGCCCAGCATATTTTTCAGGTAATTAACTTTGGCCAATTGTCGAGTGGACGGTTCTCGGAGGCTAGCATCCGGTCTAGTTCGAGGGCTAAATAAAATCCACGTCACAACACATAAACGAGTAATCCAGACCTCACCCAATATCACCTGTGTTTGAATGATTACAATAAAGACATTCATCACATTGATGGGCTCGCGCAGCAGATAAGGAATTGTAGTAGATGTCAAGAGCACGGTTGCGCGGACAAGGTCTATTGAATAGCGTTATCAACTCATTACCCTTTGAACTACACATACCCGGCTATCAGTACTGTGGTCCCGGTACACATCTGGCTAAGCGTCTGACTCGAGGTGACACGGGAATCAACCCGTTGGACAAGTTTTGTGGTTAGCATTATATAGCCTATTCACGAAGTAAAGACCTCCAGGCTCGCCATAACGCAGACCAAAAGCTAGCAGAACAGGCATCACACCGGGTCACAGCAGGAGACGCTGCGTTGCTCGAACGAGCAGCTGCGTGGGCAGTATCGCGTGCAATGAAGGTTAAATTGAAAATGGGTGCGGGATTGAAGCGTGGTAGAGGGGAAAAAAATGCAGGTGGGAAATCGAAGAAAATTAAAAAAAAAAATGTTTCACAACGTCGGAGGACGAGGGCGAAACGAGTAAAACCCCGAATTTTACCTCCTGGTAAGCGTGGAGGATTTTTACCGTTCTTGGTTCCATTACTTGCAGGATTGTCGGCAGTAGGAAGTTTAGCGGGGGGAGCCGCAGGCATCGCAAAATCTGTGAATCAAGCATCTAACGCTCGCAAAATTTTATCTGAAACTGAGCATCACAATCGTGCTATGGAGCAGGGTGGTCGCGGACTGTATCTGAATCCCTACAAAAAAGGTAGTAGGGTGGGAAAATGTAGAGGAAAAAAAAAAACTTCAAAAATGAGATAATCATTCTACCTAACGGTCCTCCAACTAACATTGAGCTTCTCGCGTTCGCAAAACGTATGCGCATTCCATATTTTAAAGGCGTGTTTATGCGATCCGAACTACGTAAAAATAAAAACCCCATCCAAACGAATGAGTGTGGGATTATTAACTTGGATGATTTGCAGGGGCCTGGTACGCATTAGGTGGCATACGTGAAACGTGGACATAAAATCAAGTATTATGATAGCTATGGAAATCTGCCGCCACCTAAGGAATTCATTGAATATTTTGGGAATAATGTGCAAATTGAATACAATCACGATCAGTATCAAAATTATAATTCTGCAATTTGCGGACAACTGTGCTTGCTATTTTTACGTGATGATACATAAATTACATTCACATTCAAAGTCCAGTATGCACGTGACTGCGCTATGTCGCTGACGCTCACGCTTTCGGGGTCAACGTCTGTTCTTAGTGCAAATTATTTTCCACCGATTGTCCTATCCGATAATGCTCAATATGTATTGGGATTGGTAGATTTTGAAACTTTTAACTCAGTACCAAATGTTGATGGGGCCAATAATAAATTTTATTATGATGGGGGCAAAGAAATTATTATTCCCGACGGATCTTACGAAATTGATGATTTGAATAGATATTTATCGACACAGCTAGTTGACGATTCTAAATCACCACCCCCCATTGTACTTCGTCCGAACAACAATACATTAAAATGTGAGTTAAAGTGCGAGTATGACATTGACTTCAGTGGGGAGAACAACCTCGGCTCTCTGCTGGGGTTTACAAAGCGACAGCTCAAAGCTAACGTCTGGCATGAATCTGATCTACCTGTCAACATTCTGAAAGTTAATATTATACGAGTTGAGTGTAACATCACGGCGGGTGCATATAGTAACGATCGTGCAGTACACACGATCCACGAATTCTCTGCAAACGTGCCACCTGGCTATAAAATCTCCGAGTCCCCTCACCACGTCATTTACTTACCCGTAAGCCCTCGTGTAATCGACAACATAAGAGTTCGTGTTGTGGATCAAGACGGTAATCTCGTCAACTTTCGAGGAGAACAGATAACAATCCGTTTGCACGTAAAAGTGCAGTGATTTTTCATCATGTTGATATACGAGAATGTGCACAAATATGTGGCAACCATACCCCCATCGCTCAGTATTCAAAGTTTGGTCAAACGAACAACACCATACGCAGTACGTCAATCGCTTACGGCTGATAACGTCAATTTTTTAGAATCCTTGGGATTTCATGTAAAAGATAGATATGGCAAATCTGCTAAACATTAATGCCCGACCAATATTTGATAACAGTGTAACTCGAGTTGAAGTTCATGCTCACGCTCCCTATGCAAGTACATCATATCAAAACAATGACGAGATACGAATTCCGATTCAACGGCAAGATTTGTATGTATTACCATGCGACAGTTTTTTATACATCGAGGGCACACTATTGAATTCTGTACCGGATGCGAATGGTGTCCATGCACCAGCAAAAAATGTGAAACTAATCAACAATGCAATGGCTTTTCTTTTCGATGAAATTAGGTATGAATTAAATGGAGTTGAAATTGATCGATGCAAAAATTTAGGAATCAGCACTAGTATAAAAAACTATTTATCATTGAATGTCAATGCTGGTAAAGCCCTGGAGGTTGCAAATTGGAATTTGTCGGGAAATTTAGTTGAATTGGATCGGGGGTATTTTAATTATTGCATACCACCACTGCGCATCCTGCTCGGGTTCTGTGAAGATTATAAAAGAATCATCACAAATGCACGTCATGAACTGGTTTTAATCCGTTCAAGAACAGATTCAAATGCTATATTTGTGGGAGAAACGGCTGCAGCCGTAAATCTAAAGCTAAATAAATTACAATGGCGTATACCCCACATAAGTGTCGAAGATTTGCGAAAATTGGAGCTGTTACATCTTCTTGAGAGCGGCACATCGATTGAAATTAGTTTTCGTTTATGGGATTTGTATGAGTATCCAGTGCTTCAAGAAACTACTCACCATACCTGGTCCGTGAAAACAGCCGTTCAACTTGAGAAACCTCGATACGTGATACTGGCGCTGCAGACAGGACGAAGAAATAAACTTACTCATGACCCCAGCGTATTTGACCATTGTGAATTAACAAACATTCGCCTATACCTTAACTCTGAGTCATATCCCTATGATAATTTGGATTTAGATTTCACGCGAAAAAGATACGCTTTGCTTCATAGTATGTATGCCAACTTCAAAGCATCGTATCAAGTGAAAGTTCTTGGAAATCCCCTCCACATTATTTATTTGAAAAGAATTAAATACACCAAGCCGATAATGGTCATAACACCAATTTCCCACTGAATGCATTTATTTCTGTCAAGTATCTGAAGGAAGGGAGTAGTCAGGCTTCAATTTTTCATCACAATTACAAAAATTGGATTAATGATATCAAACAGTTTTACTCTCCAACAATAAGGCACTTTGTAAGCGCATGATTAAACGGTCGCGACGCGTGGTGCTCCAGATCGAATAATTTTTAACAGTTTGCGCTGAATTGCTATTATCCCTACTCGCATGTGTACACAATTCTGTAAAATGGGGCTACATAGTTTTACAGAATCCATATAACAATGAGATACTTTGTAAGTGTGTGATTAAACAACCATCGAACTAGCATTATCGTGGCGCGTGCTGCTCCAGATCGAATAATTTTTAACAGTTTGCGCTGAATTGCTATTATCCCTACTCGCATGTGCACACAATTCTGTAAAATGAGGTTACATAGTTTTACAGAATCCATATAACAATGAGATACTTTGTTAGTGTGTGATTAAACGGCCATCGAACTAGCATTATCGTGGCGCGTGCTGCTCTAGATCGAATAATTTTTATCAGTTTCTGCTGAATTGCTATTATTCCCACTTCGGATCTAATTTTCTCGTTGACTCTGCTCATGATGCAAATGAGCATTCAGAATTAAACGCTTTCAGTATATCAACGTGAGCAGTCGCCACTAAAAGCTCAACTCCGTTTAAGCTGAACTCCATTTTAAATTATCATTATACACTTAGAATAAAAGTGGAAAAACATTATGTATTTCACATCCTTTATAATTCTCTGTCTCGTAAATTCAATAATTTCTGCTCCAACTGCGGAACGCGAAATGCTGAATAATGGGATAATCCATCAACTGGATGCAACTAGCCTGCACTCAAACGCATCATTTAACTTTGAACAATTTTACCCACCTCCCGATTATACGCGAGGTTCGGAAAAATCTATACCCCATGGCCAATACACCAACGTAATGAATGTTTACAACGGGGGGATCAACCCGAATCAGATTTACACGGCAGCACCTGCAACAACACCGGCGCCAGCAACAACAACACCGGCGACAACAACAACAGTTAAACGTAAGTTTACTCAAATTGATTTCTTTCTTTGTGATTAATGAGGTCGCGGTAAAATCGACTGGAGTGAATAGAATTTCTGCAATCATTCTGAAATAGGTACCTGTCTAATATAATTGTGATAATATAAATTGATAGGTTTTGAAATTTTCGTATTCCTGAAGATAAGTGAAATAAATATTTTGGTGCTCTCATCATAATTTCATGATTTTATTGATTGTTTAAACAATCCTTTTCATGAAGTTTATATTAAAAAATTTATTTGTGGAGAGATAGGTACTTGTCTAATATCATAGTGATAATATAAATTGATAGGTTTTGAAATTTTCGTATTTCTGAAATAAGTGGAATTGATATTTTGGTGCTCTCTAACCATAGTTTCATGATTTTATTGATTGTTCAAACAATTCTTTTATGAAGTTGATATTGATTCAAAATTTATTTGCGGGCCGCTACAACACCCCTACGAATCAATGTCATATAAAGTTCAGAGTTTATTCTTATCGCATATAATATTTTCAGCCCGTACCAGCACTGATCAGAGTACCTTCCGAGATTTTGCAGTTCAGTGGGAGCTTGAAGACGCCGAAGGTAAAGTGAGTCGAATCAGGCTCCGGGGTTTCCTTCCTTATACAAAATTTTAATATAGTAAGGAAACTCCCATATTATGAGTATAAAGTGTTGAACCAAATCAATTATGAATTTTTTTGTTCATTGCAGATGAGTAATTCAACTACGAGTTCGCCCCCTAAACGCGATGGTGCACCTCAGTCGTGGTACCATATCGTTCGTGTTAATTTAGATAAACACACGTGTGAGTCGAACTCTAGCGTTACAATCATTATCCATTCGTAGTCTGTTAGTAGAATGGGTTATACATTCATAGTCTGTTAGTAAAATGGGTCATATTTGTAGTTTATTTAGTAGTCAAGGATTGATTTGTAAAATGTGTTTTATATTTGTGTAACATCGAATAAATCATACATTTATTGATAATTATTGATACTCATTATTGTATTTTATTAAGGTCTGCATGCCCAGACAGACTAATTCATTATCGATGACTGAATCCACATCAAAGTCCTCGCTATTCATTATGACGTTTCTCCCCTCCACTTCACTTAAAGCATCCTCCTCCATCGCTGCACCAAGTTTTTCAACAAATAACTTCGCACGATCTTTAATAGTTTGTTCTTGCATCACGAGTCTGCATATGGTGACAAGAATACACGGTAGTATACTCTGCAGCGTTCTGAACGACACCTCCATGATCGTAATATTCGCAGGTGAAAAATACACAGCATTCTTGTTATAGACTTTGCGACAATCCACAAATGAGTCTCCTCTCGCAGTTAACGGAATCGTGTATTCTATTCCCGAATTAGGTCAACTCCCATATTCGAACCATTCGCTAAGAACTTGCTGGCTGCTTAGAAAATTTTCCCAAATACTTTGAGTGGAAACCATTTTATTATTCCGCACCGTGTCCACCAGGGATATTACAATTTGACATGATAAATCACCTTTGACAAGAAGTTCAACTTCTATACTTTTGGAAGAAGATTTATTCAAACGAAACTTCCGATTGAGGATTCCGAAAGATACTTCTTCTTCTTCTTCTTCATCGACTAGTTGGCCAAAATTTGTTCGCTGCTTCTTCGGATTGCATGGTACAGCCCTCTGGGAAGACTGAGGCCGCTTGCAACCTGGGCGACAGGAAGTGAGAGTCTGCGCCTTCTCAAAAGGTTCTGGCTGTGCGCAGAGAACCCAATGTTGTTTTCCATCACACATTTCGGTGTGGTGTAGATCGGCATGCGTTGCAAAATTATTCGATGTTGACGCCATTGAAGCTGATGGTGACTATGGCTGCAGGAACTGATCGAACTGATGTAGTTTGTAAAACCATTGCAGTATTTATATTCACTTCGAGAATAATATTTTTTCCACATCAATTTGCTCAAGGATGACTTGGACTGATCCTCCCCATTGATTATTAATGTACAATCTAAGATTTATTTGTGCGTCCAATCAGTTGTGACAAGATTGAGAAGATATTCCCATACCTTGTATATTGCAACTCTGATATTGCAACTTTGTATGAAGACTGACGCATATATTCGAATTAAAATCAGCTTCCATTTACCTGTACTTTCAATCAGCTCACAACCCTGTATGAAGCTTATCACGTCAGTTAAGATTAATTATTATTGAAAAGTGGGCGCTCATGCATAGATCAAAACTGATGCTATGATCCCCGTTGGTTGGGTATAAAAGGCTCCGGATTTATATGCTAAATGACAGTCTTCAACTAATACTCCATGCGCACTGTTCGTAAGCGGCGAGAACTAAAACTGCGAATCGAACTGCTTTTCAAAAATATTGGTGAAGTAAAAACCTTGATTCAGGCGAAATCAGATCTTGATCATATTTTGAGAAGATTAAACACTATAAAATTAATATGAACAACGCCATGGACTTGCCGAAAATCAACAAGGTGGGTCGATGTGATGAATACCTTCCCACCAAGAAATTGGCAGATCTTGAGGTCAATAAACACTACCCCGTCACCGGCTTGCGGAAAGTACAAACAAGATTCGGTACAAGAATAACCCTTGATTTGGAAAACACATTTTCGGCATTTCTACCTGCACGCATGTCAAAAGTGCTGATTGACGATGAGGACTTAGTCCAAAAAATGATACTGGCTGCCGATGAGAATCGCCTTCACATGCATAATCTTGGGGGACTATACAACCGAGTAGAATTCAACTATATGTGAATTTAATAAATATCTGAAATGTATCACGTTTACAAATAAATAATCATACATGAATTGTTCTCTCAAGCCTACCTTTATTTAACAATAATTCAGGGTCTATCAGTTCGTAGAATCTGATTTCTGATCAACGTGTAGAACTGTGCAGTTCAAAGACCTAATCAACCAGTTGAACTTGCAGTTCTACGACCTGTTCACCAGAAATTTCCTTCAGCGTCGATAGGGTGCGTGTTCATCACATTAATATAGTACTAGGGCTAAGATTCGTTTACGATAATTTGCGAACAGCTTAGTGGTGGGGGAGAAGGTCTAGTATTCAAAGCCTTACGAAACTGGTTCATCTAGTTGCTTCTGGGTATGAATATGGTGCCATCTCAAAATCTGAGTTACTTGCAATCTGAATTCACAAGTGTGAGCATCAAATAGAACTCCAGAGGAGATTTATTGAAAATGATAAACATCATGGATTTATCTGGTACCACAGACCTATCTGATGCCAATGTGTTCAACGCTGGGCAGTTAGTCGAGGACTCCTCTACCCACAACTTCACCGATGCGGAGATATTCAAAATTGGTCAGTTGGGTCTATGCGGTGAACGTCTTCCCATCAAAAAATCAACTAGCGGTGTGCATATCATCATCAGTTTGCGGAAGATGACAACATTATCGGGGCGCACAAGAATAGTAGCCGACATAATTGGGGGGGACGCTCCTTACGAAACCTTTACCGAAAATCTACCTCCACGTATAACTGCAAGGCTGCTGAGTGATGAGGCCTTATTCCAGAAATTGAAAACGGTTGCTGAAGACGGAGGCGTGTACTACCGCCATGTTTCTAAACGTTTTCGTTCAATTTTATTCACATTGCGAAGTATCCCCTACCTGCCTGTATAATTTGAAATAAATCTTTGAAATATAACATGAATTTGTTGTCATATGCCTTACAATATTTGAGAATCTACTCTTAGTTTGTAGGATAGCTTTGAAATTTGAAACGAGGTATATAACCTAGGTAGTATCTCGACCTTGAGCAATGTGCACTATCTGCGTCGGATATCTTGCAATTGACTTGTTGATATAAAAAAATGTTTCCGGCGAGGGTAACCAGTAGGAATTAACGTACGTCCACCGTCAAAATTCTGATGATCACCTGTCACACAAATATTCTCCAGGGGGATTGTCACGTAAGTAAGCTAAAGGCGCCGGTTAGAACTTTCGAATCTTCATTGCACTGTAGGGAACTTGCACTCACTCACTATACTGTAGATACTATACTGTGAAACTCTTAAAAATAAGGTAACGTCACTCACCATAGGCACTGGACTGTAATAACTGGTAGGGTTACTCCCATGAAAATTTGCGTAAAAATCTGATGATTGATTATCACATTGATTATCACATAAACATCGGGCATAACCAGTGGGATTACCGGTAGGATAACTCCCATAGAAATTTGCGTGAAAATCTGATGATTGAGAATCGAAATTTGCGTAAAAATCGGATGATTGATTTGCGTAAAAATGTGATTATTGATTGTCACATTGATTATCACATAAAAATCGGACATAACCAGTGGGATTAACAGTAGAATTACTACCATAAAAATTTGCGTAAAATGGTAAGAATTAGCGTAAAAATTCTAATGATTGCTTGTCACACTAATGACATGAACGCGTAGGTAAGAACTCCTGAAAATACTGGACTGTAGATAACCGGTAGGATTACTCCTATAGAAATTTGCGTAAAAATCCGATGATTGATTTGCGTAAAAATCTGATTATTGATTGTGACATTGATTTTCACATAAAAATCGGACATAACCAGTGGGATTACCGGTAGAATTACTCCCATAAAAATTTGCGTGAAATGATACATAAAAATCGGCCATAAAGGCGCGGGTTAGAACTTTCTAGAAAAAGGAACTTTCTAGAAAAAGGTAGAGGCGCGGTCATGACTCCTCTACAGGGTGGATCTTGACTCTCATGGTTCTTGACTAACATAGCTATACTACTTTTATCATTAAGAACAAAAGACACGATCCTTTTACGTGGAGCGTTGGCGTCGATGTGAGCATAGGTTTTTCTTACATCTGAAACAGCACGTCGAACGCTAGCTGCGCCATCTGGTATGCGTATATGACAAGACATCTGAGAAATAAATAATGCATATTGAATTTCTGCACAATTGTATAATAAAATCCAAATGCTGACCCTCAAAAGCTTATATTATCTAGCGAATCCACAGATTCCGGTCTTGCCACGTTGCTGTCCATCTTGATAATGATTCATATGCTTGATAGCCTAATTTTTTCTTCACTCTTAGATATTCGTATATTCAAGATACCTGTGTTTCGGTTCCAAAGTCCGAGGAATTGTAAACATAGGACGATCACCGCAAAGTATTACCGGCTTGACAACAAGATAATCTCTGAGTACAATCCGTTATGGAATATTACTCCATGTTGCTGGGTAAACTAACAAAGTTGAGAATCGAAACACCAAATACCTGTTGTGTAATATAACTTCGCTACATACCTACGATATGAGGTGTAACATTGCATGTTACGACAGGCTCCTCACCCCTTAAACGACTTTGGCGGAGTGTATGACGATGAGAGAATGAGTGGATAGACCCCGAGGTCCGATAATATTTCCGAGAGGCGACCGTGACCGACTGAAGACTGTTGAGCATATTATTTATTCTTTTGTTTTGTTTTTACGACTTTTCTCTAACATGTGGGGGACGAGGCCCAGCCGACGGCTAAAAGACTGTGATACAGACCCGCCACGACCAACGCACGACGTTCAAGTATCAACTGTTTGGATCCTACTCGACGAACGCCACATAAAAGCTCCGGAGGATAGTAGTGGCCACGCTACCTCTCGCTATTGAACGAGAGGACACGGGGGAGTGCCAAGGGCATTCTACAACGTGGGATATCGGTGGTGGAGGAGATTCCCGCCACCACGAAGAGCCTATGACCCGTGAGCCTCCGACGTAGCGAGCTAGAATCACCGTGGCGAACTTTGAATTGCGCGCGTAGCGATAACAGGTCGCCATATTTAAGGATCCTACGGTCGATACAAAAATCGATATTTGGTCGTAACACGAGGGCGCTGATTGCCGGCGCCATGCGGTCTAGTCACTCTGCGTTAGACTAGCGTACGTAGCACTCGTGCCTTTTGCTGGTCCACCTTGTTGTTTTTTTTGGTTGAGAATCTGATATTTTACGTTCGAGCCTCGTGGGCTTCCTTGACTAATTCACCGCGTTTTTGTGAGTGAGAGTGTTTCCCCGAGGAAGATTTCCCCCGTGGGATTGCCTGTCTTTAAGATGGATTTCGATCGAGAGAAGGCCGCGTTTACAGGTGGCTGGAAGACGGTAAGCGTTAGCCATTCTTACCCATGCTAATTTGAATTCGGCAACGGCCGTCAGCCATATTGCCAGTGAGCAAGCCACGAGGCTAATTAATATTCTCAGAATCGAATTAAACCGATCTCCGAAGGGTAGGCCGTTACCACTGTCCCCATGTATTAGAGTTTATCGTTCGAGTTATTATTTTCCTGAGAAAAATCGAGTATTTTACAGTCTGTTAAGTTCGGGCTTGATATCTGTCGTACACGAGTGCGACAGAGATAGTCCTAGTCAGTCACTGTCGCTCTCTCTTCCTCCTGTAGGGAGAGACACAGCTAGTTATTGTTGAGATTTCGAGTCTTTGTTTTTCGGGTTCGAGTCAATAAATCTCACTAATTAAATATTCATCGCGTTATTCGCAGAGTTAGGTTAAGTTAGTTTTAGTAAGCTCTTGTAAATATTACTTCTTGGATCAATTCCATATCTTCTATTCTTCAATAAGAGCCGAAGGCTCACCGATTGTGAATAATAGCCTGTTAATTAGTTGTAAGCTCTACTCATGTAGCCTATGTAGCGTTTTAGTTAAGATTTAGTCCCACGAGGACCTAGTTTGTCGAGTTATTTAATTTTTGCATGATTTTTCCTCGTTATTGCTATCCCACGTGGAAGCTAGTAGTTTATTAGATATTGTAAAGCTCGTCAAACGTGGCCAGGTCGCCTATACACGGCCGGTGGCCGTCATATATCCGAGGGAATTTATCCCTGATCGTTAAAATTATTATTTCTATGTTTTTTCTATTATTTTCTACCATTTTTATTGAATAAATTCTACTTTTCTTTTGTTAAAATTCAAACGCTCGAGTCGTTATTTTACGTCCCGCTAATGCTTCACATGATCCTGACCCCTCTCCGCGGTACTGCAGCTAGCCGACGCATTACGTACCCGTAGATTATATTTTGTTTATATTTTTGAACGTGGCGGTTATCCGCTTGGCGCCCAGCATTATTTTCGGGTGATTACGTTTGGCCAATTGTCGAGTGGATGGTTCTCGGAGGCTAATATCTGGTCTAGTCCGAGGACCGAATAAAATCCACGTCACAAATTGGCGCCCAACGTGGGGCCCTGAGAAAATAAATTATAGTTTTGTTAAATAATTATTCGCTTACGCGTAACGGTTACACTGTTGCCAAAGGACTTCGGGTCAAATATTTGTTTTCTTTGTTTACCGGAGAAGGAATAGCGGCGCGCACGCTCGCAGCGACTTTGTATCGAAGCCGTACCGCGGCAATTCTTGTGTTCATTGTAGCGTTCAAATTCTTTTATTTTATTTTCTTTCGATTTTCGAAACGACTTCGGGAATTGTCGGATCCTTTCGAGGGATTCCGATCCGTTGGAATCAATACGTTTTGTGTGAGTTAGTCATTATTTTTTTTTGCCGTGTCTTCCCCCCTAGAGTAAAATACTCGAAAATAGCTGTGCTAAAACACATTATATGCGCAGGGACACTGGACACGGACCCCCAGCCTAATATTAAGAGCCATTCGCTGTTAGAAAATATTACCTGCTTGTTATTAAATTGTTTTTTTTGTTTTTTTTTGTGTCATATCTCCTTGTGCATGCCTGGTGGTAGATAAATTGTACTGGGTGATCGAACAGAGACAAACTGCTTTAAAAATTAATATTGAGTACCAGCGGAGTCCTACCATCGCGATCACCGGGGGAAAACAACATTTAATTTGCCAATAAATAATCTCGGATAGCTAGCTAGCAAGGGTATTGTCTAGAATCCAACGGCTAACGTATTCTATATTTCGGTTTCGTGAAAATATCCTCTAACGTAGGGGAGATCAAAGTCCAAACTCGGCGGACTCTCAGTACACCCCGCACCGAGGGAAATATTTACGTGTCGGCATTGAGAGTCGATTCGACAATCATAGGTGTCGCGTAAATTCACATTTTGAGTTCTGGCTGTAGCAGTGGTGCTCAGGCGTGGGTTCTGAGGATCATATGATCGCAGTGGATATCAACTCACGGCTACCTCGACGAGTGGACTCGTCGAGAAGATCTAAGCGAGCGCGTTGAATATGTTTTGAGTTTCTTTTTTATCTTTCGGGTTCGGGTTCGGGTTCGGGTTATCTTTCGGGTTCGGGTTCGGGTTTAGTTTCGAGTTCGGGTTCGGGTTCGAGTTCGAGTTCGAGTTCGAGTTGATTTTCGCGTTTCGAGTTATTTTGCGTATTTTGGGCCTGTTGGCGAACATTCATACTTTTGTTTTTCTCTTTGTCGGTACTTTGAACATTTAGTTTCAACCTTCGAGTTTGATTTTCGCGTTTCGAGTTATTTTCAGTATTTTGTTTTTTTTTTGCGTGCTTACTTTTCGTTCGTTTCGGGATTGTGTGGTGTCGACGGAGTCCTAGCTTCCTCATCGAGTCATGGCGTCCAGAGATACCCCATACGGATGCGCTCTGTGGGATTTAGAACACGCGCAGTTGTCGCAATTGTTAAGCTCGCCAAGCATAAGTACCACGGGCTCAATCGCCGAGCTCCGAGACCGGTATTTGCGGCATTGGCGACGATGTCAGGGCGAGCTTACGATCCCCTGGGAGCCCGAGGATGAAACGATTTTCACCTCCGACGGTAGATTGCGACCGGGTGGTAGCCAAGGACACCAGCCGGACGCCTCGCAGCCCCAGGTTTCTTTCGCGACCAATTTCGAGTCACGCCCGGGAACGACAACGACCACGAGCATCATCTACACGATAGCTCAACCGGTCATGTCAACGATCGCCGATCCAAGGCCGTTGGTGAGCTTAGCGAGCTCACCTCAGAGGCCGATCTCTACACGTGTCGCGCCGGATGCGAGCGACGCATACAGAGATTTTTATTGCGACTATGCAGCACTCGGGGAAATCCTGGCCGAGGAGAGACTCGAAGCGATGCCGCGCCGATCTACGGCTAACCCGCGAGCGTTGGCTGCCTACGGCCACGAGTACCTACGCGGTACACAGGTCGAGGTCCTGCGCGATAACAGGCCCCCACAGCTAGAGCTAGAGGACCGATATCGTAGACCCGAGAGGCTAGCGTCCGACCGAACGAGGGTGAGGCCCCGAAACGGTGGAAATTAGCGATAGCCCGGACCAACCAAACCTCGAGGACTTAGTGCAAGAAGTACTAAGGAGATTACCGCGAGAATCTCTTCCGAAAGGAACCATAGGACCCCGGGAAGATAGGGATCGACAATCGCGCGCGGAAGCACGGCCAACGGAAGGCCACACCCGCCGAGAGGTCGACTTCAGGCAAAACCGAAGTCTGTCGCCGATAAATCCTCAACCGATAATTACCCACCCACCCTCCCAAGGTAGGTACCCCGGCACAAGCGTCTGGGAAGAACCGCGTTCCAGCTGGGAAGACGTGACGGAACCCGCGCGTTCTCACTGTAGAGACCGAGCTAAAGAGGTGGTAGAGGCGTTACGGAGGTGGAATGTGAAATTCGGAGGTAGCGGCGAACAAAGTGCGGAGGATTTTTTGAGCCGTCTAGATGATTGTAAGAGGTTCACTCCCTTGACCGGCAAAGAAGTGTTACAATCCTTGCCAATAGTTATTACGGGGATCGCCTCGGAATGGCTACGAATCGAGCGAGACAGTTGGTCAAGCTACGAGGATTTCCGTCAGGCCTTTAGAGGTTGGTTCGGCGACGAGACGGTAAATAAAAGATTCCGCCAACACGCCGCGTCGCGTACTCAGGGCGAGAACGAGTCGGTAACCGAATACCTGACCTGCATTCGGGGGTTACTGAATCGAATTACTAGGCCATACGCGTTGGAAGACCAACTAGACCTAGCATTCGAGAACTTGAGGCCGGAGATTCTGAATTTAATAGACCGGAATCAAATAACCAACTTTAAGGAATTAGCTCGGGCCGCGACAGCTAAAGAAAGAAATTTAGCGTTATCACGGGCGTACAAGCCACCCCCACCCGCCGACGCTGACGATTCGTATATGTCGGAGCTAACTTGCAAGGCAAAAGCCAAACAAACGAGGAAAGCTCAGGCACTCGCGGCCATAGATGACGCGGGTGCAGCTACGAAGGCACCGGTAGCGCCGAAGGCCACAGCCGCCCCTAAGTCGAAGAAAAAGGGCAGTAACAGTCAAGGGGGGGGGGGGGGGGGGTGGCCTTGGAAAAGGCCATAAAAGAGCAACTCGCGGCAATACAGTCGAGTTTAAAAAAAAAAATCGAGACCGCGACCGCGAATATACAGCCCCGGCAGGCAAACCAAAGCGCGCAGGCACACCCCGTAGAGACGAGGGTAGCCGCAAACACCATGCCAGCAATTGATATTGGACCAGCGGTCACGTGCTTTAATTGTGATCGTCGAGGTCATATATGGAGGGATTGCCCGGCGCCGAGGGTTCGTTTTTGCTATCATTGCGGTAGAAAAGGCGAAATAGCGACTACGTGTTCGCGTTGTCATCGGGGAAACGGAACAGGGGACTTGCGAGCAGGGCCAGGGAGTCACCCCTAATAGAAAATCCGAGCCCAAATAATCCTTATACCGAGCCGGATGCGGAATGCTTTCCGATGCAGACCCTTGAACTGCAGCCACGCTGGTTTTTAACAGTCAAAATCGGAAATTCGAAGGTTCGCGCTTTAATAGACACCGGGTCTTCCAGAAGTTTTTTAGGAGCTTCGGGAAAGAAAATCGCCGAAGAAAATGGTCGGGCCTTAAGCAAACCAGCTTTTGAATGGGTCATACTGGCAAACGGCGACACCGAAGCAGTCTTAGGGGAATTTATCGTGCCGATTGAAGTGGCAGGAATTACCCACGAGCTCGCGATTCGAATCCTCCCGTCGGTAGCGTGGGACTGCATCCTCGGTATGGATTTTATTAGATTATTCGAGTTAGAGTTGTATGGCGGAGACGATACGTGGCGTCTAAAAGAGGGACCGACGGAAACTAATCCGTTTTTCGAGTCATCGGCAGCGACCACGGGGTCAGCCAACGCGTGTTACGGTATAGCAGAATTAACTTCAGCGGAGAAAACGGTACTGGAAGAGTTTTTAGAGACTGAACTACCTGCGGTCACCGGCCGACTAGGATTAACAAGCCTAGCTGAGCATACCTCAGATACGCAGGGAAATTCGCCGATTGAACAAAGATATTATTCAGTATCGCCAGTCGTACAAGCCGCGATTCATGCTGAAGTTGATCGTATGTTAGCCGAGGGTGTAATCGAACCCTCACAAAGCGCGTGGTCGAGCCCCATAGTCATGGTCAAAAAGCCGAATGGCAGTTATCGTTTTTGTTCAGACTTCCGTAAAGTAAATAGTGTCACTAAGAAAGATGCCTACCCGATTCCATATATTAACGGGATCTTAGACAAATTACGTGCCGCGAAGTACATTTCGACGATTGATTTGAGTCGAGCTTATCATCAGATTCCCTTGCACCCAGATAGTCGCGAAGTCACTGCGTTTACTGCACCGGGTAGAGGCTTATTTCACTTTACGAGGATGCCATACGGGCTCACCGGAGCTCCTGCCACGTTTTAAAGATTGGTTGACAAATTAAGTACCCCGGATATGGAACCGCACGTTTTCGCGTATTTGGATGACATTATCGTAGTGACAAACAATTTCGTGAAGCATATCGACTGGCTCAAACGCGTATTTGATCAAATAGCGAGGGCTGGTCTAACATTAAATCCCGATAAATGTGAATTTTGTAGAGATGAAGAAAGATATTTGAGGTTTAGGGTTAATAATGAGGGATTGCAAATAGACCCCGACAAGATCGAACCGATTGTTAGTTATCCGGCACCCCGGAACTTGAAACAATTGCGACGGTTTTTAGGGATGGCCTCGTGGTACCGCCGATTTATTCCAGCGTTCGCGGGCTCCTTGGAGCCATTAACGCGGCTTTTACGTAAAGATAGAAGGTGGGAATGGGGTGAAGAACAAGACCAAGCCTTTAAGGAATTGAAATCCGCGTTAACCTCAGCCCCAGTATTATCGTGTCCTGATTTTCGAGTACCTTTTGTAGTACAGACGGATGCCAGCGATTATGGAATAGGCACCGTCCTTACTCAGACGATTGACGAGGTCGAACGAGTCATCGCGTATGCGAGTCGTACTCTTTCTGAAGCCGAGAGAAAATATTCGGTGACAGAAAAAGAGTGTTTACCTGTAATTTGGGCTATAAAAAAGTTTCGCGCGTACCTCGAGGGGTATCATTTCACGGTGATTACGGATCATAGTAGCCTCCGATGGTTGCATAACTTGAATAATCCGACAAGCCGTCTTGCTAGGTGGGCATTAGAGCTCCTAGAGTATGACTTCGAGGTCGTACATCGGAAAGGAGCTATGCATCATGTCCCCGATGCATTATCGCGAATGTACGAAGACGAGGTAGAAGACCTCGCAGCCGTACATGTAGCCGCGATTAATGAGGTTCAAGATCCGTGGTACACTAAACGCGTACAAGAAGTTTTAGAGGCCCCAAAGAAATACAGAGAATGGTCAGTATTCGAAGGCCGATTATATTATTTGCGACCTCATCCGGTGACAGAACCAATTATGGAAGAACTTAATCCGTGGAAATTAGTATTGCCAGCCGAACATCGCGACAGAGCGTTTATTGAAGCGCACGAAGACCCACAGGCTGGGCATCTCGGGGTAGAAAAGACCTATACAAGAATCCGCGAGGATTATTATTGGCCTGGCATGTTTCGGGATATCGTGGTCGCAATCCGCCGTTGTCAACAATGCCAACAGTGCAAGGTCGAACAGGCTACGCCAGCTGGTCTGATGGGAGATCGCGTACTTAATCAGCCGTGGACAGTCGTCGCAGCTGACGTCATGGGTCCGTTTCCTCGTAGTCACTCTGGCTACGAATATTTGTTAGTCTTCGAAGACCTGTTTACCAAGTGGGTAGAGTGCATTCCATTGCGTAAAGCCAACGGGAAAAATATTATCGCGGCATTTGAGGATTTAATTTTGTCTAGGTGGGGTACTCCGGAGGTATTTCTCACTGATAATGTCACCGAATTCGCAAATAAAGCCGTCGATGACATGTGCGCCGAGTACAATATAGTACACGCTCACGTACCTCCGTATCATGCGCAGGCAAATCCTGTCGAGAGGGTAAATCGCGTTCTGAAGACTATGATCACGGCCTATATCGAGACGGATCACCGAGATTGGGACGTGCATCTGCATGAATTCCGTTTCGCGTATAATTCTGCAGTGCATAGTTCACTGAAAGTAAGCCCGGCGTTTTTGAATCTAGGTCGCGAACCGCGGCCTCGAGTGCAACTGCGACGCGCGGAGTAAGGTCCAACGACCATTCCGGAACCGTGTCCTGCGAAGTGGGCTGAAAGAATGACACGCCTGCAGGAATTAAGAGATCTCGCGACCCATCACTTACAAAATGCACGCACTAGGCAGGCACAATATTATAATCGACGACACCGAGACGGGCATTATAAGGTAGGAGACCGAGTCTGGAAACGAAACCGCGTTTTATCTTCAGCCACGAACTTCGTAGCTTCGAAATTAGCTCCCAAATTCGCGGGACCGTATCTCGTAACGAAGGTAGTATCACCCGTCGTGTACGAGCTAGAGGATGAAACCGGTAGGACACTCGGTCGACACCATATTAAAGATTTTAAACCGTACGTCGCCCCCGAGGTCGACGTCAATCTCAGCGAATCCGAGGAGGAAGACGCGTCGTCCGACGAGGCCTGAGGAAATCGTTCGCGTTCGTGTACTCCGAGTTTCTGTATTGAGTATTCGAGTGCTATTGGATTCGAGTGTTTTGTATTTTTTTTATTTTTTTTTTGGTTCTGTTCTTTTTTTTGAGTTAGGGCAAAAGGGTTTTAGGGAATTTTTATGAAATTATCGGTCAGTTCGACGAATTAGCTTTTCTTTATTTTTTTTTGAGTCGACTGCGCCAACCCTTGCGTAGTGAGAAAGTGCTCCCAGTTGTCTGAAGCTCATTAGCAGGGTCTTTGGTTCTTCGCAGCCCAACCAGGCGCTGCCTATGAAGAGCAGGACCGAGTGGCTTGTAGCGAGCTAGTCGACCTACAGGCGCTCGAGGTCGAGAACGAGGAGCCAGGGGAGAGGCCACCGTGCGAGATCCCGGGACTCTAACCAGAGCCAGATCTCGAGAGGGAAGCCGCCTTCGGGCGGAACCCGGAGCCAGGGGCTAGCCACCAGGAAGAGCGACCATCCAGCCCAAGTCCTCCAACCCCCACCGCCACGGGGACAGTACCGCGTCCGCGGACACCCATGGTTCCAGTGCCGAGGGATCCGAGATACACGCCCGCACCCCGAACCCCCGCCAGGCCCCGGCCGCCGTCCGAGGTCGACCGCCTCGAAAGAGAACTCCGGGAGGCCGATCAGCGAGCTGAGGAGGCTCGGAGAGTGGTACGCGAGCCCACGAGAATAGCCGCCGATGCCCACAACGCGGCTCTTCTGGTCCGGCAAGCCTATGAAGCCGCAGTTCGCACTCGTACGAACCAGGAGGAGATCGGGCGAGAGCGTAGGGAGCGAGAGGCACGGGAGGCCGCCCTACTAGCATATCGCAGGAGCCAGAGTAACTGCTCCAACTGCAGTCGCGCGGGGCACAAATCCCGCGACTGCAATAGACCGAAACAGCTATTTTGCAATCTCTGCTCCATGGACGGGGTCCTTGCCGAGACCTGTCCCTGGCGAGACCAAGGGTGGCACCTAGAGCTAGCCCGGCAACGAGAAGAAGACCAGGATCGACGGGGATATTATCCCAGGGCCTCCCGTGGAGCGCGCGGCGGGTAGTAGTCCGGTTTGCGAGGGGAGAAAAGTATCGGGGCCTTGTTGTTGTAGAAGTCGTTTTTTTTTTGTATTATTTTTCCTTTTCCGTTAAGCTACCTTTTCCCAAAAGTATCGTGGGGATATCCACCACACCTATGCATTTTCTTTTGTTTCGTTTTTGTTTTGTTGTCTTTCCCTTGACGTGGGGGTATTGTTTGTTTTTCTTTTCTTTTGTTTGTATGGAGTCTTTCAGACTCAGGCGTTGACGCCTTGTATTTAGTTTCGTTTTGTTTTGTTGGTTCGTAGTCTTGTAACGGGCTTGATAGCCAGTTATAACTAAATGGTAAAATAGGACGGGGTGTGAGGGAGAGTAACGTGGTCGAGTAGAGACGGGTGTAGAAATTATATTGTGGGTTTATTCAACAATTGCTTAAAACTAGTACAAATGGGGTGGGTGTGTGTGTGTGTGGCGGTGTTTGAGAACGTGAGGATTGCTAACCAAACTAGCGGGGTTTTATATAAAGGTACTGACCTCAAATTACGGAGATTGGTGGCACAGATAACTAATTACTTAAGTAAGCACGTGTCGCTATGACGGTCTGTACTCGAGTGACTCTCTGACGATCGAACCTCGTGTTCGATCGTCTTCGGCTATTATCGGTGATTTTGAATACTCTTTGGTTCCCCCGCGTAGCTTGGGGAGATTTGTGACTTGCTATGTCACAACTTCCCCCTCCCCACGCGGGGTGAAGCCTATAGGGTGAACCGTTTTATGTGTGTGGTGTATTATGTGTACTTATATCCTATTATCTCATACTTCATATGTTTACTATACCTAACTTATTATCTATGTCTTTTATCCTATCCTAATATTTTAATTGGCTTTATATCTTTACTTTGTACTTTTTTATCTACTTGCTAATTTATGTTACTTCTCTGTTTACTCTATTGTTTTGTTACTTTGTTATCTTTGACTAAATTCTGTTTCTGACTTTTTTCCTATTTTGTACTGTTGTGTATACCTTATTTACTAATGTGTGTCGTTTTCGTTGTCTTTTCCTGGTGTCGTGTCCTCTCGTCGTCTTTTTCCGGTGTCGTGTCGTCTCCTTGTCGTGTCATTTCATCGTCGTATCGTTATGGTGTCCTGTTGCATTTATGTTTCTCCCTTTTTCTTGTCTATCCTACTGTTGTGTCCGTGTCGTCTCTGTCCCTGCTTCGTTCCTCATCTTCTTTATAGTGTGGTGTCAAATGTGGTGTCTGTGTCGTCTATTTCAATGATTAATGTGTCTGTCTCCATCTCGTCGGCTGTTTCGTATTCGTCAGATTCTGTTTTTTGGTCTGTGTCCTGTGTGGTTTGTTCTTGTGTTGTGTTTTCTGTATGGTCTTTTGGTGTTATATGGTATTGTGTTGGAAATGGTGGGTGTGATCGTGTGCGTTTACGTCTCTGGTGTCTTATCGTTGCGTTATATAGTGGTAGTGTGATCGTCGGTATGTCGTATGTTGGTGGTGATGGTGGTGTGTAGGGTGGTAGATCTTCTAGCGTAATGAGTGGCGGTTGTGTGGGTGTAGCGTTCTGTTTCTTTTCGTGTCTGTTTTTGTATTTTATGTATCTGTCTGTCGCTTCCATTAGTGTGAATCCGGCGTCTATTCTGTCTATTAGTTCTGTAATTCCGTCTCGTGTGACTGTTTTTTGATTTATTGTCCGTTCGTAAGGAGTCTGTTGTCTGGATGTGCTGGTCGTCGGGTTATTTTTTGTAAGTCGTGTGTAGGGTGGATTCGGGTATCTGTGTTCGTGTGGTGGTTGTCCCGGTGTTTGTAGTAGTGGTATTTTCTGTGTTTGTGTTGCGTCTCGTATGTACTGTCTCGGTATCGGTAGAAGTGTGCGTCGTGATTCTGTCGGTGGATGTATGTTGTATTGATGTCGCAGTGGTCTGTCTGTCTGTATCGTCTCTTGCGTTGAGTATCGGTGTGCGTACGTCTGTTGTCTCGTTGTTCGTTGTTCGTGTTTTAGGAATCGCTCCCAGTCTGGCGCGAAGCGTCGGCGATAAGTTCGTCTTTGTTTGTCTGTCCATGGTCCTTGATTCTGTAATATATCGAATGTAGAATCAGTTACATGTATTTTTAAATGTATAGTTTCAAATGATCAATGTGCCATTTTCCTATGTTTTTTCCGCTTTCTGTTGTTAATTCGTAAATAGTCGGTGAGATTTTATTTGTTATTATGTATGGTCCAGAATATTTATGTGCTAATTTAGCTGCTATGTGGTCTACCTTTGATGAAAGTATGTGGGTCTTTTTAAGAACCCTATCTCCTACCTTGAACTCGGTGTTTCTATGTCTTAGATTGTAATAGTGTGCCTGTCTTTCGTTTGCTTCCGTTAGGTGTCTTTGTACTTCCTCCCTGATAATCTGTAGTCTGCGTAAGTGATCTGTCCATTTGTCTGTGTCCTGCATCTCAATGTCTCCCTCGTTCTCTAATTGATCTCGTAGGCATTGTGTCGGCTTCAGTTCTCTCCCCAGGTTCAGGAATGCCGGTGTGTGTTTCGTCGATGTGTGTGTACTTGTGTTTAATGCGAACTGTAAGTCTTGTAAGTGTATGTCCCATTCCCTGTGATCTTTTTCGACGTATGCTTGTATCATCGTTTTTATGGTTCTGTTTACTCGTTCTACCGGGTTTGCTTGTGCGTGGTATGGTGGTATTGTCGTGTGTCTAATGCCGAATTTTTGTGTTAATTCGCGTATTAGTTTGTTTATGTATGGTGTGCCGTTGTCTGTCAGAATTACGCGTGGTGTTCCCCATCGTGATATGACGTGTGTGTGAAGTGCGTGTTCGACTGTCTGCGCTGTTGCTTTTTTGAGTGGTATTATTTCGCTCCACTTTGTGTATAAATCTTGGAAAACTATTATGTATTGGCGTCGTGTTTTAGATATAGGTAATGGACCCATAATGTCTGATGCTACTACTGTCCATGGCTCTTCTATTATTCTGTGTCCCATGAGACCTGCTGGCTGTCTTTGTTCTACTTTTGTTTTCTGGCAAATCTCACATTTCCTTAAGTAGTTTACGGTGTCTCTGTACATTCCGGGCCAGTAATACTCTTTAGCTATTCTTTGGTATGTTTTTTCTATTCCTAGATGCCCTGATTGTGTTGTGTCGTGATTTTCGTGTAGTACTTCTGTGATTTTCTCTTTGGGGATTACCAATTTCCATGGGTTTGTGTCGGGTAATAGGTTTGAGTGTAGAGGATCGGGTCTATGGAAGTATAGGTGTGTGTCGCGTATTCTCCATGAGTCGTTTTTCTCTGGTCGTGTCTGTACTTGTGTCTTTTTGTATATGTACCATTTATCTGTTGTGTTTTCTATCGCGCCTACGTGTGGTTGTTCTTCGTCTTCGTGTAATCGTGATAGTGCGTCAGGTACGTGGTGTGCTGAGCTTTTTCTGTGTATTATTTCGAAGTCGTATTCGAGTAGTTCGAGTGCCCATCTCGCTAGTCTGCCTGTTGGGTTTCTTAGATTATGCAGCCATTTTAGTGCACTATGATCCGTGATGACTGTAAAATGGTATCCCTCTAGGTACGGTCTAAATTTCTGTATTGACCAGATTACTGCTAGGCACTCTCTTTCCGTCGTTGTATATTTCCTTTCTGCGTCGCTCAATGCACGGCTGGCGTATGCAATTACTTGTTCTGTATCTTGTTTTGTTTGTGTGAGTACTGCGCCTATACCTGTGCCGCTTGCGTCTGTTTGTACTTGGAATGGTAGTGTGTGATCCGGACATGTTAGTGTAGGTGGTGTTGTGAGAATTTGTTTGATTGTATTCGTCGCGTGTTGTTGTTCTTCTCCCCAAGTCCATTTCTGATCCTTTTTTAATAGTCGTGTGAGTGGTTCTGTTATGTGTGCGAAGTTTGGGATGAATCTTCTGTACCAAGAGGCCATTCCTATTAATCTTCTTAATTGTTTAATCGTTTTCGGTTCTGGGTAGTCTGTCAGTGGTTGTACTTTGTCTGAGTCTACGTGTAATCCGTGTTTGTCTACTATGTAACCTAGGTATTTAACTTGTGAGCAACCGAATTCACATTTATCTGGGTTAATCGTGAGTCCTGCGTGTGAGATTTTATCTAGTATTTTTCCTAACCAGTGTATGTGTTCCTCAAATGTCTGTGTAACTATTATAATGTCGTCTAGGTATGCAAATGCGTACGGTTCTGATTTTGGTCCAATTATTTTATCCAGTAATCTTTGGAAGGTCGCTGGTGCTCCCGTGAGACCATATGGCATCCTTTTAAATTGGTATAATCCTTTTCCCGGTACTGTAAATGCTGTTATGTGTCTGCTGTCTGTGTGTAGTGGTATTTGGAAGTATGCTTGACTGAGATCGAGTTTTGATATGTATTGTGCGGCGCGTAATTTGTCTAGTATTGCTGTCATGTATGGTAGTGGGTATGCATCTTTGCGTGATACTGAATTTACTTTTCTAAAATCGAGACCAAATCTGTACGTGTTATTCGGTTTTTTAATCATAACAATAGGGCTTGACCATTCGCTGTCTGATGGTTCTATTACATCCTCTGCTAGCATTTTGTCTACTTCCGAGTAGATCGCGTCTTTTATTTTGGGTGATACCATGTAGTATCTTTGTTTTATTGGGGCGTGACCTTGTGTGTCTATTTTGTGTGATGTTAAGTGTGTTAAGCCTAGTTGGCCTGGTAATGATGTCATTTTATTTCTTAGTAGTATCTGTAGCTCTGTGTGTTGTGTGTCTGTGAGTTGTTGTATCCCGCTGCAGATTCGCGGTGTTTGATAGTTCGGATATAGGTTTGGATTTGGTGGAAAGTTCGGAGTCGGTAGTAGGGCTTTTTGCTTTGTGGGTGCGTCTGTGTGTGTGTTTTCTATTCTATCTCTGTTTTGCTCTTGTGTATTTTTATATAGGTTTGGATTCGGTGGGAAATTTGGGGTAGGTAATAGGGCTTTTCTTTTTGGTGCCGGTGTGGTTGTGTGTGTTTGTTCCTGTGTGTCTATGATTTGCGACTGTTCTAGCACTTTCTTTTCTAAGTTCTCTTGTAATGCTGCTGCTTTTGCTTGTTTTGTGTGTGTTTGTGTTTCTTGTTCCCTAGTTTCTTTAGGTTTCTCTGTTTCTATTTCCGGTTTTCCTACCTCGTGTTTTTCTTTTTCTTGTTCTGCGTTATCTTTTTGTTTGATTGGGTATTGTAGTGGGACTGGAGTTGTTTGTGGCCACCGTTCCATTACGTATGTTACTGTTGGCTTTTCTTTCATGGACCATGTGTTTTCTACGAAATCTAATTTCATCCCGAAATGTCTTAATGCATCTATTCCGAAGATGCATGTCCACGCCAATGTTGGGATTATACCGAACTCTACCCATTTACTTGTGTGTCCTATTCTAACTAGTCTTGTTGTTAATCCTGTTATCCCTGCGCTCGTGCCGTTTGCTACTAATACTGTAGTGTTAGGTGTGTCTTGTATGTCTGTGTATCTTTCTTTTAGTATTTCTCCTATCTTTTGTCCTGAGTATGAGCGTGTCGCTCCCGTGTCTACTAATGCATTAAATTCTATTCCATCCACATCTACTTTTATGTGGAATCTCGGATCTCGTGGATTGTGTGTGATGGTGTATGTCGCATGTTCGGGTGTGTATGTGTTTTGTGTTTGGGGAACTGCCTCCACCCGTGTTGGCTGTTCCCTTACTCGTTTCCCGACTGCTGCGGTCTTGTGCATTGCCATCTCATGTGGCTTGTTGCGTTGCAGTTGTAGCAGCGTCTCTCTGTTGTGTCTGTCTGTGTGTTTGTCTGTCGTATATATAGCGGTGCTGGGTATGTAATCGCTGGGCGTGTTGGTGGTTGTATCTGCGGTCTCGTCTGTGTTGTGTATGTTTATGTCGGCTTTATGTTCGGCGTCGGTAATAAGACTCTACGTTGCTGTGTTTGAATCTGTGGCGCTGTGTGTGTATGTGTGTACTCTATTTGCGGTGTGTTCTGTTTCTCGATCATGCTCTGTCTCGTTTCTTCCCACGACCTATCTGTTTCCCATTGTTTACCTGCGTTTTCTAACTGTTCAAATGTTCTTATTTCGTATCTTCCTATGTATTGTTTGTATTCTAACTTTAGTTTTCTATATGTCATTTCTATTTCTTGTGTCAGTGTGTACGGCGGGTCTAATTGCGTGAATAGTGTTCTAATTCTAATCACGAATTCCGAAATCAGCTCGTTGTCTTCCTGTACGCTATTTCTTATTTCTTCTTCAATTCTATCTCTCCGCCGTGTGTCTGTGAATGTGTGTCTAATATGTTCTGCGAACTCTTGTAGTGTGTTCCATCTTCCTCTGTGTATTCTATACCATTGTTTTGCTTTTCCGTCAAGTATTGGTGTGAGATTGTCCATTAGTTGTTTGTCTTGTATGTCGTATCCTATTTGTAAGTCTCTTAAATTTTGTAAAAATTCGTATAAATCTTCGCTAGGTTCTCCGGTGTATTTTATGTTCCATGATTGCATCACTTTGATTGGTATTATCTGTCTTGGTGTTTGACTGTTGTTGAAGCGTTGCGTGCTTTGTGGTAGTACCGTCTCTGTGTCGTCGTGTGTCGGGTATGTCTGTGGTGGGTCTAAGTCTATCAGGTTGCGCATTGTTTGTATGTTTCGCATGTTTCTGCCTATAAATGTGTCTG
The DNA here is from genome assembly GCA_963992785.1 of Tenthredo livida. Taxonomy (NCBI): domain Eukaryota; kingdom Metazoa; phylum Arthropoda; class Insecta; order Hymenoptera; family Tenthredinidae; genus Tenthredo; species Tenthredo livida. Next base: position 5,460,718 of record OZ023073.1, read on the forward strand.
CGCCTGTTTCGTTTCTACTTATGTTCGCGTGTGTGGGGTTTGGCGATATGTTGTATATGTTCTCGTCTAGTTCGAATTGTATGGGTGTCGCGTCATGTACGTGTGTACTGTGCAGCGTGTGCTGCGTTGTTCTGTTTGAATGTAACTGCTCATTTTGTGAATGTTCTACTTGTATCTGTCTCATATCTCTGATTGCGTTCATGTTGTCTTCGTTCTGTCTATTACTTATAATTACTTGTCTATCGTCTCTAAATGGTTCGTGTACTTGTAAGCGTGGTTGCGAGTGCTCTATTTGCGCGTATCTAAGTGTGCGTTGTCTATTTTGTCCTTCTATGTCTACCGTGTTGTTTATAAAGTGCGCACGTACAGGACCTTGCGGTTGTGTGCCGCATGGTAACAGAGGTTCGCTCTGTCGTCTTTCCGCCATTTCTATGTATGTGTGTATGTGTGTATAACCGTTTGTCTTTGAATTTATCTATTCTACGTGATATCTTTTACTGTTTTGATTTGTTTAACGTCCTATTAGTGTGTGGGGAAGTGCGGATTTTTACGTTGGGCGCCAATTTGTAACGGGCTTGATAGCCAGTTATAACTAAATGGTAAAATAGGACGGGGTGTGAGGGAGAGTAACGTGGTCGAGTAGAGACGGGTGTAGAAATTATATTGTGGGTTTATTCGACAATTGCTTAAAACTAGTACAAATGGGGTGGGTGTGTGTGTGTGTGGCGGTGTTTGAGAACATGAGGATGGCTAACCAAACTAGCGGGGTTTTATATAAAGGTACTGACCTCAAATGACGGAGATTGGTGGCACAGATAACTAATTACTTAAGTAAGCACGTGTCGCTATGACGGTCTGTACTCGAGTGACTCTCTGACGATCGAACCTCGTGTTCGATCGTCTTCGGCTATTATCGGTGGTTTTGAATACTCGTTGGTTCCCCCGCGTAGCTTGGGGAGATTTGTGACTTGCTATGTCACAGTCTCTTATTTTATTTGTTTTTTTTTTGTTTTTGGTTTTCGGTCAACATTAGTAGTAATAACATTGATATAGTCATTTATTTTGCTATTTCTTTTTTTTTCTGCAGTTCCTAAGTTTTGAGCTTCCGTCTATTAGACTATTATTTTGGTTTTGTTTTTTCTTATTCGGAAAGTCGAACCCTTCCCTAAGTTTTTGCCTTTCTGCCTTCTGCAGGAGGAGAGTAGCGTGTGATGACTTAAAAAGTTAACCAGGGGTTTTCATAAAATTACCTTCGTATTCCCTCCCCGGGGGAAAGTTTAGTTTGCTAGAAAGTTACGTTTAAGCCATCAGATCCCGACGGATCTGTAGACGTAAGACGCGGTGTGCGGCCGCCACTCGGAGTTCGGTCCATGGGTCAGTTTTGCAAGCGCTTCCGCCCCAGTGGTCCGTCTAGGGGGGGGGGGGGGGGAGTTCTAACATTGCATGTTACGACAGGCTCCTCACCCCTTCAACGACCTTAGCGGAGTGTATGACGATGAGAGAATGAGTAGATAGACCCCGAGGTCCGATAATATTTCCGACAGGCGACCGTGACCGACTAAAGACTGTTGAGCATATTATTTATTCTTTTGTTTTGTTTTTACGACTTTTCTCTAACATTTGGGGGACGAGGCCCAGCCGACGGCTAAAAGACTGTGATACAGACCCGCCACGACCAACGCACGACGTTCAAGTATCGACTGTTTGGATCCTACTCGACGAACGCCACATAAAAGCTCCGGAGGATAGTAGTGGCCACGCTACCTCCCGCTATTGAACGAGAGGACACGGGGGAGTGCCAAGGACATTCTACAACGTGGGATATCGGTGGTGGAGGAGATTTCCGCCACCACGAAGAGCCTACGACCCGTGAGCCTCCGACGTAGCGAGCTAGAATCACCGTGGCGAACTTCGAATTGCGCGCGTAGCGATAACAGGTCGCCATATTTGAGGATCCTACGGTCGATACAAAAATCGATATTTGGTCGTAACACGAGGGCGCTGATTGCCGGCGCCATGCGGTCTAGTCACTCTGCGTAAGACTAACGTACGTAGCACTCGTGCCTTTTGCTGGTCCACCTTGTTGTTTTTTTTTGGTTGAGAATCTGATATTTTACGTTCGAGCCTCGTGGGCTTCCTTGACTAATTCACCGCGTTTTTGTGAGTGAGAGTGTTTCCCCGAGGAAGATTTCTCCCGTGGAATTGCCTGTCTTTAAGATGGATTTCGATCGAGAGAAGACCGCGTTTCTCAGGTGGCTGGAAGACGGTAAGCGTTAGCCATTCTCACCCATGCTAATTTGAATTCGGCAACGGCCGTCAGCCATATTGCCAGTGAGCAAGCCACGAGGCTAATTAATATTCTTGGAATCGAATTAAACCGATCTCCGAAGGGTAGGCCGTCACCAGTGTCCCCATGTATTAGAGTTTATCGTTCGAGTTATTATTTTCCTGAGAAAAATCGAGTATTTTACAGTCTGTTAAGTTCGGGTTTGATATGTGTCGTACACGAGTGCGACAGAGATAGTCCTAGTCAGTCACTGTCGCTCTCTCTTCGTCCTGTAGGGAGAGACACAGCTAGTTATTGTTTAGATCTCGAGTCTTTGTTTTTCGGGTTCGAGTCAATAATTCGCACTAATTAAATATTTATCGCGTTATTCGCAGAGTTAGGTTAAGTTAGTTTTAGTAAGCTCTTGTAAATATTACTTCTTGGATCAATTCCATATTTTCTATTCTTTAATAAGAGCCGAAGGCTCACCTATTGTAAATAATAGCCTGTTAATTAGTTGTAAGTTGTACTCATGTAGCCTACATAAGCGTTTTAGTTAAAATTTCGTCTCACGAGGACCTAGTTTGTCGAGTTATTTAATTTTTGCATGATTTTTCCTTGTTATTGCTATCCCACGTGGAAGCTAGTAGTTTATTAGATATTGTAAAGCTCGTCAAACGTGGCCAGGTCGCCTATACACGGCCGGTGGCCGTCATATATCCGAGGGAATTCATCCCTGATCGTTAAAATTATTATTTCTATGTTTTTCCTATTATTTTCTACTATTTTTATTGAATAAATTCTACTTTTCTTTTGTTAAAATTCAAACGCTTGAGTCGTTATTTCACGTCCCGCTAATCCTTCACATGATCCTGACCCCTCTCCGCGGTACTGCAGCTAGCCGACGCAATACGTACCCGTAGATTATATTTTGTTTATATTTTTGAACGTGGCGGTTATCCGCCTGGCGCCCAGCATTATTTTCAGGTGATTACGTTTGGCCAATTGTCGAGTGGATGGTTCTCGGAGGCTAATATCCGGTCTAGTCCGAGGACCAAATAAAATCCACGTCACAATGTACAGTTTTCATACAAAAAATGTGTCCACCACAATATGATGTAATATAGAGGAACGGTGCAAATATGATTACTTGATTTTGTTTGATTTGATTTGAGAATTGAGGGGCCTCATCGCCCCATTTGTAACATAATACTCCGGTACCGTTATTATTATTCAACACAAATCTAAAAAAGTCCAACTCTGGCTTATCTGGCGAAGTTTTCCTTTTGATTTTGCTGGCTTGAATAGTATCGACATATCCAATAATAGCTCTACGTAAAAACAATAACGGAGATAAAATAATGAGACTTCACGTCGAAATAATAGTAATATTGGTAAAGTTATTGCTTACGCGAATTTATCTCCGATCTCAATGTTTTTAATATATTCGGTGGTAGAAACCGGAGGAATACTGTCGTCAATCTTAGGTTTTTTTGATTTCGGCCGTTTATTTGATTGACTTCGAGATGAATTGGCGCGTCGAGACATTTTGAAGGATTGATTTCGAAGAGATGAAATTGAAATGGATAAATATGCGTCAGTCACAAAAATTTATCCAAACGCAACATGAACGAATGATTTTTCAAATGAATATAGTCACGGTTTGCGTTTCGTGTTTTTCCGTTTGACTTCACGACATATTGTAATCGATATTCGATATATTTTAGATAATTGTTCATTTTTTGAATGAATATAGTCACGGTTTGCATTTGACATTTCTACATTCGATTTCATTCGATTTCATGACGTGTAATCAATATTCGATAAATTTTATTCGTTTTTTTAATAAATATAGTTACGGTTTGTGTTTCGAGGTTCCTGATCTACTTTCGTATCCTATAATATATAAATTTACGTGGATAAATTTCAAAACCTTCATATCATAGGCTTATTAAACAATCCGATTTGAATAATGGCATCAGTCGAATGGAACCAGGGTATGCAATATAAATATGTATTTCATTACCGAACCGAACGACGAAAACGTGAAGTCACTGAAGATAGATTGAATTATCATAATAGATAGGTTAACGGACGAGGAAATGGGCAGACTATATGCGGATTTGGTAGAAGCAGAAACAGAGCTGAAATCAGAGCTGGGAGGGGGGCCAATCGTATCGGCACCAGTAGCGCAGAGTATGTCATATTCAACCGACAGAGAACCGTGACATAATGTAAATTAACTAAAAATTGATTAAATTATCATAATGGACGAACCAGCAGACGAACAATTGGACGCAATATATGTAGGGTTGATAGAAGCGTTAACAATGCTGGGAACAGAGATGGAACGGCGCGGATTGCCACCAGTAGAGCAGAGTATCTAATATCGATATGTATTTAATTACGTACTAGCGTAATTAATACATTAATTGGAACGTGATATCACTAAAGATTGATTAAATTATTATAATAGACGATTTAACAAATTCGGAGATTGATGAAATATTGGAACAAATTGCATACGTAGAACACATGGAACAGATGCAGCAAGCCGCTAGAGAGCAAGAGCTGTTAGCCGAGTTCGCGGAAGTTGAGGAAGCCCAACGTTACGCGGTAGAGGCAGAAATATGGCGTGATTTTGAAGAAGAAGAATGGCAAGAAAGAGAGGCACGAAGACGCGTCAACGATAAAGATATTGTAGAGTCCGAGGAAAATAGAAAATCTCAGTAATATATAATAGAAATTGAATATATATATACAAATCATTCATTCCAAAGATTTTGCTAGATACCGGAAAATTATCATCACTACCGTTTGTCCCGTATACCGTATGAATAATTTACTTTCTATTCGTAGAAAGATATACCAAAAACTTGCTGCTTTGGGCATGTAAATATGGCTGCTTTGCGCCATAATATATAAAGCAGAGGACCGACGACCACAACCATGCTGCTTTGCGCATGCATATATGGCCGCTTTGCGCCTTGATATATGAATGATTAAATTCATTAAATTGTAATTAAATTGTAAATTATTCATACGGGATACGGGACAAATGGTAAAGATACTTTACTTTCTATTCGTAGAAAGATATACCAAGAAATTGCTGCTTTGCGCATGAAAATATGGCTGTTTTGCGCCATAATATTGTTACATTGGGTAAAATTACCCATATTCTATTCAATTCATAAAACACCATCTAGTAGCCTATATGATAAATGACATCTTTTAAAATATAAGAACCTCGGTTGCTGCGTCAACAACGATTATTGTAAAACAAATCAGTCTGTCTTTAGCTTGCCACTGAAGCAGACCTGTATTTTCTGAATACATAATCTCATTGCAAAACATATATAATTCCACAAAGAGTCACTTTATTTCTCTTGGAGAACCTACGTAATAACTTATTAACTCAACGATTATTAAAAATCGTTACATTGGTGTCAGAATCGGGAAATTTCCGAGACCGATAAAGTGAATATTTTGTGAATCAACTGTGAATCAACTATAACTGAAAAACGAAATGTCTCGTCGACGAGCTACTGCTTCTACTGACGAACCCGCTGAAAACCAGCAAATACCACCTCAAGTCGACATGATGGAGCGACTATTTCAAGCTCTGGCCGCCCAACAACAGGCAAGCCTAGCGGCTCAAACCGCCCAACAACAGGCAAGTCTAGCTGCTCAAGCAGCGCAACAAGAGGCCAACCTATCGGCACAGAAAGACCGAGAAGAACGAGAGGCTCGACTTCGACGAGAAGAACGAGAGGCCAACCTATTGGCACAGAGAGAACGCGAAGAACGGGAGGATAGACGCCATCGTGAGGAACGGGAGGAACGCCGAGCTGAACGCGAGGCGAACCACGCAGCCCAACAAGCTACCCTATTCCTCCTCATGAGACGCCTGGAACTCCAGGAAACGATCTCTCAGACCTTAACTCCTAGACGTTCCCCGATGAGGATCGAGGAAATCGTTGAGCCAGCTGTCATTCGGTGGTCCGAGGAACTGCCTTACGGGATTAAACGAATAAATTATAGACCTTCAACGATAATCATAGAAGGGAATATCGGTGTGGTAAAACGACTTTCACTAAAAGATTTTTAAATGATAAGAATATCCTCACTTTACTTGAGCCCTTAGATGAATATCGTAATGTCGCTGGCGAGAATCTCCTGGAGATGATGTATAAAGATCCTCATAAATACGCGTACCATTTCCAACATCACGCCGCGATGACAATGAGAAATAGGCATTCGATTAAAACCGCGTTACCTAATAAAATAATGTAGAGGTCCATTTATAGCTGTAATTGCTTTGTAGAGACACGTCGGAGAATGGGAGATTTCGAAAATCTCGGAGCTCATTTATGAATGGAAAACGTTAGGGTTTTAACTAACGAGTCTCCGGCATACGAAGTAGATCTCATTGTTCATTTGAGGTTATCTCCAGAAGAGTCGTTTTCGCGAGTAAATTCACGCGCTCGTTCCGAGGAAGAGGGTATTGCCTTAGATTATTTGGAAGTTTTTCATGAAGTTCATGATGATTGGTTAGTGAAAAAGAAATTTGCGACTCTTCCAGCACCAGTCTTGATCTCAGACGCTGAAGCTTCCGCAGACGACGTGTATATGAATTTTTGTGAGGTTATGAAACCTGACGATCTCTAGTTTAGACTCAGATGGAGCTCGGAACGATGCGGAGTAACTCGGAACGACTCAGTCGAATTAAAGATGGCTTCATTGAGCGCGGAACAATTTAGATCGACTCGATCATATCAATTATTAAAGATGAAAGGCAGAACCTATCCCAAAATAACGTTTAATAAAATAAATTCATAAACTCAGAATTGAATTTGAAACGATGCATTTCAAGTCGGAGAGATAGGATATTAAAAATGAAACAAGAAATATACCTAAAGAAGAAGAAATAACAGAACAATTTATTGAAATAATTCGTTGTTACAAATTAAAAAAAAAAATAGATAAATTTGACGGAATTATTTTAATAATAATTAAATATTAACGGAGACCGTCAATCTATTATCCGCTGATTTTAAATGTTTTTTGAGCGTTAGTATCGATTTTTTATCATGTTTTCCACGACGTGCTTCGCTAGTATTTTTAAGTCTTCGCACTCCCGGCAATCCGCATTTTCGGAGATCGATAATAAGGGGGCTGTACAAATGTAACATGAAGCGCGCCCTCCTCGTGTGTCCAATTTATCTACGTAACTCCGATGGAGTTTCACTATCCCCAATGTCTCATGCTTCGGAACGCTGTTAGAAATAATAGAGATAATTTATTTCCTTTTAATAAGGATTTCCATTATAAAAAAAAAAAAAAAAAAATCTATCAATTATATCGCTTATACTTACTAGCTCATGTAGCAGTTTATGCAAGTAAATAGTTCTGAGTTACGGACTTTCACCCCAGATCCTTTGGCACACCCAACACGATTCCACTCATTTTCGAACCAATTTTTCACTTCAGAAATGTGGGTCTCTGTAATCTTATTTAAATTCAATTGGGCAATTACAATCCCAAGACGGATAGCGTCCTCGTTTAAAGACTCCATTATTCCAAATGACGCTATCTTTATGCTTCTTCTTCATAGCAATTGTTTATTTCTTCATTTGTTTGAACAAATTTTCTTATCGGTCTAGGAATAATTTTATTAAAATATTCGATATATGTCGTTTGAAAGATCCTCTTTTATTTCAATATCGATTCCCGCCGAAAATGTTTCACAAAAATCTCACTAGGCGTCGCTGTAATATGATCAATTAATAATGGAGTATAGATAAAAGGGATCCGAGCGGAAAACTTTAGTTATAGGTTATATTGTAGTAAACAAATAATAACCCAAGTTTTTCAGCTCCCGATATTCTGAGAGTAGGATTTTCTATTAAAATGATGAAAATAATTCTGAGACGACACGAAGGAAGCCTAACCCATCCCATCCTGACCTATTAATCCGGTTTCCCAACTTCCTCCCAGATAAGACTGCTCCAATTTATATTTACTTCACTTATTTAATGGAATCAATTAACTTAACTATTTATTATATTTGATAATCTATTTATTATTTCATCAAAAAGTTTAATTAATTATGACGATTAAAAAAAGATTTTAAAAGAAATTTAGAATTTGAAAGAGTTTTGAAGAACTCTAATTTATGACCTAATATTTCGTGAGAATAATATTTGTCCTCCTGTCCAGGTCGTTGTTGATTTATTTCGAAGAAGTATGGAGTTGGACCCCTTTTGGACTTCTTGGGAATCCTTGAGTTCTTCTATACTGGTCCTTTACCCCTCCAACCACTTCCAATACGCAGGACTCTCTACGCAGTAACTAAGGAATTCTTCTTCTTGTTCCGGATCATCCTTCTTGTTCCTGGTTCCTGGTTCCTGGTTCCTGATCCTCCATTTAAGATCCGAAGAATATTTCACACTTATCACATTATACACTTTTGGTTTGATTAGACTCACTATCTCCTCAAGGTTTTCTGTGGTTTACCTTGAGGCTGAGGGCGAATGCCGAATAGTATTTGGGGTAACTTTTAACTTCTTGAGCCACAGCTCCAATTCCCCCAAATAGAATACTTTGATTTACAACTTGTTGATCTATATGATGATTTTACACACTTACGAATTTAATTATACTCACCTCGAGAGTCGGGACGACTCTTTTACTAAGGGGGGGGGGGGGGGGGGGGGGTAGTGTTACATTGGGTAAAATCACCCATATTCTATTCAATTCATAAAACACCATCTAGTAGCCTATATGATAAATGACATCCTTTAAAATATAAGAACCTCGGTTGCTGCGTCAACAACGATTATTGTAAAACAAATCAGTCTGTCTTTAGCTTGCCACTGAAGCAGACCTGTATTTTCTGAATACATAATCTCATTGCAAAACATATATAATACCACAAAGAGTCACTTTATTTCTCTTGGAGAACCTACGTAATAACTTATTAACTCAACGATTATTAAAAATCGTTACAATATATACAACAGAGGACCGACAACCACAACCATGCTGCTTTGCGCATGCATATATGGCCGCTTTGCGCCTTAATATATGAATGCTTTGCGCTTTGATATATGAGGGGGAGGACCTGTACTACAAGAACTACAAAGCGGGGGACATGGAATACGTGAACTATGAGGCCAAAGACCTGGACGACTGGATCCGAATCTGAATCACGTTGTATTACAATAACAATAGATGTTCATTTTATTGTAACTTGAGACGTAGAGTCAAATCAGTTTTACTCTTTATACAATTACAATATTTGATAATTGAACAAATTTTAAATATATTCATGGTGATCTACAACAAATCTGTCGATGAATAAATAATATTATACAATTATAATATATATTTAATGACAAATTGCAGGACTCTAAATATCAACAACGTTCTACTGCGAAATGGTGTGGAAACGATAACTGTTGCAATAATTGTTATATAGCTATTATGCCAAATATAAATAGCGTATACTTTATATATAAAGTCTGAAGCATAAAATATAGTCTGAATTCTTAGTACCTGATAGCCAATGTGAAGAGAATATATAATCGGAAGTCACAAACTAGACACTGGATTTTATAAAAAATTTGATCATTTTTCGAAAAACATACAATGTCCGCGGATTATATGGATCTTGAAACGACTGATAAAAACTACTACTAACACGGGGGTTCGGCGCGCGAAGCGCGCAGGGGGGCGTAGCCCCCCTAGTATATATATATATATTATATATATGTATGGGGCTGTCCACGTCAAGTCGACACGGCTCCAGACCTCATCATCTCCGACTTGATTCCTAATTTTATATATGTTATCATTCCATGTCTGGAGAACCTTTCATGTTTTTTTTTTTTTTGATTTTCACACTAACGCTTTCTGAGCTATTAATTTTTTTTATACCTAAAAAGGACTTTTTTTCAAATTTTTAAACAAATTTCGAAAATCCTGATATAGAACAACCTCCCACTCGCAGAAACGTCTGCAAAATTTTTATTATATTGATTTTTGAATTTTCAAAAAAATGTATTCCTAAAAATGCTTTACTAATGACTTTCATCGTAGCACTTATTCATTTTCAAAGTAGTTGTACAACACGATGGCTTAGAAATTATTATACCGTAATATCATGAGATAAAGACGAGTCAAATAAAGATTTTTTAAAATGCAAAAAAAAAAAATAAGAAAAATTCCGCCCACGCTTCTGCGAGTGGGAGGTTGTTATATATCATCAACAGGATTCTAAAAATCAAAAATTATATCGGAGATGATGAGGTCAGGAGGCATGTCGAGTTGACGTGAACAGCCCCATATGTATAATATATAATATTATGATATATAATATAATATATAATTGATATATAAAAATGTATAATATGTAATATATGATATATAAATATATATATAAATGTATAACATGGTATTCTAGAATAAATTAACTTAATGAATTTGTACTTACCTCTTCTTGAATAGTTATTAAAGAATATATTAAAAATATATTTTTGCATATATGTAGCATATAATTTTACGTATATTTCAACATATACGTTCATATATATTCACGCATACATTCTGCCATATATATGCGTAAATATATTTTTGCATATATGTAGCATATAATTTTACATATATTTCAACATATATGTTCACATATATTCACGCATACAATATTATTCACGAATATACAAAAATATATTTTTGCATATATGTAGCATATAATTTTACGTATATTCCAAGATATATATTCACATATATTCACGCATACATTTTGCCATATATGCGTAAATATATTTTCACATATATATCGGAATATATTTTTGACATATACGATTTGGCGAAATTTCATATGTTTTTAATATAAACTTTTTTCATGCGACCCGTTGTTTGAAAGTTCACTTTTTGAGCATTGGATTTGGGCCGCGAAGTGATCAATTTCAGGTCACTAAAATATAGTGAAATATTATAGGACAGGAGCCCATAATGAAAATATTATCGGACGATATGAATATGTTTCATCAAAATAAACATAGTCAGGTTAGTTTTGACTATGTTCACACATTGTAAAATAAAATGTATGAAAATGTCGAATGTATGAGTCAAAATATTCTGATACAGCAAAACGCCATAACACCAGTAATTTTGGAAACTATAGAGTAAGTATAAGTATATAACACTTTAAGTGTGCGATTTTCCAAAAAGTGAACCTTCAAACAACGGATCGCATAAAATATTGTATGCACCAAGTCCGAGAAGTGTCAAATCCGGTATGGGTAATTTCCGAAATTCGCTTCTGAGTGTGTTGTGTCACAGCATACTCGATCGGCTCATATTAGAAAATACCCATACCGGATTGTGACACTTTTCGGACTTGATACATAAATAGCTCATATGTCACGTATATTTTACATATATTTTCAAGTACATTTTAAATATATTTGAAAATATACGTCACATACATATTTTTTCGGTGTGGGTGGTGGACTTTCCAGCACACAGGAGGCTATGCTGCTGAGAGCAGAATGCAGAGAAATGGCCAATCAGCTGATTGTAAGCGGGATCCCCGAAGCCACTGATGGGGAAGATCTTAGAGCGGTGATTCGGAGTCTTACCCGGGCGCTGGAGGTTTCTCTAGTCTCTAGTGATATCATCGAGGTTCAACGAATGGGAAGGAGAAAGGAGACAGCATTGGAAGATAAACCTCGACCAATCATCCTTTAACTGACTGAGCGAAAGAAGTGCGAACAGATCATTGATGGCAAGAGGGGTAAGCCCGACCTCATAGCCACTGCTACAGGCGCCCAGGACCCTGATGGAGCGAAAATATATATTAATCACCGATGGCCGATGCAACTGCATCAGTAGATATACTAGGCGGGTTCTGGACCAACGCGTGTTAGTGCACACGTACACGCAGGCACACACACGCACCCTCCCGTGTCCGTGTGAGGGTGGTAGAGGGGGGAGTCTGAGTTACGCTCGCGGACCCCTGACGACGTCACACTCAAAATGGCGTCGTCAACCCTCAAAATGGCGTCGTCCACCCTCAAAATGGCGTCACCTACCCTCAAAATGACGTCATACACCTCGAATTGACGTCACACACCCTTAAATTGACGTCGGACACCCTCAAAATGACGTCGCACACCCTTAAATTGACGTCACACACCCTCGAATTAACGTCACACACCCTTAAATTAACGTCACACACCCTTAAATTAACGTCACACACCCTTAAATTGACGTCACACACCCTCGAATTAACGTCACACATCCCGATATAAAATTCCCACACCCTGCGTCGGAGTCTTCTAGAAGCTTCCCTCAAGGTCATTCTGGAAGCTTCGGGAAGGCAAACAATTCCTGGAATTATTCGGCACCCTGTGAGAATTAGTTCACTTCGGATCGAGTTACTCGCAAAAATATGGTCGTCGGATCGAGTTACTCAGGAATAACCCTTGACTCCGGAAAGATCTTTTGGAACGTTCTAGAAAATTAGTAGGGGATTGTTAGCTATAAAAGAGCGGAAAATTCAGGGATGAAAATCAGTCTCCAACCGATCTTCGAGTAGTAAAGAATCTTCTCTAAGAATCTATTCTGACAATGGAGATGATATTGGATATGCAAGGTTTTGAAAACTTTTGGGACGAATTTGTGGTCAAGGAGCTGGCTGCAATCAGTGTTCAAGCGGACGACGCAGGCAGGCATGGTATAACTCGCATCCTGTTCAAACCACCCTGTTCTTGGCAAACCTTACCACCCAAATGCAGAGCTACCAATTCCTGGTTGACGCGAAATTATCATGGATTAGAGTGGAATGAAGGTGACATGTCTTACGATAATGTGCAGACAGCATTGAAGAGAATTGTTGAGCAAGCAAGTTATATACAGGGTGTCTGGAAATTCGCGCACGCGAAGCATACCGGCGGATTCCTTGCGAAATAATAAGACGAAAGTTACCTATGCAAAAAAGTCCGCGAGGACTTAGTTCTCCCGTGAAAAGGATTTATTAACGAACCAATAAGCGTTCGTCTATAGGAAATACTGTCTGAAATCCGCAAGAATCCGCATCGCCGTCCGCCTTACAAGGGCGAACAAGACAATAATGTGTGGTATTCCCCGCTCCGCCCGCCGCGTTTGAAGCCGCCGTAAGCAATTGACATTAGACAGTCGGTTTATGCGATAAAAATTACAGAATCCCGTTGTAAAAATTATCAACTAATTTGAAACGAATCGTAGAATCACAAAATGAGGAGCAAAATCAAGCTTGTTAAATATTTCGTATTTCAAATTTAATTTCATAAGTCCATTAAAATCGGTTGGCCAGATATCGTTCGAAGAACGGAAGAGAACGTGAATTTTCGGGACCTATTCCCAGTATCTTGACTCGCGCAGGTTGTCATCGCGTCTGTAAGTGCCGAGAAAATTACAAATGATGACGAGAGGTTCCTTAAACCATCCCCCGTCTTAAGGCCCGGCTAGAGTTATACAATTTTTTGAAAATCATCCATACGATGAAGCGAGGTGATCTGATTCAGCCAGGAGAGTCGTAATCCGTTCGTAGACGGAGTCCCGTTTTAAAAATTGATAAATAATTCTAAACGAATCGTAGAATGATGAGATAAAAAGCAAATTCAAGCTTCTTCAACATGACGTCTTTTGAAATTGATTTTATAAGTCGATTAGAATCGGTTGGCCAGATATCGTCCGAAAAACGGAAGAGAACGTGAATTTTTGTATCGTCTTTTCGGTATCTCGATTTCACGGGTGGTCATCGCGTCCAGAACTGCCGAGAAAATCACAAATATTGATCCGAGGTCCATTTGATCATTACCTGTTGTAGGGCGCGGCCGAAATTACACAGTTTTCCGAAAATCATTCATACGACGAAGCCAGGTGATCCCATTCAGCCGGACGAGTCGTAATTCGTTCGTAGACGGGATGAGATATCCAAAGTACCGTTTTAAAAATTGATAAATAATTTGAAACGAATCGTAGAATGATGAAATAAAGAGCGAATTCAAGCTTCTTCAATATTACGTCTTTTGAAATTGATTTTAAAAGTCGATTATAATCGGTTAGCCAGATGTCGTCCGAAGAACGGAAGAGAACGTGAATTTTCGGGACCTATTCCCAGTATCTTGACTCGCGCAGGTTGTCATCGCGCCTGTAAGTGCCGAGAGAATTACAAATAATGACGATAGGTTCCTTAAACCATCCCCCGTCTTACTGGTCTAATCGGTTGGCCAGATATCGTCCGAAGAACGGAAGAGAACGTGGATTTTCGTATGGTCTTTTCGGTATCTCGATTTCACGGGTGGTCATGGCGTCCAAAAATGCCTAAAAAATCAGAAATATTTATCCGAGGTCCTTTTGATCATTACCTGTTGTAGAGCGCGGCCAAAGTTACACAGTTTTTCGAAAATCATGCATACGACGAGGCGAGGTAATCCCATTCGGCCGGGAGAGTCGTAATCCGTTCGTAGACGGGATAAGAAATCCAAAGTACCGTTTTACAAATTGATAAATAATTTGAAACGAATCGCAGGATGATGAAATAAAAAGCAAATTCAAGCTTGTTCAATATTGCGTATTTCGAATTTGATTTTATAGGTCCATTGAAATCGGTTAGCCAGATATCGTCCGAAGAACGGAAGAGAACGTGAATTTTCGCGAGCTATTCCCAGTAGCTTGACTCCCGCAGGTTGTCATCGCGCCTGTAAGTGCCGAGAGAATTACAAATAATGACGATAGGTTCCTTAAACCATCCCCCGTCTTACTGCCCGGCTAGAGTTATACAATTTCTCCAAAATCATCCATACGATGAAGCGAGGTGATCCCATTCAGCCAGGAGAGTCGTAATCCGTTCGTAAACGAAGTCCCGTTTTCAACATTGATAAATAATTTCAAATGAGTCGTAGAATGATGAAATAAAAAGCGAATTCGTACATACACAACCGATTTACGCGAATAAAGTGCCAAGAAAATCACTTATATTGATCCGAGGTCATTTTCATCATTACCTGTTGTAGGGCGCGGCCAAAGTTACACAGTTTTCCGAAAATCATTAATACGACGAAGCCAGGTGATCCCATTCAGCCGGAAGAGTCGTAATTCGTTCATAGACGGGATAAGATATCCAAAGTACCGTTTTAAAAATTGATAAATAATTTGAAACGAATCGTAGAATGATGAAATAAAGAGCGAATTCAAGCTTCTTCAATATGACGTCTTTCGAAATTGATTTTATAAGTCGATGAGAATCGGTTAGCCAGATATCGTCCGAAGAACGGAAGAGAACGTGAATTTTCGCGACCTATTCCCAGTATCTTGACCCCCGCAGGTTGTCATCGCGCCTGTAAGTGCCGAGAGAATTACAAATAATGACGAGAGGTTCCTTAAACCATCCCCCGTCTTACGGCCCGGCTAGAGTTATACAATTTTTTGAAAATCATCCATACGATGAAGCGAGGTGATCCGATTCAGCCAGGAGAGTCGTAATCTGTTCGTAGACGGAGTCCCGTTTTAAAAATTGATAAATAATTCTAAACGAATCGTAGAATGATGAGATAAAAAGCAAATTCAAGCTTCTTCAACATGACGTCTTTTGAAATTGATTTTATAAGTCGATTAGAATCGGTTGGCCAGATATCGTCCGAAGAACGGAAGAGAACGTGAATTTTCGTATCGTCTTTTCGGTATCTCGATTTCACGGGTGGTCATCGCGTCCAAAAATGCCGAGAAAATCACAAATATTGATCCGAGGTCCATTTGATCATTACCTGTTGTAGGGCGCGGCCGAAATTACGCAGTTTTTCGAAAATCATGCATACTACGAAGTGAGGTAATCCCATTCAGCCGGGAGAGTCGTAATTCGTTCATACACAACCGATTTACGCGAATAAAGTGCCAAGAAAATCACTTATATTGATCCGAGGTCATTTTCATCATTACCTGTTGTAGGGCGCGGCCAAAGTTACACAGTTTTCCGAAAATCATTCATACGACGAAGCCAGGTGATCCCATTCAGCCGGAAGAGTCGTAATTCGTTCGTAGACGGGATGAGATATCCAAAGTACCGTTTTAAAAATTGATAAATAATTTGAAACGAATCGTAGAATGATGAAATAAAGAGCGAATTCAAGCTTCTTCAATATTACGTCTTTTGAAATTGATTTTAAAAGTCGATTAGAATCGGTTAGCCAGATGTCGTCCGAAGACCGGAAGAGAACGTGAATTTTCGGGACCTATTCCCAGTATCTTGACTCGCGCAGGTTGCCATCGCGCCCGTAAGTGCCGAGAGAATTACAAATAATGACGATAGGTTCCTTAAACCATCCCCCGTCTTACTGGTCTAATCGGTTGGCCAGATATCGTCCGAAGAACGGACGAGAACGTGAATTTTCGTATCGTCTTTTCGGTATCTCGATTTCACGGGTGGTCATCGCGTCCAAAAATGCCGAAAAAATCACAAATATTGATCCGAGGTCCTTTTGATCATTACCTGTTGTAGGGCGCGGTCAAAATTACACAGTTTTTCGAAAATCATGCATACTACGAAGCGAGGTGATCCCATTCAGCCGGGAGAGTCGTAATTCGTTCGTAGACGGGATAAGATATCCAAGGTACCAGCGCTGGCGACTTCTGCGTGGATGGTGTGGAGCACTCCACACCCTGAATGCCCACCGTGTGGATATTCCACACCCTGAAGGCCTTGTTTCCAAATTGAAATTTTTGAATGGATTTTGAAAATCTTTTGATGAAAACAAGTATCTGAGATAATTTTTCGTGACCCTGGAGTGTGTAATGAATAGGTTTTCGTCGGAGGAGGTCAGAAGAAACTTAAACAATTTCATTGTTTTTTTCGACGTTTCGGCTGGGCCCAGCCAGCCATCTTCAGGCTATTTATTGAAAAATAAATACTATTTTATTTACAATGTTTGATCATACTAAGTTACTAAGAGAATTTAAAAATTTGGTATTCTGTAAAGACAATTTGTTCTTATAATTACAACTCACAATTTACGGACTATCCGTGACACGCACGATGTTATCGATACGGCGATCAAGGAGGAAGTAAGTTCCCTGACCTAATCGAGATCAATAATCAGAACGATATATATCGATGTTCGCATAGAGCTGGGCGCTAGGTTTCAAATTCAAAACCAAGGAACTAGACGATGTCTGAGTATAGATGACTAAGGTTTTGGATGTCAGTGCGTTTGTTCACGGTATTGTTTTTAGAGATATGTATCATCTCTTTAACTAGCCTCTTTTTCCAATTGCTTTCAGTGTCTAATACCTGCACGTTGTCAAAATCGAACGTATGAGCATTGTTAAGAGAGTGTGAAGCTAAGGCCGATTTTTCAGGATCTCGGGACTTGATGTCGTATTTATGCCCGCTCATACGTTTTTTAAGATGTTGTTTGGATTGACCTATGTAACATTTGGAGCAATCTTTACAATCAACTTTATATATGGTGTTTATCTTGTCCAACGTGGATGTATGAGATTTGAGCCTAGTGAAGAGACATTGCGTGGTATTCGTGATTTTGTCGGAGACGTTGATGTTCTCCTTGTGTAGGATATGCTTAATGGCATGTGTTAGCCCATGTACATATGGGATAGATCCTACGATCTTTTTATCAGTTGCGGTTGCCTCTGCATTCCAATTTATACCATTATAAGCCTTGTATACACGTTCTTTCCTAATTTGTGATATCAATGACATTGGGTATCCATTTTTGATTAGTGTATCTTGTACAAGCTTTAAATTTTTCACTCTGAACTTAGGGTGTGCCAAAAGTAGGCATCTATCAAATAATCCGATAGCTACGCTTCTCTTATACTGAAGCGGATGATGAGAGTGGAAATTGACATACCTACCTGACCAAGTATCTTTACGATACCAGTCGGTTAATATGTGGTTATTGTCATTAATGACAGATACGTCTAAGAAGTTAATGCGATTATTTGTTTCCATAATTTTGTTAAGCATATCCTACACAAGGAGAACATCAACGTCTCCGACAAAATCACGAATACCACGCAATGTCTCTTCACTAGGCTCAAATCTCATACATCCACGTTGGACAAGATAAACACCATATATAAAGTTGATTGTAAAGATTGCTCCAAATGTTACATAGGTCAATCCAAACAACATCTTAAAAAACGTATGAGCGGGCATAAATACGACATCAAGTCCCGAGATCCTGAAAAATCGGCCTTAGCTTCACACTCTCTTAACAATGCTCATACGTTCGATTTTGACAACGTGCAGGTATTAGACACTGAAAGCAATTGGAAAAAGAGGCTAGTTAAAGAGATGATACATATCTCTAAAAACAATACCGTGAACAAACGCACTGACATCCAAAACCTTAGTCATCTATACTCAGACATCGTCTAGTTCCTTGGTTTTGAATTTGAAACCTAGCGCCCAGCTCTATGCGAACATCGATATATATCGTTCTGATTATTGATCTCGATTAGGTCAGGGAACTTACTTCCTCCTTGATCGCCGTATCGATAACATCGTGCGTGTCACGGATAGTCCGTAAATTGTGAGTTGTAATTATAAGAACAAATTGTCTTTACAGAATACCAAATTTTTAAATTCTCTTAGTAACTTAGTATGATCAAACATTGTAAATAAAATAGTATTTATTTTTCAATAAATAGCCTGAAGATGGCTGGCTGGGCCCAGCCGAAACGTCGAAAAAAACAATGAAATTGTTTAAGTTTCTTCTGACCTCCTCCGACGAAAACCTATTCATTAAAACAAGTATCCAAAATTTTCATAAAATAACCATATTATATTCCCCTATAATCAACACTTGAGTGCCCCCCTCCCCCCGTCACCTGAGCTACTCCACACCCTGAAATTTTCCAAGTCGCCGGCCTTGCAAAGTACCGTTTTAAAAATTGATCAATAATTTTAAACGAATCGTAGAATGATGAAACAAAAAGCAAATACAAGCTACTTCGATATGACGTCTTGTAGAATTAATTTTATAAGTCGATTAGAATTGGTTGGCCAGATATCGTCTGAAGAACGGAAGAGAACGTGAATTTTCGTATCGTATTTTCGGTATCTTGATTTCACGGGTGGTCATCGCATCTGGAAGTGCCAAGAGATTCACAAATAATGATGATAGGTTTCTTCAACCATCCCCCATCATACGATGAAGCGAGGTGATCCAACAATATTCATATGATTAAATAATCATTGGCTTTTTATTTTCTTAGTTGTACATGCTGTGTCCCAAAGGAACTTGATATTTACAAAATTATAAGAGAAAATGCAAAAACATTTAATAATTGTTTGATCAAATCAGATAAAACTGCGTTTCAAATCAACGCGCTCAGTTTGACTTGAGTAGTTCGTCGACCGGTGATCCGCGTGTGGTAAGGTCGCTGCTAGCTAGGTTTGTGAAGTAATGGCTGAAGCCACGTGCTGGTCGTATAGGCAAGTGGAGAAATAAAGTTAAAATAAAAGCAAAGAAAGTCCAGTTTATTCAACGAAACCTATCAATAATAATGAATGAAAATTGTTTTCACTCAACCTAACTTATTTCTACGCGCGCTGGCTCAATGGCCGGACTTTGTGTTCGCTTTTAGCGTTTGCTATCTTGATTTTATTTGAATTTGATTTTACTTGAAACGCCGCTTTGGCTATTTGTTTCGTTTGATTTTATTTTGGCATAATTGCCGCTTTCGCGAATCATCCGATTGAAATTTTAATTTTATTCGTAAGTTTTACTCATACCTACTGTGAATTTTAGAAAAGAAAGATTGTCAAGTTATGAGTCGGTTGGCCGCTTCGGCACAAGTCCGCTGACTAGCCATGACATGCCTGCGTTTTATACTACTTGTGACGTCACAACAGGTGATCGGTTGTGCGTGGACGATATTGCGCGTTATAATGCTCGTATGTGTTGATGTACTATCGTGTGAGGGTTCGGCTATTTGGCTATACGCCGAATACGTTACAGTATAACGAAACAAATAACTTTGCAAAATTTGATGTCATGTATGCTTAGATACGGCGTATAACGGTGGTGGTAATTTTCCAATTCAACATCCGTCATGTTTAATGTGTTTTTGTTGGAATGAGTATAAGTTTAACAGCACAAGTGTGATAGTAATCATAGAACCAAAAAATTGAAAGAATAACAATAAATTAATAAACTCAACTAAAATATCTACCCAATTAACAAGCCAGTAATTCATAACAAGCATATAATATTAACGAATCAACTCGGAGAATAATTATAAAACTCCAAAATTCTAATAAAAACCTCGAATAAAATATCGATGCAATGAGCAAGGCAGTAATTTAAATAGAGTATAAATATTAGAGTGTCCCTTATTTTCATCATTTGGAGTAATTTTCGAGCATGCTCCCTAGATCAGGGGTCCGCACGTCCGGGCTCTCAGAGCTAAGCTGGCTCTGAGTGTCAATTACTACGACCGTAAAGCTCCACGGCCTACCTGAAAACGGTCACTTTCCCTTATCGGAAAGTTCGATGGTAGGGGCATCGACGCGTTACAGGAAAATAATAGAAAATTGAACGGGTTTGCGGTCTATTTTACAACTGGACAATTATTTGAGGAAAAACGAAAGTGTTCGAACATTCTAGGAACAAAATAGATTCACACTACGGGACTACCGCATGATTATAGTGATATCAATCGAAATGGGGAATAAAGGGCAGCAAATTGTCGACACTTTTAAGACCAATCATACATAAATAATACGTAGGCGAAAAAGATTTAAAAAAACTTGTTTCATTTGGAACGGCAAAAACTGCGTCCGACCGTCTGGATCTTTTCATACCTGCACATCCCCAACCATGCCCACCAAAATTCAAGAAATAGCGTTAAAAGGATTGGTACCGGTAAAAGGGTTAAGTGGATTTACAGTGTTGGCTCATTGGCCTACTGAGTATGTCGACCCTGGCCCTAGATCGATTCTTTATTTTCAGAAATGAATTTACCCCTTAACATAATTTGTTATATTCATAATTAAACGTGCACAGAGTAAAAAAAATCCTCGTTTCAAGAAAATACATTCCTTGTTTCAGAAAAAGATTTCTTGTTTCAAGAAACTGTAGTTTCTTGAATGTTTTTTGATTGAATCAAGGAAATATGTTTCTATTTCAAAATAATATGTTCTCAGTTTGAATTAAGAACATATTTCCTTGATTTAATCAAAAAACATTCGAGAAACTACAATTTATCGAAACAAGAAATCGTTTTCTTGAAACGAGTAATTTTTTTTTTTCTGTGTGCGTGCAATGGGGTTTCCCTTATTTTTATCATTATGAGAAATTTCAGAGCACGCTCCCTAGATTTAGTTTCTAATTTTGAAAATGAATGTACCCGCGAAAAATAATTCTTTATCTTATTAACACGTACATGTAAGTACGAGATTTTTATAAGGGGTATTCGACGTGAAATCGACCTGACCAAAACCCTAACCCCCTCAGAATCGGTTCAAACTTTGTATAATGTTTTTGTTAGTTGATAAGAGTATGTCTGATTTTTCGTAGATTTTTCTTAAAAGGCGTTTACATGCTAGCCGTCGATGTGATACATCAGAAATACTCTTATGAACTTATAACAAAGACATTTCACAAAGTTTGAGCCGATTCATATACAAATTACATGGGATATCACTGAATTTTCGATGATAATTTTTTTCAATATTACAACTTGAATATTTCTGAGTAAACAGTATAGGATGTTGTTGAAGGACGATGTATTTACATGAAAAAAAAAAAATCTGCCATAGGGTGGGGTACTTCGGTACCTCATACCACCACCAATAGCCCATCCAACGTCGGATATGAATATTTTTTCATGTAAATACATCGTCTTCCAGCAACATCCTGTAGTTTTCACTCAGAAACATTCAACTCGTAATTTAGAAAAAAATTATCACTGAAAATTCAGTCACATCCCGTATAATTTGACTATAAAAATCTCGTACTTACAAATGAGGTGTATTAATGAAAAAAATATTACAAAAGGTGCTCGAATTGTGCACCACCTGCGTGAATACACATCTCTGCACGATGTAGAAGGTTGTCCACGCATTTCCCTAGAGATTCCTCCGACATTATCGCGGTGGCCTCGTGCAGTCTTCCTTCGAGAACCTCTAGGGAAGCCGGCTGTTCCTTATAAACAAACTCCTTTATACAGCCCCATATCCCGTAATCGAGGGGATTCAGATCGGGAGATCTTGGCGGCCATCTTACTGGTCCTCCGCGGCTGATCCATCGCCCCGCATAATTCTCGTCGAGCCATCTGCGCGGAGGTAACGCAAAATGCGGGGGTGCACCGTCGTGCTGGTAGTAGATGCCTTCGGTCGCCTCCGGTGGCACCTCCTCCAACAACTGAGGCAGGACTCGATTTAGGAAGTCCAAATAGCCATTGCCCGTCAATCGATCCGGTAATATGTAGGGTCCCATCTAACAAATGACAATCGCTTACATAAATTTTATGTTTCAAACTGTAGATTTTTGAGAATTAATTATATTAAAACCCGCTGTACATTAGGGTGGATGTTAAATACCATCTTGAGGAATGAAGCCCCACAGTTTATGGAAAAAACAAAGAAATTGGTCCCAAAACGAAGTTTCTAAAATGAAGTTAACCCGTGTCGGTAAGGTCTCGAAGTTTCCCACTTAAAACACATGCATTTTTATGCATCTCAATTCGAAAATGCACTGTAAAGCTAATTTTAATTGGAAAAATCCTAAACTAGGTGGAAGTATCAGGTTCTCACTCAGGGAGATTAAGAGAGCTCGATCGATAACTTCACGAAATAGATTTGTGAGGCATATTTCGTTCAGACTATACGGCTGACAGACGTGACAGTGAACCATAATAAAAACTAGCAGATTCAAGTTCTTCTAAGTCGGGTTGACAATGAGACCCCCCCGCCGCCTCTTTTTTCCATAATCACTATTTTATGAGAAACTTTCACACGGATACATAAAGTTTGTGTACGAAGAATTAATACAATTCGGCTCAAGATGCCCCGAACACAGATGACATTAACTCACCAAATATCTGTCGATCACTCCGGCCCATATATTAAGGCTCCATCTACTCTGGAAACTTCTCACGCGCTTCACGTGAGGGTTTTCATGGGCCCAGTAGTGGCTATTATGTTGATTGAAAACACCCTCGCGTTTAAATATTGCCTCGTCCGTAAATAGAATTTTTCGTGTGATGTTCCCATTCATACGATGTTCGGCTAGGAGCCAATGGCAAAAGTCCATCCTCAGCGCATAGTCCTCTTGCTTCAGCTCCTGCACTTTCGTATAATGAAATGGATGACATCCGTCCTCCGATATGGTCTCGTGTACCGACGAATGATGCACTCCCATCTCAAGCCCAATCGATCTTGTGCTGCGCGTTGGATCTTCTTCAACAGCATTGAGCACAGCTTCATCGAAGTCTACCGTTCGCCTAGTTCGTGGCCGCCCTGCATCTGGACGAACAATGGCCATACTCCCGGTATTCCTCAACCGATCGTCTAGTCTCGCAATCACGTTCTTATCAGGATGCCGACGATCTGGGTAACGCACCGCATATGCTCGAGCTGCAACTTGAGCACTTCCATTGCATGCACCGAGCATTGAGTGCATGTCACAATACTCTCGAAACGTATAAGCCATTTTTTAGTAGGAATCTTGTAAATATCAGGTTTAATAGATGCGTACTAATAATGCCAAGTAATCACTCTGAATATTATTCTACAATTGATCATCGTTTCCCTTAACAACTTGTTACTCAGCAACAAATTGGTTTCAACAGATTATACATATTGCACTTAGTGCTCCTAGTATGCGTTGGAAGAGCTGGAGTTGCAGCCAGACGATATGCTGCTCGTTTTCAAAATCTTCTTCATCCCTACCAAAACGTAATTTAAAGAATCGATGATATATTAAAAAAAAAAAACGCTGGACACATCGTCAACGTTCGTCAAGATGCAGGACGGTCACGATCTATGCGAACGTTGCGCTTTGATGAGTCTATGCCAGATGCTGTGCATGACAATCAGGGTTGCAAGTAGCGCATTCAATTCAGCATTGAATTGTAAATTTATTTTGAATTTAAATTATATTTTTAATTTTTAATTCCATATCTTTTAATTAAAAATTGAGTTAATAATTCTCAATCCCGGATATCGGATTATGAATTTTCAATTATCAATCCAATATCTTGAGACTAACGAAACTAAAAATGTTCAATCCAGAATACCGGGATGACAAATATTTTTCAAATTTCTTCATTCCATGTTTTTTACTAATAATAACTTAAAAATTAATATTTCGAAGTATTTAAGTCTTAATTATTTTTTTTTTATTCGAAATTTGAATTATTCCAATCCAGAGCAGATTTTAATATTCTCAGTTTCTGGAAAATAATTTATCCCTCTTGAATCCCAGAGGTTTGAATTGTAAATTATTTTTTAGCGTAGAGAAAATTTATGTGTCAAATAATATATTACGTATCTAGGGAGGGAAAGTAGGCTACGCCAAACTGGGTGTGAGATTGACACCCGAGCCGAAGGCGAGGGTGGGAAAAACGCAGTTTGGGATGGCCTTCTTCACTCCCGTGTGGCGTATACTATTTTTTACCACCCCCTGGCGTCGGAAAGTACGACTTTCCGCTGACGCGAGGAGCCGAAAGTCGAACTTTCCGTGCGGGTGTGGTGAAAATTGTTATTCTAAAATTTGGCTTTTCAATAACTAATTTTTAGTGTACACTTTTGTTGTTTACAAGTGATCCGGAGTATCTGAGCTGCAAATTGATTTTCTAATTTTGAATCGAAATTTCAATTTTCCACTGTCTGGGAAGACTTTGAAGTGAAAAACGCAAATTTTGTGGAAAAAATCGGCTAATTTTTTATTGTAAAATAAAAAATATCAACAAATTTGAAATAAACTCAACAGGGTTACCTCGTAAATTATGTACAGAAATAGTGTTCAAAATTTCAAAAGGATCGGTGCAGTAGTTTTGAAGTTATGAGGGGCACCGCAATTCTACTTTTTTTCCGAGACGCTTCCGAATAATTGCTGCCATTGCCGTATTTTTTAATATTTCTTCATGAAAATTTTACACAATATTCTTCGAATGTTATACTTTAATGTACCATTGGGTTTAATGAATAGATTTTAGCTGTGTCGTCAAGAAAAATTCACAAAAATGTGCCTTTTTTTTGCTCGAATCAACCTTACCCCCCCCCCCCCCCTTAAATCCCGAGAATCTCAATTGCAAATTAATTTTTTAATTCTTAATCACGAGTATGTGGATAAAAATTTATTTCATGACTTTTAATTCCGAATATGTGAATTGAGGATTCGATTTCTAATTTTCAGTCCGAAGTGTCCGAATTAAAAACTCACTATGTATTTTTCAATCCCGAGTTTTTGAATTGAGATTCAATTTTACAATTTTCAAACC
This sequence comes from Tenthredo livida, assembly GCA_963992785.1. Taxonomy (NCBI): domain Eukaryota; kingdom Metazoa; phylum Arthropoda; class Insecta; order Hymenoptera; family Tenthredinidae; genus Tenthredo; species Tenthredo livida. The sequence goes on from OZ023073.1 coordinate 5,486,501, forward strand.
CGGGTATGGGAATTGAAAATTATTTTTCTAATCTTAAATCTCATGTGTCTGAATTTAAAATTGAATTTCTAATTTTCAATCCTGAGTATTGAAATGAAAAATTAATTTGCAATTTTTAATCCAGAGTATTTGAAGTGAAGATTAGGTTTTCAATTTTTAATCCGGATTTCGTCATTATGGATTAAAAATTCAATTTTTAGTTGTAAATATTTTGATTAAAGAATTCGCAACCCTGGGTTTGTATCGGGATGACATCATTCGTAACCCTCGCAGAAGACAGATGCAATTCTTTAAGATACATAAAAGTGCAGGAACTGAAGTATTACGACTATGCTCTGAGGCTTGAATTTTGCAATTGCGTTCCCGGAGAAAATCGTCTTAATCCAGACATCACTCAATTAAAAACCAGCAGTGTTGACAAAAAAGTTCTGCTTTTTTGCAACAGGCACGATCTCAGACTTATGGTTTTTTTTTCTTGTACTGACATTCTTCTAATTGTTTATTATATTGCACGTGGACAATTCTTATCGCTCAAGTCGTTCTCCCGCAATTCAGGATACACGTAATAATTAGTTGAATGGTAGAACACTTACCGCTTCGTAACCAGCAATGCTGAAATCTTCAGAAGTTTCGTTGATCATCTCCAGCAAACACTTGATCCCCCCCCCCCCCCCCCCCCCCACACACATTTCATTCGAATCGGTCAAGTCGTTTTCCCGGAAGTGAAATAAAATATCTCAAAAAATCGGTCTGATGTATGGGAGACTGGGGCACAAGGGACACCCATAAAAAAACATGTAATGCAATGAAAATCAATAAATTTATGCAATATTATTTTTACCCAGGTACAGCTCCCTGTTAAAAATTTCGTATAAAGACGGATAGAATGTGCAGAAAACGCTAAAGAAACAGATACACTCAGAAAAATAATTCGTTGTTGACAACAAAATCGTTTTGTTAGCAATGTTTTGGTTGACTCAACCAAATTTTGATTGTCTGAACCAAAATGCTTGTTGAGCTAACCTAATTCGCTATTTTCTTTTTGTTATCAGTAACGAATAATTTTGTTGAATATTTATTGTTACGTAAACAATATTTTTCGTTACGTCAACAATATTTTTCGTTGGATGTACTTGCGAACCAAAACTCGGGTACACGGAACCAAAGTTTAGTTACCCCTACAAAATGCGTTTGTTTGGCTCAGATAAATGATTTGTCGTGAACAACAAAATCGCTTTGTTAGCAATGTTTTGGTTGACTCGACCAAATTTCGATTGTCTGAACCCAAATGCCTGATAAGCTAACCCAATTCGCTACTTTTTTTTTGTCATCAGTAACAAATGATTTTGTTGAATATTTATTGTTACGCGAACAATATTTTTTGTTGGAGGTGGTGGCATGCGCATATTCACACTATGCGCGATCACTGTTGCCCATATACCAGAAAGTGTTGCCGGTATAACACAGCATGTACAACTAAGAAAATAAAAAGCCAATGATTATTTAATCATATGAATGTTGTTGGATTACCTCGCTTCATCGTATGATGGGGGATGGTTGAAGAATCCTATCATCATGATTTGTGAATCTCTTGGCACTTCCAGATGCGATGACCACCCGTGAAATCAAGATACCGAAAATACGATACGAAAATTCACGTTCTCTTCCGTTCTTCAGACGATATCTGGCCAACCAATTCTAATCAAATTATAAAATTGATTCTACTAGACGTCATATCGAAGTAGCTTGTATTTGCTTTTTGATTCATCATTCTACGATTCGTTTAAAATTATTGATCAATTTTTAAAACGGTACTTTGCAAGGCCGGCGACTTGGGAAATTTCAGGGTGTGGAGTAGCTCAGGTGACGGGGGGAGGGGGGCACTCAAGTGTTGATTATAGGGGAATATAATATGGTTATTTTCTGAAAATTTTGGATACTTGTTTTCATCAAAAGATTTTCAAAATCCATTCAAAAATTTCAATTTGGAAACAAGGCCTTCAGGGTGTGGAATATCCACACGGTGGGCATTCAGGGTGTGGAGTGCTCCACACCATCCACGCAGAAGTTGCCAGCGCTGGTACCTTGGATATCTTATCCCGTCTACGAACGAATTACGACTCTCCCGGCTGAATGGGATCACCTCGCTTCGTAGTATGCATGATTTTCGAAAAACTGTGTAATTTTGACCGCGCCCTACAACAGGTAATGATCAAAAGGACCTCGGATCAATATTTGTGATTTTTTCGGCATTTTTGGACGCGATGACCACCCGTGAAATCGAGATACCGAAAAGACGATACGAAAATTCACGTTCTCGTCCGTTCTTCGGACGATATCTGGCCAACCGATTAGACCAGTAAGACGGGGGATGGTTTAAGCAACCTATCGTCATTATTTGTAATTCTCTCGGCACTTACAGGCGCGATGACAACCTGCGCGAGTCAAGATACTGGGAATAGGTCCCGAAAATTCACGTTCTCTTCCGGTCTTCGGACGACATCTGGCTAACCGATTCTAATCGACTTTTAAAATCAATTTCAAAAGACGTAATATTGAAGAAGCTTGAATTCGCTCTTTATTTCATCATTCTACGATTCGTTTCAAATTATGTATCAATTTTTAAAACGGTACTTTGGATATCTCATCCCGTCTACGAACGAATTACGACTCTTCCGGCTGAATGGGATCACCTGGCTTCGTCGTATGAATGATTTTCGGAAAACTGTGTAACTTTGGCCGCGCCCTACAACAGGTAATGATGAAAATGACCTCGGATCAATATAAGTGATTTTCTTGGCACTTTATTCGCGTAAATCGGTTGTGTATGAACGAATTACGACTCTCCCGGCTGAATGGGATTACCTCACTTCGTAGTATGCATGATTTTCGAAAAACTGCGTAATTTCGGCCGCGCCCTACAACAGGTAATGATCAAATGGACCTCGGATCAATATTTGTGATTTTCTCGGCATTTTTGGACGCGATGACCACCCGTGAAATCGAGATACCGAAAAGACGATACGAAAATTCACGTTCTCTTCCGTTCTTCGGACGATATCTGGCCAACCGATTCTAATCGACTTATAAAATCAATTTCAAAAGACGTCATGTTGAAGAAGCTTGAATTTGCTTTTTATCTCATCATTCTACGATTCGTTTAGAATTATTTATCAATTTTTAAAACGGGACTCCGTCTACGAACAGATTACGACTCTCCTGGCTGAATCGGATCACCTCGCTTCATCGTATGGATGATTTTCAAAAAATTGTATAACTCTAGCCGGGCCGTAAGACGGGGGATGGTTTAAGGAACCTCTCGTCATTATTTGTAATTCTCTCGGCACTTACAGGCGCGATGACAACCTGCGGGGGTCAAGATACTGGGAATAGGTCGCGAAAATTCACGTTCTCTTCCGTTCTTCGGACGATATCTGGCTAACCGATTCTCATCGACTTATAAAATCAATTTCGAAACACGTCATATTGAAGAAGCTTGAATTCGCTCTTTATTTCATCATTCTACGATTCGTTTCAAATTATGTATCAATTTTCAAAACGGTACTTTGGATATCTTATCCCGTCTATGAACGAATTACGACTCTTCCGGCTGAATGGGATCACCTGGCTTCGTCGTATTAATGATTTTCGGAAAACTGTGTAACTTTGGCCGCGCCCTACAACAGGTAATGATGAAAATGACCTCGGATCAATATAAGTGATTTTCTTGGCACTTTATTCGCGTAAATCGGTTGTGTATGAACAAATTCGCTTTTCATTTCATCATTCTACGATTCGTTTGAAATTATTTATCAATGTTTAAAACGGGACTTCGTTTACGAACGGATTACGACTCTCCTGGCTGAATGGGATCACCTCGCTTCATCGTATGGATGATTTTGGAAAAATTGTATAACTCTAGCCGGGCAGTAAGACGGGGGATGGTTTAAGGAACCTATCGTCATTATTTGTAATTCTCTCGGCACTTACAGGCGCGATGACAACCTGCGGGAGTCAAGATACTGGGAATAGGTCGCGAAAATTCACGTTCTCTTCCGTTCTTCGAACGATATCTGGCCAACTGATTTCAATGGACTTATGAAATTAAATTTGAAATACGAAATATTTAACAAGCTTGATTTTGCTCCTCATTTTGTGATTCTACGATTCGTTTTAAATTAGTTGATAATTTTCACAACGGGATTCTGTAATTTTTATCGCGTAAACCGACTGTCTACTGTCAATTGCTTACGGCGGCTTCAAACGCGGCGGGCGGAGCGGGGAATACCACACATTATTGTCTCGTTCTCCCTTGTAAGGCGGACGGCGATGCGGATTCTTGCGGATTTCAGACAGTATTTCCTATAGACGAACGCTTATTGGTTCGTTAATAAATCCTTTTCACGGGAGAACTAAGTCCTCGCGGACTTTTTTGCATAGGTAACTTCCGTCTTATTATTTCGCAAGGAATCCGCCGGTATGCTTCGCGTGCGCGAATTTTCAGACACCCTGTATATGTCAAGGGAAATGAGAAGAAACACTGGATCGAGAAAATTATCAACGACGATTCAAAGCCAGTAATCGATCTGGAAGAATTGGGGTGTCCGAGTCTTGCATTCTTACAATACATCAAAGTGGGTGGTTGGCATGAGGACTATCACGGGAACATCGTCGGATACCGGTGCGCTTGGGAAAACGTTCAGCGATTGAAATCTTGGTTCTTAAAGGACTGTACCGAATCTCTACATAAATCCTTGCAAATATATCTTCAAGTGGGAAGTGTGAAACGAATGAGGAAGGAGGATATCGCATTTTTACCGAAACAATTTATCCTCATCTACGGATCGGATATCATTGACGAGGTGTGGGAGAAACTATCAGAAGCTATGAAGAAGGACGAAGACATCATAAACTGTCGGAAATATCGAAGAACCAAACATATCTGTTACGACGAATTCGATGGACCTATTCCCAATGCCGAATGAATTTGTGAATTTCCAACTTGAATAAATGATGAAATAATTTTCAACAGTATTATTATTAACTCTCTCCATCCCAAACTTACTCTAGAGTAATTAGATACCGCTGAGCGGCATATCGGGATGGGAATGATTGAGGCGACACATATATTTATTGAAAAATCTTTATTTGTAGAAGTACATAATTATACCAATTTCTTCACTCCACCACTTATGGGATTGTATTCAACTACCCGATCATGTAAGATCAATCAATATGCCGACGTATCGGCAGGGAAGTTATCTTTAGCTTTAAACTGGAGACGAACGTCTACAGGTCCAAACTTGAGAGACTCGTTCTGTTTCGAGCAGTCGATGACGAATAGGGGAGCGTACTGTAGAAATTCACTCTTTTTCAGCAACGGTTCAGGTTCCTTGCCGTAATAGGAGGTTTGGAAATTGGCGTACATTTCATATAACAGAGCATACTGATTATGACTCATATTGAGATTAAGGTTCCCATAGGGATAGCATTGAGAATTCAAGAAGAGTTTAACGTCGGTGATGTTGCAGTGATCGAAATGGCTAGCGTTTCGATTCAGCTTGTTCTTCCGACTTGTTTGAAGACCCAATATAACGTAGCGAGGTTTCTCCAGCTGAGTAGATGTCTTCACCGTCCAAACGTGCTTCGAGGTAGTGGGAAGTACAGGATACTCGTACAATTCCCAATTACGAAAACTCATGGAGATCGCCGGATCTTTCTCGATAAAATTCAACAGCTGTACTTTCCGTTGATCCACGAGCTTCACATATGGTAACAACCATTCGACTTTATCGATCAGGATTTTGAATTCTTCTTCTTGAGCTTGTAGAACCGCGTTCACATCGGTTTTCGAATGGGTCAAGATCAACTCGTGTTTGGCGTTCACGATTATCTTGCGATAGTCTTCGGCGAACCCTAGCATCATCTTCAGCGGTACGCATACTTCGAAATTACCAGCGGCATCCACATGGCTTGCGTTCACATTGAGCCAACCGGCATTCTCCATCATCCAATTCTGTCCAGGTCTCAGAGAAGGGTAGCCTTTCATAAGACTGGTGAGACCGACGTTTTTGCTCCTGTCGATCTCAATAGCATTGATCTCGTAACGCATTTCTTCAAACAGATGACAAACACCGTTGTTGACCAGTGTTGCGATAGTCGACGGAGTTCCATCGGCCTTGACTATCTTTCCATACACATGCAATGAACTCTTGCACGATAATACGCACAGGTCTTGGTGTTGAACAGCGATACGAATCTCGTCACTGTTATTGAAACTCGATGAGGCATAGGGTTTGTGTGTGTGAACCTCGTAGTGTGCGATAGACTCGTCAAAGACGACGGGTGTTTGAATGTCTAAGATTTCCTCCTCCATGGTATACAGCAGATGAAACAAATGCAAACGAATCGTAGCCTTATTTTGCGAAAATTCCTCTTCCAAAAGGTGCGATCTTGAGGCCTAAGCTTTTCAGAAGCAACACGTTCTGAGGTGTCAGCTCTTTGAGAACCGGTTGACGACTGACGTGTTCGGGACATCTCACCTTAGTATTATAGCCACTTCTGTTATAAACTATTCTCATTATTGAGTCTTGATATGCAACCTTAGAGTTATAACCTCTCCACGGAAATTGACCAAATCCCCGTCTTGATCGACTATACGAAGTTGGATGTGATCTATGATCCTCACGGTGACTGGAAGGTAAATGACATGAGACGGTACTTCAATGATCTTATATCCAGGTGGAACAACGGGAAAAAACTCATGAATCGTTTGTACTTTACGCTCATTGACGTAGGCACCCGTTGTAATGTTGCACTCGACTCTTAGTGCGTTGACTTTGAGGATAGTTACAGGAAGGTCAGACTCATGAACTCGATCAGCTTGCAAAACACGTGGAGTGAAACCTAATAGGCTGCCTATAGAATCGCCCGGCACAAAATTTACAGGGTGATTGCATTTGATTTCGCTACGCAGTGTATTATTATTCGGTTTGATATTGATGGTGATACCCTTATTCGACAAGACACCCTGTACATAACTCTCTATATCCTCCATTTCGTAGCTACCGGTGGGTATGGTGACTACTTCTTTACCCACGTAAATCTTGTTGTGACCAACATCTACATTAGGAATCGAATTAAACGTCAGTAATTCAACGAGACCCAGGGAGTAATTTTTGAAAGGGGAAAGTTCGATGGGAGGAAAGTATTGAGTCTCGAGAACCGAGGAGTTCCCCGATACGGTTAGTGTGAACGAATCGTCCATGACTACTGCGAAAATCAAACTGACTTCGAGGAATTACGCTGCATGTTTATATAGAAACTCGAGACATAAGTGACCACAGTTGAACGTATCGTAGTCTTGATATCTTTTATGGTTATATTTGACGCTATCAACACCAAGGTATCTGACGAGGTCCGACGGTGGACGAAGGTTACCGAAACTGTCAAAGTAAACTACTTCGTTACCGATCTTTCGGTACGCGACCCAATGTGTACCAGGACCATCTTTATCGTCTAGATTGACGATCGCCGATTCAAGCCTACGCGGTCCATCTTTGGGCAAATCGTTTCGCATAAAGACGCCGCGGAAATGTGGAATGTCCAGGTTCGTCGCGTACTTTATCAGGTACGCGTCAGTTAGGGCTCGTCGCGGTAGCGTCACTTTTAGTTTTTTGGTTGCAGGTGAAGACCCAAGCCTTTTCTATACGGTTTCAGATGAAGCCCCTTGCCTAGAGCGATAGCTTCCATGGTCTTGTTGTGTCGTTGACTCTCTTCCAGTTGACTCTTGGCGGAGCCTGCGTCATTTACCGCTTTCGCAATACCTGCTGCACCACCAACCAGCGCACCCGTAGCACTGAGCCCGGCAAAAAGGGGTATGAGGAACGGTAGAAAACCACCAACTTTAGCTGGGACAGGTAGAATCCGTGGAGAACGTACACTAAACGTAATGGATTCTGATCCGGACGAGTTGGACAATTCTAGAAACAGCCAATCGGCGCTCTGGATTTTTTTAATCCAGAGCGCCGATTGGCTGTTTCTAGAATTGTCCAACTCGTCCGGATCAGAATCCATTACGTTTAGTGTACATTGCGTTTACCACCGGCTTTCCGAACAGCGCCTCGTGCACCCTTTAATGCAGACTTGATGGCGACTCGTGCAGTTTTTTCTGGAACCATAGACCGTTTGGCGGCATCGATAACCGTTCTCAATGCCACCGGTTTCCGCATACCCATACCGAGCTTAGTTTTCGCTTTCATCGCGTTTGTCACTCCCCAGGCGGCTGCTTTTTCACCGATACTTGCGTCTGAAGCCAAAACCCGTTTCCAGGCTCTCTCAGCCAAAATCTTATCGGCCGCACTTCTAGCTTCAAGATTTTCTCGATTCTTCGAGTAGGCGATGTCGTGTTCCTTGCAGGCTGCGTCAAGCGGGTTGATACCTGGATCACCGCGCGCGAGTCTCTTCGCTAATTTGGTGCCTGGTCCGCAGTATTGATAACCAGGCAGATGTAACTCTACAGGAAGACTGTTAATGATTCTGTTGACTAGACCTTTCCCGCAACGTTTACGACTGGCTTTGTGCACGATCATGGCTGCGCTCTAACTGAGGAATCTTCTTTATAAACACGATATTTATACCATTTACCGTTAGTCAGAGTCAAGATGAGGTTCGAGACGCAACCCCTCAAGCTACCTGTAATGAATTTCGACAAATTTGTGCGAGAGAATATCGCAACTGAAAAACGACATGGTGATTTGCTACCAAACAGCGTGCGCGCGGTATTTTGCGGTCCGTCCAACTGCGGCAAGACCAACGCGCTGCTCACCCTCATAGCACACCCCAACGGATTGAGGTTCGAGAACGTCTATATCTACTCGAAATCATTGAATCAATCCAAGTACAAGTATCTGCAACAGTTACTCGAGGAGGTAGATGGCGTGGAATACTTTCCATTTGACGAGCATGAACAAGTAGTCGTGCCAGACGAGGCATCACCCAACTCGATCATCGTCTTCGATGACGTGGCTTGTGAAAAGCAGGATAACATCCAAACATTCTTCTGTATGGGAAGACATAAACACGTAGATTGCTTCTATCTCTGTCAGACCTACGCCCGCATCCCCAAGCATCTCGTGCGCGACGATGCCAATCTTTTGGTACTATTCAAGCAAGACGGGATGAACTTGAGACATGTGTACGATGATCATGTGAATACCGACATGACTTACACGCAGTTCAAAGACTTGTGCTCTGTGTGTTGGAACAGCGGCAAGTACGGATTCGTTGTAATAGACAAGGACAGTGGGTTGAATGACGGTAGATATAGACAGGGGTTTGACTGTTTTGTGAGCATAAATTGAGAATATTCCCGAGAGTATAATCAGTAACCTCTCAGATACAGCTGCATCAACATGCAAGATACGAAAATTCACGAACAAAAAGAAGCGTTGCGTCATATCGCTGGAGCCAGCGCAGCGATTCGACTTAAACACCGAATGATAAAGTCGGGTAGGGAGACCGCTGAGCAGACCATGAGCAATGTTTTCAAACCGGTAGTAACTCCGCTGCAACAACTAGTAAAGGCCTCTCAAGCTATTGCCAAACCCATCAAAGAAGAGCCGATCAAAGAAGAACCGATCAAAGATGATCCTCGAGAAGACGATGATTCCTATTTAACAGCAGATGAGGATACCACTATACAGCCGACGGACGAGTTTCTTGAACAAGATCAGGGTATCAACGAGTATCTCGAAATGCTACGAGATGCGAATCGAAAAAAAGATCTGGATAACGTGTACGGTGTACGCACACTTGCTGACGGCAGGTTGATGATGGGTAACGCACCGATAAGTTTTGAGAATGACTCTATTCATGCAGGTGACACGCGTTATACAAAGACCGAAGGTTTGTTGGAACTACTATTCAAAAAGATACCCGATGAGACCCACGTAACTCCAGATGATATCAAAAATTATAAACAAATCGTATTAGCCACCAACGCACATCGAAAATACTATAGAAGTGACGAACCTATTCGAGCAGTGGATAACCACAAGTTTAAGAAGTTTATCACCCACGGACCACTTTCACGCACGGGTGAAGGTGTGCTTCCACAACTCATGGTCGCTCAAGAGGGTAGAGGAACGGATTACGTTCATGGGACGACCCCAACGAGCTGGTGGACCGTCTTCGTTTGCTCCTGGCATCTCAAGCAGCTGGAAACTCGAGTCACACCAACGAAATCGTTTCGATAATCGAAGAGTTGCGTGAAGCTGGTATCATTTATTAATCAACCTCCCATCGATTCCACAGTCATTTCCAAAATGAGCGTCGATGTGTTTGGACGACAGTTGGACAAGAGCGCCGCCCCAAGCAGTCGCGGTCCTCCTGGTATTGAGTTTAAATTCACCACCGACGGACATTACGATATAGATAACAAGCGGTTGTGCAACGTTGCCAATCCTGTGCAGCAAGGCGACGCTGTTACTATGAACCTCATGCGTCAGGAGATCGACGTTGTGAGAAACGAAATCCTCGCAATGATGCATGTCTTGGACTCTCGCATAACGGATGCTCTGCGGAACTTAGGTGCCGATATCGAAGCAGTACAAGACTTGTCGACTCGCACCGCCAATATCATGATTCTCAAGCTGGACACCAGACTAACGGCGTTGGAAAATGAACGAGAAAAAGCTAACGCTCGTGACGGAGCTGCATAGGCCAGCTCGAAAGAACTATCAGCGTCGTCGTGTAGATGTTCGCGGTTTGGATGAAACCTGGCAAGCAGATCTCGTTGACATGACGCTGTACGCGGGAGAAAACAAAGGCTACAAATACATGCTCACCGTCATCGATATATTCTCAAAGTATGCCTGGGTCGTGCCAATGAAGAGTAAGACGGGTAAAGACACGACGAGTGCTATGGAATCTGTACTCGTACAGGGACGTACCCCGAAGAATTTGCACGTTGACAGAGGCGGAGAATTTTATAATTCAAATTTCGATTCTCTCATGAGACGATATAATATTCAATTATACTCAACCTTTAGTAACTTGAAGGCATCGATCTGTGAGCGCTTCAATCGTACGCTGAAAAATAAGATGTGGATGCAGTTCAGTCTGCAAGGAAATTACAAGTGGATAGACATCTTATCTGATTTGGTTTCGGCTTACAACAACTCTAAACATCGGACTATTCGCATGAAGCCAAAGGACGTTTCCCTTAGAAACGAACGGACATTATTGCAGACTGTATATCAAAAAGTTCGAGTCAGATCGGTTAAACCGGCAAAGTTTAAAGTTGGAGATAAAGTTCGAATAAGCAAATATAAGAATGTTTTTGAGAAAGGATATACACCAAATTGGACGACCGAAATATTCACGATCATCCAAGTAGTGAATACTGATCCAGTAACCTACAAGCTTAATGACTATCAGGATCAGCCTATAGCGGGTGGCTTCTACGAACAGGAACTTCTCAAAGTCAAGAATTCCGACATCTACCTGGTGGAGAAGGTGCTCAAGCGACGTGGAAACAAGCTATTTGTAAAATGATTGGGTTTCAATAATACACACAATAGTTGGATAAATAAGTCTGACTTGTAAAGTTGATTAATAGAGAAACATAATGTTTGACAATAGTACGTTTATTTAATTCTACACAGTCCTATCGTTACCCCACGGAAGCGTGTCCGTCGTGTTAGGAAATATGATCCTCTTGTCGTCATTCCAGCTGAGCGCTATCTTTCTCTGCGACACCGTATGGACCTGGTGATTCTTACTTCGAATTAAATTTTGACTTTTTGTCAGATTTTGATGCTGCATAGCACATTGTATATAGTCATCGAACGTTATGGTTTTCAGTGTTGCCCCTTTGACTCCCTTAGCCCGTTTCTGCTCTCTATTTTCACCTAAAACTTTGAAGGCGTATAATTTAGCTCTTAAGCCTATAAACTCAGTCATTATCCTCCCGTTATTTTCGTCTTTCATCAATCCCAATACTTTTTTATTGACCAACGGCATGTTGTAAATATTTTCCAGAGGATAGTCGGAAGTATCGAATCGGTCCAAATCGTGTTTCATGAGCTCGTATATATCGCGTACGGTGAAGTGATATTTGAGACTATCCGTGTCGGTATACATAAGCTTTGCTTGGTTACCAAATTTGTTTCTTATGTAATTATAATGGAAATCATGAATATACGTTTTAGCAAGATCCATAATCGAAAATCCTGCATAAATAGGTTTATTGAATTTAATTTTAGTTCGATTTAATTCAATTATTGTCATATCTTCACCGAATGTAGTGCAGCTATGGAAATTTGGCTTCGCGATAAGCGCTCTCGCACCGTATCTCCCATCCCACTTTGTAACTAGCCTCACGTCCCTATGCTTTCTAACATTTTCCATAGTTTTCCCAAAAACAGCGTTATTCATGGGTTTATAAAAATTCTTTTCGAAATCATTGTTAGACTTTTTACGCAATTCAGTATTCAAGTTGATATATTTCTTGAGCCACGGTGCTTGTTTGAATCTCAATACTCGATGGATTTTCGTTAACTCCATACCTAAACTCAAACACTGCTTCAAAACCTTGTAGTGTAAGACGTATTGCTGTTTTGAGAAAAGGGTAGTTGTTAATTTAGAATTGTTGCAAGTCGGAAGAGGTGGGATGTAATGCTCCGGACACAACGGTAAGTCTTTGTGAGAGTCCTGAAGTTCTCGCGGATATTCTAAATCTACCTCAAGTATGTACCCTATGGAGGATTCATCCGAGACATCTGAAACATCGAGTTGATCGAAATTCGACATCCATTCGAAGGAACTATACGGTAAGAAGTGACTCATAGCTGCACCATATAAATTATCAACATCGAAATACATGAGGTATGATTCTTCTCGATCCGGATCGAATGCTGGTCCCATGTATCTGTTGTTAGCTTTAGCGTATCTGTTCGAGCATTGAGCTACACCGCCGCGAATGCCTCTTTCTATAAACATCAACATATCAATGTCGACGAGGAGCTCGAGCTCAACACCCGTGCACTTGAGCATCGCGTCAAACGAGAGACGCGGCGCCGTATAATAATGTAACGGATCTAAATTATAAGTGGACCAACAATTACTTCTGAAATTTTGAAAAATATCTGCTAAACGAAGCACATCCGTTTGCAGATACAAGTCCGAATATTGACCCAAGGTTTTGACTTTAAAAGTTTTCCAAACATCACACGCGTGCAAATAATTATCCTCCGAAATACCCACATCATTCAATTTTGAATAAAATTTTTCTATCGGAGGTAACTGTGTCTCTTCAAGACTCTCCCAACTGTTGATATACTCATATGGAAATACGCCTTTTCTCGTCAATAACTGAAATTCTTCGACGCTTCCGCAATGCTTACGTGTGATTAATTTCTGCTCGTCGTTCAGATAAGACGCTAATTTTTCTAGACTGCCCGGCATGAATCTGAACGAATCAATAAACCTGAAATGTATAGATGTTTCTTTCACACTCTTTGTGAAGGAAATGTATCTGTCCTCGTTGATCGGTAAGAGACTCATCGAGCCTTCAAAAGATGTTGCTAACGTTTTAATCAAGAAATGTGAGTCGTAACCTGATAAGTTATGAAAGACCACCGGAATGACGTGCGAATCTTTGTAATTTAAATTGCAGCCTTCGTGCGCCGCACCACGATATTTGCCTGTAAAATGGCAATGATCGCGATGTTTCACCTCTTGAGGTCTGAATGGTTTTTCACAAATGTGACAAGTCTCAGAAGTATAAAATGCTTCTTTCTGCTCATGACTCAACGATTCCATAGGTACGATACACTTGAAATAAGGTTCCAAAGTTTGAGCCAATTCTTCCAACTCGTTTACGAACCATTCTATGCAATCCTTGCCACGATTGATTCTAAATTTGGAAACTGAATCGTCGAAGGTGCAATGTAAATAGTAGGCAATACTGTATGGGACATGTTTTTCATATACCCTCCTATTCTCAGACTCAGATGTATCGTTAACCGGTTGCAAGAGACATTCCAGATCAGCGTAAATACAAAACGGTACACTTTCTTTATGTTTAAAGTTTTTGAATTTCAAGATCTTATCTTTTTCGTCCGGTAATATCACTCTACATTTATTTGAATTCGTGCAATCAATCTTGTGTTTGGTTAAACAATTTTCATCTTGAAAATGACTCAAACATCTATCACAAAACCAGGTATGACCTTTGTGTTTCGAAATTTGTGAAATCAATAATCGAGATAAATTTTTGATCCATGCGAAGTGATATATTGTTTTGCTGACGTCATCAATTTCATTCGACTCAATGTCAGTTTCTAACATGAGGAGATGTACGGTAGGTGTATCTGATTTCGCTCGACTCAAATAAACTGGTACTAGTTCATGTTCATCTATACCGTACACGTTGATCGTCAAACCATTCAATTTTTAAAATTTTGAAATTTCGTTCAGACTCATGGGGAAATTCAAACCATCATACCTGAGCACTGAGCTGAAATGCGTATAAGAAGTCGTTCTATTCACATGATTATCTGCTGGATGAATAGCTGCTGTGACTGACCAGAGGAAACAGTACGGATCGTTGTTCATTACATTTACCACCGCCTTTTTATCTTGTATATACTTCGGTAACTGTGTGTAAGTAGATATACCTCCACGCAGTGGTACATATTTGTTGATATTTACAGCCATATTTATAATTCCAGTCAACGACCACCCCGATTCCTTTTCCTGGAAGTCTTCGATCTTGACCAGTAATTTTGTCGTCACATTCTCTTTAAACCATTCATCAATGTTCGTCGCTGGTAGAATAGCTTCGTTTCTGGTATTAAAAAACTTCATTTCTTCGATAATTTCACCACCTTTTACAGTTTTGAATTTGCAGGACAACACTACGTTCACTTTCAAATTTCCGTCTTTACGGAGTATATTCTTCAATCTGACGATGATTAGATTTTTCGAATCATGTAGAAAGTGTTTCAGATCTTTGTGTTGTAGATTCGCTATGATCCGAGTTCTTATTCTTCCTTTGAAAGCTGACTCTAAATCTTCCCACTTTACTCTGTCACTTCTCTTCGGTCTCCTCACACCCTCCCCTGTTTTTCGACACTGCTCAAATCGCGCTTCAATTCATTTAAAAGTGGCATGAACGTGGCCTTGTTACCAAATTCGACTCTATCAGTGGTACAAAACAGAAGTGTTAGAAATATGTTTTCCAGCTTGGATTGAAACTCGATGGGAATGCATGGCAAAGAGAAATAAACAGCACCTAGTTTATGCACCCCTGCGTGGCTTCCTAAAGGGTTGTTGGTTTCAAATTCATCAAAATATATGATAAGCGGCAAAACTACTTTCCCAGGAAATCTGTTATGGATCTTTTTGAATAATTTAGCTTGAACTATATTTGTGATCGAATCAGATTCTCGAGATAATTGATCCATATAGTTAAAAACAGTTTGTAACAAATCAGGCATCTCGAATAATTTTTTCAATACAAGCTTTATCGAAACGAATTGTCCTGTAACGTTTACTGGAGTCAGAGTAAATATCCCGTTAATTCTTCGGCTTTGTAGACTATTTCCAATTACACAACTGGTTGGCTCTATGTAATAACCCAGTTCTTTGAAATACTGTAACCTCCGATGATGAGTTTGTAAATCTGTGAAGGGTGTTGCACAAATGTCGAAAGCTTCTTCTATATTTTCTCTGTCATGTACGTCCAAATCTAATTTCTCTAACTTTGACATAACTTCACGTTTGAGTTCATGGATTATTGTACCTCTAATAAACTCTCCTGTCGCGTCAATCGTAGTCTGAACTCGTTGTTGCGTCATAGAAGTATCGCTGTATAAATCGGAAATGAAAGATGCAGCACATACTTTTACTCGGCTCCTGATTTCCCTGACTGAACTTTTGGAAATACCGGATTGGACACATTCTTGCTTTTCACATTCGACTACACTGGCATTCAAACTGCATTGATTCATTGGAGTTAATGAATCCAATGATTCTGGTTTCGGGGAGTCTTCTACAGAGTTATCAATTACCTCTTGGACTAATTTTTGTGAGTGAACATGTTTCTTCAATAAATGTTGCCTAAACGCATATATGCTTTGAAACTGTCGAATGCATGCATCTTGCTTGCACACGAAACGATTCCGCATGTTGAATCTGTGTTCCAATTTAAAATGTGTTATAAGTATTGGTATCTCCGGGAAAGAAGAATTGCATTCAAAGCACTTGAACATCATGAAATGTATGTATGTAATAATTAGTGAGCACACGTAAACTAAATATACCTTTCAGGTTTCAGCCTTATGAAAACTATGATTGATACTATAACTACTAGAAAAGGTAACTGTTGATGATACTAAAACTAAGAAAAATTGTGGAATCAAATACGCTTTTATACCGCGAAACTAAACGATGCTACCTCAATTACCGTGTATTGCACTTAAATTTATTCACTCAATGAATACTGATACCTATAACAGCTTATTTACTGTATAATCGAGAGGTCATTTCGACCGCAAAGTACGTTAAAACTGTTATCACTGTAATCACAGAACGTAGCACAATATCAGACTTAAACTAACGATATAGATATTTTCTAACATTTATATCCGGAACTACAGGAATTTTCATAAGACGAAAGATTCTTCATATAACGATAGCTGCAATATTTCAAGTAAATATGCGCTTATGCATAATCCAAGTACGTCATTACATATTAATATGAGAATTATAAAATTGAATAATAGTGGCAGAGAATGTCAGAATCAGATATTTCTTAAGAATAAGTAATATGACAACAAATAGTCGTGTCCTTACTCTTTGTTAAGTTTTTTCATGAGGAGGATAACAGACTTGATTTTTTTGTCCCACCTGGTCGGTCGCTTGTACACAAATTTATGTAAAAAAAGCCAAACCTGTTCACTCTCTACCGGGTATCTCGCATGAAGCGCATGGAATGCCTCATAACAAATATCCACAGCTTTTAAGGGACTTTCCATCAAGTAGAGCGTGTTATCTATGTTCATGTATGATTGCTCAATAGCAGATAAACGAGGACCAACAACTATGACGTACGGTTGAAGGGGTAATTTCCTTTTGTGCATTCTGTCTCGCTGTTCTTCCCTTACTATTTCTAGATCTCCTGGATTCTGAAAATACAAAAAATTAATTCTATAAGTATAATTAAGTAAGTTTAATACTGGATAGCAATAAAAAATATGTACAGACTAGATATACGAAGTGACATAGAATTGTTTGAGTGTGACCAGAATATTTCCTACCTTTACGTGCAAGATGAAACCAGTGATTGATTCAGAAAGTGTGGGTTTCCACAAACACTTAGGAGTGCGTATGGGAGAGGACGACAAACATAAAACAGGCAATGTTGTCTAGTTGACACTATGTGTCAGCGGAGTGGCGTCTCTAGAATCTGTAAAAATGATGAGCATATTTTTATATCGAATTTTGGATCAAAAACAATAATTAGAGGGGCTTCCATTTGATATTCACCTGATGTACTGTCACTGGATTTCAAGTCATCCAGTAGGGATATATAAGCTTTGTCTTTAATACTGGATCCAGCCAACTGTTCTAGCTTTTCCGAAAGCTGAGGCCACTCTGAATATAGACTTAAACCATCTTTAAAGATTTTATTATAGTCACTTTCAATCTGTAACACATTTAACACATATATGTTTCCAAACTTGTAATTTGCAGGTTAATACAACACACCTGTACATCACTGACAAATGATAAGTATTAATATATTGGATTTGTACCAAAGTATAGCCCAATGGTTGCTTTAGAACTGGCCATTCTTCTAAGATAGAGTCAACGCTTCCAGTTGAGCGCTGAAAGTTATTCTGTCTTATTGCTCGCGACTCATTCCAATGCTCAATGACAGATGACCATGGCGTTGTATTATGCCGAAGCCAATCACAGTGAACTTGACAAGTCCGTTTACCTAAATATTGATGAAGCAATTATTGTTACGTTTGCGCCTAAGATTCTGCATAACTCACCTTCGTCATCAATGACATCTGCCATATCTTTGGTTGCATCTATTTTTCGTTTTCTATTTGGAACAAGCCGAACTTCACGCATTTGACGCAATCTATTACGATAAGAGTCGACAAGTTTCCCTTTTGAAATCTTCTGACGAGGTCCCTCCGCTAGTGGCTTGATGTAGTACAATTCTTTTTCTTCATCTGGGAATAACTGTACAATTTTGTCTGCTAACTCGTCGAAATGTAAATTGTTTAATGTCATTCTAGAAATAGTCCAATATTGAGAATAGGGTTGTTCACGATTTTTTTTTATTTCATATTCCGGTAGTTCGGCGAAAAATAATTAGGACGTATTTTTTTCTTATTTGTTTAAACACAAATTGCAGTATATATAACGAATTGAAAACTACTAGTTTATGACGTCGCCCATGTCAAGGTATATCTATATATATCAAAATGAGTGAACTTCACTTGCCTATAACATTCGCAACTTTCATCGGAAAAATAAAAAAAAAATTATCTCACTATTTTGAGTTATTTTCTACCTGATGCGCCCCAAAAAGTCGAACAAAATTTTTTTCTGGATGACCCCATTCTTTTTTTTCTACCATTTTTAATTGTTACTTCATAGGTATGCAAAAGTGATTCTTACGGTTGGCCCACTCCATCAACTTTCGTTAACAACGACGTTATTATTACATCCACGAGTTTTCTATGAGTTGCATCATCAAATTCGTTTTTTGTTTGGTATGTGCTGAGTACTACCTTGCCAACTATCGTCTCACATAAAAGTGCTTTTAAATCCTAAACAGAATGTGCATAGAAATTTTTCTTTAGTCTACAAATTTTTATAACAACAACAAGACAACAATTCAATGACATGATGTTCTGAGGCATAAAAGAACTGAGGATTTCCTCCAGCTCCAAAATTCAAATAAAACATGACAATTTTCGCAATTACCAAAGATTGTAAGCCTTCGTACAAAAAACTGGGACCCAGCGCCTTCGATGTTTGTAGATTCTTGGAATTGTCTTTTTTTTTCTCGTCTGTGACTATAATATTATTGTTTTCAGGGGCATTCGTATTTTCCTTTACGCATTGAACATCTGGATTTGACTTATCATTCAAGTTTTCAAAGCATTGCAATCCAGTTATTTGTCTTTCAAGCGATTGATTGTGGAAAGTAAATGGGTCTTCGACACAGGGTTCAATATATTTGGTTACAGCTTCTTGCAGTAATTCCTGCAATAATTAAGAAAAACTTTCTATGAATGAACAAGTGAATATCAACGTTTCAGCTAGTTTAGTTATAATCGTCATCTACTACGACAAAATCAGTGTTATAATTCGAAAAGTTATTATACAGGGGTTTTTCATAGAGTTAATACTCGTATCTATATTTGTTTTTCTCTAACCCAATCATATATGTGCCTTAAGTACTCATATGAAAATAACTAGTTCAACTAGAGGTGTACCTCGTTGCTCAACGCATCTGACGAGAACACATCAGATTGAGTCTCTGAAGTTTACGTTGACAGAATCTCCAATTTGCTCGACATAATCATTTGATAGGTTGTGAGAGCTTTTTTAAATTTTGATCGTGTTACCAATTCTTGGAATAAGCTGCTCAATCTCCTTGCTTTCGGGATTCAGAGCTAGTAAGGCCTCATGATCAATATACTCAGCTACATACCCAGATAACAATTTGACAGCAAGTTGCTGGCATTGTGCCAGCATTTTCCAACATTTGAACGTAGCAATTAACCGCCAAGGTGTAACCTCAATATCGGAACAGTATGCAAGCATTGGATGCGTGAGCTCGCTTGAAGACAAAATGACGGCATTGAGCAAGCATCCGCAGAGCGCGAGTTTCTGCTTTGCACAATAAATGCCAGCAAATCATGCTTTCACATTGATGCTGGCATAGCAGCAGCATTTGAACAGCATCAGAGGACAACAAGGATTGCAACTTGTGCTCGATCTGATCTGGTTATCTGGGTAGGTATAGAAGACCATAAAAACCAGAATAAATTTGCCAATTAGAACTTGTTCAAATATAATGACTAGGGGTATGCTTTCCAACTTCAAATAATTGAATGAAAGACACGATTTTCCCATCCGACATTCTTTGTGATCTATATTGAATGTCGAAACGAGTAAATTATACATGCTGTTCTTAATGATATGAAATTGAAAGTAACACAACATTTGTCAAAACAATCAGTTTATTTTATACTGTTTGAGTTGTTCCACTGTATTCTGTATATTTTTATACAATAATTGGTTCTAATAACTGTTTTTTTACACGGCACCGCTCATTTTGCTATCATTAGTTATAATAGCTAAGAATATATTAAGATTAAGTACAACAACAGGTTTTATGTTGTTCAGGTTTTCGTCATTTTTTTTGTTTTTTTTAGGTTTCAGGTTGTCAAAGCAGCGACACGTGTATAAAAAAAGCATTAGTTTTGTCCCTCAACATTTTTAAACTTGGAAAAAAATGGAATTAATTTTTATATAGTGAAAGATAATATTTGTTTTTATTTTTCAGATTTTCTCTGTTGCAGAATTCTATAAATGAAGTCTGGACTATATGTGAATTAAATGAATAATTTGTAAAATTGGAACAATGATTGCCATTGAAAACTATAAATATGAAACTATGAATTATGACAGTGATCAATTTGTTCTAATAACAATCAGTATAGTTAATTTTTCTCAGTATATAACAATGACATTTGAGACCTTAAAGTTTTTTGTTCTCATAACCAAATATTTCTACACCAACACTGGCATTAAACAAAGGGTATTGCAGCGTCACTTTCCAGAGAAATTGTACGCAAGAATAATATTTTATTTATAATAATCTAATTTTCACTAGGGCAAACGCTTCGACAATCCAGGGCCTTCGACACGTGTTACTTTGTTTCCAAACGTTCTTTCAGCCGCCTAATACTATATAGCTATGCCGAATAAGACTCTTACAACGATTCATTGGTACCTCAAGCTCTATAACGAAGATTCGACAAATAATTAGTGAATCTCCGGAAATCTAATCAGAATATATTGTAACATTGCATGTTACGACAGGCTCCTCACCCCTTAAACGACCGTAGCGGAGTGTATGACGATGAGAGAATGAGTAGATAGACCCCGAGGTCCGATAATATTTCCGAGAGGCGACCGTGACCGACTAAAGACTGTTGAGCATATTATTTATTCTTTTGTTTTTTTCACGACTTTTCTCTAACATGTGGGAGACGAGGCCCAGCCGACGGCTAAAAGACTATAATACAGACCCGCCACGACCAACGCACGACGTTCCAGTATCGGCTGTTTGGATCCTACTCGACGAACGCCACATAAAAGCTCCGGAGGATAGTAGTGGCCACGCTACCTCCCGCTATTAAACGAGAGGACACGGGGGAGTGCCAAGGGCATTCTACAACGTGGGATATCGGTGGTGGAGGAGATTCCCACCACCACGAAGAGCCGACGACCCGTGAGCCTCCGACGTAGCGAGCTAGAATCACCGTGGCGAACTTCGAATTACGCGCGTAGCGATAACAGGTCGCCATATTTAAGGATCTTACGGTCGATACAAAAATCGATATTTGGCCGTAACACGAGGGCGCTGATTGCCGGCGCCATGCGGTCTAGTCACTCTGCGTTAGACCAGCGTGCCTACCACTTGTCTATTGCGTACCTGTGTCGTACATTGATTACGTTTCGTTTAGATCTTGCGTTTCAGCCTCGTGGGCAGTTGAGTAGTTTTGTTGTGGTTGTGTGGAAGCTTGAGGGTACGAGATTGCGAGTTTTCCCCGAGGGATATCCTCTTGCGCTGCGATAAGATGGATTTCGATCGAGAGAAGGCCGCGTTTCTCAGATGGCTGGAGGACGGTAAGCGTTAGCCATTCTTACCCATGCTAATTTGAATTCGGCAACGGCCGTCAGCCATATTGCCTTTGAGCAGCCACGAGGCCAGATAATTTTTGGACTCGAATTAAGCCGATTTCCGAGAGGTAGGCCGTCACCAGTGTCCCCATGTATTAGAGTTTATCGTTCGAGCCAGTATTTTGTAGAGAAATATCGGGTATTTTATAGTTTGTTAAGTTCGGGTGTGCTACCTGTCGCACACGAGTGCGACAGAGATAGTCCTAGTCAGTCACTGTCGCTCTCTCTTCCTCCTGTAGGGAGAGATACAGCTAGTTATTGTTTAGATTTCGAGTCTTTGTTTTTCGGGTTCGAGTCAATAAATCATACTAGTTAAATATTTATCGCGTTATTCGCAGAGTTAGGTTAAGTTAATTTTAGCAAGCTCTTGTAAATATTACTACTTTGATCAATTTCATATTTTCTATTCTTCAGTAAGAGCCGAAGGTTCACCCATTGTAAATAATAGCCTGTTAATTAGTTGTAAGTTCTACTCGTGGAGTTTATTCAGCGTTTTAGTTGAGATATTGTCCCACGAGGACCTAGGTTGTCAAGTTATTTAACTTTTGCATGATTTTTCCTTGTTATTGCTATCCTACGTGAAAGCTAGTAGTTTATTAGATATTGTAAAGCTCGTCAAACGTGGCCAGGTCGCTTATACACGACCCGCGGCCGCCATATAGCCGAGGGGATTTATTCCCGATTGTGCCAATTGTTATTACTATTTCTTTTCTATTATTTTTATTGAATAAATTCTACTTTTCTTTCGTTAAAATTCAAACGCTCGAGTCGTTATTTTACGTCCCGCTAATCCTTCACATGATCCTGACCCCTCCCCGCGGTACTGCAGCTAGCCGACGCTTTACGTACCCGTAGATTATATTTTGTTTATATTTTTGAACGTGGCGGTTATCCGCCTGGCGCCCAGCATTATTTTCAGGTGATTACGTTTGGCCAATTGTCGAGTGGATGGTTCTCGGAGGCTAGTATCCGGTCTAGTCCGAGGACTAAATAAAATCCACGTCACAATATATATGTTCATTTATTATGAGAGTAACTTGTCCAATGATGAAGATTGAAAAGTATACTACCGACATAGTCAACGAGCCACGTGCTATATGCCACATTCAAAGAAAAAGTTGGATATGGGACCTATGAAATGGTTGCAACATCCAATATAGTTGGTTTCTGGAGAGACATCCCATTTGTTGGCTGAGAGAACCATTTTCAATGGATGAGTTGAAATTGGTTGTGTCACCCAACTGAGTTTGGTCCGATCAAGTTGTGACTCGGCTGCCTCATCCAACTATACTGAAGCGTGCAAATACTACCTTAGTCAGAACATCGTATCAAAATATATCCATATCGTTTAATGTATGTATGTAGAAAGATTCTTGACCGTGAAGTATGTAGAGAAGGATAATAAATATCGGGTATAGACGGTCATAAAGACAAATAAATTCTTTTTATTTATTTGACGTTTCGGTCAGTGCATGGCCGACCATCCTCAGAAACTGTGAACAAACAGTGAATTCTAAATATATATAAACCTAGGCTCCAAGAGCAATTATGATAGAGCAAGAAATCTGTGTTTCTGATATTGTTGACTAGGAATATTACACATTTTTAGAGACTAGCAGGTGATCAACACATGGTGATCTTGTACACGTGAAAATTTTAAAGGTTACGAAATAAATCACTTAAATATAATTACAATCATAGAGAACGTATCAACGTGATGTGAAAACTTATTATATTATGATTTCAACTTGAGGGATTGCTAATCCTATTATTGGATAACGTAAGGGGGGAGGTTTCTTACCGAAAACAGACTTCTGTAGCGCTTAAGATGTTGATAAGTTGACGCTCAGTGGAGAAGTGAAGTCATACGGATGTTCGATGAGTGATCTATAGTCAAGTATCGACTCCTGACGTGATGATCGATATATCGAAGCGGTAAAATTTGAAACGAGAAAAGTGATTGGAAATCTTTTCTCCCGACTCAAAGACCAAGTTGCGATGTTAGATAAATCAGGTGTCGTTTACCAGATCCCATGTTTAGGTTGCGACAAGTGCTACATAGGCCAAACATCGCAACACCTTCACAAACGTCTGTATGGACATAAGTACAATATCAAATGTAAAGACATAGAGAAATCCGCTCTGGCAAATCATAGCCTAACGTTAGGACATAAGTTTGACTTTGATCAGGTTAGAATCCTCACTAATGAAGTCAATCCTCATCAACGTACGCTAAAAAAAATGATCCACATTCTGAGGAATGATACTGTTAACAAAAGATCAGATATAGATAATTTCAGTAATCTATATGCTCCGCTTTTCATGTAATATTGGATAACGTAAGGGTTTTGGGAACTTTTCTCGTTTCGAATTTTACCGCTTCGATATATCGATCATCACGTCAGGAGTCGATACTTGACTATAGATCACTCATCGAACATCCGTATGACTTCACTTCTCCACTGAGCGTCAACTTATCAACATCTTAAGCGCTACAGAAGTCTGTTTTCGGTAAGAAATCTCCCCCCTTACGTTATCCAATAATAGGATTAGCAATCCCTCAAGTTGAAATCATAATATAATAAGTTTTCACATCACGTTGATACGTTCTCTATGATTGTAATTATATTTAAGTGATTTATTTCGTAACCTGTAAAATTTCCACGTGTACAAGATCACCATGTGTTGATCACATGCTAGTCTCCAAAAATGTGTAATATTCCTAGTCAACAATATCAGAAACACAGATTTCTTGCTCTATCATAATTGCTCTTGGAGCCTAGGTTTATATATATTTAGAATTCACTGTTTGTTCACAGTTTCTGAGGATGGTCGGCCATGCACTGACCGAAACGTCAAATAAATAAAAAGAGTTTATTTGTCTTTATGACCGTCTATACCCGATATTTATTATCCTTCTCTACATATCGTTTAAGTTGTCTCACCCGGCTATTTCGCATGGGTCATACACCCATACTCGTTAGTAACCAGTAACACGTACTTAGCAGTGATCACTGCTCTGGTGGCTAAGGCACATAGTGGTCTGGATGCATGGACCATGCTGTTATGAGTTCGCTGGGCTCTACATATATGTATATATGGGGCATTCCAGCTCAACTCAACCGGCCAACGGAAGTGACCTCTTCGATTTGGTTCTCGAAATAATATATGGTAGTTCTATATTAAACATAACATGTCTGTGAAGATCAATTCTTAAATCAAAAATCTGCCCAAGTTATGATTTTATAAAGATTTGAGTCGCCTTACATTCAAATATTCAGTGCCACTAAACGATGAGTCAACTCAAAAAGGTGTCTAATGGATTATGTCCGGTACGAAGTGTAGTTTGGATGGAAATTCAATGAAAAATTTCAAGCACTATTTTTCTCGAAAATTTCTCGAAAATCTCAAATTTCTCGGGAGTGCCCTAATCGATTGAGATGAATTTTGCACACAAAATTCTCAGTGAAAAACTCCAAATTTTGGTCCCCGAAACAATATGCCCGGACGTCAACTTCCGGAGTTGTGCAGTTTTTAAATAATTATATAATCACCATTTCCGAGGCAATTTTGGTTCGCACGAATAAATAACATTGGGTATGATGCAAAGCATAGAAAGCTTGGATACAAATATTCAGGAACTTGCTAATAGACATCAATAAATCAATTCAGTAATTGATAATCTTTTCAATTATCACAAACATGATTTATCCGTCAATCGTGTCCAATAGCACTTTCTGTTTTTATAAATCACTGATTATATTTAACTGGATATGAGTTCACATGGAAGGCAGGGGCCAATTCTTGCACCTGAGTGTACAGTAATGTTCATGAATGGGTTTGCCGCTGGCTAACCATTTTTTTCAGACTTTTTCGGATACCATCAATAAAATAATATTATATTATTTTTACAAGGGGTCACAATTATTATTATTACAATTTCGGCCATCAGCACATCAAATACGACTAGGATGGAGTCTTGTTTCCGAAAAAGTCCGAACAAAACAGTTAGCCACTGCCAACCCATGAACGAACATTACTGTACACTCGGGTGCAAGCATTGGCCCCTCCCTTTCATGTGAACTCGTATCCAGTTGAATGTAATCAGTGATTCATAAAAACAGAAAGTGCTTTTCGACACGATTGACGAATAAATTATGTTTGTGATAACCAAAAAGATTATTAATTACTAAATTGATTTATTGATGTCTAATAGCAGCTTCCTAAATATTTGTATCCAAGCTTTCTATGCCTTGCATCATACCCACATTGAAAAAAATTTGGGCGACCTACCAATATGGGCCTAGTGGCGCTGCACTCGCTTGCCTTGAGACGCTACTTACTCAGATTTCGGGATCATAGGTACACTTCGTCGGGTGACTTTCTCACCCACGAACGCGGTGAGCTATCACTGCGATTGTAGCTCGCCCGGCTTGGTGTACTGAGTCACCCTAGTAGAGCGTGTAGCAGATTCAAAACCAGGTTCGCAGCGGATATTTGTTTAATACTGCTGCGTCACTCCATGGTAACGCTAGTCGCCCAAATTTCTTTCGGTGCAATTTATTTATGCAAATTATTTATTCGTGCGAACCAAAATTTCCTCGGAAATGGTAATTATATGATTATTTGAGAACTGCACAACTCCGGAAGTTGACGTCCGGGCATATTGTTTCAGGTGTCGAAATTCGTAGTTTTTGACCGAAAATTTTGTGTGCAAAATTCATCCCAATCGATTAGGGCACTCCCGAGAAAATTGAGATTTACGAGAAATTTTAGAGAAAAAGAGTGCTTGAAATTTTTCATTGAATTTCCATCCAAACTACACTTTGTACCGGACATAATTCATTAGACACCTTTTTGAGTCGACTCATCGTTTAGTGGCAGTGAATATTTGAATGTGAGGCGACTCGAATCTTCATAAAATCATAACTTGGGCAGATTTTTGATTTAAGGCTTGATCTTCACAGACATGTTATGTTTAATGTAGAACTACCATATATTATTTCGAGAACAAAATCGAAGACGTCACTTCCGTTGGCCGGTTGAGTTGAGCTGGAATGCCTCATATATAAATATACATTCATAATATATAAAAACTTCAATTCATGAGAAAAATCGTACAAATCGCACGTATGTTTATTTGAAAATCGTTAATATACATACACAAAGAACAAGTTACAAATTGCACTACTATAAAACTATAATAATTATGTTAAGGGGGTATAGGACTGCTGCAACGGGATTCTGTAAATCGTTATGTGTCGTTACCTGCAGATAGCGACATGTATCGGTATCGTTATCTCATTTTTTCATCGATTAACGAAAAATGCGATTCTGTATGACTACGTTAACGAATCGTCTCGCTAATTTTGTCGTTATGAACCGGAAATCGGCGGTAGCGCGTTGTAACGAGTTGTTACAGCAGCGAGGGCTCTAAGACCCCTCGTTACTGTGTAGCGAGACTTTACCGCAGCTTCAGAATCGTTTTCATAAATGTTGTAATTTGTGTAAAAAACTTAGATCATCTGAATAAGTGAAATCATCAATCAGGTAAGTTTTTAATCGTAAACACTCTCTCATCTGCTTGAAGTGCTAACACTATGAAATACCGTTACCTTATATGGGAGGTTAAGTTATGTTACGTGATTATTTTCGGAAAATGAATAAAGTAACAGTATTTTCTAACGCTGAATGAAATTGTTTTTTAGTCTCATAAGTATGCATTCAGTGAGACTAAACAAACCCTTTTCCCAGTGCAATGGCTCAGGCTTTTTTGGCTTGGGAGCTGCTTCTATTACAAGAAAGAGTGAGACAAGTGGAGAGAAGATTGGAGCGCAGGGTTCTTCGTGATACGCAAAATCCCTTCGCACTTCCTCACAATGAATTTATGGATATCTTTAGATTGAGTCCAGATCTTGCTTTGTACTTGATAGCTGAGTTACGTCCTGCCTTAGAACGTCAGCGACACAATGCTATTCCACCCGAATTGTAGGTAATGAAATTACCGCTGTATTGATTTCATTCTTGGGGTGACACCATCGATATCCGCACCGGGTGCCACTAGGGTGGCCCTTATTTTGGCCGCCCGCCACTCGCCAGTATCTTTCCAAATATATAAAAATAAAATGCTAGCTATGCCACTGAAATCATTTCATTACTTGGTAGGTATTGACTGCTGTTCAGTTCTACGCCCAAGGCTGCTATCAGAGATCTGTAGGGAATCAATTCCAACATAATATGAGTCAGGCATCAGTCAGTCGTATCATCCATGCGGTGACTAATGCTATCAATGTGCAGTTGTTGCGACGTTGGATTAAGTTCCCTATGACCCACCAAGAAAGAGCTGCGGCTCGAGCAAAATTTCGGGATGCACCTCAGCCGTTTGAAGGAGCTATCGGGGCTGTTGATTGCTCCTTCATGAATATTGTGGGTCCTGTGGAACATGAGGAGGCATATGTAAACCACCATGGAAATCATGCTCTGAATGTACAGGTGGTGAGCATTAATAAATAGCTCCTCTACATACTGATGTTGCCTAATCATATTTGTGTCAATATATCCACTTAAACCCTCATTTTAGATTGTCGATCCAAACTTGAAAATACTTAACATCAATGCAAGATTCCCAGGTGCAAGGAATGATTCCTACATATGGAGCAACTCGCCAATAAAAAGAGCCATGGAGTTTCACTACAATCGAGGGGAACGTCGTACTTGGCTCATAGGTGCATTAGTACAACATTTTGTATTATTTGTTTTGCATGTGCTCCGATTATTTAATAGTTCTGGCAACCATCTCAACGTATTGTCATTTTGTGTCACTTGTGCAGGTGATGCGGGTTATGCATTGGAACCATGGCTAATGACTCCGTTGCCCCATTATCCAGAAGGCACACAGCAATATGAGTACACCCAGCAATTGTGCAAAGCTCGAAATCCCGTAGAGCGTTTCTTTGGGTGTTTTAAGTCGACTTGGCGATGCTGCTCATTTCAACGAATACTCATGTACGAGCCTGGATTTGCAGGTAGAATCATCAACGCATGTGCAGTTCTCCACAACTTGCGGATGGATCATCGCCTCCCTGTAGATGATTTCTACAATGCTGACGATGCTGGCCCTCACGAAGCTCTTGTTCCAAACGCTCAAAATGGTCGCGAAGGTGTTCAACCTAATGACCGAGTGGGTGCTCGTGCTGTTGCTCACAGAATACAGAAACAGATCATGAGAGAACGTTTTCCAGATTTCGTAGATGGAGATATTTAGAATTACGTTTCTGTAATATGCTAAATATAATTCCTATGTTTCCTTGCAGTAATACACGATATACTTCATTGAAAATTGTTTTATTTTTCCACCTTATAGTCAAATGACAAAATGCGAAATCGCGTACATAAATATAATATAAGCTCAAGTTAAAAGTAATAACTAGGACATAAGTAATTAGGTACACTTTGGTAGGAACGGTATTCGTTATCTTTGGTAATAGAAACAACAACGTAGGGTCGGTACCGCTCATGCTCGGACTACTTATGTAAGTTTATATGGACCACATCTAGGATTCCAACCATACGAATAAGAACGTCATTCCTGGCCTTGTCATTTTCGGCCATAGTGCGCATGATCTCCACCCTATCACGATCGTTTGTGGCCATGATAAGAGCAGCTTCTGCTCGTTTCATCTCAGCCTGAGCCATCAACTGTGAAGGCAAAAAAATTCAACACTAGGCAACGGCGATCATGCATGATCATTCTCAACTGCGGACTTCATATTCTTGAAACTATGATATAAAACACTTAGTAGTATGATGCCCAAAGATGTAGATGTATTACCTCTGTTGCTTCAGATGTTCGCTGTGCCAAGTCAGCGAATTCGATACGAGCATCTTGTAACTGCACACCAAGCCGCTCGTGGTGCACCCCTATGGAAAAAAATGATCTCAAGTAGTGATTTAATGTGGTTGGTTGTAGTTATTTCACTCACCTCTTCTCAAAAATCGAGATCGTGAAGTCGGGGCAATAGAACGCTTCACCAAGGGACTGGCCCTACTTCCCTTACTGACACTACCACTGGTGCCAGATTTAGAGATTGCAATAGTATTTGGTCCTCTCTGCGGTTTAGTAAGTTCATTACTGGGAGCTGGTAACAATTCGTCCGTATTAATTGGGCCGAACTGTGACTTCAAAAAAGTGAATTCTCCTAATAGCTGATGTTCATCTTCTTCCAACGGTAAGATGAGTGTGTCAATATCATGCTCATTGAGACCTGGAAAATAATCCATCCGCATAATTAATATAGGTATCGTGAAACTAAAATCAATTCGTACTCAATTCAATTAGGAATAATTACTGTCTGATGCCGGAATGTTAACCACTTCTTCACTATTATGTGTTACAGTCTCACCAACTGGTCTAAACGTTACAGTTCTAGGAGTAATCTCAAGTACGGACTGGTCACCTTCCATAAGCTGCTCATTGACGTTATTCTTAAGTGGATAAAAATGATATATACCTTCATTAATTGAATATGTAGAGACAATCAATGGAGCATATTGATTATTGATTCTTTGAGTACGCGAATACCAGTATCTAGCAAGCAGAAGCTCATTTTTGTCTCGCCGACCTCAAACGGCTTATTTCACTTACGTGCTCTTCGGGAAATGAATCAGGGACACTTTGCAATCCTTCCATGTAGTCAAAACCCAACAACCCTATTATTTTTGTGTCACGTTCAGTAAGCTTTATGTCTATTGGGTTATTACCAGTTTTCTTTCTCTGGTTTTTTAACATAATAAATTTGTTTGACACCTTCGTTTTGTTATCTCTCCATGTCTATAAGGGACATATAATCTTATGGTTCGTAATCAAGCGATGTGTTTGCAAGATGTGGTACTCACAGTTTTCCAAGATTCAACGTCTTTCTTCTTGCCATCTGTGAACTTGGCATTCAGGAGCGCAGCTAAATCCTCCCAGCCACCTCGAAGATCTTGATGGCCATGCAAAGTTTTGAATTTTCCGGTCGCTACATGCGGGTATTCCACAAAATAGTCTACCATTTCGTCAATTTGAGCTTCCGTGGCCCTTGACTGTCGTTTGTTGGCCATGGCGGCTTCCTTTGGCACGCGGCTATTATTTAATGCAATATGAGAAAAATATACGCTGATTTATATTAGAAACATATCGATGGCTGGGCGGAAGAAGAGCCTATCTCAGAAGAGCCGTGAAGAAGAGCTTAACTCGGAAAAACTGTGAAGAAGAGCTTATCTCACAAAAACATTTCGCTTCTAAAATTTTGTAGTGGTACCCCTACGAGATACATTTATACATTGCAGTAAACGAGATAGTGGTAGTGGAAATTTTCGAATAATTGCAGTTGCCGCTTGCAGGGATACCACTACAAAATTTTCGAAGCGAAATGTTTTTGTGAGATAAGCTATTCTTCACAGTTTTTCCGAGTTAGGCTCTTCTTCACGGCTTTTCTGAGATAGGCTCTTCTTCCGCCCAGCCATCGATATAGCATATTTTGAATATATTTCTAATATATGTATTTATTTTGATACCTTTATTGTACATATAGTGAATATATTTCACCAGATATCTCTCATACATATTATTTCGTGCAGGATGATTTAAGAATTTTCCTACTGTACGTCTGTACCGTCCTAGGCTGAGTGCATAAAGTAACCTAAAGACTCTACTGAGAAAATGCATATGTACGCATATCACGCTTCGCCAGCGGAGCTTTACTCTCAAAATATTGAATAACTTATTCAAATAAAATATAGAAGTATACATATTCATCATTTACCTTTGTTTTCTCTTCATATCTTTGATTTCTCTTCACTTTTGCTCTTCTGGTTGCGTTATAATCGGACTAAGCTGATCACAGTCAGTTTATCAGCCAGCTTGTTCACTACGCGATTGTTTATGTTATATGTGTTGCCTTGCAACACATTTCTTTTTTTCGTTATGTGAGGAGGATTCGGTGCCATAATTTGCAACGACTCCTATTCGATAATTGCCGTAACGACTTACAGAATCCCGTTGCTGGAGCCTTGAAAGCAATTATATTTTTCTGGGTGTGATTACAATGAGCGTACTTGAGATGGGCGAATTATATTTTAGTACATGTTTATTGGACTCAAAGTGAACTCCAAGAAAATATCGATGAACAAAAAAAAAAAAGCCACTTAGAGAGCTGAAATTTTCACGGAATTTTTATGATACCTTTGTGCATGGTGTGAACCAGTCTCATTGATTTACAAAAAAAAATGTCAAAAATATTTGAAAAAAACGAAAATTTTTCGAATTTATTAAAAAAAAATCCTGTTTTTCGTTCATAAAATCCCTCACAGAATTTTGCCGTTGATGCGACTGGTTCACACTGTGCACAAAGGTATTATGAAGATCTCGTGAAAGTTTCAGCTTTCTCAGTGCCTTGGTTTTTGAGTGATCATGCGGGCCAGCTACGAATCTGCAAAAAAAACCTGTGCTGATTCAATTTCTATATTTATCAATATTTTGTTCAATCATATTTTTTTTGAGGTTCATTTTGAGTCCGATAAACATGTACTCAAATATAATTTGCCTACCTCGAATACGCTCATTGTAATCCCACCCAGATTATTGTTTCCCAACATGATTGTTCTAAAGGCTCCAGCAGTCCTATACCCCCTCAATGCGTTTATGTGCTTTGGAATTTGGTGTATCGACTAAATCTTGTAATGGAAGTTCAAGAACGGCTTCTACTGGAGTTTCTTCTGTTATTTTATTCAAGTCAGCTGCAGTGAAATCTACAAGGCTCTTGTAATGAACAATGTTAAGCTGAAAAATACAAGGTTAATGAGATTATTTTCAGTACTTTGGAAATAAGAAATATAGAAAGAGATTATGAAATCATGTTATGCGTTGCAAAGCTTGGCCCATTACAGGCTCTAAATATTTAACCGAATAACTTGATGCAGAAATGCAATAGACCAACTCTTTTTTTTAAGGGGAGACTTCGGTGAAATTTTGAAAATTTCTATTAGAGGTTGTATAAAAAAATCCTTCCAGCAGTTTTTGAATAATGTCAGTATAGACTGTGAAAAAAAGTGTCAGCCTCCTGCGATGAAAATGTAAGCGCAAGAAACCTTGCGAAGAAGATTTTTCTCACCGCTGTCAAAAATTCCTTGCGTCTACACTTTCATCGCAGGAGGCTGAAACTTTTTTTCACTATCTCTACTGACATTATTCAAAAACTGCTAGAAGGCTTTTTTTTATACAGGTCTGTTCAAAGTTGTAAGAATTAAAAAACCTGTTTTTGCCAAAAATTTCACCGAAGTCCCCCCTTAAGGGGGTACATACACACTTAAAATACTTTTGTTCAAATTACTGCTACGCTCTGAGAAAACATTCTAGTGACTCAGTTTTTCTACAGTTGATCAGTGCTATTATGATACATAGTTCATGATTTTTCCAGATTTTAGGTCCTTCGCTGAACATAGATTCAGTCCATCGCAGAAAAAACCGTTGTCGTAGGGTACAGGTTGCTGCGTTGGATGAAATTTCTTCAACTTTCAAGGAAATATTCTGTATGAATGTAATTTCGGACCAAACCAATAATATTTGATGAATTTAATTTTCAGACACAGAAATTTTTGGTTTCAGAACATTTTTTCCAGAACCATGGGAAAAAAATTCTTACAATCAAAAATTCCTATGTCTAAAACTTAAATTCATCAAATATTATTGGTTTGGTCCGAAATTACATTCATACAGAATATTTCCTTGAGAGTTGAAGAAATTTCATCCAACGCAGCAACCTGTACCCTATGACAACTGTTTTTCTGCGATGGACTGAATCTATGTTCAGCGAAGGACCTAAAATCTGGAAAAATCATGAACTATGTATCATAATAGCACTAATCAACTGTAGAAAAACTGAGTCACTAGAATGTTTTCTCAGAGCGTAGCAGTAATTTGAACGAAAGTATTAAAAGAAAATCATGCAGACACAAGATAATTTAGATGATAATTAATACACAAAGAAATAATTGGGAAAACTGCTCTTGCATGCAATCAATATCACCTCCGTTGCCTTAGAACTTGTATGTTCCGCCAAGCTTGTTAATAATTTCTTTTGCAGCCCTAACTGAGGCACAAGTTTTTCGATATCTTTTTTATTAAGAGTAACTAACGTCGCATAATCAATGTATTGCTCTGCGAACAGAAAAAACTTTGGCTCACCATCAGTCCATTCATTTCAAGTTGAAGGAGGTTGAATGCCTCACTATAGTACATGGGAATGTAAGGTTACGATTGCACTATTCCATTGTAAGACAAGCTTGCTCAGAGACAAAAAGCATTTTTTTGAATATCAGTGAAAAGGTATTTGTTTAAAAAATATTTAGGATTGATAAGTAGAAAGAAAATGAAAGAAAAATAATCGCGCACATGCCAAGAAGCCAGACAGGTTAGATATATGCTGGAACAATATAAGCCTGGTGTAATAAGAACATACTTACCTTTGAATTTTTCAATTAAGCAAAACAATTGTCTGTCATTGAGAAAATTGACGCACTGCTCATCCATTATTGTCGAATTGATTCCGAACACATATACGATTCAATTATTCTATAACAAATGCACATTGAACGACGCCATAGGTATGTAAGATCCACGTCTTTGGCGCCAAACGTTCATCAAGCAACTTGGCTGTCTCAGCCACGCGTCGTCTGCAATGCCTAGGCAGTAGATGCAGCAACCAATGCAAGGACGAAGTGGCTATTTGGACCGCTACATTTAGAAATGATCACTATGACCAACAGCCCCAGTTGGTCTATTATTTTGAGCAGATGTTCTGACTAATTATTCCCCAACCACGAAAAAATTGCTGTGTCAGCCAACCTTTTCTTTGAGTGCAGAGTGCATTATTCATAGATAAAAATTTGTATATAAGAAACATAATTCACTTACCTTGGAAGATATCTATTAAATCAGGGAACCCCCAGCTTCGTAGTAAGTCTGATGTGAGGTCGTCCATTATAGGTATAAACTGATGTAAATTTTATATTAAGCTCTCTGCACCTCCTTCACGTAACGTACAGGCTCCTGGTATACGTACCACGCGCCATATTAGCCTGCTATAGCTGCAGCGATTGCCATTTGAATCCGCCCGAGTGCGGGACGCTCGCGCGCTATATTTGGTATAGACTACCCGAAGTTTGGTTGCCCTCACACAAATGATTGGATTTGGAATTGGCGACAAAACTATCTTCTTAAAAAGACCAAATGTCGGCAACAAAATACTTTGATACGACTACAAAATAAATCTCGTGCGTTGGATTTGGTATACACTACCCAAAGTTTGGTTGCTATCACACAAATGAATAAATTTGGAATTAGCGACAAAAGCATCTTCTTAAAAAGACCAAATGTCACTAACAAAATATTTTGACACGACCAACAAAACAAATCTGTTATATTTTATTGTGCCAACAATACGATGCGTAATACCGACAATATTTTTCGTTGCAACTACCAAAAGTTGGCAACAAGACGATTTTGCTTCCGGGACTGAATTATTTTTCTGAGTGTATAGGAAATCATCATCAAAAAATGATACAAGTCTTTTCGGATGGATGGAGTTGTAATTTTTTAAAATCGTCGTCTTGTTGATGCAATTACTCTGTGGAATATGATTTAAGTTGACCTAAAAAATTTGCATTAACTTACACACTATAGAACTATAATGTGACGGAATGGCAGATTTTTTCGATGAACGATAGGCTTGTAAGAAAAAATGCATTCAGTTGACGAAAAATCCCGTGTTATTCAAACGGGAAAAAGGACGGGCTTACCGGCACAGTTTTCCGTTGAGCTAGAAAGCTGAAATTTTACCTACGTTTTTTGAATTTATTTCGAACCAATCTAGGGGGCGAAACGGGCAAAATTCTACCGACCCCCGATTAAGGACCACCCTAATGTGCACGTATCATATCCGCGTCTCTGCTACCGCAGCGGGATGGAGCTTCAGAATTTCTCTTGGCGGAAGTCTGGAGCCCAGCCAAGCCGAAGCTTCTGATCGCCGTCGTCTATCGGCCACCAAAGGCAGGTTTTCTTGATGTTTTTGAAACGCAACTACAAGAGGCCCTCCCCCGCTACGAATTTGTCTGCATTCTGGGGGACTTTAATGCTGACCTGTTATCCTCCAAGCATGACTCCCGTCACCTGCGTGATTTCTTCAACTCGCTAGACATGCACATCATCCCGATGGACCCCACTCATCACACGCAGACCTCTCACACCTGGTTAGACGTGTGCGCCGTAAAAGGCGCCTCTTCCATCCTCGCCGCGGGACAATCAGCCCAACCTTTCCTCTCTGGCCACACGATCTAATCTATGTGTCCCTTAACTACACCCAGAAAAATAATTTGTTTGAGGCAACAAAATCGTTTTGTTAGTCCGATTTCCCAAATTTTTAGTTGACTTGACTAAAAATCTCGTCAACTGAACGAAATCGGCTGTTTTCCTTTTGTTGCTAGTGCAAAATAATTTTGTTGAATAATTTTTATTACACAAACAATATTTTCGGTTCAATTTGCCTGTTGACCAAATATTTCGTTATCTGAAACTATAATTTGGTTGCGAGAACTAAATGCATGACTCTGTCCATCGCGCATGTGCCGTTCGCGATGTTCTATAGTATAATTTGGCGTCACAGGTCATTGCATGATTGCTGATCGCCGGGAGTAGTGCTGCACATGCCACAGCTGTTTGCAAAAATCCGATTATCAAATTTTCATTGTGATATTTATTCGATTCGAAAACGGTTTGGGACCTCAGCCTTGCTGAGATACCTGCGGAAAAAAAAAATTCGAAAATGGTCAATGCAACTGTGAACTTTCTGAAAAATTGTGGCCTGGAAGAATAACCTTTCCTCGCCTGTACGTATACGCAGTGAAAATCCCTGACGTCCGTTTAGTCCAAGCAATAGGGCATGAAATGAGTGATTTTTTGACATTAATACTACCTGAAAACCGACTGTGCCATTATGTT
Organism: Tenthredo livida; assembly: GCA_963992785.1. NCBI lineage: Eukaryota > Metazoa > Arthropoda > Insecta > Hymenoptera > Tenthredinidae > Tenthredo > Tenthredo livida. Next base: position 5,523,543 of record OZ023073.1, read on the forward strand.
CAGGTAAGTAGAGACATCAATTGTATCATGTTTTCGACTCTCAAATGTTGTCACCCTGTTTATTATAAACATTTTAAACAAAAAAAAGGCACTTTTTTCAGTTTTTTGTTAATAACTCAACAAATAATGAAGCAATCGAAATGGTATACAGAGACAAAGTGTAGGTAATTGAATTACGAACAAATCAAGCTTTTGAGCGACTAGATCGGATAATTAGAAGTCGAGAAAACTACGGAAAAGCAGGAAATTCGACGTTTTTTCAAAAATTCATATCTCCGTTGTTTATTATTTTGTAGAATCGAACCTTTGCAAAAATGTTCTAGTACTTATGCACTTCACGTGCGAAAAAAAAAAATCGCTGTGAATCAATTAGTTTGGGTGTAATTGTACTTCAAAGTTTTTTAAGCGATATTTTGCGACATCGCTGGATGCGTCTGAGATAATCCGATTTAAAATTTTAAAACGGTTTTGAAAAATAGAAGATCCGTACAACAAAACGTATATTCTCGTTATTAGTTGAAATGATAGGAAGTGCCTTAAAAACGCTGGGAAAGTCGGTTCGAAACGGCGGATCGCGCGGAAACGCTCGAGTAGTGGGGGAAACACGAGCGAAGGAGCGGCACACATATATATAGATATAGAGACGCGCTGCGCCGGGCTTCAAATTTTTGCATTATAATATCTTGACAATGACGCACGCTATCTTAATAATTTTTTTTTTTATTTTGGTGCTAATGAATTCCGGGAAATTGATCTTTTATTTATAATTAATAAATAAGCAATGGTTAGGCGTATATTCTTGAAATTGAAAATTGTTTTAATTTTATTTTGATGATATATGAATAAAGGGTTGTATGAATGTACAAAAGTGATGGTTACAGGTATTTACATTTATTAACATTTATCTAAACATATATTTACGTATTCATAACTATTTATTTAATTTTGTTTTTCTTTTTTTTTTCTTTATGTGAATAAAGGGTTGTATGAATGTACAAAAGTGATGGTTACAGGTATTTACATTTATTAACATTTATTTAAACATATATTTACGTATTCATAACTATTTATTTAATTTCTTACAATAATTACTTTACAATAAATCCAAGTTTATGGTGTGCGACCGGGTTGTCTTCAGACACATAACAGTTCCATAAAGATCATTCATTCCAAATAAATTAATTGGCTCAATTTATTGAACATAGTGTCATCTTTTACATGTGTGTGAACCTAGCATCTCAAATGTTGGCATCTCACGAATTAACTTCATATTCACTTGCATCCAGTATAGTTCTATAGTTCTAAATAGGTTTTAACAATAGTTCCGTTGAATTTTCCTGAAAAAAATGATTTAAAAAAAATGAGATGCTAACTTCGCGTAGCAGCTCTCAGCATCTCAACGTAATATGATAACTAGACCTGCGAATTATGGATGTCAAAAAAGTTCTATAGTTTCGTGCGAAATTTACAGGAGTTCTCGTCGTTTTAATGAAATAAAATTCCACTTCATATACGAGATGCTAACTTCTCGTAGCGTCTCGTAGCATCTCAACAAATTGTGATGTATGAACCCTTGAATAACATATATCTGAAGAGTTCCACCCATACGCCAGCATTTTACTCCAAAACGTCAGCATCTCACGTCTGGAAGACAGAAATTAAGAGTGAGTGAGTTAATTAATTAATTATAAATATCTATGATCGGAACTATGTTTGAATGGACCGGAACTATCGAGAAAAAGGTCGAAGCAATTCGGAACTCACTCCGAAAAGCCAGCATCTCACGTCTGGGAGCCAGATATTGAAGGTAAGCGGATTAATTGATTGATTATGAATATCCCTGATCGGAACTATGTTCGAATGGACCGGAACTATCGAGAAAAAGGTCGAAGCAATTCGGAACTCATTCCGAAAAGCCAGAATCTCACTTCGAAATACCAGCATCTCACTCCAAACGTCAGCATCTCACGTCTGGGAGCGAGATATTAAAGGTGAGTGGATTAATTGATTAATTATGACTATCTTTGATCGGAACTATGTTCGAATGGACCGAAACTATGGAGAAAAAGGTCAGACCTACTCGGAACTCACTCTGAAACACCAGCATCTCACTCCAAACGTCAGCATCTCACGTCTGGGAGCGAGATATTAAAGGTGAGTGGATTAATTGATTAATTATGACTATCTCTGATCAGAACTATGTTCGAATGGACCGAAACTATTGAGAAAAAAGTCAGAACTACTCGGAACTCACTCTGAAACACCAGCATCTCACTCCAAACGTCAGCATCTCACGTCTGGGAGCCAGATATTGAAGGTAAGTGGATTAATTGATTAATTATGAATATCCCTGATCGGAACTCTGTTCGAATGGACCGGAACTATCGAGAAAAAGGTCGAAGCGATTCGGAACTCACTCGAAAAAGCCAGCAACTCACTCCGAAAAGCCAGCATCTCACTCCAAACGACAGCATCTCACGTCTGGGAGCCAGATATTGAAGGTGAGTGGATTGATTGATTAATTATGACTAGGGCCAGGAATTTGGTTTCGTTAAAAGAGAGAGATGAAAGATGGGAGGAGCTAAAACTTTTTGTTTGTTTTAATTGGTTGAATTTTTATACATTTGCATTTGTTTATTTGAATCGAGTGAAGCGAGCAATGAAGTAAAAATAAGTTTTATCAATCCAAAACGAATATACTATTCACATAACTATATACAGGGCGACCCAGGTTGAGCGCACCATATTTGGTGGGTGTACTCCTCCCGAAAATCTAAGACTAAAGTTCCTTTACCAAAACTCCCAGGGTCTAATAATTCAGGAGCTACAGGAGATCTTAGTCGACCAATCAGAGGGCTTATGATGGACCAAGACAGGGCCGGTTCAAGAGTGTAAGGCGAGCAGTGCCCGCGTCGGATCAATTTAGGTGGTTCGCTAAGTATTTCTGGTAGTCCAGGTTGTTCGCTAAGTATTTTTCGTAGTCCAGGTCCTCGGCTTCGTAGTTCTCGTAGTCCAGGTCGTTCGCTAAGTATTTCTCGTAGTCCAGGTCCTCGGCTTCGTAGTTCTCGCTGTCCAGGTCCTCGGCTTCGTAGTTCTCGTAGTCCAGGTCGTTCGCTAAGTATTTCTCGTAGTCCAGGTCCTCGGCTTCGTAGTTTTCGCTGTCCAGGTCATCGGCTTCGTAGTTCTCGTAGTCCAGGTCGTTCGCTGAGTATTTCTCGTAGTCCAGGTGGTTCACTAGGTATTTCTCGTAGTCCAGGTGGTTCGCTAAGTATTTCTCGTAGTCCAGGTCGTTAGCTAAGTATTTCTCGTAGTCTAGGTCCGCGGCTTCGTGGTTCTTCGTAGCCGAGGACCTGGACTACGAGAAATACTTAGCGAACGACCTGGACTACGAGAACTACGAAGCCGAGGACCTGGACTACGAGAAATACTTAGCGAACGACCTGGACTACGAGAACTACGAAGCCGAGGACCTAGACTACGAGAAATACTTAGCGAACCACCTAAATTGATCCGACGCGGGCACTGCTCGCCTTACACTCTTGAACCGGCCCTGTCTTGGTCCATCATAAGCCCTCTGATTGGTCGACTAAGATCTCCTGTAGCTCCTGAATTATTAGACGCTGGGAGTTTTGGTAAAGGAACTTTAGTCTTAGATTTTCGGGAGGAGTACACCCACCAAATATGGTGCGCTCAACCTGGGTCGCCCTGTATACCGTGAATATTCGTATCTGCGGGGTTGTTTGAGATTCTAAAATATCCACTTAATAATATTTTGAATGATTTTGAACTGAGGATATTATTTGAGAATATTTTAGGTGATATTTACTTTCAGTCTTACTTTATGTCTTAAAATGAAGTCTTACTTTATGTCTTGAAATGAAGTCTTATTTTTTGTCTTAAAATATAGTATAAATCGAGAAAAATCAAGCCGAAATCAAATTATGAGAGTTGATAAAGTTGATAAACTGGGCCGATGGAGATCTTCATTTCAAACTCAGCTAGAACATCACTAATTCACTTGAGAAACTAAAAACTGATCATATTATGTTCAGAAAACCATACTTCAACTTTATCGATATCTTCATCTCCTATTCTCATAATTTGATTTCGGCTCGATTTTTCTCGATTTATACTATATTTTAAGACGAAAAATAAGACTTTATTTTAAGACAAAAAATAAGACTTCATTTCAAGACATAAAGTAAGACTGAAAGTAAATATCACCTAAAATATTCTCAAATAATATCCTCAGTTCAAAATCATTCAAAATATTATTAAGTGGATATTTTAGAATCTCAAAAAACCCCGCAGATACGAATATTCACGGTATATATAGTTATGTGAATAGTATATTCGTTTTGGATTGATAAAACTTATTTTTACTTCATTGCTCGCTTCACTCGATTCAAATAAACAAATGCAAATATATAAAAATTCAACCAATTAAAACAAACAAAAAGTTTTAGCTCCTCCCATCTTTCATCTCTCTCTTTTAACGAAACCAAATTCCTGGCCCTAATTATGACTATCTCTGATCAGAACTATGTTCGAATGGACCGAAACTATTGAGAAAAAGGTCAGACCTACTCGGAACTCACTCTGAAACACCAGCATCTCACTCCAAACGTCAGCATCTCACGTCTGGGAGCGAGATATTAAAGGTGAGTGGATTAATTGATTAATTATGACCAGGGCCTGGAAGTTGGGGCCAACAATCAGACGTGACAAGAAAGCGTAATACATGTAATAATCACGAGAAAAAAAGATGATTCACTATACGTCGAATGTCGAAATCGAGTGAAGTAAGCAGCATAACACGTGGATGAAGGGCTTTTGAGCGCTCTGCTGTTTTACCGACGGGGTAGCATGAGACTACCCTATAGATGTAGTCATTTCGATAGGGTTCTTCAGCTGTGCGCTAGATGCGCTCTTCGGAACAAGGAGAGTTGTCGGAGCTCGCTCAAATGCCCTTAAGGGCGTTGACCAGGCCTCGCCAAGCGCGCGTAAATAGACGGTCGGCATTTACCTTCTCATTTCCTCATTTTTCAAGATAACGCAGTTCTCGATAAAGATTCTCACAGATAAAGGCTGTATCCGTGTCATGGCTTCGGCCTAATTTGCGATTTCACGTGTAGCTTCGCAAAAAAAAATCTCGAAAGTACGATCGAATAAATGTAGAGATATAAGAATGAATAAATATGCAGCGGTATTTTTATGATGTTTCACATACTTGAAATGATTTCCTAAGTCTAGCTGAACCTTAGGTTGTTATTTTCAATGTTAAACTTAAGCCTCCTCACCAGTTCGATAAGTGTAGACCATGCAAGAGTATGCAGTATACATGTAAGTATACATGCAAGTTCAAGACTGCCCGTGTGTGGATAACGGGCAGCTCTCCGTGACTGATGCAGTAGATATATAAAATAAATGTATATGTCACTGCGTACTGAAAATCACTATTCTAATATCGCATCGCTCGGTTAGAACGAGGTTCTTCGATGCAGCATGCGAAGTTACTGTGCATATTCAAGCATGATCGTGTGTGAAAAAACAGGCAGCTTTGGGTACAACGAAAAAAAAAAATATGTAAAAACAAGACATTTGATATAAAATATAGTAAGTATGAAAATTTTTTCGTTGTTTTAACACAGTCAGATGTGTTTCGATTTATATCGGCAGCTGCTGCGAGAAGTGGATGAAACAGCTCGCCAAAACTTATTTAATTGAAGTCGAAACTGATTGTCCTGTCGGAAATTTAAGTATATGTGACCCGCTCGGACATATCTGTGCTGATTTTTGGGGCAACTGTGATTTGCGAGCCCACCCTTGCATATTCAAGAGTTTTCGTGTGTGAAAAAATGGGCAGTCCTCCGTCACTCGTGCAATGATGAAAGAAAATACTTGCTCTCTTGAAATTACCTGATGATATGACACTTTCAGACGCGCTTCCGCCTAGTTTGGAAGCAACTACGATTGGCAAGCCCATGAAAAACTAAATAAAATTGAAAAGAAGCGTCTAATTAGCGTTAAAGTCGAATTTAACAAAAAATAAGACAGAAATCAAGACAAAAAATAAGACAAAAATTGAGATAAAAATCAATACAGGAGATAAGGATAAAAATCAATACAGAAATCAATCCAAAAAATAAGATAAAAATCAATACAGAAATAAAGACAAAGAATAATATACAATAAAGACAAGAAATCAAGACAGAAAATTAGACAAAGAATAAGATAAAAATCAAGACGAAAAATAAGACAAAAGTCAATACAAAAAATAAGATAAAAATCAATACAGGAGTCAGGACAAAGAATAAGATAAAAATCAATATAGACATCAAGACGAAGAATAAGATAAAAATCAATACAGAAATCAAGACAAAAAATGAGATAAAAATCAAGACAAAAAATAAGATAAGAATCAAGACGAAAGTCTAGGCAAAAAATGCGAGTAAATAATAAAATCAATAGATATACAATAGGAATACAATTATAAAGATTGCTATTTCTATACTGTCATTGACGATTTGATAACCTCACTGTATTTTTTCTAATTGAAAATAACTAATCTATAGTAATGAAACGAATTTTTATTTCATTAATCTCGGTCCAGCTTTAATAAACACGAATTCATTTCTAACAATATATATTTTTTTTTCAAATATTTATTCACATATGTATAATCAGTGAAATCATCAATATTAACAATACTTACTTGAAAATAACAAACAAACAAGCTAATGTTATAATCTTTCTTATTCAGTGAGGTATGCTTTCACTGTGCTTTTACAGTGGGCTCCTAGTGAGTCCGTAGGCAGTCATACATGAGTATAAATTTATGTCGACTGTAATATCCCAATAAACACTAGTTCGTATAAAAAACGTATAAATAGGTCATATACTCTACGTTTATTCCGAGGAAAAATGTTCCTCAGTTAAACGCATAAGCAGCGTTGATTGAAAACGTTACGTCTATACGTTTAACTTTACGCAATAAACAACGTTTAATACACGTGTACCACTTGAATTTTGACCAAATAATTGTTAGCTCAAAAAACAATTGAGATATACGTAAAATGAATTAATTACAATATATGAGGCGTTGATCAACAACTACTAATCGTAAACAATCGCACTTTGTTACAAAGTAAGAATTTTGAGATTAGAAAAACTTCGCATTATTGTTGTGGTCGGGATTCGATCCGGGGACGCTCGCATTCGCTTGTATTACTGTTCGCACGCTCTATCGACTACGCCAAACTACTCATTGACAAAGTCAGTCACTTTCTCGTAATTACTCTGAATTTTGCATCTGTCTTAGTGATATCAGTGTTTTAATGTAGCTGAGATGTCTTAACTAAACATCCGAGTGGCAAGTAGGTTTTTTTAATTTAATTTCTTGCCTAGAGTTCCACACATTCTCACTCGATTTCATTATATTGCACGTTCATTATTATATTGGAAAAAACGTATAAATGACGTGTAGTTCCGAGCGTATAATTATTGAAGGAACTGAACATTGTTATAGTGTAACTCAAAATCCGCGAGGTATTCATTGATTTTTTGGTTTTCGAAGACGTTTTGAGGAAACGTACGCAATACGTATATGATATGTGTAACAGTATACGTACATTAGAGCGTTTCGTACACGCAATTAAATACACGTATTCTTGTCCAGTCTGATAAACATATAAACAACGTGTGAACGACAGGTTTCGAGGAAACGTTCGTAATACGTATATGATATGTGTAACAGTATACGTACATTAGAGCGTTTCGTACGCGCAATTAAATACACGTATTCTTGTCCAGTCTGATAAACGTATAAATAACGTTCGAACGACAGGTTTCGAGGAAACGTCTGCAATACGTATATGATATGTATAACAGTATACGTATGTTGGATCGTTTCGTACGTGCAGTTGAATACACGTATCCGGGTGCAGTTTAACAAACGTATAAATAACGTGTGAACGACAGGTTTCGCGGAAACGTACGTAATACGTATATGATATGTATAACAGTATACGTACATTAGAGCGTTTCGTACGCGCAGTTGATTACACGTCTACTTGTCCGGGTTGATGAACGTATAAATCAGGTAAATTTTTCAACGTATTCGTTGTCCGAATCATACGTGTATATTAAAGGTACAAGAAGTTATTTCTTCGTTTAAAAAGCGTGATTAATAAACGGATAATATTGGACCACTTATAAACGTGTATGATATACGTTTTATAATAGTATGATGATATATGGATACCAAAAATCAACGAAAAAGACGTGTATAATACGTATAATATACGAACTGGTGTTTATTGGGATAATAAGAAAAAATTCAACACTATCAGATGAATTAGTGCTGTTCTACGATTATACCTGTGGTTTTTCTTAAATCTATACATGTCTTTAAGTAGAAAGGGTCAGCTCGGTTAATACATGCTCGGTTTTTCGTTTTAACTATTCTGTGATCTGCCCATCTATTCGTTTTTGTCTTCAGAGTCTGCTTCGGCGCAGATGTCCAGCTTCATGTCTATTGGCAACTCCTAAAAGACCTTTGCTGCCACGTCGTGATAACTTCTTCCGTCAGTTTGCTCAGTTTGCAGGACAACATGTTAATTTGCATCCTTGCTCTATCGTCCCTCTCTAGGTTGGTTGCTTTCGAGCTGTCTCATTGCTGTGTTTCATACAGCTCCCCACGCAAGTATTCCATAGTTTCCATTCTTCCACCACGAGGAAGAGGGCGCAAGTATCATCTACATACGCCAGAATCTCGCAATTTGTCTAGATTTCGGAAATAATATCCAGTATGACAGTAAGATGATGGGACCCCATAATCGATGACCTCACTCTTGAAGACAGTGGCTCCTATTCTCACTCGATGTCGCTTGTCGACCAAGTAGCTGGACCGCAAGTCATGCGCTGTTCCTCTGAATCATTTCTTCTTCAGCTTCTCTGTCAGCAGTGGTATACTTAGGGTCTCTAACACCTTCTTCAGGTCTATGAAAGTGCCCAAGCAGGGCCGAATCTGCAATATTGTTATGCGTGGTCAGTGAAGATTGCTGTCTTGTGCCCTGGTAGAAGCTGGTTATCCTCGACTATAGGCATTTCACCACCACTTTCGCTCGTTGACGAGGTGGGTAGGTTTTCAGGACGCTAACTGATCTTCCTTTGTATCTTCAACTCCGTAGCCGGCCAAAGTACCGTCGAGTTCTGAGGCCCTGCTGCTTTTGAATTCATATAGACAGGATCCTTCCTTTATCTGTTTGAGCAATTTTTGTTCGCTTGAGTCACTGGCGTACATCAGCTGTAGCTTTAGCATTGCTCGAAATAGTCATTGCATTTTTTTAACAATAAAAACAACAGCAGGGTGTCCAGCAACTGAGCATTTCGAAATTCCCTGAGAATTCCAGGTTTTCCAGGGCAATATTCGTCGTTTTTCCAGGGTAAAAAGCCTAATATATACAGAGCGATTCTGTGGAAAGTGACGTGCCTAAAAAGTAGGCAAACGGGAAACGCCTGCATTGAGCAGATCAAACATCGACGATTGGATTTTATTTAATACGTAATAATCTGCTCAATTCAGGCGTTTTCCGTTTGCTTACCTTTCGGGCGCGTGATTGTCCACATAATCGCGCTGTATAACCATTCTCAGTGTTAGATCAGCGCGTGCGAGAAATTGATTTTTGATTTTCGAATTTAAACACAAAACTTTGAATTCCCAGAACTTTATCAAAATTCCATGAGAATTCCTTGAGAATTCCCTGAGAATTCCCTGTCCAACGAAATTCCCTGAGAATTCCAGGTTTTCCAGGTTTACCCTGTCGCTGGACACCCTGAACAGGTATCATTGTAGAACAGCACTAATTTAGCTAAAATCTAAGCACGTCTGAATGTGTATAATAAAATATAGCACATGCATAAATAACTTATAGGTGAACATGAGTCTCATTGGGATGGCATATATTTTCTTAAAATTAACTGGTTATAGGTTCCCTTGATGTGGTTTAGATCATCTTTGTCAAATAATACGTAGGCATTGTTACTGAAAATTCGGATAATGCTGTAGGGGCCTATGTTACGGATTATTAACGAAAAAAGGAAATCGTGATTCCTCGAGCAAAATAAGGAGACTTTTATGACACTAATAAATTAGTCTCAACGAATTAGTTATATTTGGAAATACAAGTGCTCGAGTTAATATCTGGAGCAAGACTGATTTGTTTTCAACAAGAGTAGTTATTAGTAGAAGAGTCGTCCCGCCTCTCAAGTAAATATAGAATTGACGAAAGTTTAACAGGTGTATTTGCTCTCATAGGGAAAGTTTGAGCTGTGGCTGGAAAATTGAATAGTTTGATTTTCCTAACATTATCCGGTCTAACCTTTCGTCTCATGGGTAAACCACAGAAAGCCACAAGAAGATAGTCGAGCTCAATCAAATGTCACAACATAGGTTTTTACAAAAATCCTCCGAGGGCAGGAACCAGTAACAAGTGTAGGAATCAGGAATCAGGAATGAAGAATCAGGATGGTGTTGGGTAAATCCTGCGTACTGCAACAGGAAGCGGTTGGAGGGATGAAGGGACCAAGGACTAGTAGGCCGAGCTCCAAACCTCTTCGAAAACTTGATAAAACGACCTAGATTGGAGGACAAATGTTAGCTTCTTGAAATAATAATAAAGTCGTAAATCAAAGTATCAGATGTTAACTCGATAGAATGTTTTTTTAAGATATTTGATCAAAATAATTAAAAATGACGAATCAAATAATTATAGAAAATCTGAATGATCTTATCTGATGGGACGGAGAATCAGGATAGTTTGAGGATAGTTGCTGGGTTCTTGGTCTCGTCTGTGAAAGGTTGTTGAGCTCGTCTTCCTCTTAAGGGTAGGAGATACTGAAAACTGCTAATTTATTGCTATTTTCAAATCACATAAACCAATAGATATTTTCGAATGAAATTTAACACACATGGTGGCCATCTCAAAACATAGACATTGTGTAAATTTAAAGTCAATTGAAACAATAAGTACAGAGTTACTCCTCATAATGCTTCTGGAATAGCCTTTATTCAAAAACCTCCCATGCGTCTGAGTTATTCTTGAATTTTGCTGGGCTTGCACACACATATTTTAAGATGCGTAAGTAAATATAGAATTGACGAAAGTTTAACAGGTGTATTTGCCATCATAGGGAAAGTTTGAGCTGTGGCTCGAAAATTAAATAGTTTGATTTCCCTAACATTATCTGGTCTAACCTTTCGTCTCCTGGGTAAACCACAGAAAGCCACAAGAAGATAGTCGAGCTCAATCAAATATCACAACATAAGTTTTTACAAAAATCCTCCGAGGGCAGGAACCAGTAACAAGTGTAGGAATCAGGAATCAGGATGGTGTTGGTTAAATCCTGCGTACTGCAACAGGAAGCCGTTGGAGGGATGAAGGGACCAAGGACTAGTAGGCCGAGCACCAAACCTCTTCGAAAACTTGATAAAACGACCTAGATTGGAGGACAAATGTTAGCTTCTTGAAATAATAATAAAGTCGTAAATCAAAGTATCAGATGTTAACTCGATAGAATGTTTTTTTAAGATATTTGATCAAAATAATTAAAAATGACGAATCAAATAATTATAGAAAGTCTGAATGATCTTATCTGATTGGACGGAGAATCAGGATAGTTTGAGGATAGTTGCTGGGTTCTTGGTCTCGTCTGTGAAAGGTTGTTGAGCTTTTTTTCCTCTTAAGGGTAGGAGATACTGAAAACTGCCAATTCATTGCTATTTTCAAATCACATAAACCAATAGATATTTTCAAATGAAATTTAACACACATGGTGGCCATCTCAAAACATAGACATTGTGCAAATTTCGAGTCAATTGAAACAATAAGTACAGAGTTACTCCTCATAATGCTTCTGAAATAGCCTTTATTCAAAAACCTCCCATGCGTCTGAGTTATTCTTGAATCTTGCTGGGCTTGCACACACATATTTCAGGATGCGTAAGCCACAAACCCACGTCGGTTTTTATAGATAGCTACGATACTTTGATTTTGAAATTTTTTTTATGAACGAAAAAATATATTTTCAATTATTTTTTATCAAATTTTTTTTTGTCTCGATTTCCAAATTCTGACGTGGGTTTGTAGCTAGTGTGTGTAGGAACGTACCCTGAAAATTTGAAGAGTCTTCGACAAAAACTGAGACGCAATGGACTTTTTCAATTGCCAAAAACCTAGTTCTGAAATAAATCGCTTTGAAGTTTTTTTTTTCCAAATGATTCACAAAATTAAAGAAATTCAAGATATAAATTATCACAACTTGAAGAAAATTCAACATATATATTTCATCAGTTCTGTTGATATGAATATGGTCTTGTCGAGTCTAAGCAATTTGTCCTGCGGGCAGCGAATCATGCGCTTGATAACTTGTAAATCTGGTTCTGTAAAATGAATACAAACATTTGGAAGAATATTTATTCGCTATATAAATTTGAATGCTCATCTCTGGTGTAGTGTGTGACCAAAAACTTCAATATGATTCCCAACCGTGGAAAAACACATTTTGGAGTTGTTGTCTTATGGGGGTATACACACCTTGAAAAGGATTTTTTCCAAATCACTGCTACGCTCTGTGAAAACATTCTAGTGACCTAGTTCTTTCACAGTTGATTAGTGCCATTTTGATACATAGTTCATGATTTTCACAGATTTTATGTAAAGTAGGACGAGCAATTCAATACCTTCATATACATGTGCCGACAGTGCTGTCAGTGATTAGCTAGTGCGCATCGTTCGGTCAAAGTAAGATCCTGCGTAATATCTGTATTTATTTAAACGATGTGCCTATTCGCACGACAGATTGACTCCAAGATAGACACTCCAGACATTCCAGAGACACTCTAATAGAGTCACGCAAGAGTCACACAAAAATTTTAGGAGAATTGGAGTGATTGAATTATTAATTTTTTTTCATAATATGAAACGAGACTGGGGCACTTACAAAAAAAATTATTAATTCCGTCCGAGAATCCGCCCACTAGGTGGTATGAGTGCGAGAGAGATGATCTCCCTTAATTGTGAGCCTGGGTCACGACGCGAAGCCACTCACCCGTTGGTTCAGCAGTCCAAAAAAAGCAGTACAACATTTTTGCGTGACTCTTGCGTGACTCTGTTAGAGTCACTTCACCTGTCTGAAGTGTCTCTCTTGGAGTCAATCTGTCGTGCGAATAGGCACAGTGTTATTTAAAATATCATTATTAGTTATATATGTTCCTGATTTCAGCCTTATGATCTTTATTTTCCCTTTGATAAAATGTAAAAAAAAAGCCGGGATTCTCTTCTCGCCTCGTGCCAAGAATTACAGGCAGACTCCTTCCCATGCGGATTCAGCCATGTCCATTATCAGCACGTGTTGGCTGATTGTTGGCCCGATTAATTTATCAATTGAATCTTCAGGCATCTCCTATATTTAACAGCCATATAACTCCTGACTAATTCCGGACTTTTTCTGATTTTCTGATTTGTATATTTTTTTTACTTCGATCTTTATCTTCGTTCCTTTTTATTCCTTTTACGTAAACTTATAGCATTGTAGCGAACAACTGCCTGACGGTGCAGGACGGCGATACTGTATGATTTGATGCACTTGCTTATTTAATTAAGTACACCACACACACACACACACACACTTATTTTCGTTTCCCATTAAAATTGCCCCATTGCGAAACTCAAACAATCCTGTTTAAGATTCGAACGTATCAGCGATATACCCATCGCCTAAGTAGTACGATGCGAAGATTGATAGGTTAGGGTTAGCGTAAAGTTATCATCTATCATGTATCACAGTCAGAGAAATAGTTTCGTTATACATTTTCTGACAACGGTTGTAAATTAATATGCTATTGAAAATTATCATACAAGCAAACAATCTGACAATGGTTGCTCGGGGTTAACATTACGGGTTAGGACGGACTACGACCATGGCGGTGCGCGTCTGCAAGGAAGACGGACGTTGCGACATTGCCGTTCGTTCTCGCGTGGCTGCGCGCCAACACCGCCAAATCAAGACAGAAAATAAGACAATAGATAAGACAAAAATCAAGACAGAAAATAAGACAAGGAATAAGACAAGAAATAAGATCAAAATCAAGATACAAATCAAGACATAAAATAAGACAAGAAATAGGACAAAAAATGAGATAAAAATCAAGACATAAAATAAGACAAGAAATAAGACAAAAAATAAGATAAAAATCAAGACAGAAAATAAGACAAAAATCAAGACAAAAATCAAGACAAAAATCAAGACAAAAAATAAGACGAAAATCAAGACAGAGAATAAGACAAGAAATATGAAATGTATTACCCTCACAGCCTGTGAGAGGCTTTATTGAGAGGTTGCACTGCAACTCAATGGCGGGTCCTAGCTTTCGGACCATCGCAGATGATTTCTCAGCTGAGACTCCGGAACGTCCGATGGAAGCCGTGCGGAATATCATATTGTCGTAGAAGGAAACTGGAGTGAGTGATCGGCGTCAAAGTTCTACGAGTACTCGAAGAAAACGGGAAAAAAACAGCGTCGAGAGTGGCTCAATAAGTCGGATTATCTAAGGCCACGGTGCATTGCTCGTAGAAGTCCACAACGGCCAGAATTTGAGCATAATAACGAATATTGTCACGAAATGAGTTAATCATACAAATGAATCCGACATTATAGTACCAATCCGGAATAGGTCAGTTCGGTGAAATAAATATAAACATGAATTCATTTGAATTCATTTGAAACCATTTTTTCTTTTTTTAATATATTTATTCACATACCGAGAATATTCGGTGAACGTACCCTACTGAAAATCGCGGGATGAGATCTGATATCAGATCTCACATAAGATGTGATCTGAGCTTATATGAGAACTGATATCAACTCACTTCAGATCTCACCTGCAGCTCACATGAGATTCTGGTAACGAAATTGAACTGGGTTTTCATTCCAGATCCCATATAAGTCTCATGTCAGATATCTTGTCAGATTTTCTGTAAAACTAAAAACGTTTGTAGAAAAAAAAAATTCCCGTGTAGCAAGACTTGAACTCAGGACCTTCGGTTTCGTAGGCTCTTACCTTACCACTGCACCACGACACTGCTTACTAAATAATGAATTTTTCATGTATATTCTGAGTTACTAGTAACATTAACTTCAGTTCTTTTCAGGTAATAGTCATAGTAACTTAATATATATGCGAAAAAATCCTTACCTTGTAAGCAGTGTCGTGGTGCAGTGGAAAGGTAAGAGCCTACGAAACCGAAGGTCCTGAGTTCAAGTCTTGCTACACGGGAATTTTTTTTTTTCTACAAACGTTTTCAGTTTTACAGGAAATCTGACAAGAGATCTGACATGAGACTCATATGGGATCTGGAATGAAAACCCAGTTCAATTTCGTTACCAGAAGCTCATGTGAGCTGCAGGTGAGATCTGAAGTGAGCTGATATCAGTTCTCATATAAGCTCACATCACATCTTATCTGAGATCTGATATCAGATCTCATCCCGCGATTTTCAGTAGGGTAGCCAGTCACCTTCCTACGACAAAACCAACACAGGCGCGCACCGCGTGCGTCAGGCTCGTGCAAAATCGTTGAAATCATCAATATTAACAATATTTACTCAAAAATCTCGCATATGAATTTATAGGAACGCTAATAATTGCTACATAATTCTATACGTACAATCTGTACCCGACAACTGCTCAAACAGATTATAGGGGTGTGGGTCGAAGAACCGAAAGACGGGAATTCATAATGACAGAAATCCCGAAAATCTTATACCGGAATACCGTTACTGCCGAACAGTCATCAATCCTAATTTAAATATTCCAAGAGACCAAATTATGAAGCTTTTGTATGAGGCTCATTTGTATTGAAAGTTTTCTCAACTTTGACATTTCGGAATTTCGCTAATTATTAATGTTGGTCATTCGGTTTTTCTCCACCAACCCGAATGTGTATAACCTTTTATATATGATAAAATATAGCAAATTTATAAATAACTTATAGGTGAACATGAGTATCATTGGGATGGCACATATTTTCTTAAAATTGACTGGTTATAGGTCCACTCAATGTGGTCTATATCATCCTTGTCAGATGATATGTAGCCATTGTTATTGAAAATTCGGATAATGCTGCAGGGCCCATTGCATAAATGTAATAATGTGTGCATAATTTCAAAGATGGCATATGGCGGGTAAGGTATTTTTAATAACACGTGCACTGAAACGTTGATTGCGAAATAGATTTTTGACTCAGTAATCGAGCAATGCCAGATATAGAGTGAGCAAATGAAGAAGAAGGATAAAGAAGCTGTGAGTATTCTTGCAAGTGTTTGCCGACTGTGTGAGTATGTGCGATGAGATGACCAGACGTGATCATTCAGAGGAAGTAAAAGTCGTAAAAAGGTTTATAGTAGATTACGATACAATTGCGCGAAGTGAGTGATTCTCGAACGAGTGTAGTTTAACACGAGTGCGAGGATCACGTACGCGCACGTGTGTCGTATACTATTTTTCATGACTCAATGTGCGAATTTCAATTTCTAAAATATATACTAATATAAACGTCTTTTCATCAGTAACCGAAAATCGGCTTACAACGTACATAGGGTAATTCCGGGTGAGATGGCCATCGGGGAGAGATGGCCTTCGATGATATTTCTCATGCTACTCGATATATTACACTTCCTGTATAGAGTAGGTCGGTAGTACTACTCTGAACGAAGCGATCTACTATGAAAAGGAAGTGTCATATATCGAATAGCATGAGAAATATCGTCGAAGGCCATCTCTCCCCTATGGCCATCTCACCCGGAATTACTCTATAGTATTTCTCTCTCAATTATATTCTGTTGTCTGTGAATAATTATATCTAACTTCTTCCTTAACCACCTGTTCTAGTAGAGCGGATGATTGATTAATGTATTGTATAAATTTATGTGATTTGTGCATAAACTTGACTAATCTAAAGTGACCCATCGAAAAAAAAATGTACCATTGATCACGTACGTGACAGAGCAAAACTAGGAAACCTGATATACGAGGTGGAGTTGGGCGATGATCGGATATGGAAACGGCACATGAACCAAATACGCGCAATCGGCCAGTAACACGCCTTCGAAAAGAAGCCTCGAACAACCCTACGACGTAAGATACGAATAAATACGAGCAAAACCATTTTCTCGCTGGAAAAATCACGACAGTCGGGCCACTGGAGAACTAGATAAGTAAACTATTTGTACAGGGAACGGAGAGAACGCTGATCGGAATCTAGCGCCGGAAGCCCCCTGCACAGCAGAAAGAAAATTTGAAAAAAAAATTGAAGCCGAAAGCGTGCTAGTAAAGAACAACGAAGGAATCAAGTCAGATCCCTTGAACTTGCGCAGATCGCAGAGGAGTAGCAGGGAACCTGCACGGCTACAATACACGTAGGGTTATACACTATTACAACGAGAGAGATAGATAGATAGATAGATATAATTTATTATGCCGTAGCCTACAATTAGGCCAAGGGGCAAGCAGCAGTAGAAAGTAAAATGACAAAAAGATTTACACTCATTTACACATTACAATAGATTACCCGTCTGGTACAACTAATTTACAATTTACAATAGAGTAACCATCTAGTACATTAATTTACAATTTACAATAGTGTATCCGTCTAGTACAACTACAACTTCACGATTGTAGCTTCAAGGCAGTGATATGTACTTTGCAAAGTAAAGGTAGCTGATAGTAATATAGTTAGAATACTGTAGAAGTGGCAAAGATATAGATAAGATGCAGAGATGAGATGATATAACGGACTGATAGTGGATAATGATTAACGGAGAGTGCTGGCACCAACGTCTCATTAGCCGCAATGAGATAGGTGAGAGTATGACTAAAAATAACGGCGACAATTAGACTAAATAAATGGAATGAGTGTACAAAATAGTTGGACATGATCAATAAATCAGCAAATATAACGGATGAATACAATAACCGATTAACACAACCAGTTAATAAAGCCATAAATGACAGTGTCGATAGCACTCGCATGAGAATGGAGACTAATTAATGATACATTGAGCAACCGATTGTGAGCAGTCCATTGTGAGTGCGCCCGAGAGTCAGAGCTTCGATCTTGTCTGGACAACAGCGCCACTCGCCTCGGCCGAAGACAAATGCAAAAAGAGTCTTGCCTTAAAAATATCGAGTGACGATGCCTCCCGAATCGGATGAGTCAAGCTATTCCAAAAATAAATGGCTGAGAGCGCAAAGGAATGCCGATAACAAGCAGTCCTATGGCTTGGAACAGTAAATATTAAAGTGTGGCCAGAGTCGGCGAGCCTGGAGGAGCGACGCACATGGGGGCCCGGAGACAAAAACAGTTCACGTAGATAGGGAGGCGAGGAGGTAGCTAGAACCTGGTGAAGGAAAGTGCCAAGGAAGAACAACCGCCGATCCGAGACCGAGAGCCATTTCAGCTTGAGACGGTAGGGCGTGATGTGGGCATCCCTCCGCACACCGAAGATAAATCTCAGACCAGAATTTATAAGGCGCTGGAGCTTCTGATTGAGGTAGTCCGTCACGTCATTGAACACCAGGCAGCAATAATCTAGATGCGGTGTGATTAGCGCGCTAACAAGCATAGTCTTAACTTGAGGAGAGAGAACCGCACCATGGTGCTTCAGCCTATGAAGGGATGCATAGACCCTCCTGGAGACTTGCGCGACATGCTTGTTCCATGATAAATCCGCGGATATATGGACACCGAGGTTTCTGACCTCATCGACAAAAGCGACCACCTGGCCATTTACAAATACTGGAGGGAGGGCACTTTTGCGCAGCTGTTCAAGGTATGGCGAACTACCAAGGACCATTGCTTTCGTTTTCGAGACATTCAGCTTGAGACCATTTGTTACGGCCCAACTCGCAATAGCATCTACATCACTATTGACCACTATTGATATTTGATATATAGATAGATAGATAGATATATCTCTCTATATTATAAAGATATCTCGCCGCCGCCGCCGCCGCCGCCGCCGCCGCCGCCGTGTCAGTATTTCAGATTCTTTTGTTTTCCCCAGAATTCTTTTGTTTTTCCTATAATTCCTGGGTTTTCCCAGAATTCTTTTGTTTTCCCCAGAATTCTTTTGTTTTCCCCAGAATTCTTTTGTTTTTCCTATAATTCCTGGGTTTTCCCAGAATTCTTTTGTTTTCCCCAGAATTCTTTTGTTTTTCCCAGAATTCCTGGGTTTTCCCAGAATTCATTTGTTTTCCCCAGAATTCCTGGGTTTTCCCCAGTATTCCAGATTCTTTTGTTTTCCTGGACCTAGGACCTTTAACCTTTGACCTTTGATATATGTTCGGGAGTCACAAAACAAACGCCGCCGCCGCCGCCGCCGCCGCCGTGTCAGTATTTGAGGGAATTCTGGGTAATATCCTACCTAACCTAACCTAACCTAACCCTAACCTAACCCGAACTCAACCTCACCCCAACCTAACCTAACCCTAACCTAACCTGAACTCAACCTAACCTAACCCTAACCTAACCTAACCTAACCCTAACCTAACCCTAACCTAACCTGACCCTAACCTAACCTAAGGGTTTTCCCAGAATTCTTTTGTTACCCCCAGAATTCCTGGGTTCTCTCAGAATTCTTAGGTGAAAAAAGCAACAGAATTCTGGGGGTATGATTAGAACGGATTATTTGGGTCTCAAAACAAATGATACGAATCAAAGTATGGGTGGTTGGCGCGTGAAACCTTTCGATAAAAGCATATAAATGAGAGCATCCAAATATTGAACATATATAGGACCAAATTGTTCACATTTGAATTTTCTACATATTTTTGGTCCAAGTTTTGTTCGTATATTAAGATTTAGAGATTATCACCCTTATTCATAGACATAGAGATTGTGGTTGAGAGCAATTGTTTTGTTGAAAGCAGTCATTCAAATTCTGGCAGTCTATTATTTGACAGTTTTTGACAGTTTCATACTGAATATTTGTGACCTACAAAATTGAACGTATGAAGATATATGCTAAAACTATACCGGAATCGTAATGGAAAATATTAGTTGAAAAGGTAAGTGTGTACGAGATAATTTTGTTAGAAAGTGAATAGGAGAGAATTTTCGAAAATAGTTTTAGGTTCGATAAACCGATTTTCGATATTTCGTCCGAAATTATTATGGATAATTTTAAATCAAATCACGGAATTGAAGAATCTATTTTAGGGGATGGTAATTGTTTATTCAGGTCATTTTCCTATTTTTTGTATAACGACCAGGAAAAGCATAGGCAAGTTAGATTAAGGATCGTTTCTAATGTTTATAAAAACTGGTCGGTTTATGAACCATTCATATTAGGGGACGAATCTTATGGAACTCAAATTACGGATAGAGATTGTTATAAGTTATGTATGACCAAAGATGGAGTTTTTGGGGGGGAGGTTGAGTTACAATCTTTTGTGAATATTTACAATGTTTATCTAATGGTTTATGTTAATAATTCTGAAGTACCAAAGGAATATGGCCCAAATCATAGCAACAGTAAATTGATACTTTTTTTAAGTGGTATTATCGACAGAGGTCATTATGATGTCATAGAATGTTTGAACTCCACTTTCTGGAATGATTATAAGAGCTATTGTAATCGTAGGTATCATAGCGATAATAAAAATATAATTAATAACAAACGACGAGTTGAAAATCTGACCGTGTTAGAAATATTAAATAAACGGTGCATGAATAAAATCGAAAATATGACCATCGAACGTTTGGGGAAAAAAAGGAAGAAGGATATGGTGGAAAATATGACTGAAGAGCGTTTAGAAAAGAAGCGGGAAAAAGATGTGGTACGGAATATGAATGAAGAACGTTCAAATAAAAAAAGAGAAAAAGACGTGGTACGAAATATGGAAGAAGAACGTTTAAACAAGAAAAAAGAAAAAGATGTAGTACGGAATATGGATGAAGAACGTTTAAATAAAAAAAGAGAAAAAGACATGGTACGAAATATGGAAGAAGAACGTTTAAACAAGAAAAGAGAAAAAGATGTGGTACGGAATATGGATGAAAAACGTTTGAACAGAAAAAGGGAAAAGGATATGGTTCAAAATATGGACGACAATCGGTTGAGTAAAAAAAGGGATAGCAACATGGCAAAAAACATGACGTGTGAACGCATTAATAAGAGAAGAAAAATGCAACAAGTTATTAAATTATGCCCCAATAAAGTGTCCTACTTGGATCTTGGAGCAATGGATTATATTTGTCCATATTGTTCGGCATTATTTTGGTCTGCGGAATTTTCGAAAAAAAGTTGCTGCCATAATGGAAAAGTGCATCTTCCACCGTTGAGTGATTATGATGAAGATTTAAAAGATTTATTGTTGAATGATAAAAAGTTTAGGGAATTAATTCGTTATTATAATAGTCGTTTTTCCTTTGTAACATTCAATGCTAATGTCATAAATGAATTTAAAAGAGGAGTATACAATTTGAAAATTCAAGGACAAGTTTGTCTTATAACTCCAAGCAGCATTCATACAAAAAAAGGAAATATCCCTTATTGCGGCCAAATTTATATTTATGATGATTATGAAGCAACGGAAAAAAGGTTAGAAGAAAATAAAAATTTAGTCAAAGAACATATACAAATAATATCAGGAATTTTAAACAATAACAATCCATACGCTAAAAAATACAAAAATTTATTCGAATCAACCAAGGGTCAATCATTGCCAGAGTATTATTTGTATTTTGTCCGTAACATAAATTCAGATCAACATCGTTATAATGTACCTACCACTGCGGAATGTGCAGCTTTGATAGCTTCTAAGGATGGTGAAATTCCACGTTTCGATTTATGTATTTATCCAAAAAATCTTCCGAAAGGTATTGATTCTTTTTCATGTCTTAATAAATTATCATTTCATATCGACCCAATGACGTTTCCAATAATGTTTCCATGCGGGGATTTAGGATGGAGTCCAACATTCAAACAAAATAATTCCAGTAATAAAAGACTCACAACTCTTCAATACTATTCCTATCGTTTAGCTTATAGACAGGGTGATAATTTCAGTCCTATTTTATTTTGTGGTCGGTTAACACAGCAGTATGTTATTCAAGCTTATATAATAATAGAAAATAACAGGCTCAATTTTTTGAGGTATAACCAGAAAAAATTACGCATCGAATGCTATCAAGGATTAGTTGATCACATAGCACGTAATGCTATGAATGATTCAAATAATTTCGAAAATAAGGAACGTCTAGGAAATATATTCGTATTACCATCTACCTATTTAGGCAGTCCTCGAAATATGCAGCAAAATTATCAAGATGCTATGGCTATTGTTAGGGCAATCGGTCGTCCAGATTTATTTATTACCATGACGTGTAACCCGAATTGGCCGGAGTTAAAAACAATATTAAATAAATTTCCGACGGGTACAACGTGTAACGATATTCCAAATATTACAGTGCGATTATATAATACTAAATTATGAGCTTTGTTGGCCGATGTCATTAGTGGAAAAATTTTCGGGAATATTTTAGCATATGTTTATACAATAGAATTTCAGAAACGTGGATTACCACATGCACACATGTTATTCGTATTAAATTATACAAATAAATTAATAACTCCAGATGCAATTGATAAATACATCAGTGCCGAAATATCTTCTAACGATCCCGAATTGCAAGAGTTGGTTATAAAGGATGTACAATGATCAATATTAATAGGACCGTTAGGAATTTCCGTTACTTTGGGGCCGAATTCGTAATACCCGAGGATGCCATGGGGGGTTGGCGCGCGAAGCGCGCAGGGGGGCGGAGCCCCCCTATATATATATATATATAGAGAGAGAGAGAGAGAGAGAGATTGATTGATTGATTGATTCATATATTTATGCCCTAGAAACCTTTGGGGCAATTAAGAAAAAGTACATACTTAGCAATTAAATTATACATAGCACATTTGAAACAGAGTAGAATAAGTAAAGTAAGAAAATAGTAGGTAGGAGTGAACAATAGAGAGAGAGAGAGAGAGAGAGAGAGAGAGAGAAAGCGATATTTATTATGCGCTCTGGGACAGGGTCCCCTCAAGCGCCAAAACCTTATACATAGATAATACATATTAAGTTGTGTTAAATACGATGTGCTTAAAACCTGAAGAGATTAAGAGCAGTAGTACGATAACAATTATAAGTATAGATAAGTAAATAGATAGATAGATATATAAAAAATAAAATAAAAATATATGCTATATGCTAGTAAGGTACAGGTAGAAAAAATAAATAAAATAGAGCGGAAAGAGTGTATAGGTAACCCTGCAAGCTTGACTAGATACAGAAAAATTGGATGAAAGACTAACTATATAACACGACAGTGAGTCAACTAATAAAATTCACACTCACACAACAAGGAGCCAAACCATAAAGTATTAAGATGAACAAATAAAGTAATGTCCTAATTTGTAAAAACCGTCGGGAAAAGAAACGCCAGCCGCAAAGACCCTCACGACTCAGCAGCAAGCTACTCGATCCACCCGCTAAGTGCCGCGAGGGTATGCAGAGGCGCCATACATATTACGCATACGAAGATAGTAGGTGAGCATACAGTAGTTTTTTGAAAGCTTCAATCGTACTGGCTTGGCGTGTAGCACATGGTAGACTATTCCAGAGAGCTGGGGCAGCACCTGCGAACGAGTGTTTAAAGAGTTCAGTCCTGCAGAAAGGGGGTAGTAACCAATCTTGAGGTCGTCTGGAGTTCCGGTTTTGAGGTGCATCCTGTGTTCCGAGCCTGTCAAACAGAAACTTTGGGGTATGAGAGGCACGAACTGTGTAGGTCAGACACCCAAGGAAGTACAACCTCCTTTCCTTAGGTTTAAGCCATTTCAGTTTCAGGTAGAACTCCGTGATGTGCGCATCGCGCCTGACGCCTAATGCGAAACGAATGGATGCGTTAATTGAGCGACACAGGGTTAGGTCCTGTTCATTCGGTAGGTCCAGATAGGAGAGACAACAGTAATCCAGGTGAGGGAAGACTAGCGACATGACTAACCGTACTCTGAGCTCTTGCGGGAGGATGTCTCTGCATAGCTTCAATTGGTAGACTATACCGTTTATTTTCTTCGTAATTCTACTGGTGTTCGGAGTCCACGATAGGGTACTAGATAGAGTGACACCAAGGCAGGTCACTTCAGATGAGAAGGGTATGCTAACGTTACCGACCGAAACCGAAGGGAGATCGGTGAACTGTAGATTGTCGATATAACGTCTAGTGCCAATGACCATAGCTTTAGTTTTATCATTATTGAGAAGAAGTCCCAAATCTGCTGCCCAATTTGATATCGAAACGATATCCTCATTAACAGCTCTGATACCTCTTGCCAGGTCGTCCGGCTTGCAGTGATAGTATATCTGTAAATCGTCTGCGTAGAGGTTATAGCTACAATGTTTGAGAAAATTGCTAAGACCGTGAAGATAGAGGACGAAAAGTAGCGGTCCGAGTACGGAGCCTTGAGGGACGCCGTTATTAATATTAGCCCATTCGGATGAGTCACCAGTCAGGTGGTCTCGCGTGGATTGCAGTCTTCCTGTGAGGTACGAACAGAACCAGTGCAAAGAGGTCTGTGAGAAATTCAGTTCTCGAAGTTTGTCCACGAGTTTCTCGTGTCTGACACGGTCAAAAGCCTTCGAAAAATCGAAAAGCACAAGTATGGTGACTTTACGCGAGTCACTAGCCTGCCTTACATCCTCTAGTATTCGAAGAAGAGCTGTCTGTGTGTTATGCCCAGCACGATAGGCGGATTGGCAAGGATCGAGAAGGTTTTGTGCGAGTAAGTGCTTTGTCATTTGGTCTACTACAATTCGTTCTAGACACTTGGAGAGAGCGCACAGGATCGAGATGGGACGGTATTCATTCGGACCAGAAGGTGTTTTGACCTTCGCCAAGGGTGTGACCAGAGCATGCTTCCACAGAGTAGGATAACAGCCAGACAGAAGAGAGAAAGACATGAGGTGGTGAACCGCGTGACGTATGCATGGAAGAGCGAGTTTGATCACTCTAATTGAGAGTCCGTCGACCCCTGTAGCAGCAGATTTCGAGTGATTAATGGCTTTATTATAGAGAGAGAGAGAGAGAGAGAGAGAGAGAGATTGATTGATTGATTGTTTATTGACATGCCCTAGCACGCTTAGGGGCAAAATGTAGATACAACAAGAGATATAACACAATTAGGGTGACAGACTGATAGAGATATATGGGAGCAAGGCAGTAAATACAGCACAGTAATAAGAAGAAGCAATGGTACAGCATAGAACAGAGTAGCTTATGGATCGGCGGGATGCAGTCCCATAAGTAAAGATAGCGTGCAATACAATAAAGAATAGAATTATGGCTGTGCTCCAATCCACTAGAGCCAGCAGGTTGCGCGACCGAAGGAAGGATGTAACCTGGTCAAACAGTAGCCGCTCGAGAACCTTTGAGAGGTCGCAGAGCAAGGAGATCGGCCGGAAGTCGGAACATGCCAGCGGCACACGAGTCTTAGGTACAGGGCACACAAGCAAAAACTTCCAAAGTGCCGGAAAGCTGCCGCTCCCGAGAGAGGAGTTGAACAATGACTCTAAAAATTTAGTCCTGGCAATAGTCCGTTTCATTGATAGTCTAACGAGGGCACGTATCTCGGAGGATTCTGAATATAATATTTTGGATTACCACTGGTTTCACCTGCAAAACAGCTTGTCACCAGAAGTACTCTACCATTTTATTATTTTCATGAAAATCACGGACATTAAAATTGAACTATGGAATAATGACCCAGAGAAGTTCTACGAAGAGGAAGAATTGCTCTGTTATCCCGATGGCCTTCGTGGCGAAGTCAGCGAGCTGGTTTTAAGAACAACCGCTATTTGACCGAGTCGGGACCGAGCGTTTCTGCTATCTGACGAAAGTAGGGGCCTCCTACTCCTTGTGGACGGTTTTCTGCGCAGCCAGTTCGCGCCACTCCGCTTCACTGACGGCCCCGATGTTAAGGGGAACGCTGCCGAATAGTGGGGGTTCAGCCCGTCAAATAGCAGAGGGCAAGTGTGGTCAAATAGCGGAGTTCGTGAAATAGCGGAGGTTCGAGTGTATGTAATACATGGCTGTTTACAAGCTAATGTCATGCCAAATCAAATAAGCATTTGAATATAATCAAAGTAGCTGATCATCTTATCGTTTTTTTTTTTTGTTTTTTTTTAATTTTGGTTTCAAAATTCATATCTTCCTGAAGATTGTTCATCCAACTGTTAACGACGGACCTCATGCATCAGGTACCACATATACCAGAGTACGTCCTGCTAGGCCATAACCGTTGCCCTTACCGAAATAATCAGATTGAAGTAAGGAGTTGAGAGCGTGAATCTATGGTTAAATAATGATTTGAATCACTAAGATATCAGACATAATCTGTTCATTTTTTGAGTGAATATATCTTTTAGTATGATTTATAATAACATACGAATATGATTTTTCATGAATCGCCGACATAATAACTGAAATATATCGTTTAACAACCCGATAATTCGAGTTCGGTTGCCAACACAGAGTTATTCTATATATGGGGAATTCCACGCCAACTCACCGAGCCCGTGACCCTGACCAATTTTGATTTTTCTGTTTTTTTTTTATATGATCGACCTTTCTCCAAAAACCACGAAAAAGGTGTTTTTTTTTTTTTATTTAGACCCTTTCTGTTTAATCGTTATTGAAGCTATCTCAAAAACGCCATTTTTTATATATTTCAAAAAATTCACAAAAATTCCTTGGAGTTTCACTAGTTTCTGGAGCGATTCAAACATTTCATTTCAACAATTTCAACGCAAGTTGTACGATTTTTTTGTTGAATTGAAATGTTTGAATCGCTCCAGAAACTAGAAAAACCGGGATCACATTCTCATTCTGGGCTTAAAATCATCGTTTCACTCCAAGGAATTTTTGTGAATTTTTTGAGAAAAATAGAAAATGGCGTTTTTGAGATAGCTTCAATATCGATTGAACAAAAAGGGTCTGAAAAAGAAAAAAAAAAAAAAAAAACCTTTTTCGTGGTTTTTGGAGGAAGGTCGATCATATAAAAAAAAATCAGAAAAATCAAAATTGGTCAGAGTCACGGGCTCGGTGAGTTGGCGTGGAATTCCCCATATACGAGAATATCTGGTGACGTTGGCGGGGACTTATATGCCACTGAAATTTGTTGTCAATCTATTTCCTCCTTCTTATTCTGCAAATTAAGATTTACAATGTTATGTTCAGTTGGGAGCGATCCTCGATTGTCCACGACCTGCAGTTTAGAATACCTTGGTCATTGTGATACTCAAACAGATGGAGATTGAGACCATGATGCGAGCCAGTAACAATTATTCTGCAGTAATTCAAAACAGGTGGAAATTGCATGAAGCCTTTCTTTCAGCGTTTTGTCTCGTCAAAGATGTTATTGTCGAAAAAACAGAATGAGGGAACACTGCATTTTGATATTGCATTTTAATATTGGACATTTTCGATATGTACGATACCGATCTGTAATCAAATTATCTACCAACATTACCATTGGTGATGCTGCATCTGGTCAGAAAGGATCGTGAATTCAAAATTTTTGGACAGAGGATGGAAATATTAATAAGAATATTAGAGATCTTCGATATGTGTGACACCGATCTTGAATCAAATTATCTACTGATATTACCATTGATCACGGACGCGCCAGAGAAAAACTAGGAAATCTCATATACGAGGTGGAGCTGGACGATGATCGGGTATGGAAACGGCACATGAACCAAATACGCGCAATCGGCCAGTAACACGCCTTCGAAAAGAAGCCTCGAACAACCTACGACGTAAGATGCGAATAAACACGAGCAAAACCATATCCTCGCTAGGAAATCACGACAGTCGGGCCACTGGAACCAACAGAGAACTAGAGAAGTAAACTATTTGTACAGGGAACGGAGAGAACGCTGATCGGAATCTAGCGCCGGAAGCCCCCTGCAGAGCAGAAAAAAAAAATGAAAAATAAAATTAAAGCCGAAAGCGGGCTAGTAAAGAACAACGAAGGAATAAAGTCAGATCCCTTGAACTTGCGCAGATCGCTGAGGAATCGCAGGGAACCTGCACGGCTACAACACACGTAGGGTTATACACTATTTACAACGAGAGGGAGAGAGAGAGATATGCCTGCTATATATACGGCGTAAAGACACATTCAAATCCGACCGCCGGTAAGAGAACGAGAGTGCGCATGAAAGGGAAAAAGGGAAAAATGGAATAAAAGGAAGCAGCATCCGTCAAGTATAACAGAGCTCTGTTTGGATGAAACCCTGCCGGCATGATAAACACATCCAAGCTATCAATCACACACTCAGCCGTGTTTGCAGCGTTACGAACGTAATTTAGAGATTTCTTAAAAAAACAATAAAGGAAATCTATGAGACCGTATCGCAAGATGTATCCGCAACATACACAGCAAAATCACTAAATGATCTCAGAGATCTCTTGACGATGTGACGCAGTCAATAAATTAATACAAATTTAAAACTCGCTGACGAACGAACAGCATGGTAAAGTGATCTGTGTTAATGTTGAATCGAGCAGAAATGAATACTTTCAAAACTCGGTGGAATTTAAAAACTGTAAGTACATTACGTCGCGATTTTGAAGAGTCATGACAGAAACATCCTGTTGATGTGTCTACTGGATAAAAACTTCGCTTCACAAAATCAAATGTTTGATTTTTGGAAATATGAATGAAATATAAATGAAAAGTCTACACCCAGAGAAAAATCTGGTTAACTGCACTATAAATTATTGTTCGCTGAGAGGACAGTCCGAATTTATAGTCACTAGAACTTATCAAATTATGTTGTTCTGAACTATAAATTTACCGTTAATTTTGACAAAAGTCGTATGGTCAATGTAGCAATATAGAGATCTGATCATGTATGTACAGTCGGTCAAACTATATTCATTTAGTCTGCGCTAACAAATTATTTGATTAATATTGACCATTTCTATCAAGTAAAACTAGTTGTAGATAGTTTTTTTTTAGTGCAGTTGACTCTGGGAGAAGTCGGAGTAATCATTTTATATGGTTATGATAAAAATCCAAAAATAGTTAAACTAGCTATTTTTAGATAAATCAATATGAAAATATATTGAATCATATATAATATATAAATATATATAAATATATATAAATATGTATAAATATTTATATGTATATTTTTCATCACGTTTTGTAGACCGGCAGAGGAAGGTAATTTAAATTAAAATTCTATCGAAAGAATATTGGGGGTTTTCGATATGTATGATACCGATCTTGAATCACATTATCTACTGATATTACCATTGATCACGGACGTGACAGAGAAAAACTAGGAAATCTGATATACGAGGTGGAGCTGGACGATGATCGGGTATGGAAACGGCACATGAACCAAATACGCGCAATCGGCCAGTAACACGCCTTTGAAAAGAAGCCTCGAACAACCCTACGACGTAAGATACGAATAAACACGAGCAAAACCATATCCTCGCTAGGAAATCACGACAGTCGGGCCACTGGAACCAACAGAGAACTATAGAAGTAAACTATTTGTACAGGGAACGGAGAGAGAGCTGACCGGAATCTAGCGCCCGAAGACCCCTGCACAAGAGAAAAAAAATTGAAAAATGAAATTAAAGCCGAAAGCGGTCGGGTAAAGAACAATGAAGGAATAAAGTCAGATCCCTTGAACTTGCGCAGATCGCTGAGGAATCGCAGGGAACCTGCACGGCTGCAATCACGGTCGCCACCTCAGGCCGACTTCTGAGCCGGAGATTGGCAGGCGGAAGGGGGGGGGGGGGGTAAAAATTAAAATTTCAACGCTTTTTATTAGAAATCACAATAAAACTACTTAGAAACGTTTGTACGGTTGATCGACTAGTTATAAATACGCAAGATTCTCACTACAAGTAAATTACAAGTAACTCCACGAAGCGAACGAAAATTATGATCAATTTTGGTTATTAGCTTTGAATTTGAAAATATATTTTGAATTTGCTGATACACTTTTCAACAAAGGAGTCTGGTCTGGATGACAAATAATGGGTCATACGTTTCACCCGAAGATTTAGTTTTTAGCCCGGAACCCGGAGTAAAGTAACCAAAACCCGGAGTCTCCGGGTCAAACCCGGAGTGGTGACAACCCTGGCTGCAATACACGTAGGAATATACAGTATTCGAACGAGAGAGAGAGAGAGAGAGATATGCCTGCTATATATACGGCGTAAAGACACATTCAAATCCGACCGCCGGTAAGAGAACGAGGATGCGCAGGCGTCGCAGCGCTGCGAGATATACGCCATTAGACATAACCCGATCAGAAATTTCATGACGGCGCGATATTGGTCCAACGCTGCAGCCGCTCGAAAAATCTCGGCCCGCGATTGCTATTCAATTTTGGTCCGTGATTGAAATGTAACGCTGTTCCGTATTGGCCCGATAACACCGAAAGAAAGTCGGACCAAGCTTGGGTGCCGGCACCGGACCAAGATTCGATGTTACGGTGGCCCAATATTGCCTGACGTGCTTGGGTAAATGGTGCGTTTCTGATTCGGGCAGATATTGGCATCCATCCACGGCCCTATATAGTCTTGCGTTATTGGGCCAGTATATCATGCCCCGTATTTATTTTATAGAATTTATAAATAGGTGTTTTGAGGCCAGTCTTGTTCCGAGATTCCGGGCCGTGGTATGACCGTTGCATGGGCTGCTGGTTCAAGTTCGACCTCAGACCAAGATTGTCAACCACGGTATAACTTCTGCAACGGCTGCTAGCTCAGGTTCGATCTCGGACCGAGATTGTGAACTACAGTATGACCGTTGCATAGGCTGCTGGTTCAAGTTCGACTTCGGACCAAGATTGTCAACCACGGTATAACTTCCGCAACGGCTGCTAGCTCAAGTTCGACCTCGGACCGAGATTGTCAACCACGGTATAACTTCTGCAGCGGTTGCCAGCCAGAGGCCAATGTTGGGTGCTTATCCGACGTTGGCGACTAACCGCCGCAATGATTGCCAGCCAATGGCCAATATTGGGTGTACATCCGACGTTGACGACTGACCACTCCAACGGTTGCGCCGCGATGGCCAATATTGGGTGAACATACTACGTGGATATATTTGAACGATCTATTGGCAACCAATATGGAGCCAGCACTGGCCCAATCTAGTGCAACACCATGTAGCCATTGTCGCGGTTCATGATATTGTGCCGAACTCGGGCCAGCTGGAATTGACAATGCAAAGCCGTTACATTAGAACATTAGAATGCCAATATTGGTTCGACGTTGGTACGTTCAATAAGAACAACCGCGGTTCATCAATTTCTGCACGGAATGGCGATTGATCCGCAACCAACGTTGGGTGGGTCTCTCGTGCCGAGCCACGGCCGTCGTATCAGGGGTCATTCGGGATCCGATATTGGACAGATATCGGACGCCGATGTTCAACCGCTGTCCCGGGGGTTCAATCGGAACGAACGTCGGATGGATATCTCATGCCGAGGTACACCCGCTGTATTCGGTGCCAATCTGATACCAATATTGGGCCGAGGTAGTGGGCCAGGGTATAACCATTAAATTAATTTTCGATATTGGGACAGGGTCGGGCCGCTAAAAACTTTCGATATTAGGCCGTCACATCGGGATGCCGATATCGTTTTCACGTTGGCCCGTTCTATAAGAACCGCCGCCGTGCTAGGATTTCTGCTCGGGAAGTCAGATATACGAGTCACCTAGGTCACAGCGTGTGAAGAGACACCAACGAATGAAGTTATAAACGATTTATTGAACCCAAGGTCAGGGTTGCGATTCTGTAACTCTCCGCTAACTCCGCTAACTCCGCTAACTCCGCTAACTCAGCGGAAACCGTTGGTTGGCTGAGGAGCGTCCAATCGGAGACCTTTTCGGATCGGTAGTCGTACGGCGCCGTGGGCTTTGCCCGGCCGCTAGTCGCAAGAAACGCGAGGCCCTAATTTTTTATTTTTAATAATAATTCATAAATATATTATAATATAGATTGTACTATTTATTTTAATGAGAAAGATATTATTTGATATTGAATATAATATTTTATTAATTAAATTCAATATTGATATAGATTTACTAAGTTTATTTTAGTATTTATTTTTACGCGCGACAGAACTAGGCGGTAATGCTTTAAAGTATTAACAACGTTTATTCGATTGAAGTGAAACTTTCCAGAAAACTTATTTGGACCTTGATGAACAACTTTCTCACTGGAAGTTTTCGGTTGCTCGAAATTCGTTCGACTTCCGAAGCCATTTAAGATATTCATAACTGATTTTTGCAATGTCGCGGAAAAAAATTAATAACTTTCTTGGTAATAATAATATAAACCTTTTTATTTTTTAACCAATCCTGAAACACTATAATACATGATTCCTGCAAATTTCGTTCAAAAATTCTGAAAATTGAGTAAGCTAAAGCGAGTTGAAGTCAAAATAGACGAGAATTAAAATAATAGACCGATAAAAATAATAAACAGACCGATCCGAAACGATCTCTGATTGGACGCTCCTCAGCCAACCAACGGTCTCCGCTGAGTTAGCGGAGTTAGCGGAGTTAGCGGAGTTAGCGGAGTTAGCGGAGTAAACGGAGAGTTACAGAATCGCAACCCAGGGCTAGTGTTCTATTCCGCACCTTATTTGTATTTACTTATTTTATTTCGGCTGACGATGATAATGACTATGGTGAATATCGTAGATTCTAAAACCGAATGAAGCCAAAAAAAAATCTACGACTATATTCCATGGGGAATACTTCATGGAACTGTTTTGAATTTAAATTTATAATAAACACTTTTTTGTTGATTTTTTCGTTATTTTAATTTTTTGTGTTTTTTTGCAAATTTGTCGTTGTGACATCGATACTGTAAGACTTACTGAAATATGTGAAAAAAAAGAGATACTTTGACGAACTGCTTTCTAACTTGGAGAGTGAATTCATATTCATATTCTACACGTTTCGTAGCATGATAAACGGGGTCGACAAAATGAAAGAAAAAGTAATAAGCCTGTACTCCCTGATAGTACAAGTTTCCAAAAATCCATCTAAAATTTGGGCAACACAAATCGAACGATATTCCTGGGTAATGCGAGTGCTTTTCGGCTATTTAGATTTGGAATAAAAAAACACGAATGCTAAACAACTTTTTGGCCTGTATTATATACGAAACTGTACATAAAACTACAGAATTGACTAATTGTTTACGTAAATTAAAAACAGATTACTATCCAATGAATATGAAAAATCTAGTGGAATGGAATCTTGAACATTCTGACGTGGTCGCATCCTTCCAAACGTTGGCACGCTATTTACCGACTCTGAAATCTGTAACGCTTTTCGATTATGTGATACACCTCACAATCGGCAATGTCGAATATCTCTAGGAGAATAGTTCAACTGTATACTCTACTGCCTACTTTGACGAAATCTCAACAGCAAATCTGATTCGCAAGCATCTCTGCAAATTTTGTACAAGCATTTCATGACTACGTAATCAAAATATCACGGTAAGACCAGGACCCGACGAGAGACCCCTGCACTAGAGCAGCAAAGCACCCAATAGCAACGAAATTTGAATCCGACCATGCCTAAAGAACTGAATAACTTACACCAGATGACAATCGAGCTAACGGAGCAGGACATAGTAAGCGAATCGTGGCATACTACAAGCCCAACCCTATTATTATCAAAAGACCACCAGGTGTTCGACAGCCTAGCTATAAAATCAGCAGCCAGAGGTTGCGCCAGCGGAGGATTGATTATTGCAAGAAACAAAAAATACTATAAAAATATACGGAGGACATATACAAGACCGACGAGTGCATCTCTGTCATAACTGAGCATAGGAACAGGAAAATAATCTTCGTATCTAAACCAAATAAATAAACAAAACACTAATAATAACAGGCACATAGACCCTGAGCAATTACCATGAATTATTCACAATAAAAACCAGATATTCAACGCGAGAGGACGAGACCTCATAGAGTTAACATTAAGGTACTAAGCTCATTGTTATTATCTAACCATCTGCCGGTGAAAGTCAGTTCGAAGTTGATTTTGGAGTACAATAACAGCATGCCGGTTAAGTCTATTAAATGTACAACATGTAAAACTTAGAAGCGGTAATCGAGGTAAGCCTAGGTACAGTAGGGTGGCCGTTAGAACGTGAAAAAACATGAATTTCCCGTGCCGCCCCCCAAATCGACTCCAAATGAATCAAGACTCATCCTGTAATTCTTTAAGATTTTTATTTTAACGCTTGACTCTTGGCCACAGAGGATAAACTTCTCTATTTGAAATACACGGGGTCTTTTCAGTTATTATTTCACTGTGGGTCTAATTATGGACGTAAAGATCTGAAATTCTCACAGATTGGTCTACGGAAATGCTGCTATGTGGAAAAAAAGTAGCCACCCCCCTGCCCTCAAGATTGTTTATGAGTCATCCCATGCCAATGTGATGGTTATTTTTTTGCCAATTTCATGAGTTTAGATTTATTTGGAGTCGATTTGGGGGACGGCCCGTAAATTTTGTTCCTAACGACAAGCCTAAGGTACAGATGGCATGGCCTTCAACATAGTAAATTCAATCAAAGTTGTAGCCACAAGCCCAAAAATGGTTTGACGAAGAATGCGATAAATACAAAATCTTAACATATAATTTTTAAAATGTGTATCACGAAAGAGTGATAAAGTATAAAGTATTTCGCCCATTGAGACTTTTGATCAGAACGACCGTATCTCGAAAGTGTTTCGACATTTTTCAAATCCACCGGAAGCCAATTCCCATAATATGAGTGCAGGGCTCTCTATGTAATTAGGCAATCAAGGAATAAATCTAATCTAATCTCATCTGGCAATGCTGTGAGTATTCTTGAATAAAAAATTCATTATAGATTGCTTGACGAAATTGAACATAAGAATTGATTTAAGTTTTACCAGCGTCATACCAAAGCTTAGCTCTACCTTTCATAGCAGTTTAAGTCCAAACCAGTTTCGCAATTTCAGGTACATTTTTGATATCAATATTTTTATGTCGGTGCCTGATGAAAATACTGGAGGATTCCATCTTTGAATTGTGGTATTTTGATATCAATGTTATTTATGTGCCATCGCAAAGAACACTCACCTCCACCCACAGTTTACGTGGACTGTATAGGCCTAGCTGTGTTGATTTTTTCGGATAACATTATTCTCGAGTCGTCTGCAGCCTGTGCTTTTAGACTAAGGATTATGCTCCGGACTTTGTGAATCATTCTGGCGTGATACATCACTTGATGAACAGTAGAACTATGATTCTTTGTCGTGTTGATCTATCGTAGTCAATGAATCTGAGTATAAAAACGAAAATCTGAATCGTGACAATCAGATATATTCTTTAATTTTATAATAAAGTAGGACGAGCAATTCAATACCTTCAGATACATGTGCCGACAGAGCTGTCAGTGATTAGCCGGCGCGTACAAAAAAAAAAAAAATGTTCATCCGAATTTTTCATGATTACAGTAAAAATAAATGATAATTATTCACCTTGTTTTCCATTTCTAATAGAAATATCCCCAGATTCACTTCTAATGATCGAATCGTTCATTATTTTCACAGCAGATTTAGATGATGCATTTGATAATCCGG
The DNA here is from genome assembly GCA_963992785.1 of Tenthredo livida. Taxonomy (NCBI): domain Eukaryota; kingdom Metazoa; phylum Arthropoda; class Insecta; order Hymenoptera; family Tenthredinidae; genus Tenthredo; species Tenthredo livida. The sequence continues at coordinate 5,559,333 of OZ023073.1, forward strand.
CAGTGGCAATAACGTAATTGTTATTTAGATCGTCTCGTTGCAGGCTCACTCAGATTTTTTCCAATCCTTTTACCTGTGTTTTTTGTCACAGATCTATCACGTTTCTTTCAACTGACCTATCCGAGCTATACATTTCGTCAGAGTCTGTTGCAACATTTTTAATTTTATTACCCACGGTCCTGGTGCGATCACATGATTTGGACAACATTGTGCTAATATCCAATCGTGATTTATACGTTTCCTCATTCTTTTCAGATTTTGCCCTTCCTCGAGATTCTCAGTCAGTGGTGAAAGCCCGACTTTCAAGTACACGTAATTTGTTCGTATCTTCTTTGTATGTTGATATGAAAAAGAATAAAAAAAAGTCACAAATGTCTCACGCACAACAAAACAATGCCTCATGTATATATGTACCCCCGAATTTTTTCAAGGGTACCCCCTGAAAAGTTTCAGTACGATGAAAACAGATATTTTCCGTTCTGGCTCATGGGAGCATTGAAATCCGAAATAAGGGTGAAAAAGTATAGATCTTGATAAACTAAGATGAATACATTGAAAATCATGCCAGCTGTAATTTTTTTGGAAATTAGGTGAAAATCACTCGCCAAGTGGGAAATATCTTTTTTACTCGTACTCATTCTCTTCAGATGATGCACCTGAAAAAAGGGGGGGTCGGATTATTTCGAACCACCCAAATTATCGCGCTTCAGATAACCGAATCATTTTTTTAATCACCTTTGAACTCTATGGGATATTGTGGCCAACTTTCGGGAGATGGTGCGCATCGTTCGATGAGTTCCTTAGTCAAAGTAAGATCCTCGCCGAAATAGTACCATGCCAAGATTGATAGGTTAGGTTTAGCGTAAGGTTGTAATCTATTAAGTATCACAGTCACAGAAATAGTCTCGTTATACATTTACTGACAACGGTTGTAAATTAATATGATATTCAAAATTATCATACAAGCAAACAATCTGACAATGGTTGCGCGTGGTTAACGGGCTACGACTATTGCGGTGCGCGTCCGCAAGGAAGACGGACGTTGCGACGTTGCCCTTCGTTACTCGCGTGGCTGCGCGCCAACACCGGCGCGATCGAACCCTGCAACACGTGTTTCAGACAAACTCGCCGGTTCTGAGCCAGCATATTGACGAGTAAAATAATTTATTAATAATTGTGTGTGAAAAAGTGTAATCCGACGATAATTCCGTACAAGCAAGACTACGAGGTACGTACTACATGCACACGTAACCAATATGTATAAATATTCATAGATATTGTGTTGGGACATCAGCTTTCATATCCTTAGTCTCAACTTTTTAAAAAATTTTATTATAATTATTTGTTTTATTTCTTTTTATTATATCCCAATAACGGTTTTCGCTCGATAACTCCCCTGCTGGAAGTCAACGGATAGAATCTTTATCCACTTGAATCACTTTGGATCCTTTGGATAGAAAGGGATTAAGATAATTAATCTAACCCTATCAACGGTCTATCTTTGCGAATCTCTTGCTATCTTCTTTTGAGTCCAAACTAGGGCCTATCCTTTCCAATCCCTAATTTCCTATCTAATGATATCCATCGCCAATCCACGTGAATCCTCTTCCATCTGATTTGAATCAAAACTAGGGCCTATCCTTTTCAATCTCTAATTTCCTTTCTAATCCTTTCCACCGCCAATCTACGTGAATCTTCCTCTATCTGATTTAGATCCAAACTAGAGCCCATCCTTTTTAATCTCTGATTTCTTATCTAATTCTATCCACAGCTTATCTATCTGAATCCCTTTGATGGTCCGCTCAAAATAAGAATCGCGCCTATCTTTGCATATTCCCAATTTCTTATCCACTCCCAACTATCTGAATCTCATTCGATGCCTATTTAAATTCAAAGTCCCGCCTATCCGTTTGTATCCCTATTTTCGGTTCCACTTCTATCCACAGTCCATCTATCTAAATCTCTCTGATGGTCTGTTCAAATGCAAAGTCCCGTCTATCATTTTGTACCCTCAATTTCGTATTCACTACTATCCACAGCCTTTCCATCTCATTCCCATTCAATGCCTATTTGAATTCGAAGTCCCGACAATCCGTTTGTATCCTTAATTTCGCGTTCACTTTTATCCACAACCTATCTATCTAAATCCCTCTGACGGTCTGTTCAAATTCAATCTCCCGCCAATCCGTTTGTATCCCTAATTTCGTATCCACTTCTATCTACGACGGGCTACGACTATTACGGTGCGCGTCCGCAAGGAAGACGGAGTTGCGACGTTGCCGTTCGTTACTCGCGTGGCTGCGCGCCAACACCGGCGCGGCCGAACCCTGCAACACGTGTTTAAATATAAATAAATATAAATAATACATGTATAAATATTCATAGATATTGTGTTGGGACATCAGCTTTCATATCCTTAGTCTCAACTTTTTACAAATTTTTATTTTTATTTCTTTCATAATGATGATATATTTTCTCCGTGGGACAATTAATATATTTTAACCCCCATTTTTTATACAATTTTTTTTTTCTCATGATAACGATTGATTAAAACCATGTCTGGAATGCAATGACCGGTAATACATTTCCAAAAAAAAAAAATACATCCCCAACAACGTGTGCAAATTATTACAGAATGTTCGGAGACCTCAAATGAAATGGGTGTCTGAGTTGACAGAGACTACTTCATATATAACAGTGTTATACAGTATTTTATTGTAATTTCAATTTTATTTTAAATTTATTCATTCGGGTGATTATTCCTTCTACTACGCTGATAATAATACATTGCTACTCAGAACAGGGTGTCTTCTCTTCTTCTTTAATGAACAGCACTGCTTTACGTAAATCCAGTGAATGAACGATATGAAAATGAGATGTTATTTCAATTAAAATGTTTCTTTATAATACTAACTATAACTACCTACCGATTTATTTGATACCTACTGTTTCTTCGGATTGGTCTGCTCATTTACTGGATCGAAGGCTGTTTATTGACTGGGTCCAAGTGTTCAATTACTGGTGAAATTGCCATTTCAGTTTCGGATAGGTTCTTTCATATGGATTTCTGTTTGGACAACACGTTTCAACAAGCGATCCCAAATATTTAGGATACGATGTGTCGAATACAACTGGTTTTGTAAGGCAACAACCATCTAGTATAAAGAAAACCTTCTTTAAAACTGACCGTACGCTTAATCGTTCATTCACTGGTGCACTCACCCTACTGCAAGTTTTAGTATTCTGTCGATGAAAACAGGTGGGATGACTAATTTTGTGAGTGCCAATATAATAATAATGCTGTGGAGTACAGCATTGGACGCGGCAATGCGTGGCATAATAAGGGGCTCAAGGGTAGGAAGTACTGAAATTTGAGGATAAAATTTCAAAAAAATCGAATTTTGTTTTTATTTTTACGGAAAAGTGTTCTTTGAACCCTTATCTTTACGTACACAAATCCTTGAACCGAAAAAAAATTTATTAAGCTCAATAAAGCGTATAATGCGTATCAGCGTTCCAGCAGAAGTTTTCAATTTCCCTATATTTCGGTTATTGCTTTTTTAATCTGTGAAAAAAAGTAACTTCAGATGCAGTTTCCCATCAAGCTACAACACTCAAGTGATTTACGTGAGGTAAAAAAATTATAATAATAAAAAATAAATATTTTCAAATCACTGCTACACTCTGAGAAAACATTCTAGTGACTCAGTTTTTTTACAGTTAATTAGTGCTATTTTGATACATGGTACATGATCTTTCCAGATTTGGAAAAAACTATGAAACTAATCAACCGTAAAAGAACTAAGTCACTAGAATGTTTTCACAGAGCGTAGCAGTGATTTGGAAAAAATCCTTTTCAAGGTGTGTATACCCCCATAAGACAACAACTCCAAAATGTGTTTTTCTACGGTTGGAAATCATATTGAAGTTTTTGGTCACACACTTCACTAGAGATGAGCATTCAAATTTATATAGCGAATCAATATTCTTCCAAATGTTTGTATTCATTTTACAAAACCAGATTTACAAGTTATCAACCGCATGATTCGCTGCCCGCAGGACAAATTCCCCATATATATATGTTGAATTTTCTTCAAGTTGCTATAACTTATATCTTAAATTTCTTTAACTTTGTGAATAATTGAAAACAAAAAAAATTCAAAGCGATTTATCTCTGAACTAGGTTTCTGGCAGTTGAAAAAGTCCAATGAGTCTGAGTTTTTGTCGAAAGCGCTTCAAATTTTCATGGTACGTTTCTACACACACTAGCTACAAACCCACGTCAGATTTTGTAAATCGAGACAAAATTACGGATTTGAGAAAAAATAATTGAAAATATATCGCTTTTTTTCATCAAAAAAAATGTCAAAGTCAAAGTATCGTAGCTATTTCTGAAAACCGATGTGGGTTTGTGTCTCACGCATCTTAAAATATGTGTGTGCAAGCCCAGCAAGATTCAAGAATAACTCAGACGCATGGGAGGTTTTCGAATAAAGCCTATTTCAGAAGCATTACGAGGAGCAGCTCTGTACTTCGTGGAATACCTTTTACACAATAATTATTGATAAAGCGCAAAGAGCTGCAATATCATAGCTCAGGGAAAGATAGCTTCGAATTGTATAAAACTCATGAGTGAACTTCTAGCACAATAACCCTAAATGAATAACCTCTCAAATCACTACACTCATTCAAGCTAGTTCTACTCCAAAAGATAAGCAAGAAACTGTTCAGACTTACAGAACTTGTTGAAAATAGTGTCACAAAGGAAGCAACAAAGTGAAATTCGAAGAGCAATTCCTCTTCTAATCATTCCGTCATTTGATTAATTACAATATTACAAATAATCTAGGGAATACTATTAGAATTTTGCTGCGTTACTTATTTCGTAACACAAGTTCAGAGTTCTCTAAGTTTGAGGCTCTTCGGGTAACCTTTAGACCACAGCAAACCTTTCGAAGTCGCAATCATCGTCGTGCCAACGTCAGAATTGTGACAGTTAAATCGAAAATTTTTACTGCATAAAATTTCAAAATAGATTTTTCTCTACCTAGGTTCTCAGTTAGTTTGCGTAGGATTCTAAGAGTATCGGTACACTGAGTCAATCGAGTTGGTTCTTCGCTTTGGACAATACTCTTACGGTTAACTCTGCGAATGTTTTATAAAACAGTTCCGTCGCAGGATAATCGACGACATCTGGCTCGATTAGCATTCCAATTTCTCGACTTTCGGTATTCCTGATCCAACGAAGCTGAAAGATCCAATCTGTCCGATGCACCGCCGTCTGAAATGCACTCGAATTTGATAAAACTGTTTCTACGAAGCGCGCGAACACGATTTAGATTTCACATTGGCAAAAATTAAAACACAATCAAATAGTGTGACTTCAGCGCTATGTAAGTTGACAAATTCCAATGTTACACGAGCCGAACGAACTTGATTGTTGCACCCAGCATATTCTTCCTTTCTGACTTCGGCAATGACTGAGCTGTCGTGTGAGAAGAAAAGCTTTACAAGTAGACCAGTACTACAGTGATGAAAGACGAGGAGGCTTCGAGGAGGCGTACGGATACCTAAAGTCAGTCGGCCGGTGGCAGCATTTCAGCGCTGAGTACGAGGTGCTCTGTCAGCTTCTGAACTGCTCAGCTAGGCGGTGCTGCGAACTTCGTCATCTATGAAACCTTGCCCAGGATCACTCTTGGCATAGCGATGCGCATCAATGTCCAGTTTCTGTGAGTAAATAATATTTTCTCATTGCAACGCCAACTGTACCCGGGAAAAAATAGTTGTATATGAATATAAATAATCATATATGACCTTATCATTAATGATCATGAACGAAATTTGTCTCTATATGACCATATATAACCATGTATAATTGGCCAGGTCTGATCATGTCTGCTTATATATAATCAGATATGATCAGATTTAATCATTTGTTTTGGACAAATTAAAATAAAACAGTCAATTAAATTACAAAATCATAAAAAATATTTTGTTTTTATATCTTTTATTCGTCGTAATGGTGCGGAATTATGGTTATTTCTAATAATTGACTTTTTTTTGTCGATTAAAATTTTCTGACTGTTTCTTACTGGGATTCGAACCCGGGTCCTTCTGCGTATCAGTCGAAGCTTCTACCACTTTGCTACTTTACGTATTTGATAGTTGATACTTTCAGAATGTCTATATGTATTTCACACGAAAATTTATCAACCTTAACGAATGCACTTAATATTGATTATGATGATCGAACGATTCTTGAATTGTTTTTGTATTTTAGGGAATGCGAGGCAATATGACCACTCTAAATTTTTCAGCAGAAAAAATTACTAATCTGAAAATGCTGTGTATTCTATTTATTGAAAGAGATTAAACGTTTATTTTATTGACTGGAGGAATTCTATAACTTCGTGGGGCAAAACGGCTAATTTAATAATATCATAATATTCAGGTTTTGATTGTTTAAATTGTCAAAGAATATGTATGGGTATGCAGGGTGATTCAGAATTCATGACGAATCTCTTGAGGGGTTTATCCTTGTCAAAATTGGGAACGAAAGTTCCTCAGCCATTTTTCCTTGGAAATATTTTTCTCCGACAAACAATTTTTTTTTGTTTTTGTTGTTTTATTTGTCAATTTTGAAGGATCCCAAAAGTTTTTTATTCGGTGGAAGATATGGAAAAAATGTGTTATGATTCCAAGGAAAAAAATCATTTTTCGGAAAAATGGCTGAACAACTTTCGATCCCGATTTTGTCAAGGATTAACCCCTCGAGAGATTCGTCACGAATTCTGAATAACCCTGTATATTGAGGTTTCATAACAATCAGGTCTGATCAGATCTGATCATATAGAGACCTACATCAGACCTATATAAGATTACACATGGGCTTATATCAGTCAGGTCTGATCATATCTGATTATATATAGACCATATATGATTAATAATGATAATAATATAATAATAATAATTTTCTATAATTATATATAGACCTATAAATGATTGGACATTGACTTATATCAGTTATGTCTGATCATATCGTATGAAATTAGACATGATTATGCCTGTCCATGTCTGATCAGGCCTGATGCTCATGGCCGATCATGGTCTGATCACGTATCAGGCCTGATCAGAGCGACATAGTTAGAGCAGAGCGGAGGTTTTCAACCTTCCAGGCATAATCATACATGAACAGGCATGGCCATGCATGATCAGGCATGAACGTATTTATGATTAGGTCTGACGTCAGGCCTGATTATACATGAACAGGCATGATCATGTCTGACATCAGGCATAATCATACACGAACAGGCATGGCCATGCATGATCAGGCATGAACGTATTTATGATCGGGTCTGGCATCAGGCCTGATCATACATGAACAGGCATGATCATGTCTGGCAGCAGGCATAATCATACATGAACAGGTATGGTCATGCATGATCAGGCCTGAACGTATTGGGCGCTTCAGGCCTGATCATTCATGATCATGCATGATCATGTCTGGCATCAGATATGAACAGGCATGAACAGACATGATCATGTCTAATTTCAGGCCTGATCATACATGAACAGACATGATCATGTCTAATTTCAGGCCTGATCATACATGAACAGGCATGATCATGTCTGAACATTTTTTCCCGGGTAAAATGTAAATTTAGATAGAACCCACAGCATGGCACCCGAATTCGAGCGACTATTTATTCGTCACTACTATTTCCGCATGCCCTTCAATCACATCTATTTGATGGCTCTATGATTATATTGACCTATTCTGGCATTTTATCGTTATTTACATTTTCAAGAACAAATTATCACGTGCGATAATTGTGATTCACTTACCTCGGGGTAAAATCGGCCTTCCTTCGAGCTTAGTTTATCAGGAAAGCAGTTTACCTCGTTGATGTTCGGTTGTGGTCCAACGCTTTATTGGCACCAATGCCAGGCGCTCGCCGAGAAAAACTTTTGGTCATATAAATATATAATGTATTATAATATAATTTCATAAATCAAAGACGACGAAAAGTATTTTTATCATGAAGTTACGCTTATCTCGGGCAAGACCGAGATGCGGTAATTTCATCGCTATACACTTTGGTGTACCGGGACCTCGCGAATGTGAACGGTTCGGGGCCTAATCCAGCCTAATCTCGCAGACAGGGTCGTCGCATCGGATTTTCGTGAGCGCGGTTCTACGGTCAGCGAGAGCCACTCTCCCCGACACGCGACGTCAATGGGAAACTGAGGCGCCGGGCCAGTGTTTCCATGCGCGCGCAGGCTCAAGGTTCCGCTATAGGCCGCGAAATTTGTTTTATGGTTGGCGTGTATTCGTAGATTGTCCATTGTTGTTCGAGAACTTAACGACAAGGCGCGAAGAAAAAAAAAAAGAAAAAAGAAGACGAGGAAAGGAATTTAATCGCAGTAAGTACAATACATTTTTGCTAAATTGTACCTCAAGGTGATCCGTTTTTCATCTTCAATGTTCAATCCCATTCCTACTTCAAAAAATTTGCGAAAGTGCAGCAAAACAACTCGTTGAACCCGAATAAGCTCCATTATTATTTTCCGTCACAAGACCGTAGAAAAAATATTATATCGCTTCCAGAGCTTTCCTTTATCATTTTTCACAAATTTTTTTATCGTTACTGTATTACTTAATAATTGGTATTGGAAGTACGAAGACATCAGTCAAGTACGAATAGGAGCACAGTCCTAGGAGTAACTGCTCATTATTGTACTATCCCTATTCCTCGTCTCTCGGCGTCGCTGAATCGTCTATACTTCGTACACGAGCAAGTCTGTCTGCCAATTCTAGACATCGGATCCGGCCTCACCCCCTCAGATATTCTCGCAAATTTTTGGAGCTGGAAGTTCTCATCGAAAAACAGCGTCCCTAATCTTGTCAAATTTTTATCCCGTATATAATGGTGAAGTAAAACAACTCGTGGAACCCAAATAAGCTCTAAAAAATATTGTTGTTCGTCATTTTTCCAAAACTTTTCTGGTAACGAATATGGGCACTTTTAGGTCCTCGGATTAACTGCTCATTATTGTACTATCCCCACTCATCGGTGCCTCTCGCCGTCGCGGAATCAGTTACTCTGTGTATGAACATGGAAAACAAGCCAATAGACGCGTAGCCATGCGACGTTATATGAATATGCTTTTGGGCATCAGGGAAGTTTCAGGGGCATTTCTCTCTTCTTCACTTTTACATTACCTATGCGAGGTGCCTTCGAACAATTGCGAAGTATTATGCATGACAAGATTACGGAGTATCGAAATAAAATAATGTCAAACTCCAGTACAGAGACGGATGACTCTGATTACTTTCTCAACGATTATTCTCTCAATATCTTCGTCCACGCTCATCATTTTGCCGTCACAATATAAGGTCGTCCACGACTTTTTTTGTTATTTTACATTCCAGTAGTTTGGGGAAAAATAATTTGGACGTATTTTTTCCTTTTTCGTTTAAACAAAAATGGCAGTATGTACAACGAATTGAAAACTACTAGTTTATGACGTCACCCATGTAAGCTTTATCTATGAGGTATTCTGCCCCAAGTAAGACCGGTCCGGTTCCTCACCCTTATCAATATTTTTCATAATTTATTCTTGTTATCAGCAACCCAAAAGGAACCTATAGGTGAATTTTTTTGGATTTTTTTTTCGGAATACTTTCCGAGTTGGAAATTGTGAATTTTTCTAATAAAATAATTTCGAATTAAACCTAGAAATAATGATTAACAATGATATTTTTTTAGAAAACTACAAGTTCTGACAATCATTTTAATGTGTTTGTTTTTTCTGATTCGAACAACCCGGGCTGAGTTATAATTAATTGAAGATTACTTTACTAGAAAAATTCACAATTTCCAACTCGGTTCGTATTCCAAAAAAAAATTTGAAATAATTCACCTAGGTTTCTTTTGGATTGCTGATAACAAAAATAAATTATTAAAAATATTTATTAGGGTGAGCAACCGTACCGGTCTCACTTGGGGCAGAATACCTCCTATACATATATATTCCAAAATCAGAGAAATTCAATTGCCTATAACATTCGCAATTTTAATTGGAAAAAAAAATGTTCTCACTATTTTGAGTTATTTTTCACTTCATGCGCCCCAAGTTATTTTTCACTTCATGCGCCCCAAAAAGTAAAACAAAATTTTTTTTTGGACGACCCCATTCGAAAAATCTGTAGTTTACTGTCCCGCCAATCCGTTTGTATCCCTAACATCGCATTTACCTCTATACACAGTCTATCTATCTGAATCCCTCTGATAGTCTGTTCGAATTCAAAGTCCCGCCAATCCGTTTGTATCCCTAATTTCGTATCCACTTCTATCCACAACCTATCTATCTGAATCACTGGCCAAACAGTACTACATTTCCAGGAATCCCTGACCAATTTTTTGTTTTTCCCTCACATTTCCCGTTCTTTCCTCACCGTGGCCACCATAAATCAGACAATGGGAGAACAAGAGTTGCGGGAGCAGCTCGCGAAACTGCGAGAGGAGATGCGAGTGCTGCAGGAGGAGCGCGTGCTAGAGCGGGCGGATCATGAAGGCGTCTGCAGGAATTCTCGCACAAACATACCCGAAACTCGTAAACGTGACATGTTTAGCACACGCATGTCACAATGTAGCTGAAAAAGTAAGAGAGTGTTATGAGGAGATTAATGATGTCGTCGCTAGCGCCAAAGAAGTTTTCTCTAAATCTAAAACGCGTGCTGAAATCTTCAAAGCTGCGCTTCCAAATGTACCTCTACCACCAAGACCGGTGACGACACGATGGGGCATGTGGATCCAAGCTTGCCAGTATTATTGTTTACACTACAACGAGGTGAAAGCAGTTTTTATGGGCCTCGAAGAGAACAGTGAAGCTGTGAGAAATTTGAAAGCATGTTTGGGAAGAGATGAAAATCTCGGAGAGTTGGAAGACATTGCTGCAAAATTTTCGTGTCCAGTTTCAAGTATCAAGCAACTACAAAAAAGAGGATGTAGTCTAGCTCAAACGTGCGAAAGGATTGCTGAATTGAAACAAGAATTCCAAGAAGATCTGGAGATTCATCACGAAATCCGGGATAAAATTGTTCAGGTTTTCGGCGATGATTAACATAAACAACTGTATAATCAATGGCAGAATGCAAAATTTACCGGATAATTGGATTGATGATGACGCCCTCAGTATGAAATATGCACCGTTTACTTGCGCAGATGTGGAAAGATCGTTGAGCATATATAAAGCGTACTATAGAACGAATAGGCAAAGTATGACATTCCAATCACTGTGTCAGCATATTGTAATCAACTACAACAAAGACATGGGACGCGAGAATGAGAATATAGAAGTGGATTCTGATGAAGATTAATGAAAGTTTTTCCCGTCAACGACGAGTTTTCCACAAATTACCAGCAAGATAGTTACACGTACAAAAAACTGTTACGGTCACGCGAGGGAGATGACCTGTTTTCAAACTACTCCCGATTTTCCCATCTTCTATGTTATTCTCATTTAGTCTTCTAATTCTTTATTATTATCAAAGTTCCTACGTTCCCAGGATCAAAGTCACGGTCACGCGAGGGAGATGACCTTTTTTCAAACTACTCCCGATTTTCCCGTCTTTTCTCTCATTCTCATCTCTTCTCATTATATGAATCACAGTTCCTACGCTCCCAGGATTCAAGTCACGGTCACGCGAGGAAGATGACCTGTTTTCAAACTACTCCCGATTTTCCCATCTTCTATGTTATTCTCATTTAGTCTTCTAATTCTTTAATATTATCAAAGTTCATACGTTCCCAGGATCAAAGTCACGGTCATGCGAGGGAGATGACCTTTTTTCAAACTACTCCCGATTTTCCCGTCTTTTCTCTCATTCTCATCTCTTCTCATTATATGACTCACAGTTCCTACGCTCCCAGGATTCAAGTCACGGTCACGCGAGGGAGATGACCTGTTTTCAAACTACTCCCGATTTTCCCGTCTTTTCTCTCATTCGCATCTATTCTCATTATATGAATCACAGTTCCTACGCTCCCAGGATTCAAGTCACGGTCACGCGAGGGAGATGACCTGTTTTCAAACTACTCCCGATTTTCCCATCTTCTATGTTATTCTCATTTAGTCTTCTAATTCTTTAATATTATCAAAGTTCCTACGTTCCCAGGATCAAAGTCACGGTCACGCGAGGGAGATGACCTTTTTTCAAACTACTCCCGATTTTCCCGTCTTTTCTCTCATTCTCATCTCGTCTCATTATATGAATCACAGTTCCTACGTTCCCAGGATTCAAGTCACGGTCACGCGAGGGAGATGACCTGTTTTCAAACTACTCCCGATTTTCCCGTCTTTTCTCTCATTCGCATCTATTCTCATTATATGAATCACAGTTCCTACGCTCCCAGGATTCAAGTCACGGTCACGCGAGGGAGATGACCTGTTTTCAAACTACTCCCGATTTTCCCATCTTCTATGTTATTCTCATTTAGTCTTCTAATTCTTTAATATTATCAAAGTTCCTACGTTCCCAGGATCAAAGTCACGGTCACGCGAGGGAGATGACCTTTTTTCAAACTACTCCCGATTTTCCCGTCTTTTCTCTCATTCTCATCTCTTCTCATTATATGAATCACAGTTTCTACGCTCCCAGGATTCAAGTCACGGTCACGCGAGGGAGATGACCTGTTTTCAAACTACTCCCGATTTTCCCATCTTCTATGTTATTCTCATTTAGTCTTCTAATTCTTTAATATTATCAAAGTTCCTACGTTCCCAGGATCAAAGTCACGGTCACGCGAGGAAGATGACCTTTTTTCAAACTACTCCCGATTTTGCCGTCTTTTCTCTCATTCTCATCTCTTCTCATTATATGAATCACAGTTTCTACGCTCCCAGGATTCAAGTCACGGTCACGCGAGGGAGATGACCTGTTTTCAAACTACTCCCGATTTTCCCATCTTCTATGTTATTCTCATTTAGTCTTCTAATTCTTTAATATTATCAAAGTTCCTACGTTCCCAGGATCAAAGTCACGGTCACGCGAGGGAGATGACCTTTTTTCAAACTACTCCCGATTTTCCCGTCTTTTCTCTCATTCTCATCTCGTCTCATTATATGAATCACAGTTCCTACGTTCCCAGGATTCAAGTCACGGTCACGCGAGGGAGATGACCTGTTTTCAAACTACTCCCGATTTTCCCATCTTCTATGTTATTCTCATTTAGTCTTCTAATTCTTTATTATTATCAAAGTTCCTACGTTCCCAGGATCAAAGTCACGGTCACGCGAGGGAGATGACCTTTTTTCAAACTACTCCCGATTTTCCCGTCTTTTCTCTCATTCTCATCTCTTCTCATTATATGAATCACAGTTCCTACGCTCCCAGGATTCAAGTCACGGTCACGCGAGGAAGATGACCTGTTTTCAAACTACTCCCGATTTTCCCATCTTCTATGTTATTCTCATTTAGTCTTCTAATTCTTTAATATTATCAAAGTTCATACGTTCCCAGGATCAAAGTCACGGTCATGCGAGGGAGATAACCTTTTTTCAAACTACTCCCGATTTTCCCGTCTTTTCTCTCATTCTCATCTCTTCTCATTATATGACTCACAGTTCCTACGCTCCCAGGATTCAAGTCACGGTCACGCGAGGGAGATGACCTGTTTTCAAACTACTCCCGATTTTCCCGTCTTTTCTCTCATTCGCATCTATTCTCATTATATGAATCACAGTTCCTACGCTCCCAGGATTCAAGTCACGGTCACGCGAGGGAGATGACCTGTTTTCAAACTACTCCCGATTTTCCCATCTTCTATGTTATTCTCATTTAGTCTTCTAATTCTTTAATATTATCAAAGTTCCTACGTTCCCAGGATCAAAGTCACGGTCACGCGAGGGAGATGACCTTTTTTCAAACTACTCCCGATTTTCCCGTCTTTTCTCTCATTCTCATCTCGTCTCATTATATGAATCACAGTTCCTACGTTCCCAGGATTCAAGTCACGGTCACGCGAGGGAGATGACCTGTTTTCAAACTACTCCCGATTTTCCCGTCTTTTCTCTCATTCGCATCTATTCTCATTATATGAATCACAGTTCCTACGCTCCCAGGATTCAAGTCACGGTCACGCGAGGGAGATGACCTGTTTTCAAACTACTCCCGATTTTCCCATCTTCTATGTTATTCTCATTTAGTCTTCTAATTCTTTAATATTATCAAAGTTCCTACGTTCCCAGGATCAAAGTCACGGTCACGCGAGGGAGATGACCTTTTTTCAAACTACTCCCGATTTTCCCGTCTTTTCTCTCATTCTCATCTCTTCTCATTATATGAATCACAGTTTCTACGCTCCCAGGATTCAAGTCACGGTCACGCGAGGGAGATGACCTGTTTTCAAACTACTCCCGATTTTCCCATCTTCTATGTTATTCTCATTTAGTCTTCTAATTCTTTAATATTATCAAAGTTCCTACGTTCCCAGGATCAAAGTCACGGTCACGCGAGGGAGATGACCTTTTTTCAAACTACTCCCGATTTTCCCGTCTTTTCTCTCATTCTCATCTCTTCTCATTATATGAATCACAGTTTCTACGCTCCCAGGATTCAAGTCACGGTCACGCGAGGGAGATGACCTGTTTTCAAACTACTCCCGATTTTCCCATCTTCTATGTTATTCTCATTTAGTCTTCTAATTCTTTAATATTATCAAAGTTCCTACGTTCCCAGGATCAAAGTCACGGTCACGCGAGGGAGATGACCTTTTTTCAAACTACTCCCGATTTTCCCGTCTTTTCTCTCATTCTCATCTCGTCTCATTATATGAATCACAGTTCCTACGTTCCCAGGATTCAAGTCACGGTCACGCGAGGGAGATGACCTGTTTTCAAACTACTCCCGATTTTCCCATCTTCTATGTTATTCTCATTTAGTCTTCTAATTCTTTAATATTATCAAAGTTCCTACGTTCCCAGGATCAAAGTCACGGTCACGCGAGGGAGATGACCTTTTTTCAAACTACTCCCGATTTTCCCGTCTTTTCTCTCATTCTCATCTCGTCTCATTATATGAATCACAGTTCCTACGTTCCCAGGATTCAAGTCACGGTCACGCGAGGGAGATGACCTGTTTTCAAACTACTCCCGATTTTCCCGTCTTTTCTCTCATTCGCATCTATTCTCATTATATGAATCACAGTTCCTACGCTCCCAGGATTCAAGTCACGGTCACGCGAGGGAGATGACCTGTTTTCAAACTACTCCCGATTTTCCCATCTTCTATGTTATTCTCATTTAGTCTTCTAATTCTTTAATATTATCAAAGTTCCTACGTTCCCAGGATCAAAGTCACGGTCACGCGAGGGAGATGACCTTTTTTCAAACTACTCCCGATTTTGCCGTCTTTTCTCTCATTCTCATCTCTTCTCATTATATGAATCACAGTTTCTACGCTCCCAGGATTCAAGTCACGGTCACGCGAGGGAGATGACCTGTTTTCAAACTACTCCCGATTTTCCCATCTTCTATGTTATTCTCATTTAGTCTTCTAATTCTTTAATATTATCAAAGTTCCTACGTTCCCAGGATCAAAGTCACGGTCACGCGAGGGAGATGACCTTTTTTCAAACTACTCCCGATTTTCCCGTCTTTTCTCTCATTCTCATCTCGTCTCATTATATGAATCACAGTTCCTACGTTCCCAGGATTCAAGTCACGGTCACGCGAGGGAGATGACCTGTTTTCAAACTACTCCCGATTTTCCCATCTTCTATGTTATTCTCATTTAGTCTTCTAATTCTTTAATATTATCAAAGTTCCTACGTTCCCAGGATCAAAGTCACGGTCACGCGAGGGAGATGACCTTTTTTCAAACTACTCCCGATTTTCCTGTCTTTTCTCTCATTCTCATCTCTTCTCATTATATGAATAACAGTTCCGTGTGAGATTATTAATTTTTTTTTTTGCTTCGTTCGCAACTTTTCGGATCTGATCAAACGACTCGTCGCAGTTCCACATCTCTTTCACGAGGTGACTGAGCAAGTCAACTCGTCGCAGATTCACATCTCCTTCACGAGGTGACTGAGCAAGTCGACTCGTCGCAGATTCACATCTCCTTCACGAGGTGACTGAGCAAGTCGACTCGTCGCAGATTCACATCTCCTTCACGCGGTGACTGAGCAAGTCGACTCGTCGCAGATTCACATCTCCTTCACGTGGTGACTGAGCAAGTCGACTCGTCGCAGATTCACATCTCCTTCACGAGGTGACTGAGCAAGTCGACTCGTCGCAGATTCACATCTCCTTCACGAGGTGACTGAGCAAGTCGACTCGTCGCAGATTCACATCTCCTTCACGAGGTGACTGAGCAAGTCGACTCGTCGCAGATTCACATCTCCTTCACGAGGTGACTGAGCAAGTCGACTCGTCGCAGATTCACATCTCCTTCACGAGGTGACTGAGCAAGTCGACTCGTCGCAGTTTCACATCTCCTTCACGAGGTGACTGAGCAGGTCGATGCAGGGGAAACCTTGTGGGAGACACTGTCAATTAGCCTCCTCGTGGCGTCTCCTGGAAATACTCGCGAATACCTGAGTAGCAAATAATTGACGTTCACACTGCACACATTGTGAAAATGATCATCGGAGTACAGTCTTCGTCTAATACAACTTTTGGTACAGATATAGGCCGGTATTCATATTCAGGTCTTGTGACCGGAATTCGTCAAGATGGTTTAAGTCGGCCTCATACACGAATTGATTGGCGGAGAGCCGGTCTTGAGACCGTCTAGAACCACGCCGGTCTCAAGACCTGACTATGAATACCAGCCATAGAGCCAAAAATATAGCTTCATAAACCTTTATATTATGTTTCCGAATTGACAAAATACTGCACCTTTATTTTTATTACTATCAACAGATAATAACCTATTGGTATAACAGAGCTATATTTTCAATATAATTCAATTCCAGCGCTGATAGCATAAAAAAGTGTTAATGAATATTATATTTTTTCTCATCCGGCCGGAAAGCGTCAACTTTCGGGCCGCTGCGCTAAACGAAGTTGCCGCTTTCCGGCTCCGTCGAACAGAAAAATAGTATACACTACTTTGCCAGTAAAAAAGAAATCCTCAGATCACATGTAATTGTCGGCCTAGGTACGTAGTATACTATTCTTATCCGGCATTTTCACATTTCATTCTCAGACTTATAATCTGTTGGTTGCGACCTTCTTGTTTCTAAGAAGTCAAATCCTTTCTTCTAAGTTTTCACGATCAATTTTTTCAAGAGTATATTATGTCAAAATTTCAAATGGATCCGATGAAAAGTTCAATTGATACCCTACAGCAACTGTAGGGCCCTTTTATTATTCATAGGCAGCTGATCTCAGAAGGTAGAATGGTACGTAGACAGCAACAAATCGACGTTTTGGAAGCTCGCGCATCGGCAGAAGGTCTATTATATGGCCCAGAAGCAGATGACTCTATGTAAGTAATTTAATAGATTATGCATTTGTATTTAATATAAGGGTTTAACTTTAAACGCGTTTTTCTCAAAACTATGGTTTCGGATGCGCTGTCCACTATATTGCAAAACTACTCGATGGATTCAGATGAAATTTATACAGCATATTCTAGGCATTAAAAACTTAGGCCTGATCGAAGGATTTTTTCTTCTCACCAAAAATTCTATTTTTTATTAATAATTAACGAGCGATTTTTTACGAGGTGGAAATAACCCATTGAATTGACCTGCAATGGTCCGTAAATTGAAATAATCGAAATTATTGCGAATCAAAGATCTATTCTGAATTGACACGAATTAATTCGCATTGGATAAATTCATTCGAATTGAGAACAATTGAAAATTTTTTGATGAAATTAACAAAATCAGACTTAAAACGTGGACTGAATTACCCAAAAATTAGAGCACAATTTAATTACAAGAACCAAATTAGATTGGAAAGGTTAATAGGAATTAATTGAAACTGAAAAATTGATACGTCATTGGCCGCCAGTTTGCGAAATTTAAAAAAAAAACCTGCGATCAGGCCCAAGATAAACTATCAAACTCACTGTTGTTTTCTTATTTTTATTTTAGATGAACCACAAGAAGTACGGATGGCCACCGCGAAGCACTTTTATAAGATAAAGGATCACAATCGAGTTGACAACTTAGTCCAGATGTAATTTTTTTTTTGTTGACATTTTTGTGAACCTTACTCAAAGATATAGTTTTAAAATTTCGTATTATGTATTAAATAAAACACACTATACAAAAGTTCATGACAAATTATTGAAAATGTCTATTTTTCACACCTCTGACTGCACGTAACCCCATCACATAGCTATACATTCGGGTGGTCGTTAATTTCTAACATATACTTGCCAGCCCCTGAATCGATAGATAATCACCCAAAGTCACCGCGTAATTTTTTTAAGATTTTTATCTTGATGGGAAAGCGTGCCGAAATCAATTTGAAGTTGGAAAATTTGAAATTTTTTGTTTTTTTTTTGTAATTTTCAGTATAAAAGCAGGAAATACAGTCCGACCTCCAAATAAGAAACCCGGCAATAAGAAACCTCCCCCAGTTTCTCACTCGAGCGCTTCCCCCACTCTAAGCTCGGATTGCACTTACGTGCGAATGAGAGAGAGAGACAGAGAGAGTGAGTTTGTGAAGAGCGCACGCATGGTGGGGGTACTCGAATTCTTGCAAAACCTCTTCGCCTTGGGGGCTTTTGGTTTCTTATTTGGAGGTCGGACTGTAAATGTAGAACGACGAAACAATATATTTATGGCAATCTTATAATATTACAACGTTATAAAGACTATATTAAAAAAAATGAATTAATGAAAATGAATAAATAAATAAATAAATAAATTCAAACAAAAAAAAAAATGAAAAATAAGAAAAAAAAAACAATAAATAAATAAATAAATGCAGTCTAACGTGATATTACAAATATGATAAATTTACAATAAAAGACATTTTTTGTGGAGAAGTTTTTTGTCATTCTACATTTAATTACCGCTTTTTTACTCGAAAATTGGCGGAAAAAAAAAAGTATTCATTTTTTTGATTTTTTCAACTTAAAATTGATTTCGGCACGCTTTCCCATCAAACTAACAATCTGAAAAAAAATTACACAGTGTTTTTGGGTCACTATCTGTCGATTGAGGGGGTGGCAAATATATGTTAGAAATTAACGACTATCCTACTATACCGGGAAGAAATCTTGATAGTATACAGTCGACTGCCATCGATTGCGCATGCGCCAAATAATTTATTTTCATTGGTCGGTAAGGTCGTCCCGCAGCAGTATTATGACGTAGTCGGCCGCGGGACGATCTTACCGACCGATGAAAATAAATTATTTGGCGCATGCGTAATCGACTGTATACTATCAAGATTTCTTCCCGGTACATATATTACAAGTGATTTTTGTTCTGTAGGTTGCGAGTTGACGAAAAATTAGTAATAGGCCGCTGGCGATATTTACTGCGATACTTCTTCATCAAGTAAAGGATTATGAAAACAAAGGTAAACTTGTGTCTCTCTAGTGTCTAACTTCTGCCTTCTACCTCTAGCATCTAACTTGTTTTCGCCGGCCGTCGTCGTACGTCGTCTGCCTGTGCCTGGCCTCTGTATTTCTTCCTTGCGTGTCCGCCCTTCTCTTGCCTACCTTTCTTCTGCTTACTTGCGTGTTCTCTTCCTCTCTAGTGAACCGGTCACGTGGTTACCGTTTGTTTACGTTCACTTATTTTTCTCTATTGCCTCAGTTTCTCTCACTTTTGCCACCTACTCGCTTTTTGTGCTTATGCACTTGCCTTTCACGCACTCTCTGCACTTCTTCTTTCGCCTTTTCTCTTACACTGTCTCTGTTCTTTGAACTATTTACACTTTCGTTGGAAAACTATTCTTCCTATTTTTGCAGAATTTTAAAAAATAATCAATTCTGTTATTTTTTTGGGGGGGCCCCAGTGCCGTATTTGTTGTAAAAAATAACATGGAGTAACAATGGAGAAGTGCACAAATAATGACAGAGTTCACTCAAATTTCATTTAAACCGTAATTCTGACTTGGAGGTGAACAAGCGGAAAGTTTTCAGACACGATTTTGATCGCAAATTTTCAGAATCTTCCGAAAAAAAACTCCGATTTACAAAAATCGATGGGCAACATCGTGTAATTAACATTTTGAGTTTTATTTTTTGAATTTCGCGCTCAAAATGTCAAGTGAGACGAAAATGATCATTTTCGAAACTTTCCGATCGACTACCGTATTTTTAATCTCGTTTTAAGGCATTTTATTAATCATTCAATTATATTGGAAAATTTCGCAGCAAAATCTAGTAATTACAGAAACCCCCATTAACTGAAGTCAGCGATCTTTCATACTTTGTGAATCTCTTCGTTGACACCTAAATAATACAAAGAAATAATTAAAAAAAAAAAAAATTTGGAGGCCGGATTTGCGTACAGGATTTGGGAGAATAGCCAATATACCTCTGCTGTGATAAGGCAGGCGGACGAGGGTGTACAGTAGGGTGCTTCAGAAAAGAAATTCAATTTTTTTTTCCAACTCTTACCCTCCCAAATGCTTGAGGTGGATAAGAAAAAAGTCCCCCCGAAAGTCGGTCGCTGTGGCTCAACTCTAAAAGGTCGCTATTTTCATTTTAGTTTCCTATTCATTTAATATGGGGATTTTCGTTTTTTTATTTAAACTGAAATTACACCTATTCATTTCAATTTTGTTTAAATAACCATTGCATATTCAGAAAGCTGGTTGTTCAAGCTTTCCAAACCTATATAATAAAAGTCGACTATCTCAATTAGAACATTAAATAAAGTCATTTAAAATCTCTAGATTTTAAAATTTCTAGATTTCAAATGACTCAGTTTAATCTTCTGATTGGGGTATTCGACTTTTATTATATAGGTCTGGAAAGCTTAAAAAACCAGCTTTCTGGATATACAATGGTAATTTCCAAAAAATCAGAATGAATAGGTGTAATTTCAGTTTGAATAAAAAAACGAAAATTCTCATGTTAAATGAATGGGAAACTAAAATGAAAATAGCGACCTCTTAGAGTTGAGCTACAGCGGCTGACGTTCGGGAGGACTTTTCTCTCATCCATCTTAAGCATTTGGAAGGGTAAGAGTTGAAAATAAAAATTAAAAATTTTTTATGAAACACCCTAGTGTTACAGTAATGTTCATTGATGAGTTCCCAGTGGCTAACTGTTTTTTCGGACTTTTTCGGATACCATCAATAAAATAATATTATATTACTTTTATAAGGGGTCAAAATTATTATTATTATAATTTCGGCTATCGGCACATCAAATACGACTAGAATGGAGTCTCGTTTCCGAAAAATTCAGAAAAAAACAGTTAGCCACTGGGAACCCATTAATGAACATTACTGTACCTTTACAATTGAGACACGGCAAATAAAACGAAATAAAACGTGTATATCGGTAAATTTCTTTTATTAAATTAAAAATTTATGACGAGGTGGCATCCACCCTTGCCTCCCCTGCCACCCCAGCTACCACCCCAGCTACCCTTCCCGCCCCCCTTCTTCCCCTTGTCCTTCTTTCCCTCGTCCTTCTTTCCCTCGTCCTTCTTTCCCTCGTCCTTCTTTCCCTCGTCCTTCTTTCCCTCGTCCTTTCCCTTGTCCTTCTTTCCCTCTTCCTTTCCCTCGTCCCTCTTCCCGGCTCGACCCCTCGCGGTGTTGGAGCCGGGCGGACCAGTGGCAAACTTCCGGGCGCGCCAGTTCCAGCTGTAAGAGATATTATTTTCAATAATAGTAGAACAACCGCGGAAACCGAAAACCAATCAACCAAAAAACTTCTTAACAACAATTTTCAAACGAGCGATCTGATTTTTTCCGCGGCGCTCCATTCTTTCGAATTATTGTTTAATCATCATACATGGAAGTTGAGGATATTTCTATAAAAAACTGTAATCTTTACAGTAGGTATGTAATGGAATTTTGCAGTACAATCATTTATTGAAATAATGAATCTTCAGTGTACGTCCCTTCCCGAGATTCACAACCTCAACCGCCAACAAAAAATTTTAAAAGTTGAAGGGGTCCTTGAGTCGACAGAGTTTTAGTAGAGCTCATTTTACGGCTGAAATCCGAGTCCAATTGCATCGTTTTTGCACATAGGGCTTTATATCGTATAAGGGAGGAGCCGAGCAGAATCGCATTTTAGTCGATAAATGTGCTCCTATAAAATTCTGTCGGATTGGTGCACTGCCGTGTACGCGATAAAAAAATTTGTCGCACAGTTGGTTGCATACTCACAGCTCATCCCGCTCCTGCCGCCGCTGCTGCCTCGGGGTTGACCTGCTTCTATCGCTCGACTGTAAGTGGGTGAAATATTATCATGAAATCTTTGCAATCGTGACATTTAGTCAATAATTGCAATAACCACGTACACTGCTCAAATCATGGAGAACCTTGAGAGCTTGTGTTCCGAAACAAATATACCAGTTGTAATGGATGAAACTGTAATTATAATTACAGTTTCATCCATTAGTATACTAATGATCAAGAATGTGATCAGCGACTCCGGAGAATTGGTTTTCCATTAGAACTTCAATAATATGTTGACTCTAGAAGTGATATCTTTCAATCGAATCAAAAATGGCTGAGGGTGTTGAAATTCTGGTTTTAGAATATTTGAAACCAAAAATGTATGATTTTGATTATTCCTATCTCGTAGTACTGCCAGCAAACTATATTGCCGGGAAGATTTATAACTATACAAATATGTGATGAAAGTACTGTAACAATGTGTCTGCACATTTCTACACAATTCAAATTACCGCCGTGCGGCTATACGAGTCTAGGCTCCTTAGCTCACATTTGACACATAGTCATACCAGTAACGCCATCCCTCAGATCACAATCGATATTATCAATTCTCACGCATCACTGCTTTTAACACGAATTTCACCAAATTCGTCAGTATGGCGTCTCTTCTTGAAGAAGACAGATGGGTGTTTACACTGCGACTAATAGTTGTCCTACTCAGAATTAAGTAATTTCATTACTTAGAGCATAGCTCAGAATTCAGTAAAGAATAGTCAAATAAAGTATGGCGTCTCCTCTTGAACAAGATAGATGGGTATTAACCGCGAGTCAAATCGTCCTGCTCAGAATTAAATATAAAGTATTAAGTTACTTAGAGCACAGCTCAGAATTGAATAGAGATGTTAATCAGAATATAATTCGGAAAACAACTACAAATCAGTAGCTTAATAACCCCCGTAATTATTAAAGTAGAATCACCCCTGCCAACGAAAGTGTGTGCGAGTGTGAGATATATCACCTAGTGATATATAGTGCATGTGGAAGTTACCTGTGTACAGACGAAAGCAAGATCAAATATAATTACGTTGTTCACTCCTACATTATCGAGTTCGAATTATTCAGCCTACGAGCCTCCTAATTTTCCCTGAGAAATCATCGAGAACATCGAGAGCTTCACCCGGTGATGTAGCGTAGTGATATAGAATTGTACAGATTTATGTTTGAACAGAAACAAGAACGCCTCAGCGTCAGAACGTAAAATAGGTACGAGGGCCTACGTGCCCGAACCTCACCCTGAGGGTCTCATCCAGCTTCCCTGGCAAAACCGTTAACTAAAAATAGTTATCAGAGTAGAAAGATATTTCCTAATTTATCAAATTAGGTGGCGTCCATAAAGCGCAAGGCCACGGTGCACCCGGTTACTGAGGTTTCACCCTCGTTCCAGAACCCTCGGTAATACGGCAGGTTGCATTCTTGGCGCCCAACGTGGGGCAGGCGCGAAAAGAAAAGAGAAAAACCTCACACGAGAAAACCCACACGAACGAAAATTAGGATAAGAAGTAGGATAGGGAGTAGCCATACTCAAACTAGGATTAATGCATGTTAATTTATATCGTTCCGTTTAATTTATATATCTCACATTTAACTTGTTTTCTGAGTTTTCTCATACAATTGTATATATCGCGAATTAAAAATTCAAAATTCCCGTTATAACGGACATTTTCTAGCCGTTATAATCATTGTTCTTAGGTATTAGCCTAATCCGCTCCTCTAGCTCAGTTTTTCTGATATCACGCCATCCAGATATAATAGAACGAATAATAAAGGATAACCTCCCTATACGACATAACAATAACAGTTCTAGTCGCTGAGGCTTTCTTCGTTCTGACGCACTATAGATATGTTGTATACTAAGCTACATCTATAACACCTAGTCCTAACTATAGCGCGATAAACAGAGAGCGAGAGCGAGACAATAGATACGAGAACCTGAAGTTTAAACTCATATTCAAACCTACCGCGAAAAGTCGACGCGAGTAACGAACGCTGCCACCAGGCGCGCTATCGTCACTTTCGATTCACTTGTCGATTCGCGAATCGATTTCTCAAAGCGACCATCCATCTTGGGATTCACACAATTGCACGCTACACGCCATACAACAACCAAGGTATAACTACTTCTCGTATCTACTATATAATTATTAAAGAACAATAACAAATAAGAATCGCATAATCTATTGTCTAACCAATATTATTAATTTATTATATTCTTGAATAAAGACTTCTAAATTGACAGCAACTAAATTGAAAAATTTAGCTGCACGTGCCCGTGCTTGAAAGTCAACACGTGGTCCACAATATACAAGGCTTTATCCAACAGGCTAAATTACCGATACTAATTTATTATAAGTGAATATTTATTTCGAAACACAAAATTAATAATTATTTAGGAACATTCATAAAATAATTGCTACATCAAGTATCCCTACAACGAATAAAAGTTCTATCTTCTCAAACAAAGGAACACACGGATACGATAGTGTCACTGTGTTGGTCGTGTCATGCTATACGCTCACCCACGACACACATATTCGTTATAACCATACATGGTAGAAGTGCAAGGTCCAGTGGTAGCCATAGATTGCAGAGCCATTGAAATAACGTCAACAAAGACGTAGAACTCTATCTTAGTCTCTTATAGACACAACTACATAACCACTGACATATACTAATTCGTCCAAACGTAATACAGGCTTACCTATTACTATATAGAGTACACTATTTCGCTAATACTAATACAGTATAGCCGTAACCTATATATTCTATTTAACAGCTGATTCGAACTTCAACATAATCAGGTTCGGAATAAATACTGACTTATATCTTCTTCTTGAGCTCAACACCAATTGATTAAATTAATAACAATCATCAATTCAGATAACAATTATTATCAATCTATGCAAGCTATTGGAAATTACTATTTCAAATTACTGATAAGTTAAAATATTATCAGGTGTCTCGAGGAATACCCCGGTACCGGCTGGTCCAACTGTCATTTGGAAAAATTTCCAAATGGAAGACCAACCAAACTCCCAAGGAGGTACACCTCGCCCTTACCACGATACAGCGAACACTTACCAGTTCTCATTACCAACAAATCTTGAATTCTCTGGGGACTTTCCACACTTAAGAGCAAGGGAAAATCCGGAAAGACGCTCCACCCCTCCGCCTTTACAAACTCTTATCGAGGAAAACGAGATGGATCATTCTGCGAATCACCCAGTAAATACAAATACTAATAGTACCGGTCAGGCTACTAACGATATTCTTCCAGCCTATCAAACTGATAGAGCTCGTTTATTAGAACTATTAGGATTCCCTCCAGACACACCATTTCTTACTGCTGACCGAAGGCAAAGTAATCGCATAGCTAGACAAGCTGCTTTGAACGCTACACGAATTATAGCCGAAAATTCCCCTCCGCCGTCACAAATGTCTAACTCATATCGTCCACCTACTGGAACGATACCGCGTACCGTGTTTCCTCGAACGTCAAATCAACTGACCGGTAGTTCACAATCACAACCTTGGTCAAACCAACTGGCTGATTTCATTAACGTCAGCGAGCACTCCGCTAACATGAACGAATACCTTACTAAAATTATATTAGAAGCCCAAGCGAAAGGCTATACCTTTGAATCAGTTTCGGTACCCGCACCAAGGCAGCAAACCGCTACTCAACCCCCTGGGTCTCTTTCCACTGCTAGTACTGCCTTACCGACTAGTAATAACCGACCGAACGACAATAGGAGTAATTCACCAAATCGTATACCCCATGCGAATTCTTTTCCACCGTTCATGAGTAACCCTCTAACCTCATTAGAATTTAATACTTCTCAGAACGAACAGCGTGATATCCCTCCTCAACACTCATTCGGACAAGATATACCTAATAGATCATTCAATCCATTCACAGCTCCTGATGATCTTCCTCGCCCAACTTCTACACAGAGATCTCCTTCTTTGTACGGATTAACTAAACGTATTCAGCAATGGAAACTAAAATTCCCCACTGACAAGAAACCCCGTGCTTTTCTGAAAACACTCGAACAAAAATGTCAACAGGAAGGTATTGTCGGCAACGATAAACTGCTAGTTCTAACCGAATGCTTTACCGGCACCGCTCTGATCTGGTTAGAATCCAGACTTCATAAGTGGTATACTTGGAGTCAATTCATTGAAGAATTCTCAGCTGCATTTGGTATCGAAGGAACCGATGCTGAAATCCTCCGACAAATCGCCCTCTGCGATCAAGGACCTTCTGAAACCGGATTTGATTACATAGCAAAGATAACCGAGTTATTCTCAACAATGAGTAATCCTCCTTCTGAGGAAGAACAAATTCGTACGATTCAAAAGCAATTTAACACACGTTACAAGGAATTCCTATCACATAGAGGAAAGTTCAAAACCTTCCTTGATCTTTTAAAAGCCACACGCGAGTACGACGAACTTATCTTGTATCGACGACAAGCGAGACACAGTACTAACAACACTGACAAACGTCACTTTCCACAGCGCGCATCACGTTTAAACGCCGCGAGCTCAATCACTGCTGAACACGAATATGATGAAGATTCCGATATCGAAGATATCTCAATCTCTAACCCTACCGATTGTCAGAGTCTAGGTACTAATGATAAGAAAGATCACATTGACATCCTCGTAGAACGCGTACTCGAACGACTAAACAAGAATACTAAAGTCAATACCGTTACCAATAACTTAAATTCTCCCAAACGTTTCAATAACTATCCTCCGAAGAAAACTTCCTCTGATAATAGTCGACCTAACTCCAATTTCACCTCAAACGCGAATAGAGATTTAAGCACCTCCTTCTGCGCTAACTGCGGAAGATACGGACATCTTTCTCGTACTTGTACGAAACCCAACCGAGTTGTTTGTTATGTGTGCCGCGGTCTTGGTCATTATAATGCCGAGTGTCCTCGTAACAATCCAAGAGCCAAAGATACCAATCCGAATCCCGCGAACAAAATCACTCCTATAGCACAACCAGTAAAAATACCAACGTTCACTCGCGACTCTAGTAACATAAGAAGCGATAGTGCTTCCAAGCTCAATGAACTGTCTGATCAGATTCCTGAACCCGAATTCACTTCCCAACCAAATGCTGACATTGACTTGCATGATGATTCTGATGACGACTACGACAATATCTCTGATTTCATCTGTGATTCATACCATGTCACGGAAGTCGATCCAACTGAACGTTCAATGAGCATTCCCAAATCTAATCCCATGGACAACCACCAACAAAACGTCTCTGACGAGACTGATCCCGAAAACGACTTAGCTAACCTATACGTCCTCACATCCACTGAAACCATCTCAAATAATTACCCTGAAAACTCCGAAGTGCCTAGAGCTTTACAACGTAAATACCACTTACCGACTAAATTGAAAACTCGTTTAGACGATCCTGACATAATCGACCGAATCGAAAACCGACGCGTCTATACGCGAGGAACTGGCGATTCCCCTCCGGAAGTCACAGCCAAATTACCTATTACAATTTGGATCTACGGTGAAGAATTAACGGGAATCATTGATAGTGGAAGCGAACGTTCATATCTCAGCCCAACCGCTTTCAAACGCGTCCGCGAACTAAGTCTCGGATCCGCCCGACCAGATAACACCTCAACCACTGGCGTTCGACTCGCCAACGGTACAGTCCTAAAAACCAAATACGGTGCTCCTTTCTTAATTGACGTTGGAGATAAATATGGCGAACAATGGTTCACTGTCCTTGACGGATTAGCTACCGATGCCCTATTAGGCATGGACTTTTGGATAAATTTCATGGTCAGTGTCGATATGGGAAATCGAGTATGGAAGATGAGTGGTAGTGATATGACCTACCCCATCCGATATAAACGATGCGAACCTCGCGACACCGTCTCAGCTTTGCTATCACTTCATGAGGCAACTCCGACTGATCAGCAACGATTAACCGAATTTCTAGATAATGAATTTGCAAAAGAATCTGAACATCCTCCAGGATGTACCCAACTTATAACACATAAAATCGACCTCATCGATGAGACACCCGTTAGACTCAAACCTTATCGACGAAGTCCGACCGTAAACCAATTAATGAAAGAAGAAGTAACAAGACTCTTGGACAAAGGGTACGTCACCATTAGCGAAGGTAGTACCTGGGCCAGTCCTCCAGTCATGGTTCTCAAACCTAACGGCAAATATCGGTTCTGTATAGATTTCCGTCGCGTTAACAAACAAACTGCGAAACCGGCATACCCATTACCGAACATGAACCGAATCCTTTCTGCATTACATGAAGCTTGTTTAATTTCAACAATCGATCTTAGCGAAGCGTTCCACCAGATTCCTATGGAAGAGAGTAGTAAACAATACACCACCTTCGTCCTCGAAGATGGCGGTTTATATCAATGGGAACGTATGCCCTACGGACTCACTGGAGCTCCTAGTACTTTTCAAATGCTCATGGATGCACTTAAACGTAACTTGGTTCAAAAACTCCGAGATCGAAAACTTCCTCGTCATTGGGAAAATTGCATTTTTGCATACCTCGATGATTGGGTCATTGTCTCCCGAAATTTAGATGAACACCTCGCGATGCTCGGACTAGTCTTCGAAGTAATCCGCGAAGCCGACTTAACAATCAACCGCGACAAGAGTAAATTTGCACGCTCTGAAATAAAATTCCTCGGTCACATTATTGATAAAAACGGACTGAGACCCGATCCAGAAAAGCTGAAAGCCATTCACGAACTTAGAAGACCCACTAACCGAAAAGAACTACGCCGCTTCAATGGTCTAGTTAACTGGTACCATAGGCACATGAAAAACATTGCCCGAGTCCAAGGTCCTCTTAACAAACTTTCTAGTCCAAATGTCCCCTGGCGATGGACTGAGGTAGAAGAGAAGGCTTTCCAAGAAACTAAGCAACGCGTCTTGGATGCACCGGCTCTACATACGCCGAATCCAAACTTGCCCTACGTCCTGTATACCGATGCATGTGATACTGGATTAGGTGCAGTACTCACCCAAATCGATAGACTTGATAATAACCGCGAATATTTCATTCAATGCCTTAGTCGACCACTACTACCTGCGGAGAAAAACTACACTACTTCTGAGAAAGAGTGTCTCGCGATAGTGTGGGCTGTCGATAAACTCCGATGCTACCTAGAAGGTGCACCCTTCACTGTTGTAACCGATCACGCCGCGCTAACCTGGTTGTATACACATAAAGATCCAACTAGCCGACTGGCGAGATGGTCTATGAAACTATTGTCTCATGACATTACGGTAATCCACCGCAAAGGTACGGAAAACGAAGCCCCAGATGCTTTGTCACGTCAATACGAATCCGCGGAAGAACCAAGTCCATCCCTTAATATTGAAATCCCAACTACACCTCCCGATTCACATACCCTATGGTATAAAAAGAAAGTCTCTATGACTAAGAAACATGCCGATGTCTTCACCGATTGGAAGTTAGAAAACGATCTATTATACCACTACCGACCTGATCCCGGAAAATCCGATATAGGCGATTCCGACGCATGGAAACTTGTTCCAACCCGCGATCAAATCACTGATATCCTGAAAAATTACCATTGTACTCCACAAGCCGGTCATCTCGGTACCGATAAAACATGCGACCGCATTCGTCAAAAACACTATTGGCCCGGTATGCATGAAGAGATCCGACAATTCATTTCAAATTGCGAAACGTGCAGATTAGTCAAGTTTAATCAACACAAGGTACAACACCAAATGTATATAAGACCACCAATTGCTCCCTGGGCCGCCGTATCCGCTGATACTGTCGGACCACTCACACGATCCACTGATGGAATGCAGTACATCCTGGTCGTGCAAGACTTATATTCAAAATACGTTGAACTCATTCCCTTACGCGAACAATCCGGAAAATTAGTAGCCCGAGAATTACGACGCATTTATAATCGTTGGGGAAACCCTATTACCTTAATCACCGACAATGGAACCGAATTTATTAATAAACAGGTGAACCATTTAAACTCTGAATTTCGAGTAGAACACAAGACTACTGCGTTAGCACATCCCTGCGCGAACCCTGTAGAACGCCTTAACCGAACTATCAAACCAATGTTAGCCGCGTTTACCTCACCTAGGCAAACCGACTGGCCTGTCTACATCTCCGATTTGCAATTCGCCTGCAACTCAACTAAGAGTGCTACCACTCAATACTCTCCTCATTTTCTAAACTTTGGCCGAGAGACACGCTGCAATAACTCACCCGATAAGGACATAGACCTAACTAAATTAGATTCACAAGACCCGTGGGCCCGCAGAATGATCACTCTCGATACCATACGGCACCTAGCCGAAAGACACTTGCTTAAAGCTCAATTCCGGCAAGTAAACCGTCACAACGCGAACGTCCCGTCGACTGTTCCTGATATCAAAAAGGGTGACGAGGTGTACTTCCCCCGGAAGAGGTTAAGTAAAAAAGGAAAAAACTATAGCGCTAAGCTTGCTCCCAAGTATGATGGACCAGCTTACGTACTAGAGTACTTCGCACCTACCACTGTAGAGATAGGAGATGAAAATAAGAAAGTAATAGGAAAATACGATATTAAAGATTTAAAATTTCCCCGCCGCAATCCTCGACGCACTAATTGATATCCCAGTCCTGTCTTACCCAGGTTACCACACCGATACTCTACAAGAAACATTGCGACAACATGGGCAAAACGAGGAAGACTCGCCAAGTCGCTCGACGAGGATCCCGCCGACCTTCAAGCTCCAGGGAAACTTCCCCAGTGGTTAGACTCCTTAGACTACGCGAATCCGACTTAGCAGACACACGAGTGTTGGTCCGCGTCTCCAGTTTCAGACCCGGAACTCACATATGTGACGCAACTCCAGTACACCCTCTAGACCTATCACGAGGTAGTGATCCACCAACTATTGGCACGCCACTATGCCTAATCCAGAACCAACCGCTAGACTTGTCCAAAGATCATCCCGAATCGCCTAGTACACCTGACGCTAAACCAGAAGGGAAACCGTCACACAAGCGACCACGATCACCATCCACCGGGAGCTCAGACTCTGATGATACCAAGCCCGTATTTGAGCCGAAGAGCCCACCGACCAGTCCTAAAACTCTCTCTGACTACTCATCATCCTCAGAATCAGGTTCCGGCTCATCCGACGAGAAGCCAATAGATCCAAAACCGGAACCCATAGCTGATTCCCTAGGTGATCAGACGTCAAGACCGTTTTTTTCCACCAAAACAGGAACGTTCCGGCCACACACCTCCAAATCCCGGACCTATACGAATAGATAGGAGTACTCTCATCCAGGAGTGGGATGCGAAACCCCACGAGCTCAGAAGCCAGGAACCGCGGAAAATCTCGCTACCATGTTCCTTTCCTGAGTATGCCAGTGCCGTGCTACCCAAGACACCCCAGACACGTCAATCCTTATTAGAGCGACTCATGAGCGCCCCAACTGCGCCCAAGTCAGAGACAAACACCATCAAGATCCAAGCGAACGACACCACCGTTAAACGCATCTCTGGGAATGATTGGTCAAGGATCCTTAGCAGGTATGTCCAGGACCAAAATCTCCCAGCAACCAAGACCACTCTGAGAAACGCCGATACAAACACCTTCCTCACCTATAGGCCAAAAACCACTGAGAAAGGGTGCCTAAATTGCCGCTCAGTTAAACATAAATTCAAACAATGCCCGTTCCCCTATCGAAGCGGATTCTGTCACGGATGCGGAGCCCCACACCACTCAAAAAGCAATTGTCCGTTTGCTCATGACAAGGAGTTGGAAATTGTCCGAGGACGTTGCCATCACTGTGGAACAGATCTCAACTTATTGAACTCAAATTGCACTGAGTGCCAAAATCGATTCCCCGAACATCAGGAGTGGAAAAATCATTACAAGGGACCCATACCCACTTATCAGACGACTGTTTCCGCCAACGCTCAACCGGAGTTTCTCCCTAGCATGGCCAGAACTCCTCTTCAAGGCTTGTACCCCGACAGCGGTGAAGAACCCGAACCGAAACCCTCTACGTCTACCCAGACTCATCATCGCGACCTTCGCCGCCGCCTAAAAGGAAAACCCATGACATATCGCAACAATTAGTCGTGGAGTCCTCCTTTACTATCCCATACCAAAGACACTTCTTCCAAAGAATCCTCAAATAATCTGACTATAACCTAAGCGAATCTACAGTACCTTACTCATGATCAGGGCCTGGAAGTTGGGGCCAACAATCAGACGTGGCAAGAGAGCGTAATACATGCAATAATCACAAGAAAAAAAGACGATTCGCTATACGTCGAATGTCGGAATCGAGTGAAGTAAGCATCAAAACACGTGGATGAAGGGCTTTTGAGCGCTCTGCTGTTTTACCGACGGGGTAGCATGAGACTACCCTATAGATGTAGTCATTTGGATAGAGTTCTTTAGCTGGGCGCTAGATGCGCTCTTCGGAACAAGGAGTTGTCGGAGCTCGCTCAAAAGCCCTTAAGGGCGTTGACTAGGCCTCGCCAAGCGCGCGTAAATAGACGGTCGGCATTTACCTTCTCGTTTCCTCATTTTTCAAGATAACGAAGTTTTCGATAAAGATTCTTACAGATAAAGGCTGTATCCGTGTCATGGCTTTGGCCTAATTTGCGATTTCACTTTTAGCTTGGCAAAAAAAAATCTCGAAAGTACGATCGAATAAATGTAGAGATATAAGAATGAATAAATATGCAGCGGTATTTTTATGATGTTTCACATACTTAAAATAATTTTCTAAGTCTAGCTAAATCTTAGGTTGTTATTTTCAATGTTAAACTTAAGCCTCCTCACCAGTCCGATAAGTGTAGACCATGCAAGAGTATGCAGTATACATTTAAGTATACATGCAAGTTCAAGACTGCCCGTGTGTGGATAACGGGCAGCTCTCCGTGACTGATGCAGTAGATATATAAAATAAATGTATATGTCACTGCGTACTGAAAATCACTATTCTAATATCGCTTCGCTCGGTTAGAACGCGGTTCTTCGATGCAGCATGCGAAGTTACTGTGCATATTCAAGCATGTCCGGGTGTGAAAAAACAGGCAGCTTTGGGTACAAAGAAAAAAAAATATGTAAAAAAAAGACATTTGATATAAAATATAGTTACTATAAAATTTTTTTCGTTGTTTAAACACAGTCGGACGTGTTTCGACTTATATCGGCAACTGCTGACCCACTCGGACATATCTGTGCTGATTTTTAGGGCAACTGTGATTTGCGAGCCCACCCTTGCATATTCAAAAGTTTTCGTGTGTGAAAAAATGGGCAGTCCTCCGTTACTCGTGCAATGATGAAAGAAAATACTTGCTCTCTTGAAATTACCTGATGATATGACACTTTCAGACGCGCTTCCACCTAGTTTGGAAGCAACTACGATTGGCAAGCCCATGAAAAACTAAATAAAATTGAAAAAAAGCGTCTAATTAGCGTTAAAGTCGAATTTAACAAAAAATAAGACAGAAATCAAGACAAAAAATAAGACAAAAATTGAGATGAAAATCAATACAGGAGATAAGATAAAAATCAATACAGAAATCAAGACAAAGAATAATACACAATAAAGACAAAAAATCAAGACAGAAAATTAGACAAAGAATAAGATAAAAATCAAGACGAAAAATAAGACAAAAATCAAGACAAAAGTCAATACAAAAAATAAGATAAAAATCAATACAGGAGTCAGGACAGAGAATAAGATAAAAATCAATACAGAAATCAAGACAAAGAATAAGATAAAAATCAATACAGAAATCAAGACAAAAAATGAGATAAAAATCAAGACAAAAAATAAGATGAGAATCAAGACGAAAGTCTAGGCAAAAAATGCGAGTCAATAATAAAATCAATAGATATACAATAGGAATACAATTATAAAGATTGCTATTTCTATACTGTCATTGACGATTTGATAACCTCACTGTATTTTTTCTAATCAAAAATAACTAATCTATAGTAATGAAACGAATTTTTATTTTCATTAATCTCGGTCCAGCTTTAATAAACACGAATTCATTTCTAACAATATATATTTTTTTTCAAATATTTATTCACATATCGATGCTCTCGGTAGAAAAGTGTCTAAGTCCACTTTTTTTCAAAAGGCATTTTTCTGTATTTTATGTTGAGAAATATCATTCTTCGTACGTTTTTTAGCTCTCCTGAAAAATTTTCAAAAATGGAGTTAGACAATTTGCTAATTAGAACGTCGATATGTATAATCAGTGAAATCATCAATATTAACAATATTTACTTGAAAATAACAAACAAACAAGCTAATGTTATAATCTTTCTTATTCAGTGAGGCATGCTTTCACTGTGCTTTTACAACGGGCTCCTAGTGAGTCCGTAGGCAGTCATACATGAGTATAAATTTATGTCAACTGTAATATAATAAGAAAAAATTCAACACTATCAGATGAATTAGTGCTGTTCTACGATTATACCTGTGGTTTTTCTCAAATCTATACATGTCTTTAAGTAGAAAGGGTCAGCTCGCTTAATACATGCTCAGTTTTTCGTTTGAACTATTCTGTGATCTGCCCATCTATTTGTTTTTGTCTTTAGAGTCTGCTTCGGCGCAGATGTCCAGCTTCATGTCTATTGGCAACTCCTAAAAGACCTTTGCTGCCACGTCGTGATAACTTCTTCTGTCAGTTTGCTCAGTTTGCAGGACAACATGTTAATTTGGATCCTTGCTCTATCGTCCCTCTCTAGGTTGGTTGCTTTCGAGCTGTCTCATTGCTGTGTTTCATACAGCTCCCCACGCAAGTATTTCATAGTTCCCATTCTTCCACCACGAGGAAGAGGGCGCAAGTATCATCTACATACGCCAGAATCTCGCAATTTGTCTAGATTTCGGAAATATTATCCAGTATGACAGTAAGATGATGGAACCCCATAATCGATGACCTCACTCTTGAAGACAGTGGCTCCTATTCTCACTCGTTGTCGCTTGTCGACCAAGTAGCTGGACAGCAAGTCATGCGCTGTTCCTCTGAATCATTTCTTCTTCAGCTTCTCTGTCAGCAGTAGTATACTCGGGGTCTCTAACACTTTCTTCAGGTCTATGAAAGTGCCCAAGCAGGGCCGGATCTGCAATATTGTTATGCGTAGTCAGTGAAGATTGCTGTCTTGTGCCCTGGTATAAGCTGGTTATCCTCGACTATAGGCATTTCACCACCACTTTGGCTCGTTGACGAGGTGGGTAGGTTTTCAGGACGCTAACTGATCTTCCTTTGTATCTTCAACTCCGTAGCCGGCCAAAGTACCGTCGAGTTCTGAGGCCCTGCTGCTTTTGAGTTCATATAGACAGGATCCTTTCTTTATCTGTTGGAGCAATTTTTGTTCGCTTGAGTCACTGGCGTACATCAGCTGTAGCTTCAGCATTGCTCGAAATAGTCATTGCATTTTTTTAACAATAAAAACAACAGCAGGGTGTCCAGCAACTGAGCATTTCGAAATTCCCTGAGAATTCCAGGTTTTCCAGGGCAATATTCGTCGTTTTTCCAGAGTAAAAAGCCTAATATATACAGAGCCATTCTGTGGGAAGTGACGTACCTAAAAAGTAGGCAAACGGGAAACGCCTGCATTGAGCAGATCAAACATCGACGATTGGATTTTATTTATTACGTAATAATCTGCTCAATTCAGGCGTTTTCCGTTTGCTTACCTTTCAGGTGCGTGATTGTCCACATAATCGCGCTGTATAACCATTCTCAGTGTTAGATCAGCGCGTGCGAGAAATTGATTTTTGATTTTCGAATTTAAACACAAAACTTTGAATTCCCAGAACTTTAGCAAAATTCCATGAGAATTCCCTGAGAATTCCCTGAGAATTCCCTGTCCAACGAAATTCCCTGAGAATTCCAGGTTTTCCAGGTTTACCCTGTCGCTGGACACCCTGAACAGTTATCATTGTAGAACAGCACTAATTCAGCTAAAATCTAAGCACGTCTGAATGTGTATAATAAAATCTAGCACATGCATAAATAACTTATAGGTGAACATGAGTCTCATTGGGATGGCATATATTTTCTTAAAATTAACTGGTTATAGGTTCCCTTGATGTGGTTTAGATCATCTTTGTCAAATAATACGTAGGCGTTGTTACTGAAAATTCGGATAATGCTGTAGGGGCCTATGTTACGGATTATTAACGAAAAAAGGAAATCGTGATTCCTCGAGCAAAATAAGGAGACTTTTATGACACTAATAAATTAGTCTCAACGAATTAGTTATATTTGGAAATACAAGTGCTCGAGTTAATATCTGGAGCAAAACTGATTTGTTTTTAACAAGAGTAGTGATTAGTAGAAGAGTCGTCCCGCCTCTCAAGTAAATATAGAATTGACGAAAGTTTAACAGGTGTATTTGCTCTCATAGGAAAAGTTTGAGCTGTGGCTCGAAAATTGAATAGTTTGATTAACATTATCCGGTCTAACCTTTTGTCTCATGGGTAAACCACAGAAAGCCACAAGAAGATAGTCGAGCTCAATCAAATGTCACAACATAAGTTTTTACAAAAATCCTCCGAGGGCAGGAACCAGTAACAAGTGTAGGAATCAGGAATCAGGAATGAAGAATCAGGATAGTGTTGGTTAAATCCTGCATACTGCAACAGGAAGCGGTTGGAGGGATGAAGGGACCAAGGACTAGTAGGCCGAGCTCCAAACCTCTTCGAAAACTTGATAAAACGACCTAGATTGGAGGACAAATGTTAGCTTCTTGAAATAATAATAAAGTCGTAAATCAAAGTATCAGACGTTAACTCGATAGAATGTTTTTTTAAGATATTTGATCAAAATAATTAAAAATGACGAATCAAATAATTATAGAAAATCTGAATGATCTTATCTGATGGGACGGAGAATCAGGAGAGTTTGAGGATAGTTGCTGGGTTCTTGGTCTCGTCTGTGAAAGGTTGTTGAGCTCGTTTTCCTCTTAAGGGTAGGAGATACTGAAAACTGCCAATTTATTGCTATTTTCAAATCAGATAAACCAATAGATATTTTCAAATGAAATTTAACACACATGGTGGCCATCTCAAAACATAGACATTGTGCAAATTTCGAGTCAATCGAAACAATAAGTACAGAGTTACTCCTCATAATGCTTCTGAAATAGCCTTTATTCAAAAACCTCCCATGCGTCTGAGTTATTCTTGAATTTTGCTGGGCTTGCACACACATATTTTAAGATGCGTAAGTAAATATAGAATTGACGACAGTTTAACAGGTGTATTTGCCCTCATAGGGAAAGTTTGAGCTGTGGCTCGAAAATTAAATAGTTTGATTTCCCTAACATTATCTGGTCTAACCTTTCGTCTCCTGGGTAAACCACAGAAAGCCACAAGAAGATAGTCGAGCTCAATCAAATATCACAACATAGGTTTTTACAAAAATCCTCCGAGTGCAGGAACCAGTAACAAGTGTACGAATCAGGAATCAGGAATGAAGAATCAGGAAACAGGATGGTGTTGATTAAATCCTGCGTACTGCAACAGGAAGCCGTTGGAGGGATGAAGGGACCAAGGACTAGTAGGCCGAGCTCCAAACCTCTTCGAAAACTCGATAAAACGACCTAGATAGGAGGACAAGTGTTAGCTTCTTGAAATAATAATAAAGTCGTAAATCAAGGTATCAGATGTTAACTCGATAGAATGTTTTTTTAATATATTTGATCAAAATAATTAAAAATGACGAATCAAATAATTATAGAAAGTCTGAATGATCTTATCTGATTGGACGGAGAATCAGGATAGTTTGAGGATCCTTGCTGGGTTCTTGGTCTCGTCTGTGAAAGGTTGTTGAGCTTTATTTCTTCTTAAGGGTAGGAGATACTGAAAACTGCCAATTCATTGCTATTTTCAAATCACATAAACCAATAGATATTTTCAAATGAAATTCAACACACATAGTGGCCATCTCAAAACATAGAAATTGTGCAAATTTCAAGTCAATTGAAACAATAAGTACAGAGTTACTCCTCATAATGCTTCTGAAATAGCCTTTATTCGAAAACCTCCCATGCGTCTGAGTTATTCTTGAATCTTGCTGGGCTTGCACACACATATTTTAGGATGCGTAAGCCACAAACCCACGTCGGTTTTAATAGATAGCTACGATACTTTGATTTTGACATTTTTTTTATGAAAAAAAAAATATATTTTCAATTATTTTTTATCAAATTTTTTTTTTGTCTCGATTTCCAAAATCTGACGTGGGTTTGTAGTTAGTGTGTGTAGGAACGTACCCTGAAAATTTGAAGAGTCTTCGACAAAAACTCAGACGCAATGGACTTTTTCAATTGCCAAAAACCTAGTTCTGAAATAAATCGCTTTGAAGTTTTTTTTTTTCAAATGATTCACAAAATTCAAGAAGTTCAAGATATAAATTATCACAACTTGAAGAAAATTCAACATATATATTTTAGCAGTTCGGTTGATATGAACATGGTCTTGTCGAGTCTAAGCAATTTGTCCTGCGGGCAGCGAATTATGCGGTTGATAACTTGTAAATCTGGTTCTGTAAAATAAATACAAACATTTGGAAGAATATTGATTCGCTATATAAATTTGAATGCTCATCTCTGGTGTAG
The DNA here is from genome assembly GCA_963992785.1 of Tenthredo livida. Classification (NCBI taxonomy): domain Eukaryota; kingdom Metazoa; phylum Arthropoda; class Insecta; order Hymenoptera; family Tenthredinidae; genus Tenthredo; species Tenthredo livida. The sequence continues at coordinate 5,598,411 of OZ023073.1, forward strand.
TGTGTGACCAAAAACTTCAATATGATTTCCAACCGTAGAAAAACACATTTTGGAGTTGTTGTCTTATGGGGGTATACACACCTTGAAAAGGATTCTTTCCAAATCACTGCTACGCTCTGTGAAAACATTCCACTGACCTAGTTCTTTCCCAGTTGATTAGTGCCATTTTGATACATAGTTCATGATTTTCACAGGTTTTATGTCCTCCGCTGAACAAAAATTTAGTCCATCGAAGAAAAAGTAGTTGTCGTAGGGTACAGGTTGCTGCGTTGCATGAAATTTCTCAAAATTTGGAGGAAATATTCTGTATCAATGTAACTTAGGGGCAAACCAATAATATTACATGAATTCTATTTCAAAGACTTTTTCCTCCATCGTTTTGGAAAAAATATTTTACAATCAAAAATTTCTATGTCTAAAACTTGAATACATGAAATATTATTGGTTTGCGCCTAAATTACATTCATACGGAATATGTTGTTGAAATTTGAAGAAATTTCAAGCAACGCAGCAACCTGTACCCTACGACAACTACTTTTTCTTAGATGGACTGAATTTTTGTTCAGCGGAGGACATAAAATCTGGAATAATCATGAACCATGTATCAAAATAGCACTAATGAACTGTGAAAAAACTGAGTCACTAGAATGTTTTCTCAGAGTGTAGCAGTGATTTGAAAATAATTATTTTTTCTCATTATTATTTTTTTACCTCACGTAAATCACTCGAGTGTTGTAGCTTGATGGAGAACTGCATCTCAAGTTACTTTTTTTCACAGATTAAAAAAGCAAATAATAATGTTTTGAGATGGCAAACATGTGTGTTAAATTTCATTTGAAAATATTCATTGGTTCGTCTAATTTAAAAATAGCAATAAATTGGCAGTTTTCAGTATCTTCTACCCTTAGGTCGAAACCAGTTCCGCAGTTTCAGGCACATTCACTCACCTCCACCCAGAGTTTGCGTAGACTGTATAGGCCTAGCTGTGTTGATTTTTTCAGATAAAATTATTCTCAAGTTGTCTGCAGCTTGTGCTTTCAGACTAAGGATGATGCTCTGATCCGGACTCTGTGAATCATTCTGACCTGACACATCACTTGATGAAGAGTAGTACTATGATTCTTTGTCGTGTTGACCTATCGGATTCAATGAATCTGAGCATAAAAACGAAAATATGAGTCGTGACAATTGAATATATTCTTCAATTTTATAATAAAGTAGGACGAGCAATTCAATACCTTCATATACATGTGTCGACAGTGCTGTCAGTGATTAGCTGGTGCGCATCGTTCGGTCAAAGTAAGATCCTGCGTGATATCTGTATTTATTCAAACGATGTGCCTATTCGCACGACAGATTGACTCCAAGACAGACACTCCAGACACTCCAGAGACACTCTAATAGAGTCACGCAAGAGTCACACAAAAATTTTAGGAGAATTGGAGTGATTGAATTATTAATTTTTTTTCATAATATGAAACGAGACTGGTGCACTTACAAAAAAAATTATTAATTCCGTCCGAGAATACGCCCACTAGGTGGTATGAGTGCGAGATGGATGATTTCCCTTAATTGTGAGCCTGGGTCACGACGCGAAGCCACTCACCCGTTCGTTCAGCAGTCCAAAAAAAGCAGTACAACATTTTTGCATGACTCTTGCGTGACTCTGTTAGAGTCACTTCACCTGTCTGAAGTGTCTCTCTTGGAGTCAATCTGTCGTGCGAATAGGCACAGTGTTATTTAAAATATCATTATTAGTTTTATATGTTCTTTATTTCAGCCTTATGATCTTTATTTTCCCTTTGATACAATGGAAAAAAAAAGCCGGGATTCTCTTCTCGCCTCGTGCCAAGAATTACAGGCAGACTCCTCCCCATGCGGATTCAGCCATGTCCATTATCAGCACGTGTTGGGTGATTGTTGGCCCGATTAATTTATCAATTGAATCTTCAGGCATCTCCTATATTTAACAGCCATATGACTCCTGACTAATTCCGGACTTTTTCTGATTTTCTGATTTATATATTTTTTTTACTTCGATCTTTATTTTCGATTCTTTTCATTCATTTTACGTAAACTTATAGCATTGTTGCGAACAACTGCCTGACGGTGCAGGACGGCGAAACTGGATGATTTGATGCACTTGCTTATTTAATTAAGTACACCACACACACACACACACACTTATTTTCGTTTCCCATTAAAATTGCCCCATTGCGAAACTCAAACAATCCTGTTTAAGATCCGAACGTATCAGCGATATACCCATCGCCTAATGGTGGATTCAGATGGGCGCGGAGCTGCGGAGCGCGGAGGCGCGGTACCCAATCAGAGATACCGTGAAAATGCGCTGAGCAGATTTCAGGCATTTTTATTGGGTATCGCGCCTCCGCGCTCCGCGCCTCCGCGTCCATGTGAATCCACCATAAGTAGTACCATGCGAAGATTGATAGGTTAGGGTTAGCGTAAAGTTATAATCTATCATGTATCACAGTCAGAGAAATAGTTTCGTTATACATTTTCTGACAACGGTTGTAAATTAATATGCTATTGAAAATTATCGTACAAGCAAACAATCTGACAATGGTTGCTCGGGGTTAACATTATGGGTTAGGACGGACTACGACCATGGCGGTGCGCGTCTGCAAGGAAGACGGACGTTGCGACGTTGCCGTTCGTTCTCGCGTGGCTGCGCACCAACACCGCCAAATCAAGACAGACAAAAAGACAATAAATAAGACAAAAATCAAGACAGAAAATAAGACAAGGAATAAGACAAGAAATAACATAAAAATCAAGATACAAATCAAGACATAAAATAAGACAAGAAATAAGACAAAAAATAAAATAAAAATCAAGACATAAAATAAGACAGGAAATAAGACAAAAAATTAGATAAAATTCAAGACAAAAATCAAGACGAAAATCAAGACAAAAATCAAGACAAAAAATGAGATAAAAATTAAGACAGAAAATAAGACAAGAGAAATAAGACAAAAAATAAGATAAAAAACAAGACAGAGAATAAGACAAGAAATAAGAAATGTATTTCCCTCACAGCCCGTGAGCGGCTTTATTGAGAGGTTGCACTGCAACTCAATGGCATGGTTTTGAAACACGCGGCGGGTCCTAGCTTTCGGACCATCGCAGATGATTTCTCAGCTGAGACTCCGGAACGTCCGAGTCCGGCGATGGAAGCCGTGCGGGATATCATATTGTCGTAGAAGGAAACTGGAGTGAGTGATCGGCGTCAAAGTTCTACGAGTACTCGAAGAAAACGGGGAAAAAACAGCTTCGAGAGTGGCTCAATAAGTCGGATTATCTAAGGCCACGGTGCATTGCTCGTAGAAGTCCACAACGGCCAGAATTTGAGCATAATAAGGAATAGTGTTACCAATCCGGAATAGGTCAGTTCGGCGAAATGAATATAAACATGAATTCATTTGTAACAATTTTTTTTTTTTCAAATATTTATTCACATAACGAGAATATTCGATGAACGTAGACAGTCGCCTTCCTACGACGAAACCAACACAGGCGCGCACCGCGTGCGTGAGGCTCGTGCAGGAGGGAATGAGGTGCCAGCAGCATTGTATCCCGTCCCGAACGAGCCTCACGCACGCGGTGCGCGCCTGTGTTGGTTTTGTCGTAGGAAGGGGACTGTCTACGTTCACCGAATATTCTCGGTATGTATAATCGTTGAAATCATCAATATTAACAACATTTATTCTATACGTACAATCTGTACCCGACAACTGCTCGAACAGATTATAGGGGTGTCAGTCGAAAAACCGAAAGACCGGAATTCATAATGACAGAAATCCCGAAAATCGTATACCCGGATACCGTTACTGCCGAACAGTCATCAATCCTAATTTAAATATTCCAAGAGACCAAATTATGAAGCTTTTGTATGAGGCTTATTTGGATTGTTAGTTTTCTGACCTTTGAAATATCGGAATTTCGCTAATTAATAATGTTGGTCATTCGGTTTTTCGCCCCCAACCCGAATATGTACAACCTTTTATATATAATGAAATATAGAAAATTTTACAAATAACTTATAGGTGAACATGAGTATCATTGGGATGGCACATATTTTCTGAAAATTGACTGGTTATAGGTTCACTTAATGTGGTCTAGATCATCCTTGTCAGATAATACGTAGCCATGGTTATTGAAAATTCGGATAATGCTGCAGGGCCCATAACATAAATGTAAAAATGTGTGTATAATTTCAAATATGGCATATAACGGGTAAGGTATTTTTGATAACACGTGCACTGAAACGTTGATTGCGAAATAGATTTTTGACTTGGTCAAATTTCAAATGGTCAAGGAGGAGGAGGCTGCAGCCGTACTAATCCATTGTAAAAAAAAAAATATAATATATATATTTCATTTTCCTATCCCTCAGCCAACGGACGTATTAGATAAAAGAAATTGAGCCCCCGGATCATAAAAGGGATCGCGCGGACGAAATCACGTAGAAGTATTGTCACTTCTGAAAATATGCCGATGAAAAAAAAAAGTAAAAAAAGGTCAATTAAAAAATAGTCACATGTAAAGGTGACAAAACCGCATATTCACGTGTTTTTTTTTTTTATTTTTGCACCAGTGGTTTTGTTATAAAAAATTAAAAACTGGAATTTTTCAAATGCTAAAAAATCGACTTTTTCCGTGTTGTTTAAAACTGCAATCGCTGGTACGCGAGAATTTACCGACGAAACGGAATGGACTTTTTTTTTTCACAATCAATTATACTCTAGCGATGCTGAAAAATCGAAGAACATACCGATAAATATTTATTCTTTATAAATAATTAGTTATAAACTTATCAGCGCAGAAATCCGCGTTCCGAAATTTTCGACCAGTGGGAAACTTTTTTCGATTTGCTTGTATTCAAAAGCAGAAATGAATACTTTGAAAACTCGGTAGGAATTTAAAAAATGTAAGTTCATTACTTCGCGATTTTGAAGATAAATGTTACAGACACATCCTGTTGATGTGTCTACTGGATAAAAACTAGGCTTTACAAAATCAAATGTTTGATTTTTGGAAATATGAATGAAATATAAATGAAAAGTCTTTCGGAAGAATATTGGAGATTTTCGATATGTATGACACCGATCTGGATTCGAATTATCTACCAATATTACCATTATTCACGGGCGTATTGGATAAAAGAAATTATTGTAAAAAAAATAACCAATTTTTTTCTTTCGCACAAGTTCTATCGAAAAATAATTAAAAATCATGAAATGATGTTCATAATCTTAATAATCGATAAAAATATGAAGAGTCTATGATTTTCAAAATTACATGCCGGATCAGTCAACTTCAGTATTGAAGGAGTTTTCGTCAACGTATATTCTCAAATTTTCATTCAAAAAACGCGAATGAGAGTTGAAAATATTTGTAGTTGAAAGAATCGATGGTGTTAAGCGGACGTGACAGAGAAAAACTAGGAAACCTGATATACGAGGTTGAGTTGGACGATGATCGGGTATGGAAACGGCACATGAACCAAATACGCGCAATCGGCGAGTGACACACCTTCGAAAAGAAGCCTAGACGAACCCTACGACGTCAGATACGAATAGATACGAGCAAAACCATATCCCAACTAGGAAATCACGACAGTCGGGCCACTGGAACCAACAGAGAACCTAAGAAGTAAACTATTTGTACAGGGAACGGAGAGAACGCTGATCGGAATCTAGCGCCGGAAGCCCCCTGCACAGCAGAAAAATAATTAAAAAAATAAATAAATAAAGCCGAAAGCGTGCTACACGGAGAAAAATCCTGCTGTTCAGATTACCGTTCTCCTCCAGTAAAATTTTTACGGTTAGGGGTACTCTAGTTCGGGTTAAAATTACAAATGCATACAGTCCCGAGTAAGTGCGTGAAAGTATAATCCACGAAAAATCTTAGGTAATGCCTACTGATGCAATTACAGCAGATTTGACTGATTTTCTAGTACACTATACTTGGTCATAATTGAGAGTACCGGTCAGAGACGAGCGTATGCTTTACCAATCCGTTCGGTAGGTTCTACTACCCTACCCGGCGAAACATATACCAGCATCGTCGGTAAGGATACTGATGAATCGGTATAATTTGCATGCGCCTCTAGTGATCGATACTAGTTCGTACTTCTAACTCGTGTTAGCGGGAATATCACTGAAATGCATGGTGGTTCGTATCTAGCTTCCCCAGTAAGGGAGCCGTACGGTCGGTGTATTGTAGCATGCGTCTCTAGTGACGGTTCATGTTTGCAGTACGTGTTGGCGGTAAGATTACCGAAGTGCATGGAGATTTGTACCAGCTTCTTCAGTACAAGTCACCAAGTACCATGAAATCGGTAGAATTCGCATGCCGCTACAGCGACAGTTACTATTTCGTGCGTGCGAACACGAGTTTGCGGGATAATTACCGCAGTGCCAGTTTCGGTGACCGGCGAACTTAGTTTTTTGTACTACAACCGTCACTGTCTCATCAAACAGTTTGCAAACATAGTGTCGTGGCAACATGAGTGTCCAAGATGGTGGAAGTGTGTGCAACGGGTATAATCTACGTGTGCCATCAATAAATGGCTCAGAAACGACAAAATTATGTCAGGAATAAGGTATGGTGCCAGACTATGTGACGTCGTCCATGCAGTTGGGATCTGGTACGTATTTTATTAATTATCTTTACTCTCTTGCTTGTTTTTTGCCTTCGGTCTCATAGTTTTCACAATTTTACGATACAGGCCAGTTTATTCTTCCACAACAAATGCAGACTCTGGATCGTGCCCCATTAGTGGAGCACCCGAACATTCAGAACCTGTATGAATAGGGACAACCTAACGAAGTAGGCCTACAGAATTCGGTGAGCGACAGAAGACCACAACCAACACAGCCACCAGCATCGCAAAGTGGTACAGATGATTGGGCCTTAGAAACAATTTGGAAGAATTGCTATCAACAGATCGGAGAGGCCGAGAATTTTTATACACCCATGGTACCTTGGAAAAAATTGATTCTGCCTTGGTGTCGAGCATATTAATCGACAGCGAACTGAACGAAAATCCTGACAAAAGGTATATTTGTACAGAACTCTCATAATCAGTTTATCAGTTATTTCAACACTTCTAATTCATTGTTTCGGTTCTTGTTGTTCCAGAATTCCGAGGAGTTCTTTTTACTCAAATTGCATAAAGTGACTAACAAATTTGCTCCGCGCTCAGCGGCGACTGCATACGTTCGGGGGCTTGTCTGATCGGCTCGAGCACGGAAGGCGTTATTCGATCCGGCCCTTCAATTTAGTACTTTTGCTTCCTATCAGTGAGTAAGATCTTTGATACAGAGCGTATAATGCGTATGTATATAACACCTAAACTGTGTGAATAATAATATTATACTAAATAAACGTAAACAATTTCTATAAATGTACGGAGTTATTATTTGCGTGTACCTATACCCCGCATATTACAGTTGATATTCACAGAAATTCTGGTAAATTTCACCAAACTCACACGTGCCTACTATCGGGCCGTAAAGTCGGGGCACCTGGTTTTGATACACTATATCCAAGTGAAAAAAAATCGCAGAGTCTTCGGATATGAATCATTTTCGAGCTTGTCCTATTCCCCGTTAGATCAGCCATAGACAATTGTTGTACGAGAATCAGGAGGGGAGTTATCGTTCAATGTATGTAAAAAAAACGTAGTTTTTACACATTGTTTTTCGTAGCTTAACTTCAACTCATCGCCACCCGTGCAGAAATTCAATCTTGGCGCTGCCCAGGCCCTGGCTAGTTATCCACGAAACTAGACTGGCTATGGCCAGGAGGGCTGTCCAGCGCCAACCCTGGCGTGTAACATATTTCTACTCAGCACCTAGCCAGACAAACTGATCAGGGTCTAGCCAGTAAACAGACCAGGCTCTAGCCAGCAATCTTATGAGTGCCCAGGAAAAAAAAATTTTGAGAAAAAAAAAACTGGTTCCGGCCGGGGATCGATCCGTGAACCGTGCGCTCGCCAACTCTGTCCGCTACCGACTCACCCAAGATCTGTTATTGAAATTATGAGCTTAAACGAATATCAAATATACAAATTTCATATATTCCAATTCTTATGGAACAAAATTTTACATCTGACTTATTAATGATCAATTTTATGGTAATTAAATGCAACAAACACGCAGTTATCATTAAATGATATTCTGTGTGAAATATAAATTGAGTTAGCGAAATTAAATTTATTAAATAAGCATTTAAGTAATTTGATGAATTCAGAGTTAATTTACATAAATGCTAACTATCAATTATGTTAATAAAAAAAACAAACATGACAAAAAATGCACCAGTAATTTGTTTAATCTCCTGGAAGTGCATTTCTTCAAAGAAAAATTTTCTGTAACAATTATCAATTAAAACAATGTCAAAATTATTCAATATTTGGTAACTTCGATTTCCTTCATTAGAATCTGGAAATTAATCAAGTAATAAAAACAATCATGGAGAAACGTTCTTCTATGATTTAATTTTCAAATTATATATTTACTTTTTCTATGATAATACATATAAAGTATACCTTCAATGATCAACGCGTGACTTTTCATTTTGTTAGAAATTTTGTAAAAATGTATAAAAGTTAAGTTTTAAAATCGATCAAGTTTACTTAATATTTCCGAATTGTAATATTTATTGAATACATTTATTTACAAAGTGCACATTTTTGCGTCAAAATTAGAGAAAGAATATACACTTAAGTAAAAGATGACTTAACAATCATCGATTATCTGTCACCATTCACGTTTATATACTATAAATATTTATATGTAATGACAAAATATCATGTGAGTATATGACATTAATCATTATATATTTTTATGTATAACAATATATAGTTTTATACAGTATAATATAAAGCCTTGCGATACGCTATTATATAAAATTTTATATAGTTTTATATAATTGTATCGAACATATAATTCAAATTCAAATCCGAATTCAAATTTTACTTATCCGTTTCAAATCTGGCTAACCATTCTAAATATCCGATTCAAATTCGAGTTTAATCGAAAAAGTTGACTACATTCGAATTTGAATCAGATATATCAAATATTTAGAAAAATTCAAAACCTATAAGTAAAAATTGAATTTGGATGTGATTGAAGTCGAATTGCAATAACGAAAAATTAAATGCAATTAGTGTATTGTCTGACAATCCTGATCATTGCTGACCAGTTCCTGGAGAGTTTTGCCAGGAATTATGCTGTTATACGAGGCATCTTGTCAGTCTGGCCAGTGCCAAGCCAGAGCCTGTCTAGGCAACGCTAGCCAGTAAAATCCTATCAGGCTCTGGACAGTAGCCTGGCATGGCAGTACAAATTTCTGCACGGGCATTCTTCCAAAGTGGCCGCAAAAAATATTTAAAAAATCATGCACAATCTTTGAAGCCTCCTGAATGCAACGCTCTTTGAATTCTAGAGAAATTTCTGAAATTATGGTCACGGCAGTGGAAAATAGCCCAGGTGGTGATCTCGGAGACAGGTAACAACAGAAGGTTCATCGATGGCTGAAAATTTAGAGAAAAATTATGGCAAGCAATTGCCATTGCGATTCAATATGTTCGATGTGTTGTTCAACAGTTATCGCAAAGTATTCATATCCGATGCGCGGCGCCCATGGCTGCAGGAGCGATAACTTTACAATAACTGTTTAACAACACATCGAACATATTAAATCGCAATGGCAATTGCTTGCCATAATTTTTCTCTAAATTTTCAGCCATCGATGAACCTTCTGTTGTTACCCGTCTCAGAGATCACCACTTGGGCTATTTTCCACTGCTGTGATCATAATTTTAGAAATTTCTCTAGAATTCAAAGAGCGTTGCATTCAGGAGGCTTCAAAGATTGCGCATGATTTTTTAAATATTTTCTGCGGCCATTTTAGAAGAATGGCGATGAGTTGAAGTTAAGCTACGAAAAACAATGTGTAAAAACTACGTCTTTTTACATACATTGAACGATAACTCCCCTTCTGATTGTTATACAACAATGGTCTATGGTTGATCTAATGGGGAATAGGACAAGCTTGAAAATGATTCATATCCGGATATTGTACGATTTTTTTTCACTTAGATATAGTGTGTCGAACCCAAGTGCCCCGACTTTACGGGACGATAGTATATGGATAGTGTGCCTATACAGTAATTGGTACTAAATATTTTGGTAAAAAGAATATAGTAGATGTGACGACATTGACTAGTAATTCAAGCTATACAGGCACTGGTAAATTGATCATTGATTTGCAGTAGCAGTCACCATATTGACTAGTAACCAAACTATGTAAGCGGAGTAAATGTGCTGTACGATTCGGTAATTCTGACTCTTGGGCCTGGATCCGTGAATTAGACATCAAGTTCTGAGTTTACCAAACAAATAAAGTAAAAATTACCGAACAGGCACACTATCCATATAGGCACTAGCCAGTTTGGTAAAAGTTACCTTAATTACAGTATTCTGGACAGGGGATTTTTCTCCGTGTAGTAAAGAACAACGAAGGAATCAAGTCAGATCCCTTGAACTTGCGCAGATCGCAGAGGAGTAGCAGGGACCCTGCACGGCTACAATACACGTAGGGTTATACACTAACCTTTGGTGCAAAAACCTTCCGCCAAGTCCATTAATGTGTAGATCACTCCACCAAAAAATAATCAAAGGTTGTGCTCGCTCACTCGATTGGTTGATGATTATCAACATACAAAAGCATTGAAATCAGATACAACTGCCAAGTACCTGTAGAATGATAAAAGTTTGGAATTGAAAAATTTGTTCAAACTAAATAACGATGTACTCGTTCGCTCGCTGCGCTCGCTCACTCTATTGGCTTATGATTATGGGTTGAAAAAACAATTCGGATGAAGAGATTGAAGATGTCAACATTTATCTAAAAATATTCATAACGAAAAAATAATTTAAAAAAAATTAAAAAAAAAAATTTGGAGTCCGTGGTACGTTGGCGGGCCAATGTTTGAATATCTATCAGATGACATTGACATGGTTCGTGATCGATATTTTATATTTCTTTTTCTAAAAAAGGCCCCCCAAGTACCACTACCTCCAAATTTTTTTTTTTAATTTTTTTTAAATTATTTTTTCGTTATGAATATTTTTAGATAAATGTTGACATCTTCAATCTCTTCATCCGAATTGTTTTTTCAACCCATAATCATAAGCCAATAGAGTGAGCGAGCGCAGCGAGCGAACGAGTACAACGTTATTTAGTTTGAACAAATTTTTCAATTCCAAACTTTTATCATTCTACAGGTACTTGGCAGTTGTATCTGATTTCAATGCTTTTGTATGTTGATAATCATCAACCAATCGAGTGAGCGAGCACAACCTTTGATTATTTTTTGGTGGAGTGATCTACACATTAATGGACTTGGCGGAAGGTTTTTGCACCAAAGGTGCTTTTTGGGGTTGATTTCACTACTTTTCGTAAAATTTTGCTTGACCACCTAATAATTGTGCTCGCTCGCTACGCTCGCTCGGTTGTTTTGTGCTATTTCATACCGCCCGAAGTCCCTCGATAAGCAGGAACGTCAACAGCAACGAGCACGAGTGTGCTCATAATTTTCCCCAAGTCTCAAATTTGTAGAGTGACGCGTAATGTACTTTCATAGCGTTTACAAATTGTTCCACTACAATAATTTTTTATACCTACAACATCTAACCCTGCGTGCAGCCCTCCTCCTGTCTCATCTGGGCCTGGGACCGGCAATGACGGAGTTACTTGCACGCAGGGTTATAGTTGCTGCTCATGACTAAATATGTATGGATATCAGATATATGTATTGCAATTCGTAGGTAGTTTTTTTTTTAATGCAACTAGGTCCTCTGCAAAAAGAACATGTACGCGTCCCGTATTTATAACGTCAACTTCCAATTCGGGTCTGAACAGAAGGTATCAAAATATTTAGAATTGAGCCTATTCATGCAATACTAGCGTAGAGCATAAAATGGAAATTTATGAAGTCAAACACCCGCATTCTGCTCTCTTCGTCTGACTTTTGCCGTTTCTCGTATCAAATAACACTATCTTGATACTTTGCAACCCAAGCGTTTTCTCTCATCATCCTCTCGTCTTATATGGCGACCCGCTACAAAATTAAATAATCCATAAATAAGTAATTTCATTCCATTTGTCGTGATAGCACTAATCTTAATATGGAGAAAGCTTAATAGAGTCGAATATATAGACACAGGTTTCATACCAAAATGTAACAAATTTATTGAAATTTGACATTAAATTATTAATATACATTATGGATTAAAAAATTATCTCCACCGAAGGTCAAGGCACTACGTTGACGTGGAGTGTAGAATAAAGCCTATCGAAGTCCAACAAACAACATTGACTGAAAATCTCATTTTGACTAGATGATACGGAGTTAGATTATAGGACTCGTCGGAATCCTACGTATAACGTTGACTCACAATTTGAGTCTCAGCAGACGAGCCTTCGGAGATAAGCTTAACATGGAGATTGAAGTAAAATTCGTTGCAATCCAACGCTTGAACTCGGCTTTATTGGTCTGGCTCCTTGCCGTTCCCTATATCGAATAATGCTATCCTCATATTTTTCTACTTCAACATTTTCTCTTGATTTTCTCTTGTCAGACTTCCTCAGGCGATAACTTGCTAAACAATTGAACCGAAAAAACCGTTTCTTCTGATAATTGCATTCATAAATCAGTTAATATTCATCTGACAGCCTTGTCCGTTTATAATTGTTATTTTATTTATCACCATGAATTTTACACGTCAGCCGATTCGCATAACCTCAAAAGCTCGAGATCGTAGGATTTAAGATTAACCCATCGAAACATTTTTATTGGTGACTATCACATTAATGTACTTGGCGTAAGGTTTTGGCACCCGAGGGGCTTGCGGTGGGTATTCACTAGTTTTTGTACGTTCATATTTTGTATTAAGCATTGCTCGTATTTCTCTTATTTCCTTTATTATTGGCATTCAAAAACATGAAATGACAATACGCGTCTGCTAGTGTAGGAGACCATAGACATAGAGCATGGACTGCGCATTCGGGCCGAAAATCGCTCGGTCGGTAGAAAGAGACAGCATATACACGCGGCCAAATCTGTTTCTTTCTAACCAACAACGTCAAATGCATAGAAAGAGACAGATTTGGCAGCGTGTGTTACCCTTCTCTCTCACTTTCGGCGTTACCATAGGCTGTATAGGGAATGCGCAGTCCATGCTCTATGTCTATGTAGGAGACGGTTTCTGTCTGCGATACTGGCGCTATCTACGTCGGAACTATCTCGTACTGACGTCACTCTACAACTTTTGTGTGGATTTTCCCGTCTAGTGATTGGATGGGAATGGTTTGATGTGAATCTTGGTCTGAAGAAGACTAAAGAGAAAACCAAACATTGTACGAGGAAACGGGGTATCAGAATCTGAAGTTAATCATATCTCAGTACTCCGGACACCGATTTAATCGATCTAGGGCTCAAATGAAAGCTTTCCATGCCCACATCCTAGATTAAATCGGTTTTAATTCGTGTATGTTGTGAGGTGAAAGAAAACGAAGATACTAGTTCGCGTTATAGGTTAGGGTAGTTGCCTCTCGGGTATATAGACTCGTTGAGTCTCGCGCTTGAAAAAAATTTTTTTTTTAATGTACTTGGCGCGAGACTCTACCGAGTCTCTTGATTACAACGAGAGAGAGAGAGAGAGTAGAGTAGAGTAGAGTAGAGTAGAGCAGTTTATTTTATCGGCCATGGAGCTAACGCTCTCTAAGGCCGCAGGCAATGTGACAAGAAATCACAATAAATACAAAATAAAGCTTAGAGTCATAATATTACAGGTTGATCCAAAATATACTTAAACTAGTTAAAATAAGAATCGAGTGAGCTAGCAACAGAAGGAGACTCCCAATAGCCACTACGCAAGGCCGGGCGGGTCCGCTTCACGTTCCTCCAGCGCCATGAGATGACGAAAGCATCGAGCACGAAAGACAGATAAAGTAGGCGCCGACGTGACATCAGGCGGAAGCGAATTCCAAAATCGAATATCGTAGATTCTAAAACCGAATTAAGCCAAAAAAAACTCTACGACTATATTCCATGGGGAATACTTCATGGAACTGTTTTGAATTCAAATTTATAATAAACACTTTTTTGTTGATTTTTTTGTTATTTTAATTTTTTGTGTTTTTTTGCAAATTTGTCGTTGTGACATCGATACTGTAAGACTTACTGAAATATGTGAAAAAAAAGAGATACTTTGACGAACTGCTTTCTAACTTGGAGAGTGAATTCATATTCATATTCTACACGTTTCGTAGCATGATAAACGGGGTCGACAAAAGGAAAGAAAAAGTAATAAGCCTGTACTCCCTGATAGTACAAGTTTCCAAAAATCCATCTAAAATTTGGGCAACACAAATCGAACGATATTCCTGGGTAATGCGAGTGCTTTTCGGCTATTTAGATTTGGAATAAAAAAACACGAATGCTAAACAACTTTTTGGCCTGTATTATATACGAAACTGTACATAAAACTACAGAATTGACTAATTGTTTACGTAAATTAAAAACAGATTACTATCCAATGAATATGAAAAATCTAGGGCAATGGAATCTTGAACATTCTGACGTGGTCACATCCTTCCAAACGTTGGCACGCTATTTACCGACTCTGAAATCTGTAACGCTTTTGTCGCATTGCCGATTATGTGATACACCTCACAATCGGCAATGTCGAATATCTCTAGGAGAATAGTTCAACTGTATACTCGACTGCCTACTTTGACGAAATCTCAACAGCAAATCTGATTCGCAAGCATCTCTGCAAATTTTGTACAAGCATTTCATGACTACGTAATCAAAATATCACGGTAAGACCAGGACCCGACGAGAGACCCCTGCACTAGAGCAGCAAAGCACCCAATAGCAACGAAATTTAAATCCGACCATGCCTAAAGACCTGAATAACTTACACCAGATGACAATCGAGCTAACGGAGCAGGACATAGTGAGCGAATCGTGGCATACTACAAGCCCAACCCTATTATTATCAAAAGACCACCAGGTGTTCGACAGCCTAGCTATAAAATCAGCAGCCAGAGGTTGCGCCAGCGGAGGATTGATTATTGCAAGAAACAAAAAATACTATAAAAATATACGGAGGACATATACAAGATCGACGAGTTCATCTCTGTCATAACTGAGCATAGGAACAGGAAAATAATCTTCGTATCTAAACTAAATAAATAAACAAAACACTAATAATAACAGGCACATAGACCCTGAGCAATTACTATGAATTATTCACAATAAAAACCAGATATTCAACGCGAGAGGACGAGACCTCATAGAGTTAACATTAAGGTACTAAGCTCATTGTTATATACAGTTTTTCTACAACATGTAAAACTTAGAAGCGGTAATCGAGGTAAGCCTAGGGTCAGTAGGGTGGCCGTTAGAACGGGAAAAAACATGAATTTTCCGTGCCGGCCCCCAAATCGACTCCAAATAAATCAAAACTCATCATGAGTATTCTTGAATAAAAAATTCATTATAGATTGCTTGACGAAATTGAACATAAGAATTGATTTAAGTTTTACCAGCGTCATACCAAAGCTTAGCTCTACCTTTCATAGCAGTTTAAGTCAAAACCAGTTTCGCAATTTCAGGTACATTTTTAATATCAATATTTTTATGTCGGTGCCTGATAAAAATACTGGAGGATTCCATCTTTGAATTGTGGTATTTTGATATCAATGTTATTTATGTGCCATCGCAAAGAACACTCACCTCCACCCACAGTTTGCGTGGACTGTATAGGCCTAGCTGTGTTGATTTTTTCGGATAACATTATTCTCGAGTCGTCTGCAGCCTGTGCTTTTAGACTTAGGATTATGCTCCGGACTTTGTGAATCAATTTGGCTTGATACATCACTTGATGAACAGTATAACTTTGATTCTTTGTCGTGTTGATCTATCGTAGTCAATGAATCTGAGTATAAAAACGAAAATATGAATCGTGACAATTAGATATATTCTTTAATTTTATAATAAAGTAGGACGAGCAATTCAATACCTTCAGATACATGTGCCGACAGAGCTGTCAGTGATTAGCCGGCGCGTACAAGTGAGTATTGAAGCCGCCGCTTCGTTTCTGACTTTAGAGTTTTCTTATATAAAAAAGATAAAAAGGATTGCTATAAATCAATTTTGAACAGTTATACGTCCCAAAGACAAAAATGTACATCCAAATTTTTCATGATTACAGTAAAAATAAATGATAATTATTCACCTTGTTTTCCATTTCTTATAGAAATATCCCCAGATTCACTTCTAATGATCGAATCGTTCATTATTTTCACAGCAGATTCAGATGATGCATTTGATGATCCGGCAGTGGCAATAACGTAATTGTTATTTAGATCGTCTCGTTGCAGGCTCACTCAGCTTTTTTCCAATCCTTTTACCTGTGTTTTTTGTCACAGATCTATTACGTTTCTTTCAACTGACCTATCCGAGCTATACATTTCGTCAGAGTCTGTTGCAACATTTTCAATTTTATTACCCACGGTCCTGGTGCGATCACATGATTTGGGCGGTCGTTAATCCGTTGGATAATGATTTACTCTTAGTATTGGGCAACATTGTGCTGATATCCAATCGTGATTTATACGTTTCCTCATTCTTTTCAGATTTTGCCCTTCCTCGAGATTCTGAGTCAGTGGTGAAAGCCCGACTTTCAAGTACACGTAATTTGTTCGTATCTTCTTTGTATGTTGATATGAAAAAGAATTAAAAAAAGTCACAAATGTCTCACGCACAACAAAACAATGCATCATGTATATATGTACCCCCGAATTTTTTCAAGGATACCCCCTGAAAAGTTTCAGTACGATGAAAACAGATATTTTCCGTTCTGGCTCATGGGAGCATTGAAATCCGAAATAAGGGTGAAAAAGTATAGATCTTGATAAACTAAGATGAATACATTGAAAATCATGCCAGCTGTAATTTTTTTGGAAATTAGGTGAAAATCACTCGCCAAGTGGGAAATATCTTTTTAACTGGTACTCATTCTCTTCAGATGATGCACCTGAAAAAAGGGGGGGTCGGATTATTTTTAACCACCCAAATTATCGCTTTTTTCAATCACCTTTGAACTCTATGGGATATTGTGGCCAACTTTCGGGAGATGGTGCGCATCGTTCGATGAGTTCCTTAGTCGAAGTAAGATCCTCGCCGAAATAGTACCATGCCAAGATTTATAGGTTAGGCTTAGCGTAAAGTTGTAATCTATTAAGTTTCACAGTCACAGAAATAGTCTCGTTATACATTTACTGACAACGGTTGTCAATTGAGATGATCTTCTTCTTCTTCTTCTTGCTCCAATGGATATATCCCCTGAATTACTGTTCAGGGCAAGTACCAACAAATTGATATGATATTCAAAATTATCATACAAGCAAACAATCTGACAATGGTTGCGCGTGGTTAACGTTATAGGATAGGACGGGCTACGACTATTGCGGTTCGCGTCCGCAAGGAAGACGGACGTTGCGACGTTGCCGTTCGTTACTCGCGTGGCTGCGCGCCAACACCGGCGCGGCCGAACCCTGCAACACGTGTTTCAGACAAACTCGCCGGTTCTGAGCCAGGATATTGACGAGTAAAATAATTTATTAATAATTGTGTGTGAAAAAGTAAAAATTCCGTACAAGCAAGACTACGAGGTACCTATTACATGCACACGTAAGCAATATGTATAAATATTCATAGATATTGTGTTGGGACATCAGCTTTCATATCCTTAGTCTCAACTTTTTACAAATTTTTATTATAATTATTTCTTTCATTTCTTTTTATTATATCCCAATAACGGTTTTCGCTCGATAACTCCCCTGCTGGAAGTCAACGGATAGAATCTTTATCCACTTGAATCACTTTGGATCCTTTGGATAGAAAGGGATGAGGATAATTAATCTAACCCTATCAACGGTCTGTCTTTGCGAATCTCTTGCTATCTTCTTTTGAGTCCAAACTAGGGCCTATCCTTTCCAATCCCTAATTTCCTATCTAATCCTATCCATCGCCAATCCACGTGAATCTTCTTCCATTTGATTTGAATCAAAACTAGGGCCTATCCTTTTCAATCTCTAATTTCCTTTCTAATCCTTTCCACCGCCAATCTACGTGAATCTTCCCCTATCTGATTTATATCCAAACTAGAGCCCATCCTTTTTAATCTCTGATTTCTTATCTAATTCTATCCACAGCTTATCTATCTGAATCCCTCTGATGGTCCGCTTAAAATAAGAATCGCGCCTATCTTTGCATATTCCCAATTTCTTATCCACTCCCAACCATCTGAATCTCATTCGATGACTATTTAAATTCAAAGTCCCGCCTATCCGTTTGCATCCCTATTTTCGGTCACACTTCTATCCACAGTCCATCTATCTAAATCTCTCTGATGGTCTGTTCAAATTCAAAGTCCCGCCGATCCGTTTGTATCCCTAATTTCGTATCCACTTCTATCTACGACGGGCTCCGACTATTGCGGTGCGCGTCCGCAAGGAAGACGGAGTTACGACGTTGCCGTTCGTTACTCGCGTGGCTGCGCGCCAACACCGGCGCGGCCGAACCCTGCAACACGTGTTTAAATATAAATAAATATAAATAATATATGTATAAATATTCATAGATATTGTGTTGGGACATCAGCTTTCATATCCTTAGTCTCAACTTTTTACAAATTTTTATTTTTATTTCTTTCATAATGATGATATATTTTCTCCGTGGGACAATTAATATATTTTAACCCCCATTTTTTATACATTTTTTTTTTTTCCCCATGACAACGATTGATTAACCGATTGAAAACCATGTCTGGAATGCAATGACCGGTAATACATTTAAAAAAAAAAAAAAAATCCATCCTCAACAACGTGTGCAAATTATTACAGAATGTTCGGAGACCTCAAGTTAAATGGGTGTCTGAGTTGACAGAGACTACTTCATATATAACAGTGTTATACAGTATTTTATTGTAATTTCAATTATATTTTAAATTTATTCATTCGTGTGATTATTCCTTCTACTACGCTGATAATAATACATTGCTACTCAGAACAGGGTGTCTTCTCTTCTTCTTTAATGAACAGCACTGCTATACGTAAATCCAGTGAATGAACGATATGAAAATGATATGTTATTTCAATTAAAATGTTTCTTGATAATACTAACTATAACTACCTACCGATTTATTTGATACCTACTGTTTATTCGGATTGGTCTGTTCATTTACTGGAGCGAAGGCTGTTTATTGACTGGGTCCAAGTGTTTAATTACTGGTGAAATTGCTATTTCAGTTTCGAATAGGTTCTTTCATATGGATTTCTGTTTGGATAACACGTTTCAACAAGCGATCCCAAATATTTAGGATACGATGTGTCGAATAGAACTGGTTTTGTAAGGCAACAACCATCTAGTACAAAGAAAACCTTCCTTAAAACTGACCGTACGCTTAATCGTTCATTCACTGGTGCACTCACCCTACTGCAAGTTTTAATATTCTGTCGATGAAAACAGGTGGGATGACTAATTTTGTGAGTGCCAATATAATACTAATGCTGTGGAGTACAGCATTGGACGCGGCAATGCGTGGCATAATAAGGGGCTCAAGGGTAGGAAGTACTGAAATTTGAGGATAAAATTTGAAAAAAATCAATTTTTGTTTTTATTTTTACGGAAAAGTGTTCTTTGAACCCTTATCTTCACGTACACAAATCCTTGAACCGAAAAAAAATTTATTAAGCTCAATAAAGCGTATAATGCGTATCAGCGTTCCAGCAGAAGTTTTCAATTTCCCTATATTTCGGTTATTGCTTTTTTAATCTGTGAAAAAAAGTAACTTGAGATGCAGTTTTCCATCAAGCTACAACACTCAAGTGATTTACGTGAGGTAAAAAAAAATAATAATAAAAAATAATTATTTTCAAATCACTGCTACACTCTGAGAAAACATTCTAGTGACTCAGTTTTTTTTACAGTTTATTAGTGCTATTTTGATACATGGTTCATGATTTTTCCAGATTTGGAAAAAACTATGAAACTAATCAACTGTAAAAGAACTAAGTCACTAGAATGTTTTCACAGAGCGTAGCAGTGATTTGGAAAAAATCCTTTTCAAGGTGTGTATACCCCCATAAGACAACAACTCCAAAATGTGTTTTTCTACGGTTGGAAATCATATTGAAGTTTTTGGTCACACACTTCACCAGAGATGAGCATTCAAATTTATATAGCGAATCAATATTCTTCGAAATGTTTGTATTCATTTTACAGAACCAGATTTACAAGTTATCAACCGCATGATTCGCTGCCCGCAGGACAAATTGCTCAGACTCGACAAGACCAAGTTTATATCAACCGAACTGCTAAAATATATATATATGTTGAATTTTCTTCAAGTTGCGATAACTTATATCTTGAATTTCTTTAACTTTGCGAATAATTAACAGGAATGAAAATTCAAAGCGATTTATCTCTGTACTGGTTTCTGGCAGTTGAAAAAGTCCAATGCGTCTGAGTTTTTGTCGAAGGCGCTTCAAATTTTCATGATACGTTTCTACACACACTAGCTACAAACCCACAACAGATTTTGTAAATCGAGAGAAAATTACGGATTTGAGAAAAAATAATTAAAAATATATCTTTTTTTTTTCATCAAACAAAATGTCAAAGTCAAAGTATCGTAGCTATTTCTGGAAACCGATGTGGGTTTGTGGCTCACGCATCTTAAAATATGTGTGTGCAAGCCCAGCGAGATTCAAGAATAACTCAGACGCATGGGAGGTTTTCGAATAAAGCCTATTTCAGAAGCATTACGAGGAGTAACTCTGTACTTCGTGGAATACCTTTCACACAATAATTATTGCTAAAGCGCAAAGAGCTGCAATATCATAGCTCAGGGAAAGATAGCTTCGAATTGTATAAAACTCATGAATGAACTTCTAGCACAATAACCCTAAATGAATAACCTCTCAAATCACTACACTCATTCAAGCTAGTTCGACTCCAAAAGATAAGCAAGAAACTGTTCAGACTTACAGAACTTGTTGAAAATAGTGTCACAAAGGAAGCAACAAAGTGAAATTCGAAGAGCAATTCCTCTTCTAATCATTCCGTCATTTGATTAATTACAATATTACAAATAATCTAGGGAATACTATTAGAATTTTGCTGCGTTACTTATTTCGTAACACAAGTTCAGAGTTCTTCAAGTTTGAGGCTCTTCGGGTAACCTTTATACAACAGCAAACCTTTCGAAGTCGCAATCATAGGCTCCGGGGGACTTCATCGTAGAGACTGCAGCATCATCGGAGGTTCATCGGGCCGGCTCGAACGCGTATAATGATTACAACTGTAAAGAAAGTGGTCGTGCCAACGTCAGAATTGTGACAGTTAAATCGAGAATTTTTACTGCATAAAATTTCAAAATAGATTTTTCTCTACCTAGGTTTTCAGTTAGTTTGCGTAGGATTCTAAGAGTATCGGTGCTTTGGACAATACTCTTACGGTTGACTCTGCGAATGTTTTATAAAACAGTGCCGTCGCAGGATAATCGGCGACATCTGGCTCGATTAGCATTCCAATTTCTCGACTTTCGGTATTCCTGATCCAACGAAGCTGAAAGATCCAATCTGTCCGACGCACCGCCGTCTGAAATGCACTCGAATTTGATAAAACTGTTTCTACGAAGCGCGCGAACACGATTTAGATTTCACATTGGCAAAAATGAAAACACAATCAAATAGTGTGACTTCAGCGCTATGTAAGTTGACAAATTCCAATGTTACACGAGCCGAACGAACTTGATTGTTGCACCCAGCATATTCTTCCTTTCTGACTTCGGCAATGACTGAGCTGTCATGTTAGAAGAAAAGCTTTACAAGTAGACCAGTACTACAGTGATGAAAGACGAGGAGGCTTCGAGGAGGCGTACGGATACCTAAAGTCAGTCGGCCGGTGGCAGCATTTCAGCGCTGAGTACGAGATTCTCTGTCAGCTTCTGAACTGCTCAGCCAGGCGATGCTGCGAACTTCGTCATCTATGAAACCTTGCCCAGGATCACTCTTGGCATAGCGATGCGCATCAATGTCCAGTTTCTGTGAGTAAATAATATTTTCTCATTGCAACGCCAACTGTAAAATGTAAATTTAGATAGAACCCACAGCATGGCACTCGGATTCGAGCGACTATTTATTCGTCACTACTATTTCCGCATGCCCTTCAATCACATCTTTTCGATGACTCTATGATTATATTGACCTATTCTGGCATTTTATCGTTATTTACATTTTCAAGAACAAATTATCACGTGCGATAATTGTGATTCACTTACCTCGGGGTAAAATCGGCCTTCCTTCGAGCTTAGTTTATCAGGAAAGCAGTTTGCCTCGTTGGTGTTCGGTTGTGGTCCAACGCTTTATTGGCACCAATACCAGGTGCTCGCCGAGAAAAACTTTTGGTAATATAAATATATAATATATTATAATATAATTTCATAAATCAAAGACGACGAAAAGGATTTTTATTATCAAGTTACGCTTATCTCGGGCAAGACCGAGATGCGGTAATTTCATCGCTATACACTTTGGTGTACCGGGACCTCGCGAATGTGAACGGTTCGGGGCCTAATCCAGCCTAATCTCGCAGACAGGGTCGTCGCATCGGATTTTCGTGAGCGCGGTTCTACGGTCAGCGAGAGCCACTCTCCCCGACACGCGACGTCAATGGTAAACTGAGGCGCCGGGCCAGTGTTTCCATGCGCGCGCAAGCTCAAGGTTCCGCCATAGGCCGCGAAATTTGTTTTCTGGGTGGCGTGTGTTCGTAGATTGTCCATTGTTGTTCGAAACCTGACGAGAAGAAGTAAAGAAGAAAAAAAAAAAGAAAAAAGAAGACGACGAGGACAGAAATTTGATCGCAGTAAGTACAATACATTTTTGCTAAATTGTACCTCAAGGTGATCCGTTTTTCATCTTCAATGTTCAATCCCATTCGTACTCCAAAAAATTTGCGAAAGTGAAGCAAAACAACTCGTAGAACCCAAATAAGCTCCATTATTATTTTTCGTCACAAAGCCGTAAAAAAAAATATTATATCGCTTCCAGAGCTTTCCTTCATCATTTTTCCCAATTTTTTTTATCGTTACTGTATTACTTCATAATCGGTATTGGAAGTACGAAGACATCAGTCAAGTACGAATAGGAGCACAGTCCTCGGAGTAACTGCTCATTATTGTAGGTACTATCCCCACTCATCGGTGCCTCTCGCCGTCGCGGAATCAGTTACTCTGTGTATGAACATGGAAAACAAGCCAATAGACGCGTAGCCATGCGACGTTATATGAATATGCTTTTGGGCATCAGGGAAGTTTCAGGGGCATTTCTTTCTTCTTCACTTTTACATTACCTATGCGAGGTGCCTTCGAACAATTGCGAAGTATTATGCATGACAAGATTCCGGAGTATCGAAATAAAATAATGTCAAACTCCAGTACAGACGGATGACTCTGATTACTTTCTCAACGATTATTCTCTCAATATCTTCATCCATGCTCATCATTATGCCGTCACAATATAAGGTCGTCCATGACTTTTTTTTTATTTTACATTCCAGTAGTTTGTGGAAAAATAATTTGGACGTATTTTTTCCTTTTTCGTTCAAACAAAAATGGCAGTATGTATAACGAATTGAAAACTACTAGTTTATGACGTCACCCATGTAAGCTTTATCTATGAGGTATTCTGCCCCAAGTAAGACCGGTCCGGTTCCTCACCCTAATCAATATTTTTCATAATTTATTTTTGTTATCAGCAACCCAAAAGGAACCTATAGGTGAATTATTTCACATTTTTTTTCGGAATACTTTCCGAGTTGGAAATTGTGAATTTTTCTAATAAAATAATTTCGAATTAAACCTAGAAATAATGATTGACAATGATATTTTTTTAGAAAACCACAAGTTCTGACAATCATTTTAATGTGTTTGTTTTTTCTGATTCGAACAACCCGGGCTGAGTTATAATTAATTGAAGATTACTTTACTAGAAAAATTCACAATTTCCAACTCGGTTCGTATTCCAAAAAAAATTTTGAAATAATTCACCTAGGTTTCTTTTGGATTGCTGATAACAAAAATAAATTATTAAAAATATTGATTAGGGTGAGCAACCGTACCGGTCTCACTTGGGGCAGAATACCTCCTATACATATATATTTCAAAATCAGAGAAATTCAATTGCCTATAACATTCGCAATTTTAATTGAAAAAAAAAATGTTCTCACTATTTTGAGTTATTTTTCACTTCATGCGCCCCAAAAAGTAAAACAAATTTTTTTTTTGGACGACCCCATTCGAAAAATCTGTAGTTTACTGTCCCGCCAATCCGTTTGTATCCGTAACATCGCATTTACCTCTATACACAGTCTATCTATCTGAATCCCTCTGATAGTCTGTTCGAATTCAAAGTCCCGCCAATCCGCTTGTATCCCTAATTTCGTATCCACTTCTATCCACAGCCTATCTATCTGAATCCCTGACCAATTTTTTGTTTTTCCCTCACATTTCCCGTTCTTTCCTTACCGTGGCCACCATAAATCAGACAATGGGAGAACAAGAGTTGCGGGAGCAGCTCGCGAATCTGCGGGAGGAGATGCGAGTGCTGCAGGAGGAGCGCGTGCTCGAGCGGGCGGACGTAGCCGCGATGCGCACGATGCGGAAGGAATGGGAGAAAGAAAAGGAGGAGCAGGACAAAGAAAAGAGAGGGAGAGCCGAGAAGAGAGAGGAGAAGGAGAGAGAGGAGAAGAAGAGAGAGGAGACGGAGAGAGCAGCGAAGGATAGAGCAACGAAGGAGAGAGCAGCGAAGGAGAGAGCAGCGAAGGAGACAGAAGAGCGTAAAAAAGAGGAGAGAAAAAGAGAGAAAGAAAACAAAGAAAAGCAGGAGAGACAGGCGCGGAGGGCGAGCGAGCCGCGCGGAAACAGAGATAGGGTACATATTAGGTCATATTTTACCTAATTTTTTAAACCAAAACTTAAAAAGCCAAGACAATCGGACAAATCAAAAAATCCTATATTATACAAACAGACATCCATGCTTATAGTCGTTCTTTTGTTGCCAGTTAGTTTGCTTGTGGCAAGAGTAGAGTACGCTCTACACCATTATATTATTGCAACGCTTAATATTGTTGACGGATCAAACCAACTCGACCTGTTTCTGACTCTGAACTCTCAGCACTTTTACATTTATTGTTTCTAAATTATTTGTTTCGTATCAGTGGTTAGGAATACTGTACTTTCATCACATATTTGTATAGTTATAAATCTTCCTGACAATATAGTTTGCTGGCAGTACTACGAGATAGGAATAATCAAAATAATACATTTTTGGTTTCAAATATTCTAAAACCAGAATTTCAACATCCTCAGCCATTTTTGATTCGATTGGAAGATATCACTTCTAGAGTCAACATATCATTGAAGTTCTAATGGAAAACCAATTCTCTGGAGTCGCTGATCACATTCTTGATCATTAGTATACTAATGGATGAAACTGTAATTATAATTACAGTTTCATCCATTACAACTGGTATATTTGTTTCGGAACACAAGCTCTCAAGGTTCTCCATGATTTGAGCAGTGTACGTGGTTATTGCAATTATTTACTGAATGTCACGATTGCAAAGATTTCATGATAATATTTCACCCACTTACAGTCGAGCGATAGAAGCAGGTCGACCCCGAGGCAGCAGCGGCGGCAGGAGCGGGATGAGCTGTGAGTATGCAACCAACTGTGCGACAAATTTTTTTATCGCGTACACGGCAGTGCACCAATCCGACAGAATTTTATAGGAGCACATTTATCGACTAAAATGCGATTCTGCTCGGCTCCTCCCTTATACGATATAAAGCCCTATGTGCAAAAACGATGCAATTGGACTCGGATTTCAGCCGTAAAATGAGCTCTACTAAAACTCTGTCGACTCAAGGACCCCTTCAACTTTTAAAATTTTTTGTTGGCGGTTGAGGTTGTGAATCTCGGGAAGGGACGTACACTGAAGATTCATTATTTCAATAAATGATTGTACTGCAAAATTCCATTACATACCTACTGTAAAGATTACAGTTTTTTATAGAAATATCCTCAACTTCCATGTATGATGATTAAACAATAATTCGAAAGAATGGAGCGCCGCGGAAAAAATCAGATCGCTCGTTTGAAAATTGTTGTTAAGAAGTTTTTTGGTTGATTGGTTTTCGGTTTCCGCGGTTGTTCTACTATAATTGAAAATAATATCTCTTACAGCTGGAACTGGCGCGCCCGGAAGTTCGCTACTGGTCCGCCCGGCTCCAACACCGCGAGGGGTCGAGCCGGGCAGAGGGACGAGGGAAAGGAAGAGGGAAAGAAGGACAAGGGGAAGGACGAGGGAAAGAAGGACGAGGGAAAGAAGGACGAGGGAAAGAAGGACGAGGGAAAGAAGGACAAGGGGAAGAAGGGGGGCGGGAAGGGTAGCTGGGGTGGTAGCTGGGGTGGCAGGGGAGGCAAGGGTGGATGCCACCTTGTCATCAATTTTTAATTTAATAAAAGAAATTTAACGATATACACGTTTTATTTCGTTTTATTTGCCGTGTCTCAATTGTAAAGGTACAGTAATGTTCATTAATGGGTTCCCAGTGGCTAACTGTTTTTTTCTGAATTTTTCGGAAGCGAGACTCCATTCTAGTCGTATTTGATGTGCCGATAGCCGAAATTATAATAATAATAATTCTGACCCCTTATAAAAGTAATATAATATTATTTTATTGATGGTATACGAAAAAGTCCGAAAAAACAGTTAGCCACTGGGAACTCATCAATGAACATTACTGTAACACTAGGGTGCTTCATAAAAATTTTTTAATTTTTATTTTCAACTCTTACCCTTCCAAATGCTTAAGATGGATGAGAGAAAAGTCCTCTCGAACGTCAGCCGCTGTAGCTCAACTCTAAGAGGTCGCTATTTTCATTTTAGTTTCCCATTCATTTAACATGAGAATTTTCGTTTTTTTATTCAAACTGAAATTACACCTATTCATTCTAATTTTTTTGAAATTACCATTGTATATCCAGAAAGCTGGTTTTTTAAGCTTCCCAGACCTATATAATAAAAGTCAAATACCCCAATCAGAAGATTAAACTGAGTCATTTGAAATCTAGAAATTTTAAAATCTAGAGATTTTAAATGACTTTATTTAATGTTCTAATTGAGATAGTCGACTTTTATTATATAGGTTTGGAAAGCTTGAACAACCAGCTTTCTGAATATGCAATGGTTATTTGAACAAAATTGAAATAAATAGGTGTAATTTCAGTTTAAATAAAAAAACGAAAATCCCCATGTTAAATGAATAGGAAACTAAAATGAAAATAGCGACCTTTTAGAGTTGAGCCACAGCGACCGACTTTCGGGGGGACTTTTTTCTTATCCACCCTAAGCATTTGGGAGGGTAAGAGTTGTAAAAAAAATTGAATTTCTTTTCTGAAGCACCCTACTGTACACCCTCGTACGCCTGCCTGATCACAGCAGAGGTATATTGGCTATTCTCCCAAATCCTGTACGCAAATCCAGCCTCCAAATTTTTTTTTTTTTTGAATTATTTCTTTGTATTATTTAGGTGTCAACGAAGAGATTCACAAAGTATGAAAGATCGCTGACTTCAGTTAATGGGGGTTTCTGTAATTACTAGATTTTGCTGCGAAATTTTCCAATATAATTGAATGATTCATAAAATGCCTTAAGGGGGGGGTATACCGGATGTGTTACCGACACCGCCTGTATCTCCGAAACGGGGCTATTAATCGACTTGTCCTTTCGGCAGCCGATGTTTGACGAGTAATGAGTTCGAACTGGTACATTCGATCGAATGAAATCGGGATTTTTTTTTTTTTTTAATCGAAAAGGGTTGGCGTGCTATTTATGTCGACTTATATCAAAGCCTACGCATAAAAAATGCAAAATCGAACGAGAGAGCCCGATTCTGTGAGGAATGGCGAACACAACCATCCCAAAACATCTTTGTTTTCGACACCGATGAAGGGGCCAGTTGTATTCCACGTTTTTGTGGTAATTTTCGCGATTGTCAACGGCTGAGAGCAGCTGAGAGCGGCCATTGCCGCTAATGTCATTATATTTGTTCCCACACTG
This sequence comes from Tenthredo livida, assembly GCA_963992785.1. Lineage (NCBI taxonomy): Eukaryota > Metazoa > Arthropoda > Insecta > Hymenoptera > Tenthredinidae > Tenthredo > Tenthredo livida. The sequence continues at coordinate 5,626,708 of OZ023073.1, forward strand.
CCCGTGAGATGTCGCCACGCTGTTACGTTGATACACCTGTAACCACGTGACTCGACCTGCAGTCCAATCGCCTCTCACTAATAAGCTAAAAATTTGCGCGTGGCTACATCTCACGGGCGGTCTGGGAACTAATATATTAACATTAGCGGCAATGGCCGCTCTCAGCTGCTCTCAGCCGTTGACAATCGCGAAAATTACCACAAAAACGTGGAATACAACTGGCCCCTTCATCGTTGTCGAAAATAAAGATGTTTTGGGATGGTTGTGTTCGCCATTCCTCACAGAATCGGGCTCTCTCGTTCGATTTTGCATTTTTCATGCGTAGGCTTCGATATAAGTCAACATGAATAGCACGCCAACCCTTTTCGATTAAAAAAAAAAAAAAAATCCCGATTTCATTCGATCAAATGTACCAGTTCGAACTCATTACTCGTCAAACATCGACTGCCGAAAGGAGAAGTCGATTGATAGCCCCGTTTCGGAGATATGGGCGGTGTCGGTAACACATCCGGTATACCCCCCCCTTAAAACGAGATTAAAAATACGGTAGTCGATCGGAAAGTTTCGAAAATGATCATTTTCGTCTCACTTGACATTTTGAGCGCGAAAATCAAAAAATAAAACTTAAAATGGTAATTCCACGATGTTGCCCATCGATTTTTGTAAATCGGAGTTTTTTTTTCGGAAGATTCTGAAAATTTGCGATGAAAATCGTGTCTGAAAACTTTCCGCTTGTTCACCTCCAAGTCAGAATTACGGTTTAAATGAAATTTGAGTGTACTCTGTCATTATTTGTGCACTTCTCCATTGTTACTCCATGTTATTTTTTACAACAAATATGGCACTGGGGCCCCCCCAAAAAAATAACAGAATTGATTATTTTTAAAAATTCTGCAAAAATAGGAAGAATAGTTTTTCAACGAGAGTGTAAATAGTTCAAAGAACAGAGACAGTGTAAGAGAAAAGGCGAAAGAAGAAGTGCAGAGAGTGCGTGAAAGGCAAGTGCATAAGCACAAAAAGCAAGTGGGTGGCAAAAGTGAGAGAAACTGAGGCAATAGAGAAAAATAAGTGAACGTAAACAAACGGTGACCACGTGACCGGTTCACTAGAGAGGAAGAGAACACGCAAGTAAGCAGAAGAAAGGTAGGCAAGAGAAGGGCGGACACGCAAGGAAGAAATACAGAGGCCAGGCACAGGCAGACGACGTACGACGACGGCCGGCGAAAACAAGTTAGATGCTAGAGGTAGAAGGCAGAAGTTAGACACTAGAGAGACACAAGTTTACCTTTGTTTTCATAATCCTTTACTTGATGAAGAAGTATCGCAGTAAATATCGCCAGCGGCCTATTACTAATTTTTCGTCAACTCGCAACCTACAGAACAAAAATCACTTGTAATATATGTACCGGGAAGCAATCTTGATAGTATACAGTCGATTGCGCATGCGCCAAATAATTTATTTTCATTGGTCGGTAAGATCGTCCCGCGGCCGACTACGTCATAATACTGCTGCGGGACGACCTTACCGACCAATGAAAATAAATTATTTGGCGCATGCGCAATCGACGGCAGTCGACTGTATACTATCAAGATTTCTTCCCGGTATAGTAGGGTAGTCGTTAATTTCTAACATATATTTGCCACCCCCTCAATCGACAGATAGTGACCCAAAAACACTGTGTAATTTTTTTTCAGATTTTTAGTTTGATGGGAAAGCGTGCCGAAATCAATTTTAAGTTGAAAAAATCAAAAAAATGAATACTTTTTTTTTTCCCAACAATTTTCGAATAAAAAAGCGGTAATTAAATGTAGAATGACAAAAAACTTTTCCACAAAAAATGTCTTTTATTGTAAATTTATCATATTTGTAATATCACGTTAGACTGTATTCATTTATTTATTTATTGTTTTTTTTTCTTATCTTTCATTTTTTTTTTTGTTCGAATTCATTTATTTATTTATTTATTCATTTTCATTATTTCATTTTTTTTAATATAGTCTTTATAACGTTGTAATATTATAAGATTACCATAAATAAATTGTTTCGTCATTCTACATTTACAGTCTGACCTCCAAATAAGAAACCAAAAGCCCCCAAGGGGAAGAGGTTTTGCAAGAATTCGAGTACCCCCACCATGCGTGCGCTCTTCACAAACTCACTCTCTCTGTCTCTCTCTCTCATTCGCACGTAAGTGCAATCCGAGCTTAGAGTAGGGGAAGCGCTCGAGTGAGAAACTGGGGGAGGTTTCTTATTGGCGGGTTTCTTATTTGGAGGTCGGACTGTATTTCCTGCTTTTATACTAAAAATTACAAACCAAAAAACAAAAAATTTCAAATTTTCAAACTTCAAATTGATTTCGGCACGCTTTCCCATCAAGATAAAAATCTTAAAAAAATTACGCGGTGACTTTGGGTCATTATCTATCGATTCAGGGGCTGGCAAGTATATGTTAGAAATTAACGACCACCCGAATGTATAGCTATGTGAAGGGGTTACGTGCAGTCAGAGGTGTGAAAAATAGACATTTTCAATAATTTGTCATGAACTTTTGTATAGTGTGTTTTATTTAATACATAATACGAAATTTTAAAACTATATCTTTGAGTAAGGTTCACAAAAATGTCAACAAAAAAAAAATTACATCTGGACTAAGTTGTCAACTCGATTGTGATCCTTTATCTTATAAAAGTGCTTCGCGGTGGCCATCCGTACTTCTTGTGGTTCATCTAAAATAAAAATAAGAAAACAACAGTGAGTTTGATAGTTTATCTTGGGCCTGATCGCAGTTTTTTTTTTAAATTTCGCAAAATGGCGGCCAATGACGGATCAATTTTTCAGTTTCAATTAATTCCTATTAACCTTTTCAATCTAATTTGGTTCTTGTAATTAAATTGTGCTCTAATTTTTGGGTAATTCAGTCTACGTTTTAAGTCTAATTTTGTTAATTTCATCAAAAAATTTTCAATTGTTCTCAATTCGAATGAATTTATCCAATGCGAATAAATTCGTGTCAATTCAGAATAGATCTTTGATTCGCATTAATTTCGATTATTTCAATTTACGGACCATTGCAGGTCAATTCAATGGGTTATTTCCACCTCGTAAAAAATCGCTCGTTAATTATTAATAAAAAATAGAATTTTTGGTGAGAAGAAAAAATCCTTCGATCAGGCCTAAGTTTTTAATGCCTAGAATATGCTGTATAAATTTCATCTGAATCCATCGACTAGTTTTTGCAATATAGTGGACAGCGCATCCGAAACCATAGTTTTGAGAAAAACGCGTTTAAAGTTAAACCCTTATATTGAATACAAATGCATAAGCTATTAAATTACTTACATAGAGTCATCTGCTCCTGGGCCATATAATAGACCTTCTGCCGATGCGCGAGCTTCCAAAACGTCGATTTGTTGCTGTCTACGTACCATTCTACCTTCTGAGATCAGCTGCCTATGAATAATAAAAGGGCCCTACAGTTGCTGTAGGGTATCAATTGAACTTTTCATCGGATCCATTTGAAATTTTGACATAATATACTCTTGAAAAAATTGATCGTGAAAACTTAGAAGAAAGGATTTGACTTCTCAGAAACAAGAAGGTCGCAACCAACAGATTATAAGTGTGAGAATGAAATGTGAAAATGCCGGATAAGAATAGTATACTACGTACCTAGGCCGACAATTACATGTGATCTGAGGATTTCTTTTTGACTGGCAAAGTAGTGTACACTATTTTTCTGTTCGACGGAGCCGGAAAGCGGCAACTTCGTTTAGCGCAGCGGCCCGAAAGTTGACGCTTTCCGGCCGAATGAGAAAAAAGATAATATTCATTAACACTTTTTTATGCTATCAGCGCTGAAATTGAATTATATTGAAAATATAGCTCTGTTATACCAATAGGTTATTATCTGTTGATAGTAATAAAAATAAAGGCGCAGTATTTTGTCAATTCGGAAACATAATATAAAGGTTTATGAAGCTATATTTTTGGCTCTATGGCTGGTATTCATAGTCAGGTCTTGAGACCGGCGTGGTTCTAGACGGTCTCAAGACCGGCTCTCCGCCAATCAATTCGTGTATGAGGCCGACTTGAACCATCTTGACGAATTCCGGTCACAAGACCTGACTATGAATACCGGCCTATATCTATACCAAAAGTTGTATTAGACGAAGACTGTACTCCGATGATCATTTTCACAATGTGTGCAGTGTGAACGTCAATTATTTGCTACTCAGGTATTCGCGAGTATTTCCAGGAGACGCCACGAGGAGGCTAATTGACAATGTCTCCCACAAGGTTTCCCCTGCATCGACCTGCTCAGTCACCTCGTGAAGGAGATGTGAATCTGCGACGAGTCGACTTGCTCAGTCACCTCGTGAAGGAGATGTGAATCTGCGACGAGTCGACTTGCTCAGTCACCTCGTGAAGGAGATGTGAATCTGCGACGAGTCGACTTGCTCAGTCACCTCGTGAAGGAGATGTGAATCTGCGACGAGTCGACTTGCTCACTCACCTCGTGCAGGAGATGTGAATCTGCGACGAGTCGACTTGCTCAGTCACCTCGTGAAGGAGATGTGAATCTGCGACGAGTCGACTTGCTCAGTCACCGCGTGAAGGAGATGTGAATCTGCGACGAGTCGACTTGCTCAGTCACCTCGTGAAGGAGATGTGAATCTGCGACGAGTCGACTTGCTCAGTCACCTCGTGCAGGAGATGTGAATCTGCGACGAGTCGACTTGCTCAGTCACCTCGTGAAGGAGATGTGAATCTGCGACGGGTCGACTTGCTCAGTCACCGCGTGAAGGAGATGTGAATCTGCGACGAGTCGACTTGCTCAGTCACCTCGTGAAGGAGATGTGAATCTGCGACGAGTAGACTTGCTCAGTCACCTCGTGAAGGAGATGTGAATCTGCGACGAGTTGACTTGCTCAGTCACCTCGTGAAAGAGATGTGTAACTGCGACGAGTCGTTTGATCAGATCCGAAAAGTTGCGAACGAAGCAAAAAAAAAAATTAATAATCTCACACGGAACTGTTATTTATATAATGAGAAGAGATGAGAATGAGAGAAAAGACGGGAGAATCGGGAGTAGTTTGAAAAAAGGTCGTCTCCCTCGCGTGACCGTGACTTTGATCCTGGGAACGTAGGAACTTTGATAATATTAAAGAATTAGAAGACTAAATGAGAATAACATAGAAGATGGGAAAATCGGGAGTAGTTTGAAAACAGGTCATCTCCCTCGCGTGACCGTGACTTGAATCCTGGGAGCGTAGGAACTGTGATTCATATAATGAGAAGAGATGAGAATGAGAGAAAAGACGGGAGAATCGGGAGTAGTTTGAAAAAAGGTCGTCTCCCTCGCGTGACCGTGACTTTGATCCTGGGAACGTAGGAACTTTGATAATATTAAAGAATTAGAAGACTAAATGAGAATAACATAGAAGATGGGAAAATCGGGAGTAGTTTGAAAACAGGTCATCTCCCTCGCGTGACCGTGACTTGAATCCTGGGAGCGTAGGAACTGTGATTCATATAATGAGAAGAGATGAGAATGAGAGAAAAGACGGGAAAATCGGGAGTAGTTGGAAAAAAGGTCATCTCCCTCGCGTGACCGTGACTTTGATCCTGGGAACGTAGGAACTTTGATAATATTAAAGAATTAGAAGACTAAATGAGAATAACATAGAAGATGGGAAAATCGGGAGTAGTTTGAAAACAGGTCATCTCCCTCGCGTGACCGTGACTTGAATCCTGGGAGCGTAGGAACTGTGATTCATATAATGAGAAGAGATGAGAATGAGAGAAAAGACGGGAAAATCGGGAGTAGTTGGAAAAAAGGTCATCTCCCTCGCGTGACCGTGACTTTGATCCTGGGAACGTAGGAACTTTGATAATATTAAAGAATTAGAAGACTAAATGAGAATAACATAGAAGATGGGAAAATCGGGAGTAGTTTGAAAACAGGTCATCTCCCTCGCGTGACCGTGACTTGAATCCTGGGAGCGTAGGAACTGTGATTCATATAATGAGAAGAGATGAGAATGAGAGAAAAGACGGGAAAATCGGGAGTAGTTTGAAAAAAGGTCATCTCCCTCGCGTGACCGTGACTTTGATCCTGGGAACGTATGAACTTTGATAATATTAAAGAATTATAAGACTAAATGAGAATAACATAGAAGATGGGAAAATCGGGAGTAGTTTGAAAACAGGTCATCTCCCTCGCGTGACCGTGACTTGAATCCTGGAAGCGTAGGAACTTTGATTTGATATTAGAAAATATAATGAAAAGAGATAAGAATAAGAGAATAAGCGGGAAAATCGGGAGTAGTTTGAAAACAGGTCATCTCCCTCGCGTGACCGTGACTTGAATCCTGGGAGCGTAGGAACTGTGATTAATACAATGAGAAGAGATGAGAATGAGAGAAAAGACGGGAAAATCGGGAGAAGTTTGAAAAAAGGTCATCTCCCTCGCGTGACCGTGACTTTGATCCTGGGAACGTAGGAACTTTGATAATATTAAAGAATTAGAAGACTAAATGAGAATAACATAGAAGATGGGAAAATCGGGAGTAGTTTGAAAACAGGTCATCTCCCTCGCGTGACCGTGACTTGAATCCTGGGAGCGTAGGAACTGTGATTCATATAATGAGAAGAGATGAGAATGAGAGAAAAGACGGGAAAATCGGGAGTAGTTGGAAAAAAGGTCATCTCCCTCGCGTGACCGTGACTTTGATCCTGGGAACGTAGGAACTTTGATAATATTAAAGAATTAGAAGACTAAATGAGAATAACATAGAAGATGGGAAAATCGGGAGTAGTTTGAAAACAGGTCATCTCCCTCGCGTGACCGTGACTTGAATCCTGGGAGCGTAGGAACTGTGATTCATATAATGAGAAGAGATGAGAATGAGAGAAAAGACGGGAAAATCGGGAGTAGTTTGAAAAAAGGTCATCTCCCTCGCGTGACCGTGACTTTGATCCTGGGAACGTATGAACTTTGATAATATTAAAGAATTATAAGACTAAATGAGAATAACATAGAAGATGGGAAAATCGGGAGTAGTTTGAAAACAGGTCATCTCCCTCGCGTGACCGTGACTTGAATCCTGGAAGCGTAGGAACTTTGATTTGCTATTAGAAAATATAATGAAAAGAGATAAGAATAAGAGAATAAGCGGGAAAATCGGGAGTAGTTTGAAAACAGGTCATCTCCCTCGCGTGACCGTGACTTGAATCCTGGGAGCGTAGGAACTGTGATTAATACAATGAGAAGAGATGAGAATGAGAGAAAAGACGGGAAAATCGGGAGTAGTTTGAAAAAAGGTCATCTCCCTCGCGTGACCGTGACTTTGATCCTGGGAACGTAGGAACTTTGATAATATTGAAGAATTATATGACTAAATGAGAATAACATAGAAGATGGAAAAATCGGGAGTAGTTTAAAAAAAGGTCATCTCCCTCGCGTGACCGTAACTCGTGGGAATAACAGTAAATGAATAAGAAAAAATAAAAAAATTAACACATCCGGCTCAGAATCCATTTCATTAAGCGTACCATATACTAAAACTGTAGTAATTTCTTCTTAAAAAAAGAGTTGTCCCTATACCAGCTGCTCAACATAGTCAAGTCAGCAACAATTTTCTTTCCGTGGAACTATCTTGCTGGTAATTTGTGGAAAATTTGTCGTTGAAGGGAAAAACTTTCATTCGTCTTCATCAGAATCCACTTCTATATTCTCATTCTCGCGTCCCATGTCTTTATTGTAGTTAATTACAATATGCTGACACAGGGACTCGAATTTCATACTTTGCCTGTTGGTTCGATAGTACGCTTTATATGTGCTAAACGATCTTTCCACATCTGCGCAAGTAAACGGTGCATATTTCATACTGAGGGCGTCATCATCGATCCAATTATCCGGCAAATTTTGCATTCTGCCATTGATTATGCAGTTGTTTATGTTAATCATCTGCGTGAATCCATCGTTGTCGCCGAAAACCTGAACAATTTTATCCCGGATTTCTTGATGAATCTCCAGATCTTCTTGGAATTCTTGTTTCAATTCAGCAATCCTTTCGCACGTTTGAGCTAAACTACATTCTCTTTTTTGTAGTTGCTTGATACTTAAAACGAGACACGAAAATTTGGCAGCAATGTCTTCCAACTCTCCGAGGTTTTCATCTCTTCCCAAACATGCTTGCAAATTTCTCACAGCTTCACTGTTCTCTTCGAGGCCCATAAAAACTGCTTTCACGCGTCCGTAGTGTAAAAAATAATACTGGCAAGCTTGGATCCACGTGCCCCATCGTGTCGTCACCGGTCTTGGTGGTAGAGGTATATTTGGAAGCGCAGCCTTGAAGATTTCAGCACGCGTTTTAGATTTAGAGAAAACTTCTTTGGCACTAGCGACGACATCATTAATCTCCTCATAACACTCTCTTACTTTTTCAGCTACATTGTGACATGCGTGTGCTAAACATGTCACGTTTACGAGTTTCGGGTATGTTTGTGCGAGAATTCCTGCAGACGCCTTCATGTACGGAGCAGCATCCGTCAAGTATAGCAGAACTCTGTTTGGCTCAAACCCTGCCGGCTCAAACTTATTCAAGCTGTCAATCACATACGCAGCCATGTTTGCAGCGTTTGCTCTCACAACTTCTCCACATCTAATCTGCCGTCCAGTGGAAGCTCGGTCTTGATATAATGCACCGATAATAACGTTGGTAACGCAGCGACGCTTAGAGTCTATTGTTTCGTCCACTGAAACCCAAATAGGACAATCTCCTATTTCTTCGCGTATAGCCGTTAAAGTTTCGTTATATATAATGGGCACATAAGTTTTGCTCATTGTTGTTGCATCTGGGATTGTATGTCGTGTATGAACTTGGAGAAAGGTGGCAAAATCAGGTTGACAAACTTTGTCGAAACAAATATCTGATTTTACGCATGCGCTTGTCAAGTCTTTAAAAAACGCAGAGTGTCGACTGTTCGAGTTTGTCAGGTGTTGTGGATTCGGGAAAACTGGTTGATTCCGTATCCCAAGAACCATTTGGTGTTTAGGGGTTCGTACGTGACGCTCGAATGCGTATCTCTTCAATACGACAAATGCTGTTGTACATAACAAACAACGAACACAGTTCTCTTCAAGCCGAAAATGGTCGTTGGGCAGTTGTAATTCCCTCAGGATTCGTCGGTAAACAAGAACACGGCCACCCTCAGCCGCCATAGCTAATATTGTTGAAACAATTTACAGTAATTATTAAAAAAATCCAATGTACTCTCTAGGTATGAAAGAGTGAAAATTTCACTAATTCAATCAGTGATTCAGTTTATTTGTTCAAATCATCGAATTACGACTGACAAACCAGTACCTTCATGTAGTACTGTTTGGCCAGTGATTCAGATAGATAGGCTGTGGATAGAAGTGGATACGAAATTAGGGATACAAACGGATTGGCGGGACTTTGAATTCGAACAGACTATCAGAGGGATTCAGATAGATAGACTGTATATAGAGGTAAATGCGATGTTAGGGATACAAACGGATTGGCGGGACAGTAAGCTACAGATTTTTCGAATGGGGTCGTCCAAGAAAAAATTTTGTTTTACTTTTTGGGGCGCATGAAGTGAAAAATAACTCAAAATAGCCCGCGTAGAAATTGAAAACGGAAACTGACCAGTAACTGTCCAGTTTTTCCGAATTCCATCCGGGCGCTAAACAGTCGAACTAGACAGCCCCCAGCCGGGAATGTAACGCTCTACTAGACAGTTCAACTATCCTAGTTCAACCATCCGGGTACTGTTTAGTTTTTCCGTCTTATATTGTACATTAACCGGGACCTCTACAGTTATAATGTATACTCAAATTATTTTCAGTTATAGGGGAGACCGGGGACAAAAGTAACAATTTTTACTTAGAGCCCAATTGTAAATTCCACAATCAAGATGAAATAGATCTAATGGCACTTTCAGATAGTATATTCATTCCTCTAATAATAACCAAATGGAAGAATTTTTATATTAGTCTGTTATAGAGTTATAATCACTTCAATCGAACATGGCGATTGTTACTTTCGTCCCATACCTAAGGGAGGAAAGTAACATCTGTTCCTTCCGTTTTTTTTTTTCAAACAGATATAAATCAGTACAGAAACTTCACTTAGTTTTACAGTACTTCACGGAATTGATTATAATGAAGCAAAAAATATTATAATATCCTCAGATAAACTTCATTTATAATAAATCAACAAATTATTGAATATTTATGCAAGAATTATTTATTTTCTTGACTATTATTAAAATAACAAATTAATAACACAAACACGAGAATCTTTTGATCATAGGTAACTTCGAGGCATTCTAAAGATCAATGACAAAATTACAATAGGTTCCTAATAGTGTTATGTTACTTTTGTCCCCAACCTCATTTTCCAAAATGAAAAAATTATAACTTCGGAAAAACGAAGAGAACATAGGACTTCTACGCAGTCATTAATAAAGCGACTTTTCAAGAATAATCTGGCAAAAATTCATGGTAGTATTTACATATTTACTACAGGTTTCCATAAGAATACCAAGTATCGAAAAACTTAGTCAAGTCGGCCAAAAACACAAAATCTCCACCAAAACGTGTAAATTGCACGCGTGGGTGCAATCGATAGCTCAAACTGAAGCAGCATCGAACACGCTTACTATGATGAAAAACACAACTTTTAGATTTCATTGTGTGCGTTGTGGGAGGCCTTGTTACTTTCATGACGTGTTACTTTTGTCCCCGGTCTCCCCTACTATTTTTTAATCAAAATTGAAAATAAAGTGATCATGCTCCCGTTACCACTCATAAAATCTGAGAATGGTAATCTTATAAGATATGACAGAAGATTTATAATGCCATTATTGCATTGATAGTGATCATTCTGTTGTGCTACCTCCACATTTTGTGAGTTGAAGGGGCATGCACATAAAAATGCTATTCCTGAATAAAGAAATAAAATATTCTTGCTTCCAGAAATGAAAAATTATTCTCGAATTGAGAATAATTCAGCCTTCGAATTAACAAGTACTATATCACATACTTTTAGCTTAAGAATACTTTTGTTATGTAAAAAGATATATCTGAGCGTGAGTGACATTATGTTATCATTTTCAATCTGTTGCATTGACTAGAATTATTGTTCAATGGAAAAAAAAAAATTGATCACTTTTCGTAAACTACTGTAATATTAAATAACGAAATAAAAGAAAAACATGCTAAGCCTGATTATGAGTATAATTTAAAGGATGGAGTCATCGAATTAGTTTCTAAGAATATAAGTGTGAATGAATCTGGGTTGCGATTCTGTAACTCTCCGCTAACTCCGCTAACTCCGCTAACTTCCCTGATGCCCAAAAGCATATTCATATAACGTCGCATGGCTACGCGTCTATTGGCTTGTTTTCCATGTTCATACACAGAGTAACTGATTCCGCGACGGCGAGAGGCACCGATGAGTGGGGATAGTACAATAATGAGCAGTTAATCCGAGGACCTAAAAGTGCCCATATTCGTTACCAGAAAAGTTTTGGAAAAATGACGAACAACAATATTTTTAGAGCTTATTTGGGTTCCACGAGTTGTTTTACTTCACCATTATATATGGGATAAAAATTTGACAAGATTAGGGACGCTGTCTTTCGATAAAAACTTCCAGCTCGAAAAATTTGGGAGAAGATCTGAGGGGGTGAGGCCGGATCCGATGTCTGGAATTGGTAGACAGACTTGCTCATATATAAAGTATAGACGATTCTACGACGGCGAGAGACGAGGAATAGGGATAGTACAATAATGAGCAGTTACTCCTAGGACTGTGCTCCTATTCGTACTTGACTGATCTCTTCGTACTTCCAATACCGATTATGAAGTATTACAGTAACGATAAAATATTTGTGAAAAATGATAAACGAAAGCTCTGGAAGCGATATAATATTTTTTCTACGGCCTTGTGACGAAAAATAATAATGGAGCTTATTTGGGTTCTACGAGTTGTTTTCCTTCACTTTCGCCAATTTTTTGGAGTACGAATGGGATTGGACATTGAAGATGAAAAACGGATCACCTTGAGGTACAATTTAGCAAAAATGTATTGTACTTACTGCGATTAAATTCCTTTCCTCGTCTTCTTTTTTCTTTTTTTTTTTTCTTCGCGCCTTGTCGTCAAGTTCTCGAACAACAATGGACAATCTACGAATACACGCCAACCAGAAAACAAATTTCGCGGCCTATAGCGGAACCTTGAGCCTGCGCGCGCATGGAAACACTGGCCCGGCGCCTCAGCTTACCATTGACGTCGCGTGTCGGGGAGAGTGGCTCTCGCTGACCGTAGAACCGCGCTCACGAAAATCCGATGCGACGACCCTGTCTGCGAGATTAGGCTGGATTAGGCCCCGAACCGTTCACATTCGCGAGGTCCCGGTACACCAAAGTGTATAGCGATGAAATTACCGCATCTCGGTCTTGCCCGAGATAAGCGTAACTTGATAATAAAAATCCTTTTCGTCGTCTTTGATTTATGAAATTATATTATAATATATTATATATTTATATTACCAAAAGTTTTTCTCGGCGAGCACCTGGTATTGGTGCCAATAAAGCGTTGGACCACAACCGAACACCAACGAGGCAAACTGCTTTCCTGATAAACTAAGCTCGAAGGAAGGCCGATTTTACCCCGAGGTAAGTGAATCACAATTATCGCACGTGATAATTTGTTCTTGAAAATGTAAATAACGATAAAATGCCAGAATAGGTCAATATAATCATAGAGTCATCGAAAAGATGTGATTGAAGGGCATGCGGAAATAGTAGTGACGAATAAATAGTCGCTCGAATCCGAGTGCCATGCTGTGGGTTCTATCTAAATTTACATTTTACAGTTGGCGTTGCAATGAGAAAATATTATTTACTCACAGAAACTGGACATTGATGCGCATCGCTATGCCAAGAGTGATCCTGGGCAAGGTTTCATAGATGACGAAGTTCGCAGCATCGCCTGGCTGAGCAGTTCAGAAGCTGACAGAGAATCTCGTACTCAGCGCTGAAATGCTGCCACCGGCCGACTGACTTTAGGTATCCGTACGCCTCCTCGAAGCCTCCTCGTCTTTCATCACTGTGGTACTGGTCTACTTGTAAAGCTTTTCTTCTCACACGACAGCTCAGTCATTGCCGAAGTCAGAAAGGAAGAATATGCTGGGTGCAACAATCAAGTTCGTTCAGCTCGTGTAACATTGGAATTTGTCAACTTACATAGCGCTGAAGTCACACTATTTGATTGTGTTTTCATTTTTGCCAATGTGAAATCTAAATCGTGTTCGCGCGCTTCGTAGAAATAGTTTTATCAAATTCGAGTGCATTTCAGACGGCGGTGCTTCGGACAGATTGGATCTTTCAGCTTCGTTGGATCAGGAATACCGAAAGTCGAGAAATTGGAATGCTTATCGAGCCAGATGTCGTCGATTATCCTGCGACGGCACTGTTTTATAAAACATTCGCAGAGTTAACCGTAAGAGTATTGTCCAAAGCAAAGAACCAACTCGATTGACTCGGTGTACCGATACTCTTAGAATCCTACGCAAACTAACTGAAAACCTAGGTAGAGAAAAATCTATTTTGAAATTTTATGCAGTAAAAATTTTCGATTTAACTGTCACAATTCTGACGTTGGCACGACCACTTTCTTTACAGTTGTAATCATTATACGCGTTCGAGCTGGCCCGATGAACAATTGAACCTCCGATGATGCTGCAGTCTCTACGATGAAGTCCCCCGGAGCCTATGATTGCGACTTCGAAAGGTTTGCTGTGGTCTAAAGGTTACCCGAAGAGCCTCAAACTTAGAGAACTCTGAACTTGTGTTACGAAATAAGTAACGCAGCAAAATTCTAATAGTATTCCCTAGATTATTTGTAATATTGTAATTAATCAAATGACGGAATGATTAGAAGAGGAATTGCTCTTCGAATTTCACTTTGTTGCTTCCTTTGTGACACTATTTTCAACAAGTTCTGTAAGTCTGAACAGTTTCTTGCTTATCTTTTGGAGTAGAACTAGCTTGAATGAGTGTAGTGATTTGAGAGGTTATTCATTTAGGGTTATTGTGCTAGAAGTTCATTCATGAGTTTTATACAATTCGAATCTATCTTTCCCTGAGCTATGATATTGCAGCTCTTTGCGCTTTATCAATAATTATTGTGTAAAAGGTATTCCACGAAGTACAGAGTTACTCCTCGTAATGCTTCTGAAATAGGCTTTATTTGAAAACCTCCCATGCGTCTGAGTTATTCTTGAATCTTGCTGGGCTTGCACACACATATTTTAAGATGCGTGAGGCACAAACCCACATCGGTTTTCAGAAATAGCTACGATACTTTGACTTTGACATTTTTTTTGATGAAAAAAAAACGATATATTTTCAATTATTTTTTCTCAAATCCGTAATTTTGTCTCGATTTACAAAATCTGACGTGGGTTTGTAGCTAGTGTGTGTAGAAACGTACCATGAAAATTTGGAGCGCTTTCGACAAAAACTCAGACTCATTGGACTTTTTCAACTGCCAGAAACCTAGTTCAGAGATAAATCGCTTTGAATTTTTTTTGTTTTTAATTATTCACAAAGTTAAAGAAATTCAAGATATAAGTTATAGCAACTTGAAGAAAATTCAACATATATATATGGGGAATTCCACGTGAACTTGGTAAATGTTTGACCCTGACACCTTCCGATTCGGGCCATGATTTTTTATGTTATTATACTTGACCGAAGAGACGCATCGAATTTTTTTAAGATTTTTTCGAAACGCCGCCATTTTTGTAAAAATGCACAAAACTCCAACATAAGAGCCCCAATTTAAAAATCCGAAAAAATTCTCAAAAATCCTCTGTCAGATATCAAAATTTTCCAGCCTTGAGTCAGAGTGGGCAAACGTTTGCTTCCATTCTATTCCGTGATTTTTTCGAAAAAAATTATGAAAAAGAATAGCAGCAGATGCCAGTCCACTGTGAAGTATTGCTTGAACGTTTTTATACGTCACGCACGATTTTTGGGAATTTTTGCTGATTTTTCCGAAGCGATTATATTTCTTCTCATATTTTTGGATTCAGATCGGATGAAAAAAAATCGCATGTGAAAAATCTGATAAAATTTCAAAAAATCGTGCGTGACGTATAAAAACGTTCAATCAACAGTTCACAGTGGACTGGCAACTGCTGCTGTTCTTTTTCATAATTTTTTTTCGAAAAACGTACGAAAAAGAATGGAAGCAAACGTTTGCCCACTTTGGCTCAAGGCTGAAAAATTTTGATATCTGGCAAAGGATTTTTGAGAATTTTTTCAGATTTTCAAATTGGGGCTCTCATGTTGACGTTTTGTGAATTTAAAAAAAAATGGCGGCTCTTCGAAAAAATCTGAAAAAAATTCGGAGCGTCTCTTCGATCAGGTACGATAACATAAAAAATCATGGCCCCAATCGGAAGGTGTCAGGGTCAAACATTTACCGAGTTCACGTGGAATTCCCCATATATTTTAGCAGTTCGGTTGATACAAACTTGGTCTTGTCGAGTCTGAGCAATTTGTCCTGCGGGCAGCGAATCATGTGGTTGATAACTTGTAAATCTGGTTTTGTAAAATGAATACAAACATTTGGAAGAATATTGATTCGCTATATAAATTTGAATGCTCATCTCTGGTGAAGTGTGTGACCAAAAACTTCAATATGATTTCCAACCGTAGAAAAACACATTTTGGAGTTGTTGTCTTATGGGGGTATACACACCTTGAAAAGGATTTTTTCCAAATCACTGCTACGCTCTGTGAAAACATTCTAGTGACTTAGTTCTTTTACGGTTGATTAGTTTCATAGTTTTTTCCAAATCTGGAAAAATCATGTACCATGTATCAAAATAGCACTAATTAACTGTAAAAAAACTGAGTCACTAGAATGTTTTCTCAGAGTGTAGCAGTGATTTGAAAATAATTATTTTTTATTATTATAATTTTTTTACCTCACGTAAATCACTTGAGTGTTGTAGCTTGATGGAAAACTGCATCTGAAGTTACTTTTTTTCACAGATTAAAAAAGCAATAACCGAAATATAGGGAAATTGAAAACTTCTGCTGGAACGCTGATACGCATTATACGCTTTATTGAGCTTAATAAATTTTTTTTCGGTTCAAGGATTTGTGTACGTGAAGATAAGGGTTCAAAGAACACTTTTCCGTAAAAATAAAAACAAAAATTGATTTTTTTCAAATTTTATCCTCAAATTTCAGTACTTCCTACCCTTGAGCCCCTTATTATGCCACGCATTGCCGCGTCCAATGCTGTACTCCACAGCATTAGTATTATATTGGCACTCACAAAATTAGTCATCCCACCTGTTTTCATCGACAGAATATTAAAACTTGCAGTAGGGTGAGTGCACCAGTGAATGAACGATTAAGCGTACGGTCAGTTTTAAGGAAGGTTTTCTTTATACTAGATGGTTGTTGCCTTACAAAACCAGTTCTATTCGACACATCGTATCCTAAATATTTGGGATCGCTTGTTGAAACGTGTTATCCAAACAGAAATCCATATGAAAGAACCTATCCGAAACTGAAATGGCAATTTCACCAGTAATTGAACACTTGGACCCAGTCAATAAACAGCCTTCGATCCAGTAAATGAGCAGACCAATCCGAATAAACAGTAGGTATCAAATAAGTCGGTAGGTAGTTATAGTTAGTATTATAAAGAAACATTTTAATTGAAATAACATCTCATTTTCATATCGTTCATTCACTGGATTTACATATAGCAGTGCTGTTCATTAAAGAAGAAGAGAAGACACCCTGTTCTGAGTAGCAATGTATTATTATCAGCGTAGTAGAAGGAATAATCACCCGAATGAATAAATTTAAAATAAAATTGAAATTACAATAAAATACTGTATAACACTGTTATATATGAAGTAGTCTCTGTCAACTCAGACACCCATTTCACTTGAGGTCTCCGAACATTCTGTAATAATTTGCACACGTTGTTGGGGATGTATTTTTTTTTTTGGAAATGTATTACCGGTCATTGCATTCCAGACATGGTTTTAATCAATCGTTATCATGAGAAGAAAAAAATTGTATAAAAAATGGGGGTTAAAATATATTAATTGTCCCACGGAGAAAATATATCATCATTATGAAAGAAATAAAAATAAAAATTTGTAAAAAGTTGAGACTAAGGATATGAAAGCTGATGTCCCAACACAATATCTATGAATATTTATACATATATTATTTATATTTATTTATATTTAAACACGTGGTGTTGGCGCGCAGCCACGCGAGTAACGAACGGCAACGTCGCAACTCCGTCTTCCTTGCGGACGCGCACCGTAATAGTCGTAGCCCGTCGTAGATAGAAGTGGATACGAAATTAGGGATACAAACGGATTGGCGGGAGATTGAATTTGAACAGACCGTCAGAGGGATTTAGATAGATAGGTTGTGGATAAAAGTGAACGCGAAATTAAGGATACAAACGGATTGTCGGGACTTCGAATTCAAATAGGCATTGAATGGGAATGAGATGGAAAGGCTGTGGATAGTAGTGAATACGAAATTGAGGGTACAAAATGATAGACGGGACTTTGCATTTGAACAGACCATCAGAGAGATTTAGATAGATGGACTGTGGATAGAAGTGGAACCGAAAATAGGGATACAAACGGATAGGCGGGACTTTGAATTTAAATAGGCATCGAATGAGATTCAGATAGTTGGGAGTGGATAAGAAATTGGGAATATGCAAAGATAGGCGCGATTCTTATTTTGAGCGGACCATCAAAGGGATTCAGATAGATAAGCTGTGGATAGAATTAGATAAGAAATCAGAGATTAAAAAGGATGGGCTCTAGTTTGGATCTAAATCAGATAGAGGAAGATTCACGTAGATTGGCGGTGGAAAGGATTAGAAAGGAAATTAGAGATTGAAAAGGATAGGCCCTAGTTTTGATTCAAATCAGATGGAAGAGGATTCACGTGGATTGGCGATGGATATCATTAGATAGGAAATTAGGGATTGGAAAGGATAGGCCCTAGTTTGGACTCAAAAGAAGATAGCAAGAGATTCGCAAAGATAGACCGTTGATAGGGTTAGATTAATTATCTTAATCCCTTTCTATCCAAAGGATCCAAAGTGATTCAAGTGGATAAAGATTCTATCCGTTGACTTCCAGCAGGGGAGTTATCGAGCGAAAACCGTTATTGGGATATAATAAAAAGAAATAAAACAAATAATTATAATAAAATTTTTTAAAAAGTTGAGACTAAGGATATGAAAGCTGATGTCCCAACACAATATCTATGAATATTTATACATATTGGTTACGTGTGCATGTAGTACGTACCTCGTAGTCTTGCTTGTACGGAATTATCGTCGGATTACACTTTTTCACACACAATTATTAATAAATTATTTTACTCGTCAATATGCTGGCTCAGAACCGGCGAGTTTGTCTGAAACACGTGTTGCAGGGTTCGATCGCGCCGGTGTTGGCGCGCAGCCACGCGAGTAACGAAGGGCAACGTCGCAACGTCCGTCTTCCTTGCGGACGCGCACCGCAATAGTCGTAGCCCGTTAACCACGCGCAACCATTGTCAGATTGTTTGCTTGTATGATAATTTTGAATATCATATTAATTTACAACCGTTGTCAGTAAATGTATAACGAGACTATTTCTGTGACTGTGATACTTAATAGATTACAACCTTACGCTAAACCTAACCTATCAATCTTGGCATGGTACTATTTCGGCGAGGATCTTACTTTGACTAAGGAACTCATCGAACGATGCGCACCATCTCCCGAAAGTTGGCCACAATATCCCATAGAGTTCAAAGGTGATTAAAAAAATGATTCGGTTATCTGAAGCGCGATAATTTGGGTGGTTCGAAATAATCCGACCCCCCCTTTTTTCAGGTGCATCATCTGAAGAGAATGAGTACGAGTAAAAAAGATATTTCCCACTTGGCGAGTGATTTTCACCTAATTTCCAAAAAAATTACAGCTGGCATGATTTTCAATGTATTCATCTTAGTTTATCAAGATCTATACTTTTTCACCCTTATTTCGGATTTCAATGCTCCCATGAGCCAGAACGGAAAATATCTGTTTTCATCGTACTGAAACTTTTCAGGGGGTACCCTTGAAAAAATTCGGGGGTACATATATACATGAGGCATTGTTTTGTTGTGCGTGAGACATTTGTGACTTTTTTTTATTCTTTTTCATATCAACATACAAAGAAGATACGAACAAATTACGTGTACTTGAAAGTCGGGCTTTCACCACTGACTGAGAATCTCGAGGAAGGGCAAAATCTGAAAAGAATGAGGAAACGTATAAATCACGATTGGATATTAGCACAATGTTGTCCAAATCATGTGATCGCACCAGGACCGTGGGTAATAAAATTAAAAATGTTGCAACAGACTCTGACGAAATGTATAGCTCGGATAGGTCAGTTGAAAGAAACGTGATAGATCTGTGACAAAAAACACAGGTAAAAGGATTGGAAAAAATCTGAGTGAGCCTGCAACGAGACGATCTAAATAACAATTACGTTATTGCCACTGCCGGATTATCAAATGCATCATCTAAATCTGCTGTGAAAATAATGAACGATTCGATCATTAGAAGTGAATCTGGGGATATTTCTATTAGAAATGGAAAACAAGGTGAATAATTATCATTTATTTTTACTGTAATCATGAAAAATTCGGATGAACATTTTTTTTTTTTTTGTACGCGCCGGCTAATCACTGACAGCTCTGTCGGCACATGTATCTGAAGGTATTGAATTGCTCGTCCTACTTTATTATAAAATTAAAGAATATATCTGATTGTCACGATTCAGATTTTCGTTTTTATACTCAGATTCATTGACTACGATAGATCAACACGACAAAGAATCATAGTTCTACTGTTCATCAAGTGATGTATCACGCCAGAATGATTCACAAAGTCCGGAGCATAATCCTTAGTCTAAAAGCACAGGCTGCAGACGACTCGAGAATAATGTTATCCGAAAAAATCAACACAGCTAGGCCTATACAGTCCACGTAAACTGTGGGTGGAGGTGAGTGTTCTTTGCGATGGCACATAAATAACATTGATATCAAAATACCACAATTCAAAGATGGAATCCTCCAGTATTTTCATCAGGCACCGACATAAAAATATTGATATCAAAAATGTACCTGAAATTGCGAAACTGGTTTGGACTTAAACTGCTATGAAAGGTAGAGCTAAGCTTTGGTATGACGCTGGTAAAACTTAAATCAATTCTTATGTTCAATTTCGTCAAGCAATCTATAATGAATTTTTTATTCAAGAATACTCACAGCATTGCCAGATGAGATTAGATTAGATTTATTCCTTGATTGCCTAATTACATAGAGAGCCCTGCACTCATATTATGGGAATTGGCTTCCGGTGGATTTGAAAAATGTCGAAACACTTTCGAGATACGGTCGTTCTGATCAAAAGTCTCAATGGGCGAAATACTTTATACTTTATCACTCTTTCGTGATACACATTTTAAAAATTATATGTTAAGATTTTGTATTTATCGCATTCTTCGTCAAACCATTTTTGGGCTTGTGGCTACAACTTTGATTGAATTTACTATGTTGAAGGCCATGCCATCTGTACCTTAGGCTTGTCGTTAGGAACAAAATTTACGGGCCGTCCCCCAAATCGACTCCAAATAAATCTAAACTCATGAAATTGGCAAAAAAATAACCATCACATTGGCATGGGATGACTCATAAACAATCTTGAGGGCAGGGGGGTGGCTACTTTTTTTCCACATAGCAGCATTTCCGTAGACCAATCTGTGAGAATTTCAGATCTTTACGTCCATAATTAGACCCACAGTGAAATAATAACTGAAAAGACCCCGTGTATTTCAAATAGAGAAGTTTATCCTCTGTGGCCAAGAGTCAAGCGTTAAAATAAAAATCTTAAAGAATTACAGGATGAGTCTTGATTCATTTGGAGTCGATTTGGGGGGCGGCACGGGAAATTCATGTTTTTTCACGTTCTAACGGCCACCCTACTGTACCTAGGCTTACCTCGATTACCGCTTCTAAGTTTTACATGTTGTACATTTAATAGACTTAACCGGCATGCTGTTATTGTACTCCAAAATCAACTTCGAACTGACTTTCACCGGCAGATGGTTAGATAATAACAATGAGCTTAGTACCTTAATGTTAACTCTATGAGGTCTCGTCCTCTCGCGTTGAATATCTGGTTTTTATTGTGAATAATTCATGGTAATTGCTCAGGGTCTATGTGCCTGTTATTATTAGTGTTTTGTTTATTTATTTGGTTTAGATACGAAGATTATTTTCCTGTTCCTATGCTCAGTTATGACAGAGATGCACTCGTCGGTCTTGTATATGTCCTCCGTATATTTTTATAGTATTTTTTGTTTCTTGCAATAATCAATCCTCCGCTGGCGCAACCTCTGGCTGCTGATTTTATAGCTAGGCTGTCGAACACCTGGTGGTCTTTTGATAATAATAGGGTTGGGCTTGTAGTATGCCACGATTCGCTTACTATGTCCTGCTCCGTTAGCTCGATTGTCATCTGGTGTAAGTTATTCAGTTCTTTAGGCATGGTCGGATTCAAATTTCGTTGCTATTGGGTGCTTTGCTGCTCTAGTGCAGGGGTCTCTCGTCGGGTCCTGGTCTTACCGTGATATTTTGATTACGTAGTCATGAAATGCTTGTACAAAATTTGCAGAGATGCTTGCGAATCAGATTTGCTGTTGAGATTTCGTCAAAGTAGGCAGTAGAGTATACAGTTGAACTATTCTCCTAGAGATATTCGACATTGCCGATTGTGAGGTGTATCACATAATCGAAAAGCGTTACAGATTTCAGAGTCGGTAAATAGCGTGCCAACGTTTGGAAGGATGCGACCACGTCAGAATGTTCAAGATTCCATTCCACTAGATTTTTCATATTCATTGGATAGTAATCTGTTTTTAATTTACGTAAACAATTAGTCAATTCTGTAGTTTTATGTACAGTTTCGTATATAATACAGGCCAAAAAGTTGTTTAGCATTCGTGTTTTTTTATTCCAAATCTAAATAGCCGAAAAGCACTCGCATTACCCAGGAATATCGTTCGATTTGTGTTGCCCAAATTTTAGATGGATTTTTGGAAACTTGTACTATCAGGGAGTACAGGCTTATTACTTTTTCTTTCATTTTGTCGACCCCGTTTATCATGCTACGAAACGTGTAGAATATGAATATGAATTCACTCTCCAAGTTAGAAAGCAGTTCGTCAAAGTATCTCTTTTTTTTCACATATTTCAGTAAGTCTTACAGTATCGATGTCACAACGACAAATTTGCAAAAAAACACAAAAAATTAAAATAACGAAAAAATCAACAAAAAAGTGTTTATTATAAATTTAAATTCAAAACAGTTCCATGAAGTATTCCCCATGGAATATAGTCGTAGATTTTTTTTTGGCTTCATTCGGTTTTAGAATCTACGATATTCACCATAGTCATTATCATCGTCAGCCGAAATAAAATAAGTAAATACAAATAAGGTGCGGAATAGAACACTAGCCCTGGGTTGCGATTCTGTAACTCTCCGTTTACTCCGCTAACTCCGCTAACTCCGCTAACTCCGCTAACTCCGCTAACTCAGCGGAGACCGTTGGTTGGCTGAGGAGCGTCCAATCAGAGATCGTTTCGGATCGGTCTGTTTATTATTTTTATCGGTCTATTATTTTAATTCTCGTCTATTTTGACTTCAACTCGCTTTAGCTTACTCAATTTTCAGAATTTTTGAACGAAATTTGCAGGAATCATGTATTATAGTGTTTCAGGATTGGTTAAAAAATAAAAAGGTTTATATTATTATTACCAAGAAAGTTATTAATTTTTTTCCGCGACATTGCAAAAATCAGTTATGAATATCTTAAATGGCTTCGGAAGTCGAACGAATTTCGAGCAACCGAAAACTTCCAGTGAGAAAGTTGTTCATCAAGGTCCAAATAAGTTTTCTGGAAAGTTTCACTTCAATCGAATAAACGTTGTTAATACTTTAAAGCATTACCGCCTAGTTCTGTCGCGCGTAAAAATAAATACTAAAATAAACTTAGTAAATCTATATCAATATTGAATTTAATTAATAAAATATTATATTCAATATCAAATAATATCTTTCTCATTAAAATAAATAGTACAATCTATATTATAATATATTTATGAATTATTATTAAAAATAAAAAATTAGGGCCTCGCGTTTCTTGCGACTAGCGGCCGGGCAAAGCCCACGGCGCCGTACGACTACCGATCCGAAAAGGTCTCCGATTGGACGCTCCTCAGCCAACCAACGGTTTCCGCTGAGTTAGCGGAGTTAGCGGAGTTAGCGGAGTTAGCGGAGAGTTACAGAATCGCAACCCTGACCTTGGGTTCAATAAATCGTTTATAACTTCATTCGTTGGTGTCTCTTCACACGCTGTGACCTAGGTGACTCGTATATCTGACTTCCCGAGCAGAAATCCTAGCACGGCGGCGGTTCTTATAGAACGGGCCAACGTGAAAACGATATCGGCATCCCGATGTGACGGCCTAATATCGAAAGTTTTTAGCGGCCCGACCCTGTCCCAATATCGAAAATTAATTTAATGGTTATACCCTGGCCCACTACCTCGGCCCAATATTGGTATCAGATTGGCACCGAATACAGCGGGTGTACCTCGGCATGAGATATCCATCCGACGTTCGTTCCGATTGAACCCCCGGGACAGCGGTTGAACATCGGCGTCCGATATCTGTCCAATATCGGATCCCGAATGACCCCTGATACGACGGCCGTGGCTCGGCACGAGAGACCCACCCAACGTTGGTTGCGGATCAATCGCCATTCCGTGCAGAAATTGATGAACCGCGGTTGTTCTTATTGAACGTACCAACGTCGAACCAATATTGGCATTCTAATGTTCTAATGTAACGGCTTTGCATTGTCAATTCCAGCTGGCCCGAGTTCGGCACAATATCATGAACCGCGACAATGGCTACATGGTGTTGCACTAGATTGGGCCAGTGCTGGCTCCATATTGGTTGCCAATAGATCGTTCAAATATATCCACGTAGTATGTTCACCCAATATTGGCCATCGCGGCGCAACCGTTGGAGTGGTCAGTCGTCAACGTCGGATGTACACCCAATATTGGCCATTGGCTGGCAATCATTGCGGCGGTTAGTCGCCAACGTCGGATAAGCACCCAACATTGGCCTCTGGCTGGCAACCGCTGCAGAAGTTATACCGTGGTTGACAATCTCGGTCCGAGGTCGAACTTGAGCTAGCAGCCGTTGCGGAAGTTATACCGTGGTTGACAATCTTGGTCCGAAGTCGAACTTGAACCAGCAGCCTATGCAACGGTCATACTGTAGTTCACAATCTCGGTCCGAGATCGAACCTGAGCTAGCAGCCGTTGCAGAAGTTATACCGTGGTTGACAATCTTGGTCTGAGGTCGAACTTGAACCAGCAGCCCATGCAACGGTCATACCACGGCCCGGAATCTCGGAACAAGACTGGCCTCAAAACACCTATTTATAAATTCTATAAAATAAATACGGGGCATGATATACTGGCCCAATAACGCAAGACTATATAGGGCCGTGGATGGATGCCAATATCTGCCCGAATCAGAAACGCACCATTTACCCAAGCACGTCAGGCAATATTGGGCCACCGTAACATCGAATCTTGGTCCGGTGCCGGCACCCAAGCTTGGTCCGACTTTCTTTCGGTGTTATCGGGCCAATACGGAACAGCGTTACATTTCAATCACGGACCAAAATTGAATAGCAATCGCGGGCCAAGATTTTTCGAGCGGCTGCAGCGTTGGACCAATATCGCGCCGTCGTGAAATTTCTGCTCGGGTTATGTCTAATGGCGTATATCTCGCAGCGCTGCGACGCCTGCGCATCCTCGTTCTCTTACCGGCGGTCGGATTTGAATGTGTCTTTACGCCGTATATATAGCAGGCATATCTCTCTCTCTCTCTCTCTCTCTCGTTCGAATAGTGTATAACCCTACGTGTATTGCAGCCAGGGTTGCCACCACTCCGGGTTTGACCCGGAGACTCCGGGTGTTGGTTACTTTACTCCGGGTTCCGGGTTAAAAACTAAATCTCCGGGTGAAACGTATGACCCATTATTTGTCATCCAGACCAGACTCCTTTGTTGAAAAGTGTATCAGCAAATTCAAAATATATTTTCAAATTCAAAGCTAATAACCAAAATTGATCATAATTTTCGTTCGCTTCGTGGAGTTACTTGTAATTTACTTGTAGTGAAAATCTTGCGTATTTATAACTAGTCGATCATCCGTACAAACGTTTCTAAGTAGTTTTATTGTGATTTCTAATAAAAAGCGTTGAAATTTTCATTTTTACCCCCCCCCCTTCCGCCTGCCAATCTCCGGCTCAGAAGTCGGCCTGAGGTGGCGACCGTGATTGCAGCCGTGCAGGTTCCCTGCGATTCCTCAGCGATCTGCGCAAGTTCAAGGGATCCGACCGCTTTCGGCTTTAATTTCATTTTTCAATTTTTTTTCTGTTGTGCAGGGGTCTTCGGGCGCTAGATTCCGGTCAGCTCTCTCTCCGTTCCCTGTACGAATAGTTTACTTCTATAGTTCTCTGTTGGTTCCAGTGGCCCGACTGTCGTGATTTCCTAGCGAGGATATGGTTTTGCTCGTGTTTATTCGTATCTTACGTCGTAGGGTTGTTCGAGGCTTCTTTTCGAAGGCGTGTTACTGGCCGATTGCGCGTATTTGGTTCATGTGCCGTTTCCATACCCGATCATCGTCCAGCTCCACCTCGTATATCAGATTTCCTAGTTTTTCTCTGTCACGTCCGTGATCAATGGTAATATCAGTAGATAATGTGATTCAAGATCGGTATCATACATATCGAAAACCCCCAATATTCTTTCGATAGAATTTTAATTTAAATTACCTTCCTCTGCCGGTCTACAAAACGTGATGAAAAATATACATATAAATATTTATATATATTTATATATATTTATATATATTTATATATATTTATATATTATATATGATTCAATATATTTTCATATTGATTTATCTAAAAATAGCTAGTTTAACTGTTTTTGGATTTTTATCATAACCATATAAAATGATTACTCCTACTTCTCCCAGAGTCAACTGCACTAAAAAAAAACTATCTACAACTAGTTTTACTTGATAGAAATGGTCAATATTAATCAAATAATTTTTTTAGCGCAGACTAAATGAATATAGTTTGACCGACTGTACATACATGGTCAGATCTCTATATTGCTACATTGACCATACGACTTTTGTCAAAATAAACGGTAAATTTATAGTTCGGAACAACATAATTTGATAAGTTCTAGTGACTATAAATTCGGACTGTCCTCTCAGCGAACAATAATTTATAGTGCAGTTAACCAGATTTTTCTCTGGGTGTAGACTTTTCATTTATATTTCATTCATATTTCCAAAAATCAAACATTTGATTTTGTGAAGCACAGTTTTTATCCAGTAGACACATCAACAGGATGTTTCTGTCATGACTCTTCAAAATCGCGACGTAATGTACTTACAGTTTTGAAATTCCACCGAGTTTTGAAAGTATTCATTTCTGCTCGATTCAACATTAACACAGATCACTTTACCACGCTGTTCGTTCGTCAGCGAGTTTTAAATTTGTATTAATTTATTGACTGCGTCACATCGTCAAGAGATCTCTGAGATCATTTAGTGATTTTGCTGTGTATGTTGCGGATACATCTTGCGATACGGTCTCATAGATTTCCTTTATTGTTTTTCTAAGAAATCTCTAAATTACGTTCGTAACGCTGCAAACACGGCTGAGTGTGTGATTGATAGCTTGAATGTGTTTATCATGCCGGCAGGGTTTCATCCAAACAGAGCTCTGTTATACTTGACGGATGCTGCTCCCTTTTATTCCATTTTTCCCTTTTTCCCTTTCATGCGCACTCTCGTTCTCTTACCGGCGGTCGGATTTGAATGTGTCTTTACGCCGTATATATAGCAGGCATATCTCTCTCTCTCCCTCTCGTTGTAAATAGTCTATAACCCTACGTGTGTTGTAGCCGTGCAGGTTCCCTGCGATTCCTCAGCGATCTGCGCAAGTTCAAGGGATCTGACTTTATTCCTTCGTTGTTCTTTACTAGCCCGCTTTCGGCTTTATTTTTTTATTTTTTTATTTTTTTCTGCTGTGCAGGGGGCTTCCGGCGCTAGATTCCGATCAGCGTTCTCTCCGTTCCCTGTACAAATAGTTTACTTCTCTAGTTCTCTGTTGGTTCCAGTGGCCCGACTGTCGTGATTTCCTAGCGAGGATATGGTTTTGCTCGTGTTTATTCGTATCTTACGTCGTAGGTTGTTCGAGGCTTCTTTTCGAAGGCGTGTTACTGGCCGATTGCGCGTATTTGGTTCATGTGCCGTTTCCATACCCGATCATCGTCCAACTCCACCTCGTATATCAGATTTCCTAGTTTTTCTCTGTCGCGTCCGTGATCAATGGTAATATCAGTAGATAATTTGATTCAAGATCGGTGTCACACATATCGAAGATCTATAATATTCTTATTAATATTTCCATCCTCTGTCCGAAAATTTTGAATTCACGATCCTTTCTGACCAGATGCAGCATCACCAATGGTAATGTTGGTAGATAATTTGATTACAGATCGGTATCGTACATATCGAAAATGTCCAATATTAAAATGCAATATCAAAATGCAGTGTTCCCTCATTCTGTTTTTTCGACAATAACATCTTTGACGAGACAAAACGCTGAAAGAAAGGCTTCATGCAATTTCCACCTGTTTTGAATTACTGCAGAATAATTGTTACTGGCTCGCATCATGGTCTCAATCTCCATCTGTTTGAGTATCACAATGACCAAGGTATTCTAAACTGCAGGTCGTGGACAATCGAGGATCGCTCCCAACTGAACATAACATTGTAAATCTTAATTTGCAGAATAAGAAGGAGGAAATAGATTGACAACAAATTTCAGTGGCGTATAAGTCCTCGCCAACGTCACCAGATATTCTCGTATATGGGTAATTCCACGCCAACTCACCGAGCCCGTGACTCTGACCAATTTTGATTTTTCTGATTTTTTTTTATATGATCGACCTTCCTCCAAAAACCGCGAAAAAGGTGTTTTTTTTTTTTCTTTTTTAGACCCTTTTTGTTCAATCGATATTGAAGCTATCTCAAAAACGCCATTTTCTATTTTTTTTCAAAAAATTCACGAAAATTCTTTGGAGTGAAACGATGATTTTAAGCCCAGAATGAGAATGTGATCCCGGTTTTTCTAGTTTCTGGAGCGATTCAAACATTTCAATTCAACAAAAACATCGTACAACTTGCGTTGAAATTGTTGAAATGAAATGTTTGAATCGCTCCAGAAACTAGTGAAACTCCAAGGAATTGTTGTGAATTTTTTGAAATATATAAAAAAAGGCGTTTTTGAGATAGCTTTGATAACGATTAAACAGAAAGGGTCTAAATAAAAAAAAAAAAACACCTTTTTCGTGGTTTTTGGAGAAAGGTCGATCATATAAAAAAAAATCAGAAAAATCAAAATTGGTCAGGGTCACGGGCTCGCTGAGTTGGCGTGGAATTCCCCATATATAGAATAACTCTGTGTTGGCAACCGAACTCGAATTATCGGGTTGTTAAACAATATATTTCAGTTATTATGTCGGCGATTCATGAAAGATCATATTCGTATGTTATTATAAATCATACTCAAAGATATATTCACTCAAAAAATGAACAGATTATGTCTGATATCTTAGTGATTCGAATCATTATTTAACCATAGATTCACGCTCTCAACTCCTTACTTCAATCTGATTATTTCGGTAAGGGCAACGGTTATGGCCTAGCAGGACGTACTCTGGTATATGTGGTACCTGATGCATGAGGTCCGTCGTTAACAGTTGGATGAACAATCTTCAGGAAGATATGAATTTTGAAACCAAAATTAAAAAAAAAACAAAAAAAAAAACGATAAGATGATCAGCTACTTTGATTATATTTAAATGCTTATTTGATTTGGCATGACATTAGCTTGTAAACAGCCATGTATTACACACACTCGAACCTCCGCTATTTCACGAACTCCGCTATTTGACCACACTTGCCCTCTGCTATTTGACGGGCTTAACCCCCACTGTTCGGCAGCGTTCCCCTTAACATCGGGGCCGTCAGTGAAGCGGAGTGGCGCGAACTGGCTGCGCAGAAAACCGTCCACAAGGAGTAGGAGGCCCCTACTTTCGTCAGATAGCAGAAACGCTCGGTCCCGACTCGGTCAAATAGCGGTGGTTCTTAAAACCAGCTCACTGACTTCGCCACGAAGGCCATCTGGATAACAGAGCAATTCTTCCTCTTCGTAGAACTTCTCTGGGTCATTATTCCATAGTTCAATTTTAATGTCCGTGATTTTCATGAAAATAATAAAATGGTAGAGTACTTCTGGTGACAAGCTGTTTTGCAGGTGAAACCAGTGTTAATCCAAAATATTATATTCAGAATCCTCCGAGATACGTGCCCTCGTTAGACTATCAATGAAACGGACTATTGCCAGGACTAAATTTTTAGAGTCATTGTTCAACTCCTCTCTCGGGAGCGGCAGCTTTCCGGCACTTTGGAAGTTTTTGCTTGTGTGCCCTGTACCTAAGACTCGTGTGCCGCTGGCATGTTCCGACTTCCGGCCGATCTCCTTGCTCTGCGACCTCTCAAAGGTTCTCGAGCGGCTACTGTTTGACCAGGTTACATCCTTCCTTCGGTCGCGCAACCTGCTGGCTCTAGTGGATTGGAGCACAGCCATAATTCTATTCTTTATTGTATTGCACGCTATCTTTACTTATGGGACTGCATCCCGCCGATCCTTGCTCTTCACTGCTCACATTACTCACCGCTATATGGTCATTCCCTGAGTTTGTGCTCCACTCCTCTGACTGCCGCTAACTAGGCTATTCGCTTTTAAGCTACTCTGTTCTATGCTGTACCATTGCTTCTTCTTATTACTGCGCTGTATTTACTGTCTTGCTCCCATATATCTCTATCAGTCTGTCACCCTAATTGTGTTATATCTCTTGTTGTATCTACATTTTGCCCCTAAGCGTGCTAGGGCATGTCAACAAACGATCAATCAATCAATCAATCAATCAATCTCTCTCTCTCTCTCTCTCTCTCTCTCTATATATATATATACCGGTAAGAAATCTTCATAGTATACAGTCGATTGCGCATGCGCCAAATAATTTATTTTCATTGGTCGGTAAGATCGTCCCGCGGCCGACTACGTCATAATACTGCCGCGGGACGACCTTACCGACCAATGAAAATAAATTATTTGGCGCATGCGCAATCGACTGTATACTATCAAGATTTCTTCCCGGTATATATATATATATCTATCTATCTATCTATCTATATATCAAATATCAATAGTGGTCAATAGTGATGTAGATGCTATTGCGAGTTGGGCCGTAACAAATGGTCTCAAGCTGAATGTCTCGAAAACGAAAGCAATGGTCCTTGGTAGTTCGCCATACCTTGAACAGCTGCGCAAAAGTGCCCTCCCTCCAGTATTTATAAATGGCCAGGTGGTCGCTTTTGTCGATAAGGTCAAAAACCTCGGTGTCCATATATCCGCGGATTTATCATGGAACAAGCATGTCGCGCAAGTCTCCAGGAGGGTCTATGCATCCCTTCATAGGCTGAAGCACCATGGTGCGGTTCTCTCTCCTCAAGTTAAGACTATGCTTGTTAGCGCGCTAATCACACCGCATCTAGATTATTGCTGCCTGGTGTTCAATGACGTGACGGACTACCTCAATCAGAAGCTCCAGCGCCTTATAAATTCTGGTCTGAGATTTATCTTCGGTGTGCGGAGGGATGCCCACATCACGCCCTACCGTCTCAAGCTGAAATGGCTCTCGGTCTCGGATCGGCGGTTGTTCTTCCTTGGCACTTTCCGTCACCAGGTTCTAGCTACCTCCTCGCCTCCCTATCTACGTGAACTGTTCTTGTCTCCGGACCCCCATGTGCGTCGCTCCTCCAGGCTCGCCGACTCTGGCCACACTTTAATATTTACTGTTCCAAGCCATAGGACTGCTTGTTATCGACATTCCTTTGCGCTCTCAGCCATTTATTTTTGGAATAGCTTGCCTCATCCGATTCGGGAGGCATCGTCACTCGATATTTTTAAGGCAAGACTCTTTTTGCATTTGTCTTCGGCCGAGGCGAGTGGCGCTGTTGTCCAGGCAAGATCGAAGCTCTGACTCTCGGGCGCACTCACAATGGACTGCTCACAATCGGTTGCTCAATGTATCATTACTTAGTCTCCATTCTCATGCGAGTGCTATCGACACTGTCATTTATGGCTTCATTAACTAGTTGTGTTAATCGGTTATTGTATTCATCCGTTATATTTGCTGATTTATTGATCATGTCCAACTATTTTGTACACTCATTCCATTTATTTAGTCTAATTGTCGCCGTTATTTTTAGTCATACTCTCACCTATCTCATTGCGGCTAATGAGACGTTGGTGCCAGCACTCTCCGTTAATCATTATCCACTATTAGTCCGTTATATCATCTCATCTCTGCATCTTATCTATATCTTTGCCACTTCTACAGTATTCTAACTATATTACTATTAGCTACCTTTACTTTGCAAAGTACATATCACTGCCTTGAAGCTACAATCGTGAAGTTGTAGTTGTACTAGACGGATACACTATTGTAAATTGTAAATTAATGTACTAGATGGTTACTCTATTGTAAATTGTAAATTCGTTGTACCAGACGGGTACTCTATTGTAATGTGTAAATTAGTGTAAATCTTTTTGTCATTTTACTTTCTACTGCTGCTTGCCGCTTGGCCTAATTGTAGGCTACGGCATAATAAATTATATCTATCTATCTATCTATCTATCTCTCTCGTTGTAATAGTGTATAACCCTACGTGTATTGTAGCCGTGCAGGTTCCCTGCTACTCCTCTGCGATCTGCGCAAGTTCAAGGGATCTGACTTGATTCCTTCGTTGTTCTTTACTAGCACGCTTTCGGCTTCAATTTTTTTTTCAAATTTTCTTTCTGCTGTGCAGGGGGCTTCCGGCGCTAGATTCCGATCAGCGTTCTCTCCGTTCCCTGTACAAATAGTTTACTTATCTAGTTCTCCAGTGGCCCGACTGTCGTGATTTTTCCAGCGAGAAAATGGTTTTGCTCGTATTTATTCGTATCTTACGTCGTAGGGTTGTTCGAGGCTTCTTTTCGAAGGCGTGTTACTGGCCGATCGCGCGTATTTGGTTCATGTGCCGTTTCCATATCCGATCATCGCCCAACTCCACCTCGTATATCAGGTTTCCTAGTTTTGCTCAGTCACGTCCGTGATCAATGGTAAATTTTTTTTTCGATGGGTCACTTTAGATTAGTCAAGTTTATGCACAAATCACATAAATTTATACAATACATTAATCAATCATCCGCTTTACTAGAACAGGTGGTTAAGGAAGAAATTATATATAATTATTCACAGACAACAGAATATAATTGAGAGAGAAATACTATATGTACGTTGTAAGCCGATTTTCGGTTACTGATGAAAAGACGTTTATATTAATATATATTTTAGAAATTGAAATTCGCACATTGAGTCATGAAAAATAGTATACGACACACGTGCGCGTACGTGATCCTCGCACTCGTGTTAAACTACACTCGTTCGAGAATCACTTACTTCGCGCAATTGTATCGTAATCTACTATAAACCTTTTTACGACTTTTACTTCCTCTGAATGATCAAGTCTGGTCATCTCATCGCACATACTCACACAGTCGGCAAACACTTGCAAGAATACTCACAGCTTCTTTATCCTTCTTCTTCATTTGCTCACTCTATATCTGGCATTGCTCGATTACTAAGTCAAAAATCTATTTCGCAATCAACGTTTCAGTGCACGTGTTATTAAAAATACCTTACCCGCCATATGCCATCTTTGAAATTATGCACACATTATTACATTTATGCAATGGGCCCTGCAGCATTATCCGAATTTTCAATAACAATGGCTACATATCATCTGACAAGGATGATATAGACCACATTGAGTGGACCTATAACCAGTCAATTTTAATAAAATATGTGCCATCCCAATGATACTCATGTTCACCTATAAGTTATTTATAAATTTGCTATATTTTATTATATATAAAAGGTTATACACATTCGGGTTGGTGGAGAAAAACCGAATGACCAACATTAATAATTAGCGAAATTCCGAAATGTTAAAGTTGAGAAAACTTTCAATACAAATGAGCCTCATACAAAAGCTTCATAATTTGGTCTCTTGGAATATTTAAATTAGGATTGATGACTGTTCGGCAGTAACGGTATTCCGGTATAAGATTTTCGGGATTTCTGTCATTATGAATTCCGGTCTTTCGGTTTTTCGACCCACACCCCTATAATCTGTTTGAGCAGTTGTCGGGTACAGATTGTACGTATAGAATTATGTAGCAGTTATTAGCGTTCCTATAAATTCATATGCGAGATTTTTGAGTAAATATTGTTAATATTGATGATTTCAACGATTTTGCACGAGCCTGACGCACGCGGTGCGCGCCTGTGTTGGTTTTGTCGTAGGAAGGTGACTGGCTACCCTACTGAAAATCGCGGGATGCGATCTGATATCAGATCTCAGATAAGATGTGATGTGAGCTTATATGAGAACTGATATCAGCTCACTTCAGATCTCACCTGCAGCTCACATGAGATTCTGGTAACGAAATTGAACTGGGTTTTCATTCCAGATCCCATATGAGTCTCATGTCAGATCTCTTGTCAGATTTCCTGTAAAACTGAAAACGTTTGTAGAAAAAAAAAAAATTCCCGTGTAGCAAGACTTGAACTCAGGACCTTCGGTTTCGTAGGCTCTTACCTTTCCACTGCACCACGACACTGCTTACAAGGTAAGGATTTTTTCGCATATATATTAAGTTACTATGACTATTACCTGAAAATAACTGAAGTTAATGTTACTAGTAACTCAAACTATACATGAAAAATTCATTATTTAGTAAGCAGTGTCGTGGTGCAGTGGTAAGGTAAAAGCCTACGAAACCGAAGGACCTGAGTTCAAGTCTTGCTACACGGGAATTTTTTTTTTCTGCAAACGTTTTCAGTTTTACAGAAAATCTGACAAGATATCTGACATGAGACTTATATGGGATCTGGAATGAAAACCCAGTTCAATTTCGTTACCAGAATCTCATGTGAGCTGCAGGTGAGATCTGAAGTGAGTTGATATCAGTTCTCATATGAGCTCACATCACATCTTATCTGAGATCTGATATCAGATCTCATCCCGCGATTTTCAGTAGGATACGTTCACCGAATATTCTCGGTATGTGAATAAATATATTAAAAAAAGAGAAAATGGTTTCAAATGAATTCAAATGAATTCATGTTTATATTTATTTCACCGAACTGACCTATTCCGGATTGGTACTATAATGTCGGATTTATTTGTATGATTAACTCATTTCGTGACAATATTCGTTATTATGCTCAAATTCTGGCCGTTGTGGACTTCTACGAGCAATGCACCGTGGCCTTAGATAATCCGACTTATTGAGCCACTCTCGACGCTGTTTTTTTCCCGTTTTCTTCGAGTACTCGTAGAACTTTGACGCCGATCACTCACTCCAGTTTCCTTCTACGACAATATGATATTCCGCACGGCTTCCATCGGACGTTCCGGAGTCTCAGCTGAGAAATCAGCTGCGATGGTCCGAAAGCTAGGACCCGCCATTGAGTTGCAGTGCAACCTCTCAATAAAGCCTCTCACGGGCTGTGAGGGGAATACATTTCTTATTTCTTGTCTTATTCTCTGTCTTGATTTTCGTCTTATTTTTTGTCTTGATTTTTGTCTTGATTTTTGTCTCATTTTCTGTCTTGATTTTTATCTTATTTTTTGTCTTATTTCTTGTCTTATTTTATGTCTTGATTTTTATCTTATTTTTTGTCTTATTTCTTGTCTTATTTAATGTCTTGATTTGTATCTTGATTTTTATCTTATTTCTTGTCTTATTCCTTGTCTTATTTTCTGTCTTGATTTTTGTCTTATTTATTGTCTTTTTGTCTGTCTTGATTTGGCGGTGTTGGCGCGCAGCCACGCGAGAACGAACGGCAACGTCGCAACGTCCGTCTTCCTTGCAGACGCGCACCGCCATGGTCGTAGTCCGTCCTAACCCATAATGTTAACCCCGAGCAACCATTGTCAGATTGTTTGCTTGTATGATAATTTTCAATAGCATATTAATTTACAACCGTTGTCAGAAAATGTATAACGAAACTATTTCTCTGACTGTGATACATGATAGATGATAACTTTACGCTAACCCTAACCTATCAATCTTCGCATGGTACTACTTAGGCGATGGGTATATCGCTGATACGTTCGAATCTTAAACAGGATTGTTTGAGTTTCGCAATGGGGCAATTTCAATGGGAAACGAAAATAAGTGTGTGTGTGTGTGTGTGGTGTACTTAATTAAATAAGCAAGTGCATCAAATCATACAGTATCGCCGTCCTGCACCGTCAGGCAGTTGTTCGCTACAATGCTATAAGTTTACGTAAAATGAATAAAAAGGAACGAAGATAAAGATCGAAGTAAACAAAATATACAAATCAGGAAATCAGAAAAAGTCCGGAATCAGTCAGGAGTTATATGGCTGTTAAATATAGGAGATGCCTGAAGATTCAATTGATAAATTAATCGGGCCAACAATCAGCCAACACGTGCTGATAATGGACATGGCTGAATCCGCATGGGAAGGAGTCTGCCTGTAATTCTTGGCACGAGGCGAGAAGAGAATCCCGGCTTTTTTTTAACATTTTATCAAAGGGAAAATAAAAATCATAAGGCTGAAATCAGGAACATATATAACTAATAATGATATTTTAAATAACACTGTGCCTATTCGCACGACAGATTGACTCCAAGAGAGACACTTCAGACAGGTGAAGTGACTCTAACAGAGTCACGCAAGAGTCACGCAAAAATGTTGTACTGCTTTTTTTGGACTGCTGAACCAACGGGTGAGTGGCTTCGCGTCGTGACCCAGGCTCACAATTAAGGGAGATCATCCCTCTCGCACTCATACCACCTAGTGGGCGTATTCTCGGACGGAATTAATAATTTTTTTTGTAAGTGCACCAGTCTCGTTTCATATTATGAAAAAAAATTAATAATTCAATCACTCCAATTCTCCTAAAATTTTTGTGTGACTCTTGCGTGACTCTATTAGAGTGTCTCTGGAATGTCTGGAGTGTCTGTCTTGGAGTCAATCTGTCGTGCGAATAGGCACATCGTTTAAATAAATACAGATATTACGCAGGATCTTACTTTGACCGAACGATGCGCACTAGCTAATCACTGACAGCACTGTCGGCACATGTATATGAAGGTATTGAATTGCTCGTCCTACTTTACATAAAATCTGTGAAAATCATGAACTATGTATGAAAATGGCACTAATCAACTGTGAAAGAACTAGGTCACTAGAATGTTTTCACAGAGCGTAGCAGTGATTTGGTAAATCCTTTTCAAGGTGTGTATACCCCCATAAGACAACAACTCCAAAATGTGTTTTTCCACGGTTGGAAATCATATTGAAGTTTTTGGTCACACACTACACCAGAGATGAGCATTCAAATTTATATAGCGAATCAATATTCTTCCAAATGTTTGTAT
The DNA here is from genome assembly GCA_963992785.1 of Tenthredo livida. Lineage (NCBI taxonomy): Eukaryota > Metazoa > Arthropoda > Insecta > Hymenoptera > Tenthredinidae > Tenthredo > Tenthredo livida. The sequence goes on from OZ023073.1 coordinate 5,663,613, forward strand.
TCATTTTACAGAACCAGATTTACAAGTTATCAACCGCATGATTCGCTGCCCGCAGGACAAATTGCTTAGACTCGACAAGACCATATTCATATCAACAGAACTGATAAAATATATATGTTGAATTTTCTTCAAGTTGTGATAATTTATATCTTGAATTTATTTAATTTTGTGAATCATTTGGAAAAAAAAAACTTCAAAGCGATTTATTTCAGAACTAGGTTTTTGGCAATTGAAAAAGTCCATTGCGTCTGAGTTTTTGTCGAAGACTCTTCAAATTTTCAGGGTACGTTCCTACACACACTAGCTACAAACCCACGTCAGAATTTGGAAATCGAGACAAAAAAAAAATTTGATAAAAAATAATTGAAAATATATTTTTTTGTTCATAAAAAAAATGTCAAAATCAAAGTATCGTAGCTATCTATAAAAACCGACGTGGGTTTGTGGCTTACGCATCCTGAAATATGTGTGTGCAAGCCCAGCAAGATTCAAGAATAACTCAGACGCATGGGAGGTTTTTGAATAAAGGCTATTCCAGAAGCATTATGAGGAGTAACTCTGTACTTATTGTTTCAATTGACTCGAAATTTGCACAATGTCTATGTTTTGAGATGGCCACCATGTGTGTTGAATTTCATTTGAAAATATCTATTGGTTTATGTGATTTGAAAATAGCAATGAATTGGCAGTTTTCAGTATCTCCTACCCTTAAGAGGAAGACAAGCTCAACAACCTTTCACAGACGAGACCAAGAACCCAGCAACTATCCTCAAACTATCCTGATTCTCCGTCCAATCAGATAAGATCATTCAGACTTTCTATAATTATTTGATTCGTCATTTTTAATTATTTTGATCAAATATCTTAAAAAAACATTCTATCGAGTTAACATCTGATACTTTGATTTACGACTTTATTATTATTTCAAGAAGCTAACATTTGTCCTCCAATCTAGGTCGTTTTATCAAGTTTTCGAAGAGGTTTGGAGCTCGGCCTACTAGTCCTTGGTCCCTTCATCCCTCCAACGGCTTCCTGTTGCAGTACGCAGGATTTAAACAACACCATCCTGATTCTTCATTCCTGATTCCTGATTCCTACACTTGTTACTGGTTCCTGCCCTCGGAGGATTTTTGTAAAAACCTATGTTGTGATATTTGATTGAGCTCGACTATCTTCTTGTGGCTTTCTGTGGTTTACCCAGGAGACGAAAGGTTAGACCAGATAATGTTAGGGAAATCAAACTATTTAATTTTCGAGCCACAGCTCAAACTTTCCCTATGATGGCAAATACACCTGTTAAACTTTCGTCAATTCTATATTTACTTACGCATCTTAAAATATGTGTGTGCAAGCCCAGCAAAATTCAAGAATAACTCAGACGCATGGGAGGTTTTTGAATAAAGGCTATTTCAGAAGCATTATGAGGAGTAACTCTGTACTTATTGTTTCAATTGACTTTAAATTTACACAATGTCTATGTTTTGAGATGGCCACCATGTGTGTTAAATTTCATTTGAAAATATCTATTGGTTTATGTGATTTGAAAATAGCAATAAATTGGCAGTTTTCAGTATCTCCTACCCTTAAGAGGAAGACGAGCTCAACAACCTTTCACAGACGAGACCAAGAACCCAGCAACTATCCTCAAACTATCCTGATTCTCCGTTCCATCAGCTAAGATCATTCAGATTTTCTATAATTATTTGATTCGTCATTTTTCATTATTTTGATCAAATATCTTAAAAAAACATTCTATCGAGTTAACATCTGATACTTTGATTTACGACTTTATTATTATTTCAAGAAGCTAACATTTGTCCTCCAATCTAGGTCGTTTTATCAAGTTTTCGAAGAGGTTTGGAGCTCGGCCTACTAGTCCTTGGTCCCTTCATCCCTCCAACGGCTTCCTGTTGCAGTACGCAGGATTTAACCAACACCATCCTGATTCTTCATTCCTGATTCCTGATTCCTACACTTGTTACTGGTTCCTGCCCTCGGACGATTTTTGTAAAAACCTATGTTGTGACATTTGATTGAGCTCGACTATCTTCTTGTGGCTTTCTGTGGTTTACCCATGAGACGAAAGGTTAGACCGGATAATGTTAGGAAAATCAAACTATTTAATTTTCCAGCCACAGCTCAAACTTTCCCTATGAGAGCAAATACACCTGTTAAACTTTCGTCAATTCTATATTTACTTGAGAGGCGGGACGACTCTTCTACTAATAACTACTCTTGTTAAAAACAAATCAGTCTTGCTCCAGATATTAACTCGAGCACTTGTATTTCCAAATATAACTAATTCGTTGAGACTAATTTATTAGTGTCATAAAAGTCTCCTTATTTTGCTCGAGGAATCACGATTTCCTTTTTTCGTTAATAATCCGTAACATAGGCCCCTACAGCATTATCCGAATTTTCAGTAACAATGCCTACGTATTATTTGACAAAGATGATCTAAACCACATCAAGGGAACCTATAACCAGTTAATTTTAAGAAAATATATGCCATCCCAATGAGACTCATGTTTACCTATAAGTTATTCATGCATGTGCTATATTTTATTATACACATTCAGACGTGCTTAGATTTTAGCTAAATTAGTGCTGTTCTACAATGATACCTGTTCAGGGTGTCCAGCGACAGGGTCAACCTGGAAAACCTGGAATTCTCAGGGAATTTCGTTGTACAGGGAATTCTCAGGGAATTCTCAGGGAATTCTCAGGGAATTCTCATGGAATTTTGCTAAAGTTCTGGGAATTCAAAGTTTTGTGTTTAAATTCGAAAATCAAAAATCAATTTCTCGCACGCGCTGATCTAACACTGAGAATGGTTATACAGCGCGATTATGTGGACAATCACGCGCCTGAAAGGTAAGCAAACGGAAAACGCCTGAATCGAGCAGATTATTACGTAATAAATAAAATCCAATCGTCGATGTTTGATCTGCTCAATGCAGGCGTTTCCCGTTTGCCTACTTTTTAGGCACGTCACTTTCCACAGAATCGCTCTGTATATATTAGGCTTTTTACTCTGGAAAAACGACGAATATTGCCCTGGAAAACCTGGAATTCTCAGGGAATTTCGAAATGCTCAGTTGCTGGACACCCTGCTGTTGTTTTTATTGTTAAAAAAATGCAATGACTATTTCGAGCAATGCTAAAGCTACAGCTGATGTACGCCAGTGACTCAAGCGAACAAAAATTGCTCAGACAGATAAAGAAAGGATCCTGTCCATATGAATTCAAAAGCAGCAGGGCCTCAGAACTCGACGATACTTTGGCCGGCTACGGAGTTGAAGATACAAAGGAAGATCAGTTAGCGTCCTGAAAACCTACCCACCTCGTCAACGAGCGAAAGTGTTGGTGAAATGCCTATAGTCGAGGATAACCAGCTTATACCAGGGCACAAGACAGCAATCTTCACTGACCACGCATAACAATATTGCAGATTCGGCCCTGCTTGGGCACTTTCATAGACCTGAAGAAAGTGTTCGAGACCCTAAGTATACCACTGCTGACAGAGAAGCTGAAGAAGAAATGATTCAGAGGAACAGCGCATGACTTGCGGTCCAGCTACTTGGTCGACAAGCGACATCGAGTGAGAATAGGAGCCACTGTCTTCAAGAGTGAGGTCATCGATTATGGGGTCCCATCATCTTACTGTCATACTGGATATTATTTCCGAAATCTAGACAAATTGCGAGATTCTGGCGTATGTAGATGATACTTGCGCCCTCTTCCTCCAGGTGGAAGAATGGGAACTATGGAATACTTGCGTGGGGAGCTGTATGAAACACAGCAATGAGACAGCTCGAAAGCAACCAACCTAGAGAGGGACGATAGAGCAAGGATGCAAATTAACATGTTGTCCTGCAAACTGAGCAAACTGACAGAAGAAGTTATCACGACGTGGCAGCAAAGGTCTTTTAGGAGTTGCCAATAGACATGAAGCTGGACATCTGCGCCGAAGCAGACTCTAAAGACAAAAACAAATAGATGGGCAGATCACAGAATAGTTAAAGCGAAAAACTGAGCATGTATTAACCGAGCTGACCCTTTCTACTTAAAGACATGTATAGATTTAAGAAAAACCACAGGTATAATCGTAGAACAGCACTAATTCATCTGATAGTGTTGATTTTTTTCTTATTATATTACAGTTGACATAAATTTATACTCATGTATGACTGCCTACGGACTCACTAGGAGCCCATTGTAAAAGCACAGTGAAAGCATACCTCACTGAATAAGAAAGATTATAACATTAGCTTGTTTGTTTGTTATTTTCGAGTAAATATTGTTAATATTGATGATTTCACTGATTATACATATGTGAATAAATATTTGAAAAAAAATATATATTGTTAGAAATGAATCCGTGTTTATTAAAGCTGGACCGAGATTAATGAAATAAAAATTCGTTTCATTACTATAGATTAGTTATTTTTAATTAGAAAAAATACAGTGAGGTTATCAAATCGTCAATGACAGTATAGAAATAGCAATCTTTATAATTGTATTCCTATTGTATATCTATTGATTTTATTATTTACTCGCATTTTTTGCCTAGACTTTCGTCTTGATTCTTATCTTATTTTTTGTCTTGATTTTTATCTCATTTTTTGTCTTGATTTCTGTATTGATTTTTATCTTATTCTTTGTCTTGATGTCTATATTGATTTTTATCTTATTCTTTGTCCTGACTCCTGTATTGATTTTTATCTTATTTTTTGTATTGACTTTTGTCTTGATTTTTGTCTTATTTTTCGTCTTGATTTTTATCTTATTCTTTGTCTAATTTTCTGTCTTGATTTCTTGTCTTTATTGTATATTATTCTTTGTCTTCATTTCTGTATTGATTTTTATCTTATTTTTTGGATTGATTTCTGTATTGATTTTCATCTTATCTCCTGTATTGATTTTTATCTCAATTTTTGTCTTGATTTCTGTGTTATTTTTTGTTAAATTCGACTTTAACGCTAATTAGACGCTTTTTTTCAATTTTATTTAGTTTTTCATGGGCTTGCCAATCGTAGTTGCTTCCAAACTAGGCGGAAGCGCGTCTGAAAGTGTCATATCATCAGGTAATTTCAAGAGAGCAAGTATTTTCTTTCATCATTGCACGAGTAACGGAGGACTGCCCATTTTATAAGCTACACGTGAAATCGCAAATTAGGCCAAAGCCATGACACGGATACAGCCTTTATCTGTGAGAATCGTTATCGAGAACTCCGTTATCTTGAAAAATGAGGAAATGAGAAGGTAAATGCCGACCGTCTATTTACGCGCGCTTGGCGAGGCCTGATCAACGCCCTTAAGGGCATTTGAGCGAGCTCCGACAACTCTCCTTGTTCAGAAGAGCGCATCTAGCGCACAGCTGAAGAACCGTATCGAAATGACTACATCTATAGGGTAGTCTCATGCTACCCCGTCGGTAAAACAGCAGAGCGCTCAAAAGCCCTTCATCCACGTGTTTTGCTGCTTACTTCACTCGATTTCGACATTCGACGTATAGTGAATCGTCTTTTTTTCTAGTGATTATTACATGTATTACGCTTTCTTGTCACGTCTGATTGTTGGCCCCAACTTCCAGGCCCTGCTCATGATATATCACTAATTATTAGAACTTACCATTACTTAATTGTTTATTTCTAGGATTAGAGTCTTCAACAGACATGCCACGTGCAGTATTCGATTATTATAGTTATTTAAGTGATCCGTGTACTCAACACGCGTTAGAAATTACGTTTAAAGAAACCACGTACCTTATCATAAGGATTATGATTTATTTTGTCCTCATTATATAATCATATGATTTAAAATTAACAATCAAGTTAAACCGAGTAAAACATTGGGAAATGTACCCATGTACTCTCATTAGCATAAGTTCCTAAGGATGTTTTCTTCCCTCATACAAATTACCTTTAATCATCTTACTATACTACCTAGCACTAAGCTACCTATACCCATAGACGCTCGCTCTCTGCTCACGAATAAAATTAATAGAATAACAATATCATATACTATTCTATTCTGGATTACCAAATTTATACTCTTGAGTTATGTATGAGAGAATGTCTTGCTGAATGAGAAAGTCGCCCCAACCATATAGCCTACGTCTAGTGGGGGGATCTGTAACAATGTGTCTGCACATTTCTACACAATTCAAATTACCGCCGTGCGGCTATACGAGTCTAGGCTTCTCAGCTCACATTTGACACATAGTCATACCAGTAACGCCATCCCTCAGATCACAATCGATATTATCAATTCTCACGCATCACTGCTTTTAACACGAATTTCACCAAATTCGTCAGTATGGCGTCTCTTCTTGAAGAAGACAGATGGGTGTTTACACTGCGACTAATAGTTGTCCTACTCAGAATTAAGTAATTTCATTACTTAGAGCATAGCTCAGAATTCAGTAAAGAATAGTCAAATAAAGTATGGCGTCTCCTCTTGAACAAGATAGATGGGTATTAACCGCGAGTCAAATCGTCCTGCTCAGAATTAAATATAAAGTATTAAGTTACTTAGAGCACAGCTCAGAATTGAATAGAGATGTTAATCAGAATATAATTCGGAAAACAACTACAAATCAGTAGCTTAATAACCCCCGTAATTATTAAAGTAGAATCACCCCTGCCAACGAAAGTGTGTGCGAGTGTGAGATATATCACCTAGTGATATATAGTGCATGTGGAAGTTACCTGTGTACAGACGAAAGCAAGATCAAATATAATTACGTTGTTCACTCCTACATTATCGAGTTCGAATTATTCAGCCTACGAGCCTCCTAATTTTCCCTGAGAAATCATCGAGAACATCGAGAGCTTCACCCGGTGATGTAGCGTAGTGATATAGAATTGTACAGATTTATGTTTGAACAGAAACAAGAACGCCTCAGCGTCAGAACGGAAAATAGGTACGAGGGCCTACGTGCCCGAACCTCACCCTGAGGGTCTCATCCAGCTTCCCTGGCAAAACCGTTAACTAAAAATAGTTATCAGAGTAGAAAGATATTTCCTAATTTATCGAATTAGGTGGCGTCCATAAAGCGCAAGGCCACGGTGCACCCGGTTACTGAGGTTTCCCCCTCGTTCCAGAACCCTCGGTAATACGGCAGGTTGCAGTACAGTATTCCTAACCACTGATACGAAACAAAGAATTTAGAAACAAGAAATGTAAAAGTGCTGAGAGTTCAGAGTCAGAGACAGGTCGAGTTGGTTTGATCCGTCAACAATATTAAGCGTTGCAATAATATAATGGTGTAGAGCGTACTCTACTCTTGCCACAAGCAAACTAACTGGCAACAAAAGAACGACTATAAGCATGGATGTCTGTTTGTATAATATAGGATTTTTTGATTTGTCGGATTGTCTTGGCTTTTTAAGTTTTGGTTTGAAAAATTAAGTAAAATATGACCTAATATGTACCCTAGGGTGGGCCAAAAAAAAAAAGAATCATTTTTTTTTTTTAGCTACCATGAAAATATCGTTCAGGAAGACGAAAAATAAATCCTGTCAAAGTTTAAGCTCTTAATATTAATATTAAGAGGTGGCGTTTAGTGATTATCGATTTCCCATTTAAATAACACAGGAAATTTTTTTTTTTTCATTTGGAATTTTATTCCGTTTCAACGAATCAGCGTGTGATAAAAACCAATACATATTCTTGTAGGAAATTGAACGATCTCCAAAAAAGGTCTGATATGATTTTTCGCTAAGTCGAAAAAAAAAGGAAGTCAAAGTCATCATATAACATTTGAGGTTGAACTTTAACCTTGAATAACTTTCAAACGAGTGGACTTAGCGAAAAATCATATCAGACCTTTTTTGGAGATCGTTCAATTTCCTACAAGAATCTGTATTGGTTTTTATCACACGCACATTCGTTAAATCGGAATAAAATTCCAAATGAAAAAAAAAAAATTTTCTGTGTTATTTAAATGGGAAATCGATAATCACTAAACGCCACCTCTTAATATTAATATTAGGAGCTTAAAATTTTACAGGATTTATTTTTCGTCATCCTGAACAATATTTTCATGGTAGCTAAAAAAAAAAAAATTATTCTTTTTTTTTGGCCCACCCTAATGTACCCTATCTCTGTTTCCGCGCGGCTCGCTCTCCCTCCGCGCCTGTCTCTCCTGCTTTTCTTTGTTATCTTTCTCTCTTTGTCTCTCCTCTTTTTTACGCTCTTCTGTCTCCTTCGCTGCTCTCTCCTTCGCTGCTCTTTCCTTCGCTGCTCTCTCCTTCGTTGCTCTATCCTTCGCTGCTCTCTCCGTCTCCTCTCTCTTCTTCTCCTCTCTCTCCTTCTCCTCTCTCTTCTCGGCTCTCTCTCTTTTTTCTTTGTCCTGCTCCTCCTTTTCTTTCTCCCATTCCTTGCGCATCGTGCGCATCGCGGCTAGATCCGCCCGCTCTAGCACGCGCTCCTCCTGCAGCACTCGCATCTCCTCCCGCAGTTTCGCGAGCTGCTCCCGCAACTCTTGTTCTCCCATTGTCTGATTTATGGTGGCCACGGTGAGGAAAGAACGGGAAATGTGAGGGAAAAACAAAAAATTGGTCAGGGATTCCTGGAAATGTAGTACTGTTTGGCCAGTGATTCAGATAGATAGGTTGTGGATAGAAGTGGATACGAAATTAGGGATACAAACGGATTGGCGGGACTTTGAATTCGAACAGACTATCAGAGGGATTCAGATAGATAGACTGTGTATAGAGGTAAATGCGATGTTAGGGATACAAACGGATTGGCGGGACAGTAAACTACAGATTTTTCGAATGGGGTCGTCCAAAAAAAAATTTTGTTTTACTTTTTGGGGCGCATGAAGTGAAAAATAACTTGGGGCGCATGAAGTGAAAAATAACTCAAAATAGTGAGAACATTTTTTTTTCCAATTAAAATTGCGAATGTTATAGGCAATTGAATTTCTCTGATTTTGGAATATATATGTATAGGAGGTATTCTGCCCCAAGTGAGACCGGTACGGTTGCTCACCCTAATAAATATTTTTAATAATTTATTTTTGTTATCAGCAATCCAAAAGAAACCTAGGTGAATTATTTCAAATTTTTTTTTGGAATACGAACCGAGTTGGAAATTGTGAATTTTTCTAGTAAAGTAATCTTCAATTAATTATAACTCAGCCCGGGTTGTTCGAATCAGAAAAAACAAACACATTAAAATGATTGTCAGAACTTGTAGTTTTCTAAAAAAATATCATTGTTAATCATTATTTCTAGGTTTAATTCGAAATTATTTTATTAGAAAAATTCACAATTTCCAACTCGGAAAGTATTCCGAAAAAAAAATCCAAAAAAATTCACCTATAGGTTCCTTTTGGGTTGCTGATAACAAGAATAAATTATGAAAAATATTGATAAGGGTGAGGAACCGGACCGGTCTTACTTGGGGCAGAATACCTCATAGATAAAGCTTACATGGGTGACGTCATAAACTAGTAGTTTTCAATTCGTTGTACATACTGCCATTTTTGTTTAAACGAAAAAGGAAAAAATACGTCCAAATTATTTTTCGCCAAACTACTGGAATGTAAAATAACAAAAAAAGTCGTGGACGACCTTATATTGTGACGGCAAAATGATGAGCGTGGACGAAGATATTGAGAGAATAATCGTTGAGAAAGTAATCAGAGTCATCCGTCTCTGTACTGGAGTTTGACATTATTTTATTTCGATACTCCGTAATCTTGTCATGCATAATACTTCGCAATTGTTCGAAGGCACCTCGCATAGGTAATGTAAAAGTGAAGAAGAGAGAAATGCCCCTGAAACTTCCCTGATGCCCAAAAGCATATTCATATAACGTCGCATGGCTACGCGTCTATTGGCTTGTTTTCCATGTTCATACACAGAGTAACTGATTCCGCGACGGCGAGAGGCACCGATGAGTGGGGATAGTACAATAATGAGCAGTTAATCCGAGGACCTAAAAGTGCCCATATTCGTTACCAGAAAAGTTTTGGAAAAATGACGAACAACAATATTTTTTAGAGCTTATTTGGGTTCCACGAGTTGTTTTACTTCACCATTATATACGGGATAAAAATTTGACAAGATTAGGGACGCTGTTTTTCGATGAGAACTTCCAGCTCCAAAAATTTGCGAGAATATCTGAGGGGGTGAGGCCGGATCCGATGTCTAGAATTGGCAGACAGACTTGCTCGTGTACGAAGTATAGACGATTCAGCGACGCCGAGAGACGAGGAATAGGGATAGTACAATAATGAGCAGTTACTCCCAGGACTGTGCTCCTATTCGTACTTGACTGATGTCTTCGTACTTCCAATACCAATTATTAAGTAATACAGTAACGATAAAAAAATTTGTGAAAAATGATAAAGGAAAGCTCTGGAAGCGATATAATATTTTTTCTACGGTCTTGTGACGGAAAATAATAATGGAGCTTATTCGGGTTCAACGAGTTGTTTTGCTGCACTTTCGCAAATTTTTTGGAGTAGGAATGGGATTGAACATTGAAGATGAAAAACGGATCACCTTGAGGTACAATTTAGCAAAAATGTATTGTACTTACTGCGATTAAATTCCTTTCCTCGTCTTCTTTTTTCTTTTTTTTTTTCTTCGCGCCTTGTCGTTAAGTTCTCGAACAACAATGGACAATCTACGAATACACGCCAACCATAAAACAAATTTCGCGGCCTATAGCGGAACCTTGAGCCTGCGCGCGCATGGAAACACTGGCCCGGCGCCTCAGTTTCCCATTGACGTCGCGTGTCGGGGAGAGTGGCTCTCGCTGACCGTAGAACCGCGCTCACGAAAATCCGATGCGACGACCCTGTCTGCGAGATTAGGCTGGATTAGGCCCCGAACCGTTCACATTCGCGAGGTCCCGGTACACCAAAGTGTATAGCGATGAAATTACCGCATCTCGGTCTTGCCCGAGATAAGCGTAACTTCATGATAAAAATACTTTTCGTCGTCTTTGATTTATGAAATTATATTATAATACATTATATATTTATATGACCAAAAGTTTTTCTCGGCGAGCGCCTGGCATTGGTGCCAATAAAGCGTTGGACCACAACCGAACATCAACGAGGTAAACTGCTTTCCTGATAAACTAAGCTCGAAGGAAGGCTGATTTTACCCCGAGGTAAGTGAATCACAATTATCGCACGTGATAATTTGTTCTTGAAAATGTAAATAACGATAAAATGCCAGAATAGGTCAATATAATCATAGAGCCATCAAATAGATGTGATTGAAGGGCATGCGGAAATAGTAGTGACGAATAAATAGTCGCTCGAATTCGGGTGCCATGCTGTGGGTTCTATCTAAATTTACATTTTACAGTTGGCGTTGCAATGAGAAAATATTATTTACTCACAGAAACTGGACATTGATGCGCATCGCTATGCCAAGAGTGATCCTGGGCAAGGTTTCATAGATGACGAAGTTCGCAGCACCGCCTAGCTGAGCAGTTCAGAAGCTGACAGAGCACCTCGTACTCAGCGCTGAAATGCTGCCACCGGCCGACTGACTTTAGGTATCCGTACGCCTCCTCGAAGCCTCCTCGTCTTTCATCACTGTAGTACTGGTCTACTTGTAAAGCTTTTCTTCTCACACGACAGCTCAGTCATTGCCGAAGTCAGAAAGGAAGAATATGCTGGGTGCAACAATCAAGTTCGTTCGGCTCGTGTAACATTGGAATTTGTCAACTTACATAGCGCTGAAGTCACACTATTTGATTGTGTTTTAATTTTTGCCAATGTGAAATCTAAATCGTGTTCGCGCGCTTCGTAGAAACAGTTTTATCAAATTCGAGTGCATTTCAGACGGCGGTGCATCGGACAGATTGGATCTTTCAGCTTCGTTGGATCAGGAATACCGAAAGTCGAGAAATTGGAATGCTAATCGAGCCAGATGTCGTCGATTATCCTGCGACGGAACTGTTTTATAAAACATTCGCAGAGTTAACCGTAAGAGTATTGTCCAAAGCAAAGAACCAACTTGATTGACTCAGTGTACCGATACTCTTAGAATTCTACGCAAACTAACTGAGAACCTAGGTAGAGAAAAATCTATTTTGAAATTTTATGCAGTAAAAATTTTCGATTTAACTGTCACAATTCTGACGTTGGCACGACGATGATTGCGACTTCGAAAGGTTTGCTGTGGTCTAAAGGTTACCCGAAGAGCCTCAAACTTAGAGAACTCTGAACTTGTGTTACGAAATAAGTAACGCAGCAAAATTCTAATAGTATTCCCTAGATTATTTGTAATATTGTAATTAATCAAATGACGGAATGATTAGAAGAGGAATTGCTCTTCGAATTTCACTTTGTTGCTTCCTTTGTGACACTATTTTCAACAAGTTCTGTAAGTCTGAACAGTTTCTTGCTTATCTTTTGGAGTAGAACTAGCTTGAATGAGTGTAGTGATTTGAGAGGTTATTCATTTAGGGTTATTGTGCTAGAAGTTCACTCATGAGTTTTATACAATTCGAAGCTATCTTTCCCTGAGCTATGATATTGCAGCTCTTTGCGCTTTATCAATAATTATTGTGTAAAAGGTATTCCACGAAGTACAGAGCTGCTCCTCGTAATGCTTCTGAAATAGGCTTTATTCGAAAACCTCCCATGCGTCTGAGTTATTCTTGAATCTTGCTGGGCTTGCACACACATATTTTAAGATGCGTGAGACACAAACCCACATCGGTTTTCAGAAATAGCTACGATACTTTGACTTTGACATTTTTTTTGATGAAAAAAAGCGATATATTTTCAATTATTTTTTCTCAAATCCGTAATTTTGTCTCGATTTACAAAATCTGACGTGGGTTTGTAGCTAGTGTGTGTAGAAACGTACCATGAAAATTTGAAGCGCTTTCGACAAAAACTCAGACTCATTGGACTTTTTCAACTGCCAGAAACCTAGTTCAGAGATAAATCGCTTTGAATTTTTTTTGTTTTTAATTATTCACAAAGTTAAAGAAATTCAAGATATAAGTTATAGCAACTTGAAGAAAATTCAACATATATATATGGGGAATTTGTCCTGCGGGCAGCGAATCATGCGGTTGATAACTTGTAAATCTGGTTTTGTAAAATGAATACAAACATTTGGAAGAATATTGATTCGCTATATAAATTTGAATGCTCATCTCTAGTGAAGTGTGTGACCAAAAACTTCAATATGATTTCCAACCGTAGAAAAACACATTTTGGAGTTGTTGTCTTATGGGGGTATACACACCTTGAAAAGGATTTTTTCCAAATCACTGCTACGCTCTGTGAAAACATTCTAGTGACTTAGTTCTTTTACGGTTGATTAGTTTCATAGTTTTTTCCAAATCTGGAAAGATCATGTACCATGTATCAAAATAGCACTAATTAACTGTAAAAAAACTGAGTCACTAGAATGTTTTCTCAGAGTGTAGCAGTGATTTGAAAATAATTATTTTTTATTATTATAATTTTTTTACCTCACGTAAATCACTTGAGTGTTGTAGCTTGATGGGAAACTGCATCTGAAGTTACTTTTTTTCACAGATTAAAAAAGCAATAACCGAAATATAGGGAAATTGAAAACTTCTGCTGGAACGCTGATACGCATTATACGCTTTATTGAGCTTAATAAATTTTTTTTCGGTTCAAGGATTTGTGTACGTGAAGATAAGGGTTCAAAGAACACTTTTCCGTAAAAATAAAAACAAAAATCGATTTTTTTGAAATTTTATCCTCAAATTTCAGTACTTCCTACCCTTGAGCCCCTTATTATGCCACGCATTGCCGCGTCCAATGCTGTACTCCACAGCATTATTATTATATTGGCACTCACAAAATTAGTCATCCCACCTGTTTTCATCGACAGAATATTAAAACTTGCAGTAGGGTGAGTGCACCAGTGAATGAACGATTAAGCGTACGGTCAGTTTTAAAGAAGGTTTTCTTTATACTAGATGGTTGTTGCCTTACAAAACCAGTTCTATTCGACACATCGTATCCTAAATATTTGGGATCGCTTGTTGAAACGTGTTGTCCAAACAGAAATCCATATGAAAGAACCTATCCGAAACTGAAATGGCAATTTCACCAGTAATTGAACACTTGGACCCAGTCAATAAACAGCCTTCGATCCAGTAAATAAGCAGACCAATCCGAAGAAACAGTAGGTATCAAATAAATCGGTAGGTAGTTATAGTTAGTATTATAAAGAAACATTTTAATTGAAATAACATCTCATTTTCATATCGTTCATTCACTGGATTTACGTAAAGCAGTGCTGTTCATTAAAGAAGAAGAGAAGACACCCTGTTCTGAGTAGCAATGTATTATTATCAGCGTAGTAGAAGGAATAATCACCCGAATGAATAAATTTAAAATAAAATTGAAATTACAATAAAATACTGTATAACACTGTTATATATGAAGTAGTCTCTGTCAACTCAGACACCCATTTCATTTGAGGTCTCCGAACATTCTGTAATAATTTGCACACGTTGTTGGGGATGTATTTTTTTTTTTTGGAAATGTATTACCGGTCATTGCATTCCAGACATGGTTTTAATCAATCGTTATCATGAGAAAAAAAAAATTGTATAAAAAATGGGGGTTAAAATATATTAATTGTCCCACGGAGAAAATATATCATCATTATGAAAGAAATAAAAATAAAAATTTGTAAAAAGTTGAGACTAAGGATATGAAAGCTGATGTCCCAACACAATATCTATGAATATTTATACATGTATTATTTATATTTATTTATATTTAAACACGTGTTGCAGGGTTCGGCCGCGCCGGTGTTGGCGCGCAGCCACGCGAGTAACGAACGGCAACGTCGCAACTCCGTCTTCCTTGCGGACGCGCACCGTAATAGTCGTAGCCCGTCGTAGATAGAAGTGGATACGAAATTAGGGATACAAACGGATTGGCGGGAGATTGAATTTGAACAGACCGTCAGAGGGATTTAGATAGATAGGTTGTGGATAAAAGTGAACGCGAAATTAAGGATACAAACGGATTGTCGGGACTTCGAATTCAAATAGGCATTGAATGGGAATGAGATGGAAAGGCTGTGGATAGTAGTGAATACGAAATTGAGGGTACAAAATGATAGACGGGACTTTGCATTTGAACAGACCATCAGAGAGATTTAGATAGATGGACTGTGGATAGAAGTGGAACCGAAAATAGGGATACAAACGGATAGGCGGGACTTTGAATTTAAATAGGCATCGAATGAGATTCAGATAGTTGGGAGTGGATAAGAAATTGGGAATATGCAAAGATAGGCGCGATTCTTATTTTGAGCGGACCATCAAAGGGATTCAGATAGATAAGCTGTGGATAGAATTAGATAAGAAATCAGAGATTAAAAAGGATGGGCTCTAGTTTGGATCTAAATCAGATAGAGGAAGATTCACGTAGATTGGCGGTGGAAAGGATTAGAAAGGAAATTAGAGATTGAAAAGGATAGGCCCTAGTTTTGATTCAAATCAGATGGAAGAGGATTCACGTGGATTGGCGATGGATATCATTAGATAGGAAATTAGGGATTGGAAAGGATAGGCCCTAGTTTGGACTCAAAAGAAGATAGCAAGAGATTCGCAAAGATAGACCGTTGATAGGGTTAGATTAATTATCTTAATCCCTTTCTATCCAAAGGATCCAAAGTGATTCAAGTGGATAAAGATTCTATCCGTTGACTTCCAGCAGGGGAGTTATCGAGCGAAAACCGTTATTGGGATATAATAAAAAGAAATAAAACAAATAATTATAATAAAATTTTTTAAAAAGTTGAGACTAAGGATATGAAAGCTGATGTCCCAACACAATATCTATGAATATTTATACATATTGGTTACGTGTGCATGTAGTACGTACCTCGTAGTCTTGCTTGTACGGAATTATCGTCGGATTACACTTTTTCACACACAATTATTAATAAATTATTTTACTCGTCAATATGCTGGCTCAGAACCGGCGAGTTTGTCTGAAACACGTGTTGCAGGGTTCGATCGCGCCGGTGTTGGCGCGCAGCCACGCGAGTAACGAAGGGCAACGTCGCAACGTCCGTCTTCCTTGCGGACGCGCACCGCAATAGTCGTAGCCCGTTAACCACGCGCAACCATTGTCAGATTGTTTGCTTGTATGATAATTTTGAATATCATATTAATTTACAACCGTTGTCAGTAAATGTATAACGAGACTATTTCTGTGACTGTGATACTTAATAGATTACAACCTTACGCTAAACCTAACCTATCAATCTTGGCATGGTACTATTTCGGCGAGGATCTTACTTTGACTAAGGAACTCATCGAACGATGCGCACCATCTCCCGAAAGTTGGCCACAATATCCCATAGAGTTCAAAGGTGATTAAAAAAATGATTCGGTTATCTGAAGCGCGATAATTTGGGTGGTTCGAAATAATCCGACCCCCCCTTTTTTCAGGTGCATCATCTGAAGAGAATGAGTACGAGTAAAAAAGATATTTCCCACTTGGCGAGTGATTTTCACCTAATTTCCAAAAAAATTACAGCTGGCATGATTTTCAATGTATTCATCTTAGTTTATCAAGATCTATACTTTTTCACCCTTATTTCGGATTTCAATGCTCCCATGAGCCAGAACGGAAAATATCTGTTTTCATCGTACTGAAACTTTTCAGGGGGTACCCTTGAAAAAATTCGGGGGTACATATATACATGAGGCATTGTTTTGTTGTGCGTGAGACATTTGTGACTTTTTTTTATTCTTTTTCATATCAACATACAAAGAAGATACGAACAAATTACGTGTACTTGAAAGTCGGGCTTTCACCACTGACTGAGAATCTCGAGGAAGGGCAAAATCTGAAAAGAATGAGGAAACGTATAAATCACGATTGGATATCAGCACAATGTTGTCCAATACTAACAGTCAATCATTATCCAACGGATTAACGACCGTCCAAATCATGTGATCGCACCAGGACCGTGGGTAATAAAATTAAAAATGTTGCAACAGACTCTGACGAAATGTATAGCTCGGATAGGTCAGTTGAAAGAAACGTAATAGATCTGTGACAAAAAACACAGATAAAAGGATTGGAAAAAAGCTGAGTGAGCCTGCAACGAGACGATCTGAATAACAATTACGTTATTGCCCCTGCCGGATCATCAAATGCATCATCTAAATCTGCTGTGAATATAATGAACGATTCGATCATTAGAAGTGAATCTGGGGATATTTCTATTAGAAATGGAAAACAAGGTGAATAATTATCATTTATTTTTACTGTCATCATGAAAAATTCGGATGAACATTTTTGTCTTTGGGATGTATAATCCTTTTTATCTTTTTTATATAAGAAAACTCTAAAGTCAGAAACGAAGCAGCGGCTTCAATACTCAAGGTAGTGGAAAATATTGTACGCGCCGGCTAATCACTGACAGCTCTGTCGGCACATGTATCTGAAGGTATTGAATTGCTCGTCCTACTTTATTATAAAATTAAAGAATATATCTGATTGTCACGATTCAGATTTTCGTTTTTATACTCAGATTCATTGACTACGATAGATCAACACGACAAAGAATCATAGTTCTACTGTTCATCAAGTGATGTATCACGCCAGAATGATTCACAAAGTCCGGAGCATAATCCTTAGTCTAAAAGCACAGGCTGCAGACGACTCGAGAATAATGTTATCCGAAAAAATCAACACAGCTAGGCCTATACAGTCCACGTAAACTGTGGGTGGAGGTGAGTGTTCTTTGCGATGGCACATAAATAACATTGATATCAAAATACCACAATTCAAAGATGGAATCCTCCAGTATTTTCATCAGGCACCGACATAAAAATATTGATATCAAAAATGTACCTGAAATTGCGAAACTGGTTTGGACTTAAACTGCTATGAAAGGTAGAGCTAAGCTTTGGTATGACGCTGGTAAAACTTAAATCAATTCTTATGTTCAATTTCGTCAAGCAATCTATAATGAATTTTTTATTCAAGAATACTCACAGCATTGCCAGATGAGATTAGATTAGATTTATTCCTTGATTGCCTAATTACATAGAGAGCCCTGCACTCATATTATGGGAATTGGCTTCCGGTGGATTTGAAAAATGTCGAAACACTTTCGAGATACGGTCGTTCTGATCAAAAGTCTCAATGGGCGAAATACTTTATACTTTATCACTCTTTCGTGATACACATTTTAAAAATTATATGTTAAGATTTTGTATTTATCGCATTCTTCGTCAAACCATTTTTGGGCTTGTGGCTACAACTTTGATTGAATTTACTATGTTGAAGGCCATGCCATCTGTACCTTAGGCTTGTCGTTAGGAACAAAATTTACGGGCCGTCCCCCAAATCGACTCCAAATAAATCTAAACTCATGAAATTGGCAAAAAAATAACCATCACATTGGCATGGGATGACTCATAAACAATCTTGAGGGCAGGGGGGTGGCTACTTTTTTTCCACATAGCAGCATTTCCGTAGACCAATCTGTGAGAATTTCAGATCTTTACGTCCATAATTAGACCCACAGTGAAATAATAACTGAAAAGACCCCGTGTATTTCAAATAGAGAAGTTTATCCTCTGTGGCCAAGAGTCAAGCGTTAAAATAAAAATCTTAAAGAATTACAGGATGAGTCTTGATTCATTTGGAGTCGATTTGGGGGGCGGCACGGGAAATTCATGTTTTTTCACGTTCTAACGGCCACCCTACTGTACCTAGGCTTACCTCGATTACCGCTTCTAAGTTTTACATGTTGTACATTTAATAGACTTAACCGGCATGCTGTTATTGTACTCCAAAATCAACTTCGAACTGACTTTCACCGGCAGATGGTTAGATAATAACAATGAGCTTAGTACCTTAATGTTAACTCTATGAGGTCTCGTCCTCTCGCGTTGAATATCTGGTTTTTATTGTGAATAATTCATGGTAATTGCTCAGGGTCTATGTGCCTGTTATTATTAGTGTTTTGTTTATTTATTTGGTTTAGATACGAAGATTATTTTCCTGTTCCTATGCTCAGTTATGACAGAGATGCACTCGTCGGTCTTGTATATGTCCTCCGTATATTTTTATAGTATTTTTTGTTTCTTGCAATAATCAATCCTCCGCTGGCGCAACCTCTGGCTGCTGATTTTATAGCTAGGCTGTCGAACACCTGGTGGTCTTTTGATAATAATAGGGTTGGGCTTGTAGTATGCCACGATTCGCTTACTATGTCCTGCTCCGTTAGCTCGATTGTCATCTGGTGTAAGTTATTCAGTTCTTTAGGCATGGTCGGATTCAAATTTCGTTGCTATTGGGTGCTTTGCTGCTCTAGTGCAGGGGTCTCTCGTCGGGTCCTGGTCTTACCGTGATATTTTGATTACGTAGTCATGAAATGCTTGTACAAAATTTGCAGAGATGCTTGCGAATCAGATTTGCTGTTGAGATTTCGTCAAAGTAGGCAGTAGAGTATACAGTTGAACTATTCTCCTAGAGATATTCGACATTGCCGATTGTGAGGTGTATCACATAATCGAAAAGCGTTACAGATTTCAGAGTCGGTAAATAGCGTGCCAACGTTTGGAAGGATGCGACCACGTCAGAATGTTCAAGATTCCATTCCACTAGATTTTTCATATTCATTGGATAGTAATCTGTTTTTAATTTACGTAAACAATTAGTCAATTCTGTAGTTTTATGTACAGTTTCGTATATAATACAGGCCAAAAAGTTGTTTAGCATTCGTGTTTTTTTATTCCAAATCTAAATAGCCGAAAAGCACTCGCATTACCCAGGAATATCGTTCGATTTGTGTTGCCCAAATTTTAGATGGATTTTTGGAAACTTGTACTATCAGGGAGTACAGGCTTATTACTTTTTCTTTCATTTTGTCGACCCCGTTTATCATGCTACGAAACGTGTAGAATATGAATATGAATTCACTCTCCAAGTTAGAAAGCAGTTCGTCAAAGTATCTCTTTTTTTTCACATATTTCAGTAAGTCTTACAGTATCGATGTCACAACGACAAATTTGCAAAAAAACACAAAAAATTAAAATAACGAAAAAATCAACAAAAAAGTGTTTATTATAAATTTAAATTCAAAACAGTTCCATGAAGTATTCCCCATGGAATATAGTCGTAGATTTTTTTTTGGCTTCATTCGGTTTTAGAATCTACGATATTCACCATAGTCATTATCATCGTCAGCCGAAATAAAATAAGTAAATACAAATAAGGTGCGGAATAGAACACTAGCCCTGGGTTGCGATTCTGTAACTCTCCGTTTACTCCGCTAACTCCGCTAACTCCGCTAACTCCGCTAACTCCGCTAACTCAGCGGAGACCGTTGGTTGGCTGAGGAGCGTCCAATCAGAGATCGTTTCGGATCGGTCTGTTTATTATTTTTATCGGTCTATTATTTTAATTCTCGTCTATTTTGACTTCAACTCGCTTTAGCTTACTCAATTTTCAGAATTTTTGAACGAAATTTGCAGGAATCATGTATTATAGTGTTTCAGGATTGGTTAAAAAATAAAAAGGTTTATATTATTATTACCAAGAAAGTTATTAATTTTTTTCCGCGACATTGCAAAAATCAGTTATGAATATCTTAAATGGCTTCGGAAGTCGAACGAATTTCGAGCAACCGAAAACTTCCAGTGAGAAAGTTGTTCATCAAGGTCCAAATAAGTTTTCTGGAAAGTTTCACTTCAATCGAATAAACGTTGTTAATACTTTAAAGCATTACCGCCTAGTTCTGTCGCGCGTAAAAATAAATACTAAAATAAACTTAGTAAATCTATATCAATATTGAATTTAATTAATAAAATATTATATTCAATATCAAATAATATCTTTCTCATTAAAATAAATAGTACAATCTATATTATAATATATTTATGAATTATTATTAAAAATAAAAAATTAGGGCCTCGCGTTTGTTGCGACTAGCGGCCGGGCAAAGCCCACGGCGCCGTACGACTACCGATCCGAAAAGGTCTCCGATTGGACGCTCCTCAGCCAACCAACGGTTTCCGCTGAGTTAGCGGAGTTAGCGGAGTTAGCGGAGTTAGCGGAGAGTTACAGAATCGCAACCCTGACCTTGGGTTCAATAAATCGTTTATAACTTCATTCGTTGGTGTCTCTTCACACGCTGTGACCTAGGTGACTCGTATATCTGACTTCCCGAGCAGAAATCCTAGCACGGCGGCGGTTCTTATAGAACGGGCCAACGTGAAAACGATATCGGCATCCCGATGTGACGGCCTAATATCGAAAGTTTTTAGCGGCCCGACCCTGTCCCAATATCGAAAATTAATTTAATGGTTATACCCTGGCCCACTACCTCGGCCCAATATTGGTATCAGATTGGCACCGAATACAGCGGGTGTACCTCGGCATGAGATATCCATCCGACGTTCGTTCCGATTGAACCCCCGGGACAGCGGTTGAACATCGGCGTCCGATATCTGTCCAATATCGGATCCCGAATGACCCCTGATACGACGGCCGTGGCTCGGCACGAGAGACCCACCCAACGTTGGTTGCGGATCAATCGCCATTCCGTGCAGAAATTGATGAACCGCGGTTGTTCTTATTGAACGTACCAACGTCGAACCAATATTGGCATTCTAATGTTCTAATGTAACGGCTTTGCATTGTCAATTCCAGCTGGCCCGAGTTCGGCACAATATCATGAACCGCGACAATGGCTACATGGTGTTGCACTAGATTGGGCCAGTGCTGGCTCCATATTGGTTGCCAATAGATCGTTCAAATATATCCACGTAGTATGTTCACCCAATATTGGCCATCGCGGCGCAACCGTTGGAGTGGTCAGTCGTCAACGTCGGATGTACACCCAATATTGGCCATTGGCTGGCAATCATTGCGGCGGTTAGTCGCCAACGTCGAATAAGCACCCAACATTGGCCTCTGGCTGGCAACCGCTGCAGAAGTTATACCGTGGTTGACAATCTCGGTCCGAGGTCGAACTTGAGCTAGCAGCCGTTGCGGAAGTTATACCGTGGTTGACAATCTTGGTCCGAAGTCGAACTTGAACCAGCAGCCTATGCAACGGTCATACTGTAGTTCACAATCTCGGTCCGAGATCGAACCTGAGCTAGCAGCCGTTGCAGAAGTTATACCGTGGTTGACAATCTTGGTCTGAGGTCGAACTTGAACCAGCAGCCCATGCAACGGTCATACCACGGCCCGGAATCTCGGAACAAGACTGGCCTCAAAACACCTATTTATAAATTCTATAAAATAAATACGGGGCATGATATACTGGCCCAATAACGCAAGACTATATAGGGCCGTGGATGGATGCCAATATCTGCCCGAATCAGAAACGCACCATTTACCCAAGCACGTCAGGCAATATTGGGCCACCGTAACATCGAATCTTGGTCCGGTGCCGGCACCCAAGCTTGGTCCGACTTTCTTTCGGTGTTATCGGGCCAATACGGAACAGCGTTACATTTCAATCACGGACCAAAATTGAATAGCAATCGCGGGCCAAGATTTTTCGAGCGGCTGCAGCGTTGGACCAATATCGCGCCGTCGTGAAATTTCTGCTCGGGTTATGTCTAATGGCGTATATCTCGCAGCGCTGCGACGCCTGCGCATCCTCGTTCTCTTACCGGCGGTCGGATTTGAATGTGTCTTTACGCCGTATATATAGCAGGCATATCTCTCTCTCTCTCTCTCTCGTTCGAATACTGTATAACCCTACGTGTATTGCAGCCAGGGTTGTCACCACTCCGGGTTTGACCCGGAGACTCCGGGTTTTGGTTACTTTACTCCGGGTTCCGGGCTAAAAACTAAATCTTCGGGTGAAACGTATGACCCATTATTTGTCATCCAGACCAGACTCCTTTGTTGAAAAGTGTATCAGCAAATTCAAAATATATTTTCAAATTCAAAGCTAATAACCAAAATTGATCATAATTTTCGTTCGCTTCGTGGAGTTACTTGTAATTTACTTGTAGTGAAAATCTTGCGTATTTATAACTAGTCGATCAACCGTACAAACGTTTCTAAGTAGTTTTATTGTGATTTCTAATAAAAAGCGTTGAAATTTTAATTTTTACCCCCCCCCCCCCCCCCCCCTCTTCCGCCTGCCAATCTCCGGCTCAGAAGTCGGCCTGAGGTGGCGACCGTGATTGCAGCCGTGCAGGTTCCCTGCGATTCCTCAGCGATCTGCGCAAGTTCAAGGGATCTGACTTTATTCCTTCATTGTTCTTTACCCGACCGCTTTCGGCTTTAATTTCATTTTTCAATTTTTTTTCTCTTGTGCAGGGGTCTTCGGGCGCTAGATTCCGGTCAGCTCTCTCTCCGTTCCCTGTACAAATAGTTTACTTCTATAGTTCTCTGTTGGTTCCAGTGGCCCGACTGTCGTGATTTCCTAGCGAGGATATGGTTTTGCTCGTGTTTATTCGTATCTTACGTCGTAGGGTTGTTCGAGGCTTCTTTTCAAAGGCGTGTTACTGGCCGATTGCGCGTATTTGGTTCATGTGCCGTTTCCATACCCGATCATCGTCCAGCTCCACCTCGTATATCAGATTTCCTAGTTTTTCTCTGTCACGTCCGTGATCAATGGTAATATCAGTAGATAATGTGATTCAAGATCGGTATCATACATATCGAAAACCCCCAATATTCTTTCGATAGAATTTTAATTTAAATTACCTTCCTCTGCCGGTCTACAAAACGTGATGAAAAATATACAAATAAATATTTATACATATTTATATATATTTATATATATTTATATATTATATATGATTCAATATATTTTCATATTGATTTATCTAAAAATAGCTAGTTTAACTATTTTTGGATTTTTATCATAACCATATAAAATGATTACTCCGACTTCTCCCAGAGTCAACTGCACTAAAAAAAAACTATCTACAACTAGTTTTACTTGATAGAAATGGTCAATATTAATCAAATAATTTGTTAGCGCAGACTAAATGAATATAGTTTGACCGACTGTACATACATGATCAGATCTCTATATTGCTACATTGACCATACGACTTTTGTCAAAATTAACGGTAAATTTATAGTTCAGAACAACATAATTTGATAAGTTCTAGTGACTATAAATTCGGACTGTCCTCTCAGCGAACAATAATTTATAGTGCAGTTAACCAGATTTTTCTCTGGGTGTAGACTTTTCATTTATATTTCATTCATATTTCCAAAAATCAAACATTTGATTTTGTGAAGCGAAGTTTTTATCCAGTAGACACATCAACAGGATGTTTCTGTCATGACTCTTCAAAATCGCGACGTAATGTACTTACAGTTTTTAAATTCCACCGAGTTTTGAAAGTATTCATTTCTGCTCGATTCAACATTAACACAGATCACTTTACCATGCTGTTCGTTCGTCAGCGAGTTTTAAATTTGTATTAATTTATTGACTGCGTCACATCGTCAAGAGATCTCTGAGATCATTTAGTGATTTTGCTGTGTATGTTGCGGATACATCTTGCGATACGGTCTCATAGATTTCCTTTATTGTTTTTTTAAGAAATCTCTAAATTACGTTCGTAACGCTGCAAACACGGCTGAGTGTGTGATTGATAGCTTGAATGTGTTTATCATGCCGGCAGGGTTTCATCCAAACAGAGCTCTGTTATACTTGACGGATGCTGCTTCCTTTTATTCCATTTTTCCCTTTTTCCCTTTCATGCGCACTCTCGTTCTCTTACCGGCGGTCGGATTTGAATGTGTCTTTACGCCGTATATATAGCAGGCATATCTCTCTCTCTCCCTCTCGTTGTAAATAGTGTATAACCCTACGTGTGTTGTAGCCGTGCAGGTTCCCTGCGATTCCTCAGCGATCTGCGCAAGTTCAAGGGATCTGACTTTATTCCTTCGTTGTTCTTTACTAGCCCGCTTTCGGCTTTAATTTTATTTTTCATTTTTTTTTTCTGCTCTGCAGGGGGCTTCCGGCGCTAGATTCCGATCAGCGTTCTCTCCGTTCCCTGTACAAATAGTTTACTTCTCTAGTTCTCTGTTGGTTCCAGTGGCCCGACTGTCGTGATTTCCTAGCGAGGATATGGTTTTGCTCGTGTTTATTCGCATCTTACGTCGTAGGTTGTTCGAGGCTTCTTTTCGAAGGCGTGTTACTGGCCGATTGCGCGTATTTGGTTCATGTGCCGTTTCCATACCCGATCATCGTCCAGCTCCACCTCGTATATGAGATTTCCTAGTTTTTCTCTGGCGCGTCCGTGATCAATGGTAATATCAGTAGATAATTTGATTCAAGATCGGTGTCACACATATCGAAGATCTCTAATATCTTTTATTATATTAATCCCCGTGGTGTTTCTGTGTACCGGCTTATATCTTCGCCATTTTTTATTATAATAAAACTACTTTGTGGTCGAATTGAATGTTTTACTGGCGGGCAGATGCGCGTACCTATGGTTTTTTGTTGACGTGATTTTTTTAGATTTTTTCAGGCGTTTTTCCAATATTACTTATCATCCATATATATTAGAATGGTCCTTAAATACCAACTTGACGAGTGAAGTATGGCAACCTTCAGACAAAAAATAAAAAACAATTTCCCCAAATAATAGATTCTTCGAAAAATTCTAACAGGTGCCTAAAAAGGCCTGAAGTTTACCCATTTTTTCTTTTTTTTTTCGATTTCCCTGCATTCCTCGTGAAATTTTACTTTAATCCCGGCGCGAGGGTGCTAATCGAAAATTCCAATATTTTCGTGTAAAATTGTGCAAAAAAATCAGGCTTAGAGGGTTAACATCATAGACAGGTGGACCGCAGAAACTTCCGTCATTTTTTTCTACATAGGACCACCCTAATAAATAGCATTGATGATGATTGATGATTGATGATTAATGATTGATTCAGAAGGTATATAAGTCATTGCATTATTTCAATTTCTCGATCTTTTATGGCGTTTTCACAATGTAAAATTACATGAATGCTTCCTTATATACTATATTTTTCACATACACGTTATTATCATTTTCTGTATTTACGTATTTGGAACTGTCAGTCAACAAAATTTTTAATTTATCTCTGGACATTACTCTAGATAAGGCCACGTATAATTGACCATGACTGAAGACTGATGATGGTAAATATATTCCCACATTTTGAAAAGACTGCCCTTGGGCCTTGTTTATAGTCATAGCACACCCTAATCTTATTGGGAATTGTCTTCTCATCATAGAAAATGGGATCTCTTCTGCATCAGGGCTCAGATCAATTCTTGGTAATAGAACAACTTTTCCGCTATAAGTACCAGTTATAATTTCGGCCTGTAATACAAAGGGTTTTAAATTCCTAATTATTAATCGCGTGCCATTACATAGCCCTTGTTCAATATTTAAATTTCTTAATAACATCACAACTGCACCGATTTTTAATTTCAGTTTATGAGGTGGAAGTCCGTTAGGCGTGAGAGAATTCAAAAATTCAGTTGGTAATATGCTGGATAGTTGTTCATTGTTCTCGTTCACTACGGTATCAACACTACAATACTCTACAAATTCTCCTTCCATCCTTGACAATATTTCATTGTTCAAATCCAAAACGTCACGATTTGTTGGTGTTAAAATAACTTTTGTTATAATCGATTTATCATTTAATACTATAGTAGTTCCATAAATATCTGTGATTATGTCACCTTTTGATAATAACTCATTGGGGATTTTAAGTAACTCATTATCATTTTCAAATTTGGTGGAATAATTGCCATCACCTACATTAAGTAACCATTGCTTGAATTGATTGTTATCATTACGTGCCCGTACATTTTCGTTCAGATGCATATGTAAAAAATAATTCCATAATGAACTCTTTTTAATACAGTTGTCGACAATTTGTTTTCTGGTGCCATAACGAACAATAGGTAGTGTTTGCCGAAAATCGCCACTCAATACGACAATCTTACCGCCAAAAGGTTCTTCATTGCTACAAATATCTTTTAATAAGCGATCAACAGCTTCGAATGCTAATTTTGATGTCATGGATATTTCATCCCATAGTATAACTTCAACACTTTTTAAATAATGTGCATATTTTGAATTTGCATTAATGTTACAAACAGTATTTTCGGTTATTTTGAAGGGTAGCTTAAAGGCTGAATGGGTAGTTCTCCCATTCGTTAATAAATTTGCCGCTATCCCAGTCCAAGCGACCGCGAGGACATTGATGCTACGATATTCTAATATCTCTATAACTGCATTTAATAAATAACTTTTACCACAACCGCCAGCACCATCAATGTACAAATATTTATCAGTAAATTCATTATTAATTGCATTTATTATTATATCATATATTTTCTTCTGCTTTCTGTTAAATGTCATAATTAAATTTTCAACTTGTTGTTTATTATCATCAATCTCATCAACTTCAATCTGATTATCAACTTCCATTCGTATTTGATCGATTTTTGGCAAATCGTAATTATTCAACGAAAGACCATGTAATAGTAAAACGTTATTAATTATACTCAAACATTTGACTTCAGCTGTACAACTATCTAACATTGGATCCACTAAGTTATTCTTGTGTGCATCATATAATGCACGCGCATTGGCCGGATCATGAAAAATTAGAATATATGCGAATAGTTCGCACATGGCATATGGGAAAGTGAATGCAGAAGCTTCAGTCAAACAAGTATCCCATTCATTATCCAACCTTACAAGATTACGAGCTTTAGCCGCATCATAAAAAGTGGGATATAATACGCCATGAAAAGTACGAATATCTTCGTAACATTGCGCACCAGGTACATGTAATAATAACATTCTTAAAAAAAAACGCTCTTTATCTTTGGGATTTACAAAATACATCCTATTCAAAACTGGTTTAGTAAATTTCTTTCTTAAAGTCCATTGTTTTGTGTTTTTGTTAAACACGTAACAATTTGATAAATCAGTATATAAATATTGACGTGCTTTCACATCGTTTTTATTGAGCTCAAACCAAGACGTTAGAGTAGTTTTCATATTTTTATTTATTATTTTGTCTTCTGAACCTTCTTGAAAATATACAAATTGCTCATCTGGTAAATGCACTGCTAATCTATATAGTGCATGAGATTGTTCGTGTAATGTATATTCAAAAATACGATAAATAGCCTCTGGAGGGCAAAGATAACGTGTTGATAAATATTGGTCAATTTCATCGTAGTTCAAACTTACGCAATCATTTGTATCACGTATATTATTTGTAGGGTCCACTGAACTTCTAGCATTGTCTGGTGTTTCTAAATTTTCAATATTACTTTCATTATTATTATTATTAACATGATGAGTTTTATTATTACTCAAACTAATCATAGCACTGTCCGGGCCTTTTAGCAAATACTTGAATAAATACTTAATGGCCTTAATTGTACAACAAATTTCCAAATTGATGTGACATTCCAATTTCAGAAGCAAATAAGGATTATAGGGTACCACGAATCTGTTGTCAGCTACTTTTGGTTGCTTCTTGTTAGAAGAATATGATATTTGAACCCCATCATTTCTTCGTCGATAGATTGGATATCCAAATGTATCGTTGTATCTAGTCTCCTCATTGTAAGTTTTCGGGAAATTTTTCAAGCAGCGTTTTTTTTTTTCATCCATACACGGAGAGTTTTTATCCTGTTCGCCACATGGACCATGAATCATATACTGTTTCACGAGTTCAAATAATCGTGGGGTATCAACTTTGTTGGGAATTTCTGCACTTATAATTCGATCAACTTCTTCAGAGTTTCTTATCTTGTCCTGTTCATTAAGATATATCAATTCATGAATATGAGGAAATCCCCTTTTTTGAAATTCAATGACAAATATGTGAGCAATAGGCTTTCCGAATATTGCTTTTTCATTAATTTCATACTGTAATACCTTTATTTTTTCATTGAATACACGTGTTATAATATCGGGCCGATCAAAAGTTGTTTCATGTGCATTAAGATTTTCTGTTATTTCAATCCATTTCGAACTACATGTCATGGTAAGAAATAAATCGGGTTTCCCATAATTTTGTACTAATGTTATTGCATCCATGAATTTTTCTCTTAATGAGCGTGGACTCCCAATGTAGCTTGATGGCAGTATGACAAGTTTACCAATACGGCAATTCTCTTCAGTTGATTTATTTTCTATGTAATCCATTAAGCCTTTATACATATCAGTTCGTAATTTGGATTGTTGTGTTCTTAAAAAATACAATCTGCATGATTCAATTTTCGTATAACAATCAACTACAAATTGTTGCGTCAGTTTACCCAATTGTAAACATGGATTGAAATTACCGCGAATTTGGAATTTATAAGAATAATACTGTAATGTCGTGATACATTTTTTGTTGTCAGCATTATTACTTTGCATATTAGGTGACCAACCTGCATCTCCATTCGGAAATAATAATGGATAAGTCATAGGATCTAAATGCTTACTTATTACGGCCATGTGTTGCGGTCCAGTATTTTTTGAATATATACAAATATCGCGATTAATTGATGTTTCCCCATCTACTGAAGAAAATACGACGGCTACTTCATTACATGCTTTCGCATTCAAATAGCCTTTAGTATTATTTTTTTCACGTGTTAAATACATCCGTATTTCACGAAATGGTAACCCAAGTTTTTCACAACGTAGTTTCTCCTCTTTCTCAACCTCATGCATCATATTGTACGCTTTTGCGTATACATTATTATGTCTCAAAATGTTGTCAAGTTTCGAAAGTATGGATGAATTACAAGATTTATTTTGATCATTTGATAATCGGATATTATTTGCTATTTCATTGTCAATTATATATAATTGACCATATTTGCTGGATTCATTGTCACATGGATGTAACGAGTAGGTATTGTGATAAACTTGACCACAGATTCTGAAAACTTGTGGTCCGCGTGTTCTTAAATTGTCGATTTTCGCGCCAAAACTTGCAAATGCCAACATATTATTATACAATCTTATATTATATCGATAATTGATACTATCACAATCATTGTCTTGTATCAAATTTTGTAATACTAGAGGGTAGTCTATATTTTCGGATATGATCACTTTCCCATTATGACAACAATTTTTGAAACTATTTTTCGTTGACTTTTCAGATAGAAAATGTTTAGCGTTACAGTATTTACATATAATATCCATTGGACCTAAATAATTTGTTTTTATTGCCTCCTCACTAAATCGCTTATTTGCTATTAAACCAGCTTTATCTATATCACTTATATTTTCAGCTGTAGCTGAATTATTGTTATGCAATGGGCTGACCAGTTTGTCCATTCCATTATGGTTTACAATATTCAATCCTTTTTTATTGTTAAGACGACGTTTTTTGGATACTATCCCACGTTCCTCAGAAGACATATTATGACGTGATAACTGTGTACGCTTTTTACCTTTCTCATTAATGGTAACCTTCACTTCTCTATTATCGATAGATTTTATACGGGACTTCTTCTTTTTACGACCTTGCGTTGAATTATACAACTTCATGTAATCAGCGTTTTTTCTCTTAATTTCTGTTTTCTCTTCAACGGTTTTTTTCTGCCTTAATAAACGTACTTGTTTCGCTTTTTCAATTTTCCCTTCCTTCTTTTTCAAACGTGAAGATGACTTTGTATTATTCGAACATTTTGTCAATGGTATTACTGTATTCTTCTCAACGTCAACATAACTATCTATACTATCATTATTAGAATTAAGTCTTTGTAAATATTCGTGATATAAATCATTGTATCCTGTCAAACTCAATAAAACTTCATTACCAACCGCAAAATGAAACAAATGATGCGTGTTTTTTATCACATCATTATTGGAGTCGATAACCAATAATTGTGGAATGTAATTCATTGATAATGGGAACATTTTTACTCTACCGCTACGAAAAATTTGTATCAAATGATCCCGCATTTTTTCTTCATCAAATTTAACGGAACAAGGGCAAATATTTTGAGTAACGGATACAGCAAATGCTATTGCGAATACACCACAATTATATGGTTTCGATTGAAGCTGTACGCGTTCATGAATTATTACAATATTATCCATGTCAGGAAATAGACGATTCAAATATAATTTATGATGATGTTGTAATTTGCCATTCAAGCTATCATATACATGTAATATTAGTCCGTCATACCACACACATATCCAATGTCCGCCACAATTAGGTCCATTAAATAAAATTTGAATAAAACTTCTTTCAGTCGGATTTCGTTCGATACTTTGTAAAGATTGTAGAAAACTAGTATGTTGCATATGAACATGACTAATCAACGGCATTAATCTATCCATGTGTTGATCGGTCAACATACTATGAGGAGTGGTCCCATTTAGAGATAAAATCTTCCAAAAGTTTTCGTCCATATTTTTGACATGAAACTGAGGAAAAAAATCATAGCATTATTATATGTTTCATCACATATTTATACTAAGTAGTTAGTGATAATACAATTATTATAATTGAATAAATGAAACCAATCTTGAGAATTTATTAAATTTCGTAATACAAAATTGTATACATAATACTTTTGAATAGTCCAAAAGATGTTGATATTATTGAGTAATACAAGAGAAAGTCGAATTAGTTTTGAGTTGGTATGTTGTTCGATCGGACCAACGAAGGGAATAATAAACGCGATGGATTAGTGAAGTGAGAATTTCTTGTGTACCAGTAATGGTGTTGATTTTATTACTTGCCCGTGCTCCCTCAATTAGGTATTTAGTCAGGTATCATCGCTACTTGTGAACGGATCTCTACAGTGTTCTAGTGTTTCGTGTCAGTTTTGAATTCCTTATTCTTCTCTATAACTCTTCTTGTTATAATGACTGGAAGAATAGGCAAACGTAAAGATGTTGATCGACGCGACGATACTCATGAACAATCGAATGCTGGAAAAAAAACTAGGAAGACCGTCGATAGTACCGAAAATAGTAATAAGATAGGAACGCCATCTGCTGAACCTAAAATGGTTGAAGATGTAGCAATTCCTCGTTTGATGAGATTCAATAGTATCGAATCGCATATAAACAGGTAAGTTTCTCCTCTAAAATTCTTCTTCAGGTTGTCCGTGGCTCGAAAGGGTCTTGGCTTTTTTCAGATTTTTTTCTAGAGCGGTTCGGCAGTAAAGATGGCTTTTAGCAGAACTAAGATGAGCCATTTTTTATGTATGGATAAAATTATAAAATTCAAATGTCTTAGTTTCAGATTCAAAGCAATGGTACTGAACAAGAGTGATATAAGGGAATTCGGGAGTTCTTTTAAGAAATCACAATTATTCACTTGTGATTTAATTGATGAAGACAAAGCTGTTATTCGTTGCACTGCTTTTAGTAACTCGTGTATCAAGTATCACAACGCACTATTGGTATGTACTTGGTATGAATTATCACTTTCATTCAGAGATGGGCACGTTCAATTACTTTCAAAAGTAATTGTTTGTTTATTTTTCTCATATCTTCATCGGTAATCATTATTCTGCAATCACAATTCAAAAAATCTGTAGCCTATTGTCTTACCCCTTAGTACCAAACGAAAAAAGACTGATTTTGGTTCGAAAAAGGATGAAATAAACCAGAAGATTGAAAGTAATTAGCTAAAGTAATAAGCTAATTACTTTTTCTACTTACTTTCGATTTCTTGGCCTTTTTCACATTTTCTCGAACAAAACTCAGTCTTTTTTCGTCTGGTACTAAAGGGTAAGACAATAGACTACAGAATTTTCGAATTGTGATTGCAGAATAATGATTACCGACGCAGATATTGGAAAAACAATCAAACAATGACTTTGGAAATTAATTAGACGTGCCCATCTCTGCTTTCATTGTACGGCCCATTTCGTCGAGTTATCTGCAATAACAAATCTGAGCGTTTTTTTTCTTCGAATTATTGACCTCGTCATAAATATGCTCGACTCAATTTTGATGATTTCGTACGGAGAAAATTAAATGGTTGGAGTTACTATCGGGTTGATGGTAGATTTTCTCCCATCAACCCGATAGTAGTGAATACCGTCTATATGATTGTATAAATCATCTGGATTGTAAAAGTTATCATACATATGGTAACTATTACAATCCAGATGATTTATACAATCATATTGGTGGTATTCACTACT
Organism: Tenthredo livida; assembly: GCA_963992785.1. Lineage (NCBI taxonomy): Eukaryota > Metazoa > Arthropoda > Insecta > Hymenoptera > Tenthredinidae > Tenthredo > Tenthredo livida. The sequence goes on from OZ023073.1 coordinate 5,696,750, forward strand.
ATCGGGTTGATGGGAGAAAATCTACCATAACTAGATAGTAACTCCAACCATTTAATTTTCTCCGTGCGGGATACAGCGATTTAAAAAAAGATCAATAAATTTTTTTGAAATATTGTTACCTGTAACACGTAACTAGTTATCATGCTTGTAATTCTATATTTTTGTATGCATTAAGGACGGCAGTATTTACGTTTTCACGGGAGCACTTATAAAAATAGCGAACCCTATATTCAATAATTCACGGAACAAGTACGAAGTCGAACTGATTGATGATACAGAAATCATTACAACCGATGAGAAAGAAACAATAACGGTACCCGTTGATTTACAATGTAAAGATTTTGTAAAATGCGATGCATTGGATAATTGCACCGTTGATCAGACTGTTGGTGAGGTTATTTTCTTATAAATTATGTTTGTACGATTTGTATATAGGTATACATATGCGATATGTGCAATATATGTATGCATCTAATACATAGCCATTGAATAAAATGTTTCAAATTATAGATATGCGAGGTAGTATTAACCGTATTGGCAATCTAATTGAATGGTCATCAGCAAATTCGAGTGGTATTAGACGAGAAGTTTACATCACTGATGACACCAATGCCTGTGTTGGTATTCTCTAATTATCTAATACAACCATTTCATCTAAATACTAGATAATGAAAGATATTAATTGTTTGATAATGTATTTTCCAGGTCAAAGTATTGTTTTGGGGGAATGCTGCACGTAATTTTGCTTATGATGTTGGTGATACCGTTGAATTGAGGAACTGTCGCGTCAAAGCATATAACGGTATATTTAATTTGTCAATGAATGCCACTTCAAATATAAAAAAATTAGATGTGTTCAATCATTCTGAAAAAATCTAATTTGATAATCAAAATTTTGTCAAGTTTCGCAAGTATAGATGAATTACAAGATTCATTTTGATCATTTGATAATCGGATATTATTTGCTATTTCATTGTCAATTATATATAATTGACCATATTTGCTGGATATATATTACAATGTTCAATCCTTTTTTATTGTTAAGACGACGTTTTTTGGATACTATCCCAGGTTCCTCAGAAGACATATTATGACGTGATAACTGTGTACTAGGGTGGTCCTTATTTGGGGTGTTTTTGAAATATTCTGCGGACAAGGCGGAAAAAGTTTGCAAATAAATTTAAAAAAAAGTAGGAAGTGAAAAAGGGAAATTTGAAAAAAAGTGAAGTCTGTAGGTCAACTCGAAGTACTGCCCACAGGGCAGTGAATCTTCCCATTTGATTTACATAGGAAGTCGGGCACAATGGATTATTTTTTCTTTTCTGTGCCTTAATAGTGCTTCGAAAAATCTGAAATTACCTATGACCTATGATTATAGGGTAGACGTATGCCAAATTTTAGATTTTTCGAAGCACTATTAGGGCAAAGAAGAAAAAAGTTATGCATTGAGCCCGACTTCCTATGTAAATCAAATGGGAAAATTCACTGCCCTATGGGCAGTATTTTGAGTTGACCTACAGACTTCAACTTTTGCGTACTTTTTTTCAAATTTATTCGCAAACTTTTTCCACCTTGTCCGCAGAAAAATTCAAAAAAACCCCAAATAAGGACCACCCTACTGTGTACGCTTTTTACCTTTCTCATTAATGGTAACCTTCACTTCTCTATTGTCGATAGATTTCATACGGGACTTCTTCTTTTTACGACCTTGCGTTGAATTATACAAATTCATGTCATCAGCGTTTTTTCTTTTAATTTCTGTTTTCTCTTCAACGGTTTTTTTCTGCCTTAATAAACGTACTTGTTTCGCTTTTTTAATTTTCCCTTCCTTCTTTTTCAAACGTAAAGATGACTTTGTATTATTCGAGTATTTTGTCAAGGGTATTACTGTATTCTTCTCGACGTCAACATAACTATCTATACTATCATTATTAGAATTAAGTCTTTGTAAATATTCGTGATATAAATCATTGTATCCTGTCAAACTCAATAAAGCTTCATTACCAACCGCAAAATGAAACAAATGATGCGTGTTTTTTATCACATCATTATTGGAGTCGATAACCAATAATTGTGGAATGTAATTCATTGATAATGGGAACATTTTTACTCTACCGCTACGAAAAATTTGTTTCAAATGACCCCGCATTTTTTCTTCATCAAATTTAACGGAACAAGGGCAAATATTTTGAGTAACGGATACAGCAAATGCTATTGCGAATACACCACAATTATATGGTTTCGATTGAAGCTGTACGCGTTCACGCATTATTACAATATTATCCATGTCAGGAAATAGACGATTTAAATATAATTCATGCTGATGTTGTTATTAGCCATTTAAGCTATCATATACATCTAATATTAGTCCGTCATACCACACACATATCCAATGTCGGCCACAATGACGTCCAGTGAATGAAATTTAATTAAAATTATATTTGATTGAGGAATATTTATCACCACGTTTATTATTCCTTTTGTTCCCAAATTCTCTACTTTTATTAGTTTTCTTTTTTTTCCCCATGATTACTAATACCAAAGCACTTCTAAAAAGCCAAACAAGACCGAATCTAGGATAATACGGAACTTTCCGAGCGAGCGTTAGCGAGCGAGGAATCCGCTAGTTCTTATTAATATTTCCATCCTCTGTCCAAAAATTTTGAATTCACGATCCTTTCTGACCAGATGCAGCATCACCAATGGTAATGTTGGTAGATAATTTGATTACAGATCGGTATCGTACATATCGAAAATGTCCAATATTAAAATGCAATATCAAAATGCAGTGTTCCCTCATTCTGTTTCTTCGACAATAACATCTTTGACGAGACAAAACGCTGAAAGAAAGGCTTCATGCAATTTCCACCTGTTTTGAATTACTGCAGAATAATTGTTACTGGCTCGCATCATGGTCTCAATCTCCATCTGTTTGAGTATCACAATGACCAAGGTATTCTAAACTGCAGGTCGTGGACAATCGAGGATCGCTCCCAACTGAACATAACATTGTAAATCTTAATTTGCAGAATAAGAAGGAGGAAATAGATTGACAACAAATTTCAGTGGCATATAAGTCCCCGCCAACGTCACCAGATATTCTCGTATATGGGGAATTCCACGCCAACTCACCGAGCCCGTGACTCTGACCAATTTTGATTTTTCTGATTTTTTTTTATATGATCGACCTTCCTCCAAAAACCACGAAAAAGGTTTTTTTTTTTTTTTTTTCTTTTTCAGACCCTTTTTGTTCAATCGATATTGAAGCTATCTCAAAAACGCCATTTTCTATTTTTCTCAAAAAATTCACAAAAATTCCTTGGAGTGAAACGATGATTTTAAGCCCAGAATGAGAATGTGATCCCGGTTTTTCTAGTTTCTGGAGCGATTCAAACATTTCAATTCAACAAAAAAATCGTACAACTTGCGTTGAAATTGTTGAAATGAAATGTTTGAATCGCTCCAGAAACTAGTGAAACTCCAAGGAATTTTTGTGAATTTTTTGAAATATATAAAAAATGGCGTTTTTGAGATAGCTTCAATAACGATTAAACAGAAAGGGTCTAAATAAAAAAAAAAAAACACCTTTTTCGTGGTTTTTGGAGAAAGGTCGATCATATAAAAAAAAAACAGAAAAATCAAAATTGGTCAGGGTCACGGGCTCGGTGAGTTGGCGTGGAATTCCCCATATATAGAATAACTCTGTGTTGGCAACCGAACTCGAATTATCGGGTTGTTAAACGATATATTTCAGTTATTATGTCGGCGATTCATGAAAAATCATATTCGTATGTTATTATAAATCATACTAAAAGATATATTCACTCAAAAAATGAACAGATTATGTCTGATATCTTAGTGATTCAAATCATTATTTAACCATAGATTCACGCTCTCAACTCCTTACTTCAATCTGATTATTTCGGTAAGGGCAACGGTTATGGCCTAGCAGGACGTACTCTGGTATATGTGGTACCTGATGCATGAGGTCCGTCGTTAACAGTTGGATGAACAATCTTCAGGAAGATATGAATTTTGAAACCAAAATTAAAAAAAAACAAAAAAAAAAAACGATAAGATGATCAGCTACTTTGATTATATTCAAATGCTTATTTGATTTGGCATGACATTAGCTTGTAAACAGCCATGTATTACATACACTCGAACCTCCGCTATTTCACGAACTCCGCTATTTGACCACACTTGCCCTCTGCTATTTGACGGGCTGAACCCCCACTATTCGGCAGCGTTCCCCTTAACATCGGGGCCGTCAGTGAAGCGGAGTGGCGCGAACTGGCTGCGCAGAAAACCGTCCACAAGGAGTAGGAGGCCCCTACTTTCGTCAGATAGCAGAAACGCTCGGTCCCGACTCGGTCAAATAGCGGTTGTTCTTAAAACCAGCTCGCTGACTTCGCCACGAAGGCCATCGGGATAACAGAGCAATTCTTCCTCTTCGTAGAACTTCTCTGGGTCATTATTCCATAGTTCAATTTTAATGTCCGTGATTTTCATGAAAATAATAAAATGGTAGAGTACTTCTGGTGACAAGCTGTTTTGCAGGTGAAACCAGTGGTAATCCAAAATATTATATTCAGAATCCTCCGAGATACGTGCCCTCGTTAGACTATCAATGAAACGGACTATTGCCAGGACTAAATTTTTAGAGTCATTGTTCAACTCCTCTCTCGGGAGCGGCAGCTTTCCGGCACTTTGGAAGTTTTTGCTTGTGTGCCCTGTACCTAAGACTCGTGTGCCGCTGGCATGTTCCGACTTCCGGCCGATCTCCTTGCTCTGCGACCTCTCAAAGGTTCTCGAGCGGCTACTGTTTGACCAGGTTACATCCTTCCTTCGGTCGCGCAACCTGCTGGCTCTAGTGGATTGGAGCACAGCCATAATTCTATTCTTTATTGTATTGCACGCTATCTTTACTTATGGGACTGCATCCCGCCGATCCATAAGCTACTCTGTTCTATGCTGTACCATTGCTTCTTCTTATTACTGTGCTGTATTTACTGCCTTGCTCCCATATATCTCTATCAGTCTGTCACCCTAATTGTGTTATATCTCTTGTTGTATCTACATTTTGCCCCTAAGCGTGCTAGGGCATGTCAATAAACAATCAATCAATCAATCTCTCTCTCTCTCTCTCTCTCTCTCTCTCTATAATAAAGCCATTAATCACTCGAAATCTGCTGCTACAGGGGTCGACGGACTCTCAATTAGAGTGATCAAACTCGCTCTTCCATGCATACGTCACGCGGTTCACCACCTCATGTCTTTCTCTCTTCTGTCTGGCTGTTATCCTACTCTGTGGAAGCATGCTCTGGTCACACCCTTGGCGAAGGTCAAAACACCTTCTGGTCCGAATGAATACCGTCCCATCTCGATCCTGTGCGCTCTCTCCAAGTGTCTAGAACGAATTGTAGTAGACCAAATGACAAAGCACTTACTCGCACAAAACCTTCTCGATCCTTGCCAATCCGCCTATCGTGCTGGGCATAACACACAGACAGCTCTTCTTCGAATACTAGAGGATGTAAGGCAGGCTAGTGACTCGCGTAAAGTCACCATACTTGTGCTTTTCGATTTTTCGAAGGCTTTTGACCGTGTCAGACACGAGAAACTCGTGGACAAACTTCGAGAACTGAATTTCTCACAGACCTCTTTGCACTGGTTCTGTTCGTACCTCACAGGAAGACTGCAATCCACGCGAGACCACCTGACTGGTGACTCATCCGAATGGGCTAATATTAATAACGGCGTCCCTCAAGGCTCCGTACTCGGACCGCTACTTTTCGTCCTCTATCTTCACGGTCTTAGCAATTTTCTCAAACATTGTAGCTATAACCTCTACGCAGACGATTTACAGATATACTATCACTGCAAGCCGGACGACCTGGCAAGAGGTATCAGAGCTGTTAATGAGGATATCGTTTCGATATCAAATTGGGCAGCAGATTTGGGACTTCTTCTCAATAATGATAAAACTAAAGCTATGGTCATTGGCATTAGACGTTATATCGACAATCTACAGTTCACCGATCTCCCTTCGGTTTCGGTCGGTAACGTTAGCATACCCTTCTCATCTGAAGTGACCTGCCTTGGTGTCACTCTATCTAGTACCCTATCGTGGACTCCGAACACCAGTAGAATTACGAAGAATATAAACGGTATAGTCTACCAATTGAAGCTATGCAGAGACATCCTCCCGCAAGAGCTCAGAGTACGGTTAGTCATGTCGCTAGTCTTCCCTCACCTGGATTACTGTTGTCTCTCCTATCTGGACCTACCGAATGAACAGGAACTAACCCTGTGTCGCTCAATTAACGCATCCATTCGTTTCGCATTAGGCGTCAGGCGCGATGCGCACATCACGGAGTTCTACCTGAAACTGAAATGGCTTAAACCTAAGGAAAGGAGGTTGTACTTCCTTGGGTGTCTGACCTACACAGTTCGTGCCTCTCATACCCCAAAGTTTCTGTTTGACAGGCTCGGAACACAGGATGCACCTCAAAACCGGAACTCCAGACGACCTCAAGATTGGTTACTACCCCCTTTCTGCAGGACTGAACTCTTTAAACACTCGTTCGCAGGTGCTGCCCCAGCTCTCTGGAATAGTCTACCATGTGCTACACGCCAAGCCAGTACGATTGAAGCTTTCAAAAAACTACTGTATGCTCACCTACTATCTTCGTATGCGTAATATGTATGGCGCCTCTGCATACCCTCGCGGCACTTAGCGGGTGGATCGAGTAGCTTGCTGCTGAGTCGTGAGGGTCTTTGCGGCTGGCGTTTCTTTTTCCGACGGTTTTTACAAATTAGGACATTACTTTATTTGTTCATCTTAATACTTTATGGTTTGGCTCCTTGTTGTGTGAGTGTGAATTTTATTAGTTGACTCACTGTCGTGTTATATAGTTAGTCTTTCATCCAATTTTTCTGTATCTAGTCAAGCTTGCAGGGTTACCTATACACTCTTTCCGCTCTATTTTATTTATTTTTTCTACCTGTACCTTACTAGCATATAGCATATATTTTTATTTTATTTTTTATATATCTATCTATCTATTTACTTATCTATACTTATAATTGTTATCGTACTACTGCTCTTAATCTCTTCAGGTTTTAAGCACATCGTATTTAACACAACTTAATATGTATTATCTATGTATAAGGTTTTGGCGCTTGAGGGGACCCTGTCCCAGAGCGCATAATAAATATCGCTTTCTCTCTCTCTCTCTCTCTCTCTCTCTCTCTCTATTGTTCACTACTACCTAGTATTTTCTTACTTTACTTATTCTACTCTGTTTCAAATGTGCTATGTATAATTTAATTGCTAAGTATGTACTTTTTCTTAATTGCCCCAAAGGTTTCTAGGGCATAAATATATGAATCAATCAATCAATCAATCTCTCTCTCTCTCTCTCTCTCTCTATATATATATATATATATATATCTATCTATCTATCTATATATCAAATATCAATAGTGGTCAATAGTGATGTAGATGCTATTGCGAGTTGGGCCGTAACAAATGGTCTCAAGCTGAATGTCTCGAAAACGAAAGCAATGGTCCTTGGTAGTTCGCCATACCTTGAACAGCTGCGCAAAAGTGCCCTCCCTCCAGTATTTGTAAATAGCCAGGTGGTCGCTTTTGTCGATGAGGTCAGAAACCTCGGTGTCCATATATCCGCGGATTTATCATGGAACAAGCATGTCGCGCAAGTCTCCAGGAGGGTCTATGCATCCCTTCATAGGCTGAAGCACCATGGTGCGGTTCTCTCTCCTCAAGTTAAGACTATGCTTGTTAGCGCGCTAATCACACCGCATCTAGATTATTGCTGCCTGGTGTTCAATGACGTGACGGACTACCTCAATCAGAAGCTCCAGCGCCTTATAAATTCTGGTCTGAGATTTATCTTCGGTGTGCGGAGGGATGCCCACATCACGCCCTACCGTCTCAAGCTGAAATGGCTCTCGGTCTCGGATCGGCGGTTGTTCTTCCTTGGCACTTTCCTTCACCAGGTTCTAGCTACCTCCTCGCCTCCCTATCTACGTGAACTGTTTTTGTCTCCGGGCCCCCATGTGCGTCGCTCCTCCAGGCTCGCCGACTCTGGCCACACTTTAATATTTACTGTTCCAAGCCATAGGACTGCTTGTTATCGGCATTCCTTTGCGCTCTCAGCCATTTATTTTTGGAATAGCTTGACTCATCCGATTCGGGAGGCATCGTCACTCGATATTTTTAAGGCAAGACTCTTTTTGCATTTGTCTTCGGCCGAGGCGAGTGGCGCTGTTGTCCAGACAAGATCGAAGCTCTGACTCTCGGGCGCACTCACAATGGACTGCTCACAATCGGTTGCTCAATGTATCATTAATTAGTCTCCATTCTCATGCGAGTGCTATCGACACTGTCATTTATGGCTTTATTAACTGGTTGTGTTAATCGGTTATTGTATTCATCCGTTATATTTGCTGATTTATTGATCATGTCCAACTATTTTGTACACTCATTCCATTTATTTAGTCTAATTGTCGCCGTTATTTTTAGTCATACTCTCACCTATCTCATTGCGGCTAATGAGACGTTGGTGCCAGCACTCTCCGTTAATCATTATCCACTATCAGTCCGTTATATCATCTCATCTCTGCATCTTATCTATATCTTTGCCACTTCTACAGTATTCTAACTATATTACTATCAGCTACCTTTACTTTGCAAAGTACATATCACTGCCTTGAAGCTACAATCGTGAAGTTGTAGTTGTACTAGACGGATACACTATTGTAAATTGTAAATTAATGTACTAGATGGTTACTCTATTGTAAATTGTAAATTAGTTGTACCAGACGGGTAATCTATTGTAATGTGTAAATGAGTGTAAATCTTTTTGTCATTTTACTTTCTACTGCTGCTTGCCCCTTGGCCTAATTGTAGGCTACGGCATAATAAATTATATCTATCTATCTATCTATCTCTCTCGTTGTAATAGTGTATAACCCTACGTGTATTGTAGCCGTGCAGGTTCCCTGCTACTCCTCTGCGATCTGCGCAAGTTCAAGGGATCTGACTTGATTCCTTCGTTGTTCTTTACTAGCACGCTTTCGGCTTCAATTTTTTTTTCAAATTTTCTTTCTGCTGTGCAGGGGGCTTCCGGCGCTAGATTCCGATCAGCGTTCTCTCCGTTCCCTGTACAAATAGTTTACTTATCTAGTTCTCCAGTGGCCCGACTGTCGTGATTTTTCCAGCGAGAAAATGGTTTTGCTCGTATTTATTCGTATCTTACGTCGTAGGGTTGTTCGAGGCTTCTTTTCGAAGGCGTGTTACTGGCCGATTGCGCGTATTTGGTTCATGTGCCGTTTCCATATCCGATCATCGCCCAACTCCACCTCGTATATCAGGTTTCCTAGTTTTGCTCTGTCACGTACGTGATCAATGGTACATTTTTTTTTCGATGGGTCACTTTAGATTAGTCAAGTTTATGCACAAATCACATAAATTTATACAATACATTAATCAATCATCCGCTCTACTAGAACAGGTGGTTAAGGAAGAAGTTAGATATAATTATTCACAGACAACAGAATATAATTGAGAGAGAAATACTATAGAGTAATTCCGGGTGAGATGGCCATAGGGGAGAGATGGCCTTCGACGATATTTCTCATGCTATTCGATATATGACACTTCCTTTTCATAGTAGATCGCTTCGTTCAGAGTAGTACTACCGACCTACTCTATACAGGAAGTGTAATATATCGAGTAGCATGAGAAATATCATCGAAGGCCATCTCTCCCCGATGGCCATCTCACCCGGAATTACCCTATGTACGTTGTAAGCCGATTTTCGGTTACTGATGAAAAGACGTTTATATTAGTATATATTTTAGAAATTGAAATTCGCACATTGAGTCATGAAAAATAGTATACGACACACGTGCGCGTACGTGATCCTCGCACTCGTGTTAAACTACACTCGTTCGAGAATCACTCACTTCGCGCAATTGTATCGTAATCTACTATAAACCTTTTTACGACTTTTACTTCCTCTGAATGATCACGTCTGGTCATCTCATCGCACATACTCACACAGTCGGCAAACACTTGCAAGAATACTCACAGCTTCTTTATCCTTCTTCTTCATTTGCTCACTCTATATCTGGCATTGCTCGATTACTGAGTCAAAAATCTATTTCGCAATCAACGTTTCAGTGCACGTGTTATTAAAAATACCTTACCCGCCATATGCCATCTTTGAAATTATGCACACATTATTACATTTATGCAATGGGCCCTGCAGCATTATCCGAATTTTCAATAACAATGGCTACATATCATCTGACAAGGATGATATAGACCACATTGAGTGGACCTATAACCAGTCAATTTTAAGAAAATATGTGCCATCCCAATGATACTCATGTTCACCTATAAGTTATTTATAAATTTGCTATATTTTATCATATATAAAAGGTTATACACATTCGGGTTGGTGGAGAAAAACCGAATGACCAACATTAATAATTAGCGAAATTCCGAAATGTCAAAGTTGAGAAAACTTTCAATACAAATGAGCCTCATACAAAAGCTTCATAATTTGGTCTCTTGGAATATTTAAATTAGGATTGATGACTGTTCGGCAGTAACGGTATTCCGGTATAAGATTTTCGGGATTTCTGTCATTATGAATTCCCGTCTTTCGGTTCTTCGACCCACACCCCTATAATCTGTTTGAGCAGTTGTCGGGTACAGATTGTACGTATAGAATTATGTAGCAATTATTAGCGTTCCTATAAATTCATATGCGAGATTTTTGAGTAAATATTGTTAATATTGATGATTTCAACGATTTTGCACGAGCCTGACGCACGCGGTGCGCGCCTGTGTTGGTTTTGTCGTAGGAAGGTGACTGGCTACCCTACTGAAAATCGCGGGATGAGATCTGATATCAGATCTCAGATAAGATGTGATGTGAGCTTATATGAGAACTGATATCAGCTCACTTCAGATCTCACCTGCAGCTCACATGAGCTTCTGGTAACGAAATTGAACTGGGTTTTCATTCCAGATCCCATATGAGTCTCATGTCAGATCTCTTGTCAGATTTCCTGTAAAACTGAAAACGTTTGTAGAAAAAAAAAAATTCCCGTGTAGCAAGACTTGAACTCAGGACCTTCGGTTTCGTAGGCTCTTACCTTTCCACTGCACCACGACACTGCTTACAAGGTAAGGATTTTTTCGCATATATATTAAGTTACTATGACTATTACCTGAAAAGAACTGAAGTTAATGTTACTAGTAACTCAGAATATACATGAAAAATTCATTATTTAGTAAGCAGTGTCGTGGTGCAGTGGTAAGGTAAGAGCCTACGAAACCGAAGGTCCTGAGTTCAAGTCTTGCTACACGGGAATTTTTTTTTTCTACAAACGTTTTTAGTTTTACAGAAAATCTGACAAGATATCTGACATGAGACTTATATGGGATCTGGAATGAAAACCCAGTTCAATTTCGTTACCAGAATCTCATGTGAGCTGCAGGTGAGATCTGAAGTGAGTTGATATCAGTTCTCATATAAGCTCAGATCACATCTTATGTGAGATCTGATATCAGATCTCATCCCGCGATTTTCAGTAGGGTACGTTCACCGAATATTCTCGGTATGTGAATAAATATATTAAAAAAAGAAAAAATGGTTTCAAATGAATTCAAATGAATTCATGTTTATATTTATTTCACCGAACTGACCTATTCCGGATTGGTACTATAATGTCGGATTCATTTGTATGATTAACTCATTTCGTGACAATATTCGTTATTATGCTCAAATTCTGGCCGTTGTGGACTTCTACGAGCAATGCACCGTGGCCTTAGATAATCCGACTTATTGAGCCACTCTCGACGCTGTTTTTTTCCCGTTTTCTTCGAGTACTCGTAGAACTTTGACGCCGATCACTCACTCCAGTTTCCTTCTACGACAATATGATATTCCGCACGGCTTCCATCGGACGTTCCGGAGTCTCAGCTGAGAAATCATCTGCGATGGTCCGAAAGCTAGGACCCGCCATTGAGTTGCAGTGCAACCTCTCAATAAAGCCTCTCACAGGCTGTGAGGGTAATACATTTCATATTTCTTGTCTTATTCTCTGTCTTGATTTTCGTCTTATTTTTTGTCTTGATTTTTGTCTTGATTTTTGTCTTGATTTTTGTCTTATTTTCTGTCTTGATTTTTATCTTATTTTTTGTCTTATTTCTTGTCTTATTTTATGTCTTGATTTTTATCTCATTTTTTGTGCTATTTCTTGTCTTATTTTATGTCTTGATTTGTATCTTGATTTTGATCTTATTTCTTGTCTTATTCCTTGTCTTATTTTCTGTCTTGATTTTTGTCTTATCTATTGTCTTATTTTCTGTCTTGATTTGGCGGTGTTGGCGCGCAGCCACGCGAGAACGAACGGCAATGTCGCAACGTCCGTCTTCCTTGCAGACGCGCACCGCCATGGTCGTAGTCCGTCCTAACCCGTAATGTTAACCCCGAGCAACCATTGTCAGATTGTTTGCTTGTATGATAATTTTCAATAGCATATTAATTTACAACCGTTGTCAGAAAATGTATAACGAAACTATTTCTCTGACTGTGATACATGATAGATGATAACTTTACGCTAACCCTAACCTATCAATCTTCGCATCGTACTACTTAGGCGATGGGTATATCGCTGATACGTTCGAATCTTAAACAGGATTGTTTGAGTTTCGCAATGGGGCAATTTTAATGGGAAACGAAAATAAGTGTGTGTGTGTGTGTGTGTGGTGTACTTAATTAAATAAGCAAGTGCATCAAATCATACAGTATCGCCGTCCTGCACCGTCAGGCAGTTGTTCGCTACAATGCTATAAGTTTACGTAAAAGGAATAAAAAGGAACGAAGATAAAGATCGAAGTAAAAAAAATATACAAATCAGAAAATCAGAAAAAGTCCGGAATTAGTCAGGAGTTATATGGCTGTTAAATATAGGAGATGCCTGAAGATTCAATTGATAAATTAATCGGGCCAACAATCAGCCAACACGTGCTGATAATGGACATGGCTGAATCCGCATGGGAAGGAGTCTGCCTGTAATTCTTGGCACGAGGCGAGAAGAGAATCCCGGCTTTTTTTTTACATTTTATCAAAGGGAAAATAAAGATCATAAGGCTGAAATCAGGAACATATATAACTAATAATGATATTTTAAATAACACTGTGCCTATTCGCACGACAGATTGACTCCAAGAGAGACACTTCAGACAGGTGAAGTGACTCTAACAGAGTCACGCAAGAGTCACGCAAAAATGTTGTACTGCTTTTTTTGGACTGCTGAACCAACGGGTGAGTGGCTTCGCGTCGTGACCCAGGCTCACAATTAAGGGAGATCATCTCTCTCGCACTCATACCACCTAGTGGGCGGATTCTCGGACGGAATTAATAATTTTTTTTGTAAGTGCCCCAGTCTCGTTTCATATTATGAAAAAAAATTAATAATTCAATCACTCCAATTCTCCTAAAATTTTTGTGTGACTCTTGCGTGACTCTATTAGAGTGTCTCTGGAATGTCTGGAGTGTCTATCTTGGAGTCAATCTGTCGTGCGAATAGGCACATCGTTTAAATAAATACAGATATTACGCAGGATCTTACTTTGACCGAACGATGCGCACTAGCTAATCACTGACAGCACTGTCGGCACATGTATATGAAGGTATTGAATTGCTCGTCCTACTTTACATAAAATCTGTGAAAATCATGAACTATGTATCAAAATGGCACTAATCAACTGTGAAAGAACTAGGTCACTAGAATGTTTTCACAGAGCGTAGCAGTGATTTGGAAAAAATCCTTTTCAAGGTGTGTATACCCCCATAAGACAACAACTCCAAAATGTGTTTTTCCACGGTTGGGAATCATATTGAAGTTTTTGGTCACACACTACACCAGAGATGAGCATTCAAATTTATATAGCGAATAAATATTCTTCCAAATGTTTGTATTCATTTTACAGAACCAGATTTACAAGTTATCAAGCGCATGATTCGCTGCCCGCAGGACAAATTGCTTAGACTCGACAAGACCATATTCATATCAACAGAACTGATGAAATATATATGTTGAATTTTCTTCAAGTTGTGATAATTTATATCTTGAATTTCTTTAATTTTGTGAATCATTTGGAAAAAAAAAACTTCAAAGCGATTTATTTCAGAACTAGGTTTTTGGCAATTGAAAAAGTCCATTGCGTCTCAGTTTTTGTCGAAGACTCTTCAAATTTTCAGGGTACGTTCCTACACACACTAGCTACAAACCCACGTCAGAATTTGGAAATCGAGACAAAAAAAAATTTGATAAAAAATAATTGAAAATATATTTTTTCGTTCATAAAAAAAATTTCAAAATCAAAGTATCGTAGCTATCTATAAAAACCGACGTGGGTTTGTGGCTTACGCATCCTGAAATATGTGTGTGCAAGCCCAGCAAGATTCAAGAATAACTCAGACGCATGGGAGGTTTTTGAATAAAGGCTATTTCAGAAGCATTATGAGGAGTAACTCTGTACTTATTGTTTCAATTGACTCGAAATTTGCACAATGTCTATGTTTTGAGATGGCCACCATGTGTGTTAAATTTCATTTGAAAATATCTATTGGTTTATGTGATTTGAAAATAGCAATGAATTGGCAGTTTTCAGTATCTCCTACCCTTAAGAGGAAAAAAAGCTCAACAACCTTTCACAGACGAGACCAAGAACCCAGCAACTATCCTCAAACTATCCTGATTCTCCGTCCAATCAGATAAGATCATTCAGACTTTCTATAATTATTTGATTCGTCATTTTTAATTATTTTGATCAAATATCTTAAAAAAACATTCTATCGAGTTAACATCTGATACTTTGATTTACGACTTTATTATTATTTCAAGAAGCTAACATTTGTCCTCCAATCTAGGTCGTTTTATCAAGTTTTCGAAGAGGTTTGGTGCTCGGCCTACTAGTCCTTGGTCCCTTCATCCCTCCAACGGCTTCCTGTTGCAGTACGCAGGATTTAACCAACACCATCCTGATTCCTGATTCCTACACTTGTTACTGGTTCCTGCCCTCGGAGGATTTTTGTAAAAACTTATGTTGTGATATTTGATTGAGCTCGACTATCTTCTTGTGGCTTTCTGTGGTTTACCCAGGAGACGAAAGGTTAGACCAGATAATGTTAGGGAAATCAAACTATTTAATTTTCGAGCCACAGCTCAAACTTTCCCTATGATGGCAAATACACCTGTTAAACTTTCGTCAATTCTATATTTACTTACGCATCTTAAAATATGTGTGTGCAAGCCCAGCAAAATTCAAGAATAACTCAGACGCATGGGAGGTTTTTGAATAAAGGCTATTCCAGAAGCATTATGAGGAGTAACTCTGTACTTATTGTTTCAATTGACTTTAAATTTACACAATGTCTATGTTTTGAGATGGCCACCATGTGTGTTAAATTTCATTCGAAAATATCTATTGGTTTATGTGATTTGAAAATAGCAATAAATTAGCAGTTTTCAGTATCTCCTACCCTTAAGAGGAAGACGAGCTCAACAACCTTTCACAGACGAGACCAAGAACCCAGCAACTATCCTCAAACTATCCTGATTCTCCGTCCCATCAGATAAGATCATTCAGATTTTCTATAATTATTTGATTCGTCATTTTTAATTATTTTGATCAAATATCTTAAAAAAACATTCTATCGAGTTAACATCTGATACTTTGATTTACGACTTTATTATTATTTCAAGAAGCTAACATTTGTCCTCCAATCTAGGTCGTTTTATCAAGTTTTCGAAGAGGTTTGGAGCTCGGCCTACTAGTCCTTGGTCCCTTCATCCCTCCAACCGCTTCCTGTTGCAGTACGCAGGATTTACCCAACACCATCCTGATTCTTCATTCCTGATTCCTGATTCCTACACTTGTTACTGGTTCCTGCCCTCGGAGGATTTTTGTAAAAACCTATGTTGTGACATTTGATTGAGCTCGACTATCTTCTTGTGGCTTTCTGTGGTTTACCCATGAGACGAAAGGTTAGACCGGATAATGTTAGGAAAATCAAACTATTCAATTTTCCAGCCACAGCTCAAACTTTCCCTATGAGAGCAAATACACCTGTTAAACTTTCGTCAATTCTATATTTACTTGAGAGGCGGGACGACTCTTCTACTAATAACTACTCTTGTTGAAAACAAATCAGTCTTGCTCCAGATATTAACTCGAGCACTTGTATTTCCAAATATAACTAATTCGTTGAGACTAATTTATTAGTGTCATAAAAGTCTCCTTATTTTGCTCGAGGAATCACGATTTCCTTTTTTCGTTAATAATCCGTAACATAGGCCCCTACAGCATTATCCGAATTTTCAGTAACAATGCCTACGTATTATTTGACAAAGATGATCTAAACCACATCAAGGGAACCTATAACCAGTTAATTTTAAGAAAATATATGCCATCCCAATGAGACTCATGTTCACCTATAAGTTATTTATGCATGTGCTATATTTTATTATACACATTCAGACGTGCTTAGATTTTAGCTAAATTAGTGCTGTTCTACAATGATACCTGTTCAGGGTGTCCAGCGACAGGGTAAACCTGGAAAACCTGGAATTCTCAGGGAATTTCGTTGGACAGGGAATTCTCAGGGAATTCTCAAGGAATTCTCATGGAATTTTGATAAAGTTCTGGGAATTCAAAGTTTTGTGTTTAAATTCGAAAATCAAAAATCAATTTCTCGCACGCGCTGATCTAACACTGAGAATGGTTATACAGCGCGATTATGTGGACAATCACGCGCCCGAAAGGTAAGCAAACGGAAAACGCCTGAATTGAGCAGATTATTACGTATTAAATAAAATCCAATCGTCGATGTTTGATCTGCTCAATGCAGGCGTTTCCCGTTTGCCTACTTTTTAGGCACGTCACTTTCCACAGAATCGCTCTGTATATATTAGGCTTTTTACCCTGGAAAAACGACGAATATTGCCCTGGAAAACCTGGAATTCTCAGGGAATTTCGAAATGCTCAGTTGCTGGACACCCTGCTGTTGTTTTTATTGTTAAAAAAATGCAATGACTATTTCGAGCAATGCTAAAGCTACAGCTGATGTACGCCAGTGACTCAAGCGAACAAAAATTGCTCAAACAGATAAAGGAAGGATCCTGTCTATATGAATTCAAAAGCAGCAGGGCCTCAGAACTCGACGGTACTTTGGCCGGCTACGGAGTTGAAGATACAAAGGAAGATCAGTTAGCGTCCTGAAAACCTACCCACCTCGTCAACGAGCGAAAGTGGTGGTGAAATGCCTATAGTCGAGGATAACCAGCTTCTACCAGGGCACAAGACAGCAATCTTCACTGACCACGCATAACAATATTGCAGATTCGGCCCTGCTTGGGCACTTTCATAGACCTGAAGAAGGTGTTAGAGACCCTAAGTATACCACTGCTGACAGAGAAGCTGAAGAAGAAATGATTCAGAGGAACAGCGCATGACTTGCGGTCCAGCTACTTGGTCGACAAGCGACATCGAGTGAGAATAGGAGCCACTGTCTTCAAGAGTGAGGTCATCGATTATGGGGTCCCATCATCTTACTGTCATACTGGATATTATTTCCGAAATCTAGACAAATTGCGAGATTCTGGCGTATGTAGATGATACTTGCGCCCTCTTCCTCGTGGTGGAAGAATGGAAACTATGGAATACTTGCGTGGGGAGCTGTATGAAACACAGCAATGAGACAGCTCGAAAGCAACCAACCTAGAGAGGGACGATAGAGCAAGGATGCAAATTAACATGTTGTCCTGCAAACTGAGCAAACTGACGGAAGAAGTTATCACGACGTGGCAGCAAAGGTCTTTTAGGAGTTGCCAATAGACATGAAGCTGGACATCTGCGCCGAAGCAGACTCTGAAGACAAAAACGAATAGATGGGCAGATCACAGAATAGTTAAAACGAAAAACCGAGCATGTATTAACCGAGCTGACCCTTTCTACTTAAAGACATGTATAGATTTAAGAAAAACCACAGGTATAATCGTAGAACAGCACTAATTCATCTGATAGTGTTGAATTTTTTCTTATTATCCCAATAAACACCAGTTCGTATATTATACGTATTATACACGTCTTTTTCGTTGATTTTTGGTATCCATATATCATCATACTATTATAAAACGTATATCATACACGTTTATAAGTGGTCCAATATTATCCGTTTATTAATCACGCTTTTTAAACGAAGAAATAACTTCTTGTACCTTTAATATACACGTATGATTCGGACAACGAATACGTTGAAAAATTTACCTGATTTATACGTTCATCAACCCGGACAAGTAGACGTGTAATCAACTGCGCGTACGAAACGCTCTAATGTACGTATACTGTTATACATATCATATACGTATTACGTACGTTTCCGCGAAACCTGTCGTTCACACGTTATTTATACGTTTGTTAAACTGCACCCGGATACGTGTATTCAACTGCACGTACGAAACGATCCAACATACGTATACTGTTATACATATCATATACGTATTGCAGACGTTTCCTCGAAACCTGTCGTTCGAACGTTATTTATACGTTTATCAGACTGGACAAGAATACGTGTATTTAATTGCGCGTACGAAACGCTCTAATGTACGTATACTGTTACACATATCATATACGTATTACGAACGTTTCCTCGAAACCTGTCGTTCACACGTTGTTTATATGTTTATCAGACTGGACAAGAATACGTGTATTTAATTGCGTGTACGAAACGCTCTAATGTACGTATACTGTTACACATATCATATACGTATTGCGTACGTTTCCTCAAAACGTCTTCGAAAACCAAAAAATCAATGAATACCTCGCGGATTTTGAGTTACACTATAACAATGTTCAGTTCCTTCAATAATTATACGCTCGGAACTACACGTCATTTATACGTTTTTTCCAATATAATAATGAACGTGCAATATAATGAAATCGAGTGAGAATGTGTGGAACTCTAGGCAAGAAATTAAATTAAAAAAACCTACTTGCCACTCGGATGTTTAGTTAAGACATCTCAGCTACATTAAAACACTGATATCACTAAGACAGATGCAAAATTCAGAGTAATTACGAGAAAGTGACTGACTTTGTCAATGAGTAGTTTGGCGTAGTCGATAGAGCGTGCGAACAGTAATACAAGCGAATGCGAGCGTCCCCGGATCGAATCCCGACCACAACAATAATGCGAAGTTTTTCTAATCTCAAAATTCTTACTTTGTAACAAAGTGCGATTGTTTACGATTAGTAGTTGTTGATCAACGCCTCATATATTGTAATTAATTCATTTTACGTATATCTCAATTGTTTTTTGAGCTAACAATTATTTGGTCAAAATTCAAGTGGTACACGTGTATTAAACGTTGTTTATTGCGTAAAGTTAAACGTATAGACGTAACGTTTTCAATCAACGCTGCTTATGCGTTTAACTGAGGAACATTTTTCCTCGGAATAAACGTAGAGTATATGACCTATTTATACGTTTTTTATACGAACTAGTGTTTATTGGGATATTACAGTCGACATAAATTTATACTCATGTATGACTGCCTACGGACTCACTAGGAGCCCACTGTAAAAGCACAGTGAAAGCATACCTCACTGAATAAGAAAGATTATAACATTAGCTTGTTTGTTTGTTATTTTCAAGTAAGTATTGTTAATATTGATGATTTCACTGATTATACATATGTGAATAAATATTTGAAAAAAAAATATATATTGTTAGAAATGAATTCGTGTTTATTAAAGCTGGACCGAGATTAATGAAATAAAAATTCGTTTCATTACTATAGATTAGTTATTTTCAATTAGAAAAAATACAGTGAGGTTATCAAATCGTCAATGACAGTATAGAAATAGCAATCTTTATAATTGTATTCCTATTGTATATCTATTGATTTTATTATTTACTCGCATTTTTTGCCTAGACTTTCGTCTTGATTCTTATCTTATTTTTTGTCTTGATTTTTATCTCATTTTTTGTCTTGATTTCTGTATTGATTTTTATCTTATTCTTCGTCTTGATGTCTATATTGATTTTTATCTTATTCTTTGTCCTGACTCCTGTATTGATTTTTATCTTATTTTTTGTATTGACTTTTGTCTTATTTTTCGTCTTGATTTTTATCTTATTCTTTGTCTAATTTTCTGTCTTGATTTCTTGTCTTTATTGTATATTATTCTTTGTCTTTATTTCTGTATTGATTTTTATCTTATTTTTTGGATTGATTTCTGTATTGATTTTTATCCTTATCTCCTGTATTGATTTTTATCTCAATTTTTGTCTTATTTTTTGTCTTGATTTCTGTCTTATTTTTTGTTAAATTCGACTTTAACGCTAATTAGACGCTTCTTTTCAATTTTATTTAGTTTTTCATGGGCTTGCCAATCGTAGTTGCTTCCAAACTAGGCGGAAGCGCGTCTGAAAGTGTCATATCATCAGGTAATTTCAAGAGAGCAAGTATTTTCTTTCATCATTGCACGAGTGACGGAGGACTGCCCATTTTTTCACACACGAAAACTCTTGAATATGCAAGGGTGGGCTCGCAAATCACAGTTGCCCCAAAAATCAGCACAGATATGTCCGAGCGGGTCACATATACTTAAATTTCCGACAGGACAATCAGTTTCGACTTCAATTAAATAAGTTTTGGCGAGCTGTTTCATCCACTTCTCGCAGCAGCTGCCGATATAAATCGAAACACATCTGACTGTGTTAAAACAACGAAAAAATTTTCATACTTACTATATTTTATATCAAATGTCTTGTTTTTACATATTTTTTTTTTTCGTTGTACCCAAAGCTGCCTGTTTTTTCACACACGATCATGCTTGAATATGCACAGTAACTTCGCATGCTGCATCGAAGAACCTCGTTCTAACCGAGCGATGCGATATTAGAATAGTGATTTTCAGTACGCAGTGACATATACATTTATTTTATATATCTACTGCATCAGTCACGGAGAGCTGCCCGTTATCCACACACGGGCAGTCTTGAACTTGCATGTATACTTACATGTATACTGCATACTCTTGCATGGTCTACACTTATCGAACTGGTGAGGAGGCTTAAGTTTAACATTGAAAATAACAACCTAAGGTTCAGCTAGACTTAGGAAATCATTTCAAGTATGTGAAACATCATAAAAATACCGCTGCATATTTATTCATTCTTATATCTCTACATTTATTCGATCGTACTTTCGAGATTTTTTTTTGCGAAGCTACACGTGAAATCGCAAATTAGGCCGAAGCCATGACACGGATACAGCCTTTATCTGTGAGAATCTTTATCGAGAACTGCGTTATCTTGAAAAATGAGGAAATGAGAAGGTAAATGCCGACCGTCTATTTACGCGCGCTTGGCGAGGCCTGGTCAACGCCCTTAAGGGCATTTGAGCGAGCTCCGACAACTCTCCTTGTTCCGAAGAGCGCATCTAGCGCACAGCTGAAGAACCCTATCGAAATGACTACATCTATAGGGTAGTCTCATGCTACCCCGTCGGTAAAACAGCAGAGCGCTCAAAAGCCCTTCATCCACGTGTTATGCTGCTTACTTCACTCGATTTCGACATTCGACGTATAGTGAATCATCTTTTTTTCTCGTGATTATTACATGTATTACGCTTTCTTGTCACGTCTGATTGTTGGCCCCAACTTCCAGGCCCTGATTATGACTATCTCTGATCGGAACTATGTTCGAATGGACCGAAACTATTGAGAAAAAGGTCAGACCTACTCGGAACTCACTCTGAAACACCAGCATCTCACTCCAAACGTCAGCATCTCACGTCTGGGAGCGAGATATTAAAGGTGAGTGGATTAATTGATTAATTATGACTATCTCTGATCAGAACTATGTTCGAATGGACCGAAACTATTGAGAAAAAAGTCAGAACTACTCGGAACTCACTCTGAAACACCAGCATCTCACTCCAAACGTCAGCATCTCACGTCTGGGAGCCAGATATTGAAGGTAAGTGGATTAATTGATTAATTATGAATATCCCTGATCGGAACTCTGTTCGAATGGACCGGAACTATCGAGAAAAAGGTCGAAGCGATTCGGAACTCACTCCAAAAAGCCAGCAACTCACTCCGAAAAGCCAGCATCTCACTCCAAACGACAGCATCTCACGTCTGGGAGCCAGATATTGAAGGTGAGTGGATTAATTGATTAATTATGAATATCCCTGATCAGAACTATTTTCGAATGGACCGGAACTATCGAGACCTAGCATCTCAAATGTTGGCATCTCACGAATTAACTTTATATCCATTTGCATCCAGTATAGTTCTATAGTTCTAGGTAAGTTTTAACGATAGTTCCGTTGATTAAGCTATCTTTATCACGTTTTGAAAAAATGAGATGCTAACTTCCCGTATCCCGTGCAGCATCTCATCAAATTCCGAATATAAAGGCATGAAAAAATGATGAGATGCCGGCGTATCCACATGAGTTCCGGGTCTATTTCGAGTCTCCCGTTGTAGTTCTAGCACTTCCCGACTTACTCGAGAAGAGTTCTGGCCTATAGCAATTTCCCAATTGTTTATAACAATTTCAATCGGCATCTCAGCTGTGAAATAGTGAGATGCAGACGCATCGGCGTGAGTTTTCGCAGCAATTAAAGGTAGGAGACGAGAGAGTTGGGCACCGAAATTCAACAAAGAGCCGGACACGCCTAATTACTTTCCAAAGTCATATCGTTCGATTATTTTTCTAATATTTTTGTCGCTCCGCATTATTCTGCAATTAGAATTCGAAAATCTCTCGTCTCCTGTCTTACCCTCTAGTACCAAACGATAAAACACTGATTTCCGTTCGAAAAATAATAAAAAAAAGTCAGGAGCTTGATTGTAATTAGGAAAAGTATTCAGCCAATTTCTTCTACCAATTACTTGCCATCGTCTGGTTTTTTCATCTTCTTATGAATCAAAATCAGTCTTTTCACGTTTGGTACAAAAGGGTGAGACAATAGGCTAGAGATTTTCCGCATTGTGACCGAAAAATAATGATTATCGACGAATACTCAGGAGAATCATCTTCCAAAAAGTAATTAGACGTGTCCATCTCTGAAATCATAATACTGGAACGCGCGCTGACCATTTTGTACCATTATAGCAGCAGTTTATATAGAGAGATAGCTCGCTAGTAGTTTCTTTCGCATTGTCCTATTGAGGCGACTGCGCACAAAAATTATCGTGCAGTATCTGCAATAAGCATGACAGCTACTGCATTTATGGTCGGTTTCACCAACGTCGAATAACTTCATTCATAGATTTAACTCTTATTAATCGAAAACGAAAGACTATTTCACATTGTATTCGCGGGTTTTATCCGATAAATAGCGTTTATTCTATGAATAAGAAGTTATTCGAAGTTGGTAAAACCGGCCATAGACGATTTTTCGCTCACTTCCAATTGATAAATTGAAGTTTCGGACGAAACCGTTCCAACAAACACGGGGATACCGGGGGATACTACTAGCTTTGCTTCGGAGCCATCCAGCGTTTCCAGGTTTGAAAATCAGTTTTCACCACTGCCAACATGACAAATTCACCACTTTCACCACTTCCGGACCTGCGGCCTAGAAATGCAATGTAATTACATAGATTCAGGCGTACACGCGTTTTTTCTTCGATTCAAACGATAGTAAACATGTTGAACCCGAAGAAAACCAGTTGATACAGTAAAATAGAAATTTTATATTCACGACCCGTTCACAAAATTTTGTACAATAATTCGTTGGGAACAGAAGGTCTTTAGTAAGTCAACAATTTTTATGTAAACTATAATATATTTTTTGTAACACATGCACGATTTCTTCGTTTTTTTGACCTGAAAATAGGACCTCAAGTAGCCGTTTATTGACCACTTGAAAAGAGCGGTACAAAAAGAATTCTTTTTAGACCGGCGGTACAAAAAGAATCCTTTTTAGACCGGCGGTACAAAAAGAATCCTTTTTAGACCGGCGGTACAAAAAGAATCCTTTTTAGACCGGCGGTACAAAAAGAATCCTTTTTAGACCGGCGGTACAAAAAGAATCCTTTTTAGACCGGCGGTACAAAAAGAATCCTTTTTAGACCGGCGGTACAAAAAGAATCCTTTTTAGACCGGCGCGGGCGGTACAAAAAGTATCCTTTTTAGACCGGCGGTACAAAAAGAATTCCTTTTAGACCGCTTTTTGAAAAGACCGTATGTGTACATTTATACACATATACACGTATATATATACATATATACTATACGTATATATTGTATACACATATACGTGTACATATAAGGATATATATATACACTTATATACATATAAGGCACTAAAACGCAGACATCAAGACATGCGTCACAAAAAATATGGTGTGCACCAAGGGCTAAGAGGGCTTTTTTACCTCGTGTGGTTGCAGTACTCGCCTTCGGCTCGCGGATGCACTCGTCTTCGACTCGTGCACCCTCGCCTCCGACTCGTACTGCAAACTCCACACTCGGTCTAAAAAAGCCCACTTTAGGTCCTTGCTTCACAATATACTATTAAATATACATAACTTCAACAGTTCAACTGTTTCTATGCTATGCCACTACAAGGTCAAAAAAATTACCAAATATTGGTGATTTTCTACACATCACCACTTTATCGCACACAAGGAATAAAATCATCACATGTGGTGAAAAATCATTACACCTGGCAACGCTGAAGCCATCTCTCTCCATACGCTAGTAAAGTATCCTCGGCGCGTAGCCCTTGCGCAATCTCGTGTCTTTTTTTTTCAAACTTCGAATGGGCCGAAGTCTCAGTGTCATATGTTATGAATGGATTTTCATCAGGATTTGATCCTGAATAAACCGAAAAAGAAACAATCAAGATGTAAGTGTTGTTGTGAATTGTGAAAATATAGAGGGTGACAATCCAGAATCACAATTATACCGTTTTCCTGGACAATCTTACAAATTTAAGAGTGAAAGAAAATGGATTGTAGCAGTGCGTCGTAAAAGGTAATTAATTTTTTTTCATATCATATTATTATAAGGTACATCAAAAATATAATAATTGCCGTTTTGTTAAAAAAAATCCGAAGACAGTGAGGATGAGGTTAGCGAGAACAGTGATGCAGACGACGATGGTATAACTACGGATTGGCAAACGTGGGCGAACATGATATACTCTCATGCAGAAGATATTGGCAGGAAGCTGCATAAAAGTTGAATATTTTTAAGTTTACTATTTTTCGAATACTTTTCTTTTTCAAGGAAACGGCAATTATTATATTTTTTGTGTACTTGATAATAATTCGATATAAAAAAAAAAAATTAATCACCTCGGACGACGTACTGCTACAATCCATTTTCTTTCACTCTCAAATTTGTAAGATTGTCCAGGAAAACGGTAAAATTGTGAGTCTGGATTTTCACCCTCTATATTCACACAATTCACAACACAACACTTACGTATTGATTGTTTTCGGTTTATTCAGGATCAAATCCTGATTAAAATGCATTCATTACATATGACACTGAGGCTTCGACCTACTCAAAGCTTGAAAAAAAAGACACGAGATGGCGCAAAGGCTGCGCGCCGAAGATACTTTACTAGTGTATACGGGCCGAAGCCGTCAGCGTGCAATCTGGTATTATTATACCGGGAAGAAATCTTGATAGTATACAGTCGATTGCGCATGCGCCAAATAATTTATTTTCGTTGGTCGGTAAGGTCGTCCCGCGGCAGTATTATGACGTAGTCGGCCGCGGGACGACCTTACCGACCAATGAAAATAAATTATTTGGCGCATGCGCAATCGACTGTATACTATCAAGATTTCTTCCCGGTATGTCACTGGAGTCAGCGGAGCGGTCTCACGCATGCGCAGTGAACAAAACCTGCCCCACTACAGCGCGGTACCGCCACAAGCTATCGTCCCCGCCACATGGCCGCATAGCCACTAGAATCTCACTGTTTCCGTCACTTGATGAAACGTGCATACAAAACTTTCGTTCCACTTATTGAGCAGGCATAAGCGCGCTCCTCTCACTGGAAGTTGTAGTATCGATACGTTACTGTCTTTCTTGCAGCTACACGAAATATACTAAAAAAAGGAAACTGAATATTTCAAATCGTACGATTTTTCGTACATATGGGAGACTCCGTGCATGATTTGCATTATTACGCAACTCCTTATTGCGGTATTCTACGCGTCTTAGATCTCCGTGGGAATATCTCGGGAATCTCAAGACCTGAAAAATTTGAGCAATACTGAAAGGCTTCAAAAATATAATTTTTGCATGAATCCAAACCGCTTTTTCGTTCGCACAATTATACACGTTCGTCAAGTTCTGCCTCGACGCGTAAATAATTAACAAATTAATTATATCATGCCCAAAAATATACCTCAAATATCCTATCTTGCATTTTCGGTCGAGTCTACTATACGTTGATAAAATGCCTTACGATAAGCTTATATTGGAAGAGATTTTGCTGCAGAGTGATTGCCAAACTCTCGATATTAACGGCAGGATCTTGAGGCCGTCAAATCCAGTTTACCACCTAATTGCCAATCGTATGGCACTTCGTGGTTCATATATTCAACCACGTCACGTATACACGATTGTCAAAGAGGATCGCAATGGATTCAGAACGTTGATCGCGGAAAAGTACAAAATCGCTCCAGAGGGAGAGAAGAGTCACAACATTAGCATTAGTACTGTCGATGCTGATTCAAGTATAGGCTCATGTAATAACCTGTCGAAGAGTAGTTACTCTAAGAAATTTAGGTTGATTCTGTCTAATCAAAAATGGTTGGAAATTAGTCCAAAAAAAAAGTCTCAAATGGGCGCGGTTACTGGAAATTGCAAGAGGGGTGGGCAGACGTCATGAGTGAGCGAATATGCCAGCAGCATAGATCGGTAGATTGTGTGTTTTCTTTTAAAAACAATCTGGTGACTCCGTCTGCCAATGCTGAAACCTACGCCAGATTTATTGGTTATTGCACCGAGTGTAAAGCTAAAATAACCGGCAGATTGCAGAATGCGCCGATGAGAGACGTTGACGTGATATTTTCATGTCGCGTAGACAATATTCGACTTCATCTTCACACTGGCAGAAAAAAACGACAATTGAGAGGTAAGCGGCGTGAAAAAGTGGCTAATCAATTGATAGACCAACGGAAAGACGCAATCACTTTTCAGCGAGAGGAGGCGAAACGAATGAAGAAGTTTGGAGGAAAAAATTTGACAATCGTGCCCAATACTGCTACCTTACGAAAAGCAAAGGAGCAGCAATTGCTTAAGAAATTGGGGTTGGAATTCTCGAATGCTCCAATTAACCTGCTTCACCAATCGAAATGTGGAAAATACGCGGGTTCTATCCATAGCGTTGGGTTACTCAAATTTCATTGTATATATTGGTCACCAGAACAGCAGCAAATCTATAAAGCTCGATGCAAAAATAATCCAAACGCTGTTCTAACGATCGATGCAACGGGAAGTATAATCAAACGGGAAAAGAAGCACGAACCACACGTGTTTTTATACCAATGCATGGTGGTAACAAAGGAGGGCAGTGTTCCAGTTTTTCAGATGGTATCCGCTGACCAAAGATCGTTTCAGATTGCGCATTTTCTACGATTTATTCTGGCAAAAGGTGCGCCGCGACCCCCGACAGTCGTGTGTGACTTCGGGCGTGCTTTAGTGAATGCTGTTGCGGAAGTATTCAGTAGATGTAATGACTTAAGAGATTATCTACAAAAATGCTACGATGTTGTTGTACAAGGTTCTTCCGTGATACCCGCTTCATTTATAAGGCTTGACGTAAGTCACTTTATCGCTATGGTGGCCCGGTGTAAATGCCTGGACACGAAAGTAATTGGAGCACGACGATTTTATTTACGCTGTATCTCCCGAGCATATCAAATCAACGATTTCAAAGCGTTGACCGATTTGATCGAATCAATAGTGGCAGTGTCTTTAAGTGAATCAATCGGCAATACGAATGATGGAGTGCCAGTGCCAGCTGAAATACGTATGAGAGCCCTCAATGAAAGGATTCAAGGTATTCCTTTGAAGGAGAGTGACGATAATGCCAACGAAGACAGTGAGGATGAGGTCAGCGAGAACGGTGATGCAGACGACGATAGTATGGCTACGGATTGGCAGACGTGGGCGAACATGATATACTCTCATGCAGAAGATATTGGCAGAAAATCAAAGGACGGAAGCATAATTAACGCGTGTTTTAATCCCGACTTTGCTCATTACATAAAAAAGCAATTACTTCCGTATGTTCCGCTTTGGACCGGCATTATGCGACCTCATTTCGAAAGAGGTTCGATCATAGCAACATCCTCGTCGGTTGAATCAGAGTTTGCAGATTTGAAATACCGTGGGTTTGACGTTAAATTGCCATTGCGCCCTGATAAGTTCGTTCTTATGCACTTAGACCACCTTGACGGTAAAGTAAAACTAGCTTCCGTCGAAGGAGATCTGCCATCAATAAACGAAACCGATTCAGAGGGAAAAATTACTAATAAAGATAAATCTGAAGCAGACATACCGAGTTTTGAAGATATTGAAGTACATTCTGCGTCCAGCGAGTTGGCAACAGCACTCAATAACGAAGTACACGGAGACGTGGAAAACAACGACTACAGTAACGAAATCAAGATATCGCACGAAGGTATCGTTACTCCTCCAATCAGCTATGGTCAGCTAAAACTGACAGAGAGAGAAATGAAATGTCCCGAACACAGTAATAGAATTGACGGACGCTACCATTATAGCGAGACTTCTCCAATTAGCCATAAGCAGCTCAATTCCATAGAGAGTCCCGGTAAACACGTATTTTTACCTATCGACGACGTGAACAATGCTGATGACAGTTTTGTAAGTGATCCCTTCCAGGCTGGTGACGAAAATATCCAATCGAGTACCATCAACGACTGCGAGATTTGGAATACGTGCGAGGATTGGCGTGGAAAAGCCGAGAAGGCATCGGACCCAATCGATGAACCACAAAAATCCGCTGTCAAGAAAAGATCAAAGCCTTCGTACTTAGATACATGCCCGGAATGGGAATATGTTAAAGATGCGAAAGTCCCGAAGCTTCCAGTATTTAAAAACGGCTCATTTTGCAAACCTGTATCGATGGGAAAGATTCTGCTTAACCTAAAGAGAACGTGTGCATTTGATTCACTTTTTCAAGTAATCATGAGCGCTATAGCATCAAATCGAGTCTATCGCGAGAAACTTGAGGAATCTGATAATGAGACTGTACGACTGGCTTTTAAAATACTAATAGGTAAAAAGCAACTCACAATAGCTGACTACCGAAGAAGAGCAGAGATACTTGTCGGAATAGGACTGTTCGTAATCGAATCGTTTACAAGGACAATAAAACAAATGGATACTTAGTGTAACGTAGTGCACTTAGCTCAATATATTCTCGTTGACTTGCCAAGCCACAAAACAAAAGTTTACTGCCAATGCGGATATAACTTTGATTCGCAACACGTTACTTTAAGCATAAATGTTGACTTAATACTATGTCACGGTTTCGGTTTTATGCAGCAGGCGATAGATGACGGGCACAATACGCAACGGACATGTCGAAAGTGCTTTAGGCTTATCAAGGACGAAATTGAATATGGGCCTCACATGATCATCGATATTTCTGTTCGAACTGATGAACGGTACACACCTAGAAACAAAGATCTTCGTCACACGCTTGAATCGATCACAAAAATTATCGAGATAAAGAATAGAATCTATTCATTAGCAGGTGCGGTAAGTTGGTCGCGGGAACATTATATCGGATACGCGAAATCTGGTATGTACTGGCACGAGTATAACGATATAGGGCCTACTCGTGCAAGCGTTGATCCGAAAAAAATAATTCAACCTCATTTAATTTTATATACGTTTTCAGGCGAAAAACAGTAACGAGTGGAAATGAAGGCAAAAGATTATTCAAAGAAAATACATTGCATTTATTATATGATGAAAAATACAAACAAAATCCGAATAAAAAATGTGAAGGATAAAATTACACAGAAAACAAAATAAATAATACAGAAAAATGAATAAATAAATATGAAATGCAGAAAAATAAACATAAATAGCAGAAAACATAAGTCTCGTAAAAATTACGAGAAAGAAATTAAAAAAATTGAAAAACAAAAAAAAATACGAAAAAAAAAATTAAAAACACAAAAAAATTATAAAATATCAAAATGAAAAAAAAAGCAATAAAACAATAAAAAACTAGAAAAAATTTTTTTTTCAAATTTTAAAACGAAAAAAAAAAATAATAAAACAATAAAAACCTAAAAAAAGATGAAAAAAAAAATGGAGCCATGTCTTACCACGTCCTCGCCGTTGGTTCCGGGTAATGCTGAGAGTAAGAAATATCATAACTGTCTAAATATAACTATTCGATACATAACTCAGGCGCTCGATTATTGAGATCATGCGATGAATTTTCGTATGCGAGATTCGCCTTTTGACCAATCATGCGATAGTTTCGAACAAAGCCAACGTCGCGATTGGCCGAAAAATGAATCTCGTTTACGAAAATTCATCGCATGATCTCGAGAATCGAGCCCCAGGACATGTGTGGAAGAACTACACCCACGCTCAAATTTTGCTGTGCCAATAAAACAAAAAATTTACATTGTTGTAATGAATTTATTACAATGTATAATGCGTTAAACAACACCTACTCATTGTTATCAATCGTATATCGATACAAAGTAAGGATCTGTAGATGATAAAAACGTCACATTATCTTGGCCGGGACTCGATCGATCCGGGATGCAGGCATTCGCTCGCATTACTACTCGCCCTCACTAGTCTCATATACCGGTGATAAAAATTCAATGTGTAAAATCAACATTTTCGATGGAGCTGAAATGTTATACTAACCATAAAGTTTTTCCGTTGAGGTAACTATAATATAGTAAAGCGAGCATTTGTGATTCAGTAACAGTGACTTCACCAGAATCAACTTTCCTCGAATATTCACTGTAACTATTGGAAAATGGATTGATAAATAAATGTGGACGCAGTTGATTTAACTATTTAACTGTATTCTTTAATGAATATGGTTTAACGGGGAAGGAACGTTTGTTCTCTATAAGACTAATAATAAGATTAAATACCAGTCAGTTAGACTCCGATCAGAGATATTCATAAATAATCAATTAATCCACTTACCTTCAATAACTGGCTCCCAGACGTGAGATGCTGACGTTTGGAGTGAGATGCTGGTGTTTCAGAGTGAGTTCCGAGTAGTTCTGACTTTTTTCTCAATAGTTTCGGTCCATTCGAACATAGTTCTGATCAGAGATAGTCATAATTAATCAATTAATCCACTCACCTTTAATATCTCGCTCCCAGACGTGAGATGCTGACGTTTGGAGTGAGATGCTGGTGTTTCAGAGTGAGTTCCGAGTAGGTCTGACCTTTTTCTCAATAGTTTCGGTCCATTCGAACATAGTTCCGATCAGAGATAGTCATAATTAATCAATTAATCCACTCACCTTTAATATCTCGCTCCCAGACGTGAGATGCTGACGTTTGGAGTGAGATGCTGGTGTTTCAGAGTGAGTTCCGAGTAGGTCTGACCTTTTTCTCAATAGTTTCGGTCCATTCGAACATAGTTCTGATCAGAGATAGGCATAATTAATCAATTAATCCACTCACCTTTAATATCTCGCTCCCAGACGTGAGATGCTGACGTTTGGAGTGAGATGCTGGTGTTTTAGAGTGAGTTCCGAGTAGTTCTGACTTTTTTCTCAATAGTTTCGGTCCATTCGAACATAGTTCTGATCAGAGATATTCATAATTAACTAATTAATCCACTCACCTTCAATATCTGGCTCCCAGACGTGAGATGCTGTCGTTTGGAGTGAGATGCTGGCTTTTCGGAGTGAGTTGCTGGCTTTTTGGAGTGAGTTCCGAATCGCTTCGACCTTTTTCTCGATAGTTCCGGTCCATTCGAACAGAGTTCCGATCAGAGATAGTCATAATTAATCAATTAATCCACTCACCTTTAATATCTCGCTCCCAGACGTGAGATGCTGACGTTTGGAGTGAGATGCTGGTGTTTCAGAGTGAGTTCCGAGTAGGTCTGACTTTTTTCTCACTAGTTTCGGTCCAGTCGAACATAGTTCTGATCAGAGATAGTCATAATTAATCAATTAATCCACTCACCTTTAATATCTCGCTCCCAGACGTGAGATGCTGACGTTTGGAGTGAGATGCTGGTGTTTCAGAGTGAGTTCCGAGTAGGTCTGACCTTTTTCTCAATAGTTTCGGTCCATTCGAACATAGTTCCGATCAGAGATAGTCATAATTAATCAATTAATCCACTCACCTTTAATATCTCGCTCCCAGACGTGAGATGCTGACGTTTGGAGTGAGATGCTGGTGTTTCAGAGTGAGTTCCGAGTAGGTCTGACCTTTTTCTCAATAGTTTCGGTCCATTCGAACATAGTTCTGATCAGAGATAGGCATAATTAATCAATTAATCCACTCACCTTTAATATCTCGCTCCCAGACGTGAGATGCTGACGTTTGGAGTGAGATGCTGGTGTTTTAGAGTGAGTTCCGAGTAGTTCTGACTTTTTTCTCAATAGTTTCGGTCCATTCGAACATAGTTCTGATCAGAGATATTCATAATTAACTAATTAATCCACTCACCTTCAATATCTGGCTCCCAGACGTGAGATGCTGTCGTTTGGAGTGAGATGCTGGCTTTTCGGAGTGAGTTGCTGGCTTTTTGGAGTGAGTTCCGAATCGCTTCGACCTTTTTCTCGATAGTTCCGGTCCATTCGAACAGAGTTCCGATCAGAGATAGTCATAATTAATCAATTAATCCACTCACCTTTAATATCTCGCTCCCAGACGTGAGATGCTGACGTTTGGAGTGAGATGCTGGTGTTTCAGAGTGAGTTCCGAGTAGGTCTGACTTTTTTCTCACTAGTTTCGGTCCAGTCGAACATAGTTCTGATCAGAGATAGTCATAATTAATCAATTAATCCACTCACCTTTAATATCTCGCTCCCAGACGTGAGATGCTGACGTTTGGAGTGAGATGCTGGTGTTTCAGAGTGAGTTCCGAGTAGTTCTGACTTTTTTCTCAATAGTTTCGGTCCATTCGAACATAGTTCTGATCAGAGATAGTCATAATTAATCAATTAATCCACTCACCTTTAATATCTCGCTCCCAGACGTGAGATGCTGACGTTTGGAGTGAGATGCTGGTGTTTCAGAGTGAGTTCCGAGTAGGTCTGACCTTTTTCTCAATAGTTTCGGTCCATTCGAACATAGTTCTGATCAGAGATAGTCATAATTAATCAATTAATCCACTCACCTTTAATATCTCGCTCCCAGACGTGAGATGCTGACGTTTGGAGTGAGATGCTGGTGTTTTAGAGTGAGTTCCGAGTAGTTCTGACTTTTTTCTCAATAGTTTCGGTCCATTCGAACATAGTTCTGATCAGAGATATTCATCATTAACTAATTAATCCACTCACCTTCAATATCTGGCTCCCAGACGTGAGATGCTGTCGTTTGGAGTGAGATGCTGGCTTTTCGGAGTGAGTTGCTGGCTTTTTAGAGTGAGTTCCGAATCGCTTCGACCTTTTTCTCGATAGTTCCGGTCCATTCGAACAGAGTTCCGATCAGAGATAGTCATAATTAATCAATTAATCCACTCACCTTTAATATCTCGCTCCCAGACGTGAGATGCTGACGTTTGGAGTGAGATGCTGGTGTTTCAGAGTGAGTTCCGAGTAGGTCTGACTTTTTTCTCACTAGTTTCGGTCCAGTCGAACATAGTTCTGATCAGAGATAGTCATAATTAATCAATCAATCCACTCACCTTTAATATCTCGCTCCCAGACGTGAGATGCTGACGTTTGGAGTGAGATGCTGGTGTTTCAGAGTGAGTTCCGAGTAGTTCTGACTTTTTTCTCAATAGTTTCGGTCCATTCGAACATAGTTCTGATCAGAGATAGTCATAATTAATCAATTAATCCACTCACCTTTAATATCTCGCTCCCAGACGTGAGATGCTGACGTTTGGAGTGAGATGCTGGTGTTTCAGAGTGAGTTCCGAGTAGATCTGACCTTTTTCTCAATAGTTTCGGTCCATTCGAACATAGTTCCGATCAGAGATAGTCATAATTAATCAATTAATCCACTCACCTTCAATTTCTCGCTCCCAGACGTGAGATGCTGACGTTTGGAGTGAGATGCTGGTGTTTCAGAGTGAGTTCCGAGTAGGTCTGACCTTTTTCTCCATAGTTTTGGTCCATTCGAACATAGTTCCGATCAAAGATAGTCATAATTAATCAATTAATCCACTCACCTTTAATATCTCGCTCCCAGACGTGAGATGCTGACGTTTGGAGTGAGATGCTGGTATTTCGAAGTGAGATTCTGGCTTTTCGGAATGAGTTCCGAATTGCTTCGACCTTTTTCTCGATAGTTCCGGTCCATTCGAACATAGTTCCGATCAGGGATATTCATAATCAATCAATTAATCCGCTTACCTTCAATATCTGGCTCCCAGACGTGAGATGCTGGCTTTTCGGAGTGAGTTCCGAATTGCTTCGACCTTTTTCTCGATAGTTCCGGTCCATTCGAACATAGTTCCGATCATAGATATTTATAATTAATTAATTAACTCACTCACTCTTAATTTCTGGCTTCCAGACGTGAGATGCTGACGTTTTGGAGTAAAATGCTGGCGTATGGACGGAAGTTTCGATCTTCGTAAATTTCTGACAGGATAGTTTCGGTTGATTCGGACACGGTTTCAGACCCGGTATTTGATTCCACGACGTAATTCAAGTAAAAACTAAATTCTCTTTCTCTCCTCTTCGCCTTCAGAACTATTGATACAATGCTTTTTGGCTGTGGAACTCTTCAGATATATGTTATTCAAGGGTTCATACATCACAATTTGTTGAGATGCTACGAGACGCTACGAGAAGTTAGCATCTCGTATATGAAGTGGAATTTTATTTCATTAAAACGACGAGAACTCCTGTAAATTTCGCACGAAACTATAGAACTTTTTTGACATCCATAATTCGCAGGTCTAGTTATCATATTACGTTGAGATGCTGAGAGCTGCTACGCGAAGTTAGCATCTCATTTTTTTAAAATCATTTTTTTCAGGAAAATTCAACGGAACTATTGTTAAAACCTATTTAGAACTATAGAACTATACTGGATGCAAGTGAATATGAAGTTAATTCGTGAGATGCCAACATTTGAGATGCTAGGTTCACACACATATCTTTTACACAGATACTTATATCTTTCGCTTTTTCCTCGGAGGCGTTAAAATATCTATTTCCTCAGCAACGTCATTCATATCATCCAGTACCAAATCAATATCTTCATCCTCGCACTCTGACTCAGACTCAGACTCAATTGACTTGTTACTGGCATCTAAATTATAACAAGAATCTTTCCGACAATTACCGCATAGATTTGAACATGGTAATCCGTGCTTTTTACAAGTGCAAGAACGGTCTATACAACCTTTTTTGTTGCAAGAGCACGAGATTTGATCGAGCAACTTTTTGGGAATGCATGGATCTTTGCTTCCTATAGGCACTAATTGATTATCCTTTATTTGCCATCCCCAATCTGTTGCTCGTATATTTTCATTACCAAGCCAAACCTGCACTTGATAAAAAACACGGAAAGCGTGTTGTTTCGCTGCTCCTTCGGTCGGTGGCAACGCTTCTAGAGCGAATTTCGATTTTATTTTCGCTTTATTGAAATGTAAATATCTCAAATCATTTAAAGTAAATGAGGTAGATTTTTCCATCAAAATTTTTTCCGCTTTGGTGCTGTACATTCCGCGAATTAGTTGAAAAGCATTGTCGGATATTTTTTCGCAACTGGCATCGGAGTTGTAAAAAACGGCAGATAATTCTCGTAATGCGTTATGTGGGATTGAATCGATTAATTTTTTTTTACCCATATTGTAAAAACAAGATACGGTGTCGCATCCGCAGAATGCGTGTAAAAAAGCAACTATTTTTTTCAAATGAGGGTATTTAAAACTATCGCAGTTATAAAATTCGTTTGGTGAACCTTTACAAATTCTACAAAAATATATATTATTAATATTTTCTGCCAGTTGCGTGAAAATCACGAGCAAGTCGGTGTCTTGTCCTACAATAACTATCGTCGCATCAGAATCTAAGCGAGCATTTTCGATGGCATTTACAATGATAAGCCTATCAGCGTCTTCGACAGCAATTTTTGTTCCGAATCCGGATTCATTTAGTGCAATACAAATCATATTTATCAGCCGACTTTTATTGTTTTCATTATTTAAAAACTGTACTTGATTTACGGTGATTTTGGTATTGTTATCGAAGGCGATTTCGCGACTAATATTTTTTGATTTCCTACGCGAACGCTCAACAGATTTCGTTGACAACGTGTCGTCTTCGGGGTACCCGTCAAAAATGAACAAACTGTTCGAAGTATAATGCTTTTTGGCATATGAAACATAGCTCTCTACTATTTTCTCTACTATTAAATTGCTCTGCCAAACTACATTGTGTAAAAAGTAGCCGCCGTCAACTACATACGTAATGTTTGCCGCTTCTATTTCATATGTAAAATTGAAATTTGAAAAAAAAGCTGCTTTTTTCGTCTTGCGCATTCCGTTTTCGTTGAAAAGAGATAACGGCACCGGAGATAATTCGTAAGAACTACAGTATTCTTTGATGTCACCTTCGTTTTTTATGTTTAACGATATTCTTTGAAATATAAGCAGTGGCGACATGTAAACCTCCTCATCAGCTGTGTTCTTCATCACCGAATTCGCGGCCGCTAAATGCACGAGTTTGCTACTTTTCTTATATTCAACTTCGGTAAATTGTTTACCTGAAGTTTGTTGCATCAAAATTTTGCCGATTTCAAAGGCTTTGTGGCAATTTACCGTCGATAAGTCACCTACTACTCCAGAATAAATTCCAATAATATTATCTGTTTCTGGGAAAGGATCGTAGGTCTCAAAAATTTTTTGTAATTTCGATAAATCATCTGCATCTCTTATCATACGAGAAACGCGATTGTCGACGTGCTGTTCGGACGAAGTGAATTTAACATTAGAAAATATTTCCATCGCGTTACTGACTTCTAATACTGCTACTCTCGATAAAATCCACATCGCAATTACATTTTCTGTTAAACCGCGACCATGCGTCAAACCACCAGTGCACTTCATTGCTCGCATCAACACTTGTTCAATGGTCATATCGGACCATATCCCCGACCAAAATCGACTCGAACGCCTTATAGTAAAAAAACCTTGATCACAAAATTTGTCGTATTCTACAATATCCATTTGTTCTTTCAACTTAATCATATTTTGAAGGTATAACAAACAAGCTTTCGCATATAAATGGTGGCCCGAAGAAAAAAAAATTGGTATCATCATTAGCACTGTTTCTAGGTGTAAATTAAAATTACCAGACCTTTCTGCATCGATATATCTTAAGATGAAACAAATCAATTTGAAATACTGTATCCAAAGTGTACTAGTGGGGCCATTTGATTCTAATTTCTTAGTAGCAGCAATAAACTTTTCTTTTATTTGAGTCATTAAAGGTTCAGCAAAATAATCTTTAAAATCTTGTTCTCCTACTTTTTTTAATCCTTCATTCAAATAAGCGATTTCATCTTCAGTAAAGTCAATTTTTTTAAGAATAATTGTAGCAAGGGCAGCTTGTACTAGAAGGTGGCCTCTCACGGATCGCGAAAACGCATGACCCCCTAAAGCTTTATCAGCTGATAATTCCGCGTAAATTGTACAAAATGTCTCTTTCAGACCGCTACCATTCATTATATTACCTATACCTCCGTTGAACGACATTAACAAATGAAAACCTCCTAAACGTAAAATAATCGACCGTAAATTATAAGGATCATTAGCAGGATCTATCGAAGCAATGATTGCGCTTGATTTCATAAAAAGTGGTAAATCGAATGTGACGAAACAGTGCTTTTGATCAGTTTTATTTGCTCTTGACCGAGCATCGATCAAAGCAGTCAATATCGTTGTGTGATCGCTTGGTGGTGCATTAATAAAGGGCGAAGCAATTATCCTTGTTGTAGAATAATCAGTACTTA
The DNA here is from genome assembly GCA_963992785.1 of Tenthredo livida. Classification (NCBI taxonomy): domain Eukaryota; kingdom Metazoa; phylum Arthropoda; class Insecta; order Hymenoptera; family Tenthredinidae; genus Tenthredo; species Tenthredo livida. The sequence goes on from OZ023073.1 coordinate 5,735,029, forward strand.
ACGTGTGAAATTTATTCATAAATCCATGCCAATTCGGAGTAGTTTCTGCTGCGGCATGCTTCCCAAAGAAGTACAATACATCTATTGGTTCTATTTTAATTCAGAAATCAACGCTTCCAATCTCTTTCCAGTCACGAATGATTACGGAATCTAATTTAAATGGCTTCTTATTTTTAAAATCAGCTAGTGGAAGGAAACCGGACGTGCTACTGGTGTTGGGTTTCGGCATGGTTCCTTTCAAGCGAGGTATAGATTGGCTAAGTTCTACTGAGGACCTCGGCGTTACGCACATAATCCCACCCATACAGTGAAAAGTGTTTTTTCCGTCAATCGTCGCAGTATTATGATCCGCATTATCGTATACGAATTGTAAATAGGCATCACTAATAATTCGAAAAACTTCCGGATCGTTGATGACGGAATTTTCGAAGCGGATAGTTTCTGAATATGAGTCACATAAACCTAAATTATACAAGCAGTCGATGAGTCCCCGTGCTCCAAACTTGCTATGAATCATACTCGAAAGCCCTAATAAAATGGGTGAACAAAAAGATCGCGGCCTAACAGAAGACATTAGAATGTGAGCTGCAGTACTAATTTTATTGTCCCATTTCGACCAAGAACCATTTTTGGGAATTTTCTTATGCGTCTTAATCAACGTATTTAAAAATAATTGTAGAGTTTCTGGAACATCGGCTGTCACGTTATTCAAAAATTCACAAGGCGAATTGTAATTATTCAAATCAAATTTCATTGAGCGTATATCTTGCTGTATTATATTCGCTGTCATTTCGACTAATCTTAATTTCTCTTCTTTTTTATTATTCTTTTTGTTAGAATACCAATTGTCGTCAAGATAAGAACCTAAAGTTCTTTTGAAACAAATAAATCGATCGTTACTAGAAGAATAGGTAACTATTTCGTCATCAAAGTGTTCTTTTAATTGCTTTTCAATTCTATCCAATCGAGGTATTTCAACGTGCTCATTTATAGCTTTATATTTATTTAAAATATCTTTCAAAGAAAATTGGCATTCATCGCTATTTTCTACAATGATATTTATTACAAAAGATAATAAATCGTTCATCTCTTCGCTAATCGGTTTTCCTCTAACATTACTTGGACTGTATAGATAAAAATTACTCAAACATCTGGCGTGGTAACCAACAGTATTATCAACATAATACTCATCTTCTTGACTTCTCAAAGGTTCTAGACGCGATAGAATAATCTTATTTATTTCCGTTTTCGGATAAACTTCGATCTGCGCTATAAGATTATCAATGGTAGATTGTTGTGATACTTTTTTACATAATAAGCGTGTATGTTGACATGAATGCGAGCAAAAAAAACAGTTTGAAGAGAAATCGAATTCCCGACCGTCCGAACGCCTTTTTCTATTTGCTCTCCATTTTTCTTTCAACTCTTTGACAGCTATTTTAATGTTCGACTCTCTCGTATATATAGTTTGACACGTTTTATGCACGGTTATTGCTGATAATCCTTCTAATTGAAGATGTTTATCATCTTTTCGCTTTAAACTAGCTTGTATTAAATTACTAATACCTCGTTGCTTGACAACGCATGATTTCGATTCTTCCATAGCCTTTCGGCAAAGCAAACAGCAATCGTTGATATCCTCCCTTTGTTGATCATTTTTTTCAGATTCTCTTTCATCATGTCTACAAAAGAAACATATAATAATAAGACAACAATAAGATATTTTTATAATATTGTTGAATGCTAATACAAAATTGCAATAATACCTAACTCCAGTAGACGTTGAGGCTTCCACATTTCCTATTTTTTCGTTTGACTCCATTATACTCGCTACGCAAGCAAGACTTGCACTTATTATTTATTCAGCACGTTAGACTCTACAATTTACTGTAAACGGTAAGTTTGTTTCAGTAACGACGCTTTGATTAACGGACTCCTTTTAGAAAGATGCGACGAAGCGTCTACGTACTCCAAAAGTTGTCGGTTAACTGACGGCGTCACTTTCTCTCTTTGTTCAAACGCCCAACGGCTGCAGCTGCCGAACAGAGAGAGAGAGAGCGAAAGAAAGAAAGAGGAATAGAGGGGCTAGGGGGGCAAGAACTGGAGATAAAGAATGAAAAGAAACATTAACAAATACCTGCTCAGAAATCCAACAGACCTAATACCAAACCAAAAATTTCTTGTAAAGAACTTTCCATTTCCTATTCCAGCTAATTTTTTGATCATTTATTAATTATTAATAAAAAATCAATTGTTGCTTCGTTTATAATGCAAACATTCGAATTAAATGTAATTAGGTACATTGCGTGCGTGCAGATGAATAGTTATGAATACGTAAATATATGTTTAGATAAATGTTAATAAATGTAAATACCTGTAACCATCACTTTTGTACATTCATACAACCCTTTATTCATATATCATCAAAATAAAATTAAAACAATTTTCAATTTCAAGAATATACGCCTAACCATTGCTTATTTATTAATTATAAATAAAAGATCAATTTCCCGGAATTCATTAGCACCAAAATAAAAAAAAAAATTATTAAGATAGCGTGCGTCATTGTCAAGATATTATAATGCAAAAATTTGAAGCCCGGCGCAGCGCGTCTCTATATCTATATATATGTGTGCCGCTCCTTTGCTCGTGTTTCCCCCACTACTCGAGCGTTTCCGCGCGATCCGCCGTTTCGAACCGACTTTCCCAGCGTTTTTAAGGCACTTCCTATCATTTCAACTAATAACGAGAATATACGTTTTGTTGTACGGATCTTCTATTTTTCAAAACCGTTTCAAAATTTTAAATCGGATTATCTCAGACGCATCCAGCGATGTCGCAAAATATCGCTTAAAAAACTTTGAAGTACAATTACACCCAAACTAATTGATTCACAGCGATTTTTTTTTTTCGCACGTGAAGTGCATAAGTACTAGAACATTTTTGCAAAGGTTCGATTCTACAAAATAATAAACAACGGAGATATGAATTTTTGAAAAAACGTCGAATTTCCTGCTTTTCCGTAGTTTTCTCGACTTCTAGTTATCCGATCTAGTCGCTCAAAAGCTTGATTTGTTCGTAATTCAATTACCTACACTTTGTCTCTGTATACCATTTCGATTGCTTCATTATTTGTTGAGTTATTAACAAAAAACTGAAAAAAGTGCCTTTTTTTTGTTTAAAATGTTTATAATAAACAAGGTGACAACATTTGAGAGCCGAAAACATGATACAATTGATGTCTCTACTTACCTGAACATAATGGCACAGTCGGTTTTCAGGTAGTATTAATGTCACGATTAAACCCCTATTGCTTGGACTAGTTTACTAGGAGTCGTGTTGAGGTGCCCCATCGTCGAAATCGGAAATTGTTTGTTACTAGATCGCAAATCAAGGACTCAGTAGTCACTAAAAGATTTGCCAATTTCGTCTTTCGGCCACCTGACCCTGACTCTTGGCGGACGGACGTTGGGAATTCACCCTGTGTTTACATACTTCTTCATAATTTTCAGGATCTAATATGAGAATCTTATTTTGTTAAGTCAACAAAATCATTTAATATGCGAACTATATATTTTGTGGACTGAACTATATAATTTTCCACTAATAACAAAATATTTTTGTAACCAGCACTATATACTCATGAGATTTCTGTTTAGTTCCTACAACAAAATTATTGGTTAATATAATTCAGACAAGCGATTTGTTCAGTGAACAATAGTATATTGTTTACCGAGCGAGAAAACAGTCGATTGCGCGCCGAGTATGAAGGTGAGCGCCGAGGCGAAGCCGAGGTGTTCTCAACTTCATACGAGGCGCCAATGACTGTTTTCTCCGAGGTGAACATACTATTTTCTTCAACAGCGGAGCGGAATCAGCGAGTTTCCATCCGCAAACGAGGACCGGCAATCAACTGGTTTCCATCCTCATTTGCGGATGGAAACTCGCTGGTTTCCCTCCGCTGTTGAAGAATAGTATATTGTTTACCGAGCGAGAAAACAGTCGATTGCGCGCCGAGTATGAAGGTGAGCGCCGAGGCGAAGCCGAGGTGTTCTCAACTTCATACGAGGCGCCAATGACTGTTTTCTCCGAGGTGAACATACTATTTTCTTCAACAGCGGAGCGGAATCAGCGAGTTTCCATCCGCAAACGAGGACCGGCAATCAACTGGTTTCCATCCTCATTTGCGGATGGAAACTCGCTGGTTTCCCTCCGCTGTTGAAGAAAACTTATTTGTTCTTGTAAACAAATTATTTCAACAAAACTTTTTGGCTACCTTAACAAAATATTTGATTGTACGTATAATAACAAACGATTTTGGCTATAACAACCAAAATTTGGTTGTGTCAACCAGACTTTTTTCTCAGTGTACACTGTGAAACGCAGTGCCGCTCTACGTGTATTTCAGTACAGGGATTGGAAAAATGTCGATCTTAACGCTGCTGCTGTCGTGCTCGCCTCATTCAACCGGCAGCTGATTGATCATCAACCTGATGTTAACTGTAGGCTGACGATACTTAATAATTTAGTTCGAGATTTGATTGAAAAGTCGGTACCATTGCGCTTAGTTAACGCTAGACGCCCTCCCGCGCCCTGGCTAACGCCCGAACTGCGATCTCTGCAACGGAGAAGGAATGCATGCGGTCGTGCGGCAAAGCGTGCGCGCTCCTTATTTATTCATAAGCGATATGTACTCCTGCGTAGGGAATTCAAGAATAAGCTTGCTGCCGCCAAGACTGCGTTCATACTTGCTAAGCTTGATACTGCGTCGAATAACCGTAGCTTCTGGCGGGAGATAGATAGACTCGGACTAGTAAATAACACCAAACGTCCGCCGCCGGCGGACCTATCTCTAGCGGGCCTAAACGAATACTTTGTCACTATTGCATGTCGGGACCCACAGCTCTCCGCCGGTCACTACAGGCCCTGCAGCCTCTACCTCTACCTCAGGTGACATCGGTGGGTGTTTCCTGTTCACTCCGGTTAGCGAAAGGCGTGTGGCCGATGCACTGGGTAGGATAACGACGCGGGCAGTTGGCCCCGATGAAATTTCCATTCAGCCTTCCAAGACCTTCCAATCACTCCTCCTGCCGGTCATCACGTCACTCATTAATTTCTCACTGCTGAACGAAAAATTTCCAGCCCTGTGGAAATTCTCCTACGTAACTCCGATACCGAAGGTGCGTTCCGCCTCTGCGTTTGCAGACTTTCGGCCTATCGCTGTACTATGTGCGCTCTCTAAAGTTCTGGAGCGCATCGCTTACGATCAGCTCATACAGCATCTTACTTTCAATGAGCTACTAGATCCACGGCAAACGGGTTTTCGAAGAGGACTTGGGACACAGGACGCTGTTCTACGTCTGTTAGATGATATCCGAAAGGGAATCGATGAACGTATGGTAACCGTTGCGGTATTTCTAGATTTCACCAAAGCCTTTGACGCGATTTCACACCCCCTGTTGCTTCAGAAACTCCGAACTTTCAAATTATCTGGGGGTGTCCAAAATTGGCTGTATTCTTATCTCGAGGGTCGGCTGCAAGCAGTAAGGGTAGAAGGAAGGGCCTGCTCCGATTGGCAGCTAGCTCGTGCAGGAGTTCCGTAGGGTAGTGTTCTTGGACCGCTGCTCTTTTCGTTATTTATAAACGACTTTCCTAAACGCTTGCGCTACTGTCAGTACCTGCTGTATGCAGACGATCTTGTCATCTACTACAAGTGCTCACCTCATCAGTTAGCGGCCTCTGTAGAAAACGTCGACGCCGACATCGAAAGTATTGTTGACTAGTGCGCGACTAATCGATTGCAGCTGAACGCGGGGAAGACCAGCGCCATCATTTTCGGCAGTGCGTCCTACATTCGTGACCTATATAGTGATACCGCCCCTCGATGTCTCCCTATTTTCGGCAAACCAATTGAATACGTACGACATGTACGCTACCTAGGTGTAACCCTCGAAAGCACTCTCTTCTGGACACTACAAGTAAAGGCAATATGTAAAAGATCTGTCGGCGCGCTATACCGGCTCAAAATGAATGACAGCTACTTGGATGTAACCACGCGCCGTTGGCTTGTCACTGCTCTGGTCCTACCACTTTTTGATTATTGCTCTGTAGCGCTCACGGATAACACCCGCCTGCTCGATCTGAAGCTACAACGCGCTTTCAACTCCTGCGTGCGTTTTGTGCTGCGCCTCCCCCGCCATGCACGCATATCTCAACACCGACGAAGCCTGGGTTGACTCACGCTCGCTAAGCGCAGGCTGCTCCTTATAGGCTGTCTATTCTATAAGGCCCTGTGCATGGGGGACTTTGGCCTGTTCGGACATGAAGTACAGCCACTGCTCAGAGCGCAGACTCGAACTCGCCGCGACCCTCTTCGAACGGATACGCTCTCTACTCCTACACCCCGCACAGTCTCACTTGAGAAATCCTTCCTTTTGACAGGTATCCGTCTTTGGAACTCCTTACCACCCACCGTCTCGGGGGTACCCTTAATCAGCGAATTTCGGCGAGGCCTATTTGCCTATTTAATGGCTCAGGAGGAGCGCGAGGCTCCCCTGGTCGACTGACCAACAATCTAGCCATTTGGCCAACCGATCGTACTATCACATGACAGTCTGGTCCAACCCAACCTAACCTAACTAGCCTAGTTAGTCTACTTACTGTAACTCCGTCGCATTACTACTACTATTACTATTACTATTACTATTATCATTATTATTTTCTTTACTTTACCTAGTATCTACTTACTCTTACTTTTAATCTATTACACCTAATTCTTATGCCGCACCATGCCTGTTTACGCTGTTTGGATTTCTCCTAATATTACCTATATTCATGTACATATATGTATGCTTCTTTTTGTACACTGCTGTTAATCTCATTCTGTGGATCTGAAGGGGCTATGCTCCAGATTCAAATAAACAAACTCTACCTATCTATCTATCATTCGCACGTAAGTGCAATCCGAGCTTGGAGTGGGGGAGGCGCTCGAGTGAGCAACTGGGGAAAGTTTCTTATTGCCGGGTTTCTTATTTGGAGGTCGGACTGTATATCCGGTGAATCGAATGTCAATGCGTCTGACGAAATAATAGTTACCGAATCTGAAAGAACAACGGCGACAATAAAAGTAATTAATCATACTACAGGTGTAGTCTGTGCCGATGATCTGTGTAGAAATAAAAATTCACTTTCTAATGAAAATACCCGGGAAAAAATAGTTGTATATGAATATAAATAATCATATATGACCTTATCATTAATGATCATGAACGAAATTTGTCTCTATATGACCATATATAACCATGTATAATTGGCCAGGTCTGATCATGTCTGCTTATATATAATCAGATATGATCAGATTTGATCATTTGTTTTGGACAAATTGAAATAAAACAGTCAATTAAATTACAAAATCATAAAAACTATTTTGTTTTTATATCTTCTATTCGTCGTAATGGTCCGGAATTATGGTTATTTCTGATAATTGACTTTTTTTTGTTGATTAAAATTTTCTGACCGTTTCTTACTGGGATTCGAACCCGGGTCCTTCTGCGTATCAGTCGAAGCTTCTACCACTTTGCTACTTTACGTATTTGATAGTTGATACTTTCAGAATGTCTATATGTATTTGACACGAAAATTTATCAACCTTACGAATGCACTTAATATTGATTATGATGATCGAATGATTCTTGAATTGTTTTCGTATTTTAGGGAATGTGAGGCAATATGACCACTCTAAATTTTTCAGCAGACAAAATTACTAATCTGAAAATGCTGTGTATTCTATTTATTGAAAGAGATCAAACGTTTATTTTATTGACTGGAGGAATTCTATAACTTTGTGGGGCAAAACGGCTAATTTAATAATATCATAATATTCAGGTTTTTATTGTTTAAATTGTCAAAGAATATGTATGGGTATGCAGGGTGATTTAGAATTCATGACGAATCTCTTGAGGGGTTTATCCTTGTCAAAATTGGGAACGAAAGTCCCTCAGCCATTTTTCCTTGGAAATATTTTTTTCCGACAAACGATTTTTTTTGTTTTTGTTGTTTTATTTGTCAATTTTGAAGGATCCCAAAAGTTTTTTATTCGGTGGAAGATATAGAAAAAATGTGTTATGATTCCAAGGAAAAAAATCATTTTTCGGAAAAATGGCTGAAGAACTTTCGATCCCGATTTTGTCAAGGATCAACCCCTCGAGAGATTCGTCACGAATTCTGAATAACCCTGTATATTGAGGTTTCATGACAATCAGGTCTGATCAGATCTGATCATATATAGACCTACATTAGACCTATATATGATTACACATGGGCTTATATCAGTCAGGTCTGATCATATCTAATTATATATAGACCATATATGATTAATAATAATAATATAATAATAATGATAATATTTTATAATTATATATAGACCTATAAATGATTGGACATTGACTTATATCAGTTATGTCTGATCATATCGTATGAAATTAGACATGATTATGCCTGTTCATGTCTGATCAGGCCTGATGCTCATGGCCGATCATGGTCTGATCACGTATTAGGCCTGATCAGAGCGACATAGTTAGAGCAGGGCGGAGGTTTTCAACCTTTCAGGCATAATCATACATGAACAGGCATGGCCATGCATGATCAGGCATGAACGTATTTATGATCGGGTCTGGCATCAGGCCTTATCATACATGAACAGGCATGATCATGTCTGGCAGCAAGCGTAATCATACATGAACAGGCATGGCCATGCATGATCAGGCAGGAACGTATTTATGATCGGGTCTGGCATCAGGCCTGATCATACATGAACAGACATGATCATGTCTGGCAGCAGGCGTAATCATACATGAACAGGCATGATCATGTCTGGCATCAGGCATAATCATACATGAACAGGTATGGTCATGCATGATCAGGCCTGAACGTATTGGGCGCTTCAGGCCTGATCATTCATGATCATGCATGATCATGTCTGGCATCAGATATGAACAGGCATGAACAGACATGATCATGTCTAATTTCAGGCCTGATCATACATGAACAGGCATGATCATGTCTGAACATTTTTTCCCGGGTAATTACGTAGACGCGATTGAACAAACAATGGACAACAATTACGCAACGATGACGGCTTATATACGACGACGAAGATGGACGTGTACAACTTCACAGATAATGCAATGACGACAACCTCCACGACGACCGTAGAGATAGCTATGAAATCGACGAAGACACAAATAGTGACTACGATTTTGAAATACCGATAAATGCATTGCCTGATTCTGATAGAGAGAGAGATTCACCCAGCGAATCAAACAAAATTATACCTATTTGTGAAATGTAGTATACATCAGAACATGATATCACTTCGATTTCCATATTTCTAAACAAAAATGTAGAGTTTTTGTTGAACGAACATCGAATAAATGGCCATTTGTAAACGCAATTGTTGTTGATTGGAGTTGGGTCTTAATGCACAGTCTCTCATTCGATTGGAACCATATGCACGTGCACGGAAAAAATTTAGAGCAGACAGTTTTGCCAACGGGTGGGTAGAATATCTTTCCTAGCGTTCGGGAAGTGTTACTTCCAACTCCCGTGATAGTTCATTCTCTCGGTAGAGGCGTTAATCAGATTTCGAGAGAGAGAATTGGAACTTTCTTGTTCATCATATGTATTCACTACAAATACTCAAAAAAATTGCATTTTTCGTGCTGCTAGCTTCAGCCTCGTAGGTCTGCAAACATCTTAGAGTCAGTCAATCATTTGAGAATCACACTAATAGCTTGATGGACCAATGTGGTACCTTCAGGGCGGCGCACCACCACCCTCAACGCTGGCTGTGAGAGAACACCTTGACGGGCGCCTCCCCGGACGCTGGATCGGCCTCAACGGGCCTGTCGCATGGCCACCGAGATCTCCCGACTTGACGCCAATGGATTTCTTCTTCTGGCCTCAAATGAAGAATAAATTATATGCGAATGAGCCGTCAGACAATTTGGACGCTCTACGGCAGAGAACCGATAGAATTTGCCAAGAAATCACGCACCAGCAAATTCGTAATTCCATCGACGAATATTACAATCGGCTACAGAAATGTTCGAATGTCGGAGGTGAACACATGAACCCGAGGTTTGAGAAAATAATACAATTCTTCAACAGATTCGAATTGCAATTCGTTCAGAATGCAGTTCAATTCGACTAGGTTTATCGCCTCGCCGATTGAACTCTTTATACTGCACCTGACTGCCCGCACGTTTTCAATATTTAGCCCAAGTATTTTCTTGTATGTGTTTTCGTCGTTGAAATATTGCTTGGTGTCTGACGCTCTCGTGAGCTAACTAAAAGATTCTTACAACCCAAAATCAGATACAACGCGTCCAATTCCCGATTGTAACGAACAGGTGATCGATTTGATCGATCAACAGAGGAAAACGTATGACTTGAGTATTAAGGAGGGCAGTCGCACGGAGCTTATGCGATTATACGACGAACGTGATTTTTTTGCTATTTCTGTTCCAGGAAATTGAGACACACATGATCAATTGAGCAGAATAACTGCCCGTGATATTTAGAACATTTCGCTCAAATTTCAACAATAGTCTATATGAGTTGAGCTCCGACTCGACTGCAGTTACTAGTAATCAACCTTTTATCATGGCTAACGAAATCGACTGCCAAAGGCCCAAGTGCCAGAATAACATCCCGAAACTGGGCACATAGAAACATCTTCGAAGTCATAAGTAACCATGAATAATTGATTACTTTGTGATTATTTTAGCCCGTAACGGTGGTAGCGGCAGACACCGCCATTTCCCATAATATGGGCCCGGAGGATGAGAACGTGCGGCTCGAATTTAGCAGCGAGGTGATGCACCGTCTAATATGCTATTCATATATTAACGGGATGTGATAGCCAGGGGTCGATAAAGTAGGGGGGTGCTTTTACCAATTTTTTTTGTTTTACTCGGCAGTAGTATAGCTATGTTAGTCAAGAACCATGAGAGTCAAGATCCACCCTGTAAAGAAGTCATGACCGCGCCTTTACCTTTTTCTAGAAAGTTCCTTTTTCTAGAAAGTTCTAACCCGCGCCTTTATGGCCGATTAAGTTCCTTTTTCTAGAAAGTTCTAACCCGCGCCTTTATGGCCGATTTTTATGTGTCATTTTACGCAAATTTTTATGGGAGTAATTCTACCGGTAATCCCACTGGTTATGTACGATTTTTATGTGAAAATCAATGTCACAATCAATAATCAGATTTTTACGCAAATCAATCATCCGATTTTTACGCAAATTTCTATGGGAGTAATCCTACTGGTAATCCTACCGGTTATCTCCACAATCAATAATCAGATTTTTACGCAAATCAATCATCCGATTTTTACGCAAATTTCTATGGGAGTAATCCTACCGGTAATCCTACCGGTTATCTACAGTCCAGTATTTCCAGGAGTTCTTACCTACGCGTTCATGTCATTAGTGTGACAAGCAATCATCAGAATTTTTACGCTAATTCTTACCATTTTACGCAAATTTTTATGGGAGTAATTCTACCGTTAATCCCACTGGTTATGTCCGATTTTTATGTGATAATCAATGTGACAATCAATCATCAGATTTTTACGCAAATTTCTATGGGAGTCACCCTACCAGTTATTACAGTCCAGTACCTATGGTGAGTGACGTTACCTTATTTTTAAGAGTTTCACAGTATAGTATCTACAGTATAGTGAGTGAGTGCAAGTTCCCTACAGTGCAATGGAGATTCGAAAGTTCTAACCGGCGCCTTTAGCTTACTTACGTGACAATCCCCCTGGAGAATATTTGTGTGACAGGTGATCATCAGAATTTTGACGGTGGACGTACGTTAATTCCTACTGGTTACCCTCGCCGGAAACATTTTTTTATATCAACAAGTCAATTGCAAGATATCCGACTCAGATAGTGCACATTGCTCAAGGTCGAGATACTACCTAGGTTATATACCTCGTTTCAAATTTCAAAGCTATCCTACAAACTAAGAGTAGATTCTCAAATATTGTAAGGCATATGACAACAAATTCATGTTATATTTCAAAGATTTATTTCAAATTATACAGGCAGGTTGGGGATACTTCGCAATGTGAATAAAATTGAACGAAAACGTTTAGAAACATGGCGGTAGTACACGCCTCCGTCTTCAGCAACCGTTTTCAATTTCTGGAATAAGGCCTCATCACTCAGCAGCCTTGCAGTTATACGTGGAGGTAGATTTTCGGTAAAGGTTTCGTAAGGAGCGTCCCCCCCAATTATGTCGGCTACTATTCTTGTGCGCCCCGATAATGTTGTCATCTTCCGCAAACTGATGATGATATGCACACCGCTAGTTGATTTTTTGATGGGAAGACGTTCACCGCATAGACCCAACTGACCAATTTTAAATATCTCAGCATCGGTGAAGTTGTGGGTAGAGGAGTCCTCGACTAACTGCCCAGCGTTGAACACATTGGCATCAGATAGGTCTGTGGTACCAGATAAATCCATGATGTTTATCATATTCAATAAATCTCCTCTGGAGTTCTATTTGATGCTCACACTTGTGAATTCAGATTGCAAGTAACTCAGATTTTGAGATGGCACCATATTCATACCCAGAAGCAACTAGATGAACCAGTTTCGTAGGGCTTTGAATACCAGACCTTCTCCCCCACCACTAAGCTGTTCGCAAATTATCGTAAACGAATCTTAGCCCTAGTACTATATTAATGTGATGAACACGCACCCTATCGACGCTGAAGGAAATTTCTGGTGAACAGGTCGTAGAACTGCAAGTTCAACTGGTTGATTAGGTCTTTGAACTGCACAGTTCTACACGTTGATCAGAAATCAGATTCTACGAACTGATAGACCCTGAATTATTGTTAATGTTAAGGACAACCGGGCTGAAGGCTCCGGGTGTCGTGTTATTATATATCTTAAGAGAGTAATCTCCGAGCGGCTGAAGAATACTCTCGTGGGCTTGCTTGAATAAAGTCCTAAGGACACCTGTGCTATCTGTGAATGGTCTAGGAGGAACTATTGACGTGTTACTTTCGAACATGCGTTTTATTCAATGCGATAATGACCGTTCAGTAATTCAATATGATACACCATGTTTAACACTAAATTCCTATAACACTAAACTATACTAGAGGCTACGTTACAATTTTGAACTAATGTTATTTAATGTAATCAAGAAATATGAGACCAATTTATATATATATATATATGTGAACGTTGGTATTGGAAGGTAAGAAGTTAAAGAAGGTAGAGGAAGGAACGAGCCTACCGAATTTACTCCTGAGCGTCACCCGGGCCAACTCCAAGAACCCACCGGCAAGGGATTTCTCGCTCTGGATACTCAGTGCAGCTTATGCCGGGCGTTGCGGTCAGCGTCAGCTGTCTTGTAGAAAAGGACCTTCTGCTGTTCCGTGCCCTGGTCTGCTTCACACCTTTCGTCCTTCGTGCAGAGTCCCGTTGTCGGTTAGGTGTGGCCGGGGATGAGGCTGGAGGGTGCGCACTTTGAGCAGCCTTCGGTATTTAAAAATCGACTGGCTGGCAATCACCTCGGTTTCGATAAAGAAACCTCGGGTTGCTTGATGGTGGGGTTTTTCGCGATTAGCTGAATCAGTGGTTTTTTTGGGGGGCGTCGCGCCCTTGGCTCGTTTCCTGCTCTAACTTCCGGCCGAGCGCGCGCGTGTAGGAATGCGCTGACTGCACTACTTGCAATGGAATGATTTAGAAAAATATGGAAACAGGGCCGTACGTAACACCCTCCCCCAAGACGCTGGCTACGGTACCGGGGTCAAGCGTATGAAAATTAGAATGGACCTGAAAGTGTCGCGCATTCCTTCCACGCGGTCGCTTTGCCGAATCTCTAAAGCTAGACTATTTCTAAACTACTTCTATGTTACATACTAGGCTTAAGATTAGGTTACAATCTTCTTAGGTCCACGGGTGATGGTGGATATAGCCTGTCATTGGCTCACTCCCTTAGGCCCGGGGTCCTTCAGTTTGAGCTTGTCTAGATGTTTCAGCTTTCGTTTTCCCTTTCGATCTTCGATGATCGCGGTGTTTAGGTCAAGCAATTCCACAATCTCATACGGGCCTTCGTAGTAGGGATCCAGTTTGGTTCGTGTTTCTAGTTTGGCATAAACCTGATCTCCTATCTGGAACTTGACGGGATTGGTTTTTAAGTCATACCTTTTCTTTGCGCGGTGTTTAGCGTCGTTCAGATTATTCCCTCCAATCTCCGCTAATTCGTTCAGACGAGTAACTAAGTTCTCCATGTACTTCGTCGTCGTCGGTAGGTGTTTTGCCAAAGGAAGCGATTCTGGCGTCCTTTTCGGTTTGCCGAAAGCCATTTCGTGGGGGGTGAATTTCGTCCCTTCGTGAATGACTGAATTGTAGCACCGCATGGCGTCAGGTAGCAGCGTATCCCATTCCCGTTGGTCATGGGCATAATGACGCAAATAGTCTACCAGACCCGTGTGACTCCGCTCTAGCGATCCGTTCGTCTGGGGGTGGTATTCGGAGGTCATCACGTGGTTAACCTTGTTGATCCTCAAGAACTCCTTCATGTTTTCGCTGGTGAAACTTCTTCCGCGATCACTGAGTAAAATCAGCGGAATGCTGTAGGGTTTGAAGTATCCCTGGTCGAGGGCTCTGATGATCGAGACTGAGGTCTGGTCCGGTAGAGCGAATGCATGGCCCAGTTTCGTGAGTAGGTCCAGAACGGTGAGTATGTATTTGTTTCCGTTTCTGGTGGTCGGGAGTGGTCCGACGATATCCACGGCTATTTTCTCCCACGCTTCCACCGGGGTATCTGTGATGATCATGGGTTCTCGAGTTTTAATTCGGGTTACCTTCTGCTTTTGACAGCTGGTGCAGCATCGAATGACATCTTGCACGTCGTTTCGCATCCCAGGCCAGTAGTATCTTTGTCGTAGCCGTTGATAGCTCTTGGTGACGCCCTTGTGTCCTCCATTGGTCCCTTCGTGCCATCTTCTCACGATGTCGAGCCTTTCCTCTGGTGCGGGAGTTTCGATCTCCCCCGTACAGAGATATATTTGGCACGGGTAGTCTCGGAAGGTGGTTTCCACAAGAGATTTCACGATCGCAGGCTGCCAAGTCTCTAAGGCGTCTCCCCGTGTAGGGATCCGAACTTCGGTGACCCTTTCGGCTCTCATGGCGGTTTTCAATAGTTCCAATCCGTCTACGAAGTCTTCAGGAGTCATCCGGTGATAGTATTGGTCCATACAGGCGACCGAGAATATGGTCCCCCTTTTCCTTCTGGTAATAGCCACCGCACCTTTCTCCGATATTGTTTCCAAGAGGTCATCAGGGTGGATATATTGCATCTCGCGTAGTTGTTTACCTACCGGAGTCGTAAGTATGCAATCAGCTGATATGAAATGTGCATAATTACCCTTCCGCATCGTCAGCGTGTCTGTGATTACGTCCACCTTGAGCGTACGGTCGCCCTCGCTTCTATCTTGGCCGAGTCTCGGGTTTCGCGTCGCACGTCGGCCTACTTCCTTGCCTCTAGTATCATTGGTCTCGCTGACGTCATCGGCATATGGTACCCTGGAGGTTGTTATTGTTTCTTCCGACTGTTTTGTTTTCTCTACAGGCGTCTCGGCGTCCGAGGTAGTTGTTGAGGTGGTCGGTGATCCGTACGGGGTCGATCTTCCCGTGGGTAGCAATGACTTGCGTGGAGTTGGTAGGAACGAGACTCGGTTTTTACTGACCTGTCTCATAGGTTGTGAGCCAGTGGGAGTCTGTTGACACTTGCTGACGGTGGTGTCCGGGTTACCAGTAGTTCCAGGCAGACGCGATTGGTTGAGGGATTTTGAGAGTTCCAGAAGTTGTTCTCTTGCACTCTCTATGGTGAGTGGTTGGGCCTCAACCCATAGGTCATTGGCCTTTTGGTTCAACCGTTGTTGCGTAGTTTCTGCGGGTTGTAAGTCCGAGCGGTTTAGGGCAGCTACCTTTCTAACTCCGCTTGGGTCATCTTCGTGGCTGCTGTCCCCGGAATCCATCTCTCTGGGATCGTAACTACTCCTCGGGGTCCATGGCCCTGGGTATTCCCTCTGTAACAGATCTTGGATTACCTGGCTAGTGGTTGGATCTCTCTCTTGAAGCATTTCTTGGAATTCCACTCGGTCGGTCGTCAACTCGCATGGTTCGTTGGTCACATCGTGGCTAGGACCTGGCCCATAGCTCGCTTGAACGGTAGTATCCAGGGAAGTGTCGTCGCTTTCCTCGTTGTCCGTGTCGCTATTCCGCTCCTCAGGAATCGCAGAGGTTGTTAGGTCGTTCTGCGTAGATGATAGCTGGTCCTGTATACTGGTTCCCAGGCCCATGGATGTATTGCTGCTTTCGTCGGCGTTCACGTAGGTGAGTGGGGCAACCGTGGGGTTGCTACGTGACTGGCTGGTTATTGGGCTCAAGTTCGAGTAGGTGATTGGTCCAACTCTCGGGTTGTTACGTAACCGGCTGGCTACCGAACTGGTGTTCGCGTCCTGTTTTTGCACTGGCGGTGGTTTGTAGTCCGGATCTTCGCCTTTCTTCAGCTTCAAGGGTAGACACGTCATCACAGGGTTGCGTGAAAGGGCGTCAGCATTAGCATTAGCTGTCCCCTTCTTGTAGATGATCTTGAAGTCGTATTCGGCCAACCGCAATCTCCAGCGTGTTAGCCTTGAGCTCGGATCCTGATGATTGTGGAGCCAAACGAGAGCCTGATGATCCGTGTAGAGGGTGAACTCTCTGCCGTATAGGTAAGGCCTAAAATAATTGATAGCGAATATTACAGCCAGGCACTCCTTCTCAGAGGTAGAGTAATTGATCTCCGCCTTGTTCAGGAGGCGGGAGGCGTAGTTCACAGGTTGTTCTTCCCCCTTGGCACCCTGGCTGAGCACAGCACCCAGTGCGTAGTCGGAAGCATCCGTCGTCAGCACAAACTTTTCGTTGAAATCCGGGTATCTAAGCACAGGTTCCTCACAGAGAGCTTTTCTGAGGTCCTCGAAGCTCTGTTGCTGCGCCTCCCCCCATGTGAAGGCTGCACTCTTTTTTAGTAAGCTAGTCATTGGTCTAGCACGATCTGCAAAATTGGATATGAATCGCCTGTAATAGCCGGCTAGGCCGAGGAATTGTTTAATGTTCTTTTTATCAGTCGGGGCCGGAAAGCTTCTGACAGCTTCCAGGTTCTTCGGGTTAGGTTTAACCCCGGACTCTCCGAGAATATGGCCTAGGTACGTCACCTCTGTGCGAAGAAATTCGCACTTATCCGTTTGTAGCTTGAGTCCGTGTTCTCTCAATCGTTGCAGCAGTCGCCTGACCTTGTACCCGTGTTGTTGCAGGTTTGATGAGTATACCACGATGTCATCCAGGTATACGAATAATTCTGTTCCTTGTAGGCCGCTTAAAACCAGGTCCATCAAGCGCTGGAACGTGGCAGGAGCGTTCTTCAAGCCGAATGGCATACGCGTGTATTCGTAATGCCCGTTGACCGTAGAGAACGCCGTCTTCTGTTGATCCTTCGGATCCATGCCGATCTGGTGAAAGCCACTGGCGAGGTCGAATACGGAGAAGTACTTCGCACCACCTACTCTGTCCAATATATCAGTTATATTAGGGAGTGGATAGCTATCTCCTACCGTCTTCTCGTTGAGTGCTCGATAGTCGGCCACCATTCTCCATCGTTTGTTTCCTTGAGAGTCCGGCTTTTTAGGAACAATCCACAGGGGGGAATTGTATGGCGAAGATGATGGCTGTACGATCCCGTCCTTGAGTAATCCGGCTACTTGTCTCTGGATCTCTTGCTGGTGGACCGGGGGAAAGCGGTACTGCCTGGTGTGGATAGGCACATCATCAGTAGTAATAATTTTGTGTGTCAGCGTACCTGTTTTTCCCAACTTGTCGCCGGCCAGGTGGAAACGGTCGGAGAATTCTTCGATGATCTCGATCATATGCTTCTTTTCTTCTGCGTTGAGATGTTCAGTTCGGAGACCCCCGATAATTCTGGTGACCCGATCCTTGTCCAAATTTTCCTCAGGTTCCTCTTCGGATTCAGTGTCTTCCATAGTCAGGTCGTAAGGTTCTAGTTGTTGCGGAGCGATGGTGATTTCCACGTCTTCGTCGTTGGCGTTAGTGACCATCGTGTAGCACTTTCCACCGTGGTTTCTCACTGCTACTTCGCCAATGTAAACTTGAGGTGGCGTGGCGATACGAGGCAGGTATCCTTCCAGTATGGCGTTGTTCTCAAGCGGGATCGAGACCTGAGTTCTACTACGGGCGGCCAGTCGCAGAGTTGTTTGGCGAAACTCCTTTTCCACGACATCTATCTCTCGCCTATTACAAAAAGGAATTGGTTTAATAGGAGCTTCACAAGAAACGATCGTTTTGTGGTGAAAAGAAATTTCTGCCTGATGTTCTAAGCAGAACGGTGATCCAAGAAGTCCGTCTCCGTCGATGCTGGGGTTATCGTGAACGTAAAACAGACTAGTCTTACCCAAGGTAGTGAGGGTCGTGGTTCCGAGGGTATACAGTGGTTCTTGTGATACCCCTATGACTGCTGCCACAAACCTCTCGATGACCGGGGCAGCTTCCCCAAGTGCATCAATGTGCACAAGGTTTACTCCAGCTCCAGTGTCTACGGTGAATTGTCCCTCGCCCTTCTCCAGCTCTGGCGCTCTGATCCGGATTCTCGGGGCTGGGGCTTGCGCAATATGGCACTGGGTTTGTGCTCTGACTGGGCTTCTTTCCTCGCCTCGTCTTCGAATCGTACTTTCTTCTTGCCTTCCGTTGGATCCGTGTCGTGTCGTCCGCCCTCGTAGTTTAAAGAGCCCGTAGAGGAAGCAGAAGAGTCACGTCTGGCGGGTTCTCGTGAGAAAGGCCGGTGGAATGGGTCCTGTACTTCCCGCTGTTTACGCATCAAAGTTCGACAGAACTCAATCGCATGGCCACTGCGTTTGCAATAAAGACAAAGCGTATTCCTTTCGTCTGAAGGTGATCTTTCCCTGGAAGGAGAGTGAGAGGAATTATTATTCAGTACTTTCATTCCTGCACTAAAGACTCTCGCCAAGGTGGTCGGGCTGAAGTCGAAGCGGTTGGAACGTCGTCGGCGATCCGCACCCGATGACGTAGTACTATCTTCCGTGGTGGTTGTCACAATGTTGTCTCGCCGTCCTCGGTAGCGGCTTTCATGTTCTCTTCTCGCATCGTGTAATGGCTTCCGAGCCGGGCTGTCATCTCGGTCGCAGTCTTCGTAATTTTCTATGGCCTGCCTCCGATTTCTGCGCGCCCGATTCTCTTCGATGACGAGATCATATGCTTCGTCCAATGTTCTTGGCGCTTTCGGGACTATAGTGTAGTATATCCTTTCTGGCAGCCCCCGGAGAAAGTTGTCTAAAGCAGTACTTTCCATATTAGTGATGTACTCACCGCTATTTTTGTAGGCAGCTCGGATAGCGGCGCGTGCCTTGTGTACTAGCTTAGCGGTTCGCCCGACGTATCCTGCCAGGGTTTCTCTGTCTTGTATTTGGAGCCTACCAAGTTCAGCGAGATACGAGGCGGGATCCCTTCCAGGGGCGTACCTTTTTTTTTAGATGATCGGTCAGTTGGAGGACAGTTGTGAACTCTTTTCCTTCGACACTGACCCTTGCTGCGCCTACCAATCTGGTTAACACCAGTTTGACATATTCCTGTTCTTCTTCCGGTTCGATTAATGTGAAACCGTCCCCGATCTTCCGTAGAACCTCTCCAAGGGGCGGGTGTTCGCCGTCGAACTCTGGTATCCGATCCACTACCCTGTAGAGTGTATCCAGTTGCCTAGAGGACCGAGTATACTCGATGAGAGTATTTAGCAGCTGGTCTGTATTAGCCATGGTATCGTTGTTATCTGGTTGGACTCTGGTAGTGGTCACTGGCGTTGCTTCAGCTCCGGTATCTGGCGGAAGGTCGTCACCCGATACTCTTTCTGCTGCTGCGTCGGCGTCTCGTGCCGCTGCGGCCAAGCTTAAATGCAGGCTATGCTTTTGGCTGGGGGAAAGTATACCGATTAATGGAGATCTTCGACCAAAGGTTATTTCGCCCTCTAGGGTTGGTGTGGTTGGCGAGTCTAAGGATGTCGACCGGGTGTGTCCGCCCGGCATCAGTTTTGATGTAAATCGCTCTTTACCACTTTGGCCCGATGATAGGTCTCAAGGCAGTTGGCCCGAATCAACTCAAGAGTTCACCGAAGGGAATACGGAAAGAATGTGGCGGACGGAAAGAATGTGGCGGATATCGTGAATGAAGGATCACGGAAAGGATGAAACTATTATCGATTAAACTATAACGAACGAATAATAAAAATGAATAGAACGTTATGCTACACTCACCGCGTATCGCGCAATTGGAATGTATCGCGTCAGCAGATTCGTTACTTCGCGACGTTTCCTAAGGCCGTTGACGTACGGCGGCTCAGGTTCTCACTAGGTCGAGTCACAGAATGCACAGTTTAAGCGTACCCCACACTTAGCACCATTTGTTACGGACAACCGGGCTGAAGGCTCCGGGTGTCGTGTTATTATATATCTTAAGAGAGTAATCTCCGAGCGGCTGAAGAATACTCTCGTGGGCTTGCTTGAATAAAGTCCTAAGGACACCTGTGCAATCTGTGAATGGTCTAGGAGGAACTATTGACGTGTTACTTTCGAACATGCGTTTTATTCAATGCGATAATGACCGTTCAGTAATTCAATATGATACACCATGTTCAACACTAAATTCCTATAACACTAAACTATACTAGAGGCTACGTTACAATTTTAAACTAATGTTATTTAATGTAATCAAGAAATATGAGACCAATTGATATATATATATATATGTGAACGTTGGTATTGGAAGGTAAGAAGTTAAAGAAGGTAGAGGAAGGAACGAGCCCACCGAATTTACTCCTGAGCGTCACCCGGGCCAACTCCAAGAACCCACCGGCAAGGGATTTCTCACTCTGGATACTCAGTGCAGCTTATGGCGGGCGTTGCGGTCAGCGTCAGCTGTCTTGTAGAAAAGGACCTTCTGCTGTTCCGTGCCCTGGTCTGCTTCACACCTTTCGTCCTTCGTGCAGAGTCCCGTTGTCGGTTAGGTGTGGCCGGGGATGAGGCTGGAGGGTGCGCACTTTGAACAGCCTTCGGTATTTAAAAATCGACTGGCTGGCAATCACCTCGGTTTCGATAAAGAAACCTCGGGTTGCTTGATGGTGGGGTTTTTCGCGATTAGCTGAATCAGTGGTTTTTTTGGGGGGCGTCGCGCCCTTGGCTCGTTTCCTGCTCTAACTTCCGGCCGAGCGCGCGCGTGTAGGAATGCGCTGACTGCACTACTTGCAATGGAATGATTTAGAAAAATATGGAAACAGGGCCGTACGTAACATTAAATAAAGGTAGGCTTGAGAGAACAATTCATGTATGATTATTTATTTGTAAGCGTGATACATTTCAGATATTTATTAAATTTACATATAGTTGAATTCTACTCGGTTGTATAGTCCCCCAAGATTATGCATATGAAGGCGATTCTCATCGGCAGCCAGTATCATTTTTTGGACTAAGTTCTCATCGTCAATCAGCACTTTTGACATGCGTGCAGGTAGAAATGCCGAAAATGCGTTTTCCAAATCAAGGGTTATTCTTGTACCGAATCTTGTTTGTACTTTCCGCAAGCCGGTGACGGGGTAGTGTTTATTGACCTCAAGATCTGCCAATTTCTTGGTGGGAAGGTATTCATCACATCGACCCACCTTGTTGATTTTCGTCAGGTCCATGGCGTTGTTCATATGAATTTTATAGTGTTTAATCTTCTCAAAATATGATCAAGATCTGATTTCGCCTGAATCATGGTTTTTACTTCACCAATATTTTTCAAAAGCAGTTCGATTCGCAGTTTTAGTTCTCGCCGCTTACGAACAGTGCGCATGGAGTATTAGTTGGAGACTGTCATTTAGCATATAAATCCGGAGCCTTTTATACCCAACCAACGGGGATCATAGCGTCAGTTTTGATCTATGCATGAGCGTCCACTTTTCAATAATAATTAATCTTAACTGACGTGATAAGCTCCATACAGGGTTGTGAGCTGATTGAAAGTACAGGTAAATGGAAGCTGATTTTAATTCGAATATATGCGTCAGTCTTCATACAAAGTTGCAATATCAGAGTTGCAATATACAAGGTGTGGGAATATCTTCTCAATCTTGTCACAACTGATTGGACGCACAAATAAATCTTACATTGTATAGCAATAATCAATGGGGAGGATCAGTCCAAGTCATCCTTGAGCAAATTGATGTGGAAAAAATATTATTCTCGGAGTGAATATAAATACTGCAATGGTTTTACAAACTACATCAGTTCGATCAGTTCCTGCAGCCATAGTCACCATCAGCTTCAATGGCGTCAACATCGAATAATTTTGCAACGCATGCCGATCTACACCACACCGAAATGTGTGATGGAAAACAACATTGGGTTCTCTGCGCACAGCCAGAACCTTTTGAGAAGGCGCAGACTCTCACTTCCTGTCGCCCAGGTTGCAAGCGGCCTCAGTCTTCCCAGAGGGCTGTACCATGCAATCCGAAGAAGCAGCGAACAAATTTTGGCCAACTAGTCGATGAAGAAGAAGAAGAAGAAGTATCTTTCGGAATCCTCAATCGGAAGTTTCGTTTGAATAAATCTTCTTCCAAAAGTATAGAAGTTGAACTTCTTGTCAAAGGTGATTTATCATGTCAAATTGTAATATCCCTGGTGGACACGGTGCGGAATAATAAAATGGTTTTCACTCAAAGTATTTGGGAAAATTTTCTAAGCAGCCAGCAAGTTCTTAGCGAATGGTTCGAATATGGAAGTTTACCTAATTCGGGAATAGAATACACGATTCCGTTAACTGCGAGAGGAGACTTATTTGTGAATTGTCGCAAAGTCTATTACAAGAATGCTGTGTATTTTTCACCTGCGAATATTACGATCATGGAGGTGTCGTTCAGAACGATGCAGAGTATACTACCGTGTATTCATGTCACCATATGCAGACTCGTGATGCAAGAACAAACTATTAAAGATCGTGCGAAGTTATTTGTTGAAAAACTTGGTGCAGCGATGGAGGAGGATGCTTTAAGTGAAGTGGAGGCGAGAAACGTCATAATGAATAGCGAGGACTTTGATGTGGATTCAGTCATCGATAATGAATTAGTCTGTCTGGGCATGCAGACCTTAATAAAATACAATAATAAGTATCAATAATTATCAATAAATGTATGATTTATTCGATGTTACACAAATATAAAACACATTTTACAAATCAATCCTTGACTACTAAATAAACTACAAATATGACCCATTTTACTAACAGACTATGAATGTATAACCCATTCTACTAACAGACTACGAATGGATAATGATTGTAACGCTAGAGTTCGACTCACACGTGTGTTTATCCAAATTAACACGAACGATATGGTACCACGACTGAGGTGCACCATCGCGTTTAGGGGGCGAACTCGTAGTTGAATTACTCATCTGCAATGAACAAAAAAAATTCATAATTGATTTGGTTCAACACTTTATACTCATAATATGGGAGTTTCCTTACTGTATTAAAATTTTGTATAAGAAAGGAAACCCCGGAGCCTGATTCGACTCACTTTACCTTCGGCGTCTTCAACCTCCCACTGAACTGCAAAATCTCGGAAGGTACTCTGATCAGTGCTGGTACGGGCTGAAAATATTATATGCGATAAGAATAAACTCTGAACTTTATATGACATTGATTCGTAGGGGTGTTGTAGCGGCCCGCAAATAAATTTTGAATCAATATCAACTTCATTAAAGAATTGTTTGAACAATCAATAAAATCATGAAACTATGGTTAGAGAGCACCAAAATATTAATTCCACTTATTTCAGAAATACGAAAATTTCAAAGCCTATCAATTTATATTATCACTATGATATTAGACAAGTACCTATCTCTCCGCAAATAAATTTTTTAATATAAACTTCATGAAAAGGATTGTTTAAACAATCAATGAAATCATGAAATTATGATGAGAGCACCAAAATATTGATTCCACTTATCTTCAGGAATACGAAAATTTCAAAACCTATCAATTTATATTATCACAATGATATTAGACAGGTACCTATTTCAGAATGATTGCAGAAATTCTATTAACTCCAGTCGATTTTACCGCGACCTCATTAATCACAAAGAAAGAAATCAATTTGAGTAAACTTACGTTTAACTGTTGTTGTTGGCGCCGGTGTTGTTGTTGCTGGCGCCGGTGTTGTTGCAGGTGCTGCCGTGTAAATCTGATTTGGGTTGATCCCCCCGTTGTAAACATTCATTACGTTGGTGTATTGGCCATGGGGTATAGATGTTTCCGAACCTCGCACATAATCGGGAGGTGGGTAAAATTGTTTAAAGTTAAATGATGCGTTTGAGTGCAGGCTAGTTGCATCCAGTTGATGGATTATCCCATTATTCAGCATTTCGCGTTCCGCAGTTGGAGCAGAAATTATTGAATTTACGAGACACAGAATTATAAAGGATGTGAAATACATAATGTTTTTCCACTTTTATTCTAAGTGTATAATGATAATTTAAAATGGAGTTCAGCTTAAACGGAGTTCAGCTTTTAGTGGCGACTGCTCACGTTGATATACTGAAAGCGTTTAATTCTGAATGCTCATTTGCATCATGAGCAGAGTCAACGAAAAAATTAGATCCGAAGTGGGAATAATAGCAATTCAGCAGAAACTGATAAAAATTATTCGATCCAGAGCAGCACGCGCCACGATAATGCTAGTTCGATGGCCGTTTAATCACACACTTACAAAGTATCTTATTGTTATATGGATTCTGTAAAACTATGTAGCCCCATTTTACAGAATTGTGTACACATGCGAGTAGGGATAATAGCAATTCAGCGCGAACTGTTAAAAATTATTCGATCTGAAGCAGCACGCGCCACGATAATGCTAGTTCGATGGTTGTTTAATCACACACTTACAAAGTATCTTATTGTTATATGGATTCTGTAAAACTATGTAGCCCCATTTTACAGAATTGTGTACACATGCGAGTAGGGATAATAGCAATTCAGCGCAAACTGTTAAAAATTATTCGATCTGGAGCAGCACGCGCCACGATAATGCTAGTTCGATGGTTGTTTAATCACACACTTACAAAGTATCTCATTGTTATATGGATTCTGTAAAACTATGTAGCCCCATTTTACAGAATTGTGTACACATGCGAGTAGGGATAATAGCAATTCAGCGCAAACTGTTAAAAATTATTCGATCTGGAGCACCACGCGTCGCGACCGTTTAATCATGCGCTTACAAAGTGCCTTATTGTTGAAGAGTAAAACTATTTGGTATCATAAATCCAATTTTTGTAATTTTGATGAAAAATTGAAGCCTGATTACTCCCTTCCTTCAGATACTTGACAGAAATAAATGCATTCAGTGGGAAATTGGTGTTATGACCATTATCGGCTTAGTGGATTTAATTCTTTTCAAATTAATAATGTAGAGGGCATTTTCAAGAACTTTCAACTGCGGAGAATGGATCCCAATCAGTGGTACGTATTTCTCCAAATGCTTGATTTCATTATTAGCATTTCAACTTTTAAGCATTTACATTTATTCCTTCTTTACAACAAATTTTGTATTAAACGCACTTTTGGATGGGATAAATATGAATTTAGGGTAAAATTTTAAATAAATGGTATGTTGTATTGAATGTAGTTTTTATTTTTGCATCCAACATCGGTTATTCATTCTAAAAACATTTTCAACCGCACAGTCACCTGAATGACTGTTACACCGCGGTTGTTGTTTAGTAGACTCTATTCTATCTGCTAAATATGCTGCATCAATATTGAACAATCGTTTTAAAATTAATTTAACAGACCTATTAATTACTAAAAATGATGGAGAATCTTGTAGATGTGGGCGTACAAGATACAGCAGTCCCGAGTAGGGTATATTTCCGTCATTCCAGCTGAATCCATGATAAATTTTACTCTCAAGCGCTTGAATCTGGTTATCTTTAGGTAAAACCGACCAGGGATATGGAGGTTGAAATATAAAATGTTGCAAATTAAAATTGTTTCTTAAAACTGCAATTTCTTTCACAATATACGTATCGTTGGGTCCCGTAAACCCCTGAACATCGATAAATGTGGGGCCCATGACTATCCATACCTGTCTGCAAATAATCTGATTTGTCAAGCATTTATAGACCCACAATACCACCCCCACGTTTATTTAAATCAGTTTTCGAACCACATTTGTCAGTGGACTGTATTCAATAATTTTATCATGAATAATTAGACAATAGGCGGTTGTATTTGGAGGGACTTTAACGTTACACTGAAACTCGAGACGTATATCTACAGATGCACTTTTGAGAGATTCATTCTGACGCGAACAATCTATCACCGCGATCGGAGCATGCGTTTTGAATGTATCTAAATCAAGCAATGGTTCTGGGCTACCAGTCTCACCGTAATACGATGCTTTAAATTTGGCATACATACTATAAATCAAAGCGTATCTTTTTCGCGTGGAATCTGAATCCAAATTATCATAGGTATATGACTCAGAGTTCAGGTATAGGCGAATGTTTGTTAATTCACAATGGTCAAATACGCTGGGGTCATGAGTAAGTTTATTTCTTCGTCCTGTCTGCAGCGCCAGTATCACGTATCGAGGTTTCTCAAGTTGAACGGCTGTTTTCACGGACCAGGTATGGTGAGTAGTTTCTTGAAGCACTGGATACTCATACAAATCCCATGAACGAAAACTAATTTCAATCGATGTGCCGCTCTCAAGAAGATGTAACAGCTCCAATTTTCGCAAATCTTCGACACTTATGTGGGGCATACGCCATTGTAAATTATTTAGCTTTAGATTTACGGCTGCAGCCGTTTCTCCCACAAATATAGCATTTGAATCTGTTCTTGAACGGATTAAAACCAGTTCATGACGTGCATTTGTGATGATTCTTTTATAATCTTCACAGAACCCGAGCAGGATGCGCAGTGGTATGCAATAATTAAAATACCCCCGATCCAATTCAACTAAATTTCCCGACAAATTCCAATTTGCAACCTCCAGGGCTTTACCAGCATTGACATTCAATGATAAATAGTTTTTTATACTAGTGCTGATTCCTAAATTTTTGCATCGATCAATTTCAACTCCATTTAATTCATACCTAATTTCATCGAAAAGAAAAGCCATTGCATTGTTGATTAGTTTCACATTTTTTCTGGTGCATGGACACCATTCGCATCCGGTACAGAATTCAATAGTGTGCCCTCGATGTATAAAAAACTGTCGCATGGTAATACATACAAATCTTGCTGTTGAATCGGAATTCGTATCTCGTCATTGTTTTGATATGATGTACTTGCATAGGGAGCGTGAGCATGAACTTCAACTCGAGTTACACTGTTATCAAATATTGGTCGGGCATTAATGTTTAGCAGATTTGCCATATCTATCTTTTACATGAAATCCCAAGGATTCTAAAAAATTGACGTTATCAGCCGTAAGCGATTGACGTACTGCGTATGGTGTTGTTCGTTTGACAAATCTTTGAATACTGAGCGATGGGGGTATGGTTGCCACATATTTGTGCACGTTCTCGTATATCAACATGATGAAAAATCACTGCACTTTTACGTGCAAACGGATTGTTATCTGTTCTCCTCGAAAGTTGACGAGATTACCGTCTTGATCCACAACACGAACTGTTATGTTGTCGATTACACGAGGGCTTACGGGTAAGTAAATGACGTGGTAAGGGGACTCGGAGATTTTATAGCCAGGTGGCACGTTTGCAGAGAATTCGTGGATCGTGTGTACTGGACGATCGTTACTATATGCACCCGCCGTGATGTTACACTCAACTCGTATAATATTAACTTTCAGAATGTTGACAGGTAGATCAGATTCATGCCAGACGTTAGCTTTAAGTTGTCGCTTTGTAAACCCCAGCAGAGAGCCGAGGTTGTTCTCCCCACTAAAGTCAATGTCATACTTGCACTTCAACTCACATTTTAATGTATTGTTGTTCGGACGAAGTACAATGGGGGGTGGTGATTTTGAATCGTCAACTAGCTGTGTCGATAAATATCTATTCAAATCATCAATTTCGTAAGACCCGTCGGGAATGATAATTTCTTTTCCCCCATCATAATAAAATTTATTATTTGCCCCATCAACATTTGGTACTGAGTTAAAAGTTTCAAAATCTACCAATCCCAATACATATTGAGCATTATCGGATAGGACAATCGGTGGAAAATAATTTGCACTAAGAACAGACGTTGACCCCGAAAGCGTGAGCGTCAGCGACATAGCGCAGTCACGTGCATACTGGACTTTGAATGTGAATGTAATTTATGTATTATCACGTAAAAATAGCAAGCACAGTTGTCCGCAAATTGCAGAATTATAATTTTGATACTGATCGTGATTGTATTCAATTTGCACATTATTCCCAAAATATTCAATGAATTCCTTAGGTGGCGGCAGATTTCCATAGCTATCATAATACTTGATTTTATGTCCACGTTTCACGTATGCCACCCAATGCGTACCAGGCCCCTGCAAATCATCCAAGTTAATAATCCCACACTCATTCGTTTGGATGGGGTTTTTATTTTTACGTAGTTCAGATCGCATAAACACGCCTTTGAAATATGGAATGCGCATACGTTTTGCGAATGCGAGAAGCTCAATGTTAGTTGTCGGACCGTTAGGTAGAATGATGATCTCATTTTTGAAGTTTTTTTTTTTCCTCTACATTTTCCCACCCCACTACCTTTTTTGTAGGGATTCAGATACAGTCCGCGACCACCCTGCTCCATAGCACGATTGTGACGCTCAGTTTCAGATAAAATTTTGCGAGCGTTAGATGCTTGATTCACAGATTTTGCGATGCCTGCGGCTCCCCCCGCTAAACTTCCTACTGCCGACAATCCTGCAAGTAATGGAACCAAGAACGGTAAAAATCCTCCACGCTTACCAGGAGGTAAAATTCGGGGTTTTACTCGTTTCGCCCTCGTCCTCCGACGTTGTGAAACATTTTTTTTTTTAATTTTCTTCAATTTTCCACCTGCATTTTTTTCCCCTCTACCACGCTTCAATCCCGCACCCATTTTCAATTTAACCTTCATTGCACGCGATACTGCCCACGCAGCTGCTCGTTCGAGCAACGCAGCGTCTCCTGCTGTGACCCGGTGTGATGCCTGCTTCTGCTAGCTTTTGGTCTGCGTTATGGCGAGCCTGGAGGTCTTTACTTCGTGAATAGGCTATATCATGCTCACGACAAAACTTGTCCAACGGGTTGATTCCCGTGTCACCTCGAGTCAGACGCTTAGCCAGATGTGTACCGGGACCACAGTACCGATAGCCGGGTATGTGTAGTTCAAAGGGTAATGAGTTGATAACTCTATTCAATAGACCTTGTCCGCGCAACCGTGCTCTTGACGTCTACTACAATTACTTATCTGCTGCGCGAGCCCATCAATGTGATGAATGTCTTTATTGTAATCATTCAAACACAGGTGATATTGGGTGACGTCTGGATTACTCGTTTATGTGTATTGGAAGTTTATTCCACAACATTTCAACAATATAACTTTAGGAACATATTTTAAGTGTTCAGTCGTGAAGAATTGATCTAACGATGAGGCGACGTTCACATGCATTTCAAAACTAAGGCAAAAAAATACTTGCGTCATCTATAAATACTCTTGATCCCATGTCAGTATTTCAATCACAAGCGAATCATGCATTTTATCAAGCAGCCATATTCGATTCGGGTCGTGAATATTGACAACAAAACAGAGGTGGACATTCCAAAGCGGCACGGTCCGCTGCTGCCCAATACAATCAGGTCCATAATTTGCGGACCTTCTAATTGTGGAAAGACAAATGTTGTGGTGAGTCTGCTGGAGAGTTGCAATGGAGTTCGCTTTGAGAATATTGATATTTATTCAAAGTCGTTAGAACAACCCAAGTATCGATATTTGGAAAAACTGATATCAAATATCGAAGAAATTGGGTTTTTCCCATTCTCGAACAATTGTGATGTAATACCTCCAAGCGAGTCATTACCCAACTCAGTATTCGTATTTGATGACGTAGCCTGCGACAAGCAAGACGTGGTTCGAGAATACTTTTCCATGGGAAGACATGCACACGTTGACTGTTTCTCCTTGTGTCAAACATATGCACGCGTCCCCAAACACCTGATTCGTGACAACGCGAACGTTCTCCTCCTATTCAAACAAGATAGTATGAATTTACGTCATGTCTATGATGATCATGTGAACAACGATATGACTTACGACGAATTTCAAAAACTATGTGCAATCTGCTGGTCAAAGCAATATGGGTTTATTGCGATTGTTAAGGATAGCCCCCTTCGGGGGGGTCGTTATCGCAGGGGGTTCGATGACTATGTTGTTTGGTGAGCGAAGACCTTCAGTAAGCTTTGAACTTGCTGAGCATAACTATGTCGGAATTAGTAAATGAGTCTGCAACGTTTGATGAGAGCATGAAAACTAATTCCTCAAAAGTTAGTGATGAAAAAGTTAAAAAAGCAATTGCGCGATCGAGTAAAGCAATTCGGGAAAAATATCGGGCATTAAAAGTTAATCAGGCAGAAGCTGTTGATGCTGTGGAAAAAACCTGGCCCCAATAGTGGGCCCATTAAAAATGTTAGCTGAGAGCAGGGACATTAATACATCGTCTGAACGGCAACCAATACTGCAAGTGAAACGAAGACTTGATCTGGACGATGAGGATGAGGATTATTTCCAGCAACGGCGGAATATTCGTTCGAAACCGTCGAGCACCCCAATCGTCACTCGTGCGGCTACACCGCAGAATGCACCTGCTTCGATGGGTTCTCCACCAGCTAATAATGACACCGTTTTCGCGAACTTGGAAACCATTGCGCAGTCTCATCCGGATCCATCACCTGAATCCACTATGCGGTCAATTTTGGAAACCTCCGAGGGGCGGGATCGAGCTATTCAATATATTGAGCAACACTTTGGAGAATTGACTAAAACATATTTTACTGATTTCATTTTTGACACAAAAAATATATATGATACTACGTATGGGGTTCGTTTTGCAGACGGATCCTGGCTACTTGGTGATTCTCCAATCGAAGTAGACAAAAATGACAATATTATAATCAATAATGTGAGGTACAAAGGAACTCCGGGATTATTAGAGCTAATTTTCAAAAGAATTCCAGATGACGCAGACTACAATGACATTGATCTCATAAAATATAAAAGTATATCGCATGCAACCAATGCCCATAAGCGTGGTTACACTTCACACGGTCAGCTCAATGGAAATAAAAGTTACAAGTGGAAACATATAATCGCAAAATTATTTAAGAATACGGCTCTGGCTAAGACCTCTGGACGCGGTTTGATTCCAAACAGAATGGTTGTTACAAATCATCCTGTAGATTACATCCATTGGGACAACCCAAATGAACTCGTTGAGAGATTGTTAGAGATAGTTGCTTCTAGAACGTTGAGAGATAGTTGCTTCTAGAACTGCCGGTCACACAGGTCACGACAATGAAATAATGTCAATCATAGAGGAACTTCGTGAGGCGGATATTATTCATAAATAGATAGAGCGTCTTCATTGTTTGTCAGTGTAGAAATGTCCGTTGATAAATTCGGAAGACATCTTGATTTCAGTAATAATGGCGGTAGGAATATTTTACAAGTGAATGGAAATCTTGACTTCCGTGGTAAAAGGTTAACAAATGTGGCTATCCCAATCGAGTCGACCGACGTAGTGATAAAAGAATACATTGACAATAATTTTTTAACTTCTGCTGGTGGGGAGCATTATAATTTGAGAAACAAGCGACTTAAACAGCTGCATGCACCACTGGCTGAGAGTGATGCAGTGAACAAGCAATACGTTGATGCGGTGAAAACGAGCGCGCTGCGGCTCGCACAACACGACAACCTAACACCGAAGCAGTTCGATGCAAAATCTCTTCGAATAGTTCAAATAGGTACACCTTTAGCTAACGATGACGCTGTTAACAAAATATACGTTGACACACTTCAACAACATATCTTGAAACCGGAGTCCGATGAGACTTGGAATCTCAGAAACAAACGTGTCAAAAATGTTGGAAATCCTGTAGATGGATTCGATGCTGTAAATAAATCATATGTTGATGGGAAAAACTTCACAGTGGATGGTCATTATGATTTAGCAGGTGAAAGACTGACCAACGTGGGTGATCCAATTTACCTCACAGACGCAGCATCAAAATCCTACGTTGAAAGAGTGGACGCGCAGACAAGATATTATATTGATGGGACACCGACTATTAAACGGACGGGCCTCATGAGTGACTTTGATTTTGAAAGAAGGTTATTGCACAACGTGCAGACTCCTAGACAGCCTTTTGATGGTGTGAACAAGGAATACGTCGACTTCCTACACAATGAACTCAAAGCACAAATTCAACTACTTACTGACCGTATAAAATCTTATCAATAAAATGAGTAAACAATCCTGTTTAAGATTCGAACGTATCAGCGATATACCCATCGCCTAAGTAGTACCATGCGAAGATTGATAGGTTAGGGTTAGCGTAAAGTTATCATCTATCATGTATCACAGTCAGAGAAATAGTTTCGTTATACATTTTCTGACAACGGTTGTAAATTAATATGCTATTGAAAATTATCATACAAGCAAACAATCTGACAATAGTTGCTCGGGGTTAACATTATGGGTTAGGACGGACTACGACCATGGCGGTGCGCGTCTGCAAGGAAGACGGACGTTGCGACGTTGCCGTTCGTTCTCGCGTGGCTGCGCGCCAACACCGCCAAATCAAGACAGAAAATAAGACAATAAATAAGACAAAAATCAAGACAGAAAATAAGACAAGGAATAAGACAAGAAATAAGATAAAAATCAAGATACAGATCAAGACATAAAATAAGACAAGAAATAAGACAAAAAATAAGATAAAAATCAAGACATAAAATAAGACAAGAAATAAGACAAAAAATAAGATAAAAATCAAGACAGAAAATAAGACAAAAATCAAGACAGAGAATAAGACAAGAAATAAGAAATGTATTCCCCTCACAGCCCGTGAGAGGCTTTATTGAGAGGTTGCACTGCAACTCAATGGCGGGTCCTAGCTTTCGGACCATCGCAGATGATTTCTCAGCTGAGACTCCGGAACGTCCGATGGAAGCCGTGCGGAATATCATATTGTCGTAGAAGGAAACTGGAGTGAGTGATCGGCGTCAAAGTTCTACGAGTACTCGAAGAAAACGGGAAAAAAACAGCGTCGAGAGTGGCTCAATAAGTCGGATTATCTAAGGCCACGGTGCATTGCTTGTAGAAGTCCACAACGGCCAGAATTTGAGCATAATAACGAATATTGTCACGAAATGAGTTAATCATACAAATAAATCCGACATTATAGTACCAATCCGGAATAGGTCAGTTCGGTGAAATGAATATAAACATGAATTCATTTGAATTCATTTGAAACCATTTTTTCTTTTTTTAATATATTTATTCACATACCGAGAATATTCGGTGAACGTACCCTACTGAAAATCGCGGGATGAGATCTGATATCAGATCTCAGATAAGATGTGATGTGAGCTTATATGAGAACTGATATCAGCTCACTTCAGATCTCACCTGCAGCTCACATGAGATTCTGGTAACGAAATTGAACTGGGTTTTCATTCCAGATCCCATATAAGTCTCATGTCAGATATCTTGTCAGATTTTCTGTAAAACTGAAAACGTTTGCAGAAAAAAAAAATTCCCGTGTAGCAAGACTTGAACTCAGGTCCTTCGGTTTCGTAGGCTCTTACCTTACCACTGCACCACGACACTGCTTACTAAATAATGAATTTTTCATGTATATTTTGAGTTACTAGTAACATTAACTTCAGTTATTTTCAGGTAATAGTCATAGTAACCTAATATATATGCGAAAAAATCCTTACCTTGTAAGCAGTGTCGTGGTGCAGTGAAAAGGTAAGAGCCTACGAAACCGAAGGTCCTGAGTTCAAGTCTTGCTACACGGGAATTTTTTTTTTTTCTACAAACGTTTTCAGTTTTACAGGAAATCTGACAAGAGATCTGACATGAGACTCATATGGGATCTGGAATGAAAACCCAGTTCAATTTCGTTACCAGAATCTCATGTGCGCTGCAGGTGAGATCTGAAGTGAGCTGATATCAGTTCTCATATAAGCTCACATCACATCTTATCTGAGATCTGATATCAGATCTCATCCCGCGATTTTCAGTAGGGTAGCCAGTCACCTTCCTACGACAAAACCAACACAGGCGCGCACCGCGTGCGTCAGGCTCGTGCAAAATCGTTGAAATCATCAACATTAACAATATTTACTCAAAAATCTCGCATATGAATTTATAGGAACGCTAATAACTGCTACATAATTCTATACGTACAATCTGTACCCGACAACTGCTCAAACAGATTATAGGGGTGTGGGTCGAAAAACCGAAAGACCGGAATTCATAATGACAGAAATCCCGAAAATCTTATACCGGAATACCGTTACTGCCGAACAGTCATCAATCCTAATCTAAATATTCCAAGAGACCAAATTATGAAGCTTTTGTATGAGGCTCATTTGTATTGAAAGTTTTCTCAACTTTAACATTTCGGAATTTCGCTAATTATTAATGTTGGTCATTCGGTTTTTCTCCACCAACCCGAATGTGTATAACCTTTTATATATAATAAAATATAGCAAATTTATAAATAACTTATAGGTGAACATGAGTATCATTGGGATGGCACATATTTTCTTAAAATTGACTGGTTATAGGTCCACTCAATGTGGTCTATATCATCCTTGTCAGATGATATGTAGCCATTGTTATTGAAAATTCGGATAATGCTGCAGGGCCCATTGCATAAATGTAATAATGTGTGCATAATTTCAAAGATGGCATATGGCGGGTAAGGTATTTTTAATAACACGTGCACTGAAACGTTGATTGCGAAATAGATTTTTGACTTAGTAATCGAGCAATGCCAGATATAGAGTGAGCAAATGAAGAAGAAGGATAAAGAAGCTGTGAGTATTCTTGCAAGTGTTTGCCGACTGTGTGAGTATGTGCGATGAGATGACCAGACTTGATCATTCAGAGGAAGTAAAAGTCGTAAAAAGGTTTATAGTAGATTACGATACAATTGCGCGAAGTAAGTGATTCTCGAACGAGTGTAGTTTAACACGAGTGCGAGGATCACGTACGCGCACGTGTGTCGTATACTATTTTTCATGACTCAATGTGCGAATTTCAATTTCTAAAATATATATTAATATAAACGTCTTTTCGTCAGTAACCGAAAATCGGCATACAACGTACATATAGTATTTTTCTCTCAATTATATTCTGTTGTCTGTGAATGATTATATCTAACTTCTTCCTTAACCACCTGTTCTAGTAAAGCGGATGATTGATTAATGTATTGTATAAATTTATGTGATTTGTGCATAAACTTGACTAATCTAAAGTGACCCATCGAAAAAAAATTTTACCATTGATCACGGACGTGACTGAGCAAAACTAGGAAACCTGATATACGAGGTGGAGTTGGGCGATGATCGGATATGGAAACGGCACATGAACCAAATACGCGCAATCGGCCAGTAACACGCCTTCGAAAAGAAGCCTCGAACAACCCTACGACGTAAGATACGAATAAATACGAGCAAAACCATTTTCTCGCTGGAAAAATCACGATAGTCGGGCCACTGGAGAACTAGATAAGTAAACTATTTGTACAGGGAACGGAGAGAACGCTGATCGGAATCTAGCGCCGGAAGCCCCCTGCACGGCAGAAAGAAAATTTGAAAAAAAAATTGAAGCCGAAAGCGTGCTAGTGAAGAACAACGAAGGAATCAAGTCAGATCCCTTGAACTTGCGCAGATCGCAGAGGAGTAGCAGGGAACCTGCACGGCTACAATACACGTAGGGTTATACACTATTACAACGAGAGAGATAGATAGATAGATAGATAGATATAATTTATTATGCCGTAGCCTACAATTAGGCCAAGCGGCAAGCAGCAGTAGAAAGTAAAATGACAAAAAGATTTACACTAATTTACACATTACAATAGAGTACCCGTCTGGTACAACTAATTTACAATTTACAATAGAGTAACCATCTACTGTCGGCGCGTAAAGGTTTGGCGCTTCTGTTTGAGTGATCATAACTTCTACAGGAAAATTGGTAGAGCATCGAGTCTGGTAAGATCGGAAAGCGCCAGGTTTTCTGCGTCTAATGGTAGCTCGCAAATTTCCGTGTAAAAATCCTGAAAACCGTTATGATCTCCGAAAAGTAAAAAACGTAGTTTTTCGGAGTCCATCGCCGTACGTCAACTTAAACTCGTCACCGTTTGTCTGAAATAAGTGTAAAAAATCTGGAAAAATTTAGAAATATTCCCTGAACATTAACGAACCTGATAGAGTTTGGAAATTCCAAAAATATTCACAAACCTGGGCGCCAGGTGCAAAACGGTCCAATGGTGCAATTTGGGGAACGGATTGGTACGGGTGAACCTGAGATAGCTCAGAATTTTCATAAAAAAATACACGTTTTGGCTCCGTGATCAGTTTTTGGTTCGCAATAGCGAAATTCCAGTAATTGACGTCAACAATTTTTCAAATTTGAGCGGGGCCGCGTGTGTCCCAGCCGCGATATTCTTCGCTGCATTCACATTGTTGTAACAGTGGCCGCGAGTAACAATTGCGTTTGCGACGGGCGCGGCGGGAGGGAAATGCAGCGACGAACATCGCGGCTAGGATATAGGCGGCCACGTGCAAATTTGAAAAATTGTTGACGTCGATTACTGAAAGTTCACTATTGCGAACCAAAAACTGATTACGGAATCAAAATGTGTACATCCCGACGAAAATTTTGAGCCAGCTCAGGTTCGCCCGTACCGATCCGTTCTCGAAATCGCACCATTGGACCTTTTTGCACCTGGCGTCCAGGTTTTTGAATATTTTTGGAATTACCAAACTCTATCATGTTCGTCAATGTTCAGGGAATATTTCTGAATTTTTCAAGATTTTTTACACTCATTTCAGATAAACGGTGACGAGTTTAAAATGACGTACGGCGATGGACTCCGAAAAACTACGTTTATTGAGTTTTCGGCGATCATAACGGTTTTCAGGATTTTTACACGGAAATATGCGAGCTACCATTAGACGCAGAAAACCTGACGCTTTCCGATCTTACCAGACTCGATGCTCTACCAATTTTCCTGTAGAAGTTATGATCACTCAAACAGAAGCGCCAAACCTTTACGCGCCGACAGTAGTACATTAATTTACAATTTACAATAGTGTATCCGTCTAGTACAACTACAACTTCACGATTGTAGCTTCAAGGCAGTGATATGTACTTTGCAAAGTAAAGGTAGCTAATAGTAATATAGTTAGAATACTGTAGAAGTGGCAAAGATATAGATAAGATGCAGAGATGAGATGATATAACGGACTGATAGTGGATAATGATTAACGGAGAGTGCTGGCACCAACGTCTCATTAGCCGCAATGAGATAGGTGAGAGTATGACTAAAAATAACGGCGACAATTAGACTAAATGAATGGAATGAGTGTACAAAATAGTTGGACATGATCAACAAATCAGCAAATATAACGGATGAATACAATAACCGATTAACACAACTAGTTAATAAAGCCATAAATGACAGTGTCGATAGCACTCGCATGAGAATGGAGACTAAGTAATGATACATTGAGCAACCGATTGTGAGCAGTCCATTGTGAGTGCGCCCGAGAGTCAGAGCTTCGATCTTGCCTGGACAACAGCGCCACTCGCCTCGGCCGAAGACAAATGCAAAAAGAGTCTTGCCTTAAAAATATCGAGTGACGATACCTCCCG
Organism: Tenthredo livida; assembly: GCA_963992785.1. NCBI lineage: Eukaryota > Metazoa > Arthropoda > Insecta > Hymenoptera > Tenthredinidae > Tenthredo > Tenthredo livida. Next base: position 5,773,104 of record OZ023073.1, read on the forward strand.
AATCGGATGAGGCAAGCTATTCCAAAAATAAATGGCTGAGAGCGCAAAGGAATATCGATAACAAGCAGTCCTATGGCTTGGAATAGTAAATATTAAAGTGTGGCCAGAGTCGGCGAGCCTGGAGGAGCGACGCACATGGGGGTCCGGAGACAAGAACAGTTCACGTAGATAGGGAGGCGAGGAGGTAGCTAGAACCTGGTGAAGGAAAGTGCCAAGGAAGAACAACCGCCGATCCGAGACCGAGAGCCATTTCAGCTTGAGACGGTAGGGCGTGATGTGGGCATCCCTCCGCACACCGAAGATAAATCTCAGACCAGAATTTATAAGGCGCTGGAGCTTCTGATTGAGGTAGTCCGTCACGTCATTGAACACCAGGCAGCAATAATCTAGATGCGGTGTGATTAGCGCGCTAACAAGCATAGTCTTAACTTGAGGAGAGAGAACCGCACCATGGTGCTTCAGCCTATGAAGGGATGCATAGACCCTCCTGGAGACTTGCGCGACATGCTTGTTCCATGATAAATCCGCGGATATATGGACACCGAGGTTTCTGACCTTATCGACAAAAGCGACCACCTGGCCATTTATAAATACTGGAGGGAGGGCACTTTTGCGCAGCTGTTCAAGGTATGGCGAACTACCAAGGACCATTGCTTTCGTTTTCGAGACATTCAGCTTGAGACCATTTGTTACGGCCCAACTCGCAATAGCATCTACATCACTATTGACCACCATTGATATTTGATATATATATAGATAGATAGATAGATATATATATATATACCGGGAAGAAATCTTGATAGTATACAGTCGATTGCGCATGCGCCAAATAATTTATTTTCATTGGTCGGTAAGGTCGTCCCGCGGCAGTATTATGACGTAGTCGGCCGCGGGACGATCTTACCGACCAATGAAAATAAATTATTTGGCGCATGCGCAATCGACTGTATACTATCAAGATTTCTTCCCGGTATATATATATATAGAGAGAGAGAGAGAGAGAGAGAGAGAGATTGATTGATTAATTGATTGATTGTTAATTGACATGCCCTAGCACGCTTAGGGGCAAAATGTAGATACAACAAGAGATATAACACAATTAGGGTGACAGACTGATAGAGATATATGGGAGCAAGACAGTAAATACAGCGCAGTAATAAGAAGAAGCAATGGTACAGCATAAAACAGAGTAGCTTAAAAGCGAATAGCCTAGTTAGCGGCAGTCAGAGGAGTGGAGCACAAACTCAGGGAATGACCATATAGCGGTGAGTAATGTAAGCAGTGAAGAGCAAGGATCGGCGAGATGCAGTCCCATAAGTAAAGATAGCGTGCAATACAATAAAGAATAGAATTATGGCTGTGCTCCAATCCACTAGAGCCAGCAGGTTGCGCGACCGAAGGAAGGATGTAACCTGGTCAAACAGTAGCCGCTCGAGAACCTTTGAGAGGTCGCAGAGCAAGAAGATCGGCCGGAAGTCGGAACATGTCAGCGGCACACGAGTCTTAGGTACAGGGCACACAAGCAAAAACTTCCAAAGTGCCGGAAAGCTGCCGCTCCCGAGAGAGGAGTTGAACAATGACTCTAAAAATTTAGTCCTGGCAATAGTCCGTTTCATTGATAGTCTAACGAGGGCACGTATCTCGGAGGATTCTGAATATAATATTTTGGATTACCACTGGTTTCACCTGCAAAACAGCTTGTCACCAGAAGTACTCTACCATTTTATTATTTTCATGAAAATCACGGACATTAAAATTGAACTATGGAATAATGACCCAGAGAAGTTTTACGAAGAGGAAGAATTGCTCTGTTATCCCGATGGCCTTCGTGGCGAAGTCAGCGAGCTGGTTTTAAGAACCACCGCTATTTGATCGAGTCGGGACCGAGCGTTTCTGCTATCTGACGAAAGTAGGGGCCTCCTACTCCTTGTGGACGGTTTTCTGCGCAGCCAGTTCGCGCCACTCCGCTTCACTGACGGCCCCGATGTTAAGGGAAACGCTGCCGAATAGTGGGGGTTAAGCCCGTCAAATAGCAGAGGGCAAGTGTGGTCAAATAGCGGATTTCGTGAAATAGCGGAGGTTCGAGTGTGTGTAATACATGGCTGTTTACAAGCTAATGTCATGCCAAATCAAATGAGCATTTGAATATAATCAAAGTAGCTGATCATCTTATCGTTTTTTTTTTGTTTTTTTTTTAATTTTGGTTTCAAAATTCATATCTTCCTGAAGATTGTTCATCCAACTGTTAACGACGGACCTCATGCATCAGGTACCACATATACCAGAGTACGTCCTGCTAGGCCATTACCGTTGCCCTTACCGAAATAATCAGATTGAAGTAAGGAGTTGAGAGCGTGAATCTATGGTTAAATAATGATTTGAATCACTAAGATATCAGACATAATCTGTTCATTTTTTGAGTGAATATATCTTTGAGTATGATTTATAATAACATACGAATATGATTTTTCATGAATCGCCGACATAATAACTGAAATATATTGTTTAACAACCCGATAATTCGAGTTCGGTTGCCAACACAGAGTTATTCTATATATGGGGAATTCCACGCCAACTCACCGAGCCCGTGACCCTGACCAATTTTGATTTTTCTGATTTTTTTTTATATGATCGACCTTTCTCCAAAAACCACGAAAAAGGTGTTTTTTTTTTTTTATTCAGACCCTTTCTGTTTAATCGTTATTGAAGCTATCTCAAAAACGCCATTTTTTATATATTTCAAAAAATTCACAAAAATTCCTTGGAGTTTCACTAGTTTCTGGAGCGATTCAAACATTTCATTTCAACAATTTCAACGCAAGTTGTACGATTTTTTTGTTGAATTGAAATGTTTGAATCGCTCCAGAAACTAGAAAAACCGGGATCACATTCTCATTCTGGGCTTAAAATCATCGTTTCACTCCAAGGAATTTTTGTCAATTTTTTGAAAAAAATAGAAAACCGCGTTTTTGAGACAGCTTCAATATCGATTGAACAAAAAGGGTCTAAAAAAGAAAAGAACAAAAACACCTTTTTCGCGGTTTTTGGAGGAAGGTCGATCATATAAAAAAAAATCAGAAAAATCAAAATTGGTCAGAGTCACGGGCTCGGTGAGTTGGCGTAGAATTCCCCATAAACGACAATATCTGGTGACGTTGGCGAGGACTCATATGCCATTGAAATTTGTTGTCAATCTATTTCCTCCTTCTTATTCTGCAAATTAAGATTTACAATGTTATGTTCAGTTGGAAGCGATCCTCGATTGTCCACGACCTGCAGTTTAGAATACCTTGGTCATTGTGATACTCAAACAGATGGAGATTGAGACCATGATGCGAGCCAGTAACAATTATTCTGCAGTAATTCAAAACAGGTGGAAATTGCATGAAGCCTTTCTTTCAGCGTTTTGTCTCGTCAAAGATGTTATTGTCGAAAAAACAGAATGAGGGAACACTGCATTTTGATATTGCATTTTAATATTGGACATTTTCGATATGTACGATACCGATCTGTAATCAAATTATCTACCAACATTACCATTGGTGATGCTGCATCTGGTCAGAAAGGATCGTGAATTCAAAATTTCTGGACAGAGGATGGAAATATTAATAAGAATATTAGAGATCTTCGATATGTGTGACACCGATCTTGAATCAAATTATCTACTGATATTACCATTGATCACGGACGCGACAGAGAAAAACTAGGAAATCTGATATACGAGGTGGAGTTGGACGATGATCGGGTATGAAAACGGCACATGAAACAAATACGCGCAATCGGCCAGTAACACGCCTTCGAAAAGAAGCCTCGAACAACCTACGACGTAAGATACGAATAAACACGAGCAAAACCATATCCTCGCTAGGAAATCACGACAGTCGGGCCACTGGAACCAACAGAGAACTAGAGAAGTAAACTATTTGTACAGGGAACGGAGAGAACGCTGATCGGAATCTAGCGCCGGAAGCCCCCTGCACAGCAGAAAAAAAAAATAAAAAAAAAAATTAAAGCCGAAAGCGGGCTAGTAAAGAACAACGAAGAAATAAAGTCAGATCCCTTGAACTTGCACAGATCGCTGAGGAATCGCAGGGAACCTGCACGGCTACAACACACGTAGGGTTATACACTATTTACAACGAGAGAGAGAGAGACAGAGATATGCCTGCTATATATACGGCGTAAAGACACATTCAAATCCGACCGCCGGTAAGAGAACGAGAGTGCGCATGAAAGGGAAAAAGGGAAAAATGGAATGAAAGGGAGCAGCATCCGTCAAGTATAACAGAGCTCTGTTTGGATGGAACCCTGCCGGCATGATAAACACATTCAAGCTATCAATCACACACTCAGCCGTGTTTGCAGCGTTACGAACGTAATTTAGAGATTTCTTAAAAAAACAATAAAGGAAATCTATGAGACCGTATCGCAAGATGTATCCGCAACATACACAGCAAAATCACTAAATGATCTCAGTGATCTCTTGACGATGTGACGCAGTCAATAAATTAATACAAATTTAAAACTCACTGACGAACGAACAGCATGGTAAAGTGATCTGTGTTAATGTTGAATCGAGCAGAAATGAATACTTTCAAAACTCGGTGGAATTTCAAAACTGTAAGTACATTACGTCGCGATTTTGAAGAGTAATGACAGAAACATCCTGTTGATGTGTCTACTGGATAAAAACTGTGCTTCACAAAATCAAATGTTTGATTTTTGGAAATATGAATGAAATATAAATGAAAAGTCTACACCCAGAGAAAAATCTGGTTAACTGCACTATAAATTATTGTTCGCTGAGAGGACAGTCCGAATTTATAGTCACTAGAACTTATCAAATTATGTTGTTCTGAACTATAAATTTACCGTTAATTTTGACAAAAGTCGTATGGTCAATGTAGCAATATAGAGATCTGACCATGTATGTACAGTCGGTCAAACTATATTCATTTAGTCTGCGCTAACAAATTATTTGATTAATATTGACCATCTCCGTCAAGTAAAACTAGTTGTAGATAGTTTTTTTTTAGTGCAGTTGACTCTGGGAGAAGTCGGAGTAATCATTTTATATGGTTATGATAAAAATCCAAAAATAGTTAAACTAGCTATTTTTAGATAAATCAATATGAAAATATATTGAATCATATATAATATATAAATATATATAAATATTTATAAATATATTCAAATATTTATATGTATATTTTTCATCACGTTTTGTAGACCGGCAGAGGAAGGTAATTTAAATTAAAATTCTATCGAAAGAATATTAGGGGTTTTCGATATGTATGATACCGATCTTGAATCACATTATCTACTGATATTACCATTGATCACGGACGTGACAAAGAAAAACTAGGAAATCTTATATACGAGGTGGAGCTGGACGATGATCGGGTATGGAAACGGCACATGAACCAAATACGCGCAATCGGCCAGTAACACGCCTTCGAAAAGAAGCCTCGAACAACCCTACGACGTAAGATACGAATAAACACGAGCAAAACCATATCCTCGCTAGGAAATCACGACAGTCGGGCCACTGGAACCAACAGAGAACTATAGAAGTAAACTATTTGTACAGGGAACGGAGAGGGAGCTGACCGGAATCTAGCGCCCGAAGACCCCTGCACAACAGAAAAAAAATTGAAAAATGAAATTAAAGCCGAAAGCGGTCGGGTAAAGAACAATGAAGGAATAAAGTCAGATCCCTTGAACTTGCGCAGATCGCTGAGGAATCGCAGGGAACCTGCACGGCTGCAATCACGGTCGCCACCTCAGGCCGACTTATGAGCCGGAGATTGACAGGCGGAAGGGGGGGGGGGGGGGGGGGGGTGGTTAAAATGAAAATTTCAACGCTTTTTATGAGAAATCACAATAAAACTACTTAGAAACGTTTGTACGGTTGATCCACTAGTTATAAATACGCAAGATTTTCACTACAAGTAAATTACAAGTAACTCCACGAAGCGAACGAAAATTATGATCAATTTTGGTTATTAACTTTGAATTTGAAAATATATTTTGAATTTCCTGATACACTTTTCAACAAAGGAGTCTGGTCTGGATGACAAATAATGGGTCATACGTTTCACCCGGAGATTTAGTTTTTAACCCGGAACCCGGAGTAAAGTAACCAAAACCCGGAGTCTCCGGGTCAAACCCGGAGTGGTGGAAACCCTGGCTGCAATACACGTAGGGTTATACACTATTCGAATGAGAGAGAGAGAGAGAGAGAGAGAGAGATATGCCTGCTATATATACGGCGTAAAGACACATTCAAATCCGACCGCCGGTAAGAGAACGAGGATGCGCAGGCGTCGCAGCGCTGCGAGATATACGCCATTAGACATAACCCGAGCAGAAATTTCACAACGGCGCGATATTGGTCCAACGCTGCAGCCGCTCGAAAAATCTTGGCCCGCGATTGCTATTCAATTTTGGTCCGTGATTGAAATGTAACGCTGTTCCGTATTGGCCCGATAACACCGAAAGAAAGTCGGACCAAGCTTGGGTGCCGGCACCGGACCAAGATTCGATGTTACGGTGGCCCAATATTGCCTGACGTGCTTGGGTAAATGGTGCGTTTCTGATTCGGGCAGATATTGGCATCCATCCACGGCCCTATATAGTCTTGCATTATTGGGCCAGTATATCATGCCCCGTATTTATTTTATAGAATTTATAAATAGGTGTTTTGAGGCCAGTCTTGTTCCGAGATTCCGGGCCGTGGTATGACCGTTGCATGGGCTGCTGGTTCAAGTTCGACCTCAGACCAAGATTGTCAACAACGGTATAACTTCTGCAACGGCTGCTAGCTCAGGTTCGATCTCGGACCGAGATTGTGAACTACAGTATGACCGTTGCATAGGCTGCTGGTTCAAGTTCGACTTCGGACCAAGATTGTCAACCACGGTATAACTTCCGCAACGGCTGCTAGCTCAAGTTCGACCTCGGACCGAGATTGTCAACCACGGTATAACTTCTGCAGCGGTTGCCAGCCAGAGGCCAATGTTGGGTGCTTATCCGACGTTGGCGACTAACCGCCGCAATGATTGCCAGCCAATGGCCAATATTGGGTGTACATCCGACGTTGACGACTGACCACTCCAACGGTTGCGCCGCGATGGCCAATATTGGGTGAACATACTACGTGGATATATTTGAACGATCTATTGGCAACCAATATGGAGCCAGCACTGGCCCAATCTAGTGCAACAACATGTAGCCGTTGTCGCGGTTCATGATATTGTGCCGAACTCGGGCCAGCTGGAATTGACAATGCAAAGCCGTTACATTGGAACATTAGAATGCCAATATTGGTTCGACGTTGGTACGTTCAATAAGAACAACCGCGGTTCATCAATTTCTGCACGGAATGGCGATTGATCCGCAACCAACGTTGGGTGGGTCTCTCGTGCCGAGCCACGGCCGTCGTATCAGGGGTCATTCTGGATCCGATATTGGACAGATATCGGACGCCTATGTTCGACCGGGGGCATGGCGATTGATCCATGACCAACGTTGGGTGGATGTCTCGTGTCGAGCCACGGCCGACGTATCGGGGGTCATTCTGGATCCGATATTGGACAGATATCGGACGCCGATGTTCAACCGCTGTCCCGTGGGGTTCAATCGGAACGAACGTCGGATGGATATCTCATGCCGAGGTACACCCGCTGTATTCGGTGCCAATCTGATACCAATATTGGGCCGAGGTAGTGGGCCAGGGTATAACCATTAAATTAATTTTCGATATTGGGACAGGGTCGGGCCGCTAAAAACTTTCGATATTAGGCCGTCACATCGGGATGCCGATATCGTTTTCACGTTGGACCGTTCTATAAGAACCGCCGCCGTGCTAGGATTTCTGCTCGGGAAGTCAGATATACGAGTCACCTAGGTCACAGCGTGTGAAGAGACACCAACGAATAAAGTTATAAACGATTTATTGAACCCAAGGTCAGGGCTAGTGTTCTATTCCGCACCTTATTTGTATTTTCTTATTTTATTTCGGCCGACGATGATAATGACTATGGTGAATATCGTAGATTCTAAAACCGAATTAAGCCAAAAAAAAATCTACGACTATATTCCATGGGGAATACTTCATTGAACTGTTTTGAATTTAAATTTATAATAAACACTTTTTTGTTGATTTTTTTGTTATTTTAATTTTTTGTGTTTTTTTGCAAATTTGTCGTTGTGACATCGATACTGTAAGACTTACTGAAATATGTGAAAAAAAAAGAGATACTTTGACGAACTGCTTTCTAACTTGGAGAGTGAATTCATATTCATATTCTACACGTTTCGTAGCATGATAAACGGGGTCGAAAAAAGGAAAGAAAAAGTAATAAGCCTGTACTCCCTGATAGTACAAGTTTCCAAAAATCCATCTAAAATTTGGGCAACACAAATCGAACGATATTCCTGGGTAATGCGAGTGCTTTTCGGCTATTTAGATTTGGAATAAAAAAACACGAATGCTGAACAACTTTTTGGCCTGTATTATATACGAAACTGTACATAAAACTACAGAATTGACTAATTGTTTACGTAAATTAAAAACAGATTACTATCCAATGAATATGAAAAATCTAGTGCAATGGAATCTTGAACATTCTGACGTGGTCGCATCCTTCCAAACGTTGGCACGCTATTTACCGACTCTGAAATCTGCAACGCTTTTCGATTATGTGATACACCTCACAATCGGCAATGTCGAATATCTCTAGGAGGATAGTTCAACTGTATACTCTACTGCCTACTTTGACGAAATCTCAACAGCAAATCTGATTCGCAAGCATCTCTGCAAGTTTTGTACAAGCATTTCATGACTACGTAATCAAAATATCACGGTAAGACCAGGACCCGACGAGAGACCCCTGCACTAGAGCAGCAAAGCACCCAATTGCAACGAAATTTGAATACGACCATGCCTAAAGAACTGAATAACTTACACCAGATGACAATCGAGCTAACGGAGCAGGACATAGTAAGCGAATCGTGGCATACTACAAGCCCAACCCTATTATTATCAAAAGACCACCAGGTGTTCGACAGCCTAGCTATAAAATCAGCAGCCAGAGGTTGCGCCAGCGGAGGATTGATTATAGTCCAGTCAATTCGTGATTTGACCGTGCATTTTGGGTAGGCAGCGATTTTTTTTTTCGGTTTCGTAGGGGGGTCGGCCGTGAGTGTAAATCTCAGTTTCCGGGACTGGGGGTGTTGCCATTCGGTTGCCATCTTGAAATTAAGGGTGTAACTAGTTTTTTTTAGATTATCTCCGCATCCGTGAGGCTGACAAAAATTTTTGTGAAAAGCATTTTTGTAGCCTATATAATTATCTATAAGTGTGATGCATAACTTTTCTGGCTGATATCAATAGCAAAAAAGTTATGAGCAGAACAAAACGACACATAAGTTAATGAAATACTTGGAGGATTTGAAATTCCCGAGTTATCTCGCCTTGAAGTATTTCATCATCTTCTTTGTCCTCTTTTTCTACTCATAACTTTTTGATTATTGATCTTAGCCGGAAAAGTTATGAATCAAAGTTATAGATAATTGTATGAGCTACAAAAATGCATGCCGCAAAATTTTTGTCAGCCTTACGGTTGCGAAGATGAATCAAAAAAACGAATTACCCCCCTAATTTCAAGATGGCGATCGAATGACGATACCCCCAGTCCCGAAAAATGAGTTTTCAGCTAACTGCCGACCACCCTTTGAAGCCCCCCCAAAAAATCGCTGCCTACCCAAAATGCACGGTTGCCCCCTTTTTATACACGGATTGACTGGACTATTATTGCAAGAAACAAAAAATACTATAAAAATACACGGAGGACATAGGCCGTGTTCCAACTGGTAAGGGTGCACCCTCATACCCTCATGCCCTCGTACCCTCGTACATTCGCCCACTCATTTGTCGACCTTGTTGTTCGGATTACTACTGGTAGAGGGCACTAGCATAGAGAAGTAAGTATACGAAAATATAAAGGCGCCTTTCAACGATGTCGCTCATAGCCCGTATTCAGCGACAAATAGGTATCGCTTTCGCTGTGATAAGTTTTGTCCACGCCGAGTGGACTTTGCTTACACAACTGTCTACCCATCGGCCATGCTGTTTTAATCACATTCATTTGAATTTGATTTTCGCCGCGCATTGCTATTCTCCATTAAATTGCACCAGAAGTTTTTTTCTCGAGCATAATAATAATATAAAATAAAAAATTAATTGAAAAAACGCGAGAACTGTTGTTACTATCTCATAGTGTTACAAGTGAAGAAGAAGCAATAATTTCCACAAGCCTCAATTAAATTTCTTCACCAAAAGTTTTTTTTATTAAGCGTAATAATAATAACAAAATAGTACAGAAAATAAATAACATAATAATAATAATAATAATCAACCAAAATAATAATAAAATAATTGCAAATAAAATAATTGTACATAAAATAATTGTTAATAAAATAATTGTGAACAAAATAACTGTAAATAAAATAATTGTAAATAAAATAAGAAGACGAAATAATTTTCATCAATAAAATATAAAAAATAAAATAAGCAAATGAATCCTAACGTACCGATACATGTCTGTAAGTACAGTTGAATTACATTCATTTATATTTCAATCTTTGAATCTAGTAATTATTATCAAGAGTCTGATTGATCACTTCGATTTTCAGGGCAACCCAACAACATTATAATGTTGATAAAGGTTAGGTCGTCTTTGAATAACTTATTTACCGGCAAGCGCGGATCGAGCAGCGGTGCATGGGAAATGGTGGCGACAAATTTAAGATGCGGGGCTACCGCATACCAATGAAAAAAGAAGTGGGAAAACCTACAAATAAAATATAAAAAAATCATGGTCCCTCCAACTGGCGAAGGGCTAGAAGAACTGCCCCATGGCGCGCATAACTGGCCATATTTCGACGAGATGAATAAGTTTATGTCTGGCCGTCATGTCATGAAGCCCCTGCTATTAATCGAATCGTTTACGCCAAATCAAGCGGCATCGGCTAACGAGGATCAAGACTTGAACGAGTCGTCTGCGTCTTCTGTCGGCCCATCTTCTTCTCTTTCTTCCTTCTGCTTCCCTGAGCCATCTCCTTCGTATTCTCCACAAACTTCAACTTCCTACTTTGCACAACCTTCAACTTCTTACTTTGCACAACCTTCTACTTCCTTAACACAACCTTCTACTTCCTTTACACAACCTTCTACTTCCTTTACTCAACCTTATACTTCCTTCACTCAACCTTTTACTTCCTTTACACAGCCTTCTACTTCCTTTACTACACCTCCTACTTCCTTTTCACAACACTCATTACCGGTAACGCACGTCAATGCCCAAGAGAGCAGAAATCGGCCAGCAGTCAGTAGGAAGAGAGCACGGACGTCATCAAATAATTCTGCGACTGCAAAATTAGTCGCAATGATTAAAGAAGAGATGCACAGCCAGGTGCGCGATCGGGGACACGCCAGGAAAAACGAAGAAGAGCTTCTCGCAATTCTTAAAGGATTTCTATCAAAGAAATAGAATCAACCTAGTCGAATATTTCATTTTAATCCCAATAAACCATAGTGTATATAAAATAGGACTAATGTCCAGCCGAAAAAACGTATATCTCACGTATATTCGTTTGACAACGTTTAATAAACGTTTTTCTGTCGGACATTAGACCTATTTTATATACACTATGGTGCATTGGGAAATTGCTTAATCATCTTTAATCGAGTCTTTAAAAAGAATTTAAAAAAAAAATACTCATCTGCATACCATAGTTGTATTTCTTCTTTCCACCTTGACTTTGCCCCCTCTTCCTTCTTTTGTATTGCTTTCTAGCATTCCGTAATTATTTCATTTATTATTTTCTTCTTGGTTTTTTCGTTGATTCTGAATTTCCTCTGTCCGATACCCCACACCTGCGCCATCACTGTTCTCGCTTTCCTGACCGTTTCATTTATGTGTTAATATAATTGAAGAATTAAATTTATTGATTTAATAAAGATACGAAGATAAAATAAATGACTCAGTTTATTTTATATAAATTTATTTTGTTACAATTCGATTATTTTGAAAACAGGCATGATACACAACAGTCGGATTTGCAAAAATTCAGTTCTTCGGTTCCTATAAGTAAGTTTTTTTACTTTCAGTGTGATAGTCGACGTTTTAGCCACGCTTCGCGTATGAAAAAATAAAGTACTCCGGTTTTATGACGGGACTTGTCGTGAAATTCACCGCGAATAATTATCAATTATTATAATTACAGATAATTACATGATTATTAATTATTAGAATTACAGAGGGGAGGTAATATAAACTGCCGAGCATGGGTGATACTGGCTATCCGTGTAGGCGACACCATGTGAGCATCATTACACCGTACAAAGAACCTCTCACTGCATAGAAGAGAGCTCTCAATCATGCGCTCAGATCAAGGAATAAATATTTCAATTTTTTTTTAATACAGTGGAACCTTAAGTAGACTGCTCTACATTAGTCCCGAAATTGACTCTTACGTGAATGTGCAATTATCGATTTCTTTGCGCTTGTTCAATCGTATACAGCATCAGACATAGGTCGCGAAAGTCATTCCCATGCTGTACTTCATGGGGAACACGACGAGGTGGAAGCGGCTCTAGTAGGTGATCTTCATTTATACGAATAATATCGCCTTGTGTGATGCAAATATTGTGCATTACTACGCAAGCAACTATGACTTTAATCGCAGTTTCGATTTTAACTTCCAAGGCTTTTGTGAATATTATTCGCCATCGTACTTTCAGAATACCAAACGCTTTTTCAACAGTTATTCTTGCTTTGCTAAGCGCATGATTGAAAGCTCTCTTCTCTGCAGTGAGAGGTGCTTTGTACGGTGTAATGATGCTCACAGGGTGTCGCCTACACGGATAGCCACTATCACCTATCATGAAATAGCCTTCTGGAGGATACAGACCGTGTCGAAATAATGCACTATTACTGAACACCCTACTGTCATGCACAGATCCGGGGAATCCACTCACAATATCAATAAACAATCCAGAGTCGTCAACGAGGCCTTGCAAATTTATGGAATAAAACTGTTTTCGGTTATAGTATTGGTCATGCAAATTGTTTGGACAAAGTATACGGATGTGGCACCCATCGATGGCCCCAACACACTGCCTGAATACAGCACTGTTCGCTTTCCTAGCAAATGCTGCACCTATGTTTGGCAGTCTTGCTTCGGATGGTAGTCGCACAACAACAGGCAAAATCCCGATGACTAGATCCAGAAATTTGTGAATGATGTTATGCACAGTTGTCCGTGGGATATCGAAGCCAAAGGAAACAACCCTGTACGATGTCCCGCAAGCCAGCCAAAAGAGAAAAGTAATTGCCTAGAAAATAACCAGGGTGATAAGTGAATATTTCATATTTGTTCTAATGAATTATACAAATCATGTCTGAGCAAATGCAAGGCTCACTTCAAGTTCGACACACCAGCCTGACCGTTTGTGATTCCGCCCACACAATTCCACGAGTCGGTGTACACTATCCGGTGTCACCCTCAGCAGAGCTCCCAACAGGCGTTCGTTCCAGCCAACAATTGCTTGGCAATACAGGCTTCTCTGCAAATTTTTCAAAAATTGTTCATCAGACATCGTTCAAACAAGCCACAAGCTCAGATAACATAAACCTAACGTATAATCTCACCTCTTCATCATTTTGCTGCAATAGCCGTAATACCAGCGCACAATACATGTGGATTTTCGCTGCGTGTCTCCTTTGCATTTCACGATTTTTTTGAAATAGGTGGTTTGTGACCATCCACACAATTAAACGCACTTCGTCAATAATCATTAGCAGGCAGACGTATTTTTGTGATTAATATATTATTTTTTATTATTATTATTATTTTATTTACAATTATTTTATTCACAGTTATTTTATTCACAATTATTTTATTTACAGTTATTTTATTTACAATTATTTTATTTACAGTTATTTTATTCACAATTATTTTATTATTATTTTGGTTGATTATTATTATTATTATTATTTTATTTATTTTCTCTACTATTTTGTTATTATTATTACGCTCAATAAAAAAAACTTTTGGTGAAGAAATTTAATTGAGGCTTGTGGAAATTATTGCTTCTTCTTCACTTGTAACACTATGAGATAGTAACAACAGTTCTCGCGTTTTTTCAATTAATTTTTTATTTTATATTATTATTATGCTCGAGAAAAAAACTTCTGGTGCAATTTAATGGAGAATAGCAATGCGCGGCGAAAATAAAATTCAAATGAATGTGATTAAAACAGCATGGCCGACGGGTAGACGGTTGTGTTAGCAAAGTCCACTCGGCGTGGACAAAACTTATCACAGCGAAAGCGATACCTATTTGTCGCTGAATACGGGCTATGAGCGACATCGTTAAAAGGCGCCTTTATATTTTCGTATACTTACTTCTCTATGCTAGTGCCCTCTACCAGTAGTAATCCGAACAACAAGGTAGACGAATGAGTGGGCGAATGTACGAGGGTACGAGGGCATGAGGGTATGAGGGTGCACCCTTACCAGTTGGAACACGGCCATATACAAGACCGACGAGTGCATCTCTGGCATAACTGAGTATAGGAACAGGAAAATAATCTTCGTATCTAAACCAAATAAATAAACAAAACACTAATAATAACAGGCACATAGACCCTGAGCAATTACCATGAATTATTCACAATAAAAACCAGATATTCAACGCGAGAGGACGAGACCTCATAGAGTTAACATTAAGGTACTAAGCTCATTGTTATTATCTAATCATCTGCCGGTGAAAGTCAGTTCGAAGTTGATTTTGGAGTACAATAACAGCATGCCGGTTAAGTCTATTAAATGTACAACATGTAAAACTCAGAAGCGGTAATCGAGGTAAGCCTAGGTACAGTAGGGTGGCCGTTAGAACGTGAAGAAACATGAATTTCCCGTGCCGCCCCCCAAATCGACTCCAAATGAATCAAGACTCATCCCGTAATTTTTTAAGATTTTTATTTTAACGCTTGACTCTTGGCCACAGAGGATAAACTTCTCCATTTGAAATACACGGGGTCTTTTCAGTTATTATTTCACTGTGGGTCTAATTATGGACGTAAAAATCTGAAATTCTCACAGATTGGTCTACGGAAATGCTGCTATGTGGAAAAAAAGTAGCCACCCCCCCTGCCCTCAAGATTGTTTATGAGTCATCCCATGCCAATGTGATGGTTATTTTTTTGCCAATTTCATGAGTTTAGATTTATTTGGAGTCGATTTGGGGGACGGCCCGTAAATTTTGTTCCTAACGGGAAGCCTAAGGTACAGATGGCATGGCCTTCAACATAGTAAATTCAATCAAAGTTGTAGCCACAAGCCCAAAAATGGTTTGACGAAGAATGCGATAAATACAAAATCTTTACATGTAATTTTTAAAATGTGTATCACGAAAGAGTGATAAAGTATAAAGTATTTCGCCCATTGAGACTTTTGATCAGAACGACCGTATCTCGAAAGTGTTTCGACATTTTTCAAATCCACCGGAAGCCAATTCCCATAAGATTAGTGCAGGGCTCTCTATGTAATTAGGCAATCAAAGAATAAATCTAATCTAATCTCATCTGGCAATGCTGTGAGTATTCTTGAATAAAAAATTCATTATAGATTGCTGGACGAAATTGAACATAAGAATTGATTTAAGTTTTATCAGCGTCATACCAAAGCTTAGCTCTACCTTTCATAGCAGTTTAAGTCCAAACCAGTTTCGCAATTTCAGGTACATTTTTGATATCAATATTTTTATGTCGGTGCCTGATAAAAATACTGGAGGATTCCATCTTTGAATTGTGGTATTTTGATATCAATGTTATTTATGTGCCATCGCAAAGAACACTCACCTCCACCTACAGTTTACGTGGACTGTATAGGCCTAGCTGTGTTGATTTTTTCGGATAACATTATTCTCGAGTCGTCTGCAGCCTGTGCTTTTAGACTAAGGATTATGCTCCGGACTTTGTGAATCATTCTGGCGTGATACATCATTTGATGAACAGTAGAACTATGATTCTTTGTCGTGTTGATCTATCGTAGTCAATGAATCTGAGTATAAAAACGAAAATCTGAATCGTGACAATCAGATATATTCTTTAATTTTATAATAAAGTAGGACGAGCAATTCAATACCTTCAGATACATGTGCCGACAGAGCTGTCAGTGATTAGCCGGCGCGTACAATATTTTACACTACCTTGAGTATTGAAGCCGCTGCTTCGTTTCTGACTTTAGAGTTTTCTTATATAAAAAAGATAAAAAGGATTGCTATAAATCAATTTTGAACAGTTATACATCCCAAAGACAAAAATGTTCATCCGAATTTTTCATGATTACAGTAAAAATAAATGATAATCATTCACCTTGTTTTCCATTTCTAATAGAAATATCCCCAAATTCACTTCTAATGATCGAATCGTTCATTATTTTCACAGCAGATTTAGATGATGCATTTGATGATCCGGCAGTGGCAATAACGTAATTGTTATTTAGATCGTCTCGTTGCAGGCTCACTCAGCTTTTTTCCAATCCTTCACCTGTGTTTTTTGTCACAGATCTATTACGTTTCTTTCAACTGACCTATCCGAGCTATACATTTCGTCAGAGTCTGTTGCAACATTTTTAATTTTATTACCCACGGTCCTGGTGCGATCACATGATTTGGACGGTCGTTAATCCGTTGGATAATGATTTACTGTTAGTATTGGACAACATTGTGCTGATATCCAATCGTGATTTATACGTTACCTCATTCTTTTCAGATTTTGCCCTTCCTCGAAATTCTCAGTCAGTGGTGAAAGCCCGACTTTCAAGTACACGTAATTTGTTCGTATCTTCTTTGTATGTTGACATGAAAAAGAATAAAAAAAAGTCACAAATGTCTCACGCACAACAAAACAATGCATCATGTATATATGTACCCCCGAATTTTTTCAAGGGTACCCCCTGAAAAGTTTCAGTACGATGAAAACAGATATTTTCCGTTCTGGCTCATGGGAGCATTGAAATCCGAAATAAGGGTGAAAAAGTATAGATCTTGATAAACTAAGATGAATACATTGAAAATCATGCCAGCTGTAATTTTTTTGGAAATTAGGTGAAAATCACTCGCCAAGTGGGAAATATCTTTTTTACTCGTACTCATTCTCTTCAGATGATGCACGTGAAAAAAGGGGGGGTCGGATTATTTTGAACCACCCAAATTATCGCGCTTCAGATAACCGAATCATTTTTTTAATCACCTTTGAACTCTATGGGATATTGTGGCCAACTTTCGGGAGATGGTGCGCATCGTTCGATGAGTTCCTTAGTCAAAGTAAGATCCTCGCGGAAATAGTACCATGCCAAGATTGATAGGTTAGGTTTAGCGTAAGGTTGTAATCTATTAAGTATCACAGTCACAGAAATAGTCTCGTTATACATTTACTGACAACGGTTGTAAATTAATATGATATTCAAAATTTTCATACAAGCAAACAATCTGACAATGGTAGCGCGTGGTTAACGGGCTACGACTATTGCGGTGCGCGTCCGCAATGAAGACGGACGTTGCGACGTTGCCCTTCGTTACTCGCGTGGCTGTGCGCCAACACCGGCGCGGCCGAACCCTGCAACACGTGTTTCAGACAAACTCGCCGGTTCTGAGCCAGCATATTGACGAGTAAAATAATTTATTAATAATTGTGTGTGAAAAAGTGTAATCCGACGATAATTCCGTACAAGCAAGACTACGAGGTACGTACTACATGCACACGTAAGCAATATGTATAAATATTCATAGATATTGTGTTGGAACATCAGCTTTCATATCCTTAGTCTCAACTTTTTACAAATTTTTATTTTTATTTCTTTCATAATGATGATATATTTTCTCCGTGGGACAATTAATATATTTTAACCCCCATTTTTTATACAATTTTTTTTTTCTCATGATAACGATTGATTAAAACCATGTCTGGAATGCAATGACCGGTAATAATTTTCAAAAAAAAAAAATACATCCCCAACAACGTGTGCAAATTATTACAGAATGTTCGGAGACCTTAAGTGAAATGGGTGTCTGAGTTGACAGAGACTACTTCATATATAACAGTGTTATACAGTATTTTATTGTAATTTCAATTTTATTTTAAATTTATTCATTCGGGTGATTATTCCTTCTACTACGCTGATAATAATACATTGCTACTCAGAACAGGGTGTCTTCTCTTCTTCTTTAGTGAACAGCACTGCTATACGTAAATCCAGTGAATGAACGATATGAAAATGAGATGTTATTTCAATTAAAATGTTTCTTTATGATACTAACTATAACTACCTACCGATTTATTCGATACCTACTGTTTATTCGGATTGGTCTGCTCATTTACTGGATCGAAGGCTGTTTATTGACTGGGTGCAAGTGTTCAATTACTGGTGAAATTGCCATTTCAGTTTCGGATAGGTTCTTTCATATGGATTTCTGTTTGGATGACACGTTTCAACAAGCGATCCCAAATATTTAGGATACGATGTGTCGAATAGAACTGGTTTTGTAAGGCAACAACCATCTAGTATAAAGAAAACCTTCCTTAAAACTGACCGTACGCTTAATCGTTCATTCACTGGTGCACTCACCCTACTGCAAGTTTTAATATTCTGTCGATGAAAACAGGTGGGATGACTAATTTTGTGAGTGCCAATATAATACTAATGCTGTGGAGTACAGCATTGGACGCGGCAATGCGTGGCATAATAAGGGGCTCAAGGGTAGGAAGTACTGAAATTTGAGGATAAAATTTCAAAAAAATCGATTTTTGTTTTTATTTTTACGGAAAAGTGTTCTTTGAACCCTTATCTTCACGTACACAAATCCTTGAACCGAAAAAAAAATTATTAAGCTCAATAAAGCGTATAATGCGTATCAGCGTTCCAGCAGAAGTTTTCAATTTCCCTATATTTCGGTTATTGCTTTTTTATTCTGTGAAAAAAAGTAACTTCAGATGCAGTTTTCCATCAAGCTACAACACTCAAGTGATTTACGTGAGGTGAAAAAATTATAATAATAAAAAATAATTATTTTCAAATCACTGCAACACTCTGAGAAAACATTCTAGTGACTCAGTTTTTTTACAGTTAATTAGTGCTATTTTGATACATGGTACATGATTTTTCCAGATTTGGAAAAAACTATGAAACTAATCAACCGTAAAAGAACTAAGTCACTCGAATGTTTTCACAGAGCGTAGCAGTGATTTGGAAAAAATCCTTTTCAAGGTGTGTATACCCCCATAAGACAACAACTCCAAAATGTGTTTTTCTACGGTTGGAAATCATATTGAAGTTTTTGGTCACACACTTCACCAGAGATGAGCATTCAAATTTATATAGCGAATCAATATTCTTCCAAATGTTTGTATTCATTTTACAAAACCAGATTTACAAGTTATCAACCGCATGATTGGCCGCCCGCAGGACAAATTGCTCAGACTCGACAAGACCAAGTTTGTATCAACCGAACTGCTAAAATATATGGTGAATTCCACGTGAACTCGGTAAATGTTTGACCCTGACACCTTCCGATTGGGGCCATGATTTTTTATGTTATCGTACCTGATCGAAGAGACGCTCCGAATTTTTTTCAGATTTTTTCGAAGAGCCGCAATTTTTTTAAAAATTCACAAAACGCCAACATGAGAGCCCCAATTTGAAAATCTGAAAAAATTCTCAAAAATCCTTTGCCAGATATCAAAATTTTTCAGCCTTGAGCCAAAGTGGGCAAACGTTTGCTTCCATTCTTTTTCGTACGTTTTTCGAAAAAAAATTATGAAAAAGAACAGCAGCAGTTGCCAGTCCACTGTGAACTGTTGCTTGAACGTTTTTATACGTCACGCACGATTTTTGGAAATTTTATCAGATTTTTCCCATGCGATTTTTTTTCATCCGATCTGAATCCAAAAATATGAGAAGAAATATAATCGCTTCGGAAAAATCAGCAAAAATTCCCAAAAATCGTGCGTGACGTATAAAAACGTTCAAGCAATACTTCTCAGTGGACTGGCATCTGCTGCTATTCTTTTTCATAATTTTTTTCGAAAAAATCACGGAATAGAATGGAAGAAAACGTTTGCCCACTCTGACTCAAGGCTGGAAAATTTTGATATCTGACAGAGGATTTTTGAGAATTTTTTCGGATTTTTAAATTGGGGCTCTTATGTTGGAGTTTTGTGCATTTTTACAAAAATGGCGGCGTTTCGAAAAAATCTGAAAAAAATTCGATGCGTCTCTTCGGTCAAGTATAATAACATAAAAAATCATGGCCCGAATCGGAAGGTGTCAGGGTCAAACATTTACCAAGTTCACGTGGAATTCCCCATATATATATGTTGAATTTTCTTCAAGTTGCTATAACTTATATCTTGAATTTCTTTAACTTTGTGAATAATTAAAAACAAAAAAAATTCAAAGCGATTTATCTCTGAACTAGGTTTCTGGCAGTTGAAAAAGTCCAATGAGTCTGAGTTTTTGTCGAAAGCGCTCCAAATTTTCATGGTACGTTTCTACACACACTAGCTACAAACCCACGTCAGATTTTGTAAATCGAGACAAAATTACGGATTTGAGAAAAAATAATTGAAAATATATCGTTTTTTTTTCATCAAAAAAAATGTCAAAGTCAAAGTATCGTAGCTATTTCTGAAAACCGATGTGGGTTTGTGCCTCACGCATCTTAAAATATGTGTGTGCAAGCCCAGCAAGATTCAAGAATAACTCAGACGCATGGGAGGTTTTCAAATAAAGCCTATTTCAGAAGCATTACGAGGAGTAACTCTGTACTTCGTGGAATACCTTTTACACAATAATTATTGATAAAGCGCAGAGAGCTGCAATATCATAGCTCAGGGAAAGATAGATTCGAATTGTATAAAACTCATGAATGAACTTCTAGCACAATAACCCTAAATGAATAACCTCTCAAATCACTACACTCATTCAAGCTAGTTCTACTCCAAAAGATAAGCAAGAAACTGTTCAGACTTACAGAACTTGTTGAAAATAGTGTCACAAAGGAAGCAACAAAGTGAAATTCGAAGAGCAATTCCTCTTCTAATCATTCCGTCATTTGATTAATTACAATATTACAAATAATCTAGGGAATACTATTAGAATTTTGCTGCGTTACTTATTTCGTAACACAAGTTCAGAGTTCTCTAAGTTTGAGGCTCTTCGGGTAACCTTTAGACCACAGCAAACCTTTCGAAGTCGCAATCATAGGCTCCGGGGGACTTCATCGTAGAGACTGCAGCATCATCGGAGGTTCAATTGTTCATCGGGCCAGCTCGAACGCGTATAATGATTACAACTGTAAAGAAAGTGGTCGTGCCAACGTCAGAATTGTGACAGTTAAATCGAAAATTTTTACTGCATAAAATTTCAAAATAGATTTTTCTCTACCTAGGTTTTCAGTTAGTTTGCGTAGGATTCTAAGAGTATCGGTACACCGAGTCAATCGAGTTGGTTCTTTGCTTTGGACAATACTCTTACGGTTAACTCTGCGAATGTTTTATAAAACAGTGCCGTCACAGGATAATCGACGACATCTGGCTCGATTAGCATTCCAATTTCTCGACTTTCGGTATTCCTGATCCAACGAAGCTGAAAGATCCAATCTGTCCGAAGCACCGCCGTCTGAAATGCACTCGAATTTGATAAAACTGTTTCTACGAAGCGCGCGAACACGATTTAGATTTCACATTGGCAAAAATGAAAACACAATCAAATAGTGTGACTTCAGCGCTATGTAAGTTGACAAATTCCAATGTTACACGAGCCGAACGAACTTGATTGTTGCACCCAGCATATTCTTCCTTTCTGACTTCGGCAATGACTGAGCTGTCGTGTGAGAAGAAAAGCTTTACAAGTAGACCAGTACTACAGTGATGAAAGACTAGGAGTCTTCGAGGAGGCGTACGGATACCTAAAGTCAGTCGGCCGTTGGCAGCATTTCAGCGCTGAGTACGAGGTGCTCTGTCAGCTTCTGAACTGCTCAGCCAGGCGGTGCTGCGAACTTCGTCATCTATGAAACCTTGCCCAGGATCACTCTTGGCATAGCGATGCGCATCAATGTCCAGTTTCTGTGAGTAAATAATATTTTCTCATTGCAACGCCAACTGTGAAATGTAAATTTAGATAGAACCCACAGCATGGCACCCGAATTCGAGCGACTATTTATTCGTCACTACTATTTCCGCATGCCCTTCAATCACATCTATTCGATGACTCTATGATTATATTGACCTATTCTGGCATTTTATCGTTATTTACATTTTCAAGAACAAATTATCACGTGCGATAATTGTGATTCACTTACCTCGGGGTAAAATCGGCCTTCCTTCGAGCTTAGTTTATCAGGAAAGCAGTTTACCTCGTTGATGTTCGGTTGTGGTCCAACGCTTTATTGGCACCAATGCCAGGCGCTCGCCGAGAAAAACTTTTGGTCATATAAATATATAATATATTATAATATGATTTAACAAATCAAACACGACGAAAAGTATTTTTATTATGAAGTTACGCTTATCTCGGGCAAGACCGAGATGCGGTAATTTCATCGCTATACACTTTGGTGTACAGAGACCTCGCGAATGTGAACGGTTCGGGGCCTAATCCAGCCTAATCTCGCAGACAGGGTCGTCGCATCGGATTTTCGTAAGCGCGGTTCTACGGTCAGCGAGAGCCACTCTCCTCGACATGCGACGTCAATGGTAAACTGAGGCGCCGGGCCAGTGTTTCCATGCGCGCGCAGGCTCAAGGTTCCGCTATAGGCCGCGAAATTTGTTTTCTGGTTGGCGTGTATTCGTAGATTGTCCATTGTTGTTCGAGAACCGTTAACGACAAGGCGCGAAGAAAAAAAATAAGAAAAAAGAAGACGAGGAAAGGAATTAAATCGCAGTAAGTACAATACATTTTTGCTAAATTGTACCTCAAGGTGATCCGTTTTTCATCTTCAATGTTCAATCCCATTCGTACTCCAAAAAATTTGCGAAAGTGAAGCAAAACAACTCGTAGAACCCGAATAAGCTCAATTATTATTTTTCGTCACAAGGTCGTAAAAAAAACATTATATCGCTTCCAGAGCTTTCCTTTATCATTTTTCACAAATTTTTTTATCGTTACTATATTACTTCATAATTGGTATTGGAAGTACGAAGACATCAGTCAAGTACGAATAGGAGCACAGTCCTAGGAGTAACTGCTCATTATTGTACTATCCCTATTCCTCGTCTCTCGGCGTCGCTGAATCGTCTATACTTCGTACATGAGCAAGTCTGTCTGCCAATTCTAGACATCGGATCCGGCCTCACCCCCTCAGATATTCTCGCAAATTTTTGGAGCTGGAAGTTCTCATCGAAAAACAGCGTCCCTAATCTTGTCAAATTTTTATCCCGTATATAATGGTGAAGTAAAACAACTCGTGGAACCCAAATAAGCTCTAAAAATATTGTTGTTTGTCATTTTTCCAAAACTTTTCTGGTAACGAATATGGGCACTTTTAGGTCCTCGGATTAACTGCTCATTATTGTACTATCCCCACTCATCGGTGCCTCTCGCCGTCGCGAATTCAGTTACTCTGTGTATGAACATGGAAAACAAGCCAATAGACGCGTAGCCATGCGACGTTATATGAATATGCTTTTGGGCATCAGGGAAGTTTCAGGGGCATTTCTTTCTTCTTCACTTTTGCATTACCTATCCGAGGTGCCTTCGAACAATTGCGAAGTATTATGCATGACAAGATTCCGGAGTATCGAAATAAAATAATGTCAAACTCCAGTACAGAGACGGATGACTCTGATTACTTTCTCAACGATTATTCTCTCAATATCTTCGTCCACGCTCATCATTTTGCCGTCACAATATAAGGTCGTCCACGAATTTTTTTTTATTTTACATTCCAGTAGTTTGGGGAAAAATAATTTGGACATATTTTTTCCTTTTTCGTTTAAACAAAAATGGCAGTATGTACAACGAATTGAAAACTACTAGTTTATGACGTCACCCATGTAAGCTTTATCTATGAGGTATTCTGCCCCACGTAAGACCGGTCCGGTTCCTCACCCTTATCAATATTTCTCATAATTTATTCTTGTTATCAGCAACCCAAAAGGAACCTATAGGTGAATTTTTTCAAATTTTATTTCGGAATACTTTCCGAGTTGGAAATTGTGAATTTTTCTAATAAAATAATTTCGAATTAAACCTAGAAATAATGATTAACAATGATATTTTTTTCGAAAACTACAAGTTCTGACAATCATTTTAATGTAATTGTTTTTTCTGATTCGAACAACCCGGGCTGAGTTATAATTAATTGAAGATTACTTTACTAGAAAAATTCACAATTTCCAACTCGGTTCGTATTCCAAAAAAAAATTTGAAATAATTCACCTAGGTTTCTTTTGGATTGCTGATAACAAAAATAAATTATTAAAAATATTGATTAGGGTGAGGAACCGTACCGGTCTCACTTGGGGCAGAATACCTCCTATACATATATATATATATATATATATCAAAATCAGTGAAATTCCATTGCCTATAACATTCGCAATTTTAATTGGAAAAAAAAATGTTCTCACTATTTTGAGTTATTTTTCACTTCATGCGCCCCAAAAAGTAAACCAAATTCTTTTTTGGACGACCCCATTCGAAAAATCTGTAGTTTACTGTCCCGCCAATCCGTTTGTATCCCTAACATCGCATTTACCTCTATACACAGTCTATCTATCTGAATCCCTCTGATAGTCTGTTCGAATTCAAAGTCCCGCCAATCCGTTTGTATCCCTAATTTCGTATGCACTTCTATCCACAGCCTATCTGTCTGAATCACTGGCCAAACAGTACTACATGAAGGTACTGGCTTGTCAGTCGTAATTCGATGATTTGAACAAATAAACTGAATCACTGATTGAATTAGTGAAATTTTAACTGTTTCATACCTAGAGAGTACATTGGATTTTTTAACTACGTATTACCGTAAATTGTTTCAACAATTTAAGATATGGCGGCTGAGGATGGCCGTGTTGTTGTTTACCGACGAATCCAGAGGGAATTACAACTGCCAAACGACCATTTTCGGCTTGAAGAAAACTGTGTTCGTTGTTTGTTATGTACAACGGCATTGGTCGTATTGAAGAGATACACATTCCAGCGTCACCTAGGATCCGCTAAACGCCAAGCGGCTCTTCGGATACGGAATCAACCAGTTTTCCCGAATCCACAACATCTGACAAACTTGAACAGTCGACACTCTGCGTTTTTTAAAGACTTCACAAGCGCATGCATAAAATCAGATATTTGTTTCGACAAAGTTTGTCAACCTGCTTTTGCCACCTTTCTCCAAACTCATACACAACACACAATCCCAGATGCAACAACAATGAGCAAAACTTATGTGCCCATTATATATAACGAAACTTTAACGGCTATACGAGAAGAAATAGAAGATTGTCCTGTTTGGGTTTCAGTGGACGAAACAATAGACTCTAAGCGTCGCTGCGTCACCAACGTTATTATCGGTGCATTATATCAAGACCGAGCTTCCACTGGACGGCAGATTAGATGTGGAGAAGTTGTGAGAGCAAACGCTGCAAACATGGCTGCGTATGTGATTGACAGCTTGAATAAGTTTGAGCCGGCAGGATTTGAGCCAAACAGAGTTCTGCTATACTTGACGGATGCTGCTCCGTACATGAAGGCGTCTGCAGGAATTCTCGCACA
Organism: Tenthredo livida; assembly: GCA_963992785.1. Lineage (NCBI taxonomy): Eukaryota > Metazoa > Arthropoda > Insecta > Hymenoptera > Tenthredinidae > Tenthredo > Tenthredo livida. The sequence goes on from OZ023073.1 coordinate 5,798,949, forward strand.
AACATACCCGAAACTCGTGAACGTGACATGTTTAGCACACGCATGTCACAATGTAGCTGAAAAAGTAAGAGAGTGTTATGAGGAGATTAATGATGTCGTCGCTAGCGCCAAAGAAGTTTTCTCTAAATCTAAAACGCGTGCTGAAATCTTCAAAGCTGCGCTTCCAAATGTACCTCTACCACCAAGACCGGTGACGACACGATGGGGCACGTGGATCCAAGCTTGCCAGTATTATTGTTCACACTACAACGAGGTGAAAGCAGTTTTTATGGGCCTCGAAGAGAACAGTGAAACTGTGAGAAATTTGAAAGCATGTTTGGGAAGAGATGAAAACCTCGGAGAGTTGGAAGACATTGCTGCCAAATTTTCGTGTCTAGTTTCAAGTATCAAGCAACTACAAAAAAGAGGATGTAGTCTAGCTCAAACGTGCGAAAGGATTGCTGAATTGAAACAAGAATTCCAAGAAGATCTGGAGATTCATCACGAAATCCGGGATAAAATTGTTCAGGTTTTCGGCGACAACGATGGATTCACGGCGATGATTAACATAAACAACTGTATAATCAATGGCAGAATGCAAAATTTGCCGGATAATTGGATTGATGATGACGCCCTCAGTATGAAATATGCACCGTTTACTTGCGCAGATGTGGAAAGATCGTTTAGCATATATAAAGCGTACTATAGAACGAATAGGCAAAGTATGACATTCCAATCACTGTGTCAGCATATTGTAATTAACTACAACAAAGACATGGGACGCGAGAATGAGAATATAGAAGTGGATTCTGATGAAGATGAATGAAAGTTTTTCCCTTCAACGACGAGTTTTCCACAAATTACCAGCAAGATAGTTACACGTAAAAAAAACTGTTACGGTCACGCGAGGGAGATGACCTGTTTTCAAACTACTCCCGATTTTCCCATCTTCTATGTTATTCTCATTTAGTCTTCTAATTCTTTAATATTATCAAAGTTCCTACGTTCCCAGGATCAAAGTCACGGTCACGCGAGGGAGATGACCTTTTTTCAAACTACTCCCGATTTTCCCGTCTTTTCTCTCATTCTCATCTCTTCTCATTATATGAATAACAGTTCCGTGTGAGATTATTAATTTTTTTTTTGCTTCGTTCGCAACTTTTCGGATCTGATCAAACGACTCGTCGCAGTTCCACATCTCTTTCACGAGGTGACTGAGCAAGTCAACTCGTCGCAGATTCACATCTCCTTCACGAGGTGACTGAGCAAGTCGACTCGTCGCAGATTCACATCTCCTTCACGAGGTGACTGAGCAAGTCGACTCGTCGCAGATTCACATCTCCTTCACGCGGTGACTGAGCAAGTCGACTCGTCGCAGATTCACATCTCCTTCACGAGGTGACTGAGCAAGTCGACTCGTCGCAGATTCACATCTCCTTCACGCGGTGACTGAGCAAGTCGACTCGTCGCAGATTCACATCTCCTTCACGCGGTGACTGAGCAAGTCGACTCGTCGCAGATTCACATCTCCTTCACGAGGTGACTGAGCAAGTCGACTCGTCGCAGATTCACATCTCCTTCACGCGGTGACTGAGCAAGTCGACTCGTCGCAGATTCACATCTCCTTCACGAGGTGACTGAGCAAGTCGACTCGTCGCAGATTCACATCTCCTTCACGAGGTGACTGAGCAAGTCGACTCGTCGCAGATTCACATCTCCTTCACGCGGTGACTGAGCAAGTCGACTCGTCGCAGATTCACATCTCCTTCACGAGGTGACTGAGCAAGTCGACTCGTCGCAGATTCACATCTCCTTCACGAGGTGACTGAGCAAGTCGACTCGTCGCAGATTCACATCTCCTTCACGAGGTGACTGAGCAAGTCGACTCGTCGCAGATTCACATCTCCTTCACGAGGTGACTGAGCAAGTCGACTCGTCGCAGATTCACATCTCCTTCACGAGGTGACTGAGCAAGTCGACTCGTCGCAGTTTCACATCTCCTTCACGAGGTGACTGAGCAGGTCGATGCAAGGGAAACCTTGTGGGAGACATTGTCAATTAGCCTCCTCGTGGCGTCTCCTGGAAATACTCGCGAATACCTGAGTAGCAAATAATTGACGTTCACACTGCACACATTGTGAAAATGATCATCGGAGTACAGTCTTCGTCTAATACAACTTTTGGTATAGATATAGGCCGGTATTCATAGTCAGGTCTTGTGACCGGAATTCGTCAAGATGGTTTAAGTCGGCCTCATACACGAATTGATTGGCGGAGAGCCGGTCTTGAGACCGTCTAGAACCACGCCGGTCTCAAGACCTGACTATGAATACCAGCCATAGAGCCAAAAATATAGCTTCATAAACCTTTATATTATGTTTCCGAATTGACAAAATACCGCGCCTTTATTTTTATTACTATCAACAGATAATAACCTATCGGTATAACAGAGCTATATTTTCAATATAATTCAATTTCAGCGCTGATAGCATAAAAAAGTGTTAATGAATATTATATTTTTTCTCATCCGGCCGGAAAACGTCAACTTTCGGGCCGCAGCGCTAAACGAAGTTGCCGCTTTCCGGTTCCGTCGAACAGAAAAATAGTATACACTACTTTGCCAGTAAAAAAGAAAGCCTCAGATCACATGTAATTGTCGGCCTGGGTACGTAGTATACTATTCTTATCCGACATTTTCACATTTCATTCTCACACTTATAATCTGTTGGTTGCGACCTTCTTGTTTCTAAGAAGTCAAATCCTTTCTTCTAAGTTTTCACAATCAATTTTTTCAAGAGTATATTATGTCAAAATTTCAAATGGATCCGATGAAAAGTTCAATTGATACCCTACAGCAACTGTAGGGCCCTTTTATTATTCATAGGCAGCTGATCTCAGAAGGTAGAATGGTACGTAGACAGCAACAAATCGACGTTTTGGAAGCTCGCGCATCGGCAGAAGGTCTATTATATGGCCCAGGAGCAGATGACTCTATGTAAGTAATTTAATAGCTTATGCATTTGTATTCAATATAAGGGTTTAACTTTAAACGCGTTTTTCTCAAAACTATGTTTTCGGATGCGCTGTCCACTATATTGCAAAAACGAAGGATTTTTTCTTCTCACCAAAAATTCTATTTTTTATTAATAATTCACGAGCGATTTTTTACGAGGGGGAAATAACCCATTGAATTGACCTGCAATGGTCCGTAAATTGAAATAATCGAAATTAATGCGAATCAAAGATCTATTCTGAATTGACACGAATTAATTCGCATTGGATAAATTCATTCGAATTGAGAACAATTGAAAATTTTTTGATGAAATTAACAAAATTAGACTTAAAACGTAGACTGAATTACCCAAAAATTAGAGCACAATTTAATTACAAGAACCAAATTAGATTGAAAAGGTTAATAGGAATTAATTGAAACTGAAAAATTGATCCGTCATTGGCCGCCATTTTGCGAAATTTAAAAAAAAAACCTGCGATCAGGCCCAAGATAAACTATCAAACTCACTGTTGTTTTCTTATTTTTATTTTAGATGAACCACAAGAAGTACGGATGGCCACCGCGAAGCACTTTTATAAGATAAAGGATCACAATCGAGTTGACAACTTAGTCCAGATGTAATTTTTTTTTTGTTGACATTTTTGTGAACCTTACTCAAAGATATAGTTTCAAAATTTCGTATTATGTATTAAATAAAACACACTATACAAAAGTTCATGACAAATTATTGAAAATGTCTATTCTTCACACCTCTGACTGCACGTAACCCCTTCACATAGCTATACATTCGGGTGGTCGTTAATTTCTAACATATACTTGCCAGCCCCTGAATCGATAGATAATGACCCAAAGTCACCGCGTAATTTTTTTGAGATTTTTAGCTTGATGGGAAAGCGTGCCGAAATCAATTTGAAGTTGGAAAATTTGAAATTTTTTGTTTTTTTTTTTGTAATTTTTAGTATAAAAGCAGGAAATACAGTCCGACCTCCAAATAAGAAACCCGGCAATAAGAAACCTTCCCCAGTTTCTCACGCGAGCGCTTCCCTCACTCTGAGCTCGGATTGCACTTACGTGCGAATGAGAGAGAGAGACAGAGAGAGTGAGTTTGTGGAGAGCGCACGCATGGTGGGGGTACTCGAATTCTTGCAAAACCTCTTCCCCTTGGGGGCTTTTGGTTTCTTATTTGGAGGTCGGACTGTAAATGTAGAATGACGAAACAATTTATTTATTTATTTATAAAGACTATATTAAAAAAAATGAATTAATGAAAATGAATAAATAAATAAATAAATTCGAACAAGAAAAAAATGAAAAATAAGAAAAAAAAACAATAAATAAATAAATAAATACAGTCTAACGTGATATTACAAATATGATAAATTTACAATAGAAGACATTTTTTGTGGAAAAGTTTTTTGTCATTCTACATTTAGTTACCGCTTTTTTACTCGAAAATTGGTGGAAAAAAAAAGTATTCACTTTTTTGATTTTTTCAACTTCAAATTGATTTCGGCACGCTTTACCATCAAACTAAAAATATGAAAAAAAAATTACACAGTGTTTTTGGGTCACTATCTGTCGATTGAGGGGGTGGCAAATATATGTTAGAAGCTAACGACCACCCTACTATACTGTAACGTGGCAAACGTTTAGACCTCCTCCGTACCAGCCTAAACGAGCGTATGTATCCCCGAGAGCCCAAAAGTCCCGTTAGCTAATTTGAATACTGCCGCCCTTCGTCCTAGCGCCGCCTTATCGACCGTAGATCCTCGGATTGGTCTATCGATGACGGCTGGCGCTAACAGGACGAACGGCGATAAGCAGCAATTAGCATTCCGGAAACGAAGAGCCACTCATTGTCTAGCCGTTGCGAATAAGACGTGCCATTATTTCAGTGAGCCGAGAGAGAGAGTTTATAGCGTGTTTTGAGGTGTTAGAGTTTGTTGTGTGAGGTGATTTTGTTAATTGTGACCCCTGCTATCGTTTATTGGACTTGATTCGGATTTTTGGACTTGACTACTTTTGATTTGGATATATACGACCCTCGCCTGCCCCCGGACACGAGCCGATTACGAGGCCGAGCCAACGTATCAGATCAGGTAGGATCTATCCAGTCCAGATCTTTCCAGATCGCTTTCATTCTTCCCCTAGAGTCCCTAAGGTCCCTTTTGAGTCTCGAGTTAGAGTCAGGAAGCTCTTCGTTCCCTAGTACCGTCATTAGTATCGAGTCCCCCGAGTACCGCGTGTGAGCTGAGAGCCGGCAAGTTTGAACTTGTTGTTGTTCTCGGTGGCTGTCGATTCTGCGCGTAAGCGTTCCGGCTTGCATCGCCGCTGCACAGAAATTCGCCTAGGCAGAGTTGACGCCATATTGCCCGAGTCTCTGACGTCACGCGTCACAGATCGTCTGCTGCGTGTCAGAGCACTCTCGTGGCCGAGTTCCGAGTGAGTACCGCTTCCCTTCCCCTCCCAGCTGTTGAGTGATCAGCTGTCAGTTAGAGACTAGAGGCAGCCGCCTCGAAATCAACTTGACAGCCAAGCCTCCAGCTGGTGGTAGCAAGGAAGGCTATTCCCCTACGCCTGTGATAACTGAAACCGTACCTTTTTCTAGCTTTAGTATAATTGTTATTTTTTTTTGAGAGAATTTATATATTAGAGTAGAGCCACTTTTGAGTATTAAATAGTATAGTCGAGTCATTTAATTTTGTTCTAGTCGTTTATTTTATTTAATTTAGTTTATCGTTTATTTAGATTGTACAACATAAAATAGCGGTGAGAAAAGCCGAAGCCAGGTGATAGGCTGGACAAATTAATATCACCTTTTTCTATTTTTCTTTTTAATTAATAAATAATATTCCAATCTAATTCGTATGGTGTCAAGTGTTTTTATTTCTCGCCCCCACGAACTATCCCTCTACCGATAGCTAGCCGAAGCAAGATAGAGAGAGAGAGAGGACTCTGAGCCCGGAGTCTGGCGCCCGACAACTACATCCTAGAGCTAGTCGGAGGAGGTAAAGCGTTGGTGCTAATTTGATAACTGATCGTAGTTCCTGCGGGTAACACCCGAGCCCGCGGGAATCGCTGTTACTGTTCTGTAGGTTGCGAGTTGACGAAAAATTAGTAATAGGCCGCTGGCGATATTTACTGCGATACTTCTTCATCAAGTTTTTTTTTTTTTGCCTTTTTGGCTTATCTCCGATTAAGAAGGTAGCCTATTTCTTCATCAAGTAAAGGATTATGAAAACAAAGGTAAACTTGTGTCTCTCTAGTGTCTAACTTCTGCCTTCTACCTCTAGCATCTAACTTGTTTTCGCCGGCCGTCGTCGTACGTCGTCTGCCTGTGCCTGGCCTCTGTATTTCTTCCTTGCGTGACCGCCCTTCTCTTGCCTACCTTTCTTCTGCTTACTTGCGTGTTCTCTTCCTCTCTAGTGAACCGGTCACGTGGTCACCGTTTGTTGACGTTCACTTATTTTTCTCTATTGCCTCAGTTTCTCTCACTTTTGCCACCTACTCGCTTTTTGTGCTTATGCACTTGCCTTTCACGCACTCTCTGCACTTCTTCTTTCGCCTTTTCTCTTACACTATCTCTGTTCTTTGAACTATTTACACTCTCGTTGGAAAAAAGAACATGGAGTAACAATGGAGAAGTGCACAAATAATGACAGAGTACACTCAAATTTCATTTAAACCGTAATTGTGACTTGGAGGTGAACAAGCGGAAAGTTTTCAGACACGATTTTCATCGCAAATTTTCAGAATCTTCCGAAAAAAAACTCCGATTTATAAAAATCGATGGGCAACATCGTGGAATTAACATTTTAAGTTTTATTTTTTGAATTTCGCGCTCAAAATGTCAAGTGAGACGAAAATGATCATTTTCGAAACTTTCCGATCGACTACCGTCTTTTCAATCTCGGCTTAAGGCATTTTATGAATCATTCAATTATATTGGAAGATTTCGCAGCAAAATCTAGTAATTACGGAAACCCCCATTAACTGAAGTCAGCGATCTTTCATACTTTGTGAATCTCTTCGTTGACACCTAAATAATACAAAGAAATAATTGAAAAAAAAAAAAAATTTGGAGGCCGGATTTGCGTACAGGATTTGGGAGAATAGCCAATATACCTCTGCTGTGATAAGGCAGACGTACGAGGGTGTACAGTAGGGTGCTTCAGAAAAGAAATTCAATTTTTTTTTCCAACTCTTACCCTCCCAAATGCTTGAGGTGGATAAGAAAAAAGTCCCCCCGAAAGTCGGTCGCTGTGGCTCAACTCTAAAAGGTCGCTATTTTCATTTTAGTTTCCTATTCATTTAACATGGGGATTTTCGTTTTTTTATTTAAACTGAAATTACACCTATTCATTTCAATTTTGTTCGAATAACCATTGCATATTCAGAAAGCTGGTTGTTCAAGCTTTCCAAACCAATATAATAAAAGTCGACTATCTCAATTAGAACATTAAATAAAGTCATTTGAAATCTCTAGATTTTAAAATTTCTAGAATTCAAATGACTTAGTTTAATCTTCTGATTGGGGTATTCGACTTTTATTATATAGGTCTGGAAAGCTTAAAAAACCAACTTTCTGGATATACAATGGTAATTTCAAAAAAATTAGAATGAATAGGTGTAATTTCAGTTTGAATAAAAAAACGAAAATTCTCATGTTAAATGAATGGGAAACTAAAATGAAAATAGCGACCTCTTAGAGTTGAGCTACAGCGGCTGACGTTCGGGAGGACTTTTCTCTCATCCATCTTAAGCATTTGGAAGGGTAAGAGTTGAAAATAAAAATTAAAAATTTTTTATGAAGCACCCTAGTGTTACAGTAATGTTCATTGATGAGTTCCCAGTGGCTAACTGTTTTTTCGGACTTTTTCGGATACCATCAATAAAATAATATTATATTACTTTTATAAGGGGTCAGAATTATTATTATTATAATTTCGGCTATCGGCACATCAAATACGACTAGAATGGAGTCTCGTTTCCGAAAAATTCAGAAAAAAACAGTTAGCTACTGGGAACCCATTAATGAACATTACTGTACCTTTACAATTGAGACACGGCAAATAAAACAAAATAAAACGTGTATATCGGTAAATTTCTTTTATTAAATTAAAAATTTATTACGAGGTGGCATCCACCCTTGCCTCCCCTGCCACCCCAGCTACCACCCCAGCTACCCTTCCCGCCCCCCTTCTTCCCCCCGTCTTGTCCGCCACCCTTCTTCCCCTTGTCCTTCTTTCCCTCGTCCTTCTTTCCCTCGTCCTTTCCCTTGTCCTTCTTTCCCTCTTCCTTTCCCTCGTCCCTCTTCTCGGCTCGACCCCTCGCGGTGCTGGAGCCGGGCGGACCAGTGGCAAATTTCCGAGCGCGCCAGTTCCAGCTGTAAGAGATATTATTTTCAATAATAGTAGAACAACCGCGGAAACCGAAAACCAATCAACCAAAAAACTTCTTAACAAGAATTTTCAAACGAGCGATCTGATTTTTTCAGCGGCGCTCCATTCTTTCGAATTATTGTTTAATCATCATACATGGAAGTTGAGGATATTTCTATAAAAAACTGTAATCCTTACAGTAGGTATGTAATGGAATTTTGCAGTACAATCATTTATTGAAATAATGAATCTTCAGTTTACGTCCCTTCCCGAGATTCACAACCTCAACCGCCAACAAAAAATTTTAAAAGTTGTAGGGGTCCTTGAGTCGACAGAGTTTTAGTAGAGCTCATTTTACGGCTGAAATCCGAGTCCAATTGCATCGTTTTTGCACATAGGGCTTTATATCGTATAAGGAATTTTAGTCGATAAATGTGCTCCTATAAAATTCTGTCGGATTGGTGCACTGCCGTGTACGCGAGAAAAAAAATTGTCGCACAGTTGGTTGCATACTCACAGCTCATCCCGCTCCTGCCGCCGCTGCTGCCTCGGGGTTGACCTGCTTCTTGGCTGTAAGTGGGTGAAATATTATCATGAAATCTTTGCAATCGTGACATTTAGTAAATAATTGCAATAACCACGTACACTGCTCAAATCATGGAGAACCTTGAGAGCCTTGTGTTCCGAAACAAATATACCATTTGTAATGGATGAAACTGTAATTATAATATAAGTATACTAATGATCAAGAATGTGATCAGCGACTCCAGAGAATCGGTTTTCCATTAGAACTTCAATAATATGTTGACTCTAGAAGTGATATCTTTCAATCGAATCAAAAATGGCTGAGGATGTTGAAATTCAGAGTCAGAGACAGGTCGAGTTGGTTTGATCCGTCAACAATATTAAGCGTTGCAATAATATAATGGTGTAGAGCGTACTCTACTCTTGCCACAAGCAAACTAACTGGCAACAAAAGAACGACTATAAGCATGGATGTCTGTTTGTATGATATAGGATTTTTTGATTTGTCGGATTGTCTTGGCTTTTTAAGTTTTGGTTTAAAAAATTAAGTATAATATGACCTAATATGTACCCTATCTTTGTTTCCGCGCGGCTCGCTCTCCCTCCGCGCCTGTCTCTCCTGCATTTCTTCGTTTTCTTTCTCTCTTTTTCTCTCCTCTTTTTTACGCTCTTCTGTCTCCTTTGCTGCTCTCTCCTTCGCTGCTCTTTCCTTCGCTGCTCTCTCCTTCGATGCTCTCTCCTTCGTTGCTCTATCCTTCGCTGCTCTCTCCGTCTCATCTCTCTTCTTCTCCTCTCTCTTCTTCTCCTCTCTCTCCTTCTCTTCTCTCTTCTCGGCTCTCTCTCTTTTTTCTTTCTCCTGCTCCTCCTTTTCTTTCTCCCATTCCTTGCGCATCGTACGCATCGCGGCTACATCCGCCCGCTCTAGCACGCGCTCCTTCTGCAGCTGTCGCATTTCCTCCCGCAGTTTCGCGAGCTGCTCTCGCAACTCTTGTTCTCCCATTGTCTGATTTATGGTGGCCACGGTGAGGAAAGAACGGGAAATGTGAGGGAAAAACAAAAAATTGGTCAGGGATTCCTGGAAATGTAGTACTGTTTGGCCAGTGATTCAGATAGATAGGCTGTGGATAGAAGTGCATACGAAATTAGGGATACAAACGGATTGGCGGGACTTTGAATTGGAACAGACTATCAGAGGGATTCAGATAGATAGACTGTGTATAGAGGTAAATGCTATGTTAGGGATGCAAACGGATTGGCGGGACAGTAAACTACAGATTTTTCGAATGGGGTCGTCCAAAAAAAAAATTTGTTTTACTTTTTGGGGCGCATGAAGTGAAAAATAACTCAAAATAGTGAGAACATTTTTTTTTTCCAATTAAAATTGCGAATGTTATAGGCAATTGAATTTCACTGATTTTGATATATATATATATATATGTATAGGAGGTATTCTGCCCCAAGTGAGACCGGTACGGTTCCTCACCCTAATCAATATTTTTAATAATTTATTTTTGTTATCAGCAATCCAAAAGAAACCTAGGTGAATTATTTCAAATTTTTTTTTGGAATACGAACCGAGTTGGAAATTGTGAATTTTTCTAGTAAAGTAATCTTCAATTAATTATAACTCAGCCCGGGTTGTTCGAATCAGAAAAAACAATTGCATTAAAATGATTGTCAGAACTTGTAGTTTTCGAAAAAAATATCATTGTTAATCATTATTTCTAGGTTTAATTCGAAATTATTTTATTAGAAAAATTCACAATTTCCAACTCGGAAAGTATTCCGAAATAAAATTTGAAAAAATTCACCTATAGGTTCCTTTTGGGTTGCTGATAACAAGAATAAATTATGAAAAATATTGATAAGGGTGAGGAACCGGACCGGTCTTACTTGGGGCAGAATACCTCATAGATAAAGCTTACATGGGTGACGTCATAAACTAGTAGTTTTCAATTCGTTGTACATACTGCCATTTTTGTTTAAACGAAAAAGGAAAAAATACGTCCAAATTATTTTTCCCCAAACTACTGGAATGTAAAATAAAAAAAAATTCGTGGACGACCTTATATTGTGACGGCAAAATGATGAGCGTGGACGAAGATATTGAGAGAATAATCGTTGTGAAAGTAATCAGAGTCATCCGTCTCTGTACTGGAGTTTGACATTATTTTATTTCGATACTCCGGAATCTTGTCATGCATAATACTTCGCAATTGTTCGAAGGCACCTCGGATAGGTAATGCAAAAGTGAAGAAGAAAAAAATGCCCCTGAAACTTCCCTGATGCCCAAAAGCATATTCATATAACGTCGCATGGCTACGCGTCTATTGGCTTGTTTTCCATGTTCATACACAGAGCAACTGATTCCGCGACGGCGAGAGGCACCGATGAGTAGGGATAGTACAATAATGAGCAGTTAATCCGAGGACTTAAAAGTGCCCATATTCGTTACCAGAAAAGTTTTGGAAAAATGACAAACAACAATATTTTTAGAGCTTATTTGGGTTCCACGAGTTGTTTTACTTCACCATTATATACGGGATAAAAATTTGACAAGATTAGGGACGCTGTTTTTCGATGAGAACTTCCAGCTCCAAAAATTTGCGAGAATATCTGAGGGGGTGAGGCCGGATCCGATGTCTAGAATTGGCAGACAGACTTGCTCATGTACGAAAGTAGATAGGGTGCAGTATGGCTCCTATTTTATTGCCCCCCATAAAACGGTCCCCCGCTGGGAGGGGGGAGGGGGGGGGTCGCCGGTTCTTGCCGCCGCCATTTTTTATTTTTTGTTCCAAAAGTAGACCAACCTCTGGATTCAGCCCTAAGTAAGTTTTTATATTGTAACCTAGGTGAACTTTGTCGATTCTAGTCTAAGTTCTAATTCGCTGGTCTGGTATAAATATAGATATAGAGAACCATGCTTCTCTTTGCTTCGGCAGTATGGGTCCGTTTCTTTGGTCAGGTATATACAGATATAGTCCCATGGTTATTTTGCTTCGGCAGTATGGGTCCGTTTCTTTGGTCAGGTATATACCGGGAATATTCGGTGAAAGTTAACGATCCCCTTCCTACGGCCTAACCAACACAGGCGCGCACCGCGTGCGTGAGGCTCGGCGGGCGGGGCTGAGCGACCAGTGGTGCTTCTACCAAATCTTCCGCGCTAGGCCGAGTCCGCATAGCCCACCTCGATACTTAACCTAAAAAGCAATCATCGCACTGAACACGGAAAAGAATGAACGCGAATAAAATGGATTTGCCTGATGTGAACATTTATTTTCGAAATTTATGAACGAATTTAAAATCAAATATCAATCAATTGGATTTAAGTATTGATTATCAGTGTTTAGGATCGATATTTGAGACGAAGAGGAACAGGTAAGTGAAGGGTAAATCATTGAAGACAACATGGTCAAAAATTGTTTTATTTATTGATTTATTTATTTATTAACAGAAAAATGAAATTTATCAACGATTATTGGTTAATCGAGGGATCCATTGCTGTTGAATTATGGCATACGTCCAAACTTATCGGAGATTGAATGCTTGGGAATCGAAGAGAGGCTACCGATGAGCCACTGTCGAACGTAGTAGACTTTTACTCGAACCATTTTTATTTCTCAACGACTGCCTCTATCGGAGACCGAGTGCTGACATGTACCTCAGCGAGGCTTCATAACGTGCAGAGGGGCTTTTGTCGCAGGAGTTTGTAGTGCGATGAGGTAGCGTACGAGGAGCTTCGTTGCAAGCGTTTGTAGCACGTCGACGATATGCAGTCCTTCTCTGGACTCTGGCGAAGCCTTGCCGCATAAAAATTTGGTATAAAATGCTCACCGACGCACTGCGAACTCTAGCAACGAAGCTCCTCGTACGCTGTCTCGTCGCACTGGGAACATCTGCGACGAAGCTCCTCTGCCTGCGACAAGACATGAACGTTGAATGGTCGCCAGACGAGTAGGAAATGTTTGATGAATATCGTCGACGGGCTACGAACCCTGGCAACGAAGCTCCTCGTACGCTGCCTCGTCGCACTAGGAACATCTGCGACGAAGCTCCTCTGCCTGCGACAAGACATGAACGTTGAATGCTTGTCTGACAAGTAAGAAATGTTCGATGAATATCGTCGATGGGCTACGAACCCTGGCAACGAAGCTCCTCGTACGCTGCCTCGTCGCACTGGGAACATCTGCGACGAGGTTTCTTTGCCTGCTATGAGACATGAACGTTGAATGGTCGTCAGACGAGTAAGAAATGTTCGATGAATATCGTCGACGGGCTACGAACCCTTGCAACGAAGCTACTCCGTACGCTGCCAAGCCTCGCTGACGCTGTTGCTAGCTCTCGCTTCTTCGATCCCTGCTTGGTTCTCGATCACTCTTCGCAGTCTGTTGCCTGAGGTCAGCTTGGACAACGACGCCGGCGATATTTCTCCTCAAGAGTTAGCGGGCGATCAGTCATTGGGTACGTAGGATACAAAGTTAACGGACATCAAAAGACTTACAAGACTTATAAATTCTCATGATAGTCAGTTATACTCTCGCCTTGCTGTTTCAGAGGAAGTAACGATGTCCTGGGATGGCAATATCTTCTTCAACGAGTATGAGTTTATTCTTCTCAGACACGTGATTTACGACGAACTACAAACTCCTGCGACAAAGCCCCTCCGTACGCTATGAAGCCTCGCTGAGGTGCATGTCAGCACTCAGGTCTCCGATAGAAGTAGTCGTTGAGAGACGGAAATGGTTTCAGTGAAAGTATACTACGTTCGACAGTGGCTCATCAGTAGCCTTTCTTCGATTCCCAAGCAATCAATCTCTGATAAGTTTGTGCATACACCATAATTCAACAGCAATGGATCCCTCGATTAACCAATAATCATTGGTAAATTTCGTTTTTCTGTTTCAGACCTGAGGACGTGGCCTGTGGGTGGCAGCCTTATCCGCGATGACTTCATTCTCCGCATCGTACTCTGATCAAATGATTCATTATGTTATTATTAAACTAAAGTTAACACAAACACCGAAAACTTTCTCACGAATTCTTAATTTTCATTAGATTGAATACTAGTATTCCGAACAGATGTTTTGAATAAAATCTAGGTCTGAAAATAAATGAATCAATAAATAAATCAATAGATAAACCAATTTTTGACCATGTTGTCTTCAATGATTCACCCTCCACTTACCTGTTCCACTTTGTCTCAAATATCGCTCCTAAACACTGATAATCAATACTTAAATTCAATTAATTGATATTTAGTTGATTAATCTTAAAATAAATGTTCACGTCAGGCGAATCCATTTTATTCGCGCTCATTCTTTTCCGTGTTCAGTGTGATGATTGCTTTTTAAGTTAAGTATTTATCGAGTTAGCGTGGATGGGCTATAGTATTTATCGAGTTAGCGCGGATGGGCTATGCGGACTCGGCCGAACGCGGAAGATTCGGTAGAAGCACCACTGGCTGCCTAGCCCCGCCCGTCGAGTCTCACGTACGCGGTGCGCGCCTGTGTTGGTTAGGCCGTAGGAAGGGGATCGTTAACTTTCACCGAATATTCCCGGTATAGATATAGTCCCATGGTTATTTTGCTTCGGCAGTATGGATCCGTCGCTTCCGCTAAATATATATATATATTTCGGTTTATTACTAGGGGATGCAGGTATAAGGGTTACCGTCTTTCGAAGGTAGGGATTATGACGGGACAGTCTGCGGACTCGGAGGTGACCATGGTTATGATTCATGAAAAAAGGACACTTGTTGATGGTTTCAGCTCGTGTTTATTCATGCAGATGAATTCAAATACAGACAACATAGGTTTAAATCTAACTAAAACGAGAGATATATCGCTAATTGAATATTGTATAATAATGAAATCAGATTATTACTTATAGCGAACAGAAAATAGATATAAGAATCCTATTTTTTTTAAATCCTGGTACACTTTAAAACATTTTGAATCTCCTCGGCAAGAGCACGGGGGCACAAGACCTTTATTTCGAGCATGGTCAGTTTGAAATAGTTTTTCACAAAACTTGCTTTGACGGCATTCTTGATGGTCCCTAACGTCTCGTCGAATTTCGTTGACACCAGATCCAGGTACTGCTCGAGCGGTGCGTCTAAGAGGTCGCGGGAGTTGGCTAGCGAGGCGAGTTCTTTAACCAATTCGTTTTTACACAGATTCGTTGTAGAAGAGCGATTCGAGAGAGTGGTCAGATACTCGGTAATGCAGGGTGCAACACCCACAAGACCTTCAAATGTCGCCTGCTGCATCAAGATACCGGGGGCTGATGTTGATTTCGACTTCTCAGGCAAGGGCTCGTCCCGCTCGTGTTCGCGCCATAATCCCTCTGGCTCTGTCAGAACAATTGTTTTCAACCCGAAAGAGGTTGTAAACGCTATGTGTGATCCGCCCAGGTCCAGTGGTTCGTTCTTTGAGCCTTCCTAATGGGTACACTCAGCAGATTCGAAGGATGCAGAGATGTTTTCGAAATTCCTTTTTAAATTCAGCCATGTCGGCATTCGCAGGGTAACACAGTTACCACCAGTTCCGTTAAATTGTACAACAGGTTCAAAGTTGTAATCACTGGTTAATTTATACCCGACCAACGCCGTTTTAGAGAAGGAATTATTCAATCCATACGCAGTTGACTGTAGTAGTGCTCTACGCTCTCTCAGCCGTTTAGAGGATGTCCCGGTGGGGTCGGTGCTTCCGAGCAGGGATACGTTAGCAGCCATGATTATTACACGTTACGTAGCACACAGGATCAGAGATGTTTGCCTCCCGAAGTTCGAGATGTTTTTGGGTAACGGAAGAGAAAATAGGGTCTTATTTGAAGGGTTTTCACCTCCAGGCTCCGGTACGAACCCGCTGGGCCGGAGAGTGGTGGTAGTTTTTCCGACGGTATCCTCCGGTTCCGAGGTCTGATCTGCGGTCTCAGCTTTCCGAAAGAAGGTACTCCGACAAGTCCTATCCTGCCAGAGAGCCTCCCGAAAATCTGAAACAAGTCCTATCCTGCCAGAGAGTCTCCAGAGAATACTTGTCTCGACAATACCATCCCAGGTACAGAAAGTAGGATTTTGGGCCGATCGTAAAATAGGTACTTTGCAGAATAGAGAGAGCGGAGGCCTTCTGGGGCAATAAAATGCAATTACCGTTGAATACTCCGTGTGTTTGACGGATTTCGAGAATTCTGGCCGGGTAAAAAAAAGGTCAAGACATAGCTGATCCCTATAGTACCGAAGAACAAACCGGGAAAGCTACGACGACAAGTCCTGTCCTGTCTGCGACCCACTCGGGTTACCGTATTCTAGCAATCTTATCCCAGCCATAAAAAATGTGGCGAACTGCCCCTAGACACCGTGTTGTACAGAACAGTGTGGAGTAAGCGAGTCCACCCTTAGACAATGAAATGTAATTAGACTCTGAATAACCAACGCCTGTTTATGACCTTTTCAAAATTTCGACTGATTGAAAAAAGAGTCCACCCTTAGACAATAAAATGTAATTAGTCTCTGAGTAACCAACGCCTGTTTATGACCTGTTCAGAACTTCAACTGATTGAAAAAAAAAGGTCTAGCGTACAACTAACCCCGCATCGTGTCGAAAAAGAAACTCGCCACTATAAGCAAGAAGGTCTCAGTGTGCAAGTCTCGTCGTGTTTAATAAACGTGCATAGACAAGTCGCTAGGTGAAAAGAAGGATACAGTTTATAACTATCCTGCAATGGTTTGGCTGGAGTTTTATACGCTCGCCTCACAGGTAACCGCGCTGTTCAATGAAGTGGCGCATACCTGGAAATCGCCTACGTACAGCGAGTGTGTCACGGGGGTAGGGGTTTACTCTCGCCCATGCGAGACAGAACTATTTTGCACTATGAACAATAGGGATTACCTCTGGGCCGTGGCACCGAGGTGTTCAAGGCTTGCTAATTAAAGCCATTTCTATGTACTCGAAAAAGAAAATAGCTTGTAAATGATTACAGTAGAACCTCGATTATTAGGCCTTCGATCAACCGAGTCGCCGTGTTACCCGAGGCAGCGGACTCATCCGAGCACTCCACATTAACAGAGGTATATGCTCGGAAAATACGGAAAAACTCGGATAAAACCGATAAAGCCGCTATACCTATGTTGTACGCGCGGAGTATCTTGAGTTCGTTGCTATGACGGTTATAGTTATGTAAATACTTTCGTGATTACATTTAATTCTACCCTTTCAAATACAAAAAAAAAAAATGATTGAAATTTTCGAATTTTTTACTTCTTCTGTGTTATCCAAGTTTTCGCTCATTCGAGGTACCTCCTCCTCGCATTACCTCGGATAAACGAGGTTCTACTGTACTTACTTCGTAGGTTTTACTAGACCACCTTAGTCACGATCGAAACAATAGAGCGCAGAAAACAGTTAAGGGTAGCTAAGGGGTAAAACCGTCGGACCACCCACTCCCTCCAACTGCTTGTGGGTGGTGGTGGTGGTGGAACTGACCGATAGGTTGCATAAAGAGGAGTGACAAATGTGAACTTGTACCAGAACTGTAAACTCCTCAGAGCCGAAAACTTCGTTCGTTCTTTGAAATGTATTTTGGATTTTTACATTGGTTTTTTTTACTTATTCTTCCTGCTGGAAAATGTCGCGAACCGTAGCCGGAATCAGGAGAGCTGCCTTGGCGGTGCTGCGGCACCTGATCAGGCACCACTCGACTATCGTACACAGGCGGATAGCACCCCTTATAAAAGTTATACCGCGTACAAGTGATGTCGCAGAGTTACTAATGATCTTTCGTCAGATAATAACTGTGTGTTCGGTGGAAGTGATGGCCACGATTCACCGTGCAAACTGTTTAAGTGGCAACTTAGATTGCATGCGAGTGATGGTGGATCAGGTGCGATTTTGGAGGGCCGAGGAAGATCCGATGATACAGCCGTTTCTCCAAAGCGTCAGAGTTTTAGAGGAGGCTCGTTCCGCTGTCCCTGGTAAGTAAAAATCAGCCAATTTACTTTCATGTTACGCTACGACGTTGTTATATTCGTATCTCATCTAGATCTGTTATTTCCAGAGCTAGCCATGTTCCGGCAGGGGGGTGTTGATGATGAGATGCTTCTCGAGGCGGCCGAGGCATTTGACCTGTCAGAGGCTAGCAGTGGAGCTGCTTTCTCCTGTAAGTAGCTCTTTCGCGTTAAAAATTCCTTGTCCGTATCTCGGAGCTGTGTATAATAACAGAATCATAATATTGTAGCGAGCGCGGAAAAGGTCGCAAGTGATTGCGTGGCGGACACGACGGTCACGCGTGCGGTATCCGCGGAGCCTCTCCTGCTACACCACTCAGTATCCCAGGGTGGAATCCCGGCGGGTAGCGAGGAGGAAAGCGAGACGATCGAGCGTCTCTCCCAGGTCTCGATCATCGAAGTCACGGATTCGCCGATACCAGCCTCGCAGAGAGAAACGGAGCGTTCACGGGCCCGGATTATCGAAGAATCCGAGTCGGACGAGTCATTGCCCGCTTCCCCCGTCTTTAGCTCTGAAGAAGGTGAGTAATAATAATTTCGTAACCTTGGCTAACGATTTTATTGCGAGGTCGCTTATTCTGATGGGCTTTCTAGAAGTTTCTTAACCTCTTATTTTCTACATTTTATCTCATAACAGCAGTGGGGAATGAACCGTGGGAGCAGGATGGTCAGGTATGGGATCTCTCACCACCCGTCGATCCCGAAGTCTTTAGTCAGCTGCAGGAACGTAGGTATTCTTAACTTTGAATAATAATTCTCCAGTTCCTTTTTCCCGATCATCTCTGCAAAATCCTTCTCAATCTGTAACAGCGGCTGCAATTGAGAACTCTGCTGAGGAGTATCAAATCTCCATGATAGCAAACACCAGCTCGGAAGTTATCCGGGAAAATCTTCCATCGGATTTCGATTCGTTGGAGACTTTAATAATACCATCCCCGCGTGGGGAACTTCCTGCAGGATTTCTTCCAGCTTCCGAGGAAAAGTAGTTCTGATTGTACGCCTCCTTACTCTAGCGCATAGTTTGATGTATATTGTTTCAACGAGAAAAGATAATTTAACGTTTTTACTCAATCTCCGCAGGTGCTCAACCAACCCTTAGGGTTCGCTCGTCTAGCTGGCTATTCGGGGTGAACAACGGCGCCAGTACCTCGAGGTCGCAGACGGGCGGAGCTTCATCGACGAACATCGGTACCTGTGTGACTGATCCTCCCGCTGACGAGGCTGAGCACCAGGATGAAAACATCGATGAAGACGACGAAAGGGTGGAGCAGGCAGAGGTGGGACACCGATTCCAAATCACGCAGCGGATAAATCGCCGCTACCAGCGTTTCGGTCTTGGAGGGTGCCAGGTAACCGTAAGAATCGGTGTTCCACCGGAATCTGCGAATCCAATCGCCTGGTTAGAAGAGGCCTTCCGCGAGCTTTACAGATATTTCTCCTCGCTCTGCACTCCAAACGATATCATGGGCATTAGTTTCATCACAGAGGGTTTCACGAGGGGTTCTGCGGGGTTAAGCTTTCGGCCGGCTCGCGATTTTCGCTTTGAGGATTTATGGGGACTTGTATTCCGAGTTACACAGAGCGCGGGTGAGTTCTCAATTGATCAGCCGTTCACGGTAAACATAACAACTATTGCCGTTCCGGCAGGTCAGGGAAGACGCTTAGCCCTGAACGGGGAGCAACTAGTTGGTAAACGCTCTATCCTGACTATAACGAACAGTGATAATTTATGTTCACCGAAGGCGTTGTTCGTCGCTGGAGTGCATGCGAGGAGAGGTTCTGTACGAGATGGACCCTTACAGGCGGAGTGGAACAGGGCTAGGGCGTCAGGGAAAAAATACCAGACTGAGAAAGCTCGTCAGCTGGTAGTAGAAGCGGGTGTCATCATACCCGAGGAGGGTTGCGGTATCGAGGAAGTTGCGCAGTTTCAGCAGTATTTGGCACGGGAAGGGTTTGCAATTCTAGTTTACAACAGCGAGACGATAGGCAAAGGCGGCCGGCCGCTTTTCATCGGAGAGAATATTGTGCTGGGTATGGGCTACTGCAGTCCAGTACTTAGACTGAATGTTCTTTATTATCCGCGTCTTGGTCACTATGATACTATTTTGAACATGAGAGGTGCCGCGGCCTCTGATTTCTTTTGCCAGCCGTGTAATGTGGCCTACGCTCACGGTCACGAGCACAGGTGCTCAAACAGATGCAATCGCTGTCTCTCGACCCCTGCATGTGACCGGGAGTTGCAAAAGTCGAGTGTGAGCTCTGTAATCGCGATTTTTACGGGGCAGAGTGTTGTAGACGACACACTCTGCAGGACTCGTTTAGCGGTAAACGAACGGTCTGTAGTACCCTACGGGTATGTGGAACCTGCGATATCTTCACGGATATTTCGAAGGGTAAGCATATCTGCGGGTGGACATACTGCAGGACCTGCCGCTCGAGCCAAGAAATTAATCATCGCTGTTACATGAGGCCTGTAAAGCGGAACACGGAGGAGGTAGCTAATCACATTTTCATTTTTTACGACTTTGAGACACGACAGGACGAGACTGTAGACGGTGACGAGACGATAAATATACACGTGCCGAATTTGTGTATTGCGCAACGGACCTGTACACGTTGTCTAGCCGCGAGTATTACCGACCCCTGCCTCGGGTGTGGTGCACAACGCGAGTTTGTTTTTAGGGATGACCCGGTCCGTGAATTGGTAGAACTCGCTGATAGGAAGGTCGAAGGCTACCGGAAGGTTATTTGTATCGCGCATAACGCAAAGGGTTTCGACGGGCAGTTTATTCTCCGTTACCTAGTGGAGAAAGGCGGTGTGGCTCCGCAGGTAATACTAAACGGTAGCAAAATAGTCTTGCTAGAGACATCCAATGTACGTTTTTTAGACTCTCTCGCCTACATGCCGATGGCTTTAGCCGCGTTGCCAAAGGCTTTTGGCCTACCAGAGGCCACGCAGAAGGGTGTATTTCCGCACCTCTTTAATATCCCGGCTAACCAGCGGTATGTGGGAGTATTACCTGCGGCTGAGTTTTACGCGCCAGACTCCATGACGGTAGAGGGTAGGGCCCGTTTCTACGCGTGGTATGAAGGGGCCGTAAGAGAAGGTTATGTTTTCGATTTGAGTAGGGAAATCGTTGAGTCCTGCCGGTCAGACGTCACGATTTTACGGTTAGCCTGCCTAGCATTCCGTGATATATTTCTTCGTACCGGCGATGTCTGCTCGTTCACGGAGAGTACAACAATCGCCTCTGCATGTTCAATGCCATACCGGTAAAATTTCCTTCGCGATAACAGCATAGGGATTATTCCGCCCGCCGGCTACCGACTAGCCGATAAACAATCCTCCAAGGCCATCCAGTGGTTGGTCCGGAGGGAACATGAGATAGGTCAGGAGATCTTACACGCGGGTAGAGCTCGTGAGCAACGCGTGCTAGGACGTAGAGTAGACGGCTACTACCAGTCGGCGGACGGAACACGCCATGTATTAGAATTTCATGGTTGTTATTGGCACGGCTGTCCTCGCTGTTATCGCGTAAATAGGGATAAGGAAATTGTGGGTGGCGTGAACATGGATAGGCGACTTGAGGAAACTCAGGCCAAGACGCGACGTATGCTCGCCCACGGTATCGCGGTAGAGGAAATGTGGGAGTGCGAGTTTTCAGGTTTAGTGGATGCAAGGGTAGAAGTGCGGGCACATCTCGAACGTAGCGGCTTTCTACCGAGTGTGGAGAATACCAAGCTGAACCCGCGTGATGCATTCTACGGTGGCCGGACGGGTAACACGTCGAGGTTTCGCGAGGTAGACCCCAGACTTGGTGAGGAGATCCGTTATGTGGATGTTTGCTCCCTATACCCTTACATCTGTAAAACCGGGAAATTCCCGTTGGGTCATCCCGTAGTACTAGTAGGCGAGGAATGCAAAAATCTGACCGGGGCCAGTGGAGTAGATCTGTTTAGAGTCGAGGGTTTGATTAAATGTCAAGTACTGCCGCCCCGTCATCTTTATCATCCGGTATTACCTCTGCGTATGCACGGCAAAGTAATGTTCCCTCTCTGTAACTCATGTTGCCGAGACATGGAACAAGGTCCATGTCCTCACAACGACGTCCGTGAGAGGTATATAAGTGGGACATGGGTTTCAGACGAGGTGAAAAAGGCCGTGGCAATGGGTTATAGGGTGATATCGGTGTCAGAGATCTGGCAGTACGAGGTGACGGTGTTTGATCCCTCTACCCGGGAAGGCGGACATTTTGCTCAGTATATTGATACTTTTTTGAAAATAAAACAGGAGGCTAGCGGCTGGCCCTCTGCCTGTAGTAGCGAAGAGAGCCGGTCTCGCTATATCGAAGAATACTCCCGGGTAGAGGGGATCAAACTGGATAAGATTGAAATAGAAAAAAATCCAAGGCTGCGTTCTGTGTCGAAGCTATGTCTCAATTCCTTTTGGGGTAAGTTTGGCCAGCGAGACAACCTCTCAAAAACTAGCGTAGTCAAGACCAGAGAGGACCTGCTAGGTCTGGTGACAAGCCCGTCGATTCTGCTGGAGGACCTAGTAGCCGTGAACGATGACGTTCTGTACGCTCGCTGGTCATACAAGGACGAGAGCGTGGAGGCCTCGAGTCTTGCGAACGTGGTCATAGCTGCGTATACTACGGCACAGGCGCGGCTCAAATTGTATAGTTATTTGGAGAAACTGGATCGTAGGGTATTATATTATGACACGGACTCTGTCATCTACGTGCGGTCAGGTGCAGCCGGAGAGTACGAGCCGCCAGTAGGCAGTTTTCTGGGTGACCTGACCGACGAGCTAGAACAATACGGCGAAGTTAGTTACATACGGGCCTTTGTATCCGGCGCGGCGAAGTTTTACGCTTTTATAGTAGTATGCCCGGATGGGAGGGAAATAGAAATTTGCAAGGTCAAGGGCATAACCCTCAATTATACGACGCGACTTAAAATAAATTCCAATTCTATACGGGAAATGGTAGTTGAGGAGGAAGAAAGTATCCATCTTAGCTATCGCGCGATCCGACGAACCGCAATGCATGATGTGGTGACTCGCGATCAGACAAAAACATGTCGTCCGGTTTTTGTCAAAAGACGTTGTTGCAGGGATAGTTTTGATACCCTCCCATACGGGCATACAGAGGCGTAACCGCCTCCATCCCAGGTCCGTATGTAACAATAACCGGAAGAAACCAGGAAACAGCACCCTACATCCAGTTTAGGTTTAAGTTAGTTTTTTACTCTATTTTAGATGTACAACTTTTGTAAATTTATCTTATAATTAGGACTTTAAGCTATTAGGAGTAGAATAATCTAGTCTAGTCTAGTATGTAATACTATACTATTGAGTGCCTGCTCTGTAAAAAATAAAAGTACTATTAGCAATGAGAAAATGTATGTACACCAGAACGGTTGAACATGGTCTAGTCTCTGCTCAGGTAATATACACAGTATACATAATTAAGGACAACTGTGGTGTTCATAATAAAAGAATCTATGAAGTAAAATCTATCAATTTCACTTGGTTAACCCTTCCCACATACACTCTGTTACCCGGATCTCGACCCTGAATAAAACTATTACGAAATTAACTATTATTTCTGTGTCTCTGTATACCTTTTATTATCACCTTCCTCGAAATACCTGTGACCAGGTTACAGAAAATGAGCCTAGATTGGAAATAGAGCCTGTTGAAACCATTTTATCTGTAAATGAAATAAGATAAATAAAAATATATTTAAAAATGAAATGAGTAGAATAAATCGCGAAATCTCGTTGATTTCAGTTAGTTGAATAGTCGCTGAGTTGTTACAAGGGCTAGCTTGACTTGGTCATGGTCGGCCAGCCGTCCGGTAAGTTTTCATCTTCCTTACGTTTTTAAATGCGCAAAATTAGCTAGCTTAAGCGCATAGTCTAGATGAGCGGCTCACACGCTGACTATAAGCTGATTACCGTCCGAAATGCCGAGTCTGTGAGCACGCCCGCTATTAGCTAAGAGACGGCGTGCACCGTGCCGCTATTAGCTAAGAGACGGTGTGCACCGCGCCGCTATTAGCTGAAAGATAGCGCGCACCGCGACGCCGGGGAGGCCCCACCGCGGAATAGAAAATTTATTCTAGACGTATGTAGTAGCTTTTGTTATCCTGATTTCTCCATATCTCTCGGAGTATTCGTTGGGAAAGGTTCAGGTCTTAGTGTTCTATTCACGTCAGAAAATGGATACTCGCACGAATCACCCGTTTTCCGCCATAATAGCCGGTCCCTCTGGATGTGGAAAATCAATATTTGTTAAGAAGTTTCTGCGTCACATCGGCGAGATGTGCGATACTCGCTTCAGTCGTATAATCTGGTATTACGCCGAGCAGCAATCCCTCCATAGTACAGAAAACGGAGCCAGAGCAAGTCTTAGCGACATCGAGTATCGGGAAGGCCTTCCCCAAGAATCTGACTATGACTCGAACACGCTGCCCAAACTGCTTATAATAGATGATCTTATGCGAGAGGCCTCCGGTAATATAATAGTTGATCTTTTCACCAAGGGGTGTCATCATAAGAATCTAAGCGTGTTCTTCATCACACAGAAACTGTTTCATCAGGGACGCGGTCAACGCGATATTTCGCTCAACGCGAATTATATCATATTTTTCAAGAACCCGCGAGATCGCGCTCAGGTACGACATCTAGCTCGACAAGTCTGCCCGGAGGATCCACGATTTGTCCAGGAAGCCTACCACGATGCAACAGCTCGGCCACACGGTTATCTTTTACTTCATCTGAAACAAAGCACCCCCGAAAACTGTCGCTACCGTAGCAATATATTTCCCAGCGACAAACAACAGGATGTATATGTCCCGAGGAAAGATATAAAGTCACGCACTCAGCGCGGTTTACCAGTCGTTCGTTTGTAATGTCACGCGTTGTACAAACGGTCGGGAGCGCGGGCTCCGTACAACGTGGAGGTGGTTCTAGGCGTGGTGCTGAGGCACGTAGACGATTCGGAAGTGCAAATACGTTGACTCTAAAGGCCCTGTGCAGTCTGAAACCGCAACAGAGACTAGCTTTACTACGCACTGCCGATAATATTCTCGTGAAAAATATATGTGAATGTGCTTTGAACACTGTGCGCGGTAACATCATACTCACTAGGCAGGAAAAAGCTCGACTAGGCAAACATAAACATCTTCTTCGTAAACTGGCTGCTAGCAAAGGAAGCTGGAAAAGCACGAAAAAATTACTGGTTCAAAACGGTAGCGGGTTTCTGCCTATGCTAATAGCTCCCATTCTCGGGACACTTTTCACTCAGCTGTTCGGTCAATAATTACGAGAAGAACGATGGAGCATGCAAAGAAGATGGTACTAATACCGTCGGACACCGTAGAACGTTTTCAACGTGGTATAACCTCCTCGGCAGCAGCTTCCGCGGGTGACGCCGAGAACAGCGAACAGAGCACAAGTTCCCCAGCATCCAGACTCGATAGAGAGATGAGCGCTATTCTGAACTCTCCCGAGGTGGATGATGCAGCGAAATGGAAGCTTTATCAACAGCTATTACAGCGTTTCCTATATTTCGCCGAGGAGTCCAGAAAACCGCTACGCGTCGATCTTCACTCCGTTCCTGATAAAACTAATCCTGCGGAACTCTTACAAGGAAAAGAAGAAGAAAGCTCCGCTGACAAACAACAACGGATATCGAGAATTGCCTCGACAGTACCAAAAAAATACCAGTCGAAGGCGGAACTTCTCCTCAAGCATCTGGCGGAGTTTCCCTCACGTTTTTCCTGGGATAACCAAGGTGTCGTAAGCATAGACAACAAACTTCTCCCGGGTTCAAATATTGTCGATCTAGTTAACGACACCGTGCGTTCTAGAAAAAGCTTTCAACCGCATGGTAGACATGCGTACGCACGTCTTCTCCGGAGCATCAATATACCACGGGAATATGTCGGAAATCTTAATGTCTGGAAGAATGCTCAATCGACCTCACCACCGGCCGCAGTAACCCCTGTGACACGAAGTCAGGCTAAAGGTCACCGAGCAGCGCACAGATCCAGGAATAGCGGGACCAGTAGTGGCAATCATCCAGACAGGGAGCCGAGTGCCGGTTCTGGTAACACAGACGACGAAACCTTCTTTTCACCGTCGAAATTTCGACGAACGGAATAAATACCCGGAAAATCACCACAGCACTCGCCGAAACAAGGCTGGTTGTCATTCGCATTACGAAAATGAGAAAGTTAGAACGGATATACTACGATCCCTCCCACTCAGCTGGTTATGCCGGGGCTAGGAAGTTGAGGAGGGCTGTTCGGAATGTGAAGGCTAGTGCCATAGAAAACTGGCTAGGTATTCAGGATCCCTATACTTTACACAAACCGGTACGACGAAAGTTCCAAAGACTGTGGTACAACGTTTCAAATATAGACGATCTCTGGGAAGCTGATTTAGTAGAACTGGGTTCTATAAAGGAGCATAATGACGATTTCCGTTACCTACTGGTTGTCATCGATGTTCTGAGTAAATTCGTATGGGTGATCCCTCTATATCGTAAATCGACCAGCGACGTAGCTGCCGGCTTCAAACAGATATTGTCTTCTACGGAGCGTCGACCGGTAACCCTACAGAGCGACAAGGGTAAAGAGTTCGTGGGTGGATCGTTCCAAAAACTCCTCACCGAGAATGATATACGTTTTCGCGTGACACGTAACCCTGATATAAAAGCGGCCGTTGTCGAGCGATTCAACCGTACTCTGAAGGAACGGATGTGGAGATATTTTACTCATAAAAACACCCACCGTTACATCGATATCCTGCAAAAGCTCGTTAGCTCGTATAACGACACCGTACACTCGAGTATCAAAATGGCTCCTTCTGCCGTGACCCTCTGCAACGCAGCGGAGGCACGCGCAAACATTCAACGTCACCATCAACCACGCAGGGCACGGAAGCCAAAATTCGCCAAGGACGATCTTGTGCGTATAAGTAAGACGAAGGGTACCTTCGCGAAGGGATACGAGGCTAATTGGAGCGAGGAACTCTTCAAGATTCGACGAGTTGTAACAGGTTTATCGAACGTTTACGAATTAGAGGACCTTTCGGGAGAGGAAATCGACGGATATTTCTATGAACCTGAACTACAGCGCGTGACCAAGGACCTTGAAAACGCCGAGTTCCAAATTGATAAAATCATTCGCAGCAAGGGTCGGGGACCCAGTAAGAAAGTTCTTGTCAGCTGGAAAGGTTACCCCGAAAAGTTCAACAGCTAGAGTCCGGCCACCGGCCTTCAAGATATTGCATCATAATGAAGTCGCAGTTCTACATAACCCTACCCAGCAATAGCTCGATGCGGATTTTTCCCGATAACAGGACCTGTTGCTATATCACACAGCTACCACGGATAATCGAGCTCTCTGGCGAGTGGAAAGTCGCTATTGTTGAGATACAGTATCCCTTGACGTATCTGGCTAGCGAGAAAGAGGAGTTAAATCGTAAACTAGTCGAGACGGGATCTAGTACAAATGCTGCTGACGATGGGATTACGGCTGGAGACGAAGTTTTGCAACCACCCATTACACCAGAGGTTCGCATGTTACCGTTGAAATCCGGTGAAGAGGAGGAAGAGCTGCTCCCTACACCGGAGGCTCGCATGTTACCGTTGGCATCCGGTAAAGTGGACCAAGACCTCCCATCTCTCATGTTCGTCTATTGTGACATCGTAGAACCACGTATCGTAGGAGACGTCTATGCGCCGCTTCTGCGTATACTTCGAATGAGACAAAGGGTCGGTACCGCGGGTGTGGAAGTCAAAACATTTTCTCCGCCACACTATCTTCCTTTGCTTCTTTCGAGTTTCCGGACGATCGAAATATCTATAAGAGACCACCAGGGTAAATCTATACCATTTGACCACGGAACCTTGACAGTCACACTACACTTCAAGAAAATATACTAGTTTGATGCCGGTATTGAAAATAACAGGGAAAACGAGTTAATACCATGGCACAGTACATAGAGTATTACGAGTCGCAAATAGGCGGGGGGATTGATCGCGTTTTCGTCGGAGCACCCAATCAACGGGGTCATGGTATCGGTAGTTTTCTGGGTGGCCTATTCAGACGGGCTATCCCACTGTTGAAAAGAGGAGCACGTGTACTCGGTAAAGAAGTTCTGCGTAGTGGTATGAATTTCATGTCGGACCTGGACAATGACGTACCGTGGAAACAGGCGATTCAGACACGCGCCAGCGAGACAGGTCAGAACCTGAAGCGGAAGGCCCAGGATGGGCTTGAAAAGATTATGAAAGGAGAGGGCTATAAACTCAGGTACGGGGGAGCGTTGGGTCAGTCTGGCCTTGCCCTTCCACCGATGCTATCCGTACCAGCTACGAGGTCTAAATTGCGCAGAAGACGTAAAACCCCTACTAAGACAAAGAAAAGGAAAACGAGCAAGTCCACCTCGAAGAAGAAGAAGAAGAAGACGACGAGTACTAAAGGATCTGCTAGGAAAGCTAGAAAGAAAAAGTGTTGCAAGAAAAGACCCGTTACGGATATTTTCGGTGCTGCGTAAAGACAAAACCTTGAGCGAATAGTCTTACTGGACCACACTGAAAAAATGGCCTACCTACATGCCCGCTCCTGTGAGTGCTTGAAATCCGAACTGGACCTCTTTACTTTACCTCCTACACAGACATCTATCGAAGGTGGTCAATGGGTGCAGTACAAACCTGTGTCTGCACTCACCGATGACTCACCGATTGAATTCGCTGTACCGGGCCAGGGTGATGAGTACTTAGATCTCTCACACACGATGCTCCGAGTATGTGCACGTGCAAAGAGAATGCGGGTCGATGCAGTCGTTAAAGATTCTTCAGGTGTAGCCCCTGTGAACAATTTCCTGCATAGTATGTTTAATCAAGTGGATGTGTATTTCAATCAAAAACTGGTTTCACCGAGTAACAATTCATACGCATACAGAGCCTACATCGAGACTTTGCTGAATTATGGCGACGCAGCTAAGAATTCGCATCTCACTTCGGGTTTATGGTATTCTGATACACCAGGCCACTTTGACGACACCACGACCAGCACCAATGAGGGATTTAGAAGGAGAAATAAATATTTCGCTGAAAACAAACCTGTCGATATGCTCGGGCGTTTGCATTGCGATGTCTTCAATCAGGGAAAATTTCTGTTAAACGGTGTGGAACTCCGATTGCGACTCGTCAGATCCAGGGAAGCCTTTTGCATGATGGAAGTTAGCGATTATCATCAATTGGAAGTTACGGACGTGACCTTACTCATACGACGTGTCAAAATCAGTCCCGGTATTCTGTTGGTACATGCACGAACCCTTGCCAAAACAACTGCGAAATACCCGATGACGCGCGTTGAGGTCAAGACAATGACGATACATAGCGGCGTGCAAGCCGAGACACTCGATAATGTTTTCCTTGGTCAACTACCGAAACGTTTAATGATCGGATTTGTCGATAACAAAGCGTATAACGGTGACAGAAAACGCAATCCGTTTAATTTCGCATCTTTCGGGTTGAACCACCTATCCTTATATGTCGAGGGCACCCAAATTCCGTCGAAACCATTACAGCCAGATTTCACGAACAAATTATTTGTGGATTCCTACAATACCCTGTTCACGGGAACCGGTATACATTTCCTAGACGAGGGGAACTCGATTTCTCGTCAGGACTATGCGGACGGATACTGTCTCACAGCATTCGATCTTACTCCTGACCTCTCAGCCAGTGATAACGGACACTGGAACCTCATCAAGCATGACAGTATTCGAATCGAAACACGTTTTGAGAATCCTTTGACCACGACTATAAACTGTATCGTCTACGCAGAATTCGATAACGTGATTGAGATTGATTCTATGCGACAAGTCATCACAGACTTTGGTAATTGAACGAGAATATTAGCTAGCTCAGGTCACGGAATCCTGTTGGAACCTGTACACCATAAACCTGCAGTTGCACCATCCCTTGCGGGCAACGACCTGTGAGCATTGTAAAACCTGCTAGAACCTGCTCATTCCTTTCATCTCGGCAAATACGGAGAGGGCTAGTTAAGACCATAAAACAGGGATGCTTAAATACCTGAGCCAGTCTAACCCTCGCCATAGTCTGCCAGTAGTGATCCAAACCTTCTCGAGTAACAGTCGTTCAGTTCTTCAAGCAACCATGAACTACATCATCGATATACAAGGCTTCTGCACTGAGAGCGGGCAGTTCATGCCGAAAGAGGCTGCTGTCGTCGTCTACGAGAATAAGGCTCTGGCCCACTGGATCATCACACCCCCTCACTCCATCAGCGAGCTATCCTCATCAAGGCGTTCGCAGAACAATTGGTTGACAAGTAACCACCATGGTATAGAATGGTTTGAGGGCGATGTGACGCATAAACAACTGAATGCGAATTTACGGGGTATCACGCATATGGCAAGGAACATCTTCTGTCGTGGGGTGCAGAAAGCTAAATTTCTTCAAGAGGTGATGGCGAGAGAAATCGTCAACCTGGAACGTGGTGAGTGCGAGTGCCCGGCGTTCAGAGACCTGTCATCGGACAAGTCATGTCTTCTACACATCGGTGCTCGTAAGAACTTCAACTGTGCACTGCGTAACGCCATGAAACTGAAAAAGTGGCTGCAGTCACATGGACTGTCCGAAAAAAGCTTGTCTTCAATCCCTTTCCGGACTAGTTTGCTGAACACACCCGAACAATCTGCTGATAACGAGAGAGAAACCCCGAATAATCCGCTCGAGCAAGGAGAGGATCAGTGTGGTCCCAACGGCATAGAAGAGAAATCTGCACGCATGAAGACAGCCTGCCGGAGCCAGTGACTGAGGATTTCACAGATTTTCTACCAAATTTATCAGTGAGTCCACGACAAGCAAAGAGGATGGATACTTTTCAAATTCTGAGTGCACTGGAACAAGCACCTGCTCGGACGAAGGGAGTTTACCCAGCCGATCAGATCCCGCTGCACTGGACATACCCGACCGCTATCGTAGCGAATACAGATATCCATACACGCTCCGGGACACACTGTGTTGCTTTCCATGGGTCAGCCGCCGGACAAGCCGTATATTTCGATAGTTTTGGTCTACCACCCGTTATACCCCAACACATCAGGGCTCTGCGTCGGAACTGTGAAGCCTACCGTTGGAATGATAAACAGCTGCAGAGCTCTTCCTCTCTGGTATGTGGTCAGTTCTGCATCATGTTCTTGTATTATATGACGCAGGGGTTTACTCTCGACCAGTTCACAAGTATGTTTACTCAGAATTTGAAGAAAAACGATAGAATAGTCAGTTCATTTTACAGACACTTGAGACTAACCAAGCTCAAGCGTAGAATACAGCACGGTATCAACCGTGTAGATTGTATCCAGTGTTGTCGCCGTAAGAAAGACTAAGTGTTTGTCACGTGTATGCCTCTTCTTTTTTTTCTGTATCATCGCTAGAAATAAGTATTTTCTGTTCACTAGTAATAATCTGATTTCATTATTATACGATATTCAATGTGTATCTCTTTTCTTTTTTTTTTTTTTTTGTATCATCGTTAGAAATAAGTATTTTCTGTTCACTAGTAATAATCTGATTTCATTATTATACAATATTCAATTAGCGATATATCGCTCGTTTTAGTTAGATTTAAACCTATGTTGTCTGTATTTGAATTTATCTGCATGAATAAACACGAGCTGAAACCATAAACAAGTGTCCTTTTTTCATGAATCATAACCATGGTCACCTCCGAGTCCGCAGACTGTCCCGTCATAATCCCTACCTTCGAAAGACGGTAACCCTTATACCTGCATCCCCTAGTAATAAACCGAAATATATATATATATTTAGCGGAAGCGACGGATCCATACTGCCGAAGCAAAATAACCATGGGACTATATCTATATATACCTGACCAAAGAAACGGACCCATACTGCCGAAGCAAAATAACCATGGGACTATATCTATATTGTAACATATCAGCTGTCTCCGAGTCAGACCGGCGTGCGCACGGCATGCGCAACGGCAGCTCGACCGAACGAACGACTACGATGACGTCATCGCAGGTATAAATTCGGCACTGTCAGGCCGCTCGCCAGCACTTACTGCCTGTCGGAGTAATTGTAGCTCATTGCTTTAGTAAATTCTCTTTTGTAAAATCATATCGGAGGTCTTCTCCGAATGATTATGTCGAGTCATTTTAATTAGCTTCATTTTGATATAACGCCTGTCGGGTTACTTTATCTTTAAACTGTACCATTTAGCACACGCCAAACGCGGCTTAAAATAACGTTATAAATTCAATATCGAGTCAATAACCTATCACCTGTCGGGATAGCAAACAAAAAACAAACCTAGCATAGGAAACACTTTTGTAAATAGAAGAACGGTTAGCGTTCGAAAGAATAGCATTTTAAGATTAATTTTGTAGCCTAATTTTTGTACTTTTCTTTATTTGATTGATTTGAATATTAAACATTACTGGATATTCATCTGATGATTTATTATTTCATGATTTTTCCTCAGCAAGATCCTGATTTAGGTGCATCGCATCGATACTGGTTATCATCGTTGTAATCCGTATTCGCTGTTGGTTCACTCTATCTTAGGAATTCCCTGCAGTCCAGATTCTGGTACATTGCATTAGTGCCGTCATATTCAGTATGATCTGCATCTACTGTTAATTTACTCACAATTCTGGTCGGCTAGCTTGTTGGTTTCCGAGAGATTTTAGCGTCAACGCCCGAACAAATAAATTCAATGCAACAACCACGACCTTCTGTCTAGCCACTTAAGGGGGTATATACACCTTTAAATGGGTTGAATTTCTGAAAAACAATTTTTCTTTTTTTTTCAACTTGAAGACTCTGATGAAATTGAAAAAAATCATCATGTTTGGGGAGGGTTTGACCTTCATTATCCATATCTTACATCATGTATTACTTCCAGTCTAATAGTGGTTGCGCTGAAGACAGGAAAATACAAAATCACTCGGTTGCCGTAAAGAATCAGACCCAGCGTTGGACCAATCTTGGAATTTTTGGTTCTCAATTGTTCATAAGACATGCCTCTATCAGATGAACATAGAACTTTTTGATATTGCAAGAATTACTTGAGTTATTGAATTTTTTCGATTTTTTTTCTGAATTTGAAAAAAAATTTTGCTTATTTTTCTAATATTTCAACTAAAAATGGGTTTATCAAAAAGTTCTATGTTCATCTGATAGAGGTTTCGATTCTACAAATTTGAAGACCACAAACGCCAGAATCGGTCCAGCGATGCTCCTGATTCTTTACGACAACCGTTCAAAATATTCATTCTCCAGAAATCAACTTTTAAACTTTTTTATCAAAATTTTTTTTTTTATTTCATACTTTTCCAAGAGAAGAAAATGTAGTTACAGGAAATCAAGTTTTAAGATTTTGCTTATGACTAATATGCTGGATCCGCAGCTGCTCTCGTCTCGATGAGTTATGAGTCGAGTCGAGTCTAGACACATGTGCCAGGGGGAGGTTTGTAGTGAGTTTTGACCCGTTCTGTACAACAACAGTGTCGGTTAGGTGTCCGATGAGGCTGTTAGAAAAATAATGAATTGCTTTAGAAAAAATCTGATCAAAATTGTTCAAAACATAAAAATTCTGTAAAATTTTTTATCTTTAATATTTTTGAGATTCAGAAGATGCTAGCACAATTTTTGTCAATACTAAGAAAATTCTGTCATCTTTCATCAATCATACCTTTTTTCTTATAATATTTATTAATTCTTGCAATTAATATATGTATTATAGAAATACTCATCTTTTTGGAAATCCAAATGTGTAGTCTCCTGGCATCGATCTCAAACGCACTTTTTGATGGATCATCTCCTTTCGATTCCGAAGTCTCATCTCAGATGTATATACCTACACTGTGTTTATCCGATAATGGAAATTACTATTGGTTCGAATTCGTACTGAGAGCACGACAATATTTACAAACAAGCGGACACCTAACCTCGAAAAAACGTAGATCGCAGCCATGTGTTCTGTCAATGATCACAATTTAAAAGAATATTGAAAATTCAATATGTGTAAGAATGATAATTACAAACAATTCAAAGATCACAAAATCAAATTCAGAATCGAAATATATCAAAACCTCATAAAAGTAAGCAGTGGTGTTGGCGGTGTTGTACAATACTTATGGCACCAATCTGAGGGTTCGCGCGCCTCGCCGCGGCGCTTTTTCGCAATTTGGCACTGCCATGGCTGTAACTTCTGAAATCCTCTAGATATCTTGACACCGATTTATTTGCAGGTAGAGTAGGTCACTAGCATTCCAAATGAATTATAAAAAAAAAAATGATTTTTTGAAAATTCAAAGGTGTAGATACCCCCTTAATTAATTCAATTAATAAAAGACCCAAAACGTTGCATTTGGCGCCCAACGTGGGGCGTTGACAAAATAAAATAAAATCTAAAATCAAATAAGCTCTGCTTTTGATTTAACTAAAGATCTAAACTTGTAAAACACTAGTTTCTCACCATTAAAACTACACTAAAACGTTGGTTTCAATCCACAAACAAAATGGCAGATGAACATCCAGCTAATGATAGGAATAAGGATTCAGGAAATAAACATGTAGGGTTTAATGACCGAGACACAGGTTTTATAGAAAAAGATTCCACTTTATCAACTGATAACAGCATTATAAGTTCAGAGGGTAGTCCGAAAACAGACAGCCGTTATCCGATCGCTTCGTTAACCGCGTCGATAAATAGCCTGCAAAGACAAAACGAGCGTTTTGAGAAAAAAATGGAGAGTCGTTTCGAGACTATGGAACGCACTTTAAATCAATTTCAGTCCACGAATATCGAGGAACGTTTAAAACTTGAAAAACAGGTTACTAAAAAGATTCACGATCACAGCGAGTCAGTAAAATTGAAATTAGATCATTTCGAAACAGTTGTTCAAGTAGCAGTTGAAAAGATGGACACGGATTTGATAAACGTAGAAACAAAAATCGCTCAGTGCGAGGAAAAATTCAGAAATGAACAGTTAGGAAATTTTCGTTTATTAACAAGTAAGATTTCTGAGAGTATTAAGATCACAAAGGAATGCATCCGAGAAATCGAGCATAGGCATGAGAAGTTTAAAAGCACAGTCGAAGCAGATTTTAGACGTTTGAGAACGGGAGCCACAGGCGCAACCGGTAGTAATAATAGCTCTAGAATCTTGTCAAAACAGTTAAAAATGCCAAGCTACGGTGGCAAAGTGTGGGAAAAACCTGCTAATTTCATACGCGAGCTCGATGAATATCTTCAATTTCTCGAAGTAAGAGATGATCAAACTTGCTTAAGATTTATAAACCAAAGTTTAAGTAATGAGGCTAAGGACTGGTGGATTGCGCGGCGCGATGTAATCAGATCTTGGGATGAGTTTTGCGATAGATTTTTAAACAGGTTCTGGGGTGAATCAATCCAGCGAGAGGTCCGGAAAGAGATCGAATTTGGTTATTACACTCCCGATCCGAAGGTAGCGTGGTCGAAGTATGCAAATCGGAAATTTGCAGCTGCCTCAGGGTTAACTCCGCGTATGCCTGAACAAGAGATCGTCCGGAACTTGATCCGACATTTTGATGTGCCTGTCGTTGAGGCTGCAAGATGTAGAAATATTAATGATATCGATCACTTATTAGAATTCTTAGATGAATTACAATTTGGCGGAAGATCAAACGCACCGCGACAGCACAGCCCGGGTAACCCAACAAGTAGACCGAGTACAAATAGTAATTATCGTGTATCGGATGATAAAGCCAGAACATCGCCATGGCGTAGTACAGGTAATAATACTAGTACGCCGAAACCGTCTGCTAGCCGTGACGAGTCCGCATGACGCGAATGATAATAGGCGTAGGGCAGGTACACATGAGAATTTCCCTAGGCACGGAAATTGGACAAATTCCAAAATCAGCGCGATTACCGAGGAATCGACCGAAGATCAAGCTGAGGAGTTAGACAATTCGGAAAACTAGATGGCGCTGTGTCTGTCACACCGCTTGTTGATATGACACGGCGAAATTATGAAATCTCCGCGGTAGAACTTAAATCAAGCGTGATAGAAGAAAAATTGTTTGAAGATCCGGCAGAATTTTTAGTTAGGGATGAGGACGAAGTTAGTAAAGAAAACGTACAATGTCCTAAAATGATTATTTATTTGGAAAACGTAAAAGTAGCCGCGTTAGTTGACACAGGGAGTCAAGTAACTTGCATGTCGGGCGAGTGGTTTAAACAAAATCAAGATAGCTTCAAAAATTGCGAACGGCTACCAGTGATAAACTTTGAGGTTGTAGGAGTCACGGGGGGAAAACCTACTCGGATTAGAGAACAGCTCTATCTTAGCGTAAAACTAGGGAATCTATCAGATCAGATTAGTTTTTTGATAGTGCCAAAGTTAGGTCATGAGATGATCCTCGGAATTGACACTTTACAGCGCTGGAGGGCTGATTTAGACCTTAACACAAACTTAATAAACGTAACGATAAATCAAATTAGCGATTGCATTGCATTAGAGGAGGCTGGAATGGTCATAGATCAAGTCAAGGCTAAAATATTGAGTTTAGGGCCGACTAACGAAACGTGTAGTGAGGTTCCAGACAGAGACATTAGTTTTGAACTGACCGATGATGAAATCAAGGACAAAATATCAGAGTGTCAAGCACTTAGTGTCCAACAACTAGACAACTTTGCAAATCTAATTAACAAATATCGTAACATCTTTTATAAATTACCAGGTCGAATCACTGTGTACGAACACAGAATAAAAATATACGAGGATAGACCATTTGTAAAACGGTCATATCCGATCCCAATTATGCATCGTGACAAAGTCAGATTAGAAATTGATAAAATGCTAAAATATGGAATTATAGAGAGATCGTACAGTGAGTACGTAAATCCGATAGTTGTTGTGGCTAAGAAATCGGGAGACATTAGATTGGTGCTCGATGCACGCTTTATAAACAAATTAATTGTGCCTGATCGTGATTGCGCCCAATCAACGGAGGTTTTGTTTCAAAAATGCGGAAACGCGAAAGTTATGTCGAGTTTCGACCTCACTGCAAGTTTTTGGCAGGTGCCGCTGCACGTAGACTCACGGAAGTATACGGCTTTCATGTATGACGGCAAGACTTACCAATACACGGTTACACCGTATGGTTTGAACACAAGCTTGGCTAGCTTAATTAGAGCTTTAGATTTGGTATTAGAAGAAGCAGAACCGTATACGATCAACTTTGTAGATGACATTCTATGCATTTCAGATTCAGTAGAGTCACACTTGAATAACTTAGAATCATTGTTTAAATTGTTCCAGGAATATAACCTAACAGTAAATTTCAAGAAATCGTGTTTCTTCAGAAAAGAAATTCAGTTTTTAGGGCATAAAATTACTAAAGACGGAATAAGACCGCAGCCGGAAAAAATAGAAGCGATAGGTAGCTTTCCAGCGCCGCGAAATGTGAAACAGTTGCGAGGATTTCTTGGACTTACAAATTACTATAACAAATTTACAAGTGCATATTCAGATGCAACTTATCCTTTATTAGCTTTACTCAGAAAAGATGTCAAATGGAATTGGACAGATGAGATAAATGATAGTTTCAATCAGGTAAAGAAATTGTTTCGCGATACGATGATCTTGCATCACCCAGATCCGCGAAAAAGGTATTACCTACAGTGCGATGCGAGCAATTATGCGGTAGGAGCAGTTCTTTACCAGTTGTCCGATAAAAATGAAGAATTGATTGTTGGATTTACTAGCAGAACGTTAAAAGGTACGGAATTAAATTATTTCACAACCGAGAAAGAGCTGTTAGCTATTGTTAATGCATTAGAAAAATTTAGAAGTTTTATCCTAGGAGCCAAGCTCACGATTAAAACCGATCACAAAGCGTTAACATTCGTGCTGACATGCAGGCTTATGAGTTCCCGGTTGGCGAGGTGGGTACTGTTCATCCAGACCTATGATTCCGACATTGAGTACGTGAAAGGGGAGGAGAATGTAGTCGCCGATATCCTCAGTCGCTATCCGCCTGAAAAAGTAGAAAAAGTAGAATCAATCAATCAACTTAGGGTCTTAGCACCGTTGGTCAGAGAACCAACTGTAGAGTTATTACAAAATTTAAAGTCGATGTCGAAGCATCAACGGGAAGATCCCGAAATTAAAGAGTTATTAAAACAAGATTTAGAAAAAAATAAATATCTTACCTTGATCGATGATATTCTGTACCACCGTGAGCCAGGGGGCAGATTACGTGTGTATCTGCCAGAAGGATTAGTGAAGAGCTTAGTTAAAGAATGTCACGAAATCTATGGGCATGTGGGGGCGTACAAGTGTTATAAAACTTTGGGAGGAAGATTTTACTATCCAAAATTTGCGAAAGTAATTCGGGGTGTGTTGTCAAGGTGTGACCGATGCCAAAGGTGTAAGGTACCGAACCTTTACAGCTATGCAAACATGCAGAATATAGTACCTGAGGGGGTTGGCGATTTAGTTTCGATTGATTTCTTCGGCCCGCTGCCTTCGAGTAAGGGAAACTATAAATGGCTTCTGGTAACCATAGATGCGTTTAGTAAATACGTGCGACTTTACCCACTGAAACTCGCAAATGCGCAATCCACTATAAATTGCATATTTAATCAATATATCCCAGAGTTAGGTAAACCAAAGCGAATGCAATTCGATCATGGCACCCAATTCACTTCAAAAGTTTGGATCGGAAAAGTGAAAAAAGAGGGTATTATCCCCATATTCTCGTCAATAAGACACCCGCAAGGGAATATAGTCGAAAGAATTAATCGGGAAATCGGTAGGTTTTTCAGAACGTTATTAAAAGAAAAACATACAGCCTGGATTAACTGGGTTAGTATCATTGAAAGTTGTATGAATGAGGTGTACCACGAAACAATTGAATTCGCTCCTTGTGAAATACAATTAGGAGAAAAACCGACGCGATTTTGGCATCACTATTTCACAGATCAAAAATTCGATATGAATTATGAAAAAAAATTAACCTTAACAAAAGAACGAATCCGAAAAAAAGGAAAACGGCGTGCAGATCGTTTTAATGCGACACACAAGATGGCTCAGTTTAAGTTAAATGATCTTGTCTTAGTAAAAGCGTTAAATGTTTCTGACACACAGAATAAACGTATGGCTAAGTTTTTTACGCTTTATGAAGGGCCATACCGACTTAAAAGGCAGGTAGGCGATGCAACCTATATCCTCGAGCACCCTGAAACATGCATAGAAAGAGGAAAGTTTCATGTTAACATGTTTAAATTGTATTTGCCTGACAGTGTCTAAATTTGAAACTAAGAATACAAAAAGGTCGTTAGAAGAGGTAACAAGCTAAGTTCAAAAACAGCAGTTACAAAGTTTGAACTTACCTAGGCTAACAGTCGTTTTAGTTCGTACCAAAGGGTACAGGAGGTCATCTGACAGGGGGGTATAAATCCGCGCACAGGTTGATGGCTTGTCACTTGCTAATTACACAGTCATCATGGCCGGTTACATTAGTGTACAAGATAAAGGTACTCAAACCCTGGAACACGACGAGCAGTTGTTCGATCCGAATAATAACGATGTCGTTATCGAGGCATCAGGGCGATTTATCCCTGGGAAAGGTCAGCAGAGAAAAGGTCGAGGTTTCCAGACCAAAGTCTTCAAGCCTATCATCAAGGAGAAGGTTGAAGAGGTGAGAAGAAAGAAAGAGATCCAACCGGCGGTTGCACCTAGTAAAAAACCGAGGGCTGCAACAACTAAAAAGCCAAAGGAAATCCAGTTCCTACCATGGAAGCTCACGCCAATTGACGTGCATGTGCGGACGGAAGAAGAGAAGTTGGCTTACAAAAAGAAGATGGATGGATTCCGACTTTTTGATACCGTGGATCTGCCGCCACTACTAACATCGCCTCCACCGGCTTAGTTATCGCCGTTTCCGCCATCACCAGCACTATCAACATCCCAGATGCCGTCGACGTCAACGCCGATACCGTCAACGTCGACATCAACACCAACATTCAGGCCGCCATCACCCGGTACGCCTGAATGGATTAAGAACTTCGATTTTTCTGATCCACTTGGACTGAGGAAGAACTAGAGCCAAGTAGATAACAGAAGAGAGAAGGAGAAGATAGACTGTATACGAACCGAAGAAGAAGACTCGTCGCACCAAGATCTGCACTTAGAATTATTTGCATTGATTAAAATCTATCAGCTGCAAATAATTAGGGGGCAATGTAACATATCAGCTGTCTCCGAGTCAGACCGGCGTGCGCACGGCATGCGCAACGGCGGCTCGACCGAACGAACGACTACGATGACGTCATCGCAGGTATAAATTCGGCACTGTCAGGCCGCTCGCCAGCACTTACTGCCTGTCGGAGTAATTGTAGCTCATTGCTTTAGTAAATTCTCTTTTCGGAGGTCTTCTCCGAATGATTGTGTCGAGTCATTTTAATTAGCTTCATTTTGATGTAACGCCTGTCGGGTTACTTTATCTTTAAACCGTACCATTTAGCACACGCCAAACGCGGCTTAAAATAACGTTATAAATTCAATATCGAGTCAATAACCTATCGCCTGTCGGGATAGCAAACAAAAAACAAACCTAGCATAGGAAACACTTTTGTAAATAGAAGAACGGTTAGCGTTCGAAAGAATAGCATTTTAAGATTAATTTTGTAGCCTAATTTTTGTACTTTTCTTGATTTGATTGATTTGAATATTAAACATTACTGGATATTTATCTGATGATTTATTATTTCATGATTTGTCCTCAGCAAAATCCTGATTTAGGTGCATCGCATCGATACTGGTTATCATCGTTGTAATCCGTATTCGCTGTTGGTTCACTCTATCTTAGGAATTCCCTGCAGTCCAGATTCTGGTACATTGCATTAGTGCCGTCATATTCAGTATGATCTGCATCTACTGTTAATTCACTTACAATTCTGGTCGGCTAGCTTGTTGGTTTCCGAGAGATTTTAGCGTCAACGCCCAAACAAATAAATTCAATGCAACAACCACGACCTTCTGTCTAGCCACTTAATTAATTCAATTAATAAAAGACCCAAAACGTTGCAATATATACCTGACCAAAGAAACGGACCCATACTGCCGAAGCAAAGAGAAGCATGGTTCTCTATATCTATATTTATACCAGACCAGCAAATTAGAACTTAGACTAGAATCGACAGAGTTCACCTAGGTTACAATATAAAAACTTACTTAGGGCTGAATCCAGAGGTTGGTCTACTTTTGGAAAAAAAAAAAAAAAAAATGGCGGCGGCAAGAACCGGCGACCCCCCCCTCCCCCCTCCCAGCGGGGGACCGTTTTATGGGGGGCAATAAAATAGGAGCCATACTGCACCCTATCTACTTTCGTACATGAGCAAGTCTGTCTGCCAATTCTAGACATCGGATCCGGCCTCACCCCCTCAGATATTCTCGCAAATTTTTGGAGCTGGAAGTTCTCATCGAAAAACAGCGTCCCTAATCTTGTCAAATTTTTATCCCGTATATAATGGTGAAGTAAAACAACTCGTGGAACCCAAATAAGCTCTAAAAATATTGTTGTTTGTCATTTTTCCGAAACTTTTCTGGTAACGAATATGGGCACTTTTAGGTCCTCGGATTAACTGCTCATTATTGTACTATCCCCACTCATCGGTGCCTCTCGCCGTCGCGGAATCAGTTACTCTGTGTATGAACATGGAAAACAAGCCAATAGACGCGTAGCCATGCGACGTTATATGAATATGCTTTTGGGCATCAGGGAAGTTTCAGGGGCATTTCTTTCTTCTTCACTTTTGCATTACCTATCCGAGGTGCCTTCGAACAATTGCGAAGTATTATGCATGACAAGATTCCGGAGTATCGAAATAAAATAATGTCAAACTCCAGTACAGAGACGGATGACTCTGATTACTTTCTCAACGATTATTCTCTCAATATCTTCGTCCACGCTCATCATTTTGCCGTCACAATATAAGGTCGTCCACGAATTTTTTTTTATTTTACATTCCAGTAGTTTGGGGAAAAATAATTTGGACGTATTTTTTCCTTTTTCGTTTAAACAAAAATGGCAGTATGTACAACGAATTGAAAACTACTAGTTTATGACGTCACCCATGTAAGCTTTATCTATGAGGTATTCTGCCCCAAGTAAGACCGGTCCGGTTCCTCACCCTTATCAATATTTTTCATAATTTATTCTTGTTATCAGCAACCCAAAAGGAACCTATAGGTGAATTTTTTCAAATTTTATTTCGGAATACTTTCCGAGTTGGAAATTGTGAATTTTTCTAATAAAATAATTTCGAATTAAACCTAGAAATAATGATTAACAATGATATTTTTTTCGAAAACTACAAGTTCTGACAATCATTTTAATGCAATTGTTTTTTCTGATTCGAACAACCCGGGCTGAGTTATAATTAATTGAAGATTACTTTACTAGAAAAATTCACAATTTCCAACTCGGTTCGTATTCCAAAAAAAAATTTGAAATAATTCACCTAGGTTTCTTTTGGATTGCTGATAACAAAAATAAATTATTAAAAATATTGATTAGGGTGAGGAACCGTACCGGTCTCACTTGGGGCAGAATACCTCCTATACATATATATATATATATATCAAAATCAGTGAAATTCAATTGCCTATAACATTCGCAATTTTAATTGGAAAAAAAAAATGTTCTCACTATTTTGAGTTATTTTTCACTTCATGCGCCCCAAAAAGTAAAACAAATTTTTTTTTTGGACGACCCCATTCGAAAAATCTGTAGTTTACTGTCCCGCCAATCCGTTTGCATCCCTAACATAGCATTTACCTCTATACACAGTCTATCTATCTGAATCCCTCTGATAGTCTGTTCCAATTCAAAGTCCCGCCAATCCGTTTGTATCCCTAATTTCGTATGCACTTCTATCCACAGCCTATCTATCTGAATCACTGGCCAAACAGTACTACATTTCCAGGAATCCCTGACCAATTTTTTGTTTTTCCCTCACATTTCCCGTTCTTTCCTCACCGTGGCCACCATAAATCAGACAATGGGAGAACAAGAGTTGCGAGAGCAGCTCGCGAAACTGCGGGAGGAAATGCGACAGCTGCAGAAGGAGCGCGTGCTAGAGCGGGCGGATGTAGCCGCGATGCGTACGATGCGCAAGGAATGGGAGAAAGAAAAGGAGGAGCAGGAGAAAGAAAAAAGAGAGAGAGCCGAGAAGAGAGAAGAGAAGGAGAGAGAGGAGAAGAAGAGAGAGGAGAAGAAGAGAGATGAGACGGAGAGAGCAGCGAAGGATAGAGCAACGAAGGAGAGAGCATCGAAGGAGAGAGCAGCGAAGGAAAGAGCAGCGAAGGAGAGAGCAGCAAAGGAGACAGAAGAGCGTAAAAAAGAGGAGAGAAAAAGAGAGAAAGAAAACGAAGAAATGCAGGAGAGACAGGCGCGGAGGGAGAGCGAGCCGCGCGGAAACAAAGATAGGGTACATATTAGGTCATATTATACTTAATTTTTTAAACCAAAACTTAAAAAGCCAAGACAATCCGACAAATCAAAAAATCCTATATCATACAAACAGACATCCATGCTTATAGTCGTTCTTTTGTTGCCAGTTAGTTTGCTTGTGGCAAGAGTAGAGTACGCTCTACACCATTATATTATTGCAACGCTTAATATTGTTGACGGATCAAACCAACTCGACCTGTCTCTGACTCTGAATTTCAACATCCTCAGCCATTTTTGATTCGATTGAAAGATATCACTTCTAGAGTCAACATATTATTGAAGTTCTAATGGAAAACCGATTCTCTGGAGTCGCTGATCACATTCTTGATCATTAGTATACTTATATTATAATTACAGTTTCATCCATTACAAATGGTATATTTGTTTCGGAACACAAGGCTCTCAAGGTTCTCCATGATTTGAGCAGTGTACGTGGTTATTGCAATTATTTACTAAATGTCACGATTGCAAAGATTTCATGATAATATTTCACCCACTTACAGCCAAGAAGCAGGTCAACCCCGAGGCAGCAGCGGCGGCAGGAGCGGGATGAGCTGTGAGTATGCAACCAACTGTGCGACAATTTTTTTTCTCGCGTACACGGCAGTGCACCAATCCGACAGAATTTTATAGGAGCACATTTATCGACTAAAATTCCTTATACGATATAAAGCCCTATGTGCAAAAACGATGCAATTGGACTCGGATTTCAGCCGTAAAATGAGCTCTACTAAAACTCTGTCGACTCAAGGACCCCTACAACTTTTAAAATTTTTTGTTGGCGGTTGAGGTTGTGAATCTCGGGAAGGGACGTAAACTGAAGATTCATTATTTCAATAAATGATTGTACTGCAAAATTCCATTACATACCTACTGTAAGGATTACAGTTTTTTATAGAAATATCCTCAACTTCCATGTATGATGATTAAACAATAATTCGAAAGAATGGAGCGCCGCTGAAAAAATCAGATCGCTCGTTTGAAAATTCTTGTTAAGAAGTTTTTTGGTTGATTGGTTTTCGGTTTCCGCGGTTGTTCTACTATTATTGAAAATAATATCTCTTACAGCTGGAACTGGCGCGCTCGGAAATTTGCCACTGGTCCGCCCGGCTCCAGCACCGCGAGGGGTCGAGCCGAGAAGAGGGACGAGGGAAAGGAAGAGGGAAAGAAGGACAAGGGAAAGGACGAGGGAAAGAAGGACGAGGGAAAGAAGGACAAGGGGAAGAAGGGTGGCGGACAAGACGGGGGGAAGAAGGGGGGCGGGAAGGGTAGCTGGGGTGGTAGCTGGGGTGGCAGGGGAGGCAAGGGTGGATGCCACCTCGTAATAAATTTTTAATTTAATAAAAGAAATTTACCGATATACACGTTTTATTTTGTTTTATTTGCCGTGTCTCAATTGTAAAGGTACAGTAATGTTCATTAATGGGTTCCCAGTAGCTAACTGTTTTTTTCTGAATTTTTCGGA
The DNA here is from genome assembly GCA_963992785.1 of Tenthredo livida. Taxonomy (NCBI): domain Eukaryota; kingdom Metazoa; phylum Arthropoda; class Insecta; order Hymenoptera; family Tenthredinidae; genus Tenthredo; species Tenthredo livida. The sequence continues at coordinate 5,843,901 of OZ023073.1, forward strand.
AACGAGACTCCATTCTAGTCGTATTTGATGTGCCGATAGCCGAAATTATAATAATAATAATTCTGACCCCTTATAAAAGTAATATAATATTATTTTATTGATGGTATCCGAAAAAGTCCGAAAAAACAGTTAGCCACTGGGAACTCATCAATGAACATTACTGTAACACTAGGGTGCTTCATAAAAAATTTTTAATTTTTATTTTCAACTCTTACCCTTCCAAATGCTTAAGATGGATGAGAGAAAAGTCCTCCCGAACGTCAGCCGCTGTAGCTCAACTCTAAGAGGTCGCTATTTTCATTTTAGTTTCCCATTCATTTAACATGAGAATTTTCGTTTTTTTATTCAAACTGAAATTACACCTATTCATTCTAATTTTTTTGAAATTACCATTGTATATCCAGAAAGTTGGTTTTTTAAGCTTTCCAGACCTATATAATAAAAGTCGAATACCCCAATCAGAAGATTAAACTAAGTCATTTGAATTCTAGAAATTTTAAAATCTAGAGATTTCAAATGACTTTATTTAATGTTCTAATTGAGATAGTCGACTTTTATTATATTGGTTTGGAAAGCTTGAACAACCAGCTTTCTGAATATGCAATGGTTATTCGAACAAAATTGAAATGAATAGGTGTAATTTCAGTTTAAATAAAAAAACGAAAATCCCCATGTTAAATGAATAGGAAACTAAAATGAAAATAGCGACCTTTTAGAGTTGAGCCACAGCGACCGACTTTCGGGGGGACTTTTTTCTTATCCACCTCAAGCATTTGGGAGGGTAAGAGTTGGAAAAAAAAATTGAATTTCTTTTCTGAAGCACCCTACTGTACACCCTCGTACGTCTGCCTTATCACAGCAGAGGTATATTGGCTATTCTCCCAAATCCTGTACGCAAATCCGGCCTCCAAATTTTTTTTTTTTTTCAATTATTTCTTTGTATTATTTAGGTGTCAACGAAGAGATTCACAAAGTATGAAAGATCGCTGACTTCAGTTAATGGGGGTTTCCGTAATTACTAGATTTTGCTGCGAAATCTTCCAATATAATTGAATGATTCATAAAATGCCTTAAGCCGAGATTGAAAAGACGGTAGTCGATCGGAAAGTTTCGAAAATGATCATTTTCGTCTCACTTGACATTTTGAGCGCGAAATTCAAAAAATAAAACTTAAAATGTTAATTCCACGATGTTGCCCATCGATTTTTATAAATCGGAGTTTTTTTTCGGAAGATTCTGAAAATTTGCGATGAAAATCGTGTCTGAAAACTTTCCGCTTGTTCACCTCCAAGTCACAATTACGGTTTAAATGAAATTTGAGTGTACTCTGTCATTATTTGTGCACTTCTCCATTGTTACTCCATGTTCTTTTTTCCAACGAGAGTGTAAATAGTTCAAAGAACAGAGATAGTGTAAGAGAAAAGGCGAAAGAAGAAGTGCAGAGAGTGCGTGAAAGGCAAGTGCATAAGCACAAAAAGCGAGTAGGTGGCAAAAGTGAGAGAAACTGAGGCAATAGAGAAAAATAAGTGAACGTCAACAAACGGTGACCACGTGACCGGTTCACTAGAGAGGAAGAGAACACGCAAGTAAGCAGAAGAAAGGTAGGCAAGAGAAGGGCGGTCACGCAAGGAAGAAATACAGAGGCCAGGCACAGGCAGACGACGTACGACGACGGCCGGCGAAAACAAGTTAGATGCTAGAGGTAGAAGGCAGAAGTTAGACACTAGAGAGACACAAGTTTACCTTTGTTTTCATAATCCTTTACTTGATGAAGAAATAGGCTACCTTCTTAATCGGAGATAAGCCAAAAAGGCAAAAAAAAAAAAACTTGATGAAGAAGTATCGCAGTAAATATCGCCAGCGGCCTATTACTAATTTTTCGTCAACTCGCAACCTACAGAACAGTAACAGCGATTCCCGCGGGCTCGGGTGTTACCCGCAGGAACTACGATCAGTTATCAAATTAGCACCAACGCTTTACCTCCTCCGACTAGCTCTAGGATGTAGTTGTCGGGCGCCAGACTCCGGGCTCAGAGTCCTCTCTCTCTCTCTATCTTGCTTCGGCTAGCTATCGGTAGAGGGATAGTTCGTGGGGGCGAGAAATAAAAACACTTGACACCATACGAATTAGATTGGAATATTATTTATTAATTAAAAAGAAAAATAGAAAAAGGTGATATTAATTTGTCCAGCCTATCACCTGGCTTCGGCTTTTCTCACCGCTATTTTATGTTGTACAATCTAAATAAACGATAAACTAAATTAAATAAAATAAACGACTAGAACAAAATTAAATGACTCGACTATACTATTTAATACTCAAAAGTGGCTCTACTCTAATATATAAATTCTCTCAAAAAAAAATAACAATTATACTAAAGCTAGAAAAAGGTACGGTTTCAGTTATCACAGGCGTAGGGGAATAGCCTTCCTTGCTACCACCAGCTGGAGGCTTGGCTGTCAAGTTGATTTCGAGGCGGCTGCCTCTAGTCTCTAACTGACAGCTGATCACTCAACAGCTGGGAGGGGAAGGGAAGCGGTACTCACTCGGAACTCGGCCACGAGAGTGCTCTGACACGCAGCAGACGATCTGTGACGCGTGACGTCAGAGACTCGGGCAATATGGCGTCAACTCTGCCTAGGCGAATTTCTGTGCAGCGGCGATGCAAGCCGGAACGCTTACGCGCAGAATCGACAGCCACCGAGAACAACAACAAGTTCAAACTTGCCGGCTCTCAGCTCACACGCGGTACTCGGGGGACTCGATACTAATGACGGTACTAGGGAACGAAGAGCTTCCTGACTCTAACTCGAGACTCAAAAGGGACCTTAGGGACTCTAGGGGAAGAATGAAAGCGATCTGGAAAGATCTGGACTGGATAGATCCTACCTGATCTGATACGTTGGCTCGGCCTCGTAATCGGCTCGTGTCCGGGGGCAGGCGAGGGTCGTATATATCCAAATCAAAAGTAGTCAAGTCCAAAAATCCGAATCAAGTCCAATAAACGATAGCAGGGGTCACAATTAACAAAATCACCTCACACAACAAACTCTAACACCTCAAAACACGCTATAAACTCTCTCTCTCGGCTCACTGAAATAATGGCACGTCTTATTCGCAACGGCTAGACAATGAGTGGCTCTTCGTTTCCGGAATGCTAATTGCTGCTTATCGCCGTTCGTCCTGTTAGCGCCAGCCGTCATCGATAGACCAATCCGAGGATCTACGGTCGATAAGGCGGCGCTAGGACGAAGGGCGGCAGTATTCAAATTAGCTAACGGGACTTTTGGGCTCTCGGGGATACATACGCTCGTTTAGGCTGGTACGGAGGAGGTCTAAACGTTTGCCACGTTACAGTATAGTAGGGTGGTCGTTAGCTTCTAACATATATTTGCCACCCCCTCAATCGACAGATAGTGACCCAAAAACACTGTGTAATTTTTTTTTCATATTTTTAGTTTGATGGTAAAGCGTGCCGAAATCAATTTGAAGTTGAAAAAATCAAAAAAGTGAATACTTTTTTTTTCCACCAATTTTCGAGTAAAAAAGCGGTAACTAAATGTAGAATGACAAAAAACTTTTCCACAAAAAATGTCTTCTATTGTAAATTTATCATATTTGTAATATCACGTTAGACTGTATTTATTTATTTATTTATTGTTTTTTTTTCTTATTTTTCATTTTTTTCTTGTTCGAATTTATTTATTTATTTATTCATTTTCATTAATTCATTTTTTTTAATATAGTCTTTATAAATAAATAAATAAATTGTTTCGTCATTCTACATTTACAGTCCGACCTCCAAATAAGAAACCAAAAGCCCCCAAGGGGAAGAGGTTTTGCAAGAATTCGAGTACCCCCACCATGCGTGCGCTCTCCACAAACTCACTCTCTCTGTCTCTCTCTCTCATTCGCACGTAAGTGCAATCCGAGCTCAGAGTGAGGGAAGCGCTCGCGTGAGAAACTGGGGAAGGTTTCTTATTGCCGGGTTTCTTATTTGGAGGTCGGACTGTATTTCCTGCTTTTATACTAAAAATTACAAAAAAAAAAACAAAAAATTTCAAATTTTCCAACTTCAAATTGATTTCGGCACGCTTTCCCATCAAGCTAAAAATCTCAAAAAAATTACGCGGTGACTTTGGGTCATTATCTATCGATTCAGGGGCTGGCAAGTATATGTTAGAAATTAACGACCACCCGAATGTATAGCTATGTGAAGGGGTTACGTGCAGTCAGAGGTGTGAAGAATAGACATTTTCAATAATTTGTCATGAACTTTTGTATAGTGTGTTTTATTTAATACATAATACGAAATTTTGAAACTATATCTTTGAGTAAGGTTCACAAAAATGTCAACAAAAAAAAAATTACATCTGGACTAAGTTGTCAACTCGATTGTGATCCTTTATCTTATAAAAGTGCTTCGCGGTGGCCATCCGTACTTCTTGTGGTTCATCTAAAATAAAAATAAGAAAACAACAGTGAGTTTGATAGTTTATCTTGGGCCTGATCGCAGGTTTTTTTTTTAAATTTCGCAAAATGGCGGCCAATGACGGATCAATTTTTCAGTTTCAATTAATTCCTATTAACCTTTTCAATCTAATTTGGTTCTTGTAATTAAATTGTGCTCTAATTTTTGGGTAATTCAGTCTACGTTTTAAGTCTAATTTTGTTAATTTCATCAAAAAATTTTCAATTGTTCTCAATTCGAATGAATTTATCCAATGCGAATTAATTCGTGTCAATTCAGAATAGATCTTTGATTCGCATTAATTTCGATTATTTCAATTTACGGACCATTGCAGGTCAATTCAATGGGTTATTTCCCCCTCGTAAAAAATCGCTCGTGAATTATTAATAAAAAATAGAATTTTTGGTGAGAAGAAAAAATCCTTCGTTTTTGCAATATAGTGGACAGCGCATCCGAAAACATAGTTTTGAGAAAAACGCGTTTAAAGTTAAACCCTTATATTGAATACAAATGCATAAGCTATTAAATTACTTACATAGAGTCATCTGCTCCTGGGCCATATAATAGACCTTCTGCCGATGCGCGAGCTTCCAAAACGTCGATTTGTTGCTGTCTACGTACCATTCTACCTTCTGAGATCAGCTGCCTATGAATAATAAAAGGGCCCTACAGTTGCTGTAGGGTATCAATTGAACTTTTCATCGGATCCATTTGAAATTTTGACATAATATACTCTTGAAAAAATTGATTGTGAAAACTTAGAAGAAAGGATTTGACTTCTTAGAAACAAGAAGGTCGCAACCAACAGATTATAAGTGTGAGAATGAAATGTGAAAATGTCGGATAAGAATAGTATACTACGTACCCAGGCCGACAATTACATGTGATCTGAGGCTTTCTTTTTTACTGGCAAAGTAGTGTATACTATTTTTCTGTTCGACGGAACCGGAAAGCGGCAACTTCGTTTAGCGCTGCGGCCCGAAAGTTGACGTTTTCCGGCCGGATGAGAAAAAATATAATATTCATTAACACTTTTTTATGCTATCAGCGCTGAAATTGAATTATATTGAAAATATAGCTCTGTTATACCGATAGGTTATTATCTGTTGATAGTAATAAAAATAAAGGCGCGGTATTTTGTCAATTCGGAAACATAATATAAAGGTTTATGAAGCTATATTTTTGGCTCTATGGCTGGTATTCATAGTCAGGTCTTGAGACCGGCGTGGTTCTAGACGGTCTCAAGACCGGCTCTCCGCCAATCAATTCGTGTATGAGGCCGACTTAAACCATCTTGACGAATTCCGGTCACAAGACCTGACTATGAATACCGGCCTATATCTATACCAAAAGTTGTATTAGACGAAGACTGTACTCCGATGATCATTTTCACAATGTGTGCAGTGTGAACGTCAATTATTTGCTACTCAGGTATTCGCGAGTATTTCCAGGAGACGCCACGAGGAGGCTAATTGACAATGTCTCCCACAAGGTTTCCCTTGCATCGACCTGCTCAGTCACCTCGTGAAGGAGATGTGAAACTGCGACGAGTCGACTTGCTCAGTCACCTCGTGAAGGAGATGTGAATCTGCGACGAGTCGACTTGCTCAGTCACCTCGTGAAGGAGATGTGAATCTGCGACGAGTCGACTTGCTCAGTCACCTCGTGAAGGAGATGTGAATCTGCGACGAGTCGACTTGCTCAGTCACCTCGTGAAGGAGATGTGAATCTGCGACGAGTCGACTTGCTCAGTCACCTCGTGAAGGAGATGTGAATCTGCGACGAGTCGACTTGCTCAGTCACCGCGTGAAGGAGATGTGAATCTGCGACGAGTCGACTTGCTCAGTCACCTCGTGAAGGAGATGTGAATCTGCGACGAGTCGACTTGCTCAGTCACCTCGTGAAGGAGATGTGAATCTGCGACGAGTCGACTTGCTCAGTCACCGCGTGAAGGAGATGTGAATCTGCGACGAGTCGACTTGCTCAGTCACCTCGTGAAGGAGATGTGAATCTGCGACGAGTCGACTTGCTCAGTCACCGCGTGAAGGAGATGTGAATCTGCGACGAGTCGACTTGCTCAGTCACCGCGTGAAGGAGATGTGAATCTGCGACGAGTCGACTTGCTCAGTCACCTCGTGAAGGAGATGTGAATCTGCGACGAGTCGACTTGCTCAGTCACCGCGTGAAGGAGATGTGAATCTGCGACGAGTCGACTTGCTCAGTCACCTCGTGAAGGAGATGTGAATCTGCGACGAGTCGACTTGCTCAGTCACCTCGTGAAGGAGATGTGAATCTGCGACGAGTTGACTTGCTCAGTCACCTCGTGAAAGAGATGTGGAACTGCGACGAGTCGTTTGATCAGATCCGAAAAGTTGCGAACGAAGCAAAAAAAAAATTAATAATCTCACACGGAACTGTTATTCATATAATGAGAAGAGATGAGAATGAGAGAAAAGACGGGAAAATCGGGAGTAGTTTGAAAAAAGGTCATCTCCCTCGCGTGACCGTGACTTTGATCCTGGGAACGTAGGAACTTTGATAATATTAAAGAATTAGAAGACTAAATGAGAATAACATAGAAGATGGGAAAATCGGGAGTAGTTTGAAAACAGGTCATCTCCCTCGCGTGACCGTAACAGTTTTTTTTACGTGTAACTATCTTGCTGGTAATTTGTGGAAAACTCGTCGTTGAAGGGAAAAACTTTCATTCATCTTCATCAGAATCCACTTCTATATTCTCATTCTCGCGTCCCATGTCTTTGTTGTAGTTAATTACAATATGCTGACACAGTGATTGGAATGTCATACTTTGCCTATTCGTTCTATAGTACGCTTTATATATGCTAAACGATCTTTCCACATCTGCGCAAGTAAACGGTGCATATTTCATACTGAGGGCGTCATCATCAATCCAATTATCCGGCAAATTTTGCATTCTGCCATTGATTATACAGTTGTTTATGTTAATCATCGCCGTGAATCCATCGTTGTCGCCGAAAACCTGAACAATTTTATCCCGGATTTCGTGATGAATCTCCAGATCTTCTTGGAATTCTTGTTTCAATTCAGCAATCCTTTCGCACGTTTGAGCTAGACTACATCCTCTTTTTTGTAGTTGCTTGATACTTGAAACTAGACACGAAAATTTGGCAGCAATGTCTTCCAACTCTCCGAGGTTTTCATCTCTTCCCAAACATGCTTTCAAATTTCTCACAGTTTCACTGTTCTCTTCGAGGCCCATAAAAACTGCTTTCACCTCGTTGTAGTGTGAACAATAATACTGGCAAGCTTGGATCCACGTGCCCCATCGTGTCGTCACCGGTCTTGGTGGTAGAGGTACATTTGGAAGCGCAGCTTTGAAGATTTCAGCACGCGTTTTAGATTTAGAGAAAACTTCTTTGGCGCTAGCGACGACATCATTAATCTCCTCATAACACTCTCTTACTTTTTCAGCTACATTGTGACATGCGTGTGCTAAACATGTCACGTTCACGAGTTTCGGGTATGTTTGTGCGAGAATTCCTGCAGACGCCTTCATGTACGGAGCAGCATCCGTCAAGTATAGCAGAACTCTGTTTGGCTCAAATCCTGCCGGCTCAAACTTATTCAAGCTGTCAATCACATACGCAGCCATGTTTGCAGCGTTTGCTCTCACAACTTCTCCACATCTAATCTGCCGTCCAGTGGAAGCTCGGTCTTGATATAATGCACCGATAATAACGTTGGTGACGCAGCGACGCTTAGAGTCTATTGTTTCGTCCACTGAAACCCAAACAGGACAATCTTCTATTTCTTCTCGTATAGCCGTTAAAGTTTCGTTATATATAATGGGCACATAAGTTTTGCTCATTGTTGTTGCATCTGGGATTGTGTGTTGTGTATGAGTTTGGAGAAAGGTGGCAAAAGCAGGTTGACAAACTTTGTCGAAACAAATATCTGATTTTATGCATGCGCTTGTGAAGTCTTTAAAAAACGCAGAGTGTCGACTGTTCAAGTTTGTCAGATGTTGTGGATTCGGGAAAACTGGTTGATTCCGTATCCGAAGAGCCGCTTGGCGTTTAGCGGATCCTAGGTGACGCTGGAATGTGTATCTCTTCAATACGACCAATGCCGTTGTACATAACAAACAACGAACACAGTTTTCTTCAAGCCGAAAATGGTCGTTTGGCAGTTGTAATTCCCTCTGGATTCGTCGGTAAACAACAACACGGCCATCCTCAGCCGCCATATCTTAAATTGTTGAAACAATTTACGGTAATACGTAGTTAAAAAATCCAATGTACTCTCTAGGTATGAAACAGTTAAAATTTCACTAATTCAATCAGTGATTCAGTTTATTTGTTCAAATCATCGAATTACGACTGACAAGCCAGTACCTTCATGTAGTACTGTTTGGCCAGTGATTCAGACAGATAGGCTGTGGATAGAAGTGCATACGAAATTAGGGATACAAACGGATTGGCGGGACTTTGAATTCGAACAGACTATCAGAGGGATTCAGATAGATAGACTGTGTATAGAGGTAAATGCGATGTTAGGGATACAAACGGATTGGCGGGACAGTAAACTACAGATTTTTCGAATGGGGTCGTCCAAAAAAGAATTTGGTTTACTTTTTGGGGCGCATGAAGTGAAAAATAACTCAAAATAGTGAGAACATTTTTTTTTCCAATTAAAATTGCGAATGTTATAGGCAATGGAATTTCACTGATTTTGATATATATATATATATATATATGTATAGGAGGTATTCTGCCCCAAGTGAGACCGGTACGGTTCCTCACCCTAATCAATATTTTTAATAATTTATTTTTGTTATCAGCAATCCAAAAGAAACCTAGGTGAATTATTTCAAATTTTTTTTTGGAATACGAACCGAGTTGGAAATTGTGAATTTTTCTAGTAAAGTAATCTTCAATTAATTATAACTCAGCCCGGGTTGTTCGAATCAGAAAAAACAATTACATTAAAATGATTGTCAGAACTTGTAGTTTTCGAAAAAAATATCATTGTTAATCATTATTTCTAGGTTTAATTCGAAATTATTTTATTAGAAAAATTCACAATTTCCAACTCGGAAAGTATTCCGAAATAAAATTTGAAAAAATTCACCTATAGGTTCCTTTTGGGTTGCTGATAACAAGAATAAATTATGAGAAATATTGATAAGGGTGAGGAACCGGACCGGTCTTACGTGGGGCAGAATACCTCATAGATAAAGCTTACATGGGTGACGTCATAAACTAGTAGTTTTCAATTCGTTGTACATACTGCCATTTTTGTTTAAACGAAAAAGGAAAAAATATGTCCAAATTATTTTTCCCCAAACTACTGGAATGTAAAATAAAAAAAAATTCGTGGACGACCTTATATTGTGACGGCAAAATGATGAGCGTGGACGAAGATATTGAGAGAATAATCGTTGAGAAAGTAATCAGAGTCATCCGTCTCTGTACTGGAGTTTGACATTATTTTATTTCGATACTCCGGAATCTTGTCATGCATAATACTTCGCAATTGTTCGAAGGCACCTCGGATAGGTAATGCAAAAGTGAAGAAGAAAGAAATGCCCCTGAAACTTCCCTGATGCCCAAAAGCATATTCATATAACGTCGCATGGCTACGCGTCTATTGGCTTGTTTTCCATGTTCATACACAGAGTAACTGAATTCGCGACGGCGAGAGGCACCGATGAGTGGGGATAGTACAATAATGAGCAGTTAATCCGAGGACCTAAAAGTGCCCATATTCGTTACCAGAAAAGTTTTGGAAAAATGACAAACAACAATATTTTTAGAGCTTATTTGGGTTCCACGAGTTGTTTTACTTCACCATTATATACGGGATAAAAATTTGACAAGATTAGGGACGCTGTTTTTCGATGAGAACTTCCAGCTCCAAAAATTTGCGAGAATATCTGAGGGGGTGAGGCCGGATCCGATGTCTAGAATTGGCAGACAGACTTGCTCATGTACGAAGTATAGACGATTCAGCGACGCCGAGAGACGAGGAATAGGGATAGTACAATAATGAGCAGTTACTCCTAGGACTGTGCTCCTATTCGTACTTGACTGATGTCTTCGTACTTCCAATACCAATTATGAAGTAATATAGTAACGATAAAAAAATTTGTGAAAAATGATAAAGGAAAGCTCTGGAAGCGATATAATGTTTTTTTTACGACCTTGTGACGAAAAATAATAATTGAGCTTATTCGGGTTCTACGAGTTGTTTTGCTTCACTTTCGCAAATTTTTTGGAGTACGAATGGGATTGAACATTGAAGATGAAAAACGGATCACCTTGAGGTACAATTTAGCAAAAATGTATTGTACTTACTGCGATTTAATTCCTTTCCTCGTCTTCTTTTTTCTTATTTTTTTTCTTCGCGCCTTGTCGTTAACGGTTCTCGAACAACAATGGACAATCTACGAATACACGCCAACCAGAAAACAAATTTCGCGGCCTATAGCGGAACCTTGAGCCTGCGCGCGCATGGAAACACTGGCCCGGCGCCTCAGTTTACCATTGACGTCGCATGTCGAGGAGAGTGGCTCTCGCTGACCGTAGAACCGCGCTTACGAAAATCCGATGCGACGACCCTGTCTGCGAGATTAGGCTGGATTAGGCCCCGAACCGTTCACATTCGCGAGGTCTCTGTACACCAAAGTGTATAGCGATGAAATTACCGCATCTCGGTCTTGCCCGAGATAAGCGTAACTTCATAATAAAAATACTTTTCGTCGTGTTTGATTTGTTAAATCATATTATAATATATTATATATTTATATGACCAAAAGTTTTTCTCGGCGAGCGCCTGGCATTGGTGCCAATAAAGCGTTGGACCACAACCGAACATCAACGAGGTAAACTGCTTTCCTGATAAACTAAGCTCGAAGGAAGGCCGATTTTACCCCGAGGTAAGTGAATCACAATTATCGCACGTGATAATTTGTTCTTGAAAATGTAAATAACGATAAAATGCCAGAATAGGTCAATATAATCATAGAGTCATCGAATAGATGTGATTGAAGGGCATGCGGAAATAGTAGTGACGAATAAATAGTCGCTCGAATTCGGGTGCCATGCTGTGGGTTCTATCTAAATTTACATTTCACAGTTGGCGTTGCAATGAGAAAATATTATTTACTCACAGAAACTGGACATTGATGCGCATCGCTATGCCAAGAGTGATCCTGGGCAAGGTTTCATAGATGACGAAGTTCGCAGCACCGCCTGGCTGAGCAGTTCAGAAGCTGACAGAGCACCTCGTACTCAGCGCTGAAATGCTGCCAACGGCCGACTGACTTTAGGTATCCGTACGCCTCCTCGAAGACTCCTAGTCTTTCATCACTGTAGTACTGGTCTACTTGTAAAGCTTTTCTTCTCACACGACAGCTCAGTCATTGCCGAAGTCAGAAAGGAAGAATATGCTGGGTGCAACAATCAAGTTCGTTCGGCTCGTGTAACATTGGAATTTGTCAACTTACATAGCGCTGAAGTCACACTATTTGATTGTGTTTTCATTTTTGCCAATGTGAAATCTAAATCGTGTTCGCGCGCTTCGTAGAAACAGTTTTATCAAATTCGAGTGCATTTCAGACGGCGGTGCTTCGGACAGATTGGATCTTTCAGCTTCGTTGGATCAGGAATACCGAAAGTCGAGAAATTGGAATGCTAATCGAGCCAGATGTCGTCGATTATCCTGTGACGGCACTGTTTTATAAAACATTCGCAGAGTTAACCGTAAGAGTATTGTCCAAAGCAAAGAACCAACTCGATTGACTCGGTGTACCGATACTCTTAGAATCCTACGCAAACTAACTGAAAACCTAGGTAGAGAAAAATCTATTTTGAAATTTTATGCAGTAAAAATTTTCGATTTAACTGTCACAATTCTGACGTTGGCACGACCACTTTCTTTACAGTTGTAATCATTATACGCGTTCGAGCTGGCCCGATGAACAATTGAACCTCCGATGATGCTGCAGTCTCTACGATGAAGTCCCCCGGAGCCTATGATTGCGACTTCGAAAGGTTTGCTGTGGTCTAAAGGTTACCCGAAGAGCCTCAAACTTAGAGAACTCTGAACTTGTGTTACGAAATAAGTAACGCAGCAAAATTCTAATAGTATTCCCTAGATTATTTGTAATATTGTAATTAATCAAATGACGGAATGATTAGAAGAGGAATTGCTCTTCGAATTTCACTTTGTTGCTTCCTTTGTGACACTATTTTCAACAAGTTCTGTAAGTCTGAACAGTTTCTTGCTTATCTTTTGGAGTAGAACTAGCTTGAATGAGTGTAGTGATTTGAGAGGTTATTCATTTAGGGTTATTGTGCTAGAAGTTCATTCATGAGTTTTATACAATTCGAATCTATCTTTCCCTGAGCTATGATATTGCAGCTCTCTGCGCTTTATCAATAATTATTGTGTAAAAGGTATTCCACGAAGTACAGAGTTACTCCTCGTAATGCTTCTGAAATAGGCTTTATTTGAAAACCTCCCATGCGTCTGAGTTATTCTTGAATCTTGCTGGGCTTGCACACACATATTTTAAGATGCGTGAGGCACAAACCCACATCGGTTTTCAGAAATAGCTACGATACTTTGACTTTGACATTTTTTTTGATGAAAAAAAAACGATATATTTTCAATTATTTTTTCTCAAATCCGTAATTTTGTCTCGATTTACAAAATCTGACGTGGGTTTGTAGCTAGTGTGTGTAGAAACGTACCATGAAAATTTGGAGCGCTTTCGACAAAAACTCAGACTCATTGGACTTTTTCAACTGCCAGAAACCTAGTTCAGAGATAAATCGCTTTGAATTTTTTTTGTTTTTAATTATTCACAAAGTTAAAGAAATTCAAGATATAAGTTATAGCAACTTGAAGAAAATTCAACATATATATATGGGGAATTCCACGTGAACTTGGTAAATGTTTGACCCTGACACCTTCCGATTCGGGCCATGATTTTTTATGTTATTATACTTGACCGAAGAGACGCATCGAATTTTTTTCAGATTTTTTCGAAACGCCGCCATTTTTGTAAAAATGCACAAAACTCCAACATAAGAGCCCCAATTTAAAAATCCGAAAAAATTCTCAAAAATCCTCTGTCAGATATCAAAATTTTCCAGCCTTGAGTCAGAGTGGGCAAACGTTTTCTTCCATTCTATTCCGTGATTTTTTCGAAAAAAATTATGAAAAAGAATAGCAGCAGATGCCAGTCCACTGAGAAGTATTGCTTGAACGTTTTTATACGTCACGCACGATTTTTGGGAATTTTTGCTGATTTTTCCGAAGCGATTATATTTCTTCTCATATTTTTGGATTCAGATCGGATGAAAAAAAATCGCATGGGAAAAATCTGATAAAATTTCCAAAAATCGTGCGTGACGTATAAAAACGTTCAAGCAACAGTTCACAGTGGACTGGCAACTGCTGCTGTTCTTTTTCATAATTTTTTTTCGAAAAACGTACGAAAAAGAATGGAAGCAAACGTTTGCCCACTTTGGCTCAAGGCTGAAAAATTTTGATATCTGGCAAAGGATTTTTGAGAATTTTTTCAGATTTTCAAATTGGGGCTCTCATGTTGGCGTTTTGTGAATTTTTAAAAAAATTGCGGCTCTTCGAAAAAATCTGAAAAAAATTCGGAGCGTCTCTTCGATCAGGTACGATAACATAAAAAATCATGGCCCCAATCGGAAGGTGTCAGGGTCAAACATTTACCGAGTTCACGTGGAATTCACCATATATTTTAGCAGTTCGGTTGATACAAACTTGGTCTTGTCGAGTCTGAGCAATTTGTCCTGCGGGCGGCCAATCATGCGGTTGATAACTTGTAAATCTGGTTTTGTAAAATGAATACAAACATTTGGAAGAATATTGATTCGCTATATAAATTTGAATGCTCATCTCTGGTGAAGTGTGTGACCAAAAACTTCAATATGATTTCCAACCGTAGAAAAACACATTTTGGAGTTGTTGTCTTATGGGGGTATACACACCTTGAAAAGGATTTTTTCCAAATCACTGCTACGCTCTGTGAAAACATTCGAGTGACTTAGTTCTTTTACGGTTGATTAGTTTCATAGTTTTTTCCAAATCTGGAAAAATCATGTACCATGTATCAAAATAGCACTAATTAACTGTAAAAAAACTGAGTCACTAGAATGTTTTCTCAGAGTGTTGCAGTGATTTGAAAATAATTATTTTTTATTATTATAATTTTTTCACCTCACGTAAATCACTTGAGTGTTGTAGCTTGATGGAAAACTGCATCTGAAGTTACTTTTTTTCACAGAATAAAAAAGCAATAACCGAAATATAGGGAAATTGAAAACTTCTGCTGGAACGCTGATACGCATTATACGCTTTATTGAGCTTAATAATTTTTTTTTCGGTTCAAGGATTTGTGTACGTGAAGATAAGGGTTCAAAGAACACTTTTCCGTAAAAATAAAAACAAAAATCGATTTTTTTGAAATTTTATCCTCAAATTTCAGTACTTCCTACCCTTGAGCCCCTTATTATGCCACGCATTGCCGCGTCCAATGCTGTACTCCACAGCATTAGTATTATATTGGCACTCACAAAATTAGTCATCCCACCTGTTTTCATCGACAGAATATTAAAACTTGCAGTAGGGTGAGTGCACCAGTGAATGAACGATTAAGCGTACGGTCAGTTTTAAGGAAGGTTTTCTTTATACTAGATGGTTGTTGCCTTACAAAACCAGTTCTATTCGACACATCGTATCCTAAATATTTGGGATCGCTTGTTGAAACGTGTCATCCAAACAGAAATCCATATGAAAGAACCTATCCGAAACTGAAATGGCAATTTCACCAGTAATTGAACACTTGCACCCAGTCAATAAACAGCCTTCGATCCAGTAAATGAGCAGACCAATCCGAATAAACAGTAGGTATCGAATAAATCGGTAGGTAGTTATAGTTAGTATCATAAAGAAACATTTTAATTGAAATAACATCTCATTTTCATATCGTTCATTCACTGGATTTACGTATAGCAGTGCTGTTCACTAAAGAAGAAGAGAAGACACCCTGTTCTGAGTAGCAATGTATTATTATCAGCGTAGTAGAAGGAATAATCACCCGAATGAATAAATTTAAAATAAAATTGAAATTACAATAAAATACTGTATAACACTGTTATATATGAAGTAGTCTCTGTCAACTCAGACACCCATTTCACTTAAGGTCTCCGAACATTCTGTAATAATTTGCACACGTTGTTGGGGATGTATTTTTTTTTTTTGAAAATTATTACCGGTCATTGCATTCCAGACATGGTTTTAATCAATCGTTATCATGAGAAAAAAAAAATTGTATAAAAAATGGGGGTTAAAATATATTAATTGTCCCACGGAGAAAATATATCATCATTATGAAAGAAATAAAAATAAAAATTTGTAAAAAGTTGAGACTAAGGATATGAAAGCTGATGTTCCAACACAATATCTATGAATATTTATACATATTGCTTACGTGTGCATGTAGTACGTACCTCGTAGTCTTGCTTGTACGGAATTATCGTCGGATTACACTTTTTCACACACAATTATTAATAAATTATTTTACTCGTCAATATGCTGGCTCAGAACCGGCGAGTTTGTCTGAAACACGTGTTGCAGGGTTCGGCCGCGCCGGTGTTGGCGCACAGCCACGCGAGTAACGAAGGGCAACGTCGCAACGTCCGTCTTCATTGCGGACGCGCACCGCAATAGTCGTAGCCCGTTAACCACGCGCTACCATTGTCAGATTGTTTGCTTGTATGAAAATTTTGAATATCATATTAATTTACAACCGTTGTCAGTAAATGTATAACGAGACTATTTCTGTGACTGTGATACTTAATAGATTACAACCTTACGCTAAACCTAACCTATCAATCTTGGCATGGTACTATTTCCGCGAGGATCTTACTTTGACTAAGGAACTCATCGAACGATGCGCACCATCTCCCGAAAGTTGGCCACAATATCCCATAGAGTTCAAAGGTGATTAAAAAAATGATTCGGTTATCTGAAGCGCGATAATTTGGGTGGTTCAAAATAATCCGACCCCCCCTTTTTTCACGTGCATCATCTGAAGAGAATGAGTACGAGTAAAAAAGATATTTCCCACTTGGCGAGTGATTTTCACCTAATTTCCAAAAAAATTACAGCTGGCATGATTTTCAATGTATTCATCTTAGTTTATCAAGATCTATACTTTTTCACCCTTATTTCGGATTTCAATGCTCCCATGAGCCAGAACGGAAAATATCTGTTTTCATCGTACTGAAACTTTTCAGGGGGTACCCTTGAAAAAATTCGGGGGTACATATATACATGATGCATTGTTTTGTTGTGCGTGAGACATTTGTGACTTTTTTTTATTCTTTTTCATGTCAACATACAAAGAAGATACGAACAAATTACGTGTACTTGAAAGTCGGGCTTTCACCACTGACTGAGAATTTCGAGGAAGGGCAAAATCTGAAAAGAATGAGGTAACGTATAAATCACGATTGGATATCAGCACAATGTTGTCCAATACTAACAGTAAATCATTATCCAACGGATTAACGACCGTCCAAATCATGTGATCGCACCAGGACCGTGGGTAATAAAATTAAAAATGTTGCAACAGACTCTGACGAAATGTATAGCTCGGATAGGTCAGTTGAAAGAAACGTAATAGATCTGTGACAAAAAACACAGGTGAAGGATTGGAAAAAAGCTGAGTGAGCCTGCAACGAGACGATCTAAATAACAATTACGTTATTGCCACTGCCGGATCATCAAATGCATCATCTAAATCTGCTGTGAAAATAATGAACGATTCGATCATTAGAAGTGAATTTGGGGATATTTCTATTAGAAATGGAAAACAAGGTGAATGATTATCATTTATTTTTACTGTAATCATGAAAAATTCGGATGAACATTTTTGTCTTTGGGATGTATAACTGTTCAAAATTGATTTATAGCAATCCTTTTTATCTTTTTTATATAAGAAAACTCTAAAGTCAGAAACGAAGCAGCGGCTTCAATACTCAAGGTAGTGTAAAATATTGTACGCGCCGGCTAATCACTGACAGCTCTGTCGGCACATGTATCTGAAGGTATTGAATTGCTCGTCCTACTTTATTATAAAATTAAAGAATATATCTGATTGTCACGATTCAGATTTTCGTTTTTATACTCAGATTCATTGACTACGATAGATCAACACGACAAAGAATCATAGTTCTACTGTTCATCAAATGATGTATCACGCCAGAATGATTCACAAAGTCCGGAGCATAATCCTTAGTCTAAAAGCACAGGCTGCAGACGACTCGAGAATAATGTTATCCGAAAAAATCAACACAGCTAGGCCTATACAGTCCACGTAAACTGTAGGTGGAGGTGAGTGTTCTTTGCGATGGCACATAAATAACATTGATATCAAAATACCACAATTCAAAGATGGAATCCTCCAGTATTTTTATCAGGCACCGACATAAAAATATTGATATCAAAAATGTACCTGAAATTGCGAAACTGGTTTGGACTTAAACTGCTATGAAAGGTAGAGCTAAGCTTTGGTATGACGCTGATAAAACTTAAATCAATTCTTATGTTCAATTTCGTCCAGCAATCTATAATGAATTTTTTATTCAAGAATACTCACAGCATTGCCAGATGAGATTAGATTAGATTTATTCTTTGATTGCCTAATTACATAGAGAGCCCTGCACTAATCTTATGGGAATTGGCTTCCGGTGGATTTGAAAAATGTCGAAACACTTTCGAGATACGGTCGTTCTGATCAAAAGTCTCAATGGGCGAAATACTTTATACTTTATCACTCTTTCGTGATACACATTTTAAAAATTACATGTAAAGATTTTGTATTTATCGCATTCTTCGTCAAACCATTTTTGGGCTTGTGGCTACAACTTTGATTGAATTTACTATGTTGAAGGCCATGCCATCTGTACCTTAGGCTTCCCGTTAGGAACAAAATTTACGGGCCGTCCCCCAAATCGACTCCAAATAAATCTAAACTCATGAAATTGGCAAAAAAATAACCATCACATTGGCATGGGATGACTCATAAACAATCTTGAGGGCAGGGGGGGTGGCTACTTTTTTTCCACATAGCAGCATTTCCGTAGACCAATCTGTGAGAATTTCAGATTTTTACGTCCATAATTAGACCCACAGTGAAATAATAACTGAAAAGACCCCGTGTATTTCAAATGGAGAAGTTTATCCTCTGTGGCCAAGAGTCAAGCGTTAAAATAAAAATCTTAAAAAATTACGGGATGAGTCTTGATTCATTTGGAGTCGATTTGGGGGGCGGCACGGGAAATTCATGTTTCTTCACGTTCTAACGGCCACCCTACTGTACCTAGGCTTACCTCGATTACCGCTTCTGAGTTTTACATGTTGTACATTTAATAGACTTAACCGGCATGCTGTTATTGTACTCCAAAATCAACTTCGAACTGACTTTCACCGGCAGATGATTAGATAATAACAATGAGCTTAGTACCTTAATGTTAACTCTATGAGGTCTCGTCCTCTCGCGTTGAATATCTGGTTTTTATTGTGAATAATTCATGGTAATTGCTCAGGGTCTATGTGCCTGTTATTATTAGTGTTTTGTTTATTTATTTGGTTTAGATACGAAGATTATTTTCCTGTTCCTATACTCAGTTATGCCAGAGATGCACTCGTCGGTCTTGTATATGGCCGTGTTCCAACTGGTAAGGGTGCACCCTCATACCCTCATGCCCTCGTACCCTCGTACATTCGCCCACTCATTCGTCTACCTTGTTGTTCGGATTACTACTGGTAGAGGGCACTAGCATAGAGAAGTAAGTATACGAAAATATAAAGGCGCCTTTTAACGATGTCGCTCATAGCCCGTATTCAGCGACAAATAGGTATCGCTTTCGCTGTGATAAGTTTTGTCCACGCCGAGTGGACTTTGCTAACACAACCGTCTACCCGTCGGCCATGCTGTTTTAATCACATTCATTTGAATTTTATTTTCGCCGCGCATTGCTATTCTCCATTAAATTGCACCAGAAGTTTTTTTCTCGAGCATAATAATAATATAAAATAAAAAATTAATTGAAAAAACGCGAGAACTGTTGTTACTATCTCATAGTGTTACAAGTGAAGAAGAAGCAATAATTTCCACAAGCCTCAATTAAATTTCTTCACCAAAAGTTTTTTTTATTGAGCGTAATAATAATAACAAAATAGTAGAGAAAATAAATAAAATAATAATAATAATAATAATCAACCAAAATAATAATAAAATAATTGTGAATAAAATAACTGTAAATAAAATAATTGTAAATAAAATAACTGTAAATAAAATAATTGTGAATAAAATAACTGTGAATAAAATAATTGTAAATAAAATAATAATAATAATAAAAAATAATATATTAATCACAAAAATACGTCTGCCTGCTAATGATTATTGACGAAGTGCGTTTAATTGTGTGGATGGTCACAAACCACCTATTTCAAAAAAATCGTGAAATGCAAAGGAGACACGCAGCGAAAATCCACATGTATTGTGCGCTGGTATTACGGCTATTGCAGCAAAATGATGAAGAGGTGAGATTATACGTTAGGTTTATGTTATCTGAGCTTGTGGCTTGTTTGAACGATGTCTGATGAACAATTTTTGAAAAATTTGCAGAGAAGCCTGTATTGCCAAGCAATTGTTGGCTGGAACGAACGCCTGTTGGGAGCTCTGCTGAGGGTGACACCGGATAGTGTACACCGACTCGTGGAATTGTGTGGGCGGAATCACAAACGGTCAGGCTGGTGTGTCGAACTTGAAGTGAGCCTTGCATTTGCTCAGACATGATTTGTATAATTCATTAGAACAAATATGAAATATTCACTTATCACCCTGGTTATTTTCTAGGCAATTACTTTTCTCTTTTGGCTGGCTTGCGGGACATCGTACAGGGTTGTTTCCTTTGGCTTCGATATCCCACGGACAACTGTGCATAACATCATTCACAAATTTCTGGATCTAGTCATCGGGATTTTGCCTGTTGTTGTGCGACTACCATCCGAAGCAAGACTGCCAAACATAGGTGCAGCATTTGCTAGGAAAGCGAACAGTGCTGTATTCAGGCAGTGTGTTGGGGCCATCGATGGGTGCCACATCCGTATACTTTGTCCAAACAATTTGCATGACCAATACTATAACCGAAAACAGTTTTATTCCATAAATTTGCAAGGCCTCGTTGACGACTCTGGATTGTTTATTGATATTGTGAGTGGATTCCCCGGATCTGTGCATGACAGTAGGGTGTTCAGTAATAGTGCATTATTTCGACACGGTCTGTATCCTCCAGAAGGCTATTTCATGATAGGTGATAGTGGCTATCCGTGTAGGCGACACCCTGTGAGCATCATTACACCGTACAAAGCACCTCTCACTGCAGAGAAGAGAGCTTTCAATCATGCGCTTAGCAAAGCAAGAATAACTGTTGAAAAAGCGTTTGGTATTCTGAAAGTACGATGACGAATAATATTCACAAAAGCCTTGGAAGTTAAAATCGAAACTGCGATTAAAGTCATAGTTGCTTGCGTAGTAATGCACAATATTTGCATCACACAAGGCGATATTATTCGTATAAATGAAGATCACCTACTAGAGCCGCTTCCACCTCGTCGTGTTCCCCATGAAGTACAGCATGGGAATGACTTTCGCGACCTATGTCTGATGCTGTATACGATTGAACAAGCGCAAAGAAATCGATAATTGCACATTCACGTAAGAGTCAATTTCGGGACTAATGTAGAGCAGTCTACTTAAGGTTCCACTGTATTAAAAAAAAATTGAAATATTTATTCCTTGATCTGAGCGCATGATTGAGAGCTCTCTTCTATGCAGTGAGAGGTTCTTTGTACGGTGTAATGATGCTCACATGGTGTCGCCTACACGGATAGCCAGTATCACCCATGCTCGGCAGTTTATATTACCTCCCCTCTGTAATTCTAATAATTAATAATCATGTAATTATCTGTAATTATAATAATTGATAATTATTCGCGGTGAATTTCACGACAAGTCCCGTCATAAAACCGGAGTACTTTATTTTTTCATACGCGAAGCGTGGCTAAAACGTCGACTATCACACTGAAAGTAAAAAAACTTACTTATAGGAACCGAAGAACTGAATTTTTGCAAATCCGACTGTTGTGTATCATGCCTGTTTTCAAAATAATCGAATTGTAACAAAATAAATTTATATAAAATAAACTGAGTCATTTATTTTATCTTCGTATCTTTATTAAATCAATAAATTTAATTCTTCAATTATATTAACACATAAATGAAACGGTCAGGAAAGCGAGAACAGTGATGGCGCAGGTGTGGGGTATCGGACAGAGGAAATTCAGAATCAACGAAAAAACCAAGAAGAAAATAATAAATGAAATAATTACGGAATGCTAGAAAGCAATACAAAAGAAGGAAGAGGGGGCAAAGTCAAGGTGGAAAGAAGAAATACAACTATGGTATGCAGATGAGTATTTTTTTTTTAAATTCTTTTTAAAGACTCGATTAAAGATGATTAAGCAATTTCCCAATGCACCATAGTGTATATAAAATAGGTCTAATGTCCGACAGAAAAACGTTTATTAAACGTTGTCAAACGAATATACGTGAGATATACGTTTTTTCGGCTGGACATTAGTCCTATTTTATATACACTATGGTTTATTGGGATTAAAATGAAATATTCGACTAGGTTGATTCTATTTCTTTGATAGAAATCCTTTAAGAATTGCGAGAAGCTCTTCTTCGTTTTTCCTGGCGTGTCCCCGATCGCGCACCTGGCTGTGCATCTCTTCTTTAATCATTGCGACTAATTTTGCAGTCGCAGAATTATTTGATGACGTCCGTGCTCTCTTCCTACTGACTGCTGGCCGATTTCTGCTCTCTTGGGCATTGACGTGCGTTACCGGTAATGAGTGTTGTGAAAAGGAAGTAGGAGGTGTAGTAAAGGAAGTAGAAGGCTGTGTAAAGGAAGTAAAAGGTTGAGTGAAGGAAGTATAAGGTTGAGTAAAGGAAGTAGAAGGTTGTGTAAAGGAAGTAGAAGGTTGTGTTAAGGAAGTAGAAGGTTGTGCAAAGTAAGAAGTTGAAGGTTGTGCAAAGTAGGAAGTTGAAGTTTGTGGAGAATACGAAGGAGATGGCTCAGGGAAGCAGAAGGAAGAAAGAGAAGAAGATGGGCCGACAGAAGACGCAGACGACTCGTTCAAGTCTTGATCCTCGTTAGCCGATGCCGCTTGATTTGGCGTAAACGATTCGATTAATAGCAGGGGCTTCATGACATGACGGCCAGACATAAACTTATTCATCTCGTCGAAATATGGCCAGTTATGCGCGCCATGGGGCAGTTCTTCTAGCCCTTCGCCAGTTGGAGGGACCATGATTTTTTTATATTTTATTTGTAGGTTTTCCCACTTCTTTTTTCATTGGTATGCGGTAGCCCCGCATCTTAAATTTGTCGCCACCATTTCCCATGCACCGCTGCTCGATCCGCGCTTGCCGGTAAATAAGTTATTCAAAGACGACCTAACCTTTATCAACATTATAATGTTGTTGGGTTGCCCTGAAAATCGAAGTGATCAATCAGACTCTTGATAATAATTACTAGATTCAAAGATTGAAATATAAATGAATGTAATTCAACTGTACTTACAGACATGTATCGGTACGTTAGGATTCATTTGCTTATTTTATTTTTTATATTTTATTGATGAAAATTATTTCGTCTTCTTATTTTATTTACAATTATTTTATTTACAGTTATTTTGTTCACAATTATTTTATTAACAATTATTTTATGTACAATTATTTTATTTGCAATTATTTTATTATTATTTTGGTTGATTATTATTATTATTATTATGTTATTTATTTTCTGTACTATTTTGTTATTATTATTACGCTTAATAAAAAAAACTTTTGGTGAAGAAATTTAATTGAGGCTTGTGGAAATTATTGCTTCTTCTTCACTTGTAACACTATGAGATAGTAACAACAGTTCTCGCGTTTTTTCAATTAATTTTTTATTTTATATTATTATTATGCTCGAGAAAAAAACTTCTGGTGCAATTTAATGGAGAATAGCAATGCGCGGCGAAAATCAAATTCAAATGAATGTGATTAAAACAGCATGGCCGATGGGTAGACAGTTGTGTAAGCAAAGTCCACTCGGCGTGGACAAAACTTATCACAGCGAAAGCGATACCTATTTGTCGCTGAATACGGGCTATGAGCGACATCGTTGAAAGGCGCCTTTATATTTTCGTATACTTACTTCTCTATGCTAGTGCCCTCTACCAGTAGTAATCCGAACAACAAGGTCGACAAATGAGTGGGCGAATGTACGAGGGTACGAGGGCATGAGGGTATGAGGGTGCACCCTTACCAGTTGGAACACGGCCTATGTCCTCCGTGTATTTTTATAGTATTTTTTGTTTCTTGCAATAATAGTCCAGTCAATCCGTGTATAAAAAGGGGGCAACCGTGCATTTTGGGTAGGCAGCGATTTTTTGGGGGGGCTTCAAAGGGTGGTCGGCAGTTAGCTGAAAACTCATTTTTCGGGACTGGGGGTATCGTCATTCGATCGCCATCTTGAAATTAGGGGGGTAATTCGTTTTTTTGATTCATCTTCGCAACCGTAAGGCTGACAAAAATTTTGCGGCATGCATTTTTGTAGCTCATACAATTATCTATAACTTTGATTCATAACTTTTCCGGCTAAGATCAATAATCAAAAAGTTATGAGTAGAAAAAGAGGACAAAGAAGATGATGAAATACTTCAAGGCGAGATAACTCGGGAATTTCAAATCCTCCAAGTATTTCATTAACTTATGTGTCGTTTTGTTCTGCTCATAACTTTTTTGCTATTGATATCAGCCAGAAAAGTTATGCATCACACTTATAGATAATTATATAGGCTACAAAAATGCTTTTCACAAAAATTTTTGTCAGCCTCACGGATGCGGAGATAATCTAAAAAAAACTAGTTACACCCTTAATTTCAAGATGGCAACCGAATGGCAACACCCCCAGTCCCGGAAACTGAGATTTACACTCACGGCCGACCCCCCTACGAAACCGAAAAAAAAAATCGCTGCCTACCCAAAATGCACGGTCAAATCACGAATTGACTGGACTATAATCAATCCTCCGCTGGCGCAACCTCTGGCTGCTGATTTTATAGCTAGGCTGTCGAACACCTGGTGGTCTTTTGATAATAATAGGGTTGGGCTTGTAGTATGCCACGATTCGCTTACTATGTCCTGCTCCGTTAGCTCGATTGTCATCTGGTGTAAGTTATTCAGTTCTTTAGGCATGGTCGTATTCAAATTTCGTTGCAATTGGGTGCTTTGCTGCTCTAGTGCAGGGGTCTCTCGTCGGGTCCTGGTCTTACCGTGATATTTTGATTACGTAGTCATGAAATGCTTGTACAAAATTTGCAGAGATGCTTGCGAATCAGATTTGCTGTTGAGATTTCGTCAAAGTAGGCAGTAGAGTATACAGTTGAACTATCCTCCTAGAGATATTCGACATTGCCGATTGTGAGGTGTATCACATAATCGAAAAGCGTTGCAGATTTCAGAGTCGGTAAATAGCGTGCCAACGTTTGGAAGGATGCGACCACGTCAGAATGTTCAAGATTCCATTGCACTAGATTTTTCATATTCATTGGATAGTAATCTGTTTTTAATTTACGTAAACAATTAGTCAATTCTGTAGTTTTATGTACAGTTTCGTATATAATACAGGCCAAAAAGTTGTTCAGCATTCGTGTTTTTTTATTCCAAATCTAAATAGCCGAAAAGCACTCGCATTACCCAGGAATATCGTTCGATTTGTGTTGCCCAAATTTTAGATGGATTTTTGGAAACTTGTACTATCAGGGAGTACAGGCTTATTACTTTTTCTTTCCTTTTTTCGACCCCGTTTATCATGCTACGAAACGTGTAGAATATGAATATGAATTCACTCTCCAAGTTAGAAAGCAGTTCGTCAAAGTATCTCTTTTTTTTTCACATATTTCAGTAAGTCTTACAGTATCGATGTCACAACGACAAATTTGCAAAAAAACACAAAAAATTAAAATAACAAAAAAATCAACAAAAAAGTGTTTATTATAAATTTAAATTCAAAACAGTTCAATGAAGTATTCCCCATGGAATATAGTCGTAGATTTTTTTTTGGCTTAATTCGGTTTTAGAATCTACGATATTCACCATAGTCATTATCATCGTCGGCCGAAATAAAATAAGAAAATACAAATAAGGTGCGGAATAGAACACTAGCCCTGACCTTGGGTTCAATAAATCGTTTATAACTTTATTCGTTGGTGTCTCTTCACACGCTGTGACCTAGGTGACTCGTATATCTGACTTCCCGAGCAGAAATCCTAGCACGGCGGCGGTTCTTATAGAACGGGCCAACGTGAAAACGATATCGGCATCCCGATGTGACGGCCTAATATCGAAAGTTTTTAGCGGCCCGACCCTGTCCCAATATCGAAAATTAATTTAATGGTTATACCCTGGCCCACTACCTCGGCCCAATATTGGTATCAGATTGGCACCGAATACAGCGGGTGTACCTCGGCATGAGATATCCATCCGACGTTCGTTCCGATTGAACCCCACGGGACAGCGGTTGAACATCGGCGTCCGATATCTGTCCAATATCGGATCCAGAATGACCCCCGATACGTCGGCCGTGGCTCGACACGAGACATCCACCCAACGTTGGTCATGGATCAATCGCCATGCCCCCGGTCGAACATAGGCGTCCGATATCTGTCCAATATCGGATCCAGAATGACCCCTGATACGACGGCCGTGGCTCGGCACGAGAGACCCACCCAACGTTGGTTGCGGATCAATCGCCATTCCGTGCAGAAATTGATGAACCGCGGTTGTTCTTATTGAACGTACCAACGTCGAACCAATATTGGCATTCTAATGTTCCAATGTAACGGCTTTGCATTGTCAATTCCAGCTGGCCCGAGTTCGGCACAATATCATGAACCGCGACAACGGCTACATGTTGTTGCACTAGATTGGGCCAGTGCTGGCTCCATATTGGTTGCCAATAGATCGTTCAAATATATCCACGTAGTATGTTCACCCAATATTGGCCATCGCGGCGCAACCGTTGGAGTGGTCAGTCGTCAACGTCGGATGTACACCCAATATTGGCCATTGGCTGGCAATCATTGCGGCGGTTAGTCGCCAACGTCGGATAAGCACCCAACATTGGCCTCTGGCTGGCAACCGCTGCAGAAGTTATACCGTGGTTGACAATCTCGGTCCGAGGTCGAACTTGAGCTAGCAGCCGTTGCGGAAGTTATACCGTGGTTGACAATCTTGGTCCGAAGTCGAACTTGAACCAGCAGCCTATGCAACGGTCATACTGTAGTTCACAATCTCGGTCCGAGATCGAACCTGAGCTAGCAGCCGTTGCAGAAGTTATACCGTTGTTGACAATCTTGGTCTGAGGTCGAACTTGAACCAGCAGCCCATGCAACGGTCATACCACGGCCCGGAATCTCGGAACAAGACTGGCCTCAAAACACCTATTTATAAATTCTATAAAATAAATACGGGGCATGATATACTGGCCCAATAATGCAAGACTATATAGGGCCGTGGATGGATGCCAATATCTGCCCGAATCAGAAACGCACCATTTACCCAAGCACGTCAGGCAATATTGGGCCACCGTAACATCGAATCTTGGTCCGGTGCCGGCACCCAAGCTTGGTCCGACTTTCTTTCGGTGTTATCGGGCCAATACGGAACAGCGTTACATTTCAATCACGGACCAAAATTGAATAGCAATCGCGGGCCAAGATTTTTCGAGCGGCTGCAGCGTTGGACCAATATCGCGCCGTTGTGAAATTTCTGCTCGGGTTATGTCTAATGGCGTATATCTCGCAGCGCTGCGACGCCTGCGCATCCTCGTTCTCTTACCGGCGGTCGGATTTGAATGTGTCTTTACGCCGTATATATAGCAGGCATATCTCTCTCTCTCTCTCTCTCTCTCTCTCATTCGAATAGTGTATAACCCTACGTGTATTGCAGCCAGGGTTTCCACCACTCCGGGTTTGACCCGGAGACTCCGGGTTTTGGTTACTTTACTCCGGGTTCCGGGTTAAAAACTAAATCTCCGGGTGAAACGTATGACCCATTATTTGTCATCCAGACCAGACTCCTTTGTTGAAAAGTGTATCAGGAAATTCAAAATATATTTTCAAATTCAAAGTTAATAACCAAAATTGATCATAATTTTCGTTCGCTTCGTGGAGTTACTTGTAATTTACTTGTAGTGAAAATCTTGCGTATTTATAACTAGTGGATCAACCGTACAAACGTTTCTAAGTAGTTTTATTGTGATTTCTCATAAAAAGCGTTGAAATTTTCATTTTAACCACCCCCCCCCCCCCCTTCCGCCTGTCAATCTCCGGCTCATAAGTCGGCCTGAGGTGGCGACCGTGATTGCAGCCGTGCAGGTTCCCTGCGATTCCTCAGCGATCTGCGCAAGTTCAAGGGATCTGACTTTATTCCTTCATTGTTCTTTACCCGACCGCTTTCGGCTTTAATTTCATTTTTCAATTTTTTTTCTGTTGTGCAGGGGTCTTCGGGCGCTAGATTCCGGTCAGCTCCCTCTCCGTTCCCTGTACAAATAGTTTACTTCTATAGTTCTCTGTTGGTTCCAGTGGCCCGACTGTCGTGATTTCCTAGCGAGGATATGGTTTTGCTCGTGTTTATTCGTATCTTACGTCGTAGGGTTGTTCGAGGCTTCTTTTCGAAGGCGTGTTACTGGCCGATTGCGCGTATTTGGTTCATGTGCCGTTTCCATACCCGATCATCGTCCAGCTCCACCTCGTATATAAGATTTCCTAGTTTTTCTTTGTCACGTCCGTGATCAATGGTAATATCAGTAGATAATGTGATTCAAGATCGGTATCATACATATCGAAAACCCCTAATATTCTTTCGATAGAATTTTAATTTAAATTACCTTCCTCTGCCGGTCTACAAAACGTGATGAAAAATATACATATAAATATTTGAATATATTTATAAATATTTATATATATTTATATATTATATATGATTCAATATATTTTCATATTGATTTATCTAAAAATAGCTAGTTTAACTATTTTTGGATTTTTATCATAACCATATAAAATGATTACTCCGACTTCTCCCAGAGTCAACTGCACTAAAAAAAAACTATCTACAACTAGTTTTACTTGACGGAGATGGTCAATATTAATCAAATAATTTGTTAGCGCAGACTAAATGAATATAGTTTGACCGACTGTACATACATGGTCAGATCTCTATATTGCTACATTGACCATACGACTTTTGTCAAAATTAACGGTAAATTTATAGTTCAGAACAACATAATTTGATAAGTTCTAGTGACTATAAATTCGGACTGTCCTCTCAGCGAACAATAATTTATAGTGCAGTTAACCAGATTTTTCTCTGGGTGTAGACTTTTCATTTATATTTCATTCATATTTCCAAAAATCAAACATTTGATTTTGTGAAGCACAGTTTTTATCCAGTAGACACATCAACAGGATGTTTCTGTCATTACTCTTCAAAATCGCGACGTAATGTACTTACAGTTTTGAAATTCCACCGAGTTTTGAAAGTATTCATTTCTGCTCGATTCAACATTAACACAGATCACTTTACCATGCTGTTCGTTCGTCAGTGAGTTTTAAATTTGTATTAATTTATTGACTGCGTCACATCGTCAAGAGATCACTGAGATCATTTAGTGATTTTGCTGTGTATGTTGCGGATACATCTTGCGATACGGTCTCATAGATTTCCTTTATTGTTTTTTTAAGAAATCTCTAAATTACGTTCGTAACGCTGCAAACACGGCTGAGTGTGTGATTGATAGCTTGAATGTGTTTATCATGCCGGCAGGGTTCCATCCAAACAGAGCTCTGTTATACTTGACGGATGCTGCTCCCTTTCATTCCATTTTTCCCTTTTTCCCTTTCATGCGCACTCTCGTTCTCTTACCGGCGGTCGGATTTGAATGTGTCTTTACGCCGTATATATAGCAAGCATATCTCTGTCTCTCTCTCTCTCGTTGTAAATAGTGTATAACCCTACGTGTGTTGTAGCCGTGCAGGTTCCCTGCGATTCCTCAGCGATCTGTGCAAGTTCAAGGGATCTGACTTTATTTCTTCGTTGTTCTTTACTAGCCCGCTTTCGGCTTTAATTTTTTTTTTTATTTTTTTTTTCTGCTGTGCAGGGGGCTTCCGGCGCTAGATTCCGATCAGCGTTCTCTCCGTTCCCTGTACAAATAGTTTACTTCTCTAGTTCTCTGTTGGTTCCAGTGGCCCGACTGTCGTGATTTCCTGGCGAGGATATGGTTTTGCTCGTGTTTATTCGTATCTTACGTCGTAGGTTGTTCGAGGCTTCTTTTCGAAGGCGTGTTACTGGCCGATTGCGCGTATTTGTTTCATGTGCCGTTTTCATACCCGATCATCGTCCAACTCCACCTCGTATATCAGATTTCCTAGTTTTTCTCTGTCGCGTCCGTGATCAATGGTAATATCAGTAGATAATTTGATTCAAGATCGGTGTCACACATATCGAAGATCTCTAATATTCTTATTAATATTTCCATCCTCTGTCCAGAAATTTTGAATTCACGATCCTTTCTGACCAGATGCAGCATCACCAATGGTAATGTTGGTAGATAATTTGATTACAGATCGGTATCGTACATATCGAAAATGTCCAATATT
This sequence comes from Tenthredo livida, assembly GCA_963992785.1. Lineage (NCBI taxonomy): Eukaryota > Metazoa > Arthropoda > Insecta > Hymenoptera > Tenthredinidae > Tenthredo > Tenthredo livida. The sequence goes on from OZ023073.1 coordinate 5,874,245, forward strand.
AAAATGCAATATTAAAATGCAGTGTTCCCTCATTCTGTTTTTTCGACAATAACATCTTTGACGAGACAAAACGCTGAAAGAAAGGCTTCATGCAATTTCCACCTGTTTTGAATTACTGCAGAATAATTGTTACTGGCTCGCATCATGGTCTCAATCTCCATCTGTTTGAGTATCACAATGACCAAGGTATTCTAAACTGCAGGTCGTGGACAATCGAGGATCGCTTCCAACTGAACATAACATTGTAAATCTTAATTTGCAGAATAAGAAGGAGGAAATAGATTGACAACAAATTTCAATGGCATATGAGTCCTCGCCAACGTCACCAGATATTGTCGTTTATGGGGAATTCTACGCCAACTCACCGAGCCCGTGACTCTGACCAATTTTGATTTTTCTGATTTTTTTTTATATGATCGACCTTCCTCCAAAAACCGCGAAAAAGGTGTTTTTGTTCTTTTCTTTTTTAGACCCTTTTTGTTCAATCGATATTGAAGCTGTCTCAAAAACGCGGTTTTCTATTTTTTTCAAAAAATTGACAAAAATTCCTTGGAGTGAAACGATGATTTTAAGCCCAGAATGAGAATGTGATCCCGGTTTTTCTAGTTTCTGGAGCGATTCAAACATTTCAATTCAACAAAAAAATCGTACAACTTGCGTTGAAATTGTTGAAATGAAATGTTTGAATCGCTCCAGAAACTAGTGAAACTCCAAGGAATTTTTGTGAATTTTTTGAAATATATAAAAAATGGCGTTTTTGAGATAGCTTCAATAACGATTAAACAGAAAGGGTCTGAATAAAAAAAAAAAAACACCTTTTTCGTGGTTTTTGGAGAAAGGTCGATCATATAAAAAAAAATCAGAAAAATCAAAATTGGTCAGGGTCACGGGCTCGGTGAGTTGGCGTGGAATTCCCCATATATAGAATAACTCTGTGTTGGCAACCGAACTCGAATTATCGGGTTGTTAAACAATATATTTCAGTTATTATGTCGGCGATTCATGAAAAATCATATTCGTATGTTATTATACATCATACTCAAAGATATATTCACTCAAAAAATGAACAGTTTATGTCTGATATCTTAGTCATTCAAATCATTATTTAACCATAGATTCACGCTCTCAACTCCTTACTTCAATCTGATTATTTCGGTAAGGGCAACGGTTATGGCCTAGCAGGACGTACTCTGGTATATGTGGTACCTGATGCATGAGGTCCGTCGTTAACAGTTGGATGAACAATCCTCAGGAAGATATGAATTTTGAAACCAAAATTAAAAAAAAACAAAAAAAAAAAACGATAAGATGATCAGCTACTTTGATTATATTCAAATGCTCATTTGATTTGGCATGACATTAGCTTGTAAACAGCCATGTATTACATACACTCGAACCTCAGCTATTTCACGAACTCCGCTATTTGACCACACTTGCCCTCTGCTATTTGATGGGCTTAACCCCCACTATTCGGCAGCGTTCCCCTTAACATCGGGGCCGTCAGTGAAGCGGAGTGGCGCGAACTGGCTGCGCAGAAAACCGTCCACAAGGAGTAGGAGGCCCCTACTTTCGTCAGATAGCAGAAACGCTCGGTCCCGACTCGGTCAAATAGCGGTGGTTCTTAAAACCAGCTCGCTGACTTCGCCACGAAGGCCATCGGGATAACAGAGCAATTCTTCCTCTTCGTAGAACTTCTCTGGGTCATTATTCCATAGTTCAATTTTAATGTCCGTGATTTTCATAAAAATAATAAAATGGTAGAGTACTTCTGGTGACAAGCTGTTTTGCAGGTGAAACCAGTGGTAATCCAAAATATTATATTCAGAATCCTCCGAGATACGTGCCCTCGTTAGACTATCAATGAAACGGACTATTGCCAGGACTAAATTTTTAGAGTCATTGTTCAACTCCTCTCTCGGGAGCGGCAGCTTTCCGGCACTTTGGAAGTTTTTGCTTGTGTGCCCTGTACCCAACACTCGTGTGCCGCTGGCATGTTCCGACTTCCGGCCGATCTCCTTGCTCTGCGACCTCTCAAAGGTTCTCGAGCGGCTACTGTTTGACCAGGTTACATCCTTCCTTCGGTCGCGCAACCTGCTGGCTCTAGTGGATTGGAGCACAGCCATAATTCTATTCTTCATTGTATTGCACGCTATCTTTACTTATGGGACTGCATCCCGCCGATCCTTGCTCTTCACTGCTTACATTACTCACCGCTATATGGTCATTCCCTGAGATTGTGCTCCACTCCTCTGACTGCCGCTAACTAGGCTATTCGCTTTTAAGCTACTCTGTTCTATGCTGTACCATTGCTTCTTCTTATTACTGCGCTGTATTTACTGTCTTGCTCCCATATATCTCTATCAGTCTGTCACCCTAATTGTGTTATATCTCTTGTTGTATCTACATTTTGCCCCTAAGCGTGCTAGGGCATGTCAATAAACAATCAATCAATCAATCAATCAATCTCTCTCTTTCTCTCTCTCTCTCTCTATATATATATATATATATATATATCTATATATCTATCTATACCGTCAAGTTTTAAGGAAGCGGAACGATGGGCGTGCTATAGTTGGACCAACACACGCTCGCGTTGCGTACGTGGGCTTCTACTCGCAGTCACTGGCAGCTCACGTACGCAACGCGAGCGTGTGTTGGTCGAACTATAGCACGCCCATCGTTCCGCTTCCTCAAAACTTCACGGTATATCAAATATCAATAGTGGTCAATGGTGATGTAGATGCTATTGCGAGTTGGGCCGTAACAAATGGTCTCAAGCTGAATGTCTCGAAAACGAAAGCAATGGTCCTTGGTAGTTCGCCATACCTTGAACAGCTGCGCAAAAGTGCCCTCCCTCCAGTATTTATAAATGGCCAGGTGGTCGCTTTTGTCGATGAGGTCAGAAACCTTGGTGTCCATATATCCGCGGATTTATCATGGAACAAGCATGTCGCGCAAGTCTCCAGGAGGGTCTATGCATCCCTTCATAGGCTGAAGCACCATGGTGCGGTTCTCTCTCCTCAAGTTAAGACTATGCTTGTTAGCGCGCTAATCACACCGCATCTAGATTATTGCTGCCTGGTGTTCAATGACGTGACGGACTACCTCAATCAGAAGCTCCAGCGCCTTATAAATTCTGGTCTGAGATTTATCTTCGGTGTGCGGAGGGATGCCCACATCACGCCTTACCGTCTCAAGCTGAAATGGCTCTCGGTCTCGGATCGGCGGTTGTTCTTCCTTGGCACTTTCCTTCACCAGGTTCTAGCTACCTCCTCGCCTCCCTATCTACGTGAACTGTTCTTGTCTCCGGACCCCCATGTGCGTCGCTCCTCCAGGCTCGTCGACTCTGGCCACACTTTAATATTTACTGTTCCAAGCCATAGGACTGCTTGTTATCGGCATTCCTTTGCGCTCTCAGCCATTTATTTTTGGAATAGCTTGCCTCATCCGATTCGGGAGGCATCGTCACTCGATATTTTTAAGGCAAGACTCTTTTCGCATTTGTCTTCGGCCGAGGCGAGTGGCGCTGTTGTCCAGGCAAGATCGAAGCTCTGACTCTCGGGCGCACTCCCAATGGACTGCTCACAATCGGTTGCTCAATGTATCATTACTTAGTCTCCATTCTCATGCGAGTGCTATCGACACTGTCATTTATGGCTTCATTAACTAGTTGTGTTAATCGGTTATTGTATTCATCCGTTATATTTGCTGATTTATTGATCATGTCCAACTATTTTGTACACTCATTCCATTTATTTAGTCTAATTGTCGCCGTTATTTTTAGTCATACTCTCACCTATCTCATTGCGGCTAATGAGACGTTGGTGCCAGCACTCTCCGTTAATCATTATCCACTATCAGTCCGTTATATCATCTCATCTCTGCATCTTATCTATATCTTTGCCACTTCTACAGTATTCTAACTATATTACTATTGGCTACCTTTACTTTGCAAAGTACATATCACTGCCTTGAAGCTACAATCGTGAAGTTGTAGTTGTACTAGACGGATACACTATTGTAAATTGTAAATTAATGTACTAGATGGTTACTCTATTGTAAATTGTAAATTAGTTGTACCAGACGGGTACTCTATTGTAATGTGTAAATTAGTGTAAATCTTTTTGTCATTTTACTTTCTACTGCTGCTTGCTCCTTGGCCTAATTGTAGGCTACGGCATAATAAATTATATCTATATATCTATCTATCTCTCTCGTTGTAATAGTGTATAACCCTACGTGTATTGTAGCCGTGCAGGTTCCCTGCTGCTCCTCTGCGATCTGCGCAAGTTCAAGGGATCTGACTTGATTCCTTCGTTGTTCTTTACTAGCACGCTTTCGGCTTCCATTTTTTTTTCAAATTTTCTTTCTGCTGTGCAGGGGGCTTCCGGCGCTAGATTCCGATCAGCGTTCTCTCCGTTCCCTGTACAAATAGTTTACTTATCTAGTTCTCCAGTGGCCCGACTGTCGTGATTTTTCCAGCGAGAAAATGGTTTTGCTTGTATTTATTCGTATCTTACGTCGTAGGGTTGTTCGAGGCTTCTTTTCGAAGGCGTGTTACTGGCCGATTGCGCGTATTTGGTTCATGTGCCGTTTCCATATCCGATCATCGCCCAACTCCACCTCGTATATCAGGTTTCCTAGTTTTGCTCTGTCACGTCCGTGATCAATGGTAAATTTTTTTTTCGATGGGTCACTTTAGATTAGTCAAGTTTATGCACAAATCACATAAATTTATACAATACATTAATCAATCATCCGCTTTACTAGAACAGGTGGTTAAGGAAGGAGTTAGATATAATTATTCACAGACAACAGAATATAATTGGGAGACAAATACTATATGTACGTTGTAAGCCGATTTTCGGTCACTGATGAAAAGACGTTTATATTAATATATATTTTAGAAATTGAAATTCGCACATTGAGTCATGAAAAATAGTATACGACACACGTGCGCGTACGTGATCCTCGCACTCGTGTTGAACTACACTCGTTCGAGAATCACTTACTTCGCGCAATTGTATCGTAATCTACTATAAACCTTTTTACGACTTTTACTTCCTCTGAATGATCAAGTCTGGTCATCTCATCGCACATACTCACACAGTCGGCAAACACTTGCAAGAATACTCACAGCTTCTTTATCCTTCTTCTTCATTTGCTCACTCTATATCTGGCATTGCTCGATTACTAAGTCAAAAATCTATTTCGTAATCAACGTTTCAGTGCACGTGTTATTAAAAATACCTTACCTGCCATATGCCATTTCTGAAATTATGCACACATTATTACATTTATGCAATGGGCCCTGCAGCATTATCCGAATTTTCAATAACAATGGCTACATATCATCTGACAAGGATGATATAGACCACATTGAGTGGACCTATAACCAGTCAATTTTAAGAGAATATGTGCCATCCCAATGATACTCATGTTCACCTATAAGTTATTTATAAATTTGCTATATTTTATTATATATAAAAGGTTATACACATTCGGGTTGGTGGAGAAAAACCGAATGACTAACATTAATAATTAGCGAAATTCCGAAATGTCAAAGTTGAGAAAACTTTCAATACAAATGAGCCTCATACAAAAGCTTCATAATTTGGTCCCTTGGAATATTTAAATTAGGATCGATGACTGTTCGGCAGTAACGGTATTCCGGTATAAGATTTTCGGGATTTCTGTCATTATGAATTCCGGTCTTTCGGTTTTTCGACCCACACCCCTATAATCTGTTTGAGCAGTTGTCGGGTACAGATTGTACGTATAGAATTATGTAGCAATTATTAGCGTTCCTATAAATTCATATGCGAGATTTTTGAGTAAATATTGTTAATATTGATGATTTCAACGATTTTGCACGAGCCTGACGCACGCGGTGCGCGCCTGTGTTGGTTTTGTCGTAGGAAGGTGACTGGCTACGTTCACCGAATATTCTCGGTATGTGAATAAATATATTAAAAAAAGAAAAAATGGTTTCAAATGAATTCAAATGAATTCATGTTTATATTTATTTCACCGAACTGACCTATTCCGGATTGGTACTATAATGTCGGATTTATTTGTATGATTAACTCATTTCGTGACAATATTCGTTATTATGCTCAAATTCTGGCCGTTGTGGACTTCTACGAGCAATGCACCGTGGCCTTAGATAATCCGACTTATTGAGCCACTCTCGACGCTGTTTTTTTCCCGTTTTCTTCGAGTACTCGTAGAACTTTGACGCCGATCACTCACTCCAGTTTCCTTCTACAACAATATGATATTCCGCACGGCTTCCATCGGACGTTCCGGAGTCTCAGCTCAGAAATCATCTGCGATGGTCCGAAAGCTAGGACCCGCCATTGAGTTGCAGTGCAACCTCTCAATAAAGCCTCTCACGGGCTGTGAGGGGAATACATTTCTTATTTCTTGTCTTATTCTCTGTCTTGATTTTCGTCTTATTTCTTGTCTTGATTTTTGTCTTGATTTTTGTCTTATTTTCTGTCTCGATTTTTATCTTATTTCTTGTCTTATTTTATGTCTTGATTTTTATCTTATTTTTTGTCTTATTTCTTGTCTTATTTTATGTCTTGATTTGTATCTTGATTTTTATCTTATTTCTTGTCTTATTCCTTGTCTTATTTTCTGTCTTGATTTTTGTCTTATTTATTGTCTTATTTTCTGTCTTGATTTGGCGGTGTTGGCGCGCAGCCACGCGAGAACGAACGGCAACGTCGCAACGTCCGTCTTCCTTGCAGACGCGCACCGCCATGGTCGTAGTCCGTCCTAACCCATAATGTTAACCCCGAGCAACCATTGTCAGATTGTTTGCTTGTATGATAATTTTCAATAGCATATTAATTTACAACCGTTGTCAGAAAATGTATAACGAAACTATTTCTCTGACTGTGATACATGATAGATTATAACTTTACGCTAACCCTAACCTATCAATCTTCGCATGGTACTACTTAGGCGATGGGTATATCGCTGATACGTTCGAATCTTCAACAGGATTGTTTCAGTTTCGCAATGGGGCAATTTTAATGGGAAACGAAAATAAGTGTGTGTGTGTGTGTGTGTGTGGTGTACTTAATTAAATAAGCAAGTGCATCAAATCATACAGTATCGCCGTCCTGCACCGTCAGGCAGTTGATCGCTACAATGCTATAAGTTTACGTAAAATGAATAAAAAGGAACGAAGATAAAGATCGAAGTAAAAAAAATATACAAATCAGAAAATCAGAAAAAGTCCGGAATTAGTCAGGAGTTATATGGCTGTTAAATATAGGAGATGACTGAAGATTCAATTGATAAATTAATCGGGCCAACAATCAGCCAACACGCGCTGATAATGGACATGGCTGAATCCGCATGGGAAGGAGTCTGCCTGTAATTCTTGGCACGAGGCGAGAAGAGAATCCCGACTTTTTATTTACATTTTATCCAAGGGAAAATGAAGATCATAAAGCTGAAATCAGGAACATATATAACTAATAATGATATTTTAAATAACACTGTGCCTATTCGCAAGACAGATTGACTCCAAGACAGACACTCCAGACATTCCAGAGACACTCTAATAGAGTCACGCAAGAGTCACACAAAATTTTTAGGAGAATTGGAGTGATTGAATTATTAATTTTTTTTCATAATATGAAACGACACTGGGGCACTTACAAAAAAAATTATTAATTCCGTCCGAGAATCCGCCCACTAGATGGTATGAGTGCGAGAGGGATGATCTCCCTTAATTGTGAGCCTGGGTCACGACGCGAAGCCACTCACCCGTTGGTTCAGCAGTCCAAAAAAGCAGTACAACATTTTTGCGAGACTCTTGCGTGACTCTGTTAGAGTCACTTTACCTGTCTGACGTGTCTCTCTTGGAGTCAATCTGTCGTGCGAATAGGCACAGTGTTAATTAAAACCAGGTGTGGATACAGGGGAGGGGCAATGCAATTGCCACTAACCGACTTACGACCAAAGCACTTTATTTTGACAAATTTCCAAATTTTCATTGACTGACGAATTAAAAATTTATCAAATTCGTTTTTGGAACGAATTTTCTGAAAAATAGGTGAAATCATACAAAAATCGCACTCCCTCGCCCCCTTAAACGGAATCCTGTATCCGCGCCTGATTAAAACACAAATCTCTTAATGCGTATGCTGCTAAAATCTTTTCGTGTCAATCATGTTGTCAGTCTTGTGATAGCCTTTGATAAGGAAGGATCTATTATAATTACTCACGATGGAGGCGGAATTATTGTCCATTCGAGGAAATAGAAAATTTATCGACAACGGATACACATATGTATTCGATAAGCAAAGTAAATGTGGAGAAAAAAAGTTTTGGCGGTGCACACGAAAAATGGATGGGTGTAAAGCGCGGATGCACACATGCGTGCGTACTGATCAGGTATGTATACACTATACATTAAGGCAGTGTTGCATGGGCTGTATTAATTACAATTTGTAATTAATTATATGAAAATTACAAATTACAAATGTGATTTGTTATCGGAAAAAATATACCCCATACTATGGGGTATATTCGAGTATATGTCGGTAGATTAAAAAATATACCCCGTATTATGGGGTATATACGAGTATATGTCGGTAGATAGGGTAGATTCGAGTATAAACCGGTTCATAGAATACTTTCGAGTATCAGTCGGTATGTAGGGTATATTCGAGTACAGGTTGATATATACAGTGTATTCAAGAATAAATTTTTATATCGGGTATATCCCATTACATATGGGATATATGTATTCGAGTATATGTCGTTAGATAGGGTAGATTCGAGTATAAACCGGCACATAGAATACATTTGAGTATCCATCGGCATGTCGAGTATATTCGAGTACACATGGGGTATATTCGAGTACATATGGGGTATATTCGGGATTATGTCGGTAGATTCGAGTATAAACCGGTATAAACCGGTGCATAGAATACATTTGAGTATCAGTCGGTATGTAGGGTATATTCGAGTACAGGTTGATATATACAGTGTATTCAAGAATAAATTTTTATATCGGGTATATCCCATTACATATGGGGTGTATGTATTCGAGTATATGTCGTTGGATAGGGTAGATTCGAGTATAAACTGGCACATAAAATACATTTGAGTATCTATCGGCATGTAGAGTATATTCGAGTACATATGGGGTATATTCGAGTACATCTGGGGTATATTCGAGTATATGTCGCTAGATAGGGTAGGTTCGAGTATGAACCGATGCATAAAATACATTCGAATATCAGTCGGCATGTAGAGTATATTCGAGTACATATGGGGTATATTTCGAGTATATGTCGGTAGATAGGGTACATTCGAATATATACTGGTATATACCCAAATATACGAAAGATATAAACAAAAATATACCCTGCATACCGGCACATATTCGAACGCACCTTATATATACTTGAATGTACGCAGTCAAAAGGTTAGAATAGGTTCAGCTACGCCATGGAAGCCACCCACACATAGGCATACGCACATGCGGAATACCCAGACGGTGGCTGTGGCTTGTTGAGAATTGTTACTCAACATTCCAATACATTTCGTAAATTGACTACATTTAATAATTAAGCAAGGCATGACCTGGAATGCGACAAAGCGCATCGCATTGCAGGTTGCGCCAATAATCGAGTAAGCATTATGTAAGTTATAAATCAGGCTAAAGACGGAGCCGCGCTTCAGTCTTGAGCAGATACCTTGAAGAAAGCGGAGGCTATCTGCGAATACTCATTGACTCGAACCGGAGCAAGTGCTCCAAACGCAATTCTTTTGTACTTTGTTAAATATTAAATAAAAACTACTTTGTCGCTATCTAGCACTTGGAGTGATTGTCAAAGATCACCTCTGGGAACAACCCTTTTAATTCCCCATTCCTTGAATAACGGGAGTTAAACAAATTACAACATTGGTGGCAGCGGTCTAGCGGATAAACCAGAGCTTGCAAGATAGTTAACGCTGAAAGAAAAGTAGAAAAGTGAAATAAAAAATAAATAAGTAAAAAAGAAGGAAGTTAAAGGTGCAACACGCAGTCGTTGTAACCTAGTGAAAGATACATCGCAAAGAAAGAGCTACAGCACGCAGCATTCGTGGCCAAGGCAAAGGAACCAGCACGGGGTACCTACAGCAGCAGCAGCAGAAGCAGCAGAACGCAGCGGTTCAACAGTACCAGAGGAATCAGAGGGTCAGCAACAGCCCAGCAGAAGCGGAAAAGCGAGATGAAGATATTCATTTTTGTGTAAGTCAGTTTGAAATCCTCGCAGTTTTAGTATTTAAGCCGCAAACATTGTCATTGAGAGCTAGCTGCCAGTTAGAAGCGTGCGAGCATTTAGAAAATTTTCATGTTTAGAGTATACAAAGAGTTTTAGATATTTTTTCGTCAAAGTAACGAGTCAGTCAGGCTCATCAGGCTTGGATTAGAATTTTCGATTAGAGTAGATGTCTGCTACTTGAAATAAGATTGAGGAACTTGTCGAGCAAGGTCAAACCGGGTGGATACAGGATCTTCGAAAAGAGGTCCTCCTACAAGTTTGCGAAAGATACGGTCTAGCAGTCGGTGATTCAAACACTGTAGAGGAGATTAGGGCAACCTTACGAGCATTTATTAAAAGCAATAGAAAGGGACAGCCAACTCCTTCCCCAAAGCCTAGACCAGGCACTTCCTTTTTTCCTGACCTACCTCAAACAGCATCCCAGGAGACAATACCCATTCCGGGTCCGGTTCCTGACGAGAAAGAATCAAGGCAACACACAGCAACCAAGATGACGGACTACTTGTCATTGAAGGAGTTGCGGCAGATGGTCAACGTTTTCGATGGAAGCGAGCCACGTAAGGTGGACGATTTGTTGCAAACAATCGAGTATGCGAAAGATAAAGTAAATCCGAATCAAAGACCAGACGTGTTAGAATTGGTCCTAAAAACAAAGATACAGGGCGAAGCAGCCATGGAACTCAGATATAAAGATATAAATTCTTTCGAAAAGCTGAAAGCCGAGCTCTTGGCATTGTACGGAGTTAAAAGCTCTACGCCAGCATTGTTGGTAGAATTATTTTCAAGTAGACAGAAAACGGGTGAAAACGCGCATGATTTCGGAAAGAGGGTTACGCGTCTTATGATGGATCTTATTAGAGCATGCGGAGCTAGGACAAATATAGCAGCGGAAAGAAAAGGAATAGAAGACCTACTCAGATATCAAACACTTGCCATTTTCGAAAACGGGCTACATTATAATTTGAGAATGATCGTAAAATCGTACCATTTCTCGGAACTTTCGGCTTCAATAAAGGGCGCGGAAGAGGAAGAAAAATCGCAAAACGGCGTAAACTCTATGAATCGGAGAACGAACCAGCCGGGCGATAGGAATACATCAGCAGTGAAGTGTCTGAAGTGTAATCAAACGGGACATTTTGCACGGGATTGTACCCAGGTGAAATACAAGCAATCGTTACCTACAGCAGGTCAGAGTAGATCGGTGCATCGTGTAGAATTAGTATGCAATTTTTGTAAACGCAGAGGGCACCTATATAAAGATTGTAGGGATAGAATGCGTCGCGATGAACGACGATCAGGAAATAACGGTAGCGGATTAGGCGAAAACCAAAAAGCTAGTACGTGTTACCCCCAAAATTCTTATAGTAAAAACGCAGGGCATGAAGGATCCCAGCAATCGACGAGGAATGCAGGATCGTACAAATCCATGAACGTCGCCAACACAGATAGAGCAAGTCGGAACAGAATAGAATTGAAGGCGAACGGAACCACTAAGGAAAGAATGACTCTTTTAGTAGACTCTGGTGCCGACGCCAGCATCATCAAAATAGGGATGTTGAAAAATGATTTGCCAGTTTTAGAAGAAACGACGAGTTTATCGGGAATAGGACAAGGCGTTGTTGAGGCACTTTGTAAAGTCATATTAACAATCCCATTGAAAGATAGAAGTATTGAGCACCCTTTCTTTGTGGTAAGAGACGATTTCAGTCTAGATGCGGATGGCATCATTGGAATAGATTTCATAGAGGATCACGAAGCCGCGATAGGTAAAAGCGCTCAAGCATTTTTCATACACGGGCAACGTTTCGAGCTCTTACGACCGTTAAAAACGGAGAAAATTAGGTTAGCGCCGCGAACAATAAGGAAGGTCAGTGCAAAAACAAATAGTAAGTTCATCGGCATTGTAGAGAAGAAGGAACTCGCCGACGGAGTATACCTAGGAAATTGCTTAACTAAACCGGCGAACCAAGAATGCATAGTAGACATTTTGAACCTAAACGATCACGAGGTGATATTGGAGACGCCGACCGTGGAATTGGAGGAGTTATGCGAGGAAAATAGCGAAACGAGCGACGAAGAAGCAGCCTACATAGGTTTAATAACTGGTAGAACGGGTAACCAACGAATCAAGCTAGTACATGATACCATTCGCACAGATCATCTTAACGAGGAGGAGAGAAATACTCTACTTAAGATATGCGAAAAGTATAGCGAAATCTTCTATTTACCAGGGGATAAGCTAGGCGTTACTAACGCGACCAGCCATACAATTACATTGACGGATGGGGAAAAACCGATTAATGTTCGTCCATACCGCCTACCTGAGTCGCAGAAACAAGAGATAAACAAGCAAATAGAAGCCATGTTAGAGAGTAACATAATACGACCGAGTCGTAGCCAATGGAACGCACCGCTTCTAGTAGTACCGAAAAAACCTGACGCATCAGGAAAGCAGAAATTTAGAATAGTCGTCGACTACAGAAAATTGAACGAGATCACGGTAGGGGATTCGTATCCTTTGCCAAATATTACAGAAATATTGGATCAGTTAGGAAAAGCGAAGTACTTTACTACATTAGACCTCGCCTCGGGATTTCATCAGATTCCGATGGCTGAAGAAGACAAGGAAAAAACTGCTTTCTCAACAGCACATGGGCATTATGAGTATAATTTAATGCCATTCGGAATGAAGAATGCGCCAGCGACATTCCAACGTTTGATGAATACCGTTTTAGCAGGGTTACAAGCATCTAAATGCTACGTTTATTTAGACGACATTGTAATTCATGGAGCAACACTGAAAGAGCACAACGATAGGCTCATCGAGGTACTAAAGCGACCGCAGGAGAGCAATCTCATCCTCCAGCCAGACAAATGTCAATTTCTTCGAAAGGAAACTAGTTATTTAGGGCATGTGATAACGTCGGAGGGAATTCTCCCAGATCCCTCGAAAATCGCGGACGTCAAGAAATTTAAGAGCCCGACAAACGTTAAACAGGTGCAGTCATTTTTAGGGCTAGCAGGTTATTACAGGAGATTCATAGAAGGATTTTCGAGTATAGCACGACCGTTAACGCAACTCACGCAAAAGGGACGCAAGTTGGAGTGGACAACGGTAGAAGAAAGCGCATTCGAAACGCTAAAATCAAAGCTCATCACGGCACCCATCCTAAAGTATCCGGATTGCACGAAACCTTTCTTGATAACAACAGATGCATCCGACAAGGCGATCGGAGCAATCCTCTCTCAAGGACCAATGAGGCAAGATTTACCAATAGCGAACGCAAGTCGAACGCTTAACAAGGCCGAAAGAAATTACTCGACCACTGAGAGGGAAATGTTAGCAATCGTCTTCGGGACTAGGCAGTTTAGACCATACGTATATGGAACGCATTTCACTGTGATCACGGATCACCTCCCTCTTAAATGGATCTTCAAAATCGAGGATCCTGGATCAAGGTTACTGAGAATGAGATTAAAACTCGCCGAACACGAGTATGATGTAGTTTACAAACCTGGAAAACTAAATACGAATGCGGACGCGCTCAGCAGAATATATAAGATTTACAGCAACAACCAGGAATTCGAAGAGGAAAAACCTTTGGAAGAAGGTACGGAACCTTCAGAAGGTACAAACATTCTCGTAGTATCAGAAGAAAAAGAAGAAGAATAAGAGGAAAAAGAAGATGATGATGAATCGGAACCGGAATACACAGAAGACAAGAAGAAAAAGATCTTGTACGAATATCACGACGCACCCATGGGTGGGCACCAAGGCGTATCGCGTACACTAGAACGCATAAAAATGGAACACAGGTGGCCGAATATGCGCAAAGAAGTAGAAGATTACATAGGTAAATGCGAGAAATGTCAGAAAAATAAAACGCAGAGGAAACTGAAAGCACCCATGATAATCACCGATACTCCTTCGAAAGCCTTCGAAAAATGTGCGCTAGATATCGTAGGGCCGTTGACTGTAACTAATACAGGCAATAAGTATGTACTTACGTTTCAAGATGCTTTAACCAAATTTAGCAAAGCTATGCCAGTGGCTGACCAGGAAGCTTCCACAGTGGCTAGAGAATTCGTAAAAAATATTATATGCGAATATGGAACACCCAAGGTAATCCTTACTGATCAGGGAACGAATTTTTTAAGCAATGTATTTAAGAATATGTGTAAGCTTTTGAAAATCGAGAAAATTCAAACGACGGCATATCATCCAGAATCTAACGGAGCACTGGAACGATCACATAGAACACTAGCAGAATATCTAAGGAGTTATATCGAAGAGGACCAGAGCAACTGGGATGAGTGGTTGCCGTACGCAATGTTCACGTACAACACAACCCCTCACACTGCAACAGGGTACACCCCGTACGAGCTTGTTTTCGGGCACCCGGCAGAAATACCATCATCGGTAAAGCAAGCGCCGAGACTTACTTACGCGTATGACGACTACGTTCAGGAACTACGCGAAAGACTTAGGGCGGCTAATCTCAAAGCAAAAGAGAATCTGGAAGCAGCCAAGGAAAAAGCAAAATCATACTACGACAAAAAAACGGTAGAGACAAAATTCCAGCCAGGAGATAAGGTTCTTCTACTAGATGAGACGGTTCGGCGGGGGAGATCAGCGAAATTAACGCCAAAGTATGTAGGTCCATACGAGATCACGGAAAAGCATTCGGATGTCAACTACACCATCCGGAAGGGTCGGAAGGAGACCAAAGTTCACGCCAACCGATTGAAGTTATTCGTAGAACATTGACTAGAAGGAGAGAAGCACGTCCCCAGCACCTATCCCACCCCTCACCATATTCCTCACAAATTTCACCATATAACAAAGGGAGGGGATGCATTAGTAGTAATATCTAAATTGACTTGCAGATCATGCCTGGCGATGGCGCTGGCAACAGAAGAAATCAGTCCATCTTTCAAGATCGAGAGGTTCAGGGATAATCCGGGCGTTTACTTCGAGAAAATAGGGACGCTGCAGGTGTACAAAGATAGGTGGAGTTTAGTAATAGACATGGACCTCCGCACGGTATTCGAGAGAGAAAAAAATGTGAAGGCACACCTGAACAATATACGCAAGACATGCGAGATTCCAGATAACGCAGGCTCGCTTTGATGTGAGACTATGAGTGAAACAGTAGGAAATTTGTTAGATAAGGTTGATAGGGGTTTGCAACTAGTCCGCGACGTCACATGCGTCGGGCCGGCACGAAAGCGCCGAGGTTTGATAGACGGTTTAGGCTCGATAGCAAAATCCTTGTTCGGGACTATGGATGCAGCAGATGCGGCTCGGATAGATGAAGAGATCGATGATCTTCGGGAAGATCAAGCCAACCTAAAAACGGCAATGAGTAAGCAAATCCAAATAGTATCATCGACGCTAGGAGTGTTTAATAATACCATGAGGGTAGTGGAAGAAAATGAGCAAACTTTGCTCGAGATAACTAAGCAGCTTAGTATCAGTCTTTCCAACGGTATAGATAGATAGATAGATAGATAGATAGAGTATTTATTAAGCGCTCTGGGACGGATCCCCTCAAGCGCTGGCACTTTAGATTACATTATAGCAGAAGTTTTACATTTGCCTGTGATACATTGTACTTAAGGTATCATATACCTGCTGGCTTTATATATAACTAAGTGATTAATCTAATATAATATACTATATACTACGATTTTAATATATACTAAGATGTGGTATGACATGATTTTGATTTTGACTTTGGCTAGTCCTATTCACAGCGTTAAATCTAAGCTGACTAGTTCGAATTTATTTAATTATTTGTGTGTTTTCGTGTGTGTAAGTACAAGAGTGTATGTGTGTGTGTGTGTATCGTGGCTAACGGCCTATACCTATAAGATCGTGCATGTTCGAGGCTGAGTGAGGTGGGTTAGATATGCCATGGAGGCCCACTCAGCGAGTCCCGGCATTTGCCCTTAGTCCACAGGGAAAACCATGGCCCAAATAACCTAAGGAAGGACTCAGTCTAGGTGACTAGATTAAAGGACAGCATTAGCTTGTGTCTGACTAGAGAGTAGGTGATTGAACAGGTGATATTTAAAAGTGACTAGAGTTCCACAGTTACGGACGTCCAAAGGTATATTGTTCCAATATGCAGCACCTCCGTGTGTGAATGAGCTTTGGAAATATTAAGTCCTACACGGTTTGATAGCTAGATTTTCGGATGGTGCTCTCGTGCTTCTAATCCCTACTTCTGTTTTATACTTAAACTTGCTTTTCAGGTACTGTGGTATCTGAGTCTTCAATACATTGTACATCATGCAGCCTAGTAGATATTCTTTTCTAGCGTTGACTTTCAACCACCCCATCATTGTAAAGTAGGGGGTGATATGTTCGTCCCTACGGATATTATAGATGAATCTAACACATGAATTTAAGGCTCTTTGTAGCGAAAGCGTGAGTTCGTCAGTCAGGTCGAGGTGTATGATACAGCAGTAATCGATCAGAGGAAAAACCAGAGTTGATATTAGCTGTATGCGTAACTGTTCGGGCAATAGTTTGCGACAAAGGCGTAATTGACACGCGGTGCTGTATATTCTTTTAGTAACGTTATTTATATGAGGCCTCCAAGTGAGATCGCTCGTCAGCGTGACTCCCAATATGTATAGATTGGATGAATATTCAATCCCTGTTTCCCGTACTTGAATACGCGGCATAGTTCTAAAATCGAAAGAATTTATGTACCTGGTCGTCCCAACCAATATCACTCTAGTTTTACCACTGTTCAATTGTAGCCCGTTGTCATCTGCCCATCCGCAGACCGCGTCGACGTCTCTGTTGACCCTCGCAATCCCACTGAGGATGTTTGCTGGTTCGCACTCGATCATCAGCTGGAGGTCATCGGCGTAGAAGTTGTAGCTACAGTTACATAATATATTGCGGAGATCTGAAACATAAATGATAAAGAGCAAGGGTCCCAGAACCGATCCCTGGGGCACGCCCAGCGTCTTATTGACCCATTCAGATAAGGCCCCGTTAGTTCCCCTGACAGCCTGCCGCCTCTTGGTGAGATACGAATGAAGAAATTTAAGGACAAGAGGTGAGAAGTTCAGCTTCCTCAGCTTTGTGAGAAGTATGGAATGATTAACCTTGTCGAAGGCTTTGGAAAAATCAAATGAGACCATAATAACGACCTTTCTTTTGTCTATCGCCTGGCGGCAGTAGTCTACGACCCTAATGAGCGCAGTATGAGTGCTATGTCCCTTCCTGTAGGCCGATTGGAATGGGTCATAGAGGTTTCGTTCCTCAAGGTAGTCAGAGATTTGGTCGGCTACCAGCCTCTCGAGACACTTAGAAAGTGCGCATAGAATAGAAATGGGTCTGTAGTCGTTGCACGACATCGGAGATTTCTTTTTGGGAAGAGGCACGATGACAGAATCTTTCCATAAGGAGGGGAACACCCCGTGTGAAAGCGAGAAATGGAACAGGTGCTCTATGATGGGCAGGAGAACGGGAAGACTTTTCCTAAACACATCAATTGGAATTCCGTCTATTCCAATTGCGTTCGATTTTGAGTGGAAGACGGCTTTGAGGACCTTTTCTGTTACGAAGTTGCAGAAATGGAACTTATTATCATCGAATGCTTCCTCTCCTGCTTGATTGAGGGTTTCAGGCGCCAGTTGTCGACCGTAGCCCACCTGTACAGAATCGGAAGACGCGAAGTGTTTGTTCAAATCAGAGATCGAGAAATGTAAGTTACGCGCTGACGACTTCGATTTGACGAGTCCTAGCCTCCTGAGTTTAGCCCATACCTCTGATGGAGATTTCGAGGTGCTGAGAGTCGTGGTGTAAAATTCATTCCTAGCACTATCTATTTTGGTCCTGACCAGGTTACGAAGATGTTTGAACCTGTCGTGTAGTGTCGGACATCTCTTTCTTCTCCAGGCTCTACGTGCCTGGTTACGCTCGTTCATGAGAGCTCTAATTTCTGTTGTCAGCCAAGGCGCAGGAGCCCTATTTGGTTTTGTCTTTGCTTTAACTAGAGGTGCATGCCTATCCAGGCAGACAGTCACGGTGGTATTCATATAATCTACCTTCGAGTCAATGTCATCACTACAGAAGAAAGGTTTCCAATCAACGTTACTCAAATCTCCTAGGAAGTTGTCTATCGAGAAGTTTTTGAAGTCTCTATAGGAGATTTCTCTCGCTTCCTTCTCTACTCCTACATCCAGCACGATATAGATGAGGTCATGCGCTGAAAGAAATGATACGTCCAATTGCCCAGATGAAACTAATTCGTCAGGACCGTCAACAATGCAGTGGTCTATCCACGTCGCACTATTCTTGAGATTATGCGTAGGCTCGAACGGGACAAGATACAGATTAGAACCATTCACGAAATTCCATAACCGATCGCGCATTTTGTCACTATCATATGCCTGTGGTCTAAGGTCAAGGTTGAGGTCGCCGATTACAACATGGCAGGAATAATGCACGAAGAATTGCAGAAAGGAGTTCTCGAAATCACTCAAGTACGCCGTATCCGGGGGCCGGTACACTACGCTCAGCATTAGCTTCTCTGTATAGAGAGAACAGCAGCGAGGCAAAAGCTCGACGAGCATATAGAGGCAATAGGCCTAATAGTAGATGCGTTGCTGAGTGATGTGAAGGATTTGGTACAATTTTTAACAGAAATAAAAAGGGGTATTATCAACCCCACCGTGCTTACTCCAGCCAAAATACTAGAGTACCTCTCGTCGGCACTACCACACCTGCCGGCGGGTCACAGCTTCCCTATACCATTGACGCGACCAGGGGTATCATTGTTGATGACAGTCGCGGATATCAAATCTTACGGGAGGGAAGACACGGTAGTCACAGTAATAGAAATACCTCTCATAGGTAGTGAAGAGTATAGCATCAGCAAAGTATATCCTCTGCCTGTAAGGGCACAAAACGATACCTATTGTTATCTAGAAACAACGGAGGAATTAGCAGTGGTGGACCATGGTTATAGAAATTACCTACGAATGAAGGAGGCGGACTTGGGGACGTGTAAACGTTTAGGTGAACACTATTTGTGCGACCCAAGGCGCCCTACGAACTCAATAGGAATAGGTTCACCCTGTGAAATTGCTATTCTCTCAAAGCTGGACGTAAAACTATCACAATGCCCGAAAAGAATTGTTAGGGTAAACAAGGCAATAGTTTTAGTTTTGAATAGACCAGGAACATGGTTATATATAGCTCCAGAGGCCGAGGCAATCACAGTAGCTTGCGAAGGGTTGCCTGCGGCGCGTGAAACATTGATAGGCACTGGCATCATAGCTCTCAACGGGAAATGCGCTGTAACTGCGAAGGATTTCCGTATGGAGACATTACGGCAGTATCAAAGCAGGCAGGAATTCAGTTACCTGCCACCGTACAATCTGAGTCTCCACGAAACAGACTGGGAGGCAATCCCGAAGTCTAACGATAAAGGTGTCAGTGTAGTACTCAAGAGCGTCCTGCGAGACGCAAACGAGCTAAACTCATTGGGAACTAGCCTTGAGAACCTACATAAGGAATTAGACGATAAGAACAATAGTCACAGGCGGCACCTGCCGTATGTGGCACCTTTGTATCCAATAAGTGGAATAGTATTAGTAGGCATGATAGGTTACATAATCTATAAATGTGTATCTACAGGTAAATTTAGATGTAAAGAAACGTCAGGGCCAACAGTGGCACCGGAACCTCCGCAGCCGCGAAAACGGACTCCGGTAGCCAAAGAAACCATTATCAATTTTAAACGGAACACGTCGATCACGGGTACAACATAATCCGGTATTAAAAATTAAATGGATTTTTACTAGAAGCTTGAATTAAATTGGATTAAGAAATTATATATACCTAAGTAACACCAATTATTGTATCTATTATCAAAATGAATAAAACCGGGATTGGACTAAAATAAGATTAGCAAATAAGGATAAGAGTAAGGAAATTTGTACTTAGTAAATAAGGGAAAAATAGTCCGGAGGCCTATTCTCCTAAGGGGGGAGGGATGTTGAGAATTGTTACTCAACATTCCAATACATTTCGTAAAGTGACTACTTTTAATAATTAAGCAAGGCATGACCTGGAATGCGACAAAGCGCATCGCATTGCAGGTTGCGCCAATAATCGAGTAAGCATTATGTAAGTCATAAATTAGGCTAAAGACGGAGCCGCGCTTCAGTCTTGAGCAGATACCTTGAAGAAAGCGGAGGCTATCTCCGAATACTCATTGACTCGAACCGGAGCAAGTGCTCCAAACGCAATTCTTTTGTACTTTGTTAAATATTAAATAAAAACTATTTTGTCGCTATCTAGCACTTAGAGTGATTGTCAAAGATCACCTCTGGGAACAACCCTTTTAATTCCCCATTCCTTGAATAACGGGAGTTAAACAACTTACAACAGTTCGCTAATAATTACTTTTATTATCATCCGAACAATATGAAAGTATTAAACACTGTACGGTTCTCAAACAGGCGATCGACCGCTCAACGTCATAAACTATTGTTAACGTATCGTTCGGAAGTGAACACTGAAAGTATTATATACACGCAAAATTCGTGGAAATATGGCAATTATACTCTGCTAGTTGAACAATGTAAAATTTGTTTGTCAGGGTAACCTACGTCAGCAAAGGGAAATAGATAGGTGTACGATGCAGCTGTCTTTGTAATTAGTCTTTTTCGAAATGTAATTAAGCGATTTCTATTTTCAAGTTTACGCTCCGACGACCCTCGCGAAGGTGCAAATGTATATTCTTTTGTCTCGCTCGCCATGGTGCGATTGAGGATTAGAGGCGACGGTTATGCAGGTTCAGACTTGCGGACGTTAGGATCGAAACGGCAAATACCGATTTTCATGTCCAAGTTCACGCTCCGGCAACCCTTGCGAAGGTACACGATGTACATTCTTTTGTCTTGAGTGTAAAGGTACGATTGGGAATTAAAGGCGGAGTGCGTGCAGGCACAGACCTGCGGGCGTAAGGGGCGGTCGGGTGAAATGCTATGTGGAGGTGACGATAGTCAAGGCGATGGATAGTGACAATGTTTCAGGTAAGTAAAAATGGTCAAGGGTTGGCGGGGGCGGTGGTAATACCACGGATTGGTTCATTTTACTGAGTGGGGATGAGCAAGCTACCAAGCAAAAGATATACCGAGAAGAAATCTTGATACTGCACAGTCGAAGTGCCTAACTGCGCATGCGCGAGTTCCGTCGTCCGCTGAGGCAGGCTAGCCATCCCGAGTTTTAGCTGTCAAACTTTGTTTTTGATGGCGAGGTTTTAACGACATGAATTTTTGGGGTTATATCTTGAATAATTGCGGTAGCGATTCGGAAAGGCTTGGAAAGCTTTATTGAAACTTGATTTTCGACCGTCGCAATTTATTTCGAACAGTTGATTGCTTGCTTCAAATCGATTTATCGGTTTATTTTTCAAGGATTTGCCTCATCTAATTAAAATTGAAAACTAGTGGTCTCAATGATGGGTGGTTGGAAAAAAGCGAAGCAGGTAGGTGAAAACAGTTTATTAAATTGTATTAATTTGATACAGTAGAAATAATCCAAATTATTTTGATCAACAGGAAATGTTGGTGAATAAATGCCGTTGCACTAGAAAATTCAAGAATGAGTTTGCGACAGCCAAATAATTGCATTTTTTGAGTAACTATCTCGCTAAAAAGAAACATTAGTTTGACGAGTTCTGAAAATGAATAGTACCAAACTGATCGTTGAAGAAGTTTGAATATCTTATCTTTAACGGAATTGTGATTTTCTTTTTTAACGAGTCTACTTTAGGGGGGTACATACGCCTTTAAAATAATTTTTTTCAAATTACTGCTACGCTCTGAGAGAACATTCTAGTGACTCAGTTTTTCTACAGTTGATTAGTGCTATTTTGATACATAGTTCATGATTTTTCCAGATTTTATGTCCTCCGCTGAACATAAATTCAGTCCATCGAAGAAAAAGCAGTTGTCGTAGGATGCAGGCTGCTGCGTTGGATGAAATTTCTTCCACTTTTGAGGAAATATTGGTTTCGTCCGAAATTACATTCAACGGGAACCACTGGCCAGAGAATGGGTAGTCAGGATAGTGGAGATTCGTCATCCAGAGTTGTGGGGCGATTGTCCCGTAAGTTGTCGTTTTGTTTAATAATTTTACTACGGTGACATAATTTACGCTTTAATTAACTGTTGTTTTTTTTCTCTTTTTCAATTCTTCTTCGTTAATGGACTATCGATTACTGTGCCCTGGAGTTGCATGAAATTCACCAACTATTTGATGGAGCCAACGAAGAGTCTGTGAAAGGCCGCATCAGGTACGTCTGCTGTAAATTTACACTCTTTATTGAAACTTGACAATTGTAAGTACGAGCCGGATAATTTTTTTAATTCCTTCTCACCAATTCCACTTGTTAATTTCATGTCCATCGGCACTGATTACTGGCCTCCGGAGAGCTGCGCTGTGACCAATCCACTCCGAAGTTACCTGCTACCTGGATTCAACAATTCATTTATTTTTTATCTAATGTAATAATAAAGAACATTTCCAAAATGAACGTTATTTTCACTCACCTGCCTCAGTTTGTCCAGACTGCCAGTTAACAATGACCTTTCCGATTTGATTTTAGATTTAATTTTTCAATAAATAATTTCAAGAGGAGTTTTGTAGCAATTGATTTTGTTTTTCCATCAAATCCTTCGTTGCGCCGATTGAATTATCTTACGATATGGACTATTTTGTTGAAAATTGCTAATCGATGCTACTTTTATCGTGATAATTTACGTGAAATTAAAATAAACAACAACATAACCTCACTGACTAGTCTATGCGCGAAAGCTTGACAGCTCTTGCTTCATTTCTTGCAAGTTGGCACCCCTGCCTACTACGTCATAATATTATTGCGGGACCATCTCGTCGACCACTCAAATTGAATTATTTGGCGCATGCGCAGTCAGGCGTTTCGACTGTGCAGTATCAAGATTTCTTCTCGGTATAGGCCTGCCAAAAGTGAGTAATTTTATCAGTTTGAAAAACTATTCAGTAGAGGAAACTCTGCTGGTTGTGATCTTCCGATTTCGAGTGGTTTAACAATTACTGTTGCGTTTGTTTTTTCATTCGTGAAAGGCGTTGTTACCAAGCGAACAAGTTTGAGCTTTGAGAAAATTTTGGACAAGTCCTTATTTTTCTTTTGTTTGAATTTATTTCGAAGAGTATATTAACGATGAATCGTGTTGAAGATGAACGTGTCATATCAACCTTGAGGGGTTTAATCCTGATGGTGATACGGTACCTCATTGCTTCAAGACCGAGTTGCATCACGCCGCGTATTCGTGAGTGGTATGGTCAAGTCAAAGGGATCCGTACGGTGATGGAAGTGTCAATAGTTCTGCGCAATATTCTGGGTATGCTTGACATGCCGACGATCATAGAAATCATGAAATTGCCGTACTTAGTGAACAGGCCTTCTTGGATGGCGAAAATGCTGGACATCGTGAAAGTTGCCCTTATACCAGCCGATGTTCAGAGACTGAAGGATGTGATCGAACGGCAAGGACGGAAGATGAGGACGGCTGCACAACCGGATACCGAGGCTATTCTACGAGAAGAAGCGATTGCTATAGAAGCTGTCGAGGTTTATGAACTGACAGCAGAAAGCATGATGGCATTTACACAGGATCATCCTGATGTAGAGATGGACGGTGCGGTGATGATAGAGGAGACTACGGAGCGGCTATCACAAGTCTCAGTAAAAGATGAGGAGGACGCGAGTGAGACGAGGGTGATCGAGGAAACTAGAGACGAAATTTGTCGATATGCACCGCATCTATCGAGTGAAAGTACGCGATATACCCCTGTGAGCGGTAAGTGATTCAGAGAATATGTCACGAGTACACTCCTATCCGAAAAAAAAAAAATGTCAAATCTTATTCACAGTCATTCAAATTTACGTCGTTTTTTAGAGCTTTGAATACTTTTACAGATGGTGGGAACATGCGCACTGGAGCTTCTACCTCAACGTCGGGAATTCCAGCCAGGCTATACACGGTCAACGAAGGGGCTAGCACTTCAGGAGTGCAGCAAGGCGGAGCAGCTCGTCGTCCTGGAAAGCGTAATGCTCCATCGGACGATGTACCTGAACAGGAAGATCGACCGGCGGTTGACAGGCGAGTTAGTGTACCAGCTCAGGTTGTAGGGTTAGAGGCCGAAATAGAAGATGTAGACGATAGTACGTCGAGACGATTTAGAATCACACAGCGTGTTAATAAAAGATATCCGCGTTTTGGATTAGCTGAAAATCAAGTCATGGTAAAAATCATAACTCCGCCGGAGACGGAAAATACACTACGTTGGTTAGAGGACGCTTTTAGGGAACTTCATAGGTATTTTAGGTCATTGTGCGGTCAGATTGATCTAATGGGTATAACGTTTGTTACGGATGGTTTTACGAGGGGTGCAGCGGGTTTAAACTTTCGAGCGGCACGCGATTTTCAGTTCGAGGATTTATGGAGTCTTGTGTTTAGAGTCACGCAGAGTGCGAGCGAGTTTTCGATAGAACAGCATTTCACAGTCAATATATTTACCGTCAATTCACCTGTTGGGAGGGGTAAACGCTTATGGTTGGATGGGGAGGGAATATTAAATAAGCGGTCGATCTTAAAACTTAAAAACACGGATAATTTATGTTTACCGCGGGCTTTATTCGTAGCTGGGGTGCACGCGCGTAAGATTACTCATCCTGATTTCAAAAATATATGGGGCAGGGCTAGGGACAACGTGAAATATCAAAAAGAGAGAGCTCAGGAATTAGTTAGAAAGGCACATGTCACGGTACCAGAACAGGGCTGCGGGTATGATGAACTCCTACAGTTTCAACAGTATTTGGCACGAGACGACACTGTCATAGTTGTTTACTTCCAAAGTACCCTCGGAAAGGGTGGAGAATGTTTTTTCAATGGCGAAGATATTGTGCTAGGCTTGGGGCGGAAAGTAACTTATAGACTCAACATTCTTTACGACGAACGGAACAGGCATTATGATCCAATTTTAAACATCAGTGCAGCAGCCGCCTCTAATTTTTTCTGCATACCATGTAATGTAGGCTATGCTCGTGGTATGGAGCACAGGTGCTCTAATATATGTCCTCGTTGCTTGTCGACACCCGCTTGCGATACGAGGGTTGATCGAATAGAATGTATCTCGTGTAGACGTGAGTTTTTCGGCCTTGAATGCCTTAACAATCACAAAAAACCCGGTTCGTTCAGTGGAAAGCGGTCAATCTGCAGTACCCTGCGGATTTGCGAGACCTGTGATATTTATATGGATACATCCAAGGGGAAGCATGTCTGCGGGGAGACATACTGCAGGACCTGTCGTTCGACTCAAAAGATAGAGCATAGTTGCTATATGAGACCTGTGAAACATACCACTGAACAGTCTGCGAATTATATTTTCATTTTTTATGATTTCGAGACACAGCAAGACCAGACTTTAGACGGTGACGATACAGTGAACGTCCACGTGCCAAATCTGTGCGTTGCGCAGCGGGTCTGCACGCGTTGTATAGAAGAAGATTTTAGTGAAGGCTGCGCAGGGTGCGGTGCTCAACGAGAGTTCGTTTTTAGTAGGGACCCAGTGAGGGAGTTCATCGAATTCGTAGATAGGAAAATTGATGGTTATAGGAAGATTATATGCGTAGCACATAACGCTAAGGATTTTGACGCGCAGTTTATTCTCAAGTATCTGGTGGAGAATGGGGGTGAACCACCGCGGGTTATACTCAACGGGAGTAAAATAATACTTTTGGAGACAAACAACACCCGGTTCCGAGACTCACTGGCATACATGCCAATGGCTTTGTCAGCGTTGCCAAAGGCTTTCGGTTTACCTGAGTCTACACAAAAAGGATTATTCCCGCACCTTTTCAACATCCCGGCTAATCGGGGATATGAGGGTCCCTTACCTGCGGTCGAGTTTTACTCGCCAGATACTATGACGAGAGAGGCTAGGGAAAGTTTTTTCGAATGGTATAATAGATCAGTTAGCGAGAATTATATTTTCAACTTTGATGTAGAATTGCTAAGGTACTGTCAGTCAGACGTGACAATTCTTCGCCTCGCCTGTCTAGCTTTCCGCAAGATCTTTCAGCGTACAGGGAACGTCTGTCTGTTTACGGAGAGTACGACTATTGCGTCGGCTTGCTCGATGGTTTTTCGGAAGAACTTTTTACGTAATAATGAAATTGGGATTATCCCACCTGCTGGGTACAGGCTGGGTGATAAACACTTCCGTAGAGCCATCGAGTGGCTGGTATGGAGGGAGCATGAGCTCGGTATTGAGATCGAGCACGCTGGCTGAGGAAGAGAGAGACGGGTACGGGGACGACGGATTGACGGCTACTACAAGGGGCCCGATGGTGTGGAGCATGTGCTGGAGTTTCATGGCTGCTTCTGGCACGGTTGTCCACGTTGCTTTCGTATTAACAGGGATGAACGGCCAGCGGTTGGCGAAAGCATGGATCAAAGGTATATGTAGGGCAAGAATGTGAAGCTCTAATAGGGAATCAGGGTGTAGATATTACCAGAGTCGAGGGTCTAGTTCAATGTGTCGTGCTGCCGCCGCGTAATCTTTATCATCCCGTACTACCTTTCCGTATGCATAATAAATTGATGTTTCCGCTTTGTTACACCTGTTGCCGCGAATTATTACAATCTCCATGCCCACATGATGACGAACGCGAACGATATTTATCCGGCACTTGGGTTTCAGTTGAGCTGAAAGAGGCCGTAGAAAACGGGTATAAAATTATAACTGTATCGGAAATCTGGCAGTACGAAGTCACCAAGTTTAATCCAGAGACCGGAGAGGGCGTGCACTTCACGGGTTATATACGTACTTTTCTTAAGCTTAAGCAGGAGGCCAGCGGCTGGCCCGCTGGTTGTCACACAGAGGATGCGCGATCAGACTATCTCCGACAGTATAAACTAGTAGAGGGTGTAGAGTTAGACCGTGAAAAAATCGAGAAAAATCCAGGGCTTCGCTCTGTGGCGAAGTTATGCCTCAACTCATTCTGCGGCAAGTTTGGTCAACGGGACAACATGTCAAAAACGACCGTCATTGATACACGGGAGGGACTGTTGGCTCTGCTAACGAATCCAGCGATTTCACTGGAGGATCTGGTCCCCGTCAACGACGACGTGTTGTACGCCCGCTGGTCCTACATAGACCAGAGTATTGAGCCATCCGCCCTCGCGAATGTAGTTATAGCGGCATATACAACGGCACAGGCGAGGCTGACATTATATTCTTATTTGAAAAAGCTAGATCGGCGCGTTTTGTATTACGACACAGATTCTATCATCTATGTTCGTTCGGGTAGGGTTGGAGAGTACGAACCACCGGTTGGTAATTTTTTGGGCAATATGACCAATGAACTTGAGCAGTATGGTAGGGGTAGTTACATACGGGCGTTTGTATTCGGTGGTGCGAAATTCTACGCTTTTATCGTGGTGTGTCCAGACGGAAGGGAGGTAGAAGTCTGCAAAGTGAAAGGGATTAGCTTGAACTATTCAACACGTTTGAAGATAAATTCTAATTCTGTCCGGGAAATGGTAGCGGAGGATGCATCGCCGATTCGAGTAGAGTTTCGGGGGATAGGTCGGATTGCAATGCATGAAGTAGTGACCAGGGACCAGACGGAGACCTGTCGGCCTGTTTTTGTGAAGAGGCGTTGCTGTAGAGATAGTTGTGATACCTTTCCTTACGGTCACACCGATGAATAGTCGAAGTAAGTCGTGTCGTGTTCGTAGGTCTAAATTCCACTGTAGGCCGTGATGAGCAGATCCACTGTTTCAACCATCCTGTTGAACTCTTTGTAATCTTGCTTATCTTTTTTAATTCTTTTACAGGTGATATTTATAATATTAATCTTGCCTATCTTTTTTCATTCTTTTACAGGTGAAATTTATAATATTAATCTTGACCGTATTGTTCTGATATTATTTGAACTATTAAACTGTGATATTTCTGTTATTTGTACTATTCACTCTGTCTGTATTATTCTTATATTATTTGAGTAAGCCAATTGTAATGTTTGTAAAGTATAATAATAATATTCATTTTGTACGTAGTATTCCTGTATTATTCAAGTAAGGCAAATGTAATATTTGTAACGTTGATATTAATATTTATCTAGTACGTAGTATTCCTATATTATTCAGAGTATTTGTGTCGTAATTCTAGTATTCAAAATTTTGTGTAAATGTAAATTTGATATATACCCCAATACATACTTACTCTGTCACGCTCTATCACTGAATCACTGTAATAAATAAAACTGTTCGCTAGTAATACCATACCTCACCACTATATCAATGAGTACAAGATATCCTATCTAAGAATATTGTTTGTAATGACGTGGCCAATTTTTTCTGTAAATATACTTGTCGAAAAAATGTCTGCTCATATTGCTAGACCCCGACGAAATAAACATCTGAATCCGAATCTCAACAATTTATATTCATAACTTTCCGCTCAACATTCATCCATGATCGGTATACAGTACAGAAAAAAAAAAAAAATCAGACGATATATTTACTCTGTGAAAAAGCGTGCATCGAATAAGAGATGGCGCGTGTCAGACACTTAGTCTCATCAGGAAAATATTGTAGCATAGTTAGTCTTCGGTTGAGTCAAATTTCAGCCATAGTTCCTAAAACACTCGGCGTGTACAGTCAGAAATAGTGAGAGCCCTTCCATAAGAAAAATGGACACACGCTGGCGACACCCTTTTTCGGCTATGATTAACGGTCCGTCCGGTTGCGGTAAATCAATCTTTGTCAAGACCTTTCTTCGAAACATAGGCGGATTGTGCGATACACGATTTTCACGTGTCCTATGGTACTATGCTGAGCAAAATTCGCTCCAGGGGCCTCTCAATAAAAACAATACAACTAATACTGAAATTGAGTATCGGGAAGGGCTACCTCAGGAGTCTGACTACGATACGGATGGAACACCTGAGTTACTTGTGGTCGATGATCTAATGCGGGAGGCCTTCAACAACGTAATCGTTGATCTGTTTACCAAGGGTTGTCATCATAAGAATCTAAGCGTGTTTTTCATCACACAGAACCTATTTCATCAGGGTCGTGGTCAGAGAGATATATCGCTCAATACAAATTATATCATCTTTTTTAAGAACCCGCGAGATCGTGCGCAGATACAACATTTAGCACGCCAGGTTTATCCTGAGGATCAACGTTTTTTACAGGAGGCATATCTTGACGCCACTGCGCAACCACACGGTTATCTATTACTTGACTTAAAACAATCGACGCCTGAAAATTGCCGCTATCGCACCAATATATTTCCATTTGACAAGTATCAACACGTCTATGTTCCACGAAAAGATATAAAGTCGCGTTCTATTTCCAATTTACCAGTCGTTCGGTTGTAATGCCACGCGTACGGAGGTCTCGTGGTGCCTCGGATAGTACCCAAAGTGCGAAAGGTTCATCAGTTGCGGCCGCTCGTAGACGATTCGGTAAAGAAAATACAGCATCACTACAGGCGCTCTGTAAGCTGAGTCCTGAACAACGTCTGGCCCTGCTACGTAGTGCCAATAATTCCCTTGTAAAGAGTATATGTGAGTGTGCTTTGAACACAGTGCACGGTAACGTCATATTGACGCAGAAGGAAAAAGCGAGGATTGCTAGGCATAAACAGCTTCTACGTAAATTGGCTAGCAGCAGAGGAAGCCTGAAGAGTAAAAAACAGATATTGGTTCAAAGTGGTAGTGGTTTTTTACCCATGTTAATTGCACCAGTTCTCGGGACTCTATTTTCACACCTGTTTGGCAAATAGAAACAGGAGAGCGATGGAACATGCGAAGAAAATGGTTTTGATACCTTCGGAGAGTGTAGAACGTTTCCAACGTAATCTCACGACCTCTGGGACACTTTCCAGTAGTCATTACGAGGATGCCAACCAGATCACGAGAAATCCAATCTCTAGACTCGATAGCGAGATGCGAGCCATTCTGGATTCACCTACCACGGATGACGCCGCGAAATGGAAACTATATCAACAGCTACTACAGCGTTTTTTATACTTCGCCGAGGATTCACGAAAACCTTTAAGTCTAGAACTTCACACAAAGTCTGGAAACGATAGTTCAACAGATATCACGCATGAAGAGGAAGCAGAATCATCCCCCGATAAGCAGCAATCGTTATCACGAATTGTTAGTACAGCACCAAAGAAATACAGATCAAAGGCAGAACATCTGCTCAAACGCCTGACGGATGTTCCGACGCGTTTCTCTTGGAACAGTAACGGTGTTGTGACCATAGACAACAAGGTTATACCTGGCACAAATATCGTAGATTTGGTGAACGATTCTATGCGTTCTAGAAAAGGCTTTCAGCCTGACGGCAGACATGTGTACGCACGCTTTCTTCAGAGTATCAATGTTCCGCGGGAATATGTTGGAAATCAAAATGTGTGGAGGAATGCGGCAGCATCGCCATCGACCGCAGAAAACGTCATGATGTGGAGCGGTGCAAGACAGCGTGAAGCATCCCATCGTTCTAGAGACACCGGTGGTAGCAGTGGCGAGCAGTCGTCCAAGGAAGACGGAAGTACCGACGGGGTAGGGAATGAGTCCTTCTCTCTACAGCCGAAACTAAAGAGCGATCGAAAAACGCCCCGTAGATCTCCGACAACATCGTCAAAACGAGGCTGGCTGTCATTCGGAATGCGAAAATGAAAGAACTAGAACGACTGTATTATGACTCCTCACACCCGGCTGGCTATGCAGGAGCAAGAAAGCTGAAAAAGGCCGCTCGAGAGGTGAGCCCGACTGTAATTGAAAATTGGCTAAGTGCACAGGATGCTTACACGGTGCACAAACCTATACGGCGAAAATTCCAACGACTGCGGTACAACATTTCAAATATTGATGAACTCTGGGAAGGCGATTTAGTTGAACTCGGTTCGATAAAGGATCATAACGACGGATTCCGTTACTTATTAGTAGTCATCGATGTCCTGAGTAAATTCGCATGGGTGATTCCACTCCATAGTAAATCGACTAGTGACGTAGCCGACGGATTCAAGCAAATCTTAACCTCTACCGAACGGCGTCCTGTTACAATGCAGACTGACAAGGGTGAAGAGTTCGTGGGTGGTTCTTTTCAGAAACTACTTGCCCAGAACGAAATCCGTTTTAGAGTGACGCGTAATCCTGATATAAAAGCAGCTGTTGTTGAGCGATTCAATCGTACTCTGAAAGACCGCATGTGGAGATATTTTACTCATAAAAACACTCATCGATACATCGACGTCCTGGAAAACATCGTCAATTCCTATAATAATACTATACACTCGAGTATCAGAATGGCTCCATCGGCTGTAACACTCTACAATGCGGCTGAGGCCCGTGCGAATATTCAACGTATGCATCCGCTACACAAGACGCGCAAGCTAAAATTCAATAAGGATGATCTTGTACGCATCAGCAAAACAAAGGGGACCTTCGCTAAAGGATACGAAGCTAACTGGAGTGAGGAGTTGTTCAAAATTAGACGTGTTTTACCTGGTTTACCGAACGTATACGAGTTGGAGGATCTTTCCGGAGAGCAGATTGACGGTTATTTCCATGAAGCGGAACTACAGCGTGTGACGACGGACATTGAAAATACTGAGTTTCAAATTGATAAAATCATTCGCAGCAAGGGGCGGGGTCCCAGTAAGAAAGTTCTTGTCAGCTGGAAAGGTTACCCCGAAAAGTTCAACAGCTGGATTCCCGCTACCAGCCTTCAGAATCTTGCATCATAATGAAGTCGCAGTTCTACATAACCCTACCTAGCAATAGCTCGATGCAGTATTTTCCTGATAACAAGACCTGCTGTTATATTACTCCGCTCCCGCGCACGATTGAGCTCAGTGGCGAATGGAAGGTCGCTATAGTCGAAATACAATATCCTTCAACATACCTACCTGACAAAAACAGTAAAGAGGTACAAAAGATACCGTCACTTATGTTCGTCTATTGTGACATCATAGAACCTCGTATCGTAGGCGACATCTATGCACCTCTTCTGCGTATACTACAGGTTAGGCAAAGCGCAGACATCGTGGATACGCAAGTAAAAACGTTTTCACCACCGCACTATCTACCTTTACTTCTTTTGAGTTTTCGGACAATCGAAATATCTATAAGAGACCAGCAGGGTAAATCCATACCATTTGATCACGGAACCTTGACCGTCACACTACACTTCAAGGAAGTATACTAATTTGATGCATGTGGTAAGAATAAGAGGAAGAACAGTATAACAACATGGCTCACTACATAGAGCATTACGAGTCACAAATAGGCGGAGAAATCGATCGTGTCTTCGTCGGCGCACCCAATCAGCGGGGACATGGAATCGGTAGTGTTCTCGGTGGTCTATTCCGACGGGCTATTCCTCTTTTAAAAAGGGGCACACATGTACTCGGTAAAGAGGTTTTGCGAAGTGGTATGAATTTCATGTCAGACCTAGACGGTAATGTACCGTGGAAACAGGCTTTCAAAACACGAGCCAGTGAGACACGGGAGAATCTGAAGCGGAAGGCCCAGGAGGGTATTGAAAAGGTTATGAAAGGGGAAGGCTATAAACTCAGGTACGGAGGGACGCTGGGCCAGTCTGCATTTGTCCGTGCACCGCGACTATCGATAGCAGCTACTTCGTCTAAATCGCTTAGAACCCGTAAACCCTCTAGGAAAATAAAGACAAAGAAAACGGCTAAGTCGACTTCCAAGAAAAAGTCACCGAGTACTAATAAAAGATCACCTGGTAAGGGTAGAAAAAAGATTTGCCGCAAGAAAAGGGCTATTACGGATATTTTCGGTCCTTTGTGAAGAAAAAATCTGAAGTGAACAGTGTTATTCGAGTTAGCTACAAAAATGGCCTACCTACATGCGCATTCCTGCGAATGTTTGAAATCTGAACTAGATCTCTTCACTCTGCCGCCTACACAGACCTCTATCGAAGGTGGGCAATGGGTGCAGTACAAACCCGTGTCTGCACTAACAGATGACTCACCGATTGAATTCGTCGTGCCGGGCCAGGGTGACGAGTACCTAGATCTCTCACACACAATGCTCAGGGTATGCGCACGTGTACTCACTGTCCAAACGTCTTCAACTAGTCCAGGTTCTCCAACAACAGCAATAGTAGCCCCGGTGAACAATTTCTTGCATACGCTTTTTAACCAGACGGATGTATACTTCAATCAAAAACTGGTCTCCCCGAGTAACAACTCATACGCACACAGAGCTTACATCGAAACACTGCTCAACTATGGCGATGCAGCTAAAAAATCGCATCTCACATCTGACTTATGGTATTCCGATACTCCCGGCCATTTTGAGACTACGGGCACTAACAATACGGGATTCGCAAGTAGATGTAAATATTTCGCTAATAGCAAGCCCGTTGATATGCTTGGTCGTTTGCATTGCGACGTCTTTAACCAGGAAAAGTTTCTGTTGAACGGGTTGGAACTCAGATTGAGGCTGGTCAGATCCCGGGACGCCTTTTGCTTGATAGAGGCTAACGATCATCATAAGGTGGATATTATGGACGTGACCTTATTCGTATGGCGTGTCAAAATCAGTCCAGGTATTCTCTTAGCGCATGCAAGAACCCTATCCAAGACAACAGCCAAATACCCTATGACGCGCGTAGAGGTCAAAACAATGACAATACATAGCGGTGTGCAGGCCGAGACCCTCGATAATGTTTTCCTTGGTCAACTACCGAAGCGGTTAATCATCGGATTTGTCGATAACAAAGCCTATAACGGTCACAAAAAACTTAATCCGTTTAATTTTTCATCATTCGGGCTTAATCACCTATCCTTGTATATCGAGGGTACTCAGATTCCCTCGAAGCCCTTACAACGCAATTTCAAGAATAAACTATTCGTGGATTCCTACAATACTCTGTTCACGTGGACCGGTATACACTTCCTCAACGAGGGAAACTCAATTCCTCGTCAGGACTATGCACATGGATACCGTCTTACCGCGTTCGACCTCACACCTGACCTCTCAGCCAGTGATAACGGGCATCGGAATCTCATTAAGCACGGTAGTGTTCGGATAGAGACGCGCTTTGAGGAACCCCTGACCACGACTATAAACTGTATTGTGTATGCCGAATTCTCTAACGTAATAGAGATCGATTCGATGCGTCAAGTCATTACAGATTTTGGTAATTCAAATGTCGGAATCTGTATTCCATAATCCACAGTTGAAGCAACTCTCTCGACAAACGTGCTGTGACCATCATAAAACCTGATAGAACCTGCTCACCCCCTCCAGCTCACTGTATACGGAGGGGCAGAATTGCAACCATAAAACAGTAGAGCTTAAATACCTCAGGCTGTCCAGTCTTCTCCTCAGTCTACTAGTAGTGTCTCAAACGCTTGAAAGTACCAGCTGTGCAACTCTCAAAATCACCATGAATTACATCGTCGACATACAAGGTTTCACTGGTGAAAATGGCGAATTCATACCGAAAGAGATTGCCGTTGTTGGATACGAGTGTGAAACTCTGGCTCACTGGATCATCGCTCCGCCGCACTCCATCTCTAATCTCTGCTCATCAGACCGCTCACGGATCAACTGGCTGACCAATAACCACCACGGGTTGGAATGGTTCGAAGGTGATGTGACACTCAAGCAGCTACACACGAATTTACGCACGATTACACTTACGGCAAAAAATATCTTCTGTCGTGGTGTGCAAAAAGCTAAATTTCTCCAAGAGGTGACGACACGTGAAATTGTAAACCTAGAACGTGGTGAATGCAGATGCCCAGCGTTCAAAGATATGTCAGCGGACGAGGTATGCTACGTACACTCAACCGTTGCAGAATCCCTCAGCTGTGCATTACGTAATGCTATGAAATTGAAAACATGGTTAAAATCCCAGGGATTATCCGCAAAAGAGTTGTCTGCAATTCCTTTCCGGACTGAGGTGCTGTACACTCGTTGTCTATCAGAATTCAACGAGAGTCTTGAGCAGAAGGGTACCAACAGCGTCAGGGATATCAACAAGTGTGGTGATACGGCGCAGGAACTGGAGAACAAGAGATTACGCAAGAGGACCGTGTCATCATTTTCATACGTTACTAAACCCTCAAGGTCAAATGATCAATCGGAATGTTTCAACAGAAGATATTTGTGCCACGACGAGATAGATACCTGTACAAGTCCAACCGACATCAATAACCGTCGCAGTATCTAGTTAACCAGGATACAGAATGGACAGTCTGCAAATCTATAAAGCGCTGGAGATGATCCCTAGCCGTTCCAAGGGGGTGTTTGCAGCCGACCAGATACCTCTGCTATGGTCGTACCCTACAACGATCGTGGCAAACACCGATGAGCATACCAAGCCAGGATCCCACTGGGTGGCTTTTTATGTGTCAAACTCTGGTAATGGAGTATACTTCGATAGTATGGGTCTACCACCGATCATACCGCATTATCTACGCGGCCTACGGCGGAACTGTACGACCTACTGATGGAATGACAAACAACTCCAGAGTAATTCATCCCGCGTATGCGGTCAATTCTGCATTATGTTTCTGCACTATATGAGTCAGGGTTTCACTCTTCAACGGTTTACAAGTATCTTCAGTGGGAATCTGGCGTCAAACGACAGACTGGCTGAATCTTTCTACAACCGAATAACCTGCGAGTATAAAGGAAAATGTGATGGAAATAACTGCATGCTCGGATGTATTCAACGCTGCTTACCATGTAAACACTAGTCTTAAGTATTTAACATATAGTATATACCCACGCTGAGCATTTAGCATGTCTAGCATTTTTGTGATCATATGCAAGACTCGTCTAGTTTGGCATAAGAAACGACTGTTCCTAAACTTTATCTAGAATAAGACTTTTTATCATTAGCATAATTAGCTGTAATTTTTATACGAAATACTTTTGAATAATTCTTAGTCGCTATAAGCTTGAACGTTTGCATAAATATCAGTCAATATAAGTCTGAATCTCTACCTTTCTGAATATTAAATGATATGAATAAACAACCATTATAACAATATTCACCTGTGCGTCTTTGACCAACTCCCATACCTTTCCTACATCCTCTATATATGCATAAATATATATATATATATTTATTTCTATTCGATAAGTATACATAGGCAACGACTCCGGAGCGCCCGCTCTACCCTGGCCACGGCAGTAGCGGAAGAACCGGAGGTCTCACTCAGGTTAGAATCCATTGAGTTCGTTTAGGTTAGGATCGAACGATTAGCGCAAAAAAAAAAAAAAATAATAATAATAATAATAATAATAATAATAATAATAATAAATAAAAAAGAGGGAGAAAAAAGAGAGAGAAAAAAGAAGGGAAAAAAAAAGGGGGAAAAAATGGCGTCGGCCCAGGGGGGGGGCGGGGGGAAGGGTCATAAACGGTATACTGCACCCTCTCTACTGGCGCGAAACACATATCGCGGCCGCGGATACGACCATAGAGGTTGGCGTGGACGAGGGAATGGGGGTCGTGGCGGAGGGAGAGATCGCCCCTACTAACCTTTATCGTTAAGTTTTAAATGACAATTAAGTTTTACTTCGGGAAATTTTAGTGCCGCATCAATAGTACACTCATTGAAGGGTTGAATTGAATTAACTCAACGTGGTGGAATGAATACTCAGTTGCGACAATTGATACTGGTTGTTGCAATGGAATATTCTATTATGCGAATAAATATTCCATTGCAACAACAAGTATCAATTGCTGCAACTGAGTATTTTTTCTGCCGCATTGAGTTCATCCAATTCCACCCTTCGATGAGTGTACCATTGTTTCAGGGTGTTTGAGCAAAATTTATCTTCCATTTTCCATGTTCCGATCGCTCAAAACTTAGGTTTTAATACAAAAAAAAAAAATTCTTTGCAACCTTCGAGCTCTGTAAATTAAGCGGAAGCTGCCGCTCATTGGACATTTTTAATTGTAACAGCTAACCAACGTCTATGACGAACTTTCTGGAACGAAAAGTCTAAGACCTTGAGCATTGTATTTTGAGTTAGAAGAAGAGTGTTCATTGAATGAACAAATTTTTTTATTGCACGATTCTAATTATTTATAACAATTGTTACAAACAATCAGAATTGAACATAATATTTTCTTTCGTTTTTCGTCATTATGACTTCTTTGATAAACATTTTTTTTTCTGAACTCGAAATACAATCCCTGTATGGTCTCGGATTTTTCTTTCCAAAAAGTTAGTCATAGACGTTATTTGGCAGCCATAACTAGAAACGTCCAATGAGCGGCAGCTTCCGTTCAATCTATTAAGCGCGGTCAGATTTTTTTTTATATGAAAACTCAAGTTTTGCCGTTTCGGAACATGGAAATCGATTTTTTATTTCAAATACCTTTTTTACTTTTACATTTTATTGAATCAATAGTGCACTCAGAGAGAGAAACCATTGGACGAACTCAATGCGTCAAAACGAATACTCAGTTATACAAATAAATATTCTATCGCGACAACAGAGTAATATTGCAATAACCGAATATTTATTTTGCTGCATTCGTGCTTTTTTATAGTTTATCCAATGGTTCCTGTCTCTGAGTGTACTATTGGTATAGATTATTGAAATATAAAACGAAAATTTAGAACGAGCAATAATATCTATATAATATTCATATATAGGGGAAGGTAGGGCAAAACGGACCGGGAGGGCAAAACGGACCGTAGGGCAAAACGGACCGAGACGGCAAAACGGACCGCCTGAAAAATTTCTTTGGAATTATTATAAAAAATTCAATGATGCATCGTGAAGGTAACCCTCGAACTTAGTAACATTTTGAGGTAGGTCTTAGTCAATCTAGTCGAGTCAATTATCCTTTCTAGTCGTTCGCGATGACTTGACTGAGTCTGACTCGACGTGGTTGACTAAGACCGACCTCAAAATATTTCTAAGTTCGAGGGTTAACTGTACGATGCATCATTGAATTTTTTATAATAATTCCAAATAAATTTTTCAGGCGGTCCGTTTTGCCCTCTCGGTCCGTTTTGCCCTACGGTCCGTTTTGCCCTCCCGGTCCGTTTTGCCTTACCTTCCCCTATCTATAATATACATAAATAATTTTGAAATGAAATTTTACGCATACTATGTCGAAAAATATCGTATGAAACTCGTGCGAAAGATTTTACGCACTCGATGGATAATATACTATTTCTTTATAGACAAAAAGGTCAGAATCAAGCTTCGTTGTTATCCAAATGATATCCTTTATATTTGATCTTCATTATGATTATTATTATTATGTTGTTGACTGAAAGTTAATAGCAATAACATTATTATTATGATTATTATATGCTTATATTTAAAAAAATACGATACCGTACTGCTAAATTCAATTCAAATAGTAGAGTCGATTTGATTGGCGAACAACTAATTCTTCATATCCCTTATGGAGTGCTGTATATATAGTCCTATGCCATTATAATCTGAAATCAGACCACTTAGGGCATCACTATGATTCCTCGACATTATTTTTTCTGACGACAAGACGTGTTTCTACTATATAATTACATTTTGTGAAGTGTCGAGGAGATAGATCTAGGATTCCTCTATGTTTTCGTGATAAAACTGAACCTGATGCAATGAATAAAAATTTACCTTTTATATCATGATATTTTGTATACAATTGTTTTATTTCTATTTCCCTGGCGAAAAAGTGATGATTCCGCTACTTGAGCAAAAGAATCATCACAACACGCAACATTTTTTGATCAATACCCCATACATTTAATCAAGAGACACCAAATGATAGAGCAGACGATAGAAATCTCTACACGGCGTCCTAGAATTCGTGACGAGAAATTAACAGGGTAAATCTTGATCAAAAACGGGATCGAAATTTCATTAGTCGTTTTTTCGTTTTCCGGAAAGGCTTAGATTGCACATTATAATTATTTCAAATCCAGCCAATAACGCGCGGCTTTGAACGGCCGTTTGTCGATGTGGTTACCGCTCGGTTGTATGCGCGTCTCCCAGCCTGTTGTCGCCGCGAAACAAAGTGCACACAACCAAGCGGCGAGCACACCGACGAGCGCCCGTTCTTAAATAAAGCGTTATTGACTGAAATTAAAATAATTATAACGAGAAATCTAAGCATTTCCGGAAAAAAACGGCCAAGGAAATTTCAATCCTGTTTTTGATCAAAATTTACCCTGTTAATTCCTCGTTACGAATTCTGGTTCACCCGTATATTGTGTATTCTACCTCATTTTTGCGAATTAAACTTTTTTTTTTTAATAAAAACTGTCACAATATTACAATTTTCAATTATCTTTTCTCCGCAGTACAAATACTTCATCCGTTGTCTAAAACAACCGTGAATTTTCACAGATTTTCAGCTTGAAGCTAAATTATGATTATTACCGGGCTAAGCGGTTTGTAGCATTCGCCGAATGTACCGAACCATCGCATTTTCGCCGGTAAACTTCTGATGCCTCCCACGCTAAATCCATCAATTTTAGATACATGCCCGCGTGGACTTTTTTGTTCAAAATTTTCTGCTCTACAATAATGGCCCTATACTATTTTGCCGTATCTTGCACGGTTCTCGCAACGTTTGTGCTGGAAGCTTGCGCTCGACCGCTGGTATTCTATTGGCCAAGAGTGGTGCCGCGACAGCCTCGGATAGATAGACTGCTTAGGGTTGGAGAGAGATAGAGCGAAAACAAAAGACCGATCGTCAGTCGACTGCGCGATTTTTCGAAAGAACGTCACTGCACATCATTTGCGAATTTCAGTTGCTGCCGTAATTTTCTCAGTGCCGTTTGTTTCCGTCAACAGTTTGAATGGATGCGTGGAAGCGTGTGGATCGTGGATAACACTCGTTTTCTTTTTTACAGCGTCGTGTTTACGATCTGGTGTAGAGGTATTAGTGCAATAATTGAGTCTCACGGTATCAGTGCAATAATTGAGAATAATCAAAAAGTTGAAGCAAAAACGTTCCTGTAAAGTTTCTAGTGTTGAGAGTTGAAAAGACAAGATTCGGTTAATAATTTAGCGTAAGAAGTTGAAGAGAC
Source organism: Tenthredo livida (assembly GCA_963992785.1). Classification (NCBI taxonomy): domain Eukaryota; kingdom Metazoa; phylum Arthropoda; class Insecta; order Hymenoptera; family Tenthredinidae; genus Tenthredo; species Tenthredo livida. The sequence continues at coordinate 5,914,697 of OZ023073.1, forward strand.
AACATTTTTTTTTCAATTTTAATAACTTAGCGTAAGAAGTTGAAGAGACAACATTTTTTTTAATTCTAATCCCTTTGCGTGAGAAGTTGAAAAGACAACATATTTTTCAATAAATTAGTGTAGTAAGTTATAGTGTTAAGTGTTAAGTGTTGAATAGACAACGTTCGTCTATAAAAATAGGTTCATATAATTTTTTCATACGAACCATTCGCGCGGGTATAAGTGATTCGACGGTACACCTAATTATGAAAATGATACCTAAAATGATTCCGAACCTCTCAACACTAGCTGCGGCAATTGCAGCGAATGTTTCGTCGTTTGAGGAAATCAGTTTCTTCGCTACGGGAAAGAATTCTACGGCAATGAAAGTCAGTAAAAGACACTTGTCTTTCTCATATTTTTCTTCTACAAAAATTCCCACTTATAATTTCTCAACGGAATATACCGTGAAGTTAAAAAGAAGCCGAACGATGGCCGCACTATACATATATAGTTATATAGTTCGACCAACACACGCTCGCGTTGCGTACGTGAACTTCTACTCGCTGCTAGTGACTGCCAACTCGATTCGTATCGGCCGGTGCCTCTAAACTATAGTTAGGTACCCTTGAGCCTCGGTGACTGGCGCCAGGCGAATCGAGTTGGCAGTCACTGGCAGCGAGTAGAAGCTCACGTGACGCAATGCGAGCGTGTGTTGGTCAAACTACTACATCGTTGTCGAACTATAGTGCGGCCATCGTTCGGCTTCCGTTTAACTTCACGGTATAAACGGTGAACATACTGACTGAGGAATTGTCGAAAGTCAATTTCTGATTTTCCTTTGTTTTTCATCATAGATGCGTAAAAAAAATGTTAAAAAATTCTATGTTATCGAGAACCATTGATTTTTCAATTTCAAAACACAAAAATCTTTCCCGCGTTTCGTTTTAAGGGGGATAGCCGCTGTGACGATCGAAAAAGTAACCGATTTTTAAGAATTTTTTTTACTGGGATAACTAATTAATAAAGGGATCGGATTTTTTTTATTTTATGAAGTGTATATTAATAAACGTGGTTTATATGAATTTTTATTGAGAAATAACGAAATTAAACAAAGATATGGGCCCTGACTTGGTGCAAAAAAAAAAAAAAATTCCCTCTCCATGGTGGCATTGATATCTCAGTAACGGGTTATCTGACAAAACAAAAGACAAAAATTAGTAATATCCATACAAATGTAGTTATCGTTGCGGGTTGCCGATTTCTTTTTTGACGATTTGTTACAAAATGGTTACGGATAAGAACAACCTTCTATGAGGCTGTCCACGTTAATTCACCTAGCCTGACCATCCGCGATTTAATCCGTGTTCTTTGTGCTGTTCTTCTAGCCCTCAAACATTTCTGTGAGTTTTGTTTCACTTTTCGGACTACTTCTTTTTGAATTATTAATTTTTTCGATCCCAAACTTCGGACCACTCTGTAAGATCTGAGAAAATTGACAAAAATACTATGGATTACGTAGAATAGCCCTATACTTTTTCAATTGTGGAGAATATTTAACAAAAAATGTCACTCCATTCAAAAATGTTTGTTGGGAAACGTTAAATACACTATCCTACAAGGTTCAGTTTTTTTTTGGATATAGGCGAAACCGGGGCAAAGTGTGCGCTTCAGCTGGAAATTCATAGAAACAAATATAAATTTCCAAAATCATTGTTTGTCGAAACTTGTCGAAAATATTGTCGCAATTTTATCAAAAATTTCGACGAAAAAAAGGTTGTCGGGAAGAATTTTATTTTAGCAATTCCCAGTTGATTTGCAAACTTTCCCACGGTCTCCCCTACAGATTCTGAAATAACGAATATTAATCGAATAGTATTTTCGCCAAGAACTGTTTATTTGATCGAAATAAAATTTTTCGCAACCGACTAGTTATATCCTGTTCATTTTTTTCCTCAATCGTACATTCAAAAACGAGGAATCATCTTCAATTGCGTGATAAGATTATTGAAAAAAAATTCTTTCCACAATTTGAAAAGTGGGAAACTGTTCTATGTAACCCATGGGCTTTTCGTGAATTATGTGAGTGAATTTTGTATATGAAAAAAATCGGTCAAAAACAGTCGGCCCAAGAATCTGAAACAATTAAAAAAAAACAACGTTCTAGAGCTGGGATAACAGTATCATAAATCACGGATCGATAAAGTTGTCGCCAAGAGTTAACTCACTGCCATTTTTTCTGACAGGTGGCCTCAATATTGAAAGTGAAATGTGACACGAAAAAAAGAAGGCATTGGCGGTACTTATGGCAATCGAACGACAAGTTGAGAAACCAGGTAAGAGGATTACTCGCTGGAAAAATTGAAGGAAATGAGAAAGCGGAAGGAAAACAGATAAGTATGGTCGACGCTAATCAATCGTATAAGATACAACCTTGTGAAAGTGGGGAGCAAGTGCCTGTTCAGATTATCCAACAGCATGGATCTAGTAAGATTTCCGATTTTACGAGTAAGTATAATGTAGTTAAAATCGTTGGTGATGGTAATTGCTTATTCCGTTGCTTTTCCTATCACGTTTACGGAAACCAGGAATTCTATGCCGACGTACGGAAGGAAATCGTTGATTACGTAGTCGACAACTGGTCCGATCAAGTTGACATGCTTCGTAGTACATGCGAGGAGGAAGCCGTGTATGACGACCAAGTTGACTACGCTACGAAGATGGGCTCAAACAGCACATATGGTACTGACTTCGAAATCAGTATCTTCTTCAAATTGTGGGAATTTCCTGTTGCCGTTTTTCGCAAGGTACAAGAAGATGCAATAATTCGCGTAATGGGCGAAAGTAACAATAACGCGGTTGAAAACAGAACTTTGAATCTGCTGTTTTCCGGGGCACAACGTCATGGTCACTGGGAAGTACTCGAAGAAAAGACCGCGATTAAAGAGCTATCTCCAGAAAAGAACGGTGCCACGCGAGATGAGATCTACGTTGCCGGAGTCGATAATTGTAACGACGTTCTACCAAGATCTCCAAGCTGGGAGGGCTCGGACATTACACCAAAATACAAAATAAGTAGTGAAATCCTTGGCACCTTTGAGGAGAGTAAATATCGTAGGTCAACAAGTCCATGTTACAGGACGTCCGGTAATGGAAAATTGGAAAGCAGCGACAAAGAAATGAAGGAAAAAGATCCTTATGAATATACAACGAGCAGCGAAAGCTCTCAGAATCCAAAAGTAATAAAATCATCCAGTAGTGAAGGCACATATTGTACTGACCAAAATGACGAACCGCAGACCAGCTCCAGTAAAGTACAAGGCAAAGTACCCAAAGAAAAAAAAATCAAGCGGAAAAAAGTGAAAATATTGACAGAAGATATTGGCACAGTGGAAATTCCTTCGACGCATTTCAAAACTGCCCGGGGGGTTATTGAGGATGTGATGTTGTACACTTTGAAGTGTACTTGCACATTAGGTTTTTACGGATCGGTGAGGTATAATTTATTAGATTGCGTAGCATATGCTAAATGCAGAAAACCAAATCACGAACAGAGATATCAATTTCGCATCGACAAGTTAGAAGAACCCCTTGCTCGGCTTACCGTATCGAGTGACAAGAAAATCACGATCGTTCACGAAAAAAACCTGATGGCTGAGACTTTTCGCGTGCTGAAAGGCCAAGAACGAAGGGAATGGCAAAAAAATTTGAGGCACCGCAGCGTAGTGGCTTACCTTACCGAAATTAAAAAGACAATAAACACGGAAATAAAGGACGATGGACACATGCAGGATCTCCGTACATGGCGCGTGGTGTATAAGGCAAAGTCGGAGGAGAAATGCCAAGAACGATTCCCGGGAAAAAATGATTTCAATACACGGGAAAAGGGATATAATGTTTCTGTATACGGAAATGAATGTGAATGTCTTGTCGGACTACACGTCTTCATCTGTAGGTATATATTATACTATATATATTTATTGATCATACACTTACCTAATTGTCTTTTGCCGGTCATGTCTGGCTCGATTTTTCATTTTTCTTCTCGGCGATCTATAGCGACCCTCCCTGCTGGAAGTAAATTGATAGAGGAGGATAGAGATTTTCGGATAGAAAAAGATACAGACTTTCTATCCCTGGCAACTACATACTTTGCATCCCAAAAAGTTAACAAGTTCTATCCCTGAGTCTATCCCCCTGCTGGAAGTAAAAAGATGAAAAAGGATAGAAGATTGTGGGATAGAAAAAGATAGACATTTTCTATCCGTCGCAACTGTATGATTTGCATCCCTCGAACGATATCTTTTTCTATCTGACGCGTTCATGCGTTGAGAATCCGCCATGTCTACGGTCGTCGCCGTTCGGGAACGCGCCCGCAAGCGTCACTTCGAGTCGGCCATTTCAACCACGAGTTGGTTCTTCTCTGTATTTACATACTAACAATAAAGATTACTATTTTATTATACATCCCGTCTACCATTCCGCTTCCTAAATACACTGCATAATTGGCGACGAGGTAAAGAAGATAAGAATTCATGTGTAGTTGGAAATAGTACAAATATGGGCACAGAAAGAGTTCACGGGCTAGTAGGAAGCATCCTACCGTACGAGGAGTCGGAAAGATTCGACTCTTACATCCAACGTTTCGATCTGTATTGCATCGTTAACGAGTTCAAAGATACAGTGAAAGTGCCAGCGTTTCTATCAGTCATCGGACCAAAGGCGTACGAAATTTTGAGAAACAGCTTACAACCTACAGTCCCAGCTACAAAGACTTACGATCAATTAGTTTAAGTTCTACGTAAGTACTACGAGCCACAAAAATGTATCATTGCCAAAAGGTACAGATTTCATAAGAGATTACAGAAACCAGAAGAGTCTGTAAACCAATTCAGTGTGGAGCTAAAAAGGCTCGCAACGCCATGCGAGTTTGGGACATTCTGAGATGACGCACTGAGGGATCAGTTCGTGTGCGGAGTGGTAAATGAGGCCATCCGACGTAAATTACTGAGTGAAGCCGAGTTGAGCTTTGCAGAGGCAGTGCAAACAGCGGTGTCTATGGAGTTAGCTGCGGATCAAACAAGATGTATTGCCGGTAGAGCAGAAGCAGAAGTATCAGCGTTGAATGCTAGCAAAAAGCAGAACCGGGGACATCCTCAGGAGAAGGAATGTTACCGATGCGGAGGCGAGTGGTCAAGACAGCATCAGTGCCCAGCTACGGAGGCAAAGTGCCGTAAATGCCACAAAAAAGGCCACTATTCAAAGGTGTGTCGTTCATCAGCGCACCAAAAACAAGAAGCAAGGCCAAGTACACCAAGTCGAGGATCAATCAGAGGTCAGGGGAGGCCAAAGTCAACAAAGTCAGCAGGGGCCAGGGGACGATGAGCAGCAGAGATGCGATTGTCTCGCGTGTGACATGGGCCATGTGAATATGATAAACTTATGTGCTGCAAGTATGGGAAAGGTTCTACGAGAATTCGAGGTACAACGGAAGAAACTGGGCTTCGAGGTTGACACGGGAGCTGCAGTAATAGTGATGGGTAAAGCAGATTTCGATAGAAATTTTCCGAGCTTGAAGGTTAGCCACTGTCCTTTAGCGCTACGAGCAGTGACAAAAAGTGAAATAAAAATTGTAGGTGAGGCCAAAGTACGAGTGTCATTTATAGATAAGGAAAAAGAGTTCGAGTTACCTCTAGTAGTTATTAAGGAAAATTTACAAACGCCACTGCGGGGCAGAAACTGGCTTGATATATTGTATCCAAACTGGAGAGATGCTCTATTCATAAATCAAGTAAATGAGTCAGATACCCAGGATAAGTATTTGTCAAAACTAAAAATATTATTTCCAAAGGTTTTTGAAAAAAATCGAACAGACTGTATTAAGGGTTTCTCAGTAAATTTGCAATCAAAGGAAAATGCAGTTCCGGTATTTAAGGGGGTATACAGGGTGGTCCATTTAACTCTTTCACCGCGAATAACTTGGTTATTATTGATTCTACTGAAAAGTGTTACAGGGAAAAGTTGTTGCATTTGAAGGGGGAAAATGAGTTTTGGAAGTGAATGTCATCTGAAGGTCATATCTTGTGAGATTTCGGTATTCCCGATGTTTTTTTAAATGGGACTACCTATTTTTTTGTTCACTACAAGGAAGCTGACATTGAAACGCGTCCAACCATGTGCAACAACATGACCTTCGAATGACTTTCGGCCCCAAAATTTATGATCAAATGATGGAATTGCCTGGCCCTGCCTATGATTTTTGGAGCAACACTTGCACACGCATTGATGATACGTTTCTTAAATGAATGGATTAATGAATTTGAATGAAAAAAACAATGAAATGAAGGAAAAAAAGAAGAAAAAAAAAATTTTTGCCCCAAAATTCAATAAATTGTGGGGCCGAAAGTCATTCGAATGTTATGTTGTTGCACATGGTTGAAATCGTTTCGATGTCAGCTTCCTCATAGTGAGTAAAAAAATAGGTAGTCCCGTTTAAAAAAACATTAGGAATACCGAAATCTCACAAGATATGACCTTCAGATGACATTCACTTCCAAAACTCATGTTCCCCCTTCAAATGCAACAACTTTTCCATATAACACTTTTCAGTAGAATCAACAATAACCAAGTTATTCGCGGTGACAGAGTTAAATGGACCACCCTGTATAATCCACTTATGGCCGGTTGCATAAAAGTGGGTTACCCAAAGGTTCAAATAACCCGCAGGTTACGCTGCAGATACTACCCGTTCAATTGTTTTTTCATCTGACAGCTGTCAAGAATCACTGTTCGCTTCCGACAGTCTATGAAGGTTGAACGGGTAGTATCTGCGGGGTAACTTACCCCGTGAAAAAATATTCTGATCAGACCTGATATGACCTGATAAGGCTATATCAAAATTTTTTATATATCCATATCTGGTCTGATATGATCTGATATGCCCATATATAAATTTTGATAGGTCCTGATATGGCCTGATATGGCCTGATATGAAAATTGGCCAGATCAGGCCAGATCAAGCCTTATCAACTTGATATGCCCATATCAAGCTTGATATGACTTGATAAGTTCATATATAATTTTTTTATATGTCCTGATATGGCCTGATATAGTCTGATAGGATATGTATATTTTGATGTACTTGTGGAAAAATATTTCTGATCAACCCTGATATAACTTGATAAGACCTGATATAGCCTGATACGATATGTATATTTTGATGTACTTGTGGAAAAATATTTCTGATCAGGCTTGATATAATTTGATAAGCCTTGATATGGGCATATGTAACAGTTATTTTTGTGTTTCCTTTGTATAAAAATTTTCGTCTCTAGCCTGATCTAGACAGATACGGCCATATCTAGTCTAACATGTTCACATATAGTTCTTTGGTACGGCTTGATCAGTTCTGATATGAGCAATAATACTTTAATATAATGGTTTAGCGGATTTTACGAGAAAAAAATAGGAACAATAAATTTTGTATGATCATATACAGGGTGTCCCATTTTAAAAAATGCAGCCGAATATCTCGGAAAGTATTGGTTGCAGAGAAAAATATTTCAGATCAAAGTTGTTTGGTTTCGAGGGGGACAGATTCTGATGATATTGGCTTTTTTGTAGGTGGAGGCGTTAAGGTGATATGAAGGTCAACTTTTGTTTTTTAAATGGAATCATGTATTTATTATTGATTCATCAGATCGGGCGTTAAATTTTACATCAAAAAGCACTGCTGAACTGATGTCCTAACATGAACGGTTCCGTAATGCCTGTAGAAGTATTCCGAGAATTGTCCTTCTCAAAACGGTTGAAAGTTTCGAAAATAGGCTGCAATTGTGTATCAACCAAGAAGGTAATGTGTTCGAGCATCTTGTCAATGCTTGAAGGTTGATCGTACATACATCAACCGAAACATGAACGCTCACAAACTTATTTTGAGAAAAATGAAATATCTACGGAACCGTTCATGTTAGGACATCAGTTCAGCAGTGCTTTTTGATGTAAAATTTAACGCCCGATTTGATGAATCAATAATAAATACATGATTCCATTTAAAAAACAAAAGTTGACCTCCATATCACCTTAACGCCTCCACCTACAAAAAAGCCAATATCATCAGAATCTGTCCCCCTCGAAACCAAACAACTTTGATCTGAAATATTTTTCTCTGCAACCAATACTTTCCGAGATATTCGGCTGCATTTTTTAAAATGGGACACCCTGTATAATCATATATAATTAATCATTATGTATAAGTTTATATAATTAAATATAGTTTCATATAGTTATGTATAATGTTTATATAAAATTATATATATTTATATATAAATATGTATAAATATATATAGGTTTATATAATTATATAAAACTATATTAAACTTTATATAACAGCGTATCGCATGGCTTTATATTACGGTATAAAAAACCATACGTTGTTATACATTAAAATATATAATGATTATTGCCATATAATCATATAGTTTTTTTGTCATTACATATAAATACTTACAGTATATGAACGTGAATGGTGACAGATAATCGATGATTGTCAAGTCATCTTTCACTGAGGTGTATATTCTTTCTCTAATTTTGACGCAAAAATGTGCACTTTGTAAATAAATGCATTCAATAAATATTACAATTCGAAAATATTAAGTAAACTCGATCGATTTTAAAACTTGACTTTTATATAGTTATACAAAATTTGTAAAAAAATGAAAAGTCACGCGTTGATCATTGAAGGTATACTTTATATTTATTATCATAGAAAAAGTAAATCTATAATTTCAAAATTAAATCACAGAAGAACGTTTCTCCATGATTGTTTTTATGACTTGATTAATTTTCAGGTTCTAATGAAGGGAATGGAAGTTACCAAATATTGAATAATTTTGACATCGTTTTAATTGATAATTGTTACAGAAAATTTTTCTTTGAAAAAATGCACTTCCAGGAGATTAAAAAAATTACTAGTGCATTTTTGTCATGTTTTTTTTTTTTTATTAACATAATTGATAATCAGCATTCATGTAAATTAACTCTGAATTCATCAAATTACTTGAATGCTCATTTAATAAATTTAATTTCGCTAACTCAATTTATATTTCACACAGAATATCATTTAATGATAACTGCGTGTTTGTTGCATTTAATTACCATAAAATTGATAATTAATACGTCAGATGTAGAATTTTGTTCAATAAGAATTGGAATATATGACATTTGTATATTTCATATTCGTTTAAGCACCTAATTTCAATAACAGATCTTGGGTCAGTCGGTAGCGGGCAGTGTTGGCGAGCGCACGGTTCACGGATCGATCCCTGGCGGGGAGTTTTTTTTTTTTTCCTTCTCTGGGCCGATATGTAAATCTAACTATATATAATCTGATATGCCCATATCAGGTCATATGTAGTCTGATATACTTATATCAAAGCATATATAGTCTGATATGGCCAATTTTTATATCAGGCCATATCAGGTCTGATATGGACAGTTTATATCAGGCCTGATATGGTCTGATCAGAATATTTTTTCACGGGACGGGTTATTGAAACCTTTGGGTAACCCACTTTTATGCAACCGGCCATGAGTGTACTTTTTTCGCCGGTTTGCTAAATGAACTCGAACTACGGTATTTCAAAAACGATGTGGTTGTTACTCTCGAGTATCTTGTACTCAGCAAATATCGGTTCATATCGGTAAACAAATAAAATATGAATCAACTACAATCTGATCAAACAATAGTACATCACAATACAAGCGCGCGAAGGACGTGATTCTCGCACGAGTGTAGCGTGTTGCCCGAGCGAAGCGAGGGTGAAAAAAACACGAGTGCAAGGATCACGTATGCGCACGCATGTTGTATACTATTTTTTTCAACTTAGTGTGCGAATTCTCATTTCGAAAATGAATATAAATATCTTTTTGTCCCACTTAACATTTATCGGTAACAGAAAATAACGGCTTAGTATGCAAGTACTGTGTATTCTAGAGGGATCTGGAGGGATCATTCGAAGATGTGAATGAAAGTTGAAATCTTCCGTTACACTAGTCAATAAACAATACCGAAATCAGATGTTGACATGAGTAGGCACACAATAATTGTAACCTATCGAGTGTTGTTGACGAAACAGAACGCTCCCTACTCCTTGAGGCACAACTAACACAGGTGCGTACCGCGTACGTGAGGATCTACTAAATGCTATCACCTTCTCGCCGAGCCCGACGTACGCGGTATGCGCCTACGCATATGTACGGATATCCGCAGGAAGGGGGCCGTTTTGTTTCGTCGCTAACACTCGGCAGTCGGTACAAGCGTTATTAATTTGGCACTTGCCTCGTATCTTTGGTATAACGAGGATATATTCATTTTAGAAGAAAGAAGGAGAAGAAGCGGCATTACAGTCACATGGATTCAATGGAGTGTATACAGTTTTTCCTTGCGTAGTGAAAAGTGACGTGTCATCAAAACAAGTCTAGTGAGTTAAAAGTAGTGAGGCGAATCCGTTTCAACGTCTAGTGTGTTGTGTTTGGACCTGCTTCCTGGAGAAAACGTAAGTATACATATATAGTTTTTCATTCTAATTCAAGTATTAGACTAATTCATAGACCTTGAGACTAATTCGATCCCAAGAGACGTGAGGGTAACCTTTTTTTCTTTTCCTTTCGTATTTCAAATTTGTACAGTACTACCTCGTCATAAGCGACTGTTAGGGCGGTTAGGGTAATAGGATTCCATGAAATTTGTCGCTGAAGCGTCCCCCCACTACTGGGAAATCGCACATGCTTAGTGTATCAGTGAGCATCACTACTGGGAGAACTTTACGTATACAGATAGAGTGAGGGAAGCTATAAAGCTCGCTCAAGCGGAACGAAGGGGAAATTCGCTTATAACGTGGGTGCTTATAACGAGGTAGTACTGTACCAATAATTAATTTCTATACTGTTCCAATTGTCTTGTTCGACCGCTATTTATGCACCTCATAGTAGGCGAGTTCGGTAATCCTTCGCGGTAATAATTATGTTGCGAATATAGCATCGTTACATTGGTATGTAGTTTTAAAAACAAGGCGTGAAACAAAAATGTGAACGGAAGAGAAAGCAGCCAGTACACATCAATATCAATCAATATAATCATTCAATATAACATCATTCAATATAATCATCTAGGGCTATTTAATATAATATTGCAACAAAATAATTATTTCAATGCTCGATAATACTGTTATATACCGTGAGAATCTCTGGATGCGGAACGCCAGGGATACCAATCCATAACTCGTTAGCAGCAGTTCAGTAACTCACTAGATGTTTCTGGTAAAATCACTAGAAATCACTAGATTTTTAGTGATTTTACTAGGAAAATTTAGTAAGTGACTAAACTGCTGCTAACGAATTTTGGGTTGGTATCCCTGGCGTTCCGCATCCAGAGATTCTCACGGTAAAGCGATGTATCCATACAGTAATGTGGATTTGAAATAAATATATATCTACTCACTGAATTTAAATGAGTGAGACTCACTATAAACCAGTGTATAACGGGTGTCTACTAGACTGGTTAAAAAAAATCACCTATTTTTCTTTCTTAATGTCATATATTTAATAGTTTCAGGAAGAGGAAATGAAACGCTTGTCAAAATTCGAGCCCTCAATATGAATATTTAGTGGTTCCTGAACACAATTTTATTCCATATAGTTGACATGAAAAAAATTTCCAGTTATTTCTAAATTTTATAGCTCAGTAACGATATGTATACATAAAGGTCCGATACATATTCCTATAGGAAATTCAATGCTCTGCAAAAAAGGTCACTCATAATTTTCCGATAACTCAACTCTTTCAAAATATATTTCAAAAGGTATTTCAAGTTTAACCTCGAATAACTTTTGAACGAGTTGCGTTATCTCAAATTAAAGCGGACCTTTTTTTGTAGAGCATTAAATTTCCTATAAAAATATGTATTGGACCTTCATGTACATTGCCTCGTTACTGAGCTATGGAATTCCGAAATAACTAAAAAAAAATTCTCATGATGATGAGATGGAAAATCGAATATTGCGTTCAGGAACCACTATATATATCAACATTCAGGGATCAAATTTTAACAGGCGTCTTATTTCTTCTCCCTTCAACTATTAACAACCTATAAATATTCTATCTTATATTTAAAAATATTTCCTGCAACCTTGCCACCATAATTGTCTCTTGCAATTGAAATTTCTGGTATAGGTTCATGTTTTTTTCTTTTGCAGTATATCATTACTGGTCAAATTTGAACCAGACAAGCGCGTGAGGTCGGGCTTCATAAGTGCCAGCTAACCTTTTGGGCTTAGAACTAGCCCTCGTGTTGTCGAACTGAAAATATGAATTCGGTGGCCTCAATGGAATGGTTGTGTAGTGCCCTAGTCCTGGGGTTTTATCGACCACTGATCGGGTTGCCGCCCTTGGTGGCGTGAAATCAACAATACCGATGAGCCTATAGCAGCACTTTCCATCGCTCAATGGATCACACGTACTTTTCGGGATTTGATCCAACGTGAAAACTCCGACCCCATCCGTTTCCATAATCAAGAAAGGTCCTGCGAATGCCAATTATTGCACATAAAAGTAAGTGTTGTATTGGAAGCATTACAAATTGTAATTGATATAATAACGTGATTTTCTTTTCCGGAATAATATCAGATGATGCATTCTTGAATGCCATATTCGGCAAATTTAAGTGAAGGGTTTCTCAATCTCAAACTTTGAAATATCGATCAATAATCTTGTACCGTAAAATTCTATTAGAAATGGAACTTTCTTATTTCATATCAATTGCACATAGGTATGTGTGTTTGTAGCCGAAATAGCTGCAAGTATATTTAAAATTTGTGGGAGATTTGTTATTATGTCAGTGTACCTTGGGGTGGTCCTCAAAAATTAAATTTCTTGATTCACCCCCTAAAAAGTTTCCTCATTCTGTAAAAATATGAGGAAAATTCATTTTTTGTGAAAAAAAAATGAAAAGAACACGTTTCAAATTTTTTTTCAAAATTTTGAATATTTTCATCAGTTTTTTTGGCCAGCCTGCATATTTCGTGACACGTTTCCAAAAAACCGCAGAATAATCAAAACGAAACCTTTGATCGTCTGCCGGAACATGTTCTTCGCATTTTTTATTTCTCACAAAATACAGATTTTCCATATGTTTTTACACAAAAAGGAAAATTTTAAGGGGGTGGATCAAAGAATTCATTTTTTAAAGACCACCCTAGTGTACCTATATCGCGAAATCACGTCGGACATGAATGAATTAGTCAGATTTGAATTCATGAGAGACCTCTATACATCCAGAATCTATATATTATCTATATATTAAAGTACGAAAAACGTCTGTTCCGTCTGTCCCCAAAATTTTTCAGGATGTATGTCTCATGTCTTATGTGTTCAATCTGTCCCGTGTATTTCCTCATTATTGTCATTATCATTATTATTATTTGTATTGTATATTGTACGAATGTGACAATTTTTCTTTAGAACACTATAGCTTGACTGTACATGCTGCGTGTTTTTTACTGCCTAAAAAAAAGTTGGCAGACACAACTGGTCATCCTGTACGAGAAGTGAGAATGTGGTTAAAGCGAGGGGACAATGTTGACAAGAATCGTTTTATTATACCAATACCAACATGTTATGAAATAGCAATCGTATTTGTAGCGAAAGACAAAAATCCACCTGTACCCGGGAAAAAATGTTCAGACATGATCATGCCTGTTCATGTATGATCAGGCCTGAAATTAGACATGATCATGTCTGTTCATGTATGATCAGGCCTGAAATTAGACATGATCATGTCTGTTCATGCCTGTTCATATCTGATGCCAGACATGATCATGCATGATCATGAATGATCAGGCCTGAAGCGCCCAATACGTTCAGGCCTGATCATGCATGACCATACCTGTTCATGTATGATTATGCCTGATGCCAGACATGATCATGCCTGTTCATGTATGATTACGCCTGCTGCCAGACATGATCATGTCTGTTCATGTATGATCAGGCCTGATGCCAGACCCGATCATAAATACGTTCCTGCCTGATCATGCATGGCCATGCCTGTTCATGTATGATTACGCCTGCTGCCAGACATGATCATGCCTGTTCATGTATGATCAGGCCTGATGCCAGACCCGATCATAAATACGTTCATGCCTGATTATGCATGGCCATGCCTGTTCGTGTATGATTATGCCTGATGTCAGACATGATCATGCCTGTTCATGTATAATCAGGCCTGACGTCAGACCTAATCATAAATACGTTCATGCCTGATCATGCATGGCCATGCCTGTTCATGTATGATTATGCCTGAAAGGTTGAAAACCTCCGCCCTGCTCTAACTATGTCGCTCTGATCAGGCCTGATACGTGATCAGACCATGATCGGCCATGAGCATCAGGCCTGATCAGACATGAACAGGCATAATCATGTCTAATTTCATACGATATGATCAGACATAACTGATATAAGTCAATGTCCAATCATTTATAGGTCTATATATAATTATAAAATATTATCATTATTATTATATTATTATTATTAATCATATATGGTCTATATATAATTAGATATGATCAGACCTGACTGATATAAGCCCATGTGTAATCATATATAGGTCTAATGTAGGTCTATATATGATCAGATCTGATCAGACCTGATTGTCATGAAACCTCAATATACAGGGTTATTCAGAATTCGTGACGAATCTCTCGAGGGGTTGATCCTTGACAAAATCGGGATCGAAAGTTCTTCAGCCATTTTTCCGAAAAATGATTTTTTTTCCTTGGAATCATAACACATTTTTTCTATATCTTCCACCGAATAAAAAACTTTTGGGATCCTTCAAAATTGACAAATAAAACAACAAAAACAAAAAAAATCGTTTGTCGTAAAAAAATATTTCCAAGGAAAAATGGCTGAGGGACTTTCGTTCCCAATTTTGACAAGGATAAACCCCTCAAGAGATTCGTCATGAATTCTGAATCACCCTGCATACCCATACATATTCTTTGACAATTTAAACAATAAAAACCTGAATATTATGATATTATTAAATTAGCCGTTTTGCCCCACAAAGTTATAGAATTCCTCCAGTCAATAAAATAAACGTTTGATCTCTTTCAATAAATAGAATACACAGCATTTTCAGATTAGTAATTTTGTCTGCTGAAAAATTTAGAGTGGTCATATTGCCTCACATTCCCTAAAATACGAAAACAATTCAAGAATCATTCGATCATCATAATCAATATTAAGTGCATTCGTAAGGTTGATAAATTTTCGTGTCAAATACATATAGACATTCTGAAAGTATCAACTATCAAATACGTAAAGTAGCAAAGTGGTAGAAGCTTCGACTGATACGCAGAAGGACCCGGGTTCGAATCCCAGTAAGAAACGGTCAGAAAATTTTAATCAACAAAAAAAAGTCAATTATCAGAAATAACCATAATTCCGGACCATTACGACGAATAGAAGATATAAAAACAAAATAGTTTTTATGATTTTGTAATTTAATTGACTGTTTTATTTCAATTTGTCCAAAACAAATGATTAAATCTGATCATATCTGATTATATATAAGCAGACATGATCAGACCTGGCCAATTATACATGGTTATATATGGTCATATAGAGACAAATTTCGTTCATGATCATTAATGATAAGGTCATATATGATTATTTATATTAAGCTAGAAGACTTAAAATTTTTTGACGAGAAAAATTTATCCGGTGTCTCGGGAATCGAACCCGAGCCTACTGGCTGCCAATCCGGGGGCTTACACCCACTAGACCACCTGGCCACCTTCAAATTTAACTCGTCATTTTTCAAGTCTAGTTCGTGTGCTTGGTTTGTACGTTATGAATTTCGTCGTATAAGCACATGTTTAACTTTTGAAATTCATAACGTACAAACCAAGCACACGAACTAGACTTGAAAAATGACGAGTTAAATTTGAAGGTGGCCAGGTGGTCTAGTGGGTGTAAGCCCCCGGATTGGCAGCCAGTAGGCTCGGGTTCGATTCCCGAGACACCGGATAAATTTTTCTCGTCAAAAAATTTTAAGTCTTCTAGCTTAAAATCATTCTTCGGCGAATTACACCACTTTCTGTGGCATTGGTTATATTTAATTAAATATAACCAACAAAATAATAGGTAAAAAGACGTAAGTCTTACCTTACAAGTGTTAGTGAGCCCGTGTGCTCACTCACTCATTCAAAAGTTAAACATGTGCTTATACGACGAAATTCATAACGTACAAACCAAGCACACGAACTAGACTTGAAAAATGACGAGTTAAATTTGAAGGTGGCCAGGTGGTCTAGTGGGTGTAAGCCCCCGGATTGGCAGCCAGTAGGCTCGGGTTCGATTCCCGAGACACCGGATAAATTTTTCTCGTCAAAAAATTTTAAGTCTTCTAGCTTAAAATCATTCTTCGGCGAATTACACCACTTTCTGTGGCATTGGTTATATTTAATTAAATATAACCAACAAAATAATAGGTAAAAAGACGTAAGTCTTACCTTACAAGTGTTAGTGAGCCCGTGTGCTCACTCACTCATTCAAAAGTTAAACATGTGCTTATACGATGAAATTCATAACGAATTATTTATATTCATATACAACTATTTTTTCCCGGGTATGGAGAGACATATGCGTGTATTCTAGAAGCGGAGGCGCTATAAGTATTCCAACTATAAGTAAACATGTTGACCCTATGACCTATCCTCTCATGTTTCCCTCCGGTGAAACTGGATGGATGCCAAGACTCAAGCCGAAAGACGGAGACCGCGAAATAACCGCGTTGCAGTATTACAGTTATCAGTTAAGTGACAGAGGCAAATTCAACCCATGTCTGGATATGGGGAAATTATCTCAGCAATACATCGTAGATATGTGGACGAAAGTTGAGAGTTATCGTTTTTATTATATAAGAAACCAACAGAGTAAATTGAGATCCGAAATGTATAAAGGAGTAATCGATTATTTACATGATAAAGCTGGACAGGAAGACGCGAGGATCGGGAAAATGGTTATATTACCGTCATCGTTCGGTGGACGTCCACGTGCTTCGCAACAGAGTTTCATTGATGCGATGACCTTATTGCAGAAGTATGGGAAGCCTGACCTATTTGTAACAATGACTTGCAATCCTAAGTGGAAAGAAATTGTTGAAAATCTACGTCCAGGTCAAAGTGCAACGGATCGACCAGATCTCGTAGCGCGAGTATTTCACGGAAGGGTGAAAGAGTTAAAAGCAGGATTAATTGATGAAGAAGTGTTCGGAAAATGTGCTGCCTATGTTTACGTGATTGAATTTCAGAAGAGAGGATTACCACACATGCATATGTTGTTTTTCCTCGAAGAAGACAGTAAAGTTCGCGATGCAGATGACGTCGATAAGATAGTTTCTGCAGAGATACCGGATAAAC
Organism: Tenthredo livida; assembly: GCA_963992785.1. Classification (NCBI taxonomy): domain Eukaryota; kingdom Metazoa; phylum Arthropoda; class Insecta; order Hymenoptera; family Tenthredinidae; genus Tenthredo; species Tenthredo livida. The sequence continues at coordinate 5,932,154 of OZ023073.1, forward strand.
ATAGGTATCCGGTAATACCGAGAAGATTCGGTGAGAGTAGACAGCCCCCTTCCTACGCCAAAACTAACACAGGCGCGCACCGCGTGCGTGAGGGTCGGCGGGCGGGGCTAAGCGACCAGTGGTGCTTCTACCGAATCTTCCGCGCTAGACCGAGTCCGCATAGCCCACCTTGATACTTAACCTAAAAAGCAATCATCGCATTGAACACGGAAAAGAATGAACGCGAATAAAATGAATTTCCGTGATGTCAACATTTATTTTCGAAATTTATGAACGAATTTAAAATCAAATATCGATTAATTGGATTTAAGTATTGATTATCAGTGTTTAGGATCAATATTTGAGACGAAATGGAACAGGTAAGTGAAGGGTGAATCATTGAAGACAGCATGGTCAAGAATTGGTTTATTTATTGATTTATTGATTTATTTATTTATTAACAGAAAAATGAAATTCATCAACGATTATTGGTTAATCGAGGGATCCATTGCTGTTGAACTATGGTGTACGTCCATACTTATCGGCGATTGAATGCTTGGGAATCGAAGAGAGGCTACTGATGAGCCACTGTCGAACGTAGTAGACTTTTACCCGAACCATTTTTGTTTCTTGACGACTACTTCTATCGAAGACCGGAGTGCTGGCATGTACCTCAGCGAGGCTTCATAGCGTGCGGAGGGGCTTTGTCGCAGGAGTTTGTAGTGCGATGAGGTAGCATACGAGGAGTTTCGCTGCAAGCGTTTGTAGCACGTCCACGATATTCATCGAACATTTCTTGCTCGTCCAATGAGCATTCAACGTTCATGTCTCGTAGCAGGCGGAGAAGCTCCGTCTCAGATGTTCGTGGTGCGATGACGCAGTGTACGAGGAGCTTTGTTGCAAGGGTTTCGTAGCACGTCGACGATATGCAGTCCTTCTCTGGACTCTGGCCAAGCCTTGCCGCACAAAAATTTGATAGAAAATGCTCGTCGACGCACTGCGAACCCGTGCAATAAAGCTCCTCGTACGCTGCCTCGTCGTACTGGGAACATCTGCGACGAGGCTTCTTCGCCTGCTACGAGACATGAACGTTGAATGGTCATTAGACGAGTAAGAAATGTTCGATGAATATCGTCGACGGGCTAAGAACCCTTGCAATAAAGCTCCTCGTACGCTGCCTCGTCGCACTAGGAACATCTGCGACGAAGCTCCTTCGCCTGCTATGAGACATGAACGTTGAATGGTCGTTAGACGAGTAAGAAATGTTCGATTAATATCGTCGACGGGCTACGAAACCCTTGCAACGAAGCTACTCCGTACGCTGCCAAGCCTCGCCGACGCTGTTGCTAGCTCTCGCTTCTTCGATCCCTGCTTGGTTCTCGATCACTCTTCGCAGTCTGTTGCCTGAGGTCAGCTTGGACAACGACGCCGGCGATATTTCTCCTCAAGAGTTAGCGGGCGATCAGTCATTGGGTACGTACGATACAAAGTTAACGGACATCAAAAGACTTACAAGACTTATAAATTCTCATGATAGTCAGTTATACTCTCACCTTGCTGTTTCAGAGGAAGTAACGATGTCCTGGGATGGCGACATATTCTTCAACGAGTATGAGTTTATTCTTCTCAGACACCTGATTTACGACGAACTACAAACTCCTGCGACACAGCCCCTCCGTACGCTATGAAGCCTCGCTGAGGTACATGTCAGCACTCAGGTCTCCGATAGAAGTAGTCGTTAAGAGACGAAAATGGTTTCAGTGAAAGTATACTACGTTCGACAGTGGCTCATCGGTAGCCTTTCTTCGATTCCCAAGCATTCAATCTCTGATAAGTTTGTGCGTACACCATAATTCAACAGCAATGGATCTCTCGATTAACCGATAATCGTTGATAAATTTCGTTTTTCTGTTTCAGACCTAAGGACGTGGCCTGTGGGTGGCAGCCCAATCCTCGATGACTTCATTCTCTGCATTGTACTCTGATCAAATGATTCATTATGTTATTATTAAACTAAAGTTGACACAAACACCGAAAACTTTTTCACGAATTCTTAATTTTCATTAGATTGAATACTAGTATTCCGAACAGATGTTTTGAATAAAATCTAGATCTGAAAATAAATGAATCAATAAATAAATCAATAGATAAACCAATTTTTGACCATGTTGTCTTCAATGATTCACCCTCCACTTACCTGTTCCACTTTGTCTCAAATATCGCTCCTAAACACTGATAATCAATACTTAAATTCAATTAATTGATATTTAGTTGTTATTAGTTGATAAATCTCAAAATAAATGTTCACGTCACGCGAATCCATTTTATTCGCGCTCATTCTTTTCCGTGTTCAGTGTGATGATTGTTCTTTAAGTTAAGTATTTATCGAGTTAGCGCGGATGGGCTATAGTATTTATCGAGTTAGCATGGATGGGCTATACGGATTCAGCCTAGCGCGGAAGATTCGGCAGACGCACCACTGGTCGCTTAGCCCCGCGGTGCGCGCCTGTGTTAGTTTTGGCGTAGGAAGGGGGTTGTCTACTCTCATCGAATATTCTCGGTATATGACATCGTTAAACAGTGTATGATTCATGGACCTTGCGGACGACAAAATATTAATTCACCTTGTATGGATGAAACAAAAAATCTATGTACGAAACGGTTTCCGAAGGATCACGTATTGGAAACCAATTATAATTCCGTGGGTTATCCGTTATATCGTCGACGAGACGACGGAAATGTAATTGCTTTCAACTCTGCAAACTCGGGAAAAAATGATCAGGCATGATCAGACATGAACAGGCATGAGTCTTCAGGCCTGATCAGACATGGAAAATGACCGGGACTGAACAGGCCTGATCAGGTCTGTTCATGTCTGATCATGCCTGATCATGCCCGGTCATTTCTCATGTCTGATCAGGTCTGAAGACTCATGCCTGTTCATATCTGATCAGGCCTGATCATATTTCCTAGGTTTTTTTTGGACAAATTAAAATAAGACAGCTAATTATATGAAAAAATTATACAAACTATTGTTTTTATATCTTTTTTACGTCGTAATGATAAGGATTTATGGTGATTTCTGATGATTAACTTTTTCTTGTCAATTAAAATTTTCTCACCGCTTCTTACTGGGATTCGAACCCGGGTCCTTCTGCGTATCAGTCGAGGCTTCTACCACTTTGCTACTTTACGTATTTGATAGTTGATACTTACAGCATGTCTATATGTATCTGTCACGAAAATTTTATCAATCTCAACTGATGCACTTAATATTGATTATGATGCGATCGAACGATTCTTGAATTGTTTCTGTATTTTAGGGAATGTGAGGCAACATGGCCACTCTAAATTTTTCAGTGAAAAAAATTACTAATCTAAAAATGCTGTTTATTCTATTTATTGAGAGAAATTAAACGTGTATTTTATTGACTGCAGTAATTAATATAACGTTTTGGGGCAAAATGGCTACTTTAATAATATCATAATATTCAGGTTTTTATTGTTTAAATTCTCACAGTATATGTATGGGTATACAGGGTAATTCAGAATTCTCGACAAATCTCTGGAGGGGTTTATCCTTGTCAAAATTGGGAACGAAAGTTCCTCAGCCATTTTTCCTGGGAAATATTTTTTTCCGACAAACGATTTTTTTTACAACTTTTTTTTTGTCTGTATTATTTGTCGATTTTTAAGAATCCCAAGAGTTTCTTATTTGGCGAAAGATATTTGAAAAATGTGTTATGATTCCAAGGAAAAAAATCATTTTTCGGAAAAATGGGTGAGGAACTTTCGATCCCGATTTTGCCAAGGATTAATCTCTCGAGAGATTCGTCACGAATTCTGAATCACCATGTATATTGAGTAAGATATCATAAGACCTAATAATAACATATACACAACTATCTATGATTTAAACAAATTATCCAGGTTTCCTAACAATCAGGTCTGATCAGATCTGATCATATATAGACCTATATCAGACCTATATAATATGATTATACATGGGCTTATATCAGTAAGGTCTGATCATATCTAATTATATATAGACCATATATGATTATTCATAATAATAATAATATAATAATAATAATATTTTATAATTATATATAGACCTATAAATGATTGGACATTGACTTATATCAGTTATGTCTGATCATATCGTATGAAATTAGACATGATTATGCCTGTTCATGTCTGATCAGGCCTGATGCTCATGGCCGATCATGGTCTGATCACGTATCAGGCCTGATCAGAGCGACATAGTTACCTGGGAAAAAATGATTTTGTATGATCATATATGATTATATATAATCACTTATATATGATCAGATCCAAAGATTGGCCAGGTCTAATCATATATGATTATATATAATTATATATAATCATATATAAATATCTATATATAATCAGATATGATCAGATCTAATCATTTGTTTTAGACAAATTAAAATAAAACAGTCAATCAAATCAAAAAAATACGTAAACTATAGTCATTATATCTTTTGTATGTCGCAATGATCGGTAATTATGATTATTGCTGATATTCAACTTTTTTTGTCGATCAAAAATTTTCACTTTTTCCTTACTGGGATTTGAACCCGGGTCCTTCTGCGTATCAGTCGAAGCTTCTACCACTGTGCTACGTCAAGTATATTGAATAGATGAAACTTTCAGAATGCTATGTATTTGTGACGAAAATTTTACGAATCTTAACGATGAACTTAATATTGATTATGATAATCGAACGATTCTTCAATTGTTTTTGTATTTCAACATATATAGACCTCTATATGATTATAAGATATGGACTTATATCAGTTATGTCTCATCAGATCTGATTATATATATAGTCCTATATATAATTAGTCATGGACTCATATTAGTTATGTCTGATCTAATACGATTATATATAGACCTATACAGGGTGATTCAGAATTCGTGACGAATCTCTCGTGAGGTTAATCCTGGTCGAAATTGGGATCGAAAGTTCCTCAGCCATTTTTCCGAAAAACGATTTTTTTCAACAATTTTTATTTTTTTTTGTTTTTCCATCATATGTCACTTTCTAAGAATCCCAAATAATGCCAATGATTTTTTTTTTTCAATATTAGAGAGATTTTTCAGTGGAAGTTGATTGAAAGGCTAAAAAACCAAAAAAATAAAAAAATTGTTGAAAAAAATCGTTTGTCGGAAAAAAAATTTCCAGGGAAAAAAATCGTTCTTCGGAAAAATGGCTGAGGAACTTTCGATGTCAATTTCGACCAGGATTAACCCCACAAGAGATTCGTCACGAATTCTGAATCACCCTGTATATGATTATGTATAGTTCCATATATAATGTAATATATGATTATATATACTTCCATATATAATTATACATGATCCCATATATAAATATATATTGTGACGTGGATTTTATTTAGTCCTCGAACTAGACCGGATACTAGCCTCCGAGAACCATACACTCGACAATTGGCCAAACGTAATTACCTGAAAATAATGCTGGGCGCCAGGCGGATAACCGCCACGTTCAAAAATATAAACAAAATATAATCTACGGGTACGTGAAGCGTCGGCTAGCTGCAGTACCGCGGAGAGGGGTCAGGATCAAATGAAGGACTAGCGGGACGTTTAATAACGACTCGAGTGTGTAAATTTTATAACCAAAGAATAGAATTTATTCAATAAAAATATAAGAAAAGAAATAGAAATAATACGTTTAACAATCAGGGATAAATCCCCTAGTATATGTGACGGCCGCGGGTCGTGTATAAGCGACCTGGTCACGTTTGACGAGCTTTACAATATCTAAATAAACTACTAACTTCCACGTAAGATAGCAATAACAAGGAAAAATCATGCAAAAATTAAATAACTCGACAAACTAGGTCCTCGTGGGACGAAATCTTAACTATAACGGTAATTAGACTCCACGAGGAGGACTGACAACTAGGTAACAGGCTGATATTTACAATGGGTTAGCCTTCGGCTCTTAATAAAGAATAGAAAAATGAAATTAATCAAAAGACTAATTATTTACAAGAGTTTACTAAACCTAGCTTAACCTAACTCTACGAATAACGCGACAAATATTTAATCAGGATTATTTATTGACTCGAACCCGAAAAACAAAGACTCGAAGTCCAAAAAACGAACAGCTATGTCTCTCCCCACGGGAGAAAGAGAGAGAGCGACAGTGACTGACTACGACTATCTCCGTCGCACTCGTGTACGACAGATATCCAACCCGAACTTAACAGACTATAAAATATTCGCTTCTTCTCTAGAAAATACTGACTCGAACGATAAACTCTAGTACATGGGGACACTGGTGATGGCCTACCCTTCGGAGATCGGTTTAATTCGATTCCAAAAATATTACTCAGCCTCGTGGTTGCTCAAAGGCAATATGGCTGACGGCCGTTGCCGAATGCAAATTAGCATGGGTAAGAATGGCTAACGCTTACCGTCTTCCAGCCACCTGAGAAAATCAGTTTTCTCCCGCCCAGAATCCATTGCTGAAGAGTAAATCCCTCGGGGAAAGCTCAAAATTTCGCACCCTCACACACACAATTGAACAAAAAAAAAAAAAACGCAAAGAAAAAGGAAATGAAACTGCCCACGGGGCTTAACGCAATTTTTCTCCTAAACAAAACTGTAGGCGCAAGTACCTATTCGAAAGAACACGAGTGTCCGTGACGCTAGTCTATCGCAGAGTGAGTAGACCGCATGGCGCCGGTAATCAGCGCCCTCGTGTTTCGGTCAAATATCTATTTTTAAATCGACCGAACGATCCCTTAAGCATGGCGACCAATGGTCGCCACGCGCGCAATTCAAAGTTCACCACGGTGATTTTAGCTCGCTACGTCGAAGGCTCACGGGTCGCAGGCTCTTCGTGGGGGCGGGAATCTCTTCCACCACCGATATCCCACGTTGTAGAATGCCCTTGGCACTCCCCCGTGTCCTCTAGTTTAATAGCGGGAGGTAGCGTGGCCACTACTATCCTCCGAAGCTTTTGGGTGGCGTTCGTCGAGTAGGATCCCAACAGTCGATTCGTACGTCGTGCGTTTTAGTTGTGGCAGGTCTCAATGGTGGTTTTAGCCGTCGGCTGGGCCTCGTCTCCCACATGTTAGAGAAAAGTCTTAAAAACAAAACAAAAGAATAAATAATATGCTCGATAGTCTTTGGTCGGTCACGGTCGCCTCTCGGAATTACTGTCAGACCTCGGGGTCCATCTACTCATTTTCTCATTTTCACACACTCCACTAAGGTCGTGTAAGGGGTGGGGAGCTTGTCGTAACATGCAATGTCACAATATGATCATATATGATCATATATAATCTTATCTATGATTATACATGGACTTATTTCAGTCGTGTCACATCAGATCTGATTATATATAGGCCTATATATAATTAGACATGGACTTATATTAGTTATGTCTGACCTATATACGATTATATATAGTTCCATATATAATTATACATGATCCCATATATTAATATATATGATCATATATGATCATATATGATCCTATATATGATTATATATGGACTTATTTCAGTTATGTCTCATCAGATCTGATTCCATATAGGCCTATATACCGGGAATATTCGGTCAATTAGGACGATCCCCTTCCTACGACCAAACCAACACAGGTGCGCACCGCGTGCGTGAAGCCCGGCAGGCGGGGCTGAGCGACCAGTGGTGCTTTTACCGAATCTTCCGCGCTAGGCCGAGTCCGCATAGCCCACCTCGATACTTAACATGAAAAGCAATCATCGCACTGTACACGGAAAAGAATGAACGCGAATAAAATGAATTTGCTTGATGTGAATATTTATTTTCGAAATTCATGAACGAATTTAAAATCAAATATTAATCAATTCGATTTAAGTATTGATTATCAGTGTTTAGGATCGATATTTAAGACGAAGTGGAACAGGTAAGTGAAGGGTAAATCATTGAAGACAACAAAGTCAAAAATTGTTTCATTTATTGATTTATTTATTTATTATCAGAAAAATGAAATTTATCAACGATTATTGGTTATTCGAGGGATCCATTGCTGTTGAATTATGCCGTACGTCCAAACTTATCGGTGATTGAATGCTTGGGAATCGAAGAGAGGCTACCGATGAGCCACTGTCGAACGTAGTAGACTTTTACTCAAATCATTTTTATTTCTCAACGACTACTTCTATCGGAGACCCGAGTGCTGACATGTACCTCAGCGAGGCTTCATAGCGTGCGGAGGGGATTTGTCGCAGGAGTTTGTAGTACGTCGACAATCAGGTGTCGAAGAAGAATAAATTCATACGAGTTGAAGAAGATGTTACCATCCCAGGACATCGTTACTTCCTCTGAAACAGCAAGGTGAGAGTATAACTGACTATCATGAGAATTTATAAGTCTTGTAAATCTTTTCGATATCCGTTAACTTTGTATCCTCCGTACCCAGTGACTGATCGCCCGCTAACTGTTGAGGAGAAATATCGCCGATGTCGTTGTCCAAGCTGACCTCAGGGATCAGACTGCGAAGAGTGATCGAGAACCAAGCAGGGATCGAGGAAACGAGAGCTAGCAGCAGCGTCGGCGAGGCAGCATACCGAGTAGCTTCGTTGCAAGGGTTCGTAGCCCGTCGACGATATTCATCGAACATTTCTTACTCGTCTAACGACCATTCAACGTTCATGTCTCGTAGCAGGCGAAGAAGCCTTTTCGCAGATGTTCCCAGAGCGACGAGGCAGCGTACGAGGAGCTTTGTTGCCAGAGTTCGCAGTGCGTCGGCGAGCATTTTCTATCAAATTTTTGTGCGGCAAGGCTTCGCCAGAGTCCAGAGAAGGACTGCATATCGTCGACGTGCTACAAACGCTTGCAACGAAGCTCCTCGTACGCTACCTCATCGCACTACAAACTCCTGCGACAAAGCCCCATCCGCACGTTATGAAGCCTCGCTGAGGTACATGTCAGCACTCGGTCTCCGATAGAGGTAGTCGTTGAGAAATAAAAATGGTTCGAGTAAAAGTCTACTACGTTCGACAGTGGCTCATCGGTAGCCTCTCTTCGATTACCAAGCATTCAATCTCCGATAAGTTTGGACGTACGCCATAATTCAACAGCAATGGATCCCTTGATTAACCAATAATCGTTGATAAATTTCATTTTTCTGATAATAAATAAATAAATCAATAAATAAAACAATTTTTGACCATGTTGTCTTCAATGATCTACCCTTCACTTACCTGTTCAATTTCGTCTCAAATATCGATCCTAAACACTGATAATCAATACTTAAATCCAATTGATTAATATTTGATTTTAAATTCGTTCATAAATTTCGAAAATAAATGTTCACATCAGGCAAATTCATTTTATTCGCGTTCATTCTTTTCCGTGTTCAGTGCAATGATTGCTTTTTAGGTTAAGTATCGAGGTGGGCTATGCGGACTCGGCCTAGCGCGGAAGATTCGGTAGAATCACCACTGGTCGCTCAGACCCGCCCGCCGAGCCTCACGCACGCGGTGCGCGCCTGTGTTGGTTTGGTCGTAGGAATGGGATCGTTCTAATTCACCGAATATTCCCGGTATATAGGCCTATATATAATTAGACATGGACTCATATTAGTTATGTCTGATCTAATACGATTATATATAGACCTATATATGATTACATATAGTTTCATATTGTAACGTATCCAGCAGGCATACCCTAGGCCTGCTGTGATTGGTCACGAGAACTGGACAAACTCGGTCTGTCCAGAAGCGTCGCTCATGACGTAGTAATCGGCGATTAGAGAGTATATGAACAGCTGCTGAGATAGCTCGGCAGCGATTTGTGGTAGAGCACCCAAACGTCTCATTACATATTATATCCGACGTCTTGTCGGAATAATAAAGTCGAGTCATTTAAATTCATATAATCTCTGTCTTATTACATAAAAATCTATTCTTGCTAAAAACTGCACATAGTAAATTCAATCGTTATACACTGTATTAAATTTAGAAATCTATTCTAGCTAAAATCACAGATAGAAAATTCAATAAAATAAATAAGAAGCATTAACTAAAGCAGTACTGCTGTCTAAATCAAACCGAGATTCAGTTGCCTTTTGAGTAGGGAATAGGAGTATAAGTTAGATAAGTATTCTTTTTCATATTATATATTATTTTATTCGGCATTTAAATATAACTTTCTCACGAAGCTTATTGAGTATTGCCTGACATTCCTGTGTCTCTATCCTGTAGATTAGCATACCACACGAAGGCCAAATTAGAGATCAGAAAAAACATCAACAGATGCGTACGGCTGCGGTCTAAGCGACCTGTATCCGAGGGCCAGTTATTGTGATTCTGAATCTGACACGCAGGCTCGGATCTAGGATCCTGGTTCTGCAAGATAGAGTTAAATTCGCAATAGCAGGGACCACTGGCTCGGAATACCACCTGGTTCAGTGGGGGTCGGCAAAACCTTAGGTTTTGTATTATTAAAAGCTTCGGCGGTTGAAAGACCTGAGAAGCATTGAATAGCGTAGAATTGTAAAATAATAAAAAATCTGTGTTGGGTGGCTTTTTGTGTGGCATTACTCATCTTTTCCCCACCCACAGTGTCGAGGAGTCCAAAATTATTCATTAATTAACTATCGGTAAAAATCCAACATCTTTTTAGAACCCGACGAACGGCTTGTTTTAAAGATCTAACGATCCAGACAACCCGTAACGTTACAATATACCGTGAAGTTATGAGGAAGCGGAACGATGGGCGTGCTATAGTTCGACCAACACACGCTTGCGTTGCGTACGTGAGCTGCCAGTGACTGCGAGTAGAATAATATTTTATTATTGTATTATAATGAAACATGATACAGAATTACTCACACTTGCTCATATGATAACATCCGAACATGGCGTTGCATCCATCAGTTTATTCTTGAAAAATTATAAGTATTTCGTGATGAAATGTGGTCGAAAGTGGCCGATTGCAAACGTCATAACGATCGACTGGTCTTGGGCGTTTATACACGCAATTTTACAGGAGTGGAATCTTCTGACCATTTTTTTTTTAGAAATTATTTGCATCTCATGTACGAATTCTGTGTCAACAACGTACTACCGCCAAAGAATATAACGATACTAAAAACGTGTTATGAGCATTTTATGAAGCGAGTGTCAGAAACTATACGCAGAGAATTCCAAAATTATATGAATATTAAGTGATTTTTATTAGAATGTGTGGGGCTTATGGCTATATGCCGGAATATTAGGAAATTGGACGAAATATTCAAACACTTTGCAACAATATTGCTCACCAAAAGTGAATATACGTCTAATGATAGTATCATTGCTTTGAACAGCATGTTGAAAAAGAAGCCAGAGGTCATCTCTAAAATTTTGAAGGATATCGACGATGCAGATGGAGATGAAGGAAAAGATCCAGAAGTGGACAACTCTGCATATTATCCCACTGATGATGCTACCATTTACAGGAGTTCTCCATTTCACAAGCGATATAACGCAATAACTTCAGTTTTGCTCCATGAAATTGAGAAAGAAGGAAGCAATATCACAAATAAGTACTATGCACCAAGATTCGTGGAGTACGTAGTCGACAAATACATGGCTTACGCTGTCTTATGGGTATCTCTGGATTTAGATTTAGTTGATCCCACGATATCACGTATCAGTAATGCATATGTAGAAAGTGCTCATAAAGTATTGAAAGGAATAGTTTTCGAGCGTACTACAAGTTCTTCGATCGCTGATAGAGTGAGGCAATTATGAACGGCGCGAAAGGATACAAAGGCGAAAATAATATTAGATGTGCGCGTAAAGGGTAATCAAAAATCTCATCCGAAACCAAAGTACCCCGAAATCGCCTCAAATCCCCTTGTTCAAGGAAGTTAGATGCGAAAAAAAATATAATAATCGGAACATGGGACATTTGGGAACATCAAAACTACAAGATAGATGTCAAAAGATTTTTGAAAAAAAGACTACAACTGATGTAATAAGACTAAAAGAAAGCAAACCCGATGAACACAAGGAAGAAATAGTTGATGAAACATCGGAGATATTATTCCACGGTAATGCCATAGACATTACAGAGTTTGATCATGATGATAACGTGCACAGTGGTTTGGCGGATGAAAATAGTGAAACAAACAATCATGAAACACATCATCATCCTAGCGAAGACGAAATGCTTGATAAAACAGAAACACAGGAAATATTAGCGGTAAAGCAAAAATTACCTGAAACAAACCTACCAAAATTTTATAACGGCTTAGTAAAATACACAAATTATTACATGGCATCAAAATCGTCAACAGTTACAGTTGGAGTATACCATTCAAATGACGTTCTATCAATGAATGAATTTCGATTAACGACGAAAGAATACGCAACACTGCGTGATTATATGTGGATAGACGGAGTCGTCATAGATTGTTTTGTAGCTACAAACATTTACGAATGGAACGATTTTACCTACATATCGACAGACGACATGATATTTATTGTAGGTGATTGCAGTGGGAAAAGAATTTCGACACAGAGAAGAATCTGTAAAGTGACAACCGTTATAAAAAATAACTTACTGATGCCGTATCTGTTCGAAGGTCACTGGCGATTACTAATTGCAAATATTGAAGACAAAAATTGACGTTAATGGATCCATATGAGAGTACGAGTGATTCACACCGAGCTATAGAAGCATTCACAGATTTCATAAGCTATTGCAAAGTCGAATCATCTTTTCGTAAGTTGAGGAACATCGATTGGCAGGTAAACTCCGAATCGAACCAGCGACCACATCAAAAAACGAATGACGGCCACAGTTGTGAAGCATACGTGATGTATTACATGGAGTGTTTGGGAAATACGAAGCCATTTGAGATGGATTTCAACCCTTATAAATACCGATCCGAAGTTGCTCACCAGTTACTATTGAAATCAGAGAACATGGAAGACACGTGCTTGAATTGCTTCACCGTAGCTGACTCAAATTCAGTAAAGTGCGAAGTGTGCTATCGCAAATGCCACGAACAATGTATATTCAAATCGAACGCAAACACTGATGACGAAGAAGCAGAAATTAAAAAACGAACCAAACGCAGAAAATTACTACGTGCGACGAGGCCAGAAAAATTCCTATGCAAATTATGCAGGAAACGCATTCGGAGTATTCCGTGAAAAAAAAAAACATGATTATATGACTGAAAACATTTCGAACGGGAAGAGAAGAAATTTTTCAGAGGAGAGAAATATTTACTTTTGGTCAGATAATAATTCTTCTGCTATGACTGAAAACATTTCAAACGGGAAGAGAAGAAATTTTTCATGGGAGAGAAATATTTACTTTTGGTCAGATAATAATTCTGCTATTTATAGCACCAAAAGGCTGCATGGCGCCGTCATATATAGGCTGCTTCGCGCCATCATATATAGGCTGCTTTGCGCCATGATCTGAGGGCTGCTTTGCGCCATTACCTGAAGGCTGCTTCGAGAAAGGTGGTTCCGGAAGTCGGGTGATTCCATATTTTTTCTTGCATTTCATTAAGCCCAAAGAGTATTTACGTGAAATCAAATTCTAGGAAATGTCATAATCCTAGGTGAAATAATATAATATTGAAATTAAATTGAAAAATAAAGATTTCAATTCCGTTTAACGGTGGGTTCCGGAAGTCGGAATGATTCCCTAATTTTTTCTAGCACTTTATCAATCCCAAAAAGTATTTACGTGAAATAAAATTTTGGTGAATGTCATAATCCTGGGCGGAATAATATAATATAGAGAATAAATCAAAAAATAAAGATTTCAATTCCGTTTAACGGTGGGTTCCGGAAGTCGGAGTGGTTTCCTGTTTTTTTCTAGCATTTCATCAATCTGAAAGAGTATTCACGTGAAATAAAATTTTGGTGAATGTCATAATCCTGGGTGAAATACTATAATATAGAGATTAAATCAAAAAATAAAGACTTCACTTCCGTTTTTGGAAGTACTCCGGAAGTCGGGTTGGTTCCCTAATTTTTTTTAGCACTTTATCAATCCGAAAGAGAATTTACGTGAAATAAAATTTTAAGCAATGTCATAATTCTGGCTGAAATAATTAAATAACGAAAATAATTCAAAAAAAAAGATTTTATTTCCGTTTAACGGTGGGTTCCGGAAGTCGAAGTGATTTCCTATTTTTTTCTAGCATTTTATCAATCCGAAAGAGTATTTACGTGAAATAAAATGTCAAGCAATGTCATAATTCTGGCTGAAATGATTAAATAAAGAAAGTAATCTAAAAAAAAAGATTTTATTTCCGTTTAACGGTGGGTTCCGGAAGTCGGAGTGATTTCCTATTTTTTTCTAGCATGTTATCAATCCGACAGAGTATTTACGTAAAATAAAATTTCAAGCAATGTTATAATTCTGGCTGAAATAATTAAATAACGAAAATAATTTAAAAAAAAAAGATTTTATTTCCGTTTGACGGTGGGTTCCGGAAGTCGGAGTGATTTCCTATTTTTTTCTAGCATTTTATCAATCCGAAAGAGTATTTACGTGAAATAAAATTTTAATCAATGTCATAATTCTGGCTGAAATAATTAAATAATGAAAGTAATTTAAAAAAAAAAGATTTTATTTCCGTTTAACGGTGGGTTCCGGAAGTCGGAGTGGTTTCCTATTTTTTTCTAGCATTTTATCAATCCGAAAGAGTATTTACGTGAAATAAATTTTCAAGCAACGTCATAATTCTGGGTGAAAAAAAAAATTAGGATTTCACCCCCTGTTAAGGGTGCCGTAATTCGGGGAAAGATTATTGTTTTCATGTCACTTCTAGTTGTTTTTACTTTTTAAACCCAGCAGGATAATTTTCAGTCGATTTATCAATTTTTTTTATTCTTTCGAATTCCGTTGCGTTCCAACGATGCAAACTTCAATGTCATAGAAACCGAAGCTTATGTCCGTGATGAATTTTTCGTACCCGATAAATCTTTCCCTGAAGTGTTCTCGGCATCTATCACCGACGGGCAATCTCGAATCGAAATTATTCTGAGAAATACGGATCAAAATTTTTCCATCAACCAAGGTAAGAAAATTCGAATCAGCGGACAAATCGGAGAGCATGGTGAATATTAATATCAATGAAGCCAACAGTCTTTTTTGTGTTAAGGGGAAATGAAAGCTGATGTCGTGCGACAGGGGGGCCATCTATCGGATGATGGCGCGACAGAGGCGCCATCTATCGGGAGATAGAGTGGTTACAACGAGCCACTCTACCTTACCCTCCGCCGGTATTGTAGTTTTCTGTCGAAGTCGGTAATATTTTCAGCCTCTTTTTCTGAAATCGTATGTCTTCACATACTCAAATAACCGACTTCTGACATTCATAATAATAATATAAATTATTGTGCAGTACTTTTACTACTGAAATTGGAGTATTTCTACTCTCTTTCGAGTATTGCTAATCTTTTTCGAGTATTTCTACTCTTCATCGAGTATTTCAACTCTTCATCGAGTATTGCTACTCTTTTTCGAGTATTTCTACTCTCTTTCGAGTATTGCTACTCTTTTCGAGTATTGCTAATCTTTTTCGAGTATTTCTACTCTTTTCGAGTATTGCTACTCTTTTTCGAGTATTTCTACGCTTTTCGAGTATTGCTACTCTTTTTCGAGTATTTCTACTCTTTTCGCAGTATATCCGCGCTGCTTCTGCGGTGAAATGAACACAGTGCCTTATACTGGATATCATGATGGGGATACCAACCAGCACAGTAGATTTTACTGTGTTGGCTATCGAGTAGTAATGACGCGGAGCTCTAACGTTCTCACAACAGAAGTATTTTCTTAGTGTTCAACGTGTGAAATACCAAGCCTGCCATAGTTGCGTGAATTTGTACTAAATTTCAATTATTTGAACTACTTATGAATATTTTATTATATTTCTACAGTAGTCAAGTTACAGGACTTGGCACAATTGATATTTATACAGTTTAGATCCGTAGTATTTCTACTACTTGTACAATATTGAAACTGCGTTGATCACGTAGTATTTCTACTACATTTGTATTATTTCTAACAAAGTTACAGGATTTTCTGAGACTATCATTTATAGTAGCTGTACAGTAATTGAAACAGTATCTATACAGTATTGAAACTGTCTTTACGACGTTCACGGTTGCAAATTTTGAACAACTTTTCAATTTAACAACTCGTTAAAACTTTTCCACGTCCCTAAATAGAAATATTTCTATCAATATGACAGATTCCATTAGTCTCAAACGTTTGCTAGATGAGCCTGATCAGTATCTTTACGGTCAGCGTGACAGGAAAATCACTACCCTTCACATGAGAATCGCGCGTTGAATTTCATACAAATTAAATGATATGGGTAATTATTGCACAGTAATGTTTATGTAATATTTGCAAATAAATTTAGATTACCGTATCATTTTTGGAATGTTTTCACAATTCTTCCGAACCAATTCAACATGTGACAGGCAATTTCTTAATTTCCATAGCCATGACGTTTTAGACAGTAGGACGTTCCATAACTACAATCCGACCTCGAATTTTATTTGTTTTTTTTTTAGTCTTTTTTGGACAGGAAAAGCAATAACACTATATTCAGAAATAATAAAATCATATCTGAATTTGTAAAAATGCTGTTTCAACATTTTTAATCTTATAATATCAAGTTTCAAGTCCAAAAATTCATCGGACGACCCTGAACTTCGCTAGGAGCCAAGAATTGTTTATGGCAAAAGAAATTTCGTGAAGATTTCAGGTTTTTCCAAAAGGTATGCACCCCAAATGTAATATTCAAGTAATATCTAAATCACAAGCAGGTGGTTCATCTTCATTAACGATAAGTGGTTGACTTCACGTAACAAATTGACCTACAAAAAAAAAAGCCAATATCAGAATCACAAAGTCAAGGCCAGCAGCATTTTATAACTACTTCAGGTAATAATAATATTTATAATAATATCAGGATCAAGATCCTCCATTCATTGAGAGTTTCAGTTATTTCAAGTCTATTTTCCAATATTTTCACGTGTATCGGTATATGATCTTTCATTCGTTCATATAAATATTCACACTGTACTTATAAGAAAATACTTTGACTCTGGAAAACTGAAACCCAATGAATTCTCATCGAATTGACTCGATGAGTTTCCTCAAGGTACCTAGAATTTCCTTGAATTTCAAGGTTTCTATGTGAGCAAAGCATCTCCCCAAGGGTCACCATAAGTTACGTAATATGGATTTCACAAGTAGTGATAATTTATCAGATCGTCTCAAACTCTAATGCTCTAAATTCCCAAGCTTTTTGAACATTCAAAATATCTGTACGAAGAAATTTCATTCGTGAGATTGATTTTGAATGAAAACAGGAGAATGATTTCTTTTTTGGTTTTAATTCAACTGTGAACTTGAGGAGTTCAGAAGTTTTCTGAATCTACATTATTGAAACCAGAATGTTCGTCATTTTTTATTGTCGCAGATGCGACAAAAGAGTGAATTGACATTATAAATTCCGTCAGGACTCAATTGATGAACGAATTAATTTCATTTCAATTGATGTGTTTGATAAAATAAATTGAACCGACTAATAAATAACCATATCAATGTCAGAAAAGTGTTATTGTAATCGGAGACACCAGTTGAAAATCAGTTCATCAGGTTTTTGTTAACGGTTGTTATAAGGAATAAAATGTACCGTGCAACTATCACTACGAATCAAGTTCTACTTCTGCGCATTTTCGTTTTCTTACGCTTCGGTACGTTCCAGTCTTTCTATGGTTGTATTTGGTCCTGGACCAAACCAAACAACGAATCGTTGCCACAACTGCAACTGTCGCTGTGATTTTCTTGTTACGTGCTCCCTTCCGAGACCTTGTGACTCTTGAAACACGTATTGAGGTGTCGTCAGTATCGTCCGAGACTCAACACACACCGTAAGTGTCATCTGTGAAGTGAAATCAAGTGATAAAGCAATTCGACTATGTTATTGTTCACACACTAATGTAAGTATTCTCAACGTATTTTTTGAAGAATTATAAACCAGTGATCACTCGAAATCGTGTAATCAAGAGATGCGTCGATTGAGTCAAGTAAGATGATACAAGAAAATACAAAAATTTCAGTTTGTTCAATGTTTTAACGTCCCTGCCTGTCGGCTCGGGTATCTAGTTTCGAACTGATTAGCTAATTTGCAATAGTATATTGCGTTGCTGGGGACGAAAGTTGCAATCGGCAACTGTTGGCCATAGTAACGCACAATACTCTTTATAATAAGTGCATGAAGGTGGGGCGTGCATGTCAGTAGCGGGACGTTTCCCAAGGGACGAAAGTGAAATAATTGTGGACTGCACATGCGTCAACCTCACTTTGCAGTCCTGGTAGGCATTCAGCCACTTTCGTCGCGCTAAACTGACATGCAACGCCCCACTTTTCATGCACGTGTTATAAAAAGAATTGTTATATCAGTAATGATTTGAAATTCGTCTGGAGATCACATGCACCAACACGTTACATAGGCTGAGATCGCAATAGTGTTCATGAGTTTGTTTTACCGTTGAATCTGCCTTTGGTATCCACTGTATTTGTAGTGCCTAGACTCTAGACCGTGATAATTCTGGATTTCAAATACACGTCAACGTTCCAAATTCTCGATTGCATCGATCTGATCGAGCTGATCATCCGAAAGACTTGCACGGAAATCATAGAGCTGTTGTTAAACTTGTTTACATCTACCCATCCTTCCATAGCCAAACATTGTTCGGAGGTTCTCATCCTGGTTCTTGTCGTCTGAAAGATATGATAACGAATGAATACTTGCATAGGCATTGCCTTGGCATAGATTCTGGTTTTCTTTTCGCGACGTTGCGCCTGGCGTTGACTTAGTAGCGGCCTGGCCCGCGGTCTCTGAATGGCAATGAAAAAACCAGAATCTATGCGATGGTTCAGTCGAGCATGGCAACTCCAAATTTTAATAGCATACGTACTCAAACAAAATATGTCAAAAATGAAAAACGGGAAACCTTCATTGACATCACTTGCCATCTGCCTTCTGAAGTCACCCAGGTGAGGTGAAGTGCTTCCAATTCTTACCAGAAAAAAAGAAATCAGGTATTGGAGCGGTGGCATCAGCTCAACTCGTAGAGATGTTTCCTTCAGCGACATTACAGGATCAATGTACGTTTCCAAAAAAAGGGAGTTTCCTCACTGCATTGACAATATTGAATTAAAGATGTTTCTGATCAAAACAAATTACATGTGGTGTTTGTTCGGAGTTTCTCATCTTGGTCCTTGTCGTCTGGAAGATATAAAAACAAATGAATACCTGCATAGGCATGGCCTTGGCATAGATTATAGTTTTTTAAAATCGAGTATTGCTACTTTTTATCGAGTATTTCTACTCTTTTTCCGACTATTTCTACTCTCTTTCGAGTACTGCAACTCTTTTTCGAATATTGCTACTCTCTTTCCAGTATTGCTACCACCGATCTCTATATACTGACTGGATAGTGGACTGAGGCTGCTGAGAGAAACCAATTGATCAGCGCCATTAGCAGTATTTTCGGTCAAAGTCTATGCGGTCAGTTCAAATTTATACATGAAATACACATTTTCTTTTGAAAACTACTTTTCCAAAGTCATTTTTTGGTCGAACTATGCCAGAAATAACCGAATGCTGAATAAAGCACACATATTCAGTTGGACCCAGGTCTTAAACTCTGCACCTATTCGAAATTTCCGCGTAGATTTTGACCCAAGTTTCGGCGTTCCTCCGACCCCACCAAGCCGGCCATGCTTCTAATGGTTTCACGCTGCGCCTGTAGTAATAGTACCACTCCACTATCCAGTCAGTATATAGAGATCAGTCATTGCTACTCTTTTTCGCGTACTTCTACTCGCTTTCGAGTATTGCTACTCTTTTTCGAGTATTTCTACTCCTATTAGAGTATTTCTACTCTTTTCCGAGTATCGCTACTCTTTTTCGAGTATTTCAACTCTTTTTAGAGTATTTCTACTCCTATTGGAGTATTTCTACTCTTTTCCGAGTATTTCCACTCCTATTAGAGTATTTCTACTCTTTTCCGAGTATTTCTACTCCTATTAGAGTATTTCTACTCTCTCCGCAGTATATCCACACTGAGAAAATACTCCCGTTGTGGCAAGGTTAGAGCGCCGCGTCATTACTCCTCGATAGCCAACACAGTGAAATCTACTGTGCTGGTTGTGTTATCCCCACCATGTTATCCAGTACAAGGCACCGCGCTGCCTCTCCCGAAAAATGAACACAGTGCCTTATACTGGATAACATGGTGGGGATACCAACCAGCACAGTAGATTTTACTGTGTTGGCTATCGAGTAGTAATGACGCAGCGCTCTAACGTTCTCACAACAAAAGTATTTTCTTAGTGTACAACATGTGCAATACCAAACCTGCCATAATTGCGTGAAATTTGTACTAAATTTCAATTATTTGAACTACTTATGAATATTTCATTATATTTCTACAGTCAAGTTACAGGACTTGGCACAATTGATATTCATACAGTTTAGATCCGTAGTATTTCTACTACTTGTACAATATTGAAACTGCGTTGACCACGTAGTATTTCTACTACATTTGTATTATTTCTAACAAAAATACAGGATTTTCTGAGACCATCATTCATAGTAGCTGTACAGTAATTGAAACAGTATCTATACAATATTGAAACTGTCTTTACGACGTTCACAGTTGAAAATTTTGAACAACTTTTCAATTTGACAACTCGTTATAACTTTTCCACGTCCCTAAAAGTCCAAGAAATATTTCTATCAATTTGACAGATTCCATTAGTCTCGAACGTTTGCTAGATAAGCCTGATCAGTATTTTTACGGTCAGCATAACAGGAAAATCACTACCCTTCACATGAGAATCGCGCGTTGAATTTCATACAATTTACATGATATAGGTAATTGTTGCACAGTAATATTTATGTAATATTTGTAAATAAATTTAGATTACCGTATCATTTTTGGAATGTTTTCACAATTCTTCCGAACCAATTCAACATGTTACAGGCAATTTCATAATTTCCATAGCCATGACGTTTTAGACAGTAGGACGTTCCATAACTAAAATCCGACCTTGTATTCTATTTGTTTTTTTTTTTTTTAGTCTTCTTTTGACAGGAAAAGCAATAACACTATATTCAGAGATAATAAAATCATATCTGAATTCGTAAAAATGCTGTTTCAACATTTTTAATCTTATAATATCAAGTTTCAAGTCCAAAAATTCATTGGACGACCCTGAACTTCGCTTGGAGCCAAGAATTGTTTATGGCAAAAGAAATTTCGTGAAGATTTCAGGTTTTTCTAAAAGGTATACACCCCAAATGTAATATTCAAGTAATATCTAAATCACAAGCAGGTGGTTCATCTTCATTAACGATAAGTGGTTGATTTCACGTAACAAATTGACCTACAAAAAAATAAGCCAATATCAGAATCACAAAGTCAAGGCCAGCAGCATTTTATAACTACTTCAGGTAATAATAATATTTATAATAATATCAGGATCAAGATCCTCCATTCATTGAGGGTTTCAGTTATTTCAAGTCTATTTTCCAATATTTTCACGTGTATCGGTATATGATCTTTCATTCGTTCATATAAATATTCACACTGTACTTATAAGAAAATACTTTGACTCTGGAAAACTGAAACCCAATGAATTCTCATCGAATTGACTCGATGAGTTTCCTCAAGGTACCTAGAATTTCCTTGAATTTCAAGGTTTCTATGTGAGCAAAGCATCTCCCCAAGGGTCACCATAAGTTACGTAATATGGATTTCACAAGTAGTGATAATTTATCGGATCGTCTCAAACTCGAATGCTCTAAATTCCCAAGCTTTTTATGATCTATCAAGTTTGTATAATTCAAAAACATTCAAAGTATCTGTATGAAGAAATTTCATTCGTGAGATTGAGTTTGAATGAAAACAGGAGAATGATTTCTTTTTTGGTTTTAATTCAACTGCGAACTCGAGGAGTTCAGAAGTTTTCTGAATCTACATTGTTGAAACCAGAATGTTCGCCATTTTTTATTGTCGCAGATGCGACAAGAGAATGAATTGACATCATAAATTCCGTCAGGACTCAATTGATGAACGAATTAATTTCATTTCAATTGATGTGTTTGATAAAATAAATTGATCCGACTAGTAAATAACCGTATCAATGTCAGAAAAGTGTTATTGTAATCGGAGACACCAGTTGAAAATCAATTCATCAGGTTTTTGTCAACGGTTGTTATAAGGAATAAAATGTACCGTGCAACTACGACTACGAATCAAGTTCTACTTCTGCGCATTTTTGTTTTTTTACGCTTCGGTACGTTCCAGTCTTTCTATGGTTGTATTTGGTCCTAGACCAAACCAAACAACCAATCGTTGACACAACTGCAACTGTCGCTGTGATTTTCTTGTTACGCGCTTCCTTCGGAGACCTTGTGACCCTCGAAACACGTGTTGAGGTGCCGTCAGTATCGTCCGAGACTCAACGCATACCGTAAGTGTCATCTGTGAAGTGAAATCGAGTGATAAAGGAATTCTACTATGTTAATGTTGACACACCAATGTGAGTATTCTCAACGTATTTTTTGAAGAATTATTAACTAGTCATCACTCGAAATCCTGTAATCAAGAGATGCGTCGATTGAGTCAAGTAAGATGATATAAGAAAATACAAAAATTTTAGTTCGTTCAATGTTTCAACGTCCCTGCATTACGGCTCGTGTATCTACGTTCTCACTGATTACCTAATTTGCAAAGGATTGTTAAATCGGTAATGATTTGAAATTCGTCTGGAGATCACATGCACCAACACGTTACATAGGCTGAGATCGCAATAGTGTTCATGAGTTTGTTTTACCGTTGAATCTGCCTTTGGTATCCACTGTATTTGTAGTGCCTAGACTCTAGACCGTGATAATTCTGGATTTCAAATACACGTCAACGTTCCAAATTCTCGATTGCATCGATCTGATCGAGCTGATCATCCGAAAGACTTGCACGGAAATCATAGAGCTGTTGTTAAACTTGTTTACATCTACCCATCCTTCCATAGCCAAACATTGTTCGGAGGTTCTCATCCTGGTTCTTGTCGTCTGAAAGATATAAAAACGAATGAATACTTGCATAGGCATTGCCTTGGCATAGATTCTGGTTTTTTTTTCGCGACGTTGCGCCTGGCGTTGACTTAGTAGCGACCCGGCCCGCGGTCTCTGAATGGCAATGAAACAACCAGAATCTATGCGATGGTTCAGTCGAGCATGGCAACTCCAAATTTTAATAGCATACGCACTCAAACAAAATATGTCAAAAATGAAAAACGGGAAACCTTCATTGACATCACTTGCCATCTGCCTTCTGAAGTCACCCAGGTGAGTCGAAGTGCTCCAAATTCTTACCAGAAAAAAAGAAATCAGGTATTGGAGCGGTGGCATCAGCTCAACTCGTAGAGATGTTTCCTTCAGCGACATTACAGGATCAATGTACGTTTCTAAAACAGGGAGTTTCATCTGTGCATTGACAATATTGAATTAAAAAATATTTCTGATGAAAACAAATTACATGTGGTGTTGCTTCGCTACGTGTGCAAGACATCAAATTTTTGGCCGTGAAATCAAGTCAAAGATCTCACCAAATTGACCTAATCGCAAATTTCATGCAACATTCACTCGAAGCGATTTTATGCATTGTGAAACCCAATCTAAAGTTAGCGTAGTAATATCTTGGTTTCATTATTCAATAATGCAAACACGGATTATTATATTTAATTAACTCACCGGAGTCATATATACACTCACGTAGCAGCTATGAATATCAAGCTATGTTATCAAGACGCACGCTCATAACCCTCAAAAACAAACATGTTTGAGCCGGCATGGCAACACGTGCTACACGAACGGAGGCGCGGGAAAAATTTGAACGGCACCATTTCGTCATATTCAAATATGCAGACGCAATCGCATACCTAATAATTCGAACGTAATAATAGATATTTGATAATAATTGATTAGTAGATTATTGGTTTTTTCTATTATTTGATTATTTTTTAGTATAATTATCATTTACATGTATAAAAAAACGATGAATCTTTCAAATTGTCAACAAATAATTAGAAGTTTCTGATTTGTATGCGCAAGAAACCTTTCGCAGAAGATTTCCTTCGAATCACTGCGAAAGGTTCCTTGCGCATACACTTTCATCGCAGAAGGTTTATATTTTTTTCCAATACACATACTACTAATATCTAAATACTGCTGGAGGCGATTTTTGATTGAACCATTTTGAGTAGTGGAAAAAAAAATTGTTTTTTTTTTTTAATTTTCAGTACTGTCCCACCTTAAACCCTTTATATAAAATTTATACATGGTTCATCAGATGAACTATTAACAAGATTTACAGTTTGGTGACGCAACCACACCAAAAACACTTACTGGTAATTAAAATATTTAATAATAATTAGCAACCGATAGCTTTAATAATTTTTTGAAAGCACAAAGGTTGGCACCGTCCTGAAAAGAATCATGTTATATTATTCCAGAGCCTGCGTAATCGGTTTACAGTTGCATTGTAGATGACATTGTTTGCTGGACAATTTTCAAGTAATGGTTTTGGGTTTCGAAGACTGTACATCAAAATTTCTGTGTTCAAAAAGATCATAAACTTTCAAACTGTTTACACCTCCATATAAAACCTGCCGACCAATAAGATATCAATATAATTGTGGACAGATTTAATAGAGGGTAAATTCAGAGAAAGGGAGATACCAGAGTAGTCGTGCTCATAATATTGCATAGGTTTTCCCATTTTATATGATATGTACCTTAAAAATTTATGCTGGAATGACTCCAGTTTTTTTAAATGAATTTGATAAAAAGGTGTCGATATTTGTGAGCAGTGAGTTAATTTAGATAAGACAAGCGTTTTATAGCGGTATATAATCGAGTTTACATTAGGAAATTCTCGAGTAGATTTTATCGATTTTATAACAAAACCGAGTGAATCAAAAGCCTTGACAACGTTCTCTAACTGTAATTTAAAGTCAAAAGACTTCTCAAATACTACACCAAGATCAGTCGTTGAATCTACTTCACCAAGAGCAGTTCCACCAATAGAGTAACCAAAATTTAAGGTACCACTAGATTTACAAAAGCTGATAACCTTACATTCGTCTGCATTTAAATACAGTTTATT
Source organism: Tenthredo livida (assembly GCA_963992785.1). Lineage (NCBI taxonomy): Eukaryota > Metazoa > Arthropoda > Insecta > Hymenoptera > Tenthredinidae > Tenthredo > Tenthredo livida. The sequence goes on from OZ023073.1 coordinate 5,957,395, forward strand.
AACTTCAGACCATAACACAATAGCATCCAAATCGCACTGAAGTTTAGAGGCATCCATAGGCGAGTTTATTCTAGAGAATAGCTTTACGTCATCAGCATACATTAGTATCTTTGCAAAATTAATATTATTAGCAATATCATTTATGAACAGTATGAAGAGTAGAGGCCCTAAATGCGACCCCTGTGGCACACATGAAGTGACCACTATGGGATCAGACTCGATACCTCTAATCCTCACAACCTGAGTTCTATCAGCCAGATATGACTGTAACCACGCCATTAGTTTGCCGCATATGCCCGTCCGAGATAGCTTATTTAAAAGTATATTGTGATCTACACGATCAAAAGCCTTGGAAGAGTCAAGACAAACGGAATCCACCTGCCTCAGCCTCCCCAGAGCTTCCACTATGTAGTCATTGTATAATATAAGGTTAGTTACAGTAGATCTACCCGGAACAAAACCATGTTGATATTCTAAGATAATGTCAACAAAGTGTTTGGTGAGCTTATCGGTTATTATCGATTCAAACAGTTTTGCTATACAACACAATAGAGAAATTGGCCTATAATTTACAATGTCGTGAGCATTACCACTCTTATGTACAGGAGTTATGAACGATCTTTTCCAGATTACTGGCATTTGACCCTTACTTAGCGAGTGATTAAAAAGAAGATGAAGAGGCTTTACTAGATATTGATCACAGTTTTTGAGAAACTTAGACGGAATAAGATCCGGACCCACTGAAGATTTTATCTGCATTTTACTTAAAGCCAAAGAGATATCAACACTGTTTATCTCAACCAAGTCAATGAGTCCAGTGCCAGAGTTTGCATTTGCACTTAAGTTAACATTGAAACTAGCCTTATGATAAACAGACTTAAAATGATTTGGAAAGAGATCACAAATATCTTTAGTGTTACTGGATGTTGAGTCTCTGAGAAACATGCTGTCAGGAATACCATTATGCTTCTTTAAGCTATTAACATAATTCCAGAAGTGCTTGATATTTGTACAAGTTTTATTCTCGACGTTAGTCAGATATTCCTGGTGACATGCTCTCAAGAGACGGATACATTTGGCTCTAAACTTCTTGAATTCAATATAGTCTTCCAAGGAGTTAGATTGCAACCATATCTTATGTAATTTCTTTTTATTTGTAATACAACTTATTGTTGCTAGTTTGATCTAATTAGTCGTTTATAGTTAGTACCCCGTCTCACCACTACCCGGTTGTAGCGTCGCGGCTTGTGCCTATCTACCCGACTCGTGGTCAGTCGGTCTCTATACCTATACATAGCACCACGTGCACTTGCTACCGTCCGAAATACAATAAACTATATCAGTATATATATATGTGATCCTTTATTCACTATCCTTCCACTCAGTTCATTCCCATAACCATATATAGCTAAAATTAAAACATCACTTATCAACTTCTTAGAAAACCAAACTGGGTACGTAGTTGGAGTAGCCTTTCTCCGTGGCACATGCATCTCAATGAGATCATACAAATATTTATAAAATTTCTCAGCATTATCAACGATTTGAGAAGAACCTAAAAAGTTGTCCCAGTCTACATTCTTTAGCTTATTTTGAATGGATGTATAATCCGCTTTATCAAAGTCGTAGTAAGAAAAGTGTAGCAAGTGTAGCTAAGAAGACGACGCTGAAGCTAGCAGTCGAAAGGCATGGCCGAACCAGCGCAGCCCTATGCCATGGCCACAGTGGCGTAGCGTGAGTCACCAGCGCCCAGGGGCATTGGTGTATATTGAGCGCCCCATCTGAATTGTTTCTTCGCCGATCTGAGACAGATTTTTATTACCACGGAATATGGAAACGCCTTCAGCGCCCCACGAAAGTTGGCGCCCGGGGCGGCTGCCCCTCGCTGACCCCCCCATCGCTACGCCACTGCATGGCCACAACGATCAGCTGCCAGCTGCGGTTGCTAGTTTCAGCCTCGTGCTAAGAAAAACAAACCTCATGATATTATCGTTTGTAAAATATCACGCAAAGCGTACCGCAATAACTGAACTAACCGCGTGCACAATTCAGCCAACGGCAGAACTTACGTCTCCAATTAGAATCGTCTACCAAGGGTCATCTCTACTGAAAATCTCAGCATGAGATCTGATGTGAGTTCTCATATAAGATGTGATGTCAGCTCAAGCGAGAACTGATGAGCACTTACCTCAGATTGTCGTAACGAAATTGAACAGAGTTTTCATACTAGATCTTATTTGAGTCTCATGTCAGATCTCAAGTCAGATCTCCTGGCAGACTGGAAAAGTTTATAGAACAAAAAATTCTTGTGCGGCAGGACTTGAACTCAAGACCTTCGACTTCATGGGCTCTTACCTTACACTGATCTCTACTAATTACTGGATGGGGGATAACGCGAAATTCCTGTAACCAATTGAACGGCTGTGGTGGCCATTTGCTTTGGGTCTCTGTGCCACCCCACGTGACCTCAGACGCGCGATACCGCTTTGTTTTTCAAAACGAAGCGTGTTTTGCGGCGAGAATAGCTTCCGTCATCCAAGTATCCCTGTTCATAGTTTTCGTCGACTGGGTATCCCCGGTCGTAATTATCGCGTACAAAGTCTTTCCAACCATAGTTTACGTTGTCCAAGTATACGTCATCATGGTTTACATCGTACAGGTATCCATTTTCATAGTTTTCGTCATCCAGGTATCCATTTTCATAGTTTCCGTCGTTCAGATATACGTCAGCATAGTTTACGTCGTCCAGGTATTCCTCTTCATAGTTTTCGTCGACCGGGCATCCCCCGGCGTAATTCTCGCGTACAAAGTCTTCTCCACCATAGTTTACGTCGTCCAGGTATCCCTCTACGTAGTTTCCGTCAACCAGGTATCCATTTTTATAGTTTCCGTCATCCAGGTATGCCTCTTCATACTTTTCGTCCACCGGGAAAGAATTACGCCGGGGGATGCCAGGTCGACGAAAACTATGAAGAGGGATACCTGGACGACGGAAACTATAGAAATGGATACCTGGATGACGGAAACTATGAAAATGGATACCTGGATGACGAAAACTATGTAGAGGGATACCTGGACGACGTAAACTATGGTTACGGATACCTGAACGCCGGAAACGATGAGAATGGATACCTGAATGACAAAAACCATGTAGAGGCATACCTGTACGACGTCAACCATGATCACGTAAACCTGGACGTAATCTGGAACACCCTGTATATATCAAAATCAGTGAAATTCAATCGTCTATAACATTCGCAATTTTCATTGGAAAAAAAAAATGTTCTCACTATTTTGAGTTATTTTTAGTCAAATATTGCATGCAATATGAGCTGAGTTCGGTAAATACAGATCTGACTACTCCGAACGCACCAGCTCTACCCCTTTTCTTCTAATATTCATGGGTAGAAAAGAGACATAAGAGTTCCAAACGAATCGAGCGCATATACCGTTTGAAATTCCCGCTAAAAATTGTCAGGGCGAGACAAACAAAATGGCGACCGTGTGGAAATAAATGCCTTCAAATTGTTTCAAAAAATTCCACAGCAGAGCAGCCTATCCCCCATCCAGTAATTAATAGAGATCAGTGTTACCTTACCACTGCGCCACGACATTATTTATGAAGCAAAGAATTTTCTACGTATATATTGAGTGACTACGACCATTAACTGAAAATGAAACTTAATATATTTGAAAAGGGGCTTAATCAATTGAAGTCAAGTCAATTCAAGCCCCCCGAAAACGATTGATTAAGCCCCTTTTCAAATAATTACCAGTTCGAGTGATAGCTTCACGATGAAGGAAACTTAATATATGGGGAATTTCATACGAAACCGACCAACCGGTAACCCCGACCATGTTTTATTTGGTTGAAAATTTTATATTTTTTTGTACCCACCGAAAGCAGTCTTTCTAAATTTTTTCAGATTTTTGTCTCAACCCGTCCAAACACAATGAATTTTCCAACTTCATAAACTTGGACTATTTTGATTTTATTGAAAAAATTCACCACTTTTCAAGAGACATTTTTACAAGTACTGACCAATTTGTAGCGTGTGATATTCATAACTTCGATTTTTCTTCGATTTTTTACCGCGTGTGAACCAAGAAATCGTGTTTCTTCCTTGAAATAATAACGCAAGTATAGTGATTTGATTATAAATTATTCTTTTTTATTTTATTCAAGTAGTTTGTGTACGTTAACATTTTTTCGTGAGTATGATGACGTTTTCGGTTCGCTTCACCGGGCTGCACTCGGTGTAGCCGAACATTTTATTTGAAAAGAATAGCGCGCCTCTTGTTTTCTGGGTATAGTACAGAGCAGCATAGTAAAATTCGGAGCTTCGGCACTTATCTAAAAATTTCGGAGCTGATCAGGAATGTTCGGCTACACCGAGTGTAGCCCGGTTTATATTGATTCGTTACAGGCGATTTTTGGCGAGCTCTGGTATAGGTACCAAAGTGTACCAGAACAATAGTGCGTGTCACTCAAACTATATATTGGTACCCTCTGGTACCTATACCAGACCTATACCAGAGGCTCGCCAAAAAACGCCTTATATTGATTCGAGGAGGAAACACGATTCCGTGGGTCACACGCGGTAAAGAATAGACAAAAAAATAGAAGTTATGAATATCACACGCTACAAATTGGTCAGTACTTGTAAAAATGTCTCGTATCAGATCTCATGCCACGACTTTCAGTAGCTCCACAATGCTGACATGAATTATAAGTAATTTAGATTTGATTACCTTGCGAAAATCACGTAGGCACACGTTGCAAGGATGGCTATCACGACGCACACTCAGCCCTAACCAACAAACTTTTGCCGGCTCCACGTGCTCTACGCTGCGCGTACAAAGAATTCCACGGGCCGTTCAAGTCGGCCTGTCACAACACCATAAATTTATTTTCTGAGTCGATACTTTACTAGTTACTATGCAAGTGTTAGCATCTCCTACGTATTTGCAGAACACATATATTTATTGTCGAATCGGCCGAGTTCAGTCTTTTTACTTCCATCGGCGATAACAGCAGCTAGTTTTTAGAATCGCTGGGTAGTCCAGTCAATTTGGAAGTATTTATTAGGTAAAGGTCGAAATAATTCCCCTGGCGTTGAAAAAGGTATCAATCGATTCCAAAAATTCTTCCGAACAATACATGGAAAGATGTCCACACCAAGCTGACCGCTAATTATTTAAATAATAAAAAACTATGAATAATTCGGGCTTCAATGCCAAAATCACGCATGGATTTGATTCTACTTATATAAAAAAAAATTATAAAAATACCCTCTTGTAGGGGCGGAAATTCTCTACAAAATCAAAGCGAGAACTCATGTTCTAGGATTCCTAGTTTTTGCGAAATCAATTGTTAAAGTTTTTTACACGCCAAGTACGCCAAACGATCAGCTGTGTGGCGATCGATGCGCGCGCCGCGCAGTGGGGTCACGGGGGTCCTGGAGTCACGGGGATTTTATAAACATAGTATTTATAAACAAGCTCTAAAATCTTTGATATTATGAATGAAAATTATGTAAATAGAATCATGGTGCTTCGAAATGGTGAACAAAGACATAGATGTAATCGTGTTATCGTTACATCTGTGACTCGACAGTGTTTGAAAATTTTTGTTTCAACGAACAACGCGGTTTCTCAAATGAGATAAGGAAACAAAAACAAATAATATGATAAAATGAGCGAATCAAGCTGCATAGTGTCCGTAATAATGATAGTTATAATATTATATAACAGTGCTTAATAAAATTGTAGATTAATAGTGAATTAATAATTAATAACAATTATTACCAATAATAATAATAATTACACACCACTTATAATTAATATTTATTGAAAATATACAAGAAGAAGAAAAGTAAACTTTTTTAATATAATTATTATGGATATTATCAGGGCTGGGTATTTTGGTTTTCAAATGCATTTCAAATGGAAAACGAAAAATGGTTTTAAAAATGTTTTGAAATGTGAAATGGAAATGATTTCGAAAAAAATGAAAAAAATTTCGAAGACCATTTTCCATTTAAAATGCCATTTTAACACCAAAATACCCAGCCCTGTATATTATGGTATTATCAAGCACGATGGTATTGTGTGCACAAACTAGGTGCCGATTGTGAGGGCGCGTAGTATGTGTGTGGAATGGTGTGCATAGCGTGGTGTGCTGCGTGCCCATGCAGCTGGTGGGTGCAAGCTGCTGCTGGCACTTGCAGTGGGTGGCTGCAAGCTGGTGGAGCCTGCATCTGCCCGTAGCTGCCATAAGATGGGGCAGAGGTGAGGAATGACGGAATCTGCACCTCTGATCCCTGCGATGGCTCAACCGGACAGTGTCTGCAACATGCCGGCTGCGCCACTGCTGCCTCACTTTTTTCTTTTTTCAATTTATCTATCTCCTGCACAATGAAATAATTCAATATAGTATTAATTTGCAGTCAATCTATGACAGTTTTGAAAAATTCTCAGACAGTAAGTAAAATTATGCCAATACATGAATTAAGTTAATGAATTTTTTTTTCTGCTCGTATGTTACAGATAATACTTTATGTCAAAATTTATGTCATGTGCATGTCAAAAATATGTATCAAACGAGTTTCAACCTTCTGCGACGACAGTCTGAGCACAGGGAAGCTCTCACACGCCTTCGCTGCCATATAGACCAGGCGATCTAGCTCTTTAAATTCAAGCAATTCCAGACCGGAAATAAAAAATAAGGGCATGTAAAAAATAAACAGCTGAACAAAAAAATTAAAAAAAAAAAAATACGCGTCTTCCACTGAGTAAAATGTTCTAAACAAATCTGGAATGATTTCGTGATGGTCGGAGTTTAACACTGGTCGAGTTGGCGTCGAATGCCCTATATATATATCCACTACCGCAATGTTGACATCAACGCCATAGTTTTTTTAATTACCTATATAGTTTTTTCAACTAGCTATCATACTTATTGTTGCTTTTAATTTTTACTGTAGATTTTCCATCTCTTTCGAGTATTTCACTCATTTCAGTACCATGTTATGTTCTTCATTACAGACTCTCAGCTAACCAACCTGTTCAATCTCAACACCCGTAACTATTCATGACATAGTCGTCAGACTTGTGTACGTAGTAAAATAAATGGTCTTATGAAAATGAGACAAGTGCGCAACTTTAAGGCGATGAAGATCAATAGTGAGTACAATTGTCAAGCAACACTTGTTACCTACAGTAATAAGTTAGCCAATATCTTAACATATCAACACACTAGCCTGCTCACCCTGAACAATAATCATTCAACAATCAATTAGTGATTCTTGTCAGATGGAGACAACCTCATAAAGTATCCATTATCAATCATTTTATCATGAGGTTGAAGTTCGTAACGTTAATGCAACAAAATATTCGCCAAAAATTCTCATATTCAAGGCTCGAAAGTTTCAAATGGATCAAGAACGGTGCATTATTCCTCAAATTGTGTGAAACATGTTCATCTAGCATATTTTATAATTCTAACAACATTTGAATCAAGAAATATTGCATTTCTCCGACGAATATTCTGTTACGTTAACGTTACGAACTTCAACCTCATATTTTATCTTTGTCAAACCTATAATCTAGCCCAACAAAATGCTTGCGATGCACTTAGCTCACTGACGAGCAAAGATACTTTTACAACCATGATGAAAGTACACTTACTTCTTGTACAGATTTCAAAAGTTTTCGCAGATCCTTGTTCTCATCCTCCTGGCGCTTCATCCGCTTCGCCATCCTCCGAGACGTTCTCGGTCCCTCTTGCGACGGCGCAGCCGGATGAGTTGCCGCGATGACAGGCGGAGGGACGACAACTTTGTCCACCGGTGCCTGGATCTTCGACGGCGTAGCCTGATGAGCTGCCTCGATCACAGGCGGAGCGGCAACGAGTCTCTCCACCGAAACCTGGACTTCCAACGGCGCAACAGGTGGAGCTGCCCCGATCACAGGCGGAGGGATCAACACCGCTTTAGCCATCGTCGAAGGTCCAGGGGCTCTCGTTGCCGAGGATTCGCGTGATGGCCCGGTCGAGGATCTTCCACGACCACCGCGTGATCCTCGACCGCGTGTTGAGCCACACGGAGCTGCAATATGTAAAATAAAATAATAAAAATTTGATCTATATATGGGTGGTTCTCCTGGAACAATCATTTTTCTTGCTGAGAAATTGACCAAACAAAAATCCTTTATTTTCACTGAGAAACCTAAAAATATGACTTTTGCGCCATCATTCGGGAAGTTAATTACTTGCCGACCCGCAGTGCTGGATCTAGCACCCGGTGCTGAATACAGCAATCCAAAAGATGCGCTGGATACAGCTGGATGAGGGATCCAGCAATTGCAATCATTACTTATAATCTATGATGAACTCACAATGATTATTTCCAAGATGAATCAATACTCTTCAAATGACTGACAATCTCCGAAAAGCTCTAAAACACTGTTATATTTTCATAAAGAAAAACTTTTTTCCAACTCCTTGACTTGATTCGATCGATATCTTCATCTCTCCTATTATCACAATGTCGAGGGATCAATTCCAATCCAATACTGTTATATTTTGTTCTATTAGTTCTCTGAAAAACTTTTTCAAAACTCTGAATAACTCTTCTGAGAGAGTCTCAACATTTCAGCGTTTCCTGTCTTTTAAAGTCTTATAAAACATTTAGTCCAGTCGGAATGTACATAAGGTCTATTCTTGAATATGTCCGAGTTAGCAATTTTTTTACAGCTTCATTGTATACCCAGGAACATATCCTGAAAAACTCGGTGTATCCAAGGTCCGGGTTTGGGTGATAAATGATTATTAACAATTGAAAGTGCCTGATTTTGACGCTATCTTTTTATTGATTGAGTTTGGAGAAAAAAGTTTCAGACAAAAGTTGTAGATCTCATTATCCTTTAAAAAATTGGTCCCACAAACAAATCACGTAGTGTTGATGGTTTGGCTGTAAATCGCAACGGAAGACTAAGCACTGCTAAAACTCGGTTTTTTTTTTGTTTATTGCACGCAGGTCAGTGAATTATCAACGCACACTATTGAAACTTATCTTCAATGTAGAACCATCTTTTCCTGAGAGAAGTGCGCTAAGTTTGCCCGGCTATGTCATATAGTTTAGCAACAATGAATTTTCGCTTGAAATTCGCCCGTCCCCTATAGTTTCTAGCTGAATGATCCGACAGAGTGCAACAAAAATCGTAGTGGTACTTTTTACCACCTTCTTTCCGGATCCGGTGCAAAAAAACTTTTTTTTACAAAATATGCCGTTAAAAAAGAAATAACATTTTTGCTTATAAACAAATGGTAATAACTTCGTCAATTTTCAAGTTACCGGGAACATTCTCCGATGATCTGATAGGTCTTGTCGAGACGCTTTTTTTGAAAAAAAAATCATCTCTTAATCTCTATTATAACCGGAGATCCCTGACGGCTTTCAATATACGCAGATACCCCGTATGTTTAGCGTACAAACGCGGTATTGGTATAAGGATCGTCAAAAGACCGTAACAATACGTTCTTTTCGCTACATAAACACGGTATTTTTGAGCCAAAAATGAACAAATTTCAAACGGTAGGTATTCGTAGGCAATACGGTATAAAAACCGTATGTTCAACGGTTACAAAATACTTACACTTGAAAAAAATATTCATTCAATAACATTTTTACAAAAGGATCGCAACGGAATTACTAATGGTCGGCTTCACCAACGACAAATAACTTTTTTTCGTCATTTGACTTTATTCACTGATTTATGAATTGCATTTTTTGAATAAAAAACATAGTTTTATCGGGCTAATTATGTTAAAAAACGTTATTTTTATCAAAAGTGTTGTAACTACGTATACATACGGTATGAACCTTGTTCATTTTCGGCGCAAAACTACCGTATTCAAACCATTGACACGTATTATAACGATAGTAAGAGTGTAACTAGCCGGTATATCCATGGTAGCTGAAAGTATATTGAGCGTATATCGAAAGCCGTCAGGGCTCCGTTTCTAATAGCGATTAGGAGATAATTAAAAAAAAAAGAGCGTCTCGACAAGACCCATCAGATCATCGGAGAATGTTCCCGGTAACTTGGAAATTGACAAAGTTATTACCATTTGTTTATAAGCAAAAATGTTATTTCTGTTTTAACGGCATATTTTGTATAAAAAAAAAAAATTTCACTGGATCCGGAAAGAAGGTGGTAAAAAGTACCACTACGATTTTTGTTGCACTCTGTCGGATCATTCAGCTAGAAACTATAGGGGACGGGCGAATTTCAGGCGAAAATTCATTGTTGCTAAACTATATGACATAGCCGGGCAAGCTTAGCGCGCTTCTCTTAGGAAAAGATGGTTCTACATTGACGATAAGTTTCAATAGTGTGCGTTGATAATTCACTAATTTTTTTTTCTGAAAATTCACAACTTCTTAAAGACGTGACCAAATGAGGTGTTATTTTTTTTCCATCAAGTTTTGTCCCTGTTGGAATCCACGAGATCAGAATAAGTTTTTCCGTCGAGAATTGTACAAAATTTTACTTCAGCAGGTGTGAAAATGGGGGTTTCAATCACGCGAAGCGTGGGTAAAACGTCCAAAATCACACTGAGTGAAGTAAAATTTTGTACAATATATATATGGGGAATTCTCCGTAAAAACGTACGGAAATAATAATTCGAAATTTTGATTCCATCAACATTTTTACCTAATGAGAGGAACTTTCATGATTCATTTCGATTTTTTTCATTAACGTGTTCTTGAGATATGAATTTTTGAATTTTTTTTTTTTTAAATTCATATTTTCATCAACGATTGACCAAATGAGATGTTCTTTTTGTTGAAAAGTTTGGTTTTTAACTATACTTCAAGAAAAAAATTACAAGAAACGTGAATATTATCAATTATGGTATGATTTTTTCATTTAAAGCTCAAACTTTACGATTTCGAGAGGTCGGACACTTTTTTTTTTTTTTTTTAGCCCTCATAAAAGCGCTTGTTTTTTTCACAAATTATGCCGTTGGATTTATCGTGGGGTCACATCCCATTCTATTATTTTTTTCAATTTTGAATTTCGTTCCGGAGAATAAGGCTTCTGTGTCAAATCAGACAGGAAGATTTCGTTAAATTCTTACTCCTTCTGGAACTCGTTCACTTAATTTCACTATTTTGTAGACTAGGGACTATATTTCACAAAATTTTCGCGAGTTTTTTGCTTGGGATCAATTCGTTAACTCACGAAAATTTTGTAAAAAATAGTCCCTAGTCTACAAAATAGTGAAATTAAGTGAACGAGTTCCAGAGGGAGTAAAAATTTAACGAAATCTTCCTGTCTGATTTGATACAGAAGCCTTATTCTCCGGAACGAAATTCAAACTTGAAAAAAACACTAGAGTGGGATGTGACCCCACGATAAATCCAACGGCATAATTTATGAAAAAAACAAGCGCTTTTATGAGGGCTAAAAAAAAAAAAAAAAAAAACCTGTCCTACCTCTCGAAATCGTAAAGTTTGACGGGGCCGGTTCAAAGTTCCGAATCTTCAAAGCTCCGAACGGTAAAAATTCCGAATTTATTCTAAACGATTTCGAAATTTCCAAAAAGACTAGGGTTCAGAAAATTAAAATTTCGAATGGTCCAAATGCAGATAGCTCAAGGCTCCGACAGTCCAATGTTCCGAAAGTCCAAAATTCCGAAAGATCGAACGTGTTCTTAACGTGTCGATTAAACGACGCGCGACGGCTTGATGTTCAATAGTTTCGAAGTTTTGGCCTTTCGGATATTGAGCTTTCGGAGTCTCGACCTTTCAGAATTTTGAACCTTCGGTGTGCTGCGATTCGGAATTTTTTAAATCGGTTAGATAGACTTTCGGTGAAATACCCTTTCTGAAAACTGTGAGCTCGTTGCATTAAAATTCGGAAATTTGACCGTTCGGAGCTTTGAAGATTCGGAACATTGAACCGGCCCCTTAAAAACCAAACTTTTCAAAAAAAAAACATCTCATTTGGTCAATCTTTGAAGAAGTTATGAATTTAAAAAAAAAATTCCAAAATTCATATTTCAAGAACACGTGAATGAAAAAAATCGAAATAAATCATGAAAGCTCCTCTCATTAGGTGTAATCACCCATAAAAATGTTGATGGAATCAAAATTTCGAATTATTATTTCCGTACGTTTTTACGGAGAATTCCCCATATATGACTGAGCGGGGCACAGAGGGCAGCGGGGCAAAGCGAGCACCTCGGCCAAATTTTCTAAATTAAATTCACAAAAAAAAAAAATCTTCGGAAAACAACTTTTATTAAAAAAAAAAATCCCAGAATTTTTTATAGTTTTGGCCGAGGTGCTCACAATGCCCCGCTGCCCTTTTTGCCCCGCTCGGCAATATATAGAATTTGAATGTGGTCGTCCTTTCCCGCTTTGTGAGCCCATCACTGACAAAATTAGTTTAAGGCCCGGGCACGATCAAACGCGAACGCAAACGCGAACGTGGACGTAGGAGCAGCGCAGCGGCGCTCCTGATTGGTGGTTGACACGACTTGTCCTACTTTAGACCAATGAAATTTTGTTGTCCAATAAAGTTGCCCATGATGTTGGACAAATACCTAGGGATACTACGCTAATGCAAATTTAGAACCGTTTCTAAAATGGCGTGCTCTTGTATCCCTAGGTATTTGTCCAAGATTAAGTGCAACTTTATTGGACAATGAAATTTCATTGGTCTAAAGTTGGACAATCATGTCAACCACCAATCAGGAGCGCCGCTGCGCTGCTCCTACGTCTACGTTCGCGTTTTCGTTCGCGTTTGATCGTGCCCGGGCCTTTAATAATCATAATAGTAACAGAGAGCGTGTGGAGGGGGCTATGCCAGCAGCGAATTTAAACCTAGCAGAAAGCATTTGAAGGAGGAACGGGAGATTTTTTTTTTTTTGGTTCTTGCCTCGAACTTTGGGTCAAGAGGTTATAACCATTTAATAAAAGTTCATATTTATCAGTTAAACTATGCATACTGAATAGTTTTTAAGAAAGTACGTATACATCGTAGTTTGACTAAATACTACGAATGTAAAGTATAACTTTCAACGTTGTTAATTAATAAATAGTAATTCATCACTAATCGTTGTCGTTGGTTGTCGTAAACGATTCTCGTCGACAGTCTCTCGTGCTTTGCGGCCATTTTAATATTTTTTTTTTTTTACCATTGGCTTATCATCTTTTTAAGATCTGTAGCCTACCATTTTAATATTGGAGGGAGTAATTTTGTGCACCTGGCGCTCTCACTGAACTCCATAATATACTGGAACGCGCACTGTGGGAGTCGGGGCCGGTCAGAAGACAGCTTTGGCTCTTTCGACTAATGAGTGTGCCCGGCCCTGACCTACGGTATCGTTGCATGGGGAGGAGCGTATGACAATGCACTAGCTAATATATTGAGAGTACAAATAAGGCTGCTTAAGATAATAAGGAGGAAGCAATCAAATATAAAAATGCTCTTATCGATAAAAGAATCCTACGTACTTGAGACTATTCTACAAAACTATACAACTCTAGCTACTGAATTTATAGAATCAGAAAAAAAAAATTAATATTATTAAAATTATTATTATTATTATTATTAATAAAAATTTACAAAATTTGTAAGACAAACTTACTAGACTAAATTTAAGAAAGTACAGTAATGTTCATTAATGGGTTCGCGGTGCAGGCTAACTTTTTTTTCTGACTTTTTCGGAAACGAGACTCCATTCTAGTCAGTGCCGGATTTAAGGCGGGGCAACCGGGGCTCAAGCCCCGAGGCCCCCACATCACCGGGGCCCCCACAGACTCCGAGATAATTTGTTTTTTCTTATGAATACAAAAATTTATAGGGACGGATTTGAAAATGATAATATTTCTATTTCTTCTTTACATCTTTAATCCTCATTGATTGATCGCAGTACATACCACGAATTTCTCTAACGGCGGCACGATCGGTGCGCCTATGGGCAGGCAATTGAAGATACACCACATGTTATAAGGAACTAGATTCTACAGAAATCATAAATAATTTTGCCTCTAGAAAAGCACGTAAAATTCCTCTATAGTTCTTTTTAAGGGGACCAGTACAGCGACTTTTCGAGAAATTATCATAATCCGAAATCAATTTATTTCATAACCAAAGTTCATTTCACATCAGAATATTTTTCTTTTCCCAAATCATGTGTCGTAAGGTTTTCAGAGCACCGTTAGACCGATTCAGGTCATCTTGGATTCATTTTCTTCAGAAAACAAATCCTCATCATGTAAATGTAGGAATTTTGAAAATTTTTCGTTTTGGCCAAGTTATTTAATAAATGAGTGATAACAATTTTTCAAAATTTGGTAAATTGATCATAACTTATGGCATCATTTTTTATTTTAAAATCCCTACATTCACAAGATGAGGAATGATTCACCGGAGAAAATGAGACGTCAAGAGATTGAATTGGACCAACGGTGTGCCAAAATCCTTACGACACATGATTTGGAAAAAGAAAAATATTTTGATGTGAAATGAACTCTGGTTATGAAATAAATTCATTTTGGACTATGATAATTTCTCGAAAAGTCGCTGTACTGGTCCCCTTAAAGGATTCTCCTTCGATTGCTTTTAGGGGCCTCCACTTTCTTGTTGCCCCGGGGCCCCCACCTCTGTAAATCCGGCCCTGATTCTAGTCGTATTTCATGTGCCCATCGCCGAAATTAGATTAATAATAATTATGACCTTTTTTTTTTTTAGAGGAAGGTCCCAATCAATCAAGTCGAGTCAAGTAATGTATGTCAAATTTGCCTGACGTTTCGGCAGTCATGTTCTGCCCTCATCAGAGGCTGTTTATTGAAAAAAATTAAAGATTGTTACAAAAAAATTCACTACAAAAACACTGATAAGTAAATCTTACATTATGTACAGTTAAGGTTGTGATGAATGTCAATATAGTAAGGAAGAAGAAACTTATAACTTCCTTACTATATTGAAACTTATAACTTCCTTACTATATTGACATTCATCACAACCTTAACTGTACATAATGTAAGATTTACTTATCAGTGTTTTTGTAGTGAATTTTTTTGTAACAATTTTTAATTTTTTTCAATAAACAACCTCTGATGAGGGCAGAACATGACTGCCGAAACGTCAGGCAAATTTGACATACATTACTTGACTCGACTTGATTGATTGGGACCTTCCTCTAAAACTAATAAGTTCGAGTGATACCTTCATTATGATTAATAATTATGACCCTTTAGATAGAATAATATAATATCATTTTATTCGATTGTATCCAGAGCAAGTCAGAAGAAAACAATCAGCCACTGCGAACCCATTAATGAACATTACTGTAAAGTAATAGGCAGACACGTAATATACATACTATTCTTAGACATAATGCCTTCTATTTTCTATTGTTTAAGCCGCCTATTTTTCCTCTTTTTGAACGTAATTTTGCCCCTTTCACTCTATTTTGAAGAGAAAGGGGAGTGTAAAGCCTGTAATATATTTATATAAAATGGAATGCCTTGAAACAGAATAGTAATAAGAAACAAAAAAAAAAATTGTTATCTTTATTGAGGGGGTGTGTCAGAATATGCAATCAAGATATAATATATATATTAGGGTGGTCCTTATTTGGGGCTCGGACGAATTTTTAAACAAACGCCCCCCAAATTGACTCCAAATAATTCAAAAACAATACCCTAATTTTTTCAGATCTTTATCTAAACTCTAACCCCACCCGAAATGAGGGTGGATCTCCCCATTTGAAATGCATGTGTTTTGGCTATATTCTCTATATCCTATATTCTCTATCTTCTCTATATTCTATATTCTATATTTTATTCTGAAAGTAAAATTGTTTAAAAAAATCTGTAACTGCGAGATTTTAGTGTTCATTGGTGCTACTATTTGAGAAAAAATTCACAATATCATACAGGTCAATCTAGACGAATTGCCCGCCCTTTAATTGAGAAAAAAAGGCAGATTAAAGAGTGTGCAGTTCGTCTAGATTGACCCGTATGATATTGTGATTTTTTTTCAAATAGTAGCACCAATGAATACTGAAATCTCGCAGTTACAGATTTTTAAGGAGAAATTTACTTTCAGAATAAAATATGTCCTGAGAATATAGCCAAAACACGTGTATTTCAAATGGGGAAATCCACCCTCATTTCGGGTGGGGTTAGAGCTTAGATAAAAATCTGAAAAAATTAGGATATTGTTTTTGAATTATTTGCAGTCGATTTGGGGGGCGTCTGTTTGAAAATTCGTCCGAGCTCCAAATAAGGACCACCCTAATATAGATTATATATACATAGTGTTATAAAGGGTGAAAACCAGTATATTTAACGCATACGGTCTAGTAGTTTCAAAACATACGAATTGTATCTACACTCACAAATGACATACTTATTTAACAAATGATATCAGTTGCTGCGTCAACACGTTCAATTTTATAAACAGTCTTGCTCTAGACCTGAAACCGAGTACATATATTTTTTCGATTAAAGCCATTTTTCCCTTCATCAATTTATTTGTGTCTTGAATCGCCTTATTTTACTCAGGGACTCGCGTATACTGATTTCCCTTTTACGTTAATACGTAATTTATAACAATATATTAGGGTGTGCCAACAAAAAAAATGTTGTCCTCGTTTCCCATATCAAAAATAAGTGCTTTCATGTATTATAGGAAGCGTCATCGAAGGGTGGCTCTGACAAAAAATGTTCAAAGGTGTTTCAGTCTACCAGAAATCATACTGATGAGGCACCTGCTAAACTCAATTGACCGGAACCCCCTTTCGCAAGGTGAAATTTCACTGACAAAATTAGTCTAACAGGTAGCAACACTGTGTTCGTGCTTCCGCCTTCTTCTTACCCAGACATCACCCAGTAAACATGTGTAAGTCGTTATGTGAAAGTTGAAGTATTAAAATAAACCATTATAATTCCGACTAGAAACTGGAAGTGTCTGGTTATTGTACCTTTTCCTTTTCCCTAGTCTTAAAAATAGCGAAATTGAGTGAACGAGTTCCAGAGGGAGTCAAAATTTGAAGAAATTATCGTGTCCGATTTGATACATAAGCCTTATTCTGCAGAACGAAATTTCAATTTGACAGAAAGAATATAATTAGATGTGAGCCCACGATAAATCCGACGGCATAATTTATATAAAAAGCAATGCCGTTTTTATGAGAATTTTTTCAAACAAAAAAAAGTGTCCAACCCCTCTAAATCGTGAAGTTTGAGCTTATGGAAACATCATAGAACGATTGATAATAATCACATTCTTTTTTTTTCTTTCTCAAAGTATAGACAACACTTGTAAAACACAAAACATCTCATTTGGTCAATTTTTCAAATAGTTGTGAATTTTCGTTAAAAAATTCGGTAACGTTATTTACACGGTTCCGTGACTCCAATTTTATATACTAATCGCCCACTTAAGGGACATTCCACACACACCAACAAATGTTAATCAGCGTCCGGTGGTAGTCACAAAGGTGTAATTAGGCTCCCAAATTATAAATAAATATAATATAATAATATAATATCATAATTGTTGGAAAGAATGGGGTTCACACTTTACTTTTAACAAGTTACTTTTAATGGATTGAATTGGATTATTTTATTACACAGGAGTAGCTTAGTTATAGGTACAGTGAAGAAGATGGTAGCCACAAGTAGCCTATATAGAAAAAGTAAATAGGCCAAAACATGGCGGTCGTATATGTCTACTCTACATGTATACAAGGGCGCGTTGATTCAAAACGTGGATTCTAACAGTCCCTCTCAACGCGAGCTTATTTCCTGTATGTGTATATTTTGTTTTACATTGAGTTTCTTATGCCTAGTGCTTCTATACATTTTAGGTGACTTGGCGCAGCCAGGCTCTTTGTTAGTACGTCTGCTAGCATATCGGTAGTAGAAATGTATTGCACGTCTATTTCTTTTTGATTGTAGGCTTGCCTTACGTAATGGTATTTTACATCTATGTGTTTGGTGCGTGAATGGTAAATGGGGTTTTTGGTCAATTTTCCCGCACCCTGGTTGTCGCAGTATATTGTGGTTGGCTCGGTGTCGCTGTCGTATAAGCCGGATTCCTTTAGGATCTTTCGGATGTATACTGCTTCTTTTGTTGCCTCAGCCAGTGCCATATATTCAGCTTCAGTGCTGGAGAGCGCGACACTCTTTTGCTTTCGCGATTCCCATGCGATTGGTGCGCCGGCCAGTTTGAAGACATATCCAGTGCGTGATACGCGATTGTCTATATCGCCGGCCCAGTCAGAGTCGACGAAACCGAATAGCTCTCCGTCGTCTTTCTGGAAAACCAATTCGTGGTTTGCCGTTCCTTTCAGGTAGCGCAAGACTCTTTTCGCCGAGTTCCAATGCGTCATCTTCGGCTGTTGACAGAACCTGCTCAGTTCGCTAACAGCGTAGGCTATGTCAGGTCGGGTTCCAACTGCAACGTACATCAGTGATCCTATTAGTCGTCTGTATTCTGTGCTGCTTACCTCTGGTCCCTCGTCATTTTCGCTCAGCTTTATTTTGGGTTCCAGTGGAGTCGGTGCTGTCTTAGCTTCTGTCATTGAAAACTTGGTCAGCAGATCGTGGATGTATTTTCTTTGCCTCAGGCAAACGGCTCCGGATGGCTGTTGCTCGTATTCGATACCTAGGCAGTAGCTTAGTGGGCCTAAGTCTTTGATCTGAAAATTTTCAGCTAAAGCTCCTTTTACTTGCTGAAACAGGTTAACGTCATTAGTGGCTATTATTAGGTCATCAACGTAAACCGTGATTGCTAATACTTTTCCTTCTTTCTTCATGATGTAGAAGCATTTTTCTGTTTCAAGCGGTTTCAGTCCGATTTCGTTCAAAACCGCAGCGAGTCGTTGGAACCATTGTCTGCCGGATTGCTTCAAGCCGTACAGGGACTTGTTGAGTCGGCAGACATAGTCTTGTTTTCCAGGTGCTTCGAAACCGGGGGCCTGCTTCATATATATTTCTTCGTCCAGGTCACCGTATATGTAGGCCATGGTGATATCTATGTGATAGAGTTTCATGTTATGCTGTGTCGCCAATGCCACAAGTAGGCGAATGGACTGAAGTCTTGCTACAGGTGCATAGGTTTCCTTGAAGTCTGTCCCAGGCTGTTGTGTGCAGCCTTGAGCTACTAGGCGGGCCTTCCTTCGCTCGATGGACCCGTCAGCGTTATATTTTATTTTCAGGACCCATCGGCTGCCTATTGCCCTTTTGTTGCCAGGACACCTTGTGAGTGTCCAAGCTCCGGCGTCGATGAGTGCACTGAGCTCTTGGTTCATAGCTTCTTGCCACTCGTGGGAGTCAGGGCCGTTCAGAGCTTCTTCAAGTGTCGGCTCAGTTATGTCATCGTGCGTATAATGCGAGTAAGCTGTGACGACTGGTACGAGGTTGTATTTTTTTTTGGGGCGCCCTCGCTCACCTGTGCGCACGGACGATGGTCGACCTGGGCCTCTTTTCATTGCCTTTTCAGGCGTGTGTTCACTCGTTGGTCCTGTTTCTTCTCGGATCTTCAGTGGAGTATCTTCTTTAATCTTCCTGCTGATGTCCTCTTTGGTATTTGTCGTTGGGTCCTCTGCGATTATTGTGGTGGTATCTTCTTCAGTTTTGTCAGTCGAGATATCGTTAAGTTCGACTTGTAGGAACTCCTTTTCATAAGGTGCGTCCTCAGCAGATTGGCCAGGTTCACTGAAAACCACATCTCTGCTGCGGACTACTGTTTTGGTTTCAGGGTTCCAGAGTCTATATGCCTTGGATTCCTTGGAGTATCCGATGAGTCGACATTCCGTTGACCTTGGCTCAAATTTTCCTTTCGAAGGTCTTTTGTCCAGGAAGTACGCCGTACAACCAAAGGTTTTCATGTGGCTAACGTCGGGTTTAACTCCGTTCCACACTTCATATGGTGTTTCTTCCTTGAGTGCCTTCGTCGGACACCTGTTCCTTATGTATGCCGCTGTGCTAATGGCTTCTGCCCAGAATTTGATAGGCAGGTCGGCTTGTAATAGCATGCATCGAGCCATTTCAGTCAGTGTACGATTCATACGCTCTGCTAGGCCGTTTTGCTGCGGCGTGTAGGCGGTTGATCGTTCACGTTTTATGCCACTCTTCTCCAGTTCAACCGTGAAGTCCTTTCCACAATATTCTAGGCCGTTGTCTGTGCGAAGAATTTTTACTTTTCTTTCATGATGGTTTTCCACTAGCGCTCGGTAATGCCGAAAAGCGTCCTTCACCTCGTCCTTGGTTTTCAGCATGTATACTTCAACCCACCTTGATTTATCATCAATGAATGTGGCGAAATAGAGGGCTCCTCCGATAGATTTGACTCTCATGGGCCCACAAACGTCGGAGTGTACCACATCTAGTACGTCTCGGTTTACTTTCTCCTCTGACTTTGGGAACGGTAAAGCTGTCTGCTTCCCGAGGATACATACTTTGCAGTTAGGCATTTTTCCGGCTGGAAACGTCATTCCTCTTACCATGTCTCTCGTGGCCAACAGACGCAGGTCTGCCTCGTTGAGGTGTCCTAATCGTTGATGCCAATCTGTTACGGACTCGACCTTGGGGCACGTGAGAGCTGCTGGTTCCTCAGCCCGTTGCAGGAAATACAGGTCTCCTTGTCGTTGAGCTTCAGCCACTATCTGACCCTTGTGATTTCGTATTTCAACCATCCCTCGTGTGAAGGTGATTTCCCTGTTGTCGTTAACTGCTTTGGATACTGACAATAGGTTGGTTTTTAAATCAGGCACATACAGGGCGTTTTCTAAACGGACCTTTTTATCCCCTTTGGTTGTGGAAAGTTTCAAATGGATTGTTCCCTTACCTCGGATGGGAGCAACTTTATCGACAGCTAGTCGCACATGTTGGTCCTTTACCTCAACGATGCTACTGAATTGTTTCAAGTCCCGACACATGTGTGATGTTGCTCCGCTATCGATGCACCAGTCGTCTGCAGTCAAGCCTTGTGCGCTCAACGCAGTTGTCATCAGGGCAGCTTCCTGGCGCGTGGCGTTTTCTACGTCGTAGGCCAGCATAGATGCCTCGATGTCAGTTTCGCGAACAGTTGACGCCTGCTGTTGTCTCTTGTTATTCTTTGACCAACAGTCAGAAGACTTATGACCATACTTCTGGCAAAAATTGCACTTGTAGGCCCTAGTGAAGTTACCATCCGATTCACCACTGGGAGTCGCTGTTTGTTGTTCCTTCTTCTGACGCTGATTTTTGTTGACAGCGCCCTTGCCGTGTGGTGACTTCTTCTGATTCCGAGGCCACCTCGCATACATCGCTCCGTGGCTTTCTTGTTCGGGGCTTATCTGCTTCCGGGCATTTGCTTCCTCTAGGAGCTTAACCTTGAGGGTTTCTGGCGTGGGCAGCTCGTCTCGCGACTCAATAGCGCATCTGAAATTCTCATATGAGCTTGGTATACTATACAGCAGTAAGATGCTTAGTAAATCATCCGATATGTCCATTGACATGCCTTTCAATTTATCTACAGTCTCAAAGAAATTTTTAGTATGGTCTTGCATATCATCATCGTTACCCATCCTCGTGAAAAGCAACTGTTTCATTAGATGAGCCTTCCTGGCCGGTCCCTTGGATCGGTAGACCTCTTCCAGGCGCAGCCAGACATCCCTAGACGTCTTACAGTGTGTTATATGACACAGTTCCGTAGGTCCCATTGAAAGGATTATATCAGCGCGTGCTTTACGGTCTTGTCTGTCCCACACAGTTAACTGGAGCGAATCAGATGGTCTTACACAGGAGCCATCAACATACGACCATAGGTCGTTTTTGACGAGGATTGCCTCGATGTGTAGGCACCACGTATCATAATTTTCTTTGTTTAGCTTTTCAATGTGCACATTGAGACCGTGCGACATTTTGTTTAGACTTTTGATTCAGGCACAAAAATGTTCAGCGTGATTTTAACATTCGACCCACATGGACAGCGCGTGGTGGCTTTTAGGTTAGGATAGCCGGCGTTAACTATATAGTCAAAAAGGTTCAATTTAAAAACACAATTAACGCCTTAAATGTCTGGGCCCATAACCTGTTGGAAAGAATGGGGTTCACACTTTACTTTTAACAAGTTACTTTTAATGGATTGAATTGGATTATTTTGTTACACAGGAGTAGCTTAGTTATAGGTACAGTGAAGAAGATGGTAGCCACAAGTAGCCTATATAGAAAAAGTAAATAGGCCAAAACATGGCGGTCGTATATGTCTACTCTACATGTATACAAGGGCGCGTTGATTCAAAACGTGGATTCTAACAATAATATATTATAATATATTATAATTATAAATCACTATCGGGTATTTCCCATGTCTCTATTGGAGTCACGGAACCGTGTAAATAACGTCACCGATATATATTATGTATATGCAGATGGAAAACAGCTGATTGTTAATACTTCGCGTAATTTCATGACAATTATGGTTATGTCCATCTTTGTGACGCGAATAATAATTAAATACAATAAACTAACTCAATCTGGTAGTTCTGACAGTACGCG
This sequence comes from Tenthredo livida, assembly GCA_963992785.1. NCBI lineage: Eukaryota > Metazoa > Arthropoda > Insecta > Hymenoptera > Tenthredinidae > Tenthredo > Tenthredo livida. The sequence goes on from OZ023073.1 coordinate 5,979,969, forward strand.
AGGTTATGGTCGTTGCTTCGGCTCTGACTTCTGATAAAAGTGAAACGAACGCTATCAAAATCCTTCAATTAATTCACAGTCATAATAAATTGTTGGCTCAGTTAATTAGTTGAATGTATTTAGATAATATTTGAAGCTCATTGATCGATTTTTGATATATATTTATAGCCCATTCGCGTAGGTTTTATGCATTTTATTTATCATTTGCTCCAAATGTATAATTTGCGATGTATTGACAGTCAGCCGGTTCCTATCAACAATGGCTGCCGAGTTCCATCGACCGCGCGCCAAAATCACCCTAGAGATTTTTCAGCGCAACGAGTGGCTATCCCCATCAAAATACGAATTATCCGCCGGGAATATAATATCCCGTAAGTCGATTCCGTGGAAGCCCGGGCCAACAAAAAAATATAAAGACATCGATAAAGACCGTCTATAATACCGTAAATATTTTTTTGAGACTCAAGTCGTCGTTTTCGCAAAAAAGACGTCTTTACGATGTCTTCGCGAGACATTTTTTATGTGAGAAAAATGTTGCATCAGCCAATTGAAAAAATGGAATGGCTGTGGTGGCCATTTGCTTTGTGTCTCTGTGCCACCCACGTGACCTCAGACGCGCGATACCGTTTTGTTTTTCGAAACGAAGCTATGTAAACCGTTGATAAATCGAGAAGTAACAAAGCTTGTTGAGCCCAGTATGTAATTAGTATATAAAAAATATCACGCTGACGAATAATTTGGCTCATTTCACGTGTTAGGTGTGAAGCATATTGACGAAGACAAAACATTTCATAGCTGAGAACGCGAAATATGTAACGGATGCACAGACAAAACAGTTTATTTATAGTTACCAAATATTCGATGATCTAAATGGTATTGGGTTGGGTGAACTCATCTATGTATAAGTCGTTGTTTGACACAACCCGATATCATTTGCATCATCTAATAATAATATAATTATAAATAAATATTCAAATGCTCAAATACAGAACTACGTTTATTATATATAAATAAACTGTTTTTTCTGTGTGATAACTGTTGAATATTACTCTATTATATTACTACTATTACGTCGATACTACGGCGTCGTAACCGAAATTCGTGGTTCGCGAGATAAGTTATGTGATAATTTTCACGGCACAACGCTGATTCTGTATATTCCACATTTATAATACTCGTAAATAATCACTTACCTCCTGTAGCTACCTCAGCGTAACTCCGTTTCGAGCCTCTGTCACAGGACATACTTAACTTTTTTTTTCTGTATATTAATAAAATATCGACTGGACGCGTTGAGATCACCTCGATGAATAAACAATTGGTAACAATCAAACGAACAAATGCGGAAAATTGCCGCCTCGTAGCCCCCTACGTGCGTTCCTAAAGTTTTTTTTTTTTCTTTAGGCATCTTACGGGTAGTTTGTATGAATTTGAGACGACATCTGCTCGGGCGGTAAATCAGCTTCGTTTGTTTTTTACCAAAACACGTCAATTCACACACTGCTGGGTAAAGTAATATTGTTCATGAATGCTTTCCCAGTGGCTAACTTTTTTTCTGATTTTTTTCGGAAATAAGACTCCATTTTAGTCGTATTCCAAGTGCCCATGGCCGAAATTATGATAACAATAATTATAATCCCTTATAAACATAATATAATATTATTTTATTTGATCGTACCCGAAAAAGTCAGAAAAAACAGTTGGCCACTGGGAAGCATCAATGAACATTATTTACAGTACTATCTGAAATGGTTTCATTTACAAAAGGCAAAAAAAAAATATCGTGTGAACCACGGAAGCAACGTTCTCGCTCCCTCGGTGTATAGCTAGCCGCTCTCGCGTTCGACTAAATAAATAAAAAAAATGTAATAAATAAACTGTCCAAATTAGGAAAAGGTAGATTTCCAAACGTTTATTTTTATGAGAGGGGTTTTTTATGAGAACTGTCCAGAACCTTCCGAATGGCTCAAAAAAAATTGGGAGTGCATTTCAAACCTTTCTTTTTTGTTTATCTTATCTTATCAATCTAGATCAAAATCCTCTGCTGAAGTTAGCTATGGCCTTCCAGCCACCAGTATTTGTCAGTATTTAGTCTGTGTTTGTCATTTATGTCTTTATCTGGTAGAACGCGCTACCAACTACGCCAAACTATCGTATAGTAATGGGTCACATATTTTCTTATTTGTCGAACTTTATGATCAAGGTGTCGAATTGAGAGTTGACTGACATTCGAATCTCACCGATCTCGGTCATGATTTTGGAGGTGAGATCATGCCTGGAAAAGGTTGTAAAAAATGTGAGCGTAACGCGTACAGATTCATGCGATATCGCAAATTGAGTAAAATATGCAATAATAAAACTCCATGACATAATTATTACGTCCTGTGATATATGGGCGGGATGATATATGATCAGATTTGTTGGAATACATTTATATACAACATGACGTATGCACATACATGTTCATACATATCATTGTGACGGATCTACATGTTCATATATAACGTTATACATGATCTTATACAATTCTATGTAATGTTATGTATGGTCTCATATAATCATACATCAATGTATGTATGATCTACATGGTCATGTATAATGTTATATAAGACTCTGTACGATCATATATAATGGTATGTATGGTCATATATAATCATACATCAATGCATATATGGTCTAGATGGTCATGTTCAATGTTATATAAGATTCTATACGATCATATATAATGTTATGATAATATAAGTGAACAAGATCCTTACAAATCTCGACCCCGGGAGTAAGAATCTCTAAACAAAGAGTACATCGCAATTATTCTGTTCCGCTTATTGAGCGATTGTGGAACCTCGGTTCCGCCGATCCAGCGTTCCTAAACTCTCGTCCGGATATATTCCGGACCATGGGACGCCAGCCTGATACGAATGATTGAAAAAAAATTTGAAAAATAAGGGCTCTGTTGTTTTACCAATACTTTCGCAGAAAAAAATTTGGAGTAGATCGGAAACATCGATTTCCGATCTTGATCGATACTTCGTGGAATGCCCCATATATTTATGTATTTTTAATCCTTATATTGTTTTTATTATGAATTTTAGTTACTTTATGTAATAACTGTAATAATCTTAAGATCGTGACAGCTACTGCTGCGTCGTCTGAAGGTATCAGTCATAGACATATAAAATATTAGTAGATAGGTTGCCAGTTTCGAAACACAAAAAAATGCCCCGCCATTAGACTGACTACTATCCGCAGAATCGCTCTCTAGCTTGTGATATTGTCCAATATTGTTATGGACAAGAATGAAATATCTATCTATCTATCTCTCAGCGCCGCGAAATCTTATATAATGATTCATTTAATTACAGCACTTATCTGAATGAAGACCGCCGGATTATTATCATAGAAACGATTTTTGAACAATCGTTATTATTATTATTATAATTTTTTTTCAATATCTTTTTACTATTGATTAATAATCATTAATTAATCAATTAATTGAACAACTTAATATGATAATTGCCATCGCGCGAGAATTAAATACGCGCACGAGGAGACAATGTCTCGAACACGCGTTTCATCGGCCGAGATGGTCATTTGTTTATAATAATACACGGCCTCCGCGTTGGCAAGCCAACTCAATCAACAACAACTAGCGTCTTTATAATCGTGCAAAACGCCAGTCGCGGAATACTTTACTTTTTATACGACAGTGCAGTGAATAAAAATAAGTGTTTAGTGTGAAAATATGGGCAACTGCAAGAATAAGAAAAGAGCGACAACGAGGAAATGGGTTTACTGCAAGAAGTATGTACATGTTTGTTATTAAACAATTGTCGCGCATTGGCCGGATGGCGAGGTGGGGCAAGATGCGGGGTACCGCGATCGACAATAGCACAATCACAATCGCGATTCTTGAGAGTAAATGATTTTTTTTCTCTGGATTCATAGAAAAAAAGATTACTAAATCACCATGCCGAAGTAAAAAAGATAATATATAATATATATTTAATTACATATATTAAAAAATGGCCCGATATAATTGTATATAATTATATAGATTAATATATAATTGTATACAGGGTGTATCAGACCTCGCAACGAATATTTTACAAAGTAAATCTTGATCAAAAATGGAATAGAAATTTCCTCAGCCGTTTTTATTTTAAATGTATATGTTTCCCGTTATAATTATTTTAATTTCAGTCAACGACGCGCGGCTTACAAACGGCCGCGCGTCGATGTGCTTACCGCTCAGTTGTTTTACCGGCCTATAAAAAATAACATTATACGAATACACTGAGAGAATTTTATGATAGCGTCTACGATACGTGATTTGTAGTTTTTATCATCTGGAATGGTAATTGAATTTGTAGAAGTCAAGATTATGAATATAATCATTTATTGGTTATAGCTACTACTATCATTAGATAGGATAGAAATTTCTACCACGAAGCGATTGTACGATCTTTTATCTGGATGGTAACGGTTACCATTGGGGCTAGTCAAAGCTATCAGACATACAAAAAAACAAACGTACCCTGCTTAGAAAATTTCGCGTGAATTAGCACGTTACGAATCGCGGTATAGAAACCGGATAGGTACGGACAGAAGCCGCGATTCCGACTTAGAACATTTCGCGTGAATTATCACGTTACGAATCGCGGGATAGAAACCGGATAGGTACGGACACAGCCCCGATTCCAACTTAGAATATTAGCTGTATCATAATACATAATAAGTTGGAATCGGGCCTCTGTCCGTACCTATCCGGTTTCCATGTGATGTACATTACTTCAGTATTTTCTCGTAAGGCGGCGACCACCGCTTTCGATATTCTCGCAAGTGCCACTTATAAGAGTTGGTGAGTATATATAGAGGCGGAAAATATAATTCATAAGCGTCGCCTAATTCCTGAATTGGTTATGCGTTATCAGTAAGTACGTGGTCGATATATGTTACTCCCTCTAAATCACTGATCCTTTGAGAAAAAAAACAAAAAATAAAAACATCAGACGCTCTGTATCAGGCCGTGTAAGAGGCGCGTCGATACTTTTTTTAAAAAACCGGACAAGGTCCGGACAAGCCCGGAAATCTACCGGACCCAAATTACGAATAAAACCGGACACACTGCCGATTCGGTTTCTATCTGGCTTTATGAGCTGGGTACCCGCGAGGGATCACTTTCCGGATAGAACCATATAAGAGAAATGCCTACCGCAGGGTTACTTTCCGGATAAAACCCGATAGGAAAAGTACCCAGGGTGGGAACCGTTTCCGAATAGGACCATATAAGAAGCCTATATCTACACGTTCGCGAAAATGGCAGGATAAGCCCGCATAGCACCAGATAGAGACACCACCAGAATTCCGGAGAAATTCCGGACAAGCCCGGAGGTTTACCGGACACAAATTACGTATAAAACCGGACACACTACAGATCCGGTTTCTATACGGCTTTTTAAGCAGGGTACAGGCTTGATACTGCAGCGCTGAACGTGGAGAAAAAAGAAAACAAAAAGAAGCTATGATGGTAATGATTACCATCATTGATCGTAGGATTAAAAATGAAGTTTTTAAAGGTTATGATTTTGAAAGAATGGTGAAGTTTCTTATACATATTGTACATTAAATCATGTGAATAGTGTCCGCTATCATTGAAATCGGTTAGTGCGTTTTTACGATAATTCGATGGTAGCATTTAACATAAAATTCTCTCAGTCTACAAATTCGAATACAAATACAAATATTACTATACCAAATAAACGTAAAAATGGCAAAAAACAAGGACAAACTTTCGATAAAATTGGACTTGATTTTCGCTTAATCAATCGCTTTTTGAATACATAGTTTGCCTCGGAGTTCAAAAGAGATTCAAAATTAGTTTTTGCCGATGTCTGTACGACATGGGAAACCGGAGATATGAAGGTTCAAAGGAGAGCGCGATTCTGATTTGTGGTACTTTTTTTTCGAAAATTCGACCACTTGTAGCTTCTAAGACGTTCGAGTTGAAAAAAAAGTTAAAACATCGAGGAGTATTTTGGCTAAATCCGTCCCGCTTGACGTGGTATGACTCATATTTATTTACGTTTGAAACTTGAAAATATAGCAATGTGAATTTCATTAGTGCGGGTGCGTTGATTTAACCCCGCTAAAAAATAACGAACGGTAGAATATTATTCTGAGTAAGGGTCACTGGTTTGCCGAAGCGGCTGCTATCTAATACTCTGTGTCGGAATAGGTCCGATGTCCACTCGAAAGTTATTTGAAATGGGATTCGCATGGATATTCTAGACTTAAAATCGTGATCGCGGTGATTCGAACGGATAATCCCGACTTCGAACGTCAACCGACATTGCAAGGCATTCACATTAGGCTGAATATATAGCGGCCGGAGCTAGCGGCGGCTAGCCCGTTAGTTAGCGATTACCAATATTTAATAATTTTCCGAAGATTGTCTCCTGGGATTTTAATTTTTTTATCAGGTCGAATGTCAGTCGTGGGCAGGGCTGTAAAATTTGTAATCGAAAATATTTTCATTAACTTATTGAATTCAATTTTTTAATGGAAAATATTGTCATTAAAAAATGTAATCTAATTGTTATTGAAAATATTTCACCTTAAAAAATTGAATTTAATTGTTAATGAAAATATTTACGAAAAAATATTTATACGAAATTTCAACTCGATATTCGCTTGCAATAACTTCGCGCGCTCATAAAAGAAAATAGAAAATTCAAGATAAAGTCAATACTAGAAATAGAATACTAGCAATGAAATATTTGACAAGATTGATGAAGCACTGTTTTTGTTCCCAGGCGCCGAATAGAGACGGAAACAGACGCGATAGACCAGGACCCGGATGACCAGCGCCGCGAAGAACCCGAAGATCGGGCAAGTATGGGTGAGGGTATACATTCTATCAATAGTGAAGTTGATAAGATTGGTTGTACAGTGGAAGTGCTGCAGGCGGAGAAAGAAATTTCGGACTCTACCGGGACTGAAATATGTCCTGAAGCTGTGGCACTTATAACACAACCAGTCGCATGTTCTACTGCTTCCAGTAGAAATTTAGTAAACTGTAGCAAAAGGGTTGATCAACCAATCCGAAGTTACGGTCGAAAAGTAACGAACGCTGCTTCTGGTAGTAGTAGCGTAGATTTACACCGACCAATGCATGAGTTAAGAAACACCCGTTTCGATGACGATTGCTTTGATGAAACTTGTGACAATGATGTTGATGAGCTGCTGTGTAACGAAAATAGTAGCCGTGATTCGACTCATATCCGAGGAAATGACTCCGTCAATTCTGACGGAGAATACGCGAACTCGGATGTAGAATCCGAGGGTGCAAGCGTGAGGCACATAGTTGATATTAAATATCTTCTGCAAACATTGCGTGAAAAAATGGACAGTCATAATCGTGATTGTCCGAGTAGTATCCGAGACGTAGATTTGTGGAAGCAAGTTGATGTTGGGATGCGATCGCAAGTGTTCTTTCGTTGTAAGAAATGCAAATTTCACTATAGCGTTTGGACCCTTCCAGACAAGAGTGATGAAATGTCTATTCACGAAGGCACAGTGTGTGGTAGCTTGGTGGCCGGAATCGGTTTTGCGACGCTTCAGGCACAACTTGCTGCGATGGGGATACGCAGCTTGTCGCATGTAACCTATCGCAAGGTTAGGGACTCGCTAACTTCGCACATTAAAAATGCCAGCGATAGAGAAATGAGGGATGCGGCTGAAATGGAAAGAATATTAGCTATCCAAGAAGGCCGTGTTACTCCCGAAGGCCTCCCGTACATTACTGTTATCGTTGATGGAGCGTGGGGTAAGAGATCTTACCGTGGGGGAAGATACGATGCGTTGTCTGGGACTGCGGTAATCGTGGGTGCTCTCACCGGGCGTGTGTTGTTCTGTGGAGTCCGAAACAAGTATTGCTGTATTTGCAATCGAGTGACGGACGTCGATAGAGAACCGCCGATACACGAGTGCTATAAGAACTGGGGCCAGCACCAATCATCGACGAGCATGGAACCAGATATAATAGCTGAAGGGTTTTGTAGCAGCTTAGAAACCCATGGATTAATTTATCAGACTGTTATCGGTGATGGAGATAGCAGTGTTTATCAAGCCATACTCGATAAAGATCCTTACGCAGCATATGATGTTCGCGTGAAAAAGATCGAGTGTAAAAATCACTTATTTCGCAATTTTTGCAAGCATATCACGAATGCGTCGGAGGCAAAATTTAGGAAAAAGCCGTCATCAGGTTCGGTGAAGGAACTTCGTGCACGCGTTAAAAGTAGTGGTTTGAAAATGCGTGTTTTCGTACAGGCTGCTATAGAACGACGTAGAGCAGAAGATAGCACGCGAGCCGAACAAGGTGAACGTCTAATGCATGACATTTTGAACATGCCGGGACATTTCTTCGGCGATCATTCGAAATGTGAATCGGCGTTTGTAGGCTGCGACGAATCTGAAACGAATCTAGTCCCGTTGCTTGATGAAGTCGGTATTTTTGACATAATCGACGGTGTCGTAGACCGTTTAGCGAAATACGCGGACTCTTTGTTGGAGGATAAAACAAGCAATGCTGCCGAATCGTACCATGCTCAAGGCAATAGATTCAGCGGCGGGCGGCGTGTTAATAATACACTGAGAGAAAAATATGGTACAGTCAACCATAATGTAACCATTTTTAATAGTTGAAAATGGCCTCAACCTTTCAAACATGGTTGGGCACACTAAGATTATAATACTTTCGGGAACCATATAAAATAGTTGTTCGAACTACTTACAACCATTGAGCCTGGATGGAAAATGATCGCAACCTTGCAATTCTAGGTCAACTAACCATGATGAAAATAAGTTGAGCCAACTATTTGAAACTTTCTATGAGTTTTTATATGGGTGCAAGATGTTTCAACTTTGAAATTATGGTTAGATTACCCTTGGAAGAGAACGAGTTGTACCAAATATATACAACCAGATTCCATGGTTGAATGAAAAAATAAAGTATTAGGATGAAAAAATAAATTTAGCTCGTTACAATGAATTTATAACATTGTATGATGCGCCGAGAAACACCTACTAATTGCAAACAGCCGCATATTAATACAAAGTAAGGATTTTTAGATAAGAAAAACATCGCATTGTTTTGGCCGGGATTCGATCCGGGACGCACGCATTCGCTCGCATTACTAGTCGCACGCTCTACCGACTACGCTAAACTATCTATTGAAATCACTAATCATTTCTTCCTATTTATCTTGAACTCGGCATGTGTCTCAATGATATCAATGTTTTAATGCAGCTAAGATATTTGATTAACTGAACATCTGAGTTCCAAATATCTTTTTAATTGGATTTCTTTCCTGGAGTTCCAAAAGTTCTCACTCACTCTAACGTATTAAGTATTCCGGTAACGAAAAAGAGTATTGGCTCAACTATGGTGTACATGATACGGATTGACATTATATAAAGTTCGCAAAACTGGATGAGTGGCACCTCCAACTATTGACACGTTTGTGGCAACGGAAAAATATAGTGTTGAATGCACTATAAAGTTTATTCTATCAGTGATTATTGTGCATGGTAACAAATCTCTCAGTGCATGGTTAGATGAAAGTGTCTTCAACCTTGCAATTATGTTTGCAGCATCCATGAACCAAATCAGTTGCATCAACTATTTACAACCAGATAACATAGTTAGAGCTCAGTTGTGACTGGAGACCATATCTATGGTAGCATTAACAATAATTTGCTGAACATGCACAGGCTCAAATCAACAATATGCAATTGTTACGTATAATCACTGATATGGTAGAATTACTGCCGAATTTATAGTCAAATCGACTTTAATTTGGGTCAACATAACTTCATGTAAGGTGACATCTCACTTTTGCTAAGTTCATAAGTCAACCTTTTGGCCTATGGTTCGTTTCACTATAATGATGGCTTACCCACCACTTTGACGTGGTAGTTATACCAATGAATTTACGGTTGCATTCACCGACTTGAACAAGTGGTATCCGCAACCATTATCGTGTCCACCATGTTTCTATTCATATCAATAACCACATGTAAATGGTGAACTGTACCATAAATAAGGTGACTCTAACTAAAAATATTTCAACCTTTCACTTATGGTCAATTCAGGAGGAGCTTTTTCTCTCAGTGTAGCTTACGCGGCTCCTATGAACTCCGCGCGCATTGCGCATTGGTCCAGCATAATACGCTAGCGTTGTCGTCAAAAATATACGCCAGCGCTGGAAAACGAGTTCCCCGAACGGTTCTGGCCATGGAAAGAAGCAGGCGATTGCAGGTCACGAGAACCAAAAGTCATCGTCAAGATCACGGTAGAAAGCGACGTAGACGGTGGTATGGTACCGATAAAGACTACGGTCCATCCTGTCGCGAGCCTGACATGAGCCAGTCGAAGTACGACGCGAGAGTAGCAAAGCACTTTGAAAAACTGCGTCAGCGTCAATCAAATCGCATGAATGTAGAACGCTTCACTGCGAGTCAAAGTGACTGCGACTTGTGGCACACGTATCGACGTGACATGATAACCGCTTCTAAGTTCGGAGAAATATGCCGAATGAAGGAAAGGACATCGTGTTCTAGATTAGTGAAGGCGATTCGGTATCCAAAACCACTCGAAATCGCGGATGTAGCTGCCGGGAAAGAACACGAAGCCGAGGCGAGAGAGGCGTTGGCGCAAAAATTAGTCACCGAAATATCTCTCAATGGACTATTCATTGATCAGGATATTCCGTACTTGGGTGCTTCGCCGGACGGCCTCATCGACGCTGACGGAATCGTAGAGATCAAGTATCTGGCAAGAGCAGCAGAAAACGAGTATACTCCTGAAGTGGCAATCGAAAAGTTCCCTTTGTACAGAATTTTTTTCGCGAAAGATAGTACCGAAGAAATGAATAGAAATCATAAACATTTTTATCAAGTGCAAGGTCAGTTGCATATTACTCAGCGAGAGTACTGTATATTTGCGATATGGGCTCCGCGCGGCGTGAAATATGTCAAAGTATTTCGGGATGATGAATTCTGGAATCACGAAATAGAGCCGAAATTGACAAGGTTTTACAACGAGTGCATGCTTCCCGAAATCATCGATAGCCGGAAAAATAGGCATTTGAAAATTCGCGAGCCGCAATATATACTGCTGGCTCAAGAACGGGAGAATGCAAAAAAAGCTGAAAAGCAATCACGAAATCAGGCAGCATCTGCAATCGTGCCTCCGTTAGAATCTATGGAAGTAGATTCGGAAACGGTCGTTGAATTGTCAAGTACACATTGCATGGCCGTAGACAATGGTCAAGAACGGTTAGATGAGGAGATGCTCGTACATCAACTCCAAAATATTTCTGTCGATGCCGTTTTAGCGAACGTACGTCAGGACAATTCTTTTTTGGACGATGAAAGTATTCAATACTTCCTCGACATCGTTGCTGAAAATTGTGATTACAATATCATACCGGTAGTTTTGTTCGGTTATCAGAATGTGCTGGAACCTTCAGACACCGAGCATGATCTCTTGATTATTGGAGGCAATGAATATCAACATTGGTGTTGTATTCGTTGCGAGCAAACAACTCTTTTCGTGTACGATAGTATGGGGCGAAGGAGTTATGCAGCATTGAGTGAAAACGAAAAAACTTTTATTCGGAAAAGGTATCCAAGGATACGAATAAATAATATCGTTTTTCCAGATGTTGCCACGCAACCTGATGGTAATAGCTGTGGAGTTTACTCAGCTGCGTTTGCGACCGCACTAGCGTTGGGTCAGGATCCAAGTAATCCGAAACACGTGAAAAATGCAAACGTTATGAGACAGCACATGGCGCGAATAATTCAACTCAGGAAGTTACTTCTATTCCCGACTGAAATGTAATTTATAATTACATCATAATATACGTGCGCGTTATACTTGCATGAACGAAGAGTTGAAAGCCTACGGTGGACAGCTCGAATATTACTTCGAAGCAACAAAAAAGGTTGTGATGTGGTTTACGTGAAAACGTGGGATTGAAGCATAATTTCCATAATTATGGCGATATTGAATGGTAGGACCATCCTATACATTTATTTTCGATGAATTGATAAAAGTAGAGAATGCTTTTTTCTAGAACTGACAAATGCCAGTATTCATTTCTAAAGGCAGGACCATCGGTATCTCAATGCCGATGGGGGTGTGTGGTGGGCCTCCTATATACTTTTTTTTGTGATGACTTCATATTATACGGGTGAAAAAAGCTTTTATTCCCGGCTCAACTGTAATGGCCACTTTATTGACCTGAAAAGCGGGACAAAAGTGGCATTTGATTCCCGATTGTACTTTTTGTCCCGCAAATTTACTTTTGCGGGAAAAAAGTAAAATTTGCGGGAAAAAAGTAAAATTTGCGGGAAAAAAGTAAATTTGCGGGAAAAAAGTAAAATTTGCGGGAAAAAAAGTAAAATTTGCGGGAAAAAAGTAAAATTTGCGGGAAAAAAGTAAAATTTGCGGGAAAAAAGTAAAATTTGCGGGAAAAAAGTAAAATTTGCGGGAGAAAAGTACTTTTGAAATATGATATTTTTCAAATTTTTTTTACATTTCCTGACTTAACTTCTTTCCATATTTATATAGATTTTCGATCAATTTTAGCGTTTTTCGTGGGTCCCACGCTTCAGGTCAATAAAGTGGCCACAGTTGAACCGGGAATAAAGTACTATACCGTGAATATTCGTGGATGAGCGACATGCCTAGAACCGAAGATACCCGAACAGGTACGCCTTATGGTATGCAACTCAAGATACATGTGTATGATAGATATACTTCACGTCGCATTGCCGTCGAGCTGTCAAGCTGTCATCTGCTGTACAGCAGTATGTGCATTTGTCGCGATGTTTATAGGTTATCATTACTGTAGGTTGACGCGGATCCTTGATAAATCGTGATAATTACGTTCGATTAAATTAGTTTTATCTGCCAGCCCGTCGAAGCAATGATATCTAATAGGTTAGAATGTCTTCTTCTGCACCGCAGATGTGTTTCGCCTAACCTCAAATAATGTTTCGCCTAACCGTAAATAATGTTTCGCCGTATCAGTGATCTACGTGGCAGCAAATCAATGGAAACAGGTAAATTTTATTATAATAACTCGTTAACGTGATTAATTTACAATAGTAATTATACTCTGTTTGTGGGCACCCTCAGGTGGACAATTTCTGCGGTCCCCAGGTACAGCACCTGCATGAACACTGGCATCAACCTCCTACTTCCTTTCCAACATCTTTCCTGCTCGCTATACCAGAGATCACCATTACAGAAATTCCAAGACCCGCGACGCAAAGACTCAGCAGCCTAGACGAGCAGGATTATACTGTGAAAATTTTCTTGTGAAAAAATTGTTAACAAAGGCAGATAACATACTTCAACACTCATGTAACGTAATTTATTAAGACAAACTTGTTGCATATCCAATTACGGACTCACAAGTTCTTCCATGCCCGTGTTACAAATTGAATTAGTTTCACAACACAGGGTGCCGAATATTTTATATGGAAGTTGTTTATTCAGTATTATTATTTTTCTATGATAGTACACATTAATTAAACTTATCACAAATTAGCAAATGGACCAAATAAAAGATTAAGATCAATCAGCCAAGAGTTATCCAATAAATGTTCCAAAAACGACGTTATATAATTACATGAATAATATTCCAATTTGAATGCTGCGAAAAAGCACTAACTTGAACAAAATAGATCTTTCAACTCATTTTTAACACGATAAGTGTCTTCCCACTACGAATCTTGCACAGCGGTGTGTAATTTTCATTTAAATCCATCATGTATGTTTATCAGATGCACCATACATGATGGGTGATAGGTTTTAAGAATTAAATAAAGTATAATTAGTACACATGCATTTTTGTATATCTTAAGATTAATCCCAATAGAACAAGCTCATGTTATAATCTTTTTTAATCAGTGAGGTATGCCTTCACTGTGCTTTTACAATAGGCTCTTAGTGAGTCCGTAGGCAGTTACACATCAGTATAAATTTATGTCAACTGTAATATAATTAAAAAAAATTCAACAATATCAGCTGAATTAGTGCTATTCTACAATTCTACCTGTTGTTTTTATTGAATATATCCATTTCTATAAGTAGACAGGGTCAGCTCAGTTAATACATGCTCAGTGCTTCGTTTTGACTAGTCTGTGATCTGCCTACCTATTTGATTTTGTATTTAGAGTCTGCTTCGGCGCAGATGTCCAGCTTCATATCTATTGGCAACTTGTAAAAGACCTTTGCTGCCACGTTGTGATAGCTTCTTCTGCCAGTTTGCTCAGTTTGCAGGACAACATGTTAATTTACATCCTTGCTCTACTGTCCCTCTCATGGTTGGTTGATTTCCAGCTGCCTTATTGCTGTGTTTCATACAGCTCCCCACGCAAGTATTCCGTACTTTCCATTCTTCCACCTCAAAGAGGGTGCAAGTATCATCTACATATGCCAGATTCTCGCAATTTGTCTTGATTTCGCAAATATTATCCAGTATGATAGTAAAATGATGGGAGCCCATAATAGCATAGTTGGATATGCAACAAGTCTGTCTTAATAAATCACTTTACATGAGTGTTGAAGTATGTTATCTGCCTTTGTTAACAATTTTTTCACAAGAAACTTTTCACAGTATAATCCTGCTCGTCTAGGCTGCAGAGTCTTTGCGTCGCGGGTCTTGGAATTCCTGTAATGGTGATCTCTGGTATAGCGAGCAGGAAAGATGTTGGAAAGGAAGTAGGAGGTTGATGCCAGTGTTCATGCAAGTGCTGTACCTGGGGACCGCAGAAATTGTCCACCTGAGGGTGCCCACAAACAGAGTATAATTACTATTGTAAATTAATCACGTTAACGAGTTATTATAATAAAATTTACCTGTTTCCATTGATTTGCTGCCACGTAGATCACTGATACGGCGAAACATTATTTACGGTTAGGCGAAACATTATTTGAGGTTAGGCGAAACACATCTGCGGTGCAGAAGAAGACATTCTAACCTATTAGATATCATTGCTTCGACAGGCTGGCAGATAAAACTAATTTAATCGAACGTAATTATCACGATTCATCACTGATCCGCGTCAACCTACAGTAATGATAACCTATAAACATCGCGACAAATGCACATAGAGGCTGTACAGCAGATGACAGCTTGACAGCTCGACGCCAATGCGACGTGAAGTATATCTATCATACACATGTATCTTGAGTTGCATACCATAAGGCGTACCTGTTCGGGTATCTTCGGTTCTAGGCATGTCGCTCATCCACGAATATTCACGGTATGTAACACTGGAATAAAGTCCATCATTCCCTCAGGCTTACTGTCCTCGCGGAAATTCCCTTGGGTGATTACTGCCCTCGCTTCGCTCAGGCAGTAAACCCACCCGCGGGAATTCCGTTCGGGCAGTAAACTCACCTTCGGGAATAATATTCGACTTTATTCCCTTGTTGCATAATGTACTATTTGAAGAACCGACAATGTCGGTTCAACGTATGATTCGTTCGCAGATTATGAACGGAATATTTGAATCCAAATGACGGATTGAAAATTACAACTACGTGACGTGGCTACAAAAATCGAATCTCAGAACATGTATGGGCGGTTCAACGTCAAATGGGCCCGTTGGTGATTTTTTTTTCTTCTCAGTTATTTTCAAATCATTTTTAACGCTTCTCAGCCGTTTCCGAGAAAGTAATGATTCGAAATTTTACTGCGTTCATGTGCATTCTGCGTTAGGAATAATCAATCGAGCGCGTGGCGCAGCGTCAAGAACCCCGCTTCGTGCGCAAGGGATCGCTGGATCCAATCTTTTCTTAAAAATTTGGATGTCTGGAATAATGTTTAGCTTGGAATCAATTGTAATAACTTTTTTCTTCAGCGGGAAAAGGAATTCTGGAAAAATTGCAAAAAAAAAATATTATTATTATTATTATATTGTTCCTAAACGCACTCATGCCGATATACGCTGTCGGCGTGACGTCACTTCTCATCACGAAAGTAGAGAAGAAGAGAACTCCATTCGTTGTGATGCAACAGCCATCATTGTCTCCTAGCTAAATTGTAATCAATTCCAATTGTAATTACCTCGAAATTCTTTTTTATCGAAAGATCATATTTTCTTCGGATGACTTTTTCAGCAGGCGATTACCTGTCAGAACGCTCGTTTATTCGAAAATGTTTTTTCTGATCATTTTTACTCCGAATGAGTGTAATGTAGAAAATATGAATGTATAATTCTGGCCATTCCCAATTTTAATTTCAATGATAATATCTTTCTACGTTTCGATATACGTAATTTTTTAATTACTACTTGATAGGCTATCTCGAAAATGGCCTTTTTAAATTTCGTACCGTCGCTGTTTTAAAATTCTAAATATTGGTAGTAATTCGAAATATTGGTCTTTAGAAATGTTGACGACCACCCAAAAATTATTCGACAATGAAATCATTAAATATGTACTGCCCAAGAAATGGCGCTAGCGCAAAATATTCAAAATTAACATCACGCGGATGGTGTGTATCGGCATGGAAGTGACGTCACGCCGACAGTGTATATCGGCATAAGTGCGTTTGGGAGCCTGCCATGCTGCTAAAAAAGAAGAAGAACTCAAGCTAGGCTTGTGCCAACAAATCGTGGGGTATGCGTCTTGGGGGGAGTACGTGAGGTAACGCATCGGCCATATTGTCAGGCCAAATTCATAAGTCCGTGAGGCACTACCGTAAACATGTCTGTACACGTAGTATATCTATATCGAACTGTATTTCGCTCACCGAGATGGCTGATGCCGCTAATTCCCCTTCCATCTTTCGCCTCAGTCCCGCAAGGGAAGGCTCACTCCATAAGTCCGTGGGCATGATTTTGTTGGTTAGGGTCAACCATGAAGTGTGATAATCATCATCGCAACAGGGGCGTACGTGACTTCCGTAAGGTAATTAAACAATAATTGATCATAACCCGTGTTTGCATCGTTAAATGAGCCATCCAAGACGCTCGTGTGCTAATCTCATATGGTCGAGTCGATCGAGGGGCTATTCACTTCCGAAATCAGCTGTACACCCCGGTTTGGGATCAATTGAAATCAGACGAAGGAATCGCTGAGAAATCACACAAGATCGCTTCAAAATCGCACGAAATAACTTCACAATCAATTCGGATAAGCTGAAATCACTTTGACATTACTAGAAATCAGCAGCAAACATCCAAAATGACACATAAAATCATACAAAAAATCATGACTAAAATCATATGAAATCACGAAATTATTAGAAGTTTGAGTGCATAGCCCTAGGAATCATGTATAAAATTTGAGGTGAAGTCAACTGTGTAGAACCTTTTTTGACGTAATGCTTCACAAACAATCTCATATTCTGCACGCGAGCGAAGCAAAACTATACGTAATGTGTTTGAATTGAAAACATTTGTTTCTTCTTTAATTGTCGATGTAGAGACGAAATGCCTCTTAGACGAAGGCCTGAGAGGAATCTGCACGTCACATCGGTTCCGTATTTTGGCCAAAGGAAACGCCTTTACAAGTTGAGCTGATTCCATAACACAAATACCTGATCTCTTGTCCCGGTAAGAATTGGAAATCTCGACTTATGCCCGGTTTTATGAACGTGGGTTAACCAGGGGGTTTAAATAACCTGTAGGTTACCCCATATATACTACCCGTTCAACCTTCATGGACTGTTGGAGGTTAACAGCGATACCTGACAGCTGTTAGATGAAAAAAGGTTGAACGGGTAGTATCTGCGGGGTAACCTCCGGGTTATTTAAACCCATGGGGTAACCCACGTTTATGAAACCGGGCATTACCTGGGTAATTGCAGAAGCACATGGCTATCGGTGTCATCAAAGGTTTGCTTTGAAAAATTATTACAAGAAAGGTTAGAGGATTTACATAGTTTTGATATGAAAAAGATTCACGTAACCTGCGATCGGACTGAGGCTCAATATGACATTAGATTTTTAAATCTTCATTTCGGACCTGGAGATTTAGTTCGGTTTTTTCAGCCAAAGAGAGAAAAAGGGCACTGTCCTGCACTGAGCACCATGCGTAACTTTTTCTTTTGTTTTAATTCCACGAGAATGGCTGATGTCTCTCCTGGTTAATTGACCTCATTTTTCTTTCTCTCAATTATGAAGACAGCTGAGAGATCCGTATGTGAATTTCTAGTTTAAATGTTAGTTTAAGCAACTAATGCTTTACAAAATTTTCAGATTTTCCATTGAACTGATCTAGCATTCTGAGGTTGGAAATTCATACCGAAAATCAATCCATCCTGGAACTTTCGTTCCTGTTTTTCCCGTACCCCTCAGATAAGATCGTTCTAATTTTATTAAGTCACTTAATTTTGATTTTTAATACAATTGTGATTAAGTATCACCTTATATCTTACCCTTTCAAAAAGGATTTCGCATATTTAGCACATGAATCTCACATTTGTCTTTCCATCTAGGTCGTTCTATGAACTGATCTTTTGGAGAGCTTTCGATCTGGGCAGATTTGGGATTGAAGATCGAACTACTTCTCCTGAGCTCCTGTCCCATACGTCATCCTATCGCCTCCCTTCTGCAGGACCTAGCCTTCCCACCGCTCACTTCCTGATCCTGCGTTCTTCCGAGCCAAAGAGAGAAAAAGGGCGCTGTCCTAAACTTCAGTCTAGTTTTTAGGTTCGGCTTCTTATTCCTAAACTTAGCCTCGCAGGTTTATAAAACAAAGATCAAATGAATCGATTGACTATTTTGAATTGTTTATGTCATCAGAGTTTACTCAGGAGGCCTCGACATAGGCTTCTGAGCACCATGCGTAACTTTTTCTTTTGTTTTAATTCCACGAGAATGGGTGATGTCTCTCCTGGTTAATTGACCTCATTTTTCTTTCTCTCAATTATGAAGACAGCTGAGAGGTCCGTATGTGAATTTCTAATTTAAATGTTAGTTTAAGCAACTAATACTTTACAAAATTTTCAGATTATCCATTGCAGTGATCTAGCATTCTGAGGTTGGTAATTCGTACCGAAAATCAATCCATCCTGGACCTTTCGTTCCTGTTTTTCCCGTACCCCTCAGATAAGATCGTTCTAATTTTATCAAGTCACTTAATTTTGATTTTTAATACAATTGTGATTAAGTATCACCTTATATCTTACCCTTTCAAAAAGGATTTCGCATATTTAGCACATGAATCTCACATTTGTCTTCCCATCTAGGTCGTTCTATGAACTGATCTTTTGGAGAGTTTTCGATCTGGGCAGACTTGGGATTGAAGATCGAACTACTTCTCCTGAGCTCCAGTTCCATACGCCATCCTATCGCCTCCCTTCTGCAGGACCTAGCCTTCCCACCGCTCACCTCCTGATCCTGCGTTCTTCCAAGTTCTTTTTACAAGAAAGAATACTTCAGAGAACATTTTTATACGTATACTCACACTTTGATAATTTTCAACACTTAGCTATCTTTCCAAGGTCTCTTGGTGTGGTTTTTCCTAATGTAGTAATTTCTTCGGAAAGAGGTCGGAGATAACGGAAAATTCAAACAAAATTCAAAACGCCAGCCATCTCCAGGCTACATTTATGGAAAGAAAACAAAGCAAAGAACAATTACCTATTTGATAGAATAGGGTTCAATTCGTTACCATTTAAACTTCCGTTCTATGAAAGATACGTACGCGATATTTTAACATGAGTCCACAAAGACCAGATGCTTGTACGAGGTTTTGATAATTTTAATCCTAAACTTAGATTTACGCACGAGCTATAAAGTAATAGAACGATTAGCTTTTTAGACACACTTGTCATTAATGAAAACAACCATAATAACTAATTGGTATTGAAAGGACACATGGTCAGGTAGATACATTAATTGCAACTCACATCATCCATTCCAATATGAGAAAGGTGTTGCCATAGGGCTGTTTTACATAAGCATACTTTTCTCTCATCCGAAGTTCAGGACGAAAAATATGAAGTTTGTGCAAGACACATTAAAATCAAATGATTACCCTGTCCATCTTATATACAAAAACGCATACACAGAGCCTACAACAGCATAAATTGGGATAGCCGTGTCGATAGTAGGATATAGGGTTCCATACCATTTGTATATGGTTTGTCTCAACCCATAGATAGAATCTTACAGAAGGCAAACATTCGCGTTACGTATAATATCACAAACACCATGGATAGTCTGTTCACTAAATTGAAATCCAAAACACCCACGGAAGATAATATGATCAACACTATTCACAAAATAGACTGTAAGGATTGTTAGAATTGTTACGTTGGTCAATCGTCACAACATCTGAAGAAGAGAATTAGCAGACACAAATATGATCTAAAATCCAGGGACTCTGAAAAATCGGCTCTAGTTTCTCACTCTCTCACCAATGATCACTCATTTGATTTTGATAAGGTACAAGTGCTAGACAGCAAAAATAATTGTCATAAACGTCTCATCAAAGAAATGCTTCACATTTCATCAAATAAGATCGTCAACAAACGTACTAGTATACAATGCCTTATGCCCCGTCTACACGCTATGTTCAACTGGGTCGGTTTATCCAATCCCAGGTCGAGCCTAGTCGAAAGGGCAAATGCGAAGATAAATACATCAACTTGAAGTGCAGTTAAACATAGCGTGTAGACAGGACATTAGCCACTTGTACTCGGACATTATCTGATCAATTGAACCCAAATCGATAGGATCGATTAATAATTGGCCAAAATCCATCAATTGCTAATCGATCATCATCCAGGTGGAAAATGTCACTGCCTCTGAAAAGTCTGCACGCCTAACATCCATGTACTCTTAGAATCGTCAATCGTGAGTTACAAATTCTGTACCTTTATTTTTGTCACCAGATTATAAGCAAAAAAATGTATGAATGTTGAATATTGAAATAGCATGATTAGATGCGTAATTAAAAGAGTAATTAGAAGAATAATCATAAGCTAACCTCACTCCTTTACTTAGGCAGCATAATTAACCCAAAAAAAAAACCCTATTCTATTAAATAGGTAATTGTTCTTTGTTTTGTTTTCTTTTCATAAATGTACCCTGAAGATGGCTGGCTAGGCCCAGCCGAAACGTCAGACAGAAATGCACATTTTGTTGAAATTTTTTCGTTATCTCCGACCCCTTTCCAACGAAATTACTACATTATCAACTTTGGGTCACGAATACACACTTATGTGGTTTCTTCCTTGGGAGAAAGGGCAAATGCCGGATAGTTTATGGGAAAGTGTCAAATCTTTAAGGGGTTATACCTGTTTGGAACCCAAAAAAAGGGATTTTTCAATGATTTTTCATGAATACGTTTCGGAATAAAGCTACAAAACCAATACAGTACAACCTGTCAATAGTGCCACTCTCGACAGTGCCACTTCCCCTAATCCGTGCTCGGGCGCTTCCCCCATTACCATACTACCATACATACACTTTTATTTTTGACACACCCTAATATGCATCGATTACACACATCTTGAGAAATCAAAAAAAAAATTCATTTGCTTTTGTAGACAAAACAAAATTTTTCAAAGGCTATTCGCGGCCTGCAGTAGAAGTTTCCTTCATCACCGACGGGAATAATGAAAATTTTTTTTTTCATAATCTACATGATAGTCTAAGAGCTGACGACCAAAATGATGAGGTGATTTGATCGCCAATGAAAGTCAGGATAGTACTTACCTGAAAGACCCTTATGCGAGAATCGTCGATCTAGCAGGCCGCTGCTGGTGGGTTCAGTATTATGGGGTGGGGGAAAAAAAGGTGAAAGTATCGTTTTTAATTTTTGTGGCAAACAGTTCCGCTGTACTCCGAATGCACCCAAAAAAAATTGCAAATCGATCGGTTGGTGGAAAAGTGTTGCCAACCTTAACTATGATTACCTCAAAATTATTATTTTAATCGATTTGACATTTTTTTTGGGTGTATTGGCAGTATAGCGGAACTATTTGCCACAAAAATTAAAGACGATACTTCTACCTTTCTTTTTTCCCACGCCATAATATCTGGACCCACCAGCAGCGGCCTGCCAGATCGACGATTCTCACATGAGGGTCTTTCAGGTCAGTATTATCCTGAATTTCATCGACGATAAAATTACCTCGCTATTGTGATCGTCAGCTCTCCGACTATGAGTTTGGTAGTGAAGTACCCAGGATCTTAATTTCGCGAAATAGCGCGTGCTTAAAAAAAGTCGTGTTTTCGACGCAAAAAAATCGACTCGATTGATTTTTAGAAATAAATCGATTCAATCAATCGTTATAATCGTGTGTACTTCACTAGATAATTGAATGAAGAAGCTACAGTAAAAATTTCAAGTCAATCGGATGAAAACTGTTTGAGTTCCACTGCTTGATGATGTTCGAAACACGGGTTCAAGAAAAACGCATTTGAAATTTGAAAATTGTATAACAACAAAAAAAATTAAAAAGACGTTATTGATTATCAATTTCTGAATGTTATGGCAGAATTTAAGCCAATCAGGAGAGATAAAACAAATGGCCAAAACAAAAATTCAACCGGGTATAATCCCTTGACTTATTTACCACACAGGCTTTCCCAAACAGAGCACCTACA
Source organism: Tenthredo livida (assembly GCA_963992785.1). Lineage (NCBI taxonomy): Eukaryota > Metazoa > Arthropoda > Insecta > Hymenoptera > Tenthredinidae > Tenthredo > Tenthredo livida. The sequence goes on from OZ023073.1 coordinate 6,002,619, forward strand.
CACAATTTGACTTCTAGACACTTTATTTTTCTTTTGAGATTTCATTTTTGATTTCGACTTTAACTTTGATTTTTCAATATCCTATTTTCCTGCGGGAGGAGTGGGGGGGGGGGGGGTGGTTGTTACGGGGGTTGATACATCCCACACATGTAGTTCACATGGTCTAGTAGTTATCATAAATAAAAGATGTTTACGTACACCATTTGTTCACCGTTGCCAATTACAATTCAATTTTGATAAATAACCAGTCTTGTTCAAGGCATAAAACTGAACGAACGCCCGTATTTTTCAAGACAACCAAATTACCTCCTGAATACCAATGCCATTGCATTATTTCGTGAATTCCCTTTATCAATAACAAGTCAGAAACCCACTCAATACTTACGGACTATCTTAAAACTCAATTCCGTAACAATATGTTGAGAATTATACATTACAATTATTACATGTATGTGATATTAGGGTGGTTCAAAAATGCCCTAAGTGCTCGGATGTTGCCGCTCATCTGCGAATATGTTGTTTTTGATTCTTGAAGAATATTCCAATTTTTTTAGCTCTATGGGACAATATTTACTACTGCGTCGTCGTGGTTGAAATTTCGAAATTCTGTCATTTTCAGAAATTTCAAAGTTCTCAGATCAAGGTGCTCATCCGGCTACCTCTAGATTCTTATTCAATAAGCATTTTGGTTCAAGACGATACTTGTACGATGATATTTAGTACTGCCTTCACATTCAAGTTTTTTCACTATCTAGCGTTTTCAATGTCTCTAAGGCAGTACTAAATATTATCGTATGAGTCTCGTCTTGGACTAAAATGCTCATTGAACGAGAATCTAGACGTAGCCGGATGAGCACTTTAATCTGAGAACTCGTAAATTGCTGAAAAATTGAAGAATTTCGAAAATTTCAACCTCGATGAGGCAGTGGTGATTCAATATTTATCCGACAGAGCCCAGAGAAATGAAATATTTTCTGAAAATCAAAAACAATATATTCAACGATGATCCGCAACATCTGAGCACTTAGGTCAATTCTGAACCACCCTAATATAATATACACCATTCAATGTATAATTGTGTATATTGTGTACATATGTGTAATTAAATTTTTATTTAATTACCCATCACTGAAGTAATATGTAATTAAACTCCATTTAATTACACATTACCTACGCATTACCAAAGTAATGTGTAATTAAATGAAAATTCAATCACACGTTACGAAAGTAATGAGTAATTAATACAAATTTAATCACAAATTTCACAACACTGGTCAGACTCAATGAATGGTGCAATTTGGGGCCTCTAGACCGATGTTAAGGGGTGTCTCAACTTTCTTTCGAATTCCCATTCGAATAACACGTTAAAATTTACTTCCAAATGGTTGCATTGTACCTCCTCGTATGGTACATGACCCACAGGGTGAATCACTCGCGAACTGAGCTCTTTTCGGTTGAAATGAAGTGAGAATAATCGAAATACGAATTTTATTTGCATTGAAAACATGATTTTATAATTTTATCTCCTACACCGTTTGGCCCCATATGACCAAAGGGTAAAATTTCGATTTTTCTCATTTCGATCCAACCTCAAGGAACTCAGATTGCGAGCAATTCTGCCTGTGTGTGATGTACCATGCGAGGAAGTAAACAATGCAACTACTTGGAAGTAAATTTGCACGCGTTATTTAGTTGGGAATTCGAAATGATCGTTGAGACACTCCTTAACAACGGTCCAGAGGCCCCACATTGCACCATTCATCGAGTCTGACTAGGTATATTCTCAATTTTCGAGAGTAAACGAAAAAATCGTTGATACCTCAACACAGTCTAAGGTACGTTGACACGTTGAACATGAAAGCTGTAGGTCTTTTTTGTCAGCTGACTCGATTCAATTGAAGCGCTCCCGATTACACAATGTTGAGTGATAGTTTTCTTCTAATTGATGAGGACATTTCAGATACTTACTTTTCTGTACAAAAAATAATACAGTCGAAAGTTCTTCATAACTTTATTTCACTTCACAGATTTCTCTTTACAGATGACACTTCTGGTGTGACACAACTATGGCTTTAGTTCATTGCCATCTCGCGCACGTATCCATCATTCCCCAGCGTAACAAAATCGCAGACGACAATGGCGATGCCTTGATACGTCTTTCAAAAGGGAAGTCTGAACTGAACGTGGGGGAAGACTATCGCGGCGAGAGCTGCAACCTCTGCGACGATTCATTTCATGAAATACCACTTGTTACGAATTCTGAATCACCCTGAGAATGTCAGATGATTTTTTGTGTTACGCTTTCGAAAATCATTTTATAATCTATTAGGATAGAAGAACTGTAATCACATATTTGTTTTTGCGATCCGAGTCCGCATAGTGTAAAATATATCTCTTTCATATTTCTCCCGTATTGTTGAACGCACGTAAGTACCAAGTTTTCTCTGCATTGGAAGTTTAAAATCAATGATTCTATCTAGGTATATAGCAAGCCAATGAATAACGTAAGGCTCAGATGTTTTCTGCCATCCTTTATTTTTGCAACTCCACCATGGTTGAATAATATATTAGGAATTTTATGTTGGCTAATTTTCGTAGGCTCGTGAATTTCATACTCCTTAAAATATGACTCTAATTCTTCAATTACTAATACTCTCTGTACGAAATACTGAGATAAAATACTACATAAAAAAGGAGACGATGAGTTAACCATGTACTGAGAAAATACTTCTGTTGTGAGAACGTTAGAGCGCCGCGTCATTACTACTCAATAGAACACAGTAAAATCTACTGTGCTGGTTGTGTTATCCCCACCATGTTATCCAGTATAACGCACTGTGTTGATTTTTCGGGAGAGGCAACGCAGTGCCCTATACTGGATAACATGGTGGGGAACCCACCAGCACAGTAGATTTTACTGTGTTGGTTATTGAGGAATAATAACGCGGCGCTCTAACGTTCTCACAACGGAAGTATTTTCTCAGTGTGTATTACATACGTTATAAATGATGAACAAAACGCACAGAACGATTATAGAGGACAAAAGTAATGTACCGACAGTTGTGAAAATTGTAATTGAATTTTTTTTTAAAACTCACTTCGTATTGTGTAATTGAATTTGATCACACATTATTTTCGTAGTGTGTAATCAAATGAAGTTTAAGTACCCATTACTTTGGGAATGTGTAATTCGATTCGATTTAATTAACCATTACTTTGGTAATGTGTGATATGAGTAATTTCATCAAAAATGTAATTAGTGACTCGCAACATTGTACCGATACAATCGTCATGTTTTATAGTATATTGTAATCTTGTAATAAATAGAGCTGAATAAATGGCTTGAATTTGTAAACCGCTGTTCGGAAACGAATTTTCTGGCAGTATACTGACAGTAGCTGTCTTGTTTTCTTTTTCCATCCTTTCTTTTCTCACCATAAATATTGTAGAAGAATATTGCTGCTATAACGAAGTTTTTGCACATCGGTATCTGATTGCAGTTGGATTTTGTTGCCGTTTTGCAGTCAAAGACATCATTATTATCAACTATGAATGATTCAATGGTCGTCACAAATAGAGACCATTATTTAGGAACGTAAGAAATAATAATTGGAATACTCAATGAAACAACAAATCGACCACCATTCATCGTAGGAAGTAGCATATGTTCATTGAGTGTAAGGAAATATTACATCTTTCAGAAGTTAATTTTTTCCGTCTCATTTTACTCATCATCAAAATAAAAAGGGATTTGGCAGCTCGGCTCGTAACATCTCTGATTTGAAGGAGCATGTGCGACACAAGTGGCGCCACCTATCAGAATATGAATTCTATTGCTGCGCCATCTAGTTCCGCGCAAAGTACTATTCTTCACATTTTTCTTTACCAAATACCTCGAAATTTGGAAGCTGTCATTGTGCGTTATCTACAATTATTTCGAACGCCAAATTCTCCGTTGTTCAGTGATAAATATCATGTGTATTGATATTGCTCATTGTAATACATTATTATCGAGGGCATGATACTCATCTTTTTCGTATATTTGTAAGGTGAAATGCAAGAAACAACAATTATTCATTACAGAACAATTTTGATAAAAATCTGTGATTTTTTTTTTCGATTTTCGAAAATCCAAGAGTATCATGCCCTCCGTGCACGTCTTCTGCGTCACTGATATCAATTTCACATTGATTGGATGTGTTTTAGCTGAGAAAATAGCGTTCGAAAATCACAATCCAATAGATGGCACCACATCAGCTTTCATTTCCCCTTAACACTAATCAAGTGGTATTTACTGTAACAATTTATTTAACGTAATTGTTTATAGATAATTCGAATCTTTATATCGAAATTCAAAAAACTGAACATATCAAGATTTTCGAAGGCAAAATTAAACTCCAGGAACTGCTTGCCGCCGGCGGTCTCTTACGAAGGAACGGAAATTGAAATTCAAATAATTTTGTTTGGTTAATTTTGAATTTATTTCGAAGTTTCATAAGTTTGACAAATGTAATTTTGTTGGTACGGTAAGCGCTTGTACCTATATATAGGTGTTTCTTCAGAAATGATGATTTTTGAGATCGTGGAATTTCCACAATATGAATGTGCCCACCGAACCAACTTGGACATGTTTTTGGGGTACTTTTGGGTACCCAAAGGTGTTCAAGGAGTAATTGAGCTACAGACTCAGAGGATCAGGAACTAACAACTTTATGACCTTCAAGATGTCTGCATCTGCAAAAATGAACTTGGGTGAGCTGTAGCTTTCAAACGATCTATCCGAGGGCAAAATTGTATTGAGATTTTTTGTTCCTCGTTCGATTATCTAGTGGCGATATTTTTTTTTTTTCTTTCAACCCAGAGTACTAATCAATGGAAAGTGGGAGTTTGCGTGGGTCTTGAAAAAAACATACCGCCACTAGACAACCGAACAAGGAAAAAAAAATCTCAGTAGAAGTTTACGCTCGGATGGATCGTTTGAAAGGTACAGCTTGCCAAAGTTCATTTTTGTAAATGCAGAAATCTTGAAGGTCATTACAACGTTTTATTCAAGAACATAGTTTGTTTTTTGTTTTTCTCACGGATTTGCCAAGACATCGATGGAAGCACGTAGATCTATTGAGATTTCCTCAAAAAACCATTTTCGGCGGATACGACCTTCACTAAAACCAACAGGACGTACCCGCAATTTTTTTTCGGAATCGTGTAGAAATTTACGGAAACGCGTGAATTCGCTGAAATTTGAGAATTTTTTTTTTTTTTTCAGTCCAAGAATAAAAACTGGTGCATTTGGAAGGAAACAAAAATCAAGAAAATTAGAGGCAGAAGGTCGTACCCGCCAAAAATTGTTTTTTGTTTGCAAATTTTGAAGGAAATACGTGTTTCCGTCAACTCCCAGACGATGCCGGAGAAAAATGGCGGATATAATATAATATAACATAATATAATATCCACGGTATTGACACCCACGGTATTGACAATTCCTCTTCAAACCAACGAGGTATTGATTTGTTTCCGAGTTGAATATTAAGCAAAAGGGGGTCATTTTGACCTGACGAAAGGAAGAATTTCCGGCCACAGTGGATCCGAAATCGTTACTAATACGTTAAGGGAACGTAACTACGCTATTGACACGTAATTTCGTTACATACGTTTCCAACCTGTTTTCGAGTACTTACGTATAAACAAATCGCCTTGAGACCAGCCGCCACGAGTGTAAATGTTCGAGTAGATGTCTCCCTGATAAAACACAACCACTGACACCATATTGTATCATCCTTAGCAGCACTCCATCGGTTTAATTAAAATTTAGAGAAAAGTAGAAAAATCTGGGGACACTGTTTAAAGTTAACCTATGCACTTCGAATTATCATTGAGGGACCAAATGTATGTGAAAAAGTTATTTTCAGATTATGTTCTTATATTTCAATTATGATCATTACTCTTGTCCGATCACTTCGAGTAGGAATAACCAATCCAAAGTTCAATTTCGGGTTGAGGACATGCCACGGTATTGACATTCAGCACATATTTTTCACTGTTTCGAGCGAATGAGTGATTTTTTCCATATTTTTTTCTTCCAACATTTGAGAACTACCACGACTTCGGAATTCCCGACCTATTTGCGCACGTGACGACCATTTTGAAGTAAAAAAACCGGGAGGACTGAAAGAATTATCATATCTGAAGAAACACCCATATGTACAACAATACGTAGTGGATTCGGCTTTCGGAGGATACCACTTTAAACAAAACGCGCCGAGTTACCTACTACAAAGTGGTGTGGAAACGGTAACTGTTCCAAAAATTGTTATTATCCTTATTCATATACATAGATTCATACATCTCGGCTGCAACACATATATCTATACAGGGTCTATCCATTTTAATCGATGCAGGCGAATATCTCGGAAACTAACAGTTATAAAAGAAAAAGTTTCATACAAAAGTTGAAGGGTTTCGAGGGGGAAAGATGATGCTGATATGTGTTGACTTGTGGACTTTGCCAATTCCGAGATTTCGCAAGTGACTTCAGATTTTAGATAGGGAACACATGTTTTGGTTAGGGGCATCCGATAGCGCGATCAAAGACCCATTCAAGCACGCAAGCAAAGAAAATTGGAAAAAAAAAATTTTGGAAAAAAATTGGAAAAAAAAATTTCGCGATTTTTTTTTTTTCAAAAGATTGCTTTTTTTGTCCCTGGCTTGCAAACACATTCATTGTTTATTACTCTAGCTCAAAATTTTTCTCGCCAATTTTGAAATTGGAAAGTTTGAATGTACCAGATTAGTAAAAGAAATTCGTAGATCAATAACGCAAACAACTAACCGCATTCAAACTTTCCAATTTCAAAATTGGCGAGAAAAATTTCGAGCTAGAGTAATAAACAATGTGTTCGCAAGCTAGGGATAAAAAAAAGCAATATTTTGCAAAAAAAAAAAATTCGCGAAATTTTATTTTCCAATTTTTTTGCAAAATTTTTTTTTTCCAATTTTCTTTGCTTGCGTGCTTGAATGGGTCTTCGATCGCGCTATCGGATGCCCCTAACCAAAATATGTGTTCCCCATCTAAAATCCGAAGTTACTTGCGAAATCTCAGAATTGGCGAAGTCCACAAGTCAACACATATCAGCATCATCTTCCCCCCTCGAAACCCTTCAAGTTTTGTAGGAAACTTTTTCTTTTATGACTGTTAGTTTTCAAGATATTCGCCTGCATCGATTAAAATGGACCACCCTGTATATCAATGAAAAACTCCACAGCGTGAGCGAATGTCCCATGTACTGTGTAGAAATGAAACATAGTCCATTTATTATTCAGCAATCATAATATAATTACGCTACAGAAGGTAGACCCCTTGACGCCAGGTAAATTGATTGAAGTGAATTATTCAAACTCAAATTGACAAGAAAAATTATCAGGCAGGCCGGGAATTGAACCCGGATCTCCGGAAGCCTGACCGGGGACTTAATCCACTAGACCACCTAGCCGCCCAACGAATGTTACCTTTTAACTTCTCTTGTCACTCTGCGATTGTTTACTTTTCTTGTGTTGTGTGATATTTACATAGATTCATACATCTCGGCTGCAACGACTGGCGTCAAGGGGTCTACCTTCTGTACCGTAATTATATTATAATTACTGAATAATAAATGGACCATGTTTCATTTCTACACAGTACATGGGACATTCGCTCATGCTGTGGAGTTTTTCATTATTATATAGATATATGTGTTGCAGCCGAGATGTATGAATCTATGTAAATATCACACAACACAAGAAAAGTAAACAAGCGCAGAGTGACAAGAGAAGTTAAAAGGTAACATCCGTTGGGCGGCTAGGTGGTCTAGTGGATTAAGTCCCCGGTTAGGCTTCCAGAGATCCGGGTTCGATTCCCGGCCTGCCTGATAATTTTTCTTGTCAATTTGAGTTTGATTAATTCACTTTAACTTATTCATATATTATTATTTTTAGGTTTTTCCTTACCTACCGTTACCCTACCCTTCCGGGTTTACGCCATCCAAAGAGATCCTCTTAACCTTCAGCGTGGATAGAACTATTCAGCGTGGATGTTAATAACTTGTATAGTATAGATTATATAACTCTTCCTTATTAATATTGAATATCTCACTGTTGGTATATTTGAAATAGAACAACCTTAAATTCTCTTTTCATTTCTTATAATTTTTTGATAATGTATATTTATAAATGATTCATAAATGATTAACATTATAATTGACAGTTTTTATTTATTACAAAGAGTGAAACTGATTTTTAATAATTTTCAAGTCATTTTGGTTTGTAATGAATTATTGTCGTTATCTCGTCCAGGTCCTCGGCTTCGTAGTTCACGTACTCTACGTCTCAATTCATAATAAAACAACATAAACATCTATTGTAATACAGTGTGATTCAGATTCGGATCCAGACGTCCAGGTCCTCGTATTCGTAGTTCACATATTCCATGTTCTCCGCTTTGTAGTTCTCATAGTACAGGTCTTTTGCTTTATATGTTATGGCGCAAAGCATTCATATATCAAGGCGCGAAGCAGCCATATATGCATGCGCAAAGCAGCATGGTCTTTGACGGCGTCTTCGTAGTTCACGTATTCCATGCCCTTTGTCTCGTAGCTTGTGTAGTCCAGGTCCTCTGCTTCATACAACATGGCGCAAAGCAGCCAGATATTCATGCGCAAAGCAGCATGGTTTTGCTTTATTTTTCTATGAATAAGAAGTAATTAATCGAATCTAAGCAGGAAATTGTCTTCGTTAGGGACAAATGGTGAAAACGATAATTCTCCTGTTTCTAGCAAATATCTAGCATTTTCGAACATATATGATTAATTCAAATCTCAACTTCTATTCCTTTTTAGAACACCGCAAGCGATTCTTGAAATTTGATTTTTTGTTTTTCTGAGGATTCCTCTCTATGGCATTTCGCTACTTCTGGAAGTGTGCAGCCGTAGGTAATAATCTAAAAAAAGATCGATTTTTTTTAACATTGATAATAATTCGCAGATTAACCGAATTCGCAACGTGATTTTTAGTGAATATTATGTGACGCGTATATATACCCCTGGTGCAAAAACCTTTCGCTAAGTACATTAATGTGGTCACTACCCCCAAAAAAGTCCACCAACAAAAATTCCTCCTTAACAAAATTGGTACTATAAAAATGTCTACTTACAAAAGAATTGAAATCAGATACAATTGCCGAGTACATATCTTCTGTATAACAATAGTTTACAACCGAAGAACAGAAAACTGAATAGTCTTGTATCGTTCACTCGCTTCGCTCGCTTACTCGATTGGCTCTTGATAATTACAGGAAAACAAATCAGGAAAAAAAAAAATTTAGTACGTGCCCAATGAACACAAGATAGTGGAATACACGTGGAAAATGATGGACAAAAGTGAAAACACGTTCATAGAACACGTATAATCCACGTATGCGAAACACGCCTTAAACACGATCTAATGTCCGCCAGTTCCTCTACATTATCGTTGCCTATAAAGCGCGTATTACACGTCTTTTACACCATGTATATGATCCTGTTTCAAGAACACTGATAACACGTTGTTAATTACACGTCTGTTCTCCGTGGGCAGAACACGTCTTAAACACGATCTGTTGCCCGCCGGTTCGACTACATTTTTGGCGTCTATGAAGCGCGTATTAGACGTCTTTTACACCATGCATATGATCGTGTTTCAAGAACAATGATAACACGTTGTGAATTACACGTATGATCTCCGTTAGTAGAACACGTCTCAAACACGACCCAATGTCCGCCAGTTCCACCACATTTTCATCGCCTACAAAGCGCGTATCATACGTCTTTTACACCTTGCATATGTTCCAGTTTCAAGAACGATGATAACACGTTCAAGATTACACGTCTGTTTCCCGTTGGTAGAACACGTCTTAAACACGATCTATTGTCCGCTGGTTCGACTATATTTTTGTCGTCTATAAAGCGCGTATTACACGTCTTTCACACCGTGCATATCGCGTGCAGATCGTGCCAAAAATGATGATTATGGACGTTTATAATTGAACGTCTGTTCTACGTGATAAAGAAACGTCTATTACACATCTACATGATGAAAATGGATGTGACTTGAAAACGTCGAATTGACGTTTTTTCTCATGCATGTATTTACCCGTTCAGAGCACGTCTCAAAATGGGTCTTGATGATTGAAACATTTTTATTGCACACGAACGTCGTTCGTCCGTTCTCGTCTTTTTGAGAGTAAGAAAGAAGACAAAGGCTTAAGAGCGCAAAAATACTATCAGTATCCAGCTTTATACATATGGGGTATTCCACCTCAACTCGACGTGTCCCCAGACCTTGACAATTCCGATTTCGCTAATTTATTTTGTGCACGTTGCACCATCAGATACAACTACTCTCACCAAAGCTTTTAGGGATTGGTCTCATCGTTTTGATGAGGCAAAATATTGAAATATCGGTGTTTTCGTTGATACGAAGATGTCAAACGCATGTACAGTCGGACCTCCCGTAATGTGGTACCTCGGTTTGAGAGAGTCTCGCGATCAATGTGAATTTCCAAGAATTCCCCCGTCGCCCCGACCATTCCTCTTGCGCCTATACTTCATCTATGTTCGTTACAGCTAAACCGGTTTCGGTGACGTTCACCTCTCTGCGCACCCCTCTACAGCCTATGAGCTCACGACCTCCCAGAATGTGGAAATCGCCCAAGTTGACCGAAATTCTGAGAATTATTTCCACATTACGGGAGGTTCGACTGTAACTTGAAATCTATCTGTCCTATCGAGAAAATGAATAACACAAAATTTCTTGTTTTTTGAATGTTCTACGTGAAAATAATTTTTTCAAAACTCTTCAACCCTTGTGTCAGTTGTTATTCGCGAATAAAAGCTTATATGCTGTTTTTCGAAGAAAAGGCCACCTTCGATTTCATTGAAATTTTTCACAAGATATTCCACGAAAAATTACGCAAATTGCAAGACCTTGTTTGAGATGGCTCGACTTTTAGTTCAGAAGTTACAATCATTTGAAAATCTGTAAAAACCCATAACGGAACGAAGCCGCATGAAAATGGAACGATGGAAGGATTGGAAATTAAAACAGTCATAGTTTGCGTAAGCAGTAAGTAAGCTGTACTGTATTTGAAAATAAAATACAGAATTCATTTGAATACCAACGACTATTTTGATTTCCAATCCTTCTATCGTTCCATTTTCAAGCGGCTTCGTTCCGTTATAGGCTTTTACAGATTTTCAAATGATTGTAACTTCTGAACCAAAAGTCGAGCCATCTCAAACAAGGTCTTGCAATTTGCGTAATTTTTCGTGGAATATCTTGTGAAAATTTCAATGAAATCGAAGGTGGCCTATTCTTCGAAAAACAGCATATAAGCTTTTATTCGCGAATAACAACTGACACAAGGGTTAAAGAGTTTTGAAAAAATTATTTTCACGCAGAACATTCAAAAAACAAGAAATTTTGTGTTATTCATTTTCTCGATAGGTCAGATAGATTTCAAGTTACATGCGTTTGACATCTTCGTATCAACGAAAACACCGAGATTTCAATATTTTGCCTCATCAAAACGATGAGACCAATCCCTAAAAGCTTTGGTGAGAGTAGTTGTATCTGATGGTGCAACATGCACAAAATAAATTGGCGAAATCGAAATTGTCAAGGTCTGGGGACACGTCGAGTTGAGGTGGAATACCCCATATACATATTTCAGTTACGAGCAATTATATGGAATATGACCTTCGCTGGCCTGCATGATTTGAGATGGATTCTGCCTCTATTGTTTAGAATTTTTTAAATTTATGGGAAATGAATAATAAATTGTCCAATATGAGCATTGAAAGGGTGAATGTTTGATCTTATTTTTCATAATTGTTTGTAACACAACGTGGAAAACAAAAACAAACATGAAATTTCAAGTCCTAGTACAGCACTTTTAACTCCTACAACCTAAAGTAGTACTTTTAAGTCCTAGGACTCAAAAGTACTACTTTCGGTCCTGTACAGACGCATCAAAAAGCGGAGAAGACATGATTGCGTTATATGAAACACCTTTTTATTTAATATGTAATAGTAATATGGATATACTACGTGTAGGTACATACGTGTTTGTGGTAGTACCTCACGGACTTATGAATTTAGCCTGCCAATCTGGCCGACGCGTTACCCCACGTACTCCCCCCCAAGACGCATGGCCCTCGCCCACAACCCTCGCTTGCGCTCAGTCCATACCCAATAAACCATAGCGTATATAAAATAGGCCTAATGTCCGGCCGAAAAACGTATATTAAACGTTGTAAAACAAATATACGTGAAATATACGTTTTTCGGCCGGACATCAGTCCTATTTTATATACGCTATGGTTCATTGGGTAAGTCCGTGATTACGTTGATTCAACGCTAAAATCGTAGCGGTGATACGCGTGATCAACACGTTTCCGATATACGTTAATAACCCGGTGTTTCACTACACATATGACGTGTGGAGCGTTACAACGAATCAACACGTCTCCACGCGTGACAATTACGTTGAACCAACGTCAAAATCGTACCGGTATCACGCGTGTGTGAAACGTTCAATGCATACGTCGATAACAGAGCGCCCCACTACGCTTATGACGCTTGGGGCGCTATACTAAATCAACACGTGTCCACGCGTCATAATCACGTTGATTTGACGTTGAAATCGGACCGGTAATACATGTTTCGGAAACGTTGACCGCGTACGTGGCTATCAGAGCGTCCCGCTACGCCTATTACGCGTAGAGTTGTACATCAAAACAACACGTGTCTACGCGTAATGATTACGTTGATTCAACGTTAAAATCGTAGTGGCGATACGCCTGATCTATACGTTTTCCATATACGTGAATAACCCAGTGTTTCACTGCGCTTATGACGCGTGGAGCGTAACAACAAATCGACACGTGTCTACGCGTGATAATTACGTCGATTCGACGTCATGATCGTAGCGGTAATATACGTGTCAACCACGTTGATTGAATACTGAAAATATGCGGAATTTTTTCCAAGTTCAATTAACGTTGATACATGCACTGAATAATAACGTCTATAAACCTGTAAAGAACGTTCCATAAACGTTGAAAAAAATTCGTATACTACACGTATCGTTACGCCGTGGCATTAACGTACATAAAGCGTGGATGGAAATCTAGTGAATTGATAAACGTGTAATTTTTCCACCAACACCATATTTCCACTAGTATTACGTGAAATAAACGTGTTCTACACTATCTTGTGTTTATTGGGTATTGACAGGGTGAACTTCTGGGACGAAAATGGGTTTGTAAAAAAATTGACGGCAATTAGAAAAAATAGCGCGGGTACATCCGCTACCAAAAACGCGAAATAAGATCGGAAATAAATTCCTGCGCTTGGACGGAGTGAATGTGCACTCTAATATTATGAGGGTGGACTTCTGGGACAAAAATGAGTTTGTAAAAAAATTGATGGAAATGAGAAAAAATGGCGCGGGTACATCCGATACCAAGAACGCGAAATAAAATCGGAAATAAATTACTGCGCCCAAACGGAGTGAATGTGCCCTCTAATATTAATAGGGTAACTTCTGTAATGAAAATGATTCCGTAAAAAAATAGACGGAAATTAGAAAAAATGGCGCAGGTACATCCGGTACCAAAAACGCGAAATAAAATCGGAAATGAATTCGTGCGCCTGGACGGAGTGAATGTGCACTCTAATATTATGAGTGTGGACTTCTGGGACGGAAATGAGTTTGTAAAAAAATTGGTGGAAATTGGAAAAAATGGCGCGGTTACATCCGGTACCAAAAAAGCGGAATAAAATCGGAAACAAATTCCTGTGCCCAAACGGAATGAATGTGCCCTCTAATATTATTAAGGTGGACTTCTGGGATGAAAATGAGTTCGTAAAAAAATTGACGGTAATGAGAAAAAATGGCGCGGGTACATCCGGTACCAAAAGCGCGAAATAGAATCGGAAATAAATTCCTGCGCCCAAACGGAGTGAATGTGCCCTCTGATATTAATAGGGTAGACTCCTGTGACGGAAATGACATCGTGACAAAATTGACGGAGATTAGAAAAAATGGCGCGGGTACATCCGGTAGCAAAAACGCGGAATGAAATCGAAAATCATTTCCTGCGCCCAAACGGAGGTAATGTGACTTCAATATTATTAAGGTGGACTTCTGGGACGCAAATGCGTTCGTAGAAAAATTGATGAAAATTAGAAAGAATGGCGCGGGTACATTTGGTGCCAAAAACGCGAAATAAAATTGAAAATAAATTCCTGCGCCCAAACGGAGTAAATGTGCCCTCTAATATTGATTGTGTGAACTTCTGGGACGAAAATGGGTTCGTAAAAAAATTGACGGCAATTAGAAAAAATAGCGCGGGTACATCCGGTACCGAGAACGCGAAATAAAAACGGAAATAACTTCCTGTTCCCAAACGGAGTGGATGTGCCCTCTAATGTTAATAGGGTGGACTTCTGGGACGAAATCGAGTTCGTAAAAAAATTGACGGAAGTTAGAAAAAATGGCGCAGATACATCCGGTAACAAAGACGCAAAATAAAATCGGAAATAAATTACTGCGCCCAAACGGAGTAAATGTGCCCTCTAATGTGAATGGGATGGATTTCTGTGACGAAAATGAGTTTGTAAAAGAATTGACGGGAATAAGAAAAAAAGGCGAAGGTACATCCGGTACCAAAAACGCGAAATGAAATCGGAAATGAATTCCTGCGCCCGAACGGAGTGAATGTGCACTCTAATATTATGGAGGTGGACTTCTGGGACGAGAATGAGTTTGTAAAAAAATTGATGGAAATGAGAAAAAATGCCGCGGGTACATCCGATACCAAAAACGCGAAATGAAATCGGAAATGAATTCCTGCGCCCGAACGGAGTGAATGTGCCCTCTAATATTGATAGGGTGGACTTCCGAAACGTGAATGAGTGTGTGAACGAATTGACGAAAATTAGAAAAAAATCGCGCGGGTACATCCAGTGCCAAAAACGCGAAATAAAATTGAAAATAAATTCCTGCGCCCAAACGGAGTAAATGTGCCCTCTAATATTGATTGTGTGAACTTCTGGGACGAAAATGGGTTCGTAAAAAAATTGACGGCAATTAGAAAAGATAGCGCGGGTACATCCGGTACCAAAAACGCGAAATGAAATCGGAAATAAATTCCTGCGCCCGAGCGTAGTGAATGTGCCCTCTAATATTGATAGGGTGAACTTCTGGGACATGAATGAGTTTGTGAAAGAATTGACGGGAATTAGAAAAAAAAGCGCCGGTACATCCGGTACCAAAAACGCGAAATAAAATCGCAAATAAATTACTCCGCCCAAACGGAGTGAATCTGCCCTGTAATGTTAATAGGGTGGACTTCTGGAATGAAAATGAGTTCGTAAAATGATTGACGGTAATGAAAAATAATGGCGCGGGTACATCCGGTACCAAAAACGCGAAACAAAATCGGGAATCAATTCCTGCGCCCGAACGGAGTAAATGTGCCCTCTAATATTGATAGGGTAAACTTCTGGGACGGAAATGGGTTTGTGAAAAAATTGACGGAGATTGGAAAAATGGCGCGGGTACATCCGGTAGCAAAAACGCGGAATGAAATCGGAAATCAATTCGTGCGCCTGGACGGAGTGAATGTGCACTCTAATATTATGAGGGTGGACTTCTGGGACGAAAATGAATTTGTAAAAAAATTAATGGAAATTAGAAAAAATGGCGCGGGTACATCCGGTACCAAAAACGAGCAATAAAATCGGAAATAAATTCCTGCGCCCGAACGGAGTGAATGTGCCCTCTAATGTTAATAGAGTGGACTTCTGAACGAAATCGAGTTAGTAGGAGAATTGACGGAAATTAGAAAAAATGGCGCGGGTACATCCAGTACCAAAACCGCGAAAAAGAATCTAAAATAAATTACTGCGCCCAAACGGAGTGAATGTGCCGTCTCATATTGATAGGGTGGACTTCTGGGACGAAAATGAGTCTGTTAAAAAATGGACAAAAATTAGAAAAAATGGCGCGGGTACATCCGGTAGCAAAAACGGTAAATAAAATCGGGAATAAATTCCTGCGCCCAAACGGAGTGACTGTGCCGTCTAATATTGATAGGGTGAACTTCTGGGACGGAAATGGGTTTGTGAAAAAATTGACGGAGATTGGAAAAAATGGCGCGGGTACATCCGGTAGCAAAAACGCGGAATGAAATCGGAAATCAATTCGTGCGCCTGGACGGAGTGAATGTGCACTCTAATATTATGAGGGTGGACTTCTGGGACGAAAATGAATTTGTAAAAAAATTAATGGAAATTAGAAAAAATGGCGCGGGTACATCCGGTACCAAAAACGAGAAATAAAATCGGAAATAAATTCCTGCGCCCGAACGGAGTGAATGTGCCCTCTAATGTTAATAGAGTGGACTTCTGAACGAAATCGAGTTAGTAGGAGAATTGACGGAAATTAGAAAAAATGGCGCGGGTACATCCAGTACCAAAACCGCGAAAAAGAATCTAAAATAAATTACTGCGCCCAAACGGAGTGAATGTGCCGTCTCATATTGATAGGGTGGACTTCTGGGACGAAAATGAGTCTGTTAAAAAATGGACAAAAATTAGAAAAAATGGCGCGGGTACATCCGGTAGCAAAAACGGTAAATAAAATCGGGAATTAATTCCTGCGCCCAAACGGAGTGACTGTGCCGTCTAATATTATCAGGGTGCACTTCTGGGACGAAACTGAGTTTGTAACAAAATTGACGGATATTATAAAAAATGGTGCGGTTATATCCGGTATCAAAAACGCGAACTAAAATCGGAAATAAATTCCTGCGCCCAACCGGAGTGAATGTGCCCTCTAATGGTAATAGGGCGAACTTCTGGGACGGAATCGAGTTTGTAACAACATTGACGGTCATTATAAAAAATGACGCGGGTACATCCGGTATCAAAAAAGCGAAATAAAAACGGAAATAAATTCCTGTGCCCGAACGGAGTAAATGTGCCCTCTAATATTGACAGGGTGAACTTCTGGGACGAAAATGGGTTTGTAAAAAAATTGATGAGTTCGGAGAAAAATTGATGAAAATGAGGAAGAATGGCGCGGGTACATCCGGTGCCGAAAACGCGGGATAAAATTGAAAATAAATTCCTGCGCCCAAACGGGGTAAATGTGCCCTCTAATATTGACAGGGTGAACTTCTGGGACGAAAATGGGTTTGTAAAAAAATTGACGGCCATTAGAAAAAATAGCGCGGGTACATCCGTTACCAAAAACGAGAAATAAAATCGGAAATAAATTCCTGCGCCCGAACGGAGTGAATGTGCCCTCTAATGTTAATAGAGTGGACTTCTGAACGAAATCGAGTTAGTAGGAGAATTGACGGAAATTAGAAAAAATGGCGCGGGTACATCCAGTACCAAAACCGCGAAAAAGAATCTAAAATAAATTACTGCGCCCAAACGGAGTGAATGTGCCGTCTCATATTGATAGGGTGGACTTCTGGGACGAAAATGAGTCTGTTAAAAAATGGACAAAAATTAGAAAAAATGGCGCGGGTACATCCGGTAGCAAAAACGGTAAATAAAATCGGGAATTAATTCCTGCGCCCAAACGGAGTGACTGTGCCGTCTAATATTATCAGGGTGCACTTCTGGGACGAAACTGAGTTTGTAACAAAATTGACGGATATTATAAAAAATGATGCGGTTATATCCGGTATCAAAAACGCGAACTAAAATCGGAAATAAATTCCTGCGCCCAACCGGAGTGAATGTGCCCTCTAATGGTAATAGGGCGAACTTCTGGGACGGAATCGAGTTTGTAACAACATTGACGGTCATTATAAAAAATGGCGCGGGTACATCCG
Source organism: Tenthredo livida (assembly GCA_963992785.1). Classification (NCBI taxonomy): domain Eukaryota; kingdom Metazoa; phylum Arthropoda; class Insecta; order Hymenoptera; family Tenthredinidae; genus Tenthredo; species Tenthredo livida. The sequence goes on from OZ023073.1 coordinate 6,020,546, forward strand.
GTATCAAAAAAGCGAAATAAAAACGGAAATAAATTCCTGTGCCCGAACGGAGTGAATGTGCCCTCTAATGTTAATAGGGTGGACTTCTGGGCCTCAAATGAGTTCGGAGAAAAATTGATGAAAATGAGGAAGAATGGCGCGGGTACATCCGGTGCCGAAAACGCGGGATAAAATTGAAAATAAATTCCTGCGCCCAAACGGGGTAAATGTGCCCTCTAATATTGACAGGGTGAACTTCTGGGACGAAAATGGGTTTGTAAAAAAATTGACGGCCATTAGAAAAAATAGCGCGGGTACATCCGTTACCAAAAACGCGAAATAAAATCGGAAATGAATTCGTGCGCCTGGACGGAGTGAATGTGCACCCTAATATTATGAGGGTGGACTTCTGGGACGGAAATGAGTTTGTGAAAGAATTGATGGAAATTGGAAAAAATGGCGCGGTTACATCCGGTACCAAAAAAGCGAAATAAAATCGGGAACAAATTCCTGTGCCCAAACGGAATGAATGTGCCCTCTAATATTATTAAGGTGGACTTCTGGCATGAAAATGAGTTAGTAAAAAAATTGACGGTAATGAGAAAAAATGGCGCGGGTACATCCGGTACCAAAAGCGCGAAATAGAATCGGAAATAAATTCCTGCGCCCAAACGGAGTGAATGTGCCCTCTAATATTAATAGGGTAGACTCCTGTGACGGGAATGACATCGTGACAAAATTGACGGAGATTAGAAAAAATGGCGCGGGTACATCCGGTCGCAAAAACGCGGAATGAAATCGAAAATCAATTCCTGCGCCCAAACGGAGGTAATGTGACTTCAATATTATTAAGGTGGACTTCTGGGACGCAAATGCGTTCGTAGAAAAATTGATGAAAATTAGAAAGAATGGCGCGGGTACATTTGGTGCCAAAAACGCGAAATAAAATTGAGAATAAATTCCTGCGCACAAACGGAGTAAATGTGCCCTCTAATATTGATTGTGTGAACTTCTGGGACGAAAATGGGTTCGTAAAAAAATTGACGGCAATTAGAAAAAATAGCGCGGGTACATCCGGTACCGAGAACGCGAAATAAAAACGGAAATAACTTTCTGTTCTCAAACGGAGTGGATGTGCCCTCTAATGTTAATAGGGTGGACTTCTGGGACGAAATCGAGTTCGTAAAAAAATTGACGGAAGTTAGAAAAAATGGCGCAGATACATCCGGTAACAAAGACGCAAGATAAAATCGGAAACAAATTACTGCGCCCAAACGGAGTGAATGTGCCCTCTAATGTGAATAGGATGGATTTCTGTGACGAAAATGAGTTTGTAAAAAAATTGACGGGAATGAGAAAAAAAGGCGCAGGTACATCCGGTATCAAAAACGCGAAATGAAATCGGAAATAAATTCCTGCGCCCGAACGGAGTGAATGTGCTCTCTAATATTATGGAGGTGGACTTCTGGGACGAGAATGAGTTTGTAAAAAAATTGATGGAAATGAGAAAAAATGCCGCGGGTACATCCGTAACCAAAAACGCGAAATGAAATCGGAAATGAATTCCTGCGCCCGAACGGAGTGAATGTGCCCTCTAATATTGATAGGGTGGACTTCTGAAACGTGAATGAGTGTGTGAACGAATTGACGGAAATTAGAAAAAAATCGCGCGGGTACATCCAGTGCCAAAAACGCGAAATAAAATTGAAAATAAATTCCTGCGCCCAAACGGAGTGAATGTGCCCCCTGATATTGATAAAGTGAACTTCTGGGACGAAAATGTGTTTGTAAAAAAATTGACGGCAATAAGAAAAAATAGCGCGGGTACATCCGGTACCAAAAACGCGAAATAAAATCGGTAATAAATTCGTGCGCCTGGACGGACTGAATGTGCACTCTAATATTATAAGGGTGGACTTCTAGGACGAAAATGAGTTTGTAAAAAAATTAATCGAAATGAGAAAAAATGGCGCGGGTACATCCGGTACCAAAAACGAGAAATGAAATCGGCAATAAATTCCTGCGCCCGAACGGAGTGAATGTGTCCTCTCATATTGATAGGGTGCACTTCTGGGACGAAAACGAGTGTGTGAAAGAATTGACGAAAATGAGAAAAAATCGCGCGGTCACATTCGGTACCAAAAACGCGAAATGAAATCGGAAATCAATTTCTGCGCCCAAACGGAGTTAATGTGCCCTCTCATATTAATAGGGTGGACTTCTGGAACGAAAATGAGTTCGTAGGAAAATTGATGAGAATTAGAAAAAATGGCGCGGGTACATCCGGTGCCAAAAACGCGAAATAAAATCGGAAATAAATTCCTGCGCCCGAACGGAGTGAATGTGCCCTCTGATATTGATAGAGTGAACTTCTGGTACGTGAACGAGTTCGTAGAAAAATTGATGAAAATTAGAAAAAATGGCGCGGGTAAATCCGGTGCCAAAAACGCGAAACAACATCGAAGATAAATTCCTGCGCCCAAACGGGGTGAATGTGCCCTCTCATATTGATAGGGTGGACTTCTGGGACGGTAATGAGTTCGTAAACAAATTGACGAAAATTAGAAAAAATCGCGCGGATACATCCGGTACCAAAAACGCGAAATGAAATCGGAAATAAATTCCTGCGCCCGAACGTAGTGAATGTGCCCTCTAATATTGATAGGGTGAACTTCTGGGACATGAATGAGTTTGTGAAAGAATTGACGGAAATTAGAAAAAAAAGCGCCGGTACATCCGGTACCAAAAACGCGAAATAAAATCGGAAATAAATTACCGCGCCCAAACGAAGTGAATCTGCCCTGTAATGTTAATAGGGTGGACTTCTGGGATGAAAATGAGTTCGTAAAATAATTGACGGTAGTGAAAAAAAATGGCGCGGGTACATGCGGTACCAAAAGTGCGAAATAAAATCGGAAATAAATTCCTTCGCGGAAACGAAGTGAATGTGCCCTCTAATATCAATAGGGTGGACTTCTGGGACGGTAATGACTTCGTGAAAAAATTGACGGAGATTGAAAAAAATGGCGCGGGTACATCCGGTAGCAAAAACGCGGAATGAAATCGGAAATCAATTCCTGCGCCCAAACAGAGGTAATGTGACGTCAATATTATTAGGGTGGACTTCTGGGACGAGAATGACTTCGTAGAAAAATGATTAAAAATTAGGAAGAATGGCGCGGGTACATCCGGTGCCAAAAACGCGAAATGAAATTGAAAATTAATTCGTGCGCCCAAACGGAGTAAATATGCCCTCCAATATTGATCGGGTGAACTTCTGGGACGAAAATGGGATCGTAAAAAAATTGACGGCAGTTAGAAAAAATAGCGTGGGTACATCCGGTACCAAGAACGCGAAATAAAAACGGAAATAAATTCCTGCGCCCAAACGGAGTGACTGTGCCGTCTAATATTATCAGGGTGCACTTCTGGGACGAAAATGAGTTTGTAACAAAATTGACGGATATTATAAAAAATGGCGCGGTTATATACGGTATCAAAAACGCGAACTGAAATCGGAAATAAATTCCTGCGCCCAACCGGAGTGAATGTGCCCTCTAATGGTAATAGGGCGAACTTCTGGGACGGAATCGAGTTTGTAACAACATTGACGGTCATTATATAAAATGGCGCGGGTACATCCGGTATCAAAAAAGCGAAATAAAAACGGAAATAAATTCCTGTGCCCGAACGGAGTAAATGTGCCCTCTAATGTTAATCTGGTGGACTTCTAGGACGAAATGGAGTTTGTGAAAAAATTGACAGGAATGAGAAAAAATGGCGCAGGTACATCCGGTAACAAAAACGCAAAATAAAATCGGAAATAAATTCCAGCGCCCGAACGGAGTGAATGTGCCTTTTAATATTAATAGGGTCACCACTGGGATGAAAATGATTTCGTGAAAAAATTGACGGAAATTCGAAAAAATGGCGCGGGTACATCCGGTAGCATAAACGCGAAATAAAATCGGAAATGAATTACTGTGCCCAAATGGAGTAAATGTGTCCTCTAATGTTGATAAAGTGGACTTCTGGGACGAAATTGAGTTCGTAGAAAAATTGACGGAAATTAGAAAAACTGGTGCGGGTACATCCGGTACCAAAAACGCGATATAAAATGGGAAATGAATTATTGCGCCCGAACGGAGTGAATGTGCCCTCTAATGTTAATATGGTGGACTTCTGGGACGAAATCGAGTTTGTGAAAAAATTGACAGGAATGAGAAAAAATGGCGCAGGTACATCCGTCAACAAAAACGCAAAATAAAATCGGAAATAAATTACTGCGCCCAAACGGAGTGAATGTGCCCTCTAATATTAATAGGGTCGACTTCTAGGACTCGAATGAGTTCGGAAAAAAATTGATGAAAATGAGGAAGAATGGCGCGGGTACATCCGGTGCCGAAAACGCGGGATAAAATTGAAAATGAATTCCTGCGCCCAAACGGAGTAAATGTGCCCTCTAATATTGATAGGGTGAACTTCTGGGACGAAAATGGGTTTGTACAAAAATTGACGGCAATTAGAAAAAATAGCGCGGGTACATCCGGCACGAAAAACGCGAAATAAAATCGGAAATAAATTCGTGCGCCTGGACGGAGTGAATGTGCACTCTAATATCATGAGGGTGGACTTCTGGGACGGAAATGAATTTGTCAAAAAATTAATGGAAATTCGAAAAAATGGCGCGGGTACATCCGGTACCAAAAACGAGAAATAAAATCGGAAATAAATTCCTGCGCCCGAACGGAGTGAATGTGCCCTCTAATGTTAATAGAGTGGGCTTCTGAACGAAATTGAGTTAGTAGGAGAATTGACGGTAATTAGAAAAAATGGCGCGGGTACATCCAGTACCAAAACCGCGAAATAGAATCTAAAATAAATTACTGCGCCCAAACGGAGTGAATGTGCCGTCTCATATTGATAGGGTGGACTTCTGGGACGAAAATGAGTCTGTTAAAAAATGCACAAAAATTAGAAAAAATGGCGCGGGTACATCCGGTAACAAAAACGGTAAATAAAATCGGGAATAAATTCCTGCGCCCAAAAGGAGTGACTGTGCCGTCTAATATTATCAGGGTGCACTTCTGGGACGAAAATGAGTTTGTAACAAAATTGACGGATATTATAAAAAATGGTGCGGTTATATCCGGTATCAAAAAAGCGAAATAAAAACGGAAATAAATTCCTGTGCCCGAACGGAGTAAATGTGCCCTCTAATGTTAATATGGTGGACTTCTGGGACGAAATCGAGCTTGTAAAAAAATTGACAGGAATGAGAAAAAATGGCGCAGGTACATCCGGTAACAAAAACGCAAAATGAAATCGGAAATAAATTCCTGCGCCCGAACGGAGTGAATCTGCTCTCTAATGTTGATAGGGTGGACTTCTGGGACGTTGATGAGTTTGTAAAAAAATTGACGGAAATTAGAAAAAATCGCGCGGGTACATCCGGTACCAAAAACGCGAAATAAAATCGGCAATAAATTACTGCGCCCAAACGGAGTGAATGTGCCCTCTAATATTGATAGGGTGAACTTCTGGGACGAAAATGAGTTTGTAAGAAGATTGACGGAAATAAGTAAAAATAGCGCGGGTACATGCGGTACCAAGAACGCGAAATAAAATCGGAAATAAATTACTGCGCCCAAACGGAGTGAATGTGCCCTCTGATATTAATAGGGTAACTTCTGGGATAAAAATGATTCCGTAAAAAAATTGACGAAAATTCGAAAAAATAGCGCGGGTGCATCCGGTGCCAAAAACGCGGAATAAAATTGAAAATAAATTCCGGCGCCCAAACGGAGTGAATGTGCCCTCTAATATTGATAGGGTGAACTTCTGGGACGAAAATGGATTTGTAAAAAAATTGACGGAAATTAGAAAAAATGGTGCGGTTACATCTGGTACCAAAAACGCGAAATAAAATCGGAAATGAATTCCTGCGCACAAACGGAGTGAATGTGCCCTCTATATCAACAGGGTGGACTTCTGGGTCGAAAATGAGTTTGTCGAAGAATTGACGGAAATTGGTCAAAATGACGCAGGTACATCCGGTACCAAAAACACGAAATAAAATCGGAAATAAATTTCTGCGCCCGAACGGAGTGAACATGCCGTCCAATATTGATGTAGTGCACTTCTGGGACGACAATGAGTTTGTAAAAAAATTGACGGAAATTAGAATCGATGGCGCGGGTACATCCGGTACCAAAAACGCGAAATAAAATCGAAAATAAATTCCTGCGCCCAAGTGGAGTGATTGAGCCCTCTAATATCGATAGGGTTTACTTCTGGGACGAAAATGACTTCGCGAAAATATTGACCGAAATGAGGAAAAATAGTGCGGGTATATGCGGTACCAAAAACGCGAAATAAACTCGGAAATAAATTCCTGCAGGCGAACGGGGTGAATGTGCGCTCTGATATTGATAGAGTGCACTTCTCGGACGAAAATGAGTCTGTTAAACAATGGACGAAAATTAGAAAAAATGGCGCGGGTACACCCGGTAGCAAAAACGTAAAATAAAATCGGGAATAAATTCCTGCGCCCAAACGGAGTGACTGTGCCGTCTAATATTATCAGGATGCACTTCTTGGACGAAAATGAGTTTGTAACAAAATTAACGGAGATTAGAAAAAATGGAGCGGTGATATCCGGTTTCAAAAACGCTAAGTAAAATCGGGAATAAATTCCTGCGCCCAACCGGAGTTAATGTGCCCTCTAATGTTAATAGGGCGGACTTCTGGGACGGAATTGAGTCTGTAACAAAATTGACGGAAATTCGAAAGAATTGCGCGGGTACATCCGGTAACAAAAACGTGAAATAAAATCGGAAATAAATTCCTGCGCCCAAACGGAGTGAATGTGCCCTCCAATGTTGAAAGAGTCAACTTCTGGGACGAAATTAAGTTGGTAACGAAATTGACGGAAATTCGAAAGAATTGCGCGGGTACATCCGGTACCAAAAACGTGAAATAAAATCGGAAATAAATTCCTGCGCCCAAACGGAGTGAATGTGCCCTCTATTGTTGATATGGTGGACTTCTGGGACGGAAATGAGTTCGTTAAATAATTGACGGGAATTAGAAAAAATGGCGCGGAAACATCCGGTACCAAAAACGCGAAATAAAATCGTGAATCAATTGCTGCGCCCGGACGGAGTGAATGTGCCCTCTAATATTGATAGGGTAAACTTCTGGGACGTGGCTGAGTTTGTAAAAGAATTGACGTAAATTAGAAAAAATAGCGCGGGTACATCCGGTACCAAAAACGCGAAATAAAATCGGAAATAAATTCCTATGCCCAAACGGAGTGAATGTGCCCCCTAATGTTAAAAGAGTGTCCGTCTGGGACGAAATTGAGTTAGTAGGAAAATTGACGGAAATTAGAAAAAATGGCGCGGGTACATCCAGTACCAAAAACGCGAAATAAAATCTGAAATAAATTACTGCGCTCACACGGAGTGAATGTGCCCTCTAACGTTAATAGAGTGGACGTCTGGGACGAAATTGAGTTAGTAGGAAAATTGACGGAACTTAGAAAAAATGGCGCGGGTACATCCGGTACCAAAAACGCGTAATAAAATCGGAAATACATTCCTGCGCCCGAACGGAGTGAATATTTCCTCTAATATTGATAGCGTGATTTTCTGGGACGAGAATGAGTTTCTGAAAAAATTGACGAAAATTAGAAAAAATGACACGGGTACATACGGTACCAAAAACGCGAAATAGAATCCGAAATAAATTCTTGCGCCCGAACGGAGTGAATCTGCGCTCCGATATTGATAGGGTGCACTTCTCGGACGAAAATGAGTTTTGAAAAAAATTGATGGAGATGAGAAAAGATGGCGCGGGTACAACCGGTACCAAAAACGGGAAATAAAATCGGAAATAAATTCCTGCCGCCGAACGAAGTGAATATGCACTCTAATATTATTAGGGTGGACTTCTGGGACGAAAATGAGTCTGTTAAAAAATGAACGAAGATTAGAAAAAATGGCGCGGGTACATCCGGTAGCAAAAACGCGGAATAAAATTGGGAATAAATTCCTGTGCCCAAATGGAATGACTGTGCCGACTAATATTATCAGGGTGCACTTCATGGACGAAAATGAGTTTGTAACAAAATTTACGGAGATTAGAAAAATGGCGCGGTTATATCCGGTATCGAAAACGCGAAGTAAAATCGAAAATAAATTACTGCGCCCAAACGGAGTGAATGTGCCCTCTAATGTTAATAGGGTGGATTTCTGACACGGAATTCAGTTCGTCACAAAATTGACGGTCATTATAAAAAATGCCGCAGGTACATCCGGTATCAAAAAAGCGAAATAAAATCGGAAATAAATTCCTGCGCCCAAACGGAGTGAATGTGGCCTCTATATTAACAGGGTGGACTTTTGGAACGAAAATGAGTTTGTCGAAAAATTGACGGAAATTGGAAAAAATGGCGCAGGTACATCCCGTACCAAAAACACGAAATAAAATCGGAAATGAATTACTGCGCCCGAACGAAGTGAACATGCCCTCCAATATCGATGTAGTGCAATTCTGGGACAAAAATGATTTTGTAAAAAAATTGACGGAAATTAGAATCGATGTCGCGGGTACATCCGGTACCAAAAACGCGAAATAAAATCGGAAATAAATTCCTGCGCCCAAGCGGAGTGAATGTGCCCTCTAATATTGATAGGGTGAACTTCTGGGACGAAAATGACTTTGCAAAAATATTGACCGAAATTAGAAATAATCGCGCGGGTATATCCGGTACCAAAACCGCGAAATGAACTCGGAAATAAATTCCTGCGCCTGAACGGATTGGATGTTTCCTCTAATGTTGATCGGGTGGACTTCTGGGACGAAATTGAGTTTGTAACAAAATTGACGGAAAATGGGAAAAATGTCGCGGGTACATGCGGTACCAAAAACGCGAAATAAAATCGGAAATGAATTACTGCGCCCAAACGGGGTGCATGTGCCCTCTAATGTTGATAGGGTAGACTTCTGGAGCGAAAATGAGTTTGTAAAAAAATTGTTGGGAATTAGAAAAAATAGCGCAGGTACATCCGGTATCAAAAGCGCGGAATAAAATCGGAAATAAATTCCTGCGCCCAAATGGAGTGAATGTGCCCTCTAATATTGATAGGGTGGACCTCTGGGACAAAAATGAGTTTGTTAAAAAATGGACGAAAATTAGAAAAAATGGCGCGGGTACACCCGGTAGCAAAAACGCGAAATAAAATCGGAAATAAATTCCTATGCCCAAACGGAGTGAATGTGCCCCCTAATGTTAATAGAGTGGACTTCTGGGACGAAATTGAGTTTGTAACAAAATTGACGGAAATTGGGAAAAATGTGGCGGGTACATGCGGTACCAAAAACGCGAAATAAAATCGGAGATGAATTACTGCGCCCAAACGGAGTGCATGTGCCCTTTAATGTGAAAAGGGTTGACTTCTGGAACGAAAATGAGTTCGTAAAAGAATTGACAGGAATTAGAAAAAATTGCGCAGGTACATCCGGTAGCAAAAACGCGGAATGAAATCGGAAATCAATTCCCGCGCCCAAACGGAGTGTATGTGCCCTCTAATATTGATAGGGTGAACTTCTGGGACGAAAGTAAGTTAGTTAAGAAATTGACGGAAATCAGAAAAAATGACGCGGGTACATGCGATACCAAAAACGCTAAATAAAATCGGAAATCAATTGCTGCGCCCGAACGGACTGAATTTTCCTTCTTATATTGATATGGTGAATTTCTGGGACGAAAATAAGTTTGTAATCAAAATTGATGGAGATGAGTAAAAATTGCGCGGGTACATCCGATACCAAAAACGCGAAATAAAATCGGAAATGAATTTTCGCGCCCAAACAGAGTGAATGTTCCCTCTTATATTATCAGGGTAGACTTCTGGGACGGAAATGAGTTCGTCAAAAAATTGACGGAAATTAGAAAAAATGGCGCAGGTACATCTGTTACCAAAAACGCGGAATAATATCGCAAATAAATTCCTGCGCCTGGACGGAGTAAATCTGCCCTCTAATATTATGAGGGTGTACTTCTGGTACAAAAATGAGTTCGTAAAAGAATTAATGGAAATTAGAAAAAATGGCGCGGGTATATCCCGTACCAAAAACGAGAAATAAAATCGGAAATGAATTCCTGCGCCCGAACGGAGTAAATGTGCCCTCTAATGTTGACAGAATGGACTTCTGGAACGAAAATGAATTCGTAAACAAATTGACGAAGATAAAAAAAAATGGCGCGGGTACTTCCGGTACCAAAAACGCGAAATAAAATCGGAAATCAATTCCTGCGCCCAAACGGAGTAAATGTGCCCTCTCATATTCATAGGGTGGACTTCTGGGACGAAAATGACTTTGTGAAAAAATTGTCGTAAATTATAAAAAATGCCGCGGGTACATCCGGTAGCAGAAACGCGAAATAGAATCGGAAACGAATTCCTGTGCCCAAACGGAGTGAATATTCCCTCTAATATTGATAGGGTGAACTTCTGGGACAGAAATGAGTTCGTCAAAAAATTGACGGAAATCAGAAAAAATGACGTAGTTACATCCGGTACCAAAAACGCGAAATAAAATCGGAAATGAATTCCTGCGCCCAAACGGAGTGAATGTGCCCTCTAATGTTGGAAGGATGGACTTCTGGAACGAAGATGAGTTCGTAAAAAAATTGATGAGAATCAAAAAGAATGGCGCGGGTACTTCAGGTACCAAAAACGCGAAATGAAGTCTCAAATAAATTCCTGTGCCTGAACGGAGTGAATGTGCTCTGTAATATTAAAAGCGTGGACTTCTGGGACGGAAATGAGTTTGTGAAAGGATTGACGGGAATTAGAAAAAATGGCGCGGGTACAACCGGTAACAAAAACCTGAAATAAAATCGGAAATAAATTCCTGCGCCCGAACGGAGTTAATGTGCCCTCTCATATTCATAGGGTGGACTTCTGGGACGAAAATGACTTTGTAAAGTAATTGACGGAGATTAAAAAAAATGGCGCAAGTACATCCGGTAGCGAGAACGTGATATAAATTCGGAAATCAATGCCGACGCCCAAACGGAGTAAATGTTCGCTCTAATATTGATAGGGTGAACTTCTGGGACGAAAATGACGTCGTAAAAAAATTGACGAAAATGAGAAAAAATGGCGCGGGTACATCCGGTAGCAAAATCGCGAAATAAAATTGGATATCAATTCCTGCGCCCAAACGGAGTGAATGTTCCCTCTAATATTGATAGTGTGAACTTCTGGGACGGAAATAAGTTAGTTAAGAGATTGACGAAAATTAGAAAAAATGACGCGGGTACATCCGGTACCAAAAACGCAGAATAAAATCGGAAATCAATTGCTGCGCCCGAACGGAGTGAATTTCCCTCCTGATATTGATAGGGTGAATTCCTTGGACGAAAATGGGTTTGTAAAACAATTAATGGAGATTAATAAAAATTGCGCGGGTACATCCGATACCAAAAACGCGAAATAGAATCGGAAATTAATTTTCGCGACCGAACGGAGTGAACGTGCTCTCTAATATTAATAAGGTGGACTTCTGGGATGAAAATGACTCCGTAAATACATTGACGGGAATTAGAAAAAATGTCGCGGGTACATCCGGTAGCAAAAACGCGGAATGAAATAGGAAATCAATTCCCGCGCCCAAACGAAGTGAATGTGCCCTCTCATATTGATAGCATGAACTTCTGGGACGAAAATGAGTTTGTGAAAAAATTGACGGGAATGAGAAAAAATGACACGGGTTTATCCGGGACCAAAAACGCGAAATAAAATCGAAAATAAATTCCTGCGCCCAAACGGAGTGAATGTGCCCTCTGATGTTAATAGGGTGGACTTCTGGGATGGAAATGAGTTTGTCAAAAAATTGTCGGGTATTAGAAAAAATGGCGCGGGTACATCTGGTGCCGAAAACGCGAAATAAAATCGGAAATAAATTCCTGCGTCCGAACGGAGTGAATGTGCCCTCTGATATTGATAGGGTGGACCTCTGGGACGAAAATGAGTCTGTTAAAAAATGGACGAAAATTAGAAAAAATGGCGCGGGTACACCCGGTAGCAAAAACGTAAAATAAAATCGGGAATAAATTCCTGCGCCCAAACGGAGTGACTGTGCCGTCTAATATTATCAGGATGCACTTCTCGGACGAAAATGAGTTTGTAACAAAATTTACGGAGATTAGAAAAAATGCAGCGGTGATATCCGGTTTCAAAAACGCTAAGTAAAATCGGGAATAAATTCCTGCGCCCAACCGGAGTTAATGTGCCCTCTAATGTTAATAGGGCGGACTTCTGGGACGGAATTGAGTCTGTAACAAAATTGACGGAAATTCGGAAGAATTGCGCGGGTACATCCGGTACCAAAAACGCGAAATAATATCGCAAATAAATTCCTGCGCCTGGACGGAGTGAATCTGCCCTCTAATATTATGAGGGTGGACTTCTGGGACAAAAATGAGTTCGTAAAAGAATTAATGGAATTAGAAAAAATGGCGCGGGTACATCCCGTACCAAAAACGAGAAATAAAATCGGAAATAAATTCCTGCGCCCGAACGGAGTAAATGTGCCCTCCAATGTTGAAAGGGTCGACTTCTGGGACGGAATTAAGGTAGTTGTCGTGCCAATCGACTTTGCTTAAGATATTGATGAAACTTATATGAGCCATATGTTGACGCATTATACGTCTCCTGTTAAAATATTTCGGCCTTTGACCGTTTCATTTCTGAGAAAAAAGCATTCAAAGTTCGTTCTTATACACAGGCTGATATGGAAAGTGTGCAAGAATATGTTCAAAAATTACCCCTCGACGGAAACAATTCATAGGATTATAACAAAAAACCATCATATGGTAAATCGTAATCTTCTGAATCGTTTGATTCATCATTCAGCTTTTTTGACCGTCTCGTTCAGATTTTATAGTTAAAACTGAAACATAAAGCGGCGCGTATCTCTCTTGCTCTCGAGTGGATATCTCGTGGCTCTCACTCTCACAGAGCCATACATTGTCGTTGACTAGGGGTTTGAGGTTTTGGGTCGGACTGTAGCACGACAACTACCTTAAGTTTGTAACAAAATTGACGGAAATTAGAAAGAATTGCGCGGGTATATCCGGTACCAAAAACGCGAAATAAAATCGTGAAGCAATTCCTGCGCCCGGACGGAGTGAATGTGCCCTCTAATATTGATAGGGTGGACTTCTGGGATGAGAATGACTTTGTAAAAAAATTGACGGAAATTAGAAAAAATGGCGCGGGTACATCCGGTAGCAACAACTCGAAGTAAAATCGGAAATCAATTCCTGCGCCCAAACGAAGTGAATGTTCCCTCTAATATTGATAGAGTGAACTTCTGGGACGAAAATAAGTTTGTGAAAAAATTGACGGAAATGAGAATATATGATGCGGGTATATCCAGTACGAAAAACGCGAAATGAAATCGGAAATAAATTCCTGCGCCCGAACGGAGTAAATGTGCCGTCTCATGTTGACACGATGGACTTCTGGTACGAAAATGAGTTCGTGAACAAATTGACGAAGATAAAAAAAAATGGCACGGGTACTTCCGGTATCAAAAACGCGAAATAAAATCGGAAAGCAATTCCTGCGCCCAAACGGAGTGAATGTGCCCTCTCATATTCATAGGATGGACTTCTGGGACGAAAATAACTCTGTAAAAAAATTGTCGGAAATTAGAAAAAATGGCGCGGGTACATCCGGTATCAAAAAAGCGAAATAAATTCGGAAATAAATTCCTGCGCCCGAACGCAGTGAATGTGCCCTCTAATATTGATAGGGTGGACTTCTGGGATGGAAATGACTTCGTAAAAACATTAACGGGAACTAGAAAAAATGTAGCGGGTACATCCGGTACCAAAAACGCGAAATAAAATCGGAAATAAATTTCTGCGACCGAACGTAGTAAATGTGTTCTCTAATAATCATAGGGTGGACTTCTAGGACGGGAATAAGTTTGTAATAAAATGGACGAAAATTAGTTGCACACGGACACTGTATGTGCAACTCGCTCAAAACCCCCTCTCAAAACCGAGTTTACCTTTTCCACGCCTCATCTCCACTACTCACTTCCAATTCCAATCTAAAACCACTCACTTCGTAACTACTTATTCCTATTTCACACTACCCATCTAGTAACCCAATAAGCGACCAACCAACTCCTAGTACCAACTATTAGAACCACCGACTATACGCATTATCTAAATAAATCTAATTCACTTCAATAAACATCAGTCTACGTCAATCTACACCAACTTCCACCAACTTCCACCACCGATCTCCACTGTGACATAACAAATTGGTGGCAGCGGAACCCCTCGTTTACCGGTCTATTATAGTGCAAAAATCGTCCACCACTTACAACCGGTTATCCTTGGATGTAAAAACGAGGTACGAACTCATAGAACTCAACAAAGCTACAATCCTAGCGAAACCCCTGATTTACGTTACAACTGGTAAAAGCAGAAACCTCTCTTCTTGAAGTGAAAATTACAACTTCTCAAGGACTATGTATCTATCGCCCAAATCAGTGAATCGAACACAAGACGTATAGACGGTTCAAAAAGTGAACAGTTCTATAGTTATCGAGTTACACTGATACCGTGCACATCTTAAAATTTTCTCTTACCGTTCGTTCTGCACCCTTGTTTCGATAATCTACGAATCTCTACAAAGAAAATAATCTACGAATCTCTACAAAGAAAGTAATCTACGAATCTACTAATCTACGAATCTCTACGAAGAAAATAATCTACGAATCTCTACGAAGAAATAATCTACGAATCTACGAAGGCTCAGCGAAGTGTCGACTCTGCGACCCCTGGACACGTCTCACCCTGCGCAGACCCATTCCGGATTCATCATATTCCTGAACTGCAACCTGGGGATGCAGCTGAGCGGATCAACGTTTGTAGTGCTCACCATTCTGTAAGTCTTAGATAGGTTATTATAAGCGTAGGAATTATAGTAAAAATGTCTCAAGGTGAAGAGTCTAACGCCGGGAACACTAACTGCCCGTATCTGTCACTGCAAGCGGTGATAAGTCTAATACCAAATTTCAATGGCACTAACATGCCAGTAAATTCATTTATTCGAAAAGTCGAAAGTATTGAACAATCAATCCAGGCGCGAGATTTGCCACTATTTACAAATCTCGTATTCCTAAAAATAGAAGGCGCCGCAGAAAAGTATATACAAAAAACGAGTTTAACATCGCTGGATGACCTATTAAAAGACTTAAAGCGGGCATATAAGCCGAAGGAGTTATTACCGGACGTACAGGCGCAAATTACGCGAGCAGTGCAGAAGCGGGGCGAGAGTGTATTAGAATACGGCATGCGGATGGAAAGACTCGTCGAGACGGCATTAGAAATCTCCGGAAATTCAGATAATCCAGAGCTCGTCGTTATGACAAATAAATTCATAAAAGATCTAGCTGGTCGATCATTCATGAAAGGTTTGAGAGACGAGCTCGGAATAAGAGTAACTTACGAAAAGCCGGGGACATTACGCGAAGCTATAGATCTAGCAATACGATTTGAAAAGTTCGTAGACGAAAGAAAAACCTTAAGACCGTCTCACGAGGTCAACCTGATGCCAGACTATGTAAGCAAACATTATCCAAAACGCAATTCGAGACCAGAGTCTCAAGATAGACCCTACTGTAATTATTGTAAAAGGTCAGGCCATACCATTGACATCTGTGGACCCAGAGAACGTGCCGGAAAGTACTGCACGTTTTGCAAAATAATTGGTCACACATTTGAAGAATGCCGCGTGCGGAAACCACAGAATCAAAGAAATCCCCCATCCAACATTCCCAGTGTAATGAATGGAGATAGAGTTGCTACCAATGTAATGAATAGAGATCGTTGTTCTTATGGGTAAGATAGAGCTATCGTTGAGTTCGTCCCTCGTTTTACACCTCAAGGTAACCGGATTTCAGGTAATAGGAGATTGATGTGAACTTATATATGATAACAGAATAATGGTTTATTACTAGTGATTACAGAGATGGTAGAACCATCTGTACACGTTATTGAGTATAAGTGATGAGTGATTTTGAGTTAGCGTTTTATAATATCGAGAGCTAGTTAGGAGTGAGTGCTCTCTTTGACGATTTTGGTGCAAGTGTTGGAGCGACTGCTCTCGTTAATAATTCTGATCGAAGTGCCCGATGCAAGTGCAATGACAATAAATCGCTACTGATGAGCTGAATAATGAGATCATCTTTTCCATTGTCCCGGGCATGAGCGTGCTTATAGGTAGGGATGAAGTTCTGGAAATGTAAGGATGGAAGCTCTTTCTGGTTAGAGACAGTGAGACTGGATGCATGCAGGATGTTATGTCTTCGGTATTGATAGTGAGGGTATGAAGATGAGTATCGGGTAGGTATAGAGTAGGAATGGAATACGTAACACCAGTATCAATCCTCAGAATACACAATACAATCAACGCGAACAGAACAACCGCGGACCAGGTAACGCGCAACCATATAACCGACAATGGAATGATAATCCACGCGGACGACCGGACAACCGATTCAATGGCAGCAATCGTAACTATAATAGCCGAAATTATAGACAGCACGTATCCAATCAGCAAAGAAACGCGCAGATAAATGTTGCGGTAGGCGGTAACGCAGTACAAACTTATGACGATTTAAACGAGCAGCGGGAATTTCGGACGGACGCCGCGACATCCCGAGTCGACGAAGAGCGTCCGAGCGTGATGGAAGATCACTTCTCGGTTCACCAGTAATTGTCATTGAATCAAAGCAAATTCGGGGAAAAACTGCCTCACTTTTAGTAGATACGGGTGCGAATATTAACGTAATTAAAGTCGGAGTCATCTCACTAGACACTCGTTTTACACCAACGGACACGCGAAACATTTGGGAAATAGGTGAAGGATTTGTAAAAACTCTAGGAAGTATCGATCTGGAATTTTTCGGACCACGGCATGAGTTCCATTTGGTAGATAATTTATTCCCGATTACAGAAGACGGAATTTTAAGCGCAAGCTTTTTACGATCTGAAAATATGACTATATGTTTTGAAACCAATCAAATGTTCTCACAAAACACAGGTAGAATTCCGTTATCTTATCGAAATCACGGTGCTAATGTCGACAATTGTCGAGTATTAACAACGTCCTCTCTGCACACGCCCAAGACTCAGGTATCAACTCCGCAACTCATGAACGAAACCACTACATTCCTTCTTGACGCTGGAGCCGATATAAACATAATAAAGCGCGGCGCGGTAAAAGATGATACACGTATGCTACCCGACAAAATCAAAATAATAGGCATTACAGATGACACAACAGAGACTTTGGGAGCAATGGATGTCCAAGTCGGGAACAATACCCACGAGTTCCATACAGTAGATGATTCATTTCCCATTAAAGAGGCAGGGATATTAAGCATGCCATTTTTACGTAACGAAGACGCTACAATTTCTTTTCCAACGAATACGGTGACCTCTCCCAACAACAGAATACTAAGAATTTTTAATGAGGATATCATATCAATTCCTGCCCGAACTGCGGTAGTAATAGCGTTGAAAGTAACAAAATTGTCACCAAAAACAGGAATAATTAACAAATTAGACTTAGGCCCAAATATCCTACTAGGCAATGATCTCGTGACGAATAGACGAGGTTTGGCATATGCTTATGCCATAAATTGCAGCGAAACGGCTGTAGACATAGGACGACCTGTAGTAACTCTAGAAGAGGTAGACGAACCTGCAGCAAACACAGATTCACACATAGCTTACAGCGAAGCAAATCGGGTGACACGTGACCATCGCGGCACTAACATTGATAAAAACCTACAGATCCTTCAAACCTCAACTAATCATGATGCGAAACGCCTGGACACCCTTAGAGAAAACCTAAGACTAGATCACCTAAACGAAGAGGAAAAACAGTCAATAATCGATCTCACAACTGAATATAATCACCTATTTTTCTTACCGGGTGATAAACTAGGGCACACCCAAGTAGTCAGTCACATTATACCAACTACAGATGACATACCAATACACACGAAACAATACCGACACCCACAGGTTCACAAAGACGAAATTAAAAAACAAGTGACTAAACTCCTCGATCAGGGCATTATCCGACATTCCACGTCTCTTTACAATTCACCTGTCTGGGTCGTACCGAAAAAACCAGACGCACAAGGTAATAAAAAATGGCGCATGGTAATTGATTTCCGTAAATTGAATGAAAAACCATAGGAGATGCATACCCGCGAAATATTTCACAACACTCGATTTAGCCTCGGGGTTTCACCAAATACCTATGCATCCCGATCACACACTTAAAACAGCCTTTTCAACACCGCATGGACACTTTGAGTACGCCCGAATGCCTTTTGGTCAGAAAAACGCGCCCTCCACTTTCCAACGCCTTATGGACCAGGTGCTCACAGGATTGCAAGGCAACGAGATATTTGTATATTTAGATGACATAGTTATTTACGCAAGGTCATTGGAAGAACACGCGGTAAGATTCAGAAAGTTATTGGAAAGGCTATCAAACGCAGGACTAACCCTTCAACCAGAAAAATGTGAGTTCCTACGAACGGAGGTAGCATATCTAGGCCATATCATTGCTCAGGATGGAGTGAAACCAAATCCTGATAAAATAGTAGCCATCAAGAATTACCCGATCCCTAGGAATGCTAAACAAATCAAACAATTCCTGGGACTAATCGGATACTATCGTAGGTTCATCCCTAATCTAGCTAGAATCGCGAAACCTATAAATAACCTGTTGAAGAAAAATATTTCTTTTATTTGGACATCCGAACACCAAGCGGCATTTGAAACCTTACGGGACAGTCTTTGCAAGGAACCCATTTTACAATATCCGAATTTTACAAAACCCTTCGTACTGACAACGGACGCATCAAATTTTGCCATCGGTGCGGTCCTTAGCGAAGGTAAAGTTGGTGAGGACTTACCAATAGCCTATGCATCAAGAGCCCTTCAAAAGGCGGAGATTAATTACTCAACAACTGACAAAGAACTATTAGCTATCATTGCCGCTGTAAAACATTTCAGACCATATTTATACGGAAGGCAATTTACATTCGTAACAGACCATAAACCGCTACTGTGGTTAAGTAACACCAAGGACCCGACATCGCGTCTACTGCGATGGAGATTAATACTTGACGAATATACGTACACTGTAGTTTACAAAAAAGGAAGAACAAATGCAAACGCAGACGCACTATCAAGGAACCCTCCTCCCGAGGTAATCCAAGCCTTACCCATAGACGGCAAACGCCTTCGGTCAGAGTCAGGTACCGCGGAAACCGAAATAAATAAACGCAGAAAAATAGCACATCAATTCCCACGGCGTCCTAGACAAGATACCGACAATTCGACAAATCCCGCACCAATCAAAATGCCAAACACACAAGGAACATATCAATGGGACTTTCCTCACAGGAAATCCTGTGGTCATCAGAAGACTCGGATGTAGAAATAACTCACGGTAGAAAACATGAAACAATAAAACCGCTCAGACGATCCCGAATGACTGAATCCTCAGGTAACCCCGCGCGACGAAAGAAATTGACGAAACAACTAGACTACCCTGACTCGACAGATGAGTCGGACGTGGAAACTATTCCAGATAAAGTGAGACTACCTAAACGAAAAAGACACACGGACTCGTCTACTATCCGAACACAAAGAAAGAATCGAGTGAAAACCGATTTTACCAACCAGGAGTGCGATTCTGGGTTGTCTGGCGCTACTTAGCGCTTGGCGCTACTTATCGCCAACGTGACCTCCCATTAAACAAACGATATTTTTCCGCCGGTCGCTAGATCGCGTTCGCGAAAACAATATTTAGCGCGAGGCCTGTTTCGAGGCTTTTCGCTGCTTTGGCCAATGAGAACGCTTTATTCAGTACTCATTAATTAATATTGTTATGTCGCGATCTAGCGGTCGGCAGAAAAATATCGTTTGTTTAAGGGGAGGTCACGTTGGCGATAAGTAGCGCCAGGCGCTAAGTAGCACCAGACAACCCAGAATCGCATCCCAGAACAGTTGTACTGACAATCAGACTGAAGACCAATCAAATAAGACGGCAACAACCTCGGTATATAAACGTAAAATAATATATAGGAAATTGTCCAAGTCAAACAGCGAATCTACTACAGACTCTACACAAGACCCGCACAACGCAGAAATAGATAAGAAACGCGGAGTCAAGTTACAAGATTCAACTCGCGAGCCGCAAGCCGGTACATCTACTAACAAATCCCCAGGTTCTACACCATCGTACAGGCAGTTCCTTAAAGACTTAGATTTCCTTCCCCTGACACAGAATAGGAATATCAGAGAAATAGACGGAGATCTACTAAAGCAAAAAGACAATTTAGCCCACTGTATCTCAGCTGACTGTAAAACGTCACGAAACATCGCGGCCCAGATGGTAAGGAACGGACTCATACAGCGCAAAAGGTTGCAATCAATAAATCCACAAGTAACAGACATCATTATAGTTCAGTACCCCCGACGCACAATTTACAATTTAGTTACAAACGAACGACACTTCGACAAACCAACAAACGAAATAATGTACAACACTTTAGTGAAGTTGAAGACGGCGTTGATTAGGGATAAAAAGAAATCACTCTCGATACCGAAACTCGGTTGCGGTTCAGATAAGCTTGACTGGGATATGGTGAGCCGTATGATTCACTATGTATTCAAGGATTCCGACATCAAAATCAACATCTGCAAAATTAATAACCCAATGACACACGAATTACCTTACGAACGAATCAGAGATAAATCATGTAAACCCGCGACAAAAAGCTTTATCCGATCTCCTACGGGACCCCCGATCGCTCCGACATCAGACACTCCCTCAGCTATCCTCACATCGACGGATAACGATTCGGATACACTAGCACCACAAGTTCACAAACGTAACCCTGTATCGAAGCTGGACATACAAAACCCCACAGATTCTAAGGCAATCTCAAACTCTGAAAATGAATTAATAGAGTCATCAGCAGAAGACCCGACGGTCTCAGACAGTACAGATAATACCAGTACCACCGATTACGAAAGTACATATCAAAGAACTAAGCAGTCCCCCAAATCAGTCGGTATACAAGAAATCGCCGATGACATATTGAGAGCACCCGTAACATATTCATTAGTGCACTGTGCAGCACAGGACTATGTAATGGAAAAAGGACTGGGAAAACAATTTAAACTAAGATTCGGTCAAATAGATAGATTGAGAAGCTTTAATACG
Organism: Tenthredo livida; assembly: GCA_963992785.1. Classification (NCBI taxonomy): domain Eukaryota; kingdom Metazoa; phylum Arthropoda; class Insecta; order Hymenoptera; family Tenthredinidae; genus Tenthredo; species Tenthredo livida. Next base: position 6,041,881 of record OZ023073.1, read on the forward strand.
CAGGTCGGCGGAGTAGGAGCCCTAAGTCATGAAGATAGATTCGTGTTTTATTTAATAACAAGGGAGAAAGACGGAGATAAGACAACTTACGAGACATTAGAAGCATGTTTTAAAACGCTACGAAGCATTTGCGGGGATGAACATATATATATAACCTAGCAATGACGAAATTAGACACCGAAGTAGACAACTTAGACTGGAATAGAGTCAAAGAGATGATAAAGAAAATATTCATAGCTCCTTTTATTATTCAGGTGTACGAACAAAGACCGCAGTGCGCCCCGGGCCCCCCACAGCAGCAAAACAAAGATACGCTTAGCTTCGATGAATTTATAGACAACATAAATAATATAATACCAACGGCCAACGTGACGGAATCCAAAGACGGAATATTCATGAAAGCGCAAATATTGCACACTGCGTACCAGCTGACTGCGCGTGGAACGACGAGCTGACAAAACAACTAATAGACAGAGACATGTTACGAAAAGAGACGTTCACTATCAACAATCTCAGCAAACGCGGAATAGCTTTATCAAAATTCAGAAACAAGTACATTATGACTCTCGTAGTCAAAAGCCAACACTCTGACAGAATGGACGTGAAAGATCTCTATGATACTCTAATCAGACTGAAACAGCTGTTGCACACGTATAAAATTGGAGCATTTTCTTTTTCCAAAACAAACTCAGGATTAGAAGTCCTCCAATGGAATATCGTCAAGAAACTATTTTATTACATTTTCGGAGACACAAATGTAAGAATCACACTTTGTGCAAATGAAACTATTATACCCGACGTATCGGTACGCGGGGAGATCATTAAAGAATATCACGAATCACTGCTAGGTGGCCACCAAGGTGTAACGAAAATTTACAACAAAATTAGGGAAAGGTACTACTGGCCGAATCTAAAGACACAACTTCAAAATTTCATTAAATCCTGCGACAGTTGCCAAAGGAAAAAGTTAGTTCGAGTCAAAACACGACTGCGCATGATAATTACGGATACTCCGGCAGATGCGTTTGATAAAGTTGCGCTCGACATAGTAGGACCACTTCCCGTGACGGAATCAAATAACCAATACTTATTGACAATTCAATGCAACCTAACAAAATTTCTAGATGCTATTCCCCTCCCGAACGCGACTGCCCAGACAGTCGGAACGGCATTTACAAAAGAATACATTACACGTTACGGAGCACTGCGAATAATACTAACAGATCAAGGCCAAAATTTCATGAGTACAACGATTAAACAGATTTGCAAATTATTTAAAATTAAACAAGTAAGGACTACCGCATACCGACCGCAATCCAACGGCTCCCTCGAACGTAGCCATCTTGTACTCATCGAACATTTTACACATTACACAAGGACAGGCAAAGACTGGGACAAATACGTACATTTCGCAATTTTCTGTTATAACACCGCGATACACGAAGGTACGAATTTCACACCGCACCAACTAATTTTTGGTAAAGAAGCTCGACTACCATCGGACCTACGAGCAACCGTCGCGATCACAAACTCATACAACACATTTATCCTCGACCTACTAACAAATCTAACCGAAATTCGTAAAAGAGCAGCACAAAATTTGAAAGACGCAAAATCAAAATCAAAGGCATATTATGATAAGAGAATCAATGAACACCTCTTTGAGGCCGGACAGAGAGTATTTTTAATAAATGAGAATCGCACAAAATTCGAAAACCAATATAAAGGCCCGTATGTAATTAAGAGAATAATTGACGGAATAAACGCTGAAATCTACTTGACACCTAGTAAAACTAAAATTGTCCACCTCAACAAAGTGAAACTAGCACATATACGGGACGATAACGATTAACGTCGAGTAGACACATAAAATTATAGTCTACAAACGAGAATACTAGCACCGAAATCTTCAACCCGAACGAAATCACGTTCTGAAAACAAAATTTATAATTTCCAGGGTCGGGCTAGCAAAACCGACGCGACCAACAACCCATATGAGGTTTCAAAATTCAAAGAGAACCCGGGAATTTACTATGAACGATGGGAAGACTTGCGGACGTTCACCAGCAAGTGGAAGCTAGTCAATTTCTTGAGCATACGGAAGTTCACAGACGAGTCAGACAAATTACGAAAATACTGCGACATAATTAGTCAACACTGTAACGAGGTAGGAAAAGCATGTGACGACAAGACGGACGCATGACAAACTAGCAGAAATTAACCTGGAAAAAATCCGACTATTAACCATAGCAAAGTACGAGGACCAAATCGAAAACCTACTAGGATATCAAGAAACAGATCGGACGCATGACAAACTAGCAGAATTCGCACACATACGCGTTAAACGGAGCTGGTACGATTTCACCGGAGCTATACAAAAAACCCTTTACGGGACATTAACATACGAAGACGGAAAGTACTACAACAAACAGATCGACAGGTAATTCAAGGTTATAGCAACATTACTAGTCAATCAAACGCACATCGTGCAGTCGATGATAGGCACTCAACAGAGGGAAATAGATCAAATCAATAAGCACATCGAAGAAATAGATCACCAAATAGTATTTTTCACTCCAGCGGCAGCAACATTAAATTCGCAGACAAATCAAAAGTTGATAACGATAGGACTTTTGAAACATCTTAATAGGTTGGACAAAATGATTGATGAATACGAGCTAGACCTGAGTAACATAATAGATGCAATTTTGTTTGCAAAGCAGGGAATACTTCATCCGAAACTACTGACGCCCGAGCAAATCATTGCTAGCCTACAATACATCCAATCTCTAGAACCACTTCTACAATTCCCTACTCCTATAAAAAACGGATACGCAGAAGAATTGGTGAGACTATCAGAATTAAATATCATGTACAGCCAACCAAACATGATATACGTGCTTTCAATACCGATACTGAATGAAGATATATTCCATCTTTATCATTTACTCCCAATACCAGTTAAGGGGGTATCTACACCTTTGAATTTTCAAAAAATCGTTTTTTTTTTTATAATCTATTTGGAATGCTAGTGACCTACTCTACCTGCAAATAAATCGGTGTCAAAATATCTAGAGGATTTGAAAAGTTACAGCCATGACAGTGCCAGATTGCGAAAAAGCGCCGCGGCGCGGCGCGCGAACCCTCAGATTGGTGCCATAAGTATTGTACAACACTGCCAACACCACTTACATCACTGCTTAATTTGATGACGTTTTGATATATTTCGATTTTGAATTTGATTCTGTGATCTTTTAATTCTTCGTAATTATCATTCTTACACATATTTAATTTTCAATATTCTTTTGAATTGTGATCATTGACAAGTCACATGGCTGCGATCTACATTTTTTCGAGGTTAGGTGTCCACTTGTTTGTAAGTATTATCGTGCTTTCATTACGAATTCAAACTACTGGTAATTTCCATTATCGAATAAACACAGTGTTTATATATCTGACATGAGACTTCGGAATCGAAAGAAGATGATCCATCAAAAAGTGCGTTTGAAATCGATGCCAGGAAATTACACATTTGGATTTCTAAAAAGATGAGTATTTCTACGATACATATATTAATTGCAAGAGTTTAATAAATATTATAAGAAAAAAGGTATGATTGACGAAAGATGAAAGAATTTTCGTAGTATTGACAAAAATTGTGCTAGCATCTTCTGAATCTCAAAAATATTTAAGATCAAAAATTTTAGAGAATTTTTATGTTGAAAAATTTTGATCAGATTTTTTCTGAAGCAATTAATTATTTTTTTAACAGCCTCACCGGACACCTAACGGGCACTGTTGTTGTACAGAACAGGTCAAAACTCACTACGAACCTCCCCCTGGCACATGTGTCTAGACTCGACTCGACTCATAACTCATCGATACGAGAGCAGCTGCGGATCCAGCATATTAGTCATAAGCAAAATCTTAAAACTTAATTTCCTGTAACTACATTTTCTTCTCTTGGAAAAGTATGAAATAAAAAAAAAAATTTTGATAAAAAAGTTTGAAAGTTAATTTCTGGAGAATGAATATTTTGAACGGTTGTCGTAAAGAATCAGGAGCATCGCTGGACCGATTCTGGTGTTTGTGGTCTTCAAATTTGTAGAATCGAAGCCTCTGTCAGATGAACATAGAACTTTTTGATAAACCCATTCTTAGTTAAAATATTAGAAAAATAAGCAAAATTTTTTTTCAAATTCAGAAAAAAAATCGAAAAAATTCAATAACTCAAGTAATTCTTGCAAGATCAAAAAGTTCTATGTTCATCTGATAGAGGCATGTCTTATGAACAATTGAGAACCAACAATTCCAAGATTGGTCCAACGCTGGGTCTGATTCTTTACGGCAACCGAGTGATTTTGTATTTTCCTGTCTTCAGCGCAGCCACTATTAGACTGGAAGTAATACATGATGTAAGATATGGATAATGAAGGTCAAACCCTCCCCAAACATGATGATTTTTTTCAATTTTATCAGAGTCTTCAAGTTGAAAAGAAAAGAAAAATTGTTTTTCAGAAATTCAACCCATTTAAAGGTGTATATACCCCCTTAAACAAAACTACGACCGTTCACAAAATAAATTCGCGTATATAATTCCAAGCTCAGACTACCTCGCGATAAGCTTGGACCGCAGTTCATATTTCCAGATAACAGAGACGGATTTAACACACTGTAAGGTTTCACAAAGTGTATACATATGCAAACAACACCAACCGTTATACCGTACCAACAATCATCAAATATGTGAGGTCACATTATTCCTGAATAACCCACCTATTGACTTAAGCACCTGCAATATCAGAATGACGTCCTTTGACGGACCATATTGGTCCACACTACAAACACCAAATACATGGATCTATTCCTTATCGAAACCTGAGGTTTTACACGTAACATGCGTGCAAACAAACTCTGACCGCATCACGCTGTACGGCACTGGAATATTACGTCTAGGTACCCAGTGCAAGGCATTTTCGCAATCGCTAATACTAACAACAACATATACCTACGTATCTTCCGAACACCGAGCTTATATTCCAGATTTCACGCTTAACCTTTCGGAAATATATGACGACCTTAACAGGAATTATTCAACAAACTTGTCATCGATACCGATTTTTCACGCATATAAGCCATTACACTTAAATACGGACGATTTGAGAGCCAATAGTGTTGCGCTGGAAGAAATCATTAAACAAGCAACGGAGATAACCACACACCATCGCGACAGGCAAGAAACAGGAAGCTTGAAAAGTGCCTTTGCGCTTGCGGGAACAGGGTTAGGCTCAATAGGAGTAGTATACTTTATGTATAGATTTTCGGCATTTTCCACAATTTTCAAACTCATCAAAGCTTGTTCGTGTCAAAAACGGAAACGTAACAGATATGCTGAACGCACTTTTCGCGAACCACCGGTAGAACTCAAGATTGTACACCCACATTTCAATACCAGGACTCACGAAACTGACGATGCAATACATAATGTGCCTTTGGAATCATTGCCGCCACCGCTTCCGACGGTAGAACCTAAACTAACTAAAACCAAAGGGAACATAAAAACATTTGAACCGCAAACTCCATCCATAGAACGCACTGAGACACATCCCCTGGAAATCAGGAAAATTATAGATTGATTCTAAGTGAATCCAAATCGAGTCAATGGTATTGCCTGAATATAATGAATAAACGATACGTATGTCAGCATTGTTTAGTGTTAGAAAGTGGATCTAAACAGATCCATAGATGATAAGCTATAAAATTATGATAATGATATACTATGGAATAAGAAGTAGATAAGAATTGGGAAATAAAAAATAAATAAATAAAAAAAAAAAAAATTTATGAAACATATAAAGCATAGTAAAAAGAAGGGAATAGAATTAGTAGGATTATATCTAACATAACTATACAGGGCGACCCAGGTTGAGCGCACCATATTTGGTGGGTGTACTCCTCCCGAAAATCTAAGACTAAAGTTCCTTTACCAAAACTCCCAGGGTCTAATAATTCAGGAGCTACAGGAGATCTTAGTCGACCAATCAGAGGGCTTATGATGGACCAAGACAGGGCCGATTCAAGAGTGTAAGGCGAGCAGTGCCCGCGTCGGATCAATTTAGGTGGTTCGCTAAGTATTTCTCGTAGTCCAGGTCGATCGCTAAGTATTTCTCGTAGTCCAGGTCGTTCGCTAAGTATTTCTCGTAGTCTAGGTCCTCGGCTTCGTATTTCTCGTAGTCTAGGTCCTCGGCTTCGTAGTTCTCGTAGTCCAGGTCGTTCGCTAAGTATTTCTCATAGTCCAGGTCGTTCGCCAAGTATTTCTCGTAGTCTAGGTACTCGGCTTCGTAGTTCTCGTAGTCCAGGTCGTTCGCTAAATATTTCTCGTAGTCCAGGTCCTCGGCTTCGTAATTCTCGCGGTCCAGGTCCTCGGCTTCGTAGTTCTCGCTGTCCAGTTCCTCGGCTTCGTAGTTCTCGCTGTCCAGGTCCTCGGCTTCGTAGTTCTTGTAGTCCAGGTCCTCGGCTTCGTAGTTCTCGTAGTCCAGGTCGTTCGCTAAGTATTTCTTGTAGTCCAGGTCCGCGGCTTCGTGGTTCTTCGTAGCCGAGGACCTGGACTACGAGAAAAACTTGGCGAACGACCTGGACTACGAGAACTACAAAGCCGAGGACCTGGACTACAAGAACTACGAAGCCAAGGACCTGGACAGCGAGAACTACGAAGCCGAGGACCTGGACAGCGAGAACTACGAAGCCGAGGACCTGGACTACGAGAAATACTTAGCAAACGACCTGGACTACGAGAAATACTTAGCGAACGACCTGGACTACGAGAAATACTTAGCGATCGACCTGGACTACGAGAACTACGAAGCCGAGGACCTGGACTACGAGAAATATTTAGCGAACGACCTGGACTACGAGCACTACGAAGCCGAGTACCTAGACTACGAGAAATACTTAGCGAACGACCTGGACTATGAAAAATACTTAGCGAACGACCTGGACTACGAGAACTACGAAGCCGAGGACCTGGACTACGAAAAATACTTAGCGAACAACCTGGACTACCAGAAATACTTAGCGAACCACCTAAATTGATCCGACGCGGGCACTGCTCGCCTTACACTCTTGAATCGGCCCTGTCTTGGTCCATCATAAGCCCTCTGATTGGTCGACTAAGATCTCCTGTAGCTCCTGAATTATTAGCCTCTGGGAGTTTTGGTAAAGGAACTTTAGTCTTAGATTTTCGGGAGGAGTACACCCACCAAATATGGTGCGCTCAACCTGGGTCGCCCTGTATAGTAAAAAGGGAGTAGAATTAGTAGAATTACAACACTCTTCACTATTAATATTACCTTCATACGCATTGTTATCTCATTACATTACGCTTGAGCATTATGTTATATTTCTCCTAGACCATAAGCTCACTCTATCTCACTACCAATATTATCAAGATGCAACCCTGAATTTAAAAATAATACATATCCTGCCATAGTCAACACATAATACATATATGTACCATGAGACTAAAATAAAGGTTTATACCACATTGCTTGGTTCACTATCATACATCATACCAAATGAGAATGCAATATGTTATACTGACTATTCACACGATCATACCTAGTACTAAGTTTATTACATTCAAAACTATGTACAATCACACATATTTCTCTATGTTACGCATATGGTAACATAGGTATTGCACCCCTATGTTCCCTCTAATGGGGGGGGTGTTACGTCGCAACTCCGTTTCCCCAACATCCACCCGATCCATCACTTCCTTTCGCCTGATCATCAAATTACTTGATCCTCGCTTTCCGCCAGAATCACGCGAGTTGCACACGGACACCGGATGTGCAACTCGCCCAAAACCCCCTCTCAAAACCGAGTCTACCTTTTGCACGCCTCATCTCCACTACTCACTTCCAATTTCAATCTAAAACCTCTCACTTCGTAACTACTTATTCCCATTTCACACTACCTATCTCGTAACCTAATAAGCGACCAACCAACTCCTAGTACCAACTATTAGAACCACCGACTATACGGATTATCTAAATAAATCTATTTCACTTCAATAAACATCAGTCTACGTCAATCTACACCAAGTTCGACCAACTTCCACCACCGATCTCCACTGTGACATAACAGGTACATCCGGTATCAAAAACGCGAAATAAAATGGGAAATAAATTCCTGCGCCCAAACGGAGTGAATGTGCCCTCCAATGTTGATAGGGTCGACTTCTGGGACGAAATTGAGTTCGTCACAGAATTAACGGTAATGAGAAAGAATGACGCGGGTACGTCCGGTACCAAAAACGCGAAATAGAATCGGAAATAAATTCCTGCGACCAAACGGAGTGAATGTGCCCTCTAATATTAATAGGGTGGACTTCTGGGATGAAAATAAGTTTGTCAAAAATTGATGGAGATGAGAAAAGATGACGCGGGTACATCCGGTACCAAAAACGCGAAATAAAATCGGAAATAAATTCCTGCGCCCAAACGGAGTGAATGTGCCCTCTAATGTTGATAGGATCGACTTCTGGGACGAAATTGAGTTCGCAACAGCATTGACGGAAATTCGAAAGAACGGCGCGGGTACATCCGGTACCAAAAACGCGAAATAATATCGGAAATAAATTCCTGCGCCTGGACGGAGTGGATGTACCCTCTAATATTATGAGGGGGAAATTCTGGGACGGAAATGAGTTTGTGGAAGGATTGACGGGAATTAGAAAAAATGGAGCGGGTACATCCGGTAACAAAAACCTGAGATGAAATCGGAAATAAATTCCTGCGCCCGAACGGAGTTAATGTGCCCTCTAATGTTGACAGGATGGACTTCTGGAACGAAAATGAGTTTGTGAACAAATTGACGAAAATCAAGAAGAATGGCGCGGGTACTTCCGGTACCAAAAACGCGAAATAAAATGGGAAATCGATTCCTGCGCCCAAACAGAGTGAATGTGCCCTCTCATTTTCATAGCGTGGACTTCTGGGACGAAAATGACTTTGTAAAAAAATGGACGAAAATGAGAAAACATGGCGCGTGTACATCCGGTACCAAAAATGCGGAATAATATCGGAGATGAATTCCTGCGCCCGAATGGAGTGAATGTGCCCTCTAATATTATTAGGGTAGACTTCTGGGATGAAGATGAGTTCGTAAAAAATTGATGGAGATAAGAAAAGATGACGCGGGTACATCCGGTACCAAAAACGCAAAATCAAACGGGAAATGAATTCCTGTGCCCGAATGGAGTGAATGTGCCCCCTAATAATAATAGGGTGGACTTCTGGGACGGAAATGAATTTGTGAGAAAATTGACGGAAATGGGAAAAAATGACGCGGGTACATCCGGTACCAAAAACGCGAAATAGAATCGGAAATAAATTCCTGCGCCCAAACGGAGTGAATGTGCCCTCTAATATCAATAGGGTGGACTTGTGGGATAAAAATGAGTTTGTAAATAATTGATGGAGATGAGAAAAGATGACGCGGGTACATCCGGTACCAAAAACGCAAAATAATATCGGAAATAGATTCCTGCGCCTGGACCGAGTGGATGTGCCCTCTAATATTATGAGGGTGGACTTCTGGGACGAATATGAGTTCGTCAAAACATTAATGGAAATTAGAAAAAATGGCGTGGGTACATCCGGTAACAGAAACGCGGAATAGAATTGGAAATAAATTCCTGCGCCCAAACGGAGTGAATGTGCCCTCTAATATCAATAGGGTGGACTTCTGGGATGAAAATGAGTTTGTGAAAAATTGATGGAGATGACAGAAGATGACGTGGGCACATCCGGTACCAAAAATGCGAAATAAAATCGGAAATAGATTCCTGCGCTCAAACAGAGTGAATGTGCCCTCTAATAATGATGGGGTGAACTTCCGGGACGAAAATAAGTTTGTAAAAAAATTGATGGAAATGACAAAAAATGGCGCCGGTACATCCGGTACCAACAACGCAAAATAAATTCGGAAATGAATTCCTGCGCCCAGATGGAGTGAATGTGCCCTCTCATAATGATAGGGTGGATTTCTTGGACGAAAATGTGTTCGTAAAATAATTGACGGAAATTAGAAAAGATGTCGCGAGCATATCCGGTATCAAAAACGCGAAATAAAATCGGAAATGAATTACTGCCCCCAAACGGAGTAGATGTGCCCTCTAATATTATTAGGGTGGACTTCTGGGACGGAAATGAGTTTGTCAAATAATTGACGTAGATGAGAAAAAATGGCGCGTATACATGCGATAGCAAAAACGTGAAATAAAATCGGAAATCAATTGCTGCGCCCAAATGAAGTGAATGTGCCCTCTAATATCAATAGAGTGGACTTCTGGGATGTAAATGAGTTTGTAAAAAATTGATGGAGATGACAAAAGATGGCGCGGGTACATTCGATACCAAAAACGCCAAATAAAATCGGAAATGAATTCCTGCGCCCGAATGGAGTGAATGTGCCCGCTAATATTATTAGGGTGGACTTCTGGGACGGAAATGAATTTGTAAAATAATTGACGTAAATGAGACAAAATGGCGCGTCTACATGCGATAGCAAAAACGCGAAATAAATTCGGAAATCAATTGCTGCGCCCAAATGAAGTGAATGTTCCCTCTCATATCAATAGAGTGGACTTCTGGGACGGAAATGAGTTCGTGAAAGGATTGACGGGAATTAGGAAAAATGGCGCGGGTACATCCGGTACCAAAAACGCGGAATAGAATCGGAAATCAATTCCTGCGTCCAAACGCAGTGAATGTTTCCTCTAATGTTGATAAGGTGGACTTCTGGGACGAAAATGAGTTCCTAAAAAAATAGACAAAAATTAGAAAAAATGGCGCGGGTACATCAGGTAGCAAAAACGCGCAATAAAATCGGAAATAAATTCCTGCGCCCGAACGGAGTGAATGTGCCCTCTAATATTGATAGGGTGGACTTCTGGGATGAAAATGACTTCGTAATGAATTGACGGAAATTAGAAAAAATGGCGCGGGTACATCCGGTAGCAAAAACGCAAAATAAAATCGGAAAAGAATTCCTGCGCCCGAACGGAGTGAATGTGCCCTCTCATATTGATAGGGTGGACTTCTGGGATGGAAATGAGTCCGTAAGAAATTGATGGAGATGAGAAAAGATGACGCGGGTACATCCGGTACCAAAAACGCAAAATAAAATCGGAAATGAATTCCTGCGCCCGAATGGAGTGAATGTGCCCTCTAATAATAATAGGGTGGACTTCTGGGACGGAAATGAGTTCGTCAAAAAATTGACGGAAATGAGAAAAAATGACGCGAGTACATCCGGTACCAAAAAAGCGAAATAGAATTGGAAATAAATTCCTGCGCCCAAACGGAGTGAATGTGCCCTCTAATATCAATAGGGTGGACTTCTGGGATGAAAATGAGTTTGTGAAAAATTGATGGAGACGACAGAAGATGACGTGGGCACATCCGGTACCAAAAATACGAAATAAAATCGGAAATAGATTCCTGCGCTCAAACAGAGTGAATGTGCCCTCTAATAATGATGGGGTGGATTTCCGGGACGAAAATGAGTTTGTAACAAAATTGATGGAAATGACAAAAAATGGCGCCGGTACATCCGGTACCAACAACGCAAAATAAATTCGGAAATGAATTCCTGCGCCCAGATGGAGTGAATGTGCCCTCTCATAATGATAGGGTGGATTTCTTGGACGAAAATGTGTTTGTAAAATAATTGACGGAAATTAGAAAAGATGTCGGAGCATATCCGGTATCAAAAACGCGAAATAAAATCGGAAATGAATTACTGCCCCCAAACGGAGTAAATGTGCCCTCTAATATTATAAGGGTGGACTTCTGGGACGGAAATGAGTTTGTCCAATAATTGACGTAGATGAGAAAAAATGGCGCGTATACATGCGATAGCAAAAACGTGAAATAAAATCGGAAATCAATTGCTGCGCCCAAATGAAGTGAATGTGCCCTCTAATATCAATAGAGTGGACTTCTGGGATGAAAATGAGTTTGTAAAAAATTGATGGAGATGACAAAAGATGGCGCGGGTACATTCGGTACCAAAAACGCCAAATAAAATCGGAAATGAATTCCTGCGCCCGAATGGAGTGAATGTGCCCGCTAATATTATTAGGGTGGACTTCCGGGACGGTAATGAGTTTGTAAAATAATTGACGTAAATGAGAAAAAATGGCGCGTCTACATGCGATAGCAAAAACGCGAAATAAAATCAGAAATCAATTGCTGCGCCCAAATGAAGTGAATGTTCCCTCTCATATCAATAGAGTGGACTTCTGGGACGGAAATGAGTTCGTGAAAGGATTGACGGGAATTAGAAAAAATGGCGCGGGTACATCCGGTAACAAAAACCTGAAATAGAATCGGAAATAAATTCCTGCGCCCAAACGGAGTGAATGTGCCGTCTAATATTATTAGAGTATTTTCTGGGATGAGAATGACTTCGTAAAAAAATTGTTGGAATTGAGGAAAAATGCCGCGGGTCCGTCCGGTAGCAAAAACGCGAAATTGAATCGGAAATCAATTCCTGCGACCAAACGGACTGAATGTGCCCTATGATATTGATGGGGTCAACTTCTGGGACGAGAATGAGTTTGTAAAAAAATTGACGGAAATTACAAAAAATAGCGCGGGTACATCCGATACCAAAAACGCGAAATAGAATCGGAAATAAATTCCTGCGCCTGGACGGAGTGAATGTGCCCTCTCATCTCAATAGGGTGGACTTCTGTAACGAAAATGAGTTTGTAAAATAATTGACGTAAATGAGAAAAAATGCCGCGTATACATGCGATAGCAAAACCGCGAAATAAAATCGAAAATCAATTGCTGCGCCCGAATGAAGTGAATGTTCCCTCTAATATGGATAGGGTGGACTCCTGGGATGAAAATGACTTCGTAAAAGAATTATCGGAAATTGGAAAAAATGGCGCGTGTACATCCGGTACCAAAAACGCGGAATAGAATCGGAAATCAATTCCTGCGTCCAAACGCAGTGAATGTTTCCTCTAATGTTGATAAGGTGGACTTCTGGGACGAAAATGAGTCCGTGAAAGAATTGACGGAAATGAGAAAAAATGACGCGGGTACATCCGGTACCAAAAACGCGAAATAAAATCGGAAATAAATTCCCGCGCCCAAACGGAGTGAATGTGCCCTCTAATATTGATAGGGTGGACTTCTGGGATGAAAATGGGTTTGTGAAAAATTCATGCAGATGAGAAAAGATGATGCGGGTACATCCGTTACCAAGAACGCGAAATAAAATCGGAAATGATTTCCTGCGCCCGAATGGAGTGAATGTGCCCTCCAATAATAATAGGGTGGACTTCTGGGCCAAAAATGAGTTTGTAATAGAATTGACGAAAAATAGAAAATATGGCGCGGGTACATCCGGTACTAAAAACACGAAATAAAATCGGAAATAAATTCCTGCGCCCGAACGGAGTGAATGTGCCCTCTAAAATTTCCAGGGTGGACTTCCCGGACGAAAGTGAGTTCGTTAAAAAACGGACGAAAATTACAAAAAATGGCGCGTGTACATCCGGTACCAAAAATGCGAAATGAAATCGGAAATAAATTCCTGCGCTCAAACAGAGTGAATGTGCCCTCTAATAATAATGGGGTGGACTTCTGGGACGAAAATAAGTTCGTAAAAATATTGATGGAAATTACAAAAAATGGCGCCGGTACATCCGGTACCAACAACGCAAAATAAATTCGGAAATGAATTCCTGCGCCCAGATGGAGTGAATGTGCCCTCTAATATTATTAGGGTAGACTTCTGGGATGAAAATGAGTTCGTAACAAAATTGACGGAAATTAGAAAAAATGGCGCGGCCGTATCCGGTACCAAAAACGCGAAATAAAATCGGAAATGAATTTCTGCGCCCAAACGGAGTGCATGTGCCCTCTAATAATAATGGAGTGGACTTCTAGGACGAAAATAAGTTCGTAAAAAAATTGATGGAAATTACCAAAAATGGCGCCGGTACATCCGGTACCAACAACGCAAAATAAATTCGGAAATGAATTCCTGCGCCCAGATGGAGTGGATGTTCCCTCTAATATTATTAGAGTAGACTTCTGGGACGAAAATGAGTTCGTAACAAAATTGACGGAAATTAGAAAAAATGGCGCGGCCACATCCGGTACCAATAACGCGAAATTAAATCGGAAATGAATTTCTACGCCCGAACGGAGTGAATGTGCCCTCTTATATCAATAGGGTGGACTTCTTGGACGAAAATGAGTTCGTATAAAAATTGACGAAAATTAGAAAAGATTGTGCGGGTACAGCCGGTCCCAAAAACGCGAAATGAAATCAGAAATAAATTCCTGCCCCCGAATGGAGTGAATGTTCCCTCTAATAATAATAGGGTGGACTTCTGGTACGAAAATGAGTTCCTAGAAAAATAGACAAAAATTAGAAAAAATGGCGCGGGTACATCAGTTAGCAAAAACGTAGCAATAAAATCGGAAATAAATTCCTGCGCCCGAACGGAGTGAATGTGCCCTCTAATATTGATAGGGTGGACTTCTGGGATGAAAATGACTTCGTAATGAATTGACGGAAATTAGAAAAAATGGCGCGGGTACATCCGGTAGCAAAAACGCAAAATAAAATCGGAAAAGAATTCCTGGTACGTCAGGTAGCAAAAACGTAGCAATAAAATCGGAAATAAATTCCTGCGCCCGAACGGAGTGAATGTGCCCTCTAATATTGATAGGGTGGACTTCTGGGATGAAAATGACTTCGTAATGAATTGACGGAAATTAGAAAAAATGGCGCGGGTACATCCGGTAGCAAAAACGCAAAATAAAATCGGAAAAGAATTCCTGCGCCCGAACGGATTGAATGTGCCCTCTCATATTGATAGGGTGGACTTCTGGGATGGAAATGGGTTCGTAAAAAATTGATGGAGATGAGAAAAGATGACGCGGGTACATCCGGTACCAAGAACGCAAAATAAAATCGGAAATGAATTCCTGCGCCCGAATGGAGTGAATGTGCCCTCTAATAATAATAGGGTGGACTTCTGGGACGGAAATGAGTTTGTCAAAAAATTGACGGAAATGAGAAAAAATGACGCGAGTACATCCGGTACCAAAAAAGCGAAATAGAATTGGAAATAAATTCCTGCGCCCAAACGGAGTGAATGTGCCCTCTAATATCAATAGGGTGGACTTCTGGGATGAAAATGAGTTTGTGAAAAATTGATGGAGATGACAGAAGATGACGTGGGCACATCCGGTACCAAAAATGCGAAATAAAATCGGAAATAGATTCCTGCGCTCAAACAGAGTGAATGTGCCCTCTAATAATGATGGGGTGAACTTCCGGGACGAAAATAAGTTTGTAAAAAAATTGATGGAAATGACAAAAAATGGCGCCGGTACATCCGGTACCAACAACGCAAAATAAATTCGGAAATGAATTCCTGCGCCCAGATGGAGTGAATGTGCCCTCTCATAATGATAGGGTGGATTTCTTGGACGAAAATGTGTTCGTAAAATAATTGACGGAAATTAGAAAAGATGTCGCGAGCATATCCGGTATCAAAAACGCGAAATAAAATCGGAAATGAATTACTGCCCCCAAACGGAGTAGATGTGCCCTCTAATATTATTAGGGTGGACTTCTGGGACGGAAATGAGTTTGTCAAATAATTGACGTAGATGAGAAAAAATGGCGCGTATACATGCGATAGCAAAAACGTGAAATAAAATCGGAAATCAATTGCTGCGCCCAAATGAAGTGAATGTGCCCTCTAATATCAATAGAGTGGACTTCTGGGATGTAAATGAGTTTGTAAAAAATTGATGGAGATGACAAAAGATGGCGCGGGTACATTCGATACCAAAAACGCCAAATAAAATCGGAAATGAATTCCTGCGCCCGAATGGAGTGAATGTGCCCGCTAATATTATTAGGGTGGACTTCTGGGACGGAAATGAGTTTGTAAAATAATTGACGTAAATGAGACAAAATGGCGCGTCTACATGCGATAGCAAAAACGCGAAATAAATTCGGAAATCAATTGCTGCGCCCAAATGAAGTGAATGTTCCCTCTCATATCAATAGAGTGGACTTCTGGGACGGAAATGAGTTCGTGAAAGGATTGACGGGAATTAGGAAAAATGGCGCGGGTACATCCGGTACCAAAAACGCGGAATAGAATCGGAAATCAATTCCTGCGTCCAAACGCAGTGAATGTTTCCTCTAATGTTGATAAGGTGGACTTCTGGGACGAAAATGAGTTCCTAAAAAAATAGACAAAAATTAGAAAAAATGGCGCGGGTACATCAGGTAGCAAAAACGCGCAATAAAATCGGAAATAAATTCCTGCGCCCGAACGGAGTGAATGTGCCCTCTGATATTGATAGGGTGGACTTCTGGGATGAAAATGACTTCGTAATGAATTGACGGAAATTAGAAAAAATGGCGCGGGTACATCCGGTAGCAAAAACGCAAAATAAAATCGGAAAAGAATTCCTGCGCCCGAACGGATTGAATGTGCCCTCTCATATTGATAGGGTGGACTTCTGGGATGGAAATGGGTTCGTAAAAAATTGATGGAGATGAGAAAAGATGACGCGGGTACATCCGGTACCAAGAACGCAAAATAAAATCGGAAATGAATTCCTGCGCCCGAATGGAGTGAATGTGCCCTCTAATAATAATAGGGTGGACTTCTGGGACGGAAATGAGTTTGTCAAAAAATTGACGGAAATGAGAAAAAATGACGCGAGTACATCCGGTACCAAAAAAGCGAAATAGAATTGGAAATAAATTCCTGCGCCCAAACGGAGTGAATGTGCCCTCTAATATCAATAGGGTGGACTTCTGGGATGAAAATGAGTTTGTGAAAAATTGATGGAGATGACAGAAGATGACGTGGGCACATCCGGTACCAAAAATGCGAAATAAAATCGGAAATAGATTCCTGCGCTCAAACAGAGTGAATGTGCCCTCTAATAATGATGGGGTGAACTTCCGGGACGAAAATAAGTTTGTAAAAAAATTGATGGAAATGACAAAAAATGGCGCCGGTACATCCGGTACCAACAACGCAAAATAAATTCGGAAATGAATTCCTGCGCCCAGATGGAGTGAATGTGCCCTCTCATAATGATAGGGTGGATTTCTTGGACGAAAATGTGTTCGTAAAATAATTGACGGAAATTAGAAAAGATGTCGCGAGCATATCCGGTATCAAAAACGCGAAATAAAATCGGAAATGAATTACTGCCCCCAAACGGAGTAGATGTGCCCTCTAATATTATTAGGGTGGACTTCTGGGACGGAAATGAGTTTGTCAAATAATTGACGTAGATGAGAAAAAATGGCGCGTATACATGCGATAGCAAAAACGTGAAATAAAATCGGAAATCAATTGCTGCGCCCAAATGAAGTGAATGTGCCCTCTAATATCAATAGAGTGGACTTCTGGGATGTAAATGAGTTTGTAAAAAATTGATGGAGATGACAAAAGATGGCGCGGGTACATTCGATACCAAAAACGCCAAATAAAATCGGAAATGAATTCCTGCGCCCGAATGGAGTGAATGTGCCCGCTAATATTATTAGGGTGGACTTCTGGGACGGAAATGAGTTTGTAAAATAATTGACGTAAATGAGACAAAATGGCGCGTCTACATGCGATAGCAAAAACGCGAAATAAATTCGGAAATCAATTGCTGCGCCCAAATGAAGTGAATGTTCCCTCTCATATCAATAGAGTGGACTTCTGGGACGGAAATGAGTTCGTGAAAGGATTGACGGGAATTAGGAAAAATGGCGCGGGTACATCCGGTACCAAAAACGCGGAATAGAATCGGAAATCAATTCCTGCGTCCAAACGCAGTGAATGTTTCCTCTAATGTTGATAAGGTGGACTTCTGGGACGAAAATGAGTTCCTAAAAAAATAGACAAAAATTAGAAAAAATGGCGCGGGTACATCAGGTAGCAAAAACGCGCAATAAAATCGGAAATAAATTCCTGCGCCCGAACGGAGTGAATGTGCCCTCTGATATTGATAGGGTGGACTTCTGGGATGAAAATGACTTCGTAATGAATTGACGGAAATTAGAAAAAATGGCGCGGGTACATCCGGTAGCAAAAACGCAAAATAAAATCGGAAAAGAATTCCTGCGCCCGAACGGATTGAATGTGCCCTCTCATATTGATAGGGTGGACTTCTGGGATGGAAATGGGTTCGTAAAAAATTGATGGAGATGAGAAAAGATGACGCGGGTACATCCGGTACCAAGAACGCAAAATAAAATCGGAAATGAATTCCTGCGCCCGAATGGAGTGAATGTGCCCTCTAATAATAATAGGGTGGACTTCTGGGACGGAAATGAGTTTGTCAAAAAATTGACGGAAATGAGAAAAAATGACGCGAGTACATCCGGTACCAAAAAAGCGAAATAGAATTGGAAATAAATTCCTGCGCCCAAACGGAGTGAATGTGCCCTCTAATATCAATAGGGTGGACTTCTGGGATGAAAATGAGTTTGTGAAAAATTGATGGAGATGACAGAAGATGACGTGGGCACATCCGGTACCAAAAATGCGAAATAAAATCGGAAATAGATTCCTGCGCTCAAACAGAGTGAATGTGCCCTCTAATAATGATGGGGTGAACTTCCGGGACGAAAATAAGTTTGTAAAAAAATTGATGGAAATGACAAAAAATGGCGCCGGTACATCCGGTACCAACAACGCAAAATAAATTCGGAAATGAATTCCTGCGCCCAGATGGAGTGAATGTGCCCTCTCATAATGATAGGGTGGATTTCTTGGACGAAAATGTGTTCGTAAAATAATTGACGGAAATTAGAAAAGATGTCGCGAGCATATCCGGTATCAAAAACGCGAAATAAAATCGGAAATGAATTACTGCCCCCAAACGGAGTAGATGTGCCCTCTAATATTATTAGGGTGGACTTCTGGGACGGAAATGAGTTTGTCAAATAATTGACGTAGATGAGAAAAAATGGCGCGTATACATGCGATAGCAAAAACGTGAAATAAAATCGGAAATCAATTGCTGCGCCCAAATGAAGTGAATGTGCCCTCTAATATCAATAGAGTGGACTTCTGGGATGTAAATGAGTTTGTAAAAAATTGATGGAGATGACAAAAGATGGCGCGGGTACATTCGATACCAAAAACGCCAAATAAAATCGGAAATGAATTCCTGCGCCCGAATGGAGTGAATGTGCCCGCTAATATTATTAGGGTGGACTTCTGGGACGGAAATGAGTTTGTAAAATAATTGACGTAAATGAGACAAAATGGCGCGTCTACATGCGATAGCAAAAACGCGAAATAAATTCGGAAATCAATTGCTGCGCCCAAATGAAGTGAATGTTCCCTCTCATATCAATAGAGTGGACTTCTGGGACGGAAATGAGTTCGTGAAAGGATTGACGGGAATTAGGAAAAATGGCGCGGGTACATCCGGTACCAAAAACGCGGAATAGAATCGGAAATCAATTCCTGCGTCCAAACGCAGTGAATGTTTCCTCTAATGTTGATAAGGTGGACTTCTGGGACGAAAATGAGTTCCTAAAAAAATAGACAAAAATTAGAAAAAATGGCGCGGGTACATCAGGTAGCAAAAACGCGCAATAAAATCGGAAATAAATTCCTGCGCCCGAACGGAGTGAATGTGCCCTCTGATATTGATAGGGTGGACTTCTGGGATGAAAATGACTTCGTAATGAATTGACGGAAATTAGAAAAAATGGCGCGGGTACATCCGGTAGCAAAAACGCAAAATAAAATCGGAAAAGAATTCCTGCGCCCGAACGGATTGAATGTGCCCTCTCATATTGATAGGGTGGACTTCTGGGATGGAAATGGGTTCGTAAAAAATTGATGGAGATGAGAAAAGATGACGCGGGTACATCCGGTACCAAGAACGCAAAATAAAATCGGAAATGAATTCCTGCGCCCGAATGGAGTGAATGTGCCCTCTAATAATAATAGGGTGGACTTCTGGGACGGAAATGAGTTTGTCAAAAAATTGACGGAAATGAGAAAAAATGACGCGAGTACATCCGGTACCAAAAAAGCGAAATAGAATTGGAAATAAATTCCTGCGCCCAAACGGAGTGAATGTGCCCTCTAATATCAATAGGGTGGACTTCTGGGATGAAAATGAGTTTGTGAAAAATTGATGGAGATGACAGAAGATGACGTGGGCACATCCGGTACCAAAAATGCGAAATAAAATCGGAAATAGATTCCTGCGCTCAAACAGAGTGAATGTGCCCTCTAATAATGATGGGGTGAACTTCCGGGACGAAAATAAGTTTGTAAAAAAATTGATGGAAATGACAAAAAATGGCGCCGGTACATCCGGTACCAACAACGCAAAATAAATTCGGAAATGAATTCCTGCGCCCAGATGGAGTGAATGTGCCCTCTCATAATGATAGGGTGGATTTCTTGGACGAAAATGTGTTCGTAAAATAATTGACGGAAATTAGAAAAGATGTCGCGAGCATATCCGGTATCAAAAACGCGAAATAAAATCGGAAATGAATTACTGCCCCCAAACGGAGTAGATGTGCCCTCTAATATTATTAGGGTGGACTTCTGGGACGGAAATGAGTTTGTCAAATAATTGACGTAGATGAGAAAAAATGGCGCGTATACATGCGATAGCAAAAACGTGAAATAAAATCGGAAATCAATTGCTGCGCCCAAATGAAGTGAATGTGCCCTCTAATATCAATAGAGTGGACTTCTGGGATGTAAATGAGTTTGTAAAAAATTGATGGAGATGACAAAAGATGGCGCGGGTACATTCGATACCAAAAACGCCAAATAAAATCGGAAATGAATTCCTGCGCCCGAATGGAGTGAATGTGCCCGCTAATATTATTAGGGTGGACTTCTGGGACGGAAATGAGTTTGTAAAATAATTGACGTAAATGAGACAAAATGGCGCGTCTACATGCGATAGCAAAAACGCGAAATAAATTCGGAAATCAATTGCTGCGCCCAAATGAAGTGAATGTTCCCTCTCATATCAATAGAGTGGACTTCTGGGACGGAAATGAGTTCGTGAAAGGATTGACGGGAATTAGGAAAAATGGCGCGGGTACATCCGGTACCAAAAACGCGGAATAGAATCGGAAATCAATTCCTGCGTCCAAACGCAGTGAATGTTTCCTCTAATGTTGATAAGGTGGACTTCTGGGACGAAAATGAGTTCCTAAAAAAATAGACAAAAATTAGAAAAAATGGCGCGGGTACATCAGGTAGCAAAAACGCGCAATAAAATCGGAAATAAATTCCTGCGCCCGAACGGAGTGAATGTGCCCTCTGATATTGATAGGGTGGACTTCTGGGATGAAAATGACTTCGTAATGAATTGACGGAAATTAGAAAAAATGGCGCGGGTACATCCGGTAGCAAAAACGCAAAATAAAATCGGAAAAGAATTCCTGCGCCCGAACGGAGTGAATGTGCCCTCTCATATTGATAGGGTGGACTTCTGGGATGGAAATGAGTCCGTAAGAAATTGATGGAGATGAGAAAAGATGACGCGGGTACATCCGGTACCAAAAACGCAAAATAAAATCGGAAATGAATTCCTGCGCCCGAATGGAGTGAATGTGCCCTCTAATAATAATAGGGTGGACTTCTGGGACGGAAATGAGTTCGTCAAAAAATTGACGGAAATGAGAAAAAATGACGCGAGTACATCCGGTACCAAAAAAGCGAAATAGAATTGGAAATAAATTCCTGCGCCCAAACGGAGTGAATGTGCCCTCTAATATCAATAGGGTGGACTTCTGGGATGAAAATGAGTTTGTGAAAAATTGATGGAGACGACAGAAGATGACGTGGGCACATCCGGTACCAAAAATACGAAATAAAATCGGAAATAGATTCCTGCGCTCAAACAGAGTGAATGTGCCCTCTAATAATGATGGGGTGGATTTCCGGGACGAAAATGAGTTTGTAACAAAATTGATGGAAATGACAAAAAATGGCGCCGGTACATCCGGTACCAACAACGCAAAATAAATTCGGAAATGAATTCCTGCGCCCAGATGGAGTGAATGTGCCCTCTCATAATGATAGGGTGGATTTCTTGGACGAAAATGTGTTTGTAAAATAATTGACGGAAATTAGAAAAGATGTCGCGAGCATATCCGGTATCAAAAACGCGAAATGAAATCGGAAATGAATTACTGCCCCCAAACGGAGTAAATGTGCCCTCTAATATTATAAGGGTGGACTTCTGGGACGGAAATGAGTTTGTCCAATAATTGACGTAGATGAGAAAAAATGGCGCGTATACATGCGATAGCAAAAACGTGAAATAAAATCGGAAATCAATTGCTGCGCCCAAATGAAGTGAATGTGCCCTCTAATATCAATAGAGTGGACTTCTGGGATGAAAATGAGTTTGTAAAAAATTGATGGAGATGACAAAAGATGGCGCGGGTACATTCGGTACCAAAAACGCCAAATAAAATCGGAAATGAATTCCTGCGCCCGAATGGAGTGAATGTGCCCGCTAATATTATTAGGGTGGACTTCCGGGACGGTAATGAGTTTGTAAAATAATTGACGTAAATGAGAAAAAATGGCGCGTCTACATGCGATAGCAAAAACGCGAAATAAAATCAGAAATCAATTGCTGCGCCCAAACGGAGTGAATGTGCCGTCTAATATTAATAGAGTATTTTCTGGGATGAGAATGACTTCGTAAAAAAATTGTTGGAATTGAGGAAAAATGCCGCGGGTCCGTCCGGTAGCAAAAACGCGAAATTGAATCGGAAATCAATTCCTGCGACCAAACGGACTGAATGTGCCCTATGATATTGATGGGGTCAACTTCTGGGACGAGAATGAGTTTGTAAAAAAATTGACGGAAATTACAAAAAATAGCGCGGGTACATCCGATACCAAAAACGCGAAATAGAATCGGAAATAAATTCCTGCGCCTGGACGGAGTGAATGTGCCCTCTCATCTCAATAGGGTGGACTTCTGTAACGAAAATGAGTTTGTAAAATAATTGACGTAAATGAGAAAAAATGCCGCGTATACATGCGATAGCAAAACCGCGAAATAAAATCGAAAATCAATTGCTGCGCCCGAATGAAGTGAATGTTCCCTCTAATATTGATAGGGTGGACTCCTGGGATGAAAATGACTTCGTAAAAGAATTATCGGAAATTGGAAAAAATGGCGCGTGTACATCCGGTACCAAAAACGCGGAATAGAATCGGAAATCAATTCCTGCGTCCAAACGCAGTGAATGTTTCCTCTAATGTTGATAAGGTGGACTTCTGGGACGAAAATGAGTCCGTGAAAGAATTGACGGAAATGAGAAAAAATGACGCGGGTACATCCGGTACCAAAAACGCGAAATAAAATCGGAAATAAATTCCCGCGCCCAAACGGAGTGAATGTGCCCTCTAATATTGATAGGGTGGACTTCTGGGATGAAAATGGGTTTGTGAAAAATTCATGCAGATGAGAAAAGATGATGCGGGTACATCCGTTACCAAGAACGCGAAATAAAATCGGAAATGATTTCCTGCGCCCGAATGGAGTGAATGTGCCCTCCAATAATAATAGGGTGGACTTCTGGGCCAAAAATGAGTTTGTAATAGAATTGACGAAAAATAGAAAATATGGCGCGGGTACATCCGGTACTAAAAACACGAAATAAAATCGGAAATAAATTCCTGCGCCCGAACGGAGTGAATGTGCCCTCTAAAATTTCCAGGGTGGACTTCCCGGACGAAAGTGAGTTCGTTAAAAAACGGACGAAAATTACAAAAAATGGCGCGTGTACATCCGGTACCAAAAATGCGAAATGAAATCGGAAATAAATTCCTGCGCTCAAACAGAGTGAATGTGCCCTCTAATAATAATGGGGTGGACTTCTGGGACGAAAATAAGTTCGTAAAAATATTGATGGAAATTACAAAAAATGGCGCCGGTACATCCGGTACCAACAACGCAAAATAAATTCGGAAATGAATTCCTGCGCCCAGATGGAGTGAATGTGCCCTCTAATATTATTAGGGTAGACTTCTGGGATGAAAATGAGTTCGTAACAAAATTGACGGAAATTAGAAAAAATGGCGCGGCCGTATCCGGTACCAAAAACGCGAAATAAAATCGGAAATGAATTTCTGCGCCCAAACGGAGTGAATGTGCCCTCTAATATGAATAGGGTGGACTTCTTGAACGAAAATGAGTTCGTATAAAAATTGACGAAAATTAGAAAAAATCGTGCGGGTACAGCCGGTTCCAAAAACGCGAAATGAAATCGGAAATAAATTCCTGCCCCCGAATGGAGTGAATGTTCCCTCTAATAATAATAGGGTGGACTTCTGGTACGAAAATGAGTTCCTAAAAAAATAGACAAAAATTAGAAAAAATGGCGCGGCCACATCAGGTAGCAAAAACGCGAAATAAAATCGGAAATAAATTCCTGCGCCCGAACGGAGTGAATGTGCCCTCTAATATTGATAAGGTGGACTTCTGGGATGAAAATGACTTTGTAATGAATTGACGGAAATTGGAAAAAATGGCGCGGGTACATCCGGTAGCAAAAACGCAAAATAAAATCGGAAAAGAATTCCTGCGCCCGAACGGAGTGAATGTGCCCTCTCATATTGATAGGGTGGCCTTCTGGGATGGAAATGAGTTCGTAAAAAATTGATGGAGATGAGAAAAGATGACGCGGGTACATCCGGTACCAAAAACGCAAAATAAAATCGGAAATGAATTCCTGCGCCCGAATGGAGTGAATGTGCCCTCTAATAATAATAGGGTGGACTTCTGGGACGGAAATGAGTTTGTCAAAAAATTGACGGAAATGAGAAAAAATGACGCGAGTACATCCGGTACCAAAAAAGCGAAATAGAATCGGAAATAAATTCCTGCGCCCAAACGGAGTGAATGTGCCCTCTAATATCAATAGGGTGGACTTCTGGGATGAAAATGAGTTTGTGAAAAATTGATGGAGATGACAAAAGATGACGTGGGCACATCCGGTACCAAAAATGCGAAATAAAATCGGAAATAGATTCCTGCGCTCAAACAGAGTGAATGTGCCCTCTTATAATAATGGGGTGGACTTCCGGGACGAAAATGAGTTAGTAAAAAAATTGATGGAAATTACAAAAAATGGCGCCGGTACATCCGGTACCAACAACGCAAAATAAATTCGGAAATGAATTCCTGCGCCCAGATGGAGTGAATGTGCCCTCTCATATTATTGGAGTAACTTCTGGGATGAGAATAACTTTGTAAAAAAATTGACGGAAATTAGGAAACATGGCGCGGGTACGTCCGGTACCAAAAACGCCAAATAAAATCGGAAATGAATTTCTGCGCCCGAATAGAGTGAATGTGCCCGCTAATATTATCAGGGTGGACTTCTCGGACGGAAATGAGTTCGTCAAATAATTGACGTAGATGAGAAAAAATGGCGCGTATACATGCGATAGCAAAAACGTGAAATAAAATCGGAAATCAATTGCTGCGCCCAAATGGAGTGACTGTGCCCTCTAATATCAATAAAGTGGACTTCTGGGATGAAAATGAGTTTGTAAAAAATTGATGGAGATGACAAAAGATGGCGCGGGTACATTCGGTACCAAAAACGCCGAATAAAATCGGAAATGAATTCCTGCGCCCGAATGGAGTGAATGTGCCCGCTAATATTATTAGGGTGGACTTCTGGGACGGAAATGAGTTTGTAAAATAATTGACGTGAATGAGAATAAATGGCGCGTCTACATGCGATAGTAAAAACGCGAAATCAAATCGGAAATCAATTGCTGCGCCCAAATGAAGTGAATGTTCCCTCTCATATTCATAGCGTGGACTTTTGGGACGGAAATGAGTTTGTGAAAGGATTGACGGGAATTAGAAAAAATGGCGCGGGTACATCCGGTAACAAAAACCTGAAATAAAATCGGAAATAAATTCCTGCGCCCGAACGGATTGAATGTGCCCTCTAATGTTGGAAGGATGGACTTCTGAAACGAAGATGAGTTTCTAAAAAAATTGATGAAAATCAAAAAGAATGGCGCGGGTACTTCAGGTACCAAAAACGCGAAATGAAGTCTCAAATAAATTCCTGTATCTGAACGGAGTGAATGTGCCCTCTAATATTAAAAGCGTTGTTACGTGCAAGCGAGATGTGGCGAGATTGCCGTCTATGCTAGTCGTAATTTAGAATACGGAAGTCACCTGAGCGGTTAAGTATTTTCCGTTGTGGGTCTTTGCTTTATTAAACCACTAAAGTGGACCTGAAGGATTGAGTGAAAGGATAGTAACTCGAACTGGATGATGCCAGTTCGACACAATTAAATTATATAGAGATGTATTCTTGCCAACGAGTACTATATGATAACAATTTCAGTAGTCGTGGTGGGGATTTGAAACAATAGAATTCATTGTGCTAATTACAGTTTCAGTTGTGTTTATAGTTGTAGTTTCACTTAAGGTTATAGTTGGGAATGATAGATAGGAATTTAGATGGTATGAACCAGTGGAAACAGTGATACCTGACTGCGCGGTGCGTCAACTTTTACAACCCGTCACCAAGGAGGCCGATTGGTCGAAGAGTACGGATAGCCCTTGAGGTGTCTTGGCGGTTGCCGTGCGATGTGCTCCTGTACCAAGCCGGTCTTCTACAGTCGGAAAAACCTCCAGTGACAAGGTGTGACGATCCCAAGTGCACGGTCACTTCCGAAAATAATTCTGACTACACGAGCAAGGGATACGGGGTCTTTTTATCCCTTGCTAATCGGCCTTTGGCGGGGGATGGAATTTCCTTGGTCAGCTTCCAGGGAACCTCTGTTTCGCCCGCGCAGTTTGGCTTACTCATCCGCTAGCTCATACCTGTGTTGAAATTGCTGAACCGGCGGCCTAGATTCTACCGTCGCGTGGTGTATTGCGACACACTCCGGTTCGTTCGTAACAGCATCCTCCCCCAAGACGCTATCTTCGGTAGTAACCGGGGGTTGCGTCTGGTCTCCGAGAACAGCCGGATGGTGTCCGATCTAAATAACCGTGAATAACGATCTCAGCTAGATGTTTGTGGTCCGCGTACAACTTGTCTATTTCGCCATTGTAGTACGCAGCGTCATCCTGGTCCAGTGTTCCAAACAGGCTCTTACTGAGACTGCCGATGAAGCCTATGGGAGCTCCGCGCTTCGTCCTGGACACCGGGACGTCTCCATCCCTAGGTGTATTACGTAGCATCTCCTCGTATTTGTAGGTGTCGTTCAGCTTCCCGGTCAGCATGGGCTCTATTTTAGTGTCCGAACAGGGGGCGTCGTTGAACTTTGCACATAAGTCCCTTAGGTATTTCATGTGCATTGGGATGTTCGGTTTCTGGTCCAGGAAGTCTTGTATCTGTAGATGGGTGACGAGCTTCCAGGTCGTGTGGGACGCTCGTAACGTTCGCGTCCGTTCATAGTAGATTCCAGGGTTGTGCGGCAACCTGGAGATTTCGTAATCCTCATTTTGTTCCTCCGACTGCCCCTGCGTGTTCCCCAGAAGCACACAGGCTACGAACACGTAAAGTGGGTAGTACTTAATCATTCCTGCCTGCAAAGGAGAGTTTGGGTTGATTAGATGCCTAGCGAGGTGGTGTTTCGTTGGCGGTGAAGGGAAGAGGGGGGTGGAAAAGCAGGACTAGTGTGAGAATGGCTATTTTGCTTTTGGCCCTTCGTTTTTCTTCTTCAGCCTATCAAGGTGTTTCAGGCGTCGTTTGCCGTCCGGTCCTATTATGATGGCAGTATTTAGGTCCAGCATCTCGGCGATTTCGAAGGGTCCATCGTAGTGAGGGTCCAGTTTGCGCCTAACTTCCCGTCTAGCATAAACTTGATTGCCTACACGAAATTGGATAGGGTTGGTTTTCAAGTCGTAACGGCGTTTTGAACTCTGCTTAGCGGAGTTGAGATTGTTTCCTCCTATTTCCGCTAACTCGTTTAATCTAGTCACCAGGTTTTCCATATACTTAGTCGTGGTCGGCAAGTGTTTGGCCAAGGGCAGGGTCTCGGGTGTTCTTTTCAATTTTCCGAAGGCCATCTCGTGCGGGGTGAAGTTCGTGCCTTCATGCACTGCCGAGTTGTAACAGCGCATGGCATCAGGCAATAGGTCGTCCCATTCCACGTGGTCGTCGACGAAGTGTCTAAGATAGTCAACGAGTCCCGTGTGGCTGCGCTCCAGTGACCCATTCGTCCGTGGATGATATCCAGACGTCATCACGTGGTTCACTTTGTTAATTTGCAGGAACTCCCTCATGTTGTCACTCGTGAAGCATTTCCCGCGATCGGTCAGCAGTATCAAGGGCGTGCTGTATGGCTTGAAGTATCTCTGATCCAGGGCCCGAATTACTGACAATGATGTTTGGTCACGTAACTCGAAGGCGTGTCCCAGCTTAGTGAGTAGGTCCAGCACCGTCAGGATGTATTTATTCCCTCGGCTGGTAGTTGGTCGTGGTCCTACAATGTCTATGGCAATCTTTTCCCAGGCTTCTACTGGAGTATCTGTGATGACCATCGGTTCCCGGGTCGTGATGCGTGATACCTTTCGTTTCTGGCAGTTCCCGCAGCATCGGATCACGTCCTGGACCTCGTTTCTCATCCCAGGCCAGTAATAACGTTGTCGTAAGCGTCGATAGGTCTTGGTGACTCCCTTATGTCCTCCAGTTTTCCCTTCGTGCCATTCCTTGACGATCTGCAATCGTTTCTCTGGTGGGGGTGTTTCAATTTCCCCCGTACAAAGGTAGATCAAGCACGGGTAGTCCCGGAATAACTCCTGGATCAAGGATTTGACGATTACCGGCTGTAGGTTGTCGATCCCGTCGCCTTTCACAGCCAATATTATTTCGTTGGTCCCTGTATTTTCCATAGCGTTCTTTAACGCATTCAGTCCGTCAACTAGGTCGTTAGGGGCCATCCTGTGGTAGTACTGCTCCATGCTGGCTATGGAGAAAACCTTTCGTTTATTTCGTGTGGTTACCACGACGTGTCCTATTCCCTGCATCGCCTCCTTGAGGGCTTCTGGACTGAGGAAGCCCATCCCCTGGAGTTGTTTAGCTACAGGCGTGGTAAGTAGGCAGTCCGTGGAAATGAAGTGCGCATAATTGCTCTTTCGCATGGTTAATGTTTCCGGGGTTAACTGTACAGGGTGTATAAAAATTATATGTCATGGCTCGGCCAGGTGATTCTCTAGCTCGAGATCGATGAAGATCTGTAAAAACATGGCCCCGCAAAATTGACCTCTACCTCGAAATTGAAGGTCAAATTTTTTTATTATCTTCAAAAATTCTACTCGTCAAGAGAAACAAAAGTCTCTGAGAAACCAGGGGTGGCAAATGAGGCCTTCACTCCGAAAAAAAAATAATCAATTTGACCAAAATTTTGCCATGAATGTTGATGAAAGAAGCTGAATAATAGTAAAATTGGGCAAAGAGGGTTTGGAGTCACAAAATACCGCGGAAATGACGAACCGCGGAGACCTGATCACTGCGTGTGTGCCGGATCGCGCGCTCAGACACAAAAGATTATTGTTGTGGTTGGGATAATATAATAGAACTCACCGGCTGACAGATGACAGGTTTCCCTGTTATGCTTGATTTTACTATAATTCAACTTCTTTCATCACATTCAAGGCAAAATCACATTTAATAATTTTTTAGAATTTATCAATTTTTTTCGGGGTGAAGGGCTCATTTGTCACCCCTGGTTTCTCAGAGACTTTTGTTTCTCTTGACGAGTAGATTTTTTGAAGACAATAAAAAAATTTGACCTTCAATTTCGCGGTAGAGGTCAATTTTGCGGGGCCATGTTTTTACAGATCTCCATCGATCTCGAGCTGGAGAATCACCTGGCCGAGCCATGACACATAATTTTTATATACCCTGTACTTTACATTTACCATGGACGGTGTTAATATGTTTACGGGATTTATTGGATTCGGTGGTTACGCCTTTCCGATCGCCCTCGTCGGTTGTGTCATGTCCTCAGGAATCATCGGAACTACTCAGATACAGAGGCGGGTTAACTCCAGGTGCCCTGCGTTCCTCAGGCACAGCTTCGTCTTCCGAAGAGTCTGGGGAACCAGCTGGTGATCCGTATGGGGTCGACCGCCCTGTTGGTACCAATGAGCGTCGCGGTGTCGGTAGAAAGGAAACCCTATTCCTCCGAGGTCTTTGTACTGGCGTCGAAGGTCTCGGCTCCTGCGTTGAAATATTAGCAACTTCCATACCTTGTTCCGTAGGTGGCTTAGGTTTCTCCGTGTTTCGTGGCGTACGTGGTGAAGAATTATCAAACGACCGAGCAAGTTCCCTGATATGTTCCCGTGCCTTATCCAGGGTCAACCCTTCAGCGGCGCGGATCAAGGACGCACCCTCCCGATTGAGTCGTTGCTGCGCGGTCTCTGCGCGTTGGTGGTCTGACAGGTTTCGTGTGCCATTCGGGTCCCTGTCAGCATCCGAGTCCTTCTCACCAGTAGTGTCGAGGTTGAGTATGCTGAGATTTAGCGTCTCCTCAGGTCTCGGAAACCGTTTCTGCAGGAGGTCCTCAATTACTTGGCTGGTAGCGGGATCCGTCTCCTTCAGCATTTTATGAAACTGTATTCTGTCGGAGGTTAGCTCGCTGGGTTGATTGGTAGTCAAATCGCAGATAGTAAGGTCATGGCTGGTTCGAGTCGTGGTATCGCGTGAGTCGTTGTTGGTCCCAACACCATCCTTCCCGAGAATTTCTGAAACAGATCTGTCACCTTGTTCCGCGATTCCGGCAGCTGGCGGAATCGTTTGCTCGGAAGTAGAGTCGGTCGTGTCGGTTTCATTCGGGTAGGTCATGGGTGCGATTCTCCTATGTTCGCGGAGCCGGCTCGCTATAGTGCTGACATCAGCGTTCTGCTCAGGTTTCGTCGTCGGCTTGTACTCTAGATCTCCGGTCTTGTCTTTCATTCGTAAAGGCAGACAGTGGGCCACCGGGTTACGAGATAAGGCATTGGCGTTAGCGTTTGCGCTTCCAGCCTTATATACGATCCGGAAGTCATACTCCGCCAATCTGAGCCTCCAGCGAGTCAGTCGGGATGTTGGATCCTTGACGTTATGTAACCAGACTAGGGCTTGATGATCGGTGTACAGAGTGAACTGTCGCCCATACAGGTACGGTCTGAAACAGTCTATGGCAAATATTACCGCTAAACATTCCTTTTCTGTTGTTGAATAATTTTCCTCAGCTGGGGATAAGGTCCTTGAGGCATAGTTTATCGGCCTTTCCTCCCCCCTTGCGCCTTGGCTCAGTACAGCGCCTATGGCGTAATCAGATGCGTCGGTTGTCACTACAAATGGGTGATTGAAGTCAGGGTACTGCAGTACTGGTTCGGCGCACAAGGCATCTCGAAGCTCCTCAAAACTCTTCTGTTGCTCCTCCCCCCATGCGAACGTTGCCTTCTTCCGCAGTTGATTAGTCATCGGCTTGCTTATCTCGGCAAAATTCGGTATGAATCGGCGGTAGTACCCGGCAAGTCCAAGGAATTGCTGGATGTTCTGCCTCGTCCTTGGGACCGGAAATTTCTTGACGGCCTCCAGAGTACGTGGATTTGGTCTCACGCCGTCTCTGCTTAGAATATGACCCAAGTACTGTAACGTTCCGGCTGTGCTGGCACGGCCGCCGCCTAGCCAGTGCAGTCGGCAAATGACCACCGCGCAGCCGCGACGCGCAGGAGCGACCGTGAGTGAGCCAAAATTCCGTGCATATCGCGAGTTCCGTGCAACCGCACCGCAGATCCGCGGGTGTCGCGGATTCCGCTATAAAAAGGGGGTACCGGAACAACCGCTACCGATTGTGTGGCAAAGCGCCCGTCGAGTCACATCGTTAATTAATTAATTAGGCACATAGCTAAAACAGTGCGTGACCGCTCTTGCTCTTAAATTGTATTCGAGACTTGCTAAAACTGAAGTACTTAGAATCACAATTTTTGATATGAAATATAAGTCTAATTAATCTCACATTGCTCACAAATAGTTTTGCTAATTTTAGATAAACTTAAAAAATTAGACGGCAAGCTTAAAAGTCGCCTTAATTTAATTAACGGCGCAATTTAATAAATTCGCGATTTGAAACATCGCGAATTACCGGATTATCTCATTTATAAAATAAAAACCTGATCGGGAACATTGATTTAACTTAGAAATTTAGATTTAGTTTAACTTTAATTTCGGCTTATTAATTCTTGATTTGATGCTTTATTTTATTACTTTATGATTTTTCTTTGATAACAACGCTATGCAAAACACGCTACTCTATGTTTTTTCTATGCTATGCAACTTTAGATGAATAACATTAAATCTATTCTTGTTAAACTGCATCCTTTTCTTTCATTTTCCTTTCTTTCTATTATTTTGGTTACCACATTTCAGCCTTCATAAATCATCATCATCATTCACTCCAAGGTAGGCTTGGTGTGTGTGGCTCGCCCAGCTCTGTCGATTTGTAGTTCTGAGTTTGCTCTCAGGCTGGCGGTACTGGTCTAACAAACCCGTATCCGCGTGCTTGATCTGAGAGTGTTTTCGAACTACTTACCAGGCTTGGCAAGCGTGATATATCCAGCTCTGCTATTCACAGCTCTGTTTAGGGAAACCTAATCCGAGTCTATCATTTGGGTATTCAGAGGTTTTTCGCTTTTCCCTCAGGAGGAGCTCCAAAGACATCACCCGTGACAAAGACACTCACGCGGACTAGCACCATATCTCCAGCTTTCAGCTGAGATATTGGTGCAGCAAGTTACATTTGGCGCCCAACGTGGGGCTCCTCTTAAATAAAATTAAATGCATTAGATTAAAATCAATTCAACTTCATTTCTAAAACTTAACTTCAATTTCTATTCAATCTTCCACTCATTCAAAATAGCTTCAGCTTTCATTCTTTTCCGAACATTGCGAAAATCGAGTCGGAAAATGGAAGGGAAGGATGCAGGTACCGGTAAGGATCAGGGAAAGGCAGTAGGTCGGTCAAACAGGGACACCGGTTTCCACGAGCAAAATGACTCGGTGGAAACCGATGATAGCATACTAAGTCCAGATCCCAGTCCCAACCGAGACGAAAACCGAGATCCCCTTGCCGAAATGGCTGCTTGTCTGAAAGCGATCAAAACGAACAGTGAGAGGATTGAAAAGAGATGGGATGAGAGATTCGCGAGCCTGGAAAACAAGGTTGACGGTTATCAACAGATAGGTGTTGAGACCCGGGTCGCATATGAATTGAAAGTTAATAAAGAAATTAGAGCACAAGCTACGTTAAATCAGAATCGGGTAGATCGCCTCGAAAACACCGTACAGGCGGTGGTAGAAAGATGGGGAACCGATATCTCTGAATGTCATAATAAAATCACAGAATCCGAAAAAACCTTGCGAAATGAAGCAACTGGGAATTACGAGGCTTTAAAAAGTAGAATAAAAGAAGGGGATCGAGTTAGCACGGAGAAAATTCAAGAATTAGAAGTTAGTCATGCTAGGTTTAAGATCGGACTCGATGCCGAATTACAAAAGCTAAAGAAACGCCCGGTTACTCAGGGAGAGGTGCATAATCAAATGCAGCTAATAACCAAACAATTAAAACTCCCGACATTCTCCGGAAAAAGCTGGGAGAAACCGACAAACTATGTTAGGGAACTAGAAGAATACCTTACTTTCCTGGGATCAGATGACGAGCTTAGCTTACGGTTGGTTGGTCAAAGCCTCGGGAATGATGCTAAGGACTGGTGGATCGCTCGCCGGGACGTCATTGACACCTGGGATATGTTTAAGACCAAGTTCCTGAATAGGTTCTGGGGCGAAGGGGTCCAGAGGGACATCCGCAAAGATATAGAATGGGGGTTCTATTTGACTGACTCGAAATTAACCTGGTCAGAGTATGCGAACAGGAAATTTGCAGCTGCAGTCGGTCTCCGTCCTAGAATTGCTGAGGAAGAAATAGTTAGAAGCCTAATTAAGCACTTTGATGAACAGGTAGTCGTAGCTGCTACTTGCCGAAATATTACCGACATCGATACCTTGCTTAGTTTCTTAGACGAGATGCAATCGGGAGGGAGATCGAATGCACCAAAGAATTTCCGCAATACGGCCGGTACAAGCCGACAAAATCAGTTCAGTAATAGATTCACTGAAAATAGAGACAGACAGGTGTCATGGCGTTCCGGCAGAGACGAGGTAAACACGTCGCGACCGTCCGCAACACGAGACACACTAACTAGGTCGGATTTGCATGAAAGCAAGCGAGACGCTGGACAACCAGCGTACGCCAATCAACAACCGACAAACTGGACAAATCCTAGAGTTAGCTCAATTACCGAAGTCGAGCCAATCGTCACAGAAATTGAGGATGACCGTGAAAGCCAGCATGCGGAAAACTAGAGCGCGCTGTTGTTTGTGAGCCGCGAAATTCGGTAACACAGCGCGAAATCGTTATCAACGCGGCAAAAATAGCTTCACTGGTCAAAAAGAACGATATTTTCGAAGATCCATCCGAGTACTTGATCAAAGAAAGCGATAATTGCGAGTCACAATGCAAGCAGTGCCCAGAAGCCTATTTTAGCATTCAAGGGATTGAAGTCAGAGGGCTTATCGATACCGGAAGTCAAGTCACTTGTGTTTCTCAAGACTGGTTCGAACGGAATATAGAAAAGCTCAAGTTTTGCGAAAGGCTGCCAGTTGTCAATTTCCAGATAGTAGGTGCGACAGGGGGCAAGCCAGTTAAAGTAAAAGAACAATTTTTCGCAGAGATAACCATCGGGAGACAAACAGATCAAATATGCTTTTTAGTAATTCCACGGCTCGATCACGAGGTCATACTCGGAATCGACACCTTGCACCGATGGAAAGCAGATATAGACTTAAGAACAAACAAACTGTATTTTCAAACAGCTTCCACCAATACAAATGTCGAGCTATTCAAAGCTAATCATATTGAAGACTACCAGAGAGAGTCACTATCAATCAGTAGAATCAATCGCGAAAAAATAACCGCCGATAAGATTGAAGACAAGACAAATGAGTATGCACTGACCAATGATGAAATTAATGAGAAATTGTCTGAGTGTCAGGTACTTGCTCAAAAAGAACTAGAGTCATTTGCAAATCTGCTGATAGAATATCAAGACGTTTTTTATAAATTACCTGGTAGGGTTTCAGTATACGAACATCAAATAAAAATTTACGAAGATAGACCGTTTGTCAGAAGGTCTTATCCTATACCGATGATCCATAGAGAAAAAGTCAAACTTGAAATACAAAAAATGCTCGATTTAGGAGTGATCGAAAGATCACATAACGAGTACATCAATCCTGTAGTTGTCGTTGCAAAGAAAACAGGTGATATCAGATTAGTTTTAGATGCAAGATACATCAATAAATTGATAGTACCTGACCATGACTGCGCTCAATCGACTGAGGTCCTTTTCCAGAAGTGTGGAAACGCATCTTATATGTCGAGTTTAGATCTTACGGCGAGTTTTTGGCAAGTTCCTTTGCACCCTAATTCGAGAAAATATACCGCATTCATGCACGAAGGAAAAACGTATCATTTCACAGTTACCCCTTATGGGCTTAATACGAGTTTGGCCAGTCTCATTCGAGCATTGGATTTAATTTTAAGGGAAACAGAGCAGTTCACAGTCAACTTTGTTGACGACATCCTGTGTATTTCTGACTCCGTTCCGTCCCATTTGGCTCACCTGAAATTATTATTTGAGGTTTTCCGGAAACATAATATGACACTTAATTTCAAGAAGTCAAAATTCTTTAGAGAAGAAATTGATTTTCTCGGGCATCGGATAACAAAAGATGGGATACACCCACAGCCAGAAAAGATCGAGGCAATAAATCGATTTCCCGAGCCGAGAAACGCAAAACAACTTGAAGGATTTTTGGGATTAGCAAACTATTATAGTAAATTCACCAGTGCATACGCGAATGCAACGTTTCCGTTACTCTCTTTAGTAAGGAAGGGTGCCAAGTGGGATTGGACGGAGGAAATGAAAACACATTTCACTACAGTCAAACAATTATTTTGCGATACGATGGTTATCAATCATGCGGATTCGAAAAAAAGATACTACTTGCAATGTGACGCTAGCAATTATGCAGTCGGGGCCGTGCTTTATCAATTATCTGATAACAACGAGGAACGGATCGTGGGTTTCGCTAGTAGAACAATGAAAGGAGCAGAACTGAATTATTTTACATCAGAAAAAGAGTTATTAGCGATTGTATTCGCTCTGGGAAAATTCAGAACTTTCATTGTTGGTGCGAAGCTTACGATCCGAACCCATCATAAAGCACTAACGTTCATTTTTTCATGCAAACTTGTTAGCTCTCGTTGAGCACGCTGGGTTTTGTTCATCCAAACGTATGATTTCGATATAGAATACATCAAAGGTACGGATAATATAGTCGCGGACGTGTTGAGCCGATATCCACCAGAACGAAAACAGAATATAGATTCAGTAGCGCAACTAGGCATCTCTGCACCGCTGGCTAAAGAAATTGATAAGCAGCTAAGCAGAAACTTAGGGAATTATTCAGTGCTGCAAAAAACTGATAAAAGAATTAGCGAATTGCTTGAATCTGAAAAACTACAGCTAAATAACAGTTTAGAAATTGTAAACGAAGTGTTATATCACCGTGAGCCAGGGGGCAGGCTACGAGCCTACGTCCCTGAAGCGTCAGTAAAGAAACTGGTCATCGAATGTCACGAGCTATACGGTCACATAGGCGCAAGCAAGTGTCACAAAATACTTAAAGAGGGATTCTATTATCCCAAACTCGCAAAACGTATAAGACAAACATTAGTCAGCTGCGATAGATGCCAGCGGTGTAAGGTGCCAAATCGGTATAGCTACGCCAATATGCAGAATATTGTGCCTGACGGACCGGGGGAATTGTTGTCGATCGACTACCTAGGCCCGCTACCAGCGAGTAAGGGGAATTACAAATGGCTATTAGTCACTATAGATGCTTTTAGCAAATATGTAAAATTATACCCGTTGAAAGCAGCAAATGCACCGTCGACAATAAAATGCATATTCGAGCAATACATTCCCGAGCTGGGCAAGCCAAAAAGGATCCAGTGCGATCATGGCACGCAGTTCACTTCAGCAGCATGGCAAAATAAATTAAACGAAGAAAATATTAAATTAAACTATTCGTCTATCAGACACCCGCAAGGGAATATTGTAGAACGCGTGAACCGCGAATTAGGCCGGTTTTTCAGAACCTTCTTAACAGATAAACACACATCGTGGATAAATTGGTTAAGAATAATAGAGAGCTGTGTGAACGAAGTGTGCCATGATTCCACTGGATTCACACCCTGCGAAATACATCTGAAGCAAAGGCCGTCTAGATTCTGTGAAAGCTGGTTAATAAAAAATAAAACTGATATACCATACGATACGAAACTAACATTAGTAAAAAAAAACATTATTAGAAACGGCAAACGTAGAGCCGATAGATTTAACTCTACGCACAAAATGGCTAGATTTAAGGTAGGAGATTTAGTACTAGTTAAGGCACTCAATGTTTCCGATTCTAAGGAGAAAAAGATGGCAAAATTCTTCGATTTGTACGAGGGACCATATAAAATCAGCCGACAAGTAGGTGAGGCTACCTATGTCTTGGAGAACCCTCACACAGGCATCGAACGGGGGAAGTTCCACGTCAACATGTTCAAAGAATACATCGAAAGCGACGGAGGGGCGGACGCGTAAACACCGCAACACCTGTAAAGAAGACGCTGTATGATCTTATAGCCAAAAACACGGATTAGCGGGGTGCCCCCAAAAACTTAGACGATGATACCTGTTGATGAGGACTGTCCTACTACCACACGGACACAAAGGACTATATAAGGACACCTCATTAGCATACGAGCTAGTGCGTATTGACATTTCAAATCGAGCGGACATATCTAACAAGTGAACGATGAGTCTACCGCGGTATGTGATCCACAGCGTGGTAGTCATGAATGCGGGAACGCAAACCGATGAAGAACCAGGAGCGGTGCCAGAGCACTGGCTCATCCCTGGAAGATTCAGGAGGAGCCGTGGTAGGTACAGGCCTGGAAAGGGGACGCAGACGAAGAAACCAAGGGAACCACCAGCTACCCTGTCACCAGCGAGCCCTGATCCAGAGCCTGTGCCATCTACCAACTTCGAGCCTCAGCCGTCGACCAGCCGCGAGCCGCAGCCGACCACCAGCCGCAAGCGAGCCGCCGACGGGGAAGACGAGCCGCCAGCCAAGAGGGTGCCACGACCCGGACACCCGGTCGAGTATCGCAATGGCGGCTAATTCCCATCGAGGTGCCGCAACCATCGGAGGAGGAAAGGGAGGAGCAGAGGAAGAAGAGAGTGCTGCAGCAGGTTTTCGGATCCCTTGATCTCCCGAGCGATGACGACGAGCCAGAAACCACCGGCGAGTTGGACAACATCACCAACGACGACCTGTACCCGGCATTGGCAACGCCGGAGTACATGGCGTACTTCGAGCCGGGAGGTCAATGGGATTTCGACGAGGAGATCCTGCTGAAGACTCCAGAAAAGGAGTGATAAGGACCAAGAAGAGGGACCTGAAACCCGAACATCTGGTGAAAGAAGAAAAAGAAGCCCGGAACAACTGAGGGTTTCGTCAACGGCATTTGCGACGCGGCATTCCGCTGACGAAAAGGGGGCAGATGTAACGTTCCGGCTGTGCTGGCACGGCCGCCGCCTAGCCAGTGCAGTCGGCAAATGACCACCGCGCAGCCGCGACGCGCAGGAGCGACCGTGAGTGAGCCAAAATTCCGTGCATATCGCGAGTTCCGTGCAACCGCACCGCAGATCCGCGGGTGTCGCGGATTCCGCTATAAAAAGGGGGTACCGGAACAACCGCTACCGATTGTGTGGCAAAGCGCCCGTCGAGTCACATCGTTAATTAATTAATTAGGCACGTAGCTAAAACAGTGCGTGACCGCTCTTGCTCTTAAATTGTATTCGAGACTTGCTAAAACTGAAGTACTTAGAATCACAATTTTTGATATGAAATATAAGTCTAATTAATCTCACATTGCTCACAAATAGTTTTGCTAATTTTAGATAAACTTAAAAAATTAGACGGCAAGCTTAAAAGTCGCCTTAATTTAATTAACGGCGCAATTTAATAAATTCGCGATTTGAAACATCGCGAATTACCGGATTATCTCATTTATAAAATAAAAACCTGATCGGGAACATTGATTTAACTTAGAAATTTAGATTTAGTTTAACTTTAATTTCGGCTTATTAATTCTTGATTTGATGCTTTATTTTATTACTTTATGATTTTTCTTTGATAACAACGCTATGCAAAACACGCTACTCTATGTTTTTTCTATGCTATGCAACTTTAGATGAATAACATTAAATCTATTCTTGTTAAACTGCATCCTTTTCTTTCATTTTCCTTTCTTTCTATTATTTTGGTTACCACATTTCAGCCTTCATAAATCATCATCATCATTCACTTCAAGGTAGGCTTGGTGTGTGTGGCTCGCCCAGCTCTGTCGATTTGTAGTTCTGAGTTTGCTCTCAGGCTGGCGGTACTGGTCTAACAAACCCGTATCCGCGTGCTTGATCTGAGAGTGTTTTCGAACTACTTACCAGGCTTGGCAAGCGTGATATATCCAGCTCTGCTATTCACAGCTCTGTTTAGGGAAACCTAATCCGAGTCTATCATTTGGGTATTCAGAGGTTTTTCACTTTTCCCTCAGGAGGAGCTCCATAGACATCACCCGTGACAAAGACACTCACGCGGACTAGCACCATATCTCCAGCCTTCAGCTGAGATATTGGTGCAGTAAGTTACAGTACATTACCTCCTTACGTAGGAACTCGCACTTGTCAGTTTGCAGCTTCAATCCGTGTTCCCTCATTCTTTGCAGGAATCTTCTGACTTGATATCCATGCTGTTGCAGATTTGAGGCGAACGATACTACGTCGTCCAGGTATACGAACAATTCAATGCTCTGCAGTCCACAGAGAACTAGATCCATTAGTCGCTGGAACGTCGCAGGGGCGTTCTTGAGCCCAAACGGCATGCGTTCGTACTCGTAATGACCATTTGGTGTGGAAAATGCAGTCTTGCATTGGTCTTCCGGGTCCATACCTATTTGGTGAAATCCATTGGCCAGATCGAAGACTGAAAAGTATTGGGCCCCTCCGACTCTATCCAGAATATCTGTAATATTCGGGAGTGGATAGCTATCGCCCACCGTCTTTTCGTTGAGCGTGCGGTAGTCGATCACCATTCTCCAGCGTTTGTTCCCTTGCGAATCGGGCTTCTTTGGGACAATCCAGAGAGGTGAGTTATACGGCGAAGTGGAAGGCTTTATTATGCCATTCTTCAACAGTCCTTCGATCTGCTTTTTAATCTCCTCCTGATGTACGACTGGGAACCGGTACTGCTTGGTGTGTACAGGTGTCTCGTCGGTGGTAGTGATTTTGTGGGTCACGGTATTCGTTTTTCCTAGTTGGTCTCCCGAAAGGTAGAAACAATCCGAACATTCTTCAACGATCTCCAGAACGTGCTTCTTCTCCTCCTCATCGAGATGTTCTAGCCGGAGCGCTTTGACGATTCGGTCCACACGGTCTTCGTTCTGGTGGTCAGTAAGCTCATCCTCCGAGCCCGCATGCACCACAGCCAGATCGTATGGCTCTATTCCTGTGGACTAATAACGATTTCTACAGGTTCTTCAGTAGTGTTAGTTGCCATTACGTAGCAGACTCCGTTGTGGTTGGTCACTGCAGCCTCTCCAATGTAGACCCTGGGTGGCGTTGTGATCCTTGGCAGGTACCCTTCCCGTATCCCCTCATTATGAACTGGGATAGGAATCTGCGTCTTGCTCCTGCCCTCAAGGCGTAGAGTTTGCTGGCGGTACTTTTTTTCCACGGCGTCGATCTCTCGCCGGTTACAGAAGGGTATTGGTCGTATCGGTTCCTCGCAAGATACGATGGTCTTATGATGAAAGGATATCTCAGCCTGATGTTCGAGAAAGAACGGCGCTCCCAGCAGTCCGTCCCCGCCTATGCTGATACTGTCATAAACATAAAACAGGCTCTTTTTATCTAATGTCGTAATGGTGGTCGTACCCAATGTGTAGAGCGGCTCCTAGGATACTCCTAAAATCTCGGATCTGCATCTGTCGATGATGGGAGCCTCGTCGCCTAGTGCATCGATGTGCACTAGATTGACT
This sequence comes from Tenthredo livida, assembly GCA_963992785.1. Classification (NCBI taxonomy): domain Eukaryota; kingdom Metazoa; phylum Arthropoda; class Insecta; order Hymenoptera; family Tenthredinidae; genus Tenthredo; species Tenthredo livida. The sequence goes on from OZ023073.1 coordinate 6,083,207, forward strand.
CCAGCGCCGGTATCTAACGTGAATTGTCCTTCGCCTCGCCCCAGCTCCGGGGCTCGAATCTTGATTCTTGGTGTTGGGGCCTGCGCAATATGGCAGTGGGAGTGGTGTCCTTCTGTCTCTCGTCCTTGAATCGCACAGCTTTTATTACTTCCGTAGGCTCCGCGTCGTGACGTCCGCCCTCGTAGTTTAAAGAATTCGAGTTGGAGGCTGGTGAATCCCGTGAGGCACTCGCTCCTCGTTCGGCTGATCCTAGTTGTTGGATTCGGTCCTGCATTTCCCGTTGTTTGTGAGCTAGGGTTTGGCATATCTCTACAACATGCCCCTTGCGTTTACAGTAAATGCAGTACGGATCTCGATCACTAGAGTACTCACGTCTTTGGGTAGAGTTATCTCGCTCTCTAGATGGAGAACGAGAGTTACCTAGGTTCAGCGTTCTTAATCCCGCGTTGAAAACTCTGGTCAGGGTGTTCGGGCTGAAATCCGAACGTCTAGATCGTGATTGACGCTCCGATCCGGAGGGAGTACTACTGTCCTCGGTGGTGACGACGATGTTGTCCCTTCGTCCCTGATGTCGGTTTTCGGGTTCTCTTCTCGACTCCCAGGATGACCTGCGAGCCTGGTCGTATCTTGTCGCACTTCGATTCGAGGAATCTTCTCTGTCGTAATCCCGATAGTTACACAGCGCGCATCTGCGATTCCGGCGCGCCCGATCTTCCTCTATTACCAGGTCATAGGCTGCGTCCAGCGTTCTAGGTGATTTCGGGGCTATGGTGTAGTTTATGCGATCGGGTAACCCTCGGATGAAGTTATCCAATGCGGTTTTTTCCATTTGTGTCACGTTCTCGTCGCTGTTGGTGTAAGCCCCCTTGATGGCTGCACGAGCCTTGTTGACCAACTTGGAGGTGCGTCCGATGTAGCTTGATAAGCTCTCCCTATCTTGAATCTGCAGGCGTCCTAGCTCCGCTATAAACGAAGCCGGATCCCTGCCAGGGGCGTATCGTTTCGTGAGGTGTTTTATCAATTCGTCGACGGTGTTAAATCTCCTGCCTTCTACGCTGATTCTGGCAGCGCCGGTGAGTCGAGTGATCACCTGCTCCACGTATTCGCCTTCTTCTTCCGGGCCAACCAGAGTAAGCCCATCGCTAATTTTTCGCAAAACCTGGCCTAGTGGCGTCTTTTCACCATCGAATTCTGGTATTCGATCCACGGCCTTGAACAGTGTGTCTCTGCTCCTGTAGCTTTTCGTATACTCGATCAGGGTTGTAAGCAGTTGATCTGTAGTAGCCATGTCAGATACTGATTCCAGGTTCGACAGGTGTGGTAAGAAGGGATAAAGATAGATATGAGAAAGGATTTATTGTACATTTAGGCCGACTGCGTATACGGTAATTAAAGAGTCGAAGGTACTTACGTCACGTAGTCGGGTCGAGCGTTCGTTGTCACTTGATACTGTTTACGTCTGTCCGTATGAGGTATGCGCGCGTCAGCAGTTTGATGTAGTAACACAGAGTATCGCGCTAAAAGTCGGTGACTTGTTTGCGCTCTGTCTACTGTTATCTTAATTTGTAGATCTTCATTCAAAACTTCATTTCTAAGCGTACCCCACACTTAGCACCAATTCTGTTACGTGCAAGCGAGATGTGGCGAGATTGCCGTCTATGCTAGTCGTAATTTAGAATACGGAAGTCACCTGAGCGGTTAGGTAACTTCCGTTGTGGGTCTTTGCTTTATTAAACCACTAAAGTGGACCTGAAGGATTGAGTGAAAGGATAGTAACTCGAACTGGATGATGCCAGTTCGACACAATTAAATTATATAGAGATGTATTCTTGCCAACGAGTACTATACGATAACAATTTCAGTAGTCGTGGTGGGGATTTGAAATAATAGAGTTTATTGTGCTAATTACAGTTTGAGTTGCGTTTATAGTTGTAGTTATACTTAAGGTTATAGTTGGGAATGATAGATAGGAATTTAGATGGTATGAGCCAGTTAAAACAGTGATACCTGACTGCGCGGTGCGTCAACTTTTACAACCCGTCACCAAGGAGGCCGATTGGTCGAAGAGTACGGATAGCCCTTGAGGTGTCTTGGCGGTTGCCGTGCGATGTGCTCCTGTATCAAGCCGGTCTTCTACAGTCGGAAAAACCTCCAGTGACAAGTTGTGACGATCCCAAGTGCACGGTCACTTCCGAAAATAATTCTGACTACACGAGCAAGGGATACGGGGTCTTTTTATCCCTTGCTAATCGGCCTTTGGCGGGGGATGGAATTTCCTTTATCAGCTTCCAGGGAACCTCTGTTTCGCCCGCGCAGTTTGGCTTACTCATACGCTAGCTCATACCTGTGTTGAAATTGCTGAATCGGCGGCCTAGATTCTACCGTCACGTGGTGTATTGCGACACACTCCGGTTCGTTCGTAACAGCGTGGACTTCTGGGACGAAAATGAGTTTGTGAAAGAATTGACGGGAATTAGAAAAAATGGCGCATGAACATCCGGTACCAACAACGCAAAATAAATTCGGAAATGAATTCCTGCGCCCAGATGGAGTGGATGGTCCCTCTAATATTATGAGGGTAGACTTCTGGAACAAAAATGAGTTCGTAACAAAATTGACGGAAATTAGAAAAAATGGCGCGGGTACATCCGGTACCAAAAACGCGAAATAGAATCGGAAATGAATTTCTGCGCCCAAACGGAGTGAATGTGCCCTCTAATATCAATAGGGCGGACTTCTCGGACGAAAATGAGTTCGTATAAAAATTGACGAAAATGAGAAAAAATCGTGCGGGTACAGCCGGTCCCAAAAACGCGAAATGAAATCGGAAATAAATTCCTGCCCCCGAATGGAGTGAATGTACCCTCTAATAATAATAGGGTGGACTTCTGGTACGAAAATGAGTTCGTAAAAAAATAGACAAAAATTAGAAAAAATTGCACGGGTACATCAGGTAGCAAAAACAAGCAATAAAATCGGAAATAAATTCCTGCGACAAAACGGAGTGAATGTGCCCTCTAATAATAATAGGGTGGACTTCTGGTACGGAAATGAGTTTGTAAAAAAACGGACAAAAATTAAAAAAAATGGCGCGGGTACATCCGGTAGCAAAAACGCGCAATGAAATCGGAAATAAATTCCTGCGCCCGAACGGAGTGAATGTGTACTCTAATATTAATAGGGTAGACTTCTGGAATGAAAATGAGTTCGTAAAAAATTAATGGAGATGAGAAAAGATGACGCGGATACATCCGGTACCAAAAACGCAAAATAAAATCGAAAATAAATTCCTGCGCCCGAATGAAGTAAATGTGCCCTCTAATATTCATGGAGTGGACTTCTGGGATGAAAATGAGTTCGTGAAATATTGATGGAGATGAGAAAAGATGACGCGGGTACATCCGGTACCAAAAACGCCAAATAAAATCGGAAATGAATTCCTGCGCCCGAACGGAGTGAATATGCCCTCTAATATTAATAGGGTGGACTTCTGGGACGAAAATGAGTTTGTAAAATGATTGACGTAAATGAGAAAAAATGGCCCGTATACATGCGATAACAAAACCGCGAAATGAAATCGGAAATCAATTGCTGCGCCCAAATGAAGTAAATGTTCCCTCTAATATTGATAGGGTGGACTTCTGGGATGAAAATGACTTCGTAAAAGAATTATCGGAAATTAGAAAAAATGGCGCGGGTACAGCCGTTAGCAAAAACGCGAAATAAAATCGGAAATAAATTTCTGCGCCCGAACGGAGTGAATGTGCCCTCTAATGTTGGAAGGATGGACTTCTGGAACGAAGATGAGTTTGTAGAAGAATTCATGAGAATAAAAAAGAATGGCGCGGGTACTTCGGGTACCAAAAACGCGAAATGAAGTCTCAAATAAATTCCTGTGCCTGAACGGAGTGAATGTGCCCTCTAATATTGAAAGCGTGGACTTCTGGGACGGAAATGAGTTTGTGAAAAAATTGACGGGAATGACAAAAATGGCGCGGGTACATCCGGTAACAAAAACCGGAAATATAATCGGAAATAACTTCCTGCGCCCGAACGGAGTGAATGTGCCCTCTCATATTCATAGGGTGGACTTCTGGGACGAAAATGACTTTGTTGAGAAATTGATGGAAATTAAAAAAAATGGCGCAAGTACATCCGGTAGCAAAAACGCGACATGAATTCGGAAATCAATTCCTGCGCCCGAACGGAGTGGATGTGCTCTCTGATGTTGGAAGGATGGACTTCTGGAACGGAGATGAGTTTGTAAAAAAATTAATGAAAATCAGAAAGAATGGCGCGGGTACTTCAGGTACCGAAAACGCGAAATGAAGTCTCAAATAAATTCCTGTGCCTGAACGGAGTGAATGTGCCCTCTAATATTGAAAGCGTGGACTTCTGGGACGAAAATGAGTTTGTGAAAGAATTGACGGGAATTAGAAAAAATGGCGCGTGTACATCCGGTACCAAAAACGAGGAATAAAATCGGAAATAAATTCCTGTGCCCAAACGGAGTGAATGTGCTCTCTAATATCAATAGGGTGGACTTCTGGGATGAAAATGCGTTTGTAAAAGATTGATGGAGATGAGAAAAGATGATGCGGGTACATCCGGTATCAAGAACGCAGAGTGAATGTGCCCTCTAATATTATTAAAGTAACTTCTGGGATGAGTATAACTTCGTAAAGAAATTGACGGAAATTAGGAAAAATGGTGCGGGTACGTTAGGTAGCAAAAACGCAAAATGAAATCGGAAATCAATTCCTGCGACCGAACGGAGTGAATGTGCCCTCTAATAATAATAGGGTGGACTTCTGGTACGAAAATGAGTTTGTAAAAAAACGGACAAAAATTAGAAAAAATGGCGCGGGTACATCCGGTAGCAAAAACGCGCAATAAAATCGGAAATAAATTTCTGCGCCCGAACGGAGTGAATGTGCCCTCTAATATTGATAGGGTGGACTTCTGGGATGAAAATAACTTCGTAACAGAATTGACGGAAATTAAAAAAAAATGGCGCGGGTACAACCGGTAGCAAAAACGCGAAATAAAATCGGAAATGAATTCCTGCGCCCGAACGGAGTGAATGTCCCCTCTAATAATAATAGGGTGGACTTCTGGGATGGAAATGAGTTCGTAAAAAATTGATGGAGATGAGAAAAGATGACGCGGGTACATCCGGTACCAAAAACGCAAAATAAAATCGGAAATAAATTCCTGCGCCCGAATGGAGTGAATGTGCCCTCTAATATCAATAGAGTGGACTTCTGGGATGAAAATGAGTTCGTGAAAAATTGATGGAGATGAGAAAAGATGACGCGGGTACATCGGGTACCAAAAACGCTGAATAAAATCGGAAATGAATTCCTGCGCCCGAATGGAGTAAATGTGCCCGCTAATATTATTAGAGTGGACTTCTGAGTTTGTAAAATAATTGACGTAAATAAGAAAAAATGACGCGTACACATGCGATAGCAAAACCGCGAAATAAAATCGGAAATCAATTGCTGCACCCAAATGAAGGGACTGTTCCCTCTAATATTGATAGGGTGAACTCCTGGGACGAAAATGAGTTTGTGAAAAAATTGACGGAGATTAGAAAAAATGGCGGGGGTACATTCGATACCAAAAACGCGAAATAAAATCGGAAATGAATTCCTGCGCCTGGACGGAGTGAATGTGCCCTCTAATATTTCGAGGGATGACTTCTGGGACTGAAATAAGTTCGTAAAAAGATTTATGTAAATGAGAAAAAATAGCGCGGATACTTCCGGTACCAAAAACGCGAAATAAAATCAGAAATGAATTCCTGCGCCCAAACGAAGTGAATGTGCGCTTCAATATTATTGGGGTGGACTTCTGGGCCAAGAACGAGTTTGTAATAGAATTGACGAAGATTAGAAAAAATGGCGCGGTACATCCTGTACCAAAAACGCGAAATAAAATCGAAAATTAATTCCTGCGCCCGAACGGAGTGAATGTGCCCTCTAAAATTTTTAAGGTGGACTTCCCGGACGAAAGTGAGTTTGTAAAAAAATGGACGAAAATTACGAAAAATGGCGCGTGTACATCCGGAACCAAAAAATCGAAATAGAATCGGAAATAAATTTCAGCGCCCAAACGGAGTAAATGTGCCCTCTAATATCAATAGGGTGGACTTCTGGAATGAAAATGAGTTTGTGAAAAATTGATGGACATGACAGAAGATGACGTGGGCACATCTGGTACTAAAAACGCGGAATAATATCGGAAATAAATTTCTGCGCCTGGACCGAGTGGATGTGCCCTCTAATATTATGAGGGTGGACTTCTGGGACAAAAATGATTTCGTAAAAAAATTGACGGAAATGAGAAAAAATGGCGCGGGTACATCCGGTAGCAACAACGCGAAGTAAAATCGGAAATCAATTCCTGCGCCCAAACGGAGTGAATGTGCCCTCTATCATTAATAAAGTAACTTCTGGGATGAGAATGATTTCGTAAAAAAATTGACGGAGATAAGGAAAAATGGCGCGGGTACGTCCGGTAGCAAAAACGCGAAATGAAATCGGAAATCAATTCCTGCGACCAAACGAAGTGAATGTGCCCTCTCATATTCATAAGGTGGACTTCTGGGACGAAAATGACTCCGTCAAAAAATTGACGGAAATTAGAAAAAATGGCGCGGTCACATCCGGTAGCCAAAACGCGACACGAAATCGGAAATAAATTCCTGCCTCCGAACGGAGTGAATGTTCCCTCTAATAATAATAGAGTGGACTTCTGGTACGAAAATGAGTTCGTAAAAAAATAGACAAAAATTAGAAAAAATGGTGCGGGTACATCCGTTAGCAAAAACGCGAAATAAAATCGGAAATAAATTCCTGCGCCCGAACGGGGTGAATGTGCCCTCTAATATTGATAGGGTGTACTTCTGGGATGAAAATGACTTTGTGAAAGAATTGACAGAAATGAGAAAAAATGGCGCGGGTACAACCGGTAGAAAAACGCAAAATAAAATCGGAAATGAATTCCTGCGCTCAAACGGAGTGAATGTGCCCTCTCATATTAATAGGGTGGACTTCTGGGATAAGTATGAGTTCGTAAAGAATTGATGGAGATGAGAAAAGATGACGCGGGTACATCCGGTACCAAAAACGCAAAATAAAATCGGAAATAAATTCCCGCGCCCGAATGGAGTGAATGTGCCCTCTCATATTCATAGGGTGGACTTCTGGGACGTAAATGACTTTGTCAAGAAATTGACGGAAATTAAAAAAAATGGCGCAAGTACATCCGGTAGCAAAAACGCGATATAAAATCGGAAATAAATTCCTGCGCCCGAACGGAGTGAATGTGCCCTCTAATATTAGTGGGGTGAACTTCTGAGACGAAAATGAGTTCGTAAAAAAATTGACGGGAATGAGAAGAAATGGCGCGGGTACATTCGGTACCAAAAACGCGAAATGAAATCGGAAATAAATTCCTGCGCCCGAACGGAGTAAATGTGCCCTCTAATATTGATAGGGTGAACATCTGCGACGGAAATGAGTTCGTGAAAAAATTGACGAAAATAAGAAAAAATAACGCGGGTACATACGGTACCGAAAACGCGCAATAAAATCGGAAATTAATTCCTGCGCCCGAACGGAGTGAATGTTCCGTCTAATATTGATAGCGCGGACTTCTGAAACGTAAATGAATCTGTAAAAGAATCGACGGGGATTAGAAAAAATGGCACGGGTACATCGGGTAACAAAAACGCGGGATAAGATCGGAAATAAATTCCTGCGACCGAACGAAGTGAATGTGCTTTTTCATATTCATAGGGTGGACTTCTGGGACGAAAATGACTTTGTAAAAAAATTGACGGAAATTAGAAAAAATAACGCGGGTACATCCGGTAGCAACAACGCGAAGTAAAATCGGAAATCAATTCCTGCGCTCAAACGGAGTGAATGTGCTCTCTCATATTTATAGGGTGGACTTCCGGGACGAAAATGACTTTGTAAAGAAATTGACGGAAATTAAAAAAAATGGCGCAAGTACATCCAGTAGCAAAAACGCGATGTAAATTCGGAAATCAATTCCTGCGCCCGAACGGAGTGGATGTGCCCTCTAATGTTGAAAGGGTGGACTCCTGGAACGAAGATGAGTTTGTAAAAAAATTGATGAAAATCAAAAAGAATGGCGCGGGTACTTCAGGTACGGAAAACGCGAAATGAAGTCTCAAATAAATTCCTGTGCCTGAACGGAGTGAATGTGCCCTCTAATATTGAAAGCGTGGACTTCTGGGACGGAAATGAGTTTGTGAAAGAATTGACGGGAATTAAAAAAAATGGCGCGTGTACATCCGGTACCAAAAACGCGGAATAAAATCGGAAATCAATTCCTGCGCCCAAACGGAGTGGATGTTCCCTCTAATATTGATAAGGTGAACTTCTGGGACGAAAATGAGTCCGTGAAAAAATTGACGGAAATGAGAACAAATGACGCGGGTACATCCGGTACCAAAAACGCGAAATAGAATCGGAAATAAATTCCTGCGCCCAAACGGAGTGAATGTGCCCTCTAATATCAATAGGGTGGACTTCTGGGATGAAAATGAGTTTGTAAAAAATTGATGGAGATGACAAAAGATGAAGTGGGCACATCCGGTACCAAAAACGCGAAATGATATCGGAAATAAATTCCTGCGCCTGGACCGAGTGGATGTGCCCTCTAATATTATGAGGGTGTACTTCTGGGACGAAAATGAGTTCGTCAAAACATTGATGGGAATCAGAAAAAATGTCGTTGGTACGTCCGGTAGCAAAAACGCGAAATAAAATCGGAAATAAATTCCTGCGCCCGAACGCAGTGAATGTGGCCTCTAATGTTGATAGGATAGACTTCTGGGACGGAAATGAATTTGTGAAAGAATTGACGAAAATCAGTAAGAATGGCGCGGGTACTTCCGCTACCAACAACGCGAAATGAAGTTTCGAATAAATTCCTGCCCCCGAATGAAGTGAATGTGCCCTCTAATAGTAATAGCGTGGACTTCTGGCACGAAAATGAGTTTGTAAAAGGATTGACGGAGATTAGAAGAAGTGGCGCGGGTACATCCGGTACCAAAAACGCGAAATAAAATCCGAAATGAATTTCTGCGCCCAAACGGAGTGAATCTGCCGTCTCATATCAATAGGGTGGACTTCGCGGACGAAAATGAGTTCGTATAAAAATTGACGAAAATTAGAAAAAATCGTGCGGGTACAGCCGGTCCCGAAAACGGGAAATGAAATCGGAAATAAATTCCTGCCCCCGAATGAAGTGAATGTTCCCTGTAATAATAATAGGGTGGACTTCTGGTACGAAAATAAGTTCGTAAAAAAATGGACCAAAATTAGAAAAAATGGCGCGGGTATATCCGGTAGCAAAAACGCAAAATAAAATCGGAAATGAATTCCTGCGCCAGAATGGAGTGAATGTTCCCTTTAATATTGATAGGAGGGACTTCTGAGACGGAAATGACTTCGTCAAATGATTGACGGAAATTAGAAAGAATGGCGCGGGTACATCCGGTAGCAAAAACGCGAAATAAAATCGGAAATGAATTCCTCCGCGCGAACGGAGTGAATGTGCCCTCTCATATTGATAGGGTGGACTTCTGGGACGAAAATGAGTTTGTAAAATAATTGACGGGAATTACAAAAAATGGAGCCGGTACATCCGGTACCAAAAACGCGAAATAGAATCGGAAATAAATATCTGCGCCGGAACGGAGTGAATGTGCGCTCTAATATCAATAGGGTGGACTTCTCGGACGAAAATGAGTTCGTATAAAAATTGACGAAAATTATAAAAAATCGTGCAGTTACAGCCGGTCCCAAAAACGGGAAATGAAATCGGAAATAAATTCCTGCCCCCGACTGAAGTGAATGTTTCCTCCAATAATAATAAGGTGGACTTCTGGTACGAAAATAAGTTCGTAAAAAAATAGACAAAAATTAGAAAAAATGGCGCGGGTACATCCGGTACCAAAAACGCGGAATAAAATCGGAAATCAATTCCTGCGCCCGAACGGAGTGAATGTTCCCTCTAATATTGATAAGGTGAACTTCTGGGACGAAAATGAGTCCGTGAAAGAATTGACGGAAATGAGAACAAATGACGCGGGTACATCCGGTACCAAAAACGCGAAATAGAATCGAAAATGAATTCCTGCGCCCGAACGGAGTGAATGTGCCCTCTAATATCAGTAGGGTGGACTTCTGGGATGAAAATCAGTTTGTGAAAAATTGATGGAGATGACAAAAGATGACGTGGGCACATCCGGTACCAAAAACGCGAAATAATATCGGAAATAAATTCCTGCGCTCGAACGAAGTAAATGTGCCCTCTAATGTTGAGATGGTGGACTTCTGGGACGAAAATGAGTTCGTCATAACATTGATGGGAATTAGAAAAAATGTCGTTGGTACATGCGGTAACAAAAGCGCGAAATAAAATCGGAAATAAATTCCTGCGCCCGAACGAAGTGAATGTGCCCTCTAATATTGATAGGGTGAACTTCTGGGACGAAGATAAGTTTGGAAAATAATTGACGGGGATGAGAAAAAATGGCGCGGGTACATCCGATAGCAAAAACGCGAAATAGAATCGGAAATGAATTCCTGCGCCCGAATGGAGTGAATGTGCCCTCCAATATCATAAGCGTGGACTTCTGGGCCGAAAATAAATTTGTAATAGAATTGACAGAAATTAGAAAAAATGGCGCGGTTACATCTGGTACCAAAAACGTGAAATAAAATCGGAAATAAATTTCTGCGCTCGAATAGAGTGAATAAGCCCTCTGAAATTTTTAGGACAGACTTCCCGGACCAAAGTGAGTTCGTGGAAAAATGGACGAAAATTACAAAAAATGGCGGGTGTACATCCGGTACCAAAAACGCGAAATAAAATCGGAAATAAATTCGTGCGCCCGAACGGAGTGAATGTGCCCTCTAATATTGATAGGGTGGACTTCTGGGATGAAAATGACTTTGTAATAGAATTGACGGAAATCAGAAAAAATGGCGCGGGTACATCCGGTAGCAAAAACGCGAAATAAAATCGGAAGTGAATTCCTGCGCCCGAACGGAGTGAATGTGCCCTCTAATATCAATAGGGTGGACTTCTGGGATGAAAATGAGTTCGTAAAAAATTGATGGAGATGAGAAAACATGACGCGGGTACATACGGTACCAAAAATGCAAAATGAAATCGGAAATGAATTTCTGCGCCCGAATGGAGTGAATGTGCCGGCTTATATTATTAGGGTGGACTTCTGGGACGGAAATGAGTTTAGATAATAATTGACGTAAGTGAAAAAAAATTGCGCGTATACATGCGATAGCAAAAACGCGAAATAAAATCGGAAATCAATTGCTGCGCCCAAATAAGGTGAATGTTCCCTCTTATATTGATATTGTGGACTTCTGGGATGAAAATGACTCCGTAAAAGAATTGACGGGAATTACAAAAAATGGCGCGGGTACATCCGGTAGCAAAAACGCGAAATAAAATCGGAAATGAATTCCTGCGCCCGAACGGAGTGAATGTGCCCTCTAATATCGATGGGGTGGACTTCTGGGACGAAGATGAGTTTGGAAAATAATTGACGGGGATGAGAAAAAATGGCGCGGGTACATTCGGTACCAAAAACTTGAAATAGATCGAAAATGAATTCTTGCGCCCGAACAGAGTGAATGTGCCCTCTAATATTGATAGGTTGAACTTCTGAGTCGAAAATGACTTCGTAAAAAAATCGACGGAAATTAGAAAAAATGGCGCGTGTACATCCGGTAGCAACAACGCGAAGTAAAATCGGAAATCAATTCCTGCGCCCAAACGGAGTGAATGTGCCCTCTAATATTAATAGGGTCAACTTCTGGGACGAAAATGAGTTTGTAAAGAAATTGACGGAAATCAGAAAAAATAGCGGGGGTACATCCGATACCAAAAACGCGAAATAAAATCGGAAATAAATTCCTGCGCCCGGACGGAGTGAATGTGCCCTCTAATATTTTGAGAGTTGACTTCTGGGACGAAAATAAGTTTGTAACAAAATTGATGTAAATGAGAAAAAATGGCGCGGGTACATCCGGTAACAAAAACGCGAAATAAAATCGGAATTAAATCCCTGCGCCCGAACGGTGTGAATGTGCCATCTAAAATTTTTAGGGTGGTCTTCCCGGACGAAAGTGAGTTCGTTCAAAAATGGACGGAAATTACTAAAAATGGCGCGTGTACATCCGGTACCAAAAATGCGGAATAAAATCGGAAATAAATTCCTGCGCTCAAACAGAGTGAATGTGCCCTCTAATAATAACAAGGTGGACTTCTGGGACGAAAATGAATTCGTGAAAAAATTGATGGAAATGAGAAAAAATGCTGCCGGTACATCCGGTACCAACAACGCGAAATAAATTCGGAAATGAATTCCTGCGCCCAGATAAAGTGAATGTGCCCTCTAATATTATTAGGTTGTATTTCCGGGACAAAAATGATTTCGTAACAGAATTGACGGAAATTATAAAAAAATGAAGCGGGTACATCCGGTACCAAATACGCGGAATAAAATCGGAAATAGATTCCTGCGCCCGAACGGAGTGAATGTGCCGTTTCATACTAATAGTGTGAACTTCTGGGACGAAAACGAGTTTGTCAAAAAATTGACTGAAATGAGAAACGATGGGGCGGGTACATCCGGTACCAAAAACGCGAAATAAAATAGGAAATGAATTTTTGCGCCCAAACGGAGTGAATGTGCCCTCTAATATCAATAGGGTGGACTTCTGGGACGGAAATGAGTTCGTATAAAAATTGACGAAAATTAGAAAAAATCGTGCGGGTACATCCGTTCCCAAAAACGCGAAATGAAATCGGACATAAATTCCTGCCCCCGAATGAAGTGAATGTGCAATCTAATAATGATAGGGTATACTTCTGGTACAAAATTGAGTTTGTAAAAAATCGGACAAGAATTACAAAAAATGGCGCGGGTACATCCGGTAACAAAAACGCGCAATAAAATCGGAAATAAATTTCTGAGCCCGAACGGAGTGAATGTGCACTCTAATATTGATAGGGTGGACTTCTGAGATGAAAATGATTACGTAGAAGAATTGACGGAAATTAGAAAAAATGGCGTGGGTACATCCGGTAACAAAAACGCGAAATAAAATCGGAAATAAATTCCTGCGCTCGAACGAAGTAAATGTGCCCTCTAATGTTGAGATGGTGGACTTCTGGGACGAAAATGAGTTCGTCAAATAATTGACGGGAATCAGAAAGGATGGCGCGGGTACATCCGATACCAAAAACGCGAAATAAGATCGGATATAAATTCCTGCGCCCGAACGGAGTGAATGTGCCCTCTAATGTTAATATGGTGGACTTCTGGGACGAAAATGAGTTCGTAAAATAATTGACGGGAATTACAAACAATGGCGCGGGTACATCCGGTCCCAAAAACGCGAAATGAAATCGGAAACAAATTCCTGCCCCCGAATGGAGTGAATGTTGCCTCTAATAATAATAGGGTGGACTTCTGGTACGAAAATGAGTTTGTGAAAAAAATGGACAAAAATTAGAAAAAATGGCGCGGGTACATCAGATAGCAAAAACGCGCAATAAAATCGGAAATTAATTCCTGCGCCCGAACGGAGTGAATGTGCCCTCTAATATTGATAGGGTGGACTTCTAGGATGAAAATGACTCCGTCAAAGAATTGACGGAAATTAAAAAGAATGGCGCGGGTATATCCGGTAGCGAAAACGCAAAATAAAATCGGAAATGAATTTCTGCGCCAGAACGGAGTGAATGTTCCGTCTAATATTGATAGCGCGGACTTCTGGGACGAAAATGAATCTGTAAAAGAATTGACGATAATTAGAAAAAATGGCACGGGTACATCCGGTAACAAAAACGCGAAATAAGATCGAATATAAATTCCTGCGCCCAAACGGAGTGAATGTGCCCTCTAATATTGATAGGGTGGACTTCTGGGACGAAAATGGATCTGTAAAAGAATTGACGATAATTAGAAAAAATGGCACGGGTACATCCGGTAACAAAAACGCGAAATAAGATCAAATATAAATTCCTGCGCCCAAACGGAGTGAATGTGCCCTCTAATATTGATAGGGTGGACTTCTGGGATGAGAATGACTTTGTAAAAAAATTGACGGAAATTAGAAAAAATGGCGCGGGTACATTCGGTAGCAACAACGCGAAGTAAATTCGGAAATCAATTCCTGCGCCCAAACGAAGTGAATGTTCCCTCTAATATTGATAGAGTGAACTTGTGGGACGAAAATAAGTTTGTAAAAAAATTGACGGAAATGAGAATATATGATGCGGGTATATCCAGTACGAAAAACGCGAAATGAAATCGGAAATAAATTCCTGCGCCCGAACGGAGTGAATGTGCCCTCTAATAGTGATAGGGTGGACTTCTGAGATGAAAATGACTTCGTGAAAGAATTGACGGAAATTAGAAAAAATGGCGCGGGTACATCCGGTACCAAAAACGCGAAATAAAATCGGAAATTAATTCCTGCGCCCGAACGGAGTGAATGTGCCCTCTAATGTTAATATGGTGAACTTCTGGGACGAAAATGAGTTCGTAAAATGATTGACGGGAATTACAAAAAATGGAGCGGGTACATCCGGTACCAAAAACGCGAAATAGAATCGGAAATAAATTTCTGCGCCGGAACGGAGTGAATGTTTCCTCTAATAATAATAGGGTGGACTTCTGGTACGAAAATGAGTTGTAAAAAAATTGATGGAAATTGGGAAAAATGGCGCGGGTACATTCGGTACCAAAAACGCGAAATAAAATCGGAAACAAATTCCTGCGCCCGACCCGAGTGAATGTGCCCTCTAATATTGATAGGGTGAACTTCTGCGACGAGAATGAGTTCGTAAAAAAATTGACTAAAACTAAAAAAATGACGCGGGTACATACGGTACCGAAAACGCGCAATGAAATCGGAGATTAATTCCTGCGCCGGAACGGAGTGAATGTGTCCTCTAATATTGATAGGGTGAACTTCTGGGACGATAATGAGTTCGTCATAAAATTGACGGAAATTAAAAAAAATGTCGCCGGTTCATCCGGTACCAAAAACGCGGAATAAAATCGGAAATGAATTTCTGCGCCCAAACGAAGTGAATGTGCCCTCTAATATCAATAGGGTGGACTTCTGGGCCAAAAATAAGTTTGTAATAGAATGGACAAAAATTAGAAAAAATGCCGCCGGTACATCCGGTACCAACGACGCGAAATAAATTCGGAAATGAATTCCTGCGCCCAGATAATGTGAATGTGCCCCATAATATTATTAGGTTGGACTTCCGGGACGAAAATGATTTCGTAACAGAATTGACGGGAATTAGAAAAAAATGAAGCAGGTACATCCGGTACCAAATACGCGAAATGAAATCGGAAATAGATTCCTGCGCCCGAACGGAAGGAATGTGCCATTTCATACTGATAGGGTGAACTTCTGGGACGAAAACGAGTTTGTCAAAAAATTAACGGAAATTAGAAACGATGGGGCGGGTACATGCGGTAGCAAAAACGCGCAATAGAATCGGAAATAAATTTCTGTGCCCGAACGGAGTGAATTTGCCCTCTAATATTGATAGGGTGGACTTCTGGGATGCAAATGACTTCGTAAAAGAATTGACGGAAATTATATAAAATGGCGCGGGTACATCCGGTAGCAAAAACGCGACATAAAATCGGAAATTAATTCCTGCGCCCGAACGGAGTGAATGTGCCCTCTAATATTATTAGAGTGGACTTCTGGGATGAAAATGAGTTCGTAAAAAATTGATGGAGATGAGGAATGATGCCGCGGGTACATCCGGTATCAAAAACGCAAAATTAAATCGGAAATAAATTACTGCGCCCGAATGGAGTGAATGTGCCCTCTAATATTGAAAGGGTGGACTTCTGGGATGAGAATGAGTTTGTAAAAAATTGATGGAGACGAGTGAAGATGACGCGGGTACATCCGGTACCAAAAACGCGAAATAAAATCGGAAATAAATTCCTGCGCCCGAACGGAGTGAATGTGACCTCTAATATTAATAGGGTGAACTTCTGGGACGAGAATGAGTTTGTAAAGAAATTGATGGAAATGACAAAAAATGCCGCCGGTACATCCGGTACCAACAACGCAAAATAAATTCGGAAATGAATTCCTGCGCCCAGATAAAGTGAATGTGCCCTCTAATATTATTAGGTTAGACTTCCAGGACGAAAATGATTCCGTAACAGAATTGACGGAGATTAGAAAAAATGAAGCGGGTACATCCGGTACCAAATACGCGAAATAAAATCGGAAATAGATTCCTGCGCCCGAACGGAGTGAATGTGCCCTTTCATACTGATAGGGTATACTTCTGGTACGAAAGTGAGTTTGTAAAAAAACGGACAAAAATCAGAAAAAATGGCGCGGGTACATCCGGTAACAAAAACGCGCAATAAAATCGGAAATAAATTTCTGTGCCCGAACGGAGTGAATTTGCCCGCTAATATTGATAGGGTGGACTTCTGGGATGCAAATGACTTCGTAAAAGAATTGACGGAAATTAGATAAAATGGCGCGGGTACATCCGGTAGCAAAAACGCGACATAAAATCGGAAATTAATTCCTGCGCCCGAACGGAGTGAATGTGCCCTCTAATATTATTAGAGTGGACTTCTGGGATGAAAATGAGTTCGTAAAAAATTGATGGAGATGAGGAATGATGCCGCGGGTACATCCGGTATCAAAAACGCAAAATTAAATCGGAAATAAATTACTGCGCCCGAATGGAGTGAATGTGCCCTCTAATATTGAAAGGGTGGACTTCTGGGATGAGAATGAGTTTGTAAAAAATTGATGGAGATGAGTGAAGATGACGCGGGTACATCCGGTACCAAAAACGCGAAATAAAATCGGAAATAAATTCCTGCGCCCGAACGGAGTGAATGTGACCTCTAATAATAATAGGGTGAACTTCTGGTACGAGAATGAGTTTGTGAAGAAATTGATGGAAATGACAAAAAATGCCACCGGTACATCCGGTACCAACAACGCAAAATAAATTCGGAAATGAATTCCTGCGCCCAGATAAAGTGAATGTGCCCTCTAATATTATTAGGTTAGACTTCCAGGACGAAAATGATTCCGTAACAGAATTGACGGAGATTAGAAAAAATGAAGCGGGTACATCCGGTACCAAATACGCGAAATAAAATCGGAAATAGATTCCTGCGCCCGAACGGAGTGAATGTGCCCTTTCATACTGATAGGGTATACTTCTGGTACGAAAGTGAGTTTGTAAAAAAACGGACAAAAATCAGAAAAAATGGCGCGGGTACATCCGGTAGCAAAAACGCGCAATAAAATCGGAAATAAATTTCTGTGCCCGAACGGAGTGAATGTGCCCTCTAATGTTAATATGGTGAACTTCTGGGACGAAAATGAGTTCGTCAAATAATTGACGGGAATTACAAAAAATGGAGCGGGTACATCCGGTACCAAAAACGCGAAATAGAATCGGAAATGAATTTCTGCGCCGGAACGGAGTGAATGTTTCCTCTAATAATGATAGGGTGGACTTCTGGTACGAAAATGAGTTGTAAAAAAATTGATGGAAATTGGAAAAAATGGCGCGGGTACATTCGGTACCAAAAACGCGAAATAAAATCGGAAACAAATTCCTGCGCCCGACCCGAGTGAATGTGCCCTCTAATATTGATAGGGTGAACTTCTGCGACGAAAATGAGTTCGTAAAAAAATTGACTAAAATTAAAAAAATGACGCGGGTACATACGGTACCGAAAACGCGCAATGAAATCGGAGATTAATTCCTGCGCCGGAACGGAGTAAATGTGTCCTCTAATATTGATAGGGTGAACTTCTGGGACGATAATGAGTTCGTCATAAAATTGACGGAAATTAAAAAAAATGTCGCCGGTTCATCCGGTACCAAAACCGCGGAATAAAATCGGAAATAAATTCCTGCGCCCAAACGAAGTGAATGTGCCCTCTAATATTAATAGGGTGGACTTCTGGGCCAAAAATAAGTTTGTAATAGAATTGACAAAAATTAGAAAAAATGCCGCCGGTACATCCGGTACCAACAACGCGAAATAAATTCGGAAATGAATTCCTGCGCCCAGATAATGTGAATGTGCCCCCTAATATTATTAGGTTGGACTTCCGGGACGAAAATGATTTCGTAACAGAATTGACGGGAATTAGATAAAATGGCGCGGGTACATCCGGTACCAAAAAAAAAAAAAATTTGATTTGTGATTTACTCACGCTAATCTCTTCGATAGTCAGTCTTTGCTGAAAATCTTCAATCTCTAATGAATATGGAGCAAGGCGAGAGGGTTTGATGAGTGCCAAGACTGCTCGTGGCACTACGTCGATGAGAATCTTCAATCTTTGATGAATATGAAGCAAGGCGAGAGGGTTCGATGAGTGTCAAGACTGCTCGTGGTACTACGTCGATAAGAATCTTTAATCTCAAATGGCTACGGAGCAAGTTATACGCTGAACTGGCTGCTGAAATAGCATAAATAATCATTGCGTAGTCACGGACTATAATAACAACAGGTAGCCCACTTTGATTTGCGATTTACTCACGCTAATCTCTTCGATATCCAGTCTATGCTGAAAATCTTTAATCTCTAGTGAATATGGAACAAGGCGAGAGGGTTCGAAATCTTTAATCTCAAATGGCTACGGAGCAAGTTATACGCTGAACTGGCTGCTGAAATAGCATGAACCCCAGGTGCAAAAGCTTTCGCCAAGTACATTGATGTGGTGACTACCCCCAAAAAAATCCACCAACAAAAATTCCTCCTTAACAGAATTGGTACTATAAAACGTCTACTTACAAAAGGATTGAAATCAGATACAATAGCCAAGTACATGTCTTCTGTATAACAAAAGTTTTTGTTAGAAGAACAGAAAACTGAAAAGTCTTGTATCGTTCACTCGCTACGCTCGCTCACCCTGCTGGAAGTGAAAGTATAGGATGTTTATCCATTTGAATCATTTTGAATCTTTCGGATACGAAGGGATAAGTAAAATGAATCCAAATCTATCCTTCGCCTATCTGGTTGAATCCTTTTCTATCTCAATCTCGATATGAAATCAGGCCTATCCTTTCCTAACCCCGATTTTGTATCCGAATCTATCCCTCGCCTATCTGATTGAATCCTTTTCTATCTCAAACTCGATATGAAATCAGGCCTATCCTCTTCTAACCCCAATTTCCTATCCAAATCTATCCCTCGCCTATCTGGTTGAATCCTTTTCTATCTCAATCTCGATATGAAATCAGGCCTATCCTTTTCTAACCCCGATTTTGTATCCGAATTTATACCTCGATTATCTGATTGAATCCTTTTCTATCTCAAACTCGATATGAAATCAGGCCTATCCTTTCCTAACCCCGATTTCGTATCCGAATCAATCCCTCGCCTATCTGATTGAATCCTTTTCTATCTCAAACTCGGTATAAAATCAAGCCTATCCTTTTCTAATCCCGATTGTGTATTCGAATCTATCCCTCGCCTATCTGGTTGAATCCTTTTCTATCTCAATCTCGATATGAAATCAGGCCTATCCTTTTCTAACCCCGATTTTGTATCCGAATTTATCCCTCGCCTATCTGATTGAATCCTTTTCTATCTCAAACTCGATATGAAATCAGGCCTATCCTTTTCTAACCCCAATTTCCTATCCAAATCCATCCCTCGCCTATCTGATTGAATCCTTTTCTATCTCAAACTCGGTATAAAATCAAGCCTATCCTTTTCTAATCCCGATTGTGTATCCGAATTTATCCCTCGCCTATCTGGTTGAATCCTTTTCTATCTCAATCTCGATATGAAATCAGGCCTTTCCTTTTCTAACCCCGATTTTGTATCCGAATTTATCCCTCGCCTATCTGATTGAATCCTTTTCTATCTCAAACTCGGTATAAAATCAAGCCTATCCTTTTCTAACCCCGATTTTGTATCCGAATCTATCCCTCGCCTATCTGGTTGAATCCTTTTCTATCTCAATCTCGATATGAAATCAGGCCTATCCTTTTCTAACCCCGATTTTGTATCCGAATCTATCCCTCGCCTATCTGATTGAATCCTTTTCTATCTCAAACTCGATATGAAATCAGGCCTATCCTTTTCTAACCCCAATTTCCTATCCAAATCTATCCCTCGCCTATCTGGTTGAATCCTTTTCGATCTCAAATTCGATATGAAATCAGGCCTATCCTTTTCTAACCCCGATTTTGTATCCGAATCTATCCCTCGCCTATCTGGTTGAATCCTTTTCCATCACAATTTTCATCCAAAACCAGGTCTATCTTTTTCTAACCCCGATTATTATTATATTCAAATATATAATTCAGCGCCTGTATGCCTATAAATCTTTTTGAACAGACCATCAGAGGGATTTAGATAGATAGGCTGTGGATAGAAGTGGATACGAAATTAACAATACCTACAAACGGATTGGCCGGACTTCGAATTTAAATGGGCATTAAGTGGGATTCAGATAGATGGGCTGTGTATAGGAGTGGATGCAAAATTAGAGATACACGAAGATAGGCGCCGTTTGTGCTTTCAACGGACCATCAGAGGAATTTAGATAGATAAGCTGTAGATAGAAGTGGATACGAAATTAGAGATACAAACGGATAGGCGGGACTTTGAATTTGAACAGACCATCAGATGTATTTAGATAGATAGGTTGTGGATAAAAGTGAATGCCAAATTAAGGATACAAACGGATTGGCGGGACTTCGAATTCAAATAAGCATTGAATGGGAATGAGATGGAAAGGCTGTGGATAGGAGTGAATACGAAATTGAGGGTACAAAATGATAGACGGGACTTTGAATTTGAACAGACCATCAGAGAGATTGAGATAGATAGACTGTGGATAGAAGTGGAACCGAAAATAGGGATACAAACGGATAGGCGGGACTTTGAATTTAAATAGGCATCGAATGGGATTCGGTTGTTAGGAGTGGATAAGAAATATATAGATAGATAGGTGCGTTTATTTGACCATTGCAATGTTGGACAATCCTACCCTGCATTTACAATATTGTATGCAGGGTAGGCAGAGAGGAAGCTTAACCTAACTTAGAACGAGGTAGAGAGAGAGAGAGGATACGCAAAGATAGGCGCGATTCTTATTTTAAGCGGACCATCAGAGGGATTCAGATAGATAAGCTGTGGATAGAATCGGATAAGAAATCAGAGATTGAAAAGGATGGGCTCTAGTTTGAATCTAAATCAGATAGAAAAAGATTCACGTAGATTGGCGGTAGATAGGATTAGATAGGAAATTCGAGATTGGAAAGGATAGGCCCTAGTTTGGATCCAAATCGCATAGAAGAAGATTCACGTAGATAGACGGTGGATAGGATTAGAAACGAAATTAGAGATTGGAAAGGATAGGCCCTAGTTTGAACTCAAAAGAAGATAGCAAGGGATTCGCAAAGATAGACCGTTGATAGGGTGATTCATTATCTTTATCCCTTTCTATCCAAAGGATCCAAAGTGATTCAAGTGGATAAAGATTCTATCCGTTGACTTTCATAAGTCCCCACCCCATCACAGTGATTGTGTAGAATTAGTGTACTATAATGACAAGACGAGAGCGTAGCGCAGCGCATATGGTGTGCGACTAGTAATCTGACCGTCGAGGGTTCGAATCCCCGACTGAGCGATGAAAATGAGAAAAAGATTTCTTAGCTCTACCCCACACACTCCGCCGTATGAATCTATCCAACTATGAATGTTCTTCATGTTTAAATTTTTTTTAACAGAAAAAAAATGGCTGCCGACAATAAAAGATTCGAGTGGGTATTCAGATGGATAGACCTTCGGAGATACTTTGTGGATAGCGATGGATAGATAAATGTGGATAGAAAATGATACGAATTTATTAACTCCAATGATTTACCTTAGGATAGAAAAAGATAAACTCGGTAGAACGTAAGGGATAGACTCATTGATACAGAAAGATTCATACAAGTAAAGATTGAACTAATGGATAGAAAGAGATAGCTATTGAAGCGTGACGAATAGAGTTATGGATAGAAAAAGATATCATTTGAGGGATGCAAATCATATAGTTGCGAGGGATAGAAAATGTCTATCTTTTTCTATCCCACAATTTTCTATCCTTTTCTATCTTTTTACTTCCAGCAGGGCACTCGATCAGCTCTTGATAATTACAGGGAAAAAAATCCGAAAAAAAAAATTTAGTACGTGGTACTTGCGGGTCATTTATGATCAAGTAAAAGAGTATTCATTTGGGTCTATGTATCATTTGTTTGATACATATTGCTATAATGGCCCGCCAAGTACCACTTCCTAAATTTTTTTCTTCTGATTTTTTTCCCTGTAATTATCAAGAGCTGATCGAGTGAGCGAGCGTAGCGAGTGAACGATACAAGACTATTCAGTTTTCTGTCCTTCTGTCGTAAACTTTTGTTATACAGAAGACATGTACTTGGCTATTGTATCTGATTTCAATCCTTTTGTAAGTAGACATTTTTATACCCAATAAACACCAGTTCGTATATTATACGTATTATACACGTCTTTTTCGTTGATTTTTGGTATCCATATATCATCATACTATTATAAAACGTATATCATACACGTTTATAAGTGGTCCAATATTATCCGTTTATTAATCACGCTTTTTAAACGAAGAAATAACTTCTTGTACCTTTAATATACACGTATGATTCGGACAACGAATACGTTGAAAATTTACGTGATTTATACGTTCATCAACCCGGACAAGTAGACGTGTAATCAACTGCGCGTACGAAACGCTCTAATGTACGTATACTGTTATACATATCATATACGTATTACGTACGTTTCCGCGAAACCTGTCGTTCACACGTTATTTATACGTTTGTTAAACTGCACCCGGATACGTGTATTCAACTGCACGTACGAAACGATCCAACATACGTATACTGTTATACATATCATATACGTATTGCAGACGTTTCCTCGAAACCTGTCGTTCGAACGTTATTTATACGTTTATCAGACTGGACAAGAATACGTGTATTTAATTGCGCGTACGAAACGCTCTAATGTACGTATACTGTTACACATATCATATACGTATTACGAACGTTTCCTCGAAACCTGTCGTTCACACGTTGTTTATACGTTTATCAGACTGGACAAGAATACGTGTATTTAATTGCGTGTACGAAACGCTCTAATGTACGTATACTGTTACAAGCTAGAAGACTTAAAATTTTTGACGAGAAAAATTTATCCGGTGTCTCGGGAATCGAACCCGAGCCTACTGGCTGCCAATCCGGGGGCTTACACCCACTAGACCACCTGGCCACCTTCAAATTTAACTCGTCATTTTTCAAGTCTAGTTCGTGTGCTTGGTTTGTACGTTATGAATTTCGTCGTATAAATCAAAGTTAAACATGTGCTTATACGACGAAATTCATAACGTACAAATATACTGTTACACATATCATATACGTATTGCGTACGTTTCCTCAAAACGTCTTCGAAAACCAAAAAATCAACGAATACCTCGCGGATTTTGAGTTACACTATAACAATGTTCAGTTCCTTCAATAATTATACGCTCGGAACTACACGTCATTTATACGTTTTTTCCAATATAATAATGAACGTGCAATATAATGAAATCGAGTGAGAATGTGTGGAACTCTAGGCAAGAAATTAAATTAAAAAAACCTACTTGCCACTCGGATGTTTAGTTAAGACATCTCAGCTACATTAAAACACTGATATCACTAAGACAGATGCAAAATCCAGAGTGATTACGAGAAAGTGACTGACTTTGTCAATGAGTAGTTTGGCGTAGTCGATAGAGCGTGCGAACAGTAATACAAGCGAATGCGAGCGTCCCCGGATCGAATCCCGACCACAACAATAATGCGAAGTTTTTCTAATCTCAAAATTCTTACTTTGTAACAAAGTGCGATTGTTTACGATTAGTAGTTGTTGATCAACGCCTCATATATTGTAATTAATTCATCTTACGTATATCTCAATTTTTTTTTGAGCTAACAATTATTTGGTCAAAATTCAAGTGGTACACGTGTATTAAACGTTGTTTATTGCGTAAAGTTAAACGTATAGACGTAACGTTTTCAATCAACGCTGCTTATGCGTTTAACTGAGGAACATTTTTCCTCGGAATAAACGTAGAGTATATGACCTATTTATACGTTTTTTATACGAACTAGTGTTTATTGGGTAGTACCAATTCTGTTAAGGAGGAATTTTTGTTGGTGGATTTTTTTGGGGGTAGTCACCACATCAATGTACAGTAATGTTCATCGATGGTGTCCCAGTGGCTCACTATTTTTCGTAGCCTTTTTTCAAATGGGATTTCCCTTCTACAAATATTTTATTTGCCCATGACCAGTGGAGCAGCCGATCGGAAGTGGATAAAGGGGCAGAAGGAGAAGAAGAAGAAGAAGAAGCAGAGCAGCCACGACCTGCTTCACCTCGCAGCTGTCATATTCCTGATAACCTGAAAGTGTTCATTAAATTTTTTCGCCGAATACATAACCACAAGGTTTACAATTGCATGAATGATATTATTATTTTTATAGGTTAGCGAATTAAAGAATTCAAAGCGCCCAGGGTGATCTTTAGACGGTGAATATAATTTGGTGTAGAGGACGACGATGATGAGGTTAACCTGTATCGTGATCATGCCAATAGCGAGCTGTGTGTTAGATGTTTGAAAAACATTTTAATTCATTTATTTCGAGCTCTAATAAGGATAAGAGAGGGTGGGACGAGGTTAATAACAGAGTCAACCTGTTGGACAATTTTCAAAGTTTTCGAATCAGTTTAGGCTTGTCAATTCGCTCTATCCCTATTAAATACAAGTGCCTGGATTGGGTCTGTCTGAGTTGATTATTAACACAGAGAATTGGTGTCGGACATCTTATTAAGAATTGATAATCGATATGCATAATCCATTTTTCATTATTAAACTGAAACTGAGATGATAATAAAAGTCTTACGCTCAGCATCTTACTGCATAAAGGCTACGGAGCACGCCTAGGGGGGTCGATGACTAGGAAAACTGCTGGCAGCAACACGTAAGTGGAAATCTCCAATCTCAATCCAAGTTTGGCGTTCGAATAAAAAATGTACACAAATTATATTTATGTTTTTTATTTTAATTAAGGAAAATCCAAAGAGTATCAACAGGTTCGCTGTTACGGTTTTTCGAAGTAACAAATTTACTTGAACGACATTAACGATATTTGATGAATTGTGGAAACACGTCTGGTAGGCAAAATAATGTCGTCAAATGCAATGAGTCCAATTAACGTTGAGTCTTATGGTCATCTAATTATATGAACTGCGGGACAAAACAGTACGGCACATAACTCTATATAATGAATCAGAATGCATTTATGGATTGAAAAAAAAATGTTGCAAAGGGGCGTCAATGAGTGCCAAGACTGCTCGCAGCACTACGTCAGTGAGAATCTTCAATCTCGAATGGATACGGAGCAAGGCAAGAGGGTTCGATGAGTGTCAAGACTGCTCGTGGCACTACGTCGTTGAGAATCTTCAATCTGAAATGGCTACGCAGCAAGTTATACGCTGAACTGGCTGCTGAAATAGCATAAATAATCATTGCGCAGTTACAGACTATAATAACAACAGGTAGCCCAGTTTGATTTGCGATTTACTCACTCTAATCTCTTCGATATTCAGTCTGTGCTGAAAATCTTCAATCTCTTATGAATATGGAGCAAGGCGAGAGGGTTAGATGAGTGCCAAGACTGCTCGTGGCACTACGTCGATGAGGATCTTCAATCTCTAATGAATATGGAGCAAGGCGAGAGGGTTCGATTAGTGTCAAGACTGCTCGTGGCACTACGTCGATAAGAATCTTCAATCTCAAATGGATACGCAGCAAGTTATACGCTGAACTGGCTGCTGAAATAGCATAAATAATCATTGCGTAGTTACAGACTATAATAACAACAGGTAGCCAAGTTTGATTTGCGATTTACTCACGCTAATCTCTTCGATATTCAGTCTATGCTGAAAATCTTCAATCTCGAATGGATACGGAGCAAGGCGAGAGGGTTCGATGAGTGCCAAGACTGCTCGTGGCACTACGTCGATGAGAATCTTCAATCTCAACTGGCTACGCAGCAAGTTATACGCTGAACTGGCTGCTGAAATAGCATAAGTAATCATTGCGTAGTTACAGACTATAATAACAACAGGTAGCCCAGTTTGATTTGCGATTTACTCATGCTAATCTCATCGATATTCAGTCTATGCTGAAAATCTTCAATCTCTAATGAATATTGAGCAAGGCGAGAGGGTTCGATGAGTGCCAAGACTGCTCGTGGCACTACGTCGATGAGAATCTTCAATCTCCAATAAATATGGAGCAAGGCGAGAGGGTTCGATGAGTGTCAGGATTGCTCGTGGCACTACGTCGATAAAAATCCTTAATCTCAAATGGCTACGGAGCAAGTTATACGCTGAACTGGCTGCTGAAATAGCATAAATAATCATTGCGTAGTTACAGACTATAATAACAACAGGTAGCCCAGTTTGATTTGCGATTTACTCACGCTAATCTCTTCGATATTCAGTCTATGCTGAAAATCTTCAATCTCGAATGGATACGGAGCAAGGCGAGAGGGTTCGATGAGTGCCAAGACTGCTCGTGGCACTACGTCGATGAGGATCTTCAATCTCTAATGAATATGGAGCAAGGCGAGAGTGTTCGATTAGTGTCAAGACTGATCGTGGCACTACGTCGATAAGAATCTTCAATCTCAAATGGATACGCAGCAAGTTATACGCTGAACTGGCTGCTGAAATAGCATAAATAATCATTGCGTAGTTACAGACTATAATAACAACAGGTAGCCAAGTTTGATTTGCGATTTACTCACGCTAATCTCTTCGATATTCAGTCTATGCTGAAAATCTTCAATCTCGAATGGATACGGAGCAAGGCGAGAGGGTTCGATGAGTGCCAAGACTGCTCGTGGCACTACGTCGATGAGAATCTTCAATCTCAACTGGCTACGCAGCAAGTTATACGCTGAACTGGCTGCTGGAATAGCATAAGTAATCATTGCGTAGTTACAGACTATAATAACAACAGGTAGCCCAGTTTGATTTGCGATTTACTCATGCTAATCTCTTCGATATTCAGTATATGCTGAAAATCTTCAATCTCTAATGAATATTCAGCAAGGCGAGAGGGTTCGATGAGTGCCAAGACTGCTCGTGGCACTACGTCGATGAGAATCTTCAATCTCTAATAAATATGGAGCAAGGCGAGAGGGTTCGATGAGTGTCAGGACTGCTCGTGGCACTACGTCGATAAAAATCCTTAATCTCAAATGGCTACGGAGCAAGTTATACGCTGAACTGGCTGCTGAAATAGCATAAATAATCATTGCGTAGTTACAGACTATAATAACAACAGGTAGCCCAGTTTGATTTGCGATTTACTCACGCTAATCTCTTCGATATTCAGTCTATGCTGAAAATCTTCAATCTCGAATGGATACGGAGCAAGGCGAGAGGGTTCGATGAGTGCCAAGACTGCTCGTGGCACTACGTCGATGAGAATCTTCAATCTCAAATGGCTACGCAGCAAGTTATACGCTGAACTGGCTGCTGAAATAGCATGAGTAATCATTGCGTAGTTACAGACTATAATAACAACAGGTAGCCCAGTTTGATTTGCGATTTACTCACGCTAATCTCTTCGATATTCAGTCTATGCTGAAAATCTTCAATCTCTAATGAATATGGAGCAAGGCGAGAGGGTTCGATGAGTGCCAAGACTGCTCGTGGCACTACGTCGATGAGAATCTTCAATCTCAAATGGCTACGCAGCAAGTTATACGCTGAACTGGCTGCTGAAATAGCATAAGTAATCATTGCGTAGTTACAGACTATAATAACAACAGGTAGCCCAGTTTGATTTGCGATTTACTCATGCTAATCTCATCGATATTCAGTCTATGCTGAAAATCTTCAATCTCTAATGAATATTGAGCAAGGCCAGAGGGTTCGATGAGTGCCAAGACTGCTCGTGGCACTACGTCGATGAGAATCTTCAATCTCCAATAAATATGGAGCAAGGCGAGAGGGTTCGATGAGTGTCAGGATTGCTCGTGGCACTACGTCGATAAAAATCCTTTATCTCAAATGGCTACGGAGCAAGTTATACGCTGAACTGGCTGCTGAAATAGCATAAATAATCATTGCGTAGTTACAGACTATAATAACAACAGGTAGCCCAGTTTGATTTGCGATTTACTCACGCTAATCTCTTCGATATTCAGTCTATGCTGAAAATCTTCAATCTCGAATGGATACGGAGCAAGGCGAGAGGGTTCGATGAGTGCCAAGACTGCTCGTGGCACTACGTCGATGAGGATCTTCAATCTCTAATGAATATGGAGCAAGGCGAGAGGGTTCGATTAGTGTCAAGACTGCTCGTGGCACTACGTCGATAAGAATCTTCAATCTCGAATGGATACGCAGCAAGTTATACGCTGAACTGGCTGCTGAAATAGCATAAATAATCATTGCGTAGTTACAGACTATAATAACAACAGGTAGCCAAGTTTGATTTGCGATTTACTCACGCTAATCTCTTCGATATTCAGTCTATGCTGAAAATCTTCAATCTCGAATGGATACGGAGCAAGGCGAGAGGGTTCGATGAGTGCCAAGACTGCTCGTGGCACTACGTCGATGAGAATCTTCAATCTCAACTGGCTACGCAGCAAGTTATACGCTGAACTGGCTGCTGAAATAGCATAAGTAATCATTGCGTAGTTACAGACTATAATAACAACAGGTAGCCCAGTTTGATTTGCGATTTACTCACGCTAATCTCTTCGATATTCAGTCTATGCTGAAAATCTTCAATCTCTAATGAATATGGAGCAAGGCGAGAGGGTTCGATGAGTGCCAAGACTGCTCGTGGCACTACGTCGATGAGAATCTTCAATCTCAAATGGCTACGCAGCAAGTTATACGCTGAACTGGCTGCTGAAATAGCATAAGTAATCATTGCGTAGTTACAGACTATAATAACAACAGGTAGCCCAGTTTGATTTGCGATTTACTCATGCTAATCTCATCGATATTCAGTCTATGCTGAAAATCTTCAATCTCTAATGAATATTGAGCAAGGCGAGAGGGTTCGATGAGTGCCAAGACTGCTCGTGGCACTACGTCGATGAGAATCTTCAATCTCCAATAAATATGGAGCAAGGCGAGAGGGTTCGATGAGTGTCAGGATTGCTCGTGGCACTACGTCGATAAAAATCCTTAATCTCAAATGGCTACGGAGCAAGTTATACGCTGAACTGGCTGCTGAAATAGCATAAATAATCATTGCGTAGTTACAGACTATAATAACAACAGGTAGCCCAGTTTGATTTGCGATTTACTCACGCTAATCTCTTCGATATTCAGTCTATGCTGAAAATCTTCAATCTCGAATGGATACGGAGCAAGGCGAGAGGGTTCGATGAGTGCCAAGACTGCTCGTGGCACTACGTCGATGAGGATCTTCAATCTCTAATGAATATGGAGCAAGGCGAGAGGGTTCGATTAGTGTCAAGACTGCTCGTGGCACTACGTCGATAAGAATCTTCAATCTCAAATGGATACGCAGCAAGTTATACGCTGAACTGGCTGCTGAAATAGCATAAATAATCATTGCGTAGTTACAGACTATAATAACAACAGGTAGCCAAGTTTGATTTGCGATTTACTCACGCTAATCTCTTCGATATTCAGTCTATGCTGAAAATCTTCAATCTCGAATGGATACGGAGCAAGGCGAGAGGGTTCGATGAGTGCCAAGACTGCTCGTGGCACTACGTCGATGAGAATCTTCAATCTCAACTGGCTACGCAGCAAGTTATACGCTGAACTGGCTGCTGAAATAGCATAAGTAATCATTGCGTAGTTACAGACTATAATAACAACAGGTAGCCCAGTTTGATTTGCGATTTACTCATGCTAATCTCTTCGATATTCAGTATATGCTGAAAATCTTTAATCTCTAATGAATATTGAGCAAGGCGAGAGGGTTCGATGAGTGCCAAGACTGCTCGTGGCACTACGTCGATGAGAATCTTCAATCTCTAATAAATATGGAGCAAGGCGAGAGGGTTCGATGAGTGTCAGGACTGCTCGTGGCACTACGTCGATAAAAATCCTTAATCTCAAATGGCTACGGAGCAAGTTATACGCTGAACTGGCTGCTGAAATAGCATAAATAATCATTGCGTAGTTACAGACTATAATAACAACAGGTAGCCCAGTTTGATTTGCGATTTACTCACGCTAATCTCTTCGATATTCAGTCTATGCTGAAAATCTTCAATCTCGAATGGATACGGAGCAAGGCGAGAGGGTTCGATGAGTGCCAAGACTGCTCGTGGCACTACGTCGATGAGGATCTTCAATCTCTAATGAATATGGAGCAAGGCGAGAGGGTTCGATTAGTGTCAAGACTGCTCGTGGCACTACGTCGATAAGAATCTTCAATCTCAAATGGATACGCAGCAAGTTATACGCTGAACTGGCTGCTGAAATAGCATAAATAATCATTGCGTAGTTACAGACTATAATAACAACAGGTAGCCAAGTTTGATTTGCGATTTACTCACGCTAATCTCTTCGATATTCAGTCTATGCTGAAAATCTTCAATCTCGAATGGATACGGAGCAAGGCGAGAGGGTTCGATGAGTGCCAAGACTGCTCGTGGCACTACGTCGATGAGAATCTTCAATCTCAACTGGCTACGCAGCAAGTTATACGCTGAACTGGCTGCTGAAATAGCATAAGTAATCATTGCGTAGTTACAGACTATAATAACAACAGGTAGCCCAGTTTGATTTGCGATTTACTCATGCTAATCTCTTCGATATTCAGTATATGCTGAAAATCTTCAATCTCTAATGAATATTGAGCAAGGCGAGAGGGTTCGATGAGTGCCAAGACTGCTCGTGGCACTACGTCGATGAGAATCTTCAATCTCAAATGGCTACGCAGCAAGTTATACGCTGAACTGGCTGCTGAAATAGCATAAGTAATCATTGCGTAGTTACAGACTATAATAACAACAGGTAGCCCAGTTTGATTTGCGATTTACTCACCCTCATCTCTTTGATATTCAGTCTATGCTGAAAATCTTCAATCTCGAATGGATACGGAGCAAGGCGAGAGGGTTCGATGAGTGCCAAGACTGCTCGTGGCACTACGTCGATGAGAATCTTCAATCTCAAATGGCTACGCAGCAAGTTATACGCTGAACTGGCTGCTGAAATAGTATAAATAATCATTGCTTAGTTACAGACTATGATAACAACAGGTAGCCGAGTTTGATTTGCGATTTACTCACGCTAATCTCTTCGATATTCAGTCCATGCTGAAAATCTTCAATCTCGAATGGATACGGAGCAAGGCGAGAGGGTTCGATGAGTGCCAAGACTGCTCGTGGCACTACGTCGATGAGAATCTTCAATCTCAAATGGCTACGCAGAAAGTGATACGCTGAACTGGCTGCTGAAATAGCATGAGTAATCATTGCGTAGTTACAGACTATAATAACAACAGGTAGCCCAGTTTGATTTGCGATTTACTCACGCTAATCTCTTCGATATTCAGTCTATGCTGAAAATCTTCAATCTCTAATGAATATGGAGCAAGGCGAGAGGGTTCGATGAGTGCCAAAACTGTTGTGGCACTACGTCGATGAGAATCTTCAATCTCAAATGGCTACGCAGCAACTTATACGCTGAACTGGCTGCTGAAATAGCATAAGTAATCATTGCGTAGTTACAGACTATAATAACAACAGGTAGCCCAGTTTGATTTGCGATTTACTCACGCTAATCTCTTCGATATTCAGTCCATGCTGAAAATCTTCAATCTCTAATGAATATTGAGCAAGGCGAGAGGGTTCGATGAGTGCCAAGACTGCTCGTGGCACTACGTCGATGAGAATCTTCAATCTCTAATGAATATGGAGCAAGGCGAGAGGGTTCGATGAGTGTCAGGACTGCTCGTGGCACTACGTCGATAAAAATCCTTAATCTCAAATGGCTACGGAGCAAGTTATACGCTGAACTGGCTGCTGAAATAGCATAAATAATCATTGCGTAGTTACAGACTATAATAACAACAGGTAGCCCAGTTTGATTTGCGATTTACTCACGCTAATCTCTTCGATATTCAGTCTATGCTGAAAATCTTCAATCTCGAATGGATACGGAGCAAGGCGAGAGGGTTCGATGAGTGCCAAGACTGCTCGTGGCACTACGTCGATGAGAATCTTCAATCTCAAATGGCTACGCAGCAAGTTATACGCTGAACTGGCTGCTGAAATAGCATGAGTAATCATTGCGTAGTTACAGACTATAATAACAACAGGTAGCCCAGTTTGATTTGCGATTTACTCACGCTAATCTCTTCGATATTCAGTCTATGCTGAAAATCTTCAATCTCTAATGAATATGGAGCAAGGCGAGAGGGTTCGATGAGTGCCAAGACTGCTCGTGGCACTACGTCGATGAGAATCTTCAATCTCAAATGGCTACGCAGCAAGTTATACGCTGAACTGGCTGCTGAAATAGCATAAGTAATCATTGCGTAGTTACAGACTATAATAACAACAGGTAGCCCAGTTTGATTTGCGATTTACTCATGCTAATCTCATCGATATTCAGTCTATGCTGAAAATCTTCAATCTCTAATGAATATTGAGCAAGGCCAGAGGGTTCGATGAGTGCCAAGACTGCTCGTGGCACTACGTCGATGAGAATCTTCAATCTCCAATAAATATGGAGCAAGGCGAGAGGGTTCGATGAGTGTCAGGATTGCTCGTGGCACTACGTCGATAAAAATCCTTTATCTCAAATGGCTACGGAGCAAGTTATACGCTGAACTGGCTGCTGAAATAGCATAAATAATCATTGCGTAGTTACAGACTATAATAACAACAGGTAGCCCAGTTTGATTTGCGATTTACTCACGCTAATCTCTTCGATATTCAGTCTATGCTGAAAATCTTCAATCTCGAATGGATACGGAGCAAGGCGAGAGGGTTCGATGAGTGCCAAGACTGCTCGTGGCACTACGTCGATGAGGATCTTCAATCTCTAATGAATATGGAGCAAGGCGAGAGGGTTCGATTAGTGTCAAGACTGCTCGTGGCACTACGTCGATAAGAATCTTCAATCTCGAATGGATACGCAGCAAGTTATACGCTGAACTGGCTGCTGAAATAGCATAAATAATCATTGCGTAGTTACAGACTATAATAACAACAGGTAGCCAAGTTTGATTTGCGATTTACTCACGCTAATCTCTTCGATATTCAGTCTATGCTGAAAATCTTCAATCTCGAATGGATACGGAGCAAGGCGAGAGGGTTCGATGAGTGCCAAGACTGCTCGTGGCACTACGTCGATGAGAATCTTCAATCTCAACTGGCTACGCAGCAAGTTATACGCTGAACTGGCTGCTGAAATAGCATAAGTAATCATTGCGTAGTTACAGACTATAATAACAACAGGTAGCCCAGTTTGATTTGCGATTTACTCACGCTAATCTCTTCGATATTCAGTCTATGCTGAAAATCTTCAATCTCTAATGAATATGGAGCAAGGCGAGAGGGTTCGATGAGTGCCAAGACTGCTCGTGGCACTACGTCGATGAGAATCTTCAATCTCAAATGGCTACGCAGCAAGTTATACGCTGAACTGGCTGCTGAAATAGCATAAGTAATCATTGCGTAGTTACAGACTATAATAACAACAGGTAGCCCAGTTTGATTTGCGATTTACTCATGCTAATCTCATCGATATTCAGTCTATGCTGAAAATCTTCAATCTCTAATGAATATTGAGCAAGGCGAGAGGGTTCGATGAGTGCCAAGACTGCTCGTGGCACTACGTCGATGAGAATCTTCAATCTCCAATAAATATGGAGCAAGGCGAGAGGGTTCGATGAGTGTCAGGATTGCTCGTGGCACTACGTCGATAAAAATCCTTAATCTCAAATGGCTACGGAGCAAGTTATACGCTGAACTGGCTGCTGAAATAGC
Source organism: Tenthredo livida (assembly GCA_963992785.1). Lineage (NCBI taxonomy): Eukaryota > Metazoa > Arthropoda > Insecta > Hymenoptera > Tenthredinidae > Tenthredo > Tenthredo livida. The sequence continues at coordinate 6,117,413 of OZ023073.1, forward strand.
ATAAATAATCATTGCGTAGTTACAGACTATAATAACAACAGGTAGCCCAGTTTGATTTGCCATTTACTCACGCTAATCTCTTCGATATTCAGTCTATGCTGAAAATCTTCAATCTCGAATGGATACGGAGCAAGGCGAGAGGGTTCGATGAGTGCCAAGACTGCTCGTGGCACTACGTCGATGAGGATCTTCAATCTCTAATGAATATGGAGCAAGGCGAGAGGGTTCGATTAGTGTCAAGACTGCTCGTGGCACTACGTCGATAAGAATCTTCAATCTCAAATGGATACGCAGCAAGTTATACGCTGAACTGGCTGCTGAAATAGCATAAATAATCATTGCGTAGTTACAGACTATAATAACAACAGGTAGCCAAGTTTGATTTGCGATTTACTCACGCTAATCTCTTCGATATTCAGTCTATGCTGAAAATCTTCAATCTCGAATGGATACGGAGCAAGGCGAGAGGGTTCGATGAGTGCCAAGACTGCTCGTGGCACTACGTCGATGAGAATCTTCAATCTCAACTGGCTACGCAGCAAGTTATACGCTGAACTGGCTGCTGAAATAGCATAAGTAATCATTGCGTAGTTACAGACTATAATAACAACAGGTAGCCCAGTTTGATTTGCGATTTACTCATGCTAATCTCTTCGATATTCAGTATATGCTGAAAATCTTTAATCTCTAATGAATATTGAGCAAGGCGAGAGGGTTCGATGAGTGCCAAGACTGCTCGTGGCACTACGTCGATGAGAATCTTCAATCTCTAATAAATATGGAGCAAGGCGAGAGGGTTCGATGAGTGTCAGGACTGCTCGTGGCACTACGTCGATAAAAATCCTTAATCTCAAATGGCTACGGAGCAAGTTATACGCTGAACTGGCTGCTGAAATAGCATAAATAATCATTGCGTAGTTACAGACTATAATAACAACAGGTAGCCCAGTTTGATTTGCGATTTACTCACGCTAATCTCTTCGATATTCAGTCTATGCTGAAAATCTTCAATCTCGAATGGATACGGAGCAAGGCGAGAGGGTTCGATGAGTGCCAAGACTGCTCGTGGCACTACGTCGATGAGGATCTTCAATCTCTAATGAATATGGAGCAAGGCGAGAGGGTTCGATTAGTGTCAAGACTGCTCGTGGCACTACGTCGATAAGAATCTTCAATCTCAAATGGATACGCAGCAAGTTATACGCTGAACTGGCTGCTGAAATAGCATAAATAATCATTGCGTAGTTACAGACTATAATAACAACAGGTAGCCAAGTTTGATTTGCGATTTACTCACGCTAATCTCTTCGATATTCAGTCTATGCTGAAAATCTTCAATCTCGAATGGATACGGAGCAAGGCGAGAGGGTTCGATGAGTGCCAAGACTGCTCGTGGCACTACGTCGATGAGAATCTTCAATCTCAACTGGCTACGCAGCAAGTTATACGCTGAACTGGCTGCTGAAATAGCATAAGTAATCATTGCGTAGTTACAGACTATAATAACAACAGGTAGCCCAGTTTGATTTGCGATTTACTCATGCTAATCTCTTCGATATTCAGTATATGCTGAAAATCTTCAATCTCTAATGAATATTGAGCAAGGCGAGAGGGTTCGATGAGTGCCAAGACTGCTCGTGGCACTACGTCGATGAGAATCTTCAATCTCAAATGGCTACGCAGCAAGTTATACGCTGAACTGGCTGCTGAAATAGCATAAGTAATCATTGCGTAGTTACAGACTATAATAACAACAGGTAGCCCAGTTTGATTTGCGATTTACTCACCCTCATCTCTTTGATATTCAGTCTATGCTGAAAATCTTCAATCTCGAATGGATACGGAGCAAGGCGAGAGGGTTCGATGAGTGCCAAGACTGCTCGTGGCACTACGTCGATGAGAATCTTCAATCTCAAATGGCTACGCAGCAAGTTATACGCTGAACTGGCTGCTGAAATAGTATAAATAATCATTGCTTAGTTACAGACTATGATAACAACAGGTAGCCGAGTTTGATTTGCGATTTACTCACGCTAATCTCTTCGATATTCAGTCCATGCTGAAAATCTTCAATCTCGAATGGATACGGAGCAAGGCGAGAGGGTTCGATGAGTGCCAAGACTGCTCGTGGCACTACGTCGATGAGAATCTTCAATCTCAAATGGCTACGCAGAAAGTGATACGCTGAACTGGCTGCTGAAATAGCATGAGTAATCATTGCGTAGTTACAGACTATAATAACAACAGGTAGCCCAGTTTGATTTGCGATTTACTCACGCTAATCTCTTCGATATTCAGTCTATGCTGAAAATCTTCAATCTCTAATGAATATGGAGCAAGGCGAGAGGGTTCGATGAGTGCCAAAACTGTTGTGGCACTACGTCGATGAGAATCTTCAATCTCAAATGGCTACGCAGCAACTTATACGCTGAACTGGCTGCTGAAATAGCATAAGTAATCATTGCGTAGTTACAGACTATAATAACAACAGGTAGCCCAGTTTGATTTGCGATTTACTCACGCTAATCTCTTCGATATTCAGTCCATGCTGAAAATTTTCAATCTCTAATGAATATTGAGCAAGGCGAGAGGGTTCGATGAGTGCCAAGACTGCTCGTGGCACTACGTCGATGAGAATCTTCAATCTCTAATGAATATGGAGCAAGGCGAGAGGGTTCGATGAGTGTCAGGACTGCTCGTGGCACTACGTCGATAAAAATCCTTAATCTCAAATGGCTACGGAGCAAGTTATACGCTGAACTGGCTGCTGAAATAGCATAAATAATCATTGCGTAGTTACAGACTATAATAACAACAGGTAGCCCAGTTTGATTTGCGATTTACTCACGCTAATCTCTTCGATATTCAGTCTATGCTGAAAATCTTCAATCTCGAATGGATACGGAGCAAGGCGAGAGGGTTCGGTGAGTGCCAAGACTGCTCGTGGCACTACGTCGATGAGAATCTTCAATCTCAAATGGCTACGCAGCAAGTTATACGCTGAACTGGCTGCTGAAATAGCATAAATAATCATTGCGTAGTTACAGACTATAATAACAACAGGTAGCCCAGTTTGATTTACGATTTACTCACGCTAATCTCTTTGATATTCAGTCTATGCTGAAAATCTTCAATCTCGAATGGATACGGAGCAAGGCGAGAGGGTTCGATGAGTGCCAAGACTGCTCGTGGCACTACGTCGATGAGAATCTTCAATCTCAAATGGCTACGCAGCAAGTTATACGCTGAACTGGCTGCTGAAATAGTATAAATAATCATTGCTTAGTTACAGACTATAATAACAACAGGTAGCCGAGTTTGATTTGCGATTTACTCACGCTAATCTCTTCGATATTCAGTCCATGCTGAAAATCTTCAATCTCGAATGGATACGGAGCAAGGCGAGAGGGTTCGATGAGTGCCAAGACTGCTCGTGGCACTACGTCGATGAGAATCTTCAATCTCAAATGGCTACGCAGCAAGTGATACGCTGAACTGGCTGCTGAAATAGCATGAGTAATCATTGCGTAGTTACAAACTATAATAACAACAGGTAGCCCAGTTTGATTTGCGATTTACTCACGCTAATCTCTTCGATATTCAGTCTATGCTGAAAATCTTCAATCTCTAATGAATATGGAGCAAGGCGAGAGGGTTCGATGAGTGCCAAAACTGCTCGTGGCACTACGTCGATGAGAATCTTCAATCTCAAATGGCTACGCAGCAAGTTATACGCTGAACTGGCTGCTGAAATAGCATAAGTAATCATTGCGTAGTTACAGTCTATAATAACAACAGGTAGCCCAGTTTGATTTGCGATTTACTCACGCTAATCTCTTCGATATTCAGTCTATGCTGAAAATCTTCAATCTCGAATGGATACGAAGCAAGGCGAGAGGGTTCGATGAGTGCCAAGACTGCTCGTGGCACTACGTCGATGAGAATCTTCAAACTCTAATGAATATGGAGCAAGGCGAGAGGGTTCGATGAGTGCCAAGACTGCTCGTGGCACTACGTCGATGAGAATCTTCAATCTCAAATGGCTACGCAGCAAGTTATACGCTGAACTGGCTGCTGAAATAGTATAAATAATCATTGCTTAGTTACAGACTATAATAACAACAGGTAGCCGAGTTTGATTTGCGATTTACTCACGCTAATCTCTTCGATATTCAGTCTTTGCTGAAAATCTTCAATCTCGAATGGATACGGAGCAAGGCGAGAGGGTTCGATGAGTGCCAAGACTGCTCGTGGCACTACGTCGATGAGAATCTTCAATCTCAAAAGGCTACGCAGCAAGTTATACGCTGAACTGGCTGCTGAAATAGCATAAGTAATCATTGCGTAGTTACAGACTATAATAACAACAGGTAGCCCAGTTTGATTTGCGATTTACTCACGCTAATCTCTTCGATATTCAGTCTATGCTGAAAATCTTCAATCTCTAATGAATATGGAGCAAGGCGAGAGGGTTCGATGAGTGCCAAAACTGCTCGTGGCACTACGTCGATGAGAATCTTCAATCTCAAATGGCTACGCAGCAAGTTATACGCTGAACTGGCTGCTGAAATAGCATAAGTAATCATTGCGTAGTTACAGACTATAATAACAACAGGTAGCTCAGTTTGATTTGCGATTTACTCACGCTAATCTCTTCGATATTCAGTCTATGCTGAAAATCTTCAATCTCTAATGAATATTGAGCAAGGCGAGAGGGTTCGATGAGTGCCAAGACTGCTCGTGGCACTACGTCGATGAGAATCTTTAATCTCTAATGAATATGGAGCAAAGCGAGAGGGTTCGATGAGTGTCAGGACTGCTCGTGGCACTACGTCGATAAAAATCCTTAATCTCAAATGGCTACGGAGCAAGTTATACGCTGAACTGGCTGCTGAAATAGCATAAATAATCATTGCGTAGTTACAGACTATCATAACAACAGGTAGCCCAGTTTGATTTGCGATTTACTTACGCTAATCTCTTCGATATTCAGTCTATGCTGGAAATCTTCAATCTCGAATGGATACGGAGCAAGGCGAGAGGGTTCGATGAGTGCCAAGACTGCTCGTGGCACTACGTCGATGAGAATCTCCAATCTCAAATGGCTACGCAGCAAGTTATACGCTGAACTGGCTGCTGAAATAGCATAAGTAATCATTGCGTAGTTACAGACTATAATAACAACAGGTAGCACAGTTTGATTTGCGATTTACTCACGCTAATCTCTTCGATATTCAGTCTATGCTGAAAATCTTCAATCTCTAATGAATATGGAGCAAGGCGAGAGGGTTCGATGAGTGCCAAGACTGCTCGTGGCACTACGTCGATGAGAATCTCCAATCTCAAATGGCTACGCAGCAAGTTATACGCTGAACTGGCTGCTGAAATAGCATAAGTAATCATTGCGTAGTTACAGACTATAATAACAACAGGTAGCACAGTTTGATTTGCGATTTACTCACGCTAATCTCTTCGATATTCAGTCTATGCTGAAAATCTTCAATCTCTAATGAATATGGAGCAAGGCGAGAGGGTTCGATGAGTGTCAAGACTGCTCGTGGCACTACGTCGATAAGAATCTATAATCTCAATTGGCTACGCAGCAACGGAGCAAGTTATACGCTGAACTGGCTGCTGAAATAGCACAAATAATCATTGCGTAGTTACAGACTATAATAACAACAGGTAGCCCAATTTGATTTGCGATTTACTCACGATAATCTCTTGGATATTCAGTCTATGCTGGAAATCTTCAATCTCTAATGAATATGGAGCAAGGCGAGAGGGTTCGATGAGTGCCAAGACTGCTCGTGGCACTACGTCGATGAGAATCTTCAATCTCTAGTGAATATGGAGCAAGGCGAGAGGGTTCGATGAGTGTCAAGACTGCTCGTGGCACTACGTCGATAAGAATCTTTAATCTCAAATGGCTACGGAGCAAGTTATACGCAGAACTAACCGCTGAAATAGCATAAATAATCATTGTGTAGTTACAGACTATAATAACAACAGGTAGCCCAGTTTGATTTGCGATTTACTCACGCTAATCTCTTCGATATTCAGTCTATGCAGAAAATCTTCAATCTCTAATGAATATGGAGCAAGGCGAGAGGGTTCGATGAGTGCCAAGACTGCTCGTGGCACTACGTCGATGAGAATCTTCAATCTCAAAGATTTTGCTTTGAATAATCGTTTTTGGCAAATCTATTTATTGCTATTGCTGATGAACTATCGCCCTAGGTAGGTTTGTATGACTAATTGAAAGACACCCTGTATTGTTATTTAAATGTCATATGCGGTTGTCAATGACCGATGCTTTTTTTTTATATAAACAATGCACAATTTGGTTGTTATTATATTACTCACAATTCTCTACGAGTCTTCCACAAAGTATTGTAAAAAAGTTGAATTAAGTAATAAATTTCGAAATATGGAGCAACAGATTGGTGTTAATTTATCAGGTATTATAGAGGTGTCTTTATTTACAAATAAAAATGACATCTCAAACGGGTAATTACTTATAACATCTAAATCGGGTAATTACTTATTTCTCAACTGGCGTGGGATCAAGCCAGGTGTTTTTTTTTTTGCTAACTCAAATCTGCCCGGATTTGTTCCATTCATAACAGACCTTTCTTCAACGCTGTGTTCAACCGTTTTCAGAAATTACACGAGGACGGATTGTTGGCATGCATGAGGCAGGGCGGAGCGAGGTGAGAATCGCTGAAGCGATAGGCTGTGGAATCAAAACGGTCCACAGGTGGATAGTCAAGTTCAATGAGGGTGGAGAAGATGCGTTGCGCGATTATCGGGTCACTAATAAAGGCCTTCGTAAGACCCTCACAGAAGAGGACGTCCAAATCGTCGAGCATTTTGTCGATCATAATCCATTCGACAGTTCAGTGGCCTTTGTACAGGATTTTCATCTGGAAGTAAGCCCGCTGACCGTACGTCGCCGTTTGAAAGAGAACAACCTAGTTTGTGAACCTCCTCTGAAAAAGACCCTGTTGACGGAAGATCACCGGATGCAACGGCTGGCGTACGCACGGGATTACTTACAGGTACTTCCTGAATTCTGGGCAAAGACTGTCTATATGGATGAGAAGACATTTTGCACGGCCGAGGATGGACGTTGTCGTGTTTGGAGGCCCAAGGGAAATAACGCGCGGCTACATCCGAACTACGTGGTTCATGAAGCGCATAGCGGTCGTATCTCGCTTGCGTACTGGGGCTTCATCACTCCTCATGGTGTGGGCGAGATACAGGAGGTGGGTGGGCACATGAACCGTTTCGATTACGTGGATATCTTAAATACAGTTTTTTATCCGTCCGTACGTCGTTTGTACCCTATTGATCGGTACCCGGTGATCAATATGGTACACGACAACAGTGCTGTGCACACCGCTCACATTGTGAGAGAGTGGATTGCACAGCACCCAGATATCCGTGTGCTCCCCCACCCTCCAAAGTCACCGTATCTGAACCCGATAGAGAACATTTGGGCGATAATGAATCGCAATAGAATATCTGGAGAAATTCGAACCATTCCAGAATTGAGAGCCATGGTCCAACAAACCTGGGTAGGCTTACGTCGGCGACCCGAGGTCGTTGCAAATTGCACAAACTCCATGCCTGATCGGCTACGAGCAGTCATTGCCAACAACGGCTTTTGGACCAAATATTAAAAAGACGACTTCCCCGCAAACAAAATTTGATTGTAGTTTGTTTTTTTTTTTTCTTTTTCACTTGCTCGTAGCCATTCGAAATTTGAAATTTTCCGCACCGCCCCGTTCTCGGACTACATATCGAAAAGACGGCTTCAACGTAAACAAAATTCGATTGTAGATTTTCTTTTTAATTTTTTATCATTGCCTTGCTCCGTAGCCATTTGAGATTAAAGATTCTTATCGACGTAGTGCCACGAGCAGTCTTGACACTCATCGGACCCTCTCGCCTTGCTCCATATTCATTAGAGATTGAAGATTCTCATCGACGTAGTGCCACGAGCAGTCTTGACACTCATCGAACCTTCTCGCCTTGCTCCATATTCATTAGAGATTGAAGATTTTCTGCATAGACTGAATATCGAAGAGATTAGCGTGAGTAAATCGCAAATCAAACTGGGCTACCTGTTGTTATTATAGTCTGTAACTACACAATGATTATTTATGCTATTTCAGCGGTCAGTTCTGCGTATAACTTGCTCCGTAGCCGTTTGAGATTAAAGATTCTTATCGACGTAGTGCCACGAGCAGTCTTGACACTCATCGAACCCTCTCGCGTTGCTTCATATTCATTGGAGATTGAAGATTCTCATCGACATAGTGCCACGAGCAGTCTTGGCACTCATCGAACCCTCTCGCCTTGCTCCATATTCATGAGAGATTGAAGATTTTCAGCATGCACTGAATATCGAAGAGATTAGCGTGAGTAAATCGCGAATCAAACTGGGCTACCTGTTGTTATTATAGTCTGTAACTACGCAATGATTACTTATGCTATTTCAGCAGCCAGTTCAGCGTATAACTTGCTGCGTAGCCATTTGAGATTAAAGATTCTTATCGACGTAGTGCCACGAGCAGTCTTGACACTCATCGAACCCTCTCGCGTTGCTCCATATTCATTGGAGATTGAAGATTCTCATCGACGTAGTGCCACGAGCAGTCTTGGCACTCATCAAACCCTCTCGCCTTGCTCCATATTCATTAGAGATTGAAGATTTTCTGCATAGACTGAATATCGAAGAGATTAGCGTGAGTGAATCGCAAATCAAACTGGGCTACCTGTTGTTATTATAGTCTGTAACTACACAATGATTATTTATGCTATTTCAGCGGTCAGTTCTGCGTATAACTTGCTCCGTAGCCGTTTGAGATTAAAGATTCTTATCGACGTAGTGCCACGAGCAGTCCTGACACTCATCGAACCCTCTCGCCTTGCTCAATATTCATTAGAGATTGAAGATTTTCAGCATAGACTGAATATCGAAGAGATTAGCGTGAGTAAATCGCAAATCAAACTGGGCTACCTGTTGTTATTATAGTCTGTAACTACGCAATGATTACTTATGCTATTTCAGCAGCCAGTTCAGCGTATAACTTGCTGCGTAGCCATTTGAGATTGAAGATTCTCATCGACGTAGTGCCACGAGCAGTCTTGGCACTCATCGAACCCTCTCGCCTTGCTCCGTATCCATTCGAGATTGAAGATTTTCAGCATAGACTGAATATCGAAGAGATTAGCGTGAGTAAATCGCAAATCAAACTCGGCTACCTGTTGTTATTATAGTCTGTAACTAAGCAATGATTATTTATACTATTTCAGCAGCCAGTTCAGCGTATAACTTGCTGCGTAGCCATTTGAGATTGGAGATTCTCATCGACGTAGTGCCACGAGCAGTCTTGGCACTCATCGAACCCTCTCGCCTTGCTCCATATTCATTAGAGATTGAAGATTCTCATCGACGTAGTGCCACGAGCAGTCTTGGCACTCATCGAACCCTCTCGCCTTGCTCAATATTCATTAGAGATTGAAGATTTTCAGCATAGACTGAATATTGAAGAAATTAGCGTGAGTAAATCGCAAATCAAACTGGGCTACCTGTTGTTATTATAGTCTGTAACTACACAATGATTACTTATGCTATTTCAGCAGCCAGTTCAGCGTATAACTTGCTGCGTAATCATTTGAGATTGAAGATTCTCATCGACGTAGTGCCACGAGCAGTCTTGGCACTCATCGAACCCTCTCGCCTTGCTCCGTATCCATTCGAGATTGAAGATTTTCAGCATAGACTGAATATCGAAGAGATTAGCGTGAGTAAATCGCAAATCAAACTGGGCTACCTGTTGTTATTATAGTCTGTAACTATGCAATGATTATTTATGCTATTTCAGCAGCCAGTTCAGCGTATAACTTGGTCCGTAGCCATTTGAGATTAAAGATTCTTATCGACGTAGTGCCACGAGCAGTCCTGACACTCATCGAACCCTCTCGCCTTGCTCCATATTCATTAGAGATTGGAGATTCTCATCGACGTAGTGCCACGAGCAGTCTTGGCACTCATCGAATCCTCTCGCCTTGCTCCATATCCATTAGAGACTGAAGATTTTCAGCATAGACTAAATATCGAAGAGATTAGCGTGAGTAAATCGCAAATCAAGCTGTGCTACCTGTTGTTATTATAGTCTGTAACTAAGCAATGATTATTTATACTATTTCAGCAGCCAGTTCAGCGTATAACTTGCTGCGTAGCCATTTGAGATTGAAGATTCTCATCGACGTAGTGCCACGAGCAGTCTTGGCACTCATCGAACCCTCTCGCCTTGCTCCATATTCATTAGAGATTGAAGATTCTCATCGACGTAGTGCCACGAGCAGTCTTGGCACTCATCGAACCCTCTCGACTTGCTCAATATTCATTAGAGATTGAAGATTTTCAGCATAGACTGAATATCGAAGAGATTAGCGTGAGTAAATCGCAAATCAAACTGGGCTACCTGTTGTTATTATAGTCTGTAACTACGCAATGATTACTTATGCTATTTCAGCAGCCAGTTCAGCGTATAACTTGCTGCGTGGCCATTTGAGATTGAAGATTCTCATCGACGTAGTGCCACGAGCAGTCTTGGCACTCATCGAACCCTCTCGCCTTGCTCCGTATCCATTCGAGATTGAAGATTTTCAGCATAGACTGAATATCGAAGAGATTAGCGTGAGTAAATCGCAAATCAAACTGGGCTACCTGTTGTCATTATAGTCTGTAACTATGCAATGATTTTTTATGCTATTTCAGCAGCCAGTTCAGCGTATAACTTGGTCCGTAGCCATTTGAGATTAAAGATTTTTATCGACGTAGTGCCACGAGCAGTCCTGACACTCATCGAACCCTCTCGCCTTGCTCCATATTCATTAGAGATTGGAGATTCTCATCGACGTAGTGCCACGAGCAGTCTTGGCACTCATCGAACCCTCTCGCCTTGCTCCATATTCATTAGAGATTGAAGATTTTCAGCATAGACTGAATATCGAAGAGATTAGCGTGAGTAAATCGCAAATCAAACTGGGCTACCTGTTGTTATTATAGTCTGTAACTACGCAATGATTACTTATGCTATTTCAGCAGCCAGTTCAGCGTGTAACTTGCTGCGTAGCCATTTGAGATTGAAGATTCTCATCGACGTAGTGCCACGAGCAGTCTTGGCACTCATCGAACCGTCTCGCCTTGCTCAATATTCATTTGAGATTGAAGATTTTCAGCATAGACTGAATATCGAAGAGATTAGCGTGAGTAAATCGCAAATCAAACTGGGCTACCTGTTGTTATTATAGTCTGTAACTACGCAATGATTACTTATGCTATTTCAGCAGCCAGTTCAGCGTATAACTTGCTGCGTAGCCATTTCAGATTGAAGATTCTCATCGACGTAGTGCCACGAGCAGTCTTGGCACTCATCGAACCCTCTCGCCTTGCTCCGTATCCATTCGAGATTGAAGATTTTCAGCATAGACTGAATATCGAAGAGATTAGCGTGAGTAAATCGCAAATCAAACTGGGCTACCTGTTGTTATTATAGTCTGTAACTATGCAATGATTATTTATGCTATTTCAGCAGCCAGTTCAGCGTATAACTTGGTCCGTAGCCATTTGAGATTAAAGATTCTTATCGACGTAGTGCCACGAGCAGTCCTGACACTCATCGAACCCTCTCGCCTTGCTCCATATTCATTAGAGATTGGAGATTCTCATCGACGTAGTGCCACGAGCAGTCTTGGCACTCATCGAACCCTCTCGCCTTGCTCAATATTCATTAGAGATTGAAGATTTTCAGCATAGACTGAATATCGAAGAGATTAGCGTGAGTAAATCGCAAATCAAACTGGGCTACCTGTTGTTATTATAGTCTGTAACTATGCAATGATTATTTATGCTATTTCAGCAGCCAGTTCAGCGTATAACTTGGTCCGTAGCCATTTGAGATTAAAGATTCTTATCGACGTAGTGCCACGAGCAGTCCTGACACTCATCGAACCCTCTCGCCTGGCTCCATATTCATTAGAGATTGGAGATTCTCATGGACGTAGTGCCACGAGCAGTCTTGGCACTCATCGAACCCTCTCGCCTTGCTCCATATCCATTAGAAATTGAAGATTTTCAGCATAGACTGAATATCGAAGAGATTAGCGTGAGTAAATCTGAAATCAAACTGTGCTACCTGTTGTTATTATAGTCTGTAACTACGCAATGATTACTTATGCTATTTCAGCAGCCAGTTCAGCGTATAACTTGCTGCGAAGCCATTTGAGATTGAAGATTCTCATCGACGTAGTGCCACGAGCAGTCTTGGCACTCATCGAACCCTCTCGCCTTGCTCCGTATCCATTCGAGATTGAAGATTTTCAGCATAGACTGAATATCGAAGAGATTAGCGTGAGTCAATCGCAAATCAAACTGGGCTACCTGTTGTTATTATAGTCTGTAACTACGCAATGATTATTTATGCTATTTCAGCAGCCAGTTCAGCGTATAACTTGCTCCGTAGCCATTTGAGATTAAAGATTTTTATCGACGTAGTGCCACGAGCAGTCCTGACACTCATCGAACCCTCTCGCCTTGCTCCATATTCATTAGAGATTGAAGATTCTCATCGACGTAGTGCCACGAGCAGTCTTGGCACTCATCGAACCCTCTCGCCTTGCTCAATATTCATTAGAGATTGAAGATTTTCAGCATAGACTGAATATCGAAGAGATTAGCGTGAGTAAATCGCAAATCAAACTGGGCTACCTGTTGTTATTATAGTCTGTAACTACGCAATGATTACTTATGCTATTTCAGCAGCCAGTTCAGCGTATAACTTGCTGCGTAGCCATTTGAGATTGAAGATTCTCATCGACGTAGTGCCACGAGCAGTCTTGGCACTCATCGAACCCTCTCGCCTTGCTTCGTATCCATTCGAGATTGAAGATTTTCAGCATAGACTGAATATCGAAGAGATTAGCGTGAGTAAATCGCAAATCAAACTGGGCTACCTGTTGTCATTATAGTCTGTAACTATGCAATGATTTTTTATGCTATTTCAGCAGCCAGTTCAGCGTATAACTTGGTCCGTAGCCATTTGAGATTAAAGATTTTTATCGACGTAGTGCCACGAGCAGTCCTGACACTCATCGAACCCTCTCGCCTTGCTCCATATTCATTAGAGATTGGAGATTCTCATCGACGTAGTGCCACGAGCAGTCTTGGCACTTATCGAACCCTCTCGCCTTGCTCCATATTCATTAGAGATTGAAGATTTTCAGCATAGACTGAATATCGAAGAGATTAGCGTGAGTAAATCGCAAATCAAACTGGGCTACCTGTTGTTATTATAGTCTGTAACTACGCAATGATTACTTATGCTATTTCAGCAGCCAGTTCAGCGTGTAACTTGCTGCGTAGCCATTTGAGATTGAAGATTCTCATCGACGTAGTGCCACGAGCAGTCTTGGCACTCATCGAACCGTCTCGCCTTGCTCAATATTCATTTGAGATTGAAGATTTTCAGCATAGACTGAATATCGAAGAGATTAGCGTGAGTAAATCGCAAATCAAACTGGGCTACCTGTTGTTATTATAGTCTGTAACTACGCAATGATTACTTATGCTATTTCAGCAGCCAGTTCAGCGTATAACTTGCTGCGTAGCCATTTCAGATTGAAGATTCTCATCGACGTAGTGCCACGAGCAGTCTTGGCACTCATCGAACCCTCTCGCCTTGCTCCGTATCCATTCGAGATTGAAGATTTTCAGCATAGACTGAATATCGAAGAGATTAGCGTGAGTAAATCGCAAATCAAACTGGGCTACCTGTTGTTATTATAGTCTGTAACTATGCAATGATTATTTATGCTATTTCAGCAGCCAGTTCAGCGTATAACTTGGTCCGTAGCCATTTGAGATTAAAGATTCTTATCGACGTAGTGCCACGAGCAGTCCTGACACTCATCGAACCCTCTCGCCTTGCTCCATATTCATTAGAGATTGGAGATTCTCATCGACGTAGTGCCACGAGCAGTCTTGGCACTCATCGAACCCTCTCGCCTTGCTCAATATTCATTAGAGATTGAAGATTTTCAGCATAGACTGAATATCGAAGAGATTAGCGTGAGTAAATCGCAAATCAAACTGGGCTACCTGTTGTTATTATAGTCTGTAACTATGCAATGATTATTTATGCTATTTCAGCAGCCAGTTCAGCGTATAACTTGGTCCGTAGCCATTTGAGATTAAAGATTCTTATCGACGTAGTGCCACGAGCAGTCCTGACACTCATCGAACCCTCTCGCCTGGCTCCATATTCATTAGAGATTGGAGATTCTCATGGACGTAGTGCCACGAGCAGTCTTGGCACTCATCGAACCCTCTCGCCTTGCTCCATATCCATTAGAAATTGAAGATTTTCAGCATAGACTGAATATCGAAGAGATTAGCGTGAGTAAATCTGAAATCAAACTGTGCTACCTGTTGTTATTATAGTCTGTAACTACGCAATGATTACTTATGCTATTTCAGCAGCCAGTTCAGCGTATAACTTGCTGCGAAGCCATTTGAGATTGAAGATTCTCATCGACGTAGTGCCACGAGCAGTCTTGGCACTCATCGAACCCTCTCGCCTTGCTCCGTATCCATTCGAGATTGAAGATTTTCAGCATAGACTGAATATCGAAGAGATTAGCGTGAGTCAATCGCAAATCAAACTGGGCTACCTGTTGTTATTATAGTCTGTAACTACGCAATGATTATTTATGCTATTTCAGCAGCCAGTTCAGCGTATAACTTGCTCCGTAGCCATTTGAGATTAAAGATTTTTATCGACGTAGTGCCACGAGCAGTCCTGACACTCATCGAACCCTCTCGCCTTGCTCCATATTCATTAGAGATTGAAGATTCTCATCGACGTAGTGCCACGAGCAGTCTTGGCACTCATCGAACCCTCTCGCCTTGCTCAATATTCATTAGAGATTGAAGATTTTCAGCATAGACTGAATATCGAAGAGATTAGCGTGAGTAAATCGCAAATCAAACTGGGCTACCTGTTGTTATTATAGTCTGTAACTACGCAATGATTACTTATGCTATTTCAGCAGCCAGTTCAGCGTATAACTTGCTGCGTAGCCATTCGAGATTGAAGATTCTCATCGACGTAGTGCCACGAGCAGTTTTGGCACTCATCGAACCCTCTCGCCTTGCTCCATATTCATTAGAGATTGAAGATTTTCAGCATAGACTGAATATCGAAGAGATTAGCGTGAGTAAATTGCAAATCAAACTGGGCTACCTGTTGTTATTATAGTCTGTAACTACGCGATGATTACTTATGCTATTTCAGCAGCCAGTTCAGCGTATAACTTGCTGCGTAGCCATTTGAGATTGAAGATTCTCATCGACGTAGTGCCACGAGCAGTCTTGGCACTCATCGAACCCTCTCGCCTTGCTTCGTATCCATTCGAGATTGAAGATTTTCAGCATAGACTGAATATCGAAGAGATTAGCGTGAGTAAATCGCAATTCAAACTCGGCTACCTGTTGTTATTATAGTCTGTAACTAAGCAATGATTATTTATACTATTTCAGCAGCCAGTTCAGCGTATAACTTGCTGCGTAGCCATTTGAGATTGAAGATTCTCATCGACGTAGTGCCACGAGCAGTCTTGGCACTCATCGAACCCTCTCGCCTTGCTCCATATTCATTAGAGATTGAAGATTCTCATCGACGTAGTGCCACGCGCAGTCTTGGCACTCATCGAACCCTCTCGCCTTGCTCAATATTCATTAGAGATTGAAGATTTTCAGCATAGACTGAATATCGAAGAGATTAGCGTGAGTAAATCGCAAATCAAACTGGGCTACCTGTTGTTATTATAGTCTGTAACTACGCGATGATTACTTATGCTATTTCAGCAGCCAGTTCAGCGTATAACTTGCTGCGTAGCCATTTGAGATTGAAGATTCTCATCGACGTAGTGCCACGAGCAGTCTTGGCACTCATCGAACCCTCTCGCCTTGCTCCATATTCATTAGAGATTGGAGATTTTCAGCATAGACGGAATATCGAAGAGATTAGCGTGAGTAAATCTCAAATCAAACTGTGCTACCTGTTGTTATTATAGTCTGTAACTACGCAATGATTACTTATGCTATTTCAGCAGCCAGTTCAGCGTATAACTTGCTGCGTAGCCATTTGAGATTGAAGATTCTCATCGACGTAGTGCCACGAGCAGTCTTGGCACTCATCGAACCCTCTCGCCTTGCTCCGTATCCATTCGAGATTGAAGATTTTCAGCAAAGACTGAATATCGAAGAGATTAGCGTGAGTAAATCGCAAATCAAACTGGGCTACCTGTTGTTATTATAGTCTGTAACTACGCAATGATTATTTATGCTATTTCAGCAGCCAGTTCAGCGTATAACTTGCTCCGTAGCCATTTCAGTTTAAGGATTTTTATCGACGTAGTGCCACGAGCAGTCCTGACACTCATCGAACCCTCTCGCCTTGCTCCATATTCATTAGAGATTGGAGATTTTCAGCATAGACGGAATATCGAAGAGATTAGCGTGAGTAAATCTCAAATCAAACTGTGCTACCTGTTGTTATTATAGTCTGTAACTACGCAATGATTACTTATGCTATTTCAGCAGCCAGTTCAGCGTATAACTTGCTGCGTAGCCATTTGAGATTGAAGATTCTCATCGACGTAGTGTCACGAGCAGTCTTGGCACTCATCGAACCCTCTCGCCTTGCTCCGTATCCATTCGAGATTGAAGATTTTCAGCATAGACCGAATATCGAAGAGATTAGCGTGAGTAAATCGCAAATCAAACTGGGCTACCTGTTGTTATTATAGTCTGTAACTACGCAATGATTACTTATGCTATTTCAGCAGCCAGTTCAGCGTATAACTTGCTGCGTAGCCATTTGAGATTGAAGATTCTCATCGACGTAGTGCCACGAGCAGTTTTGGCACTCATCGAACCCTCTCGCCTTGCTCCATATTCATTAGAGATTGAAGATTTTCAGCATAGACTGAATATCGAAGAGATTAGCGTGAGTAAATCGCAAATCAACCTGGTTACCTGTTGTTATTATAGTCTGTAACTACGCAATGATTACTTATGCTATTTCAGCAGCCAGTTCAGCGTATAATTTGCTGCGTAGCCATTTGATATCAAATCTTCTTATGGACGTAGTGCCACGAGCAGTCTTGACACTCATCGAACCCTCTCGCCTTGCTCCATATTCATTAGAGATTGAAGATTCTCATCGACGTAGTGCCACGAGCAGTCTTGACACTCATCAAGCCCTCTCGCCTTGCCCCATATTCATTAGAGATTGAAGATTCTCAGCGTAGACTGAATGTCGAAGAGATTAGCGTGAGTAAATCACAAATCAAACTGGGCTACCTGTTGTTATTATAGTCTGTAACTACGCAATGATTCTTTATGCTATTTCAGCAGCCAGTTCAGCGTATAACTTTCTGCGTAGCCATTTGAGATTAAAAATTCTTATCGACGTAGTGCCACGAGCAGTCTTGACACTCATCGAACCCTCTCGCCTTGCTTCATATTCAGTAGCGATTGAAGATTCTCATCGACGTAGTGCCACGAGCAGTCCTGGCACTCATCGAACCCTTTAGCCCTGCTCCATATTCATTAGAGATTGAAGATTTTTAGCATAGACTGAATATCGAAGAGATTAGCGTGAGTAAATCGCAAATCAAACTGGGCTACCTGTTGTTATTATAGTCTGTAACTACGCAATGATTATTTGTGCTATTTCAGCAGCCAGTTCAGCGTATGACTTGCTGCGTAGCCATTCGAGATTGAAGATTCTTATCGACGAAGTGCCACGAGCAGTCTTGACGCTAATCGAACCCTCTCGCCTCGCTCCATATTCACTAGATATTGAAGATTCTCATCGACGTAGTGCCACGAGCAGTCTTGGCACTCATCGAACCCTCTCGCCTTGCTCCATATTCATTAGAGATTGAAGATTTTCAGCATAGACTGAATATCGAAGAGATTAGCGTGAGTAAATCGCAAATCAAATTGGGCTACCTGTTGTTATTATAGTCTGTAACTACGCAATGATTATTTATGCTATTTCAGCAGCCAGCTCAGCGTATAACTTGCTGCGTAGCCATTTGAGATCAAAGATTCTTATCGACGTAGTGCCACGAGCAGTCTTGACACTCATCGAACCCTCTCGCCTTGCTCCATATTCATTAGAGACTGAAGATTTTCAGCGTAGACTGAATATCGAAGAGATTAGCGTGAGTAAATCGCAAATCAAACTGGACTACCTGTTGTTATTATAGTCTGTAACTACGCAATGATTATTAATGCTATTTCAGCAGCCAGTTCAGCGTATAACTTGCTGCGTAGCCATTTGAGATCAAATATTCTTATCGACGTAGTGCCACGAGCAGTCTTGACACTCATCGAACCCTCTCGCCTTGCTCCATATTCATTGGAGATTGAAGATTCTCATCGACGTAGTGCCACGAGCAGTCTTGGCACTCATCAAGCCCTCTCGCCTTGCCCCATATTCATTAGAGATTGAAGATTCTCAGCGTAGACTGAATATCGAAGAGATTAGCGTGAGTAAATCACAAATCAAACTGGGCTACCTGTTGTTATTATAGTCTGTAACTACGCAATGATTATTTATGCTATTTCAGCAGCCAGTTCAGCGTATAACTTTCTGCGTAGCCATTTGAGATTAAAAATTCTTATCGACGTAGTGCTACGAGCAGTCTTGACACTCATCGAACCCTCTCGCCTTGCTTCATATTCATCAGCGATTGAAGATTCTGATCGACGTAGTGCCACGAGCAGTCTTGGCACTCATCGAACCCTCTCGCCTTGCTCCATATTCATTAGAGATTGAAGATTTTCAGCATAGACTGAATATCGAAAAGATTAGCGTGAGTAAATCGCAAATCGAATTGGGCTACCTGTTGTTATTATAGTCTGTAACTACGCAATGATTATTTATGCTATTCCAGCAGCCAGTTCAGCGTATAACTTGCTCCGTAGCCATTTGAGATTAAAGATTCTTGTCGACGTAGTGCCACGAGCAGTCTTGACACTCATCGAACCCTCTCGCCTTGCTCCATATTCATTAGAGATTGACGATTTTTAGCATAGACTGAATATCGAAGAGATTAGCGTGAGTAAATCGCAAATCAAACTGGACTACCTGTTGTTATTATAGTCTGTAACTACGCAATGATTATTAATGCTATTTCAGCAGCCAGTTCAGCGTATAACTTGCTGCGTAGCCATTTGAGATCAAATATTCTTATCGACGTAGTGCCACGAGCAGTCTTGACACTCATCGAACCCTCTCGCCTTGCTCCATATTCATTGGAGATTGAAGATTCTCATCGACGTAGTGCCACGAGCAGTCTTGGCACTCATCAAGCCCTCTCGCCTTGCCCCATATTCATTAGAGATTGAAGATTCTCAGCGTAGACTGAATATCGAAGAGATTAGCGTGAGTAAATCACAAATCAAACTGGGCTACCTGTTGTTATTATAGTCTGTAACTACGCAATGATTATTTATGCTATTTCAGCAGCCAGTTCAGCGTATAACTTTCTGCGTAGCCATTTGAGATTAAAAATTCTTATCGACGTAGTGCTACGAGCAGTCTTGACACTCATCGAACCCTCTCGCCTTGCTTCATATTCATCAGCGATTGAAGATTCTCATCGACGTAGTGCCACGAGCAGTCTTGGCACTCATCGAACCCTCTCGCCTTGCTCCATATTCATTAGAGATTGAAGATTTTCAGCATAGACTGAATATCGAAAAGATTAGCGTGAGTAAATCGCAAATCGAATTGGGCTACCTGTTGTTATTATAGTCTGTAACTACGCAATGATTATTTATGCTATTCCAGCAGCCAGTTCAGCGTATAACTTGCTCCGTAGCCATTTGAGATTAAAGATTCTTGTCGACGTAGTGCCACGAGCAGTCTTGACACTCATCGAACCCTCTCGCCTTGCTCCATATTCATTAGAGATTGACGATTTTTAGCATAGACTGAATATCGAAGAGATTAGCGTGAGTAAATCGCAAATCAAACTGGGCTACCTGTTGTTATTATAGTCTGTAACTACGCAATGATTATTTGTGCTATTTCAGCAGCCAGTTCAGCGTATAACTTGCTGCGTAGCCATTTGAGATTGAAGATTCTTATCGACGAAGTGCCACGAGCAGTCTTGACGCTAATTGAACCCTCTCGCCTCGCTTCATATTCACTAGAGATTGAAGATTCTCATCGACGTAGTGCCACGAGCAGTCTTGGCACTCATCGAACCCTCTCGCCTTGCTCCATATTCATTAGAGATTGAAGATTTTCAGCATAGACTAAATATTGAAGAGATTAGCGTGAGTAAATCGCAAATCAAATTGGGCTACCTGTTGTTATTATAGTCTGTAACTACGCAATGATTATTTATGCTATTTCAGCAGCCAGCTCAGCGTATAACTTGCTGCGTAGCCATTTGAGATCAAAGATTCTTATCGACGTAGTGCCACGAGCAGTCTTGACACTCATCGAACCCTCTCGCCTTGCTCCATATTCATTAGAGATTGAAGATTTTCAGCGTAGACTGAATATCGAAGAGATTAGCGTGAGTAAATCGCAAATCAAACTGGACTACCTGTTGTTATTATAGTCTGTAACTACGCAATGATTATTAATGCTATTTCAGCAGCCAGTTCAGCGTATAACTTGCTGCGTAGCCATTTGATATCAAATATTCTTATGGACGTAGTGCCACGAGCAGTCTTGACACTCATCGAACCCTCTCGCCTTGCTCCATATTCATTAGAGATTGAAGATTCTCATCGACGTAGTGCCACGAGCAGTCTTGACACTCATCAAGCCCTCTCGCCTTGCCCCATATTCATTAGAGATTGAAGATTCTCAGCGTAGACTGAATATCGAAGAGATTAGCGTGAGTAAATCACAAATCAAACTGGGCTACCTATTGTTATTATAGTCTGTAACTACGCAATGATTCTTTATGCTATTTCAGCAGCCAGTTCAGCGTATAACTTTCTGCGTAGCCATTTGAGATTAAAAATTCTTATCGACGTAGTGCCACGAGCAGTCTTGACACTCATCGAACCCTCTCGCCTTGCTTCATATTCAGTAGCGATTGAAGATTCTCATCGACGTAGTGCCACGAGCAGTCCTGGCACTCATCGAACCATTTAGCCCTGCTCCATATTCATTAGAGATTGAAGATTTTTAGCATAGACTGAATATCGAAGAGATTAGCGTGAGTAAATCGCAAATCAAACTGGGCTACCTGTTGTTATTATAGTCTGTAACTACGCAATGATTATTTGTGCTATTTCAGCAGCCAGTTCAGCGTATGACTTGCTGCGTAGCCATTCGAGATTGAAGATTCTTATCGACGAAGTGCCACGAGCAGTCTTGACGCTAATCGAACCCTCTCGCCTCGCTCCATATTCACTAGATATTGAAGATTCTCATCGACGTAGTGCCACGAGCAGTCTTGGCACTCATCGAACCCTCTCGCCTTGCTCCATATTCATTAGAGATTGAAGATTTTCAGCATAGACTGAATATCGAAGAGATTAGCGTGAGTAAATCGCAAATCAAATTGGGCTACCTGTTGTTATTATAGTCTGTAACTACGCAATGATTATTTATGCTATTTCAGCAGCCAGCTCAGCGTATAACTTGCTGCGTAGCCATTTGAGATCAAAGATTCTTATCGACGTAGTTCCACGAGCAGTCTTGACACTCATCGAACCCTCTCGCCTTGCTCCATATTCATTAGAGACTGAAGATTTTCAGCGTAGACTGAATATCGAAGAGATTAGCGTGAGTAAATCGCAAATCAAACTGGACTACCTGTTGTTATTATAGTCTGTAACTACGCAATGATTATTAATGCTATTTCAGCAGCCAGTTCAGCGTATAACTTGCTGCGTAGCCATTTGAGATCAAATATTCTTATCGACGTAGTGCCACGAGCAGTCTTGACACTCATCGAACCCTCTCGCCTTGCTCCATATTCATTGGAGATTGAAGATTCTCATCGACGTAGTGCCACGAGCAGTCTTGGCACTCATCAAGCCCTCTCGCCTTGCCCCATATTCATTAGAGATTGAAGATTCTCAGCGTAGACTGAATATCGAAGAGATTAGCGTGAGTAAATCACAAATCAAACTGGGCTACCTGTTGTTATTATAGTCTGTAACTACGCAATGATTATTTATGCTATTTCAGCAGCCAGTTCAGCGTATAACTTTCTGCGTAGCCATTTGAGATTAAAAATTCTTATCGACGTAGTGCTACGAGCAGTCTTGACACTCATCGAACCCTCTCGCCTTGCTTCATATTCATCAGCGATTGAAGATTCTGATCGACGTAGTGCCACGAGCAGTCTTGGCACTCATCGAACCCTCTCGCCTTGCTCCATATTCATTAGAGATTGAAGATTTTCAGCATAGACTGAATATCGAAAAGATTAGCGTGAGTAAATCGCAAATCGAATTGGGCTACCTGTTGTTATTATAGTCTGTAACTACGCAATGATTATTTATGCTATTCCAGCAGCCAGTTCAGCGTATAACTTGCTCCGTAGCCATTTGAGATTAAAGATTCTTGTCGACGTAGTGCCACGAGCAGTCTTGACACTCATCGAACCCTCTCGCCTTGCTCCATATTCATTAGAGATTGACGATTTTTAGCATAGACTGAATATCGAAGAGATTAGCGTGAGTAAATCGCAAATCAAACTGGACTACCTGTTGTTATTATAGTCTGTAACTACGCAATGATTATTAATGCTATTTCAGCAGCCAGTTCAGCGTATAACTTGCTGCGTAGCCATTTGAGATCAAATATTCTTATCGACGTAGTGCCACGAGCAGTCTTGACACTCATCGAACCCTCTCGCCTTGCTCCATATTCATTGGAGATTGAAGATTCTCATCGACGTAGTGCCACGAGCAGTCTTGGCACTCATCAAGCCCTCTCGCCTTGCCCCATATTCATTAGAGATTGAAGATTCTCAGCGTAGACTGAATATCGAAGAGATTAGCGTGAGTAAATCACAAATCAAACTGGGCTACCTGTTGTTATTATAGTCTGTAACTACGCAATGATTATTTATGCTATTTCAGCAGCCAGTTCAGCGTATAACTTTCTGCGTAGCCATTTGAGATTAAAAATTCTTATCGACGTAGTGCTACGAGCAGTCTTGACACTCATCGAACCCTCTCGCCTTGCTTCATATTCATCAGCGATTGAAGATTCTCATCGACGTAGTGCCACGAGCAGTCTTGGCACTCATCGAACCCTCTCGCCTTGCTCCATATTCATTAGAGATTGAAGATTTTCAGCATAGACTGAATATCGAAAAGATTAGCGTGAGTAAATCGCAAATCGAATTGGGCTACCTGTTGTTATTATAGTCTGTAACTACGCAATGATTATTTATGCTATTCCAGCAGCCAGTTCAGCGTATAACTTGCTCCGTAGCCATTTGAGATTAAAGATTCTTGTCGACGTAGTGCCACGAGCAGTCTTGACACTCATCGAACCCTCTCGCCTTGCTCCATATTCATTAGAGATTGACGATTTTTAGCATAGACTGAATATCGAAGAGATTAGCGTGAGTAAATCGCAAATCAAACTGGGCTACCTGTTGTTATTATAGTCTGTAACTACGCAATGATTATTTGTGCTATTTCAGCAGCCAGTTCAGCGTATAATTTGCTGCGTAGCCATTTGAGATTGAAGATTCTTATCGACGAAGTGCCACGAGCAGTCTTGACGCTAATTGAACCCTCTCGCCTCGCTTCATATTCACTAGAGATTGAAGATTCTCATCGACGTAGTGCCACGAGCAGTCTTGGCACTCATCGAACCCTCTCGCCTTGCTCCATATTCATTAGAGATTGAAGATTTTCAGCATAGACTAAAT
Source organism: Tenthredo livida (assembly GCA_963992785.1). Taxonomy (NCBI): domain Eukaryota; kingdom Metazoa; phylum Arthropoda; class Insecta; order Hymenoptera; family Tenthredinidae; genus Tenthredo; species Tenthredo livida. The sequence goes on from OZ023073.1 coordinate 6,141,431, forward strand.
ATTGAAGAGATTAGCGTGAGTAAATCGCAAATCAAATTGGGCTACCTGTTGTTATTATAGTCTGTAACTACGCAATGATTATTTATGCTATTTCAGCAGCCAGCTCAGCGTATAACTTGCTGCGTAGCCATTTGAGATCAAAGATTCTTATCGACGTAGTGCCACGAGCAGTCTTGACACTCATCGAACCCTCTCGCCTTGCTCCATATTCATTAGAGATTGAAGATTTTCAGCGTAGACTGAATATCGAAGAGATTAGCGTGAGTAAATCGCAAATCAAACTGGACTACCTGTTGTTATTATAGTCTGTAACTACGCAATGATTATTAATGCTATTTCAGCAGCCAGTTCAGCGTATAACTTGCTGCGTAGCCATTTGATATCAAATATTCTTATGGACGTAGTGCCACGAGCAGTCTTGACACTCATCGAACCCTCTCGCCTTGCTCCATATTCATTAGAGATTGAAGATTCTCATCGACGTAGTGCCACGAGCAGTCTTGACACTCATCAAGCCCTCTCGCCTTGCCCCATATTCATTAGAGATTGAAGATTCTCAGCGTAGACTGAATATCGAAGAGATTAGCGTGAGTAAATCACAAATCAAACTGGGCTACCTGTTGTTATTATAGTCTGTAACTACGCAATGATTCTTTATGCTATTTCAGCAGCCAGTTCAGCGTATAACTTTCTGCGTAGCCATTTGAGATTAAAAATTCTTATCGACGTAGTGCCACGAGCAGTCTTGACACTCATCGAACCCTCTCGCCTTGCTTCATATTCAGTAGCGATTGAAGATTCTCATCGACGTAGTGCCACGAGCAGTCCTGGCACTCATCGAACCCTTTAGCCTTGCTCCATATTCATTAGAGATTGAAGATTTTTAGCATAGACTGAATATCGAAGAGATTAGCGTGAGTGAATCGCAAATCAAACTGGGCTACCTGTTGTTATTATAGTCTGTAACTACGCAATGATTATTTGTGCTATTTCAGCAGCCAGTTCAGCGTATGACTTGCTGCGTAGCCATTCGAGATTGAAGATTCTTATCGACGTAGTGCCACGAGCAGTCTTGACGCTCATCGAACCCTCTCGCCTTGCTCCATATTCATTAGAGATTGAAGATTCTCATCGACGTAGTGCCACGAGCAGTCTTGGCACTCATCAAGCCCTTTCGCCTTGCCCCATATTCATTAGAGATTGAAGATTCTCAGCGTAGACTGAATATCGAAGAGATTAGCGTGAGTAAATCACAAATCAAACTGGGCTACCTGTTGTTATTATAGTCTGTAACTACGCAATGATTATTTATGCTATTTCAGCAGCCAGTTCAGCGTATAACTCTCTGCGTAGCCATTCGAGATTAAAAATTCTTATCGACGTAGTGCTACGAGCAGTCTTGACACTCATCGAACCCTCTCGCCTTGCTTCATATTCATCAGCGATTGAAGATTCTCATCGACGTAGTTCCACGAGCAGTCTTGGCACTCATCGAACCCTCCCGCCTTGCTCCATATTCATTAGAGATTGAAGATTTTCAGCATAGACTGAATATCGAAAAGATTAGCGTGAGTAAATCGCAAATCGAATTGGGCTACCTGTTGTTATTATAGTCTGTAACTACGCAATGATTATTTATGCTATTCCAGCAGCCAGTTCAGCGTATAACTTGCTCCGTAGCCATTTGAGATTAAAGATTCTTATCGACGTAGTGCCACGAGCAGTCTTGACACTCATCGAACCCTCTCGCCTTGCTCCATATTCATTAGAGATTGACGATTTTTAGCATAGACTGAATATCGAAGAGATTAGCGTGAGTAAATCGCAAATCAAACTGGGCTACCTGTTGTTATCATAGTCTGTAACTACGCAATGATTATTTGTGCTATTTCAGCAGCCAGTTCAGCGTATAACTTGCTGCGTAGCCATTTGAGATTGAAGATTCTTATCGACGAAGTGCCACGAGCAGTCTTGACGCTAATTGAACTCTCTCGCCTCGCTTCATATTCACTAGAGATTGAAGATTCTCATCGACGTAGTGCCACGAGCAGTCTTGGCACTCATCGAACCCTCTCGCCTTGCTCCATATTCATTAGAGATTGAAGATTTTCAGCATAGACTAAATATTGAAGAGATTAGCGTGAGTAAATCGCAAATCAAATTGGGCTACCTGTTGTTATTATAGTCTGTAACTACGCAATGATTATTTATGCTATTTCAGCAGCCAGCTCAGCGTATAACTTGCTGCGTAGCCATTTGAGATCAAAGATTCTTATCGACGTAGTGCCACGAGCAGTCTTGACACTCATCGAACCCTCTCGCCTTGCTCCATATTCATTAGAGATTGACGATTTTCAGCGTAGACTGAATATCGAAGAGATTAGCGTGAGTAAATCGCAAATCAAACTGGACTACCTGTTGTTATTATAGTCTGTAACTACGCAATGATTATTAATGCTATTTCAGCAGCCAGTTCAGCGTATAACTTGCTGCGTAGCCATTTGATATCAAATATTCTTATGGACGTAGTGCCACGAGCAGTCTTGACACTCATCGAACCCTCTCGCCTTGCTCCATATTCATTAGAGATTGAAGATTCTCATCGACGTAGTGCCACGAGCAGTCTTGGAACTCATCAAGCCCTCTCGCCTTGCCCCATATTCATTAGAGATTGAAGATTCTCAGCGTAGACTGAATATCGAAGAGATTAGCGTGAGTAAATCACAAATCAAACTGGGCTACCTGTTGTTATTATAGTCTGTAACTACGCAATGATTATTTATGCTATTTCAGCAGCCAGTTCAGCGTATAACTCTCTGCGTAGCCATTCGAGATTAAAAATTCTTATCGACGTAGTGCTACGAGCAGTCTTGACACTCATCGAACCCTCTCGCCTTGCTTCATATTCATCAGCGATTGAAGATTCTCATCGACGTAGTGCCACGAGCAGTCTTGGCACTCATCGAACCCTCCCGCCTTGCTCCATATTCATTAGAGATTCAAGATTTTCAGCATAGACTGAATATCGAAAAGATTAGCGTGAGTAAATCGCAAATCGAATTGGGCTACCTGTTGTTATTATAGTCTGTAACTACGCAATGATTATTTATGCTATTCCAGCAGCCAGTTCAGCGTATAACTTGCTCCGTAGCCATTTGAGATTAAAGATTCTTATCGACGTAGTGCCACGAGCAGTCTTGACACTCATCGAACCCTCTCGCCTTGCTCCATATTCATTAGAGATTGACGATTTTTAGCATAGACTGAATATCGAAGAGATTAGCGTGAGTAAATCGCAAATCAAACTGGGCTACCTGTTGTTATCATAGTCTGTAACTACGCAATGATTATTTGTGCTATTTCAGCAGCCAGTTCAGCGTATAACTTGCTGCGTAGCCATTTGAGATTGAAGATTCTTATCGACGAAGTGCCACGAGCAGTCTTGACGCTAATTGAACTCTCTCGCCTCGCTTCATATTCACTAGAGATTGAAGATTCTCATCGACGTAGTGCCACGAGCAGTCTTGGCACTCATCGAACCCTCTCGCCTTGCTCCATATTCATTAGAGATTGAAGATTTCCAGCATACACTAAATATTGAAGAGATTAGCGTGAGTAAATCGCAAATCAAATTGGGCTACCTGTTGTTATTATAGTCTGTAACTACGCAATGATTATTTATGCTATTTCAGCAGCCAGCTCAGCGTATAACTTGCTGCGTAGCCATTTGAGATCAAAGATTCTTATCGACGTAGTGCCACGAGCAGTCTTGACACTCATCGAACCCTCTCGCCTTGCTCCATATTCATTAGAGATTGACGATTTTCAGCGTAGACTGAATATCGAAGAGATTAGCGTGAGTAAATCGCAAATCAAACTGGACTACCTGTTGTTATTATAGTCTGTAACTACGCAATGAATATTAATGCTATTTCAGCAGCCAGTTCAGCGTATAACTTGCTGCGTAGCCATTTGATATCAAATATTCTTATGGACGTAGTGCCACGAGCAGTCTTGACACTCATCGAACCCTCTCGCCTTGCTCCATATTCATTAGAGATTGAAGATTCTCATCGACGTAGTGCCACGAGCAGTCTTGACACTCATCAAGCCCTCTCGCCTTGCCCCATATTCATTAGAGATTGAAGATTCTCAGCGTAGACTGAATGTCGAAGAGATTAGCGTGAGTAAATCACAAATCAAACTGGGCTACCTGTTGTTATTATAGTCTGTAACTACGCAATGATTCTTTATGCTATTTCAGCAGCCAGTTCAGCGTATAACTTTCTGCGTAGCCATTTGAGATTAAAAATTCTTATCGACGTAGTGCCACGAGCAGTCTTGACACTCATCGAACCCTCTCGCCTTGCTTCATATTCAGTAGCGATTGAAGATTCTCATCGACGTAGTGCCACGAGCAGTCCTGGCACTCATCGAACCCTTTAGCCCTGCTCCATATTCATTAGAGATTGAAGATTTTTAGCATAGACTGAATATCGAAGAGATTAGCGTGAGTAAATCGCAAATCAAACTGGGCTACCTGTTGTTATTATAGTCTGTAACTACGCAATGATTATTTGTGCTATTTCAGCAGCCAGTTCAGCGTATGACTTGCTGCGTAGCCATTCGAGATTGAAGATTCTTATCGACGAAGTGCCACGAGCAGTCTTGACGCTAATCGAACCCTCTCGCCTCGCTCCATATTCACTAGATATTGAAGATTCTCATCGACGTAGTGCCACGAGCAGTCTTGGCACTCATCGAACCCTCTCGCCTTGCTCCATATTCATTAGAGATTGAAGATTTTCAGCATAGACTGAATATCGAAGAGATTAGCGTGAGTAAATCGCAAATCAAATTGGGCTACCTGTTGTTATTATAGTCTGTAACTACGCAATGATTATTTATGCTATTTCAGCAGCCAGCTCAGCGTATAACTTGCTGCGTAGCCATTTGAGATCAAAGATTCTTATCGACGTAGTGCCACGAGCAGTCTTGACACTCATCGAACCCTCTCGCCTTGCTCCATATTCATTAGAGACTGAAGATTTTCAGCGTAGACTGAATATCGAAGAGATTAGCGTGAGTAAATCGCAAATCAAACTGGACTACCTGTTGTTATTATAGTCTGTAACTACGCAATGATTATTAATGCTATTTCAGCAGCCAGTTCAGCGTATAACTTGCTGCGTAGCCATTTGAGATCAAATATTCTTATCGACGTAGTGCCACGAGCAGTCTTGACACTCATCGAACCCTCTCGCCTTGCTCCATATTCATTGGAGATTGAAGATTCTCATCGACGTAGTGCCACGAGCAGTCTTGGCACTCATCAAGCCCTCTCGCCTTGCCCCATATTCATTAGAGATTGAAGATTCTCAGCGTAGACTGAATATCGAAGAGATTAGCGTGAGTAAATCACAAATCAAACTGGGCTACCTGTTGTTATTATAGTCTGTAACTACGCAATGATTATTTATGCTATTTCAGCAGCCAGTTCAGCGTATAACTTTCTGCGTAGCCATTTGAGATTAAAAATTCTTATCGACGTAGTGCTACGAGCAGTCTTGACACTCATCGAACCCTCTCGCCTTGCTTCATATTCATCAGCGATTGAAGATTCTCATCGACGTAGTGCCACGAGCAGTCTTGGCACTCATCGAACCCTCTCGCCTTGCTCCATATTCATTAGAGATTGAAGATTTTCAGCATAGACTGAATATCGAAAAGATTAGCGTGAGTAAATCGCAAATCGAATTGGGCTACCTGTTGTTATTATAGTCTGTAACTACGCAATGATTATTTATGCTATTCCAGCAGCCAGTTCAGCGTATAACTTGCTCCGTAGCCATTTGAGATTAAAGATTCTTGTCGACGTAGTGCCACGAGCAGTCTTGACACTCATCGAACCCTCTCGCCTTGCTCCATATTCATTAGAGATTGACGATTTTTAGCATAGACTGAATATCGAAGAGATTAGCGTGAGTAAATCGCAAATCAAACTGGGCTACCTGTTGTTATTATAGTCTGTAACTACGCAATGATTATTTGTGCTATTTCAGCAGCCAGTTCAGCGTATAACTTGCTGCGTAGCCATTTGAGATTGAAGATTCTTATCGACGAAGTGCCACGAGCAGTCTTGACGCTAATTGAACCCTCTCGCCTCGCTTCATATTCACTAGAGATTGAAGATTCTCATCGACGTAGTGCCACGTGCAGTCTTGGCACTCATCGAACCCTCTCGCTTTGCTCCATATTCATTAGAGATTGAAGATTTTCAGCATAGACTAAATATTGAAGAGATTAGCGTGAGTAAATCGCAAATCAAATTGGGCTACCTGTTGTTATTATAGTCTGTAACTACGCAATGATTATTTATGCTATTTCAGCAGCCAGCTCAGCGTATAACTTGCTGCGTAGCCATTTGAGATCAAAGATTCTTATCGACGTAGTGCCACGAGCAGTCTTGACACTCATCGAACCCTCTCGCCTTGCTCCATATTCATTAGAGATTGAAGATTTTCAGCGTAGACTGAATATCGAAGAGATTAGCGTGAGTAAATCGCAAATCAAACTGGACTACCTGTTGTTATCATAGTCTGTAACTACGCAATGATTATTAATGCTATTTCAGCAGCCAGTTCAGCGTATAACTTGCTGCGTAGCCATTTGATATCAAATATTCTTATGGACGTAGTGCCACGAGCAGTCTTGACACTCATCGAACCCTCTCGCCTTGCTCCATATTCATTAGAGATTGAAGATTCTCATCGACGTAGTGCCACGAGCAGTCTTGACACTCATCAAGCCCTCTCGCCTTGCCCCATATTCATTAGAGATTGAAGATTCTCAGCGTAGACTGAATATCGAAGAGATTAGCGTGAGTAAATCACAAATCAAACTGGGCTACCTGTTGTTATTATAGTCTGTAACTACGCAATGATTCTTTATGCTATTTCAGCAGCCAGTTCAGCGTATAACTTTCTGCGTAGCCATTTGAGATTAAAAATTCTCATCGACGTAGTGCCACGAGCAGTCTTGACACTCATCGAACCCTCTCGCCTTGCTTCATATTCAGTAGCGATTGAAGATTCTCATCGACGTAGTGCCACGAGCAGTCCTGGCACTCATCGAACCCTTTAGCCTTGCTCCATATTCATTAGAGATTGAAGATTTTTAGCATAGACTGAATATCGAAGAGATTAGCGTGAGTGAATCGCAAATCAAACTGGGCTACCTGTTGTTATTATAGTCTGTAACTACGCAATGATTATTTGTGCTATTTCAGCAGCCAGTTCAGCGTATGACTTGCTGCGTAGCCATTCGAGATTGAAGATTCTTATCGACGAAGTGCCACGAGCAGTCTTGACGCTAATCGAACCCTCTCGCCTCGCTCCATATTCACTAGAGATTGAAGATTCTCATCGACGTAGTGCCACGAGCAGTCTTGGCACTCATCGAACCCTCTCGCCTTGCTCCATATTCATTAGAGATTGAAGATTTTCAGCATAGACTAAATATTGAAGAGATTAGCGTGAGTAAATCGCAAATCAAATTGGGCTACCTGTTGTTATTATAGTCTGTAACTACGCAATGATTATTTATGCTATTTCAGCAGCCAGCTCAGCGTATAACTTGCTGCGTAGCCATTTGAGATCAAAGATTCTTATCGACGTAGTGCCACGAGCAGTCTTGACACTCATCGAACCCTCTCGCCTTGCTCCATATTCATTGGAGATTGAAGATTCTCATCGACGTAGTGCCACGAGCAGTCTTGGCACTCATCAAGCCCTCTCGCCTTGCCCCATATTCATTAGAGATTGAAGATTCTCAGCGTAGACTGAATATCGAAGAGATTAGCGTGAGTAAATCACAAATCAAACTGGGCTACCTGTTGTTATTATAGTCTGTAACTACGCAATGATTATTCATGCTATTTCAGCAGCCAGTTCAGCGTATAACTTTCTGCGTAGCCATTTGAGATTAAAAATTCTTATCGACGTAGTGCTACGAGCAGTCTTGACACTCATCGAACCCTCTCGCCTTGCTTCATATTCATCAGCGATTGAAGATTCTCATCGACGTAGTGCCACGAGCAGTCTTGGCACTCATCGAACCCTCTCGCCTTGCTCCATATTCATTAGAGATTGAAGATTTTCAGCATAGACTGAATATCGAAAAGATTAGCGTGAGTAAATCGCAAATCGAATTGGGCTACCTGTTGTTATTATAGTCTGTAACTACGCAATGATTATTTATGCTATTCCAGCAGCCAGTTCAGCGTATAACTTGCTCCGTAGCCATTTGAGATTAAAGATTCTTGTCGACGTAGTGCCACGAGCAGTCTTGACACTCATCGAACCCTCTCGCCTTGCTCCATATTCATTAGAGATTGACGATTTTTAGCATAGACTGAATATCGAAGAGATTAGCGTGAGTAAATCGCAAATCAAACTGGGCTACCTGTTGTTATTATAGTCTGTAACTACGCAATGATTATTTGTGCTATTTCAGCAGCCAGTTCAGCGTATAACTTGCTGCGTAGCCATTTGAGATTGAAGATTCTTATCGACGAAGTGCCACGAGCAGTCTTGACGCTAATTGAACCCTCTCGCCTCGCTTCATATTCACTAGAGATTGAAGATTCTCATCGACGTAGTGCCACGAGCAGTCTTGGCACTCATCGAAACCTCTCGCCTTGCTCCATATTCATTAGAGATTGAAGATTTTCAGCATAGACTAAATATTGAAGAGATTAGCGTGAGTAAATCGCAAATCAAATTGGGCTACCTGTTGTTATTATAGTCTGTAACTACGCAATGATTATTTATGCTATTTCAGCAGCCAGCTCAGCGTATAACTTGCTGCGTAGCCATTTGAGATCAAAGATTCTTATCGACGTAGTGCCACGAGCAGTCTTGACACTCATCGAACCCTCTCGCCTTGCTCCATATTCATTAGAGATTGAAGATTTTCAGCGTAGACTGAATATCGAAGAGATTAGCGTGAGTAAATCGCAAATCAAACTGGACTACCTGTTGTTATTATAGTCTGTAACTACGCAATGATTATTAATGCTATTTCAGCAGCCAGTTCAGCGTATAACTTGCTGCGTAGCCATTTGATATCAAATATTCTTATGGACGTAGTGCCACGAGCAGTCTTGACACTCATCGAACCCTCTCGCCTTGCTCCATATTCATTAGAGATTGAAGATTCTCATCGACGTAGTGCCACGAGCAGTCTTGACACTCATCAAGCCCTCTCGCCTTGCCCCATATTCATTAGAGATTGAAGATTCTCAGCGTAGACTGAATATCGAAGAGATTAGCGTGAGTAAATCACAAATCAAACTGGGCTACCTGTTGTTATTATAGTCTGTAACTACGCAATGATTCTTTATGCTATTTCAGCAGCCAGTTCAGCGTATAACTTTCTGCGTAGCCATTTGAGATTAAAAATTCTTATCGACGTAGTGCCACGAGCAGTCTTGACACTAATCGAACCCTCTCGCCTTGCTTCATATTCAGTAGCGATTGAAGATTCTCATCGACGTAGTGCCACGAGCAGTCCTGGCACTCATCGAACCCTTTAGCCTTGCTCCATATTCATTAGAGATTGAAGATTTTTAGCATAGACTGAATATCGAAGAGATTAGCGTGAGTGAATCGCAAATCAAACTGGGCTACCTGTTGTTATTATAGTCTGTAACTACGCAATGATTATTTGTGCTATTTCAGCAGCCAGTTCAGCGTATGACTTGCTGCGTAGCCATTCGAGATTGAAGATTCTTATCGACGAAGTGCCACGAGCAGTCTTGACGCTAATCGAACCCTCTCGCCTCGCTCCATATTCACTAGAGATTGAAGATTCTCATCGACGTAGTGCCACGAGCAGTCTTGGCACTCATCGAACCCTCTCGCCTTGCTCCATATTCATTAGAGATTGAAGATTTTCAGCATAGACTAAATATTGAAGAGATTAGCGTGAGTAAATCGCAAATCAAATTGGGCTACCTGTTGTTATTATAGTCTGTAACTACGCAATGATTATTTATGCTATTTCAGCAGCCAGCTCAGCGTATAACTTGCTGCGTAGCCATTTGAGATCAAAGATTCTTATCGACGTAGTGCCACGAGCAGTCTTGACACTCATCGAACCCTCTCGCCTTGCTCCATATTCATTAGAGATTGAAGATTTTCAGCGTAGACTGAATATCGAAGAGATTAGCGTGAGTAAATCGCAAATCAAACTGGACTACCTGTTGTTATTATAGTCTGTAACTACGCAATGATTATTAATGCTATTTCAGCAGCCAGTTCAGCGTATAACTTGCTGCGTAGCCATTTGATATCAAATATTCTTATGGACGTAGTGCCACGAGCAGTCTTGACACTCATCGAACCCTCTCGCCTTGCTCCATATTCATTAGAGATTGAAGATTCTCATCGACGTAGTGACACGAGCAGTCTTGACACTCATCAAGCCCTCTCGCCTTGCCCCATATTCATTAGAGATTGAAGATTCTCAGCGTAGACTGAATATCGAAGAGATTAGCGTGAGTAAATCACAAATCAAACTGGGCTACCTGTTGTTATTATAGTCTGTAACTACGCAATGATTCTTTATGCTATTTCAGCAGCCAGTTCAGCGTATAACTTTCTGCGTAGCCATTTGAGATTAAAAATTCTTATCGACGTAGTGCCACGAGCAGTCTTGACACTCATCGAACCCTCTCGCCTTGCTTCATATTCAGTAGCGATTGAAGATTCTCATCGACGTAGTGCCACGAGCAGTCCTGGCACTCATCGAACCCTTTAGCCTTGCTCCATATTCATTAGAGATTGAAGATTTTTAGCATAGACTGAATATCGAAGAGATTAGCGTGAGTAAATCGCAAATCAAACTGGGCTACCTGTTGTTATTATAGTCTGTAACTACGCAATGATTATTTGTGCTATTTCAGCAGCCAGTTCAGCGTATGACTTGCTGCGTAGCCATTCGAGATTGAAGATTCTTATCGACGAAGTGCCACGAGCAGTCTTGACGCTAATCGAACCCTCTCGCCTCGCTCCATATTCACTAGAGATTGAAGATTCTCATCGACGTAGTGCCACGAGCAGTCTTGGCACTCATCGAACCCTCTCGCCTTGCTCCATATTCATTAGAGATTGAAGATTTTCAGCATAGACTAAATATTGAAGAGATTAGCGTGAGTAAATCGCAAATCAAATTGGGCTACCTGTTGTTATTATAGTCTGTAACTACGCAATGATTATTTATGCTATTTCAGCAGCCAGCTCAGCGTATAACTTGCTGCGTAGCCATTTGAGATCAAATATTCTTATCGACGTAGTGCCACGAGCAGTCTTGACACTCATCGAACCCTCTCGCCTTGCTCCATATTCATTGGAGATTGAAGATTCTCATCGACGTAGTGCCACGAGCAGTCTTGGCACTCATCAAGCCCTCTCGCCTTGCCCCATATTCATTAGACATTGAAGATTCTCAGCGTAGACTGAATATCGAAGAGATTAGCGTGAGTAAATCACAAATCAAACTGGGCTACCTGTTGTTATTATAGTCTGTAACTACGCAATGATTATTTATGCTATTTCAGCAGCCAGTTCAGCGTATAACTTTCTGCGTAGCCATTTGAGATTAAAAATTCTTATCGACGTAGTGCTACGAGCAGTCTTGACACTCATCGAACCCTCTCGCCTTGCTTCATATTCATCAGCGATTGAAGATTCTCATCGACGTAGTGCCACGAGCAGTCTTGGCACTCATCGAACCCTCTCGCCTTGCTCCATATTCATTAGAGATTGAAGATTTTCAGCATAGACTGAATATCGAAAAGATTAGCGTGCGTAAATCGCAAATCGAATTGGGCTACCTGTTGTTATTATAGTCTGTAACTACGCAATGATTATTTATGCTATTCCAGCAGCCAGTTCAGCGTATAACTTGCTCCGTAGCCATTTGAGATTAAAGATTCTTGTCGACGTAGTGCCACGAGCAGTCTTGACACTCATCGAACCCTCTCGCCTTGCTCCATATTCATTAGAGATTGACGATTTTTAGCATAGACTGAATATCGAAGAGATTAGCGTGAGTAAATCGCAAATCAAACTGGGCTACCTGTTGTTATTATAGTCTGTAACTACGCAATGATTATTTGTGCTATTTCAGCAGCCAGTTCAGCGTATAACTTGCTGCGTAGCCATTTGAGATTGAAGATTCTTATCGACGAAGTGCCACGAGCAGTCTTGACGCTAATTGAACCCTCTCGCCTCGCTTCATATTCACTAGAGATTGAAGATTCTCATCGACGTAGTGCCACGAGCAGTCTTGGCACTCATCGAACCCTCTCGCCTTGCTCCATATTCATGAGAGATTGAAGATTTTCAGCATAGACTAAATATTGAAGAGATTAGCGTGAGTAAATCGCAAATCAAATTGGGCTACCTGTTGTTATTATAGTCTGTAACTACGCAATGATTATTTATGCTATTTCAGCAGCCAGCTCAGCGTATAACTTGCTGCGTAGCCATTTGAGATTATAGATTCTTATCGACGTAGTGTCACGAGCAGTCTTCGCACTCATCGAACCGTCTCGCCTTGCTCCATATTCATTACAGATTGAAGATTCTCATCGACGTAGTGCCACGAGCAGTCTTGGCACTCATCGAACCCTCTCGCCTTGCTCCATATTCATTAGAGATTGAAGATTTTCAGCATAGACTGAATATCGAAAAGATTAGCGTGAGTAAATCTCAAATCGAATTGGGCTACCTGTTGTTATTATAGTCTGTAACTACGCAATGATTATTTATGCTATTCCAGCAGCCAGTTCAGCGTATAACTTGCTCCGTAGCCATTTGAGATTAAAGATTCTTATCGACGTAGTGCCACGAGCAGTCTTGACACTCATCGAACCCTCTCGCCTTGCTCCATATTCATTAGAGATTGACGATTTTTAGCATAGACTGAATATCGAAGAGATTAGCGTGAGTAAATCGCAAATCAAACTGGGCTACCTGTTGTTATTATAGTCTGTAACTACGCAATGATTATTTGTGCTATTTCAGCAGCCAGTTCAGCGTATAACTTGCTGCGTAGCCATTTGAGATTGAAGATTCTTATCGACGAAGTGCCACGAGCAGTCTTGACGCTAATTGAACCCTCTCGCCTCGCTTCATATTCACTAGAGATTGAAGATTCTCATCGACGTAGTGCCACGAGCAGTCTTGGCACTCATCGAACCCTCTCGCCTTGCTCCATATTCATTAGAGATTGAAGATTTTCAGCATAGACTAAATATTGAAGAGATTAGCGTGAGTAAATCGCAAATCAAATTGGGCTACCTGTTGTTATTATAGTCTGTAACTACGCAATGATTATTTATGCTATTTCAGCAGCCAGCTCAGCGTATAACTTGCTGCGTAGCCATTTGAGATTATCGATTCTTATCGACGTAGTGTCACGAGCAGTCTTGGCACTCATCGAACCGTCTCGCCTTGCTCCATATTCATTAGAGATTGAAGATTCTCATCGACGTAGTGCCACGAGCAGTCTTGGCACTCATCGAACCCTCTCGCCTTGCTCCATATTCATTAGAGATTGAAGATTCTCATCGACGTAATGCCACGAGCAGTCTTGGCACTCATCGAACCCTCTCGCCTTGTTCCATATTCAATTCAATTCATCCTTTTATGACTTATCGTCCTTTCGGACATGTAGTCGAAAAACCTTGTTCCATATTCATTAGAGATTGAAGATTTTCAGCATAGACTGAATATCGAAGCGATTAGCGCGAGTAAATCGCAAATCAAACTGGACTACCTGTTGTTATTATAGTCTGTAACTACGCAATGATTATTAATGCTATTTCAGCAGCCAGTTCAGCGTATAACTTGCTGCGTAGCCATTTGATATCAAATATTCTTATCGACGTAGTGCCACGAGCAGTTTTGACACTCATCGAACCCTCTCGCCTTGCTCCATATTCGTTAGAGATTGAAGATTCTCATCGACGTAGTGCCACGAGCAGTCTTGGCACTCATCAAGCCCTCTCGCCTTGCCCCATATTCATTAGAGATTGAAAATTCTCAGCGTAGACTGAATATCGAAGAGATTAGCGTGAGTAAATCACAAATCAAACTGGGCTACCCGTTGTTATTATAGTCTGTAACTACGCAATGATTATTTATGCTATTTCAGCAGCCAGCTCAGCGTATAACTTGCTGCGTAGCCATTTGAGATTATAGATTCTTATCGACGTAGTGCCACGAGCAGTCTTGGCACTCATCGAACCCTCTCGCCTTGCTCCAGATTCATTAGAGATTGAAGATTCACATCGACGTAGTGCCACGAGCAGTCTTGGCACTCATCGAACCCTTTCGCCTTGTTCCATATCCATTAGAGATTGAAGATTTTCAGCATAGACTAAATATCGAAGCGATTAGCGCGAGTAAATCGCAAATCAAACTGGACTACCTGTTGTTATTATAGTCTGTAACTACGCAATGATTATTCATGCTATCTCAGCTGCCAGTTCAGCGTATAACTTGCTGCGTAGCCATTTGAGATCAAATATTCTTATCGACGTAGTGCCACGAGCAGTCTTGACACTCATCGAACCCTCTCGCCTTGCTCCATATTCATTAGAGATTGAAGATTTTCAGCGTAGACTGAATATCGAAGAGATTAGCGTGAGTAAATCGCAAATCAAACTGGACTACTTGTTGTTATTATAGTCTGTAACTACGCAATGATTATTAATGCTATTTCAGCAGCCAGTTCAGCCTATAACTTGCTGCGTAGCCATTTGATATCAAATATTCTTATGGACGTAGTGCCACGAGCAGTCTTGACACTCATCGAACCCTCTCGCCTTGCTCCATATTCATTAGAGATTGAAGATTCTCATCGACGTAGTGCCACGAGCAGTCTTGACACTCATCGAACCCTCTCGCCTTGCTTCATATTCAGTAGCGATTGAAGATTCTCATCGACGTAGTGCCACGAGCAGTCCTGGCACTCATCGAACCCTTTAGCCTTGCTCCATATTCATTAGAGATTCAAGATTTTTAGCATAGACTGAATATCGAAGAGATTAGCGTGAGTAAATCGCAAATCAAACTGGGCTACCTGTTGTTATTATAGTCTGTAACTACGCAATGATTATTTGTGCTATTTCAGCAGCCAGTTCAGCGTATAACTTGCTGCGTAGCCATTCGAGATTGAAGATTCTTATCGACGAAGTGCCACGAGCAGTCTTGACGCTAATCGAACCCTCTCGCCTCGCTCCATATTCACTAGAGATTGAAGATTCTCATCGACGTAGTGCCACGAGCAGTCTTGGCACTCATCGAACCCTCTCGCCTTGCTCCATATTCATTAGAGATTGAAGATTCTCATCGACGTAGTGCCACGAGCAGTCTTGGCACTCATCAAGCCCTCTCGCCTTGCCCCATATTCATTAGAGATTGAAGATTCTCAGCGTAGACTGAATATCGAAGAGATTAGCGTGAGTAAATCACAAATCAAACCGGGCTACCCGTTGTTATTATAGTCTGTAACTACGCAATGATTATTTATGCTATTTCAGCAGCCAGTTCAGCGTATAACTTTCTGCGTAGCCATTTGAGATTAAAAATTCTTATCGACGTAGTGCCACGAGCAGTCTTGACACTCATCGAACCCTCTCGCCTTGCTTCATATTCATTAGCGATTGAAGATTCTCCTCAACGTAGTGCCACGAGCAGTCCTGGCACTCATCGACCCCCTTCGCCTTGCTCCATATTCATTAGAGATTGAAGATTCTCAGCGTAGACTGAATATCGAAGAGATTAGCGTGAGTAAATCACAAATCAAACTGGGCTACCCGTTGTTATTATAGTCTGTAACTACGCAATGATTATTTATGCTATTTCAGCAGACAGTTCAGCGTATAACTCGCTGCGTAGCCATTTGAGATTGAAGATTCTTATCGACGTAGTGCCACGAGCAGTCTTGACACTCATCGAACCCTCTCGCCTTGCTCCATATTCATTAGAGATTGACGATTTTTAGCATAGACTGGATATCGAAGAGATTAGCGTGAGTAAATCGCAAATCAAACTGGGCTACCTGTTGTTATTATAGTCTGTAACTACGCAATGATTATTTATGCTATTTCAGCAGCCAGTTCAGCGTATAACTTGCTGCGTAGCCATTTGAGATTGAAGATTCTTATCGACGTAGTGCCACGAGCAGTCTTGACACTAATCGAACCCTCTCGCCTTGCTCCATATTCATGAGAGATTGAAGATCCTCATCGACGTAGTGCCACGAGCAGTCTTGGCACTCATCTAACCCTCTCGCCTCGCTCCATATTCATAAGAGATTGAAGATTTTCAGCATAGACTGAATATCGAAGAGATTAGCGTGAGAAAATCGCAAATCAAACTGGGCTACCTGTTGTGATTATAGTCTGTAACTACACAATGATTATTTATGCTATTTCAGCAGCCAGTCCAGCGTATAACTTGCTGCGTATCCATTTGAGATTGTAGATTCTTATCGACGTAGTGCCACGAGCAGTCTTGACACTCATCCAACCCTCTCGCCTTGCTCCATATTCACTAGAGATTGAAGATTCTCATCGACGTAGTGCCACGAGCAGTTTTGGCACTCATCGAACCCTCTCGCCTTGCTCCATATTCATCAGAGATTGAAGATTTTCAGCATAGACTGAATATCGAAGAGATTAGCGTGAGTAAATCGCAAATCAAACTGGGCTACCTGTTGTTATTATAGTCTGTAACTACGCAATGATTATTCATGCTATTTCAGCAGCGAGTTCAGCGTATAACTTGCTGCGTAGCCATTTCAGATTGAAGATTCTTATCGACGTAGTGCCACGAGCAGTCTTGACACTCATCGAACCCTCTCGCCTTGCTCCATATTCATGAGAGATTGAAGATTCTCATCGACGCAGTGCCACGAGCAGTCCTGGCACTCATCGAACCCTCTCGCCTTGCTCCATATTCATTAGAGATTGAAGATTTTCAGCGTAGACTGAATATCGAAGAGATTAGCGTGAGTAAATCGCAAATCAAACTGGGCTACCTGTTGTTATTATAGTCTGTAACTACGCAATGATTATTTATGCTATTTCAGCAGCCAGCTCAGCGTATGTTTTGCTGCGTAGCCATTTGAGATTATAGATTCTTATCGACGTAGTGCCACGAGCAGTCTTGGCACTCATTGAACCCTCTCGCCTTGCTCCATATTCATTAGAGATTGAAGATTCTCATCGACGTAGTGCCACGAGCAGTCTTGGCACTCATCGAACTCTCTCGCCTTGCTCCATATTCATTAGAGATTGAATATTCTCATCGACGTAAGGCCACGAGCAGTCTTGGCACTCATCGAACCCTCTCGCCTTGCTCCATATTCATTAGAGATTGAAGATTTTCAGCATAGACTGAATATCGAAGAGATTAGCGTGAGTAAATCGCAAATCAAACTGGGCTACCTGTTGTGATTATAGTCTGTAACTACACAATGATTATTTATGCTATTTCAGCAGCCAGTTCAGCGTATAACTTGCTGCCTATCCATTTGAGATTGTAGATTCTTATCGACGTAGTGCCACGAGCAGTCTTGGCACTCATCGAACCCTCTCGCCTTGCTCCATATTCACTAGAGATTGAAGATTCTCATCGACGTAGTGCCACGAGCAGTATTGGCACTCATCGAACCCTCTCGCCTTGCTCCATATTCATTAGAGATTGAAGATTTTCGGCATAGACTGAATATCGAAGAGATTATCGTGAGTAAATCGCAAATCAAATTGGGCTACCTGTTGTTATTATAGTCTGTAACTACGCAATGATTATTTATGCTATTTCAGCAGCCAGTTCAGCGTATCACTTGCTGCGTAGCCATTTGAGATTGAAGATTCTTATCGACGTAGTGCCACGAGCAGTCTTGACACTCATCGAACCCTCTCGCCTTGCTCCATATTCATTAGAGATTGACGATTTTTAGCATAGACTGAATATCGAAGAGATTAGCGTGAGTAAATCGCAAATCAAACTGGGCTACCTGTTGTTATTATAGTCTGTAACTACGCAATGATTATTTATGCTATTTCAGCAGCCAGTTCAGCGTATAACTTGCTGCGTAGCCATTTGAGATTGAAGATTCTTATCGACGTAGTGTCACGAGCAGTCTTGGCACTCATCGAACCGTCTCGCCTTGCTCCATATTCAGTAGAGATTGAAGATTCTCATCGACGTAGTGCCACGAGCAGTCTTGGCACTCATCGAACCCTCTCGCCTTGCTCCATATCCATTAGAGATTGAAGATTCCCATCGACGTAGTGCCACGAGCAGTCTTGGCACTCATCGAACCCTCTCGCCTTGTTCCATATTCAATTCAATTCATCCTTTTATGACTTATCGTCCTTTCGGACATGTAGTCGAAAAACCTTGTTCCATATTCATTAGAGATTGAAGATTTTCAGCATAGACTGAATATCGAAGCGATTAGCGCGAGTAAATCGCAAATCAAACTGGACTACCTGTTGTTATTATAGTCTGTAACTACGCAATGATTATTCATGCTATTTCAGCTGCCAGTTCAGCGTATAACTTGCTGCGTAGCCATTTGAGATCAAAGATTCTTATCGACGTAGTGCCACGAGCAGTCTTGACACTCATCGAACCCTCTCGCCTTGCTCCATATTCATTGGAGATTGAAGATTTTCAGCGTAGACTGAATATCGAAGAGATTAGCGTGAGTAAATCGCAAATCAAATTGGGCTACCTGTTGTTATTATAGTCTGTAACTACGCAATGATTATTTATGCTATTTCAGCAGCCAGCTCAGCGTATAACTTGCTGCGTAGCCATTTGAGATTATAGATTCTTATCGACGTAGTGTCACGAGCAGTCTTGGCACTCATCGAACCGTCTCGCCTTGCTCCATATTCATTAGAGATTGAAGATTCTCATCGACGTAGTGCCACGAGCAGTCTTGGCACTCATCGAACCCTCTCGCCTTGCTCCATATTCATTAGAGATTGAAGATTCTCATCGACGTAGTGCCACGAGCAGTCTTGGCACTCATCGAACCCTCTCGCCTTGTTCCATATTCAATTCAATTCATCCTTTTATGACTTATCGTCCTTTCGGACATGTAGTCGAGAAACCTTGTTCCATATTCATTAGAGATTGAAGATTTTCAGCATAGACTGAATATCGAAGCGATTAGCGCGAGTAAATCGCAAATCAAACTGGACTACCTGTTGTTATTATAGTCTGTAACTACGCAATGATTATTCATGCTATTTCAGCTGCCAGTTCAGCGTATAACTTGCTGCGTAGCCATTTGAGATCAAAGATTCTTATCGACGTAGTGCCACGAGCAGTCTTGACACTCATCGAACCCTCTCGCCTTGCTCCATATTCATTGGAGATTGAAGATTTTCAGCGTAGACTGAATATCGAAGAGATTAGCGTGAGTAAATCGCAAATCAAACTGGACTACCTGTTGTTATTATAGTCTGTAACTACGCAATGATTATTAATGCTATTTCAGCAGCCAGTTCAGCGTATAACTTGCTGCGTAGCCATTTGATATCAAATATTCTTATCGACGTAGTGCCACGAGCAGTCTTGACACTCATCGAACCCTCTCGCCTTGCTCCATATTCGTTAGAGATTGAAGATTCTCATCGACGTAGTGCCACGAGCAGTCTTGGCACTCATCAAGCCCTCTCGCCTTGCCCCATATTCATTAGAGATTGAAAATTCTCAGCGTAGACTGAATATCGAAGAGATTAGCGTGAGTAAATCACAAATCAAACTGGGCTACCCGTTGTTATTATAGTCTGTAACTACGCAATGATTATTTATGCTATTTCAGCAGCCAGTTCAGCGTATAACTTTCTGCGTAGCCATTTGAGATTAAAAATTCTTATCGACGTAGTGCCACGAGCAGTCTTGACACTCATCGAACCCTCTCGCCTTGCTTCATATTCATTAGCGATTGAAGATTCTCATCAACGTAGTGCCACGAGCAGTCCTGGCACTCATCGAACCCTTTCGCCTTGCTCCATATTCATTAGAGATTGAAGATTTTTAGCATAGACTGAATATCGAAGAGATTAGCGTGAGTAAATCGCAAATCAAACTGGGCTACCGGTTGTTATTATAGTCTGTAACTACGCAATGATTATTTGTGCTATTTCAGCAGCCAGTTCAGCGTATAACTCGCTGCGTAGCCCTTCGAGATTGAAGATTCTTATCGACGAAGTGCCACGAGCAGTCTTGACGCTAATCGAACCCTCTCGCCTCGCTCCATATTCACTAGAGATTGAAGATTCTCATCGACGTTGTGCCACGAGCAGTCTTGGCACTCATCGAACCCTCTCGCCTTGCTCCATATTCATTAGAGATTGAACATTTTCAGCATAGACTGAATATCAAAGAGATTAGCGTGAGTAAATCGCAAATCAAATTGGGCTACCTGTTGTTATTATAGTCTGTAACTACGCAATGATTATTTATGCTATTTCAGCAGCCAGCTCAGCGTATAACTTGCTGCGTAGCCATTTGAGATTATAGATTCTTATCGACGTAGTGCCACGAGCAGTCTTGGCACTCATTGAACCCTCTCGCCTTGCTCCATATTCATTAGAGATTGAAGATTCTCATCGACGTAGTGCCACGAGCAGTCTTGGCACTCATCGAACTCTCTCGCCTTGCTCCATATTCATTAGAGATTGAATATTCTCATCGACGTAAGGCCACGAGCAGTCTTGGCACTCATCGAACCCTCTCGCCTTGCTCCATATTCATTAGAGATTGAAGATTTTCAGCATAGACTGAATATCGAAGAGATTAGCGTGAGTAAATCGCAAATCAAACTGGGCTACCTGTTGTGATTATAGTCTGTAACTACACAATGATTATTTATGCTATTTCAGCAGCCAGTTCAGCGTATAACTTGCTGCCTATCCATTTGAGATTGTAGATTCTTATCGACGTAGTGCCACGAGCAGTCTTGGCACTCATCGAACCCTCTCGCCTTGCTCCATATTCACTAGAGATTGAAGATTCTCATCGACGTAGTGCCACGAGCAGTATTGGCACTCATCGAACCCTCTCGCCTTGCTCCATATTCATTAGAGATTGAAGATTTTCGGCATAGACTGAATATCGAAGAGATTATCGTGAGTAAATCGCAAATCAAATTGGGCTACCTGTTGTTATTATAGTCTGTAACTACGCAATGATTATTTATGCTATTTCAGCAGCCAGTTCAGCGTATCACTTGCTGCGTAGCCATTTGAGATTGAAGATTCTTATCGACGTAGTGCCACGAGCAGTCTTGACACTCATCGAACCCTCTCGCCTTGCTCCATATTCATTAGAGATTGACGATTTTTAGCATAGACTGAATATCGAAGAGATTAGCGTGAGTAAATCGCAAATCAAACTGGGCTACCTGTTGTTATTATAGTCTGTAACTACGCAATGATTATTTATGCTATTTCAGCAGCCAGTTCAGCGTATAACTTGCTGCGTAGCCATTTGAGATTGAAGATTCTTATCGACGTAGTGTCACGAGCAGTCTTGGCACTCATCGAACCGTCTCGCCTTGCTCCATATTCAGTAGAGATTGAAGATTCTCATCGACGTAGTGCCACGAGCAGTCTTGGCACTCATCGAACCCTCTCGCCTTGCTCCATATCCATTAGAGATTGAAGATTCCCATCGACGTAGTGCCACGAGCAGTCTTGGCACTCATCGAACCCTCTCGCCTTGTTCCATATTCAATTCAATTCATCCTTTTATGACTTATCGTCCTTTCGGACATGTAGTCGAAAAACCTTGTTCCATATTCATTAGAGATTGAAGATTTTCAGCATAGACTGAATATCGAAGCGATTAGCGCGAGTAAATCGCAAATCAAACTGGACTACCTGTTGTTATTATAGTCTGTAACTACGCAATGATTATTCATGCTATTTCAGCTGCCAGTTCAGCGTATAACTTGCTGCGTAGCCATTTGAGATCAAAGATTCTTATCGACGTAGTGCCACGAGCAGTCTTGACACTCATCGAACCCTCTCGCCTTGCTCCATATTCATTGGAGATTGAAGATTTTCAGCGTAGACTGAATATCGAAGAGATTAGCGTGAGTAAATCGCAAATCAAATTGGGCTACCTGTTGTTATTATAGTCTGTAACTACGCAATGATTATTTATGCTATTTCAGCAGCCAGCTCAGCGTATAACTTGCTGCGTAGCCATTTGAGATTATAGATTCTTATCGACGTAGTGTCACGAGCAGTCTTGGCACTCATCGAACCGTCTCGCCTTGCTCCATATTCATTAGAGATTGAAGATTCTCATCGACGTAGTGCCACGAGCAGTCTTGGCACTCATCGAACCCTCTCGCCTTGCTCCATATTCATTAGAGATTGAAGATTCTCATCGACGTAGTGCCACGAGCAGTCTTGGCACTCATCGAACCCTCTCGCCTTGTTCCATATTCAATTCAATTCATCCTTTAATGACTTATCGTCCTTTCGGACATGTAGTCGAGAAACCTTGTTCCATATTCATTAGAGATTGAAGATTTTCAGCATAGACTGAATATCGAAGCGATTAGCGCGAGTAAATCGCAAATCAAACTGGACTACCTGTTGTTATTATAGTCTGTAACTACGCAATGATTATTCATGCTATTTCAGCTGCCAGTTCAGCGTATAACTTGCTGCGTAGCCATTTGAGATCAAAGATTCTTATCGACGTAGTGCCACGAGCAGTCTTGACACTCATCGAACCCTCTCGCCTTGCTCCATATTCATTGGAGATTGAAGATTTTCAGCGTAGACTGAATATCGAAGAGATTAGCGTGAGTAAATCGCAAATCAAACTGGACTACCTGTTGTTATTATAGTCTGTAACTACGCAATGATTATTAATGCTATTTCAGCAGCCAGTTCAGCGTATAACTTGCTGCGTAGCCATTTGATATCAAATATTCTTATCGACGTAGTGCCACGAGCAGTCTTGACACTCATCGAACCCTCTCGCCTTGCTCCATATTCGTTAGAGATTGAAGATTCTCATCGACGTAGTGCCACGAGCAGTCTTGGCACTCATCAAGCCCTCTCGCCTTGCCCCATATTCATTAGAGATTGAAAATTCTCAGCGTAGACTGAATATCGAAGAGATTAGCGTGAGTAAATCACAAATCAAACTGGGCTACCCGTTGTTATTATAGTCTGTAACTACGCAATGATTATTTATGCTATTTCAGCAGCCAGTTCAGCGTATAACTTTCTGCGTAGCCATTTGAGATTAAAAATTCTTATCGACGTAGTGCCACGAGCAGTCTTGACACTCATCGAACCCTCTCGCCTTGCTTCATATTCATTAGCGATTGAAGATTCTCATCAACGTAGTGCCACGAGCCGTCCTGGCACTCATCGAACCCTTTCGCCTTGCTCCATATTCATTAGAGATTGAAGATTTTTAGCATAGACTGAATATCGAAGAGATTAGCGTGAGTAAATCGCAAATCAAACTGGGCTACCGGTTGTTATTATAGTCTGTAACTACGCAATGATTATTTGTGCTATTTCAGCAGCCAGTTCAGCGTATAACTCGCTGCGTAGCCCTTCGAGATTGAAGATTCTTATCGACGAAGTGCCACGAGCAGTCTTGACGCTAATCGAACCCTCTCGCCTCGCTCCATATTCACTAGAGATTGAAGATTCTCATCGACGTAGTGCCACGAGCAGTCTTGGCACTCATCGAACCCTCTCGCCTTGCTCCATATTCATTAGAGATTGAACATTTTCAGCATAGACTGAATATCAAAGAGATTAGCGTGAGTAAATCGCAAATCAAATTGGGCTACCTGTTGTTATTATAGTCTGTAACTACGCAATGATTATTTATGCTATTTCAGCAGCCAGCTCAGCGTATAACTTGCTGCGTAGCCATTTGAGATTATAGATTCTTATCGACGTAGTGCCACGAGCAGTCTTGGCACTCATCGAACCCTCTCGCCTTGCTCCAGATTCATTAGAGATTGAAGATTCACATCGACGTAGTGCCACGAGCAGTCTTGGCACTCATCGAACCCTTTCGCCTTGTTCCATATCCATTAGAAATTGAAGATTTTCAGCATAGACTAAATATCGAAGCGATTAGCGCGAGTAAATCGCAAATCAAACTGGACTACCTGTTGTTATTATAGTCTGTAACTACGCAATGATTATTCATGCTATCTCAGCTGCCAGTTCAGCGTATAACTTGCTGCGTAGCCATTTGAGATCAAAGATTCTTATCGACGTAGTGCCACGAGCAGTCTTGACACTCATCGAACCCTCTCGCCTTGCTCCATATTCATTAGAGATTGAAGATTTTCAGCGTAGACTGAATATCGAAGAGATTAGCGTGAGTAAATCGCAAATCAAACTGGACTACCTGTTGTTATTATAGTCTGTAACTACGCAATGATTATTAATGCTATTTCAGCAGCCAGCTCAGCGTATAACTTGCTGCGTAGCCATTTGAGATCAAAGATTCTTATCGACGTAGTGCCACGAGCAGTCTTGACACTCATCGAACCCTCTCGCCTTGCTCCATATTCATTAGAGACTGAAGATTTTCAGCGTAGACTGAATATCGAAGAGATTAGCGTGAGTAAATCGCAAATCAAACTGGACTACCTGTTGTTATTATAGTCTGTAACTACGCAATGATTATTAATGCTATTTCAGCAGCCAGTTCAGCGTATAACTTGCTGCGTAGCCATTTGAGATCAAATATTCTTATCGACGTAGTGCCACGAGCAGTCTTGACACTCATCGAACCCTCTCGCCTTGCTCCATATTCATTAGAGATTGAAGATTCTCATCGACGTAGTGCCACGAGCAGTCTTGGCACTCATCAAGCCCTCTCGCCTTGCCCCATATTCATTAGAGATTGAAGATTCTCAGCGTAGACTGAATATCGAAGAGATTAGCGTGAGTAAATCACAAATCAAACTGGTCTACCTGTTGTTATTATAGTCTGTAACTACGCAATGATTATTTATGCTATTTCAGCAGCCAGTTCAGCTTATAACTTTCTGCGTTGCCATTTGAGATTAAAAATTCTTATCGACGTAGTGCTACGAGCAGTCTTGACACTCATCGAACCCTCTCGCCTTGCTTCATATTCATTAGCGATTGAAGATTCTCATCGACGTAGTGCCACGAGCAGTCCTGGCACTCATCGAACCCTTTCGCCTTGCTCCATATTCATTAGAGATTGAAGATTTTCAGCATAGCCTGAATATCGAAGAGATTAGCGTAAGTAAATCGCAAATCAAACTGGGCTACCTGTTGTTATTATAGTCTGTAACTACACAATGATTATATATGCTATTTCAGCAGCCAGTTCTGCGTATAACTTTCTGCGTAGCCATTTGACATTAAAAATTCTTATCGACGTAGTGCTACGAGCAGTCTTGACACTCATCGAACCCTCTCGCCTTGCTTCATATTCATTAGCGATTGAAGATTCTCATCGACGTAGTGCCACGAGCAGTCTTGGCACTCATCGAACCCTCTCGCCTTGCTCCATATTCATTAGAGATTGAAGATTTTCAGCGTAGACTGAATATCGAAGAGATTAGCGTGAGTAAATCGCAAATCAAACTGGGCTACCTGTTGTTATTATAGTCTGTAACTACGCAATTATTATTTATGCTATTTCAGCAGCCAGCTCAGCGTATAACTTGCTGCGTATCCATTTGAGATTATAGATTCTTATCGACGTAGTGCCACGAGCAGTCTTGACACTCATCGAACCCTCTCGCCTTGCTCCATATTCATTAGAGATTGAAGATTTTCAGCATAGACTGAATATCGAAGAGATTAGCGTGAGTAAATCACAAATCAAACTGGGCTACCTGTTGTTATTATAGTCTGTAACTACGCAATGGTTATTTATGCTATTTCAGCAGCCAGTTCAGCGTATAACTTTCTGCGTAGCCATTTGAGATTGAAGATTCTTATCGACGAAGTGCCACGAGCAGTCTTGACGCTCATCGAACCCTCTCGCCTTGCTCCATATTCATTAGAGATTGAAGATTTCCAGCGTAGACTGAATATCGAAGAGATTAGCGTGAGTAAATCGCAAATCAAACTGGACTACCTGTTGTTATTATAGTCTGTAACTACGCAATGATTATTAATGCTATTTCAGCAGCCAGTTCAGCGCATAACTTGCTGCGTAGCCATTTGATATCAAATATTCTTATCGACGTAGTGCCACGAGCAGTCTTGACACTCATCGAACCCTCTCGCCTTGCTCCATATTCATTAGAGATTGAAGATTCTCATCGACGTAGTGCCACGAGCAGTCTTGGCACTCATCAAGCCCTCTCGCCTTGCCCCATATTCATTAGAGATTGAAGATTCTCAGCGTAGACTGAATATCGAAGAGATTAGCGTGAGTAAATCACAAATCAAACCGGGCTACCCGTTGTTATTATAGTCTGTAACTACGCAATGATTATTTATGCTATTTCAGCAGCCAGTTCAGCGTATAACTTGCTGCGTAGCCATTTGAGATCAAAGATTCTTATCGACGTAGTGCCACGAGCAGTCTTGACACTCATCGAACCCTCTCGCCTTGCTCCATATTCATTGGAGATTGAAGATTTTCAGCGTAGACTGAATATCGAAGAGATTAGCGTGAGTAAATCGCAAATCAAACTGGACTACCTGTTGTTATTATAGTCTGTAACTACGCAATGATTATTAATGCTATTTCAGCAGCCAGTTCAGCGTATAACTTGCTGCGTAGCCATTTGATATCAAATATTCTTATCGACGTAGTGCCACGAGCAGTCTTGACACTCATCGAACCCTCTCGCCTTTCTCCATATTCGTTAGAGATTGAAGATTCTCATCGACGTAGTGCCACGAGCAGTCTTGGCACTCATCAAGCCCTCTCGCCTTGCCCCATATTCATTAGAGATTGAAAATTCTCAGCGTAGACTGAATATCGAAGAGATTAGCGTGAGTAAATCACAAATCAAACTGGGCTACCCGTTGTTATTATAGTCTGTAACTACGCAATGATTATTTATGCTATTTCAGCAGCCAGTTCAGCGTATAACTTTCTGCGTAGCCATTTGAGATTAAAAATTCTTATCGACGTAGTGCCACGAGCAGTCTTGACACTCATCGAACCCTCTCGCCTTGCTTCATATTCATTAGCGATTGAAGATTCTCATCAACGTAGTGCCACGAGCAGTCCTGGCACTCATCGAACCCTTTCGCCTTGCTCCATATTCATTGGAGATTGAAGATTTTCAGCGTAGACTGAATATCGAAGAGATTAGCGTGAGTAAATCGCAAATCAAACTGGACTACCTGTTGTTATTATAGTCTGTAACTACGCAATGATTATTAATGCTATTTCAGCAGCCAGTTCAGCGTATAACTTGCTGCGTAGCCATTTGATATCAAATATTCTTATCGACGTAGTGCCACGAGCAGTCTTGACACTCATCGAACCCTCTCGCCTTGCTCCATATTCGTTAGAGATTGAAGATTCTCATCGACGTAGTGCCACGAGCAGTCTTGGCACTCATCAAGCCCTCTCGCCTTGCCCCATATTCATTAGAGATTGAAAATTCTCAGCGTAGACTGAATATCGAAGAGATTAGCGTGAGTAAATCACAAATCAAACTGGGCTACCCGTTGTTATTATAGTCTGTAACTACGCAATGATTATTTATGCTATTTCAGCAGCCAGTTCAGCGTATAACTTTCTGCGTAGCCATTTGAGATTAAAAATTCTTATCGACGTAGTGCCACGAGCAGTCTTGACACTCATCGAACCCTCTCGCCTTGCTTCATATTCATTAGCGATTGAAGATTCTCATCAACGTAGTGCCACGAGCAGTCCTGGCACTCATCGAACCCTTTCGCCTTGCTCCATATTCATTAGAGATTGAAGATTTTTAGCATAGACTGAATATCGAAGAGATTAGCGTGAGTAAATCGCAAATCAAACTGGGCTACCGGTTGTTATTATAGTCTGTAACTACGCAATGATTATTTGTGCTATTTCAGCAGCCAGTTCAGCGTATAACTCGCTGCGTAGCCCTTCGAGATTGAAGATTCTTATCGACGAAGTGCCACGAGCAGTCTTGACGCTAATCGAACCCTCTCGCCTCGCTCCATATTCACTAGAGATTGAAGATTCTCATCGACGTAGTGCCACGAGCAGTCTTGGCACTCATCGAACCCTCTCGCCTTGCTCCAGATTCATTAGAGATTGAAGATTCACATCGACGTAGTGCCACGAGCAGTCTTGGCACTCATCGAACCCTTTCGCCTTGTTCCATATCCATTAGAAATTGAAGATTTTCAGCATAGACTAAATATCGAAGCGATTAGCGCGAGTAAATCGCAAATCAAACTGGACTACCTGTTGTTATTATAGTCTGTAACTACGCAATGATTATTCATGCCATCTCAGCTGCCAGTTCAGCGTATAACTTGCTGCGTAGCCATTTGAGATCAAAGATTCTTATCGACGTAGTGCCACGAGCAGTCTTGACACTCATCGAACCCTCTCGCCTTGCTCCATATTCATTAGAGATTGAAGATTTTCAGCGTAGACTGAATATCGAAGAGATTAGCGTGAGTAAATCGCAAATCAAACTGGACTACCTGTTGTTATTATAGTCTGTAACTACGCAATGATTATTAATGCTATTTCAGCAGCCAGCTCAGCGTATAACTTGCTGCGTAGCCATTTGAGATCAAAGATTCTTATCGACGTAGTGCCACGAGCAGTCTTGACACTCATCGAACCCTCTCGCCTTGCTCCATATTCATTAGAGACTGAAGATTTTCAGCGTAGACTGAATATCGAAGAGATTAGCGTGAGTAAATCGCAAATCAAACTGGACTACCTGTTGTTATTATAGTCTGTAACTACGCAATGATTATTAATGCTATTTCAGCAGCCAGTTCAGCGTATAACTTGCTGCGTAGCCATTTGAGATCAAATATTCTTATCGACGTAGTGCCACGAGCAGTCTTGACACTCATCGAACCCTCTCGCCTTGCTCCATATTCATTAGAGATTGAAGATTCTCATCGACGTAGTGCCACGAGCAGTCTTGGCACTCATCAAGCCCTCTCGCCTTGCCCCATATTCATTAGAGATTGAAGATTCTCAGCGTAGACTGAATATCGAAGAGATTAGCGTGAGTAAATCACAAATCAAACTGGTCTACCTGTTGTTATTATAGTCTGTAACTACGCAATGATTATTTATGCTATTTCAGCAGCCAGTTCAGCTTATAACTTTCTGCGTTGCCATTTGAGATTAAAAATTCTTATCGACGTAGTGCTACGAGCAGTCTTGACACTCATCGAACCCTCTCGCCTTGCTTCATATTCATTAGCGATTGAAGATTCTCATCGACGTAGTGCCACGAGCAGTCCTGGCACTCATCGAACCCTTTCGCCTTGCTCCATATTCATTAGAGATTGAAGATTTTCAGCATAGCCTGAATATCGAAGAGATTAGCGTAAGTAAATCGCAAATCAAACTGGGCTACCTGTTGTTATTATAGTCTGTAACTACACAATGATTATATATGCTATTTCAGCAGCCAGTTCTGCGTATAACTTTCTGCGTAGCCATTTGAGATTAAAAATTCTTATCGACGTAGTGCTACGAGCAGTCTTGACACTCATCGAACCCTCTCGCCTTGCTTCATATTCATTAGCGATTGAAGATTCTCATCGACGTAGTGCCACGAGCAGTCTTGGCACTCATCGAACCCTCTCGCCTTGCTCCATATTCATTAGAGATTGAAGATTTTCAGCGTAGACTGAATATCGAAGAGATTAGCGTGAGTAAATCGCAAATCAAACTGGGCTACCTGTTGTTATTATAGTCTGTAACTACGCAATTATTATTTATGCTATTTCAGCAGCCAGCTCAGCGTATAACTTGCTGCGTATCCATTTGAGATTATAGATTCTTATCGACGTAGTGCCACGAGCAGTCTTGACACTCATCGAACCCTCTCGCCTTGCTCCATATTCATTAGAGATTGAAGATTTTCAGCATAGACTGAATATCGAAGAGATTAGCGTGAGTAAATCACAAATCAAACTGGGCTACCTGTTGTTATTATAGTCTGTAACTACGCAATGGTTATTTATGCTATTTCAGCAGCCAGTTCAGCGTATAACTTTCTGCGTAGCCATTTGAGATTGAAGATTCTTATCGACGAAGTGCCACGAGCAGTCTTGACGCTCATCGAACCCTCTCGCCTTGCTCCATATTCATTAGAGATTGAAGATTTCCAGCGTAGACTGAATATCGAAGAGATTAGCGTGAGTAAATCGCAAATCAAACTGGACTACCTGTTGTTATTATAGTCTGTAACTACGCAATGATTATTAATGCTATTTCAGCAGCCAGTTCAGCGCATAACTTGCTGCGTAGCCATTTGATATCAAATATTCTTATCGACGTAGTGCCACGAGCAGTCTTGACACTCATCGAACCCTCTCGCCTTGCTCCATATTCATTAGAGATTGAAGATTCTCATCGACGTAGTGCCACGAGCAGTCTTGGCACTCATCAAGCCCTCTCGCCTTGCCCCATATTCATTAGAGATTGAAGATTCTCAGCGTAGACTGAATATCGAAGAGATTAGCGTGAGTAAATCACAAATCAAACCGGGCTACCCGTTGTTATTATAGTCTGTAACTACGCAATGATTATTTATGCTATTTCAGCAGCCAGTTCAGCGTATAACTTTCTGCGTAGCCATTTGAGATCAAAAATTCTTATCGACGTAGTGCCACGAGCAGTCTTGACACTCATCGAACCCTCTCGCCTTGCTTCATATTCATTAGCGATTGAAGATTCTCATCAACGCAGTGCCACGAGCAGTCCTGGCACTCATCGAACCCTTTCGCCTTGCTCCATATTCATTAGAGATTGAAGATTCTCAGCGTAGACTGAATATCGAAGAGATTAGCGTGAGTAAATCACAAATCAAACTGGGCTACCCGTTGTTATTATAGTCTGTGACTACGCAATGATTATTTATGCTATTTCAGCAGCCAGTTCAGCGTATAACTCGCTGCGTAGCCATTTGAGATTGAAGATTCTTATCGACGTAGTGCCACGAGCAGTCTTGACACTCATCGAACCCTCTCGCCTTGCTTCATATTCATTAGAGATTGACGATTTTTAGCATAGACTGGATATCGAAGAGATTAGCGTGAGTAAATCGCAAATCAAACTGGGCTACCTGTTGTTATTATAGTCTGTAACTACGCAATGATTATTTATGCTATTTCAGCAGCCAGTTCAGCGTATAACTTGCTGCGTAGCCATTTGAGATTGAAGATTCTTATCGACGTAGTGCCACGAGCAGTCTTGACACTAATCGAACCCTCTCGCCTTGCTCCATATTCATGAGAGATTGAAGATCCTCATCGACGTAGTGCCACGAGCAGTCTTGGCACTCATCTAACCCTCTCGCCTCGCTCCATATTCATAAGAGATTGAAGATTTTCAGCATAGACTGAATATCGAAGAGATTAGCGTGAGAAAATCGCAAATCAAACTGGGCTACCTGTTGTGATTATAGTCTGTAACTACACAATGATTATTTATGCTATTTCAGCAGCCAGTCCAGCGTATAACTTGCTGCGTATCCATTTGAGATTGTAGATTCTTATCGACGTAGTGCCACGAGCAGTCTTGACACTCATCCAACCCTCTCGCCTTGCTCCATATTCACTAGAGATTGAAGATTCTCATCGACGTAGTGCCACGAGCAGTTTTGGCACTCATCGAACCCTCTCGCCTTGCTCCATATTCATCAGAGATTGAAGATTTTCAGCATAGACTGAATATCGAAGATATTAGCGTGAGTAAATCGCAAATCAAACTGGGCTACCTGTTGTTATTATAGTCTGTAACTACGCAATGATTATTCATGCTATTTCAGCAGCGAGTTCAGCGTATAACTTGCTGCGTAGCCTTTTAGATTGAAGATTCTTATCGACGTAGTGCCACGAGCAGTCTTGACACTCATCGAACCCTCTCGCCTTGCTCCATATTCATGAGAGATTGAAGATTCTCATCGACGCAGTGCCACGAGCAGTCCTGGCACTCATCGAACCCTCTCGCCTTGCTCCATATTCATTAGAGATTGAAGATTTTCAGCGTAGACTGAATATCGAAGAGATTAGCGTGAGTAAATCGCAAATCAAACTGGGCTACCTGTTGTTATTATAGTCTGTAACTACGCAATGATTATTTATGCTATTTCAGCAGCCAGCTCAGCGTATGTTTTGCTGCGTAGCCATTTGAGATTATAGATTCTTATCGACGTAGTGCCACGAGCAGTCTTGACACTCATCGAACCCTCTCGCCTTGCTCCATATTCATTGGAGATTGAAGATTTTCAGCGTAGACTGAATATCGAAGAGATTAGCGTGAGTAAATCGCAAATCAAATTGGGCTACCTGTTGTTATTATAGTCTGTAACTACGCAATGATTATTTATGCTATTTCAGCAGCCAGCTCAGCGTATAACTTGCTGCGTAGCCATTTGAGATTATAGATTCTTATCGACGTAGTGTCACGAGCAGTCTTGGCACTCATCGAACTGTCTCGCCTTGCTCCATATTCATTAGAGATTGAAGATTCTCATCGACGTAGTGCCACGAGCAGTCTTGGCACTCATCGAACCCTCTCGCCTTGCTCCATATTCATTAGAGATTGAAGATTCTCATCGACGTAGTGCCACGAGCAGTCTTGGCACTCATCGAACCCTCTCGCCTTGTTCCATATTCAATTCAATTCATCCTTTTATGACTTATCGTCCTTTCGGACATGTAGTCGAGAAACCTTGTTCCATATTCATTAGAGATTGAAGATTTTCAGCATAGACTGAATATCGAAGCGATTAGCGCGAGTAAATCGCAAATCAAACTGGACTACCTGTTGTTATTATAGTCTGTAACTACGCAATGATTATTCATGCTATTTCAGCTGCCAGTTCAGCGTATAACTTGCTGCGTAGCCATTTGAGATCAAAGATTCTTATCGACGTAGTGCCACGAGCAGTCTTGACACTCATCGAACCCTCTCGCCTTGCTCCATATTCATTGGAGATTGAAGATTTTCAGCGTAGACTGAATATCGAAGAGATTAGCGTGAGTAAATCGCAAATCAAACTGGACTACCTGTTGTTATTATAGTCTGTAACTACGCAATGATTATTAATGCTATTTCAGCAGCCAGTTCAGCGTATAACTTGCTGCGTAGCCATTTGATATCAAATATTCTTATCGACGTAGTGCCACGAGCAGTCTTGACACTCATCGAACCCTCTCGCCTTGCTCCATATTCGTTAGAGATTGAAGATTCTCATCGACGTAGTGCCACGAGCAGTCTTGGCACTCATCAAGCCCTCTCGCCTTGCCCCATATTCATTAGAGATTGAAAATTCTCAGCGTAGACTGAATATCGAAGAGATTAGCGTGAGTAAATCACAAATCAAACTGGGCTACCCGTTGTTATTATAGTCTGTAACTACGCAATGATTATTTATGCTATTTCAGCAGCCAGTTCAGCGTATAACTTTCTGCGTAGCCATTTGAGATTAAAAATTCTTATCGACGTAGTGCCACGAGCAGTCTTGACACTCATCGAACCCTCTCGCCTTGCTTCATATTCATTAGCGATTGAAGATTCTCATCAACGTAGTGCCACGAGCAGTCCTGGCACTCATCGAACCCTTTCGCCTTGCTCCATATTCATTAGAGATTGAAGATTTTTAGCATAGACTGAATATCGAAGAGATTAGCGTGAGTAAATCGCAAATCAAACTGGGCTACCGGTTGTTATTATAGTCTGTAACTACGCAATGATTATTTGTGCTATTTCAGCAGCCAGTTCAGCGTATAACTCGCTGCGTAGCCCTTCGAGATTGAAGATTCTTATCGAAGAAGTGCCACGAGCAGTCTTGACGCTAATCGAACCCTCTCGCCTCGCTCCATATTCACTAGAGATTGAAGATTCTCATCGACGTAGTGCCACGAGCAGTCTTGGCACTCATCGAACCCTCTCGCCTTGCTCCATATTCATTAGAGATTGAACATTTTCAGCATAGACTGGATATCGAAGAGATTAGCGTGAGTAAATCGCAAATCAAACTGGGCTACCTGTTGTTATTATAGTCTGTAACTACGCAATGATTATTTATGCTATTTCAGCAGCCAGTTCAGCGTATAACTTGCTGCGTAGCCATTTGAGATTGAAGATTCTTATCGACGTAGTGCCACGAGCAGTCTTGACACTAATCGAACCCTCTCGCCTTGCTCCATATTCATGAGAGATTGAAGATCCTCATCGACGTAGTGCCACGAGCAGTCTTGGCACTCATCTAACCCTCTCGCCTCGCTCCATATTCATAAGAGATTGAAGATTTTCAGCATAGACTGAATATCGAAGAGATTAGCGTGAGAAAATCGCAAATCAAACTGGGCTACCTGTTGTGATTATAGTCTGTAACTACACAATGATTATTTATGCTATTTCAGCAGCCAGTCCAGCGTATAACTTGCTGCGTATCCATTTGAGATTGTAGATTCTTATCGACGTAGTGCCACGAGCAGTCTTGACACTCATCCAACCCTCTCGCCTTGCTCCATATTCACTAGAGATTGAAGATTCTCATCGACGTAGTGCCACGAGCAGTTTTGGCACTCATCGAACCCTCTCGCCTTGCTCCATATTCATCAGAGATTGAAGATTTTCAGCATAGACTGAATATCGAAGAGATTAGCGTGAGTAAATCGCAAATCAAACTGGGCTACCTGTTGTTATTATAGTCTGTAACTACGCAATGATTATTCATGCTATTTCAGCAGCGAGTTCAGCGTATAACTTGCTGCGTAGCCTTTTAGATTGAAGATTCTTATCGACGTAGTGCCACGAGCAGTCTTGACACTCATCGAACCCTCTCGCCTTGCTCCATATTCATGAGAGATTGAAGATTCTCATCGACGCAGTGCCACGAGCAGTCCTGGCACTCATCGAACCCTCTCGCCTTGCTCCATATTCATTAGAGATTGAAGATTTTCAGCGTAGACTGAATATCGAAGAGATTAGCGTGAGTAAATCGCAAATCAAACTGGGCTACCTGTTGTTATTATAGTCTGTAACTACGCAATGATTATTTATGCTATTTCAGCAGCCAGCTCAGCGTATGTTTTGCTGCGTAGCCATTTGAGATTATAGATTCTTATCGACGTAGTGCCACGAGCAGTCTTGGCACTCATTGAACCCTCTCGCCTTGCTCCATATTCATTAGAGATTGAAGATTCTCATCGACGTAGTGCCACGAGCAGTCTTGGCACTCATCGAACTCTCTCGCCTTGCTCCATATTCATTAGAGATTGAATATTCTCATCGACGTAAGGCCACGAGCAGTCTTGGCACTCATCGAACCCTCTCGCCTTGCTCCATATTCATTAGAGATTGAAGATTTTCAGCATAGACTGAATATCGAAGAGATTAGCGTGAGTAAATCGCAAATCAAACTGGGCTACCTGTTGTGATTATAGTCTGTAACTACACAATGATTATTTATGCTATTTCAGCAGCCAGTTCAGCGTATAACTTGCTGCCTATCCATTTGAGATTGTAGATTCTTATCGACGTAGTGCCACGAGCAGTCTTGGCACTCATCGAACCCTCTCGCCTTGCTCCATATTCATTAGAGATTGAAGATTCTCATCGACGTAGTGCCACGAGCAGTATTGGCACTCATCGAACCCTCTCGCCTTGCTCCATATTCATTAGAGATTGAAGATTTTCAGCATAGACTGGATATCGAAGAGATTATCGTGAGTAAATCGCAAATCAAATTGGGCTACCTGTTGTTATTATAGTCTGTAACTACGCAATGATTATTTATGCTATTTCAGCAGCCAGTTCAGCGTATCACTTGCTGCGTAGCCATTTGAGATTGAAGATTCTTATCGACGTAGTGCCACGAGCAGTCTTGACACTCATCGAACCCTCTCGCCTTGCTCCATATTCATTAGAGATTGACGATTTTTAGCATAGACTGAATATCGAAGAGATTAGCGTGAGTAAATCGCAAATCAAACTGGGCTACCTGTTGTTATTATAGTCTGTAACTACGCAATGATTATTTATGCTATTTCAGCAGCCAGTTCAGCGTATAACTTGCTGCGTAGCCATTTGAGATTGAAGATTCTTATCGACGAAGTGCCACGAGCAGTCTTGACGCTAATCGAACCCTCTCGCCTCGCTCCATATTCACTAGAGATTGAAGATTCTCATCGACGTAGTGCCACGAGCAGTCTTGGCACTCATCGAACCCTCTCGCCTTGCTCCATATTCATTAGAGATTGAACATTTTCAGCATAGACTGAATATCAAAGAGATTAGCGTGAGTAAATCGCAAATCAAATTGGGCTACCTGTTGTTATTATAGTCTGTAACTACGCAATGATTATTTATGCTATTTCAGCAGCCAGCTCAGCGTATAACTTGCTGCGTAGCCATTTGAGATTATAGATTCTTATCGACGTAGTGCCACGAGCAGTCTTGGCACTCATCGAACCCTCTCGCCTTGCTCCAGATTCATTAGAGATTGAAGATTCACATCGACGTAGTGCCACGAGCAGTCTTGGCACTCATCGAACCCTTTCGCCTTGTTACATATCCATTAGAGATTGAAGATTTTCAGCATAGACTAAATATCGAAGCGATTAGCGCGAGTAAATCGCAAATCAAACTGGACTACCTGTTGTTATTATAGTCTGTAACTACGCAATGATTATTCATGCTATCTCAGCTGCCAGTTCAGCGTATAACTTGCTGCGTAGCCATTTGAGATCAAAGATTCTTATCGACGTAGTGCCACGAGCAGTCTTGACACTCATCGAACCCTCTCGCCTTGCTCCATATTCATTAGAGATTGAAGATTTTCAGCGTAGACTGAATATCGAAGAGATTAGCGTGAGTAAATCGCAAATCAAACTGGACTACCTGTTGTTATTATAGTCTGTAACTACGCAATGATTATTAATGCTATTTCAGCAGCCAGCTCAGCGTATAACTTGCTGCGTAGCCATTTGAGATCAAAGATTCTTATCGACGTAGTGCCACGAGCAGTCTTGACACTCATCGAACCCTCTCGCCTTGCTCCATATTCATTAGAGATTGAAGATTCACATCGACGTAGTGCCACGAGCAGTCTTGGCACTCATCGAACCCTTTCGCCTTGTTCCATATCCATTAGAGATTGAAGATTTTCAGCATAGACTAAATATCGAAGCGATTAGCGCGAGTAAATCGCAAATCAAACTGGACTACCTGTTGTTATTATAGTCTGTAACTACGCAATGATTATTCATGCTATCTCAGCTGCCAGTTCAGCGTATAACTTGCTGCGTAGCCATTTGAGATCAAAGATTCTTATCGACGTAGTGCCACGAGCAGTCTTGGCACTCATCGAACCCTCTCGCCTTGCTCCAGATTCATTAGAAATTGAAGATTTTCAGCGTAGACTGAATATCGAAGAGATTAGCGTGAGTAAATCGCAAATCAAACTGGACTACCTGTTGTTATTATAGTCTGTAACTACGCAATGATTATTCATGCTATCTCAGCTGCCAGTTCAGCGTATAACTTGCTGCGTAGCCATTTGAGATCAAAGATTCTTATCGACGTAGTGCCACGAGCAGTCTTGACACTCATCGAACCCTCTCGCCTTGCTCCATATTCATTAGAGATTGAAGATTTTCAGCGTAGACTGAATATCGAAGAGATTAGCGTGAGTAAATCGCAAATCAAACTGGACTACCTGTTGTTATTATAGTCTGTAACTACGCAATGATTATTAATGCTATTTCAGCAGCCAGCTCAGCGTATAACTTGCTGCGTAGCCATTTGAGATCAAAGATTCTTATCGACGTAGTGCCACGAGCAGTCTTGACACTCATCGAACCCTCTCGCCTTGCTCCATATTCATTAGAGACTGAAGACTTTCAGCGTAGACTGAATATCGAAGAGATTAGCGTGAGTAAATCGCAAATCAAACTGGACTACCTGTTGTTATTATAGTCTGTAACTACGCAATGATTATTAATGCCATTTCAGCAGCCAGTTCAGCGTATAACTTGCTGCGTAGCCATTTGAGATCAAATATTCTTATCGACGTAGTGCCACGAGCAGTCTTGACACTCATCGAACCCTCTCGCCTTGCTCCATATTCATTAGAGATTGAAGATTCTCATCGACGTAGTGCCACGAGCAGTCTTGGCACTCATCAAGCCCTCTCGCCTTGCCCCATATTCATGAGAGATTGAAGATTCTCAGCGTAGACTGAATATCGAAGAGATTAGCGTGAGTAAATCACAAATCAAACTGGTCTACCTGTTGTTATTATAGTCTGTAACTACGCAATGATTATTTATGCTATTTCAGCAGCCAGTTCAGCGTATAACTTTCTGCGTTGCCATTTGAGATTAAAAATTCTTATCGACGTAGTGCTACGAGCAGTCTTGACACTCATCGAACCCTCTCGCCTTGCTTCATATTCATTAGCGATTGAAGATTCTCATCGACGTAGTGCCACGAGCAGTCCTGGCACTCATCGAACCCTTTCGCCTTGCTCCATATTCATTAGAGATTGAAGATTTTCAGCATAGCCTGAATATCGAAGAGATTAGCGTAAGTAAATCGCAAATCAAACTGGGCTACCTGTTGTTATTATAGTCTGTAACTACACAATGATTATATATGCTATTTCAGCAGCCAGTTCTGCGTATAACTTTCTGCGTAGCCATTTGAGATTAAAAATTCTTATCGACGTAGTGCTACGAGCAGTCTTGACACTCATCGAACCCTCTCGCCTTGCTTCATATTCATTAGCGATTGAAGATTCTCATCGACGTAGTGCCTCGAGCAGTCTTGGCACTCATCGAACCCTCTCGCCTTGCTCCATATTCATTAGAGATTGAAGATTTTCAGCGTAGACTGAATATCGAAGAGATTAGCGTGAGTAAATCGCAAATCAAACTGGGCTACCTGTTGTTATTATAGTCTGTAACTACGCAATTATTATTTATGCTATTTCAGCAGCCAGCTCAGCGTATAACTTGCTGCGTATCCATTTGAGATTATAGATTCTTATCGACGTAGTGCCACGAGCAGTCTTGACACTCATCGAACCCTCTCGCCTTGCTCCATATTCATTAGAGATTGAAGATTTTCAGCATAGACTGAATATCGAAGAGATTAGCGTGAGTAAATCACAAATCAAACTGGGCTACCTGTTGTTATTATAGTCTGTAACTACGCAATGGTTATTTATGCTATTTCAGCAGCCAGTTCAGCGTATAACTTTCTGCGTAGCCATTTGAGATTGAACATTCTTATCGACGAAGTGCCACGAGCAGTCTTGACGCTCATCGAACCCTCTCGCCTTGCTCCATATTCATTAGAGATTGAAGATTTCCAGCGTAGACTGAATATCGAAGAGATTAGCGTGAGTAAATCGCAAATCAAACTGGACTACCTGTTGTTATTATAGTCTGTAACTACGCAATGATTATTAATGCTATTTCAGCAGCCAGTTCAGCGCATAACTTGCTGCGTAGCCATTTGATATCAAATATTCTTATCGACGTAGTGCCACGAGCAGTCTTGACACTCATCGAACCCTCTCGCCTTGCTCCATATTCATTAGAGATTGAAGATTCTCATCGACGTAGTGCCACGAGCAGTCTTGGCACTCATCAAGCCCTCTCGCCTTGCCCCATATTCATTAGAGATTGAAGATTCTCAGCGTAGACTGAATATCGAAGAGATTAGCGTGAGTAAATCACAAATCAAACCGGGCTACCCGTTGTTATTATAGTCTGTAACTACGCAATGATTATTTATGCTATTTCAGCAGCCAGTTCAGCGTATAACTTTCTGCGTAGCCATTTGAGATTAAAAATTCTTATCGACGTAGTGCCACGAGCAGTCTTGACACTCATCGAACCCTCTCGCCTTGCTTCATATTCATTAGCGATTGAAGATTCTCATCAACGTAGTGCCACGAGCAGTCCTGGCACTCATCGAACCCTTTCGCCTTGCTCCATATTCATTAGAGATTGAAGATTCTCAGCGTAGACTGAATATCGAAGAGATTAGCGTGAGTAAATCACAAATCAAACTGGGCTACCCGTTGTTATTATAGTCTGTGACTACGCAATGATTATTTATGCTATTTCAGCAGCCAGTTCAGCGTATAACTCGCTGCGTAGCCATTTGAGATTGAAGATTCTTATCGACGTAGTGCCACGAGCAGTCTTGACACTCATCGAACCCTCTCGCCTTGCTTCATATTCATTAGAGATTGACGATTTTTAGCATAGACTGAATATCGAAGAGATTAGCGTGAGTAAATCGCAAATCAAACTGGGCTACCTGTTGTTATTATAGTCTGTAACTACGCAATGATTATTTGTGCTATTTCAGCAGCCAGTTCAGCGTATAACTTGCTGCGTAGCCATTTGAGATTGAAAATTCTTATCGACGAAGTGCCACGAGCAGTCTTGACGCTAATTGAACCCTCTCGCCTCGCTTCATATTCACTAGAGATTGAAGATTCTCATCGACGTAGTGCCACGAGCAGTCTTGGCACTCATCGAAACCTCTCGCCTTGCTCCATATTCATTAGAGATTGAAGATTTTCAGCATAGACTAAATATTGAAGAGATTAGCGTGAGTAAATCGCAAATCAAATTGGGCTACCTGTTGTTATTATAGTCTGTAACTACGCAATGATTATTTATGCTATTTCAGCAGCCAGCTCAGCGTATAACTTGCTGCGTAGCCATTTGAGATTATAGATTCTTATCGACGTAGTGTCACGAGCAGTCTTGGCACTCATCGAACCGTCTCGCCTTGGTCCATATTCATTAGAGATTGAAGATTCTCATCGACGTAGTGCCACGAGCAGTCTTGGCACTCATCGAACCCTCTCGCCTTGCTCCATATTCATTAGAGATTGAAGATTCTCATGGACGTAGTGCCACGAGCAGTCTTGGCACTCATCGAACCCTCTCGCCTTGTTCCATATTCAATTCAATTCATCCTTTTATGACTTATCGTCCTTTCGGACATGTAGTCGAAAAACCTTGTTCCATATTCATTAGAGATTGAAGATTTTCAGCATAGACTGAATATCGAAGCGATTAGCGCGAGTAAATCGCAAATCAAACTGGACTACCTGTTGTTATTATAGTCTGTAACTACGCAATGATTATTCATGCTATTTCAGCTGCCAGTTCAGCGTATAACTTGCTGCGTAGCCATTTGAGATCAAAGATTCTTATCGACGTAGTGCCACGAGCAGTCTTGACACTCATCGAACCCTCTCGCCTTGCTCCATATTCATTGGAGATTGAAGATTTTCAGCGTAGACTGAATATCGAAGAGATTAGCGTGAGTAAATCGCAAATCAAACTGGACTACCTGTTGTTATTATAGTCTGTAACTACGCAATGATTATTAATGCTATTTCAGCAGCCAGTTCAGCGTATAACTTGCTGCGTAGCCATTTGATATCAAATATTCTTATCGACGTAGTGCCACGAGCAGTCTTGACACTCATCGAACCCTCTCGCCTTGCTCCATATTCGTGAGAGATTGAAGATTCTCATCGACGTAGTGCCACGAGCAGTCTTGGCACTCATCAAGCCCTCTCGCCTTGCCCAATATTCATTAGAGATTGAAGATTCTCAGCGTAGACTGAATATCGAAGAGATGAGCGTGAGTAAATCACAAATCAAACTGGGCTACCCGTTGTTATTATAGTCTGTAACTACGCAATGATTATTTATGCTATTTCAGCAGCCAGTTCAGCGTATAACTTTCTGCGTAGCCATTTGAGATTAAAAATTCTTATCGACGTAGTGCCACGAGCAGTCTTGACACTCATCGAACCCTCTCGCCTTGCTTCATATTCATCAGCGATTGAAGATTCTCATCAACGTAGTGCCACGAGCAGTCCTGGCACTCATCGAACCCTTTCGCCTTGCTCCATATTCATTAGAGATTGAAGATTTTTAGCATAGACTGAATATCGAAGAGATTAGCGTGAGTAAATCGCAAATCAAACTGGGCTACCGGTTGTTATTATAGTCTGTAACTACGCAATGATTATTTGTGCTATTTCAGCAGCCAGTTCAGCGTATAACTTGCTGCGTAGCCCTTCGAGATTGAAGATTCTTATCGACGAAGTGCCACGAGCAGTCTTGACGCTAATCGAACCCTCTCGCCTCGCTCCATATTCACTAGAGATTGAAGATTCTCATCGACGTAGTGCCACGAGCAGTCTTGGCACTCATCGAACCCTCTCGCCTTGCTCCAGATTCATTAGAGATTGAAGATTCACATCGACGTAGTGCCACGAGCAGTCTTGGCACTCATCGAACCCTTTCGCCTTGCTCCATATTCATTGGAGATTGAAGATTCTCATCGACGTAGTGCCACGAGCAGTCTCGGCACTCATCGAACCCTCTCGCCTTGTTCCATATCCATTAGAGATTGAAGATTTTCAGCATAGACTAAATATCGAAGCGATAAGCGCCAGTAAATCGCAAATCAAACTGGACTACCTGTTGTTATTATAGTCTGTAACTACGCAATGATTATTCATGCTATTTCAGCTGCCAGTTCAGCGTATAACTTGCTGCGTAGCCATTTGAGATTGAAGATTCTTATCGACGAAGTGCCACGAGCAGTCTTGACGCTATTTGAACCCTCTCGCCTCGCTTCATATTCACTAGAGATTGAAGATTCTCATCGACGTAGTGCCACGAGCAGTCTTGGCACTCATCGAACCCTCTCGCCTTGCTCCATATTCATTAGAGATTGAAGATTCTCATCGACGTGAGGCCACGAGCAGTCTTGGCACTCATCGAACCCTCTCGCCTTGCTCCATATTCATTAGAGATTGAAGATTTTCAGCATAGACTGAATATCGAAGAGATTAGCGTGAGTAAATCGCAAATCAAACTGGGCTACCTGTTGTGATTATAGTCTGTAACTACACAAAGATTATTTATGCTATTTCAGCAGCCAGTTCAGCGTATAACTTGCTGCGTATCCATTTGAGATTGTAGATTCTTATCGACGTAGTGCCACGAGCAGTCTTGACACTCATCCAACCCTCTCGCCTTGCTGCATATTCACTAGAGATTGAACATTCTCATCGACGTAGTGCCACGAGCAGTCTTGGCACTCATCGAACCCTCTCGCCTTGCTCCATATTCATTAGAGATTGAAGATTTTCAGCATAGACTGAATATCGAAGAGATTATCGTGAGTAAATCGCAAATCGAATTGGGCTACCTGTTGTTATTATAGTCTGTAACTACGCAATGATTATTTATGCTATTCCAGCAGCCAGTTCAGCGTATAACTTGCTCCGTAGCCATTTGAGATTAAAGATTCTTATCGACGTAGTGCCACGAGCAGTCTTGACACTCATCGAACCCTCTCGCCTTGCTCCATATTCATTAGAGATT
The DNA here is from genome assembly GCA_963992785.1 of Tenthredo livida. Classification (NCBI taxonomy): domain Eukaryota; kingdom Metazoa; phylum Arthropoda; class Insecta; order Hymenoptera; family Tenthredinidae; genus Tenthredo; species Tenthredo livida. The sequence continues at coordinate 6,185,127 of OZ023073.1, forward strand.
GACGATTTTTAGCATAGACTGAATATCGAAGAGATTAGCGTTAGTAAATCGCAAATCAAACTGGGCTTCCTGTTGTTATTATAGTCTGTAACTACGCAATGATTATTTGTGCTATTTCAGCAGCCAGTTCAGCGTATAACTTGCTGCGTAGCCATTTGAGATTGAAAATTCTTATCGACGAAGTGCCACGAGCAGTCTTGACGCTAATTGAACCCTCTCGCCTCGCTTCATATTCACTAGAGATTGAAGATTCTCATCGACGCAGTGCCACGAGCAGTCTTGGCACTCATCGAACCCTCTCGCCTTGCTCCATATTCATTAGAGATTGAAGATTTTCAGCATAGACTAAATATTGAAGAGATTAGCGTGAGTAAATCGCAAATCAAATTGGGCTACCTGTTGTTATTATAGTCTGTAACTACGCAATGATTATTTATGCTATTTCAGCAGCCAGCTCAGCGTATAACTTGCTGCGTAGCCATTTGAGATTATAGATTCTTATCGACGTAGTGTCACGAGCAGTCTTGGCACTCATCGAACCGTCTCGCCTTGGTCCATATTCATTAGAGATTGAAGATTCTCATCGACGTAGTGCCACGAGCAGTCTTGGCACTCATCGAACCCTCTCGCCTTGCTCCATATTCATTAGAGATTGAAGATTCTCATGGACGTAGTGCCACGAGCAGTCTTGGCACTCATCGAACCCTCTCGCCTTGTTCCATATTCAATTCAATTCATCCTTTTATGACTTATCGTCCTTTCGGACATGTAGTCGAAAAACCTTGTTCCATATTCATTAGAGATTGAAGATTTTCAGCATAGACTGAATATCGAAGCGATTAGCGCGAGTAAATCGCAAATCAAACTGGACTACCTGTTGTTATTATAGTCTGTAACTACGCAATGATTATTCATGCTATTTCAGCTGCCAGTTCAGCGTATAACTTGCTGCGTAGCCATTTGAGATCAAAGATTCTTATCGACGTAGTGCCACGAGCAGTCTTGACACTCATCGAACCCTCTCGCCTTGCTCCATATTCATTGGAGATTGAAGATTTTCAGCGTAGACTGAATATCGAAGAGATTAGCGTGAGTAAATCGCAAATCAAACTGGACTACCTGTTGTTATTATAGTCTGTAACTACGCAATGATTATTAATGCTATTTCAGCAGCCAGTTCAGCGTATAACTTGCTGCGTAGCCATTTGATATCAAATATTCTTATCGACGTAGTGCCACGAGCAGTCTTGACACTCATCGAACCCTCTCGCCTTGCTCCATATTCGTTAGAGATTGAAGATTCTCATCGACGTAGTGCCACGAGCAGTCTTGGCACTCATCAAGCCCTCTCGCCTTGCCCAATATTCATTAGAGATTGAAGATTCTCAGCGTAGACTGAATATCGAAGAGATGAGCGTGAGTAAATCACAAATCAAACTGGGCTACCCGTTGTTATTATAGTCTGTAACTACGCAATGATTATTTATGCTATTTCAGCAGCCAGTTCAGCGTATAACTTTCTGCGTAGCCATTTGAGATTAAAAATTCTTATCGACGTAGTGCCACGAGCAGTCTTGACACTCATCGAACCCTCTCGCCTTGCTTCATATTCATCAGCGATTGAAGATTCTCATCAACGTAGTGCCACGAGCAGTCCTGGCACTCATCGAACCCTTTCGCCTTGCTCCATATTCATTAGAGATTGAAGATTTTTAGCATAGACTGAATATCGAAGAGATTAGCGTGAGTAAATCGCAAATCAAACTGGGCTACCGGTTGTTATTATAGTCTGTAACTACGCAATGATTATTTGTGCTATTTCAGCAGCCAGTTCAGCGTATAACTTGCTGCGTAGCCCTTCGAGATTGAAGATTCTTATCGACGAAGTGCCACGAGCAGTCTTGACGCTAATCGAACCCTCTCGCCTCGCTCCATATTCACTAGAGATTGAAGATTCTCATCGACGTAGTGCCACGAGCAGTCTTGGCACTCATCGAACCCTCTCGCCTTGCTCCATATTCATTAGAGATTGAACATTTTCAGCATAGACTGAATATCGAAGAGATTAGCGTGAGTAAATCGCAAATCAAATTGGGCTACCTGTTGTTATTATAGTCTGTAACTACGCAATGATTATTTATGCTATTTCAGCAGCCAGCTCAGCGTATAACTTGCTGCGTAGCCATTTGAGATTATAGATTCTTATCGACGTAGTGCCACGAGCAGTCTTGGCACTCATCGAACCCTCTCGCCTTGCTCCAGATTCATTAGAGATTGAAGATTCACATCGACGTAGTGCCACGAGCAGTCTTGGCACTCATCGAACCCTTTCGCCTTGCTCCATATTCATTGGAGATTGAAGATTCTCATCGACGTAGTGCCACGAGCAGTCTCGGCACTCATCGAACCCTCTCGCCTTGTTCCATATCCATTAGAGATTGAAGATTTTCAGCATAGACTAAATATCGAAGCGATAAGCGCGAGTAAATCGCAAATCAAACTGGACTACCTGTTGTTATTATAGTCTGTAACTACGCAATGATTATTCATGCTATTTCAGCTGCCAGTTCAGCGTATAACTTGCTGCGTAGCCATTTGAGATCAAAGATTCTTATCGACGTAGTGCCACGAGCAGTCTTGACACTCATCGAACCCTCTCGCCTTGCTCCATATTCATTAGAGATTGAAGATTTTCAGCGTAGACTGAATATCGAAGAGATTAGCGTGAGTAAATCGCAAATCAAACTGGACTACCTGTTGTTATTATAGTCTGTAACTACGCAATGATTATTAATGCTATTTCAGCAGCCAGTTCAGCGTATAACTTGCTGCGTAGCCATTTGATATCAAATATTCTTATGGACGTAGTGCCACGAGCAGTCTTGACACTCATCAAGCCCTCTCGCCTTGCCCCATATTCATTAGAGATTGAAGATTCTCAGCGTAGACTGAATATCGAAGAGATTAGCGTGAGTAAATCACAAATCAAACTGGGCTACCTGTTGTTATTATAGTCTGTAACTACGCAATGATTCTTTATGCTATTTCAGCAGCCAGTTTAGCGTTTAACTTTCTGCGTAGCCATTTGAGATTGAAAATTCTTATCGACGTAGTGCCACGAGCAGTCTTGACACTCATCGAACCCTCTCGCCTTGCTTCATATTCAGTAGCGATTGAAGATTCTCATCGACGTAGTGCCACGAGCAGTCCTGGCACTCATCGAACCCTTTAGCCTTGCTCCATATTCATTAAAGATTGAAGATTTTTAGCATAGACTGAATATCGAAGAGATTAGCGTGAGTAAATCGCAAATCAAACTGGGCTACCTGTTGTTATTATAGTCTGTAACTACGCAATGATTATTTGTGCTATTTCAGCAGCCAGTTCAGCGTATGACTTGCTGCGTAGCCATTCGAGATTGAAGATTCTTATCGACGAAGTGCCACGAGCAGTCTTGACGCTAATCGAACCATCTCGCCTCGCTCCATATTCACTAGAGATTGAAGATTCTCATCGACGTAGTGCCACGAGCAGTCTTGGCACTCATCGAACCCTCTCGCCTTGCTCCATATTCATTAGAGATTGAAGATTTTCAGCATGGACTGAATATCGAAGAGATTAGCGTGAGTAAATCGCAAATCAAATTGGGCTACCTGTTGTTATTATAGTCTGTAACTACGCAATGATTATTTATGCTATTTCAGCAGCCAGCTCAGCGTATAACTTGCTGCGTAGCCATTTGAGATCAAAGATTCTTATCGACGTAGTGCCACGAGCAGTCTTGACACTCATCGAACCCTCTCGCCTTGCTCCATATTCATTAGAGACTGAAGATTTTCAGCGTAGACTGAATATCGAAGAGATTAGCGTGAGTAAATCGCAAATCAAACTGGACTACCTGTTGTGATTATAGTCTGTAACTACGCAATGATTATTAATGCTATTTCAGCAGCCAGTTCAGCGTATAACTTGCTGCGTAGCCATTTGAGATCAAATATTCTTATCGACGTAGTGCCACGAGCAGTCTTGACACTCATCGAACCCTCTCGCCTTGCTCCATATTCATTAGAGATTGAAGATTCTCATCGACGTAGTGCCACGAGCAGTCTTGGCACTCATCAAGCCCTCTCGCCTTGCCCCATATTCATTAGAGATTGAAGATTCTCAGCGTAGACTGAATATCGAAGAGATTAGCGTGAGTAAATCACAAATCAAACTGGGCTACCTGTTGCTATTATAGTCTGTAACTACGCAATGATTATTTATGCTATTTCAGCAGCCAGTTCAGCGTATAACTTTCTGCGTAGCCATTTGAGATTAAAAATTCTTATCGACGTAGTGCTACGAGCAGTCTTGACACTCATCGAACCCTCTCGCCTTGCTTCATATTCATCAGCGATTGAAGATTCTTATCGACGTAGTGCCACGAGCAGTCTTGGCACTCATCGAACCCTCTCGCCTTGCTCCATATTCATTAGAGATTGAAGATTTTCAGCATAGACTGAATATCGAAAAGATTAGCGTGAGTAAATCGCAAATCGAATTGGGCTATCTGTTGTTATTATAGTCTGTAACTACGCAATGATTATTTATGCTATTCCAGCAGCCAGTTCAGCGTATAACTTGCTCCGTAGCCATTTGAGATTAGAGATTCTTGTCGACGTAGTGCCACGAGCAGTCTTAACACTCATCGAACCCTCTCGCCTTGCTCCATATTCATTAGAGATTGACGATTTTTAGCATAGACTGAATATCGAAGAGATTAGCGTGAGTAAATCGCAAATCAAACTGGGCTACCTGTTGTTATTATAGTCTGTAACTACGCAATGATTATTTGTGCTATTTCAGCAGCCAGTTCAGCGTATAACTTGCTGCGTAGCCATTTGAGATTGAAGATTCTTATCGACGAAGTGCCACGAGCAGTCTTGACGCTAATTGAACCCTCTCGCCTCGCTTCATATTCACTAGAGATTGAAGATTCTCATCGACGTAGTGCCACGAGCAGTCTTGGCACTCATCGAACCCTCTCGCCTTGCTCCATATTCATTAGAGATTTAAGATTTTCAGCATAGACTAAATATTGAAGAGATTAGCGTGAGTAAATCGCAAATCAAATTGGGCTACCTGTTGTTATTATAGTCTGTAACTACGCAATGATTATTTATGCTATTTCAGCAGCCAGCTCAGCGTATAACTTGCTGCGTAGCAATTTGAGATTATAGATTCTTATCGACGTAGTGCCACGAGCAGTCTTGACACTCATCGAACCCTCTCGCCTTGCTCCATATTCATTAGAGATTGACGATTTTTAGCATAGACTGAATATCGAAGAGATTAGCGTGAGTAAATCGCAAATCAAACTGGGCTACCTGTTGTTATTATAGTCTGTAACTACGCAATGATTATTTGTGCTATTTCAGCAGCCAGTTCAGCGTATAACTTGCTGCGTAGCCATTTGAGATTGAAGATTCTTATCGACGAAGTGCCACGAGCAGTCTTGACGCTATTTGAACCCTCTCGCCTCGCTTCATATTCACTAGAGATTGAAGATTCTCATCGACGTAGTGCCACGAGCAGTCTTGGCACTCATCGAACCCTCTCGCCTTGCTCCATATTCATTAGAGATTGAAGATTTTCAGCATAGACTGAATATCGAAAAGATTAGCGTGAGTAAATCGCAAATCGAATTGGGCTACCTGTTGTTATTATAGTCTGTAACTACGCAATGATTATTTATGCTATTCCAGCAGCCAGTTCAGCGTATAACTTGCTCCGTAGCCATTTGAGATTAAAGATTCTTATCGACGTAGTGCCACGAGCAGTCTTGACACTCATTGAACCCTCTCGCCTTGCTCCATATTCATTAGAGATTGACGATTTTTAGCATAGACTGAATATCGAAGAGATTAGCGTGAGTAAATCGCAAATCAAACTGGGCTACCTGTTGTTATTATAGTCTGTAACTACGCAATGATTATTTGTGCTATTTCAGCAGCCAGTTCAGCGTATAACTTGCTGCGTAGCCATTTGAGATTGAAGATTCTTATCGACGAAGTGCCACGAGCAGTCTTGACGCTATTTGAACCCTCTCGCCTCGCTTCATATTCACTAGAGATTGAAGATTCTCATCGACGTAGTGCCACGAGCAGTCTTGGCACTCATCGAACCCTCTCGCCTTGCTCCATATTCATTAGAGATTGAAGATTTTCAGCATAGACTAGATATTGAAGAGATTAGCGTGAGTAAATCGCAAATCAAATTGGGCTACCTGTTGTTATTATAGTCTGTAACTACGCAATGATTATTTATGCTATTTCAGCAGCCAGCTCAGCGTATAACTTGCTGCGTAGCCATTTGAGATTATCGATTCTTATCGACGTAGTGTCACGAGCAGTCTTGGCACACATCGAACCGTCTCGCCTTGCTCCATATTCATTAGAGATTGAAGATTCTCATCGACGTAGTGCCACGAGCAGTCTTGGCACTCATCGAACCCTCTCGCCTTGCTCCATATTCATTAGAGATTGAAGATTCTCATCGACGTAGTGCCACGAGCAGTCTTGGCACTCATCGAACCCTCTCGCCTTGTTCCATATTCAATTCAATTCATCCTTTTATGACTTATTGTCCTTTCGGACATGTAGTCGAAAAACCTTGTTCCATATTCATTAGAGATTGAAGATTTTCAGCATAGACTGAATATCGAAGCGATTAGCGCGAGTAAATCGCAAATCAAACTGGACTACCTGTTGTTATTATAGTCTGTAACTACGCAATGATTATTAATGCTATTTCAGCAGCCAGTTCAGCGTATAACTTGCTGCGTAGCCATTTGAGATCAAATATTCTTATCGACGTAGTGCCACGAGCAGTCTTGACACTCATCGAACCCTCTCGCCTTGCTCCATATTCATTAGAGATTGAAGATTCTCATCGACGTAGTGCCACGAGCAGTCTTGGCACTCATCAAGCCCTCTCGCCTTGCCCCATATTCATTAGAGATTGAAGATTCTCAGCGTAGACTGAATATCGAAGAGATTAGCGTGAGTAAATCACAAATCAAACTGGGCTACTTGTTGTTATTATAGTCTGTAACTACGCAATGATTATTTATGCTATTTCAGCAGCCAGTTCAGCGTATAACTTTGTGCGTAGCCATTTGAGATTAAAAATTCTTATCGACGTACTGCTACGAGCAGTCTTGACACTCATCGAACCCTCTCGCCTTGCTTCATATTCATCAGCGATTGAAGATTCTCATCGACGTAGTGCCACGAGCAGTCTTGGCACTCATCGAACCCTCTCGCCTTGCTCCATATTCATTAGAGATTGAAGATTTTCAGCATAGACTGAATATCGAAAAGATTAGCGTGAGTAAATCGCAAATCGAATTGGGCTACCTGTTGTTATTATAGTCTGTAACTACGCAATGATTATTTATGCTATTCCAGCAGCCAGTTCCGCGTATAACTTGCTCCGTAGCCATTTGAGATTAAAGATTCTTATCGACGTAGTGCCACGAGCAGTCTTGACACTCATCGAACCCTCTCGCCTTGCTCCATATTCATTAGAGATTGACGATTTTTAGCATAGACTGAATATCGAAGAGATTAGCGTGAGTAAATCGCAAATCAAACTGGGCTACCTGTTGTTATTATAGTCTGTAACTACGCAATGATTATTTGTGCTATTTCAGCAGCCAGTTCAGCGTATAACTTGCTGCGTAGCCATTTGAGATTGAAGATTCTTATCGACGAAGTGCCACGAGCAGTCTTGACGCTAATTGAACCCTCTCGCCTCGCTTCATATTCACTAGAGATTGAAGATTCTCATCGACGTAGTGCCACGAGCAGTCTTGGCACTCATCGAACCCTCTCGCCTTGCTCCATATTCATTAGAGATTGAAGATTTTCAGCATAGACTAAATATTGAAGAGATTAGCGTCAGTAAATCGCAAATCAAATTGGGCTACCTGTTGTTATTATAGTCTGTAACTACGCAATGATTATTTATGCTATTTCAGCAGCCAGCTCAGCGTATAACTTGCTGCGTAGCCATTTGAGATTATAGATTCTTATCGACGTAGTGTCACGAGCAGTCTTGGCACTCATCGAACCGTCTCGCCTTGCTCCATATTCATTAGAGATTGAAGATTCTCATCGACGTAGTGCCACGAGCAGTCTTGGCACTCATCGAACCCTCTCGCCTTGCTCCATATTCATTAGAGATTGAAGATTCTCATCGACGTAGTGCCACGAGCAGTCTTGGCACTCATCGAACCCTCTCGCCTTGCTCCATATTCATTAGAGATTGAAGATTTTCAGCATAGACTGAATATCGAAAAGATTAGCGTGAGTAAATCGCAAATCGAATTGGGCTACCTGTTGTTATTATAGTCTGTAACTACGCAATGATTATTTATGCTATTCCAGCAGCCAGTTCGGCGTATAACTTGCTCCGTAGCCATTTGAGAATAAAGATTCTTATCGACGTAGTGCCACGAGCAGTCTTGACACTCATCGAACCCTCTCGCCTTGCTCCATATTCATTAGAGATTGACGATTTTTAGCATAGACTGAATATCGAAGAGATTAGCGTGAGTAAATCGCAAATCAAACTGGGCTACCTGTTGTTATTATAGTCTGTAACTACGCAATGATTATTTGTGCTATTTCAGCAGCCAGTTCAGCGTATAACTTGCTGCGTAGCCATTTGAGATTGAAGATTCTTATCGACGTAGTGCCACGAGCAGTCTTGACACTCATCGAACCCTCTCGCCTTGCTTCATATTCATTAGCGATTGAAGATTCTCATCGACGTAGTGCCACGAGCAGTCCTGGCACTCATCGAACCCTTTAGCCTTGCCCCATATTCATTAGAGATTGAAGATTCTCAGCGTAGACTGAATATCGAAGAGATTAGCGTGAGTAAATCACAAATCAAACTGGGCTACCTGTTGTTATTATAGTCTGTAACTACGCAATGATTATTCATGCTATTTCAGCAGCCAGTTCAGCGTATAACTTTCTGCGTAGCCATTTGAGATTAAAAATTCTTATCGACGTAGTGCCACGAGCAGTCTTGACACTCATCGAACCCTCTCGCCTTGCTTCATATTCATTAGCGATTGAAGATTCTCATCGACGTAGTGCCACGAGCAGTCCTGGCACTCATCGAACCCTTTAGCCTTGCTCCATATTCATTAGAGATTGAAAATTTTTAGCATAGACTGAATATCGAAGAGATTAGCGTGAGTAAATCGCAAATCAAACTGGGCTACCTGTTGTTATTATAGTCTGTAACTACGCAATGATTATTTGTGCTATTTCAGCAGCCAGTTCAGCGTATGACTTGCTGCGTAGCCATTCGAGATTGAAGATTCTTATCGACGAAGTGCCACGAGCAGTCTTGACGCTAATCGAACCCTCTCGCCTCGCTCCATATTCACTAGAGATTGAAGATTCTCATCGACGTAGTGCCACGAGCAGTCTTGGCACTCATCGAACCCTCTCGCCTTGCTCCATATTCATTAGAGATTGAAGATTTTCAGCATAGACTGAATATCGAAGAGATTAGCGTGAGTAAATCGCAAATCAAATTGGGCTACCTGTTGTTATCATAGTCTGTAACTACGCAATGATTATTTATGCTATTTCAGCAGCCAGCTCAGCGTATAACTTGGTGCGTAGCCATTTGAGATCAAAGATTCTTATCGACGTAGTGCCACGAGCAGTCTTGACACTCATCGAACCCTCTCGCCTTGCTCCATATTCATTAGAGATTGAAGATTTTCAGCGTAGACTGAATATCGAAGAGATTAGCGTGAGTAAATCGCAAATCAAACTGGACTACCTGTTGTTATTATAGTCTGTAACTACGCAATGATTATTCATGCTATTTCAGCTGCCAGTTCAGCGTATACCTTGCTGCGTAGCCATTTGAGATCAAAGATTCTTATCGACGTAGTGCCACGAGCAGTCTTGACACTCATCGAACCCTCTCGCCTTGCTCCATATTCATTAGAGATTGAAGATTTTCAGCGTAGACTGAATATCGAAGAGATTAGCGTGAGTAAATCGCAAATCAAATTGGGCTACCTGTTGTTATTATAGTCTGTAACTACGCAATGATTATTTATGCTATTTCAGCAGCCAGTTCAGCGTATAATTTGCTCCGTAGCCATTTGAGATTAAAGATTCTTATCGACGTAGTGCCACGAGCAGTCTTGACACTCATCGAACCCTCTCGCCTTGCTCCATATTCATCAGAGATTGAAGATTCTCATCGACGTAGTGCCACGAGCAGTCTTGGCACTCATCAAGCCCTCTCGCTTTGCCCCATATTTATTAGAGATTGAAGATTCTCAGCGTAGACTGAATATCGAAGAGATTAGCGTGAGTAAATCACAAATCAAACTGGGCTACCTGTTGTTATTATAGTCTGTAACTACGCAATGATTATTTATGCTATTTCAGCAGCCAGTTCAGCGTATAACTTTCTGCGTAGCCATTTGAGATTCAAAATTCTTATCGACGTAGTGCTACGAGCAGTCTTGACACTCATCGAACCCTCTCGCCTTGCTTCATATTCATTAGCGATTGAAGATTCTCATCGACGTAGTGCCACGAGCAGTCCTGGCACTCATCGAACCCTTTCGCCTTGCTCCATATTCATTAGAGATTGAAGATTTTCAGCATAGACTGAATATCGAAGAGATTAGCGTAAGTAAATCGCAAATCAAACTGGGCTACCTGTTGTTATTATAGTCTGTAACTACACAATGATTATATATGCTATTTCAGCAGCCAGTTCTGCGTATAACTTGCTCCGTAGCCATTTAAGATTAAAGATTCTTATCGACGTAGTGCCACGAGCAGTCTTGGCACTCATCGAACCCTCTCGCCTTGCTCCATATTCATTAGAGATTGAAGATTTTCAGCGTAGACTGAATATCGAATAGATTAGCGTGAGTAAATCGCAAATCAAACTGGGCTACCTGTTGTTATTATAGTCTGTAACTACGCAATTATTATTTATGCTATTTCAGCAGCCAGCTCAGCGTATAACTTGCTGCGTATCCATTTGAGATTATAGATTCTTATCGACGTAGTGCCACGAGCAGTCTTGACACTCATCGAACCCTCTCGCCTTGCTCCATATTCATTAGAGATTGAAGATTTTCAGCATAGACTGAATATCGAAGAGATTAGCGTGAGTAAATCACAAATCAAACTGGGCTACCTGTTGTTATTATAGTCTGTAACTACGCAATGATTATTTATGCTATTTCAGCAGCCAGTTCAGCGTATAACTTTCTGCGTAGCCATTTGAGATTGAAGATTCTTATCGACGAAGTGCCACGAGCAGTCTTGACGCTCATCGAACCCTCTCGCCTCGCTCAATATTTATTAGAGATTGGAGATTCTCATCGACGTAGTGCCACGAGCAGTCCTGGCACTCATCGAACCCTCTCGCCTTGCTCCATATTCATTAGAGATTGGAGATTTTCAGCATAGACTGAATATCGGAGAGATTAGCGTGAGTAAATCGCAAATCAAACTGGGCTGCCTGTTGTTATTATAGTCTGTAACTACGCAATGATTATTAATGCTATTTCAGCAGCCAGTTCAGCGTATAACTTGCTGCGTAGCCATTTGATATCAAATATTCTTATCGACGTAGTGCCACGAGCAGTCTTGACACTCATCGAACCCTCTCGCCTTGCTCCATATTCATTAGAGATTGAAGATTCTCATCGACGTAGTGCCACGAGCAGTCTTGACACTCATCAAGCCCTCTCGCCTTGCCCCATATTCATTAGAGATTGAAGATTCTCAGCGTAGACTGAATATCGAAGAGATTAGCGTGAGTAAATCGCAAATCAAACTGGGCTACCTGTTGTTATTATAGTCTGTAACTACGCAATGATTATTTGTGCTATTTCAGCAGCCAGTTCAGCGTATAACTTGCTGCGTAGCCATTTGAGATTGAAGATTCTTATCGACGAAGTGCCACGAGCAGTCTTGACGCTATTTGAACCCTCTCGCCTCGCTTCATATTCACTAGAGATTGAAGATTCTCATCGACGTAGTGCCACGAGCAGTCCTGGCACTCATCGAACCCTTTAGCCTTGCCCCATATTCATTAGAGATTGAAGATTCTCAGCGTAGACTGAATATCGAAGAGATTAGCGTGAGTAAATCACAAATCAAACTGGGCTACCTGTTGTTATTATAGTCTGTAACTACGCAATGATTATTCATGCTATTTCAGCAGCCAGTTCAGCGTATAACTTTCTGCGTAGCCATTTGAGATTAAAAATTCTTATCGACGTAGTGCCACGAGCAGTCTTGACACTCATCGAACCCTCTCGCCTTGCTTCATATTCATTAGCGATTGAAGATTCTCATCGACGTAGTGCCACGAGCAGTCCTGGCACTCATCGAACCCTTTATCCTTGCTCCATATTCATTAGAGATTGAAAATTTTTAGCATAGACTGAATATCGAAGAGATTAGCGTGAGTAAATCGCAAATCAAACTGGGCTACCTGTTGTTATTATAGTCTGTAACTACGCAACGATTATTTGTGCTATTTCAGCAGCCAGTTCAGCGTATAACTTGCTGCGTAGCCATTCGAGATTGAAGATTCTTATCGACGAAGTGCCACGAGCAGTCTTGACGCTAATCGAACCCTCTCGCCTCGCTCCATATTCACTAGAGATTGAAGATTCTCATCGACGTAGTGCCACGAGCAGTCTTGGCACTCATCGAACCCTCTCGCCTTGCTCCATATTCATTAGAGATTGAAGATTTTCAGCATAGACTGAATATCGAAGAGATTAGCGTGAGTAAATCGCAAATCAAATTGGGCTACCTGTTGTTATCATAGTCTGTAACTACGCAATGATTATTTATGCTATTTCAGCAGCCAGCTCAGCGTATAACTTGGTGCGTAGCCATTTGAGATCAAAGATTCTTATCGACGTAGTGCCACGAGCAGTCTTGACACTCATCGAACCCTCTCGCCTTGCTCCATATTCATTAGAGATTGAAGATTTTCAGCGTAGACTGAATATCGAAGAGATTAGCGTGAGTAAATCGCAAATCAGACTGGGCTACCTGTTGTTATTATAGTCTGTAACTACGCAATGATTATTTGTGCTATTTCAGCAGCCAGTTCAGCGTATAACTTGCTGCGTAGCCATTTGAGATTGAAGATTCTCATCGACGAAGTGCCACGAGCAGTCTTGACGCTAATCGAACCATCTCGCCTCGCTTCATATTCACTAGAGATTGAAGATTCTCATCGACGTAGTGCCACGAGCAGTCTTGGCACTCATCGAACCCTCTCGCCTTGCTCCATATTCATTAGAGATTGACGATTTTTAGCATAGACTGAATATCGAAGAGATTAGCGTGAGTAAATCGCAAATCAGACTGGGCTACCTGTTGTTATTATAGTCTGTAACTACGCAATGATTATTTGTGCTATTTCAGCAGCCAGTTCAGCGTATAACTTGCTGCGTAGCCATTTGAGATAGGAGATTCTTATCGACGAAGTGCCACGAGCAGTCTTGACGCTAATCGAACCCTCTCGCCTCGCTTCATATTCACTAGAGATTGAAGATTCTCATCGACGTAGTGCCACGAGCAGTCTTGGCACTCATCGAACCCTCTCGCCTTGCTCCATATTCATTAGAGATTGAAGATTTTCAGCATAGACTGAATATCGAAGAGATTAGCGTGAGTAAATCGCAAATCAAACTGGACTACCTGTTGTTATTATAGTCTGTAACTACGCAATGATTATTCATGCTATTTCAGCTGCCAGTTCAGCGTATACCTTGCTGCGTAGCCATTTGAGATCAAAGATTCTTATCGACGTAGTGCCACGAGCAGTCTTGACACTCATCGAACCCTCTCGCCTTGCTCCATATTCATTAGAGATTGAAGATTTTCAGCGTAGACTGAATATCGAAGAGATTAGCGTGAGTAAATCGCAAATCAAATTGGGCTACCTGTTGTTATTATAGTCTGTAACTACGCAATGATTATTTATGCTATTTCAGAAGCCAGTTCAGCGTATAACTTGCTCCGTAGCCATTTGAGATTAAAGATTCTTATCGACGTAGTGCCACGAGCAGTCTTGACACTCATCGAACCCTCTCGCCTTGCTCCATATTCATTAGAGATTGAAGATTCTCATCGACGTAGTGCCACGAGCAGTCTTGGCACTCATCAAGCCCTCTCGCCTTGCCCCATATTCATTAGAGATTGAAGATTCTCAGCGTAGACTGAATATCGAAGAGATTAGCGTGAGTAAATCACAAATCAAACTGGGCTACCTGTTGTTATTATAGTCTGTAACTACGCAATGATTATTTATGCTATTTCAGCAGCCAGTTCAGCGTATAACTTTCTGCGTAGCCATTTGAGATTCAAAATTCTTATCGAGGTAGTGCTACGAGCAGTCTTGACACTCATCGAACCCTCTCGCCTTGCTTCATATTCATTAGCGATTGAAGATTCTCATCGACGTAGTGCCACGAGCAGTCTTGGCACTCATCGAACCCTCTCGCCTTGCTCCATATTCATTAGAGATTGACGATTTTTAGCATAGACTGAATATCGAAGAGATTAGCGTGAGTAAATCGCAAATCAGACTGGGCTACCTGTTGTTATTATAGTCTGTAACTACGCAATGATTATTTGTGCTATTTCAGCAGCCAGTTCAGCGTATAACTTGCTGCGTAGCCATTTGAGATAGGAGATTCTTATCGACGAAGTGCCACGAGCAGTCTTGACGCTAATCGAACCCTCTCGCCTCGCTTCATATTCACTAGAGATTGAAGATTCTCATCGACGTAGTGCCACGAGCAGTCTTGGCACTCATCGAACCCTCTCGCCTTGCTCCATATTCATTAGAGATTGAAGATTTTCAGCATAGACTAAATATTGAAGAGATTAGCGTAAGTAAATCGCAAATCAAATTGGGCTACCTGTTGTTATTATAGTCTGTAACTACGCAATGATTATTTATGCTATTTCAGCAGCCAGCTCAGCGTATAACTTGCTGCGTAGCCATTTGAGATTATAGATTCTTATCGACGTAGTGTCACGAGCAGTCTTGGAACTCATCGAACCCTCTCGCCTTGCTCCATATTCATTAGAGATTGAAAATTCTCATCGACGTAGTGCCACGAGCAGTCTTGGCACTCATCGAACCCTCTCGCCTTGCTCCATATTCATTAGAGATTGAAGATTCTCATCGACGTAGTGCCACGAGCAGTCCTGGCACTCATCGAACCCTTTAGCCTTGCTCCATATTCATTAGAGATTGAAGATTTTTAGCATAGACTGAATATCGAAGAGATTAGCGTGAGTAAATCGCAAATCAAACTGGGCTACCTGTTGTTATTATAGTCTGTAACTACGCAATGATTATTTGTGCTATTTCAGCAGCCAGTTCAGCGTATAACTTGCTGCGTAGCCATTCGAGATTGAAGATTCTTATCGACGAAGTGCCACGAGCAGTCTTGACGCTAATCGAACCCTCTCGCCTCGCTCCATATTCGCTAGAGATTGAAGATTCTCATCGACGTAGTGCCACGAGCAGTCTTGGCACTCATCGAACCCTCTCGCCTTGCTCCATATTCATTAGAGATTGAAGATTTTCAGCATAGACTGAATATCGAAGAGATTAGCGTGAGTAAATCGCAAATCAAATTGGGCTACCTGTTGTTATCATAGTCTGTAACTACGCAATGATTATTTATGCTATTTCAGCAGCCAGCTCAGCGTCTAACTTGGTGCGTAGCCATTTGAGATCAAAGATTCTTATCGACGTAGTGCCACGAGCAGTCTTGACACTCATCGAACCCTCTCGCCTTGCTCCATATTCATTAGAGATTGAAGATTTTCAGCGTAGACTGAATATCGAAGAGATTAGCGTGAGTAAATCGCAAATCAAACTGGACTACCTGTTGTTATTATAGTCTGTAACTACGCAATGATTATTCATGCTATTTCAGCTGCCAGTTCAGCGTATACCTTGCTGCGTAGCCATTTGAGATCAAAGATTCTTATCGACGTAGTGCCACGAGCAGTCTTGACACTCATCAAACCCTCTCGCCTTGCTCCATATTCATTAGAGATTGAAGATTTTCAGCGTAGACTGAATATCGAAGAGATTAGCGTGAGTAAATCGCAAATCAAATTGGGCCACCTGTTGTTATTATAGTCTGTAACTACGCAATGATTATTTATGCTATTTCAGCAGCCAGCTCAGCGTCTAACTTGGTGCGTAGCCATTTGAGATCAAAGATTCTTATCGACGTAGTGCCACGAGCAGTCTTGACACTCATCGAACCCTCTCGCCTTGCTCCATATTCATTAGAGATTGAAGATTCTCATCGACGTAGTGCCACGAGCAGTCTTGGCACTCATCAAGCCCTCTCGCCTTGCCCCATATTCATTAGAGATTGAAGATTCTCAGCGTAGACTGAATATCGAAGAGATTAGCGTGAGTAAATCACAAATCAAACTGGGCTACCTGTTGTTATTATAGTCTGTAACTACGCAATCATTATTTATGCTATTTCAGCAGCCAGTTCAGCGTATAACTTTCTGCGTAGCCATTTGAGATTCAAAATTCTTATCGAGGTAGTGCTACGAGCAGTCTTGACACTCATCGAACCCTCTCGCCTTGCTTCATATTCATTAGCGATTGAAGATTCTCATCGACGTAGTGCCACGAGCAGTCTTGGCACTCATCGAACCCTCTCGCCTTGCTCCATATTCATTAGAGATTGAAGATTTTCAGCATAGACTGAATATCGAAGAGATTAGCGTGAGTAAATCGCAAATCAAATTGGGCTACCTGTTGTTATCATAGTCTGTAACTACGCAATGATTATTTATGCTATTTCAGCAGCCAGCTCAGCGTATAACTTGGTGCGTAGCCATTTGAGATCAAAGATTCTTATCGACGTAGTGCCACGAGCAGTCTTGACACTCATCGAACCCTCTCGCCTTGCTCCATATTCATTAGAGATTGAAGATTTTCAGCGTAGACTGAATATCGAAGAGATTAGCGTGAGTAAATCGCAAATCAAACTGGACTACCTGTTGTTATTATAGTCTGTAACTACGCAATGATTATTCATGCTATTTCAGCTGCCAGTTCAGCGTATACCTTGCTGCGTAGCCATTTGAGATCAAAGATTCTTATCGACGTAGTGCCACGAGCAGTCTTGACACTCATCGAACCCTCTCGCCTTGCTCCATATTCATTAGAGATTGAAGATTTTCAGCGTAGACTGAATATCGAAGAGATTAGCGTGAGTAAATCGCAAATCAAATTGGGCTACCTGTAGTTATTATAGTCTGTAACTACGCAATGATTATTTATGCTATTTCAGCAGCCAGTTCAGCGTATAACTTGCTCCGTAGCCATTTGAGATTAAAGATTCTTATCGACGTAGTGCCACGAGCAGTCTTGACACTCATCGAACCCTCTCGCCTTGCTCCATATTCATTAGAGATTGAAGATTCTCATCGACGTAGTGCCACGAGCAGTCTTGGCACTCATCAAGCCCTCTCGCCTTGCCCCATATTCATTAGAGATTGAAGATTCTCAGCGTAGACTGAATATCGAAGAGATTAGCGTGAGTAAATAACAAATCAAACTGGGCTACCTGTTGTTATTATAGTCTGTAACTACGCAATGATTATTCATGCTATTTCAGCAGCCAGTTCAGCGTATAACTTTCTGCGTAGCCATTTGAGATTCAAAATTCTTATCGACGTAGTGCTACGAGCAGTCTTGACACTCATCGAACCCTCTCGCCTTGCTTCATATTCATTAGCGATTGAAGATTCTCATCGACGTAGTGCCACGAGCAGTCCTGGCACTCATCGAACCCTTTCGCCTTGCTCCATATTCATTAGAGATTGAAGATTTTCAGCATAGACTGAATATCGAAGAGATTAGCGTAAGTAAATCGCAAATCAAACTGGGCTACCTGTTGTTATTATAGTCTGTAACTACACAATGATTATATATGCTATTTCAGCAGCCAGTTCTGCGTATAACTTGCTCCGTAGCCATTTGAGATTAAAGATTCTTATCGACGTAGTGCCACGAGCAGTCTTGGCACTCATCGAACCCTCTCGCCTTGCTCCATATTCATTAGAGATTGAAGATTTTCAGCGTAGACTGAATATCGAAGAGATTAGCGTGAGTAAATCGCAAATCAAACTGGGCTACCTGTTGTTATTATAGTCTGTAACTACGCGATTATTATTTATGCTATTTCAGCAGCCAGCTCAGCGTATAACTTGCTGCGTATCCATTTGAGATTATAGATTCTTATCGACGTAGTGCCACGAGCAGTCTTGACACTCATCGAACCCTCTCGCCTTGCTCCATATTCATTAGAGATTGAAGATTTTCAGCATAGACTGAATATCGAAGAGATTAGCGTGAGTAAATCACAAATCCAACTGGGCTACCTGTTGTTATTATAGTCTGTAACTACGAAATGATTATTTATGCTATTTCAGCAGCCAGTTCAGCGTATAACTTTCTGCGTAGCCATTTGAGATTGAAGATTCTTATCGACGAAGTGCCACGAGCAGTCTTGACACTCATCGAACCCTTTCGCCTTGCTCCATATTCATTAGAGATTGAAGATTCTCATCGACGTAGTGCCACGATCAGTCTTGGCACTCATCGAACCCTCTCGCCTTGCTCCATATGCATTAGAGATTGAAGATTTTCAGCATAGACTGAATATCGAAGAGATTAGCGTAAGTAAATCGCAAATCAAACTGGGCTACCTGTTGTTATTATAGTCTGTAACTACACAATGATTATATATGCTATTTCAGCAGCCAGTTCTGCGTATAACTTGCTCCGTAGCCATTTAAGATTGAAGATTCTTATCGACGTAGTGCCACGAGCAGTCTTGGCACTCATCGAACCCTCTCGCCTTGCTCCATATTCATTAGAGATTGAAGATTTTCAGCGTAGACTGAATATCGAAGAGATTAGCGTGAGTAAATCGCAAATCAAACTGGGCTACCTGTTGTTATTATAGTCTGTAACTACGCAATTATTATTTATGCTATTTCAGCAGCCAGCTCAGCGTATAACTTGCTGCGTATCCATTTGAGATTATAGATTCTTATCGACGTAGTGCCACGAGCAGTCTTGACACTCATCGAACCCTCTCGCCTTGCTCCATATTCATTAGAGATTGAAGATTTTCAGCATAGACTGAATATCGAAGAGATTAGCGTGAGTAAATCACAAATCAAACTGGGCTACCTGTTGTTATTATAGTCTGTAACTACGCAATGATTATTTATGCTATTTCAGCAGCCAGTTCAGCGTATAACTTTCTGCGTAGCCATTTGAGATTGAAGATTCTTATCGACGAAGTGCCACGAGCAGTCTTGACGCTCATCGAACCCTCTCGCCTCGCTCAATATTTATTAGAGATTGGAGATCCTCATCGACGTAGTGCCACGAGCAGTCCTGGCACTCATCGAACCCTCTCGCCTTGCTCCATATTCATTAGAGATTGGAGATTTTCAGCATAGACTGAATATCGGAGAGATTAGCGTGAGTAAATCGCAAATCAAACTGGGCTGCCTGTTGTTATTATAGTCTGTAACTACGCAATGATTATTAATGCTATTTCAGCAGCCAGTTCAGCGTATAACTTGCTGCGTAGCCATTTGATATCAAATATTCTTATCGACGTAGTGCCACGAGCAGTCTTGACACTCATCGAACCCTCTCGCCTTGCTCCATATTCATTAGAGATTGAAGATTCTCATCGACGTAGTGCCACGAGCAGTCTTGACACTCATCAAGCCCTCTCGCCTTGCCCCATATTCATTAGAGATTGAAGATTCTCAGCGTAGACTGAATATCGAAGAGATTAGCGTGAGTAAATCGCAAATCAAACTGGGCTACCTGTTGTTATTATAGTCTGTAACTACGCAATGATTATTTGTGCTATTTCAGCAGCCAGTTCAGCGTATAACTTGCTGCGTAGCCATTTGAGATTGAAGATTCTTATCGACGAAGTGCCACGAGCAGTCTTGACGCTATTTGAACCCTCTCGCCTCGCTTCATATTCACTAGAGATTGAAGATTCTCATCGACGTAGTGCCACAAGCAGTCCTGGCACTCATCGAACCCTTTAGCCTTGCCCCATATTCATTAGAGATTGAAGATTCTCAGCGTAGACTGAATATCGAAGAGATTAGCGTGAGTAAATCACAAATCAAACTGGGCTACCTGTTGTTATTATAGTCTGTAACTACGCAATGATTATTCATGCTATTTCAGCAGCCAGTTCAGCGTATAACTTTCTGCGTAGCCATTTGAGATTAAAAATTCTTATCGACGTAGTGCCACGAGCAGTCTTGACACTCATCGAACCCTCTCGCCTTGCTTCATATTCATTAGCGATTGAAGATTCTCATCGACGTAGTGCCACGAGCAGTCCTGGCACTCATCGAACCCTTTAGCCTTGCTCCATATTCATTAGAGATTGAAAATTTTTAGCATAGACTGAATATCGAAGAGATTAGCGTGAGTAAATCGCAAATCAAACTGGGCTACCTGTTGTTATTATAGTCTGTAACTACGCAATGATTATTTGTGCTATTTCAGCAGCCAGTTCAGCGTATAACTTGCTGCGTAGCCATTCGAGATTGAAGATTCTTATCGACGAAGTGCCACGAGCAGTCTTGACGCTAATCGAACCCTCTCGCCTCGCTCCATATTCACTAGAGATTGAAGATTCTCATCGACGTAGTGCCACGAGCAGTCTTGGCACTCATCGAACCCTCTCGCCTTGCTCCATATTCATTAGAGATTGAAGATTTTCAGCATAGACTGAATATCGAAGAGATTAGCGTGAGTAAATCGCAAATCAAATTGGGCTACCTGTTGTTATCATAGTCTGTAACTACGCAATGATTATTTATGCTATTTCAGCAGCCAGCTCAGCGTATAACTTGGTGCGTAGCCATTTGAGATCAAAGATTCTTATCGACGTAGTGCCACGAGCAGTCTTGACACTCATCGAACCCTCTCGCCTTGCTCCATATTCATTAGAGATTGAAGATTTTCAGCGTAAACTGAATATCGAAGAGATTAGCGTGAGTAAATCGCAAATCAAACTGGACTACCTGTTGTTATTATAGTCTGTAACTACGCAATGATTATTCATGCTATTTCAGCTGCCAGTTCAGCGTATACCTTGCTGCGTAGCCATTTGAGATCAAAGATTCTTATCGACGTAGTGCCACGAGCAGTCTTGACACTCATCGAACCCTCTCGCCTTGCTCCATATTCATTAGAGATTGAAGATTTTCAGCGTAGACTGAATATCGAAGAGATTAGCGTGAGTAAATCGCAAATCAAATTGGGCTACCTGTTGTTATTATAGTCTGTAACTACGCAATGATTATTTATGCTATTTCAGCAGCCAGTTCAGCGTATAATTTGCTCCGTAGCCATTTGAGATTAAAGATTCTTATCGACGTAGTGCCACGAGCAGTCTTGACACTCATCGAACCCTCTCGCCTTGCTCCATATTCATCAGAGATTGAAGATTCTCATCGACGTAGTGCCACGAGCAGTCTTGGCACTCATCAAGCCCTCTCGCTTTGCCCCATATTTATTAGAGATTGAAGATTCTCAGCGTAGACTGAATATCGAAGAGATTAGCGTGAGTAAATCACAAATCAAACTGGGCTACCTGTTGTTATTATAGTCTGTAACTACGCAATGATTATTTGTGCTATTTCAGCAGCCAGTTCAGCGTATAACTTGCTGCGTAGCCATTTGAGATTGAAGATTCTTATCGACGAAGTGCCACGAGCAGTCTTGACGCTATTTGAACCCTCTCGCCTCGCTTCATATTCACTAGAGATTGAAGATTCTCATCGACGTAGTGCCACGAGCAGTCTTGGCACTCATCGAACCCTCTCGCCTTGCTCCATATTCATTAGAGATTGACGATTTTTAGCATAGACTGAATATCGAAGAGATTAGCGTGAGTAAATCGCAAATCAAACTGGGCTACCTGTTGTTATTATAGTCTGTAACTACGCAATGATTATTTGTGCTATTTCAGCAGCCAGTTCAGCGTATAACTTGCTGCGTAGCCATTTGAGATTGAAGATTCTTATCGACGAAGTGCCACGAGCAGTCTTGACACTCATCGAACCCTCTCGCCTTGCTCCATATTCATTAGAGATTGAAGATTCTCATCGACGTAGTGCCACGAGCAGTCTTGGCACTCATCAAGCCCTCTCGCCTTGCCCCATATTCATTAGAGATTGAACATTCTCAGCGTAGACTGAATATCGAAGAGATTAGCGTGAGTAAATCACAAATCAAACTGGGCTACTTGTTGTTATTATAGTCTGTAACTACGCAATGATTATTTATGCTATTTCAGCAGCCAGTTTAGCGTATAACTTGCTGCGTAGCCATTTGAGATTGAAGATTCTTATCGACGAAGTGCCACGAGCAGTCTTGACGCTCATCGAACCCTCTCGCCTCGCTCCATATTCATTAGAGATTGACGATTTTTAGCATAGACTGAATATCGAAGAGATTAGCGTGAGTAAATCGCAAATCAGACTGGGCTACCTGTTGTTATTATAGTCTGTAACTACGCAATGATTATTTGTGCTATTTCAGCAGCCAGTTCAGCGTATAACTTGCTGCGTAGCCATTTGAGATTGAAGATTCTCATCGACGAAGTGCCACGAGCAGTCTTGACGCTAATCGAACCATCTCGCCTCGCTTCATATTCACTAGAGATTGAAGATTCTCATCGACGTAGTGCCACGAGCAGTCTTGGCACTCATCGAACCCTCTCGCCTTGCTCCATATTCATTAGAGATTGACGATTTTTAGCATAGACTGAATATCGAAGAGATTAGCGTGAGTAAATCGCAAATCAGACTGGGCTACCTGTTGTTATTATAGTCTGTAACTACGCAATGATTATTTGTGCTATTTCAGCAGCCAGTTCAGCGTATAACTTGCTGCGTAGCCATTTGAGATAGGAGATTCTTATCGACGAAGTGCCACGAGCAGTCTTGACGCTAATCGAACCCTCTCGCCTCGCTTCATATTCACTAGAGATTGAAGATTCTCATCGACGTAGTGCCACGAGCAGTCTTGGCACTCATCGAACCCTCTCGCCTTGCTCCATATTCATTAGAGATTGAAGATTTTCAGCATAGACTGAATATCGAAGAGATTAGCGTGAGTAAATCGCAAATCAAACTGGACTACCTGTTGTTATTATAGTCTGTAACTACGCAATGATTATTCATGCTATTTCAGCTGCCAGTTCAGCGTATACCTTGCTGCGTAGCCATTTGAGATCAAAGATTCTTATCGACGTAGTGCCACGAGCAGTCTTGACACTCATCGAACCCTCTCGCCTTGCTCCATATTCATTAGAGATTGAAGATTTTCAGCGTAGACTGAATATCGAAGAGATTAGCGTGAGTAAATCGCAAATCAAATTGGGCTACCTGTTGTTATTATAGTCTGTAACTACGCAATGATTATTTATGCTATTTCAGCAGCCAGTTCAGCGTATAACTTGCTCCGTAGCCATTTGAGATTAAAGATTCTTATCGACGTAGTGCCACGAGCAGTCTTGACACTCATCGAACCCTCTCGCCTTGCTCCATATTCATTAGAGATTGAAGATTCTCATCGACGTAGTGCCACGAGCAGTCTTGGCACTCATCAAGCCCTCTCGCCTTGCCCCATATTCATTAGAGATTGAAGATTCTCAGCGTAGACTGAATATCGAAGAGATTAGCGTGAGTAAATCACAAATCAAACTGGGCTACCTGTTGTTATTATAGTCTGTAACTACGCAATGATTATTTATGCTATTTCAGCAGCCAGTTCAGCGTATAACTTTCTGCGTAGCCATTTGAGATTCAAAATTCTTATCGAGGTAGTGCTACGAGCAGTCTTGACACTCATCGAACCCTCTCGCCTTGCTTCATATTCATTAGCGATTGAAGATTCTCATCGACGTAGTGCCACGAGCAGTCTTGGCACTCATCGAACCCTCTCGCCTTGCTCCATATTCATTAGAGATTGACGATTTTTAGCATAGACTGAATATCGAAGAGATTAGCGTGAGTAAATCGCAAATCAGACTGGGCTACCTGTTGTTATTATAGTCTGTAACTACGCAATGATTATTTGTGCTATTTCAGCAGCCAGTTCAGCGTATAACTTGCTGCGTAGCCATTTGAGATAGGAGATTCTTATCGACGAAGTGCCACGAGCAGTCTTGACGCTAATCGAACCCTCTCGCCTCGCTTCATATTCACTAGAGATTGAAGATTCTCATCGACGTAGTGCCACGAGCAGTCTTGGCACTCATCGAACCCTCTCGCCTTGCTCCATATTCATTAGAGATTGAAGATTTTCAGCATAGACTAAATATTGAAGAGATTAGCGTAAGTAAATCGCAAATCAAATTGGGCTACCTGTTGTTATTATAGTCTGTAACTACGCAATGATTATTTATGCTATTTCAGCAGCCAGCTCAGCGTATAACTTGCTGCGTAGCCATTTGAGATTATAGATTCTTATCGACGTAGTGTCACGAGCAGTCTTGGAACTCATCGAACCCTCTCGCCTTGCTCCATATTCATTAGAGATTGAAGATTCTCATCGACGTAGTGCCACGAGCAGTCTTGGCACTCATCAAGCCCTCTCGCCTTGCCCCATATTCATTAGAGATTGAAGATTCTCAGCGTAGACTGAATATCGAAGAGATTAGCGTGAGTAAATCACAAATCAAACTGGGCTACTTGTTGTTATTATAGTCTGTAACTACGCAATGATTATTTATGCTATTTCAGCAGCCAGTTTAGCGTATAACTTGCTGCGTAGCCATTTGAGATTGAAGATTCTTATCGACGAAGTGCCACGAGCAGTCTTGACGCTCATCGAACCCTCTCGCCTCGCTCCATATTCATTAGAGATTGACGATTTTTAGCATAGACTGAATATCGAATAGATTAGCGTGAGTAAATCGCAAATCAGACTGGGCTACCTGTTGTTATTATAGTCTGTAACTACGCAATGATTATTTGTGCTATTTCAGCAGCCAGTTCAGCGTATAACTTGCTGCGTAGCCATTTGAGATTGAAGATTCTTATCGACGAAGTGCCACGAGCAGTCTTGACACTCATCGAACCCTCTCGCCTTGCTCCATATTCATTAGAGATTGAAGATTCTCATCGACGTAGTGCCACGAGCAGTCTTGGCACTCATCAAGCCCTCTCGCCTTGCCCCATATTCATTAGAGATTGAAGATTCTCAGCGTAGACTGAATATCGAAGAGATTAGCGTGAGTAAATCACAAATCAAACTGGGCTACTTGTTGTTATTATAGTCTGTAACTACGCAATGATTATTTATGCTATTTCAGCAGCCAGTTTAGCGTATAACTTGCTGCGTAGCCATTTGAGATTGAAGATTCTTATCGACGAAGTGCCACGAGCAGTCTTGACGCTCATCGAACCCTCTCGCCTCGCTCCATATTCATTAGAGATTGACGATTTTTAGCATAGACTGAATATCGAAGAGATTAGCGTGAGTAAATCGCAAATCAGACTGGGCTACCTGTTGTTATTATAGTCTGTAACTACGCAATGATTATTTGTGCTATTTCAGCAGCCAGTTCAGCGTATAACTTGCTGCGTAGCCATTTGAGATTGAAGATTCTCATCGACGAAGTGCCACGAGCAGTCTTGACGCTAATCGAACCATCTCGCCTCGCTTCATATTCACTAGAGATTGAAGATTCTCATCGACGTAGTGCCACGAGCAGTCTTGGCACTCATCGAACCCTCTCGCCTTGCTCCATATTCATTAGAGATTGACGATTTTTAGCATAGACTGAATATCGAAGAGATTAGCGTGAGTAAATCGCAAATCAGACTGGGCTACCTGTTGTTATTATAGTCTGTAACTACGCAATGATTATTTGTGCTATTTCAGCAGCCAGTTCAGCGTATAACTTGCTGCGTAGCCATTTGAGATAGGAGATTCTTATCGACGAAGTGCCACGAGCAGTCTTGACGCTAATCGAACCCTCTCGCCTCGCTTCATATTCACTAGAGATTGAAGATTCTCATCGACGTAGTGCCACGAGCAGTCTTGGCACTCATCGAACCCTCTCGCCTTGCTCCATATTCATTAGAGATTGAAGATTTTCAGCATAGACTGAATATCGAAGAGATTAGCGTGAGTAAATCGCAAATCAAACTGGACTACCTGTTGTTATTATAGTCTGTAACTACGCAATGATTATTCATGCTATTTCAGCTGCCAGTTCAGCGTATACCTTGCTGCGTAGCCATTTGAGATCAAAGATTCTTATCGACGTAGTGCCACGAGCAGTCTTGACACTCATCGAACCCTCTCGCCTTGCTCCATATTCATTAGAGATTGAAGATTTTCAGCGTAGACTGAATATCGAAGAGATTAGCGTGAGTAAATCGCAAATCAAATTGGGCTACCTGTTGTTATTATAGTCTGTAACTACGCAATGATTATTTATGCTATTTCAGCAGCCAGTTCAGCGTATAACTTGCTCCGTAGCCATTTGAGATTAAAGATTCTTATCGACGTAGTGCCACGAGCAGTCTTGACACTCATCGAACCCTCTCGCCTTGCTCCATATTCATTAGAGATTGAAGATTCTCATCGACGTAGTGCCACGAGCAGTCTTGGCACTCATCAAGCCCTCTCGCCTTGCCCCATATTCATTAGAGATTGAAGATTCTCAGCGTAGACTGAATATCGAAGAGATTAGCGTGAGTAAATCACAAATCAAACTGGGCTACCTGTTGTTATTATAGTCTGTAACTACGCAATGATTATTTATGCTATTTCAGCAGCCAGTTCAGCGTATAACTTTCTGCGTAGCCATTTGAGATTCAAAATTCTTATCGAGGTAGTGCTACGAGCAGTCTTGACACTCATCGAACCCTCTCGCCTTGCTTCATATTCATTAGCGATTGAAGATTCTCATCGACGTAGTGCCACGAGCAGTCTTGGCACTCATCGAACCCTCTCGCCTTGCTCCATATTCATTAGAGATTGACGATTTTTAGCATAGACTGAATATCGAAGAGATTAGCGTGAGTAAATCGCAAATCAGACTGGGCTACCTGTTGTTATTATAGTCTGTAACTACGCAATGATTATTTGTGCTATTTCAGCAGCCAGTTCAGCGTATAACTTGCTGCGTAGCCATTTGAGATAGGAGATTCTTATCGACGAAGTGCCACGAGCAGTCTTGACGCTAATCGAACCCTCTCGCCTCGCTTCATATTCACTAGAGATTGAAGATTCTCATCGACGTAGTGCCACGAGCAGTCTTGGCACTCATCGAACCCTCTCGCCTTGCTCCATATTCATTAGAGATTGAAGATTTTCAGCATAGACTAAATATTGAAGAGATTAGCGTAAGTAAATCGCAAATCAAATTGGGCTACCTGTTGTTATTATAGTCTGTAACTACGCAATGATTATTTATGCTATTTCAGCAGCCAGCTCAGCGTATAACTTGCTGCGTAGCCATTTGAGATTATAGATTCTTATCGACGTAGTGTCACGAGCAGTCTTGGAACTCATCGAACCCTCTCGCCTTGCTCCATATTCATTAGAGATTGAAGATTCTCATCGACGTAGTGCCACGAGCAGTCTTGGCACTCATCGAACCCTCTCGCCTTGCTCCATATTCATTAGAGATTGAAGATTCTCATCGACGTAGTGCCACGAGCAGTCCTGGCACTCATCGAACCCTTTAGCCTTGCTCCATATTCATTAGAGATTGAAGATTTTTAGCATAGACTGAATATCGAAGAGATTAGCGTGAGTAAATCGCAAATCAAACTGGGCTACCTGTTGTTATTATAGTCTGTAACTACGCAATGATTATTTGTGCTATTTCAGCAGCCAGTTCAGCGTATAACTTGCTGCGTAGCCATTCGAGATTGAAGATTCTTATCGACGAAGTGCCACGAGCAGTCTTGACGCTAATCGAACCCTCTCGCCTCGCTCCATATTCACTAGAGATTGAAGATTCTCATCGACGTAGTGCCACGAGCAGTCTTGGCACTCATCGAACCCTCTCGCCTTGCTCCATATTCATTAGAGATTGAAGATTTTCAGCATAGACTGAATATCGAAGAGATTAGCGTGAGT
The DNA here is from genome assembly GCA_963992785.1 of Tenthredo livida. Taxonomy (NCBI): domain Eukaryota; kingdom Metazoa; phylum Arthropoda; class Insecta; order Hymenoptera; family Tenthredinidae; genus Tenthredo; species Tenthredo livida. The sequence continues at coordinate 6,213,426 of OZ023073.1, forward strand.
AAATCGCAAATCAAATTGGGCTACCTGTTGTTATCATAGTCTGTAACTACGCAATGATTATTTATGCTATTTCAGCAGCCAGCTCAGCGTCTAACTTGGTGCGTAGCCATTTGAGATCAAAGATTCTTATCGACGTAGTGCCACGAGCAGTCTTGACACTCATCGAACCCTCTCGCCTTGCTCCATATTCATTAGAGATTGAAGATTTTCAGCGTAGACTGAATATCGAAGAGATTAGCGTGAGTAAATCGCAAATCAAACTGGACTACCTGTTGTTATTATAGTCTGTAACTACGCAATGATTATTCATGCTATTTCAGCTGCCAGTTCAGCGTATACCTTGCTGCGTAGCCATTTGAGATCAAAGATTCTTATCGACGTAGTGCCACGAGCAGTCTTGACACTCATCAAACCCTCTCGCCTTGCTCCATATTCATTAGAGATTGAAGATTTTCAGCGTAGACTGAATATCGAAGAGATTAGCGTGAGTAAATCGCAAATCAAATTGGGCCACCTGTTGTTATTATAGTCTGTAACTACGCAATGATTATTTATGCTATTTCAGCAGCCAGCTCAGCGTCTAACTTGGTGCGTAGCCATTTGAGATCAAAGATTCTTATCGACGTAGTGCCACGAGCAGTCTTGACACTCATCGAACCCTCTCGCCTTGCTCCATATTCATTAGAGATTGAAGATTCTCATCGACGTAGTGCCACGAGCAGTCTTGGCACTCATCAAGCCCTCTCGCCTTGCCCCATATTCATTAGAGATTGAAGATTCTCAGCGTAGACTGAATATCGAAGAGATTAGCGTGAGTAAATCACAAATCAAACTGGGCTACCTGTTGTTATTATAGTCTGTAACTACGCAATGATTATTTATGCTATTTCAGCAGCCAGTTCAGCGTATAACTTTCTGCGTAGCCATTTGAGATTCAAAATTCTTATCGAGGTAGTGCTACGAGCAGTCTTGACACTCATCGAACCCTCTCGCCTTGCTTCATATTCATTAGCGATTGAAGATTCTCATCGACGTAGTGCCACGAGCAGTCTTGGCACTCATCGAACCCTCTCGCCTTGCTCCATATTCATTAGAGATTGAAGATTTTCAGCATAGACTGAATATCGAAGAGATTAGCGTGAGTAAATCGCAAATCAAATTGGGCTACCTGTTGTTATCATAGTCTGTAACTACGCAATGATTATTTATGCTATTTCAGCAGCCAGCTCAGCGTATAACTTGGTGCGTAGCCATTTGAGATCAAAGATTCTTATCGACGTAGTGCCACGAGCAGTCTTGACACTCATCGAACCCTCTCGCCTTGCTCCATATTCATTAGAGATTGAAGATTTTCAGCGTAGACTGAATATCGAAGAGATTAGCGTGAGTAAATCGCAAATTAAACTGGACTACCTGTTGTTATTATAGTCTGTAACTACGCAATGATTATTCATGCTATTTCAGCTGCCAGTTCAGCGTATACCTTGCTGCGTAGCCATTTGAGATCAAAGATTCTTATCGACGTAGTGCCACGAGCAGTCTTGACACTCATCGAACCCTCTCGCCTTGCTCCATATTCATTAGAGATTGAAGATTTTCAGCGTAGACTGAATATCGAAGAGATTAGCGTGAGTAAATCGCAAATCAAATTGGGCTACCTGTAGTTATTATAGTCTGTAACTACGCAATGATTATTTATGCTATTTCAGCAGCCAGTTCAGCGTATAACTTGCTCCGTAGCCATTTGAGATTAAAGATTCTTATCGACGTAGTGCCACGAGCAGTCTTGACACTCATCGAACCCTCTCGCCTTGCTCCATATTCATTAGAGATTGAACATTCTCATCGACGTAGTGCCACGAGCAGTCTTGGCACTCATCAAGCCCTCTCGCCTTGCCCCATATTCATCAGAGATTGAAGATTCTCAGCGTAGACTGAATATCGGAGAGATTAGCGTGAGTAAATCGCAAATCAAACTGGGCTGCCTGTTGTTATTATAGTCTGTAACTACGCAATGATTATTAATGCTATTTCAGCAGCCAGTTCAGCGTATAACTTGCTGCGTAGCCATTTGATATCAAATATTCTTATCGACGTAGTGCCACGAGCAGTCTTGACACTCATCGAACCCTCTCGCCTTGCTCCATATTCATTAGAGATTGAAGATTCTCATCGACGTAGTGCCACGAGCAGTCTTGGCACTCATCAAGCCCTCTCGCCTTGCCCCATATTCATTAGAGATTGAAGATTCTCAGCGTAGACTGAATATCGAAGAGATTAGCGTGAGTAAATCACAAATCAAACTGGGCTACCTGTTGTTATTATAGTCTGTAACTACGCAATGATTATTTATGCTATTTCAGCAGCCAGTTCAGCGTATAACTTTCTGCGTAGCCATTTGAGATTCAAAATTCTTATCGACGTAGTGCTACGAGCAGTCTTGACACTCATCGAACCCTCTCGCCTTGCTTCATATTCATTAGCGATTGAAGATTCTCATCGACGTAGTGCCACGAGCAGTCCTGGCACTCATCGAACCCTTTCGCCTTGCTCCATATTCATTAGAGATTCAAGATTTTCAGCATAGACTGAATATCGAAGAGATTAGCGTAAGTAAATCGCAAATCAAACTGGGCTACCTGTTGTTATTATAGTCTGTAACTACACAATGATTATATATGCTATTTCAGCAGCCAGTTCTGCGTATAACTTGCTCCGTAGCCATTTGAGATTAAAGATTCTTATCGACGTAGTGCCACGAGCAGTCTTGGCACTCATCGAACCCTCTCGCCTTGCTCCATATTCATTAGAGATTGAAGATTTTCAGCGTAGACTGAATATCGGAAAGATTAGCGTGAGTAAATCGCAAATCAAACTGGGCTACCTGTTGTTATTATAGTCTGTAACTACGCAATTATTATTTATGCTATTTCAGCAGCCAGCTCAGCGTATAACTTGCTGCGTATCCATTTGAGATTATAGATTCTTATCGACGTAGTGCCACGAGCAGTCTTGACACTCATCGAACCCTCTCGCCTTGCTCCATATTCATTAGAGATTGAAGATTTTCAGCATAGACTGAATATCGAAGAGATTAGCGTGAGTAAATCACAAATCAAACTGGGCTACCTGTTGTTATTATAGTCTGTAACTACGCAATGATTATTTATGCTATTTCAGCAGCCAGTTCAGCGTATAACTTTCTGCGTAGCCATTTGAGATTGAAGATTCTTATCGACGAAGTGCCACGAGCAGTCTTGACGCTCATCGAACCCTCTCGCCTCGCTCCATATTTATTAGAGATTGGAGATTCTCATCGACGTAGTGCCACGAGCAGTCCTGGCACTCATCGAACCCTCTCGCCTTGCTCCATATTCATTAGAGATTGGAGATTTTCAGCATAGACTGAATATCGGAGAGATTAGCGTGAGTAAATCGCAAATCAAACTGGGCTGCCTGTTGTTATTATAGTCTGTAACTACGCAATGATTATTAATGCTATTTCAGCAGCCAGTTCAGCGTATAACTTGCTGCGTAGCCATTTGATATCAAATATTCTTATCGACGTAGTGCCACGAGCAGTCTTGACACTCATCGAACCCTCTCGCCTTGCTCCATATTCATTAGAGATTGAAGATTCTCATCGACGTAGTGCCACGAGCAGTCTTGACACTCATCAAGCCCTCTCGCCTTGCCCCATATTCATTAGAGATTAAAGATTCTCAGCGTATACTGAATATCGAAGAGATTAGCGTGAGTAAATCACAAATCAAACTGGGCTACCTGTTGTTATTATAGTCTGTAACTACGCAATGATTATTTATGCTATTTCAGCAGCCAGTTCAGCGTTTAACTTTCTGCGTAGCCATTTGAGATTAAAAATTCTTATCGACGTAGTGCCACGAGCAGTCTTGACACTCATCGAACCCTCTCGCCTTGCTTCATATTCATTAGCGATTGAAGATTCTCATCGACGTAGTGCCACGAGCAGTCCTGGCACTCATCGAACCCTTTAGCCTTGCTCCATATTCATTAGAGATTGAAGATTTTTAGCATAGACTGAATATCGAAGAGATTAGCGTGAGTAAATCGCAAATCAAACTGGGCTACCTGTTGTTATTATAGTCTGTAACTACGCAATGATTATTTGTGCTATTTCAGCAGCCAGTTCAGCGTATAACTTGCTGCGTAGCCATTCGAGATTGAAGATTCTTATCGACGAAGTGCCACGAGCAGTCTTGACGCTAATCGAACCCTCTCGCCTCGCTCCATATTCACTAGAGGTCTAAGATTCTCATCGACGTAGTGCCACGAGCAGTCTTGGCACTCATCGAACCCTCTCGCCTTGCTCCATATTCATTAGAGATTGAAGATTTTCAGCATAGACTGAATATCGAAGAGATTAGCGTGAGTAAATCGCAAATCAAATTGGGCTACCTGTTGTTATCATAGTCTGTAACTACGCAATGATTATTTATGCTATTTCAGCAGCCAGCTCAGCGTATAACTTGGTGCGTAGCCATTTGAGATCAAAGATTCTTATCGACGTAGTGCCACGAGCAGTCTTGACACTCATCGAACCCTCTCGCCTTGCTCCATATTCATTAGAGATTGAAGATTTTCAGCGTAGACTGAATATCGAAGAGATTAGCGTGAGTAAATCGCAAATCAAACTGGACTACCTGTTGTTATTATAGTCTGTAACTACGCAATGATTATTCATGCTATTTCAGCTGCCAGTTCAGCGTATACCTTGCTGCGTAGCCATTTGAGATCAAAGATTCTTATCGACGTAGTGCCACGAGCAGTCTTGACACTCATCGAACCCTCTCGCCTTGCTCCATATTCATTAGAGATTGAAGATTTTCAGCGTAGACTGAATATCGAAGAGATTAGCGTGAGTAAATCGCAAATCAAATTGGGCTACCTGTAGTTATTATAGTCTGTTACTACGCAATGATTATTTATGCTATTTCAGCAGCCAGTTCAGCGTATAACTTGCTCCGTAGCCATTTGAGATTAAAGATTCTTATCGACGTAGTGCCACGAGCAGTCTTGACACTCATCGAACCCTCTCGCCTTGCTCCATATTCATTAGAGATTGAAGATTCTCATCGACGTAGTGCCAAGAGCAGTCTTGGCACTCATCAAGCCCTCTCGCCTTGCCCCATATTCATTAGAGATTGAAGATTCTCAGCGTAGACTGAATATCGAAGAGATTAGCGTGAGTAAATCACAAATCAAACTGGGCTACCTGTTGTTATTATAGTCTGTAACTACGCAATGATTATTCATGCTATTTCAGCAGCCAGTTCAGCGTATAACTTTCTGCGTAGCCATTTGAGATTCAAAATTCTTATCGACGTAGTGCTACGAGCAGTCTTGACACTCATCGAACCCTCTCGCCTTGCTTCATATTCATTAGCGATTGAAGATTCTCATCGACGTAGTGCCACGAGCAGTCCTGGCACTCATCGAACCCTTTCGCCTTGCTCCATATTCATTAGAGATTGAAGATTTTCAGCATAGACTGAATATCGAAGAGATTAGCGTAAGTAAATCGCAAATCAAACTGGGCTACCTGTTGTTATTATAGTCTGTAACTACACAATGATTATATATGCTATTTCAGCAGCCAGTTCTGCGTATAACTTGCTCCGTAGCCATTTGAGATTAAAAATTCTTATCGACGTAGTGCCACGAGCAGTCTTGGCACTCATCGAACCCTCTCGCCTTGCTCCATATTCATTAGAGATTGAAGATTTTCAGCGTAGACTGAATATCGAAGAGATTAGCGTGAGTAAATCGCAAATCAAACTGGGCTACCTGTTGTTATTATAGTCTGTAACTACGCAATTATTATTTATGCTATTTCAGCAGCCAGCTCAGCGTATAACTTGCTGCGTATCCATTTGAGATTATAGATTCTTATCGACGTAGTGCCACGAGCAGTCTTGACACTCATCGAACCCTCTCGCCTTGCTCCATATTCATTAGAGATTGAAGATTTTCAGCATAGACTGAATATCGAAGAGATTAGCGTGAGTAAATCACAAATCAAACTGGGCTACCTGTTGTTATTATAGTCTGTAACTACGCAATGATTATTTATGCTATTTCAGCAGCCAGTTCAGCGTATAACTTTCTGCGTAGCCATTTGAGATTGAAGATTCTTATCGACGAAGTGCCACGAGCAGTCTTGACGCTCATCGAACCCTCTCGCCTCGCTCCATATTTATTAGAGATTGGAGATTCTCATCGACGTAGTGCCACGAGCAGTCCTGGCACTCATCGAACCCTCTCGCCTTGCTCCATATTCATTAGAGATTGGAGATTTTCAGCATAGACTGAATATCGGAGAGATTAGCGTGAGTAAATCGCAAATCAAACTGGGCTGCCTGTTGTTATTATAGTCTGTAACTACGCAATGATTATTCATGCTATTTCAGCAGCCAGTTCAGCGTATAACTTGCTCCGTAGCCATTTGAGATTAAAGATTCTTATCGACGTAGTGCCACGAGCAGTCTTGACACTCATCGAACCCTTTCGCCTTGCTCCATATTCATTAGAGATTGAAGATTCTCATCGACGTAGTGCCACGATCAGTCTTGGCACTCATCGAACCCTCTCGCCTTGCTCCATATGCATTAGAGATTGAAGATTTTCAGCATAGACTGAATATCGAAGAGATTAGCGTGAGTAAATCGCAAATCAAATTGGGCTACCTGTTGTTATTATAGTCTGTAACTACGCAATGATTATTTATGCTATTTCAGCAGCCAGTTCAGCGTATAACTTGCTCCGTAGCCATTTGAGATTAAAGATTCTTATCGACGTAGTGCCACGAGCAGTATTGACACTCATCGAACCCTCTCGCCTTGCTCCATATTCATTAGAGATTGACGATTTGTAGCATAGACTGAATATCGAAGAGATTAGCGTAAGTAAATCGCAAATCAAACTGGGCTACCTTTTGTTATTATAGTCTGTAACTACGCAATGATTATTTGTGCTATTTCAGCAGCCAGTTCAGCGTATAACTTGCTGCGTAGCCATTTGAGATTGAAGATTCTTATCGACGTAGTGCCACGAGCAGTCTTGACACTCATCGAACCCTCTCGCCTTGCTCCATATTCATTAGAGATTGAAGATTCTCATCGACGTAGTGCCACGAGCAGTCTTGGCACTCATCAAGCCCTCTCGCCTTGCCCCATATTCATTAGAGATTGAAGATTCTCAGCGTAGACTGAATATCGAAGAGATTAGCGTGAGTAAATCACAAATCAAACTGGGCTACCTGTTCTTATTATAGTCTGTAACTACGCAATGATTATTTATGCTATTTCAGCAGCCAGTTCAGCGTATAACTTTCTGCGTAGCCATTTGAGAATCAAGATTCTTATCGACGTAGTGCCACGAGCAGTCTTGACACTCATCGAACCCTCTCGCCTTGCTCCATATTCATTAGAGATTGACGATTTTTAGCATAGACTGAATATCGAAGAGATTAGCGTGAGTAAATCGCAAATCAGACTGGGCTACCTGTTGTTATTATAGTCTGTAACTACGCAATGATTATTTGTGCTATTTCAGCTGCCAGTTCAGCGTATAACTTGCTGCGTAGCCATTTGAGATCAAAGATTCTTATCGACGTAGTGCCACGAGCAGTCTTGACACTCATCGAACCCTCTCGCCTTGCTCCATATTCATTAGAGATTGAAGATTTTCAGCGTAGACTGAATATCGAAGAGATTAGCGTGAGTAAATCGCAAATCAAACTGGACTACCTGTTGTTATTATAGTCTGTAACTACGCAATGATTATTAATGCTATTTCAGCAGCCAGTTCAGCGTATAACTTGCTGCGTAGCCATTTGATATCAAATATTCTTATCGACGTAGTGCCACGAGCAGTCTTGACACTCATCGAACCCTCTCGCCTTGCTCCATATTCATTAGAGATTGAAGATTCTCATCGACGTAGTGCCACGAGCAGTCTTGACACTCATCAAGCCCTCTCGCCTTGCCCCATATTCATTAGAGATTGAAGATTCTCAGCGTAGACTGAATATCGAAGAGATTAGCGTGAGTAAATCACAAATCAAACTGGGCTACCTGTTGTTATTATAGTCTGTAACTACGCAATGATTATTTATGCTATTTCAGCAGCCAGTTCAGCGTATAACTTTCTGCGTAGCCATTTGAGATTAAAAATTGTTATCGACGTAGTGCCACGAGCAGTCTTGACACTCATCGAACCCTCTCGCCTTGCTTCATATTCATTAGCGATTGAAGATTCTCATCGACGTAGTGCCACGAGCAGTCCTGGCACTCATCGAACCCTTCAGCCTTGCTCCATATTCATTAGAGATTGAAGATTTTTAGCATAGACTGAATATCGAAGAGATTAGCGTGAGTAAATCGCAAATCAAACTGGGCTACCTGTTGTTATTATAGTCTGTAACTACGCAATGATTATTTGTGCTATTTCAGCAGCCAGTTCAGCGTATAACTTGCTGCGTAGCCATTCGAGATTGAAGATTCTTATCGACGAAGTGCCACGAGCAGTCTTGACGCTAATCGAACCCTCTCGCCTCGCTCCATATTCACTAGAGATTGAAGATTCTCATCGACGTAGTGCCACGAGCAGTCTTGGCACTCATCGAACCCTCTCGCCTTGCTCCATATTCATTAGAGATTGAAGATTTCCAGCATAGACTGAATATCGAAGAGATTAGCGTGAGTAAATCGCAAATCAAATTGGGCTACCTGTTGTTATCATAGTCTGTAACTACGCAATGATTATTTATGCTATTTCAGCAGCCAGCTCAGCGTATAACTTGGTGCGTAGCCATTTGAGATCAAAGATTCTTATCGACGTAGTGCCACGAGCAGTCTTGACACTCATCGAACCCTCTCGCCTTGCTCCATATTCATTAGAGATTGAAGATTTTCAGCGTAGACTGAATATCGAAGAGATTAGCGTGAGTAAATCGCAAATCAAACTGGACTACCTGTTGTTATTATAGTCTGTAACTACGCAATGATTATTCATGCTATTTCAGCTGCCAGTTCAGCGTATACCTTGCTGCGTAGCCATTTGAGATCAAAGATTCTTATCGACGTAGTGCCACGAGCAGTCTTGACACTCATCGAACCCTCTCGCCTTGCTCCATATTCATTAGAGATTGAAGATTTTCAGCGTAGACTGAATATCGAAGAGATTAGCGTGAGTAAATCGCAAATCAAATTGGGCTACCTGTTGTTATTATAGTCTGTAACTACGCAATGATTATTTATGCTATTTCAGCAGCCAGTTCAGCGTATAACTTTCTGCGTAGCCATTTGAGATTGAAGATTCTTATCGACGAAGTGCCACGAGCAGTCTTGACACTCATCGAACCCTTTCGCCTTGCTCCATATTCATTAGAGATTGAAGATTCTCATCGACGTAGTGCCACGATCAGTCTTGGCACTCATCGAACCCTCTCGCCTTGCTCCATATGCATTAGAGATTGAAGATTTTCAGCATAGACTGAATATCGAAGAGATTAGCGTGAGTAAATCGCAAATCAAATTGGGCTACCTGTTGTTATTATAGTCTGTAACTACGCAATGATTATTTATGCTATTTCAGCAGCCAGTTCAGCGTATAACTTGCTCCGTAGCCATTTGAGATTAAAGATTCTTATCGACGTAGTGCCACGAGCAGTCTTGACACTCATCGAACCCTCTCGCCTTGCTCCATATTCATTAGAGATTGACGATTTGTAGCATAGACTGAATATCGAAGAGATTAGCGTGAGTAAATCGCGAATCAAACTGGGCTACCTGTTGTTATTATAGTCTGTAACTACGCAATGATTATTTGTGCTATTTCAGCAGCCAGTTCAGCGTATAACTTGCTGCGTAGCCATTTGAGATTGAAGATTCTCATCGACGAAGTGCCACGAGCAGTCTTGACGCTAATCGAACCCTCTCGCCTCGCTTCATATTCACTAGAGATTGAAGATTCTCATCGACGTAGTGCCACGAGCAGTCTTGGCACTCATCGAACCCTCTCGCCTTGCTCCATATTCACTAGAGATTGAAGATTTTCAGCATAGACTAAATATCGAAGAGATTAGCGTGAGTAAATCGCAAATCAAACTGGACTACCTGTTGTTATTATAGTCTGTAACTACGCAATGATTATTAATGCTATTTCAGCAGCCAGTTCAGCGTATAACTTGCTGCGTAGCCATTTGAGATCAAATATTCTTATCGACGTAGTGCCACGAGCAGTCTTGACACTCATCGAACCCTCTCGCCTTGCTCCATATTCATTAGAGATTGAAGATTCTCATCGACGAAGTGCCACGAGCAGTCTTGACGCTAATCGAACCCTCTCGCCTCGCTTCATATTCACTAGAGATTGAAGATTCTCATCGACGTAGTGCCACGAGCAGTCTTGGCACTCATCGAACCCTCTCGCCTTGCTCCATATTCACTAGAGATTGAAGATTTTCAGCATAGACTAAATATCGAAGAGATTAGCGTGAGTAAATCGCAAATCAAACTGGACTACCTGTTGTTATTATAGTCTGTAACTACGCAATGATTATGATTGCTATTTCAGCAGCCAGTTCAGCGTATAACTTGCTGCGTAGCCATTTGAGATCAAATATTCTTATCGACGTAGTGCCACGAGCAGTCTTGACACTCATCGAACCCTCTCGCTTTGCTCCATATTCATTAGAGATTGAAGATTCTCATCGACGTAGTGCCACGAGCAGTCTTGGCACTCATCAAGCCCTCTCGCCTTGCCCCATATTCATTAGAGATTGAAGATTCTCAGCGTAGACTGAATATCGAAGAGATTAGCGTGAGTAAATCACAAATCAAACTGGGCTACCTGTTCTTATTATAGTCTGTAACTACGCAATGATTATTTATGCTATTTCAGCAGCCAGTTCAGCGTATAACTTTCTGCGTAGCCATTTGAGATTAAAGATTCTTATCGACGTAGTGCCACGAGCAGTCTTGACACTCATCGAACCCTCTCGCCTTGCTCCATATTCATTAGAGATTGACGATTTTTAGCATAGACTGAATATCGAAGAGATTAGCGTGAGTAAATCGCAAATCAGACTGGGCTACCTGTTGTTATTATAGTCTGTAACTACGCAATGATTATTTGTGCTATTTCAGCAGCCAGTTCAGCGTATAACTTGCTGCGTAGCCATTTGAGATTGAAGATTCTTATCGACGAAGTGCCACGAGCAGTCTTGACGCTAATCGAACCCTCTCGCCTCGCTTCATATTCACTAGAGATTGAAGATTCTCATCGACGTAGTGCCACGAGCAGTCTTGGCACTCATCGAACCCTCTCGCCTTGCTCCATATTCATTAGAGATTGAAGATTTTCAGCATAGACTAAATATTGAAGAGATTAGCGTAAGTAAATCGCAAATCAAATTGGGCTACCTGTTGTTATTATAGTCTGTAACTACGCAATGATTATTTATGCTATTTCAGCAGCCAGCTCAGCGTATAACTTGCTACGTAGCCATTTGAGATTATAGATTCTTATCGACGTAGTGTCACGAGCAGTCTTGGAACTCATCGAACCCTCTCGCCTTGCTCCATATTCATTAGAGATTGAAGATTCTCATCGACGTAGTGCCACGAGCAGTCTTGGCACTCATCGAACCCTCTCGCCTCGCTCCATATTCATTAGAGATTGAAGATTCTCATCGACGTAGTGCCACGAGCAGTCTTGGCACTCATCAAACCCTCTCGCCTTGTTCCATATTCATTAGAGATTGAAGATTTTCAGCATAGACTGAATATCGAAGCGATTAGCGCGAGTAAATCGCAAATCAAACTGGACTACCTGTTGTTATTATAGTCTGTAACTACGCAATGATTATTAATGCTATTTCAGCAGCCAGTTCAGCGTATAACTTGCTGCGTAGCCATTTGAGATCAAATATTCTTATCGACGTAGTGCCACGAGCAGTCTTGACACTCATCGAACCCTCTCGCCTTGCTCCATATTCATTAGAGATTGAAGATTTTCAGCGTAGACTGAATATCGAAGAGATTAGCGTGAGTAAATCGCAAATCAAACTGGACTACCTGTTGTTATTATAGTCTGTAACTACGCAATGATTATTAATGCTATTTCAGCAGCCAGTTCAGCGTATAACTTGCTGCGTAGCCATTTGAGATCAAATATTCTTATCGACGTAGTGCCACGAGCAGTCTTGACACTCATCGAACCCTCTCGCCTTGCTCCATATTCATTAGAGATTGAAGATTCTCATCGACGTAGTGCCACGAGCAGTCTTGGCACTCATCAAGCCCTCTCGCCTTGCCCCATATTCATTAGAGATTGAAGATTCTCAGCGTAGACTGAATATCGAAGAGATTAGCGTGAGTAAATCGCTAATCAAACTGGGCTACCTGTTGTTATTATAGTCTGTAACTACGCAATGATTATTTATGCTATTTCAGCAGCCAGTTCAGCGTATAACTTGCTGCGTAGCCATTTGAGATCAAATATTCTTATCGACGTAGTGCCACGAGCAGTCTTGACACTCATCGAACCCTCTCGCCTTGCTCCATATTCATTAGAGATTGAAGATTCTCATCGACGAAGTGCCACGAGCAGTCTTGACGCTAATCGAACCCTCTCGCCTCGCTTCATATTCACTAGAGATTGAAGATTCTCATCGACGTAGTGCCACGAGCAGTCTTGGCACTCATCGAACCCTCTCGCCTTGCTCCATATTCACTAGAGATTGAAGATTTTCAGCATAGACTAAATATCGAAGAGATTAGCGTGAGTAAATCGCAAATCAAACTGGACTACCTGTTGTTATTATAGTCTGTAACTACGCAATGATTATTAATGCTATTTCAGCAGCCAGTTCAGCGTATAACTTGCTGCGTAGCCATTTGAGATCAAATATTCTTATCGACGTAGTGCCACGAGCAGTCTTGACACTCATCGAACCCTCTCGCCTTGCTCCATATTCATTAGAGATTGAAGATTCTCATCGACGTAGTGCCACGAGCAGTCTTGGCACTCATCAAGCCCTCTCGCCTTGCCCCATATTCATTAGAGATTGAAGATTCTCAGCGTAGCCTGAATATCGAAGAGATTAGCGTGAGTAAATCACAAATCAAACTGGGCTACCTGTTCTTATTATAGTCTGTAACTACGCAATGATTATTTATGCTATTTCAGCAGCCAGTTCAGCGTATAACTTTCTGCGTAGCCATTTGAGATTAAAGATTCTTATCGACGTAGTGCCACGAGCAGTCTTGACACTCATCGAACCCTCTCGCCTTGCTCCATATTCATTAGAGATTGACGATTTTTAGCATAGACTGAATATCGAAGAGATTAGCGTGAGTAAATCGCAAATCAGACTGGGCTACCTGTTGTTATTATAGTCTGTAACTACGCAATGATTATTTGTGCTATTTCAGCAGCCAGATCAGCGTATAACTTGCTGCGTAGCCATTTGAGATTGAAGATTCTTATCGACGAAGTGCCACGAGCAGTCTTGACGCTAATCGAACCCTCTCGCCTCGCTTCATATTCACTAGAGATTGAAGATTCTCATCGACGTAGTGCCACGAGCAGTCTTGGCACTCATCGAACCCTCTCGCCTTGCTCCATATTCATTAGAGATTGAAGATTTTCAGCATAGACTAAATATTGAAGAGATTAGCGTAAGTAAATCGCAAATCAAATTGGGCTACCTGTTGTTATTATAGTCTGTAACTACGCAATGATTATTTATGCTATTTCAGCAGCCAGCTCAGCGTATAACTTGCTACGTAGCCATTTGAGATTATAGATTCTTATCGACGTAGTGTCACGAGCAGTCTTGGAACTCATCGAACCCTCTCGCCTCGCTCCATATTCATTAGAGATTGGAGATTCTCATCGACGTAGTGCCACGAGCAGTCTTGGCACTCATCGAACCCTCTCGCCTCGCTCCATATTCATTAGAGATTGAAGATTCTCATCGACGTAGTGCCACGAGCAGTCTTGGCACTCATCGAACCCTCTCGCCTTGTTCCATATTCATTAGAGATTGAAGATTTTCAGCATAGACTGAATATCGAAGCGATTAGCGCGAGTAAATCGCAAATCAAACTGGACTACCTGTTGTTATTATAGTCTGTAACTACGCAATGATTATTCATGCTATTTCAGCTGCCAGTTCAGCGTATAACTTGCTGCGTAGCCATTTGAGATCAAAGATTCTTATCGACGTAGTGCCATGAGCAGTCTTGACACTCATCGAACCCTCTCGCCTTGCTCCATATTCATTAGAGATTGAAGATTTTCAGCGTAGACTGAATATCGAAGAGATTAGCGTGAGTAAATCGCAAATCAAACTGGACTACCTGTTGTTATTATAGTCTGTAACTACGCAATGATTATTAATGCTATTTCAGCAGCCAGTTCAGCGTATAACTTGCTGCGTAGCCATTTGATATCAAATATTCTTATCGACGTAGTGCCACGAGCAGTCTTGACACTCATCGAACCCTCTCGCCTTGCTCCATATTCATTAGAGATTGAAGATTCTCATCGACGTAGTGCCACGAGCAGTCTTGACACTCATCAAGCCCTCTCGCCTTGCCCCATATTCATTAGAGATTGAAGATTCTCAGCGTAGACTGAATATCGAAGAGATTAGCGTGAGTAAATCACAAATCAAACTGGGCTACCTGTTGTTATTATAGTCTGTAACTACGCAATGATTATTTATGCTATTTCAGCAGCCAGTTCAGGGTATAACTTTCTGCGTAGCCATTTGAGATTAAAAATTCTTATCGACGTAGTGCCACGAGCAGTCTTGACACTCATCGAACCCTCTCGCCTTGCTTCATATTCATTAGCGATTGAAGATTCTCATCGACGTAGTGCCACGAGCAGTCCTGGCACTCATCGAACCCTTTAGCCTTGCTCCATATTCATTAGAGATTGAAGATTTTTAGCATAGACTGAATATCGAAGAGATTAGCGTGAGTAAATCGCAAATCAAACTGGGCTACCTGTTGTTATTATAGTCTGTAACTACGCAATGATTATTTGTGCTATTTCAGCAGCCAGCTCAGCGTATAACTTGGTGCGTAGCCATTTGAGATCAAAGATTCTTATCGACGTAGTGCCACGAGCAGTCTTGACACTTATCGAACCCTCTCGCCTTGCTCCATATTCATTAGAGATTGAAGATTTTCAGCGTAGACTGAATATCGAAGAGATTAGCGTGAGTAAATCGCAAATCAAACTGGACTACCTGTTGTTATTATAGTCTGTAACTACGCAATGATTATTAATGCTATTTCAGCAGCCAGTTCAGCGTATAACTTGCTGCGTAGCCATTTGATATCAAATATTCTTATCGACGTAGTGCCACGAGCAGTCTTGACACTCATCGAACCCTCTCGCCTTGCTCCATATTCATTAGAGATTGAAGATTCTCATCGACGTAGTGCCACGAGCAGTCTTGACACTCATCAAGCCCTCTCGCCTTGCCCCATATTCATTAGAGATTGAAGATTCTCAGCGTAGACTGAATATCGAAGAGATTAGCGTGAGTAAATCACAAATCAAACTGGGCTACCTGTTGTTATTATAGTCTGTAACTACGCAATGATTATTTATGCTATTTCAGCAGCGAGTTCAGCGTATAACTTTCTGCGTAGCCATTTGAGATTAAAAATTCTTATCGACGTAGTGCCACGAGCAGTCTTGACACTCATCGAACCCTCTCGCCTTGCTTCATATTCATTAGCGATTGAAGATTCTCATCGACGTAGTGCCACGAGCAGTCTTGGCACTCATCAAGCCCTCTCGCCTTGCCCCATATTCATTAGAGATTGAAGATTCTCAGCGTAGCCTGAATATCGAAGAGATTAGCGTGAGTAAATCACAAATCAAACTGGGCTACCTGTTCTTATTATAGTCTGTAACTACGCAATGATTATTTATGCTATTTCAGCAGCCAGTTCAGCGTATAACTTTCTGCGTAGCCATTTGAGATTAAAGATTCTTATCGACGTAGTGCCACGAGCAGTCTTGACACTCATCGAACCCTCTCGCCTTGCTCCATATTCATTAGAGATTGACGATTTTTAGCATAGACTGAATATCGAAGAGATTAGCGTGAGTAAATCGCAAATCAGACTGGGCTACCTGTTGTTATTATAGTCTGTAACTACGCAATGATTATTTGTGCTATTTCAGCAGCCAGATCAGCGTATAACTTGCTGCGTAGCCATTTGAGATTGAAGATTCTTATCGACGAAGTGCCACGAGCAGTCTTGACGCTAATCGAACCCTCTCGCCTCGCTTCATATTCACTAGAGATTGAAGATTCTCATCGACGTAGTGCCACGAGCAGTCTTGGCACTCATCGAACCCTCTCGCCTTGCTCCATATTCATTAGAGATTGAAGATTTTCAGCATAGACTAAATATTGAAGAGATTAGCGTAAGTAAATCGCAAATCAAATTGGGCTACCTGTTGTTATTATAGTCTGTAACTACGCAATGATTATTTATGCTATTTCAGCAGCCAGCTCAGCGTATAACTTGCTACGTAGCTATTTGAGATTATAGATTCTTATCGACGTAGTGTCACGAGCAGTCTTGGAACTCATCGAACCCTCTCGCCTCGCTCCATATTCATTAGAGATTGGAGATTCTCATCGACGTAGTGCCACGAGCAGTCTTGGCACTCATCGAACCCTCTCGCCTCGCTCCATATTCATTAGAGATTGAAGATTCTCATCGACGTAGTGCCACGAGCAGTCTTGGCACTCATCGAACCCTCTTGCCTTGTTCCATATTCATTAGAGATTGAAGATTTTCAGCATAGACTGAATATCGAAGCGATTAGCGCGAGTAAATCGCAAATCAAACTGGACTACCTGTTGTTATTATAGTCTGTAACTACGCAATGATTATTCATGCTATTTCAGCTGCCAGTTCAGCGTATAACTTGCTGCGTAGCCATTTGAGATCAAAGATTCTTATCGACGTAGTGCCACGAGCAGTCTTGACACTCATCGAACCCTCTCGCCTTGCTCCATATTCATTAGAGATTGAAGATTTTCAGCGTAGACTGAATATCGAAGAGATTAGCGTGAGTAAATCGCAAATCAAACTGGACTACCTGTTGTTATTATAGTCTGTAACTACGCAATGATTATTAATGCTATTTCAGCAGCCAGTTCAGCGTATAACTTGCTGCGTAGCCATTTGATATCAAATATTCTTATCGACGTAGTGCCACGAGCAGTCTTGATACTCATCGAACCCTCTCGCCTTGCTCCATATTCATTAGAGATTGAAGATTCTCATCGACGTAGTGCCACGAGCAGTCTTGACACTCATCAAGCCCTCTCGCCTTGCCCCATATTCATTAGAGATTGAAGATTCTCAGCGTAGACTGAATATCGAAGAGATTAGCGTGAGTAAATCACAAATCAAACTGGGCTACCTGTTGTTATTATAGTCTGTAACTACGCAATGATTATTTATGCTATTTCAGCAGCCAGTTCAGGGTATAACTTTCTGCGTAGCCATTTGAGATTAAAAATTCTTATCGACGTAGTGCCACGAGCAGTCTTGACACTCATCGAACCCTCTCGCCTTGCTTCATATTCATTAGCGATTGAAGATTCTCATCGACGTAGTGCCACGAGCAGTCCTGGCACTCATCGAACCCTTTAGCCTTGCTCCATATTCATTAGAGATTGAAGATTTTTAGCATAGACTGAATATCGAAGAGATTAGCGTGAGTAAATCGCAAATCAAACTGGGCTACCTGTTGTTATTATAGTCTGTAACTACGCAATGATTATTTGTGCTATTTCAGCAGCCAGCTCAGCGTATAACTTGGTGCGTAGCCATTTGAGATCAAAGATTCTTATCGACGTAGTGCCACGAGCAGTCTTGACACTTATCGAACCCTCTCGCCTTGCTCCATATTCATTAGAGATTGAAGATTTTCAGCGTAGACTGAATATCGAAGAGATTAGCGTGAGTAAATCGCAAATCAAACTGGACTACCTGTTGTTATTATAGTCTGTAACTACGCAATGATTATTAATGCTATTTCAGCAGCCAGTTCAGCGTATAACTTGCTGCGTAGCCATTTGATATCAAATATTCTTATCGACGTAGTGCCACGAGCAGTCTTGACACTCATCGAACCCTCTCGCCTTGCTCCATATTCATTAGAGATTGAAGATTCTCATCGACGTAGTGCCACGAGCAGTCTTGACACTCATCAAGCCCTCTCGCCTTGCCCCATATTCATTAGAGATTGAAGATTCTCAGCGTAGACTGAATATCGAAGAGATTAGCGTGAGTAAATCACAAATCAAACTGGGCTACCTGTTGTTATTATAGTCTGTAACTACGCAATGATTATTTATGCTATTTCAGCAGCGAGTTCAGCGTATAACTTTCTGCGTAGCCATTTGAGATTAAAAATTCTTATCGACGTAGTGCCACGAGCAGTCTTGACACTCATCGAACCCTCTCGCCTTGCTTCATAATCATTAGCGATTGAAGATTCTCATCGACGTAGTGCCACGAGCAGTCCTGGCACTCATCGAACCCTTTAGCCTTGCTCCATATTCATGAGAGATTGAAGATTTTTAGCATAGACTGAATATCGAAGAGATTAGCGTGAGTAAATCGCAAATCAAACTGGGCTACCTGTTGTTATCATAGTCTGTAACTACGCAATGATTGTTTGTGCTATTTCAGCAGCCAGTTCAGCGTATAACTTGCTGCGTAGCCATTCGAGATTGAAGATTCTCATCGACGTAGTGCCACGAGCAGTCTTGGCACTCATCAAGCCCTCTCGCCTTGCCCCATATTCATTAGAGATTGAAGATTCTCAGCGTAGACTGAATATCGAAGAGATTAGCGTGAGTAAATCGCAAATCAAACTGGGCTACCTGTTGTTATTATAGTCTGTAACTACGCAATGATTATTTGTGCTATTTCAGCAGCCAGTTCAGCGTATAACTTGCTGCGTAGCCATTTGAGATCAAATATTCTTATCGACGTAGTGCCACGAGCAGTCTTGACACTCATCGAACCCTCTCGCCTTGCTCCATATTCATTAGAGATTGAAGATTCTCATCGACGAAGTGCCACGAGCAGTCTTGACGCTAATCGAACCCTCTCGCCTCGCTTCATATTCACTAGAGATTGAAGATTCTCATCGACGTAGTGCCACGAGCAGTCTTGGCACTCATCGAACCCTCTCGCCTTGCTCCATATTCACTAGAGATTGAAGATTTTCAGCATAGACTAAATATCGAAGAGATTAGCGTGAGTAAATCGCAAATCAAACTGGACTACCTGTTGTTATTATAGTCTGTAACTACGCAATGATTATTAATGCTATTTCAGCAGCCAGTTCAGCGTATAACTTGCTGCGTAGCCATTTGAGATCAAATATTCTTATCGACGTAGTGCCACGAGCAGTCTTAACACTCATCGAACCCTCTCGCCTTGCTCCATATTCATTAGAGATTGGAGATTCTCATCGACGTAGTGCCACGAGCAGTCTTGGCACTCATCAAGCCCTCTCGCCTTGCCCCATATTCATTAGAGATTGAAGATTCTCAGCGTAGCCTGAATATCGAAGAGATTAGCGTGAGTAAATCACAAATCAAACTGGGCTACCTGTTCTTATTATAGTCTGTAACTACGCAATGATTATTTATGCTATTTCAGCAGCCAGTTCAGCGTATAACTTTCTGCGTAGCCATTTGAGATTAAAGATTCTTATCGACGTAGTGCCACGAGCAGTCTTGACACTCATCGAACCCTCTCGCCTTGCTCCATATTCATTAGAGATTGACGATTTTTAGCATAGACTGAATATCGAAGAGATTAGCGTGAGTAAATCGCAAATCAGACTGGGCTACCTGTTGTTATTATAGTCTGTAACTACGCAATGATTATTTGTGCTATTTCAGCAGCCAGTTCAGCGTATAACTTGCTGCGTAGCCATTTGAGATTGAAGATTCTTATCGACGAAGTGCCACGAGCAGTCTTGACGCTAATCGAACCCTCTCGCCTCGCTTCATATTCACTAGAGATTGAAGATTCTCATCGACGTAGTGCCACGAGCAGTCTTGGCACTCATCGAACCCTCTCGCCTTGCTCCATATTCATTAGAGATTGAAGATTTTCAGCATAGACTAAATATTGAAGAGATTAGCGTAAGTAAATCGCAAATCAAATTGGGCTACCTGTTGTTATTATAGTCTGTAACTACGCAATGATTATTTATGCTATTTCAGCAGCCAGCTCAGCGTATAACTTTCTGCGTAGCCATTTGAGATTAAAGATTCTTATCGACGTAGTGCCACGAGCAGTCTTGACACTCATCGAACCCTCTCGCCTTGCTCCATATTCATTAGAGATTGACGATTTTTAGCATAGACTGAATATCGAAGAGATTAGCGTGAGTAAATCGCAAATCAGACTGGGCTACCTGTTGTTATTATAGTCTGTAACTACGCAATGATTATTTGTGCTATTTCAGCAGCCAGTTCAGCGTATAACTTGCTGCGTAGCCATTCGAGATTGAAGATTCTCATCGACGTAGTGCCACGAGCAGTCTTGGCACTCATCAAGCCCTCTCGCCTTGCCCCATATTCATTAGAGATTGAAGATTCTCAGGGTAGACTGAATATCGAAGAGATTAGCGTGAGTAAATCGCAAATCAAACTGGGCTACCTGTTGTTATTATAGTCTGTAACTACGCAATGATTATTTGTGCTATTTCAGCAGCCAGTTCAGCGTATAACTTGCTGCGTAGCCATTTGAGATCAAATATTCTTATCGACGTAGTGCCACGAGCAGTCTTGACACTCATCGAACCCTCTCGTCTTGCTCCATATTCATTAGAGATTGAAGATTCTCATCGACGAAGTGCCACGAGCAGTCTTGACGCTAATCGAACCCTCTCGCCTCGCTTCATATTCACTAGAGATTGAAGATTCTCATCGACGTAGTGCCACGAGCAGTCTTGGCACTCATCGAACCCTCTCGCCTTGCTCCATATTCACTAGAGATTGAAGATTTTCAGCATAGACTAAATATCGAAGAGATTAGCGTGAGTAAATCGCAAATCAAACTGGACTACCTGTTGTTATTATAGTCTGTAACTACGCAATGATTATTAATGCTATTTCAGCAGCCAGTTCAGCGTATAACTTGCTGCGTAGCCATTTGAGATCAAATATTCTTATCGACGTAGTGCCACGAGCAGTCTTGACACTCATCGAACCCTCTCGCCTTGCTCCATATTCATTAGAGATTGGAGATTCTCATCGACGTAGTGCCACGAGCAGTCTTGGCACTCATCAAGCCCTCTCGCCTTGCCCCATATTCATTAGAGATTGAAGATTCTCAGCGTAGCCTGAATATCGAAGAGATTAGCGTGAGTAAATCACAAATCAAACTGGGCTACCTGTTCTTATTATAGTCTGTAACTACGCAATGATTATTTATGCTATTTCAGCAGCCAGTTCAGCGTATAACTTTCTGCGTAGCCATTTGAGATTAAAGATTCTTATCGACGTAGTGCCACGAGCAGTCTTGACACTCATCGAACCCTCTCGCCTTGCTCCATATTCATTAGAGATTGACGATTTTTAGCATAGACTGAATATCGAAGAGATTAGCGTGAGTAAATCGCAAATCAGACTGGGCTACCTGTTGTTATTATAGTCTGTAACTACGCAATGATTATTTGTGCTATTTCAGCAGCCAGTTCAGCGTATAACTTGCTGCGTAGCCATTTGAGATTGAAGATTCTTATCGACGAAGTGCCACGAGCAGTCTTGACGCTAATCGAACCCTCTCGCCTCGCTTCATATTCACTAGAGATTGAAGATTCTCATCGACGTAGTGCCACGAGCAGTCTTGGCACTCATCGAACCCTCTCGCCTTGCTCCATATTCATTAGAGATTGAAGATTTTCAGCATAGACTAAATATTGAAGAGATTAGCGTAAGTAAATCGCAAATCAAATTGGGCTACCTGTTGTTATTATAGTCTGTAACTACGCAATGATTATTTATGCTATTTCAGCAGCCAGCTCAGCGTATAACTTGCTACGTAGCCATTTGAGATTATAGATTCTTATCGACGTAGTGTCACGAGCAGTCTTGGAACTCATCGAACCCTCTCGCCTCGCTCCATATTCATTAGAGATTGAAGATTCTCATCGACGTAGTGCCACGAGCAGTCTTGGCACTCATCGAACCCTCTCGCCTCGCTCCATATTCATTAGAGATTGAAGATTCTCATCGACGTAGTGCCACGAGCAGTCTTGGCACTCATCGAACCCTCTCGCCTTGTTCCATATTCATTAGAGATTGAAGATTTTCAGCATAGACTGAATATCGAAGCGATTAGCGCGAGTAAATCGCAAATCAAACTGGACTACCTGTTGTTATTATAGTCTGTAACTACGCAATGATTATTCATGCTATTTCAGCTGCCAGTTCAGCGTATAACTTGCTGCGTAGCCATTTGAGATCAAAGATTCTTATCGACGTAGTGCCACGAGCAGTCTTGACACTCATCGAACCCTCTCGCCTTGCTCCATATTCATTAGAGATTGAAGATTTTCAGCGTAGACTGAATATCGAAGAGATTAGCGTGAGTAAATCGCAAATCAAACTGGACTACCTGTTGTTATTATAGTCTGTAACTACGCAATGATTATTAATGCTATTTCAGCAGCCAGTTCAGCGTATAACTTGCTGCGTAGCCATTTGATATCAAATATTCTTATCGACGTAGTGCCACGAGCAGTCTTGACACTCATCGAACCCTCTCGCCTTGCTCCATATTCATTAGAGATTGAAGATTCTCATCGACGTAGTGCCACGAGCAGTCTTGACACTCATCAAGCCCTCTCGCCTTGCCCCATATTCATTAGAGATTGAAGATTCTCAGCGTAGACTGAATATCGAAGAGATTAGCGTGAGTAAATCACAAATCAAACTGGGCTACCTGTTGTTATTATAGTCTGTAACTACGCAATGATTATTTATGCTATTTCAGCAGCGAGTTCAGCGTATAACTTTCTGCGTAGCCATTTGAGATTAAAAATTCTTATCGACGTAGTGCCACGAGCAGTCTTGACACTCATCGAACCCTCTCGCCTTGCTTCATATTCATTAGCGATTGAAGATTCTCATCGACGTAGTGCCACGAGCAGATTCGGCACTCATCAAGCCCTCTCGCCTTGCCCCATATTCATTAGAGATTGAAGATTCTCAGCGTAGCCTGAATATCGAAGAGATTAGCGTGAGTAAATCACAAATCAAACTGGGCTACCTGTTCTTATTATAGTCTGTAACTACGCAATGATTATTTATGCTATTTCAGCAGCCAGTTCAGCGTATAACTTTCTGCGTAGCCATTTGAGATTAAAGATTCTTATCGACGTAGTGCCACGAGCAGTCTTGACACTCATCGAACCCTCTCGCCTTGCTCCATATTCATTAGAGATTGACGATTTTTAGCATAGACTGAATATCGAAGAGATTAGCGTGAGTAAATCGCAAATCAGACTGGGCTACCTGTTGTTATTATAGTCTGTAACTACGCAATGATTATTTGTGCTATTTCAGCAGCCAGATCAGCGTATAACTTGCTGCGTAGCCATTTGAGATTGAAGATTCTTATCGACGAAGTGCCACGAGCAGTCTTGACGCTAATCGAACCCTCTCGCCTCGCTTCATATTCACTAGAGATTGAAGATTCTCATCGACGTAGTGCCACGAGCAGTCTTGGCACTCATCGAACCCTCTCGCCTTGCTCCATATTCATTAGAGATTGAAGATTTTCAGCATAGACTAAATATTGAAGAGATTAGCGTAAGTAAATCGCAAATCAAATTGGGCTACCTGTTGTTATTATAGTCTGTAACTACGCAATGATTATTTATGCTATTTCAGCAGCCAGCTCAGCGTATAACTTGCTACGTAGCCATTTGAGATTATAGATTCTTATCGACGTAGTGTCACGAGCAGTCTTGGAACTCATCGAACCCTCTCGCCTCGCTCCATATTCATTAGAGATTGGAGATTCTCATCGACGTAGTGCCACGAGCAGTCTTGGCACTCATCGAACCCTCTCGCCTCGCTCCATATTCATTAGAGATTGAAGATTCTCATCGACGTAGTGCCACGAGCAGTCTTGGCACTCATCGAACCCTCTCGCCTTGTTCCATATTCATTAGAGATTGAAGATTTTCAGCATAGACTGAATATCGAAGCGATTAGCGCGAGTAAATCGCAAATCAAACTGGACTACCTGTTGTTATTATAGTCTGTAACTACGCAATGATTATTCATGCTATTTCAGCTGCCAGTTCAGCGTATAACTTGCTGCGTAGCCATTTGAGATCAAAGATTCTTATCGACGTAGTGCCACGAGCAGTCTTGACACTCATCGAACCCTCTCGCCTTGCTCCATATTCATTAGAGATTGAAGATTTTCAGCGTAGACTGAATATCGAAGAGATTAGCGTGAGTAAATCGCAAATCAAACTGGACTACCTGTTGTTATTATAGTCTGTAACTACGCAATGATTATTAATGCTATTTCAGCAGCCAGTTCAGCGTATAACTTGCTGCGTAGCCATTTGATATCAAATATTCTTATCGACGTAGTGCCACGAGCAGTCTTGATACTCATCGAACCCTCTCGCCTTGCTCCATATTCATTAGAGATTGAAGATTCTCATCGACGTAGTGCCACGAGCAGTCTTGACACTCATCAAGCCCTCTCGCCTTGCCCCATATTCATTAGAGATTGAAGATTCTCAGCGTAGACTGAATATCGAAGAGATTAGCGTGAGTAAATCACAAATCAAACTGGGCTACCTGTTGTTATTATAGTCTGTAACTACGCAATGATTATTTATGCTATTTCAGCAGCCAGTTCAGGGTATAACTTTCTGCGTAGCCATTTGAGATTAAAAATTCTTATCGACGTAGTGCCACGAGCAGTCTTGACACTCATCGAACCCTCTCGCCTTGCTTCATATTCATTAGCGATTGAAGATTCTCATCGACGTAGTGCCACGAGCAGTCCTGGCACTCATCGAACCCTTTAGCCTTGCTCCATATTCATTAGAGATTGAAGATTTTTAGCATAGACTGAATATCGAAGAGATTAGCGTGAGTAAATCGCAAATCAAACTGGGCTACCTGTTGTTATTATAGTCTGTAACTACGCAATGATTATTTGTGCTATTTCAGCAGCCAGCTCAGCGTATAACTTGGTGCGTAGCCATTTGAGATCAAAGATTCTTATCGACGTAGTGCCACGAGCAGTCTTGACACTTATCGAACCCTCTCGCCTTGCTCCATATTCATTAGAGATTGAAGATTTTCAGCGTAGACTGAATATCGAAGAGATTAGCGTGAGTAAATCGCAAATCAAACTGGGCTACCTGTTGTTATTATAGTCTGTAACTACGCAATGATTATTTGTGCTATTTCAGCAGCCAGTTCAGCGTATAACTTGCTGCGTAGCCATTTGAGATTGAAGATTCTTATCGACGAAGTGCCACGAGCAGTCTTGACGCTAATCGAACCCTCTCGCCTCGCTTCATATTCACTAGAGATTGAAGATTCTCATCGACGTAGTGCCACGAGCAGTCTTGGCACTCATCGAACCCTCTCGCCTTGCTCCATATTCATTAGAGATTGAAGATTTTCAGCATAGACTAAATATTGAAGAGATTAGCGTAAGTAAATCGCAAATCAAATTGGGCTACCTGTTGTTATTATAGTCTGTAACTACGCAATGATTATTTATGCTATTTCAGCAGCCAGCTCAGCGTATAACTTGCTACGTAGCCATTTGAGATTATAGATTCTTATCGACGTAGTGTCACGAGCAGTCTTGGAACTCATCGAACCCTCTCGCCTCGCTCCATATTCATTAGAGATTGAAGATTCTCATCGACGTAGTGCCACGAGCAGTCTTGGCACTCATCGAACCCTCTCGCCTCGCTCCATATTCATTAGAGATTGAAGATTCTCATCGACGTAGTGCCACGAGCAGTCTTGGCACTCATCGAACCCTCTCGCCTTGTTCCATATTCATTAGAGATTGAAGATTTTCAGCATAGACTGAATATCGAAGCGATTAGCGCGAGTAAATCGCAAATCAAACTGGACTACCTGTTGTTATTATAGTCTGTAACTACGCAATGATTATTCATGCTATTTCAGCTGCCAGTTCAGCGTATAACTTGCTGCGTAGCCATTTGAGATCAAAGATTCTTATCGACGTAGTGCCACGAGCAGTCTTGACACTCATCGAACCCTCTCGCCTTGCTCCATATTCATTAGAGATTGAAGATTTTCAGCGTAGACTGAATATCGAAGAGATTAGCGTGAGTAAATCGCAAATCAAACTGGACTACCTGTTGTTATTATAGTCTGTAACTACGCAATGATTATTAATGCTATTTCAGCAGCCAGTTCAGCGTATAACTTGCTGCGTAGCCATTTGATATCAAATATTCTTATCGACGTAGTGCCACGAGCAGTCTTGACACTCATCGAACCCTCTCGCCTTGCTCCATATTCATTAGAGATTGAAGATTTTCAGCATAGACTAAATATTGAAGAGATTAGCGTAAGTAAATCGCAAATCAAATTGGGCTACCTGTTGTTATTATAGTCTGTAACTACGCAATGATTATTTATGCTATTTCAGCAGCCAGCTCAGCGTATAACTTGCTACGTAGCCATTTGAGATTATAGATTCTTATCGACGTAGTGTCACGAGCAGTCTTGGAACTCATCGAACCCTCTCGCCTCGCTCCATATTCATTAGAGATTGAAGATTCTCATCGACGTAGTGCCACGAGCAGTCTTGGCACTCATCGAACCCTCTCGCCTCGCTCCATATTCATTAGAGATTGAAGATTCTCATCGACGTAGTGCCACGAGCAGTCTTGGCACTCATCGAACCCTCTCGCCTTGTTCCATATTCATTAGAGATTGAAGATTTTCAGCATAGACTGAATATCGAAGCGATTAGCGCGAGTAAATCGCAAATCAAACTGGACTACCTGTTGTTATTATAGTCTGTAACTACGCAATGATTATTCATGCTATTTCAGCTGCCAGTTCAGCGTATAACTTGCTGCGTAGCCATTTGAGATCAAAGATTCTTATCGACGTAGTGCCACGAGCAGTCTTGACACTCATCGAACCCTCTCGCCTTGCTCCATATTCATTAGAGATTGAAGATTTTCAGCGTAGACTGAATATCGAAGAGATTAGCGTGAGTAAATCGCAAATCAAACTGGACTACCTGTTGTTATTATAGTCTGTAACTACGCAATGATTATTAATGCTATTTCAGCAGCCAGTTCAGCGTATAACTTGCTGCGTAGCCATTTGATATCAAATATTCTTATCGACGTAGTGCCACGAGCAGTCTTGACACTCATCGAACCCTCTCGCCTTGCTCCATATTCATTAGAGATAGAAGATTCTCATCGACGTAGTGCCACGAGCAGTCTTGACACTCATCAAGCCCTCTCGCCTTGCCCCATATTCATTAGAGATTGAAGATTCTCAGCGTAGACTGAATATCGAAGAGATTAGCGTGAGTAAATCACAAATCAAACTGGGCTACCTGTTGTTATTATAGTCTGTAACTACGCAATGATTATTTATGCTATTTCAGCAGCCAGTTCAGGGTATAACTTTCTGCGTAGCCATTTGAGATTAAAAATTCTTATCGACGTAGTGCCACGAGCAGTCTTGACACTCATCGAACCCTCTCGCCTTGCTTCATATTCATTAGCGATTGAAGATTCTCATCGACGTAGTGCCACGAGCAGTCCTGGCACTCATCGAACCCTTTAGCCTTGCTCCATATTCATTAGAGATTGAAGATTTTTAGCATAGACTGAATATCGAAGAGATTAGCGTGAGTAAATCGCAAATCAAACTGGGCTACCTGTTGTTATTATAGTCTGTAACTACGCAATGATTATTTGTGCTATTTCAGCAGCCAGCTCAGCGTATAACTTGGTGCGTAGCCATTTGAGATCAAAGATTCTTATCGACGTAGTGCCACGAGCAGTCTTGACACTTATCGAACCCTCTCGCCTTGCTCCATATTCATTAGAGATTGAAGATTTTCAGCGTAGACTGAATATCGAAGAGATCAGCGTGAGTAAATCGCAAATCAAACTGGACTACCTGTTGTTATTATAGTCTGTAACTACGCAATGATTATTAATGCTATTTCAGCAGCCAGTTCAGCGTATAACTTGCTGCGTAGCCATTTGATATCAAATATTCTTATCGACGTAGTGCCACGAGCAGTCTTGACACTCATCGAACCCTCTCGCCTTGCTCCATATTCATTAGAGATTGAAGATTCTCATCGACGTAGTGCCACGAGCAGTCTTGACACTCATCAAGCCCTCTCGCCTTGCCCCATATTCATTAGAGATTGAAGATTCTCAGCGTAGACTGAATATCGAAGAGATTAGCGTGAGTAAATCACAAATCAAACTGGGCTACCTGTTGTTATTATAGTCTGTAACTACGCAATGATTATTTATGCTATTTCAGCAGCGAGTTCAGCGTATAACTTTCTGCGTAGCCATTTGAGATTAAAAATTCTTATCGACGTAGTGCCACGAGCAGTCTTGACACTCATCGAACCCTCTCGCCTTGCTTCATATTCATTAGCGATTGAAGATTCTCATCGACGTAGTGCCACGAGCAGTCCTGGCACTCATCGAACCCTTTAGCCTTGCTCCATATTCATGAGAGATTGAAGATTTTTAGCATAGACTGAATATCGAAGAGATTAGCGTGAGTAAATCGCAAATCAAACTGGGCTACCTGTTGTTATCATAGTCTGTAACTACGCAATGATTGTTTGTGCTATTTCAGCAGCCAGTTCAGCGTATAACTTGCTGCGTAGCCATTCGAGATTGAAGATTCTCATCGACGTAGTGCCACGAGCAGTCTTGGCACTCATCAAGCCCTCTCGCCTTGCCCCATATTCATTAGAGATTGAAGATTCTCAGCGTAGACTGAATATCGAAGAGATTAGCGTGAGTAAATCGCAAATCAAACTGGGCTACCTGTTGTTATTATAGTCTGTAACTACGCAATGATTATTTGTGCTATTTCAGCAGCCAGTTCAGCGTATAACTTGCTGCGTAGCCATTTGAGATCAAATATTCTTATCGACGTAGTGCCACGAGCAGTCTTGACACTCATCGAACCCTCTCGCCTTGCTCCATATTCATTAGAGATTGAAGATTCTCATCGACGAAGTGCCACGAGCAGTCTTGACGCTAATCGAACCCTCTCGCCTCGCTTCATATTCACTAGAGATTGAAGATTCTCATCGACGTAGTGCCACGAGCAGTCTTGGCACTCATCGAACCCTCTCGCCTTGCTCCATATTCACTAGAGATTGAAGATTTTCAGCATAGACTAAATATCGAAGAGATTAGCGTGAGTAAATCGCAAATCAAACTGGACTACCTGTTGTTATTATAGTCTGTAACTACGCAATGATTATTAATGCTATTTCAGCAGCCAGTTCAGCGTATAACTTGCTGCGTAGCCATTTGAGATCAAATATTCTTATCGACGTAGTGCCACGAGCAGTCTTGACACTCATCGAACCCTCTCGCCTTGCTCCATATTCATTAGAGATTGAAGATTCTCATCGACGTAGTGCCACGAGCAGTCTTGGCACTCATCAAGCCCTCTCGCCTTGCCCCATATTCATTAGAGATTGAAGATTCTCAGCGTAGCCTGAATATCGAAGAGATTAGCGTGAGTAAATCACAAATCAAACTGGGCTACCTGTTCTTATTATAGTCTGTAACTACGCAATGATTATTTATGCTATTTCAGCAGCCAGTTCAGCGTATAACTTTCTGCGTAGCCATTTGAGATTAAAGATTCTTATCGACGTAGTGCCACGAGCAGTCTTGACACTCATCGAACCCTCTCGCCTTGCTCCATATTCATTAGAGATTGACGATTTTTAGCATAGACTGAATATCGAAGAGATTAGCGTGAGTAAATCGCAAATCAGACTGGGCTACCTGTTGTTATTATAGTCTGTAACTACGCAATGATTATTTGTGCTATTTCAGCAGCCAGTTCAGCGTATAACTTGCTGCGTAGCCATTTGAGATTGAAGATTCTTATCGACGAAGTGCCACGAGCAGTCTTGACGCTAATCGAACCCTCTCGCCTCGCTTCATATTCACTAGAGATTGAAGATTCTCATCGACGTAGTGCCACGAGCAGTCTTGGCACTCATCGAACCCTCTCGCCTTGCTCCATATTCATTAGAGATTGAAGATTTTCAGCATAGACTAAATATTGAAGAGATTAGCGTAAGTAAATCGCAAATCAAATTGGGCTACCTGTTGTTATTATAGTCTGTAACTACGCAATGATTATTTATGCTATTTCAGCAGCCAGCTCAGCGTATAACTTGCTACGTAGCCATTTGAGATTATAGATTCTTATCGACGTAGTGTCACGAGCAGTCTTGGAACTCATCGAACCCTCTCGCCTCGCTCCATATTCATTAGAGATTGAAGATTCTCATCGACGTAGTGCCACGAGCAGTCTTGGCACTCATCGAACCCTCTCGCCTCGCTCCATATTCATTAGAGATTGAAGATTCTCATCGACGTAGTGCCACGAGCAGTCTTGGCACTCATCGAACCCTCTCGCCTTGTTCCATATTCATTAGAGATTGAAGATTTTCAGCATAGACTGAATATCGAAGCGATTAGCGCGAGTAAATCGCAAATCAAACTGGACTACCTGTTGTTATTATAGTCTGTAACTACGCAATGATTATTCATGCTATTTCAGCTGCCAGTTCAGCGTATAACTTGCTGCGTAGCCATTTGAGATCAAAGATTCTTATCGACGTAGTGCCACGAGCAGTCTTGACACTCATCGAACCCTCTCGCCTTGCTCCATATTCATTAGAGATTGAAGATTCTCATCGACGTAGTGCCACGAGCAGTCTTGACACTCATCAAGCCCTCTCGCCTTGCCCCATATTCATTAGAGATTGAAGATTCTCAGCGTAGACTGAATATCGAAGAGATTAGCGTGAGTAAATCACAAATCAAACTGGGCTACCTGTTGTTATCATAGTCTGTAACTACGCAATGATTGTTTGTGCTATTTCAGCAGCCAGTTCAGCGTATAACTTGCTGCGTAGCCATTCGAGATTGAAGATTCTTATCGACGAAGTGCCACGAGCAGTCTTGACGCTAATCGAACCCTCTCGCCTCGCTCCATATTCACTAGAGATTGAAGATTCTCATCGACGTAGTGCCACGAGCAGTCTTGGCACTCATCGAACCCTCTCGCCTTGCTCCATATTCATTAGAGATTGAAGATTTTCAGCATAGACTGAATATCGAAGAGATTAGCGTGAGTAAATCGCAAATCAAATTGGGCTACCTGTTGTTATTATAGTCTGTAACTACGCAATGATTATTTATGCTATTTCAGTAGCCAGCTCAGCGTATAACTTGCTGCGTAGCCATTTGAGATCAAAGATCCTTATCGACGTAGTGCCACGAGCAGTCTTGACACTCATCGAACCCTCTCGCCTTGCTCCATATTCATTAGAGATTGAAGATTTTCAGCGTAGACTGAATATCGAAGAGATTAGCGTGAGTAAATCGCAAATCAAACTGGACTACCTGTTGTTATTATAGTCTGTAACTACGCAATGATTATTAATGCTATTTCAGCAGCCAGTTCAGCGTATAACTTGCTGCGTAGCCATTTGAGATCAAATATTCTTATCGACGTAGTGCCACGAGCAGTCTTGACACTCATCGAACCCTCTCGCCTTGCTCCATATTCATTAGAGATTGAAGATTCTCATCGACGTAGTGCCACGAGCAGTCTTGGCACTCATCAAGCCCTCTCGCCTTGCCCCATATTCATTAGAGATTGAAGATTCTCAGCGTAGACTGAATATCGAAGAGATTAGCGTGAGTAAATCGCAAATCAAACTGGGCTACCTGTTGTTATTGTAGTCTGTAACTACGCAATGATTATTTGTGCTATTTCAGCAGCCAGTTCAGCGTATAACTTGCTGCGTAGCCATTCGAGATTGAAGATTCTTATCGACGAAGTGCCACGAGCAGTCTTGACGCTAATCGAACCCTCTCGCCTCGCTCCATATTCACTAGAGATTGAAGATTCTCATCGACGTAGTGCCACGAGCAGTCTTGACACTCATCGAACCCTCTCGCCTTGCTCCATATTCATTAGAGATTGAAGATTTTCAGCGTAGACTGAATATCGAAGAGATTAGCGTGAGTAAATCACAAATCAAACTGGG
The DNA here is from genome assembly GCA_963992785.1 of Tenthredo livida. NCBI lineage: Eukaryota > Metazoa > Arthropoda > Insecta > Hymenoptera > Tenthredinidae > Tenthredo > Tenthredo livida. Next base: position 6,245,894 of record OZ023073.1, read on the forward strand.
CTACCTGTTGTTATTATAGTCTGTAACTACGCAATGATTATTTATGCTATTTCAGCAGCCAGTTCAGCGTATAACTTGCTGCGTAGCCATTCGAGATTGAAGATTCTTATCGACGAAGTGCCACGAGCAGTCTTGACGCTAATCGAACCCTCTCGCCTCGCTCCATATTCACTAGAGATTGAAGATTCTCATCGACGTAGTGCCACGAGCAGTCTTGACACTCATCGAACCCTCTCGCCTTGCTTCATATTCATTAGCGATTGAAGATTCTCATCGACGTAGTGCCACGAGCAGTCCTGGCACTCATCGAACCCTTTAGCCTTGCTCCATATTCATGAGAGATTGAAGATTTTTAGCATAGACTGAATATCGAAGAGATTAGCGTGAGTAAATCGCAAATCAAACTGGGCTACCTGTTGTTATCATAGTCTGTAACTACGCAATGATTGTTTGTGCTATTTCAGCAGCCAGTTCAGCGTATAACTTGCTGCGTAGCCATTCGAGATTGAAGATTCTCATCGACGTAGTGCCACGAGCAGTCTTGGCACTCATCAAGCCCTCTCGCCTTGCCCCATATTCATTAGAGATTGAAGATTCTCAGCGTAGACTGAATATCGAAGAGATTAGCGTGAGTAAATCGCAAATCAAACTGGGCTACCTGTTGTTATTATAGTCTGTAACTACGCAATGATTATTTGTGCTATTTCAGCAGCCAGTTCAGCGTATAACTTGCTGCGTAGCCATTTGAGATCAAATATTCTTATCGACGTAGTGCCACGAGCAGTCTTGACACTCATCGAACCCTCTCGCCTTGCTCCATATTCATTAGAGATTGAAGATTCTCATCGACGAAGTGCCACGAGCAGTCTTGACGCTAATCGAACCCTCTCGCCTCGCTTCATATTCACTAGAGATTGAAGATTCTCATCGACGTAGTGCCACGAGCAGTCTTGGCACTCATCGAACCCTCTCGCCTTGCTCCATATTCACTAGAGATTGAAGATTTTCAGCATAGACTAAATATCGAAGAGATTAGCGTGAGTAAATCGCAAATCAAACTGGACTACCTGTTGTTATTATAGTCTGTAACTACGCAATGATTATTAATGCTATTTCAGCAGCCAGTTCAGCGTATAACTTGCTGCGTAGCCATTTGAGATCAAATATTCTTATCGACGTAGTGCCACGAGCAGTCTTGACACTCATCGAACCCTCTCGCCTTGCTCCATATTCATTAGAGATTGAAGATTCTCATCGACGTAGTGCCACGAGCAGTCTTGGCACTCATCAAGCCCTCTCGCCTTGCCCCATATTCATTAGAGATTGAAGATTCTCAGCGTAGCCTGAATATCGAAGAGATTAGCGTGAGTAAATCACAAATCAAACTGGGCTACCTGTTCTTATTATAGTCTGTAACTACGCAATGATTATTTATGCTATTTCAGCAGCCAGTTCAGCGTATAACTTTCTGCGTAGCCATTTGAGATTAAAGATTCTTATCGACGTAGTGCCACGAGCAGTCTTGACACTCATCGAACCCTCTCGCCTTGCTCCATATTCATTAGAGATTGACGATTTTTAGCATAGACTGAATATCGAAGAGATTAGCGTGAGTAAATCGCAAATCAGACTGGGCTACCTGTTGTTATTATAGTCTGTAACTACGCAATGATTATTTGTGCTATTTCAGCAGCCAGTTCAGCGTATAACTTGCTGCGTAGCCATTTGAGATTGAAGATTCTTATCGACGAAGTGCCACGAGCAGTCTTGACGCTAATCGAACCCTCTCGCCTCGCTTCATATTCACTAGAGATTGAAGATTCTCATCGACGTAGTGCCACGAGCAGTCTTGGCACTCATCGAACCCTCTCGCCTTGCTCCATATTCATTAGAGATTGAAGATTTTCAGCATAGACTAAATATTGAAGAGATTAGCGTAAGTAAATCGCAAATCAAATTGGGCTACCTGTTGTTATTATAGTCTGTAACTACGCAATGATTATTTATGCTATTTCAGCAGCCAGCTCAGCGTATAACTTGCTACGTAGCCATTTGAGATTATAGATTCTTATCGACGTAGTGTCACGAGCAGTCTTGGAACTCATCGAACCCTCTCGCCTCGCTCCATATTCATTAGAGATTGAAGATTCTCATCGACGTAGTGCCACGAGCAGTCTTGGCACTCATCGAACCCTCTCGCCTCGCTCCATATTCATTAGAGATTGAAGATTCTCATCGACGTAGTGCCACGAGCAGTCTTGGCACTCATCGAACCCTCTCGCCTTGTTCCATATTCATTAGAGATTGAAGATTTTCAGCATAGACTGAATATCGAAGCGATTAGCGCGAGTAAATCGCAAATCAAACTGGACTACCTGTTGTTATTATAGTCTGTAACTACGCAATGATTATTCATGCTATTTCAGCTGCCAGTTCAGCGTATAACTTGCTGCGTAGCCATTTGAGATCAAAGATTCTTATCGACGTAGTGCCACGAGCAGTCTTGACACTCATCGAACCCTCTCGCCTTGCTCCATATTCATTAGAGATTGAAGATTCTCATCGACGTAGTGCCACGAGCAGTCTTGACACTCATCAAGCCCTCTCGCCTTGCCCCATATTCATTAGAGATTGAAGATTCTCAGCGTAGACTGAATATCGAAGAGATTAGCGTGAGTAAATCACAAATCAAACTGGGCTACCTGTTGTTATCATAGTCTGTAACTACGCAATGATTGTTTGTGCTATTTCAGCAGCCAGTTCAGCGTATAACTTGCTGCGTAGCCATTCGAGATTGAAGATTCTTATCGACGAAGTGCCACGAGCAGTCTTGACGCTAATCGAACCCTCTCGCCTCGCTCCATATTCACTAGAGATTGAAGATTCTCATCGACGTAGTGCCACGAGCAGTCTTGGCACTCATCGAACCCTCTCGCCTTGCTCCATATTCATTAGAGATTGAAGATTTTCAGCATAGACTGAATATCGAAGAGATTAGCGTGAGTAAATCGCAAATCAAATTGGGCTACCTGTTGTTATTATAGTCTGTAACTACGCAATGATTATTTATGCTATTTCAGCAGCCAGCTCAGCGTATAACTTGCTGCGTAGCCATTTGAGATCAAAGATCCTTATCGACGTAGTGCCACGAGCAGTCTTGACACTCATCGAACCCTCTCGCCTTGCTCCATATTCATTAGAGATTGAAGATTTTCAGCGTAGACTGAATATCGAAGAGATTAGCGTGAGTAAATCGCAAATCAAACTGGACTACCTGTTGTTATTATAGTCTGTAACTACGCAATGATTATTAATGCTATTTCAGCAGCCAGTTCAGCGTATAACTTGCTGCGTAGCCATTTGAGATCAAATATTCTTATCGACGTAGTGCCACGAGCAGTCTTGACACTCATCGAACCCTCTCGCCTTGCTCCATATTCATTAGAGATTGAAGATTCTCATCGACGTAGTGCCACGAGCAGTCTTGGCACTCATCAAGCCCTCTCGCCTTGCCCCATATTCATTAGAGATTGAAGATTCTCAGCGTAGACTGAATATCGAAGAGATTAGCGTGAGTAAATCGCAAATCAAACTGGGCTACCTGTTGTTATTGTAGTCTGTAACTACGCAATGATTATTTGTGCTATTTCAGCAGCCAGTTCAGCGTATAACTTGCTGCGTAGCCATTCGAGATTGAAGATTCTTATCGACGAAGTGCCACGAGCAGTCTTGACGCTAATCGAACCCTCTCGCCTCGCTCCATATTCACTAGAGATTGAAGATTCTCATCGACGTAGTGCCACGAGCAGTCTTGACACTCATCGAACCCTCTCGCCTTGCTCCATATTCATTAGAGATTGAAGATTTTCAGCGTAGACTGAATATCGAAGAGATTAGCGTGAGTAAATCACAAATCAAACTGGGCTACCTGTTGTTATTATAGTCTGTAACTACGCAATGATTATTTATGCTATTTCAGCAGCCAGTTCAGCGTATAACTTTCTGCGTAGCCATTTGAGATTAAAAATTCTTATCGACGTAGTGCCACGAGCAGTCTTGACACTCATCGAACCCTCTCGCCTTGCTTCATATTCATTAGAGATTGAAGATTTTCAGCGTAGACTGAATATCGAAGAGATTAGCGTGAGTAAATCGCAAATCAAACTGGACTACCTGTTGTTATTATAGTCTGTAACTACGCAATGATTATTAATGCTATTTCAGCAGCCAGTTCAGCGTATAACTTGCTGCGTAGCCATTTGATATCAAATATTCTTATCGACGTAGTGCCACGAGCAGTCTTGACACTCATCGAACCCTCTCGCCTTGCTCCATATTCATTAGAGATTGAAGATTCTCATCGACGTAGTGCCACGAGCAGTCTTGACACTCATCAAGCCCTCTCGCCTTGCCCCATATTCATTAGAGATTGAAGATTCTCAGCGTAGACTGAATATCGAAGAGATTAGCGTGAGTAAATCACAAATCAAACTGGGCTACCTGTTGTTATTATAGTCTGTAACTACGCAATGATTATTTGTGCTATTTCAGCAGCCAGTTCAGCGTATAACTTGCTGCGTAGCCATTCGAGATTGAAGATTCTTATCGACGAAGTGCCACGAGCAGTCTTGACGCTAATCGAACCCTCTCGCCTCGCTCCATATTCACTAGAGATTGAAGATTCTCATCGACGTAGTGCCACGAGCAGTCTTGGCACTCATCGAACCCTCTCGCCTTGCTCCATATTCATTAGAGATTGAAGATTTTCAGCATAGACTGAATATCGAAGAGATTAGCGTGAGTAAATCGCAAATCAAATTGGGCTACCTGTTGTTATTATAGTCTGTAACTACGCAATGATTATTTATGCTATTTCAGCAGCCAGTTTAGCGTATAACTTGCTCCGTAGCCATTTGAGATTGATGATTCTTATCGACGTAGTGCCACGAGCAGTCTTGGCACTCATCGAACCCTCTCGCCTTGCTCCATATTAATTCGAGATTGAAGATTTTCAGCATAGACTGAATATCGAAGAGATTAGCGTAAGTAAATTGCAAATCAAACTGGGCTTCCTGTTGTTATTATAGTCTGTAACTACGCAATGATTATTTATGCTATTTCAGCAGCCAGTTCAGCGTATAACTAGCTCCGTAGCCATTTGAGATTGAAGATTCTTATCGACGTAGTGCCGCGAGCGGTCTTGGCACTCATCGAACCCTCTCGCACTGCTCCATATTCATTAGAGATTGAAGATTCTCATCGACATAGTGCCACGAGCAGTCTTGGCACTCATCGAACCCTCTCGCCTTGCTCCATATTAATTAGAGATTGAAGATTTTCAGCATAGACTGAATATCGAAGAGATTAGCGTGAGTAAATCGCAAATCAAACTGTGCTACCTGTTGTTATCATAGTCTGTAACTACGCAATGATTATTTATGCTATTTCAGCAGCCATTCCAGCGTATAACTTGCTCCGTCGCCATTTGAGATTAAATATTCTTATCGACGTAGTGCCACGAGCAGTCTTGACACTCATCGAACCCTCTCGCTTTGCTCCATATTATTCATTAGAGATTGAAGATTCTCATCGATGTTGTGCCACGAGCAGACTCGGCACTCATCGAACCCTCTCGCCTTTCTCCATATTCATTAGAGATTGAACATTTTCAGCATAGACTAAATATCGGAAAGATTAGCGTGAGTAAATCGCAAATCAAACTGGGCTTCCTGTTGTTATTATAGTCTGTAACTACGCAATGATTATTTATGCTATTTCAGCAGCCAGTTCAGCGTATAACTAGCTCCGTAGCCATTTGAGATTGAAGATTCTTATCGACGTAGTGCCGCGAGCGGTCTTGGCACTCATCGAACCCTCTCGCACTGCTCCATATTCATTAGAGATTGAAGATTCTCATCGACATAGTGCCACGAGCAGTCTTGGCACTCATCGAACCCTCTCGCCTTGCTCCATATTAATTAGAGATTGAAGATTTTCAGCATAGACTGAATATCGAACAGATTAGCGTGAGTAAATCGCAAATCACACTGGGCTACCTGTTGTTATTATAGTCTGTAACTCATCGAACCCTCTCGCCTTGCTCCATATTAATTAGAGATTGAAGATTTTCAGCATAGACTGAATATCGAACAGATTAGCGTGAGTAAATCGCAAATCACACTGGGCTACCTGTTGTTATTATAGTCTGTAACGCAATGATTATTTATGCTATTTCAGCACCCAGTTTAGCGTATAACTTGCTCCGTAGCCATTTGAGATTGATGATTCTTATCGACGTAGTGCCACGAGCAGTCTTGGCACTCATCGAACCCTCTCGCCTTGCTCCATATTAATTAGAGATTGAAGATTTTCAGCATAGACTGAATATCGAAGAGATTAGCGTAAGTAAATCGCAAATCAAACTGGGCTTCCTGTTGTTATTATAGTCTGTAACTACGCAATGATTATTTATGCTATTTCAGCAGCCAGTTCAGCGTATAACTAGCTCCGTAGCCATTTGAGATTGAAGATTCTTATCGACGTAGTGCCGCGAGCGGTCTTGGCACTCATCGAACCCTCTCGCACTGCTCCATATTCATTAGAGATTGAAGATTCTCATCGACATAGTGCCACGAGCAGTCTTGGCACTCATCGAACCCTCTCGCCTTGCTCCATATTAATTAGAGATTGAAGATTTTCAGCATAGACTGAATATCGAACAGATTAGCGTGAGTAAATCGCAAATCACACTGGGCTACCTGTTGTTATTATAGTCTGTAACTCATCGAACCCTCTCGCCTTGCTCCATATTAATTAGAGATTGAAGATTTTCAGCATAGACTGAATATCGAACAGATTAGCGTGAGTAAATCGCAAATCACACTGGGCTACCTGTTGTCATTATAGTCTGTAACTACGCAATGATTATTTGTGCTATTTCAGCAGCCAGTTCAGCGTATAACTTGCTGCGTAGCCATTTGAGATTGAAGATTCTTATCGACGAAGTGCCACGAGCAGTCTTGACGCTAATCGAACCCTCTCGCCTCGCTCCATATTCATTAGAGATTGGAGATTCTCATCGACGTAGTGCCACGAGCAGTCCTGGCACTCATCGAACCCTCTCGCCTTGCTCCATATTCATTAGAGATTGGAGATTTTCAGCATAGACTGAATATCGGAGAGATTAGCGTGAGTAAATCGCAAATCAATCTGGGCTGCCTGTTGTTATTATAGTCTGTAACTACGCAATGATTATTCATGCTATTTCAGCAGCCAGTTCAGCGTATAACTTGCTCCGTAGCGATTTGAGATGAAAGATTCTTATCGACGTAGTGCCACGAGCAGTCTTGACACTCATCGAACCCTATCGCCTTGCTCCATATTCATTAGAGATTGAAGATTCTCATCGACGTAGTGCGACGATCAGTCTTGGCACTCATCGAACCCTCTCGCCTTGCTCCATATTCATTAGAGATTGAAGATTTTCAGCATAGACTGAATATCGAAGAGATTAGCGTGAGTCAATCGCAAATCAAACTGGGCTACCTGTTGTTATTATAGTCTGTAACTACGCAATGATTATTCATGCTATTTCAGCTGCCCGTTCAGCGTATAACTTGCTGCGTAGCCATTTGAGATCAAAGATTCTTATCGACGTAGTGCCACGAGCAGTCTTGACACTCATCGAACCCTCTGGCGTTGCTCCATATTTGTTAGAGATTGAAGATTCTCATCGACGTAGTGCCGCGAGCAGTCTTGGCACTCATGGAACCCTCTCGCCTCGCTCCATATTCATTAGAGATCGAAGATTTTCAGCATAGACTGAATATCGAAGAGATTAGCGTGAGTAAATCCTAAATCAAACTGTGCTACCTGTTGTTATCATAGTCTGTAACTACGCAATGATTATTTATGCTATTTCAGCAGCGATTCCAGCGTATAACTTGCTCCGTCGCCATTTGAGATTGAAGATTCTTATTGACGTAGTGCCACGAGCACTCTTGACACTCATCGAACCCTCTCGCTTTGCTCCATATTCATTAGAGATTGAAGATTCTCATCGACGTTGTGCCACGAGCAGACTCGGCACTCATCGAACCCTCTCGCCTTTCTCCATATTCATTAGAGATTGAACATTTTCAGCATAGACTAAATATCGGAGAGATTAGCGTGAGTTAATCGCAAATCAAACTGGGCTTCCTGTTGTTATTATAATCTGTAACTACGCAATGATTATTCATGCTATTTCAGCAGCCAGTTCAGCGTATAACTAGCTCCGTAGCCATTTGAGATTGAAGATTCTTATCGACGTAGTGCCGCGAGCGGTCTTGGCACTCATCGAACCCTCTCGCACTGCTCCATATTCATTAGAGATTGAAGATTCTCATCGACGTAGTGCCACGAGCAGTCTTGGCACTCATCGAACCCTCTCGCCTTGCTCCATATTAATTAGAGATTGAAGATTTTCAGCATAGACTGAATATCGAACAGATTAGCGTGAGTAAATCGCAAATCACACTGGGCTACCTGTTGTTATTATAGTCTGTAACTACGCAATGATTATTTATGCTATTTCAGCACCCAGTTTAGCGTATAACTTGCTCCGTAGCCATTTGAGATTGATGATTCTTATCGACGTAGTGCCACGAGCAGTCTTGACACTCATCGAACCCTCTCGCCTTGCTCCATATTTATTAGAGATTGAAGATTCTCATCGACGTAGTGCCACGAGCAGTCTTGACACTTATCGAACCCTCTCGCCTTGCTCCCATATTCATTAGCGATTGAAGATTCTCATCGACGTAGTGCCACGAGCAGTCCTGGCTCTCATCGAACCCTCTCGCCTTGCTCCATATTCATTAGAGATTGAAGATTTTCAGCATAGACTGAATGTCGAAGAGATTAGCGTGAGTAAATCGCAAATCAAACTGGGCTACCTGTTGTTATTATAGTCTGTAACTACACAATGATTATATATGCTATTTCAGCAGCCAGTTCTGCGTATAACTTGCTCCGTAGCCATTTGAGATTAAAGATTCTTATCGACGTAGTTCCACGAGCAGTCTTGACACTTATCGAACCCTCTCGCCTTGCTCCATATTCATTAGAGATTGAAGATTCTCAGCATAGACTGAATATCGAAGATATTAGCGTGAGTAAATCGCAAATCAAACTGGGCTACCTGTTGTTATTATAGTCTGTAACTACGCAATGATTATTTGTGCTATTTCAGCAGCCAGTTCAGCGTATAACTTGCTGCGTAGCCATTTGAGATTGAAGATTCTTATCGACGAAGTGCCACGAGCAGTCTTGACGCTAATCGAACCCTCTCGCCTCGCTCCATATTCATTAGAGATTGGAGATTCTCATCGACGTAGTGCCACGAGCAGTCCTGGCACTCATCGAACCCTCTTGCCTTGCTCCATATTCATTAGAGATTGGAGATTTTCAGCATAGACTGAATATCGGAGAGATTAGCGTGAGTAAATCGCAAATCAAATTGGGCGACCTGTTGTTATTATAGTCTATAACTACGCAATGATTATTTATGCTATATCAGCAGTCAGTTCAGCGTATAACTTGCTCCGTAGCCATTTGAGATTAAAGATTCTTATCGACGTAGTGCCACGAGCAGTCTTGACACTCATCGAACCCTCTCGCGTTGCTCCATATTTGCTAGAGATTGAAGATTCTCATCGACGTAGTGCCACGATTAGTCTTGGCACTCATGGAACCCTCTCGCCTTGCTTCATATCCATTAGAGATTGAAGATTTTCAGCATAGACTGAATATCGAAGAGATTATCGTGAGTAAATCGCAAATCAAACTGGGCTACCTGTTGTTAATATAGTCTGTAACTACGCAATGATTATTCATGCTATTTCAGCAGCGAGTTCAGCGTATAACTTGCTCCGTAGCCATTTGAGATTAAAGATTCTTATCGACGTAGTGCCACTAGCAGTCTTGACGCAAATGAGTTTGTGAATAAATTGACAGAAATTAGGAAAAATGACGCGGGCACATCCGGTACCAAAAACGCGAAATTATCATTATTATTTATTCAGAAATGTAGTTACAATGCGGAGGGTAGGTCCTCAAAGTCGACTCCCATAGAGGTGAGCAGATCACCTGTGCATGGGTTGCCAAAAGTATAAAGAAATACAGAAAGAAGTAACAAATACTAAATATAAACATTATAAATGAGCACGAGTAGATAAAAGAGGATAAAGTGTAAAAAATAAATAAAACCAAACCAATAAAAATAAAAATAAAAATAAAAATGAAATTAAAAATAAAAAAACAAATATACATATATACACACGAGATAATTTACAGTTGTTATATATAAAAACAAGACAAGAACCGTTCATGGCAGGTAGGTTCTTATCCATGAACATAATGTGCGCTTGATAGTAATTCTTTTGTTTGTTAGGGTTTTTAGGGCGTAAGGCAGCAAATTAAAAGTTTTAGTAGCAGTCAGCAGGCTACCTTTGCTACCGATCGTTATTTTGACCTTAGGTAAGGGTAGAAGTTTATTTCTCGTGGTGCTGGTAGAGCGCTCGAAGTCAGATTTTAATTTCTTGTAGTGGCGCAAAAGGGCTTCGAGGGTGTGAGATTGCCTAAGAGAGAGAGGCCTAATAGAGCTTTCAGATTGCCTACAGAACATTCTAGTGATTCTGTCCTGCAATGATTGGAGCGAGCTCAGTGCATTATGGTACGCCCCACCCCAAGCAATGATGCGATAGGTACTGATGCTTTGGAATAGAGCGTAATAGATTACCCGTAGCAATTCAGGGGCCAAGATGTTGATTAGCTAAGAAAATATGAAGATTAAGTATCGGGTCTTCTTAACAATGTACTCAATGTGCCTTTCCCATCTCATGTGACAGTCAAAATGGACTCCCAGGTACTTACAATACTCGACTCTTTTGATGGGTTGACCATCTATTTTTATGTCAACGCTACTAGGAACACTATCGCGATAATTACCAAAAGTGACAACAATCGTTTTTGAAACGTTCAAAGACAGCTGGCTTAAAGCAAGCCAGCTACGGACCCTACCAAGATAGTCATTCATCTGATCCTGAGCGTTCGCCCGTGTGCTACCAGTACTTGTAATGGCAGTGTCATCTGCATAAGAGACCAGCGACTGCTTAAAGACCAGCGAGTGCTTAAAAAAAATCGTGAAATAAAATCGGAAATAAATTTTACTGCCCAAACTGAGTAAATGTGCCCTCTTATATTATTAGGGTGGACTTCTGGAACAAAAATGAGTTTGTACAAAAATTGATGGTGATTAGAAAAAATGGCGCGGGTACATCCGGTACCAAAAACGCCAAATAAAATCGGTAATGAACTCCTGCGCCCAAACGGAGTAAATGCGCCCTCTAATGTCAATAGGGTCGACTTCTGGGACGAAATTAGGTTTGTAACAAAATTGGCGGAAATTAAAAAATATGGCGCGGGTACATCCGGTACCAAAAACGCGAAATAAAATCGGAAATGAATTCCTGCGCCCAAACGGAGTAAATGTGCTATCTAATATTATTATGGTGGTGTGACGTTCTCACCGACTTACCATATGGAACACACACTTGCCGACAACAACACAAACAGGTCACACCCTTCTTAACTCTTGATTAATAACAATACTATAATACCTAACTAGGATATAAGATATCTACCTTACCGATGGTCCATACCAGAGGATAACTTATCATCTGGAATAAATGCAATACCTACAATCGAAAGTATACCAACTACGATACACCATATTACCATCCTGTGGAATGAACCACGCAAGGTTATAATAAGTACACTATATTTTGTAGACTACATGTAATTCCACATTTATAAGAACTCATAATAACGAACATATAAACATTATATTCATGTGAAACTACTCACATTCAATATTATATTTTTGTAATACACATCTTACATTATTATGTTATACTATATTCATATATCATAAATTTGTTATTCATTAACTTCATACATGCATAAATAAGGCATATAGAAAACGAATTACTCTTGAATATATCAGGAAAAGTTCCTTTCCTATAGTATATAAAATAGAATAAGAAATAATATAAGGAATAAAGAACCCTTGGCAACAGGCATATGACTCATTACCACGTGCAACCAGCCCGGTCACTCGTTACAATAACAAGGCCATAAAACTCGAGACGGTGTTTACCCTATCATAAACAAACGTCCGGTCAACCGATACAATAACAACCACTCGAAAACAACTCCAGGAAGACCGTTGCAATAACAGCAGCTGCACATGAGTCATACGCCCGAAGTCACAAGTCCAAGCACGCAAGGGATGTAAACAACTCCCACTATCTAGATCTTAAGGTATATATAAGGCCCCACCACACAAGGCTTACCACCACTCCGCTGTACTGACCATACTATTACTCCGTGTCAACGTCAGTCTTCGGCAAGATCTCATAGAGTCAAGTTCGATCATTACTCCGCGTAAAATTAACTCAATTTCTAAAGATCGCTTCCTCGTGTCCGTGGTCGCACAATCATATTCTAAAGTAACATCTAATGCATAAGACGGGTGAACTCGCGATTTTAACGCTTTGAGAATTATTTTATTCAAACTAAAATAACTTCAACATTCAGTAAGCCGGTAAAGTCTTGTGTGGTTCGGCGCACTAAAAGAATTACTTTATAATCCAAACTTATAATAAAATCAAGCCTCAATAAAACGAGCAAATAACTACAACCAACTTAATTCAAGGTAAATTCATTATCCTTTACTTCATATTCCAAATCCAAACCGAATAGAGTCAGGGCTTTTCACTTAAGCCAACTCTATTCATTCTCACACATCTTTCAGATACTGTGGTACATGCCAAGGTTTAGTGACCTTAGCTTACTCCAGTATCACACACGTTTAGCAATACGGCGGAGAACTACTTTCTTCGCCACGCTGAAGTCTTTTACTTTACACATTAACGTTAGGGCTGTCACTAGACATAGCCAACGTTAATAATATCCCTTTTCCTTACCTACAGATGAACAACTCTGAAATAAGGAAGAAAAGGAACAAACGCCGTGCAGGTAAACGAGTACGCGCACGCATAGCCAAAGCGGTAGCACGGGAAGAACAGCAGCTCCGCGAAGCTATCAATAAAGTCGAGACCCCCAAGTGGCTAAAAGATTACCTAAAAGACATTTACTCGAGCCCGGTCAGTGACGATAGTCGCGATACAATAATAATACCAGTTTCGGGTCCACCCGAAGCTGAACAACCATCTTCATACGAAGAGTCTCCTTCCTACCGGTCTACGGAATCCTTTCCTGGGCTCCTGGAAGAAACACCAAGGACTCTCATCCAGCACTCTATAGAGTACCAAGGAACCAGGTGTGTGGTCGACACCTTAGAGACCACCCTAACTCGACGGATCTTCGGCACTGGCAATCCAGACAACACATTTCCACCCGTTACGCCCAAGATTGTCGAAATCATCGAGTTGGATTAAAGGTAAGGCTTTTTCATACGATTTTACCCCATTTTAACTATTCTATAACTATAGCAATATAACCTCACCTCGATCCGTCCATGTGGATTTAAATGAAGTTACGTTGAACCTGAACGTGAGATTTTCGGTATTAGATAAATTCAGGGTCTTAGGGTCCTGATTCGTTTTCTGTTTATCGATACCCGCGTCAGTCTGTAACAACGTTAAAATAAAATTTTGGTGTCAGAAGTGGGATTCGAGGATAAATTTTGCAAAAATAGTTATAAAATAGAAACATAAAAATGGTTTCACGACTCAGAAGTGGTAAAAATTTAGATGCAGCAAAACTAGCACAATTAGATCTGGATTTAACTGCAAAATTAGCACAAGTAGAAGCACGAGAAACAGAAGTACTTAAAATACAACAGAAAAACAAAAATAGGGAACTAGAATTGACAGAGAGAAACCGGGATTTACAAGAACAAATAGAAGAACTTAGGAAACAGTCCGAACGGCAACAACAGTTAGAAGCAGAATTAAATAAATTAAGACAAGAGAAATCAAATCCACAACCAGGTTCTTCGACAGATCAAAATACCAATCAAAATGAAATCACTATTCCCCTACAAACTCAAACAATTCCGCTTCCAGAAAACCCAAATAACCCACATACAGACAATACTCAAACCTCTACCCCAATAATCGACCAAACTACTGTAACAATACCCATTAGAGATCCCTTACAGAATCTTACAGACGAATTAAGAATATTAAGACGAGAAATGGAATCTCTAAGATCAAATCAAAGACGTAGTGAATCTAGAAGCACACCGTGCCCAACTACCCCTACAGAAACTACACTTACTATGAAACAAGCCATAGAAATGGTACCTAGCTTTGACGGGAATACGAATACTCTCATGGCATTCACTGGAGCGTGTAGAAGAGCTAAGAGCATGATTTCACCTAACTCGGAAACAATATTAATCAAATTATTGAAAGGCAAATTAACTTCACGGGCTGCAATGGCACTAGAAGACGAGGAATTCGGAACAGTTCAAGGATTTATAGACCAGTTGTTCGAGATCTTTAGCCCAAATCGGTCTACTAACTTCTATCGAGGCGAACTTGCTAATATCTTTAAAAAATCGGGAGAACATATAATAGAATACATTAGCCGCGTCAAAGACCTAAAAACAGCCATTTTAGAAATAGAAAGGAGAACGAACGGTTACGTGGATACGGAATCCGTAGGAATAGAGACCTTGGATAGTTTCCTAGACGGACTTTCCGCCGACTATCGTAACGCGCTCCAGATTACAGGCGTTCGCACGTTCTCCGAGGCCACGGCAAAGGCAATCGAAATTATCGAGTTGGACTAAAGGTAAGGCTCTTTCATACGATTTTACCCCATTTTAACTATTCTATAACTATAGCAATATAACCTCACCTCGATCCGTCCATGTGGATTTAAATGAGGTTACGTTGAACCTGAACGTGAGATTTTCGGTACTAGATAAATTCAGGGTCTTAGGGTCCTGATTCGTTTTCTTTTTATCGATACCCGCGTCAGTCTGTAACAACTCATTTTAAAATTCTGAAAAAAATATGGGGACGTTCAATGCGCCAGAGTGTGCGATTTCACCCCTCTGGACTTTCTTCTCCGGCGACCAGGAAACCTGGAATCACAACATTGATCGATTGAGCGAGCCGAGAGCTGAAACGGGCATATTTGATGAGAAAATTTCGAACTCATTTTAAAATTCTGAAAAAAATATGGGGAGGTTCAATGCGCCAGAGTGTGCGAGTTCACCCCTCTGGACTTTCTTCTCCGGCGACCAGGTAACCTGGAATCACAACATTGATCGATTGAGCGATCCGAGAGCTGAAACGCGCATATTTGATGAGAAAATTTCGAACTCATTTTAGAATTCTGAAAAAAATATGGGGAGGTTCAATGCGCCAGAGTGTTCGATTTCACCTCTCTGGACTTTCTTCTCCGGCGACCAGGAAACCTGGAATCACAACATTGATCGATTGAGCGAGCCGAGAGCTGAAACGCGCATATTTGATGAGAAAATTTCGAACTCATTTTAAAATTCTGAAAAAAATATGGGGAGGTTCAATGCGCCAGAGTGTGCGATTTCACCCCTCTGGACTTTTTTCTCCGGCGACCAGGAAACCTGGAATCACAACATTGATCGATTGAGCGATCCGAGAGCTGAAACGCGCATATTTGATGAGAAAATGTCGAACTCATTTCAAAATTCTGAAAAAAATATGGGGAGGTTCAATGCGCCAGAGTGTGCGATTTCACCCCTCTGGACTTTCTTCTCCGGCGACCAGGAAACCTGGAATCACAACATTGATCGATTGAGCGATCCGAGAGCTGAAACGCGCATATTTGATGAGAAAATTTCGAACTCATTTTAAAATTCTGAAAAAAATATGGGGAGGTTCAATGCGCCAGAGTGTGCGATTTCACCCCTCTGGACTTTCTTCTCCGGCGACCAGGAAACCTGGAATCACAACATTGATCGATTGAGCGATCCGAGAGCTGAAACGCGCATATTTGATGAGAAAATTTCGAACTCATTTTAAAATTCTGAAAAAAATATGGGGAGGTTCAATGCGCCAGAGTGTGCGATTTCACCCCTCTGGACTTTCTTCTCCGGCGACCAGGAAACCTGGAATCACAACATTGATCGATTGAGCGATCCGAGAGCTGAAACGCGCATATTTGATGAGAAAATGTCGAACTCATTTTAAAATTCTGAAAAAAATATGGGGAGGTTCAATGCGCCAGAGTGTGCGATTTCACCCCTCTGGACTTTCTTCTCCGGCGACCAGGAAACCTGGAATCACAACATTGATCGATTGAGCGATCCGAGAGCTGAAACGCGCATATTTGATGAGAAAATTTCGAACTCATTTTAAAATTCTGAAAAAAATATGGGGAGGTTCAATGCGCCAGAGTGTGCGATTTCACCCCTCTGGACTTTCTTCTCCGGCGACCAGGAAACCTGGAATCACAACATTGATCGATTGAGCGATCCGAGAGCTGAAACGCGCATATTTGATGAGAAAATTTCGAACTCATTTTAAAATTCTGAAAAAAATATGGGGAGGTTCAATGCGCCCGAGTGTGCGATTTCACCCCTCTGGACTTTCTTCTCCGGCGACCAGGAAACCTGGAATCACAACATTGATCGATTGAGCGATCCGAGAGCTGAAACGCGCATATTTGATGAGAAAATTTCGAACTCATTTTAAAATTCTGAAAAAAATATGGGTAGGTTCAATGCGCCAGAGTGTGCGATTTCACCCCTCTGGACTTTTTTCTCCGGCGACCAGGAAACCTGGAATCACAACATTGATCGATTGAGCGATCCGAGAGCTGAAACGCGCATATTTGATGAGAAAATGTCGAACTCATTTCAAAATTCTGAAAAAAATATGGGGAGGTTCAATGCGCCAGAGTGTGCGATTTCACCCCTCTGGACTTTCTTCTCCGGCGACCAGGAAACCTGGAATCACAACATTGATCGATTGAGCGATCCGAGAGCTGAAACGCGCATATTTGATGAGAAAATTTCGAACTCATTTTAAAATTCTGAAAAAAATATGGGGAGGTTCAATGCGCCAGATTGTGCGATTTCACCCCTCTGGACTTTTTTCTCCGGCGACCAGGAAACCTGGAATCACAACATTGATCGATTGAGCGATCCGAGAGCTGAAACGCGCATATTTGATGAGAAAATTTCGAACTCATTTTAAAATTCTGAAAAAAATATGGGGAGGTTCAATGCGCCAGAGTGTGCGATTTCACCCCTCTGGACTTTCTTCTCCGGCGACCAGGAAACCTGGAATCACAACATTGATCGATTGAGCGATCCGAGAGCTGAAACGCGCATATTTGATGAGAAAATTTCGAACTCATTTTAAAATTCTGAAAAAAATATGGGGAGGTTCAATGCGCCAGAGTGTGCGATTTCACCCCTCTGGACTTTCTTCTCCGGCGACCAGGAAACCTGGAATCACAACATTGATCGATTGAGCGATCCGAGAGCTGAAACGCGCATATTTGATGAGAAAATTTCGAACTCACTTTAAAATTCTGAAAAAAATATGGGGAGGTTCAATGCGCCAGAGTGTGCGATTTCACCCCTCTGGACTTTCTTCTCCGGCGACCAGGAAACCTGGAATCACAACATTGATCGATCGAGCGATCCGAGAGCTGAAACGCGCATATTTGATGAGAAAATTTCGAACTCATTTTAAAATTCTGAAAAAAATATGGGGAGGTTCAATGCGCCAGAGTGTGCGATTTCACCCCTCTGGACTTTCTTCTCCGGCGACCAGGAAACCTGGAATCACAACATTGATCGATTGAGCGATCCGAGAGCTGAAACGCGCATATTTGATGAGAAAATTTCGAACTCATTTTAAAATTCTGAAAAAAATATGCGGAGGTTCAATGCGCCAGAGTGTGCGATTTCACCCCTCTGGACTTTCTTCTCCGGCGACCAGGAAACCTGGAATCACAACATTGATCGATTGAGCGATCCGAGAGCTGAAACGCGCATATTTGATGAGAAAATTTCGAACTCATTTTAAAATTCTGAAAAAAATACGGGGAGGTTCAATGCGCCAGAGTGTGCGATTTCACCCCTCTGGACTTTCTTCTCCGGCGACCAGGAAACCTGGAATCACAACATTGATCGATCGAGCGATCCGAGAGCTGAAACGCGCATATTTGATGAGAAAATTTCGAACTCATTTTAAAATTCTGAAAAAAATATGGGGAGGTTCAATGCGCCAGAGTGTGCGATTTCACCCCTCTGGACTTTCTTCTCCGGCGACCAGGAAACCTGGAATCACAACATTGATCGATTGAGCGATCCGAGAGCTGAAACGCGCATATTTGATGAGAAAATTTCGAACTCATTTTAAAATTCTGAAAAAAATATGGGGAGGTTCAATGCGCCAGAGTGTGCGATTTCACCCCTCTGGACTTTCTTCTCCGGCGACCAGGAAACCTGGAATCACAACATTGATCGATCGAGCGATCCGAGAGCTGAAACGCGCATATTTGATGAGAAAATTTCGAACTCATTTTAAAATTCTGAAAAAAATATGGGGAGGTTCAATGTGCCAGAGTGTGCGATTTCACCCCTCTGGACTTTCTTCTCCGGCGACCAGGAAACCTGAAATCACAACATTGATCGATCGAGCGATCCGAGAGCTGAAACGCGCATATTTGATGAGAAAATTTCGAACTCATTTTGAAATTCTGAAAAAAATATGGGGAGGTTCAATGCGCCAGAGTGTGCGATTTCACCCCTCTGGACTTTCTTCTCCGGCGACCAGGAAACCTGGAATCACAACATTGATCGATCGAGCGATCCGAGAGCTGAAACGCGCATATTTGATGAGAAAATTTCGAACTCATTTTAAAATTCTGAAAAAAATATGGGGAGGTTCAATGTGCCAGAGTGTGCGATTTCACCCCTCTGGACTTTCTTCTCCGGCGACCAGGAAACCAGGAATCACAACATTGATCGATTGAGCGATCCGAGAGCTGAAACGCGCATATTTGATGAGAAAATTTCGAACTCATTTTGAAATTCTGAAAAAAATATGGGGAGGTTCAATGCGCCAGAGTGTGCGATTTCACCCCTCTGGACTTTCTTCTCCGGCGACCAGGAAACCTGGAATCACAACATTGATCGATTGAGCGATCCGAGAGCTGAAACGCGCACATTTGATGAGAAAATTTCGAACTCATTTTAAAATTCTGAAAAAAAAATGGGGAGGTTCAATTCGCCAGATTGTGCGATTTCACCCCTCTGGACTTTTTTCTCCGGCGACCAGGAAACCTGGAATCACAACATTGATCGATTGAGCGATCCGAGAGCTGAAACGCGCATATTTGATGAGAAAATTTCGAACTCATTTTAAAATTCTGAAAAAAATATGGGGAGGTTCAATGCGCCAGAGTGTGCGATTTCACCCCTCTGGACTTTCTTCTCCGGCGACCAGGAAACCTGGAATCACAACATTGATCGATTGAGCGATCCGAGAGCTGAAACGCGCATATTTGATGAGAAAATTTCGAACTCATTTTAAAATTCTGAAAAAAATATGGGGAGGTTCAATGCGCCAGAGTGTGCGATTTCACCCCTCTGGACTTTCTTCTCCGGCGACCAGGAAACCTGGAATCACAACATTGATCGATTGAGCGATCCGAGAGCTGAAACGCGCATATTTGATGAGAAAATTTCGAACTCATTTTAAAATTCTGAAAAAAATATGGGGAGGTTCAATGCGCCAGAGTGTGCGATTTCACCCCTCTGGACTTTCTTCTCCGGCGACCAGGAAACCTGGAATCACAACATTGATCGATCGAGCGATCCGAGAGCTGAAACGCGCATATTTGATGAGAAAATTTCGAACTCATTTTAAAATTCTGAAAAAAATATGGGGAGATTCAATGTGCCAGAGTGTGCGATTTCACCCCTCTGGACTTTCTTCTCCGGCGACCAGGAAACCTGGAATCACAACATTGATCGATCGAGCGATCCGAGAGCTGAAACGCGCATATTTGATGAGAAAATTTCGAACTCATTTTGAAATTCTGAAAAAAATATGGGGAGGTTCAATGCGCCAGAGTGTGCGATTTCACCCCTCTGGACTTTCTTCTCCGGCGACCAGGAAACCTGGAATCACAACATTGATCGATCGAGCGATCCGAGAGCTGAAACGCGCATATTTGATGAGAAAATTTCGAACTCATTTTAAAATTCTGAAAAAAATATGGGGAGGTTCAATGTGCCGGAGTGTGCGATTTCACCCCTCTGGACTTTCTTCTCCGGCGACCAGGAAACCTGGAATCACAACATTGATCGATTGAGCGATCCGAGAGCTGAAACGCGCATATTTGATGAGAAAATTTCGAACTCATTTTGAAATTCTGAAAAAAATATGCGGAGGTTCAATGCGCCAGAGTGTGCGATTTCACCCCTCTGGACTTTCTTCTCCGGCGACCAGGAAACCTGGAATCACAACATTGATCGATTGAGCGATCCGAGAGCTGAAACGCGCACATTTGATGAGAAAATTTCGAACTCATTTTAAAATTCTGAAAAAAATATGGGGAGGTTCAATGCGCCAGATTGTGCGATTTCACCCCTCTGGACTTTTTTCTCCGGCGACCAGGAAACCTGGAATCACAACATTGATCGATTGAGCGATCCGAGAGCTGAAACGCGCATATTTGATGAGAAAATTTCGAACTCATTTTAAAATTCTGAAAAAAATATGGGGAGGTTCAATGCGCCAGAGTGTGCGATTTCACCCCTCTGGACTTTCTTCTCCGGCGACCAGGAAACCTGGAATCACAACATTGATCGATTGAGCAATCCGAGAGCTGAAACGCGTTTATTTGATGAGAAAATGTCGAACTCATTTTAAAATTCTGAAAAAAATATGGGGAGGTTCAATGCGCCAGAGTGTGCGATTTCACCCCTCTGGACTTTCTTCTCCGGCGACCAGGAAACCTGGAATCACAACATTGATCGATTGAGCGATCCGAGAGCTGAAACGCGCATATTTGATGAGAAAATTTCGAACTCATTTTAAAATTCTGAAAAAAATATGGGGAGGTTCAATGCGCCAGAGTGTGCGATTTCACCCCTCTGGACTTTCTTCTCCGGCGACCAGGAAACCTGGAATCACAACATTGATCGATTGAGCGATCCGAGAGCTGAAACGCGCATATTTGATGAGAAAATTTCGAACTCATTTTAAAATTCTGAAAAAAATATGGGGAGGTTCAATGCGCCAGAGTGTGCGATTTCACCCCTCTGGACTTTCTTCTCCGGCGACCAGGAAACCTGGAATCACAACGTTGATCGATTGAGCGATCCGAGAGCTGAAACGCGCATATTTGATGAGAAAATTTCGAACTCATTTTAAAATTCTGAAAAAAATATGGGGAGGTTCAATGCGCCAGAGTGTGCGATTTCACCCCTCTGGACTTTCTTCTCCGGCGACCAGGAAACCTGGAATCACAACATTGATCGATTGAGCGATCCGAGAGCTGAAACGCGCATATTTGATGAGAAAATTTCGAACTCATTTTAAAATTCTGAAAAAAATATGGGGAGGTTCAATGCGCCCGAGTGTGCGATTTCACCCCTCTGGACTTTCTTCTCCGGCGACCAGGAAACCTGGAATCACAACATTGATCGATTGAGCGATCCGAGAGCTGAAACGCGCATATTTGATGAGAAAATTTCGAACTCATTTTAAAATTCTGAAAAAAATATGGGGAGGTTCAATGCGCCAGAGTGTGCGATTTCACCCCTCTGGACTTTCTTCTCCGGCGACCAGGAAACCTGGAATCACAACATTGATCGATTGAGCGATCCGAGAGCTGAAACGCGCATATTTGATGAGAAAATTTCGAACTCATTTTAAAATTCTGAAAAAAATATGGGGAGGTTCAATGCGCCAGAGTGTGCGATTTCACCCCTCTGGACTTTCTTCTCCGGCGACCAGGAAACCTGGAATCACAACATTGATCGATTGAGCGATCCGAGAGCTGAAACGCGCATATTTGATGAGAAAATTTCGAACTCATTTTAAAATTCTGAAAAAAATATGGGGAGGTTCAATGCGCCAGAGTGTGCGATTTCACCCCTCTGGACTTTCTTCTCCGGCGACCAGGAAACCTGGAATCACAACATTGATCGATCGAGCGATCCGAGAGCTGAAACGCGCATATTTGATGAGAAAATTTCGAACTCATTTTAAAATTCTGAAAAAAATATGGGGAGGTTCAATGCGCCAGAGTGTGCGATTTCACCCCTCTGGACTTTCTTCTCCGGCGACCAGGAAACCTGGAATCACAACATTGATCGATTGAGCGATCCGAGAGCTGAAACGCGCATATTTGATGAGAAAATTTCGAACTCATTTTAAAATTCTGAAAAAAATATGGGGAGGTTCAATGCGCCAGAGTGTGCGATTTCACCCCTCTGGACTTTCTTCTCCGGCGACCAGGAAACCTGGAATCACAACATTGATCGATCGAGCGATCCGAGAGCTGAAACGCGCATATTTGATGAGAAAATTTCGAACTCATTTTAAAATTCTGAAAAAAATATGGGGAGGTTCAATGTGCCAGAGTGTGCGATTTCACCCCTCTGGACTTTCTTCTCCGGCGACCAGGAAACCTGGAATCACAACATTGATCGATCGAGCGATCCGAGAGCTGAAACGCGCATATTTGATGAGAAAATTTCGAACTCATTTTGAAATTCTGAAAAAAATATGGGGAGGTTCAATGCGCCAGAGTGTGCGATTTCACCCCTCTGGACTTTCTTCTCCGGCGACCAGGAAACCTGGAATCACAACATTGATCGATCGAGCGATCCGAGAGCTGAAACGCGCATATTTGATGAGAAAATTTCGAACTCATTTTAAAATTCTGAAAAAAATATGGGGAGGTTCAATGTGCCAGAGTGTGCGATTTCACCCCTCTGGACTTTCTTCTCCGGCGACCAGGAAACCTGGAATCACAACATTGATCGATCGAGCGATCCGAGAGCTGAAACGCGCATATTTGATGAGAAAATTTCGAACTCATTTTGAAATTCTGAAAAAAATATGGGGAGGTTCAATGCGCCAGAGTGTGCGATTTCACCCCTCTGGACTTTCTTCTCCGGCGACCAGGAAACCTGGAATCACAACATTGATCGATCGAGCGATCCGAGAGCTGAAACGCGCATATTTGATGAGAAAATTTCGAACTCATTTTAAAATTCTGAAAAAAATATGGGGAGGTTCAATGTGCCAGAGTGTGCGATTTCACCCCTCTGGACTTTCTTCTCCGGCGACCAGGAAACCTGGAATCACAACATTGATCGATTGAGCGATCCGAGAGCTGAAACGCGCATATTTGATGAGAAAATTTCGAACTCATTTTGAAATTCTGAAAAAAATATGGGGAGGTTCAATGCGCCAGAGTGTGCGATTTGACCCCTCTGGACTTTCTTCTCCGGCGACCAGGAAACCTGGAATCACAACATTGATCGATTGAGCGATCCGAGAGCTGAAACGCGCACATTTGATGAGAAAATTTCGAACTCATTTTAAAATTCTGAAAAAAATATGGGGAGGTTCAATGCGCCAGAGTGTGCGATTTCACCCCTCTGGACTTTCTTCTCCGGCGACCAGGAAACCTGGAATCACAACATTGATCGATTGAGCGATCCGAGAGCTGAAACGCGCATATTTGATGAGAAAATTTCGAACTCATTTTAAAATTCTGAAAAAAATATGGGGAGGTTCAATGCGCCAGAGTGTGCGATTTCACCCCTCTGGACTTTCTTCTCCGGCGACCAGGAAACCTGGAATCACAACATTGATCGATTGAGCGATCCGAGAGCTGAAACGCGCATATTTGATGAGAAAATTTCGAACTCATTTTAAAATTCTGAAAAAAATATGGGGAGGTTCAATGCGCCCGAGTGTGCGATTTCACCCCTCTGGACTTTCTTCTCCGGCGACCAGGAAACCTGGAATCACAACATTGATCGATTGAGCGATCCGAGAGCTGAAACGCGCATATTTGATGAGAAAATTTCGAACTCATTTTAAAATTCTGAAAAAAATATGGGGAGGTTCAATGCGCCAGATTGTGCGATTTCACCCCTCTGGACTTTTTTCTCCGGCGACCAGGAAACCTGGAATCACAACATTGATCGATTGAGCGATCCGAGAGCTGAAACGCGCATATTTGATGAGAAAATTTCGAACTCATTTTAAAATTCTGAAAAAAATATGGGGAGGTTCAATGCGCCAGAGTGTGCGATTTCACCCCTCTGGACTTTCTTCTCCGGCGACCAGGAAACCTGGAATCACAACATTGATCGATTGAGCAATCCGAGAGCTGAAACGCGTTTATTTGATGAGAAAATGTCGAACTCATTTTAAAATTCTGAAAAAAATATGGGGAGGTTCAATGCGCCAGAGTGTGCGATTTCACCCCTCTGGACTTTCTTCTCCGGCGACCAGGAAACCTGGAATCACAACATTGATCGATTGAGCGATCCGAGAGCTGAAACGCGCATATTTGATGAGAAAATTTCGAACTCATTTTAAAATTCTGAAAAAAATATGGGGAGGTTCAATGCGCCCGAGTGTGCGATTTCACCCCTCTGGACTTTCTTCTCCGGCGACCAGGAAACCTGGAATCACAACATTGATCGATTGAGCGATCCGAGAGCTGAAACGCGCACATTTGATGAGAAAATTTCGAACTCATTTTAAAATTCTGAAAAAAATATGGGGAGGTTCAATGTGCCAGAGTGTGCGATTTCACCCCTCTGGACTTTCTTCTCCGGCGACCAGGAAACCTGGAATCACAACATTGATCGATCGAGCGATCCGAGAGCTGAAACGCGCATATTTGATGAGAAAATTTCGAACTCATTTTGAAATTCTGAAAAAAATATGGGGAGGTTCAATGTGCCAGAGTGTGCGATTTCACCCCTCTGGACTTTCTTCTCCGGCGACCAGGAAACCTGGAATCACAACATTGATCGATTGAGCGATCCGAGAGCTGAAACGCGCATATTTGATGAGAAAATTTCGAACTCATTTTGAAATTCTGAAAAAAATATGGGGAGGTTCAATGCGCCAGAGTGTGCGATTTGACCCCTCTGGACTTTCTTCTCCGGCGACCAGGAAACCTGGAATCACAACATTGATCGATTGAGCGATCCGAGAGCTGAAACGCGCACATTTGATGAGAAAATTTCGAACTCATTTTAAAATTCTGAAAAAAATATGGGGAGGTTCAATGCGCCAGAGTGTGCGATTTCACCCCTCTGGACTTTCTTCTCCGGCGACCAGGAAACCTGGAATCACAACATTGATCGATTGAGCGATCCGAGAGCTGAAACGCGCATATTTGATGAGAAAATTTCGAACTCATTTTAAAATTCTGAAAAAAATATGGGGAGGTTCAATGCGCCAGAGTGTGCGATTTCACCCCTCTGGACTTTCTTCTCCGGCGACCAGGAAACCTGGAATCACAACATTGATCGATTGAGCGATCCGAGAGCTGAAACGCGCATATTTGATGAGAAAATTTCGAACTCATTTTAAAATTCTGAAAAAAATATGGGGAGGTTCAATGCGCCCGAGTGTGCGATTTCACCCCTCTGGACTTTCTTCTCCGGCGACCAGGAAACCTGGAATCACAACATTGATCGATTGAGCGATCCGAGAGCTGAAACGCGCACATTTGATGAGAAAATTTCGAACTCATTTTAAAATTCTGAAAAAAATATGGGGAGGTTCAATGCGCCAGATTGTGCGATTTCACCCCTCTGGACTTTTTTCTCCGGCGACCAGGAAACCTGGAATCACAACATTGATCGATTGAGCGATCCGAGAGCTGAAACGCGCATATTTGATGAGAAAATTTCGAACTCATTTTAAAATTCTGAAAAAAATATGGGGAGGTTCAATGCGCCAGAGTGTGCGATTTCACCCCTCTGGACTTTCTTCTCCGGCGACCAGGAAACCTGGAATCACAACATTGATCGATTGAGCAATCCGAGAGCTGAAACGCGTTTATTTGATGAGAAAATGTCGAACTCATTTTAAAATTCTGAAAAAAATATGGGGAGGTTCAATGCGCCAGAGTGTGCGATTTCACCCCTCTGGACTTTCTTCTCCGGCGACCAGGAAACCTGGAATCACAACATTGATCGATTGAGCGATCCGAGAGCTGAAACGCGCATATTTGATGAGAAAATTTCGAACTCATTTTAAAATTCTGAAAAAAATATGGGGAGGTTCAATGCGCCCGAGTGTGCGATTTCACCCCTCTGGACTTTCTTCTCCGGCGACCAGGAAACCTGGAATCACAACATTGATCGATTGAGCGATCCGAGAGCTGAAACGCGCACATTTGATGAGAAAATTTCGAACTCATTTTAAAATTCTGAAAAAAATATGGGGAGGTTCAATGCGCCAGATTGTGCGATTTCACCCCTCTGGACTTTTTTCTCCGGCGACCAGGAAACCTGGAATCACAACATTGATCGATTGAGCGATCCGAGAGCTGAAACGCGCATATTTGATGAGAAAATTTCGAACTCATTTTAAAATTCTGAAAAAAATATGGGGAGGTTCAATGCGCCAGAGTGTGCGATTTCACCCCTCTGGACTTTCTTCTCCGGCGACCAGGAAACCTGGAATCACAACATTGATCGATTGAGCAATCCGAGAGCTGAAACGCGTTTATTTGATGAGAAAATGTCGAACTCATTTTAAAATTCTGAAAAAAATATGGGGAGGTTCAATGCGCCAGAGTGTGCGATTTCACCCCTCTGGACTTTCTTCTCCGGCGACCAGGAAACCTGGAATCACAACATTGATCGATTGAGCGATCCGAGAGCTGAAACGCGCATATTTGATGAGAAAATTTCGAACTCATTTTAAAATTCTGAAAAAAATATGGGGAGGTTCAATGCGCCAGAGTGTGCGATTTCACCCCTCTGGACTTTCTTCTCCGGCGACCAGGAAACCTGGAATCACAACATTGATCGATTGAGCGATCCGAGAGCTGAAACGCGCATATTTGATGAGAAAATTTCGAACTCATTTTAAAATTCTGAAAAAAATATGGGGAGGTTCAATGCGCCAGAGTGTGCGATTTCACCCCTCTGGACTTTCTTCTCCGGCGACCAGGAAACCTGGAATCACAACATTGATCGATTGAGCGATCCGAGAGCTGAAACGCGCATATTTGATGAGAAAATTTCGAACTCATTTTAAAATTCTGAAAAAAATATGGGGAGGTTCAATGCGCCAGAGTGTGCGATTTCACCCCTCTGGACTTTCTTCTCCGGCGACCAGGAAACCTGGAATCACAACATTGATCGATTGAGCGATCCGAGAGCTGAAACGCGCATATTTGATGAGAAAATTTCGAACTCATTTTAAAATTCTGAAAAAAATATGGGGAGGTTCAATGCGCCCGAGTGTGCGATTTCACCTCTCTGGACTTTCTTCTCCGGCGACCAGGAAACCTGGAATCACAACATTGATCGATTGAGCGATCCGAGAGCTGAAACGCGCATATTTGATGAGAAAATTTCGAACTCATTTTAAAATTCTGAAAAAAATATGGGGAGGTTCAATGCGCCAGAGTGTGCGATTTCACCCCTCTGGACTTTCTTCTCCGGCGACCAGGAAACCTGGAATCACGACATTGATCGATTGAGCGATCCGAGAGCTGAAACGCGCATATTTGATGAGAAAATTTCGAACTCATTTTAAAATTCTGAAAAAAATATGGGGAGGTTCAATGCGCCAGAGTGTGCGATTTCACCCCTCTGGACTTTCTTCTCCGGCGACCAGGAAACCTGGAATCACAACATTGATCGATTGAGCGATCCGAGAGCTGAAACGCGCATATTTGATGAGAAAATTTCGAACTCATTTTAAAATTCTGAAAAAAATATGGGGAGGTTCAATGCGCCAGAGTGTGCGATTTCACCCCTCTGGACTTTCTTCTCCGGCGACCAGGAAACCTGGAATCACAACATTGATCGATTGAGCGATCCGAGAGCTGAAACGCGCATATTTGATGAGAAAATTTCGAACTCATTTTAAAATTCTGAAAAAAATATGGGGAGGTTCAATGCGCCAGAGTGTGCGATTTCACCCCTCTGGACTTTCTTCTCCGGCGACCAGGAAACCTGGAATCACAACATTGATCGATCGAGCGATCCGAGAGCTGAAACGCGCATATTTGATGAGAAAATTTCGAACTCATTTTAAAATTCTGAAAAAAATATGGGGAGGTTCAATGTGCCAGAGTGTGCGATTTCACCCCTCTGGACTTTCTTCTCCGGCGACCAGGAAACCTGGAATCACAACATTGATCGATCGAGCGATCCGAGAGCTGAAACGCGCATATTTGATGAGAAAATTTCGAACTCATTTTGAAATTCTGAAAAAAATATGGGGAGGTTCAATGCGCCAGAGTGTGCGATTTCACCCCTCTGGACTTTCTTCTCCGGCGACCAGGAAACCTGGAATCACAACATTGATCGATCGAGCGATCCGAGAGCTGAAACGCGCATATTTGATGAGAAAATTTCGAACTCATTTTAAAATTCTGAAAAAAATATGGGGAGGTTCAATGTGCCAGAGTGTGCGATTTCACCCCTCTGGACTTTCTTCTCCGGCGACCAGGAAACCTGGAATCACAACATTGATCGATCGAGCGATCCGAGAGCTGAAACGCGCATATTTGATGAGAAAATTTCGAACTCATTTTGAAATTCTGAAAAAAATATGGGGAGGTTCAATGCGCCAGAGTGTGCGATTTCACCCCTCTGGACTTTCTTCTCCGGCGACCAGGAAACCTGGAATCACAACATTGATCGATTGAGCGATCCGAGAGCTGAAACGCGCATATTTGATGAGAAAATTTCGAACTCATTTTAAAATTCTGAAAAAAATATGGGGAGGTTCAATGCGCCCGAGTGTGCGATTTCACCCCTCTGGACTTTCTTCTCCGGCGACCAGGAAACCTGGAATCACAACATTGATCGATTGAGCGATCCGAGAGCTGAAACGCGCACATTTGATGAGAAAATTTCGAACTCATTTTAAAATTCTGAAAAAAATATGGGGAGGTTCAATGTGCCAGAGTGTGCGATTTCACCCCTCTGGACTTTCTTCTCCGGCGACCAGGAAACCTGGAATCACAACATTGATCGATCGAGCGATCCGAGAGCTGAAACGCGCATATTTGATGAGAAAATTTCGAACTCATTTTGAAATTCTGAAAAAAATATGGGGAGGTTCAATGTGCCAGAGTGTGCGATTTCACCCCTCTGGACTTTCTTCTCCGGCGACCAGGAAACCTGGAATCACAACATTGATCGATTGAGCGATCCGAGAGCTGAAACGCGCATATTTGATGAGAAAATTTCGAACTCATTTTGAAATTCTGAAAAAAATATGGGGAGGTTCAATGCGCCAGAGTGTGCGATTTGACCCCTCTGGACTTTCTTCTCCGGCGACCAGGAAACCTGGAATCACAACATTGATCGATTGAGCGATCCGAGAGCTGAAACGCGCACATTTGATGAGAAAATTTCGAACTCATTTTAAAATTCTGAAAAAAATATGGGGAGGTTCAATGCGCCAGAGTGTGCGATTTCACCCCTCTGGACTTTCTTCTCCGGCGACCAGGAAACCTGGAATCACAACATTGATCGATTGAGCGATCCGAGAGCTGAAACGCGCATATTTGATGAGAAAATTTCGAACTCATTTTAAAATTCTGAAAAAAATATGGGGAGGTTCAATGCGCCAGAGTGTGCGATTTCACCCCTCTGGACTTTCTTCTCCGGCGACCAGGAAACCTGGAATCACAACATTGATCGATTGAGCGATCCGAGAGCTGAAACGCGCATATTTGATGAGAAAATTTCGAACTCATTTTAAAATTCTGAAAAAAATATGGGGAGGTTCAATGCGCCCGAGTGTGCGATTTCACCCCTCTGGACTTTCTTCTCCGGCGACCAGGAAACCTGGAATCACAACATTGATCGATTGAGCGATCCGAGAGCTGAAACGCGCACATTTGATGAGAAAATTTCGAACTCATTTTAAAATTCTGAAAAAAATATGGGGAGGTTCAATGCGCCAGATTGTGCGATTTCACCCCTCTGGACTTTTTTCTCCGGCGACCAGGAAACCTGGAATCACAACATTGATCGATTGAGCGATCCGAGAGCTGAAACGCGCATATTTGATGAGAAAATTTCGAACTCATTTTAAAATTCTGAAAAAAATATGGGGAGGTTCAATGCGCCAGAGTGTGCGATTTCACCCCTCTGGACTTTCTTCTCCGGCGACCAGGAAACCTGGAATCACAACATTGATCGATTGAGCAATCCGAGAGCTGAAACGCGTTTATTTGATGAGAAAATGTCGAACTCATTTTAAAATTCTGAAAAAAATATGGGGAGGTTCAATGCGCCAGAGTGTGCGATTTCACCCCTCTGGACTTTCTTCTCCGGCGACCAGGAAACCTGGAATCACAACATTGATCGATTGAGCGATCCGAGAGCTGAAACGCGCATATTTGATGAGAAAATTTCGAACTCATTTTAAAATTCTGAAAAAAATATGGGGAGGTTCAATGCGCCCGAGTGTGCGATTTCACCCCTCTGGACTTTCTTCTCCGGCGACCAGGAAACCTGGAATCACAACATTGATCGATTGAGCGATCCGAGAGCTGAAACGCGCACATTTGATGAGAAAATTTCGAACTCATTTTAAAATTCTGAAAAAAATATGGGGAGGTTCAATGCGCCAGATTGTGCGATTTCACCCCTCTGGACTTTTTTCTACGGCGACCAGGAAACCTGGAATCACAACATTGATCGATTGAGCGATCCGAGAGCTGAAACGCGCATATTTGATGAGAAAATTTCGAACTCATTTTAAAATTCTGAAAAAAATATGGGGAGGTTCAATGCGCCAGAGTGTGCGATTTCACCCCTCTGGACTTTCTTCTCCGGCGACCAGGAAACCTGGAATCACAACATTGATCGATTGAGCAATCCGAGAGCTGAAACGCGTTTATTTGATGAGAAAATGTCGAACTCATTTTAAAATTCTGAAAAAAATATGGGGAGGTTCAATGCGCCAGAGTGTGCGATTTCACCCCTCTGGACTTTCTTCTCCGGCGACCAGGAAACCTGGAATCACAACATTGATCGATTGAGCGATCCGAGAGCTGAACCGCGCATATTTGATGAGAAAATTTCGAACTCATTTTAAAATTCTGAAAAAAATATGGGGAGGTTCAATGCGCCAGAGTGTGCGATTTCACCCCTCTGGACTTTCTTCTCCGGCGACCAGGAAACCTGGAATCACAACATTGATCGATTGAGCGATCCGAGAGCTGAAACGCGCATATTTGATGAGAAAATTTCGAACTCATTTTAAAATTCTGAAAAAAATATGGGGAGGTTCAATGCGCCAGAGTGTGCGATTTCACCCCTCTGGACTTTCTTCTCCGGCGACCAGGAAACCTGGAATCACAACATTGATCGATTGAGCGATCCGAGAGCTGAAACGCGCATATTTGATGAGAAAATTTCGAACTCATTTTAAAATTCTGAAAAAAATATGGGGAGGTTCAATGCGCCAGAGTGTGCGATTTCACCCCTCTGGACTTTCTTCTCCGGCGACCAGGAAACCTGGAATCACAACATTGATCGATTGAGCGATCCGAGAGCTGAAACGCGCATATTTGATGAGAAAATTTCGAACTCATTTTAAAATTCTGAAAAAAATATGGGGAGGTTCAATGCGCCCGAGTGTGCGATTTCACCTCTCTGGACTTTCTTCTCCGGCGACCAGGAAACCTGGAATCACAACATTGATCGATTGAGCGATCCGAGAGCTGAAACGCGCATATTTGATGAGAAAATTTCGAACTCATTTTAAAATTCTGAAAAAAATATGGGGAGGTTCAATGCGCCAGAGTGTGCGATTTCACCCCTCTGGACTTTCTTCTCCGGCGACCAGGAAACCTGGAATCACGACATTGATCGATTGAGCGATCCGAGAGCTGAAACGCGCATATTTGATGAGAAAATTTCGAACTCATTTTAAAATTCTGAAAAAAATATGGGGAGGTTCAATGCGCCAGAGTGTGCGATTTCACCCCTCTGGACTTTCTTCTCCGGCGACCAGGAAACCTGGAATCACAACATTGATCGATTGAGCGATCCGAGAGCTGAAACGCGCATATTTGATGAGAAAATTTCGAACTCATTTTAAAATTCTGAAAAAAATATGGGGAGGTTCAATGCGCCAGAGTGTGCGATTTCACCCCTCTGGACTTTCTTCTCCGGCGACCAGGAAACCTGGAATCACAACATTGATCGATTGAGCGATCCGAGAGCTGAAACGCGCATATTTGATGAGAAAATTTCGAACTCATTTTAAAATTCTGAAAAAAATATGGGGAGGTTCAATGCGCCAGAGTGTGCGATTTCACCCCTCTGGACTTTCTTCTCCGGCGACCAGGAAACCTGGAATCACAACATTGATCGATCGAGCGATCCGAGAGCTGAAACGCGCATATTTGATGAGAAAATTTCGAACTCATTTTAAAATTCTGAAAAAAATATGGGGAGGTTCAATGTGCCAGAGTGTGCGATTTCACCCCTCTGGACTTTCTTCTCCGGCGACCAGGAAACCTGGAATCACAACATTGATCGATCGAGCGATCCGAGAGCTGAAACGCGCATATTTGATGAGAAAATTTCGAACTCATTTTGAAATTCTGAAAAAAATATGGGGAGGTTCAATGCGCCAGAGTGTGCGATTTCACCCCTCTGGACTTTCTTCTCCGGCGACCAGGAAACCTGGAATCACAACATTGATCGATCGAGCGATCCGAGAGCTGAAACGCGCATATTTGATGAGAAAATTTCGAACTCATTTTAAAATTCTGAAAAAAATATGGGGAGGTTCAATGTGCCAGAGTGTGCGATTTCACCCCTCTGGACTTTCTTCTCCGGCGACCAGGAAACCTGGAATCACAACATTGATCGATCGAGCGATCCGAGAGCTGAAACGCGCATATTTGATGAGAAAATTTCGAACTCATTTTGAAATTCTGAAAAAAATATGGGGAGGTTCAATGCGCCAGAGTGTGCGATTTCACCCCTCTGGACTTTCTTCTCCGGCGACCAGGAAACCTGGAATCACAACATTGATCGATCGAGCGATCCGAGAGCTGAAACGCGCATATTTGATGAGAAAATTTCGAACTCATTTTAAAATTCTGAAAAAAATATGGGGAGGTTCAATGTGCCAGAGTGTGCGATTTCACCCCTCTGGACTTTCTTCTCCGGCGACCAGGAAACCTGGAATCACAACATTGATCGATTGAGCGATCCGAGAGCTGAAACGCGCATATTTGATGAGAAAATTTCGAACTCATTTTGAAATTCTGAAAAAAATATGGGGAGGTTCAATGCGCCAGAGTGTGCGATTTCACCCCTCTGGACTTTCTTCTCCGGCGACCAGGAAACCTGGAATCACAACATTGATCGATTGAGCGATCCGAGAGCTGAAACGCGCACATTTGATGAGAAAATTTCGAACTCATTTTAAAATTCTGAAAAAAATATGGGGAGGTTCAATGCGCCAGATTGTGCGATTTCACCCCTCTGGACTTTTTTCTCCGGCGACCAGGAAACCTGGAATCACAACATTGATCGATTGAGCGATCCGAGAGCTGAAACGCGCATATTTGATGAGAAAATTTCGAACTCATTTTAAAATTCTGAAAAAAATATGGGGAGGTTCAATGCGCCAGAGTGTGCGATTTCACCCCTCTGGACTTTCTTCTCCGGCGACCAGGAAACCTGGAATCACAACATTGATCGATTGAGCGATCCGAGAGCTGAAACGCGTTTATTTGATGAGAAAATGTCGAACTCATTTTAAAATTCTGAAAAAAATATGGGGAGGTTCAATGCGCCAGAGTGTGCGATTTCACCCCTCTGGACTTTCTTCTCCGGCGACCAGGAAACCTGGAATCACAACATTGATCGATTGAGCGATCCGAGAGCTGAAACGCGCATATTTGATGAGAAAATTTCGAACTCATTTTAAAATTCTGAAAAAAATATGGGGAGGTTCAATGCGCCAGAGTGTGCGATTTCACCCCTCTGGACTTTCTTCTCCGGCGACCAGGAAACCTGGAATCACAACATTGATCGATTGAGCGATCCGAGAGCTGAAACGCGCATATTTGATGAGAAAATTTCGAACTCATTTTAAAATTCTGAAAAAAATATGGGGAGGTTCAATGCGCCAGAGTGTGCGATTTCACCCCTCTGGACTTTCTTCTCCGGCGACCAGGAAACCTGGAATCACAACATTGATCGATTGAGCGATCCGAGAGCTGAAACGCGCATATTTGATGAGAAAATTTCGAACTCATTTTAAAATTCTGAAAAAAATATGGGGAGGTTCAATGCGCCAGAGTGTGCGATTTCACCCCTCTGGACTTTCTTCTCCGGCGACCAGGAAACCTGGAATCACAACATTGATCGATTGAGCGATCCGAGAGCTGAAACGCGCATATTTGATGAGAAAATTTCGAACTCATTTTAAAATTCTGAAAAAAATATGGGGAGGTTCAATGCGCCCGAGTGTGCGATTTCACCCCTCTGGACTTTCTTCTCCGGCGACCAGGAAACCTGGAATCACAACATTGATCGATTGAGCGATCCGAGAGCTGAAACGCGCATATTTGATGAGAAAATTTCGAACTCATTTTAAAATTCTGAAAAAAATATTAAATAGGTTCAATGCGCCAGAGTGTGCGATTTCACCCCTCTGGACTTTTTTCTCCGGCGACCAGGAAACCTGGAATCACAACATTGATCGATTGAGCGATCCGAGAGCTGAAACGCGCATATTTGATGAGAAAATGTCGAACTCATTTCAAAATTCTGAAACAAATATGGGGAGGTTCAATGCGCCAGAGTGTGCGATTTCACCCCTCTGGACTTTCTTCTCCGGCGACCAGGAAACCTGGAATCACAACATTGATCGATTGAGCGATCCGAGAGCTGAAACGCGCATATTTGATGAGAAAATTTCGAACTCATTTTAAAATTCTGAAAAAAATATGGGGAGGTTCAATGCGCCAGAGTGTGCGATTTCACCCCTCTGGACTTTCTTCTCCGGCGACCAGGAAACCTGGAATCACAACATTGATCGATTGAGCGATCCGAGAGCTGAAACGCGCATATTTGATGAGAAAATTTCGAACTCATTTTAAAATTCTGAAAAAAATATGGGGAGGTTCAATGCGCCAGAGTGTGCGATTTCACCCCTCTGGACTTTCTTCTCCGGCGACCAGGAAACCTGGAATCACAACATTGATCGATTGAGCGATCCGAGAGCTGAAACGCGCATATTTGATGAGAAAATTTCGAACTCATTTTAAAATTCTGAAAAAAATATGGGGAGGTTCAATGCGCCAGAGTGTGCGATTTCACCCCTCTGGACTTTCTTCTCCGGCGACCAGGAAACCTGGAATCACAACATTGATCGATTGAGCGATCCGAGAGCTAAAACGCGCATATTTGATGAGAAAATTTCGAACTCATTTCAAAATTCTGAAAAAAATATGGGGAGGTTCAATGCGCCCGAGTGTGCGATTTCACCCCTCTGGACTTTCTTCTCCGGCGACCAGGAAACCTGGAATCACAACATTGATCGATTGAGCGATCCGAGAGCTGA
This sequence comes from Tenthredo livida, assembly GCA_963992785.1. Lineage (NCBI taxonomy): Eukaryota > Metazoa > Arthropoda > Insecta > Hymenoptera > Tenthredinidae > Tenthredo > Tenthredo livida. Next base: position 6,281,761 of record OZ023073.1, read on the forward strand.
AACGCGCATATTTGATGAGAAAATTTCGAACTCATTTTAAAATTCTGAAAAAAATATTAAATAGGTTCAATGCGCCAGAGTGTGCGATTTCACCCCTCTGGACTTTTTTCTCCGGCGACCAGGAAACCTGGAATCACAACATTGATCGATTGAGCGATCCGAGAGCTGAAACGCGCATATTTGATGAGAAAATGTCGAACTCATTTCAAAATTCTGAAACAAATATGGGGAGGTTCAATGCGCCAGAGTGTGCGATTTCACCCCTCTGGACTTTCTTCTCCGGCGACCAGGAAACCTGGAATCACAACATTGATCGATTGAGCGATCCGAGAGCTGAAACGCGCATATTTGATGAGAAAATTTCGAACTCATTTTAAAATTCTGAAAAAAATATGGGGAGGTTCAATGCGCCAGAGTGTGCGATTTCACCCCTCTGGACTTTCTTCTCCGGCGACCAGGAAACCTGGAATCACAACATTGATCGATTGAGCGATCCGAGAGCTGAAACGCGCATATTTGATGAGAAAATTTCGAACTCATTTTAAAATTCTGAAAAAAATATGGGGAGGTTCAATGCGCCAGAGTGTGCGATTTCACCCCTCTGGACTTTCTTCTCCGGCGACCAGGAAACCTGGAATCACAACATTGATCGATTGGGCGATCCGAGAGCTGAAACGCGCATATTTGATGAGAAAATTTCGAACTCATTTTAAAATTCTGAAAAAAATATGGGGAGGTTCAATGCGCCAGAGTGTGCGATTTCACCCCTCTGGACTTTCTTCTCCGGCGACCAGGAAACCTGGAATCACAACATTGATCGATTGAGCGATCCGAGAGCTGAAACGCGCATATTTGATGAGAAAATTTCGAACTCATTTTAAAATTCTGAAAAAAATATGGGGAGGTTCAATGCGCCAGAGTGTGCGATTTCACCCCTCTGGACTTTCTTCTCCGGCGACCAGGAAACCTGGAATCACAACATTGATCGATTGAGCGATCCGAGAGCTGAAACGCGCATATTTGATGAGAAAATTTCGAACTCATTTTAAAATTCTGAAAAAAATATGGGGAGGTTCAATGCGCCAGAGTGTGCGATTTCACCCCTCTGGACTTTCTTCTCCGGCGACCAGGAAACCTGGAATCACAACATTGATCGATTGAGCGATCCGAGAGCTGAAACGCGCATATTTGATGAGAAAATTTCGAACTCATTTTAAAATTCTGAAAAAAATATGGGGAGGTTCAATGCGCCAGAGTGTGCGATTTCACCCCTCTGGACTTTCTTCTCCGGCGACCAGGAAACCTGGAATCACAACATTGATCGATTGAGCGATCCGAGAGCTGAAACGCGCATATTTGATGAGAAAATTTCGAACTCATTTTAAAATTCTGAAAAAAATATGGGGAGGTTCAATGCGCCAGAGTGTGCGATTTCACCCCTCTGGACTTTCTTCTCCGGCGACCAGGAAACCTGGAATCACAACATTGATCGATTGGGCGATCCGAGAGCTGAAACGCGCATATTTGATGAGAAAATTTCGAACTCATTTTAAAATTCTGAAAAAAATATGGGGAGGTTCAATGCGCCAGAGTGTGCGATTTCACCCCTCTGGACTTTCTTCTCCGGCGACCAGGAAACCTGGAATCACAACATTGATCGATTGAGCGATCCGAGAGCTGAAACGCGCATATTTGATGAGAAAATTTCGAACTCATTTTAAAATTCTGAAAAAAATATGGGGAGGTTCAATGCGCCAGAGTGTGCGATTTCACCCCTCTGGACTTTCTTCTCCGGCGACCAGGAAACCTGGAATCACAACATTGATCGATTGAGCGATCCGAGAGCTGAAACGCGCATATTTGATGAGAAAATTTCGAACTCATTTTAAAATTCTGAAAAAAATATGGGGAGGTTCAATGCGCCAGAGTGTGCGATTTCACCCCTCTGGACTTTCTTCTCCGGCGACCAGGAAACCTGGAATCACAACATTGATCGATTGGGCGATCCGAGAGCTGAAACGCGCATATTTGATGAGAAAATTTCGAACTCATTTTAAAATTCTGAAAAAAATATGGGGAGGTTCAATGCGCCAGAGTGTGCGATTTCACCCCTCTGGACTTTCTTCTCCGGCGACCAGGAAACCTGGAATCACAACATTGATCGATTGAGCGATCCGAGAGCTGAAACGCGCATATTTGATGAGAAAATTTCGAACTCATTTTAAAATTCTGAAAAAAATATGGGGAGGTTCAATGCGCCAGAGTGTGCGATTTCACCCCTCTGGACTTTCTTCTCCGGCGACCAGGAAACCTGGAATCACAACATTGATCGATTGAGCGATCCGAGAGCTGAAACGCGCATATTTGATGAGAAAATTTCGAACTCATTTTAAAATTCTGAAAAAAATATGGGGAGGTTCAATGCCCCAGAGTGTGCGATTTCACCCCTCTGGACTTTCTTCTCCGGCGACCAGGAAACCTGGAATCACAACATTGATCGATTGAGCGATCCGAGAGCTGAAACGCGCATATTTGATGAGAAAATTTCGAACTCATTTTAAAATTCTGAAAAAAATATGGGGAGGTTCAATGCGCCAGAGTGTGCGATTTCACCCCTCTGGACTTTCTTCTCCGGCGACCAGGAAACCTGGAATCACAACATTGATCGATTGAGCGATCCGAGAGCTGAAACGCGCATATTTGATGAGAAAATTTCGAACTCATTTTAAAATTCTGAAAAAAATATGGGGAGGTTCAATGCGCCAGAGTGTGCGATTTCACCCCTCTGGACTTTCTTCTCCGGCGACCAGGAAACCTGGAATCACAACATTGATCGATTGAGCGATCCGAGAGCTGAAACGCGCATATTTGATGAGAAAATGTCGAACTCATTTTAAAATTCTGAAAAAAATATGGGGAGGTTCAATGCGCGAGAGTGTGCGATTTCACCCCTCTGGACTTTCTTCTCCGGCGACCAGGAAACCTGGAATCACAACATTGATCGATTGAGCGATCCGAGAGCTGAAACGCGCATATTTGATGAGAAAATGTCGAACTCATTTTAAAATTCTGAAAAAAATATGGGGAGGTTCAATGCGCCAGAGTGTGCGATTTCACCCCTCTGGACTTTCTTCTCCGGCGACCAGGAAACCTGGAATCACAACATTGATCGATTGAGCGATCCGAGAGCTGAAACGCGCATATTTGATGAGAAAATTTCGAACTAATTTTAAAATTCTGAAAAAACTATGGGGAGGTTCAATGCGCCAGAGTGTGCGATTTCACCCCTCTGGACTTTCTTCTCCGGCGACCAGGAAACCTGGAATCACAACATTGATCGATTGAGCGATCCGAGAGCTGAAACGCGCATATTTGATGAGAAAATTTCGAACTCATTTTAAAATTCTGAAAAAAATATGGGGAGGTTCAATGCGCCAGAGTGTGCGATTTCACCCCTCTGGACTTTCTTCTCCGGCGACCAGGAAACCTGGAATCACAACATTGATCGATTGAGCGATCCGAGAGCTGAAACGCGCATATTTGATGAGAAAATTTCGAACTCATTTTAAAATTCTGAAAAAAATATGGGGAGGTTCAATGCGCCAGAGTGTGCGATTTCACCCCTCTGGACTTTCTTCTCCGGCGACCAGGAAACCTGGAATCACAACATTGATCGATTGAGCGATCCGAGAGCTGAAACGCGCATATTTGATGAGAAAATGTCGAACTCATTTTAAAATTCTGAAAAAAATATGGGGAGGTTCAATGCGCCAGAGTGTGCGATTTCACCCCTCTGGACTTTCTTCTCCGGCGACCAGGAAACCTGGAATCACAACATTGATCGATTGAGCGATCCGAGAGCTGAAACGCGCATATTTGATGAGAAAATTTCGAACTCATTTTAAAATTCTGAAAAAAATATGGGGAGGTTCAATGCGCCAGAGTGTGCGATTTCACCCCTCTGGACTTTCTTCTCCGGCGACCAGGAAACCTGGAATCACAACATTGATCGATTGAGCGATCCGAGAGCTGAAACGCGCATATTTGATGAGAAAATTTCGAACTCATTTTAAAATTCTGAAAAAAATATGGGGAGGTTCAATGCGCCAGAGTGTGCGATTTCACCCCTCTGGACTTTCTTCTCCGGCGACCAGGAAACCTGGAATCACAACATTGATCGATTGAGCGATCCGAGAGCTGAAACGCGCATATTTGATGAGAAAATTTCGAACTCATTTTAAAATTCTGAAAAAAATATGGGGAGGTTCAATGCGCCAGAGTGTGCGATTTCACCCCTCTGGACTTCCTTCTCCGGCGACCAGGAAACCTGGAATCACAACATTGATCGATTGAGCGATCCGAGAGCTGAAACGCGCATATTTGATGAGAAAATGTCGAACTCATTTCAAAATTCTGAAAAAAATATGGGGAGGTTCAATGCGCCAGAGTGTGCGATTTCACCCCTCTGGACTTTCTTCTCCGGCGACCAGGAAACCTGGAATCACAACATTGATCGATTGAGCGATCCGAGAGCTGAAACGCGCATATTTGATGAGAAAATTTCGAACTCATTTTAAAATTCTGAAAAAAATATGGGGAGGTTCAATGCGCCAGAGTGTGCGATTTCACCCCTCTGGACTTTCTTCTCCGGCGACCAGGAAACCTGGAATCACAACATTGATCGATTGAGCGATCCGAGAGCTGAAACGCGCATATTTGATGAGAAAATTTCGAACTCATTTTAAAATTCTGAAAAAAATATGGGGAGGTTCAATGCGCCAGAGTGTGCGATTTCACCCCTCTGGACTTTCTTCTCCGGCGACCAGGAAACCTGGAATCACAACATTGATCGATTGAGCGATCCGAGAGCTGAAACGCGCATATTTGATGAGAAAATTTCGAACTCATTTTAAAATTCTGAAAAAAATATGGGGAGGTTCAATGCGCCAGAGTGTGCGATTCCACCTCTCTGGACTTTCTTCTCCGGCGACCAGGAAACCTGGAATCACAACATTGATCGATTGAGCGATCCGAGAGCTGAAACGCGCATATTTGATGAGGAAATTTCGAACTCATTCTAAAATTCTGAAAAAAATATGGGGAGGTTCAATGCGCCAGTGTGACGTTCTCAACGACTTACCATATGGAACACACACTTGCCGACAACAACACAAACAGGTCACACCCTTCTTAACTCTTGATTAATATTAATACTATAATACCTAACTAGGATAAAAGATATCTACCTTACCGATGGTCCATACCAGAGGATAACTTATCATCTGGAATAAATGCAATACCTACAATCGAAAGTATACCAACTACGGTACACCATATTACCATCCTCTGGAATGAACCACGCAAGGTTATAATAAGTACACTATATTTCATAGACTATATGTAATTCCACATTTATAAGAACTCGTAATAACGAACACATAAACATTATATTCATGTAAAACTACTCACATTCAATATTATATTTTTGTAATACACATCTTACATTATACTCTTATACTATATTCATATATCATAAATTTGTTAATCATTAACTTCATACATGCATAAAATAAGGAATATAGAAAACGAACTACTCTTGAATATATCAGGAAAAGTTCCTTTCCTATAATATATAAAATAGAATAAGAAATAATATAAGGAATAAGGACCCTTAGCGACAGGCATATGACTCATTACCACGTGCAACCAGCCCGGTCACTCGTTACAATAACAAAGCCATAAAACTCGAGACGGTGTTTACCTTATCGTAAACAAACGTCCGGTCACTCAATACTACCCGAAAACAACTCCAGGAAATCGACCGTTACAATAACAGCAGCTGCACATGAGTCATACGCCTGAAGTCACAAGTCCAAGCACGCAAGAGATATAAACAACTCCCACTATTTAGATCTTAAGGTATATATAAGGCCCCACCACACAAGGCTTACCACCACTCCGCTGTACTGACCATACCGTTACTCCGTGTCAACGTCAGTCTTCGGCAAGATCTCATAGAGTCAAGTCATTACTCCGCGTAAAATCAACTCAACTTCTAAAGATCGCTTCCTCGTGTCCGTGGTCGCACAATCATATTCTAAAGTAACATCTAATGCATAAGACGGGTGAACTCGCGATTTTAACGCTTTGAGAATTATTTTATTCAAACTAAAATAACTTCAACATTCAGTAAGCCGGTAAAGTCTTGTGTGGTTCGGCGCACTAAAAGAATTACTTTATAATCCAAACTTATAATAAAATCAAGCCTCAATAAACGAGCAAACAACTACAAAACAACTTAATTCAAGGTAAATTCATTATCCTTTACTTCATACTCCAAATCCAAACCGTATAGAGTCAGGGCTTTTCACTTAAGCCAACTCTATTCATTCTCACACATCTTTCAGATACTGTGGTACATGCCAAGATTTAGAGACCTTAGCTTACTCCAGTATCACACACGTTTAGCAATACGGCGGAGAACTACTTTCTTCGCCACGCTGAACTCTTTTACTTTACACATTTAACGTTAGGGCTGTCACTGGACATAGCCAACGTTAATAATATCCCTTTTCCTTACCTATAGATGAACAACTGTGAAATAAGGAAGAAAAGGAATAAACGCCGTGCGGGTAAACGAGTACGCGCACGCATAGCCAAAGCGGTAGCACGGGAAGAACAGCAGCTCCGCGAAGCTATTAACAAAGTCGAGACACCCGAGTGGTTAAAAGATTACCTAAAAGACATTTACTCAGGTCCACTCAGTGACGATAGTCGCGATACAATAATAATACCAGTTTCGGGTCCATCCGAAGCTGAACAACCTCCTTCATACGAAGAGGCTCCTTCCTACCGGTCTACGGAATCATTTCCTGGACTCCTGGAAGAACCACCAAGGACTCTCATCCAGCACTCCATAGAGTACCAAGGAACCAGGTGTGTGGTCGACACCTTAGAGACCACCCTAACTCGACGGATCTACGGCACTGGCAATCCAGACAACTCATTTCCACCCGCTACGCCCAAGATTGTCGAAATCATCGAGTTAGATTAAAGGTAAGGCTTTTCATACGATTTTACCCCATTTTAACTATTCTATAACTATAGCAATATAACCTCACCTCGATCCGTCCATGTGGATTTAAATGAGGTTACGTTGAACCTGAACGTGAGATTTTCGGTACTAGATAAATTCAGGGTCTTAGGGTCCTGATTCGTTTTCTTTTTATCGATACCCGCGTCAGTCTGTAACACCAGAGCGTGCGATTTCACCCCTCTGGACTTTCTTCTCCGGCGACCAGGAAACCTGGAATCACAACATTGATCGATTGAGCGATCCGAGAGCTGAAACGCGCATATTTGATGAGAAAATTTCGAACTCATTTTAAAATTCTGAAAAAAATATGGGGAGGTTCAATGCGCCATAGTGTGCGATTTCACCCCTCTGGGCTTTCTTCTCCGGCGACCAGGAAACCTGGAATCACAACATTGATCGATTGAACGATCCGAGAGCTGAAACGCGCATATTTGATGAGAAAATTTCGAACTCATTTTAAAATTCTGAAAAAAATATGGGGAGGTTCAATGCGCCAGAGTGTGCGATTTCACCCCTCTGGACTTTCTTCTCCGGCGACCGGGAAACCTGGAATCACAACATTGATCGATTGAGCGATCCGAGAGCTGAAACGCGCATATTTGATGAGAAAATTTCGAACTCATTTTAAAATTCTGAAAAAAATATGGGGAGGTTCAATGCGCCAGAGTGTGCGATTCCACCTCTCTGGACTTTCTTCTCCGGCGACCAGGAAACCTGGAATCACAACATTGATCGATTGAGCGATCCGAGAGCTGAAACGCGCATATTTGATGAGAAAATTTCGAACTCATTTTAAAATTCTGAAAAAAATATGGGGAGGTTCAATGCGCCAGAGTGTGCGATTTCACCCCTCTGGACTTTCTTCTCCGGCGACCAGGAAACCTGGAATCACAACATTGATCGATTGAGCGATCCGAGAGCTGAAACGCGCATATTTGATGAGAAAATGTCGAACTCATTTTAAAATTCTGAAAAAAATATGGGGAGGTTCAATGCGCCAGAGTGTGCGATTTCACCCCTCTGGACTTTCTTCTCCGGCGACCAGGAAACCTGGAATCACAACATTGATCGATTGAGCGATCCGAGAGCTGAAACGCGCATATTTGATGAGAAAATTTCGAACTCATTTTAAAATTCTGAAAAAAATATGGGGAGGTTCAATGCGCCAGAGTGTGCGATTTCACATCTCTGGACTTTCTTCTCCGGCGACCAGGAAACCTGGAATCACAACATTGATCGATTGAGCGATCCGAGAGCTGAAACGCGCATATTTGATGAGAAAATTTCGAACTCATTTTAAAATTCTGAAAAAAATATGGGGAGGTTCAATGCGCCAGAGTGTGCGATTTCACCCCTCTGGACTTTCTTCTCCGGCGACCAGGAAACCTGGAATCACAACATTGATCGATTGAGCGATCCGAGAGCTGAAACGCGCATATTTGATGAGAAAATTTCGAACTCATTTTAAAATTCTGAAAAAAATATGGGGAGGTTCAATGCGCCAGAGTGTGCGATTTCACCCCTCTGGACTTTCTTCTCCGGCGACCAGGAAACCTGGAATCACAACATTGATCGATTGAGCGATCCGAGAGCTGAAACGCGCATATTTGATGAGAAAATGTCGAACTCATTTCAAAATTCTGAAAAAAATATGGGGAGGTTCAATGCGCCAGAGTGTGCGATTTCACCCCTCTGGACTTTCTTCTCCGGCGACCAGGAAACCTGGAATCACAACATTGATCGATTGAGCGATCCGAGAGCTGAAACGCGCATATTTGATGAGAAAATTTCGAACTCATTTTAAAATTCTGAAAAAAATATGGGGAGGTTCAATGCGCCAGAGTGTGCGATTTCACCCCTCTGGACTTTCTTCTCCGGCGACCAGGAAACCTGGAATCACAACATTGATCGATTGAGCGATCCGAGAGCTGAAACGCGCATATTTGATGAGAAAATGTCGAACTCATTTTAAAATTCTGAAAAAAATATGGGGAGGTTCAATGCGCCAGAGTGTGCGATTTCACCCCTCTGGACTCTCTTCTCCGGCGACCAGGAAACCTGGAATCACAACATTGATCGATTGAGCGATCCGAGAGCTGAAACGCGCATATTTGATGAGAAAATTTCGAACTCATTTTAAAATTCTGAAAAAAATATGGGGAGGTTCAATGCGCCATAGTGTGCGATTTCACCCCTCTGGACTTTCTTCTCCGGCGACCAGGAAACCTGGAATCACAACATTGATCGATTGAACGATCCGAGAGCTGAAACGCGCATATTTGATGAGAAAATTTCGAACTCATTTTAAAATTCTGAAAAAAATATGGGGAGGTTCAATGCGCCAGAGTGTGCGATTTCACCCCTCTGGACTTTCTTCTCCGGCGACCGGGAAACCTGGAATCACAACATTGATCGATTGAGCGATCCGAGAGCTGAAACGCGCATATTTGATGAGAAAATTTCGAACTCATTTTAAAATTCTGAAAAAAATATGGGGAGGTTCAATGCGCCAGAGTGTGCGATTTCACTTCTCTGGACTTTCTTCTCCGGCGACCAGGAAACCTGGAATCACAACATTGATCGATTGAGCGATCCGAGAGCTGAAACGCGCATATTTGATGAGAAAATTTCGAACTCATTTTAAAATTCTGAAAAAAATATGGGGAGGTTCAATGCGCCAGAGTGTGCGATTTCACCCCTCTGGACTTTCTTCTCCGGCGACCAGGAAACCTGGAATCACAACATTGATCGATTGAGCGATCCGAGAGCTGAAACGCGCATATTTGATGAGAAAATTTCGAACTCATTTTAAAATTCTGAAAAAAATATGGGGAGGTTCAATGCGCCAGAGTGTGCGATTCCACCTCTCTGGACTTTCTTCTCCGGCGACCAGGAAACCTGGAATCACAACATTGATCGATTGAGCGATCCGAGAGCTGAAACGCGCATATTTGATGAGGAAATTTCGAACTCATTCTAAAATTCTGAAAAAAATATGGGGAGGTTCAATGCGCCAGTGTGACGTTCTCAACGACTTACCATATGGAACACACACTTGCCGACAACAACACAAACAGGTCACACCCTTCTTAACTCTTGATTAATATTAATACTATAATACCTAACTAGGATATAAGATATCTACCTTACCGATGGTCCATACCAGAGGATAACTTATCATCTGGAATAAATGCAATACCTACAATCGAAAGTATACCAACTACGGTACACCATATTACCATCCTCTGGAATGAACCACGCAAGGTTATAATAAGTACACTATATTTCATAGACTATATGTAATTCCACATTTATAAGAACTCGTAATAACGAACACATAAACATTATATTCATGTAAAACTACTCACATTCAATATTATATTTTTGTAATACACATCTTACATTATACTCTTATACTATATTCATATATCATAAATTTGTTAATCATTAACTTCATACATGCATAAAATAAGGAATATAGAAAACGAACTACTCTTGAATATATCAGGAAAAGTTCCTTTCCTATAATATATAAAATAGAATAAGAAATAATATAAGGAATAAGGACCCTTAGCGACAGGCATATGACTCATTACCACGTGCAACCAGCCCGGTCACTCGTTACAATAACAAAGCCATAAAACTCGAGACGGTGTTTACCTTATCGTAAACAAACGTCCGGTCACTCAATACTACCCGAAAACAACTCCAGGAAATCGACCGTTACAATAACAGCAGCTGCACATGAGTCATACGCCTGAAGTCACAAGTCCAAGCACGCAAGAGATATAAACAACTCCCACTATTTAGATCTTAAGGTATATATAAGGCCCCACCACACAAGGCTTACCACCACTCCGCTGTACTGACCATACCGTTACTCCGTGTCAACGTCAGTCTTCGGCAAGATCTCATAGAGTCAAGTCATTACTCCGCGTAAAATCAACTCAACTTCTAAAGATCGCTTCCTCGTGTCCGTGGTCGCACAATCATATTCTAAAGTAACATCTAATGCATAAGACGGGTGAACTCGCGATTTTAACGCTTTGAGAATTATTTTATTCAAACTAAAATAACTTCAACATTCAGTAAGCCGGTAAAGTCTTGTGTGGTTCGGCGCACTAAAAGAATTACTTTATAATCCAAACTTATAATAAAATCAAGCCTCAATAAACGAGCAAACAACTACAAAACAACTTAATTCAAGGTAAATTCATTATCCTTTACTTCATACTCCAAATCCAAACCGTATAGAGTCAGGGCTTTTCACTTAAGCCAACTCTATTCATTCTCACACATCTTTCAGATACTGTGGTACATGCCAAGATTTAGAGACCTTAGCTTACTCCAGTATCACACACGTTTAGCAATACGGCGGAGAACTACTTTCTTCGCCACGCTGAACTCTTTTACTTTACACATTTAACGTTAGGGCTGTCACTGGACATAGCCAACGTTAATAATATCCCTTTTCCTTACCTATAGATGAACAACTGTGAAATAAGGAAGAAAAGGAATAAACGCCGTGCGGGTAAACGAGTACGCGCACGCATAGCCAAAGCGGTAGCACGGGAAGAACAGCAGCTCCGCGAAGCTATTAACAAAGTCGAGACACCCGAGTGGTTAAAAGATTACCTAAAAGACATTTACTCAGGTCCACTCAGTGACGATAGTCGCGATACAATAATAATACCAGTTTCGGGTCCATCCGAAGCTGAACAACCTCCTTCATACGAAGAGGCTCCTTCCTACCGGTCTACGGAATCCTTTCCTGGACTCCTGGAAGAACCACCAAGGACTCTCATCCAGCACTCCATAGAGTACCAAGGAACCAGGTGTGTGGTCGACACCTTAGAGACCACCCTAACTCGACGGATCTACGGCACTGGCAATCCAGACAACTCATTTCCACCCGCTACGCCCAAGATTGTCGAAATCATCGAGTTAGATTAAAGGTAAGGCTTTTCATACGATTTTACCCCATTTTAACTATTCTATAACTATAGCAATATAACCTCACCTCGATCCGTCCATGTGGATTTAAATGAGGTTACGTTGAACCTGAACGTGAGATTTTCGGTACTAGATAAATTCAGGGTCTTAGGGTCCTGATTCGTTTTCTTTTTATCGATACCCGCGTCAGTCTGTAACACCAGAGCGTGCGATTTCACCCCTCTGGACTTTCTTCTCCGGCGACCAGGAAACCTGGAATCACAACATTGATCGATTGAGCGATCCGAGAGCTGAAACGCGCATATTTGATGAGAAAATTTCGAACTCATTTTAAAATTCTGAAAAAAATATGGGGAGGTTCAATGCGCCATAGTGTGCGATTTCACCCCTCTGGACTTTCTTCTCCGGCGACCAGGAAACCTGGAATCACAACATTGATCGATTGAACGATCCGAGAGCTGAAACGCGCATATTTGATGAGAAAATTTCGAACTCATTTTAAAATTCTGAAAAAAATATGGGGAGGTTCAATGCGCCAGAGTGTGCGATTTCACCCCTCTGGACTTTCTTCTCCGGCGACCGGGAAACCTGGAATCACAACATTGATCGATTGAGCGATCCGAGAGCTGAAACGCGCATATTTGATGAGAAAATTTCGAACTCATTTTAAAATTCTGAAAAAAATATGGGGAGGTTCAATGCGCCAGAGTGTGCGATTTCACTTCTCTGGACTTTCTTCTCCGGCGACCAGGAAACCTGGAATCACAACATTGATCGATTGAGCGATCCGAGAGCTGAAACGCGCATATTTGATGAGAAAATTTCGAACTCATTTTAAAATTCTGAAAAAAATATGGGGAGGTTCAATGCGCCAGAGTGTGCGATTTCACCCCTCTGGACTTTCTTCTCCGGCGACCAGGAAACCTGGAATCACAACATTGATCGATTGAGCGATCCGAGAGCTGAAACGCGCATATTTGATGAGAAAATTTCGAACTCATTTTAAAATTCTGAAAAAAATATGGGGAGGTTCAATGCGCCAGAGTGTGCGATTCCACCTCTCTGGACTTTCTTCTCCGGCGACCAGGAAACCTGGAATCACAACATTGATCGATTGAGCGATCCGAGAGCTGAAACGCGCATATTTGATGAGGAAATTTCGAACTCATTCTAAAATTCTGAAAAAAATATGGGGAGGTTCAATGCGCCAGTGTGACGTTCTCAACGACTTACCATATGGAACACACACTTGCCGACAACAACACAAACAGGTCACACCCTTCTTAACTCTTGATTAATATTAATACTATAATACCTAACTAGGATAAAAGATATCTACCTTACCGATGGTCCATACCAGAGGATAACTTATCATCTGGAATAAATGCAATACCTACAATCGAAAGTATACCAACTACGGTACACCATATTACCATCCTCTGGAATGAACCACGCAAGGTTATAATAAGTACACTATATTTCATAGACTATATGTAATTCCACATTTATAAGAACTCGTAATAACGAACACATAAACATTATATTCATGTAAAACTACTCACATTCAATATTATATTTTTGTAATACACATCTTACATTATACTCTTATACTATATTCATATATCATAAATTTGTTAATCATTAACTTCATACATGCATAAAATAAGGAATATAGAAAACGAACTACTCTTGAATATATCAGGAAAAGTTCCTTTCCTATAATATATAAAATAGAATAAGAAATAATATAAGGAATAAGGACCCTTAGCGACAGGCATATGACTCATTACCACGTGCAACCAGCCCGGTCACTCGTTACAATAACAAAGCCATAAAACTCGAGACGGTGTTTACCTTATCGTAAACAAACGTCCGGTCACTCAATACTACCCGAAAACAACTCCAGGAAATCGACCGTTACAATAACAGCAGCTGCACATGAGTCATACGCCTGAAGTCACAAGTCCAAGCACGCAAGAGATATAAACAACTCCCACTATTTAGATCTTAAGGTATATATAAGGCCCCACCACACAAGGCTTACCACCACTCCGCTGTACTGACCATACCGTTACTCCGTGTCAACGTCAGTCTTCGGCAAGATCTCATAGAGTCAAGTCATTACTCCGCGTAAAATCAACTCAACTTCTAAAGATCGCTTCCTCGTGTCCGTGGTCGCACAATCATATTCTAAAGTAACATCTAATGCATAAGACGGGTGAACTCGCGATTTTAACGCTTTGAGAATTATTTTATTCAAACTAAAATAACTTCAACATTCAGTAAGCCGGTAAAGTCTTGTGTGGTTCGGCGCACTAAAAGAATTACTTTATAATCCAAACTTATAATAAAATCAAGCCTCAATAAACGAGCAAACAACTACAAAACAACTTAATTCAAGGTAAATTCATTATCCTTTACTTCATACTCCAAATCCAAACCGTATAGAGTCAGGGCTTTTCACTTAAGCCAACTCTATTCATTCTCACACATCTTTCAGATACTGTGGTACATGCCAAGATTTAGAGACCTTAGCTTACTCCAGTATCACACACGTTTAGCAATACGGCGGAGAACTACTTTCTTCGCCACGCTGAACTCTTTTACTTTACACATTTAACGTTAGGGCTGTCACTGGACATAGCCAACGTTAATAATATCCCTTTTCCTTACCTATAGATGAACAACTCTGAAATAAGGAAGAAAAGGAATAAACGCCGTGCGGGTAAACGAGTACGCGCACGCATAGCCAAAGCGGTAGCACGGGAAGAACAGCAGCTCCGCGAAGCTATTAACAAAGTCGAGACACCCGAGTGGTTAAAAGATTACCTAAAAGACATTTACTCAGGTCCACTCAGTGACGATAGTCGCGATACAATAATAATACCAGTTTCGGGTCCATCCGAAGCTGAACAACCTCCTTCATACGAAGAGGCTCCTTCCTACCGGTCTACGGAATCCTTTCCTGGACTCCTGGAAGAACCACCAAGGACTCTCATCCAGCACTCCATAGAGTACCAAGGAACCAGGTGTGTGGTCGACACCTTAGAGACCACCCTAACTCGACGGATCTACGGCACTGGCAATACAGACAACTCATTTCCACCCGCTACGCCCAAGATTGTCGAAATCATCGAGTTAGATTAAAGGTAAGGCTTTTCATACGATTTTACCCCATTTTAACTATTCTATAACTATAGCAATATAACCTCACCTCGATCCGTCCATGTGGATTTAAATGAGGTTACGTTGAACCTGAACGTGAGATTTTCGGTACTAGATAAATTCAGGGTCTTAGGGTCCTGATTCGTTTTCTTTTTATCGATACCCGCGTCAGTCTGTAACACCAGAGCGTACGATTCCACCCCTCTGGACTTTCTTCTCCGGCGACCAGGAAACCTCGAATCACAACATTGATCGATTGAGCGATCCGAGAGCTGAAACGCGCATATTTGATGGGAAAATTTCGAACTCATTTTAAAATTCTGAAAAAAATATGGGGAGGTTCAATGCGCCAGAGTGTGCGATTTCACCCCTCTGCACTTTCTTCTCCGGCGACCAGGAAACCTGGAATCACAACATTGATCGATTGAGTGTTACAGACCGACGCGGGTATTGATAAAAAAGAAAACGAATCAGGACCCTAAGACCCTGATTTTATCTAATACCGAAAATCCACGTTCAGGTTCAACTAAACCTCATTTAAATCCACATGGACTGATCGAGGTGAGGTTATATTGCTATAGTTATAGAATAGTAAAATGGGGTAAAATGTATGAAAGGCCTTACCTTTAATCTAACTCGATGATTTCGACAATCTTGGGCGTAGCGGGTGGAAATGAGTTGTCTGGATTGCCAGTGCCGTAGATCCGTCGAGTTAGGGTGGTCTCTAAGGTGTCGACCACGCACCTGGTTCCTTGGTACTCTATCGAGTGCTGCATGAGAGTCCTTGGTAGTTCTTCCAGGAGTCCAGGAAAGGATTCCGTGGACCGGTAGGAAAGAGCCTCTTCGTATGAAAGAGGTTGTTCAGCTTCGGGTGGACCCGAAACTGGTATTATTATTGTATCGCGACTATCGTCACTGAGTGGACCTGAGTAAATGTCTTTTAGGTAATCTTTTAACCACTCGGGTGTCTCGACTTTGTTAATAGCTTCGCGGAGCTGCTGTTCTTCCCGTGCTACCGCTTTGGCTATGCGTGCGCGTACTCGTTTACCCGCACGGCGTTTATTCCTTTTCTTCCTTATTTCAGAGTTGTTCATCTATAGGTAAGGAGAAGGGATATTATTAACGTTGGCTATGTCTAGTGACAGCCCTAACGTTAAATGTGTAAAGTAAAAGAGTTCAGCGTGGCGAAGAAAGTAGTTCTCCGCCGTATTGCTAAACGTGTGTGATACTGGAGTAAGCTAAGGTCTCTAAACCTTGGCATGTACCACAGTATCTGAAAGATGTGTGAGAATGAATAGAGTTGGCTTAAGTGAAAAGCCCTGACTCTATTCGGTTTGGATTTGGACTATGAAGTAAAGGATAATGAATTTACCTTGAATTAAGTTGTTTGTAGTTAATTGCTCGTTTTATTGAGGCTTGATTTTATTATAAGTTTGGATTATAAAGTAATTCTTTTAGTGCGCCGAACCACACAAGACTTTACCGGCTTACTGAATGTTGAAGTTATTTTAGTTTGAATAAAATAATTCTCAAAGCGTTAAAATCGCGAGTTCACCCGTCTTATGCATTAGATGTTACTTTAGAATATGATTGTGCGACCACGGACACGAGGAAGCGATCTTTAGACATTGAGTTGACTTTACGCGGAGTAATGATTCGAACTTGACTCTATGAGATCTTGCCGAAGACTGACGTTGACACGGAGTAACGGTATGGTCAGTACAGCGGAGTGGTGGTAAGCCTTGTGTGGTGGGGCCTTATATATACCTTAAGATCTAAATAGTGGGAGTTGTTTATATCTCTTGCGTGCTTGGACTTGTGACTTCAGGCGTATGACTCATGTGCAGCTGCTGTTATTGTAACGGTCTATTTCCTGGAGTTGTTTTCGGGTAGTATTGAGTGACCGGACGTTTGTTTATGATAAGGTAAACATCGTCTCGAGTTTTATGGTCTTGTTATTGTAACGAGTGACCGGGCTGGTTGCACGTGGTAATGAGTCATATGCCTGTTGCCAAGGGTCCTTTATTATTTCTTATATTATTTTATATATTATAGGAAAGGAACTTTTCCTGATATATTCAAGAGTAGTTCGTTTTCTATATTCCTTATTTTATGTATGTTTGAAGTTAATGATTAACAAATTTATGGTATATGAATATAGTATAAAAGTATAATGTAAGATGTGTATTACAGAAATATAATATTGAATGTGAGTAGTTTTACATGAATATAATGTTTATATGTTCGTTATTACGAGTTCTTATAAATGTGGAATTACATATAGTCTACGAAATATAGTGTACTTATTATAACCTTGCGTGGTTCATTCCAGAGGATGGTAATATGGTGTACCGTAGTTGGTATACTTTCGATTGTAGGTATTGCATTTATTCCAGATGATAAGTTATCTTCTGGTATGGACCATCGGTAAGGTAGATATCTTATATCCTAGTTAGGTATTATAGTATTAATATTAATCAAGAGTTAAGAAGGGTGTGACTTGTTTGTGTTGTTGTCGGCAAGTGTGTGTTCCATATGGTAAGTTGGTGAGAACGTCACACCTCCCCCCTTAGTATCAAATGCTACGGCATTGCCGTGTATTTGACGTAGGCGTTGTGTGAGTTCTTGAATTGATGCTGTTTCCGTCTGTTCTGTAGGTGCGCTTGTTGACTGTTGTGGCTGCGCTTCTGCGTTTCCAGATTCTGGGTCTTCCGTTGGAGTTCTTCTTCCTAGATGTGTGATCAAGTGTGTGACGGATCCCCATAGGGCTCCTATTATGTGTATGCTCCAACCGTACATATCATGTACTGTATAGCCATGTATTATTGTATCAATAACAAATTTTATTATTCTTATTGTAATAAAGATTCCTAAAAATCCGGCAGACATGGTTCCAAATGACATAAAACCTGTCCAAATTCGTTGTCCCGTGGATTCTGCTATCTTATCAAGGGTTGCTTCGTCCATAAGATTGTATGTGGAAATTCCCTCCTTCGTGACTGCATGTCCCGTTGCACCTCTTGCTATAGTGTTAAGAACTGCTGGCCTTTCAGCTGGAAATAATAAGTGATCTCGCAGGTTGTCTAAGTCTTGCTGCCTGTATATACCGCTCGTTCCCAGTGGTCCTGCGCTGATATACTTCCAAGTCATCTTTGTTTTTGGGCTCAATGCCTTTGGTGGTATAACGTCTATTGGTGTAGGGGTAAACTTATACCAAGTATCATCTATTCTATACATTGTTGCTAGTATGGGGTTGCATTCTTTTTGAGTTCCAACTTTTACTATTATTTTTGATTTCGGTGTTAAGAATAATGATGTGTTTCTAATTTCAATAGGGAGTTCTGAATAACTGTATTCTGTTTGTCTCAATCTACATTCGATAGGTATACATTTTATTATGTGAACGACTTCTCCTGCTATCGTAGCCATATAACCTGGACTTTGCATTAGATTGTAAGCGAACTCATCAGGTGATAGGGTAGCTATTGTAAGTGCATTTCTTATAACTTGCTTTTCTAATTCGCATTTCTGCGTTATTATATCTTTGTACAATGTTGTTAGTTGGTTACGAATGTGTCGTTCTACATAAATGAATTTTGAGTTTATATAGGTAAATATATCTATATTTTCTACCTTTACAGTTGTTTTTTGAATAAATGTATTACCTTTAGTAGTTTCAAATATGAAGAGTTTTGGATGTTCAGTTCTTAATATAGTGTATCCGCAAGTGCGTTTTTCTGTAGTCTTGATTAAAGCGAACGTGACGTCATCAGATGCTATCGAGTAGATGGTCATAGGGTTGTCTGTTGGCTTATTCGATTTTTCTGTAATCTTTGCTGCCATACCTTCGTATAGGACGTCATATTCATGGAATCGGCAGTTATCTTCAGGGGTGTCTGCCCAGAACGAGTAGCCTCCCTCTTCGTCAAAACAGGTAAGTTTGTTCAGCTCACAGGTGATTCCGTTCCGTAGTGTGACCTTGTTCTCATCGAGTCTTACTGTGGCTAGTTGTACAGTTAATGTAATTTTAATGGTTGCTTGAACTATTACCTCTGTCCATTGCCCAAATCCGTCATCGAAGAATTCTCCTTCACAGGTTCCGTCCTTCTCTATCTTCCCGGCTAAGGTTGCTGTTGTCCTCGTCGTTGCGTTCCGTTTGATGTTGGTTATATACTTGTTGTGGCCTATGTTGAGCTCACCTCTCTCGTGCATGTGTTGACATTCTGCTGCGCTTACCTCTCTTATATAGGATTGTCTACCTCCATCAGTTATAGATATATGAGAGTGCATCCCGCAGTGATACACGGTTCGGTCGATATCGACATGGCATTGTATAACTTTAGTTTTCTTAAATTTAGATAATTGGAGAAGTTGTATATAGGTTTGCTCTATTTCAGGTTTAATTTCTGACAATTCACAATCTGTGGTATCAAGTAAACTGAGTGTTGTTATATTTAATCCGCTCCCACCGCAGTCGTAACCGATGAGTGCGTGTACTGTGCTAAGCGTTAGCAGTAGTATTATGTACTTCATGGTTGTCTTGGTTTTGGTCCTTTCCTGGAACAGAAGGTTCCAGCCCTTTCTTTACTCTTGATTTGAATTTTATCTTATAGAATATGGAGCTAGGAACCGACATTTTAGAGGTTTGGTCTATTGATATAGCCTTTTCCATTATTATAAATAAGAGTATTTGTTAAATCTTTATGAGTTTCATGTATCATTATTATTTCATATTTTTGGCTTATTAAATCTTCTAACGTGCCTTCCTCATAGTCCACATCAGTGGTGTATGAGGTTAGCCTGTATGTACGTGATTCTAAGATTCCTTGGTTTACCATTTGTTCTAATATGTCGATTTCATGCTGTCTTAATTTTCTACTTATTCCTATGATTATTTTAGAGGTTACATTTCTTATTTCTATTGTATACGTGTTATTGTCCTTCTTCCGTTCATATAGGATGAGGAATTCTTGTGGGTGATCTGTTAGTCTCATTTTGTTACCTTTAAATGAAGTTTATTTTAGTTTGGCTATTTTAAGCTTATTTCTATGGACAATCTTATCTCTATTTTTTACTTTGATTTTGATATTTTGATTATCTAGGATTTCTATAATTTTGTAGGGGCCTGTATATTGATCTCCTAGTTTCCCTTTTTGAGGTTCCTTTAAGAGGTATACCTCGTCCTGTTCTGTAAGATGTAATGGATTTATTTTTTTATCATAATAGTGTTTAGACCTAATCTTAGCTTGTTCTAAATTTTCTTTGGCTAGATTCTGTATTTCACGGATCTGAGTATACAGCTCAATGAGGTAGTCTTCGTATGTTTTGTCTGTTAATGGATCTACTATTTCGTGTTCTGAGGGCAATCTTGCTAATTTGCCGAAGACTAGCTCGTGAGGAGTATATTTAGTTCCTTCATGTGTACTTGTATTATAGGAAAACATGGCTTGAGGTAGCCAGTGATCCCAATTGTTGTTTTTATCTACAAATTGCTTCAAATATTCTGTTAGTACATGGTGTGAGCGTTCTATAGAACCATTAGATTGCGGATGGAAAGCAGTGGTTCTTAGTTGTTTGATTTTGAATTTCTTTGCAATTTCTCTTATTAAAGAGCTAGTTAAGTTAGCGCCTTGATCTGTTAGTATTTGTTTGGGTGCTCCGAATTTGCATATTAAGTGTGTGATTAGAGCGTTTGCTATTGCAATTGAATTAGTTTCTATTAATGGAACTGCTAATGAATATTTTGAGAGTTGGTCTTGTATTGTGAGTATGTATTCATTGCCTGTGGGTGATATGGGAAGGGGTCCTACTATATCCATGGAGACTTTATCAAAGGCTGAATTTGGGGTATCGGTTAAAGTCATGGGTTGTTTAGTTTTCACCCTGGTTAGTTTTTTTGTCTGACAATTAATACAAGTGGATATGATATCCTGAATCTGTTTCTTCATCCCGTCCCAGAAGAAATTCTGCCTGATTCTAGTGTAGGTTTTTGTAATTCCCTTATGACCTCCTAAGGCTGAGCTGTGATATTCTTGTATGATATCTTCACGCTCTTCCTCACGGGGTATCCTGACTAGATTGTTACAAATTTGAATCTGAGTTCCGTAATCTTTAATAATGTTTTTTAGGTAAATCTCTACTTGTTTCCAGCTAATAGAGTCTATTTGTAAAGTTTTTGATATACTGAAGGTAATTAGATTGAGTTCATTGAGGACATCTACAAGTGAATTTATTGTTTCTTTAAATATGTCTTGATCGAGTTGAGTTTTTTGATTTTCTTTTATAGCTAGACCTATAAAGATTCTTGATTTTACTTTTACTACTTTTGCCCTGCCCAGAGTGAGTTCTTTGAATGTTGGCAGAATTTTTGCTTCTAAAAGTTCTCGCGACCCATTGTCATATGGTTCCTCTTTACACGTTAGAAAAAATACTATAGCTCCCGTTTGCATGGAAAGTCTGTCGCGAGTCTGAATTAGTTTTACCAAATCTTGTCTAATTTCGTAATCTCTGGTGCTAGGTTCGATTATTTCATCATCGTCTGTGTCGCTATCTGTTTCGTTCTCTGTTTCGTACCGTTCGTCTGTCGACTCGTCTAGTTCAGAGTCGGAGGGGTGATTATTAAAGGTATCTTGGGAATCTAAATTATCGTTAGTGGGGTTTTCGTTTTCGTTCTGTGTACTCTGGTTTTCTGGAGGGTTAGTTGTTTCCTCATCTGGTGAATTTACAGGTAAATTGCAAATTAGTATTTGGAAAGGATTTTTGAAGGTTTGGGTGAGTGCATGCTTTACGTGTGGCCAGAAAAGTTTATCGAGTCCACACCCGATGCGTGGCATCGCGATTTTAGTGATTCCTAATTTCATGCATAAATTTCGTAAGTTAATTAGGCTAGTTCTGAGATCTTCGAAATTTGGTTTATCTTCGCTACGTTTCTTGGTAACCAAATAAAATATGTATCGTTCGCCACATTGAATGTATGCTACTTCTCCTGCAATTTTGTGTTGATTTTTTAATTCTTGGACTCTATTAAATCGTTTCTTAAATTCGATCGCGATTCCTGCTCCCATTCTTAGATCTTCAGCTACACAGTGCGCGAGGGAATATGTTTCATCTACCATGAAAAGATCTTGGTCTACCTCAGTTACGGTTTTTACAGGAAATATATCGTCGTCTGAGGAGTAATCAGGTTGTGTTAGCTCGGTAGTGTGTATGTGAGCTGTTGTACCGTTATTGTTTTGGGATAGCAAGTGTGTATCATATATTACTTCCTTGGGTTCATGCTTATTTTGATCATCGCCTATTTTTATGGTAAGGACGATTGGGTAAGGAGGACCCTTTACATATATTCTTACTTTGTATGGCATTTTCCCGAATAGGTTAAAAAGAGTCGGCTCAATTTGTTCCCAATGTAAATCGTTTATTTCTAGATCTAAGCTTGTGAATGCTAGGTAATGAATTTTGTTTTCTTTAGTTAATCGGTGGAGTAGTTCAAGAGCTTTTACTACGTTTTCTAATTTTGCTTGTTCTGAATCTCTTTCTTTAATAACTAGATATAACACTAGTCTATTGTCATGGCTAAGTGCTGTGACTCCTCCTACCGGAGTATTAAAAGTCTTTAGTCTTTCTGTTTGGCCAAAAGTGTTTAAGAATTGGGGACCTAGTCCTCTCTGGAATTTAAAATCTTGAGAAGCAACGTGTATTAACGCGTAACCCTTGGGTGCGTTGAAAATATCTTCCCTTGCTCTTATTAGTCGGTTTATTTCTACGGGTTTGGTTTCAACGGGGTTTCTTGAAAGCGCGTCTGCGTTTGAATTTACTTTTCCCGGTTTATATATCATCTGATAATCGTACTCAGCGAGTTTGAGTCGCCATCTTACTAACCGAGATGTAGGGTCTTTTACCGAGTTGATCCATACTAGGGGCCTATGATCTGTTATTAAGGTGAATTTTGTACCATATATATATGATCTGAAATGCGAGACACAGTATACTATCGCTAAGAGCTCTTTTTCTATGGTTGAGTAATTTAACTCAGCGTTTTGTAATAACCTGGAAGTATAAGCTATAGGCAAATCTTTATTAATTTCTCCTTGGTTCAATACACCGCCTATCGCATATCCCGATGCGTCTGTCGTGATTATAAAGGGTTTGGTAAAGTCGGGATATTGTAGGATAGGTTTGTCACATAACTTGTCTCTAAGTATCTCGAATGCTTCTTGTTGTTTGCTAGTCCAATTAAAGGTTTTAGTCTTTTTTAGAAGTTCTGTCATTGGCTTTGCTATCTGCGAGAAATTGGGTATGAACCTACGGTAATATCCCGCGAGTCCTAGGAATTGTTTTATGTTTTTAGCATTTTTAGGTACTGGGAAATTTTTTACTGATTTGATTTTTTGTGGATCGGGTTTTACTCCGTCACTACCTATGATATGCCCTAAGTACATAACTTCGCGCCTGAGAAATTCGCACTTATCCGGTTGTAATTTTAAGTTAGCTTGGCGAAGTCTTTCCATTAATTGGTTAAATTTTCTCTCGTGCTCTTGAAGAGAGCTTGCGTATAAGACAATATCATCTAAATACACGAATAGTTCAGTACCCTGTAATCCCGTTAGTACGTTGTCCATGAGACGTTGAAACGTCGCTGGAGCATTCTTTAAACCAAAGGGCATGCGAGTGAACTCATAATGCCCGTAAGGAGTAGAAAATGCTGTTTTTGGACCGTCACCGTTTTTCATAGGTATCTGATGGAAGCCCGAAGCTAGATCGAATACGGAAAAATATTTCGCGTCTCCTAATTGGTCAAGTATCTCATTGATGTTGGGAAGGGGATAAGCGTCTCCTACTGTTTTCTCATTTAGGGACCTATAGTCAATAACCATTCTCCAACGTTTGTTTCCTTGTGAATCTGGTTTTTTAGGGACGATCCATATTGGGGAGTTATATGGGGATAGCGATGATTTTATGAGATTATTTTCTTTTAATTCTGAGACTTGTTTATTTATTTCTTCTTTATGGATCGGTGGGAACCTATACTGCCTAGTATTTATTGGGGAATCGTCTGTAGTAGTTATCCCGTGTTCTATCGCGCTAGTGGCTTGCAAAGGTTCATTAGGTAAGTGAAATCTATCCGCGTTTTCTCGTATAAGTGTATTCACGTGTTCTGATTCTTCGGTATTTAGGTGTGTTAACCTGAGTAATGATTTTACTTTTTCGAATCTATTCTCTTGTTTATCATTGGTTATTCGCGCTGAATTTACTTGTAAGGTAGAATTTGTGTGTTGTTCAAATGGTATGAGTTTTATGTCGGGGACCTCATATGTTATATCTTTTTCGCTAGTGTTAGTGGCTGGGATCAATACCTGTTGATCGCGGACCTTTACTAAAGCTTCGCCCATATATAGACCGTTTGCTGTACTAAATCCCTTTACGTACCCTTCTGTTAAATCTGTTTCTTCTATTTTTAATTTAAGGACCTGCGTGTTTCTAGCTTTAATGGTGAATAATTCTTTGGGTGAAAAGGCTAAACGAGTGTCGTTCATGCTGAGACATTCGTTGTCGTAATCTATAGTGGCTTTGGTTTTCCTAAAGAATGCTGATCCTAATATACCATCTTGTTTAATTTTAAAATCGTTATTAACCACGTGGAAAGGGATTGATTCTCCTTCTATATCTATCTGAGTGCTACCTAGTGATTTTATTAAATTTTCTGTTATCCCTTTCATTTCTATTATGTCGCTGGTATCTATTCTTTTCCAGTCTTTTATATTTTTAGCTTTTATAATATTTGGTTCCGCGCCTGTATCTATCATTAATTGTGGGTCTCCTAACAGATCTCTAGATTTTATATCTATAGTTGGGACCGCGCCTAGGCTGAGGTTGATGGTGCTGATGTTATTTCTTCTAGGGCTGTTAAAGGGTTGACCGGTCGTGACTGCCCTGCTTCCCGAGGTTTCACCGTCCCCGAGGGGCCTGCCCCGTTTCCCGAGTTCTGCGCCTTATTTTGTTCTTGCCTAAGCTCATCTACTCGTTTCTTCTTTCTACATTCTTCGATGCTATGTCCCGTATATTTGCAGAATTTACAAGATTTATTTGGGTCATACGTGCTGCTATATACTGGTCGTGTCTTATTCCCGTAACTACCTTGCGCGTTATAAGGTTTGGGTGAGGTAGGATTAACTGGTTCCTTTTTCAAGAATCTACACTTTTCTGTTTCATGTCCTACTCTTTTACAGTTTTGACAGGTGGGAGGTTCTGATTTACGCGCGTGTGGACCTGATTTATCGTTTCGTTCATTTCTAAACCTTTCCCTGTCTTTCTCAAATCTTTTACCGATTTCAATTGCCTTTGCCGTGGCCTCGGAGAACGTGCGAACGCCTGTAATCTGGAGCGCGTTACGATAGTCGGCGGGAAGTCCGTCTAGGAAACTATCCAAGGTCTCTATTTCTACGGATTCCGTATCCACGTAACCGTTCGTTCTCCTCTCTATTTCTAGAATGGCTGTTTTTAGGTCTTTGACGCGGCTAATGTATTCTATTATATATTCTCCCGATTTTTTAAAGATATTAGCAAGTTCGCCTCGATAGAAGTTAGTAGACCGATTTGGGCTAAAGATCTCGAACAACTGGTCTATAAATTCTTGAACTGTTCCGAATTCATCGTCTTCTAGTGCCATTGCAGCCCGTGAAGTTAATTTGCCTTTCAATAATTTGATTAATATTGTTTCCGAGTTAGGTGAAATCATGCTCTTAGCTCTTCTACATGCTCTAGTGAATGCCATGAGGGTATTCGTATTCCCGTCAAAGCTAGGTACCATTTCTATGGCTTGTTTCATAGTAAGTGTAGTTTCTGTAGGGGTAGTTGGACACGGTGTGCTTCTAGATTCACTACGTCTTTGATTTGATCTTAGAGATTCCATTTCTCGCCTTAATATTCTTAATTCGTCTGTAAGATTCTGTAAGGGATCTCTAACGGGTGGTGTTACAGTAGTTTGGTTGATTATTGGGGTAGAGGTTTGAGTATTGTCTGTATGTGGGTTATTTGGGTTTTCTGGAAGCGGAATTGTTTGAGTTTGTAGGGGAATAGGGATTTCATTTTGGTTTGTATTCTGATCTGTCGAAGAACCTGGTTGTGGATTTGATTTCTCTTGTCTTAATCTATTTAGTTCTGCTTCTAACTGTTGTTGTCGTTCAGACTGTTTCCTAAGTTCTTCTATTTGTTCTTGTAAATCCCTATTTCTCTCTGTCAATTCTAATTCCCTATTTTTGTGTTTCTGTTGTATCTTAAGTACTTCTGTTTCTCGTGCTTCTACTTGTGCTAATTTTGAAGTTAATTCCAGATCTAATTGTGCTAGTTCTGCTGCATCTAAATTTTTACCACTTCTGAGTCCTGAAGCCATTTTTATGTTTCTACTTTATAACTATTTTTGCAAAATTTATCCTCGAATCCCACTTCTGACACCAAAATTATTCTTCTAGTTGTTACAGACTGACGCGGGTATTTGATAAGAAAGAAAACGAATCAGGACCCTAAGACCCTGATTTTATCTAATATCGAAAATCCACGTTCAGGTTCAACTAAACCTCATTTAAATCCACATGGACGGATCGAGGTGAGGTTATATTGCTATAGTTATAGAATAGTAAAATGGGGTAAAATGTATGAAAAGCCTTACCTTTAATCTAACTCGATGATTTCGACAATCTTGGGCGTAGCGGGTGGAAATGAGTTGTCTGGATTGCCAGTGCCGTAGATCCGTCGAGTTAGGGTGGTCTCTAAGGTGTCGACCACGCACCTGGTTCCTTGGTACTCTATCGAGTGCTGGATGAGAGTCCTTGGTAGTTCTTCCAGGAGTCCAGGAAAGGATTCCGTAGACCGGTAGGAAGGAGCCTCTTCGTATGAAAGAGGTTGTTCAGCTTCGGTTGGACCCGAAACTGGTATTATTATTGTATCGCGACTGTCGTCACTGAGTGGACCTGAGTAAATGTCTTTTAGGTAATCTTTTAACCACTCGGGTGTCTCGACTTTGTTAATAGCTTCGCGGAGCTGCTGTTCTTCCCGTGCTACCGCTTTGGCTATGCGTGCGCGTACTCTTTTACCCGCACGGCGTTTATTCCTTTTCTTCCTTATTTCAGAGTTGTTCATCTATAGGTAAGGAGAAGGGATATTATTAACGTTGGCTATGTCTAGTGACAGCCCTAACGTTAAATGTGTAAAGTAAAAGAGTTCAGCGTGGCGAAGAAAGTAGTTCTCCGCCGTATTGCTAAACGTGTGTGATACTGGAGTAAGCTAAGGTCTCTAAACCTTGGCATGTACCACAGTATCTGAAAGATGTGTGAGAATGAATAGAGTTGGCTTAAGTGAAAAGCCCTGGCTCTATTCGGTTTGGATTTGGAATATGAAGTAAAGGATAATGAATTTACCTTGAATTAAGTTGTTTGTAGTTGTTTGCTCGTTTATTGAGGCTTGATTTTATTATAAGCTTGGATTATAAAGTAATTCTTTTAGTGCGCCGAACCACACAAGACCTTACCGGCTTACTGAATGTTGAAGTTATCTTAGTTTGAATAAAATAATTCTCAAAGCGTTAAAGTCGCGAGTTCACCCGTCTCATGCATTAGATGTTACTTTTAGAATATGATTGTGCGACCACGGACACGAGGAAGCGATCTTTAGAAATTGAGTTGACTTTACGCGGAGTAATGATTCGAACTTGACTCTATGAGATCTTGCCGAAGACTGACGTTGACACGGAGTAACGGTATGGTCAGTACAGCGGAGTGGTGGTAAGCCTTGTGTGGTGGGGCCTTATATATACTGTGACGTTGCATTTTGCAACTGTCACAGTCGGGCCACTCAGATCAGTGACGACGTGAGGACGGACAACTCCAGAAAGTAGCTAAGGTCTCAGGTCAGAATTTAGTTAATTATTGCTTATATTATTTATCATTTCTCCCCTTCTATTCTATGAAATTCTGTAAAATGTCGACGCTCGGAGGACTACGCTAGGACGTCGAGGGATTCATCCGACGTCTAAATCGAGGTCCTTTCCGAGTTAATGGTTCCCGTCTCTCTCTCCAACGCTCTCAGTCGTGGATGCCGCAGGAAAGGTCGAATAAGGGCGACTCACTGAGTCCCTCCTCCCGTTCCCGCAGACTCCTCAGCCTGGTGCTGGACCACTTCCCGTCAACTATTTCTGGACGTCTCGGCAATGGTTGAATAGAGCAGGGCGAACACCCAAAAGTAACCCGACCAAAGCTTCCCGTTGCCGAAGACTTATCGACCTGGAGTCGAGCTAGACCATATCATCGACTTTCTCGTCATCGTCACGCTATCGTGGGGTTACCCAAGAAAGGTCCCGATAGTAGAACTGCAATCGTATGATGCAGGCCTGTCCGTAAGCCTTCCATACCGTCCATGGGGAATTCTGGATGCAGATCCGGTTATTGGGGCATCAGAACTTCCGCCAGATCCTCTAATTGGTCAGTTTTCTAGTTAAAGCGCAACTAGGGTGCACTTCATCCCGACGATGATCCCGAGGAGTCCCGAGACGAGAGACCAGAGCAGAAAAGAGAAGAGACGAGGAGAGAAACCGTCGAAGTCCCGTCTACTACATTTGAAATATCCCGCCGTACCGTGTAGCTAACTACACGCCTGGACAAATATTCAAAACTCAGGCGAAATAGGACAACGTGTTCCCGAAAGTACGTCCAACCGTACTCGGCACCTGATTGGTCGCCTAAGCTACGTGCGAAGATCGGCTCATGGCATGGAATTCCCGAAGCTATAAAATGTAGGACGACACAGGACTCGATCTACTTCTACGCTCGTCCGTTCTCACGTCAAGAACATCAGATCCCGACAGTGATATACCGTCTATCCCGAATATCCCGACTTTTACAGTGCTTCATATTTTTCTATTCTGTTCTTCGCTATTCTGTTCTTTATTTCTTTCTTCTTTATTCCGTACTTTAGTCTTTAATATAAATTTAGCTTCAGTTAAAACGAACACTAAGTGCCGTTTAGTTCTAATCCCGTACTTGTACGAGGAATCTTCTATTTCATCAATAAGGTAAGACCTATTTTCTGTAAAACCACGAGTTAGTTCACGAATCCCGTCTAGTTATTTAGTCTGTTATATATTATATATTTGGTGTGACGTAGGTCACGAAATAACGGAACGCAAGTCTTCGACTTCGTCCCGAGTTTTTAGTATTTTAGTAGTCTGATTAAGGACGGATTCACGAGCTGACTCGTGCTTAGTATCTCTTTGTGGGTTTTCCTTTTCTTTATTCTATTCTATTCTTTCTCTTACGCTGCTTAACGCATGCCGTAGAGTTTAGTGGCTTATTCTTTTCTTAGTAGCGAATAAAATGATAGCGATCGACCTGTAGACGAATAATTTCTGGAGATAGCGAGTGTAGAAGCAAGCATTTGTTATTTAATTTATAGTTCTTAGTTATTAATATTCTGTTTGATTTATTCCGCATGATTATTATATTATAATATTATCGTCTGATATCTTTTCCCGTTCAATTGAATGGTATATTCCGTATTATATCGGATCGCATTGCTTTGATATTTTTGCTATTATTCTATTGTATTTTCTGTGAATATTATTTACGATCTAATCCCGATATTCTTGAAACTGTCTGAGGCATAACGATAATTTTGTAAATCGAGTTCTATATCCCGTAAAATACGGCAAATTTGTTAATAAATCAATCAGATATGAAATGTTAAACATTCTTGTCTAATTTGGCACCCCGCCCCTCTACCGTAATTAGTTGATTATATTCTGAGCTAACTGGCAAGTTCCGCCGTCAATCGTCTAGCCTTTGTTATATTTATTATATTTCAAGCGACGTTTTCACGTCTGGCGCCCAACTCTAGTTTTTGGTCTTATTTCTTTAATTAATTCACCTCTCACGTATATTGACGCCGAAGTGCACGGATTACCGGGTTACCCCTTATCCCTGAAAAAGTGGTATTCGTTGCAAATTGGCGCCCAACGTGGAGCCACGCCATCATAAAGGGGTTAATTGCCAATAAAAATCTTTATAAAATCATCTAATGACTCAGATAAATTCTCGGAAATTCGGTTGAATTCAAAGTTATAAGCAGTCTCGATGCGTTCGACAACAGCAGAAAAACAAAGATCCCGGCCCCTAGAATAAGAGTCAGACAAAAGAATTTTCACAAAGGTTCACAATAAGCGTTTATTATTCCGAATAATCTATTCTCTTATATTCAACTATTTAACAATAGGTAATATCGAATATCACAAATACGGTATCAACTACATCTAACAATAGGTGATACCGAAAATAACATTCAAAGTATTAACGATTTCGAAAAAGGATTAACGAACAATAACAAACCTAACCGCTATAGAATAGTTTGTTTACTTTCTTTTTCCCGTGTGTTGAATATCCCGTGTTGTCAAGCTAAATAATAACGAGCTTGGTTCAAATTTAAATTTGACCATTATATGCTACAACCGTCTTCTAAAGACGCGTGGATTTATTTACTTCTTGCGGAACAGCTACGTGCTGAACTCAACGATCGTTCTCTATCATCCGAAGGAACAGTACCCACTTTAAGGTACCGATTATTGCGATTTCTCATGTCTCAACGAGGAGAAAATACCGATAAGCCTCCAACTCCTACAGGAGAGCCTCCCGAAAACAATAATCTTTCCCGACTTCAAATAAATAACGACGCGTATGATAGTCCGCAATCAACGAATGTAATCCCGCCTGACGACAGAGAAAACACAACGCACGCGTTAGAGACTATACCGATCCAAGGGACGAGCGGAGGTCAACCCCTGCTCAATGACAATCAACAGCATGTCAACGTTAATAATTCCCGAATTGTCACTATGCAATTACCTAATAATAATATTAACGGTTTTCGATCTAATCATAACAACTCTTTGCCTATTCGCGATAATATGCCACCAGTCAATCCCGGTAATCGATATTTCTATCAAGATCCTCGATTCTCTAATCAACAAAATTCGGAATTTCAAAATTTCGCGGAACAAGATTTTCGTCAAGAAAATAGTTTTTCCCGATTAAATTCCCGACAACAAGAATTCCTACATGGTAACTTCCAGCCACCTGTGCAACAGTTTAATTCACCGCAACGGTCGAATCAAACTACTTCCCCACACGCCGCGTATGAAGCCATGCGTAAATGGAATATAAAATTTTCCGGTGCTTGTACCGAGGATTCTGAAGCTTTTCTCCAACGATTACAAGAGGGCAAACAGTTATTTAATATTCGCGATACCGATATTTTAAGTTGTATTCCTTTCTTTTTGACCGGTGTTGCTTTATATTGGTTCCGTACCAAACGCCACACCTGGTACACGTTTAGGGATTTTGAATTTACTTGGCGTGATAGATTCGGTAAGCCTAATTTACAATTCGCATTACGCGAAGAGATTAGACGACGTACTCAAGGCGAACAAGAATCAGTTGCCGATTACCTTACGTTCATGAGAGCGTACTTCGATCGTCTAAGTCCCGGTTGGGCAGAAGATGAACAGTTAGATTACGCATATCGGAATCTTCTCCCGCGTTATCAAGTTTTGATTAATCGCGATGATTTAATGACGTTAGATGAACTCGAGCATCTCGCTCGTCGTCTGGAACGCAGTTTTCAAGCTGCCAGTAACTTCCAGGCGCCTCCCACTCCCGATCGTGTTCTGATGTCAGACCTCGCCTATCGTGGACCGAGAACTCCCGTCCGTCAAAATCGTCTCACGTTAGCTCATCTAGACTTAGGTGATAACGGATCATCCGATGAATCTCCCGAAACTTTAAACGCAGTACAACCACCCACCGAGAAAAATACCGACGCGTCTAAGAAATCTTCCCGTAATTCGCCACGAAAGGAAACGAAAAACGAAAATAAGAATTCTAAAAATCGTCCGGCTACCGCCGCTATCACTAATCCCGATTTAGCGTATGTTTCCCGTGCCGCTTCACAAGCCGCTAGCAATCCGTTTTTACCGACTCCCGTAACAGGTACAATTCCTCGTAACACAACGTGTTACAATTGCCGAAAACCCGGTCATCGTTGGCCTGAGTGCACCGAGCCTCGACGCATCTTCTGCTATAGATGTGGACGAGATGACGTCACGAAACTGACATGTCCTCGTTGTTCGGGAAACGCCTAAAGGAGCCGTTCTCACGGGCTACTGCGGTCTCCCAAGTAATGCCCAAAAGACACGATGAAGGCAATAGCCAAGAAATACAATTGCATAATAACGATCTTGAATTCTGTAGTCCGGTAGACTCGCGTAATAAAATTTCCCTTTTATTCCTAACAATATCAATTCATGGAACTCCATTAAAATCGCTATTTGACTGTGGTTCTTCCCGCACGTTTTTGAACGCGGAAAGTGAAAATCTGTTGAAACGATTAGGCTTTGTCACTACGACCACATCCCGTTCTACTCCCGTATTAATGGCTGCAGGACAGAAAGCCGAAATCACAGGTCAAGTGATAATTCCCGTAAAATTGCAAGGAATAACACGCGAAATTTCCGCGCGAATCATTCCCGATTTAAATTTTCCATGCATCCTCGGATTAGACTTCATTAAGCTTTTTCAAATCACAGCTGATTTCAATACTTCCACTTGGCATTTTCGAGACAATCCGTTCAAAGAATTTGAGTTTGAAACTTCCCCATCTACGTCTATTTCACAGTGTAACGGTATTGTAACGCTAACCGATTCGCAATCGGCGGAGTTAAAATCTTTATTAACTAAAGAGATCCCGCCTACTACCGATGTCATAGGAGTTACATCTTTAACTACTCACACGATCGATGTAGGAAATCATCCCGCGATAAGACAACGTGCTTACCGTGTTTCACCTGCAATTCAGAACGCGATCGACCTTGAAGTCGATAAAATGCTTAGTGCTGGAATAATCGAGCCATCCCGCAGTGCATGGGCCAGTCCCATTGTTATGGTAAAGAAACCGAACGGATCATACCGATTTTGTATCGATTTTCGCAAAGTTAACAGCGTATCTAAGAAAGACGCGTATCCTCTCCCGCGGATGGACATGATTCTGGATAAACTAAGATTAGCTCGTTATATCTCGACGATTGACTTAAGCCAAGCTTATTTTCAAATTCCTCTCGCCGAAGAAAGCAGAGAAGTTACCGCTTTTATTGTTCCAACTAAAGGTCTTTTTCATTTCACTCGTATGCCTTACGGATTAACTGGAGCTCCTGCAACTTTTCAGAGACTATTAGATCGTCTAATTGGACCAGCAATGGATCCCTATGCGTTTGCTTATTTAGATGATATAATTATCGCCACGCAAACTTTTGACGAACATCTCCATTGGCTGCGCCGCGTATTACGTACTATTTATCAAGCAGGCTTGACCATTAATCCCGATAAATGTGAATTTTGTTGTTCCGAAGTTAAATATCTAGGCTTCATTGTAAATCAAAACGGCTTACAAGTAAATCCCGATAAAGTAACTCCAGTCGTAAATTATCCTGTCCCGACGACAGTAAAACAAATACGGAGATTTTTAGGAATGGCTTCCTGGTATCGTAGATTTATCCCGAATTTTGCAACTACTACCGAACCTCTGAACCGTCTTCTACGGAAAAACCAATCCTGGATCTGGGAGAAAGAGCAGGCCGATGCTTTTATCGAAATTCGTCGTTGCCTATCATCAGCTCCAACTCTCGCGTGTCCCGATTTTTCCTTAAAGTTCGTGTTGCAAACCGATGCAAGTATCGTTGGTCTAGGTGCCGTCCTGACACAATCTCCCGGTGATATCGAACACGTCATAGCTTATGCGAGTAGAACCTTGACAGATGCAGAGCGCAAGTATTCAGTTACGGAACTGGAATGCCTTGCTGTCATCTGGTCAATTCAAAAATTCAGACCCTATATCGAAGGCTACCGATTCACAGTTATTACTGATCATAACAGCTTGAAATGGCTTCACGGCCAGAAAAATCCTACTGGCAGATTAGCCAGATGGTCGCTTGAATTATTGGGATATGATTTTGAAATAGTTTACCGTAAGGGTGCACTTAATCACGTACCCGATGCATTATCGCGGATTCCCGAACAAAATACAGAGGCTAGTGCAGCAATAATTCCACAACGTATCCCGTGGTACGACAAACGCAAAAGAGACGTTGAAACTTTCCCGATACGTTTTCCGAATTGGAAAATCGACAATGGTCAATTATATTTCCATCGACCAAATCCCGTTATCGGTACAGCAGTAAACGATCTGAATGCCTGGAAGTTAGTTATCCCGAATATTCAACGTAATGAAGTATTAGATGAAGCTCATAATTTACCACAATCCGGACATTTAGGCACCGACAAAACATATAAACGAGTTGCTACCACCTACTATTGGCCAGGAATGTTCCGTGATGTTTCCCGTTATGTAAAATTATGCGATACTTGTCAACGAAGCAAGGTTGAGCAAGCCGCTTCCGCCGGTCTCATGGGTAGACGCGTTGTCGAAGAACCATGGTTAGTTGTAGCCATGGATATCATGGGCCCGCTTCCGCCTAGTAAAGCAGGTTTCGCGTATATTCTTGTTATTCAGGACTTATTTACCAAATGGATCGAATGTTGCGCTCTTCGCAAAGCCACTGGCAAAAACATTCGCGATGCATTCGAGGAAAACATCATCAATCGATGGGGTGTTCCGCGAGTCTTATTAACAGACAATGGTACCGAGTTTAATAACAACACAATTAAAGAACTAGCGCAAACGTTTCACATCAAACATACGACAACTCCTCCTTACCATCCGCAAGCCAATCCCGTTGAAAGAGTAAATCGTGTATTAAAAACTATGATAATCGCTTTTCTCGAATTTGATCACCGCGAATGGGATCTTCACTTATCCGATTTTCGATTCGCTTACAATACAGCTAACCATTCGTCCTTGGAAACCAGTCCCGCATTTTTGAACTTCGGCAGAGTCCCGAGAGCCGTAAACTCTTTAAAATCCCGTATTGAGGGAGATCCCGAAATCGAGCCTCAAGCTCCAAAACTATGGGCTGAGCGAATGCAGCGTATGCAACTGCTCCGAGATTGGATCACTGAAAATCTAGAGAACGCTCACACGAGACAAGCCGGATATTACAATCTCCGCAAAAAGCCTGAACGCTTCGCTGAAGGAAATCTCGTTCTAAAGCGACAACATGTTCTATCGTCCGCGACACAACATGTTGCAGCCAAACTTGCGAAAAAGTTTCATGGACCATTCAAGATTAGTCGATTGCTATCTCCCGTTGTATGCGAACTCTCTGAGGTGGAAGGTAGAAAAGTAGTGGGAATTGTGCATGTAAAAGATTTAAAATTCTATCATAACAATGCCTGATCTGTCCCGTACGTAGCATATCCCGTATCCCGAGATGTTCTTCGCATCGGAGGAAGATCTCGCAGTCGCCTGGCCTTACATCCAGAGACACGAGAAGAAGATCCGCGCATTCCTCCGGGAAAACCGCGACGTCCAGCGCGATTTGACTGCCGGTTTAACCGCAGCCAGAGAGGCACGCGATATTCGCATTCTCTTAGCCGAGCGACATGGCCAAGTGCGAGAAATTCCCCCAAGTCGCGATCAGGGCATGCAAACTGATAATCCCACTACCGTCACCCAAGGTTGTCAAACCAACGATCCCGATACGCGCGATCAGGGTACGCAGGCCGGCCCGTTAGTACAGATTAGCCAGGGAACCCAATGTACTCCCGAGATGCGGGATGAAGGTGCGCAAGTCAACCTAGTTCGGAGGAAGGATACCCGGGGTACACAAACCAATTGGCGCAGTGTCACCTTTAGTGAGCAGGTACATTATTCTCCACCGGCTCCAATCTGGTCGGATACGGAAGACGACACTATCCCGACCACATCCGCATCCACATCCCGAGACGAGTATTACTCGGCCAACGCCCGGTACGCACAGGCGTCTACATCCCGACATACATCCGCATCAACATCCCGAGACGCATATTACTCGGCCAACGCCCGGTACGCACAGGCGTCTACATCCCGACAGACATCTGCATCGACATCCCGAGGTACGCACACTTCAAAGTCACCAAACTCGGCGAGCTCCCCGCGATACGCTACCCAAGGCGCGCTTCCGAAGCGATACTCGGAAACAGCTACTGTAGTTCCTGCACAATCCACCACGGGCGAACCTTTATGCTGGAACTGCGACCAGCCAGGACACGAGCGTCCCGAATGTCCCAAACCGAAACGACTCGTCTGCCATCGGTGTGGCCGAAAAGGCGTTGCAGTAAACCACTGCCCCAATTGCGCACCGACATACTCTCCCGATCAAATATTGCCAAACGTAGCTAGACGACGTGCCGCAAGACTCGCCGCCAGGATCACAGATCCATACTACGCTCCCGACGATGCGTTCGCCTTCCGACCGCCTTAATACCACCTCTCTCATTAAACTTATCTTTTCTATCCTGCTTGTATTTCACCTACCATATCGCTGTCTTCTTTCGTACTGTATCTTAACTCTCTACTTTATCTATTAGCTTTAACTTAGAATTACTATCCCGACCTCCATCCACGGAGAACTTAAATGCAACAGCATTATCTCCCGCCAGCCTAGCTGAGAAGCTGCGAAAAATTCATTAAAATCTGTTTCGGCCAATTAATTCTAAATTCTGTTTCGATCCCGTTGGTCTTTCAAATGAAAATATATTATACCGTATCACTTCTATTGTTAAAAATGCATTATACTAAATTAATTCGTTATTTCCCGAATTAAAAACTTTAATACCTTAACACTGCATTTCACATTTAACAATCCCTCACCTGTTTGATATTAAGTTGATTTTTAGAATAATCCGCTTAAAGATCTTAACAATGCCTCTGTGAACCAACCTGAAAAATCTCGTCATATTTCTTTAGTTTAGCTTATCTTAATGTCATCTTCACCTTGTTATTTAGATAACTTTGTCAAATTTAGTCTGCGAAATGGTGTTACCAGGATTTGTTTAGATCCGAATTAAAATAACTTTACCAAAGATAAAATACTTCGAGATTCCGTACGCTAAAAGATCTCAGCGTAACTTCAGTCCTTTCTCATTAGACTAAGAAACAACATCTAGCTTCATTTAGTAGTTTTCCTACCTCGCTTACTCGCAGAGAAAATATTGTTTCCAAGTCAACCATTCTTCAGCTAACACCTACGCGTTCAAAAACAAACCACAAAAAGATCGCTAGGGTTGACAAGAAACAGGTCTACAGTTCCACTCAAAGAAGGGTCAATCGAGTCCCCTCCCCTGGGAGGATGGGGTTGTGACGTTGCATTTTGCAACTGTCACAGTCGGGCCACTCAGATCAGTGACGACGTGAGGACGGACAACTCCAGAAAGTAGCTAAGGTCTCAGGTCAGAATTTAGTTAATTATTGCTTATATTATTTATCATTTCTCCCCTTCTATTCTATGAAATTCTGTAAAATGTCGACGCTCGGAGGACTACGCTAGGACGTCGAGGGATTCATCCGACGTCTAAATCGAGGTCCTTTCCGAGTTAATGGTTCCCGTCTCTCTCTCCAACGCTCTCAGTCGTGGATGCCGCAGGAAAGGTCGAATAAGGGCGACTCACTGAGTCCCTCCTCCCGTTCCCGCAGACTCCTCAGCCTGGTGCTGGACCACTTCCCGTCAACTATTTCTGGACGTCTCGGCAATGGTTGAATAGAGCAGGGCGAACACCCAAAAGTAACCCGACCAAAGCTTCCCGTTGCCGAAGACTTATCGACCTGGAGTCGAGCTAGACCATATCATCGACTTTCTCGTCATCGTCACGCTATCGTGGGGTTACCCAAGAAAGGTCCCGATAGTAGAACTGCAATCGTATGATGCAGGCCTGTCCGTAAGCCTTCCATACCGTCCATGGGGAATTCTGGATGCAGATCCGGTTATTGGGGCATCAGAACTTCCGCCAGATCCTCTAATTGGTCAGTTTTCTAGTTAAAGCGCAACTAGGGTGCACTTCATCCCGACGATGATCCCGAGGAGTCCCGAGACGAGAGACCAGAGCAGAAAAGAGAAGAGACGAGGAGAGAAACCGTCGAAGTCCCGTCTACTACATTTGAAATATCCCGCCGTACCGTGTAGCTAACTACACGCCTGGACAAATATTCAAAACTCAGGCGAAATAGGACAACGTGTTCCCGAAAGTACGTCCAACCGTACTCGGCACCTGATTGGTCGCCTAAGCTACGTGCGAAGATCGGCTCATGGCATGGAATTCCCGAAGCTATAAAATGTAGGACGACACAGGACTCGATCTACTTCTACGCTCGTCCGTTCTCACGTCAAGAACATCAGATCCCGACAGTGATATACCGTCTATCCCGAATATCCCGACTTTTACAGTGCTTCATATTTTTCTATTCTGTTCTTCGCTATTCTGTTCTTTATTTCTTTCTTCTTTATTCCGTACTTTAGTCTTTAATATAAATTTAGCTTCAGTTAAAACGAACACTAAGTGCCGTTTAGTTCTAATCCCGTACTTGTACGAGGAATCTTCTATTTCATCAATAAGGTAAGACCTATTTTCTGTAAAACCACGAGTTAGTTCACGAATCCCGTCTAGTTATTTAGTCTGTTATATATTATATATTTGGTGTGACGTAGGTCACGAAATAACGGAACGCAAGTCTTCGACTTCGTCCCGAGTTTTTAGTATTTTAGTAGTCTGATTAAGGACGGATTCACGAGCTGACTCGTGCTTAGTATCTCTTTGTGGGTTTTCCTTTTCTTTATTCTATTCTATTCTTTCTCTTACGCTGCTTAACGCATGCCGTAGAGTTTAGTGGCTTATTCTTTTCTTAGTAGCGAATAAAATGATAGCGATCGACCTGTAGACGAATAATTTCTGGAGATAGCGAGTGTAGAAGCAAGCATTTGTTATTTAATTTATAGTTCTTAGTTATTAATATTCTGTTTGATTTATTCCGCATGATTATTATATTATAATATTATCGTCTGATATCTTTTCCCGTTCAATTGAATGGTATATTCCGTATTATATCGGATCGCATTGCTTTGATATTTTTGCTATTATTCTATTGTATTTTCTGTGAATATTATTTACGATCTAATCCCGATATTCTTGAAACTGTCTGAGGCATAACGATAATTTTGTAAATCGAGTTCTATATCCCGTAAAATACGGCAAATTTGTTAATAAATCAATCAGATATGAAATGTTAAACATTCTTGTCTAATTTGGCACCCCGCCCCTCTACCGTAATTAGTTGATTATATTCTGAGCTAACTGGCAAGTTCCGCCGTCAATCGTCTAGCCTTTGTTATATTTATTATATTTCAAGCGACGTTTTCACGTCTGGCGCCCAACTCTAGTTTTTGGTCTTATTTCTTTAATTAATTCACCTCTCACGTATATTGACGCCGAAGTGCACGGATTACCGGGTTACCCCTTATCCCTGAAAAAGTGGTATTCGTTGCAATACCTTAAGATCTAAATAGTGGGAGTTGTTTATATCTCTTGCGTGCTTGGACTTGTGACTTCAGGCGTATGACTCATGTGCAGCTGCTGTTATTGTAACGGTCTATTTCCTGGAGTTGTTTTCGGGTAGTATTGAGTGACCGGACGTTTGTTTATGATAAGGTAAACACCGTCTCGAGTTTTATGGCTTTGTTATTGTAACGAGTGACCGGACTGGTTGCACGTGATAATGAGTCATATGCCTGTTGCCAAGGGTCCTTTATTCCTTATATTATTTCTTATTCTATTTTATATATTATAGGAAAGGAACTTTTCCTGATATATTCAAGAGTAGTTCGTTTTCTATATTCCTTATTTTATGCATGTATGAAGCTAATGATTAACAAATTTATGATATATGAATATAGTATAAAAGTATAATGTAAGATGTGTATTACAAAAATATAATATTGAATGTGAGTAGTTTTACATGAATATAATGTTTATATGTTCGTTATTACGAGTTCTTATAAATGTGGAATTACATATAGTCTACGAAATATAGTGTACTTATTATAACCTTGCGTGGTTCATTCCAGAGGATGGTAATATGGTGTACCGTAGTTGGTATACTTTCGATTGTAGGTATTGCATTTATTCCAGATGATAAGTTATCTTCTGGTATGGACCATCGGTAAGGTAGATATCTTATATCCTAGTTAGGTATTATAGTATTAATATTAATCAAGAGTTAAGAAGGGTGTGACCTGTTTGTGTTGTTGTCGGCAAGTGTGTGTTCCATATGGTAAGTCGGTGAGAACGTCACATGGGGAGGTTCAATGCGCCAGAGTGTGCGATTTCACCCCTCTGGACTTTTTTCTCCGGCGACCAGGAAACCTGGAATCACAACATTGATCGATTGAGCGATCCGAGAGCTGAAACGCGCATATTTGATGAGAAAATTTCGAACTCATTTTAAAATTCTGAAAAAAATATGGGGAGGTTCAATGCGCCAGAGTGTGCGATTTCACCCCTCTGGACTTTCTTCTCCGGCGACCAGGAAACCTGGAATCACAACATTGATCGATTGAGCGATCCGAGAGCTGAAACGCGCATATTTGGTAAGAAAATTTCGAACTCATTTTAAAATTCTGAAAAAAATATGGGGAGGTTCAATGCGCCAGAGTGTGCGATTTCACCCCTCTGGACTTTCTCCTCCGGCGACCAGGAAACCTGGAATCACAACATTGATCGATTGAGCGATCCGAGAGCTGAAACGCGCATATTTGATGAGAAAATGTCGAACTCATTTTAAAATTCTGAAAAAAATATGGGGAGGTTCAATGCGCCAGAGTGTGCGATTTCACCCCTCTGGACTTTCTTCTCCGGCGACCAGGAAACCTGGAATCACAACATTGATCGATTGAGCGATCCGAGAGCTGAAACGCGCATATTTGATGAGAAAATGTCGAACTCATTTTAAAATTCTGAAAAAAATATGGGGAGGTTCAATGCGCCAGAGTGTGCGATTTCACCCCTCTGGACTTTCTTCTCCGGCGACCAGGAAACCTGGAATCACAACATTGATCGATTGAGCGATCCGAGAGCTGAAACGCGCATATTTGATGAGAAAATTTCGAACTCATTTTAAAATTCTGAAAAAAATATGGGGAGGTTCAATGCGCCAGAGTGTGCGATTTCACCCCTCTGGACTTTCTTCTCCGGCGACCAGGAAACCTGGAATCACAACATTGATCGATTGAGCGATCCGAGAGCTGAAACGCGCATATTTGATGAGAAAATTTCGAACTCATTTTAAAATTCTGAAAAAAATATGGGGAGGTTCAATGCGCCAGAGTGTGCGATTTCACCCCTCTGGACTTTCTTCTCCGGCGACCAGGAAACCTGGAATCACAACATTGATCGATTGAGCGATCCGAGAGCTGAAACGCGCATATTTGATGAGAAAATTTCGAACTCATTTTAAAATTCTGAAAAAATATGGGGAGGTTCAATGCGCCAGAGTGTGCGATTTCACCCCTCTGGACTTTCTTCTCCGGCGACCAGGAAACCTGGAATCACAACATTGATCGATCGAGCGATCCGAGAGCTGAAACGCGCATATTTGATGAGAAAATTTCGAACTCATTTTAAAATTCTGAAAAAAATATGGGGAGGTTCAATGCGCCAGAGTGTGCGATTTCACCCCTCTGGACTTTCTTCTCCGGCGACCAGGAAACCTGGAATCACAACATTGATCGATTGAGCGATCCGAGAGCTGAAACGCGCATATTTGATGAGAAAATTTCGAACTCATTTTAAAATTCTGAAAAAATATGGGGAGGTTCAATGCGCCAGAGTGTGCGATTTCACCCCTCTGGACTTTCTTCTCCGGCGACCAGGAAACCTGGAATCACAACATTGATCGATCGAGCGATCCGAGAGCTGAAACGCGCATATTTGATGAGAAAATTTCGAACTCATTTTAAAATTCTGAAAAAAATATGGGGAGGTTCAATGCGCCAGAGTGTGCGATTTCACCCCTCTGGACTTTCTTCTCCGGCGACCAGGAAACCTGGAATCACAACATTGATCGATTGAGCGATCCGAGAGCTGAAACGCGCATATTTGATGAGAAAATTTCGAACTCATTTTAAAATTCTGAAAAAAATATGGGGAGGTTCAATGCGCCAGAGTGTGCGATTTCACCCCTCTGGACTTTCTTCTCCGGCGACCAGGAAACC
Organism: Tenthredo livida; assembly: GCA_963992785.1. Classification (NCBI taxonomy): domain Eukaryota; kingdom Metazoa; phylum Arthropoda; class Insecta; order Hymenoptera; family Tenthredinidae; genus Tenthredo; species Tenthredo livida. The sequence goes on from OZ023073.1 coordinate 6,324,204, forward strand.
TGGAATCACAACATTGATCGATTGAGCGATCCGAGAGCTGAAACGCGCATATTTGATGAGGAAATTTCGGACTCATTCTAAAATTCTGGGAAAAATATGGGGAGGTTCAATGCGCCAGAGCGTACGATTCCACCCCTCTGGACTTTCTTCTCCGGCGACCAGGAAACCTGGAATCACAACATTGATCGATTGAGCGATCCGAGAGCTGAAACGCGCATATTTGATGAGAAAATTTCGAACTCATTTTAAAATTCTGAAAAAAATATGGGGAGGTTCAATGCGCCAGAGTGTGCGATTTCACCCCTCTGGACTTTCTTCTCCGGCGACCAGGAAACCTGGAATCACAACATTGATCGATTGAGCGATCCGAGAGCTGAAACGCGCATATTTGATGAGAAAATTTCGAACTCACTTTAAAATTCTGAAAAAAATATGGGGAGGTTCAATGCGCCAGAGTGTGCGATTTCACCTCTCTGGACTTTCTTCTCCGGCGACCAGGAAACCTGGAATCACAACATTGATCGATTGAGCGATCCGAAAGCTGAAACGCGGATATTTGATGAGAAAATTTCGAATTCATTTTAAAATTCTGAAAAAAATATGGGGAGGTTCAATGCGCCAGAGTGTGCGATTCCACCCTTCTGGACTTTCTTCTCCGGCGACCAGGAAACCTGGAATCACAACATTGATCGATTGAGCGATCCGAGAGCTGAAACGCGCATATTTGATGAGAAAATTTCGAATTCATTTTAAAATTCTGAAATAAATATGGGGAGGTTCAATGCGCCAGAGTGTGCGATTTCACCCCTCTGAACTTCCTTCTCCGGCGACCAGGAAACCTGGAATTACAACATTGATCGATTGAGCGATCCGAGAGCTGAAACGCGCATATTTGATGAGAAAATTTCGAACTCATTTTAAAATTCTGAAAAAAATATGGGGAGGTTCAATGCGCCAGAGTGTGCGATTTCACCCCTCTGGACTTTCTTCTCCGGCGACCAGGAAACCTGGAATTACGACATTGATCGATTGAGCGATCCGGTAGCTGAAACGCGCATATTTGATGAGAAAATTCTGAACTCATCCTAAAATTCTCAAAAAAATATGTGGCTGTTGAACGCCCCGGAGTGTGCATTTTGGCCCCTCTGGAATTTCTTTTCAGGCGACAACGAAGCCGGGATGAGCAACGTGTGACGATTGAGCGATACGGAAGCTGAAACGCGCATATTTGATAGGAAAATTTCGAACTTATCTGGAAATTCAGAAAAAAATATGGGGATGTCTAACGCACCGAAGTGTGCATTTTCACCCCTCTGAAATTTCTTCTCAGGTGACTACGAAGCCGTATTGGGCAACGTGGGACAATCGAGCGATACGGAAGCTGAAACGCCAATATTTGACGAGAAAATTCTGAACTCATCTGAAAATTCCGAAAAAAATATGGCGATGTTTAACGCACCGGAGTGTGCAATTTCGCTGCTCTGGACTTTTTTCTCAGGTGACTACGAAGCTGGGATGAGCAACGCGGGACAATTGAGCGATACGGAAGCTGAACCGCGTATATTTGATGAGAAAATTCTGAATTCATCCTAAAATTCTAAAAAAAATATTGGAATGTCTAACGCATCGGAGTGTGCATTTCCACTTCTCTGGAATTTCTTCTCAGGCGACTACAAGCCGGGATGAGCACGTGGGACAATCGCAATACGGAGGCTGAAATGCCCATATTTGATGAAAAAATTTTGATCTCATCCGAAAATTCTAAGAAAAATATGGGGCTGTTCAACGCCCCGGAGTGTGCATTTTCGCTCCTCTGGACGTCCTTCTATGGCGACTAGGAAACAAGGAATCGAAACTTCGGTCAATCGTGCGATCCGGAACCCGAAACGCGCATATTTGATGAGAAAATTTCAAACTCATTCTAAAATTCTGAAAAAAATATGGGGATGTTCACCGCGCCTAGGTGTGCGATTTCAGTCCTCTGGACTCTCTTCTCCGGCGACCAGGAAACACGGACTCGCAACTTCGGTCAATCGTGCGATCCGGAAGCTCAGGTGACTACGAAGCCGTATTGGGCAACGTGGGACAATCGAGCGATACGGAAGCTGAAACGCCCATATTTGACGACAAAATTATGAACTCATCTGAAAATTCCGACAAAAATATGGCGATGTTTAACGCACCGGAGTGTGCATTTCCACCCTTCTGGAATTTCTTCTGTGGCGACTACGAAGCTGGGATGGACACCGTGGGACGATCGGGCGATACGGAAGCTGAAACGCCCATATTTAACGAGAATATTTTGAACTCATCCAAAAATTCTAAAAAGAATATGGGGATGTTTAACGCACCGGATTGTGCATTTTCACCCCTCTGGAATTTCTTCTCAGGCGACGACGAAGCCGGGATGAGCACCGTGGGACAATTGAGCGATACGGAAGCTGAAACGCGCATATTTGATCAGAAAATTCTGAACTCAACCTAAAATTCTAAAAAGAATATGGGAATGTTCAACGCCCCGGAGTGTGCATTTTCGCCCCCCTGGAATTTCTTCTCAGGCGACTACGAAGCCGGGATGAGCAACGTGGGACAATTGAGCGATACGGAAGCTGAGACGCCCATATTTGACGAGAAAATTTTGAACTCATCCAAAAATTCTAAAAAGAATATGGGGATGTTCAACGCACCGAAGTGTACATTTTTGCCCTTTTGCAATTTCTTCTCAGGCAACTACGAAGCCGGCATGAGCAACGTGGGACGATTGAGCGATACGGAAGCTGAAACGCGCATATTGGATGGGAAAATTTCGAACTTATCCGAAAATTCCGAAAAAAATATGGGGATGTTTAACGCACCGGAGTGTGCAATTTCACGTCCATCAAGCTGGCACAACCACTTGCTCAAAATCGATTTTTTTCTCCCACGTGATTTAATTGCTTTTTATTCGCTATTTTTGTGCCGTACTTGCCATTTTTTTGCTTCATTCCTTGATGGAAAATTTTTGGCGTTACCAATTTTTCAATAATCTGGCAAGGCCATATTTAAATAACGTAAACGATGAATGAAAAAATAAAATAAAACACGGCAAATTTTTTTGCTATTTATTTTCTACATATAGACATTAATTTCAAATTATTTACTCCACCCCTCACCCGAAAAGCTACCCTTTTCGATTTCGACTCATGAGAGACCCGGCCGAAGGAGACTGACTTTAGAACCGCGTAGCATGCCTGAATTTTGTGCTATTTATTTGCTGGTGACATGCACCCTAATTAATTTTTTTCGCCCCACCCCTCAAGCGTCGAAACTACCCCAGGTCGAAAGAGACTTAATTTCGAACCGCGGAGCATCCATGAATTTTTTGCTATTTATTTGCTGGCGACATGCACCTTAATTAAATTTTTTTGCTGCACCCCTCACGCGTCGAAACTACCCCAGGTCAGAAGAGACTGAATTTCGAACCGTGGAGCATCCCTGAATTTTTTGCTATTCATTTCCTGGCGACACGCACCCCAATTAAATTTTTCTTACCCACCTCTCCCGCGTTGAAACTACCCGAGGTCGAAAGTGACTGAATTTCGAACCGCGGAGAATCCCTGAATTTTTTGCTATTTATTTGCTGGAGACATGCACCCTTATTAAATTTTTTTGCTCCACCCCTCACGCGTCGAAACTACCACAGGTCGAAAGAGACTTAATTTCGAACCACGGAGCATTCCTCAATTTTTCGCTATTCATTTGCTGGCGACATGCGGCACTTTACATTTTTTTGCTCCACCCCTCACGCGTAGTTACCTTTTCGGACTTCGGTTCGGGAGAGACACCCTTGACCTGGAAGATGGTTTAACGAGTATTACCCAGCAAATATATTTCATAATTGCCAAGAAACCAGCACTTGTACCATAATTTTGGTGAACCGACAACTGCCGTAAGAAGGTTCCTTCGTCAAGGCCCATCAATCTATTATCAGGTCTTTGAAAATTCCGTAATAAATTGCAAACATAATTGAGGATGGAAAAAAAATTTGGACATTTTTCCAGGTTTTTTGGTCATTGCATTTCAGATATATTTTCACTCAATTATTTTCACGTAGCGTGATAAATTTGGGAATGAGAAAAAAATCGTTGGGATGAAATTTCTTTGGTTTCTTCCAAGCTTTCAGGTCAACTTTGTTACGAACGGCCCTTTCTCCGTGTTTCCAAATTAAGTCTACTCTGTAAAAAATCGGCGGTGTAAACTGCGACGAAGTGAGTGGTTGAATTCTTTGGTGTCGAAATCAACACCGAGAAAAAGTAAAAACCTAACTTTCGATGTGGTAATAACAAAAGCGGTGTTAATTATCTATCTTGGACACCGTATTGTGTTCAGGCAGCGAGTTGACACCCATCGGTGGTGATACGAGAGCTATGGTGTTAATTGTGATGTCATAAGTTCATGTCACACCGAGTTCACACTATTGCAGGTTCAGTAATGTTCATCGATGGTGTCCCAGTGGCTCACTATTTTTCGTAGCCTTTTTTCAAATGGGATTTCCATTCTACAAATATTTTATTTGCTTATGACCAGTGGGGCAGCCGATCGGAAGTGGATAAAGGGGAAGAAGAAGAAGAAGCTGTCATATTCGTGATAACCTAAAAGTGTTCATTAAATTTTCTCGCCGAATATATAACCACAAGGTTTACAATTGCATGAATGATATTATTATTTTTATAGGTTAGCGAATTGAAGAATTCAAAGCGCCCAGGGTGATCTTTAGACGGTGAATATAATTTGGTGTAGAGGACGACGATGATGGGGTTAACCTTGAAAATTAAAATTATTTATTTATTAATTATTTCCCAATAACCTATAAGTAATCATTAAATTTTCACGCCGAATGCGTGACCACAAGGTTTACAATTGCATGGATGTTATTATTTTCATAGGTTAGCGAATAACAGAATTCAAAGCGCCCAGGGTGGTCTTTAGACGATGAATATAATTTGCTGTAGAAGACGACGATGTTGGGGTTAACCTGTATCGTGATCATGCCAATAGCGAACTGTGGGTTAGATGTTTGAAAAACGTTTTAATTTATTTATTTCGAACTCTATTGAGGATAAGAGAGAGTGGGACGAGGTTAATAACAGAGTCAACCTGTTGGACAATTTTCAAAGTTTTCGAATCAGTTTAGGCTTGTCAATTCTCTTTATCCCTATTAAATACAAGTGCCTGGATTGGGTCTGTCTGAGTTGATTATTAACACAGAGAATTGGTGTCTGACATCTTATTAAGAATTGATAATCGATATGCATGATAAATTTTTCATTATCAAACTGAAACTGAGATGATGATGAAAGTCTTACGCTCAGCATCTTACTGCATAAAGGTTACGGAGCAAGCCTAGGGGGGTCGATGACCAGGAAAACTGCTGGCAGCAATACGTAAGTGAAAATCTCCAATCTCAATCCAAGTTTGGCGTTCGAATAAAAAATGTACACAAATTATATTTATGTTTTTTATTTTAATTAAGGAAAATCCAAAGAGTATCAACAGGTTCGCTGTTACGGTTTTTCGAAGTAACAAATTTACTTGAACGACATTAACGATATTTGATGAATTGTGGAAACACGTCTGGAAGGCAAAATAATGTCGTCAAATGCAATGAGTCCAATTAACGTTGAGTCTTATGGTCATCTAATTATATGAACTGCGGGACAAAACAGTACGGCACATAACTCTATATAATGAATCAGAATGCATTTATGGATTGAAAAAATAATGTTGCAAAGGGGCGTCAATGAGTGCCAAGACTGCTCGCAGCACTACGTCAGTGAGAATCTTCAATCTCGAATGGATACGGAGCAAGGCGAGAGGGTTCGATGAGTGTCAAGACTGCTTGTGGCACTACGTCGTTAAGAATCTTCAATCTGAAATGGCTACGGAGCAAGTTTTACGCTGAACTGGGTGCTGAAATAGCATAAATAATCATTGCGTAGTTACAGACTATAATAACAACAGGTAGCCCAGTTTGATTTGCGGTTTACTCACGCTTATTTCTTCGATATTCAGTCTATGCTGGAAATCTTCAATCTCTAATGAATATGGAGCAAGGCGAGAGGGTTCGATGAGTGCCAAGACTGCTCGTGGCACTACGTCGATGAGAATCTTCAATCTCTCATGAATATGGAGCAACGCGAGAGGGTTCGATTAGTGTCAAGACTGCTGGTGGCACTACGTCGATAAGAATCTTTAATCTCAAATGGCTACGCAGCGAGTTATACGCTGAACTGGCTGCTGAAATAGCATAAATGATCATTGCTTAGTTACAGACTATAATAACAACAGGTAGCCGAGTTTGATTTGCGATTTACTGACGCTAATCTCTTCGATATTCAGTCTATGCTAAAAATATTCAATCTCTAATGAATATGGAGCAAGGCCAGAGGGTTCGATGAGTGCCAGGACTGCTCGTGGCACTACGTCGATGAGAATCTTCAATCTCTAATGAATATGGAGCAAGGCGAGAGGGTTCGATTAGTGTCAAGACTGCTCGTGGCACTACGTCGATAAGAATCTTCAATCTCAAATGGCTACGGAGCAAGTTTCACGCTGAACTGGGTGCTGAAATAGCATAAATAATCATTGCGTAGTTACAGACTATAATAACAACAGGTAGCCCAGTTTGATTTGCGATTTACTCACGCTAATCTCTTCGATATTCAGTCTATGCTGAGAATCTTCGATTTCTAATAAATATGTAGCAAGGCGAGAGGGTTCGATGAGTGCCAGGACTGCTCGTGGCACTACGTCGATGAGAATCTTCAATCTCTAATGAATATGGAGCAAGGAGAGAGGGTTCGATGCATGTCAAGACTGCTCCTGGCACTACGTCGATAAGAATCTTTGATCTCAAATGGCTACGGAGCAAGTTTTACGCTGAACTGGGTGCTGAAATAGCATAAATAATCATTGCGTAGTTACAGACTATAATAACAACAGGTAGCTCAGTTTGATTTGCGATTGACTCACGCCAATCTGTTCGATATTCAGTCTATGCTGAAAATTCTCCATCTCTAATGAATATGAAGCAAGGCGAGAGGGTTTGATGAGTGCCAATACTGCTCGTGGCACTACGTCGATGAGAATCTCCAATCTCTAATAAATATGGAGCGAGGCGAGAGGGTTCGATGAGCGTCAAGACTGCTCGTGGCACTTCGTCGATAAGAATCTTCAATCTCAAATGGCTACGCAGAACGTTATACGCTGAACTGGCTGCTGAAATAGCATAAATAATCATTGCGTAGTTACAGACTATAATAACAACAGGTAGCCCAGTTTGATTTGTGATTTACTCACGCTAATCTCTTCGATATTCAGTCTATGCTGAAAATCTTCAATCTCTAATGAATATGGAGCAAGGCGAGAGGGTTCGATGAGTGTCAAGACTGCTCGTCACACTATGTCGATAAGAATTTTTAATCTCAAATGGCTACGGAGCAAGTTATACGCTGAACTGGCTGCCGAAATAGCATAAATATTCATTGCGTAGTTACAAACTATAATAACAACAGGTAGCCCAATTTGATTTGCGATTTACTCACGCTAATCTTTTCGATATCCAGTCTATGCTGAAAATCTTCAATCTCTAATGAATATGCAGCAAAGCGAAAGGGTTCGATGAGTGCCAGGACTGCTCGTGGCACTACGTCGATGAGAATCTTCAATCTCTAATGAATATGGAGCAAGGCGAGACGGTTCGATGAGTGTCAAAACTGCTCCTGGCACTACGTCGATAAGAATGTTTAATCTCAAAAAGCTACGGAGCAAGGTTTACGCTGAACTGGGTGCTGAAATAGCATAAACAATCATCGCGTGGTTACAGACTATAATAACAACAGGTAGCCCAGTTTGATTTGCGATTTACTCACGCTAATCTCTTCGATATTCAGTCTATGCTGAGAATCTTCAATCTCTAATGAATATGAAGCGAGGCGAGAGGGTTTGATGAGTGCCAAGACTGCTCGTGGCACTACGTCGATGCGAATCTTCAATCTCTAATGAATATGGAGCAAGGCGAGAGGGTTCGATGAGTGTCAAGACTGCTCGTAACACTACGTCGATAAGAATTTTTAATCTCAAATGGCTACGGAGCAAGTTATACGCTAAACTGGCTGCTGAAATAGCATCAATAATCATTGCGTAGTTACAGACTATAATAACAACAGGTAGCTCAGTTTGATTTGCGATTGACTCACGCCAATCTGTTCGATATTCAGTCTATGCTGAAAATCCTCCATCTCTAATGAATATGAAGCGAGGCGAGAGGGTTTGATGAGTGCCAAGACTGCTCGTGGCACTACGTCGATGCGAATCTTCAATCTCTAATGAATATGGAGCAAGGCGAGAGGGTTCGATGAGTGTCAAGACTGCTCGTAACACTATGTCGATAAGAATTTTCAATCTCAAATGGCTACGGAGCAAGTTATACGCTGAACTGGCTGCCGAAATAGCATAAATATTCATTGCGTAGTTACAAACTATAATAACAACAGGTAGCCCAATTTGATTTGCGATTTACTCACGCTAATCTCTTCGATATTCAGTCTATGCTGAGAATCTTCAATCTCTAATGAATATGGAGCAAGGCAAAAGGGTTCGATGAGTGCAAAAACTGCTCGTGGCACTACGTCAATGAGAATCTTCAATCTCCAATGAATATGGAGCAAGGCGAGAGGGTTCGATGAGTGTCAAGACTGCTCGTGGCACTACGTCGATAAGAATCTTTAATATCAAATGGCTACGGAGCAAGTTATACGCTAAACTGGCTGCTGAAATAGCATCAATAATCATTGCGTAGTTACAGACTATAATAACAACAGGTAGCTCAGTTTGATTTGCGATTGACTCACGCCAATCTGTTCGATATTCAGTCTATGCTGAAAATCCTCCATCTCTAATGAATATGAAGCGAGGCGAGAGGGTTTGATGAGTGCCAAGACTGCTCGTGGCACTACGTCGATGCGAATCTTCAATCTCTAATGAATATGGAGCAAGGCGAGAGGGTTCGATGAGTGTCAAGACTGCTCGTAACACTATGTCGATAAGAATTTTCAATCTCAAATGGCTACGGAGCAAGTTATACGCTGAACTGGCTGCCGAAATAGCATAAATATTCATTGCGTAGTTACAAACTATAATAACAACAGGTAGCCCAATTTGATTTGCGATTTACTCACGCTAATCTCTTCGATATTCAGTCTACGCTGAAAATCTTCAATCTCTAATGAATATGGAGCAAGGCGAGAGGGTTCGATGAGTGCCAGGACTGCTCGTGGCACTACGTCGATGAGAATCTTCAATCTCTAATGAATATGGAGCAAGGCGAGAGGGTTCGATGCATGTCAAGACTGCTCCTGGCACTACGTCGATAAGAATCTTTGATCTCAAATGGCTACGGAGCAAGTTTTACGCTGAACTGGGTGCTGAAATAGCATAAATAATCATTGCGTAGTTACAGACTATAATAACAACAGGTAGCTCAGTTTGATTTGCGATTGACTCACGCCAATCTGTTCGATATTCAGTCTATGCTGAAAATTCTCCATCTCTAATGAATATGAAGCAAGGCGAGAGGGTTTGATGAGTGCCAATACTGCTCGTGGCACTACGTCGATGAGAATCTCCAATCTCTAATAAATATGGAGCGAGGCGAGAGGGTTCGATGAGCGTCAAGACTGCTCGTGGCACTTCGTCGATAAGAATCTTCAATCTCAAATGGCTACGCAGAACGTTATACGCTGAACTGGCTGCTGAAATAGCATAAATAATCATTGCGTAGTTACAGACTATAATAACAACAGGTAGCCCAGTTTGATTTGTGATTTACTCACGCTAATCTCTTCGATATTCAGTCTATGCTGAAAATCTTCAATCTCTAATGAATATGGAGCAAGGCGAGAGGGTTCGATGAGTGTCAAGACTGCTCGTCACACTATGTCGATAAGAATTTTTAATCTCAAATGGCTACGGAGCAAGTTATACGCTGAACTGGCTGCCGAAATAGCATAAATATTCATTGCGTAGTTACAAACTATAATAACAACAGGTAGCCCAATTTGATTTGCGATTTACTCACGCTAATCTTTTCGATATCCAGTCTATGCTGAAAATCTTCAATCTCTAATGAATATGGAGCAAAGCGAAAGGGTTCGATGAGTGCCAGGACTGCTCGTGGCACTACGTCGATGAGAATCTTCAATCTCTAATGAATATGGAGCAAGGCGAGACGGTTCGATGAGTGTCAAAACTGCTCCTGGCACTACGTCGATAAGAATGTTTAATCTCAAAAAGCTACGGAGCAAGGTTTACGCTGAACTGGGTGCTGAAATAGCATAAACAATCATCGCGTGGTTACAGACTATAATAACAACAGGTAGCCCAGTTTGATTTGCGATTTACTCACGCTAATCTCTTCGATATTCAGTCTATGCTGAGAATCTTCAATCTCTAATGAATATGAAGCGAGGCGAGAGGGTTTGATGAGTGCCAAGACTGCTCGTGGCACTACGTCGATGCGAATCTTCAATCTCTAATGAATATGGAGCAAGGCGAGAGGGTTCGATGAGTGTCAAGACTGCTCGTAACACTACGTCGATAAGAATTTTTAATCTCAAATGGCTACGGAGCAAGTTATACGCTAAACTGGCTGCTGAAATAGCATCAATAATCATTGCGTAGTTACAGACTATAATAACAACAGGTAGCTCAGTTTGATTTGCGATTGACTCACGCCAATCTGTTCGATATTCAGTCTATGCTGAAAATCCTCCATCTCTAATGAATATGAAGCGAGGCGAGAGGGTTTGATGAGTGCCAAGACTGCTCGTGGCACTACGTCGATGCGAATCTTCAATCTCTAATGAATATGGAGCAAGGCGAGAGGGTTCGATGAGTGTCAAGACTGCTCGTAACACTATGTCGATAAGAATTTTCAATCTCAAATGGCTACGGAGCAAGTTATACGCTGAACTGGCTGCCGAAATAGCATAAATATTCATTGCGTAGTTACAAACTATAATAACAACAGGTAGCCCAATTTGATTTGCGATTTACTCACGCTAATCTCTTCGATATTCAGTCTACGCTGAAAATCTTCAATCTCTAATGAATATGGAGCAAGGCGAGAGGGTTCGATGAGTGCCAGGACTGCTCGTGGCACTACGTCGATGAGAATCTTCAATCTCTAATGAATATGGAGCAAGGCGAGAGGGTTCGATGCGTGTCAAGACTGCTCCTGGCACTACGTCGATAAGAATCTTTAATCTCAAATGGCTACGGAGCAAGTTTTACGCTGAACTGGGTGCTGAAATAGCATAAATAATCATTGCGTAGTTACAGACTATAATAAGAACAGGTAGCCCAGTTTGATTTGTGATTTACTCACGCTAATCTCTTCGATATTCAGTCTACGCTGAGAATCTTCAATCTCTAATGAATATGGGGCAAGGCGAGAGGGCTTGATGAGTGCCAAGACTGCTCGTGGCACTACGTCGATGAGAATCTTCAATCTCTAATGAATATGGAGCAAGGCGAGAGGGTTCGATGAGTGTCAAGACTGCTCGTGGCACTACGTCGATAAGAATATTTGATCTCAAATGGCTACGGAGCAAGTTTTACGCTGAACTGGGTGCTGAAATAGCATAAATAATCATTGCGTAGTTACAGACTATAATAACAACAGGTAGCTCAGTTTGATTTGCGATTGACTCACGCCAATCTGTTCGATATTCAGTCTATGCTGAAAATTCTCCATCTCTAATGAATATGAAGCAAGGCGAGAGGGTTTGATGAGTGCCAATACTGCTCGTGGCACTACGTCGATGAGAATCTCCAATCTCTAATAAATATGGAGCGAGGCGAGAGGGTTCGATGAGCGTCAAGACTGCTCGTGGCACTTCGTCGATAAGAATCTTCAATCTCAAATGGCTACGCAGAACGTTATACGCTGAACTGGCTGCTGAAATAGCATAAATAATCATTGCGTAGTTACAGACTATAATAACAACAGGTAGCCCAGTTTGATTTGTGATTTACTCACGCTAATCTCTTCGATATTCAGTCTATGCTGAAAATCTTCAATCTCTAATGAATATGGAGCAAGGCGAGAGGGTTCGATGAGTGTCAAGACTGCTCGTCACACTATGTCGATAAGAATTTTTAATCTCAAATGGCTACGGAGCAAGTTATACGCTGAACTGGCTGCCGAAATAGCATAAATATTCATTGCGTAGTTACAAACTATAATAACAACAGGTAGCCCAATTTGATTTGCGATTTACTCACGCTAATCTTTTCGATATCCAGTCTATGCTGAAAATCTTCAATCTCTAATGAATATGGAGCAAAGCGAAAGGGTTCGATGAGTGCCAGGACTGCTCGTGGCACTACGTCGATGAGAATCTTCAATCTCTAATGAATATGGAGCAAGGCGAGACGGTTCGATGAGTGTCAAAACTGCTCCTGGCACTACGTCGATAAGAATGTTTAATCTCAAAAAGCTACGGAGCAAGGTTTACGCTGAACTGGGTGCTGAAATAGCATAAACAATCATCGCGTGGTTACAGACTATAATAACAACAGGTAGCCCAGTTTGATTTGCGATTTACTCACGCTAATCTCTTCGATATTCAGTCTATGCTGAGAATCTTCAATCTCTAATGAATATGAAGCGAGGCGAGAGGGTTTGATGAGTGCCAAGACTGCTCGTGGCACTACGTCGATGCGAATCTTCAATCTCTAATGAATATGGAGCAAGGCGAGAGGGTTCGATGAGTGTCAAGACTGCTCGTAACACTACGTCGATAAGAATTTTTAATCTCAAATGGCTACGGAGCAAGTTATACGCTAAACTGGCTGCTGAAATAGCATCAATAATCATTGCGTAGTTACAGACTATAATAACAACAGGTAGCTCAGTTTGATTTGCGATTGACTCACGCCAATCTGTTCGATATTCAGTCTATGCTGAAAATCCTCCATCTCTAATGAATATGAAGCGAGGCGAGAGGGTTTGATGAGTGCCAAGACTGCTCGTGGCACTACGTCGATGCGAATCTTCAATCTCTAATGAATATGGAGCAAGGCGAGAGGGTTCGATGAGTGTCAAGACTGCTCGTAACACTATGTCGATAAGAATTTTCAATCTCAAATGGCTACGGAGCAAGTTATACGCTGAACTGGCTGCCGAAATAGCATAAATATTCATTGCGTAGTTACAAACTATAATAACAACAGGTAGCCCAATTTGATTTGCGATTTACTCACGCTAATCTCTTCGATATTCAGTCTACGCTGAAAATCTTCAATCTCTAATGAATATGGAGCAAGGCGAGAGGGTTCGATGAGTGCCAGGACTGCTCGTGGCACTACGTCGATGAGAATCTTCAATCTCTAATGAATATGGAGCAAGGCGAGAGGGTTCGATGCGTGTCAAGACTGCTCCTGGCACTACGTCGATAAGAATCTTTAATCTCAAATGGCTACGGAGCAAGTTTTACGCTGAACTGGGTGCTGAAATAGCATAAATAATCATTGCGTAGTTACAGACTATAATAAGAACAGGTAGCCCAGTTTGATTTGTGATTTACTCACGCTAATCTCTTCGATATTCAGTCTACGCTGAGAATCTTCAATCTCTAATGAATATGGGGCAAGGCGAGAGGGCTTGATGAGTGCCAAGACTGCTCGTGGCACTACGTCGATGAGAATCTTCAATCTCTAATGAATATGGAGCAAGGCGAGAGGGTTCGATGAGTGTCAAGACTGCTCGTGGCACTACGTCGATAAGAATATTTGATCTCAAATGGCTACGGAGCAAGTTTTACGCTGAACTGGGTGCTGAAATAGCATAAATAATCATTGCGTAGTTACAGACTATAATAACAACAGGTAGCCTAGTTTGATTTGCGATTTACTCACGCTAATCTCTTCGATATTCAGTTTACGCTGAAAATCTCCAATCTCTAATAAATATGGAGCAAGGCGAGAGGGTTCGATGTGTGCCAGGACTGCTCGTGGCACTACGTCGATGAGAATCTTCAATCTCTAATGAATATGGAGCAAGGCGAGACGGTTCGATGAGTGTCAAGACTGCTCCTGGCACTACGTCGATAAGAATCTTTGATCTCAAATGGCTACGGAGCAAGTTTTACGCTGAACTGGGTGCTGAAATAGCATAAATAATCATTGCGTAGTTACAGACTATAATAACAACAGGTAGCCCAGTTTGATTTGCGATTTACTCACGCTAATCTCTTCGATATTCAGTCTATGCTGAAAATCTTCAATCTCTAATGAATATGGAGCAAGGCGAGAGGGTTCGATGAGTGCCAAGACTGCTCGTGGCACTACGTCGATGAGAATCTTCAATCTCTAATGAATATGGAGCAAGGCGAGACGGTTCGATGAGTGTCAAGACTGCTCCTGGCACTACGTCGATAAGAATCTTTGATCTCAAATGGCTACGGAGCAAGTTTTACGCTGAACTGGGTGCTGAAATAGCATAAATAATCATTGCGTAGTTACAGACTATAATAACAACAGGTAGCCCAGTTTGATTTGCGATTTACTCACGCTAATCTCTTCGATATTCAGTGTATGCTGAAAATCTTCAATCTCTAATGAATATGGAGCAAGGCGAGAGGGTTCGATGAGTGCCAAGACTGCTCGTGGCACTACGTCGATGAGAATCTTCAATCTATAATGAATATGGAGCAAGGCGAGAGGGTTCGATGAGTGTCAAGACTGCTCGTGGCACTACGTCGATAAGAATATTCAATCTCAAATGGCTACGCAGCAAGTTATACGCTGAACTGGCTGCTGAAATAGCATAAATAATCATTGCGTAGTTACAGACTATAATAACAACAGGTAGCCCAGTTTGATTTGCGATTTACTCACGCTAATCTCTTCGATATTCAGTCTATGCTGAAAATCTTCGAACTCTAATGAATATGGAGCAAAGCGAGAGGGTTCGATGAGTGCCAAGACTGCTCGTGGCACTACGTCGATGAGAATCTTCAATCTATAATGAATATGGAGCAAGGCGAGAGGGTTCGATGAGTGTCAAGACTGCTCGTGGCACTACGTCGATAAGAATATTCAATCTCGAATGGCTACGCAGCAAGTTATACGCTGAACTGGCTGCTGAAATAGCATAAATAATCATTGCGTAGTTACAGACTATAATAACAACAGGTAGCCCAGTTTGATTTGCGATTTACTCACGCTAATCTCTTCGATATTCAGTCTACGCTGAAAATCTTCAATCTCTAATGAATATGGAGCAAGGCGAGAGGGTTCGATGAGTGCCAAGACTGCTCGTGGCACTACGTCGATAAGAATCTTTAATCTCAAATGGCTACGGAGCAAGTTATACGCAGAACTGGCTGCTGAAATAGCATATATAATCATTGTGTAGTTACAGACTATAATAACAACAGGTAGCCCAGTTTGATTTGTGATTTACTTACGCTAATCTCTTCGATATTCAGTCTATGCTGAAAATCTTCAATCTCTAATGAATATGGAGCAAAGCGAAAGGGTTCGATGAGTGCCAGGACTGCTCGTGGCACTACGTCGATGAGAATCTCCAATCGCTAATGAATATGAAGCAAGGCGAGAGGGTTCGATGAGTGTCAAGACTGCTCGTGGCACTACGTCGATAAGGATTTTTAATCTCAAATGGCTACGCAGAAAGTTATACGCTGAACTGGCTGCTGAAATAGCATAAATAATCATTGCGTAGTTACAGACTATAATAAGAACAGGTAGCCCAGTTTGATTTGTGATTTACTCACGCTAATCTCTTCGATATTCAGTCTACGCTGAGAATCTTCAATCTCTAATGAATATGGGGCAAGGCGAGAGGGCTTGATGAGTGCCAAGACTGCTCGTGGCACTACGTCGATGAGAATCTTCAATCTCTAATGAATATGGAGCAAGGCGAGAGGGTTCGATGAGTGTCAAGACTGCTCGTGGCACTACGTCGATAAGAATCTTTGATCTCAAATGGCTACGGAGCAAGTTTTACGCTGAACTGGGTGCTGAAATAGCATAAATAATCATTGCGTAGTTACAGACTATAATAACAACAGGTAGCCCAGTTTGATTTGCGATTTACTCACGCTAATCTCTTCGATATTCAGTCTATGCTGAAAATCTTCAATCTCTAATGAATATGGAGCAAGGCGAGAGGGTTCGATGAGTGCCAAGACTGCTCGTGGCACTACGTCGATGAGAATCTTCAATCTATAATGAATATGGAGCAAGGCGAGAGGGTTCGATGAGTGTCAAGACTGCTCGTGGCACTACGTCGATAAGAATATTCAATCTCAAATGGCTACGCAGCAAGTTATACGCTGAACTGGCTGCTGAAATAGCATAAATAATCATTGCGTAGTTACAGACTATAATAACAACAGGTAGCCCAGTTTGATTTGCGGTTTACTCACGCTAATCTCTTCGATATTCAGTCTATGCTGAAAATCTTCGATCTCTAATGAATATGGAGCAAAGCGAGAGGGTTCGATGAGTGCCAAGACTGCTCGTGGCACTACGTCGATGAGAATCTTCAATCTATAATGAATATGGAGCAAGGCGAGAGGGTTCGATGAGTGTCAAGACTGCTCGTGGCACTACGTCGATAAGAATATTCAATCTCGAATGGCTACGCAGCAAGTTATACGCTGAACTGGCTGCTGAAATAGCATAAATAATCATTGCGTAGTTACAGACTATAATAACAACAGGTAGCCCAGTTTGATTTGCGATTTACTCACGCTAATCTCTTCGATATTCAGTCTACGCTGAAAATCTTCAATCTCTAATGAATATGGAGCAAGGCGAGAGGGTTCGATGAGTGCCAAGACTGCTCGTGGCACTACGTCGATAAGAATCTTTAATCTCAAATGGCTACGGAGCAAGTTATACGCAGAACTGGCTGCTGAAATAGCATATATAATCATTGTGTAGTTACAGACTATAATAACAACAGGTAGCCCAGTTTGATTTGCGATTTACTTACGCTAATCTCTTCGATATTCAGTCTATGCTGAAAATCTTCAATCTCTAATGAATATGGAGCAAAGCGAAAGGGTTCGATGAGTGCCAGGACTGCTCGTGGCACTACGTCGATGAGAATCTCCAATCGCTAATGAATATGAAGCAAGGCGAGAGGGTTCGATGAGTGTCAAGACTGCTCGTGGCACTACGTCGATAAGGATTTTTAATCTCAAATGGCTACGCAGAAAGTTATACGCTGAACTGGCTGCTGAAATAGCATAAATAATCATTGCGTAGTTACAGACTATAATAAGAACAGGTAGCCCAGTTTGATTTGTGATTTACTCACGCTAATCTCTTCGATATTCAGTCTACGCTGAGAATCTTCAATCTCTAATGAATATGGGGCAAGGCGAGAGGGCTTGATGAGTGCCAAGACTGCTCGTGGCACTACGTCGATGAGAATCTTCAATCTCTAATGAATATGGAGCAAGGCGAGAGGGTTCGATGAGTGTCAAGACTGCTCGTGGCACTACGTCGATAAGAATATTTGATCTCAAATGGCTACGGAGCAAGTTTTACGCTGAACTGGGTGCTGAAATAGCATAAATAATCATTGCGTAGTTACAGACTATAATAACAACAGGTAGCCTAGTTTGATTTGCGATTTACTCACGCTAATCTCTTCGATATTCAGTATACGCTGAAAATCTCCAATCTCTAATAAATATGGAGCAAGGCGAGAGGGTTCGATGTGTGCCAGGACTGCTCATGGCACTACGTCGATAAGAATCTATAATCTCAAATGGATACGCAGCAAGTTATACGCTGAGCTGGCTGCTGAAATAGCATGAATAATAATTGCGTAGTTACAGACTATAATAACAACAGGTAGCCCAGTTTGATTTGCGATTTACTCACGCTAATCTCTTCGATATTCAGTCTACGCTGAAAATCTTCAATCTCTAATGAATATGGAGCAAGGCGAGAGGGTTCGATGAGTGCCAAGACTGCTCGTGGCACTACGTCGATAAGAATCTTTAATCTCAAATGGCTACGGAGCAAGTTATACGCAGAACTGGCTGCTGAAATAGCATATATAATCATTGTGTAGTTACAGACTATAATAACAACAGGTAGCCCAGTTTGATTTGCGATTTACTCACGCTAATCTCTTCGATATTCAGTCTATGCTGAAAATCTTCAATCTCTAATGAATATGGAGCAAAGCGAAAGGGTTCGATGAGTGCCAGGACTGCTCGTGGCACTACGTCGATGAGAATCTTCAATCGCTAATGAATATGAAGCAAGGCGAGAGGGTTCGATGAGTGTCAAGACTGCTCGTGGCACTACGTCGATAAGGATTTTTAATCTCAAATGGCTACGCAGAAAGTTATACGCTGAACTGGCTGCTGAAATAGCATAAATAATCATTGCGTAGTTACAGACTATAATAAGAACAGGTAGCCCAGTTTGATTTGTGATTTACTCACGCTAATCTCTTCGATATTCAGTCTACGCTGAGAATCTTCAATCTCTAATGAATATGGGGCAAGGCGAGAGGGCTTGATGAGTGCCAAGACTGCTCGTGGCACTACGTCGATGAGAATCTTCAATCTCCAATGAATATGGAGCAAGGCGAGAGGGTTCGATGAGTGTCAAGACTGCTCGTGGCACTACGTCGATAAGAATATTTGATCTCAAATGGCTACGGAGCAAGTTTTACGCTGAACTGGGTGCTGAAATAGCATAAATAATCATTGCGTAGTTACAGACTATAATAACAACAGGTAGCCTAGTTTGATTTGCGATTTACTCACGCTAATCTCTTCGATATTCAGTTTACGCTGAAAATCTCCAATCTCTAATAAATATGGAGCAAGGCGAGAGGGTTCGATGTGTGCCAGGACTGCTCGTGGCACTACGTCGATGAGAATCTTCAATCTCTAATGAATATGGAGCAAGGCGAGACGGTTCGATGAGTGTCAAGACTGCTCCTGGCACTACGTCGATAAGAATCTTTGATCTCAAATGGCTACGGAGCAAGTTTTACGCTGAACTGGGTGCTGAAATAGCATAAATAATCATTGCGTAGTTACAGACTATAATAACAACAGGTAGCCCAGTTTGATTTGCGATTTACTCACGCTAATCTCTTCGATATTCAGTCTATGCTGAAAATCTTCAATCTCTAATGAATATGGAGCAAGGCGAGAGGGTTCGATGAGTGCCAAGACTGCTCGTGGCACTACGTCGATGAGAATCTTCAATCTATAATGAATATGGAGCAAGGCGAGAGGGTTCGATGAGTGTCAAGACTGCTCGTGGCACTACGTCGATAAGAATATTCAATCTCAAATGGCTACGCAGCAAGTTATACGCTGAACTGGCTGCTGAAATAGCATAAATAATCATTGCGTAGTTACAGACTATAATAACAACAGGTAGCCCAGTTTGATTTGCGATTTACTCACGCTAATCTCTTCGATATTCAGTCTATGCTGAAAATCTTCGTTCTCTAATGAATATGGAGCAAAGCGAGAGGGTTCGATGAGTGCCAAGACTGCTCGTGGCACTACGTCGATGAGAATCTTCAATCTATAATGAATATGGAGCAAGGCGAGAGGGTTCGATGAGTGTCAAGACTGCTCGTGGCACTACGTCGATAAGAATATTCAATCTCGAATGGCTACGCAGCAAGTTATACGCTGAACTGGCTGCTGAAATAGCATAAATAATCATTGCGTAGTTACAGACTATAATAACAACAGGTAGCCCAGTTTGATTTGCGATTTACTCACGCTAATCTCTTCGATATTCAGTCTACGCTGAAAATCTTCAATCTCTAATGAATATGGAGCAAGGCGAGAGGGTTCGATGAGTGCCAAGACTGCTCGTGGCACTACGTCGATAAGAATCTTTAATCTCAAATGGCTACGGAGCAAGTTATACGCAGTACTGGCTGCTGAAATAGCATATATAATCATTGTGTAGTTACAGACTATAATAACAACAGGTAGCCCAGTTTGATTTGCGATTTACTTACGCTAATCTCTTCGATATTCAGTCTATGCTGAAAATCTTCAATCTCTAATGAATATGGAGCAAAGCGAAAGGGTTCGATGAGTGCCAGGACTGCTCGTGGCACTACGTCGATGAGAATCTCCAATCGCTAATGAATATGAAGCAAGGCGAGAGGGTTCGATGAGTGTCAAGACTGCTCGTGGCACTACGTCGATAAGGATTTTTAATCTCAAATGGCTACGCAGAAAGTTATACGCTGAACTGGCTGCTGAAATAGCATAAATAATCATTGCGTAGTTACAGACTATAATAAGAACAGGTAGCCCAGTTTGATTTGTGATTTACTCACGCTAATCTCTTCGATATTCAGTCTACGCTGAGAATCTTCAATCTCTAATGAATATGGGGCAAGGCGAGAGGGCTTGATGAGTGCCAAGACTGCTCGTGGCACTACGTCGATGAGAATCTTCAATCTCTAATGAATATGGAGCAAGGCGAGAGGGTTCGATGAGTGTCAAGACTGCTCGTGGCACTACGTCGATAAGAATATTTGATCTCAAATGGCTACAGAGCAAGTTTTACGCTGAACTGGGTGCTGAAATAGCATAAATAATCATTGCGTAGTTACAGACTATAATAACAACAGGTAGCCTAGTTTGATTTGCGATTTACTCACGCTAATCTCTTCGATATTCAGTTTACGCTGAAAATCTCCAATCTCTAATAAATATGGAGCAAGGCGAGAGGGTTCGATGTGTGCCAGGACTGCTCGTGGCACTACGTCGATGAGAATCTTCAATCTCTAATGAATATGGAGCAAGGCGAGACGGTTCGATGAGTGTCAAGACTGCTCCTGGCACTACGTCGATAAGAATCTTTGATCTCAAATGGCTACGGAGCAAGTTTTACGCTGAACTGGGTGCTGAAATAGCATAAATAATCATTGCGTAGTTACAGACTATAATAACAACAGGTAGCCCAGTTTGATTTGCGATTTACTCACGCCAATCTCTTCGATATTCAGTCTATGCTGAAAATCTTCAATCTCTAATGAATATGGAGCAAGGCGAGAGGGTTCGATGAGTGCCAAGACTGCTCGTGGCACTACGTCGATGAGAATCTTTAATCTATAATGAATATGGAGCAAGGCGAGAGGGTTCGATGAGTGTCAAGACTGCTCGTGGCACTACGTCGATAAGAATATTCAATCTCAAATGGCTACGCAGCAAGTTATACGCTGAACTGGCTGCTGAAATAGCATAAATAATCATTGCGTAGTTACAGACTATAATAACAACAGGTAGCCCAGTTTGATTTGCGATTTACTCACGCTAATCTCTTCGATATTCAGTCTATGCTGAAAATCTTCAATCTCTAATGAATATGGAGCAAAGCGAGAGGGTTCGATGAGTGCCAAGACTGCTCGTGGCACTACGTCGATGAGAATCTTCAATCTATAATGAATATGGAGCAAGGCGAGAGGGTTCGATGAGTGTCAAGACTGCTCGTGGCACTACGTCGATAAGAATCTATAATCTCAAATGGATACGCAGCAAGTTATACGCTGAGCTGGCTGCTGAAATAGCATGAATAATAATTGCGTAGTTACAGACTATGATAACAACAGGTAGCCCAGTTTGATTTGCGATTTACTCACGCTAATCTCTTCGATATTCAGTCTACGCTGAAAATCTTCAATCTCTAATGAATATGGAGCAAGGCGAGAGGGTTCGATGAGTGCCAAGACTGCTCGTGGCACTACGTCGATAAGAATCTTTAATCTCAAATGGCTACGGAGCAAGTTATACGCAGAACTGGCTGCTGAAATAGCATATATAATCATTGTGTAGTTACAGACTATAATAACAACAGGTAGCCCAGTTTGATTTGCGATTTACTTACGCTAATCTCTTCGATATTCAGTCTATGCTGAAAATCTTCAATCTCTAATGAATATGGAGCAAGGCGAGAGGGTTCGATGAGTGCCAAGACTGCTCGTGGCACTACGTCGATAAGAATCTTTAATCTCAAATGGCTACGGAGCAAGTTATACGCAGAACTGGCTGCTGAAATAGCATATATAATCATTGTGTAGTTACAGACTATAATAACAACAGGTAGCCCAGTTTGATTTGCGATTTACTTACGCTAATCTCTTCGATATTCAGTCTATGCTGAAAATCTTCAATCTCTAATGAATATGGAGCAAAGCGAAAGGGTTCGATGAGTGCCAGGACTGCTCGTGGCACTACGTCGATGAGAATCTCCAATCGCTAATGAATATGAAGCAAGGCGAGAGGGTTCGATGAGTGTCAAGACTGCTCGTGGCACTACGTCGATAAGGATTTTTAATCTCAAATGGCTACGCAGAAAGTTATACGCTGAACTGGCTGCTGAAATAGCATAAATAATCATTGCGTAGTTACAGACTATAATAAGAACAGGTAGCCCAGTTTGATTTGTGATTTACTCACGCTAATCTCTTCGATATTCAGTCTACGCTGAGAATCTTCAATCTCTAATGAATATGGGGCAAGGCGAGAGGGCTTGATGAGTGCCAAGACTGCTCGTGGCACTACGTCGATGAGAATCTTCAATCTCTAATGAATATGGAGCAAGGCGAGAGGGTTCGATGAGTGTCAAGACTGCTCGTGGCACTACGTCGATAAGAATATTTGATCTCAAATGGCTACGGAGCAAGTTTTACGCTGAACTGGGTGCTGAAATAGCATAAATAATCATTGCGTAGTTACAGACGATAATAACAACAGGTAGCCTAGTTTGATTTGCGATTTACTCACGCTAATCTCTTCGATATTCAGTTTACGCTGAAAATCTCCAATCTCTAATAAATATGGAGCAAGGCGAGAGGGTTCGATGTGTGCCAGGACTGCTCGTGGCACTACGTCGATGAGAATCTTCAATCTCTAATGAATATGGAGCAAGGCGAGACGGTTCGATGAGTGTCAAGACTGCTCCTGGCACAACGTCGATAAGAATCTTTGATCTCAAATGGCTACGGAGCAAGTTTTACGCTGAACTGGGTGCTGAAATAGCATAAATAATCATTGCGTAGTTACAGACTATAATAACAACAGGTAGCCCAGTTTGATTTGCGATTTACTCACGCTAATCTCTTCGATATTCAGTCTATGCTGAAAATCTTCAATCTCTAATGAATATGGAGCAAGGCGAGAGGGTTCGATGAGTGCCAAGACTGCTCGTGGCACTACGTCGATGAGAATCTTTAATCTATAATGAATATGGAGCAAGGCGAGAGGGTTCGATGAGTGTCAAGACTGCTCGTGGCACTACGTCGATAAGAATATTCAATCTCAAATGGCTACGCAGCAAGTTATACGCTGAACTGGCTGCTGAAATAGCATAAATAATCATTGCGTAGTTACAGACTATAATAACAACAGGTAGCCCAGTTTGATTTGCGATTTACTCACGCTAATCTCTTCGATATTCAGTCTATGCTGAAAATCTTCAATCTCTAATGAATATGGAGCAAAGCGAGAGGGTTCGATGAGTGCCAAGACTGCTCGTGGCACTACGTCGATGAGAATCTTCAATCTATAATGAATATGGAGCAAGGCGAGAGGGTTCGATGAGTGTCAAGACTGCTCGTGGCACTACGTCGATAAGAATCTATAATCTCAAATGGATACGCAGCAAGTTATACGCTGAGCTGGCTGCTGAAATAGCATGAATAATAATTGCGTAGTTACAGACTATGATAACAACAGGTAGCCCAGTTTGATTTGCGATTTACTCACGCTAATCTCTTCGATATTCAGTCTACGCTGAAAATCTTCAATCTCTAATGAATATGGAGCAAGGCGAGAGGGTTCGATGAGTGCCAAGACTGCTCGTGGCACTACGTCGATGAGAATCTTCAATCTATAATGAATATGGAGCAAGGCGAGAGGGTTCGATGAGTGTCAAGACTGCTCGTGGCACTACGTCGATAAGAATATTCAATCTCGAATGGCTACGCAGCAAGTTATACGCTGAACTGGCTGCTGAAATAGCATAAATAATCATTGCGTAGTTACAGACTATAATAACAACAGGTAGCCCAGTTTGATTTGCGATTTACTCACGCCAATCTGTTCGATATTCAGTCTATGCTGAAAATCCTCAATCTCTAATGAATATGGAGCGAGGCGAGAGGGTTCGATGAGTGCCAAGACTGCTCGTGGCACTACGTCGATGAGAATCTTCAATCTCTAATGAATATGGAGCAAGGCGAGACGGTTCGATGAGTGTCAAAACTGCTCCTGGCACTACGTCGATAAGAATGTTTAATCTCAAAAAGCTACGGAGCAAGGTTTACGCTGAACTGGGTGCTGAAATAGCATAAACAATCATTGCGTGGTTACAGACTATAATAACAACAGGTAGTCCAGTTTGATTTGCGATTTACTCACGCTAATCTCTTCGATATTCAGTCTAGGCTGAGAATCTTCAATCTCTAATGAATATGGAGCAAGGCAAAAGGGTTCGATGAGTGCAAAAACTGCTCGTGGCACTACGTCAATGAGAATCTTCAATCTCCAATGAATATGGAGCAAGGCTAGAGGGTTCGATGAGTGTCAAGACTGCTCGTGGCACTACGTCGATAAGAATCTTTAATCTCAAATGGCTACGGAGCAAGTTATACGCTAAACTGGCTGCTGAAATAGCATCAATAATCATTGCGTAGTTACAGACTATAATAACAACAGGTAGCTCAGTTTGATTTGCGATTGACTCACGCCAATCTGTTCGATATTCAGTCTATGCTGAAAATCCTCCATCTCTAATGAATATGAAGCGAGGCGAGAGGGTTTGATGAGTGCTAAGACTGCTCGTGGCACTACGTCGATGCGAATCTTCAATCTCTAATGAATATGGAGCAAGGCGAGAGGGTTCGATGAGTGTCAAGACTGCTCGTAACACTATGTCGATAAGAATTTTTAATCTCAAATGGCTACGGAGCAAGTTATACGCTGAACTGGCTGCCGAAATAGCATAAATATTCATTGCGTAGTTACAAACTATAATAACAACAGGTAGCCCAATTTGATTTGCGATTTACTCACGCTAATCTCTTCGATATTCAGTCTACGCTGAAAATCTTCAATCTCTAATGAATATGGAGCAAGGCGAGAGGGTTCGATGAGTGCCAGGACTGCTCGTGGCACTACGTCGATGAGCATCTTCAATCTCTAATGAATATGGAGCAAGGCGAGAGGGTTCGATGCGTGTCAAGACTGCTCCTGGCACTACGTCGATAAGAATCTTTAATCTCAAATGGCTACGGAGCAAGTTTTACGCTGATCTGGGTGCTGAAATAGCATAAATAATCATTGCGTAGTTACAGACTATAATAACAACAGGTAGCTCAGTTTGATTTGCGATTGACTCACGCCAATCTGTTCGATATTCAGTCTATGCTGAAAATTCTCCATCTCTAATGAATATGAAGCAAGGCGAGAGGGTTTGATGAGTGCCAATACTGCTCGTGGCACTACGTCGATGAGAATCTCCAATCTCTAATAAATATGGAGCGAGGCGAGAGGGTTCGATGAGCGTCAAGACTGCTCGTGGCACTTCGTCGATAAGAATCTTCAATCTCAAATGGCTACGCAGAAAGTTATACGCTGAACTGGCTGCTGAAATAGCATAAATAATCATTGCGTAGTTACAGACTATAATAACAACAGGTAGCCCAGTTTGATTTGTGATTTACTCACGCTAATCTCTTCGATATTCAGTCTATGCTGAAAATCTTCAATCTCTAATGAATATGGAGCAAGGCGAGAGGGTTCGATGAGTGTCAAGACTGCTCGTGGCACTACGTCGATAAGAATCTATAATCTCAAATGGATACGCAGCAAGTTATACGCTGAGCTGGCTGCTGAAATAGCATGAATAATAATTGCGTAGTTACAGACTATAATAACAACAGGTAGCCCAGTTTGATTTGCGATTTACTCACGCTAATCTCTTCGATATTCAGTCTACGCTGAAAATCTTCAATCTCTAATGAATATGGAGCAAAGCGAAAGGGTTCGATGAGTGCCAGGACTGCTCGTGGCACTACGTCGATGAGAATCTTCAATCGCTAATGAATATGAAGCAAGGCGAGAGGGTTCGATGAGTGTCAAGACTGCTCGTGGCACTACGTCGATAAGGATTTTTAATCTCAAATGGCTACGCAGAAAGTTATACGCTGAACTGGCTGCTGAAATAGCATAAATAATCATTGCGTAGTTACAGACTATAATAAGAACAGGTAGCCCAGTTTGATTTGTGATTTACTCACGCTAATCTCTTCGATATTCAGTCTACGCTGAGAATCTTCAATCTCTAATGAATATGGGGCAAGGCGAGAGGGCTTGATGAGTGCCAAGACTGCTCGTGGCACTACGTCGATGAGAATCTTCAATCTCTATTGAATATGGAGCAAGGCGAGAGGGTTCGATGAGTGTCAAGACTGCTCGTGGCACTACGTCGATAAGAATATTCGATCTCAAATGGCTACGGAGCAAGTTTTACGCTGAACTGGGTGCTGAAATAGCATAAATAATCATTGCGTAGTTACAGACTATAATAACAACAGGTAGCCTAGTTTGATTTGCGATTTACTCACGCTAATCTCTTCGATATTCAGTTTACGCTGAAAATCTCCAATCTCTAATAAATATGGAGCAAGGCGAGAGGGTTCGATGTGTGCCAGGACTGCTCGTGGCACTACGTCGATGAGAATCTTCAATCTCTAATGAATATGGAGCAAGGCGAGACGGTTCGATGAGTGTCAAGACTGCTCCTGGCACTACGTCGATAAGAATCTTTGATCTCAAATGGCTACGGAGCAAGTTTTACGCTGAACTGGGTGCTGAAATAGCATAAATAATCATTGCGTAGTTACAGACTATAATAACAACAGGTAGCCCAGTTTGATTTGCGATTTACTCACGCCAATCTCTTCGATATTCAGTCTATGCTGAAAATCTTCATTCTCTAATGAATATGGAGCAAGGCGAGAGGGTTCGATGAGTGCCAAGACTGCTCGTGGCACTACGTCGATGAGAATCTTCAATCTATAATGAATATGGAGCAAGGCGAGAGGGTTCGATGAGTGTCAAGACTGCTTGTGGCACTACGTCGATAAGAATATTCAATCTCAAATGGCTACGCAGCAAGTTATACGCTGAACTGGCTGCTGAAATAGCATAAATAATCATTGCGTAGTTACAGACTATAATAACAACAGGTGGCCCAGTTTGATTTGCGATTTACTCACGCTAATCTTTTCGATATTCAGTCTATGCTGAAAATCTTCAATCTCTAATGAATATGGAGCAAAGCGAGAGGGTTCGATGAGTGCCAAGACTGCTCGTGGCACTACGTCGATGAGAATCTTCAATCTATAATGAATATGGAGCAAGGCGAGAGGGTTCGATGAGTGTCAAGACTGCTCGTGGCACTACGTCGATAAGAATATTCAATCTCGAATGGCTACGCAGAAAGTTATACGCTGAACTGGCTGCTGAAATAGCATAAATAATCATTGCGTAGTTACAGACTATAATAACAACAGGTAGCCCAGTTTGATTTGTGATTTACTCACGCTAATCTCTTCGATATTCAGTCTATGCTGAAAATCTTCAATCTCTAATGAATATGGAGCAAGGCGAGAGGGTTCGATGAGTGTCAAGACTGCTCGTGGCACTACGTCGATAAGAATCTATAATCTCAAATGGATACGCAGCAAGTTATACGCTGAGCTGGCTGCTGAAATAGCATGAATAATAATTGCGTAGTTACAGACTATAATAACAACAGGTAGCCCAGTTTGATTTGCGATTTACTCACGCTAATCTCTTCGATATTCAGTCTACGCTGAAAATCTTCAATCTCTAATGAATATGGAGCAAGGCGAGAGGGTTCGATGAGTGCCAAGACTGCTCGTGGCACTACGTCGATAAGGATTTTTAATCTCAAATGGCTACGCAGAAAGTTATACGCTGAACTGGCTGCTGAAATAGCATAAATAATCATTGCGTAGTTACAGACTATAATAAGAACAGGTAGCCCAGTTTGATTTGTGATTTACTCACGCTAATCTCTTCGATATTCAGTCTACGCTGAGAATCTTCAATCTCTAATGAATATGGGGCAAGGCGAGAGGGCTTGATGAGTGCCAAGACTGCTCGTGGCACTACGTCGATGAGAATCTTCAATCTCTATTGAATATGGAGCAAGGCGAGAGGGTTCGATGAGTGTCAAGACTGCTCGTGGCACTACGTCGATAAGAATAGTCGATCTCAAATGGCTACGGAGCAAGTTTTACGCTGAACTGGGTGCTGAAATAGCATAAATAATCATTGCGTAGTTACAGACTATAATAACAACAGGTAGCCTAGTTTGATTTGCGATTTACTCACGCTAATCTCTTCGATATTCAGTTTACGCTGAAAATCTCCAATCTCTAATAAATATGGAGCAAGGCGAGAGGGTTCGATGTGTGCCAGGACTGCTCGTGGCACTACGTCGATGAGAATCTTCAATCTCTAATGAATATGGAGCAAGGCGAGACGGTTCGATGAGTGTCAAGACTGCTCCTGGCACTACGTCGATAAGAATCTTTGATCTCAAATGGCTACGGAGCAAGTTTTACGCTGAACTGGGTGCTGAGATAGCATAAATAATCATTGCGTAGTTACAGACTATAATAACAACAGGTAGCCCAGTTTGATTTGCGATTTACTCACGCCAATCTCTTCGATATTCAGTCTATGCTGAAAATCTTCAATCTCTAATGAATATGGAGCAAGGCGAGAGGGTTCGATGAGTGCCAAGACTGCTCGTGGCACTACGTCGATGAGAATCTTCAATCTATGATGAATATGGAGCAAGGCGAGAGGGTTCGATGAGTGTCAAGACTGCTCGTGGCACTACGTCGATAAGAATATTCAATCTCGAATGGCTACGCAGCAAGTTATACGCTGAACTGGCTGCTGAAATAGCATAAATAATCATTGCGTAGTTACAGACTATAATAACAACAGGTAGCCCAGTTTGATTTGCGATTTACTCACGCCAATCTGTTCGATATTCAGTCTATGCTGAAAATCCTCAATCTCTAATGAATATGGAGCGAGGCGAGAGGGTTCGATGAGTGCCAAGACTGCTCGTGGCACTACGTCGATGCGAATCTTCAATCTCTAATGAATATGGAGCAAGGCGAGAGGGTTCCATGAGTGTCACGACTGCTCGTGGCACTATGTCGATAAGAATTTTCAATCTCAAATGGCTACGAAGCAAGTTATACGCTGAACTGGCTGCTGAAATAGCATAAATATTCATTGCGTAGTTATAGACTATAATAACAACAGGTAGCCCAGTTTGATTTGCGATTTACTCACGCTAATCTCTTCGATATTCAGTCTACGCTGAAAATCTCCAATCTCTAATGAATATGGAGCAAGGCGAGAGGGTTCGATGAGTGCCAAGACTGCTCGTGGCACTACGTCGATGAGAATCTTCAATCTCTAATGAATATGGGGCAAGGCGAGAGGGCTTGATGAGTGCCAAGACTGCTCGTGGCACTACGTCGATGAGAATCTTCAATCTCTATTGAATATGGAGCAAGGCGAGAGGGTTCGATGAGTGTCAAGACTGCTCGTGGCACTACGTCGATAAGAATATTCGATCTCAAATGGCTACGGAGCAAGTTTTACGCTGAACTGGGTGCTGAAATAGCATAAATAATCATTGCGTAGTTACAGACTATAATAACAACAGGTAGCCTAGTTTGATTTGCGATTTACTCACGCTAATCTCTTCGATATTCAGTTTACGCTGAAAATCTCCAATCTCTAATAAATATGGAGCAAGGCGAGAGGGTTCGATGTGTGCCAGGACTGCTCGTGGCACTACGTCGATGAGAATCTTCAATCTCTAATGAATATGGAGCAAGGCGAGACGGTTCGATGAGTGTCAAGACTGCTCCTGGCACTACGTCGATAAGAATCTTTGATCTCAAATGGCTACGGAGCAAGTTTTACGCTGAACTGGGTGCTGAAATAGCATAAATAATCATTGCGTAGTTACAGACTATAATAACAACAGGTAGCCCAGTTTGATTTGCGATTTACTCACGCCAATCTCTTCGATATTCAGTCTATGCTGAAAATCTTCAATCTCTAATGAATATGGAGCAAGGCGAGAGGGTTCGATGAGTGCCAAGACTGCTCGTGGCACTACGTCGATGAGAATCTTCAATCTATGATGAATATGGAGCAAGGCGAGAGGGTTCGATGAGTGTCAAGACTGCTCGTGGCACTACGTCGATAAGAATATTCAATCTCGAATGGCTACGCAGCAAGTTATACGCTGAACTGGCTGCTGAAATAGCATAAATAATCATTGCGTAGTTACAGACTATAATAACAACAGGTAGCCCAGTTTGATTTGCGATTTACTCACGCCAATCTGTTCGATATTCAGTCTATGCTGAAAATCCTCAATCTCTAATGAATATGGAGCGAGGCGAGAGGGTTCGATGAGTGCCAAGACTGCTCGTGGCACTACGTCGATGCGAATCTTCAATCTCTAATGAATATGGAGCAAGGCGAGAGGGTTCCATGAGTGTCACGACTGCTCGTGGCACTACGTCGATAAGAATATTCGATCTCAAATGGCTACGGAGCAAGTTTTACGCTGAACTGGGTGCTGAAATAGCATAAATAATCATTGCGTAGTTACAGACTATAATAACAACAGGTAGCCTAGTTTGATTTGCGATTTACTCACGCTAATCTCTTCGATATTCAGTTTACGCTGAAAATCTCCAATCTCTAATAAATATGGAGCAAGGCGAGAGGGTTCGATGTGTGCCAGGACTGCTCGTGGCACTACGTCGATGAGAATCTTCAATCTCTAATGAATATGGAGCAAGGCGAGACGGTTCGATGAGTGTCAAGACTGCTCCTGGCACTACGTCGATAAGAATCTTTGATCTCAAATGGCTACGGAGCAAGTTTTACGCTGAACTGGGTGCTGAAATAGCATAAATAATCATTGCGTAGTTACAGACTATAATAACAACAGGTAGCCGAGTTTGATTTGCGATTTACTCACGCCAATCTCTTCGATATTCAGTCTATGCTGAAAATCTTCAATCTCTAATGAATATGGAGCAAGGCGAGAGGGTTCGATGAGTGCCAAGACTGCTCGTGGCACTACGTCGATGAGAATCTTCAATCTATAATGAATATGGAGCAAGGCGAGAGGGTTCGATGAGTGTCAAGACTGCTCGTGGCACTACGTCGATAAGAATATTCAATCTCAAATGGCTACGCAGCAAGTTATACGCTGAACTGGCTGCTGAAATAGCATAAATAATCATTGCGTAGTTACAGACTATAATAACAACAGGTGGCCCAGTTTGATTTGCGATTTACTCACGCTAATCTTTTCGATATTCAGTCTATGCTGAAAATCTTCAATCTCTAATGAATATGGAGCAAAGCGAGAGGGTTCGATGAGTGCCAAGACTGCTCGTGGCACTACGTCGATGAGAATCTTCAATCTATAATGAATATGGAGCAAGGCGAGAGGGTTCGATGAGTGTCAAGACTGCTCGTGGCACTACGTCGATAAGAATATTCAATCTCGAATGGCTACGCAGCAAGTTATACGCTGAACTGGCTGCTGAAATAGCATAAATAATCATTGCGTAGTTACAGACTATAATAACAACAGGTAGCCCAGTTTGATTTGCGATTTACTCACGCCAATCTGTTCGATATTCAGTCTATGCTGAAAATCCTCAATCTCTAATGAATATGGAGCGAGGCGAGAGGGTTCGATGAGTGCCAAAACTGCTCGTGGCACTACGTCGATGAGAATCTTCAATCTCTAATGAATATGGAGCAAGGCGAGACGGTTCGATGAGTGTCAAAACTGCTCCTGGCACTACGTCGATAAGAATGTTTAATCTCAAAAAGCTACGGAGCAAGGTTTACGCTGAACTGGGTGCTGAAATAGCATAAACAATCATTGCGTGGTTACAGACTATAATAACAACAGGTAGCCCAGTTTGATTTGCGATTTACTCACGCTAATCTCTTCGATATTCAGTCTAGGCTGAGAATCTTCAATCTCTAATGAATATGGAGCAAGGCAAAAGGGTTCGATGAGTGCAAAAACTGCTCGTGGCACTACGTCAATGAGAATCTTCAATCTCCAATGAATATGGAGCAAGGCGAAAGGGTTCGATGAGTGTCAAGACTGCTCGTGGCACTACGTCGATAAGAATCTTTAATCTCAAATGGCTACGGAGCAAGTTATACGCTAAACTGGCTGCTGAAATAGCATCAATAATCATTGCGTAGTTACAGACTATAATAACAACAGGTAGCTCAGTTTGATTTGCGATTGACTCACGCCAATCTGTTCGATATTCAGTCTATGCTGAAAATCCTCCATCTCTAATGAATATGAAGCGAGGCGAGAGGGTTTGATGAGTGCTAAGACTGCTCGTGGCACTACGTCGATGCGAATCTTCAATCTCTAATGAATATGGAGCAAGGCGAGAGGGTTCGATGAGTGTCAAGACTGCTCGTAACACTATGTCGATAAGAATTTTTAATCTCAAATGGCTACGGAGCAAGTTATACGCTGAACTGGCTGCCGAAATAGCATAAATATTCATTGCGTAGTTACAAACTATAATAACAACAGGTAGCCCAATTTGATTTGCGATTTACTCACGCTAATCTCTTCGATATTCAGTCTACGCTGAAAATCTTCAATCTCTAATGAATATGGAGCAAGGCGAGAGGGTTCGATGAGTGCCAGGACTGCTCGTGGCACTACGTCGATGAGCATCTTCAATCTGTAATGAATATAGAGCAAGGCGAGAGGGTTCGATGCGTGTCAAGACTGCTCCTGGCACTACGTCGATAAGAATCTTTAATCTCAAATGGCTACGGAGCAAGTTTTACGCTGAACTGGGTGCTGAAATAGCATAAATAATCATTGCGTAGTTACAGACTATAATAACAACAGGTAGCTCAGTTTGATTTGCGATTGACTCACGCCAATCTGTTCGATATTCAGTCTATGCTGAAAATTCTCCATCTCTAATGAATATGAAGCAAGGCGAGAGGGTTTGATGAGTGCCAATACTGCTCGTGGCACTACGTCGATGAGAATCTCCAATCTCTAATAAATATGGAGCGAGGCGAGAGGGTTCGATGAGCGTCAAGACTGCTCGTGGCACTTCGTCGATAAGAATCTTCAATCTCAAATGGCTACGCAGAAAGTTATACGCTGAACTGGCTGCTGAAATAGCATAAATAATCATTGCGTAGTTACAGACTATAATAACAACAGGTAGCCCAGTTTGATTTGCGATTTACTCACGCCAATCTGTTCGATATTCAGTCTATGCTGAAAATCCTCAATCTCTAATGAATATGGAGCGAGGCGAGAGGGTTCGATGAGTGCCAAGACTGCTCGTGGCACTACGTCGATGCGAATCTTCAATCTCTAATGAATATGGAGCAAGGCGAGAGGGTTCCATGAGTGTCACGACTGCTCGTGGCACTATGTCGATAAGAATTTTCAATCTCAAATGGCTACGAAGCAAGTTATACGCTGAACTGGCTGCTGAAATAGCATAAATATTCATTGCGTAGTTATAGACTATAATAACAACAGGTAGCCCAGTTTGATTTGCGATTTACTCACGCTAATCTCTTCGATATTCAGTCTACGCTGAAAATCTCCAATCTCTAATGAATATGGAGCAAGGCGAGAGGGTTCGATGCGTGTCAAGACTGCTCCTGGCACTACGTCGATAAGAATCTTTAATCTCAAATGGCTACGGAGCAAGTTTTACGCTGAACTGGGTGCTGAAATAGCATAAATAATCATTGCGTAGTTACAGACTATAATAACAACAGGTAGCTCAGTTTGATTTGCGATTGACTCACGCCAATCTGTTCGATATTCAGTCTATGCTGAAAATTCTCCATCTCTAATGAATATGAAGCAAGGCGAGAGGGTTTGATGAGTGCCAATACTGCTCGTGGCACTACGTCGATGAGAATCTCCAATCTCTAATAAATATGGAGCGAGGCGAGAGGGTTCGATGAGCGTCAAGACTGCTCGTGGCACTTCGTCGATAAGAATCTTCAATCTCAAATGGCTACGCAGAAAGTTATACGCTGAACTGGCTGCTGAAATAGCATAAATAATCATTGCGTAGTTACAGACTATAATAACAACAGGTAGCCCAGTTTGATTTGCGATTTACTCACGCCAATCTCTTCGATATTCAGTCTATGCTGAAAATCTTCAATCTCTAATGAATATGAAGCAAGGCGAGAGGGTTCGATGAGTGCCAAGACTGCTCGTGGCACTACGTCGATGAGAATCTTCAATCTATAATGAATATGGAGCAAGGCGAGAGGGTTCGATGAGTGTCAAGACTGCTCGTGGCACTACGTCGATAAGAATATTCAATCTCAAATGGCTACGCAGCAAGTTATACGCTGAACTGGCTGCTGAAATAGCATAAATAATCATTGCGTAGTTACAGACTATAATAAGAACAGGTAGCCCAGTTTGATTTGTGATTTACTCACGCTAATCTCTTCGATATTCAGTCTACGCTGAGAATCTTCAATCTCTAATGAATATGGGGCAAGGCGAGAGGGCTTGATGAGTGCCAAGACTGCTCGTGGCACTACGTCGATGAGAATCTTCAATCTCTATTGAATATGGAGCAAGGCGAGAGGGTTCGATGAGTGTCAAGACTGCTCGTGGCACTACGTCGATAAGAATATTCGATCTCAAATGGCTACGGAGCAAGTTTTACGCTGAACTGGGTGCTGAAATAGCATAAATAATCATTGCGTAGTTACAGACTATAATAACAACAGGTAGCCTAGTTTGATTTGCGATTTACTCACGCTAATCTCTTCGATATTCAGTTTACGCTGAAAATCTCCAATCTCTAATAAATATGGAGCAAGGCGAGAGGGTTCGATGTGTGCCAGGACTGCTCGTGGCACTACGTCGATGAGAATCTTCAATCTCTAATGAATATGGAGCAAGGCGAGACGGTTCGATGAGTGTCAAGACTGCTCCTGGCACTACGTCGATAAGAATCTTTGATCTCAAATGGCTACGGAGCAAGTTTTACGCTGAACTGGGTGCTGAAATAGCATAAAAAATCATTGCGTAGTTACAGACTATAATAACAACAGGTAGCCGAGTTTGATTTGCGATTTACTCACGCCAATCTCTTCGATATTCAGTCTATGCTGAAAATCTTCAATCTCTAATGAATATGGAGCAAGGCGAGAGGGTTCGATGAGTGCCAAGACTGCTCGTGGCACTACGTCGATGAGAATCTTCAATCTATAATGAATATGGAGCAAGGCGAGAGGGTTCGATGAGTGTCAAGACTG
Source organism: Tenthredo livida (assembly GCA_963992785.1). Taxonomy (NCBI): domain Eukaryota; kingdom Metazoa; phylum Arthropoda; class Insecta; order Hymenoptera; family Tenthredinidae; genus Tenthredo; species Tenthredo livida. The sequence goes on from OZ023073.1 coordinate 6,359,753, forward strand.
CTCGTGGCACTACGTCGATAAGAATATTCAATCTCAAATGGCTACGCAGCAAGTTATACGCTGAACTGGCTGCTGAAATAGCATAAATAATCATTGCGTAGTTACAGACTATAATAACAACAGGTGGCCCAGTTTGATTTGCGATTTACTCACGCTAATCTTTTCGATATTCAGTCTATGCTGAAAATCTTCAATCTCTAATGAATATGGAGCAAAGCGAGAGGGTTCGATGAGTGCCAAGACTGCTCGTGGCACTACGTCGATGAGAATCTTCAATCTATAATGAATATGGAGCAAGGCGAGAGGGTTCGATGAGTGTCAAGACTGCTCGTGGCACTACGTCGATAAGAATATTCAATCTCGAATGGCTACGCAGCAAGTTATACGCTGAACTGGCTGCTGAAATAGCATAAATAATCATTGCGTAGTTACAGACTATAATAACAACAGGTAGCCCAGTTTGATTTGCGATTTACTCACGCCAATCTGTTCGATATTCAGTCTATGCTGAAAATCCTCAATCTCTAATGAATATGGAGCGAGGCGAGAGGGTTCGATGAGTGCCAAGACTGCTCGTGGCACTACGTCGATGAGAATCTTCAATCTCTAATGAATATGGAGCAAGGCGAGACGGTTCGATGAGTGTCAAAACTGCTCCTGGCACTACGTCGATAAGAATGTTTAATCTCAAAAAGCTACGGAGCAAGGTTTACGCTGAACTGGGTGCTGAAATAGCATAAACAATCATTGCGTGGTTACAGACTATAATAACAACAGGTAGCCCAGTTTGATTTGCGATTTACTCACGCTAATCTCTTCGATATTCAGTCTAGGCTGAGAATCTTCAATCTCTAATGAATATGGAGCAAGGCAAAAGGGTTCGATGAGTGCAAAAACTGCTCGTGGCACTACGTCAATGAGAATCTTCAATCTCCAATGAATATGGAGCAAGGCGAGAGGGTTCGATGAGTGTCAAGACTGCTCGTGGCACTACGTCGATAAGAATCTTTAATCTCAAATGGCTACGGAGCAAGTTATACGCTAAACTGGCTGCTGAAATAGCATCAATAATCATTGCGTAGTTACAGACTATAATAACAACAGGTAGCTCAGTTTGATTTGCGATTGACTCACGCCAATCTGTTCGATATTCAGTCTATGCTGAAAATCCTCCATCTCTAATGAATATGAAGCGAGGCGAGAGGGTTTGATGAGTGCTAAGACTGCTCGTGGCACTACGTCGATGCGAATCTTCAATCTCTAATGAATATGGAGCAAGGCGAGAGGGTTCGATGAGTGTCAAGACTGCTCGTAACACTATGTCGATAAGAATTTTTAATCTCAAATGGCTACGGAGCAAGTTATACGCTGAACTGGCTGCCGAAATAGCATAAATATTCATTGCGTAGTTACAAACTATAATAACAACAGGTAGCCCAATTTGATTTGCGATTTACTCACGCTAATCTCTTCGATATTCAGTCTACGCTGAAAATCTTCAATCTCTAATGAATATGGAGCAAGGCGAGAGGGTTCGATGAGTGCCAGGACTGCTCGTGGCACTACGTCGATGAGCATCTTCAATCTCTAATGAATATGGAGCAAGGCGAGAGGGTTCGATGCGTGTCAAGACTGCTCCTGGCACTACGTCGATAAGAATCTTTAATCTCAAATGGCTACGGAGCAAGTTTTACGCTGAACTGGGTGCTGAAATAGCATAAATAATCATTGCGTAGTTACAGACTATAATAACAACAGGTAGCTCAGTTTGATTTGCGATTGACTCACGCCAATCTGTTCGATATTCAGTCTATGCTGAAAATTCTCCATCTCTAATGAATATGAAGCAAGGCGAGAGGGTTTGATGAGTGCCAATACTGCTCGTGGCACTACGTCGATGAGAATCTCCAATCTCTAATAAATATGGAGCGAGGCGAGAGGGTTCGATGAGCGTCAAGACTGCTCGTGGCACTTCGTCGATAAGAATCTTCAATCTCAAATGGCTACGCAGAAAGTTATACGCTGAACTGGCTGCTGAAATAGCATAAATAATCATTGCGTAGTTACAGACTATAATAACAACAGGTAGCCCAGTTTGATTTGCGATTTACTCACGCCAATCTGTTCGATATTCAGTCTATGCTGAAAATCCTCAATCTCTAATGAATATGGAGCGAGGCGAGAGGGTTCGATGAGTGCCAAGACTGCTCGTGGCACTACGTCGATGCGAATCTTCAATCTCTAATGAATATGGAGCAAGGCGAGAGGGTTCCATGAGTGTCACGACTGCTCGTGGCACTATGTCGATAAGAATTTTCAATCTCAAATGGCTACGAAGCAAGTTATACGCTGAACTGGCTGCTGAAATAGCATAAATATTCATTGCGTAGTTATAGACTATAATAACAACAGGTAGCCCAGTTTGATTTGCGATTTACTCACGCTAATCTCTTCGATATTCAGTCTACGCTGAAAATCTCCAATCTCTAATGAATATGGAGCAAGGCGAGAGGGTTCGATGCGTGTCAAGACTGCTCCTGGCACTACGTCGATAAGAATCTTTAATCTCAAATGGCTACGGAGCAAGTTTTACGCTGAACTGGGTGCTGAAATAGCATAAATAATCATTGCGTAGTTACAGACTATAATAACAACAGGTAGCTCAGTTTGATTTGCGATTGACTCACGCCAATCTGTTCGATATTCAGTCTATGCTGAAAATTCTCCATCTCTAATGAATATGAAGCAAGGCGAGAGGGTTTGATGAGTGCCAATACTGCTCGTGGCACTACGTCGATGAGAATCTCCAATCTCTAATAAATATGGAGCGAGGCGAGAGGGTTCGATGAGCGTCAAGACTGCTCGTGGCACTTCGTCGATAAGAATCTTCAATCTCAAATGGCTACGCAGAAAGTTATACGCTGAACTGGCTGCTGAAATAGCATAAATAATCATTGCGTAGTTACAGACTATAATAACAACAGGTAGCCCAGTTTGATTTGCGATTTACTCACGCCAATCTCTTCGATATTCAGTCTACGCTGAGAATCTTCAATCTCTAATGAATATGAAGCAAGGCGAGAGGGTTCGATGAGTGCCAAGACTGCTCGTGGCACTACGTCGATGAGAATCTTCAATCTATAATGAATATGGAGCAAGGCGAGAGGGTTCGATGAGTGTCAAGACTGCTCGTGGCACTACGTCGATAAGAATATTCAATCTCAAATGGCTACGCAGCAAGTTATACGCTGAACTGGCTGCTGAAATAGCATAAATAATCATTGCGTAGTTACAGACTATAATAAGAACAGGTAGCCCAGTTTGATTTGTGATTTACTCACGCTAATCTCTTCGATATTCAGTCTACGCTGAGAATCTTCAATCTCTAATGAATATGGGGCAAGGCGAGAGGGCTTGATGAGTGCCAAGACTGCTCGTGGCACTACGTCGATGAGAATCTTCAATCTCTATTGAATATGGAGCAAGGCGAGAGGGTTCGATGAGTGTCAAGACTGCTCGTGGCACTACGTCGATAAGAATATTCGATCTCAAATGGCTACGGAGCAAGTTTTACGCTGAACTGGGTGCTGAAATAGCATAAATAATCATTGCGTAGTTACAGACTATAATAACAACAGGTAGCCTAGTTTGATTTGCGATTTACTCACGCTAATCTCTTCGATATTCAGTTTACGCTGAAAATCTCCAATCTCTAATAAATATGGAGCAAGGCGAGAGGGTTCGATGTGTGCCAGGACTGCTCGTGGCACTACGTCGATGAGAATCTTCAATCTCTAATGAATATGGAGCAAGGCGAGACGGTTCGATGAGTGTCAAGACTGCTCCTGGCACTACGTCGATAAGAATCTTTGATCTCAAATGGCTACGGAGCAAGTTTTACGCTGAACTGGGTGCTGAAACAGCATAAATAATCATTGCGTAGTTACAGACTATAATAACAACAGGTAGCCGAGTTTGATTTGCGATTTACTCACGCCAATCTCTTCGATATTCAGTCTATGCTGAAAATCTTCAATCTCTAATGAATATGGAGCAAGGCGAGAGGGTTCGATGAGTGCCAAGACTGCTCGTGGCACTACGTCGATGAGAATCTTCAATCTCTAATGAATATGGGGCAAGGCGAGAGGGATTGATCAGTGCCAAGACTGCTCGTGGCACTACGTCGATGAGAATCTTCAATCTCTATTGAATATGGAGCAAGGCGAGAGGGTTCGATGAGTGTCAAGACTGCTCGTGGCACTACGTCGATAAGAATATTCGATCTCAAATGGCTACGGAGCAAGTTTTACGCTGAACTGGGTGCTGAAATAGCATAAATAATCATTGCGTAGTTACAGACTATAATAACAACAGGTAGCCTAGTTTGATTTGCGATTTACTCACGCTAATCTCTTCGATATTCAGTTTACGCTGAAAATCTCCAATCTCTAATAAATATGGAGCAAGGCGAGAGGGTTCGATGTGTGCCAGGACTGCTCGTGGCACTACGTCGATGAGAATCTTCAATCTCTAATGAATATGGAGCAAGGCGAGACGGTTCGATGAGTGTCAAGACTGCTCCTGGCACTACGTCGATAAGAATCTTTGATCTCAAATGGCTACGGAGCAAGTTTTACGCTGAACTGGGTGCTGAAATAGCATAAATAATCATTGCGTAGTTACAGACTATAATAACAACAGGTAGCCCAGTTTGATTTGCGATTTACTCACGCCAATCTCTTCGATATTCAGTCTATGCTGAAAATCTTCAATCTCTAATGAATATGGAGCAAGGCGAGAGGGTTCGATGAGTGCCAAGACTGCTCGTGGCACTACGTCGATGAGAATCTTCAATCTATGATGAATATGGAGCAAGGCGAGAGGGTTCGATGAGTGTCAAGACTGCTCGTGGCACTACGTCGATAAGAATATTCAATCTCGAATGGCTACGCAGCAAGTTATACGCTGAACTGGCTGCTGAAATAGCATAAATAATCATTGCGTAGTTACAGACTATAATAACAACAGGTAGCCCAGTTTGATTTGCGATTTACTCACGCCAATCTGTTCGATATTCAGTCTATGCTGAAAATCCTCAATCTCTAATGAATATGGAGCGAGGCGAGAGGGTTCGATGAGTGCCAAGACTGCTCGTGGCACTACGTCGATGCGAATCTTCAATCTCTAATGAATATGGAGCAAGGCGAGAGGGTTCCATGAGTGTCACGACTGCTCGTGGCACTATGTCGATAAGAATTTTCAATCTCAAATGGCTACGAAGCAAGTTATACGCTGAACTGGCTGCTGAAATAGCATAAATATTCATTGCGTAGTTATAGACTATAATAACAACAGGTAGCCCAGTTTGATTTGCGATTTACTCACGCTAATCTCTTCGATATTCAGTCTACGCTGAAAATCTCCAATCTCTAATGAATATGGAGCAAGGCGAGAGGGTTCGATGCGTGTCAAGACTGCTCCTGGCACTACGTCGATAAGAATCTTTAATCTCAAATGGCTACGGAGCAAGTTTTACGCTGAACTGGGTGCTGAAATAGCATAAATAATCATTGCGTAGTTACAGACTATAATAACAACAGGTAGCTCAGTTTGATTTGCGATTGACTCACGCCAATCTGTTCGATATTCAGTCTATGCTGAAAATTCTCCATCTCTAATGAATATGAAGCAAGGCGAGAGGGTTTGATGAGTGCCAATACTGCTCGTGGCACTACGTCGATGAGAATCTCCAATCTCTAATAAATATGGAGCGAGGCGAGAGGGTTCGATGAGCGTCAAGACTGCTCGTGGCACTTCGTCGATAAGAATCTTCAATCTCAAATGGCTACGCAGAAAGTTATACGCTGAACTGGCTGCTGAAATAGCATAAATAATCATTGCGTAGTTACAGACTATAATAACAACAGGTAGCCCAGTTTGATTTGCGATTTACTCACGCCAATCTCTTCGATATTCAGTCTATGCTGAAAATCTTCAATCTCTAATGAATATGAAGCAAGGCGAGAGGGTTCGATGAGTGCCAAGACTGCTCGTGGCACTACGTCGATGAGAATCTTCAATCTATAATGAATATGGAGCAAGGCGAGAGGGTTCGATGAGTGTCAAGACTGCTCGTGGCACTACGTCGATAAGAATATTCAATCTCAAATGGCTACGCAGCAAGTTATACGCTGAACTGGCTGCTGAAATAGCATAAATAATCATTGCGTAGTTACAGACTATAATAAGAACAGGTAGCCCAGTTTGATTTGTGATTTACTCACGCTAATCTCTTCGATATTCAGTCTACGCTGAGAATCTTCAATCTCTAATGAATATGGGGCAAGGCGAGAGGGCTTGATGAGTGCCAAGACTGCTCGTGGCACTACGTCGATGAGAATCTTCAATCTCTATTGAATATGGAGCAAGGCGAGAGGGTTCGATGAGTGTCAAGACTGCTCGTGGCACTACGTCGATAAGAATATTCGATCTCAAATGGCTACGGAGCAAGTTTTACGCTGAACTGGGTGCTGAAATAGCATAAATAATCATTGCGTAGTTACAGACTATAATAACAACAGGTAGCCTAGTTTGATTTGCGATTTACTCACGCTAATCTCTTCGATATTCAGTTTACGCTGAAAATCTCCAATCTCTAATAAATATGGAGCAAGGCGAGAGGGTTCGATGTGTGCCAGGACTGCTCGTGGCACTACGTCGATGAGAATCTTCAATCTCTAATGAATATGGAGCAAGGCGAGACGGTTCGATGAGTGTCAAGACTGCTCCTGGCACTACGTCGATAAGAATCTTTGATCTCAAATGGCTACGGAGCAAGTTTTACGCTGAACTGGGTGCTGAAATAGCATAAATAATCATTGCGTAGTTACAGACTATAATAACAACAGGTAGCCGAGTTTGATTTGCGATTTACTCACGCCAATCTCTTCGATATTCAGTCTATGCTGAAAATCTTCAATCTCTAATGAATATGGAGCAAGGCGAGAGGGTTCGATGAGTGCCAAGACTGCTCGTGGCACTACGTCGATGAGAATCTTCAATCTCTAATGAATATGGGGCAAGGCGAGAGGGCTTGATGAGTGCCAAGACTGCTCGTGGCACTACGTCGATGAGAATCTTCAATCTCTATTGAATATGGAGCAAGGCGAGAGGGTTCGATGAGTGTCAAGACTGCTCGTGGCACTACGTCGATAAGAATATTCGATCTCAAATGGCTACGGAGCAAGTTTTACGCTGAACTGGGTGCTGAAATAGCATAAATAATCATTGCGTAGTTACAGACTATAATAACAACAGGTAGCCTAGTTTGATTTGCGATTTACTCACGCTAATCTCTTCGATATTCAGTTTACGCTGAAAATCTCCAATCTCTAATAAATATGGAGCAAGGCGAGAGGGTTCGATGTGTGCCAGGACTGCTCGTGGCACTACGTCGATGAGAATCTTCAATCTCTAATGAATATGGAGCAAGGCGAGACGGTTCGATGAGTGTCAAGACTGCTCCTGGCACTACGTCGATAAGAATCTTTGATCTCAAATGGCTACGGAGCAAGTTTTACGCTGAACTGGGTGCTGAAATAGCATAAATAATCATTGCGTAGTTACAGACTATAATAACAACAGGTAGCCCAGTTTGATTTGCGATTTACTCACGCCAATCTCTTCGATATTCAGTCTATGCTGAAAATCTTCAATCTCTAATGAATATGGAGCAAGGCGAGAGGGTTCGATGAGTGCCAAGACTGCTCGTGGCACTACGTCGATGAGAATCTTCAATCTATGATGAATATGGAGCAAGGCGAGAGGGTTCGATGAGTGTCAAGACTGCTCGTGGCACTACGTCGATAAGAATATTCAATCTCGAATGGCTACGCAGCAAGTTATACGCTGAACTGGCTGCTGAAATAGCATAAATAATCATTGCGTAGTTACAGACTATAATAACAACAGGTAGCCCAGTTTGATTTGCGATTTACTCACGCCAATCTGTTCGATATTCAGTCTATGCTGAAAATCCTCAATCTCTAATGAATATGGAGCGAGGCGAGAGGGTTCGATGAGTGCCAAGACTGCTCGTGGCACTACGTCGATGCGAATCTTCAATCTCTAATGAATATGGAGCAAGGCGAGAGGGTTCCATGAGTGTCACGACTGCTCGTGGCACTATGTCGATAAGAATTTTCAATCTCAAATGGCTACGAAGCAAGTTATACGCTGAACTGGCTGCTGAAATAGCATAAATATTCATTGCGTAGTTATAGACTATAATAACAACAGGTAGCCCAGTTTGATTTGCGATTTACTCACGCTAATCTCTTCGATATTCAGTCTACGCTGAAAATCTCCAATCTCTAATGAATATGGAGCAAGGCGAGAGGGTTCGATGCGTGTCAAGACTGCTCCTGGCACTACGTCGATAAGAATCTTTAATCTCAAATGGCTACGGAGCAAGTTTTACGCTGAACTGGGTGCTGAAATAGCATAAATAATCATTGCGTAGTTACAGACTATAATAACAACAGGTAGCTCAGTTTGATTTGCGATTGACTCACGCCAATCTGTTCGATATTCAGTCTATGCTGAAAATTCTCCATCTCTAATGAATATGAAGCAAGGCGAGAGGGTTTGATGAGTGCCAATACTGCTCGTGGCACTACGTCGATGAGAATCTCCAATCTCTAATAAATATGGAGCGAGGCGAGAGGGTTCGATGAGCGTCAAGACTGCTCGTGGCACTTCGTCGATAAGAATCTTCAATCTCAAATGGCTACGCAGAAAGTTATACGCTGAACTGGCTGCTGAAATAGCATAAATAATCATTGCGTAGTTACAGACTATAATAACAACAGGTAGCCCAGTTTGATTTGCGATTTACTCACGCCAATCTGTTCGATATTCAGTCTATGCTGAAAATCCTCAATCTCTAATGAATATGGAGCGAGGCGAGAGGGTTCGATGAGTGCCAAGACTGCTCGTGGCACTACGTCGATGCGAATCTTCAATCTCTAATGAATATGGAGCAAGGCGAGAGGGTTCCATGAGTGTCACGACTGCTCGTGGCACTATGTCGATAAGAATTTTCAATCTCAAATGGCTACGAAGCAAGTTATACGCTGAACTGGCTGCTGAAATAGCATAAATATTCATTGCGTAGTTATAGACTATAATAACAACAGGTAGCCCAGTTTGATTTGCGATTTACTCACGCTAATCTCTTCGATATTCAGTCTACGCTGAAAATCTCCAATCTCTAATGAATATGGAGCAAGGCGAGAGGGTTCGATGCGTGTCAAGACTGCTCCTGGCACTACGTCGATAAGAATCTTTAATCTCAAATGGCTACGGAGCAAGTTTTACGCTGAACTGGGTGCTGAAATAGCATAAATAATCATTGCGTAGTTACAGACTATAATAACAACAGGTAGCTCAGTTTGATTTGCGATTGACTCACGCCAATCTGTTCGATATTCAGTCTATGCTGAAAATTCTCCATCTCTAATGAATATGAAGCAAGGCGAGAGGGTTTGATGAGTGCCAATACTGCTCGTGGCACTACGTCGATGAGAATCTCCAATCTCTAATAAATATGGAGCGAGGCGAGAGGGTTCGATGAGCGTCAAGACTGCTCGTGGCACTTCGTCGATAAGAATCTTCAATCTCAAATGGCTACGCAGAAAGTTATACGCTGAACTGGCTGCTGAAATAGCATAAATAATCATTGCGTAGTTACAGACTATAATAACAACAGGTAGCCCAGTTTGATTTGCGATTTACTCACGCCAATCTCTTCGATATTCAGTCTATGCTGAAAATCTTCAATCCCTAATGAATATGAAGCAAGGCGAGAGGGTTCGATGAGTGCCAAGACTGCTCGTGGCACTACGTCGATGAGAATCTTCAATCTATAATGAATATGGAGCAAGGCGAGAGGGTTCGATGAGTGTCAAGACTGCTCGTGGCACTACGTCGATAAGAATATTCAATCTCAAATGGCTACGCAGCAAGTTATACGCTGAACTGGCTGCTGAAATAGCATAAATAATCATTGCGTAGTTACAGACTATAATAAGAACAGGTAGCCCAGTTTGATTTGTGATTTACTCACGCTAATCTCTTCGATATTCAGTCTACGCTGAGAATCTTCAATCTCTAATGAATATGGGGCAAGGCGAGAGGGCTTGATGAGTGCCAAGACTGCTCGTGGCACTACGTCGATGAGAATCTTCAATCTCTATTGAATATGGAGCAAGGCGAGAGGGTTCGATGAGTGTCAAGACTGCTCGTGGCACTACGTCGATAAGAATATTCGATCTCAAATGGCTACGGAGCAAGTTTTACGCTGAACTGGGTGCTGAAATAGCATAAATAATCATTGCGTAGTTACAGACTATAATAACAACAGGTAGCCTAGTTTGATTTGCGATTTACTCACGCTAATCTCTTCGATATTCAGTTTACGCTGAAAATCTCCAATCTCTAATAAATATCGAGCAAGGCGAGAGGGTTCGATGTGTGCCAGGACTGCTCGTGGCACTACGTCGATGAGAATCTTCAATCTCTAATGAATATGGAGCAAGGCGAGACGGTTCGATGAGTGTCAAGACTGCTCCTGGCACTACGTCGATAAGAATCTTTGATCTCAAATGGCTACGGAGCAAGTTTTACGCTGAACTGGGTGCTGAAATAGCATAAATAATCATTGCGTAGTTACAGACTATAATAACAACAGGTAGCCGAGTTTGATTTGCGATTTACTCACGCCAATCTCTTCGATATTCAGTCTATGCTGAAAATCTTCAATCTCTAATGAATATGGAGCAAGGCGAGAGGGTTCGATGAGTGCCAAGACTGCTCGTGGCACTACGTCGATGAGAATCTTCAATCTATTATGAATATGGAGCAAGGCGAGAGGGTTCGATGAGTGTCAAGACTGCTCGTGGCACTACGTCGATAAGAATATTCAATCTCAAATGGCTACGCAGCAAGTTATACGCTGAACTGGCTGCTGAAATAGCATAAATAATCATTGCGTAGTTACAGACTATAATAACAACAGGTGGCCCAGTTTGATTTGCGATTTACTCACGCTAATCTTTTCGATATTCAGTCTATGCTGAAAATCTTCAATCTCTAATGAATATGGAGCAAAGCGAGAGGGTTCGATGAGTGCCAAGACTGCTCGTGGCACTACGTCGATGAGAATCTTCAATCTATAATGAATATGGAGCAAGGCGAGAGGGTTCGATGAGTGTCAAGACTGCTCGTGGCACTACGTCGATAAGAATATTCAATCTCGAATGGCTACGCAGCAAGTTATACGCTGAACTGGCTGCTGAAATAGCATAAATAATCATTGCGTAGTTACAGACTATAATAACAACAGGTAGCCCAGTTTGATTTGCGATTTACTCACGCCAATCTGTTCGATATTCAGTCTATGCTGAAAATCCTCAATCTCTAATGAATATGGAGCGAGGCGAGAGGGTTCGATGAGTGCCAAGACTGCTCGTGGCACTACGTCGATGAGAATCTTCAATCTCTAATGAATATGGAGCAAGGCGAGACGGTTCGATGAGTGTCAAAACTGCTCCTGGCACTACGTCGATAAGAATGTTTAATCTCAAAAAGCTACGGAGCAAGGTTTACGCTGAACTGGGTGCTGAAATAGCATAAACAATCATTGCGTGGTTACAGACTATAATAACAACAGGTAGCCCAGTTTGATTTGCGATTTACTCACGCTAATCTCTTCGATATTCAGTCTAGGCTGAGAATCTTCAATCTCTAATGAATATGGAGCAAGGCAAAAGGGTTCGATGAGTGCAAAAACTGCTCGTGGCACTACGTCAATGAGAATCTTCAATCTCCAATGAATATGGAGCAAGGCGAGAGGGTTCGATGAGTGTCAAGACTGCTCGTGGCACTACGTCGATAAGAATCTTTAATCTCAAATGGCTACGGAGCAAGTTATACGCTAAACTGGCTGCTGAAATAGCATCAATAATCATTGCGTAGTTACAGACTATAATAACAACAGGTAGCTCAGTTTGATTTGCGATTGACTCACGCCAATCTGTTCGATATTCAGTCTATGCTGAAAATCCTCCATCTCTAATGAATATGAAGCGAGGCGAGAGGGTTTGATGAGTGCTAAGACTGCTCGTGGCACTACGTCGATGCGAATCTTCAATCTCTAATGAATATGGAGCAAGGCGAGAGGGTTCGATGAGTGTCAAGACTGCTCGTAACACTATGTCGATAAGAATTTTTAATCTCAAATGGCTACGGAGCAAGTTATACGCTGAACTGGCTGCCGAAATAGCATAAATATTCATTGCGTAGTTACAAACTATAATAACAACAGGTAGCCCAATTTGATTTGCGATTTACTCACGCTAATCTCTTCGATATTCAGTCTACGCTGAAAATCTTCAATCTCTAATGAATATGGAGCAAGGCGAGAGGGTTCGATGAGTGCCAGGACTGCTCGTGGCACTACGTCGATGAGCATCTTCAATCTCTAATGAATATGGAGCAAGGCGAGAGGGTTCGATGCGTGTCAAGACTGCTCCTGGCACTACGTCGATAAGAATCTTCAATCTCAAATGGCTACGGAGCAAGTTTTACGCTGAACTGGGTGCTGAAATAGCATAAATAATCATTGCGTAGTTACAGACTATAATAACAACAGGTAGCCCAGTTTGATTTGCGATTTACTCACGCCAATCTCTTCGATATTCAGTCTATGCTGAAAATCTTCAATCTCTAATGAATATGAAGCAAGGCGAGAGGGTTCGATGAGTGCCAAGACTGCTCGTGGCACTACGTCGATGAGAATCTTCAATCTATAATGAATATGGAGCAAGGCGAGAGGGTTCGATGAGTGTCAAGACTGCTCGTGGCACTACGTCGATAAGAATATTCAATCTCAAATGGCTACGCAGCAAGTTATACGCTGAACTGGCTGCTGAAATAGCATAAATAATCATTGCGTAGTTACAGACTATAATAACAACAGGTGGCCCAGTTTGATTTGCGATTTACTCACGCTAATCTTTTCGATATTCAGTCTATGCTGAAAATCTTCAATCTCTAATGAATATGGAGCAAAGCGAGAGGGTTCGATGAGTGCCAAGACTGCTCGTGGCACTACGTCGATGAAAATCTTCAATCTATAATGAATATGGAGCAAGGCGAGAGGGTTCGATGAGTGTCAAGACTGCTCGTGGCACTACGTCGATAAGAATATTCAATCTCGAATGGCTACGCAGCAAGTTATACGCTGAACTGGCTGCTGAAATAGCATAAATAATCATTGCGTAGTTACAGACTATAATAACAACAGGTAGCCCAGTTTGATTTGCGATTTACTCACGCCAATCTGTTCGATATTCAGTCTATGCTGAAAATCCTCAATCTCTAATGAATATGGAGCGAGGCGAGAGGGTTCGATGAGTGCCAAGACTGCTCGTGGCACTACGTCGATGCGAATCTTCAATCTCTAATGAATATGGAGCAAGGCGAGAGGGTTCCATGAGTGTCACGACTGCTCGTGGCACTATGTCGATAAGAATTTTCAATCTCAAATGGCTACGAAGCAAGTTATACGCTGAACTGGCTGCTGAAATAGCATAAATATTCATTGCGTAGTTATAGACTATAATAACAACAGGTAGCCCAGTTTGATTTGCGATTTACTCACGCTAATCTCTTCGATATTCAGTCTACGCTGAAAATCTCCAATCTCTAATGAATATGGAGCAAGGCGAGAGGGTTCGATGAGTGCCAGGACTGCTCGTGGCACTACGTCGATGAGAATCTTCAATCTCTAATGAATATGGAGCAAGGCGAGAGGGTTCGATGCGTGTCAAGACTGCTCCTGGCACTACGTCGATAAGAATCTTTAATCTCAAATGGCTACGGAGCAAGTTTTACGCTGAACTGGGTGCTGAAATAGCATAAATAATCATTGCGTAGTTACAGACTATAATAACAACAGGTAGCTCAGTTTGATTTGCGATTGACTCACGCCAATCTGTTCGATATTCAGTCTATGCTGAAAATTCTCCATCTCTAATGAATATGAAGCAAGGCGAGAGGGTTTGATGAGTGCCAATACTGCTCGTGGCACTACGTCGATGAGAATCTCCAATCTCTAATAAATATGGAGCGAGGCGAGAGAGTTCGATGAGCGTCAAGACTGCTCGTGGCACTTTGTCGATAAGAATCTTCAATCTCAAATGGCTACGCAGAAAGTTATACGCTGAACTGGCTGCTGAAATAGCATAAATAATCATTGCGTAGTTACAGACTATAATAACAACAGGTAGCCCAGTTTGATTTGTGATTTACTCACGCTAATCTCTTCGATATTCAGTCTATGCTGAAAATCTTCAATCTCTAATGAATATGGAGCAAGGCGAGAGGGTTCGATGAGTGTCAAGACTGCTCGTGGCACTACGTCGATAAGAATCTATAATCTCAAATGGATACGCAGCAAGTTATACGCTGAGCTGGCTGCTGAAATAGCATGAATAATAATTGCGTAGTTACAGACTATAATAACAACAGGTAGCCTAGTTTGATTTGCGATTTACTCAAGCTAATCTCTTCGATATTCAGTCTACGCTGAAAATCTTCAATCTCTAATGAATATGGAGCAAGGCGAGAGGGTTCGATGAGTGCCAAGACTGCTCGTGGCACTACGTCGATAAGAATCTTTAATCTCAAATGGCTACGGAGCAAGTAATACGCAGAACTGGCTGCTGAAATAGCATATATAATCATTGTGTAGTTACAGACTATAATAACAACAGGTAGCCCAGTTTGATTTGCGATTTACTTACGCTAATCTCTTCGATATTCAGTCTATGCTGAAAATCTTCAATCTCTAATGAATATGGAGCAAAGCGAAAGGGTTCGATGAGTGCCAGGACTGCTCGTGGCACTACGTCGATGAGAATCTTCAATCTCTAATGAATATGGAGCAAGGCGAGAGGGTTCGATGAGTGTCAAGACTGCTCGTGGCACTACGTCGATAAGAATATTCAATCTCAAATGGCTACGCAGCAAGTTATACGCTGAACTGGCTGCTGAAATAGCATAAATAATCATTGCGTAGTTACAGACTATAATAACAACAGGTAGCCCAATTTGATTTGCGATTTACTCACGCCAATCTGTTCGATATTCAGTCTATGCTGGAAATCCTCAATCTCTAATGAATATGGAGCGAGGCGAGAGGGTTCGATGAGTGCCAAGACTGCCAGTGGCTCTACGTCGATGCGAATCTTCAATCTCTAATGAATATGGAGCAAGGCGAGAGGGTTCCATGAGTGTCACGACTGCTCGTGGCACTATGTCGATAAGAATTTTTAATCTCGAATGACTACGAATCAAGTTATACGCTGAACTGGCTGCTGAAATAGCATAAATATTCATTGCGTAGTTATAGACTATAATAACAACAGGTAGCCCAGTTTGATTTGCGATTTACTCACGCTAATCTCTTCGATATTCAGTCTATGCTGAAAATCTCCAATCTCTAATGAATATGGAGCAAGGCGAGCGGGTTCGATGAGTGTCAAGACTGCTCGTGGCACGACGTCGATAAGAATATTTAATCTCAAATGGCTACGCAGCAAGTTATACGCTGAACTGGCTGCTGAAATAGCATAAATAATCATTGCGTAGTTACAGACTATAATAACGACAGGTAGCCTAGTTTGATTTGCGATTTACTCACGCTAATCTCTTCGATATTCAGTCTATGCTGGAAATCTTAAATCTCTAATGAATATGGAGCAAGGCGAGAGGGTTCGATGAGTGTCAAGACTGCTCGTGGCACTACGTCGATGACAATCTTAAATCTCTAATGAATATGGAGCAAGGCGAGAGGGTTCGATGAGTGTCAAGACTGCTCGTGGCACTACGTCGATAAGAATCTATAATCTCGAATGGCTACGCAGCCAGTTATACGCTGAACTGGCTGCTGAAATAGCATAAATAATCATTGCGTAGTTACAGACTGTAATAACAACCGGTAGCCCAGTTTGATTTCCGATTTACTCACGCTAATCTCTTCGATATTCAGTCTACGCTGAAAATCTTCAATCTCTAATGAATATGTAGCAAGGCGAGAGGGTACGATGAGTGCCAGGACTGCTCGTGGCACTACGTCGATGAGAATCTTCAATCTCTAATGAATATGGAGCAAGGCGAGAGGGTTCGATGAGTGTCAAGACTGCTCGTGGCACTACGTCGATAAGAATATTCAATCTCAAATGGCTACGCAGCAAGTTATACGCTGAACTGGCTGCTGAAATAGCATAAATAATCATTGCGTAGTTACAGACTATAATAACAACAGGTAGCTCAGTTTGATTTGCGATTGACTCACGCCAATCTGTTCGATATTCAGTCTATGCTGAAAATTCTCCATCTCTAATGAATATGAAGCAAGGCGAGAGGGTTTGATGAGTGCCAATACTGCTCGTGGCACTACGTCGATGAGAATCTCCAATCTCTAATAAATATGGAGCGAGGCGAGAGGGTTCGATGAGCGTCAAGACTGCTCGTGGCACTTCGTCGATAAGAATCTTCAATCTCAAATGGCTACGCAGAAAGTTATACGCTGAACTGGCTGCTGAAATAGCATAAATAATCATTGCGTAGTTACAGACTATAATAACAACAGGTAGCCCAGTTTGATTTGTGATTTACTCACGCTAATCTCTTCGATATTCAGTCTATGCTGAAAATCTTCAATCTCTAATGAATATGGAGCAAGGCGAGAGGGTTCGATGAGTGTCAAGACTGCTCGTGGCACTACGTCGATAAGAATCTATAATCTCAAATGGATACGCAGCAAGTTATACGCTGAGCTGGCTGCTGAAATAGCATGAATAATAATTGCGTAGTTACAGACTATAATAACAACAGGTAGCCCAGTTTGATTTGCGATTTACTCACGCTAATCTCTTCGATATTCAGTCTACGCTGAAAATCTTCAATCTCTAATGAATATGGAGCAAGGCGAGAGGGTTCGATGAGTGCCAAGACTGCTCGTGGCACTACGTCGATAAGAATGTTTAATCTCAAATGGCTACGGAGCAAGTTATACGCAGAACTGGCTGCTGAAATAGCATATATAATCATTGTGTAGTTACAGACTATAATAACAACAGGTAGCCCAGTTTGATTTGCGATTTACTTACGCTAATCTCTTCGATATTCAGTCTATGCTGAAAATCTTCAATCTCTAATGAATATGGAGCAAAGCGAAAGGGTTCGATGAGTGCCAGGACTGCTCGTGGCACTACGTCGATGAGAATCTTCAATCGCTAATGAATATGAAGCAAGGCGAGAGGGTTCGATGAGTGTCAAGACTGCTCGTGGCACTACGTCGATAAGAATCTATAATCTCGAATGGCTACGCAGCCAGTTATACGCTGAACTGGCTGCTGAAATAGCATAAATAATCATTGCGTAGTTACAGACTGTAATAACAACCGGTAGCCCAGTTTGATTTCCGATTTACTCACGCTAATCTCTTCGATATTCAGTCTACGCTGAAAATCTTCAATCTCTAATGAATATGTAGCAAGGCGAGAGGGTACGATGAGTGCCAGGACTGCTCGTGGCACTACGTCGATGAGAATCTTCAATCTCTAATGAATATGGAGCAAGGCGAGAGGGTTCGATGAGTGTCAAGACTGCTCGTGGCACTACGTCGATAAGAATATTCAATCTCAAATGGCTACGCAGCAAGTTATACGCTGAACTGGCTGCTGAAATAGCATAAATAATCATTGCGTAGTTACAGACTATAATAACAACAGGTAGCTCAGTTTGATTTGCGATTGACTCACGCCAATCTGTTCGATATTCAGTCTATGCTGAAAATTCTCCATCTCTAATGAATATGAAGCAAGGCGAGAGGGTTTGATGAGTGCCAATACTGCTCGTGGCACTACGTCGATGAGAATCTCCAATCTCTAATAAATATGGAGCGAGGCGAGAGGGTTCGATGAGCGTCAAGACTGCTCGTGGCACTTCGTCGATAAGAATCTTCAATCTCAAATGGCTACGCAGAAAGTTATACGCTGAACTGGCTGCTGAAATAGCATGAATAATCATTGCGTAGTTACAGACTATAATAACAACAGGTAGCCCAGTTTGATTTGTGATTTACTCACGCTAATCTCTTCGATATTCAGTCTATGCTGAAAATCTTCAATCTCTAATGAATATGGAGCAAGGCGAGAGGGTTCGATGAGTGTCAAGACTGCTCGTGGCAGTACGTCGATAAGAATCTATAATCTCAAATGGATACGCAGCAAGTTATACGCTGAGCTGGCTGCTGAAATAGCATGAATAATAATTGCGTAGTTACAGACTATAATAACAACAGGTAGCCCAGTTTGATTTGCGATTTACTCACGCTAATCTCTTCGATATTCAGTCTACGCTGAAAATCTTCAATCTCTAATGAATATGGAGCAAGGCGAGAGGGTTCGATGAGTGCCAAGACTGCTCGTGGCACTACGTCGATAAGAATCTTTAATCTCAAATGGCTACGGAGCAAGTTATACGCAGAACTGGCTGCTGAAATAGCATATATAATCATTGTGTAGTTACAGACTATAATAACAACAGGTAGCCCAGTTTGATTTGCGATTTACTTACGCTAATCTCTTCGATATTCAGTCTATGCTGAAAATCTTCAATCTCTAATGAATATGGAGCAAAGCGAAAGGGTTCGATGAGTGCCAGGACTGCTCGTGGCACTACGTCGATGAGAATCTTCAATCGCTAATGAATATGAAGCAAGGCGAGAGGGTTCGATGAGTGTCAAGACTGCTCGTGGCACTACGTCGATAAGGATTTTTAATCTCAAATGGCTACGCAGAAAGTTATACGCTGAACTGGCTGCTGAAATAGCATAAATAATCATTGCGTAGTTACAGACCATAATAAGAACAGGTAGCCCAGTTTGATTTGTGATTTACTCACGCTAATCTCTTCGATATTCAGTCTACGCTGAGAATCTTCAATCTCTAATGAATATGGGGCAAGGCGAGAGGGCTTGATGAGTGCCAAGACTGCTCGTGGCACTACGTCGATGAGAATCTTCAATCTCTATTGAATATGGAGCAAGGCGAGAGGGTTCGATGAGTGTCAAGACTGCTCGTGGCACTACGTCGATAAGAATATTCGATCTCAAATGGCTACGGAGCAAGTTTTACGCTGAACTGGGTGCTGAAATAGCATAAATAATCATTGCGTAGTTACAGACTATAATAACAACAGGTAGCCTAGTTTGATTTGCGATTTACTCACGCTAATCTCTTCGATATTCAGTTTACGCTGAAAATCTCCAATCTCTAATAAATATGGAGCAAGGCGAGAGGGTTCGATGTGTGCCAGGACTGCTCGTGGCACTACGTCGATGAGAATCTTCAATCTCTAATGAATATGGAGCAAGGCGAGACGGTTCGATGAGTGTCAAGACTGCTCCTGGCACTACGTCGATAAGAATCTTTGATCTCAAATGGCTACGGAGCAAGTTTTACGCTGAACTGGGTGCTGAAATAGCATAAATAATCATTGCGTAGTTACAGACTATAATAACAACAGGTAGCCCAGTTTGATTTGCGATTTACTCACGCCAATCTCTTCGATATTCAGTCTATGCTGAAAATCTTCAATCTCTAATGAATATGGAGCAAGGCGAGAGGGTTCGATGAGTGCCAAGACTGCTCGTGGCACTACGTCGATGAGAATCTTCAATCTATAATGAATATGGAGCAAGGCGAGAGGGTTCGATGAGTGTCAAGACTGCTCGTGGCACTACGTCGATAAGAATATTCAATCTCAAATGGCTACGCAGCAAGTTATACGCTGAACTGGCTGCTGAAATAGCATAAATAATCATTGCGTAGTTACAGACTATAATAACAACAGGTAGCCCAATTTGATGCGCAATTTACTCACGCCAATCTGTTCGATATTCAGTCTATGCTGAAAATCCTCAATCTCTAATGAATATGGAGCGAGGCGAGAGGGTTCGATGAGTGCCAAGACTGCTCGTGGCTCTACGTCGATGCGAATCTTCAATCTCTAATGAATATGGAGCAAGGCGAGAGGGTTCCATGAGTGTCACGACTGCTCGTGGCACTATGTCGATAAGAATTTTTAATCTCGAATGGCTACGAATCAAGTTATACGCTGAACTGGCTGCTGAAATAGCATAAATAATCATTGCGTAGTTACAGACTATAATAAGAACAGGTAGCCCAGTTTGATTTGTGATTTACTCACGCTAATCTGTTCGATATTCAGTCTACGCTGAGAATCTTCAATCTCTTATGAATATGGGGCAAGGCGAGAGGGCTTGATGAGTGCCAAGACTGCTCGTGGCACTACGTCGATGAGAATCTTCAATCTCTAATGAATATGGAGCAAGGCGAGAGGGTTCGATGAGTGTCAAGACTGCTCGTGACACTACGTCGATAAGAATATTTGATCTCAAATGGCTACGGAGCAAGTTTTACGCTGAACTGGGTGCTGAAATAGCATAAATAATCATTGCGTAGTTACAGACTATAATAACAACAGGTAGCCTAGTTTGATTTGCGATTTACTCACGCTAATCTCTTCGATATTCAGTTTACGCTGAAAATCTCCAATCTCTAATAAATATGGAGCAAGGCGAGAGGGTTCGATGTGTGCCAGGACTGCTCGTGGCACTACGTCGATGAGAATCTTCAATCTCTAATGAATATGGAGCAAGGCGAGACGGTTCGATGAGTGTCAAGACTGCTCCTGGCACTACGTCGATAAGAATCTTTGATCTCAAATGGCTACGGAGCAAGTTTTACGCTGAACTGGGTGCTGAAATAGCATAAATAATCATTGCGTAGTTACAGACTATAATAACAACAGGTAGCCCAGTTTGATTTGCGATTTACTCACGCTAATCTCTTCGATATTCAGTCTATGCTGAAAATCTTCAATCTCTAATGAATATGGAGCAAGGCGAGAGGGTTCGATGAGTGCCAAGACTGCTCGTGGCACTACGTCGATGAGAATCTTCAATCTATAATGAATATGGAGCAAGGCGAGAGGGTTCGATGAGTGTCAAGACTGCTCGTGGCACTACGTCGATAAGAATATTCAATCTCAAATGGCTACGCAGCAAGTTATACGCTGAACTGGCTGCTGAAATAGCATAAATAATCATTGCGTAGTTACAGACTATAATAACAACAGGTAGCCCAATTTGATGCGCAATTTACTCACGCCAATCTGTTCGATATTCAGTCTATGCTGAAAATCCTCAATCTCTAATGAATATGGAGCGAGGCGAGAGGGTTCGATGAGTGCCAAGACTGCTCGTGGCTCTACGTCGATGCGAATCTTCAATCTCTAATGAATATGGAGCAAGGCGAGAGGGTTCCATGAGTGTCACGACTGCTCGTGGCACTATGTCGATAAGAATTTTTAATCTCGAATGGCTACGAATCAAGTTATACGCTGAACTGGCTGCTGAAATAGCATAAATAATCATTGCGTAGTTACAGACTATAATAAGAACAGGTAGCCCAGTTTGATTTGTGATTTACTCACGGTAATCTCTTCGATATTCAG
The DNA here is from genome assembly GCA_963992785.1 of Tenthredo livida. Classification (NCBI taxonomy): domain Eukaryota; kingdom Metazoa; phylum Arthropoda; class Insecta; order Hymenoptera; family Tenthredinidae; genus Tenthredo; species Tenthredo livida. The sequence goes on from OZ023073.1 coordinate 6,381,425, forward strand.
TCTACGCTGAGAATCTTCAATCTCTTATGAATATGGGGCAAGGCGAGAGGGCTTGATGAGTGTCAAGACTGCTCGTGGCACTACGTCGATGAGAATCTTCAATCTCTAATGAATATGGAGCAAGGCGAGAGGGTTCGATGAGTGTCAAGACTGCTCGTGACACTACGTCGATAAGAATATTTGATCTCAAATGGCTACGGAGCAAGTTTTACGCTGAACTGGGTGCTGAAATAGCATAAATAATCATTGCGTAGTTACAGACTATAATAACAACAGGTAGCCTAGTTTGATTTGCGATTTACTCACGCTAATCTCTTCGATATTCAGTTTACGCTGAAAATCTCCAATCTCTAATAAATATGGAGCAAGGCGAGAGGGTTCGATGTGTGCCAGGACTGCTCGTGGCACTACGTCGATGAGAATCTTCAATCTCTAATGAATATGGAGCAAGGCGAGACGGTTCGATGAGTGTCAAGACTGCTCCTGGCACTACGTCGATAAGAATCTTTGATCTCAAATGGCTACGGAGCAAGTTTTACGCTGAACTGGGTGCTGAAATAGCATAAATAATCATTGCGTAGTTACAGACTATAATAACAACAGGTAGCCCAGTTTGATTTGCGATTTACTCACGCTAATCTCTTCGATATTCAGTCTATGCTGAAAATCTTCAATCTCTAATGAATATGGAGCAAAGCGAGAGGGTTCGATGAGTGCCAAGACTGCTCGTGGCACTACGTCGATGAGAATCTTCAATCTATAATGAATATGGAGCAAGGCGAGAGGGTTCGATGAGTGTCAAGACTGCTCGTGGCACTACGTCGATAAGAATATTTGATCTCGAATGGCTACGCAGCAAGTTATACGCTGAACTGGCTGCTGAAATAGCATGAATAATCATTGCGTAGTTACAGACTATAATAACAACAGGTAGTCCAGTTTGATTTGCGATTTACTCACGCCAATCTGTTCGATATTCAGTCTATGCTGAAAATCCTCAATCTCTAATGAATATGGAGCGAGGCGAGAGGGTTCGATGAGTGCCAAGACTGCTCGTGGCACTACGTCGATGCGAATCTTCAATCTCTAATGAATATGGAGCAAGGCGAGAGGGTTCCATGAGTGTCACGACTGCTCGTGGCACTATGTCGATAAGAATTTTCAATCTCAAATGGCTACGAAGCAAGTTATACGCTGAACTGGCTGCTGAAATAGCATAAATATTCATTGCGTAGTTATAGACTATAATGACAACAGGTAGCCCAGTTTGATTTGCGATTTACTCACGCTAATCTCTTCGATATTCAGTCTATGCTGAAAATCTTCAATCTCTAATGAATATGGAGCAAGGCGAGCGGGTTCGATGAGTGTCAAGACTGCTCGTGGCACGACGTCGATAAGAATATTTAATCTCAAATGGCTACGCAGCAAGTTATACGCTGAACTGGCTGCTGAAATAGCATAAATAATCATTGCGTAGTTACAGACTATAATAACGACAGGTAGCCTAGTTTGATTTGCGATTTACTCACGCTAATCTCTTCGATATTCAGTCTATGCTGGAAATCTTCAATCTCTAATGAATATGGAGCAAGGCGAGAGGGTTCGATGAGTGTCAAGACTGCTCGTGGCACTACGTCGATGAGAATCTTCAATCTCTAATGAATATGGAGCAAGGCGAGAGAGTTCGATGAGTGTCAAGAATGCTCGTGGCACCACATCGATAAGAATCTATAATCTCGAATGGCTACGCAGCAAGTTATACGCTGAACTGGCTGCTGAAATAGCATAAATAATCATTGCGTAGTTACAGACTATAATAACAACAGGTAGCCCAATTTGATGCGCAATTTACTCACGCCAATCTGTTCGATATTCAGTTTATGCTGAAAATCCTCAATCTCTAATGAATATGGAGCGAGGCGAGAGGGTTCGATGAGTGCCAAGACTGCTCGTGGCTCTACGTCGATGCGAATCTTCAATCTCTAATGAATATGGAGCAAGGCGAGAGGGTTCCATGAGTGTCACGACTGCTCGTGGCACTATGTCGATAAGAATTTTTAATCTCGAATGGCTACGAATCAAGTTATACGCTGAACTGGCTGCTGAAATAGCATAAATAATCATTGCGTAGTTACAGACTATAATAAGAACAGGTAGCCCAGTTTGATTTGTGATTTACTCACGCTAATCTCTTCGATATTCAGTCTACGCTGAGAATCTTCAATCTCTTATGAATATGGGGCAAGGCGAGAGGGCTTGATGAGTGCCAAGACTGCTCGTGGCACTACGTCGATGAGAATCTTCAATCTCTAATGAATATGGAGCAAGGCGAGAGGGTTCGATGAGTGTCAAGACTGCTCGTGACACTACGTCGATAAGAATATTTGATCTCAAATGGCTACGGAGCAAGTTTTACGCTGAACTGGGTGCTGAAATAGCATAAATAATCATTGCGTAGTTACAGACTATAATAACAACAGGTAGCCTAGTTTGATTTGCGATTTACTCACGCTAATCTCTTCGATATTCAGTTTACGCTGAAAATCTCCAATCTCTAATAAATATGGAGCAAGGCGAGAGGGTTCGATGTGTGCCAGGACTGCTCGTGGCACTACGTCGATGAGAATCTTCAATCTCTAATGAATATGGAGCAAGGCGAGACGGTTCGATGAGTGTCAAGACTGCTCCTGGCACTACGTCGATAAGAATCTTTGATCTCAAATGGCTACGGAGCAAGTTTTACGCTGAACTGGGTGCTGAAATAGCATAAATAATCATTGCGTAGTTACAGACTATAATAACAACAGGTAGCCCAGTTTGATTTGCGATTTACTCACGCTAATCTCTTCGATATTCAGTCTATGCTGAAAATCTTCAATCTCTAATGAATATGGAGCAAAGCGAGAGGGTTCGATGAGTGCCAAGACTGCTCGTGGCACTACGTCGATGAGAATCTTCAATCTATAATGAATATGGAGCAAGGCGAGAGGGTTCGATGAGTGTCAAGACTGCTCGTGGCACTACGTCGATAAGAATATTTGATCTCGAATGGCTACGCAGCAAGTTATACGCTGAACTGGCTGCTGAAATAGCATAAATAATCATTGCGTAGTTACAGACTATAATAACAACAGGTAGCCCAGTTTGATTTGCGATTTACTCACGCCAATCTGTTCGATATTCAGTCTATGCTGAAAATACTCAATCTCTAATGAATATGGAGCGAGGCGAGAGGGTTCGATGAGTGCCAAGACTGCTCGTGGCACTACGTCGATGCGAATCTTCAATCTCTAATGAATATGGAGCAAGGCGAGAGGGTTCCATGAGTGTCACGACTGCTCGTGGCACTATGTCGATAAGAATTTTCAATCTCAAATGGCTACGAAGCAAGTTATACGCTGAACTGGCTGCTGAAATAGCATAAATATTCATTGCGTAGTTATAGACTATAATGACAACAGGTAGCCCAGTTTGATTTGCGATTTACTCACGCTAATCTCTTCGATATTCAGTCTATGCTGAAAATCTTCAATCTCTAATGAATATGGAGCAAGGCGAGCGGGTTCGATGAGTGTCAAGACTGCTCGTGGCACGACGTCGATAAGAATATTTAATCTCAAATGGCTACGCAGCAAGTTATACGCTGAACTGGCTGCTGAAATAGCATAAATAATCATTGCGTAGTTACAGACTATAATAACGACAGGTAGCCTAGTTTGATTTGCGATTTACTCACGCTAATCTCTTCGATATTCAGTCTATGCTGGAAATCTTCAATCTCTAATGAATATGGAGCAAGGCGAGAGGGTTCGATGAGTGTCAAGACTGCTCGTGGCACTATGTCGATGAGAATCTTCAATCTCTAATGAATATGGAGCAAGGCGAGAGAGTTCGATGAGTGTCAAGAATGCTCGTGGCACCACATCGATAAGAATCTATAATCTCGAATGGCTACGCAGCAAGTTATACGCTGAACTGGCTGCTGAAATAGCATAAATAATCATTGCGTAGTTACAGAGTATAATAACAACAGGTAGCCCAGTTTGATTTGCGATTTACTCACGCTAATCTCTTCGATATTCAGTCCACGCTGAAAATCTCCAATCTCTAATGAATATGGAGCAAGGCGAGAGGGTTCGATGAGTGCCAGGACTGCTCGTAGCACTACGTCGATGAGAATCTTCAATCTCTCATGAATATGGAGCAAGGCGAGAGGGTTCGATGAGTGTCAAGACTGCTCGTGGCACTACGTCGATAAGAATATTCAATCTCAAATGGCTACGCAGCAAGTTATACGCTGAACTGGCTGCTGGAATAGCATAAATAATCATTGCGTAGTTACAGACTATAATAACAACAGGTAGCCCAGTTTGATTTGCGATTTACTCACGCTAATCTCTTCGATATTCAGTCTACGCTGAAAATCTCCAATCTCTAATGAATATGGAGCAAGGCGAGAGGGTTCGATGAGTGCCAGGACTGCTCGTGGCACTACGTCGATGAGAATCTTCAATCTCTAATGAATATGGAGCAAGGCGAGAGGGTTCGATGAGTGTCAAGACTGCTCGTGGCACTACTTCGATAAGAATATTCAATCTCAAATGGCTACGCAGCAAGTTATACGCTGAACTGGCTGCTGAAATAGCATAAATAATCATTGCGTAGTTACAGACTATAATAACAACAGGTAGCCCAATTTGATTTGCGATTTACTCACGCCAATCTGTTCGATATTCAGTCTATGCTGAAAATCTTCAATCTCTAATGAATATGGAGCAAAGCGAAAGGGTTCGATGAGTGCCAGGACTGCTCGTGGCACTACGTCGATGAGAATCTTCAATCTCTAATGAATATGGAGCAAGGCGAGAGGGTTCGATGAGTGTCAAGACTGCTCGTGGCACTACGTCGATAAGAATATTCAATCTCAAATGGCTACGCAGCAAGTTATACGCTGAACTGGCTGCTGAAATAGCATAAATAATCATTGCGTAGTTACAGACTATAATAACAACAGGTAGCCCAATTTGATTTGCGATTTACTCACGCCAATCTGTTCGATATTCAGTCTATGCTGAAAATCCTCAATCTCTAATGAATATGGAGCGAGGCGAGAGGGTTCTATGAGTGCCAAGACTGCTCGTGGCACGACGTCGATAAGAATATTTAATCTCAAATGGCTACGCAGCAAGTTATACGCTGAACTGGCTGCTGAAATAGCATAAATAATCATTGCGTAGTTACAGACTATAATAACGACAGGTAGCCTAGTTTGATTTGCGATTTACTCACGCTAATCTCTTCGATATTCAGTCTATGCTGGAAATCTCAAATCTCTAATGAATATGGAGCAAGGCGAGAGGGTTCGATGAGTGTCAAGACTGCTCGTGGCACTACGTCGATGACAATCTTAAATCTCTAATGAATATGGAGCAAGGCGAGAGGGTTCGATGAGTGTCAAGACTGCTCGTGGCACTACGTCGATAAGAATCTATAATCTCAAATGGCTACGCAGCCAGTTATACGCTGAACTGGCTGCTGAAATAGCATAAATAATCATTGCGTAGTTACAGACTGTAATAACAACCGGTAGCCCAGTTTGATTTCCGATTTACTCACGCTAATCTCTTCGATATTCAGTCTACGCTGAAAATCTTCAATCTCTAATGAATATGTAGCAAGGCGAGAGGGTACGATGAGTGCCAGGACTGCTCGTGGCACTACGTCGATGAGAATCTTCAATCTCTAATGAATATGGAGCAAGGCGAGAGGGTTCGATGAGTGTCAAGACTGTTCGTGGCACTACGTCGATGCGAATCTTCAATCTCTAATGAATATGGAGCAAGGCGAGAGGGTTCCATGAGTGTCACGACTGCTCGTGGCACTATGTCGATAAGAATTTTCAATCTCAAATGGCTACGAAGCAAGTTATACGCTGAACTGGCTGCTGAAATAGCATAAATATTCATTGCGTAGTTATAGACTATAATAACAACAGGTAGCCCAGTTTGATTTGCGATTTACTCACGCTAATCTCTTCGATATTCAGTCTATGCTGAAAATCTTCAATCTCTAATGAATATGGAGCAAGGCGAGCGGGTTCGATGAGTGTCAAGACTGCTCGTGGCACGACGTCGATAAGAATATTTAATCTCAAATGGCTACGCAGCAAGTTATACGCTGAACTGGCTGCTGAAATAGCATAAATAATCATTGCGTAGTTACAGACTATAATAACGACAGGTAGCCTAGTTTGATTTGCGATTTACTCACGCTAATCTCTTCGATATTCAGTCTATGCTGGAAATCTTCAATCTCTAATGAATATGGAGCAAGGCGAGAGGGTTCGATGAGTGTCAAGACTGCTCGTGGCACTACGTCGATGAGAATCTTCAATCTCTAATGAATATGGAGCAAGGCGAGAGAGTTCGATGAGTGTCAAGACTGCTCGTGGCACCACATCGATAAGAATCTATAATCTCGAATGGCTACGCAGCAAGTTATACGCTGAACTGGCTGCTGAAATAGCATAAATAATCATTGCGTAGTTACAGAGTATAATAACAACAGGTAGCCCAGTTTGATTTGCGATTTACTCACGCTAATCTCTTCGATATTCAGTCCACGCTGAAAATCTCCAATCTCTAATGAATATGGAGCAAGGCGAGAGGGTTCGATGAGTGCCAGGACTGCTCGTAGCACTACGTCGATGAGAATCTTCAATCTCTCATGAATATGGAGCAAGGCGAGAGGGTTCGATGAGTGTCAAGACTGCTCGTGGCACTACGTCGATAAGAATATTCAATCTCAAATGGCTACGCAGCAAGTTATACGCTGAACTGGCTGCTGGAATAGCATAAATAATCATTGCGTAGTTACAGACTATAATAACAACAGGTAGCCCAGTTTGATTTGCGATTTACTCACGCTAATCTCTTCGATATTCAGTCTACGCTGAAAATCTCCAATCTCTAATGAATATGGAGCAAGGCGAGAGGGTTCGATGAGTGCCAGGACTGCTCGTGGCACTACGTCGATGAGAATCTTCAATCTCTAATGAATATGGAGCAAGGCGAGAGGGTTCGATGAGTGTCAAGACTGCTCGTGGCACTACTTCGATAAGAATATTCAATCTCAAATGGCTACGCAGCAAGTTATACGCTGAACTGGTTGCTGAAATAGCATAAATAATCATTGCGTAGTTACAGACTATAATAACAACAGGTAGCCCAATTTGATTTGCGATTTACTCACGCCAATCTGTTCGATATTCAGTCTATGCTGAAAATCTTCAATCTCTAATGAATATGGAGCAAAGCGAAAGGGTTCGATGAGTGCCAGGACTGCTCGTGGCACTACGTCGATGAGAATCTTCAATCTCTAATGAATATGGAGCAAGTCGAGAGGGTTCGATGAGTGTCAAGACTGCTCGTGGCACTACGTCGATAAGAATATTCAATCTCAAATGGCTACGCAGCAAGTTATACGCTGAACTGGCTGCTGAAATAGCATAAATAATCATTGCGTAGTTACAGACTATAATAACAACAGGTAGCCCAATTTGATTTGCGATTTACTCACGCCAATCTGTTCGATATTCAGTCTATGCTGAAAATCCTCAATCTCTAATGAATATGGAGCGAGGCGAGAGGGTTCGATGAGTGTCAAGACTGCTCGTGACACTACGTCGATAAGAATATTTGATCTCAAATGGCTACGGAGCAAGTTTTACGCTGAACTGGGTGCTGAAATAGCATAAATAATCATTGCGTAGTTACAGACTATAATAACAACAGGTAGCCTAGTTTGATTTGCGATTTACTCACGCTAATCTCTTCGATATTCAGTTTACGCTGAAAATCTCCAATCTCTAATAAATATGGAGCAAGGCGAGAGGGTTCGATGTGTGCCAGGACTGCTCGTGGCACTACGTCGATGAGAATCTTCAATCTCTAATGAATATGGAGCAAGGCGAGACGGTTCGATGAGTGTCAAGACTGCTCCTGGCACTACGTCGATAAGAATCTTTGATCTCAAATGGCTACGGAGCAAGTTTTACGCTGAACTGGGTGCTGAAATAGCATAAATAATCATTGCGTAGTTACAGACTATAATAACAACAGGTAGCCCAGTTTGATTTGCGATTTACTCACGCTAATCTCTTCGATATTCAGTCTATGCTGAAAATCTTCAATCTCTAATGAATATGGAGCAAGGCGAGAGGGTTCGATGAGTGCCAAGACTGCTCGTGGCACTACGTCGATGAGAATCTTCAATCTATAATGAATATGGAGCAAGGCGAGAGGGTTCGATGAGTGTCAAGACTGCTCGTGGCACTACGTCGATAAGAATATTCAATCTCAAATGGCTACGCAGCAAGTTATACGCTGAACTGGCTGCTGAAATAGCATAAATAATCATTGCGTAGTTACAGACTATAATAACAACAGGTAGCCCAATTTGATGCGCAATTTACTCACGCCAATCTGTTCGATATTCAGTCTATGCTGAAAATCCTCAATCTCTAATGAATATGGAGCGAGGCGAGAGGGTTCGATGAGTGCCAAGACTGCTCGTGGCTCTACGTCGATGCGAATCTTCAATCTCTAATGAATATGGAGCAAGGCGAGAGGGTTCCATGAGTGTCACGACTGCTCGTGGCACTATGTCGATAAGAATTTTTAATCTCGAATGGCTACGAATCAAGTTATACGCTGAACTGGCTGCTGAAATAGCATAAATAATCATTGCGTAGTTACAGACTATAATAAGAACAGGTAGCCCAGTTTGATTTGTGATTTACTCACGCTAATCTCTTCGATATTCAGTCTACGCTGAGAATCTTCAATCTCTTATGAATATGGGGCAAGGCGAGAGGGCTTGATGAGTGCCAAGACTGCTCGTGGCACTACGTCGATGAGAATCTTCAATCTCTAATGAATATGGAGCAAGGCGAGAGGGTTCGATGAGTGTCAAGACTGCTCGTGACACTACGTCGATAAGAATATTTGATCTCAAATGGCTACGGAGCAAGTTTTACGCTGAACTGGGTGCTGAAATAGCATAAATAATCATTGCGTAGTTACAGACTATAATAACAACAGGTAGCCTAGTTTGATTTGCGATTTACTCACGCTAATCTCTTCGATATTCAGTTTACGCTGAAAATCTCCAATCTCTAATAAATATGGAGCAAGGCGAGAGGGTTCGATGTGTGCCAGGACTGCTCGTGGCACTACGTCGATGAGAATCTTCAATCTCTAATGAATATGGAGCAAGGCGAGACGGTTCGATGAGTGTCAAGACTGCTCCTGGCACTACGTCGATAAGAATCTTTGATCTCAAATGGCTACGGAGCAAGTTTTACGCTGAACTGGGTGCTGAAATAGCATAAATAATCATTGCGTAGTTACAGACTATAATAACAACAGGTAGCCCAGTTTGATTTGCGATTTACTCACGCTAATCTCTTCGATATTCAGTCTATGCTGAAAATCTTCAATCTCTAATGAATATGGAGCAAAGCGAGAGGGTTGATTGAGTGCCAAGACTGCTCGTGGCACTACGTCGATGAGAATCTTCAATCTATAATGAATATGGAGCAAGGCGAGAGGGTTCGATGAGTGTCAAGACTGCTCGTGGCACTACGTCGATAAGAATATTTGATCTCGAATGGCTACGCAGCAAGTTATACGCTGAACTGGCTGCTGAAATAGCATAAATAATCATTGCGTAGTTACAGACTATAATAACAACAGGTAGCCCAGTTTGATTTGCGATTTACTCACGCCAATCTGTTCGATATTCAGTCTATGCTGAAAATCCTCAATCTCTAATGAATATGGAGCGAGGCGAGAGGGTTCGATGAGTGCCAAGACTGCTCGTGGCACTACGTCGATGCGAATCTTCAATCTCTAATGAATATGGAGCAAGGCGAGAGGGTTCCATGAGTGTCACGACTGCTCGTGGCACTATGTCGATAAGAATTTTCAATCTCAAATGGCTACGAAGCAAGTTATACGCTGAACTGGCTGCTGAAATAGCATAAATATTCATTGCGTAGTTATAGACTATAATAACAACAGGTAGCCCAGTTTGATTTGCGATTTACTCACGCTAATCTCTTCGATATTCAGTCTATGCTGAAAATCTTCAATCTCTAATGAATATGGAGCAAGGCGAGCGGGTTCGATGAGTGTCAAGACTGCTCGTGGCACGACGTCGATAAGAATATTTAATCTCAAATGGCTACGCAGCAAGTTATACGCTGAACTGGCTGCTGAAATAGCATAAATAATCATTGCGTAGTTACAGACTATAATAACGACAGGTAGCCTAGTTTGATTTGCGATTTACTCACGCTAATCTCTTCGATATTCAGTCTATGCTGGAAATCTTCAATCTCTAATGAATATGGAGCAAGGCGAGAGGGTTCGATGAGTGTCAAGACTGCTCGTGGCACTACGTCGATGAGAATCTTCAATCTCTAATGAATATGGAGCAAGGCGAGAGAGTTCGATGAGTGTCAAGACTGCTCGTGGCACCACATCGATAAGAATCTATAATCTCGAATGGCTACGCAGCAAGTTATACGCTGAACTGGCTGCTGAAATAGCATAAATAATCATTGCGTAGTTACAGAGTATAATAACAACAGGTAGCCCAGTTTGATTTGCGATTTACTCACGCTAATCTCTTCGATATTCAGTCCACGCTGAAAATCTCCAATCTCTAATGAATATGGAGCAAGGCGAGAGGGTTCGATGAGTGCCAGGACTGCTCGTAGCACTACGTCGATGAGAATCTTCAATCTCTCATGAATATGGAGCAAGGCGAGAGGGTTCGATGAGTGTCAAGACTGCTCGTGGCACTACGTCGATAAGAATATTCAATCTCAAATGGCTACGCAGCAAGTTATACGCTGAACTGGCTGCTGGAATAGCATAAATAATCATTGCGTAGTTACAGACTATAATAACAACAGGTAGCCTAGTTTGATTTGCGATTTACTCACGCTAATCTCTTCGATATTCAGTCTACGCTGAAAATCTCCAATCTCTAATGAATATGGAGCAAGGCGAGAGGGTTCGATGAGTGCCAGGACTGCTCGTGGCACTACGTCGATGAGAATCTTCAATCTCTAATGAATATGGAGCAAGGCGAGAGGGTTCGATGAGTGTCAAGACTGCTCGTGGCACTACTTCGATAAGAATATTCAATCTCAAATGGCTACGCAGCAAGTTATACGCTGAACTGGCTGCTGAAATAGCATAAATAATCATTGCGTAGTTACAGACTATAATAACAACAGGTAGCCCAATTTGATTTGCGATTTACTCACGCCAATCTGTTCGATATTCAGTCTATGCTGAAAATCTTCAATCTCTAATGAATATGGAGCAAAGCGAAAGGGTTCGATGAGTGCCAGGACTGCTCGTGGCACTACGTCGATGAGAATCTTCAATCTCTAATGAATATGGAGCAAGGCGAGAGGGTTCGATGAGTGTCAAGACTGCTCGTGGCACTACGTCGATAAGAATATTCAATCTCAAATGGCTACGCAGCAAGTTATACGCTGAACTGGCTGCTGAAATAGCATAAATAATCATTGCGTAGTTACAGACTATAATAACAACAGGTAGCCCAATTTGATTTGCGATTTACTCACGCCAATCTGTTCGATATTCAGTCTATGCTGAAAATCCTCAATCTCTAATGAATATGGAGCGAGGCGAGAGGGTTCTATGAGTGCCAAGACTGCTCGTGGCACGACGTCGATAAGAATATTTAATCTCAAATGGCTACGCAGCAAGTTATACGCTGAACTGGCTGCTGAAATAGCATAAATAATCATTGCGTAGTTACAGACTATAATAACGACAGGTAGCCTAGTTTGATTTGCGATTTACTCACGCTAATCTCTTCGATATTCAGTCTATGCTGGAAATCTCAAATCTCTAATGAATATGGAGCAAGGCGAGAGGGTTCGATGAGTGTCAAGACTGCTCGTGGCACTACGTCGATGAGAATCTTTAATCTCTAATGAATATGGAGCAAGGCGAGAGAGTTCGATGAGTGTCAAGACTGCTCGTGGCACCACATCGATAAGAATCTATAATCTCGAATGGCTACGCAGCAAGTTATACGCTGAACTGGCTGCTGAAATAGCATAAATAATCATTGCGTAGTTACAGAGTATAATAACAACAGGTAGCCCAGTTTGATTTGCGATTTACTCACGCTAATCTCTTCGATATTCAGTCCACGCTGAAAATCTCCAATCTCTAATGAATATGGAGCAAGGCGAGAGGGTTCGATGAGTGCCAGGACTGCTCGTGGCACTACGTCGATGAGAATCTTCAATCTCTAATGAATATGGAGCAAGGCGAGAGGGTTCGATGAGTGTCAAGACTGCTCGTGGCACTACGTCGATAAGAATATCCAATCTCAAATGGCTACGCAGCAAGTTATACGCTGAACTGGCTGCTGGAATAGCATAAATAATCATTGCGTAGTTACAGACTATAATAACAACAGGTAGCCCAGTTTGATTTGCGATTTACTCACGCTAATCTCTTCGATATTCAGTCTATGCTGAAAATCTCCAATCTCTAATGAATATGGAGCAAGGCGAGCGGGTTCGATGAGTGTCAAGACTGCTCGTGGCACGACGTCGATAAGAATATTTAATCTCAAATGGCTACGCAGCAAGTTATACGCTGAACTGGCTGCTGAAATAGCATAAATAATCATTGCGTAGTTACAGACTATAATAACGACAGGTAGCCTAGTTTGATTTGCGATTTACTCACGCTAATCTCTTCGATATTCAGTCTATGCTGGAAATCTTTAATCTCTAATGAATATGGAGCAAGGCGAGAGGGTTCGATGAGTGTCAAGACTGCTCGTGGCACTACGTCGATGAGAATCTTCAATCTCTAATGAATATGGAGCAAGGCGAGAGAGTTCGATGAGTGTCAAGACTGCTCGTGGCACCACATCGATAAGAATCTATAATCTCGAATGGCTACGCAGCAAGTTATACGCTGAACTGGCTGCTGAAATAGCATAAATAATCATTGCGTAGTTACAGAGTATAATAACAACAGGTAGCCCAGTTTGATTTGCGATTTACTCACGCTAATCTCTTCGATATTCAGTCCACGCTGAAAATCTCCAATCTCTAATGAATATGGAGCAAGGCGAGAGGGTTCGATGAGTGCCAGGACTGCTCGTGGCACTACGTCGATGAGAATCTTCAATCTCTAATGAATATGGAGCAAGGCGAGAGGGTTCGATGAGTGTCAAGACTGCTCGTGGCACTACGTCGATAAGAATATTCAATCTCAAATGGCTACGCAGCAAGTTATACGCTGAACTGGCTGCTGGAATAGCATAAATAATCATTGCGTAGTTACAGACTATAATAACAACAGGTAGCCCAGTTTGATTTGCGATTTACTCACGCTAATCTCTTCGATATTCAGTCTACGCTGAAAATCTCGAATCTCTAATGAATATGGAGCAAGGCGAGAGGGCTTGATGAGTGCCAAGACTGCTCGTGGCACTACGTCGATGAGAATCTTCAATCTCTAATGAATATGGAGCAAGGCGAGAGGGTTCGATGAGTGTCAAGACTGCTCGTGGCACTACGTCGATAAGAATATTTGATCTCAAATGGCTACGGAGCAAGTTTTACGCTGAACTGGGTGCTGAAATAGCATAAATAATCATTGCGTAGTTACAGACTATAATAACAACAGGTAGCCTAGTTTGATTTGCGATTTACTCACGCTAATCTCTTCGATATTCAGTTTACGCTGAAAATCTTCAATCTCTAATAAATATGGAGCAAGGCGAGAGGGTTCGATGAGTGCCAGGACTGCTCGTGGCACTACGTCGATGAGAATCTCCAATCTCTAATGAATATGGAGCAAGGCGAGAGAGTTCGATGAGTGTCAAGACTGCTCGTGGCACCACATCGATAAGAATCTATAATCTCGAATGGCTACGCAGCAAGTTATACGCTGAACTGGCTGCTGAAATAGCATAAATAATCATTGCGTAGTTACAGAGTATAATAACAACAGGTAGCCCAGTTTGATTTGCGATTTACTCACGCTAATCTCTTCGATATTCAGTCCACGCTGAAAATCTCCAATCTCTAATGAATATGGAGCAAGGCGAGAGGGTTCGATGAGTGCCAGGACTGCTCGTGGCACTACGTCGATGAGAATCTTCAATCTCTAATGAATATGGAGCAAGGCGAGAGGGTTCGATGAGTGTCAAGACTGCTCGTGGCACTACGTCGATAAGAATATTCAATCTCAAATGGCTACGCAGCAAGTTATACGCTGAACTGGCTGCTGAAATAGCATAAATAATCATTGCGTAGTTACAGACTATAATAACAACAGGTAGCCCAGTTTGATTTGCGATTTACTCACGCTAATCTCTTCGATATTCAGTCTACGCTGAAAATCTCCAATCTCTAATGAATATGGAGCAAGGCGAGAGGGTTCGATGAGTGCCAGGACTGCTCGTGGCACTACGTCGATGAGAATCTTCAATCTCTAATGAATATGGAGCAAGGCGAGAGGGTTCGATGAGTGTCAAGACTGCTCGTGGCACTACGTCGATAAGAATATTCAATCTCAAATGGCTACGCAGCAAGTTATACGCTGAACTGGCTGCTGAAATAGCATAAATAATCATTGCGTAGTTACAGACTATAATAACAACAGGTAGCCCAATTTGATTTGCGATTTACTCACGCCAATCTGTTCGATATTCAGTCCATGCTGAAAATCCTCAATCTCTAATGAATATGGAGCGAGGCGAGAGGGTTCGATGAGTGCCAAGACTGCTCGTGGCTCTACGTCGATGCGAATCTTCAATCTCTAATGAATATGGAGCAAGGCGAGAGGGTTCCATGAGTGTCACGACTGCTCGTGGCACTATGTCGATAAGAATTTTCAATCTCGAATGGCTACGAATCAAGTTATACGCTGAACTGGCTGCTGAAATAGCATAAATATTCATTGCGTAGTTATAGACTATAATAACAACAGGTAGCCCAGTTTGATTTGCGATTTACTCACGCTAATCTCTTCGATATTCAGTCTATGCTGAAAATCTTCAATCTCTAATGAATATGGAGCAAGGCGAGAGGGTTCCATGAGTGTCACGACTGCTCGTGGCACTATGTCGATAAGAATTTTCAATCTCGAATGGCTACGAATCAAGTTATACGCTGAACTGGCTGCTGAAATAGCATAAATATTCATTGCGTAGTTATAGACTATAATAACAACAGGTAGCCCAGTTTGATTTGCGATTTACTCACGCTAATCTCTTCGATATTCAGTCTATGCTGAAAATCTCCAATCTCTAATGAATATGGAGCAAGGCGAGCGGGTTCGATGAGTGTCAAGACTGCTCGTGGCACGACGTCGATAAGAATATTCAATCTCAAATGGCTACGCAGCAAGTTATACGCTGAACTGGCTGCTGAAATAGCATAAATAATCATTGCGTAGTTACAGACTATAATAACGACAGGTAGCCTAGTTTGATTTGCGATTTACTCACGCTAATCTCTTCGATATTCAGTCTATGCTGGAAATCTTTAATCTCTAATGAATATGGAGCAAGGCGAGAGGGTTCGATGAGTGTCAAGACTGCTCGTGGCACTACGTCGATGAGAATCTTTAATCTCTAATGAATATGGAGCAAGGCGAGAGAGTTCGATGAGTGTCAAGACTGCTCGTGGCACCACATCGATAAGAATCTATAATCTCGAATGGCTACGCAGCAAGTTATATGCTGAACTGGCTGCTGAAATAGCATAAATAATCATTGCGTAGTTACAGAGTATAATAACAACAGGTAGCCCAGTTTGATTTGCGATTTACTCACGCTAATCTCTTCGATATTCAGTCCACGCTGAAAATCTCCAATCTCTAATGAATATGGAGCAAGGCGAGAGGGTTCGATGAGTGCCAGGACTGCTCGTGGCACTACGTCGATGAGAATCTTCAATCTCTAATGAATATGGAGCAAGGCGAGAGGGTTCGATGAGTGTCAAGACTGCTCGTGGCACTACGTCGATAAGAATATTCAATCTCAAATGGCTACGCAGCAAGTTATACGCTGAACTGGCTGCTGGAATAGCATAAATAATCATTGCGTAGTTACAGACTATAATAACAACAGGTAGCCCAGTTTGATTTGCGATTTACTCACGCTAATCTCTTCGATATTCAGTCTATGCTGAAAATCTCCAATCTCTAATGAATATGGAGCAAGGCGAGCGGGTTCGATGAGTGTCAAGACTGCTCGTGGCACGACGTCGATAAGAATATTTAATCTCAAATGGCTACGCAGCAAGTTATACGCTGAACTGGCTGCTGAAATAGCATAAATAATCATTGCGTAGTTACAGACTATAATAACGACAGGTAGCCTAGTTTGATTTGCGATTTACTCACGCTAATCTCTTCGATATTCAGTCTATGCTGGAAATCTTTAATCTCTAATGAATATGGAGCAAGGCGAGAGGGTTCGATGAGTGTCAAGACTGCTCGTGGCACTACGTCGATGAGAATCTTCAATCTCTAATGAATATGGAGCAACGCGAGAGAGTTCGATGAGTGTCAAGACTGCTCGTGGCACCACATCGATAAGAATCTATAATCTCGAATGGCTACGCAGCAAGTTATACGCTGAACTGGCTGCTGAAATAGCATAAATAATCATTGCGTAGTTACAGAGTATAATAACAACAGGTAGCCCAGTTTGATTTGCGATTTACTCACGCTAATCTCTTCGATATTCAGTCCACGCTGAAAATCTCCAATCTCTAATGAATATGGAGCAAGGCGAGAGGGTTCGATGAGTGCCAGGACTGCTCGTGGCACTACGTCGATGAGAATCTTCAATCTCTAATGAATATGGAGCAAGGCGAGAGGGTTCGATGAGTGTCAAGACTGCTCGTGGCACTACGTCGATAAGAATATTCAATCTCAAATGGCTACGCAGCAAGTTATACGCTGAACTGGCTGCTGGAATAGCATAAATAATCATTGCGTAGTTACAGACTATAATAACAACAGGTAGCCCAGTTTGATTTGCGATTTACTCACGCTAATCTCTTCGATATTCAGTCTACGCTGGAAATCTCCAATCTCTAATGAATATGGAGCAAGGCGAGAGGGCTTGATGAGTGCCAAGACTGCTCGTGGCACTACGTCGATGAGAATCTTCAATCTCTAATGAATATGGAGCAAGGCGAGAGGGTTCGATGAGTGTCAAGACTGCTCGTGGCACTACGTCGATAAGAATATTTGATGTCAAATGGCTACGGAGCAAGTTTTACGCTGAACTGGGTGCTGAAATAGCATAAATAATCATTGCGTAGTTACAGACTATAATAACAACAGGTAGCCTAGTTTGATTTGCGATTTACTCACGCTAATCTCTTCGATATTCAGTTTACGCTGAAAATCTTCAATCTCTAATAAATATGGAGCAAGGCGAGAGGGTTCGATGTGTGCCAGGACTGCTCGTGGCACTACGTCGATGAGAATCTTCAATCTCTAATGAATATGGAGCAAGGCGAGACGGTTCGATGAGTGTCAAGACTGCTCCTGGCACTACGTCGATAAGAATCTTTGATCTCAAATGGCTACGGAGCAAGTTTTACGCTGAACTGGGTGCTGAAATAGCATAAATAATCATTGCGTAGTTACAGACTATAATAACAACAGGTAGCCCAGTTTGATTTGCGATTTACTCACGCTAATCTCTTCGATATTCAGTCTATGCTGAAAATCTTCAATCTCTAATGAATATGGAGCAAGGCGAGAGGGTTCGATGAGTGCCAAGACTGCTCGTGGCACTACGTCCATGAGAATCTTCAATCTATAATGAATATGGAGCAAGGCGAGAGGGTTCGATGAGTGTCAAGACTGCTCGTGGCACTACGTCGATAAGAATATTCAATCTCAAATGGCTACGCAGCAAGTTATACGCTGAACTGGCTGCTGAAATAGCATAAATAATCATTGCGTAGTTACAGACTATAATAACAACAGGTAGCCCAGTTTGATTTGCGATTTACTCACGCTAATCTCTTCGATATTCAGTCTATGCTGAAAATCTTCAATCTCTAATGAATATGGAGCAAAGCGAGAGGGTTCGATGAGTGCCAAGACTGCTCGTGGCACTACGTCGATGAGAATCTTCAATCTATAATGAATATGGAGCAAGGCGAGAGGGTTCGATGAGTGTCAAGACTGCTCGTGACACTACGTCGATAAGAATATTTGATCTCAAATGGCTACGGAGCAAGTTTTACGCTGAACTGGGTGCTGAAATAGCATGAATATTCATTGCGTAGTTATAGACTATAATAACAACAGGTAGCCCAGTCTGATTTGCGATTTACTCACGCTAATCTCTTCGATATTCAGTCTATGCTGAAAATCTTCAATCTCTAATGAATATGGAGCAAGGCGAGCGGGTTCGATGAGTGTCAAGACTGCTCGTGGCACGACGTCGATAAGAATATTTAATCTCAAATGGCTACGCAGCAAGTTATACGCTGAACTGGCTGCTGAAATAGCATAAATAATCATTGCGTAGTTACAGACTATAATAACGACAGGTAGCCTAGTTTGATTTGCGATTTACTCACGCTAATCTCTTCGATATTCAGTCTATGCTGGAAATCTTCAATCTCTAATGAATATGGAGCAAGGCGAGAGGGTTCGATGAGTGTCAAGACTGCTCGTGGCACTACGTCGATGAGAATCTCCAATCTCTAATGAATATGGAGCAAGGCGAGAGAGTTCGATGAGTGTCAAGACTGCTCGTGGCACCACATCGATAAGAATCTATAATCTCGAATCGCTACGCAGCAAGTTATACGCTGAACTGGCTGCTGAAATAGCATAAATAATCATTGCGTAGTTACAGAGTATAATAACAACAGGTAGCCCAGTTTGATTTGCGATTTACTCACGCTAATCTCTTCGATATTCAGTCCACGCTGAAAATCTCCAATCTCTAATGAATATGGAGCAAGGCGAGAGGGTTCGATGAGTGTCAAGACTGCTCGTGGCACTACGTCGATAAGAATATTCAATCTCAAATGGCTACGCAGCAAGTTATACGCTGAACTGGCTGCTGGAATCGCATAAATAATCATTGCGTAGTTACAGACTATAATAACAACAGGTAGCCCAGTTTGATTTGCGATTTACTCACGCTAATCTCTTCGATATTCAGTCTACGCTGAAAATCTCCAATCTCTAATGAATATGGAGCAAGGCGAGAGGGTTCGATGAGTGCCAGGACTGCTCGTGGCACTACGTCGATGAGAATCTTCAATCTCTAATGAATATGGAGCAAGGCGAGAGGGTTCGATGAGTGTCAAGACTGCTCGTGGCACTACGTCGATAAGAATATTCAATCTCAAATGGCTACGCAGCAAGTTATACGCTGAACTGGCTGCTGAAATAGCATAAATAGTCATTGCGTAGTTACAGACTATAATAACAACAGGTAGCCCAATTTGATTTGCGATTTACTCACGCCAATCTGTTCGATATTCAGTCCATGCTGAAAATTTTCAATCTCTAATGAATATGGAGCGAGGCGAGAGGGTTCGATGAGTGCCAAGACTGCTCGTGGCTCTACGTCGATGCGAATCTTCAATCTCTAATGAATATGGAGCAAGGCGAGAGGGTTCCATGAGTGTCACGACTGCTCGTGGCACTATGTCGATAAGAATTTTTAATCTCGAATGGCTACGAATCAAGTTATACGCTGAACTGGCTGCTGAAATAGCATAAATATTCATTGCGTAGTTATAGACTATAATAACAACAGGTAGCCCAGTTTGATTTGCGATTTACTCACGCTAATCTCTTCGATATTCAGTCTATGCTGAAAATCTCCAATCTCTAATGAATATGGAGCAAGGCGAGCGGGTTCGATGAGTGTCAAGACTGCTCGTGGCACGACGTCGATAAGAATATTTAATCTCAAATGGCTACGCAGCAAGTTATACGCTGAACTGGCTGCTGAAATAGCATAAATAATCATTGCGTAGTTACAGACTATAATAACGACAGGTAGCCTAGTTTGATTTGCGATTTACTCACGCTAATCTTTTCGATATTCAGTCTATGCTGGAAATCTTAAATCTCTAATGAATATGGAGCAAGGCGAGAGGGTTCGATGAGTGTCAAGACTGCTCGTGGCACTACGTCGATGAGAATCTTAAATCTCTAATGAATATGGAGCAAGGCGAGAGGGTTCGATGAGTGTCAAGACTGCTCGTGGCACTACGTCGATAAGAATCTATAATCTCGAATGGCTACGCAGCCAGTTATACGCTGAACTGGCTGCTGAAATAGCATAAATAATCATTGCGTAGTTACAGACTGTAATAACAACCGGTAGCCCAGTTTGATTTCCGATTTAATCACGCTAATCTCTTCGATATTCAGTCTACGCTGAAAATCTTCAATCTCTAATGAATATGTAGCAAGGCGAGAGGGTACGATGAGTGCCAGGACTGCTCGTGGCACTACGTCGATGAGAATCTTCAATCTCTAATGAATATGGAGCAAGGCGAGAGGGTTCGATGAGTGTCAAGACTGCTCGTGGCACTACGTCGATAAGAATATTCAATCTCAAATGGCTACGCAGCAAGTTATACGCTGAACTGGCTGCTGAAATAGCATGAATAATCATTGCGTAGTTACAGAGTATAATAACAACAGGTAGCCCAATTTGATTTGCGATTTACTCACGCTAATCTCTTCGATATTCAGTCCACGCTGAAAATCTCCAATCTCTAATGAATATGGAGCAAGGCGAGAGGGTTCGATGAGTGCCAGGACTGCTCGTGGCACTACGTCGATGAGAATCTTCAATCTCTAATGAATATGGAGCAAGGCGAGAGGGTTCGATGAGTGTCAAGACTGCTCGTGGCACTACGTCGATAAGAATATTCAATCTCAAATGGCTACGCAGCAAGTTATACGCTGAACTGGCTGCTGGAATAGCATAAATAATCATTGCGTAGTTACAGACTATAATAACAACAGGTAGCCCAGTTTGATTTGCGATTTACTCACGCTAATCTTTTCGATATTCAGTCTATGCTGGAAATCTTAAATCTCTAATGAATATGGAGCAAGGCGAGAGGGTTCGATGAGTGTCAAGACTGCTCGTGGCACTACGTCGATGAGAATCTTAAATCTCTAATGAATATGGAGCAAGGCGAAAGAGTTCGAAGAGTGTCAAGACTGCTCGTGGCACCACATCGATAAGAATCTATAATCTCGAATATCTACGCAGCAAGTTATACGCTGAACTGGCTGCTGAAATAGCATAAATAATCATTGCGTAGTTACAGAGTATAATAACAACAGGTAGCCCAGTTTGATTTGCGATTTACTCACGCTAATCTCTTCGATATTCAGTCCACGCTGAAAATCTCCAATCTCTAATGAATATGGAGCAAGGCGAGAGGGTTCGATGAGTGCCAGGACTGCTCGTGGCACTACGTCGATGAGAATCTTCAATCTCTAATGAATATGGAGCAAGGCGAGAGGGTTCGATGAGTGTCAAGACTGCTCGTGGCACTACGTCGATAAGAATATTCAATCTCAAATGGCTACGCAGCAAGTTATACGCTGAACTGGCTGCTGGAATAGCATAAATAATCATTGCGTAGTTACAGACTATAATAACAACAGGTAGCCCAGTTTGATTTGCGATTTACTCACGCTAATCTCTTCGATATTCAGTCTACGCTGAAAATCTCCAATCTCTAATGAATATGGAGCAAGGCGAGAGGGCTTGATGAGTGCCAAGACTGCTCGTGGCACTACGTCGATGAGAATCTTCAATCTCTAATGAATATGGAGCAAGGCGAGAGGGTTCGATGAGTGTCAAGACTGCTCGTGACACTACGTCGATAAGAATATTTGATCTCAAATGGCTACGGAGCAAGTTTTACGCTGAACTGGGTGCTGAAATAGCATAAATAATGATTGCGTAGTTACAGACTATAATAACAACAGGCAGCCTAGTTTGATTTGCGATTTACTCACGCTAATCTCTTCGATATTCAGTCTACGCTGAAAATCTCCAATCTCTAATGAATATGGAGCAAGGCGAGAGGGCTTGATGAGTGCCAAGACTGCTCGTGGCACTACGTCGATGAGAATCTTCAATCTCTAATGAATATGGAGCAAGGCGAGAGGGTTCGATGAGTGTCAAGACTGCTCGTGACACTACGTCGATAAGAATATTTGATCTCAAATGGCTACGGAGCAAGTTTTACGCTGAACTGGGTGCTGAAATAGCATAAATAATCATTGCGTAGTTACAGACTATAATAACAACAGGTAGCCTAGTTTGATTTGCGATTTACTCACGCTAATCTCTTCGATATTCAGTTTACGCTGAAAATCTCCAATCTCTAATAAATATGGAGCAAGGCGAGAGGGTTCGATGTGTGCCAGGACTGCTCGTGGCACTACGTCGATGAGAATCTTCAATCTCTAATGAATATGGAGCAAGGCGAGACGGTTCGATGAGTGTCAAGACTGCTCCTGGCACTACGTCGATAAGAATCTTTGATCTCAAATGGCTACGGAGCAAGTTTTACGCCGAACTGGGTGCTGAAATAGCATGAATAATCATTGCGTAGTTACAGACTATAATAACAACAGGTAGCACAGTTTGATTTGCGATTTACTCACGCTAATCTCTTCGATATTCAGTCTATGCTGAAAATCTTCAATCTCTAATGAATATGGAGCAAGGCGAGAGGGTTCGATGAGTGCCAAGACTGCTCGTGGCACTACGTGGATGAGAATCTTCAATCTATAATGAATATGGAGCAAGGCGAGAGGGTTCGATGAGTGTCAAGACTGCTCGTGGCACTACGTCGATAAGAATATTCAATCTCAAATGGCTACGCAGCAAGTTATACGCTGAACTGGCTGCTGAAATAGCATAAATAATCATTGCGTAGTTACAGACTATAATAACAACAGGTAGCCCAGTTTGATTTGCGATTTACTCACGCCAATCTGTTCGATATTCAGTCTATGCTGAAAATCCTCAATCTCTAATGAATATGGAGCGAGGCGAGAGGGTTCGATGAGTGCCAAGACTGCTCGTGGCACTACGTCGATGCGAATCTTCAATCTCTAATGAATATGGAGCAAGGCGAGAGGGTTCCATGAGTGTCACGACTGCTCGTGGCACTATGTCGATAAGAATTTTCAATCTCAAATGGCTACGAAGCAAGTTATACGCTGAACTGGCTGCTGAAATAGCATAAATATTCATTGCGTAGTTATAGACTATAATAACAACAGGTAACCCAGTTTGATTTGCGATTTACTCACGCTAATCTCTTCGATATTCAGTCTATGCTGAAAATCTTCAATCTCTAATGAATATGGAGCAAGGCGAGCGGGTTCGATGAGTGTCAAGACTGCTCGTGGCACGACGTCGATAAGAATATTTAATCTCAAATGGCTACGCAGCAAGTTATACGCTGAACTGGCTGCTGAAATAGCATAAATAATCATTGCGTAGTTACAGACTATAATAACGACAGGTAGCCTAGTTTGATTTGCGATTTACTCACGCAAATCTCTTCGATATTCAGTCTATGCTGGAAATCTTTAATCTCTAATGAATATGGAGCAAGGCGAGACGGTTCGATGAGTGTCAAGACTGCTCCTGGCACTACGTCGATAAGAATCTTTGATCTCAAATGGCTACGGAGCAAGTTTTACGCCGAACTGGGTGCTGAAATAGCATGAATAATCATTGCGTAGTTACAGACTATAATAACAACAGGTAGCACAGTTTGATTTGCGATTTACTCACGCTAATCTCTTCGATATTCAGTCCACGCTGAAAATCTCCAATCTCTAATGAATATGGAGCAAGGCGAGAGGGTTCGATGAGTGCCAGGACTGCTCGTGGCACTACGTCGATGAGAATCTTCAATCTCTAATGAATATGGAGCAAGGCGAGAGGGTTCGATGAGTGTCAAGACTGCTCGTGGCACTACGTCGATAAGAATATTCAATCTCAAATGGCTACGCAGCAAGTTATACGCTGAACTGGCTGCTGGAATAGCATAAATAATCATTGCGTAGTTACAGACTATAATAACAACAGGTAGCGCAGTTTGATTTGCGATTTACTCACGCTAATCTCTTCGATATTCAGTCTACGCTGAAAATCTCCAATCTCTAATGAATATGGAGCAAGGCGAGAGGGTTCGATGAGTGCCAGGACTGCTCGTGGCACTACGTCGATGAGAATCTTCAATCTCTAATGAATATGGAGCAAGGCGAGAGGGTTCGATGAGTGTCAAGACTGCTCGTGGCACTACGTCGATAAGAATATTCAATCTCAAATGGCTACGCAGCAAGTTATACGCTGAACTGGCTGCTGAAATAGCATAAATAATCATTGCGTAGTTACAGACTATAATAACAACAGGTAGCCCAATTTGATTTGCGATTTACTCACGCCAATCTGTTCGATATTCAGTCCATGCTGAAAATCCTCAATCTCTAATGAATATGGAGCGAGGCGAGAGGGTTCGATGAGTGCCAAGACTGCTCGTGGCTCTACGTCGATGCGAATCTTCAATCTCTAATGAATATGGAGCAAGGCGAGAGGGTTCCATGAGTGTCACGACTGCTCGTGGCACTATGTCGATAAGAATTTTCAATCTCGAATGGCTACGAATCAAGTTATACGCTGAACTGGCTGCTGAAATAGCATAAATATTCATTGCGTAGTTATAGACTATAATAACAACAGGTAGCCCAGTTTGATTTGCGATTTACTCACGCTAATCTCTTCGATATTCAGTCTATGCTGAAAATCTCCAATCTCTAATGAATATGGAGCAAGGCGAGCGGGTTCGATGAGTGTCAAGACTGCTCGTGGCACGACGTCGATAAGAATATTTAATCTCAAATGGCTACGCAGCAAGTTATACGCTGAACTGGCTGCTGAAATAGCATAAATAATCATTGCGTAGTTACAGACTATAATAACGACAGGTAGCCTAGTTTGATTTGCGATTTACTCACGCTAATCTCTTCGATATTCAGTCTATGCTGGAAATCTTTAATCTCTAATGAATATGGAGCAAGGCGAGAGGGTTCGATGAGTGTCAAGACTGCTCGTGGCACTACGTCGATGAGAATCTTTAATCTCTAATGAATATGGAGCAAGGCGAGAGAGTTCGATGAGTGTCAAGACTGCTCGTGGCACCACATCGATAAGAATCTATAATCTCGAATGGCTACGCAGCAAGTTATACGCTGAACTGGCTGCTGAAATAGCATAAATAATCATTGCGTAGTTACAGAGTATAATAACAACAGGTAGCCCAGTTTGATTTGCGATTTACTCACGCTAATCTCTTCGATATTCAGTCCACGCTGAAAATCTCCAATCTCTAATGAATATGGAGCAAGGCGAGAGGGTTCGATGAGTGCCAGGACTGCTCGTGGCACTACGTCGATGAGAATCTTCAATCTCTAATGAATATGGAGCAAGGCGAGAGGGTTCGATGAGTGTCAAGACTGCTCGTGGCACTACGTCGATAAGAATATTCAATCTCAAATGGCTACGCAGCAAGTTATACGCTGAACTGGCTGCTGGAATAGCATAAATAATCATTGCGTAGTTACAGACTATAATAACAACAGGTAGCCCAGTTTGATTTGCGATTTACTCACGCTAATCTCTTCGATATTCAGTCTATGCTGAAAATCTCCAATCTCTAATGAATATGGAGCAAGGCGAGCGGGTTCGATGAGTGTCAAGACTGCTCGTGGCACGACGTCGATAAGAATATTTAATCTCAAATGGCTACGCAGCAAGTTATACGCTGAACTGGCTGCTGAAATAGCATAAATAATCATTGCGTAGTTACAGACTATAATAACGACAGGTAGCCTAGTTTGATTTGCGATTTACTCACGCTAATCTCTTCGATATTCAGTCTATGCTGGAAATCTTTAATCTCTAATGAATATGGAGCAAGGCGAGAGGGTTCGATGAGTGTCAAGACTGCTCGTGGCACTACGTCGATGAGAATCTTCAATCTCTAATGAATATGGAGCAAGGCGAGAGAGTTCGATGAGTGTCAAGACTGCTCGTGGCACCACATCGATAAGAATCTATAATCTCGAATGGCTACGCAGCAAGTTATACGCTGAACTGGCTGCTGAAATAGCATAAATAATCATTGCGTAGTTACAGAGTATAATAACAACAGGTAGCCCAGTTTGATTTGCGATTTACTCACGCTAATCTCTTCGATATTCAGTCCACGCTGAAAATCTCCAATCTCTAATGAATATGGAGCAAGGCGAGAGGGTTCGATGAGTGCCAGGACTGCTCGTGGCACTACGTCGATGAGAATCTTCAATCTCTAATGAATATGGAGCAAGGCGAGAGGGTTCGATGAGTGTCAAGACTGCTCGTGGCACTACGTCGATAAGAATATTCAATCTCAAATGGCTACGCAGCAAGTTATACGCTGAACTGGCTGCTGGAATAGCATAAATAATCATTGCGTAGTTACAGACTATAATAACAACAGGTAGCCCAGTTTGATTTGCGATTTACTCACGCTAATCTCTTCGATATTCAGTCTACGCTGAAAATCTCCAATCTCTAATGAATATGGAGCAAGGCGAGAGGGCTTGATGAGTGCCAAGACTGCTCGTGGCACTACGTCGATGAGAATCTTCAATCTCTAATGAATATGGAGCAAGGCGAGAGGGTTCGATGAGTGTCAAGACTGCTCGTGGCACTACGTCGATAAGAATATTTGATCTCAAATGGCTACGGAGCAAGTTTTACGCTGAACTGGGTGCTGAAATAGCATAAATAATCATTGCGTAGTTACAGACTATAATAACAACAGGTAGCCTAGTTTGATTTGCGATTTACTCACGCTAATCTCTTCGATATTCAGTTTACGCTGAAAATCTTCAATCTCTAATAAATATGGAGCAAGGCGAGAGGGTTCGATGAGTGCCAGGACTGCTCGTGGCACTACGTCGATGAGAATCTCCAATCTCTAATGAATATGGAGCAAGGCGAGAGAGTTCGATGAGTGTCAAGACTGCTCGTGGCACCACATCGATAAGAATCTATAATCTCGAATGGCTACGCAGCAAGTTATACGCTGAACTGGCTGCTGAAATAGCATAAATAATCATTGCGTAGTTACAGAGTATAATAACAACAGGTAGCACAGTTTGATTTGCGATTTACTCACGCTAATCTCTTCGATATTCAGTCCACGCTGAAAATCTCCAATCTCTAATGAATATGGAGCAAGGCGAGAGGGTTCGATGAGTGCCAGGACTGCTCGTGGCACTACGTCGATGAGAATCTTCAATCTCTAATGAATATGGAGCAAGGCGAGAGGGTTCGATGAGTGTCAAGACTGCTCGTGGCACTACGTCGATAAGAATATTCAATCTCAAATGGCTACGCAGCAAGTTATACGCTGAACTGGCTGCTGGAATAGCATAAATAATCATTGCGTAGTTACAGACTATAATAACAACAGGTAGCCCAGTTTGATTTGCGATTTACTCACGCTAATCTCTTCGATATTCAGTCTACGCTGAAAATCTCCAATCTCTAATGAATATGGAGCAAGGCGAGAGGGTTCGATGAGTGCCAGGACTGCTCGTGGCACTACGTCGATGAGAATCTTCAATCTCTAATGAATATGGAGCAAGGCGAGAGGGTTCGATGAGTGTCAAGACTGCTCGTGGCACTACGACGATAAGAATATTCAATCTCAAATGGCTACGCAGCAAGTTATACGCTGAACTGGCTGCTGAAATAGCATAAATAATCATTGCGTAGTTACAGACTATAATAACAACAGGTAGCCCAATTTGATTTGCGATTTACTCACGCCAATCTGTTCGATATTCAGTCCATGCTGAAAATCCTCAATCTCTAATGAATATGGAGCGAGGCGAGAGGGTTCGATGAGTGCCAAGACTGCTCGTGGCTCTACGTCGATGCGAATCTTCAATCTCTAATGAATATGGAGCAAGGCGAGAGGGTTCCATGAGTGTCACGACTGCTCGTGGCACTATGTCGATAAGAATTTTCAATCTCGAATGGCTACGAATCAAGTTATACGCTGAACTGGCTGCTGAAATAGCATAAATATTCATTGCGTAGTTATAGACTATAATAACAACAGGTAGCCCAGTTTGATTTGCGATTTACTCACGCTAATCTCTTCGATATTCAGTCTATGCTGAAAATCTCCAATCTCTAATGAATATGGAGCAAGGCGAGCGGGTTCGATGAGTGTCAAGACTGCTCGTGGCACGACGTCGATAAGAATATTTAATCTCAAATGGCTACGCAGCAAGTTATACGCTGAACTGGCTGCTGAAATAGCATGAATAATCATTGCGTAGTTACAGACTATAATAACGACAGGTAGCCTAGTTTGATTTGCGATTTACTCACGCTAATCTCTTCGATATTCAGTCTATGCTGGAAATCTTTAATCTCTAATGAATATGGAGCAAGGCGAGAGGGTTCGATGAGTGTCAAGACTGCTCGTGGCACTACGTCGATGAGAATCTTTAATCTCTAATGAATATGGAGCAAGGCGAGAGAGTTCGATGAGTGTCAAGACTGCTCGTGGCACCACATCGATAAGAATCTATAATCTTGAATGGCTACGCAGCAAGTTATACGCTGAACTGGCTGCTGAAATAGCATAAATAATCATTGCGTAGTTACAGAGTATAATAACAACAGGTAGCCCAGTTTGATTTGCGATTTACTCACGCTAATCTCTTCGATATTCAGTCCACGCTGAAAATCTCCAATCTCTAATGAATATGGAGCAAGGCGAGAGGGTTCGATGAGTGCCAGGACTGCTCGTGGCACTACGTCGATGAGAATCTTCAATCTCTAATGAATATGGAGCAAGGCGAGAGGGTTCGATGAGTGTCAAGACTGCTCGTGGCACTACGTCGATAAGAATATTCAATCTCAAATGGCTACGCAGCAAGTTATACGCTGAACTGGCTGCTGGAATAGCATAAATAATCATTGCGTAGTTACAGACTATAATAACAACAGGTAGCCCAGTTTGATTTGCGATTTACTCACGCTAATCTCTTCGATATTCAGTCTATGCTGAAAATCTCCAATCTCTAATGAATATGGAGCAAGGCGAGCGGGTTCGATGAGTGTCAAGACTGCTCGTGGCACGACGTCGATAAGAATATTTAATCTCAAATGGCTACGCAGCAAGTTATACGCTGAACTGGCTGCTGAAATAGCATAAATAATCATTGCGTAGTTACAGACTATAATAACGACAGGTAGCCTAGTTTGATTTGCGATTTACTCACGCTAATCTCTTCGATATTCAGTCTATGCTGGAAATCTTTAATCTCTAATGAATATGGAGCAAGGCGAGAGGGTTCGATGAGTGTCAAGACTGCTCGTGGCACTACGTCGATGAGAATCTTCAATCTCTAATGAATATGGAGCAAGGCGAGAGAGTTCGATGAGTGTCAAGACTGCTCGTGGCACCACATCGATAAGAATCTATAATCTCGAATGGCTACGCAGCAAGTTATACGCTGAACTGGCTGCTGAAATAGCATAAATAATCATTGCGTAGTTACAGAGTATAATAACAACAGGTAGCCCAGTTTGATTTGCGATTTACTCACGCTAATCTCTTCGATATTCAGTCCACGCTGAAAATCTCCAATCTCTAATGAATATGGAGCAAGGCGAGAGGGTTCGATGAGTGCCAGGACTGCTCGTGGCACTACGTCGATGAGAATCTTCAATCTCTAATGAATATGGAGCAAGGCGAGAGGGTTCGATGAGTGTCAAGACTGCTCGTGGCACTACGTCGATAAGAATATTCAATCTCAAATGGCTACGCAGCAAGTTATACGCTGAACTGGCTGCTGGAATAGCATAAATAATCATTGCGTAGTTACAGACTATAATAACAACAGGTAGCCCAGTTTGATTTGCGATTTACTCACGCTAATCTCTTCGATATTCAGTCTACGCTGAAAATCTCCAATCTCTAATGAATATGGAGCAAGGCGAGAGGGCTTGATGAGTGCCAAGACTGCTCGTGGCACTACGTCGATGAGAATCTTCAATCTCTAATGAATATGGAGCAAGGCGAGAGGGTTCGATGAGTGTCAAGACTGCTCGTGGCACTACGTCGATAAGAATATTTGATCTCAAATGGCTACGGAGCAAGTTTTACGCTGAACTGGGTGCTGAAATAGCATAAATAATCATTGCGTAGTTACAGACTATAATAACAACAGGTAGCCTAGTTTGATTTGCGATTTACTCACGCTAATCTCTTCGATATTCAGTTTACGCTGAAAATCTTCAATCTCTAATAAATATGGAGCAAGGCGAGAGGGTTCGATGTGTGCCAGGACTGCTCGTGGCACTACGTCGATGAGAATCTTCAATCTCTAATGAATATGGAGCAAGGCGAGACGGTTCGATGAGTGTCAAGACTGCTCCTGGCACTACGTCGATAAGAATCTTTGATCTCAAATGGCTACGGAGCAAGTTTTACGCTGAACTGGGTGCTGAAATAGCATAAATAATCATTGCGTAGTTACAGACTATAATAACAACAGGTAGCCCAGTTTGATTTGCGATTTACTCACGCTAATCTCTTCGATATTCAGTCTATGCTGAAAATCTTCAATCTCTAATGAAAATGGAGCAAGGCGAGAGGGTTCGATGAGTGCCAAGACTGCTCGTGGCACTACGTCCATGAGAATCTTCAATCTATAATGAATATGGAGCAAGGCGAGAGGGTTCGATGAGTGTCAAGACTGCTCGTGGCACTACGTCGATAAGAATATTCAATCTCTAATGGCTACGCAGCAAGTTATACGCTGAACTGGCTGCTGAAATAGCATAAATAATCATTGCGTAGTTACAGACTATAATAACAACAGGTAGCCCAGTTTGATTTGCGATTTACTCACGCTAATCTCTTCGATATTCAGTCTATGCTGAAAATCTTCAATCTCTAATGAATATGGAGCAAAGCGAGAGGGTTCGATGAGTGCCAAGACTGCTCGTGGCACTACGTCGATGAGAATCTTCAATCTATAATGAATATGGAGCAAGGCGAGAGGGTTCGATGAGTGTCAAGACTGCTCGTGACACTACGTCGATAAGAATATTTGATCTCAAATGGCTACGGAGCAAGTTTTACGCTGAACTGGGTGCTGAAATAGCATGAATATTCATTGCGTAGTTATAGACTATAATAACAACAGGTAGCCCAGTCTGATTTGCGATTTACTCACGCTAATCTCTTCGATATTCAGTCTATGCTGAAAATCTTCAATCTCTAATGAATATGGAGCAAGGCGAGCGGGTTCGATGAGTGTCAAGACTGCTCGTGGCACGACGTCGATAAGAATATTTAATCTCAAATGGCTACGCAGCAAGTTATACGCTGAACTGGCTGCTGAAATAGCATAAATAATCATTGCGTAGTTACAGACTATAATAACGACAGGTAGCCTAGTTTGATTTGCGATTTACTCACGCTAATCTCTTCGATATTCAGTCTATGCTGGAAATCTTCAATCTCTAATGAATATGGAGCAAGGCGAGAGGGTTCGATGAGTGTCAAGACTGCTCGTGGCACTACGTCGATGAGAATCTCCAATCTCTAATGAATATGGAGCAAGGCGAGAGAGTTCGATGAGTGTCAAGACTGCTCGTGGCACCACATCGATAAGAATCTATAATCTCGAATCGCTACGCAGCAAGTTATACGCTGAACTGGCTGCTGAAATAGCATAAATAATCATTGCGTAGTTAC
The DNA here is from genome assembly GCA_963992785.1 of Tenthredo livida. Taxonomy (NCBI): domain Eukaryota; kingdom Metazoa; phylum Arthropoda; class Insecta; order Hymenoptera; family Tenthredinidae; genus Tenthredo; species Tenthredo livida. The sequence goes on from OZ023073.1 coordinate 6,413,397, forward strand.
AGAGTATAATAACAACAGGTAGCCCAGTTTGATTTGCGATTTACTCACGCTAATCTCTTCGATATTCAGTCTACGCTGAAAATCTCCAATCTCTAATGAATATGGAGCAAGGCGAGAGGGTTCGATGAGTGCCAGGACTGCTCGTGGCACTACGTCGATGAGAATCTTCAATCTCTAATGAATATGGAGCAAGGCGAGAGGGTTCGATGAGTGTCAAGACTGCTCGTGGCACTACGTCGATAAGAATATTCAATCTCAAATGGCTACGCAGCAAGTTATACGCTGAACTGGCTGCTGAAATAGCATAAATAATCATTGCGTAGTTACAGACTATAATAACAACAGGTAGCCCAATTTGATTTGCGATTTACTCACGCCAATCTGTTCGATATTCAGTCCATGCTGAAAATCCTCAATCTCTAATGAATATGGAGCGAGGCGAGAGGGTTCGATGAGTGCCAAGACTGCTCGTGGCTCTACGTCGATGCGAATCTTCAATCTCTAATGAATATGGAGCAAGGCGAGAGGGTTCCATGAGTGTCACGACTGCTCGTGGCACTATGTCGATAAGAATTTTTAATCTCGAATGGCTACGAATCAAGTTATACGCTGAACTGGCTGCTGGAATAGCATAAATAATCATTGCGTAGTTACAGACTATAATAACAACAGGTAGCCCAGTTTGATTTGCGATTTACTCACGCTAATCTTTTCGATATTCAGTCTATGCTGGAAATCTTAAATCTCTAATGAATATGGAGCAAGGCGAGAGGGTTCGATGAGTGTCAAGACTGCTCGTGGCACTACGTCGATGAGAATCTTAAATCTCTAATGAATATGGAGCAAGGCGAAAGAGTTCGATGAGTGTCAAGACTGCTCGTGGCACCACATCGATAAGAATCTATAATCTCGAATATCTACGCAGCAAGTTATACGCTGAACTGGCTGCTGAAATAGCATAAATAATCATTGCGTAGTTACAGAGTATAATAACAACAGGTAGCCCAGTTTGATTTGCGATTTACTCACGCTAATCTCTTCGATATTCAGTCCACGCTGAAAATCTCCAATCTCTAATGAATATGGAGCAAGGCGAGAGGGTTCGATGAGTGCCAGGACTGCTCGTGGCACTACGTCGATGAGAATCTTCAATCTCTAATGAATATGGAGCAAGGCGAGAGGGTTCGATGAGTGTCAAGACTGCTCGTGGCACTACGTCGATAAGAATATTCAATCTCAAATGGCTACGCAGCAAGTTATACGCTGAACTGGCTGCTGGAATAGCATAAATAATCATTGCGTAGTTACAGACTATAATAACAACAGGTAGCCCAGTTTGATTTGCGATTTACTCACGCTAATCTCTTCGATATTCAGTCTACGCTGAAAATCTCCAATCTCTAATGAATATGGAGCAAGGCGAGAGGGCTTGATGAGTGCCAAGACTGCTCGTGGCACTACGTCGATGAGAATCTTCAATCTCTAATGAATATGGAGCAAGGCGAGAGGGTTCGATGAGTGTCAAGACTGCTCGTGACACTACGTCGATAAGAATATTTGATCTCAAATGGCTACGGAGCAAGTTTTACGCTGAACTGGGTGCTGAAATAGCATAAATAATGATTGCGTAGTTACAGACTATAATAACAACAGGCAGCCTAGTTTGATTTGCGATTTACTCACGCTAATCTCTTCGATATTCAGTCTACGCTGAAAATCTCCAATCTCTAATGAATATGGAGCAAGGCGAGAGGGCTTGATGAGTGCCAAGACTGCTCGTGGCACTACGTCGATGAGAATCTTCAATCTCTAATGAATATGGAGCAAGGCGAGAGGGTTCGATGAGTGTCAAGACTGCTCGTGACACTACGTCGATAAGAATATTTGATCTCAAATGGCTACGGAGCAAGTTTTACGCTGAACTGGGTGCTGAAATAGCATAAATAATCATTGCGTAGTTACAGACTATAATAACAACAGGTAGCCTAGTTTGATTTGCGATTTACTCACGCTAATCTCTTCGATATTCAGTTTACGCTGAAAATCTCCAATCTCTAATAAATATGGAGCAAGGCGAGAGGGTTCGATGTGTGCCAGGACTGCTCGTGGCACTACGTCGATGAGAATCTTCAATCTCTAATGAATATGGAGCAAGGCGAGACGGTTCGATGAGTGTCAAGACTGCTCCTGGCACTACGTCGATAAGAATCTTTGATCTCAAATGGCTACGGAGCAAGTTTTACGCCGAACTGGGTGCTGAAATAGCATGAATAATCATTGCGTAGTTACAGACTATAATAACAACAGGTAGCACAGTTTGATTTGCGATTTACTCACGCTAATCTCTTCGATATTCAGTCTATGCTGAAAATCTTCAATCTCTAATGAATATGGAGCAAGGCGAGAGGGTTCGATGAGTGCCAAGACTGCTCGTGGCACTACGTCGATGAGAATCTTCAATCTATAATGAATATGGAGCAAGGCGAGAGGGTTCGATGAGTGTCAAGACTGCTCGTGGCACTACGTCGATAAGAATATTCAATCTCAAATGGCTACGCAGCAAGTTATACGCTGAACTGGCTGCTGAAATAGCATAAATAATCATTGCGTAGTTACAGACTATAATAACAACAGGTAGCCCAGTTTGATTTGCGATTTACTCACGCCAATCTGTTCGATATTCAGTCTATGCTGAAAATCCTCAATCTCTAATGAATATGGAGCGAGGCGAGAGGGTTCGATGAGTGCCAAGACTGCTCGTGGCACTACGTCCATGAGAATCTTCAATCTCTAATGAATATGGAGCAAGGCGAGAGGGTTCCATGAGTGTCACGACTGCTCGTGGCACTATGTCGATAAGAATTTTCAATCTCAAATGGCTACGAAGCAAGTTATACGCTGAACTGGCTGCTGAAATAGCATAAATATTCATTGCGTAGTTATAGACTATAATAACAACAGGTAACCCAGTTTGATTTGCGATTTACTCACGCTAATCTCTTCGATATTCAGTCTATGCTGAAAATCTTCAATCTCTAATGAATATGGAGCAAGGCGAGCGGGTTCGATGAGTGTCAAGACTGCTCGTGGCACGACGTCGATAAGAATATTTAATCTCAAATGGCTACGCAGCAAGTTATACGCTGAACTGGCTGCTGAAATAGCATAAATAATCATTGCGTAGTTACAGACTATAATAACGACAGGTAGCCTAGTTTGATTTGCGATTTACTCACGCTAATCTCTTCGATATTCAGTCTATGCTGGAAATCTTTAATCTCTAATGAATATGGAGCAAGGCGAGACGGTTCGATGAGTGTCAAGACTGCTCCTGGCACTACGTCGATAAGAATCTTTGATCTCAAATGGCTACGGAGCAAGTTTTACGCCGAACTGGGTGCTGAAATAGCATGAATAATCATTGCGTAGTTACAGACTATAATAACAACAGGTAGCACAGTTTGATTTGCGATTTACTCACGCTAATCTCTTCGATATTCAGTCTATGCTGAAAATCTTCAATCTCTAATGAATATGGAGCAAGGCGAGAGGGTTCGATGAGTGCCAAGACTGCTCGTGGCACTACGTCGATGAGAATCTTCAATCTATAATGAATATGGAGCAAGGCGAGAGGGTTCGATGAGTGTCAAGACTGCTCGTGGCACTACGTCGATAAGAATATTCAATCTCAAATGGCTACGCAGCAAGTTATACGCTGAACTGGCTGCTGAAATAGCATAAATAATCATTGCGTAGTTACAGACTATAATAACAACAGGTAGCCCAGTTTGATTTGCGATTTACTCACGCCAATCTGTTCGATATTCAGTCTATGCTGAAAATCCTCAATCTCTAATGAATATGGAGCGAGGCGAGAGGGTTCGATGAGTGCCAAGACTGCTCGTGGCACTACGTCGATGCGAATCTTCAATCTCTAATGAATATGGAGCAAGGCGAGAGGGTTCCATGAGTGTCACGACTGCTCGTGGCACTATGTCGATAAGAATATTCAATCTCAAATGGCTACGCAGCAAGTTATACGCTGAACTGGCTGCTGGAATAGCATAAATAATCATTGCGTAGTTACAGACTATAATAACAACAGGTAGCCCAGTTTGATTTGCGATTTACTCACGCTAATCTCTTCGATATTCAGTCTACGCTGAAAATCTCCAATCTCTAATGAATATGGAGCAAGGCGAGAGGGCTTGATGAGTGCCAAGACTGCTCGTGGCACTACGTCGATGAGAATCTTCAATCTCTAATGAATATGGAGCAAGGCGAGAGGGTTCGATGAGTGTCAAGACTGCTCGTGACACTACGTCGATAAGAATATTTGATCTCAAATGGCTACGGAGCAAGTTTTACGCTGAACTGGGTGCTGAAATAGCATAAATAATGATTGCGTAGTTACAGACTATAATAACAACAGGCAGCCTAGTTTGATTTGCGATTTACTCACGCTAATCTCTTCGATATTCAGTCTACGCTGAAAATCTCCAATCTCTAATGAATATGGAGCAAGGCGAGAGGGCTTGATGAGTGCCAAGACTGCTCGTGGCACTACGTCGATGAGAATCTTCAATCTCTAATGAATATGGAGCAAGGCGAGAGGGTTCGATGAGTGTCAAGACTGCTCGTGACACTACGTCGATAAGAATATTTGATCTCAAATGGCTACGGAGCAAGTTTTACGCTGAACTGGGTGCTGAAATAGCATAAATAATCATTGCGTAGTTACAGACTATAATAACAACAGGTAGCCTAGTTTGATTTGCGATTTACTCACGCTAATCTCTTCGATATTCAGTTTACGCTGAAAATCTCCAATCTCTAATAAATATGGAGCAAGGCGAGAGGGTTCGATGTGTGCCAGGACTGCTCGTGGCACTACGTCGATGAGAATCTTCAATCTCTAATGAATATGGAGCAAGGCGAGACGGTTCGATGAGTGTCAAGACTGCTCCTGGCACTACGTCGATAAGAATCTTTGATCTCAAATGGCTACGGAGCAAGATTTACGCCGAACTGGGTGCTGAAATAGCATGAATAATCATTGCGTAGTTACAGACTATAATAACAACAGGTAGCACAGTTTGATTTGCGATTTACTCACGCTAATCTCTTCGATATTCAGTCTATGCTGAAAATCTTCAATCTCTAATGAATATGGAGCAAGGCGAGAGGGTTCGATGAGTGCCAAGACTGCTCGTGGCACTACGTCGATGAGAATCTTCAATCTATAATGAATATGGAGCAAGGCGAGAGGGTTCGATGAGTGTCAAGACTGCTCGTGGCACTACGTCGATAAGAATATTCAATCTCAAATGGCTACGCAGCAAGTTATACGCTGAACTGGCTGCTGAAATAGCATAAATAATCATTGCGTAGTTACAGACTATAATAACAACAGGTAGCCCAGTTTGATTTGCGATTTACTCACGCCAATCTGTTCGATATTCAGTCTATGCTGAAAATCCTCAATCTCTAATGAATATGGAGCGAGGCGAGAGGGTTCGATGAGTGCCAAGACTGCTCGTGGCACTACGTCGATGCGAATCTTCAATCTCTAATGAATATGGAGCAAGGCGAGAGGGTTCCATGAGTGTCACGACTGCTCGTGGCACTATGTCGATAAGAATTTTCAATCTCAAATGGCTACGAAGCAAGTTATACGCTGAACTGGCTGCTGAAATAGCATAAATATTCATTGCGTAGTTATAGACTATAATAACAACAGGTAACCCAGTTTGATTTGCGATTTACTCACGCTAATCTCTTCGATATTCAGTCTATGCTGAAAATCTTCAATCTCTAATGAATATGGAGCAAGGCGAGCGGGTTCGATGAGTGTCAAGACTGCTCGTGGCACGACGTCGATAAGAATATTTAATCTCAAATGGCTACGCAGCAAGTTATACGCTGAACTGGCTGCTGAAATAGCATAAATAATCATTGCGTAGTTACAGACTATAATAACGACAGGTAGCCTAGTTTGATTTGCGATTTACTCACGCTAATCTCTTCGATATTCAGTCTATGCTGGAAATCTTTAATCTCTAATGAATATGGAGCAAGGCGAGACGGTTCGATGAGTGTCAAGACTGCTCCTGGCACTACGTCGATAAGAATCTTTGATCTCAAATGGCTACGGAGCAAGTTTTACGCCGAACTGGGTGCTGAAATAGCATGAATAATCATTGCGTAGTTACAGACTATAATAACAACAGGTAGCACAGTTTGATTTGCGATTTACTCACGCTAATCTCTTCGATATTCAGTCTATGCTGAAAATCTTCAATCTCTAATGAATATGGAGCAAGGCGAGAGGGTTCGATGAGTGCCAAGACTGCTCGTGGCACTACGTCGATGAGAATCTTCAATCTATAATGAATATGGAGCAAGGCGAGAGGGTTCGATGAGTGTCAAGACTGCTCGTGGCACTACGTCGATAAGAATATTCAATCTCAAATGGCTACGCAGCAAGTTATACGCTGAACTGGCTGCTGAAATAGCATAAATAATCATTGCGTAGTTACAGACTATAATAACAACAGGTAGCCCAGTTTGATTTGCGATTTACTCACGCCAATCTGTTCGATATTCAGTCTATGCTGAAAATCCTCAATCTCTAATGAATATGGAGCGAGGCGAGAGGGTTCGATGAGTGCCAAGACTGCTCGTGGCACTACGTCGATGCGAATCTTCAATCTCTAATGAATATGGAGCAAGGCGAGAGGGTTCCATGAGTGTCACGACTGCTCGTGGCACTATGTCGATAAGAATTTTCAATCTCAAATGGCTACGAAGCAAGTTATACGCTGAACTGGCTGCTGAAATAGCATAAATATTCATTGCGTAGTTATAGACTATAATAACAACAGGTAACCCAGTTTGATTTGCGATTTACTCACGCTAATCTCTTCGATATTCAGTCTATGCTGAAAATCTTCAATCTCTAATGAATATGGAGCAAGGCGAGCGGGTTCGATGAGTGTCAAGACTGCTCGTGGCACGACGTCGATAAGAATATTTAATCTCAAATGGCTACGCAGCAAGTTATACGCTGAACTGGCTGCTGAAATAGCATAAATAATCATTGCGTAGTTACAGACTATAATAACGACAGGTAGCCTAGTTTGATTTGCGATTTACTCACGCTAATCTCTTCGATATTCAGTCTATGCTGGAAATCTTTAATCTCTAATGAATATGGAGCAAGGCGAGAGGGTTCGATGAGTGTCAAGACTGCTCGTGGCACTACGTCGATGAGAATCTTCAATCTCTAATGAATATGGAGCAAGGCGACAGAGTTCGATGAGTGTCAAGACTGCTCGTGGCACCACATCGATAAGAATCTATAATCTGGAATGGCTACGCAGCAAGTTATACGCTGAACTGGCTGCTGAAATAGCATAAATAATCATTGCGTAGTTACAGAGTATAATAACAACAGGTAGCCCAGTTTGATTTGCGATTTACTCACGCTAATCTCTTCGATATTCAGTCCACGCTGAAAATCTCCAATCTCTAATGAATATGGAGCAAGGCGAGAGGGTTCGATGAGTGCCAGGACTGCTCGTGGCACTACGTCGATGAGAATCTTCAATCTCTAATGAATATGGAGCAAGGCGAGAGGGTTCGATGAGTGTCAAGACTGCTCGTGGCACTACGTCGATAAGAATATTCAATCTCAAATGGCTACGCAGCAAGTTATACGCTGAACTGGCTGCTGGAATAGCATAAATAATCATTGCGTAGTTACAGACTATAATAACAACAGGTAGCCCAGTTCATTTGCGATTTACTCACGCTAATCTCTTCGATATTCAGTCTACGCTGAAAATCTCCAATCTCTAATGAATATGGAGCAAGGCGAGAGGGTTTGATGAGTGCCAGGACTGCTCGTGGCACTACGTCGATGAGAATCTTCAATCTCTAATGAATATGGAGCAAGGCGAGAGGGTTCGATGAGTGTCAAGACTGCTCGTGGCACTACGTCGATAAGAATATTCAATCTCAAATGGCTACGCAGCAAGTTATACGCTGAACTGGCTGCTGAAATAGCATAAATAATCATTGCGTAGTTACAGACTATGATAACAACAGGTAGCCCAATTTGATTTGCGATTTACTCACGCCAATCTGTTCGATATTCAGTCTATGCTGAAAATCCTCAATCTCTAATGAATATGGAGCGAGGCGAGAGGGTTCGATGAGTGCCAAGACTGCTCGTGGCTCTACGTCGATGCGAATCTTCAATCTCTAATGAATATGGAGCAAGGCGAGAGGGTTCCATGAGTGTCACGACTGCTCGTGGCACTATGTCGATAAGAATTTTTAATCTCGAATGGCTACGAATCAAGTTATACGCTGAACTGGCTGCTGAAATAGCATAAATATTCATTGCGTAGTTATAGACTATAATAACAACAGGTAGCCCAGTTTGATTTGCGATTTACTCACGCTAATCTCTTCGATATTCAGTCTATGCTGAAAATCTCCAATCTCTAATGAATATGGAGCAAGGCGAGCGGGTTCGATGAGTGTCAAGACTGCTCGTGGCACGACGTCGATAAGAATATTTAATCTCAAATGGCTACGCAGCAAGTTATACGCTGAACTGGCTGCTGAAATAGCATAAATAATCATTGCGTAGTTACAGACTATAATAACGACAGGTAGCCTAGTTTGATTTGCGATTTACTCACGCTAATCTCTTCGATATTCAGTCTATGCTGGAAATCTTAAATCTCTAATGAATATGGAGCAAGGCGAGAGGGTTCGATGAGTGTCAAGACTGCTCGTGGCACTACGTCGATGAGAATCTTAAATCTCTAATGAATATGGAGCAAGGCGAGAGGGTTCGATGAGTGTCAAGACTGCTCGTGGCACTACGTCGATAAGAATCTATAATCTCGAATGGCTACGCAGCCAGTTATACGCTGAACTGGCTGCTGAAATAGCATAAATAATCATTGCGTAGTTACAGACTGTAATAACAACCGGTAGCCCAGTTTGATTTCCGATTTACTCACGCTAATCTCTTCGATATTCAGTCTACGCTGAAAATCTTCAATCTCTAATGAATATGTAGCAAGGCGAGAGGGTACGATGAGTGCCAGGACTGCTCGTGGCACTACGTCGATGAGAATCTTCAATCTCTAATGAATATGGAGCAAGGCGAGAGGGTTCGATGAGTGTCAAGACTGCTCGTGGCACTACGTCGATAAGAATATTCAATCTCAAATGGCTACGCAGCAAGTTATACGCTGAACTGGCTGCTGAAATAGCATAAATAATCATTGCGTAGTTACAGACTATAATAACAACAGGTAGCCCAATTTGATTTGCGATTTACTCACGCCAATCTGTTCGATATTCAGTCTATGCTGAAAATCCTCAATCTCTAATGAATATGGAGCGAGGCGAGAGGGTTCGATGAGTGCCAAGACTGCTCGTGGCTCTACGTCGATGCGAATCTTCAATCTCTAATGAATATGGAGCAAGGCGAGAGGGTTCCATGAGTGTCACGACTGCTCGTGGCACTATGTCGATAAGAATTTTTAATCTCGAATGGCTACGAATCAAGTTATACGCTGAACTGGCTGCTGAAATAGCATAAATAATCATTGCGTAGTTACAGACTATAATAAGAACAGGTAGCCCAGTTTGATTTGTGATTTACTCACGCTAATCTCTTCGATATTCAGTCTACGCTGAGAATCTTCAATCTCTTATGAATATGGGGCAAGGCGAGAGGGCTTGATGAGTGCCAAGACTGCTCGTGGCACTACGTCGATGAGAATCTTCAATCTCTAATGAATATGGAGCAAGGCGAGAGGGTTCGATGAGTGTCAAGACTGCTCGTGACACTACGTCGATAAGAATCTTTGATCTCAAATGGCTACGGAGCAAGTTATACGCTGAACTGGCTGCCGAAATAGCATAAATATTCATTGCGTAGTTACAAACTATAATAACAACAGGTAGCCCAATTTGATTTGCGATTTACTCACGCTAATCTCTTCGATATTCAGTCTACGCTGAAAATCTTCAATCTCTAATGAATATGGAGCAAGGCGAGAGGGTTCGATGAGTGCCAGGACTGCTCGTGGCACTACGTCGATGAGAATCTTCAATCTCTAATGAATATGGAGCAAGGCGAGAGGGTTCGATGCGTGTCAAGACTGCTCCTGGCACTACGTCGATAAAAATCTTTAATCTCAAATGGCTACGGAGCAAGTTTTACGCTGAACTGGGTGCTGAAATAGCATAAATAATCATTGCGTAGTTACAGACTATAATAACAACAGGTAGCTCAGTTTGATTTGCGATTGACTCACGCCAATCTGTTCGATATTCAGTCTATGCTGAAAATTCTCGATCTCTAATGAATATGAAGCAAGGCGAGAGGGTTTGATGAGTGCCAATACTGCTCGTGGCACTACGTCGATGAGAATTTCCAATCTCTAATAAATATGGAGCGAGGCGAGAGGGTTCGATGAGCGTCAAGACTGGTCGTGGCACTTCGTCGATAAGAATCTTCAATCTCAAATGGCTACGCAGAAAGTTATACGCTGAACTGGCTGCTGAAATAGCATAAATAATCATTGCGTAGTTACAGACTATAATAACAACAGGTAGCCCAGTTTGATTTGTGATTTACTCACGCTAATCTCTTCGATATTCAGTCTATGCTGAAAATCTTCAATCTCTAATGAATATGGAGCAAGGCGAGAGGGTTCGATGAGTGTCAAGACTGCTCGTGGCACTACGTCGATAAGAATCTATAATCTCAAATGGATACGCAGCAAGTTATACGCTGAGCTGGCTGCTGAAATAGCATGAATAATAATTGCGTAGTTACAGACTATAATAACAACAGGTAGCCCAGTTTGATTTGCGATTTACTCACGCTAATCTCTTCGATATTCAATCTACGCTGAAAATCTTCAATCTCTAATGAATATGGAGCAAGGCGAGAGGGTTCGATGAGTGCCAAGACTGCTCGTGGCACTACGTCGATAAGAATCTTTAATCTCAAATGGCTACGGAGCAAGTTATACGCAGAACTGGCTGCTGAAATAGCATATATAATCATTGTGTAGTTACAGACTATAATAACAACAGGTAGCCCAGTTTGATTTGCGATTTACTTACGCTAATCTCTTCGATATTCAGTCTATGCTGAAAATCTTCAATCTCTAATGAATATGGAGCAAAGCGAAAGGGTTCGATGAGTGCCAGGACTGCTCGTGGCACTACGTCGATGAGAATCTTCAATCGCTAATGAATATGAAGCAAGGCGAGAGGGTTCGATGAGTGTCAAGACTGCTCGTGGCACTACGTCGATAAGGATTTTTAATCTCAAATGGCTACGCAGAAAGTTATACGCTGAACTGGCTGCTGAAATAGCATGAATAATCATTGCGTAGTTACAGACTATAATAAGAACAGGTAGCCCAGTTTGATTTGTGATTTACTCACGCTAATCTCTTCGATATTCAGTCTACGCTGAGAATCTTCAATCTCTAATGAATATGGGGCAAGGCGAGAGGGCTTGATGAGTGTCAAGACTGCTCGTGGCACTACGTCGATGAGAATCTTCAATCTCTAATGAATATGGAGCAAGGCGAGAGGGTTCGATGAGTGTCAAGACTGCTCGTGGCACTACGTCGATAAGAATATTTGATCTCAAATGGCTACGGAGCAAGTTTTACGCTGAACTGGGTGCTGAAATAGCATAAATAATCATTGCGTAGTTACAGACTATAATAACAACAGGTAGCCTAGTTTGATTTGCGATTTACTCACGCTAATCTCTTCGATATTCAGTTTACGCTGAAAATCTCCAATCTCTAATAAATATGGAGCAAGGCGAGAGGGTTCGATGTGTGCCAGGACTGCTCGTGGCACTACGTCGATGAGAATCTTCAATCTCTGATGAATATGGAGCAAGGCGAGACGGTTCGATGAGTGTCAAGACTGCTCCTGGCACTACGTCGATAAGAATCTTTGATCTCAAATGGCTACGGAGCAAGTTTTACGCTGAACTGGGTGCTGAAATAGCATAAATAATCATTGCGTAGCTACAGACTATAATAACAACAGGTAGCCCAGTTTGATTTGCGATTTACTCACGCTAATCTCTTCGATATTCAGTCTATGCTGAAAATCTTCAATCTCTAATGAATATGGAGCAAGGCGAGAGGGTTCGATGAGTGCCAAGACTGCTCGTGGCACTACGTCGATGAGAATCTTCAATCTATAATGAATATGGAGCAAGGCGAGAGGGTTCGATGAGTGTCAAGACTGCTCGTGGCACTACGTCGATAAGAATATTCAATCTCAAATGGCTACGCAGCAAGTTATACGCTGAACTGGCTGCTGAAATAGCATAAATAATCATTGCGTAGTTACAGACTATAATAACAACAGGTAGCCCAGTTTGATTTGCGATTTACTCACGCTAATCTCTTCGATATTCAGTCTATGCTGAAAATCTTCAATCTCTAATGAATATGGAGCAAAGCGAGAGGGTTCGATGAGTACCAAGACTGCTCGTGGCACTACGTCGATGAGAATCTTCAATCTATAATGAATATGGAGCAAAGCGAGAGGGTTCGATGAGTGTCAAGACTGCTCGTGACACTACGTCGATAAGAATATTTGATCTCAAATGGCTACGGAGCAAGTTTTACGCTGAACTGGGTGCTGAAATAGCATAAATATTCATTGCGTAGTTATAGACTATAATAACAACAGGTAGCCCAGTCTGATTTGCGATTTACTCACGCTAATCTCTTCGATATTCAGTCTATGCTGAAAATCTTCAATCTCTAATGAATATGGAGCAAGGCGAGCGGGTTCGATGAGTGTCAAGACTGCTCGTGGCACGACGTCGATAAGAATATTCAATCTCAAATGGCTACGCAGCAAGTTATACGCTGAACTGGCTGCTGAAATAGCATAAATAATCATTGCGTAGTTACAGACTATAATAACGACAGGTAGCCTAGTTTGATTTGCGATTTACTCACGCTAATCTCTTCGATATTCAGTCTATGCTGGAAATCTTCAATCTCTAATGAATATGGAGCAAGGCGAGAGGGTTCGATGAGTGTCAAGACTGCTCGTGGCACTACGTCGATGAGAATCTTCAATCTCTAATGAATATGGAGCAAGGCGAGAGAGTTCGATGAGTGTCAAGACTGCTCGTGGCACCACATCGATAAGAATCTATAATCTCGAATGGCTACGCAGCAAGTTATACGCTGAACTGGCTGCTGAAATAGCATAAATAATCATTGCGTAGTTACAGAGTATAATAACAACAGGTAGCCCAGTTTGATTTGCGATTGACTCACGCTAATCTCTTCGATATTCAGTTCACGCTGAAAATCTCCAATCTCTAATGAATATGGAGCAAGGCGAGAGGGTTCGATGAGTGCCAGGACTGCTCGTGGCACTACGTCGATGAGAATCTTCAATCTCTAATGAATATGGAGCAAGGCGAGAGGGTTCGATGAGTGTCAAGACTGCTCGTGGCACTACGTCGATAAGAATATTCAATCTCAAATGGCTACGCAGCAAGTTATACGCTGAACTGGCTGCTGGAATAGCATAAATAATCATTGCGTAGTTACAGACTATAATAACAACAGGTAGCCCAGTTTGATTTGCGATTTACTCACGCTAATCTCTTCGATATTCAGTCTACGCTGAAAATCTCCAATCTCTAATGAATATGGAGCAAGGCGAGAGGGTTCGATGAGTGCTAGGACTGCTCGTGGCACTACGTCGATGAGAATCTTCAATCTCTAATGAATATGGAGCAAGGCGAGAGGGTTCGATGAGTGTCAAGACTGCTCGTGGCACTACGTCGATAAGAATATTCAATCTCAAATGGCTACGCAGCAAGTTATACGCTGAACTGGCTGCTGAAATAGCATAAATAATCATTGCGTAGTTACAGACTATAATAACAACAGGTAGCCCAATTTGATTTGCGATTTACTCACGCCAATCTGTTCGATATTCAGTCTATGCTGAAAATCCTCAATCTCTAATGAATATGGAGCGAGGCGAGAGGGTTCGATGAGTGCCAAGACTGCTCGTGGCTCTACGTCGATGCGAATCTTCAATCTCTAATGAATATGGAGCAAGGCGAGAGGGTTCCATGAGTGTCACGACTGCTCGTGGCACTACGTCGATAAGAATCTATAATCTCGAATGGCTACGCAGCCAGTTATACGCTGAACTGGCTGCTGAAATAGCATAAATAATCATTGCGTAGTTACAGACTGTAATAACAACCGGTAGCCCAGTTTGATTTCCGATTTACTCACGCTAATCTCTTCGATATTCAGTCTACGCTGAAAATTTTCAATCTCTAATGAATATGTAGCAAGGCGAGAGGGTACGATGAGTGCCAGGACTGCTCGTGGCACTACGTCGATGAGAATCTTCAATCTCTAATGAATATGGAGCAAGGCGAGAGGGTTCGATGAGTGTCAAGACTGCTCGTGGCACTACGTCGATAAGAATATTCAATCTCAAATGGCTACGCAGCAAGTTATACGCTGAACTGGCTGCTGAAATAGCATAAATAATCATTGCGTAGTTACAGACTATAATAACAACAGGTAGCCCAATTTGATTTGCGATTTACTCACGCCAATCTGTTCGATATTCAGTCTATGCTGAAAATCCTGAATCTCTAATGAATATGGAGCGAGCCGAGAGGGTTCGATGAGTGCCAAGACTGCTCGTGGCTCTACGTCGATGCGAATCTTCAATCTCTAATGAATATGGAGCAAGGCGAGAGGGTTCCATGAGTGTCACGACTGCTCGTGGCACTATGTCGATAGGAATTTTTAATCTCGAATGGCTACGAATCAAGTTATACGCTGAACTGGCTGCTGAAATAGCATAAATAATCATTGCGTAGTTACAGACTATAATAAGAACAGGTAGCCCAGTTTGATTTGTGATTTACTCACGCTAATCTCTTCGATATTCAGTCTACGCTGAGAATCTTCAATCTCTCATGAATATGGGGCAAGGCGAGAGGGCTTGATGAGTGCCAAGACTGCTCGTGGCACTACGTCGATGAGAATCTTCAATCTCTAATGAATATGGAGCAAGGCGAGAGGGTTCGATGAGTGTCAAGACTGCTCGTGACACTACGTCGATAAGAATATTTGATCTCAAATGGCTACGGAGCAAGTTTTACGCTGAACTGGGTGCTGAAATAGCATAAATAATCATTGCGTAGTTACAGACTATAATAACGACAGGTAGCCTAGTTTGATTTGCGATTTACTCACGCTAATCTCTTCGATATTCAGTCTATGCTGGAAATTTTTAATCTCTAATGAATATGGAGCAAGGCGAGAGGGTTCGATGAGTGTCAAGACTGCTCGTGGCACTACGTCGATGAGAATCTTCAATCTCTAATGAATATGGAGCAAGGCGACAGAGTTCGATGAGTGTCAAGACTGCTCGTGGCACCACATCGATAAGAATCTATAATCTGGAATGGCTACGCAGCAAGTTATACGCTGAACTGGCTGCTGAAATAGCATAAATAATCATTGCGTAGTTACAGAGTATAATAACAACAGGTAGCCCAGTTTGATTTGCGATTTACTCACGCTAATCTCTTCGATATTCAGTCCACGCTGAAAATCTCCAATCTCTGATGAATATGGAGCAAGGCGAGAGGGTTCGATGAGTGCCAGGACTGCTCGTGGCACTACGTCGATGAGAATCTTCAATCTCTAATGAATATGGAGCAAGGCGAGAGGGTTCGATGAGTGTCAAGACTGCTCGTGGCACTACGTCGATAAGAATATTCAATCTCAAATGGCTACGCAGCAAGTTATATGCTGAACTGGCTGCTGGAATAGCATAAATAATCATTGCGTAGTTACAGACTATAATAACAACAGGTAGCCCAGTTTGATTTGCGATTTACTCACGCTAATCTCTTCGATATTCAGTCTACGCTGAAAATCTCCAATCTCTAATGAATATGGAGCAAGGCGAGAGGGTTTGATGAGTGCCAGGACTGCTCGTGGCACTACGTCGATGAGAATCTTCAATCTCTAATGAATATGGAGCAAGGCGAGAGGGTTCGATGAGTGTCAAGACTGCTCGTGGCACTACGTCGATAAGAATATTCAATCTCAAATGGCTACGCAGCAAGTTATACGCTGAACTGGCTGCTGAAATAGCATGAATAATCATTGCGTAGTTACAGACTATAATAACAACAGGTAGCCCAATTTGATTTGCGATTTACTCACGCCAATCTGTTTGATATTCAGTCTATGCTGAAAATCCTCAATCTCTAATGAATATGGAGCGAGGCGAGAGGGTTCGATGAGTGCCAGGACTGCTCGTGGCACTACGTCGATGAGAATCTTCAATCTCTAATGAATATGGAGCAAGGCGAGAGGGTTCGATGAGTGTCAAGACTGCTCGTGGCACTACGTCGATAAGAATATTGAATCTCAAATGGCTACGCAGCAAGTTATACGCTGAACTGGCTGCTGGAATAGCATAAATAATCATTGCGTAGTTACAGACTATAATAACAACAGGTAGCCCAGTTTGATTTGCGATTTACTCACGCTAATCTCTTCGATATTCAGTCTACGCTGAAAATCTCCAATCTCTAATGAATATGGAGCAAGGCGAGAGGGCTTGATGAGTGCCAAGACTGCTCGTGGCACTACGTCGATGAGAATCTTCAATCTCTAATGAATATGGAGCAAGGCGAGAGGGTTCGATGAGTGTCAAGACTGCTCGTGACACTACGTCGATAAGAATATTTGATCTCAAATGGCTACGGAGCAAGTTTTACGCTGAACTGGGTGCTGAAATAGCATAAATAATGATTGCGTAGTTACAGACTATAATAACAACAGGTAGCACAGTTTGATTTGCGATTTACTCACGCTAATCTCTTCGATATTCAGTCTATGCTGAAAATCTTCAATCTCTAATGAATATGGAGCAAGGCGAGAGGGTTCGATGAGTGCCAAGACTGCTCGTGGCACTACGTCGATGAGAATCTTCAATCTATAATGAATATGGAGCAAGGCGAGAGGGTTCGATGAGTGTCAAGACTGCTCGTGGCACTACGTCGATAAGAATATTCAATCTCAAATGGCTACGCAGCAAGTTATACGCTGAACTGGCTGCTGAAATAGCATAAATAATCATTGCGTAGTTACAGACTATAATAACAACAGGTAGCCCAGTTTGATTTGCGATTTACTCACGCCAATCTGTTCGATATTCAGTCTATGCTGAAAATCCTCAATCTCTAATGAATATGGAGCGAGGCGAGAGGGTTCGATGAGTGCCAAGACTGCTCGTGGCACTACGTCGATGCGAATCTTCAATCTCTAATGAATATGGAGCAAGGCGAGAGGGTTCCATGAGTGTCACGACTGCTCGTGGCACTATGTCGATAAGAATTTTCAATCTCAAATGGCTACGAAGCAAGTTATACGCTGAACTGGCTGCTGAAATAGCATAAATATTCATTGCGTAGTTATAGACTATAATAACAACAGGTAACCCAGTTTGATTTGCGATTTACTCACGCTAATCTCTTCGATATTCAGTCTATGCTGAAAATCTTCAATCTCTAATGAATATGGAGCAAGGCGAGCGGGTTCGATGAGTGTCAAGACTGCTCGTGGCACGACGTCGATAAGAATATTTAATCTCAAATGGCTACGCAGCAAGTTATACGCTGAACTGGCTGCTGAAATAGCATAAATAATCATTGCGTAGTTACAGACTATAATAACGACAGGTAGCCTAGTTTGATTTGCGATTTACTCACGCTAATCTCTTCGATATTCAGTCTATGCTGGAAATCTTTAATCTCTAATGAATATGGAGCAAGGCGAGACGGTTCGATGAGTGTCAAGACTGCTCCTGGCACTACGTCGATAAGAATCTTTGATCTCAAATGGCTACGGAGCAAGTTTTACGCCGAACTGGGTGCTGAAATAGCATGAATAATCATTGCGTAGTTACAGACTATAATAACAACAGGTAGCACAGTTTGATTTGCGATTTACTCACGCTAATCTCTTCGATATTCAGTCTATGCTGAAAATCTTCAATCTCTAATGAATATGGAGCAAGGCGAGAGGGTTCGATGAGTGCCAAGACTGCTCGTGGCACTACGTCGATGAGAATCTTCAATCTATAATGAATATGGAGCAAGGCGAGAGGGTTCGATGAGTGTCAAGACTGCTCGTGGCACTACGTCGATAAGAATATTCAATCTCAAATGGCTACGCAGCAAGTTATACGCTGAACTGGCTGCTGAAATAGCATAAATAATCATTGCGTAGTTACAGACTATAATAACAACAGGTAGCCCAGTTTGATTTGCGATTTACTCACGCCAATCTGTTCGATATTCAGTCTATGCTGAAAATCCTCAATCTCTAATGAATATGGAGCGAGGCGAGAGGGTTCGATGAGTGCCAAGACTGCTCGTGGCACTACGTCGATGCGAATCTTCAATCTCTAATGAATATGGAGCAAGGCGAGAGGGTTCCATGAGTGTCACGACTGCTCGTGGCACTATGTCGATAAGAATATTCAATCTCAAATGGCTACGCAGCAAGTTATACGCTGAACTGGCTGCTGGAATAGCATAAATAATCATTGCGTAGTTACAGACTATAATAACAACAGGTAGCCCAGTTTGATTTGCGATTTACTCACGCTAATCTCTTCGATATTCAGTCTACGCTGAAAATCTCCAATCTCTAATGAATATGGAGCAAGGCGAGAGGGCTTGATGAGTGCCAAGACTGCTCGTGGCACTTCGTCGATGAGAATCTTCAATCTCTAATGAATATGGAGCAAGGCGAGAGGGTTCGATGAGTGTCAAGACTGCTCGTGACACTACGTCGGTAAGAATATTTGATCTCAAATGGCTACGGAGCAAGTTTTACGCTGAACTGGGTGCTGAAATAGCATAAATAATGATTGCGTAGTTACAGACTATAATAACAACAGGCAGCCTAGTTTGATTTGCGATTTACTCACGCTAATCTCTTCGATATTCAGTCTACGCTGAAAATCTCCAATCTCTAATGAATATGGAGCAAGGCGAGAGGGCTTGATGAGTGCCAAGACTGCTCGTGGCACTACGTCGATGAGAATCTTCAATCTCTAATGAATATGGAGCAAGGCGAGAGGGTTCGATGAGTGTCAAGACTGCTCGTGACACTACGTCGATAAGAATATTTGATCTCAAATGGCTACGGAGCAAGTTTTACGCTGAACTGGCTGCTGAAATAGCATAAATATTCATTGCGAAGTTATAGACTATAATAACAACAGGTAGCCCAGTTTGATTTGCGATTTACTCACGCTAATCTCTTCGATATTCAGTCTATGCTGAAAATCTCCAATCTCTAATGAATATGGAGCAAGGCGAGCGGGTTCGATGAGTGTCAAGACTGCTCGTGGCACGACGTCGATAAGAATATTTAATCTCAAATGGCTACGCAGCAAGTTATACGCTGAACTGGCTGCTGAAATAGCATAAATAATCATTGCGTAGTTACAGACTATAATAACGACAGGTAGCCTAGTTTGATTTGCGATTTACTCACGCTAATCTCTTCGATATTCAGTCTATGCTGGAAATCTTAAATCTCTAATGAATATGGAGCAAGGCGAGAGGGTTCGATGAGTGTCAAGACTGCTTGTGGCACTACGTCGATGAGAATCTTAAATCTCTAATGAATATGGAGCAAGGCGAGAGGGTTCGATGAGTGTCAAGACTGCTCGTGGCACTACGTCGATAAGAATCTATAATCTCGAATGGCTACGCAGCCAGTTATACGCTGAACTGGCCGCTGAAATAGCATAAATAATCATTGCGTAGTTACAGACTGTAATAACAACCGGTAGCCCAGTTTGATTTCCGATTTACTCACGCTAATCTCTTCGATATTCAGTCTACGCTGAAAATTTTCAATCTCTAATGAATATGTAGCAAGGCGAGAGGGTACGATGAGTGCCAGGACTGCTCGTGGCACTACGTCGATGAGAATCTTCAATCTCTAATGAATATGGAGCAAGGCGAGAGGGTTCGATGAGTGTCAAGACTGCTCGTGGCACTACGTCGATAAGAATATTCAATCTCAAATGGCTACGCAGCAAGTTATACGCTGAACTGGCTGCTGAAATAGCATAAATAATCATTGCGTAGTTACAGACTATAATAACAACAGGTAGCCCAATTTGATTTGCGATTTACTCACGCCAATCTGTTCGATATTCAGTCTATGCTGAAAATCCTGAATCTCTAATGAATATGGAGCGAGCCGAGAGGGTTCGATGAGTGCCAAGACTGCTCGTGGCTCTACGTCGATGCGAATCTTCAATCTCTAATGAATATGGAGCAAGGCGAGAGGGTTCCATGAGTGTCACGACTGCTCGTGGCACTATGTCGATAGGAATTTTTAATCTCGAATGGCTACGAATCAAGTTATACGCTGAACTGGCTGCTGAAATAGCATAAATAATCATTGCGTAGTTACAGACTATAATAAGAACAGGTAGCCCAGTTTGATTTGTGATTTACTCACGCTAATCTCTTCGATATTCAGTCTACGCTGAGAATCTTCAATCTCTCATGAATATGGGGCAAGGCGAGAGGGCTTGATGAGTGCCAAGACTGCTCGTGGCACTACGTCGATGAGAATCTTCAATCTCTAATGAATATGGAGCAAGGCGAGAGGGTTCGATGAGTGTCAAGACTGCTCGTGACACTACGTCGATAAGAATATTTGATCTCAAATGGCTACGGAGCAAGTTTTACGCTGAACTGGGTGCTGAAATAGCATAAATAATCATTGCGTAGTTACAGACTATAATAACGACAGGTAGCCTAGTTTGATTTGCGATTTACTCACGCTAATCTCTTCGATATTCAGTCTATGCTGGAAATCTTTAATCTCTAATGAATATGGAGCAAGGCGAGAGGGTTCGATGAGTGTCAAGACTGCTCGTGGCACTACGTCGATGAGAATCTTCAATCTCTAATGAATATGGAGCAAGGCGACAGAGTTCGATGAGTGTCAAGACTGCTCGTGGCACCACATCGATAAGAATCTATAATCTGGAATGGCTACGCAGCAAGTTATACGCTGAACTGGCTGCTGAAATAGCATAAATAATCATTGCGTAGTTACAGAGTATAATAACAACAGGTAGCCCAGTTTGATTTGCGATTTACTCACGCTAATCTCTTCGATATTCAGTCCACGCTGAAAATCTCCAATCTCTGATGAATATGGAGCAAGGCGAGAGGGTTCGATGAGTGCCAGGACTGCTCGTGGCACTACGTCGATGAGAATCTTCAATCTCTAATGAATATGGAGCAAGGCGAGAGGGTTCGATGAGTGTCAAGACTGCTCGTGGCACTACGTCGATAAGAATATTCAATCTCAAATGGCTACGCAGCAAGTTATATGCTGAACTGGCTGCTGGAATAGCATAAATAATGATTGCGTAGTTACAGACTATAATAACAACAGGTAGCCCAGTTTGATTTGCGATTTACTCACGCTAATCTCTTCGATATTCAGTCTACGCTGAAAATCTCCAATCTCTAATGAATATGGAGCAAGGCGAGAGGGTTTGATGAGTGCCAGGACTGCTCGTGGCACTACGTCGATGAGAATCTTCAATCTCTAATGAATATGGAGCAAGGCGAGAGGGTTCGATGAGTGTCAAGACTGCTCGTGGCACTACGTCGATAAGAATATTCAATCTCAAATGGCTACGCAGCAAGTTATACGCTGAACTGGCTGCTGAAATAGCATGAATAATCATTGCGTAGTTACAGACTATAATAACAACAGGTAGCCCAATTTGATTTGCGATTTACTCACGCCAATCTGTTTGATATTCAGTCTATGCTGAAAATCCTCAATCTCTAATGAATATGGAGCGAGGCGAGAGGGTTCGATGAGTGCCAAGACTGCTCGTGGCTCTACGTCGATGCGAATCTTCAATCTCTAATGAATATGGAGCAAGGCGAGAGGGTTCCATGAGTGTCACGACTGCTCGTGGCACTATGTCGATAAGAATTTTTAATCTCGAATGGCTACGAATCAAGTTATACGCTGAACTGGCTGCTGAAATAGCATAAATATTCATTGCGTAGTTATAGACTATAATAACAACAGGTAGCCCAGTTTGATTTGCGATTCACTCACGCTAATCTCTTCGATATTCAGTCTATGCTGAAAATCTCCAATCTGTAATGAATATGGAGCAAGGCGAGAGGGTTCGATGAGTGTCAAGACTGCTCGTGGCACTACGTCGATAAGAATATTCAATCTCAAATGGCTACGCAGCAAGTTATATGCTGAACTGGCTGCTGGAATAGCATAAATAATCATTGCGTAGTTATAGACTATAATAACAACAGGTAGCCCAGTTTGATTTGCGATTTACTCACGCTAATCTCTTCGATATTCAGTCTACGCTGAAAATCTCCAATCTCTAATGAATATGGAGCAAGGCGAGAGGGTTCGATGAGTGCCAGGACTGCTCGTGGCACTACGTCGATGAGAATCTTCAATCTCTAATGAATATGGAGCAAGGCGAGAGGGTTCGATGAGTGTCAAGACTGCTCGTGGCACTACGTCGATAAGAATATTCAATCTCAAATGGCTACGCAGCAAGTTATACGCTGAACTGGCTGCTGAAATAGCATGAATAATCATTGCGTAGTTACAGACTATAATAACAACAGGTAGCCCAATTTGATTTGCGATTTACTCACGCCAATCTGTTCGATATTCAGTCTATGCTGAAAATCCTCAATCTCTAATGAATATGGAGCGAGGCGAGAGGGTTCGATGAGTGCCAAGACTGCTCGTGGCTCTACGTCGATGCGAATCTTCAATCTCTAATGAATATGGAGCAAGGCGAGAGGGTTCCATGAGTGTCACGACTGCTCGTGGCACTATGTCGATAAGAATTTTTAATCTCGAATGGCTACGAATCAAGTTATACGCTGAACTGGCTGCTGAAATAGCATAAATATTCATTGCGTAGTTATAGACTATAATAACAACAGGTAGCCCAGTTTGATTTGCGATTCACTCACGCTAATCTCTTCGATATTCAGTCTATGCTGAAAATCTCCAATCTGTAATGAATATGGAGCAAGGCGAGCGGGTTCGATGAGTGTCAAGACTGCTCGTGGCACGACGTCGATAAGAATATTCAATCTCAAATGGCTACGCAGCAAGTTATACGCTGAACTGGCTGCTGAAATAGCATAAATAATCATTGCGTAGTTACAGACTATAATAACGACAGGTAGCCTAGTTTGATTTGCGATTTACTCACGCTAATCTCTTCGATATTCAGTCTATGCTGGAAATCTTAAATCTCTAATGAATATGGAGCAAGGCGAGAGGGTTCGATGAGTGTCAAGACTGCTCGTGGCACTACGTCGATGAGAATCTTAAATCTCTAATGAACATGGAGCAAGGCGAGAGGGTTCGATGAGTGTCAAGACTGCTCGTGGCACTACGTCGATAAGAATCTATAATCTCGAATGGCTACGCAGCCAGTTATACGCTGAACTGGCTGCTGAAATAGCATAAATAATCATTGCGTAGTTACAGACTGTAATAACAACCGGTAGCCCAGTTTGATTTCCGATTTACTCACGCTGATCTCTTCGATATTCAGTCTACGCTGAAAATCTTCAATCTCTAATGAATATGTAGCAAGGCGAGAGGGTACGATGAGTGCCAGGACTGCTCGTGGCACTACGTCGATGAGAATCTTCAATCTCTAATGAATATGGAGCAAGGCGAGAGGGTTCGATGAGTGTCAAGACTGCTCGTGGCACTACGTCGATAAGAATATTCAATCTCAAATGGCTACGCAGCAAGTTATACGCTGAACTGACTGCTGAAATAGCATAAATAATCATTGCGTAGTTACAGACTATAATAACAACAGGTAGCCCAATTTGATTTGCGATTTACTCACGCCAATCTGTTCGATATTCAGTCTATGCTGAAAATCCTCAATCTCTAATGAATATGGAGCGAGGCGAGAGGGTTCGATGAGTGCCAAGACTGCTCGTGGCTCTACGTCGATGCGAATCTTCAATCTCTAATGAATATGGAGCAAGGCGAGAGGGTTCCATGAGTGTCACGACTGCTCGTGACACTACGTCGATAAGAATATTTGATCTCAAATGGCTACGGAGCAAGTTTTACGCTGAACTGGGTGCTGAGATAGCATAAATAATCATTGCGTAGTTACAGACTATAATAACGACAGGTAGCCTAGTTTGATTTGCGATTTACTCACGCTAATCTCTTCGATATTCAGTCTATGCTGGAAATCTTTAATCTCTAATGAATATGGAGCAAGGCGAGAGGGTTCGATGAGTGTCAAGACTGCTCGTGGCACTACGTCGATGAGAATCTTCAATCTCTAATGAATATGGAGCAAGGCGACAGAGTTCGATGAGTGTCAAGACTGCTCGTGGCACTACGTCGATAAGAATATTCAATCTCAAATGGCTACGCAGCAAGTTATACGCTGAACTGGCTGCTGAAATAGCATGAATAATCATTGCGTAGTTACAGACTATAATAACAACAGGTAGCCCAATTTGATTTGCGATTTACTCACGCCAATCTGTTCGATATTCAGTCTATGCTGAAAATCCTCAATCTCTAATGAATATGGAGCGAGGCGAGAGGGTTCGATGAGTGCCAAGACTGCTCGTGGCTCTACGTCGATGCGAATCTTCAATCTCTAATGAATATGGAGCAAGGCGAGAGGGTTCCATGAGTGTCACGACTGCTCGTGGCACTATGTCGATAAGAATTTTTAATCTCGAATGGCTACGAATCAAGTTATACGCTGAACTGGCTGCTGAAATAGCATAAATATTCATTGCGTAGTTATAGACTATAATAACAACAGGTAGCCCAGTTTGATTTGCGATTCACTCACGCTAATCTCTTCGATATTCAGTCTATGCTGAAAATCTCCAATCTGTAATGAATATGGAGCAAGGCGAGCGGGTTCGATGAGTGTCAAGACTGCTCGTGGCACGACGTCGATAAGGATATTTAATCTCAAATGGCTACGCAGCAAGTTATACGCTGAACTGGCTGCTGAAATAGCATAAATAATCATTGCGTAGTTACAGACTATAATAACGACAGGTAGCCTAGTTTGATTTGCGATTTACTCACGCTAATCTCTTCGATATTCAGTCTATGCTGGAAATCTTAAATCTCTAATGAATATGGAGCAAGGCGAGAGGGTTCGATGAGTGTCAAGACTGCTCGTGGCACTACGTCGATGAGAATCTTAAATCTCTAATGAACATGGAGCAAGGCGAGAGGGTTCGATGAGTGTCAAGACTGCTCGTGGCACTACGTCGATAAGAATCTATAATCTCGAATGGCTACGCAGCCAGTTATACGCTGAACTGGCTGCTGAAATAGCATAAATAATCATTGCGTAGTTACAGACTGTAATAACAACCGGTAGCCCAGTTTGATTTCCGATTTACTCACGCTGATCTCTTCGATATTCAGTCTACGCTGAAAATCTTCAATCTCTAATGAATATGTAGCAAGGCGAGAGGGTACGATGAGTGCCAGGACTGCTCGTGGCACTACGTCGATGAGAATCTTCAATCTCTAATGAATATGGAGCAAGGCGAGAGGGTTCGATGAGTGTCAAGACTGCTCGTGGCACTACGTCGATAAGAATATTCAATCTCAAATGGCTACGCAGCAAGTTATACGCTGAACTGACTGCTTAAATAGCATAAATAATCATTGCGTAGTTACAGACTATAATAACAACAGGTAGCCCAATTTGATTTGCGATTTACTCATGCCAATCTGTTCGATATTCAGTCTATGCTGAAAATCCTCAATCTCTAATGAATATGGAGCGAGGCGAGAGGGTTCGATGAGTGCCAAGACTGCTCGTGGCTCTACGTCGATGCGAATCTTCAATCTCTAATGAATATGGAGCAAGGCGAGAGGGTTCCATGAGTGTCACGACTGCTCGTGACACTACGTCGATAAGAATATTTGATCTCAAATGGCTACGGAGCAAGTTTTACGCTGAACTGGGTGCTGAGATAGCATAAATAATCATTGCGTAGTTACAGACTATAATAACGACAGGTAGCCTAGTTTGATTTGCGATTTACTCACGCTAATCTCTTCGATATTCAGTCTATGCTGGAAATCTTTAATCTCTAATGAATATGGAGCAAGGCGAGAGGGTTCGATGAGTGTCAAGACTGCTCGTGGCACTACGTCGATGAGAATCTTCAATCTCTAATGAATATGGAGCAAGGCGACAGAGTTCGATGAGTGTCAAGACTGCTCGTGGCACTACGTCGATAAGAATATTCAATCTCAAATGGCTACGCAGCAAGTTATACGCTGAACTGGCTGCTGAAATAGCATGAATAATCATTGCGTAGTTACAGACTATAATAACAACAGGTAGCCCAATTTGATTTGCGATTTACTCACGCCAATCTGTTCGATATTCAGTCTATGCTGAAAATCCTCAATCTCTAATGAATATGGAGCGAGGCGAGAGGGTTCGATGAGTGCCAAGACTGCTCGTGGCTCTACGTCGATGCGAATCTTCAATCTCTAATGAATATGGAGCAAGGCGAGAGGGTTCCATGAGTGTCACGACTGCTCGTGGCACTATGTCGATAAGAATTTTTAATCTCGAATGGCTACGAATCAAGTTATACGCTGAACTGGCTGCTGAAATAGCATAAATATTCATTGCGTAGTTATAGACTATAATAACAACAGGTAGCCCAGTTTGATTTGCGATTCACTCACGCTAATCTCTTCGATATTCAGTCTATGCTGAAAATCTCCAATCTGTAATGAATATGGAGCAAGGCGAGCGGGTTCGATGAGTGTCAAGACTGCTCGTGGCACGACGTCGATAAGGATATTTAATCTCAAATGGCTACGCAGCAAGTTATACGCTGAACTGGCTGCTGAAATAGCATAAATAATCATTGCGTAGTTACAGACTATAATAACGACAGGTAGCCTAGTTTGATTTGCGATTTACTCACGCTAATCTCTTCGATATTCAGTCTATGCTGGAAATCTTAAATCTCTAATGAATATGTAGCAAGGCGAGAGGGTTCGATGAGTGTCAAGACTGCTCGTGGCACTACGTCGATGAGAATCTTAAATCTCTAATGAACATGGAGCAAGGCGAGAGGGTTCGATGAGTGTCAAGACTGCTCGTGGCACTACGTCGATAAGAATCTATAATCTCGAATGGCTACGCAGCCAGTTATACGCTGAACTGGCTGCTGAAATAGCATAAATAATCATTGCGTAGTTACAGACTGTAATAACAACCGGTAGCCCAGTTTGATTTCCGATTTACTCACGCTGATCTCTTCGATATTCAGTCTACGCTGAAAATCTTCAATCTCTAATGAATATGTAGCAAGGCGAGAGGGTACGATGAGTGCCAGGACTGCTCGTGGCACTACGTCGATGAGAATCTTCAATCTCTAATGAATATGGAGCAAGGCGAGAGGGTTCGATGAGTGTCAAGACTGCTCGTGGCACTACGTCGATAAGAATATTCAATCTCAAATGGCTACGCAGCAAGTTATACGCTGAACTGACTGCTTAAATAGCATAAATAATCATTGCGTAGTTACAGACTATAATAACAACAGGTAGCCCAATTTGATTTGCGATTTACTCATGCCAATCTGTTCGATATTCAGTCTATGCTGAAAATCCTCAATCTCTAATGAATATGGAGCGAGGCGAGAGGGTTCGATGAGTGCCAAGACTGCTCGTGGCTCTACGTCGATGCGAATCTTCAATCTCTAATGAATATGGAGCAAGGCGAGAGGGTTCCATGAGTGTCACGACTGCTCGTGACACTACGTCGATAAGAATATTTGATCTCAAATGGCTACGGAGCAAGTTTTACGCTGAACTGGGTGCTGAGATAGCATAAATAATCATTGCGTAGTTACAGACTATAATAACGACAGGTAGCCTAGTTTGATTTGCGATTTACTCACGCTAATCTCTTCGATATTCAGTCTATGCTGGAAATCTTTAATCTCTAATGAATATGGAGCAAGGCGAGAGGGTTCGATGAGTGTCAAGACTGCTCGTGGCACTACGTCGATGAGAATCTTCAATCTCTAATGAATATGGAGCAAGGCGACAGAGTTCGATGAGTGTCAATACTGCTCGTGGCACCACATCGATAAGAATCTATAATCTGGAATGGCTACGCAGCAAGTTATACGCTGAACTGGCTGCTGAAATAGCATAAATAATCATTGCGTAGTTACAGAGTATAATAACAACAGGTAGCCCAGTTTGATTTGCGATTTACTCACGCTAATCTCTTCGATATTCAGTCCACGCTGAAAATCTCCAATCTCTAATGAATATGGAGCAAGGCGAGAGGGTTCGATGAGTGCCAGGACTGCTCGTGGCACTACGTCGATGAGAATCTTCAATCTCTAATGAATATGGAGCAAGGCGAGAGGGTTCGATGAGTGTCAAGACTGCTCGTGGCACTACGTCGATAAGAATATTCAATCTCAAATGGCTACGCAGCAAGTTATACGCTGAACTGGCTGCTGGAATAGCATAAATAATCATTGCGTAGTTACAGACTATAATAACAACAGGTAGCCCAGTTTGATTTGCGATTTACTCACGCTAATCTCTTCGATATTCAGTCTACGCTGAAAATCTCCAATCTCTAATGAATATGGAGCAAGGCGAGAGGGTTTGATGAGTGCCAGGACTGCTCGTGGCACTACGTCGATGAGAATCTTCAATCTCTAATGAATATGGAGCAAGGCGAGAGGGTTCGATGAGTGTCAAGACTGCTCGTGGCACTACGTCGATAAGAATATTCAATCTCAAATGGCTACGCAGCAAGTTATACGCTGAACTGGCTGCTGAAATAGCATAAATAATCATTGCGTAGTTACAGACTATAATAACAACAGGTAGCCCAATTTGATTTGCGATTTACTCACGCCAATCTGTTCGATATTCAGTCTATGCTGAAAATCCTCAATCTCTAATGAATATGGAGCAAGGCGAGAGGGTTCGATGAGTGTCAAGACTGCTCGTGGCACTACGTCGATGAGAATCTTAAATCTCTAATGAATATGGAGCAAGGCGAGAGGGTTCGATGAGTGTCAAGACTGCTCGTGGCACTACGTCGATAAGAATCTATAATGTCGAATGGCTACGCAGCCAGTTATACGCTGAACTGGCTGCTGAAATAGCATAAATAATCATTGCGTAGTTACAGACTGTAATAACAACCGGTAGCCCAGTTTGATTTCCGATTTACTCACGCTGATCTCTTCGATATTCAGTCTACGCTGAAAATCTTCAATCTCTAATGAATATGTAGCAAGGCGAGAGGGTACGATGAGTGCCAGGACTGCTCGTGGCACTACGTCGATGAGAATCTTCAATCTCTAATGAATATGGAGCAAGGCGAGAGGGTTCGATGAGTGTCAAGACTGCTCGTGGCACTACGTCGATAAGAATATTCAATCTCAAATGGCTACGCAGCAAGTTATACGCTGAACTGGCTGCTGAAATAGCATAAATAATCATTGCGTAGTTACAGACTATAATAACAACAGGTAGCCCAATTTGATTTGCGATTTACTCACGCCAATCTGTTCGATATTCAGTCTATGCTGAAAATCCTCAATCTCTAATGAATATGGAGCGAGGCGAGAGGGTTCGATGAGTGCCAAGACTGCTCGTGGCTCTACGTCGATGCGAATCTTCAATCTCTAATGAATATGGAGCAAGGCGAGAGGGTTCCATGAGTGTCACGACTGCTCGTGGCACTATGTCGATAAGAATTTTTAATCTCGAATGGCTACGAATCAAGTTATACGCTGAACTGGCTGCTGAAATAGCATAAATAATCATTGCGTAGTTACAGACTATAATAAGAACAGGTAGCCCAGTTTGATTTGTGATTTACTCACGCTAATCTCTTCGATATTCAGTCTACGCTGAGAATCTTCAATCTCTTATGAATATGGGGCAAGGCGAGAGGGCTTGATGAGTGCCAAGACTGCTCGTGGCACTACGTCGATGAGAATCTTCAATCTCTAATGAATATGGAGCAAGGCGAGAGGGTTCGATGAGTGTCAAGACTGCTCGTGACACTACGTCGATAAGAATATTTGATCTCAAATGGCTACGTAGCAAGTTTTACGCTGAACTGGGTGCTGAAATAGCATAAATAATCATTGCGTAGTTACAGACTATAATAACAACAGGTAGCCTAGTTTGATTTGCGATTTACTCACGCTAATCTCTTCGATATTCAGTTTACGCTGAAAATCTCCAATCTCTAATAAATATGGAGCAAGGCGAGAGGGTTCGATGTGTGCCAGGACTGCTCGTGGCACTACGTCGATGAGAATCTTCAATCTCTAATGAATATGGAGCAAGGCGAGACGGTTCGATGAGTGTCAAGACTGCTCCTGGCACTACGTCGATAAGAATCTTTGATCTCAAATGGCTACGGAGCAAGTTTTACGCTGAACTGGGTGCTGAAATAGCATAAATAATCATTGCGTAGTTACAGACTATAATAACAACAGGTAGCCCAGTTTGATTTGCGATTTACTCACGCTAATCTCTTCGATATTCAGTCTATGCTGAAAATCTTCAATCTCTAATGACTATGGAGCAAGGCGAGAGGGTTCGATGAGTGCCAAGACTGCTCGTGGCACTACGTCGATGAGAATCTTCAATCTATAATGAATATGGAGCAAGGCGAGAGGGTTCGATGAGTGTCAAGACTGCTCGTGGCACTACGTCGATAAGAATATTCAATCTCAAATGGCTACGCAGCAAGTTATACGCTGAACTGGCTGCTGAAATAGCATAAATAATCATTGCGTAGTTACAGACTATAATAACAACAGGTAGCCCAGTTTGATTTGCGATTTACTCACGCCAATCTGTTCGATATTCAGTCTATGCTGAAAATCCTCAATCTCTAATGAATATGGAGCGAGGCGAGAGGGTTCGATGAGTGCCAAGACTGCTCGTGGCACTACGTCGATGCGAATCTTCAATCTCTAATGAATATGGAGCAAGGCGAGAGGGTTCCATGAGTGTCACGACTGCTCGTGGCACTATGTCGATAAGAATTTTTAATCTCAAATGGCTACGAAGCGAGTTATACGCTGAACTGGCTGCTGAAATAGCATAAATAATCATTGCGTAGTTACAGACTATAATAACAACAGGTAGCCCAGTTTGATTTGCGATTTACTCACGCTAATCTCTTCGATATTCAGTCTACGCTGAAAATCTCCAATCTCTAATGAATATGGAGCAAGGCGAGAGGGTTCGATGAGTGCCAGGACTGCTCGTGGCACTACGTCGATGAGAATCTTCAATCTCTAATGAATATGGAGCAAGGCGAGAGGGTTCGATGAGTGTCAAGACTGCTCGTGCCACTACGTCGATAAGAATATTCAATCTCAAATGGCTACGCAGCAAGTTATACGCTGAACTGGCTGCTGAAATAGCATAAATAATCATTGCGTAGTTACAGACTATAATAACAACAGGTAGCCCAATTTGATTTGCGATTTACTCACGCCAATCTGTTCGATATTCAGTCTATGCTGAAAATCCTCAATCTCTAATGAATATGGAGCGAGGCGAGAGGGTTCGATGAGTGCCAAGACTGCTCGTGGCTCTACGTCGATGCGAATCTTCAATCTCTAATGAATATGAAGCAAGGCGAGAGGGTTCCATGAGTGTCACGACTGCTCGTGGCACTATGTCGATAAGAATTTTTAATCTCGAATGGCTACGAATCAAGTTATACGCTGAACTGGCTGCTGAAATAGCATGAATATTCATTGCGTAGTTATAGACTATAATAACAACAGGTAGCCCAGTTTGATTTGCGATTTACTCACCCTAATCTCTTCGATATTCAGTCTATGCTGAAAATCTCCAATC
This sequence comes from Tenthredo livida, assembly GCA_963992785.1. Lineage (NCBI taxonomy): Eukaryota > Metazoa > Arthropoda > Insecta > Hymenoptera > Tenthredinidae > Tenthredo > Tenthredo livida. The sequence goes on from OZ023073.1 coordinate 6,445,529, forward strand.
TGTAATGAATATGGAGCAAGGCGAGCGGGTTCGATGAGTGTCAAGACTGCTCGTGGCACGACGTCGATAAGAATATTTAATCTCAAATGGCTACGCAGCAAGTTATACGCTGAACTGGCTGCTGAAATAGCATAAATAATCATTGCGTAGTTACAGACTATAATAACGACAGGTAGCCTAGTTTGATTTGCGATTTACTCACGCTAATCTCTTCGATATTCAGTCTATGCTGGAAATCTTAAATCTCTAATGAATATGGAGCAAGGCGAGAGGGTTCGATGAGTGTCAAGACTGCTCGTGGCACTACGTCGATGAGAATCTTAAATCTCTAATGAATATGGAGCAAGGCGAGAGGGTTCGATGAGTGTCAAGACTGCTCGCGGCACTACGTCGATAAGAATCTATAATCTCGAATGGCTACGCAGCCAGTTATACGCTGAACTGGCTGCTGAAATAGCATAAATAATCATTGCGTAGTTACAGACTGTAATAACAACCGGTAGCCCAGTTTGATTTCCGATTTACTCACGCTGATCTCTTCGATATTCAGTCTACGCTGAAAATCTTCAATCTCTAATGAATATGTAGCAAGGCGAGAGGGTACGATGAGTGCCAGGACTGCTCGTGGCACTACGTCGATGAGAATCTTCAATCTCTAATGAATATGGAGCAAGGCGAGAGGGTTCGATGAGTGTCAAGACTGCTCGTGGCACTACGTCGATAAGAATATTCAATCTCAAATGGCTACGCAGCAAGTTATACGCTGAACTGGCTGCTGAAATAGCATAAATAATCATTGCGTAGTTACAGACTATAATAACAACAGGTAGCCCAATTTGATTTGCGATTTACTCACGCCAATCTGTTCGATATTCAGTCTATGCTGGAAATCCTCAATCTCTAATGAATATGGAGCGAGGCGAGAGGGTTCGATGAGTGCCAAGACTGCTCGTGGCTCTACGTCGATGCGAATCTTCAATCTCTAATGAATATGGAGCAAGGCGAGAGGGTTCCATGAGTGTCACGACTGCTGGTGGCACTATGTCGATAAGAATTTTTAATCTCGAATGGCTACGAATCAAGTTATACGCTGAACTGGCTGCTGAAATAGCATAAATAATCATTGCGTAGTTACAGACTATAATAAGAACAGGTAGCCCAGTTTGATTTGTGATTTACTCACGCTAATCTCTTCGATATTCAGTCTACGCTGAGAATCTTCAATCTCTTATGAATATGGGGCAAGGCGAGAGGGCTTGATGAGTGCCAAGACTGCTCGTGGCACTACGTCGATGAGAATCTTCAATCTCTAATGAATATGGAGCAAGGCGAGAGGGTTCGATGAGTGTCAAGACTGCTCGTGACACTACGTCGATAAGAATATTTGATCTCAAATGGCTACGGAGCAAGTTTTACGCTGAACTGGGTGCTGAAATAGCATAAATAATCATTGCGTAGTTACAGACTATAATAACAACAGGTAGCCTAGTTTGATTTGCGATTTACTCACGCTAATCTCTTCGATATTCAGTTTACGCTGAAAATCTCCAATCTCTAATAAATATGGAGCAAGGCGAGAGGGTTCGATATGTGCCAGGACTGCTCGTGGCACTACGTCGATGAGAATCTTCAATCTCTAATGAATATGGAGCAAGGCGAGACGGTTCGATGAGTGTCAAGACTGCTCCTGGCACTACGTCGATAAGAATCTTTGATCTCAAATGGCTACGGAGCAAGTTTTACGCTGAACTGGGTGCTGAAATAGCATAAATAATCATTGCGTAGTTACAGACTATAATAACAACAGGTAGCCCAGTTTGATTTGCGATTTACTCACGCTAATCTCTTCGATATTCAGTCTATGCTGAAAATCTTCAATCTCTAATGACTATGGAGCAAGGCGAGAGGGTTCGATGAGTGCCAAGACTGCTCGTGGCACTACGTCGATGAGAATCTTCAATCTATAATGAATATGGAGCAAGGCGAGAGGGTTCGATGAGTGTCAAGACTGCTCGTGGCACTACGTCGATAAGAATATTCAATCTCAAATGGCTACGCAGCAAGTTATACGCTGAACTGGCTGCTGAAATAGCATAAATAATCATTGCGTAGTTACAGACTATAATAACAACAGGTAGCCCAGTTTGATTTGCGATTTACTCACGCCAATCTGTTCGATATTCAGTCTATGCTGAAAATCCTCAATCTCTAATGAATATGGAGCGAGGCGAGAGGGTTCGATGAGTGCCAAGACTGCTCGTGGCACTACGTCGATGCGAATCTTCAATCTCTAATGAATATGGAGCAAGGCGAGAGGGTTCCATGAGTGTCACGACTGCTCGTGGCACTATGTCGATAAGAATTTTTAATCTCAAATGGCTACGAAGCGAGTTATACGCTGAACTGGCTGCTGAAATAGCATAAATAATCATTGCGTAGTTACAGACTATAATAACAACAGGTAGCCCAGTTTGATTTGCGATTTACTCACGCTAATCTCTTCGATATTCAGTCTACGCTGAAAATCTCCAATCTCTAATGAATATGGAGCAAGGCGAGAGGGTTCGATGAGTGCCAGGACTGCTCGTGGCACTACGTCGATGAGAATCTTCAATCTCTAATGAATATGGAGCAAGGCGAGAGGGTTCGATGAGTGTCAAGACTGCTCGTGCCACTACGTCGATAAGAATATTCAATCTCAAATGGCTACGCAGCAAGTTATACGCTGAACTGGCTGCTGAAATAGCATAAATAATCATTGCGTAGTTACAGACTATAATAACAACAGGTAGCCCAATTTGATTTGCGATTTACTCACGCCAATCTGTTCGATATTCAGTCTATGCTGAAAATCCTCAATCTCTAATGAATATGGAGCGAGGCGAGAGGGTTCGATGAGTGCCAAGACTGCTCGTGGCTCTACGTCGATGCGAATCTTCAATCTCTAATGAATATGAAGCAAGGCGAGAGGGTTCCATGAGTGTCACGACTGCTCGTGGCACTATGTCGATAAGAATTTTTAATCTCGAATGGCTACGAATCAAGTTATACGCTGAACTGGCTGCTGAAATAGCATGAATATTCATTGCGTAGTTATAGACTATAATAACAACAGGTAGCCCAGTTTGATTTGCGATTTACTCACGCTAATCTCTTCGATATTCAGTCTATGCTGAAAATCTCCAATCTGTAATGAATATGGAGCAAGGCGAGCGGGTTCGATGAGTGTCAAGACTGCTCGTGGCACGACGTCGATAAGAATATTTAATCTCAAATGGCTACGCAGCAAGTTATACGCTGAACTGGCTGCTGAAATAGCATAAATAATCATTGCGTAGTTACAGACTATAATAACGACAGGTAGCCTAGTTTGATTTGCGATTTACTCACGCTAATCTCTTCGATATTCAGTCTATGCTGGAAATCTTAAATCTCTAATGAATATGGAGCAAGGCGAGAGGGTTCGATGAGTGTCAAGACTGCTCGTGGCACTACGTCGATGAGAATCTTAAATCTCTAATGAATATGGAGCAAGGCGAGAGGGTTCGATGAGTGTCAAGACTGCTCGCGGCACTACGTCGATAAGAATCTATAATCTCGAATGGCTACGCAGCCAGTTATACGCTGAACTGGCTGCTGAAATAGCATAAATAATCATTGCGTAGTTACAGACTGTAATAACAACCGGTAGCCCAGTTTGATTTCCGATTTACTCACGCTGATCTCTTCGATATTCAGTCTACGCTGAAAATCTTCAATCTCTAATGAATATGTAGCAAGGCGAGAGGGTACGATGAGTGCCAGGACTGCTCGTGGCACTACGTCGATGAGAATCTTCAATCTCTAATGAATATGGAGCAAGGCGAGAGGGTTCGATGAGTGTCAAGACTGCTCGTGGCACTACGTCGATAAGAATATTCAATCTCAAATGGCTACGCAGCAAGTTATACGCTGAACTGGCTGCTGAAATAGCATAAATAATCATTGCGTAGTTACAGACTATAATAACAACAGGTAGCCCAATTTGATTTGCGATTTACTCACGCCAATCTGTTCGATATTCAGTCTATGCTGAAAATCCTCAATCTCTAATGAATATGGAGCGAGGCGAGAGGGTTCGATGAGTGCCAAGACTGCTCGTGGCTCTACGTCGATGCGAATCTTCAATCTCTAATGAATATGGAGCAAGGCGAGAGGGTTCCATGAGTGTCACGACTGCTCGTGGCACTATGTCGATAAGAATTTTTAATCTCGAATGGCTACGAATCAAGTTATACGCTGAACTGGCTGCTGAAATAGCATAAATAATCATTGCGTAGTTACAGACTATAATAAGAACAGGTAGCCCAGTTTGATTTGTGATTTACTCACGCTAATCTCTTCGATATTCAGTCTACGCTGAGAATCTTCAATCTCTTATGAATATGGGGCAAGGCGAGAGGGCTTGATGAGTGCCAAGACTGCTCGTGGCACTACGTCGATGAGAATCTTCAATCTCTAATGAATATGGAGCAAGGCGAGAGGGTTCGATGAGTGTCAAGACTGCTCGTGACACTACGTCGATAAGAATATTTGATCTCAAATGGCTACGGAGCAAGTTTTACGCTGAACTGGGTGCTGAAATAGCATAAATAATCATTGCGTAGTTACAGACTATAATAACAACAGGTAGCCTAGTTTGATTTGCGATTTACTCACGCTAATCTCTTCGATATTCAGTTTACGCTGAAAATCTCCAATCTCTAATAAATATGGAGCAAGGCGAGAGGGTTCGATGTGTGCCAGGACTGCTCGTGGCACTACGTCGATGAGAATCTTCAATCTCTAATGAATATGGAGCAAGGCGAGACGGTTCGATGAGTGTCAAGACTGCTCCTGGCACTACGTCGATAAGAATCTTTGATCTCAAATGGCTACGCAGCAAGTTTTACGCTGAACTGGGTGCTGAAATAGCATAAATAATCATTGCGTAGTTACAGACTATAATAACAACAGGTAGCCCAGTTTGATTTGCGATTTACTCACGCTAATCTCTTCGATATTCAGTCTATGCTGAAAATCTTCAATCTCTAATGACTATGGAGCAAGGCGAGAGGGTTCGATGAGTGCCAAGACTGCTCGTGGCACTACGTCGATGAGAATCTTCAATCTATAATGAATATGGAGCAAGGCGAGAGGGTTCGATGAGTGTCAAGACTGCTCGTGGCACTACGTCGATAAGAATATTCAATCTCAAATGGCTACGCAGCAAGTTATACGCTGAACTGGCTGCTGAAATAGCATAAATAATCATTGCGTAGTTACAGACTATAATAACAACAGGTAGCCCAGTTTGATTTGCGATTTACTCACGCCAATCTGTTCGATATTCAGTCTATGCTGAAAATCCTCAATCTCTAATGAATATGGAGCGAGGCGAGAGGGTTCGATGAGTGCCAAGACTGCTCGTGGCACTACGTCGATGCGAATCTTCAATCTCTAATGAATATGGAGCAAGGCGAGAGGGTTCCATGAGTGTCACGACTGCTCGTGGCACTATGTCGATAAGAATTTTTAATCTCAAATGGCTACGAAGCGAGTTATACGCTGAACTGGCTGCTGAAATAGCATAAATAATCATTGCGTAGTTACAGACTGTAATAACAACCGGTAGCCCAGTTTGATTTCCGATTTACTCACGCTAATCTCTTCGATATTCAGTCTACGCTGAAAATCTTGAATCTCTAATGAATATGGAGCAAGGCGAGAGGGTTCGATGAGTGCCAGGACTGCTCGTGGCACAACGTCGATGAGAATCTTCAATCTCTAATGAATATGGCGCGAGGCGAGAGGGTTCGATGAGTGTCAAGACTGCTCGTGGCACGACGTCGATAAGAATATTTAATCTCAAATGGCTACGGAGCAAGTTATACGCTAAACTGGCTGCTGAAATAGCATGAATAATCATTGCGTAGTTACGGACTATAATAACAACAGGTAGCCCAGTTTGATTTGCGATTGACTCACGCCAATCTGTTTGATATTCAGTCTATGCTGGAAATCCTCCATCTCTAATAAATATGAAGCAAGGCGAGAGGGTTCGATGAGAGCCAAGACTGCTCGTGGCACTACGTCGATGCGAATCTTCAATCTCTAATGAATATGGAGCAAGGCGAGAGGGTTCCATGAGTGTCAAGACTGCTCGTAACACTATGTCGATAAGAATTTTTAATCTCAAATGGCTACGGAGCAAGTTATACGCTGAACTGGCTGCTGAAATAGCATAAATAATCATTGCGTAGTTACAGACTATAATAACAACAAGTAGCCCAATTTGAATTGCGATTTACTCACGCTCATCTCTTCGATATTCAGTCTACGCTGAAAATCTTCAATCTCTAATGAATATGAAGCAAGGCGAGAGGGTTCGATGAGTGCAAAGACTGCTCGTGGCACTACGTCAATGAGAATCTTCAATCTCTAATGAATATGGAGCAAGGCGAGATGGTTCGGTGAGTGTCAACACTGCTCGTGGCACTACGTCGATGAGAATCTTCAATCTCTAATGAATATGGAGCAAGGCGAGAGGGTTCGATGAGTGTCAAGACTGCTCCTGGCACTACGTCGATAAGAATCTTTAATCTCAAATGGCTACGGAGCAAGTTTTACGCTGAACTGGGTGCTGAAATAGCATAAATAATCATTGCGTAGTTACAGACTATAATAACAACAGGTAGCCCAGTTTGATTTGCGATTTACTCACGCTAATCTCTTCGATATTCAGTCTATGCTGAAAATCTCCAATCTCTAATGAATATGGAGCAAGGCGAGCGGGTTCGATGAGTGTCAAGACTGCTCGTGGCACGACGTCGATAAGAATATTTAATCTCAAAAGGCTACGCAGCAAGTTATACGCTGAACTGGCTGCTGAAATAGCATAAATAATCATTGCGTAGTTACAGACTATAATAACGACAGGTAGCCTAGTTTGATTTGCGATTTACTCACGCTAATCTCTTCGATATTCAGTCTATGCTGGAAATCTTCAATCTCTAATGAATATGGAGCAAGGCGAGAGGGTTCGATGAGTGTCAAGACTGCTCGTGGCACTACGTCGATGAGAATCTTGAATCTCTAATGAATATGGAGCAAGGCGAGAGGGTTCGATGAGTGTCAAGACTGCTCGTGGCACTACGTCGATAAGAATATTCAATCTCAAATGGCTACGCAGCAAGTTATACGCTGAACTGGCTGCTGAAATAGCATGAATAATCATTGCGTAGTTACAGACTATAATAACAACAGGTAGCCCAGTTTGATTTGCGATTTACTCACGCTAATCTCTTCGATATTCAGTCTACGCTGAAAATCTCCAATCTCTAATGAATATGGAGCAAGGCGAGAGGGTTCGATGAGTGCCAGGACTGCTCGTGGCACTACGTCGATGAGAATCTTCAATCTCTAATGAATATGGCGCGAGGCGAGAGGGTTCGATGAGTGTCAAGACTGCTCGTGGCACGACGTCGATAAGAATATTTAATCTCAAATGGCTACGGAGCAAGTTATACGCTAAACTGGCTGCTGAAATAGCATGAATAATCATTGCGTAGTCACGGACTATAATAACAACAGGTAGCCCAGTTTGATTTGCGATTGACTCACGCCAATCTGTTTGATATTCAGTCTATGCTGAAAATCCTCCATCTCTAATAAATATGAAGCAAGGCGAGAGGGTTCGATGAGTGCCAAGACTGCTCGTGGCTCTACGTCGATGGGAATCTTCAATCTCTAATGAATATGGAGCAAGGCGAGAGGGTTCCATGAGTGTCACGACTGCTCGTGGCACTATGTCGATAAGAATTTTTAATCTCGAATGGCTACGAATCAAGTTATACGCTGAACTGGCTGCTGAAATAGCATAAATATTCATTGCGTAGTTATAGACTATAATAACAACAGGTAGCCCAGTTTGATTTGCGATTTACTCACGCTAATCTCTTCGATATTCAGTCTATGCTGAAAATCTCCAATCTCTAATGAATATGGAGCAAGGCGAGCGGGTTCGATGAGTGTCAAGACTGCTCGTGGCACGACGTCGATAAGAATATTTAATCTCAAAAGGCTACGCAGCAAGTTATACGCTGAACTGGCTGCTGAAATAGCATAAATAATCATTGCGTAGTTACAGACTATAATAACGACAGGTAGCCTAGTTTGATTTGCGATTTACTCACGCTAATCTCTTCGATATTCAGTCTATGCTGGAAATCTTCAATCTCTAATGAATATGGAGCAAGGCGAGAGGGTTCGATGAGTGTCAAGACTGCTCGTGGCACTACGTCGATGAGAATCTTCAATCTCTAATGAATATGGAGCAAGGCGAGAGAGTTCGATGAGTGTCAAGACTGCTCGTGGCACTACATCGATAAGAATCTATAATCTCGAATGGCTACGCAGCAAGTTATACGCTGAACTGGCTGCTGAAATAGCATAAATAATCATTGCGTAGTTACAGACTATAATAACAACAGGTAGCCCAGTTTGATTTGCGATTTACTCACGCTAATCTCTTCGATATTCAGTCTACGCTGAAAATCTCCAATCTCTAATGAATATGGAGCAAGGCGAGAGGGTTCGATGAGTGCCAGGACTGCTCGTGGCACTACGTCGATGAGAATCTTCAATCTCTAATGAATATGGAGCAAGGCGAGAGGGTTCGATGAGTGTCAAGACTGCTCGTGGCACTACGTCGAAAAGAATATTCAATCTCAAATGGCTACGCAGCAAGTTATACGCTGAACTGGCTGCTGAAATAGCATGAATAATCATTGCGTAGTTACAGACTATAATAACAACAGGTAGCCCAGTTTGATTTGCGATTTACTCACGCTAATCTCTTCGATATTCAGTCTACGCTGAAAATCTCCAATCTCTAATGAATATGGAGCAAGGCGAGAGGGTTCGATGAGTGCCAGGACTGCTCGTGGCACTACGTCGATGAGAATCTTCAATCTCTAATGAATATGGAGCAAGGCGAGACGGTTCGATGAGTGTCAAGACTGCTCCTGGCACTACGTCGATAAGAATCTTTGATCTCAAATGGCTACGCAGCAAGTTTTACGCTGAACTGGGTGCTGAAATAGCATAAATAATCATTGCGTAGTTACAGACTATAATAACAACAGGTAGCCCAGTTTGATTTGCGATTTACTCACGCTAATCTCTTCGATATTCAGTCTATGCTGAAAATCTTCAATCTCTAATGACTATGGAGCAAGGCGAGAGGGTTCGATGAGTGCCAAGACTGCTCGTGGCACTACGTCGATGAGAATCTTCAATCTATAATGAATATGGAGCAAGGCGAGAGGGTTCGATGAGTGTCAAGACTGCTCGTGGCACTACGTCGATAAGAATATTCAATCTCAAATGGCTACGCAGCAAGTTATACGCTGAACTGGCTGCTGAAATAGCATAAATAATCATTGCGTAGTTACAGACTATAATAACAACAGGTAGCCCAGTTTGATTTGCGATTTACTCACGCCAATCTGTTCGATATTCAGTCTATGCTGAAAATCCTCAATCTCTAATGAATATGGAGCGAGGCGAGAGGGTTCGATGAGTGCCAAGACTGCTCGTGGCACTACGTCGATGCGAATCTTCAATCTCTAATGAATATGGAGCAAGGCGAGAGGGTTCCATGAGTGTCACGACTGCTCGTGGCACTATGTCGATAAGAATTTTTAATCTCAAATGGCTACGAAGCGAGTTATACGCTGAACTGGCTGCTGAAATAGCATAAATAATCATTGCGTAGTTACAGACTGTAATAACAACCGGTAGCCCAGTTTGATTTCCGATTTACTCACGCTAATCTCTTCGATATTCAGTCTACGCTGAAAATCTTGAATCTCTAATGAATATGGAGCAAGGCGAGAGGGTTCGATGAGTGCCAGGACTGCTCGTGGCACAACGTCGATGAGAATCTTCAATCTCTAATGAATATGGCGCGAGGCGAGAGGGTTCGATGAGTGTCAAGACTGCTCGTGGCACGACGTCGATAAGAATATTTAATCTCAAATGGCTACGGAGCAAGTTATACGCTAAACTGGCTGCTGAAATAGCATGAATAATCATTGCGTAGTTACGGACTATAATAACAACAGGTAGCCCAGTTTGATTTGCGATTGACTCACGCCAATCTGTTTGATATTCAGTCTATGCTGGAAATCCTCCATCTCTAATAAATATGAAGCAAGGCGAGAGGGTTCGATGAGAGCCAAGACTGCTCGTGGCACTACGTCGATGCGAATCTTCAATCTCTAATGAATATGGAGCAAGGCGAGAGGGTTCCATGAGTGTCAAGACTGCTCGTAACACTATGTCGATAAGAATTTTTAATCTCAAATGGCTACGGAGCAAGTTATACGCTGAACTGGCTGCTGAAATAGCATAAATAATCATTGCGTAGTTACAGACTATAATAACAACAAGTAGCCCAATTTGAATTGCGATTTACTCACGCTCATCTCTTCGATATTCAGTCTACGCTGAAAATCTTCAATCTCTAATGAATATGAAGCAAGGCGAGAGGGTTCGATGAGTGCAAAGACTGCTCGTGGCACTACGTCAATGAGAATCTTCAATCTCTAATGAATATGGAGCAAGGCGAGATGGTTCGGTGAGTGTCAACACTGCTCGTGGCACTACGTCGATGAGAATCTTCAATCTCTAATGAATATGGAGCAAGGCGAGAGGGTTCGATGAGTGTCAAGACTGCTCCTGGCACTACGTCGATAAGAATCTTTAATCTCAAATGGCTACGGAGCAAGTTTTACGCTGAACTGGGTGCTGAAATAGCATAAATAATCATTGCGTAGTTACAGACTATAATAACAACAGGTAGCCCAGTTTGATTTGCGATTTACTCACGCTAATCTCTTCGATATTCAGTCTATGCTGAAAATCTCCAATCTCTAATGAATATGGAGCAAGGCGAGCGGGTTCGATGAGTGTCAAGACTGCTCGTGGCACGACGTCGATAAGAATATTTAATCTCAAAAGGCTACGCAGCAAGTTATACGCTGAACTGGCTGCTGAAATAGCATAAATAATCATTGCGTAGTTACAGACTATAATAACGACAGGTAGCCTAGTTTGATTTGCGATTTACTCACGCTAATCTCTTCGATATTCAGTCTATGCTGGAAATCTTCAATCTCTAATGAATATGGAGCAAGGCGAGAGGGTTCGATGAGTGTCAAGACTGCTCGTGGCACTACGTCGATGAGAATCTTGAATCTCTAATGAATATGGAGCAAGGCGAGAGGGTTCGATGAGTGTCAAGACTGCTCGTGGCACTACGTCGATAAGAATATTCAATCTCAAATGGCTACGCAGCAAGTTATACGCTGAACTGGCTGCTGAAATAGCATGAATAATCATTGCGTAGTTACAGACTATAATAACAACAGGTAGCCCAGTTTGATTTGCGATTTACTCACGCTAATCTCTTCGATATTCAGTCTACGCTGAAAATCTCCAATCTCTAATGAATATGGAGCAAGGCGAGAGGGTTCGATGAGTGCCAGGACTGCTCGTGGCACTACGTCGATGAGAATCTTCAATCTCTAATGAATATGGCGCGAGGCGAGAGGGTTCGATGAGTGTCAAGACTGCTCGTGGCACGACGTCGATAAGAATATTTAATCTCAAATGGCTACGGAGCAAGTTATACGCTAAACTGGCTGCTGAAATAGCATGAATAATCATTGCGTAGTCACGGACTATAATAACAACAGGTAGCCCAGTTTGATTTGCGATTGACTCACGCCAATCTGTTTGATATTCAGTCTATGCTGAAAATCCTCCATCTCTAATAAATATGAAGCAAGGCGAGAGGGTTCGATGAGTGCCAAGACTGCTCGTGGCTCTACGTCGATGGGAATCTTCAATCTCTAATGAATATGGAGCAAGGCGAGAGGGTTCCATGAGTGTCACGACTGCTCGTGGCACTATGTCGATAAGAATTTTTAATCTCGAATGGCTACGAATCAAGTTATACGCTGAACTGGCTGCTGAAATAGCATAAATATTCATTGCGTAGTTATAGACTATAATAACAACAGGTAGCCCAGTTTGATTTGCGATTTACTCACGCTAATCTCTTCGATATTCAGTCTATGCTGAAAATCTCCAATCTCTAATGAATATGGAGCAAGGCGAGCGGGTTCGATGAGTGTCAAGACTGCTCGTGGCACGACGTCGATAAGAATATTTAATCTCAAAAGGCTACGCAGCAAGTTATACGCTGAACTGGCTGCTGAAATAGCATAAATAATCATTGCGTAGTTACAGACTATAATAACGACAGGTAGCCTAGTTTGATTTGCGATTTACTCACGCTAATCTCTTCGATATTCAGTCTATGCTGGAAATCTTCAATCTCTAATGAATATGGAGCAAGGCGAGAGGGTTCGATGAGTGTCAAGACTGCTCGTGGCACTACGTCGATGAGAATCTTCAATCTCTAATGAATATGGAGCAAGGCGAGAGAGTTCGATGAGTGTCAAGACTGCTCGTGGCACTACATCGATAAGAATCTATAATCTCGAATGGCTACGCAGCAAGTTATACGCTGAACTGGCTGCTGAAATAGCATAAATAATCATTGCGTAGTTATAGACTATAATAACAACAGGTAGCCCAGTTTGATTTGCGATTTACTCACGCTAATCTCTTCGATATTCAGTCTACGCTGAAAATCTCCAATCTCTAATGAATATGGAGCAAGGCGAGAGGGTTCGATGAGTGCCAGGACTGCTCGTGGCACTACGTCGATGAGAATCTTCAATCTCTAATGAATATGGAGCAAGGCGAGAGGGTTCGATGAGTGTCAAGACTGCTCGTGGCACTACGTCGAAAAGAATATTCAATCTCAAATGGCTACGCAGCAAGTTATACGCTGAACTGGCTGCTGAAATAGCATGAATAATCATTGCGTAGTTACAGACTATAATAACAACAGGTAGCCCAGTTTGATTTGCGATTTACTCACGCTAATCTCTTCGATATTCAGTCTACGCTGAAAATCTCCAATCTCTAATGAATATGGAGCAAGGCGAGAGGGTTCGATGAGTGCCAGGACTGCTCGTGGCACTACGTCGATGAGAATCTTCAATCTCTAATGAATATGGAGCAAGGCGAGAGGGTTCGATGAGTGTCAAGACTGCTCGTGGCACTACGTCGATAAGAATATTCAATCTCAAATGGCCACGCAGCACGTTATACGCTGAACTGGCTGCTGAAATAGCATAAATAATCATTGCGTAGTTACAGACTGTAATAACAACCGGTAGCCCAGTTTGATTTCCGATTTACTCACGCTAATCTCTTCGATATTCAGTCTACGCTGAAAATCTTGAATCTCTAATGAATATGGAGCAAGGCGAGAGGGTTCGATGAGTGCCAGGACTGCTCGTGGCACAACGTCGATGAGAATCTTCAATCTCTAATGAATATGGCGCGAGGCGAGAGGGTTCGATGAGTGTCAAGACTGCTCGTGGCACGACGTCGATAAGAATATTTAATCTCAAATGGCTACGGAGCAAGTTATACGCTAAACTGGCTGCTGAAATAGCATGAATAATCATTGCGTAGTTACGGACTATAATAACAACAGGTAGCCCAGTTTGATTTGCGATTGACTCACGCCAATCTGTTTGATATTCAGTCTATGCTGGAAATCCTCCATCTCTAATAAATATGAAGCAAGGCGAGAGGGTTCGATGAGAGCCAAGACTGCTCGTGGCACTACGTCGATGCGAATCTTCAATCTCTAATGAATATGGAGCAAGGCGAGAGGGTTCCATGAGTGTCAAGACTGCTCGTAACACTATGTCGATAAGAATTTTTAATCTCAAATGGCTACGGAGCAAGTTATACGCTGAACTGGCTGCTGAAATAGCATAAATAATCATTGCGTAGTTACAGACTATAATAACAACAAGTAGCCCAATTTGAATTGCGATTTACTCACGCTCATCTCTTCGATATTCAGTCTACGCTGAAAATCTTCAATCTCTAATGAATATGAAGCAAGGCGAGAGGGTTCGATGAGTGCAAAGACTGCTCGTGGCACTACGTCAATGAGAATCTTCAATCTCTAATGAATATGGAGCAAGGCGAGATGGTTCGGTGAGTGTCAACACTGCTCGTGGCACTACGTCGATGAGAATCTTCAATCTCTAATGAATATGGAGCAAGGCGAGAGGGTTCGATGAGTGTCAAGACTGCTCCTGGCACTACGTCGATAAGAATCTTTAATCTCAAATGGCTACGGAGCAAGTTTTACGCTGAACTGGGTGCTGAAATAGCATAAATAATCATTGCGTAGTTACAGACTATAATAACAACAGGTAGCCCAGTTTGATTTGCGATTTACTCACGCTAATCTCTTCGATATTCAGTCTATGCTGAAAATCTCCAATCTCTAATGAATATGGAGCAAGGCAAAAGGGTTCGATAAGTGCAAAGACTGCTCGTGGCACTACGTCAATGAGAATCTTCAATCTCCAATGAATATGGAGCAAGGCGAGAGGGTTCGATGAGTGTCAAGACTGCTCGTGGCACTACGTCGATAAGAATCTTTGATCTCAAATGGCTACGGAGCAAGTTATACGCTAAACTGGCTGCTGAAATAGCATAAATAATCATGGCGTAGTTACAGACTATAGTAACAACAGGTAGCTCAGTTTGATTTGCGATTGACTCACGCCAATCTGTTTGATATTCAGTCTATGCTGAAAATCCTCCATCTCTAATAAATATGAAGCAAGGCGAGAGGGTTCGATGAGTGCCAAGACTGCTCGTGGCACTACGTCGATGCGAATCTTCAATCTCTAACGAATATGGAGCAAGGCGAGAGGGTTCCATGAGTGTCAAGACTGCTCGTAACACTATGTCGATAAGAATTTTTAATCTAAAATGGCTACGGAGCAAGTTATACGCTGAACTGGCTGCTGAAATAGCATAAATAATCATTGCGTAGTTACAGACTATAATAACAACAGGTAGCCCAGTTTGATTTGCGATTTACTCACGCTAATCTCTTCGATATTCAGTCTATGCTGAAAATCTTACATCTCTAATGAATATGGAGCAAGGCAAAAGGGTTCGATGAGTGCAAAGACTGCTCGTGGCACTACGTCGATGAGAATCTTCAATCTCTAATGAATATGGAGCAAGGCGAGACGGTTCGATGAGTGTCAAGACTGCTCCTGGCACTACGTCGATAAGAATCTTTAATCTCAAATGGCTACGGAGCAAGTTATACGCTAAACTGGCTGCTGAAATAGCATAAATAATCATTGCGTAGTTACAGACTATAGTAACAACAGGTAGCTCAGTTTGATTTGCGATTGACTCACGCCAATCTGTTTGATATCCAGTCTATGTTGAAAATCCTCCATCTCTAATGTATATAAAGCAAGGCGAGAGGGTTCGATGAGTGCAAAGACTGCTCGTGGCACTACGTCAACGAGAATCTTCAATCTCTAATGGATATGGAGCAAGGCGAGATGGTTCGGTGAGTGTCAACACTGCTCGTGGCACTACGTCGATAAGAATCTTCAATCTCAAATGGCTACGGAGCAAGTTATACGCTGAATTGGCTGCTGAAATAGCATAAATAATCATCGCGTAGTTACAGACTATAATAACAACAGGTAGCCCAGTTTGATTTGTGATTTACTCACGCTAATCTCTTCGATATTCAGTCTACGCTGAAAATCTCCAATCTCTAATAAATATGGAGCAAGGCGAGAGGGTTCGATGAGTGCCAGGACTGCTCGTGGCACTACGTCGATGAGAATCTTCAATCTCTAATGAATATGGAGCAAGGCGAGATGGTTCGGTGAGTGTCAACACTGCTCGTGGCACTACGTCGATAAGAATCTTCAATCTCAAATGGCTACGAAGCGAGTTATACGCTGAACTGGCTGCTGAAATAGCATAAATAATCATTGCGTAGTTACAGACTATAATAACAACAGGTAGCCCAGTTTGATTTGCGATTTACTCACGCTAATCTCTTCGATATTCAGTCTACGCTGAAAATCTCCAATCTCTAATGAATATGGAGCAAGGCGAGAGGGTTCGATGAGTGCCAGGACTGCTCGTGGCACTACGTCGATGAGAATCTTCAATCTCTAATGAATATGGAGCAAGGCGAGAGGGTTCGATGAGTGTCAAGACTGCTCGTGCCACTACGTCGATAAGAATATTCAATCTCAAATGGCTACGCAGCAAGTTATACGCTGAACTGGCTGCTGAAATAGCATAAATAATCATTGCGTAGTTACAGACTATAATAACAACAGGTAGCCCAATTTGATTTGCGATTTACTCACGCCAATCTGTTCGATATTCAGTCTATGCTGAAAATCCTCAATCTCTAATGAATATGGAGCGAGGCGAGAGGGTTCGATGAGTGCCAAGACTGCTCGTGGCTCTACGTCGATGCGAATCTTCAATCTCTAATGAATATGAAGCAAGGCGAGAGGGTTCCATGAGTGTCACGACTGCTCGTGGCACTATGTCGATAAGAATTTTTAATCTCGAATGGCTACGAATCAAGTTATACGCTGAACTGGCTGCTGAAATAGCATGAATATTCATTGCGTAGTTATAGACTATAATAACAACAGGTAGCCCAGTTTGATTTGCGATTTACTCACGCTAATCTCTTCGATATTCAGTCTATGCTGAAAATCTCCAATCTGTAATGAATATGGAGCAAGGCGAGCGGGTTCGATGAGTGTCAAGACTGCTCGTGGCACGACGTCGATAAGAATATTTAATCTCAAATGGCTACGCAGCAAGTTATACGCTGAACTGGCTGCTGAAATAGCATAAATAATCATTGCGTAGTTACAGACTATAATAACGACAGGTAGCCTAGTTTGATTTGCGATTTACTCACGCTAATCTCTTCGATATTCAGTCTATGCTGGAAATCTTAAATCTCTAATGAATATGGAGCAAGGCGAGAGGGTTCGATGAGTGTCAAGACTGCTCGTGGCACTACGTCGATGAGAATCTTAAATCTCTAATGAATATGGAGCAAGGCGAGAGGGTTCGATGAGTGTCAAGACTGCTCGCGGCACTACGTCGATAAGAATCTATAATCTCGAATGGCTACGCAGCCAGTTATACGCTGAACTGGCTGCTGAAATAGCATAAATAATCATTGCGTAGTTACAGACTGTAATAACAACCGGTAGCCCAGTTTGATTTCCGATTTACTCACGCTGATCTCTTCGATATTCAGTCTACGCTGAAAATCTTCAATCTCTAATGAATATGTAGCAAGGCGAGAGGGTACGATGAGTGCCAGGACTGCTCGTGGCACTACGTCGATGAGAATCTTCAATCTCTAATGAATATGGAGCAAGGCGAGAGGGTTCGATGAGTGTCAAGACTGCTCGTGGCACTACGTCGATAAGAATATTCAATCTCAAATGGCTACGCAGCAAGTTATACGCTGAACTGGCTGCTGAAATAGCATAAATAATCATTGCGTAGTTACAGACTATAATAACAACAGGTAGCCCAATTTGATTTGCGATTTACTCACGCCAATCTGTTCGATATTCAGTCTATGCTGAAAATCCTCAATCTCTAATGAATATGGAGCGAGGCGAGAGGGTTCGATGAGTGCCAAGACTGCTCGTGGCTCTACGTCGATGCGAATCTTCAATCTCTAATGAATATGGAGCAAGGCGAGAGGGTTCCATGAGTGTCACGACTGCTCGTGGCACTATGTCGATAAGAATTTTTAATCTCGAATGGCTACGAATCAAGTTATACGCTGAACTGGCTGCTGAAATAGCATAAATAATCATTGCGTAGTTACAGACTATAATAAGAACAGGTAGCCCAGTTTGATTTGTGATTTACTCACGCTAATCTCTTCGATATTCAGTCTACGCTGAGAATCTTCAATCTCTTATGAATATGGGGCAAGGCGAGAGGGCTTGATGAGTGCCAAGACTGCTCGTGGCACTACGTCGATGAGAATCTTCAATCTCTAATGAATATGGAGCAAGGCGAGAGGGTTCGATGAGTGTCAAGACTGCTCGTGACACTACGTCGATAAGAATATTTGATCTCAAATGGCTACGGAGCAAGTTTTACGCTGAACTGGGTGCTGAAATAGCATAAATAATCATTGCGTAGTTACAGACTATAATAACAACAGGTAGCCTAGTTTGATTTGCGATTTACTCACGCTAATCTCTTCGATATTCAGTTTACGCTGAAAATCTCCAATCTCTAATAAATATGGAGCAAGGCGAGAGGGTTCGATGTGTGCCAGGACTGCTCGTGGCACTACGTCGATGAGAATCTTCAATCTCTAATGAATATGGAGCAAGGCGAGACGGTTCGATGAGTGTCAAGACTGCTCCTGGCACTACGTCGATAAGAATCTTTGATCTCAAATGGCTACGCAGCAAGTTTTACGCTGAACTGGGTGCTGAAATAGCATAAATAATCATTGCGTAGTTACAGACTATAATAACAACAGGTAGCCCAGTTTGATTTGCGATTTACTCACGCTAATCTCTTCGATATTCAGTCTATGCTGAAAATCTTCAATCTCTAATGACTATGGAGCAAGGCGAGAGGGTTCGATGAGTGCCAAGACTGCTCGTGGCACTACGTCGATGAGAATCTTCAATCTATAATGAATATGGAGCAAGGCGAGAGGGTTCGATGAGTGTCAAGACTGCTCGTGGCACTACGTCGATAAGAATATTCAATCTCAAATGGCTACGCAGCAAGTTATACGCTGAACTGGCTGCTGAAATAGCATAAATAATCATTGCGTAGTTACAGACTATAATAACAACAGGTAGCCCAGTTTGATTTGCGATTTACTCACGCCAATCTGTTCGATATTCAGTCTATGCTGAAAATCCTCAATCTCTAATGAATATGGAGCGAGGCGAGAGGGTTCGATGAGTGCCAAGACTGCTCGTGGCACTACGTCGATGCGAATCTTCAATCTCTAATGAATATGGAGCAAGGCGAGAGGGTTCCATTAGTGTCACGACTGCTCGTGGCACTATGTCGATAAGAATTTTTAATCTCAAATGGCTACGAAGCGAGTTATACGCTGAACTGGCTGCTGAAATAGCATAAATAATCATTGCGTAGTTACAGACTGTAATAACAACCGGTAGCCCAGTTTGATTTCCGATTTACTCACGCTAATCTCTTCGATATTCAGTCTACGCTGAAAATCTTGAATCTCTAATGAATATGGAGCAAGGCGAGAGGGTTCGATGAGTGCCAGGACTGCTCGTGGCACAACGTCGATGAGAATCTTCAATCTCTAATGAATATGGCGCGAGGCGAGAGGGTTCGATGAGTGTCAAGACTGCTCGTGGCACGACGTCGATAAGAATATTTAATCTCAAATGGCTACGGAGCAAGTTATACGCTAAACTGGCTGCTGAAATAGCATGAATAATCATTGCGTAGTTACGGACTATAATAACAACAGGTAGCCCAGTTTGATTTGCGATTGACTCACGCCAATCTGTTTGATATTCAGTCTATGCTGGAAATCCTCCATCTCTAATAAATATGAAGCAAGGCGAGAGGGTTCGATGAGAGCCAAGACTGCTCGTGGCACTACGTCGATGCGAATCTTCAATCTCTAATGAATATGGAGCAAGGCGAGAGGGTTCCATGAGTGTCAAGACTGCTCGTAACACTATGTCGATAAGAATTTTTAATCTCAAATGGCTACGGAGCAAGTTATACGCTGAACTGGCTGCTGAAATAGCATAAATAATCATTGCGTAGTTACAGACTATAATAACAACAAGTAGCCCAATTTGAATTGCGATTTACTCACGCTCATCTCTTCGATATTCAGTCTACGCTGAAAATCTTCAATCTCTAATGAATATGAAGCAAGGCGAGAGGGTTCGATGAGTGCAAAGACTGCTCGTGGCACTACGTCAATGAGAATCTTCAATCTCTAATGAATATGGAGCAAGGCGAGATGGTTCGGTGAGTGTCAACACTGCTCGTGGCACTACGTCGATGAGAATCTTCAATCTCTAATGAATATGGAGCAAGGCGAGAGGGTTCGATGAGTGTCAAGACTGCTCCTGGCACTACGTCGATAAGAATCTTTAATCTCAAATGGCTACGGAGCAAGTTTTACGCTGAACTGGGTGCTGAAATAGCATAAATAATCATTGCGTAGTTACAGACTATAATAACAACAGGTAGCCCAGTTTGATTTGCGATTTACTCACGCTAATCTCTTCGATATTCAGTCTATGCTGAAAATCTCCAATCTCTAATGAATATGGAGCAAGGCGAGCGGGTTCGATGAGTGTCAAGACTGCTCGTGGCACGACGTCGATAAGAATATTTAATCTCAAAAGGCTACGCAGCAAGTTATACGCTGAACTGGCTGCTGAAATAGCATAAATAATCATTGCGTAGTTACAGACTATAATAACGACAGGTAGCCTAGTTTGATTTGCGATTTACTCACGCTAATCTCTTCGATATTCAGTCTATGCTGGAAATCTTCAATCTCTAATGAATATGGAGCAAGGCGAGAGGGTTCGATGAGTGTCAAGACTGCTCGTGGCACTACGTCGATGAGAATCTTGAATCTCTAATGAATATGGAGCAAGGCGAGAGGGTTCGATGAGTGTCAAGACTGCTCGTGGCACTACGTCGATAAGAATATTCAATCTCAAATGGCTACGCAGCAAGTTATACGCTGAACTGGCTGCTGAAATAGCATGAATAATCATTGCGTAGTTACAGACTATAATAACAACAGGTAGCCCAGTTTGATTTGCGATTTACTCACGCTAATCTCTTCGATATTCAGTCTACGCTGAAAATCTCCAATCTCTAATGAATATGGAGCAAGGCGAGAGGGTTCGATGAGTGCCAGGACTGCTCGTGGCACTACGTCGATGAGAATCTTCAATCTCTAATGAATATGGCGCGAGGCGAGAGGGTTCGATGAGTGTCAAGACTGCTCGTGGCACGACGTCGATAAGAATATTTAATCTCAAATGGCTACGGAGCAAGTTATACGCTAAACTGGCTGCTGAAATAGCATGAATAATCATTGCGTAGTCACGGACTATAATAACAACAGGTAGCCCAGTTTGATTTGCGATTGACTCACGCCAATCTGTTTGATATTCAGTCTATGCTGAAAATCCTCCATCTCTAATAAATATGAAGCAAGGCGAGAGGGTTCGATGAGTGCCAAGACTGCTCGTGGCTCTACGTCGATGGGAATCTTCAATCTCTAATGAATATGGAGCAAGGCGAGAGGGTTCCATGAGTGTCACGACTGCTCGTGGCACTATGTCGATAAGAATTTTTAATCTCGAATGGCTACGAATCAAGTTATACGCTGAACTGGCTGCTGAAATAGCATAAATATTCATTGCGTAGTTATAGACTATAATAACAACAGGTAGCCCAGTTTGATTTGCGATTTACTCACGCTAATCTCTTCGATATTCAGTCTATGCTGAAAATCTCCAATCTCTAATGAATATGGAGCAAGGCGAGCGGGTTCGATGAGTGTCAAGACTGCTCGTGGCACGACGTCGATAAGAATATTTAATCTCAAAAGGCTACGCAGCAAGTTATACGCTGAACTGGCTGCTGAAATAGCATAAATGATCATTGCGTAGTTACAGACTATAATAACGACAGGTAGCCTAGTTTGATTTGCGATTTACTCACGCTAATCTCTTCGATATTCAGTCTATGCTGGAAATCTTCAATCTCTAATGAATATGGAGCAAGGCGAGAGGGTTCGATGAGTGTCAAGACTGCTCGTGGCACTACGTCGATGAGAATCTTCAATCTCTAATGAATATGGAGCAAGGCGAGAGAGTTCGATGAGTGTCAAGACTGCTCGTGGCACTACATCGATAAGAATCTATAATCTCGAATGGCTACGCAGCAAGTTATACGCTGAACTGGCTGCTGAAATAGCATAAATAATCATTGCGTAGTTACAGACTATAATAAGAACAGGTAGCCCAGTTTGATTTGTGATTTACTCACGCTAATCTCTTCGATATTCAGTCTACGCTGAGAATCTTCAATCTCTTATGAATATGGGGCAAGGCGAGAGGGCTTGATGAGTGCCAAGACTGCTCGTGGCACTACGTCGATGAGAATCTTCAATCTCTAATGAATATGGAGCAAGGCGAGAGGGTTCGATGAGTGTCAAGACTGCTCGTGACACTACGTCGATAAGAATATTTGATCTCAAATGGCTACGGAGCAAGTTTTACGCTGAACTGGGTGCTGAAATAGCATAAATAATCATTGCGTAGTTACAGACTATAATAACAACAGGTAGCCTAGTTTGATTTGCGATTTACTCACGCTAATCTCTTCGATATTCAGTTTACGCTGAAAATCTCCAATCTCTAATAAATATGGAGCAAGGCGAGAGGGTTCGATGTGTGCCAGGACTGCTCGTGGCACTACGTCGATGAGAATCTTCAATCTCTAATGAATATGGAGCAAGGCGAGACGGTTCGATGAGTGTCAAGACTGCTCCTGGCACTACGTCGATAAGAATCTTTGATCTCAAATGGCTACGCAGCAAGTTTTACGCTGAACTGGGTGCTGAAATAGCATAAATAATCATTGCGTAGTTACAGACTATAATAACAACAGGTAGCCCAGTTTGATTTGCGATTTACTCACGCTAATCTCTTCGATATTCAGTCTATGCTGAAAATCTTCAATCTCTAATGACTATGGAGCAAGGCGAGAGGGTTCGATGAGTGCCAAGACTGCTCGTGGCACTACGTCGATGAGAATCTTCAATCTATAATGAATATGGAGCAAGGCGAGAGGGTTCGATGAGTGTCAAGACTGCTCGTGGCACTACGTCGATAAGAATATTCAATCTCAAATGGCTACGCAGCAAGTTATACGCTGAACTGGCTGCTGAAATAGCATAAATAATCATTGCGTAGTTACAGACTATAATAACAACAGGTAGCCCAGTTTGATTTGCGATTTACTCACGCCAATCTGTTCGATATTCAGTCTATGCTGAAAATCCTCAATCTCTAATGAATATGGAGCGAGGCGAGAGGGTTCGATGAGTGCCAAGACTGCTCGTGGCACTACGTCGATGCGAATCTTCAATCTCTAATGAATATGGAGCAAGGCGAGAGGGTTCCATGAGTGTCACGACTGCTCGTGGCACTATGTCGATAAGAATTTTTAATCTCAAATGGCTACGAAGCGAGTTATACGCTGAACTGGCTGCTGAAATAGCATAAATAATCATTGCGTAGTTACAGACTGTAATAACAACCGGTAGCCCAGTTTGATTTCCGATTTACTCACGCTAATCTCTTCGATATTCAGTCTACGCTGAAAATCTTGAATCTCTAATGAATATGGAGCAAGGCGAGAGGGTTCGATGAGTGCCAGGACTGCTCGTGGCACAACGTCGATGAGAATCTTCAATCTCTAATGAATATGGCGCGAGGCGAGAGGGTTCGATGAGTGTCAAGACTGCTCGTGGCACGACGTCGATAAGAATATTTAATCTCAAATGGCTACGGAGCAAGTTATACGCTAAACTGGCTGCTGAAATAGCATGAATAATCATTGCGTAGTTACGGACTATAATAACAACAGGTAGCCCAGTTTGATTTGCGATTGACTCACGCCAATCTGTTTGATATTCAGTCTATGCTGGAAATCCTCCATCTCTAATAAATATGAAGCAAGGCGAGAGGGTTCGATGAGAGCCAAGACTGCTCGTGGCACTACGTCGATGCGAATCTTCAATCTCTAATGAATATGGAGCAAGGCGAGAGGGTTCCATGAGTGTCAAGACTGCTCGTAACACTATGTCGATAAGAATTTTTAATCTCAAATGGCTACGGAGCAAGTTATACGCTGAACTGGCTGCTGAAATAGCATAAATAATCATTGCGTAGTTACAGACTATAATAACAACAAGTAGCCCAATTTGAATTGCGATTTACTCACGCTCATCTCTTCGATATTCAGTCTACGCTGAAAATCTTCAATCTCTAATGAATATGAAGCAAGGCGAGAGGGTTCGATGAGTGCAAAGACTGCTCGTGGCACTACGTCAATGAGAATCTTCAATCTCTAATGAATATGGAGCAAGGCGAGATGGTTCGGTGAGTGTCAACACTGCTCGTGGCACTACGTCGATGAGAATCTTCAATCTCTAATGAATATGGAGCAAGGCGAGAGGGTTCGATGAGTGTCAAGACTGCTCCTGGCACTACGTCGATAAGAATCTTTAATCTCAAATGGCTACGGAGCAAGTTTTACGCTGAACTGGGTGCTGAAATAGCATAAATAATCATTGCGTAGTTACAGACTATAATAACAACAGGTAGCCCAGTTTGATTTGCGATTTACTCACGCTAATCTCTTCGATATTCAGTCTATGCTGAAAATCTCCAATCTCTAATGAATATGGAGCAAGGCGAGCGGGTTCGATGAGTGTCAAGACTGCTCGTGGCACGACGTCGATAAGAATATTTAATCTCAAAAGGCTACGCAGCAAGTTATACGCTGAACTGGCTGCTGAAATAGCATAAATAATCATTGCGTAGTTACAGACTATAATAACGACAGGTAGCCTAGTTTGATTTGCGATTTACTCACGCTAATCTCTTCGATATTCAGTCTATGCTGGAAATCTTCAATCTCTAATGAATATGGAGCAAGGCGAGAGGGTTCAATGAGTGTCAAGACTGCTCGTGGCACTACGTCGATGAGAATCTTGAATCTCTAATGAATATGGAGCAAGGCGAGAGGGTTCGATGAGTGTCAAGACTGCTCGTGGCACTACGTCGATAAGAATATTCAATCTCAAATGGCTACGCAGCAAGTTATACGCTGAACTGGCTGCTGAAATAGCATGAATAATCATTGCGTAGTTACAGACTATAATAACAACAGGTAGCCCAGTTTGATTTGCGATTTACTCACGCTAATCTCTTCGATATTCAGTCTACGCTGAAAATCTCCAATCTCTAATGAATATGGAGCAAGGCGAGAGGGTTCGATGAGTGCCAGGACTGCTCGTGGCACTACGTCGATGAGAATCTTCAATCTCTAATGAATATGGCGCGAGGCGAGAGGGTTCGATGAGTGTCAAGACTGCTCGTGGCACGACGTCGATAAGAATATTTAATCTCAAATGGCTACGGAGCAAGTTATACGCTAAACTGGCTGCTGAAATAGCATGAATAATCATTGCGTAGTCACGGACTATAATAACAACAGGTAGCCCAGTTTGATTTGCGATTGACTCACGCCAATCTGTTTGATATTCAGTCTATGCTGAAAATCCTCCATCTCTAATAAATATGAAGCAAGGCGAGAGGGTTCGATGAGTGCCAAGACTGCTCGTGGCTCTACGTCGATGGGAATCTTCAATCTCTAATGAATATGGAGCAAGGCGAGAGGGTTCCATGAGTGTCACGACTGCTCGTGGCACTATGTCGATAAGAATTTTTAATCTCGAATGGCTACGAATCAAGTTATACGCTGAACTGGCTGCTGAAATAGCATAAATATTCATTGCGTAGTTATAGACTATAATAACAACAGGTAGCCCAGTTTGATTTGCGATTTACTCACGCTAATCTCTTCGATATTCAGTCTATGCTGAAAATCTCCAATCTCTAATGAATATGGAGCAAGGCGAGCGGGTTCGATGAGTGTCAAGACTGCTCGTGGCACGACGTCGATAAGAATATTTAATCTCAAAAGGCTACGCAGCAAGTTATACGCTGAACTGGCTGCTGAAATAGCATAAATAATCATTGCGTAGTTACAGACTATAATAACGACAGGTAGCCTAGTTTGATTTGCGATTTACTCACGCTAATCTCTTCGATATTCAGTCTATGCTGGAAATCTTCAATCTCTAATGAATATGGAGCAAGGCGAGAGGGTTCGATGAGTGTCAAGACTGCTCGTGGCACTACGTCGATGAGAATCTTCAATCTCTAATGAATATGGAGCAAGGCGAGAGAGTTCGATGAGTGTCAAGACTGCTCGTGGCACTACATCGATAAGAATCTATAATCTCGAATGGCTACGCAGCAAGTTATACGCTGAACTGGCTGCTGAAATAGCATAAATAATCATTGCGTAGTTATAGACTATAATAACAACAGGTAGCCCAGTTTGATTTGCGATTTACTCACGCTAATCTCTTCGATATTCAGTCTACGCTGAAAATCTCCAATCTCTAATGAATATGGAGCAAGGCGAGAGGGTTCGATGAGTGCCAGGACTGCTCGTGGCACTACGTCGATGAGAATCTTCAATCTCTAATGAATATGGAGCAAGGCGAGAGGGTTCGATGAGTGTCAAGACTGCTCGTGGCACTACGTCGAAAAGAATATTCAATCTCAAATGGCTACGCAGCAAGTTATACGCTGAACTGGCTGCTGAAATAGCATGAATAATCATTGCGTAGTTACAGACTATAATAACAACAGGTAGCCCAGTTTGATTTGCGATTTACTCACGCTAATCTCTTCGATATTCAGTCTACGCTGAAAATCTCCAATCTCTAATGAATATGGAGCAAGGCGAGAGGGTTCGATGAGTGCCAGGACTGCTCGTGGCACTACGTCGATGAGAATCTTCAATCTCTAATGAATATGGAGCAAGGCGAGAGGGTTCGATGAGTGTCAAGACTGCTCGTGGCACTACGTCGATAAGAATATTCAATCTCAAATGGCCACGCAGCACGTTATACGCTGAACTGGCTGCTGAAATAGCATAAATAATCATTGCGTAGTTACAGACTGTAATAACAACCGGTAGCCCAGTTTGATTTCCGATTTACTCACGCTAATCTCTTCGATATTCAGTCTACGCTGAAAATCTTGAATCTCTAATGAATATGGAGCAAGGCGAGAGGGTTCGATGAGTGCCAGGACTGCTCGTGGCACAACGTCGATGAGAATCTTCAATCTCTAATGAATATGGCGCGAGGCGAGAGGGTTCGATGAGTGTCAAGACTGCTCGTGGCACGACGTCGATAAGAATATTTAATCTCAAATGGCTACGGAGCAAGTTATACGCTAAACTGGCTGCTGAAATAGCATGAATAATCATTGCGTAGTTACGGACTATAATAACAACAGGTAGCCCAGTTTGATTTGCGATTGACTCACGCCAATCTGTTTGATATTCAGTCTATGCTGGAAATCCTCCATCTCTAATAAATATGAAGCAAGGCGAGAGGGTTCGATGAGAGCCAAGACTGCTCGTGGCACTACGTCGATGCGAATCTTCAATCTCTAATGAATATGGAGCAAGGCGAGAGGGTTCCATGAGTGTCAAGACTGCTCGTAACACTATGTCGATAAGAATTTTTAATCTCAAATGGCTACGGAGCAAGTTATACGCTGAACTGGCTGCTGAAATAGCATAAATAATCATTGCGTAGTTACAGACTATAATAACAACAAGTAGCCCAATTTGAATTGCGATTTACTCACGCT
Organism: Tenthredo livida; assembly: GCA_963992785.1. Classification (NCBI taxonomy): domain Eukaryota; kingdom Metazoa; phylum Arthropoda; class Insecta; order Hymenoptera; family Tenthredinidae; genus Tenthredo; species Tenthredo livida. Next base: position 6,473,119 of record OZ023073.1, read on the forward strand.
CATCTCTTCGATATTCAGTCTACGCTGAAAATCTTCAATCTCTAATGAATATGAAGCAAGGCGAGAGGGTTCGATGAGTGCAAAGACTGCTCGTGGCACTACGTCAATGAGAATCTTCAATCTCTAATGAATATGGAGCAAGGCGAGATGGTTCGGTGAGTGTCAACACTGCTCGTGGCACTACGTCGATGAGAATCTTCAATCTCTAATGAATATGGAGCAAGGCGAGAGGGTTCGATGAGTGTCAAGACTGCTCCTGGCACTACGTCGATAAGAATCTTTAATCTCAAATGGCTACGGAGCAAGTTTTACGCTGAACTGGGTGCTGAAATAGCATAAATAATCATTGCGTAGTTACAGACTATAATAACAACAGGTAGCCCAGTTTGATTTGCGATTTACTCACGCTAATCTCTTCGATATTCAGTCTATGCTGAAAATCTCCAATCTCTAATGAATATGGAGCAAGGCAAAAGGGTTCGATAAGTGCAAAGACTGCTCGTGGCACTACGTCAATGAGAATCTTCAATCTCCAATGAATATGGAGCAAGGCGAGAGGGTTCGATGAGTGTCAAGACTGCTCGTGGCACTACGTCGATAAGAATCTTTGATCTCAAATGGCTACGGAGCAAGTTATACGCTAAACTGGCTGCTGAAATAGCATAAATAATCATGGCGTAGTTACAGACTATAGTAACAACAGGTAGCTCAGTTTGATTTGCGATTGACTCACGCCAATCTGTTTCATATTCAGTCTATGCTGAAAATCCTCCATCTCTAATAAATATGAAGCAAGGCGAGAGGGTTCGATGAGTGCCAAGACTGCTCGTGGCACTACGTCGATGCGAATCTTCAATCTCTAACGAATATGGAGCAAGGCGAGAGGGTTCCATGAGTGTCAAGACTGCTCGTAACACTATGTCGATAAGAATTTTTAATCTAAAATGGCTACGGAGCAAGTTATACGCTGAACTGGCTGCTGAAATAGCATAAATAATCATTGCGTAGTTACAGACTATAATAACAACAGGTAGCCCAGTTTGATTTGCGATTTACTCACGCTAATCTCTTCGATATTCAGTCTATGCTGAAAATCTTACATCTCTAATGAATATGGAGCAAGGCAAAAGGGTTCGATGAGTGCAAAGACTGCTCGTGGCACTACGTCGATGAGAATCTTCAATCTCTAATGAATATGGAGCAAGGCGAGACGGTTCGATGAGTGTCAAGACTGCTCCTGGCACTACGTCGATAAGAATCTTTAATCTCAAATGGCTACGGAGCAAGTTATACGCTAAACTGGCTGCTGAAATAGCATAAATAATCATTGCGTAGTTACAGACTATAGTAACAACAGGTAGCTCAGTTTGATTTGCGATTGACTCACGCCAATCTGTTTGATATCCAGTCTATGTTGAAAATCCTCCATCTCTAATGTATATAAAGCAAGGCGAGAGGGTTCGATGAGTGCAAAGACTGCTCGTGGCACTACGTCAACGAGAATCTTCAATCTCTAATGGATATGGAGCAAGGCGAGATGGTTCGGTGAGTGTCAACACTGCTCGTGGCACTACGTCGATAAGAATCTTCAATCTCAAATGGCTACGGAGCAAGTTATACGCTGAATTGGCTGCTGAAATAGCATAAATAATCATCGCGTAGTTACAGACTATAATAACAACAGGTAGCCCAGTTTGATTTGTGATTTACTCACGCTAATCTCTTCGATATTCAGTCTACGCTGAAAATCTCCAATCTCTAATAAATATGGAGCAAGGCGAGAGGGTTCGATGAGTGCCAGGACTGCTCGTGGCACTACGTCGATGAGAATCTTCAATCTCTAATGAATATGGAGCAAGGCGAGAGGGTTCGATGAGTGTCAAGACTGCTCCTGGCACTACGTCGATAAGAATCTTTAATCTCAAATGGCTACGGAGCAAGTTTTACGCTGAACTGGGTGCTGAAATAGCATAAATAATCATTGCGTAGTTACAGACTATAATAACAACAGGTAGCCCAGTTTGATTTGCGATTTACTCACGCTAATCTCTTCGATATTCAGTCTATGCTGAAAATCTTCAATCTCTAATGAATATGGAGCAAGGCAAAAGGGTTCGATGAGTGCAAAGACTGCTCGTGGCACTACGTCAATGAGAATCTTCAATCTCCAATGAATATGGAGCAAGGCGAGAGGGTCCGATGAGTGTCAAGACTGCTCGTGGCACTACGTCGATAAGAATCTTTGATCTCAAATGGCTACGGAGCAAGTTATACGCTAAACTGGGTGCTGAAATAGCATAAATAATCATTGCGTAGTTACAGACTATAATAACAACAGGTAGCCCAGTTTGATTTGCGATTTACTCACGCTAATCTCTTCGATATTCAGTTTACGCTGAAAATCTCCAATCTCTAATAAATATGGAGCAAGGCGAGAGGGTTCGATGAGTGCCAGGACTGCTCGTGGCACTACGTCGATGAGAATCTTCAATCCCTAATGAATATGGAGCAAGGCGAGACGGTTCGATGCGTGTCAAGACTGCTCCTGGCACTACGTCGATAAGAATCTTTAATCTCAAATGGCTACGGAGCAAGTTTTACGCTGAACTGGGTGCTAAAATAGCATAAATAATCAATTCGTAGTTACAGACTATAATAACAACAGGTAGCCCAGTTTGATTTGCGATTTACTCACGCTAATCTCTTCGATATCCAGTCTATGCTGAAAATCTTCAATCTCTAATGAATATGGAGCAAGGCAAAAGGGTTCGATGAGTGCAAAGACTGCTCGTGGCACTACGTCAATGAGAATCTTCAATCTCCAATGAATATGGAGCAAGGCGAGAGGGTTCGATGAGTGTCAAGACTGCTCGTGGCACTACGTCGATAAGAATCTTTGATCTCAAATGGCTACGGAGCAAGTTAGACGCTGAACTGGGTGCTGAAATAGCATAAATAATCATCGCGTAGTTACAGACTATAATAACAACAGGTAGCTCAGTTTGATTTGCGATTGACTCACGCCAATCTGTTTGATATCCAGTCTATGTTGAAAATCCTCCATCTCTAATGTATATAAAGCAAGGCGAGAGGGTTCGATGAGTGCAAAGACTGCTCGTGGCACTACGTCAATGAGAATCTTCAATCTCTAATGGATATGGAGCAAGGCGAGATGGTTCGGTGAGTGTCAACACTGCTCGTGGCACTACGTCGATAAGAATCTTCAATCTCAAATGGCTACGGAGCAAGTTATACGCTGAATTGGCTGCTGAAATAGCATAAATAATCATCGCGTAGTTACAGACTATAATAACAACAGGTAGCCCAGTTTGATTTGTGATTTACTCACGCTAATCTCTTCGATATTCAGTCTACGCTGAAAATCTCCAATCTCTAATAAATATGGAGCAAGGCGAGAGGGTTCGATGAGTGCCAGGACTGCTCGTGGCACTACGTCGATGAGAATCTTCAATCTCTAATGAATATGGAGCAAGGCGAGAGGGTTCGATGAGTGTCAAGACTGCTCCTGGCACTACGTCGATAAGAATCTTTAATCTCAAATGGCTACGGAGCAAGTTTTACGCTGAACTGGGTGCTGAAATAGCATAAATAATCATTGCGTAGTTACAGACTATAATAACAACAGGTAGCCCAGTTTGATTTGCGATTTACTCACGCTAATCTCTTCGATATTCAGTCTATGCTGAAAATCTTCAATCTCTAATGAATATGGAGCAAGGCAAAAGGGTTCGATGAGTGCAAAGACTGCTCGTGGCACTACGTCAATGAGAATCTTCAATCTCCAAAGAATATGGAGCAAGGCGAGAGGGTCCGATGAGTGTCAAGACTGCTCGTGGCACTACGTCGATAAGAATCTTTGATCTCAAATGGCTACGGAGCAAGTTATACGCTAAACTGGGTGCTGAAATAGCATAAATAATCATTGCGTAGTTACAGACTATAATAACAACAGGTAGCCCAGTTTGATTTGCGATTTACTCACGCTAATCTCTTCGATATTCAGTTTACGCTGAAAATCTCCAATCTCTAATAAATATGGAGCAAGGCGAGAGGGTTCGATGAGTGCCAGGACTGCTCGTGGCACTACGTCGATGAGAATCTTCAATCCCTAATGAATATGGAGCAAGGCGAGACGGTTCGATGCGTGTCAAGACTGCTCCTGGCACTACGTCGATAAGAATCTTTAATCTCAAATGGCTACGAAGCAAGTTTTACGCTGAACTGGGTGCTAAAATAGCATAAATAATCAATTCGTAGTTACAGACTATAATAACAACAGGTAGCCCAGTTTGATTTGCGATTTACTCACGCTAATCTCTTCGATATCCAGTCTATGCTGAAAATCTTCAATCTCTAATGAATATGGAGCAAGGCAAAAGGGTTCGATGAGTGCAAAGACTGCTCGTGGCACTACGTCAATGAGAATCTTCAATCTCCAATGAATATGGAGCAAGGCGAGAGGGTTCGATGAGTGTCAAGACTGCTCGTGGCACTACGTCGATAAGAATCTTTGATCTCAAATGGCTACGGAGCAAGTTAGACGCTGAACTGGGTGCTGAAATAGCATAAATAATCATTGCGTAGTTACAGACTATAATAACAACAGGTAGCCCAGTTTGATTTGCGATTTACTCACGCTAATCTCTTCGATATTCAGTTTACGCTGAAAATCTCCAATCTCTAATAAATATGGAGCAAGGCGAGAGGGTTCGATGAGAGCCAGGACTGCTCGTGGCACTACGTCAATGAGAATCTTCAATCTCTAATGAATATGGAGCAAGGCGAGACGGTTCGATGCGTGTCAAGACTGCTCCTGGCACTACGTCGATAAGAATCTTTAATCTCAAATGGCTACGGAGCAAGTTTCACGCTGAACTGGGTGCTGAAATAGCATAAATAATCATTGCGTAGTTACAGACTATAATAACAACAGGTAGCCCAGTTTGATTTGCGATTTACTCACGCTAATCTCTTCGATATTCAGTCTATGCTGAAAATCTTCAATCTCTAATGAATATGGAGCAAGGCAAAAGGGTTCGATGAGTGCAAAGACTGCTCGTGGCACTACGTCAATGAGAATCTTCAATCTCCAATGAATATGGAGCAAGGCGAGAGGGTTCGATGAGTGTCAAGACTGCTCGTAACACTATGTCGATAAGAATTTTTAATCTCAAATGGCTACGGAGCAAGTTATACGCTGAACTGGCTGCCGAAATAGCATAAATATTCATTGCGTAGTTACAAACTATAATAACAACAGGTAGCCCAATTTGATTTGCGATTTACTCACGCTAATCTCTTCGATATTCAGTCTACGCTGAAAATCTCCAATCTCTAATGAATATGGAGCAAGGCGAGAGGGTTCGATGAGTGCCAGGACTGCTCGTGGCACTACGTCGATGAGAATCTTCAATCTCTAATGAATATGGAGCAAGGCGAGAGGGTTCGATGAGTGTCAAGACTGCTCGTGGCACTACGTCGATAAGAATATTCAATCTCAAATGGCCACGCAGCACGTTATACGCTGAACTGGCTGCTGAAATAGCATAAATAATCATTGCGTAGTTACAGACTGTAATAACAACCGGTAGCCCAGTTTGATTTCCGATTTACTCACGCTAATCTCTTCGATATTCAGTCTACGCTGAAAATCTTGAATCTCTAATGAATATGGAGCAAGGCGAGAGGGTTCGATGAGTGCCAGGACTGCTCATGGCACAACGTCGATGAGAATCTTCAATCTCTAATGAATATGGCGCGAGGCGAGAGGGTTCGATGAGTGTCAAGACTGCTCGTGGCACGACGTCGATAAGAATATTTAATCTCAAATGGCTACGGAGCAAGTTATACGCTAAACTGGCTGCTGAAATAGCATGAATAATCATTGCGTAGTTACAGACTATAATAACAACAGGTAGCCCAGTTTGATTTGCGATTTACTCACGCTAATCTCTTCGATATTCAGTCTACGCTGAAAATCTTGAATCTCTAATGAATATGGAGCAAGGCGAGAGGGTTCGATGAGTGCCAGGACTGCTCATGGCACAACGTCGATGAGAATCTTCAATCTCTAATGAATATGGCGCGAGGCGAGAGGGTTCGATGAGTGTCAAGACTGCTCGTGGCACGACGTCGATAAGAATATTTAATCTCAAATGGCTACGGAGCAAGTTATACGCTAAACTGGCTGCTGAAATAGCATGAATAATCATTGCGTAGTTACAGACTATAATAACAACAGGTAGCCCAGTTTGATTTGCGATTTACTCACGCTAATCTCTTCGATATTCAGTCTACGCTGAAAATCTCCAATCTCTAATGAATATGGAGCAAGGCAAAAGGGTTCGATGAGTGCAAAGACTGCTCGTGGCACTACGTCAATGAGAATCTTCAATCTCCAATGAATATGGAGCAAGGCGAGAGGGTTCGATGAGTGTCAAGACTGCTCGTAACACTATGTCGATAAGAATTTTTAATCTCAAATGGCTACGGAGCAAGTTATACGCTGAACTGGCTGCCGAAATAGCATAAATATTCATTGCGTAGTTACAAACTATAATAACAACAGGTAGCCCAATTTGATTTGCGATTTACTCACGCTAATCTTTTCGATATTCAGTCTACGCTGAAAATCTCCAATCTCTAATGAATATGGAGCAAGGCGAGAGGGTTCGATGAGTGCCAGGACTGCTCGTGGCACTACGTCGATGAGAATCTTCAATCTCTAATGAATATGGAGCAAGGCGAGAGGGTTCGATGAGTGTCAAGACTGCTCGTGGCACTACGTCGATAAGAATATTCAATCTCAAATGGCCACGCAGCACGTTATACGCTGAACTGGCTGCTGAAATAGCATAAATAATCATTGCGTAGTTACAGACTGTAATAACAACCGGTAGCCCAGTTTGATTTCCGATTTACTCACGCTAATCTCTTCGATATTCAGTCTACGCTGAAAATCTTGAATCTCTAATGAATATGGAGCAAGGCGAGAGGGTTCGATGAGTGCCAGGACTGCTCGTGGCACAACGTCGATGAGAATCTTCAATCTCTAATGAATATGGCGCGAGGCGAGAGGGTTCGATGAGTGTCAAGACTGCTCGTGGCACGACGTCGATAAGAATATTTAATCTCAAATGGCTACGGAGCAAGTTATACGCTAAACTGGCTGCTGAAATAGCATGAATAATCATTGCGTAGTTACAGACTATAATAACAACAGGTAGCCCAGTTTGATTTGCGATTTACTCACGCTAATCTCTTCGATATTCAGTCTACGCTGAAAATCTCCAATCTCTAATGAATATGGAGCAAGGCGAGAGGGTTCGATGAGTGCCAGGACTGCTCGTGGCACTACGTCGATGAGAATCTTCAATCTCTAATGAATATGGAGCAAGGCGAGAGGGTTCGATGAGTGTCAAGACTGCTCGTGGCACTACGTCGATAAGAATATTCAATCTCAAATGGCCACGCAGCACGTTATACGCTGAACTGGCTGCTGAAATAGCATAAATAATCATTGCGTAGTTACAGACTGTAATAACAACAGGTAGCCCAGTTTGATTTGCGATTTACTCACGGTAATCTCTTCGATATTCAGTCTACGCTGAAAATCTCCAATCTCTAATGAATATGGAGCAAGGCGAGAGGGTTCGATGAGTGCCAGGACTGCTCGTGGCACAACGTCGATGAGAATCTTCAATCTCTAATGAATATGGCGCGAGGCGAGAGGGTTCGATGAGTGTCAAGACTGCTCGTGGCACGACGTCGATAAGAATATTTAATCTCAAATGGCTACGGAGCAAGTTATACGCTAAACTGGCTGCTGAAATAGCATGAATAATCATTGCGTAGTTACAGACTATAATAACAACAGGTAGCCCAGTTTGATTTGCGATTTACTCACGCTAATCTCTTCGATATTCAGTCTATGCTGAAAATCTTCAATCTCTAATGAATATTGAGCAAGGCGAGAGGGTTCGATGAGTGCCAAGACTGCTCGTGGCACTACGTCGATGAGAATCTTCAATCTCAAATGGCTACGCAGCAAGTTATACGCTGAACTGGCTGCTGAAATAGCATAAGTAATCATTGCGTAGTTACAGACTATAATAACAACAGGTAGCACAGTCTGATTTGCGATTTACTTACGCTAATCTCTTCGATATTCAGTCTATGCTGAAAATCTTCAATCTCTAATGAATATGGAGCAAGGCGAGAGGGTTCGATGAGTGCCAAGACTGCTCGTGGCACTACGTCGATGAGAATCTCCAATCTCTAATGAATATGGAGCAAGGCGAGAGGGTTCGATGAGTGTCAGGACTGCTCGTGGCACTACGTCGATAAGAATCTTCAATCTCAAATGGCTACGGACCAAGTTACACGCTGAACTGGCTGCTGAAATAGCATAAATAATCATTGCATAGTTACAGACTATAATAACAACAGGTAGCCCAGTTTGATTCGCGATTTACTCACGCTAATCTCTTCGATATTCAGTCTATGCTGAAAATCTTCAATCTCGAATGGATACGGAGCAAGGCGAGAGGGTTCGATGAGTGCCAAGACTGCTCGTGGCACTACGTCGATGAGAATCTTCAATCTCAAATGGCTACGCAGCAAGTTATACGCTGAACTGGCTGCTGAAATAGCATAAGTAATCATTGCGTAGTTACAGACTATAATAACAACAGGTAGCCCAGTTTGATTTGCGATTTACTCACGCTAATCTCTTCGATATTCAGTCTATGCTGAAAATCTTCAATCTCTAATGAATATTGAGCAAGGCGAGAGGGTTCGATGAGTGCCAAGACTGCTCGTGGCACTACGTCGATGAGAATCTTCAATCTCTAATGAATATGGAGCAAGGCGAGAGGGTTCGATGAGTGCCAAGACTGCTCGTGGCACTACGTCGATGAGAATCTTCAATCTCAAATGGCTACGCAGCAAGTTATACTCTGAACTGGCTGCTGAAATAGTATAAATAATCATTGCTTAGTTACAGACTATAATAACAACAGGTAGCCGAGTTTAATTTGCGATTTACTGGCGCTAATCTCTTCGATATTCAGTTTATGCTGAAAATCTTCAATCTCGAATGGATACGGAGCAAGGCGAGAGGGTTCGATGAGTGCCAAGACTGCTCGTGGCACTACGTCGATGAGAATCTTCAATCTCAAATGGCTACGCAGCAAATTATACGCTGAACTGGCTGCTGAAATAGCATAAGTAAACATTGCGTAGTTACAGACTATGATAACAACAGGTAGCCCAGTTTGATTTGCGATTTACTCACGCTAATCTCTTCGATATTCAGTCTATGCTGAGAATCGTCAATCTCTAATGAATATGGAGCAAGGCCAGAGGGTTCGATGAGTGTCAAGACTGCTCGTGGCACTACGTCGATAAGAATCTTCAATCTCAAATGGCTACGCAGCAAGTTATACGCTGAACTGGCTGCTGAAATAGCATAAATAATCATTGCGTAGTTACAGACTATAATAACAACAGGTAGCCCAATTTGATTTGCGATTTACTCACGATAATCTCTTCGATATTCAGTCTATGCTGAAAATCTTCAATCTCTAATGAATATGGAGCAAGGCGAGAGGGTTCGATGAGTGTCAGGACTGCTCGTGGCACTACGTCGATGAGAATCTTCAATCTCAAATGGCTACGCAGCAAGTTATACGCTGAACTGGCTGCTGAAATAGCATAAGTAATCATTGCGTAGTTACAGACTATAATAACAACAGGTAGCCCAGTTTGATTTGCGATTTACTCACGCTAATCTCTTCGATATTCAGTCTATGCTGAAAATCTTCAATCTCTAATGAATATGGAGCAAGGCGAGAGGGTTCGATGAGTGCCAAGACTGCTCGTGGCACTACGTCGATGAGAATCTCCAATCTCTAATGAATATGGAGCAAGGCGAGAGGGTTCGATGAGTGTCAGGACTGCTCGTGGCACTACGTCGACAAAAATCTTTAATCTCAAATGGCTACGGAGCAAGTTATACGCTGAACTGGCTGCTGAAATAGCATAAATAATCATTGCGTAGTTACAGACTATAATAACAACAGGTAGCCCAGTTTGATTTGCGATTGACTCACGCTAATCTCTTCGATATTCAGTCTATGCTGAAAATCTTTAATCTCGAATGGATACGGAGCAAGGCGAGAGGGTTCGATGAGTGCCAAGACTGCTCGTGGCACTACGTCGATGAGAATCTTCAATCTCAAATGGCTACGCAGCAAGTTATACGCTGAACTGGCTGCTGAAATAGCATAAGTAATCATTGCGTAGTTACAGACTATAATAACAACAGGTAGCCCAGTTTGATTTGCGATTTACTCACGCTAATTTCTTCAATATTCAGTCTATGCTGAAAATCTTCAATCTCTAATGAATATTGAGCAAGGCGAGAGGTTTCGATGAGTGCCAAGACTGCTCGTGGCACTACGTCGATGAAAATCTTCAATCTCTAATGAATCTGGAGCAAGGCGAGAGGGTTCGATGAGTGCCAAGACTGCTCGTGGCACTACGTCGATGAGAATCTTCAATCTCAAATGGCTACGCAGCAAGTTATACGCTGAACTGGCTCTGAAATGGCATAAGTAATCATTGCGTAGTTACAGACTATAATAACAACAGGTAGCCCAGTTTGATTTGCGATTTACTCACGCTAATCTCTTCGATATTCAGTCTATGCTGAAAATCTTCAATCTCTAATGAATATGGAGCAAGGCGAGAGGGTTCGATGAGTGCCAAAACTGCTCGTGGCACTACGTCGATGAGAATCTTCAATCTCAAATGGCTACGCAGCAAGTTATACGCTGAACTGGCTGCTGAAATAGCATAAATAATCGTTGCGTAGTTACAGACTATAATAACAACAGGTAGCCCAGTTTGATTTGCGATTTACTCACGCTAATCTCTTCGATATTCAGTCTATGCTGAAAATCTTCAATCTCTAATGAATATTGAGCAAGGCGAGAGGGTTCGATGAGTGCCAAGACTGCTCGTGGCACTACGTCGATGAGAATCTTCAATCTCAAATGGCTACGCAGCAAGTTATACGCTGAACTGGCTGCTGAAATAGCATAAGTAATCATTGCGTAGTTACAGACTATAATAACAACAGGTAGCACAGTCTGATTTGCGATTTACTTACGCTAATCTCTTCGATATTCAGTCTATGCTGAAAATCTTCAATCTCTAATGAATATGGAGCAAGGCGAGAGGGTTCGATGAGTGCCAAGACTGCTCGTGGCACTACGTCGATGAGAATCTCCAATCTCTAATGAATATGGAGCAAGGCGAGAGGGTTCGATGAGTGTCAGGACTGCTCGTGGCACTACGTCGATAAGAATCTTCAATCTCAAATGGCTACGGACCAAGTTATACGCTGAACTGGCTGCTGAAATAGCATAAGTAATCATTGCGTAGTTACAGACTATAATAACAACAGGTAGCCCAGTTTGATTTGCGATTTACTCACGCTAATCTCTTCGATATTCAGTCTATGCTGAAAATCTTCAATCTCTAATGAATATGGAGCAAGGCGAGAGGGTTCGATGAGTGTCAAGACTGCTCGTGACACTACGTCGATAAGAATCTATAATCTCAAATGGATACGCAGCAAGTTATACGCTGAGCTGGCTGCTGAAATAGCATGAATAATAATTGCGTAGTTACAGACTATAATAACAACAGGTAGCCCAGTTTGATTTGCGATTTACTCACGCTAATCTCTTCGATATTCAATCTACGCTGAAAATCTTCAATCTCTAATGAATATGGAGCAAGGCGAGAGGGTTCGATGAGTGCCAAGACTGCTCGTGGCACTACGTCGATAAGAATCTTTAATCTCAAATGGCTACGGAGCAAGTTATACGCAGAACTGGCTGCTGAAATAGCATATATAATCATTGTGTAGTTACAGACTATAATAACAACAGGTAGCCCAGTTTGATTTGCGATTTACTTACGCTAATCTCTTCGATATTCAGTCTATGCTGAAAATCTTCAATCTCTAATGAATATGGAGCAAAGCGAAAGGGTTCGATGAGTGCCAGGACTGCTCGTGGCACTACGTCGATGAGAATCTTCAATCGCTAATGAATATGAAGCAAGGCGAGAGGGTTCGATGAGTGTCAAGACTGCTCGTGGCACTACGTCGATAAGGATTTTTAATCTCAAATGGCTACGCAGAAAGTTATACGCTGAACTGGCTGCTGAAATAGCATGAATAATCATTGCGTAGTTACAGACTATAATAAGAACAGGTAGCCCAGTTTGATTTGTGATTTACTCACGCTAATCTCTTCGATATTCAGTCTACGCTGAGAATCTTCAATCTCTAATGAATATGGGGCAAGGCGAGAGGGCTTGATGAGTGTCAAGACTGCTCGTGGCACTACGTCGATGAGATTCTTCAATCTCTAATGAATATGGAGCAAGGCGAGAGGGTTCGATGAGTGTCAAGACTGCTCGTGGCACTACGTCGATAAGAATCTTTGATCTCAAATGGCTACGGAGCAAGTTAGACGCTGAACTGGGTGCTGAAATAGCATAAATAATCATTGCGTAGTTACAGACTATAATAACAACAGGTAGCCCAGTTTGATTTGCGATTTACTCACGCTAATCTCTTCGATATTCAGTTTACGCTGAAAATCTCCAATCTCTAATAAATATGGAGCAAGGCGAGAGGGTTCGATGAGAGCCAGGACTGCTCGTGGCACTACGTCAATGAGAATCTTCAATCTCTAATGAATATGGAGCAAGGCGAGACGGTTCGATGCGTGTCAAGACTGCTCCTGGCACTACGTCGATAAGAATCTTTAATCTCAAATGGCTACGGAGCAAGTTTCACGCTGAACTGGGTGCTGAAATAGCATAAATAATCATTGCGTAGTTACAGACTATAATAACAACAGGTAGCCCAGTTTGATTTGCGATTTACTCACGCTAATCTCTTCGATATTCAGTCTATGCTGAAAATCTTCAATCTCTAATGAATATGGAGCAAGGCAAAAGGGTTCGATGAGTGCAAAGACTGCTCGTGGCACTACGTCAATGAGAATCTTCAATCTCCAATGAATATGGAGCAAGGCGAGAGGGTTCGATGAGTGTCAAGACTGCTCGTAACACTATGTCGATAAGAATTTTTAATCTCAAATGGCTACGGAGCAAGTTATACGCTGAACTGGCTGCCGAAATAGCATAAATATTCATTGCGTAGTTACAAACTATAATAACAACAGGTAGCCCAATTTGATTTGCGATTTACTCACGTTAATCTCTTCGATATTCAGTCTACGCTGAAAATCTCCAATCTCTAATGAATATGGAGCAAGGCGAGAGGGTTCGATGAGTGCCAGGACTGCTCGTGGCACTACGTCGATGAGAATCTTCAATCTCTAATGAATATGGAGCAAGGCGAGAGGGTTCGATGAGTGTCAAGACTGCTCGTGGCACTACGTCGATAAGAATATTCAATCTCAAATGGCCACGCAGCACGTTATACGCTGAACTGGCTGCTGAAATAGCATAAATAATCATTGCGTAGTTACAGACTGTAATAACAACCGGTAGCCCAGTTTGATTTCCGATTTACTCACGCTAATCTCTTCGATATTCAGTCTACGCTGAAAATCTTGAATCTCTAATGAATATGGAGCAAGGCGAGAGGGTTCGATGAGTGCCAGGACTGCTCATGGCACAACGTCGATGAGAATCTTCAATCTCTAATGAATATGGCGCGAGGCGAGAGGGTTCGATGAGTGTCAAGACTGCTCGTGGCACGACGTCGATAAGAATATTTAATCTCAAATGGCTACGGAGCAAGTTATACGCTAAACTGGCTGCTGAAATAGCATGAATAATCATTGCGTAGTTACAGACTATAATAACAACAGGTAGCCCAGTTTGATTTGCGATTTACTCACGCTAATCTCTTCGATATTCAGTCTACGCTGAAAATCTTGAATCTCTAATGAATATGGAGCAAGGCGAGAGGGTTCGATGAGTGCCAGGACTGCTCATGGCACAACGTCGATGAGAATCTTCAATCTCTAATGAATATGGCGCGAGGCGAGAGGGTTCGATGAGTGTCAAGACTGCTCGTGGCACGACGTCGATAAGAATATTTAATCTCAAATGGCTACGGAGCAAGTTATACGCTAAACTGGCTGCTGAAATAGCATGAATAATCATTGCGTAGTTACAGACTATAATAACAACAGGTAGCCCAGTTTGATTTGCGATTTACTCACGCTAATCTCTTCGATATTCAGTCTACGCTGAAAATCTCCAATCTCTAATGAATATGGAGCAAGGCAAAAGGGTTCGATGAGTGCAAAGACTGCTCGTGGCACTACGTCAATGAGAATCTTCAATCTCCAATGAATATGGAGCAAGGCGAGAGGGTTCGATGAGTGTCAAGACTGCTCGTAACACTATGTCGATAAGAATTTTTAATCTCAAATGGCTACGGAGCAAGTTATACGCTGAACTGGCTGCCGAAATAGCATAAATATTCATTGCGTAGTTACAAACTATAATAACAACAGGTAGCCCAATTTGATTTGCGATTTACTCACGCTAATCTTTTCGATATTCAGTCTACGCTGAAAATCTCCAATCTCTAATGAATATGGAGCAAGGCGAGAGGGTTCGATGAGTGCCAGGACTGCTCGTGGCACTACGTCGATGAGAATCTTCAATCTCTAATGAATATGGAGCAAGGCGAGAGGGTTCGATGAGTGTCAAGACTGCTCGTGGCACTACGTCGATAAGAATATTCAATCTCAAATGGCCACGCAGCACGTTATACGCTGAACTGGCTGCTGAAATAGCATAAATAATCATTGCGTAGTTACAGACTGTAATAACAACCGGTAGCCCAGTTTGATTTCCGATTTACTCACGCTAATCTCTTCGATATTCAGTCTACGCTGAAAATCTTGAATCTCTAATGAATATGGAGCAAGGCGAGAGGGTTCGATGAGTGCCAGGACTGCTCGTGGCACAACGTCGATGAGAATCTTCAATCTCTAATGAATATGGCGCGAGGCGAGAGGGTTCGATGAGTGTCAAGACTGCTCGTGGCACGACGTCGATAAGAATATTTAATCTCAAATGGCTACGGAGCAAGTTATACGCTAAACTGGCTGCTGAAATAGCATGAATAATCATTGCGTAGTTACAGACTATAATAACAACAGGTAGCCCAGTTTGATTTGCGATTTACTCACGCTAATCTCTTCGATATTCAGTCTACGCTGAAAATCTCCAATCTCTAATGAATATGGAGCAAGGCGAGAGGGTTCGATGAGTGCCAGGACTGCTCGTGGCACTACGTCGATGAGAATCTTCAATCTCTAATGAATATGGAGCAAGGCGAGAGGGTTCGATGAGTGTCAAGACTGCTCGTGGCACTACGTCGATAAGAATATTCAATCTCAAATGGCCACGCAGCACGTTATACGCTGAACTGGCTGCTGAAATAGCATAAATAATCATTGCGTAGTTACAGACTGTAATAACAACAGGTAGCCCAGTTTGATTTGCGATTTACTCACGCTAATCTCTTCGATATTCAGTCTACGCTGAAAATCTCCAATCTCTAATGAATATGGAGCAAGGCGAGAGGGTTCGATGAGTGCCAGGACTGCTCGTGGCACAACGTCGATGAGAATCTTCAATCTCTAATGAATATGGCGCGAGGCGAGAGGGTTCGATGAGTGTCAAGACTGCTCGTGGCACGACGTCGATAAGAATATTTAATCTCAAATGGCTACGGAGCAAGTTATACGCTAAACTGGCTGCTGAAATAGCATGAATAATCATTGCGTAGTTACAGACTATAATAACAACAGGTAGCCCAGTTTGATTTGCGATTTACTCACGCTAATCTCTTCGATATTCAGTCTATGCTGAAAATCTTCAATCTCTAATGAATATTGAGCAAGGCGAGAGGGTTCGATGAGTGCCAAGACTGCTCGTGGCACTACGTCGATGAGAATCTTCAATCTCAAATGGCTACGCAGCAAGTTATACGCTGAACTGGCTGCTGAAATAGCATAAGTAATCATTGCGTAGTTACAGACTATAATAACAACAGGTAGCACAGTCTGATTTGCGATTTACTTACGCTAATCTCTTCGATATTCAGTCTATGCTGAAAATCTTCAATCTCTAATGAATATGGAGCAAGGCGAGAGGGTTCGATGAGTGCCAAGACTGCTCGTGGCACTACGTCGATGAGAATCTCCAATCTCTAATGAATATGGAGCAAGGCGAGAGGGTTCGATGAGTGTCAGGACTGCTCGTGGCACTACGTCGATAAGAATCTTCAATCTCAAATGGCTACGGACCAAGTTACACGCTGAACTGGCTGCTGAAATAGCATAAATAATCATTGCATAGTTACAGACTATAATAACAACAGGTAGCCCAGTTTGATTCGCGATTTACTCACGCTAATCTCTTCGATATTCAGTCTATGCTGAAAATCTTCAATCTCGAATGGATACGGAGCAAGGCGAGAGGGTTCGATGAGTGCCAAGACTGCTCGTGGCACTACGTCGATGAGAATCTTCAATCTCAAATGGCTACGCAGCAAGTTATACGCTGAACTGGCTGCTGAAATAGCATAAGTAATCATTGCGTAGTTACAGACTATAATAACAACAGGTAGCCCAGTTTGATTTGCGATTTACTCACGCTAATCTCTTCGATATTCAGTCTATGCTGAAAATCTTCAATCTCTAATGAATATTGAGCAAGGCGAGAGGGTTCGATGAGTGCCAAGACTGCTCGTGGCACTACGTCGATGAGAATCTTCAATCTCTAATGAATATGGAGCAAGGCGAGAGGGTTCGATGAGTGCCAAGACTGCTCGTGGCACTACGTCGATGAGAATCTTCAATCTCAAATGGCTACGCAGCAAGTTATACTCTGAACTGGCTGCTGAAATAGTATAAATAATCATTGCTTAGTTACAGACTATAATAACAACAGGTAGCCGAGTTTAATTTGCGATTTACTGGCGCTAATCTCTTCGATATTCAGTCTATGCTGAAAATCTTCAATCTCGAATGGATACGGAGCAAGGCGAGAGGGTTCGATGAGTGCCAAGACTGCTCGTGGCACTACGTCGATGAGAATCTTCAATCTCAAATGGCTACGCAGCAAATTATACGCTGAACTGGCTGCTGAAATAGCATAAGTAAACATTGCGTAGTTACAGACTATGATAACAACAGGTAGCCCAGTTTGATTTGCGATTTACTCACGCTAATCTCTTCGATATTCAGTCTATGCTGAGAATCGTCAATCTCTAATGAATATGGAGCAAGGCCAGAGGGTTCGATGAGTGTCAAGACTGCTCGTGGCACTACGTCGATAAGAATCTTCAATCTCAAATGGCTACGCAGCAAGTTATACGCTGAACTGGCTGCTGAAATAGCATAAATAATCATTGCGTAGTTACAGACTATAATAACAACAGGTAGCCCAATTTGATTTGCGATTTACTCACGATAATCTCTTCGATATTCAGTCTATGCTGAAAATCTTCAATCTCTAATGAATATGGAGCAAGGCGAGAGGGTTCGATGAGTGTCAGGACTGCTCGTGGCACTACGTCGATGAGAATCTTCAATCTCAAATGGCTACGCAGCAAGTTATACGCTGAACTGGCTGCTGAAATAGCATAAGTAATCATTGCGTAGTTACAGACTATAATAACAACAGGTAGCCCAGTTTGATTTGCGATTTACTCACGCTAATCTCTTCGATATTCAGTCTATGCTGAAAATCTTCAATCTCTAATGAATATGGAGCAAGGCGAGAGGGTTCGATGAGTGCCAAGACTGCTCGTGGCACTACGTCGATGAGAATCTCCAATCTCTAATGAATATGGAGCAAGGCGAGAGGGTTCGATGAGTGTCAGGACTGCTCGTGGCACTACGTCGACAAAAATCTTTAATCTCAAATGGCTACGGAGCAAGTTATACGCTGAACTGGCTGCTGAAATAGCATAAATAATCATTGCGTAGTTACAGACTATAATAACAACAGGTAGCCCAGTTTGATTTGCGATTGACTCACGCTAATCTCTTCGATATTCAGTCTATGCTGAAAATCTTTAATCTCGAATGGATACGGAGCAAGGCGAGAGGGTTCGATGAGTGCCAAGACTGCTCGTGGCACTACGTCGATGAGAATCTTCAATCTCAAATGGCTACGCAGCAAGTTATACGCTGAACTGGCTGCTGAAATAGCATAAGTAATCATTGCGTAGTTACAGACTATAATAACAACAGGTAGCCCAGTTTGATTTGCGATTTACTCACGCTAATTTCTTCAATATTCAGTCTATGCTGAAAATCTTCAATCTCTAATGAATATTGAGCAAGGCGAGAGGTTTCGATGAGTGCCAAGACTGCTCGTGGCACTACGTCGATGAAAATCTTCAATCTCTAATGAATCTGGAGCAAGGCGAGAGGGTTCGATGAGTGCCAAGACTGCTCGTGGCACTACGTCGATGAGAATCTTCAATCTCAAATGGCTACGCAGCAAGTTATACGCTGAACTGGCTCTGAAATGGCATAAGTAATCATTGCGTAGTTACAGACTATAATAACAACAGGTAGCCCAGTTTGATTTGCGATTTACTCACGCTAATCTCTTCGATATTCAGTCTATGCTGAAAATCTTCAATCTCTAATGAATATGGAGCAAGGCGAGAGGGTTCGATGAGTGCCAAAACTGCTCGTGGCACTACGTCGATGAGAATCTTCAATCTCAAATGGCTACGCAGCAAGTTATACGCTGAACTGGCTGCTGAAATAGCATAAATAATCGTTGCGTAGTTACAGACTATAATAACAACAGGTAGCCCAGTTTGATTTGCGATTTACTCACGCTAATCTCTTCGATATTCAGTCTATGCTGAAAATCTTCAATCTCTAATGAATATTGAGCAAGGCGAGAGGGTTCGATGAGTGCCAAGACTGCTCGTGGCACTACGTCGATGAGAATCTTCAATCTCAAATGGCTACGCAGCAAGTTATACGCTGAACTGGCTGCTGAAATAGCATAAGTAATCATTGCGTAGTTACAGACTATAATAACAACAGGTAGCACAGTCTGATTTGCGATTTACTTACGCTAATCTCTTCGATATTCAGTCTATGCTGAAAATCTTCAATCTCTAATGAATATGGAGCAAGGCGAGAGGGTTCGATGAGTGCCAAGACTGCTCGTGGCACTACGTCGATGAGAATCTCCAATCTCTAATGAATATGGAGCAAGGCGAGAGGGTTCGATGAGTGTCAGGACTGCTCGTGGCACTACGTCGATAAGAATCTTCAATCTCAAATGGCTACGGACCAAGTTATACGCTGAACTGGCTGCTGAAATAGCATAAGTAATCATTGCGTAGTTACAGACTATAATAACAACAGGTAGCCCAGTTTGATTTGCGATTTACTCACGCTAATCTCTTCGATATTCAGTCTATGCTGAAAATCTTCAATCTCTAATGAATATGGAGCAAGGCGAGAGGGTTCGATGAGTGCCAAAACTGCTCGTGGCACTACGTCGATGAGAATCTTCAATCTCAAATGGCTACGCAGCAAGTTATACGCTGAACTGGCTGCTGAAATAGCATAAATAATCGTTGCGTAGTTACAGACTATAATAACAACAGGTAGCCCAGTTTGATTTGCGATTTACTCACGCTAATCTCTTCGATATTCAGTCTATGCTGAAAATCTTCAATCTCTAATGAATATGGAGCAAGGCGAGAGGGTTCGATGAGTGCCAAAACTGCTCGTGGCACTACGTCGATGAGAATCTTCAATCTCAAATGGCTACGCAGCAAGTTATACGCTGAACTGGCTGCTGAAATAGCATAAATAATCGTTGCGTAGTTACAGACTATAATAACAACAGGTAGCCCAGTTTGATTTGCGATTTACTCACGCTAATCTCTTCGATATTCAGTCTATGCTGAAAATCTTCAATCTCTAATGAATATTGAGCAAGGCGAGAGGGTTCGATGAGTGCCAAGACTGCTCGTGGCACTACGTCGATGAGAATCTTCAATCTCAAATGGCTACGCAGCAAGTTATACGCTGAACTGGCTGCTGAAATAGCATAAGTAATCATTGCGTAGTTACAGACTATAATAACAACAGGTAGCCCAGTTTGATTTGCGATTTACTCACGCTAATCTCTTCGATATTCAGTCTATGCTGAAAATCTTCAATCTCTAATGAATATGGAGCAAGGCGAGAGGGTTCGATGAGTGCCAAAACTGCTCGTGGCACTACGTCGATGAGAATCTTCAATCTCAAATGGCTACGCAGCAAGTTATACGCTGAACTGGCTGCTGAAATAGCATAAATAATCGTTGCGTAGTTACAGACTATAATAACAACAGGTAGCCCAGTTTGATTTGCGATTTACTCACGCTAATCTCTTCGATATTCAGTCTATGCTGAAAATCTTCAATCTCTAATGAATATTGAGCAAGGCGAGAGGGTTCGATGAGTGCCAAGACTGCTCGTGGCACTACGTCGATGAGAATCTTCAATCTCAAATGGCTACGCAGCAAGTTATACGCTGAACTGGCTGCTGAAATAGCATAAGTAATCATTGCGTAGTTACAGACTATAATAACAACAGGTAGCACAGTCTGATTTGCGATTTACTTACGCTAATCTCTTCGATATTCAGTCTATGCTGAAAATCTTCAATCTCTAATGAATATGGAGCAAGGCGAGAGGGTTCGATGAGTGCCAAGACTGCTCGTGGCACTACGTCGATGAGAATCTCCAATCTCTAATGAATATGGAGCAAGGCGAGAGGGTTCGATGAGTGCCAAGACTGCTCGTGGCACTACGTCGATGAGAATCTCCAATCTCTAATGAATATGGAGCAAGGCGAGAGGGTTCGATGAGTGTCAGGACTGCTCGTGGCACTACGTCGATAAGAATCTTCAATCTCAAATGGCTACGGACCAAGTTATACGCTGAACTGGCTGCTGAAATAGCATAAATAATCATTGCATAGTTACAGACTATAATAACAACAGGTAGCCCAGTTTGATTCGCGATTTACTCACGCTAATCTCTTCGATATTCAGTCTATGCTGAAAATCTTCAATCTCGAATGGATACGGAGCAAGGCGAGAGGGTTCGATGAGTGCCAAGACTGCTCGTGGCACTACGTCGATGAGAATCTTCAATCTCAAATGGCTACGCAGCAAGTTATACGCTGAACTGGCTGCTGAAATAGCATAAGTAATCATTGCGTAGTTACAGACTATAATAACAACAGGTAGCCCAGTTTGATTTGCGATTTACTCACGCTAATTTCTTCAATATTCAGTCTATGCTGAAAATCTTCAATCTCTAATGAATATTGAGCAAGGCGAGAGGGTTCGATGAGTGCCAAGACTGCTCGTGGCACTACGCCGATGAGAATCTTCAATCTCAAATGGCTACGCAGCAAGTTATACGCTGAACTGGCTGCTGAAATAGCATAAGTAATCATTGCGTAGTTACAGACTATAATAACAACAGGTAGCCCAGTTTGATTTGCGATTTACTCACGCTAATCTCTTCGATATTCAGTCTATGCTGAAAATCTTCAATCTCTAATGAATATGGAGCAAGGCGAGAGGGTTCGATGAGTGCCAAAACTGCTCGTGGCACTACGTCGATGAGAATCTTCAATCTCAAATGGCTACGCAGCAAGTTATACGCTGAACTGGCTGCTGAAATAGCATAAATAATCGTTGCGTAGTTACAGACTATAATAACAACAGGTAGCCCAGTTTGATTTGCGATTTACTCACGCTAATCTCTTCGATATTCAGTCTATGCTGAAAATCTTCAATCTCTAATGAATATTGAGCAAGGCGAGAGGGTTCGATGAGTGCCAAGACTGCTCGTGGCACTACGTCGATGAGAATCTTCAATCTCAAATGGCTACGCAGCAAGTTATACGCTGAACTGGCTGCTGAAATAGCATAAGTAATCATTGCGTAGTTACAGACTATAATAACAACAGGTAGCACAGTCTGATTTGCGATTTACTTACGCTAATCTCTTCGATATTCAGTCTATGCTGAAAATCTTCAATCTCTAATGAATATGGAGCAAGGCGAGAGGGT
Organism: Tenthredo livida; assembly: GCA_963992785.1. NCBI lineage: Eukaryota > Metazoa > Arthropoda > Insecta > Hymenoptera > Tenthredinidae > Tenthredo > Tenthredo livida. The sequence continues at coordinate 6,495,335 of OZ023073.1, forward strand.
TCGATGAGTGCCAAGACTGCTCGTGGCACTACGTCGATGAGAATCTCCAATCTCTAATGAATATGGAGCAAGGCGAGAGGGTTCGATGAGTGTCAGGACTGCTCGTGGCACTACGTCGATAAGAATCTTCAATCTCAAATGGCTACGGACCAAGTTACACGCTGAACTGGCTGCTGAAATAGCATAAATAATCATTGCATAGTTACAGACTATAATAACAACAGGTAGCTCAGTTTGATTCGCGATTTACTCACGCTAATCTCTTCGATATTCAGTCTATGCTGAAAATCTTCAATCTCTAATGAATATTGAGCAAGGCGAGAGGGTTCGATGAGTGCCAAGACTGCTCGTGGCACTACGTCGATGAGAATCTTCAATCTCTAATGAATATGGAGCAAGGCGAGAGGGTTCGATGAGTGCCAAGACTGCTCGTGGCACTACGTCGATGAGAATCTTCAATCTCAAATGGCTACGCAGCAAGTTATACGCTGAACTGGCTGCTGAAATAGCATAAGTAATCATTGCGTAGTTACAGACTATAATAACAACAGGTAGCCCAGTTTGATTTGCGATTTACTCACGCTAATTTCTTCAATATTCAGTCTATGCTGAAAATCTTCAATCTCTAATGAATATTGAGCAAGGCGAGAGGGTTCGATGAGTGCCAAGACTGCTCGTGGCACTACGCCGATGAGAATCTTCAATCTCAAATGGCTACGCAGCAAGTTATACGCTGAACTGGCTGCTGAAATAGCATAAGTAATCATTGCGTAGTTACAGACTATAATAACAACAGGTAGCCCAGTTTGATTTGCGATTTACTCACGCTAATCTCTTCGATATTCAGTCTATGCTGAAAATCTTCAATCTCTAATGAATATGGAGCAAGGCGAGAGGGTTCGATGAGTGCCAAAACTGCTCGTGGCACTACGTCGATGAGAATCTTCAATCTCAAATGGCTACGCAGCAAGTTATACGCTGAACTGGCTGCTGAAATAGCATAAATAATCGTTGCGTAGTTACAGACTATAATAACAACAGGTAGCCCAGTTTGATTTGCGATTTACTCACGCTAATCTCTTCGATATTCAGTCTATGCTGAAAATCTTCAATCTCTAATGAATATTGAGCAAGGCGAGAGGGTTCGATGAGTGCCAAGACTGCTCGTGGCACTACGTCGATGAGAATCTTCAATCTCAAATGGCTACGCAGCAAGTTATACGCTGAACTGGCTGCTGAAATAGCATAAGTAATCATTGCGTAGTTACAGACTATAATAACAACAGGTAGCACAGTCTGATTTGCGATTTACTTACGCTAATCTCTTCGATATTCAGTCTATGCTGAAAATCTTCAATCTCTAATGAATATGGAGCAAGGCGAGAGGGTTCGATGAGTGCCAAGACTGCTCGTGGCACTACGTCGATGAGAATCTCCAATCTCTAATGAATATGGAGCAAGGCGAGAGGGTTCGATGAGTGTCAGGACTGCTCGTGGCACTACGTCGATAAGAATCTTCAATCTCAAATGGCTACGGACCAAGTTATACGCTGAACTGGCTGCTGAAATAGCATAAGTAATCATTGCGTAGTTACAGACTATAATAACAACAGGTAGCCCAGTTTGATTTGCGATTTACTCACGCTAATCTCTTCGATATTCAGTCTATGCTGAAAATCTTCAATCTCTAATGAATATTGAGCAAGGCGAGAGGGTTCGATGAGTGCCAAGACTGCTCGTGGCACTACGTCGATGAGAATCTTCAATCTCTAATGAATATGGAGCAAGGCGAGAGGGTTCGATGAGTGCCAAGACTGCTCGTGGCACTACGTCGATGAGAATCTTCAATCTCAAATGGCTACGCAGCAAGTTATACGCTGAACTGGCTGCTGAAATAGTATAAATAATCATTGCTTAGTTACAGACTATAATAACAACAGGTAGCCGAGTTTAATTTGCGATTTACTGGCGCTAATCTCTTCGATATTCAGTCTATGCTGAAAATCTTCAATCTCGAATGGATACGGAGCAAGGCGAGAGGGTTCGATGAGTGCCAAGACTGCTCGTGGCACTACGTCGATGAGAATCTTCAATCTCAAATGGCTACGCAGCAAATTATACGCTGAACTGGCTGCTGAAATAGCATAAGTAAACATTGCGTAGTTACAGACTATGATAACAACAGGTAGCCCAGTTTGATTTGCGATTTACTCACGCTAATCTCTTCGATATTCAGTCTATGCTGAGAATCGTCAATCTCTAATGAATATGGAGCAAGGCCAGAGGGTTCGATGAGTGTCAAGACTGCTCGTGGCACTACGTCGATAAGAATCTTCAATCTCAAATGGCTACGCAGCAAGTTATACGCTGAACTGGCTGCTGAAATAGCATAAATAATCATTGCGTAGTTACAGACTATAATAACAACAGGTAGCCCAATTTGATTTGCGATTTACTCACGATAATCTCTTCGATATTCAGTCTATGCTGAAAATCTTCAATCTCTAATGAATATGGAGCAAGGCGAGAGGGTTCGATGAGTGTCAGGACTGCTCGTGGCACTACGTCGATGAGAATCTTCAATCTCAAATGGCTACGCAGCAAGTTATACGCTGAACTGGCTGCTGAAATAGCATAAGTAATCATTGCGTAGTTACAGACTATAATAACAACAGGTAGCCCAGTTTGATTTGCGATTTACTCACGCTAATCTCTTCGATATTCAGTCTATGCTGAAAATCTTCAATCTCTAATGAATATGGAGCAAGGCGAGAGGGTTCGATGAGTGCCAAGACTGCTCGTGGCACTACGTCGATGAGAATCTCCAATCTCTAATGAATATGGAGCAAGGCGAGAGGGTTCGACGAGTGTCAGGACTGCTCGTGGCACTACGTCGACAAAAATCTTTAATCTCAAATGGCTACGGAGCAAGTTATACGCTGAACTGGCTGCTGAAATAGCATAAATAATCATTGCGTAGTTACAGACTATAATAACAACAGGTAGCCCAGTTTGATTTGCGATTGACTCACGCTAATCTCTTCGATATTCAGTCTATGCTGAAAATCTTTAATCTCGAATGGATACGGAGCAAGGCGAGAGGGTTCGATGAGTGCCAAGACTGCTCGTGGCACTACGTCGATGAGAATCTTCAATCTCAAATGGCTACGCAGCAAGTTATACGCTGAACTGGCTGCTGAAATAGCATAAGTAATCATTGCGTAGTTACAGACTATAATAACAACAGGTAGCCCAGTTTGATTTGCGATTTACTCACGCTAATTTCTTCAATATTCAGTCTATGCTGAAAATCTTCAATCTCTAATGAATATTGAGCAAGGCGAGAGGTTTCGATGAGTGCCAAGACTGCTCGTGGCACTACGTCGATGAAAATCTTCAATCTCTAATGAATCTGGAGCAAGGCGAGAGGGTTCGATGAGTGCCAAGACTGCTCGTGGCACTACGTCGATGAGAATCTTCAATCTCAAATGGCTACGCAGCAAGTTATACGCTGAACTGGCTCTGAAATGGCATAAGTAATCATTGCGTAGTTACAGACTATAATAACAACAGGTAGCCCAGTTTGATTTGCGATTTACTCACGCTAATCTCTTCGATATTCAGTCTATGCTGAAAATCTTCAATCTCTAATGAATATGGAGCAAGGCGAGAGGGTTCGATGAGTGCCAAAACTGCTTGTGGCACTACGTCGATGAGAATCTTCAATCTCAAATGGCTACGCAGCAAGTTATACGCTGAACTGGCTGCTGAAATAGCATAAATAATCGTTGCGTAGTTACAGACTATAATAACAACAGGTAGCCCAGTTTGATTTGCGATTTACTCACGCTAATCTCTTCGATATTCAGTCTATGCTGAAAATCTTCAATCTCTAATGAATATTGAGCAAGGCGAGAGGGTTCGATGAGTGCCAAGACTGCTCGTGGCACTACGTCGATGAGAATCTTCAATCTCAAATGGCTACGCAGCAAGTTATACGCTGAACTGGCTGCTGAAATATCATAAGTAATCATTGCGTAGTTACAGACTATAATAACAACAGGTAGCACAGTCTGATTTGCGATTTACTTACGCTAATCTCTTCGATATTCAGTCTATGCTGAAAATCTTCAATCTCTAATGAATATGGAGCAAGGCGAGAGGGTTCGATGAGTGCCAAGACTGCTCGTGGCACTACGTCGATGAGAATCTCCAATCTCTAATGAATATGGAGCAAGGCGAGAGGGTTCGATGAGTGTCAGGACTGCTCGTGGCACTACGTCGATAAGAATCTTCAATCTCAAATGGCTACGGACCAAGTTATACGCTGAACTGGCTGCTGAAATAGCATAAATAATCATTGCATAGTTACAGACTATAATAACAACAGGTAGCCCAGTTTGATTCGCGATTTACTCACGCTAATCTCTTCGATATTCAGTCTATGCTGAAAATCTTCAATCTCGAATGGATACGGAGCAAGGCGAGAGGGTTCGATGAGTGCCAAGACTGCTCGTGGCACTACGTCGATGAGAATCTTCAATCTCAAATGGCTACGCAGCAAGTTATCCGCTGAACTGGCTGCTGAAATAGCATAAGTAATCATTGCGTAGTTACAGACTATAATAACAACAGGTAGCCCAGTTTGATTTGCGATTTACTCACGCTAATCTCTTCGATATTCAGTCTATGCTGAAAATCTTCAATCTCTAATGAATATTGAGCAAGGCGAGAGGGTTCGATGAGTGCCAAGACTGCTCGTGGCACTACGTCGATGAGAATCTTCAATCTCTAATGAATATGGAGCAAGGCGAGAGGGTTCGATGAGTGCCAAGACTGCTCGTGGCACTACGTCGATGAGAATCTTCAATCTCAAATGGCTACGCAGCAAGTTATACGCTGAACTGGCTGCTGAAATAGTATAAATAATCATTGCTTAGTTACAGACTATAATAACAACAGGTAGCCGAGTTTAAGTCGCGATTTACTGGCGCTAATCTCTTCGATATTCAGTCTATGCTGAAAATCTTCAATCTCGAATGGATACGGAGCAAGGCGAGAGGGTTCGATGAGTGCCAAGACTGCTCGTGGCACTACGTCGATAAGAATCTTCAATCTCAAATGGCTACGCAGCAAGTTATCCGCTGAACTGGCTGCTGAAATAGCATAAGTAATCATTGCGTAGTTACAGACTATAATAACAACAGGTAGCCCAGTTTGATTTGCGATTTACTCACGCTAATCTCTTCGATATTCAGTCTATGCTGAAAATCTTCAATCTCTAATGAATATTGAGCAAGGCGAGAGGGTTCGATGAGTGCCAAGACTGCTCGTGGCACTACGTCGATGAGAATCTTCAATCTCTAATGAATATGGAGCAAGGCGAGAGGGTTCGATGAGTGCCAAGACTGCTCGTGGCACTACGTCGATGAGAATCTTCAATCTCAAATGGCTACGCAGCAAGTTATACGCTGAACTGGCTGCTGAAATAGTATAAATAATCATTGCTTAGTTACAGACTATAATAACAACAGGTAGCCGAGTTTAATTTGCGATTTACTGGCGCTAATCTCTTCGATGTTCAGTCTATGCTGAAAATCTTCAATCTCGAATGGATACGGAGCAAGGCGAGAGGGTTCGATGAGTGCCAAGACTGCTCGTGGCACTACGTCGATGAGAATCTTCAATCTCAAATGGCTACGCAGCAAATTATACGCTGAACTGGCTGCTGAAATAGCATAAGTAATCATTGCGTAGTTACAGACTATGATAACAACAGGTAGCCCAGTTTGATTTGCGATTTACTCACGCTAATCTCTTCGATATTCAGTCTATGCTGAAAATCGTCAATCTCTAATGAATATGGAGCAAGGCCAGAGGGTTCGATGAGTGTCAAGACTGCTCGTGGCACTACGTCGATAAGAATCTTCAATCTCAAATGGCTACGCAGCAAGTTATACGCTGAACTGGCTGCTGAAATAGCATAAATAATCATTGCGTAGTTACAGACTATAATAACAACAGGTAGCCCAGTTTGATTTGCGATTTACTCACGCTAATCTCTTCGATATTCAGTCTATGCTGAAAATCTTCAATCTCTAATGAATATGGAGCAAGGCGAGAGGGTTCCATGAGTGCCAAAACTGCTCGTGGCACTACGTCGATGAGAATCTTCAATCTCAAATGGCTACGAGTAGAGTAACTGTGACAGCCAAGATTCATGACAGCCAAGATTCACCCTGTTCACCTGTCTGGAGTCAGGACCCGCGCCTTTACCTTTTTCCAGAAAGTTCTAAGCCGCGCCTTTATGTCCGATTTTTATGTCCGATTTTATGTGATAATTAATTGTGCCAATCAATCATCAGATTTTTTTCTAGGGGGTAATCGTACCGGTTATCACCCCTACCGGTTATCCCGGTACCTGCGGTGAGTGACCCCGCGTTCACGTCACAGTATAGTATCCACGGTATAGCGGGTGCAAGTTCCCCAGTGCAGATCTGCAGTATAGTGAGTGCAAGTTTCCCAGTGCAATGACTGTAATCGTCAGATGGTCATACTGGTTAACCAGTGATCTACGGTAGGTATACAACCGGCCCCGTGATCGTGAGACGTCAGAATTCGATACCGACGATCCCGTGATCTACAGTCGGTATAACACGGACCGTGATCGTGAGGCGTCAGATGTAAGCGTGAGATGTAAGCGTGATTTGTTGAAACATTTATATTTTGTTGCTATGCCATGCATATTCATCGATCCAAGGGTAAATCTCGTCGCGATGTAGAACAGTTCTGCTGATCTCGCATATTCATCGATCCAAGGGTAAATCTCGTCGCGATGCAGAACAGTTCTGCTGATCGGCAATAATTTCAGCCCTTGGACTTAGCTCGTGACGCAAATAGTCGGACGATCGAACGTTCTAGTCCACGAATTTTGCTGAATTGGCGTTTTTCACATAGTTACAGTTCGCACACGATTCGAACAGAGTTTGTACCTTTGACCTAGATCATGACGCAAATGAGCATTTTTAACTGAATAGCTCGAGTATATTAACTGGCAGCGAGGCTGATAGCACCATCTTATCGTCTACAGTTGAATAGAAGTCTCACGACAGTTGACCAGAAGTTTCACAACAGTTTACCAGAATAAGTTTCAATATAACCAACAAATAAATCCGCAGTTTGTTAACGAAAATATAAATTTCAATTTAACTAAAAAAATATAAGTTCGTAGTTCGTTAGCTGAGATATAAATCCTCAGTTTCTGACTAAAAATATAAATTACCAGAAGTTTCAATCCAACTAACACAGTTTAACTAAAATACAAATTTCAATTTAACTAAAAAAAAAAATATAAGTTCATAGTTCGTTAAAATAAGATATAAATCCACGGTTTCTAAGTGAAAATATAATATCGCCAGACTAGAATTAAAATAATGTCTCAACTAAATATTCTAATATTCTTATTCACCATGATCGCGACAAAAATGATGGCATTCCCTATTACGGAGAGGCCTACATATCTGCATCATCTGCAGGTCGACGCATCTCCGATAGCGTTAATGAATTCAACCCTCATATACCGACAAGACTTCCCTCCCATCGAATATTTAAATGCGACGACAGAAGCGCTCACATTGCTTCATCGGCACCAGCAATATACTGGGACTGCTTATAATAACGTGTTAAACGTTTACCACTCATCTGTGGTAAAACCTGGCATTGAAACGACTGCAGGGGGCCCGCCAACGAGTACAGCATGTAGGTTGCAATTTATTTTAACCGTACCGAAGTGTCCGCCTCCTAGTAAATATATGTTCAATTTCAATTTGACGGGACGTTACCTTTGCCCAGAAATTTGATAGATTTTGTGTTTATCGGGCTCATATTTGAATTCGATGCATATGTATGACCCATGAAATTTAGCAAACTCTTTGTTTTATTTGTTATTAGCACCCGTTACTCCAGACTATAGCGTTTTACAAGACTCGGAGTCTGAGTCAGCATTTGGCTGGATTACTAGGGACGATGAAGGTAACGGATATAATTAAGTTTACATCGTTCTATCCGTATTCGCAAATTTGTGAACGTATGTTAACCGCCCCCTAATAATATGATCAAATTTTTAACCACCATTGTTTTATTTGATTGGTTACAGAGTAGTCAGCCGTCGAGCCATGATCAACGTTATGCTGATCATATTCGTAGCATTAAATATAGCTGTATTTACAATTTTAGGATAGTAGAGTTAAATACCTTATTGTATTTCTAGAATAGTTTATGGGGAAAAATAAAAATCTATGATATTATATGTTCAACATTTTCAATCTTCATTGATTATTGATAATTCGTCCTTTTGATTAACGTTTGAACGACGACCTCAATTTCTAGCGTTTTCGATCCTGATTCGTTGAGGCGATATTTTTTGTTGAGGAGATATTTTTTGTTCAAAATTGTGAACGATTTCTTTTGAGCGCTGGGTTTCCGACATTCAGTTCGCTGCTTCTTCGGGCTGCAGGGATCAACCCTCTGGGAAGGCTGAGCTCGCTTGCAGCTGGGATTACATGCAATCAAAGATTGCGTCCTCTCGTACGGTTCAGGGTTCCGACAAAACAGCCAATGTTCGTTTCCATCGCACGTTTCGGTGTGGTATTCCTTCTCATGGGATTCCCAATTATTTGGTGATTCAGCCATTTAATAGGGGATTCGAGTATAGAAGCTATCCGAATACGAACGCAGAAGAAACTTAGACTGGTGGATCTTGGAAATGTAGCGCTGTATTTATACGTTGGAAGAGGGTTATCCTGGTACCGCTTAACTTTGTGTAAATCAATTTTTACCTGAGTATTAATGGAATTCTGATTACTATCAAGCGTCGCATGGGAGCGATTCTTAACTGCTTATCGATTTTTGTCAATTGTAAAACTGCGCAACTCATTAAACTTACTGATAGGTAATTTCCGTCGTGATCCACCTCTCTGAAATGTTTTACCTGTCATAATGCAACTTTGTAGCACAGATTAATACGCTACTTCTTAATATCCTTTATCAGATCGATCTTCACTTAAGATTAACGTCTGCGGTTATGAAATAATTGACATCAGAAATAATAACTGTAATTATACGCTTGGAAGAGGGTGATTCTAGAAAATCAATTTCACGCATGTAATAATGAAATTCTGATTACCATCGAGTTTCACATTGAGAGGTACTTTGTGTCATGACTGCATACGCTTGAATTTTTTACCTGTCATAATGCAACTTTGTAGCGGGTATTCATACACCACTGCGAATTATCATGCATCAGATCAATCTGAACAAGCTTCTGCACGTCACTTAAGATCAACGTCTGCAATCAGTTCGCAACCGCCTGGGGGGCTATCATATAATTGACGTTTACGTCAATCGCTGCATTTATACGCTCGGAAGAGTTAATCAATTTTACCCGTATTGAAGGAATTCTGATTACTATCAAGCGTTGCACGTGAATTGCTAATTGATTTACCTCTGCCAACTGACTGGCCTCTTAAATATGTGACGGATACTGACAACAATTCATGATATGTTATCAAAGATTTATTTCAAAACATCATATTCAGGTTTGAGAATACTTTCTACATTATTTCAAATATTATACATCCATGTTGGGAATACTTTGCAGAGTGAATAAAATTGGGCGAATACGTTTAGAAACATGACGGTAGTACACGCCGCCATCTTCAGCAACCATCTTCAATTTTTGGAATAGTTGGTCGTCACTCAGTAGCCTTGCAGCCATGCGTGGTGGTAGATTTTCGGAAAAGGTTTCATACGGATCGTCTCCACCAAGTATGTCGGCTACTACGTTTTTTCGTCCAGATAATGCTGTTACTTTCCGTAATCCGATGATAATATGCACACCGCTAATCGATTTTCTCATGGGAAGACGTTCACCACATAAGCCCAATTGACCGATTTTAACTAACTCTTCGTCGGTGAAGTTGTGCTTGGATAGGTCCTCAACCAACTCCTTCGCGTTAAACACGTTAACGTCAGATACATCGGTGTTTCCAGAAAGGCTCATGATGTTGAACATTTTTTTTTCTTAACAAAAACTTAGCAAATCTTGAGAGTTCTATTCGATGCTCACCCTTGCGAATTCAGACTGCAAGTAACTCCGATCTCGAAATGCAGTCATATTCATACGTGCGGAATGACTAGATAAACCGGTTTCTCTTAAACTTCTAATCAATCTTACCATTAGTAGATCTCACCCATTAATTAAATCAAAGTGATCAACCCAACGACGCTGATGAAAATTTCTTATGAACAGGTCTTTGAACTGAAAATTCGACAAATATCAGGTTTGAACTGAGCAGTTGTACAGGTGCCAGATTGTTTAAACTGAGCAGTTGTACAAGTGTCAGATTGTTTGAACTGAACAGTTCGATAGTATGATGAGCATCAGATGTTTTGAACTAATATTTAAGAGGGAAATAAATCTTATCTAAAGATGGAGAACTAATATTTAAGAGTGGAAATAATCTTAGCCAGAGGTATACTCGTCAGAACAATATATGTATGTATGTATCAATTTATTTAACAAGGTTATGTACAGATTCACATATAGTTGAACTCAACTCGGTTGTATAATCCTCCGAGGTTATGCATGTGGAGGCGACTCTCATCGGCAGCAATTATCATTTTTTGGAATAAATCCTCGTCATCTGTCAATACTTTCGACATCCTCGCAGGTAAAAAAGCGGAAAACGTATTTTCCAAGTCTATGGCAATCCTCGTACCGAATCTTGTTTGAACCTTTCGTAAGCTGGTGACGGGGTAGTGTTTATTCACCTCGAGATCTGCTAATTTCTTTGTGGGAAGGTATTCATCGCAGCGTCCAACCTTGTTGATTTTAGTCAAGTCCATGGCGTTATTCATATCAGATTTATACTTCCCAACTTTTTCAAAATATGATTCAGATCAGATTTTGTCTGAATCAGAGTTTTCACGTTGCGAATATTTTTCAAATGTAGTTTGATTCGCAGTTTCAGTTCTTGGTGCTTGGGAATGGTTCTCATCAAGTGCGAGTTGAAGACTGATGTTTAAGACTTGAATTCGAGCCCTTTTATACCCGATCGCAGCCTTAGTCCCAGGTGTGATCTATGCATGAGATACCACTGTTTTAGCATCAATGCATGGTTCACACTGCAACTACCATGATGGTCACTACATCTGAGTTCTCGCGGGTACAACACTCCCAACTTATCCAGTGAAGGGCAGCCATACGTGTCCATTTCAACGAAGTTTGCATTGCTCCACTTTCTGAACCGATCAGATATTTCCCGATTTTGCACATAGTAAATGTACTCTTCCGATTCGTTCAAATGTTTAAAAAAAAATGATTTAACTTCGGTGTACGGGGCCCAACCACTCCACCAGGACATTCCATGCCATTCGCTATCTTCTGTTACAGTTTCACGCCGATCATCCGACAGGTCGTAAATATCGTAAGCCTCTCGAAACTTTATGGTTATTATTTTTTCACTCTCATCGCTCACTAATGCGATTTCTTTGAAGACAAATTCATCATCTTTTCCCGTGAAACCCAACGTATCGATGAATATGTGAGGCATCGCGAAAAATAAAAAAAAATAAAAATGTTTCAACAAATTGAATTCTTATATTTTAGTTAACACTGGGGATTCGTATTTTAGATGCACAAACTACGGACTTATATTTTAGTTGAAGTGAAACTTTCTGTAAGACGCTGATATCAGCCTCGCTGCCAGTTAATATACTCGAGCTATTCCGTTAAAAATGCTCATTTGCGTCATGAGCTGGGTCAAAGATACAAACTTTTGTTCGAATCGCGTGCAAACTGTAACCATGTGGAAAACGCCAATTCAGCCAAATTCGTGGACTAGAACGTTCGATCGTCCGACTATTTGCGTCACGAGCTAAGTCCAAGGGCTGAAATTATTGCCGATCAGCAGAACTGCTCTGCATCGCGACGAGATTTGCCCTTGGGCGTGATATACGTAATATCACAATATCGATATATTCATGAGTGATAGAGGGGATAATTGCAACGAGTGTTAACGCAGGGTGATCTGTTCGTGGAAGGCCGGTTACCCCCCCCAACAAATAATTGAACATTTTAGAGGGGGTTTGACAAGAGTTCGGAGGATGAGGATCACATCTCAGTCAGTCGATTTACCGAAGTGAACTTAACAGTAAGTACAGACTCTAATCCATCAATACCATTCAACTTATACCAATACATTTATTTCTTCTTCGAATTTAGTTTGTAATTGAAAATGGCGAGTGTTGAAAACAAATCACTGGAGGCGAAGCCCCAACAGGACGTGAACCCTGCGGAACCGATGCAGTCCGAAAGCTCTAAGCCGACAGTCGAGCAGGTACGATTCAAAATTATACTATTGTGTGAATAATAAATTATATGTTAAGAGAGTCCGATTCTAAAATATATTCAGAATTGAAGTTTTAATAATGTGCGATTCGCACACCTTCTTTATTTCCAGGAAAACCCCCGAACCTCAATTGCTCCCGCAATCGGGATTCCTGCAGGCGAGGAGTCCGACGATGACGAAGATGATTTTCAGTTTAAGACACGTGAAGAGGTTCTGCGTGAACTTCAGGAGATTTGGGAAGAGAATCGGCGAATCTCCATGGAGGAATGGGATATGGGGCTGCGGTAACGACTGAATAAACAGTATTTCTGGTGAAACGAATATATTTTTATTTATTTTCCTACCCTACATCGATCACTAATTCTAAATACATTTTCAATAGCACAGTCACCCAAGTGGCTGTCACACCTTGGTTGCCATATATTAGATACTATTTCATCAGCTAAATAGGCTGCATTAACATTGAACAATCGTTTTAAAATTAATTTAACCGACTTGGTTGTTACTAAAACTGATGGAGAATTCTCGAGATGAGGTCGCACAAGATATAGTAGTTCCGAGTAAGGTATATTTCCATCGTTCCAGCTGAATCCATGATTGATTTTACTCTCAATCGCCAAACGTTGGTGGTCCTTGGATAAAATTGACCAGGTATATGGGGGCTTGAAGATGAAATGTTGCAAATCAAATTCATTTTTTAGAACTGCAATTTCTTTCACAATAAACATGTCGTTGGGCCCCGCAAACCCCTGAACATCGACAAATGTGGGCCCCATGGTCGCGTATACCTTTATGCAAAATACTCGGACTCCACAGCATTTATAGAAGCCCGTGATCCCACCCGACGACTTTTACCGAGGCTCGTGATCCCACCCCGACAACTTCAATTTGTTATTCAAACCATCTTTCGAACCACGTTCGTTAGCGGGCTGTATTCAATAATTTTATCATGAAAAATTAAGCAATATGCGGTTGTATTTGCAGGCACGTTAGCGCTGCACTGAAACTCGAGACGTATATCTACGCTTGCACTTTTGAGAGATTCATTCTGACGCGAACAATCTATAACCGCGAGAGGAGCATGTCTTTTGAATGTATCCAAATCAAGCAATGGTTCCGGCGCCTCAGTCGCACCATAGTACGATGCCTTAAATTTAACGTACATATCATAAAGCAAGGCATACCGTTTTCGATTGAAATCTAAATCTAAATTATCGTAGGGATATGATTCTGAATTAAGGTATAGGCGAATGTTCGTCAATTGGCAATGGTCAAATACGCTGGGATCTTGGGTAAGTATATTTCTGCGTCCAGTCTGCAGCGCCAATACCACAAACCGGGGTTTCTCAAGTTGAACGGCGGTTTTCACGGACCAGGTATGATGAGTAGTTTCTTGAAGCACCGGATACTCGTACAGATCCCATGAACGAAAACTCATTTGAATCGATGTACCACTCTCAAGAAGATGCAAAAGCTCCAATTTTTGCAAGTCTTCAACACTTATATGTGGCATACGCCATTGTAATTTATTTAGCTTCAAAGTTACCGCTGTATTCGTGGCACCCATAAAAATAGCATTCGAATCAGTCCTGGATCGAATTAAAATCAGCTCATGACGTGCGTTGGTGATAATTCGTTTATAATCTTCGCAGAACCCGAGCAGAATGCTGAGCGGTATGCAGTAATTAAAATATCCGTTATCCAATTCAACTAAATTTCCCGGTACTGCCCAATTTGCAACCTCTAATGCTTTGCTGGCATTAGTACTGAATGATAAATAATTTTTTATAGTAGTGGTAATTCCCACATTTTTGCATCGATCAATTTCAACTCCATTCAATTCGTACCGAATTTCATCGAAGAGAAAAGCCATCGCATTGTTGACAAGTTTGACATTTTTCACCGGCTGATGGACACCGGATGCGTCCGCTACTGAATTCAGTAATGTGCCCTCAAGGTATAAAAAACTGTTGCAAGGCAGCGTATACAAATCCTGCTGTTGAATTGGAATTCGTATCTCATCGTTATTTTGATATGATGTACTTGCGTAAGGAGCATGAGCATGAACTTCAACCCGAGTTATACTGTTATCGAATACCGGTCGAGCATTAATGTTTAACATACTTGCCATTTCTATCTTTTACACGAAATCCTAATGATTTTAAAAATTCGGCGTTATCAGGTGTTAGCAATTGACGGACTGCGTATGGTGTTGTTCGTTTGACCAAACTTTGAATACTGAGAGATGGCTGTGCGGGCATGGGATTTTTGTGCACGCTTTCATAGATCAACATGGTGAAAAAAAAAAAAATCACTGTTCTTTTACGTGCAAACGAATCGTTATCTCTTCTCCCTGAAAGTTGACTAGGTTACCGTCTTGATCCACAACGCGGACTGTTATGTTGTCTATTACGCGAGAGCTGAGAGGTAAGTAAATGATGTGGTAAGGTGACTCAGAGATTTTATAGCCCGGGGGAACGTTTGCAGAGAATTCATGAATCGTGTGCACTGGTCGAGCGTTGCTATATGCTCCCGCGGTAATGTTACACTCAATTCGTATAATATTAACTCTCAAAATATTGACTGGCAAATCGGATTCGTGCCAGACGTTAGCTTCAAGCTTCCTTTTTGTAAAACCTAGCAACGAGCCCAGGTTATTTTCCCCACTAAAGTCAATGTCATACTTGCACTTCAACTCACATTTTAATGTATTGTTGTTTGGGCGAAGAACTATGGCAGGGGGAGATTCTGAATCGTCAACTAGCTTCCCAGATAAATACCTATTCAAATCATCAATCTCATAAGATCCTTCTGGAATAGTAATCTTTTTGCCACCATCATAATAAAATGTATTGTTTGTTCTGTCAACATTAGGTACTGAGTTGAATGTTTCAAAATCTACTAATCCCAGTACATATTCGACATTTTCACGTAGGACAATAGGTGGAAAGTAGTTTGCACTGAGAACAGATGCTGACCCCGAAAGCGTGAGCGTCAGAGACATATCGCGGTCGCACGTATACTGAAGTTCAAATGTCAATGTAATCTATGTATTATCGTTTCAAATACAAACAGTGAATTGACAATGTAATCTATGCATTATCACGTAGAAAATATAAGCAAAGCTGTCCACATATTGCAGAATTATAATTTTGATATTGTTTGTGGTTGTATTCAATTTCCACATTGTTTCCAAAATATTGAATAAATTCTTTAGGCGGTGGCAGATTTCCATAGCTATCATAATATTTTATTTTACGACCACGTTTCACATATGCAACCCAATGTGTGCCCGGTCCGTGCAAACTATCCAGGTTAATTATTCCACACTCATTAGCTTGGATGGAATTTTTATTTTGAAGTAGTTCGGATCGCATAAACACACCTTTGAAATATGGAATACGCATACGTTTCGCATACGCGAGTAGCTGGATGTTAGTTGTCGGACCGTCGGGTAGAATAATCATCTCATTTTTGAGGTTTTTTTTTTTCCTCGACATTTTCCCATCCCACCACCCTTTTTATAGGGACTTAGATATAACCCGCGACCATGCTGCTCCATAGCACGATTATGTCGTTCAGTCTCAGATAACAGTTTCCGCGCATTAGATGCCTGATTGACAGATTTTGCAATGCCTGCGGCTCCCCCCGCTAAGCTGCCCACTGCTGACAATCCCGCAAGTAATGGAACCAAAAATGGTAAAAATCCTCCACGCTTTCCCAGCGGCAAAATTCGAGGTTTGACGCGCTTCACCCTCTTCCGTCGAGGTTGTGAAACATGTTTTTTCTTATTCTGTTTTGGCAACTTTCCGCCTGAAATTTTTTTTCTCCCCTTACCACGTTTCAGCCCCGCACCCATCTTCAATTTAACATTCATAGCGCGCGAAACTGCCCACGCAGCCGCTTTTTCAAGCAATGCTGCGTCTCCAGCCTCGACTCGTCGTGATGCCTGTTCCGCTAGTTTTCTGTCAGCGTTATGTCGTGTTTCGAGGTCTCTACTTCGCGAATAGGCTATATCGTGCTCGCGACAAAACTTGTCTAACGGGTTGATGCCCGCGTCACCTCGAGCTAGACGTTTGGCCAGATGTGTGCCGGGGCCGCAATACTGATAGCCTGGTATGTGTAATTCGAAAGGCAGCGAATTAATGACGCTATTCAACAGACCTTGCCCGAGGGATCGCGCTCTTGGCATTGACTGCACTTTCTTATCTGAAGCGCGGGGCCGTCAATATGATCAATAGCTGTATTATAATGTTTCAGACACACGCGATACTGTGCGAGGTCTGGATCCGTCTTTATATGTACGGGAAGTTTATTCCATAGTTTTGGGATCAGATCACCGTAGTATTGCAACAATATAACTTTAGGTATATATTTCAGAAGTTCAGTAGTCAAGAATTGATCTGACGATACATCAATGTCTGCATACATTTCAAAACTGAGAAAAATAAAGGTTGCGTATCATATAAATACCCTTCACCGAGCCATATTTTAATCACACGCGAACGATGCATTTTATCAAGCAGCCGTACTCCATTCGGGTGGTAAATCTTGACAATAAAACAGAGGTCGATACTCCCAAGCGGCACGGTCCCTTACTACCGAATACAATCAGGGCAATAATTTGCGGGCCTTCCAATTGTGGGAAGACGAATGTTGTGATAAGTCTGCTGGAAAGTTGTAATGGAGTTCGCTTTGAGAATGTTTACATCTATTCGAAATCGTTGCAACAACCCAAATATCGATATCTGGAAAAACTTCTGACGAACATCGAAGAAATTAAATTTTTCCCATTCTCAAACAATTGCGATGTCATCCCCCCTACCGAATCATTACCCAACTCAGTGTTTATCTTTGATGATGTGGCCTGTGACAAGCAGGACGTAGTTCGGGAATATTTTTCCATGGGAAGACATGCTCAAGTTGACTGTTTCTATTTGTGTCAAACGTATGCGCGAGTCCCCAAACACCTGATTCGAGACAACGCAAATGTTCTCATCCTATTCAAGCAAGACAGTTTAAATCTACGTCACGTGTATGATGATCATGTCAACAACGATATGGCATACGATGTATTTCAAAAACTTTGTGCACTATGTTGGTTCAAAAAATTTGGGTTTCTTGTAATTGTTAAGGACGACCCCCTGCAGGGGGGTCGTTACCGACGAGGGTTCGATGAATACGTTGTTTGCTACACCGAATCTTTCAGTTAGCCTTCAACTTTGTAAGCGTAACCATGTCTGAATTGGTAAACGAGTCTGCAGCGCTCGTCGGGGGCATGAAGAATAAAAATAATTTCACCAAAGTTAATGATGAAACAATTAAAAAGGCAATTTCGCGATCGAATAAAGCGATACGTGCAAAATACCGAGCGCTAAAAGTTAATCAATTGGAGGCTGTTGAAACCCTGGAAAAAAACCTGGCACCGATCGTGACCCCTCTACAGATCCTAGCCGAGGGTCGCAACATTAATACGTCGGTCGAACGAAAACCAATAGTGCAGGTGAAACGAAAACTTGAACTGGACGATGAGGATGATACGAAGCTGAACCGAACTATCCGTTTTAAACCGTCGAGCACCCCGATCGCGAATCGCCGGGGAACTAATGAGAATGCCTCCGCTTCGATGGAAATAGACTCTTCACAGCCAAGAAGCGATTCCGTTTTTCTGAACTTAGAGCCAGTAGCTCAGTCATACCCTGAGCCATCACCTGAAACCACTTTGCGATCAATTCTAGAAACCCCTGAGGGTCGAGAACATGCTATCCAATATATCGATGAGAACTTTGGTGAATTGACTAAGCCGTATTTCAAGGGATTGATTTTTGACACGAAACCCGAATATGATACCACGTATGGGGTTCGTTTTGTGGATGGATTATGGTTTCTCGGTAATTCCCCGATCGACGTAGATAAAAATGATAATATTATAATCAATAATGTCAGGTACAAGGGAACCCCGGGATTAATGGAGCTGATTTTTAAACGAACCCCCGATGAAGCAGACTTTACGGATATTGATCTTATAAAATATAAAAGCATATTACATGCAACTAACGCACACAAACGCGGATATACTGAACGCGGACAGCTGAATGGAAATAAAAGTCACAAATGGAAATATATAATCGCGAAATTATTCAACACTGCGGCTCGCAGCAAATCGTCTGGTCAAGGTTTGGTTCCGAACAGAATGGTCGTTACAAATCATCCTGTAGATTATGTCCATTGGGACAACCCGAACGAACTTGTTGAGAGATTGAGACTTCTAGTTGCGTCTAGGAATGCTGGTCACACAGGGCACGACAATGAAATAATGTCCATCATAGAGGAACTTCGTGAGGCAAATATTATTCATATATAGGTGGAGCTACGCTATTACTCGTCAGTGTAGAAATGTCTGTTGATAAATTCGGAAGACATCTTGACAAACGTATCCCCAAATTGAGCACACTCACCGCTAATGGGGGCAGCAATATTTTGCAAGTAAATGGAAATTTTGACTTCCGCGGTAAAAGGTTAACAAATGTTGCGCTTCCTACCGAGTCGAGCGACGTCGTGACTAAGGACTACGTCGACACTAATTTCTTAACTCCTCATGCTGGGGGGCATTATAATTTAAGGAACAAACGAATAAAACAAGTGCATACACCAGTGGCTGAGAACGATGCGGTTAACAAAAAGTATGTTGATGAAGTTCGCAATAATGTTTTGCAACTCGAGTCTAATGAAACGTGGAATTTCAGAAATAAACGTCTCGGGAATGTTGCAAATCCCGACAATCAATTCGATGCCGTAAATAAAGCATACGTCGATAAAAAAAATCTTACATATGATGGACATTATTACTTTGCGGGTAAAAGACTAACTGGTGTGGGTGATCCAAGTACTGCTTACGACGTTGCGACAAAATCATACGTTGATAGGGCAGGAGCGCAAACAAGATATTATATTGATTCGTTACCGACTATCAAACGGTCGGGTCTCGTGAACGACTTTGATTTTGAGAATAGATATGTACACAACGTGAAGACTCCCGCGCAGCCGTTCGATGCTGTAAATAAGGAATACGTTGACTTGTTGCATGCTAATCTGAACGCTCAAATTCAATTACTCGTTGCGCGTCTCAAAGCTCATAATTAGAATGAGTAAAGAAAAACTGCAGCTAGTGAAAGAGCTGCATGCACCCGCGCGACGTCATTATCCACGTCGAAGGGTTATCACCCATGGATACGACGATTTGTGGCAGGCAGATCTTGTCGACATGCAGCCGTATGCAAAAGTCAACAAGGGATTCAAGTACATACTCACAGTAATTGACGTTCTATCCAAGTATGCGTGGGCTATTCCACTTAAAAGTAAGAGTGCAAAGGACGTGTGTGCAGCATTTACTGTAATTATATCAGACTCGCGGAAACCGAAAAATCTTCAAACTGATAATGGTAAAGAATTTTATAACGCATCGTTTGAGTCTCTCTTATCTCAAAATGGAATTCATCACTACTCAACGTACAGCGTTATGAAGGCATCCGTAGTTGAACGTTGGAACAGAACTCTGAAAAACGCAATGTGGATGGCCTTTACCGCTAACGGATCCTACGAATGGGTGAATATGCTTCACCGGTTGGTTGCCGACTATAATAAACGCGTGCACAGAACGATTGGAATGTCTCCGCAAAAAGTTACACCAACGATTGCCAAGAAACTTCTTACAACCGTATACAGCAACATCAAAATAGCTGGGCCTGCAAAATTCAAAATCGGTGACTATGTTCGAGTCAGTAAATACAAAACTGTATTTGCTCGAGGATTCACACCTAATTGGTCCACGGAAGTATTCAAAATCATTAAAGTGCGAGTGACGAATCCGGCGACGTATTCCCTCGAAGATTCTCGTGGACAGCCTATTATGGGGGGGTTTTATGAACATGAATTAAAAATAGCTAAATATCCCGATGTACATCTAGTGGAAAAAATCTTACGTAAGAGGGGGAATCAGGTTTATGTTAAATGGTTAGGGTTTGATTCATCACACAATTCATGGATAAATAAGAACAATGCTTTATGATTGTAATGCATGTATATTTTAACATTCAATAAATAACAAAAAATCAATTAACTGCTACAACCTTTTTCTGAATCAGGTCCCAACTCACTCCTTGTACTATAATGACCCCACGGCAACGTGTCAGTGGAATTGGGAATTACATAACGTTTGGTATCGTTTGAGCTCAAGGCTATTTTTGTCTCACATACCGAATATACCTTATGCAACTTTGAACGTATGGATTGCTGCTGTTTGTTTAAGTCAAGGTTTGTATTCAAACAATTCAGATAATCCGCGAACGTTATTCCTCTCTGTACAACACAATTTTTTATTCCCTTGGCTTTTTTAACCTCTTTTTCATTAATTTTAATTGAATACATTTTAGATCTCAAACCGACAAACTCAGTCATTATATCGCCATTATTTTCATCTTTCATCAGTCCTGGAACTTTTTTATTTCTGAGGGGAATATTATATAGATTACTTGAACTATAATCACTTGTGTCAAATCTTTCAATATCACGCTTCATTATTTCATAAATATCGTCACATTTTATTTCATACATTAAACTATCTGTGTCGGTATACAGAAGCTTACATTTATTTTGGAATTGGGGTCTCATATATTCATGATGGAACGCGTATAGGCAGGTTTTAGATAAATCTAATATGCACATCCCCACATAAACTGGTTTGAAGATTTTCACCTTCAACCTACGCAATTCTATTGCAACGAAATTTTCAGAAAATATTGTTCGTCGATGAAAATTTGGTTTTGCGATCAAAGATTTTGCTCCATATCGTCCATCCCACTCACTGATCAACTTTATGTCCACATGATTTCGCACATTTTCCATTGTTTTACCAAATACTGCATTATTCATCAATTTGAACAAATTCTTTTCAAAATTATTCTTGGCACGTGTACGCAAACTTGTGTTTAAAGCAATATATGAACCTAGCCAAGCCGACTGTTCAAACTGTAAAATTCGATGTATTTTACATAATTTTAATCCATGGTTCAAACACTGTTTGAGATTCCTATAGTGAATGATATATCGTGTTTTATGATGCAAAGTTGCAAGCAGCTTAACATCTTTTGTATTCGGAGCGCTGCCATGAGTGGGACAGAATGGCAAATCTTTATGATCATCATGCAATTCCTCGGGATATTCTAAATCAACTTCCAGGATATATCCTATTGAAGCGTCATCGGGAATCAATAGCACATCAAATTGCGATACATCTGCAAGCCATTGAAATTCACTAGTAGGCAAAGGCTGAGACATTGCCCAACCATATAAATTATTTACATCAAAGTACATTAAATATTTTTGAGGTGCATTAACGTCGTAACACTTCATATATCTATTATTAGCGCATGCATACCTATTTGAACATTGACTCAAACCGCCTCGTATACCTCGTTCTACAAATAATAACATATCTATATCAGTCAACAACTCTAAACTAATTTTCGTATACTTGAGCATTGCATCCCACGTCAGACCTGGGAGAGTAAAATAGTATGCAGGATCCAACTCATACGTCCTCATGCAACTTTTTCTGAAACTTTCGAATACGTCTGCCAGGAGCAAAACATCTGTTTTTAAATACAAATCGCTGTATTCGCCCAACGTCTTAATGCCGAATGATTCCCAAACATTGATGGCGTGTGAATAATCCTCTTCTGAAATATTGGTATTTGTTAATCTGTTATAAAATTCTTCCCGCTGTGGTAGAGTAGTATCATCCAGCCTATCGAATGAGTTCAAGTAATCATAAGGGAACACACCTTTTCGCGTTAAAAGTTTGAATTGAGCTGAATTAATGTCATTGAAATTTTCTTTTAATATTTTTAAATCTTCAACCCCCAAATATGAACTAAGTTCGTCTAAGCTGGAATTCAAAAATTTAAATGAGTCGATGAATCTCAACTTGAAACTACTGCCCTCCTCAAGCGTCTTTGTAAATGAAATATACTTTTCTTTATTGAGCGCCAATGCTGTTACTTTCCCTTCGAATGTTGTCATGAGTTCTGTTATAATGAAATGTGCATCGTAACCAGTCATATTGTGTAGTACGATTGGAATAATCCGATCGTCTTGATAATTCAAATTACACGCGTTATGCGCGGGACCTCGATATCTACCAGTATAATGACAATGATCGCGAACGCGTAACCTTGTTTCAGTGATTGGACCGCCGCAGATGTGACAGATTTTTGCATTCCTATACTCCAAATCTTCTGTTTGAGTTAATTTATTCATTTGAACGGGATTTTGATAGGTCGTTTCCAGGTTGATTGCAATTGTTTGTAGTTCCTTAACAAACCATTCTGACGGGTTGACGCCTCGATATGATGCGTACCTTGATCGTGAAGTATCGAATGAACAATGAAAATGATATCCAACACTAAATGCCTCATGCTTTTGATATGCATGGGACCCCCCATTAGTCAACCCTTCAGTTGGTAGTTCATTAAGCAGACATTCAAAGTCTGCGTACACTATAAATGGTACAAACTCTTTCCGGATATAATTTTTGAACCGCAGCCACTTAGTGTCTTCTGTAGGAAGCTGTATTGCACAGTCATTCAATTTAGTGCAATCAACGCTATGATTACTTAACCGTTCCTCACTATAAAACACATGTAAACACCTATCACATACGAATTTTTTACCCTGATGTTTCGATATCTGTTTCGATATCAATCTAGAGAGATGTTTGATCCAACAAAAGTGTGATTGGCCCTCACTGTTTTGGACCATGAGCAAATTAATGTGCGTCGCCTTTTTATCATCAGTTAATTGCAATGGTTGGATTTCGATGTCACCACTATAACGTTTGATATTTAGAATAAAAACATTTACGGACATTGTATTCATTTTCTCAAACTTTGGTATTTGTTTGATTGTCATGGGAAATGAAATTCCAGTTAAATTTAATATTTCTGAGAAATGTGGATACGAACTTGGTCGACTCGGATTAATCGCGGTAGGATGTAAAGCTGAAACGATTGCCCAGGCGAAGCATGCATCGTCCCGCGAACGAACATTTATCACTGCTCTTCGAACTTTCATCGCACGAGGTAATTCAACAAAACTCGATCCAATCAGAGGTCTACATTGATTCACATTGACTTCTAAATTAATCAGTCTACTCAGTACCCAGCCACTATCTCTCTCCTGAAATTCTTCCATCTGGGTTATTATGGGTGTGACAATATGGTTGGAATACCATTCCTCGAGATTTGTTGCTAAAAGCAGCTGCCTATTTGCTGTGTTGAAGCATTTTATTTCACTCCTCTCTTTTAACAAAAATTCTCCGTTGAGCGCAGTATTTACTTTGACACAGGTGTGCTTTTGTAGTGCTTTTTTGATACGAATGATCACCAGATATTTAGCATCTTCTAAAAATTGTTTCGGATCGATGTGCTGTATATTTATCACTAATCCGGTCCGAATTCTTCCTTTGAATGCTGATTCAGTATCCTGCCAGCACATTCGACTGCTTCGTAGTCGTGGTGTGGTGTTTCCAATTCCTTGACCCGTCCTGACCCGTTGCTGCACTAAAACTTTAATACTTTTCAATCGACCAATTCGCGACTCCAGACTGTGTTTGAGTCCACATGATAGATCTGATTTTTTCAGGGCCTTCTTCAACAAACGTATAGTGACATCGTATTGGCGAATCCATCTGTCAACCTTCTCAGGACTTCTCAAACTCGTAATAAGTCGGAACATCTCAGTTAATTTATTTTCCATCTCAATTGATAAATCGGATATTGCAGCCATTTTAGAATACTCGCTCTAACGTTTTATTTCTGAGTGCGTCTGTATCCACCGAGTGGTGGTGTATTTATATCAAATGAATTTTTTTCTGTGAAGCAGCTAAACAGGTTTTCACGCTGCGAATAGTCTCGACCCTCATTGTAAAGTCTCACGATCACGATGACAAATTGTCGGCATGGAATTCTGACAAGATTTGCCCTTGGGTCGACGAATATGCAAGGCATAGCAACAGACTTAAAATGTTTCAACAAATTGAACGTCTTACAAATTGAATTCTGACGCCTCACGGTCACGCTGACAAATTGTTGGTATTAAATTCTGATGCCTCACGATCACGATGCATGTTATATACATACTGTAGATCACTGAATTGTCGGTATCGAATTCTGACGCCTCACGATCACGGTGTCGGTTGTATACCTACCGTAGATCACTGATGAACCGGTATGCCCTACCAGAAAAAATTCTGACGATCACCGTCAATGCACCGGGAAACTCGCACTCACTATACTGCAGATTTGCACTGGCACTCACTATACTGCAGATTTGCACTGAGGAACTTGCACTGTACTGTGACCTAAACGCGGGGTCACTCACCGCAGGTACCGGGATAACCGGTAGGGGTGATAACCGGTACGATTACCCCCTAGAAAAAAATCTGATGATTGATTGATTGGCACAATTAATTATCACATAAAATCGGACATAAAAATCGGACATAAAGGCGCGGCTTAGAACTTTCTGGAAAAAGGTAAAGGCGCGGGTCCTGACTCCAGACAGGTGAACAGGGTGAATCTTGGCTGTCATGAATCTTGGCTGTCACAGTTACTCTACTGCTACGCAGCAAGTTATACGCTGAACTGGCTGCTGAAATAGCATAAATAATCGTTGCGTAGTTACAGACTATAATAACAACAGGTAGCCCAGTTTGATTTGCGATTTACTCACGCTAATCTCTTCGATATTCAGTCTATGCTGAAAATCTTCAATCTCTAATGAATATTGAGCAAGGCGAGAGGGTTCGATGAGTGCCAAGACTGCTCGTGGCACTACGTCGATGAGAATCTTCAATCTCAAATGGCTACGCAGCAAGTTATACGCTGAACTGGCTGCTGAAATAGCATAAGTAATCATTGCGTAGTTACAGACTATAATAACAACAGGTAGCACAGTCTGATTTGCGATTTACTTACGCTAATCTCTTCGATATTCAGTCTATGCTGAAAATCTTCAATCTCTAATGAATATGGAGCAAGGCGAGAGGGTTCGATGAGTGCCAAGACTGCTCGTGGCACTACGTCGATGAGAATCTCCAATCTCTAATGAATATGGAGCAAGGCGAGAGGGTTCGATGAGTGTCAGGACTGCTCGTGGCACTACGTCGATAAGAATCTTCAATCTCAAATGGCTACGGACCAAGTTATACGCTGAACTGGCTGCTGAAATAGCATAAATAATCATTGCATAGTTACAGACTATAATAACAACAGGTAGCCCAGTTTGATTCGCGATTTACTCACGCTAATCTCTTCGATATTCAGTCTATGCTGAAAATCTTCAATCTCGAATGGATACGGAGCAAGGCGAGAGGGTTCGATGAGTGCCAAGACTGCTCGTGGCACTACGTCGATGAGAATCTTCAATCTCAAATGGCTACGCAGCAAGTTATACGCTGAACTGGCTGCTGAAATAGCATAAGTAATCATTGCATAGTTACAGACTATAATAACAACAGGTAGCCCAGTTTGATTTGCGATTTACTCACGCTAATCTCTTCGATATTCAGTCTATGCTGAAAATCTTCAATCTCTAATGAATATTGAGCAAGGCGAGAGGGTTCGATGAGTGCCAAGACTGCTCGTGGCACTACGTCGATGAGAATCTTCAATCTCTAATGAATATGGAGCAAGGCGAGAGGGTTCGATGAGTGCCAAGACTGCTCGTGGCACTACGTCGATGAGAATCTTCAATCTCAAATGGCTACGCAGCAAGTTATACGCTGAACTGGCTGCTGAAATAGTATAAATAATCATTGCTTAGTTACAGACTATAATAACAACAGGTAGCCCAATTTGATTTGCGATTTACTCACGCTAATCTCTTCGATATTCAGTCTATGCTGAAAATCTTCAATCTCTAATGAATATGGAGCAAGGCGAGAGGGTTCGATGAGTGCCAAGACTGCTCGTGGCACTACGTCGATGAGAATCTTCAATCTCTAGTGAATATGGAGCGAGGCGAGAGGGTTCGATTAGCGTCAAGACTGCTCGTGGCACTTCGTCGATAAGAATCTTCAATCTCGAATGGCTACGCAGAAAGTTATACGCAGAACTGGCTGCTGAAATAGCATATATAATCATTGCGTAGTTACAGACTATAATAACAACAGGTAGCCCAGTTTGATTTGCGATTTACTTACGCTAATCTCTTCGATATTCAGTCTATGCTGAAAATCTTCAATCTCTAATGAATATGGAGCAAGGCGAAAGGGTTCGATGAGTGCCAGGACTGCTCGTGGCACTACGTCGATGAGAATCTTCAATCGCTAATGAATATGAAGCAAGGCGAGAGGGTTCGATGAGTGTCAAGACTGCTCGTAGCACTACGTCGATAAGAATTTTTAATCTCAAATGGCTACGCAGAAAGTTATACGCTGAACTGGCTGCTGAAATAGCATAAATAATCATTGCGTAGTTACAGACTATAATAACAACAGGTAGCCCAGTTTGATTTGTGATTTACTCACGCTAATCTCTTCGATATTCAGTCTACGCTGAGAATCTTCAATCTCTAATGAATATGGGGCAAGGCGAGAGGGCTTGATGAGTGCCAAGACTGCTCGTGGCACTACGTCGATGAGAATCTTCAATCTCTAATGAATATGGAGCAAGGCGAGAGGGTTCGATGAGTGTCAAGACTGCTCGTGGCACGACGTCGATAAGAATATTTGATCTCAAATGGCTACGCAGCAAGTTATACGCTGAACTGGCTGCTGAAATAGCATTAATAATCATTGCGTAGTTACAGACTATAATAACAACAGGTAGTCCAGTTTGATTTGCGATTTACTCACGCTAATCTCTTCGATATTCAGTCTACGCTGAAAATCTTCAGTCTCTAATGAATATGGAGCAAGGCGAGAGGGTTCGATGAGTGTTAAGACTGCTCGTGGCACTACGTCGATAAGAATCTTTGATCTCAAATGGCTACGCAGCAAGTTATACGCTGAGCTGGCTGCTGAAATAGCATAAATAATCATTGCGTAGTTACAGACTATAATAACAACAGGTAGCCCAATTTGATTTGCGATTTACTCACGCTAATCTCTTCGATATTCAGTCTATGCAGAAAATCTTCAATCTCTAATGAATATGGAGCAAGGCGAGAGGGTTCGATGAGTGCCAAGACTGCTCGTGGCACTACGTCGATGAGAATCTTCAATCTCTAGTGAATATGGAGCGAGGCGAGAGGGTTCGATTAGCGTCAAGACTGCTCGTGGCACTTCGTCGATAAGAATCTTCAATCTCGAATGGCTACGCAGAAAGTTATACGCAGAACTGGCTGCTGAAATAGCATATATAATCATTGTGTAGTTACAGACTATAATAACAACAGGTAGCCCAGTTTGATTTGCGATTTACTTACGCTAATCTCTTCGATATTCAGTCTATGCTGAAAATCTTCAATCTCTAATGAATATGGAGCAAGGCGAAAGGGTTCGATGAGTGCCAGGACTGCTCGTGGCACTACGTCGATGAGAATCTTCAATCGCTAATGAATATGAAGCAAGGCGAGAGGGTTCGATGAGTGTCAAGACTGCTCGTAGCACTACGTCGATAAGAATTTTTAATCTCAAATGGCTACGCAGAAAGTTATACGCTGAACTGGCTGCTGAAATAGCATAAATAATCATTGCGTAGTTACAGACTATAATAACAACAGGTAGCCCAGTTTGATTTGTGATTTACTCACGCTAATCTCTTCGATATTCAGTCTACGCTGAGAATCTTCAATCTCTAATGAATATGGGGCAAGGCGAGAGGGCTTGATGAGTGCCAAGACTGCTCGTGGCACTACGTCGATGAGAATCTTCAATCTCTAATGAATATGGAGCAAGGCGAGAGGGTTCGATGAGTGTCAAGACTGCTCGTGGCACTACGTCGATAAGAATATTTGATCTCAAATGGCTACGCAGCAAGTTATACGCTGAACTGGCTGCTGAAATAGCATTAATAATCATTGCGTAGTTACAGACTATAATAACAACAGGTAGTCCAGTTTGATTTGCGATTTACTCACGCTAATCTCTTCGATATTCAGTCTACGCTGAAAATCTTCAGTCTCTAATGAATATGGAGCAAGGCGAGAGGGTTCGATGAGTGTTAAGACTGCTCGTGGCACTACGTCGATAAGAATCTTTGATCTCAAATGGCTACGCAGCAAGTTATACGCTGAGCTGGCTGCTGAAATAGCATAAATAATCATTGCGTAGTTACAGACTATAATAACAACAGGTAGCCCAATTTGATTTGCGATTTACTCACGCTAATCTCTTCGATATTCAGTCTATGCTGAAAATCTTCAATCTCTAATAAATATGGAGCAAGGCGAGAGGGTTCGATGAGTGCCAAGACTGCTCGTGGCACTACGTCGATGAGAATCTTCAATCTCTAGTGAATATGGAGCGAGGCGAGAGGGTTCGATTAGCGTCAAGACTGCTCGTGGCACTTCGTCGATAAGAATCTTCAATCTCGAATGGCTACGCAGAAAGTTATACGCAGAACTGGCTGCTGAAATAGCATATATAATCATTGCGTAGTTACAGACTATAATAACAACAGGTAGCCCAGTTTGATTTGCGATTTACTTACGCTAATCTCTTCGATATTCAGTCTATGCTGAAAATCGTCAATCTCTAATGAATATGGAGCAAGGCGAAAGGGTTCGATGAGTGCCAGGACTGCTCGTGGCACTACGTCGATGAGAATCTTCAATCGCTAATGAATATGAAGCAAGGCGAGAGGGTTCGATGAGTGTCAAGACTGCTCGTAGCACTACGTCGATAAGAATTTTTAATCTCAAATGGCTACGCAGAAAGTTATACGCTGAACTGGCTGCTGAAATAGCATAAATAATCATTGCGTAGTTACAGACTATAATAACAACAGGTAGCCCAGTTTGATTTGTGATTTACTCACGCTAATCTCTTCGATATTCAGTCTACGCTGAGAATCTTCAATCTCTAATGAATATGGGGCAAGGCGAGAGGGCTTGATGAGTGCCAAGACTGCTCGTGGCACTACGTCGATGAGAATCTTCAATCTCTAATGAATATGGAGCAAGGCGAGAGGGTTCGATGAGTGTCAAGACTGCTCGTGGCACGACGTCGATAAGAATATTTGATCTCAAATGGCTACGCAGCAAGTTATACGCTGAACTGGCTGCTGAAATAGCATTAATAATCATTGCGTAGTTACAGACTATAATAACAACAGGTAGTCCAGTTTGATTTGCGATTTACTCACGCTAATCTCTTCGATATTCAGTCTACGCTGAAAATCTTCAGTCTCTAATGAATATGGAGCAAGGCGAGAGGGTTCGATGAGTGTTAAGACTGCTCGTGGCACTACGTCGATAAGAATCTTTGATCTCAAATGGCTACGCAGCAAGTTATACGCTGAGCTGGCTGCTGAAATAGCATAAATAATCATTGCGTAGTTACAGACTATAATAACAACAGGTAGCCCAATTTGATTTGCGATTTACTCACGCTAATCTCTTCGATATTCAGTCTATGCAGAAAATCTTCAATCTCTAATGAATATGGAGCAAGGCGAGAGGGTTCGATGAGTGCCAAGACTGCTCGTGGCACTACGTCGATGAGAATCTTCAATCTCTAGTGAATATGGAGCGAGGCGAGAGGGTTCGATTAGCGTCAAGACTGCTCGTGGCACTTCGTCGATAAGAATCTTCAATCTCGAATGGCTACGCAGAAAGTTATA
Source organism: Tenthredo livida (assembly GCA_963992785.1). Classification (NCBI taxonomy): domain Eukaryota; kingdom Metazoa; phylum Arthropoda; class Insecta; order Hymenoptera; family Tenthredinidae; genus Tenthredo; species Tenthredo livida. The sequence continues at coordinate 6,525,588 of OZ023073.1, forward strand.
CGCAGAACTGGCTGCTGAAATAGCATATATAATCATTGTGTAGTTACAGACTATAATAACAACAGGTAGCCCAGTTTGATTTGCGATTTACTTACGCTAATCTCTTCGATATTCAGTCTATGCTGAAAATCTTCAATCTCTAATGAATATGGAGCAAGGCGAAAGGGTTCGATGAGTGCCAGGACTGCTCGTGGCACTACGTCGATGAGAATCTTCAATCGCTAATGAATATGAAGCAAGGCGAGAGGGTTCGATGAGTGTCAAGACTGCTCGTAGCACTACGTCGATAAGAATTTTTAATCTCAAATGGCTACGCAGAAAGTTATACGCTGAACTGGCTGCTGAAATAGCATAAATAATCATTGCGTAGTTACAGACTATAATAACAACAGGTAGCCCAGTTTGATTTGTGATTTACTCACGCTAATCTCTTCGATATTCAGTCTACGCTGAGAATCTTCAATCTCTAATGAATATGGGGCAAGGCGAGAGGGCTTGATGAGTGCCAAGACTGCTCGTGGCACTACGTCGATGAGAATCTTCAATCTCTAATGAATATGGAGCAAGGCGAGAGGGTTCGATGAGTGTCAAGACTGCTCGTGGCACTACGTCGATAAGAATATTTGATCTCAAATGGCTACGCAGCAAGTTATACGCTGAACTGGCTGCTGAAATAGCATTAATAATCATTGCGTAGTTACAGACTATAATAACAACAGGTAGTCCAGTTTGATTTGCGATTTACTCACGCTAATCTCTTCGATATTCAGTCTACGCTGAAAATCTTCAGTCTCTAATGAATATGGAGCAAGGCGAGAGGGTTCGATGAGTGTTAAGACTGCTCGTGGCACTACGTCGATAAGAATCTTTGATCTCAAATGGCTACGCAGCAAGTTATACGCTGAGCTGGCTGCTGAAATAGCATAAATAATCATTGCGTAGTTACAGACTATAATAACAACAGGTAGCCCAATTTGATTTGCGATTTACTCACGCTAATCTCTTCGATATTCAGTCTATGCTGAAAATCTTCAATCTCTAATAAATATGGAGCAAGGCGAGAGGGTTCGATGAGTGCCAAGACTGCTCGTGGCACTACGTCGATGAGAATCTTCAATCTCTAGTGAATATGGAGCGAGGCGAGAGGGTTCGATTAGCGTCAAGACTGCTCGTGGCACTTCGTCGATAAGAATCTTCAATCTCGAATGGCTACGCAGCAAGTTATACGCTGAGCAGGCTGCTGAAATAGCATAAATAATCATTGCGTAGTTACAGACTATAATAACAACAGGTAGCCCAATTTGATTTGCGATTTACTCACGCTAATCTCTTCGATATTCAGTCTATGCTGAAAATGTTCAATCTCTAATGAATATGGAGCAAGGCGAGAGGGTTCGATGAGTGCCAAGACTGCTCGTGGCACTACGTCGATGAGAATCTTCAATCTCTAGTGAATATGGAGCGAGGCGAGAGGGTTCGATTAGCGTCAAGACTGCTCGTGGCACTTCGTCGATAAGAATCTTCAATCTCGAAGGGCTACGCAGCAAGTTATACGCTGAACTGGCTGCTGAAATAGCACAAATAATCATTGCGTAGTTACAGACTATAATAACAACCGGTAGCCCAGTTTGATTTGCGATTTACTCACGCTAATCTCTTCGATATTCAGTCTATGCTAAAAATCTTCAATCTCTAATGAATATGGAGCAAGGCGAAAGGGTTCGATGAGTGCCAGGACTGCTCGTGGCACTACGTTGATGAGAATCTTCAATCGCTAATGAATATGAAGCAAGGCGAGAGGGTTCGATGAGTGTCAAGACTGCTCGTGGCACTACGTCGATAAGAATTTTTAATCTCAAATGGCTACGCAGAAAGTTATACGCTGAACTGGATGCTGAAATAGCATAAATAATCATTGCGTAGTTACAGACTATAATAACAACGGGTAGCCCAGTTTGATTTGTGATTTACTCACGCTAATCTCTTCGATATTCAGTCTACGCTGAGAATCTTCAATCTCTAATGAATATGGGGCAAGGCGAGAGGGCTTGATGAGTGCCAAGACTGCTCGTGGCACTACGTCGATGAGAATCTTCAATCTCTAACGAATATGGAGCAAGGCGAGAGGGTTCGATGAGTGTCAAGACTGCTCGTGGCACTACGTCGATAAGAATATTTGATATCAAATGGCTACGCAGCAAGTTATACGCTGAACTGGCTGCTGAAATAGCATTAATAATCATTGCGTAGTTACAGACTATAATAACAACAGGTAGTCCAGTTTGATTTGCGATTTACTCACGCTAATCTCTTCGATATTCAGTCTACGCTGAAAATCTTCAATCTCCAATGAATATGGAGCAAGGCGAGAGGGTTCGATGAGTGTCAAGACTGCTCATGGCACTACGTCGATAAGAATCTTTGATCTCAAATGGCTACGCAGCAAGTTATACGCTGAACTGGCAGCTGAAATAGCATGAATAATCATTGCGTAGTTACAGACTATAATAACAACAGGTAGTCCAGTTTGATTTGCGATTTACTCGCGCTAATCGCTTCGATATTCAGTCTATGCTGAAAATCTTCAATCTCTAATGAATATGGAACAAGGTTTTTCGACTACATGTCCGAAAGGACGATAAGTCATAAAAGGATGAATTGAATTGAATATGGAACAAGGCGAGAGGGTTCGATGAGTGCCAAGACTGCTCGTGGCACTACGTCGATGAGAATCTTCAATCTCTAATGAATATGGAGCAAGGCGAGAGGGTTCGATGAGTGTCAAGACTGCTCGTGGCACTACGTCGATAAGAATATTTGATCTCAAATGGCTACGCAGCAAGTTATACGCTGAACTGGCTGCTGAAATAGCATTAATAATCATTGCGTAGTTACAGACTATAATAACAACAGGTAGTCCAGTTTGATTTGCGATTTACTCACGCTAATCTCTTCGATATTCAGTCTACGCTGAAAATCTTCAGTCTCTAATGAATACGGAGCAAGGCGAGAGGGTTCGATGAGTGTCAAGACTGCTCGTGGCACTACGTCGATAAGAATCTTTGATCTCAAATGGCTACGCAGCAAGTTATACGCTGAGCTGGCTGCTGAAATAGCATAAATAATCATTGCGTAGTTACAGACTATAATAACAACAGGTAGCCCAATTTGATTTGCGATTTACTCACGCTAATCTCTTCGATATTCAGTCTATGCTGAAAATCTTCAATCTCTAATGAATATGGAGCAAGGCGAGAGGGTTCGATGAGTGCCAAGACTGCTCGTGGCACTACGTCGATAAGAATCTTCAATCGCTGATGAATATGAAGCAAGGCGAGAGGGTTCGATGAGTGTCAAGACTGCTCGTAGCACTACGTCGATAAGAATTTTTAATCTCAAATGGCTACGCAGAAAGTTATACGCTGAACTGGCTGCTGAAATAGCATAAATAATCATTGCGTAGTTACAGACTATAATAACAACAGGTAGCCCAGTTTGATTTGTGATTTACTCACGCTAATCTCTTCGATATTCAGTCTACGCTGAGAATCTTCAATCTCTAATGAATATGGGGCAAGGCGAGAGGGCTTGATGAGTGCCAAGACTGCTCGTGGCACTACGTCGATGAGAATCCTCAATCTCTAATGAATATGGAGCAAGGCGAGAGGGTTCGATGAGTGTCAAGACTGCTCGTGGCACTACGTCGATAAGAATATTTGATCTCAAATGGCTACGCAGCAAGTTATACGCTGAACTGGCTGCTGAAATAGCATTAATAATCATTGCGTAGTTACAGACTATAATAACAACAGGTAGTCCAGTTTGATTTGCGATTTACTCACGCTAATCTCTTCGATATTCAGTCTACGCTGAAAATCTTCAGTCTCTAATGAATATGGAGCAAGGCGAGAGGGTTCGATGAGTGCCAAGACTGCTCGTGGCACTACGTCGATGAGAATCTTCAATTTCTAATGAATATGGAGCAAGGCGAGACGGTTCGATGAGTGCCAAGACTGCTCGTGACACAACGTCGATAAGAATCTATAATCTCAAATGGCTACGCAGCAAGTTATACGCTGAGCTGGCTGCTGAAATAGCATAAATAATCATTGCGTAGTTACAGACTATAATAACAACAGGTAGCCCAATTTGATTTGCGATTTACTCACGCTAATCTCTTCAATATTTAGTCTATGCTGAAAATCTTCAATCTCTAATGAATATGGAGCAAGGCGAGAGGGTTCGATGAGTGCCAAGACTGCTCGTGGCACTACGTCGATGAGAATCTTCAATCTCTAGTGAATATGAAGCGAGGCGAGAGGGTTCAATTAGCGTCAAGACTGCTCGTGGCACTTCGTCGATAAGAATCTTCAATCTCAAATGGCTACGCAGCAAGTTATACGCTGAACTGGCTGCTGAAATAGCACAAATAATCATTGCGTAGTTACAGACTATAATAACAACAGGTAGCCCAGTTTGATTTGCGATTTACTCACGCTAATCTCTTCGATATTCAGTCTATGCTAAAAATCGTCAATCTCTAATGAATATGGAGCAAGGCGAGAGGGTTCGATGAGTGTCAAGACTGCTCGTGGCACTACGTCGACAAGAATCTTTAATCTCAAATGGCTACGGAGCAAGTTATACGCTGAACTGGCTGCTGGAATAGCATAAATAATCATTGCGTAGTTACAGACTATAATAACAACAGGTAGCCCAATTCGATTTGCGATTTACTCACGCTAATCTTTTCGATATTCAGTCTATGCTGAAAATCTTCAATCGCTGATGAATATGAAGCAAGGCGAGAGGGTTCGATGAGTGTCAAGACTGCTGGTAGCACTACGTCGATAAGAATTTTTAATCTCAAATGGCTACGCAGAAAGTTATACGCTGAACTGGCTGCTGAAATAGCATAAATAATCATTGCGTAGTTACAGACTATAATAACAACAGGTAGCCCAGTTTGATTTGTGATTTACTCACGCTAATCTCTTCGATATTCAGTCTACGCTGAGAATCTTCAATCTCTAATGAATATGGGGCAAGGCGAGAGGGCTTGATGAGTGCCAAGACTGCTCGTGGCACTACGTCGATGAGAATCTTCAATCTCTAATGAATATGGAGCAAGGCGAGAGGGTTCGATGAGTGTCAAGACTGCTCGTGGCACTACGTCGATAAGAATATTTGATCTCAAATGGCTACGCAGCAAGTTATACGCTGAACTGGCTGCTGAAATAGCATTAATAATCATTGCGTAGTTACAGACTATAATAACAACAGGTAGTCCAGTTTGATTTGCGATTTACTCACGCTAATCTCTTCGATATTCAGTCTACGCTGAAAATCTTCAGTCTCTAATGAATATGGAGCAAGGCGAGAGGGTTCGATGAGTGTCAAGACTGCTCGTGGCACTACGTCGATAAGAATCTTTGATCTCAAATGGCTACGCGGCAAGTTATACGCTGAGCTGGCTGCTGAAATAGCATAAATAATCATTGCGTAGTTACAGACTATAATAACAAGAGGTAGCCCAATTTGATTTGCGATTTACTCACGCTAATCTCTTCGATATTCAGTCTATGCTGAAAATCTTCAATCTCTAATGAATATGGAGCAAGGCGAGAGGGTTCGATGAGTGCCAAGACTGCTCGTGGCACTACGTCGATGAGAATCTTCAATCTCTAGTGAATATGGAGCCAGGCGAGAGGGTTCGATTAGCGTCAAGACTGCTCGTGGCACTTCGTCGATAAGAATCTTCAATCTCGAATGGCTACGCAGCAAGTCATATGCTGAACTGGCTGCTGAAATAGCACAAATAATCATTGCGTAGTTACAGACTATAATAACAACAGGTAGCCCAGTTTGATTTGCGATTTACTCACGCTAATCTCTTCGATATTCAGTCTATGCTAAAAATCTTCAATCTCTAATGAATATGGAGCAAGGCTAAAGGGTTCGATGAGTGCCAGGACTGCTCGTGGCACTACGTCGATGAGAATCTTCAATCGCTACTGAATATGAAGCAAGGCGAGAGGGTTCGATGAGTGTCAAGACTGCTCGTGGCACTACGTCGATGAGAATTTTTAATCTCAAATGGCTACGCAGAAAGTTATACGCTGAACTGGCTGCTGAAATAGCATAAATAATCATTGCGTAGTTACAGACTATAATAACAACAGGTAGCCCAGTTTGATTTGTGATTTACTCACGCTAATCTCTTCGATATTCAGTCTACGCTGAGAATCTTCAATCTCTAATGAATATGGGGCAAGGCGAGAGGGCTTGATGAGTGTCAAGACTGCTCGTGGCACTACGTCGATGAGAATCTTCAATCTCTAATGAATATGGAGCAAGGCGAGAGGGTTCGATGAGTGTCAAGACTGCTCGTGGCACTACGTCCATAAGAATATTTGGTATCAAATGGCTACGCAGCAAGTTATACGCTGAACTGGCTGCTGAAATAGCATCAATAATCATTGCGTAGTTACAGACTATAATAACAACAGGTAGTCCAGTTTGATTTGCGATTTACTCACGCTAATCTCTTCGATATTCAGTCTACGCTGAAAATCTTCAATCTCTAATGAATATGGAGAAGGGCGAGAGGGTTCGATGAGTGTCAAGACTGCTCGTGGCACTACGTCGATAAGAATCTTTGATCTCAAATGGCTACGCAGCAAGTTATACGCTGAGCTGGCTGCTGAAATAGCATAAATAATCATTGCGTAGTTACAGACTATAATAAATACAGGTAGCCCAATTTGATTTGCGATTTACTCACGCTAATCTCTTCAATATTTAGTCTATGCTGAAAATCTTCAATCTCTAATGAATATGGAGCAAGGCGAGAGGGTTCGATGAGTGCCAAGACTGCTCGTGGCACTACGTCGATGAGAATCTCCAATCTCTAGTGAATATGAAGCGAGGCGAGAGGGTTCAATTAGCGTCAAGACTGCTCGTGGCACTTCGTCGATAAGAATCTTCAATCTCAAATGGCTACGCAGCAAGTTATACGCTGAACTGGCTGCTGAAATAGCACAAATAATCATTGCGTAGTTACAGACTATAATAACAACAGGTAGCCCAGTTTGATTTGCGATTTACTCACGCTAATCTCTTCGATATTCAGTCTATGCTAAAAATCGTCAATCTCTAATGAATATGGAGCAAGGCGAGAGGGTTCGATGAGTGTCAAGACTGCTCGTGGCACTACGTCGATAAGAATCTTTAATCTCAAATGGCTACGGAGCAAGTTATACGCTGAACTGGCTGCTGGAATAGCATAAATAATCATTGCGTAGTTACAGACTATAATAACAACAGGTAGCCCAATTCGATTTGCGATTTACTCACGCTAATCTTTTCAATATTCAGTCTATGCTGAAAATCTTCAATCTCTAATGAATATGGAGCAAGGCGAGAGGGTTCGATGAGTGCCAAGACTGCTCGTGGCACTACGTCGATGAGAATCTTCAATCGCTGATGAATATGAAGCAAGGCGAGAGGGTTCGATGAGTGTCAAGACTGCTCGTAGCACTACGTCGATAAGAATTTTTAATCTCAAATGGCTACGCAGAGAGTTATACGCTGAACTGGCTGCTGAAATAGCATAAATAATCATTGCGTAGTTACAGACTATAATAACAACAGGTAGCCCAGTTTGATTTGTGATTTACTCACGCTAATCTCTTCGATATTCAGTCTACGCTGAGAATCTTCAATCTCTAATGAATATGGGGCAAGGCGAGAGGGCTTGATGAGTGCCAAGACTGCTCGTGGCACTACGTCGATGAGAATCTTCAATCTCTAATGAATATGGAGCAAGGCGAGAGGGTTCGATGAGTGTCAAGACTGCTCGTGGCACTACGTCGATAAGAATATTTGATCTCAAATGGCTACGCAGCAAGTTATACGCTGAACTGGCTGCTGAAATAGCATTAATAATCATTGCGTAGTTACAGACTATAATAACAACAGGTAGTCCAGTTTGATTTGCGATTTACTCACGCTAATCTCTTCGATATTCAGTCTACGCTGAAAATCTTCAGTCTCTAATGAATATGGAGCAAGGCGAGAGGGTTCGATGAGTGTCAAGACTGCTCGTGGCACTACGTCGATAAGAATCTTTGATCTCAAATAGCTACGCAGCAAGTTATACGCTGAGCTGGCTGCTGAAATAGCATAAATAATCATTGCGTAGTTACAGACTATAATAACAACAGGTAGCCCAATTTGATTTGCGATTTACTCACGCTAATGTCTTCGATATTCAGTCTATGCTGAAAATCTTCAATCTCTAATGAATATGGAGCAAGGCGAAAGGGTTCGATGAGTGCCAAGACTGCTCGTGGCACTACGTCGATAAGAATCTTCAATCGCTGATGAATATGAAGCAAGGCGAGAGGGTTCGATGAGTGTCAAGACTGCTCGTAGCACTACGTCGATAAGAATTTTTAATCTCAAATGGCTACGCAGAAAGTTATACGCTGAACTGGCTGCTGAAATAGCATAAATAATCATTGCGTAGTTACAGACTATAATAACAACAGGTAGCCCAGTTTGATTTGTGATTTACTCACGCTAATCTCTTCGATATTCAGTCTACGCTGAGAATCTTCAATCTCTAATGAATATGGGGCAAGGCGAGAGGGCTTGATGAGTGCCAAGACTGCTCGTGGCACTACGTCGATGAGAATCTTCAATCTCTAATGAATATGGAGCAAGGCGAGAGGGTTCGATGAGTGTCAAGACTGCTCGTGGCACTACGTCGATAAGAATATTTGATCTCAAATGGCTACGCAGCAAGTTATACGCTGAACTGGCTGCTGAAATAGCATTAATAATCATTGCGTAGTCACAGACTATAATAACAACAGGTAGTCCAGTTTGATTTGCGATTTACTCACGCTAATCTCTTCGATATTCAGTCTACGCTGGAAATCTTCAGTCTCTAATGAATATGGAGCAAGGCGAGAGGGTTCGATGAGTGCCAAGACTGCTCGTGGCACTACGTCGATGAGAATCTTCAATCTCTAATGAATATGGAGCAAGGCGAGACGGTTCGATGAGTGCCAAGACTGCTCGTGACACTACGTCGATAAGAATCTATAATCTCAAATGGCTACGCAGCAAGTTATACGCTGAGCTGGCTGCTGAAATAGCATAAATAATCATTGCGTAGTTACAGACTATAATAACAACAGGTAGCCCAATTTGATTTGCGATTTACTCACGCTAATCTCTTCAATATTTAGTCTATGCTGAAAATCTTCAATCTCTAATGAATATGGAGCAAGGCGAGAGGGTTCGATGAGTGCCAAGACTGCTCGTGGCACTACGTCGATGAGAATCTTCAATCTCTAGTGAATATGAAGCGAGGCGAGAGGGTTCAATTAGCGTCAAGACTGCTCGTGGCACTTCGTCGATAAGAATCTTCAATCTCAAATGGCTACGCAGCAAGTTATACGCTGAACTGGCTGCTGAAATAGCACAAATAATCATTGCGTAGTTACAGACTATAATAACAACAGGTAGCCCAGTTTGATTTGCGATTTACTCACGCTAATCTCTTCGATATTCAGTCTATGCTAAAAATCGTCAATCTCTAATGAATATGGAGCAAGGCGAGAGGGTTCGATGAGTGTCAAGACTGCTCGTGGCACTACGTCGATAAGAATCTTTGATCTCAAATGGCTACGCAGCAAGTTATACGCTGAGCTGGCTGCTGAAATAGCATAAATAATCATTGCGTAGTTACAGACTATAATAACAAGAGGTAGCCCAATTTGATTTGCGATTTACTCACGCTAATCTCTTCGATATTCAGTCTATGCTGAAAATCTTCAATCTCTAATGAATATGGAGCAAGGCGAGAGGGTTCGATGAGTGCCAAGACTGCTCGTGGCACTACGTCGATGAGAATCTTCAATCTCTAGTGAATATGGAGCCAGGCGAGAGGGTTCGATTAGCGTCAAGACTGCTCGTGGCACTTCGTCGATAAGAATCTTCAATCTCGAATGGCTACGCAGCAAGTCATATGCTGAACTGGCTGCTGAAATAGCACAAATAATCATTGCGTAGTTACAGACTATAATAACAACAGGTAGCCCAGTTTGATTTGCGATTTACTCACGCTAATCTCTTCGATATTCAGTCTATGCTAAAAATCTTCAATCTCTAATGAATATGGAGCAAGGCTAAAGGGTTCGATGAGTGCCAGGACTGCTCGTGGCACTACGTCGATGAGAATCTTCAATCGCTACTGAATATGAAGCAAGGCGAGAGGGTTCGATGAGTGTCAAGACTGCTCGTGGCACTACGTCGATGAGAATTTTTAATCTCAAATGGCTACGCAGAAAGTTATACGCTGAACTGGCTGCTGAAATAGCATAAATAATCATTGCGTAGTTACAGACTATAATAACAACAGGTAGCCCAGTTTGATTTGTGATTTACTCACGCTAATCTCTTCGATATTCAGTCTACGCTGAGAATCTTCAATCTCTAATGAATATGGGGCAAGGCGAGAGGGCTTGATGAGTGTCAAGACTGCTCGTGGCACTACGTCGATGAGAATCTTCAATCTCTAATGAATATGGAGCAAGGCGAGAGGGTTCGATGAGTGTCAAGACTGCTCGTGGCACTACGTCCATAAGAATATTTGGTATCAAATGGCTACGCAGCAAGTTATACGCTGAACTGGCTGCTGAAATAGCATCAATAATCATTGCGTAGTTACAGACTATAATAACAACAGGTAGTCCAGTTTGATTTGCGATTTACTCACGCTAATCTCTTCGATATTCAGTCTACGCTGAAAATCTTCAATCTCTAATGAATATGGAGAAGGGCGAGAGGGTTCGATGAGTGTCAAGACTGCTCGTGGCACTACGTCGATAAGAATCTTTGATCTCAAATGGCTACGCAGCAAGTTATACGCTGAGCTGGCTGCTGAAATAGCATAAATAATCATTGCGTAGTTACAGACTATAATAAATACAGGTAGCCCAATTTGATTTGCGATTTACTCACGCTAATCTCTTCAATATTTAGTCTATGCTGAAAATCTTCAATCTCTAATGAATATGGAGCAAGGCGAGAGGGTTCGATGAGTGCCAAGACTGCTCGTGGCACTACGTCGATGAGAATCTCCAATCTCTAGTGAATATGAAGCGAGGCGAGAGGGTTCAATTAGCGTCAAGACTGCTCGTGGCACTTCGTCGATAAGAATCTTCAATCTCAAATGGCTACGCAGCAAGTTATACGCTGAACTGGCTGCTGAAATAGCACAAATAATCATTGCGTAGTTACAGACTATAATAACAACAGGTAGCCCAGTTTGATTTGCGATTTACTCACGCTAATCTCTTCGATATTCAGTCTATGCTAAAAATCGTCAATCTCTAATGAATATGGAGCAAGGCGAGAGGGTTCGATGAGTGTCAAGACTGCTCGTGGCACTACGTCGATAAGAATCTTTAATCTCAAATGGCTACGGAGCAAGTTATACGCTGAACTGGCTGCTGGAATAGCATAAATAATCATTGCGTAGTTACAGACTATAATAACAACAGGTAGCCCAATTCGATTTGCGATTTACTCACGCTAATCTTTTCAATATTCAGTCTATGCTGAAAATCTTCAATCTCTAATGAATATGGAGCAAGGCGAGAGGGTTCGATGAGTGCCAAGACTGCTCGTGGCACTACGTCGATGAGAATCTTCAATCGCTGATGAATATGAAGCAAGGCGAGAGGGTTCGATGAGTGTCAAGACTGCTCGTAGCACTACGTCGATAAGAATTTTTAATCTCAAATGGCTACGCAGAGAGTTATACGCTGAACTGGCTGCTGAAATAGCATAAATAATCATTGCGTAGTTACAGACTATAATAACAACAGGTAGCCCAGTTTGATTTGTGATTTACTCACGCTAATCTCTTCGATATTCAGTCTACGCTGAGAATCTTCAATCTCTAATGAATATGGGGCAAGGCGAGAGGGCTTGATGAGTGCCAAGACTGCTCGTGGCACTACGTCGATGAGAATCTTCAATCTCTAATGAATATGGAGCAAGGCGAGAGGGTTCGATGAGTGTCAAGACTGCTCGTGGCACTACGTCGATAAGAATATTTGATCTCAAATGGCTACGCAGCAAGTTATACGCTGAACTGGCTGCTGAAATAGCATTAATAATCATTGCGTAGTTACAGACTATAATAACAACAGGTAGTCCAGTTTGATTTGCGATTTACTCACGCTAATCTCTTCGATATTCAGTCTACGCTGAAAATCTTCAGTCTCTAATGAATATGGAGCAAGGCGAGAGGGTTCGATGAGTGTCAAGACTGCTCGTGGCACTACGTCGATAAGAATCTTTGATCTCAAATAGCTACGCAGCAAGTTATACGCTGAGCTGGCTGCTGAAATAGCATAAATAATCATTGCGTAGTTACAGACTATAATAACAACAGGTAGCCCAATTTGATTTGCGATTTACTCACGCTAATCTCTTCGATATTCAGTCTATGCTGAAAATCTTCAATCTCTAATGAATATGGAGCAAGGCGAAAGGGTTCGATGAGTGCCAAGACTGCTCGTGGCACTACGTCGATAAGAATCTTCAATCGCTGATGAATATGAAGCAAGGCGAGAGGGTTCGATGAGTGTCAAGACTGCTCGTAGCACTACGTCGATAAGAATTTTTAATCTCAAATGGCTACGCAGAAAGTTATACGCTGAACTGGCTGCTGAAATAGCATAAATAATCATTGCGTAGTTACAGACTATAATAACAACAGGTAGCCCAGTTTGATTTGTGATTTACTCACGCTAATCTCTTCGATATTCAGTCTACGCTGAGAATCTTCAATCTCTAATGAATATGGGGCAAGGCGAGAGGGCTTGATGAGTGCCAAGACTGCTCGTGGCACTACGTCGATGAGAATCTTCAATCTCTAATGAATATGGAGCAAGGCGAGAGGGTTCGATGAGTGTCAAGACTGCTCGTGGCACTACGTCGATAAGAATATTTGATCTCAAATGGCTACGCAGCAAGTTATACGCTGAACTGGCTGCTGAAATAGCATTAATAATCATTGCGTAGTCACAGACTATAATAACAACAGGTAGTCCAGTTTGATTTGCGATTTACTCACGCTAATCTCTTCGATATTCAGTCTACGCTGGAAATCTTCAGTCTCTAATGAATATGGAGCAAGGCGAGAGGGTTCGATGAGTGCCAAGACTGCTCGTGGCACTACGTCGATGAGAATCTTCAATCTCTAATGAATATGGAGCAAGGCGAGACGGTTCGATGAGTGCCAAGACTGCTCGTGACACTACGTCGATAAGAATCTATAATCTCAAATGGCTACGCAGCAAGTTATACGCTGAGCTGGCTGCTGAAATAGCATAAATAATCATTGCGTAGTTACAGACTATAATAACAACAGGTAGCCCAATTTGATTTGCGATTTACTCACGCTAATCTCTTCAATATTTAGTCTATGCTGAAAATCTTCAATCTCTAATGAATATGGAGCAAGGCGAGAGGGTTCGATGAGTGCCAAGACTGCTCGTGGCACTACGTCGATGAGAATCTTCAATCTCTAGTGAATATGAAGCGAGGCGAGAGGGTTCAATTAGCGTCAAGACTGCTCGTGGCACTTCGTCGATAAGAATCTTCAATCTCAAATGGCTACGCAGCAAGTTATACGCTGAACTGGCTGCTGAAATAGCACAAATAATCATTGCGTAGTTACAGACTATAATAACAACAGGTAGCCCAGTTTGATTTGCGATTTACTCACGCTAATCTCTTCGATATTCAGTCTATGCTAAAAATCGTCAATCTCTAATGAATATGGAGCAAGGCGAGAGGGTTCGATGAGTGTCAAGACTGCTCGTGGCACTACGTCGACAAGAATCTTTAATCTCAAATGGCTACGGAGCAAGTTATACGCTGAACTGGCTGCTGGAATAGCATAAATAATCATTGCGTAGTTACAGACTATAATAACAACAGGTAGCCCAATTCGATTTGCGATTTACTCACGCTAATCTCTTCGATATTCAGTCTACGCTGAAAATCTTCAGTCTCTAATGAATATGGAGCAAGGCGAGAGGGTTCGATGAGTGCCAAGACTGCTCGTGGCACTACGTCGATAAGAATCTTCAATCGCTGATGAATATGAAGCAAGGCGAGAGGGTTCGATGAGTGTCAAGACTGCTGGTAGCACTACGTCGATAAGAATTTTTAATCTCAAATGGCTACGCAGAAAGTTATACGCTGAACTGGCTGCTGAAATAGCATAAATAATCATTGCGTAGTTACAGACTATAATAACAACAGGTAGCCCAGTTTGATTTGTGATTTACTCACGCTAATCTCTTCGATATTCAGTCTACGCTGAGAATCTTCAATCTCTAATGAATATGGGGCAAGGCGAGAGGGCTTGATGAGTGCCAAGACTGCTCGTGGCACTACGTCGATGAGAATCTTCAATCTCTAATGAATATGGAGCAAGGCGAGAGGGTTCGATGAGTGTCAAGACTGCTCGTGGCACTACGTCGATAAGAATATTTGATCTCAAATGGCTACGCAGCAAGTTATACGCTGAACTGGCTGCTGAAATAGCATTAATAATCATTGCGTAGTTACAGACTATAATAACAACAGGTAGTCCAGTTTGATTTGCGATTTACTCACGCTAATCTCTTCGATATTCAGTCTACGCTGAAAATCTTCAGTCTCTAATGAATATGGAGCAAGGCGAGAGGGTTCGATGAGTGTCAAGACTGCTCGTGGCACTACGTCGATAAGAATCTTTGATCTCAAATGGCTACGCAGCAAGTTATACGCTGAGCTGGCTGCTGAAATAGCATAAATAATCATTGCGTAGTTACAGACTATAATAACAAGAGGTAGCCCAATTTGATTTGCGATTTACTCACGCTAATCTCTTCGATATTCAGTCTATGCTGAAAATCTTCAATCTCTAATGAATATGGAGCAAGGCGAGAGGGTTCGATGAGTGCCAAGACTGCTCGTGGCACTACGTCGATGAGAATCTTCAATCTCTAGTGAATATGGAGCCAGGCGAGAGGGTTCGATTAGCGTCAAGACTGCTCGTGGCACTTCGTCGATAAGAATCTTCAATCTCGAATGGCTACGCAGCAAGTCATACGCTGAACTGGCTGCTGAAATAGCACAAATAATCATTGCGTAGTTACAGACTATAATAACAACAGGTAGCCCAGTTTGATTTGCGATTTACTCACGCTAATCTCTTCGATATTCAGTCTATGCTAAAAATCTTCAATTTCTAATGAATATGGAGCAAGGCTAAAGGGTTCGATGAGTGCCAGGACTGCTCGTGGCACTACGTCGATGAGAATCTTCAATCGCTACTGAATATGAAGCAAGGCGAGAGGGTTCGATGAGTGTCAAGACTGCTCGTGGCACTACGTCGATGAGAATTTTTAATCTCAAATGGCTACGCAGAAAGTTATACGCTGAACTGGCTGCTGAAATAGCATAAATAATCATTGCGTAGTTACAGACTATAATAACAACAGGTAGCCCAGTTTGATTTGTGATTTACTCACGCTAATCTCTTCGATATTCAGTCTACGCTGAGAATCTTCAATCTCTAATGAATATGGGGCAAGGCGAGAGGGCTTGATGAGTGTCAAGACTGCTCGTGGCACTACGTCGATGAGAATCTTCAATCTCTAATGAATATGGAGCAAGGCGAGAGGGTTCGATGAGTGTCAAGACTGCTCGTGGCACTACGTCCATAAGAATATTTGATATCAAATGGCTACGCAGCAAGTTATACGCTGAACTGGCTGCTGAAATAGCATCAATAATCATTGCGTAGTTACAGACTATAATAACAACAGGTAGTCCAGTTTGATTTGCGATTTACTCACGCTAATCTCTTCGATATTCAGTCTACGCTGAAAATCTTCAATCTCTAATGAATATGGAGAAGGGCGAGAGGGTTCGATGAGTGTCAAGACTGCTCGTGGCACTACGTCGATAAGAATCTTTGATCTCAAATGGCTACGCAGCAAGTTATACGCTGAGCTGGCTGCTGAAATAGCATAAATAATCATTGCGTAGTTACAGACTATAATAAATACAGGTAGCCCAATTTGATTTGCGATTTACTCACGCTAATCTCTTCAATATTTAGTCTATGCTGAAAATCTTCAATCTCTAATGAATATGGAGCAAGGCGAGAGGGTTCGATGAGTGACAAGACTGCTCGTGGCACTACGTCGATGAGAATCTCCAATCTCTAGTGAATATGAAGCGAGGCGAGAGGGTTCAATTAGCGTCAAGACTGCTCGTGGCACTTCGTCGATAAGAATCTTCAATCTCAAATGGCTACGCAGCAAGTTATACGCTGAACTGGCTGCTGAAATAGCACAAATAATCATTGCGTAGTTACAGACTATAATAACAACAGGTAGCCCAGTTTGATTTGCGATTTACTCACGCTAATCTCTTCGATATTCAGTCTATGCTAAAAATCGTCAATCTCTAATGAATATGGAGCAAGGCGAGAGGGTTCGATGAGTGTCAAGACTGCTCGTGGCACTACGTCGATAAGAATCTTTAATCTCAAATGGCTACGGAGCAAGTTATACGCTGAACTGGCTGCTGGAATAGCATAAATAATCATTGCGTAGTTACAGACTATAATAACAACAGGTAGCCCAATTCGATTTGCGATTTACTCACGCTAATCTTTTCAATATTCAGTCTATGCTGAAAATCTTCAATCTCTAATGAATATGGAGCAAGGCGAGAGGGTTCGATGAGTGCCAAGACTGCTCGTGGCACTACGTCGATGAGAATCTTCAATCGCTGATGAATATGAAGCAAGGCGAGAGGGTTCGATGAGTGTCAAGACTGCTCGTAGCACTACGTCGATAAGAATTTTTAATCTCAAATGGCTACGCAGAGAGTTATACGCTGAACTGGCTGCTGAAATAGCATAAATAATCATTGCGTAGTTACAGACTATAATAACAACAGGTAGCCCAGTTTGATTTGTGATTTACTCACGCTAATCTCTTCGATATTCAGTCTACGCTGAGAATCTTCAATCTCTAATGAATATGGGGCGAGGCGAGAGGGCTTGATGAGTGCCAAGACTGCTCGTGGCACTACGTCGATGAGAATCTTCAATCTCTAATGAATATGGAGCAAGGCGAGAGGGTTCGATGAGTGTCAAGACTGCTCGTGGCACTACGTCGATAAGAATATTTGATCTCAAATGGCTACGCAGCAAGTTATACGCTGAACTGGCTGCTGAAATAGCATTAATAATCATTGCGTAGTTACAGACTATAATAACAACAGGTAGTCCAGTTTGATTTGCGATTTACTCACGCTAATCTCTTCGATATTCAGTCTACGCTGAAAATCTTCAGTCTCTAATGAATATGGAGCAAGGCGAGAGGGTTCGATGAGTGTCAAGACTGCTCGTGGCACTACGTCGATAAGAATCTTTGATCTCAAATGGCTACGCAGCAAGTTATACGCTGAGCTGGCTGCTGAAATAGCATAAATAATCATTGCGTAGTTACAGACTATAATAACAACAGGTAGCCCAATTTGATTTGCGATTTACTCACGCTAATCTCTTCGATATTCAGTCTATGCTGAAAATCTTCAATCTCTAATGAATATGGAGCAAGGCGAGAGGGTTCGATGAGTGCCAAGACTGCTCGTGGCACTACGTCGATAAGAATCTTCAATCTCTAATGAATATGGAGCAAGGCGAGAGGGTTCGATGAGTGTCAAGACTGCTCGTGGCACTACGTCGATAAGAATATTTGATCTCAAATGGCTACGCAGCAAGTTATACGCTGAACTGGCTGCTGAAATAGCATTAATAATCATTGCGTAGTTACAGACTATAATAACAACAGGTAGTCCAGTTTGATTTGCGATTTACTCACGCTAATCTCTTCGATATTCAGTCTACGCTGAAAATCTTCAGTCTCTAATGAATATGGAGCAAGGCGAGAGGGTTCGATGAGTGTCAAGACTGCTCGTGGCACTACGTCGATAAGAATCTTTGATCTCAAATGGCTACGCAGCAAGTTATACGCTGAGCTGGCTGCTGAAATAGCATAAATAATCATTGCGTAGTTACAGATTATAATAACAACAGGTAGCCCAATTTGATTTGCGATTTACTCACGCTAATCTCTTCGATATTCAGTCTATGCTGAAAATCTTCAATCTCTAATGAATATGGAGCAAGGCGAGAGGGTTCGATGAGTGCCAAGACTGCTCGTGGCACTACGTCGATGAGAATCTTCAATCTCTAGTGAATATGGAGCGAGGCGAGAGGGTTCGATTAGCGTCAAGACTGCTCGTGGCACTTCGTCGATAAGAATCTTCAATCTCGAATGGCTACGCAGCAAGTCATACGCTGAACTGGCTGCTGAAATAGCACAAATAATCATTGCGTAGTTACAGACTATAATAACAACAGGTAGCCCAGTTTGATTTGCGATTTACTCACGCTAATCTCTTCGATATTCAGTCTATGCTAAAAATCTTCAATCTCTAATGAATATGGAGCAAGGCTAAAGGGTTCGATGAGTGCCAGGACTGCTCGTGGCACTACGTCGATGAGAATCTTCAATCGCTACTGAATATGAAGCAAGGCGAGAGGGTTCGATGAGTGTCAAGACTGCTCGTGGCACTACGTCGATGAGAATTTTTAATCTCAAATGGCTACGCAGGAAGTTATACGCTGAACTGGCTGCTGAAATAGCATAAAGAATCATTGCGTAGTTACAGACTATAATAACAACAGGTAGCCCAGTTTGATTTGTGATTTACTCACGCTAATCTCTTCGATATTCAGTCTACGCTGAGAATCTTCAATCTCTAATGAATATGGGGCAAGGCGAGAGGGCTTGATGAGTGTCAAGACTGCTCGTGGCACTACGTCGATGAGAATCTTCAATCTCTAATGAATATGGAGCAAGGCGAGAGGGTTCGATGAGTGTCAAGACTGATCGTGGCACTACGTCCATAAGAATATTTGATATCAAATGGCTACGCAGCAAGTTATACGCTGAACTGGCTGCTGAAATAGCATTAATAATCATTGCGTAGTTACAGACTATAATAACAACAGGTAGTCCAGTTTGATTTGCGATTTACTCACGCTAATCTCTTCGATATTCAGTCTACGCTGAAAATCTTCAATCTCTAATGAATATGGAGCAAGGCGAGAGGGTTCGATGAGTGTCAAGACTGCTCGTGGCACTACGTCGATGAGAATCTTCAATCTCTAATGAATATGGAGCAAGGCGAGAGGGTTCGATGAGTGTCAAGACTGCTCGTGGCACTACGTCCATAAGAAAATTTGATATCAAATGGCTACGCAGCAAGTTATACGCTGAACTGGCCGCTGAAATAGCATTAATAATCATTGCGTAGTTACAGACTATAATAACAACAGGTAGTCCAGTTTGATTTGCGATTTACTCACGCTAATCTCTTCGATATTCAGTCTATGCTGAAAATCTTCAATCTCTAATGAATATGGAGCAAGGCGAGAGGGTTCGATGAGTGCCAAGACTGCTCGTGGCACTACGTCGATAAGAATCTTCAATCGCTGATGAATATGAAGCAAGGCGAGAGGGTTGGATGAGTGTCAAGACTGCTCGTAGCACTACGTCGATAAGAATTTTTAATCTCAAATGGCTACGCAGAAAGTTATACGCTGAACTGGCTGCTGAAATAGCATGAATAATCATTGCGTAGTTACAGACTATAATAACAACAGGTAGCCCAGTTTGATTTGTGATTTACTCACGCTAATCTGTTCGATATTCAGTCTACGCTGAGAATCTTCAATCTCTAATGAATATGGGGCAAGGCGAGAGGGCTTGATGAGTGCCAAGACTGCTCGTGGCACTACGTCGATGAGAATCTTCAATCTCTAATGAATATGGAGCAAGGCGAGAGGGTTCGATGAGTGTCAAGACTGCTCGTGGCACTACGTCGATAAGAATATTTGATCTCAAATGGCTACGCAGCAAGTTATACGCTGAACTGGCTGCTGAAATAGCATTAATAATCATTGCGTAGTTACAGACTATAATAACAACAGGTAGTCCAGTTTGATTTGCGATTTACTCACGCTAATCTCTTCGATATTCAGTCTACGCTGAAAATCTTCAGTCTCTAATGAATATGGAGCAAGGCGAGAGGGTTCGATGAGTGTCAAGACTGCTCGTGGCACTACGTCGATAAGAATCTTTGATCTCAAATGGCTACGCAGCAAGTTATACGCTGAGCTGGCTGCTGAAATAGCATAAATAATCATTGCGTAGTTACAGACTATAATAACAACAGGTAGCCCAATTTGATTTGCGATTTACTCACGCTAATCTCTTCGATATTCAGTCTATGCTGAAAATCTTCAATCTCTAATGAATATGGAGCAAGGCGAGAGGGTTCGATGAGTGCCAAGACTGCTCGTGGCACTACGTCGATGAGAATCTTCAATCTCTAGTGAATATGGAGCGAGGCGAGAGGGTTCGATTAGCGTCAAGACTGCTCGTGGCACTACGTCGATAAGAATCTTCAATCTCGAATGGCTACGCAGCAAGTCATACGCTGAACTGGCTGCTGAAATAGCACAAATAATCATTGCGTAGTTACAGACTATAATAACAACAGGTAGCCCAGTTTGATTTGCGATTTACTCACGCTAATCTCTTCGATATTCAGTCTATGCTAAAAATCTTCAATCTCTAATGAATATGGAGCAAGGCTAAAGGGTTCGATGAGTGCCAGGACTGCTCGTGGCACTACGTCGATGAGAATCTTCAATCGCTACTGAATATGAAGCAAGGCGAGAGGGTTCGATGAGTGTCAAGACTGCTCGTGGCACTACGTCGATGAGAATTTTTAATCTCAAATGGCTACGCAGAAAGTTATACGCTGAACTGGCTGCTGAAATAGCATAAAGAATCATTGCGTAGTTACAGACTATAATAACAACAGGTAGCCCAGTTTGATTTGTGATTTACTCACGCTAATCTCTTCGATATTCAGTCTACGCTGGAAATCTTCAATCTCTAATGAATATGGGGCAAGGCGAGAGGGCTTGATGAGTGTCAAGACTGCTCGTGGCACTACGTCGATGAGAATCTTCAATCTCTAATGAATATGGAGCAAGGCGAGAGGGTTCGATGAGTGTCAAGACTGCTCGTGGCACTACGTCCATAAGAATATTTGATATCAAATGGCTACGCAGCAAGTTATACGCTGAACTGGCTGCTGAAATAGCATTAATAATCATTGCGTAGTTACAGACTATAATAACAACAGGTAGTCCAGTTTGATTTGCGATTTACTCACGCTAATCTCTTCGATATTCAGTCTACGCTGAAAATCTTCAATCTCTAATGAATATGGAGCAAGGCGAGAGGGTTCGATGAGTGTCAAGACTGTTCGTGGCACTACGTCGATAAGAATCTTCGATCTCAAATGGCTACGCAGCAAGTTATACGCTGAGCTGGCTGCTGAAATAGCATAAATAATCATTGCGTAGTTACAGACTATAATAACAACAGGTAGCCCAATTTGATTTGCGATTTACTCACGCTAATCTCTTCAATATTTAGTCTATGCTGAAAATCTTCAATCTCTAATGAATATGGAGCAAGGCGAGAGGGTTCGATGAGTGCCAAGACTGCTCGTGGCACTACGTCGATGAGAATCTCCAATCTCTAGTGAATATGAAGCGAGGCGAGAGGGTTCAATTAGCGTCAAGACTGCTCGTGGCACTTCGTCGATAAGAATCTTCAATCTCAAATGGCTACGCAGCAAGTTATACGCTGAACTGGCTGCTGAAATAGCACAAATAATCATTGCGTAGTTACAGACTATAATAACAACAGGTAGCCCAGTTTGATTTGCGATTTACTCACGCTAATCTCTTCGATATTCAGTCTATGCTAAAAATCGTCAATCTCTAATGAATATGGAGCAAGGCGAGAGGGTTCGATGAGTGTCAAGACTGCTCGTGGCACTACGTCGATAAGAATCTTTAATCTCAAATGGCTACGGAGCAAGTTATACGCTGAACTGGCTGCTGGAATAGCATAAATAATCATTGCGTAGTTACAGACTATAATAACAACAGGTAGCCCAATTCGATTTGCGATTTACTCACGCTAATCTTTTCAATATTCAGTCTATGCTGAAAATCTTCAATCTCTAATGAATATGGAGCAAGGCGAGAGGGTTCGATGAGTGCCAAGACTGCTCGTGGCACTACGTCGATGAGAATCTTCAATCGCTGATGAATATGAAGCAAGGCGAGAGGGTTCGATGAGTGTCAAGACTGCTCGTAGCACTACGTCGATAAGAATTTTTAATCTCAAATGGCTACGCAGAGAGTTATATGCTGAACTGGCTGCTGAAATAGCATAAATAATCATTGCGTAGTTACAGACTATAATAACAACAGGTAGCCCAGTTTGATTTGTGATTTACTCACGCTAATCTCTTCGATATTCAGTCTACGCTGAGAATCTTCAATCTCTAATGAATATGGGGCAAGGCGAGAGGGCTTGATGAGTGCCAAGACTGCTCGTGGCACTACGTCGATGAGAATCTTCAATCTCTAATGAATATGGAGCAAGGCGAGAGGGTTCGATGAGTGTCAAGACTGCTCGTGGCACTACGTCGATAAGAATATTTGATCTCAAATGGCTACGCAGCAAGTTATACGCTGAACTGGCTGCTGAAATAGCATTAATAATCATTGCGTAGTTACAGACTATAATAACAACAGGTAGTCCAGTTTGATTTGCGATTTACTCACGCTAATCTCTTCGATATTCAGTCTACGCTGAAAATCTTCAGTCTCTAATGAATATGGAGCAAGGCAAGAGGGTTCGATGAGTGTCAAGACTGCTCGTGGCACTACGTCGATAAGAATCTTTGATCTCAAATGGCTACGCAGCGAGTTATACGCTGAGCTGGCTGCTGAAATAGCATAAATAATCATTGCGTAGTTACAGACTATAATAACAACAGGTAGCCCAATTTGATTTGCGATTTACTCACGCTAATCTCTTCGATATTCAGTCTATGCTGAAAATCTTCAATCTCTAATGAATATGGAGCAAGGCGAGAGGGTTCGATGAGTGCCAAGACTGCTCGTGGCACTACGTCGATAAGAATCTTCAATCGCTGATGAATATGAAGCAAGGCGAGAGGGTTCGATGAGTGTCAAGACTGCTCGTAGCACTACGTCGATAAGAATTTTTAATCTCAAATGGCTACGCAGAAAGTTATACGCTGAACTGGCTGCTGAAATAGCATAAATAATCATTGCGTAGTTACAGACTATAATAACAACAGGTAGCCCAGTTTGATTTGTGATTTACTCACGCTAATCTCTTCGATATTCAGTCTACGCTGAGAATCTTCAATCTCTAATGAATATGGGGCAAGGCGAGAGGGCTTGATGAGTGCCAAGACTGCTCGTGGCACTACGTCGATGAGAATCTTCAATCTCTAATGAATATGGAGCAAGGCGAGAGGGTTCGATGAGTGTCAAGACTGCTCGTGGCACTACGTCGATAAGAATATTTGATCTCAAATGGCTACGCAGCAAGTTATACGCTGAACTGGCTGCTGAAATAGCATTAATAATCATTGCGTAGTTACAGACTATAATAACAACAGGTAGTCCAGTTTGATTTGCGATTTACTCACGCTAATCTCTTCGATATTCAGTCTACGCTGAAAATCTTCAGTCTCTAATGAATATGGAGCAAGGCGAGAGGGTTCGATGAGTGTCAAGACTGCTCGTGGCACTACGTCGATAAGAATCTTTGATCTCAAATGGCTACGCAGCAAGTTATACGCTGAGCTGGCTGCTGAAATAGCATAAATAATCATTGCGTAGTTACAGACTATAATAACAACAGGTAGCCCAATTTGATTTGCGATTTACTCACGCTAATCTCTTCGATATTCAGTCTATGCTGAAAATCTTCAATCTCTAATGAATATGGAGCAAGGCGAGAGGGTTCGATGAGTGCCAAGACTGCTCGTGGCACTACGTCGATGAGAATCTTCAATCTCTAGTGAATATGGAGCGAGGCGAGAGGGTTCGATTAGCGTCAAGACTTCTCGTGGCACTTCGTCGATAAGAATCTTCAATCTCGAATGGCTACGCAGCAAGTCATACGCTGAACTGGCTGCTGAAATAGCACAAATAATCATTGCGTAGTTACAGACTATAATAACAACAGGTAGCACAGTTTGATTTGCGATTTACTCACGCTAATCTCTTCGATATTCAGTCTATGCTGAAAATCTTCAATCTCTAATGAATATGGAGCAAGGCGAGAGGGTTCGATGAGTGCCAAGACTGCTCGTGGCACTACGTCGATGAGAATCTTCAATCGCTGATGAATATGAAGCAAGGCGAGAGGGATCGATGAGTGTCAAGACTGCTCGTAGCACTACGTCGATAAGAATTTTTAATCTCAAATGGCTACGCAGAGAGTTATACGCTGAACTGGCTGCTGAAATAGCATAAATAATCATTGCGTAGTTACAGACTATAATAACAACAGGTAGCCCAGTTTGATTTGTGATTTACTCACGCTAATCTCTTCGATATTCAGTCTACGCTGAGAATCTTCAATCTCTAATGAATATGGGGCAAGGCGAGAGGGCTTGATGAGTGCCAAGACTGCTCGTGGCACTACGTCGATGAGAATCTTCAATCTCTAATGAATATGGAGCAAGGCGAGAGGGTTCGATGAGTGTCAAGACTGCTCGTGGCACTACGTCGATAAGAATATTTGATCTCAAATGGCTACGCAGCAAGTTATACGCTGAACTGGCTGCTGAAATAGCATTAATAATCATTGCGTAGTTACAGACTATAATAACAACAGGTAGCCCAGTTTGATTTGTGATTTACTCACGCTAATCTCTTCGATATTCAGTCTACGCTGAGAATCTTCAATCTCTAATGAATATGGGGCAAGGCGAGAGGGCTTGATGAGTGTCAAGACTGCTCGTGGCACTACGTCGATGAGAATCTTCAATCTCTAATGAATATGGAGCAAGGCGAGAGGGTTCGATGAGTGTCAAGACTGCTCGTGGCACTACGTCCATAAGAATATTTGATATCAAATGGCTACGCAGCAAGTTATACGCTGAACTGGCTGCTGAAATAGCATTAATAATCATTGCGTAGTTACAGACTATAATAACAACAGGTAGTCCAGTTTGATTTGCGATTTACTCACGCTAATCTCTTCGATATTCAGTCTACGCTGAAAATCTTCAATCTCTAATGAATATGGAGCAAGGCGAGAGGGTTCGATGAGTGTCAAGACTGTTCGTGGCACTACGTCGATAAGAATCTTTGATCTCAAATGGCTACGCAGCAAGTTATACGCTGAGCTGGCTGCTGAAATAGCATAAATAATCATTGCGTAGTTACAGACTATAATAACAACAGGTAGCCCAATTTGATTTGCGATTTACTCACGCTAATCTCTTCAATATTTAGTCTATGCTGAAAATCTTCAATCTCTAATGAATATGGAGCAAGGCGAGAGGGTTCGATGAGTGCCAAGACTGCTCGTGGCACTACGTCGATGAGAATCTCCAATCTCTAGTGAATATGAAGCGAGGCGAGAGGGTTCAATTAGCGTCAAGACTGCTCGTGGCACTTCGTCGATAAGAATCTTCAATCTCAAATGGCTACGCAGCAAGTTATACGCTGAACTGGCTGCTGAAATAGCACAAATAATCATTGCGTAGTTACAGACTATAATAACAACAGGTAGCCCAGTTTGATTTGCGATTTACTCACGCTAATCTCTTCGATATTCAGTCTATGCTAAAAATCGTCAATCTCTAATGAATATGGAGCAAGGCGAGAGGGTTCGATGAGTGTCAAGACTGCTCGTGGCACTACGTCGATAAGAATCTTTAATCTCAAATGGCTACGGAGCAAGTTATACGCTGAACTGGCTGCTGGAATAGCATAAATAATCATTGCGTAGTTACAGACTATAATAACAACAGGTAGCCCAATTCGATTTGCGATTTACTCACGCTAATCTTTTCGATATTCAGTCTATGCTGAAAATCTTCAATCTCTAATGGATATGGAGCAAGGCGAGAGGGTTCGATGAGTGCCAAGACTGCTCGTGGCACTACGTCGATGAGAATCTTCAATCTCTAATGAATATGGAGCAAGGCGAGAGGGTTCGATGAGTGCCAAGACTGCTCGTGGCACTACGTCGATGAGAATCTTCAATCTCTAATGAATATGGAGCAAGGCGAGACGGTTCGATGAGTGCCAAGACTGCTCGTGGCACTACGTCGATGAGAATCTTCAATCGCTGATGAATATGAAGCAAGGCGAGAGGGTTCGATGAGTGTCAAGACTGCTCGTAGCACTACGTCGATAAGAATTTTTAATCTCAAATGGCTACGCAGCAAGTTATACGCTGAGCTGGCTGCTGAAATAGCATAAATAATCATTGCGTAGTCACAGACTATAATAACAACAGGTAGCCCAATTTGATTTGCGATTTACTCACGCTAATCTCTTCGATATTCAGTCTATGCTGAAAATCTTCAATCTCTAATGAATATGGAGCAAGGCGAGAGGGTTCGATGAGTGCCAAGACTGCTCGTGGCACTACGTCGATGAGAATCTTCAATCTCTAGTGAATATGGAGCGAGGCGAGAGGGTTCGATTAGCGTCAAGACTGCTCGTGGCACTTCGTCGATAAGAATCTTCAATCTCGAATGGCTACGCAGCAAGTCATACGCTGAACTGGCTGCTGAAATAGCACAAATAATCATTGCGTAGTTACAGACTATAATAACAACAGGTAGCCCAGTTTGATTTGCGATTTACTCACGCGAATCTCTTCGATATTCAGTCTATGCTAAAAATCTTCAATCTCTAATGAATATGGAGCAAGGCTAAAGGGTTCGATGAGTGCCAGGACTGCTCGTGGCACTACGTCGATGAGAATCTTCAATCGCTACTGAATATGAAGCAAGGCGAGAGGGTTCGATGAGTGTCAAGACTGCTCGTGGCACTACGTCGATAAGAATTTTTAATCTCAAATGGCTACGCAGAAAGTTATACGCTGAACTGGCTGCTGAAATAGCATAAAGAATCATTGCGTAGTTACAGACTATAATAACAACAGGTAGCCCAGTTTGATTTGTGATTTACTCACGCTAATCTCTTCGATATTCAGTCTACGCTGAGAATCTTCAATCTCTAATGAATATGGGGCAAGGCGAGAGGGCTTGATGAGTGTCAAGACTGCTCGTGGCACTACGTCGATGAGAATCTTCAATCTCTAATGAATATGGAGCAAGGCGAGAGGGTTCGATGAGTGTCAAGACTGCTCGTGGCACTACGTCCATAAGAATATTTGATATCAAATGGCTACGCAGCAAGTTATACGCTGAACTGGCTGCTGAAATAGCATTAATAATCATTGCGTAGTTACAGACTATAATAACAACAGGTAGTCCAGTTTGATTTGCGATTTACTCACGCTAATCTCTTCGATATTCAGTCTACGCTGAAAATCTTCAATCTCTAATGAATATGGAGCAAGGCGAGAGGGTTCGATGAGTGTCAAGACTGCTCGTGGCACTACGTCGATAAGAATCTTCGATCTCAAATGGCTACGCAGCAAGTTATACGCTGAGCTGGCTGCTGAAATAGCATAAATAATCATTGCGTAGTTACAGACTATAATAACAACAGGTAGCCCAATTTGATTTGCGATTTACTCACGCTAATCTCTTCGATATTCAGTCTATGCTAAAAATCGTCAATCTCTAATGAATATGGAGCAAGGCGAGAGGGTTCGATGAGTGCCAAGACTACTCGTGGCACTACGTCGATGAGAATCTTCAATCTCTAGTGAATATGAAGCGAGGCGAGAGGGTTCAATTAGCGTCAAGACTGCTCGTGGCACTTCGTCGATAAGAATCTTCAATCTCAAATGGCTACGCAGCAAGTTATACGCTGAACTGGCTGCTGAAATAGCACAAATAATCATTGCGTAGTTACAGACTATAATAACAACAGGTAGCCCAGTTTGATTTGCGATTTACTCACGCTAATCTCTTCGATATTCAGTCTATGCTAAAAATCGTCAATCTCTAATGAATATGGAGCAAGGCGAGAGGGTTCGATGAGTGTCAAGACTGCTCGTGGCACTACGTCGATAAGAATCTTTAATCTCAAATGGCTACGGAGCAGGTTATACGCTGAACTGGCTGCTGGAATAGCATAAATAATCATTGCGTAGTTACAGACTATAATAACAACAGGTAGCCCAATTCGATTTGCGATTTACTCACGCTAATCTTTTCGATATTCAGTCTATGCTGAAAATCTTCAATCTCTAATGAATATGGAGCAAGGCGAGAGGGTTCGATGAGTGCCAAGACTGCTCGTGGCACTACGTCGATGAGAATCTTCAATCGCTGATGAATATGAAGCAAGGCGAGAGGGTTCGATGAGTGTCAAGACTGCTCGTAGCACTACGTCGATAAGAATTTTCAATCTCAAATGGCTACGCAGAGAGTTATACGCTGAACTGGCTGCTGAAATAGCATAAATAATCATTGCGTAGTTACAGACTATAATAACAACAGGTAGCCCAGTTTGATTTGTGATTTACTCACGCTAATCTCTTCGATATTCAGTCTACGCTGAGAATCTTCAATCTCTAATGAATATGGGGCAAGGCGAGAGGGCTTGATGAGTGCCAAGACTGCTCGTGGCACTACGTCGATGAGAATCTTCAATCTCTAATGAATATGGAGCAAGGCGAGAGGGTTCGATGAGTGTCAAGACTGGTCGTGGCACTACGTCGATAAGAATATTTGATCTCAAATGGCTACGCAGCAAGTTATACGCTGAACTGGCTGCTGAAATAGCATTAATAATCATTGCGTAGTTACAGACTATAATAACAACAGGTAGTCCAGTTTGATTTGCGATTTACTCACGCTAATCTCTTCGATATTCAGTCTACGCTGAAAATCTTCAATCTCTAATGAATATGGAGCAAGGCGAGAGGGTTCGATGAGTGTCAAGACTGCTCGTGGCACTACGTCGATAAGAATCTTTGATCTCAAATGGCTACGCAGCAAGTTATACGCTGAACTGGCAGCTGAAATAGCATGAATAATCATTGCGTAGTTACAGACTATAATAACAACAGGTAGTCCAGTTTGATTTGCGATTTACTCGCGCTAATCGCTTCGATATTTAGTCTATGCTGAAAATCTTCAATCTCTAATGGATATGGAACAAGGCGAGAGGGTTCGATGAGTGCCAAGACTGCTCGTGGCACTACGTCGATGAGAATCTTCAATCTCCAATGAATATGGAGCAAGGCGAAAGGGTTCGATGAGTGCCAAGACTGCTCGTGGCACTACGTCGATGAGAATCTTCAATCTCTAATGAATATGGAGCAAGGCGAGAGGGTTCGATGAGTGTCAAGACTGCTCGTGGCACTACGTCGATAAGAATATTTGATCTCAAATGGCTACGCAGCAAGTTATACGCTGAACTGGCTGCTGAAATAGCATTAATAATCATTGCGTAGTTACAGACTATAATAACAACAGGTAGTCCAGTTTGATTTGCGATTTACTCACGCTAATCTCTTCGATATTCAGTCTACGCTGAAAATCTTCAGTCTCCAATGAATATGGAGCAAGGCGAGAGGGTTCGATGAGTGTCAAGACTGCTCGTGGCACTACGTCGATAAGAATCTTTGATCTCAAATGGCTACGCAGCAAGTTATACGCTGAGCTGGCTGCTGAAATAGCATAAATAATCATTGCGTAGTTACAGACTATAATAACAACAGGTAGCCCAATTTGATTTGCGATTTACTCACGCTAATCTTTTCGATATTCAGTCTATGCTGAAAATCTTCAATCTCTAATGAATATGGAGCAAGGCGAGAGGGTTCGATGAGTGCCAAGACTGCTCGTGGCACTACGTCGATGAGAATCTTCAATCGCTGATGAATATGAAGCAAGGCGAGAGGGTTCGATGAGTGTCAAGACTGCTCGTGGCACTACGTCGATAAGAATATTTGATCTCAAATGGCTACGCAGCAAGTTATACGCTGAACTGGCTGCTGAAATAGCATTAATAATCATTGCGTAGTTACAGACTATAATAACAACAGGTAGTCCAGTTTGATTTGCGATTTACTCACGCTAATCTCTTCGATATTCAGTCTACGCTGAAAATCTTCAGTCTCTAATGAATATGGAGCAAGGCGAGAGGGTTCGATGAGTGTCAAGACTGCTCGTGGCACTACGTCGATAAGAATCTTTGATCTCAAATGGCTACGCAGCAAGTTATACGCTGAGCTGGCTGCTGAAATAGCATAAATAATCATTGCGTAGTTACAGACTATAATAACAACAGGTAGCCCAATTTGATTTGCGATTTACTCACGCTAATCTCTTCGATATTCAGTCTATGCTGAAAATCTTCAATCTCTAATGAATATGGAGCAAGGCGAGAGGGTTCGATGAGTGCCAAGACTGCTCGTGGCACTACGTCGATGAGAATCTTCAATCTCTAGTGAATATGGAGCGAGGCGAGAGGGTTCGATTAGCGTCAAGACTGCTCGTGGCACTTCGTCGATAAGAATCTTCAATCTCGAATGGCTACGCAGCAAGTCATACGCTGAACTGGCTGCTGAAATAGCACAAATAATCATTGCGTAGTTACAGACTATAATAACAACAGGTAGCCCAGTTTGATTTGCGATTTACTCACGCTAATCTCTTCGATATTCAGTCTATGCTAAAAATCTTCAATCTCTAATGAATATGGAGCAAGGCTAAAGGGTTCGATGAGTGCCAGGATTGCTCGTGGCACTACGTCGATGAGAATCTTCAATCGCTACTGAATATGAAGCAAGGCGAGAGGGTTCGATGAGTGTCAAGACTGCTCGTGGCACTACGTTGATAAGAATTTTTAATCTCAAATGGCTACGCAGAAAGTTATACGCTGAACTGGCTGCTGAAATAGCATAAAGAATCATTGCGTAGTTACAGACTATAATAACAACAGGTAGCCCAGTTTGATTTGTGATTTACTCACGCTAATCTCTTCGATATTCAGTCTACGCTGAGAATCTTCAATCTCTAATGAATATGGGGCAAGGCGAGAGGGCTTGATGAGTGTCAAGACTGCTCGTGGCACTACGTCGATGAGAATCTTCAATCTCTAATGAATATGGAGCAAGGCGAGAGGGTTCGATGAGTGTCAAGACTGCTCGTGGCACTACGTCCATAAGAATATTTGATATCAAATGGCTACGCAGCAAGTTATACGCTGAACTGGCTGCTGAAATAGCATTAATAATCATTGCGTAGTTACAGACTATAATAACAACAGGTAGTCCAGTTTGATTTGCGATTTACTCACGCTAATCTCTTCGATATTCAGTCTACGTTGAAAATATTCAATCTCTAATGAATATGGAGCAAGGCGAGAGGGTTCGATGAGTGTCAAGACTGCTCGTGGCACTACGTCGATAAGAATCTTTGATCTCAAATGGCTACGCAGCAAGTTATACGCTGAGCTGGCTGCTGAAATAGCATAAATAATCATTGCGTAGTTACAGACTATAATAACAACAGGTAGCCCAATTTGATTTGCGATTTACTCACGCTAATCTCTTCAATATTTAGTCTATGCTGAAAATCTTCAATCTCTAATGAATATGGAGCAAGGCGAGAGGGTTCGATGAGTGCCAAGACTACTCGTGGCACTACGTCGATGAGAATCTTCGATCTCTAGTGAATATGAAGCGAGGCGAGAGGGTTCAATTAGCGTCAAGACTGCTCGTGGCACTTCGTCGATAAGAATCTTCAATCTCAAATGGCTACGCAGCAAGTTATACGCTGAACTGGCTGCTGAAATAGCACAAATAATCATTGCGTAGTTACAGACTATAATAACAACAGGTAGCCCAGTTTGATTTGCGATTTACTCACGCTAATCTCTTCGATATTCAGTCTATGCTAAAAATCGTCAATCTCTAATGAATATGGAGCAAGGCGAGAGGGTTCGATGAGTGTCAAGACTGCTCGTGGCACTACGTCGATAAGAATCTTTAATCTCGAATGGCTACGGAGCAAGTTATACGCTGAACTGGCTGCTGGAATAGCATAAATAATCATTGCGTAGTTACAGACTATAATAACAACAGGTAGCCCAATTCGATTTGCGATTTACTCACGCTAATCTTTTCGATATTCAGTCTATGCTGAAAATCTTCAATCTCTAATGAATATGGAGCAAGGCGAGAGGGTTCGATGAGTGCCAAGACTGCTCGTGGCACTACGTCGATGAGAATCTTCAATCGCTGATGAATATGAAGCAAGGCGAGAGGGTTCGATGAGTGTCAAGACTGCTCGTAGCACTACGTCGATAAGAATTTTCAATCTCAAATGGCTACGCAGAGAGTTATACGCTGAACTGGCTGCTGAAATAGCATAAATAATCATTGCGTAGTTACAGACTATAATAACAACAGGTAGCCCAGTTTGATTTGTGATTTACTCACGCTAATCTCTTCGATATTCAGTCTACGCTGAGAATCTTCAATCTCTAATGAATATGGGGCAAGGCGAGAGGGCTTGATGAGTGCCAAGACTGCTCGTGGCACTACGTCGATGAGAATCTTCAATCTCTAATGAATATGGAGCAAGGCGAGAGGGTTCGATGAGTGTCAAGACTGCTCGTGGCACTACGTCGATAAGAATATTTGATCTCAAATGGCTACGCAGCAAGTTATACGCTGAACTGGCTGCTGAAATAGCATTAATAATCATTGCGTAGTTACAGACTATAATAACAACAGGTAGTCCAGTTTGATTTGCGATTTACTTACGCTAATCTCTTCGATATTCAGTCTACGCTGAGAATCTTCAATCTCTAATGAATATGGGGCAAGGCGAGAGGGTTTGATGAGTGTCAAGACTGCTCGTGGCACTACGTCGATGAGAATCTTCAATCTCTAATGAATATGGAGCAAGGCGAGAGGGTTCGATGAGTGTCAAGACTGCTCGTGGCACTACGTCCATAAGAATATTTGATATCAAATGGCTACGCAGCAAGTTATACGCTGAACTGGCTGCTGAAATAGCATTAATAATCATTGCGTAGTTACAGACTATAATAACAACAGGTAGTCCAGTTTGATTTGCGATTTACTCACGCTAATCTCTTCGATATTCAGTCTACGCTGAAAATCTTCAATCTCTAATGAATATGGAGCAAGGCGAGAGGGTTCGATGAGTGTCAAGACTGCTCGTGGCACTACGTCGATAAGAATCTTTGATCTCAAATGGCTACGCAGCAAGTTATACGCTGAACTGGCTGCTGAAATAGCATTAATAATGATTGCGTAGTTACAGACTATAATAACAACAGGTAGTCCAGTTTGATTTGCGATTTACTCGCGATAATCGCTTCGATATTTAGTCTATGCTGAAAATCTTCAATCTCTAATGGATATGGAACAAGGCGAGAGGGTTCGATGAGTGCCAAGACTGCTCGTGGCACTACGTCGATGAGAATCTTCAATCTCCAATGAATATGGAGCAAGGCGAAAGGGTTCGATGAGTGCCAAGACTGCTCGTGGCACTACGTCGATAAGAATCTATAATCTCAAATGGCTACGCAGCAAGTTATACGCTGAGCTGGCTGCTGAAATAGCATAAATAATCATTGCGTAGTTACAGACTATAATAACAACAGGTAGCCCAATTTGATTTGCGATTTACTCACGCTAATCTCTTCGATATTCAGTCTATGCTGAAAATGTTCAATCTCTAATGAATATGGAGCAAGGCGAGAGGGTTCGATGAGTGCCAAGACTGCTCGTGGCACTACGTCGATGAGAATCTTCAATCTCTAGTGAATATGGAGCGAGGCGAGAGGGTTCGATTAGCGTCAAGACTGCTCGTGGCACTTCGTCGATAAGAATCTTCAATCTCGAAGGGCTACGCAGCAAGTTATACGCTGAACTGGCTGCTGAAATAGCACAAATAATCATTGCGTAGTTACAGACTATAATAACAACCGGTAGCCCAGTTTGATTTGCGATTTACTCACGCTAATCTCTTCGATATTCAGTCTATGCTAAAAATCTTCAATCTCTAATGAATATGGAGCAAGGCGAAAGGGTTCGATGAGTGCCAGGACTGCTCGTGGCACTACGTTGATGAGAATCTTCAATCGCTGATGAATATGAAGCAAGGCGAGAGGGTTCGATGAGTGTCAAGACTGCTCGTGGCACTACGTCGATAAGAATTTTTAATCTCAAATGGCTACGCAGAAAGTTATACGCTGAACTGGCTGCTGAAATAGCATAAATAATCATTGCGTAGTTACAGACTATAATAACAACGGGTAGCCCAGTTTGATTTGTGATTTACTCACGCTAATCTCTTCGATATTCAGTCTACGCTGAGAATCTTCAATCTCTAATGAATATGGGGCAAGGCGAGAGGGCTTGATGAGTGCCAAGACTGCTCGTGGCACTACGTCGATGAGAATCTTCAATCTCTAACGAATATGGAGCAAGGCGAGAGGGTTCGATGAGTGTCAAGACTGCTCGTGGCACTACGTCGATAAGAATCTTTGATCTCAAATGGCTACGCAGCAAGTTATACGCTGAACTGGCGGCTGAAATAGCATGAATAATCATTGCGTAGTTACAGACTATAATAACAACAGGTAGCCCAGTTTGATTTGCGATTTACTCACGCTAATCTCTTCGATATTCAGTCTATGCTGCAAATCTTCAATCTCTGATGAATATGATGCAAGGCGAGAGGGTTCGATGAGTGTCAAGACTGCTCGTGGCACTACGTCGATAAGAATCTTTAATCTCAAATGGCTACGGAGCAAATTATACGCAGAACTGACCGCTGAAATAGCATAAATAATCATTGTGTAGTTACAGACTATAATAACAACAGGTAGCCCAGTTTGATTTGCGATTTACTCACGCTAATCTCTTCGATATTCAGTCTATGCTGCAAATCTTCAATCTCTGATGAATATGATGCAAGGCGAGAGGGTTCGATGAGTGTCAAGACTGCTCGTGGCACTACGTCGATAAGAATCTTTAATCTCAAATGGCTACGGAGCAAATTATACGCAGAACTGACCGCTGAAATAGCATAAATAATCATTGCTTAGTTACAGACTATAATAACAACAGGTAGCCAAGTTTGATTTGCGATTTACTCACGCTAATCTCTTCGAAATTCAGTCTATGGTGAAAATCTTCAATCTCTAATGAATATGGAGCAAGGCGAGAGGGTTAGATGAGTGCCAACACTGCTCGTGGCACTACGTCGATGAGAATCTTCAATCTCTAATGAATATGGAGCAAGGCGATAGGGTTCGATGAGTGTCAAGACTGCTCGTGGCACTACGTCGATAAGAATCTTTGATCTCAAATGGCTACGGAGCAAATTATACGCAGAACTGACCGCTGAAATAGCATAAATAATCATTGTGTAGTTACAGACTATAATAACAACAGGTAGCCCAGTTTGATTTGCGATTTACTCACGCTAATCTCTTCGATATTCAGTCTATGCTGCAAATCTTCAATCTCTGATGAATATGATGCAAGGCGAGAGGGTTCGATGAGTGTCAAGACTGCTCGTGGCACTACGTCGATAAGAATCTGTAATCTCAATTGGCTACGCAGCAAGTTATACGCTGAACTGGCTGCTGAAATAGCATAAATGATCATTGCTTAGTTACAGACTATAATAACGACAGGTAGCCGAGTTTGATTTGCGATTTACTCACGCTAATCTCTTCGATATTCAGTCTATGCTGAAAATCTTCAATCTCTAATGAATATGGAGCAAGGCGAGAGGGTTAGATGAGTGCCAAGACTGCTCGTGGCACTACGTCGATGAGAATCTTCAATCTCTAATGAATATGGAGCAAGGCGATAGGGTTCGATGAGTGTCAAGACTGCTCGTGGCACTACGTCGATAAGAATCTTTAATCTCAAATGGCTACGGAGCAAGTTATACGCTGAACTGGCTGCTGAAATAGCATAAATAATAATTGTGTAGTTACAGACTATAATCACAACAGGTAGCCCAGTTTGATTTGCGATTTACTCACGCTAATCTCTTCGATATTCAGTCTATGCTGAAAATCTTCAATCTCTAATGAATATGGAGCAAGGCGAGAGGGTTCGATGAGTGCCAAGACTGCTCGTGGCCTTACGTCGATGAGAATATTCAATCTCTAATGAATATGGAGCAAGGCGAGAGGGTTCGATGAGTGCCAAGACTGCTCGTGGCACTACGTCGATGAGAATCTTCAATCTCTAATGAATATGGAGCAAGGCGAGAGGGTTCGATGAGTGCCAAGACTGCTCGTGGCACTACGTCGATAAGAATCTATAATCTCAAATGGCTACGCAGCAAGTTATACGCTGAACTGGCTGCTGAAATAGCATAAATAATCATTGCGTAGTTACAGACTATAATAACAACAGGTAGCCCAATTTGATTTGCGATTTACTCACGATAATCTCTTCAATATTCAGTCTATGCTGAAAATCTTCAATCTCTAATGAATATGGAGCAAGGCGAGAGGGTTCGATGAGTGCCAAGACTGCTTGTGGCACTACGTCGATGAGAATCTTCAATCTCTAGTGAATATGGAGTAAGGCGAGAGGGTTCGATGAGTGTCAAGACTGCTCGTGGCACTACGTCGATAAGAAACTTTAATCTCAAATAGCTACGGAGCAGGTTATACGCTGAACTGGCTGCTGAAATAGTATAAATATTCATTGCTTAGTTACAGACTATAATAACAACAGGTAGCCGAGTTTGATTTGCGATTTACTCACGCTAATCTCTTCGATATTCAGTCTATGCTGAAAATCTTTAATCTCTAATGAATATGGAGCAAGGCGAGAGGGTTAGATGAGTGCCAAGACTGCTCGTGGCACTACGTCGATGAGAAACTTCAATCTCAAATGGCTACGGAGCAAGTTATACGCTGAACTGGCTGCTGAAATAGCATAAATAATCATTGCGTAGTTACAGACTATAATAACAACAGGTAGCCCAATTTGATTTGCGATTTACTCACGATAATCTCTTCGATATTCAGTCTATGCTGAAAATCTTCAATCTCTAATGAATATGGAGCAAGGCGAGAGGGTTCGATGAGTGCCAAGACTGCTTGTGGCACTACGTCGATGAGAATCTTCAATTTCTAGTGAATATGGAGCAAGGCGAGAGGGTTCGATGACTGTCAAGACTGCTCGTGGCACTACGTCGATGAGAATCTTTAATCTCAAATGGCTACGGAGCAAGTTATACGCTGAACTGGCTGCTGAAATAGCATAAATAATCATTGCTTAGTTACAGACTATAATAACGACAGGTAGCCGAGTTTGATTTGCGATTTACTCACGCTAATCTCTTCGATATTCAATCTATGCTGAAAATCTTCAATCTCTAATGAATATGGAGCAAGGCGAGAGGGTTAGATGAGTGCCAAGACTGCTAGTGGCACTACGTCGATGAAAATCTTCAATCTCTAATGAATATGGAGCAAGGCGATAGGGTTCGATGAGTGTCAAGACTGCTCGTGGCACTACGTCGATAAGAATCTTTAATCTCAAATGGCTACGGAGCAAGTTATACGCAGAACTGACCGCTGAAATAGCATGAATAATCATTGTGTAGTTACAGACTATAATAACAACAGGGAGCCCAGTTTGATTTGCGATGTACTCACGCTAATCTCTTCGATATTCAGTCTATGCTGGAAATCTTCAATTTCTGATGAATATGATGCAAGGCGAGAGGGTTCGATGAGTGTCAAGACTGCTCGTGGCACTACGTCGATAAGAATCTGTAATCTCAATTGGCTACGCAGCAAGTTATACGCTGAACTGGCTGCTGAAATAGCATAAATGATCATTGCGTAGTTACAGACTATAATAACAACAGGTAGCCCAATTTGATTTGCGATTTACTCACGCTAATCTCTTCGATATTCAGTCTATGCTGAAAATCTTCAATCTCTAATGAATATGGAGCAAGGCGAGAGGGTTCGATGAGTGCCAAGACTGCTCGTGGCACTACCTCGATGAGAATCTTCAATCTCTAGTGAATATGGAGCAAGGCGAGAGGGTTGGATGAGTGTCAAGACTGCTCGTGGCACTACGTCGATAAGAATCTAAAATGTCAAATGGATAGGCAGCAAGTTATACGCTGAACTGGTTGCTGAAATAGCATAAATAATCATTGTGTAGTTACAGACTATAATCACAACAGGTAGCCCAGTTTGATTTGCGATTTACTCACGCTAATCTCTTCGATATTCAGTCTATGCTGAAAATCTTCAATCTCTAATGAATATGGAGCAAGGCGAGAGGGTTCGATGAGTGCCAAGACTGCTCGTGGCCTTACGTCGATGAGAATATTCAATCTCTAATGAATATGGAGCAAGGCGAGAGGGTTCGATGAGTGCCAAGACTGCTCGTGGCACTACGTCGATGAGAATCTTCAATCTCTAATGAATATGGAGCAAGGCGAGAGGGTTCGATGAGTGCCAAGACTGCTCGTGGCACTACGTCGATAAGAATCTATAATCTCATATGGCTACGCAGCAAGTTATACCCTGAACTGGCTGCTGAAATAGCATAAATAATCATTGCGTAGTTACAGACTATAATAACAACAGGTAGCCCAATTTGATTTGCGATTTACTCACGATGATCTCTTCGATATTCAGTCTATGCTGAAAATCTTCAATCTCTAATGAATATGGAGCAAGGCGAGAGGGTTCGATGAGTGCCAAGACTGCTTGTGGCACTACGTCGATGAGAATCTTCAATCTCTAGTGAATATGGAGTAAGGCGAGAGGGTTCGATGAGTGTCAAGACTGCTCGTGGCACTACGTCGATAAGAAACTTTAATCTCAAATAGCTACGGAGCAGGTTATACGCTGAACTGGCTGCTGAAATAGTATAAATATTCATTGCTTAGTTACAGACTATAATAACAACAGGTAGCCGAGTTTGATTTGCGATTTACTCACGCTAATCTCTTCGATATTCAGTCTATGCTGAAAATCTTTAATCTCTAATGAATATGGAGCAAGGCGAGAGGGTTAGATGAGTGCCAAGACTGCTCGTGGCACTACGTCGATGAAAATCTTCAATCTCTAATGAATATGGAGCAAGGCGATAGGGTTCGATGAGTGTCAAGACTGCTCGTGGCACTACGTCGATAAGAATCTTTAATCTCAAATGGCTACGGAACAAGTTATACGCAGAACTGACCGCTGAAATAGCATGAATAATCATTGTGTAGTTACAGACTATAATAACAACAGGGAGCCCAGTTTGATTTGCGATGTACTCACGCTAATCTCTTCGATATTCAGTCTATGCTGGAAATCTTCAATCTCTGATGAATATGATGCAAGGCGAGAGGGTTCGATGAGTGTCAAGACTGCTCGTGGCACTACGTCGATAAGAATCTGTAATCTCAATTGGCTACGCAGCAAGTTATACGCTGAACTGGCTGCTGAAATAGCATAAATGATCATTGCGTAGTTACAGACTATAATAACAACAGGTAGCCCAATTTGATTTGCGATTTACTCACGCTAATCTCTTCGATATTCAGTTTATGCTGTAAATCTTCAATCTCTAATGAATATGGAGCAAGGCGAGAGGGTTCGATGAGTGTCAAGACTGCTCGTGGCACTACCTCGATGAGAATCTTCAATCTCTAGTGAATATGGAGCAAGGCGAGAGGGTCGGATGAGTGTCAAGACTGCTCGTGGCACAAAGTCGATAAGAATCTACAATCTCAAATGGATAGGCAGCAAGTTATACGCTGAACTGGCTGCTGAAATAGCATAAATAATCATTGTGTAGTTACAGACTATAATCACAACAGGTAGCCCAGTTTGATTTGCGATTTACTCACGCTAATCTCTTCGATATTCAGTCTATGCTGAAAATCTTCAATCTCTAATGAATATGGAGCAAGGCGAGAGGGTTCGATGAGTGCCAAGACTGCTCGTGGCCTTACGTCGATGAGAATATTTAATCTCTAATGAATATGGAGCAAGGCGAGAGGGTTCGATGAGTGCCAAGACTGCTCGTGGCACTACGTCGATGAGAATCTTCAATCTCTAATGAATATGGAGCAAGGCGAGAGGGTTCGATGAGTGCCAAGACTGCTCGTGGCACTACGTCGATAAGAATCTATAATCTCATATGGCTACGCAGCAAGGTATACCCTGAACTGGCTGCTGAAATAGCATAAATAATCATTGCGTAGTTACAGACTATAATAACAACAGGTAGCCCAATTTGATTTGCGATTTACTCACGATGATCTCTTCGATATTCAGTCTATGCTGAAAATCTTCAATCTCTAATGAATATGGAGCAAGGCGAGAGGGTTCGATGAGTGCCAAGACTGCTTGTGGCACTACGTCGATGAGAATCTTCAATCTCTAGTGAATATGGAGTAAGGCGAGAGGGTTCGATGAGTGTCAAGACTGCTCGTGGCACTACGTCGATAAGAAACTTTAATCTCAAATAGCTACGGAGCAGGTTATACGCTGAACTGGCTGCTGAAATAGTATAAATATTCATTGCTTAGTTACAGACTATAATAACAACAGGTAGCCAAGTTTGATTTGCGATTTACTCACGCTAATCTCTTCGATATTCAGTCTATGCTGAAAATCTTTAATCTCTAATGAATATGGAGCAAGGCGAGAGGGTTAGATGAGTGCCAAGACTGCTCGTGGCACTACGTCGATGAAAATCTTCAATCTCTAATGAATATGGAGCAAGGCGATAGGGTTCGATGAGTGTCAAGACTGCTCGTGGCACTACGTCGATAAGAATTTTTAATCTCAAATGGCTACGCAGAAAGTTATACGCTGAACTGGCTGCTGAAATAGCATAAATAATCATTGCGTAGTTACAGACTATAATAACAACAGGTAGCCCAGTTTGATTTGTGATTTACTCACGCTAATCTCTTCGATATTCAGTCTACGCTGAGAATCTTCAATCTCTAATGAATATGGGGCAAGGCGAGAGGGCTTGATGAGTGCCAAGACTGCTCGTGGCACTACGTCGATGAGAATCTTCAATCTCTAATGAATATGGAGCAAGGCGAGAGGGTTCGATGAGTGTCAAGACTGCTCGTGGCACTACGTCGATAAGAATATTTGATCTCAAATGGCTACGCAGCAAGTTATACGCTGAACTGGCTGCTGAAATAGCATTAATAATCATTGCGTAGTTACAGACTATAATAACAACAGGTAGTCCAGTTTGATTTGCGATTTACTCACGCTAATCTCTTCGATATTCAGTCTACGCTGAAAATCTTCAGTCTCTAATGAATATGGAGCAAGGCGAGAGGGTTCGATGAGTGTCAAGACTGCTCGTGGCACTACGTCGATAAGAATCTTTGATCTCAAATGGCTACGCAGCAAGTTATACGCTGAGCTGGCTGCTGAAATAGCATAAATAATCATTGCGTAGTTACAGACTATAATAACAACAGGTAGCCCAATTTGATTTGCGATTTACTCACGCTAATCTCTTCGATATTCAGTCTATGCTGAAAATCTTCAATCTCTAATGAATATGGAGCAAGGCGAGAGGGTTCGATGAGTGCCAAGACTGCTCGTGGCACTACGTCGATGAGAATCTTCAATCTCTAGTGAATATGGAGCGAGGCGAGAGGGTTCGATTAGCGTCAAGACTGCTCGTGGCACTTCGTCGATAAGAATCTTCAATCTCGAATGGCTACGCAGCAAGTCATACGCTGAACTGGCTGCTGAAATAGCACAAATAATCATTGCGTAGTTACAGACTATAATAACAACAGGTAGCCCAGTTTGATTTGCGATTTACTCACGCTAATCTCTTCGATATTCAGTCTATGCTAAAAATCTTCAATCTCTAATGAATATGGAGCAAGGCTAAAGGGTTCGATGAGTGCCAGGATTGCTCGTGGCACTACGTCGATGAGAATCTTCAATCGCTACTGAATATGAAGCAAGGCGAGAGGGTTCGATGAGTGTCAAGACTGCTCGTGGCACTACGTTGATAAGAATTTTTAATCTCAAATGGCTACGCAGAAAGTTATACGCTGAACTGGCTGCTGAAATAGCATAAAGAATCATTGCGTAGTTACAGACTATAATAACAACAGGTAGCCCAGTTTGATTTGTGATTTACTCACGCTAATCTCTTCGATATTCAGTCTACGCTGAGAATCTTCAATCTCTAATGAATATGGGGCAAGGCGAGAGGGCTTGATGAGTGTCAAGACTGCTCGTGGCACTACGTCGATGAGAATCTTCAATCTCTAATGAATATGGAGCAAGGCGAGAGGGTTCGATGAGTGTCAAGACTGCTCGTGGCACTACGTCCATAAGAATATTTGATATCAAATGGCTACGCAGCAAGTTATACGCTGAACTGGCTGCTGAAATAGCATTAATAATCATTGCGTAGTTACAGACTATAATAACAACAGGTAGTCCAGTTTGATTTGCGATTTACTCACGCTAATCTCTTCGATATTCAGTCTACGTTGAAAATCTTCAATCTCTAATGAATATGGAGCAAGGCGAGAGGGTTCGATGAGTGTCAAGACTGCTCGTGGCACTACGTCGATAAGAA
Organism: Tenthredo livida; assembly: GCA_963992785.1. Lineage (NCBI taxonomy): Eukaryota > Metazoa > Arthropoda > Insecta > Hymenoptera > Tenthredinidae > Tenthredo > Tenthredo livida. The sequence continues at coordinate 6,568,451 of OZ023073.1, forward strand.
TCTTTGATCTCAAATGGCTACGCAGCAAGTTATACGCTGAGCTGGCTGCTGAAATAGCATAAATAATCATTGCGTAGTTACAGACTATAATAACAACAGGTAGCCCAATTTGATTTGCGATTTACTCACGCTAATCTCTTCAATATTTAGTCTATGCTGAAAATCTTCAATCTCTAATGAATATGGAGCAAGGCGAGAGGGTTCGATGAGTGCCAAGACTACTCGTGGCACTACGTCGATGAGAATCTTCGATCTCTAGTGAATATGAAGCGAGGCGAGAGGGTTCAATTAGCGTCAAGACTGCTCGTGGCACTTCGTCGATAAGAATCTTCAATCTCAAATGGCTACGCAGCAAGTTATACGCTGAACTGGCTGCTGAAATAGCACAAATAATCATTGCGTAGTTACAGACTATAATAACAACAGGTAGCCCAGTTTGATTTGCGATTTACTCACGCTAATCTCTTCGATATTCAGTCTATGCTAAAAATCGTCAATCTCTAATGAATATGGAGCAAGGCGAGAGGGTTCGATGAGTGTCAAGACTGCTCGTGGCACTACGTCGATAAGAATCTTTAATCTCGAATGGCTACGGAGCAAGTTATACGCTGAACTGGCTGCTGGAATAGCATAAATAATCATTGCGTAGTTACAGACTATAATAACAACAGGTAGCCCAATTCGATTTGCGATTTACTCACGCTAATCTTTTCGATATTCAGTCTATGCTGAAAATCTTCAATCTCTAATGAATATGGAGCAAGGCGAGAGGGTTCGATGAGTGCCAAGACTGCTCGTGGCACTACGTCGATGAGAATCTTCAATCGCTGATGAATATGAAGCAAGGCGAGAGGGTTCGATGAGTGTCAAGACTGCTCGTAGCACTACGTCGATAAGAATTTTCAATCTCAAATGGCTACGCAGAGAGTTATACGCTGAACTGGCTGCTGAAATAGCATAAATAATCATTGCGTAGTTACAGACTATAATAACAACAGGTAGCCCAGTTTGATTTGTGATTTACTCACGCTAATCTCTTCGATATTCAGTCTACGCTGAGAATCTTCAATCTCTAATGAATATGGGGCAAGGCGAGAGGGCTTGATGAGTGCCAAGACTGCTCGTGGCACTACGTCGATGAGAATCTTCAATCTCTAATGAATATGGAGCAAGGCGAGAGGGTTCGATGAGTGTCAAGACTGCTCGTGGCACTACGTCGATAAGAATATTTGATCTCAAATGGCTACGCAGCAAGTTATACGCTGAACTGGCTGCTGAAATAGCATTAATAATCATTGCGTAGTTACAGACTATAATAACAACAGGTAGTCCAGTTTGATTTGCGATTTACTTACGCTAATCTCTTCGATATTCAGTCTACGCTGAGAATCTTCAATCTCTAATGAATATGGGGCAAGGCGAGAGGGTTTGATGAGTGTCAAGACTGCTCGTGGCACTACGTCGATGAGAATCTTCAATCTCTAATGAATATGGAGCAAGGCGAGAGGGTTCGATGAGTGTCAAGACTGCTCGTGGCACTACGTCCATAAGAATATTTGATATCAAATGGCTACGCAGCAAGTTATACGCTGAACTGGCTGCTGAAATAGCATTAATAATCATTGCGTAGTTACAGACTATAATAACAACAGGTAGTCCAGTTTGATTTGCGATTTACTCACGCTAATCTCTTCGATATTCAGTCTACGCTGAAAATCTTCAATCTCTAATGAATATGGAGCAAGGCGAGAGGGTTCGATGAGTGTCAAGACTGCTCGTGGCACTACGTCGATAAGAATCTTTGATCTCAAATGGCTACGCAGCAAGTTATACGCTGAACTGGCTGCTGAAATAGCATTAATAATGATTGCGTAGTTACAGACTATAATAACAACAGGTAGTCCAGTTTGATTTGCGATTTACTCGCGATAATCGCTTCGATATTTAGTCTATGCTGAAAATCTTCAATCTCTGATGGATATGGAACAAGGCGAGAGGGTTCGATGAGTGCCAAGACTGCTCGTGGCACTACGTCGATGAGAATCTTCAATCTCCAATGAATATGGAGCAAGGCGAAAGGGTTCGATGAGTGCCAAGACTGCTCGTGGCACTACGTCGATAAGAATCTATAATCTCAAATGGCTACGCAGCAAGTTATACGCTGAGCTGGCTGCTGAAATAGCATAAATAATCATTGCGTAGTTACAGACTATAATAACAACAGGTAGCCCAATTTGATTTGCGATTTACTCACGCTAATCTCTTCGATATTCAGTCTATGCTGAAAATGTTCAATCTCTAATGAATATGGAGCAAGGCGAGAGGGTTCGATGAGTGCCAAGACTGCTCGTGGCACTACGTCGATGAGAATCTTCAATCTCTAGTGAATATGGAGCGAGGCGAGAGGGTTCGATTAGCGTCAAGACTGCTCGTGGCACTTCGTCGATAAGAATCTTCAATCTCGAAGGGCTACGCAGCAAGTTATACGCTGAACTGGCTGCTGAAATAGCACAAATAATCATTGCGTAGTTACAGACTATAATAACAACCGGTAGCCCAGTTTGATTTGCGATTTACTCACGCTAATCTCTTCGATATTCAGTCTATGCTAAAAATCTTCAATCTCTAATGAATATGGAGCAAGGCGAAAGGGTTCGATGAGTGCCAGGACTGCTCGTGGCACTACGTTGATGAGAATCTTCAATCGCTGATGAATATGAAGCAAGGCGAGAGGGTTCGATGAGTGTCAAGACTGCTCGTGGCACTACGTCGATAAGAATTTTTAATCTCAAATGGCTACGCAGAAAGTTATACGCTGAACTGGCTGCTGAAATAGCATAAATAATCATTGCGTAGTTACAGACTATAATAACAACGGGTAGCCCAGTTTGATTTGTGATTTACTCACGCTAATCTCTTCGATATTCAGTCTACGCTGAGAATCTTCAATCTCTAATGAATATGGGGCAAGGCGAGAGGGCTTGATGAGTGCCAAGACTGCTCGTGGCACTACGTCGATGAGAATCTTCAATCTCTAACGAATATGGAGCAAGGCGAGAGGGTTCGATGAGTGTCAAGACTGCTCGTGGCACTACGTCGATAAGAATCTTTGATCTCAAATGGCTACGCAGCAAGTTATACGCTGAACTGGCGGCTGAAATAGCATGAATAATCATTGCGTAGTTACAGACTATAATAACAACAGGTAGCCCAGTTTGATTTGCGATTTACTCACGCTAATCTCTTCGATATTCAGTCTATGCTGCAAATCTTCAATCTCTGATGAATATGATGCAAGGCGAGAGGGTTCGATGAGTGTCAAGACTGCTCGTGGCACTACGTCGATAAGAATCTTTAATCTCAAATGGCTACGGAGCAAATTATACGCAGAACTGACCGCTGAAATAGCATAAATAATCATTGTGTAGTTACAGACTATAATAACAACAGGTAGCCCAGTTTGATTTGCGATTTACTCACGCTAATCTCTTCGATATTCAGTCTATGCTGCAAATCTTCAATCTCTGATGAATATGATGCAAGGCGAGAGGGTTCGATGAGTGTCAAGACTGCTCGTGGCACTACGTCGATAAGAATCTTTAATCTCAAATGGCTACGGAGCAAATTATACGCAGAACTGACCGCTGAAATAGCATAAATAATCATTGCTTAGTTACAGACTATAATAACAACAGGTAGCCAAGTTTGATTTGCGATTTACTCACGCTAATCTCTTCGAAATTCAGTCTATGGTGAAAATCTTCAATCTCTAATGAATATGGAGCAAGGCGAGAGGGTTAGATGAGTGCCAACACTGCTCGTGGCACTACGTCGATGAGAATCTTCAATCTCTAATGAATATGGAGCAAGGCGATAGGGTTCGATGAGTGTCAAGACTGCTCGTGGCACTACGTCGATAAGAATCTTTGATCTCAAATGGCTACGGAGCAAATTATACGCAGAACTGACCGCTGAAATAGCATAAATAATCATTGTGTAGTTACAGACTATAATAACAACAGGTAGCCCAGTTTGATTTGCGATTTACTCACGCTAATCTCTTCGATATTCAGTCTATGCTGCAAATCTTCAATCTCTGATGAATATGATGCAAGGCGAGAGGGTTCGATGAGTGTCAAGACTGCTCGTGGCACTACGTCGATAAGAATCTGTAATCTCAATTGGCTACGCAGCAAGTTATACGCTGAACTGGCTGCTGAAATAGCATAAATGATCATTGCTTAGTTACAGACTATAATAACGACAGGTAGCCGAGTTTGATTTGCGATTTACTCACGCTAATCTCTTCGATATTCAGTCTATGCTGAAAATCTTCAATCTCTAATGAATATGGAGCAAGGCGAGAGGGTTAGATGAGTGCCAAGACTGCTCGTGGCACTACGTCGATGAGAATCTTCAATCTCTAATGAATATGGAGCAAGGCGATAGGGTTCGATGAGTGTCAAGACTGCTCGTGGCACTACGTCGATAAGAATCTTTAATCTCAAATGGCTACGGAGCAAGTTATACGCTGAACTGGCTGCTGAAATAGCATAAATAATAATTGTGTAGTTACAGACTATAATCACAACAGGTAGCCCAGTTTGATTTGCGATTTACTCACGCTAATCTCTTCGATATTCAGTCTATGCTGAAAATCTTCAATCTCTAATGAATATGGAGCAAGGCGAGAGGGTTCGATGAGTGCCAAGACTGCTCGTGGCCTTACGTCGATGAGAATATTCAATCTCTAATGAATATGGAGCAAGGCGAGAGGGTTCGATGAGTGCCAAGACTGCTCGTGGCACTACGTCGATGAGAATCTTCAATCTCTAATGAATATGGAGCAAGGCGAGAGGGTTCGATGAGTGCCAAGACTGCTCGTGGCACTACGTCGATAAGAATCTATAATCTCAAATGGCTACGCAGCAAGTTATACGCTGAACTGGCTGCTGAAATAGCATAAATAATCATTGCGTAGTTACAGACTATAATAACAACAGGTAGCCCAATTTGATTTGCGATTTACTCACGATAATCTCTTCAATATTCAGTCTATGCTGAAAATCTTCAATCTCTAATGAATATGGAGCAAGGCGAGAGGGTTCGATGAGTGCCAAGACTGCTTGTGGCACTACGTCGATGAGAATCTTCAATCTCTAGTGAATATGGAGTAAGGCGAGAGGGTTCGATGAGTGTCAAGACTGCTCGTGGCACTACGTCGATAAGAAACTTTAATCTCAAATAGCTACGGAGCAGGTTATACGCTGAACTGGCTGCTGAAATAGTATAAATATTCATTGCTTAGTTACAGACTATAATAACAACAGGTAGCCGAGTTTGATTTGCGATTTACTCACGCTAATCTCTTCGATATTCAGTCTATGCTGAAAATCTTTAATCTCTAATGAATATGGAGCAAGGCGAGAGGGTTAGATGAGTGCCAAGACTGCTCGTGGCACTACGTCGATGAGAAACTTCAATCTCAAATGGCTACGGAGCAAGTTATACGCTGAACTGGCTGCTGAAATAGCATAAATAATCATTGCGTAGTTACAGACTATAATAACAACAGGTAGCCCAATTTGATTTGCGATTTACTCACGATAATCTCTTCGATATTCAGTCTATGCTGAAAATCTTCAATCTCTAATGAATATGGAGCAAGGCGAGAGGGTTCGATGAGTGCCAAGACTGCTTGTGGCACTACGTCGATGAGAATCTTCAATTTCTAGTGAATATGGAGCAAGGCGAGAGGGTTCGATGACTGTCAAGACTGCTCGTGGCACTACGTCGATGAGAATCTTTAATCTCATATGGCTACGGAGCAAGTTATACGCTGAACTGGCTGCTGAAATAGCATAAATAATCATTGCTTAGTTACAGACTATAATAACGACAGGTAGCCGAGTTTGATTTGCGATTTACTCACGCTAATCTCTTCGATATTCAATCTATGCTGAAAATCTTCAATCTCTAATGAATATGGAGCAAGGCGAGAGGGTTAGATGAGTGCCAAGACTGCTAGTGGCACTACGTCGATGAAAATCTTCAATCTCTAATGAATATGGAGCAAGGCGATAGGGTTCGATGAGTGTCAAGACTGCTCGTGGCACTACGTCGATAAGAATCTTTAATCTCAAATGGCTACGGAGCAAGTTATACGCAGAACTGACCGCTGAAATAGCATGAATAATCATTGTGTAGTTACAGACTATAATAACAACAGGGAGCCCAGTTTGATTTGCGATGTACTCACGCTAATCTCTTCGATATTCAGTCTATGCTGGAAATCTTCAATTTCTGATGAATATGATGCAAGGCGAGAGGGTTCGATGAGTGTCAAGACTGCTCGTGGCACTACGTCGATAAGAATCTGTAATCTCAATTGGCTACGCAGCAAGTTATACGCTGAACTGGCTGCTGAAATAGCATAAATGATCATTGCGTAGTTACAGACTATAATAACAACAGGTAGCCCAATTTGATTTGCGATTTACTCACGCTAATCTCTTCGATATTCAGTCTATGCTGAAAATCTTCAATCTCTAATGAATATGGAGCAAGGCGAGAGGGTTCGATGAGTGCCAAGACTGCTCGTGGCACTACCTCGATGAGAATCTTCAATCTCTAGTGAATATGGAGCAAGGCGAGAGGGTTGGATGAGTGTCAAGACTGCTCGTGGCACTACGTCGATAAGAATCTAAAATGTCAAATGGATAGGCAGCAAGTTATACGCTGAACTGGTTGCTGAAATAGCATAAATAATCATTGTGTAGTTACAGACTATAATCACAACAGGTAGCCCAGTTTGATTTGCGATTTACTCACGCTAATCTCTTCGATATTCAGTCTATGCTGAAAATCTTCAATCTCTAATGAATATGGAGCAAGGCGAGAGGGTTCGATGAGTGCCAAGACTGCTCGTGGCCTTACGTCGATGAGAATATTCAATCTCTAATGAATATGGAGCAAGGCGAGAGGGTTCGATGAGTGCCAAGACTGCTCGTGGCACTACGTCGATGAGAATCTTCAATCTCTAATGAATATGGAGCAAGGCGAGAGGGTTCGATGAGTGCCAAGACTGCTCGTGGCACTACGTCGATAAGAATCTATAATCTCATATGGCTACGCAGCAAGTTATACCCTGAACTGGCTGCTGAAATAGCATAAATAATCATTGCGTAGTTACAGACTATAATAACAACAGGTAGCCCAATTTGATTTGCGATTTACTCACGATGATCTCTTCGATATTCAGTCTATGCTGAAAATCTTCAATCTCTAATGAATATGGAGCAAGGCGAGAGGGTTCGATGAGTGCCAAGACTGCTTGTGGCACTACGTCGATGAGAATCTTCAATCTCTAGTGAATATGGAGTAAGGCGAGAGGGTTCGATGAGTGTCAAGACTGCTCGTGGCACTACGTCGATAAGAAACTTTAATCTCAAATAGCTACGGAGCAGGTTATACGCTGAACTGGCTGCTGAAATAGTATAAATATTCATTGCTTAGTTACAGACTATAATAACAACAGGTAGCCGAGTTTGATTTGCGATTTACTCACGCTAATCTCTTCGATATTCAGTCTATGCTGAAAATCTTTAATCTCTAATGAATATGGAGCAAGGCGAGAGGGTTAGATGAGTGCCAAGACTGCTCGTGGCACTACGTCGATGAAAATCTTCAATCTCTAATGAATATGGAGCAAGGCGATAGGGTTCGATGAGTGTCAAGACTGCTCGTGGCACTACGTCGATAAGAATCTTTAATCTCAAATGGCTACGGAACAAGTTATACGCAGAACTGACCGCTGAAATAGCATGAATAATCATTGTGTAGTTACAGACTATAATAACAACAGGGAGCCCAGTTTGATTTGCGATGTACTCACGCTAATCTCTTCGATATTCAGTCTATGCTGGAAATCTTCAATCTCTGATGAATATGATGCAAGGCGAGAGGGTTCGATGAGTGTCAAGACTGCTCGTGGCACTACGTCGATAAGAATCTGTAATCTCAATTGGCTACGCAGCAAGTTATACGCTGAACTGGCTGCTGAAATAGCATAAATGATCATTGCGTAGTTACAGACTATAATAACAACAGGTAGCCCAATTTGATTTGCGATTTACTCACGCTAATCTCTTCGATATTCAGTTTATGCTGAAAATCTTCAATCTCTAATGAATATGGAGCAAGGCGAGAGGGTTCGATGAGTGCCAAGACTGCTCGTGGCACTACCTCGATGAGAATCTTCAATCTCTAGTGAATATGGAGCAAGGCGAGAGGGTCGGATGAGTGTCAAGACTGCTCGTGGCACAAAGTCGATAAGAATCTACAATCTCAAATGGATAGGCAGCAAGTTATACGCTGAACTGGCTGCTGAAATAGCATAAATAATCATTGTGTAGTTACAGACTATAATCACAACAGGTAGCCCAGTTTGATTTGCGATTTACTCACGCTAATCTCTTCGATATTCAGTCTATGCTGAAAATCTTCAATATCTAATGAATATGGAGCAAGGCGAGAGGGTTCGATGAGTGCCAAGACTGCTCGTGGCCTTACGTCGATGAGAATATTTAATCTCTAATGAATATGGAGCAAGGCGAGAGGGTTCGATGAGTGCCAAGACTGCTCGTGGCACTACGTCGATGAGAATCTTCAATCTCTAATGAATATGGAGCAAGGCGAGAGGGTTCGATGAGTGCCAAGACTGCTCGTGGCACTACGTCGATAAGAATCTATAATCTCATATGGCTACGCAGCAAGGTATACCCTGAACTGGCTGCTGAAATAGCATAAATAATCATTGCGTAGTTACAGACTATAATAACAACAGGTAGCCCAATTTGATTTGCGATTTACTCACGATGATCTCTTCGATATTCAGTCTATGCTGAAAATCTTCAATCTCTAATGAATATGGAGCAAGGCGAGAGGGTTCGATGAGTGCCAAGACTGCTTGTGGCACTACGTCGATGAGAATCTTCAATCTCTAGTGAATATGGAGTAAGGCGAGAGGGTTCGATGAGTGTCAAGACTGCTCGTGGCACTACGTCGATAAGAAACTTTAATCTCAAATAGCTACGGAGCAGGTTATACGCTGAACTGGCTGCTGAAATAGTATAAATATTCATTGCTTAGTTATAGACTATAATAACAACAGGTAGCCAAGTTTGATTTGCGATTTACTCACGCTAATCTCTTCGATATTCAGTCTATGCTGAAAATCTTTAATCTCTAATGAATATGGAGCAAGGCGAGAGGGTTAGATGAGTGCCAAGACTGCTCGTGGCACTACGTCGATGAAAATCTTCAATCTCTAATGAATATGGAGCAAGGCGATAGGGTTCGATGAGTGTCAAGACTGCTCGTGGCACTACGTCGATAAGAATTTTTAATCTCAAATGGCTACGCAGAAAGTTATACGCTGAACTGGCTGCTGAAATAGCATAAATAATCATTGCGTAGTTACAGACTATAATAACAACAGGTAGCCCAGTTTGATTTGTGATTTACTCACGCTAATCTCTTCGATATTCAGTCTACGCTGAGAATCTTCAATCTCTAATGAATATGGGGCAAGGCGAGAGGGCTTGATGAGTGCCAAGACTGCTCGTGGCACTACGTCGATGAGAATCTTCAATCTCTAATGAATATGGAGCAAGGCGAGAGGGTTCGATGAGTGTCAAGACTGCTCGTGGCACTACGTCGATAAGAATATTTGATCTCAAATGGCTACGCAGCAAGTTATACGCTGAACTGGCTGCTGAAATAGCATTAATAATCATTGCGTAGTTACAGACTATAATAACAACAGGTAGTCCAGTTTGATTTGCGATTTACTCACGCTAATCTCTTCGATATTCAGTCTACGCTGAAAATCTTCAGTCTCTAATGAATATGGAGCAAGGCGAGAGGGTTCGATGAGTGTCAAGACTGCTCGTGGCACTACGTCGATAAGAATCTTTGATCTCAAATGGCTACGCAGCAAGTTATACGCTGAGCTGGCTGCTGAAATAGCATAAATAATCATTGCGTAGTTACAGACTATAATAACAACAGGTAGCCCAATTTGATTTGCGATTTACTCACGCTAATCTCTTCGATATTCAGTCTATGCTGAAAATCTTCAATCTCTAATGAATATGGAGCAAGGCGAGAGGGTTCGATGAGTGCCAAGACTGCTCGTGGCACTACGTCGATGAGAATCTTCAATCTCTAGTGAATATGGAGCGAGGCGAGAGGGTTCGATTAGCGTCAAGACTGCTCGTGGCACTTCGTCGATAAGAATCTTCAATCTCGAATGGCTACGCAGCAAGTCATACGCTGAACTGGCTGCTGAAATAGCACAAATAATCATTGCGTAGTTACAGACTATAATAACAACAGGTAGCCCAGTTTGATTTGCGATTTACTCACGCTAATCTCTTCGATATTCAGTCTATGCTAAAAATCTTCAATCTCTAATGAATATGGAGCAAGGCTAAAGGGTTCGATGAGTGCCAGGATTGCTCGTGGCACTACGTCGATGAGAATCTTCAATCGCTACTGAATATGAAGCAAGGCGAGAGGGTTCGATGAGTGTCAAGACTGCTCGTGGCACTACGTCGATAAGAATTTTTAATCTCAAATGGCTACGCAGAAAGTTATACGCTGAACTGGCTGCTGAAATAGCATAAAGAATCATTGCGTAGTTACAGACTATAATAACAACAGGTAGCCCAGTTTGATTTGTGATTTACTCACGCTAATCTCTTCGATATTCAGTCTACGCTGAGAATCTTCAATCTCTAATGAATATGGGGCAAGGCGAGAGGGCTTGATGAGTGTCAAGACTGCTCGTGGCACTACGTCGATGAGAATCTTCAATCTCTAATGAATTTGGAGCAAGGCGAGAGGGTTCGATGAGTGTCAAGACTGCTCGTGGCACTACGTCCATAAGAATATTTGATATCAAATGGCTACGCAGCAAGTTATACGCTGAGCTGGCTGCTGAAATAGCATAAATAATCATTGCGTAGTTACAGACTATAATAACAACAGGTAGCCCAATTTGATTTGCGATTTACTCACGCTAATCTCTTCAATATTTAGTCTATGCTGAAAATCTTCAATCTCTAATGAATATGGAGCAAGGCGAGAGGGTTCGATGAGTGCCAAGACTACTCGTGGCACTACGTCGATGAGAATCTTCAATCTCTAGTGAGTATGAAGCGAGGCGAGAGGGTTCAATTAGCGTCAAGACTGCTCGTGGCACTTCGTCGATAAGAATCTTCAATCTCAAATGGCTACGCAGCAAGTTATACGCTGAACTGGCTGCTGAAATAGCACAAATAATCATTGCGTAGTTACAGACTATAATAACAACAGGTAGCCCAGTTTGATTTGCGATTTACTCACGCTAATCTCTTCGATATTCAGTCTATGCTAAAAATCGTCAATCTCTAATGAATATGGAGCAAGGCGAGAGGGTTCGATGAGTGTCAAGACTGCTCGTGGCACTACGTCGATAAGAATCTTTAATCTCAAATGGCTACGGAGCAAGTTATACGCTGAACTGGCTGCTGGAATAGCATAAATAATCATTGCGTAGTTACAGACTATAATAACAACAGGTAGCCCAATTCGATTTGCGATTTACTCACGCTAATCTTTTCGATATTCAGTCTATGCTGAAAATCTTCAATCTCTAATGAATATGGAGCAAGGCGAGAGGGTTCGATGAGTGCCAAGACTGCTCGTGGCACTACGTCGATGAGAATCTTCAATCGCTGATGAATATGAAGCAAGGCGAGAGGGTTCGATGAGTGTCAAGACTGCTCGTAGCACTACGTCGATAAGAATTTTCAATCTCAAATGGCTACGCAGAGAGTTATACGCTGAACTGGCTGGTGAAATAGCATAAATAATCATTGCGTAGTTACAGACTATAATAACAACAGGTAGCCCAGTTTGATTTGTGATTTACTCACGCTAATCTCTTCGATATTCAGTCTACGCTGAGAATCTTCAATCTCTAATGAATATGGGGCAAGGCGAGAGGGCTTGATGAGTGCCAAGACTGCTCGTGGCACTACGTCGATGAGAATCTTCAATCTCTAATGAATATGGAGCAAGGCGAGAGGGTTCGATGAGTGTCAAGACTGCTCGTGGCACTACGTCGATAAGAATATTTGATCTCAAATGGCTACGCAGCAAGTTATACGCTGAACTGGCTGCTGAAATAGCATTAATAATCATTGCGTAGTTACAGACTATAATAACAACAGGTAGTCCAGTTTGATTTGCGATTTACTCACGCTAATCTCTTCGATATTCAGTCTACGCTGAGAATCTTCAATCTCTAATGAATATGGGGCAAGGCGAGAGGGTTTGATGAGTGTCAAGACTGCTCGTGGCACTACGTCGATGAGAATCTTCAATCTCTAATGAATATGGAGCAAGGCGAGAGGGTTCGATGAGTGTCAAGACTGCTCGTGGCACTACGTCCATAAGAATATTTGATATCAAATGGCTACGCAGCAAGTTATACGCTGAACTTGCTGCTGAAATAGCATTAATAATCATTGCGTAGTTACAGACTATAATAACAACAGGTAGTCCAGTTTGATTTGCGATTTACTCACGCTAATCTCTTCGATATTCAGTCTACGCTGAAAATCTTCAATCTCTAATGAATATGGAGCAAGGCGAGAGGGTTCGATGAGTGTCAAGACTGCTCGTGGCACTACGTCGATAAGAATCTTTGATCTCAAATGGCTACGCAGCAAGTTATACGCTGAACTGGCTGCTGAAATAGCATTAATAATCATTGCGTAGTTACAGACTATAATAACAACAGGTAGTCCAGTTTGATTTGCGATTTACTCGCGCTAATCGCTTCGATATTTAGTCTATGCTGAAAATCTTCAATCTCTAATGGATATGGAACAAGGCGAGAGGGTTCGATGAGTGCCAAGACTGCTCGTGGCACTACGTCGATGAGAATCTTCAATCTCCAATGAATATGGAGCAAGGCGAAAGGGTTCGATGAGTGCCAAGACTGCTGGTGGCACTACGTCGATAAGAATCTATAATCTCAAATGGCTACGCAGCAAGTTATTCGCTGAGCTGGCTGCTGAAATAGCATAAATAATCATTGCGTAGTTACAGACTATAATAACAACAGGTAGCCCAATTTGATTTGCGATTTACTCACGCTAATCTCTTCGATATTCAGTCTATGCTGAAAATGTTCAATCTCTAATGAATATGGAGCAAGGCGAGAGGGTTCGATGAGTGCCAAGACTGCTCGTGGCACTACGTCGATGAGAATCTTCAATCTCTAGTGAATATGGAGCGAGGCGAGAGGGTTCGATTAGCGTCAAGACTGCTCGTGGCACTTCGTCGATAAGAATCTTCAATCTCGAAGGGCTACGCAGCAAGTTATACGCTGAACTGGCTGCTGAAATAGCACAAATAATCATTGCGTAGTTACAGACTATAATAACAACCGGTAGCCCAGTTTGATTTGCGATTTACTCACGCTAATCTCTTCGATATTCAGTCTATGCTAAAAATCTTCAATCTCTAATGAATATGGAGCAAGGCGAAAGGGTTCGATGAGTGCCAGGACTGCTCGTGGCACTACGTTGATGAGAATCTTCAATCGCTGATGAATATGAAGCAAGGCGAGAGGGTTCGATGAGTGTCAAGACTGCTCGTGGCACTACGTCGATAAGAATTTTTAATCTCAAATGGCTACGCAGAAAGTTATACGCTGAACTGGCTGCTGAAATAGCATAAATAATCATTGCGTAGTTACAGACTATAATAACAACGGGTAGCCCAGTTTGATTTGTGATTTACTCACGCTAATCTCTTCGATATTCAGTCTACGCTGAGAATCTTCAATCTCTAATGAATATGGGGCAAGGCGAGAGGGCTTGATGAGTGCCAAGACTGCTCGTGGCACTACGTCGATGAGAATCTTCAATCTCTAACGAATATGGAGCAAGGCGAGAGGGTTCGATGAGTGTCAAGACTGCTCGTGGCACTACGTCGATAAGAATCTTTGATCTCAAATGGCTACGCAGCAAGTTATACGCTGAACTGGCGGCTGAAATAGCATGAATAATCATTGCGTAGTTACAGACTATAATAACAACAGGTAGCCCAGTTTGATTTGCGATTTACTCACGCTAATCTCTTCGATATTCAGTCTATGCTGCAAATCTTCAATCTCTGATGAATATGATGAAAGGCGAGAGGGTTCGATGAGTGTCAAGACTGCTCGTGGCACTACGTCGATAAGAATCTTTAATCTCAAATGGCTACGGAGCAAATTATACGCAGAACTGACCGCTGAAATAGCATAAATAATCATTGTGTAGTTACAGACTATAATAACAACAGGTAGCCCAGTTTGATTTGCGATTTACTCACGCTAATCTCTTCGATATTCAGTCTATGCTGCAAATCTTCAATCTCTGATGAATATGATGCAAGGCGAGAGGGTTCGATGAGTGTCAAGACTGCTCGTGGCACTACGTCGATAAGAATCTTTAATCTCAAATGGCTACGGAGCAAATTATACGCAGAACTGACCGCTGAAATAGCATAAATAATCATTGCTTAGTTACAGACTATAATAACAACAGGTAGCCAAGTTTGATTTGCGATTTACTCACGCTAATCTCTTCGAAATTCAGTCTATGGTGAAAATCTTCAATCTCTAATGAATATGGAGCAAGGCGAGAGGGTTAGATGAGTGCCAACACTGCTCGTGGCACTACGTCGATGAGAATCTTCAATCTCTGATGAATATGATGCAAGGCGAGAGGGTTCGATGAGTGTCAAGACTGCTCGTGGCACTACGTCGATAAGAATCTGTAATCTCAATTGGCTACGCAGCAAGTTATACGCTGAACTGGCTGCTGAAATAGCATAAATGATCATTGCGTAGTTACAGACTATAATAACAACAGGTAGCCCAATTTGATTTGCGATTTACTCACGCTAATCTCTTCGATATTCAGTCTATGCTGAAGATCTTCAATCTCTAATGAATATGGAGCAAGGCGAGAGGGTTCGATGAGTGCCAAGACTGCTCGTGGCACTACCTCGATGAGAATCTTCAATCTCTAGTGAATATGGAGCAAGGCGAGAGGGTTGGATGAGTGTCAAGACTGCTCGTGGCACTACGTCGATAAGAATCTACAATCTCAAATGGATAGGCAGCAAGTTATACGCTGAACTGGCTGCTGAAATAGCATAAATAATCATTGTGTAGTTACACACTATAATCACAACAGGTAGCCCAGTTTGATTTGCGATTTACTCACGCTAATCTCTTCGATATTCAGTCTATGCTGAAAATCTTCAATCTCTAATGAATATGGAGCAAGGCGAGAGGGTTCGATGAGTGCCAAGACTGCTCGTGGCACTACGTCGATGAGAATCTTCAATCTCTAGTGAATATGGAGCAAGGCGAGAGGGTTCGATGACTGTCAAGACTGCTCGTGGCACTACGTCGATGAGAATCTTTAATCTCAAATGGCTACGGAGCAAGTTATACGCTGAACTGGCTGCTGAAATAGCATGAATAATCATTGCTTAGTTACAGACTATAATAACGACAGGTAGCCGAGTTTGATTTGCGATTTACTCACGCTAATCTCTTCGATATTCAGTCTATGCTGAAAATCTTCAATCTCTAATGAATATGGAGCAAGGCGAGAGGGTTAGATGAGTGCCAAGACTGCTCGTGGCACTACGTCGATGAGAATCTTCAATCTCTAATGAATATGGAGCAAGGCGATAGGGTTCGATGAGTGTCAAGACTGCTCGTGGCACTACGTCGATAAGAATCTTTAATCTCAAATGGCTACGGAGCAAGTTATACGCTGAACTGGCTGCTGAAATAGCATAAATAATCATTGTGTAGTTACAGACTATAATCACAACAGGTAGCCCAGTTTGATTTGCGATTTACTCACGCTAATCTCTTCGATATTCAGTTTATGCTGAAAATCTTCAATCTCTAATGAATATGGAGCAAGGCGAGAGGGTTCGATGAGTGCCAAGACTGCTCGTGGCACTACGTCGATGAGAATCTTCAATCTCTAATGAATATGGAGCAAGGCGAGAGGGTTCGATGAGTGCCAAGACTGCTCGTGGCACTACGTCGATAAGAATCTATAATCTCAAATGGCTACGCAGCAAGTTATACGCTGAACTGGCTGCTGAAATAGCATAAATAATCATTGCGTAGTTACAGACTATAATAACAACAGGTAGCCCAATTTGATTTGCGATTTACTCACGATAATCTCTTCGATATTCAGTCTATGCTGAAAATCTTCAATCTCTAATGAATATGGAGCAAGGCGAGAGGGTTCGATGAGTGCCAAGACTGCTTGTGGCACTACGTCGATGAGAATCTTCAATCTCTAGTGAATATGGAGTAAGGCGAGAGGGTTCGATGAGTGTCAAGACTGCTCGTGGCACTACGTCGATAAGAAACTTTAATCTCAAATAGCTACGGAGCAGGTTATACGCTGAACTGGCTGCTGAAATAGTATAAATATTCATTGCTTAGTTACAGACTATAATAACAACAGGTAGCCGAGTTTGATTTGCGATTTACTCACGCTAATCTCTTCGATATTCAGTCTATGCTGAAAATCTTTAATCTCTAATGAATATGGAGCAAGGCGAGAGGGTTAGATGAGTGCCAAGACTGCTCGTGGCACTACGTCGATGAGAAACTTCAATCTCAAATGGCTACGGAGCAAGTTATACGCTGAACTGGCTGCTGAAATAGCATAAATAATCATTGCGTAGTTACAGACTATAATAACAACAGGTAGCCCAATTTGATTTGCGATTTACTCACGATAATCTCTTCGATATTCAGTCTATGCTGAAAATCTTCAATCTCTAATGAATATGGAGCAAGGCGAGAGGGTTCGATGAGTGCCAAGACTGCTTGTGGCACTACGTCGATGAGAATCTTCAATTTCTAGTGAATATGGAGCAAGGCGAGAGGGTTCGATGACTGTCAAGACTGCTCGTGGCACTACGTCGATGAGAATCTTTAATCTCAAATGGCTACGGAGCAAGTTATACGCTGAACTGGCTGCTGAAATAGCATAAATAATCATTGCTTAGTTACAGACTATAATAACGACAGGTAGCCGAGTTTGATTTGCGATTTACTCACGCTAATCTCTTCGATATTCAGTCTATGCTGAAAATCTTCAATCTCTAATGAATATGGAGCAAGGCGAGAGGGTTAGATGAGTGCCAAGACTGCTCGTGGCACTACGTCGATGAAAATCTTCAATCTCTAATGAATATGGAGCAAGGCGATAGGGTTCGATGAGTGTCAAGACTGCTGGTGGCACTACGTCGATAAGAATCTTTAATCTCAAATGGCTACGGAGCAAGTTATACGCAGAACTGACCGCTGAAATAGCATGAATAATCATTGTGTAGTTACAGACTATAATAACAACAGGGAGCCCAGTTTGATTTGCGATGTACTCACGCTAATCTCTTCGATATTCAGTCTATGCTGGAAATCTTCAATTTCTGATGAATATGATGCAAGGCGAGAGGGTTCGATGAGTGTCAAGACTGCTCGTGGCACTACGTCGATAAGAATCTGTAATCTCAATTGGCTACGCAGCAAGTTATACGCTGAACTGGCTGCTGAAATAGCATAAATGATCATTGCGTAGTTACAGACTATAATAACAACAGGTAGCCCAATTTGATTTGCGATTTACTCACGCTAATCTCTTCGATATTCAGTCTATGCTGAAAATCTTCAATCTCTAATGAATATGGAGCAAGGCGAGAGGGTTCGATGAGTGCCAAGACTGCTCGTGGCACTACCTCGATGAGAATCTTCAATCTCTAGTGAATATGGAGCAAGGCGAGAGGGTTGGATGAGTGTCAAGACTGCTCGTGGCACTACGTCGATAAGAATCTAAAATGTCAAATGGATAGGCAGCAAGTTATACGCTGAACTGGCTGCTGAAATAGCATAAATAATCATTGTGTAGTTACAGACTATAATAACAACAGGTAGCCCAATTTGATTTGCGATTTACTCACGCTAATCTCTTCGATATTCAGTCTATGCTGAAAATCTTCAATCTCTAATGAATATGGAGCAAGGCGATAGGGTTCGATGAGTGTCAAGACTGCTCGTGGCACTACGTCGATAAGAATCTTTAATCTCAAATGGCTACGGAACAAGTTATACGCAGAACTGACCGCTGAAATAGCATGAATAATCATTGTGTAGTTACAGACTATAATAACAACAGGGAGCCCAGTTTGATTTGCGATGTACTCACGCTAATCTCTTCGATATTCAGTCTATGCTGGAAATCTTCAATCTCTGATGAATATGATGCAAGGCGAGAGGGTTCGATGAGTGTCAAGACTGCTCGTGGCACTACGTCGATAAGAATCTGTAATGTCAATTGGCTACGCAGCAAGTTATACGCTGAACTGGCTGCTGAAATAGCATAAATGATCATTGCGTAGTTACAGACTATAATAACAACAGGTAGCCCAATTTGATTTGCGATTTACTCACGCTAATCTCTTCGATATTCAGTCTATGCTGAAAATCTTCAATCTCTAATGAATATGGAGCAAGGCGAGAGGGTTCGATGAGTGCCAAGACTGCTCGTGGCACTACCTCGATGAGAATCTTCAATCTCTAGTGAATATGGAGCAAGGCGAGAGGGTTGGATGAGTGTCAAGACTGCTCGTGGCACAAAGTCGATAAGAATCTACAATCTCAAATGGATAGGCAGCAAGTTATACGCTGAACTGGCTGCTGAAATAGCATAAATAATCATTGTGTAGTTACAGACTATAATCACAACAGGTAGCCCAGTTTGATTTGCGATTTACTCACGCTAATCTCTTCGATATTCAGTCTATGCTGAAAATGTTCAATCTCTAATGAATATGGAGCAAGGCGAGAGGGTTCGATGAGTGCCAAGACTGCTCGTGGCACTACGTCGATGAGAATCTTCAATCTCTAGTGAATATGGAGCGAGGCGAGAGGGTTCGATTAGCGTCAAGACTGCTCGTGGCACTTCGTCGATAAGAATCTTCAATCTCGAAGGGCTACGCAGCAAGTTATACGCTGAACTGGCTGCTGAAATAGCACAAATAATCATTGCGTAGTTACAGACTATAATAACAACCGGTAGCCCAGTTTGATTTGCGATTTACTCACGCTAATCTCTTCGATATTCAGTCTATGCTAAAAATCTTCAATCTCTAATGAATATGGAGCAAGGCGAAAGGGTTCGATGAGTGCCAGGACTGCTCGTGGCACTACGTTGATGAGAATCTTCAATCGCTGATGAATATGAAGCAAGGCGAGAGGGTTCGATGAGTGTCAAGACTGCTCGTGGCACTACGTCGATAAGAATTTTTAATCTCAAATGGCTACGCAGAAAGTTATACGCTGAACTGGCTGCTGAAATAGCATAAATAATCATTGCGTAGTTACAGACTATAATAACAACGGGTAGCCCAGTTTGATTTGTGATTTACTCACGCTAATCTCTTCGATATTCAGTCTACGCTGAGAATCTTCAATCTCTAATGAATATGGGGCAAGGCGAGAGGGCTTGATGAGTGCCAAGACTGCTCGTGGCACTACGTCGATGAGAATCTTCAATCTCTAACGAATATGGAGCAAGGCGAGAGGGTTCGATGAGTGTCAAGACTGCTCGTGGCACTACGTCGATAAGAATCTTTGATCTCAAATGGCTACGCAGCAAGTTATACGCTGAACTGGCGGCTGAAATAGCATGAATAATCATTGCGTAGTTACAGACTATAATAACAACAGGTAGCCCAGTTTGATTTGCGATTTACTCACGCTAATCTCTTCGATATTCAGTCTATGCTGCAAATCTTCAATCTCTGATGAATATGATGAAAGGCGAGAGGGTTCGATGAGTGTCAAGACTGCTCGTGGCACTACGTCGATAAGAATCTTTAATCTCAAATGGCTACGGAGCAAATTATACGCAGAACTGACCGCTGAAATAGCATAAATAATCATTGTGTAGTTACAGACTATAATAACAACAGGTAGCCCAGTTTGATTTGCGATTTACTCACGCTAATCTCTTCGATATTCAGTCTATGCTGCAAATCTTCAATCTCTGATGAATATGATGCAAGGCGAGAGGGTTCGATGAGTGTCAAGACTGCTCGTGGCACTACGTCGATAAGAATCTTTAATCTCAAATGGCTACGGAGCAAATTATACGCAGAACTGACCGCTGAAATAGCATAAATAATCATTGCTTAGTTACAGACTATAATAACAACAGGTAGCCAAGTTTGATTTGCGATTTACTCACGCTAATCTCTTCGAAATTCAGTCTATGGTGAAAATCTTCAATCTCTAATGAATATGGAGCAAGGCGAGAGGGTTAGATGAGTGCCAACACTGCTCGTGGCACTACGTCGATGAGAATCTTCAATCTCTGATGAATATGATGCAAGGCGAGAGGGTTCGATGAGTGTCAAGACTGCTCGTGGCACTACGTCGATAAGAATCTGTAATCTCAATTGGCTACGCAGCAAGTTATACGCTGAACTGGCTGCTGAAATAGCATAAATGATCATTGCGTAGTTACAGACTATAATAACAACAGGTAGCCCAATTTGATTTGCGATTTACTCACGCTAATCTCTTCGATATTCAGTCTATGCTGAAGATCTTCAATCTCTAATGAATATGGAGCAAGGCGAGAGGGTTCGATGAGTGCCAAGACTGCTCGTGGCACTACCTCGATGAGAATCTTCAATCTCTAGTGAATATGGAGCAAGGCGAGAGGGTTGGATGAGTGTCAAGACTGCTCGTGGCACTACGTCGATAAGAATCTACAATCTCAAATGGATAGGCAGCAAGTTATACGCTGAACTGGCTGCTGAAATAGCATAAATAATCATTGTGTAGTTACACACTATAATCACAACAGGTAGCCCAGTTTGATTTGCGATTTACTCACGCTAATCTCTTCGATATTCAGTCTATGCTGAAAATCTTCAATCTCTAATGAATATGGAGCAAGGCGAGAGGGTTCGATGAGTGCCAAGACTGCTCGTGGCACTACGTCGATGAGAATCTTCAATCTCTAGTGAATATGGAGCAAGGCGAGAGGGTTCGATGACTGTCAAGACTGCTCGTGGCACTACGTCGATGAGAATCTTTAATCTCAAATGGCTACGGAGCAAGTTATACGCTGAACTGGCTGCTGAAATAGCATGAATAATCATTGCTTAGTTACAGACTATAATAACGACAGGTAGCCGAGTTTGATTTGCGATTTACTCACGCTAATCTCTTCGATATTCAGTCTATGCTGAAAATCTTCAATCTCTAATGAATATGGAGCAAGGCGAGAGGGTTAGATGAGTGCCAAGACTGCTCGTGGCACTACGTCGATGAGAATCTTCAATCTCTAATGAATATGGAGCAAGGCGATAGGGTTCGATGAGTGTCAAGACTGCTCGTGGCACTACGTCGATAAGAATCTTTAATCTCAAATGGCTACGGAGCAAGTTATACGCTGAACTGGCTGCTGAAATAGCATAAATAATCATTGTGTAGTTACAGACTATAATCACAACAGGTAGCCCAGTTTGATTTGCGATTTACTCACGCTAATCTCTTCGATATTCAGTTTATGCTGAAAATCTTCAATCTCTAATGAATATGGAGCAAGGCGAGAGGGTTCGATGAGTGCCAAGACTGCTCGTGGCACTACGTCGATGAGAATCTTCAATCTCTAATGAATATGGAGCAAGGCGAGAGGGTTCGATGAGTGCCAAGACTGCTCGTGGCACTACGTCGATAAGAATCTATAATCTCAAATGGCTACGCAGCAAGTTATACGCTGAACTGGCTGCTGAAATAGCATAAATAATCATTGCGTAGTTACAGACTATAATAACAACAGGTAGCCCAATTTGATTTGCGATTTACTCACGATAATCTCTTCGATATTCAGTCTATGCTGAAAATCTTCAATCTCTAATGAATATGGAGCAAGGCGAGAGGGTTCGATGAGTGCCAAGACTGCTTGTGGCACTACGTCGATGAGAATCTTCAATCTCTAGTGAATATGGAGTAAGGCGAGAGGGTTCGATGAGTGTCAAGACTGCTCGTGGCACTACGTCGATAAGAAACTTTAATCTCAAATAGCTACGGAGCAGGTTATACGCTGAACTGGCTGCTGAAATAGTATAAATATTCATTGCTTAGTTACAGACTATAATAACAACAGGTAGCCGAGTTTGATTTGCGATTTACTCACGCTAATCTCTTCGATATTCAGTCTATGCTGAAAATCTTTAATCTCTAATGAATATGGAGCAAGGCGAGAGGGTTAGATGAGTGCCAAGACTGCTCGTGGCACTACGTCGATGAGAAACTTCAATCTCAAATGGCTACGGAGCAAGTTATACGCTGAACTGGCTGCTGAAATAGCATAAATAATCATTGCGTAGTTACAGACTATAATAACAACAGGTAGCCCAATTTGATTTGCGATTTACTCACGATAATCTCTTCGATATTCAGTCTATGCTGAAAATCTTCAATCTCTAATGAATATGGAGCAAGGCGAGAGGGTTCGATGAGTGCCAAGACTGCTTGTGGCACTACGTCGATGAGAATCTTCAATTTCTAGTGAATATGGAGCAAGGCGAGAGGGTTCGATGACTGTCAAGACTGCTCGTGGCACTACGTCGATGAGAATCTTTAATCTCAAATGGCTACGGAGCAAGTTATACGCTGAACTGGCTGCTGAAATAGCATAAATAATCATTGCTTAGTTACAGACTATAATAACGACAGGTAGCCGAGTTTGATTTGCGATTTACTCACGCTAATCTCTTCGATATTCAGTCTATGCTGAAAATCTTCAATCTCTAATGAATATGGAGCAAGGCGAGAGGGTTAGATGAGTGCCAAGACTGCTCGTGGCACTACGTCGATGAAAATCTTCAATCTCTAATGAATATGGAGCAAGGCGATAGGGTTCGATGAGTGTCAAGACTGCTCGTGGCACTACGTCGATAAGAATCTTTAATCTCAAATGGCTACGGAGCAAGTTATACGCAGAACTGACCGCTGAAATAGCATGAATAATCATTGTGTAGTTACAGACTATAATAACAACAGGGAGCCCAGTTTGATTTGCGATGTACTCACGCTAATCTCTTCGATATTCAGTCTATGCTGGAAATCTTCAATTTCTGATGAATATGATGCAAGGCGAGAGGGTTCGATGAGTGTCAAGACTGCTCGTGGCACTACGTCGATAAGAATCTGTAATCTCAATTGGCTACGCAGCAAGTTATACGCTGAACTGGCTGCTGAAATAGCATAAATGATCATTGCGTAGTTACAGACTATAATAACAACAGGTAGCCCAATTTGATTTGCGATTTACTCACGCTAATCTCTTCGATATTCAGTCTATGCTGAAAATCTTCAATCTCTAATGAATATGGAGCAAGGCGAGAGGGTTCGATGAGTGCCAAGACTGCTCGTGGCACTACCTCGATGAGAATCTTCAATCTCTAGTGAATATGGAGCAAGGCGAGAGGGTTGGATGAGTGTCAACACTGCTCGTGGCACTACGTCGATAAGAATCTAAAATGTCAAATGGATAGGCAGCAAGTTATACGCTGAACTGGCTGCTGAAATAGCATAAATAATCATTGTGTAGTTACAGACTATAATAACAACAGGTAGCCCAATTTGATTTGCGATTTACTCACGCTAATCTCTTCGATATTCAGTCTATGCTGAAAATCTTCAATCTCTAATGAATATGGAGCAAGGCGATAGGGTTCGATGAGTGTCAAGACTGCTCGTGGCACTACGTCGATAAGAATCTTTAATCTCAAATGGCTACGGAACAAGTTATACGCAGAACTGACCGCTGAAATAGCATGAATAATCATTGTGTAGTTACAGACTATAATAACAACAGGGAGCCCAGTTTGATTTGCGATGTACTCACGCTAATCTCTTCGATATTCAGTCTATGCTGGAAATCTTCAATCTCTGATGAATATGATGCAAGGCGAGAGGGTTCGATGAGTGTCAAGACTGCTCGTGGCACTACGTCGATAAGAATCTGTAATCTCAATTGGCTACGCAGCAAGTTATACGCTGAACTGGCTGCTGAAATAGCATAAATGATCATTGCGTAGTTACAGACTATAATAACAACAGGTAGCCCAATTTGATTTGCGATTTACTCACGCTAATCTCTTCGATATTCAGTCTATGCTGAAAATCTTCAATCTCTAATGAATATGGAGCAAGGCGAGAGGGTTCGATGAGTGCCAAGACTGCTCGTGGCACTACCTCGATGAGAATCTTCAATCTCTAGTGAATATGGAGCAAGGCGAGAGGGTTGGATGAGTGTCAAGACTGCTCGTGGCACTACATCGATAAGAATCTACAATCTCAAATGGATAGGCAGCAAGTTATACGCTGAACTGGCTGCTGAAATAGCATAAATAATCATTGTGTAGTTACAGACTATAATCACAACAGGTAGCCCAGTTTGATTTGCGATTTACTCACGCTAATCTCTTCGATATTCAGTCTATGCTGAAAATCTTCAATCTCTAATGAATATGGAGCAAGGCGAGAGGGTTCGATGAGTGCCAAGACTGCTCGTGGCCTTACGTCGATGAGAATATTCAATCTCTAATGAATATGGAGCAAGGCGAGAGGGTTCGATGAGTGCCAAGACTGCTCGTGGCACTACGTCGATGAGAATCTTCAATCTCTAATGAATATGGAGCAAGGTGAGAGGGTTCGATGAGTGCCAAGACTGCTCGTGGCACTACGTCGATAAGAATCTATAATCTCATATGGCTACGCAGCAAGTTATACCCTGAACTGGCTGCTGAAATAGCATAAATAATCATTGCGTAGTTACAGACTATAATAACAACAGGTAGCCCAATTTGATTTGCGATTTACTCACGATGATCTCTTCGATATTCAGTCTATGCTGAAAATCTTCAATCTCTAATGAATATGGAGCAAGGCGAGAGGGTTCGATGAGTGCCAAGACTGCTTGTGGCACTACGTCGATGAGAATCTTCAATCTCTAGTGAATATGGAGTAAGGCGAGAGGGTTCGATGAGTGTCAAGACTGCTCGTGGCACTACGTCGATAAGAAACTTTAATCTCAAATAGCTACGGAGCAGGTTATACGCTGAACTGGCTGCTGAAATAGTATAAATATTCATTGCTTAGTTACAGACTATAATAACAACAGGTAGCCGAGTTTGATTTGCGATTTACTCACGCTAATCTCTTCGATATTCAGTCTATGCTGAAAATCTTTAATCTCTAATGAATATGGAGCAAGGCGAGAGGGTTAGATGAGTGCCAAGACTGCTCGTGGCACTACGTCGATGAGAATCTTCAATCTCTAATGAATATGGAGCAAGGCGATAGGGTTCGATGAGTGTCAAGACTGCTCGTGGCACTACGTCGATAAGAATCTTTAATCTCAAATGGCTACGCAGCAAGTTATACGCTGAACTGGCTGCTGAAATAGCATAAATAATCATTGCGTAGTTACAGACTATAATAACAACAGGTAGCCCAGTTTGATTAGCGATTTACTCACGCTAATCTCTTAGATATTCAGTCTATGCTAAAAATCGTCAATCTCTAATGAATATGGAGCAAGGCGAGAGGGTCGATGAGTGTCAAGACTGCTCGTGGCACTACATCGATAAGAATCTTCAATCTCAAATGGCTACGGAGCAAGTTATACGCTGAACTGGCTGCTGAAATAGCATAAATAATCATTGCGTAGTTACAGACTATAATAACAACAGGTAGCCCAATTTGATTTGCGATTTACTCACGATAATCTCTTCGATATTCAGTCTATGCTGAAAATCTTCAATCTCTAATGAATATGGAGCAAGGCGAGAGGGTTCGATGAGTGCCAAGACTGCTCGTGGCACTACGTCGATGAGAATCTTCAATTTCTAGTGAATATGGAGCAAGGCGAGAGGGTTCGATGACTGTCAAGACTGCTCGTGGCACTACGTCGATGAGAATCTTCAATCTCAAATGGCTACGGAGCAAGTTATATGCTGAACTGGCTGCTGAAATAGCATAAATAATCATTGCTTAGTTACAGACTATAATAACGACAGGTAGCCGAGTTTGATTTGCGATTTACTCACGCTAATCTCTTCGATATTCAGTCTATGCTGAAAATCTTCAATCTCTAATGAATATGGAGCAAGGCGAGAGGGTTAGATGAGTGCCAAGACTGCTCGTGGCACTACGTCGATGAGAATCTTCAATCTCTAATGAATATGGAGCAAGGCGATAGGGTTCGATGAGTGTCAAGACTGCTCGTGGCACTACGTCGATAAGAATCTTTAATCTCAAATGGCTACGGAGCAAGTTATACGCAGATCTGACCGCTGAAATAGCATGAATAATCATTGTGTAGTTACAGACTATAATAACAACAGGGAGCCCAGTTTGATTTGCGATGTACTCACGCTAATCTCTTCGATATTCAGTCTATGCTGGAAATCTTCAATCTCTAATGAATATGATGCAAGGCGAGAGGGTTCGATGAGTGTCAAGACTGCTCGTGGCACTACGTCGATAAGAATCTATAATCTCAATTGGCTACGCAGCAACGGAGCAAGTTATACGCTGAACTGGCTGCTGAAATAGCATAAATAATCATTGCGTAGTTACAGACTATAATAACAACAGGTAGCCCAATTTGATTTGCGATTTACTCACGATAATCTCTTCGATATTCAGTCTATGCTGAAAATCTTCAATCTCTAATGAATATGGAGCAAGGCGAGAGGGTTAGATGAGTGCCAAGACTGCTCGTGGCACTACGTCGATGAGAATCTTCAATCTCTAATGAATATGGAGCAAGGCGATAGGGTTCGATGAGTGTCAAGACTGCTCGTGGCACTACGTCGATAAGAATCTTTAATCTCAAATGGCTACGGAGCAAGTTATACGCTGAACTGGCTGCTGAAATAGCATAAATAATCATTGTGTAGTTACAGACTATAATCACAACAGGTAGCCCAGTTTGATTTGCGATTTACTCACGCTAATCTCTTCGATATTCAGTCTATGCTGAAAATCTTCAATCTCTAATGAATATGGAGCAAGGCGAGAGGGTTCGATGAGTGCCAAGACTGCTCGTGGCCTTACGTCGATGAGAATATTCAATCTCTAATGAATATGGAGCAAGGCGAGAGGGTTCGATGAGTGCCAAGACTGCTCGTGGCACTACGTCGATGAGAATCTTCAATCTCTAATGAATATGGAGCAAGGTGAGAGGGTTCGATGAGTGCCAAGACTGCTCGTGGCACCACGTCGATAAGAATCTTTAATCTCATATGGCTACGCAGCAAGTTATACCCTGAACTGGCTGCTGAAATAGCATAAATAATCATTGCGTAGTTACAGACTATAATAACAACAGGTAGCCCAATTTGATTTGCGATTTACTCACGATGATCTCTTCGGTATTCAGTCTATGCTGAAAATCTTCAATCTCTAATGAATATGGAGCAAGGCGAGAGGGTTCGATGAGTGCCAAGACTGCTTGTGGCACTACGTCGATGAGAATCTTCAATCTCTAGTGAATATGGAGTAAGGCGAGAGGGTTCGATGAGTGTCAAGACTGCTCGTGGCACTACGTCGATAAGAAACTTTAATCTCAAATAGCTACGGAGCAGGTTATACGCTGAACTGGCTGCTGAAATAGTATAAATATTCATTGCTTAGTTACAGACTATAATAACAACAGGTAGCCGAGTTTGATTTGCGATTTACTCACGCTAATCTCTTCGATATTCAGTCTATGCTGAAAATCTTTAATCTCTAATGAATATGGAGCAAGGCGAGAGGGTTAGATGAGTGCCAAGACTGCTCGTGGCACTACGTCGATGAGAATCTTCAATCTCTAATGAATATGGAGCAAGGCGATAGGGTTCGATGAGTGTCAAGACTGCTCGTGGCACTACGTCGATAAGAATCTTTAATCTCAAATGGCTACGCAGCAAGTTATACGCTGAACTGGCTGCTGAAATAGCATAAATAATCATTGCGTAGTTACAGACTATAATAACAACAGGTAGCCCAGTTTGATTAGCGATTTACTCACGCTAATCTCTTAGATATTCAGTCTATGCTAAAAATCGTCAATCTCTAATGAATATGGAGCAAGGCGAGAGGGTCGATGAGTGTCAAGACTGCTCGTGGCACTACATCGATAAGAATCTTCAATCTCAAATGGCTACGGAGCAAGTTATACGCTGAACTGGCTGCTGAAATAGCATAAATAATCATTGCGTAGTTACAGACTATAATAACAACAGGTAGCCCAATTTGATTTGCGATTTACTCACGATAATCTCTTCGATATTCAGTCTATGCTGAAAATCTTCAATCTCTAATGAATATGGAGCAAGGCGAGAGGGTTCGATGAGTGCCAAGACTGCTCGTGGCACTACGTCGATGAGAATCTTCAATTTCTAGTGAATATGGAGCAAGGCGAGAGGGTTCGATGACTGTCAAGACTGCTCGTGGCACTACGTCGATGAGAATCTTCAATCTCAAATGGCTACGGAGCAAGTTATATGCTGAACTGGCTGCTGAAATAGCATAAATAATCATTGCTTAGTTACAGACTATAATAACGACAGGTAGCCGAGTTTGATTTGCCATTTACTCACGCTAATCTCTTCGATATTCAGTCTATGCTGAAAATCTTCAATCTCTAATGAATATGGAGCAAGGCGAGAGGGTTAGATGAGTGCCAAGACTGCTCGTGGCACTACGTCGATGAGAATCTTCAATCTCTAATGAATATGGAGCAAGGCGATAGGGTTCGATGAGTGTCAAGACTGCTCGTGGCACTACGTCGATAAGAATCTTTAATCTCAAATGGCTACGGAGCAAGTTATACGCAGATCTGACCGCTGAAATAGCATGAATAATCATTGTGTAGTTACAGACTATAATAACAACAGGGAGCCCAGTTTGATTTGCGATGTACTCACGCTAATCTCTTCGATATTCAGTCTATGCTGGAAATCTTCAATCTCTAATGAATATGATGCAAGGCGAGAGGGTTCGATGAGTGTCAAGACTGCTCGTGGCACTACGTCGATAAGAATCTATAATCTCAATTGGCTACGCAGCAACGGAGCAAGTTATACGCTGAACTGGCTGCTGAAATAGCATAAATAATCATTGCGTAGTTACAGACTATAATAACAACAGGTAGCCCAATTTGATTTGCGATTTACTCACGATAATCTCTTCGATATTCAGTCTATGCTGAAAATCTTCAATCTCTAATGAATATGGAGCAAGGCGAGAGGGTTAGATGAGTGCCAAGACTGCTCGTGGCACTACGTCGATGAGAATCTTCAATCTCTAATGAATATGGAGCAAGGCGATAGGGTTCGATGAGTGTCAAGACTGCTCGTGGCACTACGTCGATAAGAATCTTTAATCTCAAATGGCTACGGAGCAAGTTATACGCTGAACTGGCTGCTGAAATAGCATAAATAATCATTGTGTAGTTACAGACTATAATCACAACAGGTAGCCCAGTTTGATTTGCGATTTACTCACGCTAATCTCTTCGATATTCAGTCTATGCTGAAAATCTTCAATCTCTAATGAATATGGAGCAAGGCGAGAGGGTTCGATGAGTGCCAAGACTGCTCGTGGCCTTACGTCGATGAGAATATTCAATCTCTAATGAATATGGAGCAAGGCGAGAGGGTTCGATGAGTGTCAAGACTGCTCGTGGCACTACGTCGATAAGAATCTTTAATCTCAAATGGCTACGGAGCAAGTTATACGCAGAACTGACCGCTGAAATAGCATAAATAATCATTGTGTAGTTACAGACTATAATAACAACAGGTAGCCCAGTTTGATTTGCGATTTACTCACGCTAATCTCTTCGATATTCAGTCTATGCTGGAAATCTTCAATCTCTGATGAATATGGAGCAAGGCGAGAGGGTTAGATGAGTGCCAAGACTGCTCGTGGCACTACGTCGATGAGAATCTTCAATCTCTAATGAATATGGAGCAAGGCGATAGGGTTCGATGAGTGTCAAGACTGCTCGTGGCACTACGTCGATAAGAATCTACAATCTCAAATGGATAGGCAGCAAGTTATACGCTGAACTGGCTGCTGAAATAGCATAAATAATCATTGTGTAGTTACAGACTATAATAACAACAGGGAGCCCAGTTTGATTTGCGATGTACTCACGCTAATCTCTTCGATATTCAGTCTATGCTGGAAATCTTCAATCTCTGATGAATATGATGCAAGGCGAGAGGGTTCGATGATTGTCAAGACTGCTCGTGGCACTACGTCGATAAGAATCTGTAATCTCAATTGGCTACGCAGCAAGTTATACGCTGAACTGGCTGCTGAAATAGCATAAATGATCATTGCGTAGTTACAGACTATAATAACAACAGGTAGCCCAATTTGATTTGCGATTTACTCACGCTAATCTCTTCGATATTCAGTCTATGCTGAAAATATTCAATCTCTAATGAATATGGAGCAAGGCGAGAGGGTTCGATGAGTGCCAAGACTGCTCGTGGCACTACCTCGATGAGAATCTTCAATCTCTAGTGAATATGGAGCAAGGCGAGAGGGTTGGATGAGTGTCAAGACTGCTCGTGGCACTACGTCGATAAGAATCTTTAATCTCAAATGGCTACGGAGCAAGTTATACGCAGAACTGACCGCTGAAATAGCATAAATAATCATTGTGTAGTTACAGACTATAATAACAACAGGTAGCCCAGTTTGATTTGCGATTTACTCACGCTAATCTCTTCGATATTCAGTCTATGCTGGAAATCTTCAATCTCTGATGAATATGATGCAAGGCGAGAGGGTTCGATGAGTGTCAAGACTGCTCGTGGCACTACGTTGATGAGAATCTGTAATCTCAATTGGCTACGCAGCAAGTTATACGCTGAACTGGCTGCTGAAATAGCATAAATGATCATTGCGTAGTTACAGACTATAATAACAACAGGTAGCCCAATTTGATTTGCGATTTACTCACGCTAATCTCTTCGATATTCAGTCTATGCTGAAAATCTTCAATCTCTAATGAATATGGAGCAAGGCGAGAGGGTTCGATGAGTGCCAAGACTGCTCGTGGCACTACCTCGATGAGAATCTTCAATCTCTAGTAAATATGGAGCAATGCGAGAGGGTTGGATGAGTGTCAAGACTGCTCGTGGCACTACGTCGATAAGAATCTACAATCTCAAATGGATAGGCAGCAAGTTATACGCTGAACTGGCTGCTGAAATAGCATAAATAATCATTGTGTAGTTACAGACTATAATCACAACAGGTAGCCCAGTTTGATTTGCGATTTACTCACGCTAATCTCTTCGATATTCAGTCTATGCTGAAAATCTTCAATCTCTAATGAATATGGAGCAAGGCGAGAGGGTTCGATGAGTGCCAAGACTGCTCGTGGCCTTACGTCGATGAGAATATTCAATCTCTAATGAATATGGAGCAAGGCGAGAGGGTTCGATGAGTGCCAAGACTGCTCGTGGCACTACGTCGATGAGAATCTTCAATCTCTAATGAATATGGAGCAAGGCGAGAGGGTTCGATGAGTGCCAAGACTGCTCGTGGCACTACGTCGATAAGAATCTATATTCTCAAATGGCTACGCAGCAAGTTATACGCTGAACTGGCTGCTGAAATAGCATAAATAATCATTGCGTAGTTACAGACTATAATAACAACAGGTAGCCCAATTTGATTTGCGATTTACTCACGATAATCTCTTCGATATTCAGTCTATGCTGAAAATCTTCAATCTCTAATGAATATGGAGCAAGGCGAGAGGGTTCGATGAGTGCCAAGACTGCTTGTGGCACTACGTCGATGAGAATCTTCAATCTCTAGTGAATATGGAGTAAGGCGAGAGGGTTCGATGAGTGTCAAGACTGCTCGTGGCACTACGTCGATAAGAAACTTTAATCTCAAATAGCTACGGAGCAGGTTATACGCTGAACTGGCTGCTGAAATAGTACAAATATTCATTGCTTAGTTACAGACTATAATAACAACAGGTAGCCGAGTTTGATTTGCGATTTACTCACGCTAATCTCTTCGATATTCAGTCTATGCTGAAAATCTTTAATCTGTAATGAATATGGAGCAAGGCGAGAGGGTTAGATGAGTGCCAAGACTGCTCGTGGCACTACGTCGATGAAAATCTTCAATCTCTAATGAATATGGAGCAAGGCGATAGGGTTCGATGAGTGTCAAGACTGCTCGTGGCACTACGTCGATAAGAATCTTTAATCTCAAATGGCTACGGAGCAAGTTATACGCAGAACTGACCGCTGAAATAGCATGAATAATCATTGTGTAGTTACAGACTATAATAACAACAGGGAGCCCAGTTTGATTTGCGATGTACTCACGCTAATCTCTTCGATATTCAGTCTATGCTGGAAATCTTCAATCTCTGATGAATATGATGCAAGGCGAGAGGGTTCGATGATTGTCAAGACTGCTCGTGGCACTACGTCGATAAGAATCTGTAATCTCAATTGGCTACGCAGCAAGTTATACGCTGAACTGGCTGCTGAAATAGCATAAATGATCATTGCGTAGTTACAGACTATAATAACAACAGGTAGCCCAATTTGATTTGCGATTTACTCACGCTAATCTCTTCGATATTCAGTCTATGCTGAAAATCTTCAATCTCTAATGAATATGGAGCAAGGCGAGAGGGTTCGATGAGTGCCAAGACTGCTCGTGGCACTACCTCGATGAGAATCTTCAATCTCTAGTGAATATGGAGCAAGGCGAGAGGGTTGGATGAGTGTCAAGACTGCTCGTGGCACTACGTCGATAAGAATCTACAATCTCAAATGGATAGGCAGCAAGTTATACGCTGAACTGGCTGCTGAAATAGCATAAATAATCATTGTGTAGTTACAGACTATAATCACAACAGGTAGCCCAGTTTGATTTGCGATTTACTCACGCTAATCTCTTCGATATTCAGTCTATGCTGAAAATCTTTAATCTGTAATGAATATGGAGCAAGGCGAGAGGGTTAGATGAGTGCCAAGACTGCTCGTGGCACTACGTCGATGAAAATCTTCAATCTCTAATGAATATGGAGCAAGGCGATAGGGTTCGATGAGTGTCAAGACTGCTCGTGGCACTACGTCGATAAGAATCTTTAATCTCAAATGGCTACGGAGCAAGTTATACGCAGAACTGACCGCTGAAATAGCATGAATAATCATTGTGTAGTTACAGACTATAATAACAACAGGGAGCCCAGTTTGATTTGCGATGTACTCACGCTAATCTCTTCGATATTCAGTCTATGCTGGAAATCTTCAATCTCTGATGAATATGATGCAAGGCGAGAGGGTTCGATGATTGTCAAGACTGCTCGTGGCACTACGTCGATAAGAATCTGTAATCTCAATTGGCTACGCAGCAAGTTATACGCTGAACTGGCTGCTGAAATAGCATAAATGATCATTGCGTAGTTACAGACTATAATAACAACAGGTAGCCCAATTTGATTTGCGATTTACTCACGCTAATCTCTTCGATATTCAGTCTATGCTGAAAATCTTCAATCTCTAATGAATATGGAGCAAGGCGAGAGGGTTCGATGAGTGCCAAGACTGCTCGTGGCACTGCCTCGATGAGAATCTTCAATCTCTAGTGAATATGGAGCAAGGCGAGAGGGTTGGATGAGTGTCAAGACTGCTCGTGGCACTACGTCGATAAGAATCTACAATCTCAAATGGATAGGCAGCAAGTTATACGCTGAACTGGCTGCTGAAATAGCATAAATAATCATTGTGTAGTTACAGACTATAATCACAACAGGTAGCCCAGTTTGATTTGCGATTTACTCACGCTAATCTCTTCGATATTCAGTCTATGCTGAAAATCTTCAATCTCTAATGAATATGGAGCAAGGCGAGAGGGTTCGATGAGTGCCAAGACTGCTCGTGGCCTTACGTCGATGAGAATATTCAATCTCTGATGAATATGGAGCAAGGCGAGAGGGATCGATGAGTGCCAAGACTGCTCGTGGCACTACGTCGATGAGAATCTTCAATCTCTAATGAATATGGAGCAAGGCGAGAGGGTTCGATGAGTGCCAAGACTGCTCGTGGCACTACGTCGATAAGAATCTATAATCTCATATGACTACGCAGCAAGTTATACCCTGAACTGGCTGCTGAAATAGCATAAATAATCATTGCGTAGTTACAGACTATAATAACAACAGGTAGCCCAATTTGATTTGCGATTTACTCACGATGATCTCTTCGATATTCAGTCTATGCTGAAAATCTTCAATCTCTAATGAATATGGAGCAAGGCGAGAGGTATCGATGAGTGCCAAGACTGCTTGTGGCACTACGTCGATGAGAATCTTCAATCTCTAGTGAATATGGAGTAAGGGGAGAGGGTTCGATGAGTGTCAAGACTGCTCGTGGCACTACGTCGATAAGAAACTTTAATCTCAAATAGCTACGGAGCAGGTTATACGCTGAACTGGCTGCTGAAATAGTATAAATATTCATTGCTTAGTTACAGACTATAATAACAACAGGTAGCCGAGTTTGATTTGCGATTTACTCACGCTAATCTCTTCGATATTCAGTCTATGCTGAAAATCTTTAATCTCTAATGAATATGGAGCAAGGCGAGAGGGTTAGATGAGTGCCAAGACTGCTCGTGGCACTACGTCGATGAGAATCTTCAATCTCTAATGAATATGGAGCAAGGCGATAGGGTTCGATGAGTGTCAAGACTGCTCGTGGCACTACGTCGATAAGAATCTTTAATCTCAAATGGCTACGCAGCAAGTTATACGCTGAACTGGCTGCTGAAATAGCATAAATAATCATTGCGTAGTTACAGACTATAATAACAACAGGTAGCCCAGTTTGATTAGCGATTTACTCACGCTAATCTCTTAGATATTCAGTCTATGCTAAAAATCGTCAATCTCTAATGAATATGGAGCAAGGCGAGAGGGTCGATGAGTGTCAAGACTGCTCGTGGCACTACATCGATAAGAATCTTCAATCTCAAATGGCTACGGAGCAAGTTATACGCTGAACTGGCTGCTGAAATAGCATAAATAATCATTGCGCAGTTACAGACTATAATAACAACAGGTAGCCCAATTTGATTTGCGATTTACTCACGATAATCTCTTCGATATTCAGTCTATGCTGAAAATCTCCAATCTCTAATGAATATGGAGCAAGGCGAGAGGGTTCGATGAGTGCCAATACTGCTCGTGGCACTACGTCGATGAGAATCTTCAATCTCTAGTGGATATGGAGCAAGGCGAGAGGGTTCGATGAGTGTCAAGACTGCTCGTGGCACTACGTCGATAAGAATCTTTAATCTCAAATGGCTACGGAGCAGGGTATACGCTGAACTGGCTGCTGAAATAGTATAAATAATCATTGCTTAGTTACAGACTATAATAACAACAGGTAGCCAAGTTTGATTTGCGATTTACTCACGCTAATCTCTTCGAAATTCAGTCTATGCTGAAAATCTTCAATCTCTAATGAATATGGAGCAAGGCGAGAGAGTTAGATGAGTGCCAAGACTGCTCGTGGCACTACGTCGATGAGAATCTTCAATCTCTAATGAATATGGAGCAAGGCGATAGGGTTCGATGAGTGTCAAGACTGCTCGTGGCACTACGTCGATAAGAATCTTTAATCTCAAATGGCTACGGAGCAGGTTATACGCAGAACTGACCGCTGAAATAGCATAAATAATCATTGTGTAGTTACAGACTATAATAACAACAGGTAGCCCAGTTTGATTTGCGATTTACTCACGCTAATCTCTTCGATATTCAGTCTATGCTGGAAATCTTCAATCTCTGATGAATATGATGCAAGGCGAGAGGGTTCGATGAGTGTCAAGACTGCTCGTGGCACTACGTTGATGAGAATCTGTAATCTCAATTGGCTACGCAGCAAGTTATACGCTGAACTGGCTGCTGAAATAGCATAAATGATCATTGCGTAGTTACAGACTATAATAACAACAGGTAGCCCAATTTGATTTGCGATTTACTCACGCTAATCTCTTCGATATTCAGTCTATGCTGAAAATCTTCAATCTCTAATGAATATGGAGCAAGGCGAGAGGGTTCGATGAGTGCCAAGACTGCTCGTGGCACTACCTCGATGAGAATCTTCAATCTCTAGTAAATATGGAGCAATGCGAGAGGGTTGGATGAGTGTCAAGACTGCTCGTGGCACTACGTCGATAAGAATCTACAATCTCAAATGGATAGGCAGCAAGTTATACGCTGAACTGGCTGCTGAAATAGCATAAATAATCATTGTGTAGTTACAGACTATAATCACAACAGGTAGCCCAGTTTGATTTGCGATTTACTCACGCTAATCTCTTCGATATTCAGTCTATGCTGAAAATCTTCAATCTCTAATGAATATGGAGCAAGGCGAGAGGGTTCGATGAGTGCCAAGACTGCTCGTGGCCTTACGTCGATGAGAATATTCAATCTCTAATGAATATGGAGCAAGGCGAGAGGGTTCGATGAGTGCCAAGACTGCTCGTGGCACTACGTCGATGAGAATCTTCAATCTCTAATGAATATGGAGCAAGGCGAGAGGGTTCGATGAGTGCCAAGACTGCTCGTGGCACTACGTCGATAAGAATCTATATTCTCAAATGGCTACGCAGCAAGTTATACGCTGAACTGGCTGCTGAAATAGCATAAATAATCATTGCGTAGTTACAGACTATAATAACAACAGGTAGCCCAATTTGATTTGCGATTTACTCACGATAATCTCTTCGATATTCAGTCTATGCTGAAAATCTTCAATCTCTAATGAATATGGAGCAAGGCGAGAGGGTTCGATGAGTGCCAAGACTGCTTGTGGCACTACGTCGATGAGAATCTTCAATCTCTAGTGAATATGGAGTAAGGCGAGAGGGTTCGATGAGTGTCAAGACTGCTCGTGGCACTACGTCGATAAGAAACTTTAATCTCAAATAGCTACGGAGCAGGTTATACGCTGAACTGGCTGCTGAAATAGTACAAATATTCATTGCTTAGTTACAGACTATAATAACAACAGGTAGCCGAGTTTGATTTGCGATTTACTCACGCTAATCTCTTCGATATTCAGTCTATGCTGAAAATCTTTAATCTGTAATGAATATGGAGCAAGGCGAGAGGGTTAGATGAGTGCCAAGACTGCTCGTGGCACTACGTCGATGAAAATCTTCAATCTCTAATGAATATGGAGCAAGGCGATAGGGTTCGATGAGTGTCAAGACTGCTCGTGGCACTACGTCGATAAGAATCTTTAATCTCAAATGGCTACGGAGCAAGTTATACGCAGAACTGACCGCTGAAATAGCATGAATAATCATTGTGTAGTTACAGACTATAATAACAACAGGGAGCCCAGTTTGATTTGCGATGTACTCACGCTAATCTCTTCGATATTCAGTCTATGCTGGAAATCTTCAATCTCTGATGAATATGATGCAAGGCGAGAGGGTTCGATGATTGTCAAGACTGCTCGTGGCACTACGTCGATAAGAATCTGTAATCTCAATTGGCTACGCAGCAAGTTATACGCTGAACTGGCTGCTGAAATAGCATAAATGATCATTGCGTAGTTACAGACTATAATAACAACAGGTAGCCCAATTTGATTTGCGATTTACTCACGCTAATCTCTTCGATATTCAGTCTATGCTGAAAATCTTCAATCTCTAATGAATATGGAGCAAGGCG
Organism: Tenthredo livida; assembly: GCA_963992785.1. Classification (NCBI taxonomy): domain Eukaryota; kingdom Metazoa; phylum Arthropoda; class Insecta; order Hymenoptera; family Tenthredinidae; genus Tenthredo; species Tenthredo livida. Next base: position 6,606,421 of record OZ023073.1, read on the forward strand.
AGAGGGTTCGATGAGTGCCAAGACTGCTCGTGGCACTACCTCGATGAGAATCTTCAATCTCTAGTGAATATGGAGCAAGGCGAGAGGGTTGGATGAGTGTCAAGACTGCTCGTGGCACTACGTCGATAAGAATCTACAATCTCAAATGGATAGGCAGCAAGTTATACGCTGAACTGGCTGCTGAAATAGCATAAATAATCATTGTGTAGTTACAGACTATAATCACAACAGGTAGCCCAGTTTGATTTGCGATTTACTCACGCTAATCTCTTCGATATTCAGTCTATGCTGAAAATCTTTAATCTGTAATGAATATGGAGCAAGGCGAGAGGGTTAGATGAGTGCCAAGACTGCTCGTGGCACTACGTCGATGAAAATCTTCAATCTCTAATGAATATGGAGCAAGGCGATAGGGTTCGATGAGTGTCAAGACTGCTCGTGGCACTACGTCGATAAGAATCTTTAATCTCAAATGGCTACGGAGCAAGTTATACGCAGAACTGACCGCTGAAATAGCATGAATAATCATTGTGTAGTTACAGACTATAATAACAACAGGGAGCCCAGTTTGATTTGCGATGTACTCACGCTAATCTCTTCGATATTCAGTCTATGCTGGAAATCTTCAATCTCTGATGAATATGATGCAAGGCGAGAGGGTTCGATGATTGTCAAGACTGCTCGTGGCACTACGTCGATAAGAATCTGTAATCTCAATTGGCTACGCAGCAAGTTATACGCTGAACTGGCTGCTGAAATAGCATAAATGATCATTGCGTAGTTACAGACTATAATAACAACAGGTAGCCCAATTTGATTTGCGATTTACTCACGCTAATCTCTTCGATATTCAGTCTATGCTGAAAATCTTCAATCTCTAATGAATATGGAGCAAGGCGAGAGGGTTCGATGAGTGCCAAGACTGCTCGTGGCACTGCCTCGATGAGAATCTTCAATCTCTAGTGAATATGGAGCAAGGCGAGAGGGTTGGATGAGTGTCAAGACTGCTCGTGGCACTACGTCGATAAGAATCTACAATCTCAAATGGATAGGCAGCAAGTTATACGCTGAACTGGCTGCTGAAATAGCATAAATAATCATTGTGTAGTTACAGACTATAATCACAACAGGTAGCCCAGTTTGATTTGCGATTTACTCACGCTAATCTCTTCGATATTCAGTCTATGCTGAAAATCTTCAATCTCTAATGAATATGGAGCAAGGCGAGAGGGTTCGATGAGTGCCAAGACTGCTCGTGGCCTTACGTCGATGAGAATATTCAATCTCTGATGAATATGGAGCAAGGCGAGAGGGATCGATGAGTGCCAAGACTGCTCGTGGCACTACGTCGATGAGAATCTTCAATCTCTAATGAATATGGAGCAAGGCGAGAGGGTTCGATGAGTGCCAAGACTGCTCGTGGCACTACGTCGATAAGAATCTATAATCTCATATGACTACGCAGCAAGTTATACCCTGAACTGGCTGCTGAAATAGCATAAATAATCATTGCGTAGTTACAGACTATAATAACAACAGGTAGCCCAATTTGATTTGCGATTTACTCACGATGATCTCTTCGATATTCAGTCTATGCTGAAAATCTTCAATCTCTAATGAATATGGAGCAAGGCGAGAGGTATCGATGAGTGCCAAGACTGCTTGTGGCACTACGTCGATGAGAATCTTCAATCTCTAGTGAATATGGAGTAAGGGGAGAGGGTTCGATGAGTGTCAAGACTGCTCGTGGCACTACGTCGATAAGAAACTTTAATCTCAAATAGCTACGGAGCAGGTTATACGCTGAACTGGCTGCTGAAATAGTATAAATATTCATTGCTTAGTTACAGACTATAATAACAACAGGTAGCCGAGTTTGATTTGCGATTTACTCACGCTAATCTCTTCGATATTCAGTCTATGCTGAAAATCTTTAATCTCTAATGAATATGGAGCAAGGCGAGAGGGTTAGATGAGTGCCAAGACTGCTCGTGGCACTACGTCGATGAGAATCTTCAATCTCTAATGAATATGGAGCAAGGCGATAGGGTTCGATGAGTGTCAAGACTGCTCGTGGCACTACGTCGATAAGAATCTTTAATCTCAAATGGCTACGCAGCAAGTTATACGCTGAACTGGCTGCTGAAATAGCATAAATAATCATTGCGTAGTTACAGACTATAATAACAACAGGTAGCCCAGTTTGATTAGCGATTTACTCACGCTAATCTCTTAGATATTCAGTCTATGCTAAAAATCGTCAATCTCTAATGAATATGGAGCAAGGCGAGAGGGTCGATGAGTGTCAAGACTGCTCGTGGCACTACATCGATAAGAATCTTCAATCTCAAATGGCTACGGAGCAAGTTATACGCTGAACTGGCTGCTGAAATAGCATAAATAATCATTGCGCAGTTACAGACTATAATAACAACAGGTAGCCCAATTTGATTTGCGATTTACTCACGATAATCTCTTCGATATTCAGTCTATGCTGAAAATCTCCAATCTCTAATGAATATGGAGCAAGGCGAGAGGGTTCGATGAGTGCCAATACTGCTCGTGGCACTACGTCGATGAGAATCTTCAATCTCTAGTGGATATGGAGCAAGGCGAGAGGGTTCGATGAGTGTCAAGACTGCTCGTGGCACTACGTCGATAAGAATCTTTAATCTCAAATGGCTACGGAGCAGGGTATACGCTGAACTGGCTGCTGAAATAGTATAAATAATCATTGCTTAGTTACAGACTATAATAACAACAGGTAGCCAAGTTTGATTTGCGATTTACTCACGCTAATCTCTTCGAAATTCAGTCTATGCTGAAAATCTTCAATCTCTAATGAATATGGAGCAAGGCGAGAGGGTTAGATGAGTGCCAAGACTGCTCGTGGCACTACGTCGATGAGAATCTTCAATCTCTAATGAATATGGAGCAAGGCGATAGGGTTCGATGAGTGTCAAGACTGCTCGTGGCACTACGTCGATAAGAATCTTTAATCTCAAATGGCTACGGAGCAGGTTATACGCAGAACTGACCGCTGAAATAGCATAAATAATCATTGTGTAGTTACAGACTATAATAACAACAGGTAGCCCAGTTTGATTTGCGATTTACTCACGCTAATCTCTGCGATATTCAGTCTATGCTGGAAATCTTCAATCTCTGATGAATATGATGCAAGGCGAGAGGGTTCGATGAGTGTCAAGACTGCTCGTGGCACTACGTCGATAAGAATCTGTAATCTCAATTGGCTACGCAGCAAGTTATACGCTGAACTGGCTGCTGAAATAGCATAAATGATCATTGCGTAGTTACAGACTATAATAACAACAGGTAGCCCAATTTGATTTGCGATTTACTCACGCTAATCTTTTCGATATTCAGTCTATGCTGAAAATCTTCAATCTCTAATGAATATGGAGCAAGGCGAGAGGGTTCGATGAGTGCCAAGACTGCTCGTGGCACTACCTCGATGAGAATCTTCAATCTCTAGTGAATATGGAGCAATGCGAGAGGGTTGGATGAGTGTCAAGACTGCTCGTGGCACTACGTCGATAAGAATCTACAATCTCAAATGGATAGGCAGCAAGTTATACGCTGAACTGGCTGCTGAAATAGCATAAATAATCATTGTGTAGTTACAGACTATAATCACAACAGGTAGCCCAGTTTGATTTGCGATTTACTCACGCTAATCTCTTCGATATTCAGTCTATGCTGAAAATCTTCAATCTCTAATGAATATGGAGCAAGGCGAGAGGGTTCGATGAGTGCCAAGACTGCTCGTGGCCTTACGTCGATGAGAATATTCAATCTCTAATGAATATGGAGCAAGGCGAGAGGGTTCGATGAGTGCCAAGACTGCTCGTGGCACTACGTCGATGAGAATCTTCAATCTCTAATGAATATGGAGCAAGGCGAGAGGGTTCGATGAGTGCCAAGACTGCTCGTGGCACTACGTCGATAAGAATCTATAATCTCAAATGGCTACGCAGCAAGTTATACGATGAACTGGCTGCTGAAATAGCATAAATAATCATTGCGTAGTTACAGACTATAATAACAACAGGTAGCCCAATTTGATTTGCGATTTACTCACGATAATCTCTTCGATATTCAGTCTATGCTGAAAATCTTCAATCTCTAATGAATATGGAGCAAGGCGAGAGGGTTCGATGAGTGCCAAGACTGCTTGTGGCACTACGTCGATGAGAATCTTCAATCTCTAGTGAATATGGAGTAAGGCGAGAGGGTTCGATGAGTGTCAAGACTGCTCGTGGAACTACGTCGATAAGAAACTTTAATCTCAAATAGCTACGGAGCAGGTTATACGCTGAACTGGCTGCTGAAATAGTATAAATATTCATTGCTTAGTTACAGACTATAATAACAACAGGTAGCCGAGTTTGATTTGCGATTTACTCACGCTAATCTCTTCGATATTCAGTCTATGCTGAAAATCTTTAATCTCTAATGAATATGGAGCAAGGCGAGAGGGTTAGATGAGTGCCAAGACTGCTCGTGGCACTACGTCGATGAGAATCTTCAATCTCTAATGAATATGGAGCAAGGCGATAGGGTTCGATGAGTGTCAAGACTGCTCGTGGCACTACGTCGATAAGAATCTTTAATCTCAAATGGCTACGCAGCAAGTTATACGCTGAACTGGCTGCTGAAATAGCATAAATAATCATTGCGTAGTTACAGACTATAATAACAACAGGTAGCCCAGTTTGATTAGCGATTTACTCACGCTAATCTCTTCGATATTCAGTCTATGCTGAAAATCGTCAATCTCTAATGAATATGGAGCAAGGCCAGAGGGTTCGATGAGTGTCAAGACTGCTCGTGGCACTACGTCGATAAGAATCTTCAATCTCAAATGGCTACGCAGCATGTTATACGCTGAACTGGCTGCTGAAATAGCATAAATAATCATTGCGTAGTTACAGACTATAATAACAACAGGTAGCCCAGTTTGATTTGCGATTTACTCACGCTAATCTCTTCGATATTCAGTCTATGCTGAAAATCTTCAATCTCTAATGAATATGGAGCAAGGCGAGAGGGTTCGATGAGTGCCAAGACTGCTCGTGGCACTACGTCGATGAGAATCTTCAATTTCTAGTGAATATGGAGCAAGGCGAGAGGGTTCGATGACTGTCAAGACTGCTCGTGGCACTACGTCGATGAGAATCTTCAATCTCAAATGGCTACGGAGCAAGTTATATGCTGAACTGGCTGCTGAAATAGCATAAATAATCATTGCTTAGTTACAGACTATAATAACGACAGGTAGCCGAGTTTGATTTGCGATTTACTCACGCTAATCTCTTCGATATTCAGTCTATGCTGAAAATCTTCAATCTCTAATGAATATGGAGCAAGGCGAGAGGGTTAGATGAGTGCCAAGACTGCTCGTGGCACTACGTCGATGAGAATCTTCAATCTCTAATGAATATGGAGCAAGGCGATAGGGTTCGATGAGTGTCAAGACTGCTCGTGGCACTACGTCGATAAGAATCTTTAATCTCAAATGGCTACGGAGCAAGTTATACGCAGATCTGACCGCTGAAATAGCATGAATAATCATTGTGTAGTTACAGACTATAATAACAACAGGGAGCCCAGTTTGATTTGCGATGTACTCACGCTAATCTCTTCGATATTCAGTCTATGCTGGAAATCTTCAATCTCTAATGAATATGATGCAAGGCGAGAGGGTTCGATGAGTGTCAAGACTGCTCGTGGCACTACGTCGATAAGAATCTATAATCTCAATTGGCTACGCAGCAACGGAGCAAGTTATACGCTGAACTGGCTGCTGAAATAGCATAAATAATCATTGCGTAGTTACAGACTATAATAACAACAGGTAGCCCAATTTGATTTGCGATTTACTCACGATAATCTCTTCGATATTCAGTCTATGCTGAAAATCTTCAATCTCTAATGAATATGGAGCAAGGCGAGAGGGTTAGATGAGTGCCAAGACTGCTCGTGGCACTACGTCGATGAGAATCTTCAATCTCTAATGAATATGGAGCAAGGCGATAGGGTTCGATGAGTGTCAAGACTGCTCGTGGCACTACGTCGATAAGAATCTTTAATCTCAAATGGCTACGGAGCAAGTTATACGCTGAACTGGCTGCTGAAATAGCATAAATAATCATTGTGTAGTTACAGACTATAATCACAACAGGTAGCCCAGTTTGATTTGCGATTTACTCACGCTAATCTCTTCGATATTCAGTCTATGCTGAAAATCTTCAATCTCTAATGAATATGGAGCAAGGCGAGAGGGTTCGATGAGTGCCAAGACTGCTCGTGGCCTTACGTCGATGAGAATATTCAATCTCTAATGAATATGGAGCAAGGCGAGAGGGTTCGATGAGTGTCAAGACTGCTCGTGGCACTACGTCGATAAGAATCTTGAATCTCAAATGGCTACGGAGCAAGTTATACGCAGAACTGACCGCTGAAATAGCATAAATAATCATTGTGTAGTTACAGACTATAATAACAACAGGTAGCCCAGTTTGATTTGCGATTTACTCACGCTAATCTCTTCGATATTCAGTCTATGCTGGAAATCTTCAATCTCTGATGAATATGGAGCAAGGCGAGAGGGTTAGATGAGTGCCAAGACTGCTCGTGGCACTACGTCGATGAGAATCTTCAATCTCTAATGAATATGGAGCAAGGCGATAGGGTTCGATGAGTGTCAAGACTGCTCGTGGCACTACGTCGATAAGAATCTTTAATCTCAAATGGCTACGGAGCAAGTTATACGCAGAACTGACCGCTGAAATAGCATAAATAATCATTGTGTAGTTACAGACTATAATAACAACAGGTAGCCCAGTTTGATTTGCGATTTACTCACGCTAATCTCTTCGATATTCAGTCTATGCTGGAAATCTTCAATCTCTGATGAATATGATGCAAGGCGAGAGGGTTCGATGAGTGTCAAGACTGCTCGTGGCACTACGTTGATGAGAATCTGTAATCTCAATTGGCTACGCAGCAAGTTATACGCTGAACTGGCTGCTGAAATAGCATAAATGATCATTGCGTAGTTACAGACTATAATAACAACAGGTAGCCCAATTTGATTTGCGATTTACTCACGCTAATCTCTTCGATATTCAGTCTATGCTGAAAATCTTCAATCTCTAATGAATATGGAGCAAGGCGAGAGGGTTCGATGAGTGCCAAGACTGCTCGTGGCACTACCTCGATGAGAATCTTCAATCTCTAGTAAATATGGAGCAATGCGAGAGGGTTGGATGAGTGTCAAGACTGCTCGTGGCACTACGTCGATAAGAATCTACAATCTCAAATGGATAGGCAGCAAGTTATACGCTGAACTGGCTGCTGAAATAGCATAAATAATCATTGTGTAGTTACAGACTATAATCACAACAGGTAGCCCAGTTTGATTTGCGATTTACTCACGCTAATCTCTTCGATATTCAGTCTATGCTGAAAATCTTCAATCTCTAATGAATATGGAGCAAGGCGAGAGGGTTCGATGAGTGCCAAGACTGCTCGTGGCCTTACGTCGATGAGAATATTCAATCTCTAATGAATATGGAGCAAGGCGAGAGGGTTCGATGAGTGCCAAGACTGCTCGTGGCACTACGTCGATGAGAATCTTCAATCTCTAATGAATATGGAGCAAGGCGAGAGGGTTCGATGAGTGCCAAGACTGCTCGTGGCACTACGTCGATAAGAATCTATATTCTTAAATGGCTACGCAGCAAGTTATACGCTGAACTGGCTGCTGAAATAGCATAAATAATCATTGCGTAGTTACAGACTATAATAACAACAGGTAGCCCAATTTGATTTGCGATTTACTCACGATAATCTCTTCGATATTCAGTCTATGCTGAAAATCTTCAATCTCTAATGAATATGGAGCAAGGCGAGAGGGTTCGATGAGTGCCAAGACTGCTTGTGGCACTACGTCGATGAGAATCTTCAATCTCTAGTGAATATGGAGTAAGGCGAGAGGGTTCGATGAGTGTCAAGACTGCTCGTGGCACTACGTCGATAAGAAACTTTAATCTCAAATAGCTACGGAGCAGGTTATACGCTGAACTGGCTGCTGAAATAGTACAAATATTCATTGCTTAGTTACAGACTATAATAACAACAGGTAGCCGAGTTTGATTTGCGATTTACTCACGCTAATCTCTTCGATATTCAGTCTATGCTGAAAATCTTTAATCTGTAATGAATATGGAGCAAGGCGAGAGGGTTAGATGAGTGCCAAGACTGCTCGTGGCACTACGTCGATGAAAATCTTCAATCTCTAATGAATATGGAGCAAGGCGATAGGGTTCGATGAGTGTCAAGACTGCTCGTGGCACTACGTCGATAAGAATCTTTAATCTCAAATGGCTACGGAGCAAGTTATACGCAGAACTGACCGCTGAAATAGCATGAATAATCATTGTGTAGTTACAGACTATAATAACAACAGGGAGCCCAGTTTGATTTGCGATGTACTCACGCTAATCTCTTCGATATTCAGTCTATGCTGGAAATCTTCAATCTCTGATGAATATGATGCAAGGCGAGAGGGTTCGATGATTGTCAAGACTGCTCGTGGCACTACGTCGATAAGAATCTGTAATCTCAATTGGCTACGCAGCAAGTTATACGCTGAACTGGCTGCTGAAATAGCATAAATGATCATTGCGTAGTTACAGACTATAATAACAACAGGTAGCCCAATTTGATTTGCGATTTACTCACGCTAATCTCTTCGATATTCAGTCTATGCTGAAAATCTTCAATCTCTAATGAATATGGAGCAAGGCGAGAGGGTTCGATGAGTGCCAAGACTGCTCGTGGCACTACCTCGATGAGAATCTTCAATCTCTAGTGAATATGGAGCAAGGCGAGAGGGTTGGATGAGTGTCAAGACTGCTCGTGGCACTACGTCGATAAGAATCTACAATCTCAAATGGATAGGCAGCAAGTTATACGCTGAACTGGCTGCTGAAATAGCATAAATAATCATTGTGTAGTTACAGACTATAATCACAACAGGTAGCCCAGTTTGATTTGCGATTTACTCACGCTAATCTCTTCGATATTCAGTCTATGCTGAAAATCTTTAATCTGTAATGAATATGGAGCAAGGCGAGAGGGTTAGATGAGTGCCAAGACTGCTCGTGGCACTACGTCGATGAAAATCTTCAATCTCTAATGAATATGGAGCAAGGCGATAGGGTTCGATGAGTGTCAAGACTGCTCGTGGCACTACGTCGATAAGAATCTTTAATCTCAAATGGCTACGGAGCAAGTTATACGCAGAACTGACCGCTGAAATAGCATGAATAATCATTGTGTAGTTACAGACTATAATAACAACAGGGAGCCCAGTTTGATTTGCGATGTACTCACGCTAATCTCTTCGATATTCAGTCTATGCTGGAAATCTTCAATCTCTGATGAATATGATGCAAGGCGAGAGGGTTCGATGATTGTCAAGACTGCTCGTGGCACTACGTCGATAAGAATCTATAATCTCAATTGGCTACGCAGCAACGGAGCAAGTTATACGCTGAACTGGCTGCTGAAATAGCATAAATAATCATTGCGTAGTTACAGACTATAATAACAACAGGTAGCCCAATTTGATTTGCGATTTACTCACGATAATCTCTTCGATATTCAGTCTATGCTGAAAATCTTCAATCTCTAATGAATATGGAGCAAGGCGAGAGGGTTAGATGAGTGCCAAGACTGCTCGTGGCACTACGTCGATGAGAATCTTCAATCTCTAATGAATATGGAGCAAGGCGATAGGGTTCGATGAGTGTCAAGACTGCTCGTGGCACTACGTCGATAAGAATCTTTAATCTCAAATGGCTACGGAGCAAGTTATACGCTGAACTGGCTGCTGAAATAGCATAAATAATCATTGTGTAGTTACAGACTATAATCACAACAGGTAGCCCAGTTTGATTTGCGATTTACTCACGCTAATCTCTTCGATATTCAGTCTATGCTGAAAATCTTCAATCTCTAATGAATATGGAGCAAGGCGAGAGGGTTCGATGAGTGCCAAGACTGCTCGTGGCCTTACGTCGATGAGAATATTCAATCTCTAATGAATATGGAGCAAGGCGAGAGGGTTCGATGAGTGTCAAGACTGCTCGTGGCACTACGTCGATAAGAATCTTTAATCTCAAATGGCTACGGAGCAAGTTATACGCAGAACTGACCGCTGAAATAGCATAAATAATCATTGTGTAGTTACAGACTATAATAACAACAGGTAGCCCAGTTTGATTTGCGATTTACTCACGCTAATCTCTTCGATATTCAGTCTATGCTGGAAATCTTCAATCTCTGATGAATATGGAGCAAGGCGAGAGGGTTAGATGAGTGCCAAGACTGCTCGTGGCACTACGTCGATGAGAATCTTCAATCTCTAATGAATATGGAGCAAGGCGATAGGGTTCGATGAGTGTCAAGACTGCTCGTGGCACTACGTCGATAAGAATCTTTAATCTCAAATGGCTACGGAGCAAGTTATACGCAGAACTGACCGCTGAAATAGCATAAATAATCATTGTGTAGTTACAGACTATAATAACAACAGGTAGCCCAGTTTGATTTGCGATTTACTCACGCTAATCTCTTCGATATTTAGTCTATGCTGGAAATCTTCAATCTCTGATGAATATGATGCAAGGCGAGAGGGTTCGATGAGTGTCAAGACTGCTCGTGGCACTACGTTGATGAGAATCTGTAATCTCAATTGGCTACGCAGCAACGGAGCAAGTTATACGCTGAACTGGCTGCTGAAATAGCATAAATAATCATTGCGTAGTTACAGACTATAATAACAACAGGTAGCCCAATTTGATTTGCGATTTACTCACGATAATCTCTTCGATATTCAGTCTATGCTGAAAATCTTCAATCTCTAATGAATATGGAGCAAGGCGAGAGGGTTAGATGAGTGCCAAGACTGCTCGTGGCACTACGTCGATGAGAATCTTCAATCTCTAATGAATATGGAGCAAGGCGATAGGGTTCGATGAGTGTCAAGACTGCTCGTGGCACTACGTCGATAAGAATCTTTAATCTCAAATGGCTACGGAGCAAGTTATACGCTGAACTGGCTGCTGAAATAGCATAAATAATCATTGTGTAGTTACAGACTATAATCACAACAGGTAGCCCAGTTTGATTTGCGATTTACTCACGCTAATCTCTTCGATATTCAGTCTATGCTGAAAATCTTCAATCTCTAATGAATATGGAGCAAGGCGAGAGGGTTCGATGAGTGCCAAGACTGCTCGTGGCACTACCTCGATGAGAATCTTCAATCTCTAGTGAATATGGAGCAAGGCGAGAGGGTTGGATGAGTGTCAAGACTGCTCGTGGCACTACGTCGATAAGAATCTACAATCTCAAATGGATAGGCAGCAAGTTATACGCTGAACTGGCTGCTGAAATAGCATAAATAATCATTGTGTAGTTACAGACTATAATCACAACAGGTAGCCCAGTTTGATTTGCGATTTACTCACGCTAATCTCTTCGATATTCAGTCTATGCTGAAAATCTTTAATCTGTAATGAATATGGAGCAAGGCGAGAGGGTTAGATGAGTGCCAAGACTGCTCGTGGCACTACGTCGATGAAAATCTTCAATCTCTAATGAATATGGAGCAAGGCGATAGGGTTCGATGAGTGTCAAGACTGCTCGTGGCACTACGTCGATAAGAATCTTTAATCTCAAATGGCTACGGAGCAAGTTATACGCAGAACTGACCGCTGAAATAGCATGAATAATCATTGTGTAGTTACAGACTATAATAACAACAGGGAGCCCAGTTTGATTTGCGATGTACTCACGCTAATCTCTTCGATATTCAGTCTATGCTGGAAATCTTCAATCTCTGATGAATATGATGCAAGGCGAGAGGGTTCGATGATTGTCAAGACTGCTCGTGGCACTACGTCGATAAGAATCTGTAATCTCAATTGGCTACGCAGCAAGTTATACGCTGAACTGGCTGCTGAAATAGCATAAATGATCATTGCGTAGTTACAGACTATAATAACAACAGGTAGCCCAATTTGATTTGCGATTTACTCACGCTAATCTCTTCGATATTCAGTCTATGCTGAAAATCTTCAATCTCTAATGAATATGGAGCAAGGCGAGAGGGTTCGATGAGTGCCAAGACTGCTCGTGGCACTACCTCGATGAGAATCTTCAATCTCTAGTGAATATGGAGCAAGGCGAGAGGGTTGGATGAGTGTCAAGACTGCTCGTGGCACTACGTCGATAAGAATCTACAATCTCAAATGGATAGGCAGCAAGTTATACGCTGAACTGGCTGCTGAAATAGCATAAATAATCATTGTGTAGTTACAGACTATAATCACAACAGGTAGCCCAGTTTGATTTGCGATTTACTCACGCTAATCTCTTCGATATTCAGTCTATGCTGAAAATCTTCAATCTCTAATGAATATGGAGCAAGGCGAGAGGGTTCGATGAGTGCCAAGACTGCTCGTGGCCTTACGTCGATGAGAATATTCAATCTCTGATGAATATGGAGCAAGGCGAGAGGGATCGATGAGTGCCAAGACTGCTCGTGGCACTACGTCGATGAGAATCTTCAATCTCTAATGAATATGGAGCGAGGCGAGAGGGTTCGATGAGTGCCAAGACTGCTCGTGGCACTACGTCGATAAGAATCTATAATCTCATATGACTACGCAGCAAGTTATACCCTGAACTGGCTGCTGAAATAGCATAAATAATCATTGCGTAGTTACAGACTATAATAACAACAGGTAGCCCAATTTGATTTGCGATTTACTCACGATGATCTCTTCGATATTCAGTCTATGCTGAAAATCTTCAATCTCTAATGAATATGGAGCAAGGCGAGAGGTATCGATGAGTGCCAAGACTGCTTGTGGCACTACGTCGATGAGAATCTTCAATCTCTAGTGAATATGGAGTAAGGGGAGAGGGTTCGATGAGTGTCAAGACTGCTCGTGGCACTACGTCGATAAGAAACTTTAATCTCAAATAGCGACGGAGCAGGTTATACGCTGAACTGGCTGCTGAAATAGTATAAATATTCATTGCTTAGTTACAGACTATAATAACAACAGGTAGCCGAGTTTGATTTGCGATTTACTCACGCTAATCTCTTCGATATTCAGTCTATGCTGAAAATCTTTAATCTCTAATGAATATGGAGCAAGGCGAGAGGGTTAGATGAGTGCCAAGACTGCTCGTGGCACTACGTCGATGAGAATCTTCAATCTCTAATGAATATGGAGCAAGGCGATAGGGTTCGATGAGTGTCAAGACTGCTCGTGGCACTACGTCGATAAGAATCTTTAATCTCAAATGGCTACGCAGCAAGTTATACGCTGAACTGGCTGCTGAAATAGCATAAATAATCATTGCGTAGTTACAGACTATAATAACAACAGGTAGCCCAGTTTGATTAGCGATTTACTCACGCTAATCTCTTAGATATTCAGTCTATGCTAAAAATCGTCAATCTCTAATGAATATGGAGCAAGGCGAGAGGGTCGATGAGTGTCAAGACTGCTCGTGGCACTACATCGATAAGAATCTTCAATCTCAAATGGCTACGGAGCAAGTTATACGCTGAACTGGCTGCTGAAATAGCATAAATAATCATTGCGCAGTTACAGACTATAATAACAACAGGTAGCCCAATTTGATTTGCGATTTACTCACGATAATCTCTTCGATATTCAGTCTATGCTGAAAATCTCCAATCTCTAATGAATATGGAGCAAGGCGAGAGGGATCGATGAGTGCCAATACTGCTCGTGGCACTACGTCGATGAGAATCTTCAATCTCTAGTGGATATGGAGCAAGGCGAGAGGGTTCGATGAGTGTCAAGACTGCTCGTGGCACTACGTCGATAAGAATCTTTAATCTCAAATGGCTACGGAGCAGGGTATACGCTGAACTGGCTGCTGAAATAGTATAAATAATCATTGCTTAGTTACAGACTATAATAACAACAGGTAGCCAAGTTTGATTTGCGATTTACTCACGCTAATCTCTTCGAAATTCAGTCTATGCTGAAAATCTTCAATCTCTAATGAATATGGAGCAAGGCGAGAGGGTTAGATGAGTGCCAAGACTGCTCGTGGCACTACGTCGATGAGAATCTTCAATCTCTAATGAATATGGAGCAAGGCGATAGGGTTCGATGAGTGTCAAGACTGCTCGTGGCACTACGTCGATAAGAATCTTTAATCTCAAATGGCTACGGAGCAGGTTATACGCAGAACTGACCGCTGAAATAGCATAAATAATCATTGTGTAGTTACAGACTATAATAACAACAGGTAGCCCAGTTTGATTTGCGATTTACTCACGCTAATCTCTGCAATATTCAGTCTATGCTGGAAATCTTCAATCTCTGATGAATATGATGCAAGGCGAGAGGGTTCGATGAGTGTCAAGACTGCTCGTGGCACTACGTCGATAAGAATCTGTAATCTCAATTGGCTACGCAGCAAGTTATACGCTGAACTGGCTGCTGAAATAGCATAAATGATCATTGCGTAGTTACAGACTATAATAACAACAGGTAGCCCAATTTGATTTGCGATTTACTCACGCTAATCTCTTCGATATTCAGTCTATGCTGAAAATCTTCAATCTCTAATGAATATGGAGCAAGGCGAGAGGGTTCGATGAGTGCCAAGACTGCTCGTGGCACTACCTCGATGAGAATCTTCAATCTCTAGTGAATATGGAGCAATGCGAGAGGGTTGGATGAGTGTCAAGACTGCTCGTGGCACTACGTCGATAAGAATCTACAATCTCAAATGGATAGGCAGCAAGTTATACGCTGAACTGGCTGCTGAAATAGCATAAATAATCATTGTGTAGTTACAGACTATAATCACAACAGGTAGCCCAGTTTGATTTGCGATTTACTCACGCTAATCTCTTCGATATTCAGTCTATGCTGAAAATCTTCAATCTCTAATGAATATGGAGCAAGGCGAGAGGGTTCGATGAGTGCCAAGACTGCTCGTGGCCTTACGTCGATGAGAATATTCAATCTCTAATGAATATGGAGCAAGGCGAGAGGGTTCGATGAGTGCCAAGACTGCTCGTGGCACTACGTCGATGAGAATCTTCAATCTCTAATGAATATGGAGCAAGGCGAGAGGGTTCGATGAGTGCCAAGACTGCTCGTGGCACTACGTCGATAAGAATCTATAATCTCAAATGGCTACGCAGCAAGTTATACGATGAACTGGCTGCTGAAATAGCATAAATAATCATTGCGTAGTTACAGACTATAATAACAACAGGTAGCCCAATTTGATTTGCGATTTACTCACGATAATCTCTTCGATATTCAGTCTATGCTGAAAATCTTCAATCTCTAATGAATATGGAGCAAGGCGAGAGGGTTCGATGAGTGCCAAGACTGCTTGTGGCACTACGTCGATGAGAATCTTCAATCTCTAGTGAATATGGAGTAAGGCGAGAGGGTTCGATGAGTGTCAAGACTGCTCGTGGAACTACGTCGATAAGAAACTTTAATCTCAAATAGCTACGGAGCAGGTTATACGCTGAACTGGCTGCTGAAATAGTATAAATATTCATTGCTTAGTTACAGACTATAATAACAACAGGTAGCCGAGTTTGATTTGCGATTTACTCACGCTAATCTCTTCGATATTCAGTCTATGCTGAAAATCTTTAATCTCTAATGAATATGGAGCAAGGCGAGAGGGTTAGATGAGTGCCAAGACTGCTCGTGGCACTACGTCGATGAGAATCTTCAATCTCTAATGAATATGGAGCAAGGCGATAGGGTTCGATGAGTGTCAAGACTGCTCGTGGCACTACGTCGATAAGAATCTTTAATCTCAAATGGCTACGCAGCAAGTTATACGCTGAACTGGCTGCTGAAATAGCATAAATAATCATTGCGTAGTTACAGACTATAATAACAACAGGTAGCCCAGTTTGATTAGCGATTTACTCACGCTAATCTCTTCGATATTCAGTCTATGCTGAAAATCGTCAATCTCTAATGAATATGGAGCAAGGCCAGAGGGTTCGATGAGTGTCAAGACTGCTCGTGGCACTACGTCGATAAGAATCTTCAATCTCAAATGGCTACGCAGCATGTTATACGCTGAACTGGCTGCTGAAATAGCATAAATAATCATTGCGTAGTTACAGACTATAATAACAACAGGTAGCCCAGTTTGATTTGCGATTTACTCACGCTAATCTCTTCGATATTCAGTCTATGCTGAAAATCGTCAATCTCTAATGAATATGGAGCAAGGCCAGAGGGTTCGATGAGTGTCAAGACTGCTCGTGGCACTACGTCGATAAGAATCTTCAATCTCAAATGGCTACGCAGCAAGTTATACGCTGAACTGGCTGCTGAAATAGCATAAATAATCATTGCGTAGTTACAGACTATAATAACAACAGGTAGCCCAATTTGATTTGCGATTTACTCACGATAATCTCTTCGATATTCAGTCTATGCTGAAAATCTTCAATCTCTAATGAATATGGAGCAAGGCGAGAGGGTTCGATGAGTGTCAGGACTGCTCGTGGCACTACGTCGATAAAAATCCTTAATCTCAAATGGCTACGGAGCAAGT
This sequence comes from Tenthredo livida, assembly GCA_963992785.1. Classification (NCBI taxonomy): domain Eukaryota; kingdom Metazoa; phylum Arthropoda; class Insecta; order Hymenoptera; family Tenthredinidae; genus Tenthredo; species Tenthredo livida. Next base: position 6,623,116 of record OZ023073.1, read on the forward strand.
TATACGCTGAACTGGCTGCTGAAATAGCATAAATAATCATTGCGTAGTTACAGACTATGATAACAACAGGTAGCCCAATTTGATTTGCGATTTACTCACGATAATCTCTTCGATATTCAGTCTATGCTGAAAATCTTCAATCTCTAATGAATATGGAGCAAGGCGAGAGGGTTCGATGAGTGCCAAGACTGCTCGTGGCACTACGTCGATGAGAATCTTCAATTTCTAGTGAATATGGAGCAAGGCGAGAGGGTTCGATGACTGTCAAGACTGCTCGTGGCACTACGTCGATAAGAATCTTTAATCTCAAATGGCTACGGAGCAAGTTATACGCAGAACTGACCGCTGAAATAGCATGAATAATCATTGTGTAGTTACAGACTATAATAACAACAGGGAGCCCAGTTTGATTTGCGATGTACTCACGCTAATCTCTTCGATATTCAGTCTATGCTGGAAATCTTCAATCTCTAATGAATATGATTCAAGGCGAGAGGGTTCGATGAGTGTCAAGACTGCTCGTGGCACTACGTCGATAAGAATCTTTGATCTCAAATGGCTACGGAGCAGGTTATAAGCTGAACTGGCTGCTGAAATAGCATAAATAATCATTGCTTAGTTACAGACTATAATAACAACAGGTAGCCGAGTTTGATTTGCGATTTACTCACGCTAATCTCTTCGATATTCAGTCTATGCTGAAAATCTTCAATCTCTAATGAATATGGAGCAAGGCGAGAGGGTTAGATGAGTGCCAAGACTGCTCGTGGCACTACCTCGATGAGAATCTTCAATCTCTAATGAATATGGAGCAAGGCGATAGGGTTCGATGAGTGTCAAGACGGCTCGTGGCACTACGTCGATAAGAATCTTTAATCTCAAATGGCTACGGAGCAAGTTATACGCAGAACTGACCGCTGAAATAGCATAAATAATCATTGTGTAGTTACAGACTATAATAACAACAGGTAGCCCAGTTTGATTTGCGATTTACTCACGCTAATCTCTTCGATATTCAGTCTATGCTGAAAATCGTCAATTTCTAATGAATATGGAGCAAGGCCAGAGGGTTCGATGAGTGTCAAGACTGCTCGTGGCACTACGTCGATAAGAATCTTCAATCTCAAATGGCTACGCAGCAAGTTATACGCTGAACTGGCTGCTGAAATAGCATAAATAATCATTGCGTAGTTACAGACTATAATAACAACAGGTAGCCCAATTTGATTTGCGATTTACTCACGATAATCTCTTCGATATTCAGTCTATGCTGAAAATCTTCAATCTCTAATGAATATGGAGCAAGGCGAGAGGGTTCGATGAGTGTCAGGACTGCTCGTGGCACTACGTCGATAAAAATCCTTAATCTCAAATGGCTACGGAGCAAGTTATACGCTGAACTGGCTGCTGAAATAGCATAAATAATCATTGCGTAGTTACAGACTATAATAACAACAGGTAGCCCAGTTTGATTTGCGATTTACTCACGCTAATCTCTTCGATATTCAGTCTATGCGGAAAATCTTCAATCTCTAATGAATATTGAGCAAGGCGAGAGGGTTCGATGAGTGCCAAGACTGCTCGTGGCACTACGTCGATGAGAATCTTCAATCTCAAATGGCTACGCAGCAAGTTATACGCTGAACTGGCTGCTGAAATAGCATGAGTAATCATTGCGTAGTTACAGACTATAATAACAACAGGTAGCCCAGTTTGATTTGCGATTTACTCACGCTAATCTCTTCGATATTCAGTCTATGCTGGAAATCTTCAATCTCTAATGAATATGGAGCAAGGCGAGAGGGTTCGATGAGTGCCAAAACTGCTCGTGGCACTACGTCGATGAGAATCTTCAATCTCAAATGGCTACGCAGCAAGTTATACGCTGAACTGGCTGCTGAAATAGCATAAGTAATTATTGCGTAGTTACAGACTATAATAACAACAGGTAGCCCAGTTTGATTTGCGATTTACTCACGCTAATCTCTTCGATATTCAGTCCATGCTGAAAATCTTCAATCTCTAATGAATATTGAGCAAGGCGAGAGGGTTCGATGAGTGCCAAGACTGCTCGTGGCACTACGTCGATGAGAATCTTCAATCTCAAATGGCTACGCAGCAAGTTATACGCTGAACTGGCTGCTGAAATAGCATAAGTAATCATTGCGTAGTTACAGACTATAATAACAACAGGTAGCCCAGTTTGATTTGCGATTTACTCACGCTAATCTCTTCGATATTCAGTATATGCTGAAAATCTTCAATCTCGAATAGATACGGAGCAAGGCGAGAGGGTTCGATGAGTGCCAAGACTGCTCGTGGCACTACGTCGATGAGAATCTTCAATCTCAACTGGCTACGCAGCAAGTTATACGCTGAACTGGCTGCTGAAATAGCATAAGTAATCATTGCGTAGTTACAGACTATAATAACAACAGGTAGCCCAGTTTGATTTGCGATTTACTCACGCTAATCTCTTCGATATTCAGTCTATGCTGAAAATCTTCAATCTCCAATGAATATGGAGCAAGGCGAGAGGGTTCGATGAGTGCCAAGACTGCTCGTGGCACTACGTCGATGAGAATCTTCAATCTCAAATGGCTACGCAGTAAGTTATACGCTGAACTGGCTGCTGAAATAGCATAAATAATCATTGTGTAGTTACAGACTATAATCACAACAGGTAGCCCAGTTTGATTTGCGATTTACTCACGCTAATCTCTTCGATATTCAGTCTATGCTGAAAATCTTCAATCTCTAATGAATATGGAGCAAGGCGAGAGGGTTCGATGAGTGCCAAGACTGCTCGTGGCCTTACGTCGATGAGAATATTCAATCTCTAATGAATATGGAGCAAGGCGAGAGGGTTCGATGAGTGCCAAGACTGCTCGTGGCACTACGTCGATGAGAATCTTCAATCTCTAATGAATATGGAGCAAGGCGAGAGGGTTCGATGAGTGCCAAGACTGCTCGTGGCACTACGTCGATAAGAATCTATGATCTCAAATGGCTACGCAGCAAGTTATACGCTGAACTGGCTGCTGAAATAGCATAAATAATCATTGCGTAGTTACAGACTATAATAACAACAGGTAGCCCAGTTTGATTAGCGATTTACTCACGCTAATCTCTTCGATATTCAGTCTATGCTGAAAATCGTCAATCTCTAATGAATATGGAGCAAGGCCAGAGGGTTCGATGAGTGTCAAGACTGCTCGTGGCACTACGTCGATAAGAATCTTCAATCTCAAATGGCTACGCAGCATGTTATACGCTGAACTGGCTGCTGAAATAGCATAAATAATCATTGCGTAGTTACAGACTATAATAACAACAGGTAGCCCAGTTTGATTTGCGATTTACTCACGCTAATCTCTTCGATATTCAGTCTATGCTGAAAATCGTCAATCTCTAATGAATATGGAGCAAGGCCAGAGGGTTCGATGAGTGTCAAGACTGCTCGTGGCACTACGTCGATAAGAATCTTCAATCTCAAATGGCTACGCAGCAAGTTATACGCTGAACTGGCTGCTGAAATAGCATAAATAATCATTGCGTAGTTACAGACTATAATAACAACAGGTAGCCCAATTTGATTTGCGATTTACTCACGATAATCTCTTCGATATTCAGTCTATGCTGAAAATATTCAATCTCTAATGAATATGGAGCAAGGCGAGAGGGTTCGATGAGTGTCAGGACTGCTCGTGGCACTACGTCGATAAAAATCCTTAATCTCAAATGGCTACGGAGCAAGTTATACGCTGAACTGGCTGCTGAAATAGCATAAATAATCATTGCGTAGTTACAGACTATGATAACAACAGGTAGCCCAATTTGATTTGCGATTTACTCACGATAATCTCTTCGATATTCAGTCTATGCTGAAAATCTTCAATCTCTAATGAATATGGAGCAAGGCGAGAGGGTTCGATGAGTGCCAAGACTGCTCGTGGCACTACGTCGATGAGAATCTTCAATTTCTAGTGAATATGGAGCAAGGCGAGAGGGTTCGATGACTGTCAAGACTGCTCGTGGCACTACGTCGATGAGAATCTTTAATCTCAAATGGCTACGGAGCAAGTTATACGCTGAACTGGCTGCTGAAATAGCATAAATAATCATTGCTTAGTTACAGACTATAATAACGACAGGTAGCCGAGTTTGATTTGCGATTTACTCACGCTAATCTCTTCGATATTCAGTCTATGCTGAAAATCTTCAATCTCTCATGAATATGGAGCAAGGCGAGAGGGTTAGATGAGTGCCAAGACTGCTCGTGGCACTACGTCGATGAGAATCTTCAATCTCTAATGAATATGGAGCAAGGCGAGAGGGTTCGATGAGTGCCAAGACTGCTCGTGGCACTACGTCGATGAGAATCTTCAATCTCTAATGAATATGGAGCAAGGCGAGAGGGTTCGATGAGTGCCAAGACTGCTCGTGGAACTACGTCGATAAGAAACTTTAATCTCAAATAGCTACGGAGCAGGTTATACGCTGAACTGGCTGCTGAAATAGTATAAATATTCATTGCTTAGTTACAGACTATAATAACAACAGGTAGCCGAGTTTGATTTGCGATTTACTCACGCTAATCTCTTCGATATTCAGTCTATGCTGAAAATCTTTAATCTCTAATGAATATGGAGCAAGGCGAGAGGGTTAGATGAGTGCCAAGACTGCTCGTGGCACTACGTCGATGAGAATCTTCAATCTCTAATGAATATGGAGCAAGGCGATAGGGTTCGATGAGTGTCAAGACTGCTCGTGGCACTACGTCGATAAGAATCTTTAATCTCAAATGGCTACGCAGCAAGTTATACGCTGAACTGGCTGCTGAAATAGCATAAATAATCATTGCGTAGTTACAGACTATAATAACAACAGGTAGCCCAGTTTGATTAGCGATTTACTCACGCTAATCTCTTCGATATTCAGTCTATGCTGAAAATCGTCAATCTCTAATGAATATGGAGCAAGGCCAGAGGGTTCGATGAGTGTCAAGACTGCTCGTGGCACTACGTCGATAAGAATCTTCAATCTCAAATGGCTACGCAGCATGTTATACGCTGAACTGGCTGCTGAAATAGCATAAATAATCATTGCGTAGTTACAGACTATAATAACAACAGGTAGCCCAGTTTGATTTGCGATTTACTCACGCTAATCTCTTCGATATTCAGTCTATGCTGAAAATCGTCAATCTCTAATGAATATGGAGCAAGGCCAGAGGGTTCGATGAGTGTCAAGACTGCTCGTGGCACTACGTCGATAAGAATCTTCAATCTCAAATGGCTACGCAGCAAGTTATACGCTGAACTGGCTGCTGAAATAGCATAAATAATCATTGCGTAGTTACAGACTATAATAACAACAGGTAGCCCAATTTGATTTGCGATTTACTCACGATAATCTCTTCGATATTCAGTCTATGCTGAAAATATTCAATCTCTAATGAATATGGAGCAAGGCGAGAGGGTTCGATGAGTGTCAGGACTGCTCGTGGCACTACGTCGATAAAAATCCTTAATCTCAAATGGCTACGGAGCAAGTTATACGCTGAACTGGCTGCTGAAATAGCATAAATAATCATTGCGTAGTTACAGACTATGATAACAACAGGTAGCCCAATTTGATTTGCGATTTACTCACGATAATCTCTTCGATATTCAGTCTATGCTGAAAATCTTCAATCTCTAATGAATATGGAGCAAGGCGAGAGGGTTCGATGAGTGCCAAGACTGCTCGTGGCACTACGTCGATGAGAATCTTCAATTTCTAGTGAATATGGAGCAAGGCGAGAGGGTTCGATGACTGTCAAGACTGCTCGTGGCACTACGTCGATGAGAATCTTTAATCTCAAATGGCTACGGAGCAAGTTATACGCTGAACTGGCTGCTGAAATAGCATAAATAATCATTGCTTAGTTACAGACTATAATAACGACAGGTAGCCGAGTTTGATTTGCGATTTACTCACGCTAATCTCTTCGATATTCAGTCTATGCTGAAAATCTTCAATCTCTAATGAATATGGAGCAAGGCGAGAGGGTTAGATGAGTGCCAAGACTGCTCGTGGCACTACGTCGATGAGAATCTTCAATCTCTAATGAATATGGAGCAAGGCGATAGGGTTCGATGAGTGTCAAGACTGCTCGTGGCACTACGTCGATAAGAATCTTTAATCTCAAATGGCTACGGAGCAAGTTATACGCAGAACTGACCGCTGAAATAGCATGAATAATCATTGTGTAGTTACAGACTATAATAACAACAGGGAGCCCAGTTTGATTTGCGATGTACTCACGCTAATCTCTTCGATATTCAGTCTATGCTGGAAATCTTCAATCTCTAATGAATATGATGCAAGGCGAGAGGGTTCGATGAGTGTCAAGACTGCTCGTGGCACTACGTCGATAAGAATCTTTGATCTCAAATGGCTACGGAGCAGGTTATAAGCTGAACTGGCTGCTGAAATAGCATAAATAATCATTGCTTAGTTACAGACTATAATAACAACAGGTAGCCGAGTTTGATTTGCGATTTACTCACGCTAATCTCTTCGATATTCAGTCTATGCTGAAAATCTTCAATCTCTAATGAATATGGAGCAAGGCGAGAGGGTTAGATGAGTGCCAAGACTGCTCGTGGCACTACGTCGATGAGAATCTTCAATCTCTAATGAATATGGAGCAAGGCGATAGGGTTCGATGAGTGTCAAGACGGCTCGTGGCACTACGTCGATAAGAATCTTTAATCTCAAATGGCTACGGAGCAAGTTATACGCAGAACTGACCGCTGAAATAGCATAAATAATCATTGTGTAGTTACAGACTATAATAACAACAGGTAGCCCAGTTTGATTTGCGATTTACTCCTGCTAATCTCTTCGATATTCAGTCTATGCTGAAAATCGTCAATCTCTAATGAATATGGAGCAAGGCCAGAGGGTTCGATGAGTGTCAAGACTGCTCGTGGCACTACGTCGATAAGAATCTTCAATCTCAAATGGCTACGCAGCAAGTTATACGCTGAACTGGCTGCTGAAATAGCATAAATAATCATTGCGTAGTTACAGACTATAATAACAACAGGTAGCCCAGTTTGATTTGCGATTTACTCACGCTAATCTCTTCGATATTCAGTCTATGCTGAAAATCGTTAATCTCTAATGAATATGGAGCAAGGCCAGAGGGTTCGATGAGTGTCAAGACTGCTCGTGGCACTACGTCGATAAGAATCTTCAATCTCAAATGACTACGCAGCAAGTTATACGCTGAACTGGCTGCTGAAATAGCATAAATAATCATTGCGTAGTTACAGACTATAATAACAACAGGTAGCCCAATTTGATTTGCGATTTACTCACGATAATCTCTTCGATATTCAGTCTATGCTGAAAATCTTCAATCTCTAATGAATATGGAGCAAGGCGAGAGGGTTCGATGAGTGTCAGGACTGCTCGTGGCACTACGTCGATGAAAATCCTTAATCTCAAATGGCTACGGAGCAAGTTATACGCTGAACTGGCTGCTGAAATAGCATAAATAATCATTGCGTAGTTACAGACTATAATAACAACAGGTAGCCCAGTTTGATTTGCGATTTACTCACGCTAATCTCTTCGATATTCAGTCTATGCGGAAAATCTTCAATCTCTAATGAATATTGAGCAAGGCGAGAGGGTTCGATGAGTGCCAAGACTGCTCGTGGCACTACGTCGATGAGAATCTTCAATCTCAAATGGCTACGCAGCAAGTTATACGCTGAACTGGCTGCTGAAATAGCATAAGTAATCATTGCGTAGTTACAGACTATAATAACAACAGGTAGCCCAGTTTGATTTGCGATTTACTCACGCTAATCTCTTCGATATTCAGTCTATGCTGAAAATCTTCAATCTCTAATGAATATGGAGCAAGGCGAGAGGGTTCGATGAGTGCCAAGACTGCTCGTGGCACTACGTCGATGAGAATCTCCAATCTCTAATGAATATGGAGCAAGGCGAGAGGGTTCGATGAGTGTCAGGACTGCTCGTGGCACTACGTCGATAAGAATCTTTAATCTCAAATGGCTACGGACCAAGTTATACGCTGAACTGGCTGCTGAAATAGCATAAATAATCATTGCATAGTTACAGACTATAATAACAACAGGTAGTTCAGTTTGATTTGCGATTTACTCACGCTAATCTCTTCAATATTCAGTCTATGCTGAAAATCTTCAATCTCGAATGGATACGGAGCAAGGCGAGAGGGTTCGATGAGTGCCAAGACTGCTCGTGGCACTACGTCGATGAGAATCTTCAATCTCAAATGGCTACGCAGCAAGTTATACGCTGAACTGGCTGCTGAAATAGCATAAGTAATCATTGCGTAGTTACAGACTATAATAACAACAGGTAGCCCAGTTTGATTTGCGATTTACTCACGCTAATCTCTTCGATATTCAGTCTATGCTGAAAATCTTCAATCTCGAATGGATACGGAGCAAGGCGAGAGGGTTCGATGAGTGCCAAGACTGCTCGTGGCACTACGTCGATGAGAATCTTCAATCTCAAATGGCTACGCAGCAAGTTATACGCTGAACTGGCTGCTGAAATAGCATAAGTAATCATTGCGTAGTTACAGACTATAATAACAACAGGTAGCCCAGTTTGATTTGCGATTTACTCACGCTAATCTCTTCGATATTCAGTCTATGCTGGAAATCTTCAATCTCTGATGAATATGATGCAAGGCGAGAGGGTTCGATGAGTGTCAAGACTGCTCGTGGCACTACGTCGATAAGAATCTGTAATCTCAATTGGCTACGCAGCAAGTTATACGCTGAACTGGCTGCTGAAATAGCATAAATGATCATTGCGTAGTTACAGACTATAATAACAACAGGTAGCCCAATTTGATTTGCTATTTACTCACGCTAATCTCTTCGATATTCAGTCTATGCTGAAAATCTTCAATCTCTAATGAATATGGAGCAAGGCGAGAGGGTTCGATGAGTGCCAAGACTGCTCGTGGCACTACCTCGATGAGAATCTTCAATCTCTAGTGAATATGGAGCAATGCGAGAGGGTTGGATGAGTGTCAAGACTGCTCGTGGCACTACGTCGATAAGAATCTACAATCTCAAATGGATAGGCAGCAAGTTATACGCTGAACTGGCTGCTGAAATAGCATAAATAATCATTGTGTAGTTACAGACTATAATCACAACAGGTAGCCCAGTTTGATTTGCGATTTACTCACGCTAATCTCTTCGATATTCAGTCTATGCTGAAAATCTTCAATCTCTAATGAATATGGAGCAAGGCGAGAGGGTTCGATGAGTGCCAAGACTGCTCGTGGCCTTACGTCGATGAGAATATTCAATCTCTAATGAATATGGAGCAAGGCGAGAGGGTTCGATGAGTGCCAAGACTGCTCGTGGCACTACGTCGATGAGAATCTTCAATCTCTAATGAATATGGAGCAAGGCGAGAGGGTTCGATGAGTGCCAAGACTGCTCGTGGCACTACGTCGATAAGAATCTATAATCTCAAATGGCTACGCAGCAAGTTATACGCTGAACTGGCTGCTGAAATAGCATAAATAATCATTGCGTAGTTACAGACTATAATAACAACAGGTAGCCCAATTTGATTTGCGATTTACTCACGATAATCTCTTCGATATTCAGTCTATGCTGAAAATCTTCAATCTCTAATGAATATGGAGCAAGGCGAGAGGGTTCGATGAGTGCCAATACTGCTCGTGGCACTACGTCGATGAGAATCTTCAATCTCTAGTGAATATGGAGCAAGGCGAGAGGGTTCGATGAGTGTCAAGACTGCTCGTGGCACTACGTCGATAAGAATCTTTAATCTCAAATGGCTACGGAGCAGGGTATACGCTGAACTGGCTGCTGAAATAGTATAAATAATCATTGCTTAGTTACAGACTATAATAACAACAGGTAGCCAAGTTTGATTTGCGATTTACTCACGCTAATCTCTTCGAAATTCAGTCTATGCTGAAAATCTTCAATCTCTAATGAATATGGAGCAAGGCGAGAGGGTTAGATGAGTGCCAAGACTGCTCGTGGCACTACGTCGATGAGAATCTTCAATCTCTAATGAATATGGAGCAAGGCGATAGGGTTCGATGAGTGTCAAGACTGCTCGTGGCACTACGTCGATGAGAATCTTTAATCTCAAATGGCTACGGAGCAAGTTATACGCAGAACTGACCGCTGAAATAGCATAAATAATCATTGTGTAGTTACAGACTATAATAACAACAGGTAGCCCAGTTTGATTTGCGATTTACTCACGCTAATCTCTTCGATATTCAGTCTATGCTGGAAATCTTCAATCTCTGATGAATATGATGCAAGGCGAGAGGGTTCGATGAGTGTCAAGACTGCTTGTGGCACTACGTCGATAAGAATCTGTAATCTCAATTGGCTACGCAGCAAGTTATACGCTGAACTGGCTGCTGAAATAGCATAAATGATCATTGCGTAGTTACAGACTATAATAACAACAGGTAGCCCAATTTGATTTGCGATTTACTCACGCTAATCTCTTCGATATTCAGTCTATGCTGAAAATCTTCAATCTCTAATGAATATGGAGCAAGGCGAGAGGGTTCGATGAGTGCCAAGACTGCTCGTGGCACTACCTCGATGAGAATCTTCAATCTCTAGTGAATATGGAGCAATGCGAGAGGGTTGGATGAGTGTCAAGACTGCTCGTGGCACTACGTCGATAAGAATCTACAATCTCAAATGGATAGGCAGCAAGTTATACGCTGAACTGGCTGCTGAAATAGCATAAATAATCATTGTGTAGTTACAGACTATAATCACAACAGGTAGCCCAGTTTGATTTGCGATTTACTCACGCTAATCTCTTCGATATTCAGTCTATGCTGAAAATCTTCAATCTCTAATGAATATGGAGCAAGGCGAGAGGGTTCGATGAGTGCCAAGACTGCTCGTGGCCTTACGTCGATGAGAATATTCAATCTCTAATGAATATGGAGCAAGGCGAGAGGGTTCGATGAGTGCCAAGACTGCTCGTGGCACTACGTCGATGAGAATCTTCAATCTCTAATGAATATGGAGCAAGGCGAGAGGGTTCGATGAGTGCCAAGACTGCTCGTGGCACTACGTCGATAAGAATCTATAATCTCAAATGGCTACGCAGCAAGTTATACGCTGAACTGGCTGCTGAAATAGCATAAATAATCATTGCGTAGTTACAGACTATAATAACAACAGGTAGCCCAATTTGATTTGCGATTTACTCACGATAATCTCTTCGATATTCAGTCTATGCTGAAAATCTTCAATCTCTAATGAATATGGAGCAAGGCGAGAGGGTTCGATGAGTGCCAAGACTGCTCGTGGCACTACGTCGATAAAAATCCTTAATCTCAAATGGCTACGGAGCAAGTTATACGCTGAACTGGCTGCTGAAATAGCATAAATAATCATTGCGTAGTTACAGACTATGATAACAACAGGTAGCCCAATTTGATTTGCGATTTACTCACGATAATCTCTTCGATATTCAGTCTATGCTGAAAATCTTCAATCTCTAATGAATATGGAGCAAGGCGAGAGGGTTCGATGAGTGCCAAGACTGCTCGTGGCACTACGTCGATGAGAATCTTCAATTTCTAGTGAATATGGAGCAAGGCGAGAGGGTTCGATGACTGTCAAGACTGCTCGTGGCACTACGTCGATGAGAATCTTTAATCTCAAATGGCTACGGAGCAAGTTATACGCTGAACTGGCTGCTGAAATAGCATAAATAATCATTGCTTAGTTACAGACTATAATAACGACAGGTAGCCGAGTTTGATTTGCGATTTACTCACGCTAATCTCTTCGATATTCAGTCTATGCTGAAAATCTTCAATCTCTAATGAATATGGAGCAAGGCGAGAGGGTTAGATGAGTGCCAAGACTGCTCGTGGCACTACGTCCATGAGAATCTTCAATCTCTAATGAATATGGAGCAAGGCGATAGGGTTCGATGAGTGTCAAGACTGCTCGTGGCACTACGTCGATAAGAATCTTTAATCTCAAATGGCTACGGAGCAAGTTATACGCAGAACTGACCGCTGAAATAGCATGAATAATCATTGTGTAGTTACAGACTATAATAACAACAGGGAGCCCAGTTTGATTTGCGATGTACTCACGCTAATCTCTTCGATATTCAGTCTATGCTGGAAATCTTCAATCTCTAATGAATATGATGCAAGGCGAGAGGGTTCGATGAGTGTCAAGACTGCTCGTGGCACTACGTCGATAAGAATCTTTGATCTCAAATGGCTACGGAGCAGGTTATAAGCTGAACTGGCTGCTGAAATAGCATAAATAATCATTGCTTAGTTACAGACTATAATAACAACAGGTAGCCGAGTTTGATTTGCGATTTACTCACGCTAATCTCTTCGATATTCAGTCTATGCTGAAAATCTTCAATCTCTAATGAATATGGAGCAAGGCGAGAGGGTTAGATGAGTGCCAAGACTGCTCGTGGCACTACGTCGATGAGAATCTTCAATCTCTAATGAATATGGAGCAAGGCGATAGGGTTCGATGAGTGTCAAGACGGCTCGTGGCACTACGTCGATAAGAATCTTTAATCTCAAATGGCTACGGAGCAAGTTATACGCAGAACTGACCGCTGAAATAGCATAAATAATCATTGTGTAGTTACAGACTATAATAACAACAGGTAGCCCAGTTTGATTTGCGATTTACTCCTGCTAATCTCTTCGATATTCAGTCTATGCTGAAAATCGTCAATCTCTAATGAATATGGAGCAAGGCCAGAGGGTTCGATGAGTGTCAAGACTGCTCGTGGCACTACGTCGATAAGAATCTTCAATCTCAAATGGCTACGCAGCAAGTTATACGCTGAACTGGCTGCTGAAATAGCATAAATAATCATTGCGTAGTTACAGACTATAATAACAACAGGTAGCCCAGTTTGATTTGCGATTTACTCACGCTAATCTCTTCGATATTCAGTCTATGCTGAAAATCGTTAATCTCTAATGAATATGGAGCAAGGCCAGAGGGTTCGATAAGTGTCAAGACTGCTCGTGGCACTACGTCGATAAGAATCTTCAATCTCAAATGGCTACGCAGCAAGTTATACGCTGAACTGGCTGCTGAAATAGCATAAATAATCATTGCGTAGTTACAGACTATAATAACAACAGGTAGCCCAATTTGATTTGCGATTTACTCACGATAATCTCTTCGATATTCAGTCTATGCTGAAAATCTTCAATCTCTAATGAATATGGAGCAAGGCGAGAGGGTTCGATGAGTGTCAGGACTGCTCGTGGCACTACGTCGATAAGAATCTTTAATCTCAAATGGCTACGGACCAAGTTATACGCTGAACTGGCTGCTGAAATAGCATAAATAATCATTGCATAGTTACAGACTATAATAACAACAGGTAGTTCAGTTTGATTTGCGATTTACTCACGCTAATCTCTTCAATATTCAGTCTATGCTGAAAATCTTCAATCTCGAATGGATACGGAGCAAGGCGAGAGGGTTCGATGAGTGCCAAGACTGCTCGTGGCACTACGTCGATGAGAATCTTCAATCTCAAATGGCTACGCAGCAAGTTATACGCTGAACTGGCTGCTGAAATAGCATAAGTAATCATTGCGTAGTTACAGACTATAATAACAACAGGTAGCCCAGTTTGATTTGCGATTTACTCACGCTAATCTCTTCGATATTCAGTCTATGCTGAAAATCTTCAATCTCGAATGGATACGGAGCAAGGCGAGAGGGTTCGATGAGTGCCAAGACTGCTCGTGGCACTACGTCGATGAGAATCTTCAATCTCAAATGGCTACGCAGCAAGTTATACGCTGAACTGGCTGCTGAAATAGCATAAGTAATCATTGCGTAGTTACAGACTATAATAACAACAGGTAGCCCAGTTTGATTTGCGATTTACTCACGCTAGTCTCTTCGATATTCAGTCTATGCTGGAAATCTTCAATCTCTAATGAATATGGAGCAAGGCGAGAGGGTTCGATGAGTGCCAAGACTGCTCGTGGCACTACGTCGATGAGAATCTTCAATCTCTAATGAATATGGAGCAAGGCGAGAGGGTTCGATGAGTGCCAAGACTGCTCGTGGCACTACGTCGATAAGAATCTATAATCTCAAATGGCTACGCAGCAAGTTATACGCTGAACTGGCTGCTGAAATAGCATAAATAATCATTGCGTAGTTACAGACTATAATAACAACAGGTAGCCCAATTTGATTTGCGATTTACTCACGATAATCTCTTCGATATTCAGTCTATGCTGAAAATCTTCAATCTCTAATGAATATGGAGCAAGGCGAGAGGGTTCGATGAGTGCCAATACTGCTCGTGGCACTACGTCGATGAGAATCTTCAATCTCTAGTGAATATGGAGCAAGGCGAGAGGGTTCGATGAGTGTCAAGACTGCTCGTGGCACTACGTCGATAAGAATCTTTAATCTCAAATGGCTACGGAGCAGGGTATACGCTGAACTGGCTGCTGAAATAGTATAAATAATCATTGCTTAGTTACAGACTATAATAACAACAGGTAGCCAAGTTTGATTTGCGATTTACTCACGCTAATCTCTTCGAAATTCAGTCTATGCTGAAAATCTTCAATCTCTAATGAATATGGAGCAAGGCGAGAGGGTTAGATGAGTGCCAAGACTGCTCGTGGCACTACGTCGATGAGAATCTTCAATCTCTAATGAATATGGAGCAAGGCGATAGGGTTCGATGAGTGTCAAGACTGCTCGTGGCACTACGTCGATGAGAATCTTTAATCTCAAATGGCTACGGAGCAAGTTATACGCAGAACTGACCGCTGAAATAGCATAAATAATCATTGTGTAGTTACAGACTATAATAACAACAGGTAGCCCAGTTTGATTTGCGATTTACTCACGCTAATCTCTTCGATATTCAGTCTATGCTGGAAATCTTCAATCTCTGATGAATATGATGCAAGGCGAGAGGGTTCGATGAGTGTCAAGACTGCTTGTGGCACTACGTCGATAAGAATCTGTAATCTCAATTGGCTACGCAGCAAGTTATACGCTGAACTGGCTGCTGAAATAGCATAAATGATCATTGCGTAGTTACAGACTATAATAACAACAGGTAGCCCAATTTGATTTGCGATTTACTCACGCTAATCTCTTCGATATTCAGTCTATGCTGAAAATCTTCAATCTCTAATGAATATGGAGCAAGGCGAGAGGGTTCGATGAGTGCCAAGACTGCTCGTGGCACTACCTCGATGAGAATCTTCAATCTCTAGTGAATATGGAGCAATGCGAGAGGGTTGGATGAGTGTCAAGACTGCTCGTGGCACTACGTCGATAAGAATCTACAATCTCAAATGGATAGGCAGCAAGTTATACGCTGAACTGGCTGCTGAAATAGCATAAATAATCATTGTGTAGTTACAGACTATAATCACAACAGGTAGCCCAGTTTGATTTGCGATTTACTCACGCTAATCTCTTCGATATTCAGTCTATGCTGAAAATCTTCAATCTCTAATGAATATGGAGCAAGGCGAGAGGGTTCGATGAGTGCCAAGACTGCTCGTGGCCTTACGTCGATGAGAATATTCAATCTCTAATGAATATGGAGCAAGGCGAGAGGGTTCGATGAGTGCCAAGACTGCTCGTGGCACTACGTCGATGAGAATCTTCAATCTCTAATGAATATGGAGCAAGGCGAGAGGGTTCGATGAGTGCCAAGACTGCTCGTGGCACTACGTCGATAAGAATCTATAATCTCAAATGGCTACGCAGCAAGTTATACGCTGAACTGGCTGCTGAAATAGCATAAATAATCATTGCGTAGTTACAGACTATAATAACAACAGGTAGCCCAATTTGATTTGCGATTTACTCACGATAATCTCTTCGATATTCAGTCTATGCTGAAAATCTTCAATCTCTAATGAATATGGAGCAAGGCGAGAGGGTTCGATGAGTGCCGAGACTGCTTGTGGCACTACGTCGATGAGAATCTTCAATCTCTAGTGAATATGGAGTAAGGCGAGAGGGTTCGATGAGTGTCAAGACTGCTCGTGGAACTACGTCGATAAGAAACTTTAATCTCAAATAGCTACGGAGCAGGTTATACGCTGAACTGGCTGCTGAAATAGTATAAATATTCATTGCTTAGTTACAGACTATAATAACAACAGGTAGCCGAGTTTGATTTGCGATTTACTCACGCTAATCTCTTCGATATTCAGTCTATGCTGAAAATCTTTAATCTCTAATGAATATGGAGCAAGGCGAGAGGGTTAGATGAGTGCCAAGACTGCTCGTGGCACTACGTCGATGAGAATCTTCAATCTCTAATGAATATGGAGCAAGGCGATAGGGTTCGATAAGTGTCAAGACTGCTCGTGGCACTACGTCGATAAGAATCTTTAATCTCAAATGGCTACGCAGCAAGTTATACGCTGAACTGGCTGCTGAAATAGCATAAATAATCATTGCGTAGTTACAGACTATAATAACAACAGGTAGCCCAGTTTGATTAGCGATTTACTCACGCTAATCTCTTCGATATTCAGTCTATGCTGAAAATCGTCAATCTCTAATGAATATGGAGCAAGGCCAGAGGGTTCGATGAGTGTCAAGACTGCTCGTGGCACTACGTCGATAAGAATCTTCAATCTCAAATGGCTACGCAGCATGTTATACGCTGAACTGGCTGCTGAAATAGCATAAATAATCATTGCGTAGTTACAGACTATAATAACAACAGGTAGCCCAGTTTGATTTGCGATTTACTCACGCTAATCTCTTCGATATTCAGTCTATGCTGAAAATCGTCAATCTCTAATGAATATGGAGCAAGGCCAGAGGGTTCGATGAGTGTCAAGACTGCTCGTGGCACTACGTCGATAAGAATCTTCAATCTCAAATGGCTACGCAGCAAGTTATACGCTGAACTGGCTGCTGAAATAGCATAAATAATCATTGCGTAGTTACAGACTATAATAACAACAGGTAGCCCAATTTGATTTGCGATTTACTCACGATAATCTCTTCGATATTCAGTCTATGCTGAAAATCTTCAATCTCTAATGAATATGGAGCAAGGCGAGAGGGTTCGATGAGTGTCAGGACTGCTCGTGGCACTACGTCGATAAAAATCCTCAATCTCAAATGACTATGGAGCAAGTTATACGCTGAACTGGCTGCTGAAATAGCATAAATAATCATTGCGTAGTTACAGACTATGATAACAACAGGTAGCCCAATTTGATTTGCGATTTACTCACGATAATCTCTTCGATATTCAGTCTATGCTGAAAATCTTCAATCTCTAATGAATATGGAGCAAGGCGAGAGGGTTCGATGAGTGCCAAGACTGCTCGTGGCACTACGTCGATGAGAATCTTCAATTTCTAGTGAATATGGAGCAAGGCGAGAGGGTTCGATGACTGTCAAGACTGCTCGTGGCACTACGTCGATGAGAATCTTTAATCTCAAATGGCTACGGAGCAAGTTATACGCTGAACTGGCTGCTGAAATAGCATAAATAATCATTGCTTAGTTACAGACTATAATAACGACAGGTAGCCGAGTTTGATTTGCGATTTACTCACGCTAATCTCTTCGATATTCAGTCTATGCTGAAAATCTTCAATCTCTAATGAATATGGAGCAAGGCGAGAGGGTTAGATGAGTGCCAAGACTGCTCGTGGCACTACGTCGATGAGAATCTTCAATCTCTAATGAATATGGAGCAAGGCGATAGGGTTCGATGAGTGTCAAGACTGCTCGTGGCACTACGTCGATAAGAATCTTTAATCTCAAATGGCTACGGAGCAAGTTATACGCAGAACTGACCGCTGAAATAGCATGAATAATCATTGTGTAGTTACAGACTATAATAACAACAGGGAGCCCAGTTTGATTTGCGATGTACTCACGCTAATCTCTTCGATATTCAGTCTATGCTGGAAATCTTCAATCTCTAATGAATATGATGCAAGGCGAGAGGGTTCGATGAGTGTCAAGACTGCTCGTGGCACTACGTCGATAAGAATGTTTGATCTCAAATGGCTACGGAGCAGGTTATAAGCTGAACTGGCTGCTGAAATAGCATAAATAATCATTGCTTAGTTACAGACTATAATAACAACAGGTAGCCGAGTTTGATTTGCGATTTACTCACGCTAATCTCTTCGATATTCAGTCTATGCTGAAAATCTTCAATCTCTAATGAATATGGAGCAAGGCGAGAGGGTTAGATGAGTGCCAAGACTGCTCGTGGCACTACGTCGATGAGAATCTTCAATCTCTAATGAATATGGAGCAAGGCGATAGGGTTCGATGAGTGTCAAGACGGCTCGTGGCACTACGTCGATAAGAATCTTTAATCTCAAATGGCTACGGAGCAAGTTATACGCAGAACTGACCGCTGAAATAGCATAAATAATCATTGTGTAGTTACAGACTATAATAACAACAGGTAGCCCAGTTTGATTTGCGATTTACTCCTGCTAATCTCTTCGATATTCAGTCTATGCTGAAAATCGTCAATCTCTAATGAATATGGAGCAAGGCCAGAGGGTTCGATGAGTGTCAAGACTGCTCGTGGCACTACGTCGATAAGAATCTTCAATCTCAAATGGCTACGCAGCAAGTTATACGCTGAACTGGCTGCTGAAATAGCATAAATAATCATTGCGTAGTTACAGACTATAATAACAACAGGTAGCCCAGTTTGATTTGCGATTTACTCACGCTAATCTCTTCGATATTCAGTCTATGCTGAAAATCGTCAATCTCTAATGAATATGGAGCAAGGCCAGAGGGTTCGATGAGTGTCAAGACTGCTCGTGGCACTACGTCGATAAGAATCTTCAATCTCAAATGGCTACGCAGCAAGTTATACGCTTGAACTGGCTGCTGAAATAGCATAAATAATCATTGCGTAGTTACAGACTATAATAACAACAGGTAGCCCAATTTGATTTGCGATTTACTCACGATAATCTCTTCGATATTCAGTCTATGCTGAAAATCTTCAATCTCTAATGAATATGGAGCAAGGCGAGAGGGTTCGATGAGTGTCAGGACTGCTCGTGGCACTACGTCGATAAAAATCCTTAATCTCAAATGGCTACGGAGCAAGTTATACGCTGAACTGGCTGCTGAAATAGCATAAATAATCATTGCGTAGTTACAGACTATAATAACAACAGGTAGCCCAGTTTGATTTGCGATTTACTCACGCTAATCTCTTCGATATTCAGTCTATGCTGAAAATCTTCAATCTCTAATGAATATTGAGCAAGGCGAGAGGGTTCGATGAGTGCCAAGACTGCTCGTGGCACTACGTCGATGAGAATCTTCAATCTCAAATGGCTACGCAGCAAGTTATACGCTGAACTGGCTGCTGAAATAGCATAAGTAATCATTGCGTAGTTACAGACTATAATAACAACAGGTAGCCCAGTTTGATTTGCAATTTACTCACGCTAATCTCTTCGATATTCAGTCTATGCTGAAAATCTTCAATCTCTAATGAATATGGAGCAAGGCGAGAGGGTTCGATGAGTGCCAAGACTGCTCGTGGCACTACGTCGATGAGAATCTCCAATCTCTAATGAATATGGAGCAAGGCGAGAGGGTTCGATGAGTGTCAGGACTGCTCGTGGCACTACGTCGATAAGAATCTTTAATCTCAAATGGCTACGGACCAAGTTATACGCTGAACTGGCTGCTGAAATAGCATAAATAATCATTGCATAGTTACAGACTATAATAACAACAGGTAGTTCAGTTTGATTTGCGATTTACTCACGCTAATCTCCTCGATATTCAGTCTATGCTGAAAATCTTCAATCTCGAATGGATACGGAGCAAGGCGAGAGGGTTCGATGAGTGCCAAGACTGCTCGTGGCACTACGTCGATGAGAATCTTCAATCTCAAATGGCTACTCAGCAAGTTATACGCTGAACTGGCTGCTGAAATAGCATAAGTAATCATTGCGTAGTTACAGACTATAATAACAACAGGTAGCACAGTTTGATTTGCGATTTACTCACGCTAATCTCTTCGATATTCAGTCTATGCTGAAAATCTTCAATCTCTAATGGATATGGAGCAAGGCGAGAGGGTTCGATGAGTGCCAAGACTGCTCGTGGCACTACGTCAATGAGAATCTCCAATCTCTAATGAATATGGAGCAAGGCGAGAGGGTTCGATGAGTGTCAGGACTGCTCGTGGCACTACGTCGATAAGAATCTTTAATCTCAAATGGCTACGGACCAAGTTATACGCTGAACTGGCTGCTGAAATAGCATAAATAATCATTGCATAGTTACAGACTATAATAACAACAGGTAGCCCAGTTTGATTTGCGATTTACTCACGCTAATCTCTTCGATATTCAGTCTATGCTGAAAATCTTCAATCTCGAATGGATACGGAGCAAGGCGAGAGGGTTCGATGAGTGCCAAGACTGCTCGTGGCACTACGTCGATGAGAATCTTCAATCTCAAATGGCTACGCAGCAAGTTATACGCTGAACTGGCTGCTGAAATAGCATAAGTAATCATTGCGTAGTTACAGACTATAATAACAACAGGTAGCCCAGTTTGATTTGCGATTTACTCACGCTAATCTCTTCGATATTCAGTCTATGCTGAAAATCTTCAATCTCTAATGAATATGGAGCAAGGCGAGAGGGTTCGATGAGTGTCAGGACTGCTCGTGGCACTACGTCGATAAAAATCCTTAATCTCAAATGGCTACGGAGCAAGTTATACGCTGAACTGGCTGCTGAAATAGCATAAATAATCATTGCGTAGTTACAGACTATAATAACAACAGGTAGCCCAGTTTGATTTGCGATTTACTCACGCTAATCTCTTCGATATTCAGTCTATGCTGAAAATCTTCAATCTCTAATGAATATGGAGCAAGGCGAGAGGGTTCGATGAGTGCCAAGACTGCTCGTGGCACTACGTCGATGAGAATCTCCAATCTCTAATGAATATGGAGCAAGGCGAGAGGGTTCGATGAGTGTCAGGACTGCTCGTGGCACTACGTCGATAAGAATGTTTGATCTCAAATGGCTACGGAGCAGGTTATAAGCTGAACTGGCTGCTGAAATAGCATAAATAATCATTGCTTAGTTACAGACTATAATAACAACAGGTAGCCGAGTTTGATTTGCGATTTACTCACGCTAATCTCTTCGATATTCAGTCTATGCTGAAAATCTTCAATCTCTAATGAATATGGAGCAAGGCGAGAGGGTTAGATGAGTGCCAAGACTGCTCGTGGCACTACGTCGATGAGAATCTTCAATCTCTAATGAATATGGAGCAAGGCGATAGGGTTCGATGAGTGTCAAGACGGCTCGTGGCACTACGTCGATAAGAATCTTTAATCTCAAATGGCTACGGAGCAAGTTATACGCAGAACTGACCGCTGAAATAGCATAAATAATCATTGTGTAGTTACAGACTATAATAACAACAGGTAGCCCAGTTTGATTTGCGATTTACTCCTGCTAATCTCTTCGATATTCAGTCTATGCTGAAAATCGTCAATCTCTAATGAATATGGAGCAAGGCCAGAGGGTTCGATGAGTGTCAAGACTGCTCGTGGCACTACGTCGATAAGAATCTTCAATCTCAAATGGCTACGCAGCAAGTTATACGCTGAACTGGCTGCTGAAATAGCATAAATAATCATTGCGTAGTTACAGACTATAATAACAACAGGTAGCCCAGTTTGATTTGCGATTTACTCACGCTAATCTCTTCGATATTCAGTCTATGCTGAAAATCGTCAATCTCTAATGAATATGGAGCAAGGCCAGAGGGTTCGATGAGTGTCAAGACTGCTCGTGGCACTACGTCGATAAGAATCTTCAATCTCAAATGGCTACGCAGCAAGTTATACGCTGAACTGGCTGCTGAAATAGCATAAATAATCATTGCGTAGTTACAGACTATAATAACAACAGGTAGCCCAATTTGATTTGCGATTTACTCACGATAATCTCTTCGATATTCAGTCTATGCTGAAAATCTTCAATCTCTAATGAATATGGAGCAAGGCGAGAGGGTTCGATGAGTGTCAGGACTGCTCGTG
Source organism: Tenthredo livida (assembly GCA_963992785.1). Classification (NCBI taxonomy): domain Eukaryota; kingdom Metazoa; phylum Arthropoda; class Insecta; order Hymenoptera; family Tenthredinidae; genus Tenthredo; species Tenthredo livida. The sequence continues at coordinate 6,645,295 of OZ023073.1, forward strand.
GCACTACGTCGATAAAAATCCTTAATCTCAAATGGCTACGGAGCAAGTTATACGCTGAACTGGCTGCTGAAATAGCATAAATAATCATTGCGTAGTTACAGACTATAATAACAACAGGTAGCCCAGTTTGATTTGCGATTTACTCACGCTAATCTCTTCGATATTCAGTCTATGCTGAAAATCTTCAATCTCTAATGAATATTGAGCAAGGCGAGAGGGTTCGATGAGTGCCAAGACTGCTCGTGGCACTACGTCGATGAGAATCTTCAATCTCAAATGGCTACGCAGCAAGTTATACGCTGAACTGGCTGCTGAAATAGCATAAGTAATCATTGCGTAGTTACAGACTATAATAACAACAGGTAGCCCAGTTTGATTTGCAATTTACTCACGCTAATCTCTTCGATATTCAGTCTATGCTGAAAATCTTCAATCTCTAATGAATATGGAGCAAGGCGAGAGGGTTCGATGAGTGCCAAGACTGCTCGTGGCACTACGTCGATGAGAATCTCCAATCTCTAATGAATATGGAGCAAGGCGAGAGGGTTCGATGAGTGTCAGGACTGCTCGTGGCACTACGTCGATAAGAATCTTTAATCTCAAATGGCTACGGACCAAGTTATACGCTGAACTGGCTGCTGAAATAGCATAAATAATCATTGCATAGTTACAGACTATAATAACAACAGGTAGTTCAGTTTGATTTGCGATTTACTCACGCTAATCTCCTCGATATTCAGTCTATGCTGAAAATCTTCAATCTCGAATGGATACGGAGCAAGGCGAGAGGGTTCGATGAGTGCCAAGACTGCTCGTGGCACTACGTCGATGAGAATCTTCAATCTCAAATGGCTACTCAGCAAGTTATACGCTGAACTGGCTGCTGAAATAGCATAAGTAATCATTGCGTAGTTACAGACTATAATAACAACAGGTAGCACAGTTTGATTTGCGATTTACTCACGCTAATCTCTTCGATATTCAGTCTATGCTGAAAATCTTCAATCTCTAATGGATATGGAGCAAGGCGAGAGGGTTCGATGAGTGCCAAGACTGCTCGTGGCACTACGTCAATGAGAATCTCCAATCTCTAATGAATATGGAGCAAGGCGAGAGGGTTCGATGAGTGTCAGGACTGCTCGTGGCACTACGTCGATAAGAATCTTTAATCTCAAATGGCTACGGACCAAGTTATACGCTGAACTGGCTGCTGAAATAGCATAAATAATCATTGCATAGTTACAGACTATAATAACAACAGGTAGCCCAGTTTGATTTGCGATTTACTCACGCTAATCTCTTCGATATTCAGTCTATGCTGAAAATCTTCAATCTCGAATGGATACGGAGCAAGGCGAGAGGGTTCGATGAGTGCCAAGACTGCTCGTGGCACTACGTCGATGAGAATCTTCAATCTCAAATGGCTACGCAGCAAGTTATACGCTGAACTGGCTGCTGAAATAGCATAAGTAATCATTGCGTAGTTACAGACTATAATAACAACAGGTAGCCCAGTTTGATTTGCGATTTACTCACGCTAATCTCTTCGATATTCAGTCTATGCTGAAAATCTTCAATCTCTAATGAATATGGAGCAAGGCGAGAGGGTTCGATGAGTGTCAGGACTGCTCGTGGCACTACGTCGATAAAAATCCTTAATCTCAAATGGCTACGGAGCAAGTTATACGCTGAACTGGCTGCTGAAATAGCATAAATAATCATTGCGTAGTTACAGACTATAATAACAACAGGTAGCCCAGTTTGATTTGCGATTTACTCACGCTAATCTCTTCGATATTCAGTCTATGCTGAAAATCTTCAATCTCTAATGAATATGGAGCAAGGCGAGAGGGTTCGATGAGTGCCAAGACTGCTCGTGGCACTACGTCGATGAGAATCTCCAATCTCTAATGAATATGGAGCAAGGCGAGAGGGTTCGATGAGTGTCAGGACTGCTCGTGGCACTACGTCGATAAGAATCTTTAATCTCAAATGGCTACGGACAAAGTTATACGCTGAACTGGCTGCTGAAATAGCATAAATAATCATTGCATAGTTACAGACTATAATAACAACAGGTAGTTCAGTTTGATTTGCGATTTACTCACGCTAATCTCCTCGATATTCAGTCTATGCTGAAAATCTTCAATCTCGAATGGATACGGAGCAAGGCGAGAGGGTTCGATGAGTGCCAAGACTGCTCGTGGCACTACGTCGATGAGAATCTTCAATCTCAAATGGCTACTCAGCAAGTTATACGCTGAACTGGCTGCTGAAATAGCATAAGTAATCATTGCGTAGTTACAGACTATAATAACAACAGGTAGCACAGTTTGATTTGCGATTTACTCACGCTAATCTCTTCGATATTCAGTCTATGCTGAAAATCTTCAATCTCTAATGGATATGGAGCAAGGCGAGAGGGTTCGATGAGTGCCAAGACTGCTCGTGGCACTACGTCAATGAGAATCTCCAATCTCTAATGAATATGGAGCAAGGCGAGAGGGTTCGATGACTGTCAAGACTGCTCGTGGCACTACGTCGATGAGAATCTTTAATCTCAAATGGCTACGGAGCAAGTTATACGCTGAACTGGCTGCTGAAATAGCATAAATAATCATTGCTTAGTTACAGACTATAATAACGACAGGTAGCCGAGTTTGATTTGCGATTTACTCACGCTAATCTCTTCGATATTCAGTCTATGCTGAGAATCTTCAATCTCTAATGAATATGGAGCAAGGCGAGAGGGTTAGATGAGTGCAAAGACTGCTCGTGGCACTACGTCGATGAGAATCTTCAATCTCTAATGAATATGGAGCCAGGCGATAGGGTTCGATGAGTGTCAAGACTGCTCGTGGCACTACGTCGATAAGAATCTTTAATCTCAAATGGCTACGGAGCAAGTTATACGCAGAACTGACCGCTGAAATAGCATGAATAATCATTGTGTAGTTACAGACTATAATAACAACAGGGAGCCCAGTTTGATTTGCGATGTACTCACGCTAATCTCTTCGATATTCAGTCTATGCTGAAAATCTTCAATCTCTAATGAATATGATGCAAGGCGAGAGGGTTCGATGAGTGTCAAGACTGCTCGTGGCACTACGTCGATAAGAATCTATAATCTCAATTGGCTACGCAGCAACGGAGCAAGTTATACGCTGAACTGGCTGCTGAAATAGCATAAATAATCATTGCGTAGTTACAGACTATAATAACAACAGGTAGCCCAGTTTGATTTGCGATTTACTCACGCTAATCTCTTCGATATTCAGTCTATGCTGAAAATCTTCAATCTCTAATGAATATGGAGCAAGGCGAGAGGGTTCGATGAGTGCCAAGACTGCTCGTGGCACTACGTCGATGAGAATCTCCAATCTCTAATGAATATGGAGCAAGGCGAGAGGGTTCGATGAGTGTCAGGACTGCTCGTGGCACTACGTCGATAAGAATCTTTAATCTCAAATGGCTACGGACAAAGTTATACGCTGAACTGGCTGCTGAAATAGCATAAATAATCATTGCATAGTTACAGACTATAATAACAACAGGTAGTTCAGTTTGATTTGCGATTTACTCACGCTAATCTCCTCGATATTCAGTCTATGCTGAAAATCTTCAATCTCGAATGGATACGGAGCAAGGCGAGAGGGTTCGATGAGTGCCAAGACTGCTCGTGGCACTACGTCGATGAGAATCTTCAATCTCAAATGGCTACTCAGCAAGTTATACGCTGAACTGGCTGCTGAAATAGCATAAGTAATCATTGCGTAGTTACAGACTATAATAACAACAGGTAGCACAGTTTGATTTGCGATTTACTCACGCTAATCTCTTCGATATTCAGTCTATGCTGAAAATCTTCAATCTCTAATGGATATGGAGCAAGGCGAGAGGGTTCGATGAGTGCCAAGACTGCTCGTGGCACTACGTCAATGAGAATCTCCAATCTCTAATGAATATGGAGCAAGGCGAGAGGGTTCGATGACTGTCAAGACTGCTCGTGGCACTACGTCGATGAGAATCTTTAATCTCAAATGGCTACGGAGCAAGTTATACGCTGAACTGGCTGCTGAAATAGCATAAATAATCATTGCTTAGTTACAGACTATAATAACGACAGGTAGCCGAGTTTGATTTGCGATTTACTCACGCTAATCTCTTCGATATTCAGTCTATGCTGAGAATCTTCAATCTCTAATGAATATGGAGCAAGGCGAGAGGGTTAGATGAGTGCAAAGACTGCTCGTGGCACTACGTCGATGAGAATCTTCAATCTCTAATGAATATGGAGCCAGGCGATAGGGTTCGATGAGTGTCAAGACTGCTCGTGGCACTACGTCGATAAGAATCTTTAATCTCAAATGGCTACGGAGCAAGTTATACGCAGAACTGACCGCTGAAATAGCATGAATAATCATTGTGTAGTTACAGACTATAATAACAACAGGGAGCCCAGTTTGATTTGCGATGTACTCACGCTAATCTCTTCGATATTCAGTCTATGCTGAAAATCTTCAATCTCTAATGAATATGATGCAAGGCGAGAGGGTTCGATGAGTGTCAAGACTGCTCGTGGCACTACGTCGATAAGAATCTATAATCTCAATTGGCTACGCAGCAACGGAGCAAGTTATACGCTGAACTGGCTGCTGAAATAGCATAAATAATCATTGCGTAGTTACAGACTATAATAACAACAGGTAGCCCAATTTGATTTGCGATTTACTCACGATAATCTCTTCGATATTCAGTCTATGCTGAAAATCTTCAATCTCTAATGAATATGGAGCAAGGCGAGAGGGTTCGATGAGTGCCAATACTGCTCGTGGCACTACGTCCATGAGAATCTTCAATCTCTAGTGAATATGGAGCAAGGCGAGAGGGTTCGATGAGTGTCAAGACTGCTCGTGGCACTACGTCGATAAGAATCTTTAATCTCAAATGGCTACGGAGCAGGGTATACGCTGAACTGGCTGCTGAAATAGTATAAATAATCATTGCTTAGTTACAGACTATAATAACAACAGGTAGCCAAGTTTGATTTGCGATTTACTCACGCTAATCTCTTCGAAATTCAGTCTATGCTGAAAATCTTCAATCTCTAATGAATATGGAGCAAGGCGAGAGGGTTAGATGAGTGCCAAGACTGCTCGTGGCACTACGTCGATGAGAATCTTCAATCTCTAATGAATATGGAGCAAGGCGATAGGGTTCGATGAGTGTCAAGACTGCTCGTGGCACTACGTCGATAAGAATCTTTAATCTCAAATGGCTACGGAGCAAGTTATACGCAGAACTGACCGCTGAAATAGCATAAATAATCATTGTGTAGTTACAGACTATAATAACAACAGGTAGCCCAGTTTGATTTGCGATTTACTCACGCTAATCTCTTCGATATTCAGTCTATGCTGGAAATCTTCAATCTCTGATGAATATGATGCAAGGCGAGAGGGTTCGATGAGTGTCAAGACTGCTCGTGGCACTACGTCGATAAGAATCTGTAATCTCAATTGGCTACGCAGCAAGTTATACGCTGAACTGGCTGCTGAAATAGCATAAATGATCATTGCGTAGTTACAGACTATAATAACAACAGGTAGCCCAATTTGATTTGCGATTTACTCACGCTAATCTCTTCGATATTCAGTCTATGCTGAAAATCTTCAATCTCTAATGAATATGGAGCAAGGCGAGAGGGTTCGATGAGTGCCAAGACTGCTCGTGGCACTACCTCGATGAGAATCTTCAATCTCTAGTGAATATGGAGCAAGGCGAGAGGGTTGGATGAGTGTCAAGACTGCTCGTGGCACTACGTCGATAAGAATCTACAATCTCAAATGGATAGGCAGCAAGTTATACGCTGAACTGGCTGCTGAAATAGCATAAATAATCATTGTGTAGTTACAGACTATAATCACAACAGGTAGCCCAGTTTGATTTGCGATTTACTCACGCTAATCTCTTCGATATTCAGTTTATGCTGAAAATCTTCAATCTCTAATGAATATGGAGCAAGGCGAGAGGGTTCGATGAGTGCCAAGACTGCTCGTGGCCTTACGTCGATGAGAATATTCAATCTCTAATGAATATGGAGCAAGGCGAGAGGGTTCGATGAGTGCCAAGACTGCTCGTGGCACTACGTCGATGAGAATCTTCAATCTCTAATGAATATGGAGCAAGGCGAGAGGGTTCGATGAGTGCCAAGACTGCTCGTGGCACTACGTCGATAAGAATCTATAATCTCAAATGGCTACGCAGCAAGTTATACGCTGAACTGGCTGCTGAAATAGCATAAATAATCATTGCGTAGTTACAGACTATAATAACAACAGGTAGCCCAATTTGATTTGCGATTTACTCACGATAATCTCTTCGATATTCAGTCTATGCTGAAAATCTTCAATCTCTAATGAATATGGAGCAAGGCGAGAGGGTTCGATGAGTGCCAAGACTGCTTGTGGCACTACGTCGATGAGAATCTTCAATCTCTAGTGAATATGGAGTAAGGCGAGAGGGTTCGATGAGTGTCAAGACTGCTCGTGGAACTACGTCGATAAGAAACTTTAATCTCAAATAGCTACGGAGCAGGTTATACGCTGAACTGGCTGCTGAAATAGTATAAATATTCATTGCTTAGTTACAGACTATAATAACAACAGGTAGCCGAGTTTGATTTGCGATTTACTCACGCTAATCTCTTCGATATTCAGTCTATGCTGAAAATCTTTAATCTCTAATGAATATGGAGCAAGGCGAGAGGGTTAGATGAGTGCCAAGACTGCTCGTGGCACTACGTCGATGAGAATCTTCAATCTCTAATGAATATGGAGCAAGGCGATAGGGTTCGATGAATGTCAAGACTGCTCGTGGCACTACGTCGATAAGAATCTTTAATCTCAAATGGCTACGCAGCAAGTTATACGCTGAACTGGCTGCTGAAATAGCATAAATAATCATTGCGTAGTTACAGACTATAATAACAACAGGTAGCCCAGTTTGATTAGCGATTTACTCACGCTAATCTCTTCGATATTCAGTCTATGCTGAAAATCGTCAATCTCTAATGAATATGGAGCAAGGCCAGAGGGTTCGATGAGTGTCAAGACTGCTCGTGGCACTACGTCGATAAGAATCTTCAATCTCAAATGGCTACGCAGCAAGTTATACGCTGAACTGGCTGCTGAAATAGCATAAATAATCATTGCGTAGTTACAGACTATAATAACAACAGGTAGCCCAGTTTGATTTGCGATTTACTCACGCTAATCTCTTCGATATTCAGTCTATGCTGAAAATCGTCAATCTCTAATGAATATGGAGCAAGGCCAGAGGGTTCGATGAGTGTCAAGACTGCTCGTGGCACTACGTCGATAGGAATCTTCAATCTCAAATGGCTACGCAGCAAGTTATACGCTGAACTGGCTGCTGAAATAGCATAAATAATCATTGCGTAGTTACAGACTATAATAACAACAGGTGGCCCAATTTGATTTGCGATTTACTCACGATAATCTCTTCGATATTCAGTTTATGCTGAAAATCTTCAATCTCTAATGAATATGGAGCAAGGCGAGAGGGTTCGATGAGTGTCAGGACTGCTCGTGGCACTACGTCGATAAAAATCCTTAATCTCAAATGGCTACGGAGCAAGTTATACGCTGAACTGGCTGCTGAAATAGCATAAATAATCATTGCGTAGTTACAGACTATAATAACAACAGGTAGCCCAATTTGATTTGCGATTTACTCACGATAATCTCTTTGATATTCAGTCTATGCTGAAAATCTTCAATCTCTAATGAATATGGAGCAAGGCGAGAGGGTTCGATGAGTGCCAAGACTGCTCGTGGCACTACGTCGAAGAGAATCTTCAATTTCTAGTGAATATGGAGCAAGGCGAGAGGGTTCGATGAGTGTCAAGACTGCTCGTGGCACTACGTCGATAAGAATCTTTGATCTCAAATGGCTACGGAGCAGGTTATAAGCTGAACTGGCTGCTGAAATAGCATAAATAATCATTGCTTAGTTACAGACTATAATAACAACAGGTAGCCGAGTTTGATTTGCGATTTACTCACGGTAATCTCTTCGATATTCAGTCTATGCTGAAAATCTTCAATCTCTAATGAATATGGAGCAAGGCGAGAGGGTTAGATGAGTGCCAAGACTGCTCGTGGCACTACGTCGATGAGAATCTTCAATCTCTAATGAATATGGAGCAAGGCGATAGGGTTCGATGAGTGTCAAGACGGCTCGTGGCACTACGTCGATAAGAATCTTTAATCTCAAATGGCTACGGAGCAAGTTATACGCAGAACTGACCGCTGAAATAGCATAAATAATCATTGTGTAGTTACAGACTATAATAACAACAGGTAGCCCAGTTTGATTTGCGATTTACTCACGCTAATCTCTTCGATATTCAGTCTATGCTGAAAATCGTCAATCTCTAATGAATATGGAGCAAGGCCAGAGGGTTCGATGAGTGTCAAGACTGCTCGTGGCACTACGTCGATAAGAATCTTCAATCTCAAATGGCTACGCAGCAAGTTATACGCTGAACTGGCTGCTGAAATAGCATAAATAATCATTGCGTAGTTACAGACTATGATAACAACAGGTAGCCCAGTTTGATTTGCGATTTACTCACGCTAATCTCATCGATATTCAGTCTATGCTGAAAATCGTCAATCTCTAATGAATATGGAGCAAGGCCAGAGGGTTCGATGAGTGTCAAGACTGCTCGTGGCACTACGTCGATAAGAATCTTCAATCTCAAATGACTACGCAGCAAGTTATACGCTGAACTGGCTGCTGAAATAGCATAAATAATCATTGCGTAGTTACAGACTATAATAACAACAGGTAGCCCAATTTGATTTGCGATTTACTCACGATAATCTCTTCGATATTCAGTCTATGCTGAAAATCTTCAATCTCTAATGAATATGGAGCAAGGCGAGAGGGTTCGATGAGTGTCAGGACTGCTCGTGGCACTACGTCGATAAAAATCCTTAATCTCAAATGGCTACGGAGCAAGTTATACGCTGAACTGGCTGCTGAAATAGCATAAATAATCATTGCGTAGTTACAGACTATAATAACAACAGGTAGCCCAGTTTGATTTGCGATTTACTCACGCTCATCTCTTCAATATTCAGTCTATGCTGAAAATCTTCAATCTCTAATGAATATTGAGCAAGGCGAGAGGGTTCGATGAGTGCCAAGACTGCTCGTGGCACTACGTCGATGAGAATCTTCAATCTCAAATGGCTACGCAGCAAGTTATACGCTGAACTGGCTGCTGAAATAGCATAAGTAATCATTGCGTAGTTACAGACTATAATAACAACAGGTAGCCCAGTTTGATTTGCGATTTACTCACGCTAATCTCTTCGATATTCAGTCTATGCTGAAAATCTTCAATCTCTAATGAATATGGAGCAAGGCGAGAGGGTTCGATGAGTGCCAAGACTGCTCGTGGCACTTCGTCGATGAGAATCTCCAATCTCTAATGAATATGGAGCAAGGCGAGAGGGTTCGATGAGTGTCAGGACTGCTCGTGGCACTACGTCGATAAGAATCTTTAATCTCAAATGGCTACGGACCAAGTTATACGCTGAACTGGCTGCTGAAATAGCATAAAAAATCATTGCATAGTTACAGACTATAATAACAACAGGTAGCCCAGTTTGATTTGCGATTTACTCACGCTAATCTCTTCGATATTCAGTCTATGCTGAAAATCTTCAATCTCGAATGGATACGGAGCAAGGCGAGAGGGTTCGATGAGTGCCAAGACTGCTCGTGGCACTACGTCGATGAGAATCTTCAATCTCAAATGGCTACGCAGCAAGTTATACGCTGAACTGGCTGCTGAAATAGCATAAGTAATCATTGCGTAGTTACAGACTATAATAACAACAGGTAGCCCAGTTTGATTTGCGATTTACTCACGCTAATCTCTTCGATATTCAGTCTATGCTGAAAATCTTCAATCTCTAATGAATATGGAGCAAGGCGAGAGGGTTCGATGAGTGCCAAGACTGCTCGTGGCACTACGTCGATGAGAATCTCCAATCTCTAATGAATATGGAGCAAGGCGAGAGGGTTCGATGAGTGTCAGGACTGCTCGTGGCACTACGTCGATAAGAATCTTTAATCTCAAATGGCTACGGACCAAGTTATACGCTGAACTGGCTGCTGAAATAGCATAAAAAATCATTGCATAGTTACAGACTATAATAACAACAGGTAGCCCAGTTTGATTTGCGATTTACTCACGCTAATCTCTTCGATATTCAGTCTATGCTGAAAATCTTCAATCTCGAATGGATACGGAGCAAGGCGAGAGGGTTCGATGAGTGCCAAGACTGCTCGTGGCACTACGTCGATGAGAATCTTCAATCTCAAATGGCTACGCAGCAAGTTATACGCTGAACTGGCTGCTGAAATAGTATAAATAATCATTGCTTAGTTACAGACTATAATAACAACAGGTAGCCGAGTTCGATTTGCGATTGACTCACGCTAATCTCTTCGATATTCAGTCTATGCTGAAAATCTTCATTCTCGAATGGATACGGAGCAAGGCGAGAGGGTTCGATGAGTGCCAAGACTGCTCGTGGCACTACGTCGATGAGAATCTTCAATCTCAAATGGCTACGCAGCAAGTTATACGCTGAACTGGCTGCTGAAATAGTATAAATAATCATTGCTTAGTTACAGACTATAATAACAACAGGTAGCCGAGTTCGATTTGCGATTTACTCACGCTAATCTCTTCGATATTCAGTCTATGCTGAAAATCTTCATTCTCGAATGGATACGGAGCAAGGCGAGAGGGTTCGATGAGTGCCAAGACTGCTCGTGGCACTACGTCGATGAGAATCTTCAATCTCAAATGGCTACGCAGCAAGTTATACGCTGAACTGGCTGCTGAAATAGCATAAGTAATCATTGCGTAGTTACAGACTATAATAACAACAGGTAGCCCAGTTTGATTTGCGATTTACTCACGCTAATCTCTTCGATATTCAGTCTATGCTGAAAATCTTCAATCTCTAATGAATATTGAGCAAGGCGAGAGGGTTCGATGAGTGCCAAGACTGCTCGTGGCACTACGTCGATGAGAATCTTCAATCTCTAATGAATATGGAGCAAGGCGAGAGGGTTCGATGAGTGTCAGGACTGCTCGTGGCACTACGTCGACAAAAATCTTTAATCTCAAATGGCTACGGAGCAAGTTATACGCTGAACTGGCTGCTGAAATATCATAAATGATCATTGCGTAGTTACAGACTATAATAACAACAGGTAGCCCAGTTTGATTTGCGATTGACTCACGCTAATCTCTTCGATATTCAGTCTATGCTGAAAATCTTTAATCTCGAATAGATACGGAGCAAGGCGAGAGGGTTCGATGAGTGCCAAGACTGCTCGTGGCACTACGTCGATGAGAATCTTCAATCTCAAATGGCTACGCAGCAAGTTATACGCTGAACTGGCTGCTGAAATAGCATAAGTAATCATTGCGTAGTTACAGACTATAATAACAACAGGTAGCACAGTTTGATTTGCGATTTACTCACGCTAATCTCTTCGATATTCAGTCTATGCTGAAAATCTTCAATCTCTAATGGATATGGAGCAAGGCGAGAGGGTTCGATGAGTGCCAAGACTGCTCGTGGCACTACGTCGATGAGAATCTCCAATCTCTAATGAATATGGAGCAAGGCGAGAGGGTTCAATGAGTGTCAGGACTGCTCGTGGCACTACGTCGATAAGAATCTTCAATCTCAAATAGCTACGGACCAAGTTATACGCTGAACTGGCTGCTGAAAAAGCATAAATAATCATTGCATAGTTACAGACTATAATAACAACAGGTAGCCCAGTTTGATTTGCGATTTACTCACGCTAATCTCTTCGATATTCAGTCTATGCTGAAAATCTTCATTCTCGAATGGATACGGAGCAAGGCGAGAGGGTTCGATGAGTGCCAAGACTGCTCGTGGCACTACGTCGATAAGAATCTTCAATCTCAAATGGCTACGCAGCAAGTTATACGCTGAACTGGCTGCTGAAATAGCATAAGTAATCATTGCGTAGTTACAGACTATAATAACAACAGGTAGCCCAGTTTGATTTGCGATTTACTCACGCTAATTTCTTCAATATTCAGTCTATGCTGAAAATCTTCAATCTCTAATGAATATTGAGCAAGGCGAGAGGTTTCGATGAGTGCCAAGACTGCTCGTGGCACTACGTCGATAAAAATCCTTAATCTCAAATGGCTACGGAGCAAGTTATACGCTGAACTGGCTGCTGAAATAGCATAAATAATCATTGCGTAGTTACAGACTATAATAACAACAGGTAGCCCAATTTGATTTGCGATTTACTCACGATAATCTCTTTGATATTCAGTCTATGCTGAAAATCTTCAATCTCTAATGAATATGGAGCAAGGCGAGAGGGTTCGATGAGTGCCAAGACTGCTCGTGGCACTACGTCGATGAGAATCTTCAATTTCCAGTGAATATGGAGCAAGGCGAGAGGGTTCGATGAGTGTCAAGACTGGTCGTGGCACTACGTCGATAAGAATCTTTGATCTCAAATGGCTACGGAGCAGGTTATAAGCTGGACTGGCTGCTGAAATAGCATAAATAATCATTGCTTAGTTACAGACTATAATAACAACAGGTAGCCGAGTTTGATTTGCGATTTACTCACGGTAATCTCTTCGATATTCAGTCTATGCTGAAAATCTTCAATCTCTAATGAATATGGAGCAAGGCGAGAGGGTTAGATGAGTGCCAAGACTGCTCGTGGCACTACGTCGATGAGAATCTTCAATCTCTAATGAATATGGAGCAAGGCGATAGGGTTCGATGAGTGTCAAGACGGCTCGTGGCACTACGTCGATAAGAATCTTTAATCTCAAATGGCTACGGAGCAAGTTATACGCAGAACTGACCGCTGAAATAGCATAAATAATCATTGTGTAGTTACAGACTATAATAACAACAGGTAGACCAGTTTGATTTGCGATTTACTCACGCTAATCTCTTCGATATTCAGTCTATGCTGAAAATCGTCAATCTCTAATGAATATGGAGCAAGGCCAGAGGGTTCGATGAGTGTCAAGACTGCTCGTGGCACTACGTCGATAAGAATCTTCAATCTCAAATGGCTACGCAGCAAGTTATACGCTGAACTGGCTGCTGAAATAGCATAAATAATCATTGGGTAGTTACAGACTATGATAACAACAGGTAGCCCAGTTTGATTTGCGATTTACTCACGCTAATCTCATCGATATTCAGTCTATGCTGAAAATCGTCAATCTCTAATGAATATGGAGCAAGGCCAGAGGGTTCGATGAGTGTCAAGACTGCTCGTGGCACTACGTCGATAAGAATCTTCAATCTCAAATGACTACGCAGCAAGTTATACGCTGAACTGGCTGCTGAAATAGCATAAATAATCATTGCGTAGTTACAGACTATAATAACAACAGGTAGCCCAATTTGATTTGCGATTTACTCACGATAATCTCTTCGATATTCAGTCTATGCTGAAAATCTTCAATCTCTAATGAATATGGAGCAAGGCGAGAGGGTTCGATGAGTGTCAGGACTGCTCGTGGCACTACGTCGATAAAAATCCTTAATCTCAAATGGCTACGGAGCAAGTTATACGCTGAACTGGCTGCTGAAATAGCATAAATAATCATTGCGTAGTTACAGACTATAATAACAACAGGTAGCCCAGTTTGATTTGCGATTTACTCACGCTCATCTCTTCAATATTCAGTCTATGCTGAAAATCTTCAATCTCTAATGAATATTGAGCAAGGCGAGAGGGTTCGATGAGTGCCAAGACTGCTCGTGGCACTACGTCGATGAGAATCTTCAATCTCAAATGGCTACGCAGCAAGTTATACGCTGAACTGGCTGCTGAAATAGCATAAGTAATCATTGCGTAGTTACAGACTATAATAACAACAGGTAGCCCAGTTTGATTTGCGATTTACTCACGCTAATCTCTTCGATATTCAGTCTATGCTGAAAATCTTCAATCTCTAATGAATATGGAGCAAGGCGAGAGGGTTCGATGAGTGCCAAGACTGCTCGTGGCACTAAGTCGATGAGAATCTCCAATCTCTAATGAATATGGAGCAAGGCGAGAGGGTTCGATGAGTGTCAGGACTGCTCGTGGCACTACGTCGATAAGAATCTTTAATCTCAAATGGCTACGGACCAAGTTATACGCTGAACTGGCTGCTGAAATAGCATAAAAAATCATTGCATAGTTACAGACTATAATAACAACAGGTAGCCCAGTTTGATTTGCGATTTACTCACGCTAATCTCTTCGATATTCAGTCTATGCTGAAAATCTTCAATCTCGAATGGATACGGAGCAAGGCGAGAGGGTTCGATGAGTGCCAAGACTGCTCGTGGCACTACCTCGATGAGAATCTTCAATCTCAAATGGCTACGCAGCAAGTTATACGCTGAACTGGCTGCTGAAATAGTATAAATAATCATTGCTTAGTTACAGACTATAATAACAACAGGTAGCCGAGTTCGATTTGCGATTGACTCACGCTAATCTCTTCGATATTCAGTCTATGCTGAAAATCTTCATTCTCGAATGGATACGGAGCAAGGCGAGAGGGTTCGATGAGTGCCAAGACTGCTCGTGGCACTACGTCGATGAGAATCTTCAATCTCAAATGGCTACGCAGCAAGTTATACGCTGAACTGGCTGCTGAAATAGTATAAATAATCATTGCTTAGTTACAGACTATAATAACAACAGGTAGCCGAGTTCGATTTGCGATTTACTCACGCTAATCTCTTCGATATTCAGTCTATGCTGAAAATCTTCATTCTCGAATGGATACGGAGCAAGGCGAGAGGGTTCGATGAGTGCCAAGACTGCTCGTGGCACTACGTCGATGAGAATCTTCAATCTCAAATGGCTACGCAGCAAGTTATACGCTGAACTGGCTGCTGAAATAGCATAAGTAATCATTGCGTAGTTACAGACTATAATAACAACAGGTAGCCCAGTTTGATTTGCGATTTACTCACGCTAATCTCTTCGATATTCAGTCTATGCTGAAAATCTTCAATCTCTAATGAATATTGAGCAAGGCGAGAGGGTTCGATGAGTGCCAAGACTGCTCGTGGCACTACGTCGATGAGAATCTTCAATCTCTAATGAATATGGAGCAAGGCGAGAGGGTTCGATGAGTGTCAGGACTGCTCGTGGCACTACGTCGACAAAAATCTTTAATCTCAAATGGCTACGGAGCAAGTTATACGCTGAACTGGCTGCTGAAATATCATAAATGATCATTGCGTAGTTACAGACTATAATAACAACAGGTAGCCCAGTTTGATTTGCGATTGACTCACGCTAATCTCTTCGATATTCAGTCTATGCTGAAAATCTTTAATCTCGAATAGATACGGAGCAAGGCGAGAGGGTTCGATGAGTGCCAAGACTGCTCGTGGCACTACGTCGATGAGAATCTTCAATCTCAAATGGCTACGCAGCAAGTTATACGCTGAACTGGCTGCTGAAATAGCATAAGTAATCATTGCGTAGTTACAGACTATAATAACAACAGGTAGCACAGTTTGATTTGCGATTTACTCACGCTAATCTCTTCGATATTCAGTCTATGCTGAAAATCTTCAATCTCTAATGGATATGGAGCAAGGCGAGAGGGTTCGATGAGTGCCAAGACTGCTCGTGGCACTACGTCGATGAGAATCTCCAATCTCTAATGAATATGGAGCAAGGCGAGAGGGTTCAATGAGTGTCAGGACTGCTCGTGGCACTACGTCGATAAGAATCTTCAATCTCAAATAGCTACGGACCAAGTTATACGCTGAACTGGCTGCTGAAAAAGCATAAATAATCATTGCATAGTTACAGACTATAATAACAACAGGTAGCCCAGTTTGATTTGCGATTTACTCACGCTAATCTCTTCGATATTCAGTCTATGCTGAAAATCTTCATTCTCGAATGGATACGGAGCAAGGCGAGAGGGTTCGATGAGTGCCAAGACTGCTCGTGGCACTACGTCGATGAGAATCTTCAATCTCAAATGGCTACGCAGCAAGTTATACGCTGAACTGGCTGCTGAAATAGCATAAGTAATCATTGCGTAGTTACAGACTATAATAACAACAGGTAGCCCAGTTTGATTTGCGATTTACTCACGCTAATTTCTTCAATATTCAGTCTATGCTGAAAATCTTCAATCTCTAATGAATATTGAGCAAGGCGAGAGGTTTCGATGAGTGCCAAGACTGCTCGTGGCACTACGTCGATGAAAATCTTCAATCTCTAATGAATCTGGAGCAAGGCGAGAGGGTTCGATGAGTGCCAAGACTGCTCGTGGCACTACGTCGATGAGAATCTTCAATCTCAAATGGCTACGCAGCAAGTTATACGCTGAACTGGCTCTGAAATGGCATAAGTAATCATTGCGTAGTTACAGACTATAATAACAACAGGTAGCCCAGTTTGATTTGCGATTTACTCACGCTAATCTCTTCGATATTCAGTCTATGCTGAAAATCTTCAATCTCTAATGAATATGGAGCAAGGCGAGAGGGTTCGATGAGTGCCAAAACTGCTCGTGGCACTACGTCGATGAGAATCTTCAATCTCAAATGGCTACGCAGCAAGTTATACGCTGAACTGGCTGCTGAAATAGCATAAATAATCGTTGCGTAGTTACAGACTATAATAACAACAGGTAGCCCAGTTTGATTTGCGATTTACTCACGCTAATCTCTTCGATATTCAGTCTATGCTGAAAATCTTCAATCTCTAATGAATATTGAGCAAGGCGAGAGGGTTCGATGAGTGCCAAGACTGCTCGTGGCACTACGTCGATGAGAATCTTCAATCTCAAATGGCTACGCAGCAAGTTATACGCTGAACTGGCTGCTGAAATAGCATAAGTAATCATTGCGTAGTTACAGACTATAATAACAACAGGTAGCCCATTTTGATTTGCGATTTACTCACGCTAATCTCTTCGATATTCAGTCTATGCTGAAAATCTTCAATCTCTAATGAATATTGAGCAAGGCGAGAGGGTTCGATGAGTGCCAAGACTGCTCGTGGCACTACGTCGATGAGAATCTTCAATCTCTAATGAATATGGAGCAAGGCGAGAGGGTTCGATGAGTGCCAAGACTGCTCGTGGCACTACGTCGATGAGAATCTTCAATCTCAAATGGCTACGCAGCAAGTTATACGCTGAACTGGCTGCTGAAATAGTATAAATAATCATTGCTTAGTTACAGACTATAATAACAACAGGTAGCCGAGTTTAATTTGCGATTTACTGGCGCTAATCTCTTCGATATTCAGTCTATGCTGAAAATCTTCAATCTCGAATGGATACGGAGCAAGGCGAGAGGGTTCGATGAGTGCCAAGACTGCTCGTGGCACTACGTCGATGAGAATCTTCAATCTCAAATGGCTACGCAGCAAATTATACGCTGAACTGGCTGCTGAAATAGCATAAGTAATCATTGCGTAGTTACAGACTATGATAACAACAGGTAGCCCAGTTTGATTTGCGATTTACTCACGCTAATCTCTTCGATATTCAGTCTATGCTGAAAATCGTCAATCTCTAATGAATATGGAGCAAGGCCAGAGGGTTCGATGAGTGTCAAGACTGCTCGTGGCACTACGTCGATAAGAATCTTCAATCTCAAATGGCTACGCAGCAAGTTATACGCTGAACTGGCTGCTGAAATAGCATAAATAATCATTGCGTAGTTACAGACTATAATAACAACAGGTGGCCCAATTTGATTTGCGATTTACTCACGATAATCTCTTCGATATTCAGTTTATGCTGAAAATCTTCAATCTCTAATGAATATGGAGCAAGGCGAGAGGGTTCGATGAGTGTCAGGACTGCTCGTGGCACTACGTCGATAAAAATCCTTAATCTCAAATGGCTACGGAGCAAGTTATACGCTGAACTGGCTGCTGAAATAGCATAAATAATCATTGCGTAGTTACAGACTATAATAACAACAGGTAGCCCAATTTGATTTGCGATTTACTCACGATAATCTCTTTGATATTCAGTCTATGCTGAAAATCTTCAATCTCTAATGAATATGGAGCAAGGCGAGAGGGTTCGATGAGTGCCAAGACTGCTCGTGGCACTACGTCGATGAGAATCTTCAATTTCTAGTGAATATGGAGCAAGGCGAGAGGGTTCGATGAGTGTCAAGACTGCTCGTGGCACTACGTCGATAAGAATCTTTGATCTCAAATGGCTACGGAGCAGGTTATAAGCTGAACTGGCTGCTGAAATAGCATAAATAATCATTGCTTAGTTACAGACTATAATAACAACAGGTAGCCGAGTTTGATTTGCGATTTACTCACGGTAATCTCTTCGATATTCAGTCTATGCTGAAAATCTTCAATCTCTAATGAATATGGAGCAAGGCGAGAGGGTTAGATGAGTGCCAAGACTGCTCGTGGCACTACGTCGATGAGAATCTTCAATCTCTAATGAATATGGAGCAAGGCGATAGGGTTTGATGAGTGTCAAGACAGCTCGTGGCACTACGTCGATAAGAATCTTTAATCTCAAATGGCTACGGAGCAAGTTATACGCAGAACTGACCGCTGAAATAGCATAAATAATCATTGTGTAGTTACAGACTATAATAACAACAGGTAGCCCAGTTTGATTTGCGATTTACTCACGCTAATCTCTTCGATATTCAGTCTATGCTGAAAATCGTCAATCTCTAATGAATATGGAGCAAGGCCAGAGGGTTCGATGAGTGTCAAGACTGCTCGTGGCACTACGTCGATAAGAATCTTCAATCTCAAATGGCTACGCAGCAAGTTATACGCTGAACTGGCTGCTGAAATAGCATAAATAATCATTGCGTAGTTACAGACTATGATAACAACAGGTAGCCCAGTTTGATTTGCGATTTACTCACGCTAATCTCATCGATATTCAGTCTATGCTGAAAATCGTCAATCTCTAATGAATATGGAGCAAGGCCAGAGGGTTCGATGAGTGTCAAGACTGCTCGTGGCACTACGTCGATAAGAATCTTCAATCTCAAATGACTACGCAGCAAGTTATACGCTGAACTGGCTGCTGAAATAGCATAAATAATCATTGCGTAGTTACAGACTATAATAACAACAGGTAGCCCAATTTGATTTGCGATTTACTCACGATAATCTCTTCGATATTCAGTCTATGCTGAAAATCTTCAATCTCTAATGAATATGGAGCAAGGCGAGAGGGTTCGATGAGTGTCAGGACTGCTCGTGGCACTACGTCGATAAAAATCCTTGATCTCAAATGGCTACGGAGCAAGTTATACGCTGAACTGGCTGCTGAAATAGCATAAATAATCATTGCGTAGTTACAGACTATAATAACAACAGGTAGCCCAGTTTGATTTGCGATTTACTCACGCTCATCTCTTCAATATTCAGTCTATGCTGAAAATCTTCAATCTCTAATGAATATTGAGCAAGGCGAGAGGGTTCGATGAGTGCCAAGACTGCTCGTGGCACTACGTCGATGAGAATCTTCAATCTCAAATGGCTACGCAGCAAGTTATACGCTGAACTGGCTGCTGAAATAGCATCAGTAATCATTGCGTAGTTACAGACTATAATAACAACAGGTAGCCCAGTTTGATTTGCGATTTACTCACGCTAATCTCTTCGATATTCAGTCTATGCTGAAAATCTTCAATCTCTAATGAATATGGAGCAAGGCGAGAGGGTTCGATGAGTGCCAAGACTGCTCGTGGCACTACGTCGATGAGAATCTCCAATCTCTAATGAATATGGAGCAAGGCGAGAGGGTTCGATGAGTGTCAGGACTGCTCGTGGCACTACGTCGATAAGAATCTTTAATCTCAAATGGCTACGGACCAAGTTATACGCTGAACTGGCTGCTGAAATAGCATAAATAATCATTGCATAGTTACAGACTATAATAACAACAGGTAGCCCAGTTTGATTTGCGATTTACTCACGCTAATCTCTTCGATATTCAGTCTATGCTGAAAATCTTCAATCTCGAATGGATACGGAGCAAGGCGAGAGGGTTCGATGAGTGCCAAGACTGCTCGTGGCACTACGTCGATGAGAATCTTCAATCTCAAATGGCTACGCAGCAAGTTATACGCTGAACTGGCTGCTGAAATAGTATAAATAATCATTGCTTAGTTACAGACTATAATAACAACAGGTAGCCGAGTTCGATTTGCGATTGACTCACGCTAATCTCTTCGATATTCAGTCTATGCTGAAAATCTTCATTCTCGAATGGATACGGAGCAAGGCGAGAGGGTTCGATGAGTGCCAAGACTGCTCGTGGCACTACGTCGATGAGAATCTTCAATCTCAAATGGCTACGCAGCAAGTTATACGCTGAACTGGCTGCTGAAATAGTATAAATAATCATTGCTTAGTTACAGACTATAATAACAACAGGTAGCCGAGTTCGATTTGCGATTTACTCACGCTAATCTCTTCGATATTCAGTCTATGCTGAAAATCTTCATTCTCGAATGGATACGGAGCAAGGCGAGAGGGTTCGATGAGTGCCAAGACTGCTCGTGGCACTACGTCGATGAGAATCTTCAATCTCAAATGGCTACGCAGCAAGTTATACGCTGAACTGGCTGCTGAAATAGCATAAGTAATCATTGCGTAGTTACAGACTATAATAACAACAGGTAGCCCAGTTTGATTTGCGATTTACTCACGCTAATCTCTTCGATATTCAGTCTATGCTGAAAATCTTCAATCTCTAATGAATATTGAGCAAGGCGAGAGGGTTCGATGAGTGCCAAGACTGCTCGTGGCACTACGTCGATGAGAATCTTCAATCTCTAATGAATATGGAGCAAGGCGAGAGGGTTCGATGAGTGTCAGGACTGCTCGTGGCACTACGTCGACAAAAATCTTTAATCTCAAATGGCTACGGAGCAAGTTATACGCTGAACTGGCTGCTGAAATATCATAAATGATCATTGCGTAGTTACAGACTATAATAACAACAGGTAGCCCAGTTTGATTTGCGATTGACTCACGCTAATCTCTTCGATATTCAGTCTATGCTGAAAATCTTTAATCTCGAATAGATACGGAGCAAGGCGAGAGGGTTCGATGAGTGCCAAGACTGCTCGTGGCACTACGTCGATGAGAATCTTCAATCTCAAATGGCTACGCAGCAAGTTAAACGCTGAACTGGCTGCTGAAATAGCATAAGTAATCATTGCGTAGTTACAGACTATAATAACAACAGGTAGCACAGTTTGATTTGCGATTTACTCACGCTAATCTCTTCGATATTCAGTCTATGCTGAAAATCTTCAATCTCTAATGGATATGGAGCAAGGCGAGAGGGTTCGATGAGTGCCAAGACTGCTCGTGGCACTACGTCGATGAGAATCTCCAATCTCTCATGAATATGGAGCAAGGCGAGAGGGTTCAATGAGTGTCAGGACTGCTCGTGGCACTACGTCGATAAGAATCTTCAATCTCAAATAGCTACGGACCAAGTTATACGCTGAACTGGCTGCTGAAAAAGCATAAATAATCATTGCATAGTTACAGACTATAATAACAACAGGTAGCCCAGTTTGATTTGCGATTTACTCACGCTAATCTCTTCGATATTCAGTCTATGCTGAAAATCTTCATTCTCGAATGGATACGGAGCAAGGCGAGAGGGTTCGATGAGTGCCAAGACTGCTCGTGGCACTACGTCGATGAGAATCTTCAATCTCAAATGGCTACGCAGCAAGTTATACGCTGAACTGGCTGCTGAAATAGCATAAGTAATCATTGCGTAGTTACAGACTATAATAACAACAGGTAGCCCAGTTTGATTTGCGATTTACTCACGCTAATTTCTTCAATATTCAGTCTATGCTGAAAATCTTCAATCTCTAATGAATATTGAGCAAGGCGAGAGGTTTCGATGAGTGCCAAGACTGCTCGTGGCACTACGTCGATGAAAATCTTCAATCTCTAATGAATCTGGAGCAAGGCGAGAGGGTTCGATGAGTGCCAAGACTGCTCGTGGCACTACGTCGATGAGAATCTTCAATCTCAAATGGCTACGCAGCAAGTTATACGCTGAACTGGCTCTGAAATGGCATAAGTAATCATTGCGTAGTTACAGACTATAATAACAACAGGTAGCCCAGTTTGATTTGCGATTTACTCACGCTAATCTCTTCGATATTCAGTCTATGCTGAAAATCTTCAATCTCTAATGAATATGGAGCAAGGCGAGAGGGTTCGATGAGTGCCAAAACTGCTCGTGGCACTACGTCGATGAGAATCTTCAATCTCAAATGGCTACGCAGCAAGTTATACGCTGAACTGGCTGCTGAAATAGCATAAATAATCGTTGCGTAGTTACAGACTATAATAACAACAGGTAGCCCAGTTTGATTTGCGATTTACTCACGCTAATCTCTTCGATATTCAGTCTATGCTGAAAATCTTCAATCTCTAATGAATATGGAGCAAGGCAAAAGGGTTCGATGAGTGCAAAGACTGCTCGTGGCACTACGTCAATGAGAATCTTCAATCTCCAATGAATATGGAGCAAGGCGAGAGGGTTCGATGAGTGTCAAGACTGCTCGTGGCACTACGTCGATAAGAATCTTTGATCTCAAATGGCTACGGAGCAAGTTATACGCTAAACTGGCTGCTGAAATAGCATAAATAATCATTGCGTAGTTACAGACTATAATAACAACAGGTAGCTCAGTTTGATTTGCGATTGACTCACGCCAATCTGTTCGATATTCAGTCTATGCTGAAAATCCTCCATCTCTAATGAATATGAAGCAAGGCGAGAGGGTTTGATGAGTGCCAAGACTGCTCGTGGCACTACGTCGATGCGAATCTTCAATATCTAATGAATATGGAGCAAGGCGAGAGGGTTCCATGAGTGTCAAGACTGCTCGTAACACTATGTCGATAAGAATTTTTAATCTCAAATGGCTACGGAGCAAGTTATACGCTGAACTGGCTGCTGAAATAGCATAAATATTCATTGCGTAGTTACAAACTATAATAACAACAGGTAGCCCAATTTGATTTGCGATTTACTCACGCTAATCTCTTCGATATTCAGTCTACGCTGAAAATCTTCAATCTCTAATGAATATGAAGCAAGGCGAGAGGGTTCGATGAGTGCAAAGACTGCTCGTGGAACTACGTCAATGAGAATCTTCAATCTCTAATGAATATGGAGCGAGGCGAGATGGTTCGGTGAGTGTCAACACTGCTCGTGGCACTACGTCGATGGGAATCTTCAATCTGAAATGGCTACGGAGCAAGTTATACGCTAAACTGGCTGCTGAAATAGCATAAATAATCATTGCGTAGTTACAGACTATAGTAACAACAGGTAGCTCAGTTTGATTTGCGATTGACTCACGCCAATCCGTTTGATATCCAGTCTATGTTGAAAATCCTCCATCTCTAATGTATATAAAGCAAGGCGAGAGGGTTTGATGAGTGCCAAGACTGCTCGTGGCACTACGTCAATGCGAATCTTCAATCTCTGATGAATATGGAGCAAGGCGAGAGGGTTCCATGAGTGTCAAGACTGCTCGTAACACTATGTCGATAAGAATTTTTAATCTCAAATGGCTACGGAGCAAGTTATACGCTGAATTGGCTGCTGAAATAGCATGAATAATCATTGCGTAGTTACAGACTATAATAACAACAGGTAGCCCAGTTTGATTTGCGATTTACTCACGCTAATCTCTTCGATATTCAGTCTACGCTGAAAATCTCCAATCTCTAATAAATATGGAGCAAGGCGAGAGGGTTCAATGAGTGCCAGGACTGCTCGTGGCACTACGTCGATGAGAATCTTCAATCTCTAATGAATATGGAGCAAGGCGAGAGGGTTCGATGAGTGTCAAGACTGCTCCTGGCACTATGTCGATAAGAATCTTTAATCTCAAATGGCTACGGAGCAAGTTTCACGCTGCACTGGGTGCTGAAATAGCATAAATAATCATTGCGTAGTTACAGACTATAATAACAACAGGTAGCTTAGTTTGATTTGCGATTGACTCACGCCAATCTGTTTGATATTCAGTCTATGCTGAAAATCCTCCATCTCTAATGAATATGAAGCAAGGCGAGAGGGTTCGATGAGTGCAAAGACTGCTCGTGGCACCACGTCAATGAGAATCTTCAATCTCCAATGAATATCGAGCAAGGCGAGAGGGTTCGATGAGTGTCAAGACTGCTCGTGGCACTACGTCGATAAGAATCTTTAATCTCAAATGGCTACGGAGCAAGTTATACGCTAAACTGGCTGCTGAAATAGCATAAATAATCATTGCGTAGTTACAGACTATAATAACAACAGGTAGCCCAGTTTGATTTGCGATTTACTCACGCCAATCTCTTCGATATTCAGTCTATGCTGAAAATCTTCAATCTCTAATGAATATGGAGCAAGGCAAAAGGGTTCGATGAGTGCAAAGACTGCTCGTGGCACTACGTCAATGAGAATCTTCAATCTCCAATGAATATGGAGCAAGGCGAGAGGGTTCGATGAGTGTCAAGACTGCTCGTGGCACTACGTCGATAAGAATCTTTGATCTCAAATGGCTACGGAGCAAGTTATACGCTAAACTGGCTGCTGAAATAGCATAAATAATCATTGCGTAGTTACAGACTATAATAACAACAGGTAGCTCAGTTTGATTTGCGATTGACTCACGCCAATCTGTTCGATATTCAGTCTATGCTGAAAATCCTCCATCTCTAATGAATATGAAGCAAGGCGAGAGGGTTTGATGAGTGCCAAGACTGCTCGTGGCACTACGTCGATGCGAATCTTCAATATCTAATGAATATGGAGCAAGGCGAGAGGGTTCCATGAGTGTCAAGACTGCTCGTAACACTATGTCGATAAGAATTTTTAATCTCAAATGGCTACGGAGCAAGTTATACGCTGAACTGGCTGCTGAAATAGCATAAATATTCATTGCGTAGTTACAAACTATAATAACAACAGGTAGCCCAATTTGATTTGCGATTTACTCACGCTAATCTCTTCGATATTCAGTCTACGCTGAAAATCTTCAATCTCTAATGAATATGAAGCAAGGCGAGAGGGTTCGATGAGTGCAAAGACTGCTCGTGGCACTACGTCAATGAGAATCTTCAATCTCTAATGAATATGGAGCGAGGCGAGATGGTTCGGTGAGTGTCAACACTGCTCGTGGCACTACGTCGATGGGAATCTTTAATCTGAAATGGCTACGGAGCAAGTTATACGCTAAACTGGCTGCTGAAATAGCATAAATAATCATTGCGTAGTTACAGACTATAGTAACAACAGGTAGCTCAGTTTGATTTGCGATTGACTCACGCCAATCCGTTTGATATCCAGTCTATGTTGAAAATCCTCCATCTCTAATGTATATAAAGCAAGGCGAGAGGGTTTGATGAGTGCCAGGACTGCTCGTGGCACTACGTCAATGCGAATCTTCAATCTCTAATGAATATGGAGCAAGGCGAGAGGGTTCCATGAGTGTCAAGACTGCTCGTAACACTATGTCGATAAGAATTTTTAATCTCAAATGGCTACGGAGCAAGTTATACGCTGAACTGGCTGCTGAAATAGCATAAATATTCATTGCGTAGTTCCAAACTATAATAACAACAGGTAGCCCAATTTGATTTGCGATTTACTCACGCTAATCTCTTCGATATTCAGTCTACGCTGAAAATCTTCAATCTCTAATGAATATGGAGCAAGGCGAGAGGGTTTGATGAGTGCAAAGACTGCTCGTGGCACTACGTCAATGAGAATCTTCAATCTCTAATGAATATGGAGCAAGGCGAGATGGTTCGGTGAGTGTCAACACTGCTCGTGGCACTACGTCGATAAGAATCTTTAATCTCTAATGAATATGGAGCGAGGCGAGATGGTTCGGTGAGTGTCAACACTGCTCGTGGCACTACGTCGATAAGGATCTTTAATCTCAAATGGCTACGGAGCAAGTTATACGCTGAATTGGCTGCTGAAATAGCATGAATAATCATTGCGTAGTTACAGACTATAATAACAACAGGTAGCCCAGTTTGATTTGCGATTTACTCACGCTAATCTCTTCGATATTCAGTCTACGCTGAAAATCTCCAATCTCTAATAAATATGGAGCGAGGCGAGAGGGTTCAATGAGTGCCAGGACTGCTCGTGGCACTACGTCGATGAGAATCTTCAATCTCTAATGAATATGGAGCAAGGCGAGAGGGTTCGATGAGTGTCAAGACTGCTCCTGGCACTACGTCGATAAGAATCTTTAATCTCAAATGGCTACGGAGCAAGTTTCACGCTGCACTGGGTGCTGAAATAGCATAAATAATCATTGCGTAGTTACAGACTATAATAACAACAGGTAGCTCAGTTTGATTTGCGATTGACTCACGCCAATCTGTTTGATATTCAGTCTATGCTGAAAATCCTCCATCTCTAATGAATATGAAGCAAGGCGAGAGGGTTCGATGAGTGCAAAGACTGCTCGTGGCACTACGTCAATGAGAATCTTCAATCTCCAATGAATATCGAGCAAGGCGAGAGGGTTCGATGAGTGTCAAGACTGCTCGTGGCACTACGTCGATAAGAATCTTTAATCTCAAATGGCTACGGAGCAAGTTATACGCTAAACTGGCTGCTGAAATAGCATAAATAATCATTGCGTAGTTACAGACTATAGTAACAACAGGTAGCTCAGTTTGATTTGCGATTGACTCACGCCAATCTCTTTGATATCCAGTCTATGTTGAAAATCCTCCATCTCTAATGTATATAAAGCAAGGCGAGAGGGTTTGATGAGTGCCAAGACTGCTCGTGGCACTACGTCAATGCGAATCTTCAATCTCTAATGAATATGGAGCAAGGCGAGAGGGTTCGATGAGTGCAAAGACTGCTCGTGGCACTACGTCAATGAGAATCTTCAATCTCTAATGAATATGGAGCAAGGCGAGATGGTTCAGTGAGTGTCAACACTGCTCGTGGCACTACGTCGATAAGGATCTTTAATCTCAAATGGCTACGGAGCAAGTTATACGCTGAATTGGCTGCTGAAATAGCATGAATAATCATTGCGTAGTTACAGACTATAATAACAACAGGTAGCCCAGTTTGATTTGCGATTTACTCACGCTAATCTCTTCGATATTCAGTCTACGCTGAAAATCTCCAATCTCTAATAAATATGAAGCAAGGCGAGAGGGTTCGATGAGTGCAAAGACTGCTCGTGGCACTACGTCAATGAGAATCTTCAATCTCCAATGAATATCGAGCAAGGCGAGAGGGTTCGATGAGTGTCAAGACTGCTCGTGGCACTACGTCGATAAGAATCTTTAATCTCAAATGGCTACGGAGCAAGTTATACGCTAAACTGGCTGCTGAAATAGCATAAATAATCATTGCGTAGTTACAGACTATAGTAACAACAGGTAGCTCAGTTTGATTTGCGATTGACTCACGCCAATCTCTTTGATATCCAGTCTATGTTGAAAATCCTCCATCTCTAATGTATATAAAGCAAGGCGAGAGGGTTTGATGAGTGCCAAGACTGCTCGTGGCACTACGTCAATGCGAATCTTCAATCTCTAATGAATATGGAGCAAGGCGAGAGGGTTCGATGAGTGCAAAGACTGCTCGTGGCACTACGTCAATGAGAATCTTCAATCTCTAATGAATATGGAGCAAGGCGAGATGGTTCAGTGAGTGTCAACACTGCTCGTGGCACTACGTCGATAAGGATCTTTAATCTCAAATGGCTACGGAGCAAGTTATACGCTGAATTGGCTGCTGAAATAGCATGAATAATCATTGCGTAGTTACAGACTATAATAACAACAGGTAGCCCAGTTTGATTTGCGATTTACTCACGCTAATCTCTTCGATATTCAGTCTACGCTGAAAATCTCCAATCTCTAATAAATATGGAGCAAGGCGAGAGGGTTCAATGAGTGCCAGGACTGCTCGTGGCACTACGTCGATGAGAATCTTCAATCTCTAATGAATATGGAGCAAGGCGAGAGGGTTCGATGAGTGTCAAGACTGCTCCTGGCACTACGTCGATAAGAATCTTTAATCTCAAATGGCTACGGAGCAAGTTTCACGCTGCACTGGGTGCTGAAATAGCATAAATAATCATTGCGTAGTTACAGACTATAATAACAACAGGTAGCCCAGTTTGATTTGCGATTTACTCACGCTAATCTCTTCGATATTCAGTCTATGCTGAAAATCTTCAATCTCTAATGAATATGGAGCAAGGCAAAAGGGTTTGATGAGTGCAAAGACTGCTCGTGGCACTACGTCAATGAGAATCTTCAATCTCCAATGAATATGGAGCAAGGCGAGAGGGTTCGATGAGTGTCAAGACTGCTCGTGGCACTACGTCGATAAGAATCTTTGATCTCAAATGGCTACGGAGCAAGTTATACGCTAAACTGGCTGCTGAAATAGCATAAATAATCATTGCGTAGTTACAGACTATAATAACAACAGGTAGGTCAGTTTGATTTGCGATTGACTCACGCCAATCTGTTCGATATTCAGTCTATGCTGAAAATCCTCCATCTCTAATGAATATGAAGCGAGGCGAGAGGGTTTGATGAGTGCCAAGACTGCTCGTGGCACTACGTCGATGCGAATCTTCAATATCTAATGAATATGGAGCAAGGCGAGAGGGTTCCATGAGTGTCAAGACTGCTCGTAACACTATGTCGATAAGAATTTTTAATCTCAAATGGCTACGGAGCAAGTTATACGCTGAACTGGCTGCTGAAATAGCATAAATATTCATTGCGTAGTTACAAACTATAATAACAACAGGTAGCCCAATTTGATTTGCGATTTACTCACGCTAATCTCTTCGATATTCAGTCTATGCTGAAAATCTTCAATCTCTAATGAATATGGAGCAAGGCGAGAGGGTTCGATGAGTGCCAAAACTGCTCGTGGCACTACGTCGATGAGAATCTTCAATCTCAAATGGCTACGCAGCAAGTTATACGCTGAACTGGCTGCTGAAATAGCATAAATAATCGTTGCGTAGTTACAGACTATAATAACAACAGGTAGCCCAGTTTGATTTGCGATTTACTCACGCTAATCTCTTCGATATTCAGTCTATGCTGAAAATCTTCAATCTCTAATGAATATGGAGCAAGGCAAAAGGGTTCGATGAGTGCAAAGACTGCTCGTGGCACTACGTCAATGAGAATCTTCAATCTCCAATGAATATGGAGCAAGGCGAGAGGGTTCGATGAGTGTCAAGACTGCTCGTGGCACTACGTCGATAAGAATCTTTGATCTCAAATGGCTACGGAGCAAGTTATACGCTAAACTGGCTGCTGAAATAGCATAAATAATCATTGCGTAGTTACAGACTATAATAACAACAGGTAGCTCAGTTTGATTTGCGATTGACTCACGCCAATCTGTTCGATATTCAGTCTATGCTGAAAATCCTCCATCTCTAATGAATATGAAGCAAGGCGAGAGGGTTTGATGAGTGCCAAGACTGCTCGTGGCACTACGTCGATGCGAATCTTCAATATCTAATGAATATGGAGCAAGGCGAGAGGGTTCCATGAGTGTCAAGACTGCTCGTAACACTATGTCGATAAGAATTTTTAATCTCAAATGGCTACGGAGCAAGTTATACGCTGAACTGGCTGCTGAAATAGCATAAATATTCATTGCGTAGTTACAAACTATAATAACAACAGGTAGCCCAATTTGATTTGCGATTTACTCACGCTAATCTCTTCGATATTCAGTCTACGCTGAAAATCTTCAATCTCTAATGAATATGAAGCAAGGCGAGAGGGTTCGATGAGTGCAAAGACTGCTCGTGGCACTACGTCAATGAGAATCTTCAATCTCTAATGAATATGGAGCGAGGCGAGATGGTTCGGTGAGTGTCAACACTGCTCGTGGCACTACGTCGATAAGAATCTTTGATCTCAAATGGCTACGGAGCAAGTTATACGCTAAACTGGCTGCTGAGATAGCATAAATAATCATTGCGTAGTTACAGACTATAGTAACAACAGGTAGCTCAGTTTGATTTGCGATTGACTCACGCCAATCTGTTTGATATCCAGTCTATGTTGAAAATCCTCCATCTCTAATGTATATAAAGCAAGGCGAGAGGGTTTGATGAGTGCCAAGACTGCTCGTGGCACTACGTCAATGCGAATCTTCAATCTCTAATGAATATGGAGCAAGGCGAGAGGGTTCCATGAGTGTCAAGACTGCTCGTAACACTATGTCGATAAGAATTTTTAATCTCAAATGGCTACGGAACAAGTTATACGCTGAACTGGCTGCTGAAATAGCATAAATATTCATTGCGTAGTTCCAAACTATAATAACAACAGGTAGCCCAATTTGATTTGCGATTTACTCACGCTAATCTCTTCGATATTCAGTCTACGCTGAAAATCTTCAATCTCTAATGAATATGAAGCAAGGCGAGAGGGTTCGATGAGTGCAAAGACTGCTCGTGGCACTACGTCAATGAGAATCTTCAATCTCTAATGAATATGGAGCAAGGCGAGATGGTTCGGTGAGTGTCAACACTGCTCGTGGCACTACGTCGATAAGAATCTTTAATCTCTAATGAATATGGAGCAAGGCGAGATGGTTCGGTGAGTGTCAACACTGCTCGTGGCACTACGTCGATAAGGATCTTTAATCTCAAATGGCTACGGAGCAAGTTATACGCTGAATTGGCTGCTGAAATAGCATGAATAATCATTGCGTAGTTACAGACTATAATAACAACAGGTAGCCCAGTTTGATTTGCGATTTACTCACGCTAATCTCTTCGATATTCAGTCTACGCTGAAAATCTCCAATCTCTAATAAATATGGAGCAAGGCGAGAGGGTTCAATGAGTGCCAGGACTGCTCGTGGCACTACGTCGATGAGAATCTTCAATCTCTAATGAATATGGAGCAAGGCGAGAGGGTTCGATGAGTGTCAAGACTGCTCCTGGCACTACGTCGATAAGAATCTTTAATCTCAAATGGCTACGGAGCAAGTTTCACGCTGCACTGGGTGCTGAAATAGCATAAATAATCATTGCGTAGTTACAGACTATAATAACAACAGGTAGCTTAGTTTGATTTGCGATTGACTCACGCCAATCTGTTTGATATTCAGTCTATGCTGAAAATCCTCCATCTCTAATGAATATGAAGCAAGGCGAGAGGGTTCGATGAGTGCAAAGACTGCTCGTGGCACTACGTCAATGAGAATCTTCAATCTCCAATGAATATCGAGCAAGGCGAGAGGGTTCGATGAGTGTCAAGACTGCTCGTGGCACTACGTCGATAAGAATCTTTAATCTCAAATGGCTACGGAGCAAGTTATACGCTAAACTGGCTGCTGAAATAGCATAAATAATCATTGCGTAGTTACAGACTATAATAACAACAGGTAGCCCAGTTTGATTTGCGATTTACTCACGCTAATCTCTTCGATATTCAGTCTATGCTGAAAATCTTCAATCTCTAATGAATATGGAGCAAGGCAAAAGGGTTCGATGAGTGCAAAGACTGCTCGTGGCACTACGTCAATGAGAATCTTCAATCTCCAATGAATATGGAGCAAGGCAAGAGGGTTCGATGAGTGTCAAGACTGCTCGTGGCACTACGTCGATAAGAATCTTTGATCTCAAATGGCTACGGAGCAAGTTATACGCTAAACTGGCTGCTGAAATAGCATAAATAATCATTGCGTAGTTACAGACTATAATAACAACAGGTAGCTCAGTTTGATTTGCGATTGACTCACGCCAATCTGTTCGATATTCAGTCTATGCTGAAAATCCTCCATCTCTAATGAATATGAAGCAAGGCGAGAGGGTTTGATGAGTGCCAAGACTGCTCGTGGCACTACGTCGATGCGAATCTTCAATATCTAATGAATATGGAGCAAGGCGAGAGGGTTCCATGAGTGTCAAGACTGCTCGTAACACTATGTCGATAAGAATTTTTAATCTCAAATGGCTACGGAGCAAGTTATACGCTGAACTGGCTGCTGAAATAGCATAAATATTCATTGCGTAGTTACAAACTATAATAACAACAGGTAGCCCAATTTGATTTGCGATTTACTCACGCTAATCTCTTCGATATTCAGTCTACGCTGAAAATCTTCAATCTCTAATGAATATGAAGCAAGGCGAGAGGGTTCGATGAGTGCAAAGACTGCTCGTGGCACTACGTCAATGAGAATTTTCAATCTCTAATGAATATGGAGCGAGGCGAGATGGTTCGGTGAGTGTCAACACTGCTCGTGGCACTACGTCGATGGGAATCTTTAATCTGAAATGGCTACGGAGCAAGTTATACGCTAAACTGGCTGCTGAAATAGCATAAATAATCATTGCGTAGTTACAGACTATAGTAACAACAGGTAGCTCAGTTTGATTTGCGATTGACTCACGCCAATCCGTTTGATATCCAGTCTATGTTGAAAATCCTCCATCTCTAATGTATATAAAGCAAGGCGAGAGGGTTTGATGAGTGCCAAGACTGCTCGTGGCACTACGTCAATGCGAATCTTCAATCTCTAATGAATATGGAGCAAGGCGAGAGGGTTCCATGAGTGTCAAGACTGCTCGTAACACTATGTCGATAAGAATTTTTAATCTCAAATGGCTACGGAGCAAGTTATACGCTGAACTGGCTGCTGAAATAGCATAAATATTCATTGCGTAGTTCCAAACTATAATAACAACAGGTAGCCCAATTTGATTTGCGATTTACTCACGCTAATCTCTTCGATATTCAGTCTACGCTGAAAATCTTCAATCTCTAATGAATATGAAGCAAGGCGAGAGGGTTCGATGAGTGCAAAGACTGCTCGTGGCACTACGTCAATGAGAATCTTCAATCTCTAATGAATATGGAGCAAGGCGAGATGGTTCGGTGAGTGTCAACACTGCTCGTGGCACTACGTCGATAAGAATCTTTAATCTCTAATGAATATGGAGCGAGGCGAGATGGTTCGGTGAGTGTCAACACTGCTCGTGGCACTACGTCGATAAGGATCTTTAATCTCAAATGGCTACGGAGCAAGTTATACGCTGAATTGGCTGCTGAAATAGCATGAATAATCATTGCGTAGTTACAGACTATAATAACAACAGGTAGCCCAGTTTGATTTGCGATTTACTCACGCTAATCTCTTCGATATTCAGTCTACGCTGAAAATCTCCAATCTCTAATAAATATGGAGCAAGGCGAGAGGGTTCAATGAGTGCCAGGACTGCTCGTGGCACTACGTCGATGAGAATCTGCAATCTCTAATGAATATGGAGCAAGGCGAGAGGGTTCGATGAGTGTCAAGACTGCTCCTGGCACTACGTCGATAAGAATCTTTAATCTCAAATGGCTACGGAGCAAGTTTCACGCTGCACTGGGTGCTGAAATAGCATGAATAATCATTGCGTAGTTACAGACTATAATAACAACAGGTAGCTCAGTTTGATTTGCGATTGACTCACGCCAATCTGTTTGATATTCAGTCTATGCTGAAAATCCTCCATCTCTAATGAATATGAAGCAAGGCGAGAGGGTTCGATGAGTGCAAAGACTGCTCGTGGCACTACGTCAATGAGAATCTTCAATCTCCAATGAATATCGAGCAAGGCGAGAGGGTTCGATGAGTGTCAAGACTGCTCGTGGCACTACGTCGATAAGAATCTTTAATCTCAAATGGCTACGGAGCAAGTTATACGCTAAACTGGCTGCTGAAATAGCATAAATAATCATTGCGTAGTTACAGACTATAGTAACAACAGGTAGCTCAGTTTGATTTGCGATTGACTCACGCCAATCTCTTTGATATCCAGTCTATGTTGAAAATCCTCCATCTCTAATGTATATAAAGCAAGGCGAGAGGGTTTGATGAGTGCCAAGACTGCTCGTGGCACTACGTCAATGCGAATCTTCAATCTCTAATGAATATGGAGCAAGGCGAGAGGGTTCGATGAGTGTCAAGACTGCTCGTAACACTATGTCGATAAGAATTTTTAATCTCAAATGGCTACGGAGCAAGTTATACGCTGAATTGGCTGCTGAAATAGCATGAATAATCATTGCGTAGTTACAGACTATAATAACAACAGGTAGCCCAGTTTGATTTGCGATTTACTCACGCTAATCTCTTCGATATTCAGTCTACGCTGAAAATCTCCAATCTCTAATAAATATGGAGCAAGGCGAGAGGGTTCAATGAGTGCCAGGACTGCTCGTGGCACTACGTCAATGCGAATCTTCAATCTCTAATGAATATGGAGCAAGGCGAGAGGGTTCCATGAGTGTCAAGACTGCTCGTAACACTATGTCGATAAGAATTTTTAATCTCAAATGGCTACGGAGCAAGTTATACGCTGAACTGGCTGCTGAAATAGCATAAATATTCATTGCGTAGTTCCAAACTATAATAACAACAGGTAGCCCAATTTGATTTGCGATTTACTCACGCTAATCTCTTCGATATTCAGTCTACGCTGAAAATCTTCAATCTCTAATGAATATGAAGCAAGGCGAGAGGGTTCGATGAGTGCAAAGACTGCTCGTGGCACTACGTCAATGAGAATCTTCAATCTCTAATGAATATGGAGCAAGGCGAGATGGTTCGGTGAGTGTCAACACTGCTCGTGGCACTACGTCGATAAGAATCTTTAATCTCTAATGAATATGGAGCAAGGCGAGATGGTTCGGTGAGTGTCAACACTGCTCGTGGCACTACGTCGATAAGGATCTTTAATCTCAAATGGCTACGGAGCAAGTTATACGCTGAATTGGCTGCTGAAATAGCATGAATAATCATTGCGTAGTTACAGACTATAATAACAACAGGTAGCCCAGTTTGATTTGCGATTTACTCACGCTAATCTCTTCGATATTCAGTCTACGCTGAAAATCTCCAATCTCTAATAAATATGGAGCAAGGCGAGAGGGTTCAATGAGTGCCAGGACTGCTCGTGGCACTACGTCGATGAGAATCTTCAATCTCTAATGAATATGGAGCAAGGCGAGAGGGTTCGATGAGTGTCAAGACTGCTCCTGGCACTACGTCGATAAGAATCTTTAATCTCAAATGGCTACGGAGCAAGTTTCACGCTGCACTGGGTGCTGAAATAGCATAAATAATCATTGCGTAGTTACAGACTATAATAACAACAGGTAGCCCAGTTTGATTTGCGATTTACTCACGCTGATCTCTTCGATATTCAGTCTATGCTGAAAATCTTCAATCTCTAATGAATATGGAGCAAGGCAAAAGGGTTCGATGAGTGCAAAGACTGCTCGTGGCACTCCGTCAATGAGAATCTTCAATCTCCAATGAATATGGAGCAAGGCGAGAGGGTTCGATGAGTGTCAAGACTGCTCGTGGCACTACGTCGATAAGAATCTTTGATCTCAAATGGCTACGGAGCAAGTTATACGCTAAACTGGCTGCTGAAATAGCATAAATAATCATTGCGTAGTTACAGACTATAGTAACAACAGGTAGCTCAGTTTGATTTGCGATTGACTCACGCCAATCTGTTTGATATTCAGTCTATGCTGAAAATCCTCCATCTCTAATGAATATGAAGCAAGGCGAGAGGGTTTGATGAGTGCCAAGACTGCTCGTGGCACTACGTCGATGCGAATCTTCAATCTCTAATGAATATGGAGCAAGGCGAGAGGGTTCCATGAGTGTCAAGACTGCTCGTAACACTATGTCGATAAGAATTTTTAATCTCAAATGGCTACGGAGCAAGTTATACGCTGAACTGGCTGCTGAAATAGCATAAATAATCATTGCGTAGTTACAGACTATAATAACAACAGGTAGCCCAGTTTGATTTGCGATTTACTCACGCTAATCTCTTCGATATTCAGTCTATGCTGAAAATCTTACATCTCTGATGAATATGGAGCAAGGCAAAGGGGTTCGATGAGTGCAAAGACTGCTCGTGGCACTACGTCAATGAAAATCTTCAATCTCCAATGAATATCGAGCAAGGCGAGAGGGTTCGATGAGTGTCAAGACTGCTCCTGGCACTACGTCGATAAGAATCTTTAATCTCAAATGGCTACGGAGCAAGTTTTACGCTGAACTGGGTGCTGAAATAGCATAAATAATCATTGCGTAGTTACAGACTATAATAACAACAGGTAGCCCAGTTTGATTTGCGATTTACTCACGCTAATCTCTTCGATATTCAGTCTACGCTGAAAATCTATAATCTCTAATAAATATGGAGCAAGGCGAGAGGGTTCGATGAGTGCCAGGACTGCTCGTGGCACTACGTCGATGAGAATCTTCAATCTCTAATGAATATGGAGCAAGGCGAGAGGGTTCGATGAGTGTCAAGACTGCTCGTGTCACTACGTCGATAAAAATCTTCAATCTCAAATGGCTACGGAGCAAGTTTTACGCTGAACTGGGTGCTGAAATAGCATAAATAATCATTGCATAGTTACAGACTATAATAACAACAGGTAGCCCAGTTTGATTTCCGATTTACTCACGCTAATCTCTTCGATATTCAGTCTACGCTGAAAATCTTCAATCTCTAATGAATATGTAGCAAGGCGAGAGGGTTCGATGAGTGCCAGGACTGCTCGTGGTACTACGTCGATGAGAATCTTCAATCTCTAATGAATATGGAGCGAGGCGAGAGGGTTCGATGAGTGTCAAGACTGCTCGTGGCACGACGTCGATAAGAATATTTAATCTCAAATGGCTACGCAGCAAGTTATACGCTGAACTGGCTGCTGAAATAGCATAAATAATCATTGCGTAGTGACAGACTATAGTAACAACAGGTAGCTCAGTTTGATTTGCGATTGACTCACGCCAATCTGTTTGATATTCAGTCTATGCTGAAAATCCTCCATCTCTAATGAATATGAAGCAAGGCAAGAGGGTTTGATGAGTGCCAAGACTGCTCGTGGCACTACGTCGATGCGAATCTTCAATCTCTAATGAATATGGAGCACGGCGAGAGGGTTCCATGAGTGTCAAGACTGCTCGTAACACTATGTCGATAAGAATTTTTAATCTCAAATGGCTACGGAGCAAGTTATACGCTGAACTGGCTGCTGAAATAGCATATGTTAGGTTTAATAAATATAGCGTGGTTGGGAGGTGGTTCGTTGAATAATTTTGCTCACTTCCTTATTAGCTTAATTATATATGTTTATTTTATTATATGTTAATACATTTATGCTTGTGCTTTTCAGTTTATTTAGTTTAATCTATTCTTTGTTTGCTTTTCGTTTATTATCTTTTACTTTTCCTTGTCTCGCGTGTGTCTTCGTTGAGTCCCTCTCAGAAACTAAACTCCTCTCTCGCTTACAGTGTACCAACTCTCTTGGTCCTAGTTCCCTTTTAGGTTCTGCCAACCCATGTTTCTTATGTCTACTATCGTTTAACGTCTATCTTTATGTCTACTCTAACACTCGGCCATCCTTACCGAAGTTCGTCCTCGAACTTTACAGGGGTTTTACATGTTTTCTTATCTCTACTGACTATGTTTATTACGCATCACAGGGTATAATCCTTAAATTTCTTTGGTTTCTTTCTTTCTCTACCGCTGCGTCTTATTGTACTATGTCCCTCGTCTGCTTCCTTGCCTTCGCTCGCTATCCTAGTTACCTTAATGCTACTGTTATGGTCTATGCCCTCCTCTGGAATACTGTCTGTGGTATCTTCGTTTACCTTAGTTTTGCTATTACCTACTACTTCGCTATCTGACTCGCTGTCGTCCTCGCTTGCTTCTGAATCGTGGTTGCCTTTCCAAATTTTAAGTTGGCTGACGTGTGCCGTTGACTCGAATCCTCTATGCCTTTGTTCTCCGAGTCTTTGTATTCGATAGGTATCGCTTGGTAGTTCCTCTATTATGACCATCGGTCCTTTATACTTTGACTGCAGTTTGGTCGACTCTCCGGTCATTGTCGGATTTACCTTGACGAAAACTATGTCTCCTACTCTGTACTTGACATTTTTGAATCTTTTCTCGTCGTAACGCTCTTTGTATTTACTCTGCGCCTTCTTGATGCTCTCTCGTACCTCGTCTTGTAACTCGACCGGTAGTCTGTAAGTCTCTTCGTTGACAGTAAGTTCTCGAACTCTACCTTCCTCGTATCTGGGTAGGTATCCATATAGTGCTTCGAACGGTGTCTTCCCTGTCGACTTACTTATTGTTGAGTTGAGGTCTCTCTCCAGTTTTTTGATGTCTGCGTCCCAGTGTTCTTCTCCTTTCTCTATCACGCGACATCTTATCGCTGGTAGGATGGTTTGATTCAGCCTCTCTACTAGTCCGTTTGCCTGTGGATGTCTGCTGGAGTTCAGGGTGTGTCTGATTCCGTACTTGCCGCAAAATTCTGCAAATAGTTTTGACGTAAAGCACGTTCCTCTATCCGATATTATTCGGTTTGGTGCTCCGTATTTATTGACCAATGCTTCTAGAATTCGTATTGTTCCCTTCGACTTTACGTCGCGCAGTGCGTCGATTTGTGCGTATTTTGTAAGGTTGTCTATGATCCCTACGATGTACTTGTTTTTCCTTGTAGTTGTTGGAAATGGTCCTACGTGGTCGATGTGTATTACGTCGAATGGTCTGTGTCCCGCTGGTATCGGGTGTAATTCACCTTGCCCTTTTCCTGTTTTTCTTTTAGCTAGAATGCACTCCAGGCAGTTAGCTATATGTCTCTTGACGTACGTCTTCATCTTGGGAAAGTAATAGCGCGGTTGTATTTTTCCCATGGTTTTGTCTACTCCGAAGTGACTCATTAGGTCATGGTGTCTGATCACTAAGGCCTTTCGCATCGTGTTTGGTACTACTAAGCAGTTCCTCTTCTCGCCTGCTAATTCCGTTTCTCGGTATAATAGTCCGTCGATTAGTTTGAACGTTGTTACCTCGTTCTTTTCTTGTCTTGTTCTGTCTCTTTCGGCCTTCTGTAGCGTTTGGATCTTCCTTGCTATCTTTTCGTCGGTTCTCTGGAACATCAGTACTTCGTCCTCCCTCGTGGAAATTTGAAATATTCCTTCTCGTTCCCTTTCTTCCGTTGCTTCTCCAACTGGGGCTCTTGAGAGTGCGTCGACGTGTTGCATTCTATCGCCTGCTCGATGCACAATTTCGAAATCGAATTCTGCAATCGCGCTCAGCCATCTGGCTACTTGTGGTTGACTTGTCTTCCATGCGTTGATGTGTATTAGACACTCGCAGTCTGTAACGATCGTGAACTTGAGGCTAATTAAGAAGGACCTCAGTCTTCCTAACGCCCATGCTATCGCCATAAGCTCTAGCTTGCTTGAGTGGTAGTTCGTCTCTGCCTCTGTAGTTCTCTTACTAATCGCGTAGACTAGACGTAGAGTGCCGCTTGCGCCCGTTTGGAACAGCATGCCTGCTATCCCTTTTGCTGAGGCGTCGGTATGCAACTCTGTTCTGGTTGCTCTTGGATTGTACATCTGAAGTATCGGCTTTGCTGTAAGCAATCCTCTGATCTTCTGGAATGCTTCCTCTTCTATGTTCGTCCATTGGAATGGTTTATCCTTCTTAGTTAGTGCTGTTAGCGGTATTGCTATTCTGGCAAATTCTGGAATGAATCTTCTAAAGAAGCTAGCTAGTCCTATGAATCGGCGTACTTCGTGTACGTCTCTTGGTGTCGGAAACTCTTCTATGGCTAGTACCTTCCTTCCTCCTGGCTCGACTTGTCCTTTGCCTACTCGAAATCCTAGAAATTCGATATGTCTCTTCCCGAACTCACATTTCTTCAGGTTGAGTGTTAGGCCTGCTTTCCGTAGCAGCTTCAGTGTACACACCAAATTCTGCATCAGGTCGTCCCACGTCTTTCCAATGATGCAGGAGTCATCGAAATACGTCACCGCAATTTTTTTTTGGTGCGCTGTTTGTAAGGCCATTCTCATTGCCTTGGCGAAGTATATTGGGGCTCCTACCAATCCGAACATTGCCCTGGTAAATTCTCCGGTTTGATCCTCTGTAATAAATGCCGTCTTCTCTCTGGCTTGATGGGTTAGTGGCAGTTGCAAGTACCCTTGTGCTAAGTCTAGAAGTATGAATATTGATCCTTCTGATAATATTCCTAAAAATTCGTCGAAATTAGGCATGGGGAAATGCAACTTTACCGTATCCTTGTTAAGCTTACGGTAGTCCACTACCATTCTTGGTGACCCGTCCTTCTTTCTTACTATAAAGGCTGGACTTGCATACGGGGACTGCGTTTCGGTAATGATTCCCGCTTCTTTCCCGTCTCTCACTATGTTATCAAGATCTGCTCTGTCTTTGGCGTTGAGTTTGTACGGTCTGGCTGCCGCAGGATTGCTTCCCTCTTTAGTCTGAATTTCCATTTTGACTAGCTGTGTACATCCGAGTTCCCATTGATGCTTGGCTAGGCAGTCTCGGTACTCGTTTAGGATTTTTCTCAGCTGTTGCTTTTGTCTTTCCGTTACAGTTTCTCCGACGATGATTTCGTCTGCGTTTACCTCGTCGTCTCGTGGCGTAACCATCGGCATCTCCTGTACTGACAGAATCTACTCTTATATCCTATCTCCCTGCTTAACTACCTCCTTCGCATCCCCATAGTTGAGAATTGGTAATTCCATGCTACCATCTATGGTGCTAACCTTTATAAAATTAACCGACCCTGGTTCTAAACTGCTATCTAATTCTACGATTGGCCTTTCTGACCTTTGTTCATCGAAGAACGTTGTGTCTACTTGACAGAATTTGAGTTCATGCCCTACTCTAGTGTAACTTAAGTCAAGTGCCTCAGTAAAAGGTCTTCCTAAGATGACGTCGTGCTCCTGTACGTCATCTGGAACTATTCTAAACTGAATACGTCTGGGTCTCAGATTCTCAAACGTTACTTCTTCGCAAACTACACCGGGTGATGTTACTTCATTCTTCCCAAACCCTTCTAGCTGAGTTCTGACCCTTTCTATCTTGAAGTTTTCTCTTAGTACTACCGATGCTTTTATCGTACAGACTGATGCACCCATATCTATCTGCGACGTTATTTCTACAACCCCGATCTTGATTGATCTCAAGAATTTGCTTATCGGCGAATCGTTTCCTGGACCTATGACTACTTTGACTTCTGCGCGTTCTACCTTACCTGTCCCAGTATCTTTCTTCGTTCTTTCTTTCTGGGGCTGGTCGCAGTTTTTTGATATATGCCCTATCTTATTGCAATTGTAGCATTTTACCTCTTTTCGTGGTTCCTTACAATCCCTACTTATATGGCCTATCTTTTCGCAGTTAAAGCATTTATTGTCCCAAGTTTTGTCTTCTTTCTTATCGGTGGTCTTCTTCTTCGGTTCGTCTTCTCTG
Organism: Tenthredo livida; assembly: GCA_963992785.1. Taxonomy (NCBI): domain Eukaryota; kingdom Metazoa; phylum Arthropoda; class Insecta; order Hymenoptera; family Tenthredinidae; genus Tenthredo; species Tenthredo livida. Next base: position 6,686,814 of record OZ023073.1, read on the forward strand.
CTGCTTCCTGTTAGCGGTGGTTTTTTAGTTCCTAGTCTGTCTCGCCTCGCTGTATCCATCCTCTCGAACTTTATCATGTCCTGGTACAGCTTGTCCAAGTCTGGATAGTCTCGTGACATGATGTAGTGGCTTAATTCGCGAGACCACACTCCGGCAACGAACTCGGTTTTGGTCTCTTCGACGTCCATTTCGAGGTCTCTACATAGCCAAACCTTATCGTGAAAGTACTCCCGTGTACTCTCCTTTGGCTGTTGTACTCGCTGTGTCATCGTTTTCATTTTATCCGCACGACTGCGTCTAAATGTGAAGGTTGACTCGAAGGCTTCTTTGAATGATTCAAAGTCTTTGACGGTTTCTACCCTTGCTAAGAACCACTTGTGTGCGCTTCCTTTCAGGTGCGCCCTGGCGATACTAAACGCCATTGCATCCGTCCATAAGTGAACTGTCTTTGTATTGGATAGTTCCTTGAGCCATGCTCTAGCGTACTCGGGTTCTTCTGTTCCCTTGAAGTCTCTGACTGTGCTTTGGCTATCGGGCACCACGCTGTACGTAACATTTGCGTTCTCGGTTTGTTTTTGCAAAAGTTTTGCCATCGTCATCATTAATTGTCGCATGTCGGACTCTTCGTTTGGGTTTTGTTCAGGTTCGTCGTTATCCGCTCTATTGTCTTCGTCTTCTTCTGTATGACCAAACATGTCTTCATTCCGTTGTTGTTCTAGAGCGGCCTTTTCAGCAGCTAACCTCAAAGCTTCCGCTTCTGCTTCTTTTCTTCGCGCACGTTGCGTTTCGATTTCGATGACCGCAGCTTCCATTTGTTTGATGTAGGTAGCGCGCTCTGTCTTCATTTTCTCTATTTTCTGATTGGCTTCCGCCAATTGCGCTGCTTCGTCTGCCATCTCGCGGTGACACTGTTTTGCACTTGAACTTTTGGCGGTTCTATTTTTCAAGCGGTTAGCGTCCCTACGCCATCTTGTCCACGCCACGTTTCTCAAGCGTTCTTTATATTTTCTTCTTCGTTCACGATGCACTATTTTTCAGCTTCACTTTCACCCTTTCCGCACGTTAACCCAGTCTCTTTTTCCAACGCTTATATCTATCACTTTTGTTCCTTTTCGTTTTTGTTATCCCACTTCTGATTTGTTAGGTTTAATAAATATAGCGTGGTTGGGAGGTGGTTCGTTGAATAATTTTGCTCACTTCCTTATTAGCTTAATTATATATGTTTATTTTATTATATGTTAATACATTTATGCTTGTGCTTTTCAGTTTATTTAGTTTAATCTATTCTTTGTTTGCTTTTCGTTTATTATCTTTTACTTTTCCTTGTCTCGCGTGTGTCTTCGTTGAGTCCCTCTCAGAAACTAAACTCCTCTCTCGCTTACAGTGTACCAACTCTCTTGGTCCTAGTTCCCTTTTAGGTTCTGCCAACCCATGTTTCTTATGTCTACTATCGTTTAACGTCTATCTTTATGTCGACTCTAACACATAAATATTCATTACGTAGTTACAAACTATAATAACAACAGGTAGCCCAATTTGATTTGCGATTTACTCACGCTAATCTCTTCGATATTCAGTCTACGCTGAAAATCTTCAATCTCTGATGAATATGAAGCAAGGCGAGAGGGTTCGATGAGTGCAAAGACTGCTCGTGGCACTACGTCAATGAGAATCTTCAATCTCTAATGAATATGGAGCAAGGCGAGATGGTTCGGTGAGTGTCAACACTGCTCGTGGCACTACGTCGATAAGAATCTTTAATCTCAAATGGCTACGGAGCAAGTTATACGCTGAATTGGCTGCTGAAATAGCATGAATAATCATCGCGTAGTTACAGACTATAATAACAACAGGTAGCCCAGTTTGATTTGCGATTTACTCACGCTAATCTCTTCGATATTCAGTCTACGCTGAAAATCTCCAATCTCTAATAAATATGAAGCAAGGCGAGAGGGTTCGATGAGTGCCAGGACTGCTCGTGGCACTACGTCGATGAGAATCTTCAATCTCTAATGAATATGGAGCAAGGCGAGAGGGTTCGATGAGTGTCAAGACTGCTCGTGGCACGACGTCGATAAGAATATTCAATCTCAAATGGCTACGCAGCAAGTTATACGCTGAACTGGCTGCTGAAATAGCATGAATAATCATTGCGTAGTTACAGACTATAATAACAACAGGTAGCCTAGTTTGATTTGCGATTTACTCACGCTAATCTCTTCGATATTCAGTCTATGTTGAGAATCTTCAATCTCCAATGAATATGGAGCAAGGCTAGAGGTTTCGATGAGTGCAAAGACTGCTCGTGGCACTACGTCAATGAGAATCTTCAATCTCCAATGAATATGGAGCAAGGCGAGAGGGTTCGATGAGTGTCAAGACTGCTCGTGGCACGACGTCGATAAGAATATTTAATCTCAAATGGCTACGCAGCAAGTTATACGCTGAACTGGCTGCTGAAATAGCATAAATAATCATTGCGTAGTTACAGACTATAGTAACAACAGGTAGCTCAGTTTGATTTGCGATTGACTCACGCCAATCTGTTTGATATTCAGTCTATGCTGAAAATCCTCCATCTCTAATGAATATGAAGCAAGGCGAGAGGGTTTGATGAGTGCCAAGACTGCTCGTGGCACTACGTCGATGCGAATCTTCAATCTCTAATGAATATGGAGCAAGGCGAGAGGGTTCCATGAGTGTCAAGACTGCTCGTAACACTATGTCGATAAGAATTTTTAATCTCAAATGGCTACGGAGCAAGTTATACGCTGAACTGGCTGCTGAAATAGCATAAATATTCATTGCGTAGTTACAAACTATAATAACAACAGGTAGCCCAATTTGATTTGCGATTTACTCACGCTAATCTCTTCGATATTCAGTCTACGCTGAAAATCTTCAATCTCTAATGAATATGAAGCAAGGCGAGAGGGTTCGATGAGTGCAAAGACTGCTCGTGGCACTACGTCAATGAGAATCTTCAATCTCTAATGAATATGGAGCAAGGCGAGATGGTTCGGTGAGTGTCAACACTGCTCGTGGCACTACGTCGATGAGAATCTTCAATCTCTAATGAATATGGAGCAAGGCGAGATGGTTCGGTGAGTGTCAACACTGCTCGTGGCACTACGTCGATAAGAATCTTTAATCTCAAATGGCTACGGAGCAAGTTATACGCTGAATTGGCTGCTGAAATAGCATGAATAATCATTGCGTAGTTACAGACTATGATAACAACAGGTAGCCCAGTTTGATTTGCGATTTACTCACGCTAATCTCTTCGATATTCAGTCTACGCTGAAAATCTCCAATCTCTAATAAATATGGAGCAAGGCGAGAGGGTTCGATGAGTGCCAGGACTGCTCGTGGCACTACGTCGATGAGAATCTTCAATCTCTAATGAATATGGAGCAAGGCGAGAGGGTTCGATGAGTGTCAAGACTGCTCCTGGCACTACGTCGATAAGAATCTTTAATCTCAGATGGCTACGGAGCAAGTTTTACGCTGAACTGGGTGCTGAAATAGCATAAATAATCATTGCATAGTTACAGACTATAATAACAACACGTAGCTCAGTTTGATTTGCGATTGACTCACGCCAATCTGTTCGATATTCAGTCTATGCTGAAAATCCTCCATCTCTAATGAATATGAAGCAAGGCGAGAGGGTTTGATGAGTGCCAAGACTGCTCGTGGCACTACGTCGATGCGAATCTTCAATCTCTAATGAATATGGAGCAAGGCGAGAGGGTTCCATGAGTGTCAAGACTGCTCGTAACACTATGTCGATAAGAATTTTTAATCTCAAATGGCTACGGAGCAAGTTATACGCTGAACTGGCTGCTGAAATGGCATGAATATTCATTGCGTAGTTACAAACTATAATAACAACAGGTAGCCCAATTTGATTTGCGATTTACTCACGCTAATCTCTTCGATATTCAGTCTACGCTGAAAATCTCCAATCTCTAATAAATATGGAGCAAGGCGAGAGGGTTCGATGAGTGCCAGGACTGCTCGTGGCACTACGTCGATGAGAATCTTCAATCTCTAATGAATATGGAGCAAGGCGAGAGGGTTCGATGAGTGTCAAGACTGCTCCTGGCACTACGTCGATAAGAATCTTTAATCTCAGATGGCTACGGAGCAAGTTTTACGCTGAACTGGGTGCTGAAATAGCATAAATAATCATTGCATAGTTACAGACTATAATAACAACAGGTAGCTCAGTTTGATTTCCGATTTACTCACGCTAATCTCTTCGATATTCAGTCTACGCTGAAAATCTTCAATCTCTAATTAATATGTAGCAACGCGAGAGGGTTCGATGAGTGCCGGGACTGCTCGTGGCATTACGTCGATGAGAATCTTCAATCTCTAATGAATATGGAGCGAGGCGAGAGGGTTCGATGAGTGTCAAGACTGCTCGTGGCACGACGTCGATAAGAATATTTAATCTCAAATGGCTACGCAGCAAGTTATACGCTGAACTGGCTGCTGAAATAGCATGAATAATCATTGCGTAGTTACAGACTATAATAACAACAGGTAGCCTAGTTTGATTTGCGATTTACTCACGCTAATCTCTTCGATATTCAGTCTATGTTGAGAATCTTCAATCTCCAATGAATATGGAGCAAGGCTAGAGGTTTCGATGAGTGCAAAGACTGCTCGTGGCACTACGTCAATGAGAATCTTCAATCTCCAATGAATATGGAGCAAGGCGAGAGGGTTCGATGAGTGTCAAGACTGCTCGTGGCACGACGTCGATAAGAATATTTAATCTCAAATGGCTACGCAGCAAGTTATACGCTGAACTGGCTGCTGAAATAGCATAAATAATCATTGCGTAGTTACAGACTATAGTAACAACAGGTAGCTCAGTTTGATTTGCGATTGACTCACGCCAATCTGTTTGATATTCAGTCTATGCTGAAAATCCTCCATCTCTAATGAATATGAAGCAAGGCGAGAGGGTTTGATGAGTGCCAAGACTGCTCGTGGCACTACGTCGATGCGAATCTTCAATCTCTAATGAATATGGAGCAAGGCGAGAGGGTTCCATGAGTGTCAAGACTGCTCGTAACACTATGTCGATAAGAATTTTTAATCTCAAATGGCTACGGAGCAAGTTATACGCTGAACTGGCTGCTGAAATAGCATAAATATTCATTGCGTAGTTACAAACTATAATAACAACAGGTAGCCCAATTTGATTTGCGATTTACTCACGCTAATCTCTTCGATATTCAGTCTACGCTGAAAATCTTCAATCTCTAATGAATATGAAGCAAGGCGAGAGGGTTCGATGAGTGCAAAGACTGCTCGTGGCACTACGTCAATGAGAATCTTCAATCTCTAATGAATATGGAGCAAGGCGAGAGGGTTCGATGAGTGTCAAGACTGCTCGTGGCACGACGTCGATAAGAATATTTAATCTCAAATGGCTACGGAGCAAGTTATACGCTAAACTGGCTGCTGAAATAGCATAAATAATCATTGCGTAGTTACAGACTATAGTAACAACAGGTAGCTCAGTTTGATTTGCGATTGACTCACGCCAATCTGTTTGATATCCAGTCTATGTTGAAAATCCTCCATCTCTAATGTATATAAAGCAAGGCGAGAGGGTTTGATGAGTGCCAAGACTGCTCGTGGCACTACGTCAATGCGAATCTTCAATCTCTAATGAATATGGAGCAAGGCGAGAGGGTTCCATGAGTGTGAAGACTGCTCGTAACACTATGTCGATAAGAATTTTTAATCTCAAATGGCTACGGAGCAAGTTATACGCTGAACTGGCTGCTGAAATAGCATAAATATTCATTGCGTAGTTCCAAACTATAATAACAACAGGTAGCCCAATTTGATTTGCGATTTACTCACGCTAATCTCTTCGATATTCAGTCTACGCTGAAAATCTTCAATCTCTAATGAATATGAAGCAAGGCGAGAGGGTTCGATGAGTGCAAAGACTGCTCGTGGCACTACGTCAATGAGAATCTTCAATCTCTAATGAATATGGAGCAAGGCGAGATGGTTCGGTGAGTGTCAACACTGCTCGTGGCACTACGTCGATGAGAATCTTCAATCTCTAATGAATATGGAGCAAGGCGAGATGGTTCGGTGAGTGTCAACACTGCTCGTGGCACTACGTCGATAAGAATCTTTAATCTCAAATGGCTACGGAGCAAGTTATACGCTGAATTGGCTGCTGAAATAGCATGAATAATCATTGCGTAGTTACAGACTATGATAACAACAGGTAGCCCAGTTTGATTTGCGATTTACTCACGCTAATCTCTTCGATATTCAGTCTACGCTGAAAATCTCCAATCTCTAATAAATATGGAGCAAGGCGAGAGGGTTCCATGAGTGTCAAGACTGCTCGTAACACTATGTCGATAAGAATTTTTAATCTCAAATGGCTACGGAGCAAGTTATACGCTGAACTGGCTGCTGAAATGGCATGAATATTCATTGCGTAGTTACAAACTATAATAACAACAGGTAGCCCAATTTGATTTGCGATTTACTCACGCTAATCTCTTCGATATTCAGTCTACGCTGAAAATCTCCAATCTCTAATAAATATGGAGCAAGGCGAGAGGGTTCGATGAGTGCCAGGACTGCTCGTGGCACTACGTCGATGAGAATCTTCAATCTCTAATGAATATGGAGCAAGGCGAGAGGGTTCGATGAGTGTCAAGACTGCTCCTGGCACTACGTCGATAAGAATCTTTAATCTCAGATGGCTACGGAGCAAGTTTTACGCTGAACTGGGTGCTGAAATAGCATAAATAATCATTGCATAGTTACAGACTATAATAACAACAGGTAGCTCAGTTTGATTTCCGATTTACTCACGCTAATCTCTTCGATATTCAGTCTACGCTGAAAATCTTCAATCTCTAATTAATATGTAGCAACGTGAGAGGGTTCGATGAGTGCCGGGCCTGCTCGTGGCATTACGTCGATGAGAATCTTCAATCTCTAATGAATATGGAGCGAGGCGAGAGGGTTCGATGAGTGTCAAGACTGCCCGTGGCACGACGTCGATAAGAATATTTAATCTCAAATGGCTACGCAGCAAGTTATACGCTGAACTGGCTGCTGAAATAGCATGAATAATCATTGCGTAGTTACAGACTATAATAACAACAGGTAGCCTAGTTTGATTTGCGATTTACTCACGCTAATCTCTTCGATATTCAGTCTATGTTGAGAATCTTCAATCTCCAATGAATATGGAGCAAGGCTAGAGGTTTCGATGAGTGCAAAGACTGCTCGTGGCACTACGTCAATGAGAATCTTCAATCTCCAATGAATATGGAGCAAGGCGAGAGGGTTCGATGAGTGTCAAGACTGCTCGTGGCACGACGTCGATAAGAATATTTAATCTCAAATGGCTACGCAGCAAGTTATACGCTGAACTGGCTGCTGAAATAGCATAAATAATCATTGCGTAGTTACAGACTATAGTAACAACAGGTAGCTCAGTTTGATTTGCGATTGACTCACGCCAATCTGTTTGATATTCAGTCTATGCTGAAAATCCTCCATCTCTAATGAATATGAAGCAAGGCGAGAGGGTTTGATGAGTGCCAAGACTGCTCGTGGCACTACGTCGATGCGAATCTTCAATCTCTAATGAATATGGAGCAAGGCGAGAGGGTTCCATGAGTGTCAAGACTGCTCGTAACACTATGTCGATAAGAATTTTTAATCTCAAATGGCTACGGAGCAAGTTATACGCTGAACTGGCTGCTGAAATAGCATAAATATTCATTGCGTAGTTACAAACTATAATAACAACAGGTAGCCCAATTTGATTTGCGATTTACTCACGCTAATCTCTTCGATATTCAGTCTACGCTGAAAATCTTCAATCTCTAATGAATATGAAGCAAGGCGAGAGGGTTCGATGAGTGCAAAGACTGCTCGTGGCACTACGTCAATGAGAATCTTCAATCTCTAATGAATATGGAGCAAGGCGAGAGGGTTCGATGAGTGTCAAGACTGCTCGTGGCACGACGTCGATAAGAATATTTAATCTCAAATGGCTACGGAGCAAGTTATACGCTAAACTGGCTGCTGAAATAGCATAAATAATCATTGCGTAGTTACAGACTATAGTAACAACAGGTAGCTCAGTTTGATTTGCGATTGACTCACGCCAATCTGTTTGATATCCAGTCTATGTTGAAAATCCTCCATCTCTAATGTATATAAAGCAAGGCGAGAGGGTTTGATGAGTGCCAAGACTGCTCGTGGCACTACGTCAATGCGAATCTTCAATCTCTAATGAATATGGAGCAAGGCGAGAGGGTTCCATGAGTGTGAAGACTGCTCGTAACACTATGTCGATAAGAATTTTTAATCTCAAATGGCTACGGAGCAAGTTATACGCTGAACTGGCTGCTGAAATAGCATAAATATTCATTGCGTAGTTCCAAACTATAATAACAACAGGTAGCCCAATTTGATTTGCGATTTACTCACGCTAATCTCTTCGATATTCAGTCTACGCTGAAAATCTTCAATCTCTAATGAATATGAAGCAAGGCGAGAGGGTTCGATGAGTGCAAAGACTGCTCGTGGCACTACGTCAATGAGAATCTTCAATCTCTAATGAATATGGAGCAAGGCGAGATGGTTCGGTGAGTGTCAACACTGCTCGTGGCACTACGTCGATGAGAATCTTCAATCTCTAATGAATATGGAGCAAGGCGAGATGGTTCGGTGAGTGTCAACACTGCTCGTGGCACTACGTCGATAAGAATCTTTAATCTCAAACGGCTACGGAGCAAGTTATACGCTGAATTGGCTGCTGAAATAGCATGAATAATCATTGCGTAGTTACAGACTATGATAACAACAGGTAGCCCAGTTTGATTTGCGATTTACTCACGCTAATCTCTTCGATATTCAGTCTACGCTGAAAATCTCCAATCTCTAATAAATATGGAGCAAGGCGAGAGGGTTCGATGAGTGCCAGGACTGCTCGTGGCACTACGTCGATGAGAATCTTCAATCTCTAATGAATATGGAGCAAGGCGAGAGGGTTCGATGAGTGTCAAGACTGCTCCTGGCACTACGTCGATAAGAATCTTTAATCTCAGATGGCTACGGAGCAAGTTTTACGCTGAACTGGGTGCTGAAATAGCATAAATAATCATTGCATAGTTACAGACTATAATAACAACACGTAGCTCAGTTTGATTTGCGATTGACTCACGCCAATCTGTTCGATATTCAGTCTACGCTGAAAATCTTCAATCTCTAATTAATATGTAGCAACGCGAGAGGGTTTGATGAGTGCCGGGACTGCTCGTGGCATTACGTCGATGAGAATCTTCAATCTCTAATGAATATGGAGCGAGGCGAGAGGGTTCGATGAGTGTCAAGACTGCTCCTGGCACTACGTCGATAAGAATCTTTAATCTCAGATGGCTACGGAGCAAGTTTTACGCTGAACTGGGTGCTGAAATAGCATAAATAATCATTGCATAGTTACAGACTATAATAACAACACGTAGCTCAGTTTGATTTGCGATTGACTCACGCCAATCTCTTCGATATTCAGTCTATGTTGAGAATCTTCAATCTCCAATGAATATGGAGCAAGGCTAGAGGTTTCGATGAGTGCAAAGACTGCTCGTGGCACTACGTCAATGAGAATCTTCAATCTCCAATGAATATGGAGCAAGGCGAGAGGGTTCGATGAGTGTCAAGACTGCTCGTGGCACGACGTCGATAAGAATATTTAATCTCAAATGGCTACGCAGCAAGTTATACGCTGAACTGGCTGCTGAAATAGCATAAATAATCATTGCGTAGTTACAGACTATAGTAACAACAGGTAGCTCAGTTTGATTTGCGATTGACTCACGCCAATCTGTTTGATATTCAGTCTATGCTGAAAATCCTCCATCTCTAATGAATATGAAGCAAGGCGAGAGGGTTTGATGAGTGCCAAGACTGCTCGTGGCACTACGTCGATGCGAATCTTCAATCTCTAATGAATATGGAGCAAGGCGAGAGGGTTCCATGAGTGTCAAGACTGCTCGTAACACTATGTCGATAAGAATTTTTAATCTCAAATGGCTACGGAGCAAGTTATACGCTGAACTGGCTGCTGAAATAGCATAAATATTCATTGCGTAGTTACAAACTATAATAACAACAGGTAGCCCAATTTGATTTGCGATTTACTCACGCTAATCTCTTCGATATTCAGTCTACGCTGAAAATCTTCAATCTCTAATGAATATGAAGCAAGGCGAGAGGGTTCGATGAGTGCAAAGACTGCTCGTGGCACTACGTCAATGAGAATCTTCAATCTCTAATGAATATGGAGCAAGGCGAGAGGGTTCGATGAGTGTCAAGACTGCTCGTGGCACGACGTCGATAAGAATATTTAATCTCAAATGGCTACGGAGCAAGTTATACGCTAAACTGGCTGCTGAAATAGCATAAATATTCATTGCGTAGTTCCAAACTATAATAACAACAGGTAGCCCAATTTGATTTGCGATTTACTCACGCTAATCTCTTCGATATTCAGTCTACGCTGAAAATCTTCAATCTCTAATGAATATGAAGCAAGGCGAGAGGGTTCGATGAGTGCAAAGACTGCTCGTGGCACTACGTCAATGAGAATCTTCAATCTCTAATGAATATGGAGCAAGGCGAGATGGTTCGGTGAGTGTCAACACTGCTCGTGGCACTACGTCGATGAGAATCTTCAATCTCTAATGAATATCGAGCAAGGCGAGATGGTTCGGTGAGTGTCAACACTGCTCGTGGCACTACGTCGATAAGAATCTTTAATCTCAAATGGCTACGGAGCAAGTTATACGCTGAATTGGCTGCTGAAATAGCATGAATAATCATTGCGTAGTTACAGACTATGATAACAACAGGTAGCCCAGTTTGATTTGCGATTTACTCACGCTAATCTCTTCGATATTCAGTCTACGCTGAAAATCTCCAATCTCTAATAAATATGGAGCAAGGCGAGAGGGTTCCATGAGTGTCAAGACTGCTCGTAACACTATGTCGATAAGAATTTTTAATCTCAAATGGCTACGGAGCAAGTTATACGCTGAACTGGCTGCTGAAATGGCATGAATATTCATTGCGTAGTTACAAACTATAATAACAACAGGTAGCCCAATTTGATTTGCGATTTACTCACGCTAATCTCTTCGATATTCAGTCTACGCTGAAAATCTCCAATCTCTAATAAATATGGAGCAAGGCGAGAGGGTTCGATGAGTGCCAGGACTGCTCGTGGCACTACGTCGATGAGAATCTTTAATCTCTAATGAATATGGAGCAAGGCGAGAGGGTTCGATGAGTGTCAAGACTGCTCCTGGCACTACGTCGATAAGAATCTTTAATCTCAGATGGCTACGGAGCAAGTTTTACGCTGAACTGGGTGCTGAAATAGCATAAATAATCATTGCATAGTTACAGACTATAATAACAACAGGTAGCTCAGTTTGATTTCCGATTTACTCACGCTAATCTCTTCGATATTCAGTCTACGCTGAAAATCTTCAATCTCTAATTAATATGTAGCAACGCGAGAGGGTTCGATGAGTGCCGGGACTGCTCGTGGCATTACGTCGATGAGAATCTCCAATCTCTAATGAATATGGAGCGAGGCGAGAGGGTTCGATGAGTGTCAAGACTGCCCGTGGCACGACGTCGATAAGAATATTTAATCTCAAATGGCTACGCAGCAAGTTATACGCTGAACTGGCTGCTGAAATAGCATGAATAATCATTGCGTAGTTACAGACTATAATAACAACAGGTAGCCTAGTTTGATTTGCGATTTACTCACGCTAATCTCTTCGATATTCAGTCTATGTTGAGAATCTTCAATCTCCAATGAATATGGAGCAAGGCTAGAGGTTTCGATGAGTGCAAAGACTGCTCGTGGCACTACGTCAATGAGAATCTTCAATCTCCAATGAATATGGAGCAAGGCGAGAGGGTTCGATGAGTGTCAAGACTGCTCGTGGCACGACGTCGATAAGAATATTTAATCTCAAATGGCTACGCAGCAAGTTATACGCTGAACTGGCTGCTGAAATAGCATAAATAATCATTGCGTAGTTACAGACTATAGTAACAACAGGTAGCTCAGTTTGATTTGCGATTGACTCACGCCAATCTGTTTGATATTCAGTCTATGCTGAAAATCCTCCATCTCTAATGAATATGAAGCAAGGCGAGAGGGTTTGATGAGTGCCAAGACTGCTCGTGGCACTACGTCGATGCGAATCTTCAATCTCTAATGAATATGGAGCAAGGCGAGAGGGTTCCATGAGTGTCAAGACTGCTCGTAACACTATGTCGATAAGAATTTTTAATCTCAAATGGCTACGGAGCAAGTTATACGCTGAACTGGCTGCTGAAATAGCATAAATATTCATTGCGTAGTTACAAACTATAATAACAACAGGTAGCCCAATTTGATTTGCGATTTACTCACGCTAATCTCTTCGATATTCAGTCTACGCTGAAAATCTTCAATCTCTAATGAATATGAAGCAAGGCGAGAGGGTTCGATGAGTGCAAAGACTGCTCGTGGCACTACGTCAATGAGAATCTTCAATCTCTAATGAATATGGAGCAAGGCGAGAGGGTTCGATGAGTGTCAAGACTGCTCGTGGCACGACGTCGATAAGAATATTTAATCTCAAATGGCTACGGAGCAAGTTATACGCTAAACTGGCTGCTGAAATAGCATGAATAATCATTGCGTAGTTACAGACTATAGTAACAACAGGTAGCTCAGTTTGATTTGCGATTGACTCACGCCAATCTGTTTGATATCCAGTCTATGTTGAAAATCCTCCATCTCTAATGTATATAAAGCAAGGCGAGAGGGTTTGATGAGTGCCAAGACTGCTCGTGGCACTACGTCAATGCGAATCTTCAATCTCTAATGAATATGGAGCAAGGCGAGAGGGTTCCATGAGTGTGAAGACTGCTCGTAACACTATGTCGATAAGAATTTTTAATCTGAAATGGCTACGGAGCAAGTTATACGCTGAACTGGCTGCTAAAATAGCATAAATATTCATTGCGTAGTTCCAAACTATAATAACAACAGGTAGCCCAATTTGATTTGCGATTTACTCACGCTAATCTCTTCGATATTCAGTCTACGCTGAAAATCTTCAATCTCTAATGAATATGAAGCAAGGCGAGAGGGTTCGATGAGTGCAAAGACTGCTCGTGGCACTACGTCAATGAGAATCTTCAATCTCTAATGAATATGGAGTAAGGCGAGATGGTTCGGTGAGTGTCAACACTGCTCGTGGCACTACGTCGATGAGAATCTTCAATCTCTAATGAATATGGAGCAGGGCGAGATGGTTCGGTGAGTGTCAACACTGCTCGTGGCACTACGTCAATAAGAATCTTTAATCTCAAATGGCTACGGAGCAAGTTATACGCTGAATTGGCTGCTGAAATAGCATGAATAATCATTGCGTAGTTACAGACTATGATAACAACAGGTAGCCCAGTTTGATTTGCGATTTACTCACGCTAATCTCTTCGATATTCAGTCTACGCTGAAAATCTCCAATCTCTAATAAATATGGAGCAAGGCGAGAGGGTTCGATGAGTGCCAGGACTGCTCGTGGCACTACGTCGATGAGAATCTTCAATCTCTAATGAATATGGAGCAAGGCGAGAGGGTTCGATGAGTGTCAAGACTGCTCCTGGCACTACGTCGATAAGAATCTTTAATCTCAGATGGCTACGGAGCAAGTTTTACGCTGAACTGGGTGCTGAAATAGCATAAATAATCATTGCATAGTTACAGACTATAATAACAACACGTAGCTCAGTTTGATTTGCGATTGACTCACGCCAATCTGTTCGATATTCAGTCTATGCTGAAAATCCTCCATCTCTAATGAATATGAAGCAAGGCGAGAGGGTTTGATGAGTGCCAAGACTGCTCGTGGCACTACGTCGATGCGAATCTTCAATCTCTAATGAACATGGAGCAAGGCGAGAGGGTTCCATGAGTGTCAAGACTGCTCGTAACACTATGTCGATAAGAATTTTTAATCTCAAATGGCTACGGAGCAAGTTATACGCTGAACTGGCTGCTGAAATGGCATGAATATTCATTGCGTAGTTACAAACTATAATAACAACAGGTAGCCCAATTTGATTTGCGATTTACTCACGCTAATCTCTTCGATATTCAGTCTACGCTGAAAATCTCCAATCTCTAATAAATATGGAGCAAGGCGAGAGGGTTCGATGAGTGCCAGGACTGCTCGTGGCACTACGTCGATGAGAATCTTCAATCTCTAATGAATATGGAGCAAGGCGAGAGGGTTCGATGAGTGTCAAGACTGCTCCTGGCACTACGTCGATAAGAATCTTTAATCTCAGATGGCTACGGAGCAAGTTTTACGCTGAACTGGGTGCTGAAATAGCATAAATAATCATTGCATAGTTACAGACTATAATAACAACAGGTAGCTCAGTTTGATTTCCGATTTACTCACGCTAATCTCTTCGATATTCAGTCTACGCTGAAAATCTTCAATCTCTAATTAATATGTAGCAACGCGAGAGGGTTCGATGAGTGCCGGGACTGCTCGTGGCATTACGTCGATGAGAATCTTCAATCTCTAATGAATATGGAGCGAGGCGAGAGGGTTCGATGAGTGTCAAGACTGCCCGTGGCACGACGTCGATAAGAATATTTAATCTCAAATGGCTACGCAGCAAGTTATACGCTGAACTGGCTGCTGAAATAGCATGAATAATCATTGCGTAGTTACAGACTATAATAACAACAGGTAGCCTAGTTTGATTTGCGATTTACTCACGCTAATCTCTTCGATATTCAGTCTATGTTGAGAATCTTCAATCTCCAATGAATATGGAGCAAGGCTAGAGGTTTCGATGAGTGCAAAGACTGCTCGTGGCACTACGTCAATGAGAATCTTCAATCTCCAATGAATATGGAGCAAGGCGAGAGGGTTCGATGAGTGTCAAGACTGCTCGTGGCACGACGTCGATAAGAATATTTAATCTCAAATGGCTACGCAGCAAGTTATACGCTGAACTGGCTGCTGAAATAGCATAAATAATCATTGCGTAGTTACAGACTATAGTAACAACAGGTAGCTCAGTTTGATTTGCGATTGACTCACGCCAATCTGTTTGATATTCAGTCTATGCTGAAAATCCTCCATCTCTAATGAATATGAAGCAAGGCGAGAGGGTTTGATGAGTGCCAAGACTGCTCGTGGCACTACGTCGATGCGAATCTTCAATCTCTAATGAATATGGAGCAAGGCGAGAGGGTTCCATGAGTGTCAAGACTGCTCGTAACACTATGTCGATAAGAATTTTTAATCTCAAATGGCTACGGAGCAAGTTATACGCTGAACTGGCTGCTGAAATAGCATAAATATTCATTGCGTAGTTACAAACTATAATAACAACAGGTAGCCCAATTTGATTTGCGATTTACTCACGCTAATCTCTTCGATATTCAGTCTACGCTGAAAATCTTCAATCTCTAATGAATATGAAGCAAGGCGAGAGGGTTCGATGAGTGCAAAGACTGCTCGTGGCACTACGTCAATGAGAATCTTCAATCTCTAATGAATATGGAGCAAGGCGAGAGGGTTCGATGAGAGTCAAGACTGCTCGTGGCACGACGTCGATAAGAATATTTAATCTCAAATGGCTACGGAGCAAGTTATACGCTAAACTGGCTGCTGAAATAGCATAAATAATCATTGCGTAGTTACAGACTATAGTAACAACAGGTAGCTCAGTTTGATTTGCGATTGACTCACGCCAATCTGTTTGATATCCAGTCTATGTTGAAAATCCTCCATCTCTAATGTATATAAAGCAAGGCGAGAGGGTTTGATGAGTGCCAAGACTGCTCGTGGCACTACGTCAATGCGAATCTTCAATCTCTAATGAATATGGAGCAAGGCGAGAGGGTTCCATGAGTGTGAAGACTGCTCGTAACACTATGTCGATAAGAATTTTTAATCTCAAATGGCTACGGAGCAAGTTATACGCTGAACTGGCTGCTGAAATAGCATAAATATTCATTGCGTAGTTCCAAACTATAATAACAACAGGTAGCCCAATTTGATTTGCGATTTACTCACGCTAATCTCTTCGATATTCAGTCTACGCTGAAAATCTTCAATCTCTAATGAATATGAAGCAAGGCGAGAGGGTTCGATGAGTGCAAAGACTGCTCGTGGCACTACGTCAATGAGAATCTTCAATCTCTAATGAATATGGAGCAAGGCGAGATGGTTCGGTGAGTGTCAACACTGCTCGTGGCACTACGTCGATGAGAATCTTCAATCTCTAATGAATATGGAGCAAGGCGAGATGGTTCGGTGAGTGTCAACACTGCTCGTGGCACTACGTCGATAAGAATCTTTAATCTCAAACGGCTACGGAGCAAGTTATACGCTGAATTGGCTGCTGAAATAGCATGAATAATCATTGCGTAGTTACAGACTATGATAACAACAGGTAGCCCAGTTTGATTTGCGATTTACTCACGCTAATCTCTTCGATATTCAGTCTACGCTGAAAATCTCCAATCTCTAATAAATATGGAGCAAGGCGAGAGGGTTCGATGAGTGCCAGGACTGCTCGTGGCACTACGTCGATGAGAATCTTCAATCTCTAATGAATATGGAGCAAGGCGAGAGGGTTCGATGAGTGTCAAGACTGCTCCTGGCACTACGTCGATAAGAATCTTTAATCTCAGATGGCTACGGAGCAAGTTTTACGCTGAACTGGGTGCTGAAATAGCATAAATAATCATTGCATAGTTACAGACTATAATAACAACACGTAGCTCAGTTTGATTTGCGATTGACTCACGCCAATCTGTTCGATATTCAGTCTACGCTGAAAATCTTCAATCTCTAATTAATATGTAGCAACGCGAGAGGGTTTGATGAGTGCCGGGACTGCTCGTGGCATTACGTCGATGAGAATCTTCAATCTCTAATGAATATGGAGCGAGGCGAGAGGGTTCGATGAGTGTCAAGACTGCTCCTGGCACTACGTCGATAAGAATCTTTAATCTCAGATGGCTACGGAGCAAGTTTTACGCTGAACTGGGTGCTGAAATAGCATAAATAATCATTGCATAGTTACAGACTATAATAACAACACGTAGCTCAGTTTGATTTGCGATTGACTCACGCCAATCTCTTCGATATTCAGTCTATGTTGAGAATCTTCAATCTCCAATGAATATGGAGCAAGGCTAGAGGTTTCGATGAGTGCAAAGACTGCTCGTGGCACTACGTCAATGAGAATCTTCAATCTCCAATGAATATGGAGCAAGGCGAGAGGGTTCGATGAGTGTCAAGACTGCTCGTGGCACGACGTCGATAAGAATATTTAATCTCAAATGGCTACGCAGCAAGTTATACGCTGAACTGGCTGCTGAAATAGCATAAATAATCATTGCGTAGTTACAGACTATAGTAACAACAGGTAGCTCAGTTTGATTTGCGATTGACTCACGCCAATCTGTTTGATATTCAGTCTATGCTGAAAATCCTCCATCTCTAATGAATATGAAGCAAGGCGAGAGGGTTTGATGAGTGCCAAGACTGCTCGTGGCACTACGTCGATGCGAATCTTCAATCTCTAATGAATATGGAGCAAGGCGAGAGGGTTCCATGAGTGTCAAGACTGCTCGTAACACTATGTCGATAAGAATTTTTAATCTCAAATGGC
The DNA here is from genome assembly GCA_963992785.1 of Tenthredo livida. Lineage (NCBI taxonomy): Eukaryota > Metazoa > Arthropoda > Insecta > Hymenoptera > Tenthredinidae > Tenthredo > Tenthredo livida. The sequence continues at coordinate 6,704,610 of OZ023073.1, forward strand.
TACGGAGCAAGTTATACGCTGAACTGGCTGCTGAAATAGCATAAATATTCATTGCGTAGTTACAAACTATAATAACAACAGGTAGCCCAATTTGATTTGCGATTTACTCACGCTAATCTCTTCGATATTCAGTCTACGCTGAAAATCTTCAATCTCTAATGAATATGAAGCAAGGCGAGAGGGTTCGATGAGTGCAAAGACTGCTCGTGGCACTACGTCAATGAGAATCTTCAATCTCTAATGAATATGGAGCAAGGCGAGAGGGTTCGATGAGTGTCAAGACTGCTCGTGGCACGACGTCGATAAGAATATTTAATCTCAAATGGCTACGGAGCAAGTTATACGCTAAACTGGCTGCTGAAATAGCATAAATAATCATTGCGTAGTTACAGACTATAGTAACAACAGGTAGCTCAGTTTGATTTGCGATTGACTCACGCCAATCTGTTTGATATACAGTCTATGTTGAAAATCCTCCATCTCTAATGTATATAAAGCAAGGCGAGAGGGTTTGATGAGTGCCAAGACTGCTCGTGGCACTACGTCAATGCGAATCTTCAATCTCTAATGAATATGGAGCAAGGCGAGAGGGTTCCATGAGTGTGAAGACTGCTCGTAACACTATGTCGATAAGAATTTTTAATCTGAAATGGCTACGGAGCAAGTTATACGCTGAACTGGCTGCTGAAATAGCATAAATATTCATTGCGTAGTTCCAAACTATAATAACAACAGGTAGCCCAATTTGATTTGCGATTTACTCACGCTAATCTCTTCGATATTCAGTCTACGCTGAAAATCTTCAATCTCTAATGAATATGAAGCAAGGCGAGAGGGTTCGATGAGTGCAAAGACTGCTCGTGGCACTACGTCAATGAGAATCTTCAATCTCTAATGAATATGGAGCAAGGCGAGATGGTTCGGTGAGTGTCAACACTGCTCGTGGCACTACGTCGATGAGAATCTTCAATCTCTAATGAATATGGAGCAAGGCGAGATGGTTCGGTGAGTGTCAACACTGCTCGTGGCACTACGTCGATAAGAATCTTTAATCTCAAATGGCTACGGAGCAAGTTATACGCTGAATTGGCTGCTGAAATAGCATGAATAATCATTGCGTAGTTACAGACTATGATAACAACAGGTAGCCCAGTTTGATTTGCGATTTACTCACGCTAATCTCTTCGATATTCAGTCTACGCTGAAAATCTCCAATCTCTAATAAATATGGAGCAAGGCGAGAGGGTTCCATGAGTGTCAAGACTGCTCGTAACACTATGTCGATAAGAATTTTTAATCTCAAATGGCTACGGAGCAAGTTATACGCTGAACTGGCTGCTGAAATGGCATGAATATTCATTGCGTAGTTACAAACTATAATAACAACAGGTAGCCCAATTTGATTTGCGATTTACTCACGCTAATCTCTTCGATATTCAGTCTACGCTGAAAATCTCCAATCTCTAATAAATATGGAGCAAGGCGAGAGGGTTCGATGAGTGCCAGGACTGCTCGTGGCACTACGTCGATGAGAATCTTTAATCTCTAATGAATATGGAGCAAGGCGAGAGGGTTCGATGAGTGTCAAGACTGCTCCTGGCACTACGTCGATAAGAATCTTTAATCTCAGATGGCTACGGAGCAAGTTTTACGCTGAACTGGGTGCTGAAATAGCATAAATAATCATTGCATAGTTACAGACTATAATAACAACAGGTAGCTCAGTTTGATTTCCGATTTACTCACGCTAATCTCTTCGATATTCAGTCTACGCTGAAAATCTTCAATCTCTAATTAATATGTAGCAACGCGAGAGGGTTCGATGAGTGCCGGGACTGCTCGTGGCATTACGTCGATGAGAATCTTCAATCTCTAATGAATATGGAGCGAGGCGAGAGGGTTCGATGAGTGTCAAGACTGCCCGTGGCACGACGTCGATAAGAATATTTAATCTCAAATGGCTACGCAGCAAGTTATACGCTGAACTGGCTGCTGAAATAGCATGAATAATCATTGCGTAGTTACAGACTATAATAACAACAGGTAGCCTAGTTTGATTTGCGATTTACTCACGCTAATCTCTTCGATATTCAGTCTATGTTGAGAATCTTCAATCTCCAATGAATATGGAGCAAGGCTAGAGGTTTCGATGAGTGCAAAGACTGCTCGTGGCACTACGTCGATGAGAATCTTCAATCTCCAATGAATATGGAGCAAGGCGAGAGGGTTCGATGAGTGTCAAGACTGCTCGTGGCACGACGTCGATAAGAATATTTAATCTCAAATGGCTACGCAGCAAGTTATACGCTGAACTGGCTGCTGAAATAGCATAAATAATCATTGCGTAGTTACAGACTATAGTAACAACAGGTAGCTCAGTTTGATTTGCGATTGACTCACGCCAATCTGTTTGATATTCAGTCTATGCTGAAAATCCTCCATCTCTAATGAATATGAAGCAAGGCGAGAGGGTTTGATGAGTGCCAAGACTGCTCGTGGCACTACGTCGATGCGAATCTTCAATCTCTAATGAATATGGAGCAAGGCGAGAGGGTTCCATGAGTGTCAAGACTGCTCGTAACACTATGTCGATAAGAATTTTTAATCTCAAATGGCTACGGAGCAAGTTATACGCTGAACTGGCTGCTGAAATAGCATAAATATTCATTGCGTAGTTACAAACTATAATAACAACAGGTAGCCCAATTTGATTTGCGATTTACTCACGCTAATCTCTTCGATATTCAGTCTACGCTGAAAATCTTCAATCTCTAATGAATATGAAGCAAGGCGAGAGGGTTCGATGAGTGCAAAGACTGCTCGTGGCACTACGTCAATGAGAATCTTCAATCTCTAATGAATATGGAGCAAGGCGAGAGGGTTCGATGAGTGTCAAGACTGCTCGTGGCACGACGTCGATAAGAATATTTAATCTCAAATGGCTACGGAGCAAGTTATACGCTAAACTGGCTGCTGAAATAGCATAAATAATCATTGCGTAGTTACAGACTATAGTAACAACAGGTAGCTCAGTTTGATTTGCGATTGACTCACGCCAATCTGTTTGATATCCAGTCTATGTTGAAAATCCTCCATCTCTAATGTATATAAAGCAAGGCGAGAGGGTTTGATGAGTGCCAAGACTGCTCGTGGCACTACGTCAATGCGAATCTTCAATCTCTAATGAATATGGAGCAAGGCGAGAGGGTTCCATGTGTGTGAAGACTGCTCGTAACACTATGTCGATAAGAATTTTTAATCTGAAATGGCTACGGAGCAAGTTATACGCTGAACTGGCTGCTAAAATAGCATAAATATTCATTGCGTAGTTCCAAACTATAATAACAACAGGTAGCCCAATTTGATTTGCGATTTACTCACGCTAATCTCTTCGATATTCAGTCTACGCTGAAAATCTTCAATCTCTAATGAATATGAAGCAAGGCGAGAGGGTTCGATGAGTGCAAAGACTGCTCGTGGCACTACGTCAATGAGAATCTTCAATCTCTAATGAATATGGAGTAAGGCGAGATGGTTCGGTGAGTGTCAACACTGCTCGTGGCACTACGTCGATGAGAATCTTCAATCTCTAATGAATATGGAGCAGGGCGAGATGGTTCGGTGAGTGTCAACACTGCTCGTGGCACTACGTCAATAAGAATCTTTAATCTCAAATGGCTACGGAGCAAGTTATACGCTGAATTGGCTGCTGAAATAGCATGAATAATCATTGCGTAGTTACAGACTATGATAACAACAGGTAGCCCAGTTTGATTTGCGATTTACTCACGCTAATCTCTTCGATATTCAGTCTACGCTGAAAATCTCCAATCTCTAATAAATATGGAGCAAGGCGAGAGGGTTCGATGAGTGCCAGGACTGCTCGTGGCACTACGTCGATGAGAATCTTCAATCTCTAATGAATATGGAGCAAGGCGAGAGGGTTCGATGAGTGTCAAGACTGCTCCTGGCACTACGTCGATAAGAATCTTTAATCTCAGATGGCTACGGAGCAAGTTTTACGCTGAACTGGGTGCTGAAATAGCATAAATAATCATTGCATAGTTACAGACTATAATAACAACACGTAGCTCAGTTTGATTTGCGATTGACTCACGCCAATCTGTTCGATATTCAGTCTATGCTGAAAATCCTCCATCTCTAATGAATATGAAGCAAGGCGAGAGGGTTTGATGAGTGCCAAGACTGCTCGTGGCACTACGTCGATGCGAATCTTCAATCTCTAATGAATATGGAGCAAGGCGAGAGGGTTCCATGAGTGTCAAGACTGCTCGTAACACTATGTCGATAAGAATTTTTAATCTCAAATGGCTACGGAGCAAGTTATACGCTGAACTGGCTGCTGAAATGGCATGAATATTCATTGCGTAGTTACAAACTATAATAACAACAGGTAGCCCAATTTGATTTGCGATTTACTCACGCTAATCTCTTCGATATTCAGTCTACGCTGAAAATCTCCAATCTCTAATAAATATGGAGCAAGGCGAGAGGGTTCGATGAGTGCCAGGACTGCTCGTGGCACTACGTCGATGAGAATCTTCAATCTCTAATGAATATGGAGCAAGGCGAGAGGGTTCGATGAGTGTCAAGACTGCTCCTGGCACTACGTCGATAAGAATCTTTAATCTCAGATGGCTACGGAGCAAGTTTTACGCTGAACTGGGTGCTGAAATAGCATAAATAATCATTGCATAGTTACAGACTATAATAACAACAGGTAGCTCAGTTTGATTTCCGATTTACTCACGCTAATCTCTTCGATATTCAGTCTACGCTGAAAATCTTCAATCTCTAATTAATATGTAGCAACGCGAGAGGGTTCGATGAGTGCCGGGACTGCTCGTGGCATTACGTCGATGAGAATCTTCAATCTCTAATGAATATGGAGCGAGGCGAGAGGGTTCGATGAGTGTCAAGACTGCCCGTGGCACGACGTCGATAAGAATATTTAATCTCAAATGGCTACGCAGCAAGTTATACGCTGAACTGGCTGCTGAAATAGCATGAATAATCATTGCGTAGTTACAGACTATAATAACAACAGGTAGCCTAGTTTGATTTGCGATTTACTCACGCTAATCTCTTCGATATTCAGTCTATGTTGAGAATCTTCAATCTCCAATGAATATGGAGCAAGGCTAGAGGTTTCGATGAGTGCAAAGACTGCTCGTGGCACTACGTCAATGAGAATCTTCAATCTCCAATGAATATGGAGCAAGGCGAGAGGGTTCGATGAGTGTCAAGACTGCTCGTGGCACGACGTCGATAAGAATATTTAATCTCAAATGGCTACGCAGCAAGTTATACGCTGAACTGGCTGCTGAAATAGCATAAATAATCATTGCGTAGTTACAGACTATAGTAACAACAGGTAGCTCAGTTTGATTTGCGATTGACTCACGCCAATCTGTTTGATATTCAGTCTATGCTGAAAATCCTCCATCTCTAATGAATATGAAGCAAGGCGAGAGGGTTTGATGAGTGCCAAGACTGCTCGTGGCACTACGTCGATGCGAATCTTCAATCTCTAATGAATATGGAGCAAGGCGAGAGGGTTCCATGAGTGTCAAGACTGCTCGTAACACTATGTCGATAAGAATTTTTAATCTCAAATGGCTACGGAGCAAGTTATACGCTGAACTGGCTGCTGAAATAGCATAAATATTCATTGCGTAGTTACAAACTATAATAACAACAGGTAGCCCAATTTGATTTGCGATTTACTCACGCTAATCTCTTCGATATTCAGTCTACGCTGAAAATCTTCAATCTCTAATGAATATGAAGCAAGGCGAGAGGGTTCGATGAGTGCAAAGACTGCTCGTGGCACTACGTCAATGAGAATCTTCAATCTCTAATGAATATGGAGCAAGGCGAGAGGGTTCGATGAGTGTCAAGACTGCTCGTGGCACGACGTCGATAAGAATATTTAATCTCAAATGGCTACGGAGCAAGTTATACGCTAAACTGGCTGCTGAAATAGCATAAATAATCATTGCGTAGTTACAGACTATAGTAACAACAGGTAGCTCAGTTTGATTTGCGATTGACTCACGCCAATCTGTTTGATATCCAGTCTATGTTGAAAATCCTCCATCTCTAATGTATATAAAGCAAGGCGAGAGGGTTTGATGAGTGCCAAGACTGCTCGTGGCACTACGTCAATGCGAATCTTCAATCTCTAATGAATATGGAGCAAGGCGAGAGGGTTCCATGAGTGTGAAGACTGCTCGTAACACTATGTCGATAAGAATTTTTAATCTCAAATGGCTACGGAGCAAGTTATACGCTGAACTGGCTGCTGAAATAGCATAAATATTCATTGCGTAGTTCCAAACTATAATAACAACAGGTAGCCCAATTTGATTTGCGATTTACTCACGCTAATCTCTTCGATATTCAGTCTACGCTGAAAATCTTCAATCTCTAATGAATATGAAGCAAGGCGAGAGGGTTCGATGAGTGCAAAGACTGCTCGTGGCACTACGTCAATGAGAATCTTCAATCTCTAATGAATATGGAGCAAGGCGAGATGGTTCGGTGAGTGTCAACACTGCTCGTGGCACTACGTCGATGAGAATCTTCAATCTCTAATGAATATGGAGCAAGGCGAGATGGTTCGGTGAGTGTCAACACTGCTCGTGGCACTACGTCGATAAGAATCTTTAATCTCAAACGGCTACGGAGCAAGTTATACGCTGAATTGGCTGCTGAAATAGCATGAATAATCATTGCGTAGTTACAGACTATGATAACAACAGGTAGCCCAGTTTGATTTGCGATTTACTCACGCTAATCTCTTCGATATTCAGTCTACGCTGAAAATCTCCAATCTCTAATAAATATGGAGCAAGGCGAGAGGGTTCGATGAGTGCCAGGACTGCTCGTGGCACTACGTCGATGAGAATCTTCAATCTCTAATGAATATGGAGCAAGGCGAGAGGGTTCGATGAGTGTCAAGACTGCTCCTGGCACTACGTCGATAAGAATCTTTAATCTCAGATGGCTACGGAGCAAGTTTTACGCTGAACTGGGTGCTGAAATAGCATAAATAATCATTGCATAGTTACAGACTATAATAACAACACGTAGCTCAGTTTGATTTGCGATTGACTCACGCCAATCTGTTCGATATTCAGTCTACGCTGAAAATCTTCAATCTCTAATTAATATGTAGCAACGCGAGAGGGTTTGATGAGTGCCGGGACTGCTCGTGGCATTACGTCGATGAGAATCTTCAATCTCTAATGAATATGGAGCGAGGCGAGAGGGTTCGATGAGTGTCAAGACTGCTCCTGGCACTACGTCGATAAGAATCTTTAATCTCAGATGGCTACGGAGCAAGTTTTACGCTGAACTGGGTGCTGAAATAGCATAAATAATCATTGCATAGTTACAGACTATAATAACAACACGTAGCTCAGTTTGATTTGCGATTGACTCACGCCAATCTCTTCGATATTCAGTCTATGTTGAGAATCTTCAATCTCCAATGAATATGGAGCAAGGCTAGAGGTTTCGATGAGTGCAAAGACTGCTCGTGGCACTACGTCAATGAGAATCTTCAATCTCCAATGAATATGGAGCAAGGCGAGAGGGTTCGATGAGTGTCAAGACTGCTCGTGGCACGACGTCGATAAGAATATTTAATCTCAAATGGCTACGCAGCAAGTTATACGCTGAACTGGCTGCTGAAATAGCATAAATAATCATTGCGTAGTTACAGACTATAGTAACAACAGGTAGCTCAGTTTGATTTGCGATTGACTCACGCCAATCTGTTTGATATTCAGTCTATGCTGAAAATCCTCCATCTCTAATGAATATGAAGCAAGGCGAGAGGGTTTGATGAGTGCCAAGACTGCTCGTGGCACTACGTCGATGCGAATCTTCAATCTCTAATGAATATGGAGCAAGGCGAGAGGGTTCCATGAGTGTCAAGACTGCTCGTAACACTATGTCGATAAGAATTTTTAATCTCAAATGGCTACGGAGCAAGTTATACGCTGAACTGGCTGCTGAAATAGCATAAATATTCATTGCGTAGTTACAAACTATAATAACAACAGGTAGCCCAATTTGATTTGCGATTTACTCACGCTAATCTCTTCGATATTCAGTCTACGCTGAAAATCTTCAATCTCTAATGAATATGAAGCAAGGCGAGAGGGTTCGATGAGTGCAAAGACTGCTCGTGGCACTACGTCAATGAGAATCTTCAATCTCTAATGAATATGGAGCAAGGCGAGAGGGTTCGATGAGTGTCAAGACTGCTCGTGGCACGACGTCGATAAGAATATTTAATCTCAAATGGCTACGGAGCAAGTTATACGCTAAACTGGCTGCTGAAATAGCATAAATAATCATTGCGTAGTTACAGACTATAGTAACAACAGGTAGCTCAGTTTGATTTGCGATTGACTCACGCCAATCTGTTTGATATACAGTCTATGTTGAAAATCCTCCATCTCTAATGTATATAAAGCAAGGCGAGAGGGTTTGATGAGTGCCAAGACTGCTCGTGGCACTACGTCAATGCGAATCTTCAATCTCTAATGAATATGGAGCAAGGCGAGAGGGTTCCATGAGTGTGAAGACTGCTCGTAACACTATGTCGATAAGAATTTTTAATCTGAAATGGCTACGGAGCAAGTTATACGCTGAACTGGCTGCTGAAATAGCATAAATATTCATTGCGTAGTTCCAAACTATAATAACAACAGGTAGCCCAATTTGATTTGCGATTTACTCACGCTAATCTCTTCGATATTCAGTCTACGCTGAAAATCTTCAATCTCTAATGAATATGAAGCAAGGCGAGAGGGTTCGATGAGTGCAAAGACTGCTCGTGGCACTACGTCAATGAGAATCTTCAATCTCTAATGAATATGGAGCAAGGCGAGATGGTTCGGTGAGTGTCAACACTGCTCGTGGCACTACGTCGATGAGAATCTTCAATCTCTAATGAATATGGAGCAAGGCGAGATGGTTCGGTGAGTGTCAACACTGCTCGTGGCACTACGTCGATAAGAATCTTTAATCTCAAATGGCTACGGAGCAAGTTATACGCTGAATTGGCTGCTGAAATAGCATGAATAATCATTGCGTAGTTACAGACTATGATAACAACAGGTAGCCCAGTTTGATTTGCGATTTACTCACGCTAATCTCTTCGATATTCAGTCTACGCTGAAAATCTCCAATCTCTAATAAGTATGGAGCAAGGCGAGAGGGTTCCATGAGTGTCAAGACTGCTCGTAACACTATGTCGATAAGAATTTTTAATCTCAAATGGCTACGGAGCAAGTTATACGCTGAACTGGCTGCTGAAATGGCATGAATATTCATTGCGTAGTTACAAACTATAATAACAACAGGTAGCCCAATTTGATTTGCGATTTACTCACGCTAATCTCTTCGATATTCAGTCTACGCTGAAAATCTCCAATCTCTAATAAATATGGAGCAAGGCGAGAGGGTTCGATGAGTGCCAGGACTGCTCGTGGCACTACGTCGATGAGAATCTTTAATCTCTAATGAATATGGAGCAAGGCGAGAGGGTTCGATGAGTGTCAAGACTGCTCCTGGCACTACGTCGATAAGAATCTTTAATCTCAGATGGCTACGGAGCAAGTTTTACGCTGAACTGGGTGCTGAAATAGCATAAATAATCATTGCATAGTTACAGACTATAATAACAACAGGTAGCTCAGTTTGATTTCCGATTTACTCACGCTAATCTCTTCGATATTCAGTCTACGCTGAAAATCTTCAATCTCTAATTAATATGTAGCAACGCGAGAGGGTTCGATGAGTGCCGGGACTGCTCGTGGCATTACGTCGATGAGAATCTCCAATCTCTAATGAATATGGAGCGAGGCGAGAGGGTTCGATGAGTGTCAAGACTGCCCGTGGCACGACGTCGATAAGAATATTTAATCTCAAATGGCTACGCAGCAAGTTATACGCTGAACTGGCTGCTGAAATAGCATGAATAATCATTGCGTAGTTACAGACTATAATAACAACAGGTAGCCTAGTTTGATTTGCGATTTACTCACGCTAATCTCTTCGATATTCAGTCTATGTTGAGAATCTTCAATCTCCAATGAATATGGAGCAAGGCTAGAGGTTTCGATGAGTGCAAAGACTGCTCGTGGCACTACGTCAATGAGAATCTTCAATCTCCAATGAATATGGAGCAAGGCGAGAGGGTTCGATGAGTGTCAAGACTGCTCGTGGCACGACGTCGATAAGAATATTTAATCTCAAATGGCTACGCAGCAAGTTATACGCTGAACTGGCTGCTGAAATAGCATAAATAATCATTGCGTAGTTACAGACTATAGTAACAACAGGTAGCTCAGTTTGATTTGCGATTGACTCACGCCAATCTGTTTGATATTCAGTCTATGCTGAAAATCCTCCATCTCTAATGAATATGAAGCAAGGCGAGAGGGTTTGATGAGTGCCAAGACTGCTCGTGGCACTACGTCGATGCGAATCTTCAATCTCTAATGAATATGGAGCAAGGCGAGAGGGTTCCATGAGTGTCAAGACTGCTCGTAACACTATGTCGATAAGAATTTTTAATCTCAAATGGCTACGGAGCAAGTTATACGCTGAACTGGCTGCTGAAATAGCATAAATATTCATTGCGTAGTTACAAACTATAATAACAACAGGTAGCCCAATTTGATTTGCGATTTACTCACGCTAATCTCTTCGATATTCAGTCTACGCTGAAAATCTTCAATCTCTAATGAATATGAAGCAAGGCGAGAGGGTTCGATGAGTGCAAAGACTGCTCGTGGCACTACGTCAATGAGAATCTTCAATCTCTAATGAATATGGAGCAAGGCGAGAGGGTTCGATGAGTGTCAAGACTGCTCGTGGCACGACGTCGATAAGAATATTTAATCTCAAATGGCTACGGAGCAAGTTATACGCTAAACTGGCTGCTGAAATAGCATAAATAATCATTGCGTAGTTACAGACTATAGTAACAACAGGTAGCTCAGTTTGATTTGCGATTGACTCACGCCAATCTGTTTGATATCCAGTCTATGTTGAAAATCCTCCATCTCTAATGTATATAAAGCAAGGCGAGAGGGTTTGATGAGTGCCAAGACTGCTCGTGGCACTACGTCAATGCGAATCTTCAATCTCTAATGAATATGGAGCAAGGCGAGAGGGTTCCATGAGTGTGAAGACTGCTCGTAACACTATGTCGATAAGAATTTTTAATCTGAAATGGCTACGGAGCAAGTTATACGCTGAACTGGCTGCTAAAATAGCATAAATATTCATTGCGTAGTTCCAAACTATAATAACAACAGGTAGCCCAATTTGATTTGCGATTTACTCACGCTAATCTCTTCGATATTCAGTCTACGCTGAAAATCTTCAATCTCTAATGAATATGAAGCAAGGCGAGAGGGTTCGATGAGTGCAAAGACTGCTCGTGGCACTACGTCAATGAGAATCTTCAATCTCTAATGAATATGGAGCAAGGCGAGATGGTTCGGTGAGTGTCAACACTGCTCGTGGCACTACGTCGATGAGAATCTTCAATCTCTAATGAATATGGAGCAAGGCGAGATGGTTCGGTGAGTGTCAACACTGCTCGTGGCACTACGTCAATAAGAATCTTTAATCTCAAATGGCTACGGAGCAAGTTATACGCTGAATTGGCTGCTGAAATAGCATGAATAATCATTGCGTAGTTACAGACTATGATAACAACAGGTAGCCCAGTTTGATTTGCGATTTACTCACGCTAATCTCTTCGATATTCAGTCTACGCTGAAAATCTCCAATCTCTAATAAATATGGAGCAAGGCGAGAGGGTTCGATGAGTGCCAGGACTGCTCGTGGCACTACGTCGATGAGAATCTTCAATCTCTAATGAATATGGAGCAAGGCGAGAGGGTTCGATGAGTGTCAAGACTGCTCCTGGCACTACGTCGATAAGAATCTTTAATCTCAGATGGCTACGGAGCAAGTTTTACGCTGAACTGGGTGCTGAAATAGCATAAATAATCATTGCATAGTTACAGACTATAATAACAACACGTAGCTCAGTTTGATTTGCGATTGACTCACGCCAATCTGTTCGATATTCAGTCTATGCTGAAAATCCTCCATCTCTAATGAATATGAAGCAAGGCGAGAGGGTTTGATGAGTGCCAAGACTGCTCGTGGCACTACGTCGATGCGAATCTTCAATCTCTAATGAATATGGAGCAAGGCGAGAGGGTTCCATGAGTGTCAAGACTGCTCGTAACACTATGTCGATAAGAATTTTTAATCTCAAATGGCTACGGAGCAAGTTATACGCTGAACTGGCTGCTGAAATGGCATGAATATTCATTGCGTAGTTACAAACTATAATAACAACAGGTAGCCCAATTTGATTTGCGATTTACTCACGCTAATCTCTTCGATATTCAGTCTACGCTGAAAATCTCCAATCTCTAATAAATATGGAGCAAGGCGAGAGGGTTCGATGAGTGCCAGGACTGCTCGTGGCACTACGTCGATGAGAATCTTCAATCTCTAATGAATATGGAGCAAGGCGAGAGGGTTCGATGAGTGTCAAGACTGCTCCTGGCACTACGTCGATAAGAATCTTTAATCTCAGATGGCTACGGAGCAAGTTTTACGCTGAACTGGGTGCTGAAATAGCATAAATAATCATTGCATAGTTACAGACTATAATAACAACAGGTAGCTCAGTTTGATTTCCGATTTACTCACGCTAATCTCTTCGATATTCAGTCTACGCTGAAAATCTTCAATCTCTAATTAATATGTAGCAACGCGAGAGGGTTCGATGAGTGCCGGGACTGCTCGTGGCATTACGTCGATGAGAATCTTCAATCTCTAATGAATATGGAGCGAGGCGAGAGGGTTCGATGAGTGTCAAGACTGCTCGTGGCACGACGTCGATAAGAATATTTAATCTCAAATGGCTACGCAGCAAGTTATACGCTGAACTGGCTGCTGAAATAGCATGAATAATCATTGTGTAGTTACAGACTATAATAACAACAGGTAGCCTAGTTTGATTTGCGATTTACTCACGCTAATCTCTTCGATATTCAGTCTATGTTGAGAATCTTCAATCTCCAATAAATATGGAGCAAGGCGAGAGGGTTCGATGAGTGCCAAGACTGCTCGTGGCACTACGTCGATGAGAATCTTCAATCTCTAATGAATATGGAGCAAGGCGAGAGGGTTCGATGAGTGTCAAGACTGCTCCTGGCACTACGTCGATAAGAATCTGTAATCTCAAATGGCTACGGAGCAAGTTTTACGCTGAACTGGGTGCTGAAATAGCATAAATAATCATTGCATAGTTACAGACTATAATAACAACAGGTAGCTCAGTTTGATTTCCGATTTACTCACGCTAATCTTTTCGATATTCAGTCTACGCTGCAAATCTTCAATCTCTAATTAATATGTAGCAACGCGAGAGGGTTCGATGAGTGCCGGGACTGCTCGTGGCATTACGTCGATGAGAATCTTCAATCTCTAATGAATATGGAGCGAGGCGAGAGGGTTCGATGAGTGTCAAGACTGCTCGTGGCACGACGTCGATAAGAATATTTAATCTCAAATGGCTACGCAGCAAGTTATACGCTGAACTGGCTGCTGAAATAGCATGAATAATCATTGCGTAGTTACAGACTATAATAACAACAGGCAGCCTAGTTTGATTTGCGATTTACTCACGCTAATCTCCTCGATATTCAGTCTATGTTGAGAATCTTCAATCTCCAATGAATATGGAGCAAGGCGAGAGGGTTCGATGAGTGCCAAGACTGCTCGTGGCACGACGTCGATGAGAATCTTCAATCTCTAAAGGATATGGAGCAAGGCGAGAGGGTTCGATGAGTGTCAAGACTGCTCATGGCACTCCGTCGATGAGAATATTCAATCTCAAATGGCTATGCAGCAAGTTATACGCTGAACTGGATGCTGAAATAGCATAAATAATCATTGCGTAGTTACAGACTATAATAACAACAGGTAGCCCAGTTTGATTTGCGATTTACTCACGCTAATCTCTTCGATATTCAGTCAATGCTGAAAATCTTCAATCGCTAATGAATTTGGAGCAAGGCGAGAGGGTTCGATGAGTGCCAAGACTGCTCGTGGCACTACGTTGATGAGAATCTTTAATCTCTAATGAATATGGAGCACGGCGAGACGGTTCGATGAGTGTCAAGACTGCTAGCGGCACGACGTGGATAGGAATCTTCAATCTCAAATGGCTACGGAGCAAGTTATACGCTGAACTGGCTGCTGAAATAGCATAAATAATCATTGCGTAGTTACAGACTATAATAACAACAGGTAGCCCAGTTTGATTTGCGATTTGCTCACGCTAATCTCTTCGATATTCAGTCTATGCTGAAAATCTTCAATCTCTAATGAATATGGAGCAAGGCAAAAGGGTTCGATGAGTGCGAAGACTGCTCGTGGCACTACGTCAATGAGAATCTTCAATCTCCAATGAATATGGAGCAAGGCGAGAGGGTTCGATGAGTGTCAAGACTGCTCGTGGCACTACGTCGATAAGAATCTTTAATCTCAAATGGCTACGGAGCAAGTTATACGCTAAACTGGCTGCTGAAATAGCATGAATATTCATTGCGTAGTTACAAACTATAATAACAACAGGGAGCCCAATTTGATTTGCGATTTACTCACGCTAATCTCTTCGATATTCAGTCTACGCTGAAAATCTCCAATCTCTAATAAATATGGAGCAAGGCGAGAGGGTTCGATGAGTGCCAGGACTGCTCCCGGCACTACGTCGATGAGAATCTTCAATCTCTAATGAATATGGAGCAAGGCGAGAGGGTTCGATGAGTGTCAAGACTGCTCCTGGCACTACGTCGATAAGAATCTTTAATCTCAAATAGCTACGGAGCAAGTTTTACGCTGAACTGGGTGCTGAAATAGCATAAATAATTATTGCATAGTTACAGACTATAATAACAACAGGTAGCTCAGTTTGATTTCCGATTTACTCACGCTAATCTCTTCGATATTCAGTCTACGCTGAAAATCTTCAATCTCTAATTAATATGTAGCAACGCGAGAGGGTTCGATGAGTGCCAGGACTGCTCGTGGCATTACGTCGATGAGAATCTTCAATCTCTAATGAATATGGAGCGAGGCGAGAGGGTTCGATGAGTGTCAAGACTGCTCGTGGCACGACGTCGATAAGAATATTTAATCTCAAATGGCTATGCAGCAAGTTATACGCTGAACTGGCTGCTGAAATAGCATAAATAATCATTGCGTAGTTACAGACTATAATAACAACAGGTAGCCTAGTTTGATTTGCGATTTACTCACGCTAATCTCTTCGATATTCAGTCTATGTTGAGAATCTTTAATCTTTATTGAATATGGAGCAAGGCGAGAGGGTTCGATGAGTGTCAAGACTGCTCATGGCACTCCGTCGATAAGAATATTCAATCTCAAATGGCTATGCAGCAAGTTATACGCTGAACTGGCTGCTGAAATAGCATAAATAAGCATCGCGTAGTTACAGACTATAATAACAACAGGTAGCCTAGTTTGATTTGCGATTTACTCAGGCTAATCTCTTCGATATTCAGTCTATGTTAAGAATCTTCAATCTCCAATGAATATGGAGCAAGGCGAGAGGGTTCGATGAGTGCAAAGACTGCTCGTGGCACTACGTCAATGAGAATCTTCGATCTCTAATGAATATGGAGCAAGGCGAGATGGTTCGGTGAGTGTCAACACTGCTCGTGGCATTACGTCGATAAGAATCTTTAATCTCAAATGGCTACGGAGCAAGTTATACGCTGAATTGGCTGCTGATATAGCATGAATAATCATTGCGTAGTTACAGACTATAATAACAACAGGTAGCCCAGTTTGATTTGCGATTTACTCACGCTAATCTCTTCGATATTCAGTCTACGCTGAAAATCTCCAATCTCTAATAAATATGGAGCAAGGCGAGAGGGTTCGATGAGTGCCAGGACTGCTCGTGGCACTACGTCGATGAGAATCTTCAATCTCTAATGAATATGGAGCAAGGCGAGAGGGTTCGATGAGTGTCAAGACTGCTCCTGGCACTACGTCGATAAGAATCTTTAATCTCAAATGGCTACGGAGCAAGTTAAACGCTAAACTGGCTGCTGAAATAGCATAAATAATCATTGCGTAGTTACAGACTATAATAACAACAGGTAGCTCAGTTTGATTTGCGATTGACTCACGCCAATCTGTTCGATATTCAGTCTATGCTGAAAATCCTCCATCTCTAATGAATATGAAGCAAGGCGAGAGGGTTTGATGAGTGCCAAGACTGCTCGTGGCACTACGTCGATGCGAATCTTCAATCTCTAATGAATATGGAGCAAGGCGAGAGGGTTCCATGAGTGTCAAGACTGCTCGTAACACTATGTCGATAAGAATTTTTAATCTCAAATGGCTACGGAGCAAGTTATACGCTGAACTGGCTGCTGAAATAGCATAAATATTCATTGCGTAGTTACAAACTATAATAACAACAGGTAGCCCAATTTGATTTGCGATTTACTCACGCTAATCTCGTCGATATTCAGTCTACGCTGAAAATCTTCAATCTCTAATGAATATGGAGCAAGGCGAGAGGGTTCGATGAGTGCAAAGACTGCTCGTGGCACTACGTCAATGAGAATCTACAATCTCTAATGAATATGGAGCAAGGCGAGATGGTTCGGTGAGTGTCAACACTGCTCGTGGCACTACGTCGATAAGAATCTTTAATCTCAAATGGCTACGGAGCAAGTTATACGCTGAATTGGCTGCTGAAATAGCATAAATAATCATTGCGTAGTTACAGACTATAATAACAACAGGTAGACCAGTTTGATTTGCGATTTACTCACGCTCATCTCTTTGATATTCAGTCTACGCTGAAAATCTCCAATCTCTAATAAATATGGAGCAAGGCGAGAGGGTTCGATGAGTGCCAGGACTGCTCGTGGCACTACGTCGATGAGAATATTCAATCTCAAATGGCTATGCAGCAAGTTATACGCTGAACTGGATGCTGAAATAGCATAAATAATCATTGCGTAGTTACAGACTATAATAACAACAGGTAGCCCAGTTTGATTTGCGATTTACTCACGCTAATCTCTTCGATATTCAGTCTATGCTGAAAATCTTCAATCGCTAATGAATTTGGAGCAAGGCGAGAGGGTTCGATGAGTGCCAAGACTGCTCGTGGCACTACGTTGATGATAATCTTTAATCTCTAATGAATATGGAGCACGGCGAGAGGGTTCGATGAGTGTCAAGACTGCTAGTGGCACGACGTGGATAGGAATCTTCAATCTCAAATGGCTACGGAGCAAGTTATACGCTGAACTGGCTGCTGAAATAGCATAAATAATCATTGCGTAGTTACAGACTATGATAACAACAGGTAGCCCAGTTTGATTTGCGATTTACTCACGCTAATCTCTTCGATATTCAGTCTATGCTGAAAATCTTCAATTTCTAATGAATATGGAGCAAGGCAAAAGGGTTCGATGAGTGCGAAGACTGCTCGTGGCACTACGTCAATGAGAATCTTCAATCTCCAATGAATATGGAGCAAGGCGAGAGGGTTCGATGAGTGTCAAGACTGCTCGTGGCACTACGTCGATAAGAATCTTTAATCTCAAATGGCTACGGAGCAAGTTATACGCTAAACTGGCTGCTGAAATAGCATGAATATTCGTTGCGTAGTTACAAACTATAATAACAACAGGTAGCCCAATTTGATTTGCGATTTACTCACGCTAATCTCTTCGATATTCAGTCTACGCTGAAAATCTCCAATCTCTGATAAATATGGAGCAAGGCGAGAGGGTTCGATGAGTGCCAGGACTGCTCCCGGCACTACATCGATGAGAATCTTCAATCTCTAATGAATATGGAGCAAGGCGAGAGGGTTCGATGAGTGTCAAGACTGCTCCTGGCATTACGTCGATAAGAATCTTTAATCTCAAATGGCTACGGAGCAAGTTTTACGCTGAACTGGGTGCTGAAATAGCATAAATAATCATTGCATAGTTACAGACTATAATAACAACAGGTAGCTCAGTTTGATTTCCGATTTACTCACGCTAATCTCTTCGATATTCAGTCTACGCTGAAAATCTTCAATCTCTAATGAATATGGAGCAAGGCGAGAGGGTTCGATGAGTGCAAAGACTGCTCGTGGCACTACGTCAATGAGAATCTACAATCTCTAATGAATATGGAGCAAGGCGAGATGGTTCGGTGAGTGTCAACACTGCTCGTGGCACTACGTCGATAAGAATCTTTAATCTCAAATGGCTACGGAGCAAGTTATACGCTGAATTTGCTGCTGAAATAGCATAAATAATCATTGCGTAGTTACAGACTATAATAACAACAGGTAGACCAGTTTGATTTGCGATTTACTCACGCTAATCTCTTTGATATTCAGTCTACGCTGAAAATCTCCAATCTCTAATAAATATGGAGCAAGGCGAGAGGGTTCGATGAGTGCCAGGACTGCTCGTGGCACTACGTCGATGAGAATCTTCAATCTCTAATGAATATGTAGCAAGGCGAGAGGGTTCGATGAGTGTCAAGACTGCTCATGGCACTCCGTCGATGAGAATATTCAATCTCAAATGGCTATGCAGCAAGTTATACGCTGAACTGGATGCTGAAATAGCATAAATAATCATTGCGTAGTTACAGACTATAATAACAACAGGTAGCCCAGTTTGATTTGCGATTTACTCACGCTAATCTCTTCGATATTCAGTCTATGCTGAAAATCTTCAATCGCTAATGAATTTGGAGCAAGGCGAGAGGGTTCGATGAGTGCCAAGACTGCTCGTGGCACTACGTTGATGAGAATCTTTAATCTCTAATGAATATGGAGCACGGCGAGAGGGTTCGATGAGTGTCAAGACTGCTAGTGGCACGACGCGGATAGGAATCTTCAATCTCAAATGGCTACGGAGCAAGTTATACGCTGAACTGGCTGCTGAAATAGCATAAATAATCATTGCGTAGTTACAGACTATAATAACAACAGGTAGCCCAGTTTGATTTGCGATTTACTCACGCTAATCTCTTCGATATTCAGTCTATGCTGAAAATCTTCAATTTCTAATGAATATGGAGCAAGGCAAAAGGGTTCGATGAGTGCGAAGACTGCTCGTGGCACTACGTCAATGAGAATCTTCAATCTCCAATGAATATGGAGCAAGGCGAGAGGGTTCGATGAGTGTCAAGACTGCTCGTGGCACTACGTCGATAAGAATCTTTAATCTCAAATGGCTACGGAGCAAGTTATACGCTAAACTGGCTGCTGAAATAGCATGAATATTCATTGCGTAGTTACAAACTATAATAACAACAGGTAGCCCAATTTGATTTGCGATTTACTCACGCTAATCTCTTCGATATTCAGTCTACGCTGAAAATCTCCAATCTCTGATAAATATGGAGCAAGGCGAGAGGGTTCGATGAGTGCCAGGACTGCTCCCGGCACTACATCGATGAGAATCTTCAATCTCTAATGAATATGGAGCAAGGCGAGAGGGTTCGATGAGTGTCAAGACTGCTCCTGGCATTACGTCGATAAGAATCTTTAATCTCAAATGGCTACGGAGCAAGTTTTACGCTGAACTGGGTGCTGAAATAGCATAAATAATCATTGCATAGTTACAGACTATAATAACAACAGGTAGCTCAGTTTGATTTCCGATTTACTCACGCTAATCTCTTCGATATTCAGTCTACGCTGAAAATCTTCAATCTCTAATTAATATGTAGCAACGCGAGAGGGTTCGATGAGTGCCAGGACTGCTCGTGGCATTACGTCGATGAGAATCTTCAATCTCTATTGAATATGGAGCAAGGCGAGAGGGTTCGATGAGTGTCAAGACTGCTCATGGCACTCCGTCGATAAGAATATTCAATCTCAAATGGCTATGCAGCAAGTTATACGCTGAACTGGCTGCTGAAATAGCATAAATAATCATCGCGTAGTTACAGACTATAATAACAACAGGTAGCCTAGTTTGATTTGCGATTTACTCACGCTAATCTCTTCGATATTCAGTCTATGTTGAGAATCATCAATCTCCAATGAATATGGAGCAAGGCGAGAGGGTTCGATGAGTGCCAAGACTGCTCGTGGCACTACGTCGATGAGAATCTTCAATCTCTAATGAATATGGAGCAAGGCGAGAGGGTTCGATGAGTGTCAAGACTGCTCATGGCACTCCGTCGATGAGAATATTCAATCTCAAATGGCTATGCAGCAAGTTATACGCTCAACTGGCTGCTGAAATAGCATAAATAATCATTGCGTAGTTACAGACTATAATAACAACAGGTAGCCCAGTTTGATTTGCGATTTACTCACGCTAATCTCTTCGATATTCAGTCTACGCTGAAAATCTTCAATCTCTAATGAATATGAAGCAAGGCGAGAGGGTTCGATGAGTGCAAAGACTGCTCGTGGGACTACGTCAATGAGAATCTTCGATCTCTAATGAATATGGAGCAAGGCGAGATGGTTCGGTGAGTGTCAACACTGCTCGTGGCACTACGTCGATCAGAATCTTTAATCTCAAATGGCTACGGAGCAAGTTATACGCTGAATTGGCTGCTGAAATAGCATGAATAATCATTGCGTAGTTACAGACTATAATAACAACAGGTAGCCCAGTTTGATTTGCGATTTACTCACGCTAATCTCTTCGATATTCAGTCTACGCTGAAAATCTTCAATCTCTAATAAATATGGAGCAAGGCGAGAGGGTTCGATGAGTGCCAGGACTGCTCGTGGCACTACGTCGATGAGAATCTTCAATCTCTAATGAATATGGAGCAAGGCGAGAGGGTTCGATGAGTGTCAAGACTGCTCCTGGCACTACGTCGATAAGAATCTTTAATCTCAAATGGCTACGGAGCAAGTTAAACGCTAAACTGGCTGCTGAAATAGCATAAATAATCATTGCGTAGTTACAGACTATAATAACAACAGGTAGCTCAGTTTGATTTGCGATTGACTCACGCCAATCTGTTCGATATTCAGTCTATGCTGAAAATCCTCCATCTCTAATGAATATGAAGCAAGGCGAGAGGGTTTGATTAGTGCCAAGACTGCTCGTGGCACTACGTCGATGCGAATCTTCAATCTCTAATGAATATGGAGCAAGGCGAGAGGGTTCCATGAGTGTCAAGACTGCTCGTAACACTATGTCGATAAGAATTTTTAATCTCAAATGGCTACGGAGCAAGTTATACGCTGAACTGGCTGCTGAAATAGCATAAATATTCATTGCGTAGTTACAAACTATAATAACAACAGGTAGCCCAATTTGATTTGCGATTTACTCACGCTAATCTCGTCGATATTCAGTCTACGCTGAAAATCTTCAATCTCTAATGAATATGGAGCAAGGCGAGAGGGTTCGATGAGTGCAAAGACTGCTCGTGGCACTACGTCGATGAGAATCTACAATCTCTAATGAATATGGAGCAAGGCGAGATGGTTCGGTGAGTGTCAACACTGCTCGTGGCACTACGTCGATAAGAATCTTTAATCTCAAATGGCTACGGAGCAAGTTATACGCTGAATTGGCTGCTGAAATAGCATAAATAATCATTGCGTAGTTACAGACTATAATAACAACAGGTAGACCAGTTTGATTTGCGATTTACTCACGCTAATCTCTTTGATATTCAGTCTACGCTGAAAATCTCCAATCTCTAATAAATATGGAGCAAGGCGAGAGGGTTCGATGAGTGCCAGGACTGCTCGTGGCACTACGTCGATGAGAATCTTCAATCTCTAATGAATATGTAGCAAGGCGAGAGGGTTCGATGAGTGTCAAGACTGCTCCTGGCACTACGTCGATAAGAATCTTTAATCTCAAATGGCTACGGAGCAAGTTTTACGCTGAACTGGGTGCTGGAATAGCATAAATAATCATTGCATAGTTACAGACTATAATAACAACAGGTAGCCCAGTTTGATTTCCGATTTACTCACGCTAATCTCTTCGATATTCAGTCTATGCTGAAAATCTTCAATCTCCAATGAATATGGAGCAAGGCGAGAGGGTTTGATGAGTGCCAAGACTGCTCGTGGCACTACGTCGATGAGAATCTTCAATCTCTAATGAATATGGAGCAAGGCGAGAGGGTCCGATGAGTGTCAAGACTGCTCATGGCACTCCGTCGATAAGAATATTCAATCTCAAATGGCTATGCAGCAAGTTATACGCTGAACTGGCTGCTGAAATAGCATAAATAATCATTGCGTAGTTACAGACTATAATAACAACAGGTAGCCCAGTTTGATTTGCGATTTACTCACGCTAATCTCTTCGATATTCAGTCTATGCTGAAAATCTTCAATCGCTCATGAATTTGGAGCAAGGCGAGAGGGTTCGATGAGTGCCAAGACTGCTCGTGGCACTACGTTGATGAGAATCTTTAATCTCTAATGAATATGGAGCACGGCGAGAGGGTTCGATGAGTGTCAAGACTGCTAGTGGCACGACGTGGATAGGAATCTTCAATCTCAAATGGCTACGGAGCAAGTTATACGCTGCACTGGGTGCTGAAATAGCATAAATAATCATTGCGTAGTTACAGACTATAATAACAACAGGTAGCCTAGTTTGATTTGCGATTTACTCACGCTGATCTCTTCGATATTCAGTCTATGCTGAAAATCTTCAATCTCTCATGAATATGGAGCAAGGCGAAAGGGTTCGATGAGTGCGAAGACTGCTCGTGGCACTCCGTCAATGAGAATCTTCAATCTACAATGAATATGGAGCAAGGCGAGAGGGTTCGATGAGTGTCAAGACTGCTCGTGGCACTACGTCGATAAGAATCTTTAATCTCAAATGGCTACGGAGCAAGTTAAACGCTAAACTGGCTGCTGAAATAGCATGAATAATCATTGCGTAGTTACAGACTATAATAACAACAGGTAGCTCAGTTTGATTTGCGATTGACTCACGCCAATCTGTTCGATATTCAGTCTATGCTGAAAATCCTCCATCTCTAATGAATATGAAGCAAGGCGAGAGGGTTTGATGAGTGCCAAGACTGCTCGTGGCACTACGTCGATGCGAATCTTCAATCTCTAATGAATATGGAGCAAGGCGAGAGGGTTCCATGAGTGTCAAGACTGCTCGTGGCACTACGTCGATAAGAATCTTTAATCTCAAATGGCTACGGAGCAAGTTATACGCTGAACTGGCTGCTGAAATAGCATAAATAATCATTGCGTAGTTACAGACTATAATAACAACAGGTAGCCCAGTTTGATTTGCGATTTACTCACGCTAATCTCTTCGATATTCAGTCTATGCTGAAAATCTTCAATCTCTAATGAATATGGAGCAAGGCGAGAGGGTTCGATGAGTGCCAAGACTGCTCGTGGCACTACGTCGATGAGAATCTTCAATCTCTAATGAATATGGAGCAAGGCGAGAGGGTTCGATAAGTGTCAAGACTGCTCGTGGCACTACGTCGATAAGAATCTTCAATCTCAAATGGCTACGGAGCAAGTTATACGCTGAACTGGCTGCTGAAATAGCATAAATAATCATTGCGTAGTTACAGACTATAATAACAACAGGTAGCCCAGTTTGATTTGCGATTTACTCACGCTAATCTCTTCGATATTCAGTCCATGCTGAAAATCTTCAATCTCTTATGAATATGGAGCAAGGTGAGAGGGTTCGATGAGTGCCAGGACTGCTCGTGGCACTACGTCGATGAGAATCTTCAATCTCTGATGAATATGGAGCAAGGCGAGATGGTTCGATTAGCGTCAAGACTGCTTGTGGCGCTACGTCGATAAGAATCTTCAATCTCAAATGGCTACGCAGCAAGTTATACGCTGAACTGGCTGCTGAAATAGCGTGAATAATCATTGCGTAGGTACAGACTATAATAACAACAGGTAGCCCAGTTTGATTTGCGATTTACTCACGCTAGTCTTTTCGATATTCAGTCTATGCTGAAAATCTTCAATCTCTAATGAATATGGAGCAAGGCGAGAGGGTACGATGAGTCCCAAAACTGCTCGTGGCACTACGTCGATGAGAATCTTCAATCTCTAATGAATCTGGAGCAAGGCGAGAGGCTTCGATGAGTGTCAAGACTGCTCGTGGCACTACGTCGATAAGAATCTTCAATCTCAAATGGCTACGGAGCAAGTTATACGCTGAACTGGCTGCTGAAATAGCATAAATAATCATCGCGTAGTTACAGACTATAATAACAACAGGTAGCCCAGTTTGATTTGCGATTTACTCACGCTAATCTCTTCGATATTCAGTCTATGCTGAAAATCGTCAGTCTCCAATGAATATGGAGCAAGGCGAGAGGGTTCGATGAGTGTCAAGACTGCTCGTGGCACTACGTCGATAAGAATCTTTAATCTCAAATGGCTACGGAGCAAGTTATACGCTGAAGTGGCTGCTGAAATAGCATAAATAATCATTGCGTAGTTACAGACTATAATAACAACAGGTAGCCCAGTTTGATTTGTGATTTACTCACGCTAATCTCTTCGATATTCAGTCTATGCTGAAAATCTTCAATCTCTAATGAATATGGAGCAAGGCGAGAGGGTTCGATGAGTGCCAGGACTGCTGGTGGGACTACGTCGATGAGAATCTTCAATCTCAAAGATTTTGCCTTGAAAAATCGTTTTTCGCAAATCTATTTATTGCTATTGCTGATGAACTATTGCCCCATGTAGGTTTGTATGACTAATTGAAAAACACCCTGTATTGTTATTTATATGTCATATGCGTTTGTCAGTGACCGATGCTTTTTTTCTATATAAGCAATGCACAATTTGGTTGTTATTATGTTACTCACAATTGTCTACGAGTCTCCCACAAAGTATTGTAAAACAGTTGAATTAAGTAATAAATTCCGAAAAATGGAGCAACAGATTGGTGTTAATTTATCAGGTATTATAGAGGTGTCTTTATTTACAAATAAAAATGACATCTTAAACGGGTAATTACTTATAACATCTAAATCGGATAATTACTTATTCCTCAACTGGCGTGGGATCAAGCCAGGTTTTTTTTTTTTTTGCCAACTCAAATCTGCCCGGATTTGTTTTATTCATAACAGACCTTTCTTCAACGCTGTGATCAACCGTTTTCAGGAATTACACGAGGACGGATTGTTGGGATGCATGAGGCAGGGCGGAGCGAGGTGAAAATTGCTGAAGCGATAGGCTGTGGAATCAAAACGGTCCACAGGTGGATAGTCAAGTTTAATGAGGGTGTAGAAGATGCGTTGCGCGATCATCGGATCACTAATAAAGGCCTTCGTAAGACCCTCCCAGAAGAGGACGTCCAAATCGTCGAGCATTTTGTCGATCATAATCCATTCGACAGTTCAGTGGCCTTTGTACAGGATTTTCATCTGGAAGTCAGCTTGCTGACCGTACGTCGCCGTTTGAAAGAGAACAACCTAGTTTGTGAACCTCCTCTGAAAAAGACACTGTTGACGGAAGATCACCGGATGCAACGGCTGGCGTACGCACGGGATTACTTACAGGTACTTCCTGAATTCTGGGCAAAGACTGTCTATATGGATGAGAAGACATTTTGCACGGCCGAGGATGGACGTTGTCGTGTTTGGAGGCCCAAGGAAAATAACGCGCGACTACATCCGAACTACGTGGTATATGAAGCGCATAGCGGTCGTATCTCGCTTGCATACTGGGGCTTCATCATTTCTCATGGTGTGGGCGAGATACAGGAGGTGGGTGGGCACATGAACCGTTTCGATTACGTGGATATCTTAAATACAGTTTTTTATCCGTCCGTACGTCGTTTGTACCCTATTGATCGGTACCCGGTGATCAATATGGTACACGACAACAGTGCTGTGCACACCGCTCACATCGTGAGAGAGTGGATTGCACAGCACCCAGATATCCGTGTGCTCCCCCACCCTCCAAAGTCACCGGATCTGAACCCGATAGAGAACATTTGGGCGATAATGAATCGCAATAGAATATCTGGAGAAATTCGAACCATGCCAGAATTGAGAGTCATGGTCCAACAAACCTGGGTAGGCTTACGTGGGCGACCCGAGGTCGTTGCAAATTGCACAAACTCCATGCCTGATCGGCTACGAGCAGTCATTGCCAACAACGGCTTTTGGACCAAATATTAAAAAGACGGCTTCCCCGCAAACTAAATTTGATTGTAGTTTGTTGTTTTTTTTTTTTTTTTTTCACTTGCTCCTAGCCATTCGAAATTTGAGATTTTCCGCGTCGCCCCGTTCTCGGACTACATATCGAAAAGACGGCTTCAATGTAAACAAAATAGGATTGTAGATTTTTTTTTAAATTTTTTATCTTTGCCTTGCTCCGTATCCATTTGAGATTGAAGATTCTCATCGACGTAGTGCCACGAGCAGTCTTGGCACTCATCGAACCCTCTCGCCTTGCTCCATATTCATTAGAGATTGAAGATTATCATCGACGTAGTGCCACGAGCAGTCCTGGCACTCATCGAACCCTCTCGCCTTGCTCCATATTCATTAGAGATTGAAGATTTTCAGCATAGACTGAATATCGAAGAGATTAGCGTGAGTAAATCGCAAATCAAACTGGGCTACCTGTTGTTATTAAAGTCTGTAATTACGCAATGATTATTTATGCTATTTCAGCAGCCAGTTCAGCGTATAACTTGCTCCGTAGCCATTTGAGATTGAAGATTCTTATCGACGTAGTGCCACGAGCAGTCTTGACACTCATCGAACCCTCTCGCCTTGCTCCATACTCATTAGAGATTGAAGATTTTCAGCATAGACTGAATATCAAAGAGATTAGCGTGAGTAAATCGCAAATCAAACTCGGCTACCTGTTGTTATTATAGTCTGTAACTAAGCAATGATTATTTATGCTATTTCAGCAGCCAGTTCAGCGTATAACTTGCTGCGTAGCTATTCGAGATTAAAGATTCTCATCGACGTAGTGCCACGAGCAGTTTTGGCACTCATCGAACCCTCTCGCCTTGCTCCGTATCCATTCGAGATTGAAGATTCTCACTGACGTAGTGCTGCGAGCAGTCTTGGCACTCATTGACGCCCCTTTGAAACATTATTTTTTCAATCCATGAATGCATTCTGATTCATTATATAGAGTTATGTGCCGTACTGTTTTGTCCCGCAGTTCATATAATTAGATGACCATAAGACTCAACGTTAATTGGACTCATTGCATTTGACAACATTATTTTGCCTACCAGACGTGTTCCCACAATTCATCAAATATCGTTAATGTCGTTCAAGTAAATTTGTGACTTCGAAAAACCGTAACAGCGAACCTGTTGATACTCTTTGGATTTTCCTTAATTAAAATAAAAAACATAAATATAATTTGTGTACATTCTTTATTCGAACGCCAAACTTGGATCGAGATTGGAGATTTTCACTTACGTATTACTGCCAACAGTTTTCCTAGTCATCGACCCCCCTAGGCTTGCTCCGTAGCCTTTATGCAGTAAGATGCTGAGCGTAAGACTTTTATTATCATCTCAGTTTCAGTTTGATAATGAAAAATGGATCATGCATATCGATTATCAATTCTTAATAAGATGTCAGACACCAATTCTCTGTGTTAATAATCAACTCAGACAGACCCAATCCAGGCACTTGTATTTAATAGGGACAAAGAGAATTGACAAGCCTAAACTGATTCGAAAACTTTGAAAATTGTCCAACAGGTTGACTCTGTTATTAACCTCGTCCCACCCTCTCTTATCCTTAATAGAGCTCGAAATAAATAAATTAAAATGTTTTTCAAACATCTAACACACAGCTCGCTATTGGCATGATCACGATACAGGTTAACCCCAACATCGTCGTCTTCTACACCAAATTATATTCATCGTCTAAAGACCACCCTGGGCGCTTTGAATTCTGTTATTCGCTAACCTATGAAGATAAGAACATCCATGCAATTGTAAACCTTGTGGTTACGCATTCGGCGTGAAAATTTAATGATTACTTATAGGTTATTGGGAAATAATTAATAAATAAATCATTTTAATTTTCAAGGTTAACCCCATCATCGTCGTCCTCTACACCAAATTATATTCACGAAATGTCTATTCGCACGACACCGTGCGATACGGTGTATACCGTGTACGGTATGTACGGTATACCGTGCACGGTTTTTCGTCAAATTCTCGCGGACGGTAACAACACCGTGATTTCCAGGTTACACCGTGTACGGTATGTACGGTGTACCGTGCACGGTTTTTCGTCAATTTCTCATGGTGAGTCCACAATGGGACTCGAGTACGCGTAGATCTGGAGGTACGCGTATGTTCTGGCGCGACGGACGGGCTATTGCCAACCTTCGAATTTACTGTTCGTTCCGTGTACCGCCGTTCCTTGTTCAGCGCTGTACTCGTTCCGTCACATGATACCTCGTATCATTTGATATTTTGTATAAACGATAATTGAAAGAATTGAATGGCGAATAAACTTTGATTGAGAATAGGTGTAATTTATAAATACAAATTAATTTCCCCTGAGATTATGTATATTACAGTGCATGATATTTATAATTTGTTGAATTTTGAATATCGCAAATCTTGAGATATGCATAATTCGTAGAATAAGAATATTTTCGAATAGAAAATATTATTCGATGTGTATGTATATCGTCTCTGAATTGTGTAACTCTGGTGGGTATAATTTTTATTCATAATTTTTTTTTTTTTGGTACGAATAAAAAATACTTTTGCAATGTTCTACATATAAAAGGTAGGTAAAAGGTACGTTGCAATACTTATTAAAATGAACCGGAAATATTTATTTTTATTGTGTTATAATTTTTATTTTATTTTATTTTTTTCATTTTTACTATCGTATTATATTGTAGTGATTACATTCTAATGATTATACAATAACAGTGTGTGGTTCATTTCCCTGAGGTCTATTAATGATTATAAAGAATTCCATCTGATTGTATGAAAATTTTAATCCTCAAAAGATCGTACATAGCTATGCCAATACTGTAACTTATTGCATATGTTTCACCAGCTGAAGGCTGTTGAAATTATGCTAGTTCGCGTGAGTTCTTTGTCACGGGTTATGATATTCGGAGCTCCCCTGGGAAAAGTTGAAAAAACCCTTAATTTACCCTAATGCAGACTCGGATAGATTTTTCACTACCAGAGCTGCTTCCCTCGGATGTGGGATATGTCAAATTCCCCAGACAGCGATAGGTGCTATAGAGCTACCGTGCTGTTGAATTTGACTCACCGATACCGTTTTAATCAGATCTGGGATATGTCTCACTCACCAGACGAAGGTAGGTGCTATAGAGCTACCGTTGCTGGTGAGATCAACGCACCGATACTGATATCTAGCTAATGATTTTAAGTTGACTGAAAATTAAAGAAATTATTAAAAGAAAACAATTTATAAGAAAATAGAAACAAAGATCAGGTTCCTGATTAAACTTGATGATCCTTGGATCATCTGGATTTTATTTAACAAAAAAATAATGTTCTAATAGAACCTTGTTTTAACAAAAATCATAATACAAAAAAAATAATAGAAATGAAAATGTTAACATAAAATAAAAATGTGAATTTTCGAATCTTTGAAACCTAACCTAACTTATTTCTATCGCGCGCTGGCACTATGTGCCGGACTTTGTGATTGCTATCTGTTTGCTGAATTATTGAATTTTAATAGTGCCGCTTTGGCTAAACTATTTGATTTATTGAGTCTACTGGAAGGTATAATTCCCGCTTTGGGAATTATCCGAAAAAAAAAGAAATATTAAATTTTTTCTCTTGGCCGCTTTGGCTCTAGCTATGTTAAATGAGTGTATGAGAAGCTAAATGGATAGACGAGACGGTAGGCCGCTATGGCACGAATCCGCTCCCGAGCAGTGTGACGGTCGCCTTTTATATTTGTGATGACGTCACATACTCTGCGTGAGTTAGCTTACTTGCTACTGCGCCGCTCTATACAGTGACATGTCGGCGTATGCGTGTATTGCCTATGGCTTATACTAAGGATACGTTACATTGCCCTCTTTTTATCAACGGGTGTTCGGTTGTGAGCTTCTTCTGTGATGCACCGGCAAGTAAGTTGATAAAACCTTTAGATTTTGTGCAGGTTGCGCCTTATCTTCTTTTCATAGTTGTCACATCCGAGTATTAAATTTGTCAAGTCCGAGAATTTTTCTGTTACGTCCGAGGTTTTTTGGTTATGTCATGTCCGAGTTTTCTTTTTCTTCTAGTCCCTATCCATGGCCAAAGGATCATCGATATCGAATTCCCCCATGAAATCCGGTAGCTCGTCCTCCAAAGATAACAAAATAGGCACCGGAATGTCGAGGAAAAGATCCGAAGTCAAATCATCTGGACCCAGGATCGGCAAGTCGAAGTCACTGGCATAAGACTGCGGTGATGGTATATGCAGTCGGGCCCCGAGATCTTCATCTGCTGCTTCGGTCTCGACCCTTGGTACCCCGAAATTGACATTGGCTGGAGGTAGATGTTTTACCTCGGCGTCCAGATCGATAGCAGCCAATGCTATTGGTCCAAACGTCCTGAACATCTCGACTTTATGTTTGTGTGCAGCCTTTTCCTCCTCCGTCCTCTCCTTCATATCGATCCTTGCCAATTTCCATGTAATGTTGTTTGGGTTTTCCTCGTGTAACTTTTCCTTCTTCTTCTTTACCTCTTTCTCCCTTCCTTCTTCTCGTGTTGTTTTAATAGCTGGGGTACTCCCCTTAGCTACCTTCTTCGATTTTTCTTTTTTTGTTTGCGTTCCCCTTCCGGTTCTATGTATCCCATTTCCATTAATAAAATGTCCGGATGGACTTAGCGTTTTATATAAATTATTATTAGCGTCGTAACAATCTATGTCTCCCTCCACTACTTGTATACTCTTCTCTGGCATCGTTGAATAGCCGTATTTGGAGAAATCCATTTCGAGTACTGTACTCGAATTCTAATTTCGTCATGATTTATACATTCCTGGTAATCCTCTTTAGCGGATTATCTCAATACTTTTATTTCTATTTCTAGTCTAAATTCCGGCTAATCACAAGGTATTTTCAATAGTTGATTCAAATTGATTCTAAATATAGTTTCATCATATTTACATGGAAGCGTCCCCTCTCTAATCCTGTCTTTATATTCTCTAGGATGTATGTAGCCTCTCCTATTTGTTGGCTTATAATATAGGGTCCTTCATATAATGGAAAGAATTTAGCCATCTTTTTATTACCACTGTCCGACACATTAAGTGCTCTTATTAAAACCTTATCACCTACCTTAAATCTAGATAATTTGTGGCTAGAATTAAACCTTTCGGCTCTTCTTTTACCGTTTTTCTTTATATTCTTTTCCACTAAGTGGAGTTTGACATCATATGGAATATCTTTAATTTTTGGATTAATCCAATCTGCCCAAAATCTGGTTGGTCTACTTTTTAATTGGATCTCGCAAGGAGCGAATCCAGTACCATCATGGCACACTTCATTTATACAAGTTTCAATAACTCTAATCCAGTTAATCCACTGTGTATGATTGTCTGTCAGGAAGGTACGAAAAGATCTACCAATTTCCCTATTTACTCGTTCGACAATATTTCCTTGAGGATGTCTGATTGACGAGAAAATTAATATAATGTTTTCATCTTTTAGTTTATTTATCCATTGGGATGAAGTGAATTGTGTGCCATGATCGCACTGGATTCGCTTCGGCTTCCCTAATTCTGGAATATAATCCCTGAAAATGCAAGTTATCGTGGACTGCGCGTTCGCCGACCTCAAAGGATACAGCTTGACGTATTTGCTAAATGCATCGATCGTTACCAGGAGCCATTTATAGTTACCTTTACTGGATGGTAGTGGTCCTAAAAAATCTATGGACACCAGATCCCCTACTCCTTTCGGAACTATGTTTTGCATTGCTGCATATGAATAACGGTTTGGCACTTTACATCGTTGACACTTGTCGCATTTCGCAATTATTTGTCGCACTCTTTTTGCTAATTTTGGATAATAAAAACCCTCTCTAAGTAGTTTATGACATTTTGATGCACCTACATGGCCGTATGCCTCGTGACACTCGTCTATAAGATCTTTGAGCAAACCCTCGGGTATGTAAGCTTTATAATCGCCCTCTGGATTTTTATGATATAAAATGTCATTCTCTACGATGAGGTTTGTATTTCTATTTAAACTTTCTGGTTGCATTAACTCGCAAACCCTTTTATCCTGCTTTTGAAATTTCCAAAAGACTTTTAAATTTTCTTTTCAATCATTTTTTATTTCTTTTGCTAATGCTGCTACGCTAAATTCTACAATTTCAGATGCTACTTCTTTTATTTCAGGTGGATTTCTGCTAAGGATGTCGGCAACTATATTTTCCGTTCCTTTGATATGCTCAATTTCAAAACTGTATGCTTGGATAAACAGAGCCCATCGAGCTAGCCTGGAGCTTATAAGTTTACATGAAAACAAAAAGGTTAAAGCATGATGATCTATGCGTACTGTTAGTTTTGCACCTATGATAAATGATCTGAATTTTCCTAAAGCAAAAACTATAGCCATTAACTCTTTCTCGCTTGTAAAATAATTAAGCTCTGCGCCTTTCATGGTTCTGCTTGCCAATCCCACAATTTGTTTCTCGTTCTCGTCAGACACCTGATATAAAACTGCGCCTACTGCAAAATTGCTAGCATCGCATTCTAAATAGTAACGTGTGCTTGGATCGGGGTGATGCAATATCATTTTTTCACAAAAAATGTCCTTAACTAGGTTAAACTGTCTGTTCATTTCCTCGGTCCAATCCCACTTGGCACCTTTTCTTATCAAAGCTAATAGTGGAAACGTTGCGTCTGAGTAGTCTTTTGTAAATTTATTATAATAATTTGTGAGGCCTAAAAATCCTTTTAACTGTTTTACGTTTTTCGGCGTTGGAAAATGTTTAATCGCCTCGATTTTCTCTGGTTGAGGTCTAATACCTGTCTTTGTTATTTTATGACCTAAACAGTCTACTTCTTCTCGAAAGAATTTCGATTTTTTAAAGTTTATTGTCATGTTATATTTCCTAAAAGTCTCGAATAAAACTTTAAGGTGGGCCAAGTGAGATTGGACAGAGTCAGAACAGCACAGGATGTCGTCTACGAAATTTATCGTAAACTGCTCTGTATTTTTTAAAACTAAATCTAATGCTCTGACTAGGCTCGCCAAACTCGTATTTAACCCATATGGTGTGACAGTAAAATGGTACGTTTTGCCCTCATGCATAAATGCAGTATATTTTCGTGAATCGCGATGGAGTGGAATTTGCCAGAAACTAGCAGTCAGGTCGAGACTTGACATGTAGGTATTGTTATTACACCTCTGAAATAAGACCTCAGTTGATTGAGCACAATCATGGTCAGGTATTATTAGCTTATTTATGAAACGTGCATCGAGCACCAATCGGATTTCTCCAGATTTTTTTTTCACGACTACTAAAGGATTAACGTATTCGCTATAAGATCTTTCAATTACGCCAATTTTTAGCATTTTTTCTATTTCGAGATTTACCTTCTCCCTATGGATCATTGGGATCGGGTAAGATCGTCTGACAAAAGGCCTATCTTCATAGATTTTTATCTTATGCTCATAAATTGATACTCGACCGGGTATTTTACTAAAAATGTCGTTATATTCGTTTAATAGGTCGGAAAAAATCTCTATTTCAGCTTTATTTAATACCTGACATTCAGTGAGTTTCTCTTCAACTTCATCACTGGTCAAATTATATTGTGTCATGTCGTCTTCCTGGTTTGCTATTTCGTCTTCTACAAAATGAATATTAGCTATCTGATTAGTTTGCAATATATCGGTTTTATATAACTCCACCGAGCAGTACCCTGGTGATAATTCTAATCTTAGCCTCTCTGTTCTTAAATCAAGATCGGCTTTCCATTTATGGAGTGTGTCTATCCCGATAATAACTTCCCTCCTTAGACCGCTAATAATGAGGAAATTAATTCTATCAAACAATTCATTTACTTTAACTTCGGCAAATATTTGTTCCTTTATTTTCGTTGGCTTGCCCCCTATTACTCCAAAAATCTGAGTATTTACGACAGGTAGCCGCTCACATTTTGAAAGAGAAATTTTATTTCGATCATAAAAATCTTGGGAAATACAACTTATTTGGCTGCCTGTATCTATAAGAGCTTGCACTGTAATATTTTCAATAATTGAACGAATCTCTGGACATTGTTTGTTAACCTTTTCTACCTCCTCATCCTCAGCTAATAAATAATTTGCTGGGTCTTCGAATAAATTATCATCTTGAATTGACTTTTTTGAATTTACCGCGGAGATAACTAGATCACGCTGTGTCGGAACTGTAATATCCAGTTTCGGCACAGCGCCATCTAGTTTTCCGGACTTGATTCTAATATCGTATCGATTTCTGTTTCATCGATCTTACTTTCCGTGATACCTTGGACTTTAGCATTTGTCCAATTTTCTGACTTGTTGTGGGCATAATCGCTTTGTCCAGGTCGACGTTGCGTATCAGGTTTGTCTAACTAGTCGCGATTCTGGAATGGCTTTGATCCCTGGTTATTATTTGTTCGCCATGAAAGAGGTTTGTTTTTCTCTTCGTAAACTCGGCTAGTCGATGGACCCTGTTTATTAAACATTAATTGATTTGCTGATCTACGTGACGCGTTAGATCGGCCCCCTGTCTGCATTTCATCTAAAAATGTAAGAAATGCATCTATTTCTGAGATATTTCGGCATCTAGCAGCCTCAACCACGTGCTCATCAAAATGTCTAATAAGTGATCGTACTATTTCTTCCTCAGGCACTCGAGGATTTAATCCTGCGGCAGCAGCGAATTTACGGTTGGCATATTCCGACCAAGTGATTTTAGAGTCTACGATGTAAAAGCCAAACTCTAAATCTTTTCTAATTTCTCTTTGGATTTCGACACCCCAGAACCTAGCAGTGAATTTTGACTTAAATGCATCCCAGTCATTTATGACGTCGCGACGCGCAGTCCACCAGTCCCTGGCATCTCCGGTGAGACTTTGACCTAACAATTGAAGTCTTAAATCCTCATCGGCTCCTAAAAATGTGAAATATTCTTCGATTTCTCTAATGTACACCATGGGTTTTTCCCAGGCTTTTCCCGAATATGTGGGTAATTTTAATTGCTTTGTAATAAATCTAAGTGGATCTTGACTACTACTACCAATGGGACCTGTCACCCTAGTTTTTAATCTTTTTAAGTCTGCGTCTAACCCTATTTTTAGACTTTCGTGTTTATGATTTATATCTTTTATCTTTTCATTTATGATTCGATCTCTCTCTCTAATTTTACTATTTAAGACTTCGAGATCACTATCATGTTCTGTTCTTATAGTTGATTCTACTCTACTTATTTTATCGTTGCAATTACTAAAATCAGTGTCCCATTTATCTAATACTATATTGACTTTGGTTTCCATGTCGTCAATTCTTCTTTTACTTTTAGCAGTGGTTTCATCTAATTTTTTATTGATTTTAGTTTCAAATACAACCTGCGCTTCTATATTAGTCATATGGAAATTGTTAATTGTTCTTTCCATTTGAGCAAATCTATTTTCCATTTTCTTTTCCATCCGCTCATTGGTCTTTTCTAAAGAACGCAAGGTAGCTGCTATTGCTGCTAAAGATTCATCATGATCACGGTTTGGGCTCTCGACGTGACTCAATATGCTGTTATTTGCCGTAGAAGTCTCTGACTCATGGAAACCAGTGTCTCTATTCGTTGGTCCGGGCTGACCTACAATTTTATCGCCCTGTTTATCAGGAACCTGATCCTTTCCTTCCATTTTCCTATATTTTTGATGCTTTGTATGAAATAAATGAAGCTAAGAAATGATTTTAAGTAATTTTGACTTTGTAGCCCTGAAATTGCCCCAAAACAAGTGAATTTAAGTTTAACAATGAATCTACTATGAATTTATGAAATTAAATGAATTTATGAAATTAAATGAATTTAATTTTATTTGAGGAGCCCCACGTTGGGCGCCAAATGTAACTTATTGCATATGTTTCACCAGCTGAAGGCTGGTGAAATTATGCTAGTTCGCGTGAGTTCTTTGTCACGGGTTATGATATTTGGAGCTCCCCTGGGAAAAGTTGAAAAAACCCTTAATTTACCCTAATGCAGACTCGGATAGATTTTTCACTACCAGAGCTGCTTCCCTCGGATCTGGGATATGTCAAATTCCCCAGACAGCGATAGGTGCTATAGAGCTACCGTGCTGTTGAATTTGACTCACCGATACCGTTTCAATCAGATCTGGGATATGTCTCACTCACCAGACGAAGGTAGGTGCTATAGAGCTACCGTTGCTGGTGAGATCAACGCACCGATACTGATATCTAGCTAATGATTTTAAGTTGACTGAAAATTAAAGAAATTATTAAAAGAAAACAATTTATGAGAAAATAGAAACAAAGATCAAGTTCCTGATTAAACTTGATGATCCTTGGATCATCTGGATTTTATTTAACAAAAAAATAATGTTCTAATAGAACCTTGTTTTAACAAAAATCATAATACAAAAAAAATAATAGAAATGAAAATGTTAACATGAAATAAAAATGTGAATTTTCGAATCTTTGAAACCTAACCTAACTTATTTCTATCGCGCGCTGGCACTATGTGCCGGACTTTGTGATTGCTTTCTGTTTGCTGAATTATTGAATTTTAATAGTGCCGCTTTGGCTAGACTATTTGATTTATTGAGTCTACTGGAAGGTATAATTCCCGCTTTGGGAATTATCCGAAAAAAAAAAGAAATATTAAATTTTTTCTCTTGGCCGCTTTGGCTCTAGCTATGTTAAATGAGTGTATGAGAAGCTAAATGGATAGACGAGACGGTAGGCCGCTATGGCACGAATCCGCTCCCGAGCAGTGTGACGGTCGCCTTTTATATTTGTGATGACGTCACATACTCTGCGTGAGTTAGCTTACTTGCTACTGCGCCGCTCTATACAGTGACATGTCGGCGTATGCGTGTATTGCCTATGGCTTATACTAAGAATACGTTACAATACTAATAGTAATACAGATAATACGAATAACAGTGAATAATTATTATAGGAATAACAATAATTAACTATTGTTATTATATATGATCATAATGATAATAATAATAATAAGAAGAAGAATAATGATAAGTGATATCATTATTATTATTATCATCATTATTATTATTATTATATAAATAACAATAATCAATCATTATTATTATACATATGAATAATTATTAATATCACAATAATAATAATAAATAATGCTTATTTGATATTATAACTAAGGACTTGAAGGTAATTGCTTCTTCTTATTCCTCACGACATCCCTGAGTTTAAAGAAGCATTTTTTTCTGTTCTTTTCGGGTATCTTGTTCCACGCGTCTCTCAAAACCAGCAGGTAACCATTTATTTCTATGGGTTTTTTTTTGACGCGCTGGAATGGAAACAGCCATTGGATCATCCAAGTCTTTATCTGAAAATATGAGTATATTGTAAATATGCGACTGAATGTACAACAATAATGCACACGAGTTATAATAAATTATTGAACTTATCCAGAATCCTGACACTTTGAGAAATCATAGGCTATTTCAGGCGAACCGAGTTGGTAGAGTTTCAGCGAGACAGGTGTGACGAAGACAGTTTTAATTCAATTTCAGAAGTTACTCGTAATTCACTATGCTATGACATAACCAAACGACACATGCAAACAAACTCAGGCTCGATTCCTAGTTATTGTTTTTTCTTTCTTTCTCTCTCTCTCTCTCTCTCTTTGTTTGTTTGTTTCTTTCTTTCTTTAGATCAAACAAATTTTGCTTAATTTGAAGTCAACGGTGTTAATTCAGTACTCAACAAAACTGTTTTGTAGCTGGGCCGACAGATTTGGATTTGAATTTTATGTCATTCATAAAAACAGGTATCAGACTCTTTCATCCAAGAAAATCTTCCATGAAAGATGTGATGGAATTCCTTTTTTTTTATATAA
Organism: Tenthredo livida; assembly: GCA_963992785.1. Lineage (NCBI taxonomy): Eukaryota > Metazoa > Arthropoda > Insecta > Hymenoptera > Tenthredinidae > Tenthredo > Tenthredo livida. Next base: position 6,742,784 of record OZ023073.1, read on the forward strand.
AAAATGTCGATAGTGAAGATTCGCGACGTTTATCCTACTGCAATTATTATTTTTGTTTTTTTAATCCACCTTCCAGACATTCCACAGCGTCGTCCTGAGTGTCTTCACCTGCAGCCTCATCATCTGGGTCGTCCTCGTCGCTGCTCATGTGGAAACCCTCTTTGACTGGCGTTTGGAAATTGCTGAACGTCCTTGAATAGAAAAGAAAAAGTTTATACTCGAGATAGGTTTGAAAGATCTAAGCCTTTTTACATAGGTTTGGGACAGGGGACAGTAGCGCGTCATGCTGGGATGCAGCGTAATAGGTGATCCGCAATTTTAATAGAACGAGAAATGATCAACGCAGTACTATGCCTACAGGTAATTATTGTACATAGTATTAGGAAATTATACCGAAGCTTATACGTTCATTTTACAAAGGAGGGGTTTTCGAATCAGCCTCACGCGCACATATTAAAGAATTCCTCAAAGCGATTCAAGATCTTATTAATAACCACAGAATATAATTCGTTAATCAATTTGAAGATGAATACGACCGACATTTGTTCAAACGATAGACATGACAATGGTATCTTGCCGCAATTGCGAAAATATTTAGCACACTTACTTACTCCAGTAATTATCTACTGATAATATTTATAGCCAAGACATTGATGCTTACCGTCGATGCTGGACGTGTTTCTCCAGAAACTGCATGGTCGCGTAGTACTTCCACTGCGGCTTGGACGCAGGCGCCGCTGACCCCGAAGGGATATACTCCCGCATTATTCGTCGTTCGGACATATATCTTTTTTTCAGGCTCCTCCATCTGTTAGCCATTACTGTCGCTGCATAAAGAGAATTTCTAATTCTGAAATTGAACTTTCGCATTCCTAGAGAGGGGGGGGTACTAGAACGGTTTTTCATCAAATCAAAAATCGATAGATTTCTCGTCCAAGAAATCGTAAAAAAAAAGGCGAATTTCAGGTTCGTTTCAGTCATTTATCGATTATTTGAGTGTGTATTAAAAAAATAATCAACATTTTAACAACATATGAACATTATACCTTCCGTCGGCCTGTTTGTAACGAGGTACATATCGCTGGCTATCTCATCCCATGCCTTTTTCTTCCTTTCATTATCTTTGTATTTGTCGGACGACTTGTCGTACAACAAATCCCAGGCTTCCACCAACTGAATTAGTACCTCATCTTCGTCGATCGTTAAGTGCGGGGAATCGGCCATTTCTTCTCCTTTTTCTTCTTCTTCTTCTTCTCTCTAAATCTGAATCAGGGAAAACTACTGACAATCAGCGAATAGTCGCTGGTCTACAGCTATAAGTCTACCACTGATTCAATCAGTGATCACTGATCTTAGTTTCACTGATTGAATCAATGGTAGACTTATAGCTGTAAACCAGCGACTATTCGCTAATTGTCAGTAGTTTTCGCTGATTCAGATTTAGAAAGTTCTTCTTCTTATTTTTATTCCTCAAAAATGCCGAAATCTGATATTACGCGTGACCCATTTACAGGCGTGTACAAGTGGCAACTGAACCAGGAGCGTACCTCTAACCCAACTTTTCGCGAGAAAGATGAAAAAAACGCGGGAACCACGCGCCGGTAGCGACCCGCGTGGTCCGGCGTACGTGCGGATTCCCTCCACCCAACGGCGCGTCTACAGTGCCCGGTTTCCATTGGCGCAGTACCAGCATTTTCAATGCTAACCGTTTTCGACACTGCTGCCCCCACACAACGTAAACACGAGTCAACAGGTTGTTCAGGCTAATAACGTTTTCGGTTGGGACAATTTTTCGTGCACCGTGCTGAACTGGGGCTGAACTGGTGCAGAATTTGCTTGTAGAGTGCGCTTATTCTGCACTCGTTCAGCCCCAGTTCAGCACGGTGCACGAAAAATTGACCTAACCGAAAACGCTATAACAAGGAACCTTGTGGGACTATCGTTTTGTTAGTTTTGTACTCTGGATTTTCAGAAACCGTAGTGAAACGAGTGGTCATCAAAATGCTGGACTACGCATCAATATTTCTCATAGTGTTTCAATGGTTGAATCTAGTTCGCTTGTACAGTCGATTGCTTCGGAGGGGTAATCGTTATCGGCGGTGGTGGGTTAAGCCACACATCATGACGCATATGCGTGATTTGTTTGGTGCGTACCAAACACTGTTTCTATACTTCATTCATTCCGATCACGAGGAGTTTCATAAAATGACGCGTATGACTCCGGATCAGTTTGAATTATTACATGCCATTATAGGACATCGACTCCAAAAAGTTAGCCTGAGACTTCCATTGCCATCCAGACTGCGCTTGGCTTTGACCTTGAGGTGAGTCAAGTTATGAAAATGTTGAATATACGTTATTAGTACTGCATTCCCTTCATTACAACTTCGAATTTGTATGTTTCCTGTTTTATGCCATCTATTCCCCTCTAACGCAATATAATTTTCTGCCTTCACAGCTATCTTGCAAACGGCGACAGTAATCGTACCACTGCCAATTCCTTTCGGATAGGTCGATCGACTGCCTATGAAATCATTGCAGAGGTGTGTCCGATTATTTGGGAAATGCTGTCCCCCATATACCTGAGGAGGAAAAATGCGCACGAGTGGCGGATTACCGCAGAGGGTTTTCGGGTTAGGTGGGATTTCCCAAACTGCATCGGTGCAATTGACGGAAAAGAAATTCGAATTAAAAATCCCCCCGAATCTGGTAGTCTGTACTACAATTATAAAAAGTTCTTCAGTTTCAAACTGTTAGCGGCTTGCGATGCTTATTATCGCTTTACATGGATCGACGTTGGAGACTACGGTAATAGAGTTCAAAAAATCTCATACCTTATCTTAGATTCAATAGTATTGGCAACATGGAATATCTCAGGTTTCACTTGAGCAGACACCCTGACCACTTATGTACCGAAAATCAAACTCTTTCAGCAGGTGCTACATTGGTTTATCCTCACTTTCAGGCTCAGTCAGCGACGTATCAGCTTTCCAGTATACGGATTTTTATAGAGCACTGGAGAATCAGCAAGCTGATTTACCACCTCATGCTCGCCTACCCAGAACAGATATAACTCTACCTCATTTCTTCGTGGGAGACGAAATTTTCGCACTCAAGTCGTACATGATGAGGCCATTTGCAAGGCATAATGGATTGAATCGAAGACAGCAGAACTTCAATTATAGGTATCCGTTATTTTAATGAATCAACGAAAAGGGATCAGATCTAAACAGATATGATAAGATATAAACAGAACAGAGCGGATATGAACACATCAAATTGTATGTCGTTAGGTATGCTCAATTCATGAGACATTCACATCTGACCGGATCTTCTGAAGCTGAATACTTGAAGAATAATTTCAGTCTGAGATGTAATCACATACCGAGAAGATTCGGTGAGAGTAGACAGCCCCCTTCCTGCGCCAAAACTAAGACAGGCGCGCACCGCGTGCGTGAGGCTCGTTCGGAAGGGAATGAGGTGCCAGTAGCAGGAAGGGGGCTTAGTTTTGGCGCAGGAAGGGGGCTGTGTACTCTCACCGAATCTTCTCGGTATGCTCAGCTCTGTTAATATCTATGTACATCTGTTCACATCTGGCTAGACTAAGCCATTTCAGAGCTCGTGTTGGATCTGATGAGACATAATATTATTTACATCATCCTTCTCTTCCGTATTTTTTGCTTGAAGATGCAGATAATGCATTTCCTAAAGAAAAGTACAATTCAATTCGCAGATTATCCAGAGCCAGGAACTGCATCGAAGACTCGTTCGGAATTCTGGAAGCCAGGTGGCAAATTCTCCACAAAAGATTGGATTTAAAACTAGTAACATCCATTGCCGTCGTGCAGGCACTGGTATGCTTGCACAATTTCATTTTGACTAACGAGCTAGAGCTGGAAGAAGAGCATCGTTTGTATGCTCCACCAAATGTACTCCGGCGCAACGGAAACAACGCTCATGAAGAAGCTGATCAGGTGGAACAGGAAATTCATGACGTGCCCCCACGTGCTGTGCAACAACGGCAAATTTTGGCCGAATATTTCGATTCCCAAGAAGGTGCTCTCAGACACGAATAAATAATCATGTGGCATCGATGATTCCAGAAAACCTGTAGCAGAGATCAATGACATATGTGAATTGTCAGAAATTCACGTTATAGTAAAATGTTTTACAAATATGTGTGAAAAATAATATAATTTGGCGATACAGATGTACACAATAAATTCGGTTCAGCTCATTTGTATATTTTATTAATTAAACCTTTTTAATAAACTTCAGTTTGAAATATATTTCACTACATCACCCTACAGACAGTTCCTTTGAGTTTCTATCTCTGTCACTCACAAGGAGAGTATCAGGCCTCTGGGTCACGGATTTGAGTCAAACTTGCAGGGTTATTCCCTTGGCCCAAAATATTCAGCCCCTGATGTGTAGCTCCATCTAATGGGCCTTCTTTCGCTCAATTTATGATCGACTATATCAGCAGTTCAATAAGTGCAACGCCATGACAAACGAAATCTATGGAGTATTTTTGCCTGTATAGACTCTTCCATCTACGTTACAAACTATCAATTGAGGCAAAAATACTCCATAGATTTCGTTTGTCACGGTGTTGCACTCATTGAACTGCTGATATAGTCGATTACAAATCAAGCGAAAGAAGGCCCATTAGATGGAACTACACATCAGGGGCTCCATATTTTGGGCCAAAGAAATAACCCTGCGAGTTTGACCAAAATCCGTGCCCCGGAGGCCTGATACTCTCCTTGTCAGTTAACCAAGAATTGTCCAGTATACAGTATCAAATATTGATAAAATATGCGATTATTTGATATACACTTTTGTAGTTGCATATTCAAAAGTCTCGAACCATACTTCCAAAGTATCGCGTATCACTTAACAACTTTTATGTAATAAAATTAAAAAATCTTAACCCTAAACGCTATGTTATACACATAATAATTTAATCAAGCAGGAATATTAGGTATTATTATATATAACTTGAAGATTACTTATATAATATAAACTTTTTCATATTCTTTGGTCTATTTGACTAGTTCTTTCTTCACTTACCGCCTACACTGTTATTGCGAATATAAAATAAGATAAAAATCTTCGAAGCCAATGCTATGTTTGGTAGATAGTTAGTACACACATGACCAAATATTCTATAATTAAAAATGTTCTGCAACCACGTAAGGTGTTATATAATATTTTGTCGAGTTATTAGCTAATAATAAGAATTCGGATTTTTTTCATGGCACAAAGTAACGGCTACAGGCTTAGAGATTCATTTTTAAGAATAGTTGAAATGATGTATAAAAATACACCAGCAAAAATGTCAGTCATTGGGACAGTGTCAATGACTAATACACCCACCGTACTTAAAATGTTGTTATATGAGGAGTATTATTCTGGATTCAAGAGTGGATGCTTATGAATGCTCGAGAATATACAGTCACTCAAGTCGAAATATTTTCTCCTATTGGAGTTTACAATGAATAGGACTAAATACAAGTTTAAAACTGTTCCACTTGTACTGCGTAGTTGTCCATTCTGTACTGGCCTAATCTATTTCGAAACGGGCAGGCAAGGCCGAAATGGAAATCATGATATCGCGCAACCTCCTCTCATTGAAACATGTTGCTTTACATTTTGTCGAAAAGAGACGCGTATTTTCTGGTCAAAAGATATTCCTGTAATTACGATAATTAAAAATTTTGATCGTGCGCTATCGATATTATGTAAAAACAAATTTATTTTGTATTCAAAACACTGCATCGTCTGAACCAATGGACCTCACCAGATGTTTCGAATCCGAACAGAGTTTCAAAGATTTTTGAAAATCGACAAAATGGTGTCTAGTTTTCGAAAAATAGGCGCCGTTTTGTCAGTTTCCAAAATCTTTTAAACTCAATTCGGATTCGGCACAATCGTTAATGATCCTACAGAATACGAACAGAAACATATGGTTACGCCTATTGGTTCAGTAAATAAAGCATTTAAAAGAAAAAAATACTTTCCTTTATAATAAACTTTAACTAGAATATTCGTCAGTGATGAAGAAAAAAAAAAGTTTTTTCCTTACAGTATAAAGTAACATATTTCCTTTGGAGCAGGTTCCGAGACATGAGGATTTCCAGCCTGCCCAGTTTGAAGTGTATTTGGTTATTTATACCTGGAATCCCTCAAAAGTACTAGAGAAGATCTACTGAGTTTCGTATTCTTCCATGATATCGAGTATATGTGGGAATAACTCGTCTTGCATGTCGGTGGGCAATTGTGCCCATTCGTTCTGTAATAATTGAAAGTAACCATCCGTGCTCTCGACCATGTGGCTCGTCTGAGGAATTCCAACATCGATTCTTTCTTTTTGGAGTTGTGCTTCTAGCAACTTCTTTTTCAATCTAAGTAGATCCGTAAATTCAAACGACATTGCTCTCAGATCATTGGAGCATCCAACAATAGCATCCTCTGTCGCGTCCGATTTTCCTGCAGCTTCCTTCTTCTTTTTCGCAAATGCGTCCAAGGGAGGCACTACGGCCGACCTTTTGTGACCTACTTTACTGGTTTTTTCTGTCACCGAATGTGTAGAAGAAGCACAAGGGGATTCTGCAACCCTATTCAGCTGATTCGTATTGCGTATTTTACCAATAGGAGTATGTACGAGTGGTGCTGCTCTCTGGCTGGCAGACGAGGATCTAGACAATGCTATGACAGGTGATTGTTTGGCATGTGATGCGCCGGCGCTCGATGCATTTGCTATCAAATTTGTCCGACTGATAGTGGACGGTGTGATTGCATATTCTACATTTAGCGCATAGTTCTCTATGGCCGAAGGCACAGCTGATTCGATTAAATCTTCTGTACAGCTTCTGGAGTCTTCTTCTGTGGTACAGTCAGGTGCAGGAATGCTGTCGACTGTAACTGATGACACAGAAGTAGACACTTCCGGAATTGCATACGAGTGCTCCCAGTTCAGATGATGTAGAGAACTTTCCATAGTAGAAGTCGATGAGGGCATCTGCGCGTAGTCCGCAATTGGTTCTAGTGGCTGAACTGAATTTGCGACCAGATCCGCACAAGAAGAAATAGTCCATGCTGGCAATTCCTGAATGGAACGAACATCGGGAGCATCATCTCCTGTGAAAAAAGTATTTTAGTTTCAATTTAGTTTGCTCAAAGTTGATATGGACCATACTTGATTGGAAAAAACAAATGTACTAACCGAGACCTTGTATATCTAAATGCATCGTCGAACTTGACGATTCGTTAGGTTCCTTGGCAGTACTAATTGCTGAACCCTGTGATGACCTTGCTGATGCGTTGCTGCAATAGATTAAACATTTTATACTGCTGGTTCGAGTGAGTGACTAGTTGCTAGACTGTTGGACAAGATAATCAATTTACGAGTTTCACTGTACAATCAAGGTTTGGTATGCTTTTTGTTATATAAAATAATAAAATTCTCTTTTTTTTCAGGTTTTTCTGACGGTAGTGAAGACTTTTTCAGTCAATTTCCAAGCGGTTGAACACCTTGTAGGCCCGTAATTGCTGACCAAATTCAGAAGCTTCTTCTGACTCGCGAGCTTCACATCAAATTTCGTTCGAGAAGTAGATGGTTTTGAAAATTATTGTCCATGCAGTCGCATATAAAATTCAAAAACCAAAAAGGTGTATGAATTAAAAATTTATGTACTCGTATGGCTACATTGATAATCAAGGCATTAACTTCAATACATGTAATATCCAAGTTCATATACACATGACATTGGATATCACAATCCGCGAGGTGAAATACGACATTTTTCCAGTTGTAATTACAATATTGGTGCATAAACATGTCGTAAGCGACCCGGAATCTGCAAAAATGCTTCCTACACATGATTATGTGTGTATAAAATTTCACATACTTTCTTCTAACAGTATATAGTTATTCATTTTCATTCAGAGACTTTCGATAGTTCAAGGGGTTAGGTGGGTTTGAAAATTTCAAAAAATCGATTTCTTTTTTTTTTTGTCTTATTGAATAGTACAATATGTTTGAAATATTCCGAGTAAAATTCTAAGAGATAGCCCCTTCGGAAGTTCTGCTCATCAGGCCACGTTATTTCAATTCAAAACTTTAAACGCGTTCATCTCAAAACTCAATTTTTTAAGTCGGTGAACATGATTTCTCGAAAAGTTATGAAGCGATTTTGTTCAAATTTCGCACACATCTTTGAAATAACATTACCTAGTCATTGAACGAAGGATTTTTTTTTTTTTTTATTACAACTAATTTTTTCGAGCCAATACATGGCGAAAATTTGACCAAAAAATATGTTTTTTTGTTCAAAGTCTGTAAAAAATCCAAATTTTAATTTTTCTTTTTTCCTTTGTCCAATAACGAGATTTATCCACGTACTAACGAAATATTTTTGGTTTTTTGATTTTGGATAAACCAATAATGAGTTATGCTGTCCACGGCAAGAGCATTTTTTTTGAGACGTCAAGGGAGATGAGGTACCAACGGTTGAGTTTTCGGAATTTTTAAATACAAATTTCACAAAATACCGTTTAAATATGTATCTTTGATATGCTGAATTGTTTAAATAAAATATATGATTTTATATATTTAAAAAAAAAATAGTAAAAATACCCTTTTTTGAACCTCTGAAACCCACGTAACCCCTTAAATTATAGGTAGTTCTTACTCTCTGTGGTAGATGTGATCTAACATGAACTTCATGTCCTCGTAGTACGGCCACTTGTAATTTGCGTTCTTGTCGTTGCGCACAAAGTGTTCTCGCAGTTTTTGCCAACGTGATTTCGGATCTGTAAATAATGTTTAATGATGAAGTGATAGGAAAATATATTATATGCTTTGTTCTTCAGACGAACTTTGGAATTACATATTTCAGAAGTCATATCAATTTTGTATTGTTATTTTCATCACAACTACAATTGTTATTCTGTTGCATTTAGTGGTGAACAAAATGAAAAATACTGCAATTTCAATAACATTAATTATAACTAAATTTCTTTAGAAGAATCGACTTGATTCGAAAAAAATCGAGAGCGGTTGGCCATGAATTTCGGGGAACCCCAAATTTGAAGATTTGTCGGAATTTTTTGTAAACTCGGTTTCACCGATCGATCTTCATTTGTCTGAAACGAAGCGATTCTGCAAAACCAATTCCATTCTAATGAATACTCATGCAATGCCATGAGTTCATAGTTTGACTGAAGACTTACCTATTAGAGAAAATCCTTTTTCTGCTAATGCAGCACTGACTTGCTGCCACAATTGAGCCTTTGTTTCTTCGTTATAGAGAAATCTTTGTTTTTTATCGAAGATCCAATTATTGCACTTCACAATTTGAATCAGCATTCTGTTTTCCGATTCGACGTATTGTTTAGACATTATTGCTGCTTGAGTCACACGTGTTGTAAAGCGAATTTATCACCACGAGGTTCCTTGTTAGCCTGAACAACCTGTTGACTCGTGTTTACGTTGTGTGGGGGCAGCAGTGTCGAAAACGGTTAGCATTGAAAATGCTGGTACTGCGCCAATGGAAACCGGGCACTGTAGACGCACCGTTGGGTGGAGGGAATCCGCACGTACGCCGGACCACGCGGGTCGCTACCGGCGCGTGGTTCCCGCGTTTTTTTCATCTTTCTCGCGAAAAGTTGGGTTAGAGGTACGCTCCTGGTTCAGTTGCCACTTGTACACGCCTGTAAATGGGTCACGCGTAATATCAGATTTCGGCATTTTTGAGGAATAAAAATAAGAAGAAGAACTTTCTAAATCTGAATCAGCGAAAACTACTGACAATTAGCGAATAGTCGCTGGTTTACAGCTATAAGTCTACCATTGATTCAATCAGTGAAACTAAGATCAGTGATCACTGATTGAATCAGTGGTAGACTTATAGCTGTAGACCAGCGACTATTCGCTGATTGTCAGTAGTTTTCCCTGATTCAGATTTAGAGAGAAGAAGAAGAAGAAGAAAAAGGAGAAGAAATGGCCGATTCCCCGCACTTAACGATCGACGAAGATGAGGTACTAATTCAGTTGGTGGAAGCCTGGGATTTGTTGTACGACAAGTCGTCCGACAAATACAAAGATAATGAAAGGAAGAAAAAGGCATGGGATGAGATAGCCAGCGATATGTACCTCGTTACAAACAGGCCGACGGAAGGTATAATGTTCATATGTTGTTAAAATGTTGATTATTTTTTTAATACACACTCAAATAATCGATAAATGACTGAAACGAACCTGAAATTCGCCTTTTTTTTTACGATTTCTTGGACGAGAAATCTATCGATTTTTGATTTGATGAAAAACCGTTCTAGTACCCCCCCTCTCTAGGAATGCGAAAGTTCAATTTCAGAATTAGAAATTCTCTTTATGCAGCGACAGTAATGGCTAACAGATGGAGGAGCCTGAAAAAAAGATATATGTCCGAACGACGAATAATGCGGGAGTATATCCCTTCGGGGTCAGCGGCGCCTGCGTCCAAGCCGCAGTGGAAGTACTACGCGACCATGCAGTTTCTGGAGAAACACGTCCAGCATCGACGGTAAGCATCAATGTCTTGGCTATAAATATTATCAGTAGATAATTACTGGAGTAAGTAAGTGTGCTAAATATTTTCGCAATTGCGGCAAGATACCATTGTCATGTCTATCGTTTGAACAAATGTCGGTCGTATTCATCTTCAAATTGATTAACGAATTATATTCTGTGGTTATTAATAAGATCTTGAATCGCTTTGAGGAATTCTTTAATATGTGCGCGTGAGGCTGATTCGAAAACCCCTCCTTTGTAAAATGAACGTATAAGCTTCGGTATAATTTCCTAATACTATGTACAATAATTACCTGTAGGCATAGTACTGCGTTGATCATTTCTCGTTCTATTAAAATTGCGGATCACCTATTACGCTGCATCCCAGCATGACGCGCTACTGTCCCCTGTCCCAAACCTATGTAAAAAGGCTTAGATCTTTCAAACCTATCTCGAGTATAAACTTTTTCTTTTCTATTCAAGGACGTTCAGCAATTTCCAAACGCCAGTCAAAGAGGGTTTCCACATGAGCAGCGACGAGGACGACCCAGATGATGAGGCTGCAGGTGAAGACACTCAGGACGACGCTGTGGAATGTCTGGAAGGTGGATTAAAAAAACAAAAATAATAATTGCAGTAGGATAAACGTCGCGAATCTTCACTATCGACATTTTTTATATAAAAAAAAAGGAATTCCATCACATCTTTCATGGAAGATTTTCTTGGATGAAAGAGTCTGATACCTGTTTTTATGAATGACATAAAATTCAAATCCAAATCTGTCGGCCCAGCTACAAAACAGTTTTGTTGAGTACTGAATTAACACCGTTGACTTCAAATTAAGCAAAATTTGTTTGATCTAAAGAAAGAAAGAAACAAACAAACAAAGAGAGAGAGAGAGAGAGAGAAAGAAAGAAAAAACAATAACTACGAATCGAGCCTGAGTTTGTTTGCATGTGTCGTTTGGTTATGTCATAGCATAGTGAATTACGAGTAACTTCTGAAATTGAATTAAAACTGTCTTCGTCACACCTGTCTCGCTGAAACTCTACCAACTCGGTTTGCCTGAAATAGCCTATGATTTCTCAAAGTGTCAGGATTCTGGATAAATTCAATAATTTATTATAACTCGTGTGCATTATTGTTGTACATTCAGTCGCATATTTACAATATACTCATATTTTCAGATAAAGACTTGGATGATCCAATGGCTGTTTCCATTCCAGCGCGTCAAAAAAAAACCCATAGAAATAAATGGTTACCTGCTGGTTTTGAGAGACGCGTGGAACAAGATACCCGAAAAGAACAGAAAAAAATGCTTCTTTAAACTCAGGGATGTCGTGAGGAATAAGAAGAAGCAATTACCTTCAAGTCCTTAGTTATAATATCAAATAAGCATTATTTATTATTATTATTGTGATATTAATAATTATTCATATGTATAATAATAATGATTGATTATTGTTATTTATATAATAATAATAATAATGATGATAATAATAATAATGATATCACTTATCATTATTCTTCTTCTTATTATTATTATTATCATTATGATCATATATAATAACAATAGTTAATTATTGTTATTCCTATAATAAATATTCACTGTTATTCGTATTATCTGTATTACTATTAGTATTGGCATAGCTATGTACGATCTTTTGAGGATTAAAATTTTCATACAATCAGATGGAATTCTTTATAATCATTCATACACCTCAGGGAAATGAACCACACACTGTTATTGTATTATCATTAGAATGTAATCACTACAATATAATACGATAGTAAAAATGAAAAAAATAAAATAAAATAAAAATTATAACACAATAAAAATAAATATTTCCGGTTCATTTTAGTAAGTATTTCAACGTACCTTTTACCTACCTTTTATATGTAGAACATTGCAAAAGTATTTTTTATTCGTACCAAAAAAAAAAAATTATGAATAAAAATTATACCCACCAGAGTTACACAATTCAGAGACGATATACATACACATCGAATAATATTTTCTATTCGAAAATATTCTTATTCTACGAATTATGCATATCTCAAGATTTGCGATATTCAAAATTCAACAAATTATAAATATCATGCACTGTAATATACATAATCTCAGGGGAAATTAATTTGTATTTATAAATTACACCTATTTTCAATCAAAGTTTATTCGCCATTCAATTCTTTCAATTATCGTTTATACAAAATATCAAATGATACGAGGTATCATGTGACGGAACGAGTACAGCGCTGAACAAGGAACGGCGGTACACGGAACGAACAGTAAATTCGAAGGTTGGCAATAGCCCGTCCGTCGCGCCAGAACATACGCGTACCTCCAGATCTACGCGTACTCGAGTCCCATTGTGGACTCACCATCACAGGCGGTGATAACACCGTGAGTTCTAGGTTACACCGTGCAAAATTTATAAAGCTCCGTTTGCACGGTGTGGCATATACCGTGACTCTAGCCACGCACAAAGCTCTCCGTGAAAAGAGTGTGCACATGCGTACACCGTATACGTGGAATACGCTACACGGTGTGCGATATGTTTCAACTCCTCCACCGATAATGGCGGAGTTTAGAGAGAGATGCAAGTAGATCGCTTACCGATGCGAATTTTTACGCAATCGGATTCAATAGTGAAACGCAACACAAAATTAGGAAACACCAAAGAATAACACCATAAGCGCTATGAGGAACAGCATGACGTTTTATTACTCATGAATAAAAGTGATATATGACAACTATGAAATCTTTATCTTTATCCTTATCTCTATCCCGAAGAACAGTTAAAAGAGTATAATAAGAGACAAATTACATACGTATATAGTGACTATTATATTAATGGTTTACTTTTTTTTAATCCCTTCTTGATTTTTCTTTCTTTCGCGCACTGATTGGGGATGGTCAGGGACTCTCAATGAATATTGTCTCAGGGATTTAGTAGAATCGGTTGTATCTTTATTTTAACAAATAACGAATAAATAAATAATATAATGGTTAACCCTCCTTATTGCTCTCCGGATAATAATATATTTTAATTTTACATATAACTTAGGACTACTCTCGTAGGCCCCAACAAACGGAAAAGTATTGAAACGGATTGAGATTTTTCAATACGATTGAATCCGGTTTGTTTTTTCGATAATTCGTATAAGAACGAATTGAACGATGGCGATCCGCATACGATCAAATGGGAACGAATAGAGAATAATTTTGGTATTATTTTTCAATACGATTTAATTCGATTCCTTAATACGTTGATTTGTATTGAAACGAATTGAAAAATGACATAATACATTTATTGTTTTTGTTTATTTTCGATATATTATCTGGACAAAAAATATTTTTTCCATCAATAGTTGATTCTTTTTCGAGTGGTAGAGCACAGTTAATATTTCCAGGATGGTGAAAATCATCTATTCACGGACTAATTAAATTTATTCACGTGGGTCACCCATCCGAATTCTGGACGCAGTTGAAATTGCTTAACTTGGTTGATCATCTGATGTCCGGTGTCGATCTGGATCTATTGCCGCCTATTACAATTCTTAACACTTTTCGACTCGATAGGTAAACTTTGATTCGTGAGGATTTACATCAATATGTACTTTAAAAAAATAAATGATAGCGAAATTTCACAGTCACTTTGAAGATTTTTGATAATCAAATAGTGTACTAGTAGTAAGTAAATTCAATATATTGAAGGTGTCCCGAATTAAGACGAACTCATCAATAAGGTAATTCGTTAAAATAATTGATTTGTACATTCCATGATTCAGTTCAATTCAAGATGAGAATATACCATTTCTAAGGCATTTGTAGTGTATGAGGTATCAGTAATTAAATAAAACAATTTAATGTGCGTATCGCTTAGTCGCTCGCGTGTACCTTTATTTAATCCAGTATTCCTACTCGCCCTAGCCCCTGTCTACCAACCCTACTTCTGGGAATATCCCTAGCCAGTATTTGTCCAATACTACAGCATTCATTCGGATTGAATGCAACGAAAAAAAACGAATTGCATTCCGTTTCTTATTTTCCGTGATTTTCTTAACAATTCACTCGGATCGGAACAATTATGCTGATTGATTCGGATGGATTCACATGATCCGTATTCTTTTGAAAGAATTCATTCGGATATAAAAACTGTGCTGATTGATTCGGATGATCCGTATTATTTTGAAAGAATTCATTCGGATAGAAAAAACTGTACTGATTGATTTGAATCGATTCGAATAGCTCGTATTCTTTCAAGAGAATTCATACGGATACAAAAAACTATGCTGATTGATTCGAATTGACTCGGACGATTCGTATTCTTTCAAAAGAATTCCTTTGGATTGAAAAATAATGCTGATTGATTCGGATGATTTGTATTCTATCAAAAGAATTCATTCGGAATGATAGGACTGAATCGGATTCGGAATCGCAATAAGTTATTCTGAATACAAAATTGAATCGTATTGGCGACGAAAGTCAGCATTGCCGCGAATAGGACGGGATAAAAAATAACGGATAGAACCAAATAGAATCGAATAGACGAATTGAAACGAATAGATTGTGATTAGAATAACCTATACTGAATTCGGGAATTCAAAGAAACGGAATTGAAAATTCTGAAATCGATTTCGTTTCAATACTTTCTCGTTTGTTGGGGCACACAGCCTTTTACTCTCAGTGCTAACTCTTAGCAACTCACTCTTTAACTCTCTTTTAGTAACTCTTTTACTAACTCTCTAACGACTAACTACCGTTGACTTTTGAACTCTCGACTCTCGTAGTGACGTGGCACTCCTAGCGCCATCCATCCAACATGGCGGTTTACGCGCCTCATTCGAATCTACCATTCGTATCTTTAACATTCGGCCTTCCTGCATTTGCTCGTCCTCGAGAATTCAGTTATACTAGGCTCTCTTTCTCACATTTATTTATTACAATACATTCTGTACAATTTCTCTTATTCTACGTTTAAACAGACTCCCCTTTTTTTTTTTTTTTACACAACAAAATCACTTAAGTACTGTGGTACCTTTTCCGCACGATTCGAGGGACGTACCTCTCTAACAACTTTACTTCCCGAACACTCTTGTTCACTCTCTTTAACGTTTTGACTCGAATCACTTTCAATCACTTCTTCGTCGCTGGTTCTCTGCTGTCTAGCGTGCACTGGTTGCTCGTCTTCTTCATCGTCTTCAGCTTCATCTTCGGACTCTTCTTCAGTCGGTTTCCAAACTTTTAGTTGACTTGCATGCGCTGTTGTTGCGTAACGTCTACCTCCAACTTCCTCATTCAGATCGGTCACATGGTATGTGTCACTTGGGAGCTTTTTCACAATGACTAACGGTCCTCTATACTTCGGTTGAAGCTTGGTGGATTCACCAGTGGCTATTGGTATCGTTTTCATATACACAATGGCACCTACGTCTAAATCAATGTTTCGTACTCGATTCACATGATAGCGCTGCTTCAAACGTCGTTGAGCAACGGCTATCTTTTGGCGTGCTTCGTTCTGTAGTAGCTCAGGTTCTCTGTACATCCTATCTTCTTCAATCGTACACTTCCTTACTGCACCTTCATTTCTACGCGGTACATATCCATATACTAGCTCAAAAGGACTACAACCCGTACTGGCATTCTTCATCTCGTTCACATCGCTCTGTATTTTGCGTAACTTCTTATCCCACGTTCGGCCATCATCTGCTTCAAGGTTACTTCGTATCGCTGGTACTAGTGTAGCATTCAGACGTTCAACTTGTCCATTTGCTTGTGGATGTCTCGGTGAATTAACGGTGTGTTTAATACCTTGATGCTTACAAAAGTCTTCAAACGCTTTCGACGTAAAACACGTACCTCGATCTGATATTATTCTTAACGGCGCTCCGTACTCGTTAACAAATTCTTCCAGGATTCGTAACACAGGATTAGTTTTAGTGTCTTTCACTGCTCTGATATAAGCGAACTTAGTCAGATTATCAACAATCGCAAACACATATTTATTACCACGCGCACTTGTGACGAAAGGACCTAAATGATCCATATGGATTGCAGCAAATGGTCTATTTCCTGGCGGAATCGGGTGCAGTTCACCTGCTTGTCCACCTGGCTTTGACTTACTCTCTATGCACTGAACACACGCTTGTATATGCCGCTTCACATACCTTCGCACACTTGGAAAATAATAATGTTCTAGGATTCTTGTCACCGTGCGTTCCAATCCTGGATGACTCTTTCCGTCATGAAATTGCACTACCACACTCTTTCGCATACTCTTTGGTACAACAAATAACAACTTATCATTTCGCTTCTTATACAATATACCATTATGTAACTCATAATCTTCGACGCAACTTCTTTCATACTTCGTTCGTTCATTCATTGTTTTTAACAATATTTCTTTCTTAATCTCAATTGATTCATCGCTACTCTGATATAACAACACAACATCTTCTGCGGTATTGATCGATAATACTTCTATATTTTTCGGAGCTTCTACTGGAGCTCTGCTTAAGGCGTCTACGTGCGTCTACGTGCGCCAATTTTACTCCCAGCCTATGGGATTATGTGATAATCGTATTCACTCAATAGGTTAGTCCAACGTATAATTTGTGGATTCAACGTTTTCTGTGTACTCAAATAACACAAAGCCTGACAATCTGTCACTACAGTAAATGATATGTTCGCCAACATGGACCGTAGTCTCGTAACAGCCCACACTATCGCTAACAACTCAAGTTTACTACTATGATAACGACTCTCGTGTTCACTCGTTCTTCTACTTATCGCGTACACTAAACGTAATTTACCCTTCGTATCTCGTTGCATCAGCATTCCTGCTAACCCTACTGCACTTGCATCTGTATGCAGTTCGGTTTCCGCAGTTGGATCAAACGTTTGCAAGATCGGACCCTCTGTTAGTTTTTCCTTCAGTGTTTCAAACGATTTCCGCTGATCTTCGTTCCAAATAAACTGTTCATTTGCTCTCAATAACTTCGACATCGGCTCGGCAATCTGCGCAAAGCGCAGTACAAACTTTCGAAAATAACTCGTTAGTCCCAGAAATCGTCTAACTTCATGTACGTTCTTCGGGATCGGAAACTCTTTTATTGCTATCGTTTTATTCTGACCTGGCTCAATACCTTCTGCTGTTATCTCGTGCCCTAAGTATGACACTCTAGAATACAAAAAGCAACACTTCGATAACTTGATTGTCAGACCTGCTTTCCTCAACGCTTCTAACACTAGACGTAACTTCGGCTTTAGATCTTCCCAACTTTTTCCTGGTATCAATATATCATCTAAATAAAATAACGCTACGTTATCTTGCAATGGACCAAGAGCTCTATGCATCGCTTTACTGAAATAGGCAGGACCATTCATCAACCCAAAAATCATTCTAGTAAACTCTACAGTTTCTTCAGGCGTAATTATTGCAGTCTTCTCTATCGCTTTCTCAGTCAATGGTATCTGTAGGTACCCATAAGCTAAATCTAGTACAATAAATAATGACCTATCTCTAATCTGCGCAAGGTGGTCATCTATATTTGGCAAAGGGAAATGCACTCGTTCGGTTATTGCATTCAACTTTCTAAAATCAACACATAAACGCGATTCGCCTGTCTTTTTCTTGACTAACAATACTGGGCTCGCATATGCTGATTGAGTATCTGTTACTATACCCGCATCTCTCCAAGTTTGTATTATACCTCGAATCTCCTTTCGCTCTTTGTCAGTCACTCGATACGGTTTGCATCGTACAGGCGGTGCATTATCAGCTACCTTAATGTCCATAACTACATCCTTCGCACAACCTAAATCATGTAGATTCGTAGACACACAGTCTCGGAACTCTCGTAGTAACTCTCCTAGTTCTCGTCGTACAGCTGGCGGTTGACCTTCTTCCACGTTAACCGCTTCGTCCGGAAATTCATCACTCATCTCCATCGTTCGTCCTATTAACTTCACTTCAGACACTTCTCCTCGTACCTTCAGTTGTCCTTTGGTAACAGCGCATTCTGTAGTTCCCCAATTCGTTACAGGAACGGTATAACTCGACTGATTACCCACTAAATCGATAAACGCTATTGTATTCGGTGGTATCTCAGTGTCCCTTGCGGCGGATAACTCGGTCATCGGTAACTCACATACAGTCGGTAAGATCGCATTTCGGTGAAATGTTAGCTGATCACCAATCTTCTGGTAATCAACACCTGGATGGTCGGTGAAGGTGCGTCCTATCAACACGTCTATCGCCTGTGCGTTATCTGGCACCACGCGTAGGCTAACACCTTTCACTTCAACGTCATCGATCACTACATCGGCACTTACTGTTCCAACACTTGTTACGACAAACTCCGGTGGACCAAAAGCCTTCAACTCCGTCGCGGCGGGCAACATTTTGAACTGTTCTTGCAACACTCGCGTTGCTCGTATGGTACATTGCGCACTACCCGTGTCTATGAATGCAGACATTCTTTTCCCGTTGACAAACGCAGTTTTCAAATACTTTGCGGCTGTATTATCGACTTGCTGTCCTATCGATCGTACTGCTCTACTTTCTACATTCTCTTCACTTGTACACTGACGACTTATATGTCCCTTCTTGTGACACTTGTAACACGTAGGGACTCTAAGTTCTTCTGGGGAGTCTCGGATCAAATGTCCCGTTTTCTTACAATTATAGCACTTTCGCTCACCTTTTGATTGTTCACTCTGCACGGTTTCATTCTCGCGCACTCTGTCTTTATTACTCTCTCGATCTCGATTGGTACTTGTCGACGGACGACTTTTTCCCGGCGTCGCTTCGCGACTACTTCGGTTACTCTCACCTCTCTGACTACTTAAACATTTATCGTGATACAACATATCGTGCAACAAATCATCTAATGTAAACTGCGACGCTGGCATCACTACCTTGCACAACTCGCGCGACCACAGTCCTGACACTACTTCAAACTTTATTTCACGTAATCCCAGTACCAACGCATTACACAACTTCACTTTCGCATGAAGATATCCGCTAATCGGTTCATCTCTCTCTTGACGACGTGCCTTCATTCTCGCCCATCGTGTTGACATATCATCTCGCGTAATGAATGTCTCCCTAAACGCTTCTCGGAATTCTGTGCATGTCCGTAGTTCACTCATTCGCGTTCGTGCCCAATCCTTAGCACCTGCTTTCAGATGCATACGTGCTGCCGCAAGTAGGTAATCTTCTGGCCATTTATGCAGTTCCTTCATCGCTTCTATATTCTCAAGCCACTCTCTAGCTCTAATTCCGTCATCTTCCCCTTTGAACTCTTCAATATCTCTCGATAAATCGGGGATAACATGATACGTCGGTATTTTCGGTGTCGACGGTGCAGTCGGTACCTGCTGCTGTAACTGACTCGTTAGTAGTCCGGCCACTAGTTGCGCTACTGCATCCTGATTCTCGTTCGCTAGCAACGTGCGTACTGCGGACAGTAATGGTGGTGGTGGTGGTAAGTTACCTCCCTCCATGGTTGACGGTTCGGCTTGCGGCACCCCACGCCCCCCTTGACTCTCATTATTGCCTGGAGGTGGCGACGTTGAATGCTGATTTCCGGTTTCTCCTTCGCCTGTCGGTCCTGCGCCATTTTCGCCCGGTATTTGAACATGTGCTCCCAACTGTTGGTCGCCATTTTGACCCGGCACAATGCTTCTCTCAAAACCTCTTCCACGACCATGTCCCATAGAGTGATTCAGCACCATTTCATGCACTCTTTCTCGGACGAATGCTTCGAATTCTCGCTCGTCTATCATTTACTTTTAGGTCATAAGGAGATAAGAGTCTTCGCAACTACTTCTTCATACACGGACGGTTTAATCCATGATCTTTCACACTCACTTGTTGCTTAACGATTTTTCATCCGGCAAGTTTGTTGCTTATCCCACTTCTGAATTATTAATGGTTTACTTTTTTTTTAATCCCTTCTTGATTTTTCTTTCTTTCGCGCACTGATTGGGGATGGTCAGGGACTCTCAATGAATATTGTCTCAGGGATTTAGTAGAATCGGTTGTATCTTTATTTTAACAAATAACGAATAAATAAATAATATAATGGTTAACCCTCCTTATTGCTCTCCGGATAATAATATATTTTAATTCTACATATAACTTAGGACTACTCTCGTAGGCACACAGCCTTTTACTCTCAGTGCTAATTCTTAGCAACTCACTCTTTAACTCTCTTTTAGTAACTAACTCTCTAACGACTAACTACCGTTGACTTTTGAACTCTCGACTCTCGTAGTGACGTGGCACTCCTAGCGCCATCCATCCAACATGGCGGTTTACGCGCCTCATTCGAATCTACCATTCGTATCTTTAACAATTATATACGTATATATTATCACTTATCAAGCTTTTTTATGCAGTCTTAAACACTTTTCAAAGAAAATAACATTTTTACACATTGCAATCGAAATTGAACGAAGAAACAACTATGGAATATTCATCTTTATCTTAAACCTTGAGAAGAGTTTGAGGGTTTTTGGATTAGACTGATCGAAATCATCTTCCGAAATTCGATATTTCAAGTTCAGCACATTTTCCAGTACTGCATCGTCAATACCGAGCCACCTTAGTATCATCTTAATTTTTTGATTATCTGTCTTGAGGGAATATTTCATTGGTATTTCATGTTCAGTTGCAATATTATTATTTTTTTCGTCTATGAAATTATTGTCGTCCTTGACATCTTGGCTACAGGTCCGTGTTGTAGACTCGGGAATCGGGCATCCCGTTTCTTGTCCAACATCCTGTGACTCGTGGGGGTCAACGGAACTCATGTCTTCAAATGTCTCAGATTTTCGGTTCAGAAGGGAAGTGATGTTCTCGTTCGTGATTTTTTCGTCGCTCAGGTCAGGTGAATCCATTACACGAAATATCGTAGACATATCACCAGCCTCGCTGAACGAAATGTTCAACCACGAAGCTGCAGAACTACAACTCGCCGCCTCTCGCCTGTTCCCGTTTGAATCAATCGGGTCTGCCTCTGGAGCTAGCAGCTCCTGCCGGAATGCTGCGAATGCTGTCTTATCAGATATGGGTAAGTTGTTTCGGTGATAAGTTACAGGATTTTTGTTGTCTGATTTTGCGAGACATTTGTACGGTGGTTTCCCGTTGAGGGGCAGACTTGTTGATTCTGTAGCCAAGTCACATGCTGGAATTGATGGAGTGCCCAACAATGTTCCAGTGACATCGATTAGATCGACGTTTGTGGACAAAGATGAAGATGTCTTCTTCTCCCACGACTCGAGGATAGTTCTCAAGTGTCTAATTTTTTCACTCACCATGTTAGCGAGAGACGAGTAAAGATTTAGTGTCAAGTCTTTCAGGATTTGCTCGATTTCTGGTGCATTAATTTCGGAGGTACCTGCAAATGGAGAAAAGATTCAAATCATCTAGGTAATCGTGGTAACATTGAAAAATCAAATTCGATGTTGGTAATACTCGAGCAATATAGAAATTCGACATGCAAGCAATGATAGTACGACGTTCTGCTTCTATGACCGTATTATTACATATATTCGATATGTAAGCAATGATAGTACATTTGCTTCTATTACCTTGGTCTTCTACATGTGGCGCCTCTTTGTCGATCCTGCCGCCATTGGAGTTTGATACGGAAATCGTCTGGTGAAACAAAGAAATAATGATACTCATGAAATAAAAGAGGTGAAAAAAATTATGAAGTCATACCTGAGGGTTTGAATGATCGTGGGTTGCATCGAAGGTTTTAACAATGAGAGATTGTTTGTCTTTGACACCAAGTGATATTTTAGCATTACAATTGGTTGTCTCTTTACTGTAAAAAGAAGAATCGATCTATTAATAATTCTGTCCGTGGTCAGCGTAAGAAAAATGTTATGACGTATGACTGAGATGAATCGAGACATACCGTTTGCTACGGGAGGTGTTTTTAGAGCTGTAGACGCATTCATATGCAGCTTGGAAGTAAATAAGTTCGGGTTTGTAACCGTCCAGTGTTAAATCTTTGACAACGCCATTATTCCAATACTTTTTAAGAGTCTTGCTGTTAGTTCGACTGAATTTCTGACCACTCTGGTTCTGGAAAGACACCAAAGCTTCTTGAAACTCCTCAAAACTAGGGAATGTGTCACCTTTCTCTAGGCTGCTATTGATGGACATCTTTGTGAGAAACTAGGGACAGATTTCACGTCATCAATCAGAATAGTTGTCATAAATATTCAATATTCGTGATGTTAAGTTTAGCTCAGCCATACATTGGGCATAAATTGATTGATACCGTTCAAACTCACTTTGATTTCCTGCAGGGAAGAACATGAGGTCATGAAGTATCTTTCTTTAATCCAGGAACATGGCGCGGCGTCTGTCAAGTGTTTTTGCTGTCGAGTTAGATTGAATTTCTGACAATCTTGGTTTTGGCGAGAAACCAAAGCCCCTTGGAACTCCTCAAAACTTGGTAATGTGTGAGTCTTCTCTCGGCCACAATTGATGGACACGTTTGTGAGAAACTACGGACAGATTTCACGTCATCAATCAGAATAGTTGTCATAAATATTCAATATTCGTAATACTCATATCCCTCGACTACAGATCAACTGTTCGGGATTATAAGCACCTTGAACTATTCTTACAGAAATGATAACCGTTCGAAGTATTACCGTGATTACACTGATCGACGGCCACGTGGGCTTATTGCATATGCCTCTATGCATACAGAAAGAAAAACACAAAAGGACAATACAAGGGGACACATTTAGCCGAAACAGACAACCATGACACAACAAGTTATTGTATGTATCCAATTGACAACGTTGCTTCTAAATTTATAGTTTTATTTTATCATCAATTATGAATGCTTCTATTCTCTTCAAAATTCGGAGTCATCCTCTTTCATATAAATCAAATTTTCAGAACAAATCACAAATAACTTGTTACTTGATGGTGAGTGACCGCGAGGTCTGTCGATTGCTCTGAATAACAGAGTAAAACCAATACAGTTTTCATATTACAAGAATGAATTCTCTTTCATTGAAAATGTACTGATTGAATATTATGTATGGTCGCTGTCTGATATGATCACGATCTGTTTGCCCTTCTACGTGTACAAAACCTCAGATGCTCAATCAGCCATATTATTGTCTGAGCAATAGGTCTTTAGTTATAGGAAGTTATCTGAATTTATACCGTATTCTGGAATCCTAAATCTAGATATTTAAATTATTGAATAACATTTCAAACAAAAACCAATATTGAGTTGCCAGCTGATTGAACTGATATTGTTCTCATGGAAGTTAAATTATGCTGCAATAGTGTGTCTGTTACAAACTGTAACTGGCATAACGAGAATCTACGATACTCAGTATACCCTTACAGAATTACTATTGAAGATTACCTTCATCTGTTGAATTACTACTCAGGATTACCCTTATCTGATTTTATTGACGACCACAGGAGGAATTAATTTTATGAATAACAGATAGTCCTTAAGGCTCGAAACTGTTTATGTTCGTGACAACGTGTTCTTAGGGAGACAAAATAAAATGTCGGACCCACGACGTTTTATTCTTATGTTAGATTTTGATTCCTATTATATTTGAATAATTTGTTTGTTTGTTATTCATATCTGGAATTGATAGTCAATACTCACCAAACATTTAGTTGTAATCAGTATAAGTAGAATATTGATCATGGATCTGTGTCGATTGGGCATCCCTCTATTTCTGAATTTCTGATGAACCACCAGCATTTATGAATCCAAATTTATCAAGTCAATCTTCCACAGAGTTGGTTTATTTATCCGACATTTTAGTCGGAATAAACTTAGAAAGGACTATTCGGAGTGTATTTTACGTTGATCAAGAACCATCGACCAATTTATATCAATTGAATTACACAACTTTTACAATTAAACACGTCCGCTCTCGCTCGAAAGTCGCAACCGAAAGGAACCACGTTATTCCCCCATACCGGAACTTCACCGGCCAACGTTGTGAAATAATCGTTGTCTGGTAATGTAACTCGACTGAAAAAATTATAGTAAGGTAGGATTTTCATGCGCAGCAAGTTGCTGCAGCAGCAGATTGATGCTGCAACGCTATTCGTTGTGAAGTGTTTTTGATCACGTGGTTGCAGGTCAAAAACATTCAACAACGAATAGCGTTCTAGCAGCAATCTGCTGCTGCAGCAACTTGCTGCGCATGAAAATCCTACCCAACTAGCTGTAATTATTGTAACTGACTGTAATTATTGTAACTAACTCTGGTGACTAACTGTTCTGACTTTTTCGGAAACGAGACTCCATTCTAGTTGTATTTCATGTGCCGATAGCTGAAATTATAATAATAATAATTATTACCCCTTATAAAAATAATATACTATTTTATTTGATTGTATCCGAAACAGTCCGAATAAAACAGTTAGACACCGCTAACCCATTAATGAACATTACTGTACATTTTGTACTTGGATATTATTGCCTCTTATAAAAGTAATAATAATATTATTTCAATTGATTATATCCGAAAAAGGCAGAAAACAACAGTTAGCTATTACTGTACAGTAATGTTCATTGATGGTTTGCGGTGGCTAACTGTTTTTTTTCTGACTTTTTCCGATATAATCAATTGAAATAATATAATATTATTCATTTTATACAAGCCGTTGAAATGACGAAATAATCGTATTTTCGCGTACGATAATGAATCAGTACCGTATGCATCGTATACAGCCAAAAATTATCGTATACAAACGATAATTATGGTACAATTCACAACGCTGTTACCTGCTCAATCACCGTACGGTATGTCTCCACTTGCCTGTGCGTATCGGCGTGACGTCACTTCTGAGCCAGCCTTTCCATGCTTTTTTTTATCAATGCCCTGTTTGAGCTATTTACAACTTGAAGTAAACGCCCTGAAAGCTATAGTCGGACTATAAAAGATTCTCAATACAATGTCGTATCTATCCCGCAGAGAAAGTTCAATTGCATCCTATTTCAGCCCAAATATAAGCGTGAGAATTGAACAAAATGACGTCACACCAATAGTGTGTATCGGCGCCGATGCATTTCGGAACGCCGATACACACAGTCATGGGGAGTCCCCGCCCGGCTTTATATAAACCGTACACGGTATAGGCCGTGTACGGTGTTTCAGCCGACAAAGTTCCGGTATGGGGAATAACGTGGATCCTTTCGGTTGCGACTTTCGAGCGAGAGCGGACGTGTTTAATTGTAAAAGTTGTGTAATTTAATTGATATAAATTGGTCGAAGGTTCTTGATTAACGTAAAATACACTCCGAATAGTCCTTTCTAAGTTTATTCCGACTAAAATGTCGGATAAATAAACCAACTCTGTGGAAGATTGACTTGATAAATTGAGATTCATAAATGCTGGTGGTTCATCAGAAATTCAGAAATAGAGGGATGCCCAATCGACACAGATCCATGATCAATATTCTACTTATACTGATTACAACTAAATGTTTGGCGAGTATTGACTATCAATTCCAGATATGAATAACAAACAAACAAATTATTCAAATATAATAGGAATCAAAATCTAACATAAGAATAAAACGTCGTGGGTCCGACATTTTATTTTGTCTCCCTAAGAACACGTTGTCACGAACATAAACAGTTTCGAGCCTTAAGGACTATCTGTTATTCATAAAATTAATTCCTCCTGTGGTCGTCAATAAAATCAGATAAGGGTAATCCTGAGTAGTAATTCAACAGATGAAGGTAATCTTCAATAGTAATTCTGTAAGGGTATACTGAGTATCGTAGATTCTCGTTATGCCAGTTACAGTTTGTAACAGACACACTATTGCAGCATAATTTAACTTCCATGAGAACAATATCAGTTCAATCAGCTGGCAACTCAATATTGGTTTTTGTTTGAAATGTTATTCAATAATTTAAATATCTAGATTCAGGATTCCAGAATACGGTATAAATTCAGATAACTTCCTATAACTAAAGACCTATTGCTCAGACAATAATATGGCTGATTGAGCATCTGAGGTTTTGTACACGTAGAAGGGCAAACAGATCGTGATCATATCAGACAGCGACCATACATAATATTCAATCAGTACATTTTCAATGAAAGAGAATTCATTCTTGTAATATGAAAACTGTATTGGTTTTACTCTGTTATTCAGAGCAATCGACAGACCTCGCGGTCACTCACCATCAAGTAACAAGTTATTTGTGATTTGTTCTGAAAATTTGATTTATATGAAAGAGGATGACTCCGAATTTTGAAGAGAATAGAAGCATTCATAATTGATGATAAAATAAAACTATAAATTTAGAAGCAACGTTGTCAATTGGATACATACAATAACTTGTTGTGTCATGGTTGTCTGTTTCGGCTAAATGTGTCCCCTTGTATTGTCCTTTTGTGTTTTTCTTTCTGTATGCATAGAGGCATATGCAATAAGCCCACGTGGCCGTCGATCAGTGTAATCACAGTAATACTTCGAACGGTTATCATTTCTGTAAGAATAGTTCAAGGTGCTTATAATCCCGAACAGTTGATCTGTAGTCGAGGGATATGAGTATTACGAATATTGAATATTTATGACAACTATTCTGATTGATGACGTGAAATCTGTCCGTAGTTTCTCACAAACGTGTCCATCAATTGTGGCCGAGAGAAGACTCACACATTACCAAGTTTTGGGGAGTTCCAAGGGGCTTTGGTTTCTCGCCAAAACCAAGATTGTCAGAAATTCAATCTAACTCGACAGCAAAAACACTTGACAGACGCCGCGCCATGTTCCTGGATTAAAGAAAGATACTTCATGACCTCATGTTTTTCCCTGCAGGAAATCAAAGTGAGTTTGAACGGTATCAATCAATTTATGCCC
Organism: Tenthredo livida; assembly: GCA_963992785.1. NCBI lineage: Eukaryota > Metazoa > Arthropoda > Insecta > Hymenoptera > Tenthredinidae > Tenthredo > Tenthredo livida. The sequence goes on from OZ023073.1 coordinate 6,770,238, forward strand.
AATATCTGGTTAAATCACCTTCTATCACCGGTGGATATTTATTTATAATATTGCATTTTCTGAAAATACATTGGCTGGTATGCATAAAACGAAGTACATGCTAATTCTCTGAGTAGTAGCATCTACTGTCAGGCATTTTGGGTTAATTCTATGTATGTGTAGCCTATACTTCACTCGGGTAGCGAATGCTCCACGGAGTATCTACTATGGCTACTGATTCTCGATGTTTTTTTGTAGTTTGATAAACTCCAATGTTCACAGCAACTCCTTGTCGAAAGCCAGAGTCACCTAAAATTAGCCAGTTACTAATAACTTCGGTTCATCTGAAATTCACTGAAATAATCACTGAAATAATTTTCGATATACGTCTTCGTCATGATTTCGCCTATTTCAATGATTTTTTTCCGCACGTTGATGAATGTTGCCATTCTTGTTGCGTTGTGGACGATGTCTGGCGGAAGAAGTTGGCCCAACAGCACCTTCGCTAAAACCGTCGTAAATGCTATGTCGAACCCAAAACAAAAGCATGTACTACAATCTATGAGTAGATGCTTCAAAAAATAGTGTTCACCCCTATGTACAAAGTATCTACTAAGTACATAAGAATATCTATTAAGTACATAGGAGAAGATGTTACGAAAGCATAGTCAATACTACGACAGTAAAGCTTTTCTTTCAAATTTGGAGTAAGTACTTGAAGCATTGGCATGCACTCCCTTTTATGCATACCAGCCATTGCATAAGATAACTTTAACCAAACAAATCCAACTTGAACGAAATATCCAATTAATAATATGTTCATTTCAACTTTAGACTAACGCTGTCAGGAAAAATTGAAACTCGAATTTTCGAACGGGGGCATTGCATTGCTAAAACATTCCGACTTCCAGTCGATAATGCGAATCCCCTAAAAAGTCCCGAATGTAAGTCGAGCCCGAATATGAGTCGAGAACTGTATGAATTATTCCCAAATTTTTTTATCTAAAATAAATACCTTCGTTCACGTATACCATCCATTATTTCGTATTATACCGTCAACAGATACACTGCTTTGTCTGTCGTCGCGAAAAATGGAAACCCAAACAAGTGACGGAGAAGATACAAGAGCTATTGTTCCTGTACTGGAATTACGATTCAATAGCTTCATTGATGTTGAACGCTTTATGAAAAATTATGGCGATTCAATAAATGAAGCTTTCACCACACAAAGAAGTAGGCTCCTACCTTCCGGTGACCCGAAAAAACAGTATAACGCAGAACTACGATATCTGTACATTTATTTCGCGTGTAAATTCGGAGGCACACGATATAGGGGAGAATCTACCAAAACTCGGAAAACAAGGTTGTTCATTTGTTATACTTGACTCGATAGTATCTCACCATTGGGCGTGTATCACTAATTAAAAAAATTCTACTGTTACAGCACATACAAAATTGATTGTCCAGCTTCTGTGGTATTCCGTGTTTCCAAAGATAAACAGTTTCTGGAAATTCGAATAATAAATTTGCTGCATGAAGGTCATCCTGACTCAAAGGTCATTATATTTCATTATAAACATTGATCTCAGCAGGTGGTTTCTCCCATGCAAAGAATTTGTCAACAACTATCTACGTATTTGATACGTATTTTGGTTTGCTGGGTACACGATTTTCAGACTATTATGACAACCTGCTGGATAGAAATTAAAATGTCAATACTTATCAGGCCTGTATTTTTTCAAGTTTTTTTTTTTTTTTTTTTTTTTCTATTTTATCATTTCTGTTATTCATTCATACAGGCTTTTTACCAGTACATACCTGAAGTTCGTAGATTAACACCTGGTCAACGACAAATTGCTCGGGACGTATTAGAACTTCGAGGTCATAAAAAACTATTGCAATTGAAAATTATTGATGAGCATAATAAATTTGTCACTCTCAAAGATCTGTCCAACATTCAAGCTTCTCTTCGGCGTAAAGATGATTTGGCGGAAGCAATTAATCTTTTAAAGCAAAAAGGTAATATTGCTGTTATTGCCAAATCGAAATTTTGAATCAGCTTTTTATCTCTTCTATTTATCTCTTGTCACAGCTTTGTCGTGCTTATATTGATGAGGACAACTTCAATCTCCCTTAGCATACTAGTGATTTGAGCACGCTTATAAGTACCAAATGTAAGTTTTGAAAGAATCCATTATAATATATACCCTATTCGTTTGTCATAGGGGCCACGCCAAAGATATTCGTGGAAGATGATGAGCTCAAAGCCATCTATTTTTCAACTTTCGATATGAGACAGTCAATGAGCGCATGGCCAGAAATCTTATTCATAGATGGTACTTACAAATTGCTCAAAACAAATATGACGGTGATGACTTTGCTAGTAGAAGACTCAAATGCTTCTACTCAAATGGTAGGAGTCGCATTGTTGGTTAGAGAGGACTACAAAACGTTCACCTGGTTCCTAGAAACATTCAAATCAGAAAACACTTCGGCCTGCTTACGGATGAATTATATTATGGGAGATAAAGATCTTCTTGAACGAGATGTGCTGAAAGAAGTGTTCCCTAATGTACCCATTTATATATGTCTTTTCCACACCTTTCGTACTTTTTCTCGTGAGATTAACACAGACAAAATGAGTATATCAAAGAGCGAGAGGGTGGAGTGCCTAAAACTTCTTGAGAAATTGGCATACAGCTCATCCGCACAGGAATATGACGAGACTTATATCAAGTTCCGCCAAAGAGCACCAAAACGAGTACTAGACTACTACGACAAAAATTGGCATGTAATACGAAACGAATGGACTATTTACAGCATGTCTTCTGATAATTTGCACAATCGAACAAATAACAGAACGGAATCAGCCAATGCACGAATCAAGAACTTTGTCCCTAAACGTAGCACTCTTATGGATTTCATACATGATATATCCTCATACTTTCAATCGCACAAACACCAAGTGAACTTGAAGACATCAAAGAGCTTTACCAGACGAAAAATCACAGATTATTCCAGTGATAGCTGCGAGTTGGAATACATGGATTATTTAACACGAGAAGCCGCCATGTACGTTTTAACGGAAATTGAAAGTTATCCAAAAGTTATGATTGCCAATTGTGATGGTGAAGAATGTCTCATAAAATCCAAGAATATCACGATTCATGTAACTGAGTCTTCGTGTGAGTGCATCACATGGACTTCCTCGTTGTTGCCATGTAGGTATATATTTGCTGTACGCAATTATTTTGGAGCCCCTCTTTTTTCGAGAAGTTTATGCAATACGAGGTGGACGAAGGAATACTGCAAAAGAACTCAAAGCTCATTCCGTCCAACAATAGAGAATTATAATTTGAATAGCACTAGCGAACTTCCGTTGATTACTCGAATCAGCTCAAAGGAGATGCGCACTATGAAGGACAGGAAAAAAGATCTCGATTCATCATTAAAAGATTTAATGCATGTGGCCAGCTTATCTTGTGGTCCCCGTTTTCACCGTAAAGTAAATGTCTTACGGGATATCAACTTATCTTTGAGTCGCGGCTGCAGTATTTCTGTCAGTGAAGTCAACGACAGTAATGATTACACCGATCGGGATGATGAGTGTGACGATAGAATCTTGGATACTAATGCCAATGCAACGCAGCCAAGTCTTGGTGTTTCTCGAAAACGACAAATTCTATTACCTCTCATACGTGATTTGATTAGAAGCACGGGTTCATTCGCTGAAATTGAGCTTTGCAGAGCAACAGAAACCATTAAAAAAATGGAATCATGTTGGCGGCAGCAGGTGGAGGTTTCGGTCCAGGAGATTACTTTCACTCAGGATGGTGCACTATCGAATGAGGTAAATTTCATCATCAGTGTACTATGATTGCAAACAATCACCCATATTCAAACCTTGCCTTTATGTATATCCTGTTTTCGTTTAACGTGACGTATCTAATTAGAGCAAATTTGGAGGTAATAGACATGGAAACCGACAAATATGTTTCTGAACTAATTATATGCATTCTTTCAGGAAACAGACACTACAAGGGATGAATGTCCAGCATATTCAGCCGTACACGATCCACAAGAAGTTCATCAAGCCATTGAGGAAAGATTGAGGATTTTACGTTTAGACTCTGAACACAATAGTTCCAATTTATCGCAGATAAAAGTCCCAATAGATATCGTTGTACGAGGTCGACCGCGTCAAAGCTTGGACACGTATATCCGATTCGCGAAAGGAAAAACGCAGATGAACAAATCACAACATACTCCTGAAACATCGAGAGATCTAAGTAAAAACGTATGCGAAGATACTCTCTCCAAGATTAAAATGCCGAGTTCAATCCGCTCTAAAGGCCGTCCGCCAGGATCTCAAGTTACTGCCATTGGCCTCCCAAGACATACGGGACCAACAAGGTTCAGTCAGATGACTGACTCGTTGAAAATGAAGCAGATGACAAAATGGCTCAAACTCCCCAAAGAAATAGTAAAAGATGTACTGAGCCGAAGACGTCAGGTAACGAAAAATGATTTTGATTTGAGTCCACAAAATTTGAAGGATCCCTTTGTAGATGACGACGTAAATATCGTCCTTTTGAAAACGTTTTTGGAAAAAGAAGCGTTTGTAATGCTTCAAGAAGCCATCGAGGCCAAGAGAAAGCTAAAAATTTGAAGCTGTGAAATATGTTCCCGGGAATTGACGGACCGTAAAGTGAGGTGCGACTCTTGTCTGTCATGGTTCCATTTTAAATGTGGATCATGTAAATCTGCTTCCGCGAAAAATGGCTGGATTTGTCAAATCTGTTCGAAGAAATAAATAACTGATGAAGTATACGTATCCCACAGCACAAAGTGCATAACTGATATATACCTGTGAACCGAAGATACACTGGATACATTGCTTTATTTTCAATCCGTCGGCACAATCTCAAATATATTGATAACTCTACTTTATTTTCAAGATAATATCAAGCTGCTCTTTGCATAAAGTATTGCGAAGATTTTATAGAATAATACTATACTACTGGAAAAAACTTATCGACAACAAATGTGAAAAAATTATACTTTTTCACATTTGTCGTGACAATCGTTTTTATTCTAGGAGTATATCAACCCACCTGTTGGCTTTTTCGTCGAATTCCGTTTGAAATGTATGAAAATGTTATTTTCTTTATTTACCCGTATCTGATGAGACAGCATTCGCAGCTCTCCGGCAGGAGCTGCTATCTGCAGAGGCAGACCCGATTGATTCAAACGGGAACAGGCGAGAGGCGACGAGTTGTAGCCCTTCAGCATCGTGGTTCAACATTTCGTTAGTGATATGTCTACGATATTTCGTATAATGGATTCACCTGACCTGAGCAGCGAAAAAATCACGAACGAGAACATCACTTCCCTTCTGAACCGAAAATCTGAGACATTTGAAGACATGAGTTCCGTTGACCCCCACGTGTCACAGGATGTTGGACAAGAAACGGAATGCCCGATTCCCGAGTCTACAACACGGACCTGTAGCCAAGATGTCAAGGACGACAATAATTTCATAGACGAAAAAAATAATAATATTGCAACTGAACATGAAATACCAATGAAATATTCCCTCAAGACAGATAATCAAAAAATTAAGATGATACTAAGGTGGCTCGGTATTGACGATGCAGTACTGGAAAATGTGCTGAACTTGAAATATCGAATTTCGGAAGATGATTTCGATCAGTCTAATCCAAAAACCCGGAAAGACAGTTTAATCGATAAAGACGTGCACATTTCATTACTCGAAGAATATTTTAAAACAAATACATTTATAAATCTTCAGTCTATTCTCCGAAACAAGGCAAAAATGAGAATTTGGACTTGCGGGAAGTGCCAAAAAAAATTTCTCGTAGTTGTGTCAGATGTGATTCATGTTTAATTTGGTGCCATTTAAAGTGCACTTCGTTGACGCCTGAATCTACGAAACTCGATTGGTTCTGCCAAACATGCATGGAAGGTAGTGTTCCCTAATTGACCTATTATCCGAGTATATTACGACCTCTATATAATCGTTTTTCTTCTAGGAGTATATCAACCAACCTTTTAGCATTTTCGTTGAATTCCGTTTGAAATGTATAAAAACGTTATTTTCGTTATAAAATGTTTGAGACTGTGCGTTAAAAAGCTTGATAAGTGATGATATATACGTAAATAATCGTCACTCTTAAGGTTCAAGATAAAGATAAATATTCCATAGTTGTTTCTTCGTTTAATTTCGTTTGAAATGTATAAAAATGTTATTTTCTTTATAAAATGTGTGAGACTGTGCGTAAAAGAACTTGATAAGTGATGATATGTACGTACATAATCGTCACTCTTAAGGTTCAAGATAAAGATGAAGATTCCATAGTTGTTTTTTCGTTTAATTTCGTTTGAAATGTAAAAAATGTTATTTTCTTCATAAAATGTTTAAGACTGCGTAAAAAAGCTTCATGAGTGATAATATATACGTATATAATAGTCACTCTTCTCAAGGTTTAAGATAAAGATAAATATTCCATAGTTGTTTCTTCGTTTAATTTCGTTTGAAATGTATAAAAATGTTATTTTCTTTATAAAATGACTGTGCGTAAAAGAACTTGATCAGTGATGATATATACGTACATTAAACGTAATGGATTCTGAGCCGGATGTGTAATCTAGATAGATGAAACAGCCAATCAGCGCTCTGGACTACAAAAATCCAGAGCGCCGATTGGCTGTTTCTTCGATTGTCGAACACCATCCGGCTCAGAATCCATTACGTTTAGTGTACATAATCGTCACTCTTAAGGTTCAAGATAAAGATGAAGATTCCATAGTTGTTTTTTCGTTTAATTTCGTTTGAAATGTAAAAAAATGTTATTTTCTTCATAAAATGTTTGAGACTGCGTAAAAAAGCTTGATGAGTGATAATATATACGTATATAATAGTCACTCTTCTTAAGGTTTAAGATAAAGATGAAGATTCCATAGTTGTTTCTTCGTTGAACTCCGTTTGAGATATAAAAACATAATATTTTCCCTATGAAGTGTTTGAAACTATACATAATAGTAACTGTTTTTAAGGTTCAAGATAAAGATAAAGATTCCATAGTTGTTTTTTCGTTTAATTTCGTTTGAAATGTAAAAAAATGTTATTTTCTTCATAAAATGTTTGAGACTGCGTAAAAAAGCTTGATGAGTGATAATATATACGTATATAATAGTCACTCTTCTCAAGGTTTAAGATAAAGATAAATATTCCATAGTTGTTTCTTCGTTTAATTTCGTTTGAAATGTGTAAAAATGTTATTTTCTTTATAAAGTGTTTAAGACTGCATAAAAAAGCTTGATAAGTGATAATATATACGTATATAATAGTCACTATATACGTATGTAATTTGTCTCTTATTATGCTCTTTTAACTGTTCTTCGGGATAGAGATAAGGATGAAGATAAAGATTTCATAGTTGTCATATATCACTTTTAATCATGAGTAATAAAACGTCATGCTGTTCCTCATAGCGCTTATGGTGTTATTTTTTGGTGTTTCCTAATTTTGTGTTGCGTTTCACTATTGAATCCGATTGCGTAAAAATTTGCATCGGTAAGTGATCTACTTGCATCTCTCTCTAAACTCCGCCATTATCGGTGGAGGAGTTGAAACATATCGCACACCGTGTAGCGTATTCCACGTATACGGTGTACGCATGTGCACGCTCTTTTCACGGAGAGCTTTGTGCGTGGCTAGAGTCACGGTATATGCCACACCGTGCGAACGGAGCTTTATAAATTTTGCACGGTGTAACATAGAACTCACGGTGTGATCACCGCCTGTGAGAAATTGACGAAAAACCGTGCACGGTACACCGTACATACCGTACACGGTGTAACCTGGAAATCACGGTGTTGTTACCGTCCGCGAGAATTTGACGAAAAACCGTGCACGGTATACCGTACATACCGTACACGGGTACACCGTATCGCACGGTGTCGTGCGAATAGACATTTCGTTATATTCACCGTCTAAAGATCACCCTGGGCGCTTTGAATTCTTCAATTCGCTAACCTATAAAAACAATAATATCATTCATGCAATTGTAAACCTTGTGGTTATGTATTCGGCGAGAAAATTTAATGAACACTTTTAGGTTATCAGGAATATGACAGCTGCGAGGTGAAGCAGGTTGTGGCTGCTCTGCTTCTGCTTCTTCTTCTTCTTCTCCTTCTTCACCTCCGTGAAGTTAGCCGAAAAATTCCGATTTTTAAAAAAAGACCCTCATAAAACGTTTGTTGGTCGTTTGTAGGTGATTGTTGGATAGGTGCAATCGTTTGTTGGATTACCGGTTTTTAGTTGAATCCAAAATAAAATTGTGTATGAAGTTAGCCGGCCGATTTTCGATTTCTGATATTTTTTGATCGTTCGGGGGTCTAAACGATGCGCAATCGTTTGTTGGACACGTATATATCGATTAGATCGTTTGTTGGATCGTGGTTCGATTGAAAAAACAAAAAAAAAGATTTCAGAAATCCAAAATAGAATTTTTCATAAAGTTAGCCGAACGATTTTCAATTTCCAACATTTTTTGATCGTTCGGGGGTCTAATCGATGCGCAATCGTTTGTTGGACACGTATATATCGATTAGATCGTTTGTTGGATCGTGGTTTGATAGAAAAAACAAAAAAAAAAACAATTCAGACAATCGGCCGGGGGATTAGCACCTGCCAGTCGTAATCCGGCGTGAACTTAACCGATTGACATGTACGGTTGACGGCAATCATTTCATTCATCTTTTGGATTCGTTCTTTCTTCAATCGACAAGCAATCAATCGTTGCTGGGTCAGGATTAACGCGATTAATGTAACGCTCATTGAAAACGGAGTGATGAACCCTAACCCCGTCAGCAGGCAGTGTCGAACGTTTATTCTTATTCCCCTATAGGTTAGGTTGTATTTTTTAACGTATCATTAACTTGCATCGTTTTGTCTTTATTTCGGTTCCAGGTAGCAGGTACCGACACCGAGGATACTAGAAGAAAGGATACGGCCGTTACTACCTCTTGGAAAATACCGCCACAATACTTGTAAAATTATAGGTAACTAACAATTATTATCCCTGAATAATATGAAAATGCGTTTGCTTCTGTTTCTATTTCAACAAAATAATTGTTTCTCATATTGCAGTACATCTTGTTAATTCCGTATACATAGATCCTCATGATGCTAGTATCGCATCGTGGAGCGAATGAATAAATGCTTGTACACACTATACAGAAGCGAACCGAAGCAAAGTTTTTAGAAACACTGCATTTCACAGCTAACTTTGCATTAGCATCAGTTCCAACCAATTAGAGATAGTTTCAACTTTCACTGATGGTCTGTACCGAATAGACAAGCTGTACATTTGCTTTAGGCACCACGAATGAATTCATTATCGTACTTACTTATATGTTTTCCAAGCAGTATAGCAATTACAAACTATAAGTACCGAAAACGTTCAAATCAGTGGTAAACAAGTTTTCGCTGTATTAATTTTACCTATATTCTCTTATTATTCATCCAATTTTACTTTCATTTTATTCTATTTTTCCATTAATTTAATTTCAAATTCTACTAAACACTTCCACAAAGGAATCGGCATTTAATAATTAGGTCAAATTTGATCAATTATGGGCTATTTCACTTTGTAATGCTTGCCTTCTGTGTTTTACAGTGCCATCAACGTGTGATGCTGTGGTTAGAAATTATTGTAGTGGAACGCACTTGGATGATATCGATCTGTTGCCACCGCTACCATACATAGACTAGACCTAAGTTCAGGAACGAATTATCTGCATTGATTTCACAAACTCTATATTGTACTGCTTATGAGTGTGTACGAGAATGTATAATTGTACAGCAGATACTTACCATTTCCCCAACCTAGTCTGAACTAATGCTCAGAAATTAGATCAACTAAACAGTTCACAAATAAGTATTCAGGGAAGTAATAAATCTGTATCTTAATGTAATGTGACAACATTTTTTTAATAAAGATCAATTTTAAAAATATCTACAAAAACGCAGTCTGTATCTCATAAAAGTCTGAATTGTAGGAACTACTCCAACACAGGGATTCTTAGCTCTTTTTAATCTTTTCAAGCAAGAATTTTGAGTTCTGATAAGCTTTATCCTAATTTGCAACTCAATAGTGCAAAATCACTCCAGATAAAACATTTGTTGCCGAAACTAGAGGAATTCTTAGAGTAAATACTGCTCAACATCACAGTGGTCGGTTTTTTCTTTCAGAAACAATATAATGATAAGTACCAAGTATAGATTACGCCTCACGGCATAGTATGTCGAGTTTTACCACACTCAGTATGAAATCGTGTAAAATAAAACAAAATAAAATTTCGAAACCCACGTTCTAAAATGTCGTATCCCACATTTCGAAAAATGTCCAGCAGACGATAAAAACGGTTCACTATTACCATTGAGAAGATAGGACTTTACGGATTGGAATATTTATTCAACAACAGTAAATCAACAATTTGACCGCGAAAACTTGAACATAAGCTGCAGAACATTATTATCATTCCATTAAAAAAAAAAAAAAATTCTCAAATTTTGTGGGATACGACATATTAGAACGTGGATATCGATTCATTGGAAACATCGTAACATAATGAAACCTTTGAGCCGCATCCACGTTAATTTAAGTTATCCGTGCGCACGTATACTGCAAGATGAGGCTCAATTTCTGTATCCGACTCGCACGTTCCTACATCTTTTCTGAGGCCGTTGTAAATTTCCCAGCATCCATTCTTACGCAGGGAATACCCTACATAGTGGCCAGGCATAAAGGCTACTATGCCAACAAGTCTGGAGAAGAAATGGAAATCGATTATTCATTCAAATAGAAATTGGAAAATAAAATCAACCGACGATATTTTGACGCACCTGTATTCATATCTCATTTCTGCACTCTGAGCTAGGTGTAATTTTGTCGGCATTTGCCTTAGCTTGCATTTCAAGCCCCTAGTTTGCAAATCTGGACGTATATCCAGTTCGATGTAAACGTGGTTATTCAATTCCCTGAAGAGTGTGTATCTTCCAGGGCATTGTTCGCGACAACGAATGTTGTATATGGGTGATCGAATGTCCAGTGCTGTTTGCAAACCACTGAAACCTAGCCTTCCAATAGTTTTATGATTTGGGGCAATAAGTAGCGATGGGTATGTCCGATTATCACAGTGCGAACACGCTTCAACATTCTTGATACTCGGCTCCGACCTCATCACATTTTCAACTAGATGGGCGATACTGAGCTCTGCATTAATGGTATGTGATATTATCCGATTATCAGTACTTACTGCTATCATGATTGGACAGAATGGTTTAAGTATTAACATCCTTTCGAAGTATGTTCGCTGTGTTACACCTTTCTGGATGAGTTCGAGTACCAGTCGAAGAGTGCTGTTGGCGGAGTTCTGAATGAAAGCGAAGTAATTGTCATTATCGATTGCAGCTGTCAGTGATATCTGTACCAACGAATCCCAACTACAAGTGTTGTGCACGAAGAATGCTTCTCCATTCACTTTCACTTCACGGCAAAGTAATCCATTTGCAAGGAGTACGGCTTTTCTACTGTTTGAAAGATGTGAATTCATGTGGCTGACCTCCGGATAGGGTTTGAAATATTTGCTTCTCTTCACAGAATAGTATTTTTTCGTGGGAAGTGTTGTAGGTTGAAGCTCGTGCGCTGTCTTCATACATGTTTTTGGTTCGTCAGCTACATAGACGTTGAGGTTGTCTGTCAACATGTCATCTCGTTTTTCACTTGCAGTTATGTTCGCTGTGGAATAAATTTCATTCTGAGCTCTGAGTATTTCTTTGTCATTAAATAAGTGTTGTATTCTTTACAACTCCACTCACCTCTAGACCTGACCCCTTAGAATTTGATCGAAACTTTCAATCATTAATATCTTGAGTTTGAAAAGTCGTATCATCAAAAACAGTGGTCAGTCGATTCGTCTCGATCCCAACTTTCCAAAAGATAATATTTCCTAAATTTGCAATGACGTTTTGGCTGCTGGAAATTGATTCGAAAGACAATAACTGATATTTCAATGATTTGGCCGCCTTCGATTTTTTTCTCGTTTTTCTTCTCAAACCCTGCAGAGAAAGCCGAAAGTTTTGAGACCCTATTCCACATGGCATGTCTCATGGTTGAGAAGTCATAATTTTTCTAGTTTGTGAAGATTTTATAATATTGTTGCAAAATACCCTGTGCAATGAAAATAAAGTAAATCAAAGTAAAGCAAGACTGATTTGTTTTACAATAATGTTTGTTGACGCAGCAACCGAGGTTCGTATATTTTGAAAGACGTCTTTTATCATTTTAATAGGCTACTAGATGTAGATAAAATAAGGGTGATTTTACAGAATGTAACAATATCAGTCGCTAGTCAGAAGATCAAGCGATGAATATTTCATCAGGTGTTGGATTTTTTTCAATTCATGGACCACATTTTTTGAATAAGAAGTCATCTTCAATACCCTCATTTTTTAAGAATTCGAATTGACATTATTTCTCATTCAAAAAGCTGTAATCTGTGTATTAAAAAAAAAATGCAAAGACTGATGAGACATTCATCACTTGAGTTTCTGATTGATATTACAGCATTTCCATACACTGAAACAATTATAACTTCTAAGCCATGAGAAATGCCATCTTAATTAAGGTCTCAAAAGTTTTGGATTTCTTCGCAGAATTTTAGGAAAAAAAAGGAAAAAAAATCGAAGGTGGTCTAATCGTTGAGAGATCAATTTTTGTCTTTCAAATTAATTTTCGACAGCTAGAACGTCATCGCGAAATTCGGATATATCATTTCTTGGAGAACTGCAATCCAGACAAATCATTTAACCACCTTGTATTAATTATTACGATTATCCAAACTCGAAATATCTTTGTTAAAAAATTCTTAGATTTCATAGATAGTCGAATTTTGCCCTGCGAGAGCTCTGACTCGAGCAGCCAAAAATTTTTGTACTAGGAGTAAAGCATAAAAAAAGGTTTCGATCAAATTCGGAGGTCACAGGGTGGCCACAGAATGGAAGCAGAAAAATTCCATGGCATTTCCAGGTTTTCCAGGTGTGTGGCCACCCTGAAGGAGTCAAGTTGGTAGGCAGGTAAAGTTGAGTTTGAATTAGTATACCCCGGGTATATACTTAGATTTTGACTATTCGAGTTCTTGTTATTCCCATTCGAATCTGAAACAAAATTTCCAGTCTAACTTAACACCTAGTATCTCGTTGAACACCATAATGCAATTTAGTTCAAGTCTACGGACGGGTATCAAGATATACAGTGTGTAGTCCTAATGACTGAACACTTGGAGTAGTGTTGAGGTGGCCAGGAATCCAGCGCCGGCAATTGTTTCCCAATTTCAACGAATAATAAAGCCCGAAACCAATGTAAAGATTGACAATTGTGACTGGTGGCCACCTCAATGCTGCTCTGAGTGTTCAGACATTAGGAATTCACCCTGTATATCAAACAATCTGTTATTGTACAATCCAAGATTGTCAATAAATACCTTGGGAATTGAGATTCAGAATTTCTGTCGATGATCTGTGCAGTTGATCCAGGGCCGAATTTCCGTTCAGTGGCGTCGATGGATTATCAGAACAAGTATGATCCGTTATGTTTTCAAGTCCTGTGATTTCTTCCACTTTGGAATACGAGTGATCAGCCTAAGCTAGAAGCATGAACTCATTGTTATGAGATTTATCTTCTAATGGTGTTGAGCATAGAAAGTTCATGTTCAAATCGAGGTCGGTCGAATTTTCCACAATCTGCACAGAGTTTGCCGCAGTGCTGTAAGATGCTTCAGCTGGCTGATTTCCGATAGGCTTCAGTTCCGAATCAACTTTCCAATTTATAGCCGTCGAATCTGAGTCCACAGGATCAAGTGGTTTGGCTTTTTGACGCCAATTTTCAAAAAACATAAAGTCTGGGTCGGCAATTTCTTGAGGTGCTGATTGTGTTTCAACATTTTTGGGAACTTCTTCAGAAATCTGGGGTTCATCAGATGAGTTCGTACACCGTGCAGCATTGGATTGAAGCAGTTTTGCTGAACCGAGCAAGGTTGACCCAGTGATATCCCGATCATGAATCTTAATAAATTTATCCGCGCGAATCGGTCTCTTTATGTTTCTAAAAACTTGATTCTTCAAATAGTTGAAATAAGACTCTACATAACTGGATGTGGATCGTCCTGTACTTTCCTCTCTCCCGACCCTAGTCCAAAGAGGGAATTCGCGACACAGTTTCGACAAATTTGTTACAAAATCAGGTAGGTAGAAGGGATTCAAGTCTTCGCCAGTGGTTAGTGTTATAGTAGCTCTGCATTGCATTGAAGCAGTTTTGCTGAACCGAGCAAGGTTGCCCCAGTGATATCCCGAGCATGAATCTTAATAAATTTATCCGCGCGAATCGGTCTCTTTATGTTTCTAAAAACTTGATTCTTCAAATAGTTGAAATAAGACTCTACATAACTGGATGTGGATCGTCCTGTACTTTCCTCTCTCCCGACCCTAGTCCAAAGAGGGAATTCGCGACACAGTTTCGACAAATTTTTTACAAAATCAGGTAGGTAGAAGGGATTCAAGTCTTCGCCAGTGGTTAGTGTTATAGTAGCTCTGGAAACTTTCTGGTCAATCCATTTGTTATTGTCAGATTCACTACAGCTGTCGGGTTCATTAAGATCATCCATAATGAATGATTCTGGACGTCCTATTACCAGTTCGTTTTTTAGGTTAGCGATGTCAAAGTTTACCTGTATCCCCCATGTGGCTATTTTATGTTCAAGTTTTTTACGAGCTTCCTTAGTTGTTCCTGCTTGTGGAATGCCCAGTTGCACATCCTCACACTTTTGCATACCCACAGCACAAGTGAGACTAAAAATATCCTCAAAATCGCTAAAAGAAATGCAGTCTACCATGAGCGCGACAGATCGAATGAAGAACTCCTTGACAGATGTGTGACTCACAGATTTGAAACATTTCGATCTGCATACTAAATGAATCAAGTGTGCCACATCCACGCTCAGACGAGTTGCAGGTTTTTGTGATGGACCGACGTCTGGTCTCGAGATGCTTTTGAAACAAGAACTAGTATATGCTTTCACAGTTTGATCATCGAATGCCAGGCACAATGCAGATAGTAAAGCTCGTGAATAATCACAGACTGCCTCTTTCGGCTTCGGAGCCCCTGCTCGAATCCATCGTTTGAGCCAAAATTCGATGAATTCGGTATCATGCTGCTCAGAAAGCATCTGGTTCACAGCAATTGTGGTTTTGTCAAAATTAATAACGATAGAGTAGAGGAAAATGTGTCCTGACTTCGTACCATCTAGTCGATCCAAAGGTTTTACCACACTTCCAGTCGCATCAATACATATGAAGGATGAATCTCTATACAAGCGACAGTATTCTTTATACGCATGTGATTGAGCTGGAGCACGATAAAACACGTGAAATGGTCGCGAAGCCGTGCTGTGGATGATACCGCAGTATTCAGGTTTCAATCTCATTTTCTCAATCGTGCCTATCAGATCCCGTCCATCATTTCTATCCACTTCCAGATCTGCATCGACACCCTCTTTGCAAGTTTGTCGAATAACATCATCATTTGGCAGAATCGGTGGTTCGACGTCTCCAGGCCTCATGAGCTCTCGAGCGTGTCGCTTCTTCCAAACTGCACAACCCTCGGATCTTATTTCTTTTTGGGCTTCTTTACGTCTATCTCCATTGAGTGGACGTTTTACCATATCGTGCACTGTTCCGCGGGTGTCCCGTGTCCGAACTTCGATGGTAAGACCTACTGTACTGAGTTTTTTCGTAGCAGCACCATCGAAGATGTTCCCACAGTTTTTGCTTTTGCATTTGCCTTCGAAACTTATAGTATAAGTATTTTCATCGGCAGAAAGTGATACATCTGCTCGCTTAAACACAAACGCGCAAGGCATTCGGAACTGTAGCCACATTGCATATGCCACAACGTTTGTCCAAACCCTACACGTTAGCTTGATCCTCTGCTTTTTTTCACAGGAACTACTTGGATCTGGTTTGATTTTTTCCCATTCTTGTTCCGTTAGTACCAAGTGAAACGTTTCCGCACCTGGGTTATGCTTCCACATGTCGTATTTATCCAAAGAATCCTCGCTCCTGCTTGAGCTTTCAGCCTTGCTCACTGCAGTTTCATCCAAACTCAAGTTGTTATTATAATCTGGTGTTTTCAAAACTGCCAAGTTCATTTTTTTCCAAGCAAGACTCAAAATACTTTGCCGATTTTTAGTAACGTTAGTATAGACACAGTCGCGGGTCCATTTACCACTTAAGGCAATAGACATCTCTGTCCATACTTCAGACGACCAGATTGGTAGCTGCTGAATTTCGAAGTGTAACCCAAACTGCACAATAACTGCAACAGCTTCATTTACAGTCACTGCAGCAGGACGTGGCATATCGCTCCTTAAAACCTGTAATAACAAAACAAATTACTTGTAATTACACTACTGACTGTGATGATTCTTTGGTCCATCCATATGTAGAAGAAGTTGTGGCAAAACTTGCTAATTAGAACTCCCACATAGAGGTAAATAAGGCGACTGGAATCAAATATGTCTCTGCTGAAAACTATGAACGATCGGGATGCCGAAAAACGTACGCATATGCCCGAGGGCTGTTTTGGCTTAATGGCTAGCAATCTTCTTATCTTCGAAATAAACATATTTCCACATGATATACTCGAAAGCGAAATATTTTATCTCATGTTCTTGAACGTTCTGACTGTACGCTTCTGTACGATCTCTATGTTTTTAGTTGTATTTTCACATGAATCCAAACTTAATGGAAATATCTTAAAACCAATATGTACGAATCTTCCGCAAATGTTGAGTATAGCTATACCTTATGAACAATACCTAGAATACGCACTGCAAGAAAGACATAAACAAATGCCGCATCCAAATCACAGGTTATTGCACAGATCTTACTATCGCGAGAACATTAAACTATACTAACCCATGGAACATTTTTCACGAGGCCTGTTAGCGATTACTCGGGTTTATGAAGTAGACGATGATAATATGATTAAACGGTCTCGTACAGTCTCGTATCTCTGAACTCGTGGAGGTGAGTTCTTGAGTAAAACTGGCGCCGTTCCACGTTCGCGAGATTTGGAATTTTAGACGACGAAAAATTCTGGCGCTTTGTCCAATTTTCGCGGTTAATTTTCGGAACACACAATAAATAATCAGAACATTTCCGGCTAACTTCTTTATACACAGAGTTGTAACTGAACTGCCCGAGAAGGATATAAGTCATTGAAAGATCGATTGATTGATAATAAAGGGAAAGACTTTCGTAAAAATTAAAATGGACCCATCAGTAAGTATTAATTGGTCCGAACTATGAAAATCAGTGAGAATTATGAGTCTATTAATTGACGAATTTCTCGACCTTCAAATTTGCTATACCTAAAATAATTATAATTTGATTATTTTGGCCCCGATCTGGGGGGTGAGCAGGTCAAAATTCTAAAATGACTTTTTTACCTTTTTTTTAAATGTAAAATGTACACCCTGTAGGTATATACAGGGTGTATCACTTCATATGTTCAGAATAAGAGGGACTTATTTGACGCGAAGTCGCGCCCTTATAGCCAATCAACAAGCATGACACTTTCGTAGATCGAAATTCTTACGAGATTAGAAAAAACAATTTCATGATTTAGGGAAAGAATGTCAAATGTTATTTATAAAATTATTTGAAATTTGGCATAGTTGTTGCTTATGATAATAGGAACAAACCCTGAAGATTTCAAATTTTTAATAATCATTTTCTCACATAAGCTTGATAAAAATGATGCGATTTTATCTATTTAGGATATTCTTGTAATATTGTGCTAATTGTTGAAAATTTGAAAGTTTCAGGGTTTGTTCCTATCATTATAAGCAACAACTATGCTGAATTTCAAATTATTTCATCAATATTTTCCATTTAAAACTTTCGGAATTTCGGAGCTCGTGTTGATGTTAAGATTGAGAGCTCAAATTTTGCAGGAATTTTTTTATACATATCTATCTGAAAGGTATCCAGGTGGCGGATAACATTCATTTCAAAATTCATCAAAATAAGGACCACCTTAATGTATATAGGTTACATATATTTTTCCCGAATGCCAGTTCCACGGTGAGATGATACACTGAAAAGTCTCTCGAGCAGCCAGCAATATCTTCGAGAGTGGTATCTGCTCTAAAGCCAGCACAGCTAGCGCGCTCGCCAGAGCAGCTACTACGCTCGCGCGTACAGCTACTATACTCGAATCGAGTTTAGTTGCTACACTCAACTCCCAGCGCTATAGCTACTCTTCCCAGCGCAGCTACTACTCTCCCCAGCGCGGCTACTCCTCTCCCCAGCGCAGCTACTGCTCTCAAACTCGCATTAGCCACTATACCAAGACTCAGCGTAATAGCTGCGCCCTGAGAGTAGTGGCTGCTCCAGAGACTTTTCAGTGTAGAGAGTAGAACAAAACTAAGATACAAAACTGGAAAACTAACATTCATGTATTGAAGTCAAAGTTGCCATGCGTATAAAATTGTTATTTTGCTGCGCTCACTATCCATGGTCGTCAGAAAAGAAGCAATCTTGATCAGATTGGTCAATTTCCAGTTGTGATGAGCTCTTAAGATTTTGTGGCCAGGAAGATGATGAGAAGAAAAGAAAGTAGGAGTAAAAGCAAGTGCTTTTTAGTAGTCTCTTTTAATGTCCCGAAGTTTCCACCACCATTTGTCATCTCATGAACCGAGTTAATCTCCTTGAATGAAGTGTACAGCACTCCTTGTTAAGAACAGACGTAATCCCATTTCAATACAAGCTGCAGGGCGAGCATTGCTAGCAAGGGCCTCCTTCTGAAAACAATACAAGTAACCACTCATAATTTCACTCGTGGGTGTAGAAGGTGTGTTCGCAATGACTACTTGGTCACCAGACCCTCAGCGGTTCATGTTTGCAATTGATCCATTCTTCTTAATTCCGTTTAATTCTTTGTCACAGTTGGTTGTCAAGCCATAGACAGCTGCCGGAGTAAACTTCACAAAATTAACCAGACAATCAAAGACAATGGGTCTTCAACATCCAAAGTACCTCAATATATTCGTGTATGTAGATGAAAAATTACAGCCGACTATTCAGATTCTCAGCTTTCTATGTAATTTCCACTGTACTTGCCGAGGTGGTTGAAGTCCATTAATTATTTTCATACGACATTTTCAAAGGGTAGAATACTGTAAATATCTGAGAATCAACTTCAACTATAAGGTTAAATGGGACAAGCACATAGAATGTATTATAAAAAAAACAAAATACTTAGTTTATGTTTTCCATAAGCTTAGTAAGTTCATGTGTACACAAGTTCTCTATATATGCTTTCTTCCAGAGTATTGTAAACTATGGTATATTAGCTTGGGGTGGAGCATACAACAATTGCCTGATTTTACTACAAACACTCCAAAATAGGATAATAAAAATAATAAATAAAAACAAATCGGTACTTAATAATAGTCCATTAAAAGTGGAACAACTGTTTACGCTGGAATCCATAATATATCACTATGAAGCTTTAAAGAGAGAATATAGTGAATCAGACAGTAGAACAAGAAACAAAAGTCTAATTTTGCCAAAAAATAAACAAAGAATAAGTGAGAAGAATAGCTACGTTAGAGCGATGAAATCCTTTAATATGTTTCCGAATGACCTGAAAAAATTGTCGCTTAGAAGAAAAACACTGAAAATTAAAATTAAAACCTGGATAAAAAATAGATGATTTACAGCACCTATTAAATAAAAAGGCAACAACTAAATTTGTTAAATTTGTTAATCCAGTTAGTAAGCTTAGTTTTATAAGTCTATTCAATTTAAGGCTATTCAATTTCCTATAACCGGTTCACGTACAGGGATTCGTCTCCCTCTGTGGTTACTCATGTAAAATGAATCATTACCGGCAAATAAATAAATAAATAAATAAATAAATAAACATCGTGTTGAGCACGTGTATGCCAATTTGATGCGTAACATTTCTGTACATACGTCTAAGTTTTGGTGTACATGCATATCCTTTTGCTCCGAAATTGTCGTGATTAGGCAGGGTGAAGTTGAGACAAAAGCTTGTAGAGTCACGTGGGGTAACTGTACGCAGCCGGGTAAGTGTACGCATTGAGCTTACTGGTATATATTAACTGCTAAGTTCTGCGTACACTTACCCGGTGCGTACAGTTACCCCACGTGACTCTACAGTAAAATTTTGTTCCGAACTTCTGTTATCGGAACTACGATTTGCCTCATCTGGACTTTTCACTTTTCGAATTTTTGAATCTCAGCATCGTGCACTACAATGTCGCGAGCAAGGTCTATGTTCAAGCATGCACAAGCCTTTATCGCCTGTCACGGAATCAATTCGCTCGCATATTCACATGTAATCTTTATTGAACCTCGCTCTCCACCAGTTATGTTTGGAATATTTTTTTACTATGTATCATCTTTTCATCCAATATTACTGTTCCATTATCCGAATTTTCGATTATCCGAACTAGGCCCAGCCCCAATTGGTTTAGATAATCAAGGTTCTACTGTAACTCAGACTTTTATGAGATACAGACTGCGTTTTTGTAGATATTTTTAAAATTGATCTTTATTAAAAAAATGTTGTCACATTACATTAAGATACAGATTTATTACTTCCCTGAATACTTATTTGTGAACTGTTTAGTTGATCTAATTTCTGAGCATTAGTTCAGACTAGGTTGGGGAAATGGTAAGTATCTGCTGTACAATTATACATTCTCGTACACACTCATAAGCAGTACAATATAGAGTTTGTGAAATCAATGCAGATAATTCGTTCCTGAACTTAGGTCTGGTCTATGTATGGTAGCGGTGGCAACAGATCGATATCATCCAAGTGCGTTCCACTACAATAATTTCTAACCACAGCATCACACGTTGATGGCACTGTAAAACACAGAAGGCAAGCATTACAAAGTGAAATAGCCCATAATTGATCAAATTTGACCTAATTATTAAATGCCGATTCTTTTGTGGAAGTGTTCAGTAGAATTTGAAATTAAATTAATGGAAAAATAGAATAAAATGAAAGTAAAATTGGATGAATAATAAGAGAATATAGGTAAAATTAATACAGCGAAAACTTGTTTACCACTGATTTGAACGTTTTCGGTACTTATAGTTTGTAATTGCTATACTGCTTGGAAAACATATAAGTAAGTACGATAATGAATTCATTCGTGGTGCCTAAAGCAAATGTACAGCTTGTCTATTCGGTACAGACCATCAGTGAAAGTTGAAACTATCTCTAATTGGTTGGAACTGATGCTAATGCAAAGTTAGCTGTGAAATGCAGTGTTTCTAAAAACTTTGCTTCGGTTCGCTTCTGTATAGTGTGTACAAGCATTTATTCATTCGCTCCACGATGCGATACTAGCATCATGAGGATCTATGTATACGGAATTAACAAGATGTACTGCAATATGAGAAACAATTATTTTGTTGAAATAGAAACAGAAGCAAACGCATTTTCATATTATTCAGGGATAATAATTGTTAGTTACCTATAATTTTACAAGTATTGTGGCGGTATTTTCCAAGAGGTAGTAACGGCCGTATCCTTTCTTCTAGTATCCTCGGTGTCGGTACCTGCTACCTGGAACCGAAATAAAGACAAAACGATGCAAGTTAATGATACGTTAAAAAATACAACCTAACCTATAGGGGAATAAGAATAAACGTTCGACACTGCCTGCTGACGGGGTTAGGGTTCATCACTCCGTTTTCAATGAGCGTTACATTAATCGCGTTAATCCTGACCCAGCAACGATTGATTGCTTGTCGATTGAAGAAAGAACGAATCTAAAAGATGAATGAAATGATTGCCGTCAACCGTACATATCAATCGGTTAAGTTCACGCCGGATTACGACTGGCAGGTGCTGATCCCCCGGCCGATTGTCTGAATTGTTTTTTTTTTGTTTTTTCAATCAAACCACGATCCAACAAACGATCTAATCGATATATACGTGTCCAACAAACGATTGCGCATCGATTAGACCCCCGAACGATCAAAAAATATTGGAAATTGAAAATCGTTCGGCTAACTTTATGAAAAATTCTATTTTGGATTTCTAAAATATTTTTTTTTGTTTTTTCAATCAAACCACGATCCAACAAACGATCTAATCGATATATACGTGTCCAACAAACGATTGCGCATCGATTAGACCCCCGAACGATCAAAAAATATCAGAAATCGAAAATCGGCCAGTAGTATAGCTATGTTGGTCAAGAACCATGAGAGTCAAGATCCACCCTGTAGAGGAGTCATGACCGCGCCTTTACCTTTTTCTAGAAAGTTCCTTTTTCTAGAAAGTTCTAACCCGCGCCTTTATGGCCGATTTTTATGTGTCATCTTACGCAAATTTTTATGGGAGTAATTCTACCGGTAAACCCACTGGTTATGTTCGATTTTTATGTGAAAATCAATGTCACAATCAATAATCAGATTTTCACGCAAATCAATCATCCGATTTTTACGCAAATTTCTATGGGAGTAATCCTACCGGTAATCCTACCGGTTATCTCCACAATCAATAATCAGATTTTTACGCAAATCAATCATCCGATTTTTACGCAAATTTCTATGGGAGTAATCCTATCGGTTATCTACAGTCCAGTATTTTCAGGAGTTCTTACCTACGCGTTCATGTCATTAGTGTGACAAGCGATCATCAGAATTTTTACGCTAATTCTTACCATTTTACGCAAATTTTTACGGGAGTAATTCTACCGTTAATCCCACTGGTTATGTCCGATTTTCATGTGATAATCAATGTGACAATCAATAATCACATTTTTACGCAAATCAATCATCCGATTTTTACAAAAATTTCGATTCTCAATCATCAGATTTTCACGCAAATTTCTATGGGAGTAATCCTACCGGTAATCCCACTGGTTATGCCCGATTTTTATGTGATAATCAATGTGACAATCAATCATCAGATTTTGACGCAAATTTCTATGGGAGTGACCCTACCAGTTATTACAGTCCAGTACCTATGGTGAGTGACGTTACCTTATTTTTAAGAGTTTCACAGTATAGTATCTACAGTATAGTGAGTGAGTGCAAGTTCCCTACAGTGCAATGAAGATTCGAAAGTTCTAACCGGCGCCTTTAGCTTACTTACGTGACAATCCCCCTGGAGAATATTTGTGTGACAGGTGATCATCAGAATTTTGACGGTGGACGTACGTTAATTCCTACTGGTTACCCTCGCCGGAAACATTTTTTTATATCAACAAGTCAATTGCAAGATATCCGACGCAGATAGTGCACATTGCTCAAGGTCGAGATACTACCTAGGTTATATACCTCGTTCCAAATTTCAAAGCTATCCTACAAACTAAGAGTAGATTCTCAAATATTGTAAGGCATATGACAACAAATTCATGTTATATTTCAAAGATTTATTTCAAATTATATAGGCAGGTTGGGGATACTTCGCAATGTGAATAAAATTGAACGAAAACGTTTAGAAACATGGCGGTAGTACACGCCTCCGTCTTCAGCAACCGTTTTCAATTTCTGGAATAAGGCCTCATCACTCAGCAGCCTTGCAGTTATACGTGGAGGTAGATTTTCGGTAAAGGTTTCGTAAGGAGCGTCCCCCCCAATTATGTCGGCTACTATTCTTGTGCGCCCCGATAATGTTGTCATCTTCCGCAAACTGATGATGATATGCACACCGCTAGTTGATTTTTTGATGGGAAGACGTTCACCGCATAGACCCAACTGACCAATTTTGAATATCTCCGCATCGGTGAAGTTGTGGGTAGAGGAGTCCTCGACTAACTGCCCAGGGTTGAACACATTGGCATCAGATAGGTCTGTGGTACCAGATAAATGCATGATGTTCATCATTTTCAATAAATCTCCTCTGGAGTTCTATTTGATGCTCACACTTGTGAATTCAGATTGCAAGTAACTCAGATTTTGAGATGGCACCATATTCATACCCAGAAGCAACTAGATGAGCCAGTTTCGTAGGGCTTTGAATACCAGACCTTCTCCCCCACCACTAAGCTGTTCGCAAATTATCGTAAACGAATCTTAGCCCTAGTACTATATTAATGTGATGAACACGCACCCTATCGACGCTGAAGGAAATTTCTGGTGAACAGGTCGTAGAACTGCAAGTTCAACTGGTTGATTAGGTCTTTGAACTGCACAGTTCTACACGTTGATCAGAAATCAGATTCTACGAACCGATAGACCCTGAATTATTGTTAAATAAAGGTAGGCTTGAGAGAACAATTCATGTATGATTATTTATTTGTAAGCGTGATACATTTCAGATATTTATTAAATTTACATATAGTTGAATTCTACTCGGTTGTATAGTCCCCCAAGATTATGCATGTGAAGGCGATTCTCATCGGCAGCCAGTATCATTTTTTGGACTAAGTCCTCATCGTCAATCAGCACTTTTGACATGCGTGCAGGTAGAAATGCCGAAAATGCGTTTTCCAAATCAAGGGTTATTCTTGTACCGAATCTTGTTTGTACTTTCCGCAAGCCGGTGACGGGGTAGTGTTTATTGACCTCAAGATCTGCCAATTTCTTGGTGGGAAGGTATTCATCACATCGACCCACCTTGTTGATTTTCGTCAGGTCCATGGCGTTGTTCATATTAATTTTATAGTGTTTAATCTTCTCAAAATATGATCAAGATCTGATTTCGCCTGAATCAAGGTTTTTACTTCACCAATATTTTTCAAAAGCAGTTCGATTCGCAGTTTTAGTTCTCGCCGCTTACGAACAGTGCGCATGGAGTATTAGTTGAAGACTGTCATTTAGCATATAAATCCGAAGCCTTTTATACCCAACCAACGGGGATCATAGCGTCAGTTTTGATCTATGCATGAGCGCCCACTTTTCATTAATAATTAATCTTAACTGACGTGATAAGCTCCATACAGGGTTGTGAGCTGATTGAAAGTACAGGTAAATGGAAGCTGATTTTAATTCGAATATATGCGTCAGTCTTCATACAAAGTTGCAATATCAGAGTTGCAATATACAAGGTGTGGGAATATCTTCTCAATCTTGTCACAACTGATTGGACGCACAAATGAATCTTACATTGTATAGCAATAATCAATGGGGAGGATCAGTCCAAGTCATCCTTGAGCAAATTGATGTGGAAAAAATATTATTCTCGGAGTGAATATAAATACTGCAATGGTTTTACAAACTACATCAGTTCGATCAGTTCCTGCAGCCATAGTCACCATCAGCTTCAATGGCGTCAACATCGAATAATTTTGCAACGCATGCCGATCTACACCACACCGAAATGTGTGATGGAAAACAACATTGGGTTCTCTGCGCACAGCCAGAACCTTTTGAGAAGGCGCAGACTCTCATTTCCTGTCGCCCAGGTTGCAAGCGGCCTCAGTCTTCCCAGAGGGCTGTACCATGCAATCCGAAGAAGCAGCGAACAAATTTTGGCCAACTAGTCGGTGAAGAAGAAGAAGAAGAAGTATCTTTCGGAATCCTCATTCGGAAGTTTCGTTTGAATAAATCTTCTTCCAAAAGTATAGAAGTTGAACTTCTTGTCAAAGGTGATTTATCATGTCAAATTGTAATATCCCTGGTGGACACGGTGCGGAATAATAAAATGGTTTTCACTCAAAGTATTTGGGAAAATTTTCTAAGCAGCCAGCAAGTTCTTAGCGAATGGTTCGAATATGGGAGTTTACCTAATTCGGGAATAGAATACACGATTCCGTTAACTGCGAGAGGAGACTCATTTGTGAATTGTCGCAAAGTCTATAACAAGAATGCTGTGTATTTTTCACCTGCGAATATTACGATCATGGAGGTGTCGTTCAGAACGCTGCAGAGTATACTACCGTGTATTCATGTCACCATATGCAGACTCGTGATGCAAGAACAAACTATTAAAGATCGTGCGAAGTTATTTGTTGAAAAACTTGGTGCAGCGATGGAGGAGGATGCTTTAAGTGAAGTGGAGGCGAGAAACGTCATACTGAAGAGCGAGGACTTTGATGTGGATTCAGTCATCGATAATGAATTAGTCTGTCTGGGCATGCAGACCTTAATAAAATACAATAATAAGTATTAATAATTATCAATAAATGTATGATTTATTCGATGTTACACAAATATAAAACACATTTTACAAATCAATCCTTGACTACTAAATAAACTACAAATATGACCCATTTTACTAACAGACTATGAATGTATAACCCATTCTACTAACAGACTACGAATGGATAATGATTGTAACGCTAGAGTTCGACTCACACGTGTGTTTATCCAAATTAACACGAACGATATGGTGCCACGACTGAGGTGCACCATCGCGTTTAGGGGGTGAACTCGTAGTTGAATTACTCATCTGCAATGAACAAAAAACTTCATAATTGATTTGGTTCAACACTTTATACTCATAATATGGGAGTTTCCTTACTGTATTAAAATTTTGTATAAGAAAGGAAACCCCGGAGCCTGATTCGACTAACTTTACCTTCGGCGTCTTCAAGCTCCCACTGAACTGCAAAATCTCGGAAGGTACTCTGATCAGTGCTGGTACGGGCTGAAAATATTATATGCGATAAGAATAAACTCTGAACTTTATATGACATTGATTCGTAGGGGTGTTGTAGCGGCCCGCAAATAAATTTTGAATCAATATCAACTTCATAAAAGAATTGTTTGAACAATCAATAAAATCATGAAACTATGGTTAGAGAGCACCAAAATATTAATTCCACCTATTTCAGAAATACGAAAATTTCAAAACCTATCAATTTATATTATCACTATGATATTAGACAAGTATCTATCTCTCCGCAAATAATTTTTTTAATATAAACTTCATGAAAAGGATTGTTTAAACAATCAATAAAATCATGAAATTATGATGAGAGCACCAAAATATTGATTCCACTTATCTTCAGGAATACGAAAATTTCAAAACCTATCAATTTATATTATCACAATGATATTAGACAGGTACCTATTTCAGAATGATTGCAGAAATTCTATTCACTCCAGTCGATTTTACCGCGACCTCATTAATCACAAAGAAAGAAATCAATTTGAGTAAACTTACGTTTAACTGTTCTTGTTGGCGCCGGTGTTGTTGTTGCTGGCGCCGGTGTTGTTGCAGGTGCTGCCGTGTAAATCTGATTTGGGTTGATCCCCCCGTTGTAAACATTCATTACGTTGGTGTATTGGCCATGGGGTATAGATTTTTCCGAACCTCGCGTATAATCGGGAGGTGGGTAAAATTGTTTAAAGTTAAATGATGCGTTTGAGTGCAGGGTAGTTGCATACAGTTGATGGATTATCCCATTATTCAGCATTTCGCGTTCCGCAGTTGGAGCAAAAATTATTGAATTTACGAGACACAGAATTATAAAGGATGTGAAATACATAATGTTTTTCCACTTTTATTCTAAGTGTATAATGATAATTTAAAATGGAGTTCAGCTTAAACGGAGTTGAGCTTTTAGTGGCGACTGCTCACGTTGATATACTGAAAGCGTTTAATTCTGAATGCTGATTTGCATCATGAGCAGAGTCAACGAGCAAATTAGATCCGAAGTGGGAATAATAGCAATTCAGCAGAAACTGATAAAAATTATTCGATCTAGAGCAGCACGCGCCACGATAATGCTAGTTCGATGGCCGTTTAATCACACACTAACAAAGTATCTCATTGTTATATGGATTCTGTAAAACTATGTAACCTCATTTTACAGAATTGTGTGCACATGCGAATAGGGATGATAGCAATTCAGCGCGAACTGTTAAAAATTATTCAATCTGGAGCAGCACGCGCCACGATAATGCTAGTTCGATGGTTGTTTAATCACACTCTTACAAAGTATCTCATTGTTATATGGATTCTGTAAAACTATGTAGCCCCATTTTACAGAATTGTGTACACATGCGAGTAGGGATAATAGCAATTCAGCGCAAACTGTTAAAAATTATTCGATCTGGAGCAGCACGCGCCACGATAATGCTAGTTCGATGGTTGTTTAATCACACACTTACAAAGTATCTCATTGTTATATGGATTCTGTAAAACTATGTAGCCCCATTTTACAGAATTGTGTACACATGCGAGTAGGGGTAATAGCAATTCAGCGCAAACTGTTGAAAATTATTCGAACTGGAGCACCACGCGTCGCGACCGTTTAATCATGCGCTTACAAAGTGCCTTATTGTTGGAGAGTAAAACTATTTGATATCATTAATCCAATTTTTGTAATTTTGATGAAAAATTGAAGCCTCATTACTCCCTTCCTTCAGATACTTGACAGAAATAAATGCATTCAGTGGGAAATTGGTGTTATGACCATTATCGGCTTGGTGTATTTAATTCTTTTCAAATAAATAATGTAGAGGGGATTTCCAAGAACTTTCAACTGCGGAGAATAGATCCCAATCAGTGGTACGTATTTCTCCAAATGCTTGATTTCATTATTAGCATTTCAACTTTTAAGCATTTACAGTTATTCCTTCTTTACAACAAATTTTGTATTAAACGCACTCTTGGATCGATGGGATGAATATGAATTTAGGGTAAAATTTTAAATAAATGGTATGTTGTATTGAATGTAGTTTTTTATTTTTGCATCCAACATCGGTTATTCATTCTAAAAACATTTTCAACCGCACAGTCACCTGAATGACTGTTACACCGCGGTTGTTGTTTAGTAGACTCTATTCTATCTGCTAAATATGCTGCATCAATATTGAACAATCGTTTGAAAATTAATTCAACAGACCTATTAATTACTAAAAATGATGGAGAATCTTGTAGATGTGGGCGTACAAGATACAGCAATCCCGAGTAGGGTATATTTCCGTCATTCCAGCTGAATCCATGATAAATTTTACTCTCAAGCGCTTTAATCTGGTTATCTTTAGGTAAAACCGACCAGGGATATGGAGGTTGAAATATAAAATGTTGCAAATTAAAATTGTTTCTTAAAACTGCAATTTCTTTCACAATATACGTATCGTTGGGTCCCGTAAACCCCTGAACATCGATAAATGTGGGACTCATGACTATCCATACCTTTCTGCAAATAATCTGATTTGTCGAGCATTTATAGACCCACAATCCCACCCCCACGTTCATTTAAATCAGTTTTCGAACCACATTTGTCAGTGGACTGTATTCAATAATTTTATCATGAATAATTAGACAATAGGCGGTTGTACTTGGAGAGACATTAACGTTACACTGAAACTCGAGACGTATATCTACAGATGCACTTTTGAGAGATTCATTCTGACGCGAACAATCTATTACCGCGATCGGAGCATGCGTTTTGAATGTATCCAAATCAAGCAATGGTTCTGGGCTACCAGTCTCACCGTAATACGATGCTTTGAATTTGGCATACATAGTATAAAGCAAAGCGTATCTTTTTCGCGTGAAATCTAAATCCAAATTATCATAGGGATATGACTCAGAGTTAAGGTATAGGCGAATGTTTGTTAATTCACAATGGTCAAATACGCTGGGGTCATGAGTAAGTTTATTTCTTCGTCCTGTCTGCAGCGCCAGTATCACGTATCGAGGTTTCTCAAGTTGAACGGCTGTTTTTACGGACCAGGTATGGTGAGTAGTTTCTTGAAGCACTGGATACTCATACAAATCCCATGAACGAAAACTAATTTCAATCGATGTGCCGCTCTCAAGAAGATGTAACAGCTCCAATTTTCGCAAATCTTCGACACTTATGTGGGGCATACGCCATTGTAATTTATTTAGCTTTAGATTTACGGCTGCAGCCGTTTCTCCCACAAATATAGCATTTGAATCTGTTCTTGAACGGATTAAAACCAGTTCATGACGTGCATTTGTGATGATTCTTTTATAATCTTCACAGAACCCGAACAGGATGCGCAGTGGTATGCAATAATTAAAATACCCCCGATTCGATTCAACTAAATTTCCCGACAAATTCCAATTTGCAACCTCCAGGGCTTTACCAGCATTGACATTCAATGATAAATAGTTTTTTATACTAGTGCTGATTCCTAAATTTTTGCATCGATCAATTTCAACTCCATTTAATTCATACCTAATTTCATCGAAAAGAAAACCATTGCATTTTTGATTAGTTTCACATTTTTTGCTGGTGCATGGACACCATTCGCATCCGGTACAGAATTCAATAGTGTGCCCTCGATGTATAAAAAACTGTCGCATGGTAATACATACAAATCTTGCTGTTGAATCGGAATTCGTATCTCGTCATTGTTTTGATATGATGTACTTGCATAGGGAGCGTGAGCATGAACTTCAACTCGAGTTACACTGTTATCAAATATTGGTCTGGCATTAATGTTTAGCAGATTTGCCATATCTATCTTTTACATCAAATCCCAAGGATTCTAAAAAATTGACGTTATCAGCCGTAAGCGATTGACGTACTGCGTATGGTGTTGTTCGTTTGACCAAACTTTGAATACTGAGCGATGGGGGTATGGTTGCCACATATTTGTGCACGTTCTCGTATATCAACATGATGAAAAATCACTGCACTTTTACGTGCAAACGGATTGTTATCTGTTCTCCTCGAAAGTTGACGAGATTACCGTCTTGATCCACAACACGAACTGTTATGTTGTCGATTACACGAGGGCTTACGGGTAAGTAAATGACGTGGTAAGGGGACTCGGAGATTTTATAGCCAGGTGGCACGTTTGCAGAGAATTCGTGGATCGTGTGTACTGGACGATCGTTACTATATGCACCAGCCGTGATGTTACACTCAACTCGTATAATATTAACTTTCAGAATGTTGACAGGTAGATCAGATTCATGCCAGACGTTAGCTTTGAGCTGTCGCTTTGTAAACCCCAGCAGAGAGCCGAGGTTGTTCTCCCCACTAAAGTCAATGTCATACTTGCACTTTCACTCACATTTTAATGTATTGTTGTTCGGACGAAGTACAATGGGGGGTGGTGATTTTGAATCGTCAACTAGCTGTGTCGATTAATATCTATTCAAATCATCAATTTCGTAAGACCCGTCGGGAATAATAATTTCTTTGCCCCCATCATAATAAAATTTATTATTTGCCCCATCAACATTTGGTACCGAGTTAAAAGTTTCAAAATCTACCAATCCCAATACATATTGAGCATTATCGGATAGGACAATCGGTGAAAAATAATTTGCACTAAGAACAGACGTTGACCCCGAAAGCGTGAGCGTCAGCGACATAGCGCAGTCACGTGCATACTGGACTTTGAATGTGATTGTAATTTATGTATTATCACGTAAAAAAAGCAAGCACAGTTGTCCGCAAATTTCAGAATTATAATTTTGATACTGATCGTGATTGTATTCAATTTGCACATTATTCCCAAAATATTCAATGAATTCCTTAGGTGGCGGCAGATTTCCATAGCTATCATAATACTTGATTTTATGTCCACGTTTCACGTATGCCACCCAATGCGTACCAGGCCCCTGCAAATCGTCCAAGTTAATAATCCCACACTCATTCGTTTGGATGGGGTTTTTATTTTTACGTAGTTCAGATCGCATAAACACGCCTTTGAAATATGGAATACGCATACGTTTTGCGAACGCGAGAAGCTCAATGTTAGTTGTGGGACCGTTAGGTAGAATGATTATCTCATTTTTGAAGTTTTTTTTTTTCCTCTACATTTTCCCACCCCACTACCTTTTTTGTAGGGATTCAGATACAGTCCGCGACCACCCTGCTCCATAGCACGATTGTGACGCTCAGTTTCAGATAAAATTTTGCGAGCGTTAGATGCTTGATTCACAGATTTTGCGATGCCTGCGGCTCCCCCCGCTAAACTTCCTACTGCCGACAATCCTGCAAGTAATGGAACCAAGAACGGTAAAAATCCTCCACGCTTACCAGGAGGTAAAATTTGGGGTTTTACTCGTTTCGCCCTCGTCCTCCGACGTTGTGAAACATTTTTTTTTTTAATTTTCTTCAATTTCCCACCTGCATTTTTTTCCCCTCTACCACGCTTCAATCCCGCACCCATTTTCAATTTAACCTTCATTGCACGCGATACTGCCCACGCAGCTGCTCGTTCGAGCAACGCAGCGTCTCCTGCTGTGACCCGGTGTGATGCCTGTTCTGCTAGCTTTTGGTCTGCGTTATGGCGAGCCTGGAGGTCTTTACTTCGGGAATAGGCTATATCATGCTCACGACAAAACTTGTCCAACGGGTTGATTCCCGTGTCACCTCGAGTCAGACGCTTAGCCAGATGTGTACCGGGACCACAGTACTGATAGCCGGGTATGTGTAGTTCAAAGGGTAATGAGTTGATAACGCTATTCAATAGACCTTGTCCGCGCAACCGTGCTCTTGACATCTACTACAATTCCTTATCTGCTGCGCGAGCCCATCAATGTGATGAATGTCTTTATTGTAATCATTCAAACACAGGTGATATTGGGTGAGGTCTGGATTACTCGTTTATGTGTATTGGAAGTTTATTCCACATCATTTCAACAATATAACTTTAGGAACATATTTTAAGTGTTCAGTCGTGAAGAATTGATCTAACGATGAGGCGACGTTCACATGCATTTCAAAACTAAGGCAAAAAAATACTTGCGTCATCTATAAATACTCTTGATCCCATGTCAGTATTTCAATCACAAGCGAATCATGCATTTTATCAAGCAGCCATATTCGATTCGGGTCGTAAATATTGACAACAAAACAGAGGTGGACATTCCAAAGCGGCACGGTCCGCTGCTGCCCAATACAATCAGGTCCATAATTTGCGGACCTTCTAATTGTGGAAAGACAAATGTTGTGGTGAGTCTGCTGGAGAGTTGCAATGGAGTTCGCTTTGAGAATATCTATATTTATTCAAAGTCGTTGGAATAACCCAAGTATCGATATTTGGAAAAACTGATATCAAATATTGAAGAAATTGGGTTTTTCCCATTCTCGAACAATTGTGATGTAATACCTCCAAGCGAGTCATTACCCAACTCAGTATTCGTATTTGATGACGTAGCCTGCGACAAGCAAGACGTGGTTCGAGAATACTTTTCCATGGGAAGACATGCACACGTTGACTGTTTCTACTTGTGTCAAACATATGCACGCGTCCCCAAACACCTGATTCGTGACAACGCGAACGTTCTCCTCCTATTCAAACAAGATAGTATGAATTTACGTCATGTCTATGATGATCATGTGAACAACGATATGACTTACGACGAATTTCAAAAACTATGTGCAATCTGCTGGTCAAAGCAATATGGGTTTATTGCGATTGTTAAGGATAGCCCCCTTCGGGGGGGGGTCGTTATCGCAGGGGGTTCGATGACTATGTTGTTTGGTGAGCGAAGACCTTCAGTAAGCTTTCAGTAAGCTGAGCATAACTATGTCGGAATTAGTGAATGAGTCTGCAACGTTTGATGAGAGCATGAAAACTAATTCCTCAAAAGTTAGTGATGAAAAAGTTAAAAAAGCAATTGCGCGATCGAGTAAAGCAATTCGGGAAAAATATCGGGCATTGAAAGTTAATCAGGCAGAAGCTGTTGATGCTGTGGAAAAAAACCTAGCCCCAATAGTGGGCCCATTAAAAATGTTAGCTGAGAGCAGGGACATCAATACATCGTCTGAACGGCAACCAATACTGCAAGTGAAACGAAGACTTGATCTGGACGATGAGGATGAGGATTATTTCCAGCAAAGGCGGAATATTCGTTCGAAACCGTCGAGCACCCCAATCGTCACTCGTGCGGCTACACCGCAGAATGCACCTGCTTCGATGGGTTCTCCACCAGCTAATAATGACACCGTTTTCGCGAACTTGGAAACCATTGCTCAGTCTCATCCGGATCCATCACCTGAATCCACTATGCGGTCAATTTTGGAAACCTCCGAGGGGCGGGATCGAGCTATTCAATATATTGAGCGACACTTTGGAGAATTGACTGAAACATATTTTACTGAATTCATTTTTGACACAAAAAATAGATATGATACTACGTATGGGGTTCGTTTTGCAGACGGATCCTGGCTACTTGGTGATTCTCCTATCGAAGTAGACAAAAATGACAATATTATAATCAATAATGTGAGGTACATAGGAACTCCGGGATTATTAGAGCTAATTTTCAAAAGAATTCCAGATGACGCAGACTACAATGACATTGATCTCATAAAATATAAAAGTATATTGCATGCAACCAATGCCCATAAGCGTGGTTACACTTCACACGGTCAGCTTAATGGAAATAAAAGTTACAAGTGGAAACATATAATCGCAAAATTATTTAAGAATACGGCTCTGGCTAAGACCTCTGGACGCGGTTTGATTACAAACAGAATGGTTGTTACAAATCATCCTGTAGATTACATCCATTGGGAC
This sequence comes from Tenthredo livida, assembly GCA_963992785.1. Classification (NCBI taxonomy): domain Eukaryota; kingdom Metazoa; phylum Arthropoda; class Insecta; order Hymenoptera; family Tenthredinidae; genus Tenthredo; species Tenthredo livida. Next base: position 6,804,772 of record OZ023073.1, read on the forward strand.
AACCCAAATGAACTCGTTGAGAGATTGAGGCTCCTAGTTGCTTCTAGAACTGCCGGTCACACAGGTCACGACAATGAAATAATGTCAATCATAGAGGAACTTCGTGAGGCGGATATTATTCATAAATAGATAGAGCGTCTTCATTGTTTGTCAGTGTAGAAATGTCCGTTGATAAATTCGGAAGACATCTTGATTTCAGTAATAATGGCGGTAGGAATATTTTACAAGTGAATGGAAATCTTGACTTCCGTGGTAAAAGGTTAACAAATGTGGCTATCCCAATCGAGTCGACCGACGTAGTGATAAAAGAATACATTGACAATAATTTTTTAACTTCTGCTGGTGGGGAGCATTATAATTTGAGAAACAAGCGACTTAAACAGCTGCATGCACCACTGGCTGAGAGTGATGCAGTGAACAAGCAATACGTTGATGCGGTGAAAACGAGCGCGCTGCGGCTCGCACAACACGACAACCTAACACCGAAGCAGTTCGATGCAAAAACTCTTCGAATAGTTCAAATAGGTACACCTTTAGCTAACGATGACGCTGTTAACAAAATATACGTTGACACACTCCAACAACATATCTTGAAGCCGGAGTCCGATGAGACTTGGAATCTCAGAAACAAACGTGTCAAAAATGTTGGAAATCCTGTAGATGGATTCGATGCTGTAAATAAATCATATGTTGATGGGAAAAACTTCACAGTGGATGGTCATTATGATTTAGCAGGTAAAAGACTAACCAACGTGGGTGATCCAATTTACCTTACAGACGCAGCATCAAAATCATACGTTGAAAGAGTGGACGCGCAGACAAGATATTATGTTGATGGGAAACCGACTATTAAACGGACGGGCCTCATGAGTGACTTTGATTTTGAAAGAAGGTTATTGCACAACGTGCAGACTCCTCGACAGCCTTTTGATGGTGTGAACAAGGAATACGTCGACTTCCTACACAATGAACTCAAAGCACAAATTCAACTACTTACTGACCGTATAAAATCTTATCAATAAAATGAGTAAAGAAAAATTGCAGTTAGTGAAAGAGCTGCATGCAACTGCGCGACGTAATTTTTCGCGTCGTAAGGTGATCACCCGCGGTTACGATGATTTATGGCAAGCAGATCTCGTCGATATGCAACCTTATGCAAGAGTTAAGGTGAAGTGAAACGTTTGTCAGAACCTCGAAAACGGGAATCGTGAATTCTCCGGAACTACTGAATCGATCTCAATGAAATTTTGAGGGATTACACACAATTGTGGCAGAAAGTGGCTGATTATTTCACTTTTCCAAAATTCGACAAAAATTTCTACAGATTGACGTACCGACCACATAAATCGTGAGATTATTCACTGTTGCCGTAGATAATCGCATTTTCCTGACATTTAGCCACTCCGCAATGAAAAACCACACACTTTGAGCCCAATCCCGTGTCATTTGATGGAGAAATGGCTGAGAATTGACGATTCTCCGTTACTCAAAACTAAAAGAACCGACATTCAGTTGAGATCACTACCCGTATCGACATTTAGTTGAGATCACAACAGCTGTACCGAAATTGTAGCCAGTTTACTTGCAAGCCGAGCAGCAGCGCTAGTGAAGGTTTCCTATGCCACCCTACGTATAAGATGTTGGTTCCTGCTGCTCCCGCTTGACGGCGCTTGGCAAGGAACACAAATATTGAATATCGGATCGCACACGACTAACCTCACCTGACTGACAGCTAACCTAAAATACGAACAAACGATAGTTCAAATCGTGTTCGAAATTCGCGTTACGAGAAAATATTATTGCTCGTTTATTTAATCTACTCCTTTCTTTCGTACTAATGTGTCTAAAAATGAGTAACGTATATGAACAATCGATATCGGATCCCAGACGTCAAAACCTCACTCATCCCACAGCTGACCTGAGACTCGAATATAGGATAGAGAAAATTGTATTCATCGTTGATTTATTTCATGCGTATTTTTCATCACGCTGAATTTGTTGAAAACATATGCATATACTGAAAATAAATTCGAATAACAGATACAAGATCCCAGATGTTATAACCTCACTTTTTTGACAGCTAGTCTAACTCAGGAGTTTATTTCAGAGTTGAGGTTATGGAGGGATCGATTTGTGAGACAACAATCGAAATAATGAAAATACATTCAAATGACGTATGCATGCAGACGAGACATAACCTCGCACTTTCGACAGCTAGTCTAACCTAGAAGTTCATTTCAGATTTGAGGTTATGGAAGAATCGATTTCGTGGTCGAAGATCAAAAGAATAAAAGTATATTCAAATGACTTATACAAGCAGACGAGACATAACCTCACTCTTTTGACAGCTAGTCTAACCTAGAAGTTCATTTCAGATTTGAGGTTATGAATCGATTTCGTGGTCGAAGATCAAAAGAATAAAAGTATATTCAAATGACGTATACAAGCAGACGAGACATAACCTCACTCTTTTGACAGCCAGTCTAACCTAGAAGTTCATTTCAGATTTGAGGTTATGGAGGAACAATTTGTTCGACAACAATCCACATAATACAAGCAGACGACATAACCTCACTCGACTAACAGTTAGCCGAGCATAGGACTCTTTCAGATTTGAGGTTAGCGGAGAGATCAATTCGTTGGACGAAAATCGAAATAATAAAAATGAAGTCGAACACATGGAATAGATATACGAGCAAGATTCTCTCCGTAACCACAAATCTGAGATGAAGTCCTATGCTAGGCTATCTGTCAGAAATGTGAGGTTATGTCTCGTCTGCTAGTTGTATCCTATGGTTGTATCCGTCCACTGAAATGTAGATAATCATTCGAATTTATTTTCATTATTCTGATTTTTGTCCAACGACTTGATCCTGAAATAGAGTTCCTATGTTTGGCTAACTGTCAGTCTAGTGAGGTTATGTCGTCTGCTCGTAGTATGGGGAATTGGAGATTTTTGTCTAACGAATCGATTCTGAAATAGAGTCCCTATGTTTGGCTAACTGTCAGTCTAGTGAGATTATGTCGTCTGCTTGTAGTATGGGGAATTGGAGATTTTTGTCCAACGAATCGATTCTGAAATAGCCTCCCTATGTTTGGCTAACGGTCAGTCTAGTGAGGTTATGTCGTCTGCTCGTAGTATGGGGAATTGGAGATTTTTGTCCAACGAATCGATTCTGAAATAGACTCCCTATGTTTGGCTAACGGTCAGTCTAGTGAGGTTATGTCGTCTGCTCGTAGTATGGGGAATTGGAGATTTTTGTCTAACGAATCGATTCTGAAATAGAGTCCCTATGTTTGGCTAACTGTCAGTCCAGTGAGATTATGTCGTCTGCTTGTAGTATGGGGAATTGGAGATTTTTGTCCAACGAATCGATTCTGAAATAGACTCCCTATGTTTGGCTAACGGTCAGTCTAGTGAGGTTATGTCGTCTGCTCGTAGTATGGGGAATTGGAGATTTTTGTCTAACGAATCGATTCTGAAATAGACTCCCTATGTTTGGCTGACTGTCAGTCTAGTGAAATTATGTCGTCTGCTTGTAGTATGGGGATTTGGAGATTTTTGTCCAACGACTTGATCCTGAAATAGAGTCCCTATGTTTGGCTAAGTGTCTGACTAGTGAGGTTATGCCGTATGCTTGTGTTGTTTGGATTTTTGTCCAACGAATCGATCTCTCCCTTAACCTCAAATCTGAAATAAAGTCCTATATGTTCGGCTCATCGCTACGCCATCTAGCGGCAGGCAGAGGTACCAAACGTTCCGGTGTCTGCACCATCTAGCGGTGGGCAAAGATACTAACGTTTGGTAATCTGCCTTACCGCGGTGAAAGGCACCCGGCCGTGGCCTTGAAACGTTTCACTTCACCTTAACAAGGGATTCAAGTACATACTCACAGTAATTGATGTTCTATCTAAATATGCGTGGGCTGCACCACTCAAAAGTAAAAGCGCGAAAGATGTGTGTGAGGCAATTGCTACGATTATATCCGGCTTCCGAAAACCTGCCAATCTTCAAACTGATAATGGCAAGGAATTTTACAACACATCGTTCAAGTCTCTCTTAAATAAACATGGAATTCATCACTATTCCACGTACAGCGTTATGAAAGCGTCCGTAGTTGAACGTGGGAACAGAACCCTGAAAAACTCAATGTGGATGGCTTTCACCGCTAATGGCTCGTATGAATGGGTGAATATGCTTCATCGATTGGTTGCAGACTACAATAAACGTGTGCACAGAACAATTGGGATGCCTCCGCAAAAAGTTACACCAGCGATTGCCAAGAAACTTCTGACAACCGTATACAGCAACATAAAAATAGCTGGTCCGGCCAAATTGAAAATTGGTGACTTTGTACGAATCAGTAAATACAAAACTGTGTTTGCCCGAGGATTTACACCTAATTGGTCTACGGAAGTATTCAAGATCATTAAAGTGCAAGTCACGAATCCAGTAACGTATTTGCTTGAAGATTCTCGTAGACAGCCTATTGTAGGGGGATTTTATGAACATGAATTAAGAATAGCTAAATATCCAGATGTGCATCTGGTGGAAAAAATCTTACGCAAAAGGGGGAATCAGGTATATGTTAAATGGTTAGGGTTTGATTCATCACACAATTCATGGATAAATAAGAACAATGCTTTATAATTGCAATACATATGTATTTTTAACATTCAATAAATAACAAAAATCAATCAACTGCTGCAACCTTGTCTGAATCACTTTCCAACTCACTTCTTATACTATAATGACCCCACGGCAACGTGTCAGTGAAATTGGGAATTACATAACGTTTAGTATCGTTTGAGCTTAAGGCTATTTTTGTCTCACATATCGAATACACCTTATGCAACTTTGAACGTATGGATTGCTGCTGTTTGTTCAAGTCAAGGTTTGTATTTAGACAATTCAGATAATCCGCGAACGTTATTCCCCTCTGTACAACACAATTTTTTATTCCCTTGGCCTTTTCAACCTCCTTTTCATTAATTCTAATTGAATACATTTTAGATCTCAAACCGACAAACTCAGTCATTATATCGCCATTATTTTCATCTTTCATTAGTCCTGGGACTTTTCTATTTCTGAGGGGAATATTATACAAATTACTTGGACTATAATCACTTGTGTCAAATCTTTCAATATCGCGCTTCATTATTTCATAAATATCATCACATTTTATTTCATATATTAAACTGTCAGTGTCAGTATACAGTAGCTTGCATTTATTTTGAAATTGAGGTCTCATATATTCATGATGAAATGCGTGTAGACAGGTTTCAGATAAATCTAATATACACATCCCCACATAAATTGGTTTGAAGATTTTCACCTTCAACCTCCGCAATTCTATTGCAACGAAATTTTCAGAGAATACTGTTCGTCGATGAAAATTTGGTTTTGCGATCAAAGATTTTGCTCCATATCGCCCATCCCACTCACTGATCAATTTTATGTCTATATGATTTCGCACATTTTCCATTGTTTTACCGAATACTGCATTATTCATCAATTTGAACAAATTCTTCTCAAAATTATTATTGGCACGTGTACGCAAACTTGTATTTAAAGCAATGTATGAACCTAGCCAAGCCGACTGTTCAAACTGTAAAATTCGATGTATTTTACACTACCCCCAAAAAAATTCATCAACAAAAATTCCTCCTTAACAAAATTGGTACTATAAAAATGTCTACTTACAAAAGAATTGAAATCAGATACAATTGCCAAGTACATGTCTTCTGTATAACAAAAGTTTACAACAGAAGAACAGAAAACTGAATAGTCTTGTATCGTTCACTCGCTACGCTCGCTCACTCAATCAGCTCTTTATAATTACAGGGAAAAAAATCAGAAAAAAAAAATTTAGTACGTGGTACTTGCGGGCCATTTATGATTAAGTAAAAGAGTATTCATTTAGATCTATGTATCATTTGTTTGATACATATCGCTATAATGGCCCGCCAAGTACCACATCCTAAATTTTTTTTTTCTGATTTTTTTCCCTGTAATTATAAAGAGCTGATTGAGTGAGCGAGCGTAGCGAGTGAACGATACAAGACTATTCAGTTTTCTGTTCTTCTGTTGTAAACTTTTGTTATACAGAAGACATGTACTTGGCAATTGTATCTGATTTCAATTCTTTTGTAAGTAGAAATTTTTATAGTACCAATTTTGTTAAGGAGGAATTTTTGTTGATGAATTTTTTTGGGGGTAGTCACCACATTAATGTACTTGGCGAAAGGTTTTTGCACCAGGGGTGCTTTTTGGGGTTGATATCACCACTTTTTGTACAATTTTGCTTGACTACCTAATAATTGTGCTCGCTCGCTACGCTCGCTTGATTGGGTTTTTCTATATTCTCGCTCGCGAGGCTTGCTCAGTTGGAAGCATTCTGCCAATTGTTCCTATGAACATCCCAATGCATGTACGGTGATGCATTTTGTATCATCCGAATCACTCAAAAAGCAGCTATGTTAAATGTGGTAGTATAATTTCAAATCAAATGAATGAAAATAATGTAATAATATACACGTTTCTGTGAGCCTTGAATTTCTGTTGACAGACGTAACATATGTACTTTCATTAAGTTCTACGAATTGTTTCGTTAGAATCTGGTATAATTCTATATGCCTGAAACGTGTAGCCCTGCGCGCAGCCCCCCTCCTGTCTGATCTGGACCTGGCACCGGCAATGGCGGAGTTACTTGCACACAGGGTTATAGTTGCTGCTCATGATTAAATATATATAAATATGAGATATGTGTATTGCAATTCGTAGGTAGTTTTTTTTTTTTTAAATGTAGCTAGTCCTCTGTGAAAAGAATACGTACGCGTCCCATACTCATAACGTCAACTTCAAATTCAGGTCTGAACAGATGGTATCAAAATATCTAGAATTGGGCCTATTCATGCAAGACTAGCTGAGAGCATAAGATGGAAGTTTATGAAGTCAAACACTCGCATTCTGCTCTCTTCGTCTGACTCTTGCCGTTTCTCGTATCAAATCGCACGATCCAGATACTTTGCGACCCTAGCGTCTTCTCTCATCATCTTCTGGTCTTATACGGCGACCCGCTACAAAATTGAACGATCCATAAAAAAGGTTTTTTTTCCAATAATTACATCCATAAATGAATATACGCTGAGTCTACAATGAATAAATAAATATAAATGAGAATCTCTATCATCTGACAAAGAGGGGTCGATCGATCATTTCTTTAATAGCGAATGAGTATTTTCATTCCCACCATTTGTCGTGATAGCACTAATCTGAATTTTATTGAGCTTCTGAGCGGAGAATCTCAACTGATTGTAAAACATGTGTTAAAAAATTATCTTCACCGAAGGTCAAGGCATTACGTTGACGTCGAGTGTAGAATAAAGCCTATCGGAGTCCAACACACAACGTCGACTTACAGTCTCATTTGGACTAGAGGATACCGGGATAGAATATAGAACTCGTCGAAATCCAACCCATAACGTTGGCTCACAATTTGGGTCCGAGCAGACGAGCCTCTAGAGACGAGCCTAACATAAAGCTTGAAGTAGAATTCGTTGCCATCCAACGTTTCAACTCTGCTCTGTTGGTCTGGCTCCTTGCCGTTCCTTATATCAAATCAAGCTATCCTGATATTGTTCAACTTTAACATTTTTTCTTGATTTTCTACTGTCAGACTTCCTCAGGCGGTGACTTGCTAGATAATTGAATCCCCAAAAAACCGTTTCCTCCGATAATTGCATTCATGAATGGAGATAAGCCAAATCTACAATGTATAAGTGAATAAAATTTAGAGGTATTAGTCAGTTAATAGTCATCTAACATTCTTGTGTCATACAAGGTAAACCTAATCGTAAAATTATCCGTTCACAATTGTTATTCTATTTATCACCACGAATCTTACACGTCAGTCGATTTGCATAACCTCAAAAGCTCAAGATCGTAGGATTTAAGATAATTAACATATCGAAACATTTCTGTTGGTGGCTATCACTTAAATGTACTTGGCGTAAGGTTTTCGCACCTGCGGGGCTTTTGGTGGGTATTCACTAGTTTATGTGTGTTCAAATTTTGTATTAAGCATTGCTCGTACTCTCTCTTATTTCCTTTATTTGTATTCAAAAACATGAATAATGACAACACGCGTCTGCTAGTGTTGCAGACGGTTTCTGTCTTAGAGCATATATTTCTAAGGTTTCTGTCTGCGATACCAGCGCCATCTACCTCGTGACTCTCGTACTCACGCCACTCTATACAACTTTGGTGGGTTTCCCGTCTAGTGATTTTATATGGGAATGGTTTGAATGTCATTCTTGGTCTGACGACGACGAAAACGAAAAATTTCACGAGGAAACGGGGTATCAGAATTTGTAGTTAATTATATCTCAGCATCCCGGACACCGATTTAATCGATCTAGGACTGAAATGAAAGCTGTTCATGCCCACATCCTGGATTAAGTTAGTTTCAATTCGTGTATGTTGCGAGGTGAAAGAAAACGAAGATACTAGTTCGCGGTATAGGTTAGGGTAGTTGCCTCTTGGGTATATAGACTCGTTGAGTCTCGCGCTTGAAAAAAAATTTTTTTTAATGTACTTGGCGCGAGACTCTACCGAGTCTCTTGATAAATCAATAATCTAAATCCGTTTGGATTCTATCGACAATCAGTCGAGTGGCTCTCCGCTGGAGAGACTGAAAGCAAAACAGTTCTGTATGCTATTTCTATGACTAGTTTGATATTCTCCAGATCATTATTCTAAATCCGTTTGGATTCTATCGACCATCAGTCGAGTGGCTCTCCGCTGGAGAGACTTATTCTCGCTCTTGTGCAGAGCGGATCATAAGAGTGAAACTAGTTCACAATGATATTTCTAAAACATAAAGTCAAAAATGAATGATAAATACAGAGAAAATCCCTGTTCACAATCCCCATCGATTTGATGAGCAACCTCAGTTGTTCCCCTCGCTCTTGTGCAGAGCGGTTCATGTGAGCGAAATTATTTCACTATAATATTTCTAACTTGTAATTAGACATAATTAATAAACACAGAGAAAATCCCTGTTTAGAATCCCCCCATTGGTTTTACAACCAACCTTTGTTCCCCTCGCTCTTGTGCAGAGCGGTTGATATGAGTGAAATTAGTTCACAATGATATTTCTAACTTGTAATTAGACATAATTAATAAACACAGAGAAAATCCCTGTTTAGAATCCCCCCATTGGTTTTACAACCAACCTTTGTTCTCCTCGCTCTTGTGCAGAGCGGTTGATATAAGTGAAATTGGTTCACAATGATATTTCTAACTAGTAATAAGACACGATTAATAAATACCGAGAAAATCCTCGTTTGGAAACTCCATCGATATGACGAGCACCCTTGGTTGTTTCCCTCGCTCTTGAGCAGAGAGCTCCATGTAAGTGAAAATAGTTCACTTTAATATTTTCAACATTAAATTAGACATGATTGATAAATACAGAGAAAATCTCTGTTTGGAAGCCTCATCGGTGTGACGAGCAAAGCTTGGTTTTTTCCTCGCTCTTGAGCAGAGCGGTTGATATGAGTGAAAACTGAGTTTCCTGAATTATCACTGGAAGTAGATTAAAATAATAAAAATTAACGAGTAAGTCCAGCCAATAATGCGCTGTGTCTAGTTCTATAGGCATCTAGTCGAGCCGACTAGCAACAAGAGTTTGAATCAAAGTTGAGGAACCAATGAGTAAATTCGAGTTACTTACAGGTTGGTATCTGGTGGAATCATAAAAGGAAAGTATTTACTCTGTCTTTCGTTGTACGTACAGTAATGTTCATCGATGGTGTCCCTGTGACTCACTATTTTCCCTAGCTTTTTTTCAAATCAAATTTCCCTTCTACAAATATTTTATTTGCCAATGACCGGTGGCTTACTTCGTGACTCTGCTGCAACAACGCAGCTGTCATATTCTTAACAACCTGAAGGTTCCACTGGTCACGGGTAAATAAAATGTTCATAGAAGTAAAACTCGATTCTGGAGAAAATAGTGAGCCACGGGGACACCATCGATGAACATTACTGTACCAGCACGGTGTTTTCAAACCTACTCGCAATGAATAAGTAGCACATGCTCGCGACCATATTTCGAGGTTAGGTTGAGATCTGGTGAAATAAGTATTATCGCACGCGTAGATACTGGAGATAAATTCAGTAAAAACAGTAATGAGGTCAACTAACACATTACACACACATTGTGTTCGTAAACTTATTAATCAATCATTTTTTACTCATCATCTTTCACTAACAGGCTTCGACACATCTTCAACGCGTCACGTGTTTCCATATCCCCTAGCGTCGGTTAGTGCGTACTACGAACTCTCTAAATTTGAATCAGTGAAAACTACTGACAATCAGTGAAAAGTCACTGGTTTCCAGTCATAAGTCTGCCACTGCAACAATGAGTGGCAGACTTATAACTGGAAACTAGTGAATTTTCGCTGATTCAAATTCAGAGAGAACACGAAGGCGGGACGAATGCGTTCATGGCAACTCAAAACCTAGCTGGTCAAGAACTATTCGCCCAATGACAAACACTGTTATTTAATCTTACACACGCTTTTCAATTATTAATTTTTTAATTATTGTATCGTAATAGAAAGGTATTTCACGTAACAGCGAGCATTTCCAAGGCGGTAATGAAAATGAAATTTCAACATAGAATTTAGAGCTTCCACATTCGTGTAAATTACTTTAATGTTTCTATCGTTTCTATTGAAATAAATAAGAAGAATCTATATGTCTCAATACTGTTCAGACTGAGTATTTCTCAGTCTATCTCCTCATGTTGATTGCTTGTAATCACGTAAGAGAAGTCATACAGGAGGGTGGTTCTAGGATTCTCATTCACAAATGTGTAACTTTATTGATGATAGTTTATCTCTATATGAACTTGCAGGAGCAAGCAACCCCGAATAAAGGTGTCATATTAAATGTAACATCCAGCAACAATTAATTTTTTTAATCTGGCCGATTTCCGGATTAGGAAGTCGCGATACCTAAGGCTACTCTTCAAAAAAGGCTGAATCTAGATCGAATAGATGAGATTTAAAAAGCGGTGACAGAAAAATAAACTACATTCAGGCGACTCTTGATGGATTACAATTGGAAGTTTACAGTATAATTTAAGAAAAATTGAATCTCATTTTGAAAACTTGAATTTTAAAAATTAAAGGGCAGAAAATTTTGAGGGCCTAAGGCTATAGCCTTATTACCCTTATGTTTAATCCGGGCCTGGTCCTAATGACTTGTGATCGTTAGCGAAATTGGGTTTCATTCGCCGCTGCGTAATAATATTATATACATTTTCCGTTGAATATCTTAACAACATTGACAATTTTCAAGAAACATCTAAAGAACGTAGCCTAGCGAAAGACGAGTAACTGAGGCTTACAGGATGATCACGTCACAGGCGACGCGTAAAAGAGATCGAGTCAAAGGCTATCGATTATTGAATAAATAATACCTAGCTTTTAGATACGTGATGATATTTTATCACGTTATTATGATTTTTAATCATGAGATAAATTAACACTTATAAATATGACAAAAAATTAGAGAACTAACACATTTTCTAAGTCGTTTGTATTCGGGCGATGGTCCCTATGATTTTTGAAATGTACGACCAATCAACGCTTCAGAAATATTTGCACACGGTACGCGATAAGCCATCGTCCTTAGAGTCGTAGTGGGGAGTCTAAGGCCCACCCTATTTGGGTATTATCCGTCAACGCACTCATCAGTATTCATCGAGCCTGCAGACATCCCGAAAGGCCGGTAAATAACCAATAGAAAAAAAAATCAAGCCAGGCATGACCCGCAAAAGACAATTTGGTAAGTGTTTAATCAGTAAATATATATAGTATAATATATAAATCAAATTTGTTTTCTTGACCTCGGTGTGAGTGGATTGAAGGATTTCTTGGAAATGTAGGTCGTTAAATAAAAGTCAGAATTTTGACGTTTCGGCCCGAGTGGGGGCCCTCCTCAGAACATAACATTTAATAATCTGTGTGAAGAAAACAGAACAGTTTAGACTGTGAACCAGTAAGGTTGTTCTAAGAACTAAGTTACATAACACTCATAAGAGTGAATTAAATTAAACATAGCAAAACTCATACGAGTAATTAAAGAAGCTACCTATTTTGTTGCATAATGAGAATTAAATATAAGGAGCAAAAGTTGCAAAGAAGTTTTAAGCCTAAAAGGACCATGTGCTTTATATAACCTAAAAGTAGAGCAAAGAAAGATTGAAGAGAAGTACCATACCTTGAATATAAAAGATAAAAGAACAAAAGAAGAGAAAAAAAAGGATTAGTCATAACGACTAGATCAAGGATGCAAAAGCAATCCTTAACTTCCACTGCTCCATTAAAGAAATACTTGAAGGAGAAGCAATAAAAAAAAAAAATTGACAGCAGTGAGGACTCTTAGACAAGAAAGACAGGTCCTAACAGACCGAGCCACAGGAAGGAAGAGAGTTAAGCGAATCATTACAGTTGGACATAGAAAACGTAAGACTAAAGACTGGTAACAAGTCAGTCTAGTTACTAGACATACAAGGTAAAAAGCGACTACTTAGATGTAGTTATGTTAATTGGACTACTTATGTTTAGGGATAACCGTAGAATAGATGCTACTAAGATGTTCGACATCTTGTCTTAAATTAACAGAGTTATCATGTCCTACGATATTACACATTTCTAGCAACAATCTTTTATAGTAAAACGGCTCTTCATCCAAGATGTGAGTGTGGTCATAGTCAAAACGATGATCATTGTCCAAGGCATGCTTGGTTAACGCAGTATGTCTATCTACAGTTTCATGGATGTTTTTTTTATGTTCTTTGATTCTAGTCTGCAATTGCCTACCTGTTTGGCCAATATAAACCTTGTCACAATCTTTGCAGGGGATTTTATAAATTACACTCGAGCGTTTATCCCGAGAGAGCAGGTCTTTACCAGAAGCGAACAAGGAATTCAGATCATTATTATTTTTACCGACGAATTGTATATTATACTTCTTAAAGATCCTATTGAGAGGTTCAAATAATCCTGCTACGTAAGGAATCGATACGAACTTTTTTTGATGTTCGTCAATGATAGCCGTTAGGTTGTTCGCATTGTTGTTAACATCAGAGCGTAACAACAAGTTGTATCGCCTATGGATGTGTTTTTTTAAAAGTAATGCAGGGTAATCATTAGTACGTAGAACATCGAAAATAAGATCCAAATTCTTTTTGTGAAACTCACAGTTAGAGAGTCTGACAGCGCGATCCACCAAGTTAGAAATCGTGCCTATCTTGTACGACCTGGGATGGTGTGAGTGGAAGTTAAGATAACGTTGTGACCAAGTCTGTTTATGGAACCAATCCGTCTTGATAATGTGGTTGTCGTTGATGACTAACACATCTAAAAAGCTAATTCTATTGTTAGCTTCCAGTTCAATAGTGAATTGTAACCTCGGATGGAAACTATTAAAGGTGTTAAGGACTAGATCCACTTTGTCCAGTGGGACAGCAGTGATGATGTCATCCACATATCTGGCGTAGAAAGGCGGATTAAAGTCCAAACGTTTCAGACAGACCTGCTCCAAATCATCCATAACCAGATCGGACAAGATAGGCGACAGCGGCGATCCCATTGGAAGGCCGAATTGCTGAGCATAAATTGTGTTGTTAAATTTAAAGACAGCTGCCCTAAAGCAAATGTTCAAAGCCTTAATCAATTCCTCCTGTGGCACGGGGATGCTATTCTTAAATGTCAACCAACGTCTGGTGACCGAAGCTATAGCTGAATCAAGAGGTACATTAGTAAAGAGGGAGACCACATCCAAGGAGACAACCACATAACCAGAAGGGATTTCTATGCCTTTAATAAAATCGACAAAGCTGAACCTGTCTTTCACCCGAGATAGTGGAGGGGGTATGTTATTGCTCGACCAGCTGTTGAGCAGCTTCGCTAGATGATAGGTGGGGCTATTCAAGAAAGAAACTATAACCCTAAAAGGAGTATTCTTCTCATGAATCTTAGGTAGCCCATAAGCCCTAGGTGGCAGACAGTCTCGCTTGGATGTGGAAAATCTCACCGATTTACTAATGTACTTCCTTTCTACCCAACCAGAAGTCAGCTGGCCTACCGAATGTTGTAAAGTGTGAGTAAGATCATGCTTAACAATTTTGTAAGTATTACAGTCCGACAGCTGTTCAAGCATTCTTTGGATGTAAAGAGGTCTAGGAACAACCACCGTAGTGTTACCTTTGTCAGCTTTCACAAACATCAACTCGGGATGTTGTTTACGGAAGGCTTTGGTTTCAGAGATTTTAACACTCAAAGATTTAGATGTATTATACGGATTAGGTATAGAGTTCACTAGCGAGCTTAGGAGTTTCAGTAATAAGCCTAATCCGTATAATACATCTAAATCTTTGAGTGTTAAAATCTCTGAAACCAAGGCCTTCCGTAAACAACATCCCGAGTTGATGTTTGTGAAAGCTGACAAAGGTAACACTACGGTGGTTGTTCCTAGACCTCTTTACATCCAAAGAATGCTTGAACAGCTGTCGGACTGTAATACTTACAAAATTGTTAAGCATGATCTTACTCACACTTTACAACATTCGGTAGGCCAGCTGACTTCTGGTTGGGTAGAAAGGAAGTACATTAGTAAATCGGTGAGATTTTCCACATCCAAGCGAGACTGTCTGCCACCTAGGGCTTATGGGCTACCTAAGATTCATGAGAAGAATACTCCTTTTAGGGTTATAGTTTCTTTCTTGAATAGCCCCACCTATCATCTAGCGAAGCTGCTCAACAGCTGGTCGAGCAATAACATACCCCCTCCACTATCTCGGGTGAAAGACAGGTTCAGCTTTGTCGATTTTATTAAAGGCATAGAAATCCCTTCTGGTTATGTGGTTGTCTCCTTGGATGTGGTCTCCCTCTTTACTAATGTACCTCTTGATTCAGCTATAGCTTCGGTCACCAGACGTTGGTTGACATTTAAGAATAGCATCCCCGTGCCACAGGAGGAATTGATTAAGGCTTTGAACATTTGCTTTAGGGCAGCTGTCTTTAAATTTAACAACACAATTTATGCTCAGCAATTCGGCCTTCCAATGGGATCGCCGCTGTCGCCTATCTTGTCCGATCTGGTTATGGATGATTTGGAGCAGGTCTGTCTGAAACGTTTGGACTTTAATCCGCCTTTCTACGCCAGATATGTGGATGACATCATCACTGCTGTCCCACTGGACAAAGTGGATCTAGTCCTTAACACCTTTAATAGTTTCCATCCGAGGTTACAATTCACTATTGAACTGGAAGCTAACAATAGAATTAGCTTTTTAGATGTGTTAGTCATCAACGACAACCACATTATCAAGACGGATTGGTTCCATAAACAGACTTGGTCACAACGTTATCTTAACTTCCACTCACACCATCCCAGGTCGTACAAGATAGGCACGATTTCTAACTTGGTGGATCGCGCTGTCAGACTCTCTAACTGTGAGTTTCACAAAAAGAATTTGGATCTTATTTTCGATGTTCTACGTACTAATGATTACCCTGCATTACTTTTAAAAAAACACATCCATAGGCGATACAACTTGTTGTTACGCTCTGATGTTAACAACAATGCGAACAACCTAACGGCTATCATTGACGAACATCAAAAAAAGTTCGTATCGATTCCTTACGTAGCGGGATTATTTGAACCTCTCAATAGGATCTTTAAGAAGTATAATATACAATTCGTCGGTAAAAATAATAATGATCTGAATTCCTTGTTCGCTTCTGGTAAAGACCTGCTCTCTCGGGATAAACGCTCGAGTGTAATTTATAAAATCCCCTGCAAAGATTGTGACAAGGTTTATATTGGCCAAACAGGTAGGCAATTGCAGACTAGAATCAAAGAACATAAAAAAAACATCCATGAAACTGTAGATAGACATACTGCGTTAACCAAGCATGCCTTGGACAATGATCATCGTTTTGACTATGACCACACTCACATCTTGGATGAAGAGCCGTTTTACTATAAAAGATTGTTGCTAGAAATGTGTAATATCGTAGGACATGATAACTCTGTTAATTTAAGACAAGATGTCGAACATCTTAGTAGCATCTATTCTACGGTTATCCCTAAACATAAGTAGTCCAATTAACATAACTACATCTAAGTAGTCGCTTTTTACCTTGTATGTCTAGTAACTAGACTGACTTGTTACCAGTCTTTAGTCTTACGTTTTCTATGTCCAACTGTAATGATTCGCTTAACTCTCTTCCTTCCTGTGGCTCGGTCTGTTAGGACCTGTCTTTCTTGTCTAAGAGTCCTCACTGCTGTCAATTTTTTTTTTTATTGCTTCTCCTTCAAGTATTTCTTTAATGGAGCAGTGGAAGTTAAGGATTGCTTTTGCATCCTTGATCTAGTCGTTATGACTAATCCTTTTTTTTCTCTTCTTTTGTTCTTTTATCTTTTATATTCAAGGTATGGTACTTCTCTTCAATCTTTCTTTGCTCTACTTTTAGGTTATATAAAGCACATGGTCCTTTTAGGCTTAAAACTTCTTTGCAACTTTTGCTCCTTATATTTAATTCTCATTATGCAACAAAATAGGTAGCTTCTTTAATTACTCGTATGAGTTTTGCTATGTTTAATTTAATTCACTCTTATGAGTGTTATGTAACTTAGTTCTTAGAACAACCTTACTGGTTCACAGTCTAAACTGTTCTGTTTTCTTCTCACAGATTATTAAATGTTATGTTCTGAGGAGGGCCCCCACTCGGGCCGAAACGTCAAAATTCTGACTTTTATTTAACGACCTACATTTCCAAGAAATCCTTCAATCCAGTATAATATATACCTACAGATGAAGACGTGTAGTCCGACAAAATATTCACATCTTCATTCGCATGGAAACTTAATTCTTTTACTGAACTATATACATATATATCGCTGTGTATTTCGTAGATGCAAACATTATATTCTTTTTTCCGTGTATTTCTCATTCGCATGGAAACTTTTAATTCTTTCACCGAACTATGTGCATATATATATATATATATATACTAGGGGGGCTACGCTACGCGCGCCAACCCCCCATGTCACATGCATTCATTAACGTATTTTTCATTCGGTCCCAAAGTAACGGAAATTCCTAACGGACATTAATATTGATCATTGTACATCATTTATAAGATGCATACATATTATTAACAAATAATAATGAAAAAAGAAAAAAAACACGAATTTAAGTTCCATTCGAAATTTTCCGAAAATTAGATATGATGTTAATCAGTTAATTATCCTAATAAGTTAATGTACGTATGTAGAGTATAGAAGTGGTCTCCAAAATTCCCGGAAAGTATTCTAAGAATAATTTTAGGCACGTCGAAGTTTACGGGCCTGTCAACGGATCATGTAATCCCGAAGGGTAGCGTAACGGTAGGTAATGAAAAACCTGAAAATAATAATATATGAATGAGGATAATAACAATTCTTCGAACAGTTAATGTTTCTACACCACTCTTCAGTAGGTAACCCGGTGCGTTTTTTCTAAGTGGTATAGGCCGTTCTTCGGAATATTCGGCAACTATTCCATAAATATTATATCATATAATTGACTAATTAATATTAATATCCTATATATAACTCATATAACTCATCGATATTAATATTGAATATTTCATAGTCGGTATATTTTAAATAGAACAACCTTAAATTTTTTTTTAATTTTTTGATATTGTATATTTACAAATGATTTATGAATGATTAACATTATAATTGTATTATCATGAGAGTATTTATTTATTACAAAGAGTAAAACTGATTTTTAATAATTTTTAAGTCATTTTGGTTTGTAATGAATTATTGCTGTTATCTTGTCCAGGTATTCGGTATTCCATACTCTCCGCTTCGTAGTTCTCATAGTACCAGTCTTCTGCTCTATACATTATGGCGCAAAGCTTCCATATATCAAGGCGCAAAGCAGCCATATAAGCATGTGCAAAGCAGCATGGATATGGTCGTCGGCTTTGTACTTCACGTATTCCATGCCTTCTGTCTCGAAGCTTTCGTGGTAGCCTTCGTGGTCCTCTGTTTTATATAATATGGCGCAAAGCAGCCAGATATTCATGCGCAAAGCAGCCAGATATTTATGCGCAAAGCAGCATGGTTATGTTATATTTTTCTATGAATAAAAAGTAATTAATCGAACTTTAGCGGGAAATTGTCTTTGATACGGACGAATCCTAAAGATGATAATTCTTCCATATCTAGCAAATATCTAGTATTTTCGAATATATATCATTAATTCAACCTTCCACTTCTATTCCTTTTTAGAACACCGCCAGCAATTTTTGAAATTTGAAGTTCTCCTGAATTTTTAAAGTTTTCTTAAGTACTTCTTTCTCTCAAGTTTCGCTGTTTTTGGATCTTTGCACGCGTAGGTGATAATCTAAAAAAAAATCGACTTTATTTTAACGCTGATAATAATTCAAAAATTAACCGAATCTGTAGGGTAATTTTTGGTGAATATTATAATATATATTCAACTTCCGTTTTATATTATTAGGAATTTCGATTATCCTCTGATTCTATTATTTCTTTATCCTAGAACTCTGCTAACAGCTCTTGCTCTCTATCAGCTTGTTGTATCTGTTCCATGTGTTCTATGTATGCATCTTGTTCCATTATTTCATCAATTTCCGAATTTGTTGAATCGTCTATTATAATAATTTAATTAATCTTTAGTGATATCACGTTTGAATTAATGTATTAATCTCGCTATTACGTAATTAAATACATATCTATATTACATACTCTGGCCCACTGGTGGTAATGCGATTAATCCGCGCTGTTCCATCTCTGTTTCGAGTATTGTTAACGCTTCTATCAACCCCACATATATCGCGTCCAATTCTTCGTCTGTTGGTTCGTCTATTGGTTCGTCTATTATGATAATTTAATCAATTTTTAGTTAATTCACATTATGTCACGGTTTCCTATCGGTTGAATATCACATACTTCGCGCTACTGGTGCCGATATGACTGATTCCCCTTCCAGTTTTTTAATGTTAAAATTTTGAAATCGTTCCATAAGTTTGAATATTTAATTGTCTCTTGAATGATACTTAACCGCGAACCATTTTTTACGACCGGTAGAATTTGACGAAAATCGCCACCTAGAATGATTAATTTACCTGCAAATGGAAGATTATAAATATTACAGCAATCTTTCAATGTTTTATCGATAATTTCCAATGCTTTTTTGGGGATCATTGACGCTTCATCCCATATAATGATATCACATTCCCTCAATTTTTTTTTATCAGAATCTAACTTTAAAAACGAAGTTTCGATGTTTGATAAGTCTAAAGGTAGTCTAAATGTTCGATGACTTGTCATGCCACCTGGTAATGATACAGAAGCTATCCCTGTCCACGCCATAGATACAACTTTTTTGCCTTGACTGATATAATAATGAATCAACGTTTTGTATAAAAACGTCTTTCCGGTACCTCCAGGACCATCAATAAATATCAGACGATTTTTATTAGTATTCGTTATATAATCAAATATATGTTTTTGATCTTCATTACATTCCGTAATCATTTCTTTAAATAATTTTTCATTATTCATCGTAAATATTTGTTTTTCTTCGAAATTTTCATTATCTATTATCGGTTCTGGAAGTTGAAAATCCGAGCATGTCATATTTTCTGAATTTAAAATATCATTTATTTCTTTCAAAGCTCTGCCCTCGTTATTGTCTTTAAAATCTTCGACAAAAAATTTTTTATACTTATTCCAAATTTCTTTGGCAAATGACACATTGTCCGAAATAAGAAACCACGCGAAGAATTTACGTAATTGTTTAGGCATTCCGACACTGCATACTTCTTCAAAAATTTCAAAAATGTGTTCGTCACTTTCGACTAATCCCATCGCGATAGCAGTTTCTTTATAAGACGGATAGATATTATTTTCATGTTCCTTTAAATCGTTAAAAGACATGGCTCCTTTCTTTCTATTTAAAATTAATTTTAAATGAAAACGTTCCGAATCTTTAGGACTCACGCTGTTGATACGTCCTACCACTTTTGAAAATTGTCTACGTTTTATCCATTTCTTTTTGGAAAGATCAAATAGATAACTTTTCGGTATGTTAATGTACAGAATTTTTTTTGCGATATCGTCTTGTTGATTTAATTTAAACCAAGCTGTTAAGGTGGTTTCATAATTTTTCAATGCAACTTCTTCTTTATTTTCCTCAAAAATTATTCTTTGTTGGTTCTCGGTATGGACTGCTAAACGAATAATGGTATGAGATCTAGCAGAGAGGGGTAATTCTTCTATTCGCCAGGCAGATTCCATTGGACTTAAATACCGGCTATCAATATACTCAGAAATTTCGTCATAAGTTTCGTCATTTTTATCAACCTCTGTCTGCGGACCCTTCTTTAACTTGACGTATGCCCTATCATGTCCTTTATGTAGGTATTGATAGATGTATTTTATACTCATAACCGAAGCACAATATTCTACATTTATATGACATTCATATTTTCTCAATAATTCAGGATTATAAGGTACTACCATCGAATTGTCTACGTTAATAAATTCACCGTTAATTTTCTTATTGTACACATATCCTTTATCGCGATTATCGGTACGTCTGTAAATTGGAAAACCATTATCTTTAAACACAGTATGCTTACAAAATGCTTTTGGAAAATTCTTTGTACAAATGTTTTTGTTGGAATCATAACATACTGAATAAGATGTATGTGGACCATGCAACATATGTTTGATTACTAAATTTTGTAAATGGATATCATTGGAAGGAATTTCCGCACTGATAAATTTATCTACTGCTTCCGGATTCGACAATTTGTTAGCGTAGTCCAAGACACATAAAATATGAGAATGGGGTAAACCGCGTTTTTGAAATTCAATGGTATAAACAAATGCTAATATCTTTCCAAACATTTTTCCACTAATAATGTCAGACATGATAGATTTAAGTTTAGAATAAAATAGCCTTACGATTAGCGTTGGAATATCGTTGCAAGTTGTTCCAGGTGGAAAATTATTTAATATCCTCCTAATTTCTGGCCAATTCGGATTGCAAGTAACAGTTATGAACAAATCAGGTCTACCGATATCCCTACAAATAGCAACTGCATCTTGATATAATTGATACATGTGTCGCGGACTACCTATATACGAAGATGGTAATACAAACATATTTCCTAACCTTTCTTTAATTTCGAAATTACCTGATCTATTCATAGCACTTCCGGCAACGTGGTCCACTAATCCCTGATAACACTCGATTCGTAACTGTTTTTGGTTGTACCTGATGTAATTCAATCTATTATTTTCGATTATTATATAAGCTTGAATTATATATTGTTGTGTCAACCTTCCACAATACAGAACGGGATTAAATTTACTTTTCGGTCTGTACGCTAAACGATATGAGTAATATTGAAGTGCTGTTAATCGTTTTTGAACATCTGGATTTTGTGTGAATATTGAGCTCCAACCTAAATCACCACATGGGAACATCAACGGGAAAACCATAGGGTCGATATGAAATGATAATTTGTTCAAAGATGTATAACTATTTACACCAGGTGGAAGATCTTTTGGATAAACACACATATCAAACGATGATGGTATCTGACCATCTTTGGATATTATTAAGGCAGCACAATCCGCAGTCGTAGGAGTATTGTACCTATTTTTATCTAAATTTATATCACGGACAAAATATAAATAATATTCTGGTAATGATTCGTCTTGACTGAGTTGATACAAATATTTATATTTTTTGGCATACGGGTTATTATTATTCAACAAATTATGTATATGCTCAATGTGACTTTGTACTAAATTATTATCCTCCTTTAGGCGTTTTTGTGTTGCTTCATAATCGTCATATATATAAATTTGTCCAAAATTTGGAATTCCATCATTTGCCGAAATGATACTGCTCGGTATTGTGTGACACACCTGACCTTGTATTTTCAAATTATAAACACTTTTCTTTGACTCGCTCAGCACATTTACACTGAAACTTGCGAATGAAAAACGATTATTATAATATCTAATTAGGTCCCTAAATTTTTTGTCATTTAACACTAAATTTTTTAATATTTCGTCGTAATCACTCATCGGAGGAAGTTTTATTTTCCCATAATGACAGCAACTTTTTTTTGAGAATTCTACTGACCAAAATAGTGCTGAACAATGTGGGCACGTATAATTTAAATCCCCGAAATCGAGATACCAATTTTCTCGAGGTAATGCTTCTATTTGATCATTTAATTTTGCAGCTTGCTGGGTTATTCTTTTCTTATTTAATCTATATTCCGCCATATTTGTCACTTTATCTTTGTTTCTTTTCTTATCTATACGCTTTTCGTTCATTGCTGCAACTAAATCTTTCTTCCGTTTTTGATCTAAACGCTTTTCATTCATTGTCTTGACTAAATCTTTATTCCGCTTTTGATCCAAACGTTTCTCATTCATTGTTTCAACTAAATCTTTCTTCCGCTTTTGATCTAAACGCTTTTCATTCATTGTCTTAACTAAATCTTTATTCCGCTTTTGATCCAAACGTTTTTCATTCATTGTCTCAACCAAATCTTTCTTCCGCTTTTGATCCAAACGCTTTTCATTCATTGTCTTAACTAAATCTTTCTTCCGCTTTTGATCCAAACGTTCCTCATTCATAGTTTCAACTAAATCTTTATTCCGCTTTTGATCTAAACGCTTTTCATTCATTGTTTTAACTAAATCTTTATTCCGCTTTTGATCTAAACACTTTTCATTCATTGTCTTAACTAAATCTTTATTCCGCTTTTGATCCAAACGTTTTGCATTCATTGTCTCAACTAAATCTTTTTTCCGCTTTTGATCCAAACGTTTTTCATTCATTGCCGTAACTAAATCTTTCTTTCGTTTTCTATCCAGACGCTTTTCATCCATTGTCTCAACTAAATCTTTCTTTCGCTTTTTCTCTATTCGCCCTTCGCCCATACCTCGAATAGTATCCCTGAACCTTTTTTCATTCAATCTATTCTCGGAAAGATTTTCTACCCGTCGTTTTTTATTAATTCGTTCCTTGTTACGATAGTAGTGTAGGCGATTAATTCTATCTCTACCTGTTAAACTTGAATTCTGTGAATTTATAATGTCATAGTGACCTTTGTCTAAACAGCCAGATAATAAAAGAATTAATTTATTTATATTCATTTCATCCCCATATTTTCTTGGATCCTCAAAATGATTTATATATACCGATACGTGTATATTATAAATCGTGACGAACGACTGCATTTCTACTTCCCCCCCGAAAACTCCTGTTCTAGACATATGCGATTGGTATGTATATTTATCTAAAATTTCTGAATTGTATGATTCATCGCCCACAATAAATGATTTATACACTGACCAGTTGTGTACTACATTAGAAACAATTTGCAACCTTATCTTATGATACTTTTCTTGATCATTATATAAAAAATACGAAAAACATCTAAATAAACAATTACCGTCTCCAACTATGCGTACTGTAATAGCCCGGTTATGATTTATTTCGATTAACTATCTCCTTAGCTAAGTTTTCAATTAACGATCTCCTTAATTATTATCCGCAGTTGAATACCTACACTTCATAAAGTAAATACGCAACGAAAAAATAAATCAACCGCAGTAAATAATATGTTTATTCTACTCTCACCTTGACTATTTCACGTGATATCCGATCCACGGAATCTCTTCAGGATTCAGGATTCAGGATCAGATAATCAGATCTATTTTTCGATATCCCTTCAAATCTGTCAAAACTCAAAATCTCAAGTTTTATCGAACAGTTGGCTTGCGTTGTTCCTCTATCTATTGTTTTCCGCAAACTGTCAATTTGAAAATAGGTTCGTCTCCCGTCGCTCCCATTGGAATAGGTTCGTTCCCTCAACATCAAGGCCCGATTCCGAATTCTCAATTCATATTCTTTTCATGTCCTACGTGTATCAAAAAATGTTCTCGGGATCCCCAAGATTACCCAATATATTTTTTCAGATATATCAAATCTCCAAATGTCGAAAAAAACATACAGTGAGTTTGCGTGGATGAGCGACATGCCTGGAACCGAGGATGCCCGAACAGGTACGCATATGACAAGAGGTACCTGTCCGGGTATCTTTGGTTCCGTGGCCTTATTCTGATTTTGTATCATGCGCGATAATAGAGATTTCCCATGTAAAGCGGCTTCATGATTGGCCATTGTCCCTTTATAATATAGAGAGATATATTATAATATATATATATATATTCTTCATATTTTATGTTTGTATGAGATTACAAATTTATAAATATACATTTATGATGGTGATTATCGGTGTGAAAAAAAGGTGTATCGCGTGAACATCGTATTAACCGTACTCTTCTGTGGCACTGGCACGGACGATTTTGGGTAAACCGCGAAAATTATAAGGAATTTATGAGAATTCTATGGGATGCGTAAATCCTGGGAAATCACCTGAAAACCCATTGGAAATCCGCGGATCCGTTAGCTCGAGAGAATCCCCGGAAAATCTGTGGGAAACCATGGCAAGAGAGAAACGGCAGGAAAACCGGCGGGAGAAACGGCGGGAAACGGCAAAGAAGGGAATGGGCAAGGGGGAGGGGAGGGAAATGAGCCGAGCGGGGTCGAGAAGGCCGCGGGCGAGGGAGGGGGGATTCGAGGGGGGTCGAGGAAGCCCAGGGAAAGAGGGGGGGGGGGGGCGAAAAGAGCCGAGCGGGGTCGGGGAGGCCCAGGGCATCAACCAAACCCAACCTGACCCAACCCAACCCAACCCAACCTGACCCAAACCAACCCAACCCAACCCAACCCAACGAAGCCGAAGGGAGCCGAGGAGGGCCCAGTCCTTGGGCCCTTACTTTGAGTCATGTGAACCCCTCACCGCCGTTCCATGGCCTCCTCGACTCCGCTCGGGTGGGAGGAAACCGAGCGGAGTCGAGGAGGCCATGGAATGTCTGACACGGCGGCGCCGGCTTTGACCTTTGACCTTTGACCTTTGACCTTTGACCTTGAAAAGTCTGACACGGCGGCGGCGGCGGCGGCGGCGGCGATATATCTTTATAATATAGAGAGATATATACTAGGGGGGCTCCGCCCCCCTGCGCGCTTCGCGCGCCAACCCCCCATATTTTATCAGTTGTTTCAAGACCCGAATAATCCGCGGATTGTATGTTCTTCGGAAAATGACCGAATTTTCGATGAAATCCAGTGTTTGTTTTGTGACGCCCGATTACATATTCTCCTCACATTGGCTATCAGGTACTAAGAATTTAGAATCGATATTTTAAACTTTAGACTTTATACTTTATACTTCATACTACAAAGAGCCGTCGCCGCCGTGTCAGTATCGCAGGGAATCATGGGCAATAATAAGTGCAAACTGTGACCCAATAACAATGAGTAACTATGTTCGGTTTGGTCGGAACAAAAAATGAAAATACGAACAGTAGAAGTCAAGTTTTATAATATTTCAGTTCTTCCACGTGAATCGGATTCACATAATCTGTGTGACTACTATTTTTGATTTTTTCACTTTCGATACCCGAGGAAAACCAAGGATACCCGAGGATAGCCGAGGATACCTGAGGAAACCCGAAGAAAACCGAGGATACCCGAGGATATGCGAGGATACCCGAGGATACCCGAGGATACCCGAGGATACCCGAGGATACCCGAGGATATCCGAGGATACCCGAGGATACCCGAGGATATCCGAGGATACCCGAGGATACTCGAGATACCCTTAGGTGGGTTGGGTTGGGTTAGATATTGAGGATACCCGAGGATACCCGAGGTTACCCGAAGATACCCGAAGATATCCGAAGATACCCGAGGATACCCGAAGATGTACCCGAGGATACCTGAAGATACCCGAGGATACCCGAGGATACCCGAAGATACCCGAAGATACCCGAAGATACCCGAGGATACCCGAGGATACCCGAAGATACCCGAAGATACCCGAGGATACCCGAAGATACCCGAGGATACCCGAGGATACCCGAGGATATGCGAGGATACCCGAGGATACCCGAGGATACCCGAGGATACCCGAGGATACCCGAGGATACTCGAGATACCCTCAGGTGGGTTGGGTTGGGTTAGATATTGAGGATACCCGAGGATACCCGAGGTTACCCGAAGATACCCGAAGATACCCGAAGATACCCGAAGATACCCGAGGATACCCGAGGATATCCGAGGAATTCTGGGGAAAACAAATGAATTCTGGGAAAAACCCAGAAATTCTGGGGAAAAAACAGAAGAATTCTGGGACAACCCAGGAATTCTGCGAAAAACAAAAGAATTCTGGGGAAAACAAAAGAACTCTGGGAAAACCCAGGAATTCTGGGAAAAACAAAAGAATTCTGGGGAAAACAAAAGAATCTGAAATATTGACACCCAACCCAACCTGACCCAACCCAGCCGAACCTAACCCATCCGAACCAAACCCACCCTGACTCAACCCACCCTGACCCAACCCAACCTAACCTGACCCCACCCAACCTAACCCAACTCACGCTGACCCAACCCACCCTGACCCAACCCAACCCAACCTGACCCAACCCAGCCGAACCTAACCCATCCGAACCCAACCTGACCCAACCCAACCCAAAGAAGCCGAAGGGAGCCGAGGAGGGCCTAGATCCTTGGGCCCTTGCTTTGACTCATGTGAATCCCTCCCCGCTATTCCATGGCCTCCTCGACTCCGCTCGGGGGGGGGGGGGGAGCCGAGCGGGGTCGAGGAGGCCGTGGATCAAAAAGTCTGACACGGCGGCGGCGGCGGCGATATATCTTTATAATATAGAGAGATATCGCTGTGTATTTCGTAGATGCAAACATTATATTCTTTTTTCCGTGTATTTCTCATTCGCATGGAAAATTTTGATTCTTTTACTGAACTATATATATATATTGTAACATTGCATTTTGCAACGCGTGTTACAAGTGACTCCCGAACCCTTAGACGACCATAGTTACGAAGGGTGGATGCATGACAGAAGCATGAATGCGTTTTGGTTAGCCCCGAGGCTATAAACTCTCCGAGAGGCGACCGTGACCGATCTAAGACTGTAGAATTTAGTTCTTATTCTTTTTGTTTTTTTTTACCTTTTCTCTATTATGTGAGAGTCGAGGCCCAGACGACGGCTAAAAATTGCATCGGAGACCCGATCAGACGAACTTACGACGCCAAATATCGACTGTTGGGATCCTTTTCGACGAACGCCACATAAAAGCTCCGGAGCATAGTAGTGGCCATGCTACCTCCCGCTATTAAACGAGAGGACACGGGGGAGTGCCAAGGGCATTCTGCAACGTGGGATATCGGTGGTGGAAGAGATTCCCGCCACCAAGAAGAATCTGCAGCCCGTGATCCTCCGATTTAGCGAGCTACAAACACCGTGGTTAACTTCGAATTTTGCGCGCCGCGACGATAGGTCGCCATATTTAAGGATCTCGCAGTAGATTTGCAAAATCGATAATCGATCGCCTATTGAGGGCGCTAAGTACCGGCACCATGCCGTCTGATCACTCTGCCGTAGGCCTGCCTCGCAGGTAGAGCCACGAGCTCTAGTGCTCGCGCTAATTGTAGAAATTACCTTTTGTAGTAGCCACAAGGCTGATTTTTTTGGTGTGAATTTCCTGCGGGAAAGCGTTTGAGTCTGTTGAGTTCGAGTTGGTGCATCCGGGGGCTCGTAGTCGAGCCGCCACGAGGCCTTGCATTTTGGCTGGAAAACGGTAAGCGTTAGCCAATTTGACTCATACTAATTTGAATTCGGCAAACGGCCATCAGCCATCTTGCCGTATTTTCCGAGCCACGAGGCTTTTAGAGATTTTTGCAAATCAAATTAAGACGACCTCCGAGTCGGTAGGCCGTCACCAGTGTCTCACGCAGTAATAGAGTTTTGAGGTTTAGTCTTGGAGTAAGATTTTTGAGTTTTGTGTCACGTAATAGTGCTTTTTGTAGAGCCGTAGGTTTTCGCACGTGAGTGCGAGAAAGATAGTCTGACTACGTCGCTGTCGCGCTCTCTTCCTCTCACGGAGAGATTCAGATCGTTATTATATTTTGAATTTGGTTTACTTTTTTTTTGTTTCGCCTACGAAGGCAGAGTTAATTCAAGTTAATTTTAAGTAATAATTCTGTGGATCAGTTATTGTGCCTTACGGGCATATTCCAGTCTTTAATTTGTAATTTTTGTTCCACGAGGACCGAGGTTGTCGAGTTACTTATTTTTGCATTATTTTGTTTTGTTATTGCTCTCCTACGTGGAAGCTAGTAGTTTATTAATTATTGTAAAACTCGTCAAGCGTGGCCAGGTCGCCTGTATACGACCTGTGGCCGTTCTTTATCCGAGGGGTATTAAAATAGATCCATTCTCTTTAGTTTGACAGCAGGATTGGGAATCAGGATTTCACACTAGACTTTACTTTATTTATATAAACTTTTTATATATATTTTATTCTGATAATACCCTTTTAATTTACATTAGTATCACATGTATATGAACACGAGGTAAAGCCTGATGAAACGGAAGTAAGTAAGAAAAGAGTTCCTTCTAAAAAGGAAGCAGTCGAGAAGAAAAAGATAGGAGAAGAGAAACCTGTGAAGAAAACTTGACCCACCGCTGAGATAGCGCTTCACGCCATCTAGTAGTCACGAAGCATCAACTTCAACACTCCCTCCCTTCGTGACAGTTTTTTTTTTTTTTTTTTTTTTTAGGATATTGAAGATATGGTGTCAATTATTTCTTCACGTCTGATTGTTTATTCTCCATCATTCTTTCCTTCTACTTCGTCAGCTTGCGGATATGTTCCTAAAACAAATTTAAAAATTTCTCTGAATAATATATACGTCTAAGCACGGTTCCTTCTCTGATATTATGTTTTCTATTTCAGTTGTTCAATATTTTATTTCGGTGATACTCATGAGAGCTTATAGGTAGGGGTTTTGTCATAATATCGGCCTCGTTTTCAGTAGTGGAAACCCAATTTACTTTAACTTTGCCCTCATGAACACAAGATTTTATATAGTCACCGTGAGTAGTGGCCATATGCACTTTACTACCAGCCTGCTCTCTAATTTTGAGATTTTTTTGAATGTTGTCTAAACTGTCATCGAAATTTTTCATTTTGTGGCTCCCATCCATTTGAGTACAATCAACTGCTGATTTATTGTCGCACCAAATGGTTACGGGATACAAAGTCTGACCAGTTATGTCTCTGATGGCTTTGTCCAATGACACAAGCTCTTGACAAGCATCACTCATGGCTAAAGTTTCAGCTTGGCAGGTAGATAAAGAAACATAATTTTGTTTATGGCTTCTCCATGCCACGGAGTCACCAAACAACTTTATTACGTAACCTCCTGTAGACGATGAGTTTTCACAATCTCTGAAGCTTGCGTCCGTCATCGCCTGAAGTTCGTTTTCTTTAGAGCGATAAGTTAATCCTAGGTTGGAGGTCCCTCTAAGATATCTAAAGATTCTCTTTACATCTTTCCAATCTGATTCTGATGGGTTGACTTGTTTTCTAGACAGGTAATTTACTGGATAAGATATATCCGGTCTTGTAGCTCCAGCAAGATATAAAAGGCTACCAATCGCTTCTCTGTATGGAGCTTGAGTTTTAGTTTGATTTTCATGGGAACCTTCAAATTCTCTTTTTCTAACTTGTCTGGTCACCATGGGAGTTTTACATGGTTTACACTCTGTCATGTTGAATCGTTGTAGACATTTTTCAATGTAATCTGACTGAGTCAATGTAATAAGCTGTTTATTTCTGTCTCTGAATATCTTCATGCCTAAGAAATCCTTCGGGTTACCAATGATTTTCATCTGAAATACTGAACTTAGCCTAAATTTGACTTCGTTAAGTTTGTCAATGTTATTGCTAGCTAAAATGATGTCATCAACATAGACTACCATCATCAACATCTGACCATTTTTTCTCCATGTGAACAAACAAGGTTCATTGATGTCTTTTTCCAGGCCCAATTTCAGGGCTTCTTCTGAAAAACATTTGTTCCACCTTTTGGGGCTAATTCTGAGTCCATACAAAGTTCTTTTAAGTTTGCAGGCTTTTGTTTCCTTAGTTTTTGCGTTTATCTCTAAGCCTTCGGGTATCTCCATGTATATATCTTCCTCTAAAATCCCGTTTAAAAAGGCAGTTTTTACGTCCATCTGACATACTTCCAAGTCGTACTTGTTTATAATTGCAAAAACAGATCTGATTATTGGTAATCTTGATACTGGCGCATACGTTTCTATTAATTCATACTCATTGGTATCTTTGAAGCCTCTAATTACCAGTCTTGCCTTGTAAATTATTTTTCCTTCTGAATCAGTTTTTCTTTTAAAGACCCATTTAGAGTCTATCAGGGGAATTCTTTTTCCATCTTCCGAAAATGGTCTATTAACTACATCCCAGACATTATTATCAGCCATAGACTCAAGCTCTTCTTTGATTGCATTTAACCATAAGGGAGCTTCTTCTGATAGCATTGCTTCTTTAAAGCTTGTAGGATCTTTGTTAGTCTGAGCGATACATGCATACCTCTTTTCATCTTCAACCAACGGATCAACTTTCCCTTTGATAATTGGTTGTGAGGTATCATCATTCCGACTTACATTTTCAGACACATTCTCAACTCGTGCTTGCCTCAAGTGTGACCAGGTAGGTCGATTTGTTTTAGCTATTCTCTTTGGATTTTTGCGAATTGGTGCAATATCTTTTGTGGCTGTTTCATCTGATTTTCTCTTTCTGGGTCTACCTGATCCGTTCGTAACCTTTTCGACTTGATCTTCATGTTTATCGTCACCTTCCGGTTCATCTGAATTTTTTAGCCATTCCAAGTCATTTATGTTAGACATAGCTTCAGAAGCTATTGTATTTGTTTCACCATAGATATCTTTGTAAACAATCTTTTCATTAAATCTCACATGTTTGGAGATTATATATTTATTACTTTCGGGGTGCCACAAGACATATCCTACTTTACTGTATCCTACCATTATAGTTCTAACGGCTCTATCTGAAAACTTTCCTTCTGGTACTGGTATTTTGACATAGGCAATGCATCCAAAACGTTTTAGTTTGTCTAGGTGTGATTTTAACCCCAGATTCAGCTTATTCAGCGGAGTTTCAAAATTGATACCACTATGAGGGGTTCTGTTGTACATATGTATACCAGCTTCCGATGCTAACATCCACATGTGTTTTGGTAAGCCAGACTCTGAAAGTAATGCTCTGATTTTCCACTGTAGGGTTTTATTAAATCTTTCCGAAGTGCCATTCAACTCTGCCGTATATGGTGGTGAAAAATCCTGTTCTATTTTTTCTGATTTCATTATGTTTAAAAATTCTCCACCGGTATATTCACCAGCATTGTCAGCTCTGATAAAACAGACTTTTTCATCTCTTCCCAACAGATTTCTCATAAACACTAAAAATTTTTCAAGACAATGTCCAGCTTCACTTTTCATTCTGATGGCATATGCTTTAGCGTATCTGGAGTAGTCATCAATAAATACTATTATGTACTTATTGCCTCCAGGGTAAGAGAGTGGCTTAATTGGTCCCATACCGTCGGTATGTATTCTAGCCAAAGGTCTCGTGGCTTTATCCCTGCTTTCACGAAAAGGTAATTTTTCCATTTTAGCCAGGATACAAACTTCACAGTTTGATATTTCATTCTCAAACTTGACTTCTTCAAGAAGGTCTTCTGTTTTTTGCAGGGTCTTCAGATATTTGATGGATGGATGACCCAATCTGATATGCCACATCATCCCTTTGCTTATGTTGTTCCTTCGACATTCATTAATTTTTCTCTGATTCGACTCTGAAACTAGACATTCGATAAGCTTTTTGTCCGTTTCCTGATTAAGATTTATAATTTTTCTCTGAAGCATTTGTTCGTCAATGTTGTCAAAGGAGCAAAACAATTGATCATCTGATATTACTGTGGAAGAGTCTTTCTGGCTCTGAACAACTTCTGTTTCAACCTCCCTCCCAATCTCAGTGAGATTCTCCGACTCTATTAAATGATTATCTGTTTGAAGATCCAAGATATCTGACTGAGATTGTTCGAGAAGTTCGTCCAACGTACCAATAAAAGCCGTACATGAGTAATCATCATAGTATGTCATAGACTCATCTGAATTTTTTCCGTCTTTTTCTACCTTTAATTTGATTACCCAATTCGGCCTCATGTATATTCCTGTTAAATACTCTGAGCCCGACTGTTTTTCATAAATACTTATTTTCTTATTATCAAGATATATACTTAATCCTAGATCTGCGAATCGTCTAAGAGATATTAAATTATCGGATATTTTACTAGCTGCTATTACGTTACTCAACTTGATAGTTTTATTTTCATCGATATTTGACTTTAGAATTAAATTCCCTTTACCGTCAATTGTTATATTAGCAGATTTATTTTTATTTGCGCTTTTGATTACTCCCCCTTCACATTGTTTGAAATCATGTAAGTATATATTCTTTCCTACTATATGATCTGTTGCCCCCGAGTCTGCTATAAATTTAATCTGGGATTTCGAAATATTATTAACTTCAAGTATCTTACTTGCTTCGGCAAGTCGCGCCTTAGTTTTCCCATCTTCTTGTTGTTTTGCATTTCTCCCAGGGGTGACAGCTTTCATTGAGTTTTTATAAACTCTGCCTCTGACGTTATGTCCGCTACTGAAACTGCTTCTACCTCTTGAGCCTCTGAAGTTGCCTCTGCTTGCACCGCGTCCTTGGCCTCTGAAAGAGTTTCGTTGAAAACCTCCATTGGGTTTAGCATTATTATCAATGTACGCTTTCGGACGTACGTAACCATCTTTTGGGTTTTCTTTGTTTGGACAGCATTCATCATTCCCTTTGTGGTTAGTCACCTCTTGGCAATAGAAGCAGTACCACATTCCATATGCTGACAGTGGACATTGTTTTTGAGAGTGACCAGCTCGCTTACATCTGTGGCACTTGATTTCAGAAGAGTCATCTGAATATTTTTGAGCTATTGACGCTTTTGCTCCTGGGTTTCGTGTAGTTTCTTTTTGTATCGAAAACTCTGATTCAAGTTGTAAGATGTAGTTCGTTATCTCATTAATAGTCATATCTCTGTTGTCAATTTGATGTTGAGTGTGGTTGACTGTATTTAAGCTATTATGACATTCAACAACTGCTTTGTAGTAAGCTGCTCTTCTTTCTTCTTCTGATAGTGGTACTGTTGAATCACATGTGTCGTATTCTTGTATTATTGCGTCAAATCTGTTGTAGAAATCTTTGATTCTTTCTGCCTTTCCCTTTTTCAGCGAGTATAGTTTAGCTCTTACTGCAGATGCTGAAATATTGGCTTCTGATTTTCTCAAACGTTTGATTTCTAGCAATATTTCTTTTGGGTCCATTATATTCAGGATCTTTTTATGGTAATGCTCGTTCACTCTATTGATAATTGTGTTTCTTGTTTCAACAGAGCGATCATGTTTTTCTTTTGAACTAAATTCCTTTGATATAAAGGCTTGATCGTCGATGACGCTTAATAGGTCATACGATAGTAATTCTGACTTGAGATAATCATACCATACATTCAAAGTTACACTTTCAGTCAATTTATAGTTTGACCTAAACGGAACTCTTGTTTTTGAGTTTTCTACACTCTTGCTGAAAGCTTTAAAAGTTTGGCTTAATTCGCTGATCACATGATTCGTCTGAGTCGTAATATTAATTTCACTACGAGTGTCTCCAATGAAGTAGTCTGGATTCAAAGTAGATGAATGAATATTTTCACTTAATAGTACGGGTCTTGGGTTTGATTTTCTGAGCTGTTGTATGGATTGTTCATTCTTTTCTTTCAGATCACTAATCATTTTCTCGATTTCAATTATTCGAGCTTTTTGCTCTTCATTGATCTTTTGAAGTTCATCGACCTTCCTTTGATGAGCTTCATGAGTTATATATTTCACAAGCATAGGTGGACGGCCAGGTGGGGTGTAGCTTCTTTCCAAATCTGAATTTATAAACATTTTATTCTGATAAGTTTGGTTTTTATACACTCATGCATATATTCTAATGAAACAAAGTTCCTCCGTTTTCTTTTTCTACATTATCGAGAAGGCAAAGAAACGGAAATTACCAGATCTGGATTCTCTGATATTTTCAAATGTTTATATTCGATAAAAATTAGAGATAATACCTTGGGTGTAATCTAGTTCTACGTCTGATTGTTCAACGTTGTTTTCGTTTCCTCTATCTTGTGATTCGTTACCTTGTCTTCTAGACATTCTGACTGAAAAATACCAAACATCTCTTATAATTCATGTTCAACCGCACAGCAAGTCGAGCAAATAACTTTATAATTCCATAAAAAATGAGGTGACATCCAGCAACCCCGAGACACTGAATTCGTGCTCCCTCTCACTGCAAAGAAAACTAGCACTGCAGTACACTTTATAACGTGAGAGGGTTGATCGCACACGTAGACAATGTACTACAGAGTCACCAGAGCGGAAATAAAAATATACTCGTAACAATACTCATGCACAGCATGTCAGTCACACAGCCACTTCAAATCCTATTATATATATCTCTAATCATTCTGATTCGAGAATAACAATCTTTACATAAACATATACTTAGTTTAAACTCGTCTGAACACGATGTTTTATCAAGAACCCACCGCGCAAAACGTTGCACATGGTCTTCAGTATAATGGCATCTCTCTCACTTTTCCGAGAAGAGACCGCATTACATTATATCTATATTTCTTTTTGGCAAGTTTGCGCGCGTTCGCCCCGCTTCTGTTACTCTGAATCACTTTACTTACTCAAGGGAGTCGACCTGTAATTAATTCACAAGCGTGCTGGGTACATAACCTATTAAAATAGATCCATTCTCTTTAGTTTGACAGCAGGATTGGGAATCAGGATTTCACACTAGACTTTACTTTATTTATATAAACTCTTTATATATATTTTATTCTGATAATACCCTTTTAATTTACATTAGTATCACATGTATATGAACACGAGGTAAAGCCTGATGAAACGGAAGTAAGTAAGAAAAGAGTTCCTTCTAAAAAGGAAGCAGTCGAGAAGAAAAAGATAGGAGAAGAGAAACCTGTGAAGAAAACTTGACCCACCGCTGAGATAGCGCTTCACGCCATCTAGTAGTCACGAAGCATCAACTTCAACAAGGGGAAATATCCCCGATTGTTTAATTTATTATTTCTACTATTTTTTTTTCTTATACTATTTTTATTGAATAAATTCTATTTTTCTTTGTTAAATTCAAAGTTACGAGTCGTTAGTCAACGCCCTGCTAATCCTTCACTTAATCCCGACCCCTCTCCGCGGTACTGTAGCTAGCCGACGGTTATTATTTCGTTTAGATTTTTGAAATCGGCGGTTATCCGCCTGGCGCCCAACTTTTGCTATTTCTTTGTTTTCTTTTGGCCAATTGTCGAGTGGATTGATCTCGGAGACTGGCTATCCGGTCCAGATCCGAGGTCTGAATAAAATTCACGTCACAATATATATATATATATATATGTGTGTGTGTATTTCGTACGTGCAAAAATTATATTCTTTTCCCCGTGTATTTCTCATTCGCATGGAAACTTTCAATTCTTTTACCGAAGTATATACATTTATATATATTAGGGTGGTTTATTTTTGTTGAATACAACGATACGCCACACACACTGCCATCTATAGGCAAAAGACCAAAGAACCAACACACACACACACACGACCCAAAAACGTACGCCACACACACTCAGCCAAAACAGAAAGGCCTGATAATTTTTCTCTAAGCCAACAAGTCATATTAATAAAGCAACGAGTATAGCATATACGGAATCTGTTATTTTTTCAACCCACCACTCCAGTCAATCCCATAAATCAAGTATCAACAATAGGTTATGGGCCCAGGGATAAAGTAAAGACGAAAATAATAGATACAACTAGCGGCTACCACGTGTCAAGTTTTGAGGTTAAGGATGTCTGAGACCACGCGTTTCACAGTAGCCAAGTTGAACAACGAAAATTACCAGGTATGGAAATATAAAGTGGAACTTCTGCTCATAAGAGAGGACTTATGGCAACAAGTGAGTTCAGTTCAACCTACGGAGA
The DNA here is from genome assembly GCA_963992785.1 of Tenthredo livida. Classification (NCBI taxonomy): domain Eukaryota; kingdom Metazoa; phylum Arthropoda; class Insecta; order Hymenoptera; family Tenthredinidae; genus Tenthredo; species Tenthredo livida. The sequence continues at coordinate 6,841,028 of OZ023073.1, forward strand.
CAGCTCTGGCAGAAGCATGGAAAAGAAAGGATGACAAGGCCCGAGCGACGATTGGTCTTCTCGTGGAAGACTCACAACTGATTCACATCCGTAAAGCAACCACTTCAAGGCAGGTATGGGAATCACTAAGGAATTATCATGAGAAGTCCACACTTACAAGTAAAGTGTACCTGCTACGACAGATTTGTAACCTAAAATTATCTGAGACAGGAAATATGGAAGAACATATAAATGCAATGTTAGATCTAATTGAGAAGTTAACAGCACTAGGTGAAGAACTTATGGATCACCTAATCGTAGCAATGTTACTTAGTAGCCTCCCAGACTCTTATAGCACTCTAATAATCGCACTTGAGAGTCGCTCCGAACAGGAATTAACGCTGGAGCTGGTTAAGGGAAAACTACTTGACGAATATAAGAGACGCACAGGCCTCACAGGAAAAGACAACCAAGAAGACTCAGCACTAAAGGCAACACAAAAACATTCTGGCGGGACGAATCAAGAAGTCGAATGCTTTTTTTGTAAGAATAAGGGGCACTGGAAAAAAGAATGCAGAAAGTACGCAAGATGGAAATCGAACAAAGAAAAAGGAAAAGAAAAGGCGAACCAGGTAGTAGAAACTGAAACGGATAGAAACGCAAATGAAATCTGTTTTAGCACACATTACGGAGCACAACGCAAGGGATGGTTCGTTGATTCAGGCGCATCAAGTCATATGACTAGCAATAGAGAATTCTTTACAGAGTTAACACCGAAGACTAACATGAAGGTAACACTTGCTAATGGAAGCATAGCTAAGGCATCTGGAATCGGACGAGGAACAATCAACTGCACCAATAAATACGGTAAGGATATCAAAGTCACACTAACCGACGTTCTCTATGTGCCAGAACTCGAAGAAAGTCTCGTCTCGGTGAAGCGCTTAACACAAAAGGGTTTCGCAGTGCAGTTCAGAGATAATCGCTGTGAAATATCCAAGGATGGATCTGATTTGATAATTGCAGTATTATCACAGCACCTGTATGAGTTGAAACCAGCACAAACGGCCATGGTTGCTAAGGAAACTCAGCACACGCAAAATTGTCAACATACATGGCACCGGCGCTTTGCTCATCGACATCCCAACGCCATACAGCAGCTACAAGATGAGCATCTCGCTACAGGGATCAAGATAAGAGACTGCGGCAACAGAGAGGTGTGCGAACACTGCATCAAGGGAAAACTAGCAAGGCAACCGTTTCCAGAAGCGTCATCAACCAAAACAAGGTCGGTTTTAGAGCTAATACACACAGACCTCTGCGGGCCAATGCCCGTACAGACTCCAGGGAATAAACGCTACATGATGACAATGATAGATGACTACAGCAGATATTCAACAATATATTTCCTTGAACATAAGTCCGAGGCAACGAAATTCATCAAGGAATATATACAGTTTGTAGAAAGAAAATTTGAAAAAAGGATAAAAACGATTAGATCAGATAATGGAAAGGAGTTCGTTAATAATCACTTAAAGGGAATACTTTCAGACAAGGGAATTCAGGCACAACTAACAGCTCCTTACTCGCCCCAACAGAACGGAGTAGCGGAGCGTAAGAATCGAACGCTAATGGAGGCAGTAAGGTCAATGCTGTTTGATGCAAATATGGACGCAAAATACTGGGCAGAAGCAGCAAACACAGCGAATCACCTACAAAACCTTCTACCAACAAGAGCCATTAAGGGAACGCCATTCGAAATCTGGAATGGAAGAAAGCCAAATGTAGAACATTTACGAATATTCGGATGTAAAGGATTCGTGCACATCCCAAAAGAAAAACGAAAAAAGCTTGACCCAAAAGCTACACTACTTACATTCATCGGATACTCAGCAGAATCAAAGGCTTACCGAATGCTCGATAAGAAGACAAACAAAGTAACGATAAGCAGGGACGTAGCCTTCATAGAGCCGCTCGATATAGAGAAGACTCTTACGGAAGATAAACTTAAACCAAACATAACCAAAGATACCACTTTAAGCATGCCAAAAACGAAAACAAAAGAAGGTAAGGAAACCGAAGTGGAGATCTCGACTCAAGATAAACCGGAGAAGGCAAGAGAGTCACAGATCGAAGATGAAGCCACAGGTGAGAATCAAGAAGAGTTTGAAGATGCCGAGACAGGAGACGAAGAATCCATTCTTATGTCCGATACCTCTGGAATAAACGGAAGGGACGAGACATATGAATACACAGGACCGGAAGAACTATTTGCCGATGAGGCAGTACGTAGATCAGAGCGACGAACACAAGGCGTACCACCCGAACGGTACCAAGATGTAGCAAAGTTAGCAACGGAAGAAGGCGAAGAACCGAAGACACTAGAAGAAGCATTAGCAGGGCCAGAAAAAGAACAATGGATGCAAGCAATGAAGGAAGAAATTGAATGCCTATATAACAACGGGACTTGGGTACTAACCGAGCTGCCAAGCGACAAAAAAGCCATCGGTTGCAAGTGGGTATATAAGAAGAAGAGAAATCAAGAGAATGGAACAACACGCCACAAGGCCAGGCTGGTCGCCCAAGGCTTCAGCCAGAAATATGGAAAGGACTATGATGAAGTCTTTGCACCAGTGGTAAGACCGGAAACATTTCGCCTACTCTTGACTATTTCTGGAAAAAGAGGAATGAAGATTCATCACTACGATGCAAAAACAGCGTTTCTCAACGGGGAACTGCAAGAGACAATATACATGAAACAACCCGAGGGTTACAAGGAACCCAACAAGGAACAAATGGTATGCAAACTCATAAAGAGCATTTACGGCCTAAAACAGGCAGCAAAAGTCTGGTATGAAAAACTACACAAAATACTCACTAAATGTGGGTTCAAACAGAGTATCGCCGACCTCTGTCTATATGCGAAAAAATGCAGCGAAGCCACCATATATATGACAGTTTATGTGGACGATTTACTAATCGCCTGCAAGAGGGAAGAATCCATATACGAGATAGCGACACACTTGGGAAACGAATTCAAGCTATCAAACTTGGGAGAGCTGACAACCTACCTAGGTATAAGTGTCACGAAAGACAGCGAAGGAATATACAGCATAAACCAAAAGGCATACACACAAAATCTAGCCAAGACATACAAACTCCAGGACGCAAAATCATCAAGTACACCTATGGACCCAGGATACACTAAGATCATCGGAGAAGGAGAACTCATGCCAAGAAATGGAGAATACCAGAGCTTAATGGGGGCTTTACTTTACATAGCAGTAAACAGCAGGCCCGACATCGCAGCAAGCGTGTCAATTCTAAGCCAACAAATAAAAGAACCAACATTCACAGACTGGACAGAAGCAAGGAGGATCATTAGATATCTGAAGGGTACGGAGAACCTAAAGCTGAAGCTAGGAAAAACAGGATCAAGCAACCTGAACGGCTACGCCGACGCAGACTGGGCAGGGGACAGGAAAGATAGGAAATCAAACACCGGTTTCTTGTTCCAATTCAATGGAGGCACGATTGCATGGGCATGCAGAAAACAATCATGCACTGCACTATCGAGCACCGAGGCGGAATATGTTGCACTAGCGGAAGCTTGCCAAGAAGCAGTTTGGATAAGGAGACTACTGAGGGACTTCGACGAAGAACAGATCGAAGCGACCACGATATACGAAGACAACCAAAGTTGCTTAAAACTAGTCGCAAACCACAGACATAGCAATAGGACGAAACACATCGATACGAAGTACCACTACGTAAGGGAAGTCCACGAGAAGGAGATAGTCAAGTTGGAGTACTGTCCGTCAGAAACTATGATCGCAGACATGCTCACAAAACCGCTGGGCGCAGTAAGACTCAAACAGCTTCGAGAACGATGTCTATTGATGGAAGAATAGATGGGGTTATCGTTGAGGGAGGGTGTTGAATACAACGATACGCCACACACACTGCCATCTATAGGCAAAAGACCAAAGAACCAACACACACACACACACGACCCAAAAACGTACGCCACACACACTCAGCCAAAACAGAAAGGCCTGATAATTTTTCTCTAAGCCAACAAGTCATATTAATAAAGCAACGAGTATAGCATATACGGAATCTGTTATTTTTTCAACCCACCACTCCAGTCAATCCCATAAATCAAGTATCAACAATAATTTTAAACTTTCATTTTTTTTTGTCTCCCACCTGATAATTCGGTGCCAAATTCGGAAAAAAATTCTCCCTAAATCGCAGAGCATAAAAAAAATATTTAGCGCTCGCTACCGGCAGCGAGTTTTTCCACATTAGCATGGTATTTTTTCATTTTTGTTAAATTTTTATTTTGTTTTGTAAAAAAAATTTTTTCTTTCGCTCACAAGTCCATCATGAATGTTAGATCGAAAATGATTGTTGTTTTTTTCATTCCTCGGTAGCGACCTCTAAATATTTTTTTTCATGCTCTGCGATTTAATTAGAATTTTTTCCGAATTTGGCATTGAGTTTTCAGGTGGGAGATAAAAATAAAATACAACTTTAAAAAATATATATATTATATTATTATCATTATCTGTGCATATATATATGGCTGATTCTCAGAAAAAATCGAGATTTAGGTCCTTGTCGATTCCCGTCAAACGGGATCGTAAGTTATAGTAAGTCTTTTTTTTTTATGAAACTACTTTACCAGACGTACGGAATCATGGAATAATTTTTATTTTTTTTATCACAACTAATCAATATATGGTCAAGTAAATACCCTAAAAATCATTCCCTCATTATGTCCCAACCCCCAAATTCAAATAGACTCATAAACCTAATACGAAAAGTTTCTTATAAACTGTTTGCTGTCTTATTTTTTATTTATATATGATAGTACCAGCTATACATAAACGTGTGTATAGTTTAAAAACGGCGAACGGAAAAATCACAGAATGTTTTTTTAAACTCGTCCTTAAAAAACGTATCATTCCCTCACAGTTGTGTGACATTGGGATTAGAGCATAATTTAAACATTGTTTTGAACGCATCCTCAATGTTTTTCAAAATTCGCAACATCAATATTAAAAACATACGCCAGACTGGGCTGTGGATGATGAGATTTTTTGTTAAAATTATTTTGAGAGAAAATTTTTTCAAACTTACATTTTCAACCGTCATTCCCTCACACCGTGTTATAAAAGGGTAAGCGCTTATTTATGGACAATTTATGATATATTCGTATATGCTTCGAGTAGTAATAAAATGTCGTAAGATTATGTTTGATAAGTAGGGATACGTTTCCTAGTTTGAGGCAATAATAGTTCGTTTCGTCATTCCCTCATCGTCATTCCCTCATAAAAATTGTTGGTGAGGGAATGATCGCTGAGACAAAGGATGATATTTCTTAATAAATGTAGAAGAATTATAGTTGCTTTGCTTGTTTCAGGGTGCCAAATGTAAAAAAATGTCAAAAAATAAAAAATTAACGGAAGCAGAAGCTAAATTCAAGCTATCAGTCCCCCACTTTTTAATTTTATTTTGAACCCGCTCACCCCCTTTTAAACTCAAAAAAGTTGGGGACCACTATTATGTGTTAGTCAATTAGGATATGTACTATCAAATTATCAAAAAAAAAAACCATAATAATTTTAAAAAAATTCGGTCCAATTAATAAAGTCATGTTTCGATTTTTTCTGAGAATCAGCCATATATAATGTATATGTATATTATTATCATCACCTATACGAAATACACGCAGCGATATATATATATATATATATATATATATTAGGGTGGTCGTTAAAAACAAAGTTATCTTGGATGGCCTTCAATCGATTCTAAATGTGAAAAAAATGATTCTCTAATTTTTTCAGACTTTTATTTCGACTCCATATGGACCCTATTTTCACATGAACTTTTTTAATTCGAAGAAATCATAATTTGAGTTGGGTCTAATTTAAATCAGCGAGATTGCATCGGATACGTTTTATTATTGTATATTACACACAGCTCGAGTGAAAAAATTGTAATTTTCATTTTATCTATTTTAATATACCGATTAAGTGATTATTTTTTAATTTTTTTTTTAATTTGAAAAAATTTTTTTTTTTAATTCTCGCGAAAAAAAATTGAAACCATAACCAGAGATTCAATGAACATAATACACGTTGATTGAGCTCTGGCGATGGTTTTGTAATGAATGGAGATAGAGTTGCTACCAATGTAATGAATAGAGATCGTTGTTCTTATGGGTAAGATAGAGCTATCGTTGAGTTCGTCCCTCGTTTTACACCTTAAGGTAACCGGATTTCAGGTAATAGGAGATTGATGTGAACTTATATATAATAACAGAATAATGGTTTATTACTAGTGATTACAGAGATGGTAGAACCATCTGTACACGTTATTGAGTATAAGTGATGAGTGATTTTGAGTTAGCGTTTCATAATATCGAGAGCTAGTTGAGAGTGAGTGCTCTCTTTGACGATTTTGGTGCAAGTGCTGGAGCGACTGCTCTCGTTAATAATTCTGATCGAAGTGCCCGATGCAAGTGCAATGACAATAAATCGCTACTGATGAGCTGAATAATGAGATCATCTTTTCCATTGTCCCGGGCATGAGCGTGCTTGTAGGTAGGGATGAAGTTCTGGGAATGTAAGGATGGAAGCTCTTTCTGGTTAGAGACAGTGAGACTGGATGCATGCAGGATGTTATGTCTTCGGTATTGATAGTGAGGGTATGAAGATGAGTATCGGGTAGGTATAGAGTAAGTATGGAATACGTAACAGTTTCAATTTTTTTTCGCAAGAATTAAAAAGAAAATTGAAAAAAGTAATTAAAAAAATAATTGATTAATCGATATATTAAAATAGGTAAAATAATAATTTCAATTTTTTCACTCGAGCTGTGTGTAATATACAATAATAAAACGTATCCGATGCAATCTCGCTGATTTAAATTAGACCCAACTCAAATTAGGATTTTTTCGAATTTAAAAATGTTCATGTGAAAATAGGGTCCATAGGGAGTCAAAATAAAAATCTGAAAAAATTAGAAAATCATTTTTTTCACATTTAGAACCGACTGAAGGCCGTCCAAGATAACTTTTTTTTTAACTACCACCCTAATATATATATTGTAACTTTCTCTGCGTATGTCTCACGGCAGAAGGCCGCGAAATTACGCTAGCTCGCGTGAATTCTTTGTCACGGGTATGATTTGGAGCCCCTCCAAGGAAAAATGTGAAAAACCTATTGTTACCCTAATACAGACTTGGGATTGCACACTCTCAGACTCGGGTACCGATTAAAGCTATACCGTTGCTGTCTGAGTGTTACGCACCGAAGCTGCCTCCCTAATACAGACTTGGATAATCTTACACTCTCAGACTCGGGTACCAATTAAAGCTGTACCGTCGCTGCCTGTGTGTTAGACTACCGAAGCTGCCTTCTTTTAAGCTAGCTAAACACGATTTTATTTCCAAGTGATTTTAGCTGAAAGGAATTTATGTTAATTGAAGAAATGAATTAACACACGAAATGAAAGACAATTAGATTCGGATTGATTATTATATCTGTATGATTATTTTATTGTTGAGACTTCCTATAGTCTATTTTACTTAATCTAATATTTACAAAAATGAAATAATCTAAAAATGTGGCTCGATATAATCAAATAATAATTTCTAATTCTAGTTGGCTTTGTTTCTGTTTCTGTTCTGTTTTTCTTTCTTTGTTTGTTTGTTCTATTTTGAAGTTATAATTACTGCTTCAGCTAATTATACTTTTTCTTTTGTTTTGAGTTTAATCTAAATTGCTGCTTTAGCTAATTTATATTTTCTCGATTTTTGATTCTACGTGAGGTAAGATCTCGCTTTGAGTAACTTCCTATTTCAATTTTATTCTTTTCTATGGTAAGACCTCGGTTTGAGTGACTACCTATTTGAGGTTATGTGAGTTTATCTATTTGACAGATGTGAGTCGATTGACTGCTTTAGTACTAATCGCTGGCTACTGCCTCAGCGTGCCAGCTTATATAGTAATTCTCGTGACGTCACGTCAGGGTCTTCTGATCGGATCGGCGCGAGGCTATTTGCGCGGTCGTATGTAGCTTGTTCGGTCGATCTACCGGGTGGTATAGTTCGAACACGTTACAATATATATATATATATATATATATATATATCATTTTTATACGGCAGATAGATATTTTTATACGGCGCATAGAATAATATTAGTTTGAGAGTATTTCAACTTCCAGTTTTTCGGAGAATTTGATTTTTAATTATGGAAGATTGTTACAGACAGACGCGGTCGTAGGGGAGGCCCACCGCCCAGACGCGGTCGGTCAGGATCGAGGTCGGAGATTCAGGTGTGTACTTCCCTCTTATATTTCTTGGCTGAGAAATCTAACTTACGATTCGCGGTTCGCATTCTGTTGTTTGGACCCGTTATACAATTTTGAAAATCGTGAATTGTGTATGCGACTCTATATATTTGTCATTGTTGGGATGTTCGCTTATAAAACCTGAGTGCTAGTATGAAAAAATCAATCTCTCAGGTAACGACGCTTTAGTTCATTGGCAGTAACAGGGCTGGGTACGTCTAATCACTTTCCAAATTAATTGTTTGATTAATTTTCTGATATCTTTGTTGATAATCATTATATTCCAATCATAATTCGAAAAATCTGTAGCCCATTCTCTCACATTTCAGTATCGAATGAACAAAAAATGATGTTGTTAGCAAAAATAAGAAAACAGCAAGAAGATCTAAAGTAATTAGGAAAAGTATGTGTCAAATCACTTTCGCAGATTTTTCGAACACTGACAGCAGAATAATGATTATTGACGAACATATTGGGATAATAATCCAACGATGATTTTGGAAAGTAATTTGACGAGTCCAACCCTGGTCAGTAGTATATCCATGCAGGTTTTCATGAATCATTCGTCCAAATATGATGAATCTTCATACGTTAATTTTATATTGCAGGAACAACAACAACAACAACAACAACAACAACAACAACAACAACAACAACAACAACGGCAACAACAGCTACGGCAACAACAACAGATACAGCAACAACAACAGGAACAACAACAGATACAGGAACAACAACAGATACAGGAACAACAACAGATACAGGAACAGGAACGGCTACAGGAACAGGAACGGCAACAGGAACAGGAACAGGAACGGGAATGGGAACGGCTACAGGAACAGGAACGGGAACAAGAACAGGAACGGGAATGGGAACGGCTACAGGAACAGGAACGGCAACAGGAACAGGAACAGGAACGGGAATGGGAACGGCTACAGGAACAGGAACGGCAACATGAACAGGAACGGCAACAGGTACGGGAACGGAAACAACAACAGAAACGGCAACAGAAACAGAAACAGCCACAGCTGCTGTGGCTGCTGCAGCTGCCGCCACTTCGACAACAACAGCAACAGCCGCCTCAGGTCCTGGTCCAAGAGTGTTCCGGACTGTCTTCCGAACATTATGGAAGACTCCAGGACCAAATCGCTTTTTACCACGCCAGCCTGCTCTTCAATAAACTATCAATACGCCTTGAGCGAGAGCGGGCACGTGGTGAAAAGCACCGCAACCAGAAGCAAGCGATGAAAGCTAAAGCTCTGGTTGCGGCGAGGCGGCGAATCGACGTGCGGCTGCGGCGTGTCCAACAGCCACAGCAGCAACAACAACTACACCAACAGCCGCAACAGCAGCAACCACAACAGCAACAACCATAACAGCAACAGCAGGGACAAGGACAAGGACAAGGACAAGGACAAAGACGACGACGAAGACGAGCACAACAGCAGCAGCAGCAACAACAAGAAGAAGAGCAGGGAGAGTGAAATTTATATAGTTTTTTATCATCATTATCATCATTATTATTATTATTATTATTATTATTATTACTATTATATTTGATATTATTATTAGTATTATTATCATTATTATTATTATATTTGATATTATTAGTATTATTATCCTTATTTTTATTATATTTATTATTATTATCATTATTATTATCATTATTATCGTTATTATTATCATCATTATCGTCATATTTATCATTATTATCATTATTATTATCATCATTATCATCATTTGTATCATTATTATCATCATTATTGTCGTTATCATTATTATCATTATCATCATTATGTATAGATATATAAAAATATAGTAAGATATTAAACCATACATATGATCGTATTTTTCATCTTATCCCGCATACTACTTTCCATTTCATACCGCTATACGCATATTATATTCTGTGTTCGATATCTTTTTCCGCATATGAGCTTACTGTCACGCGTCAACATTCCGTGATTGAGAGCTTTGATCATAGATCGATGTACCCAAGTGGAAGTAAATTTCAAGTAACAGTATGGAAGTTGTGATAGAACGATATTAACTAGTTTTTTTAAGTAGTGGGCGGATGGTTTTATCCAAAAATTCAATACCTATCAAAAAAATTAATAGTTAAACGATTCCTCAATAATGATTCAAACTCTTGTAGAACTTATACTAAAACAAATAAATGGATAGATTCAATAAATTGCTGAAACCTATAGATTTTCGTATTTTTTTACAGATTTATGAAGTTTTGAATTAGATTATGGAAAATATCGAAGCTGATACATGTATAACTATCCAGGTTATCTGTTTCATTATGTGAGTATTGTTATTATTATGATTACTAATACTATTCCTAAATGAAAGCGAGAAATGCTGCGGGACGAGAGATCGTCAACAGGGAACTTGCATGCAATTGAATTCAGAATTAGTCTTTGACCATTCCGTCAGCGTAAATCATTATTTTGATTGACACACTCTCAGATGAGTGTTGAGACGTCTGAACGCCTCAAGGTATCACACTCAAATTCAAATGTGATGTCAGAATGATTTATTTCAGTTTCGCATTGTTATCTAGAATTATTATAAATGTAATTGCAAAGAAAATTCAGTGTAATGCAAGTTCTCTGCTGCTTCCGTCATTAGGGAAGCTGCAACAGCTTTGTAAACGGCACTTTTAAAGTGCCTAAGGAACACCCACCCACTCTTACCCACTCACACTATAGTGCGAGTGCGTTCCCTTATGTTAGAGCGCTCAAATCGAGCCATTTTGTGTATCCGCATGGACTTATATGAGCGTGCGGACAGTGAAGTCGCAGCACTGTGATTCATTCACAGGGGAATGGCGTCAAGATTCGAGATTTTAATATCACTATTAAATGATTTCTCATTTTTTTCGCATCTCGCGAATAGACTTGCAGCGCAGGGTCACCACCCAGTGCGATTGTCGTTGCGTAAGCCGCAGCGTATACACCACAACTGTAGGAGTCGGGTTGCCTTGTAACAGGGTGGAAAACTATACTTCCAGTATCGATATGCGGATATCGCTTAGAAAGGTATCGCTTCTCTTCCCTGCCCAAGAACTCGTATTCGCTGCGCACAAGACCGTCGTGAACGTTAACATTACAAGTGTCGTAATAAACGCAACACCAGTGTCGGCAGAGGTTATCGCCAATTATGTGTATATCCCTTCGAAGAGGGCTGCATGGCTTGATGCAGTTATATTATGCTGTATAAGAAGCAGGATTGCAACGAAAATCGGTATTTTCCTGTAATATATTCTGGAACAAGTCGATGCTTGAGTCAGTCAATAAATCTCTGGGAGATAATACGTTCGCCTCGACTTGTTCGGCCGTAACATCTCGGCGTACGATTTCGAGCAACTCGATAGTTTCGTCAGAAGCCTCATTATCACTCTCAATTTCGATTGCTACCCAATCGGCAATGGCAGTGTCCCATTGAGTCTTCGAACTTGGACCGGCTCTATCCATGACATCAACCGATGGAACTTTCATCTCTGCAGAAGGTTGCGAGGAGATATCTGTAGACCTCGTACAGTTTCGTACATTGTCAAGCTCGTCAATGGAACGAGCACGTTTTTTTCGAAGATTTGCAGCTTCTTGGGCTTGAAGAATATATGCAGGATCGCGGATCCGCCTATTTCTATTCTTACGACTGTCTATAATTTCTGGAAGCAAACATTCCATGTAAAATCGACAGAGAAAGGGTTTCATTTTCGATTCCCAGAATCCATCGTCTCTAGCGACTCTGACGAGTTTTATATACGTAGTCGTCTCAGTCGACGACCAAAGCGCGAATTGGCAATAATCACGCTTGGTTACGTGTAACTGACCCTGTACTTGGTAATAATACTTGTGATTCTTATTCAGAAGGTTTTTGTCCTTCTTGTCGAAAATAGTCCGAAGATTCGGCTTTTCGGCTATGACCTTTTCCAACTCAGCGTTCCCGGCTGAAAATAGACATTTCATTTCGACGATTCCATCGTCGTCTATCAGACCGTCTGGAGACGCTCCTAGATAGGGGATCTGTTGATCAATGAAAAGACCACAAGGAACGATTTTTTTCTTCAGTTCTGCTTCAACCGCTTGTAAGGCGGGTTTCTCATTTGCAAGCCCATACTGAGTAGCACTAACGTCGATTACCTTCGGGTATCGAATGCTCGCAACCATGTTCGCGCATGACGAGTGCGGCAACATACGGCATATCGGTCCGAATCTCGATGCTGTGATGATCTCAGTACGCAGCTGATGCCACAGCCCAGAATCGCTCTGCGATATCGTATCTCGCTCGATCTGTCTAGCGTTTCTTTGGTACGACTTCAATTTTCCCATGTGTCGTTCAGCAAACACATCGAATGCCTCTTTGTCCATATCCGCCTTTTTGGCAGATGGACCATAGTCCTTGTCAACACCGCGATGACTTCGCACCCTGCGACTGCGTTTTTGCAACCTGCATAGGCGAGTACCGTAATTATTACGATGCCTATCCCGTTCCATTTTCGCTACTGCGATAGGAGTATAGTTTGTCACATGGCGATGTAACTGAGATAAAACTGAGTGGGTGTTGTATTGGACAACCGCTTCGTAACATCTCATTTGGTACGAGTTTTTCATACAATGGTTAATTCTTTTTTCCCGAATTCAATTTGTTCACTATGGAATTGCACGCTTCTGCCGCATTGTTGGTAACATTCCGCAATAAGCTCTTGGCGTGACAACTCAAATAGCGCACCGCATCGTAAACGCAGGGATAAACTCCGGTTCGGTGAAGTTCCGCCAGCACATTCTTACCATTGGCCTCAGATACACAGTCAAACGGCAGTGTGTGACAATTGGAGTGGTCACCGTACACATTAGCAAATATATTTAATATATCTATGCAGAGTTTCGTTGTTTTTTCGTCCTCTGATATGTTCTCCGCATTGCGGAGATCTCTCGCTTTCTCTACGTTGAGACGAATTTTTAAACCGCTCGAAAGTACGTACTGTCGGAATTGAGTGACGTTCTGTACTTCTTTCTGCGGGAGTTTCGCAAGCTTCGTGAGGGAAGCAGCTCTCAACTTGCGGCACAAGTTTCGAAACAAGTGATTATTACACTCAATTTTATCGACGAGAACTCCGTATTCAGCGTACGGATTTAAATCTCGTATAGCTTGATATACGCTGCTGTCTCCGTCCGCAATTAGCGTTTTATATATTAGACCGTTGCACTCAACGCTATTCCGGAAACCTTCGACAATAATGTCAGTTTCCATTGCGTTGGAGCTGCGTTCAAGCCCCCAGTTTTTGAAACAGGTATGAGGCCGAGGCTCCTTATTCAACTGCTCTGCTCTTGCGTGGGTTGCACAATACTTGTTGCGTACGCCAACGAATAGAGCTAACTTGGTCTCACAACCAATGATCATGGCTGCACCTGATAGCGCATCATGTTTACCACCCGCATAGGAGCGTTTTGCCCAACAGCCATCCGCAATGACATCGATGTACGGGACACCGTTCATAACATGCCCCTTTCTTATGGCAATTTCTTTTTCCATGGCCACAGCCCTTTCCCTTTCAGCCTCGACAACTTCATCGAAGTTGTCAAACAGCGTATCCCGATAATGTCGGTAGGTGGGCGCGGACATGGACGGGATTGCCATTGCAGCAAGTTGTTCTTGCAGCGTACTATGGCCGGTACCCGAAGTAATTGTACCACACACGGCACTTTGGTTTATCCCCATAATATTTTTGAGGTCGGGATCTGTCCAAATGCTGAATTTGTACAGACATTTCTGACACAGGAAATGCAGGTGGGTCCGCAAACCTTGATCCCATGATTTGACCAATTTCAGATCGCGAAAAGAACATTCCGACGTAACGGAATGGTTATCGAATTTTTCGTGCAACTGTTTAAGTAAATAACTTATATCGACAATGCGCCGACCTTCGATTGTGATCTCACGTACGTACTCGCTATCCGTGATATCATTTTCACCGACGAGCGCATTGTCGTCACTTACCGATACCGGCAAACTATTAATCTCCGCGACAATCGCGGTCTCCGAGGTCGCAGCCGCGACACTGACTTGGCCATCATGTTCGTCAAGCGGAACGATGGTCTTCTTCTGGCGTCTGAAACAGATCGTCACTCCATAAGTATGCGCAGTGGGTTTACCGCGGCGAGGTGTGTCAAAACGCCTTATCACCGGAAAAAAAACTGGATTTGTATATTAAATTTGAATTATTCGATTTCGGATGGATAAGTAGGAAGGTTGAACCAACCCTTGTTGAATTTTATGAAAAAAAATTCTGAATTTACAATGAAGCGGATTTCTCGATTCAAAGACCGTTCACGTGATCTATGAGCATTGGTTTACTACCTTCGCAATTAAATAAATTTAACACAAATATTTATGACGGCTCATTCCGGATTTCGACCAATTGACGGTTTTTCAAACGGCGTGAATTACGAAAAATAACAATAACGTGCACATAAAAATAGTAATGGAATCGTGTTTGTATTTGTGCTCGTTTCATAAATGATATGCTACAATGTATTAGATGTGGTAGGTATAGTATAGAACGCGTGATCTGACACAGTATTGATGGGGATTCTCAGTAAGTATATGAGTTGTGGAAAACCGAACCAAAATTTGTGTCTTTAGGAAAAGTATAAATATAAACAATCGTACTTACCTAGAAACAACAAAACTTCGCTTTCGCCATTTTTTTTTTCTTTTGTTGTGACGATTCGCCATGCTTATGGCAACCACACAGGTTGACTTCTATATAATAAATAATACTAATTTTATCGTTAACACTCACACACACACACACGCACACGCTGACACAAGTAGTAACAAAAAAGTAAAAGTCAATCACATTCACTAATCACTGTCACTATCACTGAACACTGTCACTATCACTGAACACTGTAAAGATCACTCAACAGTGGGAGCTTTCCATCTACAGACAAAACTCGACATAGTCAGACATACAGTATTATGACTGGCTGGATCTAACGGAAGGGACCAATCGTATTGCTGTGTGTCTGACTGTGTCGATTTTTGTCTGTAGATGAAAAGCTCCCACTGTCACATGAACGAAAAGCGTTGCGCGGCTGAGGGCACGTGTGCTCTCCTAATATTTTTAAAAAAATACGAGCGTGTTCCTTCGTTCATTCTCTACAAAATCTGTAAGTTTCAAAATGGAACTCCGATGGAAACTACGTTAAAAAAGCGATTGATCCGTGAGAGACGTCGCGCGCGGCCGTGTAAGCAGGAGCGCTGGACCCGCGATGCTTGTTCGCTTCACATGCAAATAATGTATAGGGGGACATGTTATAATGTACGTTTCAATTCATCGAATCTATTTATTTACGAAATTATTTTTTCCATTTCATACTGGATACTCGACTTGAAACTACGAAAATTCTCATTTATATTCATTTATTCATCGTAGACTCCGGCGTATTTTCATTTAAAATATCGGGATGGTGTGATTTGTTACAAGAAACGCGAAAAGTCAGAAGAATAGAGCAGAATGCAACTCTGGTGGAGATATTTCTCTGAAAAAAGTCAGATTTATTCTTGTGGAATTCTGAAAAAGCGTTAAAAAAGTCTGACTTTCTCAGAAAATCTCAGAAAAAGTCTTATAAAGGCAGACCAATGCTTTGTAAGATAAGACAGCGAACACTAAGATGTTGATACTCTTTCAGAAGAGTTTTGCAAAAGTTTTTCAGAGAACTAATAAAACAAAATATAACAGTGTTTCAGAGTTTTTCTGAGATGCAGGTCAGTTTTGAAGAGTTTATTGGTTCATCTTGAAAATAATTGTTCCAAGTTTGTCATAAATTGTAAGTCAATTTTAAAATATTACTGCATTTCATTTAAAACGATTATTCTGAGTTTTTATTGAATATTGAAATATTGAGTAGAATTGCTGCAACGGTAGGAAAATTATTATTTGAATGAATGAAAGACATAACTTACGGAGGGGCAATTATTGATTATTTATTTATTTGGTGACATAAATCATAAATATTTTTTAGTACATCCTTGGTATATGTAAACGTTATCTGTTATCAACATTTTTCTTGCATTGAACAATATCTATGAAATTTTATGACAAAGTATTCTTGACAGATATATATTAATTAAATATAATAATAATAAACAGAATATTTATAAACATGGATTATCAACATTTTCCTAAATAATTACAATATTTAGGCAGTTTTTTCAGACTTTGAGCCCGAAGATGACCTTTTTTTGTAGGTTTTCAGGGATTCTAGATAGTAATCAACGTGATCCATATAATTATAAATTTTTTTGGTTGTCAATTTCGTAGGCTGCAGAATATCTATGCATTGCACACAGTCGTTATTGTACATCAGATTGATGAAATTTTTCATCCCAGGTATAGAGAATCAACTCATTCTGCGCCTATCGACACATTGCTTCTCTTCGTTCATCGCTCGTACAACATTCATTCGGTGGATTCGAAGACTCCTTACCACTGGCAGGATACAAGATTCTGTAATTCGCCATCAAGTATCAATTTCATCGCAATATCATATTTATTATTTCAGAAGAATATGTATTTAGGGTAGTTCATTTTTTTTCTTGGGCACCCAAATGAAGTTATGAGGAATCACAGAAAAAAAAAAAGTGTCAAAACTTGACATTGAATAATATTTAGAGGTTGCTACCGAAGCATAAAGGAAACAACGATGATTTTCGATTCATCGTTCATGATTGATTGAAAAGAGGGGGGAAAAAAAGCAAAGAACAATAAAAAATGTATAAAAATACTAGTTTACTCACTTGAAAGTACTCGTTCAATCGTCCGCATGTCAGTAGAAGACAGTCAATAATTCCAGGTCAAATATTTGTCATGGAGAGTAAACTGGATATATTTGTCAAATAGTCAAACTGTTTCAAGGTTTCCATACGACTTGTATCCCTCTTTTTCAAATTAAATTATTTCAATTGCCGGTAGCGACCTCTAAATATTTTCCAATGTCAACTTTTTAAACAGATTTTTGTTTAGGATTCCTCCGAACTTTCTTCAAGTGCCAATGAAAAAAAAAATTAAGCACCCTAATGTATGTATACCTATATAATGTATATACTTATCTCATGGAATGGCATTGTGTCACAATAGGTGAGATTAAGTTGTCCGATTAATCGTTTATGAGCAACAGCCAGATTAGGCAACAAACTGCTGCGAAAAAACCTTTCCTAATAAGAATTGGCAATTACTCTTCACTCTTCTTTCTGTATGGATTGACGTATTGACGTCGATCGTCGCCCATGCTAACCATATGCGAAACGAGTCCGGGAGTCAGCTGTCAGCGGAGCCCCCTTAAGTTTGCAACGATATCGGAATAGAAAGAGAGACAAGAATAAGAGGTCCGATGGTCTTTGTTCAATGACGCATGCGTAGTGAGCGACTGTATGAACGCAACACTGAACGCAGGTTGTGTTCTTGTCAACTTTTCGACACAAACGCACAGCGCATGCGTCATTAAACAAGGACCATCCGACCTCCTAGTTCTCGCTCTCTTCCTATTCCGATATCGCCGTTTCGGCTGACTTCCATACTCTATTCTTATATCTCTATATGCGAAACTGCTTTTGTAAAATTGTAAAGGCGTGTTCTGCTCGATCGCTTAGAGGCGCTTTCCCGTTGGAATCAAAGTGATCCGAGATCTACTTTAGATTCTAACCTTACCCGAAATGCAGCGTTTTTATTGAACAATGCCAACAAATGCAAACCAATACTGCCGTGCTAAGCACAAAGGTGGTAACTGCATTTTTGGCCATCTTGAGATATTGACAGTTTTCAATTTTTAATTTTCACCGTAATTGAGAATTATATTCAAAGTCGAACGATTTAAAAATTTGATTTGAATCGAAAAGATAAAAGCTTATGTTATTCGTTACTGTTGTATTAATATTACTGATAAATACGGCGAATTGTTCTAGTAATTGACAACTTTAACGCAGATACGGCAACTTCGATAGAGTAGTTTTATTATGAAAAAATGAATTAGAATGTTTAATATTATGATGAAAATATTATACCATCTTAGAGTCATAAATCGTTTTTGACGAAAAAGTCAGTTACCACCTTTGTGCTTAGCACGGCAAAATAAGAACACTGCATTTCGGGTAAGGTTAGAATCTAAAGTGATCTCGCATCACTTTGATTCCAACGGGAAAGCGCTTAGACCATGTAAGAATGGACGGAGCATTGCCTATGCCGGAGTATAGGGGAATCTGTTGCCGAGTAATGAGAAAGGGACGGAAGATACTGAATTGTGTGTAAGAGAAGGAAGCAGTTATCTCGTTTGGGATAAAAAGTTGTCAAGTCGTGTTGCTGCGTTGCCACGTTTATGTGCCCCATAGCCTCTGTGGCATAACTCTCTCGATCATAACTAAACCGACGCGATTTCAAGAGTTAGCATGAATGAGGTTTATTCGTGTGCATATATATATCGCTGAGGCTATCCTTGTCTTTTGAGTCGGCAACACCCCCGCCGCTCCAATGTTTTTTTTTAATCGCCCCAGGCTGATATTTCCGAAACCAAGCAAGATACGGAAAAACACCTCAGGCAAAACTTATAGGATATCGAGGGGCGAAGGATATGGTGCGATCATATCTTTTGTAGGTGAAGGCGCTGAGCTGCGATGAAGGTCAACTTGGTTTTTTTAAATGGAATGGTATAGTTTTTTCTACAGAATCTGAAAAAGCATCAGATTCTGCATTCAACACACTTGGACAGATTTTTTCTAAAGTTGATAGTTTATGAGATAAGAGCTGGGCAAGTTGAGTCAAAAGAGGAAGTTCAATTTTTTTGCAAATTGAGCCCTCGGATCATAAAAGGGATCGCGCGGATAAAATCGCATAGAAGTATTGTCACTTCTGATCATATGCCGACCGGAAAAAAAAAAACAACAAGGTCATGAATTAGTAAATAGTCACTACTTTTTGATTCACTTTTTTTTTTCTTTTTTTCCGATCGGCATATTATGTTCGGAAATGACAATACTTCTATGTGATTTTTTCCGCGCGATCCCTTTTATGATCCGGGGGCTCAATTGAAAACCGAAAAAAATAACAGTAATGATGAACATTATTGATGAAGTTTATTGACCTTAACTTATTTGACCGTGTTATTGTAAGCCAGGAACCTTCGAGATGTAGACGGCGAACAATGTATTACCCAATAGAAAATAAAAGTCACACGTTAGTACAAACTGATTGAACAGAGAAATGACAGTCATGTTGATAATATTATTGATAAAATTTATTGACCTCAACTTATTTGACCATTATGCCTGAACTTTACAACTCCAAGTAAAAGAGTATCTCAGACACATTCGAGAAAACTTCACAACAGTATTCAGGTAATTTGAACTTCCTCTTTTGACTCAACTTGCCCAGCTCTTATCTCATAAACTATCCACTTTGAAAAAAAAATCCGTCCAGGTGTTTTGAATGCAGAATCTGATGCTTTTTCAGATTCTGTAATAAAAAGTATACCATTTGATTTAAAAAAACCAAGTTGACCTTCACTGCAGCTCAGCACCTCCACCTAAAAAAGATATGATTGCACCATGTCCTTTCCCCCACGATATCCTATAAGTTTTGTCTAAGGTGTTTTTCCGTATCTTGCTTGATTTCTGAAATATCAGCCTGGGGCGATTCAATAAAATCACCCTGTATGGTCTAAGGTAAAGCGCCTTAGAAACACGTCTGTGCTCCTAGCAGACGACGCTTTTACAAAGGCAGTTTCGCATATGGCTAGCATGCGCGACGATCGACGTCAATACGTCAATCCATACAGAAAATAGTTAAGACAGTTGTCGCGTGCAACGATTTTCCGAAGGATTTCAACGAAACTTTCCTTGATTGTTGTTTAATTGAATACAAATAATATGAGCCTATTCCGATTAAAATTGACCACCCCAATTTTGAGACCGACGATATCAAAGTTTTGTAATTTCAACATGGGCTTTCATGGAGAATAGAGATTGAAACGCGAGATTTTTCGGATAAAATCAAAACGCAACAAAGAAATTTGATAGAATTTTGATATGTTATAAAAATCGAAGTTATAAGTTACACAAAAATAAACAAAATTTTACCACGCCGTTAGTGAAATATAACTTGTCAAAATCTGAAAATTTTCATGAATAAATGCACGTACAGATACTATTTAGATGTGTGTGAGAGCTGTAAGACTGTACTTTTACAAAAGTTTTATAATGGGCGGTATTCGACTGACGCATCTATATTATACTTTTCATTCGATGATTCGAATGAATGTTGTACGAGCGATGAACGAAGAGAAGCAATGTATCGATAGGCGCAGAATGAAGTGATTCTCTATACGTGATGAAAAATTTCATCAATCTGATGTACAATAACGACTGTGTGCAATGCATAGATATTCAGCAGCCTACGAAATTGACTATCAAAAAAATTTCTAATCATATGGATCACGATCTAGAAGCCCTGAAAACCTATAAAAAAAGGTCTTCTTCGGGCTCAGAGTCTAAAAAAACTGCTTAAATATTGTAATTATTTAGGAACATGTTATTATTAATGTATTCAATTAATATGTATCTGTCAGGAATATTTTGTCATAAAATTTGATAGATATTGTTTAATGCAAGAAAAATATTGATAACAGATAACGTTTACATATACCAAGGATGTACTAAAAAATATTTATAATTTATGTCACTAAATAAATGAATAATCAATAATTGCCCCTCCGTAAGTTATGTCTTTGATTTATTCAAATAATAATTTTCCTACCGTTGCAGCAATTCTACTCAATATTTTAATATTCAATAAAAACACAGAATAATCATTTTAACTGAAATGCAGTAATATTTTAAAATTGACTTATAATCTATGATAAACTTTGAATAATTATTTTCAAGATGAATCAATAAACTCTTCAAAACTCACCTACATCTCAGAAAAACTCTGAAACACTGTTATATTTTGTCTTATTAGTTCTGTGAAAAACTTTTGCAAAACTCTTTTGAAAGAGTCTCAACATTTTAGTGTTCGCTGTCTTTTAAAATCTTATAAAGCATTGGTCTGCCTTTACAAGACTTTTTCTGAGACTTTCTGCTAAAGTGAGACTTTTTTAATTCTTTTTCAAAATTTCACTAGAATTAATCTGATTCTTTTCAGAGAAATATTCCCACCCAGGAAGTGTTTGACTTCAAAAACTTTCATTTTATGCTCTACGTTGGTCTTGCATCAATAGGCTCAATTCTATATATTTCGACACCTTCTGTTCAGACCTGGATGTGAAGTTGACATTACGAGTTAGACTCCGACGAGCTTTATGATATATCTTCGTACCGTCTAGTCAGAACCAGACCGTAAGCCAACGTTGTGTTTTAGACTACGATCAGCTCTATTTTATTCTCTACGTCGATGCAGTGTATAGGACTTGGGTAGACTTCAATATTCACTGTACGTTAACATTGTGCATTTTACACTTTATATCGACGGAGTGTGTTTGAGTTTGATAGGCTCCATTTTTCGTTTTGTAAATATCGAAATGAGTGTTCGAAGTTCTGAATCATCATCTCAGTGTACGTGGAAAAAAAATTTGCATTACAATTGTACTCAATTTGATGCTCGTCAAAACAAGATTACGAATGAATAATCACTAACAAATTCAGAGAGAAATCAATAAAAATCTTATGTGAAACGTAATATACTTCAGGGCTCGCAGTTGGGTAGCGAGGAATAAAAAGCTTGGGAGGTGAGTGAAATCACTAAAAAAGTGAGTAAAATATGGGCATCGGAGAGGATAACTTATTTAGAAAAAAAAAGAGAAGAAATCCAAGCAAACACTGAAGCACCACTTATGACAGATATTGGACCTTGAGTTAAGATTCAACATAAAAGTTAATCAGGGAATCATCGTTTTTAGATACCAATTGTCATAGTCTCAAGTGACTAGACTATAAGAGCGAATAAAAATAATTAGTAGAATATAAATATAAATAATGAACAGAAACTATAAGGAAAACGCGACGGTATCACTCAAATATCTCGAGTCCCTTGTGTATTTCTGACTAACTGGACAACAGAGTTCTATCCCAGAACCAAACGAACAACTAATCTATTCTACTCTACTCGCTCAATTTATTACACAGTTATTGATGTGACGTTTATTACTAAGCGAGATTGTAACAAGTTTTGTGATATGATTCGCTGAATGAAATGAAAAAAATGTGGGAAACATTGAAAACAAAAATGACAATCTATGTGACACAGGTCTCTTTATTTTTTAAATATAATATTCAATTGTTATTCTATTTGTCGCCCCCGTCGTTCCTCCTCGTTTGCAACTTCTTCTGAAAAATTGAAAATTACATCATTGTTATGAATTTTGTAGCAAAATAGGGTAAAGCAACTACCAGGGCTCAATTAGTCCGAATGAATCATAGTATAGAACGATGATGGATATACTAGTTCGAGTAGACTTCATTGTAAAAACTACGATATTTCTTTGATTAGTAAAATTTATACGTCATACATCATCAGAGATGACGACGATTGACTTGTAGCAGTTGCTCGGATAACTGAAGTCAACTGTAGAACTCCGAGCTTGTCCCAATTTACATGAGTCTTGATATCAGAAAATTTAGTGATCTGACAATATTTGTCAAATTGATAATATTCAGCATTACTTGTTACTTTGGTAACATAATTGAGGATGAGTTATATAATCCTCGACCTCTAATGATTGAATTTTCAAACAAGAGTTAACTTTTTTTATGCCACAATTATTACACGCATGATGATTCATTGGATCGTCGACTAATCAATCATAAGTTCAACTAAACTTGACTTGGTGTAATTATCATCAAAAAACAGGTCGGTAAGATACGTATATACGAGAGCTGCGAAGTTTGAGTCATAGTACGTAAATTCAAAGTAATTTCAAAGTTCCAGTAGTCTCCTTTATCAGTCAATATATTTTGCTCTTGATATTACCATCGTACGACTGAACATGAAAATAAAACGGTCGTCACTGTGCAGAATGGAATAAGGAATATAGATGTAAGTAATAATGATTATACACCATTTGATGAAAGAAAATAATATTGTCGACTATAATACTTCAAGCCTGTCGTGCCACTCAGCGTGCTTCAGTCGCTTCGATCGAGACCCATTGGACCTGTCGGACTCCTCCAAACCCTACAACTTCGACTAGTCGAATTGCTGCAAAACGTCGAATTGGGACCCGTTGGGCCAGTCTGACTTGGCCAGCCGCTTCGTTTGGGGCTTGTTGCGCCGCTTCCCTCGCAACAGCTATTTGGGTGTCCTCTATAAATGAAAGCATACAACCATATTGATAAACTGTATGTACCTCGGCATCGTGTAAGATTTCCAATTGTTTGTAATTCAAGGCATTGGATGGTTCGATTCATAAAATACATAATGAAAATATGAAATTCGTTTTTCAATTAGTGAAAATCTCAAATGGTAACTAGTTCGTTCGAATGTAAGATGCCGTCATTCATGCACACTTTTTTCTGTCAGATATTGATGTACATATGGATCGGCATTAAAAATTTAATTTTCTCAGGCACCTTGTAAAAAGTTTCCTTTTCGTCAACAAACATAAGAGCAATTTTTTTTGTTTGTTTTTTTTAGAAAAATAAAAATAATCACATGCCGCAAGACAATCAAATTTTTATTATTTTTTCAACCTGCAGTTTCTTCGGAAATGTCCTACAAAATGTGCAGAGTTGACAAAAAAAACCCATGGTAGAAAAAAATAAATTTCACCCATCAAAAAGAAGATTTGTCAGAGGGACCACGGGTCGAAAATAAACCCATCAACAGGAAAAAAATAACGAAGTTGAAAAAAGAAGATTGATCTGTGAGCTATGGACCTTTTTAGACTTTTGTTTACCTTCATGAGTAGGATGTTTTCCAAACGCGAAGAATCACCTGGCAAAGCGGCAGCACAGAAACTGGTCACAACCTGCATAGTACAATTCTTCACACTCACGGACAGGATTCACCATATCAGCGGCACGCTGGTTCACCGCTGGGAATTGCTCGTTGTCGTTGTTCATATTGAAGTCGGGCAACTGTTCAACGAACTCGAAATACATACACGCAATTTATCTAATCTTAGCGGAATTAATAATATCCTGTATACTAAAATACAAACTTACGCTATCGTCAGGCAACGGTGCACGAGAATGATCCGATTCTCTGGGATTCCCAACGTAGCCAAGACCATAGACGAACAAGAAGTTTGAAAGATTGGAGCTCTACCAGGACGCACTGAGTACAGTTTTCTCGTAGTCCAGTCGCTGATTGGTTGGAAACTAGGGAATCTGGAGTCAGTGGCATTGATAAAGTCCAATGAAATCGCTCTATCTTTCAAACCTCTAGTTCGTCTATGGTCTTGGCTACGTTGGGGATTCCAGAGAATCGTATCATTCACGTGCACCGTCGCCTGACGATAGCGCAAGTTTGTATTGTTAGTACAGGATATTATTAATTTCGCTAAAATTAGATAAATTTCATGCGTTTATTTTGAATTCGTTGAACAGTTGCCCGACTTCAATATGAACAACGACAACAACGATTCCCAGCGGTTGACCGGCGTGAGGCCGATATGGTGAATCCTGTCCGTAAGTGTAAAGAATTGTACTATGCGGGTTTTGACCGGTCTCTATGCTGCCGCTTTGCCAGGTGATTGTTCGCGTTGGGAAAACATCCTACTCATGAAGGTCAACAAAAGTCTAAAAGGGTCCATAGCTCACAGATCAATCTTCTTTTTTTTTCAACTTCGTTATTTTTTTCATGTTGATGGGTTGATTTTCGACCCGTGCTCCATCTGACATATCTTCTTCTTGATGAGTGAAATTTTTTTTTTCTACCATGGGTTTTTTTGTGAACTCTGCACATTTTGTAGGACATTTCCGAAAAAACTGCAGGTTAAAAAAAAAAAAAAAATTGATTGTCTTGCGGCATGTGATTATTTTTATTTTTCTAAAAAAAAAGAAAAAAAGTTGCTCATGTTTGTTGACGAAAAGGAACCTTTTTACAAGGTGCCTGAGAAAATTAAATATTTAATGCCCACCCCAACGTACATCAATATCTGACACAAGAAAGTATGCCTAAATGATGGCAACTTACATTCGAACGAACTATAGTTACCATTTGAGATTTCCACAAATTGAGAAACGAATTTCATATTTTCATTATGTATCTTATGAATCGAGCTATCGCCTCGAATTATAAACAATTGGAAATTTTACACGATGTCGAGGTACACTTGGGGTCATTAATTATGAGACGGCTAGTTTTCTGGACAAAACATTTATGTTGGCAACACAAAATAAACCCACAGCGCTACATAGTGGGCCGATCGTGAAGCTTAGTCAATCTCACTAAATATCACATAACTCGTGACAGTCCCGATAGCCAAACAAGGAGAGGAAGAAATTATGACAGTCGAATCTAACCTAATACCTACTAACCTAATAACCTATAGATTGACGTGTGAATCAGTTGGAAAATAATTGTAATTCATAACTTCCCCCTCGAAGAATACAAACGGGCGAAAGTTTATGTTTTCAATCTTTTCAAGTGATGACAGAAGAAATTGTAACCTGAAAATTTACGGTAAGTTGATTTGATGAAAATACAATTAAATTAGGAAATGCAAGTTACGCTGTGCCTGACAAACAAGATTCTTTGTTGATTTTGCGTGTGAAACCATGTCCAGGACTAGATTCTAGATCATTGAGACTATCGTGTAACTCATTAATACTTCTTGACTGATACAAGACATTTATCAAACACAGACTGAACCCTGCAAGAACCACCTGTCGAAACAGGCAAATAGAGGAAACATTCAGCTTCAGAAAAACGGAAGGAGTCAGCTTGTACTAATCCACAGATGAAAGGAGCTGGTTTTGGTCGACTTGTAGTGGGGAATTTGAA
This sequence comes from Tenthredo livida, assembly GCA_963992785.1. Classification (NCBI taxonomy): domain Eukaryota; kingdom Metazoa; phylum Arthropoda; class Insecta; order Hymenoptera; family Tenthredinidae; genus Tenthredo; species Tenthredo livida. Next base: position 6,867,384 of record OZ023073.1, read on the forward strand.
TGCGTTCTGTCGCGACTACTCGTCTTTCACATTCTAAACTTTGGCCATTCTCAGACTGAGACTTAAAATATTATCGAAGACGACTGCTTGCTTCTTATAATGTAAAACTCAGGACTTTAATAATTCTTTGGACGCTGACTTGGAATACCTACTACGACGACTACTCGTCTATCACAGAATTACATTTTTAAAACTCACAATTCTTAGATTATTAAATTTTAGACTCTATCAATACCTACATCACCGACTTTGAATACTCGCTCAGGCCGCTTTTAGCCTAAAATCATATGATAACATAATGTGCCAAAATATGCTCCAAGTTGACCGAGACTATCGTGTAACTCATTAACTACTACTTTACTGATACTACCCTACTGAAAAAGTTCATGTCATAAAAGTTGTGGAAAATTACCTGGTAAATCACATGGTTAATTGTATGCAGTTATGGAAGATATTTGGTTAAAAGTAATCATATAATTTACCATGTGGTTCACAAGGTGATTTCTCATCAGGATTACAGTATGGGTAAAGGTTTATATTTTACCGTGTGATTTATAATGTGATTTGTTACACGGTTCAAAGTAACCGACAGGCTAAAAAATAATTCAAAACAATAATAATCAAATTTTATCAATTACTAATAATTATATAAATAATTTGATACATGTCGGAAATGGAAAATAAGTGAACAAAACCAAGGTCGACAACATATTTTATTTATTTCAAATTATCTATAATAATATAATACTGATTTGCTACAAACGTTTTCATATAAATAAATATCATTACATAAGTTATATATCTCTTTGAATCTTTTTCTTTCCTCTGTATGAGTTATATAAAGTCCATAATAAAAAGCAAACAAGAGAATCGGAATAAAAACCGTTTTACATCAAAAAATGGATGAACGAATCTGTTATAATATCGTTTTCTCAATGATGATAGTTTTTTTTTTTTTTTTTCACGTGTGGAATAATAAATTGCAAATAAAATAAAGAAAATAAAATCTTGTGAAAATTGTTTCTCACAACAGTCACAAAATTTTGGATTTTGGTTTGCAGATTTACTCAAGTTGCTTCTCTCTTTTCCTTATATTGGTTGTTTTTTTACACAATAGCAGTCGGTCGCTCGCTCGTACTCCTTTATGTGTAATATTTTTTTCTCATGTTATTTATTTTCGTAGTTAGTGTCTGCGGAACCTTCTTCAGTAGTTTCATTCGGTCAGGTACGGAAACTTTTTTCTCATCCAGATGATCGTGATACAATTCTGAAGAAACGAAATAAAGTATTAAAAACGAGGACACATACATATATCGATGAATGTAGAACTCATATGAAAAACAAATTCATTTACTATAAAGGAGGCGTTTTTTCGTCGGCGTGAGTTCCTTCATCGGTGACCGATCAGCCAATTTGGTTGTTACTTTGGCTTTATTTTGGCACCGATTCATTAACTTACGCTCACCCCAGAGTAACAGTATGATGTCATTCAGAAAAATGGTTGCTTTCTTGTGGTATATCAGGTGCCAAGCGGTCTCAGACACGGTGACACCTTCGCCCAAGTATATCTGTAGGTATACACGAGGTAAAATCACTCTCAGGGTCTTTTAATTGTAATACAAATTGAAAAAGATAACAGTAACTGTATAACTTGAAGTCGTAATTTTATATATTCTTACCCTTTTATCAGTGACCTCATATAATTTTCGTCCACTTTCGTCTATTCCCAACTCGTAATGTCGTAGAGCAGTTTCGATCTCCTTGATAGTTTTTTTATTTACTCTTTCATTGCCATGATCTGAATAAGAAAATATAATACCATGAATTAATAATACTATACAAACTTGTATTTGTCAACTTGTATTTGTCAACTTCCGAAGATTACTGAGAAATTCGTTGTCATAGTCGCAGACAACCCCGAAATCAATTTGGCATACGTATATAGACTGTTTTTCTATTTCTTCTATTATGGTTGTAAAGTCACCATATCATATCACACCCCCAGAATATAATATAATTGAAAAAAAAACAAAAGAACTGCAGCTATTAACTCTCATGTGATACATTCAATTTCATTTTAACTAAGATGAGACATCGGCTTTTAGACAGTCAGATTGATTTAGAACTGTCTGAAAGCTTGTAGCACGATTTTGGCCCTCTGCAGACTGTTCTATCGATAGTACGTGAGACTACTTTATAGCTGTGAACTAAAAACTTCATGGAAAACCAAGTGACTCCAGTATGGTTCTGAGATTCCTGTATAACTGTACTGAGCAATCACACCTGCTGATTTTCTGTTTTTTATTTTTGGTTCGAGACGGCGCATCACATGGCCATCATCCTCGGCATCCTCGTCATCTACAACATATTGTTCATTATTACCTTGTGATTGGTAGGAGTAAAGGTTATTAATTTCAATGACAAGTGTAACCTTCTAATGTTTCATGGTCACTTTCTATCTGTTCGAGTTTTCCCTCGGTCGAATTCTGCTCAAGTTCTTGCACCGGGGATTTCACTGATTTTTCATTATCCACTCTTGAAGTTTCCACTGAACTGCTACCTTTGGATGATGTAGTTTCTTGATCGTTCTCATTTCGAAACTATATAATTGTAATTTTTCGGCAATCAATATTTTGATACTTCGATCGAGTTACAAACATGTACTAACTAAAATACCTTATATCCCGTACGGCTTACAGTATTATTTTTAACTTTATATATTTGGTAAATCCAGATGAATACTGAAAATTTAAACGTTAGAGAGGATTATCAAGAAACTGTACGAGTTGATATCATTTCGCCATATAACTAACTCACTGTATAGGCGGGTAAATAGAATTGAAGCTCGGTTCCAAAGAGCTTATTGCATTCTTTTAAGAAGTAAGTTGAATTGAATTTATGTGAATCAATGTCTGGACAATGAAATTTTCAACAAATGAATAGGAGAATCCATTAATTCAGATATACATGGTGATTCAGACTTCGTGAGGAATCTTTCACATGATAATTCCTGGTGGAAAGTGGGATCGAAAGTTCTATGGCCATTCTTTATAAAAACGATTTTTCATCGATTTCTCGAGAATTGGGACTCAAATTTTATTTAATATGGAATAAATGGGAAGACTGAAAAATTGAAATGAAAAATCTTTTCTCGGAAAAATGTCTCAGGAACTTTCGATTCCATTTTGCCCATAAATGACCCTGTGAAAAATTCGTCACGAATTCTGAATCATCCCGTATACACAGAAGGTACTCGGGAATTATAAATGTTATCCTTACTTTTTTCCATTCCTCGGGTTGATTTTAGTTTCGATCTTTTAGAATTAATTTTTAAATTCAGATCTGTATTGACTTTCTCAATACTCTTCACGGTTAGCCTACTCGTCTTGAGGCCTATTACTGTAGAGCTGCCAACTGAATGTATTTCACTCTGGATCCCTGCACTATCGATTCCACTAGTTTCTGAAAATTTTAATACGGTATTATTCACCACCCTTTTATATACCTCTCACACATGAAGAAGCCAGTACCTGTTATTACCATTACCATGAAAAAGTGAAATTGCTTTCAGTTTTAAAAATTCAGCGCAAAAAAAGGTATGATTGTACACATTGAAGATGGGAGAGGGAAATTTGACGGTACACACTTCCACGTATACTTAGAAAGTAAAGAGACCTTAAATTCAATACAGAAAGTGAATGGTGAATAGATAAATAGAAAGTAAAAAAGACCTACAAAGCAATTAGTGTTTGGTCCCTCAATAATAGGATTAATATTTGCAAAGAGAAGTTATCTTGAGTAACTGCGTTTCTGTTGGATATAGGTTAATCTATCTATAACATTATGACTATATAGAATCTATGTAGTCTATGGGCGTTCCACCGTTCCTATGTTTAAAAAGAAGGAACAGGCGTTCCCTCTTTATATACCTCTACTGTTTTCATGGCTGACGCCATCCTGATTTAATAAACGTTATGTGACAATATATTAACAAAAACAATCGTAGTTATTTATGGCCATCCTGTTCCTGAAAAGCTTAAACTCTAACAGGTTATGGGCCCAGGTGTATTAACTAATGAATCCGGTGAATAGTGAGAACTGAACTGCTTAAAAAAAGTGATCCCTCATTACTTTAAAAAAAAAAAAAAAAAAAAAATGAGTGATGCGGACGGACCACATGGCGGCGGGATCCCACTGTCGGGTATTGGAAAATTGGAAGGCCGTGATAACTTTAACGACTGGAAATTTGCAATGACAATGTTTCTCATTCGGGAAAATCTTTGGTCGTGTGTAATTGGCTACGTTGCCGAAGACGACACAACTAAAGCTGTCAAGGAACGAAGGGACATGAAAGCTTTAGCAAATATTTGCCTCATGGTGAAGCCAACAGCCTATGCTCATGTAAGATCAGCAGCAACGGCGAAGGAGGCTTGGAATAATCTAGAGAAGGCATACGAAGACAAAGGTATGACAAGACGCATCAGGCTTTTAAGATCATTCTGCTCGACCAAGTTGGAAAACTTTGACTCAATGGAGGGCTACGTCAGTGAGGTGTTATCGATCGCTCAGAAACTCGCAGCGATGAATAAACCAATGGATGACGAATTGATTGGTGCCATGCTGCTACAAGGTCTTCCTGCTGAATTTGATCCCATGGTGATGGCTCTCGAGGGTAGCGGAACACAATTAACGAGCGACTTTATAAAATGCAAATTAATGCAAGACAGCAAATGGGGTAAAGAAACCGTGGGTGATTCTGCGCTTATGGCTAAAGGCAAGCCTTTCAATAAAGCAAAGAAGAAGAAACCTCCTACGTGCTGGAATTGTGGAACAAAGGGTCACACGAGGAACGAATGTCCTACTCTGAAGACGTCAAGCGGTGGGTCAGAGGCTAAGTCAAACAAAGATGACAACAAGAAGCCTAAGGACCGGGCACTGCTAACAGCTTTGGGAGTAACGACCAACACGAGTGACTGGTACATCGATTCTGGAGCAACCACCCATATGTCATCGAGAAAAGACTGGTTGGTCAAGTATCAAAGCAACATAAACACTGGTTTGGAGGTAACAGTAGCTAATAACGAAAAAATATACACTCAAGGTATCGGAGACGTAAAAGTAAGTCTTCAAACTGAATCAAATGTAAGGTCTATTTCGAATGTTCTGTACGTCCCCAAACTTAACGCTAATTTGCTTTCAGTAAGTAAACTCGTTAGTAAAGGTTTTGTAGTTGTATTTGATAAAGAAGGCTGTAAATTGGTTAATGAAGGTGATTGTGTTGTAAACGGAGACGTTCTAGCAACGGCTTCGGTATGCAATGGTATTTATCGTCTTGATGTAAAACACGAGGAAGCAAAAGTCAGTCTGTTAAATGGTCAAGATTTATGGCATCAAAGGCTAGGGCATTTGAGTTTGCAAAGTATGAAACTGCTTAAGAATTCTTTAGCTACAGGTATAGATTTTGAAGAGGTACAAAACGAGAAGCCCTGTGTTGCTTGTCTCGAAGGGAAACAACGAAGACAACCTTTTCCGAAGACGGGAGCAACAAGGGCCAAGGAAATTTTGGAGCTGGTACATTCTGATCTCTGTGGGCCGATGCCAGTAAAATCATGGAGCGGAGCAAGGTATATGATGACACTAACTGATGATCACTCTCGCAAGGTATTTGTCTACTTTATTGAATCAAAGACTGAAGTCAAGAACTGTCTTATGGAATTTAAAGCCATGACGGAGACAGAAACTGGTAAAAAGTTAAAGAAGATTAGATCAGACAATGGTACCGAATATGTGAATGCCGATTTACAGTCATATCTAAGGAAGGAGGGTATCCAACACCAACTCACTGTCCCGTACACCCCTCAACAAAATGGAGTAACTGAACGCGTCAACAGGACTTTTCTAGAAAAAGTCAGGTGTATGATGTCAACTGCAAAGTGCGATAAACGCATGTGGGCAGAAGCAGCGAACACGGCAGTATTCCTGATAAATAGATCCCCACACAAATCTGTTGAAGGAGCTATGCCTGAAGAAGTGTGGACAGGTGAGAAAGTATCATTGGATAACCTAAAAGTTTTTGGATGCGATGCATTCATGCATATACCAAAAGAAAAAAGAGACAAGCTCGACACAAAAACCAAGAAACTAACTTTCGTTGGTTATTGTCTTGAAACAAAAGGCTATAGATTACTAGATATAAAGAACCCAAAGAAAATAATTAAAGCTCGAGATGTGGAATTCGATGAAAGAAAAATTAACGAAAACAGACATGACGACATGGAATCAAGAACCGACAAAGAGGAATATGAATTGTTGCCATCGCAAGGTTCTGACGAAGAAGAAGAAGAATGTGCTATACAACAGGAAATCCATGATAATTCCGATGTCGAAGATCAAGAAAGTATGTTTGATGTTGATTCTGAAAATGAAAATGGTGTCCAAATTGTCCAGGATCAACCAGTACTTCAAGAAGAACCACAAGCAGAAGAGGATCGAAGGTATCCATTGAGGGAGAGACATCCAAAACAGTTCAATGACTTTGAACTGTATCTGGCAATGGATGAACCTGTCGAGCCTAAATCTGTTGAGGAAGCTTTAAATGGAAAGGACAGCGAGCGATGGAAACTAGCAATGCTAGAAGAACTCAAATCCTTCCAAGAGAATGATGCATGGGAACTAGTAGAAAAACCTGTGGGTAAAAACATAGTTAAATGTAAATGGGTTTTCAAGGTCAAAAGGGATTCAAAGGGAAACACTTTCCGTTTCAAAGCTAGGTTAGTTGCAAAGGGTTGCTCGCAACGAAATGGGGTAGACTACGACCAGACTTTTGCTCCCGTTGTTAGACATTCAAGCATCAGATTACTTTTTGCTCTGGCTGCGAAAAAAGACTTGATAGTACATCACTTAGACGTAACTACTGCCTTTTTGAATGGAAAACTTGAAAACGAAATTTACATGACTCAACCTGAAGGATTTATAAAAGATGAAAACAAAGTTTGTCTTCTCAAAAGGGCAGTATATGGCTTGAAACAAGCCTCTAGGGTTTGGAACGAAAAGGTACACTCGATTCTCATTGCGTTAGGTTTTCAACAATCAAACTATGAGACGTGTGTCTATTTTAAGAAGGAAAATAATACAATAGTGATTATTGCATTGTATGTAGATGATTTCTTGATCTTTTCTGATGATCTGAACAAAATTGAATCTCTAAAAGCAAAGTTGAAAGCTAAATTTAAGGTTAAAGACTTAGGAGAAGCTGTGCAATGCTTAGGTTTAAGAATACAGAGAAATTATGACAAGAAAGAGATAAAACTAGACCAAAGACAATACACTGAAGAAATACTGGAAAAATTCGGCATGCAAAATGCAAAACCAGTATCTAGTCCTGCGAATACTAATATTAAAACATTAGATACAGAAAAAGCAAACGTACAAAGATTAAACGCACCATATCAACAAGCCATTGGGTCATTGTTATACTTGTCAGTTTGTACAAGACCAGATATTGCTTATGCTACAAATTACTTGAGTCAATTCAATGATAAATACACTGAAGAACACTGGCAAGGTGTGAAACGAATAATGAGATATTTAAAAGGAACAATAGATAAACGACTCGAGTTTAAACAAAGTAATACAGATATACAAGGGTTCGTAGATGCCAATTGGGGGAATGATATTTTAGATAGAAAATCAGTAACAGGATTTGTTTTTAAATACGCTGAATCAGCAATCAGCTGGGAAAGTAAAAAGCAAAGAATTACAGCTTTATCGAGTACTGAGTCTGAATATGTAGGTATTACAAGTGCAGCAAAAGAAGCCATTTTCCTAAAGAATTTTTTGTCTGAATTATGCGGTAGAATTGGGCCAATTGTTATATTCAATGACAACCAGAGTGCCAAAGCAATTGCTGAAAATCCAGTCCACCATAACCGCACTAAGCATATTGATATTAGATATCATTTTATAAGACAAGCGATTAAAGACGATCAAGTCACTTTGTTGTACATGCCAACAGAAGTAATGATTGCAGATGCGTTGACAAAAGGGGTCCCAGGTCCTAAACATTTATTTTGCACTAAGGGAATGGGAGTTGTTTAAAATAAATAAACGCAGAAAAATGACTGAAAATATAAGTATTATTAATTACAAGATTTATAGTATGGATATAAAATGAATAGCATTAATAAATGAGACTGTTATTCGGATTAGATTAAGGGAGAGTGTTGGATATAGGTTAATCTATCTATAACATTATGACTATATAGAATCTATGTAGTCTATGGGCGTTCCACCGTTCCTATGTTTAAAAAGAAGGAACAGGCGTTCCCTCTTTATACAGGGTGGTCCATTTAACTCTTTCACCGCGAATAACTTGGTTATTATTGATTCTACTGAAAAGTGTTACAGGGAAAAGTTGTTGCATTTGAAGGGGGAAAATGAGTTTTGGAAGTGAATGTCATCTGAAGGTCATATCTTGTGAGATTTCGGTATTCCCGATGTTTTTTTTAAATGGGACTACCTATTTTTTTGTTCACTACAAGGAAGCTGACATTGAAACGCGTCCAACCATGTGCAACAACATGACCTTCGGATGACCTTCGGCTCCGAAATTCATGATTAAGTAATGGAGGTGGGAATTCAAGGAGAATGAATTGTATCGGCACATTCAATACTTTTTTCACGTGATTCATTTTATTAAATGCTCAAAATGTTGTCCATCAACCTGAATACACTTGTCAATACGCACAATGAAGGATTCCTTCGCTCTGCTTATCATTTCTGGAGTAATACTTGCACAAGCATTGATGATACGTTCCTTCATATTCTCCCGTGTTGTTGGGACGTCTCGGTACACAATATCCTTGATCATTCCCCAGAGAAAGAAATCAAGAGGTGTTAAGTCAGGAGAACGCGCGGGCCAACAAACTTGTGCTCCTCGACCAATCCATTTTCCAGGAAACTTTCGGTTTAGTACACCACGTGATACGTGTGCAAAATGTGCTGGGCAACCATCGTGTTGATACCACATGAATTGGCGATCTTGTAATGGGATATCCTCTAGTAATTCCGGTAACTGGTCAGTTAACATGTCGGCATATTTTTGTCCATTCAGATTTCCATCAATAAAAAATGGGCCGATAATTTGATTCTTCCATATGCCACACCACACATTTACGCTCCATGGACGTTGGCGAACGACCTGTCGAAGCCACCTCGGATTCTCCTCCGACCAATAATGCATATTGTGCGTATTGACCTTGCCATGGTTTGTGAAAGTTGACTCATCACTGAACAGAACATTCTCGAAGAAACGTTGATCGTTCTGTAATTGTCGTTGTGCCCACTGACAAAAACCGATACGATTTTGAAAATCCTGTTCTTCAAGAGCCTGATGCAGTGATATGTGATATGGGTGAAATTTATGACGTTTCAGTATTCGCAGAATACTGGATCTGGAGATACCAGAATATCTAGCCATTTGTCGCGAACTAACATGTGGATCCACTCTTACGGCAGCCAAAACAGCGACTTCTGCTCCTTCATGAGTTTCAGTTTTAACCCGATTTCTTTTAACTGATTGAACACTGCCTGTTCCGCGGAATAATCTGATGACGTTGTCAATAGTAACACGAGTCGGGTGTACTCTATCTGGATATGTTTCTGCATACAGCTGACATGCTTGCACTGAGTTTTGCCCCGCTTCGCCATAACAAAACACCATATCAATTTTTTCTAATTGCGTGAACATTTTTGCAAATAAGTCTGGAAGTACTTTGGAGTGAATACTCTAAAGCATTTCGAATTGGACTAAATGAATGAAACAAAGCTTTTTCAAGTTCGAAAAAGACAGAACCTAGTATCACAGAATCTACGGTGTTTGTAAACATTGTAGCTGAGTAGTAAAGTGTCTGATCACTACGATTCCTGGTATTTGGAGAAGTAAATAGACTACTTGATATCCTGTGCGTATTGACAAGTGTATTCAGGTTGATGGACAACATTTTGAGCATTTAATAAAATGAATCACGTGAAAAAAGTATTGAATGTGCCGATACAATTCATTCTCCTTGAATTCCCACCTCCATTACTTAATCATGAATTTCGGAGCCGAAGGTCATCCGAAGGTCATGTTGTTGCACATGGTTGGACGCGTTTCAATGTCAGCTTCCTTGTAGTGAACAAAAAAATAGGTAGTCCCATTTAAAAAAACATCGGGAATACCGAAATCTCACAAGATATGACCTTCAGATGACATTCACTTCCAAAACTCATTTTCCCCCTTCAAATGCAACAACTTTTCCCTGTAACACTTTTCAGTAGAATCAATAATAACCAAGTTATTCGCGGTGAAAGAGTTAAATGGACCACCCTGTATACCTCTACTGTTTTCATGGCTGACGCCATCCTGATTTAATAAACGTTATGTGACAATATATTAACAAAAACAATCGTAGTTATTTATGGCCATCCTGTTCCTGAAAAGCTTAAACTCTAACAGTTTCACAGGTACTAGTCAGGTATACTGTTCAAGTATACAAGTATGATACTCGGTCAGTGATACTTTGAAAACACCTCTAACAAAGATTCATGGTCCGATAAGAATCCTGATCGAAACGACATATGGCATCATAGGTATCAATATTGTATTCACCTTTTGTTTTGTGTACATCCTCTTGAAACAGGTTTCGCTTCACAGCATTTACATCCGCCTTTGTGTTCCCTGATAAATGTAATATATGTATATTATTTTATACACACAATAGAATTGTATAAAATTGTATAAAATTATATAAAATTATGTATAATTATATATACAATATCTAAAAACAATTATGGATACATATAATTATATCGGGCCATTTTTTTCATATAATTCTCTATATGAATTCTATATAATTCTATATAATCTTTTTTCCCCGGGTATGAAAATCATATAGAACAATTAGGTAACAACCTGTTGCTTTCAGTGGTTGATGAGACTGGTCTTGTGCTTGTTGTAATTCCAACAGCTTAGCCTGCAATTCCAGTATTTGCTGATCTTTCGATATCTCGATCTGATTTTGAGACTGCTGTTTTAAGCTTCCATCCTTAACGTTTTGCGCATTCGCATTTTTCACTTCTTTGCTTTCATTCATGTTTTCTGCATCGCCGTCAAAATCAAGGTGGTCGAGTCTTGTTCTTAATGCCAACCTCAAGGTACTATTGTATTTAGTCAAGATATCCACATTTTTTTTAGTCTGTGCATCTTTCATCGAATTGCTGTGTTTCAACTTCTGCAGAACAAAAAGATCATTTGTGAAGTATGACGAATTTTCTGTCTCACCAGGATACTAAAAATGTTTGATTGATGATATGTATAGTCAGTCACATTTGGTAAAGGTAGAAATTCCTCAGATTCCGATGAGTCCTTGACGATGGGGACAATCAGCCTGCCCCCTTCTTTTTGGTTTTCGATATCTTCTTCACTTTCTGAAAGATAACAATATTAAAATAGATATGCATAATTTAAGACACAGATTTTCACCGAATTAGAATGTAAAGCATACCAGCATGCCGTTGAATATATTGGATCTTTTGTAAACAGAACAAAAGTGGATAGGACGCATTCGCAAAATAGGTAGGATTTCTCCTCACGACCTTTCATCATTCATTGCTATCATATATTAAAATATAGTGAAGATTCAACTTACCTCCCAAAAGTAGAATAAATGCAGGATAGTAACCCACATGCTTGTCGCAGTCTTTGTTGCAGTCCTCATCACAATTCTGCCACTCGGCATAATAAATATATTTTTTATCGAAATCAGTGGAATTTTTCGGTGATATTGAACATTTTGAGTTACGTTTTAATCTTATGCTGTTGCACTCAACAGTGAAGAAACGCTTTGTATTGTCTCGATCGACAATACAAGCGTGTGAAATTACACTCATCGGAACTTAAATCTTTTGCCAAACCTCGTGAACTTGAGCAACGTGCGCGACGTGTAAACAATGAGTTCAGTGCGACATAGGCGGGCGGCAAGGCTGTATGTGTGTTTGCGAAGTTCGGCAGCGCCGTTAGTTCGCACTGTTGACGGTACTACAGTAGCTCCCATTGGTCGGGACCCGCCGCCGATCACCAGCGGGAATTCTGACCAATGGTAGTGGTGCTTAATGATTTAAACACGGCGCACACTATCGCATGGCAGTACTTTGCCAGCGCCACGGCGTCAGGCGTCTGTCCGGTGATTATCGTTTAGTTCTCTACACGTAACATGTGCTCGTTGTTCACTTTGTGAAATTATATTCAACAATTTCTTGAATATTCAAATCTTATTGGATTAGACTTAATTCGTTGCTGTCTGGCTTATATGTGTGAAGTGCCATAGCATTGATGTGAAATCAGGCGAAGATTATGTAAGAAAAATTAGTCGACATTAAGACCGGCCGAGGACTTTTCCATCATCTCTGTGTGAGCATTCTTCTGTTTCGGAAAAGTTTTGCAAACAAGAATATACCAGAACCATGAGTTCCCCTAAGAGACGCAAATCGTATTTATATGGAGACGGAACCGTTACTTATCGTGCGAGATACGACACGCTCAAGAAAATTGCAAGTGCAGAGGAAAGCAGTAGCGAAGTAAGTTCAGTCATGACTATATTTTCTTGAATTTATTTGGGGTTATTTTGAAACGTGATGAAAAATAATTATCAATTCATCGTTAGCAGAAAGGCAAATCTACGACAAAAGCGTTATTAGTAGCGAGGTCAGGGGGTCTGCTGTGAAGAATGACTTCGTTCTCTACCTCTGATTCTCCCTCTGTCTCTCTCCCGAGGGGCTATTCACTTCAATTTTGGGTGTACACGTGACTTTCGAATTCCAAAGACTTCCACTGACTACCAATGACTTCCTGACTTCCATTGACTACCAATGACTACTAAAGACTACCAATGACTTCCAAAGACTTCCAGAGACTTCCGAAACGAGTGTACATAAAACTTCCCAAGTGAATAGCCCCTCGCTCTCTCCCTACAGACTGCCAGTGGTTCTCGGGTTTCGAACTCACCCAGAGAGGGATTTCAACTATGCCCCGTTCAGGCTAACTTCATTTTATTTCAAGGTGGGGCGAAACCGCGAGTCAAATTTTAGGTTACATTGAGGTCATAATCAATGAGACTAGATTCTTCGCAGTGGGTCTATGGAGAGTGAATTCTATGCAGTAGGTCTAAGGAAAGTAAATCCTATGCAGTAAGCCTGCGGAGGGTAAATTCTACGCAGTAGCTCTAAGGAGTGCAAATTACCTGTTGAAGCTTGAGGTCTGCGGAGAGTAGATCTTACGCATTAAGCCTGCGGAGGGTAGATTCTGCGAATAATTTACTCTCCGTGGACCTACTGCGTAGGATCTACTCTCCGCAGACCTAAAGCTTCAATAGATAATTCACTCTCCGCAGACCTACTCCGTAGAATTTACTCTCCGCAGGCCTACTGCGTAGGATCTACTCCCCGCAGACCTCTAGCTTCGACAGATAATTTACTCTCCGTAGACCCACTGCGAAGAATCTAGTCTCATTGATTATAACCTCAATGTAGCCTAAAATTTGACTCGCGGTTTTTCCCCACCTCGAAATGAAATGGAGTCAGCTTGAACGGGGCATAGTTGAAATGCCTCTTTGGGTGGGTCCGAAACTTGAGAACAACTGGCAGTCTGTACTCACGCCGCCGTGAGTAGCTAAACCAAGTGTATGGTATCCAGTGATATTCATGGTATATAAGAAAATAATGGTTTAATTAATTAGTGAAAATTAAAATTATTTTTTTTTTTTTTTAATTGTAATTTCAGACCGCACAGAGTAATGAGTGTCGTGAAAATGAGACGCCGAACATGACGATTCCTCTTTTGGGTGACACAGTGGCATTCGATCAAGTGAGTTTAAATTAATTCTATTATTATGCGTAGAGCACTACCACGTGGAGCAAGTCATGTATGATTTTGGCGGTAGTGAGAGGCTATCTTCTATTGGCTTTTATTTTGGACGCGCAGGAAGGCATGAGTTAAATTTCTATGGTTGAATTACGGTTGCGGGTATTGAAGGAAAAGATTTTGATGTTTATGAATAATTGAAAAATAATCAATGAGGTTTTTTTGTCTGCCTCAAGCCGACAAAGAGTAAATTCTCTGTCGACAACTTAAGTCTACGGAGACTAAATTCTGTATCAACACCTGAAGCCTTTCAGAGACTTGAGGCAAACAATCTAGTCTCCATAGACTTATTGTTGAGGTAAAGAATCGATTCTCCGTAACCTTGAGGCTTAGACTATGGAGGGTAGAGATAAGGAGGACGAACTCGCTGTTTGTAAGCTATCCAAAAATTAATATAATAGTAGAATCCACTTTTTCCGCTAAGCGGCGCATCGAGCCATGATTCGAACTTATAACTTGAGACACATGCCATGCAATAAACAACTGATCACTTTGAAAGCATAATAGAAATATCGATGCAAGCTCCCCTAGCAGATAAAACTAGCACCACTAGAGTGTGAAATTTCAGCTGCAACCGTTTCCGTACTCGAAGTACGGAGTTCGTTCTCCTTATCTCTGCCCTCCATAGCTTAGGCACAGAATCTATTCTCCACAAAATTGAAGATTGCAGCGAACAATTTAGTTTCATGCATTATTTTTCAATTGTTCATGAAAATCAGAATATTCCCTTTAATACAATCTTGATGTAAGCATAAAATTTAACCCGCAGTTGCCCGTGCCTCGAAACAGAGTTAGCTTGAACGCAGCTGTGGTCTTTGATGAACTGACCAGCCTGTATCCAGTGTTACTCGTTTTCTCGTTTACTCAAGGTATATAACTTTGAAATTTCGACAGCCCGCCGACTATGGAATTCAATTTTGACCTACGGCTCAACTCCGGTACCCCATTGCAGACTGCACATGCGACGGTTTAGTTTTCTCACAGATTCCCAGGATGGTGTATTTGAAAAATCACCTTTTTAGGCTGACAAATATTTACAGATTACTGCATTTCATTTTTCATTGTATCCAACTTTCAATGTTTATTCATGTCAGGATGAATATTAAACACCAATGATTGCATGAAATAATGTTTCACTGATTCCTAATTGTAGATTACATCTGCTGATGAGGATGAGAGAAGCTTGTACGGGTCGGATGACGAGGATAACGAGTTGGATGAATCACAGGCTTGTAGCAGTGGCTCAAATCACCTTGAAAACCTACTCCAGAGCTCTGAGTTTTGTGATATGATAACGACGCCGGTACAAAGAAATCCAGCGGAGCTACTTCTAATGGTACTGAAGTATTCGTTGCGCAATAACTTACCGCTAACATCAACGGAAAATTTACTTCGTTTATTAAATAGTATATTTTCTGCACCGGTAATACCAGAGTCCCGATATAGGATTGATAAATTATTTAATCCTAAAAATAATACAGAATTTCATGCCACGTGTTCAGATTGTACTTCGTATATAGGTAAACTTGGTGCGTTGGATGCAAGTGCGGAATGTCATAATTGTCAGGCAAGGGTCAATGTATCAAATCCTTCATCAGGCAATTACTTTGCAATTGTCGACCCTTCTGACGCAATATCTGAATATTTACAAGCACACGAAGACCATTATAATTATGTTATGCGCGAAAGACACTACGAGAGGGGTCACGTGAAAGATGTTTATGATGGTAGATGTTACAGAGATTTTGTTCAAAATTTACCAGAGTCAGATAAATACTCGTATGTCACAGCGACATTCAATACTGATGGCGCACCTGTTTTTGAAAGCTCTACGTATTGCATTTGGCCAATCTACCTCATGATTAATGAATTGCCTGTGGAAGATCGACTGACGAACCTTATAGTTTGTGGGTTATGGTTCGGTAAAAGTAAACCCGAAATGAGCGTTTTTTTAGACCCTTTCGTTGAAAAAATTAATGAGCTATCATCTGTGGGTATTAATTGCAAAATTAAGGGAAAAACACTCAACGTGAAGTTGTACGCAATAATCTGCTGTGCTGATACAATTGCTCGTTCTCCCATGAACGGAACTATGCAGTTCAACGCATTTTATGGCTGCGATTGGTGTCTTCACCCTGGAGAATGGTTTGAAGGATGTGTGCGTTATCCAGTTCTCGAAAGTGTTTGTGAAAGCAGGGATATGCAAAATACTATCAAACTCATGGAAGAAGCAGTAAGAAAGGGACTGCCTGTCTTTGGCGTTAAAAATGGTTCCCCATTAATTAACTTGCTGTTTTTTAACATTATCTTGGGTTTTGTGCCTGATTATATGCATTGTCTTCTAGCAGGTGTTGCAAAGCAAATAACGGAGTACTTGATTAAACTTATATCAGCACATGATTTTCAAATTATAGAACTACGGTTATCTAAAATCAGAGCTCCCAATCAGTTGGGACGCTTATCCAGGCCACTGAAAGACAGAGCAATGTGGAAAGCACGTGAATGGGAGAATTGGTTACTGTACTACAGCATTCCGGTACTCGATACAATAATAGATAAAAAACTGCTCAAACACTGGGGTCTACTGGTTGAAAGTTTAAACACGCTTTTGAAAACTGATATAACATGTGAGGAATTGGACGAGGCTGATCAAAAACTACACGAATTCGTATGTGGAGTAGAGCTATTATATTCTAAAGCCGCAATGACATACAATGTCCACCAACTTTTGCATATTGGAAAAAGCGTCTACAACTGGGGACCCCTGTGGGCGCATTCCACTTTTGCATTTGAATCTGGAAATCACGATCTCCTCACTGCAATCCAGTGTGCTAAAGGGGTTAACCAGCAGATACTTCGTTATTTAAATATGCAGCGTTCGGTAGCTATTCTTGAAAAACATCTCCACCCATATTCTTCCGACATTGTAAATCAGTATTGTAATGATCTCAACAAACCACGAACTCAAAAATGTGTCCAATTATCCGGCATTACTTATTTTGGAACTGCAAAAATAGTTGACAAACAATTACTGGACACGTTCGTCTTGTCTTCGCATGCAAAGGCATTTATCAGAATTGTGAAAAATGGCTGTTTGTATGCTTCTTCAGAAAAACAAAATTCACGGTCATGTAATTATTTTGCACAACTGATCAACAAAGTCTACGTTCAAATAGGGACATTCATTATTGACGAAGAAAGGGATAGACAAAAAGCAATATGTAATATTCTGGAAACAACAGCCTCTGAATTTTCAAGCTCAATACGAAAAATTTCAAAAATTGATGACAAGGTTTTCGCTGTGAATACGACCGATATTGATAGAGTCTGTATTTTTCTTGATGTCTCAAATACTAGATACATTTCCTCAGTCCCGAATTTATTGAAATATTAGTAACTGTTTACAACAGATAATGATAACCACACACTGGTAAAGTGATAGAATACCTAAGTGTCCAATCGCTTATAAACAGACTAAGTGGGGAAAGCGTTCGAGCGCGGATTAGGGGAAAGTATTCAAAGTGCACCTATTCCGAAGTTTTAATGTACTATTTTTTACCCAACTTCGATAAAATGACCAAAAAAGTAAATTTACTTTTTTGTAAAATCCATTTTTTCACTCTGGTGAAAAATTGACTACTTTCCGCCTGCGTTATAGTGATGAATAAGGTCATTTTATCGTAGTGGGGTAGAGAGTAAAATGCATGAGTGTGTGGGATGAGGTGTATTAAACCATTAAAATGTACAAGATTGACATATTGCATATGCACTAATGTTAACATATAAGCCTCATTGATGTAATAGTCAAACTTCATTGACGAATGACAACTAACTTGAATGTGAATCGTATTTCGATGAGAATCGAACGAAATTCTACTCCTTGATTTCTTTGATGTATATTGACCTGTTTGATCAGAAATTATTGCTTGTATTTTTAACGTTATTGTGCCCGTATTTCTATTTATTTACTTCGAGTATACTTATACTCCATTTTTTATACTATAATTCGTTTTTTTAATGTTTTTTCATCAACATTTTCATTCCACCAAATTTTCGTTGTATGCTCACCAAGCAGAGATTTCTATTTGTCATGTAAAAAATGTTTTTCTATTTATTTGACCATTTATTTTTAATTGTCTTTAAAAATGAACGATGCATAATCAATAAAGAATATTGTGAACCTTATTTGTGTTAACTCATTTTCCATTTCCGACATGTATCAAATTATTTATATAATTATTAGTAATTGATAAAATTTTATTATTATTGTTTTGAATTATTTTTTAGCCTGTCGGTTACTTTGAACCGTGTAACAAATCACATTATAAATCACACGGTAAAATATAAACCTTTACCCATACTGTAATCCTGATGAGAAATCACCTTGTGAACCACATGGTAAATTATATGATTACTTTTAACCAAATATCTTCCATAACTGCATACAATTAACCATGTGATTTACCAGGTAATTTTCCACAACTTTTATGACATGAACTTTTTCAGTAGGGTAGACATTTATCAAACTCAGACTGAACTCCTGAAGAACCTAAACCTGCACACCCGTCGAAACAGGCACAGAAAGGAAACATGCAGCTCCAGAGAAACGGAAGGAGTCAGCTCGTACTTATCCAGATATAACAGGAGCTGGTTTTGGTAGAATCGTAGTGGGGACTTTGAATACCTTCTCCGGCGACTACTCGTCTTTCACATTCTAAACTTTGACCACTCTTAGACTGAGACTTAAAATACTATCAGCGACGACTGCTCGCTCCTTATAATGTAAAATCATCAACTATAAGCTGAATAAATAAAAATGCGTGCAAGAAAATCTTATGTTCGAGCTGATTATTTATTCACTTTCCGAAGTTTACGATCACATTTCAATACTATCACTTCATTATCACATATACTATTCATTCATTAATTTAGAAAATTTGAAATATTTACATGGATGATTCTTCTTAGTGCAATTTGTTTCAATAGAAATGGATGCCTACTACCAGTCCATGTTCTTCAATTATTATTCAGAGATTAAAACTTTAAAAATTATAATCTGGATAATATTATAAAAATAAATTAGTTAGTCATCTGAATTTTTTATTTAATTGATTGAATATTGTATCCAATATCAAATCATATCTTTCTCGTCAATGAAAATAACATATCTATATTACCATACATTCATGAATTATTATTATAAGTATTCTAAACATTTATTATTTTAATGTCTTATCAATAAAAATAAAAGTTGAAAAATTTTGGTGCACGTGACAACACGCTGGTCATAAATAACAATGACGAGATATGACCTCGACTAGGTTCGTGGCTTTGCTAATCTCGCTGCTAATATTATGCTGCTAATATTACGCTATTATATTGCTCTTTAGTATTATTTTAGTCATCCAAATGGCTATTTCAGGTCTTTGTTTCAATGGCTGCTTTCTTTCATGTCTTTCTTCCGACGGTCTCCCCCTGGCGAATCACAAGTCAATTTTTGGAGCTGTTTAAAAGGCTCTTTCTAGAAACTGACCAAATTCCTTGCAGCCTTCAAGCGTATATCCACTTCTGTTTCCTTTCTTTGACTGTTTCAACGGGTGTGCAGGTTCAGGTTCTTTAGTTCAGTCTGTGTTTGATAAATGTCTAGTATCAGTCAATAAGTAGCTAATGAGTTACACGATAGTTTCGGTCAACTGGGAGCATATTTTAAATTATATTTTATATTTTATATTATATTTTATTTTGTATTTTTTTTTTTTTTTTATTAGATCATCAAATTATTTTAGGCTAAAAGCGGCCTGAGCGAGTATTCAAAGTCGGTGATGTAGGTATTGATAAAGTCTCAAATTTAATAATCTAAGAATTGTTAGTTTTAAAAATGTAATTCTGTGATAGACGAGTAGTCGTCGTAGTAGGTATTCCAAGTCAGCGTCCAAAGAATTATTAAAGTCCTGAGTTTTACATTATAAGAAGCAAGCAGTCGTCTTCGATAATATTTTAAGTCTCAGTCTGAGAATGGCCAAAGTTTAGAATGTGAAAGACGAGTAGTCGCGACAGAACGCATTCAAATTCCCCACTACAAGTCGACCAAAACCAGCTCCTTTCATCTGTGGATTAGTACAAGCTGACTCCTTCCGTTTTTCTGAAGCTGAATGTTTCCTCTATTTGCCTGTTTCGACAGGTGGTTCTTGCAGGGTTCAGTCTGTGTTTGATAAATGTCTTGTATCAGTCAAGAAGTATTAATGAGTTACACGATAGTCTCAATGATCTAGAATCTAGTCCTGGACATGGTTTCACACGCAAAATCAACAAAGAATCTTGTTTGTCAGGCACAGCGTAACTTGCATTTCCTAATTTAATTGTATTTTCATCAAATCAACTTACCGTAAATTTTCAGGTTACAATTTCTTCTGTCATCACTTGAAAAGATTGAAAACATAAACTTTCGCCCGTTTGTATTCTTCGAGGGGGAAGTTATGAATTACAATTATTTTCCAACTGATTCACACGTCAATCTATAGGTTATTAGGTTAGTAGGTATTAGGTTAGATTCGACTGTCATAATTTCTTCCTCTCCTTGTTTGGCTATCGGGACTGTCACGAGTTATGTGATATTTAGTGAGATTGACTAAGCTTCACGATCGGCCCACTATGTAGCGCTGTGGGTTTATTTTGTGTTGCCAACATAAATGTTTTGTCCAGAAAACTAGCCGTCTCATAATTAATGACCCCAAGTGTACCTCGACATCGTGTAAAATTTCCAATTGTTTATAATTCGAGGCGATAGCTCGATTCATAAGATACATAATGAAAATATGAAATTCGTTTCTCAATTTGTGGAAATCTCAAATGGTAACTATAGTTCGTTCGAATGTAAGTTGCCATCATTTAGGCATACTTTCTTGTGTCAGATATTGATGTACGTTGGGGTGGGCATTAAATATTTAATTTTCTCAGGCACCTTGTAAAAAGGTTCCTTTTCGTCAACAAACATGAGCAACTTTTTTTCTTTTTTTTTAGAAAAATAAAAATAATCACATGCCGCAAGACAATCAATTTTTTTTTTTTTTTTAACCTGCAGTTTTTTCGGAAATGTCCTACAAAATGTGCAGAGTTCACAAAAAAACCCATGGTAGAAAAAAAAAATTTCACTCATCAAGAAGAAGATATGTCAGATGGAGCACGGGTCGAAAATCAACCCATCAACATGAAAAAAATAACGAAGTTGAAAAAAAAAGAAGATTGATCTGTGAGCTATGGACCCTTTTAGACTTTTGTTGACCTTCATGAGTAGGATGTTTTCCCAACGCGAACAATCACCTGGCAAAGCGGCAGCATAGAGACCGGTCAAAACCCGCATAGTACAATTCTTTACACTTACGGACAGGATTCACCATATCGGCCTCACGCCGGTCAACCGCTGGGAATCGTTGTTGTCGTTGTTCATATTGAAGTCGGGCAACTGTTCAACGAATTCAAAATAAACGCATGAAATTTATCTAATTTTAGCGAAATTAATAATATCCTGTACTAACAATACAAACTTGCGCTATCGTCAGGCGACGGTGCACGTGAATGATACGATTCTCTGGAATCCCCAACGTAGCCAAGACCATAGACGAACTAGAGGTTTGAAAGATAGAGCGATTTCATTGGACTTTATCAATGCCACTGACTCCAGATTCCCTAGTTTCCAACCAATCAGCGACTGGACTACGAGAAAACTGTACTCAGTGCGTCCTGGTAGAGCTCCAATCTTTCAAACTTCTTGTTCGTCTATGGTCTTGGCTACGTTGGGAATCCCAGAGAATCGGATCATTCTCGTGCACCGTTGCCTGACGATAGCGTAAGTTTGTATTTTAGTATACAGGATATTATTAATTCCGCTAAGATTAGATAAATTGCGTGTATGTATTTCGAGTTCGTTGAACAGTTGCCCGACTTCAATATGAACAACGACAACGAGCAATTCCCAGCGGTGAACCAGCGTGCCGCTGATATGGTGAATCCTGTCCGTGAGTGTGAAGAATTGTACTATGCAGGTTGTGACCAGTTTCTGTGCTGCCGCTTTGCCAGGTGATTCTTCGCGTTTGGAAAACATCCTACTCATGAAGGTAAACAAAAGTCTAAAAAGGTCCATAGCTCACAGATCAATCTTCTTTTTTCAACTTCGTTATTTTTTTCCTGTTGATGGGTTTATTTTCGACCCGTGGTCCCTCTGACAAATCTTCTTTTTGATGGGTGAAATTTATTTTTTTCTACCATGGGTTTTTTTTGTCAACTCTGCACATTTTGTAGGACATTTCCGAAGAAACTGCAGGTTGAAAAAAAAATAAAAATTTGATTGTCTTGCGGCATGTGATTATTTTTATTTTTCTAAAAAAAACAAACAAAAAAAATTGCTCTTATGTTTGTTGACGAAAAGGAAACTTTTTACAAGGTGCCTGAGAAAATTAAATTTTTAATGCCGATCCATATGTACATCAATATCTGACAGAAAAAAGTGTGCATGAATGACGGCATCTTACATTCGAACGAACTAGTTACCATTTGAGATTTTCACTAATTGAAAAACGAATTTCATATTTTCATTATGTATTTTATGAATCGAACCATCCAATGCCTTGAATTACAAACAATTGGAAATCTTACACGATGCCGAGGTACATACAGTTTATCAATATGGTTGTATGCTTTCATTTATAGAGGACACCCAAATAGCTGTTGCGAGGGAAGCGGCGCAACAAGCCCCAAACGAAGCGGCTGGCCAAGTCAGACTGGCCCAACGGGTCCCAATTCGACGTTTTGCAGCAATTCGACTAGTCGAAGTTGTAGGGTTTGGAGGAGTCCGACAGGTCCAATGGGTCTCGATCGAAGCGACTGAAGCACGCTGAGTGGCACGACAGGCTTGAAGTATTATAGTCGACAATATTATTTTCTTTCATCAAATGGTGTATAATCATTATTACTTACATCTATATTCCTTATTCCATTCTGCACAGTGACGACCGTTTTATTTTCATGTTCAGTCGTACGATGGTAATATCAAGAGCAAAATATATTGACTGATAAAGGAGACTACTGGAACTTTGAAATTACTTTGAATCTACGTACTATGACTCAAACTTCGCAGCTCTCGTATATACGTATCTTACCGACCTGTTTTTTGATGATAATTACACCAAGTCAAGTTTAGTTGAACTTATGATTGATTAGTCGACGATCCAATGAATCATCATGCGTGTAATAATTGTGGCATAAAAAAAGTTAACTCATGTTTGAAAATTCAATCATTAGAGGTCGAGGATTATATAACTCATCCTCAATTATGTTACCAAAGTAACAAGTAATGCTGAATATTATCAATTTGACAAATATTGTCAGATCACTAAATTTTCTGATATCAAGACTCATGTAAATTGGGACGAGCTCGGAGTTCTACAGTTGACTTCAGTTATCCGAGCAACTGCTACAAGTCAATCGTCGTCATCTCTGATGATGCATAACATATAAATTTTACTAATCAAAGAAATACCGTAGTTTTTATAATGAAGTTTACTCGAACCAGTATATCTATCATCGTTTTTAAACTATGATTCATTCGGACTAATTGAGCTCTGGTAGTTGCTTCACCCTATTTTGCTACAAAACTCTATATTGATGATGTAATTTTCAATTTTTCAGAAAAAAATGCAAATAAGGAGGAAGGACGAGTACGACGATACGAAATAATGCGGAGGAAGGATGAGGACGACGATGGTGATATTATTTTCAACAAATAAAGAGACCTGTGTCACATAGATTGTAATTTTTATTTTCACTGTTTCCTAAATTTTCATCGAATTATATCACAATATCGCTTAGTCATACTCCAGTAACTGTGAAATCTGGTGCGAAAAAACTTTTGTCAAGTACGTTGATGTGTAGATCCCTGCACCTAAAAATAATGAAATGTTGTAGTGCTTGTTCACTCGCTCACTCGATTGGCCCATGATTATTGGTTGAAAAAACAATTCGGCTCAAGCAATTGAAGATGACGACATTCGTCAAAAAATATTCACAGCGAAAGTTATTTTAACAAAATTAAGAAAAAAGATTGCAGTTCGTGGTACTTCGGCGGGCCAATGTTTGAATGACTATCGGAGGACAATGACATGGTTCGCAATTGATATTTCACAGTTATTTTTCTATAAAAGGCCCGCCAAGTACCGCTAGCTCCGAATTTTTTTTGATAATTTTTTTGAAATAACTTCCATTATAAATATATTTTCTGATAAATGTTGTCATCTCCAATTTCTTCGTCCGAATTATTTTTTCAAGTAATAATCCAAAGCCCATCGAGTGAGTGAGCGCAGCGAGCGAACGAGCACAAGTTTTCATTATTTTTTGGTGGTGTGATTTGAATGCATTTTTATTTAGAATTTCGAAAAACAAATCGATCCCTCCATAACCTCAAGTCCGAAATAAAATCTCATTTCCTATCCTTCTAGCTTCCAGGCTAGCTGCCAGAAATGTGAGATTATGACGTCTGGGATCTTGTATCTGTTATTCGAATTTATTTTCATTATATGCATATATTTCCAACAAATCTAGCGGAATGAAAAATATGCATGAAATGAATCAACGATGAATACAATTTTCTCTATCCTATATTCGTGTCTCAGGTTAGCTGTGAGACGAGTAAGGTTATGATGTCTGGGATCCGATATCGATTGTTCATATACGTTACTCATTTTTAGACACATTAGTACGAAAGAAAGGAGTAGATTAAATAAACGACCAATCATCTTTTCTCGTAACGAAAATTTCGAACACGATTCTACCTGTCATTTGTTCGTATTTTAGGTTAGCTGTCAGTCAGGTGAGGTTAGCCGTATACGATCCGATATTCAATATTTGCGTTTCTTGCCAAGCGCCGCCAAGCGGGAGCAGCAGGAACCAACATCTTTTGCGTAGTGGCATAGGAAACCTTCACTAGCGCTGCTGCTCGGCTTGCAAGTAAACTGGACACAATTTCGGTACAGCTGTTGTGATCTCAACTGAATGTCGATACGGGTAGTGATCTCAACTGAATGTCGGTTCTTTTAGTTTTGAGTAACGGAGAATCGTCAATTCTCAGCCATTTCTCCATCAAATGACACGGGATTGGGATCAAAGTGTGTGGTTTTTCACTGCGGAGTGGCTGAATGTCAGGAAAATGCGATTATCTACGGCAACAGTGAATAATCTCGCGATTTATGTGGTCGGTACGTCAATCTGTAAAAATTTTTGTCGAATTTTGGAAAAGTAAAATAATCAGCCACTTTCTGCCACAATTCTGTGTAATCCCTCAAAATTTCATTGCGATCGATTCAGTAGTTCCGGAGAATTCACGATTCCCGTTTTCGAGGTTCTGACAAACGTTTCACTTCACCTTAATACGTAAGTCTCAAAATTCAGATCAAGCAGTTCGGAATGCAGTATTTGAAAATGGGAAAAATGCTTGATTCTCGGGACACATCCTCTATCACATTGTGTGATTTCCCGCATCGCCGATGACTCCTTGAATAATACGGGGCACAAGTCGGCCACCGTGACTTGGCATGGTACAACATGGTTGCCTGCTTGCGTGATCCGTGACTTTGGGAACATACTGATTAATAATTGTGTTCTTAGGCGATATGCATAGCTTGTCAGTCCCTTTTCTTGTACGTAGTCAACTAGCTTGAAAAACAGATTTTTCTTCGCACCGTTAACCAATGTGTGTTTTAAAACAGGTGAATCATGCGCTCCAGCTAAAAAAATTTGGAAAAAGCTTTCTACGCTGCAAGTATTTTCGACGGAAATGAGCTTGCCTTCAATCTTTATTGCTTGCAATGTAGGATCATTACCATTTCGGATAACTGGTATTTTTTTCAGTTTGGGATGCAAGATAAACTCATTTTTTGTGAAGTTCTTCTGCAAGTACTCGGAACCTCTCTTTCTTTTCTTAGACGTAGCCAATCCTCCCCAATTCTCTACTTCCTGGGATGCAAGGGTACTTGGTAAATCAGGTGATTTTTGGCACGAAATACATATTCTCCTCTTACCATGACCTTCCGCGTCTTCTGTATCAATAACAGAACATAAATCAAAATCATGCACCGGATTTCTGCACACAGTGCACGTGTAAGTGTCGTCGGGTACTTGACCGACAATGCAGGCTGGACAACCAGAATGTAACGATGGTGAGGGCACGGATACAGCTTCGATCGGGTCTGTGATGTTATCCGAAACGTACATATCTTCGTGTACTGTGGATATTTCCAACGAGTCCTCCAAAACAGTTGTAGGACTTGTCACTAGCGAGACGAAGCCTTGGCCTCTACGATTTTAATTCGCCCATTAATGTAATCCAGGTGCATTCGAACGAAATCGTCCGCTCTCATTGGTGTCGTGGTATTTTTCAGTAGTCGGTTTTTTATTTGATTAAATTCACCTTCGACCGAAGCACTTGATGCTGGTATGCGACCGTATCCATATTTATTCCAAAATACGCAAGACCACAGAGGCAACCACCTCATATCCTTTACAAGACGCGCTGCCAGTTCTGGTATGTAGTGAGCATTTACGCGGTCGCCTTTACCTTTTGACACCACAGCTTTGACCCTCCCAAAAATATTTCGGCCCCATAGTAACGATATGCTATCATTAGGAGCATTGTCTTCATGTGTGTTCGTGTGTTCATCGTCTACAAAACCATTATTCGAATCCGAGGTATCATCACCTACTACTATCGTAGCTAAACGTTCTTTATGCTTTTCGCATGGTGTATTTTGTCCATTCGAAAGGGTACCCTCTGTCTCGCTCAGAGCAACAGTAAATATCGAAGTTAATAAGCTTTCAGCTTCTTCGATAGAACGAGACAAGATTAACTGGCCCAATGAGGCTAGGAACAATCTTCGTATGCGCCGATTCACACCCTTTAAAAACGAGGCATACATTTTTATGAAGTGGGCAACATCAATTCGGATCCAACAGTTTGGAACACTGGATTCAGAAAATGCATCCGCATATTCATCCATGGTTGAGTATGGCGTAAATGCACGAATGGATGCCGTAAGCAATGCCTTTGAGGAATCGCAAACAACTTCTTTCGGACGTGGTACACCTGTAATAGATATTGAGTGGCCCTGTAGGTACTGGAAACCGTGAATTGCTTTATTAATATATTGGAACGTTCCAAGTTTTGGTAAAATGTTACTAAAGATGATATTCTATTGATTTTTTTTTTCATCTTGCATAAATTTTCTATTACGGATATTTTCATGAATTTTGAACATTTACGAAAATACCTTCACAGAAAAGCCCAATTCCCGGAGGCAATCAACATACAAAATTGAAAAAGTTTTCCCATGATCGAATCGCCTCACACGTGAACCCAGTATAATGAAATAACATATGGGCCGTTCTATGTCAAATGACCGAGCTTTTTATTTATTTTAATCTATTTTAATTCAATTTTGAGAATCCGACCAGCGATTTGAATCAGTTCTATCATTTTCGCCTCAGTTCTTTGTTCAGAACCGGCTTGAAATTATTGTTAGAATCGCTACGACTATTGTATTGTTAATTATGATTATCTTCTCAGTTCGAAACAAATGAAAAAATGATCCGAACTCGAATCGCTGGATCAGACTGGTCCAAAAATACCCAGAATTATTAGCAATTGTTTATTAAAGTTTTATTTTGCCAAAAAATCGTCACGGTACTACGAAGAGCAAAAAAAATTCTTCATTCTTAGGAAAAAATTCTTCGATTTTAACTTTTCGCTATGATTGAATTTAAGACGCGTTAAACGATGAAACCCAGATCTATTTATGGACTTGTATTCAACCAAAATCGTCTTGAAATGATGGTAAACTTTGCATGATTTTATACATTCTCGACTGGGATTGAGAATTGTTTTCATTAGATCCATGCTATTGTGTTCTAGTTTTAAGAAACATTCTTTTGTGGATTTAGAATATTTTTTCCCTAAAAGTAGTAGTCCATAAATTCGACATGAAAATTATCCCAATTTCTTCTTATTGTAGGCAAAGAAGTGTCCTTAATTCAAGAATAGATTATACAGTAGACTCTCAGTTATTTGACGGAGTCGGGACCGGCGCCGACCACCTATTTTGCGGCAAGAGGGGCTTCCCACTACCAGAAAAAGTCGACTCATGGAGTGGGTAGCCTCCTCTCTCGGCGCCCCGACAAACAGGTATCTGCCTCACTCTGACTACGTGAAATCTTGCATTTACTACGTGTGAGGCGCTCGGGAGTGGGGGTAACGCTGCCCCGTGATTCGTGAAATACGTGAGAGAACTTTCGTCAAATAAGTGAGCGCCGTCAAATAGGTGGCGGTAAAATAAGTGAGAGTCTACTGTAGTTGATTTTTCAGTGTAAACGCAATAAAAATTTCAAAGATTTTTCACGAATATCAATTGAGCTTACAGCGATTAATCAAAACACACTTTTTCCTATAATTAAGGCGGGAGACCTGGGTGAAATTTTGATAAAAACGATTTTTTCATTCTCTAAATGACTAAAAAAAAAATTCAATCGAAAGTTCCCTGCATCAAAATGTCGATTATGGTAGTATATGTATACTAAAAAATTAAGACTTTCAATTCTCTGAGTTGAAAGTGTATAGTCAAGGACTTTTTGGTAGTGGTACAGAACATTTTCTGGGGAAGGTTCCTTGCGCATACACTTCCAACTCACAATCAGAGAATTGGATTTTTTTTTCAATACACCTACTACCATAATAAAATGATATAAGTTTTGACGCAGGGAATTTCGGATTACATTTTTTTCACTATTTTGAAAAACGTCAAAATCGTTTTCATCCAAATTAGACCAAAGTCGTCTCCCCTTACGCTAAAATTTCCTTCATTTCGACAAGATATATTCAAGAAATTATGGTTCTTTACATAAGACTTTTTGTTTTTCAAACAAGAATTGTTTTCCATAGAACAAGATTTATTTTTGTTGAGACATCTTTTTTTCTAGAAATAAAGTTTCTTTTTCTAGGTTCAAGGATATTCACCTACTTAATTTTGTCACAACCAAAAATTAATTTTACAGCATTTTCGGATTAAATTGATCGGATTTCCATCGATTGATTCAATCCATTTTTTTCCCTCGAATTAGGAACATATTTCTTTGATTTAATCAAAAAAAATTCAAAAAACTACAGTTTCTCAAGCCATTAAATCGTTTTCTGGGAACGAGGAATTTTATCAAAAATTTAATTAAATTAATTTCATCTTAACTTTTTTTATTGAAAAAATTCATCAATTTTCAAGAAACATTTTTACAAGTAGGGGAGACCGGGGCTAAAAGTTCCGGCGTGGAAGTTGTTCCGATAGCTGTAGCTCCAAGATGCAAAGAGAAATTGATATTTTTCAAGCGTGCCTCGATTCGTCGTTCTGGTGACGTAATAATGCGCGCTTAAAAAATATCGACTCGAAATATCGATTCGAAATATCGATCCGAAACATCGATTGTTGGAACACTTACCCGCGAAACTTTTAGTCCCTGGCTCCCCTACTAACTAATTTGTAGCTTGTGATATTCATAAATTCTATTTTTTTTCTTCCATTTTTTACTGCGTGTGAACCAAGGAATCGTGTTTCCTCCTTGAATTAATAACGCAAGTAGTGATTTGATTTCAAATTTATCTTTTTCATTTTATTCCAGTAGGTAGTATACATTTACATTTTTTCGTGAATATTATGACGTTCTCGATTCGCTATACCGGGCTACACTCGGTGTAGCCGAACAATCCCAATCAGCTCTGAAATTTTTAGATAATTGCCGAATTTAAAAAGTTTATTCGAAAAAAAATAGTGCGCCTCTTGTTTTTCGGGTATAGTACAGCGCAGCATAATAAAATTCGGGGCTTCGGCAATTATCTAAAAATTTCGGAGCTGATCGAAAATATCCGGCTACACCGAGTGTGGCCCGGTGTAGCGAACCAAAAACGTCATAATATTCACGAAAAAATGTAAATGGGTACAAACTACTTATGAATAAAATGAAAAAGAATAATTTGGAATCAAATCACTACTTGCGTTAATTCAAGGAGAAAACACGATTCCTTTGTTCACACGCGGTAAAAAAACGGAAAAAAAATTGAAGTTATGAATATTACAAGCTAAAAATTGATCAGTACTCGTAAAAATGTCTCTTGAAAATTGATGAATTCTTACAATAAAATCAAAATGGTCCAAGTTTATAAATTTTGAAAAATTCGTTGTGTTTGGACGGGTTAAGCCAAAAATCTGACAAGTTCCGAAAGACTTCTTTCGGTAGGTACAACAAGATATAAAAGTTTCAACAAAATCGAAAATGGTCGGGGATATGGAATGGTCGGCTTCGTATGGAATTCCCCATATTCAAAAAATCAAAGCGTATAAAAAAAGGAATTCAAGATTCGACAATTTTCGTGTACCATACATATTCAGCTGAAGAAATAGAAGTATTCACTTGAACCATTAGTAGGTAATTCATTCTACCTATGTAAATTGGAAGGATCAAAAAAAGTGAGTATCATATTACCTGCATTGAGCCATTCGTTGAGCCATGCTTGTATAGACGTAGTCTTATGATTTTCCGTCAGCATTTGGGTAACAGAAAATTGTCCTCTTTCAGCCCAATGAACCACGCATTCGTCCAAGAATATGTGTTTCGATTTAGTTTTCTTATCACGTCTTAGAACTTTTCTTACGATGCTTCCAGTTGCATCGATAAATATGCAAGGCGGTTGACTCTGAGCATATTCCCGGAACACGTGCAATTGATGGTTTGACCAGTAATACGAAGAAATTGGATGCAATGCTACAAGGTGTATCATATTTTTGTGGGAAGACAGTTCCATCTTCGCCAACGCAATGATTGGATTCGGATCCAAATGCGTGGAGGCTATGTATTCATTCTTTGCAACATTTAAAACATTGGCACTTCGTGAATTGGGTGGTTCAGGATCACCCGGACGCATTAGAGCTTTTGCTTTTTCAGCCCTATAAACTGATACGGATTTGCCCTGAAGTTCAGTTGCTACAGCTTTTCTTACTGGTTGTCTTAAATATCTTTTACCGCAAATGCCGTCGCCTTTCTGCGCAGTGCACTTTAGTCGAATTTCCACTTCGTTTTCATTATCCATGATCTCGCACAGCAGAACAGAGCCACAATTACATTTGCCATTAATGGTGCCAGATTTACGATCATTAGCGATCGAATGATTCTTGAAATTGAAATCCCACTCCAGTCTTGAAGCGTCGTAAATTTTGTCGGAAAAAACTTCCTCCCACGTTCCTGGATCCAAAACTGTACACGTTCGATCGTAAACTTTGGCCTGACCTCTAACGGTACGTTTATAGGTTTTTGTAATTAACAAATTGTCGAATTCTGATTCATCAAAAAAGATATAAAATTTCAGTGTTCTGGCATCACCGTCGGTAGATGTGACCGAATGGTTTGACACTCCGAGTTCGTCTTCCGACCGTGTAACACTGTCGTTAAAATCCGTACTTTTCCGCGGGCGATTTGTAAGTTTGTCTCTGATACCGTATATATTACACGTCGCAAACGTGTACAGAGAATTAGGCAAAATTGTATTTCCTAGTTCCTGTGACACAACTTCCCAGACTTTATCGTGTTTTGCAACTATAGTATTTGGTGGAAGAAGCAGCTGTTCCTTGTGTTTCAAAATCACTTCGACAATCGTCTCCGGTTCGATTTTACGTGGTCTACCACGTCCCATTTTTGATAAATCGGTTAAGAGTAAATTATTCGCCACTAAGAGTATTTCCTATGACTTCTCGAGGAAGACTGATATTGCTCTGCAGGCTCATGAAAGAGCTGACGAACTCGTTGAGAAAATATCTATAGAAATCGGCATTCCGAAGAACATCAGAAGCCTTGTTTATGCATTTATACCACAATGTTGCTCGGTTTCACGAGTTTCGGGCGGCGATCACCCATACACGATAGATAAATTCAAATACTCCCAACCAACGATATAATATAGTGAAACATACAGGGTTGTGAAACTTGTAATTAAATTTATGTAACTAACAATTACAAACTCAATGTTTGTTTCCAGAATACTATTGTACGGGTTTCGTCTTTCCGACGTCGGTGGTCGTTTTTTTCCGAAAAAAAAACTGCTTGTCATGATGAAGATATTACATTACTAGCTTGAAAGAAAGGCGAACAATATCGACAGCTTAATAACATAGTCGTGTAAGTGCCAAAAATGGCCTTTATCGAGGTCAGACAAACGTATCTCCAAAAAAATTGTTCTCTGCATTGGAAATTCTTTAATAAATGAAAAGAGCAATTATCCATAATTCGGTATGATAGTGACGTATCTCCATGAATGTTATGTGACACAGTCATAATTCCAAACTTACGTGGTTTTGTTGTAAATAATTTCTAAACTACACAATTCCATAAATTGATAGTAATCTATTCATTTTCGAGATACGCCCGTATTTTTGAACTTTTCTGGTGTCAAATGATCTGTAACACCCAGTACCGAAACGAGACCCAATATCGGAACGATTTGACACTCAATAATTTATATTTAATCTCGTATGCGATGGAATTTTTCGAATCTTGATTCATTTGATACCTTAATCTTCATTTTACATAAATTTATATATATGGGTCAAAACGCGTCAAACGGATAATGGCTCTGCCCAAAATTGTAGGTCACCAAAAAAAACGTGTATAGGCTCAAAATTTTACTCCTGCTTTCTAGTTACCGTTGAAATGTGGCATATTTGAAAAGTTCAAAATGACGGCTTCAATATGGCGGCTTCAACCTGGGGAGTTCGTCGAACATGTTCAAAAAGTGATGATAACTCGCTCGATTTGGTTGCTAGATTTTTTTTGAGTTCAGAAATGGATTCAGCATTGAATTTTACATTCGGAATGAAATGATTGAAAAAAATAAGAAAATTAATAAATCATCAAATTAATAAATCAAATGATTGAAACGTGCGTTGAGCGCCAATTAAACTTCCTGGTTGGAAAACGCGAAATTATGATAATTTTCTGAAAAATACAATTTTTACCCGTACATGACCTTGAAAATAGCTCAGGAGGTCATTTGGAGGCATTAGAAATTCGAAAGGAGTATGAAATAGTACATTACGTAACGAGTGCGCAAAATAGGTGATTCACGCACGAGTCGGGTTTGTCGCCCGAGCGAAGTGAGGGTGACAAAAAAGACGAGTGCGGGAGACACCTATGCGCACGTGTTGCGTATACTATTTTCCCTGACAAGTTGTGCAAAATTCGACAACACCGGCAATCTGACGGGGGGTCCAGGGGGCGAAGCCCCCGTCGGGGAGTTGAGGAGGCGGAGCCCCCCCCACTATATAAAATCGAATTAAAAATTCATAATTGAATAAAAAGACTTTCATTAGAAATAAGATTTCAGAGATTTATTCAGGAGTGCAATAGCAAGAAGTATATACCTATATATACCTATATATACCTATATATACCTGTATATACCTATACGTACCTATATGTACCTATATATACCTATATATACCTGTATATACCTATATGTACCTATATGTACCTATATATACCTATATGTACCTATATGTACACTTGGGGTCATTAATTATGAGACGGCTAGTTTTCTGGACAAAACATTTATGTTGGCAACACAAAATAAACCCACAGCGCTACATAGTGGGCCGATCGTGAAGCTTAGTCAATCTCACTAAATATCACATAACTCGTGACAGTCCCGATAGCCAAACAAGGAGAGGAAGAATCCACTGGTACAGTAATGTTCATCGATGGTGTCCCCGTGGCTCACTATTTTTTCCAGAATCGAGTTTGACTTCTACGAATATTTTATTTGTCCGTGACCAGTGGAACCTTCAGGTCGTTAGGAATATGACAGCTGCGAGGTGGAGCAGTGTCACGAAGTAAGGCACTGGTCATTGGCAAATAAAATATTTGTAGAAGGGAAATTTGATTTGAAAAAAAGCTAGGAAAAATAGTGAGCCACAGGGACACCATCGATGAACATTACTGTACCTATCTTCGGGACAGAAAAAACAACCAAATAACAGGCCAAAGAAGAAGAAGAGAGGAAGAAATGATGACAGTCGAATCTAACCTAATACCTACTAACCTAATAACCTATAGATTGACGTGTGAATCAGTTGGAAAATAATTGTAATTCATAACTTCCCCCTCGAAGAATACAAACGGGCGAAAGTTTATGTTTTCAATCTTTTCAAGTGATGACAGAAGAAATTGTAACCTGAAAATTTACGGTAAGTTGATTTGATAAAAATACAATTAAATTAGGAAATGCAAGTTACGCTGTGCCTGACAAACAAGATTCTTTGTTGATTTTGCATGTGAAACCATGTCCAGGACTAGATTCTAGATCATTGAGACTATCGTGTAACTCATTAATACTTCTTGACTGATACAAGACATTTATCAAACACAGACTGAACCCTGCAAGAACCACCTGTCGAAACAGGCAAATGGAGGAAACATTCAGCTTCAGAAAAACGGAAGGAGTCAGCTTGTACTAATCCACAGATGAAAGGAGCTGGTTTTGGTCGACTTGTAGTAGGGAATTTGAATGCGTTCTGCAGCGACTACTCGTCTTTCACATTCTAAACTTTGGCCATTTTCAGACTGAGACTTAAAATACTATCGGAGTCGACTGCTTGCTTCTTATCACGTAAAACTCAGGACTTTAATAATTCTTTGGACGCTGACTTGGAATACCTACTACGACGACTACTCGTCTATCACAGAATTACATTTTCAAAACTAACAATTCTTAGATTATTAAATTTTAGACTCTATCAATACCTACATCACCGACTTTGAATACTCGCTCAGGCCGCTTTTAGCCTAAAATCATATGATAACATAATGTGCCAAAATATGCTCCAAGTTGACCGAGACTATCGTGTAACTCATTAACTACTACTTTACTGATACTAGACATTTATCAAACCCAGACTGAACTCCTGAAGAACCTAAACCTGCACACCCGTCGAAAGAGGCACAGAAAGGAAACATGCAGCTCCAGAGAAACGGAAGGAGTCAGCTCGTACTTATCCAGATATAACAGGAGCTGGTTTTGGTAGAATCGTAGTGGGGACTTTGAATGCCTTCTCCGGCGACTACTCGTCTTTCACATTCTAAACTTTGACCATTCTTAGACTGAGACTTGAAATACTATCAGAGACGACTGCTCGCTCCTTATAATGTAAAATCCTCAACTATAAGCTGAATAAATAAAAATGCGTACAAGAAAATCTTATGTTCCAGCTGATTATTTATTCACTTTCCGAAGTTTACGATCACATTTCAATACTATCACTTCATTATCACATATACTATTCAGTCATTAATTTAGAAAATTTGAAATATTTACATGGATGATTCTTCTTATTGCAATTTGTTTCAATAGAAATGGATGCCTACTACCAGTCCATGTTCTTCAATTATTATTCGAAGATTAAAACTTTAAAAATTATAATCTGGATAATATTATAAAAATAAATTAGTTAGTCATCTGAATCTTTTATTTAATTAATTGAATATTGTATTCAATATCAAATCATATCTTTCTCGTCAATGAAAATAATATATCTATATTACCATACATTCATGAATTATTATTATAAGTATTCTAAACATTTATTATTTTAATGTCTTATTAATAAAAATAAAAGTTAAAAAATTTTGGTGCACGTGACAACACGCTGGTCATAAATAACAATGACGAGATATGACCTCGACTAGGTTCGTGGCTTTGCTAATCTCGCTGCTAATATTATGCTGCTAATATTACGCTATTATATTGCTATTTAGTATTATTTTAGTCATCCAAATGGCTATTTCAGGTCTTTGTTCCAATGGCTGCTTTCTTTCATGTCTTTCTTCCGACGGTCTCCCCCTGGCCAGTCACAAGTCAATTTTTGAAGCTGTTTAAGAGGCTCTTTCTAGAAACTGACCAAATTCCTTGCAGCCTTCAAGCGTATATCCACTTCTGTTTCCTTTCTTTGACTGTTTCAACGGGTGTGCAGGTTCAGGTTCTTCAGTTCAGTCTGTGTTTGATAAATGTCTAGTATCAGTCAATAAGTAGCTGATGAGTAGGGCCAGGAATTTAGTTTCGTTAAAAGAGAGAGATGAAAGATGGGAGGAGCTGAAACTTTTTGTTTGTTTTAATTGGTTGAATTTTTTGAGTGACACGATAGTTTCGGTCAACTGGGAGCATATTTCAAATTATATTTTATATTTTATATTATATTTTATTTTGTATTTTTTTTTTTTTATATCAGATCATCAAATTATTTTAGGCTAAAAGCGGCCTGAGCGAGTATTCAAAGTCGGTGATGTAGGTATTGATAAAGTCTCAAATTTAATAATCTAAGAATTGTTAGTTTTAAAAATGTAATTCTGTGATAGACGAGTAGTCGTCGTAGTAGGTATTCCAAGTCAGCGTCCAAAGAATTATTAAAGTCCTGAGTTTTACATTATAAGAAGCAAGCAGTCGTCTCCGATAGTATTTTAAGTCTCAGTCGGAGAATGGCCAAAGTTTAGAATGTGAAAGACGAGTGGTCGCGGCAGAACGCATTCAAATTCCCCACTACAAGTCGACCAAAACCAGCTCCTTTCATCTGTGGATTAGTACAAGCTGACTCCTTCCGTTTTTCTGAAGCTGAATGTTTCCTCTATTTGCCTGTTTCGACAGGTGGTTCTTGCAGGGTTCAGTCTGTGTTTGATAAATGTCTTGTATCAGTCAAGAAGTATTAATGAGTTACACGATAGTCTCAATGATCTAGAATCTAGTCCTGGACATGGTTTCACACGCAAAATCAACAAAGAATCTTGTTTGTCAGGCACAGCGTAACTTGCATTTCCTAATTTAATTGTATTTTTATCAAATCAACTTACCGTAAATTTTCAGGTTACAATCTCTTCTGTCATCACTTGAAAAGATTGAAAACATAAACTTTCGCCCGTTTGTATTCTTCGAGGGGGAAGTTATGAATTACAATTATTTTCCAACTGATTCACACGTCAATCTATAGGTTATTAGGTTAGTAGCTATTAGGTTAGATTCGACTGTCATAATTTCTTCCTCTCCTTGTTTGGCTATCGGGACTGTCACGAGTTATGTGATATTTAGTGAGATTGACTAAGCTTCACGATCGGCCCACTATGTAGCGCTGTGGGTTTATTTTGTGTTGCCAACATAAATGTTTTGTCCAGAAAACTAGCCGTCTCATAATTAATGACCCCAAGTGTACCTATATATACCTATATGTACCTTTATATACCTAAATATACCTAGATATACCTATACGAGGTATATATACCTATATGTACCTATATATACCTAAATATACCTATATATACCTATATATACCTATATGTACCTATATTTACCTATATATATCTATATGTACCTATATATACCTATATACCGGAAATATCCGGTGAATTAGAACGATCCCCTTCCTACGACCAAACCAACACAGGCGCGCACCGCGTGCGTGAGGCTCGGCGGGCGGGGCTGAGCGACCAGTGGTGCTTCTACCGAATCTTCCGCGCTAGGCCGAGTCCGCATAGCCCACCTTGATACTTAACCTAAAAAGCAATCATCGCACTGAACACGGAAAAGAATGAACGCGAATAAAATGGATTTGCCTGATGTGAACATTTATTTTCGAAATTTATGAACGAATTTAAAATCAAATAATAATCAATTGGATTTAAGTATTGATTATCAGTGTTTAGGATCGATGTTCGAGACGAAGTGGAACAGGTAAGTGAAGGGTTAATCATTGAAGACAAAATGGTCAAAAATTGTTTTAATCATTGATTTATTTATTTATCATCAGAAAAATGAAATTTATCAACGATTATTGGTTAATCGAGGGATCCATTGCTGTTGAATTATGGCGTACGTCCAAACTTATCGGAGATTGAATGCTTGGGAATCGAAGAGAGGCTACCGATGAGCCACTGTCGAACGTAGTAGACTTTTACTCGAACCATTTTTATTTCTCAACGACTACCTCTATCGGAGACCGAGTGCTGACATGTACCTCAGCGAAGCTTCATAACGTGCGGAGGGGCTTTGTCGCAGGAGTTTGTAGTGCGATGAGGTAGCGTACGAGGAGCTTCGTTGCAAGCGTTTGTAGCACGTCGACGATATGCAGTCCTTCTCTGGACTCTGGCGAAGCCTTGCCGCCCAAAAATTTGATAGAAAATGCTCGCCGACGCACTGCGAACTCTGGCAACGAAGCTCCTCGTACGCTGCCTCGTCGCACTGGGAACATCTGCGACGAGGCTTCTTCGCCTGCTACGAGACATGAACGTTGAATGGTCGTTAGACGAGTAAGAAATGTTCGATGAATATCGTCGACGGGCTACGAACCCTTGCAACGAAGCTACTCGGTACGCTGCCAAGCCTCGCCGACGCTGTTGCTAGCTCTCGTTTCCTCGATCCCTGCTTGGTTCTGGATCACTCTTCGCAGTCTGATCCCTGAGGTCAGCTTGGACAACGACATCGGCGATATTTCTCCTCAAGAGTTAGCGGGCGATCAGTCACTGGGTACGGAGGATACGAAGTTAACGGATATCGAAAAGACTTACAAGACTTATAAATTCTCATGATAGTCAGTTATACTCTCACCTTGCTGTTTCAGAGGAAGTACCGATGTCCTGGGATGGCAACATCTTCTTCAACTCGTATGAATTTATTCTTCTCCGACACCTGATTGTCAACGTACTACAAACTCCTGCGACAAATCCCCTCCGCAAGCTATGAAGCCTCGCTGAGGTACATGTCAGAACTCGGTCTCCGATAGAGGTAGTCGTTGAGAAATCAAAATGGTTCGAGTAAAAGTCTACTACGTTCGACAGTGGCTCATCGGTAGCCTCTCTTCGATTCCCAAGCATTCAATCTCCGATAAGTTTGGACGTACGCCATAATTCAACAGCAATGGATCCCTCGATTAACCAATAATCGTTGATAAATTTCATTTTTTTGATGATCAATAAATAAATCAATAAATAAAACAATTTTTGACCATTTTGTCTTCAATGATTAACCCTTCACTTACCTGTTCCACTTCGTCTCGAATATCGATCCTAAACACTGATAATCAATACTTAAATCCAATTGAATAATATTTGATTTTAAATTCGTTCATAAATTTCGAAAATAAATGTTCACATCAGGCAAATCCATTTTATTCGCGTTCATTCTTTTCTGTATTCAGTGCGATGATTGATTTTTAGGTTAAGTATCGAGGTGGGCTATGCGGACTCGGCCTAGCGCGGAAGATTCGGTAGAAGCACCACTGGTCGCTCAGCCCCGCCCGCCGAGCCTCACGCACGCGGTGCGCGCCTGTGTTGGTTTGGTCGTAGGAAGGGGATCGTTCTAATTCACCGAATATTCCCGGTATATATAGATATACAAATATATAAAATATTTGTATTTTGCGCACGCGAAATTCATTTTGCGCACGCGAATTTCATTTTGCACCCGCGAACCTATTTTGCACCCACGAATTCTATATTGCACACGCGAACCGCATTTTGCGCACGCTAACGGAATGAGTGAGGGAATCTGGCATTTTGCGCACGCAATCGAGTACACAAAATCGAATTTTGCACACGGCGTTAGGGAAAATAGGTTTCGCCATTCGTGAAGCATTTCCCATATAATATTTTTGGGATTTCAGAAATTTTGTTGTCATGACCTTTAAATTTGAAATTTATTGCTGAATCCATTTCTGATCTCGAAAAACATCTAAAATCAAAATTGAGCGAGTTATCATTACTTTTTCAAAATTCTCGACGAACTTCCCAGGTTCAAGCCACCATATTGAAGCCATTATTCTGAATTTTTCAAATATGCCACATGGCAATGAAAACTAGCAGGTAGGAGGAAAATTTTGAGCCCACTCACGTTTTTTTTGGTGACCTACAATTTTGGGCAGAGCTATTATCCGTTTGACGAGTTTTGACCCATATATAAATGTTAGTTTAAAGTATATTCAAAGTATGAAGAAAAAATTGTTAAATATAGCAGTAGTCTCAGATGTACGACTTATCCAAGTTCCTTAATGGTTTTGTTAAGAAATTAGTCAATGATCTTAAGGTCAAGTGAAACGTTTCAAGGCCACGGCCGGGTGTCTTTCACCGCGGTAAGGCAGATTACCAAACGTTAGTATCTTTGCCCACCGCTAGATGGTGCAGACACCCGAACGTTTGGTACCTCTGCCTACCGCTAGATGGCGTAGCGCGCATCTTCCGATGCGCGCTACGTCAGTATATATATACGTACACTAATGATCGCGATTATTTCGCGGCAGTGTCTATAAACACAGCAAGGAATATTGCAAATGATTGCACTGAATAACAACCCGAACAAATCGAGAATTATTTAGGTACATCACGTGTACCAACACTGTGTTGGACAAACGTCGCAGTGTCAAGCAACAAATGTGACTTATATTCTCGCTCTGGTGCAGAGCGATTGATAAAAGTTGAAACTAATCAACTATGACATTTCCAACTTAGAGGTTAGACATGATAAATTCAGAGAAAATCCCTGTTTGAAAACCACATCGGTATGACGAGCAAACCTTGATTTTCTCCCTCGCTTTTGTGCAGAGTGCCAGATATGCGTGAGAACTAATTCACTATAATGTATCTAATCCGTTAGGATTCCTTCGACAATCAGTCGAGTGGCTCTCCGTTGGAGAGACTTATTCTCGCTCTTGTGCAGAGCGGTTCATAAGAGTAAAACTAGTTCACAATGATATTTCTAACTTATAATTAGACATGATTAATAAACACAGAGAAAATCCCTGTTCAGAATCCCCATTGGTTTTACAACCAACCTTTGTATCCCTCGCTCTTGTGCAGAGCGGTTGATATGAGTGAGACTAATTCACTATAATGTACTTAATCCGTTAGGATTCTATCAACAATTAGTCGAGTCGCTCTCCATTGGAGAAACGGATAAAAAAACATTAATTTATGCAGGTTCTATGACTAGATATATGTTCTATAAAACAATAATCTAAATCCGTTTGGATTCTATCGACCATCAGTCGAGTGGCTCTCCGCTGGAGAGACTGAAAGCAAAACATTTCTGTATGCTATTTCTATGACTAGTTTGATATTCTCTAGATCATTATTCTAAATCCGTTTGGATTCTATCGACAATCAGTCGAGTGGCTCTCCGCTGGAGAGACTGAAAGCAAAACATTTCTGTATGCTATTTCTATGACTAGTTTGATATTCTCTAGATCATTATTCTAAATCCGTTTGGATTCTATCGACAATCAGTCGAGTGGCTCTCCGCTGGAGAGACTGAAAGCAAAACATTTCTGTATGCCATTTCTATGACTAGTTTGATATTCTCTAGATCATTATTCTAAATCCGTTTGGATTCTATCGACAATCAGTCGAGTGGCTCTCCGCTGGAGAGACTGAAAGCAAAACATTTCTGTATGCTATTTCTATGACTAGTTTGATATTCTCTAGATCATTATTCTAAATCCGTTTGGATTCTATCGACAATCAGTCGAGTGGCTCTCCGCTGGAGAGACTGAAAGCAAAACATTTCTGTATGCCATTTCTATGACTAGTTTGATATTCTCTAGATCATTATTCTAAATCCGTTTGGATTCTATCGACAATCAGTCGAGTGGCTCTCCACTGGAGAGACTTATTCTCGCTCCTGTGCAGAGCGGTTCATAAGAGTGAAACTAGTTCACAATGATATTTCTAGCTTATAATTAGACATGATTAATAAACACGAAGAAAATCCCTGTGTGGAAACTCCATCGGTATGACAAGCAAACCTTGGTTGTTCCCCTCGCTCTTGTGCAGAGCGGTTGATATGAGTGATATCGGAATTCCCTGAATTATTACTCAGAGCAAATTAAAATAGTAAAATTTAATGAGTAAGTATAGCTGATGCACTGTGTCTACTGTCTAATTTCACAAACACTTAGTCGAGCTGTATAGCAACAAGAGTTGAGTCAAAGTTAGTAAGGGATAAATTCGTAAATATGAGTTACTGACAGGTCGGGATCTAGCGGAATGATAGGAGGAAAATGTTTACTTCTGTCTTTCGTTGTATACATACCAGCACGGTTGTTCATAACCCTACTTGCAATGAGTAAGAAGCACATGCGCGCAAAAAGATTTTGAGGTTAGCGTGAGATGTGGCAGAATAAGCACTTTCACACGCGTAGACACTGGAAATAAACTCAGTACGAATAGTAATGAGGTGAACTAACATATTAGCACACGCTTTGTTCGGAAACTTAGTATCCAATTATTTTTTCATTATCATCTTTCACTACAAGCTCTGACCGCTCTGACTGATCTTTGAAGCTCACGTGTTTCCATGTCTCCTAGCGTCGGCTAGTGCGAACTGGTGCGAACGAACACGAAGGCGGGCAAAATGCGTTTATTGCAACTGGTAGAGACTCTCGCTATTTGTTCTTATCGTATTTTTAATTTCCCTAGATCTGTCGGAAGACGATAAGAATAATGA
Source organism: Tenthredo livida (assembly GCA_963992785.1). Lineage (NCBI taxonomy): Eukaryota > Metazoa > Arthropoda > Insecta > Hymenoptera > Tenthredinidae > Tenthredo > Tenthredo livida. The sequence goes on from OZ023073.1 coordinate 6,909,947, forward strand.
AAGTTAATTGGAATGACGGATACGACGGATACAAGCAGACAACATGACCTCAGACTTTTGACAGCTAGCCTAACAGCCGAACCATGGAGTAGAAGAAGACCTATTTTCGAATTGAAAATGGGTTTACGCAATAGGTGGCACTGTTGTGAGTGACCAGTCCCGAACTTCCTGCAAACGCTTGCGCGCGCACTCCAAGATATATTATGACGTCACTAACTGTATGGTAAATTTTCCCACTCACCGGAAGTCCGCGTTGGCTCGCTGGTAACAGCGCCATCCATTACGTGCAGAATTCGTGCCACTTTTTCAATACAGCGTGTATAGGGAGATATGTCTTCTTCTACTCCATGAGCCGAACATATAGGACTTTATTTCAGATTTGAGGTTAAGGGAGAGATCGATTCGTTGGACAAAAATCCAAACAACACAAGCATACGGCATAACCTCACTAGTCAGACAGTTAGCCAAACATAGGGACTCTATTTCAGGATCAAGTCGTTGAACAAAAATCTCCAAATCCCCATACTACAAGCAGACGACATAACCTCACTAGACTGACAGTTAGCCAAACATAGGGAGTCTATTTGAGAATCGATTCGTTAGACAAAAATCTCCAATTCCCCATACTACGAGCAGACGACATAACCTCACTAGACTGACCGTTAGCCAAACATAGGGAGTCTATTTCAGAATCGATTCGTTGGACAAAAATCTCCAATTCCACATACTACAAGCAGACGACATAATCTCACTGGACTGACAGTTAGCCAAACATAGGGACTCTATTTCAGAATCGATTCGTTGGACAAAAATCTCCAATTCCCCATACTACAAGCAGACGACATAATCTCACTAGACTGACAGTTAGCCAAACATAGGGACTCTATTTCAGAATCGATTCGTTAGACAAAAATCTCCAATTCCCCATACTACGAGCAGACGACATAACCTCACTAGACTGACAGTTAGCAAAACATAGGAACTCTATTTCAGGATCAAGTCGTTGGACAAAAATCAGAATAATGAAAATAAATTTGAATGATTCTCTACATTTCAGTGGACGGATACAACCATAGGATACAACTAGCAGACGAGACATAACCTCACATTTCTGACAGATAGCCTAGCATAGGACTTCATCTCAGATTTGTGGTTACGGAGAGAATCTTGCTCGTATATCTATTCCATGTGTTCGACTTCATTTTTATTATTTCGATTTTCGTCCAACGAATTGATCTCTCCGCTAACCTCAAATCTGAAAGAGTCCTATGCTCGGCTAACTGTTAGTCGAGTGAGGTTATGTCGTCTGCTTGTATTATGTGGATTGTTGTCGAACAAATTGATCCCCCATAACCTCAAATCTGAAATGAACTTCTAGGTTAGACTAGCTGTCAAAAGAGTGAGGTTATGTCTCGTCTGCTTGTATACGTCATTTGAATATACTTTTATTCTCATGATCTTCGACCACGAAATCGATTCATAACCTCAAATCTGAAATGAACTTCTAGGTTAGACAAGCTGTCAAAAGAGTGAGGTTATGTCTCGTCTGCTTGTATACGTCATTTGAATATACTTTTATTCTTTTGATCTTCGACCACGAAATCGATTCTTCCATAACCTCAAATCTGAAATGAACTTCTAGGTTAGACTAGCTGTCGAAAGTGCGAGGTTATGTCTCGTCTGCATGCATACGTCATTTGAATGTATTTTCATTATTTCGATTGTTGTCTCACAAATCGATCCCTCTATAACCTCAACTCTGAAATAAACTCCTGAGTTAGACTAGCTGTCAAAAAAGTGAGGTTATAACCTCTGGGATCTTGTATATGTTATTCGAATTTATTTTCAGTATATGCATATGTTTTCAACAAATTCAGCGTAATGAAAAATACGCATGAAATAAATCAACGATGAATACAATTTTCTCTATCCTATATTCGAGTCTCAGGTTAGCTGTGCGACGAGTGAGGTTATGACGTCTGGGATCCGATATCGATTGTTCATATACGTTACTCATTTTTAGACACATTAGTACGAAAGAAAGGAGTAGATTAAATAAACGAGCAATAATATTTTCTCGTAACGCAAATTTCGAACACGATTTTAACTATCGTTTGTTCGTATTTTAGGTTAGCTGTCAGTCAGGTGAGGTTAGTCGTGTGCGATCCGATATTCAATATTTGTGTTCCTTGCCAAGCGCCGTCAAGCGGGAGCAGCAGGAACCAACATCTTATACGTAGGGTGGCATAGGAAACCTTCACTAGCGCTGCTGCTCGGCTTGCAAGTAAACTATCTACAATTTCTGTACAGCTGTTGTGATCTCAACTAAATGTCGATACGGGTAGTGATCTCAACTGAATGTCGGTTCTTTTAGTTTTGAGTAACGGAGAATCGTCAATTCTCAGCCATTTCTCCATCAAATGACACGGGATTGGGCTCAAAGTGTGTGGTTTTTCATTGCGGAGTGGCTAAATGTCAGGAAAATGCGATTATCTACGGCAACAGTGAATAATCTCGCGATTTATGTGGTCGGTACGTCAATCTGTAGAAATTTTTGTCGAATTTTGGAAAAGTGAAATAATCAGCCACTTTCTGCCACAATTGTGTGTAATCCCTCAAAATTTCATTGAGATCGATTCAGTAGTTCCGGAGAATTCACGATTCCCGTTTTCGAGGTTCTGACAAACGTTTCACTTCACCTTAAGGGGGGAATCTGGGATTTTAATGACTTTCTTCAAGAATTTTTTTTTCATAGTAATCTTTGTTTATTAATTCGAAAATTTGAATACGTATAAAAGTAGGTTTCTAGGTAATACGCAGACAATTTTTTTTTTTTTCTTCCATGGTAAATCTTGCTGGTATGACCGCCTGAAGTGACCCCTGCTTGAATTTGGCTAACACACGGACTTAGGGATAGGGGGACGGAGCACAACGCTTGTAGGGTGAAGCGTAATACGTAAGGGGGAAATTCACGCAGCGCCGCCCACTGTGAGCATGAACTATCCGTCAAAACAATATAAACCGCCGTGTGGAGAATTTCTCACCTCTCACAACGGCTCCAAAATTTCTAAAAATTCACGAAACAAGTAACTGCATCATTGCATATTTGATCTACGATTAGGATATTGAAAATGGTGCTATGTGCAGCGAAAAATTGTTAAAATTCGACACTCATTTACACATTTCCGAATATCGCACGCGAACTGCTCACAGGGCATGGCTGCCGCGCGTGGTTGTGTATTGTCTGTGTGCTATTCCCCCCTTCCGTCCCGTGCTTCACTCCATCGGCCCACATCACCAGCTTGTGCTCCGTCCCCCTATTCCTAAGTCCGTGGGCTGACACGATATCTCAACTCTGGACCATTCGAAATATTAAAAGTTACAAAATTAGTGAAATATAAACTTGTCGCTATCGTCCGACTGAAAATTATTCACGTGCGATAACAAAAACCAAAATGGCGGACGTTTGAAATTTTCGATCATTTTTTTTCAACCTGAATTGTTCAAACAATGGATTAAATATTGATGAAAATTCATGAAATTGGTTCCAACGAAGGCTATAAAAGTGTCAAATAAGCCTACGAAATTTGAGATTGATCGGTCCAATAGTTTTTTCCCAGAATGTCAGCCAGGTCGAAATACGTTGTTTCGAGAAAAACGTGATCTACTTTTTTCCGTTTTTTTTTTTTAATTTTTTCTCGCTTTATGAGGGTGAACCATCCATCTGACCTAGATAATAGTTTCTATAGGCAATTCTACATATATTTAATACAACAATCTGTACATTTCAGAAAATCGAATTGTTGAAAAATAAATCCCAGACTCCCCCCTTAAGCTTGTAGAAAGTGCATAAAAAAAGTTTTCGGATATTTTTTTTTCATGTGTTTATAGAAGTATTTTGAAATCAGAATAATTCATTTATAATATGAGCAAAATTCCCTTTTTATTTAAATTCTACCGTTCCTTTATTGGTCCTCTAAAGATGAGCCGTACCCAGTATCGGAACAGCCATCCATGTTATTTTATATCCATATTACTTTTATAGCATGACACATGCAGTGCAATATCCATGTTACTTTTATAGCATGACACATGCAGTGCATTTTATTTAGTGTACAGATCGAGTGGGGCCAAAAAATTAATTTGTGATTGAATATTTAATGCAGTTGTTATGAAAAATACATGAAGTATACGTAAACTTTGATTTGGATAGTAAAAATTAATCACTGTGTTAAATGTTTTATTCGGAAACTATTTAATTCTAGTATAACCTCAAAATCATTTGTTTTTATCTTATTATTATTCACTTGATAAAATGTTTATGTATTTTTTTCTTATGAAATATTAAATCATTCAAAAATACAAAATGCATTTTATATTTGTATATGAGCCGTTCGCTCGAAGAACGACCTAATTCACTTTTGGTCGTTTCGAGAAAAAGCGATTGGAAGATTCAACTTTGCACTATTAATCACCAAACACAAGTAACTATATTCATATGGCTTTATTATGAAGATATACTATTAAATAATAGATATTAAGCATAAAATCAACAATTGAAATATTTCAACAATATTTGAATCGATAATTTATATAAAATGAATTAGGTCGTTTTTACGGCGAACTACTAAAAAATGCATTATACCTCAGAATAAACGAAACAAATTTATTATAATCATTAGTTACACGTATAATTTCACTTATAGCAGTAAAAAGAGTAAAAAAAGTTGTTTGGGTGGTTATATAATTAGACAAAAAAAATCAAAGTTATATAGTTCTGATACGAAACTTATTACTTTATTTGTTAAATCTAAAAGCTAAAAAATAAAATATAAAGTATTAAATAATATTTATGAGGTTAAAATAATTTATAAGTAATTTATAAGCGAGAGACTGCGTGTAGGGTGGAAAAATATGCTACGCGTGTGGCTCCAAACACTCCTAACTCTCTCAAAAATGAATGAAATGTTATAAAATTTTAAACACATATTCTTTGGGGCAATGTCTATCTATTTAACTGTTCGTCCGAAAAACGACCTAAGTCGGGTTAGGTGGTTCTTCGAGCGAACGGCTCATATATTAAATAATTATTGAAACTCACTATAATGGAGTACATAGCATTTAATTTATATATCAATTATTTAATTATTCACTGGTTGTAAATAAGAATAAAAAAAAATAAAATGAAACCTAATTCATTATAAAAGAATAATAAAACCCTTCCATAATAGAATTTTTCAATGTTAAATGCTTGTATCACTAATTATTATTGCCTTCACTCATTTATCATTAATTATTTCTTCTAATTAACCGCTATATTATTCAATCACTTTAAGGTAAGCATAATCCTTTCATTGAAATAAACTCATTTTACTGACCGTTCCGGTACTGAGTTATCTATGTTCCGACACTGGGTTTGGGATTTTTAGGTGTTCCGATAGTGTGTCTTTTAGACTTATTCGTGAAACGAAATTTCAATACATTAAATTCCAGTAAAACTCATCAATGTAATAACGCCTGAATAGCTAAATGTCCATTTCATCCGGTGAATTAATTTTTTTTTGTCCAGCTAATTGAGTATTTTCAAAATAAGAAAAATCAGTCATATACCCTTCGTCGTTCTGGTACTGGGTCCTCTACCTCATCTCCATATAGTCCAGTCAAATTGTGAAATAAATATACATTGAATTATGTAGTTTGGGGATTGTAAGGGATCGGAAGGGGGGTGCATTCTTAAATTTCCATTTGAGGGGTTCTCCGAAGGTCAGCTGACCCCCCTTTCGATGAAAACGCGTTTGATTCGATTTCTCGAGAACAGTTAGTTTTAGGCAAAAAATTGTGGAGACCTTTTCTCTTCGAAATTAAATTTACTAACTTTTTTATTCGAAACTTTTTTCAGTAACATCAATATTTTTCAAGTTCTTACTTCCGAAAGGCAAAAAATAATTTTTTTCTTCTACCTATTTTTCATTTTTCGGCATTTCCTCCCCAACCATTCACTTTTATGAAATTTTGTCTAATATCAAAGTTGTAAATCTTTCAATTACAAACAACTTTCGTCTGAATTTTGTTTCTCTACTACCGATACCTTCGGAGTTATAGCTTACTTTACCGAGCGAAATCAGCGCCATTGTCGCAATATCATCGACACCAGTGGGTATTCAGTACTTAAAAGCAATATTGAGGTATTTCATGATCATTTATTAGCCAATTACCTGTATAAAAAGGTAAATCGATTAAACAATCCGACCTGAGACAGCCATGTTTTCTTCGCAATCATTTAAATATTGTATTTGTTCAATTTGGGTATTTTTTATTGCATTCAATGTGAATAAGGATTAGAAAAAAAGCAAATGAAGAAATAAAACTGTTCCACACATTTATTGATCAAAAAATACTGTGTCAAGTTCGTGAAATTGAGGTGGTTCTTCACCTACAGTCTCATCAAACGTGGGGTTCAGAGAAGATTTTGAATAATTCTCGATGGGAAAAAAATCTGAAAAAAATCTGAAAAAAATCAAGCATGTAGGACATCCACGGGAGATTGACTTTGCATAATAATAATTCAAAAACGTTATTAACAAATTGCTGGAAAAAAAAACTGTTCAAGCAATTAGCCGATGACCCAACGTTTTTTTCAGGTGAAAATGATTTGTCAATTTTTCTAAATACGTATGAATTTTTTGAGAATTTTGGTAGCTTTTTGAAAATTGCGTTTCTCATACTTGACAAAATTGCGTGTTTCATACTTAACAAAACGTAATTTTCAAAAAGTTACCAAAATTCTCAAAAAATTCATACGTTTTTAGAAAAAATTGACAAATCATTTTCACCTGAAAAAAACGTTGGGTCATCGGCTAATTTCTTGAACAGTTTTTTTTTCCAGCAATTTGTTAATAACTTTTTTGGATTATTATTATGCAAAATCAATCTCCCGAGGATTTCCTACATGCTTGATTTTTCCCATATCGAGAAGTATTCAAAATCTTCTCTGAAACCCACGTTTGATGAGACTGTAGGTGAAGACCCACCTTAATTTTACGAACCTTACATCGGATTTTGTTATCAATAAATGTGTGGAACAGTTTTATTTCTCCATTTGCTTCTTTTTCTAATCCTTATTCACATTGAGTGCAATAACAAACACCCAAATTGAAGAAATACAATATTTGAATAATTGCGAAGAAAACATGGCTGTCTCAGGTCGGATTGTTTAATCGATTCACCTTTTTATACAGGTAAGTTGGCTAATTAATGATCATGGAATACTTTAATATTGCTTTCAAGTACTGAATACCCATTGCTGTCGATGATATTGCGAAAATGGCGCTGATTTCGCTCGGTAAAGTAAGCTTTAACTCCGAAGGTATTGGTAGTAGAGAAAAAAGTTTGAGACTAAAGTTTTTTGTGATTAAAAGTTTGGAAGAGAAAAGGTGTCTACAATTTTTCGCCTAACGCTAACCATTCTCGAGATATCGCGTTAAACGCGTTTTTATCGAAAGTGGGGTCAGCTGAGCTTCGGAGAACCCCTCAAATGAAAATTTAAGCTCAGAATGCACCCCCCATTCAATCCCTAACAATCCCCAAACTACATAATTTGATGTTTATTCAACCCATTTTGAGCGACAATTTGACTGGACTAATATTATTTTGCAGAGATACGTTCTCCTGTTACCGAACCGGACTGTACATACGTCCGTTTCATACGAAAACATGGCACTTACGCTTCTGTGTTTCAAATTTTTATCTACATCGCGAGAATGTTTCAAGTACATTGACTAGTGCGAAAATGAAGAGGAAATGGAGATACGTTTCAATCACATAAATATCGAAAAAGCCCTGAATAATGGCACTTACGTGACTATGTTATTAAGCTGTCGATATGAATATTGCGAGAAGGTTTTCTTGACTGGTTTTAGGTATAGATTGGAAAAAAATCATGGGTGTGCCAGTCAGTGTAGACATCAAAATTTTATTTTATTTAATTGATGACGTTTCGACCGGAGCATGGCCGGTCATCCTCAGATCTGCGGGGACAGAAGCATCCCATACATCAAATTGTACATGTTATATATTTAAACCAAAAGTCTTATAATTAGTTACAGAAACCAAACAGGGAGAAAGAGCTTAGACATTTAATTAAATAAGTAGGATTAGATAGAAAAAGAAATTTGTGTGAAAACAAGTCGTAAACATACCGAGAAGGCACTTTAAACGCGCCAACGATGTTGTGACTAGGCGACTTAGCGACGAAGTGACAGGTGGCGATTATCAAACTTGGATTAGGCTGCTAATCGGCAGCCCGCGAAAATTTGAACGTATTTAGATCCTAATTCGAAACCAGTATGCTATAATAACGGCGCATACAGATTACTGAGGTTATCGATATCCGTCCTCTTGTTACACGTTAGATTTCTACTTATGTTTAACATTTCTTTAATAAGCCTGTGGTGATATTTAGATTCTTCAGCCAGAATTTGAGGATTTTCGAAATCAAATTTATGTCCTAGGCCAAGGCTATGCTCCGTTAAAGCTGATTTATAGAGATCTTTACATTTGATACTACGGGTGTGGTGGTCGCCAATCCTTTTATGTAGATGTTGTTTAGTTTGGCCAATGTAACAGTTGTCGCAATTAAGACAATCTAATTTGTAAACTAAGTTGGATTGCGAAAGGAACGGAACTGGGTCCTTCAGCCTTGTAAAAAGAGCAGTCGAGGTGTTGTTGACTTTAAAAGCCACTCTGATGTTATGTTTCCGTAAAATCCTTTGTATTTGTTCCGATAGCCCTTTAACGTAAGGAAGAACCGTGGTGTTAGTAAAACTAGGTGTGTCTGAGTCTAATCTTTCCTGATACGTCCAGCTATTGTATAATTTCTCTACCCGTGTTGCCTTAATACTGTTAATTAAACTAGGTGGGTAACCATTTTGGATCAAAATTTGTGTAATAAGGTGTAAGTTCTTTTCTCTGAACATTGGTTCGCACAACTTCAAACCTCTATCAATCAACCCCGCAACCACACATTTTTTATGGACCTCCGGATGATGTGAGGTATATTGTAGGTACCTCCCTGACCAGGTGGGTTTTTGGTACCAATCGATAATTAGTGTGTTGGTGTTGTTAATGACTAACATGTCTAAAAAACTTATCCTACCATCCACCTCTAGCTCGCTGGTGAAGCATAGTTTCGTGTGATATTGGTTGAAGGAGTGAACAATGTTGTCAAGATTCTCAATGTGAACCGCTGTTAAAATGTCATCCACATATCGCTTATAAAAAGGGAGAGAGTAACTCAAATTGGAGATCACCTCAGTTTCAAGTGATTCCATAACTAAATTTGCTATAGCGGGGCTTATTGGAGACCCCATGGCTACTCCTTCAATTTGGTGGAAAAACCTTCCATTGTGTAAGAAAAAGGTGGCATCCAGACATACCTTTACACCTTTGATGAAATCGTCCTTGGGCGATTCTAGCTTCGAGAATTTGTCAATATTGTCTTGCTTGATTTTGGTGAAAAGTCGTGTCCTCGCAGCCTGGGAAGCGTTGCGAGGAAAACTCGATTACACCGAAAAGTTGGTAGCATCCATGCCCCGGCGCATGCAAGCTGTTATAGATGCAGGAGGTGATATAATCAACTATTAAACATCGTCGCCCGTATTCATAGACATTTAGTAGCCTACAAACTCTTTTTAGTCGACTAAAAAAAGTTAGTAAACTGCTAAATGTCTATGAATACGGGTGCGTGTAGTTAATATGATGAAGATGGCTATTGGCATATCGCACTTCGAGCATAGGGTTGTGGATGCTGCTTCAACCTCGATGTACTCGAGCTTCCTCTTGCTTCAATCTCAGGCTGTGCGGCTCATATTGTTTTTTTTTTTTTTTTTTTTTTTATTTCAGCTCGTAGTCCCTTTTTTTTGTATTTCTTTCTTTGCGACTCGTGGTCCTTTTGTTTCCTTTCTCCGCGTATCGTAGTCTTTTAATTTTTTTTTTTTTTTTTTTGAGGCTCGTTGTCTTTTTTTTTATTTTATTTTCGGCTCGTATTCTGTTTTTGTTTTTTGTTTTTATTTTTGCGGCTCGTATTTTTTTTTTTTTTTGGCATGTTGTCTGTGTGTTGGACGGTTAGTTTTAATTTGATGTAATGTAATTTAATTTAGCGTAATTTAATTTGATTCAAATCTTCTGTAGTATTCATCGCTGTGGTAACGAGGAAGTGGGTGGATGGGGTTACAATTTTTTTTTATCGGTTCGTAGTCTATTTTTTTTTCTTTTTTTGTGTCTCGTGGTCTATTATTTTACTTTTTTCTTTTTTTTGCAGCTCTTAGTCCTTTTTTTATTTTTTTTTCTTATATTGTGGCTCTCAGGCTTTTTTTTTATTTATTTATTTTTGCTTCTCTTTTTTTTTTTTTATTCTTTCCGACTCGTATTTTTTTTTTATTTATTTTTTTTTTTTTTTTTATTTATTTTTTTTTTTTTTTCATAAGTGAAAATAACAGTCTCTCATTCCTTTTTTTTTTTATTTTTTGCAGCTCATAGTCTATTTATTTTATTTCTTTTTGTGCGAATCGTAGTCTTTTATTTTAATTTTTTTCATGTCGTGGTATTTTTTTTTTGTTTTTTGTTTTTATTTTTGCGGCTCGTATTTTTTTTTTTTTTTGGCATGTTGTCTGTGTGTTGGACGGTTAGTTTTAATTTGATGTAATGTAATTTAATTTAGCGTAATTTAATTTGATTCAAATCTTCTGTAGTATTCATCGCTGTGGTAACGAGGAAGTGGGTGGATGGGGTTACAATTTTTTTTTATCGGTTCGTAGTCTATTTTTTTTTCTTTTTTTGTGTCTCGTGGTCTATTATTTTACTTTTTTCTTTTTTTTGCAGCTCTTAGTCCTTTTTTTATTTTTTTTTCTTATATTGTGGCTCTCAGGCTTTTTTTTTATTTATTTATTTTTGCTTCTCTTTTTTTTTTTTTATTCTTTCCGACTCGTATTTTTTTTTTATTTATTTATTTTTTTTTTTTTATTTATTTTTTTGTTTTTTTCATAAGTGAAAATAACAGTCTCTCATTCCTTTTTTTTTTTATTTTTTGCAGCTCATAGTCTATTTATTTTATTTCTTTTTGTGCGAATCGTAGTCTTTTATTTTAATTTTTTTCATGTCGTGGTATTTTTTTTTTTTTTTTTTTTTTTATTTTTCCGGCTATATTTTTTTTTTTTTTTCCGGCGCATAGTTTGTTTGTTTTTTTTTTTTCTGTGGCTCATAGTCTTTTTTTTGTATTTCTTTTTTTGCGGCCTTTTTTTTTCTTTTTTTTTCCTCTTTCTTCGGCGAACAAACAGTAAGTCCTATACGACTTACCACTTGAGATGCTTGATCCCATCTGTAGGCGATAAAGTTTAAGTTGAATTGTCAATGTTTGGAATGTAAAAGACGAGAAGTCGTCGTAGGAGGCATTCCAAGTCAGCGTCCAAAGAATTATCAAAGTCCTGAATTTTACATTATAAGAGGCGAGCAGTCGTCTGTGATAGTATTCTAAGTCTTAGTCTAAGAATTGTTAGATTTAAAAATGTAATTCTGTGATAGACGAGTAGGCGTCGTAGGAGGTATTCCAAGTCAGCCTCCAAAGAATTATCAAAGTCCGGAATTTTACATTTTAAGAATTGATAGATTTAAGAATGTCATTCTGTGATGGACGAGTAGTTCTCGTAGGAGCCATTCCAAGTCAGCGTACAGACTCATCAAAGTCCTGAATTTTACGTTATAAGAAGCGAGCAGTCGTTTGTGATAGTATTCTGAGTCTTAGTCTAAGAATTGTTAGATTTTAAAATGTAATTCCGTAATAGCCGAGTAGTCGCCGGAGAAGGCATTCCACGCAGGCGTACAAAGACTGATCACAGTCCTGAATTTTACATTATAAGAATTGATAGATTTAAAAATGTAATTCTGTGATAGACGAGTAGTCGCTGTAGGAGGCATTTCAAGTCAGCGTTCAAAGAATTATTACAGTTTATAGTTTGATTTTTTGATAGACGAATAGTCTTCTGAGCATGTATTCAGAGTCTGGATCCAATAAATGATCGAAACTTCAGAAATGTATGAATGAAATCCAATGATCCATATCTCGTCATTGTTATTTATGATCAGCGTGTTGTCACGTTCACCAAAATTTTTCAACTTTTATTCTCATTAATAAGATATTAAAATAATAAATATTTATAATACTTGTAATAATAAATCATGAATATATTGTAGTATAAATATATTATCATTATTGATGAGAAAGATATGATTTGATATTGAATATAATATGTAATTGATTGAATAAAAAATTAAGGTGACTTCACTAATTTATTTTTCTAAAATTATTTAGATTATAATTTTTGAAGTTTTAATCTTTGATCGTAGGTATCCCTCACACTCGATTGAAATTCCAAATATATTTACCAATAATCCATTTATATTGAAACGAATTACAATGAGAAGAATCATGCATGTAAGTATTTCAAATTTTCTAAAGTAATTACTGGATAAGTGACAGTATTGAAATAAGAATAAATATTCAGCTGAAACATAAGATTTTCATGCACGCATTTTTATTTATTCAGCTTAAAGTTGTGAATTTAACATCATAAGGAGCGAGCAGTCGTTAGTAAGTATACAAGCTTTGTCAATGTTGGGAAAGTCGATGCGATTCGAAGTATATTATCGCAGTCAGGTTCTATGTCATGTTCCAGACTCAAGTAATTGATCTGAGATGTTGGATTTTTAAGCAGGATCTGAAATATCGATGAACGTTGCGATTACTGAGCTAAATTCACCTCGTGTTTTCTCAACTCAAGAATTATACCTTTGCATCTTCAATATTCGTGGAGCACGAATAGCGTCCTCAAAATATGTCCTCATAAAAACAAGAGTCCTTTACATCCCTGCCTTCTCGAGGTACAGAAAATAAAACTCTTTCCGGACCTCCCGACGGCGTCTACTTTTACGCAGTACTTTTCTCACGGGTGACTTTTTAATTCCGATCTCCTGGGCGATTTGGCTCTCAAGTTTCGTCGAATCTTCTTCCACGGCTAATAATATCGCTACCTTTGTTTCCCAACTTAATTTTCTGCTTGGTTGTGAGACCTCCAATGTCCGGCCGTCGACACTTCCTGTTGCCTAGAAGCGCCGCACGATTTTTCGAACCGTGGTATCGGCAGGCCTGCCTTGGGCCCAGACTCTCAAGTCGCAATTTCTCTAAATTTTTACACTGCTTAGCAATTTCTATCAAGAATTGGCCATCAGTGACCGGAAGGTTTGCTGGGTATAAGTTTTTTAAGTTGTTCCAATTCGTGATCAGGTGCAGCGAGTCCAAATCCCAACTTTTGTACCCAGGTAACGAGCTAAAGTGACACAATGGGGATTAAAATACTGAGTTTAGCATACGTAGAGAAATTAGTAAAGATGGAATCACAAGTCGGAAAGAAATTCATGGATATGTTCAGTTTGTGAGTTTGTGATTACCTAGCCAGTAGAGTCAGATTTTCTACCAAAGGTGTTTTTTCAATGAAGGTCTTGAACATTTGATTGGTGTAAGACGACGAATTTTTCTTACTTTTGCTTGTTTCTAGTGGTGGTTCTTCGAGAGTCAAGTCTGTGTTTGATAAATGTCTAGTATCAGTCAATAAGTAATTAATGAGTTTCACGATAGTCTCAATTATCTAGAATCTAGTCTTACCCTCATACTCCATCACGTTGGTAAGTACAAGCTTTGTCAATGTTGGGAAAGTCGATGCAATTCGAAGTATATTATCGCAGTCAGGCTCTATATCATGTTCCAGACTCGAGTACTTGATCTGAGACGTTGGATTTTTAAGGAGGATCTGAAATACTTTTCCCACGGATGACTTTTTAATTCCGATCTCCTGGGTGATTTGGCTCTCCGGTTTCGTCGAATCTTCTTCCACGGCTAATAATAACGCTACCTTTGTTTCCCAACTTAATTTTCTGTTTGGTTGTGAGACCTTCAATGTCCGGCCGTCGACACTTCCTGTTGCCTGGAAGCGCCGCACGATTTTTCAAACCGTGGTATCGGCAGGCCAGCCATGTTTTGTCGATGAAGCTTTTGAACGTTGGATTGTTACAAGATGATGAATTTTTCTTACTTTATCCTGTTTTGTAGATTCTAGAATCTCGTCTTACCATCATACTTCATTACGTCAGTGAAGTTAGTGAAGAATTATAGCTTTGCGTCTTCAACTTCGTTTTGATTCCACTTATCGTAGGTTTCTATTAAATTGTAGCTCAGCTCCTCAGCTACTTCTGAGTCTTTTTCTGAAAGAGTATATATGCAATGGCTCTTTGAGGTAAATTTTTTCCACGCGAGTAATTTTTAGTATTTTTCAGTATTTTTTTTACACCGTCATCGACATTGGATTTCCCCTAGGGCTTAGGATCTACTTTTTTAGTTTTGTACTCCGTATGCTTGTTGTGGCCGCAGACCTATTTGTGTTAGTGCGAGAATTTACGCTAAAAGTTTTGGACTATAGGGAGAGCGACGCGGTATACTGTGCAACAGTATATATTGGCCTATTATAGTATCATATTATCTTACGCTAAAGGCGGCCTGTGTGAGTATTCGGAGTCGGTGATGTAGGTATTGATAAGGTCTGAAATTTAATCATCTAAGAGGTGCCCAGACATCTGTGATAGTATTCTAGATCTCAGTCTAAGAATTGTTAGATTTTAAAATGTAATTCTGTGATGGACGAGTGGTCGCCGAAGAAGGCATTCTACGCGGGCGTCCAAAGACTTGTCAAAGTCCTGAATTTTACATTATAATAAGCGACCAGTCGTCTGTGATGGTTAGGGCCAGGGACTTCGTCCGGTGGGGGTAAACTAACACACATGAACCACGTCTGTGTGATGGCAATGTTCAGGTTCCACAGTGAAAAATTTCAGATGTCAACGAAAACTAACACATGTAAACACATCTGTGTAATCGGCAATGATTGTTCGTTTCCGGTTCAACAGTGACAAAGTTCAGATGTCAGAATAAAATGTTGAACTTAACCCTCCTGACAAGTCCGATAAGTGTAGACCATTTAAATGTAGTACATTTAAGTATACATGCAAGTTCGAGACTGCCCGTGTGTGGATGACGGGCAGCTCTCCGTGACTTAGATATAGGAAAAGCTATTTATGTCACTGCGTATCGAAAACCACTATTCTAACCTCGCTTCGCTCGATTACAACGCGGTACTTTGACGCAGCATGCGAAGCCACTGGGCGTATTCAAGAGTGCGAGTGTGTATGAAAACGAGCAGCTCTCCGCAACTCAAGCAATTAAAATTAAAAATAATTATCCTATCCGAAATTTCAGAAGATGAGACGCACTTAGACATGTTACAGCTGATTTTTGGTGCTTTTCAGATTTCCGAGCCCATCTGTGCATAATCAAGCACATAAAAAACAGGCAGCTTTAGGTATAAAAAAAAATATTTCGAATTAAAATATTTTAGATAAAATATATCCACTTTAAAAAAATTTTCTCGTTGTTACATAGTCAGGTGAGTTTCGACTCATAGCGGCAGCTGCTGCGAGAAGTGAATGAAAGAATGCCCCTTATGAAAACGGACAGCTCGACATAACTTGGTGAATTGAATTTGAAAATGATTGTCCTGTCGGAAATTTGACCCGCTCGGACATATCTGTGCTCATTTTTGGGGCAACTGTGATTTGCGAGCCTACCCTTGCATATTCAATGATTTCCGTGTGTGAAAAAACTCCTCCGTTCCTCATGCAATGATGGAATAAAATAACTGCTCTCTTGAAATTACCCTGATGATATGACACGTTCAGACGCGCTTCTGCCTAGTTTGGAAGCAACAACGATTGGCAAGCCCATGAAAAACTGAATAGAATTAAATAAAGCATCAATACAAAAATCAAGACAAAAATCAAGACAAAAATCAAGAAAAAAATCAAGACAGAAAATAATACGAGAATCAATACAGAGAATAATACGAGAATCAATACACAAAATGAGATTAATGATGGAATAAAATAACTGCTCTCTTGAAATTACCCTGATGATATGACACGTTCAGACGCGCTTCCGCCTAGTTAAAATAAGATGAAAAAAAATCAAGACAAAAATCAAGACAAAAATCAAGACAAAAATCAAGACAAAAATCGAGACAAAAATCAAGACAAAAATCAAGACGAAAATCAAGACGAAAATGAAGACAAAAATCAAGACAGAAAATAATACGAGAATCAATACAGAAAATAATACGAGAATCAATACAGAAATACGAGAATAAAACAAAAATCAAGACAGTAAATAAGATGAAAAAAAAATCAAGACAAAAATCAAGACAAAAATCAAGACAGAAAATAATACGAGAATCAATACAGAAAATAAGATAAAAATCAATACTGGAAAATAAGACAAAAATCAAGACAGAAGATAAAATTAAAAAAAAATCAAGACAAAAATCAAGACAAAAATCAAGACAGAAAATAATACGAGAATCAATACAGAATATAAGATAAAAATCAATACGGAAAAATAAGACGAAAATTAAGACATAAAATAGGATGAAAAAAAAATCAAGACAAAAATCAAGACAAAAATCAAGACGAAAATCAAGACAAAAATCGAGACGAAAATCAAGACGAAAATCAAGACAAAAATCAAGACAGAAAATAATACGAGAATCAATACAGAAAATAATACGAGAATCAATACAGAAAATAAGTTAAAAATCAATACTGTCAAATAAGACGAAAATCAAGACAGAAAATAATATTATAAAAAAATCAAGACAAAAATCAAGACAAAAATCAAGACAAAAATCAAGACAGAAAATAATACGAGAATTAATGCAGAAAATAATACGAGAAATCAAGACAGAAAATAATACGATAATCAATACAGAAAATAAGATAAAAAACAATACCGAAAAATAAGACGGAAATCAAGACAGAAAATAATATTATAAAAAAATCAAGACAAAAATCAAGACAAAAATCAAGACAAAAATCAAGACAGAAAATAATACGAGAATTAATACAGAAAATAATACGAGAAATCAAGACAGAAAATAATACGATAATCAATACAGAAAATAAGATAAAAAACAATACCGAAAAATAAGACGGAAATCAAGACAGAAAATAAGACGAAAATCAATACGAAAAATAAGACGAAGATCAATACCGAAAATAAGATAAAAATCAAGACAGAAAAGAATACGAGAATGATTACAGAAAATAAGACGAAGATCAATACCGAAAATAAGATAAAAATCAAGACAGAAGAGAGTACGAGTATCAATACAGAAAAAAAGATAAAAATCAATACTGGAAAATAAGACGAAAATCAAGACAGAAAATAATATTATAAAAAAATCAAGACAAAAATCAAGACAAAAATCAAGACGAAAATCAAGACGAAAATCAAGACAAAAATCAAGACAGAAAATAATACGAGAATCAATACAGAAAATAATACGAGAATCAATACAGAAAATAAGTTAAAAATCAATACTGTCAAATAAGACGAAAATCAAGACAGAAAATAATATTATAAAAAAATCAAGACAAAAATCAAGACAAAAATCAAGACAAAAATCAAGCCAGAAAATAAGACGAAAATCAATCCGAAAAATAAGACGAAGATCAATACCGAAAATAAGATAAAAATCAAGACAGAAAAGAATACGAGAATCAATACAGAAAATAAGATGAAGATCAATACCGAAAATAAGATAAAAATCAAGACAGAAAAGAGTACGAGAATCAATACAGAAAATAAGATAAAAATCAAAACTGGAAAATAAGACGAAAAACAAGACAGAAAATAATATTATAAAAAAATTAAGACAGAAAATAATACGAGAATCAATACAGAATATAAGATAAAAATCAATACAGAAAGATAAGACGAAAATTAATACATGAAATGAGATGAAAAAAAATCAAGACAAAAATCAAGACAAAAATCAAGACAGAAAATAACACGAGAATCAATACAGAAAATAAGATAAAAATCAATACTGGAAAATAAGACGAAAATCAAGACAGAAAATAAAATTAAAAAAAAATCAAGACAAAAATCAAGACAAAAATCAAGACAGAAAATAATACGAGAATCAATACAGAATATAAGATAAAAATCAATACAGAAAAATAAGACGAAAATTAAGACATAAAATAAGATGAAAAAAAATCAAGACAAAAATCAAGACAAAAATCAAGACAAAAATCAAGACAAAAATCAAGACGAAAATCAAGACGAAAATCAAGACAAAAATCAGGACAGAAAATAATACGAGAATCAATACAGAAAATAATACGAGAATCAATACAGAAAATAAGTTAAAAATCAATACTGGAAAATAAGACGAAAATCAAGACAGAAAATAATATTATAAAAAAATCAAGACAAAAATCAAGACAAAAATCAAGCCAAAAATCAAGACAGAAAATAATACGAGAATTAATACAGAAAATAATACGAGAAATCAAGACAGACAATAATACGATAATCAATGCAGAAAATAAGATAAAAAACAAAACCGAAAAATAAGACGGAAATCAAGACAGAAAATGATACGAAAATCAATACGAAAAATAAGACGAAGATCAATACGAAAAATAAGACGAAAATCAAGACAGAAAAGAATACGAGAATCATTCAGAAAATAAGATAGAAATCAATACCGAAAAATAAGACGAAAATCAAGACAGAAAATAAGATAAAAATCAAAACATAAAATTATTATAGTCTGAATTATTTTTGAATAACGAATATTGTTACGAACAGAGTTAATCATAAAAATAAATCCGGCATTCCAGTACCAATCTGGAATAGGTCAGTTCAGTGAAATAAATATAAACACGAACTCATTTGTAACAATATAATTATTCCAAATATTCATTCACATACGCATAATCGTAAAAATCATCGATATGAATAATATTTACTTAAAAATCTCTCATATAAATTTATAGGAACGCGAATAATTGCAACCTTATTCTGTACGTACAATCTGTACCCGACAACTGCTCACACAGTATATGTTGGTGTGGTCGAAAAACAATAAAAAAAAATACAAAAAATATAACAAAAAGACCAAAATTCATAATGACACAAATACAGAAAATCGGATACCCGGATACCGTTACTGACGAACAGTCATCAATCCTCATTTAAATATTACAAGAGACCATAATGCCGAAGTGCTTTTTCACAATTCATGAAAATATGCTAAGCACATTTATACCTAAAAGTCTCCGTCCTAATTTGAAAATAACAGCGCAGCGAAATGCAGATTGTAGTAAAACAGAAGGTTCAAAATACAGAAAATCATACTTCCGAACAGCCGTTACCTCGATGAATCAAAATCCTTTTTTTTAGGCTTCAATTTGACCTCACAGTAATATAATATAATATATAATATATACAATTATACAGTAAGTACAGTTTATACAATATAAACAGTAATATAATATAATATATGTACAATATGCTATATATTATTGTACATTTTTACATGATTTTTACATAATGAGTATCATTGGGATGGCACATATTTTTTAAAACATAACTGGTTATAAGTTCACTTAATTTCAAATTAATTTATTATTTCTTAATACAAGAGTGGGTATAAGAGTTGGGGTAACAGTGTGAAAAATTATGACCAAATGTTAAGTGGTGGAAGAGAAGAGCATATTATACACTGTAGACTTTAGAATAGACCCTAAAGACTAATAAAAAAAAAAAAATGAATGTAACGGAGTAAGACCATCCAAGCTGACTTTACTACAGATAAAGGATCGTTATGGTAGTACAGAATATTTCAGCAAGTATATGGACATAATCAATGGCTTCGATGGTGGCTTACAATCAAGCAAACCGAGCTGCATATTATGCACTACAGCGAAGACGGGCCAGGGAGGAGAGACTGAGAATCGATACAGACCGTCTGGTAAATCTGGTTAAATTATTATACTGGATGGCAGAGCCAAATAATTTTGTTCACTTTCGTGATTTCGTTCATAAGCTGTGATAAATTTTTCACAAAAAGTTAAAATTCATTCAAATTTTTTATCGTTAATCTATAGCTACGAAATCTTGACTTATAATTTGAAAATTACAGAAGATCAGACTTGAGAACAACCGTTACCTCGATGAATATTAAAAATGTATACCTGCGGATCGAAATAATCTCTGGATATTTGGTGCAAGTATTTCATGACTACGGTGGACTTGAACGCAAGATTATATATACTGAAAAAGCTTCTCATCAAGTGCATTCATTTTTGCGAGTCATACGCCGTTGGACATAAGTCAGGTATATACGAGTGACCTTAGTCACAGCGTGAATTTGAAAAAAAAAAATTTGGAGCACTTGAACAAAAATATGGATATATTACTGAGCGACATGCTGGAGGATGAATTTGACGTTGTTCCATCGATACTGAAAGTTTTAATGAAATATGTTAAAGAAAAAAAAAAAAGATACTTTGAAGAACTGCTCTCTAATTTGTAGAGTGAATTCATTTACAGATTCTCCATGTTTCGTAGCATGGTAAACGGAGTCGAAAGGGGGAAAGAAAAAACTCGCTTAAGAACGAATAGCATGGTGAAGCGATCTGTGTTAATGTTGAATCCAGCAGAAATGAACACATTAGGAGTATTCCCTTATCCGTAATATCACTGCCTTGAATCCCCTGATCTCAGAAATTG
This sequence comes from Tenthredo livida, assembly GCA_963992785.1. Lineage (NCBI taxonomy): Eukaryota > Metazoa > Arthropoda > Insecta > Hymenoptera > Tenthredinidae > Tenthredo > Tenthredo livida. The sequence goes on from OZ023073.1 coordinate 6,930,681, forward strand.
GATTCCAAATGATTTTCAAGAAGATATCATTGATGGAGAGAAAAAGCGAGGCTGAAGAACGGTATGATGTTGAATCGAGCAGAAATGAATACATTAGGAGTATTCCCTTATCCGTGATATCACTGCCTTGAATCCCCTGATCGCAGAAATGAGATTCCAAACAATTTTCCAGAAGATATCATTGATGGAGAGAAAAAGCGAGGCTGAAGAACGGTATGAATTACAACGTAAGGTCAGAATAAATAAAAGCGAAGATCAAGACTATATCATTAATATTTATAGACGGGCCAGGGAGGAGAGACTGAGAATCGATACGGACCGGCGAAATCTGGTTAAATTATTATACTGGATAGCAGAGCCAAATAATTTGGTTCACTTTCGTGATTTCGTTCATAAGATGTGATAAATGTTTAACAATGATTTGTTCTATTCTGAAACGGATCTTCATTGAGTATTGTGATTGGCTGTTTAAACCCTAAAGACTAGGGAGGAGAGACTGAGAATCCATACGGACCGGCGAAATCTGGTTAAATTATTATACTGGATGGCAGAGCCAAATAATTTTGTTCACTTTCGTGATTTCACGGTATGATGTTGAATCGAGCAGAACTGAATACATTAGGAGTATTCCCTTATCCGTGATATCACTGCCTTGAATCCCCTGATCTCAGAAATTAGATTCCAAACAATTTTCAAGAAGATATCATTGATGGAGAGAAAAAGCGAGGCTGAAGAACGGTATGAATTACAACGTGAGGTCAGAAGAAATAAAAGCAAAACCATATCCCAGCTATGAAATCACGACAGCCGGACCACTCAGAAATTAGATTCCAAATAATTTTCAAGAAGATATCATTGATGGAGAGAAAAAGCGAGGCTGAAGAACGGTATGATGTTGAATCGAGCAGAAATGAATACATTAGGAGTATTTCCTTATCAGTGATATCACTGCCTTGAATCCCCTGATCTCAGAAATTAGATTCCAAGCAATTTTCAAGACGATATTATTGATGGAGAGATAAAGCGAGGCTGAATTACAACGGTATGAATTACAACGTGAGGTCAGAATAAATAAAAGCAAAGATCAAGACTCGAGAACTATGCTATTCAATAATATTTCTAACTTTAAGGTACTAAGCTCATCGTCATTATCTCACCACCTGCCAATGGAAGTCAGTCTGTAGTTGATTTTAGCAGTTTTTCAACAACATGTAAAACTTAGAGGCGGTAATCGAGCAGAAATGAATACATTAGGAGCATTCCCTTATCCGTAATATCACTGCCTTGAATCCCCTGATCTCAGAAATTGGATTCCAAATGATTTTCAAGAAGATATCATTGATGGAGAGAAAAAGCGAGGCTGAAGAACGGTATGATGTTGAATCGAGCAGAAATGAATACATTAGGAGTATTCCCTTATCCGTGATATCACTGCCTTGAATCTCCTGATCGCAGAAATGAGATTCCAAACAATTTTCCAGAAGATATCATTGATGAAGAGAAAAAGCGAGGCTGAAGAACGGTATAAATTACAACGCAAGGTCAGAATAAATAAAAGCAAAACCATATCCCAGCTATGAAATCACCACAGCCGGACCACTGTAAAAACTCAAGTATATAATTGAAGAATCTCAGCCAATCGAGCCAACGGAGCAAGACATAGTGTGTGTAAGAGAATCTCGGCATACTACACAAGCCCAACCCTATTATTGTAAAAAAGACCAACAGAACAGGTGTTCGACAACGGAGGAATGATTATTGCAAGAAACAAACAATACTATAAGAATATACGGAGGCCGTATACAAGAGCGACGGGTGCATCTTTATGATAACTGAGCATAGGAAAAAATAAACAGAACCAAAAAATAAACAGAACACTAAGGCTTCCTTAGGAACATAGACCCTGAGCGATGAACATGAATTATTCCCAAGAAAAACCCGATATTCAACGCGAGAGGGCGAGACCTCATAGAGTTCACCGAGAGAAACGACCTGTTCATCGCACACGGGAGGTTCCTGAAAGATTAAGACTCGAGAACTATGCTATTCAATAATATTTCTAACGTTAAGGTACTAAGCTCATTGTCATTATCGAACCACCTGCCAATGGAAGACAGTCTGAAGTTGATTTTAGCAGTTTTTCAACAACATGTAAAACTTAGAGGCGGTTATCGAGGTACAGATCGCATGGCCTTCAACATGGTGAATTCAATCAAAGATGTAGCCACAAGCCCAAAATGGTTTGACGAATAATGCGATAAATACAAAATTTTTAAAATTTGTATAAGTATGTGTATGTGTATATTTCTAGACGAAATTTAACATAAGAATTGACTGAAGTTTTACCATCGTCATAACAAAGCTTAGCTCTACCTTTCATATCAGTACAAGTCAAAACCAGTTACGCAATTTCAGGTACATTTTTAATATCAACATTTTTATGTCGGTGACTGATAAAAATACTTGAGGATTCCATCTTTGAATTGTGGTATTTTGATATCAATTTTATTTATGTGCCATCGCAACGAACACTCACCTCCACCCAAAGTTTGCGTGGACTGTATAGGCCTAGCTGTGTTTATTTTTTCGGATAACATTATTATAAAGTCGTCTGCAGCCTGTGCCTTTGGACTAAGGATTATGCTCCGGAATTTGTGAATCATTCTGGCTTGATACATCACTTAATGAAGAGTAAAACTATGATTATTCGTCGTGCTGATCTATCGTAGTCAATGAATCTAGGTATAAAAACGAAAATATGAATCGTGAAAATTGGATATATTCTTTAATTTCATAATAAAGTAGGACGATTAAAAAATTCAATACCTTCAGATACATGTGCCGACATAGCTGTCAGTGGCGTGTAATATTTTCCACTACTTTGAGAATTGAAGCCGCTGCTTCGTTTCTGATTTTACAGTTTTCTTACATAAAAAAGATATCAAGGATTGCTATAAATCAATTTTGAACAGTTCTCCATCCCAAAGACAAAAATGTTAATACAAATTTTAATTGATTACAGTAAAAAGAAATGATAATTATTCACCTTGTTTTCAATTTATTTTAGAAATATCCCCAGATTCACTTCTAATGATTGAATCGTTCATTATTTTTAAAGCAGATTTCGGTGATGCTTTTGATGATCCGGCAGTGGCAATAACGTAATTGTTATTTAGATCGTCTCGTTGAAGGCTCACTCAGCTTTTTTTAAATCCTTTTACCTGTGTTTTTTGTCACAGATGTATTACGTTTTTTTTTCAACTGACCTATCCGAGCTATGCATTTATAAATATAAATATAAAAATAATAACAATCTAAAAATGTCCATTTTAAAAAGGACCCATAACGCTTCTTCTTCTTCTTTCACCTCGTATGGGAAGTAGCCACCCATTTTGAGGTTACGCATCGAAAAAGCTGAAAGCTGGTTGAAATAGCAATACCGTCTACGACATTGTGTATTGCATTCTTGCTGTCACTAACAATGTTCACATAATTTACCATTACTGCAATATGATTTATCCACAGTATTTGGTCTAAACTTTGGTTAAAAGTACTTAACTGTTGAAAAGTGGATCTATTTTGCTACTAGGAGCTAACAAAGGCGGCCATTTTTTTTGTTGAGTCCCGCCATCTGTCGATTATCCCGCTAGATTCGCGTGACAGTTATTTATCGGCCGATCACTGAAGGGTCATTTTTCAAACGCTAATTTTCGCGCTAGCGTTTTGTTCCGCGTAACCAGGTAAAAAATAAATAAGATCTGTTTTATTAAACAATGTCGGCAATGGGCTCGCCGGACAGCGTAAGTATTGATAATTATTAACTACATTTAATATCGAATTTTTTAAATTCATTCATTGCATTAGTTATTTCTCAGTTTTTAGAACTCGAAAATCTAAATATGGAAAATAATGAGGAAGTCCGTATAAATGAAAATGGTATGTTATATCATCTTATTATTAATATTATTATTTATTTTTCTTTATGCATTTCAATCGTTATTTTTGTACGCTTATATATATAAATATATATACAGTGAATATTCGTATCTCCGGGTCACTTGTATATATTTGTGTAAATATAATATTTTTAGATAATGTATATATTCTGATTATATTTATTTTCATTTATTATTTTATATATTTATTTTTATTATATATAATAATAATGATATGAGTCCGTCTTTACATTTTCATTAGAAGAACAACAGCAACAGCAACTGCAACAGCAACAGCAACAGCAACAGCAACAGCAACAGCAACAGCAACAGCAAATGCAACAACAACAACAGCACCTGCAACAACAACAACAACAACAACAACAACAACAACAGCAACAACAACAACAGCAACAACAGCAACAGCAACAACTGCAACTACAAATACAACAACTGCAGCAACAACTAATACAACAGCAGCAACAACAACAACAGCAGCAACAACAACAACAACAGCAACCTGAAGACGATGGTACGGATACGAACGTTGCATATTGTTAATTATATTAAATTAGTTATAATTCGTATCTGTTTTATTTGTAATATTTTTTTCAGTACGAGGACCACGCCGGCACCAGCGGGCGGGCCGGAATAGGCATCAAAGGAGGGCCTATTATAGACAGCGAAATGTTGTAAATTTGTTATTTTCGATTGCGAATGAGTATCGGGGCAGGGGCCGCGGCCGCGGGGGCCAAAATAATCTTCAAAAAAAAAAAAAAAAAAATTAAAATCAAAATAAAATTAAAAATAAAAATTTTTCATTTATATTTTATGTTGAATTAAATAAACATTCATATATATTATAACTGTATGATATTATTTATTTATTTACTGAATTTTTTATTTATTATAAAATCAACACGAACATATATTATAATTTTATTATCATTATAGTATTTATTTACAAAGAGTATAACTGATTTTTAACAATTTTAAAATTACTTCCATTTGTAAGTGATCTACAGGGTGTTTCAGATTCGGATTCGTAGTTTCAGTCTTCCAGGTCCTCGGTTTCGTAGTTCACGTACTCCATGTCCTCCGCTTCGCAGTTCTCGTAGTCAAGGTTCTCTGCTTGAGGATCTCTGGTTCAAGCGTCTTACGAGCAACGTAAAGTGATCTACAGGGTGTTTCAGATTAGGATTCGTAGTTTCTGTCTTCCAGGTCCTAGATTTCGTAGTTCACGTACTCCATGTCCTACGCTTCGCAGTTATAGGGGCAGAAAGGGCGTTGTTTATGCGCGCAGCCGGGAATAAAGTACGCACTTTATTCCCTAGGTGCATAAAGGTACTTTCGTCTTAGAATTCCACAAGAAATCTGCCTGTTCAGTTCGGTGCTGTAGTTATTGGTCACCCTTGTATGCACAGGGGGTGTAGCTCATTTGTTTAAAAAGAAACTGGCTACAACTGTCAACTCATCCAGAATTCCCACTTCTTCCACATAAGAATAAGTTTATTAATATATTTGCTATATTGATATTAAAAAATGCATTATTTATTAATTTGGAAGAAGGAAAGAACGGTGAGCGTGGTAGAGTCTGCTGATATAAATAAACGGTTCCGTGATAATTGGGTAACTGTTCGATGGGGCCGCAAATTCCACGCTGCAAGAATAATCGCAGAAAGTGGTGAATTTTATTTTTATTTTTATATCCTATCTAACGATCATTAACGAGCTATTATGGCAGCAAAAGTAAATATTTATTCGGTGTCTATATATTTTCTAGCTGATATTGAATTTCTAAAGAAAATGATTGTCAATACTGACGGTATAGTAACCGGATTGTCAATCACGTCTGCTTCTGACGATGAGAGTATTGATAGTGGTGATGGCAATGTCGATGATGTCGTTGATGATAATGGCGAAGATGAAAATGAAGAAAATGTCGGTGTTGTGGATGATGACGGTATAGATAGCGATGTCGCTGATGATGATGATGATGGTGGCAATGAAGGCGTCGTCGATGAGTCAAATGATAAAGATGGTGACGTTGTTGCTGATGCTGGCAGCGATGATCATCAGAATGATAACGTCGTACGTCATGTTGAGGGGCAGGATAATGATGATGATGACAATGATGATAACGATGAAGATGATAATGATGATCGTGATAATGATGATCATGATAATGTCGATGACTCGGAAAAAACCGAACTCCTGCAAGGAAGCAGCATTTTTATTCAAACTGCCACACTTGACGCCATCAATCAAAAATATTCGAATAATCCTAGAAAAATGGTAACACAATTGCTATTAAAATTGGTTGGCAGACAAGCGTTGAAAGAAATGACTCTAAATGGGAGAAATGGGAGAGCTGTCCCAAAAAATGTTGTCAAATATATTAAAAGTAAGTCAGTTATAATCACAGACTTTTCATTGACTACCCTGTGTTGAGAATTGTTACTCAACATTCCAATACATTTCGTAAATTGACTACCTTTAATAATTAAGCAAGGCATGACCTGGAATGCGACAAAGCGCATCGCATTGCAGGTTGCGCCAATAATCGAGTAAGCATTATGTAAGTTATAAATTAGGCTAAAGACGGAGCCGCGCTTCAGTCTTGAGCAGATACCTTGAAGAAAGCGGAGGCTATCTCCGAATACTCATTGACTCGAACCGGAGCAAGTGCTCCAAACGCAATTCTTTTGTACTTTGTTAAATATTAAATAAAAACTACTTTGTCGCTATCTAGCACTTAGAGTGATTGTCAAAGATCACCTCTGGGAACAACCCTTTTAATTCCCCATTCCTTGAATAACGGGAGTTAAACAAGTTACAACATTGGTGGCAGCGGTCTAGCGGATAAACCAGAGCTTGCAAGATAGTTGACGCTAAAAGAAAAGTAGAAAAGTGAAATAAAAAATAAATAAGTAAAAAAGAAGAAAGTTAAAGGTGCAACACGCAGTCGTTGTAACCTAGTGAAAGATACATCGCAAAGAAAGAGCTACAGCACGCAGCATTCGTGGCCAAGGCAAAGGAACCAGCACGGGGTACCTACAGCAGCAGCAGCAGAAGCAGCAGAACGCAGCGGTTCAACAGTACCAGAGGAATCAGAGGGTCAGCAACAGCCCAGCAGAAGCGGAAAAGCGAGATGAAGATATTCATTTTTATGTAAGTCAGTTTGAAATCCTCGCAGTTTTAGTATTTAAGCCGCAAACATTGTCATTGAGAGCTAGCTGCCAGTTAGAAGCGTGCGAGCATTTAGAAAATTTTCATGTTTAGAGTATACAAAGAGTTTTAGATATTTTTTCGTCAAAGTAACGAGTCAGTCAGGCTCATCAGGCTTGGATTAGAATTTTCGATTAGAGTAGATGTCTGCTACTTGGAATAAGATTGAGGAACTTGTCGCGCAAGGTCAAACCGGGTGGATACAGGATCTTCGAAAAGAGGTCCTCCTACAAGTTTGCGAAAGATACGGTCTAGCAGTCGGTGATTCAAACACTGTAGAGGAGATTAGGGCAACCTTACGAGCATTTATTAAAAGCAATAGAAAGGGACAGCCAACTCCTTCCCCAAAGCCTAGACCAGGCACTTCCTTTTTTCCTGACCTACCTCAAACAGCATCCCAGGAGACAATACCCATTCCGGGTCCGGTTCCTGACGAGAAAGAATCAAGGCAACACACAGCAACCAAGATGACGGACTACTTGTCATTGAAGGAGGTGCGGCAGATGGTCAACGTTTTCGATGGAAGCGAGCCACGTAAGGTGGACGATTTGTTGCAAACAATCGAGTATGCGAAAGATAAAGTAAATCCGAATCAAAGACCAGACGTGTTAGAATTGGTCCTAAAAACAAAGATACAGGGCGAAGCAGCCATGGAACTCAGATATAAAGATATAAATTCTTTCGAAAAGCTGAAAGCCGAGCTTTTGGCATTGTACGGAGTTAAAAGCTCTACGCCAGCATTGTTGGTAGAATTATTTTCAAGTAGACAGAAAACGGGTGAAAACGCGCATGATTTCGGAAAGAGGGTTACGCGTCTTATGATGGATCTTATTAAAGCATGCGGAGCTAGGACAAATATAGCAGCGGAAAGAAAAGGAATAGAAGACCTACTCGGATATCAAACACTTGCCATTTTCGAAAACGGGCTACATTATAATTTGAGAATGATCGTAAAATCGTACCATTTCTCGGAACTTTCGGCTTCAATAAAGGGCGCGGAAGAGGAAGAAAAATCGCAAAACGGCGTAAACTCTATAAATCGGAGAACGAACCAGCCGGGCGATAGGAATACATCAGCAGTGAAGTGTCTGAAGTGTAATCAAACGGGACATTTTGCACGGGATTGTACCCAGGTGAAATACAAGCAATCGTTACCTACAGCAGGTCAGAGTAGATCGGTGCATCGTGTAGAATTAGTATGCAATTTTTGTAAACGCAGAGGGCACCTATATAAAGATTGTAGGGATAGAATGCGTCGCGATGAACGACGATCAGGAAATAACGGTAGCGGATCAGGCGAAAACCAAAAAGCTAGTACGGGTTACTCCCAAAATTCTTATAGTAAAAACGCAGGGCATGAAGGATCCCAGCAATCGACGAGGAATGCAGGATCGTACAAATCCATGAACGTCGCCAACGCAGATAGAGCAAGTCGGAACAGAATAGAATTAAAGGCGAACGGAACCACTAAGGAAAAGATGACTCTTTTAGTAGACTCTGGTGCCGACGCCAGCATCATCAAAATAGGGATGTTGAAAGATGATTTGCCAGTTTTAGAAGAAACGACGAGTTTATCGGGAATAGGACAAGGCGTTGTTGAGGCACTTTGTAAAGTCATATTAACAATCCCATTGAAAGATAGAAGTATTGAGCACCCTTTCTTTGTGGTAAGAGACGATTTCAGTCTAGATGCGGATGGCATCATTGGAATAGATTTCATAGAGGATCACGAAGCCGCGATAGGTAAAAGCGCTCAAGCATTTTTCATACACGGGCAACGTTTCGAGCTCTTACGACCGTTAAAAACGGAGAAAATTAGGTTAGCGCCGCGAACAATAAGGAAGGTCAGTGCAAAAACAAATAGTAAGTTCATCGGCATTGTAGAGAAGAAGGAACTCGCCGACGGAGTATACCTAGGAAATTGCTTAACTAAACCGGCGAACCAAGAATGCATAGTAGACATTTTGAACCTAAACGATCACGAGGTGATATTGGAGACGCCGACCGTGGAATTGGAGGAGTTATGCGAGGAAAATAGCGAAACGAGCGACGAAGAAGCAGCCTACATAGGTTTAATAACTGGTAGAACGGGTAACCAACGAATCAAGCTAGTACATGATACCATTCGCACAGATCATCTTAACGAGGAGGAGAGAAATACTCTACTTAAGATATGCGAAAAGTATAGCGAAATCTTCTATTTACCAGGGGATAAGCTAGGCGTTACTAACGCGACCAGCCATACAATTACATTGACGGATGGGGGAAAACCGATTAATGTCCGTCCATACCGCCTACCTGAGTCGCAGAAACAAGAGATAAACAAGCAAATAGAAGCCATGTTAGAGAGTAACATAATACGCCCGAGTCGTAGCCAATGGAACGCACCGCTTCTAGTAGTACCGAAAAAACCTGACGCATCAGGAAAGCAGAAATTTAGAATAGTCGTCGACTACAGAAAATTGAACGAGATCACGGTAGGGGATTCGTATCCTTTGCCAAATATTACAGAAATATTGGATCAGTTAGGAAAAGCGAAGTACTTTACTACATTAGACCTCGCCTCGGGATTTCATCAGATTCCGATGGCTGAAGAAGACAAGGAAAAAACTGCTTTCTCAACAGCACATGGGCATTATGAGTATAATTCAATGCCATTCGGAATGAAGAATGCGCCAGCGACATTCCAACGTTTGATGAATACCGTTTTAGCAGGGTTACAAGCATCTAAATGCTACGTTTATTTAGACGACATTGTAATTCACGGAGCAACACTGAAAGAGCACAACGATAGGCTCATCGAGGTACTAAAGCGACTGCAGGAGAGCAATCTCATCCTCCAGCCAGACAAATGTCAATTTCTTCGAAAGGAAACTAGTTATTTAGGGCATGTGATAACGTCGGAGGGAATTCTCCCAGATCCCTCGAAAATCGCGGACGTCAAGAAATTTAAGAGCCCGACAAACGTTAAACAGGTGCAGTCATTTTTAGGGCTAGCAGGTTATTACAGGAGATTCATAGAAGGATTTTCGAGTATAGCACGACCGTTAACGCAACTTACGCAAAAGGGACGCAAGTTCGAGTGGACAACGGTAGAAGAAAGCGCATTCGAAACGCTAAAATCAAAGCTCATCACGGCACCCATCCTAAAGTATCCGGATTTCACGAAACCTTTCTTGATAACAACAGATGCATCCGACAAGGCAATCGGAGCAATCCTCTCTCAAGGACCAATTGGGCAAGATTTACCAATAGCGTACGCAAGTCGAACGCTTAACAAGGCCGAAAAAAATTACTCGACCACTGAGAGGGAAATGTTAGCAATCGTCTTCGGGACTAGGCAGTTTAGACCATACGTATATGGAACGCATTTCACTGTGATCACGGATCACCTCCCTCTTAAATGGATCTTCAAAATCGAGGATCCTGGATCAAGGTTACTGAGAATGAGATTAAAACTCGCCGAACACGAGTATGATGTAGTTCACAAACCTGGAAAACTAAATACGAATGCGGACGCGCTCAGCAGAATATATAAGATTTACAGCAACAACCAGGAATTCGAAGAGGAAAAACCTTTGGAAGAAGGTACGGAACCCTCAGAAGGTACAAACATTCTCGTAGTATCAGAAGAAAAAGAAGAAGAAGAAGAGGAAAAAGAAGATGATGATGAATCGGAACCGGAATACACAGAAGATAAGAAGAAAAAGATCTTGTACGAATATCACGACGCACCCATGGGTGGGCACCAAGGCGTATCGCGTACTCTAGAACGCATAAAAATGGAACACAGGTGGCCGAATATGCGCAAAGAAGTAGAAGATTACATAGGTAAATGCGAGAAATGTCAGAAAAATAAAACGCAGAGGAAACTGAAAGCACCCATGATAATCACCGATACTCCTTCGAAAGCCTTCGAAAAATGTGCGCTAGATATCGTAGGGCCGTTGACTGTAACTAATACAGGCAATAAGTATGTACTTACGTTTCAAGATGCTTTAACCAAATTTAGCAAAGCTATGCCAGTGGCTGACCAGGAAGCTTCCACAGTGGCTAGAGAATTCGTAAAAAATATTATATGCGAATATGGAACACCCAAGGTAATCCTTACTGATCAGGGAACGAATTTTTTAAGCAATGTATTTAAGAATATGTGTAAGCTTTTGAAAATCGAGAAAATTCAAACGACGGCATATCATCCAGAATCTAACGGAGCACTGGAACGATCACATAGAACACTAGCAGAATATCTAAGGAGTTATATCGAAGAGGACCAGAGCAACTGGGATGAGTGGTTGCCGTACGCAATGTTCACGTACAACACAACCCCTCACACTGCAACAGGGTACACCCCGTACGAGCTTGTTTTCGGGCACCCGGCAGAAATACCATCATCGGTAAAGCAAGCGCCGAGACTTACTTACGCGTATGACGACTACGTTCAGGAACTACGCGAAAGACTTAGGGCGGCTAATCTCAAAGCAAAAGAGAATCTGGAAGCAGCCAAGGGAAAAGCAAAATCATACTACGACAAAAAAACGGTAGAGACAAAATTCCAGCCAGGAGATAAGGTTCTTCTACTAGATGAGACGGTTCGGCGGGGGAGATCAGCGAAATTAACGCCAAAGTATGTAGGTCCATACGAGATCACGGAAAAGCATTCGGATGTCAACTACACCATCCGGAAGGGTCGGAAGGAGACCAAAGTTCACGCCAACCGATTGAAGTTATTCGTAGAACATTGACTAGAAGGAGAGAAGCACGTCCCCAGCACCTATCCCACCCCTCGCCATATTCCTCACAAATTTCACCACATAACAAAGGGAGGGGATGCATTAGTAGTAATATCTAAATTGACTGAATTGAAGATCGAGAGGTTCAGGGATAATCCGGGCGTTTACTTCGAGAAAATAGGGACGCTGCAGGTGTACAAAGATAGGTGGAGCTTAGTAATAGACATGGACCTCCGCACGGTATTCGAGAGAGAAAAAAATGTGAAGGCACACCTGAACAATATACGCAAGACATGCGAGATTCCAGATAACGCAGGCTCGCTTTTATGTGAGACTATGAGTGAAACAGTAGGAAATTTGTTAGATAAGGTTGATAGGGGTTTGCAACTAGTCCGCGACGTCACATGCGTCGGGCCGGCACGAAAGCGCCGAGGTTTGATAGACGGTTTAGGCTCGATAGCAAAATCCTTGTTCGGGACTATGGATGCAGCAGATGCGGCTAGGATAGATCAAGAGATCGATGATCTTCGGGAAGATCAAGCCAACCTAAAAACGGCAATGAGTAAGCAAATCCAAATAGTATCATCGACGCTAGGAGTGTTTAATAATACCATGAGGGTAGTGGAGGAAAATGAGCAAACTTTGCTCGAGATAACTAAGCAGCTTAGTATCGGTCTTTCCAACGGTATAGAGAGAACAGCAGCGAGGCAAAAGCTCGACGAGCATATAGAGGCAATAGGCCTAATAGTAGATGCGTTGCTGAGTGATGTGAAGGATTTGGTACAATTTTTAACAGAAATAAAAAGGGGTATTATCAACCCCACCGTGCTTACTCCAGCCAAAATACTAGAGTACCTCTCGTCGGCACTACCACACCTGCCGGCGGGTCACAGCTTCCCTATACCATTGACGCGACCAGGGGTATCATTGTTGATGACAGTCGCGGATATTAAATCTTACGGGAGGGAAGATACGGTAGTCACAGTAATAGAAATACCTCTCATAGGTAGTGAAGAGTATAGCATCAGCAAAGTATATCCTCTGCCTGTAAGGGCACAAAACGATACCTATTGTTATCTAGAAACAACGGAGGAATTAGCAGTGGTGGACCATGATTATAGAAATTACCTACGAATGAAGGAGGCGGACTTGGGGACGTGTAAACGTTTAGGTGAACACTATTTGTGCGACCCAAGGCGCCCTACGAACTCAATAGGAATAGGTTCACCCTGTGAAATTGCTATTCTCTCAAAGCTGGACGTAGAACTATCGCAATGCCCGAAAAGAATTGTTAGGGTAAACAAGGCAATAGTTTTAGTTTTGAATAGACCAGGAACATGGTTATATATAGCTCCAGAGGCCGAGGCAATCACAGTAGCTTGCGAAGGGTTGCCTGCGGCGCGTGAAACATTGATAGGCACTGGCATCATAGCTCTCAACGGGAAATGCGCTGTAACTGCGAAGGATTTCCGTATGGAGACATTACGGCAGTATCAAAGCAGGCAGGAATTCAGTTACCTGCCACCGTACAATCTGAGTCTCCACGAAACAGACTGGGAGGCAATCCCGAAGTCTAACGAGAAAGGTGTCAGTGTAGTACTCAAGAACGTCCTGCGAGACGCAAACGAGCTAAACTCATTGGGAACTAGCCTTGAGAACCTACATAAGGAATTAGACGATAAGAACAATAGTCACAGGCGGCACCTGCCGTATGTGGCACCTTTGTATCCAATAAGTGGAATAGTATTAGTAGGCATGATAGGTTACATAATCTATAAATGTGTATCTACAGGTAAAGTTAGATGTAAAGAAACGTCAGGGCCAACAGTGGCACCGGAGCCTCCGCAGCCGCGAAAACGGACTCCGGTAGCCAAAGAAACCATTATCAATTTTAAACGGAACACGTCGATCACGGGTACAACATAATCCGGTATTAAAAATTAAATGGATTTTTACTAGAAGCTTGAATTAAATTGGATTAAGAAATTATATATACCTAAGTAACACCAATTATTGTATCTATTATCAAAATGAATAAAACCGGGATTGGACTAAAATAAGATTAGCAAATAAGGATAAGAGTAAGGAAATTTGTACTTAGTAAATAAGGGAAAAATAGTCCGGAGGCCTATTCTCCTAAGGGGGGAGGGATGTTGAGAATTGTTACTCAACATTCCAATACATTTCGTAAATTGACTACCTTTAATAATTAAGCAAGGCATGACCTGGAATGCGACAAAGCGCATCGCATTGCAGGTTGCGCCAATAATCGAGTAAGCATTATGTAAGTTATAAATTAGGCTAAAGACGGAGCCGCGCTTCAGTCTTGAGCAGATACCTTGAAGAAAGCGGAGGCTATCTCCGAATACTCATTGACTCGAACCGGAGCAAGTGCTCCAAACGCAATTCTTTTGTACTTTGTTAAATATTAAATAAAAACTACTTTGTCGCTATCTAGCACTTAGAGTGATTGTCAAAGATCACCTCTGGGAACAACCCTTTTAATTCCCCATTCCTTGAATAACGGGAGTTAAACAAGTTACAACACCTGCATAAAATGCCGGATAAGAATCCGGAGTCCAAATTCTATACGGCCCGATACGGCAAAGTGTCGTATTTTGAATGCCAATTCCTTACGGTTTTATGTCATTCTATTCGGACGCTTCTTCGGTGTCCCTATCCGGGTCTATGCGTGACAGAACCGCGATTTTTAATCGGTACGCCTCTTATACGGTTTTATACGGAGTGTAGGATGCCCCCTGCGTATGCGGTTCTATACGGAGCGTATTCGGTCAATCTGTAATGTACGCGCACATAAAAGTATGTTCGGGATACTGTCCTATCCGGAACGTACAAAAATTACATCAATTAACATAGCATGGAGCATCATCGGAGTCGTTTTTTTTTTTTTTTTTTTTTTTTTTTTTTTTTATCTTCAAGCATCAGCGCTTTAGGGGGGAGCCCATATATCGACAACATACATACTGATAACACATGACCAATACAGGAATTAGACGACGCTTGTAGATGATATTCTCCGCCTACGAGAGAATATTGAAGTAATGTACATTACATGGAAACCGGATAGGTACGGATAGAACCCCGATCACAACTTAGAAAATTTTGTGTGAATAATCACATCATGAATCGCGGGATAGAACCCGGATAGGTACGGACAGAGCCCCGATTGGGACTTAGAAATAATGACACAAACGGCAAATATTTCTACGGCCTTGCAATGCGCAGCATCCAAGCCCGACGGTAACGGATATAGCCCCGTGACGTACTTTAAAATATTATAGACGCGATTTTGATGACGAACGCTGACCGGATAGAGCCGAATACATCACTGACCTCGAGTTTTCGGTCCCGAATATATTCCTGATAGGGACGGATAGAGCGCCGCGTGGGACTTTGATGTTAGAAAATGCGCGAACGAAACCAGATAGGGATGGGTATAGCCCCGTGACGTACTTTAAAATATTTTAGACGCGATTTTGATGATGAACGCTGACCGTATAGAATCGTATACATCACCGGACTTGGGTTTTCGGTCCCGAATACATTCCTGATAGGGACGGACAGAGCGCCGCGTCGGACTCTGATGTTAGAAAATGCGCAACCGAAACCAGATAGGGACGGATATAGCCCCGTGACGTACTTTAAAATATTTCAGGCGCGATTTTAATGACAAACGCTGACCGTATAGAATCGTATACATCACCGAGCTTGCGTTTTCGGTCCCGAACATAATCCGGATAGGTCCTCCAGCGGGCCGAGTACATTCTGTCGATGCGATAGGATGTGGATAGAACCGCATGAACTGGTGTCGGACATAAATACTGAATTCTATACGAAATTCTATACGTTCCTATGAAATACTATACGGCATTTTAACCAGGGTAGCTACTGCAAATTTATTATTATTATTGATTATTATTTTTTTTTTTTGATTTTTGTTATTTATTCAAAATTTATTCAACTACAAATATTTTAAACTCTCATGCGCATTTTTTTATTAAAAATTACAGAATATATGATGACGAAAATTCCGTCAAGAATGATGCTTACTGATAATGAATTTAAGAGATGTATCACTCTTTTTATTGGAAATTTGAAAATAAGCAGAAAATAAGCTGGATAACGTACGTTGAAATCATAATTCTGATAATCTTTTATACTTTTATCTATTAGTCCTTTCTTTACCCATGACAATATAGAAAAATACAACATACTCGGATCACTATGGTAAAGTTTTGGAACACAGCTCTGGATACCTTGTAATATTTTGAAGCCCACCACAGTTAAAGCTATTGAAACGGAGAATTATTTGAAAGCTGTTGAACTGCGTCATGCTCCTGAAGGTCCGCCAGAAGCTTCATGGAAATCCTGTACAGGTCGTGAAAATCCATTTATAAAAGAACTTGCTGAAGTTCATTCCAATCGATAAATTGAATAACCTTGCTTTTGTGCAATTCATGGAGCATTATTGTCGTCGGCCACTTCCTGATGCTCGTACTCTTCGAGAAACGTATGTTCACACAGATTACGTCATGTGACGTCGAACGATCCTATATAATACATAGATCGAGTACATGATTATTAGTATTCGAATCTCCTTGATTGAGCCGGCTTTGTTGAAAAAAATAAAAATCCAAAATAAAATAAATAAATAATAAATAAAATGGATATGGCAAAACGAGGCTGCTTTGCGCCATAATATGAGGCTGCTTTGCGCCATAATATGTGGCTGCTTTGCGCTATAATATATGGCTGCTTTGCGCCATAATATATCGCTGCTTTGCGCAATAATATATAAAGCAGAGAACCTTGACTACGAGAACTGCGAAGCGGAGGACATGGAGTACGTGAACCGAGGACCTGGAAGACTGAAACTACGAATGCTAATCTGAAACACCCGGTAGATCACTTTACGTTGCTCGTAAGACGCTTGAACCAGAGATCCTTAAGCAGAAAACCTTGACTACGAGTATTGCAAAGTGGAGGACATGGAGTACGTGAACTACTAAACCGAGGACCTGGACGACTGAAACTACGAATCCTAATCTGAAACACCCTGTAGATCACTTCACGTTGATCGTAAGACGCTCCTCGAAAATGATTCATTACAAACTAAAGTAATTTTAAAATTGTTAAAAATCAGTTATACTCTCTGTAAATGAAGAAATATTATAATGATAATACAATTATAATATATGTTCCTGTTGATTTTATAATAAATTTTAAATTCATTGAATAAATAAATAATATCATACAGTTATAATATATATGAATGTTTATTTAATTTCAAATAAAATATACAACAATTTTTAATTCCATTTTTAATTTTAATTTTGATTCTTAATTTAAATCAGTGATCGGCCGATAAATAACTGTCACGCGAATCTAGCGGGATAACCGACAGATGGCGGAATCCGGGACTCAAAAAAAATGGCCGCCTTTTTTAGCTCCTAGTAGCAAAATCACTGAACTCTAATAATACTGGAACGCGCTCAGGCTATGTTCTTCCATAGAGAAGAGGCGAGCCGAGAGAGAGAGCGACTTGATGTAGCTCAGAGACGTCTGAGCGCGTTCCAGTATTATTAGAGTTCAGTGAGCAAAATAGAGACACTTTTTAAAACCCTGCACGTTTGAGCAGAAGAGACTACTTCGGGACCACGTGACTTGACCGCTGCTAGCGCCTCTATCGGTCGTGAGCATCGCGAATATATGAAGTGATAAAGAGTTAAGTACTTTTAACCAAAGTTTCGACCAAATGCTGTGGATAAATCATATTGCAGTAAGGGTAGATTATGTGAACATTGTTAGTGACAACAAGAAAGCAATACACAATGTCGTATACGGTATTGCTATTTTAACCTACCGACTGCGTAGTTACTACAGCTTTTTTGATGCCTAACCTCAAAATGGGTGGCTACTTCCCAAACAAGGAGATTATAATAATCTTCATGAAGAATTAGGAGAAGACGACTTTACTGTTTTATCGGTACACAAGAATGAACATACCAACCTTTGACAATTTACTCGACATGCCCACATTTATCTACGGCGAGTCTTTGTGCTCTTCTGCCTGAGCAACGGCTTATCGTGACGCTGAGGTACATACATGATTTTTTAGTAATCCTACGAACTATTTAAAAGAGTCGATAATATCCGATATATTATATTATATATATAGATATTACGTTTGTCGAGTTGACGTGGAAGGCCCCACATATAATATGATATAATCATAATATCATATATTCATGAAGCATGCCTGTTTTCAGATTCATTACCTTCGGCAAAGCATTTCCGAGTACACGGAGCTGTATAAACCTTGAAGAACCCTTGTTCTGCCAAAAATTTCGAAACGAGGCACCCGCTAACACTATAGCACACTAGAGTACACCGAGAGCACTTGAAAAACTAATTTTCAATTATTTTATACAAATTCGTCCACCTCGCTAATCATTTGAAGGAGTTTTCGTCAACGTATATTCTTAAATTTTTATGCCGCAAACGCGAATGAATAAATTGAAAATCAAAATCAAAATAAATAATAATAAGTAATAATAGTAAATTTGCAGTCAATGAAAAGTCTATGATTATAACTAATTATGAATAAATAATTCACAATTATCAATTTTTAAATACTTATTTGTTTTATTGAATTAAGAAATATATATAATCAGTAGTTTCGTGGTGCGAAGCTGTTAACAAAAATATTATAGGTTTGGGTTTTTCCATTAGAACATCCTGAATATTGAAGAGTTTCTTTGTGTTTTATAATTTCTTTATTCAACTTTGTGGATTTCACGTCTTAATTTGGTGTAGAATTGTGACTGTTCAATGCGGAAAATATGAATGAAATTTTTTTTTAAAATCCATTTTTTGCTTGTAACTCAAATCACATGAAGAAAAACACTTAATACAAGTACTATTCAAACATACATTTTTTTAAATTAATAAAAAAATTGAAAAGTGATCTACAGGGTGTTTCAGATTAGGATTCGTAGTTTCAGTCTTCCAGGTCCTCGGTTTTATGGTTCACGTACTCCATGTCCTCCGCTTCGCAGTTCTCGTAGTCAAGGTTCTCTGCTTTATATATTATTGCGCAAAGCAGCCATATATTATGGCGCAAAGCAGCCATATATTATAGCGCAAAGCAGCCACATATTATGGCGCAAAGCAGCCACATATTATGGCGCAAAGCAGCCTCGTTTTGCAATATCCATTTTATTTATTATTTATTTTATTTTTGATCTTTTTTTAACAAAGCCGGCTCAATCAAGGAGATTCGAATAATAATAATCATGTACTGTCATGCGGGTTCATCCGGGATATTACATGTTATTGTAATGAACCGAAACGAATTTTCCTAAATTTTCAATCGTAAAACCTCTTCGATTCGACCTGAAAATGTTTTCGTAATGATTGAAGGATCGTTCGACGTCACATGACGTAATTCCCGCAAACGCCATACGTCTGACGTCATCAATGTCCCAATTAGCGGGGAGGTTTTCGTATTCATTCGTCAGTAGGCACCTTCCAGCTACGGCTAACACTTCGTGAAAGGCACTGTTTCTCGTCATAACTTCAATTAACTTCTCTTTGATACGATCCTGAACTAATGGATTTCCTAACAAATTGTTGCATACTTCACGGACAATTTCGCATGATGCATGCAAATGAAGACCCTGGGCTTCCAACTTGGTGATCGAATTCGCAATGATGCAGTAATTCGTGTGGATGTTTATGAAATCCTGATGATTTTCATGTCTTTGAAAATATTCTTTCACATTACGAACTGTTTGTGAGTCAGGTTCAAGTGCATCAATCACGCGTTTTACTTGGTCGAAATGATCATGGTAGTAGGCAGCCGCATTTATCCATGTACCCCAACGAGTGATAATTGGAGCTGGAGGTAACGTGAGGTTAGGGCACATACGATTGAACTGCCGGACTCTTAATGGGGCTTTACTGAACACAGATTTAGTGTTAGCGATGATACCGTTAACATCTGGAAAACATTCCCGCACAGTTTCTGCGACTCGATGCAGCCCATGTGCAAGGCAAGTCACATGTTTGAGCTTCGGATAAGTTTCTTGCAACATATTCCCGGCTCGTACCATGTAGGGTGCTGCGTCAGAGACAAAAAGAAGTACTTTATCATACTGAATCCCATTCGGCCATAAAACTCCCAAGCTGTTATTGAAGAAATCAACCACGTTATCACCATTTCCAACATCGTAAAAATCTTCATTTATGAGTTGTGGTCTTCCAGGGTGATCTAAGCATAGCGGGGAAACAATCGCATGGAAAACACACCGCTTTTCCGCATCCGTAGTTTCATCGATGGAAACTGAAACAGAGTTATCGCAAACTTCTTCCCTAATCCGTGTCACGAGATTGTCGTGTATTTTAGAAACATACGTTTCTCGAAGAGTACTAGCATCAGGAAGAGGCCGACGACAATAATATTCCATGAATCGCACAAAAGCAAGGTTATTCAATTTATCGATTGGAATGTCACTAACCATGAGAACTTCGGCAAGTTCTTTGAAAAATGGATTTTCACGATCTGTACAGGATTGCCATGATTCTTCTGACGGACCTTCGGGAGCATTACGCAGTTCAACAGCTTTCAAATGTTTATCCGTGTCAATATGACGTCTAATTTTTGACGTTAAAACTGTACGAATAACGCAGCAGCATAATAAACAACGCACATGATCAACGCGGACTTAGAATAGCAAAAATAATTCGTATAGAATTGGATACAGTTTATAACTTAAATTGAAAACATACAAGTGGTATCGCTTATGGTTTATAGTTTTTGTTGAAAATTTAAATTTAAAATAGCCTCGCTCACACCACCTGACTAAATAACTTAGCCATGGGTACTACCGATTATAGATGTAACTAGATTTATGAGATAGATATACGTTTAGATTTATGTTTAGATTTCTGTTTAGTTCCTACAACAAAATTATTGGTTAATATAATTCAAACAAGCGATTTGTTCAGTGAACAAAAATTATTTGTTCTTGTGAACAAATTATTCCAACAAAATTTTTTAGCTACCTTAACAAAATATTTGATTGTACGTATATTAACAAACGATTTTGGTTATAACAACCAAAATTTGGTTGTGTCAACCAGACTTTTTTATCAGTGTATACCCCGCAAATACTACCAGTTCAACCTTTTTTCATCTGATAGCTGTCATAAATCGCTGTTAGCCTCCGACAGTCCATGAAGGTTGAACGGGTAGTATCTGCGGGGTAACCTACGGGTTATTTAAACCCACGTTTATAGAACTGGGCATTATACATGTAGATTCGGGTGGTCCTTAAGTTGGGATGAAAGATAAATTTTCCGTAAGGCAACTCAAATCAACTCCAAGTAACTCAAAAAAAAAATACCTGCCAAGTTTGAGTTATTAATATTAATATTGACCCGCCCACCAAGACGTATAAAGTTTCAAATGTGGAATTGCATTAATTTAAGGACCACCCTAATGTAGATGTATAGAGTCTTCTCTCCCCGCTACGCTGTACTGCATAGGAGGTTCTCCTGTTCTGTTCTCTATCCGGAGCAATGAGATGCAGATATCAATAAAGAACCTATTCCTGAACACGAGTCTAATCTTATTTCTTGCCTGAAATACTCCAGGTTCGATATCCAGTTGGTCAAAGATTTGTTCACACTTTTCAACAAATGCGTCTTGGTCAAGATGATTCATTTTTCATGAATATATGACAAGTAAATCAAAGAAAAAAAATTGGTATTTTTTTTTATTTTTTATTTGTATTTGTATTTTTTGGATTTACTGTACTTGTGTTTTGTAAGCAAAATGCAAGTAAAAGTAAACAGTTTTGAGTTGCTTTGGAAACATTAGATGCGAAACAAAAGCTAAAAATGGTTAAAAATCAGTTCTACTCTTTGTAAATAAATAAATACTATAATGGTAATACAATTATAATATATGTTCCTGTTAATTTTATAATGAATAAAAAAAAAAGAAAAAAAAATATCATACAGTTATAATATATATTAATGTTTATTTTATTTGAAATAATATTCAACAATTTAAAAATTTAATCCTTTTTTGTCCAAAAAAACGTTGTTAAATATATTAAAAGTAAGTCAGTTATAATCATAGACTTGTCATTGACTAGCTACTGCAAATTTATTATTATTCATAATTAATTTGTTTAAGATTTTCAATATTTATTCAAAATTTATTCAACTACGAATATTTGAAAGTCGCATGCGCATTTTTTGAATAAAAATCACAGAATATATGATGACGAAAATTCCGTCAAGAATAATGCTTACTGATAATGAATTTAAGAGATGCATTACTCTTTTTATTTAAAATTTGAAAATAAGCACAAAATAAGCTGGATAACGTAAGTTGAAATCATAATTCTGATAATCTATTCTCATGAATCTAGTTAAAGGTATAGTTAAATTATTAGTTATAGTCCTTTCTTTACCCATGACAATAGAGAAAGATACAACATAGGGGAGAGCAGGGCAATGTGGTCATGCGGGGTAAGATGATCATCTCAAATATTTTCCACTCAAGCAATATTTAGAAAAAATAAATATTGCTCAAGTGGAAAATATTTGAGATGATCACCTTACCCCGCATGACCATATTGCCCTGCTCTCCCCTACTCGGATCACTATATTAAAGTTTTGGAACACAGCCCTGGATACCTTGTAATATTTTGAAGCCCACCACAATTAAAGCTATTCATATTGAAACGGAAAATCATTTGAAAGCTGTTGAACTGCGTAATGGTCCCGAAGGTCCGTCAGAAGCTTCGTGGCAATCCTGTACAGATCGTGAAAATCCATTTTTAAAAGAACTTGCTGAAGTTCATTCAAATCGATAAATGGAATAACCTTGCTTTTGTGCAATTCATGGAACATTATTGTCGTCGGCCACTTCCTGATGCTCGTACTCTTCGAGAAACGTATGTTCATAAAATTCACGTAGTCACACAGATTCGGAAAAAAGTTGGCGATAACTCTGTTTCAGTTTCCGTAGATGAAACTACGGATGCGGAAAAGCGGTTAAAAAAAAAAAAATTAAAAATGAAATAAATAAATAATAAATAAAATGGATATGGCCAAACGAGGCTGCCTTGCGCCATAATATGTGGCTGCTTTGCGCCATAATATGTGGCTGCTTTGCGCCATAATATGTGGCTGCTTTGCGCTGTAATATATGGCTGCTTTGCGCAATAATATCGACAGCTCAATAACATAGCCGCGTAAGCGCCAAAATTTTTTTTCTTCCAGTTCAGACGGACGTACCTCCAGAAAAATTTTGCTCTGCATTAGAAATTATTTGGCGAATAGGTCAATAGGTCGTCAACTGCTAATCAGAGCAACGAACCTCCCTGGCGTGATGGTCACGAAGTATCTGGATTATCATTTGGAATTTCTTCCACATCTTTCTTCAGATTGATTATTATAGGCCTTATTCTGAGTATTTGTGTTTGTATTTATTTAAGGTCTTTTTCCATCCTAAGATGGTTCTACCTGCAGATCATTTGGTACTGGTATTCAGGATGTTCTAATGGAAAAACCCAAACCTATAATATTTTTGTTAACAGCTTCGCACCACGAAACTACTGATTATATATATTTCTTAATTCAATAAAACAAATAAGTATTTAAAAATTGATAATTGTGAATTATTTATTCATAATTAGTTATAATCATAGACTTTTCATTGACTGCAAATTTACTATTATTACTTATTATTATTTATTTTGATTTTGATTTTCAATTTATTCATTCGCGTTTGCGGCATAAAAATTTAAGAATATACGTTGACGAAAACTCCTTCAAATGATTAGCGAGGTGGACGAATTTGTATAAAATAATTGAAAATTAGTTTTTCAAGTGCTCTCGGTGTACTCTAGTGTGCTATAGTGTTAGCGGGTGCCTCGTTTCGAAATTTTTGGCAGAACAAGGGTTCTTCAAGGTTTATACAGCTCCGTGTACTCGGAAATGCTTTGCCGAAGGTAATGAATCTGAAAACAGGCATGCTTCATGAATATATGATATTATGATTATATCATATTATATGTGGGGCCTTCCACGTCAACTCGACAAACGTAATATCTATATATATAATATAATATATCGGATATTATCGACTCTTTTAAATAGTTCGTAGGATTACTAAAAAATCATGTATGTACCTCAGCGTCACGATAAGCCGTTGCTCAGGCAGAAGAGCACAAAGACTCGCCGTAGATAAATGTGGGCATGTCGAGTAAATTGTCAAAGGTTGGTATGTTCATTCTTGTGTACCGATAAAACAGTAAAGTCGTCTTCTCCTAATTCTTCATGAAGATTATTATAATCTCCTTGTTTGGGAAGTAGCCACCCATTTTGAGGTTAGGCATCAAAAAAGCTGTAGTAACTACGCAGTCGGTAGGTTAAAATAGCAATACCGTATACGACATTGTGTATTGCTTTCTTGTTGTCACTAACAATGTTCACATAATCTACCCTTACTGCAATATGATTTATCCACAGCATTTGGTCGAAACTTTGGTTAAAAGTACTTAACTCTTTATCACTTCATATATTCGCGATGCTCACGACCGATAGAGGCGCTAGCAGCGGTCAAGTCACGTGGTCCCGAAGTAGTCTCTTCTGCTCAAACGTGCAGGGTTTTAAAAAGTGTCTCTATTTTGCTCACTGAACTCTAATAATACTGGAACGCGCTCAGACGTCTCTGAGCTACATCAAGTCGCTCTCTCTCTCGGCTCGCCTCTTCTCTATGGAAGAACATAGCCTGAGCGCGTTCCAGTATTATTAGAGTTCAGTGATTTTGCTACTAGGAGCTAAAAAAGGCGGCCATTTTTTTTGAGTCCCGGATTCCGCCATCTGTCGGTTATCCCGCTAGATTCGCGTGACAGTTATTTATCGGCCGATCACTGATTTAAATTAAGAATCAAAATTAAAATTAAAAATGGAATTAAAAATTGTTGTATATTTTATTTGAAATTAAATAAACATTCATATATATTATAACTGTATGATATTATTTATTTATTCAATGAATTTAAAATTTATTATAAAATCAACAGGAACATATATTATAATTGTATTATCATTATAATATTTCTTCATTTACAGAGAGTATAACTGATTTTTAACAATTTTAAAATTACTTTAGTTTGTAATGAATCATTTTCGAGGAGCGTCTTACGATCAACGTGAAGTGATCTACAGGGTGTTTCAGATTAGGATTCGTAGTTTCAGTCTTCCAGGTCCTCGGTTTAGTAGTTCACGTACTCCATGTCCTCCACTTTGCAATACTCGTAGTCAAGGTTTTCTGCTTAAGGATCTCTGGTTCAAGCGTCTTACGAGCAACGTAAAGTGATCTACCGGGTGTTTCAGATTAGCATTCGTAGTTTCAGTCTTCCAGGTCCTCGGTTCACGTACTCCATGTCCTCCGCTTCGCAGTTCTCGTAGTCAAGGTTCTCTGCTTTATATATTATTGCGCAAAGCAGCGATATATTATGGCGCAAAGCAGCCATATATTATAGCGCAAAGCAGCCACATATTATGGCGCAAAGCAGCCTCATATTATGGCGCAAAGCAGCCTCGTTTTGCCATATCCATTTTATTTATTATTTATTTATTTTATTTTGGATTTTTATTTTTTTCAACAAAGCCGGCTCAATCAAGGAGATTCGAATACTAATAATCATGTACTCGATCTATGTATTATATAGGATCGTTCGACGTCACATGACGTAATCTGTGTGAACATACGTTTCTCGAAGAGTACGAGCATCAGGAAGTGGCCGACGACAATAATGCTCCATGAATTGCACAAAAGCAAGGTTATTCAATTTATCGATTGGAATGAACTTCAGCAAGTTCTTTTATAAATGGATTTTCACGACCTGTACAGGATTTCCATGAAGCTTCTGGCGGACCTTCAGGAGCATGACGCAGTTCAACAGCTTTCAAATAATTCTCCGTTTCAATAGCTTTAACTGTGGTGGGCTTCAAAATATTACAAGGTATCCAGAGCTGTGTTCCAAAACTTTACCATAGTGATCCGAGTATGTTGTATTTTTCTATATTGTCATGGGTAAAGAAAGGACTAATAGATAAAAGTATAAAAGATTATCAGAATTATGATTTCAACGTACGTTATCCAGCTTATTTTCTGCTTATTTTCAAATTTCCAATAAAAAGAGTGATACATCTCTTAAATTCATTATCAGTAAGCATCATTCTTGACGGAATTTTCGTCATCATATATTCTGTAATTTTTAATAAAAAAATGCGCATGAGAGTTTAAAATATTTGTAGTTGAATAAATTTTGAATAAATAACAAAAATCAAAAAAAAAAAAATAATAATAAATAATAATAATAAATTTGCAGTAGCTACCCTGGTTAAAATGCCGTATAGTATTTCATAGGAACGTATAGAATTTCGTATAGAATTCAGTATTTATGTCCGACACCAGTTCATGCGGTTCTATCCACATCCTATCGCATCGACAGAATGTACTCGGCCCGCTGGAGGACCTATCCGGATTATGTTCGGGACCGAAAACGCAAGCTCGGTGATGTATACGATTCTATACGGTCAGCGTTTGTCATTAAAATCGCGCCTGAAATATTTTAAAGTACGTCACGGGGCTATATCCGTCCCTATCTGGTTTCGGTTGCGCATTTTCTAACATCAGAGTCCGACGCGGCGCTCTGTCCGTCCCTATCAGGAATGTATTCGGGACCGAAAACCCAAGTCCGGTGATGTATACGATTCTATACGGTCAGCGTTCATCATCAAAATCGCGTCTAAAATATTTTAAAGTACGTCACGGGGCTATACCCATCCCTATCTGGTTTCGTTCGCGCATTTTCTAACATCAAAGTCCCACGCGGCGCTCTATCCGTCCCTATCAGGAATATATTCGGGACCGAAAACTCGAGGTCAGTGATGTATTCGGCTCTATCCGGTCAGCGTTCGTCATCAAAATCGCGTCTATAATATTTTAAAGTACGTCACGGGGCTATATCCGTTACCGTCGGGCTTGGATGCTGCGCATTGCAAGGCCGTAGAAATATTTGCCGTTTGTGTCATTATTTCTAAGTCCCAATCGGGGCTCTGTCCGTACCTATCCGGGTTCTATCCCGCGATTCATGATGTGATTATTCACACAAAATTTTCTAAGTTGTGATCGGGGTTCTATCCGTACCTATCCGGTTTCCATGTAATGTACATTACTTCAATATTCTCTCGTAGGCGGAGAATATCATCTACAAGCGTCGTCTAATTCCTGTATTGGTCATGTGTTATCAGTATGTATGTTGTCGATATATGGGCTCCCCCCTAAAGCGCTGATGCTTGAAGATAAAAAAAAAAAAAAATAAAAAAAAAAAAAAAAACGACGACTTCGATGATGCTCCATGCTATGTTAATTGATGTAATTTTTGTACGTTCCGGATAGGACAGTATCCCGAACATACTTTTATGTGCGCGTACATTACAGATTGACCGAATACGCTCCGTATAGAACCGCATACGCAGGGGGCATCCTACACTCCGTATAAAACCGTATAAGAGGCGTACCGATTAAAAATCGCGGTTCTGTCACGCATAGACCCGGATAGGGACACCGAAGAAGCGTCCGAATAGAATGACATAAAACCGTAAGCAATTGGCATTCAAAATACGACACTTTGCCGTATCGGGCCGTATAGAATTTGGACTCCGGATTCTTATCCGGCATTTTATGCAGGGTAGTCAATGAAAAGTCTGTGATTATAACTGACTTACTTTTAATATATTTGACAACATTTTTTGGGACAGCTCTCCCATTTCTCCCATTTAGAGTCATTTCTTTCAACGCTTGTCTGCCAACCAATTTTAATAGCAATTGTGTTACCATTTTTCTAGGATTATTCGAATATTTTTGATTGATGGCGTCAAGTGTGGCAGTTTGAATAAAAATGCTGCTTCCTTGCAGGAGTTCGGTTTTTTCCGAGTCATCGACATTATCATGATCATCATTATCATGATCATCATTATCACGATCATCATTATCATCTTCATCGTTATCATCATTGTCATCATCATCATTATCCTGCCCCTCAACATGACGTACGACGTTATCATTCTGATGATCATCGCTGCCAGCATCAGCAACAACGTCACCATCTTTATCATTTGACTCATCGACGACGCCTTCATTGCCACCATCATCATCATCATCAGCGACATCGCTATCTATACCGTCATCATCCACAACACCGACATTTTCTTCATTTTCATCTTCGCCATTATCATCAACGACATCATCGACATTGCCATCACCACTATCAATACTCTCATCGTCAGAAGCAGACGTGATTGACAATCCGGTTACTATACCGTCAGTATTGACAATCATTTTCTTTAGAAATTCAATATCAGCTAGAAAATATATAGACACCGAATAAATATTTACTTTTGCTGCCATAATAGCTCGTTAATGATCGTTAGATAGGATATAAAAATAAAAATAAAATTTACCACTTTCTGCGATTATTCTTGCAGCGTGGAATTTGCGGCCCCATCGAACAGTTACCCAATTATCACGGAACCGTTTATTTATATCAGCAGACTCTACCACGCTCACCGTTCTTTCCTTCTTCCAAATTAATAAATAATGCATTTTTTAATATCAATATAGCAAATATATTAATAAACTTATTCTTATGTGGAAGAAGTGGGAATTCTGGATGAGTTGACAGTTGTAGCCAGTTTCTTTTTAAACAAATGAGCTACACCCCCTGTGCATACAAGGGTGACCAATAACTACAGCACCGAACTGAACAGGCAGATTTCTTGTGGAATTCTAAGACGAAAGTACCTTTATGCACCTAGGGAATAAAGTGCGTACTTTATTCCCGGCTGCGCGCATAAACAACGCCCTTTCTGCCCCTATAACTGCGAAGCGTAGGACATGGAGTACGTGAACTACGAAATCTAGGACCTGGAAGACAGAAACTACGAATCCTAATCTGAAACACCCTGTAGATCACTTTACGTTGCTCGTAAGACGCTTGAACCAGAGATCCTCAAGCAGAGAACCTTGACTACGAGAACTGCGAAGCGGAGGACATGGAGTACGTGAACTACGAAACCGAGGACCTGGAAGACTGAAACTACGAATCCGAATCTGAAACACCCTGTAGATCACTTACAAATGGAAGTAATTTTAAAATTGTTAAAAATCAGTTATACTCTTTGTAAATAAATACTATAATGATAATAAAATTATAATATATGTTCATGTTGATTTTATAATAAATAAAAAATTCAGTAAATAAATAAATAATATCATACAGTTATAATATATATGAATGTTTATTTAATTCAACATAAAATATAAATGAAAAATTTTTATTTTTAATTTTATTTTGATTTTAATTTTTTTTTTTTTTTTTTTGAAGATTATTTTGGCCCCCGCGGCCGCGGCCCCTGCCCCGATACTCATTCGCAATCGAAAATAACAAATTTACAACATTTCGCTGTCTATAATAGGCCCTCCTTTGATGCCTATTCCGGCCCGCCCGCTGGTGCCGGCGTGGTCCTCGTACTGAAAAAAATATTACAAATAAAACAGATACGAATTATAACTAATTTAATATAATTAACAATATGCAACGTTCGTATCCGTACCATCGTCTTCAGGTTGCTGTTGTTGTTGTTGTTGCTGCTGTTGTTGTTGTTGTTGCTGCTGTTGTTGTTGTTGCTGCTGTTGTATTAGTTGTTGCTGCAGTTGTTGTATTTGTAGTTGCAGTTGTTGCTGTTGCTGTTGTTGCTGTTGTTGTTGTTGCTGTTGTTGTTGTTGTTGTTGTTGTTGTTGTTGCAGGTGCTGTTGTTGTTGTTGCATTTGCTGTTGCTGTTGCTGTTGCTGTTGCTGTTGCTGTTGCAGTTGCTGTTGCTGTTGTTCTTCTAATGAAAATGTAAAGACGGACTCATATCATTATTATTATATATAATAAAAATAAATATATAAAATAATAAATGAAAATAAATATAATCAGAATATATACATTATCTAAAAATATTATATTTACACAAATATATACAAGTGACCCGGAGATACGAATATTCACTGTATATATATTTATATATATAAGCGTACAAAAATAACGATTGAAATGCATAAAGAAAAATAAATAATAATATTAATAATAAGATGATATAACATACCATTTTCATTTATACGGACTTCCTCATTATTTTCCATATTTAGATTTTCGAGTTCTAAAAACTGAGAAATAACTAATGCAATGAATGAATTTAAAAAATTCGATATTAAATGTAGTTAATAATTATCAATACTTACGCTGTCCGGCGAGCCCATTGCCGACATTGTTTAATAAAACAGATCTTATTTATTTTTTACCTGGTTACGCGGAACAAAACGCTAGCGCGAAAATTAGCGTTTGAAAAATGACCCTTCAGTGATCGGCCGATAAATAACTGTCACGCGAATCTAGCGGGATAATCGACAGATGGCGGGACTCAACAAAAAAAATGGCCGCCTTTGTTAGCTCCTAGTAGCAAAATAGATCCACTTTTCAACAGTTAAGTACTTTTAACCAAAGTTTAGACCAAATACTGTGGATAAATCATATTGCAGTAATGGTAAATTATGTGAACATTGTTAGTGACAGCAAGAATGCAATACACAATGTCGTAGACGGTATTGCTATTTCAACCAGCTTTCAGCTTTTTCGATGCGTAACCTCAAAATGGGTGGCTACTTCCCATACGAGGTGAAAGAAGAAGAAGAAGCGTTATGGGTCCTTTTTAAAACGGACATTTTTAGATTGTTATTATTTTTATATTTATATTTATAAATGCATAGCTCGGATAGGTCAGTTGAAAAAAAAACGTAATACATCTGTGACAAAAAACACAGGTAAAAGGATTTAAAAAAAGCTGAGTGAGCCTTCAACGAGACGATCTAAATAACAATTACGTTATTGCCACTGCCGGATCATCAAAAGCATCACCGAAATCTGCTTTAAAAATAATGAACGATTCAATCATTAGAAGTGAATCTGGGGATATTTCTAAAATAAATTGAAAACAAGGTGAATAATTATCATTTCTTTTTACTGTAATCAATTAAAATTTGTATTAACATTTTTGTCTTTGGGATGGAGAACTGTTCAAAATTGATTTATAGCAATCCTTGATATCTTTTTTATGTAAGAAAACTGTAAAATCAGAAACGAAGCAGCGGCTTCAATTCTCAAAGTAGTGGAAAATATTACACGCCACTGACAGCTATGTCGGCACATGTATCTGAAGGTATTGAATTTTTTAATCGTCCTACTTTATTATGAAATTAAAGAATATATCCAATTTTCACGATTCATATTTTCGTTTTTATACCCAGATTCATTGACTACGATAGATCAGCACGACGAATAATCATAGTTTTACTCTTCATTAAGTGATGTATCAAGCCAGAATGATTCACAAATTCCGGAGCATAATCCTTAGTCCAAAGGCACAGGCTGCAGACGACTTTATAATAATGTTATCCGAAAAAATAAACACAGCTAGGCCTATACAGTCCACGCAAACTTTGGGTGGAGGTGAGTGTTCGTTGCGATGGCACATAAATAAAATTGATATCAAAATACCACAATTCAAAGATGGAATCCTCAAGTATTTTTATCAGTCACCGACATAAAAATGTTGATATTAAAAATGTACCTGAAATTGCGTAACTGGTTTTGACTTGTACTGATATGAAAGGTAGAGCTAAGCTTTGTTATGACGATGGTAAAACTTCAGTCAATTCTTATGTTAAATTTCGTCTAGAAATATACACATACACATACTTATACAAATTTTAAAAATTTTGTATTTATCGCATTATTCGTCAAACCATTTTGGGCTTGTGGCTACATCTTTGATTGAATTCACCATGTTGAAGGCCATGCGATCTGTACCTCGATAACCGCCTCTAAGTTTTACATGTTGTTGAAAAACTGCTAAAATCAACTTCAGACTGTCTTCCATTGGCAGGTGGTTCGATAATGACAATGAGCTTAGTACCTTAACGTTAGAAATATTATTGAATAGCATAGTTCTCGAGTCTTAATCTTTCAGGAACCTCCCGTGTGCGATGAACAGGTCGTTTCTCTCGGTGAACTCTATGAGGTCTCGCCCTCTCGCGTTGAATATCGGGTTTTTCTTGGGAATAATTCATGTTCATCGCTCAGGGTCTATGTTCCTAAGGAAGCCTTAGTGTTCTGTTTATTTTTTGGTTCTGTTTATTTTTTCCTATGCTCAGTTATCATAAAGATGCACCCGTCGCTCTTGTATACGGCCTCCGTATATTCTTATAGTATTGTTTGTTTCTTGCAATAATCATTCCTCCGTTGTCGAACACCTGTTCTGTTGGTCTTTTTTACAATAATAGGGTTGGGCTTGTGTAGTATGCCGAGATTCTCTTACACACACTATGTCTTGCTCCGTTGGCTCGATTGGCTGAGATTCTTCAATTATATACTTGAGTTTTTACAGTGGTCCGGCTGTGGTGATTTCATAGCTGGGATATGGTTTTGCTTTTATTTATTCTGACCTTGCGTTGTAATTTATACCGTTCTTCAGCCTCGCTTTTTCTCTTCATCAATGATATCTTCTGGAAAATTGTTTGGAATCTCATTTCTGCGATCAGGAGATTCAAGGCAGTGATATCACGGATAAGGGAATACTCCTAATGTATTCATTTCTGCTCGATTCAACATCATACCGTTCTTCAGCCTCGCTTTTTCTCTCCATCAATGATATCTTCTTGAAAATCATTTGGAATCCAATTTCTGAGATCAGGGGATTCAAGGCAGTGATATTACGGATAAGGGAATGCTCCTAATGTATTCATTTCTGCTCGATTACCGCCTCTAAGTTTTACATGTTGTTGAAAAACTGCTAAAATCAACTACAGACTGACTTCCATTGGCAGGTGGTGAGATAATGACGATGAGCTTAGTACCTTAAAGTTAGAAATATTATTGAATAGCATAGTTCTCGAGTCTTGATCTTTGCTTTTATTTATTCTGACCTCACGTTGTAATTCATACCGTTGTAATTCAGCCTCGCTTTATCTCTCCATCAATAATATCGTCTTGAAAATTGCTTGGAATCTAATTTCTGAGATCAGGGGATTCAAGGCAGTGATATCACTGATAAGGAAATACTCCTAATGTATTCATTTCTGCTCGATTCAACATCATACCGTTCTTCAGCCTCGCTTTTTCTCTCCATCAATGATATCTTCTTGAAAATTATTTGGAATCTAATTTCTGAGTGGTCCGGCTGTCGTGATTTCATAGCTGGGATATGGTTTTGCTTTTATTTCTTCTGACCTCACGTTGTAATTCATACCGTTCTTCAGCCTCGCTTTTTCTCTCCATCAATGATATCTTCTTGAAAATTGTTTGGAATCTAATTTCTGAGATCAGGGGATTCAAGGCAGTGATATCACGGATAAGGGAATACTCCTAATGTATTCAGTTCTGCTCGATTCAACATCATACCGTGAAATCACGAAAGTGAACAAAATTATTTGGCTCTGCCATCCAGTATAATAATTTAACCAGATTTCGCCGGTCCGTATGGATTCTCAGTCTCTCCTCCCTAGTCTTTAGGGTTTAAACAGCCAATCACAATACTCAATGAAGATCCGTTTCAGAATAGAACAAATCATTGTTAAACATTTATCACATCTTATGAACGAAATCACGAAAGTGAACCAAATTATTTGGCTCTGCTATCCAGTATAATAATTTAACCAGATTTCGCCGGTCCGTATCGATTCTCAGTCTCTCCTCCCTGGCCCGTCTATAAATATTAATGATATAGTCTTGATCTTCGCTTTTATTTATTCTGACCTTACGTTGTAATTCATACCGTTCTTCAGCCTCGCTTTTTCTCTCCATCAATGATATCTTCTTGAAAATTGTTTGGAATCTAATTTCTGAAATCAGGGGATTCAAGGCAGTGATATCACGGATAAGGGAATACTCCCAACATCATACCGTGAAATCACGAAAGTGAACAAAATTATTTGGCTCTGCTATCCAGTATAATAATTTAACCAGATTTCGCCGGTCCGTATCGATTCTCAGTTTCTCCTCCCTGGCCCGTCTATAAATATTAATAATATAGTGTTGATCTTTGCTTTTATTTATTTTGACCTTACGTTGTAATTCATACCGTTCTTCAGCCTCGCTTTTTCTCTCCATCAATGATATCTTCTTGAAAATTGTTTGGAATCTAATTTCTGAGATCAGGGGATTCAAGGCAGTGATATCACGGATAAGGGAATACTCCTAATGTATTCATTTCTGCTCGATTCAACATCATACCGTTCTTCAGCCTCGCTTTTTCTCTCCATCAATGATATCTTCTTGAAAATTGTTTGGAATCTAATTTCTGAGATCAGGGGATTCAAGGCAGTGATATCACGGATAAGGGAATACTCCTAATGTATTCATTTAAGCTCGATTCAACATCATACCGTGAAATCACGAAAGTGAACAAAATTATTTGGCTCTGCTATCCAGTATAATAATTTAACCAGATTTCGCCGGTCCGTTTCGATTCTGAGTCTCTCCTCCCTGGCCCGTCTATAAATATTATATCTATAAAATATTATTGAATAGCATAGTTCTCGAGTCTTGATCTTTGCTTTTATTTCGTCTGACCTTACGTTGTAATTCATACCGTTCTTGAGCCTCGCTTTTTCTATCCATCAATGATATCTTCTTGAAAATTATTTGGAATCTAATTTCTGAGATCAGGGGATTCAAGGCAGTGATATCACGGATAAGGGAATACTCCTAATGTATTCATTTCTGCTCGATTCAACATCATGCCGTTCTTCAGCCTCGCTTTTTCTCTCCATCAATGATATCTTCTTGAAAATCATTTGGAATCCAATTTCTGAGATCAGGGGATTCAAGGCAGTGATATTACGGATAAGGGAATACTCCTAATGTATTCATTTCTGCTCGATTACCGCCTCTAAGTTTTACATGTTGTTGAAAAACTGCTAAAATCAACTACAGACTGACTTCCATTGGCAGGTGGTTAGATAATGACAATGAGCGTAGTACCTTGAAGTTAGAAATATTATTGAATAGCATAGTTCTCGAGTCTTGATCTTTGCTTTTATTTATTCTGACCTCACGTTGTAATTCATACCGTTGTAATTCAGCCTCGCTTTATCTCTCCATCAATAATATCGTCTTGAAAATTGCTTGGAATCTAATTTCTGATATCAGGGGATTCAAGGCAGTGATATCACTGATAAGGAAATACTCCTAATGTATTCATTTCTGCTCGATTCAACATCATACCGTTCTTCAGCCTCGCTTTTTCTCTCCATCAATGATATCTTCTTGAAAATTATTTGGAATCTAATTTCTGAGTGGTCCGGCTGTCGTGATTTCATAGCTGGGATATGGTTTTGCTTTTATTTCTTCTGACCTCACGTTGTAATTCATACCGTTCTTCAGCCTCGCTTTTTCTCTCCATCAATGATATCTTCTTGAAAATTGTTTGGAATCTAATTTCTGAGATCAGGGGATTCAAGGCAGTGATATCACGGATAAGGGAATATTCCTAATGTATTCAGTTCTGCTCGATTCAACATCATACCGTGAAATCACGAAAGTGAACAAAATTATTTGGCTCTGCCATCCAGTATAATAATTTAACCAGATTTCGCCGGTCCGTATGGATTCTCAGTCTCTCCTCCCTAGTCTTTAGGGTTTAAACAGCCAATCACAATACTCAATGAAGATCCGTTTCAGAATAGAACAAATCATTGTTAAACATTTATCACATCTTATGAACGAAATCACGAAAGTGAACCAAATTATTTGGCTCTGCTAGCCAGTATAATAATTTAACCAGATTTCGCCGGTCCGTATCGATTCTCAGTCTCTCCTCCCTGGCCCGTCTATAAATATTAATGATATAGTCTTGATCTTCGCTTTTATTTATTCTGACCTTACGTTGTAATTCATACCGTTCTTCAGCCTCGCTTTTTCTCTCCATCAATGATATCTTCTTGAAAATTGTTTGGAATCTAATTTCTGAGATCAGGGGATTCAAGGCAGTGATATCACGGATAAGGGAATACTCCTAATGTATTCATTTCTGCTCGATTCAACATCATACCGTTCTTCAGCCTCGCTTTTTCTCTCCATCAATGATATCTTCTTGAAAATTGTTTGAAATCTAATTTCTGAGATCAGGGGATTCAAGGCAGTGATATCACGGATAAGGGAATACTCCTAATGTATTCATTTCTGCTCGATTCAACATCATGCCGTTCTTCAGCCTCGCTTTTTCTCTCCATCAATGATATCTTCTTGAAAATCATTCGGAATCCAAT
Source organism: Tenthredo livida (assembly GCA_963992785.1). Taxonomy (NCBI): domain Eukaryota; kingdom Metazoa; phylum Arthropoda; class Insecta; order Hymenoptera; family Tenthredinidae; genus Tenthredo; species Tenthredo livida. The sequence goes on from OZ023073.1 coordinate 6,967,061, forward strand.
TTCTGAGATCAGGGGATTCAAGGCAGTGATATTACGGATAAGGGAATACTCCTAATGTATTCATTTCTGCTCGATTACCGCCTCTAAGTTTTACATGTTGTTGAAAAACTGCTAAAATCAACTACAGACTGACTTCCATTGGCAGGTGGTTAGATAATGACAATGAGCGTAGTACCTTGAAGTTAGAAATATTATTGAATAGCATAGTTCTCGAGTCTTGATCTTTGCTTTTATTTATTCTGACCTCACGTTGTAATTCATACCGTTGTAATTCAGCCTCGCTTTATCTCTCCATCAATAATATCGTCTTGAAAATTGCTTGGAATCTAATTTCTGATATCAGGGGATTCAAGGCAGTGATATCACTGATAAGGAAATACTCCTAATGTATTCATTTCTGCTCGATTCAACATCATACCGTTCTTCAGCCTCGCTTTTTCTCTCCATCAATGATATCTTCTTGAAAATTATTTGGAATCTAATTTCTGAGTGGTCCGGCTGTCGTGATTTCATAGCTGGGATATGGTTTTGCTTTTATTTCTTCTGACCTCACGTTGTAATTCATACCGTTCTTCAGCCTCGCTTTTTCTCTCCATCAATGATATCTTCTTGAAAATTGTTTGGAATCTAATTTCTGAGATCAGGGGATTCAAGGCAGTGATATCACGGATAAGGGAATATTCCTAATGTATTCAGTTCTGCTCGATTCAACATCATACCGTGAAATCACGAAAGTGAACAAAATTATTTGGCTCTGCCATCCAGTATAATAATTTAACCAGATTTCGCCGATCCGTATGGATTCTCAGTCTCTCCTCCCTAGTATTTAGGGTTTAAACAGCCAATCACAATACTCAATGAAGATCCGTTTCAGAATAGAACAAATCATTGTTAAACATTTATCACATCTTATGAACGAAATCACGAAAGTGAACCAAATTATTTGGCTCTGCTATCCAGTATAATAATTTAACCAGATTTCGCCGGTCCGTATCGATTCTCAGTCTCTCCTCCCTGGCCCGTCTATAAATATTAATGATATAGTCTTGATCTTCGCTTTTATTTATTCTGACCTTACGTTGTAATTCATACCGTTCTTCAGCCTCGCTTTTTCTCTCCATCAATGATATCTTCTGGAAAATTGTTTGGAATCTCATTTCTGCGATCAGGGGATTCAAGGCAGTGATATCACGGATAAGGGAATACTCCTAATGTATTCATTTCTGCTCGATTCAACATCATACCGTTCTTCAGCCTCGCTTTTTCTCTCCATCAATGATATCTTCTTGAAAATCATTTGGAATCCAATTTCTGAGATCAGGGGATTCAAGGCAGTGATATTACGGATAAGGGAATACTCCTAATGTGTTCATTTCTGCTGGATTCAACATTAACACAGATCGCTTCACCATGCTATTCGTTCTTAAGCGAGTTTTTTCTTTCCCCCTTTCGACTCCGTTTACCATGCTACGAAACATGGAGAATCTGTAAATGAATTCACTCTACAAATTAGAGAGCAGTTCTTCAAAGTATCTTTTTTTTTTTTTTTTTAACATATTTCATTAAAACTTTCAGTATCGATGGAACAACGTCAAATTCATCCTCCAGCATGTCGCTCAGTAATATATCCATATTTTTGTTCAAGTGCTCCAAATTTTTTTTTTTCAAATTCACGCTGTGACTAAGGTCACTCGTATATACCTGACTTATGTCCAACGGCGTATGACTCGCAAAAATGAATGCACTTGATGAGAAGCTTTTTCAGTATATATAATCTTGCGTTCAAGTCCACCGTAGTCATGAAATACTTGCACCAAATATCCAGAGATTATTTCGATCCGCAGGTATACATTTTTAATATTCATCGAGGTAACGGTTGTTCTCAAGTCTGATCTTCTGTAATTTTCAAATTATAAGTCAAGATTTCGTAGCTATAGATTGATGATAAAAAATTTGAATGAATTTTAACTGACATTGTAACTAAGAACAAATCATTGTGAAAAATTTATCACAGCTTATGAACGAAATCATAGTGATCTTCAGGATTTAGCTTCATCGAGGTAACGGCTGTTCTGAAGTCTGATCTTTCGTAATTTTCAAATTATAAGTCAAGATTTCGTAGCTATAGATTAACGATAAAAAATTTGAATGAATTTTAACTTTTTGTGAAAAATTTATCACAGCTTATGAACGAAATCACGAAAGTGAACAAAATTATTTGGCTCTGCCATCCAGTATAATAATTTAACCAGATTTACCAGACGGTCTGTATCGATTCTCAGTCTCTCCTCCCTGGCCCGTCTTCGCTGTAGTGCATAATATGCAGCTCGGTTTGCTTGATTGTAAGCCACCATCGAAGCCATTGATTATGTCCATATACTTGCTGAAATATTCTGTACTACCATAACGATCCTTTATCTGTAGTAAAGTCAGCTTGGATGGTCTTACTCCGTTACATTCATTTTTTTTTTTTTATTAGTCTTTAGGGTCTATTCTAAAGTCTACAGTGTATAATATGCTCTTCTCTTCCACCACTTAATATTTGGTCATAATTTTTCACACTGTTACCCCAACTCTTATACCCACTCTTGTATTAAGAAATAATAAATTAATTTGAAATTAAGTGAACTTATAACCAGTTATGTTTTAAAAAATATGTGCCATCCCAATGATACTCATTATGTAAAAATCATGTAAAAATGTACAATAATATATAGCATATTGTACATATATTATATTATATTACTGTTTATATTGTATAAACTGTACTTACTGTATAATTGTATATATTATATATTATATTATATTACTGTGAGGTCAAATTGAAGCCTAAAAAAAAGGATTTTGATTCATCGAGGTAACGGCTGTTCGGAAGTATGATTTTCTGTATTTTGAACCTTCTGTTTTACTACAATCTGCATTTCGCTGCGCTGTTATTTTCAAATTAGGACGGAGACTTTTAGGTATAAATGTGCTTAGCATATTTTCATGAATTGTGAAAAAGCACTTCGGCATTATGGTCTCTTGTAATATTTAAATGAGGATTGATGACTGTTCGTCAGTAACGGTATCCGGGTATCCGATTTTCTGTATTTGTGTCATTATGAATTTTGGTCTTTTTGTTATATTTTTTGTATTTTTTTTTATTGTTTTTCGACCACAACCAACATATACTGTGTGAGCAGTTGTCGGGTACAGATTGTACGTACAGAATAAGGTTGCAATTATTCGCGTTCCTATAAATTTATATGAGAGATTTTTAAGTAAATATTATTCATATTGATGATTTTTACGATTATGCGTATGTGAATGAATATTTGGAATAATTATATTGTTACAAATGAGTTCGTGTTTATATTTATTTCACTGAACTGACCTATTCCAGATTGGTACTGGAATGCCGGATTTATTTTTATGATTAACTCTGTTCGTAACAATATTCGTTATTCAAAAATAATTCAGACTATAATAATTTTATGTTTTGATTTTTATCTTATTTTCTGTCTTGATTTTCGTCTTATTTTTCGGTATTGATTTCTATCTTATTTTCTGATTGATTCTCGTATTCTTTTCTGTCTTGATTTTCGTCTTATTTTTCGTATTGATCTTCGTCTTATTTTTCGTATTGATTTTCGTATCATTTTCTGTCTTGATTTCCGTCTTATTTTTCGGTTTTGTTTTTTATCTTATTTTCTGCATTGATTATCGTATTATTGTCTGTCTTGATTTCTCGTATTATTTTCTGTATTAATTCTCGTATTATTTTCTGTCTTGATTTTTGGCTTGATTTTTGTCTTGATTTTTGTCTTGATTTTTTTATAATATTATTTTCTGTCTTGATTTTCGTCTTATTTTCCAGTATTGATTTTTAACTTATTTTCTGTATTGATTCTCGCATTATTTTCTGTATTGATTCTCGTATTATTTTCTGTCCTGATTTTTGTCTTGATTTTCGTCTTGATTTTCGTCTTGATTTTTGTCTTGATTTTTGTCTTGATTTTTGTCTTGATTTTTGTCTTGATTTTTTTTCATCTTATTTTATGTCTTAATTTTCGTCTTATTTTTCTGTATTGATTTTTATCTTATATTCTGTATTGATTCTCGTATTATTTTCTGTCTTGATTTTTGTCTTGATTTTTGTCTTGATTTTTTTTTAATTTTATTTTCTGTCTTGATTTTCGTCTTATTTTCCAGTATTGATTTTTATCTTATTTTCTGTATTGATTCTCGTGTTATTTTCTGTCTTGATTTTTGTCTTGATTTTTGTCTTGATTTTTTTTCATCTCATTTCATGTATTAATTTTCGTCTTATCTTTCTGTATTGATTTTTATCTTATATTCTGTATTGATTCTCGTATTATTTTCTGTCTTAATTTTTTTATAATATTATTTTCTGTCTTGTTTTTCGTCTTATTTTCCAGTTTTGATTTTTATCTTATTTTCTGTATTGATTCTCGTACTCTTTTCTGTCTTGATTTTTATCTTATTTTCGGTATTGATCTTCATCTTATTTTCTGTATTGATTCTCGTATTCTTTTCTGTCTTGATTTTTATCTTATTTTCGGTATTGATCTTCGTCTTATTTTTCGGATTGATTTTCGTCTTATTTTCTGGCTTGATTTTTGTCTTGATTTTTGTCTTGATTTTTGTCTTGATTTTTTTATAATATTATTTTCTGTCTTGATTTTCGTCTTATTTGACAGTATTGATTTTTAACTTATTTTCTGTATTGATTCTCGTATTATTTTCTGTATTGATTCTCGTATTATTTTCTGTCTTGATTTTTGTCTTGATTTTCGTCTTGATTTTCGTCTTGATTTTTGTCTTGATTTTTGTCTTGATTTTTTTATAATATTATTTTCTGTCTTGATTTTCGTCTTATTTTCCAGTATTGATTTTTATCTTATTTTCTGTATTGATACTCGTATTATTTTCTGTCTTGATTTCTCGTATTATTTTCTGCATTAATTCTCGTATTATGTTCTGTCTTGATTTTTGTCTTGATTTTTGTCTTGATTTTTGTCTTGATTTTTTTATAATATTATTTTCTGTCTTGATTTTCGTCTTATTTGACAGTATTGATTTTTAACTTATTTTCTGTATTGATTCTCGTATTATTTTCTGTATTGATTCTCGTATTATTTTCTGTCTTGATTTTTGTCTTGATTTTCGTCTTGATTTTCGTCTTGATTTTTGTCTTGATTTTTGTCTTGATTTTTTTATAATATCATTTTCTGTCTTGATTTCCGTCTTATTTTTCGGTATTGTTTTTTATCTTATTTTCTGTATTGATTATCGTATTATTTTCTGTCTTGATTTCTCGTATTATTTTCTGCATTAATTCTCGTATTATTTTCTGTCTTGATTTTCGTCTTATTTTCCAGTATTGATTTTTATCTTATTTTCTGTATTGATACTCGTACTCTCTTCTGTCTTGATTTTTATCTTATTTTCGGTATTGATCTTCGTCTTATTTTCTGTATTGATTCTCGTATTCTTTTCTGTCTTGATTTTTATCTTATTTTCGGTATTGATCTTCGTCTTATTTTTCGTATTGATTTTCGTCTTATTTTCTGTCTTGATTTCCGTCTTATTTTTCGGTATTGTTTTTTATCTTATTTTCTGTATTGATTATCGTATTATTTTCTGTATTGATTTCTCGTATTATTTTCTGTATTAATTCTCGTATTATTTTCTGTCTTGATTTTTGTCTTGATTTTTGTCTTGATTTTTGTCTTGATTTTTTTATAATATCATTTTCTGTCTTGATTTCCGTCTTATTTTTCGGTATTGTTTTTTATCTTATTTTCTGTATTGATTATCGTATTATTTTCTGTCTTGATTTCTCGTATTATTTTCTGCATTAATTCTCGTATTATGTTCTGTCTTGATTTTTGTCTTGATTTTTGTCTTGATTTTTGTCTTGATTTTTTTATAATATTATTTTCTGTCTTGATTTTCGTCTTATTTGACAGTATTGATTTTTAACTTATTTTCTGTATTGATTCTCGTATTATTTTCTGTATTGATTCTCGTATTATTTTCTGTCTTGATTTTTGTCTTGATTTTCGTCTTGATTTTCGTCTTGATTTTTGTCTTGATTTTTGTCTTGATTTTTTTATAATATTATTTTCTGTCTTGATTTTCGTCTTATTTTCCAGTATTGATTTTTATCTTATTTTCTGTATTGATACTCGTACTCTTTTCTGTCTTGATTTTTATCTTATTTTCGGTATTGATCTTCGTCTTATTTTCTGTATTGATTCTCGTATTCTTTTCTGTCTTGATTTTTATCTTATTTTCGGTATTGATCTTCGTCTTATTTTCCGTATTGATTTTCGTTTTATTTTCTGTCTTGATTTTCGTCTTATTTTTCGGTATTGTTTTTTATCTTATTTTCTGTATTGATTATCGTATTATTTTCTGTCTTGATTTCTCGTATTATTTTCTGTATTAATTCTCGTATTATTTTCTGTCTTGATTTTTGTCTTGATTTTTGTCTTGATTTTTGTCTTGATTTTTTTATAATATTATTTTCTGTCTTGATTTCCGTCTTATTTTTCGGTATTGTTTTTTATCTTATTTTCTGTATTGATCATCGTATTATTTTCTGTCTTGATTTCTCGTGATATTTTCTGCATTAATTCTCGTATTATTTTCCGTCTTGATTTTTGTCTTGATTTTTGTCTTGATTTTTGTCTTGATTTTTTTATAATATTATTTTCTGTCTTGATTTTCGTCTTATTTGACAGTATTGATTTTTAACTTATTTTCTGTATTGATTCTCGTATTATTTTCTGTATTGATTCTCGTATTATTTTCTGTCTTGATTTTTGTCTTGATTTTCGTCTTGATTTTCGTCTTGATTTTTGTCTTGATTTTTGTCTTGATTTTTTTATAATATTATTTTCTGTCTTGATTTTCGTCTTATTTTCCAGTATTGATTTTTATCTTATTTTCTGTATTGATACTCGTACTCTCTTCTGTCTTGATTTTTATCTTATTTTCGGTATTGATCTTCGTCTTATTTTCTGTATTGATTCTCGTATTCTTTTCTGTCTTGATTTTTATCTTATTTTCGGTACTGATCTTCGTCTTATTTTTCGTATTGATTTTCGTTTTATTTTCTGTCTTGATTTCCGTCTTATTTTTCGGTATTGTTTTTTATCTTATTTTCTGTATTGATTATCGTATTATTTTCTGTCTTGATTTCTCGTATTATTTTCTATATTAATTCTCGTATTATTTTCTGTCTTGATTTTTGTCTTGATTTTTGTCTTGATTTTTGTCTTGATTTTTGTCTTGATTTTTTTATAATATTATTTTCTGTCTTGATTTCCGTCTTATTTTTCGGTATTGTTTTTTATCTTATTTTCTGTATTGATTATCGTATTATTTTCTGTCTTGATTTCTCGTATTATTTTCTGCATTAATTCTCGTATTATTTTCTGTCTTGATTTTTGTCTTGATTTTTGTCTTGATTTTTGTCTTGATTTTTTTATAATATTATTTTCTGTCTTGATTTTCGTCTTATTTGACAGTATTGATTTTTAACTTATTTTCTGTATTGATTCTCGTATTATTTTCTGTATTGATTCTCGTATTATTTTCTGTCTTGATTTTTGTCTTGATTTTCGTCTTGATTTTCGTCTCGATTTTTGTCTTGATTTTTGTCTTGATTTTTGTCTTGATTTTTTTTCATATTATTTTTTGTCTTGATTTTTTTTCATATTATTTTATGTCTTAATTTTCGTATTATTTTTCTGTATTGATTTTTATCTTATATTCTGTATTGATTCTCGTATTATTTTCTGTCTTGATTTTTGTCTTGATTTTTTTTTATATTATTTTCTGTATTGATTTTCGTCTTATTTTCCAGTATTGATTTTTAACTTATTTTCTGTATTGATTCTCGTATTATTTTCTGTCTTGATTTTCGTCTTGATTTTTGTCTTGATTTTTGTCTTGATTTTTTTTCATCCTATTTTATGTCTTAATTTTCGTCTTATTTTTCCGTATTGATTTTTATCTTATATTCTGTATTGATTCTCGTATTATTTTCTGTCTTGATTTTTGTCTTGATTTTTGTCTTGATTTTTTTTTAATTTTATCTTCTGTCTTGATTTTCGTCTTATTTTCCAGTATTGATTTTTATCTTATTTTCTGTATTGATTCTCGTATTATTTTCTGTCTTGATTTTTGTCTTGATTTTTGTCTTGATTTTTTTTTCATCTTATTTACTGTCTTGATTTTTGTTTTATTCTCGTATTTCTGTATTGATTCTCGTATTATTTTCTGTATTGATTCTCGTATTATTTTCTGTCTTGATTTTTGTCTTCATTTTCGTCTTGATTTTCGTCTTGATTTTTGTCTTGATTTTTGTCTTGATTTTTGTCTTGATTTTTGTCTTGATTTTTGTCTTGATTTTTGTCTTGATTTTTGTCTTGATTCTTTTTCATCTTATTTTAACTAGGCGGAAGCGCGTCTGAACGTGTCATATCATCAGGGTAATTTCAAGAGAGCAGTTATTTTATTCCATCATTATTCTCATTTTGTGTATTGATTCTCGTATTATTCTCTGTATTGATTCTCGTATTATTTTCTGTCTTGATTTTTTTCTTGATTTTTGTCTTGATTTTTGTCTTGATTTTTGTATTGATGCTTTATTTAATTCTATTCAGTTTTTCATGGGCTTGCCAATCGTTGTTGCTTCCAAACTAGGCAGAAGCGCGTCTGAACGTGTCATATCATCAGGGTAATTTCAAGAGAGCAGTTATTTTATTCCATCATTGCATGAGGAACGGAGGAGTTTTTTCACACACGGAAATCATTGAATATGCAAGGGTAGGCTCGCAAATCACAGTTGCCCCAAAAATGAGCACAGATATGTCCGAGCGGGTCAAATTTCCGACAGGACAAACATTTTCAAATTCAATTCACCAAGTTATGTCGAGCTGTCCGTTTTCATAAGGGGCATTCTTTCATTCACTTCTCGCAGCAGCTGCCGCTATGAGTCGAAACTCACCTGACTATGTAACAACGAGAAAATTTTTTTAAAGTGGATATATTTTATCTAAAATATTTTAATTTGAAATATTTTTTTTTATACCTAAAGCTGCCTGTTTTTTAAGTGCTTGATTATGCACAGATGGGCTCGGAAATCTGAAAAGCACCAAAAATCAGCTGTAACATGTCTAAGTGCGTCTCATCTTCTGAAATTTCGGATAGGATAATTATTTTTAATTTTAATTGCTTGAGTTGCGGAGAGCTGCTCGTTTTCATACACACTCGCACTCTTGAATACGCCCAGTGGCTTCGCATGCTGCGTCAAAGTACGGCGTTGTAATCGAGCGAAGCGAGGTTAGAATAGTGGTTTTCGATACGCAGTGACATAAATAGCTTTTCCTATATCTAAGTCACGGAGAGCTGCCCGTCATCCACACACGGGCAGTCTCGAACTTGCATGTATACTTAAATGTACTACATTTAAATGGTCTACACTTATCGGACTTGTCAGGAGGGTTAAGTTCAACATTTTATTCTGACATCTGAACTTTGTCACTGTTGAACCGGAAACGAACAATCATTGCCGATTACACAGATGTGTTTACATGTGTTAGTTTTCGTTGACATCTGAAATTTTTCACTGTGGAACCTGAACATTGCCATCACACAGACGTGGTTCATGTGTGTTAGTTTACCCCCACCGGACGAAGTCCCTGGCCCTAGTGATGGTATTCCAAGTCTTAGTCTAGGAATTGTTAGATTTCAAAATGTAATTCTGTGATAGACGAGTAGTCGTCGTAGGAGGTATTTCAAGTCAGCGTACAAATAATTATTAAAGTCCTGAATTTTACATTATAATAAGCGACCAGTCGTCTGTGATGGTATTTCAAGTCTTAGTTTAAGAATTACTAGATTTAAAAATATAATTCTGTGATAGACGAGTGGTTGCCAGAGAAGGCATCCTACGCAGGCGTCCAAAGACTTGTCAAGGTCCTGAATTTTACATTATTAGAAGCGAGCAGTCTTCTGTGATGGTATTCCAAGTCCGGATCAAATAAATTGTTGAAATTTTAGAAATGTATGAATAAAATCCAATGATCCATATCTCGTCATTGTTATTTATGACCAGCGTGTTGTCACGTGTATCAAATTTTTTCAACTTTTATTCCTATTAATAAGATATTAGAATAATAAATATTTGTAATACTTATAATAATAATTCATGAATGTATTGTAATATAGATCTATTATTTTCATTGACGAGAAAGATATGATTTGGTATTGAATATAATATTCAATTAATCGAATATAAAATTGTAATGACTAACTAATTTAATTTCCTAATATTATCCAGATTATAATTTTATTAGTTTCAATCTTTGAATAATTACTGAATAAGCGGGAATGGTAGTAGGTATCTCTCACACTTGATTGAAATTCAAAATATACTCACCAATAATCCATTTCTATTGAAACGAATTGCAAGGAGAAGAATCATCCATGTAAATATTTCAATTTGCTAAATTAATGATTGTGAATGGTATATGTGATAATGAAGTGATAGTATTGAAATGTGAATGAATAATCAGTTTGAATATAAGATTTTCATGCACCCGTTTTTATTTATTCAGCCTAAAGTTGAGAATTTTTCATTATAAGAAGCAAGCAGTAGTCTCCGATAGTATTTTAAGTCTCAGTCTAAGAATGGTCACAGTTTAGAATGTGAGAGACGAGTATTCGCCGCAGAACGCGTTCAAAGTCCCCACTACGATTCTATCAAAACCAGCTCCTCTTATCTCTGGATTAGTACGAGCTAACTCCTTCCGTTTCTCTGAAGCTGAAGGTTTCCTCTATTTGCCTGTGTCGACGGGTGTGCAGGTTCAGGTTCTTCAGGAGTCAAGTCTGTGTTTGATAAATGTCTAGTATCAGTTACGAAGTAGTCAATGAGTTACACGATAGTCTCGGTCAACTTGGAGCATATTTTATATTATATTTTATACTATATTTTATTTTATATTTCATTTCTTTTTATATTATATTATCAAATTATTTTAGGCTAAAAGCGGCCTGAGCGAGTATTCAAAGTCGGTGATGTAGGTATTGATAAAGTCTGAAATTTAATAATTCAAGAATTGTTAGATTTAAAAATGTAATTCTGTAATAAACGAGTAGTCGTCGTATGAGGTATTCCAAGTCAGTGTCCAAAGAATTATTAAAGTCCTGAATTTTACATTATAGGGAGCGAGCAGTCGTCTGTGATGGTATTCCAAGTCTTAGTCTGAGAATTAATAGATTTAAAAATGTAATTCTGTGGCAGACGAGTAGTCGTCGTAGGAGGTATTCCAAGTTAGCATCCAAAGAATTATTAAAGTCCGGAATTATACATTATAAGAAGCAAGCAGTAGTCTCCGATAGTATTTTAAGTCTCAGTCCAAGAATGGTCACAGTTTAGAATGTGAAAGACGAGTAGTCGCCGCAGAACGCGTTCAAATTCCCCACTACGATTCTACCAAAACCAGCTCCTCTTATCTCTGGATTAGTACGAGCTGACTCCTTCCGTTTCACTGAAGCTGAATGTTTCCTCTATTTGCCTGTTTCAACGGGTGGTTCTTGCAGGGTTCAGTCTGTGTTTGATAAATGTCTTGTATCAGTCAAGAAGTAATAAGGAGTTACACGATCGTCTCAGTGATCTAGAATCTAGTCCTGGACATGCTTTCACACGCAAAATCAACAAAGAATCTGGTTTTTTAGGCACAGCGTAACTTGCATTACCCTAATTTAATTGTATTTTTATCAAATCAACTTACCGTAAATTTTCAGGTTACAATTTCTTTCGTCATCACTTAAAAAGATTGAAAACATAATCTTTCGCCCGTTTGTATTCTTCGAGGGGGAAGTTATGAATTACAATTATTTTTCAACTGATTTACACGTCAATCCAACGGTTATTAGGTTAGTAGGTATTAGGTTAGATTCGACTGTCATAAGTTATCCTTCTCCTTTTTTGGCTATCGGGACTGTCACGAGTTATGCGATATTTAGTGACATTGACTAAGCTTCGCGATCGGCCCACTACGTGGCGCTGTGGGTTTATTTTGTGTTGCCAACATAAATGACTTGTCCAGAAAACTGATCGTCTCATAATCCAAGTCCCCAAGTGTACAATTTGATGTATGGGATGCTTTTGTCCCCGCAGATCTGAGGATGACCGGCCATGCTCCGGTCGAAACGTCATCAATTAAATAAAATAAAATTTTGATGTCTACACTGACTGGCACACCCATGATTGTTCTCCAATCGATATGAATATTGCCCTCAATAACAAATATTAAAAAAATCAGGAACCGTCTATTTTCGAGATCCCTTCGACCAGGTTTCTTGTGAGCCAGAGTCCGAGGGGGTAGTTTGGACGCGTTGGGGATAAAGCAAAAAAATGTCAAGTGGTGCATGTCGCCAGCAAAGAAATAGCAAAAAATTCAGGGATGCTCCGCGGTTCGAAATTCAGTCTCTTTCGACCTGGGGTAGTTTCGACGCGTGAGGGGTGAAGCAAAAAAAATTGATCAGGGTGCATTTCGCCAGAAAATAAATAGCTAAAAATTCAGGGATGCTCCGCGGTTCGAAATTCAGTCTCTTTCGACATGGGGTAGTTTCGACGCGTGAGGGGTGGAGCAAAAAAATGTAAAGTGGTGCATGTCGCCAGCAAATAAATAGCGAAAGATTAAGGAATGCTCCGTGGTTCGAAATTAAGTCTCTTTCGACCTGGGGTAGTTTCGACGCGTGAGGGGTGGAGTAAAAAAATTTAATTCGGGTGCATGTCTCCAGCAAATGAATAGCGAAAAATTCAGGGATGCTCCGCGGTTCGAAATTCAATCTCTTTCGACATGGCGTAGTTTCGACGCGTGAGGGGTGGAGCAAAAAAAAAAATAATCAGGGTGCATTTCGCCAGCAAATAAATAGCAAAAAATTCAGGGATGCTTCGTGGTTCAAAATTCAGTCTCTTTCGACCTGGGGTAGTTTCGACGCGTGAGGCGTGAAGCAAAAAAAATTGATCAGGGTGCATTTCGCCAGAAAATGAAAAGCAAAAAATTCAGGGATTCTCCGCGGTTCGAAATTCCTTCTCTTTCGACATGGGGTAGTTTCGACGCGTGAGGGGTGGAGCAAAAAAATCTAAAGTGGTGCATGTCGCCAGCAAATAAATAGCGAAAAATTAAGGAATGCTCCGTGGTTCGAAATTAAGTCTCTTTCGACCTGGGGTAGTTTCGACGCGTGAGGGGTGGAGTAAAAAAATTTAATTCGGGTGCATGTCTCCAGCAAATGAATAGCGAAAAATTCAGGGATGCTCCGCGGTTCGAAATTCAGTCTCTTTCGACATGGCGTAGTTTCGACGCGTGAGGGGTGGAGCAAAAAAAAATAATCAGGGTGCATTTCGCCAGCAAATGAATAGCAAAAAATTCAGGGATGCTTCGCGGTTCAAAATTCAGTCTCTTTCGACCTGGAGTAGTTTCGACGCGTGAGGGGTGGGGCAAAAAAAATTAATTAGGGTGCATGTCGCCAGCAAATAAATAGCAAAAAATTCAGGCATGCTCCGCGGTTAGAAATTCAGTCTCCTTCGGCCAGGTCTCTCATGAGTCGAAGTCGAAAAGGGTAGCTTTTCGGGTGAGGGGTGGAGTGAATAATTCGAAATTGGTGTCTATATGTAGCAAATGAATAGCAAAAAAATTTGCTGTATTTTATCTTATTTTTTCATTCATCGTTTACGTTATTTAGGTATGGCCTTGCCAGCTTATTAAAAAGTTGGCAACGCCAAAAATTTTTCATCAAGGGATGAAGCAAAAAAATGGCAAGTACGGCAAAAAAATAGCAAATAAAAAGCAATTAAATCACGTGGAAGAAGAAATCGATTTTGAGCAAGTGGTTGTGCCAGCTTGATGGACGTACGTTTGATTAATAATAAGATGTGTTATACTAAACGCGTCTTCAACCTCTGTTGATTAGTGTGGATTTATGAATAGTAAAGTGTAATTAGTGTGAATAACCCTTAAGTAAAAAGCATCGTTCAATTGGGGCGTGCCATTTCATGGTCCCATTGTTTATGCTTAGCTTAGAACAAAGGTTTTAGTCCTAACGGCTAAATGTTATCCTATAGGTATTTAAAGCTAAGTCCAAAATATAGTATGAGGTATAGTACTAACTATCCTAGGTATGGTTAAAATGAGTAGCTTACAATATTTAGTAGGTAGGATCGTGCCTGATGAATTGAATCTCGTAATAAGGGTAATTATTTGATTATGAGTAATTATAAAGATATGTGTGTAGATAATATTAAATCATTATTGTAACAATCGCTTGTACCGAAGGTAGTGTCTAATTAATAAATTGATTATTTCATTACAAGTAATTGATTATATATGGGTTGATTAATTATTAGGGTAAGGATTATAAACAATACAATGTACTGATTATATACGATCTAGTGGTAGTAATAGGGTAACTTAGCAAAATGGATTATTATATTAAGCGATACTAAAAAGAGGTATATAATATTGAATAATAGTAATAATGGGTCATATATATATATGTCCACATATATATCAAGAGACTCGGTAGAGTCTCGCGCCAAGTACATTAAAAAAAAAATTTTTTCAAGCGCGAGACTCAACGAGTCTATACAGGGTGTCCCATTTTAAAGTACGCATTACGTTTACAGCGGACCTGAAGGTCCAATCGAAAAATGTGTCCTACAAAAGTTGTCCGGTTCAGAGGGGGACACATGAAGAATTTTAGTTTTGCGGTCCAGCATCCTAATTGGTGATGCTGTGAAGGATGGACCAGTTTTTTTGAATGGAATCATACATTTTTGTTTCAACTGAAATATTCTTCATTCAAAAGCGTACAATTTTCTCAGGAACATTTTTTTTGTAAAATGAATAGTTCGTGAGATAGAACAAAAAAACAAATACCACCATCAACAACAAGACATGCTCTCACTCGCTTTTTGAAGCTCTGTGCCGTTGCCGCATTGTGTCGTATCTGACCTTCTAATAACACGACGCAAATACAATGTTCTGGATCTTACCTTTTTGTAACACGACTTCCAATGTATCGTGCCTACTTTCTCATAACACGCCACAATACGTACAAGTACGACACGATAAGGTCTAGACAGCTCGTTACTTTTGCAGCAATTCAAAATGCCTGATTACACTCCTTCCGAAGTCGTTGATATTCTTCTCGTCTTAGGAGAATGTCGAGGGAATTACCGACGAGCAGCTAGATTGTATGGAGAACGATATGGTCATCTCCGACATCGATTCCCAAATGATAGGGCTATTGTGAAACTGGAACGTAGGGCTCGACAAGGACGCTTACAACGCCAAAGAATCGTCCGAAATTTTGATCCCGGAGCCGAGGGTCGCGCAGCTGCCGTAAATATCGCTGTTTTGGCGATGTATGCTATGAATCCTCATTTGTCTCTCCGAAAAGTCCAAACTTATTTAGGGGTATCAAAAAGCACGGCGCAAAGAATCTTGAAAGCGTCGCATCTTCGTCCATATCGAATTTCCTTGCACCAACAACTTTCCGATCAAGACCATGTGCGTCGCGTTGCCTTTTGTCGGTGGGCAACTGGGCAAATCAGGGGAAACCCGCACTTTGCCCGCTACCTCTTAATGAGTGACGAGGCGACATTCCAGAGCGATGGCCACCTTAACCGTTGGAATTCTCGATATTGGTCGGTTGATAATCCACATTGGATGAGACAGATTGATCACCAACATCGGTGGAAATTAAATGTTTGGTGTGGGATCGTCAACGGATATCTCGTAGGGCCATATTTCTTCGAGGGACCGGTGACCGGGCAAAGATATCTCGACTTTTTGCAGAACGCATTGCCAGAGCTTTTGCAAGAAGTTGACTTGGATACACGAGCACGAATGTGGTTCCAACAAGATGGAGCACCTCCTCATTATCATCGAATCGTGAGGAATTATTTGCAAGCTACCTACGGTGGTAATTGGATCGGTCGAGGAGGTCCAGTCGAGTGGCCACCAAGATCGCCGGATCTCACATCGCCTGATTTTTTTCTGTGGGGATTCCTTAAAGATGTTGTTTACCGGGAGCCTCCAACGACTAGGGTTGACATGATAAATAGAATCACTAATGCGTGCAGAGCCATTCCAAGGGCATTCCTTTTGAAAACGGCGCAGAGCTTCGAAAAGCGAGTGAGAGCATGTCTTGCTCTTAATGGTGGTATTTTTGAACACCTGTAGTCACCCCACTGCTGCTCCGCCTCGACCTCCCTGTGCCTAGCAGTATTTGTTTTTTTTTGTTGTTTTATCTTACGAACTATTCATTTTACAAAAAAAATGTTCCTGAGAAAATTGTATGTTTTTGAATAAAGAATATTTTAGTTGAAACAAAAATGTATGATTCCATTTAAAAAAACTGGTCCATCCTTCACAGCATCACCAATTAGGATGCTGGACCGCAAAACTAAAATTTTTCATGTGTCCCCCTCTGAACCAAACAACTTTTGTAGGACACATTTTTCGATTGGACCTTCAGGTCCGCTGTAAACGTAATGCGTACTTTAAAATGGGACACCCTGTATACCCGAGAGGCAGCTACCCTAACCTATACCGCGAACTAATATCGTCGTTTTCTTTCACCTCACAATATACACAGATTGAAACTAATTTAATCTAGGATGTGGGCATGAAAAGCTTTCATTTGAGCCTTAGATCGATTAAATCGGTGTCCGGAGTGCTGAGATATGATTAACTACAAATTCTGATACCCCGTTTCATTGTAAAATTTTTCGTTTTCGTTTTCGTCGTCGTCAGACCAAGATTCACGTTCAAACCATTCCCATGCAATCACTAGACGGGAAAATCCACACAAAAGTTGTAGAGTGACGTCAGTACGAGATAGTTCCGACGTAGATAGCGCCAGTATCGCAGACAGAAACCATCTCCTACATAGGCATAGAGCATGGACTGCGCATTCCCTATACAGCCTATGGTAACGCCGAAAGTGAGAGAGAAGGGTAACACACGCGGCCAAATCTGTCTCTCTCTATGCATTTGACGTTGTTGGTTAGAAAGAAACAGATTTGGCCGCGTGTATATGCTGTCTCTTTCTACCCACCGAGCGATTTTCGGCCCGAATGCGCAGTCCATGCTCTATGTCTATGGTCTCCTACACTAGCAGACGCGTATTGTCATTTCATGTTTTTAAATCCCAATAATAAAGGAAATAAGAGAAATACGAGCAATGCTTGATACAAAATTTAAACGTACAAAAACTAGTGAATACCCACCGCAAGCCCCTCGGGTGCCAAAACCTTACGCCAAGTACATTAATGTGATAGTCACCAATAAAAATGTTTCGATAGGTTAATCTTGAATCCTACGATCTCGAGCTTTTGAGGTTATGCGAATCGGCTGACGTGTAAAATTCATGGTGATAAATAAAATAACAATTATAAACGGACAAGACTGTCAGATGAATATTAACTGATTTATGAATGCAATTATCAGAAGAAACGGTTTTTTCGGTTCAATTGTTTAGCAAGTTATCGCCTGAGGAAGTTTGACAAGAGAAAATCAAGAGAAAATGTTGAAGTAGAAAAATATGAGGATAGCATTATTCGATATAGGGAACGGCAAGGAGCCAGACCAATAAAGCCGAGTTCAAGCGTTGGATTGCAACGAATTTTACTTCAAGCTCCATGTTAAGCTCATCTCCGAAGGCTCGTCTGCTGAGACTCAAATTGTGAGTCAACGTTATACGTAGGATTCCGACGAGTCCTATAATCTAACTCCGTATCATCTAGTCAAAATGAGATTTTCAGTCAACGTTGTTTGTTGGACTCCGATAGGCTTTATTCTACACTCCACGTCAACGTAGTGCCTTGACCTTCGGTGGAGATAATTTTTTAATCCATAATGTATATTCATAATTTAATGTCAAATTTCAATAAATTTGTTACATTTTGGTATGGAACCTGTGTCTATATGTTCGACTCTATTAAGCTTTCTCCAAATTAAGATTAGTGCTATCACGACAAATGGAATGAAATTACTTATTTATGGATTATTCAATTTTGCAGCGGGTCGCCATATAAGACGAGAGGATGATGAGAGAAAACGCTTGGGTTGCAAAGTATCAGGATAGTGTTATTTGATACGAGAAACGGCAAAAGTCAGACGAAGAGAGCAGAATGCGGGTGTTTGACTTCATAAATTTCCATTTTATGCTCTACGCTAGTCTTGCATGAATAGGCTCAATTCTAAATATTTTGATACCTTCTGTTCAGACCCGAATTGGAAGTTGACGTTATGAGTACGGGATGCGTACATGTTCTTTTTGCAGAGGACCTAGTTGCATTAAAAAAAAAACTACCTACGAATTGCAATACATATATCTGATATCCATATATACTTAGTCATGAGCAGCAACTATAACCCTGCGTGCAAGTAACTCCGTCATTGCCGGTCCCAGGCCCAGATGAGACAGGAGGAGGGCTGCACGCAGGGTTAGATGTTGTAGGTATAAAAAATTATTGTAGTGGAACAATTTGTAAACGCTATGAAAGTACATTACGCGTCACTCTACAAATTTGAGACTTGGGGAAAATTATGAGCACACGCGTGCTCGTTGCTGTTGACGTTCCTGCTTATCGAGGGACTTCGGGCGGTATGAAATAGCACAAAACAACCGAGCGAGCGTAGCGAGCGAGCACAATTATTAGGTGGTCAAGCAAAATTTTACAAAAAGTAGTGAAATCAACCCCAAAAAGCACCATCGGTGCAAAAACCTTCCGCCAAGTCCATTAATGTGTAGATCACTCCACCAAAAAATAATCAAAGGTTGTGCTCGCTCACTCGATTGGTTGATGATTATCAACATACAAAAGCATTGAAATCAGATACAACTGCCAAGTACCTGTAGAATGATAAAAGTTTGGAATTGAAAAATTTGTTTAAACTAAATAATGTTGTACTCGTTCGCTCGCTGCGCTCGCTCACTCTATTGGCTTATGATTATGGGTTGAAAAAACAATTCGGATGAAGAGATTGAAGATGTCAACATTTATCTAAAAATATTCACAACGAAAAAATAATTTAAAAAAAATTAAAAAAAAAAATTTGGAGGTAGTGGTACTTGGGGGGCCTTTTGTAGAAAAAGAAATGTAAAATATCGATCACGAACCATGTCAATGTCATCTGATAGATATTCAAACATTGGCCCGCCAACGTACCACGGACTCCAAATTTTTTTTTTTAATTTTTTTTAAATTATTTTTTCGTTATGAATATTTTTAGATAAATGTTGACATCTTCAATCTCTTCATCCGAATTGTTTTTTCAACCCATAATCATAAGCCAATAGAGTGAGCGAGCGCAGCGAGCGAACGAGTACAACGTTATTTAGTTTAAACAAATTTTTCAATTCCAAACTTTTATCATTCTACAGGTACTTGGCAGTTGTATCTGATTTCAATGCTTTTGTATGTTGATAATCATCAACCAATCGAGTGAGCGAGCACAACCTTTGATTATTTTTTGGTGGAGTGATCTACACATTAATGGACTTGGCGGAAGGTTTTTGCACCAAAGGTGCTTTTTGGGTATATATATATATATATATATCCCCTATTGAATTCGGATAGTCAGGTAACGTAGCGCATTGGTCGTATAAGATTGCATATCGCTGAGAAAACCTAGATTCTCTTATAAGCGTGGTGATGGAGGTTTTATCTAGTGTCTCGACGAGTAGTTAGATTATAGAGTAAATTGAGTAGTATATGTATATCCTATGGTAAGGTAGTTAGTTCTGGTGGCTTTTATGGGGGTAAGCATGAGTAGGGTATACCGTCCGCTCGGACGTTACAAAAGAATGGACGAGACGAAAGAAATTTGTAAACCCCGTTTTTAGTAGGATGTACACTTGGGGTCATTAATTATGAGACGGCTAGTTTTCTGGACGAAACATTTATGTTGGCAACACAAAATAAACCCACAGCGCTACATAGTGGGCCGATCGTGAAGCTTAGTCAATCTCACTAAATATCACATAACTCGTGACAGTCCCGATAGCCAAAAAAGGAGAGGTAGAAATTATAACAGTCGAATCTAACCTAATACCTACTAACCTAATAACCTATAGATTGACGTGTGAATCAGTTGGAAAATAATTGTAATTCATAACTTCTCCCTCGAAGAATACAAACGGGCGAAAGTTTATGTTTTCAATCTTTTCAAGTGATGACAGAAGAAATTGTAACCTGAAAATTTACGGTAAGTTGATTTGATAAAAATACAACTAAATTAGGAAATGCAAGTTACGCTGTGCCTGACAAACAAGATTCTTTGTTGATTTTGCGTGTAAAACCATGTCCAGGACTAGATTCTAGATCATTGAGACTATCGTGTAACTCATTAATACTTCTTGACTGATACAAGACATTTATCAAACACAGACTGAACCCTGCAAGAACCACCTGTCGAAACAGGCCAATAGAGGAAACATTCAGCTTCAGAAAAACGGAAGGAGTCAGCTTGTACTAATTCACAGATGAAAGGAGCTGGTTTTGGTCGACTTGTAGTGGGGAATTTGAATGCGTTCTGCCGCGACTACTCGTCTTTCACATTCTAAACTTTGGTCATTCTCAGACTGAGACTTAAAATACTATCGGAGACGACTGCTTGCTTCTTATAATGTAAAATTCAGAACTTTAATAATTCTTTGGACGCTGACTTGGAATACCTACTACGACGACTACTCCTATATCACAGAATTACATTTTTAAAACTACAATTCTTAGATTATTAAATTTTAGACTCTATCAATACCTACATCACCGACTTTAAATACTCGCTCAGGCCGCTTTCAGCCTAAAATAATTTGATGATCTAATATAAAAAGAAAAAAAATACAAAATAAAATATAATATAAAATATAATTTAACATATGCTCCCAGTTGAGCGAAACTATCGTGTAACTCATTAGCTACTTATTGACTGATACCAGACATTTATCAAACACAGACTGCACTGAAGAACCTGAACCTGCACACCCGTTGAAACAGTCAAAGAAAGGAAACAGAAGTGGATATACGCTTGAAGGCTGCAAGGAATTTGGTCAGTTTCTAGAAAGAGCCTTCTAAACAGCTCCAAAAATTTACTTGTGATTGGCCAGGGGGAGACCGTCGGAAGAAAGACATGAAAGAAAGCAGCCATTGGAACAAAGACCTGAAATAGCCATTTGGATGACTAAAATAATACTAAATAGCAATAAAATAGCGTAATATTAGCAGCATAATATTAGCAGCGAGATTAGCGAAGCCACAAACCTAGTCAAGGTCATATCTCGTCATTGTTATTCATGACCAGCGTGTTGTCACGTGCACCAAAATTTTTTACCTTTTATTTTTATTAATAAGACATTAAAATAATAAATGTTTAGAATACTTATAATAATAATTCATGAATGTATGGTAATATAGATATATTATTTTCATTGACGAGAAAGATATGATTTGATATTGAATACAATATTCAATTAATTAAATAAAAAATTCAAATGACTAACTAATTTATTTTTATAATGTTATCCAGATTATAATTTTTAAAGTTTTAATCTTCGAATAATAATTGAAGAACATGTACTGGTAGTAGGCATCCATTTCTATTGAAACGAATTGCAATAAGAAGAATCATCCATGTGAATATTTCAAATTTTCTAAATTAATGACTGAATAGTATATGTGATAATGAAGTGATAGTATTGAAATGTGATCGTAAACTTTGGAAAGTGAATAAATAATCAGCCGCAACATAAGATTTTCTTGCACGCATTTTTATTTATTCAGCTTATAGTTGAGGATTTTATATTATAAGGAGCGAGCAGTCGTCTCTGATAGTATTTCAAGTCTCAGTCTAAGAATGGTCAAAGTTTAGAATGTGAAAGACGAGTAGTCGCCGGAGAAGGCATTCAAAGTCCCCACTACGATTCTACCAAAAGCAGCTCCTGTTATATCTGGATAAGTACGAGCTGACTCCTTCCGTTTCTCTGGAGCTGCATGTTTCCTTTCTGTGCCTGTTTCGACGGGTGTGCAGGTTTAGGTTCTTCAGGAGTTCAGTCTGGGTTTGATAAATGTCTAGTATCAGTAAAGTAGTAGTTAATGAGTTACACGATAGTCTCGGTCAACTTGGAGCATATTTTGGCACATTATGTTGTCATATGATTTTAGGCTAAAAGCGGCCTGAGCAAGTATTCAAAGTCGGTGATGTAGGTATCGATGGAGTCTAAAATTTAATAATCGAAGAATTGTTAGTTTTAAAAATGTAATTCTGTGATAGACGAGTAGTCGTCGTAGTAGGTATTCCAAGTCAGCGTCCAAAGAATTATTAAAGTCCTGAGTTTTACATTATAAGAAGCAAGCAGTCGACTCCGATAGTATTTTAAGTCTCAGTCTGAGAATGGCCAAAGTTTAGAATGTGAAAGACGAGTAGTCGCTGCAGAACGCATTCAAATTCCCCACTACAAGTCGACCAAAATCAGCTCCTTTCATCTGTGGATTAGTACAAGCTGACTCCTTCCGTTTTTCTGAAGCTGAATGTTTCCTCTATTTGCCTGTTTCGACAGGTGGTTCTTGCAGGGTTCAGTCTGTGTTTGATAAATGTCTTGTATCAGTCAAGAAGTATTAATGAGTTACACGATAGTCTCAATGATCTAGAATCTAGTCCTGGACATGGTTTTACACGCAAAATCAACAAAGAATCTTGTTTGTCAGGCACAGCGTAACTTGCATTTCCTAATTTAGTTGTATTTTTATCAAATCAACTTACCGTAAATTTTCAGGTTACAATTTCTTCTGTCATCACTTGAAAAGATTGAAAACATAAACTTTCGCCCGTTTGTATTCTTCGAGGGAGAAGTTATGAATTACAATTATTTTCCAACTGATTCACACGTCAATCTATAGGTTATTAGGTTAGTAGGTATTAGGTTAGATTCGACTGTTATAATTTCTACCTCTCCTTTTTTGGCTATCGGGACTGTCACGAGTTATGTGATATTTAGTGAGATTGACTAAGCTTCACGATCGGCCCACTATGTAGCGCTGTGGGTTCATTTTGTGTTGCCAACATAAATGTTTTGTCCAGAAAACTAACCGTCTCATAATTAATGACCCCAAGTGTACTTTGTAAGTCCAAAAGAAACCAAACGTGATTATCTCAGATTATTGTTATTACATGTTCGCGGTGCACAATCATTTTCGGAAATGAGAACTCATGATGGTACAACATGTCCCTCATTTTTTGAAGCTGCAGTAGCGCGTAAATTGATAGCAGATGACGAAGAATGGGATAAACGACTTGCCGAATGAGCAATTCTCAAATTCCCGAAAGAAATGTGTCGATTATTCGCATACATATGTGTCTTCGGCATGCCTGTCAATGCGCGTGATTGATTTTAAAAATACAAACACGAGTTTGTTAATCAAAATGAAGATGATGAACAAAGCGAACAAGAAGCCTTGCAAGTGATCAATGAAATATTCTTATTTCATGGATTTACCCTACGGCATTTCAGTTTACCTGATATTGTAGATGATGGTGCATTCGCGTGTCATACAGATAATGATGGCGATGATCAACAAACTACGATAGCGTTGAAACGACCGTCAATATCCTCAATGGAAAGTTCAACCAAATATCAAGAAAATGTATTTGCTGTAGTCATGGATGCGGTTCATTCTCGATCTCCTGATAAGTGTATTCAATTGGATGGTCCTGGTGGTAGTGGGAAAAGTTATTTACACAACATCATTATTACTATGTTGAGTAGCCTAGGTATGATCGTGTTATCTGTAGCATGGACAACAATCGCAGCGAATCTTTTACGCGGCGGTCGAACTGTTCATTCAATGTTCAAGTTACCATTCAATCTAACAGAGCAATCTACTTGCAATGTAAAAACGAATTCACGACATGGAGCTTTCATTCGAAAAGCAAAAATGATAATCTGGGATGAAATCACAATGGCATCCAAATATGCACTAGATGCAGTTGAGCGCATGTTGAGGGACGTATGTCAATCCAACGAACCATTTGGTGGCAAAATAGTTATAGTTTCGGGTGATTTTCGCCAAACTTTACCTGTTGTACGACATGGCAGTAGAACACAAATCATTGAGGCCTGTGTAAAGAGAAGCAGTTTATGGAACAAATTTATGTATATGTCATTAAAAGGTAACATCCGTGTTGGCGATGGCCAAGCGGACTTCAAGCAATGGCTTCTCAAAGTTGATGATGAAATATTTTCTAACACTTTTGAACGTGATAATGAAGTTGCTCATATCCCTCCCGATATACTTTCGAATGGGAATATTGTGCAAGAAATATTTGGCGAAAATATTGATCCACATGATCCGTCCAACCACGGAAAAGTTATATTGGCACCTAAAAATCTGGATTTTATCGCAATTAATGATGAAATATCGTCAAAAATTCAAGGTACTGGTATAGAATATTTGAGTGTGGATTCCGGTGTAGATGAGGATAATATGGATCTCAGTAATATACTACCAATAGAATTCTTGAACTCTGTAACACCAAACGGTCTTCCACCTCATAAATTGACTTTGAAAATCAGAAGTATTGTCATCCTGTTACGTAATTTGAATTCATCACAAGGATTATGCAATGGTACCAGATTGGTCGTCATTAAGTTGAATCAGTTTCTGATCTGTGCTCAAATCATCAGTGGAAATTGCGTTGGAGAAACGGTACTAATACCACGGATAGATTTATCACCGTCCGAGGAGGATATACCATTCAAGATGGTCAGAAGACAATTTTCGATTAGGTTAGGTTTTGCGATGGCACTTAATAAATCACAAGGTCAGTCTTTTGACAGTGTTGGTGTATATTTACCAAATCCAATATTCAGTCATGGCCAACTGTACGTTGCATTATCCAGAGTTGAATCTAGGAATAATTTGAAAGTATTGTTGACAAAAAAATCGGCCGTCATTAACCATGAAGCTATGAGTTCTCAATTATGCACAAGAAATATCGTGCATAAAGAAATCTTTGGTGTTTCGTAAATTAATCGATCTGCGGTCCGAATCGTTTATTTGCGAAGGTGCTCTTTGTATTATGTATGTCCAGTATATTTGAAAACATCAGATTGTTAATTATATCGAATGTACTACTGAAGTGTGATAGTTGATTATTGTTCGAGGAAATCGCTATCTTTATCTTTATCTCTCTAATTAGCAGCTCATACCTTTTATGGCGAAGCGCTACAAAAATTAGCTGCTAATGCCTTCTGGGGCAGAGCGCTCAAACGCAGCTACTGATGCGCGATACAGATGATCAACATGGATCAATTTTTCCGCTGCACATTGAACCTTGTCTCATTCTTATCCATACCTTCCCGATCGAAGAAACCGCACCACCTTCTCGTTGGTTTCCATTGAGCGATAGTACTTCTATGACCAATGATACTGATGATTCGGATCTAAGTTGGAAAACCTTTTCTATCAAGTGTGAAGAAGTACTATCGGCTAAGAGTGTGATGACATTTCTTCTTATGCCCGGTTGCATAATCGAGGGTCACTCCGTGGGTTGAAATAACCTGTAGGTTACCCCGCAGATACTACCCGTTCAACCTTTTTTCCTCTGGCAGCTGTCATGAATCGCTGTTAACCTTCAACAGTCCATAGACGTTGAACGGGTAGTATCTGCGGGGTAAACTAGGAATTATTTCAACCCACGGGGTAACCCACGTTTATGCAACCGGGCATTAGTGTGCCATCCGTTTTCAATTGAACAACACAAAAACCACTGATAATCGAGCGAACGTAGCGAGTAAGGGACAACACAAGAAGTAAACAACACAAAAACCACTGATAACCGAGCAAGCGTAGCGAGTGAGGAACAACCCAAAAACCACTGACAACCGAGCGAGCGTAGCGAGTGAGGGACAACGCAAAACTAATCGAGTGAGCGAGCGAAGCGACCGAACGAGAACAAATATCAGCTTGTCATTTATTAAAGTCCATTTATTTCCGCCACATAAATATTCATTAGTATTTAATGCATGGTTTATTCGCATTTAGTTAATGGTTTATTAGCATTTGGTAAATGGTTTATTAGTATTTAATAAATTTATTAGTATTGAAGAAATCATTGTTTCAGCTTATTTTAGAGTATAACCTAATTTTTTTCACTCGAAAATAAATAAAAATAATGAAAACAAATAATTTTAATTAAAAGTATAAGGAATTATACAGAAAAAAATTTCGTTAAATTATCATTTTTTATTGAAGACATACATGAAATGCAAAATTAACTTATAGTCTAAGATCCGGCATTAGGAATATATACTCTCATCTGTTATTCGAATGAAACATAGTTTATATAAAAGATAACATATAAACTTATAAGTCGGGCATCGGTTGTCTAGTCATATCCCGGCACGATGACCTTAAAATGGAAAAAAAAATTTTTTTTTTTTTTACTTACTGCTCTCATTTGTTATTTAAATGAATGAAATACCATTTGAAAGTATATGATATAAGGAGTTAAAAAAAAATAGGTTGACTATTTTTTTCTTGGCACTGGTGCCGGGTTGACAGATTTAAAGAGGTGAGCTCACGTAGTTGATTTACTCTCATCTGTTATTTGAATGAAATTTACATCAAAATGAAGGTATTTTTTTTCATCTACGCGATAGTATGGGGTTGACTGAGTGAAAGTTGACCCTACTCATGGTTGTCGAGGTTTTAAATATCAATTTTTGAGCGATAAATGAAGGAGCGATATCCCCAGGCAACGAACAAAAAACAATCAAACCCAAACAAACCACTCTTACGCCAAGTAAATAAAATGCTGTTATTCGTCCATGTACTCAGCTTACGCAAATCTTGTTCGTGCAAATAAAATGGTCGGAAATGATTTTTTATAAGATACGCCGACGTATTCTGGATCAATAATGACACAAAAAATGAAAATTAAAAAAAAAAAAAAAAAATTCATTTATTTTATCGCTGTATTTTATAAAAAATCATTTCCGATCACATTATTTTTTTTTTTTATTTGGTGCCCGTTTTGCCCCGTGTTTCCCTATATACTCTTATAAATATTATATATTGCTCATATATTCTATAATATTAATATATTAATTACCATTATGAATATAATAATCATCTCCTTCTCTTTCGCTGCGCAACTGTCTTTCGTAAACCTACTCTCCTTCACTGTCTGTTGCATGGAGAGCTCCGCGCGGCGCTTCTCTCTCGCTCCTTCATTTATCGCTCAAAAATTGATATTTAAAACCTCGACAACCATGAGTAGGGTCAACTTTCACTCAGTCAACCCCATACTATCGCGTAGATAAAAAAAATACCTTCATTTTGATGTAAATTTCATTCAAATAACAGATGAGAGTAAATCAACTACGTGAGCTCACCTTTTCAAATCTGTCAACCCGGCATTAGTGCCAAGAAAAAATAGTCAACCTATTTTTTTTCAGCTCCTTATATCATATACTTTCAAATGGTATTTCATTCATTTAAATAACAAATGAGAGTAGTAAGTAGAAAAAAAATAATTTTTTTTTTTCATTTTAAGGGCATAGCGCTGGGATACGACTAGACAACCGATGCCCGACTTATAAGTTTATATGTTATCTTTTATATAAACTATGTTTCATTCGAATAACAGATGAGAGTATATATTCCTAATGCCGGATCCTGTACTATTATATTAAATAATAATTCACAGAATGAATAGTAATAATAATTCACAGACTGAAAATATTAAATTAAACTCCGCTGAGAACTGACATTCAAGCCATTCGACAGTATGTGAGTTTTTAATGGTTTAATAAATCTTTCCAAACTAAATTGAATAAAATGATCTGGGTCATTTTTTTTTTGGTGACATCAACAGATACTCTTTAATATGACAATTGAGTCCAATAGTTGCACATTTTTTATAAGATAAGTAAATAGATTTGTAGTGTAACATTGCATGTTACGACAGGCTCCTCACCCCTTAAACGACCTTAGCGGAGTGGATGAAAATGAGAGAATGAGTAGATAGACCCCGAGGTCCGATAGAAATTCCGAGAGGCGACCGTGACCGACTAAAGACTGTTGAGCATATTATTTATTCTTTTGTTTTGTTTTACGACTTTTCTCTAACATGTGGGAGACGAGGCCCAGCCGACGGCTAAGATACTGTGACAGAGACACACCACTACCGACGCAAGACGTTCCAGTATCGACTGTTTGGATCCTACTCGACGAACGCCACCCAAAAGCTTCGGAGGATAGTTAGTGGCCACGCTACCTCCTGCTAGTAATCTAGAGGACACGGGGGAGTGCCAAGGGCATTCTACAACGGGGGATATCGGTGGTGGAAGAGATTCCCGCCACCAAGAAGAGCCTGCATCCCGTGAGCCTCCGACGTAGCAAGCTAAAATCATCGTGGCGAACTTTGAACTACGCGCGTGGCGACCACCGGTCGCCATGCTTAAGGGATCCTTCGGTCGATACGAAAATCGATATTTGGCCGTAACACGAGGGCGCTGATTACCGGCGCCATGCGGTCTAGTCACTCTGCGTTAGACTAGCGTCACGAACACTCGTGTTCCTTTTTCAGTAGTTACTTTGCGTTGAGAGATTTCGAAGATATTGCGTTTAAGCCCCGTGGGCAGTTTAGTTTTTTTTTTGGTTTAGTTGTGTGGTTGTGGGAGGAGTGTGAGAGAATCCCCGTCGAGGGTATTTTGTTTATCGAGAGCCATGGATTTTGGTCGGGAGAAGACCGCTTTTCTCGTCTGGCTGGAAGACGGTAAGCGTTAGCCATTCTTACCCATGCTAATTTGAATTCGGCAACTGCCGCCAGCCGTATTGCCTACTAAGCAGCCACGAGGCTAATTAAAATTTTTGGAATCGAATTGAACCGATCTCCGAAGGGTAGGCCGTCACCAGTGTCCCCGTATAATAGAGATTATCGTTCGAGTCGTTATTTTAGTAGAGAAAAATCGGGTATTGTATTGTTTATTAAGTTCGGGTTTGATGCCTGTCGTACACGAGTGCGACAAGGATAGCCTTAGTCAGTCACTGTCGCTCTCTCTTCCTCCTGTAGGGAGAGACCCCGCTAGTTATTAGTTAGATTTCGAGTCTTAGTTTTCGGGTTCGAGTCAATAAATAAATTCTGTTAGGTAATAGTCGCGTTATTCGCAGAGTTAGGTTAAGTTAATGTTAGTAAAACCTTGTAAATATCATTCCGTTGATCAATTTCATTTTTCTAGTCTTTAGTAAGAGCCGAAGGCTCACTCATTGTAAATAATAGCCTGTTAATTAGTTGTAAGTTCTCCTCGTGAAGTCTAGTTAGCGTTTTAGTGGAGATATCGTCCCACGAGGACCGAGTTTGTCGAGTTATTCAATTTTTGCATGAGTTTTTCCTTGTTATTGCTATCCCACGTGGAAGCTGGTAGTTTATTAGATATTGTAAAGCTCGTCAAACGTGGCCAGGTCGCCTATACACGACCCGAGGCCGTTCTTTCTACGAGGGAATTTATTCCCGATTGTTAAAATTATTATTTCTATTTTTTTTCTATTTTGTTGAATAAATTCTATTTTTTTTTCTATTGTCAAATTCAAACGCTCGAGTTGTTATTTAACGTCCCGCTAATCCTTCAATTAATCCTGGCCCCTCTCCGCGGTACTGTAGCTAGCCGACGCTTTACGTACCCGTAGGTTATATTTTGTTTATATTTTTTTAACGTGGCGGTTATCCGCCTGGCGCCCAGCATATTTTTCAGGTAATTAACTTTGGCCAATTGTCGAGTGGACGGTTCTCGGAGGCTAGCGTCCGGTCTAGTTCGAGGGCTAAATAAAATCCACGTCACAGTAGTCAGATAAAATAGCAGTGATAATGCCGAATACAGGATTATTTTCGAAATCGTTAGATTCGTGAAAAGCATATGATGTCCGATATAAAATTTTGTTCATTTTAATGGATTCAAAATTTTTTAAATCATTAATATTTATCTGTAACTTATTAGTTGTATTAGATGTTATAACTTTCCCAAGCTCTACAACATTTTTGAACCCTTTATTATCCATAAATTTATTACACAAGTCCAACTGTAATTTTTTTGCGAGAGTATATTAGTACATTACGATACGACTGCGGTAAAACTTTTTCTGACGAGTGTGAGGTTGCAGCACGAGCCGAAGGCGAGTGTTGCAATCACACGAGATCAGAAGAAGTTTTTCCGTCGAGTATTGTACAAAATTTTACTTCATCAGGTGTGAAAATGGGGGTTTTATGCACGCGAAGCGTGCGTATAACGTCCATTATCACACTGAGTGAAGTAAAATATATTAATATGGCAGTTTACAACATGTGCATGATGTTTGGATTTCTTGTGAAAAGCTTCGAATCGCCCACATGAGTAGAATTTTGGTGGTCCTAGAATTTTTATCACTAAATTAGAAAATTGAGCTGTTAAATGACCTTTTCTCACCTCCGGGCCGAAAGCGACAACTTTCGTCCCGCTGCGCGGAACGAAGTTGCCGTTTTTCGGCTCCGTCGATGCGAAAAATCGTATACACTCCTCGGGCAGTAAATAAGAAAGCCCCAGATCACATGTTTGTCGATCTCGGCTTCGCCTCGAACGACAATTACATGTGATCTGGGACCTTCCTTATTTTACTGCCCTAGGTATGTAATATACTATTAAACGTTTCCAAATATAACTTGTGATGATGTTTTATCAATTCACGGCAGAGGTGGATTTAGGGTCCCCACCGCCCTGAGGCCCTACTTTTCTTTGCCCCCCCCCCCCCCCCGCGGAAGTGCTAGGTATATTGAATTATCCCGTCGAATAGACATATATCAGAGTCATCCGTGGCTGAGTAACATCGCCGAATAATTCGTCACTGGATTATTCGAATCATACTCATAATATGAGCATGGGACTGAAAATGTCAGATATCTATTGCAATCGTTCTGTACAAATAATTAGACCTTTGAGTATTGGGTTTTTTATCTATGAGAATGTGATTTTATTATATGAAAATAATACAATGTAATATTATATGAAAATAGAATAGATATACTCGTCACAAATATCACAGGAATAGGTCACATATAAATACAAGTGAAATAAACATAGGAATATTCATCTCAGATAGAGAAATCTTTTCTCCTTGCTTTTAGGTGGCTAAAAGTATCAATTACTGTTTCGAAGTTCATCTCTTGAAGCAGATCAGATTCAATGTACATCAAGGACACCCGATTCAATTGATCTTCTCCTAACCTCGAAGTTAAATAATTTTTTACCCTTTTCAACGCGCTGAACGACCTTTCCCCAGAACAATTGCTTGAAGATAACGTCAAATATATTCTCAAGGCGATATTTACGTTCGGGTAGATCTTATCCCAGCCTTTTTCAAATAGCAAATTGCAAAGATTCCTTGAGGAAATATCTTCTTTGCCAATGGATCTTAAGTACGAATTAAGATGAATACATTCGCCCGCCAGTTCTTCATCCAAATCATCAGGATACAATTTCCTCAACTGCTCCGACTTTTCTTTAATGACACTGGTTTCCAACTTAGGCAATTTTGCAACCAATTCAAATCTTTCTGCCAGTATTCTGTATGATTTCATACGTTCCTCCAATTGGTTTGAAAGAGTGTCAATAATGACATTGAAGGAATTAATTCTCAAATTTTCCCTACCTGAGAAGACTCGATCTTCACTTGGACCATCGTCATAGGCAGCTCTCCGCGAACGTTGACGAGTTGTATCGTATTTATATCCGCTTATTCCACATACGGTGATTGCGTTCTTCTCGTATTCATCAAAAGTATTTCGTAACGTATCAACGTAAGTGTACAGAGAGTCATAATCTTCCTTTACTTGGCTCAACTCAATATCCACTGCCCGAAGATTTTGACTGACTTTATTAAATCTTCTGAGCACATCGTTCCAGAACAAACTCATAAAGCACGTTTCTAAGCAGTTGACAGAATCGTAAATTCCCGAAGCTTCTGCCCTTGCCACACTTTTTTGAGTTTTATCATTACGAATATCATCCAGTGCTTTTAAAATTGGTTTCCACGACCTGGCTAAGCTCTTAGATGCTTCGCAACGAGCTGACCATCTGGTCTTGGACGGATTCTTTACGGTCAAACTATCGGGCTCAAAATGGGAGATCAAGTTGCTCCATCTACTGGGTGAAGCAGTGAAAAAATTGAAAACCTCTTGTACTGTCATGAAATATCTTACAGACAGCGGACAACTTCCAGCGGCATGTTCTCCTGCCAAATTCAATGTGTGACCTGAACAAGGCACAAAGAGCGCAAGAGGATTTAATTCCATCAGCCTCGCTTGGACTCCGGAATAAATACCAGCCATATTTTTGGCATTGTCATAAGATTGACCTCGACAATTTTTCAATTCCAAACCATTTTCAAGAAAAAAATTTAAAATTGCCTTGAAAATTTCTTCAGCTTTGTGTCCACAATTTGGGATAAATTTAATGAACCGTTCTTTCGGAAACCCTTCTTTTGAAATATACCTAATAATAAATGTAAACTGGTCGACATGAGAAATGTCTGGCGTGGAATCTACACTAATTGCAAAATATCCCGCCTCTCTGATTTCAAGGAGAATTTTTCTCAGCAACTCATTCGACATTATTTCAATGAACTCGTTGCAAATTGTTTTCGACAAATAAGATGTCGTTCCCTTCCCCTTGTTTGCATACTTTTCTATATGATTCGCCAAAAATGGGTCAAACTCTGCGATTAGTTGTAAGCTCATTATGTAGTTTCCTGCATGAAGGGATCCGAATTTATCATCTGCTCCCCTAAAGGGTAAACCACGAATACATAAAGATTTCACTGTGGCTACTATATATTTCAGGATCCTCTTCCAATACTCGATTTCTTGTTCACACTGGCGTGCTAAACTCTCATTCATGGGATGTATGTTGTCACGGTATCGTAAAAATAGCAGAGAAGTTGACCTATGCTCAGCCGATTTCTCATGAATAACTAGCCCATCCTTGGCATTTTTCCAGTCATTAAACCCTTGGGCCAAGCTATTGTTTTTTTCAAACAATGTACATGGAATACAATATACCTTATATGTGCTCTTGGAATAAATCCACCAGTCTCGGTGCTGGACTTGTCCATTAGGGAGAGTTCGAGAAAATAATGTCTTGGTCATATGTCTATTCTTATCTGGATACTCTCGTTTAGACAAAATAAAATTTGCATCCATGTGCTGTTTGATACCACGTTGAATCAAATATTTCCTACTACATTCAGTGATTACCCATTCTGCAGGATCATTACTCATGCCTTGAACAGTACCCTCCATTAAATCTCTATTGCTCGTCGAATCCCCAACTCCAGATTTATCTTCTCTCGCATTCAATGAAATGATAATATCAATGTTGGGGTCTATTGCGGGACAATTCATTTCTATTTCTTCTTCATTTTCGTTGATTAGAGATGGCAGATGAACATCGCCTGGAACTATTGATAAATAAAAGCCTGAAGTAAAATGTATTGTAACAAACAATAACACGGCTGTAATAAGATAGGGGAGACCAGTGCAACGTGATATTTCGGGATAAAGATCAAACGAAGTCGGGGAAGTCCGGGGATAATAAAATTGTCAGTCAAATTTTGCTAGGCCAGACGTTTTCAATCATATTTTCTCTTAAAAAAAGCGTTGTTTATTAAAAAAAAAAAGAATCACATTTCGGTTAACTTCACTTTTTTTCGTAATTGTTTATTCGTAATCTCATTGGTCCTCGGTAATCACGTGACTCTGCCTGGTGATGGACCATTAACAATAGAACATTGGGACATAGCCCTAACTATAGATCGATAGACATTAACGTATTTCGCACGAAGCGCGATTCCATCTCTATAGAGTCTATAGAATTATTCAGGTTATATAGATAAGTTGTGCCCTATCGATAGTGATAGGTTCGTTTACTTTTAAATATTTGTCCTAAGAGTAAAAATTATAAGCCGAAATTCTGTGGGTGACGTAGATGATTGTCAAAGCTATTGTTAGTGGTCATGAGTGGGAAAAAACGGTGCACAATTCGCTCCGGTCTTCCCTACAATGTTGTATGCAGTTTTCGGTGGTGATATAGTTACCAGAGTTATCGACCTCACCAGGTGTGTCGACACTTTCTGAGCATTGAACCTGGATAAGTTCTGTTTTTTTCGACGAAAAATTAAAAGCATCCAATGGACGTATTTTAGAGATGAGATTATTTTCCTTTTGCTTCCTCAATTCTGCTTGTTTCCGATACTCACATCCACTTAACCGCTTGCGATTAACACTCATGGTAAGACCTATTCTGTCTATTCAATATTCCAACTCATTTCGTGTCCACCATATTCAATAGTTTTATTCCTGAATAGATTTAAGATATAAGATATGCAAACTAACCTAATACCTAAATGTGGAGTTGTTCAACGAACAGCAGAACTGCAAATGCAGGGCGGCGCGCGGAGGTTGCGCGCTGGTGGCTCCTACCGCCGCTGCGGTGTAACAAAACCATAGACATATAAGAATAGACCACGCGACGAGGCCGAGAAGTCGGGAGAGCGATAGAAAGAGAGAGTTGCATAGGAGATCCCTCTATCCTTGTCTAGTCGCGCATGCGCGGGGCACTCTATTCATTCTCTATTCCATTCTTACTGAAAGAACGCTAAGCGCGCATGCGCGATTAGACAAGGATAGAGGGATCTCCTATGCAATTTTCTCTTTCTATTTCGCTCTCGCATCCACTTACGGGCCACCTCGATATATGCGCGGTCTATTCTTATAGGTCTATGGACAAAACTTACGAGTCAAATCGACACATCATCCACACCTCTCCTCCCGCCCCTCGCGCCGCGGAAAGAGCGAGAGAAAGAACCTCTCACATCTCTTTCATATATTTCAATCATAGGTAAATCTCAATGTTTTCCATTTTTTTTTCCATCCCGTGCCGAATTCTTCTTCCCTCAGTGCAGTCAGTGCCGCCCCCAGGACCGTGCCGCCCCTAGGCCGGGCCTTGCGGGCCTCTAGTGTTAATCCGCCTCTGATTCACGGAGATAAATTATATCATCATTTGATATAATTTGAGATTAAACTATAGTTATTATATCAAATAAGTGAGTATATAACTGCCACGCTAAATCATCCGGTGGAATTGGATCACCGATTATTATTCCAAAATACGCCACCAAACAAGACATTTCTGCCGCAGTAGTAATTATATGCTCGTTCGTAATATGACGGTCACTTATTGCTGAAATTTTGTTCCCACAATCAGCTTCACAGTAATCAAAGAATTTCAATCCATCATTCAAATGGCTTGGAGTGAAATATTCATCATTAATGCAATGCTTTATCATTTTGGCCATGCCGTACCGACATATGCCTAAGTATAAATCATGCATAATATCAACTGTCCAGTTGCAAGTATTATGAAGAAATGCTATTTTATCGGAGACACATTGATTTTTAACGCTATTGCAACGTTTCGACAAATCCAATTCATAATTATCTTTATTTCTGAGAATATTTTCATTTTCTAGTGTAAATTTTTGCGCTTCACTTTTAGGTGCTTGACAGAACCGACAGCAATATCCACTTATCAAACTTTCATTAATGCCCATAAGACTGTTTAAAGCTAAGTTATCACCCAGCACACCAATTAGGACAAAATAGACCTTATAGACTATACCATCAATGGTAATTTTGATTCCATTTGCCGTTAAGGGCATGCAACAGTCCTTCTTTACCACCTTATCATGTACAGTTTTTCGTTTCATTGACAACCCAACCCTATTGAAACTGTCGACGTCGACACGACGTCGACACGACGTAGGAAACGACGTGGGAAACGACGTAGGAAATGACGTACGAAACGACGTAGAAATGACGTATGATTTTGGTCCCTTATTATGACGTCGTAAATGACGTCGTAAACGACGTCGTAAATGACGTCGTGAACGACGTCGCTTCTTCTAGCAAAATTTTTTTGACGAGCTTACGCATGGTATGAATTCCGCAAATAAATTATTATTAATTCAAATATTTTTTGTGATGGTAATGAAAACACACAGTATAATTGATGGACGGCCATTAAATCTTTCTTTTTTAATTCAATTTTCCTTGACATTCGATGTGATTTCATAATTTTCAATATTCATCAGCAGATATATATTAATGCTGCGTGGCTTACACATACATACTCCTATTCAAACTTCAACAAAATATCACAGATATGCAAACCATTTTACAAACTATTTTCTTATTCTAATCTTTATCACAATAGTTTCTTATTATGACATGAAATCAAAGTTCAAGTAACAACTGCTTCAAATGCTTTCGTTAATTTTCCGTGACATCTGATGAGATTTCTTAATTTTCAATATTCATCACCACATACTGTAACGTGGTAGACGTTCAGACCTCTACCTAAACCGGCCTACGGACGTACCTAAGCCCGGCCGCACGATTCAAATCGTGCCGCCCTCGTTCTGCCGAGTCCTAATGGCCGCTGCACCTCGCACATGGCGAGCAGGTCGCCGCCAGCGCTCGCAGACCGGGCGACGCCGGTTGGTACTATAGATAACGGAAGAGGAGCTCATTCCATTTTTGGGAACTAGAGCGAATACCTCGTGTGTCGTAGAATTTGCCAAAAGTAAAGAGAGAGAGAGAGAGAGTTTTTGTGGTGTGAGGAGTTTTGTTTTTTGAGTTTTGTGTGCTTTGTGCCATTATATAACGACCCGTGCTGTTTCCCTGGATTATTGAATTGGATTGTGAAACATTGGACTACCGATTGGATTTAGACGACCCTGGCATAACCCCGGCTCTCCGACCGTGCCACCGATTGATACCGTCGCACCCGAGGCCAGTAAAAGCCTTCCGTTAAGGTAGGATCAATCCGATTCGTTTTAATACCCACCCCCTAGTACCAACCCGCCCCCCCTGTGATTAATCCTGAGCCTCGAGAAACCCCGTGCCTGAATCTCAATCGTTCCCCGCGAACCGTTGGATTCAAACCGGCACCGGTTAGTTGTTTTCGTTGCGCGTAGCCGTGTCAGTCCTGGTCACCGCTGCGCCGATTGCAGCAGAAAGCTAGCCGACGCCATCTTGCCACAGACTTCTGACGTCACGCATCGCACTCAGCTGCTGCGAGTCAGAGTCTGTCGCTTTTCCCCTAGAGAGAGAGTGAGTTAGACCGTAGGTTGAGTAGACTCAGTCCTCCCTACCGTCTAACTAGATCGAGAGCACCAGTGAGTGCAAGAACCAGTATCTTCTTTATCAGAAGGCGACCCTAAAGAGAGAGTGAGCCTGTTTGTTTTTTTTTTGTACTTTTGATATTTTCTTTATTTGATAGTTTAATGTAATTTAACGTAACGTAGAGTCAGTAGCAGAGTCGAGTCAGTATTATAATTTATATTTTGTGTGTAACATACGCCAGGTAGCGGGCGTGGTAATAATTCGCCACCTTTTCTTTTTTTCTTTTTAATAAATAATAATCAATAATATTCGGCTTGTGTCTTTATTCTTCGCCCCTACGAAATCCCTCTATCGTTAGTAGCTAGTCGGAGGGTCCCAGAGAGAGAGAGAGAGGACTTCTGACGAAGTCTGGCGCCCAACGAAATCCCCCTACCTATCCGTTGGGCCTTGGTTTGTATTCGGCTTAGTTTCTTGGGTACCCGAACCCAGGGAGAACCCGTTACAATACATATTAATGCTGCGTGGGTTACACATACATGTACTCGTATTCAAACTTCAGCAGAACCTCACAGATATGCAAACCATTCTACAAACTATTTTCTTATTCTAATCTGTACCAAAATAGTTTCTCATTATAACATCAAACAAAAGTGTAATTAAGCTGTCCCTCATAAGGTATGAACTCTTGTTTCAATTAAGGGTAGGAGATACTGAAATTTGAGTACCAGAATTTCAAAAAAATCCATTTTCGGTTTTTTACGGAAAAGTGTTATTTGAATCCTCATCTATACGTACACAAATTCTTGAGCCGAAAGAAAATTATGATGCCCCGTTTGCCCAATAAAACGTATGATATTACAGTAGAAGTTTCTAATTTTCTTATATTTCGGTTATTGCTATTTCAATTTGTGAAAAAAAGTAACTTCAGATGCATTTTTCCATCAAGCTACTACACTCAAGTGATTCACATGAGATGAAAAAATAATCAAAAAATAATAATAATAATAAAAAACAATTTTTTTCAAGTCACTGCTACGCTCTGAGAAAACATTCTAGTGACTCAGTTTTTTGACAGTTGATTAGTGCTATTTTG
The DNA here is from genome assembly GCA_963992785.1 of Tenthredo livida. Classification (NCBI taxonomy): domain Eukaryota; kingdom Metazoa; phylum Arthropoda; class Insecta; order Hymenoptera; family Tenthredinidae; genus Tenthredo; species Tenthredo livida. The sequence goes on from OZ023073.1 coordinate 7,005,464, forward strand.
ATACATAGTTTATGATTTTACCACATTTTATGTCCTCCGCTGAACAAAAATTCAGTCCATCGAAGAAAAAGTAGTTGTCGTAGGGTACAGGCTGCTGCGTTGCATGAAATTTCTCCAAATTTGGAGAAAATATTCTGTATGAATGTAATTCAGGGGCAAACCAATAATATTCCATGTAGTATTCAAGTTGTAGACATAGAAATTTGTGATTGTAAAATATTTTTTCCAAAACGATGGAAAAAAAAGTCTTACAATCAAAAATTTGCATGTCTAGAACTTGAATTCATCAAATATTATCGGTTCGCCCCTAAATTACATTCATACAGAATGTTTCCTCCAAATTTGGAGAAATTTTATGCAACGCAGCAGCCTGTACCCTGCGACAACTACTTTTTCTTCGATGGACTAAATTTTTGTTCAGCGGAGGACATCAAATCTGGGAAAATCATGTACTATGTATCAAAATGGCACTAGTCAACTGTGAAAGAACTGGGTCACTAGAATGTTTTCTCAAAGCGTAGTAGTGATTTGGAAACAGTCATTCTCAAGGTGTGTATACTCCCATAAGACAACAACTCCAAAATATGTTTTTCTACTGTTGGAAATCATATTGAAGTTTTTGGTCACACACTTCACCAGAGATGAGCATCGAAATTTATATAGCAAATCAATATTTTTCCAAATGTCTATATTCATTTTACAGAACCAGATATACAAGTTATCAACCGCACGATTCGCTGCCCGCAGGTCAAATTGCTTAGACTCGACAAGACCAAGTTTATATCAACCGAACTGCTAGAATATACATGATGAAATTTTTTTAAGTTGTGATAATTTACACCCTCCATAATGCTTTTCAACTTCCTTGGAATCCTAATTTTTGAAACGCATGATGAAAATGTGAATTCTACTGCAATATTGTAGAACTTTTTTTTTTTGTAACGTAACATCAGGGTGTCCAGCAATCGAGCAATTCGAAATTCCCTGAGAATTCCAGGTTTTCCAGGGCAAACTGGAATATAATATTCGACGTTTTTACAGGGTCAAAGGCCTAATATATACAGAGCGATTCTGTGAAAAGTGACTTGCCTAAAAAGTACTCCTTTAAAATGAATCAGTGGAATTTCACTGATTCAACCAGTGAGAAGAAAGTTAAGTGGTAAATCCGTGAACTTTCCAGTTTTTCACTGGTTCAACCAATAGATAGCAAAGATCAGAGCGAAATGATTAAAATTGAAGAAATGATGTGTCAATCCAGGTTTAAGTTATTTTCCCCTCGTCATTTATCGTAATATTATTAACCTCCTTAAAAAAATCCCTACAAATCTACAAACAAAATTTCAGCTTCCTGCGATGACAGTTTACGCGCAAGGAAATTTTTCGCAGTGTTGGGCAGAATCTCCTTCGCAAGGTTATTTTTACTTACATTTACACTTTGCTTGATGCATATACTACAATATCCTAATAACCTGTGACAGTAATTTTTGATTAAACTTTTCTTGTTCATGTTAGGATTGAAAGAATCGATTTTAGTCAAAAATTCTACCGGAGTCTCCCCTTAATTAGAATCATAGCTGAATAAATTTACAGTTATGTTCATCGATGGAGTCCCCGTGGCTCACTATTTTTTCTGGCCTTTTTCGAAATCGAGTTCTCCTTTCACAAATATTTTATCTGCCTATGACCAGGGAAATTTCAGATTATTAGGAATTTGACAGCTGCGAGGTGGAGCAGTCACGAAGCGAGGCACTGGTCATGGGCAAATAAAATATTCGTAAAAGGAAAACTCGATTTGAACAAAGTCTAGAAAGAATAGTGAGCCACGGGGACCCCATCGATGAATATTACCGTACTACTCATATAGACTTTCGTTCAAATTAAAGAAAAATATTGTAAATATCACGGGTAGGTTCTACATACGACCCGATATATCTCTACTTTTTTCACATCTCAGTCATCGATAAACTTTTGAATAGAAAAAAATTGAACAGAAATAAAAAATGAACTAGTAACTGCAGCCGATTCGGATCTCAATGTTTATCAGTGAGACGAAGTTGATTGAAGTCCTAGATTTTCTCCGACACGTATACCTCCAGATTTTAGACATCCGGTATTTCCGTCGTCGTCTCTACATTTGCGACAGTAAGTTTATGGTGAAGGGCAATCTGCAAAGTAACATAAAAAGAAACCATTACCAAAGAGGTCGTATCGCTTATACATTCGAGATAGTCCTTCCGTCATCAAAGATGTTAAAACCAAGTGACTATAGTAATGGTGAAGGTAACTGAGTTGGCTTAGTACTACTGACCTATTTTTGTTTAGTAAATAAGTACTCAGTTGTTCGTAATATCTTTTTCTAAATAGTTGTGTTGAATAAAATAATATGTTATTCTTCGTATAACTGTGAGTTATTCACTTAAATTGATTAGCTTCAAGTGAAGAGAACGTTCTGGCTTTGCAATAATTCCAAGCAAATCCATGGAAATGATTACCAACATTAGGAGAAAATTACCCCTTAATTTCAATGTCCTCCAGAATTTTTGGAACATTTATGTGTAACTACTATGGTGAATCGCAATATCTGTATGACCTATCCGAAGACTGTCGCAACATTTTTCCAACTATAACCAATTGAATCCCCGATGAATTCACCTGTGCAAAACGCGCAGATTTATTTTACCATGTTTAATTCATCAAAGTGGAGGAAAATAAATAACGTATCAGGAAATGTATTTCATACCTTTTACAGTCTCGTATTTTTCCGGGGTCGACACCTTCTTCGACTCCTCCTCCGGGCTCTTGTATTTATTGGCACGCTTGGGGTCGATACACCTACGTGCCAAACCATCAATTTCCTGTAAGGACATTGCATACATCCTTTACAAACTGAGAATCCTTTTGGTGCAACATCACATCCCATGCATCTCCGGTGATTGACGTGGTGTCGTTGATGCATACCTGTTTAATTATTATCATTTCTTATTTCGTTTCAAAAACCATCAAATATGAAAATTATAACCGAAATGAAATGAATTATTCCAACTTCGATTAATGGATAAAACTGCAACTGTAACAAAATTTTAATGAGACAAATCAAATTTTGAAATGTCAGTGCCATCTGAAAAATAAGTGAATTCAGTACGGAGTATAATCCAGGTCAAGTAAAATCAACCTCATGATTCTACTCCCTTATTTTATCACATTCGAAAATTCACAAACTGCAATATACATATAGGGAAGCAAAAAGGTGTCGTTGATCATGTCGCATCAGTCGATTCAGACAGACCTGTTACCGTCGCACTGAAAACAATCAAGTTGTGCAAAGTACTCATTTGGAAAACCTGAAGCTTATATTATTGCGGAGGCAAACCTATTAGTGCCAAGACATCAGAGGCAATTTTGATACAGCGACGAAGCTCAAGATACTTTGCCGACGGAGCCGAGTTTATATGAACAAGGGTCGTCGGAGTCGATTTTGATACAGCGGCGCAGCTCAATATTCCTCACACCAAGTTGTTGAAAGCAAATTTCTCAGTCACAGGGGCACGGCTGCATCGAAATGGTCTCCGACGCACTTGAGTCAGATGAATTTGGCTCAAGTCAGTCAACTTGAGGCGAGGAACCCTGAGCTGCGTGACTGCGTCAAAAGCGTTTCTGACGCCCTGGGATCAAGAGATTTACCTCATTAACATTGAGACTAGGCTTCCGGAGCTACATCGCTGCTAATCCATGTATCGCAGCTTGTGAATTTTTCAATGTGATACAATACTCGTAGCAGAAAAATTAGTCTCATTGCTCATCAAAAATGTTTCACAGTCACTTTCATTAAATCATCGATGTGAGATCAATTTGTTGTTGATATAATTCGTTAATCTTTCGTTGTTCACTTCATTATCACTTACGTTAAGTTCCCTGACCACAGATTTACATACGCTCACCAAATCCTGGGGTACCTCTTGTCGCCTTTCCATATAATCTTCTGCACTAAATTTTGACGGCCCAACTATGACATTCAATATCGTGGTCACGAGGCATGCCTCTTTGTCGTACCGGTTTTGTCTCGCGATCATGAACTTGGAGTATTGTTGCAAAATCTTTTCATTCGCACGAGCGTCACTGCAGATTTGTCTAGCTTGTTGAAGAGATTCCTTTTGACGACCTACAGCAAAGTTCACATTAGCAGCATCATCACTTACATTGGATGCTTTTTTGATATTTATTCATGTATGTATGTGACGCCTGCTCATCCAATGTATATTAACATGACTGAAATATGTCATTTACACTCGCCAGCAATCGATAAACGTGTAGCAGTAAAATGTAGGGTAAATATATGGTGATTCATCTTACCATCCTTGACGTTCTGACGAAAACGCGAGTCTTCACTCTTCCTACCGCCACCTGATGATCCCGAATCTGATGTTAGGCTGAGATTTGTTCTATTAGAAAATTGCAGCCTTCCCTCATCTCGCTTGCGCTGTAGGTTATGTTTATATGCTTGTTATTAGGGATGGGCGATGTTCACCGATTAATCGAACAGGTCGATTATTTTTTTTTAATAATCGATTATTTTCGACCGATGTTTTTGAGGTCCGATTAATCGATGTTCGATGTATTTCACCGAACATCGATGAAAACGCGCTACCGTAGCGCCACCGGCGGAATTTTTTTTTTTCCCTTCATCTCTCGTACGCGGCAGGGCATTTACGTTTACGTCTTTATGAATTATTCTATTAAGTTAATAAGTTTATCCAGAAAACTTGATTAGCTGTAAATTGATTATGGACGATACTCAGAGTGAAGGTAAGATTGCAATAATTATTTGGGTGTATAATTCGTGTACGTTTCGGAATATCAGAAGCAATCAGAAGTTGGAGCAGGAACATAAGGCGTTTTTTGCCGAGCCTCAATGTTTATTGTATACCTAGATCCGAAAAGGTACAAGCTGTACTTCAGGATCAACGATGAGGATGCGTACGGAATAGGAAAATTACCGGAGAGCGTCTATGTGAAATTGAAGCGTACGTATATTTCATCCCTGTTATAAGTCAATATGTTTATAAATGCAAGTATTGCAATTATTGTACACACGATCAGTGCTCGAAAAAGTTAAAATCACATTGAAAGTGCTATTGTATAAGTTGTTGTAGTTTCTCACACGAAGTGTATTGTTATGTTCCGATTTAATTTCATATTTTCAGATGATGACCAAGCCGCCTATGAATTTATTTGGCAATTATTCACGTCTAAGAAAATACGAATTAAGGACGGCAAAATTAATGCACTATTTCGATCAACTGATGATCTGGATTAGTAAGTTGAGAGGTTTTTGTCTGTTGATTAATTACTTTGAAGGTCATCTTGAAGAAAATCAATAATTTTTTAAACAATTGTTAACATAAGTTGCAATTGTAGTTTGGATGAAGTATATATAAAATCGAATTAAAAATTCATAATTGAAAAAAAGCTAGGAAAAATAGTGAGCCACAGGGACACCATCGATGAACATTACTGTACCTATATATACCCATATGTACCTATATATACCTAAATATACCTAGATATACCTTGTAGGATGTCGGGATTGTGGGCTTATTTTATGGATAATTTAAAGAAATGCTTCGGCGCGTAGTTTATGTTTCGAGTTCTCACTTTTCGATTATTAATATGTCTATGTATCGTCACTTGGACTCGTCTTTTTCTTCCAAAAAATCAACTGTCTTAGTCTACTGTCTATTGCCTTCTGCCCCCTGCTACTCTACTGTTCGCAGTGGCGGCACCTTAAGTTTCTAATTGATATATCGGAATGTCCCTAGGATGGAATCTATATGTATAGTGAGTCGTTACTGTCTTACTGTCTAACTTAAATACTGGTACGGGGAGGGAGGTGGCTACAACCTATACGAGGTATATATACCTATATGTACCTATATATACTTATATATACCTATACGAGGTATATATACCTATATATACCTATATATATCTATATATACCTATATGTACCTATATATACCTAAATATACCTATATATACCTATATATACCTATATACACCTATATATACCTATATGTGCCTATATTTACCTATATATATATATCTATATGTACCTATATATACCTATATATACCTATATATATACCTATATGTACCTATATATACCTATATATACCTAAATATACCTATATATACCTATATATACCTATATATACCTTTATATACCTATATATACCTATATATACCTAATGTACCTATATGTACCTACATATACCTATATATATATACGTTATGAATTACAAATACCAAGCACACGAACTAGACTTGAAAAATGACGAGTTGAATTTGAAGGCGGCCAGGTGGTCTAGTGGGTGTAAGCCCCCGGATTGGCAGCCAGTAGGCGCGGGTTCGATTCCCGTGACGCCGGATAAATTTTTCTCGTCAAAAAATTTTAAGTCTTCTAGCTATATATATATAGATATATAAATATATAAAATATTTGTATTTTGCGCACACGAAATTCATTTTGCGCACGCGAATTTCATTTTGCACCCGCGAACCTATTTTGCACCCGCGAATTCTATTTTGCACACACGAACCGCATTTTGCGCACGCTAACGGAATGAGTGAGGGAATCTGGCATTTGCGCCCGCAAACGAGTACACAAAATCGAATTCTACACACGGCGTTAGGGAATAGTACTTTTCGAAACTAGTGCGAAAGTGTTGATTCTCGGACGAGCGTGAAGTTTTTCGCCCGAGCGAAGCGAGGGTGATAATCACACGAGTCGAGAATCATCTTTCGCACGTGTATCAAACTTTATTTTTCAACACAACACGCGTTAAGTTGGATTTTATGCACGCGAAGCGTGCGCAAAATTGAACTTTGCGCACGCAGTGTGGAAAATTATATTTATGGTTATTTGATAGAGGCATCGATGTTAAAATGTTGAATTATATTTTTATTTTTCTTATGTTTCAGATCATGAGATTGATGAGCCAGATCAAATTAGGCAGCAGTTATCACGGTATCTACGACTGAGTATTATTGACTAAATTTTTTGAGTAATTGTTTTGGAAACTAACTAGATACTCAGTTCTATCCATAGAAAATTTCGATGATATTAATCAGACATGAGAAAATTTTGATCAACTAGTTTATTTATTATGATTAGAATGTATCAGTCATCCGCTTGTTCATAGGTCCAAGAAAGCAAGTCAAGTTTGGACGCACTTCATCAAAGAAACTGATTCAACCGCCCGATGCATCATTTGTAACAAAATTTTGAGGCATTGTGGTAAGGTAAAGGACCCAGTACCGGAACGAGACCCAATATCGGAACGATTTGACACTCAATAATTTATATTTAATCTCGTACGCGATGGAATTTTTCGATTCTTGATTCATTTGTTACCTTAATCTTTTATTTATATAACATATATAAATGTGAATTGAAAGTATATTCGAAGTATGAAATAAAAATTGTCAAATATAGCAGTAGTCTCAGATGTACGACTTTTCCAAGTTCCTTAATGGTTTTGTTAAGAAATCAGTCGATGATCTTAAGCTTGTAGAAAGTGCATAAAAAAACTTTTCGGATATTTTTTTTTTTTATGTGTTTGTAGAAGTATTTTGAAATCAGAATAATTTATTTATAATATGAGTAAAATTCCCTTTTCATTTAAATTCTACCGTTCCTTTATTGGTCCCCTAAAAATGAGCTGTACCCAGTGTCGGAACAGCCATCCATGTTGCTTTTATCGCATGACACATGCAGGGCATCTTATTTAGTGTACAGATAGAGTGGGGCCAAAAAATTAATTTGTGATTGAATAATTAATGCAGTAAGTACGTTTGTTATAAAAAATACATGAAATATACATTAAATTTAATTTAGATGGTAAAAATTAATCTCTGTGTCAAATATTTTATTCGGAAACTATTTAATTCTAGTATAACCTCAAAATCATTCATTTCTATTTTATTATTATTTACTTGATAAAATGTTTGTTTATTTTTTTTCTTATAAAATATTAAATCATTCAAAAATATAAAATGCATTTTATATTTGTACATATTAAATAATTATTGAAACTCACTATAATGGAGTACATGGCATTTATTTTATATATCAATTATTTACTTATTCACAGGTTGTAAATAAAAAGAAAAAAAAAAGAAAATAAAAATTAATTCATTATAAAAGAATAATAAAACCCTTTTATAATAGAATTTTTCGATGTTAAATGCTTCTATCACTAATTATTATTGCCTCAACTCATTTATCATTAATTATTTCTTCTAATTAACTGCTATATTATTCAATCACTTTAAGGTAAGCATAATCCTTTCATTGAAATAAACTCATTTTATTGACCGTTCCGGTACTGGGTTAACTATGTTCCGATACTGGGTCTGGGCTTTTTAGGTGTTCCGATACTGGGTCTTTTAGACTCATTCGTAAAACAAAATTTTAATATATTAAATTTTAGTAAAACTAATCAATGTAATTACGCCTGAATAGCTAAATGTCTATTCCATCCGGTGAGTTAATTCATTTTTGTCCATCAGCTACTTAAGTATTTTGCAAATAAGAAAAATCAGTCATATACCCTTCGTCGTTCCGGTACTGGGTCCTTTACCTTAATACTACAAACCTTAAACAACACTTAAATAGAAAGCATGCATTATTATGTTCATCGGTGGGAGAGCGAAAAAGAAAACAGAGTACAGAATCCAGCAATGAGTCTAGTGATAATCGATCAAAAGTGAAACGAATGAAATTCCGATCAAAGGTGAACATATAATAATTCTATTATAGAGTAATATAACAACGATGTGTATTTTGTCAAATTGGCGTTGAATAACGTAGAACGACAATATAACAGGGAACAACAAAGAAAATAATAGTCCCTCAATGAATTGCAAAATTAATTACCAAGTAAGACTGGAAGATGACATTCATAACAGTTTGATTAAAAATAACAATGAAGACTAGAAATAACAAAACAAAATTATTCTACTTACAGGAGGAGAGACTCTATCCAATCAACGAAGCTTTCGAACGCGTGAATTCCTTTACAAGTTAATATAAACAATTAAATATTATTCACATAAAACGTTCTCCATAGCATGCGACTTATCCATATACCTTTTTGCAACTGTTTCTCAGATGGAGGTAAAGGAGCTGACAGAATAACCAATGCAATTTTGTACATGGTGGCCGTAGATGAAATGCCATTTCCAACGGTCGAAAACGAAGGATTCAAATCATTATTGAAAACAGTGGCACCCCTATACGTTGTCCCAAGCAGAAGAACACTCACTAAACTAATAGATTCGAAGTATGAAGTGCTGAAAGGGCAGTGCAGAAACAATTTGCAACAGCCTCAGTCTTACTCCCTGACGTGTGATGTTTGGACGGACGTCAGTAACCAGAGTTACCTGGGTGTGTCAATTCACTATTTATCGAAAGACGTCGAAATTAAGACTGGATGCTTAGGTGTAAAGCCACTGTTTGAAAATCACACGGCTGAATACCTCACAACTGCATTGAATTCTGTGAATGATGATTTCCATTTGGACAGAATCAAAATTAAGGCCATTGTATCTGATAATGGGGCAAATATAAAAAAGGCTGTGCATAACACAATAGGCAGAGATAAACATCTGTCCTGTTTTTCACACACTCTATCCCATCTTATACCGGATGCATTAACTACTATGCCAGAATTGACTGCCATAATCTCCAAAGTGAAGAATATAGTTACACTCACTCGAAGAAGTGTCGTCGCATCTGATGAATTAAAACGATTACAAATTCGTGACGGTAAAACCGATGGTACAGCACTGAAGTTTATTCAAGACGTTCCCACACGCTGGAACTCAACATTATACATGTTGGAAAGGTTCATTGTTTTAGAAGAATACGTTTACCCAGTTCTCTTGAAGTGCCCGAATTCGCCGGATATGCTTAGAAGAGAAGAAGTACAAATTATAACCGATATCATATCACTTATGAAACCAGTAGAAAACGTGATCAGAGAAATAAGTGGTGATTTATATCCGACGTGCAGCATTATCATCCCCATAATTCGATGTATGGAAGCAACAATTGAAAATATAATACCTGAAACGGAGTCAGGAATTATATTTAAGGACAAGCTCCAATCAGCAATCACATTCAGATTCAAAGACTTAGAACTTGACCCCATTCTTGGAGTTGCCACCATACTGGATCCTAGATTTAAAAAAATACACTTTGGAAGTGCCTTAGCAGCTTCCACAGCCGTAACCCGTATCAATCAGAGAATTGAGAGAATTGGAAAGGCTTCAACTCAAACAAAGATAACGGAGCCACAAGGTCGCTCTCCCACTGAAAAAAGTATCTGGGAATTTCACGACGACTTAATGGCAAGAAATTCTGATGCCAGTATACACAGCGAAAGTCCAAGCTTGGAGATACGGCAATATTTAAGTCAGCCTGTGATATCTCGGTTGAAGAATCCTTTCATGCACTGGAAATCACTTGAGCAGGCTTTTCCAGCGTTATTCAAGCTAGCGGTGCAATATCTTAGTGTTGTTGGGACATCGGTCCCAGCGGAAAGAATGTTTTCCCACGCTGGGTTAATCAAGACAGATAACCGCAACCGACTTTCGGGTGAGCATCTCAATAAACTGCTCTTTTGAGTTACAATTACACGTGAAGAATGGGGAATGGTTTAGGAGACTTAGTGTTCATTGTTCACTATGTATTGGCTTTCGTATTTTTATGGTTGATGTGCATTTTGAATAATTTTTAATTTTCATTTCTGTAACATGATATACTTTATTTTTACTAATGAATCACCACAAAATGCATTGATTCACATTACTGTGACTTCAGTTTCCTTTGCATAACCTGAATTATAACCTGAATCCCATCATCTGTCCGTTTTATATAGTCCTTCACAACAGGTATGATCACCCACATTCTACTATATATAATGCATGTGCATGAAGAAATGAGTTAATTATTTCCAATCTTCATTATGATTATAAGATTTCCTAATTATAATCATCAATTTCTTCGCAGTAAATCAAGGAGCAGACTAACCGATTCCACAAGTATGATCACAAAGACAACCTTCAGTACTTTCGGAAGTGGACGAGAATATTGCTCAGGATTACTTCAGCTAAATGAGTGTTTCGAGGCAAAAATCTCTATGCCAAATTAGCAGCGCTCCTTGATGAAAATCCTGTCATATTTTACCACCACCATCTCATATCAGACATTAATGTATTTTATAACTACTCTGTCAAGTGTGCAAAATCTGCCGAGCAGAAACTCAAAAATCTCAAATACAAACGTCAGAAGAATTACAAAAGATTGATTGTAAGCAGGGCTGGGTATTTTGGTTCTAAAATGTATTTTAAATGGAAAACGGAAAATGGTTTTGAAAATGTTTTGAAATGGAAATGATTTCCTTAAAAAAAATTTTGACAACCAATTCCATTTAAAATGCCATTTTAACACCAAAATACCCAGCCCTGATTGTAAGAAGCCTTAATTTTATATTGTACTGTAATATGTATGTGTGTATGGATGTACGTATTATGTATGTGTACGTCATTCATAGCGGATTAAAAAAAAAAAAAAAAAAAATAATCGATGTTTCGATTTATTTTTCAAACATCGATGTTTAAACATCGATGCTTTTCAAACATGGATTATTCAAAAATCGATTTTTATTTTGAACATCGCCCATCCCTACTTGTTATGGTTGAGTGTTATTTGAATGCGGTCTTGAGCTCGTCGCCATCTTCACTGCTAGTGACGCTTCCCTCGGCCACGTCTGTCAAGGCGCGTTTCCATGTATTTCGTCGCTGAGGCGCGTTCACACAACAATTATTGAAAATTCGTATAAAAGTGAATAAAAATTAACTTGAATTGAGAGAAACTCGAGAAGTAACTCAAAATGGAGACGAGTTTCATTTAGATAATTGAATTAATGCCAAAAGTTCAAAATCGTCCAGATTTTGTAGTTTCAACAAAAATAATCTGGATTTCAAGAATCATCCTGAATGTTGATAAATATGAATGACTGCAATACATAATCTTATTGTTTCACTTGAATCTTTTCAGTGCCCCCTTGAATGCACGCGAACAAATCGGGCTAAAAATTATGAATAAACACGTCTTTCACACGGCGCTCCCGGCTCGCAAAGTACGATCTCGACGAGAATGAGGTATGTATGGTACACGGATACACCTCGCAGCTAGTATTCAAATTTCAAGCATCTTACGTATTTTCATGGATGAATAAAGCTAACCGAAATATACTCAAAAATATAGAAATTTCAATGTACTTACTGCTCAGCAATGGTATGCATGCATCGAGTGTCACGTGATCGTCCGCCGTACGTTACACCCGAACCTCATATTTTCTCCCCTTTGCGGAATCTAATTCGTTTTTTGGACTAAAATCCAGCACTGATGACACAGGAACAATCGGAATAATTCAACAGTGTGCAAAAAAACACGCAAGCGTGTGTCATTTCCGTGGACATCACTTTTACTCTCTGAGAAACGAATCTTGAACGACGTGGGTAAGATGTACACACACGTGGCGAGTGGCGATCATTATGGTAGCGACGCAATGTTTTCTTCATGCGGCGGCCGTGAGTGTGCGTTCGACTCGCGACACGCATGCGCATTACAGTGGTCCTTATTTTGATGAATTTCGAAATAAATACGGCACGCCCCCGGATAACTTACAGATATATAGAAACAAAACCCTGCACAATTTCTACTCCTCATTTAAATAACAAAATAAATGAGAAGAAAAATATACTCATAGCGATAGACTCGAACCTGAGTCCCCGCGATGACTCAACTCAGCCGCTTCCGGGTGCGCCAGGAATCTGACCTGAACATCGGTTCATCTTTGGTATACATAAATCGCTCAAAAAATGTCTAACTTGATTTTTTCAAAAATGTATGGATATGGCGTCGAACTGCTTTGGGAATGATTATTCGAGGTCTGAGCTTCACGTACGATAATTATGAAAAATGATAAAAATCTGACTGCCGTAGGGTCTCCTTGTAAGGTGGTCAAAAACCGTACGTCCACCCTATCAGTGTTTGAACCATGTTCGAACAGTCTGTTGGCTGAGTACGCATGCGCGGAAATTCTCAACACGTGGTACTTGCCTCGCCGACGAAAGAAGCTTGATTCACACGTGGGTCTAGACGTCGGAACGCTCGACTATAGACCAGTCAGAACTCACGTCAATCATGGCTCAGCCCAAGATCTCGCACGCGTACGTGCGATATCTTAGTAACGGTATGATAAAAATAGTGCCAATATCATCAATTGTCGATTTTCAACCGAAACACGCAAAAGACTTTGTAAGTGATAAAAGATATAAAGTGTGGCTGGTGAGTGAACACGCGGGACCATCAGCGAACGCCAACAACGGGGTTCTCTTGAACGCGAACGTTCTACTACTAGGCTGTAAGTATGCTCATGAAAAAATTACATTAGGTTGTAAAACAATTGCCACATAAAACCGTTTTAGATAAAGAAGGCAATTAGTACTTTAGCACGACGTTACCTAATTTTTTTTTTAATTTTGATATTTTTTTTTCAATTTTATTTTCCAAACACGCAAACCCTGTTTTTACGTGAATTACTTCGATGGCAAAACTGACTTTAGAATGATTCAATGATCATTCTTTCTCGATTATCTAGAGGCGACATTCTCTAGTTCATGTTTGAGACCAAGGCAAAATTGGGCTTTATTCATTACATGGGAAATAAAAACCAATATTTGATGTTTCAACTGCACAATGCGGGCGTTTCCCGTTTGCTTACCTTCTAGGCGAGTTATTATCCACAGAATCGCTCTGTTTGTGAACACCACTAGATAATTGAAAGAAGAAGAGCAAAGCCGAATAGACTTTTATTTCCGATTCAACCGTAAAGACTACTCTATTAACCTGAAAAGCGGGACAACAGCGGCATTTGATTCCCTACTATTACTTTTTGTCCCGCAAATTCACTTTCGCGAGAGTAAAAGTAGATTTGCGGGAAAAAAGTAAATTTTGCGGAAAAAAAGGAAAATTTACTTTTTCTCCAGGAAACGCAGTTTTCAGTGTAACTGATTTTCTATCTTTCTTTTCCAACGTTGAACCATTTTACTGTATATTACTATGAATTTTCAATGAATTTTAGGTTGCAGACTTAGATATAAAATAATCACGCTCAAACATTAAAAAAATAAGAATAATACCTACTACTCTCTCAAAACGAGAATTAAAACTAAAAAATATGACGACAAAAAAATGATACAATGTAAGTAATATGTATAGGTTCTAAAAACATTGTTGTTATAACATAGATGTAAAATAACCTTTTCGAAGTTACGTCGTATCGTGTTGAAGTATAAAAACGGGGCTTGCCTTGGTCTCAAACATAAACTGGAGAATGTCACCTCTATAGATAATCGAGAAAGAATGTGAATCGCGTTGCTAATGTCATAAGGTCGTAAACGCCGAAAATGCGATTTGAGTGCCACAAGGTCGCGTAATTTTTTTTTTTTTCTGCATTCGCTTCAGAATCGACAATAAATTACGTGTGAATCAATGGAGATGAGAAATCTGGAAAATTGAAAGCAGAAGGTCGTATATGCCGCACACATGCGACCCCATGGCTTTATTTTCAGGGGAAAAATTGAGAAAACTGAAGCCAGAAGGTCGTATCCGCCATTTTTTTTTATTGCAATTGGCTTAGAATTGATGGAAACGCGTATTTCCGTTGAAATTCCCGAAAAACAATTTTTTTGGCGATTAGGACCTTCTGGCCTTATTTTTACCGAAAAATCACGAAAACTGAAGCCAGAAGGTCGTGGTCACAAAAAAAGTTGTTTTTCCGGAATTTCAATGGAAATAGGCGTTTCCATCGATTTCATGGCGAATCCGAGAAAAGAAAGGCGGATACGACCTTCCGACTTTAATTTTATCGATTTTTTCCCTGAAAATGAAGGCGGAGAAAAAAATAAAAATTAAAAAAAAAATTAAAAATATCGCCAACAGATAATCGAGAGAGGAAGGAAAAAGTCTTATAACATTTGTCGTTCAGAGTAAACCTTGACAAGTTACGACTTGCTCAAGTTCGTTTTTGCAGGTGCAAAAATCTTGAAAGTACCGTATTGGCCTGAATATAAGTCGAGGTTTTTGGTCACCGATTTTACCCTCAAAAACCGTACTCGACTTATATTCGGGCTCGACTTAGATTCGGGACTTTTTAGATTTTGCATTATCGACTAGAAATCGTAATATTTCAGCAATGCAATGCATATTCAAAAATTCGAATTAAAAAAAAGTCCTAAATCAGAGGTAAAAAATTGGGGGTCGACTTATATTCAGTCCAATACGGTAATACAAGCAAGGTGTATATAGGAGACTCATCCTGTCATTATAAAATTATTGGGAATATTGACAGTTTTTCACATATAGAAAACGTATTTTATAACTTTGTTATATCGTCGAATCGAATTGAAGGTCGTAATACTGGGTTATAATTGATGCATCAGGGCAATATAGAGCGATTCTGTGGAAAGTAACGCGCACAAAGGGTAGGCAAACGGGAGACGCCTGCAGTTCTCAACTAATAAAAAAAACCAACCGTCCATATTTGATCTGCTCAATGCAGACGTTTACCGTTTGTCTACCTTTTAGCTAGCGCGTTACTTTCGACAGAATCGCTCTGTATATGTATAACACGAAGTCTTTCGGTGCCTTGTTTTACATTCGGAACTCATTCAAAAATTCATTGATTACAGATAGCGACGCTGACGTACAATGTCGCAGCGAGAAGGTACGCCTGAAGTTTCCAAATAGGCGCAACCAAAGCCTCACGTCCTCTCCTGGATCGTCGCGTATGCGAGAGAGGCCAACAATATCGGTAATAAATAAGTATCACATTTATACAACCATCCAAAAGGGCGTCTGATTCGTAGTGAAATCCGATTATAAAAATGACTCGAACGTATTAACCCTCCAGTACGCGCGCTATGAGAGTTTCTCTCACACCAATTGTCACGGTATAGGAAACACGCCCGAAAAATGCAGATATTGAAATGAAACTTTTTTAATACCTTCAGTAATCATCCCCCTTTTTTTGATGCCAATAAGAACCCTCCAACGTTCGTCAATAATGGGATGAATAATATTTTTTGTAACACATGCACGATTTTCGCGTTTTTTTGACCCATTAAGCGGGCGTAAAGTGCCAGTTTCCATACGAGCGGGCAAAAAAAAAAGTAACGCGTCCGCAACGTCGAGCAGCGGGCGTTTTCAGGTTATTATTGCCCGCTACTCGAGCATAAGCGGGCAAACTGAAAACGCCCGCTAAATTTTTTTTTCAATATTTTCAAGGAAATTATTACCAATGAAGAAAAAACGTGGAAAACGTGCTTTTTGACCTTGTGTGATTGCAGTACTCGGTCTGAAAAAGCTCACTTTACGCCCTTGGTACACAATATACTATATTATCGGCGGCGGCCAGGGAACGTGAGACATTCTCTCACTGCGCGCGTAAAGGCGGTCGTACGGCCCCTTTGGAGTGATTCGGTGATGGTCGGCGGTTTCCAGCGCTGTATTCGGTAGTTTAATCACTTGCATTGTGTATACAGGGTGAAAGCCCAACGTCCGAATACTTGGAGCATCGTTGAGGTGGCCGAGAATCCAGCGCCGGCAATCGTTCACCAATTTCAATGAATAAGACAGCTCGAAACCAATATAACAATTGACAATTTTTACTGGTGGCCACCTCAACGCTGCTCCAAGTGTTCGCACGTTAGCCTTTCTCCTTGTATGTTACTAAATACATTACTATTAAACTCAGAAGAATGAGCAGAGAGAAAAGATGAAAAGCTTAAATTTCGAAAATATTTGATTGTTAATAAACGTAACGTACGTTCCAATAGGACCCCCCTTCCACACCCCATTATTGGTCTGGATATTGTTTGAATGCCCCCTAGATACGCGTTTGCCATTGATTGATAGATCTGTCAGTACTTGAAGCCAATAAAAGTAATGTACACTTTAACGTTGTAGAAAACGAAGAAAAAACTGCCGGATTCTCAGTCGACACAAAAACTAATACTGAATGCGAAACTAAAGGCAGCGGTGACAGACCGACTCAATTCACAAATTCTCGCTCGCTACGAGAAGCTGGTGGGTGGAGCCATGACGAGAAGCACATTGTTCACTGACGAGAGCAACGCTGCTGATGCGGAAGGTGTCGATGGTAATTAACTGTACAGCAAATTTCAATTAGTAAAAAAATTTCTGAAGAGTGAATGTCTTTACTTTGCTCTAGCTTTATCTGTACAGAGTGAATTCCTAACGTCAGAACACTTGGACTAATGATGAGGCTGCCGAGAGTCCAGCGCCGGCAACTGTTTCCCAATTTCAACGAATATGAAATCCCAGAACCAATATAACAATTGACAATTTTTACTGGTGGCCACCTCAACGCTGCTCCAAGTGTTCGCACGTTAGCCTTTCCCCCTGTACACATTACGAGTGCACAGTGTCAAGCAGTTATAGACGAATTTGCGCCGTACGCAACGTCACGAATCTGGGTGCCTATCCGATGTTATATGAGATACACCTACAGTACTACCTCGATATAAGCTCCCTCGTTACGAGCGAATTTCCCCTTCGTTCCGCTTAAGCGAGCTTTATAGATTCCCCTACTCTACCTGTGTACGTAAGGTACTCCCAGTGATGATGCTGACTGACGCATTGACACATGTGCGATTTTCCAGTAGTGGGGGAACGCTTCGGTGACGAATTTCTGTGAATCCTGTTCCTCCAACCACCCTAACAGTCGCTTATAGAGAGGTAGTACTGTATATCATTGTTATTTGACATCAGGCTCTTATTTGTGGGCATCCAAATAATTAACATATTGGAACTACTTTTCCGGTTGATTCGAAAATTATAAATATATCGATCCTGAACCGCCGCCGAGGTCGGAATATGCGGAGCTGGCGATCAATGTGGTAGGGCATGATGACGGTGTACCGTCCCCCGTGGTGGAACATCCGGTCTCGCCGAATCAGCCATCAGCGGAGACGAATAGTGCGAATACTGCGCAGGTATGGTATTATGCAGTAAAGCATCTATTTACCGCGGTAAATGTCAAACACTCACGTCATAATATGTATATGATCCCGTTTCATTCACAGGGTGTATAGTAATAAAATGTGAGCGTCTCATCAGGTAATTGGGGTCTTGCATCAAAGTTTCTTTTATTCTTTGGGAGTGCATAATGTAGAGTAAGCCGAAATAATAAGGACGTTTTTCTTTGGTTTCGTTCAAAATGATAATTGCTCATGTTATAGAATATAGGCAAATGAATTTCACTAATTTTGATATATATACAGGATGTCCTTCAATGAGTAGTGCAAACCTATACGGAGCGATTTCTCTTTGAAATAGAAAACGATGTTTCGCAGCGAAATTTTTGTCAGGGCAATAGTTCTCCAGCAATAGCAATAGATAGATAAGCCAATCAGCAGCTAGTTCAGCGTATAAATGAAGATAGGTACCGAGTTAGGAAAACACCCCGCTCACCAACAATCGAGAGCGAGGCGTTCGTGCCCGTCTTTGTTTTTTTTTCGCGGTTCTTGCGAGCGGGGTGTATTCCGAACTCAGTACCTATCTTTATTTATAAGCTGAACTAGCTGCTGATTGGTTCATCTATTTGTTGCTATTGCTGGAGAACTATTGCTCTTACAAAGATTTCGCTGCAACAAATCATTTTCGATTCCAAACAGGAATCGCCCTGTATAGGTTGATACGACTAATTGAAAGATGGCCCACAGATATATCTTAACACGGATGACGTCGTATTGTTGTAGTTTTCAATCAATCATATCAACGGCCATTTTGGTTCAATTGAGAAACAAAAAAAAAAAAAATTAACGGGTGATGTCAGCCCTCGCCTCAGCTTAGGCTGACAATTTCACCCTGGCCTGCATTCACCTTGTTTAATCCCTTGTTACACAATATACTATTCCAAAACTACTAGAATAAGAGATAAACAAAAAAACCTGTGAAACTCCATTTCTCTAGCTGTGGATCCGTGAATATTTACAGAAACTCGACCTTGTTTTGACAATGTTGACCTCATTAGGTACTTCCTGAGTATACGAAGTATACTAGGAAGAGGCCTCATGTATTTGCTTTCCCCACATGAAATTTCTCTCTCCGGGGGTGTATCTCCCGAATCGCAGGACACATAAAAATATGTGATGAGTCATATTGAGATTGCTAGTGTTGAGAATTGTTACTCAACATTCCAATACATTTCGTAAATTGACTACCTTTAATAATTAAGCAAGGCATGACCTGGAATGCGACAAAGCGCATCGCATTGCAGGTTGCGCCAATAATCGAGTAAGCATTATGTAAGTTATAAATTAGGCTAAAGACGGAGCCGCGCTTCAGTCTTGAGCAGATACCTTGAAGAAAGCGGAGGCTATCTCCGAATACTCATTGACTCGAACCGGGGCAAGTGCTGCAAACGCAATTCTTTTGTACTTTGTTAAATATTAAATAAACTACTACTATCGTTGCTATCTTGCACTAGAGTGATCTTTGTATGTCACCTCTGGGAACAACCCAATAACTCCCTGTATCCCATAATCACGGGGGTTAAATATTACAACATTGGTGGCAGCGGTCTAGCGGATAAACCAGAGCTTGCAAGATAGTTGACGCTAAAACAAAAGTAGAAAAGTGAGATAAAGAACGAAGTACATAAATAAAAAGAGAAATGTTAAAAAGGTGCAACACGCAGTCGTTGTAACCTAGTAAAAAATGCATCGCAAGGAAAGAGCTACAGCACGCAGCATTCGTGGCCAAGGCAAAGGAACGAGCACGAGGTACCTACAGCAGCAGCAGCAGCAGAAGCAGCAGAACGCAGCGGTTCAACAGTACCAGAGGAATCAGAGGGTCAGCAACAGCCCAGCAGAAGCGGAAAAGCGAGATGAAGATATTCATTTTTATGTAAGTCAGTTTGAAATCCTCGCAGTTTTAGTATTTAAGCCGCAAACATTGTCATTGAGAGCTAGCTACCAGTTAGAAGCGTGCGAGCATTTAGAAAATTTTCGTGTTTAGAGTATACAAAGAGTTTTAGATATTTTTTCGTCAAAGTAACGAGTCAGTCAGGCTCATCAGGCTTGGATTAGAATTTTCGATTAGAGTAGATGTCTGTTACTTGGAATAAGATTGAGGAACTTGTCGCGCAAGGTCAAACCGGGTGGATACAGGATCTTCGAAAAGAGGTCCTCCTACAAGTTTGCGAAAGATACGGTCTAGCAGTCGGTGATTCAAACACTGTAGAGGAGATTAGGGCAACCTTACGAGCATTTATTAAAAGCAATAGAAAGGGACAGCCAACTCCTTCCCCAAAGCCTAGACCAGGCACTTCCTTTTTTTCTGACCTACCTCAAACAGCATCCCAGGAGACAATACCCATTCCGGGTCCGGTTCCTGACGAGAAAAAATCAAGGCAACACACAGTAACCAAGATGACGGACTACTTGTCATTGAAGGAGGTGCGGCAGATTGTCAACGTTTTCGATGGAAGCGAGCCACGTAAGGTGGACGATTTGTTGCAAACAATCGAGTATGCGAAAGATAAAGTAAATCCGAATCAAAGACCAGACGTGTTAGAATTGGTCCTAAAAACAAAGATACAGGGCGACGAAGCAGCCATGGAACTCAGATATAAAGATATAAATTCTTTCGAAAAGCTGAAAGCCGAGCTTTTGGCATTGTACGGAGTTAAAAGCTCTACGCCAGCATTGTTGGTAGAATTATTTTCAAGTAGACAGAAAACGGGTGAAAACGCGCATGATTTCGGAAAGAGGGTTACGCGTCTTATGATGGATCTTATTAGAGCATGCGGAGCTAGGACAAATATAGCAGCGGAAAGAAAAGGAATAGAAGACCTACTCAGATATCAAACACTTGCCATTTTCGAAAACGGGCTACATTATAATTTGAGAATGATCGTAAAATCGTACCATTTCTCGGAACTTTCGGCTTCAATAAAGGGCGCGGAAGAGGAAGAAAAATCGCAAAACGGCGTAAACTCTATAAATCGGAGAACGAACCAGCCGGGCGATAGGAATACATCAGCAGTGAAGTGTCTGAAGTGTAATCAAACGGGACATTTTGCACGGGACTGTACCCAGGTGAAATACAAGCAATCGTTACCTACAGCAGGTCAGAGTAGACCAATGCATCGTGTAGAATTAGTATACAATTTTTGTAAACGCAGAGGGCACCTATATAAAGATTGTAGGGATAGAATGCGTCGCGATGAACGACGATCAGGAAATAACGGTAGCGGATCAGGCGAAAACCAAAAAGCTAGTACGGGTTACTACCAAAATTCTTATAGTAAAAACGCAGGGCATGGAGGATCCCAGCAATCGACGAGGAATGCAGGATCGTACAAATCCATGAACGTCGCCAACGCAGATAGAGCAAGTCGGAACAGAATAGAATTGAAGGCAAACGGAACCACTAAGGAAATGATGACTCTTTTAGTAGACTCTGGTGCCGACGCCAGCATCATCAAAATAGGGATGTTGAAAGATGATTTGCCAGTTTTAGAAGAAACGACGAGTTTATCGGGAATAGGACAAGGCGTTGTTGAGGCACTTTGTAAAGTCATATTAACAATCCCATTGAAAGATAAAAGTATTGAGCACCCTTTCTTTGTGGTAAGAGACGATTTCAGTCTAGATGCGGATGGCATCATTGGAATAGATTTCATAGAGGATCACGAAGCCGCGATAGGTAAAAGCGCTCAAGCATTTTTCATACACGGGCAACGTTTCGAGCTCTTACGACCGTTAAAAACGGAGAAAATTAGGTTAGCGCCGCGAACAATAAGGAAGGTCAGTGCAAAAACAAATAGTAAGTTTATCGGCATTGTAGAGAAGAAGGAACTCGCCGACGGAGTATACCTAGGAAATTGCTTAACTAAACCGGCGAACCAAGAATGCATAGTAGACATTTTGAACCTAAACGATCACGAGGTGATATTGGAGACGCCGACCGTGGAATTGGAGGAGTTATGCGAGGAAAATAGCGAAACGAGCGACGAAGAAGCAGCCTACGTAGGTTTAATAACTGGTAGAACGGGTAACCAACGAATCAAGCTAGTACATGATACCATTCGCACAGATCATCTTAACGAGGAGGAGAGAAATACTCTACTTAAGATATGCGAAAAGTATAGCGAAATCTTCTATTTACCAGAAGATAAGCTAGGCGTTACTAACGCGACCAGCCATACAATTACATTGACGGATGGGGGAAAACCGATTAGTGTTCGTCCATACCGCCTACCTGAGTCGCAGAAACAAGAGATAAACAAGCAAATAGTAGCCATGTTAGAGAGTAACATAATACGCCCGAGTCGTAGCCAATGGAACGCACCGCTTCTAGTAGTACCGAAAAAACCTGACGCATCAGGAAAGCAGAAATTTAGAATAGTCGTCGACTACAGAAAATTGAACGAGATCACGGTAGGGGATTCGTATCCTTCGCCAAATATTACAGAAATATTGGATCAGTTAGGAAAAGCGAAGTACTTTACTACATTAGACCTCGCCTCGGGATTTCATCAGATTCCGATGGCTGAAGAAGACAAGGAAAAAACTGCTTTCTCAACAGCACATGGGCATTATGAGTATAATTCAATGCCATTCGGAATGAAGGATGCGCCAGCGACATTCCAACGTTTGATGAATACTGTTTTAGCAGGACTACAAGCATCTAAGTGCTACGTTTATTTAGACGACATTGTAATTCACGGAGCAACACTGAAAGAGCACAACGATAGGCTCATCGAGGTACTAAAGCGACTGCAGGAGAGCAATCTCATCCTCCAGCCAGACAAATGTCAATTTCTTCGAAAGGAAACTAGTTATTGAGGGCATGTGATAACGTCGGAGGGAATTCTCCCAGATCCCTCGAAAATCGCGGACGTCAAAAAATTTAAGAGCCCGACAAACGTTAAACAGGTGCAGTCATTTTTAGGGCTAGCAGGTTATTACAGGAGATTCATAGAAGGATTTTCGAGTATAGCACGACCGTTAACGCAACTTACGCAAAAGGGACGCAAGTTCGAGTGGACAACGGTAGAAAAAAGCGCATTCGAAACGCTAAAATCAAAGCTCATCACGGCACCCATCCTAAAGTATCCGGATTTCACGAAACCTTTCTTGATAACAACAGATGCATCCGACAAGGCAATCGGAGCAATCCTCTCTCAAGGACCAATTGGGCAAGATTTACCAATAGCGTACGCAAGTCGAACGCTTAACAAGGCCGAAAGAAATTACTCGACCGCTGAGAGGGAAATGTTAGCAATCGTCTTCGGAACTAGGCAGTTTAGACCATACGTATATGGAACGCATTTCACTGTGATCACGGATCACCTCCCTCTTAAATAGATCTTCAAAATCGAGGATCCTGGATCAAGGTTACTGAGAATGAGATTAAAACTCGCCGAACACGAGTATGATGTAGTCTACAAACCTGGAAAACTAAATACGAATGCGGACGCGCTCAGCAGAATATATAAGATTTACAGCAACAACCAGGAATTCGAAGAGGAAAAACCTTTGGAAGAAGGTACGGAACCTTCAGAAGGTACAAACATTCTCGTAATATCAGAAGAAAAAGAAGAAGAAGAAGAGGAAAAAGAAGATGATGATGAATCGGAACCGGAATACACAGAAGACAAGAAGAAAAAGATCTTGTACGAATATCACGACGCACCCATGGGTGGGCACCAAGGCGTATCGCGTACACTAGAACGCATAAAAATGGAACACAGGTGGCCGAATATGCGCAAAGAAGTAGAAGATTACATAGGTAAATGCGAGAAATGTCAGAAAAATAAAACGCAGAGGAAACTGAAAGCACCCATGATAATCACCGATACTCCTTCGAAAGCCTTTGAAAAATGTGCGCTAGATATCGTAGGGCCGTCGACTGTAACTAATACAGGCAATAAGTATGTACTCACATTTCAAGATGCTTTAACCAAATTTAGCAAAGCTATGCCAGTGGCTGACCAGGAAGCTTCCACAGTGGCTAGAGAATTCGTAAAAAATATTATATGCGAATATGGAACACCCAAGGTAATCCTTACTGATCAGGGAACGAATTTTTTAAGCAATGTATTTAAGAATATGTGTAAGCTTTTGAAAATCGAGAAAATTCAAACGACGGCATACCATCCAGAATCTAACGGAGCCCTGGAACGATCACACAGAACACTAGCAGAATATCTAAAGAATTATATCGAAGAGGACCAGAGCAACTGGGATGAGTGGTTGCCGTACGCTATGTTCACGTACAACACAACCCCTCACACTGCAACAGGGTACACCCCGTACGAGCTTGTTTTCGGGCACCCGGCAGAAATACCATCATCGGTAAAGCAAGCGCCGAGACTTACTTACGCGTATGACGACTACGTTCAGGAACTACGCGAAAGACTTAGGGCGGCTAATCTCAAAGCAAAAGAGAATCTGGAAGCAGCCAAGGGAAAAGCAAAATCATACCACGACAAAAAAACGGTAGAGACAAAATTCCAGCCAGGAGATAAGGTTCTTCTACTAGATGAGACGGTTCGGCGGGGGAGATCAGCGAAATTAACGCCAAAGTATGTAGGTCCATACGAGATCACGGAAAAGCATTCGGATGTCAACTACACCATCCGGAAGGGTCGGAAGGAGACCAAAGTTCACGCCAACCGATTGAAGTTATTCGTAGAACATTGACTAGAAGGAGAGAAGCACGTCCCCAGCACCTATCCCACCCCTCACCATATTCCTCACAAATTTCACCATATAACGAAGGGAGGGGATGCATTAGTAGTAATATCTAAATTGACTTGCAGATCATGCCTGGCGATGGCGCTGGCAAAAGAAGAAATCAGTCCATCTTTCAAGATCGAGAGGTTCAGGGATAATCCGGGCGTTTACTTCGAGAAAATAGGGACGCTGCAGGTGTACAAAGATAGGTGGAGTTTAGTAATAGACATGGACCTCCGCACGGTATTCGAGAGAGAAAAAAATGTGAAGGCACACCTGAACAATATACGCAAGACATGCGAGATTCCAGATAACGCAGGCTCGCTGTTATGTGAGACTATGAGTGAAACAGTAGGAAATTTGTTAGATAAGGTTGATAGGGGTTTGCAACTAGTCCGCGACGTCACATGCGTCGGGCCGGCACGAAAGCGCCGAGGTTTGATAGACGGTTTAGGCTCGATAGCCAAATCCTTGTTCGGGACTATGGATGCAGCAGACGCGGCTAGGATAGATCAAGAGATCGATGATCTTCGGGAAGATCAAGCCAACCTAAAAACGGCAATGAGTAAGCAAATCTAAATAGTATCATCGACGCTAGGAGTGTTTAATAATACCATGAGGGTAGTGCAAGAAAATGAGCAAACTTTGCTCAAGATAACTAAGCAGCTTAGTATCAGTCTTTCCAACGGTATAGAGAGAACAGCAGCGAGGCAAAAGCTCGACGAGCATATAGAGGCAATAGGCCTAATAGTAGATGCGTTGCTGAGTGATCTGAAGGATTTGGTACAATTTTTAACAGAAATAAAAAGGGGTATTATCAACCCCACCGTGCTTACTCCAGCCAAAATACTAGAGTACCTCTCGTCGGCACTACCACACCTGCCGGCGGGTCACAGCTTCCCTATACCATTGACGCGACCAGGGGTATCATTGTTGATGACAGTCGCGCATATTAAATCTTACGGGAGGGAAGACACGGTAGTCACAGTAATAGAAATACCTCTCATAGGTAGTGAAGAGTATAGCATCAGCAAAGTATATCCTGTGCCTGTAAGGGCACAAAACGATACCTATTGTTATCTAGAAACAACGGAGGAATTAGCAGTGGTGGACCATGATTATAGAAATTACCTACGAATGAAGGAGGCGGACTTGGGGACGTGTAAACGTTTAGGTGAACACTATTTGTGCGACCCAAGGCGCCCTACGAACTCAATAGGAATAGGTTCACCCTGTGAAATTGCTATTCTCTCGAAGCTGGACGTAGAACTATCACAATGCCCGAAAAGAATTGTTAGGGTAAACAAGGCAATAGTTTTAGTTTTGAATAGACCAGGAACATGGTTATATATAGCTCCAGAGGCCGAGGCAATCACAGTAGCTTGCGAAGGGTTGCCTGCGGCGCGTGAAACATTGATAGGCACTGGCATCATAGCTCTCAACGGGAAATGCGCTGTAACTGCGAAGGATTTCCGTATGGAGACATTACGGCAGTATCAAAGCAGGCAGGAATTCAGTTACCTGCCACCGTATAACCTTAGTTTGCACGAGACGGACTGGGAGGCAATCCCTAAGTCCAGTGATAAAAGTGTCAGTGTAGTGCTAAAGAGCGTCCTGCGAGACGCAAACGAGCTAAACTCATTGGGAACTAGCCTTGAGAACCTACATAAGGAATTAGACGATAAGAACAATAGTCACAGGCGGCACCTGCCGTTTGTGGCACCTTCATATCCAATAAGTGGAATAGTATTAGTAGGCATGATAGGTTACATAATCTATAAATGTGTATCTACAGGTAAATTTAGATGTAAAGAAACGTCACGACAAACAGTGGCACCGGAGCCTCCGCAACCGCGGAAACGGGTTCCGATGGCCAGGGAAACTGTTATTAATTTGAAACGTAACTCGTCTATCACGGGTACGACGTAATCAGCATTAAGTTATGAATGGGTTTTTACTAGTAAGAAACATGTAATGAATTGGGATAAGAGTATATGTAATATGTATTATATATAAGTAACCACAAATAAATTATTGTATCTAATATCAAAATAATAAAGCCGGGTTTGGGTTAAAGTAAGATTAGCAAATAAGGTTAAGACTAAGGGAATTTGTACTTAGTAAATAAGGGAAAAATAGTCCGGCGGCCTATTCTCCTAAGGGGGGAGGGATGTTGAGAATTGTTACTCAACATTCCAATACATTTCGTAAATTGACTACCTTTAATAATTAAGCAAGGCATGACCTGGAATGCGACAAAGCGCATCGCATTGCAGGTTGCGCCAATAATCGAGTAAGCATTATGTAAGTTATAAATTAGGCTAAAGACGGAGCCGCGCTTCAGTCTTGAGCAGATACCTTGAAGAAAGCGGAGGCTATCTCCGAATACTCATTGACTCGAACCGGAGCAAGTGCTCCAAACGCAATTCTTTTGTACTTTGTTAAATATTAAATAAACTACTACTATCGTTGCTATCTTGCACTAGAGTGATCTTTGTATATCACCTCTGGGAACAACCCAATAACTCCCTGTATCCCATAATCACGGGGGTTAAATATTACAACACTAGACAGCCATAATCGTGGGGTACACAGAAAAAAAGATTAACTTGAGCCAAGAAAATTATTCTTGGTTGAAGATAATTTGGCGGTCTAATAAGGAAGACCGAAATTTTCTCAGATCAAGTCAAAAATTTTCGGTCTTTCTTCTTGGTCTCTTGAATCAAGTGAACCTTTCTTTCTGTGTATCTGGTCCTGGATTTTTTAGAAGAAGTACAACATTTGACCTTAATCTTCAACCAGATCATGATGAATGTATAGTAGAAATATCATCCGAGATGTTCATCGATGTTAAGTTACACCTGGTGAAACGGTGACATTTGACTCCCCCAATTCGTATGGCTGATGAACATCCAAATTACAGGTCGAAATGCATGCGGAATCGCCGCGGGCTTCGCCATTGGTGAGGGGGCGACCAAACGCGCGAAATTCAAATCGCCTCATGCGGCATACACCACCGACACCAGCGAGCACTCCTCGACGACGTCGCCACAACAACAAGTTTGAATATATTGGCCCACGAGAAGAAATTCAACGGCAGCAAATGGTAAGCATACGATTGAAAGTTCTTGGATATAGTAGACAGGGAATCCGTGACAAATACTTCACAAGGGACTTCCTTTTTTTAATCGGTATCGAATAGCTATTGAGCTATGTTTTAGAAAAATGATTATTTATAGTTGTTTTCCTCGGTTGAATACAAAACTCTAACTTTCCATGTTCCAATCTTTTTCTTCGAATATTCCGAAAAAATTTGTTTCATTACCAATATCACCTTTTTCTTATTGATGTTATTTACGTTATGTTCTCAATTTTCCAGAATTTCGAGTGATTACACTGAAATAGTTAAAAATACCTTTGATAGAAATGTCTTAATGACAGTTTTTCATTCGGCCCCCCGACAAACTTTTGTACTCAGTCACGATTGAGAAATATCACTTATTGAAATTCACTTTATATTATGAAAACCGCGAGAAGCGGGCCGGTCCCCTGTAAGTGGTTAAATGTCGTGTATCAGAGCATACGTCCTTCTACCACAGGACACGCAAATATTAATGAAATAATCTGCAATCAATGATCCGCAACAGGTTAGGCTGGGTCGTTATGCAACGGTCACCCGCGACACGTGGGAGGTGATGATTCACAAGAAGGACTCGCAATTCGTCAAGGATGTTGCAGTCGTCCTGTGGGGAGAAAAGGTTCTTGCACGCAGGTGCTTGAACTCAAGGAAGGCAAATAAAGGAAAAGGTCCGGGTGACGAGATCAGACTCCCCCTGACTCCCGAAAAATTACAAGTATTAAAAGGTATCAATCCTAGCAGTAATGCTCCAAGAATCTTATTGCAGTATTCCCGCAGATCTGTTGCAAATCCTTCAGAGTATTTCACTGAGTACAGTATACAAGCAGAACAATTGAAGAATCTGTATCAGCTATACAGGGTGATTCAGAATTCGTGACGAATCTCTCGAGGGGTTGATCCTCTTCAAAATTGGGATCAAAAGTTCCTCAGCCATTTTTTCAAAAAAGATTTTTTTCCTTTGAATTTTTTTTTACCGAAAAACGATTTTTTTCAACAATTTCTGTTTTCTGTTTTCATATCATTTGTCCATTTTGAAGAATCTCAAATGATGCCAGTGATTTTTTTTTTTCAATATTTCAGACATTTCTCGGTGAAAGTGTCTTATTTGGTGAAAGATGTTGGAAAAATGTGTTATGGTCCCAACGGAAAAAATTGTTGGAAATTAAGTTTCCTTTTCGTCTCAAAACATGCGGGAAATTTTTTTTTGTGAACAAATTCAAAAAAACAAGTGCGCAAGACGATTAAAGTTTCTTTCTTTCAACATGCAATTTTTTCGGAAATTACATACACGATAAAATGATTGATACAGCTTTTTTCACCTAACACAGGGGTCGGCACACTCATTAGGCCAAGGAGCCAAAGCCGTAAATCCACTCAACCCACTCACCGGCACTAATCCTTTTAACGCCGTTTCTGGGAATTTGGCAGGTATGGGTGGGGATATGCAGGTATGAAAAGACTTGGACGGTCATACGCAGTTCTTGCCGTCCCAAATAGACCGCACACCCCTTAGTTCCTTTTATTTCTCCTGAACGCTGCCCCTACCATCGAACTTTCAGGTAAGGACAACTGACCGTTCTCAGGTAGACCGAGGAGTCTTACGGCCGTAGTAATTGACACTTAGAGCCAGGTTGGCTCCGAGAGCCAGGCCGTGCCGACCCCTGACCTAACATCGTCGCCTTTTCATTGCACATTGCCTGTTCAACAAATTGACCAGGGCGGGCGTTGATGGCGAACCAAGGGAAGCTCGCGTGAGGAGAGTGTGGCGACCCGTGTCGCAGAAAATCTACCACATTCGTAAAAAGTTAAAGCTCACTTAGATTGTTATTACACTGTACAGTAATGTTCATTAATGGGTTCGCGGTGGCTAAATTTTTATTCTGACGTTATCGCAAACGAGACTCCATTCTAGTCGTATTTCATGTGCCAATGGCCGAAATTATAATGATAATAATTATGACCCTCTATAAAAATAATATATTATTTTATTTGATTGTATCCGGAAAAGTCCGTGAAAATACAGTAAGCCACCGCGAACAGATTAATGAACATTACTGTACATACAAGGATGATAAAGTTTGTTTCAATAATAACTTGAGCGAGCTTTGACTTCTCATATACCGGGAATATTCGGTGAGACTACACGATCCTCTTGCTACGTCAAAACCAACACAGGCGCGCACCGCGTGCGTGAGGTTCGTTCAGGACGGAATGAGGTGCCAGTCACATTGCATCCCTTCCCGAACGAGCCTCACGCACGCGGTGAGCGCCTGTGTTGGTTTTGCCGTAGGAAGGGGATCGTGTGGTCTCACTAAATATTCTCGGTATATACTGTAACGAGGCAGATTTGTTCAGCCTCGTAAATGAACCATCTCCTCTTCCTCAGACCGAAGTGACCACCTTAGTTAATAAACCGAATCCAAAGCGAGAAGTCCCAGCTCGAGTGCGCAAGGTCCATTGTAGTAATTATAAGTTCATGTACTAATACTTTTTCCCGTTCCCTATATCTTATATTCCCGTACCGTTCCTGCCCAAAATCATCGAGGGAGATCATCCCTCAATCTCATCCGGCCTGACGGGCCGCCCGGCCTTCGAGGAATTAACCAGGGGAGACGAGTCATCGTATCCCGAGATATGCCTGGAAGAGCGCTGCAATAAGAATCTGTCACATGGAGTAGCCCCTATCCTTCCTCTACCTGTCCCGCACCGGCTTGGTCCACCGGTCCAATATGCAGAATTCCGCCTTCCAGGATATCGAAACAAATAGAACACGACGAGACATCTAACAACCCCCTGGCGAAAGCTTGAAGTGCCAAAAGGCCCTGTCAGGCCCGCGACACAACCCGGCTGCAGAAGTCAACACGCCCATTAGTTTTATGCGCAATACCCCCCTCACCCCCCAAATAGCATTTAGATAGAGACAGATCTAGACGCTTCACTTCTTGCTTGGAATCAGTTCGATACAGTCCTGTTTATTGAAAAACGATTTTAATTGTTTCTTTGTTCGAAGTTTATCGAATATTAACGTCTAAAGCCAATAAATATTAACGTCATAAACTCAGTTAGTGAGTGTTGTACCTTGTAAAAGGTAAGATTCCGACTTAAGACGACTCATCGATTGATTATAGATTGATTGAAAAGAAATTCGTTTCTTCTTGCGTAGTTGGGTCAGGCCTCTAAGAGGGTGACGCCATTAACATATCATCGAATTGTCGTGCTTTAGTTTTGTTTAACTATTGATTATTGATTATATTATTGATTATTGTATTCCTCCTGATATATATCGTGCCTTATCGATTGATTTTTCGAGAAAATACCGTCTATAATAATCATAGCGTCAATAATTGTCGTACCGTCCCTGTTTCTCGTATCGTTATTATTCATCGTGTTTTTATTATTTATCGTATCGTCATTATTCATCGTATTTTTATTATTTATCGTCTAAACCTGGTTTATCGTATAATTAGTAGTTATCGTATCGTCAATTATTTGTCTTAAATCGTGTGTTAAATATTTCCGTGTCTCTTTCCTTGGAAGTATTATTAATTGTTAATTCGGATCACCTACAATTGTTATTTGTTAAACTCTCAGAAAATATATCCCCGCGTGGAAAAATAAGTTCGTAGTCAAATACGACAAAAATCTCGACGGCTTGTCGAGCCACGGATCTCTGGAAAAATCGGTCTACAGGCTGTAGATTAGCTAATGTAAAATAATCCCCTTCCCGTAACCCCTTGTCGTTGAAAGTAGTCAGTAAACCCTTAATAAACCTTGAGCTGGTATAAGTACCATTACTTCGATTTATAATTTGTATTAGATTCTCGCGTTCCCTTTGTGTTAATTTGTTGCGGCGTAGTTGCATGGCGTGCCTCGTGTAAAGTTGCCTTGGTCATCTTTGCACGAACTTGTTTGAATCTAGTCCCGACGCCTTGCACTTCCTATAGAAAGACGCCTTGCATGTACTATAGAAAATTCTGTAATACCGACTGGTCCCATTAGTTCTAAGAAGTCCCCAAATTATTGATTTTATAGATTTCCGATCCACCTATGTTACCGACCTATAACTTATGAACTAATATTTTAGTGAGATTGATTCCTACCGTACCATATTTGTTTTCTTCCTTTTATGTAAATTGTCCTACCTTCTCTTCTTCTATATTACCTTATATTCTATATTGTTATCTGTCCTACTTTCCATCTGTGACCTAGTCAGTCAGCTGTTCCGAATTAATTTTTGTTTGAATTGTTCAATTGTGTTAGTCCTGATCCAAGGTATCGGCTTTGATTGTTTTATTTGTTTTATTTTGTGTTTAATTATTCTAAATATTTATTGTTAATTATCGTTATTGGTTTCTTTGTGATTAAATCCATAAACCATCAAAATATATAAGTCTACCCTAAATTATTTCGCCCCCATGTTCCCCTCACGCTGAGCCAACCGTACAGTATAATTGTTGTTAATTAATATCTCCTGTTATTTCATTTCGTTTATTATAATATATTTTATTTAATTCAATAAATACTATTACTTTATTTTACTTCATTTCAATTGTTATTATTTCATTTCATTTATAGTTATATTATCGTTCCGTTCCCGTCCCCTTTATTTTGTTTACCGCGGTACCCCTAGGTACCTGGCGCCCAACTTTTAGCAAACCAAGGAAGGTGCCGAATCTTTGTTAGTCGTGCAACCCGACGGAGTAAAACCCCCACCGTCGGCTCTGCTCGTCACAATACTTATATGAGATCAAAATTTGAGGAAAAGGGACATAGTATTGATTAGGGAGTTCTTTGCGGAGGATCAACAAAAAGACTGAATGTCTTGATATAAGATATTCAATATTAAAATGATAATAATATATTGATAATAAATATTAAATATTAAAATATAATATAAAAAATGTATAAAATATTATGTAAGAAATATATCGATTCCCACATTCTAACATGTCGTATCCCAAAAAATTTGAGATATTGACTTTTTTGAAAAATGGAATGATAATAATGTTTCGCAGCTTGTGTTTGAGTTCTAGTCAAATTGTTGATTCACCATTTTCAAACAAATATTCGAATCCGTGAAGTCGTATCTTCTCAATAGTGATAATTTTCCAAATGTGGGTTATGACATGTTAGAACGTGGGTATCGATATAAAATAAGGTAGTCATAATGTTTCTTTTGTTTTGCTGGAAATAAACCGCTAGATATGAGCATAATACAAATGATAAGTTTTCTTTTTGACCGTACTCTGTAAAGTTATATTATAACACTCCCTCAATGTCTTTTTGTTAACATTTCACTTATTGACTCTCTCCTCCGAATCTCTGCTGTCTCTTGTTGGTTTCTTCCCTATGGCCTTATCTCTACTTTCTTATATACTATACTTGTATAGATTAGAATGGCCGTTAAAAAAAAAGTTTGCGCTCCATCCTGAAAAATATTAAGTTTACCTTGAAAAAATGAGATCCCCAAAGTTTCATTGCTTTATCTCAATGTTAAGGGGTGCCGGCAATTTTTATTTTAATTTTAATTTTTATATATATATATTTTTTTTAATAGTTCAGAATATTTTGTTTTCAATAATCACAATATAACTCAAAATCTGATGAATAGCGTAATCAATATACACATATTTTCGTATAAGGTTTGCCTGATCATTCCTTTCGCCCACTGGCCGGGGCGTCTTAATACACCTAGTTTTTGATTAAAAAAATACGTGGGATCCACAGTCTCTAAAGACGGCACTGCGTCACGAGAAATTCCGTTGTGTGCGCGCGCATCACGCATGAGACGGTTGGATTGTCGTGCATATTTCGATGGAAACACAACTGTAGTCAACGCGTCTCGCAATTGCCTTTTCTTTGCTACATACTTTCAAGCACATACTCGTCGCGAGAACGTTCCAATTTCAGTAAACATATATAATATATAAAGAGTCTTCAGTTTGGTCATTGTACTCTTCAATCAGTATACAGATCGAAGAAATACAGTAGAGCGTGTACTATACTGCTACCCTTTCGGCAGGAGAAAACAAAGAAAAAACAAAGTGAAGTTTACATCGTTTCGGATATCAGACAGAACGTGAGTATACTCATAGTATGTCTGCAATTAATTGCGGGCCAAATAATTGAAAAACGTGATCTAGAGAATAATCGTGGGATCTCAATGGAAAAATGTAATATGCGTGTTTTCGGTATTAGTGCGAGAGAGATAGCGCCATTGGTCTCACGGGCTGTGTTCCAATTGGTAAGTGTGCACACTCGTACTTACTAAGTAAGTATGCGAGTGTACGAGGGCACGAGGGTGCGAGGGTACGAGTGTGCACACTTACCAATTGGAACACAGCCACGGTATGAGCGAGACGGCCGACAACTTGTTTCATCTTCTCCTGACAATTGATTTATATGTAGTTGATTCGCTGATGAGGCTTCATTAATATTCCATCGGGGACCTACTGATAAGTCAATTCGACGAATAATTTCACTTCCGGATATAACGAGGGTAAAACTTAAATTGGTCGAGGTGACAACTCGAGGAGGTCGGGTCGTTTCTTGGCCGAGGTCGCGCCTTATACAAGCGGTCGCGTCACATAAATCGGCGCATTAATCGTTCCACCTCAAGAAGGCCGATTTTGGGTGTATTTGACCTTGTATTTTCTGCATCTTCGAAACTTTTGCCACGTGTTATATATGCTAGAATATATGTAAAAAAGTTGACACCTATTTGAACGTTCGGCGAAATGATTTTCTCTACTAGTTATGACTCAATGCATTCTACTGTTAAAATGTCGCGCGAGCATCTTTGAGAATTATTATCTCGGGTCTCTGTTACCGTAGGGATATCGTCATAAACGCCTTCTGACGGTAATAAAAGACGCGTTTTGAAAAAATTAGTAAGTTCTGGAATAACATATTTTTGTTACATTCATGGGCAATGAAAATGTTCGTCAATTTTTTTTTTAACTCTCCAAAAAATATAATCGCATTCCTTGACCGATTCTAAAAACGGCGATATTTTTTTTTTATGACAATGCGATTTTTATAAATATTATTTAAATATAATATAAGAAATATAATAAACCAGCATAGGTGACATGAACAGTACTTTATGAAAAAAAAAAAATTGAGCCAGATAAACTGAAGAGTCCCAAAACGCACGAAAAGTCGGCACAGTATAGGTTGGTCTGTATTTCTCTCCGAGAGTGAGTAAGAGAGAGAGCGAGAGATAGATAGATAGATAGATTTTTTTTGGTCCTAGGGGCCTATCACGTCCAACGCAGGAAGCCAGCTAGTTTTTAGAACTGAATGAATTTTGTTGTTTATTTTTCTGTTATTTATTAATTATTTGATTTATGGAACTCCGCTGCACTGATTTAATAGATAGATAGATAGATAGTAAACGTATACTTATGCCGTAGCCACAAATTGGCCATTGGGCAATTTACAGAAAATAGTACACAGTTACCAATTTTTACAACAAAAAGGCTTACAGAGTTATGCAGAACGGCTTACAACGATAACTTGGAAGCGAGAGTCAATTTAATATCGTGAAGAAATAATTAAACTGAATAAAGTGAGATAAAGTGACCATAGTACAGAAAAAAGTTGCTCCTACAATTGAGGGGATGGGCGGAATAACGGTATATGTCGGGTTATACCGTTTTTCCGGAGATTGCATAAAAATGATCAGTGACCACAGAGCTACATTATATATTAATTTGATAAAAATCGGTTGAAATTCAAAGGGTTAAACCGAACAGCTTTTTCAAAAACGCTATATCAGTCTATGTTAGCCTCCTACGTTTTTCTCATTTATCTCCAAACTATGTTTTTCAAATTATACCGTTATTCCGCCCAACCCCACAATTTACACAAACATAATGAAAACCAGACTACAAATAGGATGAAACTTAAGCTAAATTGAAGCTAGGGAACTCTGAGTCGATAGTCCGCGACTTTGCCGAGAGGCATTTGAGAGAGATAGATAGATAGATAGATAGATAGATGGTTTTTCTTTGTCCATAGCAATGTTGGGCAAGTATTATAAATACAAAAGAGAAGATATACATAGAGAGAATGACAGAATAGTAAAAATAAAAATAAAACAACAACTATAACTAAGAACTAGAAGCAAGGCTAGAGACCAATAGCTGGAGATGAGCAGCTTAAAGAGAGATAGATAGATAGATAGATAAGTTTATTTACCCATAACAATATTGATTAGAGATATAGATAGATAGATAGATAGAGCGGATTTGATTCGACCTTGGAACAATGTTCCCTAAGGCCGTAGGCTGAGTATAGAGCATGGCAAATGAAAGTAAGTAACTAACTAAGAGAGAAAGAGAGAGAAAGAGAGAGAGAGAGAGAGAGAGAGAGAGAGAGAGAGACCGGAGCGAGACCGGAGCGAAAATGAAATCGTGTTGCTATAATATATCCTCACGGCGCACACCGCTAAGTTTCTCGACCTGGTACTTTCTGGCAACGCTGCTGGTGGCTGGTTTTCGTCAAGTCTTGGCAACAGCGCATCAGCCGTTAGACGAGGATAACACTCCTTGCTCGCTGGTCTCTTTCACTCTCACTCTCACTCTTACTCTCACTCTCGCTCTCGTGAGCGTAGCTGCAATACAAGTCCATGTTTGCCACATCGTGAAGAAAGAAAGTGAGCAAGAGTTCAGTGCTTTCAACCAAAGCTTCAACCGAATGTTGTGAATAAAGCATATTGCAGTAACGGTGAATTCTGTGAACATTGTTAGTGACGGGAAGAATGCAATCTACAACATCGTAGACGGTATTGCTAATATCTGTTCAACGTACCGACCGCGTGGTTACTACAGCCATTTGCACTACGTAACCTCGAAATTTTTTGTTTCTACTTCGCCAAGCGTGTACGGGTCTTTCTTCAAACGGACATTTTTATATTCCGGTGAGCATTCGGTCCAATGACATGTTTTCCATGGTTATAAAATTGAAGTAACTCAATTTTCATTTTTTATTATATTCCATTTCATTCATTTTTCGTCAATACAAGTTTATACATAACTAGTCTAACTAAGTATATATATAACTTTTAGAGTGTTATTAGACTTGAAATTTCTGACGAGAAAAATTGTCATACATAACATAACCTAACAGTGAAACATAATTTCTGAACAATTATCTCAACATTCACAGCCGACATATGGCCACCCAAGATTGGAAACTCACTGAACATTGAAACGCGCAGGGTGCATCGGCTCGTGAAGCAGAGTTGGTCTAGGATCAAGCGATTTAGAGAAGTTAGCTATTTCGTCGCAACATCCACAGATAGGGTCTCTAAATGCGATCATGGTGTCCGTAGTACGACCTATTTACATGAACCGAGCGATTGACCAGAGTAATCAGAGCCTAATCCTTGGTCTAAAAGCACAAGCTGACGACTTCAGAAAACTTTTCTCCGAACGAATCAACACGACTAGGCCTACACATTTGGCGCAGACATCGGGTAGAGGTGAGTGTTCTTGGCGATGGCACACAAACAACATTGCTATTAAAATCCCACAGTTTCAAAATGAAAATTCGGATAATCCTCATGTATTGATATATAGTTCTTGATTATTTCAGATTTTATGTCCTCCGCTGAACATAAATTCAGTCCATCAAAGAAAAAGCAGTTGTCGTAGGGTACACGTTGCTGCGTTGGATGAAATTTTTTTCAACTTTGGAGGATATATTCTGTATGAATGTAATCTAGGGCCAAACCACGAGGCTGAAGCTAGCAGCCAGAGTTAGCAGCCGAACGCTGCTACGCATAGGCATCAACGTTGACGCCTATGCGCAGCAGCGTTTGGCTGCTAACTCTGGCTGCTAGCTTCAGCCTCGTGGCCGAACCAATAACATTTGATGAATTCAATTTTATGACGTAGGAATTTTTGGTTCTAAAACAATTTTTTAAACAACGACTGAAAAAAAAAACATCACAATCAAAAATTTCTACGTCTGAAGCTGAGATACATTGAATAATATTGGTTTGGCCCTAAAGTACATTCGTACAGAATATTTCCTTGAAAGTTGAAGAAATCCCATCCAACGCAGCAACCTGTACCCAACAACAATTGCTTTTTCTTCGATAGACTGAATTTATGTTCAGCGGAGGACAAAAAATTCGGAACAGTCATGAACTATGCATCAAAATAGCACTAATGAATTGTAGAAAAACTGAGTCGCTATAATGTTTTCTCAGAGCGTAGCAGTGATTTGAAAAAAAAATTGTAAAGGTGTATGTACCTCCTTAAGGGAACCTATAAGCAGTTAGGTTGAGGAAAATATGTGCCATTCCAATGATACTCATGGTCACCTCGAAGTAATGTAGACATTTGCTATATTTTATTCTCTGCATTTACAGAAGTATAACCGCAGTGTATGCGATACCAGTGTCAATACCACAACCCCGGGCAGATTA
Organism: Tenthredo livida; assembly: GCA_963992785.1. Lineage (NCBI taxonomy): Eukaryota > Metazoa > Arthropoda > Insecta > Hymenoptera > Tenthredinidae > Tenthredo > Tenthredo livida. The sequence continues at coordinate 7,043,941 of OZ023073.1, forward strand.
TACTATTCTAGTCTCGAAATGTTCGTCAGATTGTGATTCACAATACACTCCTTGTCCTTGGAAATGGGTCGTCTAGTTTGATCATAAAAAATGTCATAGTAATGAAAGCTTGACATTTTTCCAATGCAGGTTTGAAAGATGTAATGAACTATGTTCGACACGCTCGAATCATCAATATTTTCGAGGCCTCCACAAGAGCTATTTCTACAACCCCTTAATTTAAATATTGTCAATATTCATGATTTCACTGATTACATATGTGAATGAATTCTGAAAATTATTTATATTGTTACAAATGAATTCGTGTTTGATGTTTGTATTTATCTCACGTTCATCTTTCTAATCTGATTCAATTATTGTGATACGAACTTATTCCTTCAGTGCTATTCGATTTATATTGTGTAAAAGCATATTATTACAAATGACATAGAATTGAGTATAACATGAGTAGCATAGATAACAATTCAATTCTATTGATATTTTATGCGACGAGCAGTATGAAATGGCTTGGAGCTGGATCAACTGGTGAAATACTGTTCACAAATCGCATAGAAGACGATACTTTTTTTTAATCATTGTATTCTATCGGTTATTAGAAGCAGCGTAATCAAGAAATTTTTTCGATCGTTTGTAGTGACTACTATATGTTCACGGATTGTATTTTCAAAATTTGCAGTTCTCCATGGATCCCCCCGAACGTAGAAGCTACAAAAAATATCTAGAGCCCGAGTCACATGAACCTGTACCGAAGACTTCCTGGCTTAGATTCAAGAAACAACGTCGTACCCAACCGGTGAATATAGCAATTTCATGAATATATGTCACGTTGCATTACAACTGAACAATATTCTTCAGAAAGTCATTTTATCATAGGAGGTGGTTGAAATGTCGTCTTCTAGTGAAAGCGAGGAAGAAGTGCTTGTTCGAGCTGCCAATTCTGAAAACCCAGATGTAGTTCCGGCTCACCACAGTGCCGAATGTGAGCCCTCTGAAGTATTGGCGAAGGTGATGCGTTATTATTTTTATTTCCGCTGTATATCCATATTTGCGGGTTGTATACAGTGTTTGAACTCCGCAATAAATAATGTTATTCGTGCAATAATTTCAGACCAACCTCACGGAACATCTGGTAGAGGAGAATCATACTGTGTGCGACGTTGTCCGGTCGTTGGTGACGGAGATTGATGATATTGAGATCGCTGTAGAAATAACGTGGATCATGTGATGACGATGGCAGAATATTATTTCACGTTTGTTCACAATCAGTATTCAATCAGTCTACGAAATCGTGTGTATCAATTTTAATTGGAATACTCCGTTACATCAAAAAGCAATAAAAATGAGGAATGACGAAAACGTTATGCTTCAATCACTCGAAAGATTTCTTGGTGTTGCAGTAACGCAAACATTATTTGATCACAGTCTATTCGAAAGCTCTCACCAACTTGCCAAATATAAAATATAAATATTGTATTTCACGATCTGTTACGTAAATATCTAACAAGATGTGTGAATCTTTGATAAACGTTCATTTGGAGTAACGTTTGATTTAGTGGGTATCATTTTCTATTACCGAAAGAAAATGAAGACGCTCCTGATTTTTTCATGCACGAACACGACGACCAGGATCGTTTCATGGACGCTATTGACGAAACCAATGATTTACCGAGTGAAGAGAGCGCTGGAGAATATTTGTTCGGACAAGGTTACACGTCATTTCAAGCAGCCATAGACAGCGAAGTTTTCAATAAAAAAATTACCGTACCTGTGAACAAAAGTATTGGCGAAGTAGTGCTGATGATTCTGAAGTTTGTACTGGTGCACGCGCTTTCTCTGACTGAGACAACTGATTTATTTGAAATGATGAATTGTATTTTCGCAGAACCAATTTTATCAAACACCAGGTATCTGATAGATAAATTATTCTATCCGAAATCTAACATGTATTTGTACGCAACATGTACCACGTGCGGTGCAGGCATGGGTCGGTTCGAACGTAAAGATCATCATATGACATGTTCGATGTGCAAAACAATTGTTGATGTTCGGGATTATGCGTATAAAGACTTTTTTGTTATAATGGATGTTGCGTCTCAGATATCTACATTGATAGAGTCGAACAGTGATTATTACGATAACGTAATGAATCATAGAGTTTATAAAGATAGTTGCATACGTGACATTTATGACGGTTAAAAGTACCGCGAGTTTGTCGAGAGTTTAAATCCAAGGGACAGACATAGCTACGCTACTATCACTTTCAATACTGATGGAGCACCTTTGTTCGAAAGTTCGCGTTATTCTATTTCGCCCATTTTCATAATGGTGAATGAGCCACCATATCACGAGCGAAGTAAAGAATTGATATTAGCAGGTCTCTGGTTCGGGAAAAATAAACCGAATATGAACGTATTTCTTGAACCATTCGTGGAATGTATGAATGACCTTCCAAACAAAGGTGTTGAGTGCATCGTAAAGGGACGTAAATTGTGCGTAAAAATCTTCATTCTTGTTTGCTGTGTGGATGCGGTAGCTCGCGCACCGGTGCAAGGTTTTACACAATTTAACGGATCATACGGCTGTGGCCAGTGTCTGCATCCAGGCGAATGGGTGAGAAGTAGTCCGCACAATTTACGATCTGGAAGCACTAAATATCCGCTGCAGGATAATGTTACAAAAGACAGGAATATGAAAGAAACGATAGAGCACATGCAGAGAGCTGTAGAATCTAACCAACCTCTATTCGGTGTCAAATGTCCATCTCAATTGATAAACTTGTTGCACTATGATATCATTTATGGTTGTATCGTCGATTCGATGCACTGCTGTTCCGGAATCGCGAAACAGTTTGCCACTATGTGGTTCGGCAATAAAAGTAAAGCTGGCATCCTATCTAGAGGCATGATAACAAATATTGATGCACTCATTAATAACGTCAAAGCACCGCATCAGATCGTTAGATTCGCTCGTTCGTTTTCGGAAAAAGAGTATTGGAAGGCTCGCGAGTGGGAAAACTGGAGCATGTTTTATAGCATGGCGGTTCTGCGAAACATATTGCCAGATAACTTACTGATGCACTGGGCTTTGTTCGTCGAAGCATTTTACATATTGTCCAAAGGAGAAATGACAATTCGTGAAGTGGTCGTAGCTGATAAGTTATTACGCGAATTCGTCGGTAAAACTGAAATTTTATACGGTAAAACAGCTATGACCTTCAATGTACATTCACTTCTACATTTGGCAAGAAGTGTTTCGGATTGGGGACCGCTATGGTCCCACAATGCTTAGCCCTTCGAATCCGGAAACGGAGAATTATTGAAAGTGATACATGCAGCCAAGGGTGTACATCATCAAATATGTCGCCGAATCTGCTTGAAGTATAGTTTTATGAGCTTGAAAAACCACATTTATCCATCTTGTTCATTTGCTGTGAAACGATATTGTGACACAGTTGGATCTACAATGGCTGAGCGAACGTTCCGAACGAATCACATTCGATATTTTGGTTCTGTATCGCGAGTAGACGAATTATGGACGAATAGATTAAGACTTGGAGAACACAGCGTTTCCTATAAGAAGATTGTGAAAGACTCTTGTCTGTACGTATCGGCGCTGCGATGCAATAGACGTTCTAACAATTCTTTTGCCTTATTAGTAGACAAGACGTATGTGAAGATAATTAATTTTTTAGTAGACTCGAGATCTCAGAGAGAGTACACAATCGTTCACATCGTTCGCACAACAAATGCTTACATGGACAATATGTGTGGTTCGTTGCGAAAAATTGAATCCGTCAGGGAAGAACAATCATATATACTGACTGACCATATAGAGAGAATATGCGTGCATATGACAGTCAACGAAAATGAGTACCTTTGCCCTGTTCCAAACTTGTATTGTTATTATATCAAAGATTAATTTGCTCTTAAAAATGTATGCACAAGGATACTTTCGAAAACGATTCCGCCCACTGCTGCAAAAAATCCCTCGCGCATACACTCTGATTGCAGTATGTTGAAATTTCATTTCAAGGCTTATTCTATCATAATCTAGACATTTGCAGAGGTTTTTTTTTTATACGATTTTTAATGTTTTGATCATCTTGCTTTACCTGGAACAAGGGTTCATACCTTATGAGGGGCGGTTTTTCTCTTCAACTTTGATTTTCTGTTATAATGAGGAAGTATTTTGATAAATATCAGGATAAAAAAGTAGTTTGTAATCTGAAAATAGTTTGTAAAATGGTTTGCATATCTGTGATATTCTGTTGAAGTTTGAATAGAAGTATGTATGTGTAACCCACGCAGCATTAATACGTATGTGGTGATGAGTATTGAAAATCAAGAAATCTCATCAGATGTCATGAAAGATTGACGAAAACATTTTGAGCAGTTTTTACTTGAACTTTGATTTCATGTCATAATAAGAAACTATTGTGATAAAGATTAGAATAAGAAAATAGTTTGTAATCTGAAAATAGTTCGTAAAATGGTTTGCATATCTGTGATATTCTGTCGAAGTTTGAATAGAAGTATGTGTGTGTAACCCACACAGCATTAATACGTATGTGGTGATGAGTATTGGAAATTGAGAAATCTCATCAGATGTCACGAAGAATTGACGAAAACATTTGAAGCAGTTGTTACATGAACTTTGATTTCATGTCATAATAAGAAACTATTGTGATAAAGATTAGAATAAGAAAATAGTTTGTAATCTGGAAATAGTTTGTAAAATGGTTTGCATATCTGTGATATTCTGTTGAAGTTTGAATAGGAGTATGTATGTGTAACCCACGCAGCATTAATACGTATGTGGTGATGAGTATTGAAAATTGAGAAATCTCATCAGATGTCACGAAAAATTGACGAAAACATTTAAAGCAGTTTTCACTTGAACTTTAATTTTATGTTATGATAAGAAACTATTGTGATAAAGATTAGAATAAGATAATAGTTTGTAGAATGGTTTGCATATCTGTGATGTTCTGCTGAAGTTTGAATACGAGTACGTGTATGTGTAAGCCACGCAGCATTAATATATATCTGCTGATGAATATTGAAAATTATGAAATCACATCGAATGTCAAGGAAAATTGAATTGAAAAAGAAAGATATAATGGCCGTCCATCAACTATACTCCGTGTTTTCATTACCATCACAAAAAATATTTGAATCAATAATAATTTATTTGCGGAATTCATACCATGCGTAAGCTCGTCAAAAAAATTTTGCTAGAAGAAGCGACGTCGTTCACGACGTCATTTACGACGTCATAATAAGGGACCAAAATCATACGTCATTTCTACGTCGTTTCCTACGTCATTTCCTACGTCGTTTCCCACGTCGTTTCCTACGTCGTTTCTGACGTCATTTGCGGCGTCGTGTCGACGTCGTGTCGACGTCGACATTTTCAATAGGGAATCGACGGAATCGATTCAAACTTGATCAGTACATTGCTGAGGCGGTATGGAATGGTGGAAAGTATATCACTTACGGAAAATAGGGCAATGTCATCTCAAATCGGCCTGCACAGGATCGCGTGGTCTTTGAATCGGTTGAAACTTTTTTTACTTGAAATCTATGTCAAAAAAGTGGACCCGTATTTTTTCGTTAGTCCAAAAAAATTTTTTTACGCTACTTATGAATCATCGCATTTTACTGCAAAAGTGGCGCGCGGGCGGCTAAGAATTAATATCTCGGGTCCCCTGTACCGTAGAGAGATGTTCCAAAACGCGTTTTAAAGGCGATGAAAGACATTTTTTGATAAAAATTTGCAACTTTTCGAAAAATATAGTTTTGTTGTTTTGATAAGCAATTAGAATGTTTATTGATTTTCTTCGCAAACTTTGGCCATTTTTTAAATTTTCAAAAAAATATTATCGCATTCCTTATTCAATTCTGAAGATGGCGATTTTTTTAAATTCATGGAGCGATTTTTCAAAGTATTTTTTTTGCAATTATTTGTCCGGCGGTGCGTCGGGCAGCCGCGCCGCGCGCCTCGCTACTACCGCGTCGTACGGGGCTCGTAGTCTAGTCGAGAACTGAGTTAAAGAGAAAAATCGTTCTAAGTTTCTTAAAAATATGAGCGATAGCTCATTCGATTCGGAATGCGATCCTGAAAAAGATGTATTTTTTTTTTCCCCGGAAACAAAAATTGTAATTGTTATTGTTACGTCTTTATTTGGGGTGTTGTCCCCTGTTTCAAATATCAGAATATAACTGAGGGATTTGTTGATGGTTAGAACAAAAGTAACTCGGTTAACCAACTAATATTTATTAATAAGTACTGTAGGTGGAATAGGTAAAGTAAATTTTGGAGTCCCTTGTTGTCAGTAAAGAGGATCGTTGAAAAGTGAGTGAGGAACGAGGGAAGCATAGCTAGGTAGGTAGTTGCTAGGACAGTAAGATAAAAGGTTTTGCTGAATCGTTGCATTTGGCAGTGCCGGGTGCAACGAGTCTTTTCTAGAAGTAGGATCTGGTAGCAGGCAGATAGGAAGAGTGGAGGCGTAGAGGGAAAAGGGGGGAAGCGTGTGAAGAGTTGAGGTACTAAGTGAGTGAGGGGCGAACGTACGGGCGGTGATGCCCGGACGTAACACCCCCCCCGTTAGAGGAAACATATCGCTTGTATTCAAGCGGTATGCTTCCTTTTAACGTAGTTATCAAATATTATCTAAGATTTATGTCTAACAATACGTGAGTGATTACAATTTCAAATTAAGAAAAAGGAAAAAAAAAGAAACATTGGCATTGGTCGTAATATTATTATCCTAATGACAAAGGTTTGAATTACATGTTAAATGCTTATGCGTCTAAGTAATTGTTCAAAACATTAGTAATGGCTTGATGACTTGAATCTATCGTAAATCTATCGTTAAAATTGAATGAGCGTACCGACTTGTATATTTAATCGTAGTATTTCACCGGTTCGAGCGGGTGCGAGCCTGTCGCTGTCCGGTGTAGTAGGTGGGGCTTTCGGGTCTTGCTCTTGTGCACAGGCGGGCCCATTGGCGGAAGTGGTGGTGGGATTGCCTCTTGAGGAGTGTTTTCGTTTAGGTGTGGGTGAATAATGTTCAATTTGATAGGTTTTTCGTAAGTGGGTGACTTTGAGCGTCCGCTGTCGCGTCTTGTCTTCCCCAGGCAAGAGAAGACCGCTGCTATTTTTCCGAATATTGAAAATTTAAATGCCACGAACAGGGCTGCTATAATTCCTAGGCCAATGGCTGCGTAGGAGAGACTAGTCGTTAGGCTGTCGGTGTTTTGCTGTGTGCGTTTGTGTGTACTTATTTCATTTGCCTGTTTGAGTATATCCTACAGTGCTAGGCTGTTAGATTTTATGTCATCGGCGTTTAGGGGTGTGGTTTTGTATTGGTGGAATATGGGAATTGTCGATAGGTTTACGGTATGGTTTTTGTTTAGGTCCTGATATATCTCGGTTAGGTTTAGAGTGAATTCTGGGACGTATGAGTGCATTTCTGTCGACGTCATGGTATTAGAGGTACTAAGCGTTTCAATTTCTGAGTGTCCTGAACATCTACTCCTCAGTTTTAGTATCCCGGATTTAGAAAGGGTGACACGTGCTGTAGGCATATTGGGGCACAGGATATGAATAGTTTCTGGGTTTGCTAACGAGTAGATCCACGAATTTGGTGCTCTCAGTTTTGACCAATATGATCCATCGAATGAATTTATCCTGATGTTACATGTGTTGAGTTGGTTAGGCGTATTACCTAAGAATAATTGCATTTCGCACGATTTGTGGTTGTTGTTGTGATAGATTGGTTTAGTCTGTTTACAGATGTATGAGTTCTGCGAGAATTTGCATTCTGTGAAGTCTGTTTTTGATAGGTGGAAATAGGAACTTCTGTCTGTTGAAACTGCGATGTAGTCATTATTGGGGGCTATTCAGGCGAAAGTATTTGTTCTGTCGAAGTTTTGTTTGACTGGAATCGGGAGTCAATGGTATAAGTTGAATGTGTCGTCGTCTGATAGTGGGATTGATAGGGCATAGATTATGTTGGGTTCGTTATAGATAATGTCTAGTTCCGATAGTCTAATTAATTCCTCGGCGTATTCATTTCTTAAAGGGGTAGGAAATTGTAAGAGCGGTTCTAAGGTTTGTATGTGTTGCAGGCTGTTAATCAATTGTTTTGGTGATAATAGTTTTGGGTGTACAATTCCTTGTTTCGCGAATAAAATAGCGTCGATTACGCTGTTTAAGTCTAGTTCGTATTCATTCAGCATTTTGTCTAGTTTGTTAAGGTGATGCAGTAATGTTATGGTAATTGTATTCCCTGTTTGGTATTTTTTTATGGCTGATAAGGTAGAAGTGAAAAATAATACTTGGTTGTCTAGTTGTATGATGTGCTTTTCTATATTATCAATTTCTTTCTGTTGCGTGCCCAGCATTGCTTGGATGATGTGCGTTTGATTTGCTAGTAACATGGCTACATGGTTCGTATCGTTAAATAGTCTATCGATTTGTGTGTTAATATAATCACCATCTGCTTCTGTTAGCGTTCCGTACAGCGTCTTGTGAATGCTGCCAACGAAGTTGAACCATCCCCGTTTGACGCGTGTATGGGTTAGTTCTGCTAATTTCTCATGGAGTCCGTCTGTTTCGTGGTATCCTATCAAGTCTTCTATTTGGTTTTGGTATTGTTTTATGGTTGACAGACGGTTCTTTGATATGTCTATTGTGTCTCGTACGATGCATTCACTTTCTGTCGTGTTGCACCTTTTATCAATTAGGTCGCAGTATCTTCCTAGCTTGTCGGATATGTCTATAAACTGTTCTATATTTAAGAAGTTTATCAGCTTCCATTTGTTGTTTGATGTACGTCAGTCTTCCAGTTGTTCATAATAAATCCCAGGGTTTGTTGTGAACGGTATCACGGTATAAGGTTGGTTTCCATCGTTTTCGAGTGCCGTGCCGTATCTGTAATTATTTGTCGTGTTAGTTTCATGTGTGTGCGTCCGTTATGTTGGGTAACGGATAGGCGTCGCCGATAGTTTTTTCATTTAGTTTACGGAAGTTTATGACCATGCGCCATTTCTTATTGCCGGCGGCGTCTGTTTTCTTGGGTACTATCCAAACCGGGGAGTTGTATGGTGAAGAAGAGTGTTTAATAATATCTTGATCAAGGAGTTTGCTAACTCGTGTATTTATCTCTCCTTTGTGAATTTGAGGATATCTGTACTGTTTTGTATAAATCGGAATGTCATCTGTGGTAGGGATGGTATGACTGACCAGTTGTGTATGCTTCAATTTGTCGCCCGGTAGGAAGAAAAGGTGGTTAAATTCTATAGCAAGGTCAGTTATCGACTGTTTTTCTTCGTCGTTCAAATGGTTCAATCGAAGGTTTTCCATAAGGGTGTGGAGGCGTTTCGAGTCGTAGTTAGGGGAGAAGTGAAGCGAACGGGAAGTGTTATTGGTATTAGTTTCCCGAGCCTTGGTTAGTAGGATTGATTAAACGCTGGTGAGTCTTGTGTCGGTCAGCTGGGGTCTCGTATCCTCGAGTTCGTCGACTTCTTCTAAGGTTACTACAGGCCTCCTTATCTCTACAGCTGTTTCGCTGGAGTTAATCACGTAGGCATATGCTAAACCGTCTCTGTTCGTGACTAAGGCTTTGCCGAGGAAAATACTGGGGCCAAGGTCTATGTTATCAATGAATCCTGTTTTTAATGTCGAGTTCGCGACTTTTAATGATATTACTTTTCCAGTTCGGCTAGGGATAGATACAATATTTTCGTCCAGTATTTTCAATGGTTTACAGTTATCCGTTGTTACTGTACCAGTTCCGAACGAAATTGTGGCGTTCTCAGTGTATAGGAATTTCGTACCCAAAATGCCGTCTTTTTTTATTGGGACGGAATTATCGACTAGGTGGAATACGTGCCAACTATTGTCGATTTGTACGTTGACGCTTCCTAGAGTTTTTATAGCACCGTCTGTTGTGCCGGTTATCTGGGTATTGTCCGTCGGGGTGTAGTGTGTGTTTGGTTTGACTGCGTTAAGTTTTATCACGTTTATGTCGGCTCCGGTGTCAACCAAGAGTGTGCTCATCTGTTTTTCGAGTTGAGGCGTGTGTAGGTGTATCTCAGGTGTTTGTGTTGCCGCTGTTGTAAGGATGCGGGATGTTTTTATATTATTGTTCGTGGATTTGTAATGTAGTGGGATAACGCCTGTGTTTCGCGAATGGAGTTGGTCGGTTTTAAAACAGATTGTTGCTTCCTCGTGTCGCACACGGAGAAAAATGAATAGTTCAGTCGACTAAATATATTCAGTTGGAGCAAATTTCTTTGTCTCAACTATTCAATCTTTGGCTCAAGTAAACTACAGTTGATCGAATCAAATCGACTCAGTTCAAACAACTAAACTGTTTAGTCAGAACTGGTTCCTTGATGCAACTCTATTACCGTTTGTTACGACAAATTCAACAGCCGAATCAACCGTATTAATTGAAATAATTTTTTAGCTCAATCAACTGAACAATTTCGTTGTGTCGACGAATCGGTTCGATTGAACAAATTGCGTTATAAAGATTGATCTGATGCATAGTTTGGTCAGAACGAGTTAGTTGGTTCAACTGCATTCCTATTTTTCATAACAAATACAACAGTTGAGTCAACCCTATTAATTGAATTAATTCCTAAGCTGATACTACTAAACGATTTGGTTGTGTTGATCGAGCGGTTTGATCGGACCAATTGCGTTGAGAACTTAAATCTGATGCATAAGCCTTCGTATACATAAGCTCGCCTTCGGCTCGGATTATAATATAAACTCAAATTCGTCGGAAAATACTTCATCTACTATTCTACTACTATTCTGAAATAGTCAACTTCGTTTGGCAACTAATCCATAATAATTATATATATTATTATAATAATTACTATTAATAATAATATTCATTTCAATGAACAAGATGTTTATTTGCTTCGATGTACTTTATGAAACAAAGTAGCTTCTATTGACGCCATGGACGCGTCCGTATCGATAATGGCGCCAACCGGAAAGCGTAGTAGAATTTATCATGTATATTTGTTTATTTATTTTTACGAACTATACGTATTGCTTTATGAAATAAACTGTTTGTATAAATATTAACAATAGTGCATCATCCATAAAACGAATATGCAGTTGGATAGACTCAACATACAGTTTTGGCGCGAATTAATGTGCGGAAGTGGGCCATATCACGTGCGCTTTTTCGCGTGGTTATGCGCCATGTGGTCCCCGGCATCTCTTGACGCCATCTTCCTGCTATACCGCTTCGGTGCCGTATCGCGTGGTGCAATATTTCTTTCTAATTGTGGCGTGATTTTTACAATAAGTGCCGTATCTGTGCCATACGTATGGACAAGATTTCACAGACTTGTTTAAATTTAAATATAAGTTTTTGGTTGTGGAAACGTCATGGCCGATGAAGAATGCAAGCGTCTATTACAAGAGTGGGACTTGCCTGATGCTATAGACATTTTTAGAGGTAAGTTGGGAAAATTTACACCTAATATAACCAATTATTGCAGATAGCATGTCATGTTGGCATCAAAAGTAATACTAAACGGAGTATTAGGAGAGGTTGACGTTGAATGATCCCTTATCAAAAGTGTCAAACACACATTCGGTTCCTGGAACCAACTATTTAGTTGATCGAAGCAAAAGTCGAGTACACCCAACTATGCACGTGTTTCAACCGAGTAGGCCCCTTGCGGCTTGCGTAACATACAGACACGCTACTAGTGTGCGTGAAAGCTGTGTACATATACGGCCGACAGCGCCGCCTAACGTGGATGCCTGCCATAACTTGGATGCCAATTTCATGCATGTATACGCCACACAAGGTTGGTTTACTTTGCCTGTATGTTACGCAATGGGCGTATATTCTTTGGGGCTACGAAGTAACAGTTTTTATCAAATTTTATCTGTAGTAAATATGGGGGGGTATTTTTCGTTATCGGCTTCTCTTTCTTTCTCTCGCTTTGTTTTTTTTTTTTTTTTTGTTCCGTTGAGATTCCGATCTCAGCTCTGCGAGCATCTCATTCATTGATTTATAATATTGTGTAATCTTATTTTAATTGCAATCTTAATTATAATTCTAACTTTTTCATATCGAGATAATTCGTCTTTCGATTTTTGTCACTTATCTCATTTTCCATATTGCTTATATTATTATTTTAAGTGTTTTCTGTATCGTTTTCTGTATATTTTTTCGCACTTAGATAATGGTATTACCACGCCTCTGTTGAAAGATCTAACAATTGACCTGATTAAGGCGTTACTCCCTGTCGTCGGTATGCGAATGAGGTTCACTATGAAATGGCAGAACCATTTCAATAAAAATGTAAATAATAAAGAAGGCACCGATAGTTCTGTGAGTGCTTCTGTATGCAATTAATGTATAATGCTCTGGATAAAATTGATTCGAAACTTATAAGGAGAAAGAAAGTAAACTCCTTGAAAAAAAATCTATAGGGTTTTCCCAACCAAAACGAAAGATCTCACTCATCCTCCTGGAATTAGTCAAACTGAGTTATGAAACGAATAATATATATATATCTGTTCACAATAGTTTTGATCTCTATATGTTCACATATTTTGGCAGCATTCTTCTGATCATGATGACACGTCAAGTGCATGTTCTACAGACATAGATGAGGAGCAGGAAAAACAGTTAACACGACAAAAATGCTTTGATAACAAAAAAACTTACGACGCCGCTTGTAAAGAATTAAAAAGTTCCACACGGATAAGATCTATTCTGAACAGCAGCATTGAAGGTAGAGGTATCCTGAGAGGGTACAAAAAAACAAAAACTCTATCCAGAAAATGTCGGCAGACAATAGCAGAAGTTGTCATTTCAAGTTCTTTGAAAGATCCGCATAGGTACGTACAGCACAGACTCACAAATTCAGGAACAAGTGTCATAGAATTATTTATGTTTCTAGTGTCTTACGAAACACAGACTTCCAGCGACTAGCTGAGGAAATAGTCCACTTGTTTCCAACAGAAAATATCCAAACCTATTATATTTCACCCATTAAGAAACAGTTTTCAAGGACACGTAAATCAATCTGCTCTAGTGGAAAGCTGGTAGATAAATATCGAAACAAATTACGTGATTTTAGAAAGTTGTCCGGCTTAGTAAAGTCAACTGAGCCATGTACTTCAACCACTGCACCTGAAGGTATTCTTATACTTGTACGATTTCCAAAAAGTATTCAACTCTTTATAACGCTACTTAATGCTGACCAACAAATGCTTATACCGTGGCAATCTCAAGATGCGGAACGCCAGAGATACCAACCCAAAACTCGTTAGCAGCAGTTTAGTAACTCATTTGATGTTTCTAGTAAAATCACTAGAAATCACTAGTAAGTTACTTAACTGCTGCCAACGAGTTTTGGATTGGTATACCTGGCTCTCTGCATCCTGAGATTGTCACGGTATACGAATGCTAAAAGTTTTCATTGACTGTTGATCACAGATGACGCACAAATGCAGAAAAGTGTCTCATGGCTACGCCATAATCGAGAGCCATGGGATTCTGTGCACCAGCACTGGCTAATCACTGCTCCGCTCAGACTTGCTGATAGCGGACCCAATAAGAATGTCTCAGATATTTATGCAAAATGGCCAGTATTAAAGGATCCCTTGGGTTATACCCTTATTGAAAAAGATTTTGAAGTGCTAAAAATCTGCCAAAATGTCAACATAATCGATGATTGGGTCAAGTTTTTTGATGCGCTTATCAAATCTTCTCCTCTGTCGACATCTGAACGCGCATCTCCCTTATTCAAGCTGTTGGATGGTGATAACACCACTGCTGGTATAATACTGACTAGACATCCATTGGGATACAAATACTGTCAAGATAATTAATTTACACCAATATGTTTCCAGATTGCAAGGTTATTGCACAAATACTTCTTCTACCGATTTTAATTCCACCAAGGGGTAGAATAAGAGTGAAGAAACAACACTGGAAACCTTCGTTAACTGAGTGCGAAGAGAGTATCATTCTACATGTGAAGGTAGTTTTCCTCGATAACCATGGAATTCGATTCAGTCTTCATTATCTACCATTGACAAAGAGCCAGCTGCAGTTACATGCTCAATCTAGCTGGTGCTCGCTTTCTACCGTGACAATCAGGTGAAACCGAATGGTCCGATTCCCCGGCCGGCGGATATTACGTATTTTTATGGGGTTAGCCACTCGTTGCGCTGAAAAATTTCTAAGGTGATTTGGCCGCGAGGTCGATGCAACAAAACACCCTGAGGATTTTCAGTGCAACGAGTGGCTATCCCCATAAAAATACGAATCATCCGCCGAGTGGAGGATCGGTCCATTCGGTTTCACCTGATTATCACGGTATACATATTCTATTTGATACTTTTATTACAGATTCCTGGTGATATCCAAAGACTGCAGCACGATCGGAGGGAAAAAATGCGAAAACTTGGACTAACTGTTCAACCATTCATAATCGTGGTAGGCCCTACTGTGGAAAGTGTGGATAGCGTCTATGTTTCAATTGATGAAACTGTGTATAAACTTCCTACCACATTGAGAGCACTTGATATATGCTTCAAGGCATTCCACGCGCTGAATGCTTGTTACCCGCCAGAAAGTGAACACCTCTGGTACGTTATACAACGCAGTGTGTACAAATTCACCACTCGGTGGGATAAGCCGATCTCGTATGTAATGGAACTATTACCATTGATACAGAAACATATGGAATAGCCTATTTTATATAGAACAAGCTTGTTATTGGTAAGTCGAAGTCTATTGTGTCCATCTAACGTAATTCTTAGTTTAAAACTCCAAAAATGAGTTTATACTACTGTCCATTCTGTATCCATACATTTCCTGATCCTCGAACAATTATATTACACTGCAAGGTCAGGCATCACACCTTGATCAATTCACGGTGCACTTGTCAGCAAGATAAATGTTTTCGATCGTTCCCCAATATTTACGGTTTTAATAAACACCTACAATCGAAGCACCGTCAAGGTGGTGGAACTTCAGGTATCCCACGTAATTATAATAACGAAAATATTTCAATGAATCCGGATGTCGCAGAAATACCAGTCTTTCATGGCCCTGTTTTGGATATTGCAGATAACTGTCAGTGTTCGGATATAAACGAATATCAATTAATGGTTACAAATTGTGCTTCAGTATTTGCAGCTAAACTATATTCTAATAATTCTGTAACACGTGCTCTTGTGCAAGAGATTATTGAAGCTGTCACTGAGTTCATCAGCATCACTTGTATTGAATCTATCAAAAACAAATATAATTGTATCAAATGTAAGGAGAGCAAATCCGATGTCAACGGAATGCTTGATATTTTGGCCCAGCCATTCAAAAGTTTACAAACCGAATATCAAAGGTTCAAGTTTTTCGAAGCTCCATCATATTTCATCAAACCTGAGGCATTCTCTGTTGGTACATCACTGAATCCAGCTACTGTTAATAATATCAGGCAAATGAATGTAATTAATCTCTATGCACAAATCGTACCAATGGCCCAAGTCTTAAAAAAGTTTCTAGAACTGCCAAAGGTTTTTGAAACAATAATTTGTTACATGGATGAAGTTAAAACTAGAGACAGCTTAGTTTCGCTTGTACAAGGAACACTGTGGAAGGCAATCGAGCAGAAATTCGAGAACAAAATAGTTTTGCCTTTAATTGTGTATTTCGATGAGTTTGAGGTAAATAATCCACTAGGTACCCACACGGCAATTAATAAACTGGGTGGTGTATACTTTACTATCGCTGCGTTACCTCCGGAATATTGTGGTAGGCTTGAAAACATTTTTCTTGCACAGCTTCACAATTCACAAGATATGTCAGTTTTCGGCAACGAACATATTTTCCATAAGATCATAGAACAAATCACTGGTCTTGAAGAAAATGGTATCACAATTTGCATTGATGGGAAGGAGATGCAAGTTTTCTTTGCATTAGCAGTGATAGCAGGTGACAACCTAGGTCTGCATGATATACTTGGATTTGTAACAAGCTTCAATGCTAACTATGCATGTAGATTCTGCATTGCGCCTAAACAGGTTCTTCAAAGTCAAGTATTAGAGGATTCGGAAATGTTACGTACAGAAGAAAACTATGCTGAACATTCAGTTAACGGTACTGTTGGTGTAAAAGAACCATGTATATTCAACAAGATACCGTCATATCATGTGACGGTTAATAAATACTGTGATGTCATGCATGACAATCTTGAGGGTGTATTTCGCTACGACATCGCCAAAATCTTAAACCGACCGATCAACGTGGATAAATATTTTTCTTTGACTACACTGAATAATAGAATCCGATATTTCAATTATGGCAGCACTTTTAAAGGAAAAACCCCAAAAAGCACCTTTGGTGCAAAAACCTTCCGCCAAGTCCATTAATGTGTAGATCACTCCACCAAAAAATAATCAAAGGTTGTGCTCGCTCACTCGATTGGTTGATGATTATCAACATACAAAAGCATTGAAATCAGATACAACTGCCAAGTACCTGTAGAATGATAAAAGTTTGGAATTGAAAAATTTGTTCAAACTAAATAACGTTGTACTCGTTCGCTCGCTGCGCTCGCTCACTCTATTGGCTTATGATTATGGGTTGAAAAAACAATTCGGATGAAGAGATTGAAGATGTCAACATTTATCTAAAAATATTCATAACGAAAAAATAATTTAAAAAAAATTAAAAAAAAAAATTTGGAGTCCGTGGTACGTTGGCGGGCCAATGTTTGAATATCTATCAGATGACATTGACATGGTTCGTGATCGATATTTTACATTTCTTTTTCTACAAAAGGCCCCCCAAGTACCACTACCTCCAAATTTTTTTTTTTAATTTTTTTTAAATTATTTTTTCGTTATGAATATTTTTAGATAAATGTTGACATCTTCAATCTCTTCATCCGAATTGTTTTTTCAACCCATAATCATAAGCCAATAGAGTGAGCGAGCGCAGCGAGCGAACGAGTACAACGTTATTTAGTTTGAACAAATTTTTCAATTCCAAACTTTTATCATTCTACAGGTACTTGGCAGTTGTATCTGATTTCAATGCTTTTGTATGTTGATAATCATCAACCAATCGAGTGAGCGAGCACAACCTTTGATTATTTTTTGGTGGAGTGATCTACACATTAATGGACTTGGCGGAAGGTTTTTGCACCAAAGGTGCTTTTTGGGGTTGATTTCACTACTTTTTGTAAAATTTTGCTTGACCACCTAATAATTGTGCTCGCTCGCTACGCTCGCTCGGTTGTTTTGTGCTATTTCATACCGCCCGAAGTCCCTCGATAAGCAGGAACGTCAACAGCAACGAGCACGCGTGTGCTCATAATTTTCCCCAAGTCTCAAATTTGTAGAGTGACGCGTAATGTACTTTCATAGCGTTTACAAATTGTTCCACTACAACAATTTTTTATACCTACAACATCCAACCCTGCGTGCAGCCCTCCTCCTGTCTCATCTGGGCCTGGGACCGGCAATGACGGAGTTACTTGCACGCAGGGTTATAGTTGGTGCTCACGACTAAATATATATGGATATCAGATATATGTATTGCAATTCGTAGGTAGTTTTTTTTTTAATGCACCTAGGTCCTCTGCAAAAAGAACATGTATGCGTCCCGTACTCATAACATCAACTTCCAATTCGGGTCTGAACAGTAGGTATCAAAATATTTAGAATTGAGCCTATTCATGCAAGACTAGCGTAGAGCATAAAATGGAAATTTATGAAGTCAAACACCCGCATTCTGCTCTCTTCGTCTGACTTTTGCCGTTTCTCGTATCAAATAACACTATCCTGATACTTTGCAACCCAAGCGTTTTATCTCATCATCCTCTCGTCTTATATGGCGACTCGCTACAAAATTAAATAATCCATAAATAAGTAATTTCATTCCATTTGTCGTGATAGCACTAATCTTAATTTGGAGAAAGCTTAATAGAGTCGAACATATAGACACAGGTTGCATACCAAAATGTAACAAATTTATTGAAATTTGACATTAAATTATGAATATACATTATGGATTAAAAAATTATCTTCACCGAAGGTCAAGGCACTACGTTGACGTGGAGTGTAGAATAAAGCCTATCGGAGTCCAACAAACAACGTTGACTGAAAATCTCATTTTGACTAGATGATACGGAGTTAGATTATAGGACTCGTCGGAATCCTACGTATAACGTTGACTCACAATTTGAGTCTCAGCAGACGAGCCTTCGGAGATGAGCTCAACATGGAGCTTGAAGTAAAATTCGTTGCAATCCAACGCTTGAACTCGGCTTTATTGGTCTGGCTCCTTGCCGTTCCCTATATCGAATAATGCTATCCTCATATTTTTCTACTTCAACATTTTCTCTTGATTTTCTCTTGTCAGACTTCCTCAGGCGATAACTTGCTAAACAATTGAACCGAAAAAACCGTTTCTTCTGATAATTGCATTCATAAATCAGTTAATATTCATCTGACAGTCTTGTCCGTTTATAATTGTTATTTTATTTATCACCATGAATTTTACACGTCAGCCGATTCGCATAACCTCAAAAGCTCGAGATCGTAGGATTCAAGATTAACCTATCGAAACATTTTTATTGGTGACTATCACATTAATGTACTTGGCGTAAGGTTTTGGCACCCGAGGGGCTTGCGGTGGGTATTCACTAGTTTTTGTACATTCAAATTTTGTATTAAGCATTGCTCGTATTTCTCTTATTTCCTTTATTATTGGGATTTAAAAACATGAAATGACAATACGCGTCTGCTAGTGTAGGAGACCATAGACATAGAGCATGGACTGCGCATTCGGGCCGAAAATCGCTCGGTCGGTAGAAAGAGACAGGATATACACGCGGCCAAATCTGTTTCTTTCTAACCAACAACGTCAAATGCATAGAAAGAGACAGATTTGGCCGCGTGTGTTACCCTTCTCTCTCACTTTCGGCGTTACCATAGGCTGTATAGGGAATGCGCAGTCCATGCTCTATGTCTATGTAGGAGACGGTTTCTGTCTGCGATACTGGCGCTATCTACGTCGGAACTATCTCGTACTGACGTCACTCTACAACTTTTGTGTGGATTTTCCCGTCTAGTGATTGCATGGGAATGGTTTGACGTGAATCTTGGTCTGACGACGACGAAAACGAAAACGAAAACGAAAAATTTTACAATGAAACGGGGTATCAGAATTTGTAGTTAATCATATCTCAGCACTCCGGACACCGATTTAATCGATCTAAGGCTCAAATGAAAGCTTTTCATGCCCACATCCTAGATTAAATTAGTTTCAATCTGTGTATATTGTGAGGTGAAAGAAAACGACGATACTAGTTCGCGGTATAGGTTAGGGTAGCTGCCTCTCGGGTATATAGACTCGTTGAGTCGCGCGCTTGAAAAAAATTTTTTTTTAATGTACTTGGCGCGAGACTCTACCGAGTCTCTTGATATCCCTCCAGCTATATCTAATGATGCATTAAAGAAAGGGTGTCTAATACTGTCAGCGTCGGGAATGTCTACTCTTGTCTGCTATCTCGGATTGATCATAGGTGATCTTGTACCTGGAGATAGTAAAGCATGGAAACTGTTCGTTATTCTCAGACAAATACATTGCATCGTGATGGCACCATCACATACAATCGAAACTATTAGTTCATTAAAAACTTCAATTTCCGAACACCATCGCATGTATTTGGAATTGTTTAAAGAACCTCTAAAGCCGACGCATCATTACTTGTTACACTATCCTGGTATTATTGAAAAACTCGGTCCGCTTAAAAACATTTCATGCATGAGATTCGAAGCAAATCATAAAGACTTCAAAAATAATGCTAAAGTTGTATATTCTCGTAGAAATATATCGCATACTTTAGCAACTAAACAACAGCTACAATTGACTTACAGACTCCTTGCTAATAAGGGATTTGAGAAGCGCTTTAGTTGGGGAGTGTGTCAAGGAAATATGATTCGTAATTTAGAAAAATTTCAAGTATTCCAAGATGTACTACCTCCAGGTATGTTACATGACGATGGATACCTTCTAGTCACTTGGATTCAAGTTAATGGTACATGTTATAAGCCGGATATGGTAATTTCATTCGGAGTCGACAACGGTCTCAGACAATTCGGGAAGATTAAATATATATTGATGTATGAATATCGCAAAGTAGAATTTCTTGTATTGAAGTTGGACACAATAGACTTCTCAAAGCATGTACACGCATTTCAAGTTAAAGACACTGAAACATGGAAGTTCTCAGCACAAGCGAGCTTGAGGAATCACGTTCCATACAACGTTCATTGCACTGCAGATGGCAAATATTATGTGCCATGTGATTAAAATCGTTTGTATAAAAAAATACAAATTATTTCTAGTTCCGTAAGAAATTTTATATTTTGCCACTTTATGTAGAGTGTATTTTCTCAAGCATTTTAGTCTTTGTATGATTATACGAAACCACTTGATCAAAGTTGTGAACCGTACAAAATATAGTATTTTCGAATTTCATGTATAAATTATACGTGGAAATTTATACATGAAATTCGAAAATACCAAACTTATTATACAGTATAATAATATTATATATAATATTCTAACCAGTTATATCTTTTCAAAGATTATTTGTTGTTTTGGACATTTTACCTAATATATTAGAGCTGATAGTTCATTTTCTTTTGTTATATATTTTAGTCTAATGCAAATCATATGAAAGTCAATATTGTTTCTGGTTGATTTCACTTTTCAATAGTTCATCGTATAAATTAAGTTTAACAGCTAGATGATAATGAAAAGTCGAAAGTTTTAATTAATATATCTGCACTTTGTTTTACTAGAGAGTCGAGACTAACACAAATGCAAACGGAGTTCCTATTATTTTAAGTTGATTGCTACCTGTACTTTTTATATGATTAATCTGACATTATGTAATTTTCCACTATTATACTTTTGTTTAACATCTAAGGCAATATTGTGAAGGGTTTTTTATATTTTCATGTCATGTCAAACACCGTACTATGCTGTGCTATCCTTGGATACACAGTTTTAATCGTTCAAACCTTATATTTAAGTATTTCAGATGTCCTGCAATTGGTGTGTTATAAGTGACACTACTCACTGAATAAAATATGCAGTCATACCCAAGAAATATTCTGTATTCATTATCCCATCTGTAGTCCCCGTGACAAAATTCATGATTGTCACAAATCCATATTTAGTAAATAGCCGCAGTACCTTTGTTGTGGCAACAAAATAATTGATTACTGCGATCGGATAAAGTCAGGATGCGATTCACCACATGATAGTGCCACATGAATATGTTTTTGTAGCAAACGAAGATTTACTTCAGGTCAGCTCATAAGTAGTCTGCTCAACAAAATATTCAAGCCTGTGAAATATGTATCAGAATAGTGAAAGATATAATATATTTGATCCTGATAACAAGATAGTTGAACAAACATTATGTTTCATTGCATCTAAGTAATTGACAGTCGCCCCAAATGCATGCGTAGTACGTGTTATTCTACATATTGTTGTCCGAACTGAATATTTACTTCCTGAAACTGAATATGGAATTCTTACAACTGAATTTCGGAGATGTCATTATTATGACGTCATAGCTATTTCTTCGCGGATAGATCAGTGAACTAAATACTTGCTCACTTCAAATAATGAATTAATCGACTATACCTTGTGATAGGTGTTTAGGATAACTAATATATAGTTTCCTCAACCAATCATTTAGTGCCTGAAATAAATATTTAGTTTCTGAAACTAAATTTCAGTGACGTCATTATTTTTATTGTCTCGCGTGTAGTTCCATGAACTGAATATCTGCTGACGTGGAATAATAAACTAATTGACTGCGCCTTATGACAGGTGTGGGACAACTAAATCGTTTAGTTGCAGTGACTAAACTTTTGTTTCGCCACCCACAAACGAACTATTCAGTTGAAACAACTGAAATCTGCTTGATCCAACATATCCTTTTTCTGCGTGCAGGAAATCGGCGCTTAGGATGCCGTCTTCTTGTATAGGAAATTCGTTGCTTATTAGGTGGAATTCGTGGCAAGTGCCCGCAAATTCTAGATTAATGCTACCTTGTGTTACTGTGAACCCTTCTGTTATTCCCGAGATGTAACGTTTATCCTTTGATTCGACACGAGTGTCCGGGGTGATAATCTTTTGTTTTATTGGGTTTAAATTGGCACCGGTATCTACTATTAGTGTTCCAGTGTTGCCGATGATTTGGGGTGATTGAATTCTAATAGTCGGTGATTCTAAAAGGATCCTTTTTACGTATTCGGACGCATTTCTAGAGTTCGGGACGTCGTTGCGTCCGTATGTGGTCCCGTTACTCGTGTAAAGTCTGCGATTCTAATGGGAAGTTGTCGGTATTCGCGAAGTTAGTATTTGTGTTTGTAAACTTTATGCGTGCGTATCTTGGCTGTTCGGAGTTTGGTTGGTTTCGGTTTTGGTTATTAGGTTGATTTGGTCGCTGACCAGAGTTGTTATGTTGAGGTCTGTTGTGTGCCTGAGGTTGTTGGGTGTATTGTGGAGCGTTTGATTGGTAAAATGAAGGATTCTGGGGAGTTTGTTGGTTTTGGTAGTTTCGCGCGCGGCACCTTTCAACCGTATGACCTTTACGTTTACAGTATGTACAAGATAGATGGTCGGTACGCTCTCGTGATCTACAGTTATCTATTGAGTGCCCAACACGCTTACAGAACCTACAGTTCAGCGACGGGTCGTGAGGCGGTGTTCGTTTCGAGCTATTAATGCTACGGTTTTGAGTCGGTTCATTTGTTTTTGCTTGGCGTGCACACGCTATAGCACATTGCACGTCTGATAGTCTTTGTTTCGGTTCAAACGTGCGTTTTAAGTTTTCTATAAGAGATTGTAGTGATTGGAAGCTTTCTCGCGGGAGTGCCCTTTCTGCGCGGCCTTCAATTTTTGATCGTACGAGTGCAGCGAATAGGAGTGAATCTCGCGGTGCTATTAGTAATCTTATGTTTTCGATTTTTTTAAGGAAAGATTTTATTGTGATATTTGTTCCGTCAAAAGTTGGAATCGCTGTGGTCGCGACTTTCAAATTCATGAATGCTGTCTCTGTGTCAGACATGGTTTCCGGCGGGGTTTATGACTTATCTTAAATGGTAAACGTATGTTAAGGTAGCTTACGTTCTGGAAATTATGGTGAGTACAATGAGAATGATTTTCTTTAGCATATCTCTAAAGTGGTGATTGTTGCTGTAGAGATCTTGACTCTGGATCTGAGGGTTGAGCGATAGCGTTGGTGATATTGGTGTCTTGGAGTTGTCAACAGGTTTCGGGTCGTCGTTGGAGCGAGTTCGCTCTTTGTGGGGCTCAGATGAGCCTTTGGGGGGCAAGGTGCTTTGAAGTAAGTCGATGATATTCGATTTCTGCTCTTTGTTTTAGCAGCAATATATTATCGGCAGGTTGATAATAATCACTGATCGTAACGCGAAGTACAGTAACCCTTCGTGTCTGTTTTAGTTTTAGGCAGGAATCTATTATCAGCAGGTTGATGATAGTCACTGATCGTAACGCGGTGTATAGTAGACCTCCGTGTCCGTCTAGGTTTGCAGTTGTGCAGTTTCTCGATATTTGATAACTATGTTTTGTTTCACAAGTTGCAGGTTGATGTGTCTGTCGTAGTTGGATTTTTATATTAGTTTTGCGTCCTTCGAGATCTTTTAGTCGGGAACAGGTTATAGGTTCACACCACTCAATTTTTCTTTTTTTTTTTCCACTAGTTCACTGGTTTATGTCACATTTCATGTAGTTTGAAGTTGATATTGTCGTGGTATTGGTTTCGTTCGTTCACTTTTCTTTGAAATACCCTCAGTAACAGGAGGACCACCGCTGCCACCAGTGTTACGTCTTTATTTGGGGTGTTGTCCCCTGTTTTAAATATCAGAATATAACTGAGGGATTTGTTGATCGTTAGAACAAAAGTAACTCGGTTAACCAACTAATATTTATTAATAAGTACTGTAGGTGGAATAGGTAAAGTAAATTTTGGAGTCCCTTGTTGTCAGTAAATAGGATCGTTGAGAAGTGAGTGAGGAACGAGGGAAGCATAGCTAGGTAGGTAGTTGCTAGGACAGTAAGATAAAAGGTTTTGCTGACTCGTTGCATTTGGCAGTGACGGGTGCGACGAGTCTTTTCTAGAAGTAGGATCTGGTAGCAGGCAGATAGGAAGAGTGGAGGCGTAGAGGGAAAAGGGGGGAAGCGTGTGAAGAGTTGAGGTACTAAGTGAGTGAGGGGCGAACGTACGGGCGGTGATACCCGGACGTAACACATGATTTGAAAAAAAAAAAAATTTCCTCAAAAAGATTTTTTAATTGTTTATAATCGTTTTTTTCATTTATATAACATTCAAATTATTAGTTAAGGAATAATTTTTTTTCCGGAAATCATAATTGGCAGTTCTCTATATAGTAACAAAAACAAAAATTTTTTTCAGCAACAATTTCATTGTTTATTAAGTTACCAATTTGTTATAAACAAATCCTGATATTCAGTTTATTTTTTTTATTAAACTATTCAAAATTACGAAAACAACGATGTGTAACAAAGTGTAAAAATAATTTTTCGTCTATTTTTTATTGCTTTTAAACAATATCGTGGTATCAAAGTTGAAGCGAAAATTAAAACTTGAACTTCGTAAAACCATGAACTTTCCCGCCTTCATACATTTGTTTGTTATTGATTGTGAAAGTATGAATTGATTTCGTTGGTTACTTTTCGAATAAAACGAAAAACAAAAATTCGGCGTCGACTATTGCATGCCCTTAAGTAATTAAACTCCGTCTTTATTTCTCCACAACACCTTTCCGCTCCGAATTCTTTATAATCAGAATTATAGATTAAGTAAGCTAAAAAGATATTTTCAATAGTTGACGCAAATTGTGGTGGTAAAGCAGCAACAGAACAATAGAAACCGCCTACTTTATGAATTCCGGCTAACGTAGACAGTGGATTATTTATTTCAAAATCGTCATAATGAAGATATAGAGGTAAGACGATTTTTCCTGGAAATATCTGAGAAATATTTCTCTATACTGTACCTAGAAATATATTTGTATAAATTCCTTGGCCATTTTTTTTAAATTCACGGTCAATAAAATTTGTGATAACCCTGAAAACATTAGGTAACTCCAAAAATTTTTTCAACACATTGCGCAGTAGTCTAGTCGAGAAGTGAGTTTCCTGAGAAAAATAGTTAGAATTCTCTTAAAAATATGAGCGATAGCTCATTCGATTCGGAATGCGATCCTGAGAAAGACGTATTTTTTTTTTTTTTTGCGGAAACAAAAATTGTAATTGTTATTAACAAAAAACAAAGAAAAAAAACGACGTCTCCGGTTTTTGACTATAACTAAAAAACTGTAAGAGATAACGAAAATTGGAAAAAAGCATCTTAACGAGGAGGAAATTTCCGAAAAAAAAGTCCTGACTTCCGGAACTCTATCTCCATTATTTATAATTTTAATTTGACGCTGACGATAGGGTTCCGCGCGGCCGTTTTAGCACTGACGCGTCGCCGCTGAACAGAGAGTGCGATAGAAATTATTTTTTTTTATTATTAAATATCAATTTAAAAATTTTTGAAAATTGTGCTTTCATCAGAACACTCCAAAGAATCTAGCCCCGCAGAGAAAAAATTTTTAACTTTATTTCTCTAAAAGTTATACAATTGTTAATTAACTCATTTTCTTCGGACTTACGTTTTCATAAATAGCGACATAAAAGTTTAAATAATTGACCTAAAATTTTTTTACTTCTTTGGAGCCCTTTTTATATGTATACTTAACAAGACTACGTGATAAAAAATTAAAATTTTTTTTTATTTGTTTATAATACATTTATAAAGTTCCAAAAAAATGATGAATCAAAAAAATGATGGTCAAAAATTTTTTTTTCAGGAAAATTATGTTATGGCTGTTTTCACATCTAACAATGACATTATTAAATGTGAAAAAAAAAATTTATACTTCATTTGTTGACAAATTTTTTATGAACAAATGGTCAAGTTGAATATTTTCAAAAAAATTTTTTTTGTTTTTCTATTGAGAAAAGTCAACTATGATTTTTAAGAGAAAAAATTTTTCTCAAAAAAATTTTTTAATCGTTTATAATGGTTTTTTTCGTTTATCTAACATTTAAATTATTAGTTAAGGAATAATTTTTTTTGCTAAAATCATTATTGGTAGTTCTCTATATAGTAACAGAAACAAAAATTTGTTTTAGCAACAATTTGATTGTTTATTAAGTTACCAATTTGTTATAAACAAATTATGATTTTCAGTTCATTTTTTTTATTGAACTATTAAAAATTACGAGAACAACTATGTATAACAAAGTGTAAAAATAATTTTTTGTATATTTTTTATTGCTTTTAAAAAATATCGTGGTATCAAAGTTGAAGCGGTTACCTGATTTGTCAACTTATAAATTGCTGTAACTTTTTAACTATTAAAGATACAGTCTTTGACATTCAGGACGATTATTTAGAGAATTAATTTATCTTTTGAATAAATTTTTCGCCAGCTCGGTATCTATCATAATTCCGTTGTTACAAGTTTTTGTTTATAAAAATCTTCAGTATCTGCATCTTATAATCCTTATATCTTATAAACTATTGAAATTACACCTTTTATTATTCAAGGCAATTTTGTAGGCTTATTATTAAGCTACTTGAAAAAAAATATTTTTTTTCTTCAACGCCAATTGTAAATAATAAAAACTTCTATAAGCATTTCAATTACTTACTGCTTCAAAACATTTCCCCAAACCCTGATCAAATAATCTTTACTTTTGGAATATTCGTCGCTCAAAAGTACGTGAAAAATATTATTTAATAATGCACGTTTCCTCTCATAAATTTACTGAAATGTAAGATGATAAACAATAAAGACCGAAACAGGTAAGTATTATAAGTATTTCTTGAGTCACTGTTAATGGAGAATTCTAAAATGTGTATTTCTATCCGCGGTTTCCTCACCGAATGTAATAAGTGTTTAAAGTATGAAGTTAAGCTTTCAAAAAACGCAGAATAAGTAGTTGAAGATGAATAAATAAAACACTATAGACAATAAAAATAGAAATACCATGAATTAGCACAGAAATAAATGATAAAACATCAAGAAATGTATGAATTTTTCATTCTGAAATTAGAATAAATACGAATAATTTTTCAACAATTGGCGTTGGAGAAAAAAAATATTTTTTTTCAAGTAGCTTAATAATAAGCCTACAAAATTGCCTTGAATAATAAAAGGTGTAATTTCAATAGTTTATAAGATATAAGGATTATAAGATGCAGATACTGAAGATTTTTATAAACAAAAACTTGTAACAAGGGAATTATGATAGATGCCGAGCTGGCGAAAAATTTATTCAAAAGATAAATTAATTCTCTAAATAATCGTCCTGAATGTCAAAGACTGTATCTTCAATAGTTAAAAAGTTACAGCAATTTATAAGTTGACAAATCAGGTAACCGCTTCAACTTTGATACCACGATATTTTTTAAAAGCAATAAAAAATATACAAAAAATTATTTTTACACTTTGTTATACATAGTTGTTCTCGTAATTTTTAATAGTTCAATAAAAAAAATGAACTGAAAATCATAATTTGTTTATAACAAATTGGTAACTTAATAAACAATCAAATTGTTGTTAAAACAAATTTTTGTTTCTGTTACTATATAGAGAACTACCAATAATGATTTTAGCAAAAAAAATTATTCCTTAACTAATAATTTAAATGTTAGATAAATGAAAAAAACCATTATAAACGATTAAAAAATTTTTTTAAGAAAAATTTTTTCCCTTAAAAATCATAGTTGACTTTTCTCAATAGAAAAACAAAAAAAATTTTTTTGAAAATATTCAACTTGACTATTTGTTCATAAAAAATTTGTCAACAAATGAAGTATAAATTTTTTTTTTTACATTTAATAATGTCATTGTTAGATGTGAAAACAGCCATAACATAATTTTCCTGAAAAAAAAATTTTTGACCATCATTTTTTTGATTTATCATTTTTTTGGAACTTTATAAATGTATTATAAACAAATAAAAAAAAATTTTAATTTTTTATCACGTAGTCTTGTTAAGTATACATATAAAAAGGGCTCCAAAGAAGTAAAAAAATTTTAGGTCAATTATTTAAACTTTTATGTCGCCATTTATGAAAACGTAAGTCCGAAGAAAATGAGTTAATTAACAATTGTATAACTTTTAGAGAAATAAAGTTAAAAATTTTTTCTCTGCGGGGCTAGATTCTTTGGAGTGTTCTGATGATAGCACAATTTTCAAAAATTTTAGAATTGATATTCAATAATAAAAAAAAATAATTTCTATCGCACTCTCTGTTCAGCGGCGACGCGTCAGTGCTAAAACGGCCGCGCGGAACCCTATCGTCAGCGTCAAATTAAAATCATAAATAATGGAGATAGAGTTCCGGAAGTCAGGACTTTTTTTTCGGAAACTTCCTCCTCGTTAAGATGCTTTTTTCCAATTTTCGTTATCTCTTACAGTTTTTTAGTTATAGTCAAAAACCGGAGACGTCGTTTTTTTTCTTTGTTTTTTGTTAATAACAATTACAATTTTTGTTTCCGCAAAAAAAAAAAAAAATACATCTTTCTCAGGATCGCATTCCGAATCGAATGAGCTATCGCTTACATTTTTAAGAGAATTCTAACTATTTTTCTCAGGAAACTCACTTCCCGACTAGACTACAGAGGAATCACTTGACCGTAGCAAGGTTTCTTAGTCCGAATAACCTCGTTTTTCACGGTTTGATTATCACCTATTTTACCAATTTTGAATTGACGTGGAGGAACATAGTGTTCAGATTTTTTCGATTGTTGCATGCATCTCCAATTGGAATCAAAATTTTCGAAATAATTTTTTTCTAAACAGCTCTCGATAAACTCATGATACTCACAGGGTATAACTTCTTTTAGTTTTGTTAATTTATGTTCTGAAATTTTATCTGATATTAGTTGAAATTCTTTTACAATTTCATGAGTCAATGTTTGAGTCATTGTGGGGTTACCATACATTTTGTTAACAAATTTTAGAACTTCTTGTTCAATATTACTCTGAATATAATCCATATTGAGTCTTATATTATCTGAATAAACAATTGAAATAACATATAATAATTATATTATAAATAATTAGTAGTAGGAAAGCCTTAATTATATTAAAGCGTAATAATGGTTTTAAATTTCTTGTCTTTGAAATTTCACTTCGATTGAACCTGCTTTAACTTATTCAACAAATTATAAACAAGTGGTATTTGCACATCCGATTCCGTTTTTATGTCATAAATACCCCATTGTGAAAAGTACCAAAAGCTTTCACTTTCGATTGTATAGGCCAGTTGGAAAAATAAATAAAATTCAAATAATAAGTCGAGTCCTTCAGTAAACCTGCTAGTGTTACGTGCGACTACACATTATTCAAAATTCCATTTTTCATATTATAAAATATATAACCGTGGGAAGAATTCAGTTATACTATAATCCAAAATATAATATTTCATTAAATCCAAAACCCTCTCTGCTTAAAAGTCACGAACTCCGCATCGAGTCTTAGAGATAAGAATTTAATACCATAAGGTAAGTTAAGGTTAGATGCAGTGCCGGGCTTTTTGCTGACCCAGCACTGAATAGTCGGTTCGACGTGACTACTCTCTCAATAAATTGATTTTTACAAGAACAAATAGGCTTAACCAATCAACTGAAGAAATTCTCGATGATACCAAATTAGTCATTAGAACGTATGGAAGGATGTGTAAGGAAAATTGTTAAGAATTGGAATGCATGAAATTTTAAATGTTATTGCAAACAGACTGTCTTGAGGCTGGGACCACGGAACGCTGTCTTAGGTAAAACGGCCAGGAGCGATGAGTTTACTCATCCGCGTAAAGACGCAGGTCTCTGATTGGCTAATTACCACGGCGGAGTAACACCTATGCAATGCACCAGCGGCCTCGTGGCTGCATCTAAACTGAATTACTTGTCTTTCGTCTAAAAAGTTGCATAGTGCACGGACGTGTCCCGAGGTTCAACAGTTAAGCAAGAGTTAGTAATCGAAAATCTTTTAAGTGACGATACTAAAGGACTTAGTTGATCTCGTTAAATAAATCTCTATTAGCGAAAGCTAAAAGAAGTGCATGGACACATTTATAATTCTCAACAACTTAATTCAAATCAAATTCAATATTAAGTAAACCTCAAATAGTTTCAAGTTAAAATAATAATTCATTTTTGCACATTGACATTTTTAATCGAATTCAACCATTTTAAACCATTCGAGTATTTTATTAATTAATAGCTTCAGTTCATAAACTTTATTTTAAACAAGTGATCTGGTTTAGTGCTGCATACGTGCGAACGACGAGGTGAGACCCACTGGAGTACTTATCACCCAAGAGCTCCGATTCTATCCGACGGGCCCCAACCTCAGTACAGTCAGACAGCAACGCTAAGTCTTTAATTTTAATTACCGATTGTTTACCATTAAATAATAGTGATCAAAAGATAGATTTTGGTATAAGTCTTTCATACCAAAATTTCTCTTACTAGGTAAATCACCCAAGAGGGATCATAAGGCTGATTTGCGTATAAGTCATTCGTGCACAAATCAGTCTTGCCTAGAGTATCACAACACCATTATTTTCTCTAGTTATTAGGTTACATTATCTTTATATCAGTACAATAGAGAGAAAGAGAGATGCATTAACCGAGAACCGACTATAGTATAGAACCATTAATCTTTTCATCATTTCTTTGTTAATCATTCATTGGCATATTTACCCAAATCGCTTGTAGAATATACTTTGTTTTTACCAGTTAACCAATCATTTTCATTTGAGTTTTACCATCCATGAACCAAATCCTAATCCTAGTCATTGGCCTCATAATTAGCATATTTAAATAGACGTACGGCTCTGTATAGAGCTAGGTAAGCAAGATCCCATATACCGACTTATCGAAAGTAAGTCAAAAATTTAAATTATCTCTTGGTTGCGTGAACTATTTTCCATCCGCTCGGGCTTCACCCTCACGTGACACTAGCGTCAAAGCGGAAGCTGTCGATTTGATCATAAATTTTACGTAAATCTCATTCATTTGGTCCAATTACAATTGAAGAAGGTTGAACCGTTGCCTTCGATTCAGCTTTCCGAGTAATTTTTGCCTGACAAGCTTTTTCAATATCTCCAGGAATTTTTACATGCATGTATACACTTTCTATAGAGTCATCTGTTTTTGAGCTCTTCCGCTTTATACGACCTTTAAGGTACAATGAAAGCCTCGTTCCGGAAGTACAGCTCCACTAACATTCATGTTTATTTTATTTTTTTATCAATGCCAATAATTTCCAGACAGTTATAATAAATTGGAGAAATCGTATTCAAATTATTCAGACACATGAGCATTAAAGATCAGCACTTTTTTCCAAAAATTATTATTATAAAAAGAGGCACTTGATGAACCTAGTTATTACTAACATTACTAACCTAGCCAACATCCAACCTAACCCACTGACATGACGCGCAGTAATTTCTGACATAATTTTTACCAATATTTACTTGAATTTTAATCGCGAAATATGATAATGAAAATGGAAATACAAACCTTTTTCCAATGTTCACGAGTGGCCCCGATGTTTTGACAGCTATCAACGGCCATGACACTTTTAAAATGACACGAGCGAGCCGTTAAGAGTGAGATAGTTGTCACGCAATTATGTGTTGGAATTTTTTGCGCGAAATATGCAGGGTGAAATTGGTCGGATTGCTCAGAAGATGTTAAGCGAACATCATTCTTGACAGTGGTAGGTTTTTTTTGGGGGGTCTTTCGTCAAGTTCTCTTGTGGTCAACTAACTTCCGGTGAAAATCTTCGAATTTTATCCAACACCCATTTCATCGAGTACATTTTCAGTTAATGATATTTTTGAAATAGAACGGTGAAAAATTACAAGAAAATTCAAAAAAAATAGAAAATAAAGTGCTCTGTCAGATAGATACAAATAAATAGGGGGTCTTTCGTGAAGGCTGAAGCTTTCATTGTACCTTAAGAGTCAACAGATCTAATAAAATTTTAAGCTGAATAATATATTTACTCAACGATGAAACAGTTTCGTCACTTTGTTCCAGCAACTTCAACTTATTTCTTTGATCTGAACTTAATTTCTCAGATGAAAACTTCATCAGCTGATTGAATCTTGTTAGCCAATGCTGACTTAAATCAATATTATTATCAGGATATGCTTTTTCGTGATCAGTATTTATCTGTAAATAAAAAATTAAGTCAATCAGTTGTTCTTTTAACCCTTTGAAGCATACTGATTACGAATCCAATGTCAAATTTATTAGATTCAAGATAGCGGATCCAACATACCAATTCACTACATGTAGATTCGTTTACGATCGGCCAATCGTTAAGTATATCAGTAGCACTCAAATATTTGTTTGATGTCACTTCAAATCTTCTTACGTCGTAAGATGATTTCCAATGCAGTAAAACTTCAAGTTCATCTCGGTGATGCTTCAGCCAGTGTTCACTTGCCAGTCCAGGATTTTCACTATCACTTTGAATCAGATGACTATCATCAATAGTATCTGGAACATTTGCGATTTTTCGCAGTGATCGAATTAAAGCCAGTGTATTACGGTATTTGTCCGTTAATTTTCCTCTTGATATTTTACTCACATTCCGTAAAGAATGTTTTTTTTTTTACGGGAGGCACATAAAAAGTTTGTGAGCACTCATCTGGAAACAGCTTTACAATTTTTCCAGCTAGTTCTTCAATATCCTCATCAGTGAGGGTTATGTTGATATTGAGACAGTGAATTACGATAATATCACATAGAACAGATATCCATGGAGCTTCTAATGATATATTTTTTTCTCCACTAAGTAACAAAAGTTCTTTTCCAACAGGGTGGTCCTGGAGTACTGTTTTTAAATCAACGTGAAAAAGTCTTGACACTTTTTTTATTTTTTTTTTTAGGCAAGTCATCAAATTCAGAACTTGTATTTTAGACGACACTATGACCCTGAATGAACTCTATTGGTAATTCACTAATCACTTGACATGGTTCAATACTCAGATGCGGAACAATCTCAAGATTCTGATAACTGGCAGCGTATAATATTAACCAAAGTATAATTACTACATTTGATCATGAAGTTAGATGTACACTTGGGGTCATTAATTATGAGACGGCTAGTTTTCTGGACTAAACATTCATGTTGGCAACACAAAATGAACCCACAGCGCTCCATAGTGGGCCGATCGTGAAGCTTATTCAATCTTACTAAATATCACATAACTCGTGAAAGTCCCGATAGCCAAAAAAGAAGAGAAAGAACTTATGACAGTCGAATCTAACCCAATACCTACTAACCTAATAACCTATGGATTGACATGTAAATCAGTTGGAAAATAATTGTAATTCATAATTTCCCCCTCGAAGAATACAAACGGGCGCAAGTTTATGTTTTCAATCTTTTCAAGTGATGACAAAAGAAATTGTAACCTGAAAATTTACGGTAAGTTGATTTGATAAAAATACAATTGAATTAGGTGATGCAAGTTACGCTGTGCCTAAATAACCAGATTCTTTGTTGATTTTGCGTGTTGAACCATGTCCAGGACTAGATTCTAGATCATTGAGACTATCGTGTAACTCATTATTACTTCTTGACTGATACAAGACATTTATCAAACACAGACTGAACTCTGCAAGAACCACCCGTCGAAACAGGCAAAAAAAGAAAACATTCAGCTTCAGAGAAACGGAAGGAGTCAGCTCGTACTAATCCAGAGATAGAAGAACCTCGTTTTGGTAGAATCCTAGTGGAGACTTTGAATGCCTTCTCCGGTGACTACTCGCCGTTCACAAAATCACATTTTTAAATCTATCAATTTTTAGACTAAGACTTGGAATACCATCGCAGACGACTGCTCGCTCCTTATAATCTGAAATTCAGGACTTCAATAATTCTTTGGATTCTGACTTGGTATACCTCCTACGACGACTACTCGTCTATCACAGAACTACATTTTAAAGTCTAACAATTCTTGAACTAAGACTTAGAATACTATCACAGATGTCTGGGCACTTCTTAGATTATTGAATTTTGGACTTCATCAATACCTACATCACCGACTTTGAATACTCGCTCAGGCCGCTTTCAGCCTAAAATCATATGATAATATAACATGCCAAAATATGCTGCAAGTTGACCGAGACTATCGTGTAACTCATTAACTACTACTTCACTGATACTAGACATTTATCAAACACAGACTGAACTCCTGAAGAACCTGAACCTGCACACCCGTCGAAACATAATTCAATTGTATTTTTATCAAATCAACTTACCGTAAATTTTCAGGTTACAATTTCTTTTGTCATCACTTGACAAGATTGAAAACATAAACTTTCGGCCGTTTGTATTCTTCGAGTAGGAAGTTATGAATTACAATCATTTTCCAACTGATTTACACGTCAATCCATAAGTTATTAGGTTAGTAGCTATGAGGTTAGATTTGACTGTCATAAGTTCTTCCTCTCCTTTTTTGGCTATCGGGACTGTCACGAGTTATGTGATATTTAGTGAGATTGACTAAGCTTCACGATTAGCCCACTACATAGCGCTGTGGGTTTATTTTGTGTTGTCAACATAAATGTTTTGTCCAGAAAACTAGCCATCTCATAATTGATGACCCCAAGTGTACCTTCCACAATAATATATTTTACAATGATAATACAATAAATAACCCAAGACGGTCATATGGGGTGTGACACCACGTTATTTCCGAGCTCGGATTTTACCTTCTCAATCCCGGAACCGACGTTTTCACCCCTAACTAGAGTTTTTATTTTATTCCCGCAATTTTTTTTTTTGTCCGCGAATTATTTTTTGACGAATCTTTTAAACATACTTAAAACTGAAATTTGCGTTAGATTCTTGAATGGGTTAATAGAGAAACGTTTGAAATATGTTCTCAATTTTTTTGGGGCCCCCAGGATAATTCTACGAATTTATACAGCGCTTCAAAGTGCTGGGGTGTGTCACACCCCATGTGACCACCACGGGATTCTCATGAGGTGTGACCGTCTTGGGTTAAAACTGCAGATCATCAAATTTGAAATAATAAAACATTACCAAATAAAAATTCAACCTACGTATTCTTCATATTTCTTGTTTAAACGGAGACGTAAACCAATACTAGGAATAATTTCTTTTCGGATTTCTTCAGGCGCATGTGTAAGAAATTCATCGAGGGTTTCAAGGTCAGTTATATGGTTTACTAAAGATAAAAGGTACAAATGAATAGAGTGAATAGGTTATGCATTATCATTTTGAAATTGAATAATGACGAACTTACCACAAAGAACGAAGTACAAATCACTCAAATTCCACGATTTTAATATCTCTTCCATTTGCTTCATAATATTTATTAACTGATCATCAAAATTAATGTGTAATCAAACCCGTTGACCGACTTTCACCTTAAAATACAACGAGACAGGTTGTCAGGAACGTATCATACTATGAAAACAGACGAGATGCAAAATGCCAACACTAACGTTTTCTACAAATACATATACAGTTTTCAATTCCGGCACAGCCATATCTATCGACAATATTCACCAAATAAATATTTAATAACTGGTACTGAATATTATTTGGTGAAAACAAATATTTATTCGGAGATAATAAGGCTTTATATCTATTAACCGGTTCACATCACCAGTGAACCAGTTAACCCGTTTTCGCCCAGAATGGCATAATCTTTTTGCTTCTTTCACCTCGATATTTCACATAGTAAAACTGATCTAAAAAAATTGAAATGTGGTATCCCATAGTTTTCAAGGGTGCTCTATCAGAATCCGTCGTTATTTTTTTTGTAGGAGTTTACCATTTTCCAATATGGCGGCTTTATTAAAAAAGGGCAACTTTTTTCCACTTTTCTTCGAGATATCTCCCATTTTTTTCTATGAAATCATTATTACCCTAGCGAATTCAGTTTCGCCAAAATTACACCAAAAGTACACGGTGTAGTTATGGTGAAATATTGGTGTAATTTTGGCAAAACTCTATAATCCGTCCAAAATTACACCAAAATCACACGGTGTATCTCAGAATTTTTCACACTACTTTTACACCAATTTTACACCCGACACATTTTACACCACTTTTACATCAATTTTACACCCGACACATTTTACACCGATTTTACACCAATTTTACACCCGACCGATTTTACACTGATTTTACACCAGTTTTACACTCGACCGATTTTACACCAAATTTACACCCAAAATATTCCTACCAAATCAATATAAAAAATTTGTAAAAGAATATGTTCTTGATAGATGGCGAAAACAAAGTCAGATAAATGCGTGAATAAATCCATATGAGTTTATTAATTCTGTATTGTACAACAGCCAGGTACGAACTAGGGTATACACATCTTGAAATTAAATGCTAATCCAGTAGCATACAGCTTCATCCAATAAACCAAAATGAAACAATGTGAAATCAGTATGTAAAATAAGGAATTTGCTGGAATTCAATCTAAGTGAACGGAATTATGTGCCAACTTGATGATAATAAAAAAGTGGCACACAATTTTCATTTTAATTTCGTTCAATGTGCTATCTCTTTATACTTAGAAAAAATTGGCACACAAATCCTTTTAATTACAATCAATTCGCGTCAAATCCATTCTTCACCTACTCGATTCGTTTGGATTTAATGCTTACAAATATCCATGATCAAAGATCATATAACCTCAGTACCAATCTCATAGTTTATAGTTGGTAAAGTACTCAGAAACAAATCAAATAGTATTACAGTAGTTTGCCTCCTTATAAATATATAGAATCACAGCTTATGTAAACTTAGTATCATTCTTATTGTTCACGATTAGAATAGTTCTGAGGAACGAATCAAATGATATTACAGTAGCTTGCAGCCATATAAATATCTAGAATTACCGCTTATTTGAACCTAGTATCAGTCTTATAGTTTACGATGAGAACAGTTTTCAGGAACGAATCAAATGGTATTACAGTAGCTTGCAGCTATATAAATATCTAGAATTACAGCTTATTTGAACCTAGTATCAGTCTTATAGTTTACGATGAGAACAGTTCTCAGAAACGAATCAAATGATATTACAGTAGCTTGCAGCCTTATAAATATCTAGAATTACAGCTTATGTAAACCTAGTATCAGTATTATAGTTTACGATAGGAACAGTTCTCAGGAACGAATCAAATGGTATTACAGTAGCTTGCAGCCTTATAAATATCTAGAATTACAGTTTATGTAAACCTAGTATCAGTATTATAGTTTACGATGAGAACAGTTCTCAGGAACGAATCAAATGGTATTACAGTAGCTTGCAGCCTTATAAATATCTAGGATTACAGTTTATGTAAACCTAGTATCAGTCTTATAGTTTACGATGAGAACAGTTCGCAGGAACAACAAAAATGATAATCTGGTAGTTATTAGTACAGTGCTTAGAAACAAATTGAATGAGAATCCAGCAGCTTACAGACTCACAAATATCTGGAATCACAGCTTATAGATACATCTATAAAAGAATATCGGAGTATAGTTCATAATACATTATCTATTTCGGGTTTCGTATATTCTCACTATATCAGCTATTGAAAAGTGTAGAATTAATGAACGTTATACATTACGCCTATACTCAGCTGGGGACCAAATCAGCATGAAAGTATCAATTCTGGATTAAACATTTTAGCCACATTTGAAATTGAAGTATCAAATGATTTTGAAATATGTACTTGGAATTCTACAGGTACATAGTTTTATCAATTATCGTGTTTGTTGTATGTTAACAACACATATTGTCTGACATGGCACTTTAAGTTTATGTATTGAGAACAAGAATACATGATACTATACCTGTCGCTACCGCGGTGGTAGCCATAGAAACAAGGTCGAGAAAAGAGAAACAGAGGCAAAGGATGAGAAGAAATACGAGAGAGAAGGAAGAAGCACAGATCGGACACGAAACAAGACAAGACACAGAAAATCTAGTTCCATGAAGTGAATGAAACTGTTTAGACTAAGACTAGATGAATATCAGAATTATATATTATTTATTACTTGTATATTATCATTGTTTAGATTTTTATATAAATGTACTATACTGGATAGTGATATCGAAAGATGACAAATAAAAAACTAATACTGCACAATACTAAACAGGACTAAATGATAATTGATATTTTTTTCGGTCGAAGGCATAATATAATATACTCTATCTGGCAACTGCAGTAGTTGTATACATTAATATAGTAAGTTTCGGAATTTAATTCGCGAAGTACCATAATAGAGTAATAAACTAATAATAATTATAATTATAATCAAAATTATAATAATAATAGTACCATTTTTAAAAGACGACGGGTGAGCAGAACAACATCGTATCTCAGAATTTGGGTCAACAATATCGTAGCTCAGAATTTGTTTCAAAAACATCGTATCTCGAAATTTGGGTCCAAAAAGTCGTGTCTATCGTAAGAAACGAGCGAACATTCGATGTTTTTAGACAAATTTCGAGATACGATGTTTTTGGAGCAAACTCGGAGATACGATGTTTTTGAAACAAATTCTGAGATACGATATTGTTAAACCAGATTCTGAGACACGATGTTGTTCTGCTCACCCGTCGATTTGTACGTTTCGCTTCCTATGATCACAGAAAAAAAAATAAAATATACATCTAGTACGTAATTATACTATAAATACTATTCAAAATGTCTAATAGTATTATCAAGAATTTTAAAGCATTAAAATAATTCTAATTATCAAATGTCATTTAATTAATTGTTGGAGTTGAAACAAGTTGTGGCATCTCATAAGGTGAATTATTCAGTTTTCATTCAGAAAATCAGAGTATTTAAGAGCACAGCGAAATAATTTTTTTTTTTTTAACATATATAAATGATAGATCTTTGAATTTTGATTAGGGATTCACAATCATTAATAGTAATAGGATGAGAGAAATTTATGAGGTTGAAGTTCGTAACGTTAAGGTAACAGAATATTCGTTCAAGAAATTCAATATTTCGTGATTCAAATGTTGTTAGAATTGTAAAATATGCGAGATAAACATGTTTCACACAATTCGAGGAATTATGCACCGTTCTTCATCCATTTGAAACGTTCGAGCCTTGAATTTGAGAATTTTTTTCCGAATATTCTGTTGCATTAACTTTACGAACTTCAACCTCATAGAAATTCACTATGTTACCCAAGGTAGCCAAGCGTAGGGAGCGCAGCTATTGTAGTCGTGTACAAATGGGAGAGAGTGTCTGCCTTTATGTCAGTGGTGACTAGGCCTCGCCAAAAATAAAATTGTTTTTCGATTCCGTCTCTGGCAACTCTAAACATTAGTCTTGGATCTAATAATGACTCTGTAAAAATTTGGACTTCGTCGGATAATTCTAAGAGGTCGCGTATCGAGTCTCTAGAAAAGCTTTGAACGGTGAAAGTTATTTTTCACGTGTTAATCAAATGCAAATATTGAGACTCGATGCGCGATCTTTTAGAATCATCCGACGAAGCCCAAATTTTGACAGAGTCATTATTAGACCCAAGACTAATATTTAAAGTTGCCAGAGACGGAATTCAGAAACAATTTTTTGTTTTTTTGGCCAGGCTTAGTGGTGACGCGGTGAGCCACTTTGCGATGATGCAGATCCGTGCATCGCTTGATCACCACTGGCAGTGGGCTGATTCTCGATGCGATATTCTGTAAATTGGTATTAAAAAGTAATATTTTTTCGTTTTGTTATCGAATGTTAAAAGTGATATAATGGGAAATGGAAAAGATAAAATAAGCCCCTCTAAATATCAATACTTAGAGCTCATATTTCGCCGAGATACTCTATTTGAGATGCTTTACCGGAATGTTGATGCGCGTTCAAAAGAAAAGATAATTTTGTCATTGGCACACCATAATGCGTACAGAAAAAACTATTCTTGAATCGAAAATAAAAATATTCTTGAATCACGGCTCGACATCGTCTTGAATAATATTCATTTTAATACGTATGTATACTGTATACTGTATACCTTCATTTTCATCACCGCCATCTTCGTTTCCATCACAGCCACCTTCATTTCCATCACCGCCACCTTCGTTTCCATCACAGCCACCTTCATTTCCATCACCGCTACCTCCGTTTCCATAAGAGCCACTTTCATCATCTACACCGTCCTGTGAGGTCGCACGTCGACGAGCATTTTTTTAAAACTGGCGTGCCCATTGGCGCATATTCATATTCGGGTCGTGCTGCTGTTTACACCGAAGCTCTTTTGTCGCTTGTAACTCCATACAAATAGCTGAATCAAAGCCGATTGGAAATTGACACTAAGTTCTATAATATACATATTAGGGTGATCCTTATTTGAGGTATGTTCGAATTTTTTTCGACGATAGTCCTTAATTGGTTCCAAACATAGAAAAAAAATATCCTGAAAAGTTACAGCTGCTCAACTTTTGAGAGAAATTTTTTTTTTTTTATCACATTATCGGAAAATTGTTCTAACGCACCATGTTGTACATCACACAGGTACGAATAACTTCACCAAATTTCAGTTTTTCCATCAATAATCATTGGAGTTATGAAAATTCAATTTTCGGTTTTAAAAAATACATGCAATTTCCCATTCAAAACCTTCATCGTCTTGGGGGCCGAGTTAATATTAATATCAAGAGCTGTAACTTGGCAGGAATTTTTTTTTCATACATTTGGAACCGATTTAGGACTATCGTCGAAAAAAAAGTCGAACAAACCTGAAATAAGGACCACCCTAATATATTAGGGTGTTTATTCTTTCCCCGATTAACTTTCTTCACTTGGGTATGGTCCAAATCATTAGTTCATAGCCTAAAAACAATTATGTATTTTTTTTTCCAAAGTGCCATTAATAACCCCTGCATGTAGGACAATACTTCTCCCATTTGATTGACATGAGATTTTCGCACTTTTCATACTTTTTCAAACGATTCAGAAGATTACAATTTACCAAATGATGGTTTTTTGTTGAAATCCTATCAATTGTTTTCGTCGAGGGGTAATTTTTGAACATATTCTTTCATACTTTTTATATCAGCCTGTGTATAAGAACCAACTTTGAATGCTTTCTTCTCAGAAATGGAACGGTCAGAGGCCTAAGTATTTTAACAGAAGACGTATAATGCGTCAACATATGGCTTATCTAAGTTTCATGAATATCTTAAGAAGAGTCGATTCGCACGACAACTACCTTAAAGCGTTACCTTTTTTTCTACCATATTGTTCAATATCTTTCGAATATTTTTCAATTCAAACAGAAAGCATTGAAAAGTAGATAAATTCAAAAATATTCGAAAATATTCTAAAATTACTGAAAAAAACTGTAAAAATAAATTTTGAAAGAAACTTCAAAACTTATGAACAATTATTTTTCCACCAATGTAAAAATATGTACATCCAAATAAGTCAGAACAGTAGTAGAATCAACAATATTTGATGATATAATGCATATAGTAAGCGAAAAAAAAATTAAAGTCTGAAAAGTGCAAAAATCCCATGTAAATCAAACGGGAAAAGTATCGTCCTACAGGCAGGGGTTAATGGCATTTAAAAAAAAAGAAACAAATTCTTCAATTGTTTTCAGGCTGTAAACTAATTATTTGGACCATACCCGAGTGACAAAAGTCAATTTTGGAAATAAACGATACGCTAATATGCAGGGTGTATCATCAGGGTGTATCGGGTATCAAGGATGGGAGGGACTTAGTTGACGCTAAGTCACGCCCCATCAACCAATCAACAAAGAGAAGAATTTCGTAGACCAAAACTCTTATGAGAATAGAAGATACAATTTCGTTATGTAGGCAAAAAACATCAAGAACGACTCGAATCAAGCTGTTAGGTATTCATTTACTTCGACGTTCACAGAAACGGTTTGAATTATGAAGAAATTCTTAACATGGAAAAACTAAGATAGGCAGTTCTAAATATCAATATGAGGAGCTCATACTTGACTGAAATATTCTACTTTAGATGCTCTACCGGAATGTTGATGCGAGTTTGGAAAAAAATGATTTTTTTTTTTGAGCACCCTAATGTATATTGCAATTGCATTGACCGATGTGCACCTGCCAAGTCCTGTAGCTCCTGGGAGGTAACAGTGCGCCTATCAGGTCTATTTTTTTCTTTTTTAATGTTTAGGGTACAGCGGACGTCCTCCGGCCAGTATGCGCGCATGACGTGGTTCGCTCGTAACCGCATCCGCTTCACTTCCGCTGCTGTCATGAGATGGCTTACATCTACTCGTACTCCATTAAGTATTTCAACCTAAAAGCATATAAAAATACCATGAATACATGCGACCAAAAATACATACGTATCTAATACATAAAACAGTAGTGAGTATGGAAATTTACTTTTCTATCTCTATCTGGTTCCTTCAAATTTTTTTTCCCCACAACAAACTTCTTGATGCTCTTAACGATACTCTTACGATAGAACTTCTCAAGATCTGCAAGTCCTCTTGAAGTTCGTCTCTGTTCAGCAATCCAGTTCCTGCGTCGTAATTGCCTTCCGAAAAACTCCGTGTGGAACCTAGTTCAGTTTGGCCAGATGACTGGTGTGCTGGTGATGGTCGTGTGTAAGTTTGTGCCGACGAGTCAGAAGTCAGTTCATGGCGATGACGAAGCGTTGGTGAAGTGAGGATCGTCTCGGCAATACTCGGAGAACGTGGTGGAGTTCGGCCAGATGACTCACGTGCTGCAAGTTCAGCCTGAACACCAGAGGGAATATAGACCCCAGAAGAAGAACCTGCCCCAACACCAGATTCTACGGGATGAAGATTTTGACCGAGGCTTGTAACCTGGCAACGAAAAAATTCGAACATCAGATTTCCATTTCAACGATTCGCACATGATAAACACTCATAATTCTGAATTCGCTACTAATTTGAGCATCAGATTTCAAG
The DNA here is from genome assembly GCA_963992785.1 of Tenthredo livida. Taxonomy (NCBI): domain Eukaryota; kingdom Metazoa; phylum Arthropoda; class Insecta; order Hymenoptera; family Tenthredinidae; genus Tenthredo; species Tenthredo livida. Next base: position 7,087,082 of record OZ023073.1, read on the forward strand.
ACAGCAAGATATTGCTTGGAGGCGGGGAGCATACACCTAGTACTGATCAATTGTTATCCTTGTAAGATAACGACCAGGTAGGTGAGACGTCGAGAATTAATCCTTATCGTGAAATTCTGAAGTTCGCAGTAAGTTTTGAACTTTCTGAACAGATTGAACTCAACTCAAAGTAAAAACTTAATATCTTATTATTTTTGGCTATCCTCTTGTCATAGTGGAAAGATTTTTTTTCAATGCGTATCTGAATGATTAATGGAGAAACAAAAAAACGTCAAACAATAACTTGACTCTCGGATCCAGCATTTCAGAGATAAAGCTGGCCAAAGCTTGTTAAGCTTTTTCCTCAATGATGATAAATTTGAATATGATGAATACGCACTTGTAAGTCGGTTCGTGGAGTTGCAGGAACTTTTTGATGATTGAATGTTGCAGTAGCGTGGGGTGTTACTTTATTTGCCTCTGCCAACTTCTGCGTAACAGCTTCGTCACTTTTTTTAAGTGATTTAGTTACTGCCTGCTCTAGTAATTTCTGTAAAAATATTGAATATGCGATAAAACGTGAATAAGACATTATCCGTTGGTATTTGAACTCACCAGGAGTCGATCAGGCTTCTGGGACATGGATCCTGCGCAAACTTGGAGGGTGTACTTAGACCATGATATAAAGTACCTGCTGACTAACTCTCCGGAATTGGCCTTTATTCTATCAATTTACCAAAAGATACAATAGAAATCAGCATAACTTGGGTTTTGCTAATTGCCACGTAATAACCAGTTTTTGCTTAGCGCGATGAGATTCTAAATCGCACCGAATATCTATACATTGAATACAATCATTATTGCACATCAGATTGATAAAATTTGTCATCCTAGGTATAGAGAATCACTTCATTTTGCACCTATTGACATACTGCTTCTTGTCGTTCATTACTCGTACAACATCCATTCGATGAATTTCGATAAATTTAAAGACCTCTTCGCACTTAAAATATGTTGAATACATAGCCAGTCTATATACTCCCACTGGCAGCTTACGAAATTCTGTGAATCCCCGTGAAGTAACAAAAAAGTGAGGTTAAGTTGTCCGATAAATCGTTTATGAGCGACAGCCTGATTTAAGAGCAAACTGCTGCGACAAAACCTTTCCTAATATGAATTGGCAATTACTCTTCACCATACAATATCTTTTGATTTCTTTGATTTAATTATTTGCTGTATAGATTGACGTATTGACGTTGATCCGTGATCGTCGCGCATGTTAGCCATATGCGAAACTGCCTTTGTGAAAGCGTCGTCTGCTAGGAGCAAAGACGTGTTAAGGCCGGTCTACATGAGCGTTTGCGTTCCCGTTCCCGTATCCGATACGAATTGAATGTATGCATTTAGCGTGTTGTGGTCTACATGCAAACGCAAATAATTACAGCAAAGAAATGAAAACATATTGCATGGTGAAGAGTAATTGCCAATTCATACGAGGAAAGGTTTTGCGCAGCAGTTTGCTCTTAAATCAGGCTGTAGCTCATAAACGATTTATCGGACAACCTAACCTCACTTTTTGTTACTTCACGGGGATTCACAGGATTTCGTATGCTGCCAGTGGGAGTATACCGAGAAGATTCGGTGAGAGTAGACAGACCCCTTCCTACGCCAAAACTAACACAGGCGCGCACCGCGTGCGTGGGGCTCGGCGGGCGGGGCTAAGCGACCAGTGGTGCTTCTACCGAATCTTCCACGCTAGGCCGAGTCCGCATAGCCCACCTTGATACTTAATCTAAAAAGCAATCATCGCACTGAACACGGAAAAGAATGAACGCGAATAAAATGAATTTGCCTGATGTGAACATTTATTTTCGAAATTTATGAACGAATTTAATATCAAATATCAATTAATTGGATTTAAGTATTGATTATCAGTGTTTAGGATCGATATTTGAGACGAAATGGAACAGGTAAGTGGAGGGTAAATCATTGAAGACAGCATGGTCAAGAATTGGTTCATTTATTGATTTATTTATTTATTAACAGAAAAATGAAATTCATCAACGATTATTGCTTAATCGAGGGATCCATTGCTGTTGAATTATGGCGTAGGTCCAAAATTATCGGCGATTGAATGCTTGGGAATCGAAGAGAGGCTACCGATGAGCCACTGTCGAACGTAGTAGACTTTTACTCAAACCATTTTTGTTTCTTAACGACTACTTCTATCGAAGACCGGAGTGCTGGCATGTACCTCAGCGAGGCTTCATAGCGTGCGAAGGGGCTTTGTCGCAGGAGTTTGTAGTGCGATGAGGTAGCGTACGAGGAGCTTCGTGGCAAGCGTTTGTAGCACGTCCACGATATTCATCGAACATTTCTTGCTCGTCCAATGAGCATTCAACGTTCATGTCTCGTAGCAGGCGGAGAAGCTCCGTCTCAGATGTTCGTGGTGCGATGAGGCAGTGTACGAGGAGCTTTGTTGCAAGGGTTCGTAGCACGTCAACGATATGCAGTCCTTCTCTGGACTCTGGCCAAGCCTTGCCGCACAAAAATTTGATAGAAAATGCTCGTCGACGCACTGCGAACTCTGGCAACGAAGCTCCGTGTACGCTGCCTCATCGCACTGCGAACATCTGCGACGAATCTCCTCGGCCTGCGACAAGACATGAACGTCGAATGCTCGTTGGACAAGTAAGAAATGTTCGATGAATATCGTCGATGTGCGACGAACCCTTGGAACAAAGCTCCTCGTACGCTGCCTCGTCGTACTGGGAACATCTGCGACGAGGCTTCCTCGCCTGCTACGAGACATGAACGTTGAATGGTCATCAGACGAGTACGAAATGTTTGATGAATATCGTCGACGGGCTACGAACCCTGGCAACGAAGCTCCTCGTACGCTGCCTCGTCACACTTGGAAAATCTGCGACGAGGTTTCTTCGCCTGCTACGAGACATGAACGTTCAATGGTCGTCAGACGAGTAAGAAATGTTTGATAAATATCGTCGTCGGGCTAAGAACCCTTGCAATAAAGCTCCTCGTACACTGCCTCGTCGCACTAGGAACATCTGCGATGAAGCTCCTTCGCCTGCTATGAGACATGAACGTTGAATGGTCGTTAGACGAGTAAGAAATGTTCGATGAATATCGTCGACGGGCTACGAACCCTTGCAACGAAGCTACTCCGTACGCTGCCAAGCCTCGCCGACGCTGTTGCTAGCTCTCGCTTCTTCGATCCCTGCTTGGTTCTCGATCACTCTTCGCAGTCTATTGCCTGAGGTCAGCTTGGACAACGACGCCGGCGATATTTCTCCTCAAGAATTAGCGGGCGATCAGTAATTGGGTACGTAGGATACAAAGTTAACGGACATCAAAAGACTTACAAGACTTATAAATTCTCATGATAGTCAGTTATACTCTCACCTTGCTGTATCAGAGGAAGTAACGATGTCCTGGGATGGCAACATCTTCTTCAACGAGTATGAGTTTATTCTTCTCAGACACCTGATTTACGACGAACTACAAACTCCTGCGACAAAGCCCCTCCGTACGCTATGAAGCCTCGCTGAGGTACATGTCAGCACTCAGGTCTCCGATAGAAGTAGTCGTTGAGAGACGAAAATGGTTTCAGTGAAAGTATACTACGTTCGACAGTGGCTCATCGGTAGCCTTTCTTCGATTCCCAAGCATTCAATCTCTGATAAGTTTGTGCGTACACCATAATTCAACAGCAATGGATCCCTCGATTAACCAATAATCGTTGATAAATTTCGTTTTTCTGTTTCAGACCTAAGGACGTGGCCTGTGGGTGGCAGCCCTATCCTCGATGACTTCATTCTCTGCATTGTACTCTGATCAAATGATTCATTATGTTATTATTAAACTAAAGTTGACACAAACACCGAAAACTTTCTCACGAATTCTTAATTTTCATTAGATTGAATACTAGTATTCCGAACAGATGTTTTGAATAAAATCTAGATCTGAAAATAAATGAATCAATAAATAAATCAATAGATAAACCAATTTTTGACCATGTTGTCTTCAATGATTCACCCTCCACTTACCTGTTCCACTTTGTCTCAAATATCGCTCCTAAACACTGATAATCAATACTTAAATTCAATTAATCGATATTTAGTTGTTATTAGTTGATAAATCTTAAAATAAATGTTCACGTCAGGCGAATTCATTTTATTCGCGCTCATTCTCCTCCGTTTCAGTGTGATGATTGCTTTTTAAGTTGAGTATTTATCGAGTTAGCGCGGATGGGCTATAGTATTTATCGAGTTAGCATGGATGGGCTATACGGACTCGGGCTAGTGCGGAAGATTCGGTAGAAGCACCACTGGTCGCTTAGCCCCGCCCGCCGAGCCTCACGAACGCGGTGGGCGCCTGTGTTAGTTTTGACGTAGGAAGGGGGTTGTCTACTCTCACCGAATCTTCTCGGTATAGACTGACTATGTATTCAACATATTTTAAGTGCGAAGAGGTCTTTAAATTTACCGAAATTCATCGAATGGATGTTGTACGAGTAATAAACGACAAGAAGCAGTATGTCAATAGGTGCAAAATGAAGTGATTCTCTATACCTAGGATGACAAATTTTATCAATCTGATGTGCAATAATGATTGTATTCAATGTATATATTGTAACGTGTTCGAACTATACCACCCGGTAGATCGACCGAACAAGCTACATACGACCGCGCAAATAGCCTCGCGCCGATCCGATCAGAAGACCCTGACGTGACGTCACGAGAACTACTATATAAGCTGGCACGCTGAGGCAGTAGCTAGCGATTCGTACTAGAGCAGTCAATCGACTCATAACTATTAAATAGATAAACTCACATAACCTCAAATAGGTAGTCACTCAAAGCGAGGTCTTACCATAGAAAAGAATAAAATTGAAATAGGAAGTTACTCAAAGCGAGATCTTACCTCACGTAAAATCAAAAATCGAGAAAATATAAATTGGCTAAAGCAGCAATTTAGATTAAACTCAAAACAAAAGAAAAAGTATAATTAGCTAAAGCAGTAATTATAACTTCAAAATAGATAACACAAACAGAAACAAAGAACAAAACAAAACAAACAGAAACAAGAAACAAACAGAATCAGAAACAAAAGCAAATAGAAATAGAAAAACAATTAGAATAAACATCATCATTTTATTATATCGAGTCAAATTTTCAGTTCATTTCATTATCCTGTAAATAGTAGCTTTAAGTAAAATCGACGATACAAAGTCGAATCAATAAAATAATCACACCGATAAGATAGTAAAATCGAATCTATTGTCTTTCATTTCGTGTCTTGTTTCATTTCTTTAACTAACATAAATTCTTTCAGCTAAAATCACTTGAAAATAACATCGTGTTTAGCTTGCTTAAAAGAAGGCAGCTTCGGTAGTCTAATACTCAGGCAGCGACGGTACAGCTTTAATTGGTACCCGAGTCTGAGAGTGTAAGATTATCCAAGTCTGTATTAGGGAGGCAGCTTCGGTGCGTAACACTCAGACAGCAACGGTATAGCTTTAATCGGTACCCGAGTCTGAGAGTGTGCAATCCCAAGTCTGTATTAGGGTAACAATAGGTTTTTTACATTTTTCCTTGGAGGGGCTCCAAATCATACCCGTGACAAAGAATTCACGCGAGCTAGCGTAATTTCGCGGCCTTCTGCCGTGAGACATACGCAGAGAAAGTTACAATATAGTCGGTGCAATTTAGAATCTCATCACGCTAAGCAAAAACTAGTTACTTCGTGGCAGTTAGCAAAACCCAGGTTACGCTGATTTCTATTGTATCTTATGGTGAATTGATAGAATAAAGGCCCATTCCGGAGAGTTAGTCAGCACGTACTTTATATTTCGGTCTGAGTACACCCTACAAGTTTGGGCAGGATCCATGACCTGGAAGCCTGGTCGACTCCCTCAGATGTTTGATGTCTTGTTTTATTATGAGTATATTCAAATACTGACGCGTTCCTCGACCAGTTTATTCTTATTCGGAGCTTGATTCCTTTTCTTTTCAACGACCAAAGGGCTTAAACTGAGTCGCTTTTGTATCCTTCGCCGCCTACTGCCGGTGGAGCTTCTAACAGTCATTAGTACCCTTTTTGTTCCTGGAGATTTTGTAATGTCACACACATTCCATTTACGTTTTTATATGATTTGAAAATTCAGTTAACGGGGCACCTTTGAAATAATTTTTTTATAATCACTGCCACGCTCTGAGAAAACATTTTAGTGATTCAGTTTTCCTACAGTTGATTAGTGCTATTTTGCATAGCAGAGTGTAGCAGTGATTTGAAAAAAATCATTTTTAAAATATATGTATCCCCTTAATCGACGGGTCTGAATTGGAATCAAAAAAATATTTTACGATGACTGTTCCAACAATTGTAGCCTTTTACAATGATTTGTCTGCAACATCGAATCATATTTTCAATTTAGTATACATTTGAAGTATCAACGCAATCAATGGACGATACTATATTCAGTCTGTCGCATACAGAGTTGGAAAGATAGCTATTTTATTACAATTAAAACTCACTTTAGCGTTCACATTAAATTAATTTCAATCACGTGTTCCAAATATAATGTGTGATAAAATGGGTAAATCAATTACCAAAGTCATTATAGAAAGAATTGATTACTTCTAACCTCGATCAAACCTGTACTGTACTGATACTGTCGAAAAATGTTCCACGCCGACAAAAAAATTATAAATTTCGATGCAAGGCTTCTATTATGAAAGTAATATTTTTATGAAAGTCTTCAAGACTCATGCAGCCGAGTTTTGAGTGGGACTTGGTGAATGAAGCTACAGTAGAGAACACTTATGCCCGGTTGCATAAACGTGGGTTACCCGAAGGTTTAAATAACTCGTAGGTTACCCGAAGGTTTGAATAACTCGTAGGTTACCCCGCAGATACTACCCGTTCAACCGTTTTTTTATTTGACAGCTGTCATGAATCGCTGTTAACTCACAACAGTCCATGAAGGTTGAACGGGTAGTATCTGTGGGGTAACCTACGGGTTATTTAAACCTTTGGGTAACCCACGCTTATGCAACCGGGCATTAGCTACTGACGTTTCGTGATCATTATATATTTTATGCTCATTGTCGATACAGTTACTTAATTCATTTGACGTCAACGTTCATTTAGAATTGTATCAATTGTTTCACTGAATCTGAACAGTACTTACCACCGTAGGCAATCATATCAACTTCGATTGCTTCGCCACTTGTTGTTTTCATAAATATTTCTTTTGTGAAAACATCCTGTGCGCAGGCTTCGATCAAATTTCCAAAGTCATCTTTAATATAAACAGCTGGGATTGGTAGAATAAGTTCAGTAGCGGTGTTGGTATTGCGTACCAAGCATCGATTGCCAGCTTGTAGAGCCATGCTTATGGCAGCAATATCCAAATTAACTGTCAGAGAATAGATAAAGTGTCAAAGATAACCATCGGATCCGATCAGGGTGCTTATTCACTAACTTCGCGGTATCATAACTGCAGAATAACTGCACAAAACAATGTAAATCCAGCATGTTGTTTTTCATGATTTCAGTGTTATTTTTCCGTTATTTCCGCAGTTATGAGTTATGACTTTATGAGGCATTTCAGTTCACCGTTTCGGCAGCGGATTCGTGGACAGCATGACCTTAGTTGATTACAGGGATGGCGAACCAATGGCACGTGTACCATGAACACGTGTGCCATTAATGGCACGCGACCAAATAGTTTAGGCACGGCATTATTTGAGGAATTTAGGTACCTAATCGAAATAATTTATTTTTCCGTTTACATTTGAGGTCATAGTAGGCACGTCATGGCCACATGGAACGTTTCTTTGGAAAAAATAGCACGTGGATGTATAAAGGTTCGTTATCCCTGCCGGGCTTAGTATAATGTAATAAATTCAAGCGAACCGAAAAAATTATTACGAAATTCGTGGTATAATTACCTCTAAACGACGAAGAACTCGTTATTTTAAACTATATTTGTATTTATTTTAAGACAATACGACTATAGTTTCAACTTTGATTCCGGTTTCCGAACCCAGCGAAGAAAAACGTGTTGCGATGCCTGGTCGTTTTACGCGGTAAGTGTAGTACCTATAGGATTGAATTCAGTCAAAGCTCGGGACCAGTTGTAATGACCAATGAGCGTGCCTGTTGCGGCTAAGGCTAAGCTGTGACTGGTTGAATCTTCTTCTTCTTCTTCTTCTTTCCTTTGATTGGCTATCGGCGCCTTTCAGCACCATGTGCCACTTCACAATTACTGTTTGGATTTCACTCAACACCGCGAAAGTTATGCCGGCCGCGTAGGTGAGGTGGGAAGCGTTCACCTACCTCACTATTTCAAATGAAGCAGAGGCTAGCAGCCGGAGTTAGCAACCAGAATTGGAAAGCCAGGGACGAATAGGGGTGCCGCAGCCCCGGGTCTAAAAAATCGTTTCATTCGTATAAAGTTTTTTCTGCTGAGAGTTTTGATAGAAAAGTCATAGATTAGGTCAGTCAGCGCTTATAAATAACAATCAAAGACTTAATATCTGATAAATAATAACAAACAGGACATCCAGATCTGCAGTAATTCTTGAATGCATGCATGCGCTAAGTGCATTTATGATTCGTACGACAATAGTATTTGCAGGAATATCAACAGCATTAAAAAATGTGTGGGTTGTGTATCGCGTGTCGAATGGTATAAGGTCGTATCCGCCAAAAAGGCGATTTTGGTGGTAAAACGTAGTGTATTTCTTTTATTCGCGGCGTTCACTGTGAAAGTACTCAAAACATTGAAATTACGGGAAAAAATTAATGAAGGTAGAAGGTCGTATGATTGGTGGATCCGCTCTTTTACCACCAACTTAATTATATACAATTGTATATGGGTGTTTCTTCAGAAATGATGATTTTTTGAGTCTTCCCGGTTTTGTGACTTCAAAATGGTCGGAATGTGGGCGAATAGGTGGGGAATTCCGAAGTCGTGGTAGTTCTAAAATGTTGGAAGAAAAAAGTATGGAAACAAATCACTTATTGGTTCGAAACAGTGAAAACTAGGTGCTGAATGTCAATACCGTGGCATGTCCTCAACCCAAAATTGAACTTTCGATTGGTTATTTCTACTCGAAGTGATAGGAGAAGAGTAATGATCAAAATTGAGATAAAAGAACATAATCTGAAAGCAACTTTTTCACATACATTTGGGCACTCAATGATAATTCTAAGTGCATAAGCTAACTTAAAACAGTGTCCCCAGATTTTCCTACTTTTCTCTAAATTTTGATTAAACCGATGGGGCGCTGCTAAGGATAATATAATATGGTATCAGTGGTTGTGTTTGGTCAGAGAGACATCTACTCGAACATTTACACTCGTAGCGGCCGGTCTGAAGGCGATTTATTGATACGTAAGTACTCGAAAATAGGTTGGAATACGTATGTCACGAAATTATGTGTCAATACCGTGGTCACGTTTCCTTATTGTATTAGTAACGATTTCGGAGCAACTGTGCTCGGAAATTCTTCCTTTCACCAGGCCAAAATAACCTTCCTTTGCTGAATATTCTACTTGGAAACAAATCAATGCCTCGTTGGTTTGAAGAGTAATTGTCAATACCGTGGCTGTTAATACCGTGGATATTATATCATATTATATTATTATATTATATTATATCCGCCAATTTTTTCCGAAATTGTCTGGGAGTTAACGGCAATACGTATTTCCATTGAAATTTGCATCCAAAAAACAATTTTTGGCGGGTACGACTTTTGCCTCTAATTTTCTTGATTTTTTTTTCCTTCCAAATGCACCAGTTTTTATTCTCCGACTGAAAAAAGAAAAAAATAGCGGATACGACCTTTTGGTTTGAGTTTACGTGATTTCTCCGTGAAACTGGAGTCGGAAGGTCGTATCCGCCGAAAATGGTTTTTTGATGGAATCTCAATAGATACACGTGCTTCCATCGATGTCGTGGCGAATCCGTGAGAAAAATGAAAAATTGTGATTTTTCCAATGTCAATTGATATACACGTTATTGTTAATTCCGAAGTAAATCAAGGAAAAAAAAATTATTCGACCTTCTGGCACCAAAATCGAATTTTTTGCGCTTACGGTGCTGTGATTTAATTCTGTAATTGAGGCGGGATACTGCTGCTTTCTTTTTTTGAACTAACTGGAAGTTTAACAAATGTTGTGTATGTAGATGGAATGAATAGAATACTGAACTTTATTAGGAGAAATGGAAAAAACTATTTTTTTGAATGTAAAGTTGTAATGACTTTCAAGATTTCTGCATTTCTTGGTCATATGTCTATTCTTATCTGGATACTCTCGTTTAGACAAAATAAAATTTGCATCCATGTGCTGTTTGATACCACGTTGAATCAAATATTTCCTACTACATTCAGTGATTACCCATTCTGCAGGATCATTACTCATGCCTTGAACAGTACCCTCCATTAAATCTCTATTGCTCGTCGAATCCCCAACTCCAGATTTATCTTCTCTCGCATTCAATGAAATGATAATATCAATGTTGGGGTCTATTGCGGGACAATTCATTTCTATTTCTTCTTCATTTTCGTTGATTAGAGATGGCAGATGAACATCGCCTGGAACTATTGATAAATAAAAGCCTGAAGTAAAATGTATTGTAACAAACAATAACACGGCTGTAATAAGATAGGGGAGACCAGTGCAACGTGATATTTCGGGATAAAGATCCAACGAAGTCGGGGAAGTCCGGGGATAATAAAATTGTCAGTCAAATTTTGCTAGGCCAGACGTTTTCAATTATATTTTCTCTTAAAAAAAGCGTTGTTTATTAAAAAAAAAAGAATCACATTTCGGTTAACTTCACTTTTTTTCGTAATTGTTTATTCGTAATCTCATTGGTCCTCGGTAATCACGTGACTCTGCCTGGTGATGGACCATTAACAATAGAACATTGGGACATAGCCCTAACTATAGATCGATAGACATTAACGTATTTCGCACGAAGCGCGATTCCATCTCTATAGAGTCTATAGAATTATTCAGGTTATATAGATAAGTTGTGCCCTATCGATAGTGATAGGTTCGTTTACTTTTAAATATTTGTCCTAAGAGTAAAAATTATAAGCCGAAATTCTGTGGGTGACGTAGATGATTGTCAAAGCTATTGTTAGTGGTCATGAGTGGGAAAAAACGGTGCACAATTCGCTCCGGTCTTCCCTACAATGTTGTATGCAGTTTTCGGTGGTGATATAGTTACCAGAGTTATCGACCTCACCGGGTGTGTCGACACTTTCTGAGCATTGAACCTGGATAAGTTCTGTTTTTTTCGACGAAAAATTAAAAGCATCCAATGGACGTATTTTAGAGATGAGATTATTTTCCTTTTGCTTCTTCAATTCTGCTTATTTCCGATACTCACATCCACTTAACCGCTTGCGATTAACACTCATGGTAAGACCTATTCTGTCTATTCAATATTCCAACTCATTTCGTGTCCACCATATTCAATAGTTTTATTCCTGAATAGATTTAAGATATAAGATATGCAAACTAACCTAATACCTAAATGTGGAGTTGTTCAACGAACAGCAGAACTGCGAATGCAGGGCGGCGCGCGGAGGTTGCGCGCTGGTGGCTCCTACCGCCGCTGCGGTGTAACAAAACCATAGACATATAAGAATAGACCACGCGACGAGGCCGAGAAGTCGGGAGAGCGATAGAAAGAGAGAGTTGCATAGGAGATCCCTCTATCCTTGTCTAGTCGCGCATGCGCGGGGCACTCTATTCATTCTCTATTCCATTCTTACTGAAAGAACGCTGAGCGCGCATGCGCGATTAGACAAGGATAGAGGGATCTCCTATGCAATTTTCTCTTTCTATTCCGCTCTCGCATCCACTTACGGGCCACCTCGATATATGCGCGGTCTATTCTTATAGGTCTATGGACAAAACTTACGAGTCAAATCGACACATCATCCACACCTCTCCTCCCGCCCCTCGCGCCGCGGAAAGAGCGAGAGAAAGAACCTCTCACATCTCTTTCATATATTTCAATCATAGGTATATCTCAATGTTTTCCATTTTTTTTCCATCCCGTGCCGAATTCTTCTTCCCTCAGTGCAGTCAGTGCCGCCCCCAGGACCGTGCCGCCCCTAGGCCGGGCCTTGCGGGCCTCTAGTGTTAATCCGCCTCTGCATGCGATACGCTATTATATAAAATTTGATATAGTTTTATATAGTTATATAAACTTATATATATTTATATATGTTTATGTATGGGCGTTTCTTCATAAATGATGATTTTTCCAATCGTGGAATTTTCAAAATATAAATGAGCCCACTGAACCAACTTGGACATGTTTTTAGGGTACATTTGAGTACCCAAAGGTGTTCAAGGAGTAATTGAGCTACACAGTCAAAGGATCAGGAACTATACAACTTTATGACCTTCAAGATTTCTGCATCTGCAAAAATGAACTTTGTCGAGCTGTAGCTTCCAAACGATCCATCCGAGGGCAAAATTCTACTGAGATTTTTCCTCCCTCGTTCGATTATCTAGTGGCGGTTTTTTTTCTAGTTTTTAATAAGATCGACGCCAACCCCGAGTTTTCATCGATTAGTCCTTTGGCACTACGTAACTCCGGAACGATCCATCTAAGAGCGAAATTCTACTAGGATTTTGGTTTCGTTTTCCGATTATCTAGTAGTGGTTTTTTTCTTCTTAAGCAAGAGTACTAATCAATGGAAAACCGGAGTTCAAAAGACCGCCACTAGATAATCGAACAAGGAAGAAAAAATTTCAGTACAATTTGGCTCTCGGATGTATCGTTTGGAAGCTACAGCTTGACAAACTTCATTTTTGCAAATGCAGAAATCTTGAAGGTCATAAAGTTGTATAGTTCCTGATCCTTTGACTGTGTAGCTCAATTACTCCTTGAACACCTTTGGGTACTCAAATGTACCCTAAAAACATGTCCAAGTTGGTTCAGTGGGCTCATTTATATTTTGAAAATTCCACGATTGGAAAAATCATCATTTATGAAGTAACGCCCATACATAAACATATATAAATATATATAAGTCTATATAACTATATAAAACTATATCAAATTTTATATAATAGCTGTTGACTGAAAGTTAATAGCAATGGTGATGAAATGTTATTATTGGAGGTAGGAAAGGGGTTGGAGGGAGGGGGGGCCACCCGCCCACCCGCCCACCCACTTTCCCCCCTTCCTCCAAGGGGTTACTTGGACTAAGTCCATTGCTTATTCGAAACTTCTCCATCTCGACGTTTCGGGCGCTAGAATCTGCTCCCGTCCTCAGGAAAGAAGTCTCGCGACTTCCCATGAAAGAGTGATCAAAAATTCCGTGCTCACCGGTATATATAGGCTGGTTGCCAGTGGCGCCAGCTATGATTGGTGGCGCCGCCTTGGCTTGCTCATGGCTTCCTTCACCTCATCCCTGTACAAAGGTAACCACAGTTTATTGAGTTCTATGCTGGGTTGACTTACAGCATTCGGTGTGACTGCTATACAGGCTGACTCCTTAAGCTTCCGTTTGATAGGATCGGATTCCTTCAACAATATCCGGGTTTCATCCCATTGAAAGTGGTGTTCATTCTCCCAGGCGTGGTCGGCCAATCTCGATTTCGACCGTTCACACATTTTAACGTTCTTCCGGTGTTCCTGGATACGAACGTTTAAGGGCCTTCCAGTTTCGCCGATGTACACGTCCCCACATTGGCATGGAATTCCGTACACACATTCCTTGCTTTCTTGTGCAGTTTGCCGGGGCTTGGTTTCTGTCAACAGGCCACGCAAAGTGAACGTTGATTTGAAACGTACCTCAATGTTATATGCTCGGCATATGCGGCGGATCTTCTCCGCAGTCCCCGGTATGTAGGGGATCGTCATGGCGAAGCTCCGGGTGCCGACGTCCACAGAGTGTTCTGACCTCATTCTTTGTGCGTTGGTAGTTCGGTGCTGCGCTTTCTGCTGCGCTTTTTGAATGACACTATCTGGATAGCCGTTATTTCGTAGGGTCTTCTGCACTATTTCAAGTTCCTTCCTTAGGCCTTCTGGCGTCGTACTGATCTGAAATGCGCGATCCATAAGACAGTGCGCCACGCCTCTTTTCGTGCTACCTGAGTGGTTCGACTGGTAATCTAGATATTTTCCGGTGTGCGTGGGTTTCCGGTAGACGCTTGTTTGCAAGGTATTTCCCCACCCTCTTTCTACTAGTGTATCCAAAAATGGGAGCGTATTATTGTCTTCGACTTCCATTGTGAACTGGATCGACTCCCTTACGCTGTTTATGTGGTTTCTGAAAACCTGCAGCTCCACTTTTCCATGCGGCCAAATCGCGAAGGTATCGTCAACATATCGGACCCATAGAGACGGTTGTAGTTTTGCCGTCCGTAAGGCCAGTTCTTCGAAATGTTCCATGTATAGATTCGCCATTACCGGCGACAGAGGGGAACCCATTGCCATGCCTTCGTCCTGCCTGTAGAACTTGTCCGCTACCTGAAAGTAGGTGGTGTTCAAACACAGACCGAGTAGTTCGATAATACCTTCTACGCTCAGTTCAGTGTTGAATGAATCCGATCCTATCAAACGGAAGCTTAAGGAGTCAGCCTGTATAGCAGTCACACCGAATGCTGTAAGTCAACCCAGCATAGAACTCAATAAACTGTGGTTACCTTTGTACAGGGATGAGGTGAAGGAAGCCATGAGCAAGCCAAGGCGGCGCCACCAATCATAGCTGGCGCCACTGGCAACCAGCCTATATATACCGGTGAGCACGGAATTTTTGATTACTCTTTCATGGGAAGTCGCGAGACTTCTTTCCTGAGGACGGGAGCAGATTCTAGCGCCCGAAACGTCGAGATGGAGAAGTTTCGAATAAGCAATGGACTTAGTCCAAGTAACCCCTTGGAGGAAGGGGGGAAAGTGGGTGGGCGGGTGGCCCCCCCTCCCTCCAACCCCTTTCCTACCTCCAATAATAACATTATATAATAGCGTATCGCATGCAGAGGCGGATTAACACTAGGGGCCCGCAAGGCCCGGCCTAGGGGCGGCACGGTCCTGGGGGCGGCACTGACTGCACTGAGGGAAGAAGAATTCGGCACGGGATGGAAAAAAAATGGAAAACATTGAGATATACCTATGATTGAAATATATGAAAGAGATGTGAGAGGTTCTTTCTCTCGCTCTTTCCGCGGCGCGAGGGGCGGGAGGAGAGGTGTGGATGATGTGTCGATTTGACTCGTAAGTTTTGTCCATAGACCTATAAGAATAGACCGCGCATATATCGAGGTGGCCCGTAAGTGGATGCGAGAGCGGAATAGAAAGAGAAAATTGCATAGGAGATCCCTCTATCCTTGTCTAATCGCGCATGCGCGCTCAGCGTTCTTTCAGTAAGAATGGAATAGAGAATGAATAGAGTGCCCCGCGCATGCGCGACTAGACAAGGATAGAGGGATCTCCTATGCAACTCTCTCTTTCTATCGCTCTCCCGACTTCTCGGCCTCGTCGCGTGGTCTATTCTTATATGTCTATGGTTTTGTTACACCGCAGCGGCGGTAGGAGCCACCAGCGCGCAACCTCCGCGCGCCGCCCTGCATTCGCAGTTCTGCTGTTCGTTGAACAACTCCACATTTAGGTATTAGGTTAGTTTGCATATCTTATATCTTAAATCTATTCAGGAATAAAACTATTGAATATGGTGGACACGAAATGAGTTGGAATATTGAATAGACAGAATAGGTCTTACCATGAGTGTTAATCGCAAGCGGTTAAGTGGATGTGAGTATCGGAAATAAGCAGAATTGAAGAAGCAAAAGGAAAATAATCTCATCTCTAAAATACGTCCATTGGATGCTTTTAATTTTTCGTCGAAAAAAACAGAACTTATCCAGGTTCAATGCTCAGAAAGTGTCGACACACCCGGTGAGGTCGATAACTCTGGTAACTATATCACCACCGAAAACTGCATACAACATTGTAGGGAAGACCGGAGCGAATTGTGCACCGTTTTTTCCCACTCATGACCACTAACAATAGCTTTGACAATCATCTACGTCACCCACAGAATTTCGGCTTATAATTTTTACTCTTAGGACAAATATTTAAAAGTAAACGAACCTATCACTATCGATAGGGCACAACTTATCTATATAACCTGAATAATTCTATAGACTCTATAGAGATGGAATCGCGCTTCGTGCGAAATACGTTAATGTCTATCGATCTATAGTTAGGGCTATGTCCCAATGTTCTATTGTTAATGGTCCATCACCAGGCAGAGTCACGTGATTACCGAGGACCAATGAGATTACGAATAAACAATTACGAAAAAAAGTGAAGTTAACCGAAATGTGATTCTTTTTTTTTTAATAAACAACGCTTTTTTTAAGAGAAAATATAATTGAAAACGTCTGGCCTAGCAAAATTTGACTGACAATTTTATTATCCCCGGACTTCCCCGACTTCGTTGGATCTTTATCCCGAAATATCACGTTGCACTGGTCTCCCCTATCTTATTACAGCCGTGTTATTGTTTGTTACAATACATTTTACTTCAGGCTTTTATTTATCAATAGTTCCAGGCGATGTTCATCTGCCATCTCTAATCAACGAAAATGAAGAAGAAATAGAAATGAATTGTCCCGCAATAGACCCCAACATTGATATTATCATTTCATTGAATGCGAGAGAAGATAAATCTGGAGTTGGGGATTCGACGAGCAATAGAGATTTAATGGAGGGTACTGTTCAAGGCATGAGTAATGATCCTGCAGAATGGGTAATCACTGAATGTAGTAGGAAATATTTGATTCAACGTGGTATCAAACAGCACATGGATGCAAATTTTATTTTGTCTAAACGAGAGTATCCAGATAAGAATAGACATATGACCAAGACATTATTTTCTCGAACTCTCCCTAATGGACAAGTCCAGCACCGAGACTGGTGGATTTATTCCAAGAGCACATATAAGGTATATTGTATTCCATGTACATTGTTTGAAAAAAACAATAGCTTGGCCCAAGGGTTTAATGACTGGAAAAATGCCAAGGATGGGCTAGTTATTCATGAGAAATCGGCTGAGCATAGGTCAACTTCTCTGCTATTTTTACGATACCGTGACAACATACATCCCATGAATGAGAGTTTAGCACGCCAGTGTGAACAAGAAATCGAGTATTGGAAGAGGATCCTGAAATATATAGTAGCCACAGTGAAATCTTTATGTATTCGTGGTTTACCCTTTAGGGGAGCAGATGATAAATTCGGATCCCTTCATGCAGGAAACTACATAATGAGCTTACAACTAATCGCAGAGTTTGACCCATTTTTGGCGAATCATATAGAAAAGTATGCAAACAAGGGGAAGGGAACGACATCTTATTTGTCGAAAACAATTTGCAACGAGTTCATTGAAATAATGTCGAATGAGTTGCTGAGAAAAATTCTCCTTGAAATCAGAGAGGCGGGATATTTTGCAATTAGTGTAGATTCCACGCCAGACATTTCTCATGTCGACCAGTTTACATTTATTATTAGGTATATTTCAAAAGAAGGGTTTCCGAAAGAACGGTTCATTAAATTTATCCCAAATTGTGGACACAAAGCTGAAGAAATTTTCAAGGCAATTTTAAATTTTTTTCTTGAAAATGGTTTGGAATTGAAAAATTGTCGAGGTCAATCTTATGACAATGCCAAAAATATGGCTGGTATTTATTCCGGAGTCCAAGCGAGGCTGATGGAATTAAATCCTCTTGCGCTCTTTGTGCCTTGTTCAGGTCACACATTGAATTTGGCAGGAGAACATGCCGCTGGAAGTTGTCCGCTGTCTGTAAGATATTTCATGACAGTACAAGAGGTTTTCAATTTTTTCACTGCTTCACCCAGTAGATGGAGCAACTTGATCTCCCATTTTGAGCCCGATAGTTTGACCGTAAAGAATCCGTCCAAGACCAGATGGTCAGCTCGTTGCGAAGCATCTAAGAGCTTAGCCAGGTCGTGGAAACCAATTTTAAAAGCACTGGATGATATTCGTAATGATAAAACTCAAAAAAGTGTGGCAAGGGCAGAAGCTTCGGGAATTTACGATTCTGTCAACTGCTTAGAAACGTGCTTTATGAGTTTGTTCTGGAACGATGTGCTCAGAAGATTTAATAAAGTCAGTCAAAATCTTCGGGCAGTGGATATTGAGTTGAGCCAAGTAAAGGAAGATTATGACTCTCTGTACACTTACGTTGATACGTTACGAAATACTTTTGATGAATACGAGAAGAACGCAATCACCGTATGTGGAATAAGCGGATATAAATACGATACAACTCGTCAACGTTCGCGGAGAGCTGCCTATGACGATGGTCCAAGTGAAGATCGAGTCTTCTCAGGTAGGGAAAATTTGAGAATTAATTCCTTCAATGTCATTATTGACACTCTTTCAAACCAATTGGAGGAACGTATGAAATCATACAGAATACTGGCAGAAAGATTTGAATTGGTTGCAAAATTGCCTAAGTTGGAAACCAGTGTCATTAAAGAAAAGTCGGAGCAGTTGAGGAAATTGTATCCTGATGATTTGGATGAAGAACTGGCGGGCGAATGTATTCATCTTAATTCGTACTTAAGATCCATTGGCAAAGAAGATATTTCCTCAAGGAATCTTTGCAATTTGCTATTTGAAAAAGGCTGGGATAAGATCTACCCGAACGTAAATATCGCCTTGAGAATATATTTGACGTTATCTTCAAGCAATTGTTCTGGGGAAAGGTCGTTCAGCGCGTTGAAAAGGGTAAAAAATTATTTAACTTCGAGGTTAGGAGAAGATCAATTGAATCGGGTGTCCTTGATGTACATTGAATCTGATCTGCTTCAAGAGATGAACTTCGAAACAGTAATTGATACTTTTAGCCACCTAAAAGCAAGGAGAAAAGATTTCTCTATCTGAGATGAATATTCCTATGTTTATTTCACTTGTATTTATATGTGACCTATTCCTGTGATATTTGTGACGAGTATATCTATTCTATTTTCATATAATATTACATTGTATTATTTTCATATAATAAAATCACATTCTCATAGATAAAAAACCCAATACTCAAAGGTCTAATTATTTGTACAGAACGATTGCAATAGATATCTGACATTTTCAGTCCCATGCTCATATTATGAGTATGATTCGAATAATCCAATGACGAATTATTCGGCGATGTTACTCAGCCACGGATGACTCTGATATATGTCTATTCGACGGGATAATTTAATATACCTATCACTTCCGCGGGGCGGGGGGGGGGGGGGGGGGGGGGGGCGGCAAAGAAAAGTAGGGCCTCAGGGCGGTGTGGACCCTAAATCCACCTCTGATCGCATGGCTCTACATATATTACTGTATGAAACTATATATTGTTATACATAAAAATATATAATAATTATTGTCATATAATTACATGGTTTTTTGTCATTAGCATATAAATATTTATCGTTTATAAACGTGAACGGTATACTTTTTATAATGTTGATTCTTGGGTATGTAGCACTGAAGTAGTACGCAAGGCAAAGTCATATACACTATAGCACCTGTATGCAGGGCCGGCTTTAGCTCGATTGCGCCCCTAGGCCCATCACAAGGCGCCGCCCATGCCCCCATGTCTTTATGATGAAAAATTTTCCGTAGGATATTCACAAGAGGCGTTCGAAAATAAAAATGCTTGCAATATTTGTTCAAGTTATTATATTTAGGCAGTATAGTATATTTGTTCACAGACTAACTCTACGAACTTATTTGTCGGCGAATTCGGTTATCATATTATCATATTTCGTCTCAGTAGTTCATTCTGCTTCTATCGCCAATAGAGCTAAGGTTTTCAGTCTTTTTCGCCCAATTGTCGATCTCAAATAATTTTTGACGCGCCGCAGTACGGCAAAAGAGCGTTCACCAGAACAATTCCATTTCGGTATACACTGTTAAAAATGATTGTGAATTTACAACACATTTACTACACGAAAGTTTCGCAAAATTACAAATGTGGTATAGCAAAGTAAACTGCTGAGCTTGTTCTATAAATTAACAAATAAATTCTAGATTTCATTGGACTTTCATAATTTGAATTCGCTAAATTATTTAGTGAATTTGCAGTATTTGTAAATTAATTTTAAGGAAATGTCTTTTAAATTTACTACTCATGTTTGCGTATAAAACTTCGAATACAGTGTTGGAAGTTCACAATAGAAATTTTTAACAGTGTTCGTAAAAATCCGCAGTGCAATATTCACGTTAAGACACACGGTTGAAAGGTCGTTCTTGTAAAACATACACACAGGAAAACCTAAACCTCAATCACGATTGACCAATCGTAATTCACAGTTTCATGAGCGTAATTTAAGTTTTTAGGGACAACGTAAATCATGCCTTGCGTTGCCGTAAAAGAGGATCGAATGTCCTTCACGTACGATTTCATTACACTAATATGATGTCTAGTGTCTTTGTATACGATATGAAAAACAGAATCTACGTATTAGAACGTCATATTTTACGATTAGAAAAAACCGTAATTTACTACGGAACGAAAAACATGGAATAAGGGGAAAATTGTCTCACTATATGAAAATGAGATCGTACGTGAAGGACATTCGATCCTCTTTTGAGGCAACGCAAAGCATGATTGAGGTTGTCCCTAAAAACGTTAATTACGCTCATGAAAATGTAAATTACGATTGGTCAGTCATGATTGAGGTTCAGATTTTTCTGTGTGTCTAGCACAGATCTAGAATAAAAATGTTTTCAATTCTGACAGAACTTAAGTGTACACTGAGGTGTTGAAATTCAATGTCTAATGTTTGATCTAGGTAACACGCATAATATGATCGAAGATTGTGCGAACGTTCTGTGATCCTTCTATACCGCCATTGGTGGTAGTTTCGTTATTAAGCCAAATTTATCGCATAGCGAAGTATCAGAGATGGCTCGTCCGTCAAGTTCAACCCGCAAATGGTCGATCAGTATAACGCAAAACGTATTGATTCTGAAGTTTTCCCTACCGGACTGTACACTAGGGTGTCCGTTATTTCCCAAGTTGGTTTTTTCTTTGCGACCGCCCCCTGAATTTTTAGCTTATAGCCTAAAAACAATTATGCTATTTTTTTTTTTTCAAAGTGCCATTAAACCCTGCCTGTAGGACGATACTTGTCCCATTTGATTCACATGGGATTTTTGCCCCTTTTAGAATTTAATTTTTTTTTCGCTTACTACTTTCATTACCTCATCAAATATTGTTGATTCTACTACTATTCTGAGCTCTTTCAATGGACATATTTTTACATTGGTGAAAAAAAAAAATTCCATAAGTTTTGAAGTTTTGTTCAAAATTTATTTTTACTGTACTTTTCAGTAATTTTCGAATATTTTCGGATTTATTGACTTTTTAATGCTTTTTGTTTAAATTGAAAAATATTCGAAGGATGTCAAACAATATGGTAAAAAAAAAAATTTTACCGCTTCAAAACTCAAATTTTTTTTTGTCCATCAATGTAAAAATATGTCCATTGAAAGAGGTCAGAACAGTAGTAGAATCAACAATATTTGATGAGGTAATGAAAGTAGTAAGCGAAAAGAAATTAAAGTCTAAGAAGGGCAAAAATCCCATGTTAATCAAATAGGACAAGTATCGTCCTACAGGCAGGGTTTAATGGCACTTTGAAAAAATAAAAAAAATAGCATAATTGTTTTTAGGCTATAAACTAAAAATTTAGGGGGCGGTTGCAAAAAAAAACCAACTTGGGAAATAACGGACACCCTACTGTACACATACCTACCAAATGACATTCAGGTTGTTCAGAGAAGTACAAGAAAATGGGCTATCAGTAGCCGCCCCTGAGTGTCTGCCGCCCTAGGCCCGGGCCTTGCCGGCCTAGGCGGAAATACGGGCCTGCCTGTATGACGGATGTGTCACGAGCAGGCTGAGTGAGTTTATTGCATATAGCGGCCTTTTTGTGTGCGTAATAATATTGTTATCAAGTAATTAATCGAAATTAATTAATTAGTAACTTTTATCTATCCCTGATGTTTAATTTGAAAATAATTTTATACTTTTTAGTTGAAGCGAGTTGGGTTGGGCGGACGGTCACAATGGATACATGCACGATCGACCGAAGTACCTAAGTCCACCGTAAGGCCCGGTCTACATAAGACCTTTACGTTCCCGTTCCCGTATCACCGATACAACACGAAAGTGCAAAAATAACAGGATCTAAAATAAATATTTCGGAACTCATAAAAGACTTCGCCAATGCCAAAGCAAGGCGTGTCAATTTTGGCTGAATTATAAATCGGATTTATGTCGATAACTTCGCGATTCCGGCGGAAAATAAGGAGGGGGGGGGGGGGGGGGGGGCGACTATCCGTTCGCTTGCCTGGGGCGCGAAAAACTCTAAGGCCGGCGCTGGAAAAAGTGAATATATAATTTAAAAACTAAATCATAGAAGAACTGTTAGAGTTAGACATAAAGTTGGACGGAAGTAGACACATAAGATTTTTCTAGGTGACGTCAGAACGTAGCGTCGAACGCGACGTGCTGGTGCCCTATTGTAGACTCACCATAAAGTGACTAATCTGTGCTTCATGTCATTCGGCGTCGCGTGAGTGCGACTTAAAAGTGACATGGCAGCGTAACTGGTTCGACGAATCCTTGTGTCGGTGAATTTATTTGAGAGCACTGGCAATAGTACTTTTCCTGGACCGAAAACAGCAGGCTCAACATTTGTCGACAATCAGAGATATCTTTTACCGTAATGACAACTGAACAAGAGTTTCATCTGAAGATTTAAATTAAACAAGAGACTAGCGTGAGTACACTAAGAAAATTCTTCTGTTATTATTTATCCTTTAGTGACTTATCGCCTTAGATAGGCTGTAACATTGCATTTTGCAACGCGTGTTACAAGTGACTCCCGAACCCTTAGACGACCATAGTTACGAAGGGTGGATGCATGACAGAAGCATGAATGCGTTTTGGTTAGCCCCGAGGCTATAAACTCTCCGAGAGGCGACCGTGACCGATCTAAGACTGTAGGATTTAGTTCTTATTCTTTTTGTTTTTTTTTACCTTTTCTCTATTATGTGGGAGACGAGGCCCCGACGACGGCTAAAAATTGCAACGGAGATCCGATCAGATGAACGTACGACGCCAAATATCGACTGTTGGGATCCTTTTCGACGAACGCCACCTAAAAGCTCCGGAGGATAGTAGTGGCCATGCTACCTCCCGCTATTAAACGAGAGGACACGGGGGAGTGCCAAGGGCATTCTGCAACGTGGGATATCGGTGGTGGAAGAGATTCCCGCCACCAAGAAGAATCTGCAGCCCGTGATCCTCCGATTTAGCGAGCTACAAACACCGTGGTGAACTTCGAATTTTGCGCGCCGCGACGATAGGTCGCCATATTTAAGGATCTCGCAGTACATTTGCAAAATCGATAATCGATCGCCTATTGAGGGCGCTAAGTACCGGCACCATGCCGTCTGATCACTCTGCCGTAGGCCTGCCTCGCAGGTAGAGCCCCGAGCTCTAGTGCTCGCGCTAATTGTAGAAATTACCTTTTGCAGTAGCCACGAGGCTGATTTTCTTTTGGTGTGAATTTCCTGCGGGAAAGCGTTTGAGTCTGTTGAGTTCGAGTTGGTGCATCCGGGGGCTCGTAGTCGAGCCGCCACGAGGCCTTGCATTTTGGCTGGAAAACGGTAAGCGTTAGCCAATTTGACTCATACTAATTTGAATTCGGCAAACGGCCATCAGCCATCTTGCCGTATTTTCCGAGCCACGAGGCTTTTAGAGATTTTTGCAAATCAAATTAAGACGACCTCCGAGTCGGTAGGCCGTCACCAGTGTCTCACGCAGTAATAGAGTTTTGAGTTTTGATTTTCGAGTAAGATTTTTGAGTTTTGTGTCACGTAATAGTGCTTTTTGTAGAGCCGTAGGTTTTCGCACGTGAGTGCGAGAAAGATAGTCTGACTACGTCACTGTCGCGCTCTCTTCCTCTCACGGAGAGATTCAGATCGTTATTATATTTTGAATTTGGTTTACTTTTTTTTTGTTTCGCCTACGAAGGCAGAGTTAGTTTAAGTTAATTTTAAGTAATAATTTTGTGGATTAGTTATTGTGCCTTGCGGGCCTATTCCAGTCTTTAATTTGTAATTTTTGTTCCACGAGGACCGAGTTTGTCGAGTTATTTATTTTTGCATTATTTTATTTTGTTATTGCTCTCCTACGTGGAAGCTAGTAGTTTATTAATTATTGTAAAACTCGTCAAGCGTGGCCAGGTCGCCTGTATACGACCTGTGGCCGTTCTTTATCCGAGGGGAGATATCCCCGATGGTTTAATCTATTATTTCTACTATTTTTTTTCTTATACTATTTTTATTGAATAAATTCTATTTCTCTTTGTTAAATTCAAAGTTACGAGTCGTTAGTCAACGCCCTGCTAATCCTTCACTTAATCCCGACCCCTCTCCGCGGTACTGCAGCTAGCCGACGGTTATTATTTTGTTTAGATTTTTGAAATCGGCGGTTATCCGCCTGGCGCCCAATTTTTGCTATTTCTTTGTTTTCTTTTGGCCAATTGTCGAGTGGATTGATCTCGGAGGCTGGCTATCCGGTCCAGATCCGAGGATCAAATAAAATCCACGTCACAAGGCATAAATACTTCTGTTGTGAGAACGTTGAAGAGCCGCGTTATTACTACTCAGTAGCCAACACAGAAGAGTCTACTGTGCTGTCGTGTTATCCCGACCATGTTATCCAGTATAAGGCACTGTGTTGAGAGGCAAGACAGTTTTTTTTTTGTGCCTTTTGGCTTATATCCTATTATAGAAAGTAGCCATTGGGAAGTGATTTTTGATTTTTTTCCCCTTGATTTTGTTTTTATCAATTGTGAAATTTTTGTTTATTCGATATTATCAATCAGAAATCTCCTATAGTTTTAATTTTGTAGACTCTTATTCATTTCTCCTAGACCGGAAATATGCCGTCGCCATTTTGAGGTTACATCCGCTCCTTGACCTTTGTCAACACGTGTTCAGGCCGGTAATTATTCTTTATGAATCCAGAGACATCTCCTTTGTTAATCCCTTTTGAGCCTCCTTGCTATTTCGAGACCCTTCCCGTTTTATGTGTGTTTAATGTTGAAGGATTATTATCTTTTAATTCTTTCAATCCATCGCTACAAGCGCACGTAGACAGGCCCCTTTCTCCGCAGATGCACCTTACGAAGACAAGGAAGCCAAACTGACTTCAGCACTTGATCTTGATTTTAAATAAGATGGTACTTTACACTTGTATGGAAAATTCACACTTATTCACCAGCCATCACAATCGCCCCAAAGAAAACCTTCATCCCTAGCAAGTGAAGGGTTTCCTGGCTCAGCGATTGCGATGTTGGCGTGCCCGGCTCGCTCAAAGGCCGCCACTGGACTCCAGAGGCAAGACAGTGACTTATACTGGATAACAGGGTGGGGATAACACGACAGCACAGTAGACTCTACTGAGTTGGCTATCGAGTAGTAATAACGCGGTGCTCTAACGTTCTAACAACGGTAGTATTTTCTCAGTGTAGGAGTGATTCGCGTTTATTTTTTCACAGTCGGATTCCCGCCAAATCGTGAAATCAGAACCCATAGACCATAATTCTCGCCATAATCCTCGCCTTCATCAGTTCAAAATGCTTCGATCTTCTAGAAAACGAAAATCAGAAACAACAGTTCACAAACATAATATGAAAATCATACGACAGTACAGAAAGTTGTATCCAGATGACGTTTTTTTCAGATCGTTACCGAAGTCCTGTTTTTATACTGAGGTAAGAATTACAATTGAAATATGTAACTTTTTGATCTAATTACGCCAGAGACATTTTTTTTTTCTTCCAACTTTTACGATTTAGGAGTTGATAGTATGAAGACTGTACTTAAATCATAAATTTCACATCCCTTTTTTCTTCCAGGACACAGATATGAAAGATGATGCTGCTGCTTCATCTTCAGCTTGTACCGTACGTGCAGGTGATGCGCCTTCGTATAACATGACTGAGCCTCAAGAGTTACCACCTACAACCAGGTCAGCATGATTCAGACACTATAACGTGCGATATGCGGACCGCTAACATTCTTACATCAAATACGGTCTGCGATCTTTCCAATCGTGGAACGTACTACGCTTATAACTTGACACAGAATTATAGAAGATAAAAGAGTATGGTGAAATATGGTAACGACACCGGTAGTAGGACACTACCTAATAGTCAGATAGTTGACCATTTTTAGCGTACATACCTACATTCTCAAATCTATCACCTAACCTTTTCACAGCGCTTCGCAAAGCTTCTGCTAAAAACTCCACGTGTCTCAACATGTAGAAGGGTGTATTTTTTGTTGATATAGTTACGATGGTTGTGCAAATGACACGCCTTGTTAGTATGTGTAGGCTTACGTGGCCTTTCACTTTTAAATTGTCATAGAATTGGGAAACTGATGGTATAAATTGGGTTATTATATTTCTAGTGATCATCATAGTATGGCGAACATCGACTTGAGGAACATGCAAATGGTAGAGCAACCTACGCCTCATCATCGACTCGATGACAAGTACTACTCAGGAGTGGAAAATGATGAAACCTTACATCATGGAACATCGAAAGAAAATGATGGTGATGTCAGCGAGGCTAATAACACAGCTCAATCGAGTGAAAAGGAAGCCGACCGAATTGACGAAACAGAGCCAAATAACACCGATGAAACGCCATCTTTCCTTAAAACGTGCACTCTGGATATTCCATTGATTCCAAGGTCTCAATTGACTGCTAAAGATCATCTTATTTCCATACTAGTTATCGCTGTGAAAAACAACTTCACCTATGAGGCTACGTTAAATGTGTTCAAATGGATTAATGCCACGTACGGTTTTGATTGTTTACCGACAAATAAAAATATGCTATGGACGAGATTGGGCCGGGACAATGATGTCATCACTCACCACATGTACTGCAAGAAATGCATGATGTATCTAGGAAAGGGTGGTACGCCAGAACAGCAATGTAATTATACAGCATGCGGTCCGGATCAAAATAATTCAGACTTGAGCTATTTTATGTCATTGAGCTTACGTTCACAGCTTGTCGAGTTTTTAAGTATACCGAATATTACCGAATCCTTGCAGTATCGTTCTACTAGACTCAAGCAAAATCCTGAAGCCATTGAGGATATATATGATGGTGCAGAATATCGACGGTTGTGTAGGCCTGGCAATTTTCTGAGTGATCCGAACAATTTTTCATTCACATTTAATACGGAGGGCTGTAATGTATCCAATTCTTCGACAGCTAGCGCTTGGCCGATATACGTTCAAATCAATGAATTGCCTCCGCATCTTCGATAGAAACATATGTTACTGGCAGGAATTTTCGTTGACGAAAAACATCCGTTGATGAATGACTTTTTGAGACCTTTTGGGGATGAAATGCAAAACTTATATAACCAAGGCATTCAATGGAAGCCTACAGCTACGAGTGTGGTTGTTTCTAGATTCGCAGTTATTGTTGCATCCGTAGATTCCGTTGCTCGTCCAGCAATTCTCCGCATGAAACAGTTTAACGGGAAATATGGATGCACAATGTGCTACGCAGAAGGCGAACACTATCAAGGGAAACGCGTGTATCCATTTAGCCACAGTTTCGGCCGTCTGCGAACTGATGCTGAAATAAGAGCCGATATGCAACAAGCTGCTACGACTAATGAAGTGGTCAAAGGAGTCAAGGGGCCTTCTGCTCTCATGTTATTACCGGAATATGACTTGGCTATGGGGTGCATAGTGGAAGGAATGCACTGCTGTCACCTCGGAGTGGCGAAACAACATACGAAGCTACTTTTCAAATCATCCAATCATGAAACTCGGTATTACATTGGGCATCCAAATAAGAAAAAAATAGTTGACTACCGGCTTCTTTCTATCCGACCACACAACCGGCGTTCGAGATTACCACGATCTTTGGAATGTTTCAACCAGTGGAAAGCATCTGAGCTGCGCAATTGGCTAGATTACAGCTATGTTTGCTTACTAGGTGTCCTTCCTAAAAAATACCTGGACCATTTTTCTCAACTCGCCGAAGCGATGCACATTTTCAACCGAGATTGTATAACTACCAGCGAACTCGACAAGGCTAAACGTTTGATACGAAATTATGTACGACTATTTGAGAAGTACTATGGGAAACATAATATGAGCTTTAATATTCATCTCCTTACACACCTCCCGGACACAGTGAAAAACTGGGGCCCACTGTGGGAACACTCGGCTTACCCGTTTGAATCATGGAATGGAAAAATAATGGATAAAGTAACGAGTCCTCACTCACGTTGTAATCAGATCTGCGATAGGTTTCTTCTGACTAAGTTTTTGGAAAATGCAGTGTATGATACATCTCTATCGTCGCAAACGAAGAAGACGGTTGCTCAACTTTTGAAAATTCCCATGAGAACTAATGACTCACGTGAAAGGATTTCCGGCATAGGGAAGAGTGAAAGGCGAGAACCTAATAGTTTCGAAAAACGAGCTCTGTTGTCAAAAGGATACAACACTGAAAGTTTCCTAAGTTATTCAAATGCAAACGTCAGAGGAATTTTCGATGAGTGTGACCGTGGTAGAAAAACGAAATTCTGCAATTCGATAGCATATTTTAATGGGTTTGGGTTTGGAGAAATGATCGACTTCGTTGTTTTCAAATTCGAAAATCAAAATACGCACGGTGTTTTTATAAAGAAATTCAAATTACAACGGAGCTTTTTGAAAAGTACGTATATGAAAAAAGTGAAGATGTGTAACAACATTATTTTCGTTCTGGCAAAAAATATTGAAGGACCTGCTATGACAATTCGAATTTCGAGGAATAATATTTATGCTTTTAAACTTCCAAATTGCTGGGAAACAGATTAGGATAGAACAATTTTTTGACGAAAGTATCTTCGATGGCTCCTATCGAAATGAGCGTAACTCAGCAGTGCAGGAATGAAAGCGTAGCTCGGCGAAGCAGTTAAGAAAGGCGTATGTCCCCTGTGACTCGCTATGACAAACGCCTGTCTTAACTGCTTCGCCGAGTTACGCTTTTCTTTCCTGCACTGCTGAGTTACGCTTATTTCGATAGGAGCCATCGATATGTTATACTCACAATCAGTTTGCTTGTTTATTACAAACCCATATTGGGTATGCCCAAAGTGACACAGAGCTATTTCTATGAAATTGAATAATGTAAAAAGTTAGGTAGGAATAATATTGTTAGTTATTAGGAATCTATTGAGTCTCCATTTATCGGGGTCAAAGAGTTAATGTCGTTTGATCATACATTTTCTCTTGCGAACACAAAATTTTAGCAAGAATGGAGGGATGACTGATTTATCAGAGGGTTATCCCAAATATTGGAACACAACTTTCAGAGACGACTCCATTTTCAAAATTATATGACGTATGATGGCTGAACAAGAAGTTATACATATATATATAGGGGAAGGTAGGGCAAAACGGACCGGGAGGGCAAAACGGACCGTAGGGCAAAACGGACCGAGAGGGCAAAACGGACCGCCTGAAAAATTTCTTCGAAATTATTATAAAAAATTCAATGATGCATCGTGAAGGTAACCCTCGAACTTAGTAACATTTTGAGGTAGGTCCAAGTCAATCTAGTCGAGTCAATTATCCTTTCTAGTCGTTTGCGATGACTTGACTGAGTCTGACTCGACGTGATTGACTAAGACCTACCTCAAAATATTTCTAAGTTCGAGGGTTAACTTTACGATGCATCATTGAATTTTTTATAATAATTCAAAATAAATTTTTCAGGCGGTCCGTTTTGCCCTCTCGGTCCGTTTTGCCCTACGGTCCGTTTTGCCCTCCCGGTCCGTTTTGCCCTACCTTCCCCTATATATATATATATATATATATATATATATATTATATATACACAATTGAGGGGATGGGCGGAATAACGGTATATGTCGGGTTATACCGTTCTTCCGGAGATTGCATAAAAATGATCAGTGACCACAGAGCTACATCATATATTAATTTGATGAAAATCGGTTGAAATTTGAAGGGTTAAACCGAACAGCTTTTTTCAAAAACGCTATATCAGTCTGTGTTAGCCTCCTACATTTTTCTCATTCATCTCAAAACTATGTTTTCCGAGTTATACCGTTATTCCGCCCAACCCCTCAATTGTGTATACGCTTTTGCGTAGAACGTCATACTTGTGTCATGCGATATGCCACTTTTCGATAATTTACGAAAAACTATTCCTGTTTGCGGAGTATAATATATAGGTCCTAAAACCTAATGCAGAAAAGTACGCAATTCTATGAAAATCTCCGAAGGAACTATTATATTCTATGAGAAACTACGATAAAACTATTATATTCTATGAAAATATCTTCGCGAAAACTACGCCGTTCTTTTCAAATCTCCTAAATACTACAATTTTCTATGAAAGTTTCTATGCAAAAACTACGGAAAGCGGCCAAATATGCTATCAAATCGTAGTTTTTTTTGTAGAAAATGGTAGAAATTTTCGTAATCCGTCGTAGAAAAATTTTCACTAGGGTATTATGATAATTTAATCAATCTTTAGTGACTTCACGCTTTCTCGTTGTTTGGTTCGGTAATGAAATACATATTGATATTACATACCCTGGTTCCATTCGATTGGTTCCATTATTCAAATCGGATTGTTTGATAAGCCTAAAATATTAAGTTTTTGAAATTTATCCACGTAAATTTATTTATTATAGAATACGAAAGTAAATGAGGAACCTCTAAACACAAACCGTAACTATATTTATTAAAAAAATGACGAAAATTCGTCAAATATCGAATATTCGCGCTCACGTTTTGTTCTTTTAGTATC
Organism: Tenthredo livida; assembly: GCA_963992785.1. Taxonomy (NCBI): domain Eukaryota; kingdom Metazoa; phylum Arthropoda; class Insecta; order Hymenoptera; family Tenthredinidae; genus Tenthredo; species Tenthredo livida. The sequence continues at coordinate 7,118,028 of OZ023073.1, forward strand.
GATCCTTAACATTCTTACCATAAAAATTCCTGTGTTCTATTGGGACTCCAAAGTAGCTATCTTTGGAGTCCCGCATTTCGTGTTTTTTAAACTTTCAAATTGCTTGCCGTTGGTGATGTCCTACAAAGAAATGGAAATTAAAATTGAATTAGGTTAGGTTGATAATATATTTGAAAGTTCTATTATTATTGTAAATGTAACTGTTTCATTAAGGTAAACGTTTGTATTTATATATTTGGTTTCTTCAATAAGCCTAATCCATTATATATTTTCGATAGGTATATAAATACAAACAAAAAAACGCGTCGAGTTACTATTACAAAGTGGCATGCATTCCGCCATCTGTCGATTATCCTGATAGAGTTATATGACAGTTATTTATCGGCCGATCACTGACATTAGTGCGATCGATCAAGTGAAGGCTTATTTTTCAAACGGTAATTTTCGCGCCCGCGTTTTGTTCCGCGTAACCACGTAACAAATAAATAAGATTTGTTTCATTCACACAGCAGCTCTCAAGCGAGTATGTCCGGCTCGTCCGATAGTGTAAGTATTGATAATTATTAACCATGTTCAACATCAATATTTTCTGGACTTTATTGCATTAATCATTCCTCAGTTGTCTGATATACAAAATTTTCAAATGGGAGGGGAGGAACAGCAGCCCCAGCTGCAACCTCAGCAGCAGTTCCAGCAGCAGCCCCAGCTGCAACCTCAGCAGCAGCCTCAGCAGCAGCCCCAGCAGCAGCAGGCACCCGCAGAGGATGGTACGGAAACGTTGCACATCGTTATTACTCAATTAGTTTCAATTCGTTTCTGTTTAAGTTATAATCTTTGTTTTCAGCGCAAGGACCACGTCGGCAGCAGCGGGCGGGTCGGCGGTATTGGGCGAGGAGAGCCCACTACCGACGATCAAACGTAGTAAACCTCATGTTTCAGATCGCCAACCCGTATCAGGGTTGGCGCCGGGGCCGGGGCCGCGGCCGCGGCAGCGATCGCGGGGGTCGCGGGGCCCCGGCCTAATTACGTTTATTATAATTATGTTATATTCACTATATTTATGTTCATACGTTTAATTAAGTGTTTGTATTGCGTTATGTTATGAATAAAAAATTAGATTATGTGTTTATATTGTGTGGTATGGGTTAGGTATAAAATAAAAAAAAAAAATTATAAAGTTATGTGCTATATGTCTAATAACTGTATGATATTATCTATTTATTTACGGATTTTCAATTTTTTACAGAATAAACATGAACACATATTACAATTGTACCATCATTATAGTATTCATTTATTTACAAATAGTAGAACTGAAGTAATTTTAATAATGTTCAAGTCATTTTATGCAACTCAAGCATGTTTTACGCGTTTTTCATGCTCGATTTCGGTACACAAAGTTGGCGTTTTAGAGACAGTTGAGCGGATCTGCGAATGCGCATGCGGACAGTTCACTTTTGGCTACTTTTGAGTCCTAAGAGTTAAAAGTGGTCTCTAACGTACACGGAGAAAATTAAATGGTTGGAGTTACTATCTAGTTATGGTAGATTTTCTCCCATCAACCCGATAGTAGTGAATACCACCTATATGATTGTATAAATCATCTGGATTGTGAAAGTTATCATACATATGGTAACTATTACAATTCAGAGGATTTATACAATCATATAAATGGTATTCACTACTATCGGGTTGATGGGAGAAAATCTACCATCAACCCGATAGTAACTCCAACCATTTAATTTTCTCCGTGTACGCGCCGTAGCCTTTAGATCGCGTTGTTATGCGTTGCTATGCGTGTATGTCAGTCGACTTTGTGTACCGGATCGAGCATGAACTTGTAAAACATACTTTTGTTGTATAAAATATCGTGTGTACCAAGGAGGCGAAGGTCTTTTACGCCGAGCGTATTTGCAATACGAGTCGTAGACGAGTCGAAGACGAAATATACGCTCGGCGTTAAAAGACCTTCTTTGCCTCCTTGGTATACAATATACTATTAGTTTGTCGAACAGTAATTAGTCGTCCAGGTTTACGGTCTCGTAGTTCAGGTATTTTAGTCCTTCGCTTCGTAGTTCTCGTAGTCCAGGGGGGTTATTCACTAACTCACTGAACCGCTCGGTCCCAAAGTCCTCTGCTTTTCAACTTTTATTATAAAAATCGAACTAAAATTGTCTAAAAGCTTCGACGAATGGGATTCCCTCAATATCTCCAATAGTTTCGCCAAGTGCGATAGATCTGACGAAATAGAATAACATAACAGAATATTAGAATCGGTATTTTTTGTCAAGAAATCGAAAATTTCACCTTTGGCCTGTTTCTATCCTGCGTCATTGATAAGTTAGTCGTTTTTTGAAACCATTTGTGAATAGCGTCCGTAATATGAGGCAAAACTTTGGGAATTGTTTTCTGGCGTCTTCGTGCCTTTAATCTCTCCTCCCATTCTTCTCCTAACTTGGATCTCCAGCTCGGCTTCCAGCTCGGCTTGCTGTACCTGGCATTTTACCCATATTTCGCTGATTTCATCGACTGTTAATTCATCTATTATGATAATTCGACCAATCTTTAGTGATGTCATACTTTTCCGCCTTAACTTGGACTTAATTGTTATCTATTATGATAACTCAACCAATCTTTAGTGATGTCACGCTTTTCCGTCGTTCCCGATTCGGTAGAGGATTACATACCCTGCTCGACTGGTTCCATTATTCAAATCACCCAATTGTCTATATAATATTGAACTTTTGAAATTTATCCACGGCAATTTATTTATCATAGGTCCTCATAAAAATCGAACTGAAATTGTCTAAAAGCTTTGACGAGTTCGGGATTCCCTCAATATCTCCAATAGTTTTGCTAAGTTCGATAATCCTGACGAAATAGAATAAGATAATAGAATATTAGAATCGGTTTGTTTTTTCGAGTAGTCGAAAATTTTACGTCTGCCCTCTTTCTATCCTGCGTTATTGATAAATTAGCCGTTTTTTCAAACCATTCATGAATAGCGTCCGTGAGATAAGGCACAACTTTGGGAATTGTTTTCTGGCGTCTTCGTGCCTTTAACTCGGCTCTCTGCTTGGGATTTTCATCTGCAACATCGTACGATATTTCTGTCCGTTCCGTTTCCAGTAGGGTTTCCAGCTCGGCTTCCAGCTCGGCTTGCTGTACTTGGCATTTTACCCATATTTCGTTGATTTCTTCGACTGTTAATTAATCTATTATGATAATTCCACCAATCTTTAGTGATGTCATGCTTTTCCCGGTTCGGTAATCGAACAATTCAAAGAGTAGAACTTTTTAATGATGTTTAAGTCATACACTATATACGGTTCAGTTCATAACTTTTAGGGAAGGAGGTCAAACGTTCAATATAGATATTACCTAAAAATTTCGGCCCATACGATATTTCGATTTGATTTGGATTATTTGAGTCTGAATTAATTTTATTGAATAATTTTTTTGGATTTCTACATCGCGATAAAGCCACATATAACTGTCCATGTGAAAATAGTGGTTTGTCAAAATATAATCCAACCTTTTCAAAGCTTTGTCCTTGAGATTTATCAATTGTTATTGCAAACGCCAAAACGACAGGAAATTGTCTTTGATACAGAATGAACGGCAATGGCGAAAATTCTCCTGTATCTATTAATATTTTTGGAACAAAAGCGGTGTTTCCAATGTTGCTCCCAGTTATTATTTCTACTTCTAAATTAAATTTGAATACGTTAATAATTTTTAATCTGGTAACATTACATAGTCCGTCATTTATACTTAGATTTATAATGAGCATGATAATAGCACCAACTTTCAAAACTAATCTGTGTATTGGAAGTCCTGGAGATTTTAAGGAATTCAAATATTCAATTGGATAATTTAATTCAATGTCATCGACTGTTTGATCTACTCCTTTATGTTTTGCATAATCGATGCTGTAATAAATGCGTTCCGGATTGTTAATTTTTTTTGATATTTTGTCATTCAGTTTATAAATTTCGTCGTTATGGCTAGATGAAATTGATCGATCTGATAAATCATCAGTTGGCTGGATAACGTCACCATAAATTTTTGTGCAAACATCATCAGTTATCCAATTTTCTGGTATTCTGAAATATTTGATTTTTCTTATTCCTATGTTTAATAAAAATGATGAAAACTCTTCATCGCATGTACGCATATTTTGAGTTAATTCCATTTTATTAAAATTCTTCCATAACATTAAAAATTTTATAGTTTTATTAATAATGTGTGATCTGGTACCGTTTTTTTCGACTGGTAAAATTTGTATGAAATCTCCTCCCTATATAACTAATTTTCCTGCAAATGGAACATCGTCTATTTTTCAACAATCTCGAAGTGTTCTATCTACAATTTCTAATGCCTTTTTAGGGATCATTGAAGCTTCATCCCAAATTACTACGTCACATTGTTGTAATTTTGTTTCAACTGACATTAATTTTAAAAACGAAGTTTCCATATTTGATGAATCCAAAGGTAGCCTGAAGGTTCTATGACTTGTCATACCACCAGGTAATAAAATTGATGCGATTCCTGTCCATGCCATTGCAATCACATTCTTTTCTTCTCCGAAAAAGTAGTGAATTAAAGTTTTATAAAGAAATGTTTTTCCGGTACCTCCCGGTCCATCAATAAATATATTTCGCTGATTATGTTCGTTTACTATGTATTCGAAAATGGAATATTGATTTTTATTGAATTTATTCATCAATTTTTTGTACATGTTTCTATTCGCTTTAATTGTGTTTTGTTTTTCATCCACAGTTTCCGGCATTTCTATTGTGTTTTCGGGTAACCCAAAATCGGAGCATTTCATATTTTCTGAATTCAATATTTTGTTAATTTTCTGTAATGCGCGATATTCATTATTGATTTTGAAACCTTTACAAAAATACTTTTCGTATTTATTACAAATTTGGTACGCAAGCGACGATTCAGCGATAATAAACCAGGCCAAGAATTTACGCAATTGCTTAGGCATCATGATGTTACATGCTTCCTCAAATATATGAAAAATTTGTGTGTCACATTCTACTAATCCCATAGCAATCGCCGTTTCTCTTAATGTCTTATAACTTATGTTTTCAAATATTTTCAAATCATCAAAACATGTTGCCCCTTTTATACGATTGAGTAAAAATTTCAAATGAAAACGTTTAATATCTTTTGGACTTAGATTGACAACGCGACCAATTGCTTTCGAAAAAGTTCGAAGTCTAACCCAAATTTTTTTCGAAGAATCAAATAAATAATGTCGCGGGATATTACAATAAATCAAATTCCGAGCATTTTCATCTTGTTTATTTAATTCAAACCATGCTGTTAGGGTTGTAATATCATTCCTTAACGCTCCTTTTTCTTTGTTTTCTTCAAAAATTATTTGTTGTTGATTCTCGGTATGAACTGCTACGCGAACAATAGTATGCGATCTTCCTGAGATAGGTAATTCTTCAATACGCCAAGCTGCTTCCATGGGACTCAAATATCGGGTATCAATGTATTCCGAAATTTCATCGTAATTTTCTAAATTTTTTTTTTTTCAATCCGATTGATGCTCGATCATGACCTTTGTGTAAATATTGATATATATACTTGGTACTCATGATGGATGCACAATATTCCACGTTGATGTGACACTTGTACTTTTTAAGTAAATCTGGATTATAAGGATCCACCATAGAATTGTCTACTTTCACAAATTTGCCATCAATTTTTCTATCATATACGTGACCTTTGTTTTGATTATTCGTACGTCGATATACCGGGAACCCGTTCTTGTCAAACTGCGTTGATTCGCAAAATGTCTTCGGGAATTTTTTTGAGCAATTATTTGTGTCTTTGTTGAAACAGGAAGAATATTCAGTATGAGAACCGTGTAACATGTGTTTCATAACTAATTCTTGCAGATCGGGATTATTCGAAGGCATTTCCGCACTAATATATTTATCAATCGCTTCTGGAGTTGTTAATTTGTTTTTATAATTTAATACAAAAAGCATGTGTGCATGAGGTAAACCTCTTATTTGAAATTCTACTGTATAAACATATGCTGAAATGTTACCAAAAATTTTCCCGCTAATTATGTCAGACAAAAGAGCTCAAAATTTAGCGTAGAATAGTCGTACGGTTATATTTGGATTATAATTACACTTTGTTCCAGCTGGAAAATCAATTAAAATTCTTTTTAATTCCGGCCAATTTGGATTGCGAGTCATCGTAATAAATGAATATGGTCAACCTATCGTTCTAACAATAGCCATCGCATCCTGATAATTTTGTTGCATATTTCTTGGACTACCTAGATATGTTAATGGCAATACAAAAATATTTCCTAAACGTTCGATATTTTTGAAATTATGTGAGTCGTTTAAGGCACTACGTGCAACGTGATCAAATAATCCCTGATAACATTCAATTCGCAGTTGTTTTTGATTGTATCTCAGAAAGTTTAATCTATTATGTTCTATAATTATATAAGCTTGAATCACGTATTGCTGAGTCAATCGACCACAAAATAAAATGGGATTAAAGTTTGCCGTTTTTCTATAGGCTAAACGATGTGAATAATATTGTAAAGCTGTAAGTCGTTTGCTACTATGTTGATTTTGTTTGAATGATGTACTCCAACCTAAATCTCCATACGCAAACATTATAGGAAAAATCATTGGATCGACATGAAAAGATAATTTACTCATACACGTGAAATCATTACCTCCTCTTGAAACATATTTCGGATAAACGCATAAATCAAACGCAGTCGGAATTTCACCGTTTTTAGAAACAATTAAAGCTGCACATTCTGCAGTTGTAGGTGAATTATAACGTCTTTCATCTAAATTGACAATGTTTCGCACAAAATATAGGTAATATTCTGTAATTGATTTATTTTTTGTTAACTCGAATGAATTCTTAAATTTTTTTGCATACGGATTGACCGTATTTAGTATTTTCGATATCGTTGATATGTGCTGTATTACCAAACTTTTGTTCTCCTTTATTCTTTCTTCGGTTGCTTTGTAATCGTCATAAATATAAATTTGTCCACAATGAGGGGTGTCGCCTCTTTTCGTATAAATACTATTCGGGGTGATATGACAAACTTGGCCTTGAATTTTTAAGTTATATACTGTGACGTTGCAGATTAGCTGCCGTCACAAAGGTTCCGAAAATCACATATTTTATTAGCTATATCGCGAGAGAGAGTTTTTACCGCCGTCTAGACCCTCGGGATACAAGTGACACACCTAGAATAAGCAATAGAGCTAGACTAATAGTAGATATAATGTGGGGGTTCTGGATATGACTTCTTTACCGGCCGAGTTGTGTTGGTAAGTTACCGACCGAGCGGGGTAAGTTACCGACAGTCGGATGGTAACGATTTGGGGGTACCGATCGTCGATCTTTGTTACCGACAATCGGATGGCTGCCATTTTGCGTCGTGCGATGGCGCCACTGCCGATTGTTACCGATATTCTGATGGTAACGATCGAGAATCCTGCATTGCCGATCTGCGCTTACCGACGATCTGATGGTTGCGATTTTTCGTCATGCGATGGCGCCACTATGGATCGTCGATCTTTAGTTATCGATAGTCTGATGGTGACGATTCTGAATCATGCATGCCGATTTCCCGATACCGGCAATCGGTCGGCTGCAATTTACCTGCAGATCGTTGATCTTCAGTTATCGATGGTCTGACGGTAACGATTCTGAATCATGGTTGCCGATTTTCTGTTACCGACAATCGGACGGCTGCAATTTCGAATTCTTAGCTTATATACGAATTATACTAGCCGAAATGAGTGGCGGGGTGTTTAATTATGCAATCAATGACTCGAATCATCTCATAATGACATATATGTTTATTTGTTATCTCTTAAGACTATTATAAAAGTAACCTATTATAAAAGTGATAATTTTCTTAAAACTAGCTTAAAACTATGCTTATTTTACAATTTTCTTACAAGAATAACTTAAACTATACATGTACATTATTCTTAACCTAAACTCAAACTATATATATCTACAACTATGTGGCGGTGAATGTCCGCGCCGAATTTCACACACGCGGATCTGAAACATACAGGTATTTCAATAAGCGAACGATATATAATGAAAATTACGGATACTTACCGGGTAATATGTGAACGTGTGGTTCGAGTGGAATCACTCTTGGCGGCGGAGGTATCCCCGGAGAAGATGATCTCGACGACGATGGCGAGCTCGGACCCGATCGCATCGATGAGGCTGATCTGATCGATGGCGATCGGCCTCTTTCTATACTCACGCGCACCGTCGTCGCATCCGAATCATCCGCATCTTCTTGCACGGAAGATGTCACATCCGCACATTGGATGGGTGACTGCGTAGAATTTTCGACAGCATCCCTACGCATCGCCCAGTAATCGTTTATCTGATGCTGCCGTGTAAGGTTTTCTATCAGTTCATAATAGGTATTTTCGGTTTCGGTTACGAAGCGCTCATCCACATGCTCCTCGCGCAAAATACGCAACACCATCCGAGCGTTTCGCAGAAATCGCTCCCTCGATTCGGCCCTCCGTCGCAGCTGAGCCGCTCGCTGTGCAACGCGTCCGCGAGCAGGATTCATCTGGATTAATCACACATCCTTATGTTTTAGAATCTGTTAAAATTCAAATATCCAATGCAGATAACATACCTTATTTTCAGGTTTAGTTTTGGAATCAGTCTTCTTCGTCTTCTTCTTCTTCTTGATGCTTTTCCTTCGATTCTATGAACTTCCACTATTCACCGATCTTTTCAAACTGAAAACTATTTTCTCTTCTCAAACCGATCTGGTGGGGATCGAGCTGCAATTCTATGGGTTGCACACCCCCCCAACCCAAAATAAAATCAAGCCTAATCAACTCGAGAACGGCTCTCAAAAGACTCCGCCCCGACTCATAAAAATAGGCGAGTCTCAAGGGTTTCAGCAATAAAAATCATTCAGAAGTTTTTCACCATACTTTCGTCACCCGAAAACGCTTGAATTTTACAAACACACAAAGACTGCGATAATCAAAAGATTACACCTGGGCCCATAAAAATCGGTAAGCCTCAAAGAATTAAGCAATAAATATCATTCAAAAGTTTTTCATATCCTTCCAGCACCTGAAAATGCTATAGAATTCTTGTAAACAAAAAGACTGCGATAATCAAAAGATTGCACCTGGGCCCATAAAAATTGGTAAGCCTCGAAGAATCGAGCAATAAATATCATTCAGAATTTTTTTCACACGTTATTCGCGGCTCGAAAAACGCTAGAATTTTGGAAACGCAAAGATTGCAATAATCACAAGATCACACCTCGGCTCATGAAAATCGGCAAGTCTCAAAGGATAGAGCAATAAATATCATTCAGAAGTTTTTTTCACACATCGAAAATGTTAGAATTTCCTAAACACACAAATTGTTCAGAACACCTGCATTTTTCCCGCATTTTTCCCGCCATTTTTTTTTTTTTCACATGATGCCATCTGCACACCTGCATGTGTACCAATCCCATACAATAAATCGCCAGCTAGGTCAATTTCCGACTTTGCTTGAGACCGCACATACAACCGTGAATATGGAGCTAATATTAGATATACAAGGTTTTGGGCGATTGAGTGATAAATTTGTGATAAAAGAGCTGGCCGCAATAAGCATTTGCGTACATGAGCCATATCAGCTGGGTATCACACGCATCCTCTTCAAGGCACCATGCTCCCGGGTGACTCTCTCAAGCGAGTATAAAAATCTTCATTCGCTGCAGACATGGTATCATCATGGAATACCCTGGAATGCTGGAGAAACGCCGTATAAAGATGTAGTGAAAATTGTGAGAAAAGTTGCACAAGATGTGTGTCGCATTTATGTGAAGGGATTGGAGAAGAAACAATGGGTCGAGAAACTTCTCAATGACGACTCGAAATCGGTGATTGATTTGGATGAGCTGGGTTGTCCGAATCTTCGAATACTGCGATTGGAATCAAGTGTATTTCGCTGTTTTTCGTATGGAGACTGTCATGGTAATGTACCTGGAGGCTACCATTGTGCCTTCGAGAACGTTCAGCGGTTCAAAAACTGGTATTTGGAGTAGGGCCATAAAAAATGCTCCCCACATGTCTCGAGGGCGGGGGATGATGGCTTAAAAGCCAAGAGCTCGCAGGGAGCTGCATTCGTACATTCCGACACCCCACAGTCGATACATCCTCCTAGTATATTCGAACCTGCAAACTCTTTCGACATCCCACCACCAATACATCTTCCCGAATCAGCAGACTCTTTCGAACAAGGTAAGAATCTTTTTACACGATAATCGTATTCAATTATAATATATAAAAACTAATTCCGAATTATTCATTTTTTGTGCAGATGGACTTCAGCAGTCTAAACAATACCAGCCGTATGGATAATGATATGCCGATGAAAAAGATGTCCGAGCTGGAGATTGGACAAAAGTACGACATCTCAAAACTGAGGCTAGTAAAAACGAAATTCGGTCCTAGAATCATCGCTACGATTGCCGATGAATTCATCGTATTCCTACCTGCGAGAGTCGGAAAGGCCCTGGAGAACGACTCCAACCAACTAGATCAGTTGAACAACGAGGCGGATCAGAAACGTCTACAGATACTGTATCTTGGAGGACCATACAATAAATTTGAATTCTGTGGCAAAATATAAACACACACACACACACATGTATATATGTAATGGGAATGGGTTAGGGTTGAATAAATAACAATGAAATTGCAATCACATTTATTTATTTATTTATTGTTCCTTTAGGATAAGCTTAGTCTATAGTTCTCAAACATGCAGAATCCTCAAAATGTGGCTAATTTTTTGACGGTACCGCTAATGGGTTTGTATTCAACAATGCGATCGTGTATAATCATACAGTGGGCTGAAGTATTTGCCGGAAATGCGACGCTAGTTTCGAATTCCAAACGAATATCCACCGGTCCACTCTTTAACGATTCATTCTGCTTGGAACAGTCTATAGTAATAAGTGGGGCTCTATCCAAAAAATCACTCTTTGACAAAAGAGGTTCGGACTCCTTATCGTAGTATGAAATTTGAAAGTTTGTATACATATTGTAGAGAATGGCGTATTGATTGCGAGCAATATCAAGATTCAAATTTCCATAGGGATAGCACTGCGAGTTTAGGAAAAGTTTCACATCTCTGATCATACAATGATCGAATTGACTGGCATTTTTCTTCGCATCGTTTCGTCGTGCGGTTTGGAATCCTAGTATGACGTGCCTTGGTTTCTCTAGCTGTGTAGATGTCTTCACAACCCACACATGTCTCGTTGTTGTAGGCAGCATCGGGTACTCGTACATTTCCTACGAGCGAAAACTCATAGATACAGCCGGATCTTGGGCGATATAATTGAGCATCTTGATTTTTGCTGAATCTGACAGTCTGATGTATGGTAATAACCATTCAATTTTCTCGAGTGAAATTTTGATTCCCTCCACGACGGTTTGATGTATGGCATTTAAATCATTGTTTGATCTCGTAAATATCAGCTCATGTTTCGCATTGACGATGATTCGATTATAATCCTCGGCAAATCCGAGTAGAAAATTCAGCGGTATAACAACATCAAAGTATCCCTCGGCGTTGGCTAGTTTATTTTGATTATCCACCAACCAACCGGTGTTTCCCAGGAGATGTTGTTGTCCTGGGGTGAATGATAAGTATCCCTTCATAATACTCGTGATGCCGACATTCTTATTCTGATCAATCTCGTGACCATTCAACTCGTAACGCATATCGCCAAACATGTGACACACAGCCATATTGACCAATTCCGTGCCTGCACTAACAGCGGTGCCATCCGATTTTGTAAGCCGACCGTAGATGTGGAGCAAACTTTTGCTGGGTAATACACATGCATCTTGATTCTGTACAGCTATGCGGATTTTATCGTTATTTTTGAAGGTGGACGCCGCGTACGGTTGATGCGCATGTATTTCACAGTGGGCAATCGACTCGTCGAAGGTCACGGGTGTTTGGATTTTTATCATTTTCGCGATGGGCATATGCAGAAATAGCAACGAATTCTTATTTTCCACCACAACGAAGTCGAAGTCCTAGGCTCTGGAGAAACTGAGCGTTCTGATGTGTCACTCGAATCGGAGCTGCTCGACGACTGATGATGCTTGGACATGTTATCGAGCTTTTATAACTACCACCAGATTTTCTTGTCCTCTCAAACACAATGCCCATTTTATCTCAAAGATTTCACATGTAATCGTATAGTTACAGTTTCACTGCGAAAATTGATTAATTTCCCGTCCTGATCGACTATTCTCAGTTGTATATCGTGTATTGACTGTACGGTGATTGGATGATAAATGACATTTGTCGGCACTTCCACGATCTTATATCCGGGTGGTACGGTTGGGAAAAATTGATGAATCGTATGTACTCGATGCTCGTTTATATAAGCACCCGTGGTAATATTACACTCAACTCGCAAGGCGTTCACTTTGAGTATGCGAACGGGTAACTCGGATTTATGGGTAATACCACCTTCGAGAGTTTTGGAGGTAAACCCGAGCAATCGACCAATGGAATCTTTTGGTTTAAAGTCCACAGAATGATTGCATCTAATTTCACTGAGCAACTCATTGTTATTAGCTTTAAGACTAATATTTATATCCTTGGGTACTGCTCTTTTCAAATAATTTGCGATATCTTCGATTTCATAGCTCCCAGTGGGTATTGTGATCGTTGTGTCTGGTTTTATATAAAACTTATTACACCCCACATCTATATTGGGGATTGCATTGAATGTCAGGAGCTCTATGAGTCCGAGAACATACGTCTTTGTTGGTGATAACTCGATTGGAGGAAAATATTGAGTCCTCAATACCGACGATTCCCCGGAGAGTGTCAACGTGAACGAATCAGCCATGACTAATGTCACATCAACGATTCGCATACATTTTATAGTTGTCCGCTGAGAAACTTGAGACACAGGTGACCGCAAATTACCGTGTTATATTCTTGATATCTCTTATGATTCTATTTTACGCTACCAACACCGAGATATTTCATCAGATCTTTAGGTGGTTGTAAATCGCCAAAACTATCGAAATACACCGCATCGTTGCCATTTTTCGTGTATGCAACCCAATGCGTCCCCGGACCGTTTTTATCATCAAGATTGATGATTGCAGATTCACGCTTTCTAGGTCCTGAACTGGGTAAATCATTCCGCATGAAAACACCTCGGAAATGTGGAATTTTCATAGCTTTTGCATAGTTAAGTAAATCGACATCCGTGAGGGCTCGGTGTGGTAGCTTTGTTAGTTTTTTGCCGGCTTCAAATACAGTCCCATACCCTTCTTATATGGTTTCAGGTATAAACCCGCCCCCAGGGCAATCGCCTCCATCGTCGCATTATGACGCTTGGATTCTTGTAATTGACGTTTGTTCACTTTAGCCTCATTGACAGCCTTTGCTATACCTGCTGCACCACCAGCTAAAGCACCGGTGGCACTGAGAGCCGCAAATATGGGGATGAGAAACGGTAATAAACCTCCAATTTTCTGGGGAACAGGTAAGATGCGAGGCACACGCACTTTTCCTTTAGACGCAGCCGAACGGGCACCCGCCAAAGCCGACTCAATAGCTTTAGGACCAGGCTTCATAGATTTCTTTGCCGCCTGTATAATAAATTTCAATGTTCTTTTCTTGTTCTTGGGTGATGTTTGCGTCTTGATTCCCCTCATACCCATACCCAGTTTGGATTTTGCTTTCATGGTGTTGGTGACCGCCCAGGCGACAGCTTTTTCAGCTACACTTGCGTCTTTAGCCAAAACTCGATTCCAGGCCCTCTCAGCAAGCACTTTATCAGCCTTATGACGCTCCGCAATATTATCGTGATTCTTGGAGTATGCGATATCGTGCTGCTTGCATGCAGCGTCTAGAGCGTTGATACCACGATCACCGCGAGCTAACCTCTTTGCCAATTTTGTACCAGGTCCGCAGTATTGATAGCCAGGGACATGCAATTCGACAGGGAGATTGTTGATGATTTTATTTATGAATCCAGAACCGCTTCTTTGCCTACGTGTGTATCCAACCATGACTAATCATGAACTGACACAAATTCTATAAAAGCCTGTATTTTATACGTAAATATATTAGTTCTCATTACGACGTTTGCCAAGCATCATGAAATTTCAAGATCAAACGATTAAACTACCAATCGCCAATTTCGATAATTTGGTCGAGCGAAAAAAGAAGAAGGGGAAACGGCATGGGTCTCTATTGCCAAATAGTGTGAGGGCTGTCTTTTGCGGACCTTCGAATTGCGGTAAAACTAATGCCCTTCTCACGTTACTGACTCATGCGAATGGTCTACGATTTGAGAATGTGTACGTCTATTCAAAATCCCTCAATCAGCCAAAGTATGAGTTCTTGAAGAGACTATTGGAACCTGTTGAGGGGTTGGGTTATTTTCCGTTTGATAAGCACAAGGAGGTTGTAGAGCCGAAAGATGCGCATCCCAACTCGATTATGATCTTCGATGACGTGGCCTGTGAAAAGCAAGATAATATCAGAGCATATTTCTGTATGGGACGACACAAGGATGTCGATAGTTTTTATCTTTGTCAAACGTATGCCCGAATTCCGAAACATTTGGTGCGTGATAATGCAAACTTATTGGTTCTTTTTCGTCAAGATGAAATGAATTTGAAACACATCTATGCTGATCATGTGAATACCGATATGACCTATCAGAAATTCAAAGATTTGTGCTTGGCGTGTTGGAACGACGGTAGATATAGTTTCGTGACCATTGACAAAGACAGTGAGATTAACGCTGGGCGATATAGGAGAGGTTTCGACTGCTTTATAAGTCTGAATCACGAATAAACCGCGTACAGTTACAACACATCGATCAAACTAGCAGCATGGCGAGCTCCAAGATACGTAAGCAGAACGATGTGTTGCAAGAAATAGCCAAGGCTAGCGATATCATTCGACGTAAACACGAAATGATAAAAATGGGCAAAGACACTAGCGAGCAGGCTATCAGTGAAATCTTCAAACCTCTGGTTACACCGCTGCATCAATTGGTAGATTCATCGAAGCAGCAACAGCGGCTACTAATGAAGCGAGAAGTGAAAACGGAGCCGAGTTCAATTGAAAAAACAGAGAAGACCGCAGATTTTGTAAAAACAGAAGATTATAAGAATGCTGCTGCTGCTGCTGATGATAATAATAATGACGACGACGATAATGATGCATATAAAAGTGCGATTGAGGGAAGCTTGTCAACTAACATTGCTATTGGCAACAATACCACAACAGTTGCCGCTATGGATGATGATGCGAATGATATCCTTGATGATGATGATAACCAGGATGACGCATCTGCAATCGCCTCTACAAGCACACCGATGACCAAAAAAGAAGTCAAGACGATGCGCTATTTAAGCATGTTCAACTCGATCAAAGAGCAAAAGAACTTGGATATGAAATATGGTGTTCGAAAGTTAAAACTCGGCGGAATGAAGATTGGTGATTCGGATATCGTATTTGAAGATGATCGGATATATATATAGGCGATAAGAGCTATGAGAACACACCGGGATTGCTTGAATTGTTATTCAAAAAGTTGCCCAATCCTGCGATTGTGGATAAAAACGATAGATTGAATTATGCCAGAATCGTGAAAAAAACGAATGCGCATCGAAAATATTACAATGCTGACAAAAGCTTGCGTTCTGATAGAGAAAAAAATTCAAAGTACAAAGATTTTATTGCCCCGTACATCGACTCACCTGCGAAAAACCCTAGGGAAAGATCCGGTAAAGGTTTATTACCCACCCATAAAATCGCGCGAGGACAAAGCATGGATTATGTGTATTGGGATGATCCTAATGAGCTCGTTGATCGTCTTCGACTACTCATGGCATCTCAAGCGGCTGGTAATACTAGCCACAACAATGAAATATCCTCCATCATTGAGGAGCTGCGCGAGGCGGAAATCATTTATTAGGCTGAGGTTAATCATAAAATAATCATTCGGTCACAGATCGTTGAACAATGAGCATAGACATATTTGGGCGACCGCTGACAAGCAACAGCCGCGAAAAAAGTGTTATTCGAGGTCTTCAGGGTGTTGGATTCAAATTCACCGCTGATAAACAGTACGATCTGGACGACAAACGATTATGTAATATCGCGGATCCGCAGGAGCCAAACGACGCTGTTTCTCTGGGTGTCCTCAATAGATGCATACAGGAGAGGCTTGACGATCTTCATAGCGTTTTCGTGAATATGATTTATCCCATCAACATCAAAATCGATAATAACGATAAGCAAATTCGTGAACTTATAACAAGCATTTCGAGGGATATTGCGCAATTGAAAAGCACAGTGGATTCGTTGGAAAAAATTTTCAGCAACACAAGATTGGTGTACGCTGATCCAAGGGTTGCTGAAGTAAAAACAAATAAAGTGTACATCAAACCTTAAACATTCGAATGGTAAGCAGCAGCAACAGCATGCAGAGAACAATAGCGGGTGAACTTCATAGACCCGCCCGGCGTAATTATCCTCGACGTTATGTCGATATACGCAGCTTGGATGAGACCTGGCAAGCCGATCTCGTCGATATGTCCGCATACTCATCAGTCAACAAGGGTTCAAAATTTTTGCTCACAGTGATTGATATATTTTCAAAATTTGCGTGGGCCGTACCGATCAAGAGTAAAAATGCCAAAGATGTGACTGCTGCCATGGAATCTGTGCTAACTCTGGGTCGCGTACCGAAACATCTACACGTTGATCAGGGCAAGGAATTTCACAACAAAGAATTCAAATCTCTTATGAGACATCACGGGATCAACATGTACTCGACATTTAGCAACTTGAAGGCGTCGATATGCGAACGCTTCAATCGTACACTGAAAAATAAAATGTGGAAGCAATTCACACTTCAAGGTTCTCATAAGTGGACCAACATTCTACCAAATTTAATTGCATCGTATAATAATACCAAACATAGCACGATTAAAATGAAACCGAAAGATGTAACTACAACTGATGAAAAACAACTGTATCGTAGTGTGTATAAACCGCGTCAAATCAAAAGAAGCAAACGAAAACGTAAATTTAAGGTCGGCGATAAAGTTCGAATTAGTAAATATAAGAATGTATTCGAAAAGGGTTATACGCCAAATTGGACAACAGAAATATTTACAATTCATGAGGTGAAGAATACCAACCCTCCAACTTACAAACTCACCGACTACCTGAATCAGCCCATTGAAGGCGGTTTTTATGAGGAGGAGCTCAGCAGGGTGCAATATCCCGATGGCTATCTTGTAGAAAAGGTCTTGCGAAGGCGTGGTGATCAACTCTATGTAAAATGGTTGGGATTCGATGGTTCACATAATAGTTGGATAAATAAATCGGATATGTAATATAATTTTCATGAATAAAATTTATTATAAACATATTTACATTTGTTTCTTCACTCTCCTCAATCTTAATGCTAGATTACATGATCATCATGGAAAAGAAATGTTTCCTCACATTTTCTCACATTTTCCAACATTTTCTAACATTTTCTAACATTTTCTAACATTTTCTAACATTTTCTAACATTTTCTAACATTTTCTAACATTTATATGTAAAGTAAATGGGAAATTATTTTATTCTATTTTAGAAAATGTTAGAAAATGTTAGAAAATGTTAGAAAATGTTAGAAAATGTTATAAAATGTTAGAAAATGTTAGAAATTTACGAGTTTGCAGAATCTTGGTATCCCCAAGGTAAAGTATCAGTTTTACCAGGTATCAACTTTCGCTTATCGTCACACCAGCTTAGAACTAACTTATTCTGTATAATAGTGCTAACCGTGTGTCGACTACTTTTTATGATACACTGTTGTTCAACCAAATTTTGGTAGCCGAAAAGGCATCGTTTGTAATCATCAAACGTGATGGATTTTAATGTCGAGCCCTTTACACCCTTTGCACGTTTCTTATCAGTATCGCCACGAGTTCTGAATGTATAGAGTTTTGCTCGCAAGCCGATAAATTCAGTCATAATTTTTCCATTATTTTCATCTTTCATCAGACCGATGCGTTTTTTGTTCAACAGGGGAATGCCATAGGTATTATTCGGCGGGTAGTCTGATGTATCAAACATGGCCGCAACATCACGCTTGATGATTTCGTAGATATTTGGAACGGTAAACTGATATATCAGGCTATCTGTATCAGTATACATTAATTTCGATTCAGTACTTGAAAAATTATTTTTCACATAATCATAGTGGAAGTTGTATAGAAATATTTTGGAAAGATCGAGAATAGCAGCACCAATGTAGATGGGTTTATTGAAATATACTTTAGTTCGACTTAGCTCAATAATTACCATATCTTCATCAAATATGGTGCAGCTATGAAATGTTGGCCTTGCAATGAGAGCTCGTGCACCACCCCTACCCTCCCATTTCGTGATAAGTTTCACGGTTCTATGGTTACGCACATTCTCCATGGTCTTGCCAAATACAGCGTTATTCATGAGCTTGTAGAAATTTTTCTCAAACTCGTTTTTCGACTGCTTTCGCATATTTGTGTTGAGATCGATGTATGACTTTAACCATGGCGATTGTGCGAACCTTAGAATTCTATGCACTTTCGTCAGCTTCAAACCAAATTTAATACATTGCTTCAAATTACGATAGTGCAGAACATATTTTTTCTTGGGTAGAAGCGTTGTCGTAAGTTTTCTAATTTTACTACCCGGCGGTGTGAAATGCTCGGGACACAGAGGTAAGTCGGCATGTTGTTTATGGAGCTCTGTAGGATAATCTAAATCCACCTCTAGAATATAACCGATTGGTGCGTCATCCGGATGGGACATCACATCAATGGCATCATTTTCCCACTCGAACGACCCACTCGGCAAATGCTCACTCATAGCTGCACCATAAAGATTATTTACATCGAAATACATTAAATATGACTCCGCTTTGCTTGGATCAAAATCTTCACCCATGAATCGATTATTTGCTCTAGCATAGCGATTTGAGCACTGCGCCACACCACCTCTTATGCTTTTCTCAATAAATAATATCATTTCTGGATCGTCTAAAAGTTGGAGATTAATTTTCGTCTGTTTCAACATTGCATCAAAAGCAAACCCCGGCGCGGTATAATAATGCAGGGGATCCAAGTTGTACGTTTTGAAGCAGCTATCGCGAAAATTTTGAAATATATCGGCTAATAAAAGTACATCAGTTTTCAGGTATAAATCCGAATAATCGCCTAACGTTTTCAAATCAAACTTGGCCCAAACATCTTTCGCGTGTTCGTAATCCGCATCGGTAATACCCGCGGCACTGAGTTTCGAATAGAAATTTTTTCTATCGGGTAATTTTATTTCGTCAAGTTTCTCCCAAGAATCAATATACTCGTACGGAAAGACACCTTTACGAATCATCAAACTGAATTCATCTCGATCGCTGTAAAATTTCCGCGTTATTTGCTTATCGGCATCGTCGACGTACGATGCTAATTTCTCTATACTGCTAGCCATGAATCGAAGTGAATCTATGAACCTCAAACTAATCATAGTACCGTCGACTTTCTTTGTGAATGATATGTATTTTTCCTTATTGATGGGTAGCAACGTAATATCACCGGGAAAAGTTGTAGCCAGAGATTTAATGATAAAGTGAGAATCGTAACCCGATAAATTGTGAAAAACCACCGGAATCGTGTGCGACTCTTGAAAATTCAGATTGCATCGATTGTGTGCGGCCCCGCGATATTTACCCGTAAAATGACAGTGATCGCGACACTTTTTCTCTTCAGGTAAAAATGGCTTCTCACAGATGTAACAATTTTTCGCGCGCATGTGACGATCGCGTTGTGCCTGATTCAACACCTCCATTGGAATCACATTTTTTATACGCGACTCTACTTTTACGGCTAATTCACGAAGCTCCTCGATCAACCATTTGATACAATCAGATCCGCGGTGACCCTTGTATTCCGATAATGTATCATCGTACACGCAGTGTGTATAATACGCCGCACTATGCGGAATATGCTCTTGGGATTCTTTCACCCCGGGCTTCATCATGCATTCAAGATCGGCATATACGACGAAGGGTACAGTGCTCTGATTTTTAAAATTGGAAAATCCCAAAGTGTTCTCCTTGGGAAATTCCATTCGCACTTTATTCAACCGCAGACAATCTTGTCTATGATTTTCATAGGCATTTTGTACGCTGAAGTGACACAAACATCTATCGCACAAAAATTGTGCACATTTATGATTTGACAATTGCATGCTAACCAAACGTGAAAGATTCTTGATCCAAGCAAAGTGGAATCGTGGTTTGAAATTATCTAAATTACCATTATCTAGTTCGCTTCCACTTTCAATCATGAGCAGGTGGATTGTATTGTTCTCTGTTACATTTTTACTCAAATATAGCGGGGTAACTATACTATTATTCGAGTTTTTCTTGCCTTCAAAAGTTTCCGACTCGATTCCATATACGTTAATACTCAAATTATTCAACTTCTCGAATTTTTCTACAGTATGAAGGGTTGCGGGGAATTTGATACCTGTACAATCTAGCTCCGATATGTACTGTCGATAGCTGCATGTCATAGTTGCGTTAACGTTTACGGGGTGGAGGGCTGAGGTAACAGACCACAGCAAACATCGATCGTCATTGTTTTTCACGTTGACCACCGCCTTCTTTCGCTGAATATCCTCGGGTAGCGGTGCGAATGTCGAGAGTCCACCGCGAAGAGGCTCGTATCGGTTGATGCAGATCACAGCATTTATGATCTCAATCATGCTCCAACCAGAATCACGCTGCTCGAAATCCTCTACCATGGTTAGCAGAGGATTCGTTACATTATCGGTGAACCAGGTTTCCAGATCCGTCGATGGAAGAATCGTGGCGTTGCGTGTATTGAAGTTCTCCACTTCCACACTGATCTCATCGTTTTTGACGTTTTCAAATTTACACGAAACCCCCACATTCACCTTAATACTTCCTTCTTCGCGTAGCACATTTTTCAGACGTTCGATCGTCACCACCCCAGCGTCAGTCAAAAATCTAGCCAAATCTTTATGTTGGAGATTTGTCACGGCTCCGGTGCGTATACGACACTTGAAGGCACTCTCCATATCATCCCATCGAACACGTTTATGAATATCATCGCCGATATTACCTCCAACGATAGTCGCACGATGTTGTTCAAATTTCACCACCCACGATTGGAGGAGTGAAATTATATGTTGCAGTCGTTGTTTTTCACTCACACTCTGTTTAGATTGCGTTAAAATATTGTTCAAGAATTGAATATTTTTGAGAGCGATATCGCGCCAATGAATAAAAATATCTTCATTCGCTTGTTCTGGGGGTAGTGTACACAGTAACTTGTATGCATCTTCCATCATCTCAACAAGATTCATATACACGGCGCTGTCCATTTTTTTTTTCTTGGGTGAATTTTACAACTGGGTAGTCAAACTGACACTCTACGAATGTTCACACCCACCGTGGGTTTTGGGGTTTTAGATGCACACGCCCCCCACCACACCGACGTTCAAATACCATGAAAATTCAAACGTTTTCAATGATCGGTCAGAGATTTTGTACCTGAGAGGCTTACATCTTTTGCACCTTCATGCAGAAAAAATATTACCCAAGTGTGTCAATGGTAAGCCCCTCCAATATTGTAGGCGTATTTAGAGTTTCTAGTTGGGTATAAAAGTGCGAGTTTGCTTCGGGATTTTACACAGTCTACAAACCCTACCGAAGAACAGAAAATTGTGAAAGAAAACTGAACAATCCTCAAAACAAGTGCAAGCCCTACCGAAGAACAGAAAAAATCGTGAAAGAAAACTTAACAATTCTGAAAACAAGAAGTAAGTATCGTTATTCTTCGATATCATAGCTTTTTTTTCATGGTGGATATAGTTTGTAATTGATATTTCCCATTAAAACAGAAGATGGCTCATCGTCCAATTAATATCATCAAGCTGGTGGACGATGGTTGGATGTCTGACGATGATGGTTATGCAAGTCATCGTGAGGAGATGGAGGTGAATGGGGTTGTATATTATACATCCCATTACATTGATGGTGAACCGGTGTGGCTTAAGGATGAACCACTAAGGTGGGATGGGGAGGAGGTGCCAGCGGAAGTGGAGGTGCCTGAGGTACCTGAAAATTGGGATGAGGAGGAGGTGCCGGCGGTAGTAGAGGTGCTAGAGGTGCCGGAAAATTGGGATGATGAAAAGAAGGAGGAGGAGGAAAAGAAGGAGGATGATGAGGATGAGGGGGCGGAGGAGGATGGGGAATGAAAATAATCCATGGTAAGTACCCGTAATTGTCATTATATATCGTTCGACAATTGAAATACCTGTATGTTTCAGATCCGCGTGTGTAAACCCCGGTGCGTTTACCACCACCTAGTTGTAGATATAGTTTGAGTTTAGGTTAAGAATAATGTACATGTATAGTTTAAGTTATTCTTGTAAGAAAATTCCAAAATAAGCATAGTTTTAAGCTAGTTTTAAGAAAATTATCACTTTTATAATAGGTTAGTCTTAAGAGATAACAAATAAACATATATGTCATTATGAGATGATTCGAGTCATTGATTGCATAATTAAACACCCCGCCACTCATTTCGGTTAGTATAATTCGTATATAAGCTAAAAATTCGAAATTGCAGCCGTCCGATTGTCGGTAACAGAAAATCGGCAACCATGATTCAGAATCGTTACCATCAGACCATCGATAACTGAAGATCAACGATCTGCAGGTAAATTGCAGCCGACCGATTGCCGGTATCGGGAAATCGGCATGCATGATTCAGAATCGTCACCATCAGACTATCGATAACTAAAGATCGACGATCCATAGTGGCGCCATCGCATGACGAAAAATCGCAACCATCAGATCGTCGGTAAGCGCAGATCGGCAATGCAGGATTCTCGATCGTTACCATCAGAATATCGGTAACAATCGGCAGTGGCGCCATCGCACGACGCAAAATGGCAGCCATCCGATTGTCGGTAACAAAGATCGACGATCGGTACCCCCAAATCGTTACCATCCGACTGTCGGTAACTTACCCCGCTCGGTCGGTAACTTACCAACACAACTCGGCCGGTAAAGAAGTCATATCCAGAACCCCCACATTATATCTACTACTAATTTAAAGTGTTTTTCTGTTAATGTACCGCGAGAGAGAGAGAGAGAGAAAGAAGATAAAGAAGACGACGATCCTGAACTTCCGCTACTAGAACTTCCGCCACTAGAACTGGTGTTAAAGAGACGGCCACGCAGTATGCAATCCAGTAATCGTACTAGGATGGTACCGAATCAACCGGAGGGAGGACTGCTGACCTTGGTCCAATATCGCTAGGCGGTGAATAGGGCTGTGATGCAGTCTCCTGCCAGCAGATAAATCTTACCACCCAGCATCTGGTTGTTGCCTTGCACAACCAGCTCCATCACCCGCTCCAGCTGCCATCACCGACGTCACGCAGAGTCCGGCATAAGGACCAGTGACGTAACGTTATCGCTACCGGATGTAAAACGTGAGAATGGACAAGTATAGTGTCCCGCGTTCTCTGGCCAGGCCGGAAGAGGTGGAGATCCAGTTGGACCACCTAGGTCTGCCAGAAGTTTGCAGCGTGTCGTCTACAGAAGAGATCGCACCTGTAAAGTGCATCCCATGCGGTTGGTATCGCTGTTACGGTATCGCTTCGTAAGAACCGAGGTCGCAGCTTCCCGAAGATCCTCTCGCCACCGAAGTTCAGCAGAACGGCTGATCTAACGCAATGAAGTTCTGAGACCTAACGCCTAACGTCAGGCAACAAGTTGACGCCTTGGGCCGAGCAGCTGACGAGCTGCTCGTTCATGGAACGTTTTTCGCAGGGCCAATCAGCTCATTAGCTGGTCCTGATAGGCTCTTGATTTTCAAAATCAGGAAGGGTCGTCGAGACGTATCGAGGTTATCGCCTAGCCTCATCACTTCTACGTTCCGCTCAGTCCTGAGAAGACGTGTCGCCGAATTCTCTCTCTCGCCTTATCCTCTTCCGCTGAAATCTATAAAAGTTAGTTAAGTTTGTGCTACAAGCCGTTCAGCTCAAGGTAAGGTCTTTATGATCTGTAATTGCTAGAAAAACCATAAGCTACCACTGGGTTTCAATTATTATTAGTTACGTTTGCCTGTTGATACGAAGTCGATCTCTTTCGACAACTTAGTCAGTTTTTTAATCAGTTATCTTAGTAGTTAATACGCCTTATTTGTGTAGCGTACCGCCTACGGGCGACGCGATTCGTTTGATAGTTTTGAGAAACGAAATCCAGCGAAAGCACTTTATAAATTGGCTGTAGTAATTAAGAATATCTTTTGGCTTGATAATTTGCCGCTTATTAGTCTGATTTCTACGCTTTATTTGATTTTGATTTGTTAAGATTATTTGAGAGCTTGTTCTTGCTTGAATTCTCGCTTTGAGAATATCTAACGCTTAGATTTATTTGCTATCTCTGATTTAGTAATTTATTAGTAATTAATTAGTATAATATCGCATGGTGTGTCGCTTGTAATTCCAACTCCCCGAGGTTGGCTGAACGTAGTAGTCATAGTTTTAAGTTGTTCATTTATTAATCTGCTTCATTATTTTCTCATTCTGTTCGATATCTATTATTCTGTTTGATTTCTATTATTCTGTTATTCTATCTGATTTCTTTGATTCTATGTGATATATCTGATTTATGCGATTTACTTGTGCTATCTAATATTCCGATTTTCACTATATGACATTATAATAAGATTACTACCGCTAAGTAGTATCTTTGATCTGATATCTTAATTATTCTAGTATAAATCTGTTATTAATTTAGCTTATCGCATCTCTTAGCTACTTCTGAAATTATTTATTGAGTTATTATATCGTCTAATAATTAATTAATACCGCTAGCGTGCCGCATTAGAAAAGTTGATATTGAGTATCGTATCGCTCGGTGATACGTAGCCTGAAAAGTAGTGTAGCTTGCATTATATCGCTTCTACGGCACAGCTAGCTAACCGGCGTGTTTACGTTCTTTTGTACCGCTGCGTCGCGGTAAGGCTCAATAATATAATATTCATTCCTTTGTTAAATTCAGTATTTTTCTAAGCATTATTCCAATTGTTATTTTCTCGTATTATTCGTAACTATTATTTTGATGATTAATTCTGAGCAATTCTACATTTCCGATTATAGCCGAATCTTTTGTTATCGCTAAGGAAATTGTTATCGCTGAATCTGTATCACACTGCCAAAGAACAATATACGAAATCGTAGATTTCACTGAGGGAAATTTATATCTGGTATTTTATATTTTATTTAATTAGTTAAAAAGGTGAATCCACCCACTCTACCACTACCTTAGCGAATCTGAGCTAACCTAGCTTCAAGGCCGTCGTTCCGGCAATTTATTAGTTTGTTGAATATCGCTATAGTTGATTTGATTTCTGTGAAAACGACACTTACGTGTCTGGCGCCCAACACTCTCTTAGATTTTTATTAATTAGTCTTTTATCGAAGGAACGCCGTAGGGTGCGGAGTTGTACTCTGAAACTCCGTTACAATACTCCTCTGTTCGATTCATTCATTACATTTGCGTTGGAAGTGGCAAATGAAAATCGACTATTATAATATCGAATTAATTCTCTAAATTTTTTGTCATGTTATATTAAATTTTTCAAATTTTCATCGTATTCACTTGAAGGTGGTAATTTTATTTTCCCGTAATGACAACAGCTTTTTTTTGAAAATTCAACCAACCAAAACAACGCCGAACAATGTGGACAAATATAATTCATTTCTCCAAAATCTAAATAAGCTTCTTCATCAGGAAATAATTTAATAGCTTGTTGTATGTTTCTTCGTTTTAGAATTCTTTCATCGTTCATATTTTCTACAATATCCTTTTGCCTTTTTTTGCTTATTCTGTCCTCTTCCATGTTCGTCACCATGTCTTTTTCCCTTTTATTTCTTAGTCGGTCTTGGTTCATGTTCTCCACAATATCTTTTTCCATTTTATTTCTTAGTCGGTCTTGGTTCATGTTCTCCACAATATCTTTTTCCCTTTTATTTCTCAGTCGGTCTGCGTTCATATACTCCACAATACCTTTTTCTTTTTCATTTCTCAGTCGGTTTTCGTTCATATTCACTACAATATCTTTTTCCCGTTTATTTCTTAGTCGGTCCTGGTTCATGTTCTCCACAATATTTTTTTCCCTTTTATTTCTTAATCGGTCTTCGTTCATATACTCTACAATACCTTTTTCCCTTTTATTTCTTAGTCGGTCTGCGTTCATGAAATAAAATACAGGTATAAAAGACGTAAGTTTTACCTTACAAGTGTCAGTGAGCCCGTGTGCTCACTCACTAACACAAAGTAAATACATGTGCTTATACGACGAAATTATCTACTACAAACCAAGCACACGAACTAGACTTGAAAAGTGACGGGTTGAAATTTGAAGGTGGCCAGGTGGTCTAGTGGGTGTAAGTCCCTGGATTGGCAGCCAGTAGGCTCGGGTTCGAGTCCCGAGACACCGGATAAATTTTTCTGGTCAAAAATTTTCAAGTCTTCTATCTTTATACTTCACCCCAAAAAGCACCTTTGGTGCAAAAACCTTCCGCCAAGTCCATTAATGTGTAGATCACTCTACCAAAAAATAATCAAAGGTTGTGCTCGCTCACTCGATTGGTTGATGATTATCAACATACAAAAGCATTGAAATCAGATACAACTGCCAAGTACCTGTAGAATGATAAAAGTTTGGAATTGAAAAATTTGTTCAAACTTAATAACGTTGTACTCGTTCGCTCGCTGCGCTCGCTCACTCTATTGGCTTATGATTATGGGTTGAAAAAACAATTCGGATGAAGAGATTGAAGATGTCAACATTTATCTAAAAATATTCATAACGAAAAAATGATTTAAAAAAAATTAAAAAAAAAAATTTGGAGGTAGTGGTACTTGGGGGGCCTTTTGTAGGAAAAGAAATATAAAATATCGATCACGAACCATGTCAATGTCATCTGATAGATATTCAAACATTGGCCCGCCAACGTACCACGGACTCCAAATTTTTTTTTTAATTTTTTTTAAATTATTTTTTCGTTATGAATATTTTTAGATAAATGTTGACATCTTCAATCTCTTCATACAAATTGTTTTTTCAACCCATAATCATAAGCCAATAGAGTGAGCGAGCGCAGCGAGCGAACGAGTACAACGTTATTTACTTGGCAGTTGTATCTGATTTCAATGCTTTTGTATGTTGATAATCATCAACCAATCGAGTGAGCGAGCACAACCTTTGATTATTTTTTGGTGGAGTGATCTACACATTAATGGACTTGGCGGAAGGTTTTTGCACCGAAGGTGCTTTTTGGGGTTGATTTCACTACTTTTTGTAAAATTTTGCTTGACCACATAATAATTGTGCTCGCTCGCTACGCTCGCTCGGTTGTTTTGTGCTATTTCATACCGCCCGAAGTCCCTCGATAAGCAGGAACGTCAACAGCAACGAGCACGCGTGTGCTCATAATTTTCCCCAAGTCTCAAATTTGTAGAGTGACGCGTAATGTACTTTCATAGCGTTTACAAATTGTTCCACTACAATAATTTTTTATACCTACAACATCTAACCCTGCGTGCAGCCCTCCTCCTGTCTCATCTGGGCCTGGGACCGGCAATGACGGAGTTACTTGCACGCAGGGTTATAGTTGCTGCTCATGACTAAATATGTATGGATATCAGATATATGTATTGCAATTCGTAGGTAGTTTTTTTTTTTAATGCAACTAGGTCCTCTGCAAAAAGAACATGTACGCGTCCCGTACTCATAACGTCAACTTCCAATTCGGGTCTGAACAGAAGGTATCAAAATATTTAGAATTGAGCCTATTCATGCAAGACTAGCGTAGAGCATAAAATGGAAATTTATGAAGTCAAACACCCGCATTCTGCTCTCTTCGTCTGACTTTTGCCGTTTCTCGTATCAAATAACACTATCCTGATACTTTGCAACCCAAGCGTTTTCTCTCATCATCCTCTCGTCTTATATGGCGACCCGCTACAAAATTAAATAATCCATAAATAAGTAATTTCATTCCATTTGTCGTGATAGCACTAATCTTGATTTGGAGAAAGCTTAATAGAGTCGAACATATAGACACAGGTTGCATACCAAAATGTAACAAATTTATTGAAATTTGACATTAAATTATTAATATACATTATGGATTAAAAAATTATCTCCACCGAAGGTCAAGGCACTACGTTGACGTGGAGTGTAGAATAAAGCCTATCGGAGTCCAACAAACAACATTGACTGAAAATCTCATTTTGACTAGATGATACGGAGTTAGATTTTAGGACTCGTCGGAATCCTACGTATAACGTTGACTCACAATTTGAGTCTCAGCAGACGAGCCTTCGGAGATAAGCTTAACATGGAGCTTGAAGTAAAATTCGTTGCAATCCAACGCTTGAACTCGGCTTTATTGGTCTGGCTCCTTGCCGTTCCCTATATCGAATAATGCTATCCTCATATTTTTCTACTTCAACATTTTCTCTTGAT
The DNA here is from genome assembly GCA_963992785.1 of Tenthredo livida. Classification (NCBI taxonomy): domain Eukaryota; kingdom Metazoa; phylum Arthropoda; class Insecta; order Hymenoptera; family Tenthredinidae; genus Tenthredo; species Tenthredo livida. Next base: position 7,146,726 of record OZ023073.1, read on the forward strand.
TTTCTCTTGTCAGACTTCCTCAGGCGATGACTTGCTAAACAATTGAACCAAAAAAACCGTTTCTTCTGATAATTGCATTCATAAATCAGTTAATATTCATCTGACAGTCTTGTCCGTTTATAATTGTTATTTTATTTATCACCATGAATTTTACACGTCAGCCGATTCGCATAACCTCAAAAGCTCGAGATCGTAGGATTTAAGATTAACCCATCGAAACATTTTTATTGGTGACTATCACATTAATGTACTTGGCGTAAGGTTTTGGCACCCGAGGGGCTTGCGGTGGGTATTCACTAGTTTTTGTACGTTCAAATTTTGTATTAAGCATTGCTCGTATTTCTCTTATTTCCTTTATTATTGGGATTCGAAAACATGAAATGACAATACGCGTCTGCTAGTGTAGGAGACCATAGACATAGAGCATGGACTGCGCATTCGGGCCGAAAATCGCTCGGTCGGTAGAAAGAGACAGCATATACACGCGGCCAAATCTGTTTCTTTCTAACCAACAACGTCAAATGCATAGAAAGAGACAGATTTGGCCGCGTGTGTTACCCTTCTCTCTCACTTTCGGCGTTACCATAGGCTGTATAGGGAATGCGCAGTCCATGCTCTATGTCCATGTAGGAGACGGTTTCTGTCTGCGATACTGGCGCTATCTACGTCGGAACTATCTCGTACTGATGTCACTCTACAACTTTTGTGTGGATTTTCCCGTCCAGTGATTGCATGGGAATGGTTTGAATGTGAATCTTGGTCTGAAGAACACTAAAGAGAAACATTGAACGAGGAAACGGGGTATCAGAATCTGAAGTTAATTATATCTCAGCACTCCGGACACCGATTTAATCGATCTAGGGCTCAAATGAAAGCTTTTCATGCCCACATCCTAGATTAAATCAGTTTTAATTCGTGTATGTTGTGAGGTGGAAGAAACCGAAGATACTAGTTCGCGTTATAGGTTAGGGTAGTTGCCTCTCGGGTATATAGACATGTTGAGTCTCGCGCTTGAAAAAAATTTTTTTTTAATGTACTTGGCGCGAGACTCTACCGAGTCTCTTGATACTTTATACTATAAAGAGCCGTCACCACCGTGTCAGTATCACAGGGAATCATGGGCAATGATAGGTGTCAACTGTAACCCTATGGGGCTATCCGAGGATACCCGAGGATACCCGAAGTTAGCCGAAGATACCCGAAGTTTGCCGAGGATACCCGAGGATACCCGAGGATACCCGAGGATACCCGAGGTTAGCCAAGGATACCCGAGGTTAGCCGAGGATACCCGAGTACACCCGAGGATACCCGAGTACACCCGAGGATACCCGAGTACACCCGAGGATATCCGAGGACAGGGGTTAGGTTAGGTTGGGTTGGGTCAGGTCGGATAAGGTTAGGTAAGGTTAGGATGGGATAGGTTCTCCCCCTGGGGATCGCGAGACCTTGTCGCGGTGGGGGAGCTCGCGTGCGCCGATGACCCGAGGAGCTATGCCGGCGGGGGGTTTTTCCCCCCGGCAGGGCCACCCAAGCCGGACAGGTCTGAGGGTAGGCGCCGGACTAAAGAGGAATCCGAATGAAATCGAGCCAAGGTGGGAGGACCGTGCCGACGGCTGAATGGCACCGGATTAGTGGTGTCGCAAACGACTCCCGGTAAGTGTGGTGAAGTGACCGGTGTAATGTCACCTTATCTGCGCAAGCGGGGCTCTACGCAGACGGACCTGCATATTTCCCTAGCTACTCGTGGGAAAACAATGGAACAATACATCAATCACAGCAAAACGCAGACACAGACAGGACCAGAAGACGAAGGAGAAAATGGAGAGGACGCCAACCAGCACGAAAGCACAATGGCGGAATGGAGTGGCCCAGGGGAGGGCAGCGTCTCTACACCGACACAAAGGAACCCCAGGGGGAATAGGCCCCCGTCGCCGATGGTTGTCGAAACAACCACCGACCACGATGCAGAGCTCGAATGGAGGAGAAAGACGAAAGTCCTCTACAAACTTATATCCTACACGACTGAAATTAGGGCGGAATACGGCTCAAGCAACAACCTTGAAGGGGAGATTAGACAGCAGGCCGATAAGGCTACGCAAAATATCATAACCAGCCTGGAGGAAGGCCCATGCTCTATGATCCTGGAAGAGAATCAAGCAATATTTGACTAGCAGGCCAAGAAAGGGGATGTCATATACCTAACGGCAAGTAGCCATTGATTTAGTAAGGCGATAGAAGAAAGCATGGAGACTCTCAGGAATGCCGGCAGAAACTATGTTGACAGGTGGTGCAACAGGCTCCCGCTAGAAACTAGCATCGAGGAACGACAAAGAGGTGAAACAAGGCGGAGATACCAGGCGGGGGAAGCAGGGAAAAAGACTGGAAAGGAAAGGAAGGAAGAAGCCATTGGCAAAGGAAGGGCGATCGAAAAAGCAAGTGGGATCGAAGACCAGCATGACGAGACGAATAGCAGAAGACGACGGGGCAGAAGCGAGGAAGACCCGGCCGACACCGAGGGCTCGCCGTCGACAATCCCACCCCCCAACAAGAAGAGAAACGAAGGCGAGACATCAGAGGACGAAGTTGCGCAGGAGGAGAGCATTATCACCCAAGCACCACCCCCCAAAAGCAGAAGGGGATTCCAGACTCAGTAGCAGAGACTTCACGGTCAAATAAATACAAAGCCCTCCGCGTGAGGGTGTCTGCAGGTCAAACATACAAGGAACTACTAACGCAGCTTAAAAACATAGACGCAGTGGGAGGAATAAACGTCCGTGGCATAAGGAAAGCACGAGACTCGCAAGACGCAATAGTCACGCTAGCAAACGGGCAGGAGAAAGAGACCATAGCTAATAGAATGATCAACAGAGGGGTAAAAGTAGTAATCCTCGGTGAGAGACAGAAAAGAGTACACATTAGTGGGATAGAACTCACGACCACGGAAGAGGAGATACTTGCAGCGCTGGGCGAGGGAAGGATAGTATATACACGCGAAGGGTATAACGGAACAAAGTCGGCGTGCGTGGAGATGAAGCAGCAATCAGCCAGAGCCCTGGTCGAGGCAGGTAAAATCAGAATAGGCTAGGTCCTAGCTAGGGTTCGTAACCAGATGGTAACCAATAGGGGCTGCTTCAGATGCGGACGCAACGACCATGTAATAAAGGACTGCCGAGAAACAGGCAAAAAATGTTACACGTGTGGAAGTTCGGAGCACGAGAGGGCCGCATGTCCCGAGGCTAAAAAGGGGTCGGGAACCGAAGCGGAAACAGAAACGGAGCAAGCAGGCAATGCTGAAGAGCTCCCTATGGAAGAAGACGCTAACGAGGTGGAAGAAGAGCAGACCATAGCACCCGAAGAGGAACATTGTAGCGCGACCCGCATGTTGAGCGAAACCCACAGATCGATAGGCACCCAAACGGACGAAAAAAGAGGCACGGGATACGAAGCGACGCAGGCAACGGCAACGGGCAAATACCGAACACCCATATGGAGCCAAGTCGTGGCAGCGAGATCGAACCGGATAAACAAACAGCCGCCTGACGGCAAGGATGAAAGAACAACAGCCAGTACCACAGAGAACACCGAAAGAAGACAGAAAGACAACCCGGAACATAGGAAAGGACGGCAGACAACCTCGCTGAGTAAAACGGTGGCAGTCGTGGTGTGGGTACAGGGCGAAACTCATGCGGAAACCCTGAAAAAGTCAAAGGCGCGACTAGCCCCGCCGAAGAAAGGAGAACTCCTAGGGGTGAGGCAGGGCCAGAGGGGCAGAACGCTCTTCATCCTGGCCAAAGAAGAAGCCGCAACCACATGGGCCAACAATCTCGAGGCAGTACTGGGAAGTACAGCAATCGTGAGGGTGCTAGGAAATAGAACAACCATCAAACTCACAGGACTAGATGCCCTAACGGACGCGAACGAGTTGAAAGAAGCACTGATAAACTCGGAGGAGGTCACAAGAGATGAAGGGAACCAGATTGAGGTAGTGAGCATCGTCACATACGAACGGCAGGAAAAGGCGGCATGGGTACGCCTACCAGCAAGGGTGGCGGACAGACTCATAGAGAGACGCCGAGTAAGGATAGGTCTGGTGAGCGCGAGGGTCCAAAGGGCTCTTAGCAACAAGCAGAGGTGTCAAACCTGTGGCGGCACGGTGCACGGATCAAACACGTGCCAGAGGGAGGGCCTCCGCGAACACGCCCACTCCAATGACCAGCGAGAGGATGACGTAGCGTCCAACTCAACAATCACGACAACGGGAACACAAGGAACTACGGAGAGAACCACAGCAACAGGCGACCACCCGCAAGACCAGCACGACCACGGAAATGGCGCGCAAGAAGAAGAAGAATAAACCCCAAAATAATGTCGGTAACAATGGAGTACGGGACGACAGGCTTAGGGTAGTACAGGTGAACCCGAACAACTCAAGGACCGCACTGGACTTGCTCGCCAAGAACATGGAAGACAACCACTGGGACGTGGCAATCATCAGCGAAGCGCCCAAAGCAAGAATGCCAGGAGCACAATGGCTCACCAGCAGTGATGGCAAGGCTGCCATCGCCATAAAAAACCGAACAGTCGCAGTGGGGACGAAGGGCCAAGAGAAGGGGCTTGTAGCAGCCCACATTGGCCAACTGGGGATCATCAGCGCTACATCTCACCCAATAGCAGTCTAGCGGAGCTGATGGAATACACCCGGAAAATAGCAAACAAAGCAAAAAAAAGTCGCAGTCCCGACAGGCCGCCCAACCCTCATCGCGGGGGACCTTAACGCCTGGTCCACGCTATGGGGATCGCCGAAAACGAACCGAAGAGGAGAAATAATCGAGGACGCAATGGCGGCTAACAACTGGTGCAGTGGCAACCAGGGAAGCAACCCGACCTTTAGAAGGGGAAATGCGACTTCGGTCATCGACGTAACCCTGGGGACGGCTAATGCCATCGCAGGAATCAAGAACTGGAGAACCTTGGATGCAGAGATGCTTAGCGATCATCACTATACAACATACGAAATAAGCAGCAACGGAAAGGCCGCGACCAACGGGCCGAACAACAGAGCGCAGAGCACCAGACGCTGGAAACTCACAGACCAGGGTGCGGAGAAACTGGCGGTAGCAGTCAAATCGATGAAACCGGTACAGAGCGAAGGAGCACAGGAAATGGCAGTAGAAACGGCAGAAAAGCTGCACGGCATATGCGACAAGGCGCTCAAAAAACCACTGGTGGAACCCGGAAATAGCGGTAGCCAGAACAGAATGCAACAGGACAAGAAGAAGACTACAAAGAGCGAGAAGCAGGGTAAACGGAATACTCTACCTACCTGCACTCGAAGAGGAGCTCAGACAAGCTAGGGCTACACTCAGGAAAGAGATCAAGAGAAGAAAAGGAAAGGCATGGCAGAAACTGATCGAGGCAGTTGACAAGGATCCCTGGGGCAAGCCATACCCAATAATCACTGGCAAACTGAACTCGGGGAGTGGCGGCCCGGAGTTCAAAGAAGATGCAGAACATGCCATCGAAGAACTATTCCCTCCCGGGGAACAACTGCAACCGTATTCAGAACAGGAAAGAGCAGACGCGGTAGCAGCGGCGACGGAAAGCGAACTAAAAGTAACACAAACCGAACTCCAGAAAATAATAAAAAGACTGAAGACCCGGAAAGCTCCGGGACCAGACGGCATCACCAATGAAATGATCAAAGTAATACACCAAGCCAAACCACAGGTCATAAGGGGACTAATGGACAAATGCCTGGCAGCCATGAGATTTCCAGCAGCGTGGAAAGAAACCAAAGTTATTTTGCTACCCAAAGGGCCACCGGACCAAAATGGCACTACGAAGTACAGGCCGATATGCCTCCTGAATACCTTCGGGAAAATTCTTGAAAAAATTGTAGAGGAGAGAATGCACGCACACCTCGAAATTAGCGGACACAACCTAAACCCAAACCAATATGGATTCAGGAGGGGCAAGTCGACAGTGGATGCCATCACCCACATAACTGGAAAGATCAAAGAGGCAATGGATAATGGTGGCGTCGCCATATGCGTATGCCTGGATATTAAAAATGCCTTTAATACAGCGAGCTGGCCAAGGATACTCAAGGCACTGGAAAAGAAAAGTGCCCCACAGTACATACGAGCACCCACAGCGGACTACCTCAGCGAAAGATCCATCACATACGAGGCTAAGGACGGAACCATACGGAAAAAGGTGACCCGGGGGGTCCCGCAAGGCTCAGTTCTAGGGCCACTACTGTGGAACCTCATGTTCGACGAAATTTTCGAAGAACAACTACCATAGGGAGTGGAAGCCGTGTGCTTTGCGGATGACACGGCCATCCTAATAACCCACAAACAGCCAAGGAAAGCAGGGATGAATGCCAAGGCAGCGACGACCCGCATAGTGGAGCGAATAGAAGCGATGGGCCTCAAGGTGGCAAAGAGTAAAACGACAGTGGTAGTCTTCACGCACAGGCGGAGCGGAATCAGCCTGATACCGAAGATCGTAGTCAAAGGCCACAGATAGACTACAAAAACCACCTCAAGTACCTCGGGATCACGCTCGACAAGCGCCTGACCTACACTGGACACGTCAGAACGACAGTCGACAAAGTGGCAAGAATAGCAACATGGGGGTAGGCTCATGCCCAATATGGGGGGGCCGAAGCCCTCACGAAGGAGACTATTGGCGAGGGTCTCAGAAAGTATCGTCCTCTACGGAGCAGCGGTATGGGCGCAGGCCATGAATAGAGGCATTAACAAGGAAAGGGGGAACAGAGCTCAGAGGGTAAGTGCTATGAGAATAGCATCAGCGTACGAAATCACCTCGACAGCGGCGGTAGAAGTGATAGCCGGAACCCCCCCGCTGGACCTCGTCGTGAAAAGCAGGGATGACCTTTATCAAAAACTGAAGGAGGAAAAAGGGAAAACCTACCCCTCTACCGCGGTAGAAAACAAAAATGCCAGGGCGATGAAGAAGAAAGCAGAAAAGTGGGTCCTGCAGAACTGGCAAACAAGATGGCACTCCACCACAAAGGGACAGTGGACGAAGCGCCTAATCCCCGACATCAAGAAGTCGACACAGCGGCGACATGGGTAAGTCAACTACTTCCTAACCCAACTACTCACAGGACGCGGCGCATTCAACAGCTACCTGGAGAAGTTCGGCAGAAGACCGTAGAGCACCTGCAAGCACTGCCCAGAAGAGGAAGATGTGGAACACACAATCTTCAGGTGCATAGGGTACAAAAGAGAAAGGACAGGCACATGGACAACACCAACAGGCGGGCCGGTAACGCCCGACAACATAATAGAGGAAATGCTGAAAAGCAATGAAAGATGGACCGAAATAAGCGGGGTCGTGGGGAAAATCCTGGCGAACAAAGAGAAGGAGGACAGGACAGACGGGTGGTAGGTAGGTAGAAAGAAAAAAAAAACACATACCTTCCCCCACGACGACGACAGACAAACAACAACACGCACACAGAAGCCGCCTCACGGCCAAAACACCTAACATCCCTTGGAAGGGTGCTACCCGGCGTTCCAACGGGGAGGGGCTCCCAACCAGGGGCGACTGCCATAGCTGGTCCGAAGCCCAGTTGAGAAAAGTAGACGGGCCTAACCGTACCTAACCTTATCCCCGCCGGCTGTCCAACGCCGGGTGCGAGAAGCAATGCCTCACGGCGAATACCTTGCACTCGGGTCGAGAAACTCCAACTCGGCGACAGTTTCGGTCAAAAAAAAAAAAAAAAAAGGTTGGGTTAGGTTAGGTTAGGTTAGGTAAGATATTACCCAGAATTCCCTCGAATACTGACACGGCAGCGGCGGCGGCGGCGGCGAGATATCTTTATAATCAGGGCCTGGAAGTTGGGGCCAACAATCAGACGTGACGAGAGAGCGTGATACATGCAATAATCACGAGAAAAAAAGACGATTCACTATACGTCGAATGTCGAAATCGAGTGGAGTAAGCAGCAAAACACGTGGATGAAGGGCTTTTGAGCGCTCTGCTGTTTTACCGACGGAGTAGCATGAGACTACCCTATAGATGTAGTCATTTCGATGCGGTTCTTCAGCTGGGCGCTAAATGCGCTCTTCGGAACAAGGAGTTGTCGGAGCTCGCTCAAAAGCCCTCAAGGACGTTGACTAGGCCTCGCCAAGCGCGCGTAAATAGACGGTCGGCATTTACCTTCTCATATTCTCATTTTTCAAGATAACGGAGTTTTCGATAAAGATTCTCACCGATGAAGGCTGTATCCGTGTCATGGCTTTGGCCTAATTTGCGATTTCACTTTTAGCTTGGCAAAAAAAAATCTCGAAAGTACGATCGAATAAATGTAGAGATATGAGAATGAATAAATATGTAGCGGTATTTTTATGATGTTTCACATACTTAAAATAATTTCATAAGTCTAGCTAAATCTTAGGTTGTTATTTTCAATGTTAAACTTAAGCCTCCTCACCAGTCCGATAAGTGTAGACCATGCAAGAGTATGCAGTATACATTTGAGTATACATGAAAGTTCAAGACTGCCCGTATGTGGACAACGGGCAGCTCTCCGTGACTGATGCAGTAGATATATAAAATAAATGTATATGTCACTGCGTACTGAAAATCACTATTCTAATATCGCTTCGCTCGGTTAGAACGCGGTTCTTCGATGCAGCATGCGAAGTTACTGTGCATATTCAAGCATGACCGTGTGTGAAAAAACAGGCAGCTTTGGGTACGAAGGAAAAAATATATGTAAAAAAAAGACTTTTGATATAAAATATAGTTACTATAAAAATTTTTTCGTTTTTTTAACACAGTCGGACGTGTTTCGACTTATATCGGCAACTGCTGACCCACTCGGACATATCTGTGCTGATTTTTAGGGTAACTGTGATTTGCGAGCCCACCCTTGCATATTCAAGAGTTTTCGTGTGTGAAAAAATGGGCAGTCCTCCGTTACTCGTGCAATGACGAAAGAAAATACTTGCTCTCTTGAAATTACCTGATGATATGACACTTTCAGACGCGCTTCCGCCTAGTTTGGGAGCAATTACGATTGGCAAGCCCATGAAAAACTAAATAAAATTGAAAAAAAGCGTCTAATTAGCGTTAAAGTAGAATTTAACAAAAAATAAGACAGAAATCAAGACAAAAAATGAGACAAAAATTGAGATAAAAATCAATACAGGAGATGAGATAAAAATCAATACAGAAATGAATACAAAAAATAAGATGAAAATCAATACAGAAATCAAGACAAAGAATAATATACAATAAAGACAAAAAATCAAGACAGAAAATTAGACAAAGAATAAGATGAAAATCAAGACGAAAAATAAGACAAAAGTCAATACAAAAAATGAGATAAAAATCAATACAGGAGTCAGGACAAAGAATAAGATAAAAATGAATACAGAAAATGAGATAAGAATCAAGACGAAAGTCTAGGCAAAAAATGCGAGTCAATAATAAAATCAATAGATATACAATAGGAATACAATTATAAAGATTGCTATTTCTATACTGTCATTGACGATTTGATAACCTCACTGTATTTTTTCTAATTAAAAATAACTGATCTATAGTAATGAAACGAATTTTTATTTTCATCAATCTCGGTCCAGCTTTAATAAACACGAATTCATTTCTAACGATATATATTTTTGTTCAAATATTTATTCACATATGTATAATCAGTGAAATCATCAATATTAAGGGGGGAAATACATATAAACGGTTGAAAACGAGGCGACATTTCAGGATTCATTTTCAACGCAACTATTGAACTATTCATTTTCAAATTTTTGGGGTAGTTCATTCAACATTTGAAGATGTGAAAAAAAATGTAGTTAATGTGAAATGATTGTTTTCGAAAAGCCTGGAGAGAATTGTTGTTGCGCGAATTTTTTCTGAGCTGACGAACTGCGGCAGTTGTAGCACTCTTGTTTCTTGTCCGTAACCAAATAGCAAAAGATATTTCTATTCTATACGAAATTACACTGTCGACAAACCTAAAAAAAGAGATGAGAAAGTATAATTTGAATAATCGCGGGACTCAGAAATGAAAAATGCGATTTTCACCAAGAATTTGCGTGTTCTTTATCCAAAAAATCAATTGTTTGATTCAATTTTTTGTCGAAAATTTAGGTTCATCGACGAGGGCTTGGAATTGTGTATCTCAAAAACTTTGGTTTGAATAAATCGGCTCAATAGTTTTTTTTTTATAGCTGACGCAGATTTCAAAAATGTAGTTTCGAGAAAAACGCATAATCGTTTGCCAGCGCGCGCAGTTATACATGCTATACGCGCGAAACGCTCAACTTTCACAGGCTGCAGCATCTATAGAATTCAGCATTTCACTTCAAAATTTTCGGACGATATTCTGAAGATGTTCAGCTATCGATTATTGAAAAGAAGAAAAAAAAAATTCTGGAAAAATTTATATGTATTTCCCCCCTTGACAATATTTACTTGAAAATAACAAACAAACAAGCTAATGTTATAATCTTTCTTATTCAGTGAAGTATGATTTCGCTGTGCTTTTACAATGGGCTCCTAGTGAGTCCGTAGGCAGTCATACATGAGTATGAATTTATGTCAACTGTAATATAATTAGAAAAAATTCAACACTATCAGATGAATTAGTGCTGTTCTACGATGATACCTGTGGTTTTTCTTAGATCTATACATGTCTTTAAGTAGAAAGGGTCAGCTCGGTTAATACATGCTCAGTTCTTCGTTTTAACTATTCTGTGATCTGCCCATCTATTTGTTTTTGTCTTTAGAGTCTGCTTCGGCGCAGATGTCCAGCTACATGTCTATTGGCAACTCCTAAAAGACCTTTCTGTCTTCTGTCAGTTTGCTCCGTTTGCAGGACAACATGTTAATTTGCATCCTTGCTCTATTGTCCCTCTCTAGGTTGGTTGCTTTCGAGCTGTCTCATTGCTGTGTTTCATACAGCTCTCCACGCAAGTATTCCATAGTTCCCGTTCTTCTACCACGAGGAAGAGGGCGCAAGTATCATCTATATACGCCAGAATCTCGCAATTTGTCTAGATTTCGGTAATATTATCCAGTATAACGGTAAGATGATGGGACCCCATAATCGATGATCTCACTCTTGAAGACAGTGGCTCCTGTCCTCACTCGTTGTCGCTTGTCGACCAAGTAGCTGGACAGCAAGTCATGCGCTGTTCCTCTGAATCATTTCTTCTTCAGCTTCTCTGTCAGCAGTGGTATACTTAGGGTCTCTAACACTTTCTGCAGGTCTATGGATGCGCCCAAGCAGGGCCGGATCTGCAATATTGTTATGCGTAGTCAGTGAAGATTGCTGTCTTGTGCCCTAGTAGAAGCTGGTTATCCTCGACTATAGGCATTTCACCACCACTTTCGCTCGTTGACGAGGTGGGTAGGTTTTCAGGACGCTAACTGATCTTCCTTTGTATCTTCAACTCCGTAGCCGGCCAAAGAACCGTCGAGTTCTGAGGCCCTGCTGCTTTTGAGTTCATATAGACAGGATCCTTTCTTTATCTGTTTGAGCAATTTTTGTTCACTTGAGTCACTGGCGTACATTAGCTGTGGCTTCAGCATTGCTCGAAATAGTCATTGCATTTTTTTAACAATAAAAACAACAGCAGGGTGTCCGGCAACTGAGCATTCCGAAATTCCCTGAGAATTCCAGGTTTTCCAGGGCAATATTCGTCGTTTTTCCAGGGTAAAAAGCCTAATATATACAGAGCGATTCTGTGGAAGGTGACGTGCCTAAAAAGTATGCAAACGGGAAACGCCTGCATTGAGCAGATCAAACATCGACGATTGGATTTTATTTATTACGTAATAATCTGCTCAATTCAGGCGTTTTCCGTTTGCTTACCTTTCAGGCGCGTGATTGTCCACATAATCGCTCTGTACAACCATTCTCAGTGTTGGATCAGCGCGTTCGAGAAATTGATTTTTGATTTTCGAATTTGAACACAAAACTTTGAATTCCCAGAACTTGAGCGAAATTCCCTGAGAATTCCCTGAGAATTCCCTGTCCAACGGAATTCCCTGACAATTCCAGGTTTTCCAGGTCTAGCCTGTCGCTGGACACCCTGAACAGGTATCATTGTAGAACAGCACTAATTGAGCTAAAATCTAAGCACGTCTGAACGTGTATAATAAAATATAGCACATGCATAAATAACTTATAGGTGATCATGAGTCTCATTGGGATGGCATATATTTTCTTAAAATTAACTGGTTATAGGTTCCTTTGATGTGGTTTAGATCATCTTTGTCAAATAATACGTAGGCATTGTTACTGAGAATTCGGATAATGCTGTAAGGGCCTATGTTACGGATTATTAACGAAAAAAGGAAATCGTCAGTCCTCGAGCAAAATAAGGAGACTTTTATGACACTAATAAATTAGTCTCAACGAATTAGTTATATTTGGAAATACAAGTGCTCGAGTTAATATCTGGAGCAAGACTGATTTGTTTTTAACAAGAGTAGTTATTAGTAGAAGAGTCGTCCCGACTCTCGAGTAAATATAGAATTGACGAAAGTTTAACAGGTGTATTTGCTCTCATAGGGAAAGTTTGAGCTGTGGCTCGAAAATTAAATAGTTCCATTTCCCTAACATTATCTGGTCTAACCTTTCGTCTGATGGGTAAACCACAGAAGGCCACAGGAAGATAGTCGAGCTCAATCAAATGTCACAACATAGGTTTTTACAAAAATCCTACGAGGGCAGGAACCAGTAACAAGTGTAGGAATCAGGAATCAGGAATGAAGCATCAGGATGGTGTTGGTTAAATCCTGCGTACTGCAACAGGAAGCGGTTGGAGGGATGAAGGGACCAAGGACTAGTAGGCCGAGCTCCAAACCTCTTCGAAAACTTGATAAAATGACCTAGATTGGAGGACAAATGGTAGCTTCTTGAAATAATAATAAAGTCGTAAATCAAAGTATCAGATGTTAACTCGATAGAATGTTTTTTTAAGATATTCGATCGAAATCATTGAAAATGACGAATCAAATAATTATAGAAAATCTGAATGATCTTATCTGATGGGACGGAGAATCAGGATAGTTTGAGGATAGTTGCTGGGTTCTTGGTCTCGTCTGTGAAAGGTTGTTGAGCTCGTTTTCTTCTTAAGGGTAGGAGATACTGAAAACTGCCAATTTATTGCGATTTTCAAATCAGATAAACCAATAGATATTTTCAAATGAAATTCAACACACATGGTGGCCATCTCAAAACATAGACATTGTGCAAATTTCGAATCAATTGAAACTATAAGTACAGAGTTATTCCTCATAATGCTTCTGAAATAGCCTTTATTCAAAAACCTCCCATGCGTCTGAGTTATTCTTGAATTTTGCTGGTCTTGCACACACATATTTTGGGATGTGTAAGTAAATATAGAATTGACGAAAGTTTAACAGGTGTATTTGCCCTCATAGGGAAAGTTTGAGCTGTGGCTCGAAAATTAAATAGTTTGATTTTCCTAACATTATCAGGTCTAACCTTTCGTCTCCTGGGTAAACCACAGAAAGCCACAAGAAGATAGTCGAGCTCAATCAAATATCACAACATAGGTTTTTACAAAAATCCTCCGAGTGCAGGAACCAGTAACAAGTGTAGGAATCAGGAATCAGGAATGAAGAATCAGGATTCAGGAATCAGGAATCAGGAAACAGGATGTTGTTGATTCAATCCTGCGTACTGCAACAGGAAGCCGTTGGAGGGATGAAGGGACCAAGGACTAGTAGGCCGAGCTCCAAACCTCTTCGAAAACTTGATAAATCGACCTAGATTGGAGGACAAATGTTAGCTTCTTGAAATAATAATAAAGTCGTAAATCAAAGTATCAGATGTTAACTCAATAGAATGTTTTTTTAAGATATTTGATCAAAATAATTAAAAATGCCGAATCAAATAATTATAGAAAGTCTGAATGATCTTATCTGATTGGACGGAGAATCAGGATAGTTTGAGGATAGTTGCTGGGTTCTTGGTCTCGTCTGTGAGAGGTCGTTGAGCTCGGTTTCCTCTTAAGGGTAGGAGATACTGAAAACTGCCAATTCATTGCTATTTTCAAATCACATAAACCAATAGATATTTTCAAATGAAATTTAACACACATGGTGGCCATCTCAAAACATAGACATTGTGCAAATTTCAAGTCAATTGAAACAATAAGTACAGAGTTACTCCTCATAATGCTTCTGAAATAACCTTTATCCGAAAACCGCCCATGCGTCTGAGTTATTCTTGAATCTTGCTGGGCTTGCACACACATATTTGATGTTGCGTAAGCCACAAACCTACGTCGGTTCTTATAGATAGCTACGATACTTCGATTTTGACATTTTTTTTTATGAAAAAAAAAAATATTTCATTTAATATACATACCATGTATACTAGACCTGTCCTTAACAAGGGTAAAATCGAATTTTGATCGGGCCACCCCTCAAAATGGTCCGAAATAATTAAAGAACAGTGTCAAATTTTTTTCAATTTTTTTCGTTCATATTTACCCACCCCTTGAAAGCCTTACTTTTTCCCGTAAGAAAAGCATTGATTTTTCGAGGTTTTTAATCAAAAATTCGTACTGGGTCTCCAAATAGTCGTAAACAAGTTTACAAAGAATCAAAATTGAGGTCAATTCGTTCACTTTAAGCCGCCGCTTGGAAAATTGGGCTATCTCTATTTTTGACTCCGCTATCTACCTTTTAGTGCGCCAAGAAATTTCGACTAGTGAATACAAGCTTTTGGGATTGGTCTTGAAGATAAAATAAATTCTTTGTTCAAAATAACAAATAGAAATTCAAAAATTTCGATCACCTCATCGTCCTTCTTAGTATTTGGGAAACCGCTGAAGAAAGATAAAAAAAATGTCAAAAAACCTCATTTGGAGAGCTGAATATCGAAAGACCTAAATCGAAGTGGTCGTAGAAAACAGAAAATTCTTTGTGAAAACTAAATAGCCATATGAAAAAATGTAACCACAAACCCGCTTCACTGCTCCGACTACACGCTAGCGCTTTGACTGAAGACACTACCCGCAATAATCCCAGTTGATTACAGCGTGTAGGCCAGGCATTGCTGATTCGCGCTCTATCGCACGGAGTGGCCAACAGGCGCAAAGCTTGCCGTTTGGCTTGTGATTGACTTCAGCAAGGAGCCGTATACAACACTTCTATCGAGGTTAGCTAACTGTGAAATGGTGCGTCTGCTTTAATAATTCTGATCTTTACAAAATATATACGACAAATTAGTTCAAGTGCACAATGCTTTTACGACAGAACATTCGTTTGATTGGTTACGTGGATCCTCAAATTCTCGGGAACAAATTACCATCAACTCGTCAAGTTTTAAAAGTGTTATTTTTCAACACACGAGTGTCAGGTCTTGATATAAAAACAAGTGTAGAACTAGCCCTGCGTGAAACTCCGATTTTTTGGACAAAAGCCAGATTGAAAACAAGGAGATATTGTCATTGTAAAACTCAACTGATGAATTTACACAAACAATGATATCTCTTGGGGAAAAATATTAATGGCCCATCCAATAAAAAGAGAGAAGAGGAATTTTGCAGTAAGCTAGATGACCTCTTTGACATCGCCCACCAAGATGCGCTTGCAGGGCTCGACGATATAAGAACGACATTCCTGCAAAATCAAAGGAAGCCTGGTCGTATAGGTTTTATCTGGGATATTCAAAGCACATATGATTTGATGAAAGCAGCAGAATTGCAAAGAACAACCAATGCGTTACAGAGGTTGGAAAGAGTGGACCAAGAAAGATCATTATTTGGTAATTTCTCTCCCAATATCTTGAACAAACAATTTTTTTTTCTCTTATTCTCAATCAGAAAAAAAATGTAAGGACGATCAAGATTTTTTTCAGATGAGATCGTAGAGTTAGCATCGAGTGATGGTGGTGATTTCTCACAAACGTTGTCACAAAAAACGACCAGCACACTCTCAAATTATTCCACAGAAGACAATCCTGCAAATAATGCTGGACCATCGAACCCGGAAAAATGTCGAGGCACCGTACATGTGATAAATGAAAAACTCGTCGCGGTTTTTGATCGGTTCAAAGTATCTGATACGTCAGCCGTTCATTTAGTGGCTTCTGTGGCTCAGTCTCTTGGATTCGATTCAAATGCGTCGATTGTTAATCGGAGCTCGATCAAGAGGAAGCGTGAAAAGTTGCGTGATATTAGGTCCATGAGAATAAAAACCGCGTTCCAAAATACTAACTTGCTAGCCACTGTTTTGCATTGGGACGGAAAACTTTTACCTGACCATGAAAGCGGTAAAAAAACTCGAAAGATTACCCGTATTGATAACAAACTGTGATTCTGAAAAGCTGTTAGGTGTACCGAAACTTGAAAACGGGAGAGGCATCACCAGTGTTGCCAGGTGTGATGATTTTTCACCACATGTGGTGATTTTATTGTTCGTGTGCGAATAAGTGGTGATGTGGTGAAAATCACCAAGATGTGGTGATTTTTTTGACGTTGTAGTGGCACAGCGTAGAAACAGTTGAATTTCGTACAGCTGAGTTTCCACTCTGTGCAGCGGCTTGCCACTCTTTACCCCCTCCACTTTCTTATTTGACATAACAGAGTAAGCCCATACCACAACAAAAAGCATAAAAATGAAAAGAAATATTGAGTGGCAATGGTTAGATTTAGGAACTTTTCGTTTTCTGCTCAATTCAGTTGGTAATGTTGTACTCTGTTAGCGTCGAATAAGGGTCCTATCTAATAGCATTGAGTGGCAAGCCGCTGACTCTGTATATGCTAGGTTTTTTTCACTCGTGTCACGCCGCTTCAAGCTTCGGGGGTTCTCAAAAGCATAAGGACCAAGGAAAAGAACAAAAAGGCGCGTATTCTTGCATGAAAACTTTTCATTGAAAAGCTATATAGCTGAATCTTTGATCTAATGCGGTGAAACCTCTTCATATGCGCCAAACTCTTCCAATTTTTGGACCTCGTAAATATTTTTATATCATATTCTGTCATCCAAATCCTTTAATGTCGCCACATGGTAATTCATATTATATTATATTTGGTTATTTTCTACGAATGAAATTATAGAAGAATGCCTTCGTCCGAAAATGACGGATCCTCCGAAAGAGAGCACAGTAAATCCCAAAATCAGAAGATTAAGAAGAAAAAGAGGCTGTTTGTGCATAAGTACAAGTCTTCGTGGGAAAATCACGTAGATTTTCGTGGCTGGATTAAACCGAGCCATCAAGGCCAAACGATGTTTTACTGCAGCTACTGTTCAGCACATTACAAGTGTGGTAAGGCTGAAATCTTAAAACACATGAAGACTAAGAAGCACGCAGCAAATGCCGCAGAAGTTAAAACTCGCCAAACAATAACAAGTATGACATCAAAAGCTCTTTCGATAGATGAAAAGAGGAAAGCTAATGAGATAAAGATTTGCATGTTTTTAGTAGAGCACAATCTGTCACTTAATATCAGTGACCATCTTACTAAGCTGATCCAAAATCTAGATATAAGCTCAGAAGATTGCGTAAAAAAAATGTCATGTGGGAGAACAAAAGCCACAGCTTTAATTAAAAATGTGATTGGAAAACGATCCATGGAAAGTATCTGTGATACGCTCAAAGAATCAAAATTTTCCTTAATTATTGATGAGTCCACTGATTTGGGGTGCATCAAGCACTTAGCATTAGTGGCCAGGTACTTTAAAGATAACAATATTCATGACACATTTCTGGGAATCATTCAAACTCCTGATACATCAGCATTAAAAATATATAATTTAATTGTCGAGTTCTTTGACGCACATGGCATCAAATATAAAAAAAATATGATTGGGTTTGCAGCAGATGGTGCTAATTCTATGATGGGGAAAAATAACTCAGTTCAGGCTTTATTAACAAAGGATATCCCCCATTTATTCGTTTTAAAATGTATCTGCCACAGTTTTGCTTTATGTGCTTCATATGCATCCAAACAGCTTCCAAATGCACCTGACAATTTAGCAAGGAAGGTTTATAATTATATGAAGTATAGCTTCAAACGCCGTGAAGAATTCAAAGAATTTCAAAAGTTTGTGGATGTGAATCCACATAAGCTACTACATCCCTGTCAAACGCGATGGCTTTCATTAGTTGCAGTAGTAGAGAGATTGTTGGAACAATATCCAGCTTTAGAAATTTATTTCCGTGCAGAAGTTTTTGAATCTAAAAGTACCAGTGATAAGGACCATGCGTGTGTAGAAATTCATGACTTGTTGAAGGATTCGACTAACAAATTATATTTGGAGTTTTTGGCATACGTTTTACCGTTGTTTACAAATTTGAACAAAGAATTTCAAAGTGAAGAGCCCAAAATACATACGTTGTATAGCAGAGTCTCTCAACTCTACAAAACGATCTTAGACATGTACATCAAAGTGGATTATCTAAATGAAACTGCTTTAGAAAAAATCCAATATAGAAATCCAGCAAACTACGTATCTCTCGAAGAGGTATACCTAGGTCCAACAGTTATGATTGCATTTGTTCAAAATAGCCAATTGAACGGACTCGAAATACAGAATTTTCGTCTCAAGTGTCTCAACTTTTTAATTGAAGCAGCACATCAAGTTTACCAGAGATTCCCTCTGCAAAGCGAATTTTCAAAAATAACGAAAGAAATGAACGTCATTGATCCTGAAGTAATTTTTCTCGAAAAACCACAGACCATTGCCCCATTGGCAGCCAAATTTCCACATCTAGTTCCAAACATAAATGCTTTGGACCTCGAATGGAGAATGTTTCGAAATGATCCCCTGATTTCAAAGTTATTTAATGACTACCAAGAAAAAGACTCAACAAAACCAAAAATTAACGTTGTGGCCTTTTGGATTAGGTTTGAAAACGTGTTCAATGCTGACAGTAGCTCAAAGTATCGTAACTTGCTCTCTTTTGTTTACAATATCTTGACATTGCCAAATAGCAGTGCTAATACTGAACGACTATTTTCTGTGATTAATTTAAACAAAACCAAGACACGTAATAACTTAGAAACCAATACGTTATCTGCGATATTATATAGTAAGGAGCTGTTAAATAACACTGAATGTTACAACTTCAAGGTTGATAAAAGTTTAATAAGAGCTCATAACAACAAAATGTACGAGTGAGTTTACTCAAAACTAATACTAATGTTTACTTACTCAAACATAACATTAAATAACGTGCAATACCGCAAAACGAATGTGATAAGACTATAGATAAGAATAAGTATATTTTTATAAAATACTCTAATATATGTTTTGTAACCATGAAAGTATAAATAAAATATTTGATATGACTCAAAATTGTTGAGTCAGTGGAAACCTACTTTTTCCAACGAATTATTGTAGGAAATTTTGTAAAAGGGTCGTAAATATAAAATTCTAATTTGATGTATAAACTGGTTTTTTTCGGGTTCAACTGGCTACTATCGTTTGAATTAAAAAAAACCGCGCGCGCGCCTGAATCTATGCAATCACATTGCATGTCTGGGCCGCAGGTCCGGAAGTGGTGAAAGTGGTGATTTTTTCATGTTGGCAGTGGTGAAAACTGATTTCCAAACCTGGCAACGCTGGGCATCACGCAAGCGAACGCCATCCATAATGTTCTCGATGAGTGGGGTGCTTTGAGCTCGATAAAAGCTCTCTGTTGTGATACAACGGCTTCGAACATGGGTGTCGTAAATGGCGCGGCGGTTTTATTAGAAAAAATGTTGGAGAAATCTATTTTATACCTGCCATGCCGCCACCATATTTTTGAGATCGTTTTGAAAAGCGTTTTCAATGTGAAGTTGAAGTCGCCTTCGACTGGACTAGATGAACCTATTTTCAAACGTTTCAAAGATTCCTGGTCACAAATCGACTCGACGGCATATCGTAGCGGAATTGATGATAAAAAAGTACAGAGCCTCGTAACTGTCGAAAATATCGCAAGAATAAATTCATTTGTTGAATGGGCATTAAAAACAGATCAACCTCGAGCGGATTACAAGGAGCTTCTGAATTCAACAAAATTGTTTCTTGGAATCGTTCCATCGCGAGAAGTCGTAATGCGTTCACCGGGTGCAATGCATCATGCACGTTTCATGTCCAAAGCTACTTATTCTTCGAAAATTTTTTTGTTCCGGGACAGTTTCGAAATGACGAAAACTGAATATCAGGCGATCCGAGATGTGTCGATTTTCATAGTTACGACGTACGTCGAAGCATGGTTCACTGCTCCACTCGCAGTAGCCGCTCCAAACCATGATCTCCAATTTTTGAGAAAACTCTACAGTTATGAGAGTGTCGACAGAGAGATCGCTAATGCAGCTATGAAAAAATTGGTAAATCACCTTTGGTATTTGAGTCCTGAAACGGTCGCATTATCATTTTTTGATGAGAATTTACCATTGGACGTGAAACCTCGCATGGTGTCCGAGTTGGGTCCGCTCGAAGAAATTTACGAAATTGATGACAATCGCCCGAAGAAAATTCCAATGAACGCCAAAGACGTTGGTCATTTCTGTGACAAAGAGATAGATCATTTTATAACATCGCAAACCCGAAATTTTTTGTTCCGATTTGAAATCGATGAATCGTTTCTAACAATTGATTCATCTCTTTGGTCTAAAAATGCGAGTTTCCAAGAAGGTTCGAATATTGTTAACAAATTAAAAGTTGTGAACGATGCAGCAGAAAGAGCTGTTGGTCTGTTCACGGATTATAATAATATCCTGACAAACAACGAAACACAAAAGCAGTGCATTTTGCAAGTGGTTGAGGAACATAGAAAAAGAATTCCTGATTCTAAAAAGGTTACCATCATGGAAAATTCATGAATCAGTTTGACCCCTGAGGGTACAAATGGATCTTCTTCAATTCATAATGTTTCGCACAAAGATGTTCACTTTGTGTAGAGTGTAAAACAGTTTCACAATAAAAAGTATTTTTCAATGTAAATTTTTTTGTACTGTATCCATTGTAAAACAACCTCAACATCCAGATTTCACCTATCCTAAAGAACGTCCTATTATCCAAATTCATCTTACGAGGAAAAATATAAATATTTCAAAATAATTAAAATAATTGAATTTGTATGAGGATTTTCGACATCTGATAAAAAAAAAAAAATTTCAGCGGTTTCCCAAATACTAGGAAGGAAGATGAGGTGATTGAAATTTTTGAATTTCTATTCGTTATTTTGAACTAAGAATTTATTTTATCTTCAAGACCAATCCCAAAAGCTTGTATTCACTAGTCGAAATTTCTTGGCGCACTAAAAGTTAGATAGCGAAGTCAAAAATAGAGATAGCCCAATTTTCCAAGCGGCGGCTTAAAGTGGACGAATTGACCTCCATTTTGATTCTTTGGAAACTTTTTTACGACTATTTGCAGAACCAGTACGAATTTTTGATTAAAAACCTCGAAAAATAAATGCTTTTCTTATGGGAATAAGTAAGGCTTTCAAGGGGTGGGTAAATATGAACGAAAAAAATTGACAAAAAATGGACACTGTTTTTTAATTATTTCGAACCATTTTGAGAGGTGGCCCGATCAAAATTCGATTTTACCCTTGTTAAGGACAGGTCTAATGTATACTATCACGGTATTACCAGCTCTATTCACAATGACAAATATAAATTATATTTTATAGTTCAATATACCACTATTCGATCGCTTATCCGATCATGCCAGTAAGTAAGTACTGAACATAAATTTGCCACCGAAAAAAAAAAAAATACAAGAATACTTCTTTCACGAGTCGTACTATAATATGTATAGTATATCAAACATCAAACATTTATATTCGAGATCGGTTCTTGTCTTCAATTATTTGTCAATAATTCTACCTGAAAATATGTAGAAAAGACAGTAACTTTCAAATATGAACTCTGCAGTTGAAAAAACAGTGTACATACATTTGTCTCAAATATTATAACCACAACCTACATGCACAGACATGCAATCGATAAATTAGCTGGTACTTCATTATACATGTGGACAAAGAGTTGACAATCAAAGAACACTAAGATTTATGAATCACTGATAGAAATCAGACTGATTTCATTGATATCGATATTAAATCACAGTCAATTTTCGGTTCGGAATGCATAACGCAGAAAATATGTACGTAATCATAATATATGCATAACCAGTGAGTGAGAGATCATAGTACATCGTTTCGGTGAATAGTTGTATTACAGAATAAACTGTCATACTGATAACTTATAATATACATAACATAACATGTACACTTCGCCAAGAAACAGCTCTGGACTTTGTAACGGGTTCTCCCTGGGTTCGGGTACCCAAGAAGTTGAGCCGAATACAAACCAAGGCCCAACGGATAGGTAGGGGATTTTGCTGGGCGCCAGACTTCGTTAGAAGTCCTCTCTCTCTCTCTCTCTCTCTCTGGGACCCTCCGACTAGCTACAAACGATAGAGGGATTTCGTAGGGGCGAGGAATAAAGACACCAACCGAATATTATTGACTATTATTTATTGAAAAGAAAAAAAGATAAGGTGTCCAATTATTTACACGCCCACTACCTGGCGTATGATACAAACAACAGATAAATTATAATATTGACTCTACTTTACTCTAATGACTCGACTAATAATTAATACTGACTCTACGTTACGTTAAATTACACTCAAATATCAAATAAAGAAAATATCAAAATCACACAAAAAAAATAAACGGTTCTCTCTCTCTAATAATAATATTACCAAATTACTGTTTCTGCACTCGCTGGTGCTCTAGATTTAGTTAGACGGTACGGAGGACTAAGTCTACTCAACCTACGGTCTAACTCGCTCTCTCTCTGGGGGAAAAGCGACAGACTATGACTCGCAGCAGCTGAGTGCGACGCGTGACGTCAGAAGTCTGTGGCAATATGGCGTCGACTAGCTTTCTGCTGCAATCGGCGCCGGCTTTGAATCCAACGGTTCGCGGGGAACGATTGAGATTCAGGCACGGGGTTTCTCGAGGCTCAGGATTACTTACGGGGGCGGGTCGGTACTAGGGGTGGATATTGATGTAAATCGGATGGATCCTACCTGGTCTCGACGATTTTCCTTGCCTCGGTTGCGACGGTAGGGTTCAATAATACGGTCGGAGAGCCGGGGGTGTGCTAGGGTCGTCTAAATCAAATCATTAGTCCGATGTTTCACAATCCAAATCAATATCCAAATCAAGGTACGGGTCGTTATATAAAAGGCACAAGGTCTCACGGAACTCTCACACAAGAAACTTGGCACACCACAAAACTCTCTCTCTCTCTCTCTCTTTTCACTTTGGAACTTCTAAAAGCACGAGGTACTCGCTATAGCTCCCAAAAATGGAATGAGCTCCTCTTCCGTTATCTTTAGTACCAACCGGCGTCGCCCGGTCTGCGAGCGCTGGCAGCGACCTGCTCGCCATGTGCGAGGTGCAGCGGCCATTAGGACTCGGCAGAACGAGGGCGGCACGATTTGAATCGTGCGGCCGGACTTAGGTACGTCCGTAGGCCGGTTTAGGCAGAGGTCCGACGTCTACCACGTTACAACTTATACCAAATTTGGCTCCAGCGTCTGTCATATAACATGTACCATGAGTTTATAGAGACATGTACACTAAACGTAATGGATTCTGAGCCGGATGTGTAATCTAGATAGAAGAAACAGCCAATCAGCACTCTGGACTACAAAAATCCAGAGCGCCGATTGGCTGTTTCTTCGATTGTCGAACACATCCGGCTCAGAATCCATTACGTTTAGAGTACAATAACTGATATCCCTCACTTGCAAGATATCAATTGCATATTGCTTACGCTTCGGTGAATTATGACTCGATGCATGTTATCTTGATGGATTCTGGACGAATTTGAATCAGTGTAACATCTGTTTCATTGGTATCAGTGTAAGCAGTACAACGGACTGACTTGCGTCACAGGTGAAACATTTCATCTGAAAAGATCTTAGCTGACAACTGCAAAAGAATATCGTATTATAATATGCCCCTGCACAAGTCGTCCGTCGTATGGTATAGTGATTAAAACGATAATGAAAGGGAGTCTCATCCAACTACAGTCAATGTAACCGTGAATTGAAAGAACAAAAGTCGCATGAATATGTCTGCTAACGTAATCAAAGTTCAGCTAGTAGAATTACCCAGTAGAGCTAATTACAGACAAAAAATGAATATGCCTTAAATACAAAATCGAAACAGACTACTCTTTTTTATTCTAATATTCACTTTACGATTAAGTTGACCAGTTGTTATGCCTATGCACAATTCCGAACCAATGCGCCAAATTCATTGTTTCAAATTGAATTCGAAACTTTACTATACCGAGAAGATTCGGTGACAGTAGACAGCACCCTTCCTACGTCAAAACTAATACAGGCGCGCACCGCGTGCGTGAGGCTCGTTCGGAAGGGAATGAGGTGCCAGTAGCATTGCATAACCTCCCGAACGAGCCTCACGCACGCGGTGCGCGCCTGTGTTAGTTTTGGCGTAGAAAGGGGGCTGTCTACTGTCACCGAATCTTCTCAGTAAATCAGTACGTAATGTAAAACACAATGTCTATACACTGTGCTATTTCCTATCCGTGAAAACCATAGTCTTTTGCCACCTGTCTCTTGCTCTACCAGGCGCTCGCCTCATACACTCAGTCGAGATAATGAGAGACATTGGTTCGCTGTTAGGAAAGTCGCTGCACGATGCATATATATGATGAAATGATATAAATAAACATAGGCAAATAACTGTGATTTAACCACCGTATACAGATCATAAAAAATTTCACCATGGTATGGTTAAAGTTATGGCACAAAGGAGGCAACTAAAATATATCCAATAATGTATAAAATAAAAACCAATTGACCATGGTATGGCAAAGGTATAGTAAAAAGGAGGCAACTAAAATATATTTAATCATGTAAAAAATAAAAAACAATTGATCACAGTATGGCAAAGGTGTTTCAAACTTGTTTGAAATGTAACACATTTTTTAGTATTAAATCGTAATTTATTTCTTTCACAATTTAAAGCGATGCGGTTGTAGCGATCATGGCTGATCAACATAAATATAACAATTGAACGATGATAACTGCGCGGCAGTGACTGCGCACTAACGCGTTATTCATTTATATTAAAAACAAATCGAACTCATCTTGAACATATTGCCTGCCTTGAAATATTCACTTCAACTGAATTCAAGTTTAACACCGTTAAATTGATAAGGGGGACTTCTCGAAAACGGTAAGTATTGGAACTGATGCTATAAAAGTTACATTTCTATTATTTAGGAACTGAATCTTTATACGTAGATGTACTCGATATGATCACATTCCTCTAAAATAGTGACTATCTTACTTTGTTATTAAATCATAATAATAATCTCTTTTTTTTTTTTTTTTTAGGAACATGAATACGATAAATCTTTGGATATGTTGTATAAAATATAAACTGCTTCCCTGGTTTAATAACTCATCAATAGGTAACTAATATTACTAGAATAATAAAGGAACAATTCTTAATTAATTGGTCACTTTGTTTTCAGGGTTTCTTTTCTTCTTCAGGTGTCCAGAGGTATAGCACACAGCTTTCGGACGGGGCGCTTAAGCAACCCATTTGCTGTCTTGACGGTTGCGACTCGTACGATTCCATCGTCACCAGGATGCACCTCTTCTACTCGTCCCAATTACCAGTACAGCGGAGCTGCATTGTCATCCATCAGCAGGACTGAGGTACCGATTTGTAGATTCTCGCTACCGGTAGCCCGCTTAGTTTGTAGTTGTAAATGGTGTAAATACTCTTTTTCCCATCTACTGCGAAAAGTTTGTTTAATTTTCTGAATATGCTGCCAGCGAGTGAAGTGATTATCTGGTACATTTTTATAATCTTTGGTAACTGGTTCAGATAGTGAGACCCCTGAGAGGAAATGAGAAGGAGTTGAAGGTGTTAGATCGTGGGGATCAGAGGTAAGTGGTGTTAAGGGTCTTGAGTTTAAGATTGCTTCGATTTCTGCAAGCAAGGTACAGTATTCTTCGAAGGTGTAGATAAGTCCTTGTAATGAGATATACAGGTGTCGTTTTGTAGCTTTGACCGCTGCCTCCCAAAGCCCTCCAAAATGTGGGGCCGTCGGTGGTATGAATTTCCAAGTTATCTTTTTATCTGCTTACTTGGTAGTTATCTCGTCTTCATTTTTCGCTAATAATTCGTAGATCTCCTTGAGCTCTCTCGCTGCTCCAACGAAGTTTGTTCCGTTGTCCGAGTACAGGGTTCTACAGATTCCTCTTCTCGCAGTAAAGCGTCGCAATGCGGCTAGGAATGCTTCGGTTGTAAGATCGCTTACTAACTCTAGATGAACGGCCTTCGTTTTAAAGCATGTAAACACCGCGATGTACGCCTTGGTTATCGGAATTTTTCCTCTTCTTCGACTCTCTCGTAGCTGTAAGGGACCTGCATAATCCACTCCGGCTGTGTCAATGGGCCTGTTCAGTCCCGTTACCCGAGATTCTGGTAGATCTCCCATCATGGGTTCCTGTGTCTTGGGTCGATACTTGAAGCATGTTACGCAGTTTCGCGTGATCTTCCTCGCTTCATTTCTTCCCGAGAGTGGCCAATAGACTGAGCGTACCGCGTTTAGCAAATGCTCAGGTCCGCAGAGTTTCATTTTTATGTGCATTTCTCTCATAATTAACTTGGTAATGAAATGATTGTTCGGTAGAACTATCGGATGCTTTTGTATCTCGGATATGTCTGCATTTCGTAGACGTCCTCCTACTCGAATAAGAGTTTCATTATCGAGTAGTGGGTTAAGCCTGACTAGCTTACTTCTGGGGTTCAAATTCCTTTTTCTTTTCAGATCCCTGAATTCTTCGTTGAAGGCTTCTTGTTGTGTTATGCGTATAATCGACGTGCTAGCTCTCTTCAACTCGTTGACTGTTAGCGGACCTGACGTTTTATTTCCTCTCGCGTTGTCGGCAAATCTGTGACAGTAGGCTATTACACGTTTGAGTTTTTTGAAGGTTGAAAATCTTTGAATCATTTCTGCCATGGGGTTCACAAGCAACAGAACCACAGCAGCCAAAGCCTTTTTCTCTGGAATCGAGTCAATTTTCTCGATTTTTTGTTCTGGCCATTCTTCTTTAACAGAAAGCCACTCCGGCCCGTGCTACCAAAGTTTATTGTTGATTAGTTGCTCCATGGTGGCTCCTCTTGACAAAATATCTGCAGGATTATCTGCCGATGGAACATGTCGCCAGATACAGTTGATCGTCTTCTCTTGTACCTCTGCAACTCTATTCGCCACAAATGTCTTAAGTTGATTGGCAGGAGTCCTCAACCAGTGCAGTACTATTGTAGAGTCACTCCAAAGAATGACTTCTTTTACCTTCTCCTTCAAGGCATCGCGCACCATGTCCAATAAATTTGCTAGCACAAAGGCTAGCACAAAGAGCTCCAATCGTGGCAACGTTGTTTTCTTTATGGGGGCTACACGAGATTTGGAACAGAGTAGTGAGCAGTGAGGATTTCCTTGTGTATCATATGAAAGCGCATGAATACATGCGCCGTAACCCCTTTCCGACACGTCTCCAAATCCATGTAGACTAATGTACGAAGATGAATTTCCTGGGTTCACATTTCTAGGTATACTGTTGAGAATTGTTACTCAACATTCCAATACATTTCGTAAATTGACTACCTTTAATAATTAAGCAAGGCATGACCTGGAATGCGACAAAGCGCATCGCATTGCAGGTTGCGCCAATAATCGAGTAAGCATTATGTAAGTTATAAATTAGGCTAAAGACGGAGCCGCGCTTCAGTCTTGAGCAGATACCTTGAAGAAAGCGGAGGCTATCTCCGAATACTCATTGACTCGAACCGGAGCAAGTGCTCCAAACGCAATTCTTTTGTACTTGTTAAATATTAAATAAAAACTACTTTGTCGCTATCTAGCACTTAGAGTGATTGTCAAAGATCACCTCTGGGAACAACCCTTTTAATTCCCCATTCCTTGAATAACGGGAGTTAAACAACTTACAACATTGGTGGCAGCGGTCTAGCGGATAAACCAGAGCTTGCAAGATAGTTGACGCTAAAAGAAAAGTAGAAAAGTGAAATAAAAAATAAATAAGTAAAAAAGAAGAAAGTTAAAGGTGCAACACGCAGTCGTTGTAACCTAGTGAAAGATACATCGCAAAGAAAGAGCTACAGCACGCAGCATTCGTGGCCAAGGCAAAGGAACCAGCACGGGGTACCTACAGCAGCAGCAGCAGAAGCAGCAGAACGCAGCGGTTCAACAGTACCAGAGGAATCAGAGGGTCAGCAACAGCCCAGCAGAAGCGGAAAAGCGAGATGAAGATATTCATTTTTATGTAAGTCAGTTTGAAACCCTCGCAGTTTTAGTATTTAAGCCGCAAACATTGTCATTGAGAGCTAGCTGCCAGTTAGAAGCGTGCGAGCATTTAGAAAATTTTCATGTTTAGAGTATACAAAGAGTTTTAGATATTTTTTCGTCAAAGTAACGAGTCAGTCAGGCTCATCAGGCTTGGATTAGAATTTTCGATTAGAGTAGATGTCTGCTACTTGGAATAAGATTGAGGAACTTGTCGCGCAAGGTCAAACCGGGTGGATACAGGATCTTCGAAAAGAGGTCCTCCTACAAGTTTGCGAAAGATACGGTCTAGCAGTCGGTGATTCAAACACTGTAGAGGAGATTAGGGCAACCTTACGAGCATTTATTAAAAGCAATAGAAAGGGACAGCCAACTCCTTCCCCAAAGCCTAGACCAGGCACTTCCTTTTTTCCTGACCTACCTCAAACAGCATCCCAGGAGACAATACCCATTCCGGGTCCGGTTCCTGACGAGAAAGAATCAAGGCAACACACAGCAACCAAGATGACGGACTACTTGTCATTGAAGGAGGTGCGGCAGATTGTCAACGTTTTCGATGGAAGCGAGCCACGTAAGGTGGACGATTTGTTGCAAACAATCGAGTATGCGAAAGATAAAGTAAATCCGAATCAAAGACCAGACGTGTTAGA
The DNA here is from genome assembly GCA_963992785.1 of Tenthredo livida. Lineage (NCBI taxonomy): Eukaryota > Metazoa > Arthropoda > Insecta > Hymenoptera > Tenthredinidae > Tenthredo > Tenthredo livida. The sequence goes on from OZ023073.1 coordinate 7,175,782, forward strand.
ATTGGTCCTAAAAACAAAGATACAGGGCGAAGCAGCCATGGAACTCAGATATAAAGATATAAATTCTTTCGAAAAGCTGAAAGCCGAGCTTTTGGCATTGTACGGAGTTAAAAGCTCTACGCCAGCATTGTTGGTAGAATTATTTTCAAGTAGACAGAAAACGGGTGAAAACGCGCATGATTTCGGAAAGAGGGTTACGCGTCTTATAATGGATCTTATTAGAGCATGCGGAGCTAGGACAAATATAGCAGCGGAAAGAAAAGGAATAGAAGACCTACTCAGATATCAAACACTCGCCATTTTCGAAAACGGGCTACATTATAATTTGAGAATGATCGTAAAATCGTACCATTTCTCGGAACTTTCGGCTTCAATAAAGGGCGCGGAAGAGGAAGAAAAATCGCAAAACGGCGTAAACTCTATAAATCGGAGAACGAACCAGCCGGGCGATAGGAATACATCAGCAGTGAAGTGTCTGAAGTGTAATCAAACGGGACATTTTGCACGGGATTGTACCCAGGTGAAATACAAGCAATCGTTACCTACAGCAGGTCAGAGTAGATCGGTGCATCGTGTAGAATTAGTATGCAATTTTCGTAAACGCAGAGGGCACCTATATAAAGATTGTAGGGATAGAATGCGTCGCGATGAACGACGATCAGGAAATAACGGTAGCGGATCAGGCGAAAACCAAAAAGCTAGTACGGGTTACTCCCAAAATTCTTATAGTAAAAACGCAGGGCATGAAGGATCCCAGCAATCGACGAGGAATGCAGGATCGTACAAATCCATGAACGTCGCCAACGCAGATAGAGCAAGTCGGAACAGAATAGAATTAAAGGCGAACGGAACCACTAAGGAAAAGATGACTCTTTTAGTAGACTCTGGTGCCGACGCCAGCATCATTAAAATAGGGATGTTGAAAGATGATTTGCCAGTTTTAGAAGAAACGACGAGTTTATCGGGAATAGGACAAGGCGTTGTTGAGGCACTTTGTAAAGTCATATTAACAATCCCATTGAAAGATAGAAGTATTGAGCACCCTTTCTTTGTGGTAAGAGACGATTTCAGTCTAGATGCGGATGGCATCATTGGAATAGATTTCATAGAGGATCACGAAGCCGCGATAGGTAAAAGCGCTCAAGCATTTTTCATACACGGGCAACGTTTCGAGCTCTTACGACCGTTAAAAACGGAGAAAATTAGGTTAGCGCCGCGAACAATAAGGAAGGTCAGTGCAAAAACAAATAGTAAGTTCATCGGCATTGTAGAGAAGAAGGAACTCGCCGACGGAGTATACCTAGGAAATTGCTTAACTAAACCGGCGAACCAAGAATGCATAGTAGACATTTTGAACCTAAACGATCACGAGGTGATATTGGAGACGCCGACCGTGGAATTGGAGGAGTTATGCGAGGAAAATAGCGAAACGAGCGACGAAGAAGCAGCCTACATAGGTTTAATAACTGGTAGAACGGGTAACCAACGAATCAAGCTAGTACATGATACCATTCGCACAGATCATCTTAACGAGGAGGAGAGAAATACTCTACTTAAGATATGCGAAAAGTATAGCGAAATCTTCTATTTACCAGGGGATAAGCTAGGCGTTACTAACGCGACCAGCCATACAATTACATTGACGGATGGGGGAAAACCGATTAATGTTCGTCCATACCGCCTACCTGAGTCGCAGAAACAAGAGATAAACAAGCAAATAGAAGCCATGTTAGAGAGTAACATAATACGCCCGAGTCGTAGCCAATGGAACGCACCGCTTCTAGTAGTACCGAAAAAACCTGACGCATCAGGAAAGCAGAAATTTAGGATAGTCGTCGACTACAGAAAATTGAACGAGATCACGGTAGGGGATTCGTATCCTTTGCCAAATATTACAGAAATATTGGATCAGTTAGGAAAAGCGAAGTACTTTACTACATTAGACCTCGCCTCGGGATTTCATCAGATTCCGATGGCTGAAGAAGACAAGGAAAAAACTGCTTTCTCAACAGCACATGGGCATTATGAGTATAATTCAATGCCATTCGGAATGAAGAATGCGCCAGCGACATTCCAACGTTTGATGAATACCGTTTTAGCAGGGTTACAAGCATCTAAATGCTACGTTTATTTAGACGACATTGTAATTCATGGAGCAACACTGAAAGAGCACAACGATAGGCTCATCGAGGTACTAAAGCGACTGCAGGAGAGCAATCTCATCCTCCAGCCAGACAAATGTCAATTTCTTCGAAAGGAAACTAGTTATTTAGGGCATGTGATAACGTCGGAGGGAATTCTCCCAGATCCCTCGAAAATCGCGGACGTCAAGAAATTTAAGAGCCCGACAAACGTTAAACAGGTGCAGTCATTTTTAGGGCTAGCAGGTTATTACAGGAGATTCATAGAAGGATTTTCGAGTATAGCACGACCGTTAACGCAACTTACGCAAAAGGGACGCAAGTTCGAGTGGACAACGGTAGAAGAAAGCGCATTCGAAACGCTAAAATCAAAGCTCATCACGGCACCCATCCTAAAGTATCCGGATTTCACGAAACCTTTCTTGATAACAACAGATGCATCCGACAAGGCAATCGGAGCAATCCTCTCTCAAGGACCAATTGGGCAAGATTTACCAATAGCGTACGCAAGTCGAACGCTTAACAAGGCCGAAAAAAATTACTCGACCACTGAGAGGGAAATGTTAGCAATCGTCTTCGGGACTAGGCAGTTTAGACCATACGTATATGGAACGCATTTCACTGTGATCACGGATCACCTCCCTCTTAAATGGATCTTCAAAATCGAGGATCCTGGATCAAGGTTACTGAGAATGAGATTAAAACTCGCCGAACACGAGTATGATGTAGTTTACAAACCTGGAAAACTAAATACGAATGCGGACGCGCTCAGCAGAATATATAAGATTTACAGCAACAACCAGGAATTCGAAGAGGAAAAACCTTTGGAAGAAGGTACGGAACCCTCAGAAGGTACAAACATTCTCGTAGTATCAGAAGAAAAAGAAGAAGAAGAAGAGGAAAAAGAAGATGATGATGAATCGGAACCGGAATACACAGAAGACAAGAAGAAAAAGATCTTGTACGAATATCACGACGCACCCATGGGTGGGCACCAAGGCGTATCGCGTACTCTAGAACGCATAAAAATGGAACACAGGTGGCCGAATATGCGCAAAGAAGTAGAAGATTACATAGGTAAATGCGAGAAATGTCAGAAAAATAAAACGCAGAGGAAACTGAAAGCACCCATGATAATCACCGATACTCCTTCGAAAGCCTTCGAAAAATGTGCGCTAGATATCGTAGGGCCGTTGACTGTAACTAATACAGGCAATAAGTATGTACTTACGTTTCAAGATGCTTTAACCAAATTTAGCAAAGCTATGCCAGTGGCTGACCAGGAAGCTTCCACAGTGGCTAGAGAATTCGTAAAAAATATTATATGCGAATATGGAACACCCAAGGTAATCCTTACTGATCAGGGAACGAATTTTTTAAGCAATGTATTTAAGAATATGTGTAAGCTTTTGAAAATCGAGAAAATTCAAACGACGGCATATCATCCAGAATCTAACGGAGCACTGGAACGATCACATAGAACACTAGCAGAATATCTAAGGAGTTATATCGAAGAGGACCAGAGCAACTGGGATGAGTGGTTGCCGTACGCAATGTTCACGTACAACACAACCCCTCACACTGCAACAGGGTACACCCCGTACGAGCTTGTTTTCGGGCACCCGGCAGAAATACCATCATCGGTAAAGCAAGCGCCGAGACTTACTTACGCGTATGACGACTACGTTCAGGAACTACGCGAAAGACTTAGGGCGGCTAATCTCAAAGCGAAAGAGAATCTGGAAGCAGCCAAGGGAAAAGCAAAATCATACTACGACAAAAAAACGGTAGAGACAAAATTCCAGCCAGGAGATAAGGATCTTCTACTAGATGAGACGGTTCGGCGGGGGAGATCAGCGAAATTAACACCAAAGTATGTAGGTCCATACGAGATCACGGAAAAGCATTCGGATGTCAACTACACCATCCGGAAGGGTCGGAAGGAGACCAAAGTTCACGCCAACCGATTGAAGTTATTCGTAGAACATTGACTAGAAGGAGAGAAGCACGTCCCCAGCACCTATCCCACCCCTCACCATTTCCTCACAAATTTCACCATATAACAAAGGGAGGGGATGCATTAGTAGTAATATCTAAATTGACTTGCAGATCATGCCTGGCGATGGCGCTGGCAAAAGAAGAAATCAGCCCATCTTTCAAGATCGAGAGGTTCAGGGATAATCCGGGCGTTTACTTCGAGAAAATAGGGACGCTGCAGGTGTACAAAGATAGGTGGAGCTGAGTAATAGACATGGACCTCCGCACGGTATTCGAGAGAGAAAAAAATGTGAAGGCACACCTGAACAATATACGCAAGACATGCGAGATTCCAGATAACGCAGGCTCGCTTTTATGTGAGACTATGAGTGAAACAGTAGGAAATTTGTTAGATAAGGTTGATAGGGGTTTGCAACTAGTCCGCGACGTCACATGCGTCGGGCCGGCACGAAAGCGCCGAGGTTTGATAGACGGTTTAGGCTCGATAGCAAAATCCTTGTTCGGGACTATGGATGCAGCAGATGCGGCTAGGATAGATCAAGAGATCGATGATCTTCGGGAAGATCAAGCCAACCTAAAAACGGCAATGAGTAAGCAAATCCAAATAGTATCATCGACGCTAGGAGTGTTTAATAATACCATGAGGGTAGTGGAGGAAAATGAGCAAACTTTGCTCGAGATAACTAAGCAGCTTAGTATCGGTCTTTCCAACGGTATAGAGAGAACAGCAGCGAGGCAAAAGCTCGACGAGCATATAGAGGCAATAGGCCTAATAGTAGATGCGTTGCTGAGTGATGTGAAGGATTTGGTACAATTTTTAACAGAAATAAAAAGGGGTATTATCAACCCCACCGTGCTTACTCCAGCCAAAATACTAGAGTACCTCTCGTCGGCACTACCACACCTGCCGGCGGGTCACAGCTTCCCTATACCATTGACGCGACCAGGGGTATCATTGTTGATGACAGTCGCGGATATTAAATCTTACGGGAGGGAAGATACGGTAGTCACAGTAATAGAAATACCTCTCATAGGTAGTGAAGAGTATAGCATCAGCAAAGTATATCCTCTGCCTGTAAGGGCACAAAACGATACCTATTGTTATCTAGAAACAACGGAGGAATTAGCAGTGGTGGACCATGATTATAGAAATTACCTACGAATGAAGGAGGCGGACTTGGGGACGTGTAAACGTTTAGGTGAACACTATTTGTGCGACCCAAGGCGCCCTACGAACTCAATAGGAATAGGTTCACCCTGTGAAATTGCTATTCTCTCAAAGCTGGACGTAGAACTATCGCAATGCCCGAAAAGAATTGTTAGGGTAAACAAGGCAATAGTTTTAGTTTTGAATAGACCAGGAACATGGTTATATATAGCTCCAGAGGCCGAGGCAATCACAGTAGCTTGCGAAGGGTTGCCTGCGGCGCGTGAAACATTGATAGGCACTGGCATCATAGCTCTCAACGGGAAATGCGCTGTAACTGCGAAGGATTTCCGTATGGAGACATTACGGCAGTATCAAAGCAGGCAGGAATTCAGTTACCTGCCACCGTACAATCTGAGTCTCCACGAAACAGACTGGGAGGCAATCCCGAAGTCTAACGAGAAAGGTGTCAGTGTAGTACTCAAGAGCGTCCTGCGAGACGCAAACGAGCTAAACTCATTGGGAAATAGCCTTGAGAACCTACATAAGGAATTAGACGATAAGAACAATAGTCACAGGCGGCACCTGCCGTATGTGGCACCTTTGTATCCAATAAGTGGAATAGTATTAGTAGGCATGATAAGTTACATAATCTATAAATGTGTATCTACAGGTAAATTTAGATGTAAAGAAACGTCAGGGCCAACAGTGGCACCGGAGCCTCCGCAGCCGCGAAAACGGACTCCGGTAGCCAAAGAAACCATTATCAATTTTAAACGGAACACGTCGATCACGGGTACAACATAATCCGGTATTAAAAATTAAATGGATTTTTACTAGAAGCTTGAATTAAATTGGATTAAGAAATTATACATACCTAAGTAACACCAATTATTGTATCTATTATCAAAATGAATAAAACCGGGATTGGACTAATATAAGATTAGCAAATAAGGATAAGAGTAAGGAAATTTGTACTTAGTAAATAAGGGAAAAATAGTCCGGAGGCCTATTCTCCTAAGGGGGGAGGGATGTTGAGAATTGTTACTCAACATTCCAATACATTTCGTAAATTGACTACCTTTAATAATTAAGCAAGGCATGACCTGGAATGCGACAAAGCGCATCGCATTGCAGGTTGCGCCAATAATCGAGTAAGCATTATGTAAGTTATAAATTAGGCTAAAGACGGAGCCGCGCTTCAGTCTTGAGCAGATACCTTGAAGAAAGCGGAGGCTATCTCCGAATACTCATTGACTCGAACCGGAGCAAGTGCTCCAAACGCAATTCTTTTGTACTTGTTAAATATTAAATAAAAACTACTTTGTCGCTATCTAGCACTTAGAGTGATTGTCAAAGATCACCTCTGGGAACAACCCTTTTAATTCCCCATTCCTTGAATAACGGGAGTTAAACAACTTACAACAGAATCATGTATAAAAAAAATTGATCGGTACTTCAAATGGGAAGAAGCTGTTCAACGAAACTGTAGATAATTTCTTCAATGTGATTTTATGAAAAGACGAGGCGACAGGTGCCGGGCGAATCGAGTTGGCAGTCACTGGCAGCGAGTAGAAGCTCACGTACGCAACGCGAGCGTGCGATAATCGATCTATAGTGCGGTCATCGTTCGGTTTCATCGCGATGACACGCTATATTCCTATATAAATAATAAAGACCGGTCGGAGTAATGCATCTCGAATAGTCGCTAATGAAATATCAGTCAAATAGAGCTCAATCGGTTCTACAGAATTTTCTTACATTTATCAAAGACAGAAGTCGTAGATCGGGAATAGGCTCGTCCTAGGCTTGTCATACGCAGTACAGTAAAAAATAGCTGAGTAGATTAAAAATATACTAGATTTTTCTACATTTTAAAGCAATTGAAAATGAAAAATCGATATCTAGCCATTTGTTCATATTTTGGGTATTATTTTGTTTCTGGACATGTCAGGGAAATCATCAGTCTACGAATATAATAATTCGATGGATACTTGGGGGAGCTTTCCATCTTCGGACAAACTCGACGCAGTCAGACACACAGTATTATGATTGGCTGGATCTAGCGGAAGGGACCAATCGTATTGCTGTGTGTCTGACTGTGTCGATTTTTATCTGTAGATGGAAAGCTACCTCAATGTGGTGACTATGCCGTAATACATTCATGAAGAAGTAGTCATATTTTACTAGCCAACCTCCTTATACAATAGGGGTACGATTGACGTTGGGGGAGTAGCGGGGTTTGCTTGGGTCGTATTAGCCCGACACATGACGACTTGGATGAGATTGCAGTTGTAGTCAATGACTTCTGGCCGTGGCGAGCGTGTTCGGTTGAGTCCACAACTCCGCGTAACCATACATTGTAACGAGAAGTCACAGGTGTCTGCTTCTGCTGAGTTCGTCTTCTTGTTCTAGTAATTTATTTCCAACTAGACCTCGTAGTAACTGCTCCACATAATTTCAAATATGAGGCAGTCTCTGTCAACTCAGCCACCCATTGAACTTGAGGTCTCCGAAAAAAATTGGGGATGAAAATAAATTTGGTAAATTTTTTCAGATTGTTTGGTCATTCTATTCCAAAAATATTTTTCTTCAATCTTCTTCACGTACTAAATCGGGAGAAGATAGAAAACTTGTTGGCATGAAATTTATTTTTCTTTTTTTCCAGCTTCTCGGTGAAACAGAAAAAAACCAAAAAAAAAATCCGACACATTTAGACCCCTTTCATCAGAAAAAAAACCTCCTAATTTCGACAGTTGGAGTAAATATCTACAGAACGATATTCATCATAGAGTTTTTCAAAAACAATTTGCGGTGGAGACTTCGTTTCTCTCCCAGCGAAAAATCATTATCAGTACGATAAAAATTGGGAAAAGGCACATTTCGGAATGTTTTTCTGGATAAAAGGGGTATCGGATTTTTTTGCATTTTTTTTTTCTTTTACCGAGAAGCTGAAAAAAAAAGAAATGTGATCCCAACGAGTTTTCTATCATTCCCCGATTTAGCACGCTGTCTCTCTAAATTTGAAGAAGCTGAAATTAAAATTAAATTAAATTATTATTAAATAAATTAAATTGATTATTATATTTTTTAATTAATTTTTTTTTTTTAATATAATTTTTTTTCTTTTTTTCGGAAAAGTGAAAAGTCACTCTGTTGAAAGTTGCACGATTTTCACTTTTCAGACACCTCAAGTTGAATAGGTGGCTGAGTTGACAGAGACTGCTCCATATTTCAATGGACATTTTTTTTTTTCGTTTTTGAAACAAACCCGACGAATTGCGGTTTTCGGAAAAACAAATTTCGTCAGATGGGTCGAGGGGGAAATAACTCAAACCTGGATTGACACATTAATCTTTTAGTTTGAATTAATTCGCATTAATCTTTGCAGTTAATTCGCGTTAATTCGCCTTGATTTCGATTAATTTGTATTCATTCACCGAATATTGGCACGTCAATTCAAGGAGTTATTTTCCCCTCGAGATGGGTACTTTGCTTGATCTCGTTCCGAAGCAGATCTCATTTTTCAGCAAATCACATGTAAAAATTAAAAATGAGTGGCGTGGAACACTCGGTTGGAACGAAGTTCCTTTCGTAGTATATTATTATTGATAAACGTATTATATTATTGATTAACAAATACAAATAAATGAATTACTAGCGTCTGAGAGCAATCAAATGAAATGCAGAAATCACTAATGAATTGAAGAAATGATAAGAAACTTCGTAATTAATATATTTTCTCTCGCACGCTTGTCAATTAATTGGCTATAAAAAAATAAGAGAGTCGTAATATAAAAACCACGTGTGGTATAATGTACACATACATGTTTCGTTGTTGTTTCATACTATTATTCAATTTGTAATCGTTTTTCTGTTTATAGGCGACGAAACCGCGAAAAGAGTATGCGAGATACCGCACCCGGAGTGGCATCGAACACGCCGGCCACGGTCGTGGGAAAGCATGACGAGCAGCGTCTTGCGGAGGCTAGCCAGCCCGAAGCTGGCTTCGGTCACTGTGTTGCGGGAAGTTCGGGACTTACTTCCCAACACTTCACATCGACCTCCGAAATATCACAGATCTCGCAATCGGAAAATGACAGCGACGAAGAAGTGATTATAGAGGAAATCACTTACGAAGTTGAAATCTCTACGGATGATGATGATGCAGATCTCGCAGCACGAGATGCCAGTTCCATCACTGAGTATCGCAGCGACATACCAGATAGCGACTCCGAAAATTCTGAGTCGACATCCCACAAGACCTCGAATGATCACGACGTACCAGACAGCGAACACGTGGCTGGATCTGTCCGTAGTCCCGAACCGGATCACGTGTCTGATACCGACACTGAAGAACAGACAATCGGTACAGAGGCGGAACAACAGGTGCCAGATAAATGGGCTTGGCCGGAAGAAGACGATCTGGATGATTTCAAGCTCGAAATATCCAACAACCCCTCCGACGCGTACGCTCTGGAAGAGGCCAATATTGAAGGTCGTCGCATCGTCAATGTACAGCACCTGTTTTCCGATTTCTTCAAGAAATTCGGAAATCACGCGCCTGGCCTAGCTTGTCCGATGTCAGCCCTAAAAGTCGTAGGGTCGCGTGAACAGTGATTGCGAACGCAAATCTTCTTTCAGTGCCAATTTTGCATGCACAAGGACAGCATATGGACTGATCCGTCGGGTCCCGAATCTATGGATATTCATCGTAGCGCGGTGGCCGGGTGCATCACCAGCGGAATTGGGCATTCACAAATGGAACAACTGTTCGCAGCGATTGATGTGCCAAGCATTTCGGAAAATACTCACCGAAAGTATGAAAACGAGATCACTCGAGAATTCATGGGTACCGCAGCACAAGAGATGCAAGCCGCTGGTAAACTTGAGAGGGAATTAGCTATCGAGCGCGGTGACATCATCGATGGCATTCCGCATATTCCCGTTGTAGCGGATGGTAGTTGGATGAAAAGATCGTACCGAACCGGGAAGTACGATTCCCTGTCTGGAGTTGGCGCAATCGTCGGTTACCACACGCAGAAGATCCTTTTCATCGGGGTACGCAACAAATTTTGCGCTACATGCGAACGAGCGGCACGCACGGAGAAGGAACCATCCGATCATTTTTGTTACAAAAATTGGGAGCGAAACCGCAGTTCCACCAGCATGGAAAGTGACGCTATCGTGGACGGATTCAAGCGTAGCATCGACGAGCAAGGACTTATGTACTCCACCTTAATCGCAGACGGAGACAGTAGCGTCTACAAGAAGATCTTGGACAGCAATCCGTACCCAAATATGCCTGTCAAGAAAGTCAAATGCACAAACCATTTGTTGCGTAATCTGGCTACGAAAATCAAAGAGGTCGCTAAAGCAAAAGGTCGCCTTGGCAAGTTACGTCAAGTAATCGAAGGCAGCGTACTCAGGCTGCGAACTGCCGTGACCAAGGCTGTGGAATTCAGGTCGGAGGAAGAAGGCCCCACAAGTCTGAAGGCTCGCAAGCTTGCGGGCGATATTTTAAACGCGCCGAGCCACGTATTCGGCGAGCATAAAAAGTGCGCTGAAATCGGTTACTTCTGTGACGGTTCATCGAAGGAAGGAGAAGAAAATGTAGCTCCCGCATTAAACGCTTTTGGACTCTATGATAGAATAAAGGAAGCCTTTGCCAATCTAAGCTGTTACTCAGACAGCCTGATATTGCGCGTCAATAGCAACTGCGTGGAAAGATACAATTCCATCATTGCCAAATATATTGGTGGAAAACGTATCAATTACGGGGCCAGAGGTTCATATACCGGAAGATGCGCCGCCGCGGTCGTACAATTCAACACCAATAAAGCCTTGAGCGTGTTGGAAGAAAAAATAGGCAAGGAACCAACAGCGACGTTGACGAAAATAGAGGATCGACATATCAAGAGAAACGATCATAAAACAGCTAGCAGAACCAGATCTGTCGAAAAGCGGAAGACTCAAGGAAACAACGACCCGTCCGAACAGAGAAGCAAAGTCCCACGTACAAACACTGCGACCGCAGACTACGGACCTAATTCGCAACATCCGGACTTGTCGGAGGACAAGTTCCAGCAAAAATTGAAGTTCCATAACGATTTATTGCTGGAGTGGCAGGCAGACCGCAACGAAATTGAGCGTACTACGAGGCAACAAGGCAGGAGCGACCGTTGGGTGTTAATACGCAAGAAAATCCTGACTGCATCGAATTTCGGAAGCGTGTGTCGCATGCGTGCTGACACATCGTGTTCTAAGAAGGTTAAAGCGTTGCTGTATCCCGCACCGTTGCGGCTCCCAGCTATCGAGCACGGTCAGCAGTACGAAGAAGAAGCGCGACGAGCATTGGAAATCGACAGCAATGTTCTAATCACGGAGTGTGGCCTGTTTATTGACGAGGAGCTACCGTACATCGGCGCTTCGCCAGACGGTTTGATCGACGACGATGGGATTGTGGAAATCAAATGCCCATTTGCCATTAGAAATTTCACCCCGCAGCAGGCGCTAGCTCAGAAGATAGGAAACTTGCATTGTATCTTTGACAAGCTCGGCGAAAAAATGAACGAGAAACACGAATATTACTATCAAGTACAAGGTCAGCTGCACGTGACCCGTAGGAAGTACTGCATATTCGCTGTTTGGACGCCTGCACCAGGTTTAAAAAGTATATTCGTTCAAAGAAACGACGAGTTTTGGTCCCAAAAAATGGAACCATTTTTGACGAGATTCTATAAATGCTGTATGGTACCTGAAATAGTTGATAGCCGCTCATTGAGAAATCTGGAAATCAAGGACCCACAGTACATTTTAGACGCTCGTCAGGAAAAAGACACTAAGAAAACTAACAAAAAAAAACCTATAAAAAAAGTTAATAAACTTCCGAAATAAAAAATTAGGACTATCGGATGGTGTTCGCGATTGTAACAGAAATCGTATAGAGCGCTTCACTCGTCAGCTTCCCTACGTGCGTGGTATGGATCATACAATATCGGCGTAACATGACAGTAGTAGTATACGAAAAACGTATCATATCTTTCTGATTCATTTAAAATCATTCAATTGTACGTTAGCGGCACAAATCGAATAAATGTACAAGCCTCAATTAGTCACGGGTGTCCGTAATCTCAGTCGAGAGCTCGGGTTACACCGTTCTGGCGGGCGGTAGTATGACAGGTTAAAACATTTCACGACGAATCTCCCGTGATATCAATTGTGTTGTACGTTTATTCTTTTGCAAGTAATTGTTGTAATCCACACTCGCACGAAGGAAGCCAAAATAGTCCAAATTAATTATCTATAGTACGCGAAAAAAATTCCCTCCATTTTACGTGCGTTGAGAAATAAATTATGTTATCGCATGCTGTAGAACGTATAGCTCGGAAGAGTTGTGAAATATCTAAGATGAACATTACGTAGTTAGTCATGAAATATCTAAGATGAACATTACGTAGTTAGTCATGAAATATCTAAGATAAACATTACGTAGTTAGTCATGAAATATCTAAGATGAACATTACGTAGTTAGTCATGAATTATTTAATTACTAAGCCATTATACATTCGTCCGAGCATGCCACGATACGTAACAAGTGTTCAAGGAGATGATTGCAATATTATTGATGGCTAAAAGAGATATATGAAAAATTCTAAACTACCTTATGGGGTGACGTTTAACGATCCTGTCATACGACTGCCAGTCAGAACGACACCCGCTCTCGATTGGGATTACGCACAATGGAGATTCGGATTGCTGTCAAACCGCGACGGTTTGCCGGTAATAACAAATGGAAATATATATATAGGTGTAGCTCCCTAAATATATACAAGGCCTACCGTAGGAATGATTATGAGATGTGTCCCAAAGTATTGTCTAATAATTGTACCCATATTGGGGTGGTCGTTAATTTCTAACATATACTTGCCACCCTTTGAATCGATAGATAATGACGCAAAAGAGTGCCTGAATTTTTCATATTCTGAGCTTGATTGGAAAGGGTGCCGAAATGAAATTGACATTGAAAAAATTGAAAAAAAAGGTTTCTCTCAATTTTCAAGTACCTAAAAAAGGCAACTATTGTTTACTTCAGCAAAATCATACGATGAAGCCAAAAGAGTTGATGACTCAATGATTTGGTCAGCAAAAAAAACGGGAAACAAACTTAGAATGACAAAAAAATAAATATTTTCAGACAAAAAAGTATTCGATGGTGTTCTTATCGCATTACCACTTTATACAGACTATATTTATAATTTCACATGAAATGCTCATCTATGGTATGAACGTTATAACATATCATACGTCATCGATCGGTTTGAAAATACTCCCTTTGTTACAATCATGAAACCTGCTTCGATGATCGCTTACACCTTGAATAATAAATTGCATTCATTTTTCATTTTTCCTATGCAATTTGTTGTACTCCTCTACTGCCCGGTTTCACAAAAGAAAGTTATCCCCAGGTTTTTGCAATTTTGCAATTTCAAATTCATTTCGGCACCCTTTCCAATGAAGTTACGAATCTGAAAAATGCAGATACTGGTTTCGCGTCATTATCTATCGATTCAAGGGGTCGCAAGTATGTGTTAGAAATTAATGACCACCCTAATGTACATGTGTCTCATTATTTTCAGGTATTTACCATAATCTGTGTTTCAATCTTTTCAGTCAGTCAATATATTTGGGGCCATTCATAAATTACATACGTGCTTGGGGGCTTCGATTAGGGATCCATGCATTTTACGTTTGATTTGTACTTATTCTGATCGAGTTTCATTCATGGAGCTCGTCGAGCTTCGAATCGTCGCGCAGCTATAATATAGAGTTTTCAGTATTTACATGTTTTCATATGATTTTTATGGTGCCGCGAATGGAACAATGCCTTTGATATTGATGATATTCCTCCAAAATTGTATACTTTATGCAGCAAAACACACCCCACGATATCATCGGTATTATCAGTCTGCGAAATTGTTGAGCATCCGATGCGTTGGGTACTCGTGTGAATGGTATATATGTGAATTAGATTCTCGCCAATTGGACGGGCATTTCAACTGACTTGAATTACTTCGGCTGACTTCGAACAACTGAAAGACTACGCGACCGACCACGCAACCGTAATAAGTTAATGTATCTGAGACTGTCTGAAACTAGTAATTATTGCGAAAACTTTCGACTATGACGTACCTACATGGGTATTAAACGATCGCAAGTGACTGACGGAATCTCGTAATGTAAAGGGTATTTTGAAAATCCCGTAAGGTACCTTGGGGGGTTGCCCGCAATCCTTTTTATCTTCTATACCGTGACGTTTTGAGGAAGCGGAACGATGGGCGTGCTATAGTTCGACCAACACACGCTCGCGTTGCGTACGTGAGCTGCCAGTGACTGCGAGTCGAAGCGCACGTACGCAACGCGAGCGTGTGTTGGTCGAACTATAGCACGCCCATCGTTCCGCTTCCTTAAAACTTCACGGTATGTGCGAAGGGCAGAAGGCTGCAATGCTCCTCACGTAACTTTTTTTTTCAATTCACACACTAGTGCTCCATCTTCAATTCTTAGTCAACCGGTTTGCCAGAACTTTCGTGCCTTTCAAATTATATGTATCGCGAGCTGCACCCAATCGTAGTAAATTCGCAGAAGTATAAGTATCCAATCGAAGTCAAATATAAAATCCATGATTTTGAAGTCGCGGCGAAAGGCGCCTTACGTCATTTTCAAACAACCCCTATGAGACTGTATGAATGAACCGCGGTAATACCTGTGTACGTTGCGTACCGCCCGCTCGGCGTTTCACCCGGAGTATTCGGTACGCAAGCCCGATGCTTGTGATCCGCTCACAACTTTTTCTCTTTCGCCGACCTGTATGCATTAGCAATGAACGCATTCGTTGAAATCTTGACTGCTTTCGAAGTGAAGGCTGAAAACCTGGAGTCCGACAGGTTCCAGAACATGCCTCACCGAAGCTAGTCGAGTACGAACGTTGCGCTCCGGCGCACGTTTATCGCATTTCGGACATTTTAGGGTTCTTATTGGGTTTGGTACTTTTTGTTAGATGACTCCATTCAATGGTGGTAACTGTAGTATTGATGACAGTATGTGTCGCGTATTTGGTGTTTGGCAGGTGCGACTGTAACGTATCTCTGAATGTACAGGTGACCGGCAAGAGATAAACTGACCGCATACGGTTGTAGACCGTTCTAGAGTGTTCGTATTGTAACGTATCAGGCGACATAGGCCTGGTACGTTTACATACGAATCAGCCGTTACGAATATTCGAGAACGATCTCGAATGTTCGACGAACGTCGATGGCTTGGCGTGACGTCACAACAGGTATATAAAGCGTGTCATCACACAGGCAGTCAGCAATCCTAGGCAAAGCGCCAGGTTGAATCCACGCATTTAGCTTCTCAATACTTCGTACAGCAATCTCAGGCAAAGCTCTAGATTGACTCATAGCTTCTCTCTTTCTTATCAAACACCATAGGCAAAGCGCCTGGTGATCTGCCTAGCCATATAACGATATGATCTTAGAAAACTCAGAAATTCAGAAACTTACTTAAATTCCAAATCATATCTCTCACAATATTATAAAACTATTAAAATCATCATCATATAAACATTGTATAAATTCTTGCATAAAGTCATGAGATTAGAGGTCTCTCTAATCAAATTTTTTTTAAAAATCTTTGCATATGAATTTAGAGTCATTTGTTTAATAAATTTAACTTCTTTTACATTCAATCAACTTAACTTCTTTACAAGTAAAATCAACTTTGCGGATTATGTCAGAATCCAAAGTCACGACCAGGAATTGGCAGGCAAGGGAATCGGCATCAATCTCATTGTAGATTAGGGATTAGGGGGCAACGAGTTGCCTAGGTAAAATAAGAAAATAAAACACACAAGATAACATAGAAAATATCTTTATTAGAAAAATGTCATCTGAAAAGGTCGACAGCGACGTTTCAGAGTCCGATTAGACAGACATTGCATCATACCCAGATAAATGGAATAAAAAGTTAGACAATGATTTAGAGTCGATGGAACAAAAAAGGCTTAAAAATCAAATGGACAATGAGAAAATAGATCAAGACCAAGAACTTAGCTTCAGGGAAAAAATGATAGCAAAATCTCTATTGTACAAAAAACAATTAGCAGATTTAGAAAAAATAACGAAAAAAGTGGACAAAAAACTCGATTCAGTGGAACCAGTGATATTAGAGCCAGAATTAAAAGACGTGGAAAAGATTGATAGGCAGAAGCCTAACGAATGTCAACAAACCGATTTCGAAAAACATACGCTAGAGCCGGTAAAATCGTTAGAGTTCAAAAATCGAAATAATATCATTCAAAATGATGAGAATAACAACACCTGTCAAGCACAAACAAACATAGGCGAAACCGTTCCATTTAAAATCGAATTTTTCGAACATTTAATCAACTTAGAAAACAATACACGAAATAATCAGCTAGCTAGCATAGGAAATGTAAATAGTGTAAATAAATTAGATTTACATGATATTAATAATTTAAACGTAGAGAAAGGATTAGAAAGGATTAACATTAATCCGATTAACCTACTAATCGTATTAGATAAAAACGCTTCATCCAACTTAAAACAGACAATTTCTAAAACCGATTTAAACGCCAATATTAATAGTTATTGGCTTATCTAAGGTTAGGATAAATGCAGATAATCTAGTAATCGGGTTAATTGAAAATACCTGGTCAACTATAATTTAGGTCACGTAGTTGAAATCGGTAAAAACCAGACGCGCACTGCACTGAACTTTACGCGCACATCACTGATGAAGATTCCCGGCTGGACGATACCTGAAAAGGAAAAAGATGACGAATTAATAAACTCGGTATTAATTTGGACGACACAGGACATAACGAACCTACTAAGCAAAACAGATGGAGATAGAACATACGCAGATTATCTAGTCAGTAATCCGGCTAACAATGGTCTAATCCCCATAAAACTACGAAAATATCAAAACTTGGTAGAAAACTGGCTGTACCATGTGGAGCCAGGGGGGTATTCGAGCGATGCAACTATCCAAAGTGCAGGGGGCACTACCAATATTTTCGGCGGCTGCATCATTCTATCAGTATCGGCGATCCGTTCGATTCATCGAGGCATCAGCTGTCAGACCACCAAAGAAACGACGAATGTCTGGAACAATAATACAAACGACAACGAGATCAACCACAACATAATTTAGACGATGGTGGTATCAAGTAAAGAGAGAAAGAGAGACGTACCTGTGGATTAATGCGATGACATGCCATATTCCAAGCACCGAAGACTTATCGACTGAGTATTTCTGATGCATCGGAAAATTCTGAGGACGAGGTTGATGCACATCAGCAAGATGCATTACACATAATCCAGGGTATAA
The DNA here is from genome assembly GCA_963992785.1 of Tenthredo livida. Classification (NCBI taxonomy): domain Eukaryota; kingdom Metazoa; phylum Arthropoda; class Insecta; order Hymenoptera; family Tenthredinidae; genus Tenthredo; species Tenthredo livida. The sequence goes on from OZ023073.1 coordinate 7,193,482, forward strand.
CACGAAATCCACTTCTCACATTCATACTGCACAATATCACCATAGGCGCACCAAGCGGCACTGTACCACAACGCACCGATAAAACTTTTTTTTATTCATCACCAACGAAAGAACATCACCGAACGAACAACGAGTCGATCATCGTCTAGCCGATAGAAAATCATCCGACCAGCCGATGAACGAAGGGGGCAATGTAACGTATCAGGCGACATAGGCCTGGTACGTTTACATACGAATCAGCCGTTACGAATATTCGAGAACGATCTCGAATGTTCGACGAACGTCGATGGTTTGACGTGACGTCACAACAGGTATATAAGGCGTGTCATCACACAGCGCCAGGTTGACTCCACGCATTTAGCTTCTCAATACTTCGTACAGCAATCTCAGGCAAAGCGCTAGATTGACTCATAGCTTCTCTCTTTCTTATCAGACACCATAGGCAAAGCGCCTGGTGATCTGCCTAGCCATATAACGATATAATCTTAGAAAACTCAGAAATTCAGAAACTTACTTAAATTCGAAATCATATCTCTCTTACAATATTATAAAACTATTAAAATCATTATCATATAAACATTATATAAATTCTTAAATAAAGTCATGAGACTAGAGGTCTCATGCGCACATTCAACTAAATCAGTTAGTAAGTAAGCAAACCTTGTGAATATTAGTTTAATTTGGTTGCAACCGCAAATAGAGTTTAAAACATTGAATAAATTCTCTTATGTATAACATTATATCTCAGATTTGAGGCTGGTTCCCTTATCGTTCAAAGTCCGTAATTAGACAAATTAGATAGAGAGGTCCCGAAATTACATTTAGAGCAAAAGACTCGCAATAACTGTCAGTTCGCGTAGTCGCGAAACTGCCATAAAGTTACACTATATGTATATCTAACGCAAATCTCAACGCAAACTCGTCAGGACTGTGGATTGGCAACGAGTTTAAAATATATCCACAGAGCTCGAGGGCCAAGGTTCAAGAACACGCGTCGTGACTGACCGAATTCAGAGCCCAAGGGCCAAAGTTCAACACGTGTCGTAATTGAACGAATTCAGTATGTCTACGGAGCACAAAAGCCAAAGTTGAATACGTGTCGTAACGACGACGATTCTCAATATTCACGAAACCTACAACAATAATTTCGACAGAGAGCAAAAATGCAATATCATCACGTTGAAATAATAGACAATACCCTGGATATGTTATTGAGAATGGTTCAACTGGTTTCAACCGAAGCGATATCATCAACCCACCCTATAATTCTGCAGGCATGAATTCTCAACGCTGGAATTACATACAACAAGCCTGGAAACATGTTGCAGTTGCATCTGTTACAGCCATTCGTAGTATACTGGTAGTATCGCGTATATTTGTGACACGGGCGAGTGACCTATAGTATTAGTACATCCATATAAAAGTACCAGACTCACAAAGGCCATGAAGTGATCGCGAATGCGGAAAATGTTCGCCTGCGCGCATCGTTCGCAAATGAATGGCTTCCGTGGGGCATGTTTCAGGAACCGTTGCACACCGCGTTCTCAGCGTCGACTTCGAGAACAGTAGAAGTTTGGACGAATGTTTTCGTTACTCAATCCATATAGATTCGCGTGAGCGAAGGACTTGAGCACGGACCCCAAGCATCGGTCATGCGTGCGGAATACTCTTGACGGACGTGACTCTGTGTGCACACACGCATCGGACGCCAAAAATTTTGTAAGCAATAACAGAAGGGTAACATTCACGTCAATTCATCCGCACGTTTCACACGATGCTCTCGAAAGTTGCCCAAAGGTGTTGTCGTCTCTTGTCTCATCAATTGAAGTTATTTTTTCAAATAAGAGACGCGGTCAGAGCTTATGTGTAGTAAATTCTGAAATATTTCCGATCTAAGTAGAGCCGAGATGCTGCTCAACGTCAGTCTTATGTTATACGTGAGTTGCTGAACAAGAAACTCACATCGTTGAACGTGCTTTTCACGTTTCAAATCACATCTTCGAAGATGAATTTGAAAAAAATAGGAATCGAGTAGAGATCACTTCCTAAACACGTCGTTTTTCAGGTGAATTTTTTCTTTATTTAACTTTTTTGTCGTGATTTTCGATAATTTCCTTGTTATTGTTTGAGTAAATCTCAAGTAACGTAGAAAGCATAATTTTATAGCTGTCGACTACTTTTGGCGTAAACCCTAGTACAACGATGTGAGTTTCTTGTTCAGCAACTCACGTGACATATAAGGCTGATGTCGAGTAGCGTTTCAGCTGAATTGAAATGGAAGATATTTCCTAAGTTATGAAAAATAATCTTTGAGCGCGGTGAAATCGCGAAAAACTTGCTTTCTTTCAATAGATTGTCGTAAAATTACCCATAGGTACACCAAGCGTGTTTGATTGTGACACCGGTGTGTAGTTGGCCCCACAGTCTTCTGCCTCTGTCCTCTTCTATGCAACTATGAAGGATAGGAGGAGACAGAAGACTGTGATGCCAACTGCATACCGGTCTAAATCAAACACGCCAAGCATATGGGTTCCTGTGATTACAACTCAAATACAGTCGTCGCGTAAAACCGATGGGAGATGTCTACGATATCAAACTGCATGAATTTCTCGTTTACTCGTTTATTTACTCTTGTAATCAACGATCACAAGATTTTGAATAACTTTCACGAATTGTCATTTCAAACTATGTGGTCCCCCACCATACCGTATTAATTTCACTATCTCAATTTTCAGAACAATATTGAACTTAAAAATATTTGATATCGAAGTAACCCCCCCCCCCCCCCCCCCATGCTATGTAATTTATGCATGACTCTCAGATGTAATATTAGGAAAGAATCGGACAGCCCGCAACGTCTTAGGTTGTTTCAAGTATCAGTGCTGTGCATATGTCGCCAAAAAGGACTATCCAGGAATGACGGTCGACAGAGACGCGTCCCCCCTCAATGAAGTGTCGTATTCACGCGGTACTCTAGAATCACAAGTCGCGGATGGATGCTGAGAAATGACGGGTGTCATAGGCTACCCGACTTATATTCGTATCGTTGCAAGTGCCTAATACAGACGGATTTAGTTTACAGGAAAGTTCGCTGGAATGATCTAACAATTGCTTTGTCATTTGCAGAACCACGTATTATGCGAGATGGTAAACCATCTGCGGATTCACGAAGGATGTCCAGTATTCCGGAGGAAATGATTCTCACATACAACCTCTGACTTCGCGGATACCTTGACTTGCTAGGACCAGATCGATATGTAATTGATCATTGATCATTGATCTGTAATCGGATCTTTCTATGGAATTATTTTTTTAATTTGTCAAATTGTTAGTAAAGTATATGACATAAATAATTATTGTTTCGTAAACTACTGAAGTAACAAAACTCGTAGAAAACAAAAAGTAGAAGTAATCCGCAAATCGATGTCAATAACCAACTCGTGTATGTATACGGAAAATAAACGGAGTGTTACAAGATTTAGATACGTATTTGTTTTTAATGGTTTCCCGGTTTCGTACGTTGTGAGATGAAGTATTTCTTATATTATATTCGTTACATATTTCTGAACATATATTTTTTGTTTATCCACTTGGGATTATATTTAGCCCATTATTCAATTATCCAAACAATCATTTCTGAATACCATTACGTAGTATTACACACATGTGGGGCCAATGCCAACTCGACCAGTGTTGAACCCCCCCGACCGTCTTGAAATCATTTCAGTTTGTAATTCAACATTCTACTTCGTGAAAAATGCGTCCAGATTTATTTTTAGATTTTTTTATTCAGCCGTTTGTTTTCTATAAATTTTTTCAGCTGATTGAGAAAAACTGAAAAAATGGGCCTTCTCAATCAACTTCAAAAATTCATAAAAAATGAACAGCCCAATAAAAAAATCTAAAAATAAATGTTAGACGCATTTTTCATTGAGTAGAATGTTGAAAAAAAAATTAAATGATGTCGAGATGGTCGAGGTTTGACACTGGTCGAGTTGGCGTGGAATGCCCCATGTAAATTCACGTCGTTATTCATTCCGAACGTGTCACGTTACCATTCATGTAAAAAAATTCGAGTCGGTAACGTTGGTAAGGTTATCATTCGAGATCCAGACGATTGACCGACCCCGTTTTGTCTCCATGAGCGTTTCGCTAGCTCCCGGTAGGTGGTAGCACTTCTGACTGGTGTCATATGGGTTTGAAACCCGGCTAAACTATCCAGAGGGCGCTGTACCGAATGCTAGATTTTGGATCGAGTACTGTGGCACCTTAACTGAACCAACCATCGACACTGATGTCTTGGTTTTACTATTTTTTATCACGAATGCGTCACAAACCTCTGAGGGGGGTCCAGGGGCGCAGCCCCGGTGGGGCCCAGGGGCGAAGCCCCGGTAGGGGGTTTGGGGGGCGAAGCCCCCCAACTACTAAAAACAATAATTTTCATTTGATACAATGAGAGTAGTAAACGTATTAAAAATCCGGAAAGGATGAATAACTGAAGTGCATTCCTCCCCCCCTCCAATAAACATTACATTCAAAAAAAAAAATTTGAAGTAATAATGATGGAATCACATTAGTTAGTGGGTGGAAAATGCCTTACTAGATTGTATAGATTGATATTAAACAAAAAAATTTCATTTCATGAAACCAAATTACGAAAATGATACTGAGCGAAGGAATTGGGTGGGGGGGAAGGTAAAGGGAAAGTAGGGGGTTTAGGGGTCCAGGACAGGGTGGGGATGCACGAGGCGGAACCTGCGCCCGGATGATCGAAATAAAAATAGACTCGAGAATCAGAAAATATATATATTCATGATTATAAAATCATAGCGTATCAATTTTTTTATGGGTACAATAAATTTCTCCACATGAATTTTTGAAGATTTACAACATCAGTGAATCTGTATAAGTATGAGGTCATAAGGTCTAGTCTCGGGTTTAGTCATGACTCAGAGAAAACATTAACAAAAATGTATGAATATATGAGAGAAATTGAAAATAATTTCTTTCATTGTTTTGCTTCGCAGTGACTGGTTGAGGCTTGGTTTGAATTATTGAATTGAAAAGTGAAATTAAAAGAATTTTGATTGATTGTTGAGTTACTATCGGGAGTGTTTGTTTTGGCCTATTTTTCGCAAAGAGTGTCATGTTCCAGTGAATCCGTGATTTGATTAGAAAATTTACGTTTATTACTCATGGAGTCCTCAATGTAGCCTTCTGCTACGCTTGTCGATCGCTATCCACCTAAGCGTTTAAGTGTCGTTATGTGTGCTCCTGCATCAGCCAATAAAGTGGCTGATGTTCTCCGAAAACTATGTGCGGTGTACAACTCGGGATCAGGTAATTCCAAGAACGACGCTATCTCTTGCGGCATATTGCCGATTTTGTTTCTCCCGATTACTTGGTTTACGCACTTTCCATTCCAGTAACATACAAAAAAATTCTTCGCAGTCATTTTAGTTGGTCTCAAATCCATATATGCCTTGATCATTTCGAAATATTTTCCTTCAACTGTGAAAGTTCTTTGAACGTGCGTTTTGGTGTCAGGAATCGTTATCACGTAAACAGAATCAACAATTTTGACATCGTCTATTGTCAACTTATATAGTTCGTCTCTCCGACAAGCACCGGTAATTCCAAGAATTAAAGCAATCTATAGACAAAGTATGATTTTTTAAATTCATTCGCATCTCACCATGAAAGAGAATTAGGTCGTGAATATTTTTTTTGTAGATGTTCATTTTTTATACAATAAATATATTTCTTACCTTAGTGGACAGATATACGTTGTCGGGAGCTTCCTTCATAAATTTATTGATGTTATCTGTAGATAAAACTTTTGCCTTTTTCGGTCTGTAGCCTGTATGTGTTTTCTTCAAAAAATTGCGTAGTTTCACGTACTTGGCAATATTAATATTATTTTCAATATTTAGCATTGACCTCAGCATAGAGTATTTGGACCACAAGGTTGCAGATTTCAAAGTTTCGGATAATTTATGAAAATATGCCAAAAATACTCTCTCATCAAACGATTTTGTTTTTTTTGATTTTTGCCATTCAATGAATTCATGGTAACATTTTTCATATGTGTGCCTGGATTTATCTGGTAGCCCACCTCTCGTAGCAGCATTCGCAGCTTTCAATAATTCCGGAGGAATATACTCCTCATCACTTACTTCGTGATCACTCATTTTTCTCCACACAATTAATGGAACACGTGTTCAAGGGCCGGATCGGCACGTAGTACTGATATATTAGCGAATACAAAGCAGTAGGTCGCGAGAGAGTAGTCGAAAGTGTTGTTGTTTTAGTACCTGTAGAGCGCTCGGTCACGCGGCAATTCTATATTATGAGTACGTATTTTGATTTGAAATAAACTCTGTGCAGCGTAGTTTTGTGTAGTATCACTCCGACACTACTCGTTTTGGTGAAAAATAGTGATTTCCGCAAACTTTCATTTTACGCCCCCGGAGGCGTGAAACTGGCATTTTACGCCCGCAAAACGAGGCGTAAAACGGCTATTTTACGCCCACTGCATCAAAAAATTATTTAAAATGCATCTTCTGATCTTGTCGAACGACTATGTCGTGGCAGTTGAAGGATCAGCGCTTGCGAGTTCACGGAAGTGCGTAGTATGTGACTAGAACATTCTGATAGTAAACTCATTATTTCACATAACGCTATATTCATTGGTAATAAACTCCATTGGAATGGAGTGAAAACGCTGATTCCGAGTACCGTACATAGACATACATGAACCGTTTAGTAGACTTCCAATCTCGATGCATGTAATTGTGATGTTGCTGTTAGAACTGTCGAATTCGAATGAATTAATATCATGCTGCATGATGTCAAACAGTTGCTAGCTCAATGAATAGAATTGAATTCGAGTTCTTGCCACATTGAGATTGAAAATTTACTGTAACAACGCTTATCAAATCAAAGAAATCTGTCATGTTCTATCAACATATACAGACATTATTGATAGTCAATCTCCGTATGCAATTATACGCACGATTGTTCCATCCAGTGTTTGGACGGATTTAACGACTAATTCTTAAACACTATAATATTTTAATAGTTTCCCTATAGCTATACTATGTTTGATGTGAATACACATACTAGTCGGTATATGTGCATGTAGTGTGTAGTGTATATTAGTGTAGGCTTGAAGAATCGAATTAGATAATATGGTTCATGATAATAGTTCAATCATTTTGAATAATACTGTATAATAAAACTGTATAATAATGGAATAGTCATATTTGAACCAACCAAGTGAGTGTATTAAGAATGATTGAGTCGTGAAGCAAATAGAAAATAAAGTCGATTCTTCATGCCATTATTAAGATCAAGTGTCTTTGTTTGGGAAGCACTAACTACTTATTCATTTATATTTGTTCGTGCACCCTCGGTCTAAGACGAATCCTATCACACTATTATATTAAAACGTACAATTGTGTTAGGAATCTCAAACTCCGTGATGTATATACTATGCGACGTTCCAACACTGGATGGTATCATAAAAATGGTTTTGGTCGTAATAATCCTGTAATAAAATAAGAGATTAGTAGATTAGTAGCACTATATCCTCCTATATGCATTCAGGTTGAAGTGTGAATGCGCATGACTTGTATGCGCATGGCTGCGTGGGACTCTAACTGAGTTACGTGATGTATGGTGAAAATATTAATTTTTTCATCCATCGTCAGCTGCTGAATGAAACGTTGGTAATTCTGACCGATCTAGCAGTAACTCTGTAGTGTTTCAGCCAATATTCGATATCAATGTTTTTTAATCCAAGTAGGTTCAATCACTATTTTACCAAACGAAATTGTGTATGACAATTTTGTCATACCTGAATGCATAAAAAGGTAGAGATATCAGTGCATAATACATGTTATCGTGTTGATCGATTATTTCATAATCATTTCTGCCGATAATCACCAATGAATTGTGGCAACATGTTTCTTGTTTCAAACTTTTTTTTTTGCATAACCAGGTATTGTTGTTTTAGTGTTTGACTCAGGTCCAGTTCCACAATCGGAGGTTAAAATTTGTAGTAGGTTTAAACTGCTGAAGATTGCCTGTCGTTGGCTAAATCCGTCGCTAAGCCAAGTTTAAACTGTAAACTTGTTTTAAAGTCAAGTTGTGGAACTGGGCCTTACATTTCAAACTTACTGTGAGAGATCATAGTACATCGCCGTGATGAATAATTGAATTACAGAATAAATCTGTCATTGAAAATGTATGTGTCATGTTCAGTCTGTCTGAACTTATTGCCAAATTGTTTGTGCATAGGTATAGATATACGTTTGAATATATTTTAAATTTGCTTTTGTTTATGACCATTTTCATATTGTTTGTACGTAATTATCTTGTGAATTCATTAGCAATAATTTGATAGATGTATTTTATATTTGCTTTCGTTTTTGACCATTCTTATATTATTTGTACGTAATCATTTTGTGAACTATTGGCAATCATTTTTAGGTTTCAACTTCGTTTTCTTTTTGATGTTGGATATATTTCAGTTGCCTCCTTTATACTTTAACTTTGCCGTGCCATGGTTAATTTTTTTTCATTTTCCACATTATTGGATATATTTTAGTTGCCTTCTTTTTACTATATCTTTGCTATACCGTGGTCAATTGTTTTTCATTTTTCACATTATTGGATATATTTTAGTTGCCTCCTTCTCACCATAACTTTAACCATACCATGGTGAAATTTTTTCATTAACGGTGGCATATATATATGTATTGTTTTGGTCAATAGTTTCATTTAGTGTTATCGGTACACGATAATCATAATATTAATAATAATAATAACAGAAAGTATTACTGTTATCATTCTATAGTCATGGGCAAAATTATATAGTTACTTTTCGTTTTGACTATAGCTTTCAAACATTGTGCCAAATGGTTTGTATGTAGGTATAGATTGTGCACTATGTACAGATTTTTTTCCATTTCCATTGGTATACATGGTGTAACGGATGTAATAGTATTTTGGCAACCATATATATATATAACCTGTATATGGTGCTTAAATCACAGTCATTCGCCTATTTTTATTCATATCATATTGTTAATTTTAACAAAAAATCTCATCATCCACAGCCCAGTCTGGCGTATGTTTTTAATATTGATGTTGCGAATTTTGAAAAACATTGAGGATGCGTTCAAAACAATGTTTAAATTATGCTCTAATCCCAATGTCAACAACTGTGAGGGAATGATACGTTTTTTAAGGACGAGTTTAAAAAAACATTTTGTGATTTTTCCGTTCGCCGTTTTTAAACTATACACACGTTTATGTATAGCTGGTACTATCATATATAAATAAAAAATAAGACAGCAAACAGTTTATAAGAAACTTTTCGTATTAGGTTTATGAGTCTATTTGAATTTGGGGGTTGGGACATAATGAGGGAATGATTTTTAGGGTATTTACTTGACCATATATTGATTAGTTGTGATAAAAAAAAAAAAAATTATTCCATGATTCCGTACGTCTAGTAAAGTAGTTTCATAAAAAAAAAAGACTTACTATAACTTACGATCCCGTTTGACGGGAATCGACAAGGACCTAAATCTCGATTTTTTCTGGGAATCAGCCATGTATCGAGTCATAATTCACCGAAGCGTAAGCAATATGCAATTGATATTTTGTAAGTTAGGGATATCAGTTATTGTACATGTCTCTATAAACTCATGGTACATGTTATATGATAGATGCTGGAGCCAAATTTGGTATAAGTCCACAGCTGTTTCTTGGTAAAGTGTATAAGTTATGTCTATTATACGTTATCAGTATGACAGTTTATTCTGTAATACAACTATTCACCGAAACGATGTACTATGATCTCTCACTGACTGGTTATGCGTATATTATGATTACGTACATATTTTCTGCGTTAGGCATTCCGAACCAATAATTGACTGTGATTCAATATTGATATCGAAGAAATCAGTCTGATTTTTTTCAGTGATTCATAAAATCTTAGAGTTCTTTGATTGTCAACTCTTTGTCCACATGTATTATGGAGTACCAGCTAATTTATCGATTGCATGCCTGTGCATGTAGGCTGTGGTTATAATATTTGAGAGCAATGTATATACACTGTTTTTTCAATTGCAGAGTTCATATTTCCAGGTTATTTTGTTTTTTTTCTTCACATTTTCAGGTAGAATTATTTACAAATAATTAGAGACAAATAGAAACAATCTCCAATATAAATGTTTGATTTTTGATATATTATACATGTAGTTTGACTCGTGAAAGAATTATCTTCGTTTTTTTTTTTTTTTTTTTTCACGGTGGGAAACTTTTGTTCAGTACTTACTTACTGACCTATTCGGATAATCGATCGAATAGTCATATTGTACTATAAAATATATTTATATTTGTAATTGTGAATAGGGCTGGTAAGCCTGTGATGGTATACATGGTATATATATTATCACACAAACATGTGATTGGCAAAGCATTCATGGCTATATAAATCGAAAATTTTATGATATCGCTTCTAATACCATCATGTAAATGTCCTTGGCTCACCGTGGCCAGATCTGTTTATGTACTTGCGTATCGTTTACACTCAGCCAGTTATTTGCTTTATCTTTCAGCATTGCAGTATAGTGACCACTATCTATACGTTCACCGTGATGAAATATCGCGCTATTTATCTTGAATTTCTTATTGTCGAGGGTAATCTTCGTAGTTGGTACTGCGTTTAATTTGAAATTTGTTATTTTAGATGCCTGTCCATCTTGATACGTCAATATCATGAACTGCACGACAATGATATGTTTTACCGAAGCAATTACAGTTTTTTGTAGCTTATTGCTCTTTTGACAATTCTCGCACGTACTGTCAAGTCTTGTCCATCGTGACAAAGTGTTATTTACAAATCTTGTAGGTTCTTGGGGCTCTTGATACCTAGTGTAAACTATACGGATATGGCTAAAATGTAATTTGGCTGTGCGATCTCAGAGCTGAGTCCGCAGTCGTTACATCCGATCCTCGTGATCAACTGATGTTCAATCGTTTTTTGAATTACATTAGATTTCTCGCAAATAGCTGTAAGAAACTCAGCCGCGTCTTGTTGTAGATTTTCTGTGAAATTTTCGCCTGCTAATTCTCGAACCGCAAAGGAATTTAATGTTGCACTACTTGTGACGTAAGAATAGGCTAATTTTTCTAATGGGTCGTTATTATTCAATTTAATCAATTCTTGTACCATATTTGAGCAGTGGAATATACACTGCAGAGTGGAATTCGCGTAACATGAAACAATGTCCTTATTTTCCATGCCAACAATGGTGCGCAACGGATTTGGCAATGTATTATCATCTACTTCGGTTTGTATATTTTGCGTGCATGGTGGAACCGACCATACGGTGTCTTTGACCGTTAATATAGTCGCACGTGTAATATTAATTTCCGCCAATTCAGGTTTGTATTGTGCCCTAAGTCGATTGTACTCGACTAGTGCAGCTTCCTGAACTTTTACTGCCTGCGGATTGAAATTTATCAAATGTAATCCGTCGAGAGATTTGACTCTTGACAGTGCAACGTATGCTTGCCTAGCAGTGAATACAGTCTGGCCTATGTCTATAACTATGCTGTTCAAAGTTAAGCCCTGGCTTTTATGTATCGTGATTCCGTGACTGAGGGACAGGGGAAATTGATTTCTGAATATAAAGGCACCATTCATTATTTCGAATTTTGTGGATACTCTTTCGATGGTATACTCTTTCCCCGATGCTAGGGCAATCGTTAAGGGGGGGGTAGGGTCTGAAGCCTGAAAAAATGACCATTTTTTATCATTTTTTTTTCGGCGATGAGCTAAATATTATTTATTTTTATAAACTGCTCCGGATAAAATAACATTTCATCAATAAGTGGTATTTTTTTTCAGTGAAAATATAAATGAATAAATGATTGGCAGCAGATTCCCGAAGACGCCTCGAAAAAAAGTTGGTTTTCCGTTGCCCTGATAACTCGTCACTAGATCATCCGAAATCAAAAAACCAGGAAATTTTGAAAATTACATGACTTTCCCCTGAAATTGACGAAGCGAATTTTTTTGTAGGATTTTTTTTTTAATTTTTGGCAGCACTTTGAAGTTAAAACAGCGATTTTCGGCGAAAAAAAAGGTCTAATTGTTATTGTAAAATCAATATTTGTTGTAAATTTTGAAAAAACCCGACGTCAATGTCTGAAAAAGTAGATCAAGAATATGGAATTAAATTTTCATAAGGATCGGTTCATTAGATTTCAAGATATCGCGGCAACGGACTTTGAAAAAGGTAGTTCCGAGATAAACGCGTTTAAAGTTTTCAAAGCGTTCAAAACTCAGGCCGGCACCGAACAGAGCGCTCCGCTGTAAATATCACAACTCTCATAATTTTGCTCCGATCGCTTTGAAAATTTTACACACTATTCTTAAACGTCTATACTTTCATATGAGCAAATAAAAAAAAAATGAAAAATTTGAAATTTCAAGACCCTACCCCCCCCTTAATGATTGTACCTCGCGTGTGTCGATATCTCGATTCACGGAAATCACATGACCTATGGTACCGTTTATAATACCTGTAGATACGTCGATGTTTCGTCTAATCATGATTTTGGCCCCAATCTTGACCGTTATTGTCTTTGCGAGTCCAGCCGTGCGAGTGCTGTCTTCGTGTTCCTGATTCAAGAGTTTAGTTATTTTTTTTTTCAAATACGGTATGCAATCAATGCTGTCTTTGGCGTTGAGTTCAATTTCGTCGCCTGGAATTTTGGTTAACATGGCTGTGTTTAAAATGTCACATTGGTTCCGAGTCGGAAAAAGACAGACTGTATCTAGCGATAATTGGTTGATATAATTGCATAATTCGTCGAGTCTGGCTCCGACCGACGTACCGGTAAGGTTTACTTTCCTAGAATCTAGAATCTGTTGGTCGGCGGTGGTTATAATTCCGAATCTAACCCGAGTTCATATTTCTTGGTAAGTCGTATCATTCTGTTGGCGTACGTTTGTCAACAGCTCGTCGTACGAAAATAGATCGGTCCATAGATTGACCGCACCTACTGAGCCAATATATTTCTGTATTTTGTCTTTCGACAGATTCAGGTACGCTGAATCCGCATTTACTAGCGGGAGTTGTAATAAATCACCCATAAGTAGAATATGTTTTCCACCGAACCAGCCATCATTAGTATTTGTTGTATCAAATATTTCAGTTAGTCTTAAGTGAATATACATTAACGTGACGTTTGATATCATTGAAACCTCATATATAATGAACAATACTACATCTTTTAACTCGTTTCGCAAGATTTTCAACACCTCGTAGGACAATTCTTTGTATTTGGGCGTGCCGCCGTGCTCAACTGGTAGCTGGAACAGTCTGTGGACTGTCAGTCCGTCGACGTTAAAAGCCGCCAAACCTGTTGGTGCCGTGACAGCAGTCGTTGCACCGAGTATTTGTTTTGTCCAGCACCTAATAGTTTTTATGAGAAAACTCTTACCCGTACCACCAGCTCCACTTACGAACATTCGTAATGGTTCACTACGCGTTGAGATTAAAGAGGTTTTGACAGTATCAAATATTATTGTCTGTTCGTTATTAAGTTGTAATATCATGTCAACTATGTCCAGATCTTTTAGTTGCCCTTCCGCGTTATTCAAGTCCTGCATAGCCAAGTTGGCCTCTACTGGCTGATAATGTAACGGATTATCTCTGTTGTCATTTGAATCTTGGCTCAGATTGCTGATCATATTCGTAAGGTCATCCAGCTTTTGTTCGACTAATTCTTTCACCTGATCGAAACCTTTTTGAATATCGGACAATTGCTCGTGATAACTCATTAAGGGGACCAGTACAGCTTGAATTTTCGAAAAAATTGGTTTTTCGTTTTTTGCAGTTTATGTTACCTAAAGATCTTCTACGTCTTTGAAAAAATCGAGTTTGACGAAATCGTCACGGTTTAGAAGTTACGGTCAAAAGTTCGTTATTTGGCTATCGCGATTTGGCGCAAGTGGCGCTGGCGCTTGATTTCGATATTGATCACATGGTGTATGATCGCCATTACTTGTGCAATACTTTTCGAGGTTGCGTGAGCGTCTGCTCGATTTCCAGTGTTTCAGAATTGAAATAAATAAATAAAAACAGTACTTTTCAGTACTAAATAATTATAAATTTACCTAATATCTATAGCGCGTAATCGTTGTACGGGTGTTGTGACTTGGTGCTTCGAAAACTATAACCTAAAAGTAAGTATTCAATCAAAATAGTAATATCTACACTAAGCTTCTGCCGAACTGTGTGTGCGGTCGAAGTTTTTTTGCTTTTTGTTCACAGATTTTTTGATAAAACAGAAAGGAAATATATAAAATATATCCAATATATTCAATATGAAAAGAAGAGAGAGGAGTTCTGGTGTTGGCACAAAAGGATGCATTGGCCGGTCAAAGAAGAGGGCGAAAACATTTCCGCAGAAGCAAACAGCGGCTGATGGACAGAGCACTCATGTTTCAACAGCTTCGGATAGAAAAATCAGTGGCGACTACGAGGCTAGCGATTCTGCTGGCTATAGGCTGTTTCACGTGAAACACTATTCCGTGCTCTGCGGGAGCATTTATCTTGCAAGACATGTGGTGGGTCGATAGTTATGACTGAAGTTAGCTTGAGAGGACTGGGTGGAACATACGGTATCTCTTGTGAAAATTGTGTCCAGCTAAAAATCTTCAAAAGTAGCCCTATGATTGATGATACACGAAGCGCGTATGAAATCAATAGGCGATCCATACTAGCGATGCGTTGTATTGGGCAAGGCAATGAGTCTGCGGAGGATGCAGCAGGGCCCTCATATGCTGCTGGAGCTTTTTAAAGAAGTGAGTAAGAGAAAGAAGCATGTATGGAACAAAAAAATACATGGGAAAAAAAAGTTCTGAGAAAATAGTTTGCAGAAAAGAAAAAGGAAAAATTAAATTTCCAATAAAAAAAAAAATTCTTTTTGAAAATTGAAAATTAAAAAAAAAAAAATTTCATTCAACTTTGGTACAACAAACTTTTTAATGTATGAGCCTCCGGAGGAGTATATACCAATTTTTCTGCAAAAACTTCAAACTCGTTTATCTCAGAACTATGTTTTTGGAGCTGTGTCGTAAGGTTTTAGGAGCACCGTTGCTCCGATTGGGGTCTTTGACGGCTCATTTTGTTCGGGCGACAAATCCTCATGATATGAACGAGGGAATTTTTGAATGTGTCTATTTTGGCCAAGTTATTTGCAAATTAGTGGCTCAAATTTTGGAAATTTTAGATAAATGACTGTAAGTTTTCAGATGTGTTTTTCTTTTCAGATCCCCGCGTTCATAAGATGTGGAACTCCTGTCTGAAGAAGTTGAGACGTCGAAACACTGGATTGGATCAACGGTGTGCCTGAAACCTTACGACACAGTTTTTTGCAGAAATATTCTTTTTGATGTAAAATAAACTTTGGTTGACAAATAAAGTGATTCTGGAGTACTTGAAATATCTTAAACCAAGCTGTACTGGTCCCCTTAATTCTAATAGGTCTGTCTTGCTTTTCTCGAACGTCTCGGCGTACGAATTACAGTCATTTTTCAACTTATCAGTATCACGCCACGGTTTGAAAAGTAGCAACAACGCATGGAAGTACTTTTCAGGCTCTACATTCGGATTATATTTATAGTGATTTATCAAATAACCGCGCTGTCTTTTTTTCAAATACAAATCACCGCCTAAATCGTATATTTCTGCATTACTATTTTTTGGTATTATTTTAGTTATTTCGTACCATTTGGTGTAGTCGTATAAATGCACCGACTCTAATTCCTCCGGTCTATTTGGGTAGTAATCGTCAATGAGGGACGGATAGAAAATATCCGTCGAACCCGGAAATAGTTTTTCTACAGTTTTGTACGATTTAATTCTTTTATTTCTGAGCTGATTTACGTCCAACCATTTTATAGTTGTGTCAGGATCAGTTTCGTACAACGGAATACCTAACAGTGTGTCGGCAGCTTCCAGAGCCCCGCATTCTCTGTTATTCAAACTGCGCATTGCCACACTCCACAGCCGGCTGCTCAACGACTTGGTGGAATTGATATCATGAAACATGTCGGTTGTGTGACTAGTTTCAGGTTTAGTACTGTACCTAGTACAATACCAATTGAGTATTGTCGATTTTTCGCCTATGAACTGCAAGTCCATGTTTCCGTCCCACGCACTAAGGACAACCGGATTATAGTCATTTATGAAGGCTTCCTCTGTATTTCGTGGTAAGTCGACGAGTCTACTTTTTGATTTTAGCTGTTTTCTACCCGCAATGGACATGGCCACGTCTTTTATTACCAGCGTGTCTGTAATTGGTCTGGGGAATCCGAATCTGCATATTTTCGCAAATCCTTTTTCAGTTTTCTTATTCCGCATACAATAATCGTTATGCTTGTGTCTCTGATGCGTGTCTACTCGACGATACAACGTCGGCGATATATGTTTATTCGGCAGTCTGCAAGTAATATGCTTGGAAATGAAGTTGGCGATGTCTTCCGTAGATGATTCCCCGATTGTAGGAGCATCCTTAATCCAGACCAACAAATGGAAGTGCTGTGTTCCTCTGCCTTGGTACTCTCGTCTCCAAAAGTAATGGCTGATTTCTCCAATCGGATTATCATTGGAACATATGAATTTCAGCATCGCCCGAAATTTATTGTCTAGATATCTTGAAGCTGAAACTGGGTCCCTTGCTACCAATTCACTTGTAGACATACCGGCCATTTTTGGTCCGTTAACGTTTCTGATATATTCAGCTCAATCATCCCACATCCACTCGCTGGGACTCAGCGTAAGAAACCACGTTGCCGGACCATAATTTTGTACCATACATCCCAAGTCATTTCTGGGTTTGCGCCAATACTGGTCTGTATTCCGGAATTTCGCGAAAATAGTGGTCAGATTTCCTTCAAGCTGTTCTTTTGACATTAATTCCAAATATTGACCGGCATTCATTTTTTCCTTTGGATTAATGACATTTAATTTGTGAAATATACCACCTTTCAACTGCCGTATGTTCGAGTCGTGTAACAGGTAGAACAAATACTGTTGATTCAACCTGAAGACGGAACGAGTGGACATAAGCCTGCATTTTATGTAGTCGAATTCTCGCAGAGGGATCGTGCGGTCTTGATGCTGGCCGTTGTTACCATAAGGATACAAGTCTGGGAAGCACATGACGTCAAGATATTTATCCCATTGACTTAGGGGTGCTTCTTCTACCTTGAGCATTTGATATAGAGCCGTTGCGTTTTTATTCTTCCTATCGGCACTGATAGGATAGATGGTATACTGCTCATAGTAATCTTCGCTATCCATTATTTGTGTTAATATCGCCCGACGCTTAGTACTCGTCTCGTTATTACGCTCCATAACTGTATCCGCATGTTCTTCCGAACCGGGCTCTTTTGTCTCTACCTGAATTTCCACGTCTTGCGCAAGTAAATCTAACAACGAGTCTGGATGAGCGGGTAATTCAATCTCAGCATAAGAAGGATTATTTTCTTTGAGCCAAACGAGTGTCTCGTATATTTTTTTCACGTCGACCAAACTACTCCACACGACTTTCGACTTATTCGGTAGTCCATAGACCATCACGAATAGTTCTTGATTCAGATTCAGCGCGTCAGTCGGTGCAGGTAATTTTTTTAGTGTTTCTTCTAACAGTAACGGTAAATGGAACGTTCGACCCTTTACTTTCTGTACTCGCAATTTATTCGGAAGATTTTTTTTCGCTACTGTACCCATTCTTAGTACCGTTTGAAAAGCCTTTGCCCTTTGCATGAGGATTTTTTCATAATCATTAAGAGTGAAGAGAACAGGTGGCACGTCGTCTATAGCTAGCTGATTCAATAAACACGTTGGTGGCATTTCATTATCACGGAACTTTTCTAAACAGTATTTACAGATATAACCAGACGCATTGTCGGACGCATCGATGTGAGTTTTCATCTGTGACCAATAGTGCCCTGTGATAGGTTTTCTGAGTTTTCTTATATCTCGCGTGTCTCTACGGTAACAAAGTTTTTCGCACGATACGCAAGCCAATCGTGGTGTATCCATTGATTGTTGGACTAGCTCATGGAATGCACGCCTATATTTGTTTGCAATTTCATCTTCGTTTAAATTTATTACTTCAGAACACAGTTGATACATCGCAGCTTTCTCGGCTGTTTTGCTGGAAAGTTCTTGCAAAAGAAGTACATCTCCTCGTACTAAGGCACTGTCTATACAATTAATTTTCTCCACTAGTCTCATAAGTTCGTAAATGTATCTCGTGGAATACCGAATCTGTGGGAAGTGCGGATGCAATAATTGAAGCGGTAAGAATTTCGAATTGCAATTCACAGGATTGGTATAGCAAATTTGTGCGTGTCCTAATTTGTGCTGTGACTTATTGACACTACATTGGTTCCAGTGTTTCAATGTATTACGAATATTTGCTATTTTCCATGAGCGTATAGCCTGAAACACATATTCTAGCCTATGAACGGTATTTGAATTTGGTTTGACACACAGTTCTGAGCAAACCCATGATTTTCGTACATGTGTGCTTGCAGTTACCGGTAAAACGTTAGTTATTTTTCCCGTTGATGTACTGATAAGCGGGTCTATTACAATGTGAAGCTCATCATAAGCTGTATCGGTATAATAAGGGTCGGACGAGCCCGTATGTTTTGATTCCCCGCAAAAGTCTTCCATTTTTGATTTTATGTCACACTGTTCTGCCGCTCGTACAAAACAGATCTCGATCTTATTCTTTATATTATTCAGTGTACGTCTCACGTTTAGTACAATATGTTTCCTCGATTCAATGCACCATTGTATAATTTTTTCTGCCTCAATTCGTTTCTGTGGTTTTGACTTACAATTAATTTTCGCGGATAAGATGGTGATATATTTTTCTACTGATCCTCACAGTGTTATCGTACTGCTCCACCTACCTAAATGCCTATATTTTTTCAGAATATTTTTAGTTCTAGTAAATTTCTGTTGCCCTTTCAGTTCTGTACGAGCGCGTCTGACTTTGTCGAGTATTGCCTTGTTCACATCGCGATTAATGGCATACTTGTGTCGTTCATATTTTTTTTTCATTTCTGAATTGAGAGAATATTTATTAAATTCGTACTTTTTTTTGTTCTCGGGGTGTGCAGAATATTCAATTCTTTGTTTTGTGGCCTTCATCTCAGGATTGGCTGCATACTTGGTTCTTTCATGGGTCTATTTGATATTAGGATTTACTATGTATTTTATCCTTTCATGTGTTCTTTTGATATCAGCATTGGCTGCATATCTTGTTCTTTCACGTGTCTGTTTGATATCAGGATTTACTGTGTATTTCATCCTTTCATGTGTTTTTTTGATATCAGGATTGGCTGTATATTTTGTTCTTTCACGTGTTTTTTTGATATCAGGATTGGCAGCATATTTTTGTCTCTCACGTGTCTGTTGGATCTTAGCATTGGCTTCATATTTTTCTCTTTGAGATACAGCACTTGTTCTCTTCTCGTACAATGTTTTTTGTTATGCATAGTCTTCCCGTCTTTTGTTGTTTATTAGGTCCTTGTGAGTGGCCCACCATCTCTTCTTGCGATTTGTCTGTGTTGGGAGAGTTATTTTTGTTTTATCGCTATTGCATTGTTGTTTGCTTTTTTTATTTGAATTTTTGTTTCTGAGGAAATTAACATTTCTTAAACCACTTGTTGAGGTATTTATCTAACCATAAAAATCTTGTCGTAAACGATACTAATAGTTGATATTTTAATTTACAGATCAGAGACTTGTGTATGATTCTAGGGCGGTACATGGGGCAGCAGTCCCATGTACCGGCCCCAGATTCAGAGGCTGGAGAAGGAGGGAGTGCAACAGAAAGAGAAAGTGGAAGAGGAAGAGGAAGAGGAAGAGAAAGAGGAAGCGGAAGAGGAAGAGAAAGCGAAAGCGAAAGTGGAAGTGATCGAGAAGAGAGACAAACAGATGGAGAGACAGAAAGAGATAGACAAGAAAGCAGAAAAGACAATAATGAAAATAAAAATAAAAATAGAGATGAAAAGAGAGGAGGAAAAGTAAAAGGTGATGGAGTAAGAGGAGGAGGGGTCAAAGGAGGACGAGGAAAAAGCAGAGGCGGTGGAAATGGACAAGGGCGATATGTTGGAGGTGGTGGAGGTGAACGAGGGAGATATGGTGGAGGTGGACGAGGGAGATATGGTGGAGGCGGACGAAAAAGATATGGTGGAGGCGGACAAGGAAGAGGTGAAGGAGTAGGACGACGAGCAGGAGGAAGAGGGGGATTTAGCGGGCAAGGACAAGGAAGGGGTGGATATAATTGGCGCGGTCAAGAAACGGGGGGGGGGGTCAACTGGCGGGGAAGAGGAACAGGGAGATGGGGACGAGGGAGAGGGGGACAAGGGGGCGGAGGTAGAGGACGACGAGGCTCCGTGCAATTTTATTTTTAATTATACGTGTCAATAAACCTTTTTTCTGATAGTCTACTGTGTACGATTCATTCTTACCTTCTTTCTCATCAACTGGGTGCTGGTGTATTAGATAATAATTTCAATATCTTTTCATTTGGATTCCTTTTTTACTTTCGTTTATTCCTGTTTCTTTGTGATTGCAATTATGTATATGGTCTGGAGTTTTGTCTTTACTTGACCTACATGGGATACGAATATGCTAATGAACTAGTTTGGTAATCGAGTCTAGTTACCTACATCATAAAGTTTATTTTGAAGCTTGTTCTACAGTTTGTTTCTCAATTTTTTTCCATTAACAATGGTTTTTTTTTTATGGATAATGACCTAGTGAATGACTTCTGACGTATATATTATTTTATATACATAGTTGGATGCAGGCAATTACCATGCATATCGTGGATAATTTGACTATGCTAAATTGTATATCTTCTTTGTGTTAAATTCTTCTTTTATTATTTCACAATTCCTATCTCCAGATATTTATTATATGATTGAATTAGAATTCAGTTTATAATGTTACATGGTCATTTAATACATTAAAATTCAATTCAATACTATTTACTTTGATTCTGGAGTGGTGATCCAGTTACTCTAAATTTGCATTTATTTTTCAAGGGCTTGTGTGTGGGTATTATTTCCACAGTAAATTATCCAACGTAGCATTGACATGTCACCAGTGAATATATAGTTTGTCATCAATTACTAATCCTAATGAATCCATTGTTTCGTAAAACAGATTTTGTATTCAATCTTAGAATGTTCCAAGATTGCTACTTTCAAGTTTGTGCACTCTGAATGTTCATAATTCGTTGTATTGTGAAGTTGTTACAAAATCTACGCCTAGCATCAAACTATCAAGGGATTTATACACAGTGTTACTCGTGAATATATGCATAAATATAGTAGTTTATTAATCATCCATTATACACGTAATGTATAGTTTTAGTTTGAAAAGCATTACCCAATAAACACAAAAGCCGATAAACGTATAAAAATAGGAAGAATGTCCCCCCGGAAAAACGTATATTTCACGTATAAAGACGTATATGTACGTATATACGTGAAATATACATTTTTGCAGGTGGACATTCTTCCTATTTATATACGTTTATCGGGTTTTTTGTTTATTGAGTAGTATTAGTATTAACACGACGACTTAAATAATCACAGTTGATTAGCATATACACTGAGTCTGTGCTAGAAACGCTGCGTACTATTCTCTGTGCATTCTACCAACACAAGAACAAACCTGAAGATTATACCAAAGGATTCGACAAACCACAATATTTTTTTCCACACGATCATCTAAAGGTCAATGAATTACCAACGACTTTATACATTCAGTTTGACACTTATTAGACGGGTTGTTGATTTTGCTGCCAAACGTAAGAACCAAGGCTTGAAATTGGGCAGTTATCAAGAAATCAGTCCTCTTCTATGCATTGGAAATGAATCTCAACAAGCATCGTTCAGGGAAAATCAGAATCATTTTTTTTTGATAATAGAAGCTACCGAGGAAAAACGAAAGCATTTGGCTACACCATTTTTCGAAACCATTCAGCAACCGAAGGAAGCTTTGACACTTATTAGAAGGGTGTTTGATTTTGAATTCCTGTGATTTCACTAATAATCTAATGGATAGCATATTTCAAGGTATCAAACAATTTAACTAGATTTGTAAACCTATTAAATGCACATTCGCCTTTGGCTCGTATTGCCAACTAACACTAGTCATAAAAAGTTTTACCGCACTCGCATCATAGTATACCATTACTTCACTCAGTGTGATAATCGATGTTTTACGCACGCTCCATTTTCACACATTATAAAGTAAAATTTTATATAATACTTGAGGGAGAGACTTTTTCTGACCTTGTGTGATTGCATCACTCGCCTTCGGCTCGTGCTGCAATCTCACACCCGTGAGAAAAAGTTACACCACTCTTGTACAGTACTGTACTATTTTTTCAACTCAGTGTGTGATACTCGATTTCTTATGCCTGTTGGTAGTGTCCGAAATACCCGATTCACACTTCTATATGTAAAAATAATTAAGTTCTCTTCGTTTGAAAATAATAATTTCTAAACTATTTTTATTCTCTTCAACTTTCTCAATTTTGTGTCAAGTTGTGTTGACATATACATATTTACTGATTGAATCATAGCGTTGCCAATATTTCAAATTAACATTACATGTTATTTATAAATGAAATAAAATTTATGCAGAACATAATATAATTCTATCAAAATGGAATGAGCCTTGCTTATCTGATAAAGATAACTTGTATCTCGAATTTGCGTTTCCATCGATAGACTGCGAAATAGTAGATTGTGATGAAAGTGGGGAAACAGGGACTTTGCACGAGTGCTGAAAACATCACACGAGTGCTAAGTCCCTGTCCCCTACCTACATGACCAATGCACGGCAACCTTCACTTTCGACGCCATGATAGTGTGACAAAGTAGTGTGAAAAAGTTTTTGCCACACTTCTCAGCAAAGACTCATTTTGTCCACTGCTTACACGCGGAGAACGTGAAGGTTTCCATGCATGTGTTATGAAAAGGGATATTTTGAAGTAGAAGAAAAAGATTTCTGTTCATCTTTGATTTCCTCATTTCTTAGTTTCGAAGACTCATAGAATTTTATGCTATTGAAAATCATTTTTGAAAGTATTTTGTTTTTAATGGGGGGGCTTAGCCCCCCCAACCCCCCAGCGGGGGCTTCGCCCCTTGCATCCCCAGCGGGGGCTTCGCCCCCTGCACCCCTAGCAGGGGCTTTGCCCCTGCACCCTGACCAGGCCGCTGTCACTAATATTTCAATATATACTATACTTTCCTATTTTTTAGAGTTTTTTACAGGTAAAGAATTTCGCACACTGAGTTGAACAAAATAGTATACGACATGTGTGTACCTACTTATATCGTACTGTACTATTATAACACTTCTAATGATCAGCAATTTCAAATATATTAGTCTGTTTGATAATTAGTTTGTGGTGCTGATGTATAAGTAGGTGAAGTTAGTGATTGGTAGACTGGTCGAAGTTGGTTCATTTGAAGAAGATACGTAGAGTGTTATAACTTTGGAGCAGCTGTGGACTACTTCTGTTATGGGACATCGTCTTGCCGAAATGTTATGCTCTTCTGTTCCGATGGATTAATAATGGGATAGGAGTGGTCCAGGTGACTGTGAAAGATATAAAATAACAAAGAATTGAAGGAGAGATTTTAGTATATTAGTACTAATTTTCTTAGGATTGTTATCATTTCGGAGCCATGAACTGTGGGCTACCTTTGTCTTGGGACGCTGTTTTGCCGAAGTGTTAAGTGTTATGTTCGTCTATCTCAACGGATTGATGATCGGAACCTTCGCTCGGGACGTCGTTTTATCAAAGCATTATCTTCGACTATTTCAATAGATCGATGATAGGATAGGAAAAGGCCAGGTGACTGTGAGACATAGAAAATGACAAAGGATTGAATGAGATGTTTCCTATCACTACTAATTTTCCTAACATTCTTATTACTTTGGAGCTATGAATTGTAGGCTACCTTCGTTGAACAGGTGAAGCAGGTTAACGCAAAGATGGCATGGGCGCTGAAAGTTAACGTCGATGGTATGTTAACGCCAAGAGATCCAGTAGTGCATCGCAAGTGATGGTAGGAAACATACAGATCAATAAACAAATAACGAGTCATGAATTTAGTGGAAATAAAGAAGTTGAGGCTGGTCTATTCATTTATTATATGTAAAATCTGGTGAAAATCAATGTACGTACATACCGTTTAATGTAAGTCATCATTACCTTCTTTTCACTTGCTTCGTTTTGAAGTGAAAAATAATATTTTGCCAGGTTCGTTGGTTTATTCTTTATCTATATTCGAATCCAGCTTAGAGGATCTGTTCCGTGCAATTACAACAGGCCATCATGCAGATTTATTAAATAATACCGGTCATCGGCGTGAAACCACGGACGTCGCACTATTTCACTGTGATTATTGGTCACTGATTCACTGCATCACTGATTCACTGATATAAAACCATTAGCAAGACCGATAACACCTTATATAATTATATATAACATAAATATATAACCACATAATATGATTATATATAAATTATGAATTTATAACTGTCAATAGCGCGATCCGACAGCTGTCCGACGGCCATTTTGATTTCGTCGACCCTCTGTAGCTCACTTAGTAACTTCATTACCACATATCGACCGAGTGCGGATTCAGATTCATGCCAAAATCATAGGGGGCGAGATTTCAATGGCTTGTACCCACGTTTCAAATTTCAAGTCGATCCGTTTCACCGTTCGTTCAGAAACGTGAGGACAAGCAAGCGTCTAGCGAAAATCTGACCGGGAAGAAGAAGAAGAAGAAAAAGAAGATGCTTTTTCATCAACTTTCGTGAGTGATATATCAGAAACCAGTGTACCGATCCCGATCAAATTTATACAGCGAATTCGTGTGGTGGGGGAATATCTGTTCTGTAAATTTGATCGAAAAATATTAATGCGTTCCGTAGTTATGACCTCGTGTTTACAGGTATAAAGAGTTCCCCCGAGAAAATAGAGTCCCGGCTAGCGCTCGCCTCCCTACGGGTATACCTATATATATATACGGGTACGGGTACTTGGCGGCGATTCGCTGCCGCGAATCTTGATATACTCAATCTCTAGGGTATGTCACCTATCATGGGAGAACTTACTGTAGTACATCGCTCATTGGATTCACACTGAAGTACGTGATTCCAGAGTTCTGCGTCTGATGTGATAATTCAATTCCAGTGGAACGACCACGATTATTATTTATCATACGAGGTATTCACGTCTGTAAAGTCATAAATATAATCAAGGACACGTAGAAGTATTTTCTGTTACGATTATTGGTTGGAATAACTAGTTTTTCAGTGTATTTGATTGCTGTTGCATCAAAAACTCAATTCTCGCGTAAAATAAAGCCGTTTGTCCGTATAGCTCTAAGAAATCGAATGTGCCTGCCAAGTACGTAGCTCTTGGAATGATGTTTCGATATCCTCACACGAAACTCCGACTTCACGACGTAGACTTGCTGAGAGATCGCAGAGGTACGTTCGGTGCTTGGCTTTTTTCTTGATTTCACGATCGACACTGGCGAAATGTTTTGCTTGAAAAGCAATTGTGATTTTCCTGTGGGTACTTGGCGGCTTTTTTTTACATTTTTGGATGTTTTTCGTGGGATTTCACTTCTTTTTGCAAGTACCAGAATGGAGAAGAATTTTTCATTTAATTTCAGCAGGGTTATACGTTATTACAGTTTGATCATCACAAAAAATACATTCGGAATTTGGGCATGGGGAGAATCATTCAGTGAAAGACAAACTTCAATTGTCAACTGTGACAAACATGAATAATTTATTGAGTAGAACTTAATTTTGTCTTACACAGTATTAGGTTGAAGTTCGTAACGTTGATGCAAAAATACTCGTCAAAAATTCTCATATTCGAGGCTCGAACGTTTCAAATGGATCAAGAACGGTCCATAATTCCTCAAATTGTGTGAAACATGTTTATATCGCATATTTCATTATTCTAACAACATTTGAATAACGAAATATCGCATTTCTGCAACGAATATTCTGTTACGTTAACGTTACGAACTTCAACCTCATGATACAGTTTTAACTTAAATTTAGCACTTGATCAGTAATTTTTCAGCCATAGCTTGGAATACTGTGTTGCCTGACGCAGTAACGGGCTCATATGTGTTTTGTGACGTTGATTGTTCGGAGCTTGCATGCTCGTCTACTGCAATCCAGTTAATGTCGCTGTAAGAATCATACAAATCAATAAACGATTAATCATCTGATAGAAATGTCACAGTAATTACTGAAATATACCCCATGTTACTGTGGTGAGAGTGAGCTGGGAAATATCGACTTGCATAGCATACCTTCTAATATGTGATATCCAGATTGATTCTTCCGCTCGCTCTGTGGTGTGAGATTCTAAAGAATTGTGTAGATCATGCAGCCTCGAAGTAACAGCAGGCTGTTGTTTGGTTTTGAAACACTGGCCATTCTGAGCTTGCGTGCGTGTCTGTGGCCATGTAATAATTCTAATGAAGGATGATTGACTAGGTTCATGTATGGTAAGGAGATGAATGAGCCGAAGAGTGACGTATCGTTCTCCAGATCAATGGAGATTGTGATCTTGGCAGGCTCATCTGTAATCCTAAAATATCAGCTCTTCAACGCGTCACGCCTGCAAATCATAAAAATACCCGAAATTAATACTTTAATGCTGCAGTTGTGTTTTTCTGGGTTTTTTGTTCTATTAATCAAGGTGACTTGAGAGCACCAATTTCATAGCTTACCTTGTGGTATAAGATCTTCCAATGTATTCATCCTATCATGTTGAATAGCGGCTGCACAAGTTCGGATGATTATCGCAATAGCTGTGTTCCCATGCGATGTTTGGCCAGGTGGAAAATGAAATGAGCGATCAGAATTGTTGAGTACAGATCGTGTGATCTATGGATCTATGGAGACGTTCAGGTTTTAGCAATGGGAAGCTAATCGTCAGTCTTGAAATAATGGCTCCTTGGAGTTTGTGTGCCTGTACCAGCTTCTCATATCAATTCTGGGTACTGTAAGAAATAGTTAGAACATTGATTATGTTATAACTACTAGTCAGTTGGTGGGAGTTATGGGTTTTCAATTCTACGTCTTATCAATGAAGCGATTCATAAAGTGCCTATTTTTGTAGTATACCGTCTAGCGTGTGTTAGTTAGATCCATTCTTGTAGCTACTGTTTTATTAGTGAGCGAAGGAAGTTTTCATTTAATAAACTGTGCATTGCGACCTCATAATGCATACTGTAGCTATTTTGTATCTGTTTGTACATACCACGGTAGATCTTGGTTGGACTTCAAATAGGTAGATTAGAATTGCTAGCTAAGTTTTATCTGTCATGATTTTCAACGTAGCTCTAATCAATTTAGGTGCTAGAAGTATTTCTTTGTTCTTCAAAATATTTCTGCAATCACGAAGAAGAAAAGTTGAGAAATACAACAAATCCCTACTGGTATATCTAGTTTCTGATTGCCGTATACATACATTATTATCCTATGACATTTTGTACGAAATTCACAAAATAATGAAATTATTTCTGGGTCATAGTCTTTAAACTATATATTTTCACAATCGAAGGACACAGAGGTATATAACAACCTCTGGTGCAAAAACCTTTCGCCAAGTACAATAATGTGTAAGCGTGCCTAATAGAACGCACTTAGACACAGATGCAGAAAGTCGAGATTTAGCGAAGATATTCGGAAATTACCGAAAACAGGTGTAGAAGGGATGTCCGAGTATTGCTAGCGGTACTCGGTCTTTTTCTCCCAGGACCGCTGACGAGGCTACTTGCCCATACATATTGTACCAGATAAGCATACCACATTATTTTTATATACATTTTCCTGATTACTAAGGTCCTGGGAACTGAGCCTTATTTTACCTAATTATATTATCTATTCAATACATGCATCTCTGTATATCGTAATTGTATCCACGCTCTATGGCGAATTCCTATAATATGTCTGTTGCATTGACAATGACCATATCATACACCTATATGATATTATAAATCTGCTAGTCTCACTTTCGATTATATTTTAATTGTATGTAAATATATGTTTTATACTGATATGCTCTGAACCTTGTGACCGCATTGCTTAGTTATTTTATCTATATATTACTGACTGATTTGTAACGACCTACGTGCACTACTGTGACAAATAATATATCCAACATATTGAGTTCACGTTAATTTCTATTTATTTATTGAGTGAGTGCTTTGCCCGTCTCGTACCTGAATTCGTGTTTTTGATATATACCTGCATATACATAGTTGCTAGGTGAATTTAACGTTCACTGCTTGAGATTTGAATCCCTTCACTTGATAAAATAACAATTTTAGTTACAACTGGCGCCCGAACAAAGAGACCTGAAATCATAATAAACACATATACGAATGTCGGTGAAGCACTCACCACGTGTCACTAGGTCAAAGATATCAACTAGTGAGACAAACACAGACAAATTTCAAGTCATTTCGAGTAGCGAAAACAAAATAAAATTACACAAAGTTGATACAACTAGTTTTAAGAAACAGTCTGCAAAACCTGATCGTAATTTAATCGACAGGTCAATCGAATATAGCGATTCTGTGACAATGGCACCCAATAACGATAGTGTGTTGCCTGCTGAATTGGAGAACGAATGGACACGGATCCAGGATGCAAGGGCAGAGCTGGAAAGAGACAGAAATCAGTTGCTAATACAGCAACAGGCCCAAGCACAAAACGATGGGACGAATCCACTAACAGCACAGCAGGCTACAATTGATGGTAACTTGGTGAGCGGATTGTTGAAACATATGGGTCGAGTTGATATTGATTGCAAAATTCCTAAGTATGCCAAAGATAAGAATCCAATGGATTTTGTAGAGGATATGGAACACTATTTCAAAGTAAAAAATATACGCGCGGAACAACAATTATTATTAGTAGAAAACTTTTTGGAAGGTCGAGTTCAGATCTGGTACGAAATTTCGAAACACGCGATCGCGAGCTTTGCTGCCTTCAAAGAAAGATATGCGCAAGAATTCTATTCGATTCCTGTTAGGGTGAGAATAAAAAACCAATGGGCTAATCGCAAGTATAGATCGGAAGATGGTTCGTTGCAGGCGTACTTTTACAAACAGTTGAAAGAAACGCGTCACTTCCAACCTGCATTGTCTGACTACGAGGTCAATTATACAATAGTACAGCAATTTCCACCGAGAACGCGAAATAGCTTAGTGGCAGTTGATTTGTCGAACACCAACCTAATCGCCCAAATATTGTCTCAAATGGATGTTATCTGGAAAGAACAGTCAGATGGCAATAATTGTAAAAATCGTCATAATAACTGCAACAATAATCAAAATTTCGTACCGACACTGCCATGCGCGATAAATCAAATGACTGTGTCAGATCTCTCTAAAGTTAATTCGTATAACCTAAACAGGTCGTGTGGAGGCAGCCGCCGTGGCAAACGTGATAACCGTCAAAAAGGTCATCAGAGTGGTAGTCGAATTCAAGGTCTCTCACAAAATATGCAATTTGACCAAGATTATGATCACGAAGGATCACGAAGGATCAGCAACGGTTCACTATGCCCGATACGAAGCTTCCCCCTCCAAACGTCGCGAATAACAGCTCAGCATAAAATGATGGTCATTTAAACTAGAAATCGGCGCGATACACCGAGGTTCAGTATCGGGTCGAGCTTACTTTGATTTTGTTGAGGACCTCAAAGAGGATGTAGAAGGCAACGCAAAACAGATATGCACGTCGCAAAACCGATCGCTTCCGTGTCCGTATTTAACGGTCAAAATTGGAAACACGGCAGTGCCCGCCCTCCTGGATACTGGCAGCCAGATCACATGTTTTTCCGAAGCGTGCTACAATGAAGTAGTTAAGTTGACAGAACACCTTGAATTACCAGTACAAAATGTAATAGTGACCACCGCGATTGGCACAAGGCCGACTACTTTGAGGCGTCAGGTGTGGGTCGCATGTAGGGTCGCAGACCAAGTGATACCCCACGCGTTCCTAGTCGTACCGGGATTACCTGAAAAAGTAATTTTAGGCAATGATTGGTTTGCTAGCAACCATGCGATTATTGATTATGAGCGACGGATGATGGCTATAAATCGATTTTTTTATGGGAAGGACGTAGTGTCGTTTGAGAGAGGATCCGCCGAGAGGGTGACGTCCGAGACGCGGGGGTGCATAACGCATCTGACCATCGCGAGTTTACGTAGGACAAGACACCACCGTGCGACCTTCGATATTAAAACACGCGAAGACTCCGAAAAAACCGCGAGACCATCTGATCAATCGAAATATCGCTTGCATGGCCAAACCAAATCCATTAACGGTTTAAATCAAATTAATTATGTTCTGATTGACGAATCCAGTCAGAGGGGGGATAACGTAGATAGTACTTTCGAGAATGAAATAATTGAGAATGACATATTAAATGATGAACAATGTAATAGTTTTGTAATAACCGGTATTGAACATGTAAATGATTTGATGGCGGATGACACGAGCCTCGACAGATGTCCGCAGAATAATTCGGGTGATCAGGAAACTGTGGTCAGCAGCCCTGGGTCGAGCGCCGCCTTCGAGGCAGATCTTCTCTCAGTCGCGCGTAAGCTATCGGCACTGCCTCCGTCGCAAATTTCCAAAATCCTGAATCTAATAAGGCGCTATAGGTCAGTCTTCTCAGACAAGCCAGGCTGCGCCGCCAACTGCGAGCATAAGATCAAATTAAAAAACGAAAGGCCGTTCATAAAGCGATCCTATCCGGTGCCACTCGGACAAAGGTATGCCGTACAGCAGGAAATTCAGGAAATGCTAGAATCCGGCATAATCGAGCGTTCTGATAGCCAATATTGCAACCCGCTACGCATTGTTAAAAAGAAAGACGGGCGCGTGAGATTATGTTTGGATGCACGTCAACTAAACGATGCGATCCTAGGCGATAACGGGTATCCGCCACCCATCGACGAGCTAATACATCGCGACTATGGTGGACAGATTTTCACGACCCTCGATCTGACACACGGATACTGGCAGGTCCCACTTGCGAAAGAATCCCGTCCGTATACCGCATTTTTGTTCGGCTCTACTTTATATCACTCCTGTCGTATTCCGTTCGATTTGAAAACCGCAAAGAGCGGGTTTATTAGAGCTCTGAACTTGTCTCTCGGTAGTGAATTCGACTCTTTCGTATCTTATTACATCGATGATATTTTGTTAGCCTCAAGAAATTTCGAAGAACATGTTACGCATTTAGAACTTATATTCAAAAAGCTTATGCGGAGCAACTTCACCTTGAGATTAGCCAAAGCGAGCTTCTGCCAACAATCAGTAATGTTTTTAGGATTCGTTTTGACCGCACCGGGCGTGCGTCCAGATCCTGATAAATTGGCTGTGATCAGGGATTTCGCGGAGCCAAAGAGTAAGTTGGAGTTGCAAAGGTTTCTTGGCATCTGCAATTACTATCGGCAGTTCGCGCTGCATCATACCAATTATCTGGATACGTTCAGGCCCCTTTTGCGAAATGAAGCCACGTGGCAATGGACAAACGACCATTCTAGAGCATTCCGTGACTTAAAACACAACTTTTTAAAAACAATTACGCTCCACCATATCCTACCCGACGAGGAATTAAAACTGCAGACCGATGCGTCGGATCGGGGGACCTGTGGAGTCCTGTACCAGGTTGACGGTCAAAACAATCATCGCGTCATCTCAATTGTCAGTAGATGCTTAATTCCTGCAGAAATAAACTATACTACCACAGAAAAAGAGCTGTTAGCCGTCGTATACGCGGTGCAAAAGTTTCGAATATATCTCGCAGGCCGTCACTTCGAGGTCATCACAGACCACCACGGTTTAATTTTCTTGCATCGAACACCGTTCCAGACTGCTCGTCTAGCTCGTTGGAGTATATTATTACAAGAATTTACATTTTCAATTAAACATTGTAAAGGCCGCGATAACTATATCGCGGATTTCTTTAGTCGCAATCCGGACAAGACTTTTCATCATGTAGAGCCGGAGCGTCTGATAGTGTCTAGCCTAATATCCTATCATGAACCTCAAAAAACCACTAGCGAGCTAAGCGTACTAGCAATCGCTTGTCATTTTGAACTTGATCCTATGCTAAAGAACTGCCTCAAGCAACTGAGCGAGATGCAAGGCAAGGACGAGACGATTGTGAAATTAGCGAATAAACAGCGAACCGCGGACTCTCGCGATAAATGGCAACAATATAACGGAATCTGGTTTCAGCAAGATTCGCACGATGGGGGGTGGAGACTCGTAATTCCCGAAACCCTACAACCGATGATACTGGAATTAGAACATAGTAGGTTAGGGCATCCCGGTGTATTTAAATTGATAACGCATCTCCGACGGTTTTATTACTGGCCACGTATGGCAAGGGACGTGAAGGCGTTCACTCGGAACTGCGACCTGTGTCAGCGCGTAAAATATTTGACATATAAGATGGAAGGGGGATATGGTAAAGTAGTCGCGACGAAACCAGGTGAACTCCTGACGGTGGATTTTTACGGGCCTCTCCCAAAATCAGTCGCCGGCGTTCAGTATACAGGGTGTCCCATTTTAAAGTACGCATTACGTTTACAGCGGACCTGAAGGTCCAATCGAAAAATGTGTCCTACAAAAGTTGTCCGGTTCAGAGGGGGACACATGAAGAATTTTAGTTTTGCGGTCCAGCATCCTAATTGGTGATGCTGTGAAGGATGGACCAGTTTTTTTAAATGGAATCATACATTTTTGTTTCAACTGAAATATTCTTCATTCAAAAGCGTACAATTTTCTCAGAAACATTTTTTTTGTAAAATGAATAGTTCGTGAGATAGAACAAAAAAACAAATACCACCATCAACAACAAGACATGCTCTCACTCGCTTTTTGAAGCTCTGTGCCGTTGCCGTATTGTGTCGTATCTGACCTTCTAATAACACGACGCAAATACAATGTTCTGGATCTTACCTTTTTGTAACACGACTTCCAATGTATCGTGCCTACTTTCTCATAACACGCCACAATACGTACAAGTACGACACGATAAGGTCTAGACAGCTCGTTACTTTTGCAGCAATTCAAAATGCCTGATTACACTCCTTCCGAAGTCGTTGATATTCTTCTCGTCTTAGGAGAATGTCGAGGGAATTACCGACGAGCAGCTAGATTGTATGGAGAACGATATGGTCATCTCCGACATCGATTCCCAAATGATAGGGCTATTGTGAAACTGGAACGTAGGGCTCGACAAGGACGCTTACAACGCCAAAGAATCGTCCGAAATTTTGATCCCGGAGCCGAGGGTCGCGCAGCTGCCGTAAATATCGCTGTTTTGGCGATGTATGCTATGAATCCTCATTTGTCTCTCCGAAAAGTCCAAACTTATTTAGGGGTATCAAAAAGCACGGCGCAAAGAATCTTGAAAGCGTCGCATCTTCGTCCATATCGAATTTCCTTGCACCAACAACTTTCCGATCAAGACCATGTGCGTCGCGTTGCCTTTTGTCGGTGGGCAACTGGGCAAATCAGGCGAAACCCGCACTTTGCCCGCTACCTCTTAATGAGTGACGAGGCGACATTCCAGAGCGATGGCCACCTTAACCGTTGGAATTCTCGATATTGGTCGGTTGATAATCCACATTGGATGAGACAGATTGATCACCAACATCGGTGGAAATTAAATGTTTGGTGTGGGATCGTCAACGGATATCTCGTAGGGTCATATTTCTTCGAGGGACCGGTGACCGGGCAAAGATATCTCGACTTTTTGCAGAACGCATTGCCAGAGCTTTTGCAAGAAGTTGACTTGGATACACGAGCACGAATGTGGTTCCAACAAGATGGAGCACCTCCTCATTATCACCGAATCGTAAGGAATTATTTGCAAGCTACCTACGGTGGTAATTGGATCGGTCGAGGAGGTCCAGTCGAGTGGCCACCAAGATCGCCGGATCTCACATCGCCTGATTTTTTTCTGTGGGGATTCCTTAAAGATGTTGTTTACCGGGAGCCTCCAACGACTAGGGTTGACATGATAAATAGAATCACTAATGCGTGCAGAGCCATTCCAAGGGCATTCCTTTTGAAAACGGCGCAGAGCTTCGAAAAGCGAGTGAGAGCATGTCTTGCTCTTAATGGTGGTATTTTTGAACACCTGTAGTCACCCCACTGCTGCTCCGCCTCGACCTCCCTGTGCCTAGCAGTATTTGTTTTTTTTTGTTGTTTTATCTTACGAACTATTCATTTTACAAAAAAAATGTTCCTGAGAAAATTGTATGTTTTTGAATAAAAAATATTTTAGTTGAAACAAAAATGTATGATTCCATTTAAAAAAACTGGTCCATCCTTCACAGCATCACCAATTAGGATGCTGGACCGCAAAACTAAAATTCTTCATGTGTCCCCCTCTGAACCAAACAACTTTTGTAGGACACATTTTTCGATTGGACCTTCAGGTCCGCTGTAAACGTAATGCGTACTTTAAAATGGGACACCCTGTATATTTGTAGTTATGGACGCGTTTTCTAAGCTAGTGACACTGTACCCGATCAAACGGGCTACGACGCAGATAGCTCTTAAAAAGATCTTGTACGATTTTGTCGCACGCTTTGGAAAACCATGTAGAATTCTATCCGACCATGGAACGCAATTCACGTCTGCTGGATGGAGGACTAGATTAGAACAAGCTGGGATCGCAATCTCATTTTCATCCATTCGGCACCCGCAATCTAACCCGACGGAACGCGTTATGCGGAAGCTAGGGCGGCTGTTTCGCACGTACTGTTCCGAGAGACATACTAAATGGGCGAAATTCATAACACAGATAGAATTCTTATTAAATGCAACGACACACCATAGCACAGGCTACGCTCCATATGAACTGTACTTTGGTAACAAAATCCATCACGAACTGCTTGACCCCGTCCGTATCCCAAAAGACGCACCTGTGGCTCACCATCAATAAATCATACTTGCGCGAAAAAACCTACGGAAAAGTCACGGAATTCGACTTTGACAGCAGGGCGCGATATCGCGTGTCTCATTGAAAGTAGGAGATTTGGTTCTCCTGAGGGTTCCGCATATATCGAGTGCCTTAGACCGGACAACTCATAAGTTTTTTCACCTATATAAGGGACCATATCCTAATCACAAAATGCATTGGATTGAATGCCTTTGTCTTGGCTGACGTTAACAATCAAGAAATTATCAAAGGTACTTATAATCGTACAAACCTAAGAAAATATCATTTCGCTCATCAACCACAAGTTGAAGTTAATCCACTGCCTAGTCCTGGATCCGTCTCCAATTCGTCTCAATAGATGTATGAGTGCGTAAGTGACATTTTAATTAAAAATTTTTAATTGTAATACTTGACGATCCAATATGTGAGAATTTAGATATAAGACGCATATATTAAGATAAGAAAATGACAAGGACTAACAAATTAGGAAATAAGTATAAAATCAATATAGAACAATACAAATAGAACAAAGGATAATGTAATAAATACAATAACTGGGAGAATTGAATACATGCGAATAATGTCGCGATTGGTGCCTGGATCCAGTCGTGACATCCCCACAGATATTTAATATGGCATGTATCAGCATGTGAGCGTTAATTATTCCTGTCTGATCCATAAATGAATCACCCAGGAACAATGGGGGATAATGTAAGCGTGCTTAATAGAATACACTTGGACACACATGCAGAAAGTCGAGATTGAGCGAAGATATTCGGAAATTACCGAAAACAGGTGGAGAAGGAATGTCCGAGTATCGCTAGCGGTACTCGGTCTCTTTCTCCCAGGACCGCCGACGAGGCTACTTGCCCATACATATTGTACCAGATAAGCATACCACATTATTTTCATATCCATTCTCCTGATTACTAAGGTCCTGGGAACTGAGCCTTATTTTACCTAATTATATTATCTATTCAATACATGCATCTCTGTATATCGTAATTGTATCCACGCTCTATGGCGAATTCCTCTAATATGTCTGTTGCATTGACAATGACCATATCATACACCTATATGATATTATAAATCTGCTAGTCTCACTTTCGATTATGTTTTAATTGTATGTAAATATATGTTTTATACTGATATGCTCTGAACCTTGTGACCGCATTGCTTAGTTATTTTATTTATATATTACTTACTGATTTGTAACGACCTACGTGCACTACTGTGACAAATAATATATCCAACATATTGAGTTCACGTTAATTTCTATTTATTTATTGAGTGAGTGCTTTTCCCGTCTCGTACCTGAATTCGTGTTTTTGATATATACCTGCATATATATAGTTGCTAATTATATATATAGCTCGCTCGCTACGCTTGCTCGATCGGATTTTCCTATGTCCTAGATCGCTGGGCTCGCTTCGTTGTCAACATTCTGCCAATTATTTCGATGAGTATCTTCATGCACGTACGGCGATGCATTTCATACTATCTGAATCCTTTGATGAGCAGTAATGTTAAATGTGGTAGTATATTAATACAATCACTGTTTGTAAGATTTGGCTTGACTACCTAATAATTGTGCTCGCTCGTACGCTCGCTAGATTGGATTTTCCTATATCCTAGCTCGCTAGGCTCGCTCCGTTCTCAGCATTCTGCCAATTGTTTCCATGAGTATCTCAATGCATGTATATGTACGCTGATGCAGTTTATATCATCTGAATCCGTCGATAAGCAGTCATGTTCAATGTGGTAGTTTAATATAAATATGTTAAAAGCACAAAGGCCTGAAATAATGACACACGCTATCATTCGTTGTTTTCCAAGCCCTGTAAAGATATGTTCTTGTGTGCATGTATTAAATATAATATATTTGGCCCATTGAATACACGAAAATATTTGAAAACGAATAATAATATATCAAAGACCTGCCACGTTGAATGAAATCTTTGTCACTTATCAATTTATGTTGTAGACTAAACATGATGCGATTCAATAACCGTACACCTATAACCTAACCTCAAAATTGCACTCTTCGTCATTTCATGAGAGATTGTTATAATTTCGCCCTCCACTCTGAATATGAATTTTATCATAATAAGTGAGTATAGGAAGCATAAAAGAGAATGAAATTTGCAAAATGTTCCGATGTACGAATATGAACAGAACTGACAGCTCTGTCTCGTTATTATTATTATCCATCAGTGACTTATCGCCTTGGTATAGGCATGTAGTCGTAACACAGCTCTGTCTCGTAAGCCCATCTGTCCGTTTACTCCGTGGTCTAAGATGGGCAATCGATTCGCGATCATACGTCATCAGCGTCGATAAGAGCGCCATCTGACAACTGATATTGAGTACTTACATCTCTGCTGTCTAGTGGTGGCCACTCTTTCCTAATTTTCATCCGCATAGATTTAGTGTACTGTGAGATCTGGCTGAAGGCGGTGAAGACGACGAAAAATTTCGATCGAAACGTGTACTCAGAAACTTAAAATAATCATATCTGAGCTCTCCGTACACTGATTCAATCGAAGTTGGACTCGAATGAACGCTCTTCCTGCCCACAATCTGAGATAAATATTTCAATCCCATGGATTTCGCAAAGTGCAAGATATAAGGGAAATACTGTGTTCCCACCACGCCGTCCAGCTCCCATACGGGTATAGAGACTCGTCAAGTCCCGCGCGGCGTGTATACCTATATACAGGGTGTCAATTAAGTAACGGGACGGCTGAATATCTTCTGAAGTAGGATATTTTTTGAAAAGGTCAACATCATTCTGGATGTGATTTTTGATGAGGAATTCAATGGTGACCTCGATTTTGACCTTGACGATGACCTTCCAGGTTATTTCAAGGTCAACTTTTTTTTTTTTAATGGACACCCCCTTTTTTCACATCAGCATTCGAAAGAGCGCAAAATTTTACGTCCGAACACGTATTTAGATCATAGGGAAATCTTGAACTTGACGTTCATTCTTGGGTCAATTAAACTTAAATAAGGTGTGGATACCTCTGGGAATAGAAGCTTTTCAAATTCTCTCATGACGATCGAAGTTATCAATTCTAACGAGGCGCATTTAGTAGTGACCCTTATCATGACGTTGACGATTACCTTCAAGGCCATTTCAAGGTCACCTTTTTTCTCGATGGAAACCTGTATTTTTAAGTGCCGGAATCAATAAGACGAACAGTTACACATTTACATCAAAAGATTTGGAAAAAATCAATTAATTCATACTGAATCCACACCTTATTTAGGTTTAATTGACCCAAGAATGAACGTCAAGGTCAAGATTTCCCCATGATCTAATTACGTGTTCGGACGTAAAATTTTGCGCTCTTCCGAATGCTGATGTGAAAAATGGGGGTGTCCATTTGAAAAAAAAAAGTTGACCTTGAAATAACCTTGAAGGTCATCGTCAAGGTCAAAATCGAGGTCACCATTGAATTCCTCGTCAAAAATCACATCAGGAATGATGTTAACCTTTTCAAAAAATATTCTACTTCAGAAGATATTCAGCCGAACCGTTACCTAATTGACACCCTGTATATCATATATGATGATATTTTTTTTTTATTGTACTTGGCGCGACACTTTACCGAGTCTCTTGATAATAGTGTCAAATATATCGGCCATAGCTTTATTGAGTATGTATAGATTATAAGACGAGATGATATGATGTGTGTGTTACATGATGCATGAAGCGTTAGCCGTGATAGTGATGAATAATCATGTATAACCTACTAACCTAATAACCTATAGATTGACGTGTGAATCAGTTGGAAAATAATTGTAATTCATAACTTCTCCCTCGAAGAATACAAACGGGCGAAAGTTGATGTTTTCAATCTTTTCAAGTGATGACAGAAGAAATTGTAACCTGAAAATTTACGGTAAGTTGATTTGATAAAAATACAATTAAATTAGGAAATGCAAGTTACGCTGTGCCTGACAAACAAGATTCTTTGTTGATTTTGCGTGTGAAACCATGTCCAGGACTAGATTCTAGATCATTGAGACTATCGTGTAACTCATTAATACTTCTTGACTGATACAAGACATTCATCAAACACAGACTGAACCCTGCAAGAACCACCTGTCGAAACAGGCAAATAGAGGAAACATTCAGCTTCAGAAAAACGGAAGGAGTCAGCTTGTACTAATCCATAGATGAAAGGAGCTGATTTTGGTCGACTTGTAGTGGGGAATTTGAATGCGTTCTGCCGCGACTACTTGTCTTTCACATTCTAAACTTTGGCCATTCTCAGACTGAGACTTAAAATACTATCGGAGACGACTGCTTGCTTCTTATAATGTAAAACTCAGGACTTTAATAATTCTTTGGACGCTGACTTGGAATACCTACTACGACGACTACTCGTCTATCACAGAATTACATTTTTAAAACTAACAATTCTTAGATTATTAAATTTTAGACTCTATCAATACCTACATCACCGACTTTGAATACTCGCTCAGGCCGCTTTTAGCCTAAAATCATATGATAACATAATGTGCCAAAATATGCTCCAAGTTGACCGAGACTATCGTGTAACTCATTAACTACTACTTTACTGATACTAGACATTTATCAAACCCAGACTGAACTCCTGAAGAACCTAAACCTGCGCACCCGTCGAAACAGGCACAGAAAGGAAACATGCAGCTCCAGAGAAACGGAAGGAGTCGGCTCGTACTTATCCAGATATAACAGGAGCTGGTTTTGGTAGAATCGTAGTGGGGACTTTGAATGCCTTCTCCGGCGACTACTCGTCTTTCACATTCTAAACTTTGACCATTCTTAGACTAAGACTTAAAATACTATCAGAGACGACTGCTCGCTCCTTATAATGTAAAATCCTCAACTATAAGCTGAATAAATAAAAATGCGTGCAAGAAAATCTTATGTTCCAGCTGATTATTTATTCACTTTCCAAAGTTTACGATCACATTTCAATACTATCACTTCATTATCACATATACTATTCAGTCATTAATTTAGAAAATTTGAAATATTTACATGGATGATTCTTCTTATTGCAATTCGTTTCAATAGAAATGGATGCCTACTACCAGTCCATGTTCTTCAATTATTATTCAAAGATTAAAACTTTAAAAATTATAATCTGGATAATATTATAAAAATCAATTAGTTAGTTATCTGAATTTTTTATTTAATTAATTGAATATTGTATTCAATATCAAATCATATCTTTCTCGTCAATGAAAATAATATATCTATATTACCATACATTCATGAATTATTATTATAAGTATTCTAAACATTTATTATTTTAATGTCTTATTAATAAAAATGAAAGTTAAAAAATTTTGGTGCACGTGACAACACGCTGGTCATAAATAACAATGACGAGATATGACCTCGACTAGGTTCGTGGCTTTGCTAATCTCGCTGCTAATATTATGCTGCTAATATTACGCTATTATATTGCTATTTAGTATTATTTTAGTCATCCAAATGGCTATTTCAGGTCTTTGTTCCAATGGCTGCTTTCTGTCATGTCTT
This sequence comes from Tenthredo livida, assembly GCA_963992785.1. Classification (NCBI taxonomy): domain Eukaryota; kingdom Metazoa; phylum Arthropoda; class Insecta; order Hymenoptera; family Tenthredinidae; genus Tenthredo; species Tenthredo livida. The sequence goes on from OZ023073.1 coordinate 7,234,193, forward strand.
TTTTCCGACGGTCTCCCCCTGGCCAATCACAAGTCAATTTTTGGAGCTGTTTAAAAGGCTCTTTCTAGAAACTGACCAAATTCCTTGCAGCCTTCAAGCGTATATCCACTTCTGTTTCCTTTCTTTGACTGTTTCAACGGGTGTGCAGGTTCAGGTTCTTCAGTTCAGTCTTTGTTTGATAAATGTCTAGTATCAGTCAATAAGTAGCTAATGAGTTACACGATAGTTTCGATCAACTGGGAGCATATTTCAAATTATATTTTATATTATATTTTATTTTGTATTTTTTTTTCTTTTTATATTAGATCATCAAATTATTTTAGGCTGAAAGCGGCCTGAGCGAGTATTCAAAGTCGGTGATGTAGGTATTGATTAGGGTGGGTTGAAAAAAAAAAAATTTTAAGGCTGGGGGTCGAATTTGTACCTTATAAAAAAAGAAAATTTTAAAAAAAAAAAAAAATATTTTTACTCAACGTTTGGAGGTAGCCCACTTGTGTTTTAAATAAATATTCAATCAAATGGGGTAGTTTCAACGGGAAATCCTTTTTTTGGTCCGAAATCGTGGAAAACATGTAAAAATTGTAGAATGTGATTTTTTTTTTACTCCAGTTTCATTCTAAGACAAGAGAAAGTGCATTTCATTTTTTGAAATGAAGTTAAATGCACTTTCTTTCGTGTTAGAATGAAAGTTGAGTAAAACAAAATCACATTCTACAATTTTTACGTATTTTGTACGATTTTGGACCAAAAAAGAATTTCCCGTTGGAAGTACCCCATTTGATTAAATATTTATTTAAAAAACGAGTGGGCGACCTCAAAATGTTGAGCAAAAAAATTTTTGTTTTTTCGAAAAATTTTCTTTTTTTATAAGGTACAAATTCTACCCCCAGGCAAAGGAGAAAAAAAATAAAATTTTTTTTCAACCCACCCTAGTATTGATAGAGTCTAAAATTTAATAATCTAAGAATTGTAGTTTTAAAAATGTAATTCTGTGACAGACGAGTAGTCGTCGTAGTAGGTATTCCAAGTCAGCGTCCAAAGAATTATGAAGTCCTGAGTTTTACATTATAAGAAGCAACCAGTCGTCTCCGATAGTATTTTAAGTCTCAGTCTGCGAATGGCCAAAGTTTAGAATGTGAAAGACAAGTAGTCGCGGCAGAACGCATTCAAATTGCCCACTACAAGTCGACCAAAACCAGCTCCTTTCATCTGTGGATTAGTACAAGCTGACTCCTTCCGTTTTTCTGAAGCTAAATGTTTCCTCTATTTGCCTGTTTCGACAGGTGGTTCTTGCAGGGTTCAGTCTGTGTTTGATAAATGTCTTGTATCAGTCAAGAAGTATTAATGAGTTACACGATAGTCTCAATGATCTAGAATCTAGTCCTGGACATGGTTTCACACGCAAAATCAACAAAGAATCTTGTTTGTCAGGCACAGCGTAACTTGCATTTCCTAATTTAATAGTATTTTTATCAAATCAACTTACCGTAAATTTTCAGGTTACAATTTCTTCTGTCATCACTTGAAAAGATTGAAAACATAAACTTTCGCCCGTTTGTATTCTTCGAGGGAGAAGTTATGAATTACAATTATTTTCCAACTGATTCACACGTCAATCTATAGGTTATTAGGTCAGTGGGTATTAGGTTAGATTCGACTGTCATAATTTCTACCTCTCCTTTTTTGGCTATCGGGACTGTCACGAGTTATGTGATATTTAGTGAGATTGACTAAGCTTCACGATCGGCCCACTATGTAGCGCTGTGGGTTTATTTCGTGTTGCCAACATAAATGTTCTGTCCAGAAAACTAGCCGTCTCATAATTAATGACCCCAAGTGTACATGGACATATATCAAACGTTTAGTAGACTTCCAATCTCGATGCACGTAATTATAATGTTGTTATCAGTAATTTCGTATTGCATGTAACGCCGTTTTTATTCTATCAATTTGAATTCGAATAATTTAATATCATGCTGCACAATGTCTCACCTTTGCTAGCTTATAGAATAGAATTGAATTCGAGTTTCTGACTCATCGAGATTGTAAAGCTATTGTAACAACGCTCATAAAATCGAAGAAATCTGTCATATTCTATGAACAGATACAGACCTTATTGATAGTCAATCTTCCTATGCAATTCTACGCACGATTGTTCCATCCAGTGTTGGGACGGATTTAACGACCAATTCTTGAACATTATAATATTTTGATAGTCTCTCTATACCTATACTATGTTTGATGTGAATGCACATACTAGTCGGTAACGTGGATGTAGTGTGTAGTGTATATTAGTGTAGGCTTGAAGAATCAAAGTAGTTTTATGGTCCATGATAATAGTTCAATCATTTTGGATAATACTGTATAATAAAAATGTATAATGATGGAATAGTTTGTAACATTGCATGTTACGACAGGCTTCTCACCCCTTAAACGACCTTAGCGAAGTGTATGAAAATGAGAAAATGAGTAGATGGACCCCGAGGTCTGACAGTGATTCCGAGAGGCGACCGTGACCGACCAAAGACTATCGAGCATATTATTTATTTTTTTGTTTCGATTTTACGACTTTTCTCTAACATGTGGAAGACGAGGCCCAGCCGATGGCTAAAAGACTGTGACAGAGACCCGCCACGACCAACGCACGACGTCCAAGTATCGACTGTTTGGATCCTACTCGACGAACGCCACATAAACGCTCCGGATGATAGTAGTGGCCACGCTACCTCCTGCTATTAAACCAGAGGACACGGGGGAGTGCCAAAGGCATTCTACACCGTGGGATGTCGGTGGTGGAGGAAATTCCCGCCACCACGAAGAGCCTGCAACCCGTGAGCCTCCGACGTAGCGAGCTAAAATCTGCGGTCGATTCGAAAATCGATATTTGGCCGTGACACGAGGGCGCTGATTACCGGCGCCATGCGGTCTAGTCACTCTGCGTTAGACTAGCCTCAAAGACACTCGTGTGTTGCGTTCTGGTGTAGTAAAATAGAAAACTTTGTTTTTTTCTTTGTATTGCGTTTAAGCCTCGTGGGCAGTTGAGTAACTCGTGTGGGTGTGTGTGAGCGTGAGAGTACGACATCTAGAGTTTTCTCCGAGGGATTTCCGTTTCGAGATGGATGTTGGGCGAGAAAAGACCGCCTTTCTCGCGTGGCTGGAAGACGGTAAGCGTTAGCCATTCTCACCCATGCTAATTTGAATTCGGCAGCGGCCGTCAGCCATATTGCCATTGAGCAGCCACGAGGCTAATTAATATTCCTTGCAATCAAATTAATACCGATTTCCGAAGGGTAGGTTGTCACCAGTGTCCCCATGTATTCTAGTTTATCGTTCGAGTAATTATTTTGTAGAGAAATATCGAGTATTTTATAGTCTGGTAAGTTCGGGTTTGATACCTGTCGCACACGGGTGCGACAGAGATAGTTATAGTCAGTCACTGTCGCTCTCTCTTCCTCCTGTGGGGAGAGAAACCACTCGTTGTTATTTAGATTTCGAGTCTGTATTTTTCGGGTTCGAGACAATAAATTCTATAAAAAAAAAATTAGTTGCGTTATTCGCAGAGTTAGGTTAAGTTAGTTTTAGTAAACGTTTGTAAATATTAATCCTGTTGATCAAATTCATTTCTTTTCTAATATTTATTGAGAGCCGAAGGCTCACCCACTGTAACTACTAGATTGTTAATTAGTTGTAAGTTCCCTTCGTGGAGTTTGATTAGCGTGTTAGCGAAGATATTGTCCCACGAGGACCTAGTTTGTCGAGCTATTTAATTTTTGCATGATTTTTCCTTGTTATTGCTATCCTACGTGGAAGCTAGTCGTTTATTTATTATTGTAAAACTCGCCAAACGTGGCCAGGTCGCTTTTACACGACCCGTGGCCGTTCTTTATCCGAGAGGAAATATCCTCGATTGTTCAAATTATCATTTCTATTATTTTTCTACTATTTTTATTGAATAAATTTTACTTTTCTTTTGTTAAAATTTAAACGCTCGAGTCGTTATTTTACGTCCCGCTAATCCTTCACTTGATCCTGACCCCTCTCCGCGGTACTGTAGCTGGCCAACGCGTTAAGTATCCGTAGGTAAGATCTTGTTTATATTTTTGATCGGCGGTTATCCGCCTGGCGCCCAGCATAATTTCCAGGTGATTAATTTTGGCCAATTGTCGAGTGGATGGTTCTCGGAGGCTAGTGTCCGGTCTAGTTCGGGGACTAAATAAAATCCACGTCACAAGTTATATTTGAACGAAACAAGTTATTGCCTTCAGGTATGATTGAGTTGTAAAGCGACCAAAAAATAAAGTCGATTCTTCACACCATTATCAAGATGTGTGTCTGTGTCTGGAAAGCACCAACTATTTATTCATTTATATTTGCTCGTGCACGCTGGGCCTAAGACAAATTCTATTATACTATTATATTAGAACGTACACTGAGAGAACAGTATTTTTACTATCAAAATACCAAGTATTACCGAGCGAGTTTAGTTGTAGTCAAGATACGTATTGCTGTCAGCGAAATACCGGTTATGAGAATAACACGCTGCGTCGCCATACGTATAATTCTGAACAAAATACTGTGTATTGCTAGTAGAGCAATACCAAGCTTCGTTCCCAGAACAACAAATATTGTCAGCGGAAAAATACAGTTTTCTCAGTGTACAATTGCGTTGGAAATCGTAGACTATGTGATATATAATATTTTATGCGACGTTCCAACACTGGATGATACCATAAAAATGGTTTTGGTCGCAATAATCCTGTAATAAAATAAGAGATTAGTAGATGAGTAGCACTATACTTCCTTATATGCATTCAGGTTGATGTATGAATCTGCATAACTTATATGGGCGTTTCCAGCGAAAATGTCATTTTTGTTCTAAAAAAAAGTGCTGTTAAAGATTTTGAGGCACATCATCCAAATTTTTTTGGTAGTCTACTTGAATGTTGATCAGTGCATTCCATAGGTTGACCCATTTTATTTAGCTTGCGCAGGCGGTACGGATTAAAAAAAAAATATATATATCATTCAGAACGGATAAAAAAAAAAAAAAAAAAAAAAAAAAAGCACAAAACGTAGGTAACGAAAAATACGAAGCGGAATACCCGGTGGGATATTTTTCCGTGAAATCATCACTTTCAGAGAGACATTAAAAAAAAAATCGAATTTTCGATGGTAAAAACGCGTGTGAATATCTCAAATTTTGAGGCACACTGTTGAAATTTTTTTTGTACGACATTTTTATGGTAACGCTTTCAAATAAAAATTGCAGTATTTTCCTTGCCCTTGCGCACGACGAGTAGGAATACGAGCATGTCGGTCGTGACATTATCGGTCGTGACATTTTTGCCCTAAAACAGCAATAAAAAGTGTGCGCAGTTCAAAAATGACTCATAATGATTTCGTACTTCTTGTGAACACGGTTTCAATTGAGTCACTCATAAATTTTCCGGTGTGCCTGTTGGAGGAATAGAAATAAATGCTCTTTTGGTCGTGACATATTCCGAGAAATATTTAGTTTCACGAACTTTATGTCTGTATTAGTCGTCAAATATTGTTAGCACATCGATGCCCTTCATGCACAGTATTTCTAACGCCAAACTGAACTAATGTAGACTATGATAAAGAACGAATTGCATTGCGCACAACTGTGGCATACGATTATGTCGGTCGTGACAAGTATATCCCAAAGGCTCGGGACACACGTTCCATCCTTTATTTTGAGGGTGCAAGACTTGGCACATCATTAGATCGTAAAATTCCACATTCTGTATGGTTAGCTGAGGCAACCCGAATTTTATGCGGTTTTTTTGAAGCTGCGCACAAGTTCCGCAAACAGCAGAAGCAATAAATCTGTCCGTCGGGACATACGTTGCTCAGGAACACTTCGCGTCTTTCCGAGAGACGCTGTAATGTGAGGTAGCTAGAAATCATTATGAAAAGTTGTTTTCCGGGTACATTTCACTCATATGTAACAGCTCATGCTATAGGAATTCAAATTCATACGTTGGCACGGGTTAAAAAACTCGAGGGATCGAAAAATGACATTTTCGCTAGAAACGCCCATATGCGCATGGCTGCGTAGGATTCTAACTGAGTTATGTGATGTATGGTAAAAATATCAATTTTTCTACCCATCGTCGGCTGCTGAATGAAATGTTGGTAGTTCTGACTGATCTAGCAGTAACTCTGTATCGTTCCAGCCAATACTCGATATCAATGTTCTTCAATCCAATTAGGTTTAATAACTATTTCACCAAACGAAATTGTGTATTACAATTTTGTCATACCTGAATGCATAAAAAGGTAGAGATATTAGTGCGTGATACAAGTTATCATGTTGATTGATTATTTCATAATCATTTTCGCCGATCATCAGCAATGAATTGTGGCAACATGTTTCTTGTTTCAGTCTATTTTATTCGCATAACCAGGTATTGATGTTTCATTGTTTGACTTACAATTCAAACCATTGCCGAATTCGACGTACTGCCCTGTGGTGCACTGAGTGTACTTCTGTCGCACTCTGAAATAGGAGATAGAAGAAGATGAAAGTGCACTCAGTGCGCACTAGTGCAGTAAGTCGAATTCAGCATAACTGTGAGAGATCATAGTACATCGCCGTGATAAATAGTTGAATTACAGAATAAATCTGTCATTGGAAATGTATGTATCATGTTCAGTCTGTTTCAACATGTTGCCAGATTGTTTGTGCATAGGTATAGATATACGTAGGATAGATATACGTTTGGATATATTTTATATTTGCTTCCGTTTTTGCCCATTCTTATATTTTTTGTACGTCATTATCATGTGAATATTTGGCAATTATTTGATGGATTTATTCTATATTTGCTTTCGTTCTTGACCATTCTTATATTGTTTGTACGTGATTATCTTGTGAATTATTGGCAATCATTTGATGAATTGTGACGAGCAGAGCCGACGGTGGGGGTTTTACTCCGTCGGATTACACGACTGACAAAGATTCGGCACCTTCCTTGGGTTGCTAAAAGTTGGGCGCCGGGTACCTAGGGGTACCGCGGTGAACAAAATAAAGGGGACGGGAACGGAATGATAATATAAATATAAATGAAATAATAACAATAATTGAAATAAAGTAAACTAGAGTAATAGTATTAATTGAATTAAATAAAATCTATTATAATAAACAAAATAAAATAAGCGGAGATATTAATTAACAACAATTATACTATACGGTTGGCTCAGCGTGAGGGGAACATGGGGGCGAAATAATTCAGGGTAGACTTATATATTTTTATCGTTTATGGATTTAATCACAAAGAAACCAATTTTATTCGAAACGATGATTAACAATAAATATTTAGAACAATTGAACACAAGATAAAACAAATAAAACAATCGAAGCCGATTCCTTGGATCGGGACTAACAAAATTAAACAATTGAAACAAAAATTAATTCGGAACAGCTGACTGACTAGGTCACAGATGGAAAGTAGGACAGATAACAATATAGAATATAAGGTAGTATAGAAGAAGATAAGGTAGGACAATTTACATAAAAGGAAGAAAACAAATATGGTACGGTAGGAATCAATCTCACTAAAATATTAGTTCATAAATTATAGGTCGATAACATAGGGGGATTGGGAATCTATAAAATCAATAGTTTGGGGACTTCTTAGAACTAATGGGACCAGTCGGTATTACAGAATTTCCTATAGTACATGTGAGGCGTCTCTCTATAGGAAGTGCAAGGCGTCGGGACTAGATTCAAACCAGTTCGTACAAAGATGGCCAAGGCAACTTTACACGAGGCACGCCATGCAACTACGCCGCAACAAATTAACACAAAGGGAACGCGGGAATCTAATACAAATTATAAATCGAAGTCATGATACTTATACCAGCTCAAGGTTTATTAAGGGTTTACTGACTACTTTCAGCGACAAGGGGTTACGGGAAGGGGATTATTTTACATTAGCTAATCTACAGCCTGTAGACCGATTTTTCCAGAGATCCGTGGCTCGACAAGCCGTCGAGATTTTTGTCGTATTTGACTACGAACTTATTTTTCCACGCGGGGATATATTTTCTGAGAGTTTAACAAATAACAATTATCGGTAATTCAAATTAACAAGTAATAATACTTTCAAGGAAAGAGATACGGAAATATTTAACACACGATTTAAGACAAATAATTGACGATACGATAACTACTAATTATACGAGAAATAAGGAAGACACGATAAACAAGGTTTAGACGATAAATAATAAAAATACGATGAAGAATGACGATACGATAAATAATGAAAACACGATAAATTATAACGACACGAGAAACAGGGACGATACGACCATTATTGATGCTATGATTATTATAGACGGTATTTTCTCGAAAAATCAATCGATAAGGCACAATATATATCAGGGGGGAATACAATAATCAATAATATAATCAATCATCAATAGTTGAACAAAACTAAAGCACGACAATTCGATGATAGGTTAATGGCGTCACCCTCCTCGAGGCCTGACCCAACTACGCAAGAAGAAACGAATTTCTTTTTAATCAACCTATAATCAATCGAAGAGTCGTCTTAAGTCGGAATCTTACCTTTTACAAGGTACAACACTCACTAACTTAGTTTATGACGTTAATATTTATTGGCTTTAGACGTTAATATTCGATAAACTTCGAACAAAGAAACAATTAAAATCGTTTTTCAATAAACAGGACTGTATCGAACTGATTCCAAGCAAGAAGTGAAGCGTCTAGATCTGTCTCTATCTAAATGCTATTTTGGGGGGTGAAGGGGGGTATTGCGCATAAAATTAATGGGCGTGTTGACTTCTGCAGCCGGGTTGTGTCGTGGGCCTGACAGGGCCTTTTGGCACCTCAAGCTTTCGCCAGGGGGTTGTTAGATGTCTCGTCGTGTTCTATTTGTTTCGATATCCTGGAAGGCGGAATTCTGCATATTGGACCGGTGGACCAAGCCGGTGCGGGACAGGTAGAGGAAGGATAAGGGCTACTCCATGTGACAGATTCTTATTGCAGCGCTCTTCCAGGCATATCTCGGGATACGATGACTCGTTTGTCCCCCGGTTAATCACTCGAAGGCCGGGTGGCCTGCCAGGCCGGATGAGATTGAGGGATGATCTCCCTCGATGATTTCGGCAGGAACGGTACGGGAATATAAGATATAGGGAACGGGAAAAAGTATTAGTACATGAACTTATAATTACTACAATGGACCTTGGGCACTTGAGCTGGGACTTCTCGCTTTGAATTCGGTTTATTAACTAAGGTGGTCACTTCGGTTTGAGGAAGAGGAGATGGTTCATTTACGAGGCTGACAAATCTGCCTCGTTACAGAATATATTTCATATTTGCTTTTGTTTCTGACCATTTTCATATTGTTTGTACGTAATCATCTTGTGAATTATTGGCAATCATTTGATGAATATATTTTATGTTTGCTTTTGTTTTTGACTATTTTCATATTGTTTTAATTTTTTTTTTTTATGTTGGATATATTTCAGTTGCCTTCTTTTTACTATACCTTTTGTTTAAGATGAGTTCGATTTGTTTTTAATATAAATGAATAACGCGTTAGTGCGCAGTCACTGCCGCGCAGTTATCATCGTTCAATTGTTATATTTATGTTGATCAGCCATGATCGCTACAACCGCATCGCTTTGAATTGTGAAAGAAATAAATTACGATTACATACTAAAAAATGTGTTATATTTCAAACAAGTTTGAAACATAAAATGGTGCTTCGAGCCGGATGCGCGGTCAATCGGATAAACAGTCAATTAAACCATTAAAATACGTAAACGGAGTAAAGCGTGGGTTTCCCATGGACGCGAGCTCAAACGAATCGTCAAGATGATGATACCGGTAATATCTGAAACAAAGAACAATAAACGAGTGATTAGTACTTGTTAATCAGTGCTAAATTAAACGATATTCATCATAAATACGAAAAAACGAAGAGAAAAACAACGGCTTTCTTTAAAAAACGGAAGGAAGAGAGTAGCGTCGGTTTCTCTCTCTCACACAATTAAAGAAAGATTGCGCCCGCCATCTTTATGAGAAGCGTGGGTCCAGCCGTGGTACCAGACAAGAAGACCGAAGACGCCCGAGTCGACTCGAGTCTACACGAATGAAAAAAGAAGACTGTCAGCGAAAAGCGTCTGCTGCACGAAACGTCAAAGATAACCTGATCGCGAGTCTAATCGAACGAGAACTGTCAACAACGAATATCAACGATTGAAGGAAGACAACTAGAACAGGTTAGTGAGGCCCCACGCGAAAGAACTCCTATCCCTGTCTTTTCTGTCTCTGTCCTTCAATTTCCTTTCACACTCTCCTAATCTACAAGATGACGTCTCTAAAGAAATTGATACATAAGAGAGGCCTAATTAAAGGCAAATTAACAAGGTTTGAAAAGGCCTTGACACCACACGTCGAGGAAGAATTAGACACTGCATCGTTACAAGAACGCTTCAACAATTTAGCGGAAATAGAAAAAGAATTCGGAGATATACAATTTCAAATAGCAGGAGCTCGGATTGACGAAGCTAAGCCGGACCTTGAAGATGTCTTACTTCTAGACGATGCTGACACAGAGCAGTTTGAGAGAAACTTCTACAGGATAAAGGCAGCCGCTAGAGAAAAATTGAGTAGCGCATTAACCACAGCAGGAAGAAATTCGCAAAGCAGCGGAACAGGACATCGAACGAGTGAATCCCGAGTCAAACTACCAGAAATACAATTGCCTGAATTTGGAGGTAATTGGGAGAAATGGACAGAGTTTAAAGACTCTTTCGAATCGACTATCCATCAAAAGGTATATCTTCAAAACATTGAAAAATTCCAGTACCTGAGGGGTTCATTATTTGACGAAGCAGCGAAAGTAGTGAGTTCACTATCAACGACTGCTGAAAAGTATGACTTAGCTTGGCAACTTATGAAAGAAAAGTACGATAACAAGCGACTTATAATGGACTCACATTTAACAGAATTATTGAATGTTCCGACACAGGCTAAGCAAGGTTACGCGTCGCTGAATCAGCTGGTAATCAAGGTACGGAGCCATACTCAAGCGTTGAAGGTATGAGGAGCGCCGATTGATCATTGGGATATGATACTAATCCATATCGTCGCTAGCAAGTTGGATTATTACACCAGATCAGAGTGGGAGAAACTAGTCGCAGCAAAATTAAGTGATCAAACGTCTACCCTGAAGGAGCTACTGGATTACTTATCGAATCGCTGTCTAACGCTTCAGATTATGAATCAAGGAAAGTCCACGTCTGAAGTTAGTAAGCAGGCAGCACAAAAAACGGAAAAGAAGGTATCGCTAGCTTCAACGAGTGAAGCAAATTGCGCTCACTGTCAGGGAAGTCATCTCGTGTATAAATGTGAATCCTTCAATAAGCTATCGACACAAGAAAAATGGGACGAAGTCAAACGATTGGGGCTTTGTTCAAATTGCCTAAGAAAGGGGCACATAAGTAAATTTTGTATTGCCACAAATTGTAAAATTTGTTCACGCAATCATAATACGGTTCTTCACCTTGAGAGTGGTCTTCGATGGATCAGCAAAGACTTCCCTCGGAACATCTCTGAATGACAAACTCCTAGCTGGGCCCAACCTGCAACAAGAAATTTTTGACATCATTGTGAGATTCCCTTTGCATACTCACGTGATAACAGCGGACATTACGGCAATGTTCAGACAAATCGAAGTCGAAGAGTCGGACAGAGATTTGCAACGGATAATTTGGCGCAGGGAAAACGAGCCTTCTATACAAGTTTATTCATTAAATACAGTAACGTACGGCACTACTTGTGCGCCATACTTGGCAATGCGTTGCCTGAGACAGGTCGCTGAGGATGACGGAGAATATCCGCAGGCCGCAGAAGCCCTGCGGGGAGACTTCTACATGGACGATGTACTTACCGGAGGAAACTCCATCGAAGAAGTTACTGAGCTACAAACCCAGCTATCTGCCCTACTAATGGGTGGAAGATTTGAACTACGCAAATGGAGATCAAATGAACAAAGAACATTAAGTCATCTATCAGAAGAATCAAAAACGAACAAGCTTTTGGTAGTAGACAAACACGAGGCAGTCAAAACTCTTGGGCTACTATGGGACAGCGACAAGGACGTTTTCCAATACAACCACAAGTCTAAGATGATCGACAAGGTCACCAACAGAAGATTATTATCTGATATCGCTCAGATTTTTGATCCGTTAGGACTGATCGGACCAGCACTAATTCAAGCTAGAATGATCATACAAGAGTTATGGATGCTACAATTAGATTGGGATGAAGAATTTCCAGAAACTATAGACAGGACGTGGAGAAGTCACTACAATTCCCTGGGAAAATTGAACGAGCTACGTATTGTTGTAACTTGTTTAACTCCCGTTATTCAAGGAATGGGGAATTAAAAGGGTTGTTCCCAGAGGTGATCTTTGACAATCACTCTAAGTGCTAGATAGCGACAAAGTAGTTTTTATTTAATATTTAACAAGTACAAAAGAATTGCGTTTGGAGCACTTGCTCCGGTTCGAGTCAATGAGTATTCGGAGATAGCCTCCGCTTTCTTCAAGGTATCTGCTCAAGACTGAAGCGCGGCTCCGTCTTTAGCCTAATTTATAACTTACATAATGCTTACTCGATTATTGGCGCAACCTGCAATGCGATGCGCTTTGTCGCATTCCAGGTCATGCCTTGCTTAATTATTAAAGGTAGTCAATTTACGAAATGTATTGGAATGTTGAGTAACAATTCTCAACATCCCTCCCCCCTTAGGAGAATAGGCCTCCGGACTATTTTTCCCTTATTTACTAAGTACAAATTTCCTTACTCTTATCCTTATTTGCTAATCTTATATTAGTCCAATCCCGGTTTTATTCATTTTGATAATAGATACAATAATTGGTGTTACTTAGGTATGTATAATTTCTTAATCCAATTTAATTCAAGCTTCTAGTAAAAATCCATTTAATTTTTAATACCGGATTATGTTGTACCCGTGATCGACGTGTTCCGTTTAAAATTGATAATGGTTTCTTTGGCTACCGGAGTCCGTTTTCGCGGCTGCGGAGGCTCCGGTGCCACTGTTGGCCCTGACGTTTCTTTACATCTAAATTTACCTGTAGATACACATTTATAGATTATGTAACTTATCATGCCTACTAATACTATTCCACTTATTGGATACAAAGGTGCCACATACGGCAGGTGCCGCCTGTGACTATTGTTCTTATCGTCTAATTCCTTATGTAGGTTCTCAAGGCTATTTCCCAATGAGTTTAGCTCGTTTGCGTCTCGCAGGACGCTCTTGAGTACTACACTGACACCTTTCTCGTTAGACTTCGGGATTGCCTCCCAGTCTGTTTCGTGGAGACTCAGATTGTACGGTGGCAGGTAACTGAATTCCTGCCTGCTTTGATACTGCCGTAATGTCTCCATACGGAAATCCTTCGCAGTTACAGCGCATTTCCCGTTGAGAGCTATGATGCCAGTGCCTATCAATGTTTCACGCGCCGCAGGCAACCCTTCGCAAGCTACTGTGATTGCCTCGGCCTCTGGAGCTATATATAACCATGTTCCTGGTCTATTCAAAACTAAAACTATTGCCTTGTTTACCCTAACAATTCTTTTCGGGCATTGCGATAGTTCTACGTCCAGCTTTGAGAGAATAGCAATTTCACAGGGTGAACCTATTCCTATTGAGTTCGTAGGGCGCCTTGGGTCGCACAAATAGTGTTCACCTAAACGTTTACACGTCCCCAAGTCCGCCTCCTTCATTCGTAGGTAATTTCTATAATCATGGTCCACCACTGCTAATTCCTCCGTTGTTTCTAGATAACAATAGGTATCGTTTTGTGCCCTTACAGGCAGAGGATATACTTTGCTGATGCTATACTCTTCACTACCTATGAGAGGTATTTCTATTACTGTGACTACCGTATCTTCCCTCCCGTAAGATTTAATATCCGCGACTGTCATCAACAATGATACCCCTGGTCGCGTCAATGGTATAGGGAAGCTGTGACCCGCCGGCAGGTGTGGTAGTGCCGACGAGAGGTACTCTAGTATTTTGGCTGGAGTAAGCACGGTGGGGTTGATAATACCCCTTTTTATTTCTGTTAAAAATTGTACCAAATCCTTCACATCACTCAGCAACGCATCTACTATTAGGCCTATTGCCTCTATATGCTCGTCGAGCTTTTGCCTCGCTGCTGTTCTCTCTATACCGTTGGAAAGACCGATACTAAGCTGCTTAGTTATCTCGAGCAAAGTTTGCTCATTTTCCTCCACTACCCTCATGGTATTATTAAACACTCCTAGCGTCGATGATACTATTTGGATTTGCTTACTCATTGCCGTTTTTAGGTTGGCTTGATCTTCCCGAAGATCATCGATCTCTTGATCTATCCTAGCCGCATCTGCTGCATCCATAGTCCCGAACAAGGATTTTGCTATCGAGCCTAAACCGTCTATCAAACCTCGGCGCTTTCGTGCCGGCCCGACGCATGTGACGTCGCGGACTAGTTGCAAACCCCTATCAACCTTATCTAACAAATTTCCTACTGTTTCACTCATAGTCTCACATAAAAGCGAGCCTGCGTTATCTGGAATCTCGCATGTCTTGCGTATATTGTTCAGGTGTGCCTTCACATTTTTTTCTCTCTCGAATACCGTGCGGAGGTCCATGTCTATTACTCAGCTCCACCTATCTTTGTACACCTGCAGCGTCCCTATTTTCTCGAAGTAAACGCCCGGATTATCCCTGAACCTCTCGATCTTGAAAGATGGGCTGATTTCTTCTTTTGCCAGCGCCATCGCCAGGCATGATCTGCAAGTCAATTTAGATATTACTACTAATGCATCCCCTCCCTTTGTTATATGGTGAAATTTGTGAGGAAATGGTGAGGGGTGGGATAGGTGCTGGGGACGTGCTTCTCTCCTTCTAGTCAATGTTCTACGAATAACTTCAATCGGTTGGCGTGAACTTTGGTCTCCTTCCGACCCTTCCGGATGGTGTAGTTGACATCCGAATGCTTTTCCGTGATCTCGTATGGACCTACATACTTTGGTGTTAATTTCGCTGATCTCCCCCGCCGAACCGTCTCATCTAGTAGAAGATCCTTATCTCCTGGCTGGAATTTTGTCTCTACCGTTTTTTTGTCGTAGTATGATTTTGCTTTTCCCTTGGCTGCTTCCAGATTCTCTTTCGCTTTGAGATTAGCCGCCCTAAGTCTTTCGCGTAGTTCCTGAACGTAGTCGTCATACGCGTAAGTAAGTCTCGGCGCTTGCTTTACCGATGATGGTATTTCTGCCGGGTGCCCGAAAACAAGCTCGTACGGGGTGTACCCTGTTGCAGTGTGAGGGGTTGTGTTGTACGTGAACATTGCGTACGGCAACCACTCATCCCAGTTGCTCTGGTCCTCTTCGATATAACTCCTTAGATATTCTGCTAGTGTTCTATGTGATCGTTCCAGTGCTCCGTTAGATTCTGGATGATATGCCGTCGTTTGAATTTTCTCGATTTTCAAAAGCTTACACATATTCTTAAATACATTGCTTAAAAAATTCGTTCCCTGATCAGTAAGGATTACCTTGGGTGTTCCATATTCGCATATAATATTTTTTACGAATTCTCTAGCCACTGTGGAAGCTTCCTGGTCAGCCACTGGCATAGCTTTGCTAAATTTGGTTAAAGCATCTTGAAACGTAAGTACATACTTATTGCCTGTATTAGTTACAGTCAACGGCCCTACGATATCTAGCGCACATTTTTCGAAGGCTTTCGAAGGAGTATCGGTGATTATCATGGGTGCTTTCAGTTTCCTCTGCGTTTTATTTTTCTGACATTTCTCGCATTTACCTATGTAATCTTCTACTTCTTTGCGCATATTCGGCCACCTGTGTTCCATTTTTATGCGTTCTAGAGTACGCGATACGCCTTGGTGCCCACCCATGGGTGCGTCGTGATATTCGTACAAGATCTTTTTCTTCTTGTCTTCTGTGTATTCCGGTTCCGATTCATCATCATCTTCTTTTTCCTCTTCTTCTTCTTCTTTTTCTTCTGATACTACGAGAATGTTTGTACCTTCTGAGGGTTCCGTACCTTCTTCCAAAGGTTTTTCCTCTTCGAATTCCTGGTTGTTGCTGTAAATCTTATATATTCTGCTGAGCGCGTCCGCATTCGTATTTAGTTTTCCAGGTTTGTAAACTACATCATACTCGTGTTCGGCGAGTTTTAATCTCATTCTCAGTAACCTTGATCCAGGATCCTCGATTTTGAAGATCCATTTAAGAGGGAGGTGATCCGTGATCACAGTGAAATGCGTTCCATATACGTATGGTCTAAACTGCCTAGTCCCGAAGACGATTGCTAACATTTCCCTCTCAGTGGTCGAGTAATTTTTTTCGGCCTTGTTAAGCGTTCGACTTGCGTACGCTATTGGTAAATCTTGCCCAATTGGTCCTTGAGAGAGGATTGCTCCGATTGCCTTGTCGGATGCATCTGTTGTTATCAAGAAAGGTTTCGTGAAATCCGGATACTTTAGGATGGGTGCCGTGATGAGCTTTGATTTTAGCGTTTCGAATGCGCTTTCTTCTACCGTTGTCCACTCGAACTTGCGTCCCTTTTGCGTAAGTTGCGTTAACGGTCGTGCTATACTCGAAAATCCTTCTATGAATCTCCTGTAATAACCTGCTAGCCCTAAAAATGACTGCACCTGTTTAACGTTTGTCGGGCTCTTAAATTTCTTGACGTCCGCGATTTTCGAGGGATCTGGGAGAATTCCCTCCGACGTTATCACATGCCCTAAATAACTAGTTTCCTTTCGAAGAAATTGACATTTGTCTGGCTGGAGGATGAGATTGCTCTCCTGCAGTCGCTTTAGTACCTCGATGAGCCTATCGTTGTGCTCTTTCAGTGTTGCTCCATGAATTACAATGTCGTCTAAATAAACGTAGCATTTAGATGCTTGTAACCCTGCTAAAACGGTATTCATCAAACGTTGGAATGTCGCTGGCGCATTCTTCATTCCGAATGGCATTGAATTATACTCATAATGCCCATGTGCTGTTGAGAAAGCAGTTTTTTCCTTGTGTTCTTCAGCCATCGGAATCTGATGAAATCCCGAGGCGAGGTCTAATGTAGTAAAGTACTTCGCTTTTCCTAACTGATCCAATATTTCTGTAATATTTGGCAAAGGATACGAATCCCCTACCGTGATCTCGTTCAATTTTCTGTAGTCGACGACTATCCTAAATTTCTGCTTTCCTGATGCGTCAGGTTTTTTCGGTACTACTAGAAGCGGTGCGTTCCATTGGCTACGACTCGGGCGTATTATGTTACTCTCTAACATGGCTTCTATTTGCTTGTTTATCTCTTGTTTCTGCGACTCAGGTAGGCGGTATGGACGAACATTAATCGGTTTTCCCCCATCCGTCAATGTAATTGTATGGCTGGTCGCGTTAGTAACGCCTAGCTTATCCCCTGGTAAATAGAAGATTTCGCTATACTTTTCGCATATCTTAAGTAGAGTATTTCTCTCCTCCTCGTTAAGATGATCTGTGCGAATGGTATCATGTACTAGCTTGATTCGTTGGTTACCCGTTCTACCAGTTATTAAACCTATGTAGGCTGCTTCTTCGTCGCTCGTTTCGCTATTTTCCTCGCATAACTCCTCCAATTCCACGGTCGGCGTCTCCAATATCACCTCGTGATCGTTTAGGTTCAAAATGTCTACTATGCATTCTTGGTTCGCCGGTTTAGTTAAGCAATTTCCTAGGTATACTCCGTCGGCGAGTTCCTTCTTCTCTACAATGCCGATGAACTTACTATTTGTTTTTGCACTGACCTTCCTTATTGTTCGCGGCGCTAACCTAATTTTCTCCGTTTTTAACGGTCGTAAGAGCTCGAAACGTTGCCCGTGTATGAAAAATGCTTGAGCGCTTTTACCTATCGCGGCTTCGTGATCCTCTATGAAATCTATTCCAATGATGCCATCCGCATCTAGACTGAAATCGTCTCTTACCACAAAGAAAGGGTGCTCAATACTTTTATCTTTCAATGGGATTGTTAATATGACTTTACAAAGTGCCTCAACAACGCCTTGTCCTATTCCCGATAAACTCGTCGTTTCTTCTAAAACTGGCAAATCATCTTTCAACATCCCTATTTTGATGATGCTGGCGTCGGCACCAGAGTCTACTAAAAGAGTCATCATTTCCTTAGTGGTTCCGTTTGCCTTCAATTCTATTCTGTTCCGACTTGCTCTATCTGCGTTGGCGACGTTCATGGATTTGTACGATCCTGCATTCCTCGTCGATTGCTGGGATCCTCCATGCCCTGCGTTTTTACTATAAGAATTTTGGTAGTAACCCGTACTAGCTTTTTGGTTTTCGCCTGATCCGCTACCGTTATTTCCTGATCGTCGTTCATCGCGACGCATTCTATCCCTACAATCTTTATATAGGTGCCCTCTGCGTTTACAAAAATTGTATACTAATTCTACACGATGCATTGGTCTACTCTGACCTGCTGTAGGTAACGATTGCTTGTATTTCACCTGGGTACAGTCCCGTGCAAAATGTCCCGTTTGATTACACTTCAGACACTTCACTGCTGATGTATTCCTATCGCCCGGCTGGTTCGTTCTCCGATTTATAGAGTTTACGCCGTTTTGCGATTTTTCTTCCTCTTCCGCGCCCTTTATTGAAGCCGAAAGTTCCGAGAAATGGTACGATTTTACGATCATTCTCAAATTATAATGTAGCCCGTTTTCGAAAATGGCAAGTGTTTGATATCTGAGTAGGTCTTCTATTCCTTTTCTTTCCGCTGCTATATTTGTCCTAGCTCCGCATGCTCTAATAAGATCCATCATAAGACGCGTAACCCTCTTTCCGAAATCATGCGCGTTTTCACCCGTTTTCTGTCTACTTGAAAATAATTCTACCAACAATGCTGGCGTAGAGCTTTTAACTCCGTACAATGCCAAAAGCTCGGCTTTCAGCTTTTCGAAAGAATTTATATCTTTATATCTGAGTTCCATGGCTGCTTCGTCGCCCTGTATCTTTGTTTTTAGGACCAATTCTAACACGTCTGGTCTTTGATTCGGATTTACTTTATCTTTCGCATACTCGATTGTTTGCAACAAATCGTCCACCTTACGTGGCTCGCTTCCATCGAAAACGTTGACAATCTGCCGCACCTCCTTCAATGACAAGTAGTCCGTCATCTTGGTTACTGTGTGTTGCCTTGATTTTTTCTCGTCAGGAACCGGACCCGGAATGGGTATTGTCTCCTGGGATGCTGTTTGAGGTAGGTCAGAAAAAAAGGAAGTGCCTGGTCTAGGCTTTGGGGAAGGAGTTGGCTGTCCCTTTCTATTGCTTTTAATAAATGCTCGTAAGGTTGCCCTAATCTCCTCTACAGTGTTTGAATCACCGACTGCTAGACCGTATCTTTCGCAAACTTGTAGGAGGACCTCTTTTCGAAGATCCTGTATCCACCCGGTTTGACCTTGCGCGACAAGTTCCTCAATCTTATTCCAAGTAGCAGACATCTACTCTAATCGAAAATTCTAATCCAAGCCTGATGAGCCTGACTGACTCGTTACTTTGACGAAAAAATATCTAAAACTCTTTGTATACTCTAAACACGAAAATTTTCTAAATGCTCGCACGCTTCTAACTGGTAGCTAGCTCTCAATGACAATGTTTGCGGCTTAAATACTAAAACTGCGAGGATTTCAAACTGACTTACATAAAAATGAATATCTTCATCTCGCTTTTCCGCTTCTGCTGGGCTGTTGCTGACCCTCTGATTCCTCTGGTACTGTTGAACCGCTGCGTTCTGCTGCTTCTGCTGCTGCTGCTGTAGGTACCCCGTGCTGGTTCCTTTGCCTTGGCCACGAATGCTGCGTGCTGTAGCTCTTTCTTTGCGATGTATCTTTCACTAGGTTACAACGACTGCGTGTTGCACCTTTAACTTTCTTCTTTTTTACTTATTTATTTTTTATTTCACTTTTCTACTTTTCTTTTAGCGTCAACTATCTTGCAAGCTCTGGTTTATCCGCTAGACCGCTGCCACCAATGTTGTAAGTTGTTTAACTCCCGTTATTCAAGGAATGGGGAATTAAAAGGGTTGTTCCCAGACGTGATCTTTGACAATCACTCTAAGTGCTAGATAGCGACAAAGTAGTTTTTATTTAATATTTAACAAGTACAAAAGAATTGCGTTTGGAGCACTTGCTCCGGTTCGAGTCAATGAGTATTCGGAGATAGCCTCCGCTTTCTTCAAGGTATCTGCTCAAGACTGAAGCGCGGCTCCGTCTTTAGCCCAATTTATAACTTACATAATGCTTACTCGATTATTGGCGCAACCTGCAATGCGATGCGCTTTGTCGCATTCCAGGTCATGCCTTGCTTAATTATTAAAGGTAGTCAATTTACGAAATGTATTGGAATGTTGAGTAACAATTCTCAACAATTCCTATCCTAGGAATTCTGCATACATCAATCCCAAGTTCATCGTGGTAAAACGATTATTCATTTTTTTTTTGGGTAATTATAAAGCGAAAATATTTCTTCACAATTTCGAACAATGAAACGTAGGTATCTATAAATAATAAGACGAGTGAATAATTTTTTTTTACATCAAGCAACTACGTTATACCGTGCGAGAATTCAATGTGAACGTTTCAAGACCAAAATAAATTATCATCATGTAACCACAGCTCGTAGAATATTATACAAAAAGTGTAAGATTTTTGAGAACGATTTGATATGCCGATAGCGAAGGTTACAGCTAGCTATTCGGGAAATGTCAGATGGTTGAAATGTTAATTTTGAAAAAATGTATCACTCGACGACCACACGAGCTAAAAATCTATGGGGAATCGCAGACGTGTGTTTTTCAACATCCGTACTCGTAATTTTTAAAACTATTGAAACTTTTTTTCAAGTGAAATAGACATGAAAAAAATCGTACGTATTTCGTTGCTTGTACGAAATTTTTTTTTACAAAGTTATAAGTTATTGAATTTTGTTGCAGAATTAGCGCTTCGGTAATTTCAAGAATTAATATCTCCGGTTTTATTTATCACGGAGAGATGAACCAGCGCTCTTTCGGAAGCTGAAAGGATAACCTAAGAGAAGAAATTCTTCAAGTTGTAAAAAATTGAGAATTTCCATTTGTTATAAACAGTTAAAGTATTGATAGATTTTTCGGCGGAAATTGGCCGTTTTTAACATGCTGAAAAGAATATGATAGGATTCTTCATTCAATTCTGCCTCATAAGGGATTTTCGTCCACGATGGAGGTTTCATGGAGTCTATTTTCTTTTGCTAATTTATAACATGGCGTTGCAGCGGTGCGCGCGTCCCAGGCCACGGCAGAGGCTCACGCATCGGCCCTACTAATGGCGTAGTGCGTCCAGCACTGCAGAATCATTTTATGTGGGAAGAATATATTATACCGCGCGTTCACGAGGAAATGAAACAGTCCGAACCGAACACAGGCGCACGTCGCACTCGTCCGACACACGGACCGACACACGGACGAGTGCGGCATGCGCCTGTGTTCGGTTCGGACTGTTTCATTTCCTCGTGAACGCACGGTATATAGTATATAGAAATAGTGTGTATTCCAAATTTCTGAAATGAAACGTTTATTTCTGTAAGTAAAATTTCATTTTTACAAAAATATGAAACAAATATATTTTAGAAATTTACAAAAACAAAATTTATAATTTTTATAAAAATGAAATTTTACTCCAATAAATGATCATTTCATTTCAAAAATGCGGGATACATAATATGTATAACTCGACTAGTATATAATATATCGATGGACCAATGCCATAAGGTCGTAATAAGCGAAAAAAAAAAAATTCTACACCTGTATAAAACGCATCTGTACATCGAAATTCGGCGAGAAAATGTATTTTCGAATCAATTTTTTTTTCGCGTTTACGACTTACGGAATTAGTCCATCGATATAATATATTATTTCCCCCGAAAATCATTCTGAAGTGCTGGACGTGCGCGCCTTGAGTAGGGCCAATGCGTGGGCCTCTGCCGTGGGTATACTGGGACGCGCGCACCGTTGCAACGCCATGTTAAAAATTAGAAAAAAAATAGACCCCATGAAACTTCCATCGTAAACAAAATCTTTTATGATGCATAATTGAATGAAGAATTCCATCATATTTTTTCACCATCTTAAAAACGGCTGATTTCTGCAGAAAAATCTTTCAATACTTTAACTGTTTATAACAAATAGAAATTCGCAATTTTTTATAAATTAAAAAAAAATTTCTTGTAGGTTATTCCTTCAGCTTTCGAAAGATCGCTGGTTCATCTCTCCGTGATAAATGAAACCGGAGATATTAATTCTTGAAGCTGACCGAAGCGCTAATTTCGCAACGAAATACAACTTATGACTTGGCAAAAAAATCATTTTGTACAAATAACGGAATACGTATCGGTTTGTTCACGTCTATTTCACCTGAGCAAGAGTTTCAATAGATCTAAAAAAATACGAGGTCAGAAAACGATCGAATCCGGCCGGTTTCTCCTGGAATTGCCCATATACAACAATAAAATTCTGGGACGTATACGGTTCCCGCGTCTTTGTATTCTGCTTCTGAATTGTGATAATTACCATGCTCCAATTTTTATTAGCCGTTATTCCATGATAGTCCATAAATAAATTGTACCAAATACTTGTAGGTGTTTCATTGGCGAGAAAAAAAAACATTCGTAACAATTTTCAGTATCAAATAGTGCGTCGATGATGAATCTAATGATGCCTATAAAAAACATCAGAGCGGTTGATGGAAATAAGTGTCTCGATTCATAACGAATATCCCGTATGTGAACTTCCATTCTATTCTATTCTATTATATCATATTATATTATGTTGAATTCTTTTTATAAATGTTCAACAATAATAGTCGAAAATAGAGTTCGCACAAGAATGAAAATGTCTGCGTCACCCCCGTAGTTACAAAGTATTGTAAATACGCACGCTGTTCGGAGGAAAGCAAATCAGAATCGAGGTTAGCGAAATAGTTCAATGTTTGATTAATTTTATGTTACATATAAAGCACACTTCGTCAGAACATATCGTACCCCTAAAACCACACTGTAACATCTCAAAAAATATTGTTTTTTCAAAATTGCCATAGGACTTCATGTAATAGCATTTACATTCATTTGAAAGCAAATCCGCTAAATACATATTTTTTGAGTTGTTACAGTGTTGTTCTGGGTATGCGATATAAACGCATTTCAGAACTCACGCGTTATTGTTTTATCGTGTGACAGCTTATTTAAGAAAAAAAACAGGATCACGTACTGGAAATACAGCCTCAAAAGCATTGTCGCGAATTATATAAGAATTGTATCTATGATTGCTTACATGTGAAAAATAATGTAGCAGTGGGGAACACTTACCCTTTCAATGTACTACTCACTCTTCGGGCGGATAAATGCAGTTTTTCTTATTATCATCCCTTCGACTTTGACAGTGCGTACGATCCATTTTTTCACTCACTAAACTGCCGGTGATTGCACGTAATAAACACACACGACTACGCGTCCAATTTTTATCGCTAACCGAATAACGAATACAAATGTTATTCCGGGGGATGCAGTTATAACGATGTGGAGCGTAGAAATCGAATCTTTATTTATTCACTCGCGTTGATTTCGCTTGCCGTGTCGATGAGTGTATACGGGACCGGCAGAAGTGACAACCACTGGGCCCAGCCGCGGTGATTTAGTGCGCAGTCGCCGACGTCACGACAGCTCTGCGGAGCGGCAGTCGTTCACCGAGTGCCGAGGAGCATGAATCGTAAGTATTTCATCACTAAGTGATATTGCGCGTAACATCGTTAGTAAACAAAATTATTGTTCCGCATAATTGTTGTTATCAACGTGAACAATTTATAGACTTTGCGAAAGATTATTGGTTCACTTGAATTACTCCTAAAAAATGCCTGTCTGAACTCATTATAATCAAGTGAAAAGGTATAAGATATAAACGAAAAAAAAAAACGATTTTCAAACGATTTTTGATTTCACGCACGATTATCAAAGTTCAAACTTGAGAGGGGCTTTTATTCAGAAAATACATGACAAAAGTACATGGAAAAGCGGCATTGTTTCGGAGTAATTCCATCAAAATCTTTGACTTATACATTGTCACGCATATTGTTTTTCATGAATTGTACCATTTTTAAACGATACTTTACTTTATTTCTCACTTTATTTTTCAGCCGAAAATTACGAACAATACCCGTGGGGCATTCCGCTGAATGCCCCCCAGCCACCACCTCCAGGCCTTGCGCCAATACCGCCTGGAAACGGAGGTGATGGTCCAGCGAGATTCCCGGTGCATGCGGGAATCATGGGGGGCATTCAGCCGAATGTCCCACCGTACGTACGTACGGACTGGGGCTACCCACCCCAACGGCAGTGGCAGGAGTGGCGCCAACCCCATCCCCAGCTGCTGTCTCCGGTGCATAAATATATATTTTTTTTATACAATAACGCGTATTTTTCATGCTTTGTCTTTGCGTAGATTTCATACATGCCGCCATACGGCCAGGGGATGTTGGTGCCACCGCCACCGCCACCGCCGTCGCAACCGCCACCGCCACTGCCACCGACGCCGCCAGTGAAACCAGCGACGTCGGCATCTGCGGCGAGTGCCGATCTTCGGTCCGCCAGCCCGACCCTCGAGGTTCGTAAATACCTATATATCGAGAGAATGCCTTTAAAGTTATCACTCGGTCATTGCCAACTCGGAGGTCCCCAAGTTTTTCGTCTGTTTTTTAAGACTACATGCCCGAAAGGGCGATAAGTCGAAAAAAGGATCAATCAATCAATCAATCGTCTGTTTTTTCGCAGGCTGGCCATCCCCTTTTCAGGTTCAAACTTGTTAATTTTTTTTAATTTAATTAATTTTAATTCTCAATTTTCAATGTTTATTCTAATCATTGAGTGTTTTCGCGCATTAGCTGCGAATACTCAATAAAAAATCTGCTTGGAATTTTTGTTTTTATAAAAACAAAAATTGATTCACAAATTCATCGAATATGGAAAAAAAGGCGGTTTCATGAAAAATAAAAATAAATCATAATAATAACAATAATAATGATATATTGATATGAAATATGAAAAATTATTATCATTAAATAAATCACTATTAATTAGACAAATTATTTTCTCTCACCTTCGTTGACGCACTTGTTTTACAACGTTTGACAGCTGCGGTAGTTTGATCCTAAAAAGGGCTGATCAGCCTGCGAAAAACAGATGAAAAACTTAGGGAGGGCCGAGTTGGCTATGACTGAGTCATAACTTTCACGGTATTCGCTCGGTATGTTATTTTATCAAAATTTTTTTCCCCTTGTTTCCTCGTCAAATAATTCATGCCAGAGAATACGGTGTAATCGTCATGTGCAGCTCTTTTTTAGAAGGAAAAACGTGTCTTTCAGACAATTTTTTTGGCGTACGAAGTTGACTTGTGACAAAGAGGCTCAGTACTCTGTTACTGGGGCCGATATTCATTATAACAATTGTTGTGTTGTCTATAGGAACGGATCGCAGCAGTCGTGCGCAAGATGCTGCCCGCTGCTGCGACAACCAGCACTCGAGGGGAGGGCAGCCGCCGGGAGAAGCACCGCCGCGGACGCGGCAGGGGCAGGGGCCGGGGCCGAAGGGGTGGGCGGGGGGGATGGGACCCACATTTTTATAAATAATTAGTTTTAATAAAAATTTACTTTTAAAATTTGACGTCGTCATTAATCTAGAATTATACTGCTAGTTTCCATATAGTCCTGCTATTTGTAAAAATATCTGTAGTTTTTTACAAACTTGTGCATTCCTGAACGTTGGAGTGTACGATTTTGCTTCTAACTATATCTAATATCAAATTATATTATGTGATAAAATAATGCGTGGAATTTCGTCACATTTTTCAGCTCACCCGGTTTGATGTAGCACGCGTTTAAACTTTTTATTATATAAATTGAAATTCATCAATTGTACAACCTTCAGTGGGAAATTCTTAGCTTCCCAATGAATACATGCAGTATATTATTTCTCCACTTTATTATTGTTATCATTATCTTTTAAACAAGTAATAGTTATGTCGGGTTGTTCTGTGGGAAACTATTACTGGAGAGTTTTCAAACTTTGTTACTGAATAATTGAAACTAACGATAAACTATAGAATAACTATTCAGATAATAAGGATTAAATTTGAGACATACCCACAACAATAACCTATAATGATATGGGGAAATAATGGAAAGGATGTAGTCTTGTGGATGTAATAAAAGGATGTAATGGGCTGAAAATTGAATAGCCGATAGATAGATGAAATGCTTCGTATAGCATTTGAACAGACTTCGATATCACTAGGCCGAAAAACTCATACCCGACGTAAATAACACCAGGTAATTCAATAAAAAGATTTAATTTCATTGAAATGTGTGAACTTGGATGAAAAAGCTTATATTTGTTAAATCTTCATGCTTAGCGTGGTTCATCGATGATAATTTCATTACTAAAAAGGTTTTATGCTTGATGAATTTCGATATTTATTTGTACCGAGTCAGAAAAACGCTAATTTGTAAGAAGTGTAACGTGCGGGCCACATCAAACTGGGACGTATGCATTCATATCATGTGTAATCACTCCATCCTCTTACTCTTCTTCTTCATATTTATCAAAAGGTTTATTCTGCGATCGGGTCCAGCCAATCATGTATAGTTACAAGAAAATCGGAGACCGCAACGTCCATAAGTGTAAGAGTTTGGAAAGAATTACCCATACATTACGGGTATTCTCATCTTCGTTGCAATAAAAGAGAAAGGCTGTGTTTGATCGGTACTGCGGATTGTTACCTTAGGAGTAGGTGCGCGAAATGTAGGATGAGTCGGTATTGACGCTTCACGCGACCGCAGCGTCCCTAGGTGCTGACTGGTGTACTAAATAATTACAGACTTCTTCTGCGTCGTGTTCTGCCTCGTGTCACCTGAAAATTTCGTCGCCAAATGCAGCCTTATTTACGGAAAGCAGACGGGTGAAATGAGTTTTCCTGAAAAGTGTGTGTATTTCTACCCTGCGTTTGCTCCCTGGATTAAGTGATAAATGTTCTAATCTCCTTGATGCGATCAAAATACGACAAGTCGATAATTGCAGGGAGTCTGATGCCGCCATGTTGAATGTGTATGAATGTCATATAATTTTCGACTATTCGTAATACAAATTATTGGCTGATTTACATAAAAAATCAATAAGCAAGCGCAGTACAGTTTAATTTTAGCTTCTAGAAAAAAATCATTTCCGTGAAATTCGTCCACCCGTGTAGGCAGCATTTGGCGACGAAAATTTATCGCCTCTGACGTCACAAAACATATATAGGACATGCCAGTTCTGTGGCACCTTAAAAGGTTATCAATTTACATTCAATTGCAAACCTCGGACTATGCTTGTCAATCAACATACGAGTTTTCCGCCCACTGCATCAAAAAATAATGTTTGCATCTCGGGCGTAGGATTTACGCCCTTGATACAAAAACTACTATTGTACCTATAGAACCAATGTTATCTGCGAATCTAACATTCGTCAGTCGATGCAAAGTTCATGACATGTTTATAATCAGCGACCGAAAACATAGTACTTTGAGACTGGTTCGTGAAATACGATAAGGTCATATCAATTTAACGCGAGAACAACAAACACAAAGAAGAAAAAACGAATGTGCCCGCCAAGTACGTAGTTCTTGGAATGATGCTTCGATATCCTCACACGAAACTCCGACTTCACGACGTAGACTTGAGTTTGATTTTGAGTTTTTTTATTTTTTTTTAACAAATTGCTGAGAGTTCGCAGTGGTACGTTCGGTGCTTGGCTTTTTTCTTGATTTCACGACAGAGACTGGCGAACCGTTTTACTTATAAAGCAATTGTGATTTTCGTCTGAGTACTTGGTGGCTTTTTTTACATCTTTGGATGTTTTTCGTGGTAGTATCAATTATGGGAGAATTAACTTATTCACTTGCAAAACTGTTGAATCAACATAACTCTACTTTGCTATTTCGATATGAAACCTCAAACTTGCATCTTTCCCCTATACATTGTAACATTGCATGTTACGACAGGCTCTTCACCCCTTGAACGACCTTAGCGGAGTGTGTGAAAATGAGAAAATGAGTAGATTGACCCCGAGGTCCGACAGTATTTCCGAGAGGCGACCGTGACCGACTACAGACTGTTGAGCATATTATTTATTCTTTTGTTTCGCTTTACGACTTTTCTCTAACATGTGGAAGACGAGGCCCAGCCGACGGCTAACGACTATGACTGAGACACGACACGACCAAACCACGACGCCCAAGTATCGACCGTCGAGAATCCCTTTGACGAACGCCACCTGAAAGCTCTGGAGGATAGTAGTGGCCATACTACCTCCACCTATTAAACCAGAGGACACGGGGGAGTGCCAAGGGGATTCTGCCACGCGGGATATCGGTGGTGAAAGAGATTCCCGCCACCCCGAAGAGCCTGCAACCCGTGCGCCTCTATTCTAACAAACTTCAAACACCGTGGCGAACTTCGAATTGCGCGCGTAGCGACAACAGGTCGCCATACTTAGGGATCCTTCGGTCGATTCAAAAATCGATATTCGGCCGCAACACGAGGGCGCTAATTACCGGCGCCATGCGGTCTGGACACTCTGCGACAGACTAGCGTCCTGAGCACTCGTGCGTTAGTTTCTGCGTGATTGCGTTGAGAGGATTCTATAGTTTCGTCTGTTTGCGTTCAAGCCTCGTGGTATTCTGAATTAATTCCAGTATCTTGCGTGAGTGAGTGGGTTCTGTCCCCTGCGCGGAATATTTTCCCTGGTGAAGTCGAGGACGTGGAACGGGAGAAGCTGCTCTTCCGCGCCTGGCTGGAAAGCGGTAAGTGTTAGCCATTCTCACCCATGGTAATCTGAATTCGGCAACGACCGTCAGCCATATTGCCATAGAGCAGCCACGAGGCTAATTAATATTCCTTGAATCAAATTGAACCGATTTCCGAGGGATAGGCCGTCACCAGTGTCCCCGTGTGTTAGAGTTTACCGTTCGAGTATTTATTTAATAGTGAATTATAGAGTCTTTCATGGCAGGGCCGAGAATCTCCAACGTTATTCCGTGAGTCTTTGCGATGGTGGCGCTCTCTGTTGGTCATGATGCCGAACTAGATAAACAATCATAATCAAGAGACTCGGTAGAGTCTCACGCCAAGTAGATTGAAAAAATTTTTTTTTAAGCGCGAGACTCAACGAGTCTATATACCCGAGTGGCAACTTCCCTAACCTATACCGCGAACTAGTATCTTCGTTTTCTTTCACCTCACAACATACACGAATTGGAACTAACTTAATCTAGGATGTGGGCATGAAAAGCTTTCATTTGAGCCTTAGATCGATTAAATCGGTGTCCGGAGTGCTGAGATATTATTAACTACAGATTCTGATACCCCGTTTCCTCGTACAATGTTTGTTCTTCTCCTTAGTGTTCTTCAGACCAAGATTGAGCCAATTCAAACCATTCCCATATAAAATCACTAGATGGGAAACCACACAAAAGTTGTATAAAGTGGCGTATGTACAAGAGTCACGAGGTAGATGGCGCTGGTATCACAGACAGAAGGCTTAGAAATATATGCTCTAAGACAGAAACCGTCTGCAACACTAGCAGACGCGTGTTGTCATTATTTCATGTTTTTAAATACGAATAAAGGAAATAAGAGAGAGTAGGAGCAATGCTTAATACAAAATTTGAACATACATAAACTAGTGAATACCCACCAAAAGCCCCTCGGGTACGAAAACCTTACGTCAAGTACATTTAAGGGGGTATCTACACCTTTGAATTTTCAAAAAATCGTTTTTTTTTTTATAATTTATTTGGAATGCTAGTGACCTACTCTACCTGCAAATAAATCGGTGTCAAAATATCTAGAGGATTTGAAAAGTTACAGCCCTGACAGTGCCAGATTGCGAAAAAGCGCCGCGGCGCGGCGCGCGAACCCTCAGATTGGTGCCATAAGTATTGTACAACACTGCCAACACCACTTACATCACTGCTTAATTTGATGACGTTTTGATATATTTCGATTTTGAATTTGATTCTGTGATCTTTTAATTCTTCGTAATTATAATTCTTACACATATTTAATTTTCAATATTCTTTTGAATTGTGATCATTGACAAGTCACATGGCTGCGATCTACATTTTTTCGAGGTTAGGTGTCCACTTGTTTGTAAATATTATCGTGCTTTCATTACGAATTCAAACTACTGGTAATTTCCATTATCGAATAAACACAGTGTTTATATATCTGACATGAGACTTCGGAATCGAAAGAAGATGATCCATCAAAAAGTGCGTTTGAAATCGATGCCAGGAAATTACACATTTGGATTGCTAAAAAGATGAGTATTTCTACAATACATATATTAATTGCAAGAGTTTAATAAATATTATAAGAAAAAAGGTATGATTGACGAAAGATGAAAGAATTTTCGTAGTATTGACAAAAATTGTGCTAGCATCTTCTGAATCTCAAAAATATTTAAGATCAAAAATTTTAGAGAATTTTTATGTTGAAAAATTTTGATCAGATTTTTTCTGAAGCAATTAATTATTTTTTTAACAGCCTCACCGGACACCTAACGGGCACTGTTGTTGTACAGAACAGGTCAAAACTCACTACGAACCTCCCCCTGGCACATGTGTCTAGACTCGACTCGACTCATAACTCATCGATACGAGAGCAGCTGCGGATCCAGCATATTAGTCATAAGCAAAATCTTAAAACTTAATTTCCTGTAACTACATTTTCTTCTCTTGGAAAAGTATGAAATAAAAAAAAAAATTTTGATAAAAAAGTTTGAGAGTTAATTTCTGGAGAATGAATATTTTGAACGGTTGTCGTAAAGAATCAGGAGCATCGCTGGACCGATTCTGGTGTTTGTGGTCTTCAAATTTGTAGAATCGAAACCTCTATCAGATGAACATAGAACTTTTTGATAAACCCATTCTTAGTTGAAATATTAGAAAAATAAGCAAATTTTTTTTCAAATTCAGAAAAAAAATCGAAAAAATTCAATAACTCAAGTAATTCTTGCAATATCAAAAAGTTCTATGTTCATCTGATAGAGGCATGTCTTATGAACAATTGAGAACCAACAATTCCAAGATTGGTCCAACGCTGGGTCTGATTCTTTACGGCAACCGAGTGATTTTGTATTTTCCTGTCTTCAGCGCAGCCACTATTAGACTGGAAGTAATACATGATGTAAGATATGGATAATGAAGGTCAAACCCTCCCCAAACATGATGATTTTTTTCAATTTTATCAGAGTCTTCAAGTTGAAAAAAAAAGAAAAATTGTTTTTCAGAAATTCAACCCATTTAAAGGTGTATATACCCCCTTAAGTGATAGCCACCAACAGAAATGTTTCGATAGGTTAATTATCTTAAATCCTACGATCTTGAGCTTTCGAGGTTATGCGAATCGACTGACGTGTAAGATTCATGGTGATCAATAGAACAACAATTGTGAACGGATAATTTTACGATTAGGTTTACCTTGTATGAAACAAGACTGTTAGATGACTATTAACTGACTGTTACCTCTAAATTTGATTCACTTATACATTGTAGATTTGGCTTATTTACATTTATGAATTCAATTATCGGAGGAAACGGTTTTTGGGGATTCAATTATCTAGCAAATCACCGCCTGAGGAAGTCTGACAATATAAAATCAAGAAAAAATGTTGAAGTTGAGAATCATGTTGCAGGACAGAATCACTAGAATGCTCTGGAGGCAATCTGAAAGCTCTATTAGGCCTCTCTCTCTTAGGCAATCTCACACCCTCGAAGCCCTTTTGCGCCACTACAAGGAATTAAAATCTGACTTCGAGCGCTCTACCAGCACCACTAGAAATAAACTTCTACCCTCACCTAAGGTCAAAAAAACGATCGGTAGCAAAGGTAGCCTGCTGACTGCTACTAAAACTTTTAATTTGCTGCCTAACGCCCTAAAAACCCTAACAAATAAAAGAATGACTATCAAGCGCACATTATGTTCATGGATAAGAACCTGCCTGCCATGAACCGATCTTGTCTTGTTTTTATATATAACAACTGTAAATTATCTCGTGTGTATATATGTATATTTGTTTATTATTTTTATTTTTATTTTTATTTTTATTTTTATTTTTTATTTTTATTTGTTTGGTTTTATTTATTTTTTACACTTTATCCTCTTTTATCTACTCGTGCTCATTTATAATGTTTATATTTAGTATTTGTTATTTCTTTCTGTATTTCTCTATACTTTTGGAAACCCATGCACAGGTGATCTGCTCACCTCTATGGGAGTCTACTTTGAGGACCTACCCTCCGCATTGTAACTACATTTCTGAATAAATATATAAGTATATAAGAAATATCAGGATAGCATGATACGATATAAGGAACGGCAGGGAGCCAGACCAATAAAGCCGAGTTCAAGCGTTGGATTGCAACGAATTCCACTTCAAGGTCCATGTTCAGCTAATCTCCGATAACTCGTCTGCTCAGACTTCAATTGTGAGTCAACATTATGCGTAGGATTCCTACGAGTTTTATAATCTAACTCCCTATCATCTAGTCAAAACAAGACTGTAAGTCGACGTTGTGTGTTGGACTCCGATAGGCTTTATTCTACACTCCCCGTCAACGTAGTGCGACCTTCGGTGCAGATAATTTTGTAATTCTTGTTTCACAAACAGCTTGGATTTTTCGTTCAGAACTATTTCAAAGTCTGTATAAATATTCTATGATTACACGTGAATCAATAGTACAATCCATATATTCACAATATAATGTCAAATTTCAATACATAATTTTGTTAGAATTTGATATGCAACCTGTGTCTGTATGTTCGTCTATCTTAAGCTTTCTTCAAGAGATTCTCATTTATATCTTCTTATTCATTGTAGACTCAGCGTATAAGGGCCATTCCACGTGAACCGAATCAGTCAACTCTCGCATATTTTTTTAATTTTGCATGTCGATTGTCCTTGAGGAGTTAGATTTTTGTGCCAAAGGATTTTTCAATTAGTGCAAAATTCGTTGAGTTATTTGCATAAACAAGTTCGTGCAAGGTTTTTTTCAAAAATTCATAACTCCGCCAAAAATGACACTAGACTCAATTTTTTTTTTCAGTTCACGCGGAAAGATTCATAGAATGTATAAAAAAATATGTACTTCGAAAAAAGTTTGTTTATCCATTGTTTATTTAACAATTAAGTTTTCAAAGATTTTTAAAACACACAGTGACACGATCAAAAATTTTTTTAAAAATACTGACATATACTTTGTACTATACTACAGCCTGTGAATTAATTTTAAGGACGTGTTATTTTTTGTTTTCGAGTAAAAAATCATTGAAGTTGGTGGCGCGTGCCAATTCCGGGTCGACCGACGCCGCGCCGCGTGGAACGTATAATGGCGTGTGTTAGACTGCTGTTCGCCGCTACTCGACCGACGCGTAGCAGCGGTATTCAAAAGTCATTTTCACAATGAAGGACACGATTTAAAAATCTGAAAATAGTATATTTCGATACAAGAGGCCAAACGAGCGTTTTGCGGACCGCGAGTCTGAAGGCAGCACGAAGCCGAGGCTTCGTGCTGCCTTCAGACGAGTGGTGAGCAAGAAACGAGTTTGGCCTCGCGTATCTCGAACACTATTTTTCTCGATACATGCAACGCAAGGTTCTCGTTTGTGTGCCGTCTGCGTGCACCCAAGCCGATTTTAGCGTACCAGTGTGCAAAATCCCTTTGCGCACCGCATAGCGGTGCGCAAAATATTTTTCCACACGGCGTGCGCAAAGTTCGATTTTGCGCACGCTTCGCGTGCATAAAATTCATCTTGACGCGCGCTGTGTTGAAAAATGAAGTTCGATACACGTGCGGAAGATGATTCTCGCATCGTGTGATTGTCATCCTCGCTTCGCTCGGGCGAAAAACTTCACACTCGTCCGAGAATCAACACTTTCGCACTAGTATCGAAAAGTACTATTGCACACCGGTACGCTAAAAGTCTGCTTTGGGTGCGCGTAGACGATGCGCAAAGGAGGACTCATTAAGGCTCTCCATTTGAAATCTGCGTCAGTTTATTTCTTCGATATCCTGTTAAAATTATGTTGACGATTAGTATTACGATACGGACAAGTAGCATTATTCAATCTTTCCGTATTTTCTCGATGTAAAATCGGATAATTTACCTTTTCTGTGTTAGGCACTTGTTGCATCAATTTTGGTTTATAGTTTGACTCAGGTATTTTCTTACGTATAAGAGTTAACAAAATGAGAAGGAAAGTTTATAATAATTCCTCTACCGGTGCACCTACATCATCCTGGAATCAGAATTTTTTTTTGTATTGTACGTAGATATTCATACAAAAATAAGGCCCATAGTCTTCTGGACGAATTGCTAAAGAATTACAAAGATTCAGGAGTAAATTGTACAAACTTTCAGATAGATCTAGAGAATCAAATTGACCAGATTGAGACCTAAGGGATGCAGTTCGATCATGAGCTCGGCAGCAAACTAGCAAAGGCCGTAGTACTGGACTTGTTGGAACGAACAATGCCGTCAATTTCTGCAGAAGAATAGATAACACAATTAAATGCATTGGAGTACGAATTTTTCAAATGTACGTTTAAACATATTTAGTTTTCTTTGATTTTATAAAATTGTCCGCTTTCCATTAAATATTTGTTCAACCCAAACGGACTTGATATTACTTCTAAAAAGTAATGAATCGTTTATTTGAATTGAATACGTATTTATGTGTGCGTGTTTTATTTATATTAAATAAAAAATCAACTCATAATAAAAAAAAAAAAAACATTTATTAGAGGCTTCCAATGAAACAGTACATAGAAGAATAAAAATCCCCTTATGGTATAGAACTGACAGAAATGAGTTTATTAAAAAAAAAATCAAAATTTTACAACCCTAATATATATATATATGTATGTATATATAGGGGACGGAGGGGCAAAACGGTGAAGGGGGGGGGGGGGGGGCAGAACGGGGTACCCTGAAAATTTAGTAAAATTTTTTTTTTTTTTTTATTAATTGGAAGAATATCAATAATATAATTTGATGTAGTAAAAATTATTGAAACAAAAATTTTTTTCATCTTTGGATCCAATAATTATGTCGAAAATAATTTATCTCACATATAAATTATTCATAAAAAAAAAATTTCTCATGGCAGCTGAAAATTTTATTTATTTACTTTGATTACAATTGAAAAAAGGAAGATTCAGCATATTTCAACTCCTGAAAACTTTATATTTTCCTAAGTACCCCGTTTTGCCCCTCCCACCCCTATATATATACAGGGTGTCCCAACTAACCATGTCACCCCGACGGGTGGTGATAGGGGGGACCTCAACTAACATTTTCGATATAGGAACCCATGTCCGGAAAGTTGACGTTACCTTGATGGGAGGGATTCAAAGTTTTCGGCGAACGCCTGCGACGCTCGCTCACAGGCGCGGCGAAATCCTCGATGATTTAGAAATAATCGAAGTCTAATTCAACTATTTATTAGCAACATAAAAAATTTATCACATTTTTACAAATATCACAGAAAATGAGTATTTTCGCCGTTCATTTCTACAAAAAAACAACCAAATCGCATCATCACGTATTGGTCAACCATGAAGAAAACAGATAAAACACTAACGAAAGAGCGATTGATGAACTGCGAGGCGGTCAAAACACTTGTTGACCTCACAATGAGAATTGTCATGCTTGTGTTGTTTTGTTCTAGTTTGTCGACCCATACGGCACGAAATATTTCAGAAATATTTCAAATGCATAACAACGTTTCAGATCCATAACATATTCCGGCAATATTTCTGTAATGTTTGGAAATATTTCAATTGCAATATAACATTTCCAATATTTCTGAAATATTTCAGAAAGGTGTTTATTGCAATATAACGTTTTTAATATGGCGGAAATATTTCGAAAATACCTAAAGTGATATATAACATATTCAAAATTCCAGGAATATTTCGGCAAGATGTAAGTTTCAATATAACATTTTCAATGTGTCGGAAATATTGCGAAAATACGTAAAGTGATATATAACATATTCAACATTTCACAAATATTCCGGAAAGATGTAAGTTGCAATATAACATTTTCAATGTGTCGGAAATATTGCGAAAATACGTAAAGTGATATATAACATATTCAACATTTCACAAATATTTCAGAAAGATGTAAGTTGCAATGCAACATTTTCAATACGTCGGAAATATTGCGAAAGTACGTAAAGTGATAAATGACATTTCACATAATTCGAAAATATTTCAGAAACATTTGAATTGCAATATCACATTTTCGATATGTCGGAAATATTCCGAAAATACGTAAAGTGAAGTATAACATTTCACATAATTTGGAAATATTTCGGGAAGATGTGAATTGCAATATAACATTTTCGATATGTCGGAAATATTGCGAAAGTACGTAAAGTAATGTATAACATTTCATATAATTCGGAAATATTTCGGGAAGATGTGAATTGCAATATAACATTTTCGATTTGTCGGAAATATTGCGAAAGTACGTAAAGTAATGTATAACATTTCACATAATTTGGAAATATTTCGGGAAGGTGTGAGTCGCAATATAACATTTTTGATGTGTCGGAAATATTGCGAAAGTACGTAAAGTGATGTATAACATTTCACATGATTCGGAAATATTTCGGGAAGGTGTGAATTATTGACATACTCAATTCGTTTCATATCCGTTTGTGATCACAAAACGGGATTGGCGCAGGAATTGAAAAGATTCAAAAAGAATTTGATTCCTATTGATTCGTTGCCGAAAAAATTAATGATATGAACGTATAATATCATGTACCGATTTTTCACATCTATAATATATATATGGGGCATTCCACGCCTGATCGACCTGGCCGAAACCCTCACCCTTTTGAATTCTTCTTTCCGTTTAACAAAATTTAGTATACATATATGTATGAAATGAACAAAATTTATTTCCCTGTACCTCCCAAACCAGATCCATGCCCACCTTCGCTAATTGCTCAAAATTTTGTATTCTTCACAGAGATTCATCTCTCCAAATCTCATTCAAATCAGAGTGGTCGAACAGTCTTTTGAGTTTTCACATTATAACGACCAGACCAATTTTTCAAAAAATGTAGAACTAGGTGTGCTGGGCTTTTTTGTGATGACAAACAACATACCAGAAGGAAGAAAGAATTTAAAGTGGTGAGGGTTTTGGCCAGGTCGAGTTGGTGTGGAATGCCCCATATATATTATAGATGTTAGAAAATGGTACATGATATTATACGTTCATATCCTTAATATTTCCAGCAAAAAACCAAAACGAATTAATTTGTTTTTAATCTTTTCAATTCCTGCGTCAATTCCGTTTTTCATAGCTAGACCTATGAAGTTAATCTATTCAGTTCAGACCCCGGCCGGGGCGCTATAATATCGCATCGCGAAATACAATTGGGCTGGCGTCCCATGGTCCGGAATATATCCGGACGGAACGCTCGGTAGCCAATGGCTAACAATTTTCTGTTGGATCCGTCATTGATGATTGGCTACCGAACGTTCCGTCTGGGTATATTCCGGACCATGGGACGCCAGCCTTAGACGTCAAAAAGTGAGACATTGGATGTCTATACGCCTGTTGCGTATCACCGTTTTGCGATCGTCGCGCTACCTGACGGCCGCGTAACTTGGATGCCTTTATATATCGGTGAGACAATACAACAGTAAACTGTGACTGTGTTGTCCCTCACCAACGAACCGGCATCCTAAATAGACGGCGCCACTGGCGGTACGCAACAGGCGTATACCACGACTATGGAGACTATAAGAAGGAGACCGAACTCCATGTATGAGAAACGTAACCACTTTCCGCGCTCTATATACATATATCTATTAATATTATTAATAACCCCAAAAAGCACCATCGGTGCAAAAACCTTCCGCCAAGTCCATTAATGTGTAGATCACTCCACCAAAAAATGATCAAAGGTTGTGTTCGCTCACTCGATTGGTTGATGATTATCAACATACAAAAGCATTGAAATCAGATACAACTGCCAAGTACCTGTAGAATGGTAAAAGTTTTGAATTGAAAAATTTGTTCAAACTAAATAACGTTGTACTCGTTCGCTCGCTGCGCTCGCTCACTCTATTGGCTTATGATTATGGGTTGAAAAAACAATTCGAATGAAGAAATTGAAGATGTCAACATTTATCAAAAAATATTTATAGCGAAAAAATAATTTAAAAAAAATTTGAAAAAAAAATTTGGAGTCCGTGGTACGTTGGCGGGCCAATGTTTGAATATCTATCAGATGACATTGACATGGTTCGCGATCGATATTTTATATTTCTTTTTCTACAAAAGGCCCCTCAAGTACCACTACCTCCAAATTTTTTTTTCAAATTTTTTTTAAATTATTTTTTCGCTATAAATATTTTTTGATAAATGTTGACATCTTCAATTTCTTCATCCGAATTGTGTTTTCAACCCATAATCATAAGCCAATAGAGTCAGCGAGCGCAGCGAGCGAACGAGTACAACGTTATTTAGTTTGAACAAATTTTTCAATTCAAAACTTTTACCATTCTACAGGTACTTGGCAGTTGTATCTGATTTCAATGCTTTTGTATGTTGATAATCATCAACCAATCGAGTGAGCGAGCACAACCTTTGATTATTTTTTGGTGGAGTGATCTACACATTAATGGACTTGGCGGAAGGTTTTTGCGCCGGAGGTGCTTTTTGGGGTTGATTTCACTACTTTTTGTAAAATTTTGCTTGACCACATAATAATTGTGCTCGCTCGCTACGCTCGCTCGGTTGTTTTGTGCTATTTCATACCGCCCGAAGTCCCTCGATAAGCAAGAACGTCAACAGCAACGAGCACGCGTGTGCTCTTAATTTTCCCCAAGTCTCAAATTTGTAGAGTGACGCGTAATGTACTTTCATAGCGTTTACAAATTGTTCCGCTACAATAATTTTTTATACCTACAACATCTAACCCTGCGTGCAGCCCTCCTCCTGTCTCATCTAGGCCTGGGACCGGCAATGGCGGAGTTACTTGCACACAGGGTTATAGTTGCTGCTCATGACTAAATATATATAAATATCAGATATATGTATTGCAACCTCTGCAAAAAGAACATGTACGCGTCCCGGACTCATAACGTCAACTTCCAATTCGGGTCTGAACAGAAGGTATCAAAATATTTGGAATTGAGCCTATTCATGCAAGACTAGCGTAGAGCATAAAATGGAAGTTTATGAAGTCAAACACTCGCATTCTGCACTCTTCGTCTGACTCTTGCCGTTTCTCCTATCGAATCATACTATACCGATACTTTGCAACCCAAGCGTTTTCTTTCATCATCCTTACGTCTTATACGGCAACCCGCTAAAAAATTAAACAATCCATACGAAAGATTTTTCTTCAATAATTCCATTCATGAATGATTATACGCTGAGTCTACAAATAATAAATAAATATCAATCAGAATCTCTATCATCTGAGAAAGAGGAAGTCGATCGATCATTTCTTTAATATTGAATAAGTATTTTTATTCTCACCATTTGTCGTGATAGCACTAATCTGAATTTGATTGAGCTTCTGAGCGGAGAATCTAAGCTAATTGTAAAACATGGATTAAAAAATTATCTTCACCGAAGGTCATGGCATTACGTTGACGTGGAGTGTAGAATAAAGCCTATCGTAGTCCAACACACAACGTCGACTCACAGTCTCGTTTGGACTAGAGGATACCGCGATAAAATATAGAATTCGTTGAAATCCTACACATAACGGTGGCTCGCAGTTTACGTCCGAGCAGACGAGCCTCTAGAAATGAGCCTGACATCGAGCTTGAAGTGGAATTTGTTGCAATCCAACGCTTGAACTCGGCTTCGTTGGTCTGGCTCCTTGCCGTTCCTTATATCAAATCATGCTATCCTGATATTTTTCAACTTCAACATTTTTTCTTGATTTTCTATTGTCAGACTTTCTCAGGCGGTGACTTGCTAGAAAATTGAATCCCCAAAACACCGTTTCCTCCGATAATTGCATTCATGAATGGAAATAAGCCAAATCTACAATGTATAAGTGAATAAAATTTAGAGGTAATAGTCAGTTAATAGTCATCTAACAGTCTTGTGTCATATAAGGCAAGCCTAATCGTAAAATTATCCGTTCACAATTATTATTCTATTTATCACTATGAATTTTACACGTCAGTCGATTCGCATAACCTCAAAAGCTCAAGATCGTAGGATTTAAGATAATTAACCTATCGAAACATTTTTGTTGGTGGCTATCACTTGAATGTACTTGGTGTGAGGTTTTCGCACCTAAGTGGCTTTTGGGAGGTATTCGCTAGTTTTTGTACGTTCAAATTTTGCATTAAGCATTGCTCGTACTTTCTTTTATTTCCTTTATTTGGATTTGAAAATATGAAATGACAACACGCGTCTGCTAGTGTAGCAGACGGTTTCTGTCTGCGATACTGGCGCTTTCTACGTCGGAACTATCTCGTATACTGACGTCACTCTATACAACTTTTGTGTGGTTTCCCGTCTAGTGATTTTATATAGGAATGGTTTGAATGTGAATCTTGGTCTGAAGACGACGACGACGACTAAAGAGAAAAATTGTACGATGAAACGGGGTATCAGAATTTGTAGTTAATCATATCTCAGCACTCCGGACACCGATTTAATCGATCTAAGGCTCAAATGAAAGCTTTTCATACCCACATCCTAGATTAAATTAGTTTCAATTCGTGTATATTGTGAGGTGACAGAAAACGAAGATACTAGTTCGCGGTATAGGTTAGGGTAGCTGCCTCTCGGGTATATAGACTCGTTGAGTCTCGCGCTTGAAAAAAAAATTTTTTAATGTACTTGGCGCGAGACTCTACCGAGTCTCTTGATATTAATATATTAATAACCACGACTTTAAGACGACTTTTATTTTTGTGATTACTGGGTATAATTCATCAAATATGTTTATTTTTTTCCATAAAATTGAAAAGTTGAGAGACGAAAGTTTAAAATTTTTGAACTCTCAACTTTCGCAACGTCCAGTTCCGCTCTCCGCGCATACCCCTCGCCTAAATAGTACCGTGCGAAGATTGATAGGTTAGGGTTAGAGTAAAGTTGTAATCTATTATGTATCACAAAAATAGTTTAGTTGTACATTTACTGACAACGGTTATAAATTAATATGCTCTTAAAAATTATCATTCATGCAAACAATCTGACAATGGTTACTCCTGGACTAAAATAGCCCATATGCCACTTCTCTATAGTAATATAAGTTCTATGGGCGCTACATATCTTGACCACTGATGCCATACACAGATTTAGTATCTCTCTTACTCCGCCCGCGATCGCCATCGCTCTGTCTCTATTTTTGAAGATTTTCTGGGGATTTGTGGCATCACTGATCTTGACGCACATGCGCTGCCGCTAGTCGCTGTAGGAATTAAGTGTCCTACCACTAAATAAGTCTGACAGTGGATTATATTAAATGAACAATATTTATTTGTTATCAGTCAAATTGCAATAAACAACAACTGTCTTTTATAATTATTAGAGTTAAAAATGTAAGTAGCTACAGCTGTAGTCAGTCGATAATCAGTCTTGGTATAAGCTTCTGTTTTCTCTCTCTAGGTTTTGTTGGCGCTGTTGGTAAAACAGTTGGAGTTTGCGCCGAGTGTTGTTTCTTAGATTTTACAGTTTCCTGTTCTGATGTGGCTACATCGCCACCGCATTGGCGCACTCTAGCGGCAAGAAGTAACTGGAAAGTGCATCAGAACCCTAAGCATCGTGAAAAACACATCTGTGTATAATCTAAAGAAGAAAAAAGAAGATCAAGTTTAATATCTGGTAAGTAAAAGTTAGATTCATCATAAAACCATAGATACTCAGATCAGATCCAATCCGGTTCTGTTGTTCTTTTCTTGACTAAAATACTGGTATGCCCCACGTGGGGATGCGGCTACCGTTCCCCACGTGTTTAGCGATATGTAAATGAAATGCCGGCTTTTGTAAGCATATTTGTTAGTCTACCTAAATAAAGCATGTGATGTTTCGTCGAAGCGAAAATAAATAGGACATTTGCATTAAACTAGTTTTAATGATGTGGATTTTAATCTAAGGTAGATACTAAGATACCTAGGGTGAAGATTAGAGGTTAGTCTGGTCATACAGACAACGCGCGTGGGTCCGATTCAACCTCACCGTTTGTCGCTTTCTCGGTCACGCCAATTTCGACAGGTAATTCGATTACTTTTTGTTTTTTTTTGTTTTATTTATAGTTTTTTATTGTTTGAACCATTCCACGTAAAATTATAAATCTAGCATTTCTATCATCTCTCTCATTATACTGAAAAAAAAGTATGAGTCCTACAGCGATACATTTCGGTACTATATCAATACTCGTATATTATACGCTATACACTAAAACTGAGTTTGGAAAAGTAAAAGGTTATGACAAAAGACATTATAAATGTCATTATAAAGAAAATAATAATATAACCTCTTTCGTGTTATTACTATTTGTTGTTAAAAATATTAGAATTTACTCCTCACAATTGAATTAAATGCAATCCATTTTTATAAAAGAAATTTCTTTGTATATTTTTATAAATTAGGAATTTAGTTATGAATTTTTCAACTGTTTTTTAACTCATCATAGATTAGGAGTGCTATTTTCACCTGTCACCAAACAACGTAAACATATGAGTAGAAGGAGATACGTGGGAACTTTTTTACTATATTCACCGGTGGCTTGCTATAGTATCGTACGGAAGATATAAGTCCTACAGCGATACTGAGTATGCATATAGGACTTATACTTTTTTTTTCAGTGTATGACGGAATAAGGTACAGAATTTCGAAAAGTAAGAATGTATTTTGACGGCCACCCTAGTAAAACAATTGTGTATTGCGCCGTACGGAATGGAACAAATGGACCTGTGAATAATTTTATTCAATGTTCGAGAGACTCGGTTGAAGCTTGCTCGCTGCAAGTAACTCCTCAAAATAAATGTGAACAAATATGTTAGTTTACTACATGATAGTATTTTGTACAACTCGTGACAACACCATAGAGTGTTGACTTGCGTGCGAGGAGCGCGTCTGTGACTCGCCTTTCCAATTTCAATGCAATTAGTCCGCGGAGAGCTGTAACATTATCATCTGATCATTTTTTACGTTTTTTTTTCGCCAAGAACCATATTCTTTATCTCTATCATCACTCGTAGTCTTGGCCACC
Organism: Tenthredo livida; assembly: GCA_963992785.1. Lineage (NCBI taxonomy): Eukaryota > Metazoa > Arthropoda > Insecta > Hymenoptera > Tenthredinidae > Tenthredo > Tenthredo livida. Next base: position 7,277,671 of record OZ023073.1, read on the forward strand.
CTCAAATAAATTCAGAATATAGAACAATGTACAGATTTGTCATGCGATAAGGTAGGGTAATGGAAAGGTGAGAGTGGGACGATGTGAAATAGTAGTCGACAATGCGCACAATTAGCACCTCGAAGAGGCACCTTTACAGAATACCAACATACTAACAAGTGAGTCTGAATTGATTTATAAAATATTACCTTCTGCGGCATATTCTTTGTCTTCAATGTATTTGACAAGACTCTTTTATTCAATTGAACCTCATTTCAACGTCAAGTTTGAAAATCAATCAGTAGCGGTGACAATTGAGGGGATGGGCGGAATAACGGTATAAGTCGGGTTATACCGTTTTTCCGGAGATTGCAGAAAAATGATCAGTGACCACAGAGCTACATTAGATATTTATTTGATAAAAATCGGTTAAAATTCGGAGGGTTAAACCGAACAGCTTTTTTGCAAAAACGCTATATCAGTCTATGTTAGCCTCCTACGTTTTTCTCATTTATCTCAAAACTATGTTTTCCGAGTTATACTGTTATTCCGCCCATCCCCTCAATTGTTCTATTTCTCAAAATCAAGTCAGGTAGATTTTACAGTATCCTCATGCACAGTTTGTTTTTGGTACAGCGTTGAACCACGTCGATAGTTGGTTATCACTGATGATAGCCAGGACTTACAAATTGACTAATTTTTAATCTCGACGTGTTCAAAAGTATTTCAAGGTGTTACGCCTAAATACACGTCAACATAGCTATACAACTAATTTGGGTTTGAAAATGCAAAACGGTAGTATAATGGCACTTGCGACCTCATGATGTTGAACACACCGCATGCTCGCAAAGGGAATCAAAAGCCAGCCAGTAGTGTCCGACCTAACCGTGCTTTTTTTTCTATCCAGAAAATGACGCGCAAAAGGAAAAGTCATCACTTTTATTCAGCCAGACATAAGCGTAGACTTATTCGACAAGAAACGTTATCAAGTGTATCTAGAATACGGCAAGCGGTATTCCTAGAACGGGCCAGCTCGACCCACCAAACCGAACCAGTGTCAAGCCCACAAAACGTCGATGTCAATCACATTATTAGTCCAAACATTGGAAGCACGCGAAAGGCAATGGTAGAAGAAACAACAAATGACAATATGGAGAGTAGTATACCGAGAATATTCGGTGAGTAAGAACGATCCCCTTCCTACGGCCAAACCAACACAGAGGCGCACCGCGTGCGTGAGGAATAAGGTGCCAGTAGCATTGCATCCCCTCCCGAACGAGCATCACGCACGCGGTGCGCCTGTGTGTTGGTTTGGCCGTAGGAAGGGGATCGTTCTGACTCACCCCATATTCTCGGTAGATAATGAAAGTGATACGACAATAGAGAATAGTAGCCGTAACAATATTAGTATTTCAGGCGACTGTTCAGACATGAAGGCAAACGCAGGTGCGCATGGTCGTGAAAGTGCACATAATGTTGCAAATGTTACCGAAGCATACCATGAATCAAACAACTCGAATGATTCTCATGATTCAAATCCTTCAGACGGTCCAAATGATTCAGCTCACACAGATGATTCGATCAATGATTTAAAAGAATCACAAGAATCAATTGATAGCGATGATTTGTTCCTTAAAGAATTTCATCAGTGGATATGCAGTTACAGACCTCCGAGAGGTTCCCTTAATGCATTGCTAGGTATTTTAAGGAAACATCTGAACACGAAATTGCCGAAAGATTACAGAGCACTTCTCAAGACTCCCCGATCTACCGAAATTCATTCTATTGCTGGTGGCCAATATTGGCATAATGGTTTAGAAAAAGTTGTGAAATCTATTGTACAAAAGCGATTAAAAGCTGCACACGATATTGAGAAGATTGATTTGTTAATAAATATTGACGGCGCTCCGATGGGAAAATCATCACAAAACAGTCTGTGGCCAATTTTGTGCTCCGATAACGTTTTGAAAGAAGTTTATATTGTTGGTGCGTTTTTTGGAGAAGGAAAGCCGAATAATGCGAATCAGTTCCTAGACTTATTCATAAAGGAAGCAGTTGCTTTGGTAGGCAATGGAGTTTTGTTTGATAATGAACGGTTCAACGTTAGAATTCAAGGCTTTATATGTGACGCGCCTGCCAAAGCATTCATTTTACAAGTGAAAAATTTTAATGGATATAATAGTTGTACAAAATGTACAATTGAAGGAGAATATTTAGATCATACAATGTGTTTCCCATCAGCAGGCGAAAATATAACTTTGAGAACGGACGAAAATTTTAGTAATTACGGCTATCAGGACGACTATCAAATCGGACGTACAAATCTCTCAAAAATACCCCACTTAGGGTTAGTTTCGAATGTGCTACTGGATTACATGCACTTGATCTGCTTGGGGATTGTACGAAAATTAATTATGCTCTGGTTACATGGACCGCTCAGCGTGAGACTGTCCGCTTATAACATAAATAAAATCTCTTGCGCATTAATCAATATAAGTCAATGTCTACCATCAGATTTTGTTAGAAAACCAAGATCCCTGAAATATGTTAAGTTGTGGAAAGCCACAGAATACCGGCAATTCCTTTTATACTTGGGTCCCATTGTTTTAAAGAACGTATTGAAAGAATCGACATATGACCACTTTCTGATTTTGCATGCTGCTATTACGATCTTAGTTAGTCCGATATTGGCCAGGCATCCCCCGAATGTTGATTATGCAGAAGCACTCCTACAGTATTTTGTTAAACTTTTTGGGGAAATATATGGTGTTAAGTACATGTCTCATAACGTGCACAATTTACTCCATCTTGCTGAGGATGTAAGGAACTGTGGCCCCTTAGATGAGTACAGCGCATTTCGATTTGAGAATCATATGTCTGTAATCATAAAATTAACTCGGAAAGGCGAAAGACCACTCCAGCAAATAGCTAGGAGGTTGGCAGAATATGAATATTTATCTGTCCGTAACACAATGGAGAAGGACACACGTAAGCCTATACAGTTTCAGAAACGTCACTTTGAAGGCCCATTAACCAGAGATATAAGCAAAGGCAAACAGTATAAGATCATGCACCAATATTCTTATTACATAAATTGTAAAGATTCTAAAAATAATTGCTTCATGCTCGAAAATGGGACCATGATAGAATGTGTTAATTTTGTGAAATGTAATAAAACATCGCACGTCATTGGTTATGAATTAGTGGGGCTGGAAGATGTATATTCATTGCCTTGTGAATCACAAACATTCAATATTCGCATTGTCAGAAGAAACGACAGCCTCAAATCATGGCCATGCAATGAAATATGCCTCAAGCTCATGAAGATTCCTCTTGAACACGTTACAACTTCTCACGACAATAAAATAGCTGTGTTTCCAGTGGTCCACACGTCTGCTAACTACTTGGAATAATCTTGTAAGCTTTCCATTTCCTGGAAGAATGATGGATATTATTATACATAGTAAAGATGATATCGCTTCTCTAATGCCACACAGGCGTCGTTCATAGTATATTATGTGGCATGCCCGTAAACCAAGTGTTTTTCGGCGAGAATAATGATTTCAGAACGAGCTAAAGGCGAGCCGAAAGCGAGTTCTGAAATCATTATTCGAGTCAAAAACGGTTCACGGGTGCGCCCCATACTTTATTTTTTTCGAAATAGGCATAAAAAGTCACTTTGACGCCTGTTGAGATTGACAGACGAAGGGTGAGGCTATGGTGCGATCTGTCACGCACTTCGAGTTGCGCATCTCAACTACCGTATAAAGACTTTATACGGCAGCTTTGGAATGCGCACTTCGAACTGCGCATCCAGACTGCCGTATAAAGACTTTATAGGGCAGTTCTGAAATCAGCCATATAAAGTGCTACTTTGTGGATCGAAAATAGGCGTCATAAAGTGACTTTTCAATGCCTATGCCGAAAAAAGGCCTTTATAGCATACTAATCAAATACCAAAAAGGGCTATAGTTTTTCCAAACGTGGCCTATCACTTCGAAAACATGAAAGTCGCATAGAAAGTGAAAACAAAAATCGAATGGTGCAATTCTATTGTCTGAAATTTGGATGGGAAAAATAATCAGGAAAAAATCAGAGAATTTGGTTGATTCTCTAGATTTTTTCCAGAATTCACTCAAATGTTCACATTTTTTTCCACATACTTTGCTCCAACAATTTGTGATTTCAGAACTGCCATAACCCAGTGAGCACTATGTCGAGTTTCAAAATTGTTGAATTCGACGATGGGCTGCACGTAATACCATTTAGTTGGCCCAGTGATGACGACACGAAAGCTTATTGGCCCCCCTATAAAGACGTGATTAAAATTCGCAAGTCGATAGCCAACATGGATACCCCAGTCAAAAAAGATTGGGAATTGTTGGTTGTTTTGGGCATACATGGATGTGCAGGTAAATTATTAACTGATAATGTCAATAAAAATAGTCTGTGGTGTTACACTAAACGTAATGGATTCTGAGCCGGATGTGTTTGACAATCGAAGAAACAGCCAATCGGCGCTCTGAATTTTTGTAATCCAGAGCGCCGGTTTGCTGTTTCTAGCATTGTCAAACATATCCGGCTCAGAATCCATTACGTTTAGTGTACATTGCAATGTTTTCAGTGCTGACTTAATAAGTCATTGCACTGACTTGAAATCAAATAATGAGGTTTAATTCGATATTCATATTGGGTAGCCTGATATTGCAAAGATCATAATTATAAACCACGTTAATTGGATTTGCAAACACATGAGTAACTGACGCTATGAAACAGCTAGTGAATAAAACTGTTCACTACAGAGATGAACTTTAGGTTTCCTCGTAACAATCTGAGACGTAAATTATCAATGCTGAAATGTCGAAGGTGTAGCCGTGCTTAGATAAGAGCCGTTCAAATTAGCCAATATGAGAGCAAGTATTAGAGACTGCCTTGGCGGTTCTCGCGACGCCCTGCCGGCCACCGCGTCCTCGCCAACTAAATAGAACAATGAATAAATTTGACAACATATTTACAATGAGTATGTATGATAGAGGAGTATGGTACATGATAGTCAAAATTAATGTTTCTCCAAAATATATAGAGGCAAATTTTTGTTTTGGTATAAACTAATGTTCGGCAAGGATTATGTTTTTTGCACTTCCTGTCAGAATTGCTCTCGGCTCGCCGAGTTTGCCAATAGCTTGTGCTACAAATATCGTCCACGCCAGAAATCAATTACATTACGTGCATCACACCTAAATACTGTTTTGTAACTGGTGAAATGTGTGGATACGTTCTGAGGAATGTATAAGTTATACACTGGTTACCTAAAGGTACCTATCCCGAAGCTGCAGACAAACTTAAATTGATGTCGGATGCATCTGACATGGAACATTTTGCTTCCGAAGAAGCCTTAAAAAAATCGAGAGCTAGGCGCCACAAGGTGTCATCCACTAGATCCCAAAGGTTGGAAGAAACAGAAGAGGAGGACGAGTCACCCGAAGAAGTCGTCCGGAAGAAAACCCCACCTAAGAGACCAGCTACCTTCATGACAGTCCCAGAATCCAGAAAAAATAACAAATGTGAAAAGGATACTCCGCAGAACCCGCCAGTGTTATCTACCAACATCAAAACTCAGGCTGGTGAGGACTTCCGATTCTGCATGATGCTTTTGTTCCACCCACATGTTTATATTTGTGTGTTTATAATTCTAGTTATTTTTTTTTATTCATGACACAAAGTTGCAAGAGACAGAATCGCTGAAAGACAGCTGAAGACGCGAGATAGCGCTTCGATAAGGCTTTCTTCTGATAAGGATCCTGAAGATTTTATACTAAAGGGTAAAAGTCACTACTACTAAACAATTTACAGGCCGAAAATCGATAATAATATTTCAGTAATTGAATTACGGTGGATCATATTAAATAAGTCTCGGTCAATCGGTTTGGTCTTCATGTCCTTCATGTATTGTCTACCCAGATTAAAATGTATTCATAAATTATCTTGACTCTACATTCTTCTATTTCAGAATTTAATGTGGAGCTGCTACGCGCCTTGAAACAAATTGGTGAAAAACTCGAATCTATCGACTCACGAATGAAAGTCCTTGAAGAACGAGATATAAGGACAGCCAATCAAGTTCTGGAAGTTTGAGATAACGGCAACAATCTAGAGACAGAGTCAATCGAAGACTTTTTACCATTAGCAACGCTTTTGCAATTTAATGAATTGGAAAAAAAATTACAAGAGAAGAAATTTGCATCACAAATGGTAAAAGAACCGAGTTACTATTCTATGGAAATTGAATTCGCTAAACTAAATTAGTCTTGAACAGATTATATGCCATCACCCAATCTCACATGCGTTTGGCAATAGAATCGCTCTGATCTGAAGTAACAAGAAATCAAAATGTAAAATTTGCGTATATCAAATTCATAGTGTTGATAATTGATTAAATATTTCATATTATTCATATGAATACACACCTCGCCTGAAGGATAAACAGGTTGACCTAAAATGCCAATGAAAACGGAAAGCGGGGTTTTGTTGGCAGTCGATTGTAGATCAAAAATCCACTCGAATCGAAATCCTAGCTGATCCTGTTTCTAGGATAAGAGGATTTTTTCCTTTTTTATCTAGGTATTTTAAACGAATGGACGAAAAACAATCAAGTTGGTCCGATTATGGTCCGATTATGGTGTGTGTGTGTGTGTATTACACTTAAGGGGGTATGTACACCTTTGGAGGAGTTGAAATTTCCAAAAAGAAATTAATCTTTTTCTGCGACTTGTGGACTCTGACAAAATCCAAAAAAATCATGATGTCTAAGGAAGGTTCAACCCTCATAACGCATATTTAACATCATGTATTACTTTCAGTCTGAAGGTGGCTACGCTGAAGTGAAAAAAATACTGAATGACTCGGTTGTCGTAAAGAATCAGGACCACCGTTGGATCAATCTTGAAATGTTTGGTCCTCAATCATTCATGAAAGATGCCTCTATGGTATGAACGTAGGGATTTTTGATATTGCAAAAATTACTTGAGTTATTCCATTTTTTTGATTTTTTTTTTGCATTTTTCAAATTCTTTTTACTTTTTTGCCAGTATCTCAATCAAAAACGGGTTTATCAAAAAATCCCACGTTCATACCATAGAGGGAAGTCTTGTGAATAATTGAAGACCAAAAATTCCAGAATCGATCCAACGGTGCTACTGATTCTTTACGACAACCGGTCAATATATTCATTCTCCAGAAATCAACTTTCAAACTTTTTTATTTAAATTTTATTTTTTTATTTCCTACTTTTCCCAGAGAAGAAAATGTAGTAACAGGAAATCAAGTTTTAAGATTTTGCTTATGATTAATATGCTGGATCCGCAGCTGCCCTCGTATCGATGTGTTATGAGTCGAGTCGAGTCTAGACACATGTGCCAGGCGGAAGTTTGTAGTGAGTTTTGACCTGTTCTGTCCAACAACAGTGTCTGTTAGTCCAGTGAGGCTGTTAGAAAAAAAATTAATTGCTTTAGAAAAAAAACTGATCAAAATTTTTCGAAACAAAAAAATTCTTAAAAATTCTTGATCTTCAATATTATGAGGATTCAGAAAATGCTAGCACAATTTTTGTCTATATTCCGAAAATTCTTTCATCTTTCATCAATCATACCTTTTTTCTTATATTATTTACTAAACTCTCGCAATTAATATATCACAGAAATACTCATCTTTTTAGAACTCCTAATGTGTAGTCTCCTGACATCGATCTCAAACGCACTTTTTGATGGATCATCTTCTTTCGATTCCGAAGTCTCGTTTCAGATACATATACACTGTGTTTATTCAATTATGGAAATTACTATTGGTTTGAATTCGTAATGAAAGCACGGGAATATTTACAAAAAAGTGGACACCTAACCTCGAAAAAATGTAGATCGCAGCCATATGTTCTGTCAAGATCACAGTTCAAAAGAATATTTAAAATTAAATATGCATAAGAAATGATGATTACAAAGAATTGAAAGCTCACAAAATCAAATTCAAAATCAAAATATATGAAAACGTCATGAAAGTCAGACAGTGGTGTTGGCAGTGTTGTACAATACTGATGGGAGGAATATGAGGGTTCGCGCGCCGCGCGGCGGCGCTTTTTCGCAATTTGGCACTGTCATGGCTGTAACTTCTCAAATCCTGTAGATATTCTGACGCCGATTTATTTGCAGGTAGAGTAGGTCACTACCATTCCAAATAAATTATAAAAAAAAAAACAATTTTTTAAAAATTCAAAGGTGTAGATACCCCCTTAATAAAGCGATATTGTTTCCACACCATCTAACGAGATAAATATCACGGCGCGCTTTTTTTAACGTGGTATCCCCTGTAGGCCTAATCCACTGTGAAATTGATTATAACATACTTGCAATAATAAAATGAATAAAGTATGTAATAAAAAATAACTTCATAGTATATTTCTATATATGCTGAGAAGAAAAGGTAACTACCGCTTCCTTCAATCGGCTCGAATATGACGGATCAGCTATTAAATTCATCTTGAATCTTTCCCAAAATTTTAAGAATTCTCTGTGAACAGATTCACCGGCCTGTTCCGACCATAAGCCCAAACCATCGTTGTTCAATAATAAAATCCCCTCTTTTAGGTGATCGAGTAGAATATGAATCTTTAAAGTTTGAGATATTCCAGTACTTTCTAGAGCTTTGCGAAGTTTTATCAAGTTTTCATCTAAATTGGTAATATCGGCACGTTGCGTGGAGAAACAATCATGTACAATTTTATTCATCGTCTTAAAAGCAGCGACGTATGGCTGTAACTTCAATGGACCAACATGCTCATAAATTTCAGGATCAAGCAATTTATCTGATTCTTGCAAAAGTTTTCTGCAGGCATTACCCTCGAAAATTTCACCCTGATAATTAATAACCGATTATCTCTATTCATCACTAGATGTAGTTAATAGCTCTAGTTCTTACGTCGTGTGCACCTACATTACTATTATATAGAAATAAACTATGGAGTTATTTTTTATTTCATAGTTTATTAATTTTATTATTGCAAGTATGTTGTAATCAATTTCATAGTGGATCCAGCTTACAGGGGATACCACGTTAAAAAAAGCGCGCCGTGATATTTATCTCGTTAGATGGTGTGGAAACAATATCGCTTTATTAAGTGTAATACACACATCCACACACACACACACGCACACACACACACACACACACACACACACACCATAATTGGACCATAATCGGACCAACTTGATTGTTTTTCGTCCATTCGTTTGAAATACCTAGATAAAAAAGGCAAAAATCCCCTTATCCTAGAAAAAGGGTCAGCTAGGATTTCGATTCAAGTGGATTTTTGATGTACAATCGACTGCCAACAAAACCCCGCTTTCCGTTTTTATTGGCATTTTAGGTCAACCTGTTCATCCTTCAGGCGAGGTGTGAATAGTTGAAAATTTTGAAATAACTATAGCCAAATCTCCGTCCGAGTTCAATAAGGAAAATCGAATTAATTTGAATACACCTAGCTGTCTTATATATAGTGTATAATGTTTGAATTCAATAGTGAATTCCGGCGCTTATTGTTCCTCAACATCAGGCAGGTAAAACACACAATGACTATAATAAATATACTGTTTCACATTTCAGATGAAGGTTACTCGATATGTTTTTTTTTGAGAGAAATGTTGCCTGCAGCTGTGATTACTTTTGTGTGTATGTGTGTTGGAGCAATGTGTATAATTCATGTTTGTGTGAAGGCTTGAAGAAATCTCTCCTCCGTCTCAAAATGTTTGCATACCGTTTCTATCTAAATTTATATACTTATCAACTGTAGTCAATATTCCGGAGGTTATTATATAGTGTCGAGGAGATTATTTCATCGACTTGAAAAAATGTAAAATAAAACGCAGAAAAAAAAGTAGAAGCAACGCTTCCGTTTGAGAACGATAACAAACTAGCGGACTAAACCAACTAATTTATGTACCTAATTTTTATGATTTTGAAAACTATTAAGTTCCATACACAAAACTACAGCATAATCGTAGTCTACCATACATAACGTATACTAAACCAAATTGATAATCACATATGATTGGAGCTCTTGATTATTTTGTTTTGCAGCCTGCCCCATGCATGAACTCAAACAATTGACAAATTTATGAACTATTGGGACCGTGCATACTTATACACACTCACCAAAGTAAGAATGTGTAGTCGTGTACATTAGACTGTTTCAAAAAAACGGACTATTGTGTTTTTTTCAACGAACATTTAGAAAACGTCAGAGTACGTCTAAACAAAGACCCTGGTAAAATATGAGCCCTCAATACAAATATTTAGAGGTTGCGCTTTTCAATTTTCTATTTCCATTTGAATAACATGGGAAAATTTTTTTCTGAACTTTGGAAGTCTGTTACTCGAAAACGAACAACTCTACAGCAATAACTAACATGGATTCTTGTAGGAAATTTAACGCTCTATAAAAAAGGTTTGATTGAAAATTTGCGTGAGGCGAGGCGTTTCGGAGTTATCAAGCCTCAACTATTGAACTGTTCAAAATAATGATAATTTTTACTCATAAATGATAAACGCGATAAAATCGACTCATTTAACTTAAATACCCACCATCATCAACTTCAAAACCAATATCTATAAATTTTCAATAAAATGTTGATCAATAGCTATTTGTGTATCAAGGAGGCGAAGAAGGTCTTTTAACGCCGAGCGTATAAGCCTCGTCTTCGACTCGTATTGCAAATACGCTAGGCTTAAAAGACCTTCGCCTCCATGGTACACACAATAGTTTATACAACAAAAGTATGTTTTACAAGTTCATGCTCGATCCGGTACACAAAGTCGACGGACTACACACACGCATAGCAACGCATAACAACGCGAGTTGAAGGCTACAGCGCATGCGCGGAGTACGTTAGAGACCACTTTTAACTCCTAGGACTCAAAAGTGAACTCTGCGCATGCGCATTCGCAAGCCCGCTCAGCTGTCGCTAAATCCCCCACTTTGTGTACCGAGATCGAGCATGAAAAACGCGTAAAACATGCTTGCGTTGTATAAAAAATTTTATTAATCAATAGTGAGTGATTAATTTTATTGATCGATAATTATTAAAAATTTATAGATGTTGGTTTTAAAGTTGATAATAGTGGGTATTTAAGTTATAAGTCGATTTTGTCGCGTTCATCATTTATGAGTAAAAATTATCATTGTTTTGAACAGTTCAATAGTTGAGGCTTGATAACTCCGAAACGCCTCGCCTCACGCAAATTTTTAATCCAACCTTTTTTATAGAGCGTTAAATTTCCTACAAGAATCCATCTTAGTTATTACTGTAGAGTAGTTCGTTTTTGAGTAATAGAATTCCAAAGTTCAGAAATTTTTTTCCCATGTTATTCAAATGGAAATATAAAATTGAAAAGCGCCACCTCTAAATATTTATATTAAGGGCTCATATTTTACCAGGGTCTTTGTTTAGACGTACTCTGACGATTTTTCAATGTTCTTTGAAAAAAACAGAATAGTCCGTTTTTTTGAAACAGTCTACTGTACATGCATACTAGTGGCGACGCCAATAGTCCGGATCGGCATTTTTCCCGGAAAAAATGAATGTATGTACACGAATACACATTCTTAGTTTGGTGAGAGTGTATACTTGTATAGGTATTAGGGTGATTTTTTTTTCGACGTTTTTTTTTTTTTTTTAGTCCTCACGTGAAATTTGGTTGGAACTGTCGAAAAAAAAATTCCCTGAAAGTTACAGCTCTTAATATTAATTTTAAGTACTTTCCCAAAGCGTGCGAAGATTTTCCATTTAAAATACACGTGAATTGAAATTTTTTTTTTTCAAATTTCTATAACTTAGCCGCATTTCAAGCTATGACATTGGTCTTGATCTTCATTTACTCAGAATAAAATACTCTAAAAAGTGCCCATTGCGGCCAAAGTGTGACTTGTACGAAAAACCGAGAATTTCGGGTAAAAATCGACTTCAGCGACCCGTACCAACTCACCAGTACAAGTTACACTTTGGCCGCAATTGGCAGTTTTGTAGAGTATTTTATTCTGAGTAAATCAAGATCAAGACCAATGTAATAGCTTGAAATGCGGCTGAGTTATAGAAATTTGAAAAAAAAAAATTTCGATTCACGTGTATTTTAAATGGAAAATCTTCGCACGCTTTGGGAAAGTACTTAAGGGATCGTCTCAGTGTGACCCTCCGGAAAATCACTGATTTTCGCGAATTTTTTTTTTAATGTTCAAATAAACTAATCGGTTCGGTTTTTTTTTATAAATAAATACGTTTATGAAGAATACAAAATGATTTTTTTTAAGTTTATTTATTGAGTGCATCATTGTTGTAAAAATTGTTGTAATTTCACGTGAAAAAAAAAGGTGCTGCACGGTTTCCACGATGACGGCCGCAATTTTGATCTGAAAAAAAAATTTCAAAAAGATTATTGATCTGTAGGAAAGTCGCTATCGCGCTATGGAGGGTTTTTTTTTTTTTTTCAAATTTGACAAAATGGCGGCGGTTTGAACAAAAAGTGTCGAATTTGGCCCTTTTTTTCGACAGTTTTTCCTAAAAAAAAATAGGAAGTTTTCAAAAAAAAAAAAAAAAGCTTCCATAGCTTGATAAAGAATGACGTTAAAAATGTTCTCGCGAAATTGGAACTAGATATCTTTAAAACTCTTCCTTTGAGAGTGGAAACCGTTTTGAAAAACACCATTCTGAGAAAAACGCGTTTAAAGATTACAGTACGAAAATTTTAGAGAAATCGTTTACTTACAATCAATCGGCGATGCCAGGTCCATACAAGTTTATTTTCGAAAGTTATAGAACGTAGGTACCTAGAAGGATACACACGCAGGTAGAAAAATAAACAAAGGGAATAACGGTCGAGCGGAGCGGCGGACGAGGCAGCTGTCTCGCTCCGTTCCCTTTCTACCAGAAACGCTGTGGCGACCGTAATACTTTGAATTTCGATTTGAAAATTTGAGAGAATGTTTATTACAGTGTATACTATCCGATAATGCAATAAAAAAAAAATCGATTTTTCGAAAATTTCACACTGAGACGATCCCTTAAAATTAATATTAAGAGCTGTAACTTTCAGGGAATTTTTTTTTCGACATTTTCAACCAAATTTCACGTTAGGACTAAAAAAAAAAAAAAATGTCGAAAAAACAATCACCCTAATAGGTATGCACGGAGCGAATACAACTGAGTGGTAACAGGAAATCCCGGGTCATATTGAAATCTGTAATTTTTATGCTGCTTGCAATATTTTTCCAAATTGTGCATAATTCCCAAGTTATTAGCTCATGTTCTGTCAAATAATTGATTGTGCATATTTTTTTAGGTGTGCTTTTTGAAATCGATCGGCGGAAGAGATACCCACAACTTTTTAAGCAACATACTGAAACGGTCCATAACAAATTCAGTCGCTGTGGCGTTCAGCATGGATGGAAAAAAAAAGAAGAAACCCATGCGAAATACATTGTTTTTGAAAATGATTGTCAGTGAGTGTATTTGCACTATTCATGCCCAGTTTTATGAAAGAAAGTTATCCTTAGGTTAACCCATAGGTTAGCTAACCCTAGGTTAAATTCAACCCGTGGGTCATCCTTCCGTTAGTTTTATAAAACAATGTTCACCTAATTTACCCCACAAGATGGCAGGCAGAGCGAAGGCAGCTGCGCCTATGTGAATGAGTTTGGAAAAAATGAAGGCGCGAACGAGAATTTAACAAATGAGATACAAAATTATTTTATCCTAATTTTTTTCGAGCATGTTGGGGTAACCCACTGAGCAGTGGGGTAACCCGAGCAATTTGGCGGGTTAAGTTTGAAACGAGGGTAACCATGCATTAACCCGTGTGACGTCATTAACCTACGTTTATAAACCGCCATTTCATAGTATCCGTTGGGTAACCCACGGGTTGGTTTTAACCTAGGTATGACTATCTTCTATACAACCGGGCATTACTGAGATAAATGTTTTCAAAAAATATGCTTGTTCATGTTTTATTCAATAGTCATATTTCATTCAAGTCGAAATTATAATTTTTTCAGGAGCTGCAACGTTGCATCGTCCAAACTTAGATGAAGCTACTGCATTAAAAGACGTAAGCACGTGGCTCGCTGGAGCACAATTAAGACTGTCGAGAGAAGAGTAAGAATCTAATGGAAAAATTATTTTTGAGGTCTACTAGCTCAATTATTCTATAGAAATACTATTCGAATCTGTCGATTCTCAATTGCATTATAGAGCCAAGCTGGGAACCAAAGAGGGTGCCGAAGAGGCAGTCAAAGAGGGAGCCAAAGAGGGCGCCAAAGAGGGAGCCAAAAAGGGAGCAAAAGAGGGAGCTAAAGACGGAGCAAAAGAGGGAGCAAAAGAGGGAGCCAAAGAAGCTCGCGTCGAGGAAAGAAATGATCAGGACTGAGGCATTTGAGGAACACTAATGGAAATGTGTAATATGTGCGTCATAACATTTCATTATACATTTCCAGAACTTCATCCCGATGTTTGTGTATAAGAGATATATTTGTACGGTACATATAAGAAAATGTGACATATTTTGGTGATAAACAAGTGCAATACCGAGCAAAAAAGATCAACGCGAGTTGTTAAGACGATCATAGTTTTAATTTCGCATTCGATTATAATTCTATGTATAGTATGGGTATTAAGTATTATACTAACTCGAGTATTTGATTTCTACTAGTCACCAAGGCTCTCAAGTACTGTAATAAGACGTATACATTAGGGTGTTAAATAAAAAGACAAAAATTTCTTTCCAAACGCGCATCAAAATTTCGATCGAGCATCTCAAATAGAATATCTCAGCCAAATATGAGCTCCTTATATTGATATTTAGAGATTCTTATTTCATTTTTTCTATTTTCCGTTTCATCAGCACGTTAAAAAAATCGGAAAATTGAATTTTTTTCTCGTAAGCGGCTTGATTTATAAACTATCTGAATTACGGATTTTTATAGGAAATTTCACGGATTCTTATAGAAAATTTCACGCTCTATGAAAAAGTACTGAGATAGAATCTTTCTCACTCACCGATTCAGAGATATTCGCCTATGAACATTGAGTCTTCTTCAATATCTATTCATCGGTGAGAGTTAGGAAAACTCTATTTCAGTTCTCATTCATAGAGCGTGAAATTTTCGATAGGAATCTGTATTTAGATAGTTTATAAATCAAGCCGCTTACGAGAATTTTTTTCTTCTTGTTTTAATTTTCCGATATTTTCCGTGTTATTCAAATCGAAAATGGAAAATATAAAATAGATACCTCCAAATATCAATTTTAAGAGCTCATATTCAGCTGAGATGTTCTATTTGAGATGCTCTATCCGATAGAGTCTATCGAGATTTTGATGCGGGTCTGAAAAAAAATTGTTTTTTTTCTAATATACTATAGTATACGTAGGTAGATGTAGAAATTCAAATCAGCGTCGAAAAAGTTGGTCTTGCAAATTTTTTATTACTATTTCTGACAGGATTTCTAGGGTTACCTGCAGGTATATAGTCATTTCTACGTACCGGGCGCCTTCAGTACCGAGCCTTTAGTTCTACTAACCTGTGAATATACCTATCATTATGAGTTATCATCTATTTAAACATCTCTTATTTTTAGAATCTAACTATTAATCACCAGCGAAAAATATTGTGGCGGGATTTTGATATATCATGAAAAAAATATTGGGTAATACAAATCAAGTACTGCGAACAAAACACGGTTACATTTCCTTCGGTAAGACTGTCTCATTGTTTTTATTTTTAATTTCATTTTCATGAGCTTGATTTAAAAAAAAAAAGCGCCACGCAACTCGGAATCATGTAATACCTCGTTGCTATATACTTCGTGTTTGTCCTAGCAACAGCTGATGCTAGTGGAGTAATTTCTCGAAATTTATGTGTCCTATGATGAGTTGAAAAAAATCTAAATGATTCGACTACATTTCTTGAATTTTGACATTTTCTTATATAGACTCTCATTTCTCAACACTATGGTGTTGAAAAATAAGTTCATTATACTGTAATAATTTGACGGCCAGGTTCCAATGCTGTATGAATTTTCATATTCTGTGCATCTAGCCTTTTTGAGATTGTTGTAAAACTATCTGTCTTATGACGTTTTCGGTTCGCTACACCGGGCTACACTCGGTGTGGCCGAAGACTCCCGATTAGCTCCGAAATTTTCAGATTATTGCCGAAGCTCCGAATTTCGAAAAACAAATAGCGCGCCTCTTGTTTTCTGCGTATAGTTCACACGGCAGCATATTGAAATTCGGGGCTTCGGCAATAATCTGGAAATTTCGGAGCTGATCGGGAATGTTCGGCTACGCCGAGTGTAGCCAGGTGTAGCGAACTGAAAACGTCATTAGCCAATTACGAACACTGCTTCTCAGGATCATTATACTCAATCAAAGTTCTTGGAGTATTTGCATTTAAAAGATCATAAAACGAACAATATAACATTGATAACACGGCCTAACTATAACTATTAACAACTTGGTATTTTAGACACCTGAGAAAGGGAAAAAACATATGTCTTCATACTGTGTGACTTATATTTGTATTTCAAAATAAACGGTTATGTAATATACACACGTCTCCAATCCTATCACAGAAGTGTGAATATCTCAGAAATGTTTCTGAAATATTTCACGAACGTTTCTGAAATATATTTCACAAATGTTTCTGAGACCTGCCAGAAATATCTCAAATATTCCATGTAACGTTTCTCAAACATTTCACGACTGTTTTTGAAACGTTCCAGAAATATTGCTACATCATATCAGAAATGTGACCATGCCTGCATATACAACTTGCCAAATATTTCTGAAATATTTTTGGAACATTTCTTGTAATAGTCCAGAATTATTTCATAAACATTCCTGAAATATTTCACGCAATGTTTCTGCAAAATGTCAGAAATATATCAGAAATGTGTCTATGTCCGCATTTATAACTTACGAAATATCACTAACATATTCCAGAAATACTTCCAAAATATGTCGATAACACTCCTGGAATATTTCAGAAATAGTTCCGAAACATGTCAGTAACATTCCTGGAATATTGGATGAAATGTTTCAGAAATATTAATTTGAAATATCTCATAAATGTTTCTGACACATTTCATGACATATTTCGGGGATATTTCGAAAATATTACGCAAGTTGTATATGCGGACATAGACACATTTCTGACATATATCCGACACATAACATACACATTTCCTGTAATATTACATCGATCAAATGGAAGATACTGAAAGATTTCTGAAATATTTCGTGCCGTATGGGGAGCCATAGAAATGTGATGATGCGATTTGGTTGTTTTTTTGTAGAAATGAACGGCGAAAATACTCATTTTCTGAGATATTTGTAAAAATGTGATAAATTTTTTATGTTGCTAATAAATAGTTGAATTAGACTTCGATTATTTCGAAATCATCGAGGATTTCGCCGCGCCTGTGAGCGAGCGTCGCAGGCGTTCGCGGAAAACTTTGAATCCCTCCCATCAAGGTAACGTCAACTTTCCGGACATGGGTTCCCATATCGAAAATGTTAGTTAAGGTCCCCCCTATCACCACCCGTCGGGGTGACATAATTAGTTGGGACACCCTGTATATACATACAATAGAGATTGATAACGCAATACATATATACATACATACATACATACGTACATACATACATACATACATACATACATACATACATACATACATACATACATACATACATACATACACACACACATACATACATGCATACATACATACATACATACATACATACATACGTATACATACATACATATACAGGGTGTATCACCTCATGTGTTCAGAATGGGAGGGACTTAGTTAACACGAAGCGGGGCCCGTTCACCCAATCGACAAGTGTAATATTTTCGTTTTCGCCAATTCGCTCAGAAAATCGCGAATATCATATAGAAGCAAGCGCCGGCCCACTCTGGTCCACACGCCGAAATTTTTGAACTCGAGTGAAGGATTTTTGAGATTTCCTTCATATTTGTAAAAAAGGTCCTTCTGTGTGAATTTTTTCTTGACTGTGTTACGTCGCAACTCCGTTTCCCCAACATCCACCCGATCCATCACTTCCTTTCGCCTGATCATCAAATTACCTGATCCTCGCTTTCCGCCAGAATCACGCGAGTTGCACACGGACACCGGATGTGCAACTCGCCCAAAACCCCCTCTCAAAACCGAGTCTACCTTTTCCACGCCTCATCTCCACTACTCACTACCAATTCCAATCTAAAACCACTCACTTCGTAACTACTCATTCCCATTTCACACTACCTATCTCGTAACCTAATAAGCGACCAACCAACTCTCAATACCAACTATTAGAACCACCGACTATACGGATTATCTAAATAAATCTATTTCACTTCAATAAACATCAGTCTACGTCAATCTACACCAACTTCCACCAACTTCCACCACCTACCTATTAGAGGGAACATAGGGGTGCAATACCTATGTTACCATATGCGTAACATAAAGAAATATGTGTGATTGTACATAGTTTTGAATGTAATAAACTTAGTACTAGGTATGATCGTGTGAATAGTCAGTATAACATACTGCATTCTTATTTGGTATGATGTATGATAGTGGACCAAGCAATGTGGTATAAACCTTTATTTTAGTCCGATGGTACATATATGTATTATGTGTTGACTATGGCAGGATATGTATTATTTTTAAATTAAGGGTTGCATCTTGATAATATTGGTAGTGAGATAGAGTGAGCTTATGGTCTAGGAGAAATATAACATGATGCTCAAGCGTAATACAATGAGATAACAATGCGTATAAAGGTAATATTAATAGTGAAGAGTGTTGTAATTCTACTAATTCTACTCCCTTTTTACTATATAGTTATGTTAGATATAATCCTACTAATTCTATTCCCTTCTTTTTACTATGCTTTATATGTTTCATACATTCTTATTTTTTTTTATTTTTTTTTTTTTATTTTTTTTATTTATTTATTTTTATTTCCCAATTCTTATCTACTTCTTATTCCATAGTATATCATTATCCTAATTTTATAGCTTATCATCTATAGATCTGTTTAGATCCACTTTCTAACACTCAACAATGCTGACATACGTATCGTTTATTCATTATATTCAGGCAATACCATTGACTTGTTTTGGATTTACTTAGAAACAATCTGTAATTTCCCTGATTTCCAGGGGATGTGTCTCAGTGTGCTCTATGGATAGAGTTTGCGGTTTGTATATTTTTATGTGTCTACTCAACGTTAATCGTTATCGTCCCGTATATGTGCTAGTTTCAGTTTGTTGAGGTGGACAATTTTAGTTTTACTAGGTGTCAAGTAGATTTCAGCGTTTATTCCGTCAATTATTCTCTTAATTACATACGGGCCTTTATATTGGTCTTCGAATTTTGTGCGATTCTCATTTATTAAAAATACTTTCTGTCCGGCCTCAAAGAGGTGTTCATTGATTCTTTTATCATAATATGCCTTTGATTTTGATTTTGCGTCTTTCAAATTTTGTGCTGCCCTTTTACGAATTTCGGTTAGATTTGTTAGTAGGTCGAGGATAAATGTGTTGTATGAGTTTGTGATCGCGACGGTTGCTCGTAGGTCTGATGGCAGTCGAGTTTCTTTACCAAAAATTAGTTGGTGCGGTGTGAAATTCGTACCTTCGTGTATCGCGGTGTTATAACAGAAAATTGCGAAACGTACGTATTTGTCCCAGTCTTTGCCTGTTCTTGTATAATGTTTAATGTGTTCGATGAGTACAAGATGGCTACGTTCGAGGGAGCCGTTGGATTGCGGTCGGTATGCGGTAGTCCTTACTTGTTTAATTTTAAATAATTTGCAAATCTGTTTAATCGTTGTACTCATGAAATTTTGGCCTTGATCTGTTAGTATTATTCGCGGTGCTCCGTAACGTGTAATGTATTCTTTTGTAAATGCCGTGCCGACTGTCTGGGCAGTCGCGTTAGGGAGGGGAATAGCATCTAGAAATTTTGTTAGGTTGCATTGAATTGTCAATAAGTATTGGTTATTTGATTCCGTCACGGGAAGTGGTCCTACTATGTCGAGCGCAACTTTATCAAACGCATCTGCCGGAGTATCCGTAATTATCATGGGCAGTCGTGTTTTGACTTGAACTAACTTCTTCCTTTGGCAACTGTCGCAGGATTTAATGAAATTTTGAATTTGAGTCTTTAGATTCGGCCAGTAGTACCTTTCCCTAATTTTGTTGTAAATTTTCGTTACACCTTGGTGGCCGCCTAGCAGTGATTCGTGATATTCTTTAATGATCTCCCCGCGTACCGATACGTCGGGTATAATAGTTTCATTTGCACAAAGTGTGATTCTTACATTCGTGTCTCCGAAAATGTAATAAAATAGTTTCTTGACGATATTCCATTGGAGGACTTCTAATCCTGGGTTTGTTTTGGGAAAAGAAAATGCTTCAATTTTATACGTGTGCAACAGCTGTTTTAGTCTGATTAGAGTATCATAGAGTATCATAGAGATCTTTTACGTCTATTCTGTCTGAGTGTTGGCTTTTGACTACGAGAGTCATAATGTACTTGTTTCTGAATTTTGATAAAGCTATTCCGCGTTTGCTGAGATTGTTGATAGTGAACGTCTCTTTTCGTAACATGTCTCTGTCTATTAGTTGTTTTGTCAGCTCGTCGTTCCACGCGCAGACAGCTGGTACGCAGTGGGCAATATTTGCGCTTTTCATGAATATTCCGTCTTTGGATTCCGTCACGTTAGCCGCTGGTATTATATTATTCATATTGTCTATAAATTCATCGAAGCTAAGCGTATCTTTGTTTTGCTGCTGTGGGGGGGCCGGGGCACACTGCGGTCTTTGTTCGTACACCTGAATCATAAAAGGAGCTATGAATATTTTTTTTATCATCTCTTTGACTCTATTCCAGTCTAAGTTGTCTACTTCGGTGTCTAATTTCGTCATTGCTAGGTTATATATATGTTCGTCCCCGCAAATGCTTCGTAGCGTTTTAAAACATGCTTCTAATGTCTCGTAAGTTGTCTTATCTCCGTCTTTCTCCCTTGTTATTAAATAAAACACGAATCTATCTTCATGACTTAGGGCTCCTACTCCGCCTACCTGCGTATTAAAGCTTCTCAATCTATCTATTTGACCGAATCTTTGTTTAAATTGTTTTCCCAGTCCTTTTTCCATTACATAGTCCTGTGCTGCACAGTGCACTAATGAATATGTTACGGGTGCTCTAAATATGTCATCGGCGATTTCTTGTATACCGACTGATTTGGGGGACTGCTTAGTTCTTTGATATGTACTTTCGTAATCGGTGGTACTGGTATTATCTGTACTGTCTGAGACCGTCGGGTCTTCTGCTGATGACTCTATTAATTCATTTTCAGAGTTTGAGATTGCCTTATAGTCTGTGGGGTTTTGTATGTCCAATCTCGATACAGGGTTACGTTTGTGTACTCGTGGTGCTAGTGTATCCGAATCGTTATCTGTCGATGTGAGGATAGCTGAGGGAGTGTCTGATATCGGAGCGATCGGGGGTCCCGTAGGAGATCGGGTAAAGCTTTTTGTCGCGGGTTTACATGATTTATCTCTGATTCGTTCGTAAGGTAATTCGTGTGTTATTGGGTTATTAATTTTGCACATGTTGATTTTGATGTCGGAATCCTTGAATACATAGTGAATCATACGGCTCACCATATCCCAGTCAAGCTTATCTAAACCGCAACCGAGTTTCGGTATCGAGAGTGATTTCCTTTTATCCCTAATTAACGCTGTCTTCAACTTCACTAATGTGTTGTACATTATTTCGTTTGTTGGTTTGTCGAAGTATCGTTCTTTTGTAACTAAATTGTAAATTGTGCGTCGGGGGTACTGAACTATAATGATGTCTGTTACTTGTGGATTCATTGATTGCAACCTTTTGCGCTGTATGAATCCGTTCGTTACCATCTGGGCCGCGATGTTTCGTGACGTTTTACAGTCAGCTGAGATACAGTGGGCTAAATTGTCTTTTTGCTTCAGTAGATCTCCGTCTATTTCTCTGATATTCCTATTCTGTGTCAGGGGAAGGAAATCTAAGTCTTTAAGGAACTGCCTGTACGATGGTGTGGAACCTGGGGATTTGTTAGTAGATGTACCGGCTTGCGGCTCGCGAGTTGAATCTTGTAACTTGACTCCGCGTTTCTTATCTATTTCTGCGTTGTGCGGGTCTTGTGTAGAGTCTGTAGTAGATTCGCTGTTCGACTTGGACAATTTCCTATATATTATTTTACGTTTATATACCGAGGTTGTTGCAGTCTTATTTGATTGGTCTTCAGTCTGATTGTCAGTACAACTGCTCTGGTTGGTAAAATCGGTTTTCACTCGGTTCTTTCTTTGTGTTCGGATAGTAGACGAGTCCGTGTGTCTTTTTCGTTTAGGTAGTCCCACTTTAACTGGAATAGTTTCCACGTCCGACTCATCTGTCGAGTCAAGGTAGTCTAGTTGTTTCGTCAATTTCTTTCGTCGCGCGGGGTTACCTGAGGATTCAGTCATTCGGGATCGTCTGAGCGGTTTTATTGTTTCATGTTTTTTACCGTGAGTTATTTCTGTATCCGACTCTTCTGATGACCACAGGATTTCCTGTGAGGGGAGTCCCATTGATGTTTCCTGTGTCTTTGGCATTTTGATTGGTGCGGGATTTGTCGAATTGTCAATATCTTGTCTAGGACGCCGTGGGAATTGATGTGCTATTTTTCTGCGTTTATTCATTTCGGTTTCCGCGATACCTGACTCTGACCGAAGGCGTTTGCCGTCTATGGGTAAGGCTTGCATTACCTCGGGAGGAGGGTTCCTTGATAGTGCGTCTGCGTTTGCATTTGTTCTTTCTTTTTTGTAAACTACAGTGTACGTATATTCGTCAAGTATTAATCTCCATCGCAGTAGACGCGATGTCGGGTCCTTGGCGTTACTTAACCACAGTAGCGGTTTATGGTCTGTTACGAGTGTAAATTGCCTTTCGTATAAATATGGTCTGAAATGTTTTACAGCGGCAATGATGGCTAATAGTTCTTTGTCAGTTGTTGAGTAATTAATCTCCGCCTTTTGAAGGGCTCTTAATGCATAGGCTATTGGTAAGTCCTCACCAACTTTACCTTGGCTAAGGACCGCACCGATGGCAAAATTTGATGCGTCCGTTGTCAGTACGAAGGGTTTTGTAAAATTCGGATATTGTAAAATGGGTTCCTTGCAAAGACTGTCCCGTAAGGTTTCAAATGCCGCTTGGTGTTCGGATGTCCAAAGAAAAGAAATATTTTTCTTCAACAGGTTATTTATAGGTTTCGCGATTCTAGCTAGATTAGGGTTGAACCTACGATAGTATCCGATTAGTCCCAGGAATTGTTTGATTTGTTTAGCATTCCTAGGGATCGGGTAATTCTTGATGGCTACTATTTTATCAGGATTTAGTTTCACTCCATCCTGAGCAATGATATGGCCTAGATATGCTACCTCCGTTCGTAGGAACTCACATTTTTCTGGTTGAAGGGTTAGTCCTGCGTTTGATAGCCTTTCCATTAACTTTCTGAATCTGACCGCGTGTTCTTCCAATGACCTTGCGTAAATAACTATGTCATCCAAATATACGAAAATCTCGTTGCCTTGCAATCCTGTGAGCACCTGGTCCATAAGGCGTTGGAAAGTGGAGGGCGCGTTTTTCTGGCCAAAAGGCATTCGGGCGTACTCAAAGTGTCCATGCGGTGTTGAAAAGGCTGTTTTAAGTGTGTGATCGGGATGCATAGGTATTTGGTGAAACCCCGAGGCTAAATCGAGTGTTGTGAAATATTTCGCGGATCCTAGTTGGTCCAGAATGTCTATAATGTTTGGTAGGGGGTATGCATCTCCTATGGTTTTTCCATTCAATTTACGGAAATCAATTACCATGCGCCATTTTTTATTACCTTGTGCGTCTGGTTTTTTCGGTACGACCCAGACAGGTGAATTGTAAGGAGACGTGGAATGTCTCCGACATAATGCCCTGATCGAGGAGTTTAGTCACTTGTTTTTTAATTTCGTCTTTGTGAACCTGTGGGTGTCGGTATTGTTTCGTGTGTATTGGTATGTCATCTGTAGTTGGTAAAATGTGACTGACTACTTGGGTGTGCCCTAGTTTATCACCCGGTAAGAAAAATAGGTGATTATATTCAGTTGTGAGATCGATTATTGACTGTTTTTCCTCTTCGTTTAGGTGATCTAGTCTTAGGTTTTCTCTAAGGGTGTCCAGGCGTTTCGCATCATGATTAGTTGAGGTTTGAAGTATCTGTAGGTTCTTATCAATGTTAGTGCCGCGATGGTCACGTGTAACCCGATTTGCTTCGTTGTAAGCTATGTGTGAATCTGTGTTTGCTGCAGGTTCGTCTACCTCTTCTAGAGTTACTACAGGTCGTCCTATGTCTACAGCTGTTTCGCTGCAATTTATGGCATAAGCATATGCCAAACCTCGTCTATTCGTCACGAGAGCATTGCCTAGTAGGATATTTGGGCCTAAGTCTAATTTGTTAATTATTCCTGTTTTTGGTGACAATTTTGTTACTTTCAACGCTATTACTACCGCAGTTCGGGCAGGAATTGATATGATATCCTCATTAGAAATTCTTAGTATTCTGTTGTTGGGAGAGGTCACCGTATTCGTTGGAAAAGAAATTGTAGCGTCTTCGTTACGTAAAAATGTCATGCTTAATATCCCTGCCTCTTTAATGGGAAATGAATCATCTACTATATGGAACTCGTGGGTATTGTTCCCGACTTGGACATCCATTGCTCCCAAAGTCTCTGTTGTGTCATCTGTAATGCCTATTATTTTGATTTTGTCGGATCGCATACGTGTATCATCTTTTACCGCGCCGCGCTTTATCATGTTTATATCGGCTCCAGTGTCAAGAAGGAATGTAGTGGTTTCGTTCATGAGTTGCGGAGTTGATACCTGAGTCTTGGGCGTGTGCAGAGAGGACGTTGTTAATACTCGACAAGTGTCGACATGAGCACTGTGATTTCGATAAGATGACGGAATTCTACCTGTGTTTTGTGAGAACATTTGATTGGTTTCAAAACATATAGTCATATTTTCAGATCGTAAAAAGCCTGCGCTCAAAATTCCGTCTTCTTTAATCGGGAATGAATTATCTACCAAATGGAACTCATGCCGTGTTCCGAAAAATTCCAGATCGATACTTCCTAGAGTTTTTACAAATCCTTCACCTATTCCCCAAATGTTTCGCGTGTCCGTTGGTGTAAAACGAGTGTCCAGTGAAATGACTCCGACTTTACTTACGTTAATATTCGCACCCGTATTTACTAAAAGTGAGGCAGTTTTTCCCCGAATTTGCTTTGATTCAATGACAATTACTGGTGAACCGAGAAGTGATCTTCCATCATGCCCGGACGCTCTTCGTCGACTCGGGATGTCGCGGCGTACGTGCGAAATTCCCGCTGCTCGTTTAAATCGTAATTAGTTTGTACTGCGTTACCGCCTACCGCAACATTTATCTGCGCGTTTCTTTGCTGATTGGATACGTGCTGTCCATAATTTCGGCTATTATAGTTACGATTACTGCCATTGAATCGGTTGTCCGGTCGTCCGCGTGGATTATCATTCCATTGTCGGTTATATGGTTGCGCGTTATCTGGTCCGCGTTTGTTCTGTTCGCGTTGATTGTATTGTGTATTTTGAGGATTGATACTAGGAATGTTGGATGGGGGATTTCTTTGATTCTGTGGTTTCCGCACGCCGCATTCATCAAATGTGTGACCAATTATTTTGCAAAACGTGCAGTACTTGCCGGCACGTTCTCTGGGTCCACAGATGTCAATGGTATGGCCTGACCTTTTACAATAATTACAGTAGGGTCTATCTTGAGACTCTGGTCTCGAATTGCGTTTTGGATAATGTTTGCTTACATAGTCTGGCATCAGGTTGACCTCGTGAGACGGTCTTAAGGTTTTTCTTTCGTCTACGAACTTTTCAAATCGTATTGCTAGATCTATAGCTTCGCGTAATGTCCCCGGCTTTTCGTAAGTTACTCTTATTTCGAGCTCGTCTCTCAAACCTTTCATGAATGATCGACCAGCTAGATCTTTTATGAATTTATTTGTCATAACGACGAGCTCTGGATTATCTGAATTTCCGGAGATTTCTAATGCCGTCTCGACGAGTCTTTCCATCCGCATGCCGTATTCTAATACACTCTCGCCCCGGTTCTGCACTGCTCGCTTGATTTGTGCCTGTACGTCCGGTAATAACTCCTTTGGTTTATATGCCCGCTCTAAGTCTTTTAATAGGTCATCCAGCGATGTTAAACTCGTTTTTTGTATATACTTTTCTGCGGCGAATTCTATTTTTAGAAATACGAGATTTGTAAATAGTGGCAAATCTCGCGCCTGAATTGATTGCTTAATACTTTCGACTTTTCGAATAAATGAATTTACTGGCATGTTAGTGCCATTGAAATTTGGTATTAGACTTATCACCGCTTGCAGTGACAGATACGGGCAGTTAGTGCTCCCGGCGTTAGACTCTTCACCTTGAGACATTTTTACTATAATTCCTACGCTTATAATAACCTAACTAAGACTTACAGAATGGTGAGCACTACAAACGTTGATCTGCTTAGCTGCATCCCTAGGTTGCAGTTCAGGAGTATGATGAATCCGGAATGGGTCTGTGCAGGGTGAGACGTGTCCAGGGGTCGCAGAGTCGACACTTTGCTGAGCCTTCGTAGATTCGTAGATTACTTCTTCGTAGAGATTCGTAGATTATTTTCTTCGTAGAGATTCGTAGATTATTTTCTTCGTAGAAATTCGTAGATTAGTAGATTCGTAGATTACTTTCTTTGTAGAGATTCGTAGATTATTTTCTTCGTAGAGATTCGTAGATTATTTTCTTCGTAGAAATTCGTAGATTAGTAGATTCGTAGATTACTTTCTTTGTAGAGATTCGTAGATTATCGAAACAAGGGTGCAGATCGAACGGTAAGAGGAAATTTTAAGATGTGCACGATATCAGTGTAACTCGATAACTATAGAACTGTTCACTTTTTAAACCGTCTATACGTCTTGTGTATCATTCACTGATTTGGGCGATAGATACATAGTCCTTGAGTAGTTGTAATTTTCACTTCAAGAAGAAAGGTTTCTGCTTCTACCAGCTGTGACGTAAATCAGGAGTTTCGCTAGGATTGTAGCTTTGTTGAGTTCTATGAGTTCGTACCTCGTTTTTACATCCAAGGATAACCGTTTTTAAGTGGTAGACGATTTTTGCACTATAATAGACCGGTAAACGAGGGGTTCCGCTGCCACCAATTTGTTATGTCACAGTGGAGGTAGGTGGTGGAAGTTGGTGGAAGTTGGTGTAGATTGACGTAGACTGATGTTTATTGAAGTGAAATAGATTTATTTAGATAATCCGTATAGTCGGTGGTTCTAATAGTTGGTATTGAGAGTTGGTTGGTCGCTTATTAGGTTACGAGATAGGTAGTGTGAAATGGGAATAAGTAGTTACGAAGTGAGTGGTTTTAGATTGGAATTGGTAGTGAGTAGTGGAGATGAGGCGTGGAAAAGGTAGACTCGGTTTTGAGAGGGGGTTTTGGGCGAGTTGCACATCCGGTGTCCGTGTGCAACTCGCGTGATTCTGACGGAAAGCGAGGATCAGGTAATTTGATGATCAGGCGAAAGGAAGTGATGGATCGGGTGGATGTTGGGGAAACGGAGTTGCGACGTAACAACTGATTTTATTTTCCTATTCGAACAAATTTGAATCAAAAAATCTGAAAAAAATCAAAGTGCTTTCGAAAGATGGAACAACCACGTGAAAAATTATGAACCAAATCAAACGAGTAGAGGGTCAAACCCAGGTCGAGTTGGCGTGGAATGCCCCGTATGTACAGTTCAAAACTTTTTTTTTTTGCTAAAAAGTGTATCATGTTTTATCTTGGAAGCCCACAAGTAATTCATTTTTTCAAATTATACAGCAAATACATTTTTTTCTCAGTGTATCTTTTCAACGGCCAATATACAGAGTGTCCTATTTTAAATAAAGGATTCGACTGTCGCGAAAACAATTTGTCGTATCGCAAAATAGTTCAGACCATAGGATACGGAAGGATAGGATATTCAACAAAACGAACAGATTTTTTTGGATTTTCAAGAATCTGCTTGGAATCTTCGAATTTTTTTCGAAAATTTCACGAGAAAAAGTGCTTAATTTTATGCAAAGAAACTAGTAATTTTTTTTCTATCTTATTCACAAATTATGTACTACATATTTGTTTCGAATGCGTATTTTTTTGAATAGATAATTATAAAAAATTCTGTAAGATTATTTGCACTGCTTAAGCAATTTTCGTCTCTACATTTTCCTCGAAAATTACAAGATTCCACGCAGATTCTTGAAAATCTAAAATATCCGATTGTTTTGATAAATATCTTGGAAGATTCAAGTCGGAATTTTCGAATTATTTTTTGTACGTAAAATTATATGCCGTAATAGAAAATATAGATCTCCATGTGAAAAAACGAACTCGACTTGTAAATGACCTCGGAAACGTCCACCAAATAAGAATAATTAGTGGCATTTTAATTCTTAATCCGAACTCGACAACTATGCTGTGAATTATTTTTTCATACGACGAAGCGTCTACATAAAAAATGAGACACCCAGTCCTCTGTCGAATCCATTTGAATTGAACGACTCGGTTCACTGGGTGAAAAAATTACCCGATTTGGTCTTAAAGAAGCTTTAATAGAACGCTCAATTCTTTATTTTCTTGTAGTTTACCTTCAAATGCTTCTGGATCGCTTGTATGGGGTACAATGTACGAACTATGATATCACTAATTAGACATGAATCTCTTTAATAAGAAAGCAAATAATTAATAATAATAGTAATATATTATATATGGAATATGATTTTCATCCCATAACATAGTGTCATTATAATCTATCAGATTGCAACTATGTTTAAATTCTCTATTTTTATTTTTGAATTTCGACTACAATGTAATAGCCATTCTTCGAAGAGCCGTCAAAACACGAACAGAGTTCGAATGTGTGAAAGGGATAGCGCCAATGGTTTCAGAAGCAGAGGGAGCAAGATCGACAGTATGCGATCCTTTTAGCGTTTGTTGCAAATATCCGTAGTTTTCGAAAATATCTCCCTCGCGTCATACTTTTGCGATCTCATGTCAAATGAATTAGATAAATAAATAAATAAAATTATTTTACATACCTTTTGAGATTTTCCGTGTAATCACAGAGCAGATCACGATCCACACACTTTGATTTCCCCCGGTTCACGGAACATCAACATAAACTAATAAATAAATAAATTAAACTATTTTATATACCTTTAGAGACTTTCCGTGTAATCACAGAGCAGATTACGACCCGGTTCACGGAACATCAACGTAAAATAATACCTATGCTTGTTCGCATTTCAAACATTGCCCCAATCTCACTTAGTACATGAGTATGGCAGCAGAGAGTGCTGTAGTTCTCAAGTTGTGGGCACTGATAGTGTCATGGTTCTGTGTTCTCACACATCCGTTTCCGTTTTTCATATTCAATCGTGCAAGAATAAAGGCAATATAAGTAAACACAACCTTTTGATCCGTTTCTTATTGATTACTAAATAAGCAATCCGCTCTTTTTCCCACATGTCCCACGTGTGAAGCAGAAGACAGGGTTTTGTTTCCGCCGTGCCGAGTTGAAATCGAAGTAACCAATCAGAGGTCAGACTGTGGAACGAATTTGAATTTTTCTTACAAAATCTCGCGTTTGATTGGTGAACCAGATTCAAATCTGTTTTGCATGCCACCATTCAATTACCTGTATACATACGACATAGTTCTAATGAATTAGGATTTTTTTAAATTCCGTTTATTCTTGACTATTTTCATTATGAATTTATAAAATTCTCAAAGCTGTACAGTGAACTGGATATAACACTCGATTTATTATACTACAGATGTATCAAACAATTAGTCAAATTCAAATAACTTTTTCTTCCCCCAAAGGCCTTTTTTTTCCGGGAGGTTTTTTTACTTGTCAAGTCATGTGAAAACTTGCACTTTTAATTATTTTCAAAATCATTTTACTGAATGGAAAACTTAAGGGATCGTCTCAGTGTGAAATTTGCGAAAAATCGATTTTTTTTTTATTGCATTATCGGATAGTATACACTGTAATAAACATTCTCTCAAATTTTCAAATCGAAATTCAAAGTATTACGGTCGCTACAGCGTTTCTGGTAGAAAGGGAACGGAGCGAGACAGCTGCCTCGTCCGCCGCTCCGCTCGACCGTTATTCCCTTTGTTTATTTTTCTACCTGCGTGTGTATCCTTCTAGGTACCTAAGTTCTATAACTTTCGAAAATAAACTTGTATGGACCTGGCATCGCCGATTGATTGTAAGTAAACGATTTCTCTAAAATTTTCGTACTGTAATCTTTAAACGCGTTTTTCTCAGAATGGTGTTTTTCAAAACGGTTTCCACTCTCAAAGGAAGAGTTTTAAAGATATCTAGTTCCAATTTCGCGAGAACATTTTTAACGTCATTCTTTATCGCGCTATGGAAGCTTTTTTTTTTTTTTTGAAAACTTCCTATTTTTTTTTAGGAAAAACTGTCGAAAAAAAGGGCCAAATTCGACACTTTTTGTTCAAACCGCCGCCATTTTGTCAAATTTGAAAAAAAAAAAAAAACCCTCCATAGCGCGATAGCGACTTTCCTACAGATCAATAATCTTTTTGAAATTTTTTTTTCAGATCAAAATTGCGGCCGTCATCGTGGAAACCGTGCAGCACCTTTTTTTTTCACGTGAAATTACAACAATTTTTACAACAATGATGCACTCAATAAATAAACTTAAAAAAAATCATTTTGTATTCTTCATAAACGTATTTATTTATAAAAAAAAAACCGAACCGATTAGTTTATTTGAACATTAAAAAAAAAATTCGCGAAAATCAGTGATTTTTCGGAGGGTCACACTGAGACGATCCCTTAAACACAGTGAGTGTGGACTTACAAGCAGAGAAATAATAAAGAGCAAGGATAGCAGGGGTTTTGTGGAGGACAAACGTGCAGTGTATTGCAAGAGTACTCTTCAGTTTTCTGTTTTAATTTGGTCCATCGACACGGCCGTAGCTCAAACTTACCCCGGCATTAATTCTATATAAAATGGACATTTACTTTAATACAAGTGACCTCTTTGCCTCGTTCAATCACATTTCCCTAAGGAATACTAAAAGAATATTACTTACTTATACTTTTTCTTCATTGATCGATAATACTTGATAGAACGTGTTATCATGCATGAATAAATTCAGTCATTGAGTACAATACAAATTTTATTATTGGTATTATATCACATAAAATGTAGTAGTTTCACAAAAAACTTCTGTTCAGCACCAAATTTTTGATTCATATGCCTGCTCATACTTGACATTCATAAACTTTCCACCATTCTATAATGAACACAATTGTGACGATTTTTTTGACTTGAGTAAACAAAACATTGACTTATTTGAAAAACAAATGTGTTACAGTAATTAAATATACATTTACGCTATCTCATATCGATTATTTCCTCCATTACGATCTTGGCCAATCAGAGTACAGTATTCTCGGTCACGTAGCCTGTTTCAATCTGATAAAATCCCCGTGGCCGGGGGTTTTATCATACCGATAATTTCGCAGTAGCCTGTCAATCGTTTTCCACAGATGTGACAGATTTCATTCAAACATCTGTCAAATCCGTGTCAGTTCGTTTTCATTTAAACCCCAAAATGAGTCGATTTGGGCAGTTTCTTTCAGCCTTCCAGCCTCCGAATTTAGAAAATTTTTCTCGAATACTGCACTCTGTTCGGCCGAGATCGTAATGAAAGAAATAATCCTCCGAATACCCCTCGACCTTCAAAATTCATCGGATATTTCCCTCAAGTCTTCCTGCATATCAACGATCGGGATCAGTTTTGCAGTAAAATCCCTCGCGCTGCGCGCTCGCGATTTTAATTTGCAAAACTGATCCCTCTCGTTGCTATGCAACAAAACATTCGGAAAATATCCGATAATTTTGAAGGTCTTGGGGTATTATAGCTGAGAAATATCTCCGAAGGTTTCGTTCATAAAAATTGAATGCTTTCTGGATTTATTTACATTTCTGTTTCAATTATTTGCGGATCCATAAGACAAAATATATTCGTTCTTACAAGATTCATATCTCTTGTCCTCATTCTTGAAGCCTTACGCGAAATCGTATGTGACCTGACAAGAGGCATATAAATATCTCTCCCTTTATGTAAATTATGATATTCTCAATACATTTGATTAGATGATTATTCGTGAGATATCAATTACTGTTTCATGTTTCACTCTATGAACTAATTTATTCTCTTCCTGCATGTACCTCTTTTCTTCGAAATATTACGAAAAACAATATGTTTACAAAAAAATATTATATGTACGTTAATACATAGATCGGCCACTTGGTCCTACAAAATTTCACTTACAACTATCTTACATTACAAAATCATTACTTCCATAAAACATTACTTCGTTAAAAAAGTTCCAAGCCAAGCTAAAACGTGTTGTCGAACCTGGATGATTGTAAATGCTGCGCATCGTAAGAAGCTCGAATTGTCCAATCAATGATGCCATCAAGTACATCGACACGATCGCTATATATTTGACTGTGTAGTGCGATGGACGCTGGAAATAAGCTTTGTCGAACGCTGGACAGTAGAGGCTTTCGCGTATGCAACTATGAAAAATATTGAAAATTTATTACATGTCCAATGTCTATAGTTATATTGGTGAGAAGAAATTTTCCAGTATAGAAAAGCCGGGCTTCTTCAATTATTAGGGATAATTGAGATCCATTCAATTATATGAGATGAACGTGTTGATTTTTTTTTAAATTTCAAAATCACTAAAGAAATCGAATATTAAAAGCCAAAGCTCCGTGTAATTTACTATTATATTTCTAAGAATTCTAATTTCATATGATGAAATGAAAAAGGTGTTGAATTGAAACCAAGGCTCATGTAAGAATTCCATTATTAATGTAAAAGTATACGTACTTCTTCCTTTACGGATGAACGATATAACCGGATGGACAATTGATTTTGTTACATCTATATCCACCTCTGACGTTCTGACAGATTTCACCAGTTGATCTACAATAATTTCCAACTGCGCACTCGTCAATATCTGCAAACAGGAAGTGACAAATATTTCTGCACCAGTTTAATTTACGTTTTTTTATAAAAGGTAAATCATATGTATAATTCAGCTCTCCGGTAGCACAGAGTGCCCAATACTGTAAAATACAGGTCATGCATTTTGAGGTCAGTTGTTGATTAAATTATTGATGTAATTATAGTCACATTTTTCACGGCTTGTTGAGCGTAGAATCATTGATATTGGCGTTTCATAATATATTGTGTAATTCATGTTTCATCTCGTGTCACACACTATGTTTTCCATAACATTTGCTCTGGAACTTCAACTGTCAATTTCAATAATCTGAAATTTGCAACGAGGCAGTTATTTCTCTTTGCAATCCCAAGGAATTGTAATAGACCAATTTTGCAATCCCAAGGGATTGAAAAACACCAATTCACATCGCTGATTCATTGAATTCGCGATTTGTCAACTTTTCACGGCATCAGCCTGAAATCAGCGCCTTTCAACTGACAAAACAGGCAACGAAACTTGCAGTTTCAGAGCAGATGTTATGAAATAGTATATTGTATAACAAGGAATGAAACAAGGTGAATGCAGATCAGGGTGAAGTTGTCAGCCCGAAGCCTTCGGCTTCGGCTTCGGGCTGACATCACCCGTGCCTGCATTCATGTTTCATCCCGTGTCACACACTATGTTTTTTATAACATTTGCTCTGGAACTTCAACTGTCAATTTCAATAGTCTGAAATTTGCAACAGGGCAGTTATTTCTCTTTGCAATCCCAAGGGATTGTAGAGACCAATTTCGCAATCCCTTGGGATTGAAAAACACCAATTCACACCACTGATTCATGGAATTCACGACTTGCATATATCGCACCCCTAAAACCACACTGTAACATCTCAAAAAAATCTTGTTTCTTCAAAATCGCCATAAGACTTCATGTAATAGCATTTACATTCATTTGAACGAAAATCCCCTAAAAATATATTTTTTGAGTTGTTACAACATTGTTCCAGGGGTGCGATATGTGTGACAACTTTTCACGACATTAGTCTGAAATCAGCCTCTTTCAACTGACAAAACAGGCAACGAAACTTGCAGTTTCAGAGCAGATGTTATGAAAAATGATTTTATCGTCCCTTTCATTACAAAATAGGTTGCTATGCATCTCTGAAGCATTCACTTCTAGAAAGATTGAAGACATATAATACACACCGTGACATGTACGCCCATCTCCCGTAAGCGTATGACCATCGGGACATCGGCATGCGCAACTTCCCGGAGTATTCTCACAAATTCCGCTCCACAAATAATTTCCTTTAAATTCAGTACACCCGTCCTCAATATCCTCAAAACTGCGGTTATTGGATTTGAATTTGAATCCAAATCGTCAACTGCATCTATGTCCACCCCAAGTGTTGTAATATTTTTTCTGGCAGAGTCCTGGATTCACTCGACATTTGTCCACATCATGACATCCCCTAGCCAACAGATCATTTTCGAAACCTGGATCGCATAGAGAATGATACAAGCCTGGATTGTGTTGCCACCGCACACTCGACCCAACGTACACTCGTTTATGTTCACGCATTGGTGACTGCTGCCCACTTTGTAACCTGAGAATATTTTATCTCTTCATCGAGGAATTATCATAAAGAAAAGATTCAACTTGTTTCTCCACTTGTTAAATGGATTTTATGAAAATAGCAAAACGGTGAATAATTGATGATGAACCAAGCGAATTGGTGAAAGTGAATACAGAGGTATCGTTCAAAAGTTTGGAAAAGTAAACACGAACAGATGTTAGATGTTGGACAAATCATATTGTCAACGTGCAGTTGTATGTAACAAGTATTAGCATAGCCTTCATTTATTCTAACAAGACGTAAAAGTTTGCAAACTGACCTCGATTACTTTCTCTTTTTATTTTTGTCGGTTTCTTCCTCGGCGCTGGACCTTTTTTTGGCGGCATCCTGACAACTGCTTAATTTGAATTTCAATGACGTCGGAAATTTTTAAATAAATAAGAGGTGGGATTGAAATTCTGAGTTGTAAGGGCTTCGAACGGTCGAAGTTCCGAATTTTAATATTACCGACCCTCAATGTTGGGAGAGGGTATTTCCTCGAAAGTCTACATAGGCGATCAGAAAAAACTGCGAAACGAGAAACGCCGAAGGTTCAAAATTCCGAAAGCCGAAGATACGAAAGGCCAAAACTCCGAAACTCAAACTTCACTATGCAGCGCGGTTCAGTCGACGCGTTGAGATGGCAGCACCGCTGAAGCCCGGTGCCGGAGTTGTAACACACTTATTGCATGTCAAGCGGGACGGATTCGGTTGAAAATTTACCTCGATACGTTTGATTGTTATGCAACTTATTTTTTACAGATTCTATGAGTTCGACAAATTCTTGAAACTTGTTGGCTTTCTTTTTTTACTCCAATAAGTTTAGAAGTTACAGGGGTTCAAAATCCATAAAAAACTGCAAAAAAAAAATCAAAATCACGCTCTCTTCTGAACATTCATATCTGCAGTTCCCTTTTACCTCGTCCATATCCCATATGTAACCACCACGCGACAGAGTTTCGCTGCGCCCGCGCACGACGTTACGCAATGAATATGAACTTTTTTCCCCAAGGGGTCCATTTTGCCCTGCGGTTCAAATGTAAATACACACTTGACTTAAGGGGACCAGTACAGCTTGGTTTAAGATATTTCAAGTACTCCAGAATCACTTTATTTGTCAACCAAAGTTTATTTTACATCAAAAAGAATATTTCTGCAAAAAACTGTGTCGTAAGGTTTCAGGCACACCGTTGATCCAATCCAGTGTTTCGACGTCTCAACTTCTTCAGACAGGAGTTCCACATCTTATGAACGCGGGGATCTGAAAAGAAAAACACATCTGAAAACTTACAGTCATTTATCTAAAATTTCCAAAATTTGAGCCACTAATTTGCAAATAACTTGGCCAAAATAGACACATTCAAAAATTCCCTCGTTCATATCATGAGGATTTGTCGCCCGAACAAAATGAGCCGTCAAAGACCCCAATCGGAGCAACGGTGCTCCTAAAACCTTACGACACAGCTCCAAAAACATAGTTCTGAGATAAACGAGTTTGAAGTTTTTGCAGAAAAATTGGTATATACTCCTCCGGAGGCTCATACATTAAAAAGTTTGTTGTACCAAAGTTGAATGAAATTTTTTTTTTTTTAATTTTCAATTTTCAAAAAGAATTTTTTTTTTTATTGGAAATTTAATTTTTCCTTTTTCTTTTCTGCAAACTATTTTCTCAGAACTTTTTTTTCCCATGTATTTTTTTGTTCCATACATGCTTCTTTCTCTTACTCACTTCTTTAAAAAGCTCCAGCAGCATATGAGGGCCCTGCTGCATCCTCCGCAGACTCATTGCCTTGCCCAATACAACGCATCGCTAGTATGGATCGCCTATTGATTTCATACGCGCTTCGTGTATCATCAATCATAGGGCTACTTTTGAAGATTTTTAGCTGGACACAATTTTCACAAGAGATACCGTATGTTCCACCCAGTCCTCTCAAGCTAACTTCAGTCATAACTATCGACCCACCACATGTCTTGCAAGATAAATGCTCCCGCAGAGCACGGAATAGTGTTTCACGTGAAACAGCCTATAGCCAGCAGAATCGCTAGCCTCGTAGTCGCCACTGATTTTTCTATCCGAAGCTGTTGAAACATGAGTGCTCTGTCCATCAGCCGCTGTTTGCTTCTGCGGAAATGTTTTCGCCCTCTTCTTTGACCGGCCAATGCATCCTTTTGTGCCAACACCAGAACTCCTCTCTCTTCTTTTCATATTGAATATATTGGATATATTTTATATATTTCCTTTCTGTTTTATCAAAAAATCTGTGAACAAAAAGCAAAAAAACTTCGACCGCACACACAGTTCGGCAGAAGCTTAGTGTAGATATTACTATTTTGATTGAATACTTACTTTTAGGTTATAGTTTTCGAAGCACCAAGTCACAACACCCGTACAACGATTACGCGCTATAGATATTAGGTAAATTTATAATTATTTAGTACTGAAAAGTACTGTTTTTATTTATTTATTTCAATTCTGAAACACTGGAAATCGAGCAGACGCTCACGCAACCTCGAAAAGTATTGCACAAGTAATGGCGATCATACACCATGTGATCAATATCGAAATCAAGCGCCAGCGCCACTTGCGCCAAATCGCGATAGCCAAATAACGAACTTTTGACCGTAACTTCTAAACCGTGACGATTTCGTCAAACTCGATTTTTTCACAGACGTAGAAGATCTTTAGGTAACATAAACTGCAAAAAACGAAAAACCAATTTTTTCGAAAATTCAAGCTGTACTGGTCCCCTTAAAGTCTTGAGCATAACTGGACTATTTTTTAATTCCATCAAACGGAATACGACACAGTATTTTCCGATCAATCACTTACTGAATTAATACATTTGAAATTTTATACCAATCATGAACTACGAGAACTACGTAAGGTGAAGTTCAAATATTGTGTAATATTTCGGAATTACAGTTCAAAATATTGGTAATCTGCTGTAAAAAAAACTGATTGTGAGTCGATTTCATAACGGTGTACAAGTGATTCGAAGAAAAGCTTTTTTTAAGGTGTAAGTCCCCTCTTGAGATTTCCTAGAAATGCATAGTTCTCGTTGTGTATGATCGAGTAATTTTAAGTTCATTAATTCAGCACGTGACTGCAGATCGAATGATATGCTGACGTATTCCATTTGATGGAATAAAAAAATATGTTATATTCACCTGCTCAGTTATTCTCAAGACTTTAAGTCAAGT
Source organism: Tenthredo livida (assembly GCA_963992785.1). Lineage (NCBI taxonomy): Eukaryota > Metazoa > Arthropoda > Insecta > Hymenoptera > Tenthredinidae > Tenthredo > Tenthredo livida. Next base: position 7,315,785 of record OZ023073.1, read on the forward strand.
GTGTACCTCCATATTTATATTGTTGTAATTTGAGGTCGCGTATTCAGCATGAAATGGAATGAATAATTCCGCAAATTGATGGATTTGATGGATTTGAACGTATAATATGCCCCCCGATATTCTTTGCATGTAAAGCAAAGGAGCCTTGGTCTCGGCGCGCCCGCGTAGACAGTGCGCGCGACGTCCCGCACGGATCAATCGCTTTTTAAATAAAGTTTCAATCGGAGTTCCATTCTGAAACTTACAGATTTTGTAGAGAATGAATCAAGGAACATGCTCGTATTTTTTTCAGAATTTTCAAAGGTGGTAGTCATCTCAAAAATCACGTTTAAAAAATATAATTGTTAATAACAAATAGAAAATCATTTATTACATGAATCCAAAATTCATAACATGAAAGTGCTATTCAAGAGCTTCAAAATGAGTTTTTGTTGATGTCTGTACGACAGGGGAAACCGGAGATATCAACGGTTAAAGGAGAGCGCGATTCTTATTTTTGGTGGTTTTTTCGAAAATTCAACCCCCTGTAGCTTCTAAGCCCTTCGAGTTGAAAAAAATAAAAAATTGTTTCAGTCATTCATTTTACCCAGAGAATATGTAAAAAAAATTACGACGATTTTCAAGAACATGCGGTCAAAAAGGTGTCCCGCTTAACGTGGATTGACTCCTTTTCGAATATACATACAGTAAGCACGTGTATCGAGTTTACAAACGTGTGTGACGATTCGCGTGAATAATTGTGATTTGTGATAGTGTTCCAGGTGAAAAATCAAGGTAGGAATATTGTAAAACGCATATTTTATATTAATTAATTCACAGTTATACTGAAAAAATCATCTACCGGTAAAAGCGAGGAGCTATTCATTCACAACTACCTAAAATCGCTTCAAAACCGCTTGAAATCGCACTTACTGAAATCGCACTTACCGAAATCGCGCGAAATCGATTAAAATCACGCTGAAATCGCTTGTTCTCGCATTTCCCCTGATCTGTGAATGGAATAGCCCTCCGCTTTTACCGTTAGGTGATTTTTTCAGTATAGGTATGTCGACTAAAATACACTGAGGTCGAACGGTTAACTTTTGTAAGTTGTGGCAATGTTAACTTTTGATCAGCATTGCATGAAATACGAAACCTGAATATTTCAGCCAAATCCATAGGAAAGCCAGTTCTCATAAGAAATGTGCGGTGTCCTTTATTGGACATTGACGATTTGTTTGTTAACAAAAATTTATCAAAAATTGTCACTGGTAAAAGTGAAAACTTTTTTCAAAATCTGTATGATAAAAAGGCTTTTTCAACTTTATAAAAAAAGTTATTTCCAATTCTACTATTGCCGGCGCTGGATTCTCGGCCACCTCAATGCTGCTCCGAGTGTTCGGACTTAGACAATAGACATTCTCCCTGTATGTCGTCACGCTTCTATAATATGAAATTTCATTCTCTACAAAATTATGCATGTACAATTTTCTTCTATCTCACATCATTTTCGCAGCGTTAGATAAAGCAAACGTAAAACGGCGTCCGTTGGGATCTTGATTAGGTACCCTGCTCAAAATGCCGGATAGACACGATACAGATTCATATAGAATCGTATAGGATCGTATACGATACAGATTCATATAGAATCGTATAGGATCGTATACGATTCTATATGAATCTGTATCGTGTCTATCCGGCATTTTATGCAGGGTACTACCGAGCGACAGGTACAAAATGGGCGCGATTAGCTGTTGTATCATTTATGGTAGAGGACTTCGACCACCAGCTAATAGTTCATCTTATTCTTTTTTTCATTTTTTTAGCTATCGGTGCCTACTCGGCTCGATGTGACACTTGTCGATTTTCGTTTTGTTTGGGTTGGTTTGTAGCAGTAGCTATGGTTTATAGAGCTTGATTGGTTCTGTTAATTTTTCATTGTCTTGTGTGAATTTGTAATAGCTTCAGAGATTTATTTTGTGACTCTTCAATATATTTGAATTCAGTTTTATCTACGTATTTTGCATAGTTCAGTGTAAAAAGAAGCGTGAGAGAGCTGTATCTCGTATTGTAGCAGGTGGATTTCGAAATGCCTCCTGATCGCAACCATAGACATCATATTCCACTACAGGATAGAATAAAAAACGGGAGAATCTTCCAAACGAGCAGAAGATCAGACACAGGCATTACGTATGACGAACCATTATTCTAAATTTTCATTTATTTTTACGAATATATTTTCTCACATCATTCTACACTGAATAATTACATTAGTATATCGAGTTATTAGCTTTAGATAATAATTTAGATTGATATCAGGTATTATCATTTTTTTTTTTTTCAATCTAGCGTAACTGTGGGTATTACTGCGGTTTCAGATGAAAGTATCAAATTATCAATTTTCTGATGACGTTTTCGGTTGCTACACCGGGCTACACTCGGTGTAGCCGAACATCCCCGATCAGCTCCGGAATTTTCAAATAATTGCCAAACACGTTGCCGAGGCTTAATTATTTGAAAATTCCGGAGCTGATCGGGGATGTTCGGCTACACCGAGTGTAGCCCGGTGTAGCAACCGAAAACGTCATGAGTATCTGACCGGTTGAAAATTATTTCGTTTCCTACACTAATAATTAATGCAGAATAAATAACAACAACCATATTTTTAGTTACGTTATTGTAATTTGAATCTTATATGGTAACAACATTCTGAGTTCTGCTGCTTCCGTTTATTGACGAGCCATAGATACGTACTTTTAAATTGATTATATTTTCGTTCCTGGTATAAAAGTATTCATGGCAATATGTTTTTCGGATAAAGTAATTGTATATTTTTCCAAACAATCTATGCAAAATAACGTTAATATTTATTTTCTATTAATTTTTACCAGCGCAGTATTAGGTATATTATTTTGCTACCTGTATGAATTACTGTGGCCATTTTTTTACGCTACAACCGAACCTCAAATTTTAGCTCTGTAAACTGTCGTACGTTCACTGTGGCTTACTGCTCGAAATAAAACCGCAGTATTTCACGCGCAGTGACTAGATTTTTCACAGTATTTAGTGCGCAGTAATTTATGCAGAACCGCAGTAATTTCAGCATGTGAATCTGTTCTGATTTATGTTTTTTTTTTTATTGAAATCTACATTTGTTTAAAGTTTTATACCTCGGTTTACATTTAAAAAGTACTAATTGAGTGCTTTCAGATTCGTGCGGAACATTTTATCGTCCTCAAACTTCTTATCTTACGTTTAAAAGCCATCTCGATTTGCGATCCGCAGTAATTGGGACAGTTACCCTATTAAGTTTGGGGCACTCAGCGTGAAATTTTCTTGCCGCTCAAGAGGTTCAATTTATTTCGAGGCATGCAGGAGTCTGTTCTAAAAACCGTTTTTGGATTCTTGTCTGTTCAAAAAACAAAACCAAAATGATAATTTTTTTTTAATTTTTTCAACAATTTGTACAGTTATATGCGGTGTCGGACACAATATTGTTATGGAACCGCAAAAAAAATGCCCGATGGCAATATTATCGAGCTGCGGCAACATTCCTTGATTTGCTACGAAGACGGAGATGCTGAGTTAAAGGCTAATTTCCGTGATGCGTTGAAGTCTGCATTAGAGAGAAATTTTTGGAAACTACATCAACTGTACGAAACGGTCGCAGAAATGTATGTGTTGATGTGAATTTGTGTTTCATTTTGATTCAGTTACAATCAAGAATTGCGTAATATAGGGGAAGGTAGGGCAAAACGAACCGTAGGGCAAAACCGACCGAGAGGGCAAAACGGACCGCATGAAAAATTCTTTTTGAATTATTATAAAAAATTAATTGATTCATCGTGAAGGTAACCCTCGAACTTAGTAATTTTTTGAGAAAGGTCTCAGTCAATAACGTCGAGTCAGACTCAGTCAAGTCATCGGAATCTAATAAAAAGAATATATTGACCCGACTTAATTGACTGAGACCATCCTCAAAATATTACTAAGTTCGAGGGTTACCTTCAGGATGCATCATTCAATTTTTTATGATAATTCAAAACGAATTTTTCATGCGGTCCGTTTAGCCCTACCTTCCCCTATACACAGAAAGAAATTTCTAGTAGTTTATACAATGCTACTATAGTAAAAATTGCTATGAAGAAATGCACTGCAAGACCATACGCGATATCTTGCAGAATTATGTTAATTCATCATTTATGTATGTATCATAGGGTGGTCCTTATCTAAGGCTCGGACGAATTTTTCATGAGACGCCCTCCAAATCGACTCCAAATAATTAAAAAACAATACTCCAATTTTTTTCAAATTTTCATCTAGACTCTAACCCCTCCCGCCAAGAGGGTGGATTTCCCCATTTGAAATACACGTGTTTCGGCCATAAAAAAGACGCTCTTATAGATTTTCAAGAATTTGATAGTTCCCTGAAAACCAAGTTTCAGTACATTAAAATCGAACAAATTTTTTCTCTGGGTGTATAATTTACGATTTCGTTCTCAATGTCACTTACCGGGCTTATTGAAACAATAGGTATCCCCGAAAAATCAAAGAACAGATACCCTACCGCACCATCAAAAGTTCGCTAAAGCGGTGGAGGAGGCGATTATATCCGCCGTGCCCCGAAAACCTAGCATTGATGGCCTTCCAATTGGCACAGCCGGAAAATCAGAGGCTACTCGAATATGACGTGGGGCGCCTTTGTTCGAAAACAATTAATGATGATGATGGGAATCTGCATTTGCTGATTCATGATCCGCAGTTCGTGCGATCTGAATTTTATAATGTATCTCGGTTATTTATAGACGGGACATTTAAGACGACGCCACGAGTTAGGGGTATATATCAGCTCGTAGCAATTTTAGGCGTCAGATACGATCACGTAAGATTTAAAAGTTACATAGTAATCTGTTAAGGTAGTACGAGCGCAGTAGTTAGTGAATGAGAAGTCTATGATTATAAAAATCGGAAAAGAGATAGAATAATAAATTTAGGGTTGATATTAATAAAAGTACGAAACGATATGTTTTTAGGAAGGGGATCGTATACTCTCACCGAATATTCTCGGTACATATTAATTATATCGAAAATCGATAAGAATTTTCATTGCATTCTCATTTGCTTCGCGGCTACAATTCATTTTCCCACTGATCGGAGTACAGCTGCAGATGCCATGCGGCATTGCCAAGTCCATATCGTCGTAACCACGCTAGCGGAATCGGCCGACGCACGCGATAATTAGTCAATACAATCTACGATTTCTGATCGAAATGCCCCGTGACCCTAATTTTTTATGGGACCTACGCAATCGTGACATCTTTTTCAACATTTAACACTTTTATTTTTTATTGCGTCTAATCGCGAAACATCTATATTTCTGTCTCAACGTCGTGTCAACGCAGATTTCTGATATGGCGTGGGTTAAATATCTATCATTTCACACATTAATTATTATCATAATTGGTCGGTGACGCGCTTTGAAATTTTGCAGGCGTTCTGCTATATGCTTCTGCTAAAGCATATAGGAACAAACAGATTTTTATCTAATAGCGAGGTACGTGCTCGTACTACCTTAAATGTAAATATGTTTATTTATTGTAGTTGGTATTATTGTACTCCAACTTTTCATAGGCCATACCGTTCGCTCACATTTTGATGGCTAAGAAAACGCAGTGCGCATATACAGCGGTCTTAGCTGAGATTAGAGAAACCCTAATAAATGCTGAATCAGTAGTAGTCGTGATGTCTGATTACGAGCAGGCATTACGAAACGCATGTGGAACGGTGTTCAGTAATGCGCATATCGTGGGTTGCAACGTACACTACGATCGAGTATGAATTGTTTCATCATATACCTTACAGATGTGTTAGTTACTATTTTCAATAATCGCCATTATTATGTTCTTCCATTGATAAGGCATTGCTAAAAAAAATAAAGTCCTTACGCCTGGCACCCTTGATAAGAGAAAACGCAGAGGCGAAATTATTTATCGAAAAAATAATGGCATTGGCATATTTACCACCAGAGATGATTGAGGAGGAATATGATAATTTGAAAGATTCGTTGCCATTGATATTAATGCGTTCACTCTCAAATTTCCTTAATTATTATACACGACAATGGATCAGAATAGTTAAGCCGTCTGGGTTCAGTGTATTTGGGCTATCTCGAAGGACAAATAACGTGGTTGAATCCTACAATAGTGTGCTGGCCGCTAAATTAGGAGAGCACCCGAGTGCCTGGACGTTCATGGGTTAGGGATTGAGCGATTTCGTAATTTCCACTTAAATTTATCATGTGATATTTTAACGATTCGTTAGCTAATGTATTATTTGCATATTAATTTCTCATATTAGGGAAGCTCATAAAGCTCACGTCAAACGCGAGAGACGACGTACGGAGCTTGGCACAAGGCAGAAAAATTAAACGACATCCGCGGTATTCGACCGGTTTCAAACAAAGGCATTTGGCTAATGGTTGGTTTCCAAGTTTTATTGACATATTAAATAACACCGAGATATGTTTTCAGTCATTTTCTATCATAATCTAATTAGCGTGGAAGCAACTGCAATTAATGCAAATTACGCGGGAAGAATTCCTCAACAAGGCCGCGTTGTTAGAAGGCCACGTTTCTGGAAATCTCAGGCGCCTTCTTGATGGACCTGTAGAGGACGATGTGGGCCTAATACAAACTCAAGTCAACCCTAATTTAGGTACACAACAATACGATAATGTACTAAACTTTAAGAATATACAGAAAATCGAATCCCCCGTTTTATGATCTGTGCGTGTGTGTGTGTCATTGACACATTCACATAAATATCTAGGTACATATTTACTCATCCATTATCTTAAAGCTGATCCGGACTACGACACCGACATGATCCCGCCTCACGACGGATATATTGCATTCGACAATTCCGCAGCGCTCGTCGAAAATGCTGGTACGTTATGAAATGAAATCAAAAGAAATATGTCTCATATTTTTTATCATGAATGAAAAATCAAATGAGCAGACAAAGTTCAAACTCTAGTCCAAATCATTCCAGAATCGGACTTGGATGATTCCAGCTCTTCATCTTCAGAAAGAGGTAATGAGGTTCGAGAGATGCAATTCGATGATTCGGCTGACGAAATTGGTAATGAACCTTTTTATCGAAGACGTGAATTTTAAATTCAATTGTTTGGCATGATTGTGAAAATTCAGTGATTATTTTAGTCACAAAATTTCATATTATTATTGTTTTTATCCAAGCAGTTGAAGCATTTCCCAACGAACCGTGGGTTGAGCACATACCGGGAGATTATGTGGAAATGAAAGGCTCCAAGCGCGCAGGCGCTGATTTATTCGAATATTTCGAGGGTCACCAATTTCAGACTCGCCACGAATATCCCTAGAGTCCGTCTGCTATTTGTTTCGGATTGTTGTCAAATACAAATGGCGGCAGACCGTTGCAGGAATAGGTTATGTTTGTGTGAATCTAGCAGACGACAGAACTAGGGATATTACTGAGAAGTGAGTGGAGTCCCTGGCGCTATTCTGCTGGCCAATGAGATTTAGGTAAATCAAAGTTCGCGCGCTTGGAGCCTTTCATTTCCACATAATCTCCCGGTAGATGCGGACGATGCGGAAGAGCTGGGAGCAGACCTAGACGGTATCATTGAGCCTCATGATTCAGTCGAAGAAGGTATACATGTATACGGAGAATTCAACGCCAACATTCGAGGGATGCAATTCGATGATTCGGCCGACGAAATTGGTGATGAACCTTTTTTTCGAAGACGTGAATTTTAAATGCAACTGTTTGGTATGATTGTGAAAATTCAGTGATTATTTTAGTCACAAAACTTTATATCAATATTGTTTTTATCCAAGCAGTTGAAGCATTTTCCAACGAACCGTGGGTTTAGCACATAGATGCGGACGATGCGGAAGAGCTGGGAGCAGACCTGGACGGTATCATTGAGCCTCAACAAAGAGCAGAGGAAAGGTTACCAGCAGCTACCGTTGAACCTCATGATGGGACCGAAGAAGCAGGTGTGTACTTACAGTATATTACATTAGGGTATGTCGAAAATGAACTTGGTGTTTCTTTGGTGTTTTTTTCGCTACTACCACTCAAAACTCTATCTTTCGACTTCAAAGATGTTGTCGTTCAAGGCTGGCGCTGTAGCTTGAAATTTAGAAGTCGCTCAACGAGGATTTAGGATCCCCATCTATTTTACGAGTGAAAAATATTGATTTTATTTCAAAGAGGTGTCAGTCAACTAAAATGCTGGGTATGGTTGTCTCTCTCGGCTCATTTGAAAGCATAAGCTGATCCCTTGAATACAGATAGGTCACTTTTCGAATAACCTCGTTTCAGTTTTTATTTTTTGACCACAACAGTCGCTTTTTTCTAGTTCACAAAGTCTCATTAGTAAAAATTAAAAAAATAAATAAATCAACCCAGTTATCAAGTTGACTGACATCTCTTTGAACAAAAAACAATATTTTTCACGTGTTACATAGATGGGAATCCTAAATCCTCGTTGGGCGACCTCTGAATTTCAAGCTATAGCGCCCTCCTTGGACGAGGCCTTCTTCAATGTCGAAAACTAAATTTTTAAGTGGTAGTAGCGAAAAGAAAAAACCACGTTCATTTTCGACATACCCTAATATCCCATACGCTCTGCAAATGGACGAATGTACGTGTAGAACTGTATAACTGAATTATTATTGTTTAATTTCACAAATTTTCGGTGATCATTCTTTGACAAATATGATATTTATGATAACTTTCAACGTGCTCATAATATCATAATGATGCACACAAATATGTTAAGGTCATAGGATTTTCAAATATGTTGAAGGGTGGCAACAGTCGAAGGTGATTATTTTGAAACTGACTAAATTTTCATCTTGCAATGTAGGAGGACCAGATGCAGCAGGGCACGCGACAAATTTCAAAAGTAATATAATAACTACAATAGAATAAAGATCGCAGTATTTGCAGTAGTTATTATAGGATTGATAATATTTTACAGCATCGGCAAGTCGGAAAAAAAACTTGCGAAAGAAATGGAGGCGGCAGATGAAATCGCAGATTAGTGAGCGTCACGTCCGACCGTACGGTGGTAAAAGGCGAAACAAGGAAAAGGATGCAGAAGGTAACATTACATATTGGTTGAAGATGAAAAATAGATTTACTATCGTTCTTTGCATGGCTTTAAAATAAACAGTTACAACGTCGAAAGTATAATTCAATTAAAAGATGGCATACATGAATTTACTTCAATATTGACAACGTCGAAATAGGTAATTAAATTTTGCAAAGTTAAAAAATAAACAGTTTCTGATACTCTAAACCGGTGAATTATCAGAATAATGGTTTATGTATCCCGCAAAGATCAAATTTGGGTGTCAGTGATTATTAGCTGTGGGTTTACAAGGTATTTTCAAGCATATCCATCGCGTATGCGTAATTTTAGAATTAAAGTTGTAGTCTGGATTATTTTGAATACTAAATATTATTTTTCATTTGATAAACTATTGAGAAATAGTCCCAGTATGATCGAAATACGAATAATATAATCTTCAGAATCTACTGAAAATGAGCATGGACTTTATATTTTCACTTGTAATTATTGGCTTTCTCCAACTTAAATTCAAAAGTTTCGACATAATATAGTAAATCTATTCTTCATCTTCGTAATGTTACTATAGTGTATGTTATGAAATATCATTTTACAATCTGTTTCACAATTTATCTCACAATTTATCTGAAAATGCTTATGAATGATGGCATGATTCAGATTTCTGTCAAGTAACTTCATGGCTTGCATAATGTTACAAAATCTTCTACACAAATATTTTTCGTCTGTTCTTCTGATTAAAAATCAATTCATTCCCCTTAAATAAAAATCAATTCATGGACGCTGATGGGAATGATCGTATTGAATCGATAAACCTGGTTAAGATGTTGTCGTATGCTTGCATCATGTGCAGCCGAGAGCACGCATCCGTCTTACATTCGTGAGGTGGAATTGTATGCTTTTGCCCGCGCTTTTCGGAGCGTGGAAGTGGACGACAGTGTTCTAACGAAGGCTTGCAATAAAATGAAATATCCTTTTTCTATGAGTACATTCTTTCGTGTTGATGTAGGCAGTAAAATATGTCCACGTTGAACCAAGTAAACTATCAATTAAAAATCAATTCATGGACTCTGATGAGAATGATCGTATTGAATCGAGAAACCTGGTTCGGATGTTGTCGTATGCTTGCATCATGTGCAGCCGAGAGCACGCGTCCGTCTTACATTCGTGAGGTGGAATTGTATGCTTTTGCCCGCGCTTTTCGGAGCGTGGAAGTGGACGACAGTGTTCTAACTATGGCATGCAATAAAATGAAATATCCTTCTTTTATTAGTACATTCTTTCGTGTTGATGTAAGCCGTAGAATATGTCCGCCTTGAACCAAGTGAACTATTTAGAGGGTATCCCCACCTTTAAATGGGTTAATATTCTGAGAAAGGGATTGATATTTTACATCGAATTTGAGAGTCTGATCAAATCCGAAAAAATCATGAAGCTTAGGGAGAGTGTGACCCTCATTATCCATACTTAACATTGAATATTACTTTGAGTCTAATAGTAGTTACGCTGAATATAGAAAAATACAAAATTACTCGGTTGTCGCAAAGAATCAGTAGTACCGTTGGATCGATTCTGGAATTTTTGGTCTTCAATTGTTCAGAAGAGATGCCTCTATCATATGAACATAGAACTTTTTGATATCGCGAAAATTGCCTGACTCGCTTAGTTTGTACTGAGATTTTTCCAATTCTTCAATTTTTTTTATCTACTTTTGCTATTATCTCGACCAGAAATAGTCATATCAAGAAGTTTTATGTTAATATTGTTACATTGGGTAAAATCACCCATATTCTATTCAATTTATAAAACACCATCTAGTAGCCTATATGATAAATGACATCCTTTAAAATATAAGAAACTCGGTTGCTGCGTCAACAACGATTATTGTAAAACAAATCAGTCTGTCTTTACCTCACTACTGAAGCAGACCTGTATTTTCTGAATACATAATCTCATTGCAAAACATATATAATTCCTATACGATTCACTTTATTTCTCTTGGAGAACCTACATAATAACTTATTAACTCAACGTTTATCTCAAAACGTTACATTGGTGTCAGAAGTGGGATTTTCCGAGACCGATAGAGTGAATATTTTGTGGAATCTACTATAAACGAAAAACGAAATGTCTCGTCGACGAGCTACTGCTTCTACTGACGAACCCGCTGGAAACCAGCAAATACCACCTCAAGTCGACATGATGGAGCGACTTTTTCAAGCTTTGGCCGCTCAACAACAAGCAAGCCTTGCGGCTCAAACCGCTCAACAACAAGCAAGCCTTGCTGCACAAGCAGCACAACAAAAAGCAAATTTAGCCGCTCAAAGAGAAAGAGAAGAGCGGGAAGACAGACGCCATCGCGAAGAAAGAGAGGCCGCTTTGGCAGCTAGACGAGAAGAACGAGAAGAAAGACGAGCCGAACGTGAGGCAAACTTGGCGGCTCAACGCGAGCGTGAAGAACGGGAGACTATTCGCCTTCGTGAGGAACGCGAGGCAAACCAAGCAGCCCAACAGGCTACCCTTTCCCTTCTCATGAGACGCCTTGATCCGCAGGAGCAAACGATCTCGCAGACTTCGACTCCCAGACGTTCCCGGATGAGGATCGAGGAAGTCGTTGAGCCTGCAGTCATTCGGTCTGTACATAATTATGGGGAGGAAGAACCCTCCCCAACTATTCGTAGACCACGTACGGGTGGAGCGGCAACTTTCACGCCGCACACCCGTACCATCCCTCAAAGCGACCGAATTGAGCACTCAATTCGGGACGCAAACAATGTACACCATGCTGACCACATGGCTGGCGATAACACTCTCGAAAATAGAATATGGGTGATTTTACCCAATGTAACACTAGACGTTCGACAAACAACTTGAAAACCTTAAAGAAGTCTTCTCTCGCCTACAACAAGCTGGACTCAAAATGAGTCCAAAGAAGTGTCATCTGTTACAGCGCGAGGTTCACTTCCTTAGACATATAGTCTCCGCAGAAGGGGTGAAGACGGACCCTGCAAAAATAGAGAAAGTGTCAGATTGGCCCCGTCCTGTAGATGAAGAAGGAATTCAAAGTTTTATAGGGCTCTGCACTTATTATCGTCGTTTTGTTAAAGGGTTCGCCACCATAGCTAGACCTCTTCATCATCTAACAGGTAGTAAGGTTCAATTCGAATGGTCTCAGGAATGCGAGGATGCTTTTATCCAATTAAAAAATTACTTAACATCTTCTCCTATTCTCGCTTATCCCCAAGTAGAACATCCTTTCATTCTGGATTCAGACGCTTCTCTCTCGGGAATAGGTGGAGTATTGTCTCAGATCCAGGATGTGAACGAAAGGGTAGTTAGCTATTTCAGTCGTGTTCTTAGTAGAACAGAAAGGAACTACTGCGTTACTCGTAGGGAACTTCTTGCTGTGGTAAAAACAGTAACACATTTCCATCATTATTTATACGGGAGAAAGTTTTTGATTAGGACAGATCATGCTTCTCTCAAATGGTTGCTTTCTTTCAAATCTCCAGAAGGACAGGTAGCTAGGTGGATAGAAAGACTGGGCCAATATGACTTTGACATCCAACACCGCGCAGGATTACTTCATGGAAACGCAGATGCTTTATCCAGAAGACCCTGCGAAGGATCAATAGAATGTAAACAATGCACCAGGTTAGACAAACAACTAGACGAACCCTTTAAGATCCGTTCGATAACTTTTGAAGGAAATTTGGAGCCATGGAGAAAGGCTCAACAAGAAGACGAGGTTCTGTTACAAGTAAAGACTTGGAAAGAGTCTGGATTACGCCCTGAGTGGCAAGATGTTTCTGCCAAGAGTCAAGAATTAAAAATTTATTGGACTCAATGGGATTCCCTCTTTTTGATGAATGGGATATTGTATCGAAAATGGGAATCTCCAGATATGAAAGAAATCAGATGGCAATTACTAGTACCAAAGAGCAGGACGGAAGAAATCCTCAAACAGTATCATGATACTCCTTCGGGTGGTCATTTCGCTTCTAATAAAACCTTAAATCGGATGAGAGAACGATTCTTCTGGGCTCGTAGTAGGATGGACGTGGATGATTGGTGTAGGTTATGTAAGGTCTGCATAGCGAAAAAGGGTCCACGCAACAAGGGTCGAAGTCCCCTACAAATATACAACGTCGGAGCACCCTTCGAGAGAGTGGCTATGGATGTCCTTGGGCCGTTGCCTCTTTCTAGATCTGGAAATAAATATGCCCTAGTTATTGCTGATTATTTTACTAAATGGCCCGAGGTCATTCCCATACCTAATCAGGAGGCAAAGACTGTTGCCGAAATATTTGTAAGAGACTTTGTTTGTAGATATGGGGCTCCCCTTGAATTGCATACGGATCAGGGTCGAAACTTTGAGTCAATTTTAATGACGGAAATATCTAAAGTTCTAGGAATAAGAAAGACTCATACAACCCCCCTTCATCCTTAGTCTGATGGAATGGTAGAACGTTTGAACAGAACCCTTTTGAGTTATTTAGCTTCTTTCGTAGACAAAAGTCAACGAGATTGGGACGAGTGGATTCCTCTATTTCTTCTTTCTTATAGATCAGCTGTACACGAGACGACGAAACAGTCTCCAGCTTCTATGCTTATGGGAAGAGATCTTCGTTTGCCTTCAGATTTAGATAAGGGACCTATTCCATCGCCAGATCCTCTTCAAACCGATTTCGTTTCTACTCTAAGGGACAGATTGGAACAAATACATAATTTCGCACGGGGAAGGATACAAGTTATTTCAGATAGGACAAAGGCCCATTATGATATTAGAGCTAGGGAGCTTGCATTCGATACAGGAGATTTAGTCTGGCTCTTTCAACCCAGAAGGGAAAAAGGACGATGTCCGAAATTACAATCAAATTGGGAGGGCCCTTACACGATAATTGATAAAATAAATAGCGTGGTTTATCGCATCCAACGCTCTACTCGCACTAGCCCTAAGGTGGTTCACTTGGATCGCCTGGCCCCTTATGAATCGGAAGGAAGGACTTACCCTTGATAATAAAATCAAAAATCTTCGTTCTTTGAATCTAGATAAAAGCCAACCTATAGATAATGACTTCTCTCTCCAAAAGGATGATCAAACCTTTTCATTGGATTCTTCCAGGTGGTCCGAGGAACTGCCTTACGGGATTAAACGAAGAAATTATAGACCTTTAACGATAATCATAGAAGGGAATATCGGATGTGGTAAAACGACTTTCACTAAAAGATTTTTAAATGATAAGAATATCCTCACTTTACTTGAACCCTTAGATGAATATCGTAATGTCGCTGGCGAGAATCTCCTGGAGATGATGTATAAAGATCCTCATAAATACGCGTACCATTTCCAACATCACGCCGCAATGACAATGAGAAATAGACATTTGATCAAAACCGCGTTACCTAATAAAATAATGGAGAGGTCCATTTATAGCTGTAATTGCTTTGTAGAGACGCGTCGGAGGATGGGAGATTTTGAGAATCTCGAAGCTCACTTATTAATGGAAAATGTTAGGGTTTTAACCAACGAGTCTCCGGCGTATGAAGTAAATCTCATTGTTCATTTGAGGTTATCTCCAGAAGAGTCGTTTTCGCGAGTAAATTCACGCGCTCGTTCCGAGGAAGACGGTATTCCCTTAGGTTACTTGAAAGCTCTTCACGAAGTTCACGAAGATTGGTTGGTTAGAAAGAAATTTGCGACTCTTCCAGCACCAGTCTTGATCTTAGACGCCGAAGCTTCCGCAGATGACGTATATATGAATTTTTGTGAGGTTATGAAACCTTACGATTTTTAGTTTAGACTCAGAGGGAGCTCAGAACGACGGAGAATAGTTCGGAACGACTCGGTTAAACTCGGAACGACTCGGACGAATTAAAGATGGCTTCATTGAGCGCGAAATTGTTTAGATCAAATCAAGCAAGAGGGACAATCATGGCGAGAAAATCGATTAATAAACTCAGATTAACAGGAAAAAGATAGGAAAAGATAAATAAAATAGAATATTTTTTTTTTATTATTATTATAAACAAGTAGATTAAGTAAATTGAGGATTGTTGAAAATACGTTCCTCAACTACGTGTTTGACGAGATTCTTGAGATCCCTACACCCCCGGCATGTCTCTTTGGGTTTCTCGAAAATGAGAGAGACGCCACACCCATCGCATTCAAGGAGCGAATCCCGCATATGTGGCTTACCCACACGGGGTAGGTGGATCCTCACGATTACTGGATATATAGCTTCACGAGTGCTAAAAACAAATCACTTATTATGTAATTTCATCACTTATAAGTTCAGCAATTTCCTTGACGCCATTAATGATTTCCAAATATCACACTTACTAATAAAGGGCGCAATTCAGGCATCTAAACTGAGGTCGTTTTTTTAACAGCACACACTTTCCCCTGAAGCATTTTACTTTATTCCACTCTCTAGGGAACCAGTTATCCCATATATCCATATTTTCTACGTTTTCCCAATTTAGCTGGGAAACGATTTTTATTTTCCATAACACGTCTTCGTGAAGTTCAGCCATGACTACGAATGACGCTATCTTATGCTTTTTCTTGTTAGCGATTGTTTCTTCTCTTCATTTGTTTAAACAATTTTCTTATTTGTCTAGAGATGATTTTGTTAAAAATATTCGATATATGTCGTTTAAAAGATCCTCTTTTATTTTAATATCGATTCCCGCCGAAAATGTTACAAAAAATCTCACTAGGCGTCGCTGCAGTATAATCGATTTATAATGGGTATAGATCAAAAGGAGAATATAGGTTATGTTCTAGTTAACAAATAATAACCTAAGTTTTTCAGCTCCCGCTATTTTGATAGTAGGATTCTCTAATACAAATGATGTTCTGTGACGAAACGAAGGAAGCCTGACCCATCCCATCCTGACCTAATAATCCGGTTTCCCTACTTCCTCCCAGATAAGGCTGCTCCAATTTATATTCCTTACATTTATTCAATATAATAATTTAATTTATTAATTTCAAAACTATTCAGTTTATATCCAAAAGGATTAATTTATTATTATAATTCAAAAAGATTTTAAAAGAAATTTAGAATTTGGAAGAGTTTTGAAGAACTCTAATTTATGACCTAATATTTCGAGAGAATAATATTTGTCCTCCTGTCTAGGTCGTTTTGATTTATTTCGAAGAGGTATGGAGTTGGACCCCTTTTGGACTTCTTGGAAATCCTTAAGTCCTTCTATCCTGGTCCTTTACCCCTCCAACCACTTCCAATATGCAGGACTCTCTACGCAGTAACTAAGGAATTCTTCTTCTTGTCCCGGATCATCCTTCTTGTTCCTGGTTCCTGGTTCCTGGTTCCTGATCCTCCATTTAAGATCCGAACAATATTTCACACTTATCACATTATACACTTTTGGTTTGATTAGATTCACTATCTCCTCAAGGTTTTCTGTGGTTTACCTTGAGGCAGAGGGCGAATGCCGGATAGTATTTGGGGAAACTTTTAATTTCTTGAGCCACAGCTCCAATTCTCCCAAATGGAACACTTTGATTTTACAACTTGTTGATCCTTAAGATGATTTTACACACTTACGAATTTAATTATACTCACCTCGAGATTAGGGACGACTCTTTTACTAAGGGGGGGGTAGTGTTACATTGGGTAAAATCACCCATATTCTATTCAATTTATAAAACACCATCTAGTAGCCTATATGATAAATGACATCCTTTAAAATATAAGAAACTCGGTTGCTGCGTCAACAACGATTATTGTAAAACAAATCAGTCTGTCTTTACCTCACTACTGAAGCAGACCTGTATTTTCTGAATACATAATCTCATTGCAAAACATATATAATTCCTCTACGATTCACTTTATTTCTCTTGGAGAACCTACATAATAACTTATTAACTCAACGTTTATCTTAAAACGTTACATTATGATAGAGGCATCTCTTCTGAACAATTTAAGACCAAAAATTCCAGAATTGATCCAACGGTACTACTGATTCTTTGCGACAACCGAGTAATTTTGTAATTTTTTGTATTCAGCGCAACTACTATTAGACTCAAAGTAATATTCAATGTTAAGTATGGATAATGAGGGTCAAACCCTCCCTAAACTTCATGATTTTTTTGGATTTGATCGGACTCTCAAATTCGCTGTGAAATATCAAGCTCTTTCTCAGAATGTTAACCCGTTTAAATGTGAGGATACCCCCTTAATTAAAAATCAATTCATGGACACTGATGAGAATGATCGTATTGGATCGATAAACCTGGTTCGGATGTTGTCGTATGCTTGCATCATGTGCAGCCGAGAGCACGCGTCCGTCTTACATTCGTGAGGTGGAATTGTGTGCTTTTGCCCGCGTTCCTCGAAGCGTGGAAGCGAACGACAGCGTTCTATCTGTGGCTCGCGATGTTAGAAATGGAATATACAATTTTGTTATTTTTCCAATTGTATTCAAGTAAAAGAGTCATGTCAAATATTTTTCTTTCAAATATCAAAGAATTAGGTTATGTTGTAATTTTTTGATATGTAATATCCGTCTATACGTTATAACATACGTTAATGATTTTTTATTCTATATTTTTGGGCTCAAAATGTGTCGTCTGCAGGGTGAATGATATAACGCACGCGTTCGGCCCGTGTGGACACAACTGTTGTTGCGAGATCTGCACAACAATTCTCGCTGAGGCCGATGAGGATATGAGATGCCCAAAGTGCCGAGCAGATGTCACTCAAACAGTGAGAGTGTACACTGAGTGAAAATTTAATAAAACAAAAATTGGTGTCTGAAATTATGTGTGTAAATTGTCTTGATATTTTTTGTATATTAAGGAAAGGTTTTTTATTATAAATTTTTACTTTGTAATAATTGCTGTATGGTGCCTGATGATTTGGTATTCGTTGGGCAAGCTCATTGCAAAAGTTAGTCGTTTTTTCTGCTGTCTCATCAAAATTTTATAGAATCATGACCAACAAACTATAATGAAAAATCTAATACTCAATATATATTAGATAAATATTAATATTACTCAAAAAACTATTTATTATTTTCAAACCACCTAGATCAAACGGTGAGAAGACAACTTTTCACCCGAAATTTGTAGAATATACTAATATTCTTAGAACTATTGCGAATATCTTAATAACAGAGCTTACAGTTGACATTTTACGTAGTTATTCCGCACATTTACCGTTGAGTATTCAAGATCAGTTGATCGCAAAATGTAAACTCATCCCATTTAAAAATAGTAAAAAAATGCATTCATGATTTTCATTATCTTGACGTCCGTGCTCCAATACTTAGGTTCAATCACTATGCCCAGCAATAATATATCTCTTCGGTTTAAGACTTCTTTCTCATTCCGAAACCGTGCCCTACAAACCATCAATGCTAGTTCCACAGGTTTTCGTGAAAATAATTCGGTCATGTCTTAGGAATAAACCAAATTGAAGACTTCTATTTTTTTTTTCCCAATTCGGAAGTTTCATCGTTTTTTCATAGATGTGAATGATAATTATACTAAAGAAAATATTTGAGGTTTAGTTTTTTAGTGAATTTCTGAGACACGAGTCAACCTTCAAAAATCGAGTTACGAGGTTACGTCAGAGTACCGACGATATTCATCTGTCTTTTACTTTCATTTCAGTTTACCCACAATTCAGAGCATCGAAAATCTGGTCTGCTTATGAATTTTCGGATTTTTGAACCTTCGGAATTTTGGACTTTCAAAGTTCCGGGCTTTCGGAGTTTTGAGCTGTCTACATTTCGACCATTCAGAAATGTAATTTTCTAGATTTGAATGTTTCTGAAAATTCGGAGTCGTCTCAAACGAATTCGGAACTTCGACCGTTCGAAGCCTTTACAATTCGGAATTTCAATCCCACCCCATAAATAATATCAAACAAGCATTGAAAGTCTTGAAACATGAATGTTGACGTGCTGTCACTTTTAGGTTAGTTAGAAAGCTTTTAATTGCTCCAGGAGAAATTCACCAGATCCTGGGGAAATTGCCTGGATCTGGGGAATTTTTGAGATCAAACGGAAAAACCCTATGTCTATTATTCGATTCGGTTTTTTGGGCTTTCTAGCCAAAGTGTGTACTACCAATCGTTCTAATTAGACTTAACGTGACCACCGAACGATTGCGCGTCGATTAAGCCCCTAAGGAGCTTAATTGGAGTGAAAACAAAGAAAAATCGGCTAAGTTTACACCTAAATTTGTTTATTCGATATGAAATAAACTATTGACTACCAAACGATTTTATTAGGCTACCAATCACCACCAATCAACCACCAAACGATTGGTATAGACGAAATTAAAAAAAGCTTCAGTTGCTCGGCCAACTTTACGTAGGTTCGATATTGAAATAAAAGAGGGTCTTTTAAACGACCTCTATCGATTATTTTAATAAAATAACTCTAAACAAATGACAATTTGTTTAAACAAATGAAAAGAGACAATCGTTATGGAGGGGAAGCATAAAGATAGCGTCATTAGCCATCATGTCGTCTTTAAAGGAGGACGCGATTCGACTTGGGATCCTTATTTCTCAACTAAATATTGAAGACCTAGACCACAAAAACAAACTTCACGTGAAAACTCGTTTCGAACGTGAATGGGGACGAGTGAAGTATGCTCGAGGTGAAGGGGTTCGACTAAAGAATTCTACAGCTTCTTCTTCTTCTTCTTCTTCCTTTCTTCGACTTATCGCTCTCCCGGAAAGAATTCTACAGCAATTATTTGCAATAATTCATTCGTCATGGAATGAGTAAAGATATTGATTTTCGTCATCCATTCATCCAGAATCGCTTCGTTTATCATTATTTAATTCTCTATGTTTATTTTTTTTTTTTTCAGAATTCCAAAAAAAATGATGAAGCATTGTGTTCAACTACATCGCTCGTACAGTAATGTTCATCCATGGTGTCCCTGTGGCTCACTATTTTTCTCAACTTTTTTTCAAATCAAATTTCCCTTCTACAAATATTTTATTCGCCAATGACCAGTGGCTTACTTCGTGACTCTGCTCTACCTCGCAGCTGTCATATTCCTAAAAACCTGAAGGTTTCACTGATCACGGGCAAATAAAATATTCGTAGGAGTAAAACTCGATTCTGGAGAAAATAGTGAGCCACGGGGACACTATCGATGAACATTACGGTACGTCGGAGAATTGCAAATGAACAGTTCCCACACAAATTGTCATCTGTGCCGAACCGCCCTAATCTTTGAGCTTCCTAACGATGAGTGCGAGGCCTGCCTGAAACTAAAAACTCTTCTCAAACATGTTTTCGAGAAGCGTTCATCAAATAAATATTAATTATCGATTTGTATCTTCGTAAAGAAATGAATTATTTGCTCCTTCAATAATGAATTCTATTATTATTTATTCCCGACTCGACCGTAAAGACCACATAATTGACCTGAAAAGCGGGACAAAAGTGGCATTTGATTCCCTAGCCCTCTTTCGTGAAAGGCGTTTCTCCCACTTTGCAGTTACCCGAGGAGGCGGAGCGTAGCGATGATAGTGTGCGTGTAGCGTAGCCCACCAGCCAGGGCTGTCTCCACTGGGCCCGGTAAATTACAAAAGAGGAAATGACGTAGGTGAATAAAAGAGCGCACAGAGAACCCGTCGGAAACGGAATGCCACGTTACTGTACGCCCGTGAGGTGAGATCACAGCGTAGTGGGGACAGCAGCGACACGTGAATGGTCGTCCACACTCCGGCAGCCAAATAGCGAGTTAGAGCGACTTTCACGGAGGAGGGCTAGTGTACTTTTTGTCCCGCAAATTCACTTCTGCGGGAGAAAAAGAAGATTTGCGGGAGAAAAAGTAAATTTGCGGGAGAAAAATATTTTTCATCCGAATAATATCGAAAATAAACAAAAATAGAATGATCGGCTCATCGGCCGATCAATATTGGGCTCTTGTTGGGCCATTGACGACTGCCCGACAGCCAATTTGGGCTATTGCTGGACTTGCGCTGGCCAAACGTTGGGCCGTTATAACACTGCTGGCACTGCCGGCACTGGCCCAGCTGTCGGCCACTGTGACACCAGGGTACAGGGCCATCACAAGTCTCCCGATAGCGGTTCGGCAACTCAAGTATCGGCATTCCTCCACCTATCCAGCAATGGCCCTGCAATCTGTGTTTGCTGGGTTAACTTCTTGAGCCACAGCTCCAATTCTCCCAAATAGAACACACAGATTTTGCAATTTGTTGACCCTCATGATGATTCTACACACATGCGAATTTAATTACACTCACCTCGAGAGTCGGGACGACTCTTTTACTGGGGAAGGGGGGGGGGGGGGGGGGGGGGGCGTGTTACATTGGGTAAAATCACCCATATTCTATTAATTTCATGAACGACATCTAGTAGCCTATATGATAAAAGATATCCTTTAAAATATAAGAACCTCGGTTGCTGCGTCAACAACTATTATTGTAAAACAAATTAGTCTTGCTCTAGCTTGCTA
The DNA here is from genome assembly GCA_963992785.1 of Tenthredo livida. Taxonomy (NCBI): domain Eukaryota; kingdom Metazoa; phylum Arthropoda; class Insecta; order Hymenoptera; family Tenthredinidae; genus Tenthredo; species Tenthredo livida. The sequence goes on from OZ023073.1 coordinate 7,337,378, forward strand.
ACGGTACAGACTTGTATTTCAGAATAGACAACCCATCATCTCAAAGCATATAAGATTCACCTTGATTACCTTCATTTCTCTTGGAGAACCTACTTTAAATAACTTAATATCACTACGAAGCAAATTTCGGTACAATACATTATATTATTATTTTTTTTTTTCTAACGCTGATGATTTTTGTCTTCTTTCTTCTTACCTTCACCGCCACCACGGTAAGGGTTGGCTGAATGATGAAGGAGATCTATCAAATTCTGGCGCCGATAGCGTCTCGCACGCCATTGTTGCCCGGCGCGCTGCTGACGCTGGGAAACATTTTCTTCTGAAAAATTGAGAATTACATCATTATTATGAACAGCTTTGTAGCAAAATCAGGTGAAGCAACTACGGAGCTCAATTAGCCTGAATGAATCGTAGTTCAGAACAATGATCGTTATACTAGTCCGAATAGACTTCATCATAAAAATTACGATATTTCTTCGATTATTAAAATTTATACGGTATACATCATCAGAGATGATGATGACTGACTTGTAGCAGTTGCTCTCATACCTCAAGTCAACTGTAGAACTTCAAGCTTGTCCCAACTTACATGACTCAATGATATCAAAAAATTTAGTGATGTAACAATAATTGTCAGATTGATAATACGGATTCAAAAGTGGTTTGGTAAAATAATTAAAGATGAGTTTGATATATCATCGTACAATTGAACATGAAAATAAAACGGTCGTGACCATGCATAATGAAATAAGGAATAAAGGTAGACACGATAATGATTTTACACCATTTAATGAAAATAGATAACGTTGTCAACTATACCTCCAGCCACTGCGGCCTCAGCCGCCTCATTTGGCGCTTGTTGGGCCTCTCCGCCCCCCCGCTGCCCCATTTGGGGCTGCCCCCAGCTGCCCTGCGGCCCCTGCTGCCCATTCGGCCACGACACCCATTTGGGCAGGCCCTATGTTCTCTATGAATAAAACCATACAACCATATTGATGAACTATATATACCTCGACATCGTGCAAGCTTTCTAATTGTTTGTGATTCAAAGCATTATATCGTTCGATTAATAAAATACGTAATAAATAAATATGAAATTCGTTTTTCAATTTGAAGAAATCTCAAATGGTAACTATAGTTTGTTCAATATAAGTTGCCATCATTTATGCTGTAACGTGGCAGATTTTACATCTGTCACTGACCGCGCCTCCACTCGCAAACGTGAGCGACCATGCCGCTGCCGTACCGCGAATTCTTCACCGAAGCGCAAGTCCAACCTTATCTTCTATAATTTTTGTCTGCCTTAAGTTTTTTGTTGTATGAGACGCAGATAAATCTCCGCCAGGACACCGCGGGATTCGCCTGCATTCGTCGATCGACGCTGGATCATCTGGGGGATGTCCTGGAAGCCTCGGCATTAGTACCCGCACCTACGTCATCAGCCATGGACAAGGCAGCCTCGCCAACTGCCGACCGGGGGAGGGCTGCACTTCCCAGCCTGTTATCGCCGCTAACTTTTACCTCCCGGCCCAAAATATGAACATGATCGCCGTTAGGAGTGCGGCGTACATGCCGTGTGTGGAAAGGCTTCCCCCACCCTTTTTCGATCGCCGATCCCGAAATTTACGTCTCACTCCGTTGCCGACCAGCAAGCCGAAAACACGTCGAGTTACCGTTTTCTGATACAGTACCTTATCTGTATTTTGGGCTTATCTTTATCTATCTTTCTTTTCTTTTGGGGTTTTCTTGGTTGTTCTCTTATAATTTTCTTTATTTTTTTTGTGTTGTGTGCCTTTTCTTTGCAGCCACCTGGGCTGTGACCCGTCTAAAGGTAGACTCTTTTCTTCAGACCTCGACCGTCCGTTCGCCATTCCTATCTCATCGCCGACTAACGGCCAATTCAAATTCAGCGTGAGACGGGCTGTCGTGGTCTCTATCTTTCTCTAGGTTTTTTTAGCATAATTAAAATCTATTATCTATTTTCTTTCCCTGGACTTGCGCTACTCGGGAAAGAATCCCCGTGCCGTGCCGTATCGTTCCCTATCAATTTTCTTTAATTTTTGCGTGCGTCCACTTAATTTAATTATAATTTAGCCATATTTCATATATTTCTTTTTTGCGTTAGTTTTTGCGGCCTAACCGCCTTATTCATTGGCGCGGCCGGAATTAGATTCCGCCGCTACCATCTTTTGTTTCCGTTTGTTTTATTTTATTAGTTTTCTAGCTCACCTAGTGCATATTTTGTTATTTTCCTCTTTTAGTTTGACTCACTGGCGATTTTCCTTACTGATTATCTTTAATTTGACTTGTATTCGGCCTAATGGTACGACGGCCGCTTTGGCTCGATCGTCCGAAGTGATTATATTGTTACATTGGGTAAAATTACCCATATTCTATTCAATTCATATACATCATCTAGTAGCCTATATGATAAATGATATCCTTTAAAATATAAGAACCTCGGTTGCTGCGTCAACAACGATTATTGTAAAACGAATCAGTCTGTCTTTAGCTAACTACTGAAGCAGATCTGTATTTTCTGAATACATAATCTCATTGCAAAACATATATGATTCCACAAAGAGTCACTGTATTTCTCTTGGAGAACCTACGTAATAACTTATTAACTCAACGATTACTAAAATCGTTACATTGGTGTCAGAATCGGGAATTTCCGAGACCGATAAAGTGAATATTTTGTGAATCAACTGTGAATCAACTATAACTGAAAAACGAAATGTCTCGTCGACGAGTTACTGCTTCTACTGACGACCCCGCTGGAAACCAGCAAATACCACCTCAAGTCGACATGATGGAGCGACTATTTCAAGCTTTGGCCGCTCAACAACAGGCAAGCCTAGCTGCACAAGCAGCACAACAAGAAGCAAATTTGGCCGCTCAAAGAGAAAGAGAAGAGCGAGAAGACAGACGTCATCGCGAAGAAAGAGAGGCCGCTTTGGCGGCTAGACGAGAAGAACGAGGAGAAAGACGAGCCGAACGTGAGGCAAATTTGGCAGCTCAACGAGCGGATCGTGAGGCAAATTTGACAGCTCAGCAGGCTACCCTCTCCCTTCTCGTGAGACCCCTGGAACCCCAGGAAACGATCTCGCAGACCTCGACTCCCAGACGTTCCCCGATGAGGATCGAGGAAGTCGTTGAGCCAGCTGTCATTCGGTCTGTACATAATTATGGGGAGGAAGAACCCTCCCCAACTATTCGTAGACCACGTACGGGTGTAGCGGCTACTTTCACGCCGCACACTCGTACCGTCCCCCAAAGCGACCGAATTGAACACTCAATTCGGGGCGCCAATAATGTACACCATACTGACCACATGGCTGGCGATAAGTCTCTTGAAAATAGAATTAATGACACTGTGCCTCTTAATTTGTCTTGCGCCGGGAGTAGTCGCGACAAACAATTAAACAACACGACTGTCATAAATAAAGAGACTGTATCCAAATCGTCTAACCTAAAAGTAAACTTCTTTGACGGGACAATACCGTGGGCAGATTACGAAAGACAATTCCAAATAATAGCTTAAGTTAATTCGTGGTCTTCCATTACTAAAACCGGGCAACTAGCCGGAAGTCTGAGAGGCCCCGCCTTAGCCGTCCTATCAACTCTCGCTGATTCCGATGTTGAAAATTACGATAAACTTAGCGGAGCCTTACGTCTAAGATTCGGTAATCAATTGATTTCTAAATTATCTTTGACTCAATTGGGACTTAGGAAACAAGGCAAAGAAGAAGGTCTTCCTTCGCTCGGTGTAGAAATTGAAAGACTAGCGAGAGTAGCTCTGCCAAATTGTGATGAGTCCACTAGGGACATGTTAGCTTGCGACAAGTTCATTAACGCCATACCGGATCCAGACCTAAGACATACTCTGAGCTTAACAGGACCTTCTTCGGTCCAAGAAGCCGTAATTAAAGGGATGGAAATCGAGGCCTTAACAAAACATCATTTGAGGGTAGGAAAACTACGTCAAATCGAGACAAAGACACCTACTACTGACTCAACTAAGACTAGCTATACACAAAAAACTACTCCCAGGCAGCAGACAAATAATAATAATAATATGAAGAATAACAATAATAATTATAACAACAATAATAGTTATAACAGGGGACAGAATTACGGAGACAGACCCCCGCTAATATGCAAATATTGTAAGAAAATCGGGCATGACGCGAATCGTTGCTATTCTCTAGAAAAAGTATTTCGATCTAACGACGGTAATTCTCAAAATAATCAAAGTTCTTGGCGAAAAAATAACGAAGATGAAACTGATAATTCTCCAAAATCCTCAGAAGCTCAACGAGGTTCTTCTAACCAAAAAAACTAATGATTAATGATTTAGAAGGGCGGAAGTCATCAAGTGTTCGATCCGAAGATAGCCCTATTTTAACTTATTTCCTTTTAAGAAGTCTAAGACAAACAGGCTTATATGCGCGTGGGACTGCCAACGGAATTAACTGCCTCTGGGTCATAGACACTGGGGCAGAAGTTACAGTGGTCCGTTCGGATCTCTTAAAATCTATTGACCCTATTCAGCCATTTACCTCTTTACGTACTGCTACAGGAGAAATAACGCCAGTTTTAAAAGGAGTATTAGTACAAATTAATGTGAAAGGGTGTATCGATTCTTCACATAAAGTCTATGTAGCAGATATTGAGGATGAAGGGATCTTAGGGATTGACTTTCTTTCCGCGCATAATTGTGTAATTTCAACTGAAGGGAATTTATTAACATCGGGTCGACACGAGATTACTCTTCTAACCAACAGAAAAAGAGCTTCTAAATTTCCTCAGGTTCAAATAATTGACCTTTCTAGCGACGAAGTAGATTCATTTCCTATACACTTGCAAAATCTCTTGGAAAGATCTTCTTCAAGTTTAGATTCCATCCAAAAGGGAAGATTCAAAACTGTAATTAAGGAGTATCAGGATACGTTTGCTAAAAATAGTAATGATAAAGGGAGAAGTAATCTTACGACTCATACTATAGATGTAGGGGATAATGCTCCAATTAAACAAGCAGCCAGAAGACTGCCATTAAATGGTCGAGAAGAAGTAGAGAAGATGGTGGACGAAATGCTTGCCATCAATGTAATAGAACCATCTTCAAGTCCTTGGGCTTTACCTATCGTATTGGGTTCCAAGAAAGATGGTACCGAAAGATTTTGCATCGACTACAGAAAGCTAAACGACATAACCAAGAAAGATTCTTACCCCTTACCAAGAATTGAATAAACCCTCGATTTGAGAGCTGGAGCAGAATGGTTCAGCACCATCGACTTACAGAGTGGATACTGGCAAGTGAAAATGGATGAAAGAGATAAAGAAAAGACCGCTTTTGTAACTGGATTCGGAGGATTATGGCATTTTAAGGTTATGCCTTTCGGGTTATGTAACGCCCCTGCGACTCTTGAAAAAACGATGGAAACCATTTTAAAAGGAATCACAGAAAAGAAGTGCCTGGTGTATTTGGACGATATAATCGTTTTTGGAAAGACCTTCGACGAACAACTTGAAAACCTTAAAGAAGTCTTCTCTCACCTACAATAAGCTAGACTTAAAATGAGTCCAAAGAAGTGTCATCTATTACAAAGAGAGGTTCATTTCCTTGGACATATAGTCTCCGCAGAAGGGGTGAAGACAGACTCTACAAAAATAGAGAAAGTGTCAGATTGGCCCCGTCCTGTAGATGAAGAAGGAATTCAAAGTTTTGTAGGGCTCTGCACTTATTATCGTCGTTTTATTAAAAGGTTTGCCACCATAGCTACACCTCTTCATCATCTGACGGGTAGTAAGGTTCAATTCGAATGGTCTCAAGAATGCGGGGATGCTTTTATCCAATTAAAAACTCACTTAACATCTTCTCCTATTCTTGCTTATCCTCAATTAGAGCATCCTTTCATTCTGGATTCAGACGCTTCTCTTTCAGGAATAGGTGGAGTATTATCTCAGATCTAAGATGGGAATGAAAGGGTAGTTAGTTATTTCAGTCGTGTTCTTAGTAAAACAGAAAGAAACTACTGCGTTACTCGTAGGGAACTTCTAGCTGTGGTAAAAACAGTAACACATTTCCATCATTATTTGTACGGGAGAAAGTTTTTGATTAGGACAGATCATGCTTCTCTCAAGTGGTTGCTCTCTTTCAAATCTGCAGAAGGACAGGTGGCTAGGTGAATAGAAAGGCTGAGCCAATATGACTTTGACATCCAACACCGCGCAAGATTACTGCATGGAAACGCGGATGCTTTATCCAGAAGACCCTGCGAAGGACCTATGGAATGTAAACAATGCACCAGGTTAGACAAACAACTTAACGAACCCTTTAAGATCCGTTCGATTACTTTGGAAGGAAATTTGGAGCCGTGGAGAAAGGCTCAACAAGAAGATGAGGTTCTATTACAAATTAAGACTTGGAAAGAGTCTGGATTACGCCCTGAGTGGAAAGATGTTTCTGCTAAGAGTCAAGATTTCAAAATCTATTGGACTCAATGGGATTCCCTCTTTCTAATGAATGGAGTATTATATCGAAAATGGGAATCTTCAGATTTGAAAGAAATAAGATGGCGATTATTAGTACCAAAGAGCAGAACGGAAGAGATCCTCAAACAATATCATGATACTCCTTCAGGTGGTCATTTCGCTTTCAATAAAACTTTGAATTGAATCAGGGAACGATTCTTCTGGGCTCGTAGTAGGATGGATGTGGACGATTGTTGTAGGTTATGTCAGGTCTGCATACCGAAAAAGGGTGCACGCAACAAGGGTCGAAATCCCCTACAAATATACAACGTCGGAGCACCCTTCGAGAGAGTGGCTATGGATGTCCTTGGTCCGTTGCCTCTTTCTAGATCTGAAAATAAATATGCCCTAGTTATTGCTGATTATTTCACTAAATGGCCCGAGGTCATTCCCATACATCTAATCAGGAGGCAAGGACAGTTGCCGAAACATTTGTAAGAGACTTTGTTTGTAGATATGGGACTCCCCTTGAATTGCATACGGATCAGGGTCGAAACTTTGAGTCGATTTTAATGGCAGAAATATCTAAGGTTCTAGGAATAAGAAAGACTCATACAACCCCCCTTCATCCTCAGTCTGATGGAATGGTAGAACGTTTGAACAGAACCCTTTTGAGTTATTTAGCTTCTTTTGTTGACAAAAGTCAACGAGATTGGGACGAGTGGATCCCTCTTTTTCTTCTTTCATATAGATCAGCTGTGCACGAGACGACAAAACAGTCTCCAGCTTCTATGCTGATGGGGAGAGATCTTCGTTTACCTTCAGATTTAGATAAGGGACCCATCCCATCGCCAGATCCTCTTTAAACCGATTTCGTCTCTATTTTAAGAGACAGATTGGAACAAATACATAATTTCGCACGGGGAAGGATTCAAGTCATTTCAGATAGAACAAAGGTCCATTATGATATTAGAGCTAGGGATCTTACTTTTGATACAGGAGATTTGGTTTGGCTCTTTCAACCCAGGAGGGAAAAAGGACGATGTCCGAAATTACAATCGAATTGGGAGGGTCCTTACACGATAATTGACAGAATAAATAGCGTAGTATATCGTATTCAACGTTCTACACGCACTAGCCCTAGGGTGGTTCACTTGGATCGCCTGGCCCCTTATGAATCAGATGGACTTACCCATGATAATAAAATCAAAAACCTTCGTTCTTCAAATCTAGATAAAAGTCAACCTATAGATAATGACTTCTCTCTCCAAAGGGATGATCAAACCTTTTCATTGGATTCTTCCAGGTGGTCCGAGGAACTGCCTTACGGGATTAAACGAAGGAATTATAGACCTTTAACGATAATAATGGAGGGGAATATCGGATGTGCTAAAACGACTTTCACTAAAAGATTTTTGAATGATAAGAATATCCTCACTTTACTTGAACCCTTAGATGAATATCGTAACGTCGCTGGCGAGAATCTCCTAGAGATGATGTATAAAGATACTCATAAATACGCATATCATTTCCAACACCACGCCGCGATGACAATGAGAAATAGGCATTTGATTAAATCCGCGTTTCCTAATAAAATGATGGAGAGGTCCATTTATAGCTGTAATTGCTTTGTAGAGACACGCCGGAGAATGGGAGATTTCGAAAATCTCGAAGCTCATTTATTAATGGAAAACGTTAGGGTTTTAACTAACGAGTCTCCGGCATACGAAGTAGATCTCATTGTTTATTTGAGGTTATCTCCAGAAGAGTCGTATTCGCGAGTAAATTCACGCGCTCGTTCCGAGGAAGAGGGTATTCCCTTAGATTGTTTGAAGGTTCTTCATGAAGTCCACGAAGATTGGTTGGTAAAAACGAAATTTGCGACTCTTCCAGCACCAGTCTTGATCTTAGACGCCGAAGCTTCCGCAGATGACGTGTATATGAATTTTTGTGAGGTTATGAAACCTTACGATTTTTAGTTTAGACTCAGAGGGAGCTCAGAACGATTGAGAATAGTTCGGAACGACTCGGTTAAACTCGGAACGACTCGGACGAATTAAAGATGGCTTCATTGAGCGCGAAAATTATTTAGATCAAGTCAGACAAGAAGAACAAATTTTGGCGAGAATATCTATCGGTAAACTCAGAATAATGAGAAAAAGATTAGAATGGATGAATGAAATAGAATTTTTTATTATTTATAAAACAAATACTAACGCTATAAAAATAAACTAAGAAAATCGAGGGGGATTGAAAATTCTTTCGTCGACAACGCGGCGAAGGAGAGGACCCAGTTCCATACACTCTACACAATCCTCCTTAGGCCTCTCGGATACGAGGGCGACATTACACGAGGCACATTCGAGGAGAGAATCCCGCATGAATAGATTGCCTACACGGGGTTGATGGATTTTGACAACGTGTCGAGGGGTAGCTCCGCGAATGCTAAAACGATAAAATAATACCATCACTTATTATCCAATCTCACCATTTATAAATTCGACAATTTCCTTTACGTCGTTGATAATTTTTACTTACTGATAAAGGGCACAGTTTATACAAAAAAGCTGGGGGTGATTTCTTGAAGCAATACACTTCCCTCTAAAGCATTTAATTTTGGCCATTTCACGAGGGAACCAAACCCCTGGAAAGTCCATATTTTCCACGTTCTCCCAATCTAATTAAGAAATAATCTTAATCTTCCAAAGGTCGTCTTTGCTCGTTACAGTCATGTTGACGAATGACGCTATCTTTATGCTTCTTCTTATTAGCGATTGTTCATTTCTTCATTTGTTTAAACAAATTCTCTTATTGGTCTAGGGATAATTTTATTAAAATATTCGATATATGTCGTTTGAAGGATCCTCTTCTATTTCAATATCAATTTCCGCCGAAAATGTTACAAAAATCTCGCTAGGTGTCGCTGCAGTATAATCGATCTATGATGGACAGGGCCTGGAAGTTGGAGCCAACAATCAGACGTGGCAAGAGAGCGTAATACATGCAATAATCACAAGAAAAAAAGACGATTCGCTATACGTCGAATGTCGAAATCGAGTGAAGTAAGCATCAAAACACGTGGATGAAGGGCTTTTGAGCGCTCTGCTGTTTTACCGACGGGGTAGCATGAGACTACCCCAGCGGCTTGCCACTCAATGTTATTAGATAGGACCCTTATTCGACTCACTTTTACCACAACATTACCAACTGAACGGAGCAGGAAACGAAAAAATGTTAATATTTCTCTTCATTTTTATGCTTTTTGTTGTGGTATGCGTTTGGTATGAGTTGTCAAATAAGAAAGTGGAGGGGGTAAAGAGTGGCAAGCCGCTGGACTACCCTATAGATGTAGTCATTTGGATAGAGTTCTTTAGCTGGGCGCTAGATGCGCTCTTCGGAACAAGGAGTTGTCGGAGCTCGCTCAAAAGCCCTTAAGAGCGTTGACTAGGCCTCGCCAAGCGCGCGTAAATAGACGGTCGGCATTTACCTTCTCGTTTCCTCATTTTTCAAGATAACGAAGTTTTCGATGAAGATTCTTACAGATAAAGGCTGTATCCGTGTCATGGCTTTGGCCTAATTTGCGATTTCACTTTTAGCTTGGCAAAAAAAAATCTCGAAAGTACGATCGAATAAATGTAGAGATATAAGAATGAATAAATATGCAGCGGTATTTTTATGATGTTTCACATACTTAAAATAATTTTCTAAGTCTAGCTAAATCTTAGGTTGTTATTTTCAATGTTAAACTTAAGCCTCCTCACCAGTCCGATAAGTGTAGACCATGCAAGAGTATGCAGTATACATTTAAGTATACATGCAAGTTCAAGACTGCCCGTGTGTGGATAACGGGCAGCTCTCCGTGACTGATGCAGTAGATATATAAAATAAATGTATATGTCACTGCGTACTGAGAATCACTATTCTAATATCGCTTCGCTCGGTTAGAACGCGGTTCTTCGATGCAGCATGCGAAGTTACTGTGCATATTCAAGCATGTCCGGGTGTGAAAAAACAGGCAGCTTTGGGTACAAAGGAAAAAAAATATGTAAAAAAAAGACATTTGATATAAAATATAGTTACTATAAAATTTTTTTCGTTGTTTTAACACAGTCGGACGTGTTTCGACTTATATCGGCAACTGCTGACCCACTCGGACATATCTGTGCTGATTTTTAGGGCAACTGTGATTTGCGAGCCCACCCTTGCATATTCAAAAGTTTTCGTGTGTGAAAAAATGGGCAGTCCTCCGTTACTCGTGCAATGATGAAAGAAAATACTTGCTCTCTTGAAATGACCTGATGATATGACACTTTCAGACGCGCTTCCACCTAGTTTGGAAGCAACTACGATTGGCAAGCCCATGAAAAACTAAATAAAATTGAAAAAAAGCGTCTAATTAGCGTTAAAGTCGAATTTAACAAAAAATAAGACAGAAATCAAGACAAAAAATAAGACAAAAATTGAGATGAAAATCAATACAGGAGATAAGATAAAAATCAATACAGAAATCAAGACAAAGAATAATACACAATAAAGACAAGAAATCAAGACAGAAAATTAGACAAAGAATAAGATAAAAATCAAGACGAAAAATAAGACAAAAATCAAGACAAAAGTCAATACAAAAAATAAGATAAAAATCAATACAGGAGTCAGGACAGAGAATAAGATAAAAATCAATACAGAAATCAAGACAAAGAATAAGATAAAAATCAATACAGAAATCAAGACAAAAAATGAGATAAAAATCAAGACAAAAAATAAGATAAGAATCAAGACGAAAGTCTAGGCAAAAAATGCGAGTCAATAATAAAATCAATAGATATACAATAGGAATACAATTATAAAGATTGCTATTTCTATACTGTCATTGACGATTTGATAACCTCACTGTATTTTTTCTAATCAAAAATAACTAATCTATAGTAATGAAACGAATTTTTATTTTCATTAATCTCGGTCCAGCTTTAATAAACACGAATTCATTTCTAACAATATATATTTTTTTTCAAATATTTATTCACATATCGATGCTCTCGGTAGAAAAGTGTCTAAGTCCACTTTTTTTCAAAAGGCATTTTTCTGTATTTTATGTTGAGAAATATCATTCTTCGTACGTTTTTTAGCTCTCCTGAAAAATTTTCAAAAATGGAGTTAGACAATTTGCTAATTAGAACGTCGATATGTATAATCAGTGAAATCATCAATATTAACAATATTTACTTGAAAATAACAAACAAACAAGCTGATGTTATAATCTTTCTTATTCAGTGAGGCATGCTTTCACTGTGCTTTTACAACGGGCTCCTAGTGAGTCCGTAGGCAGTCATACATGAGTATAAATTTATGTCAACTGTAATATAATAAGAAGAAATTCAACACTATCAGATGAATTAGTGCTGTTCTACGATTATACCTGTGGTTTTTCTCAAATCTATACATGTCTTTAAGTAGAAAGGGTCAGCTCGCTTAATACATGCTCAGTTTTTCGTTTGAACTATTCTGTAATCTGCCCATCTATTTGTTTTTGTCTTTAGAGTCTGCTTCGGCGCAGATGTCCAGCTTCATGTCTATTGGCAACTCCTAAAAGACCTTTGCTGCCACGTCGTGATAACTTCTTCTGTCAGTTTGCTCAGTTTGCAGGACAACATGTTAATTTGGATCCTTGCTCTATCGTCCCTCTCTAGGTTGGTTGCTTTCGAGCTGTCTCATTGCTGTGTTTCATACAGCTCCCCACGCAAGTATTTCATAGTTCCCATTCTTCCACCACGAGGAAGAGGGCGCAAGTATCATCTACATACGCCAGAATCTCGCAATTTGTCTAGATTTCGGAAATATTATCCAGTATGACAGTAAGATGATGGAACCCCATAATCGATGACCTCACTCTTGAAGACAGTGGCTCCTATTCTCACTCGTTGTCGCTTGTCGACCAAGTAGCTGGACAGCAAGTCATGCGCTGTTCCTCTGGATCATTTCTTCTTCAGCTTCTCTGTCAGCAGTAGTATACTCAGGGTCTCTAACACTTTCTTCAGATCTATGAAAGTGCCCAAGCAGGGCCGGATCTGCAATATTGTTATGCGTAGTCAGTGAAGATTGCTGTCTTGTGCCCTGGTATAAGCTGGTTATCCTCGACTATAGGCATTTCACCACCACTTTGGCTCGTTGACGAGGTGGGTAGGTTTTCAGGACGCTAACTGATCTTCCTTTGTATCTTCAACTCCGTAGCTGGCCAAAGTACCGTCGAGTTCTGAGGCCCTGCTGCTTTTGAGTTCATATAGACAGGATCCTTTCTTTATCTGTTTGAGCAATTTTTGTTCGCTTGAGTCACTGGCGTACATCAGCTGTAGCTTCAGCATTGCTCGAAATAGTCATTGCATTTTTTTAACAATAAAAACAACAGCAGTGTGTCCAGCAACTGAGCATTTCGAAATTCCCTGAGAATTCCAGGTTTTCCAGGGCAATATTCGTCGTTTTTACAGGGTAAAAAGCCTAAAAAGTAGGCAAACGGGAAACGCCTGGATTGAGCAGATCAAAGATCGACGATTGGATTTTATTTATTACGTAATAATCTGCTCAATTCAGGCGTTTTCCGTTTGCTTACCTTTCAGGTGCGTGATTGTCCACATAATCGCGCTGTATAACCATTCTCAGTGTTAGATCAGCGCGTGCGAGAAATTGATTTTTGATTTTCGAATTTAAACACAAAACTTTGAATTCCCAGAACTTTAGCAAAATTTCCTAAGAATTCCCTGAGAATTCCCTGAGAATTCCCTGTCCAACGAAATTCCCTGAGAATTCCAGGTTTTCCAGGTTTACCCTGTCGCTGGACACCCTGAACAGGTATCATCGTAGAACAGCACTAATTTAGCTAAAATCTAAGCACGTCTGAATGTGTATAATAAAATATAGCACATGCATAAATAACTTATAGGTGAACGTGAGTCTCATTGGGATGTCATATATTTTCTTAAAATTAACTGGTTATAGGTTCCCTTGATGTAGTTTAGATCATCTTTGTCAAATAATACGTAGGCATTGTGACTGAAAATTCGGATAATGCTGTAGGGGCCTATGTTACGGATTATTAACGAAAAAAGGAAATCGTGATTCCTCGAGCAAAATAAGGAGACTTTGATGACACTAATAAATTAGTCTCAACGAATTAGTTATATTTGGAAATACAAGTGCTCGAGTTAATATCTGGAGCAACACTGATTTGTTTTTAACAAGAGTAGTTATTAGTAGAAGAGTCGTCCCGACTCTCAAGTGAATATAGAATTGACGATAGTTTAACAGGTGTATTTGCTCTCATAGGGAAAGTTTGAGCTGTGGCTCGAAAATTGAATAGTTTGATTAACATTATCCGGTCTAACCTTTTGTCTCATGGGTAAACCACAGAAAGCCACAAGAAGATAGTCGAGCTCAATCAAATGTCACAACATAAGTTTTTACAAAAATCCTCCGAGGGCAGGAACCAGTAACAAGTGTAGGAATCAGGAATCAGAAATAAAGAATCAGGATGGTGTTGGTTAAATCCTGCATACTGCAACAGGAAGCGGTTGGAGGGATTGAGGGACCAAGGACTAGTAGGCCGAGCTCCAAACCTCTTCGAAAACTTGATAAAACGACCTAGATTGGAGGACAAATGTTAGCTTCTTGAAATAATAATAAAGTCGTAAATCAAAGTATCAGACGTTAACTCGATAGAATGTTTTTTTAAGATATTTGATCAAAATAATTAAAAATGACGAATCAAATAATTATAGAAAATCTGAATGATCTTATCTGATGGGACGGAGAATCAGGATAGTTTGAGGATAGTTGCTGGGTTCTTGGTCTCGTCTGTGAAAGGTTGTTGAGCTCGTTTTCCTCTTAAGGGTAGGAGATACTGAAAACTGCCAATTTATTGCTATTTTCAAATCAGATAAACCAATAGATATTTTCAAATGAAATTTAACACACATCGTGGCCATCTCAAAACATAGACATTGTGCAAATTTCGAGTCAATCGAAACAATAAGTACAGAGTTACTCCTCATAATGCTTCTGAAATAGCCTTTATTCAAAAACCTCCCATGCGTCTGAGTTATTCTTGAATTTTGCTGGGCCTGCACACACATATTTTAAGATGCGTAAGTAAATATAGAATTGACGACAGTTTAACAGGTGTATTTGCCCTCATAGGGAAAGTTTGAGCTGTGGCTCGAAAATTAAATAGTTTGATTTCCCTAACATTATCTGGTCTAACCTTTCGTCTCCTGGGTAAACCACAGAAAGCCACAAGAAGATAGTCGAGCTCAATCAAATATCACAACATAGGTTTTTACAAAAATCCTCCGAGTGCAGGAACCAGTAACAAGTGTACGAATCAGGAATCAGGAATGAAGAATCAGGAAACAGGATGGTGTTGATTAAATCCTGCGTACTGCAACAGGAAGCCGTTGGAGGGATGAAGGGACCAAGGACTAGTAGGCCGAGCTCCAAACCTCTTCGAAAACTCGATAAAACGATCTAGATAGGAGGACAAGTGTTAGCTTCTTGAAATAATAATAAAGTCGTAAATCAAGGTATCAGATGTTAACTCGATAGAATGTTTTTTTAATATATTTGATCAAAATAATTAAAAATGACGAATCAAATAATTATAGAAAGTCTGAATGATCTTATCTGATTGGACGGAGAATCAGGATAGTTTGAGGATCCTTGCTGGGTTCTTGGTCTCGTCTGTGAAAGGTTGTTGAGCTTTATTTCCTCTTAAGGGTAGGAGATACTGAAAACTGCCAATTCATTGCTATTTTCAAATCACATAAACCAATAGATATTTCCAAATGAAATTTAACACACATCGTGGCCATCTCAAAACATAGAAATTGTGCAAATTTCAAGTCAATTGAAACAATAAGTACAGAGTTACTCCTCATAATGCTTCTGAAATAGCCTTTATTCGAAAACCTCCCATGCGTCTGAGTTATTCTTGAATCTTGCTGGGCTTGCACACACATATTTTAGGACGCGTAAGCCACAAACCCACGTCGGTTTTAATAGATAGCTACGATACTTTGATTTTGACATTTTTTTTATGAAAAAAAAAATATATTTTCAATTATTTTTTATCAAATTTTTTTTTTGTCTCGATTTCCAAAATCTGACGTGGGTTTGTAGCTAGTGTGTGTAGGAACGTACCCTGAAAATTTGAAGAGTCTTCGACAAAAACTCAGACGCAATGGACTTTTTCAATTGCCAAAAACCTAGTTCTGAAATAAATCGCTTTGAAGTTTTGTTTTTTCAAATGATTCACAAAATTCAAGAAGTTCAAGATATAAATTATCACAACTTGAAGAAAATTCAACATATATATTTTAGCAGTTCGGTTGATATGAACATGGTCTTGTCGAGTGTAAGCAATTTGTCCTGCGGGCAGCGAATCATGCGGTTGATAACTTGTAAATCTGGTTCTGTAAAATAAATACAAACATTTGGAAGAATATTGATTCGCTATATAAATTTGAATGCTCATCTCTGGTGTAGTGTGTGACCAAAAACTTCAATATGATTTCCAACCGTAGAACAACACATTTTGGAGTTGTTGTCTTATGGGGGTATACACACCTTGAAAAGGATTCTTTCCAAATCACTGCTACGCTCTGTGAAAACATTCCACTGACCCAGTTCTTTCCCAGTTGATTAGTGCCATTTTGATACATAGTTCATGATTTTCACAGGTTTTATGTCCTCCGCTGAACAAAAATTTAGTCCATCGGAGAAAAAGTAGTTGTCGTAGGGTACAGGTTGCTGCGTTGCATGAAATTTCTCAAAATTTGGAGGAAATATTCTGTATCAATGTAACTTAGGGGCAAACCAATAATATTACATGAATTCTATTTCAAAGACTTTTTCCTCCATCGTTTTGGAAAAAATATTTTACAATCAAAAATTTCTATGTCTAAAACTTGAATACATGAAATATTATTGGTTTGCGCCTAAATTACATTCATACGGAATATGTTGTTGAAATTTGAAGAAATTTCAAGCAACGCAGCAACCTGTACCCTACGACAACTACTTTTTCTTAGATGGACTGAATTTTTGTTCAGCGGAGGACATAAAATCTGGAATAATCATGAACCATGTATCAAAATAGCACTAATGAACTGTGAAAAAACTGAGTCACTAGAATGTTTTCTCAGAGTGTAGCAGTGATTTGAAAATAATTATTTTTTCTCATTATTATTTTTTTACCTCACGTAAATCACTCGAGTGTTGTAGCTTGATGGAGAACTGCATCTCAAGTTACTTTTTTTCACAGATTAAAAAAGCAAATAATAATGTTTTGAGATGGCAAACATGTGTGTTAAATTTCATTTGAAAATATTTATTGGTTCGTCTAATTTAAAAATAGCAATAAATTGGCAGTTTTCAGTATCTCCTACCCTTAGGTCGAAACCAGTTCCGCAGTTTCAGGCACATTCACTCACCTCCACCCAGAGTTTGCGTAGACTGTATAGGCCTAGCTGTGTTGATTTTTTCAGATAAAATTATTCTCAAGTTGTCTGCAGCTTGTGCTTTCAGACTAAGGATGATGCTCTGATCCGGACTCTGTGAATCATTCTGACCTGACACATCACTTGATGAAGAGTAGTACTATGATTCTTTGTCGTGTTGACCTATCGGATTCAATGAATCTGAGCATGAAAACGAAAATATGAGTCGTGACAATTGAATATATTCTTCAATTTTATAATAAAGTAGGACGAGCAATTCAATACCTTCATATACATGTGTCGACAGTGCTGTCAGTGATTAGCTGGTGCGCATCGTTCGGTCAAAGTAAGATCCTGCGTGATATCTGTATTTATTTAAACGATGTGCCTTAAACAATCCTGTTTAAGATCCGAACGTATCAGCGATATACCCATCGCCTAAGTAGTACCATGCGAAGATTGATAGGTTAGGGTTAGCGTAAAGTTATAATCTATCATGTATCACAGTCAGAGAAATAGTTTCGTTATACATTTTCTGACAACGGTTGTAAATTAATATGCTATTGAAAATTATCGTACAAGCAAACAATCTGACAATGGTTGCTCGGGGTTAACATTATGGGTTAGGACGGGCTACGACTATGGCGGTGCGCGTCTGCAAGGAAGACGGACGTTGCGACGTTGCCGTTCGTTCTCGCGTGGCTGCGCGCCAACACCGCCAAATCAAGACAGAAAATAAGACAATAAATAAGACAAAAATCAAGACAGAAAATAAGACAAGGAATAAGACAAGAAATAACATAAAAATCAAGATACAAATCAAGACATAAAATAAGACAAGAAATAAGACAAAAAATAAAATAAAAATCAAGACATAAAATAAGACAGGAAATAAGACAAAAAATTAGATAAAATTCAAGACAAAAATCAAGACGAAAATCAAGACAAAAATCAAGACAAAAAATGAGATAAAAATTAAGACAGAAAATAAGACAAGAGAAATAAGACAAAAAATAAGATAAAAAACAAGACAGAGAATAAGACAAGAAATAAGAAATGTATTTCCCTCACAGCCCGTGAGCGGCTTTATTGAGAGGTTGCACTGCAACTCAATGGCATGGTTTTGAAACACGCGGCGGGTCCTAGCTTTCGGACCATCGCAGATGATTTCTCAGCTGAGACTCCGGAACGTCCGAGTCCGGCGATGGAAGCCGTGCGGGATATCATATTGTCGTAGAAGGAAACTGGAGTGAGTGATCGGCGTCAAAGTTCTACGAGTACTCGAAGAAAACGGGGAAAAAACAGCTTCGAGAGTGGCTCAATAAGTCGGATTATCTAAGGCCACGGTGCATTGCTCGTAGAAGTCCACAACGGCCAGAATTTGAGCATAATAAGGAATATTGTTACCAATCCGGAATAGGTCAGTTCGGCGAAATGAATATAAACATGAATTCATTTGTAACAATTTTTTTTTTTTCAAATATTTATTCACATAACGAGAATATTCGATGAACGTAGACAGTCGCCTTCCTACGACGAAACCAACACAGGCGCGCACCGCGGGCGTGAGGCTCGTGCAGGAGGGAATGAGGTGCCAGCAGCATTGTATCCCGTCCCGAACGAGCCTCACGCACGCGGTGCGCGCCTGTGTTGGTTTTGTCGTAGGAAGGGGACTGTCTACGTTTACCGAATATTCTCGGTATGTATAATCGTTGAAATCATCAATATTAACAACATCTATTCTATACGTACAATCTGTACCCGACAACTGCTCGAACAGATTATAGGGGTGTGAGTCGAAAAACCGAAAGACCGGAATTCATAATGACAGAAATCCCGAAAATCGTATACCCGGATACCGTTACTGCCGAACAGTCATCAATCCTAATTTAAATATTCCAAGAGACCAAATTATGAAGCTTTTGTATGAGGCTTATTTGGATTGTTAGTTTTCTGACCTTTGAAATATCGGAATTTCGCTAATTAATAATGTTGGTCATTCGGTTTTTCGCCCCCAACCCGAATATGTACAACCTTT
Source organism: Tenthredo livida (assembly GCA_963992785.1). Lineage (NCBI taxonomy): Eukaryota > Metazoa > Arthropoda > Insecta > Hymenoptera > Tenthredinidae > Tenthredo > Tenthredo livida. Next base: position 7,356,377 of record OZ023073.1, read on the forward strand.
TATATATAATGAAATATAGAAAATTTTACAAATAACTTATAGGTGAACATGAGTATCATTGGGATGGCACATATTTTCTGAAAATTGACTGGTTATAGGTTCACTTAATGTGGTCTAGATCATCCTTGTCAGATAATACGTAGCCATGGTTATTGAAAATTCGGATAATGCTGCAGGGCCCATAACATAAATGTAAAAATGTGTGTATAATTTCAAATATGGCATATAACGGGTAAGGTATTTTTGATAACACGTGCACTGAAACGTTGATTGCGAAATAGATTTTTGACTTGGTCAAATTTCAAATGGTCAAGGTGGAGGAGGCTGCAGCCGTACTAATCCATTGTAAAAAAAAATATACAATATATATATTTCATTTTCCTATCCCTCAGCCAACGGACGTATTAGATAAAAGAAATTGAGCCCCCGGATCATAAAAGGGATCGCGCGGACGAAATCACGTAGAAGTATTGTCACTTCTGAAAATATGCCGATGAAAAAAAAAAGTAAATAAAGGTCAATTAAAAAATAGTCACATGTAAAGGTGACAAAACCGCATATTCACGTGTTTTTTTTTTTTATTTTTGCACCAGTGGTTTTGTTATAAAAAATTAAAAACTGGAATTTTTCAAATGCTAAAAAATCGACTTTTTCCGTGTTGTTTAAAACTGCAATCGCTGGTACGCGAGAATTTACCGACGAAACGGAATGGACTTTTTTTTTCACAATCAATTATACTCTAGCGATGCTGAAAAATCGAAGAACATACCGATAAATATTTATTCTTTATAAATAATTAGTTATAAACTTATCAGCGCAGAAATCCGCGTTCCGAAATTTTCGACCAGTGGGAAACTTTTTTCGATTTGCTTGTATTCAAAAGCAGAAATGAATACTTTGAAAACTCGGTAGGAATTTAAAAAATGTAAGTTCATTACTTCGCGATTTTGAAGATAAATGTTACAGACACATCCTGTTGATGTGTCTACTGGATAAAAACTAGGCTTTACAAAATCAAATGTTTGATTTTTGGAAATATGAATGAAATATAAATGAAAAGTCTTTCGGAAGAATATTGGAGATTTTCGATATGTATGACACCGATCTGGATTCGAATTATCTACCAATATTACCATTATTCACGGGCGTATTGGATAAAAGAAATTATTGTAAAAAAAATAACCAATTTTTTTCTTTCGCACAAGTTCTATCGAAAAATAATTAAAAATCATGAAATGATGTTCATAATCTTAATAATCGATAAAAATATGAAGAGTCTATGATTTTCAAAATTACATGCCGGATCAGTCAACTTCAGTATTGAAGGAGTTTTCGTCAACGTATATTCTCAAATTTTCATTCAAAAAACGCGAATGAGAGTTGAAAATATTTGTAGTTGAAAGAATCGATGGTGTTAAGCGGACGTGACAGAGAAAAACTAGGAAACCTGATATACGAGGTTGAGTTGGACGATGATCGGGTATGGAAACGGCACATGAACCAAATACGCGCAATCGGCGAGTGACACACCTTCGAAAAGAAGCCTAGACGAACCCTACGACGTCAGATACGAATAGATACGAGCAAAACCATATCCCAACTAGGAAATCACGACAGTCGGGCCACTGGAACCAACAGAGAACCTAAGAAGTAAACTATTTGTACAGGGAACGGAGAGAACGCTGATCGGAATCTAGCGCCGGAAGCCCCCTGCACAGCAGAAAAATAATTAAAAAAATAAATAAATAAAGCCGAAAGCGTGCTACACGGAGAAAAATCCTGCTGTTCAGATTACCGTTCTCCTCCAGTAAAATTTTTACGGTTAGGGGTACTCTAGTTCGGGTTACAATTACAAATGCATACAGTCCCGAGTAAGTGCGTGAAAGTATAATCCACGAAAAATCTTAGGTAATGCCTACTGATGCAATTACAGCAGATTTGACTGATTTTCTAGTACACTATACTTGGTCATAATTGAGAGTACCGGTCAGAGACGAGCGTATGCTTTACCAATCCGTTCGGTAGGTTCTACTACCCTACCCGGCGAAACATATACCAGCATCGTCGGTAAGGATACTGATGAATCGGTATAATTTGCATGCGCCTCTAGTGATCGATACTAGTTCGTACTTCTAACTCGTGTTAGCGGGAATATCACTGAAATGCATGGTGGTTCGTATCTAGCTTCCCCAGTAAGGGAGCCGTACGGTCGGTGTATTGTAGCATGCGTCTCTAGTGACGGTTCATGTTTGCAGTACGTGTTGGCGGTAAGATTACCGAAGTGCATGGAGATTTGTACCAGCTTCTTCAGTACAAGTCACCAAGTACCATGAAATCGGTAGAATTCGCATGCCGCTACAGCGACAGTTACTATTTCGTGCGTGCGAACACGAGTTTGCGGGATAATTACCGCAGTGCCAGTTTCGGTGACCGGCGAACTTAGTTTTTTGTACTACAACCGTCACTGTCTCATCAAACAGTTTGCAAACATAGTGTCGTGGCAACATGAGTGTCCAAGATGGTGGAAGTGTGTGCAACGGGTATAATCTACGTGTGCCATCAATAAATGGCTCAGAAACGACAAAATTATGTCAGGAATAAGGTATGGTGCCAGACTATGTGACGTCGTCCATGCAGTTGGGATCTGGTACGTATTTTATTAATTATCTTTACTCTCTTGCTTGTTTTTTGCCTTCGGTCTCATAGTTTTCACAATTTTACGATACAGGCCAGTTTATTCTTCCACAACAAATGCAGACTCTGGATCGTGCCCCATTAGTGGAGCACCCGAACATTCAGAACCTGTATGAATAGGGACAACCTAACGAAACAGGCCTACAGAATTCGGTGAGCGACAGAAGACCACAACCAACACAGCCACCAGCATCGCAAAGTGGTACAGATGATTGGGCCTTAGAAACAATTTGGAAGAATTGCTATCAACAGATCGGAGAGGCCGAGAATTTTTATACACCCATGGTACCTTGGAAAAAATTGATTCTGCCTTGGTGTCGAGCATATTAATCGACAGCGAACTGAACGAAAATCCTGACAAAAGGTATATTTGTACAGAACTCTCATAATCAGTTTATCAGTTATTTCAACACTTCTAATTCATTGTTTCGGTTCTTGTTGTTCCAGAATTCCGAGGAGTTCTTTTTACTCAAATTGCATAAAGTGACTAACAAATTTGCTCCGCGCTCAGCGGCGACTGCATACGTTCGGGGGCTTGTCTGATCGGCTCGAGCACGGAAGGCGTTATTCGATCCGGCCCTTCAATTTAGTACTTTTGCTTCCTATCAGTGAGTAAGATCTTTGATACAGAGCGTATAATGCGTATGTATATAACACCTAAACTGTGTGAATAATAATATTATACTAAATAAACGTAAACAATTTCTATAAATGTACAGAGTTATTATTTGCGTGTACCTATACCCCGCATATTACAGTTGATATTCACAGAAATTCTGGTAAATTTCACCAAACTCACACGTGCCTACTATCGGGCCGTAAAGTCGGGGCACCTGGTTTTGATACACTATATCCAAGTGAAAAAAAATCGCAGAGTCTTCGGATATGAATCATTTTCTAGCTTGTCCTATTCCCCGTTAGATCAGCCATAGACAATTGTTGTACGAGAATCAGGAGGGGAGTTATCGTTCAATGTATGTAAAAAAAACGTAGTTTTTACACATTGTTTTTCGTAGCTTAACTTCAACTCATCGCCATTCTTCCAAAGTGGCCGGAAAAAATATTTAAAAAATCATGCACAATCTTTGAAGCCTCCTGAATGCAACGCTCTTTGAATTCTAGAGAAATTTCTGAAATCATGGTCACGGCAGTGGAAAATAGCCCAGGTGGTGATCTCGGAGACAGGTAACAACAGAAGGTTCATCGATGGCTGAAAATTTAGAGAAAAATTATGGCAAGCAATTGCCATTGCGATTTAATATGTTCGATGTGTTGTTCAACAGGCACACTATCCATATAGGCACTAGCCAGTTTGGTAAAAGTTACCTTAATTACAGTATTCTGGACAGGGGATTTTTCTCCGTGTAGTAAAGAACAACGAAAGAATCAAGTCAGATCCCTTGAACTTGCGCAGATCGCAGAGGAGTAGCAGGGACCCTGCACGGCTACAATATACGTAGGGTTATACACTATTACAACGAGAGAGAGAGAGAGAGAGTAGAGTAGAGTAGAGTAGAGCAGTTTATTTTATCGGCCATGGAGCTAACGCTCTCTAAGGCCGCAGGCAATGTGACAAGAAATCACAATAAATACAAAATAAAGCTTAGAGTCATAATATTACAGGTTGATCCAAAATATACTTAAACTAGTTAAAATAAGAATCGAGTGAGCTAGCAACAGAAGGAGACTCCCAATAGCCACTACGCAAGGCCGGGCGGGTCCGCTTCACGTTCCTCCAGCGCCATGAGATGACGAAAGCATCGAGCACGAAAGACAGATAAAGTAGGCGCCGACGTGACATCAGGCGGAAGCGAATTCCAAAATCGAATATCGTAGATTCTAAAACCGAATTAAGCCAAAAAAAACTCTACGACTATATTCCATGGGGAATACTTCATGGAACTGTTTTGAATTTAAATTTATAACAAACACTTCTAAATCACTGTAACAAAAGTATGTATATGTTACCGAGCGATATGCTGGAGGATAAATTTAAAATTTTAAATAATTATTTTTAAATTTTAGAAAAATAATTTTTTTTTTTTTTTATTTTAATTTTTTTAATTTTTTTCAAATTTGTCGTTGTGACATCGATACTGTAAGACTTACTGAAATATGTGCAAAAAAAAAGAGATACTTTGACGAACTGCTTTCTAACTTGGAGAGTGAATTCATATTCATATTCTACACGTTTCGTAGCATGATAAACGGGGTCTACAAAAGGAAAGAAAAAGTGATAAGCCTGTACTCGCTGATAGTACAAGTTTCCAAAAATCCATCTAAAATTTGCGCAACACAAATCGAACGATATTCCTGGGTAATGCGAGTGCTTTTCGGCTATTTAGATTTGGAATAAAAAAACACGAATGCTAAACAACTTTTTGGCCTGGATTATATACGAAACTGTACATAAAACTACGGAATTGACTAATTGTTTACGTAAATTAAAAACACATTACTATCCAATGAATATGAGAAATCTAACGTGGTCGCATCCTTCCAAACGTTGGCACGCTATTTACCGACTCTGAAATCTGTAACGCTTTTCGATTATGTGATACACCTCACAATCGGCAATGTCGAATATCTCTAGGAGAATAGTTCAACTGTATACTCGACTGCCTACTTTGACGAAAACTCAACAGCAAATCTGATTCGCAAGCATCTCTGCAAATTTTGTACAAGCATTTCATGACTACATAATCAAAATATCACGGTAAGACCAGGACCCGACGAGAGACCCCTGCACTAGAGCAGCAAAGCACCCAATAGCAACGAAATTTAAATCCGACCATGCCTAAAGACCTGAATAACTTACACCAGATGACAATCGAGCTAACGGAGCAGGACATAGTGAGCGAATCGTGGCATACCACAAGCCCAACCCTATTATTATCAAAAGACCACCAGGTGTTCGACAGCCTAGCTATAAAATCAGCAGCCAGAGGTTGCGCCAGCGGAGGATTGATTATTGCAAGAAACAAAAAATACTATAAAAATATACGGAGGACATATACAAGATCGACGAGTTCATCTCTGTCATAACTGAGCATAGAAATAGGAAAATAATCTTCGTATCTAAACTAAATAAATAAACAAAACACTAATAATAACAGGCACATAGACCCTGAGCAATTACTATGAATTATTCACAATAAAAACCAGATATTCAACGCGAGAGGACGAGACCTCATAGAGTTAACATTAAGGTACTAAGCTCATTGTTATTATCTAACCATCTGCCGGTGAAAGTCAGTTCGAATTTGATTTTGGAGTACAATAACAGCATGCCGGTTAAGTCTATTAAATGTATGTAAAATAAGAGCGAGCAGTTTTTCTACAACATGTAAAACTTAGAAGCGGTAATCGAGGTAAGCCTAGGTACAGTAGGGTGGCCGTTAGAACGGGAAAAAACATGAATTTTCCGTGCCGGCCCCCAAATCGACTCCAAATAAATCAAAACTCATCATGAGTATTCTTAAATAAAAAATTCATTATAGATTGCTTGACGAAATTGAACATAAGAATTGATTTAAGTTTTACCAGCGTCATACCAAAGCTTAGCTCTACCTTTCATAGCAGTTTAAGTCAAAACCAGTTTCGCAATTTCAGGTACATTTTTAATATCAATATTTTTATGTCGGTGCCTGATAAAAATACTGGAGGATTCCATCTTTGAATTGTGGTATTTTGATATCAATGTTATTTATGTGCCATCGCAAAGAACACTCACCTCCACCCACAGTTTGCGTGGACTGTATAGGCCTAGCTGTGTTGATTTTTTCGGATAACATTATTCTCGAGTCGTCTGCAGCCTGTGCTTTTAGACTTAGGATTATGCTCCGGACTTTGTGAATCAATTTGGCTTGAAACATCACTTGATAAATAGTAGAACTTTGATTCTTTGTCGTGTTGATCTATCGTAGTCAATGAATCTGAGTATAAAAACGAAAATATGAATCGTGACAATTAGATATATTCTTTAATTTTATAATAAAGTAGGACGAGCAATTCAATACCTTCAGATACATGTGCCGACAGAGCTGTCAGTGATTAGCCGGCGCGTACAAGTGAGTATTGAAGCCGCCGCTTCGTTTCTGACTTTAGAGTTTTCTTATATAGAAAAGATAAAAAGGATTGCTATAAATCAATTTTGAACAGTTATACGTCCCAAAGACAAAAATGTTCATCCAAATTTTTCATGATTACAGTAAAAATAAATGATAATTATTCACCTTGTTTTCCATTTCTTATAGAAATATCCCCAGATTCACTTCTAATGATCGAATCGTTCATTATTTTCACAGCAGATTCAGATGATGCATTTGATGATCCGGCAGTGGCAATAACGTAATTGTTATTTAGATCGTCTCGTTGCAGGCTCACTCAGCTTTTTTCCAATCCTTTTACGTGTGTTTTTTGTCACAGATCTATTACGTTTCTTTCAACTGACCTATCCGAGCTATACATTTCGTCAGAGTCTGTTGCAACATTTTCAATTTTATTACCCACGGTCCTGGTGCGATCACATGATTTGGGCGGTCGTTAATCCGTTGGATAATGATTTACTCTTAGTATTGGGCAACATTGTGCTGATATCCAATCGTGATTTATACGTTTCCTCATTCTTTTCAGATTTTGCCCTTCCTCGAGATTCTGAGTCAGTGGTGAAAGCCCGACTTTCAAGTACACGTAATTTGTTCGTATCTTCTTTGTATGTTGATATGAAAAAGAATAAAAAAAAGTCACAAATGTCTCACGCACAACAAAACAATGCATTATGTATATAGTAGTAGTAGGTTTTTATTGATGCTGCCTTGCGGCCTTACAATATTTGTTTCTCTTACAATAGTCTTATCATTGTTTACATTCTTGGCTTTCGCCCTCTTCACCCCCTGTCTATCCTTCTAAAGTCTGTATTTCATGTTACCTTATTGTAAATATACTTTATCTATATCATTATATTATATTGCGTACTGTGAGTGATGGAACTATCTGTCCTTTATACGTCTTTCTCCATTTCTTTCACCTGCACTCACTCTGTCCGTTATTTATTTTGTTATGTGTTTGCTCTTCGCACGTCTTTCTTCTCTGTTCTGTCTTCTCGTTTGTCTTCTTCGTGTTCCTCCCTTCTTTTCGTTCTTCTCCTCTTCTCACTCTCCTTCCTTCTCATCTTCATCGTCTTCTTCTTCGTCTCTTTTTAATTCCCTTAGCATATCCGCCAGTTTGTTTATGATGTCGTTCTTTCTCTTTTTCTGTGGCTTGTCTTCGCCGAGCTCCGCTATGTTTTCTTCTGTTCTTTCTGCTTCTGCTTTGTGCTTTTCTGTTTCTTTCTTCTTTTCTTCTTATTTCTCTGTCTCGCGGTTCTTTCTCTCTTTTTCTGCTGCCTCCCTCAGAGCGCAGTTGCGTTTGTATCTGTCCTCTGCTATCTTTGCTTTTCTTCTCCATCTTTTCTCTCTTTCCTTATAAGACAAGTCTTCCTCTATTGTGACGTCGTTTTTAATTTCAGCCTTGGTCTTACCCCTTAGCACGTCGTCTCTTTCTTTCTCACTCCAAAGTTCTACTATTACTGTTCCTGCTGATTTATTTAGGTCCATGCCGCCGCATTCCCACTCTCTTTCGACTTGAACTGCTTTTCCAGCCGCTTCACATAGAATTCTTTTCACTTCCTCTTTCCATTTCCTCGATCCGCCTATTCCTTTTATGACTACGTTCTTTTTCCTTCTTTCTTTGTCTATTCTTTCGGCCTCTTCATCTTCTTCTGTTCCCTCTGTCTTCTTGCTTTCTGTGTTCCTTTTTTCTCCGCATTATGTATATATGAGGCAAAACACGTCAAACGTTCCCACCAAAAATTTTGTTCCTCCCACTTTCCACTTGGTGTCATTCTGAAGGGTAAGGAACAAGGAATTTTTGAAGACATATTTGAGCAAAAACGATAATGTCGCATTTTGAGAAAAACTTGAAAATACGTTTATATTCGAAAAAAACTATCTAAATTATTAACAAATTTGATCCTCCCACTTTCCACTTGGTTTCATTTTGAAGGGTAAGGAACAAGGAATTTTTTAAGACATATTTGAGCAAAAACGATAATGTCGCATTTTGAGAAAAACTTGAAAATATGTTTGGATTCGAAAAAAAACTATCTAAATTTTCTTTCATCGAAAAATCCTTTCGATAGACCGAAAGATGGCGAAAACCCATTTCCAAAACCGTCCTTACAACGTAGAATCCGCCTATCAGGAGAAAAGATACAATACATCAAAGAACGGCCTGCAGACTGCAATGACGAAATACGTGTACCTGTACCGGGACAACGGGTGGGTATCCAAGCTTCCGTTTCAGGGGGTTAGAAGGGGACCACTAGTACTGCAAATTGTCAGAGTTTCAATAAGATCAGGCACAACAAAATTTTTGGTGGGAACGTTTGACGTGTTTTGCCTCATATGTACCCCCGAATTTTTTCAAGGGTACCCCCTGAAAAGTTTCAGTACGATGAAAACAGATATTTTCCGTTCTGGCTCATGGAAGCATTGAAATCCGAAATAAGGGGAAAAAAGTATAGATCTTGATGAACTAAGATGAATACATTGAAAATCATGCCAGCTGTAATTTTTTCGAAAATTCGGTGAAAATCACTCGCCAAGTGGGAAATATCTTTTTTACTGGTACTCATTCTCTTCAGATGATGCACCTGAAAAAAGGGGGGGGTCGGATTATTTTTAACCACCCAAATTATCGCTTTTTTCAATCACCTTTGAACTCTATGGGATATTGTGGCCAACTTTCGGGAGATGGTGCGCATCGTTCGATGAGTTCCTTAGTCAAAGTAAGATCCTCGCCGAAATAGTACCATGCCAAGATTTATAGGTTAGGTTTAGCGTAAAGTTGTAATCTATTAAGTTTCACAGTCACAGAAATAGTCTCGTTATACATTTACTGACAACGGTTGTAAATTAAGATGATCTTCTTCTTCTTCTTCTTGCTCCAATGGATATATCCCCTGAATTACTGTTCAGGGCAAGTACCAACAAATTAATATGATATTCAAAATTATCATACAAGCAAACAATCTGACAATGGTTGCGCGTGGTTAACGTTATAGGATAGGACGGGCTACGACTATTGCGGTTCGCGTCCGCAAGGGAGACGGACGTTGCGACGTTGCCGTTCGTTACTCGCGTGGCTGCGCGCCAACACCGGCGCGGCCGAACCCTGCAACACGTGTTTCAGACAAACTCGCCGGTTCTGAGCCAGGATATTGACGAGTAAAATAATTTATTAATAATTGTGTGTGAAAAAGTAAAAATTCCGTACAAGCAAGACTACGAGGTACCTATTACATGCACACGTAAGCAATATGTATAAATATTCATAGATATTGTGTTGGGACATCAGCTTTCATATCCTTAGTCTCAACTTTTTACAAATTTTTATTATAATTATTTCTTTCATTTCTTTTTATTATATCCCAATAACGGTTTTCGCTCGATAACTCCCCTGCTGGAAGTCAACGGATAGAATCTTTATCCACTTGAATCACTTTGGATCCTTTGGATAGAAAGGGATTAAGATAATTAATCTAACCCTATCAACGGTCTATCTTTGCGAATCTCTTGCTATCTTCTTTTGAGTCCAAACTAGGGCCTATCCTTTCCAATCCCTAATTTCCTATCTAATCCTATCCATCGCCAATCCACGTGAATCTTCTTCCATTTGATTTGAATCAAAACTAGGGCCTATCCTTTTCAATCTCTAATTTCCTTTCTAATCCTTTCCACCGCCAATCTACGTGAATCTTCCCCTATCTGATTTATATCCAAACTAGAGCCCATCCTTTTTAATCTCTGATTTCTTATCTGATTCTATCCACAGCTTATCTATCTGAATCCCTCTGATGGTCCGCTTAAAATAAGAATCGCGCCTATCTTTGCATATTCCCAATTTCTTATCCACTCCCAACCATCTGAATCTCATTCGATGCCTATTTAAATTCAAAGTCCCGCCTATCCGTTTGCATCCCTATTTTCGGTCACACTTCTATCCACAGTCCATCTATCTAAATCTCTCTGATGGTCTGTTCAAATTCAAAGTCCCGCCGATCCGATTGTATCCCTAATTTCGTATCCACTTCTATCTACGACGGGCTCCGACTATTGCGGTGCGCGTCCGCAAGGAAGACGGAGTTGCGACGTTGCCGTTCGTTACTCGCGTGGCTGCGCGCCAACACCGGCGCGGCCGAACCCTGCAACACGTGTTTAAATATAAATAAATATAAATAATATATGTATAAATATTCATAGATATTGTGTTGGGACATCAGCTTTCATATCCTTAGTCTCAACTTTTTACAAATTTTTATTTTTATTTCTTTCATAATGATGATATATTTTCTCCGTGGGACAATTAATATATTTTAACCCCCATTTTTTATACATTTTTTTTTTTTCCTCATGACAACGATTGATTAACCGATTGAAAACCATGTCTGGAACGGAATGATCGGTAATACATTTCAAAAAAAAAAAAAAATCCATCCTCAACAACGTGTGCAAATTATTACAGAATGTTCGGAGACCTTAAGTTAAATGGGTGTCTGAGTTGACAGAGACTACTTCATATATAACAGTGTTATACAGTATTTTATTGTAATTTCAATTATATTTTAAATTTACTCATTCGTGTGATTATTCCTTCTACTACGCTGATAATAATACATTGCTACTCAGAACAGGGTGTCTTCTCTTCTTCTTTAATGAACAGCACTGCTATACGTAAATCCAGTGAATGAACGATATGAAAATGATATGTTATTTCAATTAAAATGTTTCTTGATAATACTAACTATAACTACCTACCGATTTATTTGATACCTACTGTTTATTCGGATTGGTCTGTTCATTTACTGGAGCGAAGGCTGTTTATTGACTGGGTCCAAGTGTTCAATTACTGGTGAAATTGCTATTTCAGTTTCGAATAGGTTCTTTCATATGGATTTCTGTTTGGATAACACGTTTCAACAAGCGATCCCAAATATTTAGGATACGATGTGTCGAATAGAACTGGTTTTGTAAGGCAACAACCATCTAGTACAAAGAAAACCTTCCTTAAAACTGACCGTACGCTTAATCGTTCATTCACTGGTGCACTCACCCTACTGCAAGTTTTAATATTCTGTCGATGAAAACAGGTGGGATGACTAATTTTGTGAGTGCCAATATAATACTAATGCTGTGGGGTACAGCATTGGACGCGGCAATGCGTGGCATAATAAGGGGCTCAAGGGTAGGAAATACTGAAATTTGAGGATAAAATTTCAAAAAAATCGATTTTTGTTTTTTTTTTACGGAAATGTGTTCTTTGAACCCTTATCTTCACGTACACAAATCCTTAAACGGAAAAAAAATTTATTTTATTAAGCTCAATAAAGCGTATAATGCGTATAAGCGTTCCAGCAGAAGTTTTCAATTTCCCTATATTTCGGTTATTGCTTTTTTAATCTGTGAAAAAAAGTAACTTGAGATGCAGTTTTCCATCAAGCTACAACACTCAAGTGATTTACGTGAGGTAAAAAAAAATAATAATAAAAAATAATTATTTTCAAATCACTGCTACACTCTGAGAAAACATTCTAGTGACTCAGTTTTTTTTACAGTTTATTAGTGCTATTTTGATACATGGTTCATGATTTTTCCAGATTCGGAAAAAACTATGAAACTAATCAACTGTAAAAGAACTAAGTCACTAGAATGTTTTCACAGAGCGTAGCAGTGATTTGGAAAAAATCCTTTTTAAGGTGTGTATACCCCCATAAGACAACAACTCCAAAATGTGTTTTTCTACGGTTGGAAATCATATTGAAGTTTTTGGTCACACACTTCACCAGAGATGAGCATTCAAATTTATATAGCGAATCAATATTCTTCCAAATGTTTGTATTCATTTTACAGAACCAGATTTACAAGTTATCAACCGCATGATTCGCTGCCCGCAGGACAAATTGCTCAGACTCGACAAGACCAAGTTTATATCAACCGAACTGCTAAAATATATATATATATGTTGAATTTTCTTCAAGTTGCGATAACTTATATCTTGAATTTCTTTAACTTTGCGAATAATTAACAGGAAAAAAAATTCAAAGCGATTTATCTCTGTACTGGTTTCTGGCAGTTGAAAAAGTCCAATGCGTCTGAGTTTTTGTCGAAGGCGCTTCAAATTTTCATGGTACGTTTCTACACACACTAGCTACAAACCCACAACAGATTTTGTAAATCGAGAGAAAATTACGGATTTGAGAAAAAATAATTAAAAATATATCTTTTTTTTTTCATCAAACAAAATGTCAAAGTCAAAGTATCGTAGCTATTTCTGAAAACCGATGTGGGTTTGTGGCTCACGTATCTTAAAATATGTGTGTGCAAGCCCAGCGAGATTCAAGAATAACTCAGACGCATGGGAGGTTTTCGAATAAAGCCTATCCCACGAAAAACATCCAAAGATGTAAAAAAAGCCGCCAAGTACTCGGACGAAGATCACAATTGCTTTATAAGTAAAACGGTTCACCAGTCTGTGTCGTGAAATCAAGAAAAAAGCCAAGCACCGAGCGTACAACTGCGATCTCTCAGCAATTTGTTAAAAAAAAATAAAAAAACTCAAAATCAAACTCAAGTCTACGTCGTGAAGTCGGAGTTTCGTGTGAGGATATCGAAGCATCATTCCAAGAGCTACGTACTTGGCGGGCACATTCGTTTTTTCTTCTTTGTGTTTGTTGTTCTCGCGTTGAATTGATATGACCTTATCGTATTTTGCGAACCAGTCTCAAAGTACTATGTTTTCGGTCGCTGGTTGTAAACATGTCATGAACTTTGCATCGACTGACGAATGTTAGATTCGCAGATAACATTGGTTCTATAGGTACAAAATTATTTAAAATGCATCTTCCGATCTTGTCGAACGACTATGTCGTGGCAGTTGAAGGATGAGCGCTTGCGAGTTCAAGGGAGTGGGTAGTGCGGGCGCCAAAGGCCAAAGGCGCCCGCACTACCCACTCCCTTGAACTCGCAAGCGCTCATCCTTCAATTGCCACGATTGTATAGTTGCAAATGATTATTCTCCATAAGCGAATGAGCAACAATTTAGTACATTATGCTATTAGGGAGGAAAGTGCGTGGTTTTCGCTGAGTGCGAGGTTCAGCACGAGCACGAGGTGAAAATTTTCGCTCCTCCCGTGTGGCATATATCACTCTTTACCCGACTAGATGAAATGTCCATATTGCATCCATTAGTCAAATACAGCAATTCAATCAATCAAACTTAGAATCGGTCAAACTTAGAGTTTTTTCTGCCTTTAAAATTTACTTTTTCGACCGCAAAATTCACTTCTTCTTCCCTCTGGTCAGAAATTGATTACTTTCCGCCCGCGTTGCAAGGATGGAGTATAGTAATTTTATCGTAGTCGGGTGAAAAATATTTTGGCACTCAAGTGAGGCCGAACTGTTACGAATATGGGTTTTAGGTATTGAAATTGATCCTCCCCACTACATGTATACGCTCGTGTACTTGCACATACGCCTGCATCGTGAGCAGGATTGTATGATATAGTGTAGGTACACCAAAGCAATCATCAACTGAATTTTATATTTATCATTATATCAAACTGTCATACTCTATGCTACTTATAGCATATACGTATATCCGTAGATGCATGTCTTAGGTTTTATGCCGAAATAGCAGAGTAGAGTTTTCTTGATTCGACCATATTTCAAGTGAATAAGTTCATTCTTCCATAATTAATACTACATAGTGAGGTATTTGATTCCAGAGTTCTGAGTCTGATTTGATAATTCAATGACAGTGGAAACGACCACGATTTTTATTGATTATACAAGGTATCTATGTCTGTAAAGTCATACACATAGTTAAAGACACGTAGAAGTATATTCTGAAACGATTATTGGTTTGGATAACTAGTTTTTCAGTGTATTTAATTGCTGTTGCATTGAAAACTCAATTTTCGCGTCAAACGAAGCGGGTTGTCTATATAGCTCTAAGGAACCGAATGTGCCCGCCAAGTACGTAGCTCTTGGAATGATGCTTCGATATCCTCACACGAAACTCCGACTTCACGACGTAGACTTGAGTTTGATTTTGAGTTTTTTTATTTTTTTTTAACAAATTGCTGAGAGATCGCAGTTGTACGCTCGGTGCTTGGCTTTTTTCTTGATTTCACGACACAGACTGGTGAACCGTTTTACTTATAAAGCAATTGTGATCTTCGTCTGAGTACTTGGCGGCTTTTTTTACATCTTTGGATGTTTTTCGTGGGATTTCACTTCTTTTTGCAAATACCAGAACTGAGAGAGATTGCTCATTTAATTTCAGCAGGGTTATACGTTATTATAGTTTGATCACCACAAGAAATACATTCGGAATTTGGACAAAGGAAAAAACATTCAGCGAAAGACAAACACATTTACTTCAATTGTCAACTGTGACAAACATAAATAATTTATTAGGTAGAACTTAACTTTGTCTTATACAGTATCAGGTTGAAGTTCGTAATGTTATTTCAACAAAATATTCGCCAAACAATTCTCATATTCAAGGCTCGAATTTCAAATGGATCAAGAACGGTGTATAATTCCTCAAATTGTGTGAAACACGTTATTCTAGCATATTTTGCAATTCTAACAAAATTTGAATCACGAAATATTGCATTTTTTCAACGAATATTCTGTTACGTTAACGTTACGAACTTCAACCTTAATATACAGTTTTAACTTAGAGTTAAATATTGTAAATATCTTGGTATGATTTTGGATAGTTGTATGAAATGGGACTATCATATTAACGAGTTGACAAATAAAATAAAATTTTTTACTTTTTCGTGTTTTATAAGCTAAGCTTGGTTATGGATGAAAAAGTTTTGAAAATAATTTATCATGCGCTGTTTGAGAGTGTTATAAATTACGGTATAACTGCGTGGGATGGTGCATATAATGTTACAATTAAATCTCTAGCATCAATACAAGGTAAACTTATTAAGAAAATAGAGATTAAAAATAGAACTAGAACAGTACTTGATGTGCATGAAACGTTTATTGTTAACTCAATTATGCTGTCCTATGATGAATGTAAGAGTAAATATGAGCAGATTTCAGTAAACACTAGGAATAGATCTATCTCGCTACCAAAGATACATGAGTCGGTCACCAGTAGAAGTGCAAGGTTTACGGCATTTAAATATATCAATGCGTTGCCGATTAGTATGAAGTGTTTAGCAGGAGATAAAAAGCTAATAAAGAGTGAGGTAGCTAAGTGGCTGTTAAAGTGTTAAGAGCTTTTCCTATTAAGAGTTAGATGACAGGTCATTGATAAATGACTAAGCAGCTCGGCATAGTAGTATTTTTTGGGGGTTTCAGTGCTATTTTTAGTATTTTTAGTATTGAATTTGTTTTGGGGTCCTTCAGATTTACAATTATTATTCTAATATAAGTATTAGTTCTTTAAGAAATGTTGGATGACTTCTGTTGTCCAGGCCAGTCCTATGTACAGGTGGGAACACCTTTATATGTCAGATATGCCTATGTTTATATACCATATGTAATATCTGTATCTTATCTGGTTAAATATACTACTACAGGAATACTACTACT
This sequence comes from Tenthredo livida, assembly GCA_963992785.1. NCBI lineage: Eukaryota > Metazoa > Arthropoda > Insecta > Hymenoptera > Tenthredinidae > Tenthredo > Tenthredo livida. Next base: position 7,372,729 of record OZ023073.1, read on the forward strand.
TAAATTGAGTACTTAATCAGTAATTTTTCAGCCATAGTTTGGAAGACAGTGTTGCCTGACGCAGTAACAGGCTCATATGTGTTCTGCAACGTTGATTGTTCGGAGCTTGCATGGTTGTGTACTGCGATTCAATTCAGGTCACTGTGCGAATCATACAAATCAATAAACGATCAATCATCTAAATGTTACAGTAATTACTAAAATATATCACATGTTGCCGTGGTGAAGGTGAGCTGAGAAATATCGACTCGTATAGCATACCTTCTAATATGTGATATCCAGATTGATTCTTTTGCTCACTCTGTGGCGTAAGATTTCAAATAATTCTGGAGATTGGACAGCCTTGAAGTAATAGTAGGCTGATGTTTGGTTTTGGAACACTAGCCATTCTGAGCTTGCGTGCGTGTTTGTGGCCATGGAATAATTCCAGTGAAGAATGATTGACTAAAGTAGCTGAATGTGCCGAAGAGCGATGTATCGTTCTCTAGATCAATAGAGATTCTGGTCTTTGCAGGCTCATCTGTAATCCTGAAATATTGACTCTCATGATCTCATGACGCGTCACGCCTGCAAATCATAAAAATACACGAAATTGATACTTTGATGCCGCAGTGGTGTTTTTCTGGGTTTGAGTTTTATTGATCAAGGTGACTTGAGAGCACCAATTTCATACCATACCTTTTGATATAAAATCTTTCAATGTATTTATCCAATCATGTTGAATAGCGGCTGTGCAAGTTCGGATAATTCTCACAATAGCTGTGTTCTGATGAAATGTTTGGCCAGGTGGAAAATGAAGTGAGCGACCAGAAATGTTGAGTAAAGATAGTGTGATCTATGGATCTATGGACACTTCAGGTTGTAGCGGTTGGAAGCTAATCGTCAGTCTTGAAATGGTAGCTCTTCCGAGTTTGTGTGCCTGTACCAATTTCTCATATTGATTCTGGTTCCTGTAAAAAACAGTCGAAACATTGATTATGTAATAATTACTAGTCAGTTGGTAGGAGCTCACCAGTTATGGGTTCTCAATTTTATGTTTTATCAACAGAGCGATTTAAAAAGTATCGATTTTTGTAGCATACCGTCTAACGTGTGTTATTGAGGTCCATTCTGGTAGCGGCTGTTTTATTACTGAGCTAAGGAGGTTTCCATTTAATCAACGGTGCATTGTGATCTTATAATCTGTTTGTACATATTACGGTAGATTTTGGTTGGACTTAGGTTAGAATCTAGCTAGCTAAGTTTTATCCGTCATGATTTTCAACGTGGCTCTATTAAATTTATGTGCTTGAAGTATTTCTTTGTTCTTCATAAAATTTCTTTGATCACGGAGAAGAAAAGTTAAGAAATACAACAAATCCCTACTGGTAAATCTAGCTTTTGATCGCCGTATACATACTGTGACGTGGATTTTATTTAGCCCTCGAACTAGACCGGATGCTAGCCTCCGAGAGCCGTCCACTCGACAATTGGCCAAAGTTAATTACCTGAAAAATAATGCTGGGCGCCAGGCGGATAACCGCCACGTTCAAAAATATAAACAAAAGATAACCTACGGGTACGTAAAGCGTCGGCTAGCTACAGTACCGCGGAGAGGGGTCAGGATTAATTGAAGGATTAGCGGGACGTTAAATAACGACTCGAGCGTTTGAATTTGACAATAAAAAAAAATAGAATTTATTCAACAAAATAGAAAAGAAATAGAAATAATAATTTTAACAATCGGGAATAAATTCCCTCGTAGAAAGAACGGCCACAGGTCGTGTAAAAGTGACCCGGCCACGTTTGACGAGCTTTACAATATCTAATAAACTACTAGCTTCCACGTGGGAGAGCAATAACAAAGAAAAATCATGCAAACATTAAATAACTCGACAAACTAGGTCCTCGTGGGACGAAATCTTAACTAGAACGTTAATTAACCTCCACGAAGAGGACTTACAACTAATCAACAGGCTTCTATTTACAATGGGTGAGCCTTCGGCTCTTAATAACGACTCGAAAAACGCAATTGATCGAAGTAGTAATATTTACAGATCTTACTAAGACTAACTTAACCTAACTCTGCGAATAACGCGACTAATAATTAAATAGAATTCTTTATTGACTCGAACCCGAAAAACAAAGACTCGAAGTCCAAATAACGAATAGCTATGTCTCTCCCCACGGGAGGAAGCGAGAGCGACAGTGACTGACTACGACTATCTATGTCGCACTCGTGTACGACAGATATCAAACCCGAACTTAACAGACTATAATACTCGATATTTCTCTACAAAATAATGACTCGAACGATATTCTCTAATACACGGGGACACTGGTGACGGCCTACCCTTCGGAGATCGGTTTAATTCGATTCCAAGAATATCAATTAGCCTCGTGGCTGCTCAAGGCAATATGGCTGACGGCCGTTGCCGAATCCAAATTAGCATGGGTAAGAAGGGCTAACGCTTACCGTCTTCCAGCCACCTGAGGAACGAGGCTTTCTCGTTCTCGAACAACATCTTCCTTATCTCTCGGGGGAACTATTCCTCGGGGAAGCACACTCACACCGATACCTAATCGAAGGCCCACGAGGCTCAAACGCAATATAAAGAAGTATTTTACTGACGCAACTAATTCTTGCTCGACGCAAGTGCTTCGGAAGCTAGTCTAACGCAGAGTCACTAGACCGCATGGCGCCGGTAATCAGCGCCCTCGTGTTACGGCCAAATATCGATCGTTGTGTCGAACGAAGGATCCCTTAAACATGGCGACCGGTGGTCGCCACGCGCGTAATTCAAAGTTCGCCACGATGAGGTTAGCTCGCTACGTCGGAGGCTCACGGGTCGCAGGCTCTTCTTGGTGGCGGGAATCTCTTCCACCACCGATATCCCTCGTTGTGGAATGCCCTTGGCACTCCCCCGTGTCCTCTAGATTAATAGCAGGAGGTAGCGTGGCCATCACTATCCTCCGAAGCTTTTGTGTGGCGTTCGTCGAGTGGGATCCAAACAGTCGATACGGGAACGTCTTGCGTCGTTAGTGGCGTGTTTCTGTCCCAGTCTCTTAGCCGTTGGCTGGGCCTCGTCTCCCACATGTTAGAGAAAAGTCGTAAAACAAAACAAAAGAATAAATAATATGTTCCACAGTCTTTAGTCGGTCACGGTCGCCTCTCGGAAATTCTGTCGGACCTCGGGGTCTACCTATTCATTTTCTCCTTTTCATTCACTCCGCTAAGGTCGTTTAAGGGGTGAGGAGCCTGTCGTAACATGCAATGTTACAATACTTATCCTATGAAATTGGACAAAATTTACAAAATAATGAAATTTCGGGATCATAGTCCTTGAACAATAAATTTCTACAACCGAAAGACACAGAGGTATATAACATTATAGTGTCAATTATATCGGGCATAGCTGTTAATTAAGTATGAATAGATTATATGACTAGATGATATGTGTGTATCGCATGATTCATAAAGCAATAGCCGTGATAGTGATGAATGATCATGTATATTAACAATAACAGTTGGAGTTGTATATGGACTGCAATTTGTATGGGATGATAACATTCTCATAGTGAACTCAATATTCTAGACTCTGATAGTGATAAAAAATGCAACATCGATAATTATATACAATAGGAACAAAAGTTGAAGTTGTACATGGACTGCAATGTATACTATGAGTTTTTGTGAAAATGCAACATGGAATAATCAAACGAACTTTTGTTACTTGCGTGGCCAATAGGCTTGCGATATTTGTAATAGAAGCAGTGTTGTTTCATGGCGTATCCAGAAAAACTCACAGTATGTGACTAGAACATTCTGATAGTAAACTCATTATTTCACATAACGTTATATTCATTGGTAATAAACCCCATTGCAATGGAGTGAAAACGTTGATTCTGAGTAATGTACATAGACATACATCAAACGTTTAGTAGACTTCCAATCTCGATGCACGTAATTGTAATGTTGCTATTAACACTGTTGAATTCGAATAAATTAATATTATGCTGCATGATGTCAAACAGTTGCTAGCTCAAAGAATAGAATTGAATTCGAGTTCTTGCCACATTGAGATTGAAAATCTACTGTAACAACGCTTATCAAATCAAAGAAGTCTGTCATGTTCTATCAACATATACAGACATTATTGATAGTCAATCTCCGTATGCAATTATACGCACGATTGTTCCACCCAGTGTTGGGACGGATTTAACGACTAATTCTTAAACACTATAAAATATTTTAATAGATTCCCTATAGCTATACTATGTTTGATGTGAATACACATACTAGTCGGTATATGTGCATGTAGTGTGTAGTGTATATTAGTGTAGGCTTGAAGAATCGAAGTAGATAATATGGTTCATGATAATAGTTCAATCATTTTGAATAATACTGTATAATAAAAATGTATAATGATGGAATAGTCATATTTGAACCAACCAAGTTAGTGTATTAAGAATGATTGAGTCGTGAAGCAAATAGAAAATAAAGTCGATTCTTCATGCCATTATTAAGATCAAGTGTCTTCGTTTGGGAAGCACTAACTACTTATTCATTTATATTTGTTCGTGCACCCTCGGTCTAAGACGAATCCTATCACACTATTATATTAAAACGTACAATTGTGTTAGGAATCTCAAACTCCGTGATGTATATACTATGCGACGTTCCAACACTGGATGGTATCATAAAAGTGGTTTTGGTCGTAATAATCCTGTAATAAAATGAGAGAATAGTAGATTAGTAGCACTATATCCTCCTATATGCATTCAGGTTGAAGTGTGAATCCGCATGACTTGTATGCGCATGGCTGCGTGGGACTCTAACTGAGTTACGTGATGTATGGTGAAAATATTAATTTTTTCATCCATCGTCAGCTGCTGAATGAAACGTTGGTAATTCTGACCGATCTAGCAGTAACTCTGTAGTGTTCCAGCCAATATACGATATCAATGTTTTTTAATCCAAATAGGCTCAATAACTATTTTACCAAACGAAATTGTGTATTACAATTTTGTCATACCTGAATGCATAAAAAGGTAGAGATATCAGTGCATAATACATGTTATCGTGTTAATCGATTATTTCATAATCATTTTTGCCGATAATCACCAATGAATTGTGGCAACATGTTTCTTGTTTCAAACTTTTTTTTTTGCATAACCAGGTATTGTTGTTTCAGTGTTTGACTCAGGTCCAGTTCCACAATCGAAGGTTAAAATTTGTACTAGGTTTAAATTGCTGAAGATTGCCTGTCGTTGGCTAAATCCGTCGTTAAGCCAAGTTTAAACTGTAAACTTATTTTAAAGTCAAGTTGTGGAACTGGGCCTTACATTTCAAACTAACTGTGAGAGATCATAGTACATCGCGGTGATGAATAGTTGAATTACAGAATAAATCTGTCATTGAAAATGTATGTGTCATGTTCAGTCTGTCTGAACTTATTGCCAAATTGTTTGTGCATAGGTATAGATATACGTTTGAATGTATTTTATATTTGCTTTTGTTCATGACCATTCTTATATTGTTTGTACGTAATTATCTTGTGAATTCATTAGCAATAATTTGATAGATATATTTCATATTTGCTTTCGTTTTTGACCATTCTTATATTGTTTGTACGTAATCATTTTGTGAATTATTGGCAATCATTTTTAGGTTTCAATTTCGTTTTCTTTTTGATGTTGAATATATTTCAGTTGCCTCCTTTATACTATAACTTTGCCATACCATGGTTAATTGTTTTTCATTTTTCACATTATTGGATATATTTTAGTTGCCTCCTTTTTACTATACCTTTGCTATACCATGGTCAATTGTTTTTCATTTCTCACATTATTGGATATATTTTAGTTGCCTCCTTTTTACCATAACTTTAACCATACCATGGTGAAATTTTTTCATTAACAGTGGCATACATATGTATTGTTTTGGTCAATAGTTTCATTTGGTGTTATCGGCACACGTTAATCATAATATTAATAATAATAATTAACAGAATAAATAACAGAAAGTATTACTATTATCATTCTATAGTCATGGGCAAAATTATATAGTTACTTTTCGTTTTGACCATAGCTTTCAAACATTGTGCCAAATGGTTCGTATGTAGGTATAGATTGTGCACTATGTACAGATTTTGTTCCATTTCCATTGGTATACATGGTGTAACGGATGTAATAGTATTTTGGCAACCATATATATATAACCTGTATATGGTGCTTAAATCACAGTCATTTGCCTATTTTTATTCATATCATTTTATTACATATATATGTATTTTGCAGCGACTTTCCTAACAGCGAACCAATGTCTTTCGCTATCTCAACCAACTGAATGAGGCGAGCGCCTGGTAGAGTAAGAGACAGGTGACGAAAGGCTATGGTTTTCGCGGATAGGAAATAGCATGGTGTTGCGTTTTACATAACTACTAACATACATTCAATTTTCGGATTTGATTTGAAACAATGAATTTGGCGTATTGGTTCGGAATTGCGCATAGGCATAACAAATGATTTCCACTTCATGTATAGTGAATATTCGAATAAAAAAGAGGAGTCTGTTTTGATTTTGTATATGAGACATATTTATATTTTGCCTGTAATCAGCTCTACTGGGTAATTTTACTAGCTGAACTTCAATGATGCCAGCAGACATATTCATGCGACTGTTGTTCTTTCAATTCACGGCTAGATTGACTATAGTTGGATGAGACTCTCTTTCCTTATCGTTTTCGACACTATACGATACGACGGACGACTTGTGCACAGGCATATTATAATATGATATATTTCGCAGCTGTCAGCTAAGATCGTTTCAAATGAAATTTTTCACCTGTGATGCAAGTCAGTCCGTTGTACTGCATACAATGATACCGATGAAACAGATGTTACACTGATTCAAATTCGTCCAGCATCCATCAAGATAATATGTATCGAGTCATAATTCACCGAAGCGTAAGCAATATGCAATTGATATTTTGTAAGTTAGGGATATCAGTTATTGTACATGTCTCTATAAACTCATGGTACATGTTATATGATAGATGCTGGAGCCAAATTTGGTATAAGTCCACAGCTGTTTCTTGGTTAAGCGTATAAGTTATGTCTATTATACGTTATCAGTATGACAGTTTATTCTGTAATACAACTATTCACCGAAACGATGTACTATGATCTCTCACTGACTGGTTATGCGTATATCATGATTACGTACATATTTTCTGCGTTAGGCATTCCGAACCAATAATTGACTGTGATTTAATATTGATATCGAAAAAATCAGTCTGATTTTTTTCAGTGATTCATAAAATCTTAGAGTTCTTTGATTGTCAACTCTTTGTCCACATGTATTATGAAGTACCAGCCAATTTATCGATTGCATGCCTGTGCATGTGGTTATAATATTTGAGACCAATGTATTGGGATCCTTGGAATGGGCGTGGCTTCGTAAAATAGCCGACTTTCAACAGTTCTATTTTTCGTCACTAGTTAGCGTATCAAGGTTCTAAGCCCTCTCATTGGTTACAGCTGGTTACTGTAGCCGAGTTTCAACAGTTCTATTTTCTGCCACTAGTTGGCGTATCGAGATTCTAAGGATCCCAATATACACTGTTTTTTCAATTGCAGAGTTCATATTTCCAAGTTATTTTGTTTTTTTTTCTTCACATTTTCAGGTAGAATTATTTACAAATAATTAGAGACAAATAGAAACAATCTCCAATATAAATGTTTGATTTTTGATATATTATACATGTAGTTTGACTCGTGAAAGAATTATCTTCGTTTTTTTTTTTTTTTTTTTTCACGGTGGGAAACTTTTGTTCAGTACTTACTTACTGACCTATTCGGATAATTGATCGAATAGTCATATTGTACTATAAAATATATTTATATTTGTAATTGTGAATAGGGCTGGTAAGCCTGTGATGGTATACATGGTATATATATTATCAAACAAACATGTAATTGGCAAAGCATTCGTGGCGATATAAATCGGAAATTTTATGATATCGCTTCTAATACCATCATGTAAATGTCCTTGGCTCCCCGTGGCCAGATCTGTTTATGTACTTGCGTATCCTTTACACCCAGCCAATTATTTGCTTTATCTTTTAGCATTGCAGTATAGTGACCACTATCTATACTTTCACCGTGATGAAATATCGCGCTATTTATCTTGAATTTCTTATTGTCGAGGGTAATCTTTGTAGTTGGTACTGCGTTCAATTTGAAATTTGTTATTTTAGATGCCTGCCCATCTTGATATGTAAATATCATGAACTGCACGACAATTATATGTTTTACCGAAGCAATTACAGTTTTTTGTAGCTTATTGCTTTTCTGACAATTCTCGCACGTACTGTCAAGTCTTGTCCATCGTGACAAAGTGTTATTTAACAAATCTTGTAGGTTCTTGGGGCTCTTGATACCTGGTGTAAACGATACGGGTATGGCTAAAATGTAATTTGGCTGTGCGATCTCAGAGCTGAGTCCGCAATCGTTACATCTGATCGTCGTGATCAACTGATGTTCAATCGTTTTTTGAATTACATTAGATTTCTCGCAAATAGCTGTAAGAAACTCAGCCGCGTCTTGTTGTAGATTTTCTGTGAAATTTTCGCCTGCTAATTCTCGAACCGCAAAGGAATTGAATGTTGCACTACTTGTAACGTAAGAATGGGCTAATTTTTCTAATGGGTCGTTATTATTCAATTTAATCAATTCTTGTACTATATTTGAGCAGTGGAATATACACTGCAGAGTGGCATTCGCGTAACATGAAACACTGTCCTTATTTTCCATGCCAACAATGGTGCGCAACGGATTTGGCAATGTATTATCATCTACTTCGATTTGTATATTTTGCGTGCATGGTGGAACCGACCATACGGTGTCTTTGACCGTTAATTTAGTCGCACGTGTAATATTAATTTCCGCCAATTCAGGTTTGTATTGTGCCCTAAGTCGATTGTACTCGACTAGTGCAGCTTCCTGAACTTTTACTGCCTGCGGATTGAAATTTATCAAATGTAATCCGTCGAGAGATTTGACTCTTGACAATGCAACGTATGCTTGTCCAGCAGTGAATACAGTCTGGCCTATGTCTATAACTATGCTGTTCAAAGTTAAGCCCTGGCTTTTATGTATCGTGATTCCGTAACTAAGGGACAGGGGAAATTGATTTCTGAATATAAAGGCACCATTCATTATTTCGAATTTTGTGGATACTCTTTCGATGGTATACTCTTTCCCCGATGCTAGGGCAGTCGTTAATGATTGTACCTCGCGTGTGTCGATATCTCTATTTACGGAAATCACATGACCTATGGTACCGTTTATAATACCTGTAGATACGTCGATGTTTCGTCTAATCATGATTTTGGCCCCAATCTTAACCGTTATTGTTTTTGCGAGTCCAGCCGTGCGAGTGCTGTCTTCGTGTTCCTGATTCAAGAGTTTAGTTATTTTTTTCTTCAAATACGGTATGCAATCAATGCTGTCTTTGGCGTTGAGTTCAATTTCGTCGCCTGGAATTTTGGTTAACATGGCTGTGTTTAAAATGTCACATTGGTTCCGAGTCGGAAAAAGACAGACTGTATCTATCGATAATTGGTTGATATAATTGCATAATTCGTCCAGTCTGGCTCCGACCGACGTACCGGTAAGGTTTACTTTCCTAGAATCTAGAATCTGTTGGTCGGCGGTGGTCATAATTCCGAATCTAACCCGAGTTAATATTTCTTGGTAAGTCGTATCATTCTGTTGGCGTACGTTTGTCAACAGCTCGTCGTACGAAAATAGATCGGTCCATAGATTGACCGCACCTACTGAGCCAATATATTTCTGTATTTTGTCTTTCGACAGATTCAGGTACGCTGAATCCGCATTTACTGGCGGGAGTTGTAATAAATCACCCATAAGTAGAATATGTTTTCCACCGAACCAGCCATCATTAGTATTTTTTGTATCAAATATTTCAGTTAGTCTTAAGTGAATATACATTAACGTGACGTTTGATATCATTGAAACCTCATCTATAATGAACAATACTACATCTTTTAACTCGTTTCGCAAGATTTTCAATACCTCGTCGGACAATTCTTTGTATTTGGGCGTGCCGCCGTGCTCAACTGGTAGCTGGAACAGTCTGTGGACTGTCAGTCCGTCGACATTAAAAGCCGCCAAACCTGTTGGTGCCGTGACAGCAGTCGTTGCACCGAGTATTTGTTTTGTCCAGCACCTAATAGTTTTTATGAGAAAACTCTTACCCGTACCACCAGCTCCACTTACGAACATTCGTAATGGTTCACTACGCGTTGAGATTAAAGAGGTTTTGACAGTATCAAATATTATTTTCTGTTCGTCATTGAGTTGTGATACCATGTCAACTATGTCCAGATCTTTTAGTTGCCCTTCCGCGTTATTCAAGTCCTGCATAGCCAAGTCGGCCTCTACTGGCTGATAATGTAACGGATTATCTCTGTTGTCATTCGAATCTTGGCTCAGATTGCTCATCATATTCGTAAGGTCATCCAGCTTTTGTTCGACCAATTCTTTCACCTGATCGAAACCTTTTTGAATATCGGACAATCGCTCGTGGTAACTCATTAATTCTAATAGGTCTGTCTTGCTTTTCTCGAACGCCTCGGCGTACGAATTACAGTCACTTTTCAACTCATCAGTATCACGTCACGGTTTGAAAAGTAGCAATAACGCATGGAAATACTTTTCAGGCTCTACATTCGGATTATATTTGTAGTGATTTATCAAATAACCGCGCTGTCTTTTTTTTAAATACAAACCACCGCCTAAATCGTATACCTTTGCATTACTATTTTGTGGTATTACTTTAGTTATTTCGTACCATTTGGCGTAGTCGTATAAATGTACCAACTCTAATTCCTCTGGTCTATTCGGATAGTAATCGTCAATGAGTGACGGATAGAAAATATCCGTCGAACCCGGAAATAGTTTTTCTACAGTTTTGTACGATTTAACTCTTTTATTTCTAAGCTGATTTACGTCCAACCATTTTATAGTTGTGTCAGGATCAGTTCCGTACAACGGAATACCTAACAGTGTGTCGGCAGCTTCCAGAGCCCCGCATTCTCTGTTATTCAAACTGCGCATTGCCACACTCCACAGCCGGCTGCTCAACGACTTGGTGGAATTGATATCATGAAACATGTCGGTTGTGTGACTAGTTTCAGGTTTAGTACTGTACCTAGTACAATACCAATTGAGTATTGTCGATTTTTCGCCTATGAACTGCAAGTCCATGTTTCCTTCCCACGCACTAAGGACAACCGGATTATAGTCATTTATGAAGGCTTCCTCTGTATTTCGTGGTAAGTCGACGAGTCTACTTTTTGATTTTAGCTGTTTTCTACCCGCAATGGACATGGCCACGTCTTTTATTACCAGCGTGTCTGTAATTGGTCTGGGGAATCCGAATCTGCATATTTTCGCAAATCCTTTTTTAGTTTTCTTATTCCGCATACAATAATCGTTATGCTTGTGTCTCTGATGCGTGTCTACTCGACGATACAACGTCGGCGATATATGTTTATTGGGCAGTCTGCAAGTAATATGCTTGGAAATGAAGTTGGCGATGTCTTCCGTAGATGATTCCCCGATTGTAGGAGCATCCTTAATCCAGACCAACAAATGGAAGTGCTGTGTTCCTCTGCCTTGGTACTCTCGTCTCCAAAAGTAATGGCTGATTTCTCCAATTGGATTATCATTGGAACATATGAATTTCAGCATCGCCCGAAATTTATTGTCTAGATATCTTGAGGCCGAAACTGGGTCCCTTGCTACCAATTCACTTGTAGACATACCGGCCATTTTTGGTCCGTTAACGTTTCTGATATATTCAGCTAAATCATCCCACATCCACTCGCTGGGACTCAGCGTAAGAAACCACGTTGCCGGACCATAATTTTGTACCATACATCCCAAGTCATTTCTGGGTTTGCGCCAATACTGGTCTGTATTCCGTAATTTCGCGAAAATGGTGGTCAGATTTCCTTCAAGCTGTTCTTTTGACATTAATTCCAAATATTGACCGGCATTCATTTTTTCCTTTGGATTAATGACATTTAATTTGTGAAATATACCACCCTTTAACTGCCGTATGTTCGAGTCGTGTAACAGGTAGAACAAATACTGTTGATTCAACCTGAAGACGGAACGAGTGGACATAAGCCTGCATTTTATGTGGTCGAATTCTCGCAGAGGGATCGCGCGGTCTTGATGCTGGCCGTTGTTACCATAAGGATACAAGTCTGGGAAGCACATGACGTCAAGATATTTATCCCATTGACTTAAGGGTGCTTCTTCTACCTTGAGCATTTGATATAGAGCCGTTGCGTTTTTATTTTCCCTATCGGCACTGATAGGATAGATGGTATACTGCTCGTAGTAATCTTCGCTATCCATTATTTGTGTTAATATCGCCCGACGCTTAGTACTCGTCTCGTCATTGCACTCCATAACTGTATCCGCATGTTCTTCCGAACCGGGCTCTTTTGTCTCCACCTGAATTTCCACGTCTTGCGCAAGTGGATCTAACAACGAGTCTGGCTCAGCGGGTAATTCAATCTCAGCATAAAAAGGATTATTTTCTTTGAGCCAAATGAGTGTCTCGTAAATTTTTTTCACGTCCACCAAACTACTCCACACGACTTTCGACTTATTCGGTAGTCCATAGACCATCACGAACAGTTCTTGATTCAGATTTAGCGCGTCAGTCGGTGCAGGTAATTTTTTTAGTGTTTCTTCTAACGGTAACGGTAAATGGAACGTTCGACCTTTTACTTTCTGTACTCGCAACTTATTCGGAAGATTTTTTTTCGCTACTGTACCCATTCTTAGTACCGTTTGAAAAGCCTTTGCCCTTTGTATGAGGATTTTTTTATAATCATTTAGAGTGAAGAGAACAGGTGGTACGTCGCCTATAGCTAGCTGATTCAATAAACACGTTGGTGGCATTTCATTATCACGGAACTTTTCTAAACAGTATTTACAGATATAATCAGACGCATTGTCGGACGCATCGATGTGAGTTTTCATCTGTGACCAATAGTGCCCTGTGATAGGTTTTCTAAGTTTTTTCATATCTCGCGTGTCTCTACGGTAACAAAGTTTTTCGCACGATACGCAAGCCAATTGTGGTGTATCCATCGATTGTTGGACTAGCTCATGGAATGCACGCCTATATTTGTTCGCAATTTCATCTTCGTTTAAATTTATTACTTCAGAACACAGTTGATACATAGCAGCTTTCTCGGCTGTTTCGCTGGAAAGTTCTTGCAAAAGAAGTACATCTCCTCGTACTAAGGCACTGTCTCTACAATTAATTTTCTCCACTAGTCTCATAAGTTCGTAAATGTATCTCGTGGAATACCGAATCTGTGGGAAGTGCGGATGCAATAATTGAAGCGGTAAGAATTTCGAATTGCAATTCACAGGATTGGTATAGCAAATTTGTGCGTGTCCTAATTTGTGCTGTGACTTATTGACACTACATTGGTTCCAGTGTTTCAATGTATTACGAATATTCGCTATTTTCCATGAGCGTATCGCCTGAAACACATATTCTAGCCTATTAACGGTATTTGAATTCGGTTTCACACACAGTTCTGAGCAAACCCATGATTTTCGTACATGTGTGCTTGCAGTTACCGGTAAAACGTTAGTTATTTTTCCCGTTGATGTACTGATAAGCGGGTCTATTACAATGTGAAGCTCATCATAAGCTGTATCGGTATAATAAGGGTCGGACGAGCCCGTATGTTTCGATTCCCCGCAAAAGGCTGCAATTTTCGATTCTATATCAGACGATTCTGCCGCTCGTACCGAACAGATCTCGATCTTATTCTTCAGATGATTCATCGTACGTCTCACGCTTAGTACGATACGTTTTCTCGCTTGAATGCACCATTTTATAATATTTTCAGCCTCAATTCGTTTCTGTGGCTTTGATTTACAATTCATTTTTGCGGATACGATGGTGATATATTTTTCTACCGATCCTAACAGTGTTATCGTACTGCTCCGCCTACCTAAATGCCTATATTTTTTCAGAATATTTTTAGTTCTAGTAAATTTCTGTTGCCCTTTCAGTTCTGTACGAGCGCGTCTGACTTTGTCGAGTATTGCCTTGTTCACATCGCGATTAATGGCATACTCGTTTCGTTCATATTTTTTTTTCATTTCTGAATTGAGAGAATATTTATTAAATTCGTACTTTTTTTTGTTCTCGGGGTGTGCAGAATATTCAATTCTTTGTTTTGTGGCCTTCATCTCAGGATTGGCTGCATATTTGGTTCTTTCATGGGTCTGTTTGATATTGGGATTTACTGTGTATTTCATTCTTTCATGTGTTTTTTTTATATCAGGATTGGCTGCATATTTTGTTCTTTCATGGGTCTGTTTGATATTAGGATTTACTGTGTATTTTATCCTTTCATGTGTTCTTTTGATATCAGGATTGGCTGTGTATTTCATCCTTTCATGTGTTTTTTTGATATCAGGATTGGCTGTATATTTTGTTCTTTCACGTGTTTTTTTGATATCAGGATTGGCAGCATATTTTTGTCTCTCACGTGTCTGTTGGATCTTAGCATTAGCTTCATATTTTTCTCTTTGCGATACATCAGTTGTTTTCTTCTCGTACAATGTTTTTTGTTCTGCATAGACTTCGCGTCTTTTTTTGTTCATTTGGTCTTTGTGAGTGGCCCACCATCTATTCTTGCGATTTGTCTGTGTTGGGAGAGTTATTTTTGTTTTATCGCTATTGCATTGTTGTTCACTTTTTTCACTACTATCGTCCGTCGTACTTTGTGAAGCAAGTGAAATGTTATGCCGTGGTACTGTTCGACAGACCGATGTATACGTTTTCGCGGGCGATTCTTGTATTTCCGACCGGTCTGTATTTTGGTCTTGTGCGATTGTAGTGATGTCCGACTGTGCTATTGTGGTGATTTCCATTGCAGGAAACGCACTCATTGTCTTTTCGGTGAGTATGCGTAGTAAATGCTGCCTCATCGTTAGTGTCGTTCTTCTACGCCCATCGTTATCTACGTAATAGCGCTCGGTCACAGGGTCCTTACCTAGTGCAAGTGATGTTGCGATTGCACATGCAAACACCCCGCATGATTTTGAATCCGGTTGTATTTGTACATTTTCGTACATAATCGAATGTTTTTCATACAGACGATTTAATATATCTTGTTGGAGCGGCGATAATTGGTGTCTCAACGTATCGTACACGTGTACTACCGATCCATCGTAGTATATGCAAGTCCAGTGACCGATCTCGTCTGGACCAATGTTTCCGCTGTAGAGGATCTGAATATCCCGATCGTTGGTAACACGTTGATACCAATGTAATCCTTGATAGAATATCGGATCTTGTGGTTTAAAAGTCGTCGTGTCAGTTAAAACGTTTAGAAATGCGTTTATACACTTGTCATGTAGCTCCTCTGCAATGTTTATAATGCAGGCTGCGATCTGTGCCCTATTTGCACGTACTATTGCATTAACGTCTATTTGTTCGTCAGTGTCGTCTGTAACGTCTATTATAAGTGGCAAATTTACGTCAGCTGTTTTACTGCGTTTTGGCGTGTCAGTTTTACCTATTCTGGCGGATCGCTTCGCCTCTTTTTGTTGTTGCTGCATTTCGCTATGGCTACGTTTCCTATTTTTCGGCATTGTTATTTATCGGACTACCTGTATTAAATACTACTCAACTTATACTTAGGATTTGTCCATTTATCCTATATTGTGTATTGTGTTTATTGTATATTCTGACTTTTTTGTATTTATGAATTAATAATTGTTATTGAGTGTACTCACATATAGATTTTTTCGGGTCCTCTCACCTAACTGTTGCGTGAATTCTATTTTATACACAATTATACAATAAATTTTTTCATGCACGTATTTGGAAAATCAAAGAAATCCACTATGTTTATTATCGTAATCGTACGTCGATTTTACAATCTTTAATACCGTTTGAGAAACGATTTGTGAAAATTAACTTTTGCCGGCACTGCAGTACGCTGACACGAATAACCTCGAACTTGTCGATTAAGAACAATATATTGCGTACTGACAATGATATAGAATTATTGATATTATTGTTACAGTAAAGAAAATGAATAAATTCGCGTGTCTGTGTAAATTCGAACGATGTTCAAATGCACTGAAATAACACTCACTTGTTGAATAATTGCAATATTTATCTTTCGATACGCGCTTTGCAATATCTCCAAGTGGAATGGAAGTTCTACTTCCTATTCGCTGACTTTTCTAAATGACGTTCCTAAAGTCATCTATTTGAGTTGATCTCATCTGTATTGTACTTGTTATTTCTGAAATTTGTCAATAGAGTGCAGTCCTATTGACGCGTATTTTATGTGGACAATTTATTCATCACATGTTTCAATTTAATTACTCGTTCTATTTTTTCGAAGATTACTTCTTAATTAATTTACTTAGTTGTCTTCTCAATATAATTCTGTTGTGATAATAATTGCAATACGTAAATAGATTGATAATTTTGGTTGAACTAAACTTGTCCAGTCAGTGCTGACAGGACATCGCCATCTGGGCAAATTTTTATGAAGTTGGACAATTTGTTTAAAATTGTTTGATTTTGTGTGTGAGTATGTGATCTTGTCAATTTATATGCTACTAGATCAACGGTTTCAACCCTTCATTGGCTTCATTCTGCATTCAAATCTCGAGGACGCAAGATGGGTAAGTATACATACACGCTTTCTTATATTGTGTTACGGTCTGTTTTGTTGTAATTGTGTATTCCATAACATTTTTCAAACAAATGAAGTACTCTGATTCAGCTATTATTCGAGTATTGTATGTACATGCGAATAATGGGTCGAGTAATAGAAAGATGCGTGTTCTAATTTTTTACGGCCAGTTACTCCCTTTTGTATTATCATGTGATTGGTTGATTGTTTCAAGCTGACATAGTCCAATTTTATCAATTGTCTTCAATGGGTGGCAACGCTTATACGTTATCTTCATATTTCATTTATTTTGAAAAAAATTGTAGGATCTAAAGTAGGGCTGTATTCTAAGCTAACTGCTAAGAGCCCATTTACCGACACCATTTTGTATTACTATTTTATTGAACTTTAATCAAATCCAGAATTGGGAATGTAAGCTGATTCAATTTTGAAATTCAATTTTTCTGATTAGCTTGATGTTTTGCATAGCCAATAATTTTCTTTGATTTTGTTGTTTTGGAGCAAGCCTTAGATGTTTGTAATGCATTCATAATTATTCAATTGAATAATTATCCTATTGAATTGTTCTGTATTTAATAATAATGGAGGCTATAATATGGTGTATTTACTAAAAATGTGTTTTATTTGGTTTATAGCAAATGATGAAGATATTGCGATGGGAGGTGGTGAGGGTGGCAGCGAGGGGCCACCAATATTAGATCAGCCCCAAACCGAGGCAATGGTATGTACAGTATTAAAATACATTTATTCTCAGCGGACCATTGGAATATGTCTGTTTTCTTAGACCCTAGTGAAGTAGTTCTTAGATTAGACAAGAATTTATGCATGAAGATTTTTTTTCAATTTTTCTAATTAAGCTTACAATCAATTGTGTGCAATATTTTTTTTGAATTTTTGTTTCTTAAGAAATGAACATTTTATAAATCACTTGTTGAAGTATTTATTTAACCCTAAAAATCTTGTCGTAAACGATACTAATAGTTGATGTTTTAATGTACAGATCAGAGAGTTGTATACGATCTTAGGGCGGTACATGGGGCAACAGTCCCATGTACCAGCCCCAGAAAGTCAGAATGGAGAAAGAGGGAGAGAAAAAGGAAGAGGAAGAGGAAGAGGTAGAGGAAGAGGAAATGACGGAGCAGGAGGGAGAGAAGCAGATAGAGATGAAGATGGAATTAAAGAAAATAAAGCTAAAAATAAAGATGGAGATGTAAAGAAAGGAGGAAGAGTAGAAAGCGGAAGTGGACGAGTAAAAGGTGGAGGAGTAAAAGGAGGAGGAGTAAAAGGTGGAGGAGTAAAAGGAGGAGGAGGAAAAGGAGGAGGAGGAAAAAGCAGGGCTGGTGGAGGTGGACAGGGGAGATACGGTGGGGTTGGACGAGGAACAGGTGGTGGAGTTGGACAAGAAACAGGGAGAAAAGAGGGATTCAACTGGCGGGGACAAGGAACGGGGGGATTCAACTGGCGGGGACAAGGAACGAGGGGATTCAACTGGCGGGGACAAGGAACGGGGGGATTCAACTGGCGGGGACAAGGAACGGGGGGATTTAACTGGCGGGGACGAGGAACAGGGGGATGGAACTGGCGAGGGAGAGGGGGGCGAGGGAGAGGAGGCAGAGGACGAGGGGGCTCCGTCCAGGTCTATTTTTAGTTTTCTTTAATAAAAGTATTTTTTCATAGTCTGATGTGTATGATTCATTCTTACCTTTTTTCCCATCAACTGGGTGCTGGTGTATTGGACAATAATGTAAATACCTGTTCATTTGGATTCCTTTTTTACTTTTGTTTATTCCTGTTTCTTTGTGATTGCAATTATGTATATGGACTGGAGTTTTGCCCTTACTCGACCTACATGGAATACGACAATGGTAATGCACTAGTTCGGTAATTGAGTTGAGTTTTCTATATCGTAACGTTTATTTTGAAGCTTGTTCTGCAGTTTACTTCTTCATTTTTTTCCATTGCCAATGGCTTTCGTTTTTTATGGATCATGACCTAGTAAATGACTCTGACTTATATGTTATTTTATATGCATAGTTGGCTGCAGGTGATTACCATGCATATCTTGGGTAATTTTACCAGGCCAAGTTTATATCTTCTTTGTGTCAAATTTTCCTTCTATTATTTCTCAATTTTTATCTCCAGATATTTATCATATGATTGAATTGAATCTCAGTTTATGTCACATGGTCATTTATTACATCAAAATGTCAATTGAATTTCATTCTACCTATCTACTTTGATTCTGAATTGGTGATCCAGTTATTCTGAAATTTGCAATTTATTGTCCAGGGCTTGTGTGTGGATCATTGGTGGGTATATACAATTATCATTTCTACAATAAGTTATCTAATGTGGTATCTATGTGCATCAGTGAATATATAGTTTGTTTGTTATCAATTACTAATCTTGATGATTCCATTGTTTCGTGGAACAGATTTTGTATTCAATGTTAGAGTTTTCAAAATCGTTATTTTCAAGTTTTCGCACTCTGCATGTTTATAACTTGTTATGTTAAATAGTTGTTACAAAATTCACGAATAGGATGAAACTAACAAGGGATTGATATACAGCTTTGCTTGCGAATGTATGCATAAATATAATAGTTTATTAATGATTAATAATTCATCATACACGTAATGTATAGTTTTGTAATATATTCGATGTTGCAATAAAAGCGTTAGTATCAGCATTAACAGGTCGACTTGAATAATCACAGTTAGTTAGCATATTACACAAACAAGAAATAATATGTAGTATGGAATAGGTAGATTAAGTCAGTGGTTGGATTTACAGCAGAGGTTCTTCCATTCAGATACAGGCCAATGTGTACGGTTTGAAGTGATTGATCAAGTACTTATTAATTTATAGTGTATATATGAGGTTGAAATGTCTCATAAGTGCCTATTGATAGTTCGAAATAGTGCAGTTAATTTTCCGGAAATTCAAAAGTGCTGCATAATTTCAAAGAATTCATGTCATTTCACTAATAATCTAATCGATAGCATATTTCAAGGTATCAAACGATTTGACTAGATTTTTAAAGATATTAAATGCTCCAACTCATTTCAAACACCCCGTCCATACCCTGCCTCTCGCACTCATATATTGCAATATATATGGGTAATTCCACCCCAACCCGACCTACGTCTGACCCTCACCCCTTCCGATTAGAGTCGTAATTTTTTATGTTGTTCCACCTTTTCGAGAAAACACTGAACTCTGTTCAGATGTTTTGAAAACCATCCCATTTACCTATGATTTTGGAAAATGAACACATCGATAGCCGGAATTGAAAAATCTGAAAAAATTCTCAAACATCCTGCTTTAGTTATCAAAATTTTCAGGCCTTCAGCCAAAGTGGGCAAACGGCTGCTTCTCATATTATTCAACAATGTTCACGGAAAGACTGTAAAGATCATGGAAGCGGACGTCTGCTCACTTTGGGCTGAGGCTTGAAAATTTTTATAAACAAAGCAGGGTTTTTCAGAATTTTTCGAAAATTTTCCAAAATTTTCGAAAATTGAAAATTTTGACCTCGATTGTATAACTAGGTGAAGTTAGTGGTTGGTAGGCTACTAGAAGTTGGCTCATTTGGAGAAGATACGTAGAGTGTTGTCACTTTGGAGCAGCTGTGGGCTACCTCTGTTCTGGGACATTGTCTTGCTGAAATATTATTTTCGTCTGGTCCAATGGATTAATGATAGGATAGGAATGGTCCAGGCGACTGTGAAAGATATGAAATAACAAAGAATTAAAGGAGAGATTCCAGTATATTACTACTAATTTTCGTAGCATTATCATTTTGGAGCTATGCGCTGTGGGCTACCTATGTTGTGGAACGCTGTTTCGCCGAAGTGTTATGTTCGTCTATTTCAACGGAGTCGGAACCGGGGTCTTGTGGCGTCGTTTTGACGAAGTATTATCTTTGTCTATTCCAATAGATTGATAAGAGGATAGGAATGGTCCATATAACTGTAAAACATACGAAATAACAAAGAATTGAAGGAGAGATTTCAGTATATTACTACTAATTTTCCTAGCGTTATCATTTTTGAGCTATGGACTGTGGGCTACCTGTGTCTTGGGACGCTGTTTCGCCGAAGTGTTATGTTCGTCTCTTTTAACAGATTGATAATTAACCAGAATCTTGGTTTTTGGACGTCGTTTTATTGAAGTGTTATCTTCGTCTATTCCATTGGATTTATGAGAGGATAGGAATGGTCGGGTGACTGTAGCTGTAAAAGATATAAAATAACAAAGAATTGAAGGAAAGATTTCAGAATATTAGTACTAATTGTCCTAGCATTGTTATCAGTTTGGAGCGTGGACTACCTTTGTCTCGAAACGCTGTTTTATCGAAGTCTTATGTTCGTCTATCTCAACGGATTAATAAGCGGAACCTTTCTTCTGGGATTCGGGGATGTCGTTTTGTCAAAGTCTTATCTCCGTCTATTCCGATGGACTTATAAGAGGATAGGAATGGTGCACGTGATTGTAGCTGCGAAAGATATAAAATAACAAAGAATTGAAGTAAAGATTTCAGAATATCAGTACTAATTGTCCTAGCATTGTTATCATTTCGCAGCCATGGGCTACCTTTGTCTCGAAACGCTCTTTCAACGACGTCTTATGTTTGTCTATCTCAACGGATTAATAAGCGGAACCTTTCTTCTGGGATTCTGGGATGTCGTTTTGTCAAAGTCTTATCTCCGTCTATTCCGATGGACCTATAGGAGGATAGGAATGGTCCACGTGATTGTAGCTGCGAAAGATATAAAATAACAAAGAATTGAAGGAAAGATTTCAGAATATTAGTACTAATTTTCCTAGGATTGTGATCATTTCGGAGCCATAAACTGTGGGCTACCTTTGTCTTGGGACGCTGTTTTGTCGAAGTGTTATGTTCGTCTATCTCAACGGATTGATAATCGGAACCTTCGTTCGGGATGTCGTTTTGTCAACGCGATATCTTCGATTATCCCAATGGATCGATGATAGGATAGGAAAGGACTAGGCGACTGAAACATAGAAAATGAAAAAGGATTAAATGAGAGGTTTCGTATCACTACTAATTCCCCTAACATTGTTATTACGTTGGAGCTATAAGTTGTAGGCTACCTTCGTTTTGGGACGATGTTTCGCCGAAATGTTATCTTCGTCTATTTCAACTGATTGGTGATCGCAAACTTTTTTTTTGGGACGTTGTTTTGTCGAAGCATTATCTTCGACTATTTCAATAGATCGATGATAGGATAGGAAAAGGCCAGGCAACTGTGAAACGTAGAAAATGACAAAGGATTAAATGAGAGGTTTCGTATCACTACTAATTTTCCTAACATTGTTATTACGTTGGAGCTATGAGTTGTAGGCTACCTTCGTTGAACAGGTGAAGCAGGTAAACGCAAGGATGGCATCGGCACTGAAAGTTAATCGGCGCTATGCTAACGCCAAGAGATCCAGAATTGCATCGCAAGTGATGGTACGAAACGTACAAATCAATAAACAAATAACGAGTCATGAATTTGGTGGAAATAAAGAAGTTGAGGCTGGTCTATTCGTCTATTATATGTAAAATCTAGTGAAAATCAATGTACGTACGTACCGTTTAATGTAGGTCATCATAACCTTCTTTTCACTTGCTTCGGTTTGAAGTGAAATAATATTTTGCCAGGTTCGTTGGTTTATTCTTTATCTATATCTGAACCCAGCTTAGAGGATCTGTTCCGTGCAATTACAACAGGCCATCTCATGCAGATTTATTGAATAATAACGGTCATCGGCGTGAAACCACGGACGTCGCACTATTTCACTGTGATTATTGTTCACTGATTCACTGCATCACTGATTCACTGATGTAAAACCATTAGCATTACCGATAACACCATATTTAATTATATAACATAAACATATGACCATATAATATGATTATATATAAATTACGAATATTTTAATCAATATAGCGCGATCCGACAGCTGTCCGACGGCCATTTTGATTTCGACGATCCTCTGTAGCTCACTTGGTAACTTCATTATCATATATCGACCGAGTGCGGATTCAGATTCATGCCAAAATCAATAGGGGGCGAGATTTCAATGCCTTGTACCCACGTTTCAAATTTCAAGTCGATCCGTTTCACCGTTCGTTCAGAAACGTGAGGACAAGCAAGCGTCTAGCGAAAATCTGACCGGGAAGAAGAAGAAGAAGAAGAAGAAGAAGATGCTTTTTCATCAACTTTCGTGACTGATATATCAGAAACCAGTGTACCGATTCCGATCAAATTTATACAGCGAAGTCGTGTGGTGGGGGAATATCTGTTCTGTAAATTTGATCGAAAAATATTGACGCGTTCCGAAGATATGACCTCGTGTTTACAGGTATAAAGAGTTCCCCCGAGAAAATAGAGTCCCGGCTAGCGCTCGCCTCTCTACGGGTATACCTACGGGTATATATACGGGTACGGGTACTTGGCGGCGATTCGCTGCCGCGAATCTTGATTTCAGAAGCATTACGAGGAGTAACTCTGTACTTCGTGGAATACCTTTTACACAATAATTATTGATAAAGCGCAAAGAGCTGCAATATCATAGCTCAGGGAAAGATAGATTCGAATTGTATAAAACTCATGAATGAACTTCTAGCACAATAACCCTAAATGAATAACCTCTCAAATCACTACACTCATTCAAGCTAGTTCGACTCCAAAAGATAAGCAAGAAACTGTTCAGACTTACAGAACTTGTTGAAAATAGTGTCACAAAGGAAGCAACAAAGTGAAATTCGAAGAGCAATTCCTCTTCTAATCATTCCGTCATTTGATTAATTACAATATTACAAATAATCTAGGGAATACTATTTGAATTTTGCTGCGTTACTTATTTCGTAACACAAGTTCAGAGTTCTTCAAGTTTGAGGCTCTTCGGGTAACCTTTATACAACAGCAAACCTTTCGAAGTCGCAATCATAGGCTCCGGGGGACTTCATCGTAGAGACTGCAGCATCATCGGAGGTTCAATAGTTCATCGGGCCAGCTCGAACGCGTATAATGATTACAACTGTAAAGAAAGTGGTCGTGCCAACGTCAGAATTGTGACAGTTAAATCGAGAATTTTTACTGCATAAAATTTCAAAATAGATTTTACTCTACCTAGGTTTTCAGTTAGTTTGCGTAGGATTCTAAGAGTATCGGTGCTTTGGACAATACTCTTACGGTTGACTCTGCGAATGTTTTATAAAACATTGCCGTCGCAGGATAATCGGCGACATCTGGCTCGATTAGCATTCCAATTTCTCGACTTTCGGTATTCCTGATCCAACGAAGCTGAAAGATCTAATCTGTCCGACGCACCGCCGTCTGAAATGCACTCGAATTTGATAAAACTGTTTCTACGAAGCGCGCGAACACGATTTAGATTTCACATTGGCAAAAATGAAAACACAATCAAATAGTGTGACTTCAGGGCTATGTAAGTTGACAAATTCCAATGTTACACGAGCCGAACGAACTTGATTGTTGCACCCAGCATATTCTTCCTTTCTGACTTCGGCAATGACTGAGCTGTCATGTTAAAAGAAAAGCTTTACAAGTAGACCAGTACTACAGTGATGAAAGACGAGGAGGCTTCGAGGAGGCGTACGGATACCTAAAGTCAGTCGGCCGGTGGCAGCATTTCAGCGCTGAGTACGAGATTCTCTGTCAGCTTCTGAACTGCTCAGCCAGGCGATGCTGCGAACTTCGTCATCTATGAAACCTTGCCCAGGATCACTCTTGGCATAGCGATGCGCATCAATGTCCAGTTTCTGTGAGTAAATAATATTTTCTCATTGCAACGCCAACTGTAAAATGTAAAATTAGATAGAACCCACAGCATGGCACTCGGATTCGAGCGACTATTTATTCGTCACTACTATTTCCGCATGCCCTTCAATCACATCTTTTCGATGACTCTATGATTATATTGACCTATTCTGGCATTTTATCGTTATTTACATTTTCAAGAACAAATTATCACGTGCGATAATTGTGATTCACTTACCTCGGGGTAAAATCGGCCTTCCTTCGAGCTTAGTTTATCAGGAAAGCAGTTTGCCTCGTTGGTGTTCGGTTGTGGTCCAACGCTTTATTGGCACCAATACCAGGTGCTCGCCGAGAAAAACTTTTGGTAATATAAATATATAATATATTATAATATAATTTCATAAATCAAAGACGACGAAAAGGATTTTTATTATCAAGTTACGCTTATCTCGGGCAAGAACGAGATGCGGTAATTTCATCGCTATACACTTTGGTGTACCGGGACCTCGCGAATGTGAACGGTTCGGGGCCTAATCCAGCCTCATCTCGCAGACAGGGTCGTCGCATCGGATTTTCGTGAGCGCGGTTCTACGGTCAGCGAGAGCCACTCTCCCCGACACGCGACGTCAATGGTAAACTGAGGCGCCGGGCCAGTGTTTCCATGCGCGCGCAAGCTCAAGGTTCCGCCATAGGCCGCGAAATTTGTTTTCTGGGTGGCGTGTGTTCGTAGATTGTCCATTGTTGTTCGAAACCTGACGAGAAGAAGTAAAGAAGAAAAAAAAAAAGAAAAAAGAAAACGACGAGGACAGAAATTTGATCGCAGTAAGTACAATACATTTTTGCTAAATTGTACCTCAAGGTGATCCGTTTTTCATCTTCAATGTTCAATCCCATTCGTACTCCAAAAAATTTGCGAAAGTGAAGCAAAACAACTCGTAGAACCCAAATAAGCTCCATTATTATTTTTCGTCACAAAGCCGTAAAAAAAAATATTATATCGCTTCCAGAGCTTTCCTTCATCATTTTTCCCAAATTTTTTTATCGTTACTGTATTACTTCATAATCGGTATTGGAAGTACGAAGACATCAGTCAAGTACGAATAGGAGCACAGTCCTCGGAGTAACTGCTCATTATTGTAGGTACTATCCCCACTCATCGGTGCCTCTCGCCGTCGCGGAATCAGTTACTCTGTGTATGAACATGGAAAACAAGCCAATAGACGCGTAGCCATGCGACGTTATATGAATATGCTTTTGGGCATCAGGGATGTTTCAGGGGCATTTCTTTCTTCTTCACTTTTACATTACCTATGCGAGGTGCCTTCGAACAATTGCGAAGTATTATGCATGACAATATTCCGGAGTATCGAAATAAAATAATGTCAAACTCCAGTACAGACGGATGACTCTGATTACTTTCTCAACGATTATTCTCTCAATATCTTCATCCATGCTCATCATTATGCCGTCACAATATAAGGTCGTCCATGACTTTTTTTTTATTTTACATTCCAGTAGTTTGTGGAAAAATAATTTGGACGTATTTTTTCCTTTTTCGTTCAAACAAAAATGGCATTATGTATAACGAATTGAAAACTACTAGTTTATGACGTCACCCATGTAAGCTTTATCTATGAGGTATTCTGCCCCAAGTAAGACCGGTCCGGTTCCTCACCCTAATCAATATTTTTCATAATTTATTTTTGTTATCAGCAACCCAAAAGGAACCTATAGGTGAATTATTTCACATTTTTTTTCGGAATACTTTCCGAGTTGGAAATTGTGAATTTTTCTAATAAAATAATTTATAATTAAACCTAGAAATAATGATGAACAATACATCATGACATTTCAGTAATATTTTTTTTGAAAACTACAAGTTCTGACAATCATTTTAATGTGTTTGTTTTTTCGGATTCGAACAACCCGGGCTGAGTTATAATTAATTGAAGATTATTTTACTAGAAAAATTCACAATTTCCAACTCGGTAAGTATTCCAACAAAAAAAATTTGAAATAATTCACCTGGGTTTCTTTTGGATTGCTGATAACAAAAATAAATTATTAAAAATATTGATTAGGGTGAGGAACCGTACCGGTCTCACTTGGGGCAGAATACCTCCTATCAAAATAGCGTGTGTGTATGTAGGTTGATATAAGTTTGCTTCACCATTCATACCTCACAGATATGGATGAAACGATTTTTCAGTATGTATTCGGAGTCTTGAAATATAGTATATTACTCACCTAGGGAGGGAAAGTAGGCTAACCCAAACTGCGTGTGAGATTGACACCCGAGCCGAAGGCGAGGGTGGTAAAAACGCAGTTTGGGATGGCCTTTTTTACTCCCGTGTGCGGTATACGATTTTTCGTTCCGCGCAGCGGGACGAAAGTTGTCGCTTTCGGCCCGGAGGTGAGAAAATAACATATGGGGCTTTCCACGCCAACTCAACCAACGTCTGACCCTGACCATCTCAGATTTTATGAACTCTTTTTCAAATAGTGGTCTGCAAATATTGAAAAAATAATCAAACAATTTTGTAAAGTCATTATATAGACGGTACAACCCTGCTCCGGTAGCGACCTTCAAATATCTTTTAGCTCATTCGGGTGCTACGAAATATCTCTTTTGTTTCGGGTCGGTCGCATAATCGAGCAGCATAAAATTCGTCTCCGAATCACACGGTGGCCACGCTTTTCCGGCAAAACAATTTATCCATGACTTTCCCTGACCATTTGTTCAATTTTTCCTGACCAAAGTTCCTATTGTCTCCATCAGTGGTACGAATCAATACCCCCGATTTTGCTCTTCATTTCAATGTCAATTCATTAGGAAATTCAAAAATATTTTTTATATTCGGTGAAAATTTTTCATTCAAATTAAAAAAGTGTACCGTTCTATGGATAAAAATTATGAATTCGGGATTTCTTCTCTCACTGCTCATAGGCCAACTCTGCGGAGCGAAATGAAGTTATATCCCCCTTCTTGCATTCTGACACTCAATTTAGGAATTTACTTTTCGTTCATTTATCAGATCTTTGGCCATCTATTTTTTTGCCCCGACTACGTTGGAAATTCCCTGACATTTCCAGAAATCCCTGACCAATTTTTTGTTTTTCCCTAACATTTCCCGTTCTTTCCTTACCGTGGCCACCATAAATCAGACAATGGGAGAACAAGAAGAGAAAGAATTAAGGGAGCAGCTCGCGAAACTGCGGGAGGAGATGAGGGAGCTGCAGGAGGAGCGCGTAGCAGAGCGGGCGGATGCAGCCGCGATCAGTCTAATTCGCAAAGAATGGGAGGCCGAAAAGGCGGAGCGCGAGGAAGAAAAAAGAGAGAGAGCCGAAAAGAGAGAGGAGAAGGAGAGAGAGGAGAAGGAGAGAGAGGAGAAGGAGAGAGAGAAGGAGAGAGAGGAGAAGGAGAGAGAGGAGAAGGAGAGAGAGGAGAAGGAGAGAGAGGAGAAGGAGAGAAAGAAGGAGAGAGCAGCGAAGGAAAAAGCAGCGAAGGAGAGAGCAGCGAAGGAGAGAGAAGAGCGTGAAAAAGAGGAGAGAAAAAGAGAGAAAGAAGACAAAGAAAAACAGGAGAGACAGGCGCGGAGGGAGAACGAGCCGCGCGAAAACAAAGATAGGGTACATATAAGGTCATATTTTTTAAACCAAAACTTAAAAAGCCAAGACAATAAGAAAAGATAGAAAATGAGTTACACTGGAAACTGCGTTTGCGGGAAAAAAAGTAAATTTGCGGGAGGAAAAGTACTTTTTCTCCCGCAAATCTACTTTTTCTTCCGCGAATCTACTTTTTCTCCCGCAAATCTACTTTTTCGCACGCCAATTTACTTTCTGTCCCGCAGAAGTGAATTTGCGGGACAAAAAGTACACTATGGAATCAAATGCCACTTTTGTCCCGCTTTTCAGGTCAATAAAGTGGTCTTTACGGTCGAGTCGGGAATAAATACATTTTTAGTTTCAAATATTCTAAAACCAGAATTTCAACATCCTCAGCCATTTTTGATTCGATTGAGAGATATCACTTCTAGAGTCAAAATATTATTGAAGTTCTAATGGAAAACCGATTCTCTGCAGTCGCTGGTCACATTCTTGATCATTAGTAATTACAGTTTCATCCATTACAACTGGTAAATTTGTTTCGGAACACAAAGCTCTCAAGGTCCGTCATGATTTGAGCAGTGTACGTGGTCATTGCAATTATTTACTAAATGTCACGATTTCGAAGATTTGATGATAATATTTCACCCACTTACAGTCAAGGGATAGAAGCAGGTCGACTCCGAGGCAGCAACGGCGACAGGAGCGGGATGAGCTGTGATTATGCAACTTACTGTGCGACGAATTTTCTTCTCGCGTACACGGCCGTGCACCAATCCGACAGAATTTAATAGGAGCACATTTCTCGACTAAAATGCGATTCTGCTCGGCTCTTCCCTTATACGATATAAAGCCCTATGTGCAAAAACGATGCAATTGGACTCGGATTTTAGCCGTAAAATGAGCTCTACTAAAACTCTTTCGACTCAAGGACCCCTTCAACTTTGGAAATTTTTTGTTGGCGGTTGAGGTTGTGAATCTCGGGAAGGGACGTACACTGAAGAATCATTATTTCAATAAATGACTGTACTGCAAAATTCCATTACAAACCTACCGTAAAGATTACAGTTTTTTATTGAAATATCCTCAACTTCCATGTATGATAATTAAACAATAATTAGAAAGAATGGAGCGCCCTGGGAAAAAGCAGATCGCTCGTTTCAAAATTGTTGTTAAAAAGGTTTTTGGTTGATTGGTTTTTGGTTTCCGCTGTTGTTCTACTAATATTGAAAATTATATCTCTTCCAGATGGAAATGGAGCAATCGAAAATTTGCCACCGGTCCGCCCCGCTCCAACAGTGAGGGGGGCGGCAGACAGGAGGGTGAAGCCCAGAAGAGGAATGAGGGAAAGGACAAGGGAACGAAGGGGGAGGGACAGAAGGACAAGGGAAAGAAGGGTGGCGGACAGAAGGACAAGGGAAAGAAGGACGAGGGACAGACGGACAAGGGAAAGAAGGGTGGCGGACAGAAGGACAAGGGAAAGAAGGGTGGCGGACAGGGCGGTGGGAAGAAGGGTGGCGGGAAGGGTGGTTGGGGCGGCAAGGGTGGTGGATGCCAGTGGGTAATAAATTTTTAATTTAATAAAAGAAATTTACCTATATACACGTTTTATTTCGTTTTATTTGCCGTGTCTCAATTGTAACAGTACACCCTCGTACACCTGCCTTATCACAGGAGAGGTTAATTGGCCATTCTCCCAAATCCTGTACGCAAATCCGGCCTCCAAATTTTTTTTTGTTTTTTTATGATCTCTTCGCATTATTTAGGTGTCAACGAAGAGATTCACAAAGCATTAAAGATCGCTGACTTCAGTTAATGGGGGTTCCGTAATAAATATTTCATAACAATTAACAAATCAATTTTGTGCACAACAAATATGTATCAACAGCTAGTAAATCCTATTCAATGAATGATTTATTAAATAGGATTTGCTGTTAACTAATATTCATTAAGTATGTTACGTACGGCCCTGTTTCCATATTTTTCTAAATCATTCCATTGCAAGTAGTGTAGTCAGCGCATTCCTACACGCGCGCGCTCGGCCGGAAGTTAGAGCAGGAAACGAGCCAAGGGCGCGACGCCCCCCAAAAAAACCACTGATTCAGCTAATCGCGAAAAACCCCACCATCAAGCAACCCGAGGTTTCTTTATCGAAACCGAGGTGATTGCCAGCCAGTCGATTTTTAAATACCGAAGGCTGCTCAAAGTGCGCACCCTCCAGCCTCATCCCCGGCCACACCTAACCGACAACGGGACTCTGCACGAAGGACGAAAGGTGTGAAGCAGACCAGGGCACGGAACAGCAGAAGGTCCTTTTCTACAAGACAGCTGACGCTGACCGCAACGCCCGGCATAAGCTGCACTGAGTATCCAGAGCGAGAAATCCCTTGCCGGTGGGTTCTTGGAGTTGGCCCGGGTGACGCTCAGGAGTAAATTCGGTAGGCTCGTTCCTTCCTCTACCTTCTTTAACTTCTTACCTTCCAATACCAACGTTCACATATATATATATATATAAATTGGTCTCATATTTCTTGATTACATTAAATAACATTAGTTTAAAATTGTAACGTAGCCTCTAGTATAGTTTAGTGTTATAGGAATTTAGTGTTAAACATGGTGTATCATATTGAATTACTGAACGGTCATTATCGCATTGAATAAAACGCATGTTCGAAAGTAACACGTCAATAGTTCCTCCTAGACCATTCACAGATTGCACAGGTGTCCTTAGGACTTTATTCAAGCAAGCCCACGAGAGTATTCTTCAGCCGCTCGGAGATTACTCTCTTAAGATATATAATAACACGACACCCGGAGCCTCCAGCCCGGTTGTCCGTAACAAGTATATGAGTCAATCAATCATTTGTTAAATACGAATAAATCTTATCAAATATTAACAAATTCTTCTATCAGTGTTCTACCAAAAAAAAATCATTTCAAGATTGTCACATCTGTCGTGTCGAAGTGTAGCTAGAAATAAAAAATTGTCTAAAATACTGTTGCAAAATTTTTTTTTTTAAGGAAGATAATTAGTTAATATTGGGTTTCCGAGGGGAATAAAGTGTCGAATCAAAGCGAAATTAAATGAATCTAGGGAATGTACTTATGTATTCAGAAAACACAGGTCTGCACTAGTGATAAGCTAAGACAAGACTGATTTGTTTTACAATATTATTTGTTGACGCAGCAACCGAGGTTCTCATATTTCAAAGGTTGTCTTTTATCATATAGACTACTACTGTCGGCGCGTAAAGGTTTGGCCCCTCTGTTTGAGTGATCATAACTTCTACAGGAAAATTGGTAGAGCATCGAGTCTGGTAAGATCGGAAAGCGCCAAGTTTTCTGCGTCTAATGGTTGTTTGTAAATTTCCGTGTAAAAATCGTGAAAGCCGTTATGATCTCCGAAAAGTTAAAAAGCGTAGTTTTTCGGAGTCCATCGCCGTACGTCAACTTAAACTCGTCACCGTTTGTCTGAAATGAGTGTAAAAAATCTGGAAAAATTTAGAAATATTCCCTGAACATTAACGAACCTGATAGAGTTTGGAAATTCCAAAAATATTCACAAACCTGGACGCCAGGTGCAAAACGGTCCAATGGTGCGATTTGGGGAACGGATTGGTACGGGTGAACCTGAGATAGCTCAAAATTGTCCCAACCGAAAACGCTATTAGACTTAGAGCATAGGTGCTTTCCTGTTGAAATCAAAGTGATTCAGATCACTTTAGATTCTAACCTTACCCGAAATACAGCGTTTTTATTGGTTGGCATTGATTGGCATTGTTCAATAAAAACGCTGCATTTCGAGTAAGGTTAGAATCTAAAGTGATCTGAATCACTTTGATTCCAACAGGAAAGCGTCTCATATAGACATGGATGGAGCCTTCTGGCTGAAAAGCGTGATGACAAAGAGGGAACAGTACGGTGATAACCTCTCTCTCTCGTACCGCTTGGCATAGCTGACGTGGTCACGTGACTAGTTCAAATCGACCAATCACATTTTGCCAGAGAGAGAGAGAGAGGATATCACACTGCTATGTCTATCCTTTCTGCGCTTGCCACTTATGGAACAAGATAGGACTGGCTCCCTCCATGTATATATGCTCTAAGGTCTAAGGTATGGAGACTATATGTTAGGAGACCGATCTGAGTCCTCCTCTCCCCAGAAAAACGTCCCCGTTTATTGCGCTAATCGAGCTATAGCAACTGTCGTATAACTATAGCAAAACGTATGATATCATTCGACGCGCCTCTAGTGGCGCTAAACACAAGCCTTGGTCGCCATGGGAACCGCGGGTTAAGCATAGTATATTTAGTGTTTGTCGCTACCGGTAGAGGCGCGTCGTATGATATCATATACAATATATATATGTATACTGAGCGCAGAAACTCGGACCGCTTTCGTGATACGGAGATCGTTCTCCTCTATATAGTCTCCATAGTCTAAGGTCTTAGAGCACTGAAATATGATACAACTGGAACGAGCGCTCTAATGCTAAGCAGGCCTCTGGCTGTCCGGAGAGAGAGATAGCTCGAATGTGACCACCTGTCTTTTTCTATTTGCTACTGCGCATGCGCTGGACCGTCTCGGCAAAAATTCTAACCTAATAGGATATACCACGTGCAAACAGGGGTATAAACTTTTCGACAAACTGTACATGGTGAGAGAGAGACAGGTGGTCACATTCGAGCTATCTCTCTCTGCGGAGCCCCCACCACCGCAGCGCTCGTTCCAGTTGTATTATATTTCAGTGTCTTAGAGCATATATTTCTGAGGTCTCTGTCTGCGATACCAGCGCCATCTACCTCGTGACTCTCGTACTTACGCCACTTTATACAACTTTTGTGTGGTTTCCCGTCTAGTGATTTTATATGGGAATGGTTTGAATTGGCTGAATCTTGGTCTGAAGAACACTAAACCCCATACTATTTTGATTACGCGATAAGCAAAACGGATAAAAAAAAAAAAGAAGAACACTAAGGGCCAGTTCCACAACACGATTTTAACCAGAGTTTAGCGTAAGCTCGAGTTAAGTCTTCTAAAAGACAGTTCTGATTGGTCGAGCTCAAATTTAACGGGAGTTTAACTCTGAACTCTGGTTAAAATCGTGTTGTGGAACTGGCCCTAAGGAGGTTCGACTACATGCTCTAACGGGCGTTAAGTCATTGGAAGAAGAAGAAGAAGAGGAAGAAGAACACTAAGGAGAAGAACAAACATTGTACGAGGAAACGGGGTATCAGAATCTGTAGTTAATAATATCTCAGCACTCCGGACATCGATTTAAACGATCTAAGGCTCAAATGAAAGCTTTTCATGCCCACATCCTAGATTGAGTTAGTTCCTATTCGTGTATGTCGTCAGGTGAAAGAAAATAAAGATACTACTTCGCGGTATAGGTCAGGGTAGTTGCCTCTCGGGTATACAGACTCGTTGAGTCTCGCGCTTGAAATTTTTTTTTTTTTTTAATGTACTTGGCGCGAGACTCTACCGAGTCTCTTGATACTTTATTATATCGTCGGCTGTAGTGTAGTTAGTGGAAATTGAAAAATGATAGTTTTTCAAGGGCAATTGGGTAACGATCACTGTGAGCCACGTAACAGATAACGCTTCTAGCTCCATTTACCTTTGTTTTCATAATCCTTTACTTGATGAAGAAGTATCGCAGTAAATATCGCCAGCGGCCTATTACTAATTTTTTGTCAACTCGCAACCTACAGAACAAAAATCACTTGTAATATATGTATAGTAGGGTGGTCGTTAATTTCTAACATATATTTGCCACCCCCTCAATCGACAGATAGTGACCCAAAAACACTGTGTAATGTTTTTTCAGATTTTTAGTTTGATGGGAAAGCGTGCCGAAATCAATTTGAAGTTGAAAAAATCAAAAAAATGAATACTTTTTTTTTCCCACGAATTTTCGAGTAAAAAAGCGGTAATTAAATGTAGAATGACGAAAAACTTTTCCACAAAAAAATGTATTTTATTGTAAATTTACCATATTTGTAATATCACGTTAGACTGTATTTATTTTTTTATTTATTGTTTTTTTTTCTTATTTTTCATTTTTTTTTTGTTCTAATTTATTTATTTATTTATTTATTCATTTTCATTCATTCATTTTTTCTAATATAGTCTTTATAACGTTGTGATATTACAAGATTACCATAAATAAATTGTTTCGTCATTCTACATTTATTTCCTGCTTTTATACTAAAAATTACAAAAAAAAAAAAAAATTTCAAATTTTCCAACTTCAAATTGATTTCGGCACGCTTTCCCATCAAGCTAAAAGTCTTTAAAAAATTACGCGGTGATTTTGGGTCATTATCTATCGATTCAGGGGCTGGCAAGTATACCGTGAAGTTTTAGGGAAGAAAAAGTGCTTCGCGGTGGCCATTCGTACATCTTGTGGTTCATATAAAATAAAAATAAGAAAACAACAGTTAGTTTGATAGTTTATCTTGGGCCTGATCGCAGGTTTTTTTTTTAAATTTCGCAAAATGGCGGCCAATGACGGATCAATTTTTCAGTTTCAATTAATTCTTATTAACCTTTCCAATCTAATTCGCGTCAATTCAGAATAGATCTTTGATTCGCATTAATTTAGATTATTTCAATTTACGGACCATTGCAGGTGAATTCAATGGGTTATTTCCCCCTCGTAAAAAATCGCTCGTTAATTATTAATAAAATAGTATATTGTATACCAAGGAGGCAAAGATGGTTTAAGTCGGCCTCATACACGACTTGATGGTACACACGATAGTTTATACAACAAAAGTATGTTTTACAAGTTCATGCTCGATCCGGTACACAAAGTCGACGGACTACACACACGCATAGCAACGCATAACAACGCGAGTTGAAGGCTACGGCGCATGCGCGGAGTACAAGAAAGACCACTTTTCACTCCTAGGACTCCAAAGTAGCTAAAACTGAACTCTGCGCATGCGCATTCGCAAGCCCGCTCAGCTGTCGCTCAATCCCCCACTTTGTGTACCGAGATCGAGCATGAAAAACGCGTAAAACATGCTTGCGTTGTATAAAATAGAATTTTTGGTGAGAAGAAAAAATCCTTCGATGAGGCCTAAGTTTTTAATGCCTAGAATATGCTGTATAAATTTCATCTAAATCCATCGAGTGGTTTTTGCAATATAGTGGACACCGTATCCGGAAACATAGTTTTGAGAAAAACGCGTTTAAAGTTAAACTCTTATATTGAATACAAATGCATAAGCTATTAAATTACTAGAGTCATCTGCTGCTGGGCCATATAATAGACCTTCTGCCGATGCGCGAGCTTCCAAAACGTCGATTTGTTGCTGTCTACGTACCATTCTGCCTTCTGAGATCAGCTGCCTATGAATAATAAAAGGGCCCTACAGCTGCTGTAGGGTATCAACTGAACTTTTCATCGGATCCATTCGAAATTTTGACATAATAAACTCTTGAAAAAATTGCTCGTGAAAACTTAGAAGAAAGGATTTGACTTCTTAGAAACAAGAAGGTCGCAACCAACAGATTATAAGTGTGAGAATGAAATGTGAAAATGCCGGATAAAAATAGTATATTACGTACCTAGGCCAGCAAAGTACGAAATGTGAGGCTTTCTTTTTTACTGGCAAAGGAGTGTATACTATTTTTCTTCAACAGCGGAGGGAAACCAGCGAGTTTCCATCCGCAAATGAGGATGGAAACCAGTCGATTGCCGGTCCTCGTTTGCGGATGGAAACTCGCTGATTCCGCTCCGCTGTTGAAGAAAATAGTATGTTCACCTCGGAGAAAACAGTCATTGGCGCCTCGTATGAAGTTGAGAACACCTCGGCTTCGCCTCGGTGCTCACCTTCATACTCGGCGCGCAATCGACTGTTTTCTCGCTCGGTAAACAATATACTATTCTGTTCGACGGAGCCGGAAAGCGGCAACTTCGTTTAGCGCAGCGGCCCGAAAGTTGACGCTTTCCGGCCGGAGGAGAAAAAAGATAATATTCATTAACACTTTTTTATGCTATCAGCGCTAAAATTGAATTATATTGAAAATATAGCTGTGTTATACCAATAGGTTATTATCTGTTGATAGTAATAAAAATAGAGGCGCAGTATTTTGTCAATTCGGAAACATAATATAAAGGTTTATGAAGCTATATTTTTGGCTCTATGGCTGGTATTCATAGTCAGGTCTTGAGACCGGCGTGGTTCTAGACGGTCTCAAGACCGGCTCTCCGCCAATCAAGTCGTGTATGAGGCCGACTTAAACCATCTTGACGAATTCCGGTCTCAAGACCTGACTATGAATACGGGCCTATATCTATACCAAAAGTTGTATTAGATGAAGACTGTACTCCGATGATCATTTTCACAATGTGTGCAGTGTGAACGTCAATTATTCGCTACTCAGGTAATTGCGAGTATTTCCAGGAGACGCCACGAGGAGGCTAATTGACAATGTCTCCCACAAGGTTTCCCTTGCATCGACCTGCTCAGTCACCTCGTGAAGGAGATGTGAAACTGCGACGAGTCGACTTGCTCAGTCACCTCGTGAAGAAGATGTGAATCTGCGACGAGTCGACTTGCTCAGTCACCTCGCGAAGGAGATGTGAAACTGCGACGGGTCGACTTGCGCAGTCACCTCGTGAAGGAGATGTGAATCTGCGACGAGTCGACTTGCTCAGTCACCTCGTGAAGGAAATGTGAATCTGCGACGAGTCGACTTGCTCAGTCACCTCGTGAAGGAGATGTGAAACTGCGACGAGTCGACTTGCTCAGTCACCTCGTGAAGGAGGTGTGAATCTGCGACGAGTCGACTTGCTCAGTCACCTCGTGAAGGAGATGTGAAACTGCGACGAGTCGACTTGCTCAGTCACCTCGTGAAGGAGATGTGAATCTGCGACGAGTCGACTTGCTCAGTCACCTCGTGAAGGAGATGTGAAATTGCGACGAGTCGACTTGCTCAGTCACCTCGTGAAAGAGATGTGGAACTGCGACGAGTCGTTTGATCAGATCCGAAAAGTTGCGAACGAAGCAAAAAAAAAAATAATAAAATCACACGGAACTGTTGGTAGTCTGGTTCCATTGCAATCAAGATGAAAGGAAAAGATAGTAATAGAATAGAATGTTTTATTTAGAAAATGAGAGATCCGGCAGTAGTTAGTAATTTGTAGTCATCTCCCTCGCGTGACCGTGACGTGAATCCTGGGAGCGTAGGAACTTTGATAATATTAGAGAATTATAAGACTAAATGTGAATAACAGGGAAGACGAGAAAATCGGGAGTAGTTTGAAAACAGGTCATCTCCCTCGCGTGACCGTGACTTTAATCCTGGGAGCGTAGGAACTGTGATTAATATAATGAGAAGAGATGAGAATGAGAGAAAAGACGGGAAAATCGGGAGTAGTTTGAAAAAAGGTCATCTCCCTCGCGTGACCGTGACTTGAGTCCTGGGAACGTAGGAACTTTGATAATATTAGAGAATCATGTGAAGAGATGAGAATGAGAGAAAAGACGGGAAAATCGGGAGTAGTTTGAAAAAAGGTCATCTCCCTCGCGTGACCGTGACTTTGATCCTGGGAACGTAGGAACTTCGATAATATTGAAGAATTATAAGACTAAATGAGAATAACATAGAAGATGGGAAAATGTGGAGTAGTTTGAAAAAAGGTCATCTCCCTCGCGTGACCGTGACTTGAATCCTGGAAGCGTAGGAACTTTGATTTGATATTAGAAAATATAATGAAAAGAGATAAGAATAAGAGAATAAGCGGGAAAATCGGGAGTAGTTTGAAAACAGGTCATCTCCCTCGCGTGACCGTCACTTGAATCCTGGGAGCGTAGGAACTGTGATTAATATAATGAGAAGAGATGAGAATGAGAGAAAAGACGGGAAAATCGGGAGTAGTTTGAAAAAAGGTCATTTCCCTCGCGTGACCGTGACTTTGATCCTGGGAACGTATGAACTTTGATAGTATTAAAGAATTATAAGACTAGATGAGAATAACATAGAAGATGGGAAAATCGGGAGTAGTTTGAAAACAGGTCATCTCCCTCGCGTGACCGTGACTTGAATCCTGGAAGCGTAGGAACTTTGATTTAATATTAGAAAATATAATGAAAAGAGATAAGAATAAGAGAATAAGCGGGAAAATCGGGAGTAGTTTGAAAACAGGTCATCTCCCTCGCGTGACCGTGACTTGAATCCTGGGAGCGTAGGAACTGTGATTAATACAATGAGAAGAGATGAGAATGAGAGAAGAGACGGGAAAATCGGGAGTAGTTTGAAAAAAGGTCATGTCCCTCGCGTGACCGTGACTTTGATCCTGGGAACGTAGGAACTTTGATAATATTGAAGAATTATATGACTAAATGAGAATAACATAGAAGATGGAAAAATCGGGAGTAGTTTAAAAAAAGGTCATCTCCCTCGCGTGACCGTAACCCGTGGGAATAACAGTAAATGAATAAGAAAAAATAAAAAAATTAACACATTCGGCTCAGAATCCATTTCATTAAGCGTACCATATACTAAAACTGTAGTAATTTCTTCTTAAAAAAAGAGTTGTCCCTATACCAGCTGCTCAACATAGTCAAGTCAGCAACAATTTTCATTCCGTGGAACTATCTTGCTGGTAATTTGTGGAAAATTTGTCGTTGAAGGGAAAAACTTTCATTCATCTTCATCAGAATCCACTTCTATATTCTCATTCTCGCGTCCCATGTCTTTATTGTAGTTAATTACAATATGCTGACACAGGGACTCGAATTTCATACTTTGCCTGTTGGTTCGATAGTACGCTTTATATATGCTAAACGATCTTTCCACATCTGCGCAAGTAAACGGTGCATATTTCATACTGAGGGCGTCATCATCGATCCAATTATCCGGCAAATTTTGCATTCTGCCATTGATTATGCAGTTGTTCATGTTAATCATCTGCGTGAATCCATCGTTGTCGCCGAAAACCTGAACAATTTTATCCCGGATTTCTTGATGAATCTCCAGATCTTCTTGGAATTCTTGTTTCAATTCAGCAATCCTTTCGCACGTTTGAGCTAAACTACATTCTTTTTTTTGTAGTTGCTTGATACTTAAAACGAGACACGAAAATTTGGCAGCAATGTCTTCCAACTCTCCGAGGTTTTCATCTCTTTCCAAACATGCTTGCAAATTTCTCACAGCTTCACTGTTCTCTTCGAGGCCCATAAAAACTGCTTTCACGCGTCCGTAGTGTAAAAAATAATAGTGGCAAGCTTGGATCCACGTGCCCCATCGTGTCGTCACCGGTCTTGGTGGTAGAGGTACATTTGGAAGCGCAGCTTCGAAGATTTCAGCACGCGTTTTAGATTTAGAGAAAACTTCTTTGGCACTAGCGACGACATCATTAATCTCCTCATAACACTCTCTTACTTTTTCAGCTACATTGTGACATGCGTGTGCTAAACATGTCACGTTTACGAGTTTCGGGTATGTTTGTGCGAGAATTCCTGCAGACGCCTTCATGTACGGAGCAGCATCCGTCAAGTATAGCAGAACTCTGTTTGGCTCAAACCCTGCCGGCTCAAACTTATTCAAGCTGTCAATCACATACGCAGCCATGTTTGCAGCGTTTGCTCTCACAACTTCTCCACATCTAATCTGCCGTCCAGTGGAAGCTCGGTCTTGATATAATGCACCGATAATAACGTTGGTAACGCAGCGACGCTTAGAGTCTATTGTTTCGTCCACTGAAACCCAAATAGGACAATCTCCTATTTCTTCGCGTATAGCCGTTAAAGTTTCGTTATATATAATGGGCACATAAGTTTTGCTCATTGTTGTTGCATCTGGGATTGTATGTCGTGTATGAACTTGGAGAAAGGTGGCAAAATCAGGTTGACA
The DNA here is from genome assembly GCA_963992785.1 of Tenthredo livida. Classification (NCBI taxonomy): domain Eukaryota; kingdom Metazoa; phylum Arthropoda; class Insecta; order Hymenoptera; family Tenthredinidae; genus Tenthredo; species Tenthredo livida. Next base: position 7,412,775 of record OZ023073.1, read on the forward strand.
AACTTTGTCGAAACAAATATCTGATTTTACGCATGCGCTTGTCAAGTCTTTAAAAAACGCAGAGTGTCGACTGTTCAAGTTTGTCAGATGTTGTGGATTCGGGAAAACTGGTTGATTCCGTATCCCAAGAACCTTTTGGTGTTTAGGGGTTCGTACGTGACGCTCGAATGCGTATCTCTTCAATACGACAAATGCTGTTGTACATAACAAACAACGAACACAGTTCTCTTCAAGCCGAAAATGGTCGTTGGGCAGTCGTAATTCCCTCAGGATTCGTCGGTAAACAAGAACACGGCCACCCTCAGCCGCCATAGCTAATATTGTTGAAACAATTTACAGTAATTATTAAAAAAATCCAATGTACTCTCTAGGTATGAAAGAGTGAAAATTTCACTAATTCAATCAGTGATTCAGTTTATTTGTTCAAATCATCGAATTACGACTGACAAACCAGTACCTTCATGTAGTACTGTTTGGCCAGTGATTCAGATAGATAGGCTGTGGATAGAAGTGGATACGAAATTAGGGATACAAACGGATTGGCGGGACTTTGAATTCGAACAGACTATCAGAGGGATTCAGATAGATAGACTGTATATAGAGGTAAATGCGATGTTAGGGATACAAACGGATTGGCGGGACAGTAAGCTGCAGATTTTTCGAATGGGGTCGTCCAAGAAAAAATTTTTGTTTTACTTTTTGGGGCGCATGAAGTGAAAAATAACTCAAAATAGCCCGCGTAGAAATTGGAAACGGAAACTGACCAGTAACTGTCCAGTTTTTCCGAATTCCATCCGGGCGCTAAACAGTCGAACTAGACAGCCCCCAGCCGGGAATGTAACGCTCTACTAGACAGTTCAACTATCCTAGTTCAACCATCCGGGTACTGTTTAGTTTTTCCGTCTTATATTGTACATTAACCGGGACCTCTACAGTTATAATGTATACTCAAATTATTTTCAGTTATAGGGGAGACCGGGGACAAAAGTAACAATTTTTACTTAGAGCCCAATTGTAAATTCCACAATCAAGATGAAATAGATCTAATGGCACTTTCAGATAGTATATTCATTCCTCTAATAATAACCAAATGGAAGAATTTTCATATCAGTCTGTTATAGAGTTATAATCACTTCAATCGAACATGGCGATTGTTACTTTCGTCCCATACCTAAGGGAGGAAAGTAACATCTGTTTCTTTCGTTTTTTTTTTTCAAACAGATATAAATCAGTACAGAAACTTCACTTAGTTTTACAGTACTTCACGGAATTGATTATAATGAAGCAAAAAATATTATAATATCCTCAGATAAACTTCATTTATAATAAATCAACAAATTATTGAATATTTATGCAAGAATTATTTATTTTCTTGACTATTATTAAAATAACAAATTAATAACACAAACACGAGAATCTTTTGATCATAGGTAACTTCGAGGCATTCTAAAGATCAATGACAAAATTACAATAGGTTCCTAATAGTGTTATGTTACTTTTGTCCCCAACCTCATTTTCCAAAATGAAAAAATTATAACTTCGGAAAAACGAAGAAAACATAGGACTTCTACGCAGTCATTAATAAAGCGACTTTTCAAGAATAATCTGGCAAAAATTCATGGTAGTATTTACATATTTACTACAGGTTTCCATAAGAATACCAAGTATCGAAAAACTTAGTCAAGTCCGCCAAAAACACAAAATCTCCACCAAAACGTGTGAATTGCACGCGTGGGTGCAATCGATAGCTCAAACTGAAGCAGCATCGAACACGCTTACTATGATGAAAAACACAACTTTTAGATTTCATTGTGTGCGTTGTGGGAGGCCTTGTTACTTTCATGACGTGTTACTTTTGTCCCCGGTCTCCCCTACTATTATTTCATCAAAATTGAAAATAAAGTGATCATGCTCCCGTTACCACTCATAAAATCTGAGAATGATATGACAGAATATCATTCTCAGAGGATTATTATTAGAGGAATGACAGAATCTTATAAGATATGACAGAAGATTTATAATGTCATTATTGCATTGATAGTGATCATTCTGTTGTGCTACCTCCACATTTTGTGAGTTGAAGGGGCATGCACATAAAAATGCTATTCCTGAATAAAGAAATAAAATATTCTTGCTTCCAGAAATTAAAAATTATTCTCGAATTGAGAATAATTCAGCCTTCGAATTAACAAGTACTATATCACATACTTTTAGCTTAAGAATACTTTTGTTATGTAAAAAGATATATCTGAGCGTGAGTGACATTATGTTATCATTTTCAATCTGTTGCATTGACTAGAATTATTGTTCAATGGAAAAAAAAAAAAATTGATCACTTTTCGTAAACTACTGTAATATTAAATAACGAAATAAAAGAAAAACATGCTAAGCCTGATTATGAGTATAATTTAAAGGATGGAGTCATCGAATTAGTTTCTAAGAATATAAGTGTGAATGAATCTGGGTTGCGATTCTGTAACTCTCCGCTAACTCCGCTAACTCCGCTAACTTCCCTGATGCCCAAAAGCATATTCATATAACGTCGCATGGCTACGCGTCTATTGGCTTGTTTTCCATGTTCATACACAGAGTAACTGATTCCGCGACGGCGAGAGGCACCGATGAGTGGGGATAGTACAATAATGAGCAGTTAATCCGAGGACCTAAAAGTGCCCATATTCGTTACCAGAAAAGTTTTGGAAAAATGACGAACAACAATATTTTTAGAGCTTATTTGGGTTCCACGAGTTGTTTTACTTCACCATTATATACGGGATAAAAATTTGACAAGATTAGGGACGCTGTCTTTCGATAAAAACTTCCAGCTCGAAAAATTTGCGAGAAGATCTGTGGGGGTGAGGCCGGATCCGATGTCTGGAATTGGTAGACAGACTTGCTCATATATAAAGTATAGACGATTCTACGACGGCGAGAGACGAGGAATAGGGATAGTACAATAATGAGCAGTTACTCCTAGGACTGTGCTCCTATTCGTACTTGACTGATATCTTCGTACTTCCAATACCGATTATGAAGTATTACAGTAACGATAAAATATTTGTGAAAAATGATAAACGAAAGCTCTGGAAGCGATATAATATTTTTTCTACGGCCTTGTGACGAAAAATAATAATGGAGCTTATTTGGGTTCTACGAGTTGTTTTCCTTCACTTTCGCCAATTTTTTGGAGTACGAATGGGATTGGACATTGAAGATGAAAAACGGATCACCTTGAGGTACAATTTAGCAAAAATGTATTGTACTTACTGCGATTAAATTCCTTTCCTCGTCTTCTTTTTTCTTTTTTTTTTTCTTCGCGCCTTGTCGTCAAGTTCTCGAACAACAATGGACAATCTACGAATACACGCCAACCAGAAAACAAATTTCGCGGCCTATAGCGGAACCTTGAGCCTGCGCGCGCATGGAATCACTGGCCCGGCGCCTCGGTTTACCATTGACGTCGCGTGTCGGGGAGAGTGGCTCTCGCTGACCGTAGAACCGCGCTCACGAAAATCCGATGCGACGACCCTGTCTGCGAGATTAGGCTGGATTAGGCCCCGAACCGTTCACATTCGCGAGGTCCCGGTACACCAAAGTGTATAGCGATGAAATTACCGCATCTCGGTCTTGCCCGAGATAAGCGTAACTTCATAATAAAAATACTTTTCGTCGTCTTTGATTTATGAAATTATATTATAATATATTATATATTTATATGACCAAAAGTTTTTCTCGGCGAGCGCCTGGCATTGGTGCCAATAAAGCGTTGGACCACAACCGAACATCAACGAGGTAAACTGCTTTCCTGATAAACTAAGCTCGAAGGAAGGCCGATTTTACCCCGAGGTAAGTGAATCACAATTATCGCACGTGATAATTTGTTCTTGAAAATGTAAATAAGGATAAAATGCCAGAATAGGTCAATATAATCATAGAGTCATCGAATAGATGTGATTGAAGGGCATGCGAAAATAGTAGTGACGAATAAATAGTCGCTCGAATTCGGGTGCCATGCTGTGGGTTCTATCTAAATTTACATTTTACAGTTGGCGTTGCAATGAGAAAATATTATTTATTCACAGAAACTGGACATTGATGCGCATCGCTATGCCAAGAGTGATCCTGGGCAAGGTTTCATAGATGACAAAGTTCGCAGCACCGCCTGGCTGAGCAGTTCAGAAGCTGACAGAGCACCTCGTACTCAGCGCTGAAATGCTGCCACCGGTCGACTGACTTTAGGTATCCGTACGCCTCCTCGAAGCCTCCTCTTCATCACTGTAGTACTGGTCTACTTGTAAAGCTTTTCTTCTAACATGACAGCTCAGTCATTGCCGAAGTCAGAAAGGAAGAATATGCTGGGTGCAACAATCAAGTTCGTTCGGCTCGTGTAACATTGGAATTTGTCAACTTACATAGCGCTGAAGTCACACTATTTGATTGTGTTTTCATTTTTGCCAATGTGAAATCTAAATCGTGTTCGCGCGCTTCGTAGAAACAGTTTTATCAAATTCGAGTGCATTTCAGACGGCGGTGCTTCGGACAGATTGGATCTTTCAGCTTCGTTGGATCAGGAATACCGAAAGTCGAGAAATTGGAATGCTAATCGAGCCAGATGTCGTCGATTATCCTGCGACGGCACTGTTTTATAGAACATTCGCAGAGTTAACCGTAAGAGTATTGTCCAAAGCAAAGAACCAACTCGATTGACTCGGTGTACCGATACTCTTAGAATCCTACGCAAACTAACTGAAAACCTAGGTAGAGAAAAATCTATTTTGAAATTTTATGCAGTAAAAATTTTCGATTTAACTGTCACAATTCTGACGTTGGCACGACCACTTTCTTTACAGTTGTAATCATTATACGCGCTCGAGCTGGCCCGATGAACAATTGAACCTCCGATGATGCTGCAGTCTCTACGATGAAGTCCCCCGGAGCCTATGATTGCGACTTCGAAAGGTTTGCTGTGGTCTGAAGGTTACCCGAAGAGCCTCAAACTCAGAGAACTCTGAACTTGTGTTACGAAATAAGTAACGCAGCAAAATTCTAATAGTATTCCCTAGATTATTTGTAATATTGTAATTAATCAAATGACGGAATGATTAGAAGAGAAATTGCTCTTCGAATTTCACTTTGTTGCTTCCTTTGTGACACTATTTTCAACAAGTTCTGTAAGTCTGAACAGTTTCTTGCTTATCTTTTGGAGTAGAACTAGCTTGAATGAGTGTAGTGATTTGAGAGGTTATTCATTTAGGGTTATTGTGCTAGAAGTTCATTCATGAGTTTTATACAATTCGAATCTATCTTTCCCTGAGCTATGATATTGCAGCTCTTTGCGCTTTATCAATAATTATTGTGTAAAAGGTATTCCACGAAGTACAGAGTTACTCCTCGTAATGCTTCTGAAATAGGCTTTATTCGAAAATCTCCCATGCGTCTGAGTTATTCTTGAATCTTGCTGGGCTTGCACACACATATTTTAAGATGCGTGAGGCACAAACCCACATCGGTTTTCAGAAATAGCTACGATACTTTGACTTTGACATTTTTTTTGATGAAAAAAAAACGATATATTTCCAATTATTTTTTCTCAAATCCGTAATTTTGTCTCGATTTACAAAATCTGACGTGGGTTTGTAGCTAGTGTGTGTAGAAACGTACCATGAAAATTTGGAGCGCTTTCGACAAAAACTCAGACTCATTGGACTTTTTCAACTGCCAGAATCCTAGTTCAGAGATAAATCGCTTTGAATTTTTTTTGTTTTTAATTATTCACAAAGTTAAAGAAATTCAAGATATAAGTTATAGCAACTTGAAGAAAATTCAACATATATATATGGGGAATTCCACGTGATCTTGGTAAATGTTTGACCCTGACACCTTCCGATTCGGGCCATGATTTTTTATGGTATTATACTTGACCGAAGAGACGCATCGAATTTTTTTCAGATTTTTTCGAAACGCCGCCATTTTTGTAAAAATGCACAAAACTCCAACATAAGAGCCCCAATTTAAAAATCCGAAAAAATTCTGAAAAATCCTCTGTCAGATATCAAAATTTTCCAGCCTTGAGTCAGAGTGGGCAAACGTTTGCTTCCATTCTATTCCGTGATTTTTTCGAAAAAAATTATGAAAAAGAATAGCAGCAGATGCCAGTCCACTGAGAAGTATTGCTTGAACGTTTTTATACGTCACGCACGATTTTTGGGAATTTTTGCTGATTTTTCCGAAGCGATTATATTTCTTCTCATATTTTTGGATTCAGATCGGATGAAAAAAAATCGCATGTGAAAAATCTGATAAAATTTCAAAAAATCGTGCGTGACGTATAAAAACGTTCAATCAACAGTTCACAGTGGACTGGCAACTGCTGCTGTTCTTTTTCATAATTTTTTTTCGAAAAACGTACGAAAAAGAATGGAAGCAAACGTTTGCCCACTTTGGCTCAAGGCTGAAAAATTTTGATATCTGGCAAAGGATTTTTGAGAATTTTTTCAGATTTTCAAATTGGGGCTCTCATGTTGGCGTTTTGTGAATTTAAAAAAAAATGGCGGCTCTTCGAAAAAATCTGAAAAAAATTCGGAGCGTCTCTTCGATCAGGTACGATAACATAAAAAATCATGGCCGCAATCGGAAGGTGTCAGGGTCAAACATTTACCGAGTTCACGTGGAATTCCCCATATATTTTAGCAGTTCGGTTGATACAAACTTGGTCTTGTCGAGTCTGAGCAATTTGTCCTGCGGGCAGCGAATCATGTGGTTGATAACTTGTAAATCTGGTTTTGTAAAATGAATACAAACATTTGGAAGAATATTGATTCGCTATATAAATTTGAATGCTCATCTCTGGTGAAGTGTGTGACCAAAAACTTCAATATGATTTCCAACCGTAGAAAAACACATTTTGGAGTTGTTGTCTTATGGGGGTATACACACCTTGAAAAGGATTTTTTCCAAATCACTGCTACGCTCTGTGAAAACATTCTAGTGACTTAGTTTTTTTACGGTTGATTAGTTTCATAGTTTTTTCCAAATCTGGAAAAATCATGTACCATGTATCAAAATAGCACTAATTAACTGTAAAAAAACTGAGTCACTAGAATGTTTTCTCAGAGTGTAGCAGTGATTTGAAAATAATTATTTTTTATTATTATAATTTTTTTACTTCACGTAAATCACTTGAGTGTTGTAGCTTGATGGAAAACTGCATCTGAAGTTCCTTATTTTCACAGATTAAAAAAGCAATAACCGAAATATAGGGAAATTGAAAACTTCTGCTGGAACGCTGATACGCATTATACGCTTTATTGAGCTTAATAAATTTTTTTTCGGTTCAAGGATTTGTGTACGTGAAGATAAGGGTTCAAAGAACACTTTTCCGTAAAAATAAAAACAAAAATCGATTTTTTTCAAATTTTATCCTCAAATTTCAGTACTTCCTACCCTTGAGCCCCTTATTATGCCACGCATTGCCGCGTCCAATGCTGTACTCCACAGCATTAGTATTATATTGGCACTCACAAAATTAGTCATCCCACCTGTTTTCATCGACAGAATATTAAAACTTGCAGTAGGGTGAGTGCACCAGTGAATGAACGATTAAGCGTACGGTCAGTTTTAAGGAAGGTTTTCTTTATACTAGATGGTTGTTGCTTAACAAAACCAGTTCTATTCGACACATCGTATCCTAAATATTTGGGATCGCTTGTTGAAACGTGTTATCCAAACAGAAATCCATATGAAAGAACCTATCCGAAACTGAAATGGCAATTTCACCAGTAATTGAACACTTGGACCCAGTCAATAAACAGCCTTCGATCCAGTAAATGAGCAGACCAATCCGAATAAACAGTAGGTATCAAATAAGTCGGTAGGTAGTTATAGTTAGTATTATAAAGAAACATTTTAATTGAAATAACATCTCATTTTCATATCGTTCATTCACTGGATTTACGTATAGCAGTGCTGTTCATTAAAGAAGAAGAGAAGACACCCTGTTCTGAGTAGCAATGTATTATTATCAGCGTAGTAGAAGGAATAATCACCCGAATGAATAAATTTAAAATGAAATTGAAATTACAATAAAATACTGTATAACACTGTTATATATGAAGTAGTCTCTGTCAACTCAGACACCCATTTCACTTGAGGTCTCCGAACATTCTGTAATAATTTGCACACGTTGTTGGGGATGTATTTTTTTTTTTTTGGAAATGTATTACCGGTCATTGCATTCCAGACATGGTTTTAATCAATCGTTATCATGAGAAAAAAAAAATTGTATAAAAAATGGGGGTTAAAATATATTAATTGTCCCACGGAGAAAATATATCATCATTATGAAAGAAATAAAAATAAAAATTTGTAAAAAGTTGAGACTAAGGATATGAAAGCTGATGTCCCAACACAATATCTATGAATATTTATACATATATTATTCATATTCATTCATATTTAAACACGTGTTTCAGGGTTCGGCCGCGCCGGTGTTGGCGCGCAGCCACGCGAGTAACGAACGGCAACGTCGCAACTCCGTCTTCCTTGCGGACGCGCACCGTAATAGTCGTAGCCCGTCGTAGATAGAAGTGGATACGAAATTAGGGATACAAACGGATTGGCTGAAGATTGAATTTGAACAGACCGTCAGAGGGATTTAGATAGATAGGTTGTGGATAAAAGTGAATGCGAAATTAAGGATACAAACGGATTGTCGGGACTTCGAATTCAAATAGACATTAAATGGGAATGAGATGGAAAGGCTGTGGATAGTAGTGAATACGAAATTGAGGGTACAAAATGATAGACGGGACTTTGCCTTTGAACAGACCATCAGAGAGATTTAGATAGATGGACTGTGGATAGAAGTGGAACCGAAAATAGGGATACAAACGGATAGGCGGGACTTTGAATTTAAATAGGCATCGAATGAGATTCAGATAGTTGGGAGTGGATAAGAAATTGGGAATATGCAAAGATAGGCGCGATTCTTATTTTGAGCGGACCATCAGAGGGATTCAGATAGATAAGCTGTGGATAGAATTAGATAAGAAATCAGAGATTAAAAAGGATGGGCTCTAGTTTGGATCTAAATCAGATAGAGGAAGATTCACGTAGATTGGCGGTGGAAAGGATTAGAAAGGAAATTAGGGATTGGAAAGGATAGGCCCTAGTTTGGACTCAAAAGAAGATAGCAAGAGATTCGCAAAGATAGACCGTTGATAGGGTTAGATTAATTATCTTAATCCCTTTCTATCCAAAGGATCCAAAGTGATTCAAGTGGATAAAGATTCTATCCGTTAACTTCCAGCAGGGGAGTTATCGAGCGAAAACCGTTATTGGGATATCATAAAAAGAAATAAAACAAATAATTATAATGAAATTTTTTTAAAAGTTGAGACTAAGGATATGAAAGCTGATGTCCCAATACAATATCTATGAATATTTATACACATTGCTTACGTGTGCATGTAGTACGTACCTCGTAGTCTTGCTTGTACGGAATTATCGTCGGATTACACTTTTTCACACACAATTATTAATAAATTATTTTACTCGTCAATATGCTGGCTCAGAACCGGCGAGTTTGTCTGAAACACGTGTTGCAGGGTTCGGCCGCGCCGGTGTTGGCGCGCAGCCACGCGAGTAACGAAGGGCAACGTCCGTCTTCCTTGCGGACGCGCACCGCAATAGTCGTAGCCCGTTAACCACGCGCAACCATTGTCAGATTGTTTGCTTGTATGATAATTTTGAATATCATATTAATTTACAACCGTTGTCAGTAAATGTATAACGAGACTATTTCTGTGACTGTGATACTTAATAGATTACAACCTTACGCTAAACCTAACCTATCAATCTTGGCATGGTACTATTTCGGCGAGGATCTTACTTGGACTAAGGAACTCATCGAACGATGCGCACCATCTCCCGAAAGTTGGCCACAATATCCCATAGAGTTCAAAGGTGATTAAAAAAATGATTCGGTTATCTGAAGCGCGATAATTTTGGTGGTTCAAAATAATCCGATCCCCCCTTTTTTCAGGTGCATCATCTGAAGAGAAAGAGTACGAGTAAAAAAGATATTTCCCACTTGGCGAGTGATTTTCACCTAATTTCCAAAAAAATTACAGCTGGCATGATTTTCAATGTATTCATCTTAGTTTTATCAAGATCTATACTTTTTCACCCTTATTTCGGATTTCAATGCTTTCATGAGCCAGAACGGAAAATATCTGTTTTCATCGTACTGAAACTTTTCAGGGGGTATCCTTGAAAAAATTCGGGGGTACATATATACATGATGCATTGTTTTGTTGTGCGTGAGACATTTGTGACTTTTTTTTATTCTTTTTCATATCAACATACAAAGAAGATACGAACAAATTACGTGTACTTGAAAGTCGGGCTTTCACCACTGACTCAGAATCTCGAGGAAGGGCAAAATCTGAAAAGAATGAGGAAACGTATAAATCACGATTGGATATCAGCACAATGTTGTCCAATACTAACAGTAAATCATTATCCAACGGATTAACGACCGTCCAAATCATGTGATCGCACCAGGACCGTGGGTAATAAAATTAAAAATGTTGCAACAGACTCTGACGAAATGTATAGCTCGGATAGGTCAGTTGAAAGAAACGTAATAGATCTGTGACAAAAAACACACGTAAAAGGATTGGAAAAAAGCTGAGTGAGCCTGCAACGAGACGATCTAAATAACAATTACGTTATTGCCACTGCCGGATCATCAAATGCATCATCTGAATCTGCTGTGAAAATAATGAACGATTCGATCATTAGAAGTGAATCTGGGGATATTTCTATTAGAAATGGAAAACAAGGTGAATAATTATCATTTATTTTTACTGTAATCATGAAAAATTCGGATGAACATTTTTGTCTTTGGGATGTATAACTGTTCAAAATTGATCTATAGCAATCCTTTTTATCTTTTTTATATAAGAAAACTCTAAAGTCAGAAACGAAGCAGCGGCTTCAATACTCAAGGTAGTGGAAAATATTGTACGCGCCGGCTAATCACTGACAGCTCTGTCGGCACATGTATCTGAAGGTATTGAATTGCTCGTCCTACTTTATTATAAAATTAAAGAATATATCTGATTGTCACGATTCAGATTTTCGTTTTTATACTCAGATTCATTGACTACGATAGATCAACACGACAAAGAATCATAGTTCTACTGTTCATCAAGTGATGTATCACGCCAGAATGATTTACAAAGTCCGGAGCATAATCCTTAGTCTAAAAGCACAGGCTGCAGACGACTCGAGAATAATGTTATCCGAAAAAATCAACACAGCTAGGCCTATACAGTCCACGTAAACTGTGGGTGGAGGTGAGTGTTCTTTGCGATGGCACATAAATAACATTGATATCAAAATACCACAATTCAAAGATGGAATCCTACAGTATTTTTATCAGGCACCGACATAAAAATATTGATATCAAAAATGTACCTGAAATTGCGAAACTCGTTTGGACTTAAACTGCTATGAAAGGTAGAGCTAAGCTTTGGTATGATGCTGGTAAAACTTAAATCAATTCTTATGTTCAATTTCGTCAAGCAATCTATAATGAATTTTTTATTCAAGAATACTCACAGCATTGCCAGATGAGATTAGATTAGATTTATTCCTTGATTGCCTATTGACATAGAGAGCCCTGCACTAATCTTATGGGAATTGGCTTCCGGTGGATTTGAAAAATGTCGAAACACTTTCGAGATACGGTCGTTCTGATCAAAAGTCTCAATGGGCGAAATACTTTATACTTTATCACTCTTTCGTGATACACATTTTAAAAATTACATGTTAAGATTTTGTATTTATCGCATTCTTCGTCAAACCATTTTTGGTCTTGTGGCTACAACTTTGATTGAATTTACTATGTTGAAGGCCATGCCATCTGTACCTTAGGCTTGTCGTTAGGAACAAAATTTACGGGCCGTCCCCCAAATCGACTCCAAATAAATCTAAACTCATGAAATTGGGAAAAAAATAACCATCACATTGGCATGGGATGACTCATAAACAATCTTGAGGGCAGGGGGGTGGCTACTTTTTTTCCACATAGCAGCATTTCCGTAGACCAATCTGTGAGAATTTCAGATCTTTACGTCCATAATTAGACCCACAGTGAAATAATAACTGAAAAGACCCCGTGTATTTCAAATGGAGAAGTTTATCCTCTGTGGCCAAGAGTCAAGATTTAAAATAAAAATCTTAAAAAATTACAGGATGAGTCTTGATTCATTTGGAGTCGATTTGGGGGGCGGCACGGGAAATTCATGTTTTTTCACGTTCTAACGGCCACCCTACTGTACCTAAGCTTACCTCGATTACCGCTTCTAAGTTTGACATGTTGTACATATAATAGACTTAACCGGCATGCTGTTATTGTACTCCAAAATCAACTTCGAACTGACTTTCACCGACAGATGGTTAGATAATAACAATGAGCTTAGTACCTTAATGTTAACTCTATGAGGTCTCGTCCTCTCGCGTTGAATATCTGGTTTTTATTGTGAATAATTCATGGTAATTGCTCAGGGTCTATGTGCCTGTTATTATTAGTGTTTTGTTTATTTATTTGGTTTAGATACGAAGATTATTTTCCTGTTCCTATGCTCAGTTATGACAGAGATGCACTCGTCGGTCTTGTATATGTCCTCCGTATATTTTTATAGTATTTTTTGTTTCTTGCAATAATCAATCCTCCGCTGGCGCAACCTCTGGCTGCTGATTTTATAGCTAGGCTGTCGAACACCTTGTGGTCTTTTGATAATAATAGGGTTGGGCTTGTAGTATGCCACGATTCGCTTACTATGTCCTGCTCCGTTAGCTCGATTGTCATCTGGTGTAAGTTATTCAGTTCTTTAGGCATGGTCGGATTCAAATTTCGTTGCTATTGGGTGCTTTGCTGCTCTAGTGCAGGGGTCTCTCGTCGGGTCCTGGTCTTACCATGATATTTTGATTACGTAGTCATGAAATGCTTGTACAAAATTTGCAGAGATGCTTGCGAATCAGATTTGCTGTTGAGATTTCGTCAAAGTAGGCAGTAGAGTATACAGTTGAACTATTCTCCTAGAGATATTCGACATTGCCGATTGTGAGGTGTATCACATAATCGAAAAGCGTTACAGATTTCAGAGTCGGTAAATAGCGTGCCAACGTTTGGAATGATGCGACCACGTCAGAATGTTCAAGATTCCATTCCACTAGATTTTTCATATTCATTGGATAGTAATCTGTTTTTAATTTACGTAAACAATTAGTCAATTCTGTAGTTTTATGTACAGTTTCGTATATAATACAGGCCAAAAAGTTGTTTAGCATTCGTGTTTTTTTATTCCAAATCTAAATAGCCGAAAAGCACTCGCATTACCCAGGAATATCGTTCGATTTGTGTTGCCCAAATTTTAGATGGATTTTTGGAAACTTGTACTATCAGGGAGTACAGGCTTATTACTTTTTCTTTTCTTTTGTCGACCACGTTTATCATGCTACGAAACGTGTAGAATATGAATATGAATTCACTCTCCAAGTTAGAAAGCAGTTCGTCAAAGTATCTCTTTTTTTTCACATATTTCAGTAAGTCTTACAGTATCGATGTCACAACGACAAATTTGCAAAAAAACACAAAAAATTAAAATAACAAAAAAATCAACAAAAAAGTGTTTATTATAAATTTAAATTCAAAACAGTTCCATGAAGTATTCCCCATGGAATATAGTCGTAGATTTTTTTTTGGCTTAATTCGGTTTTAGAATCTACGATATTCACCATACTCATTATCATCGTCGGCCGAAATAAAATAAGAAAATACAAATAAGGTGCGGAATAGAACACTAGCCCTGACCTTGGGTTCAATAAATCGTTTATAACTTTATTCGTTGGTGTCTCTTCACACGCTGTGACCTAGGTGACTCGTATATCTGACTTCCTGAGCAGAAATCCTAGCACGGCGGCGGTTCTTATAGAACGGGCCAACGTGAAAACGATATCGGCATCCCGATGTGACGGCCTAATATCGAAAGTTTTTAGCGGCCCGACCCTGTCCCAATATCGAAAATTAATTTAATGGTTATACCCTGGCCCACTACCTCGGCCCAATATTGGTATCAGATTGGCACCGAATACAGCGGGTGTACCTCGGCATGAGATATCCATCCGACGTTCGTTCCGATTGAACCCCCGGGACAGCGGTTGAACATCGGCGTTCGATATCTGTCCAATATCGGATCCAGAATGACCCCCGATACGACGGCCGTGGCTCGACACGAGACATCCACCCAACGTTGGTCATGGATCAATCGCCATGCCCCCGGCCGAACATAGGCGTCCGATATCTGTCCAATATCGGATCCAGAATGACCCCTGATACGACGGCCGTGGCTCGGCACGAGAGACCCACCCAACGTTGGTTGCGGATCAATCGCCATTCCGTGCAGAAATTGATGAACCGCGGTTGTTCTTATTGAACGTACCAACGTCGAACCAATATTGGCATTCTAATGTTCTAATGTAACGGCTTTGCATTGTCAATTCCAGCTGGCCCGAGTTCGGCACAATATCATGAACCGCGACAACGGCTACACGTTGTTGCACTAGATTGGGCCAGTGCTGGCTCCATATTGGTTGCCAATAGATCGTTCAAATATATCCACGTAGTATGTTCACCCAATATTGGCCGGATAAGCACCCAACATTGGCCTCTGGCTGGCAACCGCTGCAGAAGTTATACCGTGGTTGACAATCTCGGTCCGAGGTCGAACTTGAGCTAGCAGCCGTTGCGGAAGTTATACCGTGGTTGACAATCTTGGTCCGAAGTCGAACTTGAACCAGCAGCCTATGCAACGGTCATACTGTAGTTCACAATCTCGGTCCGAGATCGAACCTGAGCTAGCAGCCGTTGCAGAAGTTATACCGTGGTTGACAATCTTGGTCTGAGGTCGAACTTGAACCAGCAGCCCATGCAACGGTCATACCACGGCCCGGAATCTCGGAACAAGACTGGCCTCAAAACACCTATTTATAAATTCTATAAAATAAATACGGGGCATGATATACTGGCCCAATAACGCAAGACTATATAGGGCCGTGGATGGATGCCAATATCTGCCCGAATCAGAAACGCGCCATTTACCCAAGCACGTCAGGCAATATTGGGCCACCGTAACATCGAATCTTGGTCCGGTGCCGGCACCCAAGCTTGGTCCGACTTTCTTTCGGTGTTATCGGGCCAATACGGAACAGCGTTACATTTCAATCACGGACCAAAACTGAATAGTAATCGCGGGCCAAGATTTTTCGAGCGGCTGCAGCGTTGGACCAATATCGCGCCGTCGTGAAATTTCTGCTCGGGTTATGTCTAATGGCGTATATCTCGCAGCGCTGCGACGCCTGCGCATCCTCGTTCTCTTACCGGCGGTCGGATTTGAATGTGTCTTTACGCCGGATATATAGCAGGCATATCTCTCTCTCTCTCTCTCTCGTTCGAATAGTGTATAACTCTACGTGTATTGCAGCCAGGGTTGCCACCACTCCGGGTTTGACCCGGAGACTCCGGGTTTTGGTTACTTTACTCCGGGTTCCGGGTTAAAAACTAAATCTCCGGGTGAAACGTATGACCCATTATTTGTCATCCAGACCAGACTCCTTTGTTGAAAAGTGTATCAGCAAATTCAAAATATATTTTCAAATTCAAAGCTAATAACCAAAATTGATCATAATTTTCGTTCGCTTCGTGGAGTTACTTGTCATTTACTTGTAGTGAAAATGTTGCGTATTTATAACTAGTCGATCAACCGTACAAACGTTTCTAAGTACACGGAGAGAAATTTAGCTCGCGCTCTGTCTCAGTAATGGTGGCGCTACTGTACGACATGTAAAGTACGTGAGGCGTGCGCTTTTGGTGTGTTGGGCGCCCCAAAATCTGGAACGCTCAGAGTCTAAGCTAGTGGGACAGAGATCGTCTTAATGAAAGAACGTTAGGTTACTTTTGGGACGCTAGGCTGCCCAACTTTTGGCGCTCGTAGAGACCTAATGACTTGGTATAGTCGACGTCTTATAATAGTTCGCCGCCGGTACTAGCGCGGGACACACAGCGTACGTTAACGACAGACAGTTACTTTACCACCAAAAAGGACGCCCTCTGAACGACGTGGTACGTATGCCGTGCGAAATTTCTCTCCGTGTAGTTTTATTGTGATTTCTAATAAAGAGCGTTGAAATTTTCATTTTTACCCCTACCCCCCCCCCCCCCCCTTCCGCCTGCCAATCTCCGGCTCAGAAGTCGGCCTGAGGTGGCGACCGTGATTGCAGCCGTGCAGGTTCCCTGCGATTCCTCAGCGATCTGCGCAAGTTCAAGGGATCTGACTTTATTCCTTCATTGTTCTTTACCCGACCGCTTTCGGCTTTAATTTCATTTTTCAATTTTTTTTCTGTTGTGCAGGGGTCTTCGGGCGCTAGATTCCGGTCAGCTCTCTCTCCGTTCCCTGTACAAATAGTTTACTTCTATAGTTCTCTGTTGGTTCCAGTGGCCCGACTGTCGTGATTTCCTAGGGAGGATATGGTTTTGCTCGTGTTTATTCGTATCTTACGTCGTAGGGTTGTTCGAGGCTTCTTTTCGAAGGCGTGTTACTGGCCGATTGCGCGTATTTGGTTCATGTGCCGTTTCCATACCCGATCATCGTCCAGCTCCACCTCGTATATCAGATTTCCTAGTTTTTCTCTGTCACGTCCGTGATCAATGGTAATATCAGTAGATAATGTGATTCAAGATCGGTATCATACATATCGAAAACCCCCAATATTCTTTCGATAGAATTTTAATTTAAATTACCTTCCTCTGCCGGTCTACAAAACGTGATAAAAAATATACATATAAATATTTATATATATTTATATATATTTATATATATTTATATATTATATATGATTCAATATATTTTCATATTGATTTATCTAAAAATAGCTAGTTTAACTATTTTTGGATTTTTATCATAACCATATAAAATGATTACTCCGACTTCTCCCAGAGTCAACTGCACTAAAAAAAATCTATCTACAACTAGTTTTACTTGATAGAAATGGTCAATATTAATCAAATAATTTGTTAGCGCAGACTAAATGAATATAGTTTGACCGACTGTACATACATGGTCAGATCTCTATATTGCTACATTGACCATACGACTTTTGTCAAAATTAACGGTAAATTTATAGTTCAGAACAACATAATTTGATAAGTTCTAGTGACTATAAATTCGGACTGTCCTCTCAGCGAACAATAATTTATAGTGCAGTTAACCAGATTTTTCTCTGGGTGTAGACCTTTCATTTATATTTCATTCATATTTCCAAAAATCAAACATTTGATTTTGTGAAGCACAGTTTTTATCCAGTAGACACATCAACAGGATGTTTTTGTCATGACTCTTCAAAATCGCGACGTAATGTACTTACAGTTTTGAAATTCCACCGAGTTTTGAAAGTATTCATTTCTGCTCGATTCAACATTAACACAGATCACTTTACCATAATGTTCGTTCGTCAGCGAGTTTCAAATTTGTATTAATTTATTGACTGCGTCACATCGTCAAGAGATCTCTGAGATCATTTAGTGATTTTGCTGTGTATGTTGCGGATACATCTTGCGATACGGTCTCATAGATTTCCTTTATTGTTTTTTTTAAGAAATCTCTAAATTACGTTCGTAACGCTGCAAACACGGCTGAGTGTGTGATTGATAGCTTGAATGTGTTTATCATGCCGGCAGGGTTTCATCCAAACAGAGCTCTGTTATACTTGACGGATGCTGCTCCCTTTTATTCCATTTTTCCCTTTTTCCCTTTCATGCGCACTCTCGTTCTCTTACCGGCGGTCGGATTTGAATGTGTCTTTACGCCGTATATATCGCGTTACTAATGCCAGAAGGTCGTAAGCGACATTATACGACATTTTGGTCTTTTTAAAACCAGAAGGTCGTATAATTTTTTTTTTTTATGCTATTCGCCTAAAAATTCTCTAATATGAATAAATCCGTGAAAATTTCGAAAATCGAAAATTTTGGTCGATACAACCTTCTGGCTTTAGCTTTGAGAGAAAATCGGAAAAGATAAAGCCAGAAGGTCGTATCGACAAAAATGTGAGAAATCACATTATCCATGAGAAAAACATAAATTGGAAGTGATAGTAGATAAAATAGAGCATAAACATGAATTTTGGTCGATACGACCTTCTGGCGTTAGTTTTGAGAGAAAATTGGGAAACATAAAGCCAGAAGGTCGTACCGCCATTTTTTTTTTTTTTTTTGGAATCGTCTAGAAATTGACAAAAACATGTATTTCCATTGAAATTCCCAAAAAAAACAATTTTTGGCGGATACGACCTTCTGGCTTTATCTTTCCCGATTTTCTCTCAAAAATAAAGCCAGAAGGTCGTATCCGCCAAAAATTGTTTTTTTTGGGAATTTCAATGGAAATACGCGTTTTCGTCGATTTCCAGACGATTCCCAAAAAAAAAAAAAATGGCGGATATGACCTTCTGGCTTTATTTTTGAGAGAAAATCGGGAAAGATAAAGCCAGAAGGTCGTATCCACCAAAAATTGTTTTTTTGCAGAAATCTCGATGGATCTACGTGTTTCCATCGATTTCATGGCGAATCCGAGAAAAAAAAAAAAAATGGTGAATACGACCTTCTGGCTTTAATTTTCGGAAAAAATCAAGAAAATTAAAGCCAGAAGGTCATATGTACTCGGACATACGACCTTCTGCCTTTATTTTTCGAGTTTCCCAATTTCAATTGATCTACACGTTATTGGTGATTCCGAAGCGAATCCAGAAAAAAAAAAAAATTATACGACCTTTTGGCACTTAAATCGAGATTTTGGCGCTTACGACCTTCTGGCATTAGTAACGCGATATAGCAGGCATATCTCTCTCTCTCCCTCTCGTTGTAAATAGTGTATAACCCTACGTGTGTTGTAGCCGTGCAGGTTCGCTGCGATTCCTCAGCGATCTGCGCAAGTTCTAGGGATCTGACTTTATTCCTTCGTTGTTCTTTACTAGCCCGCTTTCGGCTTTAATTTTATTTTTTATTTTTTTTTTCTGCTGTGCAGGGGGCTTCCGGCGCTAGATTCCGATCAGCGTTCTCTCCGTTCCCTGTACAAATAGTTTACTTCTCTAGTTCTCTGTTGGTTCCAGTGGCCCGACTGTCGTGATTTCCTAGCGAGGATATGGTTTTGCTCGTGTTTATTCGTATCTTACGTCGTAGGTTGTTCGAGGCTTCTTTTCGAAGGCGTGTTACTGGCCGATTGCGCGTATTTGGTTCATGTGCCGTTTCCATACCCGATCATCGTCCAACTCCACCTCGTATATCAGATTTCCTAGTTTTTCTCTGTCGCGTCCGTGATCAATGGTAATATCAGTAGATAATTTGATTCAAGATCGGTGTTACACATATCGAAGATCTCTAATATTCTTATTAATATTTCCATCCTCTGTCCAAAAATTTTGAATTCACGATCCTTTCTGACCAGATGCAGCATCACCAATGGTAATGTTGGTAGATAATTTGATTACAGATCGGTATCGTACATATCGAAAATGTCCAATATTAAAATGCAATATCAAAATGCAGTGTTCCCTCATTCTGTTTTTTCGACAATAACATCTTTGACGAGACAAAACGCTGAAAGAAAGGCTTCATGCAATTTCCACCTGTTTTGAATTACTGCAGAATAATTGTTACTGGCTCGCATCATGGTCTCAATCTCCATCTGTTTGAGTATCACAATGACCAAGGTATTCTAAACTGCAGGTCGTGGACAATCGAGGATCGCTCCCAACTGAACATAACATTGTAAATCTTAATTTGCAGAATAAGAAGGAGGAAATAGATTGACAACAAATTTCAGTGGCATATAAGTCCTCGCCAACGTCACCAGATATTCTCGTATATGGGGAATTCCACGCCAACTCACCGAGCCCGTGACTCTGACCAATTTTGTTTTTTCTGATTTTTTTTTTATATGATCGACCTTCCTCCAAAAACCACGAAAAAGGTGTTTTGTTTTTTTTATTTTTTAGACCCTTTTTGTTCAATCGATATTGAAGCTATCTCAAAAACGACATTTTCTATTTTTTTCAAAAAATTCACAAAAATTCCTTGGAGTGAAACGATGATTTTAAGCCCAGAATGAGAATGTGATCCCGGTTTTTCTAGTTTCTGGAGCGATTCAAACATTTCAATTCAACAAAAAATCGTACAACTTGCGTTGAAATTGTTGAAATGAAATGTTTGAATCGCTCCAGAAACTAGTGAAACTCCAAGGAATTTTTGTGAATTTTTTGAAATATATAAAAAATGGCGTTTTTGAGATAGCTTCAATAACGGTTAAACAGAAAGGGTCTAAATAAAAAAAAAAAAACACCTTTTTCGTGGTTTTTGGAGAAAGGTCGATCATATAAAAAAAAATCAGAAAAATCAAAATTGGTCAGGGTCACGGGCTCGGTGAGTTGGCGTGGAATTCCCCATATATAGAATAACTCTGTGTTGGCAACCGAACTCGAATTATCGGGTTGTTAAAACAATATATTTCAGTTATTATGTCGGCGATTCATGAAAAATCATATTCGTATGTTATTATACATCATACTCAAAGATATATTCACTCAAAAAATGAACAGTTTATGTCTGATATCTTAGTCATTCAAATCATTATTTAACCATAGATTCACGCTCTCAACTCCTTACTTCAATCTGATTATTTCGGTAAGGGCAACGGTTATGGCCTAGCAGGACGTACTCTGGTATATGTGGTACCTGATGCATGAGGTCCGTCGTTAACAGTTGGATGAACAATCTTCAGGAAGATATGAATTTTGAAACCAAAATTAAAAAAAAACAAAAAAAAAAACGATAAGATGATCAGCTACTTTGATTATATTCAAATGCTTATTTGATTTGGCATGACATTAGCTTGTAAACAGCCATGTATTACATACACTCGAACCTCCGCTATTTGACCACACTTGCCCTCTGCTATTTGACGGGCTTAACCCCCACTATTCAGCAGCGTTCCCCTTAACATCGGGGCCGTCAGTGAAGCGGAGTGGCGCGAACTGGCTGCGCAGAAAACCGTCCACAAGGAGTAGGAGGCCCCTACTTTCGTCAGATAGCAGAAACGCTCGGTCCCGACTCGGTCAAATAGCGGTGTTTCTTAAAACCAGCTCGCTGACTTCGCCACGAAGGCCATCGGGATAACAGAGCAATTCTTCCTCTTCGTAGAACTTCTCTGGGTCATTATTCCATAGTTCAATTTTAATGTCCGTGATTTTCATGAAAATAATAAAATGGTAGAGTACTTCTGGTGACAAGCTGTTTTGCAGGTGAAACCAGTGGTAATCCAAAATATTATATTCAGAATCCTCCGAGATACGTGCCCTCGTTAGACTATCAATGAAACGGACTATTGCCAGGACTAAATTTTTAGAGTCATTGTTCAACTCCTCTCTCGGGAGCGGCAGCTTTCCGGCACTTTGGAAGTTTTTGCTTGTGTGCCCTGTACCTAAGACTCGTGTGCCGCTGGCATGTTCCGACTTCCGGCCGATCTCCTTGCTCTGCGACCTCTCAAAGGTTCTCGAGCGGCTACTGTTTGACCAGGTTACATCCTTCTTTCGGTCGCGCAACCTGCTGGCTCTAGTGGATTGGAGCACAGCCATAATTCTATTCTTTATTGTATTGCACGCTATCTTCACTTATGGGACTGCAACCCGCCGATCCTTGCTCTTCACTGCTTACATTACTCACCGCTATATGGTCATTTCCTGAGTTTGTGCTCCACTCCTCTGACTGCCGCTAACTAGGCTATTCGCTTTTAAGCTGCTCTGTTCTATGCTGTACCATTGCTTCTTCTTATTACTGCGCTGTATTTACTGTCTTGCTCCCATATATCTCTATCAGTCTGTCACCCTAATTGTGTTATATCTCTTGTTGTATCTACATTTTGCCCCTAAGCGTGCTAGGGCATGTCAATAAACAATCAATCAATCAATCAATCTCGCTCTCTCTCTCTCTCTCTCTCTCTCTCTCTCTCTCTCTCTCTCTCTCTCTCTCTCTCTCTCTCTCTCTCTCTCTCTCTCTCTCTCTCTCTCTCTCTCTCTCTCTCTCTCTCTTTCTCTCTATATATATATATATATATCTATCTATCTATCTATCTATATATCAAATATCAATAGTGGTCAATAGTGATGTAGATGCTATTGCGAGTTGGGCCGTAACAAATGGTCTCAAGCTGAATGTCTCGAAAACGAAAGCAATGGTCCTTGGTAGTTCGCCATACCTCGAACAGCTGCGCAAAAGTGCCCTCTCTCCAGTATTTATAAATGGCCAGGTGGTCGCTTTTGTCGATGAGGTCAGAAACCTCGGTGTCCATATATCCGCGGAGTTATCATGGAACAAGCATGTCGCGCAAGTCTCCAGGAGGGTCTATGCATCCCTTCATAGGCTGAAGCACCATGGTGCGGTTCTCTCTCCTCAAGTTAAGACTATGCTTGTTAGCGCGCTAATCACACCGCATCTAGATTATTGCTGCCTGGTGTTCAATGACGTGACGGACTACCTCAATCAGAAGCTCCAGCGCCTTATAAATTCTGGTCTGAGATTTATCTTCGGTGTGCGGAGGGATGCCCACATCACGCCCTACCGTCTCAAGCTGAAATGGCTCTCGGTCTCGGATCGGCGGTTGTTCTTCCTTGGCACTTTCCTTCACCAGGTTCTAGCTACCTCCTCGCCTCCCTATCTACGTGAACTGTTCTTGTCTCCGGACCCCCATGTGCGTCGCTCCTCCAGGCTCGCCGACTCTGGCCACACTTTAATATTTACTGTTCCAAGCCGTAGGACTGCTTGTTATCGGCATTCCTTTGCGCTCTCAGCCATTTATTTTTGGAATAGCTTGCCTCATCCGATTCGGGAGGCATCGTCACTTGATATTTTTAAGGCAAGACTCTTTTTGCATTTGTCTTCGGCCGAGGCGAGTGGCGCTGTTGTCCAGGCAAGATCGAAGCTCTGACTCTCGGGCGCACTCACAATGGACTGCTCACAATCGGTTACTCAATGTATCATTACTTAGTCTCCATTCTCATGCGAGTGCTATCGACACTGTCATTTATGGCTTTATTAACTAGTTGTGTTAATCGGTTATTGTATTCATCCGTTATATTTGCTGATTTATTGATCATGTCCAACTATTTTGTACACTTATTCCATTTATTTAGTCTAATTGTCTCCGTTATTTTTAGTCATACTCTCACCTATCTCATTGCGGCTAAGGAGACGTTGGCGCCAGCACTCTCCGTTAATCATTATCCACTATCAGTCCGTTATATCATCTCATCTCTGCATCTTATCTATATCTTTGCCACTTCTACAGTATTCTAACTATATTACTATTAGCTACCTTTACTTTGCAAAGTACTGTAACGTGGTGGATTTAGATCCGCCACTGACCAGCTCCTTCCTCCCCGCGGAACGTCCGAATATCTGTTCTGTGTTGTGTGCGTCTATTCTTTTTACCGACCCCAAGGCAAAAGGTCCATTGTTTAGTTTAAGGCATTGTCTGCCGTAAGTCTTTTTGTATATTTCAAGGGATTCTCCATACACCAAGATCGCCGAGGGACGTCGAGGGAATGCTGTACGGGGAGGTACGCCCGTGAAGTCACGTCGGTAGTATCTGTACCGACGCTAATTATTGTCCGAAGACTGCCTGCCGATCGGGAGAGGGCCGCACCTCCCGGCCTGACGCTGCCTCCCGTCCCCGTACCTCCCGCAACGGTCAACTACTACCTGACAAGTGTCGGTACGGCGAACACGGCGTGTATGGAAAGGCTACCTCCCCCCAACTCTTACGGCGCCATCTGAACATGCCGAACTTTGACCATGTTTCCGGAATCATCGGCTTCCTTGGCTCAGCTTATCGCCATTTTTGTGATCTGCACGCTTTTGCTTTACCTGTATCTCTTATCTGCTATATCTTACGTTTTTCTTGCGCTTTTCCTATATCTAACCCTACGGTTTATCTTTATCTTACGTACTTCTTTACGCTTATACTATTACTTCGGCATCTGATTATTAAGTGGCCTAGTAATACCTAGTTTAAGTGAGTGCTGGTTAGTTGGTGCCTGTGTTCGGTGTCCTAACGGCCGCTAGCTTACGAGTGTGTGTGTACGTGTGGATCCTGCCGTACCGTACCGAGCCAGATAAAGGTAGGCTTTTTCGCTTAGGCTACGACCACCCGTCTCTGTGCTTTTCTGTAGTGAGAAGCATCGTGAATATTATTCAGTTATTCCTTCGTTCTCAGAGATCTCTCTCAGTCCCTATATATCGTCGACGGGTTGTCGCAGTCCCCAGTATTACTGTTGTAGCGTGTAGAATCGCTTACGTGGCCTCAACTTTATCAGCTGTTTCTATATTAATTTCCATTCGTATTTCTTTGCCTATTGCTTTGCCTGTACGCCTATCTTTAAATATTGTATCTTCCTATTTGCCTTGGGGTTACCTGCAATTCATTACATTACGGAATCTCTCTTTATTCATGTAAACTTACTACGCGGTTGCAATTAATCTCCTGATTCGCAATAATTTAGCGTAAGCCACCGTCGGCTCATTCGTTGCGTGCGAGATATCGGCCTATCGCCAGTCTACTTACGAGTGAGCCATAAGAGTGTGAGTGTCGACCGGCTAGAGTAGTAGCGACAGCGCGTCGGTGTGCGCATTGCCTCAGCTGCTCTAGCAACGGCTTAGTGTGTCGTCTGTGTGTGTCCCCCCCCCCCCTGCCGTCTCGTCGCGAGCGTCGGCCGTACTCTACGGCGAGCCTGACGCACAGCTCCGGACCAGCTGTATATTCTGCCGTCCTGTCAACCGCCGCGTCGCAGGTTCAAGCCTGCCGCGTATCTCCGGAGCTAAACTTTTTTTTTATTTTCTTTCTTTTCTACTTTCTTTTATTTTGTTATATTGACTTTATAATTTCCTTTTTTTTATTTAGTTTTTTTTCTCTGATTTGTTACTTTTTATAGTCTTTAGGTAATTCCCGTTGTGTATGAGTGAGTGAGGCGCGGCTACCACGCCCGCTTAAATTGCGTATCGTGTAAGCTAAGTTAAGTTCTGCGCTCTCGAGTACCGTACTGACTAATATATTGATCTTGATTGTTACTAGAGGTTTCTTTTATTTTTTTTCCTGTTACGTTCCGTACGTTTGTACTGTTCCGCTGCTGTAAGGACAATAAATTGGTTTACATTTACTGACTACCTTATACCGTATTGCGTAGTGTTTATTTCGACGCCCCCACGTTCCCCTCTACCTTAGACTAGCCGACCAATACCGTCTCTCGTGTTTTTTTTTGTGGTTTCCGTTATCTCGGCACGTCGTCGTGCCTGGCGCCCAACCCTTTGGATTTCCTTTTCTAGGTAACTTCGTGACGTTGGGACGCTTTGTACGAGATAAGTAGATCTATTGTGTATTTCCCCGATAGAAAACTGCTCGTTACAGTACATATCACTGCCTTGAAGCTACAATCGTGAAGTTGTAGTTGTACTAGACGGATACACTATTGTAAATTGTAAATTAATGTACTAGATGGTTACTCTATTGTAAATTGTAAATTAGTTGTACCAGACGGGTACTCTATTGTAATGTGTAAATTAGTGTAAATCTTTTTGTCAATTTACTTTCTACTGCTGCTTGCCCCTTGGCCTAATTGTAGGCTACGGCATAATAAATTATATCTATCTATCTATCTATCTATCTCTCTCGTTGTAATAGTGTATAACCCTACGTGTATTGTAGCCCTGCAGGTTCCCTGCTACTCCTCTGCGATCTGCGCAAGTTCAAGGGATCTGACTTGATTCCTTCGTTGTTCTTTACTAGCACGCTTTCGGCTTCAATTTTTTTTTCAAATTTTCTTTCTGCTGTGCAGGGGGCTTCCGGCGCTAGATTCCGATCAGCGTTCTCTCCGTTCCCTGTACAAATAGTTTACTTATCTAGTTCTCCAGTGGCCCGACTGTCGTGATTTTTCCAGCGAGAAAATGGTTTTGCTCGTATTTATTCGTATCTTACGTCGTAGGGTTGTTCGAGGCTTCTTTTCGAAGGCGTGTTACTGGCCGATTGCGCGTATTTGGTTCATGTGCCGTTTCCATATCGGATCATCGCCCAACTCCACCTCGTATATCAGGTTTCCTAGTTTTGCTCTGTCACGTCCGTGATCAATGGTAAATTTTTTTTTCGATGGGTCACTTTAGATTAGTCAAGTTTATGCACAAATCACATAAATTTATACAATACATTAATCAATCATCCGCTTTACCAGAACAGGTGGTTAAGGAAGAAGTTAGATATAATTATTCACAGACAACAGAATATAATTGAGAGAGAAATACTATATGTACGTTGTAAGCCGATTTTCGGTTACTGATGAAAAGACGTTTATAATAATATATATTTTAGAAATTGAAATTCGCACATTGAGTCATGAAAAATAGTATACGACACACGTGCGCGTACGTGATCCTCGCACTCGTGTTAAACTACACTCGTTCGAGAATCACTTACTTCGCGCAATTGTATCGTAATCTACTATAAACCCTTTTACGACTTTTACTTCCTCTGAATGATCAAGTCTGGTCATCTCATCGCACATACTCACACAGTCGGCAAACACTTGCAAGAATACTCACAGCTTCTTCATCCTTCTTCTTCATTTGCTCACTCTATATCTGGGATTGCTCGATTACTAAGTCAAAAATCTATTTCGCAATCAACGTTTCAGTGCACGTGTTATTAAAGATACCTTACCCGCCATATGCCATCTTTGAAATTATGCACACATTATTACATTTATGCAATGGGCCCTGCAGCATTATCCGAATTTTCAATAACAATGGCTACATATCATCTGACAAGGATGATATAGACCACATTGAGTGGACCTATAACCAGTCAATTTTAAGAAAATATGTGCCATCCCAATGATACTCATGTTCACCTATAAGTTATTTATAAATTTGCTATATTTTATCATATATAAAAGGTTATACACATTCGGGTTGGTGGAGAAAAACCGAATGACCAACATTAATAATTAGCGAAATTCCGAAATGTCAAAGTTGAGAAAACTTTCAATACAAATGAGCCTCATACAAAAGCTTCATAATTTGGTCTCTTGGAATATTTAAATTAGGATTGATGACTGTTCGGCAGTAACGGTATTCCGGTAAAAGATTTTCGGGATTTCTGTCATTATGAATTCCGGTCTTTCGGTTTTTCGACCCACACCCCTATAATCTGTTTGAGCAGTTGTCTGGTACAGATTGTACGTATAGAATTATGTAGCAATTATTAGCGTTCCTATAAATTCATATCGTCGGCGATAGTGCAATACCGCGTAACTAACATCTGCAATACCGCGTAAGTACAAAAAAAAAAAAAAATGAGATTTGGTGTGCATTCGATGTAAAAATAAAAAATACATCGAATGCACACCAAATCTCATTTTTTTTTTTTTTTGTACTTACGCGGTATTGCAGATGTTAGTTACGCGGTATTGCACTATCGCCGACGATATGCGAGATTTTTGAGTAAATATTGTTAATATTGATGATTTCAACGATTTTGCACGAGCCTGACGCACGCGGTGCGCGCCTGTGTTGGTTTTGTCGTAGGAAGGTGACTGGCTACCCTACTGAAAATCGCGGGATGAGATCTGATATCAGATCTCAGATAAGATGTGATGTGAGCTTATATGAGAACTGATATCAGCTCACTTCAGATCTCACCTGCAGCTCACATGAGCTTCTGGTAACGAAATTGAACTGGGTTTTCATTCCAGATCCCATATGAGTCTCATGTCAGATCTCTTGTCAGATTTCCTGTAAAACTGAAAACGTTCGTAGAAAACAAAAAATTCCCGTGTAGCAAGACTTGAACTCAGGACCTTCGGTTTCGTAGGCTCTTACCTTTCCACTGCACCACGACACTGCTTACAAGGTAAGGATTTTTTCGCATATATATTAAGTTACTATGACTATTACCTGAAAATAACTGAAGTTAATGTTACTAGTAACTCAGAATATACATGTAAAACTCATTATTTAGTAAGCAGTGTCGTGGTGCAGTGGTAAGGTAAGAGCCTACGGAACCGAAGGTCCTGAGTTCAAGTCTTGCTACACGGGAATTTTTTCTTTCTACAAACGTTTTCAGTTTTACAGAAAATCTGACAAGATATCTGACATGAGACTTATATGGGATCTGGAATGAAAACCCAGTTCAATTTCGTCACCAGAATCTCATGTGAGCTGCAGGTGAGATCTGAAGTGAGTTGATATCAGTTCTCATATAAGCTCACATCACATCTTATCTGAGATCTGATA
This sequence comes from Tenthredo livida, assembly GCA_963992785.1. Lineage (NCBI taxonomy): Eukaryota > Metazoa > Arthropoda > Insecta > Hymenoptera > Tenthredinidae > Tenthredo > Tenthredo livida. The sequence goes on from OZ023073.1 coordinate 7,441,225, forward strand.
TCAGATCTCATCCCGCGATTTTCAGTAGGGTACGTTCACCGAATATTCTCGGTATGTGAATAAATATATTAAAAAAAGAATAAATGGTTTCAAATGAATTCAAATGAATTCATGTTTATATTTATTTCACCGAACTGACCTATTCCGGATTGGTACTATAATGTCGGATTTATTTGTATGATTAACTCATTTCGTGACAATATTCGTTATTATGCACAAATTCTGGCCGTTGTGGACTTCTACGAGCAATGCACCGTGGCCTTAGATAATCCGACTTATTGAGCCACTCTCGACGCTGTTTTTTTCCCGTTTTCTTCGAGTACACTCGGGCCTCCGCTATTTGAACACCCGCTATTTGACGGACGCCGCTATTTGACCACATTCGTCCTCCGCTATTTGACGGGCGTTACCCCCACTATTCGGCAGCGTTCCCCTTAACATCGGGGCCGTGAATGACACGGAGTGGCGTGAACTGGCTGCGCAGAAAACCGTCCACAAGGAGTGGGGGACCCCTACTTTCGTCAAATAGCAGAAACGCTCGGTCCCGACTCGGTCAAATAGCGGAGGCCCGAGTGTACTCGTAGAACTTTGACGCCGATCACTCACTCCAGTTTCCTTCTACGACAATATGATATTCCGCACGGCTTCCATCGGACGTTCCGGAGTCTCAGCTGAGAAATCATCTGCGATGGTCCGAAAGCTAGGACCCGCCATTGAGTTGCAGTGCAACCTCTCAATAAAGCCTCTCACGGGCTGTCAGGGGAATACATTTCTTATTTCTTGTCTTATTCTCTGTCTTGATTTTCGTCTTATTTTTTGTCTTGATTTTTGTCTTGATTTTTGTCTTGATTTTTGTCTTGATTTTTGTCTTATTTTCTGTCTTGATTTTTATCTCATTTTTTGTCTTATTTCTTGTCTTATTTTATGTCTTGATTTTTATCTTATTTTTTGTCTTATTTCTTGTCTTATTTTATGTCTTGATTTGTATATTGATTTTTATCTTATTTCTTGTCTTATTCCTTGTCTTATTTTCTGTCTTGATTTTTGTCTTATTTATTGTCTTATTTTCTGTCTTGATTTGGCGGTGTTGGCGCGCAGCCACGCGAGAACGAACGGCAACGTCGTAACGTCCGTCTTCCTTGCAGACGCGCACCACCATGGTCGTAGTCCGTCCTAACCCATAATGTTAACCCCGAACAACCATTGTCAGACTGTTTGCTTGTATGATAATTTTCAATAGCATATTAATTTACAACCGTTGTCAGAAAATGTATAACGAAACTATTTCTCTGACTGTGATACATGATAGATGATAACTTTACGCTAACCCTAACCTATCAATCTTCGCATGGTACTACTTAGGCGATGGGTATATCGCTGATACGTTCGAATCTTAAACAGGATTGTTTGAGTTTCGCAATGGGGCAATTTTAATGGGAAACGAAAATAAGTGTGTGTGTGTGTGTGTGGTGTACTTAATTAAATAAGCAAGTGCATCAAATCATACAGTATCGCCGTCCTGCACCGTCAGGCAGTTGTTCGCTACAATGCTATAAGTTTACGTAAAATGAATAAAAAGGAACGAAGATAAAGATCGAAGTAAAAAAAATGTACAAATCAGAAAATCCGAAAAAGTCCGGAATTAGTCAGGAGTTATATGGCTGTTAAATATAGGAGATGCCTGAAGATTCAATCGATAAATTAATCGGGCCAACAATCAGCCAACACGTGCTGATAATGGACATGGCTGAATCCGCATGGGAAGGAGTCTGCCTGTAATTCTTGGCACGAGGCGAGAAGAGAATCCCGGCTTTTTTTTTCACATTTTATCAAAGGGAAAATAAAGATCATAAGGCTGAAATCAGGAACATATATAACTAATAATGATATTCTAAATAACACTGTGCCTATTCGCACGACAGATTGACTCCAAGAGAGACACTTCAGACAGGTAAAGTGACTCTAACAGAGTCACGCAAGAGTCACGCAAAAATGTTGTACTGCTTTTTTTGGACTGCTGAACCAACGGGTGAGTGGCTTCGCGTCGTGACCCAGGCTGACAATTAAGGGAGATCATCCCTCTCGCACTCATACCATCTAGTGGGCGGATTCTCGGACGGAATTAATAATTTTTTTTGTAAATGCCCCAGTCTCGTTTCATATTATGAAAAAAAATGAATAATTCAATCACTCCAATTCTCCTAAAATTTTTGTGTGACTCTTGCGTGACTCTATTTGAGTGTCTCTGGAATGTCTGGAGTGTCTGTCTTGGAGTCAATCTGTCGTGCGAATAGGCACATCGTTTAAATAAATACAGATATTACGCAGGATCTTACTTTGACCGAACGATGCGCACTAGCTAATCACTGACAGCACTGTCGGCACATGTATATGAAGGTATTGAATTGCTCGTCCTACTTTACATAAAATCTGTGAAAATCATGAACTATGTATCAAAATGGCACTAATCAACTGTGAAAGAACTAGGTCACTAGAATGTTTTCACAGAGCGTAGCAGTGATTTGGAAAAAATCCTTTTCAAGGTGTGTATACCCCCATAAGACAACAACTCCAAAATGTGTTTTTCTACGGTTGGAAATCATATTGAAGTTTTTGGTCACACACTACACCAGAGATAAGCATTCAAATTTATATAGCGAATCAATATTTTTCCAAATGTTTGTATTTATTTTACAGAACCAGATTTACAAGTTATCAACCGCATGATTCGCTGCCCGCAGGACAAATTGCTTAGACTCGACAAGACCATATTCATATCAACAGAACTGATAAAATATATATGTTGAATTTTCTTCAAGTTGTGATAATTTATATCTTGAATTTCTTTAATTTTGTGAATCATTTGAAAAAAAAAAACTTCAAAGCGATTCATTTCAGAACTAGGTTTTTGGCAATTGAAAAAGTCCCATGCGTCTCAGTTTTTGTCGAAGACTCTTCAAATTTTCAGGGTACGTTCCTCGCACACTAGCTACAAACCCACGTCAGAATTTGGAAATCGAGACAAAAAAAAAATTTGATAAAAAATAATTGAAAATATATTTTTTTGTTCATAAAAAAAATGTCAAAATCAAAGTATCGTAGCTATCTATAAAAACCGACGTGGGTTTGTGGCTTACGCATCCTGAAATATGTGTGTGCAAGCCCAGCAAGATTCAAGAATAACTCAGACGCATGGGAGGTTTTTCAATAAAGGCTATTTCAGAAGCATTATGAGGAGTAACTCTGTACTTATTGTTTCAATTGACTCGAAATTTGCACAATGTCTATGTTTTGAGATGGCCACCATGTGTGTTAAATTTCATTTGAAAATATCTATTGGTTTATGTGATTTGAAAATAGCAATGAATTGGCAGTTTTCAGTATCTCCTACCCTTAGGAGGAAAACAAGCTCAACAGCCTTTCACAGACGAGACCAAGAACCCAGCAACTATCCTCAAACTATCCTGATTCTCCGTCCAATCAGATAAGATCATTCAGACTTTCTATAATTATTTGATTCGTCATTTTTCATTATTTTGATCAAATATCTTAAAAAAAACATTCTATCGAGTTAACATCTGATACTTTGATTTACGACTTTATTATTATTTCAAGAAGCTAACATTTGTCCTCCAATCTAGGTCGTTTTATCAAGATTTCGAAGAGGTTTGGAGCTCGGCCTACTAGTCCTTGGTCCCTTCATCCCTCCAACGGCTTCCTGTTGCAGTACGCAGGATTTAACCAACACCATCCTGATTCTTCATTCCTGATTCCTGATTCCTACACTTGTTACTGGTTCCTGCCCTCGGAGGATTTTTGTAAAAACCTATGTTGTGATATTTGATTGAGCTCGACTATCTTCTTGTGGCTTTCTGTGGTTTACCCAGGAGACGAAAGGTTAGACCAGATAATGTTAGGGAAATCAAACTATTTAATTTTCGAGCCACAGCTCAAACTTTCCCTATGATGGCAAATACACCTGTGAAACTTTCGTCAATTCTGTATTTACTTACGCATCTTAAAATATGTGTGTGCAAGCCCAGCAAAATTCAAGAATAACTCAGACGTATGAAAGGTTTTTGAATAAAGGCTATTTCAGAAGCATTATGAGGAGTAACTCTGTACTTATTGTTTCAATTGACTTTAAATTTACACAATGTCGATGTTTTGAGATGGCCACCATGTGTGTTAAATTTCATTTGAAAATATCTATTGATTTATGTGATTTGAAAATAGCAATAAATTGGCAGTTTTCAGTATCTCCTACCCTTAAGAGAAAGACGAGCTCAACAACCTTCCACAGACGAGACCAAGAACCCAGCAACTATCCTCAAACTATCCTGATTCTCCGTCCCATCAGATAAGATCATTCAGATTTTCTATAATTATTTGATTCGTAATTTTTAATTATTTTGATCAAATATCTTGAAAAAACATTCTATCGAGTTAGCATCTGATACTTTGATTTACGACTTTATTATTATTTCAAGAAGCTAACATTTGTCCTCCAATCTAGGTCGTTTTATCAAGTTTTCGAAGAGATTTGGAGCTCGGCCTACTAGTCCTTGGTCCCTTCATCCCTCCAACCGCTTCCTGTTGCAGTACGCAGGATTTAACCGACACCATCCTGATTCTTCATTCCTGATTCCTGATTCCTACACTTGTTACTGGTTCCTGCCCTCGGAGGATTTTTGTAATAACCTATGTTGTGACTTTTGATTGAGCTCGACTATCTTCTTGTGGCTTTCTGTGGTTTACCCATGAGACGAAAGGTTAGACCGGATAATGTTAGGAAAATCAAACTATTTAATTTTCCAGCCACAGCTCGAACTTTCCCTATGAGAGCAAATACACCTGTTAAACTTTCGTCAATTCTATATTTACTTGAGAGGCGGGACGACTCTTCTACTAATCACTACTCTTGTTAAAAACAAATCAGTTTTGCTCCAGATATTAACTCGAGCACTTGTATTTCCAAATATAACTAATTCGTTGAGACTAATTTATTAGTGTCATAAAAGTCTCCTTATTTTGCTCGAGGAATCACGATTTCCTTTTTTCGTTAATAATCCGTAACATAGGCCCCTACAGCATTATCCGAATTTTCAGTAACAACGCCTACGTATTATTTGACAAAGATGATCTAAACCACATCAAGGGAACCTATAACCAGTTAATTTTAAGAAAATATATGCCATCCCAATGAGACTCATGTTCACCTATAAGTTATTTATGCATGTGCTAGATTTTATTATACACATTCAGACGTGCTTAGATTTTAGCTGAATTAGTGCTGTTCTACAATGATAACTGTTCAGGGTGTCCAGCGACAGGGTAAACCTGGAAAACCTGGAATTCTCAGGGAATTTCGTTGGACAGGGAATTCTCAGGGAATTCTCATGGAATTTTGCTAAAGTTCTGGGAATTCAAAGTTTTGTGTTTAAATTCGAAAATCAAAAATCAATTTCTCGCACGCGCTGATCTAACACTGAGAATGGTTATACAGCGCGATTATGTGGACAATCACGCACCTGAAAGGTAAGCAAACGGAAAACGCCTGAATTGAGCAGATTATTACGTAATAAATAAAATCCAATCGTCGATGTTTGATCTGCTCAATGCAGGCGTTTCCCGTTTGCCTACTTTTTAGGCACGTCACTTCCCACAGAATGGCCCTGTATATATTAGGCTTTTTACTCTGGAAAAACGACGAATATTGCCCTGGAAAACCTGGAATTCTCAGGGAATTTCGAAATGCTCAGTTGCTGGACACCCTGCTGTTGTTTTTATTGTTAAAAAAATGCAATGACTATTTCGAGCAATGCTGAAGCTACAGCTGATGTACGCCAGTGACTCAAGCGAACAAAAATTGCTCAAACAGATAAAGAAAGGATCCTGTCTATATGAATTCAAAAGCAGCAGGGCCTCAGAACTCGACGGTACTTTGGCCGGCTACGGAGTTGAAGATACAAAAGAAGATCAGTTAGCGTCCTGAAAACCTACCCACCTCGTCAACGAGCGAAAGTGGTGGTGAAATGCCTATAGTCGAGGATAACCAGCTTCTACCAGGGCACAAGACAGCAATCTTCACTGACCACGCATAACAATATTGCAGATTCGGCCCTGCTTGGGCACTTTCATAGACCTGACGAAAGTGTTAGAGACCCTAAGTATACCACTGCTGACAGAGAAGCTGAAGAAGAAATGATTCAGAGGAACAGCGCATGACTTGCGGTCCAGCTACTTGGTCGACAAGCGACATCGAGTGAGAATTGGAGCCACTGACTTCAAGAGTGAGGTCATCGATTATGGGGTCCCATCATCTTACTGTCATACTGGATATTATTTCCGAAATCTAGACAAATTGCGAGATTCTGGCGTATGTAGATGATACTTGCGCCCTCTTCCTCGTGGTGGAAGAATGGGAACCATGGAATACTTGCGTGGGGAGCTGTATGAAACACAGCAATGAGACAGCTCGAAAGCAACCAACCTAGAGAGGGACGATAGAGCAAGGATGCAAATTAACATGTTGTCCTGCAAACTGAGCAAACTGACAGAAGAAGTTATCACGACGTGGCAGCAAAGGTCTTTTAGGAGTTGCCAATAGACATGAAGCTGGACATCTGCGCCGAAGCAGACTCTAAAGACAAAAACAAATAGATGGGCAGATCACAGAATAGTTCAAACGAAAAACTGAGCATGTATCTACTTAAAGACATGTACAGATTTAAGAAAAACCACAGGTATAATCGTAGAACAGCACTAATTCATCTGATAGTGTTGAATTTTTTCTTATTATATTACAGTTGACATAAATTTATACTCATGTATGACTGCCCACGGACTCACTAGGAGCCCATTGTAAAAGCACAGTGAAAGCATACCTCACTGAATACGAAAGATTATAACATTAGCTTGTTTGTTTGTTATTTTCAAGTAAATATTGTTAATATTGATGATTTCACTGATTATACATATGTGAATAAATATTTGAAAAAAAATATATATTGTTAGAAACGAATTCGTGTTTATTAAAGCTGGACCGAGATTAATGAAATAAAAATTCGTTTCATTACTATAGATTAGTTATTTTCAATTAGAAAAAATACAGTGAGGTTATCAAATCGTCAATGACAGTATAGAAATAGCAATCTTTATAATTGTATTCCTATTGTATATCAATTGATGTTATTATTTACTCGCATTTTTTGCCTAGACTTTCGTCTTGATTTTCATCTCATTTTTTGTCTTGATTTCTGTATTGATTTTTATCTTATTCTTTGTCTTGATGTCTATATTGATTTTTATCTTATTCTTTGTCCTGACTCCTGTATTGATTTTTATCTTATTTTTTGTATTGACTTTTGTCTTGATTTTTGTCTTATTTTTCGTCTTGATTTTTATCTTATTCTTTGTCTAATTTTCTGTCTTGATTTCTTGTCTTCATTGTATATTATTCTTTGTCTTCATTTCTGTATTGATTTTTATCTTATTTTTTGGATTGATTTCTGTATTGATTTTTATCCTTATCTCCTGTATTGATTTTTATCTCAATTTTTGTCTTATTTTTTGTCTTGATTTCTGTCTTATTTTTTGTTAAATTCGACTTTAACGCTAATTAGACGCTTCTTTTCAATTTTATTCAGTTTTTTATGGGCTTGCCAATCGTAGTTGCTTTCAAACTAGGCGGAAGCGCGTCTGAAAGTGTCATATCATCAGGTAATTTCAAGAGAGCAAGTATTTTCTTCCATCATTGCACGAGTGACGGAGGACTGCCCATTTTTTCACACACGAAAACTCTTGAATATGCAAGGGTGGGCTCGCAAATCACAGTTGCCCCAAAAATCAGCACAGATATGTCCGAGCGGGTCATATATACTTAAATTTCCGACAGGACAATCAGTTTCGACTTCAATTAAATAAGTTTTGGCGAGCTGTTTCATCCACTTCTCGCAGCAGTTGCCGATATAAGTCGAAACACATCTGACTGTGTTAAAACAACGAAAAAATTTTCATACTTACTATATTTTATATCAAATGTCTTGTTTTTACATATTATTTTTTTCGTTGTACCCAAAGCTGCCTGTTTTTTCACACACGGTCATGCTTGAATATGCACAGTAACTTCGCATGCTGCATCGAAGAACCGCGTTCTAACCGAGCGATGCGATATTAGAATAGTGATTTTCGGTACGCAGTGACATATACATTCATTTTATATATCTACTGCATCAGTCACGGAGAGCTGCCCGTTATCCACACACGGGCAGTCTTGAACTTGCATGTATACTTACATGTATACTGCATACTCTTGCATGGTCTACACTTATCGCACTGGTGAGGAGGCTTAAGTTTAACATTGAAAATAACAACCTAAGGTTCAGCTAGACTTAGGAAATTATTTCAAGTATGTGAAACATCATAAAAATACCGCTGCATATTTATTCATTCTTATATCTCTACATTTATTCGATCGTACTTTCGAGTTTTTTTTTTGCGAAGCTACACGTGAAATCGCAAATTAGGCCAAAGCCATGACACGGATACAGCCTTTATCTGTGAGAATCGTTATCGAGAACTCCGTTATCTTGAAAAATGAGGAAATGAGAAGGTAAATGCCGACCGTCTATTTACGCGCGCTTGGCGAGGCCTGATCAACGCCCTTAAGGGCATTTGAGCGAGCTCCGACAACTCTCCTTGTTCAGAAGAGCGCATCTAGCGCACAGCTGAAGAACCCTATCGAAATGACTACATCTATAGGGTAGTCTCATGCTACCCCGTCGGTAAAACAGCAGAGCGCTCAAAAGCCCTTCATCCACGTGTTATGCTGCTTACTTCACTCGATTTCGACATTCGACGTATAGTGAATCGTCTTTTTTTCTCGTGATTATTACATGTATTACGCTTTCTTGTCACGTCTGATTGTTGGCCCCAACTTCCAGGCCCTGATGATGGAGTATAGATAAAAGGGATTCGAGCGGAAAACTTTAGTTATAGGTTATATTGTAGTAAACAAATAATAACCCAAGTTTTTCAGCTCCCGATATTCTGAGAGTAGGATTTTCTGTTAAAATGATGAAAATAATTCTGAGACGACACGAAGGAAGCCTAACCCATCCCATCCTGACCTAATGATCCGGTTTCCCAAGTTCCTCCCAGATAAGACTGATCCAATTTATATTTATTACATTTATTCAGTTGAACAATTCAATTTATTAATTTACTAATTTCAAAAAAAAAAAATATTCATTTATATCCAAAAGGATTAATTCATTATTAGAATTCAAAAGAAATTCATCATTTTGAAAGAGTTTTAGAAAAACCCTAATTTACGATCTATTATTTCGAGACAATAATATTTGTCCTCCTGTCTAGGTCGTTTTCTGATTTATTTCGAAGAGGTATGGAGTTGGACCCCTTTTGGACTTCTTGGGAATCCTTGAGTTCTTCTATCCTGGTCCTTTACCCCTCCTACCACATCCAATACGCAGGACTCTCTACGCGGTAACTGAGGAATTCTCCTTCTTTTTCCGGATTATCCTTCTTGTTCCTGGTTCCTGGTTCCTGGTTCGTGGTTCCTGATCCTCCATTTAAGATTCGAAGAATATTTCACACTCATCACATTATACACTTTTGGTTCGATTAGATTCACTATTTCCTCAAGGTTTTCTGTGATTTACCTTGAGGCAGAGGGCGAATGCCGGATAGTATTTGGGAAATTTTCAACTTCTTGAGCCAAAGCTCCAGTTCTCCCAAATAGAATACTTCCATTTACACACTTACAAATTTAATTATACTCACCGCGAGAGTCGGGACGACTCTTTTATTGAGGGGGGGGGGGGGGGGGTGTAGTGTTACATTGGGTAAAATCACCCATATTCTATTCAATTCATATACATCATCTAGTAGCCTATATGATGAATGACATCCTTTAAAATATAAGAACCTCGGTTGCTGCGTCAACAACGATTATTGTGAAACAAATCAGTCTGTCTTTAGCTAACTACTGAAGCAGACCTGTATTTTCTGAATACATAATCTCATTGCAAAACATATATAATTCCACAAAGAGTCACTTTATTTCTTTTGGAGAACCTACGTAATAACTTATTAACTCAACGATTACTAAAATCGTTACAATATGATAGGGAGTCGCCTGGGTGCTATACCGCAAATGCGCTGACATGCCATGTCGACGCGTGCTTATATACTACCATGTTTACGCCTCTGACGTGACAAGCGTACTTACTTGGACAAGCCACCTGTCCATTTCTCTTGGATTATTATCTGACCAATCCCAGCTGTCCTTGCCGTGGACAGCTGGACACGTTACAATATATATTATTTAATCATCAGAAATCTTCGAAGTGATCGTGAAATCTTTGCATCATTTATTTTTTTCGAGTACATATTGATGTAAATCCTCACAAATCAAATTTTGCCTAACGAGTCAAAAAGTGTCAAGTATTGTAACAGGTGACCATTAGGTCTAGATGAACACTGGACATCAGACGATCAACGAAGTTAAACAACATCAACTGCGGCCAGAATTCGGATGGGTGACCCACATGAACAAGAAAAAAATAAGTAGTCTCCGGAGAGATGATTTCTAACATCCAAGAAATGTTGACTGCGTGCTCTACCGCTCGAAAAAGAATCAACTGGTGAAAAAAATATTTTTTATCCAGATAATATCGAAAATAAACAAAAATATAATGATCGGGTCATCGGCTGATCAATATTGGGCTCTTGTTGGGCCATTGACGGCTTCCCGGCAACCAATTTGGGCCATTGCTGGCCAAACGTTGGCCCGTTATAGCACTGCCGGCACTGGCCCAGCTGTCGGTCACTGTGACACCAGGGTACAGGGCCATCACAAGTCTTCCGACAGCGGTTCGGCAACTCAAGTATTGGCATTCCTCCACCTATCCAGCAATGACCCTGCAATCTGTGTTTGCTGGGAGAGGATTGAAAGATAGGAGCTCTACCAGGACGCACTGAGTACGAATTCCCTAGCTTCCAACCAATCAGCGACTGGACTGCTAGGAATCTGTACTCAGTGCGTCTTGGTAGAGCTCCTATCTTTCAATCCTCTAGTTTGTCTATGGTTCTGGCTACGTAGGGAATCCCAGGAAATCGTACCGTCATTGCAGCCATGTCTTCCCACTCGACCCCACGTGCATCGTCGCATAGCGATAGCATAAGTTTATATTATCAGCACAGAATATTATTGATTCTAATAGAATTCGATAAATTTCATGCATGTATTTTATATTCGTTGAACAGTTGACCGACTTTGATATTAGCTTCGATGAAGATTTTCCAGCGGTGGACCGACGTGCCGCCAATATGGATCCCGTGAATCCTGTCCGTAAGTGTGAAAAATTGTAGTATGCAGGTTGTGACTGGCTTCTGTGCTGCGGCATTGCCGGGTGATTCTTCGCGTTTGGCGGAAATCACCCCCAAACGTGGTCCCGTAAATTACAGTTCAAAATTTTTATCGTTTGAAAACATTCTACTCACGAATGTCAACAAAAGTCTAAAAGGGTCCACAGGTCGCAGATTAATCCTTTTTTCGATATTTTTTTCAGCTTCATTATTTTTTTTTCCTGTTGATGGGTTTATTTCCGATCCGTGGTCCTTCTTTGACAAATCTTTCTCTTGACGAGTGAAATTTTTTGAGATCAAAAATTTCACCTCAGTTTTGAACAAGGTTCTAATAAATTCTGCGGAGGAATCTTCGCCGATTTCGATCCAGAGAATCATCTGTCGAAACGGCTACGCAACATTCACTTTCACCCTACATGGAGAAAAGGGTATACTAAATTCTCTCATACTAGTATAGTAATGGTTGGATATACTGTAAAATATGACGATCATTTCTATACTGTATACCAAATGTCACCATGCATAATAGAAGTATTCCTATATGGGCCATTCCACGTGAACCGGATCAGTCAGATCTCGGATATTTTTTTAACTTTGCACGTCAATTGTCCATGGGGAGTTAGATTTTTGTGCCAAAGGATTTTCCAATTAGTGCAAAATTCGTTGAGTTATTTGCATAAACAAATTCGCGCAAGGTTTTTTTCAAGAATTCATAACTCCGCCAAAAATGACACTAGACTTAATTTTTTTTCTTCAGCTTACGCGGAAAGATTCATAGAATGTATAAAAAAATATGTATTTCGAAAAAAGTTTGTTTATCCATTGTTTATTCAACAATTAAGTTTTCAAAGATTTTTAAAACACACAGTGACACGATCAAAAATTTTCTAAAAAATACTGACATATACTTTGTTACTATACTACAGCCTGTGAATTAATTTCAAGGACGTGTTATTTTTTGTTTTCGAGTAAAAAATCATTGAAGTTGGCGGCGCGCGCCAATTCCGGGTCGACCGACGCCGCGCCGCGTGGAACGTATAATGGCGTGCGTTAGACTGCTGTTCGCCGCTACTCGACGGACGCGTAGCAGCGGTATTCAAAAGTCATTTTCACAATGAAGGACATGATTTAAAAATCTGAAAAAAATACTGTAGTAGGGTATCTGACAGCCAAGATTCACGAGAGCCAAGATTCACCCTGTTCACCTGTCTGGAGTCAGGACCCGCGCCTTTACCTTTTTCTAGAAAGTTCTAAGCCGCGCATTTATGTTCGATTTTTATGTCCGATGTTATGTGATAATTAATTGTGCCAATCAATCATCAGATTTTTTCTTGGGGGTAATCCTACCGGTTTTCCCCTACCGGTAATCTACATTCCCGTACCTGCGGTGAGTGACTCCGCGTTTACGTCACAGTATAGTATCTACAGTATAGTGAGTGCAAGTTCCCCAGTGCAAATCTACAGTATAGTGAGTGCAAGTTTCCCAGTGCAATGGCGGCAATCGTCAGAATTTTTTACGGTAGGTCATACCGGTTAACCAGTGATCTACGGTAGGTATATAACCGGCATCGTGATCGTGAGGCGTCAGAATTTCATATCGCCAATTTGTAAGCGTCATCGTGAGGTGCCAGAATGAACCTTTTCCACCAACGATTTGTGAGCGTGATTGTGAGGCGTCAGAATAAACCTGTTCAGCTGCTTCACAGAAAAAATCATTCAATATGAATACGCCACTACTCGTTGGATACAGCCGCATTCAGAAATAAACGTTAGAGCAAGTATTCTAAAAATGGCTGCAATATTGGATTTAACAATTGAGATGGAAAATCAGTTCGCTGCTTCTTCGGACTGCATGGATCAACCCTCTGGGAAGGCTGAGCTCGCTTGCAGCTATAATTACACGCAATTAAAGATTGCGACCTCTCGTACGGTTCAGGGTTCGCACAAAATAACCAATGTCCGTTTCCATCGCACGTTTCGGTGCGGTATTGCTGCTCATGGGATTCCGAATTATTTGGTGATGCAGCCATTAAATAGAGGATTCGAGTATAAAAGCTATTCGAATACGTCGGTTACACTGTATTTATACGTTGGAAGAGGGTTATTCTGGTACCGCTTAACTTTGTGTAGATCAATTTTTACCTGCGTAATAATGGAATTCTGATCACTATCAAGCGTCACATGGGGGGGCGATTCTTAACTGCTAATCGATTTTGTCAATTGTACAAATTTTACAACTCATTAAAGTACCTGACAGGCACTTTGTGTCGTGATCCGCCTCTCTGAAATTTTTCACTTGTCATAATACAACTTTGTAGCACAGATTAATACGCTACTTCTTAATATCGTGTATCAGATCTATCTTCACGAGCATCTGCACGTCACTTAAGATTAACGTCTGCGACTATGAAATAATTAGCGTCGGCAATAAAAGCTGTATTTATACGCTTGGAAGAGCGTGATTCTGATAAAATCAATTTCACGCATGTAATAATGAAATTCTGATTGCCATTGAGTTTCACATTGAGAGGTACTTGTACTTGAAATGCAACTGTGTCATGGTTGCATACGCTCGAATTTTTTACCTGTCATAATGCAACTTTGTAGCGGGGATTCATACACCACTGCGTATTATCATGCATCAGATCAATCTTAATGAGCTTCTGCACCTCACTTAAGATCAACGTCTGCAATCAGTTCGCAACCGCCTGGGGGGGCTACGATATAATTGACGTTTACGACAATCACTGTAATCATACGCTTGGAATATTTAATCAATTTTACCCATGTATCAAAGGAATTCTGATAACTATCAAGCGTTGCATGTAAATTGCTAATTGATTTACCCCCTCCAACTGACTGTCATCTTAAATATGAGAAGGATACTGACAACAATTCATGATATGTTATTAAAGATTTATTTCAAAACATCATATTCAGGTTTGAGGATACTTTCTACATTATTTCAAAATATTATACATCCAGGTTGGGAATACTTCGCAAAGTGAATAAAATCGGGCGGATACGTTTAGAAACATGACGGTAGTAGTACACGCCGCCATCTTCAGCAACCATCTACAACTTTTGAAATGGGTGGTCGTCACTCAGTAGCCTTGCAGCCATGCGTGGTGGTAGATTTTCGGAAAAGGTTTCATACGGATCGTCTCCACCAAGTATGTCGACTACTACGTATTTTCGTCCCGATAATGCTGTTATTTTCCGTAATCCGATGATAATATGCACACCGCTAATCGATTTTCTCATGGGAAGACGTTCACCGCATAAGCCCAACTGATCGATTTTAACTAACTATTCGTCGGTGAAGTTGTGGGTAGATAGGTCCTCAACCAACTCCTTCGCGTTGAACACGATGACGTCAAATACATCAGTGTTTCCAGAAAGGCTCATGATATTGAACATTTTTCTTAACCAAACTTTGCAAATCTTGTGAGTTCTATTCGATGCTCACCCTCACGAATTCAGACAGCAAGTAACTCCGATCCCGAAATGCAGTCATATTCAAACGTGTGGAATGACTAGATAAACCGGTTTCCTTTAAACTTTTAATGAATCTCACCATCAGTAGATCCCACCCATTAATTAATTAAATCAAACTGATCAACCCAACGACGCTGATGAAAATTTCTTACAAACAGGTCTTTGAACTGGAAATTCGACAGGTATCAGGTTTGAACTGAGCAGTTGTACCGGTATTCAGGCCCCACAAGCGCAGATGGAGTGAACTGAGTCGGAGTTCTTCGCGTCATCACTAGTAGATGGCGTTAGGAGCGAAACACACACTCCTTTGAGACTACGTCAATGATATCACACACATAAGCACTGACCTGAAAATTTCGCGCGTTCTCCAATGAACATAACCTTACTTAATTGAAAGTGATGACAGTTATTTCGGAGGTTATTGGAGGTTTATCGGTCATTGTTATTGAACAGTTTCCAAATGTTTAAAGTGTTTTTTTTTGTTAAAAAGTTACGGCTACATGCGTTGAGGGTTAAAAGTAAGTTTCGTACTTCATATGATCCATTCAAATTTGTAAAAAGACTATTAAATTATTATGCACGGATCGGATTCTACAGTCTGTGCAACGTTCTGTTTACATTACGCATTTATGCAATGTTCCGTAATAATTACGACACGTAAACCTTTTATAAACGCATATTACTGTTGAACCACGTTGAACTGAGCTTACGATTTTATGTGATGAGTATAAATAACCCCAATTCAGTTACTGCTCACAGAGTAAAATATGGATGGTTTTACTTCCAAGTTATTGAACATTGTGTAAAAGAGTAAAATGTTTCCGGTGATATATGTCTACCAAAATGTATCTCTTCTTTACCAACTTTACCATTTTTCAGTATGTCATGAGTGCACGAAAGTGTGCCGTATGTTTGTGTGGCCGAACATCAGGCCGCATGTTCACGTTCCCAAATCCAGTTACAGAAACTGAACGTTTCCAGGAATGGATTGCGGCCAGTGGGAACGCACATTTGATACAAGTTCCACAAGAAAAAATAGTACAGAGAACTATTTGTGTGCTTCATTTTGAAAAGAAGTATTTCCTTGCAAAACGTTTGACGAAATCAGCCAAACCAACGCTGCATTTACCAGGTATGTTCACGAACAGCGCAAATATTAGTTCAAGAGTTGGGTATCATTTCTATAAACCGAAAAAAATTGCAATGCTTTTTGAATTAGAACCCATTGATGCAAGAGAATATAAGATTGACGCTCCACTCGAAATTGACCTGCCTGAACGACCAGAAGGTAGAGAAGACTTAAATTTGCCAGAGCCTCTGCAGGATTCATTGTCAAAATCACAGTTTGAAGCTGCACCGAATTCAAAGCATGGCAAATCACCAATCACAGATGTATCGAGAGCAATTGAACATCAAATCTTGGAGCACACCGAGGTGTGCACATCCTGTAAGATCACAAATTCATTATGTATTATTATTATTATTTATGTCCCAAGCATAAGGAGCATAAGCATATGTAGTTATCATAATATTTAATCACTCAAATTCTGTGTTGCTACTGTTGAAAATTTTGTAACCATAAGTTTACTGCCGTTTTACGTTTATAGTACCTTCTTCAAGTCTGAAAGACGTAGACGATATCCCTGTGGAGAGAGCTCTCGAACCAATTGCTTCAAACACTAACAGCATTGAAGTCAGCAGTATCGACGGTGCTCGTCGAACAATTGTTATAACTACAAAAAGCATTGGGATAAGCAATACTGACAAACCATTAGGTACAGTGTTATAGTGTCAGTTGTGAAAAAAAAGAAACTATCCTACAGTGTCTTCATGTAACTCATTACAAATATCTGTTTACAGGTGCTGTGACTTGCCTAAAACGTAAGAGACCGCTTGATGATGACAAAGATGGTACACTACAGTTGAAGCCTACAGCGAAGAGACGGAAAGGTAAATATTTTCAATGCTAGCCAGGCATACAGAATTTAAATCTTTTTCTTTGTTTCATTAACTTATGCAGAATTAGTCAAGATAGTGAAATGTTGGTACCTGACAACGTCAACGAAGCTGCATTGAATACCACAGATTCAATATCAATGAATATTCGGAAATAATTTACAAGGACAGATCGAGTGCACCCTGCTACCTACTTATCTATTTACAATTACTTGAATATTTTACACTTGATTTGAGTTTTGGAGCATCGAGGAGGTTTCACCAAATCAGATGTACTCCATTGTTCTCTGCCCACAATCAAATATGAACAATCAATTTTTTACATTTCAATACTTATTTGTATCATATGAAAAGCACTTCAGCAGAATAGGATGAAAAACTGTGAGCTGCCACGATGAAGAATTAAAATGAAATTGTAGATAAATAATGAATTAATTCATAAACGGTTCTGGATTTACAACCAGATGCTACCTGTTTCGTAAATGAAGTACCCTAATTGGCAACCTAATAATGTGTAACATTTTTCTCACTTAGCATTTCTGCTCATCACTGGTAGGTTGCTTGATGTGTGAATAACCTTCAGGTTGCTGGTTTTTGTATTGTCTAATTTCTCGTTGCTTTCTTATTCACAACGGTTTTTTCAGTTGGAATTATTTTCTTTTGAGTTTTTGCGTAATTGTTGTGTATGTTATGCTTCTATTTTTCACTTTTACTAACATTTTCTGACACCGCTTTCTTTAATTTTATTTATGAATGCATATTTTTTCTACTTTTTGTTCTCAATTTCAATACTTCACTATTTTATGAAAACCACTCAGCAGCAATTAGCAAAACAAGAACACGAATTATACAACTTTGTGGTGCGCTTGACAAAATCAGTACGCCAATGCAGACTACGGAAAGAAAATCTGACGAAACGTATGCACCGTGCTGAAAGTATGCTTAAGGATGGCTCGTGGGAGATTTCACATGAACTGCCAGCAACCATACGAAATTTCATAATAAGTCACGTAAGGAACGCAGGTCGTAATAGATTCAATAGGCGTTTTACATTAAATGATAAGCTGATGGCACTGGCAGTTTACGAACGAAGTCCGACAGCATATCGGCAGCTATTGAAAATGTTTTGGCTACCAAGCGTGGAAACTTCACGCAAACTCATTCAAAAAATTGAACTCAAACCTGGGTTATATGATTTCATTTTTGATAATTTGAAAAACCGGACCGAAAAATTAGATTCTGAGTTAAAGAAGAACTGCATTTTAATCGTAGATGAGATGTTACTAGATTCTTCTCTAGTGATGAATGAAACGAATGGTACCGTACATGGCTTTTGCGATGATGGCATTGAGCATAGGCCTGAAATTGCTGACCATGCAGCAGTATGGATGCTTCGAGGTATACACGGTAGTAGGCCGTGGAAGCAGCCAATTGTTTACAGCTACTGCCAGTCTTCGACACCAGCGGAAACTATTCAACGCATGTCCACAGAGATAGTACGACAAGTGCATTCAGTTGGTCTGAGAATCGTAGCTTCAGTGTGTGACCAGGGTGGTACAAATGCTAAAGCGATTAGGCAACTTATACATAATTCGAGACGCGATGCATTTAAGAAGAACGAGGAACTTAGACATGACGTCATTGTCATTGATAACCGTGTGGTAATTCCATTATTTGATCCGCCTTATCTTCTGAAATGTGTGAGGAACAACCTATTGACAAAAGACCTTGAATTTACTCTCAATGACGGCAAAAAACGCGTAGCTAGATGGTCACACATTGAGGCTGCGTATTACATTGATCAGGCGTCTGGGATAATTAGGACAATGCCAAAACTCACGGACTATCACGTCATACCGTCCAAAATCAAAAAAATGAGGGTTGCAAAGTGTGCTCAGGTATTGAGTCGAACCGTGGGATCCGTTGTATCGCTAATGAGCCGAACGGAAGCACATAGTATTGACAAGAAAAAAATAATGACGCCTGAAGGAGAGGACACAACGCACTTGCTCCTTTTTTTTAATGACCTTTTTGATAGTGTAAATGGTGGATGTGATGGTCCTAAATCCAAGGAAAATTTTTTGAGGACAATGGTATTGACATATGCTACTGATTGTCCTCAGGAAGATATATGGAATGAGGCAATCAGAGTGATCAAAGGAGTGTCATTTCCGAAAAAAAAGGCCCGGCGATCGCAAGTATCCTGAAGTTTTGAAAAATTGGGTGTTGACACTCCAAAACTTCAAATTAGTAAGGAAAACTTTAAAAGACTGGGGTTCAAAGAATTTTCGCCTAGGGCTTTTAACCAAGATCCTTTGGAAAACTTCTTTGGACAAATACGCCAGCATGGAAGACGAAATATTCGTCCAACGTGTTCTGCATTTGAAGGTTACTATAGAACATTTGTTGGTCAATAGCGAATAATTTGAGTCAAAGCGAAATAGCTTCACTTACTATGCCAATAATTGCAATTGCGAAGAAGATGAATCGTCGGGCGTTTTGTGTGATCTGAACATTTTCTTGGATAGCTCCACAATAGAAGCATCACACACACCACTCTGGGAATTGCCCGCTCTGCCTTGTAACTTCAATACAGACAGTCCTATTAGCGATGCTGCAAATGCAGACTTAGATGCGTTCTTGGCAAAATCTATACTGAAACCTTGCGAACACTGCCCAGTATGCTACCTGAATGTTTTACAGAGCGAAGACACAGACGGTGCAAGTAATTTACGTCGTACGTTAATTCAAATTACAAATATCTGTGCGTACTTTTTTCCCCAGGTAGCACACCAGAAGCAATTTATAAATAAAATTGCAGCTTATGTCAATGAAACTGTTCAATTTTGTTTTTGCGAATGCGAACACACAGGAACTCTCACGAAAGAGACAAGTAACATCTACGTTCGTTACTACTGTGCTAAATATTTAAATTTGATCAGAAAAATCATGAAGAGTAATGGGCTCCCCAGTAACCCTGATCAGCTGATGTTGAAAGTTGACAATTATTGTAAAAAAAAGTAATAAGGCGTAGCCAGGTATCCCATTAAAATATGAAATAAATGATACGGTGCTATTCGGATTCGTATGTAGATTTTGTAACTGCATTGTATTTAGACCTCTCTGAGATAGGTTCACATGCAATACACGAAACCAAACAAAAATTCAAATTACTTAATTGGGGATGGGTAAACTAAATCTGCGCCACCCGAATGTATACCTGAATCCCAGCCTATTTGATTAAGCAAATAATTTATTTAATAACATGCATGAAGTTATGTAATTGTGAACCGTTCGTTTGTTGTGTGGTTATCAAACTTATAAAATGGAATAAAAACATCCATCATTCAGAAATAAGCCTTTAGTATTTTTTTTCCTTTTTTTTTTTTATATATACGTTTCATTTGAGTCAAAGCTTTTATTCAGCTCTATGAAAAGCAGAATCAGGTATGTAATAATCTGATTAACTGTTCAAGAATTTCTTCAGAAATTTTTCGTGAATATTATCTTCTATTAATATTTTTGTAACAAATAAAACGAATCTTTCATTATCCTGTTGATTACCCCTTTGTATATTATTATTCTTAGACGAAACTTAATCATTTGACGAGGTATATCAAAGATGTAATAAGTGACAATTTAAAATGCTCGACGCGTATTGAACGGTAGTGTTGAACATTTAAAGTTGTCACTTATTACATATTTGCTGTAGCCTCTCCAATTTCTAATTTGAATTCGTGGCGCCATGAGCTATCATTATTATTGAATATTATTATTATTTCTGTAGCTTGGCGTCATGACTAACAGAGGGCGCCACCGTCGGTGCATTAACTTTCGACACAGGATTCAACGTTGGAGCTTGTGGGGCCTGCTGGTATCGGATTGTTTGAACTGAACAGTTCGATAGTATGATGAGCATCAGATGTTTTGAACTAATATTTGAGAGGGAAATAATCTTAGATAAAGGTAGACTCGCCAGAACAATATATGTATGTATCAATTTATTTAACAAGGTGATGTACAGATTCACATATAGTTGAACTCAACTCGGTTGAATAGTCCTCCGAGGTTATACATGTGAAGGCGACTCTCATCGGCAGCAATTATCATTTTTTGGAATAAGTCCTCGTCATCAGTCAATACGACATCCTCGCAGGTAAAAAAGCCGAAAATGTATTTTCCAAGTCGATAGCAATCCTCGTACCAAATCTTGTTTGAACCTTTCGCAAGCTGGTGACGGTAAAGTGTTTATTCACTTCAAGATCTGCCAATTTCTTTGTGGAAAGGTATTCATCGCAGCGTCCAACTTTGTTGATTTTAGTCAAGTCCATGGCGTTATTCATATCAGATTTATACTTCCCAACTTCCTCAAAATATGATTCAGATCGAATTTTGTCTGAATCAGAGTTTTTACGTCGCGAATATTTTTCAAATGTAGGTTTATTCGCAGTTTCAGTTCTTGCTGTTGTAAATGGTTCTCATCGAGTGCAAGTTGAAGACTGATGTTTAAGACTTAAATTCGAGCCCTTTTATACTCAATCACAGCCTTACTCCCAGTTTTGATCTATGCATGAGATACCACGTTTTTAGCATCAATGCATGGTTGACAGCGCAACGCATATGATGGTCACTACACCTGAGTTCGCGCGGGTACAACACCCTCAACTTGTCCAATGGAGGGCAGCCATACTTGTCCATTTCAACGAAGTTTGCATTACTCCACTTTCTGAACCGATCAGATATTTCCCGATTTTGCACAAAGTAAATGTACTCTTTCGATTCGTTTAAATGGTCTAATAAAAATGATTTAAGTTCGGTGTAAGGAGCCCAACCATTCCACCAGGACGTTCCATGCCATTCACTATCTTCTGCTACAGTTGCACGCAGATCATCCGACACGTCGTAAATATCGTAAGGCTCTTGAAACTTTATGTGTATTATTTTTTCACTCTTATCGTTCACTAATGCGATTTCTTTAAAGACAAATTCGTCATCTTTTCCCGTGAAACCCAACGTGTCAATGAATATGCGAGGCATCGCAAGAAAATGACAAATGTTTCAACGAATTGAACGTCTTACAAATTGAATTCTTATATCATTGATGAAAAATGCCGATTTATATTTTAGTTAAACAAACTGCGGATTTTATATTTTAGTTGAATTGAAAGTTTCTGTAAGATGCTGCTATCAGCCTCGCTGTCAGTTAATATACTCGAGCTATTCCGTTAAAAATGTTCGTTTGCGTTATGTGCTAGGCCAAAGGTACGAACTTTGTTCGAATCGTGTGCAAACTGTAACCATGTGGAAAACGTCAATTCAGCAAAATTCGGGTCACGAGCTAAGTCCAAGGGCTGAAATTATTGTCGATCAGCCGAACTGTTCTGCATCGCGATGAGATTCGCCCTTGGGCATGATAAACGTAATATTGCAATATTGATAGCCGCTTCACTGTTCATGAGAGATAGAGGGGGTAATTGCACCGAGCTTTAACGCAGGGTGATCTGTTTGGGTGGACCGGTTATCCCCAAAAAATAATTAAACATTGTAGAGGGGGTTTGACAAGTGTTCCGAGGATAAGGACCACATCTCAGTCAGTCGATTTACCAAAGCGAACTTAACAGTAAGTACAGACTCTGCTCCATCAATACCATTCAACTTATACCAATACATTTATTTCTTATTAGAGGATGGGCTCTATCAATCAAGTCGAGTCAGTAAAATGTGTTCGCCTGACGTTTCGGCAGTTGTGTGCTGCCCTCATCAGAGGCTATTTATTAACAAAAAAGTTATTAACAAAAGAAAAAAAAAAAAAATTTTTTGTTAATAAATAGCCTCTGATGAGGGCAGCACACAACTGCCGAAACGTCAGGCGAACACATTTTACTGACTCGACTTGATTGATAGAGCCCATCCTCTAATATTACCTAGTTCGAGTGATAACTTCATGATGAATAACATTTATTTCTTCTTCGAATTCAGTTTGTAATTGAAAATAGCGAGTGTTGAAAACAAATCACTGGAGGCGCAACCCCAACATGATGTGAACTCTGGGGAACCGATGCATCCGGAGAGCTCCAAGTCAAAAGTCGAGCAGGTACGATTCAAAATTATATTATTGTGTGAATAATAAATTATATGTTAAGAGAGTGCAATTCTAAAATATATTCAGAATTGAAGTTTTAATAATGCGCACAAATTTTTTCATTTCCAGGAAAACCCCGAAACCTCAATTGCTCAGGCAATCGGTATTCCTGCAGGCGAAGAGCCCGACGACGACGAAGAGGATTTTCAGTTTAAGATGCGTGAAGAGGTTCTGCGTGAACTTCAGGAGATTTGGGAAGAGAATCGGCGAATCTCCATGGAGGAATGGGCTATGGGGCTGCGGTAACGACTGAATAAACAGTATTTTTTGTGAAACGAAGATAGTTTTTTATTTTACCACCCTACATCGATCACTAATTCTAAATACATTTTCAATAGCACAGTCACCCAAGTGGCTGTCACACCTTGGTTGCCATATATTAGATACTATTTCATCAGCTAAATCGGCTGCATTAACATTAAACAATCGTTTTAAAATTAATTTAACCGACTTGGTTGTACCTAAAACTGATGGAGAATTTTCTAGATGAGGTCGCACGAGATGTAGTAGTTCCAAGTAAGGTATATTTCCGTCGTTTCAGCTGAATCCATGATTGATTTTACTCTCAATCGCCAAACGTTGGTGGTCCTTGGATAAAATTGATCAGGTATATGGGGGCTTGAAGATAAAATGTTGCAAATCAAATTCGTTGTTTAGAACTGCAATTTCTTTCACAATAAACATGTCGTTGAGCCCCGCAAACCCCTGAACATCGACAAATGTGGGCCCCATGGCCGCGTATACCTTTATGCAAAATACTCGGACTTCCCAGCATTTATAGAAGCTCGTGATCCCACCCCGACGACTTTTACCGAGGCTCGTAATCTCACCCCGACGACTTCAACTTTTTATTCAAACCATCTTTCGAACCACGTTCGTTAGCGGGCTGTATTCGATCATTTTATCATGAAAAAATGAGCACTATGCGGTTGTGTTCGCAGGCACGTTAGCGTTGCACTGAAACTCGAGATGTATATCTACGCTTGCACTTTTCAGAGATTCATTCTGACGCGAACAATCTATTACCGTGATAGGAGCATGTCTTTTGAATGTATCTAAATCAAGCAATGGTTCCGGCGCCTCAGTCGCACCATAGTACGATGCCTTAAATTTAACATACATATCATAAAGCAAGGCATACCGTCTCCGATTGAAATCTAAATCTAAATTATCGTAGCGATATGATTCTGAATTAAGGTATAGGCGACTGTTTGTCAATTGGCAATGGTCAAATTCGCTGGGATCTTGGGTAAGTATATTTCTGCGTCCAGTCTGCAGCGCCAATACCACATACCGAGGTTTCTCAAGTTGAACGGCGGTTTTCACGGACCAGGTATGATGAGTAGTTTCTTGAAGCACTGGATACTCGTACAGATCCCATGAACGAAAACTCATTTGAATCGATGTACCACTCTCAAGAAGATGCAAAAGCTCCGATTTTCGCAAGTCTTCGACAGTTATATGTGGCATATGCCATTGTAATTTATTGAGCTTCAAAGTTACCGCTGTATTGGTGTTGCCGATAAAAATAGCATTCGAGTCAGTCCTTGATCGAATCAAAATCAGCCCATGACGTGCGTTGGTGATATTTCGTTTATAATCTTCGCAGAACACGAGCAGAATGCTGAGTGGTATGCAATAATTAAAATACCCATTGTCCAATTCAACTGAATTTCCCGGTACTGCCCAATTTGAAACCTCTAAGGCTTTGTCAGCATTAGTACTGAATGATAAATAATTTTTTATAGTAGTGGTAATTCCAACATTTTTGCATCGATCAATTTCAACCCCATTCAGTTCATACCGAATTTAATCGAAGAGAAGAGCCATCTGTGACGTCGGGGGTTGAACGATAACCCGACGGTGGTGGTTGGCACTGCTGTCACCTTTTAATTGTATATTTCTTCTCTGACCTTATTGGAGCGGATTTTCTTCGGGCGAGCGGGTAGGTGGTCCAGGTGAAGACCCCTCGGCTAGATCATTAATGTGGTTGATGATTTGGGTAGCGCCTTGATATTCCAGTGAGTGGTGTGTTGTCGACGCACTACACTGGGGTTCGGGGATGAACTGACAGGTTTTAATTAGTTGTTGTATTATGGCTCGGCACCTCCTTTCACGCACGTCCTTTCCACCGCGGTGTCCGCGCTGCCGTTTGCCGGTACGGCGGGGCATGAATTGCTTAGGTAGGATTTGGAGACGACGAGTGCCAAGACACGGCACGCTCGTCTATAAGGATGTTGGAAAATAGTGCGAATGCCAAGAAAGGGGCCATTCAACAATTACGTCACGCTATTTTCGACCATTTTTGACCCCCCCTCCCCCCCTCATCACACTTTTTCATACAGATTTTGACCACTTTAACCCGGACCGTCACGCTCTGGAGCCCCCCCCCCCCCCCCCCCCCTGGCGGCGTGACGTAATTGTTGAATGGCCCCAAAGGCACGCTCGCAAGCTTGAAAGGGTGCAATACTCGAATATTAATTATATGCGTAAAGTTTATTATGTTTGGATCGCGACGAGAAGACAGATTTATCAAAACTAATAAGTGACTTATTGTCTTGGTTAAAATGAAGAATACACGACTGGTTGGTAGCTTAGTGAGCGCTGCCCTTTGGTCGCCCAAGTCTTTTATGCCTTTTGCTATCTGGCTTCTCCATGTCTTAGGCAAACGACGGCTACCTCAGAACTCGAAACTGCTGGATTGCAGTTCTCACCAAGCAGGCAGTCGCCGTTCGCTATACGATGCAGCGCTCCTTGTCCTGTACATATTCTAGGACGGAAGCGTCAAATAGGTTTACATGTATATGGGTGATTACATAATAGAATCTTATATTCTAGGGGTTATCCCCTAGCGATTGTAGAGTATATAAACGGCTGCCGAGCTAGATCAGCAGCGATTTGTGGTAGAGCACCCAAACGTCTCATTTGCTATTATATCTGACGTCTTGTCAGAATAATAAAGTAGAGTCAATTGAAAACTTAGAAATATTACTGGAACCTCACTTAAAAATCTATCACTGCTAAAATTGCGGATAGTAATTATATCTTCACATCATTGTATAAAAATTAAAATCCATTCTAGCTAAAATCGCAGATAGAACACTCATTAAAATAAATTAGAAGCATTAGCTATAGCAGTACTGCTGTCTAAATCAAATCAATATTAAGATACCTGATTAATAGGGAATTAAAAAAATAAGTAGATAAGATCCATTGTATTATTATTTATAATTTTGTTAGGCAATTAAATATAATTTTCTCACGAAGCTTATTGAGTGTTGCCCGACATTTCTGTATCTCTGTCCTGTAGATTAGCTACCACACGAAGGCCAAATTAGAGATCAGAAAAACATCAACAGATGCGTACGGCTGCGGTCTAAGCGACCTGTATCCGAGGGCCAGTTGTTGTGTTTCTGAATCTGACATGGAGGCTCGGATCTAGGATCCTGGTTCTGCAAGATAGAGTTAAATTTGCAATAGCAGGGACCACTGGCTCGGAATACCACCTGATTCAGTGGAGGTCGGCAAAACCTTGGGTTTTGTGATATAAAAAGCTTTGGCGGTTGAAAGACCTGAGAAGTATTGTTTAGCGTAGGAATTCAAAGAATTAATAAAAATCTGTGTTAGGTGGCTTTTTGTGTGGCATTACCTATCTTTTCCCCACCCACAGTACCGAGGAGTCCATAATTATTCATTATTTAGTTAACGATAAAAACCTTCATCTTTTTCGAACCCGACGGACGGCTTGTCTTGAAAATCTAACGATTCAGACAATTCGAAACGTTACATTTGGCGCCCAACGTGGGGCTCCTCGCTATTAAATTCATTTTTTTTGGAAAAATAAATTCATTTGATAAACTTAATTTCATTTCAACTTCAATCTAAATTCAATTGTTACAGCGTTAGTTCATACAGTAGAGTCATTGTTCTAGAGTTTCAGTAGACAAAATAGACCAAGTAGCTCTGCCTGTCAGATTCAGAATCACGTTTATGTTATCAGGCGCGATACAGAAATGTCAGGCAAAAACTCCAATAGAAATAACAAGGTTTCAAGTCCAATTGTCGAAGAAAGCGGAGCTCAAGGCCGTGATTCAGGTATAAGCGATATAGATCGTTCCTCAGTTTCAGCAAATATGAATCCAGGTTCTAGTTCAGAGTCACAAGAGTTAGATCCAATAGCGATATTGATTCTATCCATCGAAAGACTAGAACAAAAAATGGATAAAAAATTCGAAAGAATGGAACAAGCAATGCTTAATACTAAGGCTGAAAATGAGATTGATAGAGTAAATTTGGAGGAAAAATTAGATAAAAAATTTGATGATTTTGAATATACTAGTGAAGAACAAATAAGTCAGATAGACAGTAAATTAAAAGAATTTACGACAAAAATGACACATGAAATGTCCGAATACGATAGTAAAATCGAGTCTTGTGAAAATCATTTGAGAAACGAGCAAATTGCGACTTATGAAGTATTAAAAGATCAAATCAATGAGAATCAAAAGAATAACATAGACATGATCCAAGAGTTGAATCATCAACATAATAGAACAAGAATAGGGTTTTGAAGTGGACATTAGACGTTTAAGACAAAATAGAAATGGTCAAACGTTTCAAAACAATAATAATGTAATTACTAAACAGTTGAAATTGCCTAATTATTCCGGAAAAAGTTGGGAAAGACCCGTAAACTTTATTAGGGAGTTAGAAGAATATCTGCAGATTCTAGATGTAGGAGATGATATGGGCTTAAAACTTATAGGTCAGAGCTTAACTAATGATGCGAAAGACTGGTGGGTTGCGCGTCGGGATGTGATACATTCATGGGAAAATTTTAAAACTCGATTCCTTGCTAGATATTGGAGTGAGGAAACTCAGAGGGAAGTGAAAAGAGACTTAGTGTTCGGATATTACTTACCGGATTCGAAGTTGGCTTGGTCCGAGTACGCTAGCAGGAAATATGCGATCGCACGCGGGCTTGAACCTCCGTTGTCCGAAGCCGAGATAGTAGGGAATTTAATCCATCACTTTAATGACACAGTTGTCGAAGCGGCGAAATGCCGCAACATCACTGATATTGACCAATTCCTAGGTTTTCTCGATCAGACACAATCCGGGGGGCGGTCGAACGCACCTAAGTCACACGTAATGCAATCGAGTGCAAGCCGGTACCAAAGCAACACCCGTTTCACAGACGAACGTACTAAGCCACAATCATGGCGTAATGGCACCGGGATGCTTACAAACACTAACAGGCCTAGTACGTCACGTGACGAAAACAACCATATACCCGAAAACAAGTTCAAGGCAGAAACACAAGAGTCCGTTAGGCGTACGAATTATGCAAATAATAGGCATGTTAACGGTCTGGAAGGAGAAGTCGGTAATACCGACCGAGTTGAAATAGAAGACGATAACTCGGAAAACGAGAAAGCGCTGTGCTAATAGAGCCGACATTCCACACGGCACAGCGCAGTATAGTAATCAGCGCGGCTAAAATAAACCCGGGAGCGCAAACAATATTCAAAGATATGGCGGAATATTTGTTAAGCGAAGATAATAAATTAAGTAAGGAAACGATTCATTGTCCGGTTTTGAATATAAAAATTGAATCAAAAGACGTCAAAGCTCTTGTAGACACGGGTAGTCAGATTACGTGTATTTCTGAATATTGGTATAATCAGAACATTGATGATTTCGGAAATTGTGAAAAATTGCCAGTGGTTGATTTACATGTCCATGGCGTAACTGGGGGGAAAACCGTCTGAGGTTAAAATTCAACTTTTCATGAAAGTTTAAATCGGAAATTTTTCAGATAGAATACCGGTTTTGGTGGTTCCGAACCTCCGACATAATGCTATAATAGGTATTGACACAATGTCCCGATGGAAGATTGATTTAGATTTAAAAACCAATAAAATGACTATCCAGGTAGAAGAGTCCGATGAGTCTTGCGAGTTGGGAGAATCGGAACGTCCGGACGCTTCACGTCAAATACTAGAAGTAGCTGAAATCAGTACACAAGAAAACTGCGGAGGTCAAGTGAATGAAAAGACGAACTATGGCGTCACCGATGATGAGGTCATGGACAAACTCGCGGGTTGTGAAATGTTAGGCATTGAGCATCGACGAAAGTTTGAAAAATTATTGTTTGAATACCGCGATATTTTCAGTAAACTCCCAGGGAAGATTTCAGTGTACGAACACAAAATCCAGATTTATGAGGACCGTCCTTCCGTCCGCAGATCGTATCCAATCCCTATAATGCATAGAGATAAAGTAGATAGAGAAATTGATAAAATGTTAAAATATGGGATCATAGAAAGGTCAAACAGTGAATATATTAATCCAGTCGTAGTGGTAGCTAAAAAATCAGGGGATATACGGTTAGTACTCGATGCTCGATTCATTAACAAATAAATAATCCCGGATCGAGATTGTGCCCAATCCACTGAGGTGTTGTTCCAGAAATGTGGAAACACAAAAATTATGTCTAGCGTGGACTTGACCGCGAGCTTTTGGCAAATACCATTACATGTAGAATCAAGAAAATACACTGCATTTATGCATAACGGAAAGACGTATCAATTTAAAGTAACCCCTTATGGGTTAAACACTAGTTTAGCCAGCATCGTTAGAGGATTAGACCTAGTGTTGCGTGAAGTTAACGACTTCACAATAAATTTTGTAGATGACATTTTATGTACTTCAAGCTCGATTGATGAGCACATACAACATTTGAAAAGACTGTTTGAGGTTTATAGACGTCATAACATGACTTTGAATTTTGAAAAGTCCAGCTTCTTTAGAACCGAGGTTGAGTTTTTGGGACATAAGGTCACAGCCGAAGGCATCCGACCACAAGTCGAAAAGATTCGAGCCATAAAAGATTTTCCAACACCGAAGAACCAGAAACAATTGAAAGGTTTTTTAGGACTGACGAATTACTACAGTAAATTTTCGGAACGATATTCTGATTTGACGTACCCGTTGCTACAATTGCTTAAAAAGGACAAGAAATGGTTGTGGAGCGAAGAGATTCATAACAGTTTTGAAAGATTAAAAGCGCTATTTTGCGAGAAAATGATAATTCACCATCCAGACCCTAAGCGTGCTTATTATTTGCAGAGTGACGCAAGTGACTGTGCTATTGGGAGCGTTTTATATCAAATCGATGATTTGGGAAATCATAGAATAGTCGGTTTCGCAAGCAGAACGTTAAAGGGGGCTGAATTGAACTACTTTACGACCGAGAAGGAATTATTGGCAATTGTTTATTCATTACAAAAATTCAGAACGTTTGTGGTGGGCGCGGAACTAACCATCCGAACAGATCATAGGGCTCTAACATTCATGTATTCTTGCCGATTAACCAGTTCAAGGTTGGCAAGATGGGTAATGTACCTCCAGAACTATGATTTCAAAATAGAATATATCAAGGGAACAGATAACGTAGTGGCCGACACCTTAAGTCGGTACCCACCTGACGAGAAAACAAGTTGTCAAGCGTTAAATGAAAGGGTTGATGTTTTTGAATTAGCTCGCGACTCGAGTGCCAGTATGAAATCTAATCTTGAAAATCTGAGTAGGTTGCAAGTAGCTGACCCGCGGATTCGGGATCTGATCGAGAAAGGGTTTATAAATAATAAATTGCGATACCAGATAAATGATGAGATTATCTACCACCGTGAAACAGGGGGCAGGATCAGAGCGTATCTACCCGAGGTCATTGTTAAAGAGTTAATTACAGAATGTCATGAAATATACGGTCATATCGGAGCGACGAAATGCTATCGTATGTTAAGAGAGAACTTTTACTATCCAAAGTTTGCGAAATCGATACGGAAAATAATAGCCCGGTGCGATCGTTGCCAGCGGTGCAAAGTACCGAATCGACACAGCAACTCGGAAATGCAGAATATTATACCAGACATGGTTGGGGATTTAGTCTCTATAGATTTTTTTGGGCCGCTACCTGCAAGCCAAGGGAATTACAGATGGTTATTGGTAGTCATAGACACGTTCAGTAAATACGTAAAGTTGTACCCACTGAAGGTCGCGGACGCGCAATCCACCATCCGATGCATTTTTGGAAAATATGTAAATGAATATGGTAAACCTAAGAAGATCCAATTTGATCATGGCACGCAATTTACTTCGATTAAATGGCTAAACAAGTTACAAGAGGAAAATGTAATCCCAATCTTCTCGTCGATTCGACATCCGCAAGGAAATATAGTAGAAAGAGTGAACCGCGAGCTTGGTAGATTTTTCAGAACATTCGTTACTAGTAATCATGCAGCCTGGATCAAATGGATTAGCATAATAGAATCGTGTATAAACGAGGTTTATCATGACACGACTGAGTTCACTCCGTGTGAATTGCAATTGAATCAAAAACCGAAAAGATTTTGGGGGCCTTAGATAATGCATGATCAATTTCATTTAGCACACGAATACAAATTAAAATTACCTAGACAAAACATGGTTAGAAAAGTAAAGAATCGAGCCGCTAGATACAACGCGACACATATAATGACAAGGTTTAATGAAGGTGACTTAGTATTATTGAGGGCTTTAAATGTCTCAGACACTCAAAAGAAGAAAATGGCAAAATTCTTCACGTTATATGAAGGGCCATATAAGCTAGAAAGAAAAGTTGGAGATGCAACGTATGAGTTAGTGCATCCGACTACAAATAAGTTACGTGGGAGCTTTCATGTAAATATGTTTAAACACTACTTAATATAGAATCAATTAGAGTTAGCTGAGATTTATTGCCATAAGAAACGTGTACAAAATTAGACAAAGTGGTATTATGAAAATAGGATTAAGAGGATGATCCATACGCGTGCCGGCCACAGCAATGTTATATAAGTGGACGTCGCTAAGCCGTAAATCAGTTGGCATTAGAATATCGAAATGCACGGCTACATCAGTGTTCAGGACAAAGGAGTGCAGACAGCCGATTTGACTGCCTGGGAACTGGAAGGAAGGGATCCAAGGGTAAGGATTAAGTATGCCTCTGGTTCATTCCGAGGCGGGAAAGGAAGGTATGCACGGGGTCGTGATACCATCACGCCGAACGCAAAAAACCGGGAGAAAAAGTCGACGCCGAAACCTGAAAAAGAAAAGCACGATGAAAGTCTAAATATCATTCCATTGCCTGAGTGGAGTGAAACCATAAACACTTACCTCACTGAAGACGACCTCGAAGACATCAAGGAGATCATCATTGCAGAACTGAGTGCATTGACAGCTACTTCAAATAAGAATATCAGGATAGTTGACGATTATATCCTGAAAGAAAATGAGAAAATTACTCTCATTAAAAGAAAGCTGGAAGATGAGGAAATCCAAGCAACTGGGGTTGACTTACCGTGGGAACTCCGTTCACATGATGTAACTGAGCGAACACCGACAGAGAAGGCCGAATATAAACAAAAGGTATGGGCTTTCATCGATCAACACAGGCCGCATATACCGAGCAAACGTAGGCGGATACCGTCGACCAAGGGTGGAATTCCCATCGGAGAACCGGATCACAGTGCACCACCACGTATACCGGATGCACTGAAGTCCCGTTGCACAACGCCAGAGAGAGAGACAAGGCCACAGTTGACACCGTTCGTTGCACCTGAGGTACCCGACTACGTAATAAACTTCGACGTCACGGATCCGCTTGGCTTGAAGAGACTATGAAGACCAGGAACGGAAGTCCGGAAGGTAGATGAACGGCTGGTCCATTAATGTGGAGTTTTCCGTAAGGACAAGGGTATTTATATCGGAAAATCCAATCAATGGAAGGGGGCAATGTAACGTATCCAGCCGGCCGACCCTAGGCCAGCTGTGATTGGTAGTTCGAAATCACGAGAACTGGACAAATTCGGTCTGTCCAGAAGCGTCGCTTATGACGTCATAAGCGGCGATTGTAGAGTATATAAACGGCTGCCGAGCTAGATCAGCAGCGATTTGTGGTAGAGCACCCAAACGTCTCATTTTCTATTATATCTGACATCTTGTCAGAATAATAAAGTAGAGTCAATTGAAAACTTAGAAATATTACTGAAACCTCACTTAAAAATCTATCACTGCTAAAACAGCGGATAGTAATTATATCTTCACATCATTGTATAAGAATTAAAACCTATTCTGGCTAAAATCGCAGATAGAAAACTCATTAAAATAAATAAGAAGCATTGGCTGTAGCAGTACTGCTGTCTAAATCAAATCAATATTAAGATACCTGATTAATAGGGAATTAGAAAAATAAGTAGATAAGATCCATTGTATTATTATTTATAATTTTGTTAGGCAATTAAATATAATTTTCTCACGAAGCTTATTGAGTGTTGCCTGACATTTCTGTATCTCTGTCCTGTAGATTAGCTACCACACGAAGGCCAAATTAGAGATCAGAAAAACATCAACAGATGCGTACGGCTGCGGTCTAAGCGACCTGTATCCGAGGGCCAGTTGTTGTGTTTCTGAATCTGACATGGAGGCTCGGATCTAGGATCCTGGCTCTGCAAGATAGATTTAAATTCGCAATAGCAGGGACCACTGGCTCGGAATACCACCTGGTTCAGTGGAGGTCGGCAAAACCTTGGGTTTTGTGATATAAAAAGCTTTGGCGGTTGAAAGACCTGAGAAGTATTGTTTAGCGTAGGAATTCAAAGAATTAATAAAAATCTGTGTTAGGTGGCTTTTTGTGTGGCATTACCTATCATTTCCCCACCAACAGTACCGAGGAGTCCATAATTATTCATTATTTAGTTAACGATAAAAACCTTCATCTTTTTCGAACCCGACCGACGGCTTGTCTTAAAAATCTAACGATTCAGAAATCCGAAACGTTACAATATATGTTTCTGTATGATCGTGCGAGCCGAAGACCGTAGGATCTACCGACGTCACAGAATGCAAACATTTGGAAGAATATTGATTCGCTATATAAATTTGAATGCTCATCTCTAGTGTAGTGTGTGACCAAAAACTTCAATACGATTTCCGACCGCAGAAAAACACATTTTGGAGTTGTTGTGTTATGGGGGTATACACACCTTGAAAAGGATTTTTTCCAAATCACTGCTACGCTCTGTGAAAACATTCTAGTGACCTAGTTCTTTCACAGTTGATTAGTGCCATTTTGATACATAGTTCATGATTTTCACAGATTTTATGTCCTACGCTAAACAAAAATTTAGTTCATCGAAGAAAAAGTAGTTGTCGTAGGGTACAGGTTGCTGCATTGCATGAAATTTTTCAAAATTTGGAGAAATTATTCTGTATCAATGTAACTTAGAGGCAAACCAATATTATTACATGAATTCTATTTCAAAGACTTTTTCCTCCATCGTTTTGGAAAAAATATTTCACAATCAAAAATTTCTATGTCTAAAACTTGAATACATGAAATATTATTGGTTTGCCCCTAAATTACATTCATACGGAATATGTTGTTGAAATTTGAAGAAATTTCAAGCAACGCAGCAACCTGTACCCTACGACAACTACTTTTTTTTTGATGGACTGAATTTTTGTTCAGCGGAGGACATAAAATCTGAAATAATCATGAATCATGTATCAAAATAGCACTAATGAACTGCAAAAAAACTGAGTCACTAGAATGTTTTCTCAGAGTGTAGCAGTGATTTGAAAATAATAATTTTTTATCATTATTATTTTTTTACGTCACGTAAATCACTCGAGTGTTGTAGCTTGATGGAAAACTGCATCTCAAGTTACTTTTTTCCACAGATTAAAAAAGCAAATAATAATGTTTTGAGATGGCCAACATGTGTGTTAAATTTCATTTGAAAATATTTATTGGTTCGTCTAATTCAAAAATAGCAATAAATTGGCAGTTTTCAGTATCTCCTACCCTCAGGTCAAAACCAGTTTCGCAGTTTCAGGCACATTCACTCACCTCAACTCGAAGTTTGCGTAGACTCTATAGGCCTAGCTGTGTAGATTCTGTCGGATAAAATTATTCTCAAGTTGTCTGCAGCTTGTGCTTCCAGACTAAGCATGATGCTCTGATCCGGACTCTGTGAATCATTTTGACCTGACACATCACTTGATGAAGAGTAGAACTATGATTCTTTGTCGTGTTGATCTATCGGATTCAATTAATCTGAGCATAAAAACGAAAATATGAGTCGTGACAATTAAATATATTCTCCAATTTTATAATAAAGTAGGACGAGCAATTCAATAGCTTCATATACATGAGCCGACAGTGCTGTCAGTGATTAGCTGGTGCGCATCGTTCGGTCAAAGTAAGATCCTGCGTAATATCTGTATTTATCTGAACGATGTGCCTATTGGCACGACAGATTGACTCCAAGACAGACACTCCAGACACTCCAGAGACACTCTAATAGAGTTACGCAAGAGTTACACAAAAATTTTAGGAGAATTGGAGTGATCGGATTATTAATTTTTTTTCATAATATCAAACGAGACTGGGGCACTTACAAAAAAAATTATGAATTCCGTCCGAGAATCCGCCCACTAGGTGG
Source organism: Tenthredo livida (assembly GCA_963992785.1). NCBI lineage: Eukaryota > Metazoa > Arthropoda > Insecta > Hymenoptera > Tenthredinidae > Tenthredo > Tenthredo livida. The sequence continues at coordinate 7,476,739 of OZ023073.1, forward strand.
TATGAGTGCGAGAGGGATGATTTCCCTTAATTGTGAGCCTGGGTCACGACGCGAAGCCACTCACCCGTTGGTTCAGCAGTCCAAAAAAAGCAGTACAACATTTTTGCGTGACTCTTGCGTGACTCTGTTAGAGTCACTTTACCTGTCTGAAGTGTCTCTCTTGGAGTCAATCTGTCGTGCGAATAGGCACAGTGAATATTTTTTCCAAAACGATGTAGGAAAAAGTCTTTGAAATAGAATACATGTAATATTATTGGTTTGCCCCTAAGTTACATTGATACAGAATATTTCCTTCAAATTTTGAGAAATTTCATGCAACGCAGCAACCTATACCCTACGACAACTACTTTTTCTTCGATGGACTAAATTTTTGTTCAGTGGAGGACATAAAATCTGTGAAAATCATGAACTATGTATCAAAATGGCACTAATCAACTGTGAAAGAACTAGGTGACTAGAATGTTTTCACAGAGCGTAGCAGTGATTTGGCAAAAATCCGTTTCAAGGTGTGTATACCCCCATAAGACAACAACTCCAAAATGTGTTTTTCTACGGTTGGAAATCATATTGAAGTTTTTGGTCACACACAACACCAGAGATGAGCATTCAAATTTATATAGCGAATCAATATTCTTCCAAATGTTTGTATTCATTTTACAGAACCAGATTTACAAGTTATCAACCGCATGATTTGCTGCCCGCAGGACAAATTGCTTAGACTCAACAAGACCATGTTCATATCAACCGAACTGCTAAAATATATATGTTGAATTTCTTGAATTTTGTGAATCATTTGAAAAAAAAAAAAACTTCAAAGCGATTTATTTCAGAACTAGGTTTTTGGCAATTGAAAAAGTCCCATGCGTCTCAGTTTTTGTCGAAGACTCTTCAAATTTTCAGGGTACGTTCCTACACACACTAGCTACGAACCCACGTTAGATTTTGGAAATCGAGACAAGAAAAAAAAAATTGATAAAAAATAATTGATAATATATTTTTTTTTCATAAAAAAAATGTCAAAATCAAAGTATCGTAGCTATCTATAAAAACCGACGTGGGTTTGTGGCTTACGCATCCTGAAATATGTGTGTGCAAGCCCAGCAAAATTCAAGAATAACTCAGACGCATGGGATGTTTTTAAATAAAGGCTATTTCAGAAGCATTATGAGGAGTAACTCTGTACTTATTGTTTCAATTGACTTCAAATTTGCACAATGTCTATGTATTGAGATGGCCACCATGTGTGTTGAATTTCATTTGAAAATATCTATTGGTTCATCTGATTTGAAAATAGCGATAAATTGGCAGTTTTCAGTATCTCCTACCCTTAAGAGGAAAACGAGCTCAACAACCTTTCACAGACGAGACCAAGAACCCAGCAACTATCCTCAAACTATCCTGATTTTCCGTCCCATCGGATGAGATCATTCAGATTCTCTATAATTATTTGATTCGTCATTTTTAATTATTTTGATCAAATATCTTAGAAAAACATTCTATCGAGTCAACATCTGATACTTTGATTTACGACTTTATTATTATTTCAAGAAGCTAACATTAGTCCTCCAATCTAGGTCGTTTTATCAAGTTTTCGAAGAGATTTGGAGCTCGGCCTACTAGTCCTTGGTCCCTTCATCCCTCCAACCGCTTCCTGTTGCAGTACGCAGGATTTAACCAACACCATCCTGATTCTTCATTCCTGATTCCTGATTCCTACACTTGTTACTGGTTTCTGCCCTCGGAGGATTTTTGTAATAACCTATGTTGTGACATTTGATTGAGCTCGACTATCTTCTTGTGGCTTTCTGTGGTTTACCGATGAGACGAAAGGTTAGACCGGATAATGTTAGGGAAATCAAACTATTTAATTTTCGAGCCACAGCTCAAACTTTCCCTATGAGAGCAAATACACCTGTTAAACTTTCGTCAATTCTATAATTACTTGAGAGTCGGGACGACTCTTCTACTAATAACTACGCTTGTTAAAAACAAATCAGTCTTGCTCCAGATTCTAACTCGAGCACTTGTATTTCCATATATAACTAATTCGTTGAGACTAATTTATTAGTGTCATGAAAGTCTACTTATTTTGCTCGAGGAATTGCGATTTCCTTTTTTCGTTAATAATCCGTAACATAGGCCCCTACAGCATTATCCGAATTTTCAGTAACAATGCCTCCGTATTATTTGACAAAGATGATCTAAACCACATCAAGGGAACCTATAACCAATCAATTTTAAGAAAATATATGCCATCCCAATGAGACTCATGTTCACCTGTAAGTTATTTATGCATGTGCTATATTTTATTATACACATTCAGACGTGCTTAGATTTTAACTAAATTAGTGCTGTTCTACAATGATACCTGTTCAGGGTGTCCAGCGACAGGGTAAACCTGGAAAACCTGGAATTCTCAGGGAATTTCGTTAGACAGGGAATTCTCAGGGAATTCTCAGGGAATTCTCAGGGAGTTTTGCTGAAGTCCTGGGAATTCAAAGTTTTGTGTTTAAATTCGAAAATCAAAAATCAATTTCTCGCACGCGCTGATCTAACACTGAGAATGGTTATACAGAGCGATTATGTGGACAATCACGCGCCTGAAAGGTAAGCCAACGGAAAACGCCTGAATTGAGCAGATTATTACGTGATAAATAATATCCAATCGTCGATGTTTGATTTGCTCAATGCAGGCGTTTCCCGTTTGCCTCCTTTTTAGGCACGTCACTTTCCACAGAATCGCTCCGTATATGTTAGGCTTTTTACCCTGGAAAATCGACCAATATTGCCCTGGAAAACCTGGAATTCTCAGGGAATTTCGAAATGCTCAGTTGCTGGACACCCTGCTGTTATTTTTATTGTTCAAAAAATGCAATGACTATTTCGAGCAATGCTAAAGCTACAGCTGATGTACGCCAGTGACTCAAGCGAACAAAAATTGCTCAAACAGATAAAGAAAGGATCCTGTCTATATGAACTCAAAAGCAGCAGGGCCTCAGAACTCGCCGGCTACGGAGTTGAAGATACAAAGGAAGATCAGTTAGCGTCCTGAAAACCTACCCACCTCGTCAACGAGCGAAAGTGGTGGTGAAATGCCTATAGTCGAGGATAACCAGCTTCTACCAGGGCACAAGACAGCAATCTTCACTGACTACGCATAACAATATTGCAGATCCGGCCCTGCTTGGGCACTTCCATAGACCTGGAGAAAGTGTTAAAGACCCTAAGTATACTACTGCTAACAGAGAAGCTGAAGAAGAAATGATTCAGAGGAACAGCGCATGACTTGCTGTCCAGCTACTTGGTCGACAAGCGACAACGAGTGAGAATAGGAGCCACTGTCTTCAAGAGTGAGGTCATCGATTATGGGGTCCCATCATCTTACTGTCATACTGGATAATATTTCCGAAATCTAGACAAATTGCGAGATTCTGGCGTATGTAGATGATACTTGCCCCCTCTTCCTCGTGGTGGAAGAATGGGAACTATGGAATACTTGCGTGGGGAGCTGTATGATACACAGCAATGAGACAGCTCGAAAGCAACCGACCTAGAGAGGGACGACAGAGCAAGGATGCAAATTAACATGTTGTCCTGCAAACTGAGCAAACTGACGGAAGAAGTTATCACCACGTGGCAGCAAAGGTCTTTTAGGAGTTGCCAATAGACATGAAGCTGGACATCTGCGCTGAAGCAGACTCCAAAGACAAAAACAAATAGATGGGCAGATCACAAAATAGTTAAAACGAAAAACTGGAAAAAAAAAAGCTGGACCGAGATTAATGAAAATGAAAATTCGTTTCATTACTATGAATTAGTTATTTTTAATTAGAAAAAATACAGTGAGGTTATCAAATCGTCAATGACAGTATAGAAATAGCAATCTTTATAATTGTATTCCTATTGTATATCTATTGATTTTATTATTGACTCGCATTTTTTGCCTAGACTTTCGTCTTGATTCTTATCTTATTTTTTGTCTCGATTTTTATCTCATTTTTCGTCTTGATTTCTGTATTGATTTTCATCTTATTCTTTGTCCTGACGCCTGTATTGATTTTTATCTTATTTTTTGTATTGACTTTTGTCTTGATTTTTGTCTTATTTTTTGTCTTGATTTTTATCTTATTCTTTGTCTAATTTTCTGTCTTGATTTTTTGTCTTTATTGTATATTATTCTTTGTCTTGGTTTCTGTATTGATTTTTATCTTATTTTTTGGATTCATTCCTGTATTCATTTTTATTTTATCTCCTGTATTGATTTTTATCTCAATTTTTGTCTTATTTTTTGTCCTGATTTCTGTCTTATTTTTTGTTAAATTCGACTTTAACGCTAATTAGACGCTTTTTTTCAATTTTATTCAGTTTTTCATGGGCTTGCCAATCGTAGTTGCTTCCAAACTAGGCGGAAGCGCGTCTGAAAGTGTCATATCATCAGGTAATTCCAAGAGAGCAAGTATTTTCTTTCATCATTGCACGAGTAACGGGGGACTGCCTATTTTTTCACACACGAAAAATCTTGAATATGCAAGGGTGGGCTCGCAAATCACAGTTGCCCTAAAAATCAGCACAGGTATGTCCGATTGGGTCAGCAGTTGCCGATATAAGTCGAAACACGTCCGAATGTGTTAAAACATCGAAAAAATTTTCACAGTAACTATATTTTATATCAAATGTCTTTTTTATACATATTTTTTTTCGTTGTACCCAAAGCTGCCTGTTTTTTCACACACGGACATGCTTGAATATGCACAGTAACTTCGCATGCTGCATCGAAGAATTGCGTTCTAACCGAGCGAAGCGATATTAGAATAGTGAATTTCAGTATGCAGTGACATATACATTCATTTTATATATCTACTGCATCAGTCACGGAGAGCTGCCCGTTATCCACACACGGGCAGTCTTGAACTTGCATGTATACTTAAATGTATACTGCATACTCTTGCATGGTCTACACTTATCGGACTGGTGAGGAGGCTTACGTTTAACCTTGAAAATAACAACCTAAGATTTAGCTAGGCTTAGGAAATCATTTTAAGTATGCGAAACATCATAAAAATACCGCTGCATATTTATTCATTCTTATATCTCTACATTTATTCGATCGTACTTTCGAGATTTTTTTCTGCCAAGCTCAAAGTGAAATCGCAAATTAGGCCAAAGCCATGACACGGATACAGCCTTTATCTGTAAGAATCTTCATCGAAAACTCCGTTATCTTGAAAAATGAGGAAATGAGAAGGTAAATGCCGACCGTCTATTTACGCGCGCTTGGCGAGGCCTAGGCAACGCCCTTAAGGGTTTTTGAGCGAGCTCCGACCACTCCTTGTTCCGAAAAGTGCATCTAGCGCCCAGCTGAAGAACCCTATCGAAATGACTACATCTATAGGGTAGTGTCATGCTACTCCGTCGGTAAAACAGCAGAGCGCTCAAAAGCCCTTCATCAACGTGCTTTAATGCTTACTTCACTCGATTTCGACATTCGACGCATAGTGAATCGTCTTTTTTTATCGTGATTATTGCATGTATTACGCTCTCTTGCCACGTCTGATTGTTGGCCCCAACTTCCAGGCCCTGGTTATAACGAAAAAGCATTATGAAAATAAAACAAGATGTTCAAACAGAGTAAGTAAAGCAGAATTCAAAGTAAAACTAGACTAAATTGCTATTTTATCAATGTTTCCGATCTTTTGTTTTATTATTGAGTAAATTTGTCATATCCGGAGATTCGCGGATTTCCAATCCGTGCATTGATTCAAATTGTGCCGTTAGACATTATTAAGACGACTTTTACGTTTATTGTCTAATTTTTTCAGTTTCTCTAAAATTAGCAAAACTATTTATGAGAACTGTGATTTTATTAGACTTATTTGTCATATCAAAAAACGTAATTCTTTGTACTTCAATTTTAGCAAGTCATGAACACGCTTCAAGAGCAAGGGAGGTCACGCACAATTTTAGCTACGTGCCTAATTAATTCAATTAAACGACGTGATTCGACGGGCGCTTTGCCACACAATCGGTATCGGGTGCTCCGATACCCCCTTCTCATAGTGAAATCCGCGACATCCGCAGATCTGCGGTGCGGCTGCACGGAACTCGCGGTATGCACGGAATCGCGGCTCACTCACGGTCGCTTCTGCGCGTCGCAAATGCGTGGTGGTCATTTGCCGGCTGCACTGGCTAGGCAGCGGCCGCGCCAGCACAGCCGAAACGTTACAGTGTATTGAAACTAATTATGCAGGGTCTGCGATCAACGTGTCTGCGATTAACGTGTCTGCGCAGGAAACTTTTCACAGAATATTCACAGCGTAGCTCTGCGAAAAGTTGCTTGCGCATACACTTTCATCGCAGATCCTTCATGTTTATTCTCAACACATATACTCTGATCACTTAAACTTCGCTAAAAACAATTTTTGATTACAGTCCGGCTTCTCAATAAGAGCGCTACGGGGCTGTAGGAGAAGAAATTTCCATGAAGTCTGGTACCCCCACTTTCTATTGAAAAGCTCGCTCGCTCGGAACGTGAGCGGGTCTCTCAATAAACAAACACCGTAGTGGGGGTACTGCTCGGTCACAGATTAGGGAAAGCGCTCTTATTGAGAAGCCTGACTATACCTGTGTCTAAGTCATATTAAAAATTGACAAAATGGTTTCTAATAAAATTTCTGTGAAGTTGCCTCTCAAGTACTTGATATTTGGTCTTATTTTGAATTCCGATTTTGGTATAGCTACATTATCAAATTCCATGTTTCAGGCTCTCTGCGACTACCAATGTCGGCTTATTCATTGTGACGTAGGTAATGTTGGGTCTGTCCACGACCAACGAGTATTTTGTCTCTCGGAAGTTGGCAGCTATCTAGACGACCCTACAAAATTCCCAAATGATTGTCATTTACTTGGTGACGCAGCGTACTCCATACATCAGAACCTGCTAACTCCTTATAGAGTTAATGGACATTTATCTGAGAGACAAAAGAATTTTAACTTCCGTCACGCATCAGCTCGAATAGCTATAGAGAGAACATTTGGATTGCTGAAGGGAAGATTTCGGAGCCTTTATACGCTACTCGACATGGAACGCGTCGACATTATTCCGGAGTTCATTTTGACATGCTGCGTGCTACGCAATATATGTTTACTAAAAAACGACGATTTCCCAGGTATCAATTGCGACATTGCTCCGGCACCCGCAGAAAACCATGATTATTTTTAAAGAGCAAACGTAGCCGCAAATCGACGTGGTGTAATCAGAAGGGATAACATTGCCGAAGAGCTTCAACTACAGATTCAATGAAGTGAATAATTTTTCTTCAAATCATACTGTTATTTGTATTGATTGTGTTCCGAAAAAACAATTTGGCAGAGTTTGTAAATTAGGGTTAATAGTATTGTTAGAATTTTTCCAAAACGTCAGATATAACAAAAAATGATGGGTGAGAATAAAATGAATTGTAAATTATTAGAACTTGAAGTGTTTATTGTATGTACACTAAGCGTAATGGATTCTGATCCGGAAGCGTTCGTTGGACAAATCAATTAAGTTGGTAATGGAAATTATCGCCAGCGCCCTACGGAGTCGGCTGTCTATGCAAACTCAGCATAGTCTATGTCGAAAATCGAAAATCACATAAATATACGACGATGACACGTAACCTTAAGGATAACTGAATAAAGAACTTTAATTACTAATAAGGAAATTTAAAATTAATACGGAACTTATAAAAAATAAAATTAACTATACAAATTATTAAGGATAGCGATTACATGCCCTAACGGGCGTTAAATCATTCAAAGGACGAAGAAGAAGAAGATGACACGTAACCCTGAAATGCGACCGCGGAGTGAAATAGCAGTGCCCGTGAGGTTCCCTATAAATCATTCTCTCAACTTATTGTCAAAAATTGCGGAAAAAAACGGAAATAATATCGGAAGTCTTGCGGTGAGAATTCTCTTGTGAATACATAATTTTAATAACGAAAATCTGCTTGTGGAACAACATTCTTTGTAGGTTATTCACTGTTCTTATATAGGATAGCAGCTGAGGAAGGTCCTCTCGGGGTGGACGTAGGTGAATGGTGTCTGAGCGATGAGCAGGGTGGCTCTAGAATTTACCTGCGAAACCCATGACGACTTTTTCCTGACTGATGCAAAAATCCCCCGATTTCTACGGAATCTTTACGATTTCAACGTATATTTTCAAACCTCAGCCGAGGCACAGATCACAGGACTCCTCCAGGTTTTACCTGTTTCCCCCATGCCACTCTGGAAGAACTATTTCGATGAGAATGAAAAAGACTACGAATCGCCACCGCAGCGTGTCCAGCCTGTCATATCACCTGGCTGAAAACGAGTTGTTTCCCAGATTTGAATTAAAATACGTTATTTTTCTTTTAATTAAAAGTTATTTATCATGAGGATATAAAATTAAAATGAAGATAGTAAACAACGTAGATAAGGTTCTGACGGAAATACATTTGTAGGCTTGTGAGGACAGCGGAAAATAAATAATACAATTTTTACAACTAGCAACCTCTAACTTAATTATTATCCTCTCATGCAATGGCCAGGATATACACAATATACACTTAGGTATGCCACAATTATACGGAGCTGACCTTATTAATATCTAGGTTCGTTATGACTAGACGTATTACATGAAATCAACTCTCAGACATGCGATGACTTGACATTATCAATATCTATACTTGTAACGACTATAGACTTGGAACACAAAATGAACTCTTAGGCATGTGACGACTAGACAGAGTTTACATTATCAATATCTATTGTAACAGCGATTCCTGTGAGTTCGGGTGGTACCCGCAGGAACGACCTTCTATCAACAAATAAGACACCAACGTTGTATTCTACTCCGACTAGCAACGGTGATTGTTGGGTGCCAGGCTTCGGGCTCGAAGTCCTCTCTCTCTCTCTCTCTCGCTCTAGCTAGCTGTCGGTAGAGGGGTACGAGAAATAAAAATACTTAACACACAGGAAATATATTTGAAAAGATTAGGTATTTATTAAAAAGAAAAAAAAAAAAGGTGATACTAATTTGAGCAGCCTATCACCTCGCTTCGGCTTACTGCACCGCTATTTTGTGTTATGAACTGAGTAATTAAAGATGAGAATAAATGAACTATAAGAAATAAAGGACTCTAAATATGCTATGAAAGGATTCTACTCTAAATATAATCTCTCTAACAAAATAATGACTCTACTCTCAACAAACGGAAACAATAACAATTAGTCAAGTTAAATGCCCGTTGTGCAACTTGTAACGACTAGACAGAGTTTACATTATCAATATCTATAATTTTAACGACTCGACTTGGAACACAAAATGAACTCTTAGGCATTGCGAGGACTAGACATAGTCGAAAATGAAATGAAATGTATTGAACTTTAATCAATTAAAGTTATTATTAAAGGACTTATGGCCGATTTCATGAACGACGAATTCTATGGATAAAAATAACGTTTTATAACATAATTAGCCCGATCAAACTATGTTTTCATTGAAAAAATGCAATTCCGATATCAGCAAATAAACTTAATCGACGAATAAAAGTTATTTGTCGTTGGTGAGATCGGCCATTAGCTGTGGTTCAATTAATTAAAAGAATCCACTTCACTCAGTGCGATTTTCACAACTCCTCGAGTAAAATATTAAATATTAAATATTAAATAGTGAATATGAAATATAAATAAATAATAAATATAATTATATGACAGATATGTCTATTTGTTATGTAATATCTGTATTCTATCTGGTAATAAACTATATAAACTATATAAACTATGTAAACTAAACTATATGATAAAATATATAACAAAATATAATAAAAAAATATAAAAAAATATAATAAAAATATTAAATATATTAAAAAAATATAATAAATATAATAATAATATAATAATCTAATAATATATAATAAATATAATTGAATATTAAATGAAATGCCCATTATTCGCAATAACGAGGGGAATAGTCCGGTGCATACAGCACGAATGATTATTGAATTATTATTTAATGATTATTGAACTGTTATTATTAAATGAGCCCGGACTCCCATAAGTATGATATAATTACAATGAATACATTTTTGAAAAATAATTTTCAACCATCTTCATAAAATATCTGTGAATACCTTTACAAAATTACAGTAATACGAAAAATTAAGAATCATACCAATGATTGTTAGGCCTTATTCATAAACATTTTATTATCTGACTAATGCAGCTATTATAAAATGTTTATGAATAAGAACTATCAATTTTCAATATGGTATGCTATGCCCATTGGCGGCTATCATCATATGCATTCGTCGTGGCATTGATCCAACGACATTTTCTAAATATCCTGGCTTCGCTCTCAGCGCTTCCCAGGCTGCCCGGGTACGAATTCGCAGCTCCTGGACCGTTTCGCCATGCACTGGCTCAAATCCCCGGACCACCTCCGACCAAACATTTTCAATCGGATTCAGGTCCGGAGATTTGGCTGGCCAATTGAAACGGACCACGTCAGGCTGCTCAGCGTACCATTCACGGACAATTCCTGCAGTATGCACTGGACTATTGTCCTCTACGATTCTAATAATGGGCATTTCATCTCGCGGATACACCGCTCTTACCGATGGCACTACACTGCTTTCGAGAATGTCAATGTATTCCGCCGAATCCATTCTCCGGGTGGTTTCGGTGAGTTCACCAACACCTCCTTTGGCGATCCACCCATGAAACGTTGTGGTAACGTGTCCGCTGCTGCAATTGGGTCTACAATTGTCCGGGTTGTTGCGTCCACCATCTTCTCTCCACACTCTGAATCTGCTATCCTCATCGGATGAGAACACTTTCTCATCCATGAATATAACGGTGGACCACTCCTCAGCGGTCATCGGGAGGCATTCGAAGGCGAAGCCAACTCGTTGTTCACAATGCCGTTCGGTGCGATGAATAGTTTTTAGCGAACGCCGGCATTGGAAGCCGTTCTCCCTCAATCTCTTACGGACTATATAGGCTGATACGTCTGCTCCCACGCGACCTGGAACGAGTGATGCCGGACGATGCTTATTTAATAAAGCATCGGCCACCAACACGATGTCCTCATCTGCCGTCGTCGATCTGGCCGGTCCATTCTCAGCCCGTCTATCTACCACCGCACCTATCCCGCCGTCTCTAAACTTTTTGACATACCTCACACATGTAGCTTTTGAGAAGCCCGTTTCTGCTGCAATCGACAAATACATGAAATTAATTCTCAATTTATATTTTTTATTGAAATATGATTATCCATTTAAATTAATCGCGTTTTGAATGTGAGTTTTTCATAGATATTTCTTCAAATCAATCCAAGTTGAGGGTATCCTTTCATTTCAGTTGTCTGATCTATCGATATAATTGAGTTCATGAGCCCTTTTTCGAAAGGATGGCTCATAAAACCTAAATATTTTTCGATATAGTATGCGTAAAATTTCATTTTACGCACACTGTGTCGAAAAATATCGTATGAAACTCGTGCGTAAAATTTCGTATGAAACTCGTGCGTCAAATTTTTACGCACTTGTTGCATAATATACTATTTCAATATATTTCACATATTCTAAATGTTTTTTCAGCTACAACATTGGGATTACGCATAAATCCATGAAAGATGTTTTGATATATATTAAATATAATACCGGCGATCGCGGGGCAGAAAAGCCCAGACTCCCATAGCCCAATCACTTGTCCTCGCTGCTGATCTGTGATCCTTTGCATTTCGTAGACTATGAGTGAGATATAATTACATGTATACATTTTCAAAAAATTGAATTGAAGTCGATTTCAACGATTTTCATAAAATAATAAATAGGAAATTAAATATACTCACTCTTTTCAATCATTCTCTATTTTTTTTCTATTATATCAAAGGTTATTTATTATTAGTATAATATATTGTCTTTTATAAACAATGACGAAACACTGTAAAAGGCGCCAGTTTTTTCAATTGTATCATAGGTTATTTAATATGATAGATTGTCTTTTATAAACAATTACAAAACACTGTGGAATGCGCCAGTTTTTTGAATTATTTAATATAATAGATTGCGTTTTATAAACAATGACGAAACACTGACGCATTTTACAGTGTATACTATACATAATCTATTATATTAAATAACCTGTGATATAATAGAAAGAAAATGGAAAATAATCGTTAAAGAGTGAGTATATTTAATTTCTTATTTATTATTTTATGAAAGTCGTTAAAATTCAGTTTTCAAAAATGTATTCATTGTGATTATATTTCATTCAGAGTTGGGCACTACTAATTACAAATTGTAATTCATTACATTGAAATTACTAATTACATTCGTAATTTGTAATTAGAAAAATTTCAGTTACTAATTAAATTTGTTATCGTAATTAGAAAAAAATCAATTACTAATTACAAATTACGAATGTAATTAGTAATTGAATTTTTTCTAATTACAAATTACAAATGTAATTAGTAACTAAAATTTTTCTAATTAAAAATTACAAATGTAATAAGTAGCTAAAATTTTCCTGATTACAAATTACAAATGTAATTAGTAATTAAATTTCTCCTAATTACAAATTCGCCCAACACTGATTTCACTTATAGTCTACGAAATGCAAAAGATCACAGATCAGCAGCGAGGCAAAGTGATTGGGCTATGGGAGTCCGGGCATTCCTGCATCGCGATCGCCCATAATGTATTCATATATATAAAACATTCAATATATATTAAAACATCTTTCATGGATTCATGCGTGATCCCAATGTTATAGCTGAAAAAACATTTAAAATATGTAAAATATATTCAAAAATAATCAGGTTTCATGAGCCATCCTTTCAAAAAAGGGCTCATGAACTCATTTATATTGATAGATCAGACGACTGAAATAAAGGGATACCCTCAACTTAGATTGATTCGAAGAAATATGTATGAAAAACTTACATTCAAAACGCGATTCATTCAAATGGATAATCATGTTCTAATAAAAAATAGAAATTGAGAGTTAATTTCATGTATACGTCGATTGCAGCACAAATGGGCCTCTCAAAATCCACATGTGTGAGATATGTGAAAAAAATTACAGACGGCGGGATACGTGGAGTGGTAGACAGATGGGCAGACAATGGACTAGCCAGATCGACGACGGAAGATGAGGACATTATGTTGATGGCCGGGGCTTTATTGACTTAGCATCGTCCGGCATCACTCGTTTGACTCTAATTTTCAAGGACGAGAAAGTCTTCTCTTCTGACAAGGATGGTCGATACAGGGTGTATATAGCCATTGCAATTATAGATAATAATTACGCTTCTCCGTCTAGTCGTTTCATGGCTCAGAATTTGTACTGTATCCTACGTCTGAAATAAAAATATACAAATATATTTCCATCAGAACCTTATCTACGTTGTTCACTATCTTCATTTTAATTTCATATCCTCATAATAAATGACTTTTAATTAAAAGAAAAATAACGTATTTTAATTCAAATCTGGGAAACAACTCGTTTTCAGCCAGGTGATATGACAGGCTGGACACGCTGCGGTGGCGATTCGTAGTCTTTTCATTCTAATCTAAATAGTTCTTCCAGAGTGGCATGGGGGAAACAGGTAAAACCTGGAGGAGTCCTGTGATCTGTGCCTCGGCTGAGGTTTGAAGATATACGTTGAAATCGTAAAGATTCCGTAGAAATCGGGGGATTTTTGCGTCAGTCAGGAAAAAGTCGTCATGGGTTTCGCAGGTAAGTTCTAGAGCCACCCTGCTCATCGCTCAGACACCATTCACCTACGTCCACCCGGAGAGGACCTTTCTCAGCTGCTATCCTATATAAGAACAGTGAATAACCTACAAAGAATCTTATTCCACAAGCAGATTTTCGTTATTAAAATCATATATTCACAAGAGAATTCTCACCGCAAGACTTCCGATATTATTTCCGTTTTTTTGACAATAAGTTGAGAGAATGATTTATAGGGAACCTCACGGGCACTGCTATTTCACTCCGCGGTCGCATTTCAGGGTTACGTGTCATCTTCTTCTTCTTCGTCCTTTGAATGATTTAACGCCCGTTAGTGCATGTAATCGTTATCCTCAATAATTCGTATAGTTAATTTTATTTTTTATAATATCCGTATTAATTTTAAATTTCTTTATTAGTCATTAAAGTTCTTCATTTGAACCTTCAGTTTTAGTTATCCTTAAGGTTACGTGTCATCTTTTTCTTATTGCTCCTCTAATGACTCAACGTTCGTTAGAGCATGTCGTCGAACCTTAAATTTTTCGTATATTCAACTTTATTCCCTTGGTTTGTTTAATATATTTTATTCATCATATTTGTTTATTATTTTATTCTATTATGTAAGGTTACGTGTCATCGTCGTATATTTACGTGATTTTCGATTTTCGACATAGACTATGCTGAGTTTGCATAGACAGCCGACTCCGTAGGGCGCTGGCGATTATTTCAATTACCAACATAATTGATTTGTCCAACGAACGCTTCCGGATCAGAATCCATTACGCTTAGTGTACATGTCAGCACTCGGGTCCCCGATAGAAGTAGTCGTTGAGAAATAAAAATGGTTTGAGTAAAAGTCTACTAGGTTCGACAGTGGCTCATCGGTAGCCTCTCTTCGATTCCCAAGCATTCAATCTCCGATAAGTTTGGACGTACGCCATAATCCAACAGCAATGGATACCTCGATTAACCAATAATCGTTCATAAATTTCATTTTTCTGATAATAAATGAATAAATCAATAAATAAAACAATTTTTGACCATGTTGTCTTCAATGATTTACCCTTCACTTACCTGTTCCACTTCGTCTCAAATATCGATCCTAAACACTGATAATCAATACCTAAATCCAATTGATTGATATTTGATTTCAAATTCGTTCATAAATTTCGAAAATAAATGTTTACATCAGGCAAATCCATTTTATTCGCGTTCATTCTTTTCCGTGTTCAGTGCGATCATTGCTTTTTAGGTTAAGTATTGAGGTGGGCTATGCGGACTCGGCCTAGCGCGGAAAATTCGGTAGAAGCACCACTGGTCGCTCAGCCCCGCCCGCCGAGCCTCACGCACGCGGTGCGCGCCTGTGTTGGTTTGGTCGTAGGAAGGGGATCGTTCTAATTCACCGAATATTCCCGGTATAATTTATTGTGTAGTGTGTCCAGCAACGTTCAGATATGCCTACCTGGGACCAGAACTATACGTCGAGAAACCTGTCACACGCGATTCAAGCTATAGACGGAATACTGTATTTTGGTGATTAGGTGATATTTTATAGTTTCTAGTTGCGATAACTATTTTCATAGCCTGCCAAACTGAAATATCATATCAGAAACTATAATTTGAGCTCGATTTACTATACGTATAGTTCTTGCTACTTTACTACGAATAAAAGTCCTCAATTTTGGTTTACTGTCGTTTACAGGATCAGGCGAAATCGTTTACATTCTATAAGATTATTTTCTATTTAATCCTCGTCGCAGTTCTTTGAGTTGGTCACAATGAACATGGTTTTTATCTTCTACGTTGTTTCACCCTTGCCCGGCTGGCGAAATTATTTATCGAAGAAAATGAAATCATCATCATGGCTAACTCGAATGTGCGAACTTACCTTATAGTTAGTGGATAAATGTATGAACCCAACGGAAACTCATAATCATGAAATTGTACCAAGAATAAAGTTAGCTCGAGGAATCGCTAATAAGACCAAATCATCTGTTTTTAGGTCAACCAATATTTTGTTAGATTTATGCTCCGATGAATCTCTATGAGACTCCGAGGACAAGGTTAGAAAAATGCTAAGAGCTGGGAAAGGAAAAAATTCGAGAGCATAACTAACATAAATTTATTTTGTCACGCGAAGCCTGTTTAAATCCTTCGAACGTATACATACTAAGAGGTTTACTTGAAACATCGCAGTCAGTCAAATATCTAAATATTTATTTATTCATACAATTATCTATTCATTCATTTTATAATCAATTATTTCATTTATTCAATCATTTGACGGCCTTTGAAAGTTTAAAATCAAAAAGGGGATGACCAGCCTGTGAAAACGGACGAAAAACTTGGGTAATGCTGAGTAGGAAGTGACTGACTGCGATGTTTCAAGAAAACCTCTTAGTATAGTAAACATTTTTTCTTTTTCTCCTGGGTCCTTCATTGGTTACTATATATGGGCGGTTCCACGTCAACTGTACCACTCCTGTCAGTCATAGTCAGCGGTTCTACTGTAATTTGGTGATTATGCTAGTTTGGTATGGAAATAATTTCCGACCAAAGGATTTCGCGAAATTCGAAAAACTATAGAAGTTGCCCAATTCGAAACTTTTTGATCGTCAATTCTTTGAAAATTCATATCTCTGCAACCATTTATCGGATCGGGAATTTCCAGCCACGGAGTGACGCGGAAAAGTGTGCAGTTTGATGAAAAAAATACATCAATAATGGAGGTGAAAAAATTAGCTTCTATTATGCAATACAATGTTAATAATTGATTTTCAATCATGTTCTCTCACATTGTAAAATTCGAAAAAAATACAGGTTACTCCTTCCAAGATTATCTTCAATTTCAGCCATCACAAAGTTTAGAGTCGAATCTAGTTCACGCGATATTCATTGTCAAAGTCCACCATGTGCTCGCTCGCCGCGCGGTGTAGCCAGCGTAAAATACCCAGAATGCAGAATGTCATTGTAGTGCGTAACTGCAACATGTTTTATAGCGTTCATTGACCATATTCGCCATGAAGATAGCGACAGATAATGCAAAAATTTTATAAATAATATTATTGAATAAATATTATAACAAATTGATGGTAAATTGAATTTTTTGATATTCAAATATGGTCGATGAACGCTATAAAACATGTTGCAGTTACGCACTTCAATGAAATTCTGCATTCTGGGTATTTTACGCTGGCCACACTGCGCGGCGAGCGAGCATATGGCGGACTTTGACAATTAATATCGCGCGAACTAGATTCGTCTCCAAACTTTGTGATGGCTAAAATTGAAGATAATCTTGGAAGGAGTAACCTGTATTTTTTTTCGAATTTTACAATGTGAGAGAACATGATTGAAAATCAATTATTAAGATTGTATTGCGAAATAGAAGCTAATTTTTTCACCTCCATTATTAATGTATTTCTTTCATTAAACTGCACACTTTTCCACGTCACTCCGTGGCTGGAAATTCCCGATCCGATAAGTGGTTGCAGAGATATGAATTTTCAAAGAATTGACGGTCAAAAAGTTTCGAATTGCGCAACTTCTGTAGTTTTTCGAATTTTGCGAAATCCTTTGGTCAGAAATTATTTCCATACCAAACTAGCATAATCACCAAATTACAGTAGAATCGCTGACTATGACTGACAAGAGTGGTACAGTTGACGTGGAACCGCCCATATAAATATAGGTAAAATAAAAATAAACATAGCTTACGCCGCAAGTTTGTAGCCCTCTCCCACATTATCACAAAGTACGCATAAACCGTGGACGCGGCCTGTAGCTATGCCAGTGAATTTTACTATTAATATGGGTACAATAAACATAAATATAGTAAGTGCTTGCAAGCTTGTCGACTCTTCGGTGCTCCGCCAGAGGATGCACAACCGAGTCCGAGCGCGGCCTGTTGCTATGCCAGTAAATTTAACCAATCAGACAACGAGCTAAGACCCGAGGTCCCGCGAACTGGGCAGCGATTGGTTAGAGGCTATGAGGTGGAGGTGATTTCGAGAGGCGCGAGAGCGTCCCGCGGCAGATCACCGCGAGTCGTCGAGGTGCGTGGATCTATGAATACGATCGTACATCGGGACGCCAGTGTATCTAGATTTCAACGAAAAATAAATATATTTGGGACTTCAGCTTGGCTGGGACAACCTTGGGAAAAATAAATGAATAAATAAATAAATACATCGTGCAGACGGTCTGTGAAGTCTAGTGCGGAGTGAACTAAGAAGACTACGAAAGACTGAATCCGATTTTTGCGTTCATGATAATATGTCCGACCCGACTGAGGAAACTCCCAATAATCAGGACATCCACGTTATCGACGTCGCTAAAAAATTACGAGAATGGGCACTCGATGAGTATATTGCGGCCTTTGAAAGTGAGTACAATATTTTTCTCATTACTGTGACGCTATTTCTATTCGCACGGTAGTGTCTTTAATAGAGCTGTGTCGTGTCGTGGACGTAACCTATTTAATTGAGAATTACCGTAAACAAAAATATCGAGTCTGGGTAGCCGACCGCTTCGCATTCCGCGATCGGGCTGAAATAGTATATAATATACACCACGGGAACGAAGCCATTCGCGCCCGCCATTCACAACTCGTTCTGCAAACATCGCACGAGACAAAACGCCACTTCCTTCCCATGGTGCGTATTGCATAGGCTAGTTTCTACAACACGTGTACTGAAAGGGAGTGAAAATGAGGTTAGAGCGTTGAAACGGCGCTTTCTGCTAAGAGCAGCTTTCTCGGTTTATTGTACTTCTTCTTCTTCTTCCCGATGGTTATGCCCCCTTGGAACTAGTGAGGTTTATTGTACTGTTACAGTACTACCTCGTTATATTCGAATTTACCCTTCGTTCCGTTTGAGAAATCTTTATAGCTTCCCCTACTCTACCTGGAGTACGTGAGGTACTCCCAGTGGTGATGCTTACTGACACACTGACACATATTGTGCGATTTCCCAGTAGTGGAGGAACGCTTCGGCGACGAATTTCTTGGAATCCTATTCCGCTAGCCGCCCTAACAGTCGCTTATAACGAGGTAGTACTGTATTAGTTTTTTCCCTGTTGCTAGAATTTTTTCCCCTATTTATTGCGGTGTGAAAGATGTTCATATGACTAATACAGTGATTTGTACCCTCGCAAAAATGCTACTTAGCTTTTCAATATTCTGACGTCATTTTATTATTACAAATTTGAAGATTATTGAGCAAAATATTGTCATTTACAGTCAACTTTCTTAGTGATCTAATCAGCGAATTATAAATAATTTTCAAATGACAATTATACCAGGTTTGACAAAACTCAGTTGCATTCTTATTACATCCGTGTAATGTTGAAAATGAATTCATAAAGTCATTCAAAACAATTAATCAACGAAATTAGAACTTCCAATATTAGTAGCACTTATATTATAGGTATTTAGAATATTTTGTATATAATTGATAATTGTCGCAGCCGATTTTTTTTTTTCACCGTCTGTGAGGCTGGTATTACTAGCATGTTACGTCTTCTATTGTGGTCTTGTCCCCTCCTTTAAATACCTGAGTATAACTGAGGGATTGTTGATGTAATGAAGGTTTCGTTAGCGAACTAATAACTTTTATTCGGGTTAACAGTTGTTTGTTATAATGGTAGTTGTGTTATATATGCTATCTTCGCACGAAGAGGTATAGTTGAGAAGTCAGTGAGGAAACGAGGGAAGCATAGCTAGGGAGGTCGTTGCTAGGACAGTAAGATAAAAGGTTTTTGCTGACCCGTTGCATTTGGCAGTGCCGGGTGCAACGAGTCTTTTCTAGAAGTAGGAAGGGAAGACGCGGATGATCTGGTAGCAGGCAGATAAGAAGAGTGGAGACGTAGAGGGAAAAGGGGGAAAGCGTGTGAAGAGTTGAGGTACTGAAGTGAGTGAGGGGCGAACGTACGGGCGTTGATGCCCGGACGTAACTACCCCCCCGTTAGAGGAAAAATATCGCTTGTATTCAAGCGGTATGATTCCTTTTAACGTAGTTATCAAATATTATCACAGATTTATGTCTAACAATACGTGAGTGATTACAATTCCAAATTAAGAAAAAGAAAAAAAAGAAACATTGGCATTGGTCGTAATATTATTATCCTAATGGCAAAGGTTTGAATTACATGTCAAATGCTTATGCGTCTAAGTAATTGGTCAAAACATTGGTAATGGCTTGATGACTTAAATCTATCGTTAATCTATCGTTAAAATTAAATCAGCGTACCGACTTGTATATTTAATCGTAGTATTTCACCGGTTCGAGCGGGTGCGAACCTGTCGCTGTCCGGTGTAGTAGGTGGGGCTTTCAGGTCTTGCTCTTGTGCACAGACGGGCCCATTGGCGGAAGTGGTGGTGGGATTGCCTCTTGAAGAGTGTTTTCGTTTAGGTGTGGGTGAATGATGTTTAATTTGATAGGTTTTTCGTAAGTAGGTGACTTTGAGCGTCCGCTGTCGCGTCTTGTCTTCCCCAGGCAGGAGAAGACCGTTGCTATTTTTCCGAATATTGAGAATTTAAATGCCACGAACAGGGCTGCTATAATTCCTAGGCCAATGGCTGCGTAGAAGAGACTAGTCGTTAGGCTGTCAGTGTTTTGCTGTGTGCGTTTGTGTGTACTTATTTCATTTGCCTGTTTGATTATATCCTCCAGTGCTAGGCTGTTAGATTTTATGTCATCGGCGTTTAGGGGTGTGGTTTTGTATTGGTGGAATATTGGAATTGTCGATAGGTTTACGGTATGGTTTTTGTTCAGGTCCTGATATATCTCGGTTAGGTTTAGAGTGAATTGTATCAAGGTATGAGGTTGGTTTCCATCGTTTTCGAGTGCCGTGCCGTATCTGTAATTATTTGTCGTGTTAGTTTCGTGTGTGTGCTAACTTTAATTTGTTTAAGTGAACTATTTTTGTTTTGTTCGGCGTGATGTAAATTTCTGCGTTTATATTGTCAATTATTCGTTTAATGATATATGGACCTTTGTAGTGATCTCCAAATTTCGTTCGTGTTTCATTTAGTAGAAAAACCTTTTGTCCTGCTTCAAAGAGCTGTGGGTTAATATTCCTATCGTAATAAGACTTCGATTTTAATTTTGCTTCTATTAAATTTTCTATAGCTCTCTTACGAATGTCTGTAAGATTCGTTAATAAATCGAGAATAAATGTGTTGTAACTACTAGTCATCCCGATTGTTGGGGTCATATCTGATGGTAATCGTGCTTCTTGACCAAAAGTTAATTGATGTGGAGTAAAGCTAGTGCTTTTGTTTCTTGCAGTATTGTAACAAAATATTGCGAATCGTATATATTCGTCCCAGTCATGACCGTTCTTTGTGTAATGTTTGATATGTTCTATAAGTACGAGGTGGCTCCTTTCTGAGGATCCATCCGATTGTGGGTGATGGGCAGTCGTTCGTACTTGTTTAATTTCGAAAAGTTTACTGATTTGTTTGATCGTGTTGCTCATAAAATTTTGACCTTGGTCCGTTAGTATTGTTCGCGGAGTTCCATAGCGCGTGATATAGTCTTGAGCGAAGGCTGTGCCTATTGTTTGAGCTGTCGCGTTTGGAAGTGGTATAGCGTCAAGAAATTTCGTTAGGTTGCACTGTATAGTAAGAAGGTATTGATTGTTTGATTTTGTTAGTGGCAGTGGTCCAACAATATCAAGTGCCACCTTATCAAATGCATTTGCAGGAGTATCCGTGATCATCATTCGTAATTTCGTCTCAACTCGGACTAACTTTTTCCTATGGCAACTGTCACAAGTTTTGATACAGATTTGTATTTGAGATTTGAGGTTTGGCCAAATGTACTTTTCTCTTATCCGGTTCAAGGTCTTCGTTACCCCTTGGTGGCCTCCGATTAGCGATTCATGGTATTCTTTGATTATCTCGTGGCGTAGGATTTCGTCGGGCGTGGTAATTTCTTCGGTGCAGAGTGTGATTCTAATGTTCGTATTTGCGAAGATGTAGTAGAACAGTTTTTTAATCGTTGACCACTGAAAGTTACGTAGCTCTACGTTGTTTTTTGTAAAGGTGGAGGAGTTTATATTTTTGCGTATTAGGATACGTTTCAAGTTGAGGAGTATGTTATAAAGGTCTTCCAGATTATCTTTGTCTGTGTGTTTGTTTTTGATTACAAGTGTGAGGATATATCTTCCTCTGAATTTTGTCAGAGCTATTTCTAGTTTCTGCGGTGTTCGAATTGTAAACGTTTTTCTGTTGAGCATGCCCTTGTCTATTCGTCGTTTTGCCAATGGGTCATCTGTAGGGTGGTCCGCTGGGACGCAGTGAAAGTAGTTGTCGTTCATTAGGAACATTTGGTCTTTTGTTTCCTTGACGTTAGTTACAGGTATTATGTCATCCAGGTTATTTATAAAATGGTTGAAGTCATCAGGTGTGCTGTTGGTATCGCTATTTTGAATACTTGTATGTTGTAGAGTGTTAGTGCGGGTTGGGGTGGGAGAATCACTGTTGGGTAGGTCTCGAAAATCTAGGGTGTCTATTGGTGAATCGGTGTCGTCACTTTCTGTTAATCTTGAGTTCTCGGGATCTGACGAGTAGTCTGTGTCCGTCGTGTAGTCGGTAGTGTTATTCACTTCTGTTGGTGAAATGATGTTATGTTCTGTTGCTGGGTGTGGGGTGACCGTTACTGGGTTTGGTCGTTCGTCGATTTCGAGGTCGATTTGGTCGGTGAGATATCGGATTTTCGTATACACGAATGGTGATTTCAATGTCTGTGTCCTTGAATATGTAATGGATCATACGACTAATTAGGTCTCAGCTAAGTTCATCTAGGCCGCAGCCTAATCTTGGTATTGATAGTGATTTCACTCCTCCTTTGATAAGTGCTATTTTATCATTGAAAATGATTTTATATTCGGGGTGTTTGGAAAGCATAGGGGTTTGTATGCTAACAGTGTCACGAAAGTGTGTAACGCCAATAAATGTATTGTATGCAAGCGTCCGTCGATCGAGGATCGGACGGGTCTGCACCGATCGAAGAGGCTTCTGCGCATGCGTAGATATATACTGGTGCTTGGTCTGGCTGTGTCACGAAATTGTGTAACGCTCGATGTTTTCAGGATGACTCGTAAGCTCCAAGTCCAATGTTTGTGGGACGATGGCTGCGCGATTGAGCTTCTGCGCATGCGCAGTTATATACTGGGGCTCCGTCTGGCTGTGTCACGAAATTATGTAACGCTCGATGTTTTCAGGATGACTCGTGAGGTCAGAGCCCGATGTTATTACATTTGATACCACGAGAGCTTCAAAATTATCGGCTATTTCCCAATAGGTTCGTTGCGAACATATGAAGTAGTAAAGTTGTTCAGGTTACAAAATCACGAGCGCGAAGCGCGAGTGATTTTTCGGAAAAACTTGACGACTTCGTTTGATTGCAGGGAACCTTGAGGGCAATATCCGATTAATTTTGAAGCTCGAGTGGTATTCGGCGGATTATTCTTTCATCCGAATTTCGGCCCATGGAATTGCATCATAAGACAAGATCGTTGAAAATCTAAATTTAAAAGTCACGGAATTACAATTATAATTCAATCTATCATATATGATGGAGGGTTAACTGGATTGGAAAATCTCTTGTTTTTTATATATTGCTACATGAGAAATTACCGCGGTGAAATCACACGTCAAATTACCAGTGAAATTAACACACGGGAAATTATCGAAGTGATCAATTGAATATCGTGTAGGCTATGCAAAATAACGTCGAATGGTGCAGTTCTATTGGCTGAAATTCGGATGGGAAATATAATCAGCCTGATTGATACGACTTGGGTCAGTTCTGATATTAGTATGTTACTTACCTAGGGAGGGAAAGTAGGGTAACCCAAACTGCGTGTGAGATTGACACCCGAGCCGAAGGCGAGGGTGGTAAGAACGCAGTTTGGGATGGCGTTTTTCACTCCCGTGTGAAGTATACTATTTTTCACCACCCCCTGCATCGGAAAATACGACTTCCCGTTTACGCAAGGGCCGGAAAGTCGTACTTTCGGTGCAGGTATGGTGAAAAGTCAATTTCTGCGTACTTCCATCTTGTTTGAAGTACAACCGGCATCAATATGATGTTATCACTGAACAATGATAATACGATTTCTTCATTGTATGTAAGGAAGTTAAGGTGGTTCATCACCTACAGTCCCACCAAACGTGGGTTTCAGAGAAGATTTTGAATACTTCTCGATAAGGGAAAAATCTGAAAAAAATCAAGCATGTAGGATTGATTTGCTAGATGCTTGACCTTTTTCAGATTTTTTGCCTATCGAGAAGTATTCCAAATCTTATCTGAAACCCACGTTTGGTGGGACTGTAGGTAAAGAACCACCTTAACGATCAGCATGTCATGTATCGTTCAACGAGATGGTTTCAACTATTTTTTAAGAACACCTTTTTTTTCCCTCTGTTGATATAAATGGTTACAATGCGTAGTCATTTTCAATGAGCTCAATTCTTGCATCACATGTGAAATCTGTGTATTTTTAGTTTGGCTAGTATCTTGTACATGACTTCTTTCGTAGGTTTGTCGTAGTGATGTTCTTTTGTTACTAAATTATAGATTATACGTCGTGGGTATGTGACTGTTATAATGTCTGTCACTTCAGGCTTCATGGCTAGAAGTTGTTTACATTGTATCAATCCCTGTTTTACCATCTGATCCGCGACACCTAGTGAAGCTTCACATTCTGCTGAAATGCAGTGTGCGAGGTTGTCTTTTTGTTTTAATATGTCAGCGTTTATCTCTGTAATGTGTTTATTGTAAGCCAAAGGTAGAAACTCTAGATCTACGAGAAATTGGCCGTATGGGGGTGTGTTTTCTGGATTCTGGTTAGTGGAGGTTCCGGCTACGTCTTCTCGTCCTCCTATATCAGATCTAGTGGGTGTTGCTGTTGACTCTGAGTCCGTGATCGGATTTGTGTTCGAGAGTTTTGTATAAATCTTCTTGCGTATGTAGGGCGCAGGTCTTGGCTTATTATTTTTCGACGTTCCCGGTTCAGCATTGGGTGGTTCGTTTTGCTCATTTGTACTACGGTCCGTATGAGTGTACGGGAGTTCACGTTTTGTTTGTTTTTCATCGGAAATCGCGCCTGCGGTTTGTTTGCGAACTTTTTTGTGAACCCTTCGATTTGAGCTGGACGAGGTCGTGATAATGCGCTTACGGCGGATGTGTATCTGAGTGTCTGAGTCGTCCGTAGAGTCCGAGTCATTATCTACATTCGGTTTACCTCGTGGTGCCGGGTTACCTGAAGATTGCGTATCGCGATAACGTTTATTCGGTTTGTTAACGCTAGGGTAGGTTTCTGTAGAGTTTGTTCGTTTATCGTTGTCTTCTTCTGGCGGTGTTGAGTCATGAGCGAACTCGGATAGGTGAAGGGTATCTTTCTTCCGTGGGGGCTGGTTACTAGAGGACTCGGTAGTCTTTCGTTTTTTTGGGGGTTCAGGTTTTTGGTGGGTAGCTTCAGTATCTGAATTGTCCGAGAGAGTTGACGTTGTCATAGTTGGCGTTTGTTGTTCTTTAGGTCTTTTAGTTGGGGCAGGGTTAGTGGATTCGTCTGTGGTTTGTCGGGGACGTCTTGGGAGTCGATGTGTTATCTTTATCTTTTTTTTCTTTTTCTCTGAGGGTTCGGTATCGGTTCTAAGGCGCTTTGAGTCAAGACGTAGGATTTCGATTGTGTCAGGTGGTGGGTTTCTGGATAGCGCATCTGCGTTCGGATTCATTTTTCCTTTTTTGTAAATAACGTTGTAAGAATATTCGTCGAGTGTCAGGCGCCATCGTAGCAGTCGTGAGGTTGGGTCTTTCACATTGTTTATCCAGACTAGTGGTCTGTGATCTGTGACGGGTGTGAATGTTCGTCCGTAAAGATATGGTCGGAAGTGTTTCACGGCGGAGATGATTGCTAAGAGTTCTTTGTCAATCGTCGAGTAGTTGACTTCCGCCTTTTCAAAGGATCTCGAAGCGTATGCGATAGGTAAGTCTCGGCCGATTTCTCCTTGGCTGAGAATTGCGCCTACGGCGCAGTTAGAGGCATCGGTCGTCAATATAAACGGTTTCTTAAAGTCCGGGTACTGTAAGATAGGTTCGTTACAAAGGCTATCGCGTAGTGTTTCGAATGCGAGTTGGTGTTCGGACGTCCAAAGAAATCGCTTGTTTTTCTTTAGTAAGTTGTTTATGGGCTTTGCGAGTTTTGATAAGTTAGGTATGAATCTGCGGTAGTAGCCGATCAGTCCAAGGAATTGTTTGATTTGCTTCGGATTCGTAGGGACGGGGTAGTTTTTGACGGCTGCTATTTTGTTGGGATCCGGTTTTACTCCGTCTTTAGTGATGACGTGGCCTCGGTATGCTATCTCTTTACGTAGAAACTCGCATTTGTCGGGCTGAAGGGTTAGTCCGGCGTTGGCTAATCGTTCCATAAGTTTTTTGAATTTAATGGCGTGTTCTTCTAATGATCTCGCATAGATTACTATGTCGTCCAGATAAACGAAGACTTCGTTGCCGAGGAGTCCGGAAAGTACCTGATCCATTAGACGTTGGAAGGTTGATGGTGCATTTTTTAGGCCAAAGGGCATTCTGTTGAATTCATAGTGGCCATGTGGCGTTGAGAAAGCCGTTTTGGGACCGTGATCAGAGTGCATCTGTATCTGGTGAAAACCTGACGCCAAATCGAATTTAGAAAAGTATTTGGCGGATCCTAATTGATCTAAAATGTCCGTTATGTTGGGTAGCGGATAGGCGTCGCCGATAGTTTTTTCATTCAGTTTACGGAAGTCTATGACCATGCGCCATTTCTTATTGCCGGCGGCGTCTGTTTTCTTGGGTACTATCCAAACTGGGGAGTTATATGGTGAAGAAGAGTGTTCGATGATATCTTGATCAAGGAGTTTGCTAACTTGTGTATTTATCTCTTCTTTGTGAATTTGAGGATATCTGTACTGTTTTGTATGAATCGGAATGTCATCTGTGGTAGGGATGGTATGACTGACCAGTTGTGTATGTTTTAATTTGTCGCCCGGTAGGAAGAAAAGGTGGTTAAATTCTATAGCAAGGTCAGTTATCGACTGTTTTTCTTCGTCGTTCAAATGGTTTAATCGAAGGTTTTCCATAAGAGTGTGGAGGCGTTTCGAGTCGTAGTTAGGGGAGAAGTGAAGCGAACGGGAAGTGTTATTGGTATTAGTGTCCCGAGCCTTGGTGAGTAAGATTGATTGAACGCTGGTGAGTCTCGTGTCGGTCAGCTGGGGTCTCGTATCCTCGAGTTCGTCGACTTCTTCTAAGGTTACTACAGGCCTCCTTATCTCCACAGCTGTTTCGCTGAAGTTAATCACGTAGGCATATGCTAAACCGTTTCTGTTCGTGACTGAGGCTTTGCCGAGAAAAATACTGGGGCCAAGGTCTATGTTATCAATGAATCCTGTTTTTTACGTCGGGTTAGCGACTTTCAATGATACTACTTTACCAATTCGGCTAGGGATAGATACAATATTTTCGTCTAGTATTTTCAATGGTTGACAGTTATCCGTTGTTACTGTACCAGTTCCGAATGAAATTGTGGCGTTCTCAGTGTATAGGAATTTCGTACCCGAAATGCCGTCTTCTTTTATTGGGAAGAAAGTATCGACTAGGTGGAATACGTGCCAACTATTGTCGATTTGTACGTTGACGCTTCCTAGAGTTTTTATCGCACCGTCTGTTGTGCCGGTTATCTGCACGGAGAGAAATTTCGCACGGCATACGTACCACGTCGTTCAGAGGGCTTCCTTTTTGGTGGTAAAGTAACTGTCTGTCGGTAACGTACGCTGTGTGTCCCGCGCTAGTACCGGCGGCGAACTATTATAAGACGTCGACTATACCAAGTCATTAGGTCTCTACGAGCGCCAAAAGTTGGGCAGCCTAGCGTCCCAAAAGTTCGCTCAGATAACCTAACATTCTTTCATTAAGACGATCTCTGTCCCACTAGCTTGGAACTCTGAGCGTTCCAGATTTTGGGGCGCCCACCACACCAAAAGCGCACGCCACACGTACTTCACATGTCGTACAGTAGCGCCACCATTACTGAGACAGGGCGCGAGCTAAATTTCTCTTCGTGTGGGTATTGTCCGTCGGGGTGTAGTGTATGTTTGGTTTGACTGCGTTAAGTTTTATCACGTTTATGTCGGCTCCGGTGTCAACCAAGAGTGTGCTCATCTGTTTTTCGCGTTGAGGCGTGTGTAGGTGTATCTTAGGTGTTTGTGTTGCCGCTGTTGTAAGGATGCGGGATATTCTTATATTATTGTTCGAGGATTTGTAATGTAGTGGGATAACGCCTGTGTTTCGCGAATGGAGTTGGTCGTTTCTAAAACATATTGTTGCTTTCTCGAGTCGCAGGAAATCGGCGCTTAGGATGCCGTCTTCTTGTATAGGAAATTCGTTGCTTATTAGGTGGAATCCGTGGCAAGTGCCCGCGAATTCTAGATTAATGCTACCTTATGTTACTGTGAACCCTTCTGTTATTCCCGAGATGTAACGTTTTTCCCTTGATTCGACACGAGTGTCCGGGGTGATAATCTTTTGTTTTATTAGGTTTAAATTGGCACCGGTATCTACTATTAGTGTTCCAGTGTTACCGATGATTTGGGGTGATTGAATTCTAATAGACGGTGATTCTAAAAGGATCCTTTTTACGTATTCGGACGCACTTCTAGAGTTCAGGACGTCGTTGCGTCCGTATAGTGGTCCCGTTACTCGTTTAAAGTCTGCGATTCTAATGGGAAGTTGTCGGTATTCGCGAAGTGAGTATTTGTGTTAGTGAAGTTTATGCGTGCGTATCTTGGCTGTTCGGAGTTTGGTTGGTTACGGTTTTGGTTATTAGGTTGATTTGGTCGCTGACCAGAGTTGTTATGTTGAGGTCTGTTGTGTGCCTGAGGTTGATGGGTGTATTGTGGAGCGTTTGATTGGTAAAATGAAGGATTCTGGGGTGTTTGTTGGTTTTGGTAGTTACGCGCGCGGCACCTTTCAACCGTATGACCTTTACGTGCACAGTATGTACAAGATAGATGGTCGGTACGCTCTTGTGATCTACAGTTGTCTATTGAGTGCCAAACACACTCGCAGAACCCACAGTTCAGCGACGGGTCGTGAGGCGGTGTTCGTTTCGAGCTATAAATGCTACGGTTTTGAGTCGGTTCATTCGTTTTTGGTGTCTGCGCTCTTAGTTTTTGCCTTTCTGATACTATTTTTTCGGCGCTTACCGCCTTATCGACTGCCGCTCGCAGCGTGTTTGGCTTCTCATTTGTGCTATTGCTCGGATAGTACGTATTCGATTCTACTGTATTTAAAATGTTTCTATTTTTAACCAGAGCTCGCGTTGAATAATATTTTTCGTGCGACCTTATGCCAGGGCGTTTGGAATGAATCCTTGGGCCTAATTAAATATCTCTTCGTATAGGTGGAGGGTGGCGGAATCAATTAAATGCAGGTTTTTATCTAACGAGGTAACAGACGATGTAGTTCTGTTTTTTTTTATTCAATGATATAGGTACTTGAGAATATTTACGGAGAAATATAAGGGTGATTTTTAAGCAGTATAGTACTGGTTTTTCTTTATATGAATATCTCAGCCTACGTATATATGTTATATTGATATTTGCTAAGTAGAGGTGCGTTATTGCGCACTATCGAGTTTACATGGAAATCAGAGAACAAGTAATATGGAATGATGCTGGTTCTCTGTACAACGGATCGGACAGACAGGAAAGCCGAAGCAGACAAGGTAGCTTCGCCGTTGTATACGGAACATGGGACATACACGGCCCCTTAAAACTATACCTAGACAGTCTTCACTGTTTTCTTACTAG
The DNA here is from genome assembly GCA_963992785.1 of Tenthredo livida. Classification (NCBI taxonomy): domain Eukaryota; kingdom Metazoa; phylum Arthropoda; class Insecta; order Hymenoptera; family Tenthredinidae; genus Tenthredo; species Tenthredo livida. Next base: position 7,506,359 of record OZ023073.1, read on the forward strand.
CTGATTATTATCTGTGTTTATTGTATATTAAAGGGAGCAAAGGGGAGACGAGGTAGCTTCGTTAGTAAAGAGGGTGCAGTATACCGTTTATGACCCTCCCCCCCCCCCCCCTGGGCCGGCGCCATTTTTTACCCCTTTTTTTCCCTTCTTTTTTCTCTCTCATTTTTCTCCCTCTTTTTTATTTAGTATTATTATTATTATAATTATTATTTTTTTTTTTTTTTTTTTGCGCTAATCCTTCGATCCTAACCTGAGCGAACTCAATGGATTCTAACCTAAGTGAGACCTCCGGTTCTTCCGCTACTGCCGTGGCAAGGGTAGAGCGGGCGCTCCGGAGTCGTTGCCTATGTATACTTATCGAATAGAAATAAATATATATATATATATTGTAACTTTCTCTGCGTATGTCTCACGGCAGAAGGCCGCGAAATTACGCTAGCTCGCGTGAATTCTTTGTCACGGGTATGATTTGGAGCCCCTCCAAGGAAAAATGTGAAAAACCTATTGTTACCCTAATACAGACTTGGGATTGCACACTCTCAGACTCGGGTACCGATTACAGCTATACCGTTGCTGCCTGAGTGTTACGCACCGAAGCTGCCTCCCTAATACAGACTTTGATAATCTTACACTCTCAGACTCGGGTACCAATTAAAGCTGTACCGTCGCTGCCTGAGTGTTAGACTACCGAAGCTGCCTTCTTTTAAGCTAGCTAAACACGATTTTATTTTCAAGTGATTTTAGCTGAAAGAATTTATGTTAATTAAAGAAATGAAACAAGACACGAAATGAAAGACAATAGATTCGATTTTACTATCTTATCGGTGTGATTATTTTATTGATTCGATTTTCTCTATCGAATTTTACTTAAAGCTACTATTTACAGGATAATAAAATGAACTAAAAATTTGACTCGATATAATTAAATGATAATCTCTATTCTAATTGTTTTTCTATTTCTATTTGCTTTTTGTTTCTGATTCTGTTTGTTTTTTGTTTCTGTTTGTTTTGTTCTATTTTGAAGTTATAATTACTGCTTTGGCTAATTATACTTTTTCTTTTGTTTTGAGTTTAATCTAAATTGCTGCTTTAGCCAATTTATATTTTCTCGATTTTTGATTCTACGTTAGGTAAGATCTCGCTTTGAGTAACTTCCTATTTCAATTTTATTCTTTTCTATGGTAAGACCTCGCTTTGAGTGACTACCTATTTGAGGTTATGTGAGTTTATCTTTAGTTATGAGTCGATTGACTGCTTTAGTACGAATCGCTAGCTACTGCCTCAGCGTGCCAGCTTATATAGTAGTTCTCGTGACGTCACGTCAGGGCCTTCTGATCGGATCGGCGCGAGGCTATTTGCGCGGTCGTATGTAGCTTGTTCGGTCGATCTACCGGGTGGTATAGTTCGAACACGTTACATTATATATATATATATATATATATACATATATGCTGTAACGGAGTTTCAGAGTGCAACTCCGCACCCTACGGCGTTCCTTCGATAAATTACTAATTAATAAAAACTAAGATAGTGTTGGGCGCCAGACACGTAAGTGTCGTTTTCACAGAAATCTAATAAAATACAGCGGTACTCAACAAATTCATAAATTGCCGGAACGACGGCCTTAAAGCTAGGCTAGCTCAGATTTACAAAGATAAGGGTAGAGTGGGTGAATTCACCTTTTTAATCGAATAAATAAAATATAAGACACCAGATATAAATTTCCTTCAGTGAAATCGGTGATTTCGTATATTGTTCTTAATACAAGAAGAGATACGATAACAGATTTAGCGATAACAGAAAAGTCGACTATAAGCGAGAATGCTAAACTACGCAGAATTAGTTAACAAAATAATAGTCACAATTAATACTCGAATAATAACGTTTGGAATAATGCTTAGAAGAATACTGAATTTAACCAAAGAATGAATATTATATTATTGAGCCTTACCGCGACGCAGCGGTATATAAAAAAACGTAAACACGCCGGCTAGCTAGCTGTGCCGTAGAAGCGATATAATTCAAGCTACACTACTTTCCAGGTTACGTATCACCGAGCGATACGGTACTCTATTGCAAAGTTTCTAATGCGGCAAGCTAGCGTTATTAATTATTAATTAGACGATATAATGACTCAATAAATAAATTCAGAAAAGCTAAGAGATGCGATAAGCTAAACTAATAACAGATTTACTCTAGAATAATCAAGGTATCAAATCAAAGATACTACTTAGCGGTAGTAATCTTATTATAACGTAATATAGCGAAAATCAGAACGTTACATAGCACAAGTAAATCGCATAAATCAGATATATCATATAGAACACAAAATCAGATAGAATGAACAGAATAATAGAAATCAAACGGAATAATGAAATAATAAATCAAATTAATAAAGAAACAACTTAAAACTATGACTAACTACGTTCAGCCAACCCCGGGGAGTTGGAATTACAAGCGACACACCATGCGATATTATACTAATTAATTACTAATAAACTACTAAATCAGAAATAGCAAATAAATCAAAGCGTTAGATATTCTCAAAGCGAGAGTTAAAGCAAGAACAAGCTCTCAAATAATCTTAACAAATCAAAAGCAAAGATAGCAAAGAAATCAGACTAATAAGCGGAAAATTATCAAGCCAAAAGGTATTCTTAATTACTACAGCCAACTATAAAATGCTCTCACTGAATTTCTGTAAATACGATAATAGGCGACTACGTGGCCCGTAGGCGGCACGCGGTACAAAGAAAATCTACGATAAATGAACAAATAGAAATTCAGATCTAGTTTTTCTTTTTGTGGCTTTACTAGCAGTTTACAGATCATAAAGACCTTACCTTTAGCTGAGCTGCTTTGAAGCACTCACTTATTTAACTTTATACTTTAACTAAGTTTTATAATACTGTTGGCGAGAGAGAGGATCACTTGAGCACGTCTAGCGTAGACGAAGCGGAACGTAGAAGTGATGAGGCTAAGCGATACCTCGGTACGTCTCGACGATCCTTCCTGATTTTGAAAATCAAGAGCCTATCAGGACCAGCTAATGAGCTGATTGGCCCTGCGAAAAACGTTCCATGAACGAGCAGCTCGTCAGCTGCTCGATCCAAGGCGTCAACTTGTTGCCTGACGTTAGGCGTTAGGTTTCAGAACTTCGTTGCGTTAGATCAGCCGTTCTGCTGAACTTCGGTGGCGAGAGGATCTTCGGGAAGCTGCGACCTTGGTTCTTACGAAGCGATACCGTAACAGCGATACCAACCGCATGGGATGCACTTTACAGCGGTTATCTCGTCATCAGATAACCCGACTGCAAACTTCTGGTAGGCCTAGGTGTTCCTTCTGGACCTCCACCTCTTTCTGACCTATCCAGAGGACGCAGGACACTATTCTTGCCCACTCTTACGTCATACCTCCTTCAGCGATAACGTTACGTCACTGGTCCTTATGCCGGACTCTGCGTGACGTCGGTAATGGCAGCTGGAGCGGGTGATGGAACTGGCTGTCTCTATGTGATAGCCAGATGCTGGGTGGCAAGATTCATCTGCCGGCAGGAGACTGCATCACAGTCCTATTCACCGCCTAGCGATATTGGACCAAGGTCCACAGTCTTCCCTCTGGTTGATTCGGTACTGTCCTAGTACGATTACTGGATTACGTACTGCGTGGCCGTCTCTTTAACACCAGTTCTGGTGGCGGAAGTTCTAGTAGCGGAAGTTCAGGATCGTCGTCTTCTTTATCTTCTTTCTCTCTCTCTCTCTCGCGGTACATTAACAGAAAAACACTCCAAATTAGTCTAGCTCTATTGCTTATTCTAGGTGTGTCACTTGTATCCCGAGGGTCTAGACGGCGATAAAAACTCTCTCTCGCGATATAGCTAATAAAATGTGTGATTTTCGGAACCTTAGTGACGGCAGCTAATCTGCAACGTCACAATGCATATATGGAGGATGTAGGAAAGGTATGGGAGTTGGTCAAAGACGCACAGGTGAATATTGTTATAATGGTTGTTTATTCATATCATTCAATATTTATAAATGTAAAGATTCAGACTTATATTTACTAATATTTATGCAAAGGTTGAAGCTTATGGCCACTAAGAATTATTCAAAAGTATTCCGTATAAAAATTACAGCTAATTATGCTAATGATAAAAAGTCTTATTCTAGATAAAGTTTAGGAACAGTCGTTTCTTATGACAAACTAGACGAGTTTTGCATATGATCACAAAAATGCTATACATGCTGAATGCTCAGCGTAGGTATATACTATATGTTGAATACTTAAGACTAGTGTTTACATGGTAAGCAGCGTTGAATACATCCGAGCATGCAGTTATTTCCATCAGATTTTCCTTTATACTCGCAGGTTATTCAGTTGTAGAAAGATTCGGCCAGTCTGTCATTTGACGCCAGATTCCCACTGAAGATACTTGTAAACCGTTGAAGAGTGAAACCCTGACTCATATAGTGCAGAAACATAATGCAGAATTGACCGCATACGCGGGATGAAATACTCTGGAGTTGTTTGTCATTCCATTGGTAGGTCGTACAGTTCGGTCGTAGGCCGCGTATATAATGCGGTATGATCGATGGTAGACCCATACTATCGAAGTATACTCCATGACCAGAGTTTGACACATAAAAAGCCACCCAGTGGGATCCTGGCTTGGTATGCTCATCGGTGTTTGCCACGATCGCTGTAGGGTACGACCATAGCAGAGGTATCTGGTCGGCTGCAAACACCCCCTTGGAACGGCTAGGGATCATCTCCAGCGCGTTATAGATTTGAAGACTGTCCATTCTGTATCCTGGTTAACTAGATCCTGCGACGGTTATTGATGTCGGTTGGACTTGTACAGGTATCTATCTCGTCGTAGCACAAATATCTCCTGTTGAAACATTCCGATTGATCATTTGACCTTGAGGGTTTAGTTACGTATGAAAATGATGACACGGTCCTCTCGCGTAATCTCTTGTTCTCCTGTTCCTGCGCCGTATCGGCACACTTGTTAATATCCCTGACGCTGTTGGTACCCTTCTGCTCAAGGCTCTCGTTGAATTCTGATAGACAACGAGTGTACAGCACCTCAGTCCGGAAAGGAATTGCAGACAACTCTTTTGCGGATAACCCCTGGGATTTTAACCATGTTTAAAATTTCATAGCATTACGGAATGCACAGCTGCGGGATGCTGCAACGGTTGAGTGTACGTAGCATACCTCGTCCGCTGACATATCTTTGAACGCTGGGCATCTGCATTCACCACGTTCTAGGTTTACAATTTCACGTGTCGTCACCTCTTCGAGAAATTCAGCTTTTTGCACACCACGACAATAGATATTTTTTGCCGTAAGTGTAATCGTACGTAAATTTGTGTGTAGCTGCTTGAGAGTCACATCACCTTCGAACCATTCCAACCCGTGGTGGTTATTGGTCAGCCAGTTGATCCGTGAGCGGTCTGATGAGCAGAGATCAGAGATGGAGTACGGCGGAGCGATGATCCAGTGAGCCAGAGTTTCACACTCATATCCAACAACGGCAACCTCTTTCGGTATGAATTCGCCGTTTCCACCAGTGAAACCTTGTATGTCGACGATGTAATTCATGGTGATCTTGAGAGTTGCACAGCTGGTACTTTTAAACGTTTGAGACACTACTGGTAGACTGAGGAGAAGACTGGACAGCCTGAGGTATTTACGCTCTACTGTTTTACGGTTGAAATTCTGCCCCTCCGTATACAGTGAGCTGGAGGGGGTGAGCAGGTTCTATCAGAATTTATGATGGTCACAGCACGTTTGTCGAGAGGGTTGCTTCAACTGTAGATTATGGAATACAGATTCCGACAGGATTTCGGGACGTCGCATGGTCAACTTTCACAACTAATTACCAAAATCTGTAATGACTTGACGCATCGAATCGATCTCTATTACGTTAGAGAATTCGGCATACACAATACAGTTTATGGTCGTGGTCAGGGGTTCCTCAAAGCGCGTCTCTATCCGAACACTACCGTGCTTAATGAGATTCCAATGCCCGTTATCACTGGCTGAAAGGTCAGGTGTGAGGTCGAACGCGGTAAGACAGTATCCATGTGCATAGTCCTGACGAGGAATTGAGTTTCCCTCGTTGAGGAAGTGTATACCGGTCCCCGTGAACAGAGTATTGTAGGAATCCACGAATAGTTTATTCTTGAAATTGGGTTGTAAGGGCTTCGAGGGAATCTGAGTACCCTCGATAAACAAGGATAGGTGATTAAGCCCGAATGATGAAAAATCAAACAGATTGAGTTTTTTGTCACCGTTATAGGCTTTGTTTTTGACAAATCCGATGATTAACCGCTTCGGTAGTTGACCAAGGAAAACATTATCGAGGGTCTCGGCCTGTACACCGCTATGTATTGTCATATTTTTGACCTCTATGCGCGTCATAGGATATTTCGCTGTTGTCTTGGCTAGGGTTCTTGCATGCGCTCAGAGAATACCTGGACTGATTTTGACACGCCGTACAAATAAGGTCACGTCCATAATATCCACCTTATGATGATCGTTAGCCTCTATCAAGCAAAAGGTGTCCCGGGATCTGACCAGCCTCAATCTGAGTTCCGCCCCGTTCAACAGAAACTTTTCCTGGTTAAAGACGTCGCAGTGCAAACGACCAAGCATATCAACGGGCTTGCTATTAGCGAAATATTTACATCTACTTGCGAATCCCGTATTGTTAGTGCCCGTAGTCTCCTCAAAATGGCCGGGAGTATCGGAATACCATAAGCCAGATGTGAGGTGCGATTTTTTAGCTGCATCACCATAGTTGAGCAGTGTTTCGATGTAAGCTCTGTATGTGTATGAGTTGTTACTCGGGGAGACCAGTTTTTGATTGAAGTATACATCCGTCTGGTTGAAAAGAGTATGCAAGAAATTGTTCACCGGGGCTACTATTGCTGTTGTTGAAGAACCTGGACTAGTTGAAGACGTTTGGACAGTGAGTACACGTGCGCATACCCTAAGCATTGTGTGTGAGAGATCTAGGTACTTGTCACCCTGGCACGGCACGACGAATTCAATCGGTGAGTCATCTGTTAGTGCAGACACGGGTTTGTACTGCACCCATTGCCCACCTTCGATAGAGGTCTGTGTAGGCGGCAGAGTGAAGAGATCTAGTTCAGATTTTGAACATTCGCAGGAATGCGCATGTAGGTAGGCCATTTTTGTAGCTGACTCGAATAATACTGTTCACTTTAGATTTTTTCTTCACAAAGGACCGAAAATATCCGTAATAGCCCTTTTCTTGCAGCAAATCTTCTTTCTACCCTTACCAGGTGATCTTTTATTAGTACTCGGTGACTTTTTCTTGGAAGTGGACTTAGCCGTTTTCTTTTTCTTTATTTTCCTAGAGGGTTTACGGGTTCTAAGCGATTTAGACGAAGTAGCTGCTATCGATAGTCGCGGTTCACGGACAAGTCCAGACTGGCCCAGCGTCCCTCCGTACCTGAGTTTATAGCCCTCCCCTTTCATAACCTTTTCAATACCCTCCTGGGCCTTCCGCTTCAGATTCTCCCGTGTCTCATTGGCTCGTGTTTTGAAAGCCTGTTTCCACGGTACATTACCGTCTAGGTCTGACATGAAATTCATACCACTTCGCAAAACCTCTTTACCGAGTACACGTGCGCCCCTTTTAAAAGAGAAATAGCCCGTCGGAATAGACCACCGAGAAAACTACCGATTCCATGTCCCCGCTGATTGGGTGCTCCGACGAAGACACGATCGATTCCTCCGCCTATTTGTGACTCGTAATGCTCCATGTAGTGAGCCATGTTGTTATACTGTTCTTCCTCTTATTCTCACCACATGGATCAAATTAGTATACTTTCTTGAAGTGTAGTGTGACGGTCAAGGTTCCGTGATCAAATGGTATGGATTTACCCTGCTGGTCTCTTATAGATATTTCGATTGTCCGAAAACTCAAAAGAAGTAAAGGTAGATAGTGTGGTGGTGGGAACGTTTTTACTTCCGTATCCACGATGTCTGCGCTTTGCCTGACCTGTAGTATACGCAGAAGAGGTGCATAGATGTCGCCTACGATACGTGGTTCTATGATGTCACAATAGACGAACATAAGTGACGGTATCTTTTGTACCTCTCTACTGTTTTTGTCAGGTAGGTATGTTAAAAGATATTGTATTCCGACAATAGCGACCTCCCATTCGCCGCTGAGCTCAATCGTGCGCGGGAGCTGAGTAATATAACAGCAGGTCTTGTTATCAGGAAAATACTGCATCGAGCTATTGCTAGGTAGGGTTATGTAGAACTGCGACTTCATTATGATGCAAGATTCTGAAGACTGGTAGCAGGAATCCAGCTGTTGAACTTTTCGGGGTAACCTTTCCAGCTGACAAGAACTTTCTTACTGGGACCCCGCCTCTTGCTGCGAATGATTTGATCAATTTGAAACTCATTATTTTCAATGTCCGTCGTCACACGCTGTAGTTCCGCTTCATAGAAATAACCGTCAATCTCCTCTCCGGAAAGATCCTCCAACTCGTATACGTTCGGTAAACTAGGTAAAACACGTCTAATTTTGAACAACTCCTCACTCCAGTTAGCTTCGTATCCTTTAGCGAAGGTCCCCTTTGTTTTGCTTATGCGTACAAGATCATCCTCATTGAATTTTAGCTTGCGCGCCTTGTGTAGCGGATGCATACGTTGAATATTCGCACGGGCTTCAGCCGCATTGTAGAGTGTTACAGCCGATGAAGCCATTCTGATACTCGAGTGTATAGTATTATTATAGGAGTTAACGATGTTTTCCAGGACGTCGATGTATCGATGAGTGTTTTTATGAGTAAAATATCTCCACATGCGGTCTTTCAGAGTACGATTGAATCGCTCAACAACAGCTGCTTTTATATCAGGATTACGCGTGACTCTAAAACGGATTTTGTTCTGGGCAAGTAGTTTCTAAAAAGAACCACCCACGAACTCTTTACCCTTGTCAGTCTGCATTGTAACAGGACGCCGTTCGGTAGAGGTTAAGATTTGCTTGAATCCGTCGGCCACGTCACTAGTCGATTTACTATGGAGTGGAATCACCCATGCGAATTTACTCAGGACATCGATGACTACTAATAAGTAACGGAATCCGTCGTTATGATCCTTTATCGAACCGAGTTCAACTAAATCGCCTTCCCAGAGTTCATCAATATTTGAAATGTTGTACCGCAGTCGTTGGAATTTTCGCCGTATAGGTTTGTGCAGCGTGTAAGCATCCTGTGCACTTAGCCAATTTTCAATTACAGTCGAGCTCACCTCTCGAGCGGCCTTTTTCAGCTTTCTTGCTCCTGCATAGCCAGCGGGGTGTGAGGGGTCATAATACAATCGTTCTAGTTCTTTCATTTTCGCATTCCGAATGACAGCCAGCCTTGTTTTGACGATGTTATCGGAGATCTACGGGGCGTTTTTCGATCGCTCTTTAGTTTCGGCTGTAGAGAGAAGGACTCATCCCCTACCCCGTCGGTACTTCCGTCTTCCTTGGACGACTGCTCGCCACTGTTACCACCGGTGTCTCTAGAACGATGGGATGCTTCACGCTGTCTTGCACCGCTCCACATCATGACGTTTTCTGTGGTCGATGGTGATGCTGCCACATTCCTCCACACATTTTGATTTCCAACATATTACCGCGAAACATTGATACTCTGAAGAAAGCGTGCGTACACATGTCTGCCGTCAGGCTGAAAGCCTTTTCTAGAACGCATAGAATCGTTCACCAAATCTACGATATTTGTGCCAGGTATAACCTTGTTGTCTATGGTCACAACACCGTTACTGTCCCAAGAGAAACGCGTCGGAACATCCGTCAGGCGTTCGAGCAGATTTTCTGCCTTTTATCTGTATTTCTTTGGTACTGTACTAACAATTCGTGATAACGATTGCTGCTTGTCGGGGGATGATTCTGCTTCCTTTTCATGCGTAATATCCGTTGAACTATCGTTTCCAGACTTTGTGTGAAGTTCTAGACTCAAAGGTTTTCGTGAATCCTCGGCGAAGTATAAAAAACGCTGTAGTAGCTGTTGATATAGTTTCCATTTCGCGGCGTCATCCGTGGTAGGTGAATCCAGAATGGTTCGCATCTCGCTATCGAGTCTAGAGATTGGATTTCTCGTGATCTGGTTGACATCCTCGTAATTACTACTGGAAAGTGTCCCAGAGGTCGTGAGATTACGTTGGAAACGTTCTACACTCTCGGAAGGTATCAAAACCATTTTCTTCGCATGTTCCATCGCTCTCCTGTTTCTATTTGCCAAACAGGTGTGAAAATAGAGTCCCGAGAACTGGTGCAATTAACATGGGTGAAAAACCACTACCACTTCGAACCGATATCTGTTTTTTACTCTTCAGGCTTCCTCTGCTGCTAGCCAATTTACGTAGAAGCCGTTTATGCCCAGCAAGCCTCGCTTTTTCCTTCTGCGTTGATATAACGTTACCGTGCACTGTGTTCAAAGCACACTCACATATACTCTTTACGAGGGAATTATTGGCACTACGTAGCAGGACCAGACGTTGTTCAGGACTTAGCTTACAGAGCGCCTGTGGTGATGCTGTATTTTCTTTACCGAATCGTCTACGAGCGGCCGCAACTGATGAACCTTTCGCACTTTGGGTACTATCCGAGGCACCACGAGACCTCCGTACGCGTGGCATTACAACCGAACGACTGGTGAATTGGAAATAGAACGCGACTTCATATCTTTCCGTGGAACATAGACGTGTTGATACTTGTCAGATGGAAATATAATGGTGCGATAGCGGCAATTTTCAGGCGTGAATTGTTTTAAGTCAAGTAATAGATAACCGTGTGGTTGCGCAGTGGCGTCAAGATATGCCTCCTGTAAAAAACGTTGATCCTCAAGATAAACCTGGCGTGCTAAATGTTGTATCTGCGCACGATCTCGCGGGTTCTTAAAAAAGATGATATAATTTGTATTGAGCGATATATCCCTCTGACCACGACCCTGATGAAAGAGGTTCTGTGTGATGCAAAACACGCTTAGATTCTTATGATGACAACCCTTGGTAAACAGATCAACTATTACGTTGTTGGAGGCCTCCCGTATTAGATCATCGACCACAAGTAGCTTAGGTGTTCCATCCGTATCGTAGTCAGACTCCTGAGGTAGCCCTTTCCGATACTCAATTTCAGTATTAGTTGTATTGTTTTTATTGAGAGGCCCCTGGAGCGAATTTTGCTCAGCATAGTACCATAGGACACGTGAAAATCGTGTATCGCACAATTCGCATATGTTTCGCAGAAAGGTCTTGACAAAGATTGATTTACCGCAACCGGACGGACCGGCAATTGTAGCCGAAAAAGGGTGTCGCCAGCGTGTGTCCATTTTTCTTATGGAAGGGCTCTTACTATTTCTGACTGTACACGCCGAGTGTTTTAGGAACTATGGCTGAAGTTTGACTCAACCGAAGACTAACTATGCTACAATATTTTCCTGACGAGACTAAGTGTCTGACACGCGCCATGTCTTATTCGATGCACGCTTTTTTACAGAGTAAATGTATCGTCTGATTTTTTTTTTGTCTATACTGTATACCGATCATGGATGAATGTTGAGCGGAAAGTTATGAATATAAATTGTTGAGATTCGGATTCAGATGTTTATTTCGTCAGGGTCTAGCAATATTAGCAGACATTTTTTCGACAAGTATATTTACAGAAAAAATTGGCCACGTCATTACAAACAATATTCTTAGATAGGATATCTTGTACTTATTGATATAGTGGTGAGGTATGGTGTTACTAGCGAACAGTTTTATTTATTACAGTGATTCAGTGATAGAGCGTGACAGAGTAAGTATGTATTGGGGTATATTCCAAATTTACAGTTACACAAAATTTTGAATACTACAATTACGACACAAATACTATGAATAATATAGGAATACTACGTACTAAATAAATAATAATATCAACGTTACAAATATTACATTTGCCTTACTTGAATAATACAGGAATACTACGTACAAAATAAATATTATTATACTTTACAAACATTGCCACTGGCTTACTCAAATAATATAAGAATAATACAAACAGAGCGAATAGTACAAATAACAGAAATATCACAGTTTAATAGTTCAAATAATATAAGAATAATACGGTCAAGATTAATATTATAAATTTCACCTGTAAAAGAATTAAAAAAGAGAGGCAAGATTAATATTATAAATATCACCTGTAAAAGAATTAAAAAAGATAAGCTAGATTACAAAGAGTTCAACAGGATGGTTGAAACAGTGGATCTGCTCATCACGGCCTACAGTGGAATTTAGACCTACGAACACGACACGACTTACTTCGACTATTCATCGGTGTGACCGTAGGGAAGGGTATCCCAACTATCTCTACAGCAACGCCTCTTCACAAAAACAGGCCGACAGGTCTTCGTCTGGTCCCTGGTCACTACTTCATGCATTGCAGTCCGAGCTATCCCCCGAAACTCTACTCGAATCGGTGCTACATCCTCCGCTACCATTTCCCGAAGAGAATTAAAATTTATCTTCATACGTGTTGAATAGTTCAAGCTAATCCCTTTCACTTTGCAGACTTCTACCTCCCTTCCGTCTGGACACACCACGATAAACGCGTAGAATTTCGCACCACCGGATAAAAACGCCCGTATGTAACTACCCGTACCATACTGCTCAAGTTCATTGGTCATATAACCCAAAAAATTACCAACCGGTGGTTCGTACTCTCCAACCCTACCCGAACGAACATAAATGATAGAATCTGTGTCGTAATACAAAACGCGGCGATCTAGCTTTTTCGAATAAGAATATAATGTCAGCCTCGCCTGTGCCGTTGTATATGCCGCTATGACTACATTCGCGAGGGCGGATGGCTCAATACTCTGGTCCATGTAGGACAAGCGGGCGTACAGCACGTCGTCGTTGACGGGGACTAGATCCTCCAGTAAAATCACTGGATTCGTTAGCAGAGCCAACAGTCCCGCCCGTGTATCAATGACGGTCGTCTTTGACATGTTGTCCCGTTGACCAAACTTGCCCCAGAATGAGTTAAGGCATAACTTCACCACAGAGCGAAGCCCTGGATTTTTCTCGATTTTTTCACGGTCTAACTCTACACCCTCTACTAGTTTATACTGTCGGAGATAGTCTGATCGCGCATCCTCTGTGTTACAACCAGCGGGCCAGCCGCTGGCCTCCTGCCTAAGCTTAAGAAAAGTACGTATATAACCCGTGAAGTGCCCGCCCTCTCCGGTCTCTGGATCAAACTTGGTGACTTCGTACTGCCAGATTTCCGATACAGTTATAATTTTATACCCGTTTTCTACGGCCTCTTTCAGCTCAACTGAAACCCAAATGCCGGATGAATATCGTTCGCGTTCGTCATCATGTGGGCATGGAGATTGTAATAATTCGCGACAACAGGTGTAACAAAGCGGAAACATCAATTTATTATGCATACGGAAAGGTAGTACGGGATGATGAAGATTACGCGGCGGCAGCACGACACATTGAACTAGACCCTCGACTCTGGTAATATCTACACCCTGATTCCCTATTAATGCTTCACATTCTTGCCCTACATATACCTTTGGGTGACCACGCGGGTATTTACCTGTCGCATTGATGTACGGATACAGTGAACGAACATCAACGTAGTGTATTTGCTCACCGCTCCCGCCAACTACTTCGTAGAGCCGTGACGTATTACCGGTCCGGCCTCCAAAAAAGGCATCACGCGGGTTCGATTTAGTGATACCTAACATCGGAATAAGACGGTTATCTTCAATATATGCTCGCAGCATCGCATCTGTTTCAACCATCCTATTAAACTCACACTCCCATATTTCTTCGACGATCATCCCTTGGTCCCGCAGACGTCTTGTTTTGGCTATGGTCTGTTCGAGTCGTCGATCCATGCTTTCGCCAACCGCTGGCCGTTCATCCCTGTTGATACGAAAGCAACGTGGACAACCATGCCAGAAGCAGCCATGAAACTCCAGCACATGCTCCACACCATCGGGCCCCTTGTAGTAGCCGTCAACCCGTCGTCCCCGTACCCGTCTCTCTCTTCCTCGCCCAGCGTGCTCGATCTCAATACCGAGTTCATGCTCCCTCCATAACAGCCACTCGATGGCTCTACGTGAGTGTTTATCACCCAGCCTGTACCCAGCAGGTCGGATAATCCCGATTTCATTATCACGTAAAAAGTTCTTCCGAAAAACCATCGAGCTAGCTGACGCAATAGTCGTACTCTCCGTAAACGGACAGACGTTCCCTGTACGCTGAAAGATCTTGCGGAAAGCTAGACAGGCGAGGCGAAGAATTGTCACGTCTGACTGACAGTACCTTAGCAATTCTACATCAAAGTTGAAAATATCATTCTGGCTAACTGATCTATTATACCATTCGAAAAAACTTTCCCTAGCCTCTCTCGTCATAGTATCTGGCGAGTAAAACTCGACCGCAGGTAAGGGACCCTCATACCCCCGATTAGCCGGGATGTTGAAAAGGTGCGGGAATAATCCTTTTTGTGTAGACTCAGGTAAACCGAAAGCCTTTGGCAACGCTGACAAAGCCATTGGCATGTATGCCAGCGAGTCTAGGAACCGGGTGTTGTTTGTCTCCAAAAGTATTATTTTACTCCCGTTGAGTATACATAACCCGCGGTGGTTCACCCCCATTCTCCACCAGATACTTGAGAATAAACTGCGCGTCAAAACCCTTAGCGTTATGTGCTACGCATATAATCTTCCTATAACCGTCAATTTTCCTATCTACGAATTCGATGAACTCCCTCACTGGGTCCCTACTAAAAACAAACTCTCGTTGAGCACCGCACCCTGTGCAGCCTTTACTAAAATCTTCATCTATACAACGCGTGCAGACCCGCTGCGCAACGCACAGATTTGGCACGTGGACGTTCACTGTATCGTCACCGTCTAAAGTCTGGTCTTGCTGTGTCTCGAAATCATAAAAAATGAAAATATAATTCGCAGACTGTTCAGTGGTATGTTTCACAGGTCTCATATAGCAACTATGCTCTATCTTTTGAGTCGAACGACAGGTCCTGCAGTATGTCTCCCCGCAGACATGCTTCCCCTTGGATGTATCCATATAAATATCACAGGTCTCGCAAATTCGCAGGGTACTGCAGATTGACCGCTTTCCACTAAACGAAGCGGGTTTTTTGGGATTGTTAAGGCATTCAAGGCCGAAAAACTCACGTCTCCACGAGATACATTCCATTCGATCAACCCTCGTATCGCAAGCGGGTGTCGACAAGCAACGAGGACATACAGGGTGTCTGGAAATTCGCGCACGCGAAGCATACCGGCGGATTCCTTGCGAAATAATAAGACGAAAGTTACCTATGCAAAAAAGTCCGCGAGGACTTAGTTCTCCCGTGAAAAGGATTTATTAACGAACCAATAAGCGTTCGTCTATAGGAAATACTGTCTGAAATCCGCAAGAATCCGCATCGCCGTCCGCCTTACAAGGGCGAACAAGACAATAATGTGTGGTATTCCCCGCTCCGCCCGCCGCGTTTGAAGCCGCCGTAAGCAATTGACATTAGACAGTCGGTTTATGCGATAAAAATTACAGAATCCCGTTGTGAAAATTATCAACTAATTTGAAACGAATCGTAGAATCACAAAATGAGGAGCAAAATCAAGCTTGTTAAATATTTCGTATTTCAAATTTAATTTCATAAGTCCATTAAAATCGGTTGGCCAGATATCGTCCGAAGAACGGAAGAGAACGTGAATTTTCGCGACCTATTCCCAGTATCTTGACCCCCGCAGGTTGTCATCGCGCCTGTAAGTGCCGAGAGAATTACAAATAATGACGAGAGGTTCCTTAAACCATCCCCCGTCTTACGGCCCGGCTAGAGTTATACAATTTTTTGAAAATCATCCATACGATGAAGCGAGGTGATCCGATTCAGCCAGGAGAGTCGTAATCTGTTCGTAGACGGAGTCCCGTTCTAAAAATTGATAAATAATTCTAAACGAATCGTAGAATGATGAGATAAAAAGCAAATTCAAGCTTCTTCAACATGACGTCTTTTGAAATTGATTTTATAAGTCGATTAGAATCGGTTGGCCAGATATCGTCCGAAGAACGGAAGAGAACGTGAATTTTCGTATCGTCTTTTCGGTATCTCGATTTCACGGGTGGTCATCGCGTCCAAAAATGCCGAGAAAATCACAAATATTGATCCGAGGTCCATTTGATCATTACCTGTTGTAGGGCGCGGCCGAAATTACGCAGTTTTTCGAAAATCATGCATACTACGAAGTGAGGTAATCCCATTCAGCCGGGAGAGTCGTAATTCGTTCATACACAACCGATTTACGCGAATAAAGTGCCAAGAAAATCACTTATATTGATCCGAGGTCATTTTCATCATTACCTGTTGTAGGGCGCGGCCAAAGTTACACAGTTTTCCGAAAATCATTCATACGACGAAGCCAGGTGATCCCATTCAGCCGGAAGAGTCGTAATTCGTTCGTAGACGGGATGAGATATCCAAAGTACCGTTTTAAAAATTGATAAATAATTTGAAACGAATCGTAGAATGATGAAATAAAGAGCGAATTCAAGCTTCTTCAATATTACGTCTTTTGAAATTGATTTTAAAAGTCGATTAGAATCGGTTAGCCAGATGTCGTCCGAAGACCGGAAGAGAACGTGAATTTTCGGGACCTATTCCCAGTATCTTGACTCGCGCAGGTTGTCATCGCGCCTGTAAGTGCCGAGAGAATTACAAATAATGACGATAGGTTCCTTAAACCATCCCCCGTCTTACTGGTCTAATCGGTTGGCCAGATATCGTCCGAAGAACGGACGAGAACGTGAATTTTCGTATCGTCTTTTCGGTATCTCGATTTCACGGGTGGTCATCGCGTCCAAAAATGCCGAAAAAATCACAAATATTGATCCGAGGTCCTTTTGATCATTACCTGTTGTAGGGCGCGGTCAAAATTACACAGTTTTTCGAAAATCATGCATACTACGAAGCGAGGTGATCCCATTCAGCCGGGAGAGTCGTAATTCGTTCGTAGACGGGATAAGATATCCAAGGTACCAGCGCTGGCGACTTCTGCGTGGATGGTGTGGAGCACTCCACACCCTGAATGCCCACCGTGTGGATATTCCACACCCTGAAGGCCTTGTTTCCAAATTGAAATTTTTGAATGGATTTTGAAAATCTTTTGATGAAAACAAGTATCCAAAATTTTCATAAAATAACCATATTATATTCCCCTATAATCAACACTTGAGTGCCCCCCTCCCCCCGTCACCTGAGCTACTCCACACCCTGAAATTTTCCAAGTCGCCGGCCTTGCAAAGTACCGTTTTAAAAATTGATCAATAATTTTAAACGAATCGTAGAATGATGAAACAAAAAGCAAATACAAGCTACTTCGATATGACGTCTTGTAGAATTAATTTTATAAGTCGATTAGAATTGGTTGGCCAGATATCGTCTGAAGAACGGAAGAGAACGTGAATTTTCGTATCGTATTTTCGGTATCTTGATTTCACGGGTGGTCATCGCATCTGGAAGTGCCAAGAGATTCACAAATAATGATGATAGGTTTCTTCAACCATCCCCCATCATACGATGAAGCGAGGTAATCCAACAATATTCATATGATTAAATAATCATTGGCTTTTTATTTTCTTAGTTGTACATGCTGTGTCCCAAAGGAACTTGATAATTACAAAATTATAAGAGAAAATGCAAAAACATTTAATAATTGTTTGATCAAATCAGATAAAACTGCGTTTCAAATCAACGCGCTCAGTTTGACTTGAGTAGTTCGTCGACCGGTGATCCGCGTGTGGTAAGGTCGCTGCTAGCTAGGTTTGTGAAGTAATGGCTGAAGCCACGTGCTGGTCGTATAGGCAAGTGGAGAAATAAAGTTAAAATAAAAGCAAAGAAAGTCCAGTTTATTCAACGAAACCTATCAATAATAATGAATGAAAATTGTTTTCACTCAACCTAACTTATTTCTACGCGCGCTGGCTCAATGGCCGGACTTTGTGTTCGCTTTTAGCGTTTGCTATCTTGATTTTACTTGAATTTGATTTTACTTGAAACGCCGCTTTGGCTATTTGTTTCGTTTGATTTTATTTTGGCATAATTGCCGCTTTCGCGAATCATCCGATTGAAATTTTAATTTTATTCGTAAGTTTTACTCATACCTACTGTGAATTTTAGAAAAGAAAGATTGTCAAGTTATGAGTCGGTTGGCCGCTTCGGCACAAGTCCGCTGACTAGCCATGACATGCCTGCGTTTTATACTACTTGTGACGTCACAACAGGTGATCGGTTGTGCGTGGACGATATTGCGCGTTATAATGCTCGTATGTGTTGATGTACTATCGTGTGAGGGTTCGGCTATTTGGCTATACGCCGAATACGTTACAGTATAACGAAACAAATAACTTTGCAAAATTTGATGTCATGTATGCTTAGATACGGCGTATAACGGTGGTGGTAATTTTCCAATTCAACATCCGTCATGTTTAATGTGTTTTTGTTGGAATGAGTATAAGTTTAACAGCACAAGTGTGATAGTAATCATAGAACCAAAAAATTGAAAGAATAACAATAAATTAATAAACTCAACTAAAATATCTACCCAATTAACAAGCCAGTAATTCATAACAAGCATATAATATTAACGAATCAACTCGGAGAATAATTATAAAACTCCAAAATTCTAATAAAAACCTCGAATAAAATATCGATGCAATGAGCAAGGCAGTAATTTAAATAGAGTATAAATATTAGAGTGTCCCTTATTTTCATCATTTGGAGTAATTTTCGAGCATGCTCCCTAGATCAGGGGTCCGCACGTCCGGGCTCTCAGAGCTAAGCTGGCTCTGAGTGTCAATTACTACGACCGTAAAGCTCCACGGCCTACCTGAAAACGGTCACTTTCCTTTATCGGAAAGTTCGATGGTAGGGGCATCGACGCGTTACAGGAAAATAATAGAAAATTGAACGGGTTTGCGGTCTATTTTACAACTGGACAATTATTTGAGGAAAAACGAAAGTGTTCCAACATTCTAGGAACAAAATAGATTCACACTACGGGACTACCGCATGATTATAGTGATATCAATCGAAATGGGGAATAAAGGGCAGCAAATTGTCGACACTTTTAAGACCAATCATACATAAATAATACGTAGGCGAAAAAGATTTAAAAAAACTTGTTTCATTTGGAACGGCAAAAACTGCGTCCGACCGTCTGGATCTTTTCATACCTGCACATCCCCAACCATGCCCACCAAAATTCAAGAAATAGGGTTAAAAGGATTGGTACCGGTAAAAGGGTTAAGTGGATTTACAGTGTTGGCTCATTGGCCTACTGAGTATGTCGACCCTGGCCCTAGATCGATTCTTCATTTTCAGAAATGAATTTACCCCTTAACATAATTTGTTATATTCATAATTAAACGTGCACAGAGTAAAAAAAATCCTCGTTTCAAGAAAATACATTCCTTGTTTCAGAAAAAGATTTCTTGTTTCAAGAAACTGTAGTTTCTTGAATGTTTTTTGATTGAATCAAGGAAATATGTTTCTATTTCAAAATAATATGTTCTCAGTTTGAATTAAGAACATATTTCCTTGATTTAATCAAAAAACATTCGAGAAACTACAATTTATCGAAACAAGAAATCGTTTTCTTGAAACGAGTAATTTTTTTTTTCTGTGTGCGTGCAATGGGGTTTCCCTTATTTTTATCATTATGAGAAATTTCAGAGCACGCTCCCTAGATTTAGTTTCTAATTTTGAAAATGAATGTACCCGCGAAAAATAATTCTTTATCTTATTAACACGTACATGTAAGTACGAGATTTTTATAAGGGGTATTCGACGTGAAATCGACCTGACCAAAACCCTAACCCCCTCAGAATCGGTTCAAACTTTGTATAATGTTTTTGTTAGTTGATAAGAGTATGTCTGATTTTTCGTAGATTTTTCTTAAAAGGCGTTTACATGCTAGCCGTCGATGTGATACATCAGAAATACTCTTATGAACTTATAACAAAGACATTTCACAAAGTTTGAGCCGATTCATATACAAATTACATGGGATATCACTGAATTTTCGATGATAATTTTTTTCAATATTACAACTTGAATATTTCTGAGTAAACAGTATAGGATGTTGTTGAAGGACGATGTATTTACATGAAAAAAAAAAAATCTGCCATAGGGTGGGGTACTTCGGTACCTCATACCACCACCAATAGCCCATCCAACGTCGGATATGAATATTTTTTCATGTAAATACATCGTCTTCCAGCAACATCCTGTAGTTTTCACTCAGAAACATTCAACTCGTAATTTAGAAAAAAATTATCACTGAAAATTCAGTCACATCCCGTATAATTTGACTATAAAAATCTCGTACTTACAAATGAGGTGTATTAATGAAAAAAATATTACAAAAGGTGCTCGAATTGTGCACCACCTGCGTGAATACACATCTCTGCACGATGTAGAAGGTTGTCCACGCATTTCCCTAGAGATTCCTCCGACATTATCGCGGTGGCCTCGTGCAGTCTTCCTTCGAGAACCTCTAGGGAAGCCGGCTGTTCCTTATAAACAAACTCCTTTATACAGCCCCATATCCCGTAATCGAGGGGATTCAGATCGGGAGATCTTGGCGGCCATCTTACTGGTCCTCCGCGGCCGATCCATCGCCCCGCATAATTCTCGTCGAGCCATCTGCGCGGAGGTAACGCAAAATGCGGGGGTGCACCGTCGTGCTGGTAGTAGATGCCTTCGGTCGCCTCCGGTGGCACCTCCTCCAACAACTGAGGCAGGACTCGATTTAGGAAGTCCAAATAGCCATTGCCCGTCAATCGATCCGGTAATATGTAGGGTCCCATCTAACAAATGACAATCGCTTACATAAATTTTATGTTTCAAACTGTAGATTTTTTAGATTGGAAAAATCCTAAACTAGGTGGAAGTATCAGGTTCTCACTCAGGGAGATTAAGAGAGCTCGATCGATAACTTCACGAAATAGATTTGTGAGGCATATTTCGTTCAGACTATACGGCTGACAGACGTGACAGTAAACCATAATAAAAACTAGCAGATTCAAGTTCTTCTAAGTCGGGTTGACAATGAGACCCCCCCGCCGCCTCTTTTTTCCATAATCACTATTTTATGAGAAACTTTCACACGGATACATAAAGTTTGTGTACGAAGAATTAATACAATTCGGCTCAAGATGCCCCGAACACAGATGACATTAACTCACCAAATATCTGTCGATCACTCCGGCCCATATATTAAGGCTCCATCTACTCTGGAAACTTCTCACGCGCTTCACGTGAGGGTTTTCATGGGCCCAGTAGTGGCTATTATGTTGATTGAAAACACCCTCGCGTTTAAATATTGCCTCGTCCGTAAATAGAATTTTTCGTGTGATGTTCCCATTCATACGATGTTCGGCTAGGAGCCAATGGCAAAAGTCCATCCTCAGCGCATAGTCCTCTTGCTTCAGCTCCTGCACTTTCGTATAATGAAATGGATGACATCCGTCCTCCGATATGGTCTCGTGTACCGACGAATGATGCACTCCCATCTCAAGCCCAATCGATCTTGTGCTGCGCGTTGGATCTTCTTCAACAGCATTGAGCACAGCTTCATCGAAGTCTACCGTTCGCCTAGTTCGTGGCCGCCCTGCATCTGGACGAACAATGGCCATACTCCCGGTATTCCTCAACCGATCGTCTAGTCTCGCAATCACGTTCTTATCAGGATGCCGACGATCTGGGTAACGCACCGCATATGCTCGAGCTGCAACTTGAGCACTTCCATTGCATGCACCGAGCATTGAGTGCATGTCACAATACTCTCGAAACGTATAAGCCATTTTTTAGTAGGAATCTTGTAAATATCAGGTTTAATAGATGCGTACTAATAATGCCAAGTAATCACTCTGAATATTATTCTACAATTGATCATCGTTTCCCTTAACAACTTGTTACTCAGCAACAAATTGGTTTCAACAGATTATACATATTGCACTTAGTGCTCCTAGTATGCGTTGGAAGAGCTGGAGTTGCAGCCAGACGATATGCTGCTCGTTTTCAAAATCTTCTTCATCCCTACCAAAACGTAATTTAAAGAATCGATGATATATTAAAAAAAAAAACGCTGGACACATCGTCAACGTTCGTCAAGATGCAGGACGGTCACGATCTATGCGAACGTTGCGCTTTGATGAGTCTATGCCAGATGCTGTGCATGACAATCAGGGTTGCAAGTAGCGCATTCAATTCAGCATTGAATTGTAAATTTATTTTGAATTTAAATTATATTTTTAATTTTTAATTCCATATCTTTTAATTAAAAATTGAGTTAATAATTCTCAATCCCGGATATCGGATTATGAATTTTCAATTATCAATCCAATATCTTGAGACTAACGAAACTAAAAATGTTCAATCCAGAATACCGGGATGACAAATATTTTTCAAATTTCTTCATTCCATGTTTTTTACTAATAATAACTTAAAAATTAATATTTCGAAGTATTTAAGTCTTAATTATTTTTTTTTTATTCGAAATTTGAATTATTCCAATCCAGAGCAGATTTTAATATTCTCAGTTTCTGGAAAATAATTTATCCCTCTTGAATCCCAGAGGTTTGAATTGTAAATTATTTTTTAGCGTAGAGAAAATTTATGTGTCAAATAATATATTACGTATCTAGGGAGGGAAAGTAGGCTACGCCAAACTGGGTGTGAGATTGACACCCGAGCCGAAGGCGAGGGTGGGAAAAACGCAGTTTGGGATGGCCTTCTTCACTCCCGTGTGGCGTATACTATTTTTTACCACCCCCTGGCGTCGGAAAGTACGACTTTCCGCTGACGCGAGGAGCCGAAAGTCGAACTTTCCGTGCGGGTGTGGTGAAAATTGTTATTCTAAAATTTGGCTTTTTAATAAACTTGATTTTCGCTCTAATTTTTAGTGTACACTTTTGTTGTTTACAAGTGATCCGGAGTATCTGAGCTGCAAATTGATTTTCTAATTTTGAATCGAAATTTCAATTTTCCACTGTCTGGGAAGACTTTGAAGTGAAAAACGCAAATTTTGTGGAAAAAATCGGCTAATTTTTTATTGTAAAATAAAAAATATCAACAAATTTGAAATAAACTCAACAGGGTTACCTCGTAAATTATGTACAGAAATAGTGTTCAAAATTTCAAAAGGATCGGTGCAGTAGTTTTGAAGTTATGAGGGGCACCGCAATTCTACTTTTTTTCCGAGACGCTTCCGAATAATTGCTGCCATTGCCGTATTTTTTAATATTTCTTCATGAAAATTTTACACAATATTCTTCGAATGTTATACTTTAATGTACCATTGGGTTTAATGAATAGATTTTAGCTGTGTCGTCAAGAAAAATTCACAAAAATGTGCCTTTTTTTTGCTCGAATCAACCTTACCCCCCCCCCCCCCCCCCCCTTAAATCCCGAGAATCTCAATTGCAAATTAATTTTTTAATTCTTAATCACGAGTATGTGGATAAAAATTTATTTCATGACTTTTAATTCCGAATATGTGAATTGAGGATTCGATTTCTAATTTTCAGTCCGAAGTGTCCGAATCAAAAACTCACTATGTATTTTTCAATCCCGAGTTTTTGAATTGAGATTCAATTTTACAATTTTGAAACCCGGGTATGGGAATTGAAAATTATTTTTCTAATCTCAAATCTCATGTGTCTGAATTTAAAATTGAATTTCTAATTTTCAATCCTGAGTATTGAAATGAAAAATTAATTTGCAATTTTTAATCCAGAGTATTTGAAGTGAAGATTAGGTTTTCAATTTTTAATCCGGATTTCGTCATTATGGATTAAAAATTCAATTTTTAGTTGTAAATATTTTGATTAAAGAATTCGCTACCCTGGGTTTGTATCGGGATGACATCATTCGTAACCCTCGCAGAAGACAGATGCAATTCTTTAAGATACATAAAAGTGCAGGAACTGAAGTATTACGACTATGCTCTGAGGCTTGAATTTTGCAATTGCGTTCCCGGAGAAAATCGTCTTAATCCAGACATCACTCAATTAAAAACCAGCAGTGTTGACAAAAAAGTTCTGCTTTTTTGCAACAGACACGATCTCAGATTTATGGTTTTTTTTTCTTGTACTGACATTCTTCTAATTGTTTATTATATTGCACGTGGACAATTCTTAGCGCTCAAGTCGTTCTCCCGCAATTCAGGATACACGTAATAATTAGTTGAATGGTAGAACACTTACCGCTTCGTAACCAGCAATGCTGAAATCTTCAGAAGTTTCGTTGATCATCTCCAGCAAACACTTGATCCCCCCCCCCCCCCCCCCCCCACACACACATTTCATTCGAATCGGTCAAGTCGTTTTCCCGGAAGTGAAATAAAATATCTCAAAAAATCGGTCTGATGTATGGGAGACTGGGGCACAAGGCACACCCATAAAAAAACATGTAATGCAATGAAAATCAATAAATTTATGCAATATTATTTTTACCCAGGTACAGCTCCCTGTTAAAAATTTCGTATAAAGACGGATAGAATGTGCAGAAAACGCTAAAGAAACAGATACACTCAGAAAAATAATTCGTTGTTGACAACAAAATCGTTTTGTTAGCAATGTTTTGGTTGACTCAACCAAATTTTGATTGTCTGAACCAAAATGCTTGTTGAGCTAACCTAATTCGCTATTTTCTTTTTGTTATCAGTAACGAATAATTTTGTTGAATATTTATTGTTACGTAAACAATATTTTTCGTTACGTCAACAATATTTTTCGTTGGATGTACTTGCGAACCAAAACTCGGGTACACGGAACCAAAGTTTAGTTACCCCTACAAAATGCGTTTGTTTGGCTCAGATAAATGATTTGTCGTGAACAACAAAATCGCTTTGTTAGCAATGTTTTGGTTGACTCGACCAAATTTCGATTGTCTGAACCCAAATGCCTGATAAGCTAACCCAATTCGCTACTTTTTTTTTGTCATCAGTAACAAATGATTTTGTTGAATATTTATTGTTACGCGAACAATATTTTTTGTTGGAGGTGGTGGCATGCGCATATTCACACTATGCGCGATCACTGTTGCCCATATACCAGAAAGTGTTGCCGGTATAACACAGCATGTACAACTAAGAAAATAAAAAGCCAATGATTATTCAATCATACGAATGTTGTTGGATTACCTCGCTTCATCGTATGATGGGGGATGGTTGAAGAATCCTATCATCATGATTTGTGAATCTCTTGGCACTTCCAGATGCGATGACCACCCGTGAAATCAAGATACCGAAAATACGATACGAAAATTCACGTTCTCTTCCGTTCTTCAGACGATATCTGGCCAACCAATTCTAATCAAATTATAAAATTGATTCTACTAGACGTCATATCGAAGTAGCTTGTATTTGCTTTTTGATTCGGCATTCTACGATTCGTTTAAAATTATTGATCAATTTTTAAAACGGTACTTTGCAAGGCCGGCGACTTGGAAAATTTCAGGGTGTGGAGTAGCTCAGGTGACGGGGGGAGGGGGGCACGCAAGTGTTGATTATAGGGGAATATAATATGGTTATTTTATGAAAATTTTGGATACTTGTTTTCATCAAAAGATTTTCAAAATCCATTCAAAAATTTCAATTTGGAAACAAGGCCTTCAGGGCGTGGAATATCCACACGGTGGGCATTCAGGGTGTGGAGTGCTCCACACCATCCACGCAGAAGTCGCCAGCGCTGGTACCTTGGATATCTTATCCCGTCTACGAACGAATTACGACTCTCCCGGCTGAATGGGATCACCTCGCTTCGTAGTATGCATGATTTTCGAAAAACTGTGTAATTTTGACCGCGCCCTACAACAGGTAATGATCAAAAGGACCTCGGATCAATATTTGTGATTTTTTCGGCATTTTTGGACGCGATGACCACCCGTGAAATCGAGATACCGAAAAGACGATACGAAAATTCACGTTCTCGTCCGTTCTTCGGACGATATCTGGCCAACCGATTAGACCAGTAAGACGGGGGATGGTTTAAGGAACCTATCGTCATTATTTGTAATTCTCTCGGCACTTACAGGCGCGATGACAACCTGCGCGAGTCAAGATACTGGGAATAGGTCCCGAAAATTCACGTTCTCTTCCGGTCTTCGGACGACATCTGGCTAACCGATTCTAATCGACTTTTAAAATCAATTTCAAAAGACGTAATATTGAAGAAGCTTGAATTCGCTCTTTATTTCATCATTCTACGATTCGTTTCAAATTATTTATCAATTTTTAAAACGGTACTTTGGATATCTCATCCCGTCTACGAACGAATTACGACTCTTCCGGCTGAATGGGATCACCTGGCTTCGTCGTATGAATGATTTTCGGAAAACTGTGTAACTTTGGCCGCGCCCTACAACAGGTAATGATGAAAATGACCTCGGATCAATATAAGTGATTTTCTTGGCACTTTATTCGCGTAAATCGGTTGTGTATGAACGAATTACGACTCTCCCGGCTGAATGGGATTACCTCACTTCGTAGTATGCATGATTTTCGAAAAACTGCGTAATTTCGGCCGCGCCCTACAACAGGTAATGATCAAATGGACCTCGGATCAATATTTGTGATTTTCTCGGCATTTTTGGACGCGATGACCACCCGTGAAATCGAGATACCGAAAAGACGATACGAAAATTCACGTTCTCTTCCGTTCTTCGGACGATATCTGGCCAACCGATTCTAATCGACTTATAAAATCAATTTCAAAAGACGTCATGTTGAAGAAGCTTGAATT
This sequence comes from Tenthredo livida, assembly GCA_963992785.1. Classification (NCBI taxonomy): domain Eukaryota; kingdom Metazoa; phylum Arthropoda; class Insecta; order Hymenoptera; family Tenthredinidae; genus Tenthredo; species Tenthredo livida. Next base: position 7,533,254 of record OZ023073.1, read on the forward strand.
TGCTTTTTATCTCATCATTCTACGATTCGTTTAGAATTATTTATCAATTTTTAGAACGGGACTCCGTCTACGAACAGATTACGACTCTCCTGGCTGAATCGGATCACCTCGCTTCATCGTATGGATGATTTTCAAAAAATTGTATAACTCTAGCCGGGCCGTAAGACGGGGGATGGTTTAAGGAACCTCTCGTCATTATTTGTAATTCTCTCGGCACTTACAGGCGCGATGACAACCTGCGGGGGTCAAGATACTGGGAATAGGTCGCGAAAATTCACGTTCTCTTCCGTTCTTCGGACGATATCTGGCTAACCGATTCTCATCGACTTATAAAATCAATTTCGAAAGACGTCATATTGAAGAAGCTTGAATTCGCTCTTTATTTCATCATTCTACGATTCGTTTCAAATTATGTATCAATTTTCAAAACGGTACTTTGGATATCTTATCCCGTCTATGAACGAATTACGACTCTTCCGGCTGAATGGGATCACCTGGCTTCGTCGTATTAATGATTTTCGGAAAACTGTGTAACTTTGGCCGCGCCCTACAACAGGTAATGATGAAAATGACCTCGGATCAATATAAGTGATTTTCTTGGCACTTTATTCGCGTAAATCGGTTGTGTATGAACGAATTACGACTCTCCCGGCTGAATGGGATTACCTCACTTCGTAGTATGCATGATTTTCGAAAAACTGCGTAATTTCGGCCGCGCCCTACAACAGGTAATGATCAAATGGACCTCGGATCAATATTTGTGATTTTCTCGGCATTTTTGGACGCGATGACCACCCGTGAAATCGAGATACCGAAAAGACGATACGAAAATTCACGTTCTCTTCCGTTCTTCGGACGATATCTGGCCAACCGATTCTAATCGACTTATAAAATCAATTTCAAAAGACGTCATGTTGAAGAAGCTTGAATTTGCTTTTTATCTCATCATTCTACGATTCGTTTAGAATTATTTATCAATTTTTAAAACGGGACTCCGTCTACGAACAGATTACGACTCTCCTGGCTGAATCGGATCACCTCGCTTCATCGTATGGATGATTTTCAAAAAATTGTATAACTCTAGCCGGGCCGTAAGACGGGGGATGGTTTAAGGAACCTCTCGTCATTATTTGTAATTCTCTCGGCACTTACAGGCGCGATGACAACCTGCGGGGGTCAAGATACTGGGAATAGGTCGCGAAAATTCACGTTCTCTTCCGTTCTTCGGACGATATCTGGCTAACCGATTCTCATCGACTTATAAAATCAATTTCGAAAGACGTCATATTGAAGAAGCTTGAATTCGCTCTTTATTTCATCATTCTACGATTCGTTTCAAATTATGTATCAATTTTTAAAACGGTACTTTGGATATCTTATCCCGTCTATGAACGAATTACGACTCTTCCGGCTGAATGGGATCACCTGGCTTCGTCGTATTAATGATTTTCGGAAAACTGTGTAACTTTGGCCGCGCCCTACAACAGGTAATGATGAAAATGACCTCGGATCAATATAAGTGATTTTCTTGGCACTTTATTCGCGTAAATCGGTTGTGTATGAACAAATTCGCTTTTTATTTCATCATTCTACGATTCGTTTGAAATTATTTATCAATGTTTAAAACGGGACTTCGTTTACGAACGGATTACGACTCTCCTGGCTGAATGGGATCACCTCGCTTCATCGTATGGATGATTTTGGAAAAATTGTATAACTCTAGCCGGGCAGTAAGACGGGGGATGGTTTAAGGAACCTATCGTCATTATTTGTAATTCTCTCGGCACTTACAGGCGCGATGACAACCTGCGGGAGTCAAGATACTGGGAATAGGTCGCGAAAATTCACGTTCTCTTCCGTTCTTCGAACGATATCTGGCCAACTGATTTCAATGAACTTATGAAATTAAATTTGAAATACGAAATATTTAACAAGCTTGATTTTGCTCCTCATTTTGTGATTCTACGATTCGTTTTAAATTAGTTGATAATTTTCACAACGGGATTCTGTAATTTTTATCGCGTAAACCGACTACTGTCTACTGTCAATTGCTTACGGCGGCTTCAAACGCGGCGGGCGGAGCGGGGAATACCACACATTATTGTCTCGTTCTCCCTTGTAAGGCGGACGGCGATGCGGATTCTTGCGGATTTCAGACAGTATTTCCTATAGACGAACGCTTATTGGTTCGTTAATAAATCCTTTTCACGGGAGAACTAAGTCCTCGCGGACTTTTTTGCATAGGTAACTTCCGTCTTATTATTTCGCAAGGAATCCGCCGGTATGCTTCGCGTGCGCGAATTTTCAGACACCCTGTATATTAGAGCACCTGTGCTCCATACCACGAGCATAGCTTACATTACATGGTATGCAGAAACAATTAGAGGCGGCTGCTGCACTGATGTTTAAAATTGGATCATAATGCCTGTTCCGTTCGTCGTGAAGAATATTGAGTCTATAGGTTACTTTCCGCCCCAAGCCTAGCACAATATCTTCGCCATTGAAAAAACATTCTCCACCCTTTCCGAGGGTACTTTGGAAATAAACAACTATGACAGTGTCGTCTTGTGCCAAATACTGTTGAAACTGTAGGAGTTCATCATACCCGCAGCCCTGTTCTGGTACCGTGACATGTGCCTTTCTAACTAATTCCTGAGCTCTCTCTTTTTGATATTTCACGTTGTCCCTAGCCCGCCCCATATATTTTTGAAATCAGGATGAGTAATCTTACGCGCGTGCACCCCAGCTACGAATAAAGCCCGCGGTAAACATAAATTATCCGTGTTTTCAAGTTTTAAGATCGACTGCTTATTTCATGATTTCTATGATCGTCGGCATGTCAAGCATACCCAGAATATTGCGCAGAACTATTGACACTTCCATCACCGTACGCATCCCTTTGACTTGACCATACCACTCACGAATACGCGGCGTGATGCAACTCGGTCTTGAAGCAATGAGGTACCGTATCACCATCAGGATTAAACCCCTCACGGTTGATATGACACGTTTATCTTCAACACGATTCATCGTTAATATACTCTTCAAAATAAATTCAAACAAAAGAAAAATAAGGACTTGTCCAAAATTTTCTCGAAGCTGAAACTTGTTCGCTTGGTAACAACGCCTTTCACGAATGAAAAAACAAACGCAACAGTAATTGTTAAACCACTCGAAATCAGAAGATCACAACCAGCAGAGTGTCCTCTACTGAATAGTTTTTCAAACTGATAAAATTACTCACTTTTGGCAGGCCTATATATCTTTTGGTTGGTAGCTTGCTCATCCCCACTGAGTTAAATGAACCAATCCGTGGTATTACCACCGCCCCCGCCAACCCGTGACCATTTTTACTTACCTGAAACATTGTCACTATCCATCGCCTTGACTATCGTCACCTCCACATAGCATTTCACCCGACCGCCCCTTACGCCCGCAGGTCTGTGCCTGCACGCACTCCGCCTTTAATTCCCAATCGTACCTTTGCACTCATGACAAGAGAATGTACATCGTATACCTTCGCAAGGGTTGCCGGAGCGTGAACTTGGACATAAAAATCGATATTTGCCGCTTCGATCCTCACGCCCGCAAGTCTGAACCTGCATAACCGTCGCCTCTAATTCTCAATCGCACCATGGCGCGCGAGGCAAAAGAATATACATTTGCACCTTCGCGAGGGTCGTCGAAGCGTAAACTTGAAAATAGAAATCGCCTAATTACATTTCGAAAAAGACTAATTACAAAGACAGCTGCATCGAACACCTTTCTATTTCCCTTTGCTGACGTAGGTTACCCTGACAAACACTTTTTACATTGTTCAACTAGCAGAGTATAATTGCCATATTTCCACGAATTCTGCGTGTATATAATACTTTCAGTGTTCATTTCCGAACGATACGTTAACAATAGTTTATGACGTTGAACGATCGATCGCCTGTTTGAGAACCGTACAGTATTTAATACTTTCATATTGTTCGGATCATAATAAAAGTAATTATTAGCGAACCATAGTCGCGCTGTGCTATCAGACAGGCTGAAACTTGTAGGCCTGACCTGCCAAACAGTTTTCGAAGAGCCGGAGGTCTCCTTATTTTTTCTAGGATTGGTTTTACAATCAGCTAACAGAAAAGGACGGACCGAGACATCGACAAAACTCTGTACAGCAATACACTCGGTTTTCATGGCTAGTGTACAGTTTTACAACAGACGGTAATATATTCCAAAGCAATTGCTTGAACCTATCCGAACAAGTCGAGACCTTGCAAACTTTTCCCTCAAACATGAGGCCCAACCCTGCAACTACCTGCGAGCCCTTGGGTCATAAACGGCATACTGCCTCTGGCATAAGCTGAGGTCGGCACCCATGGCATCCCAGAGCCACGCTGATTCTAGCTGTAGGTACTGTGTCTATTACCCGCTGGCTAATAGTAAAATCCCAGCCGATGGTGGGGTTTTTTTTCTGGAAATATTGAGGGGTCTATCTGCAACTACGACAGTAGTTGCAGAATGCCCGTGCTTGCAACAGTGAACATCAGTTACCATACCTTAATACTATTCAGTGTCTGAATCATAATTTCATCATGTTTAACCCTCAAACTGTGCGTGCATCAGAAAATCCTCAACCATCTGATAAACCACTCATAATTGACCCTCTACGACGAACCAGGCGGATGTTACTATCAACCACATACGGGATAAACTATTCGTTTTCTACAACAGTTTCGGTCGGATATTCTTTAGTCGGAGAGCGTTTTGAGCCTATTGTGCAGTTCAGCGGCCAAGGTGGAGGTGTGATAGCGATGAGAGCTGAAATTTGGTGGAAGTTTTTAAACGCCTTGGACGATATCAACAAATACCTCGCTAATCCAACGGTCACAGACTATAACTCCGACATTTCTACCGATACTATACCCGTAGATCTGAATGGTTATACTGTTTCGTTCATCTTGGCTCACGGCTCAAGAGCCATCAAGCTATCGGAACCTGCTGAGCTATGGAAAAAGGAAGAAGATCGAACCACGGACGATGAGTCGTCTGCCTACAACTCCCCTAGTTTGAAGAAACGAAAACTGCACTCTCCGTCTATCGTGCTGCAGAAAACTTCGCTCGATGGATTGAATGCTATAATACCGTGTGTAATTGATCATATATATCGTCTATCAAATCATGCGGATGCTGTGAACGAGGCTAAAGAAGATATAGTGGGGGAACTCACTACGCTGTCCTATGCGTTTGGCTTTGTGAATACTCCGCTTGAGCGTTTCACAGAGCTTGTCTTGAAGGATTCCGACGATATGCAAGAAGTGTTAAAGAGGAAATTTGAACCGGATTTTGTTACGAATATGTATAAAACTGTTATGCTTGAACTGAAGGCTCTGTTTAGTGTTGCTATAGCCGAAGAAATTAAAGCAAACATAGATTCGACACGCGTTTACCGACGCTGAGCATTTAGCATGTATAGCATTTTTGTGATCATATGCAAGACTCGTCTAGTTTGTCATAAGAAACGACTGTTCCTAAACTTTATCTAGAATAAGACTCTTTATTATTAGCATAATTAGCTGTAATTTTTATACGAAATACTTTTGAATAATTCTTAGTCGCCATAAGCTTGAACCTTCGCATAAATATTAGTAAACATAAGTCTGAATCTTTACCTTTCTAAATATTAAATGATATGAATAAACAACCATTATAACAATACTCACCTGTGCGTCTTTGACCAACTCCCATACCTTTCCTACATCCTCCATATATGCATATTAGGGTGGCAATATTTTTCCGCTTTTTTTTTGTTTTTTCGAGCTCACATGAAAATTTGTTAGTTTGATCCATTTTGAGAGCCCTCTCCAAATTTCAGCTGAATTAAAAATTTTGTAGAGGTCGCTCAAGAATTTTGAAAATGTCGAAATTCAACGAAATCGATTATTTTTTAAAAATATTCTTCACTTGCTCACTAATCCAATCTATTCTAGGTGGATTGTAGAGAACCATACTGAAATTTCAATCAAAAATATTAATATCTAAAGGTCGCTCAAGAATTAAACAAACAAAATTCTAATAAACTTTCAATGGTTTAGGCCTTCAAATATTATTATTTTTACTTGAAATTCCGGAATGTTCCTCTACAATCCACCTAGAAAAGATTGGATTAGTTAGCAAGTGTAGAATGTGAAAAAAAAAAAAAAAAAAACTTAAATAAAAATGGAATTTCTGAGTATTTTTTCTTTTTTATCATACTTTTTTGATTTCCATGATGCTCACTATCGGAATTTAATCATTTTACTACAAATGAGTAGTTGTGAAAGGATCAAGTCTTAACATTGAGATTTAGAGGTCGCTCAAGACCATTGAAAATTCATAAAAAATTTTTTGTTTAATTCTTGAGCAACCTTTAGATATTAATATTTTTGATTGTAATTTCAGTATGTTTCTCTACGATCCACCCAGAACAGATTGGATTAGTGAGCAAGTGAAAAATATTTAAAAAAAAAAATTGATTTCGTTGAATTTCGACATTTTCAAAATTCTTGAGTGACCTCTACAAAATTTTCAATTTATCTAAAATTTGAAGGGGGCTCTCAAAATGGATCAAACTAACAAATTTCCATGTGAGCTCGAAAAAACAAAAAAAGGCGGAAAAATATTGCCACCCTAATGCATATATATATATATATTTATTTCTATTCGATAAGTATACATAGGCAACGACTCCGGAGCGCCCGCTCTACCTTTGCCACGGCGGTAGCGGAAGAACCGGAGGTCTCACTTAAGTTAGAATCCATTGAGTTCGCTTAGGTTAGGATCGAAGGATTAGCGCAAAATAAAAAAAAGAAAGAAAAATAATAATAATAATAAACGAAAAAGAGGGAGAAAAAAGAGAGAGAAAGAAAAGGGAAAAAAAAGGGGGAAAAAATGGCGCCGGCCCAGGGGGTGGGGGGGAAGGGTCATAAACGGTATACTGCACCCTCTCTACTTTCGTTATACGAAAAGCAAAGACGAAGCCAGGACAGGGGAAGAAATCGAAACAAACTACCCGTGCCTACATACGTCAAAATTAAGGAACGAGATCTCTAAGAAGTAGAGTCTGCTTGGGCCGTCCGCGGGCCGGGTACTTATATCGGACTGATAGTTACTTTGTTAGCGAGAAAGGTTTTCGCGGGCGCTGGGCCGAGATTCGGGTGCGCGCTGCCGCTAAGAGATAGCGCGCACGGGAATCCTATCCTACGTATCTAATACTCAAATTATATATTTGATATTAATAGTATTACTATTATTAATTAGGTTTTGATATTGGCCACGTTACAATGATCCCCACGGGAAAGTGGCTTCAAGACCTATTTTTATAGATTGAAGAACTTTATCGACTAAAGGAGTGACAAAATCAATATGGTATATATATATGTATATAACTAAGTTCTTAGGATATATGAAGCTAACAGTGTCGGTTAAAGTACGGGGTATTTGATATTACAGTATGTCAGGTACACATATATGAATGTGATGCTAGTAGGTGAGGAATGCATATATAAGTATGAAGGTAGTATGGAAGGAGTAGATATAAGTGTGAAGTTAGTATGTAAGTCATGGATATATATTATGAACTAGTTAGGTATAGTAGCATCAATATTTTGTACTTCGTAATGAGGTAGTTTGTTAGATAGGTACAATTAGTATATTTAGAATTATTTATAGGATGGTAGGCTTAATACTTAGGATAATTTATAGGATAAATATATTTAGTACTCAGGCTTATTTATAGGATAGGTATATTCAGTACTTAGGATTATTTATAGGATAGGTATATTTGGTATTTTAATTTTAGTTATGGATCATTTTCTTTTTTTTTTTGTTTTTTTTATTCTAACATTGGTGCAAGGACGGGGGGGCGGGAGTGTATCATCTCGTTAAAAATGTCTGCGAGGGAGGTGGTCTCAGGTGCAGTGATAGGGGGGACGAGGTGGATCATCTCGTTGAAGATGTGCTCGAGGGAGATGGCTTCGGATGTTTGGGCCTTGGGACGATCGGTTTCGTCGTCGCCAGGCATCCATCCGCGGATGTTAGCGTCGCTCAGGAGCACCAAGGAGTCAACGGGATTGTCGTCGGTTATTGTACGTCGGGCTTTTTTTCAGGGGTAAACAGGGGGGAGAGGGATCTGGCACGACCTCAGCTTCCAATTAATTGGGGGGGTCGTTGGCGCGTTCGTCTGCGTGCTGTGGGTGGCGTTTATATATTTGTACGTCTGAGTACTTTTACCCGGAGCGTCCTTTCCCTTTCGGGATATCCAGGGTTGGGAGAACTTCAACCCACCACCCCAACCATAGGTGGTTGGTTGACGATCAACTTCGTCGCGATCGGTCTGCTGCGCGACATCCCAGGCAGCAAGGGGGCTTACTTGCGTGTATCTATTCATGTCCGTCTTCATTTTATCGACGAATTCAGTCTATCAATTAGGACTGGTTGATTTATCGTTCAACCTCTGCTTCTTATAGTTGAAAGCCGGGTGTCCCCTTCTATTTCGTCGTAGCTTGAGTGCAAAGGGACGGAATAGGGACTCTTCTATTGCGTCGCAGCTTGAGTGCAGAGGGAGGGAGTAGGGATTTATATTGCGGGTGCGAAAACATTCGAACGTGTTTCGGTTTTACGAATTCGTGTAAGACAAGGGCAAAAACATAGTTTTTTTTTTTTCGATCTTTTTATGTGAATTGGGTTGTGATCCATAACTGCCTGAAGGGCTACTGTTACCAAGGCTATTATTACTAAGATTACTATTACTGAGATTACTATTACTAAGATTACTATTACTAAGATTACTATATCTAGTTATTTATATTGACTTGAACTTTGTATTTTTTGAGACTAGTGCGATGATAAACGCCGATGATTTTATTGCGTTGATCGGGATTGACCAATTGGTACGCGTTGGAGAACGGACAGTCATCTACCCGATACGGTCCCTGATATAATTGAAAGAACTTTTCGATCCGTTTATCGATTAGGGTTGAGACCTGAGGTACTCGTGATAGGACTAAATCACCAATATTTATCGGAACTTCCCTTTTTATGATCTCACGATTATTTTGGCGAGATGCGCTACGCGTTAAATGCTCGTATGCCAAGCGAATCTGGGTCTCTCTAGGAATTGAAGTGCCCAGCGGATAATTGATAAGTGATTCTACTTCGTTCTTTGGATTTTTTCCGAAGTGCAATTCATATGGGGTGAAGCCCGTGCTATCATGATGGGTCATGTTGATCCATTTTTGGACCTGAGGGGTTATTTTTGCCCAGTTAGTGTGTTTATCACTAACGTAAGTACGGAAGTAGCGGCCTAACTCACGCATTATGCGTTCCGACGGGTTACTCTGAGGATGGCGAATGGGCGAGAAGATGACTTCTACATCGCTTTCTATTGCGAACTGTCTCCAGCGGCCAGCAGTGAATTGACTACCATGGTCAGACAATATCCTCTTTGGTTTACCGATGTCATTAAAATACTTATCTCTTAACTTATCAATACAGCTAGCTGTGGTCGCCTTTTTCATGGAATATAGAGCAACCAATTTTGAAAACGTGTCTACCGTAACTAATATATATTTGACGCCTCCGGTGGATGTTGGCAGTGGGCCATATAAATCGATGGCAATTAATTCATTAATGTCTCGCGGTATATAACTAGTACCTTGCGCGCCCATTGAGATGTTCAATGGTTTGACACGCTGGCAGATGTCGCAGGCAGCTACGTATTGCCTTATGTTATGCTGTGTAACGTTACGGGTTGTCTGGATCGTTAGATCTTTAAGACAAGCCGTTCGTCGGGTTCTAAAAAGATGTTGGATTTTTACCGATAGTTAATTAATGAATAATTTTGGACTCCTCGACACTGTGGGTGGGGAAAAGATAGGTAATGCCACACAAAAAGCCACCTAACACAGATTTTTTATTGTTTTACAATCCTACGCTATTCAATGCTTCTCAGGTCTTTCAACCGCCGAAGCTTTTAATAATACAAAACCTAAGGTTTTGCCGACCCCCACTGAACCAGATGGTATTCCGAGCCAGTGGTCCCTGCTATTGCGAATTTAACTCTATCTTGCAGAACCAGGATCCTAGATCCGAGCCTGCGTGTCAAATTCAGAATCACAACAACTGGCCCTCGGATACAGGTCGCTTAGACCGCAGCCGTACGCATCTGTTGATGTTTTTCTGATCTCTAATTTGGCCTTCGTGTTGTATGCTCATCTACAGGATAGAGACACAGAAATGTCAGGCAATACTCAATAAGCTTCGTGAGAAAATTATATTTAAATGCCTAACAGAAATAATATATAATATTACAAAGAATACTCATCTAGCTTATACTCCTATTTCCCTACTCGAGAATATGACTAAATATTGAATCAATTAAGATAGCAGTACTGCTTTAGTTAACGCTTCTTGTTGATTTAAGAGACTTTACTATCTGCAATTTTAGCAAGAATAGATTTCTAAATTTGGTATAATGTATAACGATTGAATTTACTATCTGCAGTTTTAGCAAGAATAGATTTTTATGTAATAAGACAGAGGTTATATGAATTTGAATGACTCGACTTTATTATTCCGACAAGACGTCGAATATAATATGTAATGAGACGTTTGGGTGCTCTACCACAAATTGCTGCCGAGCTAGCTCAGCAGCTGTTTATATACTCTCTAATCGCCGCTTATGACGTCATAAGCGACGCTTCTGGACAGACCGAGTTTGTCCAGTTCTCGTGACCAATCACAGCAGGCCTAGGGTATGCCTGCTGGATACGTTACAGCTGATAACCTGGCCAAATGAAGAATTGTTCGACTGCGTTTATGCATTTTTTTATGCGTGAGTGACCAGTACTTTCATGTACGTATTTAATGACTTGACCTGCAATTTCCCGGGGTATGCACAACCTCCATGATTGATTATCATTGGATTTTTGGAACAGAACGTTTCTAAATAAAAGGTATCGGGGGTGCGAGGAAGTCGGATCCCCCTCTATTTTTGTGCGTATTCTGAGAATGCGTGCATCCCCTTTCTGTGAGTCTTCTGTCTTGTTAAGTTGGGTAATGAATTCGTGATCCATTTTTATTTTGAATGACGCCAAATATACGATCTCTTTCGGGGGTTCATGGTGTACAACTATATCGTGTGGGGAGGTCAGTGGATTCCGGCTAAACAAATCGGCTACGACGTTATCGCGTCCTTTACGGTGAAAAATTTGGAAATCGTATTCTTGTAAGAATAGTACCCAGCGGGTAAGACGGCTGTCGTTAAACCTAGTTCGTAGAAGGAATAATAGGGCCTTATGGTCCGATATCACTTGAAATTTGGTACCTGATAAGTACGTTCGGTATTTTGCGATGGAATATACAACTGCTAGGAGTTCCTTTTCAGTTACTGTATAGTTCTTCTCAGCACTGTTTAACCCGCGACTAACAAGCGATACTATTCTATGATTCCCTTCATCGTCAATTTGATATAATACTCCACTGATCCCCCGATCACTTGCATATGTTTGCACCCTGAATTCCTTATTGGGAATGAAATGTCCTAAAGTTACGGTTTTTATGAATTATCTTTCAATTCCTGGAACGCTATGTCATGTTCACTAGTCCATGAATACTTATTCTTGGTGCTTAATGAATCGCGAAACGGGTCGAGGTAGTTAGCGTATTTGACAATTAATCTTCGATAATAATTGCATACGCCTAGAAATTGTCGTAGCTGCTTGATATTTTTAGGTTGAGGAAATTCGCGAATTGAGGCGATTTTCTCTGTGTTTGGGCTAACGCCCGTTGTTGATAGAATGTATCCTACGAAAGAAACCTCAGTCCGACAGAAGAAACTTTTGGATAATTTAAGTGTGAATCCGTACTTTGCCAGTCTACCGAACACACGGTCTAAATGGTCTAAATGCTCGGAGAACGTTTGTGAAGTTATTAACAAATCATCGACGTAGATCGTCGCGAATTTTTCGAAATCATGGCCGATTGTGAGGTTTGCCGCACGTATGAATCCGCTTCCCGCGGTCTTTATTCCAAATGAAATTCGTTTAAATTGATATAAGGAACTCTCATGTAAGAACGCCGTGTATTGACATGAACGAAAAGTTCATCAAAAGTTTCTCAAGTGGTACTTGATAATAACCTTGCACAAAATCAGTGGATGTGATGTACCGAACGCCCTTGAATTTCTGAATTATTTCGTCGATTGGCGGTGGACGCTCGTTATCGGCTGTCATGTGACTATTTAACTTCCGCGCGTCTAAGCAAATTCTTACTGAATTATCCTTCTTTACAATCGTGGCAACTGGATTAAGATAAGGCGAGGTACTCCTTTCGATAACACCTTCTGCTAACATCTGACCAATTGTTTTGGCGACCGCTGGTCGATGTGGATAAGGCACCGGGTAGGCGTTTGCCGAAAAGGGTTTATTAGTATCTAAATTGATTTTATGTTCGTAAACACTGGTACATCCTGACTTATTACTGTAAGCGCGTTCATTTTTCATGATTACCGCGGTTAACTGTTTTCTTTGAGAGTTGTTAAGGGTTTCGATTCGATTGACCATTTGTTGGACTTGAATCTGAAAGTCACGGTCTAAGTTTTTTCCGGTCTCTGATGGAGATTGATTATTGAAATTTTGATCATACGTTAAGGCATTTATAAACGAGGTTTCTCGAGGAACTTCCTTCTTGCTCAAAATTTGAGACAATCCTTTGAATGGTGATTCTATTTTAAATTCTCCTGGTAAAATTTCTAAACTCTGACTGTTAGGTTCCCGACTCTTCCTTTTGAAGCTAACTCCTGGTTCTTGTACCGTAAAATCTTTGAATCGAATGGCTCGGATGTTTAAGTCAATTAATACACGATGCTCGCGGATCCAATTGATCCCCAGTATAACGTCTTCGAACGCGATAGGTAGGACATAACACGGAGTTTCGACCTGATATGGTCCAATTTCGATTTTAATTAGCACTTGCTTTTTTTTAGTAGGTGACTTATGGATAAACGGTCCTCGTACCTTCATGTTTTGCACGGGTAGAGTCGGGATCTTTTCTGCTTTTGCTAAACGTTGGAAGAACGCCTCGGAGATGCCGGTTATCTGACTCCCAGTATCTATAAGCGCAAGAATTGGAATACTGTTGATTTTAAGCTCTAGGTGGGGACAATCTAGTTGTTTCGTCTCTATTTTTGAATTGATAGGAATTTTTTCGACTTCCTTAATTAGGTCTTTGGACATAGAATTTATGGCGTTCCCTGAACCTAGACATCGACCTCTGTCTAGATTCGTTTCTAGTTTAAACTCGATCCTGCGTTATTTTCCGGGTTCGTTTTTCGGTACGAAGCCGTTTGGTCGCTACGCGGCGTGTTTGGGGTTTTCGGGATTGCACCTCGGCTTTGATTATTCGGTTTTTCTGGGTTTGACACATCATTTCCGTGATTTCGCCTTGAATCGTTATATTGGGGTTGTTCGTAAAAATGTGGCTGGTCATGGAAACGTTGTTGATTGTAAGAACGCTGCTGATCATGGAAACGCGGTTGATTATGAAATTGCGGTTGATTATGGTATGGCGGATGATCAAGCAGCATTGGATTCTCTATGAGATTAAGTCGCTCTATTATTGAGTTTACGTTATTGCAGTCAGTAGTACCGATTAATGAATATACGCATTCGGTCGGAAATTGTCTGATTATATTATAACAGATCTCAAAAGTGGACATTCTATCGTCGATTCGTGTTGCCCGGTGCAACTGGTCATAGAAGTATTCGGTTAACGACATTTCACCCCATCGATTAAATCGTCTACTTGCCCACTCGCTTCTCTTTACTTAATTTTGATTTTATTGCCGCAAACCAGAGTTTGGCGCTACCATGGAAGATGTTGCTATTTATTTTTAATTCGTCTAATCGGGTATTCGGCTGGATGCTCCATTTCCTGAACCAGTTTTCAAGTTCCTCCAAGAATTCTAACGGAAAGACTGTATCGTTGTTAAAAAATGTTGGTGGTTTTTCCTTGATCATGTGGGTAAGCATGGGTAGCTGACTGTTCGTAATTGCGCGAAGCTGCGCTAGTTCTATCTCAATTTGAGTTATTAATGAAGTTGATTGATTTGAATTTGGCCTAGAGGCTCCTTTTTCCAATGTTTGGACTCGATTGTCAAACCTATCTACGATTTGTTGAACGTGATCGCTCGTTTCTAATCGGATCTCTTGCCGGGTTGCTTCCAGCTCGTTGGAAAATGCGGTTTGGATTCTATCGATTTCGTCTTGTACCTTTTTTGAATCTGCTTTTATTCCAGCTTGTATTTTAACTAGGTCCGCTTTTGCTTCTGACCGAGACTCAGCTATAAGGGCTCTAAGGTTTCCTAGTAGATCGTTTTGGCTATCCATATTGGATGCGCCGTTGTTTGGTGTGTGGTTCACACTAGTCTCCATTTTTGCATTTTAGTGATTCGGAAAACCCTCCGCCATATTTCTGGGGTTAGGTGCCTTCTCTGCACTACGAGTGAGGACCATTTTCTATAATTATTTTTAAATTTAAATGACTTTATGTAAATACTTTTAATTAGAGAGAAGCCCCACGTTGGGCACCATTTGTGCTATTGCTCGGATGGTACGTATTTGATTCTACTGTATTTAAAATGTTTTTATTTTTAACCAGAGCTCGCGTTGAATAATATTTTTCGTAGGACCTTATGCCAGGGCGTGTGGAATGAATCCTTGGGCCTAATTGAATATCTCTTCGTATAGGTGGAGGGTGGCGGAATCAATTAAATGCAGGTTTTTATCTAACGAGGTAACAGACGATGTAGTTCTGTTTTTTTTTATTTTATGATATAAGTACATGAGAATATTTACGGAGAAATATAAGGGTGATTTTTAAGCAGTATAGTACTGGTTTTTCTTTATATGAATATCTTAGCCTACGTATATATGTTATATTGATATTTGCTAAGTAAAGGTGCGTTATTGCGCACTATCGAGTTTACATGGAAATTAGAGAACAAGTAAAATGGAATGATGCTGGTTCTCTGTACAACGGATCGGACAGACAGGAAAGCCGAAGCAGACGAGGTAGCTTCGTTATACGAAAAGCAAAGACGAAGCCAGGACAGGGGCAGAAGTCGAAACAAACTACCTGTGCTTACATACGTCAAAATTAAGGAACGACATCTCTAAGAAGTAGAGTCTGCTTGGGCCGTCCGCGGGCCGGGTACTTATATCGGACTGATAGTTACTTTGTTAGCGAGAAAGGTTCTCGCGGGCGCTGGGCCGGGATTCGGGTGCGCGCCGCCGCTAAGAGAAGGCACACGCTATAGCACATTGCACGTCTGATAGTCTTTGTTTCGGTTCAAACGTGCGTTTTAAGTTATCTATAAGAGATTGTAGTGATTGGAAGCTTTCTCGCGGGAGTGCCCTTTCTGCGCGGCCTTTAATTTTTGATCGTACGAGTGCAGCGAATAGGAGCTAATCTCGCGGTGCTATTAGTAATCTTATGTTTCCGATTTTTTTAAGGAAAGATTTTATCGTGATATTTGTTCCGTCAAAAGTCGGAATCGCTGTAGTCGTGACTTTCAAATTCATGAATGCTGTCTTTGTGTCAGACATGGTTTCCGGCGGGGTTTATGACTTATCTTAAACGGTATACGTATGTTAAGGTAGCTTACGTTCTGGAAATTATGGTGAGTACAATGAGAGTGATTTTTCTTAGCATATCTCTAAAGTGGTGATTGTTGCTGTAGAGATCTTGACTCTGGATCTGAGGATTGAGCGATAGCGTTGGTGATATTGGTGTCTTGGAGTTGTCAACAGGTTTCGGGTCGTCGTTGGAGCGAGTTCGCTGTTTGTGGGGCTCAGATGAGCCTTTCAGGGGCGAGGTGCCTTTGAGGTTCGGTTGCTGCGATTTGTGTTAACAAATTCTGTGATTGCCAATTATCGCCAGGTTGATAATAGCGGTTGAATAGTTTACACTTTTCGCGTATATGAGCGATTCAGGTCGTACAAGATGTATCGTGCAATGTAACAGGACACTGTTTTTTTGTGTATTAGGCGCAGTGGTTTATACCGAGTGTTGCTTTCTTGGTTATTAGTTCACACAACTGATTTCGCACATTGGTTCACTACTTGGTGTCACGATTTGTTCAGTTAGTGGTTTATATTTCGTTTACTTTTTCTTTCACATGCCCTCAGTAACAGGGGGACCACCGCTGCCACCAGTGTTACGTCTTTTATTGGGGTCTTGTCCCCTGCTTTAAATACCTGAGTATAACTGAGGGATTGTTGATGTAATGAAGGTTTAGTTAACGAACTAATAACTTTTATTCGGGTTAACAGGTTTGTTATAATGGTAGTTGTGTTATATATGCTATCTTCGCACGAAGAGGTATAGTTGAGAAGTGAGTGAGGAAACGAGGGAAGCATAGCTAGGTAGGTAGTTGCTAGGACAGTAAGATAAAAGGTTTTTGCTGACTCGTTGCATTTGGTAGTGCCGGGTGCAACGAGTATTTTCTAGAAGTAGGAAGGGAAGACGCGGATGATCTGGTAGCAGGCAGATAAGAGGAGTGGAGACGTAGAGGGAAAAGGGGGGAAGCGTGTGAACAGTTGAGGTACTGAAGTAAGTGAGGGGCGAACGTACGGGCGGTGATGCCCGGACGTAACAAGCAATTCAAACCTCGAAATCTGATCTCGTACGTATTTTGAGGTCAGAATTGCTGGTGACACCAACTTAATCGACTTGTCCGAAATATCAACGCCAACAGAATCAACCTCGCCAAGGTACCGAGCTATAAAGTATATTTGTGATTAGAATACATATCACAGTAAAATAATTCTGGATTGAAACGTATAGCACCTGTACATTAGGGTGGTCGTTAATTTCTAACATATACTTGCCACCCCCCTGAATCGACAGATAATGACTCAAAAACACTGTGTAATTTTTTTCAGATTTTTAGTTTGATGGGAAAGCGTGCCGAAATCAATTTGAAGTTAAAAAAATCAAAAAAATAGATACATTTTTTTTTCCTTTCCAATTTTCGAGTAAAAAAGCGGTAAATAAATGTAGAATGACAAAAAACTTTTGCACAAAAAATGTATTTTATTGTAAACTTATCATATTTATAATATCATCTTCATGTTAGACTATATTTATGCATTTTTTTTTTTTTATAATTTTTTTTTTTTTTTTTTTTGAATTCAGAATTTTTTTTTTCATCAATTCGTTTTCAAATATAGTCTTTATATCGGTGTAATATTATAAAATTACCATAAAATATATTATTCTGTTGGAAAGTTTTCGTTTTTCGTCATTCTACATTTATTTCCTGCTTTTCATTTTTTTCATTTTTTTTTCAAATTTTCCAACTTCAAATTGATTTCGGCACGCTTTCCCATCAAGCTCAAAATCTTTAAAAAATTACGCGATGATTTTGGGTCATTATGTGTCGATTCAGGGGGTGGCAAGTATATGTTGGAAATTAACGACTACCCTACTGTACATAGCATTGATTGGGTAATTCAGTATGTATTTATTAAAATTTGATTTTGTAGTATACAGATGTTATTTCCCAGTAGCTTCTCTCAGCAAACCTAAATCATGCTTCCCTGAAATTCCGTCTTATCGTGCCATGATAGTTTTGAACATAAGATATTGAAACGTTACAGGAGAGCAAGTCGATGGCGAAATGCTTTTGAGCATGCCGAAAGATGCCGTATCGGAGATTATCAGACCTCTTGGTCCACGTTACAAATTTTTTGAAAAAAGCGACGAAGAATTACAATTACGGAATCGTAGCGTTGCAGGGGTAAGAATATTTGCGAGAATATTAGTATTACAATGCTATTCCTGAATGAGAATTCCATTGCTTTTGTTTTGTATCTCGTATAAGCCTATACATATAGATGTTTATCATTTTCCTATCTATTTTTCTAAGTCCGACAGAAATCTGTGTGCCCAGCAAAAGGCGAGAAGGTTTGAGTAGAACAGCCAGAAAGCAATAATTTCGATACAGCGGGACCTTCTACGGCTAGTCAATACGGACCTGGCGAGGTAAAAGCATAACTTGTTACAATCATTCATATAAAAATGCAAGCAATAGAGTGCTAACAATCGGGTAAAATGGGCTATGCTCATTAGACTGGCCGTTAAAAAAAAAGTTCGTGCTCCAACTTGAAAGATATCAAGTTCACCTTGAAAAACGAAGATCCTCAAAGTTTCAATGCTCTATCCCATCATTAAGAGGTGCCGGCAATTTTTTGTTTCACTTTAATTTTTATTCCTATAAATTATCCATATATTATAATCCTATTCATCTTATAATAAGAATATTACATATTTTTCGAACATAAATTTGTTAGTTTGGAGAAATATAGTGTACCTTTCTGATTGCAGAAATTACGAGCTTTACTACGTAAATCAGTCAGCGGCATGTGTCTGTTGTCACAAGCTAGCTTCTCGAACTCCGATAGAAATTTAATCACTTAGATAATAATTGATGATCTACTTTTGAAATCTCTTAAGTACGTATCCTTTCAATGCTCTTTTTTTTTCTCAAGTGTATGACTCATAATTTAAAACAAACACACTCACACCAATATGATCCGCTCTGCTCCACCTTGTCTCAAACCTCATTCTTTCCGATTTCTTTTATGTAATTTTTATGTGCTTTTCGCCATCTGTCAACGTTAATTATGTTCACTCGAGTAAATCGGAATCAAATTTCTTCAAATTATGAGTTATGATACAATTTAATATCATGCTGTGGATTTATACTTTCGCTTGTGCAATGAAATTTCAATTGATTATATTACTGTGTCCTATCAAGGGGTTGAAAGTATGAAATCTGAGTAATCCAATATACTCCGGGAGTATGTATACTTTTAGTATTTTTCACATGTATACATTAGGGTGTGTCAGAAAAAAAATATTTTTTTTGCTACCTTCTGAACGGATAGTTCTCGTCAAGACAAAGAGCTTCCCCGCTGGAAAATGTCCTATGTCAAGGCTGAGTGGTTCCGAAATTTTTTTTAGTTTTCTATTCTCCTATGGAAGATTCCAATTCCTATGGAAAATGTAAAACTAAAAAAAAGTTTCGGAACCACTTAGCCTCGACATAGGACATTTTCCAGCGGGGAATCTCTCTGTCTTGACGAGAACTATCCGTTCAGAAAGTGGCAAAAAATTTTTTTTTTTCTGACACCCTAGTATACATGCAATGCATAATTTCAGAGTGATGAAAGAAAACTTCGAGCTGTGGAGTGCTGAAATTGTTGGCCTGTTTTCCAAGGAGAGGAAAGGGATGTATGACGTTCCCTACAAAGAAGGAGAACGTATATCACTGGCTTCCGGAAAGTTGTGGTCTAAATACGGAGACGTCAAGAAGAAGCTGTAGAAATGTGGGCTCAATAGTTCTGCTCCAGAAAAAGCATCACTCATTGCTGGCGAGAATGATGACAATGCTAAGGAAGCCTTAGTTCAACTCAAATCTGTTGCTTTGGATGACGAGTACACAATTAAAACATTGTGGAACAGATCTTCGTCTCTGAGAAACGTCCAAGTTGATATTGCTGAGTACTATACCAAGTACCCAGTTTTGAAGTCCCCCATTGGAGCATCATTAGTAAACATCTAATTCTAACTCAGATGTGTCTGCTACTATAATCATTCAGTGCCATGTTTTGAATATTCCATTGATTTTCAGCTTCAATCAGACTTCGCCAGGCTTAAGGTTCGAAAGGAAGAGGCTCCAGCTATTCTGCAGATAGCGAAAAATAAAGCAGCGTGCACAGGGATTTTAGAAAACAATGGTTCTGTTACGTCGCAACTCCGTTTCCTCAACATTCACCCGATCCATCACTTCCTTTCCCTTCGTCGTCAAATTCACCTGATCCTCACCTTCCGCCAGAATTATGCGAGTTGCACACGGACACTGGATGTGCAACTCGCCCAAAACCCCCTCTCGAAACCGAGTCTACCTTTTTCACGCATCATCTCCGCTAACCACTACTAATTCCAATCTCGAACTATTCAGTTGACAACCACTCATTCCAACTTCGAATCACCAACCTTATAACCAATTACTGAACGACCGAGTATTCCAATATCAACCAACCAACACCTAAAAACCAATCACCAAACCATTTATATCAATTCTACAACAAAGGAATAGTTGAATAAAGCAATTATAACTGAACAAATGTCACACGCACTGAACCACACCATCTTCTACCACTGACTTCCTAATTCAAATCCAACGGTCATCGAAAACATCTATTAACGAGTACCAAGTAATCTGTTGTGACACAACAACTGGTGGCAGCGGAACCCCTCGTTTACCGGTCTATAGTGCCGAAAATTAGTGAATTAACCACCACTCAAAACCGGTTATCCTTGGATGTAAAAGCGAGGTACGAATTCATCGCACTCAACAAAACTACAATCCTAGCCAAACTGATGGCAGTGAAATTACTGATTTACGTCACAACTGGTAGAAACAGAAACCTCTCTTCTTGAAGTGGAAACTACAGCTTCTCAAGGACTATGTATCTATCGCCTAAATCAGTGAATCAAACACAAGACGTATGGACGGTTTTAAAAGTGAACAGTTCTATAGTTATCGAGTTACACTGATATCGTGCACATCTTAAAATTTCCTCTTACCATTTGTTCTGCGTCCTTGTTTCGATAATCTACGAATCTCTACAAAGAAAATAATCTACGAATCTCTACAAAGAAAGTAATCTACGAATCTACTAATCTACGAATCTCTACGAATCTCTACGAAGAAATAATCTACGAATCTACGAAGGCTCAGCAAAGTGTCGACTCTGCGACCCCTGGACACGTCTCACCCTGCGCAGACCCATTCTGGATTCATCATATTCCTGAACTGCAACCTGGGGATGCAGCTAAGCGGATCAACGTTTGTAGTGCTCACCATTCTGTAAGTCTTAGATGGGTTATTATAAGCGTAGGAATTATAGTAAAAATGTCTCAAGGTGAAGAGTCTAACGCCGGGAACACTAACTGCCCGTATCTGTCACTGCAAGCGGTGATAAGTCTAATACCAAATTTCAATGGCACTAACATGCCAGTAAATTCATTTATTCGAAAAGTCGAAAGTATTAAACAATCAATTCAGGCGCGAGATTTGCCACTATTTACAAATCTCGTATTCCTCAAAATAGAAGGCGCCGCAGAGAAGTATATGGGGGTTTCCAGCTCATCTCGACCACCTTCCAGACCTGACCCCCTCGGATTTGAGTGAAACTTTTTTTTTGCTTCACTCAAGGTCCAAATTGGAACCTCCATTTTTTTCAGAATTTTTCGAGCCCCCGTCCCGGAGGCATCGATAGTGGAAATTTGCCATTTTATGGAATCCCAGAATTTTTGAACGATGATATCTCAGGATTGGAGAGTCATATCAATAAAAACAGGGTGGTCAATAGATTTGTCTTGAATTCAACTTTTTGAAAAAAAATATTTCGCAATTTCGCGCTACCGTCCCGGCTGCTAGAAACTCATTTGAAAGCGAAAAATGGATGTTTTGATTGTTTGGGCATTTTTTATCTTTTTCATTTTTTTTTCTAAAATTCTATGAAGAAAGACAAAATTTTGAGGCCCATAACGAAGATGGAGACTCCAATGGTTTGGAAGTTATGATTTTTTCAGTGTCTAAAAGTGTGCGAAACTGACAATTTCAAACGACAAATATCTCATCGATTGTTTTATTTCTTTTCAATTCATGGAGTACAGTTTTTTGAATGAGGGGTCAATTCTATTCGAATTCATCAAAAATTGGGGTACACGATAAGAAAAATGAATAGTCACGTAATTATATAGTGTTATGAAGAATGTATTTATTACTTAGTCAGTTCACTTAATGAGCCAGTGGAGAAGAAAAATGTTATATTTCAAGTGAATATATTCTGATTTAATTATAAAGTGATAAGAAGAATGTGTTTATTGATGAGTTAGTTCACTTAATGAGCCTGTGAACTTCGGGTGTCATTTACATCGGAGAGAAATCAGGATATATTCACTTGAAATATAAGATTTTTCTTCTCCACTGGCTCATTAAGTGAACTAACTAAGTAATAAATACATTCTTCATAACACTATATAATTACGTGACTATTCATTTTTCTTATCGTGTACCCCAATTTTTGATGAATTCGAATAGAATTGACCCCTCATTCAAAAAACTGTACTCCATGAATTGAAAAGAAATAAAACAATCGATGAGATATTTGTCGTTTGAAATTGTCAGTTTCGCACACTTTTAGGAACTGAAAAAATCATAACTTCCAAACCATTGGAGTCTCCATCTTCGTTATGGGCCTCAAAATTTTGTCTTTCTTCATAGAATTTTAGAAAAAAAAATGAAAAAGATAAAAAATGCCCAAACCATCAAAACATCCATTTTTCGTTTTCAAATGAGTTTCTAGCAGCCGGGACGGTATCGCGAAATTGCGAAATATTTTTTTTTAAAAAGTTGAATTCAAGACAAATCTATTGACCACCCTGTTTTTATTGATATAACTCTCCAATCCTGAGATATCATCGTTCAAAAATTCTGGGATTCCATAAAATGGCAAATTTCCACTATCGATGCCTCCGGGACGGGGGCTCGAAAAATTCTGAAAAAAATGGAGGTTCCAATTTGGACCTTGAGTGAAGCAAAAAAAAAGTTTCACTCAAATCCGAGGGGGTCAGGTCTGGAAGGTGGTCGAGATGAGCTGGAAACCCCCATATACAAAAAACGAGTTTAACATCGCTGGATGACCTATTAAAAGACTTAAAGCGGGCATATAAGCCGAAGGAGTTATTACCGGACGTACAGGCGCAAATCACGCGAGCAGTGCAGAACCGGGGCAAGAGTGTATTAGAATACGGCATGCGGACGGAAAGACTCGTCGAGACGGCATTAGAAATCTCCGGAAATTCAGATAATCCAGAGCTCGTCGTTATGACAAATAAATTCATAAAAGATCTAGCTGGTCGATCATTCATGAAAGGTTTGAGAGACGAGCTCGAAATAAGAGTAACTTACGAAAAGCCGGGGACATTACGCGAAGCTATAGATCTAGCAATACGATTTGAAAAGTTCGTAGACGAAAGAAAAACCTTAAGACCGTCTCACGAGGTCAACCTGATGCCAGACTATGTAAGCAAACATTATCCAAAACGCAATTCGAGACCAGAGTCTCAAGATAGACCCTACTGTAATTATTGTAAAAGGTCAGGCCATACCATTGACATCTGTGGACCCAGAGAACGTGCCGGCGAGTACTGCACGTTTTGCAAAATAATTGGTCACACATTTGATGAATGCCGCGTGCGGAAACCACAGAATCAAAGAAATCCCCCATCCAACATTCCTAGTATCAATCCTCAAAATACACAATACAATCAACGCGAACAGAACAAACGCGGACCAGATAACGCGCAACCATATAACCGACAATGGAATGATAATCCACGCGGACGACCGGACAACCGATTCAATGGCAGTAATCGTAACTATAATAGCCGAAATTATGGACAGCACGTATCCAATCAGCAAAGAAACGCGCAGATAAATGTTGCGGTAGGCGGTAACGCAGTACAAACTAATTACGATTTAAACGAGCAGCGGGAATTTCGCACGTACGCCGCGACATCCCGAGTCGACGAAGAGCGTCCGGGCATGATGGAAGATCACTTCTCGGTTCACCAGTAATTGTCATTGAATCAAAGCAAATTCGGGGAAAAACTGCCTCACTTTTAGTAAATACGGGTGCGAATATTAACGTAAGTAAAGTCGGAGTCATTTCACTGGACACTCGTTTTACACCAACGGACACGCGAAACATTTGGGGAATAGGTGAAGGATTTGTAAAAACTCTAGGAAGTATCGATCTGGAATTTTTCGGAACACGGCATGAGTTCCATTTGGTAGATAATTCATTCCCGATTAAAGAAGACGGAATTTTGAGCGCAGGCTTTTTACGATCTGAAAATATGACTATATGTTTTGAAACCAATCAAATGTTCTCACAAAACACAGGTAGAATTCCGTCATCTTATCGAAATCACAGTGCTCATGTCGACACTTGTCGAGTATTAACAACGTCCTCTCTGCACACGCCCAAGACTCAGGTATCAACTCCGCAACTCATGAACGAAACCACTACATTCCTTCTTGACACTGGAGCCGATATAAACATGATAAAGCGCGGCGCGGTAAAAGATGATACACGTATGCGATCCGACAAAATCAAAATAATAGGCATTACAGATGACACAACAGAGACTTTGGGAGCAATGGATATCCAAGTCGGGAACAATACCCACGAGTTCCATATAGTAGATGATTCATTTCCCATCAAAGAGGCAGGGATATTGAGCATGACATTTTTACGTAACGAAGACGCTACAATTTCTTTTTCAACGAATACGGTGACCTCTCCCAACAACAGAATACTAAGAATTTTTAATGAGGATATCATATCAATTTCTGCCCGAACTGCGGTAGTAATAGCGTTGAAAGTAACAAAATTGTCATCAAAAACAGGAATAATTAACAAATTAGACTTAGGCCCAAATATCCTACTAGGCAATGCTCTCGTGACGAATAGACGAGGTTTGGCATATGCTCATGCCATAAATTGCAGCGAAACAGCTGTTGACATAGGACGACCTGTAGTAATTCCAGAAGAGGTAGACGAAACTGCAACAAACACAGATTCACACATAGCTTACAGCGAAGCAAATCGGGTTACACGTGACCATCGCGGCACTAACATTGATAAAAACCTACAGACATTTCAAACCTCAACTAATCATGATGCGAAACGCCCGGACACCCTTAGAGAAAACCTAAGACTAGATCACCTAAACGAAGAGGAAAAACAGTCAATAATTGATCTCAAAACTGAATATAATCACCTATTTTTCTTACCGAGTGATAAACTAGGGCACACCCAAGTAGTCAGTCACATTATACCAACTACAGATGACATACCAATACACACGAAACAATACCGACACCCACAGGTTCACAAAGACGAAATTAAAAAACAAGTGACTAAACTCCTCGATCAGGGCATTATGTCGGAGACATTCCACGTCTCCTTACAATTCACCTGTCTGGGTCGTACCGAAAAAACCAGACGCACAAGGTAATAAAAAATGGCGCATGATAATTCATTTCCGTGAATTGAATGAAAAAACCATAGGAGATGCATACCCCCTACCAAACATCATAGACATTCTGGACCAACTAGGATCCGCGAAATATTTCACAACACTCGATTTAGCCTCGGGGTTTCACCAAATACCTATGCATCCCGATCACACACTTAAAACAGCCTTTTCAACACCGCATGGACACTTTGAGTACGCCCGAATGCCTTTTGGCCAGAAAAACGCGCCCTCCACTTTCCAACGCCTTATGGACCAGGTGCTCACAGGATTGCAAGGCAACGAGATTTTCGTATATTTAGATGACATAGTTATTTACGCAAGGTCATTGGAAGAACACGCGGTAAGATTCAGAAAGTTAATGGAAATGCTATCAAACGCAGGACTAACCCTTCAACCAGAAAAATGTGAGTTCCTACGAACGGAGGTAGCATATCTAGGCCATATCATTGCTCAGGATGGAGTGAAACCAAATCCTGATAAAATAGTTGCCATCAAGAATTACCCGATCCCTAGGAATGCTAAACAAATCAAACAATTCCTGGGACTAATCGGATACTATCGTAGGTTTATCCCTAATCTAGCTAGAATCGCGACACCTATAAATAACCTGTTGGAGAAAAATATTTCTTTTATTTGGACATCCGAACACCAAGCGGCATTTGAAACCTTACGGGACAGTCTTTGCAAGGAACCCATTTTACAATATCCGAATTTCACAAAACCCTTCGTACTGACAACGGACGCATCAAATTTTGCCATCGGTGCGGTCCTTAGCCAAGGTGAAGTTGGTGAGGACTTACCAATAGCCTATGCATCAAGAGCCCTTCAAAAGGCGGAGATTAATTACTCAACAACTGACAAAGAACTATTAGCTATCATTGCCGCTGTAAAACATTTCAGACCATATTTATACGAAAGGCAATTTACACTCGTAACAGACCATAAACCGCTACTGTGGTTAAGTAACACCAAGGACCCGACATCGCGTCTACTGCGATGGAGATTAATACTTGACGAATATACGTACACTGTAGTTTACAAAAAAGGAAGAACAAATGCAAACGCAGACGCACTATCAAGGAACCCTCCTCCCGAGGTAATCCAAGCCTTACCCATAGACGGCAAACGCCTTCGGTCAGAGTCAGGTACCGCGGAAACCGAAATAAACGAACGCAGAAAAAGAGCACATCAATTCCCACGGCGTCCTAGACAAGATACCGACAATTCGACAAATCCCGCACCAATTAAAATGCCAAAGACACAGGGAACATCAATGGGACTCCCCTCACAGAAAATCCTGTGGTCATCAGAAGATTCGGATAACGAAATTACTCACGGTAGAAAACATGAAAGAATAAAACCGCTCAGACGATCCCGAAAGACTGAATCCTCAGGTAACCCCGCACGGCGAAAGAAATTGACGAAGCAACTAGACTACCTTGACTCGACAGATGAGTCGGACGTAGAAACCATTCCAGTTAAAGTGAGGTTACCTAAACGAAAAAGACACACGGACTCGTCTACTATCCGAACACAAAGGAAGAACCGATTGAAAACCGATTTTACCGACCAGAAAGGTTGTACTGACAATCAGACTGAAGACCAATCAAATAAGACTGCAACAATCCCGGTATATAAACGTAAAATAATATAAAGGAAATTGTCTAAATCAAACAGCGAATCCACTACAGACTCTACACAAGACCCGCACAACACAGAAATAGATAAGAAACACGGAGTCAAGTTACAAGATACAACTCGCGAGCCGCAAGCCAGTACATCTACTAACAAATCCCCAGGTTCCACACCATCGTACAGGCAGTTCCTCAAAGACTTAGATTTTCTTCCCCTGACACAGAATAGGAATATGAGAGAAATAGACGGAGATTTACCAAAACAAAAAGACAATTTAGCCCACTGTATCTCAGCTGATTGTAAAATATGACGAAACATCGCGGCCCAGATGGTAAGGAACGGACTCATACAGCGCAAAAGATTGCAATCAATGAATCCACAAGTAACAGACATCATTATGGTTCAGTACCCCCGACGCACAATTTATAATTTAGTTACAAAAGAACGACACTTCGACAAACCAACAAACGAAATAATGTACAACACTTTAGGGAAGTTGAAGACAGCGTTAATTAGGGATAAAAAGAAATCACTCTCGATACCGAACCTCGGTTGCGGTTTAGATAAGCTTGACTGGGATATGGTAAGCCGTATGATTCACTATGTATTCAAGGATTCCGACATCAAAATCAACATCTGCAGATTTAACAACCCGATGACACACGAATTACCTTACGAACGAATCAGAGGTCAATCATGTAAACCCGCGACAAAGAGCTTTATCCGATCCCCTACGGGACCCCCGATTCCTCCGATATCAGACACTCCCTGAGCTATCCTCACATCGACAGACGACGATTCGGACACACTAGCACCACAATTACACAAACGTAACCCTGTATCGAAACTGGACACCGACAACCCCACAGATTCTAAGGCAATCTCAGACTGTGAAAATGAATTAATAGAGTCATCAGCAGAAGACCCGACGCTCTCAGACAATACCAGCACCACTGATTACGAAAGTACATATCAAAGGACCGAGCAGTCCCCCAAATCAGTCGATATACAAGAAATCGCCGATGACATATTTAGAGCACCCGTAACATATTCATTAGTGCACTGTGCAGCACGGGACTACCTAATGGATAAAGGACTGGGAAAGCAATTTAAACTAAGATTCGGACAAATAAATAGATTGAGAAGCTTTAATACACAGGTAGGCGGAGTAGGAACCCTCAGTCATGAAGATAGATTCGTGTTTTATTTAATAACAAGGGAGAAAGACGGAGATAAGACAACTTACGAGACATTAGACGTATGTTTTAAAACGCTACGAAGCATATGCGGGGACGAACATATATATAACCTAGTAATGACGAAATTAGACACCGAAGATGACAACTTAGACTGAAATAGAGTCAAAGAGATGATAAAAAAAATATTCATACCTCCTTCTATGATTCAGGTGTAGGGGAAGGTAGTACGAGATAATCCCCTTAAGCGGGAATCGCTGTAAAATACATATTTATCAAGATAAACCAAAAATAAAGGCAATTACTACTAGTATATTCATCTATCCAACTTTCCTAATACTCAAAACCAGAAATTAATTGAGGTTTCATTAAAATATTTCTTTTTTTTAAAAACCTTACAAAGTAATCATCTTGTACACCCCTGTGGGTAAGATGATCACCCAGGTAGGGGCAAGATGATCCCTATGATCATCTTACCCCCATTCCAAGTAAACAAATATTTTTATGAGGAAAAAGGTTATAAAAACAAAAAAAATGCAATAATGAGACATATTATTTATTTAAAATAGTTATATATCTTACACGTATTGAGTAAGGTAATAAAATGAACATAATCCACAGTCAGATGACTTTAAAAGTCACAAAAAATGAAAACGAAAATAAAACAGTCTTCTTTGTTAGTTATCAATTTGTACCAGTTACATTAATCATCATGAGATCAATCTAAATATTGTATTATAATATAATATTTAATATATCATTCGTTTTTATATTTTTATATAATATTCATTCAAAATAGTTATATATCTTACCCGTATTGAGTAAGGTAATAAAATTAACAAAATCAACAGTCAAATGACTTTAAAAGTCACAAAAAATAAAAACGAAAATAAAACAGTCTTCTTAGTTAGTTATTAATTTGTACCAGTTACATTAATCATAATGAGATTAATCTAAATTTGTATTCCTTTATGAATACCTAATTAGGCGTACAAATCGTTCAAAAGTAGCAAAAAAAAAAAAACATTCACGAATGAATAACGAAAATAACCTATTCTCCCTCCTTATAAATTTAAACGCTTTTTGGCAGGTGCTGTCTTGCATTTATCACAAATAAATTCGCCAGCGTCATCACCCTCTATCCCAGTACATGCTTCATGGCCCCATTTTCCACATGCACAACATTTTATCCATCCTTCACCCTTGGTATTGCTTGAAAACTTTTCTGTGCAGTACAGACACTCAGTATCATCTTCTTCAGACTCAGATGTGTTATATTAGGTTTTCTTTCTTTTATTTGACTTCCCTTTACCTACTTCCTTGCCTTTCTTTGTTTTTTTAGGTGCAGTCTTATTCGGAATCTTTTTATTCTCTTTTTCTGTTTTTTTGCTATTTTCTTCCTCTAAATAATTCTTGTACGGCGTGCTAGTTAA
Source organism: Tenthredo livida (assembly GCA_963992785.1). NCBI lineage: Eukaryota > Metazoa > Arthropoda > Insecta > Hymenoptera > Tenthredinidae > Tenthredo > Tenthredo livida. The sequence continues at coordinate 7,562,724 of OZ023073.1, forward strand.
AACAGTCGTATGAGTGGTTTTCCTTTTCAACGTGCTTCTTTTGCCCACAATTTGTGGCAAAGGTTTCAATGTAGCAGGTGTAATGGCGAAATTTGCAATATTATTATCATCAAGCGATGTCTCACTGTGGTTAAATGCACGGTTCGTAGACGGGATTGGCGACAGTGGACTGCGAATCGGCACTGATTTCTTTACTGATAAAGGAGCTTTATGCGCTCTAGGCGATTCCAAATCCAATTCAGCAACACTGGTAGCGAGCAGCCGCTGCGTATCTGGACTAGCAGATCTCTCTAACAGAGATGGTGATCTACCATCTATCAATTCAGTGTCTGAACCAACACGACGCCTTGGCGGCTCCGGCAACTCCGGCTCTTCTTCGTCCAATTCATTTTCTGTGGTTGCAGCCGCAATAAAATCAACCTCAGTGAATACATCTGGGTTTGAGGGGCATATTCCTGTTTTAGCAAATCCATTGATTGCATTTGTTAGGATTGAAGCTTTTAGGTAGGCCTCTCCAAAAAATTTTGGAATTTGAAACACAGTCACTGGTCTTTCTGGGTTATTGTTCATCCATTTTTTCAGTGATTGGTTGTGATAAACACTCAAGGGATACATCACACTGACATCCAGTGGTTGCATTTTGTGTGTGCAGTGTGGCGGCAAACAAACAATTGTAACGTGGTTCGCCCGTGCTTTCAAAATGACTTCTAAATTTTTCGTGTGGGACAGGTGACCGTCTAATATCAGCATTACTGGCTCCTCCTCGGATGGCTTCGTGTGGCGTAAAAAATGTTCGAACCACTGGGTAAAAACTTCCAGTTTCATCCACCCTGATGCATTACAGGCCCAAGCAGACCCTGGGGGTGCCCCTTCCATGAGCTCAATCTTCATATGGATTCTTCGAAAAATAAACATAGGTGCAACGAAAGTTCCAGACGCAGACATGCAAATTACAGCCGTTGTAGTGACTCCTCGTTCCGCTGATGTAACCCGTGCCACTTGTTTTCGTACGGTTTTTGCTAACACCTTGGTGTTTTTAGTTGGAACTGTAGAAACACTTGTCTCATCGACGTTGTAAATTCGATGTGCCGGGATTTTCTTCGCGTCCTGGACGCTTGTTAACGTGGCATAAAACTTGTCTACTACAGGTTTGTTAAACGCGCGCGCTCGAGCAGTTGAAGTGGATTCAGGAGCACGAAGGGTGATGTCTGGATGTCTGCCTGAATCCTTTCAGCCAGTCGTTACCTGCTTTTACTCCTCTAAATGAATGCGGAATTCCATTTTTTTCAGCCAGTTGATATGCTCAAGATAACAGTTCCTTTTTTGTTAATCCATACATTCTTGTCTCCATGTTTTTAATATGGTCCACCAGCTCATTTTCTTGTTCTTTGGTAAAAACAGTTCTTTTCCCTCCTAAATATTTTACTGCACCAACAGCTATTTCATTTTTTGCTTTGGCCCTTCGTTTCAATGACATTATAGGCACTAAATATTCTTTACTTGCTGTTTTATATGCCATGCCATTTTTCACAGCATCAAGAGCGGCTGTCATTGATTCCTGCGACCAATCCCCACGAAAAATTCTTCTTTTATAGTTACGTGGCATCACGTTTGTCTAAAAGAAAGTAAATAAAAAGTTGTATAAACTCAGAATTATTGACATAAATAATAGACTACAACCACCCTGATGACAGACATAAGCACAGACAAACTAACAGATCGAAGCGGGTGGCCACTATTGTTGACAATATTCGATATTTGAAATTAAACAAAAATATGGTACGAGATGATGCCCAGGGATCATCTCGTACATATAGAAAGGGATCATCTTGACCCAAGTCCCACTTTTTCATTTATTGTTTGTTCACATAACCTACAAGTACGCGGCTATGTTCACGTGGCCAGAATATTGAAATTGAGCATAATAGAAAGCCTCAAACACAACTGTAATTACATTTAACATTGTTTGAATAAAAGTAACATAAGCTCAAAGTCATGCCTACCTTAGATCAGCCGTACACAATTTTGATTTTTTGTCGTCAAAATCGATATATCGCTCACGCCGCCATTACGATTTGACTGAGGCGGGAAGATGTCCGGAGCTATGTTTTACCAGTGAAATCAACTAGATTGCGTTAGTGGTTTTAGCACAATCGCGAAGGATCATCTTACCCCAGGGGATCAACTCGTACTACTTTCCCCTACGAACTAAGACCACAGTGCGCCGTGGGCCCCCCACAGCAGCAAAACAAAGATACACTTAGCTTCGACGAATTTATAGACAACATAAATAATATAATACCAACGGCCAACGTGACGGAATCCAAAGACGGAATATTTATGAAAAGCACAAATATTGCCCACTGCATACCAGCCGACTGCGCGTGGAACGACGAGCTGACAAAACAGCTAATAGACAGAGACATGTTACGAAAAGAGACGTTCACTATCAACCATCTCAGCAAACGCGGAATAGCTTCATCAAAATTCAGAAACAAGTACATTATGACTCTCGTAGTCAAAAACCAACACTCGGACAGAGTAGACATAAAAGATCTCTATGATACTCTAATCAGACTAAAACAGCTGTTGCACACGTATAAAATTGAAGCATTTTCTTTTCCCAAAACAAACCCAGGATTAGAAGTCCTCCAATGGAATATCGTCAAGAAACTATTTCATTACATTTTCGGAGATACGAATGTAAGAATCACACTTTGTGCAAATGAAACTATTATACCTGACGTATCGGTACGCGGGGAGATCATTAAAGAATATCACGAATCGCTGCCAGGTGGTCACCAAGGTGTCACGAAAATTTACAACAAAATTAGGGAAAAGTACTACTGGCCGAATCTAAAGACTCAAATGCAAAATTTCATCAAATCCTGCGACAGTTGTCAAAGGAAAAAGTTAGTTCGAGTCAAAACACGACTGCCCATGATGATTACGGATACTCCGGCAGATGCGTTTGATAAAGTTGCGCTCGACATAGTAGGACCAATTCCCGTGACGAGATCAAACAACCAATACTCATTGACAATTCAATGCAATCTAACAAAATTTCGAGATGCTATATCTCTCCCTAACGCGACTGCCCAGACAATCGGCACGGCATTTACGAAGGAATACATTACACGTTACGGAGCACCACGAATAATACTAACAGATCAAGGCCAAAATTTCATGAGTACAACGATTAAACAGATTTGCAAATTATTTAAAATTGAACAAGTTAGAACTACCGCATATCGGCCACAATCCAACGGCTCCCTAGAACGTAGCCATCTTGTACTTATCGAACATATTGAACATTACACAAGAACCGGTAAAGACTGGGACAAGTACGTACATTTCGCAATTTTCTGTTATAACACCGCGATACACGAAGGTACGAACTTCACACCACACCAATTAATCTTTGGTAAAGAGGCTCGACTGCCATCGGACCTGAGAGCAACCGTCGCGATAACAAACTCATACAACACATATATCCTTGACCTACTTACAAACCTGACAGAAATTCGTAAAAGAGCAGCACAACATTTGACGGACGCAAAATCAGAATCAAAAGCATATTATGATGAAAGAATCAACGAACACCTCTTTGAGGCCGGAGAGAAAGTATTTTTGATAAATGAAAATAGCACAAAATTCGAAGACCAATATAAAGGCCCGTACGTAATGAAGGGAATAATTGACGGAATAAACGCTGAAATCTACTTGACACCTACTAAAACTAAAATTGTACACCTAAACAAATTGAAACTCGCACATATACGGGACGATAACGATTAACGTTGAGTAGACACACAAAACTATAGTCTGCAAGTGAGAATACTACCACCGAAATCCTGAACCCGATTGAAATCACGTTCTGAAAACAAAATTTATAATTTTCAGGGTCGGGCTAGCAAAACCGAACGCGACCGACAAGCCATATGAGGTTTCGAAATTCAAAGAGAACCCGGGAATTTACTATGAACAATGGGCAGACTTGCGGACGTTCACCAGCAAGTGGAAGCTAGTCAATTTCTTGAGCATACGGAAGTTCACAGACGAGTCAGACAAATTACGAAAATACTGTGACATAATTAGTCAACACTGTAACGAGGTAGGAAAAGCATGTGACGTACAAGACATCATTAACCTGGCAAAAAACCGGCTATTAACCATAGCAAAATACGACGACCAAATCAAAAACCTACTAGGATATCAAGAAACAGACCGGACGCATGACAAACTAGCAGAATTCGCACGCATACGCGTTAAACGGAGCTGGTACCACTTCACCGGAGCCATACAATAAACCCTTTACGGGACATTAACGTATAAAGACGGAAAATACTACAACAAACAGATCGACAGGTTATTCAATGACACGACGCACGTAGCAACATTACTTGTCAATCGAACGCACATCGTGCAGTCAATGATAGGCATACAACAGAAGGAAATAGATCAAATCAATAAACACATCGAAGAAATGGATCACCAAATAGTATTTTTCACTCAAGCAGCAGCAACATTAAATTCGCAGACGAATCAAAACTTGATAACGATAGGACTGTTGAAACATCTTAATAGGTTGGACAAAATGATGAATGAATACGAGCTAGACCTGAATAACATAATAGATGCAATTTGGTTTGCAAAGCAGGGAATACTACATCCGAAACTACTGACGCCCGAACAAATCATTGCTAGCCTACAATACATCCAATCTCTAGAACCACTTCTACAATTCCCTACTCCCGTAAAAACGGATACGCAGGAGAATTGGTTAGACTATCAGAATTAAATATCATGTACAGCGAACCAAACATGATATACGTGCTCTCAATACCGATACTGAATGAAGATGTATTCCATCTTTATCATTTACTCCCAATACCAGTTAAACAAAACTACGACCGCTCACAGAATAAATTCGCGTATATAATTCCAAGCTCAGACTACCTCGCGATAAGCTTGGACCGCAGTTCATATTTCCAGATAACAGAGACGGAATTTACACACTGTAAGGTTTCACAAAGTGTATACAGTGAAACCTCCCAATAGCGGACACCTTCGGGACCGGAAATTTTGTCCGCTATTCAGAGGTGTCCGTTATTCGGGATATAGCTAGCTAGGGGATGCATAGCTAGGGGATCTCTAACTTGTCCGGTATGAAGAGGTTTCCGCTATCAAGAGGTGTCCGTTAAGGGAGGTTTCACTGTACATATGCAAACAGCACCAACCGTTATCCCGTACCAACAATCTTCAAATATGTGAGGTCACATTATTCCTGAATAACCCACCTATTGACCTAAACACCTGCAATATCAGAATGACGTTCTTTGACGGACCATGTTGGTCCACACTACAAACACCAAATACATGGATCTATTCCTCATCGAAACCTGAGGTTTTACACGTAACATGCGTACAAACAAACTCTGACCGCATCACGCTGTACGGCACCGGAATATTACATCTAGATAGCCAGTGCAAGGCATACTCGCAATCGCTAACACTAACAACAACAAATACCTACGTATCTTCCGAACACCGAGCTTATATTCCAGATTTCACGCTTAACCTTTCGGAAATATATAACGACCTTAACAGAAATTATTCAACAAACCTCTCATCGATACCGGTTTTTCACGCATATAAACCATTACACTTAAATACGGATGATTTGAGAGCCAATAGTGTTGTGCTGAAAGAAATCATTAAACAAGCAACGGAAATAACCACGCACCATCGCGACAGGCAAGAAACGGGAAGCTTGAAAAGTGCCTTTACGCTTGCGGGAATAGGGTTAGGCTCAATAGGAGTAGTATACCTTATGTACACATTTTCGGCACTTTCCGCAATTTTCAAACTCATTAAACTCTGCCCGTGTCAAAAACGGAAACGTAACAGATATGCTCAACGCACTTTTCGCAAACCACCGGTAGAACTCAAGATTGTACACCCGCATTTCAATACCAAGACTTACGAAACTGACGGTGCAATACATAATATCCCTTTGGAACCATTGCCGCCACCCCTTCCGACGGTAGAACCTAAACTAACTGAAACCAAAGGCCACATGAAAACATTTAAACCGCAAACTCTATCCATGGAACGTACTGAGACACATCCCCTGGAAATCAGGGAAATAACAGATTGTTTCTAAATAAATCCAAAACAAGTCAATGGTATTGCCTGAATATAATGAATAAACGATACATATGTCAACACTAATTAGTGTTGAAAAACAGATCTAAACACATCTACCGATGATATGCTATAAAATTAGGATAACGATATACTATAGAATAGGAAGTATATAAGAATTGGGATGTGAAAAATAAATAAAAAAAAAACATGCACGAAACATATAAACAGTAGTAAAAAGGGAGTAGAATTATTAGAATTACAACACTCCTCACTATTACCTTTATATTCAACACAATATCATATGTACCAGTGGACTAAAATAAATGTTTATACCACACTGCTTGGTCCACTTATCATACACACTGTAACATTGCATGTTACGACAGGCTCCTCACCCCTTAAACGAACTTAGCGGAGTGAATGAAAAGGAGAAAATGCGTAGATAGACCCCGAGGTCCGACAGAATTTCCGAGAGGCGACCGTGACCGACTAAAGACTGTTGAACATATGATTTATTCTTCTGTTTTGTTTTACGACTTTTCTGTAACATGTGGGAGACGAGGCCTAGCCAACGACTAAGAGACTGTGACACAGACACACCACTATCGACGCAAGACGTTCCAGTATCGACTGTTTGGATCCTACTCGACGAACGCCACCCAAAAGCTTCGGAGGATAGTAGTGGCCACGCTACCTCCTGCTATTACTCTAGAGGACACGGGGGAGTGCCAAGGGCATTCTACAACGGGGGATATCGGTGGTGGAAGAGATTCCCGCCACCAAGAAGAGCCTGCATCCCGTGAGCCTCCGACGTAGCAAGCTAAAATCATCGTGGCGAACTTTGAATTACGCGCGTGGCGACCACCGGTCGCCATGCTTAAGGGATCCTTCGGTCGATACGAAAATCGATATTTGGCCGTAACACGAGGGCGCTGATTACCGGCGCCATGCGGTCTAGTCACTCTGCGTTAGACTAGCGTCATAAGCACTCGTGTGTTTGCGTACTGACACCCGTTTCGTAAAGTATCTTTTTGCATTTTGAGCCCCGTGGGCAGTTTAGTTCTTTTGTTTTATCGTGGGAGTGTCTGAGGAGAGCGCACGATCACCTTCGAGGGTGTTTTGTCGAGTAGACGATGGACTTTAGCCAGGAGAAGGCTTCCTTTCTCAGGTGGCTGGAAGACGGTAAGCGTTAGCCATTCTTACCCAGGATAATTTGAATTCGGCAACGGCCGTCAGCCATATTGCCTTTGAGCAGCCACGAGGCTAATTAATATTTTTGGAATCGAATTAAGCCGATCTCCGAAGGGTAGGCCGTCACCAGTGTCCCCGTGTATTAGAGAATATCGTTCGAGTCATTATTTTGTAGAGAAATATCGAGTATTGTATAGTTTATTGAGTTCGGGTGTGCTACCTGTCGCACACGAGTGCGACAGAGAGAGTCCTAGTCAGTCACTGTCGCTCTCTCTTCCTCCTGTAGGGAGAGACACAGCTAGTTAGTGTTTAGATTTCGAGTCTTTGTTTTTCGGGTTCGAGTCAATAAAGAATCCTAATTAAATAATTATCGCGTTATTCGCAGAGTTAGGTTAAGTTAGTTTTAGTAAGCTCCTGTAAATATTACTTCTCTGATCAATTTCTTATTTTCTATTCTTTAATACGAGCCGAAGGCTCACCCATTGTAAATACTAGCCTGTTAATTAGTTGTAAGTTCTACTCGTGTAGTTTATTTAGCGTTCCCGTTGGGATATTGTCCCACGAGGACCTAGTTTGTCGAGTTATTTGACTTTTGCATGATTTTTCCTTGTTATTGCTATCCTACGTGGAAGCTAGTAGTCTGATATTTATTGTAAAACTCGTCAAACGTGGCCAGGTCGCGTATATACGACCCGAGGCCGTTCCTTCTACGAGGGAATTTATTCCCGATTGTTAAAATTATTATTTCTATTTCTTCTCTATTTTGTTGAATAAATTCTATTTTTTTCTATTGTCAAATTCAAACGCTCGAGTCGTTATTTAACGTCCCGCTAATCCTTCAATTAATCCTGGCCCCTCTCCGCGGTACTGTAGCTAGCCGACGCTTTACGTACCCGTAGGTTATATTTTGTTTATATTTTTGAACGTGGCGGTTATCCGCCTGGCGCCCAGCATATTTTTCAGGTAATTAACTTTGGCCAATTGTCGAGTGGACGGTTCTCGGAGGCTAGCATCCGGTCTAGTTCGAGGGCTAAATAAAATCCACGTCACAACACATACATTCACAGTAAGCAATGATTATTATAAAACACATTAAGCGTTATATACTTTCATACATCATACCAAGTAAGAATGCGATATGTTATACTGAATATTCACACGATCATACCTAGTACTAAGTTTATTATATTCAAAACTGTGTATAATCACACATATTTCGTTATGCTACGCATATGGTAACATAGGTATTGTAAGCCCTATGTTCCCTCTAACGGGGGGGGGGGGGGGGGGTGTTACGTCACAACTCCGTTTCCTCAACATTCACCCGATCCATCACTTCCTTTCCCTTCGTCGTCAAATTTACCTGATCCTCACCTTCCGCCAGAATCATGCGAGTTGCACACAGACACCGGATGTGCAACTCGCCCGAAACCCCCTCTCGAAACCGAGTCTACCTTTTTCACGCATCATCTCCGCTAACCACTACTAATTCCAATCTCGAACTATTCAGTTGACAACCACTCATTCCAACTTCAAATCACCAACCTTATAACAAATTACTGAACGACCGAGTATTCCTATATCAACCAACCAACACCTGAAAACCAATCACCAAACCATCTATATCAATTCTACAACAAAGGAATAGTTAAATAAAGCAATTATAACTGAACAAATGTCACACTCACTGAACCACACCATCTTCTACCACTGATTTCCTAATTTAAATTCAATGGTCATCGAAAACATCTATCAACGAGTACCAAGTGATCTGTTGTGACACAACAATTCTTAGAAACAGTCAAATTTATTCTCAAATCGAAAATAGTTTTTTCAAATGTTTTTACTAACTAATGGACGATGAATGATGCATTATTCTCAGAAAATAATCCTCTAGGAATTTCTGCATTTCAAGTTCTGCCTTATCTTTTCCGACCACTGAAAACAAAAGCTGGAGCGACTAAAAAAAAGTTCATACCCACTCTGAAAGAATAGGGCTATGGATTTATTCTATGGATAAAAGTAAGATAATTTCAATATTATATTTCAACTAGCAAATCTCATGAATTGTAAAATACTGATTTGACTCTAGATTTATGGACTTAAGGGGGTATCTAAGTCTCGAGCACCATGAAACGTTAAAACTTTTCATAACGGTATAGCATTGAGGGACATGTACGGACACGAATATGAATGATACCGTTTCAAAGTGTACAATTTCAGCTTCAATTTAAAAAAAAAATTGTCACTGTAGCATCAAAATTGTGGCCGTTGCAGCTGCTGAAGTACTGGTCGGCGCAAAGCTGTGCTGAAATTTCCGACCACGATCCTGGCTAAACGGAGTATCCGAAAATTGAAAGCTTCGGATTATTTTGTTGGTCAAGGTCCCCTTCAGGCTTCTATGCGACAGATTTTCGATCCGTCGTTTGATTTCCAAAATACAGGTGAAAACGTTAATTGAAATCAAGAAAATTGACTTTTCTCAGTAAAAATATTCATAATTTTGTCAAATTTCAATCTATCAAAAATCTGTCGCATAGGAGCCTGAAGGGGACGTTGACCAACAAAACAATCCCAAGTTCATAATTTTCGGATACTCCGTTCAGCCAGGATCGTGGTCGCAGATTTCAGCACAGCTTTGCGCCGACCAGTACTTCAGTAGCTGCAACGGCGACAATTTTGATGCTACAGTGACCGTTTTATTTTCAAATTAAAGCTGAAATTGTACACTTTGGAACGGTATCATTTATATTTGTGTCCGGACATGTCCCTAAATGCTATACCGTTATGAAAAGTGTTGACGTTTTATGGAGCTCGAGACTTAGATACCCCCTTAATCTGTTACTTGAGAAATGACAACATTTCTTCTTGTTGGTTGTGGCTTGAAATGAAATTTGACACTTCAGTTCGTATTTGATTAGTGTTTATTACCAAGAAATCTATCAATTTGACAGTAAGCTTTGAAATACTTTGGAAATGATCTTAATTAATCAAGTCACAGAGAGAATCACCAACGTGTGTTCTATATTTTATTAGCTACTGAAAAATGTATCGATCTGTTCGATACATATCGATTGTTTTAATAGATTGGTCGCCATATTGGCGGTTTGTTCGGATGGCTATGTCGGTGCGATATAACCAACACTTCTAATATAAATCGTACAACGCTTAGAAAAAAATTCCGTATAGAATAATCTTTCACATTTACTCAGAAAAACATCTTACATTTCTTTTATAATGAATTCTCAAATTATTTTTGATTCAAGAATAGTTTTTACTGCATGTTCCTAAAAATTTGAACCATTCGACTTTGAATTGATATTCTATTGCACCATTAATTTCACTTCATCGAGCGAGTCATATGATAGACATGAGACTAATAACACATTGATTCTGAATTATTACAGGATATCAGTAACCTGCAAGAGACACTTGAAAGTAGAACAGAGTTCTTGTTCAAAAACGGACTGAACTGCCAGCTAGTTGTTGTTGCTGTCGGACCATCGGAAAACCTACAAGCTGCATATGTGGTAATAAACGACATAAAATATAAATTTCAATCTCTGTTGGCAGCAGTAGATTTTTGCTTCAAGTCCTTCTACGCCCTTGCCTTGGATTATCCCTACGAGTCTCAAATGGTATGGGTCTTTCTCCAAACATACTTCTACGAAATTCACTGTGATAAGCCATTTGTTGCTACAGAAAGTCTTATTTCCGACTTGAAATCAATCAGTTTTGTTTAAAAGGAAGCAAACCCTCTTGAACGTGATTCCGTTGAATCCGATTAGATACTCCCTCCCTGGGTCACATCCAAGGCACGGTTTGAGATTTTTGGTTTTGGTTGATCATATTATGCCATACATTTGAATTTACGACCTATATTGTATTCGATTAAAACTCTCACAAATACACACGGTTTCGAGCAGTTACCAAACATTTCAACTAAACAGTCATGTTTGTCAAGTGTACAGAGTTTAGTGACATGATAGCAGTCAAATCTTTGAAATACCATGTTAAGTATATTCATGGCAGAAATTACGTCACTTACTGCTGCATTACAGAATCTTGTCACCGCTCCTTTGATACGCTAAAGAGTTTTCGAAATAATTGTTTATCACACAAGCAGTCGGTAGATACAGCTGATCGAGGGTCCAATAACGCAATTGCAAAGCTACCTACTATATCAGAGGAAGAAAGTTTTGGATGCAATTCCAACGGAAGCAATTTTAACGCCATATTAGGTAGTGTCCACAATCCTGACCCTGACCAAGCTCATGTACCACCATCTTACTTAAAACTTTCTCAGGACGAAATTATGAAGGAAGCATTAGAAATGACATCTGAATTTTATGCAGATACAAGCATGAGTCGTGTTCAAGTTCAATGTATAGTCAATAAATTCAATCTTTTTTTAAACGGCGAGCACCTGAATTCATTTAGGAATTATGTTTTATCATGTACGGTTGAGGAGTATAAAGATGAGCTGTGTAGTCGGTTCGACGAGTTACAAGGAATTTTTAGTAGGGTAGACACGGAACATAAGCGTTTTAAAGAGTTGACAGCATGGATATTATATAAAACCAGATGAAGTTATATTTGGATATGCAGAAAAAAAGACCAAAACAGAAGTAATTGAGAACGTAAAAGTAACTGACCAATTCATTCGGTTACGAGAGGTCCTAAAAGCATTTTTCGAGGAAAAGGGTGTGTTCAAAAAAACTTTCGATTATATTGCAGAATTGAAATCAAACTGCGGTGATACTGTTTCAAATATAATACAAACCAATTTTTGGAAAAATAAAACCGATACTTATAATAACGATGACATTGAAGTTTGCATCGTTGGAACACAACGAAATTCGAAAAAATAAAAAAATTAATTAATCGACTGAAAATGATCCTGCTGGGTTCAAAAAGTGAGAACATCTAAAAATAACATAAAAACAATAATTTTCCCCCGAATTACGGCACCCTTAACAGCGGGTGAAATCCTAATTTTTTTATTTCACCCAGAATTATCCCACATAGCACAGGACGTCAAATGGATATCTTCATTTGGTCCCAAATGAGACCAAGATGTCCTGATGTCCTCTGGATATTTGACGGATATCTTCCATACTGATTTGCAGATTCTTTCTGCTCATTTCTAGTATAAAGTTCCCAAGATATCCTCAAGATATCTTGTGTTGTCCATGGATTTCAAATTTTCGATCATATTTCACATATCCCCAGGAGATCCTGCAGATATCTTATAGGACTTCACAAACTTTATTTCGAACTAGGTTATATAGTAATAAACTTCCACGTTGCAGATCTGATTGAACTTAAAGCTTATTCTTCCCAAGAGTTTTTCATATCATTACTGCACATAGCTAATTTGGTTCATTGTGCGTAGAATTCATACGTGACAGCATTCATAATACAGATAACCTCAAATTCTGTTACTGTCAAGTTTGCGTCGGTTCGTGAGGTTCGTGATTAAGTGAACATCATTTTGACACAAAAATGCCGAAGGAGAAAAAATTGAAACCTGCTCGTCAAGTATCTCAGCGACAAAATCGAAGACGCATTCATGAAGAAAGTTTGCTCCATTTTCGGAACATTTTTCAATCAAATACAGCCATCGATGGAATGCAACCTAAGATGCAATCATCTTCCGATTCTGAATCTTCAAACGTGTCTACAAATTCTGCACACCCTGTCGGCCCTGATGTTAATGTCTTATTAGACGATGAAATATCCGAAGCGAGTATTCTCTCTGCTCAGAGTTACGTCACTGAAGATAGCTTAGTATCTATCGCGGTTGATCGCGGAATATCTGAGTCAGAAATATCTGAATCAGTAATATCTGAGCAAGAACATGTCGATGATGTGATACCTGAGCTCGAAAATTACGACTTGCAACCGTTTCTTGCACAGTGGGCGATATCGCACAATATTCCACATATTGCAATATTGCGCTTATTGAAAAAACTCGTCGAACATCCATGTCGTTCGCATTTACCAACAGATGCAAGAACATTGTTGAAGACTCCGAGAAGTACGACAGTCGTTAAAGAAGTTCAACCGGGACATTATGTTCACTTAGGATTACGTCATGGAATAACACAATCACTCAGCAAGTATTCAGATGAAATTGATACTCATATAGCGTTAGCTATTGGAATTGATGGTCTCCCTATCTCTAAGTCATCCAGAGCATCTCTGTGGCCAATTTTGGGATCAATTGTCGGGTTTAGCGATGTATTTGTAATTGGTTCTTATTACGGCAATGAGAAACCGGCGGTGGCGAGTGAATTTATGGATGACTTTATACAAGAGGCGAAAGACTTGTGTCAAAATGGAAGTGAATTCCAGCACAAATTGTACACATGCAGCATAGAATCTTTCATCTGTGATGCGCCAGCGAAATCCTTTGTGCTCAATGTAAAAGGTCACACTGGATATTCCAGCTGCACGCAATGCACTATAGAGGGTGAATATGAAAGGGGACGAGTTTGTTTCCCAGTATTGGGTGCACAAGAAAGAACAGATGTAGATTTCAGGAATAAAACTGACGAAGAATACCATTCTGGAGATTGCTGTCCGGAAGATATACCAAACTTGAATCTTGTCACGAATATACCGCTTGACTACATGCACTTAGTTTGTTTGGGAGTTATGCGAAAACTACTATATCTATGGTTATTCGGGGACTTGAAGTACCGTTTGCAGCATCGCAAATCAATGTTGATTTCTAATAGTTTAGAAGAACTCAAAGCTTCTATTCCACTAGAATTCGCAAGAAAGCCACGATCCTTGGACTACGTGAAACAGTGGAAGGCCACAGAATTCCGACAGCTGCTTTTATATACTGGTCCAATGGTTCTAAAACCTATACTGGCATCTGATATCTACAATAATTTCATGACACTTCATGTAGCAATCAGAGTCTTATGTGGTCATAATACAAATATAATACTCGTCGACTATGCTCAACAACTACTTGAACATTTTACGACATCATTTATCAGACTTTACATGAAACATAATGCAAGTCACAACATTCACGGTCTCATCCACATTGCGCAAGATGTACAAAATCATGGTAGTTTGGATCGCTTCAGTGCTTTTAAATTCGAGAATTATATGCAAACTATCAAGAAATTACTCAGGAAAAGTGATCAGCCATTACAGCAGATTTGTAAACGGTATCTTGAAAAAGAAAGAAGTTGTAGAATTGCGAAATTAAAGATTCAGAAGCCAACACCTTCTGTAGTGAAGCGGTCCTCTCATTATGATGGTCCACTGCCCAATGGCTGCAGGAACCCGCAATATAGAATAATTACATTTTCGGGGTTTCAATTAAGGGCCGGTACAAAAGCGGATAGCTGTTGTGGCTTAGAGGATGGAACAATAATCTTGGCTAAAAATTTTGCATATGATTCGCAAAGAAATATTCGTTTTGTGATAGGAAATGAATACATGGTTAAAAGAAGTCTGTACGATCAACCATGTGACTCATCTTTACTAAGGATATGGTCAATCGGACAACTAGCGGCCCGATTAAATACGTGGCCTGTTAAAAATATCAAAGAGAAATACATGATATTGCCTTATGGACCGACAAAATTGGCAGCTTTTCCCATGCTGCACGTAGAAGTTGGAGTTTAGTAAAGAGATGTAAAAACAGCACGGACCTATGGACTCTCCCATCAGCGGTCGTCAGCCATCTTGATTAGCTAAACACAGCTAAATAGATAAACAAAGTCCGCGGTGGCGCCCGAAAATTTAGCTCATCAACATGGTCGACGTATCCTACCACATGTACTCTCCCCAAGATTCATACCCCTCGCCCACAATAGGGTGGGTTGAAAAAAAAAAATTCTCAACATGGGGGTAGAATTTGTACCTTATGAAAAAAAAAAAAAAATTCAAAAAAAAAAAAAAAATTTTTTTACTCAACATTTTGAGGTGGCCCACTCGTTTTTTAAATAAAATATTTAATCAAATGGGGTAGTTACAACGGGAAATTTTTTTTGTGGTCCGAAATCGTGGAAAAAATGTAAAAATTGTAGAATGTGATTTTTTTTTACTAAATTTTCATTCCAATACAAAAGAAAGTGCATTTCAGTTCATTTCAAAAAATGAAATGCACTTTCTGTTGTATTAGAATGAAAGTTGAGTAAAAAAAAATCACATTCTACAATTTTTACATGTTTTCCACGATTTTGGACCAAATAAAGAATTTCCCGTTGGAACTACCCCATTTGATTAAATATTGATTTAAAAAACGAGTGGGCCACCACAAAATGTTGAGTAAACATTTTTTTTTTTTTTTCGAAAAATTTTCTTTTTTTATAACGTACAAATTCTACCCCCATGCTAAGAAAAAACAAAAAATTTCAACCCACCCTAGCCCACAAGCCTAGCGCACGCTCCGTCCATAAGTCCGTGAAAAACAGTAATAAGAAGATCCAAGAAAAATAAGAAGAAAACAAACAAGAACCAGAACAAGAGGAAGGAGCGAAAAATACAAAGATGAAGACGTAGATGTTTGATGATTCTTGGTTTATAAAAACTTGTGAATTAATCGGTTTCCGTGTGGCGTCGAACGCGTTCGAACTATGATGCTTTCGCAAACCCGTCATATATGCGCGAAATTGATGCGCAATAAACCTCGACAATAACTCGAGCGGCTCATGTGCCATTTCGCATCGTGTCCATCATAGTCAAAGCACGTGTTGGCCAGTGTCGATCGAATATCGATTAATCAGGATCTTGACGAAAGAGAAAAATACGCGGGCAAGATATATCTTTGACTCACTGGGGTAAGTACCATTCCCTCATTCCTGTTCTACAAGATGTATCTAGCTAGGTAACGCCAGAGATTATACACGGAAAGAAATGTATGGCGTTTACTACCATACTGGTATGGTATTGAAGCAGATACTGATACAGTATCCGAGATATTCTTATACACTATCGCAACGAGTCCCATAAGTATGGCATTATTTAGCATACTTATGGGACTCGTTGCGATAGTGTATAGGAATATCTCGGATACTGTTTCAGTATCTGCCTTAATACCATACCAGTATGGTGGTAAACGACATACATTTCTTTCTGTGTAGTATGGAGACTCCATACTGTGTAGTTCCATCACGTCGCCATGCTCGAGTTCGAGTTCAATTTAACATGATAGCCAGATTTATCAAAATATTGATTTTTCTAAGCATATATCGCACCTTGGCGACGAAAGTGACACAACTCAAGATATGTGATTCTTCGATACGGTCGAATACAGAAAATTGAAGAGTTTGGAAAATCATCCCATTGATTTCGGGAGAAAACTATTCATGGCAAACAATTAGTTGAATCCCTTTAGGATTACACGAATGAAAGTTCGGATTTGTTCGACTTTACTAGGGAGCCCTTGATGACCGCAACTAAAGGTGCATTCGATTGTGTCACTTTGGCGTTTTCTTTCTTTTTCCCGGCGACTTTGGTTACTACAGAAATGACATTTTGCTGGGTTGTAGAATCGAACCTTGCCAGTTTGAATATGGAATTATCTCAAAAACGCCATATTTTGAGTTGTGTCACTTTCGTTGCCAAGGTGCGATATCATGAATGCATCACAGTATTACTGTATTTTCAATATGAAACTATACTATTGGTAAAGTTGTATTACTGAATGTTTTAAAGTGCAAACCTAACCTATACCAACAATTATCTTCATCCTAATCAAATCATTTATAATCAATTACCGTTGGGTAAAATATGGGTATTTGTGTGGGATTTTATATTTCCTTATTCTTTGAGAAGTAGAAGCTGGAGGTTCTATAAGAGCAATTGTGACCCTGACACTAGAACTTTAGATTCAACTAATATTATTCATCTTACAGAAAAAATTTGAATTTAAGTTTTGGTCGATGTCATCTTGAGGGTGAAGTTCCACAGTTTATAGACAAAAATTATAAAAAAATTTAGCCCCGGAGCGATATTTTTAAAACGAAATTAACCTATGCCGGTACGGTCTCAAAGTTTCCAATATGTAAAGCACATGTATTTCTTCCGCATTTCTTTCCTCGATTTTTCTTTATGTAGTAGTACCTGATACTTCGAACATAGTTTAGGATTATTTTGATTATTGACAATTACTGACAATTAGCCGCACAGTGCATTTTTGATTTGAGATCCGTAAAAATTCATGCGTTTGGCATGGGAAACTTTGAGACCTCACCAGCGCGGGTTAACTTCACTCCTCGGTCGTCGGCCAAAATTTTCTCATATTTTTTCGTCCATAAACTGTGGGGCTTCACTCGTCAAGATGGTATTTAACGTCAGTATATATATTAGGGTGTCCATTATTTCCCAAGATGGTTTTTTTTTGCAGCCGCCCCCTAAATTTTTAGTTTATAGCCTAAAAACAATTATGCTATTTTTTTTTTTTTTAAGTACCATTAAACCCTGCCGGTAAGACGATACTTGTTACATTTGATTAACATGGGATTTTTGCCCTTTTTAGACTTTAATTTTTTTTTTCGCTTACTACTTTCATTACCTCATCAAATATTGTTTATCCTATTACTGTTCTGATCTCTTTCGATGGACATATTTTTACATTGGTGAAAAAAAAAAGTTCCATAAGGTTTGAAGTTTTGTTCAAAATTTATTTTTACTGTATTTTGCAGTAATTTTCGAATATTTTTGAATATTTTTGAATTTATTGACTTTTCCATGCTTTTTGTTTAAATTAAAAAATATTCGAAGGATATTAAACAATATAGTAAATAAAAATTTTACCGCTTCAAAACTCAAATTTTTTTTTTTCCATCAATGTAAAAATACGTCCATCGAAAGAGGTCAGAACAGTAGTAAAATCAACAATATTTGATAAGGTAATGAAAGTAGTAAGCGAAAAAAAAAATTAAAGTCTAAAAATGGCAAAAATCCCATGTTAATCAAATGGGACAAGTATCGTCCTACAGGCAGGGTTTAATGGCAAAAAAAAAATAGCATAATTGTTTTTAGGCTATAAACTACAAATTTAGGGGGCGGTTGCAAAAAAAAAAAAAACAACTTGGGAAATAACGGACACCCTAATATATATATATATTGTAACGATTCCGGCTGAGACGGTAAAGAAATATAAATCAGCCGACAATTTCGAAATTTGACGTTCAAATAGGAAAAACAGGTAGCTTCTATCACAGAACCATCTTTCCCTTCCTAACTCATGAGGAGTCTCGTAATGAATCAACTTATATCCTTGTTTTTTTTCTCTCAAACTGAAAACGTTACAATATATATAGACTTCTACATGACTTATGTCCATGATATGGAGATAAGTATTTCTAGTCGAAAGGCAATTCTGATTATGCCTCGTCGTTTACATAGCATTGCTCACAATAAATTCATTTTTGGAACACCATTACATGTATACCTATGTTGAAAATATTTTTAATCATTGTAACAGCTGAACATGAGTAAAAATACGCAGCAAGTTAGACCCTATGTTGTCGTTGAATTTGAGGACGGCATGCAATTGACAGCAAGCCATTGGTTAAAAGAGGATACCATGGAAGCCTACTGGCCTAACTTTATGACAATGAAAAGATATTACACAGCGGTTCGAGAATTAGAACCTGTAGAAGATTCGTGGAAGCTATGCCCCGTCAAGCGTATATTTGCTAGAGCAGGCGAGTTCATTCTTCTTTATATTTAAAGATGAATTATGACTTATGAGTAATGATACAAGGTAGAAGATGAAATTATTTGACACACCTACACGAGAACAAGTAGTTGAAGCAGTGCGAGCAGTGAGCTAGGTCTTAGTCTTTGGATAGGGTGCGCATGTGCGATGAATTTCCAGATCACATAATGATTTCTCTAATAATTATCATTGATGTAACGATTCTGAAAAAGTTTTTACACGTTACTTTCTCAAATTCTAGCATCCTTTGAAAAGGGATTGGAAAATTTGAAAGAGGCCGAAGTCTATTCTGATTTCAATTCAGATGCCGATACAAATAGAAAATCTCGACGAACAAAACGCGCATGTGTAATACAGTCAGAATCGGAGCAGTCAGATAAAGAAAATGAGAGTGAAACTCTACTTCCACCTCTCCCTCCTCCAACAGCTATTGAATTATATGAGAGAAACGCATATACTCCACCGAACAAACGCTTGAAACCGAAGAAACCATCCAGTGTACCAAGCAACATAGGAAATAGCAAGTCAGCGAACACTAAAAGTTCAGACTTTGTTGATGAAAAGACATATAGACACAAGCAGCGTAACAAATCTCCTGATTTTCAAGAATTGCATAGAACAAATAGTCCTCTATCTGAACTTGTGCTTACACCAACCACGGCGACTCATAAAGATTGTTATATTAAGAGTCGTCAGCGTACATGTGACAAAGAAAGCAACGTTGTGAGTTTCGAAACCATTTCACCTGACCTAGCAGCACCATCTACCAGCTTGATTTCTTCACGTTCAAAAATCTCCACGCAGAAGGAAACTGCTGATGACCCTTACATATCTCTTACTAATGCAGGTATAAAATTTGATATTTCACAATTAATGTATTCGAACAATAGAAATATAACTTATCTCTTGAGTATTTTTCCAGACTTTTTAAATTATCAACGGTATGTCATACGCTTTTTTGTCATACTGAAGGGGTCGATGAAGATTCTTTCTGAGACTATGCAAGGAATGGATAAAAAATTGGACAAAATGTCATGCATTGACAATACCGCTGATAGGAATGCAAAAAATATCGAAGCAGAAATTAATCTGATGAACAGTTTTCCACTGCAAAGTCTTGAAGCGTTGCACAAACTAGAAAGACAGTTAATGCAGAATTCGTTCAGAAAAGAATTAGTGAGAAAAAATTTTACCATGTTTTTGGAACTTAAAATCTCATCAAAAAAATGTTAGGATGTATCGAGTCGCAATTTCTCGTGACTCACTTTAATTTTAAATAAAAATACACATAATAAGTTTTATACACGCTTGGACACTTAGTATGTTGCGAAATTATAGTCCTAATTTCTATATTTGGACGGCTGCTTTCTTCGAAATTGGCGGAAGCGATTATAAAGCCAATACAGTTCGATTGATGGAGCGACTTTTCACTAACTGTGTGGCTGCAAAATTCAGCTGGGTTGGTATGAAACAGAAGAAAGTGTTTTCAACACTCCAACTGTGCAGTGTTATTCTCGGTAAAGTACATTACGTCATAATTAAATTACTAATACTCTCATACTTGACGATGATGCAGATTTAAAAATCTCAGGCTATCAGACCTGACCGAAGGGAAAAAATAATAATACAGTGATTTGAGTATCACACTGATTCTGTTCAAATTAACCGTTTGGGTTGCGGAAATAGATTGTTAATACAGAATACGTGTTAACATTTTGATGTTCATGATTGTAGATGTTATTGGAAAATCAAGTAGCGCTCATCTGGTGACTGAAGATATGACTATTAAAGTTATCAAAGACTGGTTGCGGCATGCTAAAGAACGCCTTTCGCGAGAGAAACTGTACGTATTGGATTTATGTATTTCGTAATGATATCGGGCAATTAAATCAACGATCTTCTTATTTGGATGAAGAAATATAATCATCGCATTGATCTGTAACAATCTTCTTTCAAATGGGTAACTGCTTGTGTAAATTTAATTCCAGCCTTCAAATTTTACTTTCAGGCCTTTGTCATTAAATGCTGCAGCGCAACAAGATTCAGATGCAGTGGGTGACGGTGAAGATATTCATCGCGAAGAAGTAGATGATGATAAAATTATGAAGTGTAACATTGCATTTTGCAACGCGTGTTACAAGTGACTCCCGAACCCTTAGACGACCATAGTTACGAAGGGTGGATGCATGACAGAAGCATGAATGCGTTTTGGTTAGCCCCGAGGCTATAAACTCTCCGAGAGGCGACCGTGACCGATCTAAGACTGTAGGATTTAGTTCTTATTCTTTTTGTTTTTTTTTTACCTTTTCTCTATTATGTGGGAGACGAGGCCCCGATGACGGCTAAAAATTGCAACGGAGATCCGATCAGACGAACGTACGACGCCAAATATCGACTGTTGGGATCCTTTTCGACGAACGCCACCTAAAAGCTCCGGAGGATAGTAGTGGCCATGCTACCTCCCGCTATTAAACGAGAGGACACGGGGGAGTGCCAAGGGCATTCTGCAACGTGGGATATCGGTGGTGGAAGAGATTCCCGCCACCAAGAAGAATCTGCAGCCCGTGATCCTCCGATTTAGCGAGCTACAAACACCGTGGTGAACTTCGAATTTTGCGCGCCGCGACGATAGGTCGCCATATTTAAGGATCTCGCAGTAGATTTGCAAAATCGATAATCGATCGCCTATTGAGGGCGCTAAGTACCGGCACCATGCCGTCTGATCACTCTGCCGTAGGCCTGCCTCGCAGGTAGAGCCCCGAGCTCTAGTGCTCGCGCTAATTGTAGAAATTACCTTTTGCAGTAGCCACGAGGCTGATTTTCTTTTGGTGTGAATTTCCTGCGGGAAAGCGTTTGAGTCTGTTGAGTTCGAGTTGGTGCATCCGGGGGCTCGTAGTCGAGCCGCCACGAGGCCTTGCATTTTGGCTGGAAAACGGTAAGCGTTAGCCAATTTGACTCATACTAATTTGAATTCGGCAAACGGCCATCAGCCATCTTGCCGTATTTTCCGAGCCACGAGGCTTTTAGAGATTTTTGCAAATCAAATTAAGACGACCTCCGAGTCGGTAGGCCGTCACCAGTGTCTCACGCAGTAATAGAGTTTTGAGTTTTGATTTTCGAGTAAGATTTTTGAGTTTTGTGTCACGTAATAGTGCTTTTTGTAGAGCCGTAGGTTTTCGCACGTGAGTGCGAGAAAGATAGTCTGACTACGTCACTGTCGCGCTCTCTTCCTCTCACGGAGAGATTCAGATCGTTATTATATTTTGAATTTGGTTTACTTTTTTTTTTTGTTTCGCCTACGAAGGCAGAGTTAGTTTAAGTTAATTTTAAGTAATAATTTTGTGGATTAGTTATTGTGCCTTGCGGGCCTATTCCAGTCTTTAATTTGTAATTTTTGTTCCACGAGGACCGAGTTTGTCGAGTTATTTATTTTTGCATTATTTTATTTTGTTATTGCTCTCCTACGTGGAAGCTAGTAGTTTATTAATTATTGTAAAACTCGTCAAGCGTGGCCAGGTCGCCTGTATACGACCTGTGGCCGTTCTTTATCCGAGGGGAGATATCCCCGATGGTTTAATCTATTATTTCTACTATTTTTTTTTCTTATACTATTTTTATTGAATAAATTCTATTTTTCTTTGTTAAATTCAAAGTTACGAGTCGTTAGTCAACGCCCTGCTAATCCTTCACTTAATCCCGACCCCTCTCCGCGGTACTGCAGCTAGCCGACGGTTATTATTTTGTTTAGATTTTTGAAATCGGCGGTTATCCGCCTGGCGCCCAATTTTTGCTATTTCTTTGTTTTCTTTTGGCCAATTGTCGAGTGGATTGATCTCGGAGGCTGGCTATCCGGTCCAGATCCGAGGTCTCAATAAAGTCCACGTCACAGAAGATTGAGAAGAACTAGACTGTGATCTCATTTAAATAATGTACTACTCTTTCAATAGCATATCTATGATCAAAGTTTCATTACGAGAAGCCTAGCCAGGTATTAAGAAAACCTATATATGTTCAAATCAGGGTTGAAGCGATATTCACCAGAAAATTTAATTGTCTATGTGGGTGCAGAACTATGATATTAGCATGTTATCATGCATTTTCAATTATTTCGGATAACGAGTCGAATAGAATTTTTTTTTTTTAGAATTCAAGTTTTTTAAGCGCTAAAGTCAAAGGAGGAACTTTAATTGATAGTTGTAAAAACATGTTCGTACGCCTCACGGCATAGTTACAATTTAAAAGAACCTTTTGTGTTGCCGGTTTCATGAATTATTTATTCACCACATACTCTGCACAATTAGATGCACCTAATCAACATACTATTATACGGGGTGAATCCCCAACGTCCGTACACGTAAATGTCCGGACGTTAGAAATTCACCCTTTATAACATAACGTATATTGGTTTGATTTTTATTATTATTCAACGTATGTATAAATGTATATGTACTAATATTCAAGATACCATTTTTTTTATTATTCAACGTATGTATAAATGTATATGTACTATTATTCAAGATTTATTTACTTATAAGATGATTACGGTTCTGGCAATGCGTATCCAGTATTATTAGGAATAAGATTATACGTTATATCGCAGTTGACATGTGATGAAATAGTGTTACGAAGTTACCTGTCAATTTTTAAATATATTATGTATTCAAAGATTCTAATTTGACGAGTCTATGAAAGCCAACATTAGTTTATCGAAGGTGTGCAGCCAAAGTGCAATTGAAGTTCATTGAATGGCAGTCTTATAATATATTATGTTGCAATAAAAAATGTACCTGTGAAAAACCTTCCTCCAGTGAATTTAACAAAAATACCCACATCTTCCATGTAAGCTCCAACTTCTTTTATAACTGACCATCACAAGAAAATACCATCAGCGTGTTCAACTTTGAGTATGAAAATTTAGAAACTATGGGCACCAAGACTTTCTTGACTCAAAATTGAATACACCAATGGTATTTTTCCCTGAAGAAGGACGTATCATAATATATCCAGAATTTTAGATTTCATGACGTCTGTTTGATGACCAAGGGATGTCTATAGGAAATAAGATGTTGATCCCATCGGATGTCCCAGTGACATTTTGAGGAAATCCTAGGATATCCATCATTGACATCCTGAGGTTATTGTGGGACCGGACATATGCATATCCCTGGGATATCTCCCGGACCTCAATAGATGTCTTGGGATAATCCCAGGATCATCACAATATCATTACAAGATATCTGTGGGATGTTCTATGGTCGACTTTGTGCTATGTGGGATGACATTGCTTGAAATTTTATTTCACGTGAATACCCTTTCGGATTGATCAAATGCTAGAAAAAAATAGGAAACCACTCCGACTTCCGGAACCCACCGTTAAACGGAAATGAAATCTTTTTTTTTTCAATTATTTTCTCTATTATATTATTTCACGCAGAATTATGACATTGCTTGACATTTTATTTCACGTAAATACTCTTTCGGATTGATAAAGTGCTAGAAAAAAATAGGAAACCACTCCGACTTCCGGAACTCACCGTTAAACGGAAACAAAATCTTTTTTTAAAATTATTTTCTCTATTTTATTATTTCAGCCAGAATTATGACATTGCTTGAAATTTTATTTCACGTAGATACTCTTTCGGATTGATAGAATGCTAGAAAAAAATAGGAAACTGTAATGTATTGATGATAGAATAAGAATACACATGTTAATGGTTCAAAGGCTTTATTCTTACTGACTTACAATGAGGTCTGGGGTCTAACCCCACTCCCTATTTATCACTCAACTGTACAGTACTCCTCCCTAGGTAAGAAGGTGTGTATACACTACACTCTTCCCCACTAATAGTGACAAAGTCGCGTTGTTGAGTGACAAGCTTAATTCTTTAGTCTAGGGGATCTTCTTGGTGCGATCCTTTGAGTACCCCCCTTTTGTATGACGTTTTGGGTTGATGATTGCCAGCTAGCTTGTTTTAATTAATTTGTATGTCGCTTGACAATGAGTCCGGATTCGAGTTTTACTCTGTATGTCACCGGCCCTAGCTGTTGGTGAACTACAGCTCGGACCCATGAGGGGTGAGTTGATGCTAAAGTGTTTTGCCCAAACCTTTTCGTCTGGTTGGAATGTGATCTTCCTCTTTCCCCTTGAGTTTCGAGCCTGTTTGTCTAATTCAATCTCGGTTTTTATTTGTGTGTCAGGGCGTAGCAAATCAAATTTGGTGCGTATTTGTCTACCTAGCATTAATTTAGCTGGTGTTTCGCCCGTTGTACAGTGTTTTGAGGTTCTATATTCAAATAATATGTTATCTATGACGGTTTGTACATTTTGTCCTTTACTTAACAGAATTTTCAACTTCCTTTTAAATGTTCTGACGAAATTCTCCGCCGCACCATTCGATACCGGATGTTTTACTGCTGAGAGGATGTACTTGATTCCTAATTTTTTTAGGAAGTCTGAAAATTCTTTACATGTATATCGTGGACCGTTGTCGCTTACTATTTGAAGTGGGAGACCGAATCGTGAGAAGACTTTCCTAAACACTTCTATGCATTTTGATGCGTTAGTTGATTTCATTTCGAAGAACTCTGGCCACTTTGTTTTTGCATCGATCAATACTAGAAAGGTGTGCCCCTTGTATGGACCTAAAAAATCCGTGTGAACTCTTTGCCAGGGTTTATCTGGCCACTTCCATGCGTTTACTTCGCTTTTGATAGGATTGTCTCCCACTTCAATGCAGTCGCGACACGCGCGTCCTATGTTTTCTATATCTAAGTCTATGTTGGGCCACCAAAAAAATGATCTTGCTGTGGATTTCATTTTAACTATGCCTGCATGTGAGGCGTGTAGTTCGTCCAATATTGTGCTTTTTAATTTTGACGGTACAATGACGCGGTACCCCCACAAGAGACAGTCTTGTTCGACCGTTAGCTCGTCTTTTTTCATGTAATACGTTTTTAGTTCATCTGAGATCAGTTTTTTGTTGGGCCAACCGTTTTTTATGAATAATGTTATTTTTGATAATTGCTTATCTCTCCTAGTTTCCTTAGCGATTAATTTGCTATCTAAACAGGTAGATGATTTTTGTTCTACGTAATTGAGATGAGTGTACTCTTCTAATTCGCTTGTACTGTTATTTTTGTTGTCTAGAGGAATTGGTAACCTTGATAGTCCGTCTGCGCTGTTGTCTTTCGATTTTACATGCCTAATTTTGTACTGAAACGCTTTTAGAAAGTCCGCGTATCTTTGTAATCTGCGCGTGGCCATAATCGGTATGCCTTTCTTTTCTCCAAAAATTCTGACAAGCGGCTGCTGGTCCGTACGCAATTCGAACTCTCTTCCGTATAGATAATCATAGAATTTAGTGATTCCGAAGATAATTGATCTAGCCTCTTTGTCTATTGTTGAATAATTTCTTTCACTATTTGTTAGAGATTTTGACGCATAGGCGATTGGACGGTCGCCTTTTGGAGTGTCATGCGAAATTATAGCTGAAAGCCCGTAGTCTGAGGCATCACACGTTAATATTATTTTTTTTTCCGGATCGAAATTAATAAGTACTTTAGCAGATTTTAAGTCCTCTTTCGCTTTTGCGAACGCGATTTGGCATGCCTCTGTCCAGTCGAACTGACTTTCGTTTAGGCATTGATACAACGGCTGAAATCTAGTGGCCCTATTTTCTATAAATTTGTCGTAGTAGTTTATCATGCCTAAGAATGCTTGCAGTTCTTTGACGTTCGTGGGTGTGGGGGCTTGATCTATTGCTTCTACTTTCCCTTTCAACGTGTGTACTCCTAATTGGTCGATGCTATACCCTAAGTAGTTGATTTTTCTGCAAAGCAGTTCACATTTTGATTTTTTCAATTTAAGTCCGCATTCTAATAATTTGTCTAATACATCCGTCGTATTTTTAATGCATTCTTCTAATGTTTTGCCTTTGACTACTATGTCATCTTGAAAAACCGTAACAAAGTTCATTTTAGAGAATATTTGTTCCATTTCACTCTGGAAGAATCCGGGGGCCGAGGATATTCCATATGGTAATACATTTTGCATAAAAAGACCTCGGTGGGTGCTTAATACTAGGTATTTTTTGGAATCCTCGTCTAATAAGATTTGCGCGTAAGCTTCTTTCAGGTCAATTTTGGAAAAGAAAACACCACCCTGTAGGTTGGCAATTAGGTGCTCGATTCGAGGTAGTGGATGTCTGGCTATCATTATGTTTTTGTTTACTGTGACTTTATAGTCGCCGCAGATTCTTACGGACCCGTCGGGCTTGATTATTGGTACTATCGGTGTGCCCCATTCACTTACTGTAACCGGGATTAATTTTTTTTTCTGCAACTAGTCTATCGATTTCATTGGATACTTTTTCTTTTAACGCGAATGGCATGGTTCGTGCTTTGTAAAATACAGGGCTCGTTTGTGTGCGCATTCTAATTGCAAATTTGGCTTTGCTATATACGCCAGTTCCCGGGGAAAACAGCTTCTCGTATTTTTTTTAAATTTGTTCTCTTTTAACTTGCAACAGCTTCTCTTCGTTGTGTATATTTGCGTTTTCCGTTTTTGGTTGTACCGTTTTGTTTTCATTGATGATATCTTCGCCTTCATTATTCTCCTTTTCTATTCTATTAACCTTATCTACCGACTGCTCAATACCTAATGGCCACAATCCTAATTTATTTAACCAGTCGCGGCCAATGAGTGGTTTTCCCATTTTACCCACTACATACAAGTTTGCTCGGGTCGTTATAGTGCCATAGTTTATTTTAATGCCTCGTAGCATTCCTATGGGTTTGCGTTTTTCGCCACTGTAATAGTTCAATACAATCTTGGTAGCGTTCAGTTTATTACTGACAAAATGTTTCTGATAATCAACTTCGCTTATTATAGAGATTGTCGACCCCCCGTCTACTTCCATAGTTATTGATTTGTTTTCTATTTCTACGTCTAGTCATTGTGGGCTTATTTCTATAGAATTGCAGTTTATGGAAAATAAGTCTCCATAGTTGTTTTCACCATCACTATCAATCTCGGATTCGCTATGAGTATTGTTTTCGTTTTGTTCAACGTTATGTACTTCCCTTGGTTTACCTTTTTTCTGCGCCTTGCATACCGTTGGCATGTGACCGATTTTACCGCAATTATCGCACTTTTTCGCTTTATGCCAGCAGTTCTGCTTTTCATGGTTGTATCTGCCGCAACACGTGCATCGACGTCCGTAGGTTGACCTTGCGTTCGTCTCGAAATCGCGTCGCTGGTTGCTTCGTTGTTTCCACTGGCCTCGTGCTTGTATGCGATGGGAGCTTGTGGTCTGGTCGTCCTTTTCGTTATCGTCTTCTTCTAGTTTGTTTACAGCTGTATGGGCGGCTTCTATTGCCGTGGCTGTTTTGATTGCTTCATCCACTGTGAGAGTTTCAATTTTGAATAAAGCGGTTCTAATTTGTTTGTTGCGGACTCCCGTTAGCAACTGGTCGCCTAAGGCTTCGTCCTCGTTAGCAAATTTGCAGTCTTTTGCTAATGTGCGTAAACACGCCACATACTGAGTGAACGTTTCGTTTTCTTCTTGTTTTCTCTCTCTGAAGCGTTGTCGTAGAACTGTCTGATTCACTTTTGGTTTTACGTAATTTTGCATTTGGGTTATTATATCTTTCAGAGCAGTTTCCTTGGGTTTCTTGGGTGCACAGACTTTCCTCACTATGCTGTAGGCTTCAGCATCGATCTTGGTGAGAAAGATTGCTCTTTGTTTATTATTGTCGGTGATGTCGTTTGCTTCAAAGTAGAGTTCTATTCTCTCTACGAACTCTTCAAAATCGTCTGTACCTACTTTGTAGTCGAGCTTGGCCGTGTACTCCATTATTTTAGTTTTCACTCTTTTCACTTCACTCTGTCTTTGCGTTTCGCTGTTCACTGCACTCTTTACTCTCGATGCGTTTGGGTTGATCTCTATCTCTTTTTTCACTTCCGCTCTTAATATTCGTCTTAACTCGTCTAGTTTGGAGTTTTCCGATGCCGGTATGTTCCTTGCCACTAGTTCTTTCAAAACTGTTTCTTTATCGAGGTTTTGTATCCAGGATGTCATTGAGTTTTGTGTGTGTGTACGTGAGTCCTTTAATTCTCGTCGCCACTGTAATGTATTGATGATAGAATAAGAATACACATGTTAATGGTTCAAAGGCTTTATTCTTACTGACTTACAATGAGGTCTGGGGTCTAACCCCACTCCCTATTTATCGCTCAACTGTACAGTGCTTCTCCCTAGGTAAGAAGGTGTGTATACACTACAGAAACCGCTCCGACTTCCGGAACCCACCGTTAAACGGAAATGAGATCTTTTTTTTTTCAATTATTTTCTATATTTTATTATTTCACCCAGAATTATGACATTGCTCGAAATTTTATTTCACATAAATATTCTTTGGGATTGATAAAATGCTGGAAAAAAATAGGAAACCACTCCGACTTCCGGAACCCACCCTAAAACGGGGGTGAAATACAATATCACAGCATAAAACTCTGGTGGTCGTCAAAGATGTTTGATATCAGAAATGCTCGGCTCGTCAGGCATAACTAATTACAATGACAATAATGGCGCAAAGCAGCCTTCGGGTAATGGCGCAAAGCAGCCTTCGGGTAATGGCGCAAAGCAGCCTTTAGGTAATGGCGCAAAGCAGCCCTCAGAAAATGACGCAAAGCAGCCTTTAGGTAATGGCGCAAAGCAGCCTTCAGGTAATGGCGCACAGCAGCCCTCAGATAATGGCGCAAAGCAGCCTTCAGGTAATGGCGCACAGCAGCCCTCAGATAATGGCGCAAAGCAGCCTTTAGGGAATGGCGCAAAGCAGCCTTCACGTAATGGCGCAAAGCAGCCCTCAGAAAATGGCGCAAAGCAGCTTTCAGGTAATGGCCCAAAGCAGCCTCCAGGTAATGGCGCACAGCAGCCCTCAGATAATGGCGCAAAGCAGCCTTCAGGTTATGGCGCCAAGCAGCCTTTAGGTAATGGCGCAAAGCAGCCCTCAGAAAATGGCGGAAAGCAGCCTTCAGGGAATGGCACACAGCAGCCTTCAGGTAATGGCGCACAGCAGCCCTCAGATAATGGCGCAAAGCAGCCTTCAGGTAATGGCGCAAAGCAGCCCTTAGAGAATGGCGCAAAGCAGCCCATGTATGATGGCGCAATGCAGCGTTTTGGTGCTTGTAACAGCGATTCTCGCGGGCTCGGGTGTTACCCGCAGGAACTACGATCAGTTAACAAACTAGCACCAACGTCGTTTACCTCCTCCGACTAGCTCGGTATGATGTTGGGCGCCAGACTCCGGGCTCAGAGTCCTCTCTCTCTCTCTCCCTCTTGCTCCAGCTAGCTAGCGGTAGAGGGATAATTCGTGGGGGCGAGAAATAAAAACACTCAACACAATACGAATTAGATTGGAATATTATTTATTAATTAAAAAGAAAAAAAGAAAAAGGTGATATCAATTTGTCCAGCCTATCACCTGGCTTCCGCTTTTTTTTCACCGCTACTTTGTGTTTTATAATAAGACTACTCGATGAAAACTAAACTATACAAAATGAAAGACTAGAACGAAACTGAATCAAATGACTCGACTATAATATGTAACTCCTCCAAATGACTCTACTCTAAGACATAAACTTCCTCTAACAATAGCGACTCGACTCTAAATTAACTCTTGAATAACGATTATAATAAAGCTAGAAAAAGGTACGGTTGACAGGTATCACAGGCGTAGGGGGGTATAGCCTTCCGCACTACTACCAGCTGGAGGCTTGGCTGTCACGTTGATTTCGAGACCGCAGTCTCTAGTCTCTAACAGACAGCTGATCACTCAACAGCTAGGAGGGGAAGGGAATCGGTACTCGTTAGCTCGGGACTAGGCCACGAGAGTGCTCTGACACGCAGCAGACGATCTGCGACGCGTGACGTCAGAACACCCGGGCAATATGGCGTCGATCCTACATAGGCGAATTTCTGCGCAGTGGCAATGTAAGCCGAAACGCTGACGCGCAGAATCGACAGCCGCTGAGAGCAACAACAAGTTCAAACTCGCCGGTTCTCAGCTAACACGCGGTACTCAGGGACTCGGTACTAAAGACGGTACTGAGGGAACGAAGAGCTTCCTGACTCTAACTCGAGACTCAAAAGGGATTTTAGGGACTCTAGGGGAAGAATATAGACTATCTTAGGGGGTCTGGACTGGATTGATCCTACCTGATCGGCTACGATGGCTCGGCCTCGTGTCTGACTCGTGGTCCGTGGGCAGGCGAGGGTCGTATAGGTCCAAATCAGTTTAAGTTCAGTCCAATATTCAAAATCAAGTCCAGTAATTTATAGCAGGGGTCACAATTAAACAAATCACCTCACTAAACACTCTTTAACACCTCAAAAACTCTGGGAATAACTCTCTCCATTCGATTGTGTTGATGGCACGTGAATTTACTCAACGGCTAGACAATGAATGGCTCTTCGTTTCCGGGATGCTAATTACCGCTTATCGCCGTTCGTCCTGCTAGCGCCAGCCGTCATCGATAGACCAATCCGAGGATCTATAGTCGATAAGGCATCGCTAGGACGAAGGGCGGCAATATTTAAATTAGCTAACGGGACTTTCGGGCTCTCGGGGTTACATACGCTCGTTTAGGCTGGTACGGAGGAGGTCCAAACGTTTGCCACGTTACATGCTATAATTAGCAGAATTATTATTTGAACAAAAGTAAATAAATTATCTTCTCTCAAAACTCTCTTTTTTCACTATCTGAAATATTTTCAGTCAAACTTTCATGTGTTCATTTCATGGTATACTCTCAATGCGTTTCCTGCATAATTTGCATAGGAATTTTTCTGGTCTCGTCGCACGTGATAATTGTCTTCGTTCGGTTCATTTTCTTATTTCTTCTTCTTCGTCATCAGTGTCTGCGTTCGATTTAAATATACATTGTTCGTGGCATTTGCGGTCGCATACTTTACACCTCACCGAGTTAGAGTCAGTTATGGTGAAGCAATTCAAGCACGTGTCTTTCATGTTCCCTGATTTTAATAGTAATTGGTGAGCAACTTGGGATCGGTATTTATCAGGGTCGAAATCGATTTCGAATGGCTTCGTATTTCCCAAACACTCCATGTAATACATTACGTATGCTCCACAACTGTGGCCGTCATTCGTTTTTTGATGTGGTCGTTGGTTCGATTCGGAGCTTACCTGCCAATCGATGTTCCTCAACTTACGAAAAGATGATTCGGCTTTGCAATAGCTTATGAAATCTGTGAATGCTTCTATAGCTAGGTGTGAATCACTCGTACTCTCATATGGATCCATTAACGTCAATTTTTTGTCTTCAATATTTGCACTTAGTAATCGCCAGTGACCTTCGAACAGATACGGCATCAGTAAGTTATTTTTTATAACGGTTGTCACTTCACAGATTCTTCTCTGTATCGAAATTCTTTTCCCACTGCAATCACCTACAATAAATATCATGTCGTCTGTCGATATGTAGGTAAAGTCGTTCCATTCGTGAATGTTTGAAGCTACAAAACAATCTATGACGACTCCGTCTATCCACATATAATCACGCAGTGTTGCGTACTCTTTCGTCGTTAATCTAAATTCATTCATTGATAGAACGTCATTTGAACGGTATACTCCGACCGTAACTGTTGACGATCTTGATGCCATGTGATAATTTGTGTGTTTTACTAAGCCGTTATAAAATTTTGGCAGGTTTGTTTCAGGTAATTTTTGCTTTACCGCTAATATTTCCTGTGTTTCTGTCGTATTGAACATTTCGTCCTCGCTAGGGTGATGATGTGTTTCATGATTGCTTGTTGCATTATTTTCATCTGCCAACCCACTGTGCACGTAATCATCATGATCAAACTCTGTAATGCCTGTGGCATTACCGTAGAATAATATCTCTGATGTTTCATTAACTATTTCTTCCTTGTGTTCATTGGGTTTGCTTTCTTTCAGTCGTATTCCATCAGTTGTAGTCTTTTTTTCAAAAATCTTTTTACATCTATCTTGTAGTTTTGATGTTCCCAAATGTCCCATGTTCCGTTTATTATATTTTTTTCGCATCCAACTTTCTTGAACAAGGGGATTTGAGGCGGTTTCGGGGTACTTTGGTTTCGGATGAGATTTTTGATTACCCTTTACGCGCACATCTAATATTATTTTCGCCATTGTATCCTTTCGCGCCGTTCGTAATTGCCTCACTCTATCAGCGATCGAAGAACTTGTAGTACGCTCGAAAACTATTTCTTTTCATACTTTATGAGCACTTTCTACACATGCATTACTGATGCGTGATATCGTGGGATCAACTGAATCTAAATCCAGAGATACCCATAAGACAGCGTAAGCCATGTATTTGTCGACTACATACTCCACGAATCTTGGTGCATAGTTCTTATTTGTGATATTGCTATCTTCTTCGTCAATTTCATGGAGCAAAACTGAAGTTATTGCGTTATATCGCTTGTAAAATGGAGAACTCCTGTAAATTGTAGCATCATCAGTGGGATAATATGTACAGTTGTCCATTTCATGTGGATCTTTTTCTTCATCTCCATCTGCGTCGTCGATATCCTTCAAAATTTTAGAGATGACCTCTGGCTTCTTTTTTACCATGCTGTTTAAAGCAATGATGCTATCATTAGACGTATCTTCACTTTTGGTGAGCAATATTGTTTCAAAGTATTTGAATATTTCGACCAATTTCCTAATATTTCGGCATATAGCCATGATCCCTACACATTCTAATAAAAATGATTTAATATTCATGTGCTCTTGGAATTCTCTGCGTATAGTTTCCGACACTCGCTTCATGAAATGCCCATAACATGTTTTTAGTATCGTTATATTCTTTGGCGGTAGTACGTTGTTGACACAGAATTCGTACATGAGATGCAAATAATTTCTAATGGTCAGAAGATTCCACTCCTGTAAAATTGCGTGTATAAAGGCCCAAGACCCGTCGATCGCTATGACGTTTGCAATCGGCCACTTTCGACCACATTTGATCACGAAACACCTAAAATTTTTCAAGAATACACTAATGGATGAAACGCCATGTTCGGATGTTATCATATGAGCAAGTGTGAGTAATTCTGTATCATGTTTCATTATAATACAATAATAAAATATTTTTTTACATTTCAAGTCTTGCGGTTTTCGGGCGACTGATCCGGTTGCATCTATATGAAGGACCGTTGGTTTTCCGTGATGTATAACATTAAGGTCTTCTTCAGTGTACATTATGGCCGTCAATGGTAGACCGACATGTCTCAAGAAAGGATCTTTTTTTTCGTTCTCTTGGATCCACAATTCCATCAGATCGGATAAATCAGATGACTTCAACTGTAATCGTTCTTGGCATTTCTCCTCCGACTTTGCCTTATACACCACGCGCAATATACGGAGATCCTGCATGTGTCCATCGTCCTTTATTTCCGTGTTTATTGTTTTTTGAATTTCGGTAAGGTAAGCCACTACGCTGCGGTGCCTCAAATTTTTTTTCCATTCCCTTTGTTCTTGGCCTTTCAGCACGTGAAAAGTCTCAGCCATCAGGTTTTTTTCGTGAACGATCGTGATTTTCTTGTCACTGGATACGGTAAGCCGAGCGAGGGGTTCTTCTAACTTGTCGATGCGAAATTGATATCTCTGTTCGTGATTTGGTTTTCTGCTTTTAGCATATGCTACGCAATCTAATAAATTATACCTCACCGATCCGTAAAAATTTAATGTGCAAGTACACTTCAAAGTGTACAACATCACATCCTCAATAAACTTTCGAACTCTATCTTCGTCATTATATCCGAGGGCAGCTTTGAAATGCGTCGAAGGAATTTCAACTGTGCCAATATCTTCTGTAAATATTTTCACTCTCTTCCGCTTGATTTACTTTTTTTGGGGTACTCTGGCTTGTACTTCACTGGAGCTGGTCTGCGGTTCGTCATTTTGGTCAGTACGATATGTGCCTTCACTACCGGATGATTTTATTACTTTTGGATTCTAAGAGCTTTCGCTGCTCGATGTATATTCATAAGGATCTTTTTCCTTCATTTCTTCGTCGCTGCTTTCCAATTTTCCATTACCGGACGTCCTGTAACATGGACTTGTTGACCTACGATATTTACTCTCCTCAAAGTTGCAAAGGATTTCACTACTCATTTCGTATTTTGGCGTAATGTCCGAGCCCTGCAAGCTCGAAGGACTTGGTAGAACGTCGTTACAATTATCGACTCCGGCAACGTCGATCTCATCTTGCGTGGCACCGTTCTTTTCTGGAGATAGCTGTTTAATCGCGGTCTTTTCTTCAAGTACTTCCCAGTGACCATGACGTTGTGCCCCGGAAAACAGCAGATTCAAAGTTCTGTTTTCAACCGCGTTATTGTTACTTTCGCCCATTACGCGAATTATTGCATCTTCTTGTACCTTGCGAAAAATGGCTACAGGAAATTCCCACAATTTGAAGAACATACTGATTTCGAAGTCAGTACCATATGTGCTGTTTGAGCCCATCTTCGTAGCGTAGTCAACTTGGTCTTCATACACGGCTTCCTCCTCGCATGTACTACGAAGCATGTCAACTTCATCGGACCAGTTGTCGACTACGTGATCAACGATTTCCTTCCGTACTTCGGCATAGTTTTCCTGGTCTCCGTAAACGTGATAGGAAAAGCACCGGAATAAGCAATTGCCATCACCAACGACTTTAACTACATTATACTTACTCGTAAAATCGGAAATCTTACTAGATCCATGCTAATGGATAATCTGCACAGACACTTGCTCACCACTTACACAAGGTTGTATCTCATATGATTAATTAGCGTCGACCATACTTATCTGTTTTCCTTCCGCTTTTTCATTTCCTTCAATTTTTCCAGCGAGTAATCCTCTTACCTGGTTTCTCAACTCGTCGTTCGATTGCCATAAGTATCGTCAATGCCTTCTCCTTTTCGTGTCACATTTCACTTTCAATATTGAGGCCACCTGTCAGAAAAAATGGCAGTGAGTTAACTCTTGGCGACAACTTTATCGATCCGTGTTTCATGATACTGTTATCCCAGCTCTAGAACGTTGTTTTTTTTCAATTGTTTCAGATTCTTGGGCCGACTGTTTTTGACTGATTTTTTTCATATGCAAAATTCACTCACATGATTCACGGAAAGCCCATGGGTTACATAGAACAGTCTCCCACTTTTCAAATTGTGGAAATAATTTTTTTTCAATAATTTTATCACGCAATTGAAGATAATTTCTCGTTTTTGAATGTACGATTGAGGAAAAAATGAACAGGATATAACTAGTCGGTTGCGAAAAATGTTATTTCGATCAAATAAACAGTTCTTGGCAAAAATACTATTCGATTAAATATTCCCCAGATAGCAAGCTTGTCCGAACGACGTCCGCGAGCCGTCTTTTCTAAGACGTCTGAGTCGTAACGTCCATAAGACGTCTCCAAAAAGTCGTCAATATCACGACGTCTAGAAGACGTCTGTGGAAAGACATTATTTTGACGTCTCATTTCCAAACTAACATTTTTCAAGTATGTCGTATTATCGTCTAAAAGACGTCTTATAGTCGTCTTAGGGTCGTTAGGCAAGTATGCCGTAATTAGGACCTATAGGTGGCAGCACAGTTACATTTTTAGTACGAGAACACGATACAAGCTGCGCGGCTCACGCTTCCGTTTTCGGGATATTAATAATAGAAGGAAAGAAGAGAAAAGAAGAGATCGAAGAGATAGCCAAGGACGGTTTGATTCGCAGATTGAGGTAAGTTTTGGATATGTCTTGGCTTATATCGGCGGGTGCTATTAAAAATCACAATACGATTAATGTTATCCTGTGCCTGTTAGTCGGTAACCGGAATACATGTAATTTCTAACATAACCAGCATGAGATAACATTACATAACATAACCTCAAACATAATTCAATATGTCCACCAAAATGTTTATGTATGATTGAAATAAAAATGTAATAGGGGAAGGTAGGGCGAAACCGGCTGGTGGGGCGAGACCGACCAAAAGAAAAAAAAATTACATGGTATTCAACTCGGAGCCTTATTAGAGTGTCAATCGGAATATTCATTTAACTATTTAGTAATCTGTACAGTAATGTTCATTAATGGGTTCGCGGTGGCTAACTCTTTTTCAGATTTTTTCGGAAACGAGACTCCATTCTATTCGTATTTCATGTGCCGATGACCGAAAATATAATAATAATAATTGTGACCCCTTATAAAAATATTATAATATTATTCTATTTGATTGTATCCGAAAAAGCCCGAAAAAAAACAGTTAACCACGGCGAACCCATTAATGAACATTACTGACCATCGCAAATTACATCCAGGTTGAAAAGACTTGAGATGTAATCAACAAATGTATCAACTTACAATTGACAATAGTGTCTAATTAGAGTTATATATGTTGTGACGTTGCATTTTGCAACTGTCGCAGTCAGGCCACTAAGATCAGTGACGACGTGAGGACGGACAACTCCAGAAAGTAGCCAAGGTCTCAGGTCACAATTTAATTAATTATCGCTTATAGTATTCATCATTTCTTCCCGTCTATTCTATGAAACTCTGTAAAATGTCGACGCTCGGAGGACTACGCCAGGACGTCGAGGGATTCATCCGACGTCTAAATCGAGGTCCTTTCCGAATTATTGGTTCCCGTCTCTCTCTCCAACGCTCTCAGTCGTGGATGCCGCAGGAAAGGTCGAATAAGGGCGACTCACTGAGTCCCTCCTCCCGTTCCCGCAGACTCCTCAGCCTGGTGCTGGACCACTTCCCGTCAACTATTTCTGGACGTCTCGGCAATGGTTGAATAGAGCAGGGCGAACACCCAAAAGTAACCCGACCAAAGCTTCCCGTTGCCGAAGACTTATCGACCCGGAGTCGAGCTAGACCATGTCATCGACTTTCTCGTCATCGTCACGCTATCGTGGGGTTACCCAAGAAAGGTCCCGATAGTAGAACTGCAATCGTATGATGCAGGCCTGTCCGTAAGCCTTCCATACCGCCCATGGGGAATTCTGGATGCAGATCCGGTTATTGGGGCATCAGAACTTCCGCCAGATCCTCTAATTGGTCAGTTTTCTAGTTAAAGCGCAACTAGGGTGCACTTCATCCCGACGATGATCCCGAGGAGTCCCGAGACGAGAGACCAGAGCAGAAAAGAGAAGAGACGAGGAGAGAAACCGTCGAAGTC
Source organism: Tenthredo livida (assembly GCA_963992785.1). Lineage (NCBI taxonomy): Eukaryota > Metazoa > Arthropoda > Insecta > Hymenoptera > Tenthredinidae > Tenthredo > Tenthredo livida. The sequence continues at coordinate 7,600,996 of OZ023073.1, forward strand.
CCGTCTACTACATTTGAAATATCCCGCCGTACCGTGTAGCTAACTACACGCCTGGACAAATATTCAAAACTCAGGCGAAATAGGACAACGTGTTCCCGAAAGTACGTCCAACCGTACTCGGCGCCTGATTGGTCGCCTAAGCTACGTGCGAAGATCGGCTCATGGCATGGAATTCCCGAAGCTATAAAATGTAGGACGACACAGGACTCGATCTACTTCTACGCTCGTCCGTCTTCACGTCAAGAGCTTCAGATCCCGACAAAATACCGAATATCCCGACTATCCCAAGTGGTTACAGTGCGTCATAGCTTCTCTATTCTTATTCTTTTTCCTCTTCATTCTGTTATTTCTAGTTTATCGTAGAATATTTTAGTTAGAATCTTCTAGTCTTCTTTCTTTAGTTAGAATATTTCTAGTTCATCGTAGAATATTTTAGTTAGAATCAGTTAAAAAGAACACTAGGTGTCTTTGTGTTAATCCCGTACTTGTACGAGGAATCTTCTATTTCTTCAATAAGGTAAGACCTATTTTCTGTAAAACCACGAGCTAGTTCACGAATCCCGTCTAGTTATTTAGTCTGTTATATATTATATATTTGGTGTGACGTAGGTCACGAAATAACGGAACGCAAGTCTTCGACTGCGTCCCGAGTTTTTAGTATTTTAGTAGCCTGATTAAGGACGGATTCACGAGCTGACTCGTGCTTAGCATCTCTTTGTGGGTTTCCTTTTCTTTATTCTATTCTATTCTTTCTCTTACGCTGCTTAACGCATGCCGTAGAGTATAGTGGCTTATTCTTTTCTAAGTAGCGAATAAAATGATAGCGATCGACCTGTAGACGAATAATTTCTGGAGATAGCGAGTGTAGAAGCAAGCATTTGTTATTTAATTTATAGTTCTTAGTTAATAATATTCTGTCTGATTTATTCCGCATGATTATTATAATATAATATTATCGTCTGATATCTTTTCCCGTTCAATTGAATGGTATATTCCGTATCATATCGAATCGCATGGCTTTGATATTTTTGCTATTATTCTATTGTATTTTCTGTGAATATTATTTACGATCTAATTCCGATATTCTTGAAACTGTCTGAGGCATAACGATAATTTTGTAAATCGAGTTCTATATCCCGTAAAATACGGCAAATTTGTTAATAAATCAATCAGATATGAAATGTTAAACATTCTCGTCTAATTTGGCACCCCGCCCCTCTACCGTAATTAGTTGATTATATTCTGAGCTAACTGGCAAGTTCCGCCGTCAATCGTCTAGTATTTGTTATATTTATTATATTTCAAGTGACGTTTTCACGTCTGGCGCCCAACTCTAGTTTTTGGTCTTATTTCTTTAATTAATTCATCTCTCCCGTATATTGACGCCGAAGTGCACGGATTACCGGGTTACCCCTTATCCCTGAAAAAGTGGTATTCGTTGCAATGTATATGCTTCTAAATAAATAAAATTTGGTTAAAAAAAAATCAGAATCTATACATTTTATTTATTGACCGCGCGTGCGCCATATTTACTTTCGAATAACATAAAAACATCCTTATTTGGAGATCCTGTAGAAGTCGCCCAGACGAGACGTCGAAAAGACGTTATTCTGACGTCTTATTTTCGATCTGACATTCTCAAGTATGTCGTATTATCGTCTAAAAGACGTCTTATATTCGTCTTCGGGGCGTCTATAATATGTTGTCAGAAATGCGACGTTTTTATGACGTCGCAAATCGGGACATAAGACGTCCCTAAGACGACTATAAGACGTCTTTCAGACGATAATACGACATACTTGGAAAATGTCAGATTGAAAATAAGACGTCAGAATAACGTCTTTTCGACGTCGCGTTGCTATCTGGGTCGTTACTTCAGAATCTGTAGCGGAGACCGTGGGAAAGTTTGCAAATCAACTGGGAATTGCTAAAATAAAATTCTTCCCGACAACCTTTTTTTCGTCGAAATTTTTGATAAAATAGCGATAATATTTTCGACAAGTTTCGACAAACTATGATTTTGGAAATTTATATTTGTTTCTATGAATTTCCAGCTGAAGCGCACACTTTGCCCCGGTTTCGCCTATATCCAAGAAAAACTGAACGTTGTAGGATAGTGTATTCAACGTTTCCCAACAAACATTTTTGAATAGAGTGACATTTTTTGTTAAATATTCTCCACAATTGAACAAGTATAGGGCTATTCTACGTAATCCATAGTATTTTTGTCAATTTTCTCAGATCTTACAGAGTGGTCCGAAGTTTGGGATCGAAAAAATTGATAATTCAAAAACAAGTAGTCCGAAAAGTGAAACAAAACTCACAGAAATGTTTTAGGGCTAGAAGAACAGCACAAAGAACACAGATTAAATCGGGGATGGTCAGGCTAGGTGAATTAACGTGGACAGCCCCATAGAAGGTTGTTCTCATCCGTAACCATTTTGTAACAAATCGTAAAAAAAAAAATCGTCAACCCGCAACGATAACTACATTTGTATGGATATTACTGATTTTTGTCTTTTTTTTATCAGATAACCCGTTACTGAGATATCAATGCCACCATGGAGAGGGAATTTTTTTTTTTTTTGCACTAAGTCAGGGCCCATATCTTTGTTTAATTTCGTTATTTCTCAATAAAAATTCATATAAACCACGTTTATCAATATACACTTCATAAAATAAAAATCTCCGATCCCTTCATTAATTAGTTATCCCAGTAAAAAAAATTCCTAAAAATCAGTTACTTTTTCGATCATCACAGCGGCTATCCCCCTTAAAACGAACTTCCATTGCCGTAGAATTCTTTCCGGTAGCCTGGAAATTGATTTTCTCAAGCGACGCAACATTCTCTGCAATTGCCGCAGCTAGTGTTGAGAGGTTCGCAATCATTTCAGGTTTCATTTTCACAATGATGTGTATTGTTGAATCACTTATACCCGCGCGAATGGTTCGTATGAAAAAATTATATGAACTTATTATTATAAACGAACGTTGTCTATTCAACACTTAACACTAGAACTGACTACACTAATTTATTGAAAAATATGTTCTTTCACACTTCTTACGCTAAATTATTAACCGAATCTTGTCTTTTCAACTCTCAACACTAGAAACTTTACAGGAATGTTTTTTCGTCACCTTTTTAATTATTCTCAATTATTGCACTGATACCTTAACACTCAATTATTGCACTAATACCTCAACGCTAGATCGTAAACACGACGCTGTAAAGAAGAAAACGAGTGCTATCCACGATCCACACGCTTCCACGCATCCATTCAAACTGTTGACGGAAACAAACGTAACTGAGAAAATTACGGCAGCAACTGAATTTCGCAAATGATGTGCAGTGACGTTCTTTCGGAAAATCGCGCAGTCGACTGACGATCGGTCTTTTGTTTTCGCTCTATCTCTCTCCAACCCTAAGCAGTCTATCTACCCGAGGCTGTCGCGGCACCACTCTTGGCCAATAGAAGAAGACCAGCGGTCGAGCGCAAGCTTCCAGTACGAACGATGCGAGAACCGTGCAAGATACGGCAAAATAGTATAGGACCATTATTGTAAAGCAGAAAATTTTGAACGAAAAAGTCCGGGAGGGCATATATCTAAAATTGATGGATTTAGCGTGGGAGGCATCAGAAGTTTACCGGCGAAAATGCCATGGTTCGGTACATTGGGCGAATGCTACAAACCGCTTAGCCCGGTAATAATCATAATTTCACTTCAATCTGAAAATCTGTGAAACGGATGTTCTAGACAACGGATGAAATATTTGTACTGTGAAGAAAAGATAATTGAAAAATGTAATATTGGTGACAGTTTTCTTGAAAAAAAAAAGTTTCATTCGCAGAAATGAGGTAGAATACACAATATACGGGTGTCCCAGAATTCGTGACGAGGAATTAACAGGGTAAATCTTGATCAAGAACGGGATCCAAATTTCCGTAGCCGTTTCTTCCGGAAATGCTTAGATTTCTCGTTATGATTATTTTAAATTCAGTCAATAACGCGCGATTTAAGAACGGGCGCTTGTCGGTGTGCTCGCCGCTTGGTTGGGTGCACTTTGTTTCGCGGCGACAATAGGCTGGGAGACGCACATACAACCGAGCGGTAATCACATCGACAAACGGCCGTTCATAAGCTGCGCGTTATTGGCTGGATTTGAAATGATTATAACGAACAATCTAAGCCTTTCCGGAAAAAACGACTAAGGAAATTTCGATCCCGTTTTTGATCAAGATTTACCCTGTTAATTACTCGTCACGAATTCTGGGATATAGATTTCTATCGTCTGCTCTATGATTTGGTGTCTCTTGATTAAATGTATGGGGTAATTATCAAAGAATGTTGCGTATTGTGATGATTCTTTTGCTCAAGTAGCGGAATCATTACTTTTTCGCCAGGGAAATAGAAATAAAACAATTGCATACAAAATATCATGATATGTAAGGTCAATTTTTATTCATTGCATCAAATTCAATTTTATCACGAAAACATAGGAATCCTAGATTTATCTCCTCGACACTTTACAAATTGTAATTATATAGTAGAAACACGTCTTGTCGTCAGAAAAAATAATGTCGAGGAATCATAGTGATGCCATACGTGGTCTTATTTAAAGTTATAACGGCATACGACTGTATGCAGCATTCCATAAGGGATATAAAGAATTAGTTGCTCGCCAATCAAATCGATTGTACCATTTGAATTGAATTGAATAGTACGGTATCGCATTTTTTCAATACTAGCATATCATAACAAAAATAATAATAATAATAATAATAATAAATATCAAAGATTAAGGATATCATTTGGATAACAGAACGAAGCTTGATTCTGTAAATAAAATTATTTCTGTACATTATATTGTAACGTGTCAATCTGTCAGACCCTAGGCCTGCTACGATTGGACGTCCAAAATCAGCGAAAAACTGGACAAATTCAGAAGCGCCGCTTGTGACGTCACAAGCGACGACCATCGACTATAAAAGGGGCTGCCGAGTTAGCTCAGTAGCGTATTCCAGGTAGAGCACCGGTGCGACTCACAACATATAACTTGGCACGATCGAGCCAAAGCGGCCGTCGTAGCACATAGTCTTTCAAACACTATACTCGCTAAGATAGGAGATAGTAAATTCAATCGTTATACAATATACAAAATTTAGAAATCTATTCTTGCTAAAACCGCAGATAGTAAAGTCTCTTAAATCAACAAGAAGCGTTAACTAAAGCAGTACTGCTATCTTAATTGATTCAATATTTAGTTGTATTCTCTAACAGGGAAATAGTCGAAATTAGATGATTAAGCTCTTTGTAATCTTATATATTATTTTTGTTAGGCATTTAAATATCATTTTCTCACGAAGCTTATTGAGTATTGCATGACATTTCTGTGTCTCTATCCTGTAGATTAGCATACCACACGAAGGCAAAATTAGAGATCAGAAAAACATTAACAGATGCGTACGGCTGCGGTCTAAGCGACCTGTATTCGAGGGCCAGTTGTTGTGATTCTGAATCTGACACGCAGGCTCGGATTTAGGATCCTGGTTCTGCAAGATAGAGTTGAATTCGCAATAGCAGGGACCGCTGGCTTGGAATACCACCTGGTTCAGTGAGGGTCGGCAAAACCTTATGTTTTGTATTATTAAAAAGCTTTGGCGGTTGAAAGACCTGAGAAGCATTGAATAGCGTAGGATTGTAAAATAATAAAAAATCTGTGTTAGGTGGCTTTTTGTGTGGCATTACCTATCTTTTCCCCACCCACAGTGTCAAGGAGTCCAAAATCATTCATAAATTAATTAACAGTAAAAATCCAACATCTTTTTAGATCTAAAGATCTAACGATCCAGACAATTCGTAACGTTACAATATATATATATATATACCGGGAATATTCGGTGAATTAGAACGATCCCCTTCCTACGACCAAACCAACACAGGCGCGCACCGCGTGCGTGAGGCTCGGCGGATGGGGCTGAGCGACCAGTGGTGCTTCTACCGAATCTTCCGCGCTAGGCCGAGTCCGCATAGCCCACCTCGATACTTAACCTAAAAAGCAATCATCGCACTGAACACGGAAAAGAATGAACGCGAATCAAATGAATTTGCCTGATGTGAACATTTATTTTCGACATTTATGAACGAATTTGAAATCAAATATTAATCAATTGGATTTGAGTATTGATTATCATTGTTTAGGATCGATATTGGAGACGAAGTGGAACAGGTAAGTGAAGGGTAAATCATTGAAGACAACATGGTCAAAAATTGTTTTATTTATCGATTTATTTATTTATTATAAAAAAAATGAAATTTATGGCTTTATAGCGTGCGGAGGGGATTCGTCGCAGGAGTTTGTAGTACGTCGACAATCAGGTGTCGAAGAAGAATAAATCCCACGAAAAACATCCAAAGATGTAAAAAAAGCCGCCAAGTACTCAGACGAAAATCACAATTGCTTTATAAGTAAAACGGTTCGCCAGTCTCTGTCGTGAAATCAAGAAAAAAGCCAAGCACCGAACGTACAACTGCGATCTCTCAGCAATTTGTTAAAAAAAAATAAAAAAACTCGAAATAAAACTCAAGTGTACGTCGTGAAGTCGCAGTTTCGTGTGAGGATATCGAAGCATCATTCCAAGAGCTACGTACTTGGCGGGCACATTCGTTTTTTCTTCTTTGTGTTTGTTGGTCTCGCGTTGAATTGATATGACCATATCGTATTTTGCGAACCAGTTTTGAAGTACTATGTTTTCGGTCGCTGATTATAAACATGTCATGAACTTTGCATCGACTGACGAATGTTAGATTCGCAGATAACATTGGTTCTATAGGTACAAAATTATTTAAAATGCATCTTCCGATCTTGTCGAACGACTATGTCGTGGCAGTTGCAGGATCAGCGGTTGCGAGTTCACGGGAGTGCGTAGCGCGGGTGCCTTTGGCGCCTGCACTACCCACTCCCTTGAACTCGCGACCGCTGATCCTTCAACTGCCACGATTGTGTCGTTGCAAATGATTATTCTCCACAAGCGAATGAGCAACAATTTAGTACATTATGCTACTAGGGAGGAGAGTGCGTGGTTTTTGCTGAGTGCGAGGTTCAGCACGAGCACGAGGTGAAAATTTGCTCCTCCCTAGTGGCATATATCACTTTTTACCCGACTAGATAAAATGTCCATATTGCATCCATTAGTCAAACACAGCAATTTAATCAATCAAACTTAGAATCGGTCAAACTTTGAGTTTTTCTGCCTTTAAAATTTACTTTTTTGACCGCAAAATTCACTTATTCTTCCCTCTGGTTAGAAATTGATTACTTTCCGCCCACATTGCAGGGATGGAGTATAGTAATTTTATTGTAGTCGGGTGAAAAATATTTTTGCACTCAAGTAGGGCCGAACTGTTACGAATATGGGTTTGAGGTATTGAAATTGATCCTCCCCACTACATGTATACGCTCGTGCACTTGCACATACGCCTGCATCGTGGGCAGGATTGTATGATATAGTATAGGTACACCAAAGCAATCATCAACTGAATTTTATATTTATCATTATATCAAACTGTCATACTCTATGCTACTTATAGCATATACGTATATCCGTAGATGCATGTTTTAGGTTTCATACGGAAATAGCAGAGTAGAGTTTTCTTGATTCGACCATATTGCAAGTGAATAAGTTTATTCTTCCATAATTAATACTACATAGTGAGGTATGTGATTCGAAAGTTCTGAGTCTGATTTGATAATTCAATGACAGTGGAAACGACCACGATTTTTATTGATTATACAAGGTATCTATGTCTGTAAAGTCATACACATAGTTAAAGACACGTAGAAGTATATTCTGAAACGATTATTGGTTTGAAAAACTAGTTTTTCAGTGTATTTAATTGCTGTCGCATTGAAAACTCAATTTTTGCGTAAAACGGAGCGGTTTGACCATACAGCTCTAGGGAACCGAATGTGCCCGCCAAGTACGTAGCTCTTGGAATGATGCTTCGATATCCTCACACGAAACTCCGACTTCACGACGTAGACTTGAGTTTGATTTTGAGTTTTTTTATTTTTTTTTAACAAATTGCTGAGAGATCGCAGTTGTACGTTCGGTGCTTGGCTTTTTTCTTGATTTCACGACAGAGACTGGCGAACCGTTTTACTTATAAAGCAATTGTGATTTTCGTCTGAGTACTTGGCGGCTTTTTTTTACATCTTTGGATGTTTTTCGTGGGATTTCACTTTTTTTTGCAAGTACCAGAACTGAGAAAGATTGCTCATTCAATTTCAGCAGGGTTGTACGTTATTATAGTTTGATCTCCACAAGAAATACATTCGGAATTTGGACAAGGGAAAGAACATTCAGCGAAAGACAAACACATTTACTCCAATTGTCAACTGTGACAAACATAAATGATTCATTAGGTACAACTTAACTTTGTCTTATACAGTATCAGGTTGAAGTTCGTAATGTTCTTTCAATCAAATATTCGCCAAACAATTCTCAAATTCAAAGCTCGAATTTCAAATTGATCAAGAACGGTGTATAATTCCTCAAATTGTGTGAAACACGTTATTCTAGCATATTTTGCAATTCTAACAACATTTGAATCACGAAATATTGCATTGTTTCAACGAATATTCTGTTAAGTTAACGTTACGAACTTCAACCTTAATATACAGTTTTAACTTAAATTAAGTACTGAATCAGTAATTTTCCAACCATAGTTTGGAAGACAGTGTTGCCTGACGCAGTAACAGGCTCATATGTGTTCTGCAAAGTTGATTGTTCGGAGCTTGCATGCTTGTCTACTGCGATTCAATTCAGGACACTGTGTGAATCATACAAATCAATGAACGATCAATCATCCAAATGTTACAGTAATTACTAAAATATATGACATGTTGCCGTGGTGAAGGTGAGCTGAGAAATATCGACTCGTATAGCATACCTTCTAATATGTGATATCCAGATTGATTCTTTTGCTCACTCTGTGGCGTGAGATTTCAAATAATTCTGGAGATTGTACAGCCTTGAAGTAATAGTAGGCTGATGTTTGGTTTTGGAACACTAGCCATTCTGAGCTTGTGTCCGTGTTTGTGGCCATGTAATAATTTTAGTGAAGGATGATCGACTAAAGTAGCTGAATGTGCCGAAGAGCGATGTATCGTTCTCTAGATCAATAGAAATTCTGGTCTTTGCAGGCTTATCTGTAATCCTGAAATATTGACTCTCATGATCTCATGACGCGTCACGCCTGCAAATCATAAAAATACACAAAATTAATACTTTGATGCCGCAGTGGTGTTTTTCTGGGTTTGAGTTTTATTGATCAAGGTGACTTGAGAGCACCAATTTCATACCATACCTTTTGATATAAAATCTTTCAATGTATTCATCCAATCATGTTGAATAGCGGCTGTGCAAGTTCGGATGATTCTCACAATAGCTGTGTTCTGATGAAATGTTTGGTCAGGTGGAAAATGAAGTGAGCGACCAGAAATGTTGAGTAAAGATAGTGTGATCTATGGATCTATGGACACTTCAGGTTGTAGCGGTTGGAAGCTAATCGTCAGTCTTGAAATGATAGCTCTTCCGAGTTTGTTTGCCTGTACCAGTTTCTTACATTGATTCTGTATCCTGTAAAAAACGGTCCAAACATTGATTATGTAATAATTACTAGTCAGTTGGTAGGAGCTCACCAGTTATGGGTTCTCAATTTTATGTTTCATCAACAGAGCGACTCAAAAAGTATCGATTTTTGTAGCATACCGTCTACCGTGTGTTACTGAGGTCCATTCTGGTAGCTGCTGTTTTATTACTGAGCTAAGGAGGTTTCCATTCAATCAACGGTGCATTGTGATCGTATAATCTGTTTGTACATACTACGGTAGATCTTGGTTGGACTTAGGTTAGAATCTAGCTAGCTAAGTTTTATCTGTCATGATTTTCAACGTGGCTCCATTCAATTTATGTTCGTGAAGTATTTCTTTGTTCTTCAAAAAATTTCTTTGATCACGGAGAAGAAAACTTAAGTAATACAACAAATCCCTACTGGTATATCTAGCTTTTGATCGCCGTATACATACTTATCCTATGAAATTGGACAAAATTTACAAAATAATGAAATTTCGGGATCATAGTCCTTGAACAATAAATTTCTACAAACGAAAGACACAGAGGTATATAACATTATAGTGTCAATTATATCGGGCATAGCTGTTAATTAAGTATGAATAGATTATATGACAAGATGATATGTGTGTGTCGCATGATTCAGGAAGCAATAGCCGTGATAGTGATGAATGATCATGTATAATAACAAGAACAGTTGGAGTTGTATATGGACTGCAATTTGTATGTGATGATAACATTCTCATAGTGAATCTAATATTCTAGACTCTGATAGTGATAAAAAATGTAACATCGACAATTATATACAATAGAAACAAAAGTTGAAGTTGTCTATGGACTGCAATGTATATTATGAGTTTTTGTGAAAATACAGCATGGAATAATCAAACGAACTTTTGTTATATGCGTGGCCAATATGCTTGCGATATTTGTAATAGAAGCAGTGTTGTTTCAGGGCGTATCCAGAAAAACTCACAGTATGTGACTAGAACATTCTGATAGTAAACTCATTATTTCACATAACGTTATATTGATTGGTAATAAACCCCATTGCAATGGAGTAAAAACGCTGATTCTGAGTAATGTACATAGACATACATCAAACGTTTAGTAGACTTCCAATCTCGATGCATGTAATTGTAATGTTGCTATTAACACTGTTAAATTCGAATAAATTAAGGGGGTATAGGACTGCTGGAGCCTTTAAAACAATTATATTTTTCGGGGTGTGATTACAATGAGCGTACTTCGAATGGGCGAATTATATTTTAGTGCATGTTTATTGGACTCAAAGTGAACCCTACAGAAAATATAGATGAACAAAATCTTGATAAATATAGAAATCCGGAGCTATTGAAGCAACGCAGGTTTTTTCTGGATTCGTAGCTGGCCCGCATGATAACTCAAGAGCCAAGGCACTTAGAGAGCTGAAATTTTCACGAAATTTTTATAATACCTGTGTGCATGGTGAGAACCAGTCTCATTAATTTACAAAAAAAGATGTCAAAAATATTCGAAAAAAACGAAATTTTTTCGAATTTATTCAAAAAAAATCCTGTTCTTCGTTTATAAAATCCCTCACAGAATTTTGCCGTTGACGCGACTGGTTCACACTGCGCACAAAGGTATTATGAAGATCTCGTGAAAGTTTCAGCTTCCTCAGTGCCTTGGTTCTTGAGTTATCATGCGGGCCAGCTACGAATCTGCGAAAAAACCTGTGCTGATTCAATTTCTATATTTATCAATATTTTTTCATTCATATTTTTTCAGAGGTTCATTTTGAGTCTAATAAACATGTGCTCAAATATAATTTGCCTCCCTCGAATACGCTCATTGTAATCTCACCCAGAAAAACATGATTGTTCTAAAGGCTCCAGCAGTCCTATACCCCCTTAATATCATGCCACATGATGTCAAACAGTTGCTAGCTCAAAGAACAGAATTGAATTCGAGTTCTTGCCACATTGAGATTGAAAATCTACTGTAACAACGGTTAATAAATCAAAGAAGTCTGTCATGTTCTATCAACATATACAGACATTATTGATAGTCAATCTCCGTATGCAATTATACGCACGATTGTTCCACCCAGTGTTGGGACGGATTTAACGACCAATTCTTAAACACTATAAAATATTTTAATAGTTTCCCTATAGCTATACTATGCTTGATGTGAATACATATACTAGTCGGTAAATGTGGATGTAGTGTGTAGTGTATATTAGTGTAGGCTTGAAGAATAGAAGTAGATAATATGGTTCATGATAATAGTTCAATCATTTCGAATAATACTGTATAATAAAAATGTATAATGATGGAATAGTCATATTTGAACCAACCAAGTTAGTGTATTAAGAATGATTGAGTCGTGAAGCAAATAGAAGATAAAGTCGATTCTTCATGCCATTATTGAGATTAAGTGTCTTTGTTTGGGAAGCACTAACTACTTATTCATTTATATTTGTTCGTGCACCCTCGGTCTAAGACGAATCCCATCACACTATCATATTAAAACGAACAATTGTGTTAGGAATCTCCAACTCCGTGATGTATATACTATGCGACGTTCCAACACTGGATGGTATCATAAAAATGGTTTTGGTCGTAATAATCCTGTGATAAATTAAAAGATTAGTAGATTAGTAGCACTATATCCTCCTATGTGCATTCAGGTTGAAGTGTGAATCCGCATGACTTGTATGCGCATGGCTGCGTGGGACTCTAACTGAGTTACGTGATGTATGGTGAAAATATTAATTTTTTCATCCATCGTCAGCTGCTGAATGTAACGTTGGTAATTCTGACCGATCTAGCAGTAACTCTGTAGTGTTCCAGCCAATATTCGATATCAATGTTTTTCAATCCAAGTAGGTTCAATCACTATTTTACCAACCGAAATTGTGTATTACAATTTTGTCATACCTGAATGCATAAAAAGGTAGAGACATCAGTGCATAATACATGTTATCGTGTCGATCGATTATTTCATAATCATTTTTGCCGATAATCACCAATGAATTGTGGCAACATGTTTCTTGTTTCAACCTTTTTTGTTTGCATAACCAGGTATTGTTGTTTCAGTGTTTGACTCAGGTCCAGTTCCACAATCGAAGGTTAAAATTTGTACCAGGTTTAAACTGCTGAAGATTGCCTGTCGTTGGCTAAATCCGTCGCTAAGCCAAGTTTAAACTGTCAACTTGTTTTAAAGTCAAGTTGTGGAACTGGGCCTTACATTTCAAAATAACTGTGAGAGATCATAGTACATCGCCGTGATGAATAGTTGAATTACAGAATAAATCTGTCATTGAAAATGTATGTGTCATGTTCAGTCTGTCTGAACTTATTGCCAAATTGTTTGTGCATAGGTATAGATATACGTTTGAATATATTTTATATTTGCTTTTGTTCATGACCATTCTTATATTGTTTGTACGTAATTATCTTGTGAATTCATCAGCAATAATTTGATAGATATATTTTATATTTGCTTTCGTTTTTGACCATTCTTATATTGTTTGTACGTAATCATTTTGTGAATTATTGGCTATCATTTTTAGGTTTCAATTTCGTTTTCTTTTTGATGTTGGATATATTTCAGTTGCCTCCTTTATACTATAACTTTGCCATACCATGGTTAATTGTTTTTTTATTTTTTACGTTGTTGGATATATTTTAGTTGCCTCCTTTTTACTATACCTTTGCTATACCATGGTCAATTGTTTTTCATTTTCCACATTATTGGATATATTTTAGTTGCCTCCTTTTTACTATACCTTTGCTATACCATGTTCAATTGTTTTTCATTTTTCACATTATTGGATATATTTTAGTTGCCTCCTTTTTACCATAACTTTAACCATACCATGGTGAATTTTTTTCATTAACAGTGGCATATATATGTAAGTTTGTAGCCTATACAACTTCAGATAGTTCGTCTATATAAGCTGGTATTGCGATACCGAACTCAGTGACAAACTGCTCAGTTACGAATCACGTTCTCATATAGAAGTGTTGTGTAAATCCTGATTATGAGAGGCTTGTTATTGATTCAGGTATTTAATATTTAGATTAGGTTAACATTGTTAAACTGTAAAGAGTTGTAGAAATTAAATAAACGTATTGTTTCAGTTTTGAAACTACATCAACCAGCCTCATCTGTTATCCTACAAATCAATAACATGGATTTAATCAGGGTAAAATTTCTTTTATCTTCTGAAGCCTCAGAGAAAAATACAAAAACAACAGTCATTAACGTGAAACAATTGGAATTAATGGAGGACGGATCAAAATATAATTTTCCCACGGATCTCCAGCCAATTTCAAAACATTTTGAACTGGTTAAGTTACAACCGATCCAGTGTGGTATCAAGGCATTGAAACAAAGAGGAATGTCAAGAAATATCAAGGTCTCATTGGACAGGAAATTACGAAAAAATTATTTTGACGATGAAGGAAATCCGGTTTTCAACGAATATTGTTTGGAGGAGGTATTTACAGACACTCTGACTCCTGGAAGTCCATCGAATATTCCTAATAGCTCTAAGAACTCTAGCATACATTCCCTTATTAAAAATATGGTCTTGGAAAAATTTTCTGATTCGCATAAACATGCAAATACGTGGCTATGAATCTTTATTATGGAATGTCAAAGACCAGACATTGAAGAAAATAAATACGCCGAGGTATTACGTTTGTTTCTGGAAGGTTCGGCTTTAAATTGGTTTAACATCAATTTCAAAATCGTTGGTCTAACAAAACCTTGAACATTTTGGGAAAAGTCATTCATTGAAACTTTTGGGGAAAAATCATGGTCAGATATAGATTATGCTTACAACTATAGTTATAAATTCGGTTCATTTCTAGACTTTGCTTTGAAAAAAAGAAGCCGACTAATAGAATTGGATGAAACATTAAGTGATTGTTCACAAATGAATTTTATTGTTGTTGCACTACCAAAATTTTTAAGATCACACATTGATAAAAGTGAATTAGAATCGATAGATAATCTAATGGCTAGGCTTCGTCAGTTGGAACCGTTATCAAACGTAAACAAAGTAGAAAATTTCTTGGAATTAGGTCGAATAAAACGATATGGTTGACGTTTGGATCCTTATGGGGATCCTCCTCAGAATTATTTATTAGAAAACTGTAAAAGTTTACAAAAAAGAACCGTTAGCACTGCCTTGATGAATCGAGACATTACATTCAGCAACAGTTATGGTTGACAACCTAGACTACCTAAGTAACAACATACCTTAATAAGGCAGCACGAGCACAAACAGAGAGAAAAACACACACAATTTGTGTGTCACAACTACAAGTTGGCCACCTTCCACTCCCATTTCTCCATCTTAATAAAGTAACAGCTAAAACTCAAAAATGTGGCGTAAAAGTTGACACACGAGCCAGAAGAGATGACCCGAGCGGAGGTAAAGCGGGAACATAGAGCATACAAATTAGATGGTAGCGTAGTTCAAAATGCAATGAGTATCGTTATTGTTTACATGTAATCCAAACAGATAGATCCGCGACAGTACAAGTTAGACAGGTGGCCGGGAATCAATGTTTCGGGATGGCAGCACAATATATCGTGCTGAGGTGTTCTACATCTTGTCTGAGATTAACGGAGTTCTTATGTCCAACGATATTGCACATTTCTAGCAATAATCTCCTGTAATACCTAGGCTCTTCATCTAGGATGCTAGTTTGGTCGTAGTTAAACCTGTGGTTGTGTTCGGTCATGTGTTGGGTGAGAGCTGTATGCTTTTCTACAGGGTCCTTGACATTGGTACGGTGCTCTTTAATCCTAGTGCGTAATTGTCTATACGTCTGGCCTATGTATACAGCGTTACAGTCAGAACAAGGGATTTTATAGATTACGTTCGAACGATTATCATGCGGTAAGCGATCTTTGCCCGAATCAAAGACACAGCTCAATTCTCGTGCGTTGCTCCCGACAAACTTAATATTGTACTTAGGGAAGATTCTGTTTAAAGACTCAAACAGGCCTGAAACATAGGGGATGGAAACAAATTTCTTGGGGTCCACGTTCGCGACAGCGCCAGTGATGTTGTTAGTCCCCGAAGAAGAGATAATTGAACGGTATCTACGTAGGATATGCATTTTGAGAAAGTTAGGCGGATAGTCGTTCGAACGTAGTACATTGAATATCAAGTCCAGATTTTTCTGATGGAACTCCCCCTTAGATAGTCTAATGGCGCGGTCCACCAAATTAAGAACAGTGCCGACCTTATATGACCTAGGATGGTGCGAGGCGAAATTCAGGTAGCGCTGCGACCAAGAAGGTTTGTGGAACCAATCAGTCTTAATGCGAGAGGCATCATTAATTACATTGACATCAAGGAAGCTGAGAGACCCATTGGATTCCAATTCACAGGTGAACTGGAGTCGCGGATGGAAGCTGTTGAAAACATGTAGGACGTGTATGATGGAGTCTCTGGGAGCAGCGGTCAAAATATCATCTACATAGCGGTAAAAAAACGGCAGTTCAAAATCTAGTTGCGCAATACAAGCAAGTTCTAGGTCATCCATCACTAAATCAGATAAAATCGGCGATAGGGGGGAGCCCATGGGGAGCCCAAACTGTTGTGCATACGTGGTATCATTGAACTTAAAGATGGAGGCCCTGAAGCAGATGTTCAGTGCTTTAATAAGATCCGACTGAGAGACGGGGATGTTGTTCCGTAGAAGTGGCCAACGTTTCTTGATGGATTCCAACACCAATTTCTGAGGAACATTCGTGAACAACGCGACCGCATCCAAAGAAATCAAAATATAATCAGGTTGCAGAATTATATCGGCTATTTTCTTAACTAGACAAAAACTATCTTTGATCCTAGAAGCCGGTGGTGTCACGGCAGAGCTAATCCAGCCACTCAAAATCTTAGCAAAATAGTACGTAGGGCTATTGATAAACGACACAATAACTCGCATGGGTACTCCATCTTTATGAATCTTAGGCAGACCATATGCTCTCGGGGGAACACAATCCCGTTTGAAGATGGTGAACCTCATTGATTTAGAGATATGTCGTTTGCGTAGCCAACCTGCAGTTAGCTCACTGATCTCGTCTTGGAGAGTTCTAGTCAGATCAAACCTAGTTACCCTGTATGTGTTGGTGTCAGAAAGTTGGTCATTCATCTTTTGGATGTACATAGGTTTGGGTATAACGACGGTGGTGTTACCTCTATCGGCCCTAGTGAACATGAGATCTGGATGGTTTTTACGAAAAGCTATAGTCACACAACAGTCACAACAGTTTGGGCTCCCCCCTATCGCCGATTTTATCTGATTTAGTGATGGATGACCTAGAACTTGCTTGTATTGCGCAACTAGATTTTGAACTGCCGTTTTTTTACCGCTATGTAGATGATATTTTGACCGCTGCTCCCAGAGACTCCATCATACACGTCCTACATGTTTTCAACAGCTTCCATCCGCGACTCCAGTTCACCTGTGAATTGGAATCCAATGGGTCTCTCAGCTTCCTTGATGTCAATGTAATTAATGATGCCTCTCGCATTAAGACTGATTGGTTCCACAAACCTTCTTGGTCGCAGCGCTACCTGAATTTCGCCTCGCACCATCCTAGGTCATATAAGGTCGGCACTGTTCTTAATTTGGTGGACCGCGCCATTAGACTATCTAAGGGGGAGTTCCATCAGAAAAATCTGGACTTGATATTCAATGTACTACGTTCGAACGACTATCCGCCTAACTTTCTCAAAATGCATATCCTACGTAGATACCGTTCAATTATCTCTTCTTCGGGGACTAACAACATCACTGGCGCTGTCGCGAACGTGGACCCCAAGAAATTTGTTTCCATCCCCTATGTTTCAGGCCTGTTTGAGTCTTTAAACAGAATCTTCCCTAAGTACAATATTAAGTTTGTCGGGAGCAACGCACGAGAATTGAGCTGTGTCTTTGATTCGGGCAAAGATCGCTTACCGCATGATAATCGTTCGAACGTAATCTATAAAATCCCTTGTTCTGACTGTAACGCTGTATACATAGGCCAGACGTATAGACAATTACGCACTAGGATTAAAGAGCACCGTACCAATGTCAAGGACCCTGTAGAAAAGCATACAGCTCTCACCCAACACATGACCGAACACAACCACAGGTTTAACTACGACCAAACTAGCATCCTAGATGAAGAGCCTAGGTATTACAGGAGATTATTGCTAGAAATGTGCAATATCGTTGGACATAAGAACTCCGTTAATCTCAGACAAGATGTAGAACACCTCAGCACGATATATTGTGCTGCCATCCCGAAACATTGATTCCCGGCCACCTGTCTAACTTGTACTGTCGCGGATCTATCTGTTTGGATTACATGTAAACAATAACGATACTCATTGCATTTTGAACTACGCTACCATCTAATTTGTATGCTCTATGTTCCCGCTTTACCTCCGCTCGGGTCATCTCTTCTGGCTCGTGTGTCAACTTTTACGCCACATTTTTGAGTTTTAGCTGTTACTTTATTAAGATGGAGAAATGGGAGTGGAAGGTGGCCAACTTGTAGTTGTGACACACAAATTGTGTGTGTTTTTCTCTCTGTTTGTGCTCGTGCTGCCTTATTAAGGTATGTTGTTACTTAGGTAGTCTAGGTTGTCAACCATAACTGTTGCTGAATGTAATGTCTCGATTCATCAAGGCAGTGCTAACGGTTCTTTTTTGTAAACTTTTACAGTTTTCTAATAAATAATTCTGAGGAGGATCCCCATAAGGATCCAAACGTCAACCATATCGTTTTATTCGACCTAATTCCAAGAAATTTTCTACATCACACTAGAAGGTCAAGAACTTTTTCTCAAACGTAAACGAAGTCAAATTCAAAAAAATCTCACAACAAACGAAAGTAAATGAACCGTGTACTACATGTACATCATTAGGTTTTCATAATAGATATCATTTAACAGTTAATTGTTGGAATAAAGATAAGTTAGTAAAATCAACGCATTCAAAAAACGGGATAGTTGCTCACTTATCAGACTGAATATTGAAATTAATGGAGAAATAGGTACAGCTCTATATAATACAGGAGCAAATATTTCACTAATTGAATCGAATTGTTTAAAAAAATTCAATATACAAAAGTCTGAGAGTGAGATGATAAAAATAAGAACACTAGATGGACACTCAAACTCGTTAGGCACGGTGGAGGCTAAAATGAAAGTTTTTCATGAAGAGGAAATTGTGTCGCTTATTATAGTAAATGAGAATTCATTTAGTGAAGATATTTTACTAGGACTAGATTGCATTAAACTGTTCTGTTTATCGCAGAATGAACATTTAAAGATTGCACAAAATGTATATAATGATTGTTTTAAATCGGATACATTTCATAAGGTGTTATATTCTGAGAAGGATACACGAAATATATACACTGATTGTTTTGAATCAGATATAGTTCATGATAGTTTGAATCCTGAAAATAACAATTTAGAAAACATTTTGAATTCATATCAAAAGTGTTTTGCAAAAGATAAGTTTGATATCGGTAGAGTAAGAGATTATGAGGCTACTATAAAATTGAAGGAAAACAAATATGTTTCTAGGAAGCCTTATAAGTGTTCTATAAACGATAAACAAGAAATTGAGTCACAAATAAGAAGACTTCTGGAAGCAAAATTGATCGACGAAAGTTATAGTCCTTTTGGGTCACCGGTGACATTAGTATATAAAAAAGAGGAAAGGAAAAAATCTAGATTGAGTATCGACTATCACGAATTAAATAAAATTATTCTTCCGGAGAGTCATCCATTTTCGAGAATAGACGATATTATTATTAAAGTAGGCCAATGTAAATATTCTTCGAAGCTAGATATCAATAGTGCTTTCTGGTCAATTCCTTTACGTGAAAGAGATAAATATAAGACTGCCTTTGTTACACATCACGGTCATTGGCAATGGGCTTGTTTACCTTTTGGGTTACAATCATCACCGGCGATTTTCCAACGTATACTTTCAGGAATTATTAGAAAGAATAATTTAGATGCATTTGCGATTAACTACATAGACGATATATTGATTTTTTCTAAGGATTATGAGACTTATTTAATACATATTAAACAGGTCCTACGTGTATTATATAACAGCGGTATGAAATTAAATTCAAAAAAGTGTTTATTTGCAAAAGAAGAAGTTTCTTATTTGGGACATGTCATTTCACATAATATTGTAAGACCAATGAATGATAATTTGAGTGGTATTAGAAATTTTCCAGAATTACGTAACCAAAAACAATTTCGTCAATTTTTAGGAAAGATTAACTTCTATTCGAAATATATTCCAAATTCAGCTGTATTGTTAGAACCTTTGCACAACCTCTTAAGGAAAAATGTCAAGTTTATATGGTCAGATAATTGTAAGGATAGTTTTGAAAAAGTAAAACAATATTTGTGTAGTGAACCTATTTTGGCCATTTTTGATCAGAATAAACCTATTTACATTTACACCGATCCAAGTTTGGTTGGAGTCGGAGCAATTTTGAAGCAACCTCAGTCTGATGGAAAACTAAAGCCAGTCTATTGTTTTTCTCGTAAATTGTCTGAATCTCAAAAAAAGAAGAAAGCTATATTTATTGAATGCTTGGCGATTAAAGAAGCGTTACAATATTGGCAATATATTTTGATTGGAAATCATATTACAATTTTTTCAAACCACAAACCATTAGAGAATTTCAATATTAAAAATTGTCATGATAATGATATGTTACACATATTAAATTATATTTCACAGTTTGATGTTGAAATCAAATATAATCCGGGAAAAGAAAACATAGAAGCAGATTGTTTATCGAGAAATCCGGTTCTACCAGAATTAAAATCTGATTGTGAAACAAGAATTGAAATTGCTAATTTTGTAGCTCTGGATGAAATTATAAAGGATCAAAAGAATTTAATTATCCACGATAATTGTTCTAAAGAAAAGGATATTATATTTAAAACTCTAAATAACAAAAGGAAAATTTGGTTAACAGAGAACTACGGGATATCTATTTTAAAGAAACTACATTCAATACAGGGACATATCGGCATTAAACAAATGATTCTAACAATAGTACCAAACCATTACTTCAAAAATATGCATAATCATATCAAATTAATATGTAGGAATTGTGAGGTTTGTATTAAAAACAAAACTAGATTTGGTGTGTTCAAAGCCCCATTGTCGCAGTTAGGTCCTGCATTAGAGCATTTGCAAATCGTATCATTAGATACAATAGGGGGTTTGTCAAATACCACGAACAAGCGATCTACCGATATTTCATATGCCTATGACTGATATCTTCAGACGACGTAGCGGTAGCTGTCGCGTTGTATAGGTTAAAATGAACTGTCATATTACAATATTGTGTAATTAATTCCAATATTGTTCATAATACAACGGTATACGATATTATTTCATAAATAAGTAGTGATGAGGTTAAATTGATTGCAGGCGTCGATTTCTGTTTATTCCAACATTATTAGGTTATGAATAATTGTCTTGGTGAAATTCACAAATCTGGTAGTGATCAAGTTATTAAGTCAATAGCATACGATATTGATTCTTTATGAATTCATTCCAGGTGTGAATTTCTGTTTATTAACTACATTAGTTACAACCGAGGATTTCTTCGGTGACTGACTGACCCGTTGTATCTCTTCGATAAGTAGGGTTACGAAGAAGACGATGTGAATATCATTCATCAAGCAATATCTCATTGATCCAGTTAAAGTTTTTCATCATACGAGGCATCTCCGCTGAATAAAACAATACTCTACATGTCTTCTAAGCCTAATGAGTAGGAAGACAGTCCTGATGCATTAATTCATTGATCTGCGGTAATAAGCTTTAAACATCTACGTGTTGATCTAGAGAAAGAGGCGCGAAATACAATTACATGATTAAATGAACTAACTTGTAAGTGAAGTTCTATCATGATTGTATGAAGCACCTCTTCCGAATAGATCAATCCCACCCATAAATAACCCATTCTAACATCTGTTATATATCCCAGAATAATTAGGGCAGTACTTTAAAGAAATGACCATGCAACAAACCATGGGCGACAAGCAAGTTATGAAAATTAAATGCTTTAAAAATTGTGGCGAAAACGGTGTACTCGTAGAACTTCGACGCGGATAAGTCACTCCAGTTTCCTTCTTCAATACGATATTCCGCACGGTATCCATCGCCGGACACGGACGTCCTGGATTCTTGGCTGCGAAATCATCTGCGATGGTCCGAAAGCTATGACCGGCCGCGTGTTCCAAAACCATGCTATTGAGTTATTATTAAATTGTATATTTTTTTTTTTCTCCAGAAGGACAGCGTCCTTGCACATGTATCATTAATTATTTATTATGATTATGCAATATCAACTGAATAAACAAAGAATTTTATTAAATTTGTACAATTTGTTGTGATTGAGTATTTTGTACAAAAATGCAACGCTTTGTTCTACGCAGCAATCAAATACTCAATTAAATAGATTCACAAAAGGAACGATACTTTTAATTCATTTATTACTCGATGAAACTTAAACACGCATTGATAGACCAACACATCATTTATGCAGGACTGTCTTCGTACTCATTAGGCTAAAAAGACATGTAGAGTTTTAATCAGCGGAGATGCCTCGTAGGATGGAAAGCATTCACTGGATCGATGAGATATTGCTCGATGAATGATATTCACATCGATTTGTTCGTAACCCTACTTGTCGAAAAGATGCAACGGGTCAGTCAGTCACCAAAGAAATCCTCGGTTGTAACTAATGTAGTTAATAAACAGAAATTCACACCTGAAGAGAATTCATAAAGAATCAATATCGTATGCTATTGACTTAATAATTTTATCACTACCAGATCTGTGAATTTCACCAAGACAATTATTTATAACCTAATAATGTTGGAATAAACAGAAATCGACGCCTGCAATCAATTTAACCTCATCACTACTTATTTATGAAATAATATCGTATACCGTTGTATTATGAACAATAATGGAATTAATTACAGAATATTGTAATATGACAGTTCATTTTAACCTATACAACGCGACAGCTACCGCTACGTCGTCTGAAGATATCAGTCATAGGCATATGAAATATCGGTAGATCGCTTGTTCGTGGTATTTGACAGCGTTGTCATTGACGAAAATAAATAAGGGAGCCTCTATTCGCGTGACCTGTTTCCTCAGAATCGCTCTGTATATATATGTATTGTTTTGGTCAATAGTTTCATTTGGTGTTATCGGCACACAATAATCATAATACTGATAATAATAATAACAGACAGTATTACTATTATCATTCTATAGTCATGGGCAAAATTATATGGTTACTTTTCGTTTTGACTATAGCTTTCAAACATTGTGCCAAATGGTTTGTATGTAGGTATAGATTGTGCACTATGTACAGATTTTTTTTCCATTTCCATTGGTATACATGGTGTAACGGATGTAATAGTATTTTGGCAACCATATATATATAACCTTATATGGTGCTTAAATCACAGTCATTTGCCTATTTTTATTCATATCATTTTATTACATATGGGGGTTTCCAGCTCATCTCGACCACCTTCCAGACCTGACTCCCTCGGATTTGAGTGAAACTTTTTTTTTGCTTCACTCAAGGTCCAAATTGGAACCTGCATTTTTTTCAGAATTTTTCGAGCCCCCGTCCCGGAGGCATAGATAGTGGAAATTTGCCATTTTATGGAATCCCAGAATTTTTGAACGATGATATCTCCGGATTGGAGAGTCATATCAATAAAAACAGGGTGGTCAATAGATTTGTCTTGAATTCAACTTTTTGAAAAAAAATATTTCGCAATTTCGCGATACCGTCCCGGCCGCTAGAAACTCATTTGAAAGCGAAAAATGGATGTTTCGATGGTTTGGGCATTTTTTATCTTTTTCATTTTTTTTCTCTAAAATTCTATGAAGAAAGACAAAATTTTGAGGCGCATACCGAAGATGGAGACTCTAATCGTTTAAAAGTTATGATTTTTTCAGTCTTTAAAAGTGTGCGAAACTGAGGATTTCAAGCGACAAATACCCGTCTCATCGGCTGTTCTATTTTTTTTCGTTTCATTCGAATAAAATTGACTTTTCATTCAAAGAACTGTACCGCATGAATTGAAAAAAAATGAAACAGGCGATGAGACGGGTATTTGTCGCTTTAAATTCTCAGTTCCGCACACTTTTAACAACTGAAAAAATCATAATTTCTAAACCATTAGAGTCTCCATCTTCGGTATGCGCCTCAAAATTTTGTCTTTCTTCATAGAATTTTAGAGAAAAAAAATGAAAAAGATAAAAAATGCCCAAACCATCGAAACATCCATTTTTCGCTTTCAAATGAGTTTCTAGCGGCCGGGACGGTATCGCTATATTGCGAGATATTTTTTTTCAAAAAGTTGAATTCAAGACGAATCTATTGACTACCCTGTTTTTATTGATATGACTCTCCAATCTTGGGATATCATCGTTAAAAAATTCTGGCATTTCATAAAATGGCAAATTTTCACTTTCTATGCCTCCGGGGCGGGGGCTCGAAAAATTCTGAAAAAAATGGAGGTTGAAATTTGGACCTTGAGTGACGCAAAAAAAAAGTTTCACTCAAATCCGAGGGGGTCAGGTCTAGAAGGTGGTCGAGATGAGCTGGAAACCCCCATATATATGTATTTTGCAGCGACTTTCCTAACAGCGAACCAATGTCTTTCGCTATCTCAAGCAACTGAATGAGGCGAGCGCCTGATAGAGTAAGAGACAGGTGACGAAAGGCTATGGTTTTCGCGGATAGGAAAAAGCATGGTGTATAGATATTGCGTTTTACATAACTACTAACATCCATTCAATTTTCGGATTTGATTTAAAACAATGAATTGAGCGTATTGGTTCGGAATTGTGCAGAGGCAGAACAAATTTCCACTTCATGTATAGTGAATAGTCGAATAAAAAAGAGGAGTCTGTTTTGATTTTGTATATGAGACATATTTATATTTTACCTGTAATCAGCTCTACTGGGTAATTTTATTAGCTGAACTTCAATGATGCCAGCAGACATATTCATGCGACTGTTGTTCTTTAAATTCCCGGCTAGATTGACTATAGTTGGATGAGACTCTCTTCCGTTATCGTTTTCGACACTATACGATACGACGGACGACTTGTGCATAGGCATATTATAATACGATATATTTTGGAGCTGTCAGCTAAGATCGTTTCAAATGAAATTTTTCACCTGTGATGCAAGTCAGTCCGTTGTCCTGCATAGACTGATACCAATGAAACAGATGTTACACTGATTCAAATTCGTCCAGCATCCATCAAGATAATATGTATCGAGTCATAATTCACCGAAGCGTAAGCAATATGCAATTGATATTTTGTAAGTTAGGGATATCAGTTATTGTACATGTCTCTATAAACTCATGGTACATGTTATATGATAGATGCTGGAGCCAAATTTGGTATAAGTCCACAGCTGTTTCGTGGTAAAGTGTATATGTTATGTCTATTATACGTTATCAGTATGACAGTTTATTCTGTAATACAACTATTCACCGAAACGATGTACTATGATCTCTCACTGACTGGATATGCGTATATTATGATGACGTACATATTTTCTGCGTTAGGTATTCCGAACCAATAATTGACTGTGATTTAATATTGATATCGAAGAAATCAGTCTGATTTTTTTCAGTCATTTATAAAATCTTAGAGTTCTTTGATTGTCAACTCTTTGTCCACATGTGTTATCAAGTACCAGCTAATTTATCGATTGCATGCCTGTGCATGTGGGCTGTGGCTATAATATTTGAGACCAATGTATATACACTGTTTTTTCAATTGCAGAGTTCATATTTCCAAGTTATTTTGTTTTTTTTTTTCACATTTTCAGGTGGAATTATTTACAAATAATTAGAGACAAATAGAAACAATCTCCAATATAAATGTTTGATTTTTGATATATTATACATGTAGTTTGACTCGTGAAAGAATTATCTTCGTTTTTTTTTTTTTTTTTTTTTCACGGTGGGAAACTTTTGTTCAGTACTTACTTACTGACCTATTCGGATAATCGATCGAATAGTCATATTGTACTATAAAATATATTTATATTTGTAATTGTGAATAGGGCTGGTAAGCCTGTGATGATATACATGGTATATATATATTATCACACAAACATGTAATTGGCAAAGCATTCATGGCTATATAAATCGAAAATTTTATGATATCGCTTCTAATACCATCATGTTAATGTCCTTGGCTCCCCGTGGACAGATCTGTTTATGTACTTGCCTATCGTTTACACCCAACCAATTATTTGCTTTATCTTTCAGCATTGCAGTATAGTGACCACTATCTATACTTTCACCGTGATGAAATATCGCGCTATTTATCTTGAATTTTT
Source organism: Tenthredo livida (assembly GCA_963992785.1). Lineage (NCBI taxonomy): Eukaryota > Metazoa > Arthropoda > Insecta > Hymenoptera > Tenthredinidae > Tenthredo > Tenthredo livida. The sequence goes on from OZ023073.1 coordinate 7,627,084, forward strand.
TACTGTCGAGAGTAATCTTCGTAGTTGGTACTGCGTTTAATTTGAAATTTGTTATTTTAGATGCCTGTCCATCTTGATACGTAAATATCATGAACTGTACGACAATGATATGTTTTACCGAAGCAATTGCAGTTTTTTGTAGCTTATTGCTCTTCTGACAATTCTCGCACGTACTGTCAAGTCTTGTCCATCGTGACAAAGTGTTATTTAACAAATCTTGTAGGCTCTTGGGGCTCTTGATACCTGGTGTAAATGATACGGGTATGGCTAAAATGTAATTTGGCTGTGCGATCTCAGAGCTGAGTCCGCAATCGTTACATCTGATCGTCGTGATCAACTGATGTTCAATCGTTTTTTGAATTACATTAGATTTCTCGCAAATAGCTGTAAGAAACTCAGCCGCATCTTGTTGTAGATTTTCTGTGAAATTTTCGCCTGCTAATTCTCGAACCGCAAAGGAATTTAATGTTGTACTACTTGTGACGTAAGAATAGGCTAATTTTTCTAATGAGTCGTTATTATTCAATTTAATCAATTCTTGTACCATATTTGAGCAGTGGAATATACACTGCAGAGTAAAATTCGCGTAACATGAAACACTGTCCTGATTTTCCATGCCAACAATGGTCCGCAACGGATTTGGCAATGTATTATCATCTACTTCGGTTTGTATATTTTGCGTGCATGGTGGAACCGACCATACGGTGTCTTTGACCGTTAATTTAGTCGCACGTGTAATATTAATTTCCGCCAATTCAGGTTTGTATTGTGCCCTAAGTCGATTGTACTCGACTAGTGCAACTTCCTGAACTTTTACTGCCTGCGGATTGAAATTTATCAAATGTAATCCGTCGAGAGATTTGACTCTTGACAATGCAACGTATGCTTGTCCAGCAGTGAATACAGTCTGGCCTATGTCTATAACTATGCTGTTTAAAGTTAAGCCCTGGCTTTTATGTATTGTGATTGCGTAACTAAGGGACAGGGGAAATTGATTTCTGAATATAAAGGCACCATTCATTATTTCGAATTTTGTGGATACTCTTTTGATGGTATACTCTTTCCCCGATGCTAGGGCAATCGTTAATGATTGTACCTCACGTGTATCGATATCTCGATTTACGGAAATCACATGACCTATGGTACCGTTTATAATACCTGTAGATACGTCAATGTTTCGTCTAATCATGATTTTGGCCCCAATCTTGACCGTTATTGTTTTTGCGAGTCCAGCCGTGCGAGTGCTGTCTTCGTGTTCCTGATTCAAGAGTTTAGTTATTTTTTTTTTCAAATACGGTATGCAATCAATGCTGTCTTTGGCGTTGAGTTCAATTTCGTCGCCTGGAATTTTAGTTAACATGGCTGTGTTCAAAATGTCACATTGGTTCCGAGTCGAAAAAAGACAGACTGTATCTAGCGATAATTGGTTGATATAATTGCATAATTCGTCGAGTCTGGTTCCGACCGACGTACCAGTAAGGTTTACTTTCCTGGAATCTAGAATCTGATGGTCGGCGGTGGTCATAATTCCGAATCTAACCCGAGTTAATATTTCTTGGTAAGTCGTATCATTCTGTTGGCGTACGTTTGTCAACAGCTCGTCGTACGAAAATAGATCGGTCCATAGATTGACCGCACCTACTGAACCAATATATTTCTGTATTTTGTCTTTCGACAGATTCAGGTACGCTGAATCCGCATTTACTGGCGGGAGTTGTAATAAATCACCCATAAGTAAAATATGTTTCGCACCGAACCAGCCATCATTAGTATTTTTTTTATCAAATATTTCAGTTAGTCTTAAGTGAATATACATTAACGTGACGTTTGATATCATTGGAACCTCATCTATAATGAACAATACTACATCTTTTAACTCGTTTCGCAAGATTTTCAACACCTCGTCGGACAATTCTTTGTATTTGGGCGTGCCGCCGTGCTCAACTGGTAGCTGGAACAGTCTGTGGACTGTCAATCCGTCGACGTTAAAAGCCGCCGAACCTGTTGGTGCCGTGACAGCAGTCGTTGCACCGAGTATTGGTTTTGTCCAGCACCTAATAGTTTTTATGAGAAAACTCTTACCCGTACCACCAGCTCCACTTACGAACATTCGTAATGGTTCACTACGCGTTGAGATTTAAGAGGTTTTCACAGTATCAAATATTATTTTCTGTTCGTCATTGAGTTGTGATATCATGTCAACTATGTCCAGATCTTTTAGTTGCTCTTCCGCGTTATTCAAGTCCTGCATAGCCAAGTTGGCCTCTACTGGCTGATAATGTAACGGATTATCTCTCATTGTTGTCATTCGAATCTTGGCTCAGATTGCTCATCATATTCGTAAGGTCATCCAGCTTTTGTTCGACTAATTCTTTCACCTGATCGAAACCTTTTTGAATATCGGACAATCGCTCGTGGTAACTCATTAATTCTAATAGGTCTGTCTTGCTTTTCCCGAACGCCTCGGCGTACGAATTACAGTCACTTTTCAACTCATCAGTATCACGCCACGGTTTGAAAAGTAGCAATAACGCATGGAAATACTTTTCAGGCTCTACATTCGGATTATATCTGTAGTGATTTATCAAATAACCGCGCTGTCTTTTTTTTAAATACAAACCACCGCCTAAATCGTATACCTCTGCATTACTATTTTGTGGTATTACTTTAGTTATTTCGTACCATTTGGCGTAGTCGTATAAATGTACCAACTCTAATTCCTCCGGTCTATTCGGATAGTAATCGTCAATCAGTGACGGATAGAAAATATCCGTCGAACCCGGAAATAGTTTTTCTACAGTTTGGTACGATTTAACTCTTTTATTTCTGAGCTGATTTACGTCCAACCATTTTATAGTTGTGTCAGGATCAGTTCCGTACAACGAAATACCTAATAGTGTGTCGGCAGCTTCCAGAGCCCCGCATTCTCTGTTATTCAAACTGCGCATTGCCACACTCCACAGCCGGCTGCTCAACGACTTGGTGGAATTGATATCATGAAACATGTCGGTTGTGTGACTAGTTTCAGGTTTAGTACTGTACCTAGTACAATACCAATTGAGTATTGTCGATTTTTCGCCTTTGAACTGCAAGTCCATGTTTCCTTCCCATGCACTAAGGACAACCGGATTATAGTCATTTATGAAGGCTTCCTCTGTATTTCGTGGTAAGTCGACGAGTCTACTTTTTGATTTTAGCTGTTTTCTACCCGCAATGGACATGGCCACGTCTTTTATTACCAGCGTGTCTGTAATTGGTCTGGGGAATCCGAATCTGCATATTTTCGCAAATGCTTTTTTGGTTTTCTTATTCCGCATACAATAATCGTTATGCTTGTGTCTCTGATGCGTGTCTACTCGACGATACGACGTCGGCGATATATGTTTATTGGGCAGTCTGCAAGTAATATGCTTGGAAATGAAGTTGGCGATGTCTTCCGTAGATGATTCCCCGATTTTAGGAGCATCCTTAATCCAGACCAACAAATGGAAGTGCTGTGTTCCTCTGCCTTGGTACTCTCGTCTCCAAAAGTAATGGCTGATTTCTCCAATCGGATTATCATTGGAACATATGAATTTCAGCATCGCCCGAAATTTATTGTCTAGATATCTTGAAGCTGAAACTGGGTCCCTTGTTACCAATTTAATCGTAAACATACCGGCCATTTTTGGTCCGTTAACGTTTCTGATATATTCAGCTAAATCATCCCACATCCACTCGCTGGGACTCAGCGTAAGAAACCACGTTGCCGGGCCATAATTTTGTACTATACATCCCAAGTCATTTCTGGGTTTGCGCCAATACTGGTCTGTGTTCTGTAATTCCGCGAAAATAGTGGTGAGATTTCCTTCAAGCTGTTCTTTTGACATTAATTCCAAATATTGACCGGCATTCATTTTTTCCTTTGGATTAATGACATTTAATTTGTGGAATATACCACCCTTCAACTGCCGTATGTTCGAGTCGTGTCACAGGTAGAACAAATACTGTTGATTCAACCTGAAGACGGAACGAGTGGACATAAGCCTGCATTTGATGTAGTCGAATTCTCGCAGAGGGATCGTGCGGTCTTGATGCTGACCGTTGTTACCATAAGGATACAAGTCTGGGAAGCACATGACGTCAAGATATTTATCCCATTGACTTAGGGGTGCTTCTTCTACCTTGAGCATTTGATATAGAGCCGTTGCGTTTTTATTCTCCCTATCGGCACTGATAGGATAGATGGTATACTGCTCGTAGTAATCTTCGCTATCCATTATTTGTGTTAATATCGCCCGACGCTTAGTACTCGTCTCGTCATCACACTCCATAACTGTATCCGCATGTTCTTCCGAACCGGGCTCTTTTGTCTCTACCTGAATTTCCACGTCTTGCGCAAGTAAATCTAACAACGAGTCTGGCTCAGTGGGTAATTCAATCTCAGCATAAAAAGGATTATTTTCTTTGAGCCAAACGAGTGTCTCATATATTTTTTTCACGTCCACCAAACTACTTCACACGACTTTCGACTTATTCGGTAGTCCATAGACCATCACGAATAGTTCTTGATTCAGATTCAGCACGTCAGTCTTTTTTACTAACTTTTCTCTGGAACTCTGGAACTGGGGCTCTGGAACTTTTCTAAACAGTATTTACAGATATAATCAGACGCATTGTCGGACGCATCGATGTGAGTTTTCATCTGTGACCAATAGTGCCCTGTGATAGATTTTCTAAGTTTTTTCATATCTCGCGTGTCTCTACGGTAACAAAGTTTTTCGCACGATACGCAAGCCAATTGTGGTGTATCCATTGATTGTTGGACTAGCTCATGGAATGCACGCCTATATTTGTTCGCAATTTCATCTTCGTTTAAATTTATTACTTCAGAACACAGTTGATACATAGCAGCTTTCTCGGCTGTTTCGTTCGAAAGTTCTTGCAAAAGAAGTACATCTCCTCGTACTAAGGCACTGTCTATACAATTAATTTTCTCCACTAGTCTCATAAGTTCGTAAATGTATCTCGTGGAATACCGAATCTGTGGGAAGTGCGGATGCAATAATTGAAGCGGTAAGAATTTCGAATTGCAATTCACAGGATTGGTATAGCAAATTTGTGCGTGTCCTAATTTGTGCTGTGACTTATTGACACTACATTGGTTCCAGTGTTCCAATGTATTACGAATATTTGCTATTTTCCATGAGCGTATAGCCTGAAACACATATTCTAGCCTATTAACGGTATTTGAATTTGGTTTCACACACAGTTCTGAGCAAACTCATGATTTTCGTACATGTGTGCTTGCAGTTACCGGTAAACCGTTAGTTATTTTTCCCGTTGATGAACTGATAAGCGGGTCTATTACAATGTGAAGCTCATCATAAGCTGTATCGGTATAATAAGGGTCGGACGAGCCCGTATGTTCCGATTCCCCGCAAAAGGCTGCAATTTTCGATTCTATATCAGACGATTCTGCCGCCCGTACCGAACAGATCTCGATCTTATTCTTCAGATGATTCATGGGACGTCTCACGCTTAGTACGATACGTTTTCTCGCTTAAATGCACCATTTTATAATTTTTTCAGCCTCAATTCGTTTCTGTGGCTTTGATTTACAATTCATTTTTGCGGATAAGATGGTGATATATTTTTCTACCGATCCTAACAGTGTTATCGTACTGCTCCGCCTACCTAAATGCCTATATTTTTTCAGAATATTTTTAGTTCCAGTAAATTTCTGTTGCCCTTTGAGTTCTGTACGAGCGCGTCTGACTTTGTCGAGTATTGCCTTGTTCACATCGCGATTAATGGCATACTTGTTTCGTTCATATTTTTTTTTCATTTCTGAATTGAGAGAATATTTATTAAATTCGTACTTTTTTTTGTTCTCGGGGTGTGCAGAATATTCAATTCTTTGTTTTGTGGCCTTCATCTCAGGATTGGCTGCATATTTGGTTCTTTCATGGGTCTGTATGATATTAGGATTTACTGCGTATGTCATCCTTTCATGTGTTTTTTTGATATCACGATTGGCTGCATATCTTGTTCTTTCACGAGTCTGTTTGATATCAGGGTTTAGTGTGTATTTTATCCTTTCATGTGTTTTTTTGATATCAGCATTGGCAGCATATTTTTGTCTCTCACGTGTCTGTTGAATCTCAGCATCAGCTTCATATTTTTCTCTTTGCGATACTGCAGTTGTTTCCGTCTCGTACAATGTTTTTTGTTCTGCATAGTCTTCGCGTGTTTTTTTGTTCATTTGGCCTTTGTGAGTGGCCCACCATCTATTCTTGCGATTTGTCTGTGTCGGGAGAGTTATTTTTGTTCTATTGCTATTGCATTGTTGATCGCTTTTTTTACTACTATCGTCCGTCGTACTTTGTGAAGCAAGTGAAATGGTATGCCGTGGTACTGTTCGACGGACCGATGCATACGTTTTCGCGGGCGATTCTTGTATTTCCGACCGGTCTGTATTTTGGTCTTGTACGATTGTAGTGATGTCCGACTGTGCTATTGTGGTGATTTCCATTGCAGGAAACGCACTTATTGTCTTTTCGTTGAGTATGCGTAGTAAATGCTGCCTCATCGTTAGTGTCGGTCTTCTACGCCCATCGTTATCTACGTAATAGCGCTCGGTCACAGGGTCCTTACCTAGTGTAAGTGATGTTGCGATTGCACATGCAAACACCCCGCATGATTTTGAATCCGGTTGTATTTGTACATTATCGTACATAATCGAATGTTTCTCATACAGACGATTTAATATATCTTGTTGGAGCGGCGATAATTGGTGTTTCAACGTATCGTACACGTGTACTACCGATCCATCGTAGTATATGCAAGTCCAGTGACCGATCTCGTCTGGACCAATGTTTCCGCTGTAGAGGATCTGAATATCCCGATCGTTGGTAACACGTTGATACCAATGTAATCCTTGATAGAATATCGAATCTTGTGGTTTAAAAGTCGTCGTGTCAGTTAAAACGTTTAGAAATGCGTTTATACACTTGTCATGTAGCTCCTCTGCAATGTTCATAATGCAGGCTGCGATCTGTGCCCTATTTGCACGTACTATTGCATTAACGTCTATTTGTTCGTCAGTGTCGTCTGTAATGTCTATTATAGGTCGCAAATTTACGTCTGCTGTTTTACTGCGTTTTGGAGTGTCAGTTTCACCTATTCTGGCGGATCGCTTTGCCTCGTTTTGTTGTTGCTGCATTTTGCTATGGCTACGTTTCCTATTTTTCGGCATTGTTATTTATCGGACTACCTGTATTAAATACTACTCAACCTATAATTAGGATTCATCTATTTATCTTTTATGGTGTATTGCGTTTATTGTATATTCTGATTTTCTTGTATTGATGAATTAACAATTGTTATTAAGTGTACTCACATATAGATTTTTTCGGGTCCTCTGATTTAACTGCTGCGTGAATTCTATTTTATACACAATTATACAATAAAATTTTTCATGCACGAATTTGGAAAATCAAAGATATCCACTATGTTTATTATCGTAATCATACGTCGATTCTACAATCTTCAATACCGTTTGAGAACCGATGTGTGAAAATTAATTTTTGCCGGCACTGCAGTACGCTGACACGAATAACCTCGAACTCGTCGATTAGGAACAATATATTGCGTACTGACAATGATATAGAATTATTGATATACAGTGAGTTTTCGTATCTCCGGGTCGATCCCGTGCGCCCGCGGGTACGCAACCGGAGGTACACCTCCTGTTTCGATTGAGCACCGTTTTCCGGCCATCTACATATTCGCATATACGCCCATGATCTAGACTCGATAGTGATCCCACTGACAGGCCATACCCAACCTCAAAGATCTTTTATAAAAATAAGCCAAATACCTTGAAATGGTGAAAAATTGATTTCGGTTCATCATCTACGGTGATAATACGGCAAATGAGAGTAGGACTGTCAATAAATTCAGTCTTTCATTGTGATAAACATTAGATAACAAAGTTTTCTGTTCAAGATTTTAATAATGAGAGGGTGTAGGCACAGTGGCATTCGCATCGTCGTACCGCCACGAAGGGCAACCATGCCCCTAAGGGTGACATGCAGATTGGTGAAGGCATCCAAAAAAATTAATTAACTTAGGCTACCTTCTGTATAAGAGATAAGCCAAAAAAAAAGGAAGAAGATGTAGTGCGAACTAACTTATCCTCGGTCCGATGGGACATGTATCCCCTGGGTTCCCTATTCAGTAACTTTTTGCTAACGAAACGATTTGATCGGCTAGTTTTCTATTGTGTAGAGTTGTCTTTCTTGAAACCTTATTAATTGCTTATGTCTTATTCGTGCGGAAGATCATCGGACAGTTCTGATGGAAAGTTACAGAATAGGGGTCCCGGAGGCACCGATCAGTGCAAAGACTGCTTCGCAGACTCTGCGGAGGCTGAAACCTTCAATGTCGATTGGCTGCGAATGCGCCAAGCCACATCGAATAGTATCTTCCCTTGCGTGATACTGCGACAATAATCCTTCTACTTTTGGACGAGTCTTTGCTTCTTCAACGCCAATTGTCTAATAGGCAGAGAGTCGACCAAGTGTGCAAAGACTAACGACGTTAATGATTGACGAGATATTGGTGAATTGTGTTATCTAGTGGGGATTCAGGCAAATTGAAGCAGGTAAGAAAAATAATTAGTCAATTCGATGTATACTCATGTTATTTATTTTACATTATCTTTCAACCTATCACGGGCTCGCTAGGAGCCTATCATCAAAGTACAGTGAATGCATAGTTTTTCTTGCGAAATGAATCTGAAATCTGAAATCCAAATATAATTAAAATGAATTATCGTTTGTTGAAAATAGTTTGTCCACGGACTTGACAGTAGTAAGTGCACCTCTTTGCTTCTCGAAACAGCCTCGTCGTGGGTTAATCAATTTGATCGTTCGACTCGGCATACAAAAATGTTGCTTCGTGGCAAAGATCGGTGCGTCTGAAACATAAAAGCGAAGGAATTATGAATCGGTCCCTAATATGGGATTACGTAGTCTGCATATTATTTCGAGCTTACCTGAGACGGTTCGATTCGAAGAGGACCCAACGATTCAGGATATACCGGTGATATTAATGGCGTGATTGGAGAACATGCTCAAAGTGTTTTCCCTTCGCATCGCTGCAGTATACTATTGATTCTGTTTCTCAGTGCTGGTATATTCGATATTTTTCTTCGGGCATCTGCTCTCGTCTTGACTAAACTCCAGAGCGAGTAGTCGATGGAAGTAAGGTCTGGTGAACACGGCGGCCGCTGTGCCGGGCCACCTCTCCCAATCCCGCGTTCAGGGAATTGATCATTGATCAATGAATTGATCACTGGCTGCCTAGCCAGTGGGGGATGTTACCTGGAAAAATAGCAACAGACGATAAGCAGCCCCGTGGATTGTCATTCGCATCTGAGCTTTCCGAATCGATCAGTCGCATTTCTTACATCAGTTTTTATGATTGAATAATAAATTCACATACAATTTACCGATTGCGCCTGCGGAGAAGATGCTCAAAGTGTTGCCCCTCCGCAGCGCTGCAGTATCCTATCCGGTCGTAAAATGTATTTATCATCGAATTGATGGTCTCCGGGCTGATTTCTCGTAAGACCTCAGTGATCCTGTTTTTCAGTTCCGGAATGTTATTTATCTTCCCTCGCGCGTATACCCTCGTTTTCACCAAACTCCACAGCGAGTAGTCGAGGGGAGTAAGATCCGGTGATCGCGACGGCCACTGTACTGGGCCACCTCTCCCAATCCAGCGTCCAGGAAACTGCTCGTAGAGGTATGCTCGCACCGTTAGTGTGAAATGAGGGGGCGCTTCGTCTTGCTGGAACCAAATAGCTGGACCCTACAAAACGTTGCGGTACATGATAAGTCTCGAAGAATAAAATTTTGCATTTCAGAAGTGAAAGTCAATTGAATAAACTAATAAAAAATCCCATTCACTATGGAAATTACTCACATCTCCTTCAATTCGTCTAATAGCTGGCACGATCTGCGTACGCAGCATTTCGAGGTATTTTCCACCTGTCAAATTACCGTCTATGAATATCGGTCCAATTAATTGGTTTTTGATCATGCCGACCCAAACGGTGACTTTTCGTCGATACTGGGTACCGGTTTCGAGCACTTCTACTGGCGCATTAAGAGCCCAGACTCGGGTATTCTGTCTATTCAGAGCACCATCCATCTCAATTTTTGATTCGTCCAAAAAACAGATACGGTCGAGCAGCTCTTCATCTTCATTTATCCGGTCCATCATTCTCTCACAAAATATCATTCTCGCCTCGTAGTCAGTGAACAGCAATTCCTGGTGTTCCGCAAGCTTGTACGCCCTATAATGGCCCGCTTCAAGGGTCTTGTAGATTGAGGATTTGGAGACATGCAACTCCTGTGCTATTTAAGACAGCGGTTTCTTGCCCTCCGACTCCGTCACCGCCAAGAAAATATCTTGCATCATATCTGTTAACATTTTTTTACAATAAAAATGAGCATTTCAAACTTTCAGAATATTATCTACGTTTTCCACTCAGTGTGTACATGACAAGTTTTCAACATCACCTTCGGATAATCGCCGGTTGGGCCGACCGATTTTTCCCTTTTTTGCCGGATCCACGTTACCGGTATCCTTGAAACTTTTCAGGATTCGCCCGATCGTTGATTTTGACGTAACCGCACGATGAGGATACATAGCAGTGAAATGGTCCACAATACGTTGATGGCTAAGGCCTTGCATACTGTGCTCAACGATTTCCACTCTTTCAGCAACTGTGTACACAACATTGTCCGGCATACCGAGCGCAAATGTATAAATGAACAAATAACGAAAAAAAATGAATAAATAAACTGATTTAAATTGAAATAATGATTCAGAAAAAGAGAATCTCCCGAGCTATATCGATTACCGATGTAATAAATAACTTGAACAAATAACGAAAAAAATAACTAAATCAACTGATTTAAATTGAAATAATGATTCAGAAAAAGAAAATCTTCCGAGCTATATCGATTACCGATGTATTAAATAACTTGAACAAATAACGAAAAAAATAACTCAATGAACTGAAATAATAATTAACTGAATTAAATTGAAATAATGATTCAGAAAAAAAAAATCTCCCGAGCTATATCGATTACCGATGTGATAAATAACTTGAACGAATAACGAAAAAAATAACTAAATAAACTGAAATAATAATTAACTGAATTAAATTGAAATAATGATTCAGAAAAAGAAAATCTCCCGAGCTATATTGATTACCGATAATTAACTTTCCTGTTTGCTATATTTATTACCGATGTTGTGCTATCACAGTTAGAGGCCGTAATAAATGCTTTGCAAGATGCATTCAATTATTCAAACAAAAAAACAGATGCAGATCTGCGTAACCAAGGAACTTTGTTTTTTTTTTCTTCTGTTTGAATATTTGAATGTATTTTCCAAAGCATTTATGTATACTCTTAATCGTATAATATTATGAATTATTATTATCATTCAATGTTCCACGGTTCGATATGCCAGTAGGGATTTACACAGTACAAGAAAGGGTGATAATGGTTTCACAAGCGCATCTGGCGCTTGGCAATTTGAAAATTCTACAGCATGTGGGTGATCTTGAAAACTTGTCATGTGTATGCTGAGCAGGAAGCGTAAATAGAATTCCAAAAAATTCAAATGCTTACCTTCATTGAAAAAGGTTCACGGAGACGAAGCTGTGACACAGGCGGTAGCACATGATGCAGGTTTAAAAATCTTTCATACACAAACAGAAAATGATTTTTTGTGAGAGAATGATGGACCGCATGCACCAAGACGAAGGATTGCTCGACCGGATTTGTTCTTCGGATGAATCGGAGATTAAGCTAGTTGGTGTACCGAATAGCCAAAATACTAGAATCTAGGCTCTGAATCCGCCAATAGGAGTCCGCAAAAGTGGTACCCAGTATCAACGCAGAGTCAGTGTTTGGGTAGGCATGATAAGGAACCAATTACTTGGACCGCTCTTCATAGATGGTAATTTGACTGGCGGGAAATACCTATGAATGCTGCGTGAGCGAATCGTGCCAGCTATGAGAGTCATCGAAGGAGATGTGATTGATTTGCATTGTGGATAGGATCCTTTATTGGTTAATTTCATCGACCTTGGCTTGTGAAATGCATAATTCTATTCTTTGAGACTCATCATAAACCGCAATTTTTTGTAGAGTTCGGCTATTTGGTTCCAGGAAGACGGAGCATCTTTGAAATTCACATCACCGGTGCAGACATATCCGAATGATCAATTCCCTGAACGCGGGATTGGGAGAGGTGGCCCGGCACAGCGGCCGCCGCGTTCACCAGACCTTACTTCCATCGACTACTCGCTCTGGAGTTTAGTCAAGACGAGAGCAGATGCCCAAAAAAAAATATCGAATATACCAGCACTGAAAAACAGAATCAATAGTATACCGCAGCGATGCGAAGGGAAAACACTTTGAGCATCTTCTCCAATCACGCCATTAATATCACCGGTATATCCTGAATCGTTGGGTCCTCTTCGAATCGAATCGTCCCAGGTAATCTCGAAATAATATGCAGACTACGTAATCCCATATTAGGGACCGATTCATAATTCCTTTGATTCATTTCGCATGAAAAACTATGCATTCACTGTACTTTTATGATAGGCTCCTAGCGAGCCCGTGATAGGTTGAAAGATAATGTAAAATAAATAACATGAGTATACATCGAATTGACTAATTATTTTTCTTACCTGCTTCAATTTGCCTGAATCCCCACTAGATAACACAATTCACCAATATCTCGTCAATCATTAACGTCGTTAGTCTTTGCACACTTGGTCGACTCTCTGCCTATTAGACAATTGGCGTTGAAGAAGCAAAGACTCGTCCAAAAGTAGAAGGATTATTGTCGCAGTATCACGCAAGGGAAGATACTATTCGATGTGGCTTGGCGCATTCGCAGCCAATCGACATTGAAGGTTTCAGCCTCCGCAGAGTCTGCGAAGCAGTCTTTGCACTGATCGGTGCCTCCGGGACCCCTATTCTGTAACTTTCCATCAGAACTGTCCGATGATCTTCCGCACGAATAAGACATAAGCAATTAATAAGGTTTCAAGAAAGACAACTCTACACAATAGAAAACTAGCCGATCAAATCGTTTCGTTAGCAAAAAGTTACTGAATAGGGAACCCAGGGGATACATGTCCCATCGGACCGAGGATAAGTTAGTTCGCACTACATCTTCTTCCTTTTTTTTTGGCTTATCTCTTATACAGAAGGTAGCCTAAGTTAATTAATTTTTTTGGATGCCTTCACCAATCTGCATGTCACCCTTAGGGGCATGGTTGCCCTTCGTGGCGGTACGACGATGCGAATGCCACTGTGCCTACACCCTCTCATTATTAAAATCTTGAACAGAAAACTTTGTTATCTAATGTTTATCACAATGAAAGACTGAATTTATTGACAGTCCTACTCTCATTTGCCGTATTATCACCGTAGATGATGAACCGAAATCAATTTTTCACCATTTCAAAGTATTTAGGTTATTTTTATAAAAGTCTTTGAGGTTGGGTATGGCCTGTCAGTGGGATCACTATCGAGTCTAGATCATGGGCGTATATGCGAATATGTAGATGGCCGGAAAACGGTGCTCAATCGAAACAGGAGGTGTACCTCCGGTTGCATACCCGCGGGCGCACGGGATCGACCCGGAGATACGAAAACTCACTGTATATATTGTTACAGTAAAGAAAATGAATAAATTCGCGTGTCTGTGTGAATTCGAACGATGTTCAAATGCACTGAAATAACACTCACTTGTTGAATAATTGCAATATTTATCTTTCGATACGCGCTTTGCAATATCTCCAAGTGGAATGGAAGTTCTACTTCCTATTCGCTGACTTTTCTCAATGACGTTCCTAAAGTCATCTATTCGAGTTGATCTCATCTGTATTGTACTTGTTATTTCTGAAATTTGTCAATAGAGTGCAGTCTTATTGACGCGTATTTTATGTGGACAATTTATTCATCACATGTTCAATTTAATTACTCGTTCTATTTTTTCAAAGATTGCTTCTCAATTAATTTACTCAGTTGTCTTCTCAATATAATTCTGTTGTGATAATAATTGCAATACGTAAATAGATGGATAATTGTGGTTGAACTGAATTTGTCCAGTCAGTGCTAACAGGACATCGCCATCTGGACAAATTTTTATGCAGTTGGACAATTTATTTCAAATTGTTTGGTTGTACGTGTGAGTATGTGATCTTGTTGAATCATATGCTACTGGATCAACGGTTTCAACCCTTCATCCTGCATTCGAATCTCGACGCGTCAAGATGTGTAAGTATACATACACGTTTTCATATATTGTGTTAGGGTCTGTTTTGTCGTAATTGTGTATTCCATAATATTTTTCGAACAAATGGAGTATTCTGATTCAGCTATCATCCGAGTATTGTATACACATGTGAACAATGGGTTGAGTGATAGAAAGATGCGTGTTCTAATTTTTCACGGCCAGTTACTTCATTTTGTATTATCACGTGTTTCGCTAACTGTTTCAAGCTGACATGGTCTAATTTTGTCAATTGTCTTTAATGAGTGGCATTGCTTATACGTTATCTTTATATTTCATTTAATTTGAAAAAATTGTAGGATCTAAAGTAGGGCTGCGTTCTAAGCTAACTGCAGGAAGCCCACTTACCGACACCATTTTGTATTACTATTTTATTAAATTTAATCAAATCCAGAATTGAGAATGTAAGCTTATTCAATTTCGGAATTCTATTTCTTTGATCAGCCTGATTCTTTGCGTAGCCAATAATTCTGTTTGATTCTGTTGATTTGGAGTTTTGGAGTTTTGGAGCAAGCGTTGGATGTTTGTAATGCGTTCATAATCATTTAACGGGATGTGATAGCCAGGGGTCGATAAAGTAGGGGGGTGTTTTTACCAATTTTTTTTGTTTTACTCGGCATTTCGCGACGAAGGCACAGAATGGATTTTCGCAGAGGCATTCGACGTATTATATGGTGAAGTATTGCCGTAGACGAATAAACGTATTGAAATCGAAAAATAGTTTGTTTTCGTAAATTACAATCTGTAAAACAGGGTAAAAAAATGGCCGGTCGGGGCTCGACTCTCATATGCTGACCTTATTATTCAAGTTCGCGCGGTATCCAGCACTGAAATGTATAGCGACGTCAATTCTACGACCTCGCACGAACCGAATGATCCGTTCATTTATGAATATTACTTGAAAATGGGAGCGTGATTTGCAATGCTGCATTTCGTCGACTTCGACCGAGTCAAAGCGGTTTTTGACAGTTACATACACTGAACGTGTTCAATGTTGACCGGTATGAAGTTCACCCCACAGTCTTCTGTCTCTTTCTTCCCTCGCGCTAACTGTCAAGACCCGCTTTGACTCGGTCGAAGTCGACGAAATGCAGCATTGCAAATCACGCTCCAATTTTCAAGTAATATTCATAAATAAACGGATCATTCGGTTCGTGCGAGGTCGTAGAATTGGGTCGCTATACATTTCAGTGCTGGATACCGCGCGAACTCGAATAATAAGGTCAGCATATGAGAGTCGAGCCCCGACCGGCCATTTTTTTGCCCTGTTTTACAGATTGTAATTTACGAAAACAAACTATTTTTCGATTTCAATACGTTTATTCGTCTACGGCAATACTTCACCATATAATACGTCGAATGCCTCTGCGAAAATCCATTCTGTGCCTTCGTCGCGAAATGCCGAGTAAAACAAAAAAAATTGGTAAAAACACCCCCCTACTTTATCGACCCCTGGCTATCACATCCCGTTAATTAAATTATCATTCAATTGAATTGTTCTGTCTTTAATATTAATGGTGGGTAACATATGGTGTATTTACTAAAAATGTCTTTCATTTGGTTGATAGCACATGATCGAGATATGGTGACCCAAGGTGGTGAGGGTGGCAGCGAGGGGCCACCAACTCTAGACCGGTCTCAAACTGAGGCGATGGTATGTATAGTATTAAATACGATTATCGCTTGTGTTGAATGAGAAAGAAAATATGAAGTAGACGGATTGTAAAAAACCAGATGTATTCAGGTGGACCATTCAGAATGAATGTATTTTGTTAGACAGTTTAGAACCAACATATAATGTTTTTGGTGATAATTGTGTTTGTTTTAGATTGCCTAGCAAAATACATTTGATCTAGATGGATCATTTGAATATGTCTGTTTCTTTAGGTCCTAGCGGAGTAGTTTTCAGATTGTACAGGAATTTATAGATGAATTTTATTTTTCCAATTTTTCTAATTGAGCTTACAATCAATTGTGTGCAAAATTTTTTTGAATTTTTGTTTCTTGAAAAATTAACATTCCATAAATCACTCGTTGAGATATTCATTCAACCATAAAAATCGTGTCGTAAACAATACTAATAGTTAATGTTTTAATTTACAGATGCAAGCGTTATACACAATTCTAGGGCGGTACATGGGCCAACAGTCCATTGTACCAGCCCCTGTAATGCAGGGTGATGAAAGAGGGAGAGGGATCGAGAGAGGAAGAGGAAGAGGAAGAGGAAGAGGAAGAGGAAGCGGAAGCGGAAGCGGAAGAGAAAGTGGAGGTAGAAGTGGAAGCGACGAAGAAAGCTGGGGAGAAGAAGATAGAGAGGAGAGAAAAAGTAAAGAAAAGAGAGATCGAAATGGAAAGGGAAAGAAAGGAAGAGAAGTGAGAGGCAGAGGTGGACGAGGAAGAGGAGGAGGAGTAAGAGGAGAAGGAGTAAGAGGAGAGAGAGGAGAAAACAAAAATGTTGAAGGTGGGCAGGGAAGCTATTCTGGAGGCGGACGAGGAACAGGTGGTGAAGGGGGATACAATTGGCGGGGACAGGGGCTGGGAGGATTTAATTGGAGGGGCAGAGGGACGGGGGGACATAATTGGGGGGGAAGAGGGACGGGCGTACATAATTGGGGGCAAAGAGTGACGGAGGGATTTAATTGGCAGGGAAGAGGGAGGGGGGGATCAAATTCTCAAGGGAGATTGGGCCAAGGAAGAGGGAGGGGGGGATCGAATTCTCAAGGGAGATGGGGCGAAGAAAGAGGGCGGCGAGGAGGCAGCGGCAGAAGGGGATCACTGCAATTCTACTTTCAATTCTTTCATTTAGGGCAACCCCCTAAACTAATGAATAAACAAATAAGATGTTTTTTTAATATAGTATATTGTGTCACAAGGGATGAAACAAGGTGAATGCAGGCCAGGGTGAAGTTGACATCACCCGTGCCTGCATTCATGTTTCATCCCGTGTCACACACTATGTTTTTCATAACATTTGCTCTGTAACTTCAACTGTCAATTTCAATAGTCTGAAATTTGCAACAGGGCGGTTATTTCTCTTTGCAATCCCAAGGGATTGTAAACACCAATTTGGCAATCCCTTGGCATTGAAAAACACCAATTCACACCACTGATTCATGCAATTCACGACTTGCACATATGTGTGACAACTTTTCACGGCATTAGTCTGAAATCGACCTCTTTCAACTGACAAAACAGGCAACGAAACTTGCAGTTTCAGAGCAGATGTTATGAAAAAGTATTTTTTTATAGTTTGATGTGTATGATTCATTCTTACTTTCTTTCCCATCAACTCGTTGCTGGTGTATTGGACAATGATTTTAATACCTTTTCATTTGGATTCCTTTTCTACTGTCGTTTATTCTTGTTTCTTCGTGATGACAATTATGTATATCGACTGGAGTTTTGCCCTCACTTGATCTACATGGAATACGAATATGCTAATAAACTAGTTTCGTAATCGAGTCGAGCTATCTACATCGTAAAGTTTATTTTGAAGCTTGTTTTACAGTTTATTTCTCAATTTTTTTCCATTAATAATGGTTTTGTTTTTTTTATGGATAATGACTTAGTGAATGACTCTGACCTATATGTTATTTTATATGCATAGTTGGATGCAAGTGATTACCGTGCATATCGTGGGTAATTTTATTATTCCAAGTTGTATATCTTCTTTGTGTTAAATTCTTCTTTTATTATTTTACATTTCCTATCTCCAGATATTTATTATTATATGATTGAATTAGAATTCAGTTTATAATGTTACATGGTCATTTAATACATTAAAATTCAATTTAATACCATTTATTTTGATTCTAAAGTGGTGATCCAGTTACTCTGAACTCGACAGTTATCAAGAATTCAGCCCTCTTCTATGTATTGGAAATGAATCTCAACAAGCATCGTTCAGGGAAAATCTGAAGAATTTCTTTTTGATAATAGAAGCTACCGAGGAAAAATGGAAGCATTTGGCTACACCATTTTCCGAAACCATTCAGCAACCAATGCAAAGGAAGCTTTGACACTTATTAGGAGGGTGTTTTATTTTGAATTCCTGTCATTTCATTAATAATCTAATGGATAGCATATTTCAAGGTATCAAACAATTTAACTAGATTTGTAAAGATATTGAATGCACACTCACCTTTGGCTCGTATTGCTAACTAACACTAGTCATAAAAAGTTTTACCGCACTCGCATCATAGTATACCATTACTTCACCCAGTGTGATAATGGATATTTTACGCACGCTCCATTTTCACACATTATAAAGTAAAATTTTATATAATACTTGACGGAGAGACTTTTTCTGACCTTGTGTGATTGCAGCACGAGCCGAAGGCTCGCCTTCACACTCGTCAGAAAAAGTTACACCACTCTTGTATAGTATTGTACTATTTTCAACTCAGTGTGTAATACTCGATTTCTTATGCCTGTTGGTAGTGTGCGAAATGCCCGATTCACACTTCTATATGTAAAAATAAGTTCTTTTCGTTTGAAAATAATAATTTCTAAAATATTTTTATTCTCTTCAACTTTCTCAATTTTGGGTCAAGTTGTGTTGACATATACATATTTACTGATTGAATAATAGCGTTGCCAATATTTCAAATTAACATTACATGTTATTTATAAATAAAATAAAATTTATGCAGAACATAATATAATTCTATCAAAATGGAATGAGCCTTGCTTATCTGATAAAGATAACTTGTATCTCAAATTTGCGTTTCCATCGATAGAGTACGGAATAGTAGATTGTGATACAAGTGGGGAGACAGGGACTTTGCACGAGTGATAAGTCCCTGTCCCCCACTCGTACCACATCCTATTTTTCATGACCAATGCATGGCAACCTTCACTTTCGACGCCATGATAGTGTGACAAAGTGGTGTGAAAAAGTTTTTGCCACATTCCTCAGCAAAGACTCATTTTGTCCACTGCTTATACGCGGAGAAAGTGAAGGTTTCCATGCATGTGTTATGAAAAGGGATATTTTGAAGTGGAAGAAAAAGATTTTTGTTTATCTTCGATTTCCTCATTTCTTAGTTTCGAAGACTCATAGAATTTTATGCTATTGAAGATCATTTTTGAAAGTATTTTGTTTTTAATGGGGGGGCTTAGCCCCCCCAACCCCCCAGCGGGGGCTCCACCCCTGCACCCCCGGCAGGGGCTTCGCCCCTTGCATCCCCAGCGGGGGCTTCGCCCCCTGCACCCTGACCAGGCCGCTGTAACTAATATTACAATATATACTATACTTTCCTATTTTTTAGAGTTTTTTTTACAGGTAAAGAATTTCGCACACTGAGTTAAACAAAATAGTATACGACATGTGTGTACCTACTTATATCGTACTGTACTATTATAACACTTCTAATGATCAGCAATTTCAAATATATTAGTTTGTTTGATAATTAGTTTGTGGCGCTGATGTATAAGTAGGTGAAGTTAGTGATTGGTAGGCTGGTCGAAGTTGGTTCATTCGAAGAAAATACGTAAAGTGTTATCTGTTATGGGACATCGTCTGGCCGAAATGTTATGCTCTTCTATTCCGATGGATTAATAATCGGATAGGAATGGTCCAGGTGACTGTAAAAGATATAGAATAACAAAGAATTGAAGGAGAGATTTTAGTATATTAGTATTAATTTTCCTAGGATTGTTATCATTTCGGAGTCATGAACTGTGGGCTACCTTTGTCTTGGGACGCTGTTTTGCCGAAGTCTTATGTTCGTCCATCTCAACGGATTGATAATCAGAACCTTGGTTCGGGACGTCGTTTTGTCAAAGCATTATCTCCGACTATTTCAATGGATCGATGATCGGATAGGAAAAGGCCAGGTGACTGTGAAACATAGAAAATGACAAAGGATTCATTCAATGAGAGGTTTCGTATCAATATTAATTTTCCTAACATTGTTATTACGTTGGAGCTATGAGTTGTAGGCTACCTTCGTTTTGGGACGATGTTTCGCCGAAATGTTATCTTCATCTATTTCAACTGATTGGTGATCGCAACCTTTTTTTAGGACGTCGTTTTGTCGAAGGATTATCTTCGACTATTCCAATCGATCGATGAATAGGATAGGAAAAGGCCAGGTGACTGTGAAACATAGAAAATGACAAAGGATTAAATGAGATGTTTCGTATCACTACTAATTTTCCTAACATTCTTATTACGTTGGAGCTATGAGTTGTAGGCTAGCTTCGTTGAACAGGTAAAGCAGGTAAACGCAAGGATAGCATCGGCGCTGAAAGTTAACGTCGGCGGTATGTTAACGCCAAGAGATCCAGAATTGCATCGCGAGTGATGGTACGAAACATACAAATCAATAAACAAATAACGAGTCATGAATTTGGTGAAAATAAAGAAGTTGAGGCTGGTCTATTCGTCTATTATTATATGTAAAATCTAGTGAAAATCAATGTACGTACATACCGTTTAATGTAGGTCATCATAACCTTCATTTCACTTGCTTCGGTTTGAAGTGAAATAATATTTTGCCAGGTTCGTTGGTTTATCCTTTATCTATATTTGAACCCAGCTTAGAGTTAGAGGATCTGTTCCGTGCAATTACAACAGGCCATCTCATGCAGATTTATTAAATAATAACGGTCATCGGCGTGAAACCACGGACGTCGCACTATTTCACTGTGATTATTGTTCACTGATTCACTGCATCACTGATTCACTGATAGAAAACCATTAGCATAACCGATAACACTTTATTTAATTATATAACATAAATAAATGACCATATAATATGATTATACCGGGAATATTCGGTGAATTAGAACGATCCCCTTCCTACGACCAAACTAACACAGGCGCGCACTGCGTGCGTGAGGCTCGGCGGGCGGGGCTGAGCGACCAGTGGTGCTTCTACCGAATCTTCCGCGCTAGGCCGAGTCCGCATAGCCCACCTCGATACTCAACCTAAAAAGCAATCATCGCACTGAACACGGAAACGAATGAACGCGAATAAAATGAATTTGCCTGATGTGAACATTTATTTTCAACATTTATGAACGAATTTAAAATCAAATATTAATCAATTGGATTTAAGTATTGATGATCAGTGTTTAGGATCGATATTTGAGACGAAATGGAACAGGTAAGTGAAGGGTAAATCATTGAAGACAACATGGTCAAAAATTGTTTTATTTATTGATTTATTTATTTATTATCAGAAAAATGAAATTTATCAACGATTATTGGTTAATCGAGGGATCCATTGCAGTTGAATGATGGCGTACGTCCAACCTTATCGGAGATTAAATGCTTGGGAATCGAAGAGACGCTACCGATGAGCCACTGTCGAACGTAGTAGACTTTTACTCGAACCATTTTTATTTCTCAACGACTACTTCTATCGGAGACCCGAGTGCTGACATGTACATCAGCGAGGCTTCATAGCGTGCGGAGGGGATTTATCGCAGGAGTTTGTAGTACGTCGACAATCAGGTGTCGGAGAAGAATAAATTCATACGAGTTAAAGAAGATGTTGCCATCCCAGGACATCGTTACTTCCTCTGAGACAGCAAGCTGAAAGTGTAACTGACTATCATGAGAATTTATGAGTCTTGTAAGTCTTTTCGATATCCGTTAACTTTGTATCCTCCGTACCCAGTGACTGATCGCCCGCTAACTCTTGAGGAGAAATATCGCCGATGTCGTCCAAGCTGACCTCAGGGATCAGACTGCGAAGAGTGATCGAGAACCAAGCAGGGATCGAGGAAACGAGAGCTAGCAACAGCGTCGGCGATTAACCAATAATCGTTGATAAATTTCATTTTTCTGATAATAAATAAATAAATCAATAAATAAAACAATTTTTGACCATGTTGTCTTCAATGATTTACCCTTCACTTACCTGTTCCACTTCGTCTCAAATATCGATCCTAAACACTGATAATCAATACTTAAATCCAATTGATTAATATTTGATTTTCAATTCGTTCATAAATTTCGAAAATGAATGTTCACATCAGGCAAATTCATTCTATTCGCGTTCATTCGTTTCCGTGTTCAGTGCGATGATTGCTTTTTAGGTTGAGTATCGAGGTCGGCTATGCGGACTCGGCCTAGCGCGGAAGATTCGGTAGAAGCACCACTGGTCGCTCAGCCCCGCCCGCCGAGCCTCACGCACGCGGTGCGCGCCTGTGTTAGTTTGGTCGTAGGAAGGGGATCGTTCTAATTCACCGAATATTCCCGGTATATATATATATATTGTAACTTATTGCATATGTTTCACCAGCAGAAGGCTGGTGAAATTATGCTAGAGCGCGTGAGTACAGTGTCACGGGTAATGATATTTGGAGCTCCTCTGGGAGAACTTGAAAAAACCCTTAATTTACCCTAATACAGACTCGGATAGATTTTTCACTAAGGGAGCTGCTTCCCTACGGATCTGGGATATGTCAAATTCGCCAGACAAAGATAGGTGCTATAGAGCTATCGTGCTGTTGAATTTGACGCACCGATACCGTTTTAATCAGATCTAGAATATGTCTCACTCACCAGACTAGGGTAGGTGCTATAGAGCTACCGTGCTGGATGAGATCAACGCTCCGATACTGATATCTAGCTAATGATTTTAAGTTTACTGAAAAATGAAGAAAGTTAGAAAATCAAGGTTATGAGAAAATAGTGGTCAAGATCAGATTCCCGATGATTTTGAATGATTGAGAATCATTCCCTAGTTTATTTCATAATTCTTAATTTTGATATTCAAAAATGAAAATATTCCTTTTACAAAATAACACAAAAAAACAAAAGATAATGTGAAACACCAAATAATAATGATTTTGGATTCATTTGATTCTTAACCTAACTTATTCTATCGCGCGCTGCCACAATGTGCCGGACTTTTTGTTTGCTTTTAGTTTTGTGAAATCTGAATTCAATTGCAATGCTGCTATAGCTATTACAATTCAATTTTCTGGACTCTAAATGGTATAGATACCGCTTTGGCTATCTATCCGAGAAAAATGAAGTTAATTGATCAAATATGGCCGCTTTGGCACTTGCTAAGCTCAAGACGAGGTATTAAGAATTTTCAAGTTAAGAGTTATACAATGAGACGGCTGGCCGCTCCCTAGAATAGAAACGTATAGAAGGCCGAGTTCAGTGCTTTGATGTGAGGCAGAGTTTCATTGCAGTCAGCGCCAAATACCTTGCCGTGGTTGATGGCAGTACTAAACAGTCCTATGCGAAAATTGGCGGCAGGGCGGTTGAATTTCAAATAATGTTCAGTAGATCTTAGAAGGAAATTCGCGAAATAATAATAACTCTGGAAATCTGTTTAATAGGTTTTTATTATATGATACGATACTTTTACATTGTGTATTCGTGATTATAATAAGTTAATGTTATAATTATATAATTAAGTAAAGTTATTATAATTGAGTAAATATACATGCTCTTATACCTAACGCTATACTACGATCTCTAAACATTATATTATACATTTTAGGATATACGCGGTAATTTTCTTTTTTTTAAATTTAACACAACCGTTTGTGTTAACCACTTTTTTACACAAAATTTGTGTTATTTCATTCTTCATGTGTCTACGCTCGGAAAACTGCAATTCTAACATCACTTCGCTCGGTTTAAACGCGGTTTTTGGCCTAGACACATAAAATTGTACATGCCATACGGCCCATAAAGTATTTTCTGACGAATTTCATCGGCTCGGATTATAAATACAACTATAACTATAACACCAAGAACTATAAATACAAATATGGTCTTTTTCTTTGATTGGAAATCTGTATCGGACGGATGTTGTGTCGGTACAGTTTAACACGCAGCACTTCACTATTCTAGGCATTTTTATATATGATGCTTTTTCAGATTTATCTTATTAACAATGGTGAAAGAACAACACAATCACATTAATACGAGATAGTTTTGTCAAAGGCGATAAGTCGTTAAAGGATTAACCAACACGAGATAGTGCAGCCAAGTAACAGGTTGTAATTGAACAAACATGGCGGCGACGTCCTCCGCGTCATTACGATGGCCTGCGACTAGAGCGCCAAAAAGCTTGCCGGGGTTGATGGCAGTACTAAAACAAGGAATTGGTCATCCTATGCTAGATTCCAGGCCCTGGGCCGCTCTGGCACGAATCCGCTGACGAGGCGTGAGACGGTTGCCTTATATATTTGCAGTGACGTCATAGCTGGTGATCTGCTATGCGTGAGCGATAGTGCGCGTTAACGCTACTCTATGTCATGACATGTAATGGTATGAGTGTACCGCCTATTGGCCTATACTATGAATACGTTACATTGCCCTCTTTTTATCAGCTGATGTTCGGTGATGAGCTTCTTCTGCGATGCGCCGGCAGGTAAGTTGATAAAACCCTTTTCTTTTAGATGTAGTTAGCGCCTAGTATAGTATTCTATTTATAGTTGTCATATCCGAGTTTTATATTTGTCAAGTCCGAGTATTTTTCTGTTATGTCCGAGTGATTTTTGGTTATGTTACGTCTGAGTTTGTCTTTTCCCCCTAGTCTCTATCCATGGCCAAAGGATCTTCGATATCGAATTCATCCATGAAGTCGGGTAACTCTTCTTCCACGGATAGGATGACTGGTACCGGTATGTCGAATGTAAGATCCGAGGTCATATCGTCTGGACCCAAAATCGGCAGATCAAAATCGCACAGGAACTCTTCTTGCTGCGGTGATGAAATATGCAGTCTGGCCCCTAGGTCTTCATCCGTCATCGCGTTGCCTTCGCAAGGCACGCCGAATTTCACCGCAGCTGGAGGTAGACGTTTCAATTCGGCGTCCAAATTGATGGCAGCCAGAGCCATCGGTCCAAATGTCCGAAACATCTCCACTTCATGTTTGTGTGCAGCCTTTTCCTCTTCTGTTCTTTCCTTCATGCTGATTTTTGTTAATTTCCAGGTGAAATTGTTCGGGTTGTCTTCGTGTAGCTTAGCTTTTTTTTCCTTTACCTCTTCATTCCTTTTTTCTTTTCGTATCGGTTTGTTGGCTTGGATATTCGTCTTTGGTATCTTTTTTGATTTTTCCTTTTTTGTTTGTGTCCCCCTCCCGGTTCGATGTATCCCATTTCCATTAATAAAATGCCCGGAGGGAATTAATGTTTTAACGATGCTGTAGTTGGCCGCAGGTTTCAGCCGCCAGTTGTGCGGAACCCAGGAACGAACAGAGGCGTGGAGGCCCCTGCCCGAAAAATTTTAATTCTCGCGTTCCGGCACACCTCTGGTGGGTTCAATGTTTGAGTCAACATTATGATTCGTGACGATTTGTTATAGATGATGAAAAAATCATCATAACTGTCGGCTGAAACCTGCGGCCAACTTCAGCGTCGTAATGTTTTATATGAATTATTGTTTGCATCGTAGCAGTCTATGTCTCCTTTCATTACTTGCACATCCTTCTCTGGCATACTGGAATATCCGTACTTGGAGAAGTCCATCTCTAATACTGTAGCCAATTTTTAATTTCGTCATGATTTATATATTCCTAGTAATCCTCTTTAGCGGATTATCTCAATACTTTCATTTCTATTTCTATTCCAAATTCCAGCTAATCACAAAGCAATTTCACATAGTTGATTCAAATTGATTCTAAATACAGTTTCATCATATTTACATGAAAGCGTCCCCTCTCTAATCCTGTTTTTACATTCTTTAGGATATATGTAGCCTCACTTATTTGTTGTCTTATAATATAGGGTCCTTCATATAATGGAAAGAATTTAGCCATCTTTTTATTTTTAGTGTCCGACACATCAAGTGCTTTGATTAAAACCTTATCGCCTACCTCAAATCTAAATAACTTATGGCTAGAGTTGAACCTATCGGCTCTTCTTTTTCTGTTTTTCTTTATGTTTTTCTCCACTAAGTGGAGTTTGATGTCGTATGGGAGATCTTTAATCTTTGGATTAATCCAATCCGCCCAAAATCTGGTTGGTCTACTTCTTAATTGGATCTCGCATGGAGCGAATCCAGTACCATCATGGCACACTTCATTTATGCAAGTTTCAATAACCCTAATCCAGTTAATCCATTGCGAATGATTGTCTGTCAGGAAGGTACGAAAGAATCTACCGATTTCCCTATTTACTCGTTCGACAATATTTCCTTGCGGGTGTCTAATTGACGACGAAATTAATATAATGTTTTCATCTTTCAGTTTATTTATCAATTGGGATGAAGTGAATTGTGTGCCATGATCGCACTGGATTCGCTTCGGCTTCCCTAATTCCGGAATATAATCCCTAAAAATGCAAGTAATCGTGGACTGCGCATTCGCTGACCTCAGAGGATACAACTTGACATATTTACTAAAGGCATCGATCGTTACCAAAAGCCATTTATAATTCCCTTTACTGGATGGTAGTGGCCCTAAAAAATCTATGGACACGAGATCTCCTACTCCTTTTGGAACTATATTTTGCATTGCTGCATATGAATAACGGTTTGGTACTTTACATCGTTGACACTTGTCGCATTTCGCTTTCACTTGTTGCACTCTTTTTGCTAATTTTGGATAATAAAAACCTTCTCGAAGTAGTTTATGACATTTCAATGCACCTACGTCGCCGTATGCCTCGTGACACTCATCTATAAGATCTTTTAGCAATTCCTCGGGTATGTAGGCTTTAAAATCGCCCCCTGGATTGTGATGATATAAAATGTCACTCTCCACGATGAGGTTCTTATTTTTATTTAAATTTTCTAGTTGCATTAATTCGCAAACCTTCTTGTCTTGCTTCTGAAATTTCCAAAAGACTTTTAAATTTTCTTTTAAATCATTATCTATATCTTTGGAGAATGGTGCCATGTTGAATTCTACAATTTCTGACGATACTTCTTCTATTTCAGGTGGATTTCTGCTAAGGATGTCGGCAACTATGTTCACAGTGCCTTTTATATGTTCAATCTCAAAGTTATATGCTTGGATAAACAGAGCCCATCGAGCTAACCTGGAGCTTATCAGCGTACAAGAAAACAAAAATGTTAAAGCATGATGATCAGTGCGTACTGTTAGTTTAGCACCTATGATAAATGATCTGAACTTGCCTAAAGCAAAGACTATTGCCATTAATTCCTTTTCGCTTGTAAAATAATTAAGCTCTGCGCCCTTCATGGTTCTGCTTGCCAGACCTACAATTTGCTTTTCGTTTTCATCTGAAATTTGATATAAAACCGCACCTACTGCAAAATTACTAACATCGCATTCTAAGTAGTAACGTTTATGTGGATCAGGATGATTCAATTTTATTTTTTCACAAAAAATGTCCTCAACTAAATTAAACTACCTGTTCATTTCTTCAGTCCAATCCCACTTGGCGCCTTTTCTTATCAAAGCTAATAGTGGAAACGTTGCGTCTGAGTAATCATTTGTGAATTTATTATAATAATTGGTGAGGCCCAAAAATCGTTTTAACTGTTTAACGTTTTTTGGCGTTGGAAAATGTTTAATCGCCTCGATTTTCTCTGGTTGTGGTCTAATGCCAGTTTTAGTTATTTTATGACCTAAAAAATCTACCTCTTCTGGAAAGAATTTGGATTTTTTAAAGTTCATTGTCATGTTGTATTTCCTAAAAGTTTGAAATAAAATCTTAAGGTGGGCCAAGTGAGATTGGACCGAGTCAGAACAGCACAGGATGTCGTCTACGAAATTAATCGTGAATGACTGTATTTTTTCAAACTGAATCTAAGGCTCTGACTAGGCTCGCCAAGCTCGTATTTAACCCGTATGGTGTTACTGTAAAATGGGACGTCTTGCCCTCGTGCATAAATGCAGTATATTTTCGCGAATCACGATGAAGTGGAATTTGCCAGAAAATAGCGGTCAGGTCGAGACTAGACATGTAGGCATTGTTGGAACACCTCTGAAATAAGACCTCAGTTGATTGAGCACAATCATGGTCAGGTATTATTAGCTTGTTTATAAAACGTGCATCTAATACTCATCTGATCTCTCCAGATTTTTTTTCCACGACTACCAAAGGATTAACGTATTCGCTATAAGATCTTTCAATCACGCCAATTTTTAGCTTTTTTTCTATTTCAAGGTTTACCTTCTCCCTATGGATCATTGGGATCGGGTAAGATCGTCTGACAAAAGGTATATCTGCGTAGATTTTTATTTTATGCTCATAAATTGAGACTCGGCCGGGTATTTTACTAAAAATGTCGTTATATTCCTTGAGTAGGTCAAAAAAAGTATCTAATTCATTGCTATTTAATACCTGACATTCAGTGAGTTTCTCTACAACTTCATCACTGGTCAAATGATATCGCGTCATGTCATCTTCCTGGTTCGCTACTTTGTCTCTTGATAAGTGAATATTAGCTATCTGATTTGTTTGTAAAGCATCTGTTTTATATAATTGCACTGAGCAGTACCGTGGAGATAAATCTAATCTTAATCTTTCCGTTCTCAAATCGAGATCGGCTTTCCATTTATAGAGCGTGTCTATTCCGATAATGACATCTCTTCTAAGTCCACTAATGATAAGGAAATTTATTCAATCGAATAGATCATTGATTTTAACTTTAGCAAATATTTGTTCTCTTATCTTTGTTGGCTTGCCCCCTATCACTCCAAAAATTTGAGTATTCACTACAGGTAGCCGCTCACATTTTGAAAAGGAAATTTTATTTCGCTCGTGAAAACCCTGGGAAATACACGTAACTTGGCTGCCTGTATCGATAAGAGCTTGCACTGTAATATCTTCGATTATTAAACGAATTTCAGGACATTGCTTGTTAATTTTTTCTACCTCCTCATCCTCAGCTAATAAATAATTTGCTGGGTCTTTAAATAAATCATTATCTTGATTGGATCCTTTTGAATTTACCGCGGAGATAATTAGATCACGCTGTGTCGGAACTGCAAAATTCAGTTTCGGCACAGCGCCATCTAGTTTTCCGGATTTGACGCTAATTCCGTATCGATTTCTGTTTCATCGATCTTATTTTCGGTGATACCTTGGACTTTTGCATTTGTCCAGTTTTCTGACTTGTTGTGGACATAATCGTTTTGTCCAGGTCGCCGTTGTGTATCTGGATTGTCTATAGAGTCGCGACTCCGAATTTGTTTTGATCCCTGACTACTATTGTTCCGCCATGAAAGAGATTTGTTTTTGTCTTCGTAAACTCTGCTAGTCGATGGACCCTGTTCATTTAACATTGATTGAATTGCTGGTCTACGTGAAGCGTTGGATCTGCCACCTGTTTGCATTTCGTCTAAAAATGTAAGAAGTGCGTCTATTTCTGAAATATTACGGCAACTTGCAGCCTCAACCACGTGCTCATGAAAATGTCTAATTAGTGATCGAACTATTTCTTCCTCAGGAAATCGAGGATTTAATCTTGCAGCAGCAGCGAATTTGCGATTGGCATATTCTCACCAAGTGATCTTAGAGTCTACGATGTAAAAACCAAACTCTAAATCTTTTCTAATTTCTCTTTGGATTTCGATACCCCAGAACCTAGCTGTGAACTTGGATTTAAACGTATCCCAGTCATTTATGACGTCGCGACGCGCAGTCCACCAGTCCTTGGCATCTCCGGTGAGACTTTGACCCAATAATTGGAGTCTTAAATCTTCATCGGCTCCTAAAAATGTGAAATATTCTTCGATCTCTCTAATGTAAACCATGGGTTTTTCCCAGGCTTTTCCCGAATATGTGGGTAATTTTAATTGTTTTGTAATAAATCTAAGTGAATCTTGACCATTGTTACCAGTGGGCCCTGTCATTTCAGTTTTTAACTTTTTTATGTCAGCATCTAAACCTATTTTAAGAGTATCATGCTTATGATTGATGTCCTTAATCTTTTCAATTAAGGCTCGATTTTCTCTAATTTTACTATTTAAAACTTCGAGATCATTTTCAGGTTCTGTCCTAATTGTTGATTCTACTCTATTTAATTTGTCGTTACAGTTAGTAAGATCGGTGTCCCATTTATCTACCACTATCTGGACTCTGGTTTCCATGTCGTCGATTCTCTTTTTACTCTTAGCAGTTGTTTCGTCAAACTTTTTACTGATTTTATTTTCAAATACTACTCGTGCTTCTATATGAGTCATATGAAAATTGTTGATAGTTCTTTCCATCTAAGCAAATCTATTATCCATTTTCTCTTCCATTCGTTCATTTGACTTTTGTGAGGAAAGCAAGGTGGTAGCCATTGCTGCTAACGACTCGTTATGATCACGGTTTGGACTATCGACATGACTTAATATGCTGGTATCGGTCATTGAGTTATCAGACTCATGAAAACCTGTGTTCCTACTTGATGGTTTGGGCTTACCTACATTTTTATCGCCCTGATCATCAGGAATCTGATCCTTACCTTCCATTTTCCTACAATTTGATGTTACTGAATTGAATAAATGAAGCTAAGAAACGATTTTAATGGAATTTGACTTTAAAGCCTTGAAATCGCCCCAAAACAAGTGAATTTGAGTTAAACAATGAATTTACTATGAATTTATAAGATTAAGTGAATTAAATTTTATTTGAGGAGCCCCACGTTGGGCGCCAAATGTAACTTGTTGCATATGTTTCACCAGCAGAAGGCTGGTGAAATTATGCTAGTTCACGTGAGTACAGTGTCACGGGTTATGATATTTGGAGCTCCTCTGGGAAAAGTTGGAAAAAACCCTTAATTTACCCTAATACAGACTCGGATAGATTTTTCACTAACAGAGCTACTTCCCTACGGATCTGGGATATGTCAAATTCGCCAGACAAAGATAGGTGCTATAGAGCTATCGTGCTGTTGAATTTGACGCACCGATACCGTTTTAATCAGATCTGGGATATGTCTCACTCACCAGACTAGGCCAGGTGCTATAGAGCTACCGTGCTGGATGAGATCAACGCACCGATACTGATATCTAGCTAATGATTTTAAGTTTACTGAAAAATGAAGAAAGTTACAAAAACAAGGTTATAAGAAAATAGTGGTAAAGATCAGATTCCCGATGAATTTGAATGATTGAAAATCATTCCCTAGTTCATTTCATAATCCTTAATTTTGATATTCAAAAATGAAAATATTCCTTTTACGAAATGATACAAAAAAACAAAAGATAATGTGAAACATCAAATAATAATGATTTTGGATTCGTTTCATACTTAATCTAACTTATTCTATCGCGCGCTGACACAATGTGCCGGACTTTGTGTTTGCTTTTAGTTTTGTGAAATCTGAATTTAATTGGAATGCTGCTTTAGCTATTACAATTTAATTTTCTGGACTCTAAATGGTATAGATACCGCTCTGGCTATCTTTCCGAAAAAAATGAAGTTAATCGATTAAATATGGCCGCTTTGGCACTTGCTACGCTCAAGACGAGGTATTCAGAATTTTGAAGTTCAGAGTTATACAATGAGACGGCTGGCCGCTCTGGCACGAATCCGCTGACGAGCCGTGAGACGGTTGCCTTATATATTCGCAGTGACGTCATAGCTGGTGATCTGCTATGCGTGAGCGAAAGTGCGCGTTAACGCTACTCTATGTCATGACATGTAATGGTATGAGTGTAGCGCCTATTGGCCTATACCAGGGCCCGGCACGGCCGGGCTCTCGGAGCCAGCCTGGCTCTAAGTGTCAATTACTACGGCCGTAAGTCCCCTCGGTCTACCTGAAAACGGTCACTCGTCCTTACCTGGAAGTGCGATGGTAGGGGCAGCGTTCAGGAGAAATAAAAGGAACTGAGGGGTGGTTTGCTCTATTTGCGACAGCAAGAACTGCGTCTGACCGTCCGGGTCTTTTCATACCTGCATATTCCCACCCATACCTACCAAAATCCAAGAAATGGCGTTAAAAGGATTAGTGCCGGTGAACGGGTTTAGTGGATTTACGGATTTGGCTCTTTGGACTAATGAGTGTGCCGGGCCCTGGCCTATACTATGAATACGTTACAATATATATATATATATCAGTGTTCGTATTTCCTTTATTCGGAAATACCCCATTTTGACGATAAATGAACCCAGATCGGTATGATAATTAGCATGAAAACCTACTGAAATAATTCTATGGAATTTCGGGTATAACCCTAATCCCGTCGGTTTAATCTCTTATCCAAGCATAGAGAATCACTTGCCGAATAACTATCGTTCAATTAAGTTATTCTACAATAGAGTACCGATCTCGATTCATCCAAATATTCTATAACATCGACTTATATTAATACTATCAGAGAGAGAGTTCCTATTTTATTATTATCATTTCATTCCTCATATCAATGCGTGTGAATCGTGAAGAGAATTCTCTTAATTCATTACTATCTTCATTGATAATAATTCATATATAGTAACAAGCCTTCACGATCCCCACGTCGGTAATCATATTGTTTCATTATTTTATTATTTTGTAACTGCATTACTTTATATCAATCATCTGTTTAACCGACGATCATTTGTCAGTCACTTGAACCATATCATTATTCCGTATAATCGTTCAAGAATACATTATTGATTCTACCAGTCAATTCTCATTATCATTCAAATCACTATTATCCATTATTTTATTATTTTGTATTAAATTAGCCTCAACCAAATTTTCAAACAGATTCAATTGAGACCTGTATAGGACTAGGCGTCAACGAATCCTATTTACCGATAAATCGAAGGATAGATCTCTTTAATAATTATTTATATGTGGATGTGACGGGATGACCAATTCCATTGGTTGACAGGTTCTCGCTTGTGATAAAACCATAGAGATTAATAACACTCTACCCATACCGTCCGTCACAGCGGTATTGCAAATGTTAGTTACGCGGTATTGCACCATCACCGACAATTAGTGGGTTTGAAAAATTATTTTTTCGATATTAATTGGGGTAAATGTTTTCGAAAAATGAAAGGTTCTTGAACATTTTCCGTGAAACAAAGATTCTCCAAAGAATAATAATTTTCAGGAAAGTTTCCACAAATAAAAAAACTCATTCAATGAAAACAGAATTTTCAAAACGGTTTCAAGTCAAGAACATTTCTGTTTGTATTTAGATACAATTTGAACACAATAAAGTCGACATTCAATTCTGTTGAATTTTATCTGATCAGCTGAAAGCATAATTTTCCGGGTTTTGTAGTATATGCTGTAACGCAGTTTTTAATCAGGAGAGGAAAAACTTTGGACTTCGTCACAACTCGGCACTCTTCCATGTTAAACTTACTAAATTGTTGGGCGCCAGACGCTATTGCGTCGTTTCGATACGATGCCATAAAGAAATCACATAAAAGCCAAAAACTTACGGAAATGCGACGAGCGATAACTCGACAAGCTCAGATAACAAAGCCGTAGATAGAGGGGCCGGGTACACCATATAAAACGATATTATTTCTTCAGCATATTTGAGATCACATTAATCAATTATTTATCAATGAAATTAAGGGGGTATATACACCTTTGAATGGGTTGAATTTCTGAAAAACAATTTTCCTTTTTTTTTCAACTTGAAGACTCTGATGAAATTTGAAAAAATCATCATGTTTGGGGAGGGTTTGACCTTCATCATCCATATCTTACATCATGTATTACTTCCAGTCTAATAGTGGCTGCGCTGAAGACAGGAAAATACAAAATCACTCGGTTGCCGCAAAGAATCAGACCCAGCGTTGTACCGATCTCGGAATTTTTGGTTCTCAATTATTCATAAGACAAGCCTCTATCAGATGAACATAGAACTTTTTGATATTGCAAGAATTACTTGAGTTATTGAATTTTTTCGATTTTTTTTCTGAATTGCAAAAAAAAATTTGCTTATTCTACGATTATTTAAACTAAAAATGGGTTTATCAAAAAGTTCTATGTTCATCTGATAGAGGCATGTCTTATGAACAATTGAGAACCAAAAATTCCAAGATCGGTTCAACGCTGGGTCTGATTCTTTGCGCCAACCGAGTGATTTGGTATTTTCCTGTCTTCAGCGCAGCCACTATTAGAACGGAAGTAGTACATGATGTAAGATATGGATAATGAAGGTCAAGCCCTCCCCAAACATGATGATTTTTTAAATTTTATCAGAGTATTCAAGTTGAAAAAAAAAGGAAAATTGTTTTTCAGAAATTCATCCCATTTAAAGGTGTATATACCCCCTTAAACAACTTAGCGAGATCGGTAGAGAATTGGCGATGGGGTTAACAGTTCGTTACGATAGGTTTTCTAATTGTTCAGGACAGAATTCACTCATTTCCAATACAATTAAATCGAAGGCGTGTGTCCAAAGTGACTCGATATAAAACGATTGAACTAGACTTCAGATCACAGAGCGATACATCGCACACAAAAGTTTATATTTCGTAACACACCCTGAGATTAAGAGTCTCATGCTCTACTGACTGAGGGTATTAAGCGATAAAATCGGTAACAAACGATACAGGTTCCCTACTAATCAATTTAGAACGATAGACCGATTTTTAACCAAATACTGACGATACGATATCGATAGATACGATACTAAGTTATCCAAAAGTGATGCTCGATTTTTCTAGCTTTTTCATAAGATAATAAATTATCCAAAGACCATACTTTACTAAATTAACAGATTAACAATGATAAACTAAACTATCACGCGAGGACTAAGCCTTCGCGGCTATCTTCGCTCAGGGTATTCCAGGAAAAGGTATTTTCTACAGTATTTGATGCACAATATAATTCTAATATACTAAATCAGAAATAGAAGTCATACGAGAAACGATAAGCAATAAATTATAGCCAAGAAGCAATGAAAGATCTACGTAACTCAGCCAGTCTCGAGGTTGTTCGATAAATTAATTAGACAAAAGACGAAAGACGAGCTGCTCAACTCAAAAGACAAAAACGAATCTCTTAGCTCAATAACCAAATTAATTAGGGTAGTGTCGTGCAAAGTACACTTTCTATAGAATCCCTTAAAAAATACACTATATATCAATTAATCTGCCATCTATACGTGTGTAAATTTAAAAAAATATTGACTGTCTC
The DNA here is from genome assembly GCA_963992785.1 of Tenthredo livida. Classification (NCBI taxonomy): domain Eukaryota; kingdom Metazoa; phylum Arthropoda; class Insecta; order Hymenoptera; family Tenthredinidae; genus Tenthredo; species Tenthredo livida. Next base: position 7,662,437 of record OZ023073.1, read on the forward strand.
TCTAACGTGAGATAACTTCTATCAGAAGTGATATTTCTTACTCGTGTTGCATATACCAAGTATATATCAAATCCACATTTTGATTTTTCAAAGCCAAACGGCTCATATGAATCTTCTAAAAAACAGCTATATGTTAGAGTAATATCTTACAAACGTAAGTAAAAAATATCCAATTTTTTCACCGTATAGTTTGTAACGTGGCAAACGTTTGGACCTCCTCCGTACCAGCCTAAACGAGCGTATGTATCCCCGAGAGAATAAAGTCAGGATAGCTAACTTGAATATCTGCCGCCCTTCGTCCTAGCGACGCCTTATCGACCGTAGATCTCCGGATTGGTCTATCGATGACGGCTGGCGCTAGCAGGACGAACGGCGAGACTAGGTAGTTAGCATCCCGGAAACGAAGAGCCATTCATTATCTAGCCGTTGAGCAAAGATTCACGTGCCATTACGATAGCGAATCGAGAGAGAGTTTTATAGAATCTGTCAGGTGTTAAGAGTTTGTTTCTAAGAAGTGATTTTGTTTATTGTAACCCCCTGCTGTGTTATTTGGACTTGATTTTGGATTAACGGATTTGTTTTCTACTGATTTTGCTACTACACGACCCTTGCCTATCCCCGGACGACGAGCCGACACGAGGCAGAGAAAACGTGGAGATCAGGTAGGATCTATCCAATATCTTCACTCAAGTCTAGCTTCAATTCTCCCCTTAGAGTCCCTAAAAAATCCCTAGAGAGTCTCGAGTTAGAGTCAGGAAGCTCTTCGTTCCCCCAGTACCGCCTTAGTATCGAGTCCCCAGAGTACCGCGTGTCAGTTGAGAACCGGCAAGTTTGAAATTGTTGTTGTTCTCGGTGGCTGTCGATTCTGCGCGCCTGCGTTCCGGTTTGCATCGCCGCTGCGCAGAAATTCTCTAGAGTAGAGTCGACGCCATATTGCCCGGGTTCTCTGACGTCACGCGTCGCAATCGTCTGCTGCGTGTCAGAGAACTCTCGTAGCCAAGTACCGAGCTAGTACCGATTCCCTTCCCCTCCTAGCTGTTGAGCGATCAGCTGTCAGTCAGAGACTAGAAGCGTAGGCTTCGAAATCGACTGACAGCCAGACCTTCAGCTGGTCGAAGTGTGGAAGGATAGTCATTCCCTACTGCCTGTGATATTGTCAACCCGTACCTTTCTTCTAGCTTTATTATAATCATTAATTTAGAGTCGTCATTTAGAGTAGAGTCATTGTTTTGAGAATTTATAATGTAGAGTAGAGTCTTTCAATTTATTTCTTTGCTGTTATTTCCTTTAATATAATTTAGTTTTTTTTATTTAGTATTTTAAAACATAAAGTAGCGGTGAGAACAGCCGAAGCCAGGTGGTAGGCTGCACAAATTAATACCACCTTTTTCTTCTTTTCTTTTAACCAAAAAATAGTATTCAAACATATTTCTCTAGTGTAAAGTATTTGCATTTCTCGCCCCCACGAATATCCCTCTACCGACAGCTAGCTGGAGCAAGAGAGAGAGAGAGAGAAAGGACTTTTGCCCCGAAGTCTGGCGCCCAACATCCTATAGTGCTAGTCGGAGGAGGTAAAGCGTTGGGGCCTATTTGTTAATAGATCGTAGTTCCTGCGGGTAACACCCGAGCCCGCGGGAATCGCTGTTACAAGTTATTTGAATACAATGATAAAGAGCTGTCAAGTTGCACGAATATCCGACATGGAGGGAGTGAGTGAAGGGAGCGTACGATGACGATTTGGCAACAGTGTACGAGTACCTTCAACCGATGGAAGCGCGCGTGATCCGAATATGTCTACGGCACGTAGTCTTATAACACGTGGTACTTGCCTTGAACATATCGCACCCCTAAAACCACACTGTAACATCTGAAAAAAATCTTGTTACTTCAAAATCGCCATGAGACTTCATGTAATAGCATTTACATTCATTTGAACGAAAATCCCCTAAAAATATATTTTTTGAGTTGTTACAACATTGTTCCAGGGGTGCGATATGTTCTAAGAAGATATATCCAAAGGAAGAAGAAGAAGAAGAAGAAGTTTTATAACACCAATACATTTATTGTTTTACTATCGACATGTGATATTCAATCGTTATACATAATAACATCAAAAATTTCAGATTCATAGTTCACGACAAAAGTGTATTTATGAACTAGATGAATATTATACATAATATAATTGAAGATAACCTGTGAATAAAATGATCATATAAGAAGCTTGCCTATTATGGAAAAATTCGGAAACTGAATCAATGCATGCTGTTTATTAATTTTATTAACTGTTTGTAACATTAAGGCAGTAAATGAAGTTGACTGCCTTCTACCTACTAAGCACGGCAGTGTAGCTCTCGATCCAGCGGCTATCTGATAATCATCTGATGGGAAATTTATTTTTACAGGTATTAAAATAAAAATAAATATCAATTAATAATATTTCTATGGTCTTTTTGACATGTGATTAAGAAGATCATAGAAGCTTACCTATTATTGAGAAATTGGGAAACTGAATTAATGCATGCTGTTTATTTAAGGTGATAAGGAAATCTGAACATAATTTTGATAACTAATTGTAACATTGAGCTAAACGCAGATTACAGGAGCTGTTAAAATTGGCTACCGTTCGCCAGTAAACATGTCCTGGCTCTTAAAATGACCTGGTCGGGTATCCTACCCAAAATATCGTCTGTTACGGTTACAACAGCCTCGTGCAACTTTCTTAACAGCTCCTCCAAATTTTATGGTGTTTGCCGATACACGTATTCTTTCAAGTCATTTAAAGAGCCAGGATATACCTACTGGCGAACGGTGGCCACTTTGAACAGCTGCTGTAATTTACGTTACGGCCTAATGTTACAAACAATTAATAAAATTCATAAACAGCATGCATTGATTCAGTTTCCTCATTTTTCCACAATAGGCAAGCTTCTTGTATGATCATTTTACGTGAATACAGTCTCTCTTCCACAGAGGAATCGCCCTATATAGGTTTGTACGACCAATTGCAAGACACCCTGTATACTTGAAACTTTAAACGCGTTTATCTCGAAACTACTTTTTTTCGTCTAGTGGGGGCAAAAAAAAAAAAAAAAACTACTAGACCGATTTGCCGGAAATTTTAATATGTTATTAGTTATGTTATACTGTACAGTACTGGCTCTCCCTGGGACTAGAATGAATAGTTTCCGTAGAATATTTCTATTTTTTTCATAAAAAAAACTTTGTAAAAAACGGGTCATTTTCAGACTCGTAATTTTAACTACGCGCCATTTTGTCATTTTTTTTTTTTTTTTTTTTCATTCCAGTGCCTGTCATAACTATACTCATACTAATTAATAATCCGTCAATTTCTTTTATTTCAGATAAGAGGGAGAGATAAATCATCCCCCACCGGTCAGGTCCATTTTTTTGGAGAGGGAGACTTCAGCGCCATTTTTATAATTAGAAAAAAATATTTTTTTTCTCCTGATTTTCATTTTTGTATAGTCAATGAGTAATCAAATGTGTGTAAAAAAAATTTGAAAGCATTGGTCATTCCCTTCATAGAGGAACAATTTTTTTGAAATAGGTCAAATTTTAGGCCGCTAGACCACCGGGACCCCTTTAAGTTGTTCAAAAATTTTTTTGGGCGTGGATTCGGCGGCGAAACCCGAAGTCATAAGCCTGTGACTTTGATTTTTCGCATACGGTTGGTTTTCAGGGTGCCAATTCGAGACCCTTGAAAATACGGAGTGGCGACTTCATGCACAAGCTGGAAACACTTTGGACTAGCCCTGATATAAATTTCAAGTCAATCGGTCAAGCTGTCTGGAAATGGCGTGTAATGCTAGGGGTGACCCGCTAATTTTGTTGAGTAGTTTATTATTTTGAACCGATGTTTTTGAGATTCGATTAATCGATGTTCGATGTTTTTCACGAAACATCGACGCCATTTTGGACGCCAATTTTCAGTCAATTTTCCGCGAAAGCGTGGAAACTGGAAATTGATGACATACGTGATACGAGTGCATGGGTTCGAAATTTTGAATTACCAAATTATCAATGTGATCAGTTGTGTGGCCAGGAAGTTTGATCATTCTGCACTTCTGCAGTATTGTAGAACACCATGAGTTCAACTGCGACTACTGCAAGTAAGACAATTGTTGTTTTTTTTCCGTTGCATCAAATATACAACGCTGCATCTTTTGTTTGAATTCTGCATTTCTGCATGTATTTTGCGTAATTCTCATAGAGCCATTAAATCGAATGCAATAAATTTGTTGATCGGATCGTTAACGCTGTAACGGGAGGCGTTGGTTGAATAAAGTCTATCCACTATCAAATTATTAATCCCGTTGAAAGAATACTTCACAAGTCGTCTATCTTGTGAAAATTTATGTAAAAGTTCTTGTCGGATCTTGGAGTAAATTAATTATGTTGCCTTTATGTCTAGTTTTTGAATTATTTATATAGCAAATTAAGATCACACAGTTTCCGAGAGTAATCGTACGAATTGAATTTGGTGAAGGATTCTTCAGAGTCCTGATGATCAATACGACACTATATCTTGAAGCTCTGTGTATATCATTTCGGACGAACTTAATTATACTATTAGAATTATCAAACACCTGACTCGATTAAGGAAGGTATTAACGATATGATTGAACAGAGGATGTATTTCAATCTATTTATATTAATTTAATGAAGAATAAATTAAAATACGTCTGTTCGGTTCCAATATTTTATTACGAGTGCCCCCGGCAACTCCACAAACATAAAACAATTACACACAAAAACAAATGAACAATAACATATAAGCGTGCTCTAGTAAGCCGGTCCTTCTAAACGCTTGGATAATGCATCATGTCGAGTGATACAATTCTTCAACCATTATTCACTAATATTACATAGGTGAACGACGTTACGCGATTTATTTTCGTATAAATCACCAGAATCCGTTTCCTGTGACTGATTTGACAATATCCTAGTATGTCCACCTGAAACGTACGTATACAAGCGAAAAGTCTGATTTTATAGGTCACCTTTCAATGAGCTCATAATTAGTATGAAACTGATGTTCGATAATTACCCCACAGAAAGCGACGAAGAAGCCTATAAACACGTTTGGCAACTCGTGAAACAAAATGAAGTGTACTTCAAGGCTGGAGAAATCAAAGAGCTCTATAGATCAATGAATAATCTTAATTAGTAAGTATATATATTAGGGTGGGCCAAAAAAAACTTTTAATTTTTTTTTCTCTAGCTACCATGAAAATATCATCCAAGATGACGGAAAAAAATTCTCTGAAAGTTTGAGCTCTTAATATTAAAATTAAGAGGTCGCTCATCGTGATTTTTGATTTCCCATTTGAATAACACGGGAATTTTTTTTTTTTATCTGGAATTTCATTGCGCTCGAACGAATTATCGGCCAGTGGAATTAAATACATATACTCGAAGGGAATTAAACGATCTACAAACAAGGTATGATATGATTTTTCGTTAAGTCCACTCGTTTAAAAGTTATTGAAGGTTGAAGTTCAACCCCAAACGGTATATGATGACTTTGACTTCCTTTTTTTTTCGACTAAGCAAAAAATCATATGATACCTTTTTTGTAGATCGTTTAATTCCCTACAAGTATATGTATTTAATTCTACTGGCCGATAATTCATTCGAGCGCAATAAAATTCCGAATAAAAAAAAAAATTTACAGTCTTCGCATCCTGCAAGAGTCAAGTACATTGAAACTGATGGACACTTTTCCTCACTTAGTTTATTTCGAATAGGGATTGGGATAATAGGGATAACGTTTCTGCCTTTCAGCATTTGTAAATTTTTTTTTCTGTGGTACGTCACTCATAGCGTTTCTTGTAGTACTGAATATATATTTGGAATTCTACACCCTATATATACTAACGATGTGTTATTTATTTTCACTCCCACTATGTCATTTTTCCGAATACTACTAGTAGTCCAGTCGAATAGAACCTGAGATGTATTCAGGAATATGACATTTTTGTAACTTTTTTTACGAGTTCATTATATCCCTACGAATATACCTGTGATTTATCCAAAAGAATTTCGGACGCGTTTAGTTGCAAAATATTGTTAAACAATTGAAAACGTACTTTTTGCGCTCTATTTCTTTTCCTGACGGTTTGACAACAAAATGCTTCGTACAAAAGTTGTTCGTCTCGTCGTCCCCGAAAAAATGAACTCTTACAAAGTCATTTATCTTCATTGGTTCAGCTGCAAAGTGCAATAGAAAAAGTTTTTTTGATATTTTGTTTTATGCCAGTCACTCACAGAGTTTTCAACATACGGTTACGAAATTCATACTGGATCTAGTATGAACTGTCCCCTAAAAGAATCTGCAAAGTCGATAGGGCTATGTGTTATAGTCTCGCAGTAATAATCGATCTGCGAAAATCCGTAGAATCGCGCTCCTTTCAAGGATAATGGGCTCACATCGTGCCGAAAAATCTGAGGGCCAGTTTTCGATATCCACTTTCGATATATGATGAAAAACAATTTTTTTGTTGAAAAAAAAGGACTCATTCCGAGGAAATAAAATTTTTGCTTATAAACAAATGGTAATATCTGCGTCAGTTTTCGAGTATTCCGGAATATTTTGGCAGGATGTGATAGGTCTTTTCAAGACGCTTTTTTTAAAAAAAAAATCATCCCTTAATCTTCATTAGAACCGGAGATACGGACAGGTTTACTTATTAATTCATAACTATTGATCTAATCAACATTTTCGGATCAATCAAGTTCGTACGTGATCTTGAGATATTCGGGTATCATTTACGATTTGTCTCATATTTTTCCGGAGTATTTATTCCATTGCTACGACTGGCTAAATGCAGCCGCGGGGTATGAAATCGCACGACTCACCGGGTGAGTCGAGCCGGGCCGCGCGGCGTGCAGTGGTGGGGAGCGCTCAGCCAATCGCGGTCGACGTCGCACCGCTTAGTTAACAATTGGAATATCTCCCTTGAAAATTGTCGTAGAACATCGCGTTTTTTTTTAAATTGGGCTACTTTTTTCTCACCAATCCGATTACGCTGTCTAAAATGAGCGTTGATCGATACTTGTCGAATGAATTATCGTTTTTTCTTGACTTTCACCCCAAAGTTGCTATAAATAATCAACAATTCTTTTCTGTGATTGGTTAATAATATTACAAGTGTCAATCGAGCATGAAAGAAGAAAATTTGCAATACTGGTGATCCACGAGGTCCGAAAAAACATATCCTATAATATTTTTATCGCCCCATTGTCGGCTGCAGTGAGAGAGAGAGAGATGGAACGAAAAATTTCCGTATGCCAGGACAAAAAGGCCACTCGAAGAGCAGCTGTCCGACGGGAAATGGAGGGGATTTGGGACTGCAGGTATAAAACTAGCCGGGTCGAACCCTCTGTCTAGTCCGAGTCGTTGCATGAATAACTTTATTTAAGTATTGCAGTGGCAACGAAATTTAATTGTGAAGTGTGCAGAAGGTACGTCATTCTGGTAAGTGAGGATATTATGCTTTTCCTATAACAGTAAATTATCAAGTAATTCAATTTCGATACTTACTCCCACAAAACTGATATCCTTATACACAATTTAAATCTTACCAGTTTCGTAGTATGTAATAAGTCGGTCATTTATTCTTCAAATCAAGTATAGTATTATCATAACAACGAGATTCATGCAAGTTCAATTAAAATGTATTTCAGATTGGAATGAACTACAGACCAGATTGAACGCAATGGCCGCAGAAAATTGTCTCATCTGCGAGCAATCGTTAGAAGAAGGCGACACGACCAGGGTGGGCAAGAAAGGTATAGAAACTCTAAGCAAAGCCAGCTATCAACGGAAAGATACGAAACATAAAAAGTTTCTCGGCAAAGACAGTTTGATTCTTCATAAGGCATGCCAGAAGAAGTATATCAATCCTGATTCCATTAAGGCATGCCAAAAATCCAAAGAATCGTCAGTTATGGTTCCAAGTACGCGTTCTGCTGGTCCAAGCGAATTCGATTTTGAAAACAAGTGTGTATTCTGCGGTAAGGACGCTTCGGAATCATTCTTGACAGCTCAGAGAAAAAAAAAGCCTACCGCAAAGCGAGAAACCGTGCGTTTTATCACACAGGAAGACGGTAGGGAGAAAATTTTACAAGAAGCAAGCCAGCGATCTGACAAATTGGGCAATGAAGTTATAAACCGCATAGCTTCAACGCCGGATTTGACAACGGCGAAAGCTCGGTACCATACGTTATGTTACCTACGATTCTTCAACAATCCTTCAACATCGACTGACAAAGAAGCACGACAGACTCCGGAGATAGTTGAACTCATCGAAAGATTCATAACGGAACATCCGGATGAGCATCAGTTTTCTATGAAGAAAATTATCGAAGGTTTTGAGGGAGAAGTTCCTAACACCCAATGGCTCAAACGCAAATTATATGAAAAGCTTGGAGATGACATCATTATTACATCGATTCAAGGGGCTCAGCCAATAATTTCTCTACGTAACAAAAGTCACCAGATATTATTACAAAATTTTCAAGAATCTGTAAACGAAGAGTCAGACCGCATCAAGATAGTGAAGGCAGCTGCGAAAGTAATTACAGAAGACATTCGTTCTCAAGAATATGATGTTGACAATTATCCATCTCCTCACTCATTTTTAGAAAACGTAGAGCAGGTAATCCCGAATTCGTTAAAAACATTTATGGACAGTGTCGTTGTTAGTAATAAGCGAGGTAGTGAAAACAAATACTTATCAAAAGTAATATCAATTTCGCATGCAATCATTACTTGCGTTCGCCCGCGCGATTTTATATCGTCTCTTCAAATCGGCTTGGGTGCAATGTTGAGTAAAAAATTCGGCTCTAAAACTTTATTGAACATCTTATCATCTCTAGGATTTTGTTGCTCGTATGACGACAGTCTTCTGTTTGAGGCATCGGTATTAGTGGAACCAAATAATTCAAATATTGACCATGAATCGTTTTCACAATTTGTTTTTGATAACGCCGATCACAACATTAACACAATTGACGGGTTACATACATTTCATGCAATGGGTGGCATTGAATGCGTCACTCCAGCTTCTGCTGTGTCGTGTGGCAATAAAATCCCTAAACTGAAAAAAATCCCTCCTGCAGATACTATAGGTACGTTTGGTACAATCCCTCTCAAAACTTTTCATGGGTGTAAAAAGGCAGGACTTGCAAATGTAATAGTAGAGAATTTGAATGTAAAAAATCCGCTCGTTCGATATGAATTTGACATATCATCTACCGACTTTTTATGGCTGTATAACAACAAGGCGCATTGTATCGATGCACAAGGCTGGAACGGGTTTATGGAAAATTTAACTAAAGATAGACAGTACACAAAATCGCGCATTGTATGCCTCCCTTTTTTAAATTTTCCTCCAGGAAACTATGACACAATTTACACTGTTCTAAGTTTAGCAGCAGACAGACTGTCATACAAACAACAAAAAACAGCTTTTGTAACTTTCGATCTACCTCTGTACATGAAAGCCAAAGAAATCATACATTCTTCTGAAGATCCGAATTTGAAAAATATAGTAGTTAGATTAGGAGGCTTTCATTTAATAATGTCCTTCTTGGGCTCTATAGGCAACATAATGGATGGTAGCGGATTAAAAGAGCTGTTTTCGGAAATCTACGCACCAGCATCCGTTGATAAAATGCTGGCAGGCCATGCGTATTCCCGAGCAGTCAGGGCCCATACGTTAATACATTGCACCCTAGCTGAAATTATTCTTTCTTTCACAGACTTTTCAGAAGAAGATAGTTTAAAGCTTAAAATTCTATTGGAAAATCCCGATACCGTTTTTGAAAACATTGATAAAGACTTGGAGTTTCAAAAAATCAAAACAAAATTCATTGAAGTTGTAAATAAACTCGCTGCAAATAGTGACACGGCAAAATTATGGATTCAATATTTTCATATGGTCTCGTTGGTAAAAATGTTTATAGAAGCAGAGAGAAGCGGTAATTGGCAGTTGCACCTTGAGACAGTGCAAAGGATGTTACCGTTTTTCCACTCGAGTGGACACTTTTTATACGCAAAAGCTGCGCATTTGTATTTGCAAGACATGTACAATTTACAACAAAAAATGGATAAATCGGAATATGAAAAGTTTGTGAAAGGATGCTTTACTATAAGGCGGACAGATAAGTTTTGGAATGGAATATGGTCAGACATGACAATAGAGCAAGCACTCATGAGACCAATAAAAGATGTTGGTGGGCCGACGCGAGGCAGAGGAATGACCGACAGTGTACTTTCAAAGTGGGTACTAGCAACGCCAGCGTTAATTGACCTAACAGAATCTGTAACCGATTTTTGTAACGTATTTTTAGCGACGACTGAACAACATGTAGACTCACGTCCTACACGCATTTCAAGAGACAATCTAGATATTAAGAAAATTATGTATTGGTTCGAAAATCATAATCCTTTACCGACAACAGAGGGCATTATTTCGTTAAGTAATGGCTTGAAAGGTGATGATAAAATCAATTGTCACCAAGCTTTGGAGGTGGGCTTGAGATGCTTGCACGAAATGTGGACCACTGCCGAAAATGAATCTCCGAAAACTTTCCACGACATAAAATACAAAAAGAAGAATAAAGTAACGTCTCTAAAAGCGCTCGTTTCTACTATTAAAGTCGCTGATAAAACTGTAACTATTGATCCGTCATTATTATTTCAAAGAATTTGTGTTCTTCAAAAATCCGATGAAGAATTAAGAACTTACTTCAACTATGAGCTCGCGCCGTATCCGTTAGCATTATTTGATGAGAAGGGTATGAGAAAAGGGCAGAAATCTAAGCTGTACGATTTTTTCAAACCGGTTGAATCGCCGATGAAGGGGGCAAGTGACATTTATGTAATCGATGGTGGTTTCCTTCTGCATAAAGTTGTATGGCAACAGAAGGAAATATTCAATGATATATTGACGCGATACGTCAATTACTTGCAGAATAATTATTCTCGCAACTGCATCGTAGTTTTTGACGGTTATCCTGATAACGCCGACGGAAGTTATACGAAAAGCGCTGAGCGGTTGCGAAGAATGCGAGTTAATTGCGCTCCAGAAGTTGTATGCGATGTAAATATGCCTTCCACGTTGTCGCAAGAAAAATTCTTATCAAACGACAAAAATAAATCGCATCTTATAGAAATGCTGTCACAAAGAATGCGAAACGAGGGTTTTGTAGTAAAACAAGCTGTTGAGGATGCAGATTACTTAATAGTGGACACAGCTCGTTCTTTATGCGACGAACATACTGCAGTTTTTATTGTAGGCGAAGATATTGACCTTCTCGTGATATTAACGGAGATTGCGCAGTCGAAAAATAATCTTTACTTCTTAAAACCTAGCCGTGGAAAAGTGGAACAGAAATTTTTTTCTGTAGATAGTTTTGTACATCCGGAGATTAGAGATCTCATCTGCTTTATTCACGCTTTTACCGGCTGTGACACTACGTCTGCATTGTACAGACAGGGAAAAGCTAAATTGATTAAATTATTGAATAATGATCCTGACGTTCTCCGCGGAGAAGCGAAAATTTTTCACGATGAAAATGCTTGCAAGAGTTCATTATATGGAGCCGGTCAAAAAATCATTATGATTTTATACGGCGCGAAGAATAATGATGATTCGTCATTCGTCGATTTCAGATATCGTTGCTTCACAAAATCAACCCTAAAAAGCACGTTTAATCTGAGTACTCTTCCTCCAACTATTGAGGCCATCAACGAACATTCACTTCGTACGTTTTTGCAAGTTTGTGAATGGCGAGGTGATCATGCCAAGGACCCTTTGCAATGGGGTTGGAAGAAAGTAAATAATGTGCTATCGCCAATCACATGTCGAAAAGATCCGATACCTCAAGAATTGATCAAAATAATTTCATGTGGTTGTGAAAAAGGCAATTGCACTTCCAACTGTACGTGTAGAAAAGTAGGGTTGAGGTGCACTGTACTCTGCAGAAAGTGTCACGGCGAAACATGTTCGAACATCAGTGAACCAGACATCGTTTTTAGCGATGATGAAGTTGAAGACGATATTATAAGATTGGCAGATGAGATCAATAATACCGATGACGTAACGTATCCGGTAGGTGAAGTAGACGAGATAGAAGGTACGGAAGGTACCACAACCTTACCTCCCGCCAAAAAACGGAGAAGAATGTAATGCGGTGTTATAATATAGATATGTATATACAGGGGAAGGTAGGGCAAAACGGACCGGGAGGGCAAAACGGACCGTAGGGCAAAACGGACCGAGAGGGCAAAACGGACCGCCTGAAAAATTTCTTTGGAATTATTATAAAAAATTCAATGATGCATCGTGAAGGTAACCCTCGAACTTAGTAACATTTTGAGGTAGGTCTAAGTCAATCTAGTCGAGTCAATTATCCTTTCTAGTCGTTTGCGATGACTTGACTGAGTCTGACTCGACGTGATTGACTAAGACCTACCTCAAAATAATTCTAAGTTCGAGGGTTAACTTTACGATGCATCATTGAATTTTTTATAATAATTCAAAATAAATTTTTCAGGCGGTCCGTTTTGCCCTCTCGGTCCGTTTTGCCCTACGGTCCGTTTTACCCTCCCGGTCCGTTTTGCCCTACCTTCCCCTATATATATATATATATATGCATTGCATATCGACGCCTGGGCGGAAGAAGATCATATCTCGAAAAATCCGCGAAGAAGATCGTAACTCGAAAAACCCGTGAAGAAGATCGTAACTCGAAAAATCCGCGAAGAAGATCGTATCTCGAAAAACTCGTGAAGAAGATCGTAACTCGGAAAACCCGTGAAGAAGATCGTAACTCGCAAAAACCCATATAATATTATACGGGTTTTTGCGAGTTACGATCTTCTTCACGGGTTTTCCGAGTTACGATCTTCTTCGCGAGTTTTTCGAGATACGATCTTCTTCGCGGATTTTTCGAGTTACGATCTTCTTCACGGGTTTTTCGAGTTACGATCTTCTTCGCGGATTTTTCGAGATACGATCTTCTTCCGCCGAGGCGTCGATATATGCTATGGTTTTTTTTAATAAAAATTACTCAAATGTAAGCTTGTTTTATTCATTCTACCTTTACTACCGAATTACTATTCATTTACAGAAATTCTTACAACGCGTCTGTTACAAAACGAGAATAATCACGGTAAGTAATACAAAAAATTCAATTTCACCATTTTCGTTCCATCTCTCTCTCTCTCACTGCAGCCGACAATGGGGCGATAAAAATATTATAGGATATGTTTTTTCGGACCTCGTGGATCACCAGTATTGCAAATTTTCTTCTTTCATGCTCGATTGACACTTGTAATATTATTAACCAATCACAGAAAAGAATTGTTGATTATTTATAGCAACTTTGGGGTGAAAGTCAAGAAAAAACGATAATTCATTCGACAAGTATCGATCAACGCTCATTTTAGACAGCGTAATCGGATTGGTGAGAAAAAAGTAGCCCAATTTAAAAAAAAACGCGATGTTCTACGACAATTTTCAAGGGAGATATTCCAATTGTTAACTAAGCGGTGCGACGTCGACCGCGATTGGCTGAGCGCTCCCCACCACTGCACGCCGCGCGGCCCGGCTCGACTCACCCGGTGAGTCGTGCGATTTCATACCCCGCGGCTGCATTTAGCCAGTCGTAGCAATGGAATAAATACTCCGGAAAAATATGAGACAAATCGTAAATGATACCCGAATATCTCAAGATCACGTACGAACTTGATTGATCCGAAAATGTTGATTAGATCAATAGTTATGAATTAATAAGTAAACCTGTCCGTATCTCCGGTTCTAATGAAGATTAAGGGATGATTTTTTTTTTAAAAAAAGCGTCTTGAAAAGACCTATCACATCCTGCCAAAATATTCCGGAATACTCGAAAACTGACGCAGATATTACCATTTGTTTATAAGCAAAAATTTTATTTCCTCGGAATGAGTCCTTTTTTTTCAACAAAAAAATTGTTTTTCATCATATATCGAAAGTGGATATCGAAAACTGGCCCTCAGATTTTTCGGCACGATGTGAGCCCATTATCCTTGAAAGGAGCGCGATTCTACGGATTTTCGCAGATCGATTATTACTGCGAGACTATAACACATAGCCCTATCGACTTTGCAGATTCTTTTAGGGGACAGTTCATACTAGATCCAGTATGAATTTCGTAACCGTATGTTGAAAACTCTGTGAGTGACTGGCATAAAACAAAATATCAAAAAAACTTTTTCTATTGCACTTTGCAGCTGAACCAATGAAGATAAATGACTTTGTAAGAGTTCATTTTTTCGGGGACGACGAGACGAACAACTTTTGTACGAAGCATTTTGTTGTCAAACCGTCAGGAAAAGAAATAGAGCGCAAAAAGTACGTTTTCAATTGTTTAACAATATTTTGCAACTAAACGCGTCCGAAATTCTTTTGGATAAATCACAGGTATATTTGTAGGGATATAATGAACTCGTAAAAAAAGTTACAAAAATGTCATATTCCGGAATACATCTTTATATATTTTTGGTATAATTCGACTGGACTATAGTCGTTGCTTATCTTCCTCCCTTCCCTTGGCCTTTCTCATTCTCTTTTCTCTTTTCACTCTCTCTCGCGCTTCTATATCTGTTCTCTCCATCTCTCTCTTTTTGTAAATCCCGTTACGTGAAAGTTCAATAAAATGAGTACATTCCGAAATTTACTGCCAGTACTGCAAGTTTGTACCAAGAAAAGATTACTGTAATCACGAACCGACACGAGCGAGAAAGAAACAATAAAAATTCGCAGTACCGCGAAATTCGGCAAATAACCGAATACACCCGAATACTTTCGGGTATTACGTTACTCGTGCTATATCGCCCGCACAATCATTTTCAATATTCTTCGGCTTGAACCCGAATTCACCCGAATACTTCCGGAAATTTCGTAACGCTTGCAAAATCGTCCCTATAAACATTTTCAATGTTAAAAAATTTCCTGTGTTATTCCAATGGGAAATCAAAAATCACGATGAGCGACCTCCTCATATTGATATTAAGAGCTCAAACTTTCAGAGAATTTTTTTTTGTCATCTTGGACGATATTTTCATGGTAGCTGAGGAAAAAAAAATTCAAAGTTTTTTTTTGGCCCACCCTAATATATATTCGTTGGTAAATTGACGGCTTTGAACTCTTCAATGTCCAAACTGTAGAATATAATGAGCTTCTCACACTTCTGAAGAAGCAGTATATAAAGAAAGAGACGCAGTCGACAAAACTTAAACTATTAATGGATCTATTTATTTTGCTAAAGCTCACGGATCGAACTACCAGCAGTAATGCCAAGCTGGGCTTCTTGTGTAGATACAGTATGTTCGCCTAGCTTATCAAGACTTCATTCGGCTATACAGGAAGCACTATCGACTGTTAACCGATCGGTACCACAGCCATAGAGCCAGTTGAGATTGGTATTTGAACTTTAAATTGCGCTTATTCCATGTCTTGATCAACACTTTGACTGAATTTTCAATTTTTCTTCACACTCAAGGTGCTGATAAAAATACAACAAGTTCGAGTCAGCTACTGCAGTAAGTGATACTATCAAATTTTGCTGGTCCAAAAACGTGATCCAAGAACATAAAGTTCTAGCTCATGTAGTAGCAGCATGTAGCTAAAATTTGACTTTTTCCGAATTCACAGATCTAATCCAAATCAGATTCAAAGTAAACAGCCCAGCCAAGTTTGGAAACACTTCAAAAAGGAAGGTAACGCAGCTGCCCGCTGCACGTTCTGCAACAAAGTTTTCAAACACGATGGGAATACTTCGAACCTGATGCAACCCCTCAACAGAAAACAAACGTTATTTTGTTCACCAATAACGAGCAATCTTCGAAGGAAGTCCACAGCAACAGATTCCGGTAGCGACAACGTTGATGCTGATGATCCTCCACCGTTGAAACAGATGAAATTTCCTGCTAAGGTGAAGAAAATATAATTCCAATTTTTTATGAGATTTGGTACAGTTATGACGTATTGGTTTGGAGAGATGGTAATAACCAAACATCAGTTGCTTTTCAATTCGTGCACAATTCACATCTAACCTACTTCAAAAACAAGATAGTTTTCATCACAATCAAAGTAACATGATTCGAAACTACAGTTTCATATTTCGTCATATTTACAGGTCAGGCAGCTCCCCAAGATAGACGAGGTTTTTGGAAGAGCCAATTCATTTCTGGGTAAGCAATGCAACCAGGTAGCATATTAATGACACGGTTCCATAATCTTATCAATTCTGATTGGTTCATCTAGCTGAAGGTGAAACGGCTGACAGAATCACGAACTCGATCATGTTCATGATTGCAGTTGACGAGATGCCCCTTTCCACCGTTTAAAACGTGGGTTTTCAGCGTTTTGTCGAAACAGTAGCGCCATTATACCAAGTACCGAGTCGGAGGAGTATCACGAGGCTAATAGATGCAAAATGTGAACTTTCGAAAGAACGGTTCAAGGATAAAATACGAAAGATTGATTCGTACTCTCTAACGTGCGACAATTGGACTGATATTTCAAATAAGAGTTATTTGGGGGTCACTCTTCATTTCCATTCAGCAGATTTGAAGATGACGAGTTGCTGTTCAGGAGTTTTTACTCTCTACAGTAATCATACCTCAAATTACCTTGTTGAAGCTTTCAACGTTGTCATTGAAGATTTCAATTTAGATATCAGTCAGATCAGCGCAGTTGTCAGCGATAGTGTGGCAAATATAAAAAAAGCTGTGATTGAAATAGTCGGAGCAAGCCGTCAACTTGCATGCTTTGCTCACATTGTATCGCATTTGGTACTTGACGCACTTATCAACATGCCTGAAGCGAGAGCTTTGATAGCTAAGGTGAGAAGCATTACTATCATCATTCGGAGAAGTATTGTGGCATCAGACGATTCGAAAAGACTTCAAATCTGTGACGGGAGAAGCGAAGGCACAGTACTTAAGTTTCTTCAAGATGTACCGACACGATGGAATTCGACCCTGGACATTATGGAGCGGTTTCTGAGGTTGGATGAGTACATTTATCCTGTGATCTCAAAATGCAAACATCGACCAGATATGTTGACACGAGACGAGATGAACGTTTTGAAAGAACTCGTGTCAATTATGAAGCCAGTGCGATTCGTCATCAGTCAGCTGAGTGGAGACTTGCATCCAACCTGCAGTATTGTCATTCCTATCATTCGTCGCATGAGAGCAGCGGTCCTTAATACAAATCCTGAATCTGAAATTGGTACTAATTTCAAAACAAATCTGTGTGCTGCAATCGACAATAGATTCAAGGATTTCGAATTCAACCCGGTACTCAGTATGGCAACGATATTAGATCCACATTTCAAAAACTGCATTTCGAATTTTATCACCAGAAATCCTGACATAGCTTCACATAACGAAACTACGAGCCTAGAAATGCGGCAATATTTGTCTCAACCGGTTATTCCTCGAACAGAAGATCCATTCAGACAATGGAGATCCATACAGCAGGCTTTTCCCTCATTGTACCATCTGGCAATACAGTACGTGAGCGTTATTGGGACCTCTGTGGCGTCTGAAACAATGTTCTCCCAAGCTGGCCACATAAAATCAGACAGGCGATGTAGGTTATTATGTGAGCGTCTTAATCGATTGTTGTTTTTAAGCTCGTTTACAGCAGAAGATTGGGGAATGGTGTGATGTGATAACATAGGTTGGGAGATTGGAGTGAATGACTGGAATAATGGGGGTAATTTGGAATTTTTTTCATGTATACGAGTATCAGTGTGGGGTATGGTCAATTTTCGAAGAAAAATGCATGTATGTACCTTGATACACCTTCTGATTTCTGAATATCCAAATTCCAAAGAAATCTTGATTGCATTGAACAAACAGTAATCAAAATTAATAGAACCGGAATCTACCATGTCAGACGTTTACTCCAATGTTTAATCCCTTGATGCTTTCTACGTTTCGTGTACTCTTTTCATTCTACTGTTACGTATTCCATACCTACTCTATACCCATCCGATACTCTTCTTTATTACCCTCACTATCAATACCGAAGACATAACATCCTGCATGCATCCAGTCTCACTGTCTCTAATCAGAAAGAGCTTCCATCCTTACATTCGCAGAACTTCATCCCTACCTATACGCACCTCCATAAGCACGCTCACGCCCGGGAGAACAATGGAACAAAGAATGATCTCATCAATTAGCTCATCAAGCAGATCACCAGTAGCTTCCACCTGCACTTGCATCCAAGCACTTCGATCAGAATTATTAACGAGAGCAGTCGCTCCAGTACTTGCACCAAAATCGTCAAAGAGAGCACTCACTCCTAACTAGCTCTCGATATTATAAAACGCTAACTCAAAATCACTCATCACTTATACTCAATAACGTGTATAGATGGTTCTACCATCTCTGTAATCACTAGTAATAAACCATTATTCTGTTATTATATGGGGCATTCCACGTCAAGTGAGCCACCTTCAGACCTCAATACGTTGGATTTCATTTTTCTTCTTGGATTTTGTTATACTATATGAGCGTAGTGTCCCTGATTTATTTCAAAATTTTTCGAGCCGCCGTTCCGGAGTTCTTGCAAGCCCAAATTTTACGAGATTCGAAATCCACGAATTTTTGATCGATGATATCTCCGAATTGAAAAGTCGTATGAACAAACGCAAGAAGGTGTTTGGATTCGTCTTGAATTCAACTTTTCGAAAAAAAATGTTTCAGAACTGTTCTGCAACGTTTAGGCTGTTGTAACTGAAGTTCAAAGAAAAGAATCAAAATTTCATCAATTATATCATTTTTGAAAATTTTGGAACATTTTTTTTTCGGATTCTACGCAGTTTTTTTACATATAATAACGTTCCGTCCAAGATGAAGAAATTCGATTACCAGTTGCTATGCAATAAAAAAAAAATTATTCCCGTTTCCGTTTTCAAACAAACGTTCGAAATTCGTACTTTAATTAAATGAAATGTATTTTTTTCTACTTTTACTAATAATTTTGTTACAAGAAGCGATTGAAAAATTTCAAATCGAAATAAAAAATCTTCCAATTAGGAGTGAATGTTTTCTTATTTATTGCATAGCAACTGGTAATCGAATTTCTCCATCTTGGACGGAACGTTATTATATGTAAAAAACTGCGTAGAATCCGAAAAAAAATGTTTCAAAATTTTCAAAAATGACATAATTGATGAAATTTTGATTCTCTTCTTTGACCTTCAGTTACGACAGCCTAAACGTTGCAGAACAGTTCTGAAACATTTTTTTTCGAAAAGTTGAATCCAAGACGAATCCAAACACCTTCTTGTGTTTGTTCATACGACTTTTCAATTCGGAGATATCATCGATCAAAAATTCGTGGATTTCGAATCTCGTAAAATTTGGGCTTGCAAGAACTCCGGAACGGCGGCTCGAAAAATTTGGAAATAAATCAGGGACACTACGCTCATATAGTATAACAAAATCCCAGAAGAAAAATGAAATCCAAGGTATTGAGGTCTGAAGGTGGCTCACTTGACGTGGAATGCCCCATATATAAGTTCACATCAATCTCCTATTACCTGAAATCCGGTTACCTTAAGGTGTAAAACGAGGGACGAACTCAACGATAGCTCTATCTTACCCATAAGAACAACGATCTCTATTCATTACATTGGTAGCAACTCTATCTCCATTCATTACACTACCTCTAATGCTATCTCAAATGTTTAATCCCGTGATGATTTTTACGGTTGTGTTATTGTGATGTGTGCGTATTCTTTTTATTTTATCTCTAATGTTTATCTTATAATACCCTTCCTGTATATAATCACATCTGAATGTTTTTGGTACTAAAAGTTGACAAAAATTCATATTACCATAACATTAATTGTCCGTACCTAAATACCCAAATCCCTCGTTTCATCCTACGTTGAATGCCTCGTAGACTTCTGTGCTGATTCCCTTCATTCAACCAATTTGATGTTACCTCGCACATATTATGCGTTTCCAGGAAGGTAAATATAAGTTTAACATATGTTTTAATTTGAAACATTCCACAAGTGAAGTTTTTTTTCCATGCTTGGCTAAAATGTAAAAAAAATTGTTCCCATAGTACGTTCAGCTGCTCGCTGGAAGACTGTTCTGGACGCGAACTGGGAGAAAACCTCATGCTACATCCACAAGCTGGGGGTCGATATCAATTTTTAACAGGTTGAAAACGATATGTCGAATGAATGGGACTTTGGAGTATACTAGTTGAATGTGCTTCATTAACCTTACCATTACCTTAAACTCCCCAAATATTTTATATTAAAATATGGAGCAGAAGAGCGAGAATCACGTACAGAAATAGACGAGCCCTGAAATAACATCCACAGGAAGAAATGGAAATAATGGAAGAAAAGAAAAGAGCATATATTATAAATTAATATATCTAGTTATACAAGTGGAATACGAGACACAAAAGAAAGAACGGAGTTTTTGTTCGTTTGAGTATTTTTATGTCGATGGCTTGTCACTTCTCATCATCACCTCTTAGCTGTGAATAATAAGCATCGTGTATCCCCCCCCCCCGCCGTAAAAACATCGATGTTGCGATGTTTTTTTTTGATAATCGATTAAAACATAGATGTTTTAAAAAGATCGATTACACGGTCCGACAAATTCAGGTGAATTTTAGGGCGAGAAATGAAACTCACGCCATTCGATAGATTTTGTTACGCTGAATCCAACGGTGTTTACGAAATTTCGCTAGGACATCTAGTTTCCGATAGGAAAAAATGTTAAACTTGCGTAATCGGCTTAAAATGGCATTTTTCAAATAATTCTAAGTCAATTAATGTTAGACGGAGTTGAATGAGAAAAATAACAGAATATAGTTGAAGGATTATTTCATCCGATCAAATCAACCTCATTCAGCTGCGTGGCGTAATTATGCCGAAAAAAAAAAATATCATAAATCATCCATTTGTTTGATTTACCTGTTGATTAAGTGAACAATCGGAAGTTGGCTCCGTCTATATTTCTAACCCCCCAAATTAATTTTATGACAACGCGTTTATTTTTTAGGTTATCAAAATGTATCAATCATAATGTATTTAATCATGGAAGAAAAAACATAGGTTCCAAACATTGAAATTCTAGATTAAATAGTTTTGCGTCGTTTCACCGTCTTAGCATTCTGAAAAGTAATGCGACAGGATTTTCGTTTGTGCTCAGTATCATCCTCGCTGATCAAACTCCAGCAATAATTTCCCAACATACGGATGACGGATTTCCCTTGATATCGATTTTCCATCGTGCGATATCCTGGTGAAAACGTTCTCCATGTTCGTCACTCACGTCAACTAGTTTCTCAGGAAAAAAATCCAGATGGGAATGTAGAAAATGAATTTTCAAAGACATGTTACATCCCATTTCTTCAAAATTCACCAGCATCTGACGGACAATTCGTTGGTACCGCGGTGGACGATCGCTTCCAAGGAACTCAGAGAGGACTCTCTTTAGTGAACGCCATGTTTTTAATTCGATCTTACTCAACGTTTTTTCAAAATCTTTATCGTTCTTAATCAACTTACGAATTTGTGGGCCAACGAAATTTCCTTCCTTCATCTTAGCTTCACTCAACTTTGGAAAGAGCGTTTTCAAATAGGTGAATGCTGGTCCATCCTTTTGTAGTCCCTTCACGAAGTTCTTTAGCAGTCTAAGTTTGATATGCAGGGGAGGTGAACAAATTTTCTCAGGTTCAACGAGGGGATCTCGAACAATATTCCGTTCGCAAGCAATGGAGTTTTTACGTGGTGACCAATCTGTAGTTACTTAATGATTCTTTCGATCACGGCTATTCCATTCGCATAAGAAACAGCAGTATTTGTGTAGCCTAGTTGCATTCCCATAACTAGTGCAACCATCTTGAGATCTGCACAGACCAGCCACTCATGGTTTTTATATTTAATCTTATCCAGCAAGTGTTTCACATTGTCATGATTTTCTTTCAACGACGTAGAGTATGCGATGGGCGTTAAAGGATAGTCATTTCCAATGTCAAGGAGTACAGCCTTCAAACTAGTGCGAGATGAATCGATAAATAGGCGCCATTCCTCTGGGTGATGTTCAAGTTCCATACTCTCCATCAGGCCATTCACATTGGAGCAATAGCAAAGTTCCTCTTCATAGATGAAATACTGATGAAAACGCTGGTCTCGACGGCGGAAATGGCTAGTGGTTACACCAGGTTGCAGGATATTCAATTCCTTCAACATCGAACCCATCAATTCTGAATTTTCCTTTGTAAGGTTCAAAATCCTCGCAAAATCATTTAGAGCCCCTTCTGTCATCAAACGTGGAGTCGCTGATGCTGGTGGTTTTACTTCTGTAAAATCTAGGTCATTGACAATGCAAGAGTCCATTTCTGCAGCAGCCGGCTTGTCCTCTGCTGTTTCATCGTTATCCCCTCTAAATACTGGAATTGCTGGTGAGAATGACAGTGGATCCAACGAACTGACGGTTGGATATTTGAGAGTTTTCTTATTTCTACTAAAGTATCCTCGAGTATCTGTCAGGCAAAAATAGCAGTCAGTGATGTGATCAGTTTTTTCTCGCCATATTGCTGGGATATTGAACTCGAAGGCTCGATTGAACACTTTCTTATAAGCTTATTTCACTGCTGGGGTCATGTTACTCCTCTGTAACGTAGGTGTGTATTTTGAACAAACGTAACAGAAAGAGTCTGGAGAATTGTTACATTTCCGCCACATAATTATCAAGATCCCTAGCAAAATCCAGAACGGTTAGAAGAGACGTAGACCTAACTCATGAAGTTGCCAACTTCCACAATTGACAAATTTCCTTTTATGAAAGATCCTAATTTTCTCTGCTGCAACTCATATGCTGTCTGTACGCGGAAAATCAATTGAAAATCACATTCAGAGTTGATTTCGATAACCTTCAAAAACTACAAAAACAAGCGAGTGGTCACAAAATTAATTTGGGGGGTTAGAAATATAGACGGAGCGAACTTCCGATTGTTCACTTAATCAACAGGTAAATCAAACAAAACGATGATTCATAATATTTTTTTTTTTCGGCATACTTACGCCACGCAGTTAAATGAGATTGATTTAATCGAAAAAATAATCCTTCAACTATATTCTGTTATTCTTCTCATTCAATTCCGTCTAACATTCATTGACTTAGAATTATTTGAAAAATGCCATTTTAAGCCGATTACGCAAGTTTAACATTTTTTTTCTCGAAAACTGGATGTCCTAGCGGAATTTCGTAAACACCGTTGGATTCAGCGTGACAAAATTTATCGAATGGCGTGAGTTTCATTTCTCGCCCTGAAATTCACCTGAATTGGTCGGACCGTGTTATTAAATCATCGATTTTTTTTTTTCAACATCGCCCATCACTAAGGCTAGCTGTCAAAAGTGTGAGGTTATGTCTCGTCTGCTTGTATACGTCATTGAACTATACTTTTATTATTTAAATTCTAGACTAACAAATCGATCCCTCCATAACCTCAAGTCCGAAATAAAATCTCATTTTCTATGTTCGGCTTTCAGGCTAGCTGCCAGAAATGTGAGATTATGACGTCTGGGATCTTGTATCGGTTATTCGAATTTATTTTCAGTATATGTTTTGAACAAATTCAACGGAATAAAACATACGCATGGAATAAATGAACGAGCTAGATGAACCCTGACTTTCACATACAATTTTCTCTATCCTATATTCGACTCTCAGATTAGCTGTCAGACGAGTGAGGTTATGACGTCTGGAATCCGATATCGATTGTTCATATACATTACTGATCTTTAGACACATTAGTATGCGAAAAGCAGTACATTAAATAAACGAGCTATAATGTTTCCTCGTAACGCAAATTTCGAAAGCGATTCTACCTATAGTGTGTACGTATTTGAGGTTAGCTGTTAGTCAGGTTAGCCGTATGCGATCCGATATCCAATATTTGTGTTTCTTGTCGACCGCGGTCAAGCGGGAGCAGCAGGAACCAACATATTATACGTAGTGACGGAGGAAACCTTCACTAGCGCTGCTGCTCGGCTTGCAAGTGAACGGGCTGCAATTTCGGTACAGCTGCTGTGATCTCAACTAAATGTCGATACGGGTATTGATCTCAGCTGAATGTCGGTTTTTTAGTTTTGAGTAACGGAGAATCGTCAATTCCCAGCCGTTTCTCCATCAAATGACACGGGATTGGGCTCAAAATGTGTGGTTTTTCATCGCGAAGTGGCTTAATGTCGGGAAAATGCGATTATTCACGGCAACAGTGGATAATCTCGCGATTTATGTGGTCGGTACGTCAATCTGTGAAAATTTCTGTCGAATTTCGGAAAAGTGAAATAATCAGCCACCTTCTTCCACAATTGTGTGTAGCTTGAAAGCCGAACATAGAAGATGAGATTTTATTTCGGACTTGAGGTTATGGAGGGATCGATTTGTTAGTCTAGAATCTGAACAATAACAGTATAGTCCAATGACGGATACAAGCAGACGCGACATAACCTCAAACTTTTGACAGCCAGTCTAACTTAGCAGTTTATTTCAGAGTTGAGGTTATGGAAGAATCGATTTGTTAGACAACAATCGAAATAATGAAAATGAATTCGAATGACTATCTACATTTCAGTGGACGGATACAACCATGGAATACAACAAGCAAACAAGACATAACCTCACACTTTTGAAAGCTAGTCTAACCTAGGAGTTCATTTTAGAGGCGAAGTGATGGAAAGATCGATTTTTTTGTCGAAAATCGAAATAATAAAAGTATAGTCGAATGACGTATGTGGCGACACAATAATATCTCAGAGTTTCTCTTCACGCTTACTACGCGGCGCATCCAACTCGCTTTGCTCTCACTAGCCCCATACTGGGACTACGCTCAGCATACATACCGATCACGAGCAACTACCAATGTCCACCACCGGACACTCCACGTCTAGGGCACGGTGTGTTCGGCTCTCAGCACTACTGACGAGTCCGGCCGAGTATACCCGGATGACGCGCAATACCACATCTTTCTAGAAGGTTCGATTCCTTTAACGTATACAAGCAGACCATACATAACCTCACACTTTTGACAGCTACCCTAGCATCAGAGTTGATTTCAGATTTGAGGTTATGGAGGGATCGATTCGTCAGTCGGAAATGTGAATAATCTTCTTCTTCTTTTTCTTTTCCTTTTATTGAAATCTGAAAATGGAAAGAACAGTCAAATGACGTATACAAGCTGACCAGACATAACCTCACTCGACTGACAGCTAGCATAGCATAGAAGTTCATTTTAGATTTGAGTTTATCGAGGGATCCATTTGTTAGTCGAAAATCGAAATAATTAAATTACATTCAAATGATGTATGCAAGCAGGCGAGACATAACCTCACACTTTTGACAGCTAGTCTAACTCAGGACTTCATCTCAGAGTTGAGGTTATGGAGAGTTTGATTTGTTCAATAGCAATCCACATAATACAAGCGGACGACATAACCTCACTCGACTGACAGTTAGTCGAACATAGGACTCTTTCAGATTTGAGGTTAGCGGAGAGATCAATTTGTTGGACGAAAATCGAAATAATAGAAATGAATTCAAACGCATAGAATAGATATACGAGCTTGATTCTCTCCATAACCTGGAATCTGAGATGAAGTTCTATGCTAGGCTATCTGTCAGAAATGTGAGGTTGTGTCTCGTCTGTTAGTTGTATCCTATGGTTGTATCCGTCCACTAGAATGTAGATAGTCATTCGCCTTCATTTTTATTATTCTGATTTTTGTCCAACGACTTGATCCCGAAATAGAGTCCCTACGTTCGGCTAACTGTCTGACGACTGAGGTTATGCCGTATGCTTGTGTTATTTGGATTTTTGTCCAACAAATCGATCTCTCCATTAACCTCAAATCTGGAATGAAGTCCTATATGTTCGGCTCATGGAGTAGAAGGAGACATATCTCCCTATACACGCTGTATTTGAAAAGTGGCATGAATTTTGCACGTGATAGATGGCGCTGTTACCAGCGAGCCAACGCGGACTCCCTGTGAGTGGAAAAATTTACCATACAGTTAGTGACGTCATATGATGCCTTGGAGTGTGCGCGCAAGCGTTTTGTAGGAAGTTCGGAAGTGGTCACTCACAACAGTGCCACCTATTGCGTAAACCCATTTTCAATTCGAAAATAGGTCTCCTTATACTCCATGGTTCGACTGTTAGGCTAGCTGTTAAAAGTCTGAGGTTATGTTGTCTGCTTGTATCCGTCGTATCCGTCATTCCAATTAACTTTCATAATTTTCATTGTTTTCCGGCACGTCTAGGGAAATAAAAAATACGATAAGAACAAATAGCGAGAGTCTTTCCCAGTTGCAATGAACGCATTTCGCCCGCCTTCGTGTTCGTTCGCACCAGTTCGCGTCAGCCGAGGCTAGAAGACATGGAAACTCGTGAGCTCTAAAGATCAGTCAGAGCTTGTAGTGAAAGACGAAAATGGAAAAATAATTGGATACTAAGTTTCCGAACACAGCGTGTGCTAATATGTTAGGTCACCTCATTACTATTCGTACTGAGTTTATTTCTAGTGTTGACGTGTGTGATAGTCCTTATTCCACCAGATCTCACGCTAACCTCAAATTTTTTTTGCGCGCATGTGCTTTTTACTCATTGCAAGTAGAGTTATGAGCACCGTGCTGGTATGTATACAACGAAAGACATGAATAGTTTCAACTTTTATTAATCGCTCTGCACCAGAGCGAGAATAGGCCACTTTTGCTGCTTCACAATGCGACGTTTGTCCAACACAGTGTTAGTACACGTGATGTACCTAAATAATTCTCGATTCGTTCGGGTTATTATTCAGTGCAATTATTTGCAAAATGCCTTGCAGTGCTTTGTAACAATCGCGACTTTTCCCTATTGGCTTTCACCATATATTTGATTAAGGCAGTCGTCTGGTTTAGAGGCCTAAAAGAAGATAATTTTCGGCGATTTTTTTTTATAGGGTGAGAAACAACGGAACGTCTTGACATTTTTTTGTGTATTTTATTTTTAGTGTATTTTAGCGCACATTTGAAGAGTACAAAAAAAAATTTTCATCTTCAAGTTGTCACAAAATGGCGAAGTTAGTAGCTGACCATTGGATGTTGTTTTCGTGATTCTTCCAAATCGGCGGGCGTGATAGCAAAAAAACTATTTGACCTACCGACCCAAACCAAAGTTCATTCTCTAGTGTATGGAAAACTTTCCCGAATGAACCAAAAATATTGATCAAAAAGTCCTTTCATACGTTTTTTATTGCCCGAACAAAGAAAAAATTCTTTGTAAAATGCGTCACTTTTTTGTTGAATCTCGAAAATCAATATCATTTCATGGTTTTTTCCGGATTTCCCTGGTTCATCGACAGTAAAAAAATATGTAAATTACAAATAATTTTGGCTTTTACGTTTCGGACAAGAATTATGCACACCATCTTTCCCGCCAATTCCAGACTCCAGCGGCGAGGCGCTCAGATGGTCAGCTACTAACTCCGCCATTTCGCGACGATTCGAAGATGAAATTGTTTTTTTTGTACTCTCCAAATGTGCGCCAAAATACACTCAAAATTTCAAGACGTTCCGTTGTTTCTCTCCCTATAAAAAAAAATCGCTGAAAATTACCTTCTTTCAGGCCTCTAAACCAGATGACTGCCTTAATGGATCGTTAACTAGAAATTAGAATCGTCATCCAATCAATGAATTGATAAATCGGGACTCTTGCTCGAATTAGAGTATCTTGCTTAATTATTTATGACAGTTTTTTGTCTTTGTTAACAATTCCCATATGATCGCTACTTCAGGAACTTTCGTACCGTTAGTGTTGATTATATGAGAGTAATCGAAATATAATCGCAACTTCAGAGTTTTTACAGTCGTCAGTGTTGATTTTTCTTGTTTCAATTGGTTTTTTAATCAGGATCGAATAAAATAGTCGCAACTTCAGAGTTTTTACACCCGTCAGCATTGACTGTCTCATTCTGGATAATATTTTCTATTTGGAGAGGAAGGTTTTGTAACCGCAAATCTTTCAACTCATTGGCTCCTTATTTGTGAATCAATAATCAAATAATTGATCAATTATAAATTGATGAATAAGTTCGACAAAATTTGTTATGTCAATTACCTATTTAATTTCTTTCAATTTACTGATCTTAAAGAGATCCCGAGCCGCCTAACTCGTTTTCTTACATAGTGGCTGTCCCCACTACTTTTTGGAATTGCATCAGCAATTGCTTACTACTGAGCGTTCTCTCTCTCTTTTTGATTTTGCGTTCTACCGAAACTACTAGGCTTTCCTGCTATACTCTATTTTGAGT
This sequence comes from Tenthredo livida, assembly GCA_963992785.1. Taxonomy (NCBI): domain Eukaryota; kingdom Metazoa; phylum Arthropoda; class Insecta; order Hymenoptera; family Tenthredinidae; genus Tenthredo; species Tenthredo livida. The sequence continues at coordinate 7,690,862 of OZ023073.1, forward strand.
AACTTCTAGCCAAATAGCTTCATACTCTATTTCTGCTAATTTTGTCGATCTTTATTTTTCTTCATTGAAATTTTTCTTTTTCTCTACTCTCACAATATTCATATTTACATCATCATATGAATATTGTTACAGCTTGTAGACGCTGCCGCAAAATAATCGCTAGCATCAGTGTACACGGAGAGAAGAGAGGGCGACAAACTGCACCTTGACGGGCAGCAGCTTGTTTTTGTTTCGTCATACAGCGCCGCCACGTTTTGAATTAGAATTCCGCCCGATCGGGTAAAATATCGGCTCGCGTCGATTAACTGAATCCACCAACGGATCGGGCGAGCGGGCTTTCTTCTTTCCGATACCAAAATGAACTATTGTTTGGTGGAATTCAAGTGTTTGTATTGGACTTGGTTGATTAACGATGGAGGAATCCTTAATAGAACATAAATTTAGCGATATAGCATTCTTTCTCGCAGGTAAGTAATAAAAAAATTTCAAATATACACAGGTAATCAATATGATTTCCATAATCTAACCCAACAAGACCTTATATGTTTTTCATATTATGCATTGTGTGGGTTGTTTGCAATTATAATTTTTTGGTATATTCAAGGGACAGAGTTTGTTAATGTGTTGTAACTTTTCAGAGGTTTGTTATGCTGAAGGCGTAACAAACCGTGTAGTTATTGTGAGTTCTATTGCTCGGTTTATGATTTTCGGGACCACTCTTAATAATTAATCTACTGACGCTAATTTTACGGACCTCAAACGCTCTGCGTTACCAGCCGTCTCCCTGACGAATAGGTACACGCAGACGTGCAACTACCGTCTTCTTCCCAGTTACCAAACAACCTACGCTCAGAATTGTGCCTGCAGTGCAGACAAAGCCTATCTCAGACTTGGACAGGGTTATACCTTGCCGAAGCTGTCCCCATGCTATAGTTAGTAAGTTTGAATTTACAAGTCCTGGACATTGGCGAAGAAGGGAGGCTGTGACAATCAATTGCTTCTTTTTAATCAGACAAAAAAAATCATTTATTTTAATAACTAAGGCTATGGTTGCAACCTTACTAAAATTATATTCACAATGTTGCTTCTATTCACATTTATAGATCTGAGTTTGGGTAAATTGTTGCACAATGATATTAAATCAATTACAGTAAAACCTCCCTTATAGTCCCCTCTCGTTTAGTCTAACCTCCGATATAGTCCAAGGACAACCTCTCGTATAGTCTATAAGCTCCGCCTACTGTGCACCAATACATCCACATAGACTTGAGCGTCGGTGAGCTTGGGGCCTCTTTGAGTTTCATGACATCACGCGCGTGACGACTAGTAACAATGACCATAACCTCAAATACCGTTTGAAGTGTTCCATTAGTACAGGAAAGTGTTATTTTTGTGAGATTTATCGTGGTACATTATAGGAATTTCTTTTCCTAAATATTACTGAAAAAGAACAATATGGAGGTGCGGAAGAAGCGAATAAGCTTATCTCTCAAACAAAAGGCGGACATAATCCGAAGATTGACAACGGGTGAAGACGAAAGTGATCTAGCCATCGAGTACAATGTTTGTAAAAGAACAATCCATCGGATCAATTTAAACAAAGAAAACGTAACTACGCAGTTTATCAACACAAAAGCTGCATACGGAGATGACTCTCAGAAACGATTGACAGGAATTGACCATAAACCAATAGAGAAAGCCATATTGACTTGGTTCTTACAAAAATGCAGCCTGAATGAGCCGGTCTCGGGTCCAATCCTACAAGAAAAGGCTGTTGTTCTGAACAATATGATGGGTGGACCGCCAAGCTTCAAACCCAGTAATGACCCTAGCAGCGAGAGTAGAAAGAGCAGCACCAGGAAGAAAAGAACCAACAGATCGAGTTACGGTGATGGTCTGCTCTAATGCAGACGGTACGCATAAACTGCCATTATTCGTTATTGGCAAATCACAAAAACCACGATGTTTTGAAAACATTGCAAATCTTCCTGTTGTGTACGCTGGTCAGAAGAGCGTAGGGATGGACCAAAAACTATTCATGTTGTGGTATACAACAGTTTTTGTTCCCGAGGTCAGCAAAGGAATGTTGGCTAAGTATGGAGAGCCGAAAAAAGTATTACTCTTGCTCGATAATGCCCCTTCGCATCCTGCGCTCACAACACTAAATGCTGTCAACGAGATGTTTGAGGTACAAAAATCTATCATAAATTAGTGTCATGATCATAACTAAACGAATACGAAATTATTGTTAAGATCACTATAAGTATATTGAAATATTAAAATAGAAAATGTAGAGTATGATTTTTCTAGAAATAGAAAAGATATATTGTTGTTGACTTCTATTTGTTTCATGGTACAGGTCATGTATTTGCCACCGAATGTGACTGCACTCATCCAGCCGATGGATCAAGGGGTCATCGAGAAAATGAAAAAGCTGTACAGAGGAAAGATTTTGAGGGAACTACTTCTAAAGGAAGACGAAGAATCAGTTAGAAATTTTATACGAGGTCTGAATATGACTGATTGTTGTCTGAAAATCGCAAGCGCTTGGGCTTCTCTGACTCAGCAGAATTTGAGAAACGCATGGCATAAGATACTACAAAACCGACCAACCGTTTTCAATGAAGTTCAACCGGAAAATCGTGGCCAAGTGCAAGACATGTTAAACGTATTGAATAGAGTTCCGGGCTTTGAAGACTGCACCGCTGACCAAGCATCAGAGTGGCTGAATGCCGATGCCAACTGCGGATGGCAAATATTGACTGACAATGACATAATCCAAAGGTATAAGGTCCATTGTGAAAAAAAGTCAGCCAAGTTAGGACATACCCAATCTTTTCGACAATCACTCAATAAATAATTTAATAGAATAATAAATTTTTCCTCATTATTTAGTATTCCATAGATTTTTCTTTTCAGGGTCCAAGGTAACGAAGAGAATCCACCCAATTCTGACATAGACGACGATTACAAATCAGATGAGGAAGCAGGTCATGATAATTCAACAGCTATCGAACCTTCAGCAGTAAAGGCTTGCTGCTATTTCGACGTTTCAGAGGTGGTTCCAAGCACGTTGGGAATGCCAAGCACATCATGCAATGCAGTTAGAAGAGATGCGGCAAATAACAGCTGAAATAATATGGGAGTCCAACCATTGACAGAAGCTGCTGGGCATGCGAAAAATTCGCATGTAGATGATAAATTTTGGCAATGAATATACTGATACGTAAACAAGGAATAGAAAAAATTTGGCTCTTCTTCATTTTCCCCTTTATATATGTATCCGCATCCTTTGGCACTTAGGATAGCTCAGAATTCAAAGGGAAATCCGAATTCTCGTTTTTTAATCTAACAATTCTAGTTCTCTTTAGAGAGTATGTCCCACAAGAAAAGTAGCTCATAATTTTCCATTCACTACAACTAAATTATTTAATAATCAGGCTTCCTAACGATACACACTTGAGAGAAAAACCTTCTACAGATTTAATTTGTCAACTGACTTCTGATTAATACGTAATGTAGAAGTGTAACTCAATATTTTCCATAATAAACAGACAAAGATGAATAATGTACTGTACATAGCAGAGGTGAAAATTTGTAGGCATATGCTACGACCCTGGGCCAAGAAGTTCACATAGGGCCCCATCCTTACATATCACATCCCTGAGTGCTATTCGTTGATTGGCTGTTGAGCGTAGCTCGCGTCACGCCTCTTGTGGACTATAAAAGAGGTTCTGAAACACGGACTTGGACTATAAGGGAGGTTTTACTGTATGTGACTTTATATGAGTTTTCAATTCGTAATAATTTTGGTAATCAAATGATCAATTAGTTTATGCGGTCTATAAGTTTCTATCAATTTGAAATTAGTAATAACAAAATAGTATACTACTGCTTTAGTGAGTATCTAAGACTATTGAATTGCGAAACTATAGATTACAAGGGCTCTATGCCTCAAGTATCTGAATACAAGGTATGAGTGTTAATTAGATAGTGAGTCAACCAGGCGTTTTGCCTATAGATTGCTGCTCGGCTGTGCGGCGTACCGACTTTTATAGCAGTCGTGACGTCACGCGGCCGTCGCTTGTGCTCGAACGTTCTAGATGATTCTGTTATTCGCAACGATTGACGTTCGAAATGCTAACGGTCAGGCCCAGGCTGCCTGATACGTTACATTAGCCCCCTTCGATCATCTGGTGGTCGGATGATCTTGGAGGTGTTCGGCACTTGGATGATCGACGTTTTTTAGCGGAGTCGAGGGATCCTTCTACCCCCTTTTCAATCCCAATGGATCGGTTGAATCGTTGAATCTTGGGATCTCGATGACCTCTCTATCCGATCGTATGGTTGATGGTTTTATCCCTTCCCTCGACCCAGTCGCTGGAACAGATGTTCGCGTTCTCTCAATGGCGACTGTCGGCTCATCTTCTTCATCAGATAGGTCCAGAGTTCCGAATACCCTCAACATCGTTATCAGTTCTTCCGGCTTCCGAATTTTTCTTTTGTCGAAATCGGCAATGCGTGGCCGTTTGATGCCGGTTGTTGTGGCGTTTGCGTCATGTGCAGTGTTCTTCAACGATGTCAGCTCTAGTTTCGGTATTCTGAATTGTCTGAGTTTGGATTCGTCAAGGTTCACCTTCTCTACGGATACTACGGTAGATTTAATTTTATCTACCGGTACCTTTGTATCGTCTCTATGTGTTTTGATGTTTTCCTTTCTTTCAGGGATTATGGATAGCTTCTTCAATGGTATGCTGACCTTCAATACCGGACGGTGGTTGTTGTTGTTGGTATCTGCACTGGCTTGCAGGGCTGTGCAGTAGGGTGGGCCGAAAATCCGCTTCTTTCGAAATGAGATGATTGATACCGAAAATATTATTCTTGACAATATCAAAAAAATGTGGGCGAAAGGAAAAAATTTTAGGTCGTCATCTCAAGGTCGCCAAAGTGCGACAAAGTTCAAAGTTATAAAAATATTTTTCTTCCCACATGCAATAGAACCCCGATTATCCGAACCTCTGTCATCCGAATCCCTTGTTATCCGAACCACGATCGCTTTAACCGAACCCTCTATTAACCGAACCTCGACTCGTATTTTTTTTTTTTTATCTCCATGCGCGCATTTTTTGCGTTTTATTACATAGTATTTATCTATTCGAACGACGGCGCGAAATTTTGAAATTTATATACACGTCGAAGGATTGCGCGTAATTAGGTACAATGTTGCGAACAAAGCGTTTGGTCAAACGTGTTCAAGCTTAATTCGCCTGTCAGGGCATTAGTGAGCTCGCATATCCATTTTTACCGGTAGTCTTTATTCAACTCCAGGCAGACTCACATTGTGTAACATCACTGTTCCATTATCCGAATTTTCGATTATCCGAACTAGGCCCGGTCCCAATTGGTTCGGATAATCGAGGTTCTACTGTATTTTGAATGGAAATTCAATCCTCTACAAAAAAGGTCCTCAGGTTGAACTATGTCAATGCAATAGTTTCTGAGATATTTGGAATTTTTGCTGAAAATTGTGATTTTGCTCGATATATTGTTTTCTTTCATGAGTATATTTTTCTTCTTTTTTCTTTTGATAGGAAATGCAATCCTCTACAGAAAAAGTCCTCAAGTCGTACTGTATAAATATTATAGTTTTTGAGATAATCGCAGGTTCGGCTGAAAATAGTGATATTTGCAACAAAAATTGGATTTATAGTAAAAATTATAAACGCAGAGCACAGGGGAACCCGAGGCAAAACGGGCACCAAATAACAAAAAGTAATGTGGTCGGAAATGATTTCTCATAAAATATGACGACGTATTTTGGATAAATAATGACACAAAAAAAAATGATTTTTTTTTCATTTTATTTTGTTTTTTTTCATTTTTTTGGTGTCATTATTTATCCAAAATACGTCGCCATATTTTATAAAAAATCATTTGCGACCACATTACTTTTTTTGATTTGGTGCCCGTTTTGCCTCGGGTTCCCCTATGCTCTGCGTTTATAATTTTGACTATGAAACCAATTTTTGTTTCAAAAATTACTATTTTCAGCCGAACCTACGATTATCTCAGAAACTATATTATTTATACAGTACGACTTGAGGACTCGTTCTGTAGAGGATTGCATTTCCTATCAAAAGGAAAAAAAGAAAAATTTACTCATATTGAAAGAAAAAAATATATCGAGCAAAATCACAATTTTCAGCAAAAATTCCAAATATCTCAGAAACTATTGCATTGACATAGTTCAACCTGAGGACTTTTTTGTAGAGGATTGAATTTTTTTGCAAAATATGTGAAGAACAAAATATTTTTTTTATAACGCATGCATGAAAAAGTTGCTTGTTTGGGGCTTCGCGGAGCGTATAATCTGGCCCTTTTCTGACGTTTGCGGCTGGCCATGCGCACTAGATTCTGCGCACATTCAGCGTGCTCAACAAGATTCTTGTCGCGCACGGCGTGCAAACAAGAGTCATTTATCCTTCATGACGCGCCACTTCCGTGCGTATTGCTTGGCATCCTGAATCAACTCGATGTTTTTGGTACGAGTCGTACACTTCGTTCTCGGCGCTCGCCGTTCCACGTGAATCAGCCATTTCAGTTGTTGACATTGTAACACCGATCCGTTCGCATGTGTTTTGATCGTTCTCAAATCAAACGTACTATTTTCACTATTTAATAATTATTATTTAGATTTTTATATAAGTACTCTACTATACCTGTAGAGAGGGATAATAGAGAAGTTTTGCGTCAATAAAATTGTAATCTTTTTTTTTTGCAATAAGAATTTTGGTTATGTTTTATGTCGGGGGGGCTTCGCCCCCCCAACCCCCCCCCCCGGGGGCTTCGCCCCTCGACCCCGCCGGGAAGCGCAGTGGTCTGTTAAAAGTCGGCTTTTCTGAGATCTTTGGTGGTTAGCTTTTGCGAAACTTTTTCATGCATTTGTTATAAAAAACAGTGTTCGATACTCGAGCGGAATGAGGCGTTTACGGGAGTACGAAGTTTTCAGCACTCACCTTCGTCTCGGCTACAGCTGAGCTCGGCGCCGAAGGCGCCGAGCTCCGCTTTCGCCTCGACTACGGTTCGTGCTGAAAACATCGTACTCCCCTATAAAAGCCTCACATTCTGCTCTCATATCGAAATGTACTATATCACTTTGACACACTTTGGCGACCTTGAGATGACGACCTCAAATCTTTTCCTTTCGCACACATTTTTTTGATATTGCGAAGAATGATATTTTCGGTAATAATCATCTCATTTCGAAAAAAGCGGATTTTCGGCCCACCCTACTGTGCAGTCTCCAGCATCCTTATCAACCTTCTTGTCGCTGATGGTCGGCTCGGCGGTTGCACTCGGCTTGATTTTTGAAAGCTCCTCCACCACGGCAGGCTTGTCAAACTTCTTTTTCCCTATGATCACTCTATCGCCTTCTTTAGGTTGATTTCCATCGTCAACGGTTTGTGTACCCTTATCTTGTACGCTGATGTACCCGTATTCGAACATGATGATGGACTGTGATGACTCATGCTTGACGGGGGGGCTTTTATAATATAGGCTTCGACCTATCTACCCTTGATATGTTAGCATTTTCAAAAATCAACCGCCGCGAATCGTGTTCGACGCTGTCTTAAGTTTATCGTTTTTCTATATTTTCAAATCGTCGGTAATACATAGTGCTTTAACATGTGTGTATGAAAGCGACCGCGTTCTTTCCCAGTGTTTATATCTTCTAACATAAACGTAGCTTCACCGACACGATTACAGATTCTATACGTGCCTTCATACAATGCCAGAAATTTGGCCATTATTTTGTTTTTTGAATCGGAAACATTTAATTCCCTCCCTAATACTAAATCGTCAACTTTGTAATTTGTCATTTTATGACTTGTATTAAATCTGTCAGCTCTACTACGCCCGTGTCTCCGAATATTAATTTTAACTACAGTTAATTTTAATTCCTGTGTTTGGCTGATCTAATTGGAACCATTTTTTCCAGAATCTAGTCGGAGATTCGCCGAGTTGGATCTCGCACGGACAAAATCCAGTCGACTCATGGTGCACTTCGTTCACGCAACATTCTATGATTTTTAACCATTTTATCCAACTAGTATGTTTATCCGTTAGGAAAGTTCTAACAAATCGTCCTAATTCTCGATTAACTCTCTCGACTATATTTCCTTGCGGATGTCTGATCGAGGAAAATATTGAAGTTATTCCTTCTTCTTCTAGTTTGCCTAACCATTTCGCCGATGTGAATTGTGCACCATGGTCGAACTGGATTTTCTCCGGCTTCCCCAACTCGGTAATGTACTTATCGAAAATGCAGTGGATGGTGGATCGCGCGTCCGCAGTTTTTAGTGGGTATAATCTCACGAACTCGCTGAAGGCATCAATCGTTACCAAAATCCATCTATAGTTTCCCTTACTCGAAAGTAACGGTCCTAAAAAATCGATTGATACTAATTCACCGACCCCGTTTGGTGTTATGTTCTGCATCCGTGCATAACTGTATTGATTAGGTACTTTACATCTCTGACATCGATCACAACTGGTAGTAGAAATTTTCTTTCGACATCTTATAGCATTCTCCAGCCCCGATGTGACCGTGAATTTCGTGTGTTTCTTTAACAAGGTTGCTAACTAAATTTGCCGGATGGTAGGCTCGCTGAGAGCCCCCTGGTTCCACGTGGTACCAGATGTCGTTAATCCGTTTTAATCTCTTTTTGATCCTAGTTAAGTCCTCATTTACCAAATCTATAATGTTCTGGTCTTGTGCTTGATGCACCCCGACATTTTTTAACTCGTTGTTTAATTCATCTGGGACTTCTTTTGCCAATGGTGCAATCATTTGTATATTACTAATCTTTGACGTTATCTCTTTATTTTCAGGTGGATACCTGCTAAGTGTATCAGCGACTACGTTATCCTTGCCTTTGATATACTCGATATCGAAATTATACGTTTGAACAAACAAAATCCAGCGAGCCAGCCGCGAACTAACTAATTTACAGGTTGACATGTACGTTAATGCACGATGATCCGTTCTGATAGTCAACTGGGCTCCGATCACAAATGTCCGAAACTTCTCCAACGCAAAGACGATGGCCAAAAGCTCTTTATCCGAAGTCAAATAATTCAATTCTGCACCTTTTAATGTGCGACTCGCGAAACCTATAATTAATTCATCGTTTGTGTCGGATAATTGGTATAATACGGCACCTATCGCAAAGTTACTTGCATCGCATTGTAGATAATAACGCTTTTTTGGATTTGGATGATGTATTATCATCTCTTTACAGAATAATCTTTTTACGTGATTGAAATGTCCTATCATTTCGTCGTTTCAATCCCATTTAGCGTCCTTTTCAACTAGCTTGAGTAGCGGTGCAGTTGCACCTGAGTAATTTCTAGTAAATTTACTATAGTAATTCGTCAATCCTAGAAATCCTTTAAGCTGCTCAACGTTTTTAGGCTCAGGCAAATGTTTAATTGCATTTATTTTTTCTGACTGTGGCAAAATGCCGTTTTTTGTAATCTTATGACCTAGGAAATCTATCTCCTCTCGGAAAAATTTCGATTTGTTCAAATTTATCGTCATATGATGCTTTTTAAACACTTCAAATAACTTTTCAAGGTGAGCTAAATGAGATTGGAACGAGTCTGATAGGCACAAAATATCGTCCACAAATTTTATTGTGAAACTATCTGTTTCTCTCAAAACTAGATCCATTGTACGAATAAGACTAGCTAAACTCGTATTGAGACCGTAGGGTGTTACCGCGAATTGGTAGGTCTTCCCCTCGTACATGAACGCTGTGTATTTTCTTGAATCTTTATGTAATGGCACCTGCCAAAAACTGGCCGTTAAATCGAGACTTGACATAACCGACGCGTTTCCGCACTTCTGAAATAAAACTTCAGTAGATTGAGCGCAGTCATGATCAGGTACTATCAGCTTATTTATGTATCTCGCGTCTAATACCAATCTAACGTCGCCTGATTTTTTAGCTACCACAACTAAAGGATTTATATACTTGCTATAAGAGCGTTCAATTATTCCAAGTTTTAGCATCTGTTCGATTTCTTGTTTTACTTTATCTCGGTGCATTATTGCCACCGGAAAAGATCGTCGTACGAACGGTCTATCTTCATATATTTTAATCTTGTGTTCATGAATAGTGATTCTACCAGGTATTTTTGAAAATATGTCGCAATACTTTTTTAATAGACTATCAAAAGCATCTGTTTCATAAGCTTCAAGTACCTGACATTCCGATAACTTGCTACTTATCTCATCACTAGTTAATTCAGAGTTTTTAGTTAATCCGATTAACGGATTGAATGGATTATCTTTAGTCCGATAGTTATTGATGGAATCTATGTTAGAGATAATTCTTTGAATTTCGCTTTTATCGCTATAATCATCTGAGTTATGAACTTCTATTCAATCGTTTTTCATTTCCATTTGAATAGTCAATTTATTTATTTTGAAATCGAGATCAGCTTTCCATCTACGTAACGTGTCGATACCTATAATTACTTCATGTCTTAGGCCATGCACGATGAGACAACCCACCTCATCGGACAACAACCCTATTTCGATCTTTGCTAGGAATTGTTCCTTCACGCAAGTGGCTTTGCCCCTTAGCACCCCTAACACTTGTCAATTCGTAACTGGTAGTTCTGCGCATTTTACTAAAGATGATTTATGACGGTTATACCAATCATCCGACACGCATATAATTTGGCTACCTCTATCGACTAAAGCTTTCGCTTCGACCCCCTCAATGCGAAGGAGAACCTCCGGACATCGCATCGAAGAATTGTCATTTTCTGTATTCTCGTTTATCAAATAATCAGACGGACTTTCAAACGAATCGTTGTCTTTGATATTATTTTCGAATTCTGCCGCGAATATGTTTACCTCATGCTGTACTGGCGTCGGCATAGCTTTGTCCAGTACAGCCTCTACTAGTTTTCCGTTGGTAATTGATCGGTTACCGGCGTTTCATTTATGTTTACAACAGTCGCGCTAACTTTCGTGTTTGTCCAATTCGACTTATTATTCGAGTTGTCAGCTTGATCATATTTATTTCGTTGTTCGTGCTCATCAGTTACCGGTTTGAAATTTTGATTCGCGTTGTCGTTCCGCCATGACACCTGTTTTTCTGTTACGCAACCGACAGTTGGACTTTGCTTGTTCGCGTACGTTATCCGTTGCCTTGGTGCATTGGACCTACCCCCGAACTGCATCTCGTCAAAAAAACTCAACAGTGCATCGTTGTCGCGGATATTTCTCTTCACTTTGCTGCTTCAACAATAGGTTCGTCGAAATGACGTACTAGGTTTCGGACGATTTCCGACTCTGTCATGCACGGATCTAAACCCGCGCTGACGCGTATTTTCGATTAGCATATTCGGACGAAGTTACCTTCGAATCATGCATATAATATCCGAATTCGATATCCTTACGCAGTTCTCTCTGGATTTCTATACCCCAATATCTATTCCTTTCGACGTTTGTGTGTCTGGATCTGAAATGACGTGCTATTACCTCGCTCTTGAATAATTGTGTTTTTCGTCGGTAAATCTTTGGATTTCCGGGTGACTTTATTGTCTTACTTATTGCTGATGGTGTGGTTTTCCTGCCTTGCATGCTAAACTCTTTTTGTGTCTGCCTTTTTGGTACTTTTTGGCATTATCTTTATTAACTCTTCTACCTGTGAAACCGGCAGTGCCAAGTGTGCAAGTGTGGCCGTTCTGAAACACTGTATCTGTGTGTGACAATACTAGAAGCGAAATGGACTTTGATCCCACCGGTACTCTGTGCTTGTGTTGATATTTTGGACTTTGTGTGTTCGATACTAGCGCTATCTCCATCTACCGATCCGCTGTTGTTGTCTGAGTTTGCTGGGTATTTAAACGGGATCTTTAATCGTTAAGTGCTGTGTTTACCGGCTGATTCAAGTTGTGCAGTGTTTGTTGAACCTGAGGAAAAGATGCCTGATCCAGCTCTCAGTAGCCTGTCACAATTTACCAAGATCTGCAGAGGTTGTAAAAAAGAGGTGAAGACCGCGATTCGTTATTCTTTCTGTAAGTCCTATTTTCATCCTGGATGCGCGGGCTTTCTGAAAGTCTCAGATGAAGACGACACTACTCTGAGGTGTAAATATTGCGCTTCTGCAGCTGCTTCGGCTTCTGTTGGCTCTTCAGACGAGAGTGAGCAATTGATAAGATCCTTGCTGCTATTGAAGCAAATTCCAAGACTCTGTCCGAAGTTGTGGGTGCGCAAAGAAAGCAGAAAGCGCAGGCCGCGGAAATGAACAATAAGCTGGATGAACTGGTCAAACTCGCACACAAGGTGAATGAAATTGCTGCGAAGCTTGAGACTGTAGCTCAGACAACAAATGAACTTGCTGTAGAAGTTCGCATTCAAATTGAGGGCTTTGTATCTGAAAACGCCGTCCTAAGAACTCGTGTCGGCAGCCTTGAAGACGATTTGGCGAGGATACGTGTCGACCAAGAAGCCGTGTTAGCACGCATTTCCAGCCAGAATGTCTCGTTAACCAACCGGCTGAATGCTGTTGAGTGCAGTCTACCAAATCGAGATTTGGTCATCTCGGGTGTGCCGGAGTTGGAAGGCGAGGATCTTGGGACTATCTTTGCCTCGATTGCGGCCCTTCTCAAGGTCCCTCTGGAGCATGGGAGTGTCAGTGAGGCTCTACGTATGAAAAGTACTCGAGAAACTAACCAGCCACGTATGATTTTGATTCGACTTATCTCTGGGGAACTCCGTGATCGCCTTCTTGCGGGCAAGCGGGTGCGAGGATCTGTATATGTTGATGAGCTTGGCGTGGCTGGTGATTTTCCCCATAGACCGGTCTTCGTAAACGAGCGTCTTCCCCCGGCTTTAGCGAATCTCTTACGTAAGACCAGGGATACTGCAAAGAAACTTGGGATAAACTTCCGAAAACCCCCCACCTCCGATCGATTTGAAATTTGGTACAGACCTTCCTTTTGATGTTCTAAGACAACCCCTAAAAGGATTTTTGGCGCCTGCCAATAGTTTCCGAGAAATTGAATTTTGAAAATTGAATTTCAGCAACCGCGGTATATCTATTATCTATACAGTGTGAATTCCCATCTTTGAGACAGGTGCAATTCACCTGAGTTTCCAGTGCGCATGCGCAAGCTCTGAAAGCAAGCAAATTTGCAGTGCGGCCAACCGTCGAAAGTATGATATTTATACATGACAGATCGCCGCGATGTATCTAACCCCAAATATTTCGACTTCGGCTCGACTCGGTCATTTTTCATTCGTGGTTGTTAATTAAATACCGGAAAAGTCTCAGAAAGAGCGTAGTTTATTTGAAAAAACCTAAAAATGACACTAAATGTTTAATGTATTGCAGGTGCCGTCAGTTTTTCCTCGCTTTTACACAATCGAGGGGGAAATAACTCAAACCTGGATGGACACATTAATCTTTTAGTTTGAATTAATTCGCATTAATCTTTGCAGTTAATCGCCTTAATTCGCGTTAATTCGCCTTAATTCGCGCGTTAATTCGCCTTAATTCCGATTAATTTGTATTAATTCACCGAATATTGGCACGTCAATTCAAGGAGTTATTTTCCATTCGTACACAATATCTGAAAATTATCTTCATACTGTGATGATTTTTCAGGCTACGAATACGCTTCAGACATTTGTTGCAACCCTTATATCCAAGTGATGGTTGCGGTTGATTATATCATCGTCGATACTTGCAGAGCGATGAAACCTCTTGAGGTTAACCAAACACCTTGGTTTCCCTTGGCCGTATCAACAACTTACCAACCATAGCCGGCGTAGCGTCTGATTTCTTTGCAAATAAAAGAACTTAATCTCTTCTTGCTTTATAACTCGTTCAGAAGTGAGCATATGATAGCTGTTACTGATCGTTAACCCTGTGGTCACTGCCAGGGTCGTCATTGACCCCACGCCACGTGTTAACTGACAGGACTGTGGAAAAAAGTACCGATCAGAGGGTTAAACCAGCCACTTCTATGTCCAACCTGTGCAGCTCTTCCTCTCAGTTGCTCAATTCCTTGTCTCCATAATATAACGTAGAACTGTGTACGATGAAAAATCATTAGAATCTAGATTACCATTTTGGAGCAATCTCATCGGCATGGGCTAACCAGTGAGAAGGTATGTGACGTCTCTGGTCGTTCAATTTTTGTCTCACAACAAGTAGAAGATACGAATCAGCCTAAATATCATATCAAACAAAGAATATGACTCTTTGTGTCGCTTTTAATCCTAATTTTAATTTTTTTGAAGCCTAAATGTATACTAAATCCCCCATTGTCACAACTCGAGAGGTTTCAAAAACTAATACAAAATAATAACCATCATAATTTATGTGCTTGTATTTTATTGATAATTATTGATGAAATGCGAAGCGCCTCGCATGAAGCGGTAGGATTATTATAAAAGTTATGATGCGAAGCATCGTCAGTCTGGAAATATAAGAATAATATTGATGATTGAAGTGATTGCATTAGATGCGAATCACGTTGTCTAAAGTCGGAGGCTAATGTGCATGTTATGATGGTGTCACGGGAGGTCTCATGCATGGTGGAAAATACAATAGGATGATGTGAGCTGAAAACTGGGAACTGGGAACTGGTGTTGCTTCACTTGGATGGTCTTCGCATTCTGCAAATTTCAAAAAAGTAAGTCAGTTTTTGATAGGAATCACATTACCGATGATTGATTCTAATTTTGGCATCTCATTCTCAGGCTGATAGATAGCCTTGCCACATTTGAGTATCAACTATAAAACTTACATCAACTGGGAACTGGGAACTGGGAACTGGGAAGCAGAAAGTGAAAACTTGGAATTGGGAACTGCCGATTTATTTCCGAATTCTGAAAATTTGAAGAAAGTTAGTCAGTTTTTGATAGCAATCAAATTACTGATAATTAATTTTAATTATCTTAACAAACATCAGCATATGCAAATTTGTATCCCACAGTGTAGGAATTTTTCAAAGTGTTTGCCTTCGACTGCACAACAATAGCCCAGCCTATGGTAGAACGCGTCCACAGCATTATGTGTCCGGGCTGGGCTAATGCTCGCCAGAGCCTCTCTTATTCGAACCTTTAACTCTGGTATGTCACGTATTTGTCTTTTATACAGCTGATTTTTTACATTCCCCCAGAGAAAATAGTCACAGGGGGTGAGGTCCGGCGAGCGTGCAGGCCAAGCTATAGGGCCAAATCTCCCAATCCACCTTCCCGGGAATCGTTCATCCAAGTACTGTCGCACTCTAACAGCCGAATGCGCGGGTGCCCCATCATGTTGGTAAAAAAGAGGCTCCCCCTGTTTTTTGAAAATAATTTGCTGATGAGAGAACATTAGAGTGCTTGGCAAGTTGTAGAGTAATCTGAAGTATTAATAGTACTTTTGAATTAGTTTGAATCACTAATAAATGAAAGTAGGTATTAGATTCCGTGAAGTTAATGTTTGTAATTGCTGAAAACTATTTAATTCAAGAATGAATTACATTGTTTTCCAGTGCTCGAATTTGCGGCATCATTTGATCTCTCAGAAGTGCCAGGTAATCCGCTGCTCTCAGGTTTCCGTCGATGAATATTGGCTCAAGAACCACGTTGCCATACAGGCCGCACCATACGTTAACCTTCTGCGGCCACTGGGTTTTTACCGCAACGGACCTGAAGGGGTTGAAGGCCTTCCGTATCCGAAGGTTCTGACGGTTTGGAGTACCGTACAACTGCACGGTGCTCTCATCGGTAAACAGTATTCTGCGAGTCAGACCATTATCTGCGTGGATCCTTTCGATCATCTCCTCGCAGAATACCATTCTCTGGAACGGATCGTCTGCCGTCAGGTGCTGCTCTGTGTGGTACTTATAAGACCTGTGATGCATCTTATGCAGGATGAAATTCTGTACCGTCGACTGGGCCAACCCAAGTTCGTGCGCCACATCCCTAGTGCTGACTTCGTCGTCCTCCTCGTACATAAGAAGGATATCCAACTGATTCTCCTTGCTCAGTTGGCGTGTTGGGCGAGGGTGGACGACATTCGGCACGTTCACTGCCCCAGTTTCAACCAGCTGTTTTATTGCGAACTGTATAGTTCCCAACGCTGGTATCGGTCGGTCAGCGAATTCCGCCGCGAAATGGTCGCGAATCTCACGAACGGTCAAACCATGCCAGGACTGACGTAACCACAATAGCTTTTCTTGCACCGTGTACATGACCATTATTATTTATTACAAATATCAATATAAACACAAAAAAAGGGAACCCCCAGAACGATAAATAATATAAAATAAAGAACTGAATTTAATCGGAATTTAACGTAAACAGTGAACCTAACAAGATAACAAAGAGCAATACAAAGGAATAGATGAATGAAAACACGTAAATGAATGCGATAATGGAAAACAAGAATGAAATAACAATAAATTAATTAATCCACCCAAAACTATCTCTGATATTTTTATTAAATATTCAATTGACACCAAGTACAAGACTGCAAGGAAGCTTACACGATAATGAGATGAATTATTGTTTATAAATTTGTTGATAAGTTAGTAGAACAAGCGTTGGTTGCTAAGTAAATAAAAATTGACAATCCACGTGAGGCATGGAGCTTGATCTTTCTATCATTCATCGCATGAATAAATTATTATTCGTTCGAAGGCAAACACTTTGAAAAATTCCTACACTGTGGGATACAAATTTGCATATGCTGATGTTTGTTAAGATAATTAAAATTAATTATCAGTAATTTGATTGCTATCAAAAACTGACTAACTTTCTTCAAATTTTCAGAATTCGGAAATAAATCGGCAGTTCCCAATTCCAAGTTTTCACTTTCTGCTTCCCAGTTCCCAGTTCCCAGTTCCCAGTTGATGTAAGTTTTATAGTTGATACTCAAATGTGGCAAGGCTATCTATCAGCCTGAGAATGAGATGCCAAAATTAGAATCAATCATCGGTAATGTGATTCCTATCAAAAACTGACTTACTTTTTTGAAATTTGCAGAATGCGAAGACCATCCAAGTGAAGCAACACCAGTTCCCAGTTCCCAGTTTTCAGCTCACATCATCCTATTGTATTTTCCACCATGCATGAGACCTCCCGTGACACCATCATAACATGCACATTAGCCTCCGACTTTAGACAACGTGATTCGCATCTAATGCAATCACTTCAATCATCAATATTATTCTTATATTTCCAGACTGACGATGCTTCGCATCATAACTTTTATAATAATCCTACCGCTTCATGCGAGGCGCTTCGCATTTCATCAATAATTATCAATAAAATACAAGCACATAAATTATGATGGTTATTATTTTGTATTAGTTTTTGAAACCTCTCGAGTTGTGACAATGGGGGATTTAGTATACATTTAGGCTTCAAAAAAATTAAAATTAGGATTAAAAGCGACACAAAGAGTCATATTCTTTGTTTGATATGATATTTAGGCTGATTCGTATCTTCTACTTGTTGTGAGACAAAAATTGAACGACCAGAGACGTCACATACCTTCTCACTGGTTAGCCCATGCCGATGAGATTGCTCCAAAATGGTAATCTAGATTCTAATGATTTTTCATCGTACACAGTTCTACGTTATATTATGGAGACAAGGAATTGAGCAACTGAGAGGAAGAGCTGCACAGGTTGGACATAGAAGTGGCTGGTTTAACCCTCTGATCGGTACTTTTTTCCACAGTCCTGTCAGTTAACACGTGGCGTGGGGTCAATGACGACCCTGGCAGTGACCACAGGGTTAACGATCAGTAACAGCTATCATATGCTCACTTCTGAACGAGTTATAAAGCAAGAAGAGATTAAGTTCTTTTATTTGCAAAGAAATCAGACGCTACGCCGGCTATGGTTGGTAAGTTGTTGATACGGCCAAGGGAAACCAAGGTGTTTGGTTAACCTCAAGAGGTTTCATCGCTCTGCAAGTATCGACGATGATATAATCAACCGCAACCATCACTTGGATATAAGGGTTGCAACAAATGTCTGAAGCGTATTCGTAGCCTGAAAAATCATCACAGTATGAAGATGATTTTCAGATATTGTGTACGAATGGAAAATAACTCCTTGAATTGACGTGCCAATATTCGGTGAATTAATACAAATTAATCGGAATTAAGGCGAATTAACGCGCGAATTAAGGCGAATTAACGCGAATTAAGGCGATTAACTGCAAAGATTAATGCGAATTAATTCAAACTAAAAGATTAATGTGTCCATCCAGGTTTGAGTTATTTCCCCCTCGATTGTGTAAAAGCGAGGAAAAACTGACGGCACCTGCAATACATTAAACATTTAGTGTCATTTTTAGGTTTTTTCAAATAAACTACGCTCTTTCTGAGACTTTTCCGGTATTTAATTAACAACCACGAATGAAAAATGACCGAGTCGAGCCGAAGTCGAAATATTTGGGGTTAGATACATCGCGGCGATCTGTCATGTATAAATATCATACTTTCGACGGTTGGCCGCACTGCAAATTTGCTTGCTTTCAGAGCTTGCGCATGCGCACTGGAAACTCAGGTGAATTGCACCTGTCTAAAAGGTGGGAATTCACACTGTATAGTGCGGACTGCGGAGTGCGCGTTCGTGTGTGTGTGTGTGTGTGTGTGTGTGTGTGTGCTCTATCCCCTTCTGACCTTTCGAAAGCCACAGCCACCGACTGGGTATTTCGCATGTGTGTGTTTGTGTGTGGGATCAGTAGGGTGGCCTAACCCATTCTAACCGTCCGAAAGCCACAGCCACCGGGTGGGTATTTCGCATGTGTGTGTGTGTGGGGGGGATTAGTAGGGTGGCCTAACCTTTTCTAACCTTTCGAGAGCCACAGCCACCGGGTGGGTATTTCGCATGTGTGTGTGTGTGTGGGATCAGTAGGGTGGCCTAACCTATTCTAACCTTTCGAGAGCCACAGCCACCGGGTGGGTATTTCGCATGTGTGTGTGTGTGGGATCAGTAGAGTGGCCTAACCCATTCTAACCTTTCAAAAGCCACAGCTACCGACTGGGTATTTCGCATGTGTGTGTGTGTGTGGGACCAGTAGAATGGCCTAACCTATTCTAACCTTCAATTTTTTTTTTTAAATTTTTTAAATTTTTATTCATTTTTTATTTTTTTTTCATCTTTTCATATTTTTTTTCTATCTTTTATTGTTAATTTTTTTAATAATAAGTGAAAAAATATTTTATATGGATATAAATATTGTTGTAATCACGAATATAGAATGTAGACTTACAAAAATGAAAACTCTACCGAGGAAGTGAACATTCAATTACCCGGATATACGAGTTTTACGGCAGCGATGAGCTCACAAAAAGGATCTCGTTTCTTTTTAAAAACTCGTCGCCGCCAAAGAAACTCACACAAGTGAGCATCGAAGGCGTCTGACCGAACGCCTCTTCGAGAAAGTTGTCGGCGCATCCACCGCCAGGAAGACTCAACATTTTGAGTGTGGGCACCCGAGTTAGAATCCACGAATTCTTCGGAATGATTCACCGTGGCGTGGATGTACCCGTGATTTTCCAAATTAATGTATCCTTTCCAGCAATCAGTATGGATTGTAGTCATAGGAGCTACATGTTTTTTGATTAGCTGGATAAGAGTATTCTGGTCTCTTTTATTTTCCGGGCACACCTCCAAGCGATAATTTTCGCTATGGCCACGGTGAATCATTCCAAGGATCCAGTGGCCTTCCACAACACGCCCCCTCTCGTACTTCCGGCGGCCGATCTTACACTCATCGATCTCAATAACTTCGCCGATTCCCCCCAATAAGCCTTCGGCATCAAAAGCTTGATCTAAAGCGATCATACAAACCTCCCGGCAAAATGAAAATCTATCAGAGACAGTTTCTGGCGAGATTTGTTTCGCTTCGGTGATAGACGATTCCCGGATCGTTTGACTGAAGGTCATATTAACTGCAAAGCAATATGTGATCAGCATACATGACTCAGCAGAAATATGGCACCTTTCAAACCACGTATTTTTGGCGACGGTCAACACGTGATCGTGCGAGTCTTTTTTCCTGCACCGAAACTCACCAACAACGTATTTGTACTCGAACAAAGTCATCAATTTCCTTTGCTTCGAGCAAAATCGGCTCGATGGTATCAATCCGATGTCTCGAAGCCATTGTAGGGTTCGGGCATGGTCGGAAAGAATTCCGAATAATTTAAAAAAATTGAAGCGGTCGTCCATATTGCAATCGACAGAAGAAAAGTGAGGAAAAAGTCAAAGAAAATGGAAAGAGAGAAAAAGGAAACAAAAAACGTTGATAAAACGGAAAACAGAGCAGGGAAAAAATGAAGAAAGGAAGAAAGGAAAGAATGATAGAAGAAACAAGAAATTGGAAAAAAGTATGCAGTAAGAAAAAATATATCAGTGGTAATGGCAGTAGGAGGAGTAGCAGCAGTTGACCAAGTATGATGGGAGCAAAATAATATTGAAGCGGTCTAGTCAGTTCAGCTAGATTAAGTGAAAAATCCGGCTCCGCCTTTAACACGGAGAGAGGGTAGAGTAGAAGTGCACGATTGGACTGTACAGCTTATATCCAGTAATGCAAAAGAACAGTGGTGGGGAAAAGCGCGGAAGGAGATAGAGCACACACACACACGAACGCGCACCCCGCACTATATAGATATACCGCGGTTGCTAATATCCAATTTTCAAAATTCAATTTCTCGGAAACTATTGATAGCCGCCGAAAATCCTTTTAGGGGTTGTCTTAGAACATCAAAAGGAAGGTCTGTGCCAAATTTCAAATCGATCGGAGGTGGGGGGTTTTCGGACCAGTTTTGTCTGGACCAGGAATGGGGCTATTCACGTTAAGCGCGATGCAGCCTCCCAGCCAATTCTAGTGCGCTCCGAGGTGGATCTTGATCAGCTTCATCCCCTGCAAGTTGCCGGGATTCCTACCCGAGTAAATGACATTGCAGGAAGTAGTAGCACCTCGGGCCGCGGAACGGAGGATGGTGATCGCAGCGATGTTTGACTGACACTTCCGTCGGTGCCTGCTGCTTCCAATGTTGCCTGGGCCGCAAATGGCTTGGATCCTGGACTGAAAGTAGCGTCAACCAGTGGATGATCTCCACCTGCTCCCTATCTCAAGATAGCGCACTTCAATGCGACTTCCTTACTTGGGCACATGGATGAAGTCGAAGCTTTTTCCTGCAGATCACTCTATCATGTGATCTCAATTTCTGAAACTTGGCTGCATCCCGGGATTTGCGACGAGCTAGTCGCTCTAGATAACTATTGTCTTTATCGCAATGATAGGACTGGAAAAAGGGGTGGTGGAGTTGGGTGCTTTATCCATAATTCTGTAACCTCTAAATCTCTTGCATCCTCCCCCTCCATGTTCACAAATTCGCCGGAATTCCTCCGGCTTGAACTAAAACTGGCTCGGGATAGGATTCTCTTTGCTTCGGTTTATCGTAGGCCGAAGGGCCTTCTGCTTGAAAAATTTATAGATAAGCTCGCAGGTTTTTCTCATAGTTATACGAATATAATCATAACTGGTGACTTAAACTGTAACTTAAGTAGTAGTAGTGATGACTTTGAGGCTGAATACCTGCGTGATTTTATTTTCAGTCACTCTTTGTTTCTCATCCCTCATGGGAATACGCACCACACTGCTCAGTCCGATACTTAGCTGGATGTGGCGATCATTGATTCGGCTGCCAAACTACTCTCATTTACGAAGTCCTCTGTACCTTTTATTGCAGGTCACGACCTTACTGAGTTTAAGTATAAACTCCCGGTGCGAGTCATGCCAACGCCTGTTGTGAGTTACCGCGACTTTGAAAAGTGTGATTATTTGGCATTCGCAAATACCTTAACTTCATGTGTTTCTGAGTTATCCTGCAGCCTAGTTGATGATGATAATGTTAATTCTGCTGCTGAATGTTTTTGTAACTCTGTCCTGCTTGCTCTGGACAGTCATGCTCCTGTCGTATCGAGAATGCGGAGCAAGCCTTGTGCTCCGTGGTTTGTTCCCGGGATTAAACTAGATAATAATAGATATAATTAAACTAGATATAAGGCGGCTAAGCGTCTGGGGTCATCTGATATTTACGACCAGTATCGCACGCTCCGTCGGGCTATCAAATCTAAGGTCAAGTTAGCAAAAAGCTAATACGTTAAAGAACGCCTTGGTGCCTCCGGGACATGTCGGGTGTCTGGGCAGAGCTTAGACGTCTCGGCATTGTTACTGTCTCAGAGTCGTCGCCGCTGCATCACTTTTCACCGAACGAGCTTAATGCCTACTACGTGTCCATCACTGCTGTCCACCAACCATGCATGAGGCTGAAGTTAGCACGCGTGCTAGGTACCGCACGTACCAGATTTTAGGCTGCGACTATACTCAAACACAGGGCGCTGCCGAACGGGCTCGGAGCGGGCTAAGCAAGCGCTAGATCTTTCCACTGGGCATAAAAAGCGTGTGCCCATCACGGCAATGATATACACACGAATGGATGCATGTGAAAATGTAGATTGCACATTCCTCGCACATTTCTTGTAGAAAATTGAATCGAGATTTCCCGAAAAAAATAGAGATTTAATCACCGCCATTTCCGAAAGCATGGGAATTCCGGGATGAATTTTTTACAGGATATTTGTTACAAGCTGAGAAGTCGAAATAATTCTAGTTTTTGGTGGGGACGTCGTTTTTGGATTTCCGAAAAAACAAAAAAAGCTGACATTTCCCGTCAAATAGAGATTTAATCGTTGCCATTTCCGAAAGCATGGGAATTCCGGGATCAATTTTTTACAGGATATTAGTTAAAAGCTGAGAAATCGAAATAAATTTAGTTTTTGGTGGGGACGTCGTTTTTGGATTTCCCAAAAAATAAAAAAGCTGACATTTCCCGTGAAATAGAGAGTTAATCGCTGCCATTTCCGAAAGCATGGGAATTCCGGGATGAATTTTTCACAGGATATTTGTTACAAGCTGAGAAGTCGAAATAATTCTAGTTTTGGTGGGGACGTCGTTTTTGGATTTCCGAAAAATAAAAAAAGCTGACATTTCCCGTCAAATCGAGAGTTAATCGCTGCTATTTCCGCAAGCATGGGAATTCCGGGATGAATTTTTTACAGGATATTTGGTACAAGCTGAAGAATCGAAATAAATTCAGTTTTTGGTGGGGACGTCGTTTTTGGATTTCCCAAAAAATAAAAAAGCTGACATTTCCCGTGAAATAGAGAGTTAATCGCTGCCATTTCCGAAAGCATGGGAATTCCGGAATGAATTTTTTACAGGATATTTGTTACAAGCTGAGAAGTCGGAATAATTCTAGTTTTTGGTGGGGACGTCGTTTTTGGATTTCCCAAAAAATAAAAAAGCTGACATTTCCCGTGAAATAGAGAGTTAATCGCTGCCATTTCCGAAAGCATGGGAATTCCGGGATGAATTTTTCACAGGATATTTGTTACAAGCTGAGAAGTCGAAATAATTCTAGTTTTTGGTGGGGACGTCGTTTTTGCATTTCCGAAAAATAAAAAAAGCTGACATTTCCCGTCAAATAGAGAGTTAATCGCTGCTATTTCCGCAAGCATGGGAATTCCGGGATGAATTTTTTACAGGATATTTGTTACAAGCTGAGGAATCGAAATAAATTTAGTTTTTGGTGGGGACGTCGTTTTTGGATTTCCCAAAAAATAAAAAAGCTGACATTTCCCGTGAAATAGAGTTAATCGCTGCCATTTCCGAAAGCATGGGAATTCCGGAATGAATTTTTTACAGGATATTTGTTACAAGCTGAGAAGTCGGAATAATTCTAGTTTTTGGTTGGGACGTCGTTTTTGGATTTCCCAAAAAATAAAAAAGCTGACATTTCCCGTGAAATAGAGAGTTAATCGCTGCCATTTCCGAAAGCATGGGAATTCCGGGATGAATTTTTCACAGGATATTTGTTACAAGCTGAGAAGTCGAAATAATTCTAGTTTTTGGTGGGGACGTCGTTTTTGGATTTCCGAAAAATAAAAAAAAATGACATTTCCCGTCAAATAGAGAGTTAATCGCTGCTATTTCCGCAAGCATGGGAATTCCGGGATGAATTTTTTACAGGATATTTGGTACAAGCTGAGGAATCGAAATAAATTTAGTTTTTGGTGGGGACGTCGTTTTTGGATTTCCCAAAAAATAAAAAAGCTGACATTTCCCGTGAAATAGAGAGTTAATCGCTGCCATTTCCGAAAGCATGGGAATTCCGGAATGAATTTTTTACAGGATATTTGTTACAAGCTGAGAAGTCGGAATAATTCTAGTTTTTGGTGGGGACGTCGTTTTTGGATTTCCCAAAAAATAAAAAAGCTGACATTTCCCGTGAAATAGAGAGTTAATCGCTGCCATTTCCGAAAGCATGGGAATTCCGGGATGAATTTTTCACAGGATATTTGTTACAAGCTGAGAAGTCGAAATAATTCTAGTTTTTGGTGGGGACGTCGTTTTTGGATTTCCGAAAAATAAAAAAAAATGACATTTCCCGTCAAATAGAGAGTTAATCGCTGCTATTTCCGCAAGAATGGGAATTCCGGGATGAATTTTTTACAGGATATTTGGTACAAGCTGAGGAATCGAAATAAATTTAGTTTTTGGTGGGGACGTCGTTTTTGGATTTCCCAAAAAATAAAAAAGCTGACATTTCCCGTGAAATAGAGAGTTAATCGCTGCCATTTCCGAAAGCATGGGAATTCCGGAATGAATTTTTTACAGGATATTTGTTACAAGCTGAGAAGTCGGAATAATTCTAGTTTTTGGTGGGGACGTCGTTTTTGGATTTCCCAAAAAATAAAAAAGCTGACATTTCCCGTGAAATAGAGAGTTAATCGCTGCCATTTCCGAAAGCATGGGAATTCCGGGATGAATTTTTCACAGGATATTTGTTACAAGCTGAGAAGTCGAAATAATTCTAGTTTTTGGTGGGGACGTCGTTTTTGGATTTCCGAAAAATAAAAAAAGCTGACATTTCCCGTCAAATAGAGAGTTAATCGCTGCTATTTCCGCAAGCATGGGAATTCCGGGATGAATTTTTCACAGGATATTTGTTACAAGCTGAGGAATCGAAATAAATTTAGTTTTTGGTGGGGACGACGTTTTTGGATTTCCCAAAAAATAAAAAAAGCTAGATATTTCTAAAAATAAACTTACCTCACGGGAATCCTGACAAAACCACTGCAAATTCAGATGACGAATTTGATAAGTATACAATACACAAGAGATATGGTTTTGTATTCGAACTCAGTACAAAAAACAATTATCCAGGTCATCAGTAGCTTAATCATTTATGCAGTTGAATACAAATGAGTATTGATTAATATAATATTGTCACATTTTTGATGTACTAGTCGGGCATGCATGCATGCCTATCCATAAAATGTCGCAGAAATGAAAGTAAACGAAATGATGCTTAGTGACATTGACTTAGTCGGACCAATAATAATATAAAATTGATTCCAGTTGTTATGATAATGAAACATTCCATGGCCATATTATTCTACATATAGGTATGAATACGTAATTAAAATTTATACAATACTACTTAATCTAATCTAAATTATACTGAAATAATGGAATAAACTTAACTAGTAGATATATATCAAATTTGTATAGACAAAACATGTAGATGTGTAGATTACTCAAAGAAAGTGTCCAAGCATTCCGATCAGTTTTGTGTATTTGTGTCGCTGCATTATGTAGTTATTCATCACTCACGATGCTATGGATTGACGCACAAAATTCAAATGTCGAGTTAAAATATAACGGCGGACTTTTTATAACTGTCATCAAATTGCTCAAATTTTGCGGGTAACTTTTTATGTCATCGCAATCAAGCATAGTGTGGTGCGTCTTCTGGCGTTTACGTAACTTCTCGGTTATGGGGAATTCGAGTAACAAACGGGTTATCCCTTTTCTAGCGGTGGCCATATCGTTTTCGGAAAAAGTCACGTTAGAGCTACTGCATATAATATAACCCCAGACACAAACATGAACGCCGCAGTTTCCACTAACCATGCCATCTTCTGTGAATTGGCATGGAGTATCTTGGGGCATCGACATTACCCACTCATTCCAGTTGGTCAATTTTCGATTACGCGCTGCCCTAGAACTGGATATGAATGCGCATAGTCTATCCATCAGGTTAGTTGGTGGCGCGCTGTGGAACGTGTCCAAATATAAAAATACGCGCTGCGTTAAAAGTACAACCAGTAGTGTCCAATGATTTCCATTTACGTTAATAGGCATAAGCCATACATCATACTCCATGGGTTTTACAGCTTCGACCCAGTTCTGAAAACCAGTTGAAACGCAACCTTCTGTGGCTAACAATTTTTCGACAAAATAAGTGTCAAAGGAAAGCAATTTCAATCGATTTTTTTCAGCAATTTCTTGTAAAATTGCAAAAAAACTATTAATTATTTCACCTTCCAGCCATCTATTCTCCCACAAGTAGCGTAGGCTAACGCGATTTATTGGAATGCCTGCTACATTTCTACAGATTTCCGAATCCATGTTTGGGAATGTGAGTGATTCGGAAAAAAATCTTTGAAACACGTCTGCATAATAAGACGTGTTGTCGGTTTTCACCAATTCGTCATTTGATATTGATGTTGGCGACGGTGACGGTGAGGGTAATGGTGACGGCAATGGTGATGGCGGTAGTGACGGTAGTGATTCCGATTGCGCAATAGATAAAGTATCATCATCTTTAACATCTAATGTAACACCGTTATTCTCGTGCTCGCATAATTCTAACACTACATTAGACATTTCTGCGCTAGAATTATTATCGACGGATTCAACAATATTGTCCAGCTTCCGTTTTGGAAATTTGAAATAAACATTACGGTTCGGCCTTTTTTTATCTTTCCATGTTTCGACAGCTAGTTCCGGAGCATCTGGACTTCTTCGCTTAGACTTAGACCAACGTTTTTGCAGAATATATTCTCTTTCACGTAGTCGCCCGTCGAGCAGAGATTCCATCGTTCGTATGAATCTCGGAGCTGGTATACGGAGTTCCTTTTTCAAAATATCTTTTTTTACTATTTTAAAAAAGTTCTCCACAGACGCATTAGAATCACGCGTGAGATTGAACTCCGTGAGAACGAACGCAGACCATAATGGAAAATATGGTAGCAGGTGCTCCATCAAATATTCTATAAACTGTACGGAATAATACTTATTTACAGTCGGTTTTTTGGAAAGGTCGAATCCATCAGATAAGGCTTTCATTTTGGCATTCTTTATTTCCGAAAAAAATTTATAGAAGGGCGAATTTTGGCGCACTAATTTTTTACTTCTCTTAGGAACTTCATCATGGTCATCACCATTCTCATCGTCAGAAATTCCGTAACTTGGATCCGAATCATCAACAAAACCGGACATATCTGCAGAAATTTTGATGTCTCCGGTTAATTCTATCACGCACTGCGCAAAGTCTTTAGTGACGTATTTGAATCCCACAACAACAATCACTGCTTGCAGAATTGCTGTCGCGGCTCTCAAATCGGCACAATGAATAAATTGTGCTATTGAGCAAGCAACAAGTGATCTTTGCTCACTATCTTGAAATAGAGCCCGCGCTTTCTTGTTCGCCGTTCGTAAAAGATGTGATGAACACACGTGAATATAGGTGATTTCTTGTTCGTCGTTACTGTTTTTCTCCATACGCTCGAACATGACATTCAAATATCGAGGTAGAGACATGCCGTCATTGAAAGCTTTGAGTGAT
Source organism: Tenthredo livida (assembly GCA_963992785.1). Taxonomy (NCBI): domain Eukaryota; kingdom Metazoa; phylum Arthropoda; class Insecta; order Hymenoptera; family Tenthredinidae; genus Tenthredo; species Tenthredo livida. The sequence continues at coordinate 7,718,662 of OZ023073.1, forward strand.
GCTTGAATTAAAGCGAGGCTGAAATCAGTTTCGATCTTATTAATGACAAGGTTGCGGGAGGTCATTTTCTGAATTGAATAATGAAAAACAGACAGCGGATGGCAAATATATGGCACGCTATGCATTTCAGAAATGAACTCTAGCAGCGGTAACGGACCGTACCTATCACTTCCAGGAAGAACGAGAGTGTAATAGTAAATTTGCTTATTAACACCAGGTGGATTGGCTATTATCGAACCTGTAGCATCAAGGTGACAAAAAACGGTACCTGGCTTTAAGGATAGCAAATAACGTATTTGTTTCTCGGTATATAGGATAATCATCAAAGGTGACTGGATGTAACCCTGAACAAATTCCCCAGACCATTTTTTTTTATACACTTGGATCGATTTCTCCATGTCAATTTGCCAGTTGGTGTCCAGATCGTGCATGCCTTTACGTTGGCTGGAAATTTTTTGCAATATTGCAAGACTGGGTGTATCATCCCTGTTACCCGCTTCCAATATACGATGGGGTACCTTCTGCAACATTTCTAGTTTGGTTACACTCGGTGCTTTAACTTCTGCAGTTGCAAATAATTCAGCTCTGCGTTCTCCCTTGGTGTGTCGACGGTGAATCTCACTACCGTTGTGTTTAATTTCCCGATCTCTATACACTTTTAATGGGATGTCATTATGAGGTGGTTCAATTGGTTCGTGGGATTCTATACGAAACCAAGCGCAATCAGAATTCAAACATTCAACGTTCGCGTAAAAGTACATTGCACGCTGCTTATTGGCACTGTTACATTTGTGTGATGCGAAAGAAAATACGCAACATTCGTAACGTTGTACGGATTTGATGTACACAATCATGGCATCGGTCCATCCCGGTAATAATTTACCCTCACACGTCCAATACTTTTCCCAGAATTGTCGCGGAATCACCAGCTGACCATCAAAGATTTTCGCGCCACTTTTCGGTTTTCGTTTTCGATACGAATTTCGCTCCGAGTGTTCGCTAAGCCGATTTTCTTTATGTGACATGTCATCATGAACTGCATTATTCAATTGAATAGAATCTGGCAAATCATTTTTTTCATCCATTAAAGATGACAAATCAGAGGATGATTGGATGTACGGCACTGAAATACGCTCATAAGTATCACAATCATCATCACTCGCAGTCTCAATGGTTGTATCATCTATGGAATGGAAAATGTCAAACTTTGCGCTGTCGCAAGTAAGTATTTCATTTTCCATCTCATCTCGGCTTTGAACACCCATGGAGTATGATGTGTCATTTGGAACGGACGAAATATTTTCGGAAATCTTACCGTCAGCGTTGTTAACTGATTTGAAAAACAGAGACTTTACGGTATCCAAATGCTTTCTGAAACGGTCATAACATTTCCGAGTATATTTCTTAACTGTTCGGTCATCTTTGGCTTCTAGAATATTTGAACAAACGTTTCGCCAGACGCTGGATTCTAATCTGTGAGATTTGCAATCACGCTGCTCTACGAATTCATCAAAACTCATGTCAGGATATAACTTCGCAAGGGCGTTTGCAAGACTTTCCGGCGTTATTAATGCATCCATACTTTCGAGTACACACTTCGAAACAATTTCGACAAAACTACAAATACATTACATTGGTTTGTTCGGAACCTTTCTTTGAATGACCCAGAATTCAATGTTATAAAGTACAACGGTATGCAAATAGGCTAATCAATGATGTATCGATGGTTTGGAGGACCTATCTTAACACTGCAACATTTCAGTGCCTCCCCGGCTGAGCCAGTTAGTCTGACATCAATAATTAATTTTCAATTCGAATCTTCTAGGTCCAGTTTTTCACATTTTTCCGGAGAATATAAGTTTTGTTCCTCTATTTATGTAACTTTTTTTCGTCGATCTCCAGCAAACGTTTGGAATTTCAAATCAAAGGAAGCTTACATATACAAAAAACAAAAATATTTGTGCTCATTCTAAATTTTTTTAAATCAAGTTAAATTTGCTCATCAACCGTGAATGATATGTATGTGGGGTTAGACCGGTTCAAAAAAATCGACATTTTTTTTTCAATCTTCGCATTGAAATACTTTCGGGGGGTAAAAAAGAGATGCCTGTTAAAAGCGAAGCTCTTGATATTAATATTTAGAGGTCGCTCATCGCGGATTTATATTTTCATTTTAAATAGCATAGGAATTTTTTTTTTTTCAGAAGTTTGTAGCTCCCAAACCAATAATCAAATCCGAATGACTCATACATATTTTCATAAGGAATTCAACCCTCTACAAAAACTGTATAATGAAAAAAATTGAGAAAAAAAAAAAAATAGTTGACTATAAATTGAACTTTGAGCTTGAATAATTTTGGAAGGAGTCAATTTATCAAAAAATGATAATCAACATTTTTTGTAGAGTGTTCAATTTTCCATAAGAATATGTATGAGTCAATTGGATTTGTTTATTGGTTTGTGAGCTACAAAATTCTGAAAAAACAAATTCCCCATGCTATTCAAATAGAAAATATAAATCCGCGATGAGCGACCTCTAAATATCAATATTAAGAGTTCCGCTTTCAACAGGCATCTATTTTCAACCCCCCGAAAGTATTTCAATGCGAAAATTGAAAAAAAAAAATAATTCTTTTTTTTTGAACCTGTCTAATGTGAAACGGACCGGTCTTTGGGCGGAGGTCATATAAAAAGGCGAGCTGAAAATTTTATCATTTTTTTCTGGTGCCTATGCCTGGTAATTTCAATGAATCACATATTTCTAAAATTTTACCTGCTCCAAACTTCAAGAAAAAAATGCAATTAGCACATATTTTGAGAGACCTCGTTTAAGCTACCAATTATTTCCATGCTCTGTAACTGTTGAAGGCATCTCATGTAGTAACAAGGAATCTGAATCTGCATTGGCGTCAAATTCGATTATCTCCGGCGAAAAACCGATCCGCTTCACGTGGAATACCACAGTTGTACATCATATACAGGGTAGTTCAGAATTCGTGACTGATATCCTACAGGATCAATCCTTGTCAAAATCGGGTTTGAAATTTATTTACTCATTTTTACCTGAAGCGTTGTTTTCTCATTCTCAAATAAGAAATGTGTCCAATTTTTTGTTTTCTTCTATCACCAATTTTCGAATGACTGAAAATGAGAATAGCTTCAACACCCTCGTTTATATAATAACACGCCTTCCAATGCATTACACGGGAAAAAAAATTATTGATACATTTACAAAAGTCGTGGACGGCATATTTTTTGTGATTGTAGAAATGGTAGTACACAGTAGTATAATTTACTTGATAGCTCGTTGAAGTTACAATCATCATTGTACCAAATGCCGCGATTTCTGCCATTTCTACAAACACAAAAATGTTGTCCACGGCTTTCGTAAATCGAGCAATAATTTTTATTATCATGTAAATTTATAAGGATAATTCATTTTTTCCAAACAATTTCGACCAAATAAGGAATTTTCACCAAGCGATTTCTCTAATATCAAAACTTCGGAGACATAGACAGATTCTGTGCGGTTGGGAGATATTCCGGAAAATAAATAATTTGATGAAATTTTTCTCTGACGGATTACGAAAATATGGATAGGAAAGTTTTCACCATAATTAATTAATTAATTCTGACAAAAATTAACCCTGTAGAATAATCGTTACGAATTCTGGGTCACCCGGTATATTGTGTTGATAATTTCTCAATTGTCGGATTTATATCGACGATATGATACGTATTTTTTACCTGCGGCGAGTTTCTGAAGTCCTACATGAAAAATACCTCCTTCTATCGAGAATAAAGAAAAACGCAGGAAAATTTCTGTTATCCTGAGTCTGGGAACAGTAAGACGCCAGAAACAACTCATTCGATGTCATAATAAAGAATAGTATGATAATTTTTGAATCGTTGGATTTTAAATCGACGATATGGTGAGTATTCTTTACCTGCGGCGCGTCTTTGAAGTCCTACATAGAGAATGCCGCCTTCTATTGTAAATCGCCTTACGGAAGTAATCAACGAACTTGTATTTTTTAGATACGTAGACTTGTCTCCCAACGAGTCGTTATAAGATCGGCTACACTTAGACTCCTCCGAAGTCAATGTGGTGATGACTTCGCTGGTAAGAAACTTAGTGAGCAAGGAGGCCGACGAATTGAGAGGGCATAGATTGTTGCAAAGGAAATAGCGATACGAGTCGGCCAGTCAAATAAGCTTTTCAAACGAAAGTAACCAAATAGTTTATGAAAAAATATGGATGACATCCAGGACGACGTACATATCAAGAATCTTAGTCGTTGGGATTGTAACCTCGTTCATTTTTGCGTTAAAAAATAAATTCGTCAAATGAACGCCACTTTTTCGCGCCGCTGTCCCTTCTTTCGCGAACGCTGCGAGAACGACTGGAGTAACCGAAAAAAAGAATGAGACCGAATTTGTAGAGCACAAAATTTTCTCAAATAAAGTCGCGGATGGTACTTTTCTATCTTCAACAGGTAGGTCGTTACACGGAGAAAATTAAATAATTGGAATTACTATCTAGTTATGGTAAAATTTTCTCCCATCAACCCGATAGCAGTGAATACTACCTATATGATTGTATACATCATCTGGATTGTAATAGTTATTATACATATGGTAACTATTACAATCCAGATGATTTATACAATCATATAGGTAGTATTCACTACTATCGGGTTGATGGAAGAAAATTTTACCATAACTAGATAGTAATTCCAATTATTTAATTTTCTCCGTGTACACCCAGAATAAAGATTTATTTGGAGAGGAACCTATTAGATTATTTATTTGACAGAAATAAAATTTATTGGTGGCTAGTTTACATATATTTCTGCAGATATGTCCGGTTTTGTTGATGATTCGGATCCAAGTTACGGAACTTCTGACGATGAGAATGGTGATGACCATGATGAAGTTCCTAAGAGAAGTAAAAAATTAGTGCGCCAAAATTCGCCCTTCTATAAATTTTTTTCGGAAATAAAGAATGCCAAAATGAAAGCCTTATCTGATGGATTCGACCTTTCCAAAAAACCGACTGTAAATAAGTATTATTCCGTACAGTTTATAGAATATTTGATGGAGCACCTGCTACCATATTTTCCATTATGGTCTGCGTTCGTTCTCACGGAGTTCAATCTCACGCGTGATTCTAATGCGTCTGTGGAGAACTTTTTTAAAATAGTAAAAAAAGATATTTTGAAAAAGGAACTCCGTATACCAGCTCCGAGATTCATACGAACGATGGAATCTCTGCTCGACGGGCGACTACGTGAAAGAGAATATATTCTGCAAAAACGTTGGTCTAAGTCTAAGCGAAGAAGTCCAGATGCTCCGGAACTAGCTGTCGAAACATGGAAAGATAAAAAAAGGCCGAACCGTAATGTTTATTTCAAATTTCCAAAACGGAAGCTGGACAATATTGTTGAATCCGTCGATAATAATTCTAGCGCAGAAATGTCTAATGTAGTGTTAGAATTATGCGAGCACGAGAATAACGGTGTTACATTAGATGTTAAAGATGATGATACTTTATCTATTGCGCAATCGGAATCACTACCGTCACTACCGCCATCACCATTGCCGTCACCATTACCCTCACCGTCACCGTCGCCAACATCAATATCAAATGACGAATTGGTGAAAACCGACAACACGTCTTATTATGCAGACGTGTTTCAAAGATTTTTTTCCGAATCACTCACATTCCCAAACATGGATTCGGAAATCTGTAGAAATGTAGCAGGCATTCCAATAAATCGCGTTAGCCTACGCTACTTGTGGGAGAATAGATGGCTGGAAGGTGAAATAATTAATAGTTTTTTTGCAATTTTACAAGAAATTGCTGAAAAAAATCGATTGAAATTGCTTTCCTTTGACACTTATTTTGTCGAAAAATTGTTAGCCACAGAAGGTTGCGTTTCAACTGGTTTTCAGAACTGGGTCGAAGCTGTAAAACCCATGGAGTATGATGTATGGCTTATGCCTATTAACGTAAATGGAAATCATTGGACACTACTGGTTGTACTTTTAACGCAGCGCGTATTTTTATATTTGGACACGTTCCACAGCGCGCCACCAACTAACCTGATGGATAGACTATGCGCATTCATATCCAGTTCTAGGGCAGCGCGTAATCGAAAATTGACCAACTGGAATGAGTGGGTAATGTCGATGCCCCAAGATACTCCATGCCAATTCACAGAAGATGGCATGGTTAGTGGAAACTGCGGCGTTCATGTTTGTGTCTGGGGTTATATTATATGCAGTAGCTCTAACGTGACTTTTTCCGAAAACGATATGGCCACCGCTAGAAAAGGGATAACCCGTTTGTTACTCGAATTCCCCATAACCGAGAAGTTACGTAAACGCCAGAAGACGCACCACACTATGCTTGATTGCGATGACATAAAAAGTTACCCGCAAAATTTGAGCAATTTGATGACAGTTATAAAAAGTCCGCCGTTATATTTTAACTCGACATTTGAATTTTGTGCGTCAATCCATAGCATCGTGAGTGATGAATAACTACATAATGCAGCGACACAAATACACAAAACTGATCGGAATGCTTGGACACTTTCTTTGAGTAATCTACACATCTACATGTTTTGTCTATACAAATTTGATATATATCTACTAGTTAAGTTTATTCCATTATTTCAGTATAATTTAGATTAGATTAAGTAGTATTGTATAAATTTTAATTACGTATTCATACCTATATGTAGAATAATATGGCCATGGAATGTTTCATTATCATAACAACTGGAATCAATTTTATATTATTATTGGTCCGACTAAGTCAATGTCACTAAGCATCATTTCGTTTACTTTCATTTCTGCGACATTTTATGGATAGGCATGCATGCATGCCCGACTAGTACATCAAAAATGTGACAATATTATATTAATCAATACTCATTTGTATTCAACTGCATAAATGATTAAGCTACTGATGACCTGGATAATTGTTTTTTGTACTGAGTTCGAATACAAAACCATATCTCTTGTGTATTGTATACTTATCAAATTCGTCATCTGAATTTGCAGTGGTTTTGTCAGGATTCCCGTGAGGTAAGTTTATTTTTAGAAATATCTAGCTTTTTTTATTTTTTGGGAAATCCAAAAACGTCGTCCCCACCAAAAACTAAATTTATTTCGATTCCTCAGCTTGTAACAAATATCCTGTGAAAAATTCATCCCGGAATTCCCATGCTTTCGGAAATGGCAGCGATTAACTCTCTATTTCACGGGAAATGTCAGCTTTTTTATTTTTTGGGAAATCCAAAAACGACGTCCCCACCAAAAACTAAATTTATTTCGATTTCTCAGCTTTTAACTAATATCCTGTAAAAAATTGATCCCGGAATTCCCATGCTTTCGGAAATGGCAACGAATCAATCTCTATTTGACGGGAAATGTCAGCTTTTTTTGTTTTTTCGGAAATCCAAAAACGACGTCCCCACCAAAAACTAGAATTATTTCGACTTCTCAGCTTGTAACAAATATCCTGTAAAAAATTCATCCCGGAATTCCCATGCTTTCGGAAATGGCGGTGATTAAATCTCTATTTTTTTCGGGAAATCTCGATTCAATTTTCTACAAGAAATGTGCGAGGAATGTGCAATCTACATTTTCACATGCATCCATTCGTGTGTATATCATTGCCGTGATGGGCACACGCTTTTTATGCCCAGTGGAAAGATCTAGCGCTTGCTTAGCCCGCTCCGAGCCCGTTCGGCAGCGCCCTGTGTTTGAGTATAGTCGCAGCCTAAAATCTGGTACGTGCGGTACCTAGCACGCGTGCTAACTTCAGCCTCATCAACCATGCTCGGATGAGGAGCTTGCACTAATCCTCACTGATCAGCTCCCGATTGTGCAGTCGAATTTCACGTTCTCTCCTGTTGAGTCCCATCAAGTCCTGTCTATCCTAACATCTTATCTGTCTAAGTCGCGGGGACGTAGTCCGGATGGCCTACAGCTGATGCACCTCAAGTCTGTCCTACCGGTACTAGCGTCACATATAACCACCCTTTTCAACTTGTCCCTCCATCAGTGTGTTTTCCCGGAAATTTGGAAACGAGCATACATTGTTCCGCTAGATAAATGCAGTCCACCTACCTCTGTCTCTGACACCAGACCGGTAGCTAACCTCTCACACCTATCCAACGTTCTTGAAAAAACTGTCGCCACTCAAATATATTCATACCTAGAGTCAAATGGTATCTTCGACCCTGCTCAGGTGGGTTTCTGTAAAGGACACAGCACTCAGACCGCTTTATTAAGAGTGCTTGACGACGTCAAGAAAGCGGTCGATGACAGATGCATCACTATTCTGATTCTTTTTGATTTTAGTAAGGCATTCGACAGTATCAATCATCGACTGCTTTTGTCCAAACTTAAACGTTACGGTTTTGCCTCTGCAGTTATCTCGTGGTTTCACTCTTATTTGACAGGTAGAACTCAAGCTGTGCAGGATTCTACCGGTGGGCACTCTACCTTTCTGGGCAATCGGTCTGGTGTTCCTCAGGGCTCAGTCCTCGGGCCGCTCCTTCTCCTAATCTTTATCAATGATGTTGGTCTAGTGCTGAGAATTTCCAGACATGTGGTTTTTGCTGACGATCTTCAAGTTTACCTGCATGCGCCCCCTGATAACATATCTCAGGCGCTAGATTTGATTAGTATAGACGCGGGTGCCATTTCCGGCTAGACGACAGCAAATGGTCTTAAGCTCAATGTTGGCAAAACTAAAGCCATGATCTTGGGCATGCGGTCTTTGTTAAGGAGCTTCGTGAGCGCAAGCTGCCCAACATCACTATTGATGGTCAATCCGTACCATATGTAGATAATGCTCGTAATTTGGGGGTTTATTTGTCCGCCGACCTTTCCTGGAATAAGCATGTGGTTCAAATCTCGCGGGAGGTCCATGCTACCTTACATAGGCTGAAACACCAAGGTGGCTCTCTCTCCTCCGAGGTGAGAAAGCTTCTTGTCGCGGCTCTTGTTACACCTCACATCGATTATTGCTGTTTGGTGTATCATGATCCTACTGACTACTTAAATCAGAAACTGCAGCGCCTTATAAATTGTGGTATTCGTTTTATTTTTGGTCTTAGACGTGATGTTCACATCTCTCCTTATCGGCTCAAGCTGCATTGGTTGTCAGTCGCAAACCGCCGTCTGTACTTTCTTGGCACACTACTCAATCGTGTTCTCCTGTCATCCTCCGCTCCTTATTTGCGTGAGTCGTTCGTTGAACTTGATGCGGACATTCGCCGTACCTCTCGCCTGGCGAACCCTGGGGAGCAGGGTATGTCCTTTCATATCCCGAATTACAGGACAGCTACCTATCGCAACTCTTTTGCATTGTCTGCGATTTATTTTTGGCATAGTCTACCACTGGCTATAAAAGCTTCGTCTTCAGTGAATATGTTTAAGACTAGGCTGTTAGAGCACCTGCTCGCCAGGTAAGTGAAAGTGAATGGCGTTGTATCAGAACCATAGGCTCTACGGTATTGGCTCTGTCGTAGCTTAATTTTCTTTAGGTTAACCCTTTGCGGCATAGTGTTGTAGTACAACAACACCTTTTCTAATTCAGTTTTTCAATATTATATCATATATTTCATGCACTTTTATTGACCAAATTCATTTCGTAAGTATCCTAGGACATCAATTAATATGAAAAAAAAGTAAAATGCGCTTTTTTTTTATAATCACTACATTTTATAAATAAATAAAGAACAAAAAAGTAGCTATTTCGCAGATTAAATGTAACTGTGGCAAATATATTACAGTAAAAAAATCGGCAATCAGCTCAATAAAGTTTTTCGGGGTCGCTGATTACGAATCAGAAGTCAAAACTTTAAAATTCAAAATGGCGGATCCAATATGGTGGACGAAAATGATGAAATTCATTAGATTACGCTGAAAACTGGTATACGGAGGTTTTTGGGGTCGCTGATTACGAATCTGAGGTCAAAACTTCAAACTTCAAAATGGCGGATCCAATATGGTGGACGAAAATTATGAAATTCATTAGATTTCGCTGAAAACTGGTATATGGGGGTTTTTGGGGTCACTGATTACGAATCAGAAGTCAAAACTTCAAAATTCAAAATGGCGGATCAAATATGGTGGACGAAAATGATGAAATTCATTAGATTACGCTGAAAACTGGTATACGGGGGTTTTTGGGGTCGCTGATTACGAATCTGAAGTCAAAACTTCAAAATTCAGAATGGCGGATCCAATATGGTGGACGAAAATTATAAAATTCATCAGATTACGCTGAAAACAGGTATCCGGGATCTTAGGTCACTAATTACGATTATTCATTTCAAAAATGAAAATTCAAAACGGTGGATATGTTGAATGAAAATAAAAAAATTGTCGGGGTGCTTTTTGATTTGGAAGAGTTCCCCTTGCCCCTCTCCGTGCCAAGGCCTTTATTGAGCGCTAGTAATCTTTTCGGGTCCTTCCCCAGGAACAATGTTTATCGGGGTGCTTTTTTTTATCGAAGAGTTCCCCTTGCCTCTCTCCTCTGAATCATAGTCAGTATTCACAAGCTCAAAGAGAAAAAAAGGACAATATAGATAAGGATTGAGATTCAGTAGCGCGTATTTCATTGATGATAAGCCTCAAAACAACAATCACGATCTAGCTGTAAACATAAGGGCACTTTGCATGCAGTACAACACCATCTTGTATATTTCGGCTGCGTTTTTGCAGAACAGTGAGCACAACGTCTTTGAGATTTTCCATCTGTTACCGTAGGTGAATGTGCTGCTTGTGACCGTCGTTGTTCCAAAGATACATGAGGTTTACAGCTGGGTGTACTATCTATAGTGTGACGCTTTCTACCTTTTTCTATAGGAAGAATCCTACCAACAAAGCCGTCTACAACAGCAAGTCTGAAGTGCTTCAAGTCAAGATTACCGCGATCACCGCATTCTGTGTGAACAATATACGAATTGACTATACGTCAACAAAGTGCCAAAATATACGATGCCACCACTTTTTCGATTTCGGATTTATTTCGTAACTCGACTTATGCTGATCCGACCTGTCAACATACTGCATGTGCTTGGTATAATCTTGTACCATCTCAGGGCAAGTTATGTTTTTCAAAGAGCCATCCTTTGCTCGTCGATTAGCACTTGCAGCAACTGATGATTCATGGTAATTAGATAAGAGAGACACAGCACGATTGTCTCTCCATTTTACCCAACTAATACCTTTATACGATGTCTTATAATCAAATTCTCCTGCAACCATATCTTTATCACGCTTTTGGATCTTAGGTAAGCTAACTCGATTGCTGCGTGCGGTTCCGCACGTTAAAATACTATCGTTCTTAAATGAAATCATTAAATCGACGCTAGTGAAGAAATTATAAAAAAAAACACGATGAAAACTCCCAACGATTTTCCTTGTCAAATTTTTGACAACTCTCGCACCTAGTAACTTTTCTGCACTGTTTTCCGTCTTTCCAGTGCAAATTTGGAATTCACATACGAAGTACGTTTCGTCCGCTCTCACCCAAACTTTATAACCTCGTTTGACTGGTTTATTCGGCATATATTGTTTCATAGAACTTCGCCCGTTGAATCTGATCATACTTTCATCAATGGCTTGATGCTTACTAGGCTTGAAACAAGTGAGAAACGTTTCTGAAAGTGAATCAATCAACGGTCTAACTTTGTACAATTTGTCAAATGCCGGATCTCCGCTCTTTGGTTCTTTCAAATTATCGCTCATTGTTGTTTTTTTGTTGCGATGTCTAATATACAGGGTGATTCATTTTAAATTAAATTTTCCCAGCGTAAATTATTTCTACACAATATATGACACGAGAGGTGTTCCCACGTCAATTTAATGAGGACTTAAAAATTTTCAGTTACATGCGGTGTGGCACACGATTTTGCATTGGCACTGCGAAAAAAATGCCAAACGGCGAAATCGTTGTCAAGCGGGAACATTCCAATATTTGCTACAATGATAGAAATGCCCAGCTTAAGGCAGATTTCATCCAAGCATTGAAGTCTGCTCTAGAGCGAAACTTTTGGAAATTGAAGGAGATATACCAAACAGTGGCGGCGATGTGAGTATTAAGTACAATCTTCTTTTCGGCACTGACAGAACTTTGCTACTTGAAGGCTCGAAATTATTTTATTCATTAAAATGCCCAATATATCCGAATTGATGTCGATCTAAGTATTGCATGTTGAGTTGTATCCTCTTTGGGGTAAAATCTTTCGGAGCTTATCCCACGAACCACATTGAAACTCGGTTACAATCAACGGTATTAAAGAATCTGATCACATGATTTTTATTTTTTTCTCGCATATGAGGATCATTACACGTCAAGCGGGATTTTGTCTACATATTCTCTGGGTAAAATGAATGGGTGAAATGTTTTTTTTCAACTTCAATGGTTCAGAAGTCACAAGAGGTTGAATTTTTGAAAAAACGGCCCAAAACCGGAATCGTGCTCTCCTTTAACCCAAGACGGTCACACCTCATAAGAATCCCGTGGTGTTCACATGTGCCCATGTAGAAATCATAGGACGGCGCAATATTGGGCCAGTGTTCTGTTCCGTTGACCGATGCTTGGCACTTTATATTGGACCGGAATAGTCTTGTAACGCGGGGCACTAGTGAGCCAACATTGGCAAAGCAACATTGGACCAAGCTCATTTATCTAGCTCGGTCCTGGGTAAAAATTATAGGACGGCGCAATATTGGGCCAATATTCTGTGCCGTTGGCCCCTGCTTGGCATTTTATACTGGACCAAAATAGTAATGTAACGCCGGGCACTAGTGAGCCAAGATTGGCAATTCAACATTGCGCCAATGCTGTGTTAACTGACTCTATTCGTCACCCATTAGATTATATGATCGCAACTTATGTACCCCTACGTGATTGTCAACTCACGGCATATATATTTTTCTAATTACGAGGGGATTTGAACCCGGAACGCTCGGTCTCCCATATTACGAATCGCTCACTCTAGCCACTACGCCAATTCGTCGCATGACTATCGATACTACTTTTTGTTACTTGTTGAATTAGCGTGCACATAAATCGATGTTCTGGGCCGATCTTGGGCCGGGATACAGAGCTCCGGTTTGACCGATGAATCGGCTGCTGGCTCAAGTTCGATCTTGGGCCGGGATTATGGACCTTAGTATGACCATCGCATCGGGAGTCATTCTGAACCCGATATTGTAAAGATATCAGCCGCCGATATTCAACCGCTGTTTCGGCGGTTTATCAGGTGCCGATCCGAAATCTATATTGGATGGATATTGCGTACCGGGGCTCGACCGTTCCATCGGTCGCTGATCTGAAACCTATATTGGATGGATAGTGAGCACCGAGGTTTAACCGTTGCGTTGGCGCTCGGTCTAGAACCAGTATTGGACAGGCAACGCGCGCCGAGAATCGACCGGTGTATCGGTGACAGATCTGGAAGCGGTAGTGGATGAATATTGCGCACCGATGTCTGGCCATTGCAATGGCTGCCATCCTGAAGCCAATATCGGGCAGGCATAGCTTACCGATGTTGGACCATTAGATGGTTGCCGTTTTCAAACCAATGGTGGACCGACATAGCCCGTCGCTGCTTCACCATTATATCAAGTTTTGATATCGTACCAGCGCAGGGCCGTCTCAATCCGCCAATGCAAGACCGTTGTGTCAGATTGCCAACATTGGCCTAACGCCGGCCCGATTTATTAAATCGGCTGCCGTTCTATGATTTCTACACGGGGGGTGTGACACACCCCAGCACTTTGAAGCGCTGTAGAATTTTGTAGAAGTTCGGAGAAAAATAACTTTTTTTTTCGCGGAAAAAAAAACTCTAGTTGGAGGTAATAACGTCGGTTTCCGGGATTAAGAGGGGGAAATCCGAGTTCGAAAATAACTTGGAGTGTGTCACACCCCATACGACCGTCTTGGGTTGAACGTTGATATCTCCGGTTCCCTTTGTCGTACAGACGTCCACAGAAACTCATTCTATAGCTCTTGAATATCACTTTCATGCTATGAATTTTGATTTCACCGAATGAACAATTTTTTATTTGTTTTGAAAAATTATATTTTTTAAACGCGATTCTCGAGATTCACCGATTTCCAATGGTACGCCAGTTTATTATAGAGTCACTGAGGTCACATCGGTGCCTTGTTCCGGTATGAAAAAAACTAGCGTACAGTTGGAAAATTGCACTTGCTCTGACAGCTATTTCTCAATCCAAATCACGTTCACGTAACATTTTTATTACAGTCACACGTTGGTTACATAACTCTAAAATTACAAAAATACAACTTCTTTGTTACATGAATCTGTATTGAGTAGGAACTAATAACTTACTTCGATCTTAAATGCAACATTGGCGTTATATATCGCACGTTGCATTCGGTTATATTTATACGACGTTGCGGCAATATACCTGTGATTGCTGCACTCAAAGAAAAGTCGATAGTAATGTTAACTAAAAAAAGGCAACTTTTTTGAATTGATTTCTAGTACTAATTATTATAGTACTGTTACATTGGGTAAAATCACCCATATTCTAATCAATTCATAAACATCATCTAGTAGCCTATATAATGAATGACATCCTCAAAAATATAAGAAACTCGGTTGCTGCGTCAACAACAATTATTGTAAAACAAGTCAGTCTGTCTTTAGCTCACTACTGAAGCAGACCTGTATTTTCTGAACACACAAGCTTATTGTAAACTCATATAATTTCCTCACAGTATAACTTTATTTCTCTTGGAGAACCTACATAATAACTTATTATCTCAACGATTATAAAAATCATTATTATTGAGAGAAGGTATCAGCCGATACACTCAGTGAAATTATTACTTTCAAATTATTAACTGTGTGACTTTTTGCCACCCCAAGGAAATAACTACAGTTAACTCCATTATTCTCGTTGCTTCATTTTCAGACATATTTTAATGAATAATATGATGAGAAAAAATTACGGACGATCCGGGAATCGAACACGGGCCTACCGCAGCCTATCCGTGGACTTATGCCAATAGACCACCTTGCTCGCCCACGGACCGCCGTAATCTTTCTCATCACTTTGACTCTATCGTGTACTATTTTATTATATATAGATTATAAAAATCGTTACATTGGTTCAGAATCGGGAATTTCCGAGACCGATAAAGTGAATATTTTGTGAATCAACTGTGAATCAACTATAACTAAAAAAACAAAATGTCTCGTCGACGAGCTACTGCTTCTACTGACGAACCCGCTGGAAACCAGCAAATAACACCTCAAGTCGACATGATGGAGCGACTTTTTCAAGCCTTGGCCGCCCAACAACAGGCAAGTCTAGCTGCCCAAGCAGCACAACAAGAAACAAATTTAGCCGCTCAAAGAGAACGAGAAGAGCGAGAAGATCGACGAATACGAGAACGCGAACACCGGGAAGAAAGACGTCATCGTAAGGAACGGAAAGAACGCCGAGCAGAACGCGAGGCAAATTTGGCAGCTCAGCGCGAACACGAAGAGCGGGAGACGACTCGTCTTCGTGAAGAACGTGAGGCTAATTTGGCAGCTCAACGAGCTGATAGAGCGGCGAATCACGCAGCCCAACAAGCTACCCTATCCCTTCTCATGAGACGTCTAGAACCTCAGGAGACGATCTCGCAGACCTCCACTCCCAGACGATCCCCGATGAGGATCGAGGACATTGTCGAGCCAGGAAACATTCGGTCTGTACTGTGACAGGAAAATTTAAAGACCCTATCCTCGACTCAATTCGAATCCTCGAAGGCTATTCAATTCCTTAGTCTACGATAGTTAGTAATTAATCGCCAAATTGATCGTTACTTTATCATATTATGTTATGTCTTATTATATAAGTACACTATATTGTCCCATATAAATTGTCGAAATTCGTTAAACTGATTTATTTCGCGCTAGTTAGCCTTAGAAACGGCAACGACGTAGCTCTACGCCACCTATGAGTATGATTCGGCATACCAGCAACCGTGTAAGACAACGACACTGTTCTTCCGTCTGTCGAAGTCAACAGTCAAGTATATAGCTTTCGAGGTGTTCGACAATTTATTTTGACAAATTATATACTCAAAGATTTGTTTGTTAAGATGACTGTAGTTAATTTATCTTGTTTACCGAATTGTGTGTTGTTAAGAATTAAAGTCCACCTGATCAGCTAACGTAAGTTAATAAAGTTTATATATCTTTGCTATAATTCTATTCCTATCGTCTTGCATTTCTTCTATGGTCCCCAACGGAACCTCCCTGTGATTGTCTCATTGTCAATAATTATTGAGTTAATCAAATAGTGTTAATCAGATTAAAATAAAGGTATTGGTTCCTCAAACCAATTGGTGCCCAGCAAATAGTTAATTCAATTAAAACACAGAGCCCTGTCAGCCGACGGACCACGGCCGCGTCAGGTGATTCTGTTTATTATAGTTAAAATAAAAAGAATTCGTCTCATTTGGCGCCCAACGTGGGGCCAACGTTGGAAATTTGACTAATTATATAAAATAAATTCAATTAGTATAGCGTATTTAACGCAGTATTAACAGATTCGAGTTAGTGAGTTGTTATTCACAAGAGCCGGCTAACATAAGCTTTGTTTACATCGTGTAGAGTCACGGTATAGAGACTGGTCTCCGTTCAGCGACACAGTATTCGGACCTCTCTGTCTTACTCCTCACTATACTATCTATTTCTATCTCTTTTTTGTAGCCATCTCTGTAATATCTGCTAAACTATCTTTCTCGCTTAATATAGCTATATTAATTCTATTCTATTATGTGATATTCTTGTTTAGTATAAGACATTCGATTATCATTGGCACTGTTATTATATTGAGAATAAATAGTCGATGCTATAATAATTGGCAGAAATTGAATAAGGTTCTGGCGAGTGCAGGCTATCAGGTAGATAATGGAATCCTAGTATGGCATCAATGTTTTTCTCTCCACCTAAAAGAGTAACTAGAGCGGGAGTAAAGCCAGTTACAAACACTAAAAAGAAAACGACAAATAAAAAGAGTTCGACGATGTCGCGTAACGGAACGTCTCCACCGCTTGGAGAGGGGGGCGCGATGGGCGGTGACTTGTCGGGAGAACATATTCAGGGTCAAACCATCGAGAATATGGGGGTGCACAGTGGGCTGGGAGACCCGAAAAAGTGGCCAAAATTCTAACATTGATCAGATTCACATGAAAATTCTTACTCGGAGGTTCTCGAGGTCGCTGATCCCAAATTTGATGATGAAAATTCCAAATTCAAAATGGCGGACCCAAAATGGCGTAAGAAAATGCAAGATTTCCACAGATTTGCATGAAAATCTGTCTCCGGGGGTTTTTGTTGTCGCTGATTTCGAATCTAATAATAAAAAATCAAAATTCAAAATGGTGGACCTATTATGCGATGAAAAATTATAAAAACACATACAATTCAGCTGGGAATCGGTATTTCTGAGTTCTTAGGCTGCTAATCACGAATTTTAGATAGAAATTGATGAATCACATATGGCGGACCCGAAATGATGTACTCAAAATAGCGGCCTCAAGAAGAATCATTGTCTTCATAAATCCACGACGGGTTTTTATAGCTGCTCTTCACGAATGTCCACGAATGTGGAAATGAGAAAATTGAGAATCGCGGGTCAACTAATCGAAAAAATTGCGGTTGATTATATGTGCAGGTTGTTCGGACTCTTATGGATAAGGCTGCTCGATAACGTGAGTTCTCGTCTTCCACTAATTATGTGAATCTCCATCGAACAACTCTCCTTCGTCGGACAAATCTATTTCGTCTAAAAGTCCGTACGTTTCTGGAAGACCAGTTAAGTCTTGTTCGTCATCTTCGTGTTCCGTATCGGAAGTGGACGATACGTTCTCTGTAGAAGCAGCAAGTAGTTTTTTCACTTCATCGGGGAGTGGCAATTGTTTTTTTTTATCAAGTCGTGAATTTAGGCTTAGAGATGAAATCATCGGATCGGAGGTGTCCATGACTCTATTAAAGAGATCGCTTAGAGTGGCAGTACGGTTATGCTTTCTACTGTGATCGTGTCTATACTTCTTGTAATGCTTATTGCGTGCTTCTGATGCCTCTTCACCAAGCATTCCAAGAGGCAACAAGCTATTCCTCATTATGTCCGCAGAGTGTATGAGAATCTTGTGGACTGTTGATGGCATCGGATACCAAGAGTAGCAGTGCACGTAAATTTCAGCAGTTGCGGAGCAAAGATTATCGAAGAGAACAGGGTCCACTGGTAGCTGACAAGACAAAGCGATAAGGATCGTTTTAAAATTGTGTAGCAGTTGTCTGTCTAGCCCCAAATACTCAGCGAGCAAGTCCGGATTATCAAAAGCTCTTCATGCTGTGTTGCCATCATTAGTGGTACCACTACCCCCTGACTTCGGTTTATCAACATTCAACCCCAAATTGTCCCAAAGAATTTTTTGGATGGTGCGTTTTCTTTGCGCGTATTCAGTTTTCTGCTTCTCACTTCTCATCTGCCACGCTTTGATGTGCAATCGATACGAAATGTGCAAGCAACACTCGAACAAGCGAATCCATGCATGTAATGGACTTACTCCGTACTGGAGTGAGTCTACATCCGGAATGAAGGTGGTCTTGGATTTATTGGAGAGATCGTTGAATTGCTTTGGAGTCGCATGGCAGATAGGACAGGTCTGCATGGACTTCGTGCCCGTGATAATGTTCATCACTTTACCATCTATTAGAGTCAAACATAGGGAGAAGCGTATCTGTATCTTGATATTATTCAACATCACTTCAAGAGGGCGTAGTTCGGCAATCTCAGCTTCGACGCTGGCTTTCTGTTTCGTGATGATATCTGCTGACTCTTTGACATATTTCAAATTGATTGGTCAACAGAATCTAGCTGACTGTGATGACCGGTTGTTCCACAGTATTATATTGTCCTTGGTTGTCCAACGCAATGGTATGAGCGTAGTAGCAAACAAGCTTTCATCGCTCACATTAACAGTCGCATTTTCATACCTCTGTTTGTAAGGTGAATGGCCGGAGCTTCCATCGAACCCCCATGAACAAATCAAGACCGTTTCCAATTCCGCAGTGTCCTTTAGCTGCTGTAGATACTGAAATAAAACATCTTGTTGCAAGTTGGAAATTCTTTCCGCAGTATGATGTAGTAGTGGCTGCAAAGCAACCTTAGCTTCATCTTCCGTGATCGATACCGCTGCTTTTGGAGGCCTGCATGAAGCTTTAATAGTTCGAACGCTATCGTACGGTGGAAAAATGTCCGCCCCTTGTCTCTTCACCAACAAACGCATACTAACATAATCCTCTTTGGACAGCGAACGGTCTAGTACGAACGATAATGCTTGTTCTGGTGTCAGCTCCACTATGTTTGGCTTTGGTTCCCTCAGTATTTTCCGTATTTTATGTGCTTGACCACTTTCAATCTCTTTGAGGACCACCGATAAGTCTTTCTCTCCAGAATATCTTGCCGCATGACGACATGCCATCAAGATTCGCTGTGGATCATTTCCATTTTGGTTGCTAATTGCCACAGAATCTCGCCTCTTAGCTCTGTCAGATTTCAGATGAAAAGGAAGAGGCGGTCTACCTGCTCTTATGGACTTGATACTTTCATCCAGAGAATCTTCATGTCTTCCAAAATCAGGAATACGAAACTCGGAGTTTAACCAGTCAGCATTTTTGGTCTCAAACCTTTTTACTGCTCTTCTTGACTCTTGCCATTTCAGATTAAATTTACTTCTGAGAACCCTCACGGCAACCTTCAGTCGGTCAAGTTTCTCAGTCTGCACATCTCCAACTTGTAGGTTCAGTTTCGCTAGAATGTATACAACTGCTGATTGTATGACATCCTCGCTGGACTGATCGGAGAATTTTTCAATGATTTCTCGTTTTGTTAACAATATATCTGTACGTGTATTCGACATATTGCATCATATAATCTGTTCAATGATTCAAGGATATTACTGAAAAGAAATATATTTCAAAAAAGTATAGGTATTCTAAAACAACTGAGAAACCAATATTCTAAGACCCATCAGCAGTCATAGCCTCGAAAAACTTCAATTCAAATTGACTTGAATTAGCACAGCTAAGTGAGAATTAAGTGTCAGTGAATGTGCATAAGAATAACAATATTGAAAGTTTAGAGACGGACTAAATTACAACGTGTTCTAACGTATGGATTCCTTAGATTTAACGCAACCAGAGGTAGTGCTCATATGATACGCCTTTGCCATTTAGGATAGTGCGGGAATATTTTTCTTGCGAGAAGGAAAGCCACCTAGCAAGCCTGATGAGAGATCGACGAAACTCCTACTTTGTAGTATCGTGGTAGATGTCGCGATGCAAGTTGTCGTCCGAGCTTGGCGCACCTATGCTGCGGCGGGTGCGGGCGACGTAACAGAAAGAGTGCGCACTGTTGGCTTCGAACGCAAGTATCTTTACCAAAACTGTATGGTAGCAGCTGGTAGCAGCTAATCTTAGAGTATACGTAATAACGAACCCAACGATATTTCATATCTTTAGATACGAGGTGGAACTTCGGAGAACTATCGATCGAAAAAGTGTCTACGGTGGCAAGCTCGTAGAGTGCGCGCGTAAACAATGGCGGCATTAAAAACTGTGTAAACATTCGGACTTGTTTCGTGTTCCAAATTGATTTATACCCATTTCAATGAACGAAAAAAAATGTAACACAAAAATTCATAAAATTGTGAACGAGTTTCGTGTGACTGTTACAAGCTAGGCGCTTATTATATCGTGGGAATTTTTCCGAATTCAGCACACGGTCAGAGTGCGAGAAATGGTCAAACGATTATAATTTTTTAGGTAGGACTGCTTCCAAGTATCTTAATTATGATGAAGATGTTTTTCATCCAAATCCGGAATTTGACTTTTGGCCACTTTTTCGGGTCTCCCAGCCCACTGTGGGGTGCAGGGACTCTACCCGCCCCAACCTCTGAACTCAAACGCATTTCAAATAGATCCGAACGGCGATTTCTTCGCGTCTGATCGGGGAATCCCGCCGGTGGGAAGAGGGAGGGGGTCACGAGGAGCAACTCCAGCTCCAGGTAATAATCCACGAACCTCACAGTTTGAAGAGACAATAGTCAATATGAATAGTAGATTAGAACGAGTCGAAGCCCTTAAAAGCAAAATAGATTTATTATTACAAAATATAAAATTAATAGAAATTCAAAATAGAGAAGACCCGTCGCGACTCAACCCCGTGGTTCAAGGGGGGAGCGGGGCAGACGAAATTATGATTATTGGTACTAGCATAGTAGACGCTGGTTTGTCGAATGGTTTGGTGCAAAACGCGTTGCCGGGGACGTCTGAAACCGGACAACAAACAAATTCAATAGTAAATATAAATAGAGAGGATACGTCAGATGATGACGAAATATATGAATTAGATAATGAGCAAGAGATACCTCGAGACAGATTATCGAATCCCTCGGGAGCTTTTGTACCTTATTTACACCGCAGTGTAAGAAAAAATATAGTAGATGCCAGACCGGCGCAGAATTCCAATAATATCGAGTCGTTTAGGACGTATGGAACCGGACAACGAGATAATTATTCCCACGAACAAGGTATTCCGCTGACGAGGGAGGGACCTCGTAGAGGACAGTTCAATGAACAATCTAATGTGAATAATAGAGTAATAAATAGCAATCGGGTTGTACTACCGACTTATCATAGGCAGGATTATCGAAGAACGAGTAATACCAATCGAAATGCAGAAAATTTCAACCCGCGAAACGTTGACTGGTCACCTAGCTTAGTTAAGTTAACGGCAACACGTATTAAGCCTGTAGCACAAACTTTTCCGCTACGACAGTACGATGCCGTAACACGTACGAGCGAGCGGCACACGCACACATAGCGCCAACCAATCACGAGCGATCCGTTGAAGTTGCTGCGGTTCGGGCGTTTCCTTCTCCGCGTCGCCGACGATTCGTTCGACGCGCGACGTTTGAACGAATTTGCGACGTTGCCAGCACCCCGCACCACATGGCGCCACGAACGTAGGATACGTCAACGCGCCTTTTTGCCAGTCGCTGTTTTGTTTATTTTGCGAAGAAAGAAGTGAAAAATATTTAAGCGTAAGTAATTAATCATATAATTTCAAAAAACACATATTTCTAAGGCTAGTATGTGGTTTTCAAAGTCAAGGTGAAGTTGAATCAGCAATAATAATATCGAGCGTACATAACCCCAGAAAAAAAAAAACACAGCCATCGCCTGACAGGCGATGTAAGCGAAGCTCGAATCGTAGTGCATAGATTTTAGAGATTTAGTTATTACAAATTAGCAGTAATTAGAAGTTATGAAATATCATATCATAGCAGGCGTATGATTTTTTTTTTCTTCTCATTATTATATATGTTCCGTTCTCAGTATTCTCATGGTATAATTGAACATGAAAACACAGCGGTCATTACTATTAACTCTCTGAAAGCGGATTTTTTTCCATTTTTTCTCTCTCAGACTTGATATAGAGCTTGTTCATTCGCTACTTTAATCATTTAGCACGCTACTACACCTCATTCACTGATCTGAGAGATGACTGTCCAAGAACCTCTTCTCACAATTTGTGTCGACAGTTAATAATAGCTCTGTTCGTCTCAGCTTATACTATTTAGACTTTACCTAGACTTCTTACACTCGCCCAATAGGAGGTGTAAATTCTTAGTGAAAAGTGTAAAATCTGGTAAACTATTCAATAAAAAGTGTATCTAAGACGAACAGAGCTAATACGATTCCAGGGAATCGAAAAAAAAAGAAAAAAGTCCTCAGACAGTCATCTCTCAAATTAATATGTAAGGCTTGATGGCGTGTTAAACCATTGAAATAGCGAGAACGCGTGCTGTCTGAGATCTGAAAAAAATGAAGAAAAATTCGTTTTCAGGAAATCGAAAAAGAAAGAAAAAAGTCCATATACAGTTATCTCTTGAGGCCATAGTTCGATCGCGATAGGTTGCCAAAGTTTATTTTTGCACTGATTGACTTTCAAATCCATGGTTCACCTCACATATTACACACAATGTGCGATTAATTTCTTCTATGCATGCAATATGAATATCAGCCACAAATAATAATTGATTACTATAGTTAATTGCCGTGTTATTTAATCAACACACAACGTATGACATATAGAAATGGACAACAACGAGTTGATGGAACTAGTATCTATATGGATGATGCTGTACATGATAATATTCCGGAGACGGCGCAACAGCAGCTGGAGAAACAGACGTTGGTTGGTCAGACCAATAAACCGTAATCGTGCAATTTCAGGGGATCACAGCAACCTACTGCAAGAATTGAAAGAGGATACAACTTTATTTCATCGTTACACCAGAATGGATGTTGGAACCTTCGAGCATTTATTACAGATGGTTTCACCCTATTTAATGAAAAATCATCCCAAAGAACTTGAACCTGAATTACGTCTCATAATAGCATTGAGGTATATACTATACACGATTGTATGTAACAGAAATTTGCTCTTTCGACGTATCACATGAAGCGTTGAATAGTTCCACACAGCTCATAGTTGTTGTAAAGAATTTTCGACTTGTGTATTGAAACTTGCCTTTATCGTTTCAATACAGGTACATGGTAACGGGCGACCAAATATTATCTATCGCACTGGCCTATAGAATTGGCGAATCGACAGCGAGAATGATAATAAGAGAAGTGTGTGAGGTACTTGTACATGTTTTGGCACCAAGGTATTTGAGACCGCCAACCAAAGAGGAATGGAGAAATATTGCCAACGATTTTTTGGAGCAATGGAATTTTCCCCATTGTGTTGGGGCACTCGACGGAAAACACGTTCTCATTCGAGCTCCTCCAAACTCCGGCAGTCTATTCTTTAATTATAAGAATTACAAATGCACCTTAGTTCAAGTTGGAGATATGGGTAGCAACAGTGACGCAGCTATATTCTCTGAAAGTCTCATCGGACACCAGTTAAGAGAAGAACAACTTGATCTGCCACAAAGTACTAGTCAGCTACCCGGAAGTGATGTTAGAACTCCGTGTTTTTTTGTCGGCGACGAGGCTTTTCCTTTATCTATGACAATGATGAGGCCGTACCCTGGCCGTGGATTGAGTGAAGTAAAAAGAGTTTTTAACTATCGCTTGTCTAGAGCTCGCCGGGTAATCGAGAACACATTTGGTATTTTGTCATCTCGTTGGCGCATTCTTCGAAAACCCATCGCCTTGCACCCTGACGCTGTTGACAAGATAATTCTTGCAACAGTGTGCCTGCATAACTTTTTGAAGACGAGAGATGAAGCATTGGCTCCAGCGAGGCGGGTATACTGTTCGCCTACTTGTATAGACTGGGAAGATGAGAATGGAGTTGTACAGCCCGGCAGGTGGAGACAAATGCAAAACGATTGCTTTCAGGGTATACCTGCTCTCCCGTTCCATAATGCCCCCGACAATGCTGTTGCCTTAAGAAATTCACTCGCAGAGTACTTTTTAACCCCACAAGGAGAGGTACCCTGGCAGTACGATCATATAAGACATCGAGATAACGCAGCAGTACTTTGAGCATTATTACTGATAGTTTTTTTATTATTATTTATTATAATTGTTATAATTATTAAGAATTGTTTTTCAAATAATTTTAAGCCAAAGAATGCAGATTCTTCCAGATGATATGTCTTCACCAGGGCCTGGAAGTTGGGGCCAACAATTAGACGTGACAAGAAAGCGTAATACATGTAATAATCACGAGAAAAAAAGACGATTCACTATACGTCGAATGTCGAAATCGAGTGAAGTAAGCAGCATAACACGTGGATGAAGGGCTTTTGAGCGCTCTGTTGTTTTACCGACGGGGTAGCATGAGACTACCCTATAGATGTAGTCATTTCGATATGTGTTCTTCAGCTGTGCGCTAGATGCGCTCTTCGGAACAAGGAGAGTTGTCGGAGCTCGTTCAAATGCCCTTAAGGGCGTTGACCAGGCCTCGCCAAGCGCGCGTAAATAGACGGTCGGCATTTACCTTCTCATTTCCTCATTTTTCAAGATAACGCAGTTCTCGATAAAGATTCTCACAGATAAAGGCTGTATCCGTGTCATGGCTTTGGCCTAATTTGCGATTTCACGTGTAGCTTCGCGAAAAAAAATCTCGAAAGTACGATCGAATAAATGTAGAGATATAAGAATGAATAAATATGCAGCGGTATTTTTATGATGTTTCACATACTTGAAATAATTTCCTAAGTCTAGCTGAACCTTAGGTTGTTATTTTCAATGTTAAACTTAAGCCTCCTCACCAGTTCGATAAGTGTAGACCATGCAAGAGTATGCAGTATACATGTAAGTATACATGCAAGTTCAAGACTGCCCGTGTGTGGATAACGGGCAGCTCTCCGTGACTGATGCAGTAGATATATAAAATAAATGTATATGTCACTGCGTACTGAAAATCACTATTCTAATATCGCATCGCTCGGTTAGAACGCGGTTCTTCGATGCAGCATGCGAAGTTACTGTGCATATTCAAGCATGACCGTGTGTGAAAAAACAGGCAGCTTTGGGTACAACGAAAAAAATAATATGTAAAAACAAGACATTTGATATAAAATATAGTAAGTATGAAAATTTTTTCGTTGTTTTAACACAGTCAGATGTGTTTCGACTTATATCGGCAACTGCTGCGAGAAGTGGATGAAACAGCTCGCCAAAACTTATTTAATTGAAGTCGAAACTGATTGTCCTGTCGGAAATTTAAGTATATGTGACCCGCTCGGACATATCTGTGCTGATTTTTGGGGCAACTGTGATTTGCGAGCCCACCCTTGCATATTCAAGAGTTTTCGTGTGTGAAAAAATGGGCAGTCCTCCGTCACTCGTGCAATGATGAAAGAAAATACTTGCTCTCTTGAAATTACCTGATGATATGACACTTTCAGACGCGCTTCCGCCTAGTTTGGAAGCAACTACGATTGGCAAGCCCATGAAAAACTAAATAAAATTGAAAAGAAGCGTCTAATTAGCGTTAAAGTCGAATTTAACAAAAAATAAGACAGAAATCAAGACAAAAAATAAGACAAAAATTGAGATAATAATCAATACAGGAGATAAGGATAAAAATCAATACAGAAATCAATCCAAAAAATAAGATAAAAATCAATACAGAAATGAACACAAAGAATAATATACAATAAAGACAAGAAATCAAGACAGAAAATTAGACAAAGAATAAGATCAAAATCAAGACGAAAAATAAGACAAAAATCAAGACAGAAGTCAATACAAAAAATAAGATAAAAATCAATACAGGAGTCAGGACAAAGAATAAGATAAAAATCAATATAGACATCAAGACAAAGAATAAGATAAAAATCAATACAGAAATCAAGACAAAAAATGAGATAAAAATCAAGACAAAAAATAAGATAAGAATCAAGACGAAAGTCTAGGCAAAAAATGCGAGTAAATAATAAAATCAATAGATATACAATAGGAATACAATTATAAAGATTGCTATTTCTATACTGTCATTGACGATTTGATAACCTCACTGTATTTTTTCTAATTGAAAATAACTAATCTATAGTGCTGAAACGAATTTTTATTTCATTAATCTCGGTCCAGCTTTAATAAACACGAATTCATTTCTAACAATATATATTTTTTTTCAAATATTTATTCACATATGTATAATCAGTGAAATCATCAATATTAACAATATTTACTTGAAAATAACAAACAAACAAGCTAATGTTATAATCTTTCTTATTCAGTGAGGTATGCTTTCACTGTGCTTTTACAATGGGCTCCTAGTGAGTCCGTAGGCAGTCATACATGAGTATAAATTTATGTCGACTGTAATATAATAAGAAAAAATTCAACACTATCAGATGAATTAGTGCTGTTCTACGATTATACCTGTGGTTTTTCTTAAATCTATACATGTCTTCAAGTAGAAAGGGTCAACTCGGTTAAAACATGCTCAGTTTTTCGTTTTAACTATTCTGTGATCTGCCCATCTATTTGTTTTTGTCTTTAGAGTCTGCTTCGGCGCAGATGTCCAGCTTCATGTCTATTGGCAACTCCTAAGAGACCTTTGCTGCCACGTCGTGATAACTTCTTCTGTCAGTTTGCTCAGTTTGCAGGACAACATGTTAATTTGCATCCTTGCTCTATCGTCCCTCTCTAGGTTGGTTGCTTTCGAGCTGTCTCATTGCTGTGTTTCATACAGCTCCCCACGCAAGTATTCCATAGTTCCCATTCTTCCACCACGAGGAAGAGGGCGCAAGTATCATCTACATACGCCAGAATCTCGCAATTTGTCTAGATTTCGGAAATAATATCCAGTATGACAGTAAGATGATGGAACCCCATAATCGATGACCTCACTCTTGAAGACAGTGGCTCCTATTCTCACTCGATGTCGCTTGTCGACCAAGTAGCTGGACCGCAAGTCATGCGCTGTTCCTCTGAATCATTTCTTCTTCAGCTTCTCTGTCAGCAGTGGTATACTTAGGGTCTCTCACACTTTCTTCAGGTCTATGAAAGTGCCCAAGCAGGGCCGAATCTGCAATATTGTTATGCGTGGTCACGTTATGAATTTCGTCGTATAAGCACATGTATTGACTTTTTGAGTTAGTGAGTGAGCACACGGGCTCACTAACACTTGTAAGGTAAGACTTTACGTCTTTTATACCTTTTATTTTATTGGTTATATTTAATTAAATATAACCATATATTTAATTAAATATAACCAATACCACAGAAGGTGGTGTAATTCACGAAGAAATGATTTTTTTTTTTTCTTTTTTTTTTTTTTAAGCTAGAAGACTTAAAAATTTTTTGACGAGAAAAATTTATCCGGCGTCACGGGAATCGAACCCGCGCCTACTGGCTGCCAATCCGGGGGCTTACACCCACTAGACCACCTGGCCGCCTTCAAATTCAACTCGTCATTTTTCAAGTCTAGTTCGTGTGCTTGGTATTTGTACGTTATGAATTTCGTCGTATAAGCACATGTATTGACTTTTTGAGTTAGTGAGTGAGCACACGGGCTCACTAACACTTGTAAGGTAAGACTTTACGTCTTTTATACCTTTTATTTTATTGGTTATATTTAATTAAATATAACCAATACCACAGAAGGTGGTGTAATTCACGAAGAAATGATTTTTTTTTTTTTTTAAGCTAGAAGACTTAAAAATTTTTTGACGAGAAAAATGGTCAGTGAAGATTGCTATCTTGTGCCCTGGTAGAAGCTGGTTATCCTCGACTATAGGCATTTCACCACCACTTTCGCTCGTTGACGAGGTGGGTAGGTTTTCAGGACGCTAACTGATCTTCCTTTGTATCTTCAACTCCGTAGCCGGCCAAAGTACCGTCGGATTCTGAGGCCCTGCTGCTTTTGAATTCATATAGACAGGATCCTTTCTTTATCTGTTTAAGCAATTTTTGTTCGCTTGAGTCACTGGCGTACATCAGCTGTAGCTTTAGCATTGCTCGAAATAGTCGTTGCATTTTTTTAACAATAAAAACAACAGCAGGGTGTCCAGCAACTGAGCATTTCGAAATTCCCTGAAAATTCCAGGTTTTCCAGGGCAATATTCGTCGTTTTTCCAGGGTAAAAAGCCTAATATATACAGAGCGATTCTGTGGAAAGTGACGTGCCTAAAAAGTGGGCAAACGGGAAACGCCTGCATTGAGCAGATCAAACATCGACGATTGGATTTTATTTAATACGTAATAATCTGCTCAATTCAGGCGTTTTCCGTTTGCTTACCTTTCGGGCGCGTGATTGTCCACATAATCGCGCTGTATAACCATTCTCAGTGTTAGATCAGCGCGTGCGAGAAATTGATTTTTGATTTTCGAATTTAAACACAAAACTTTGAATTCCCAGAACTTTATCAAAATTCCATGAGAATTTCTTGAGAATTCCCTGAGAATTCCCTGTCGAACGAAATTCCCTGAGAATTCCAGGTTTTCCAGGTTTACCCTGTCGCTGGACACCCTGAACAGGTATCATTGCAGAACAGCACTAATTTAGCTAAAATCTAAGCACGTCTGAATGTGTATAATAAAATATAGCACATGCATAAATAACGTATAGGTGAACATGAGTCTCATTGGGATGGCATATATTTTCTTAAAATTAACTGGTTATAGGTTCCCTTGATGTGGTTTAGATCATCTTTGTCAAATAATACGTAGGCATTGTTACTGAAAATTCGGATAATGCTGTAGGGGCCTATGTTACGGATTATTAACGAAAAAAGGAAATCGTGATTCCTCGAGCAAAATAAGGAGACTTTTATGACACTAATAAATTAGTCTCAACGAATTAGTTATATTTGGAAATACAAGTGATCGAGTTAATATCTGGAGCAAGACTGATTTGTTTTTAACAAGAGTAGTTATTAGTAGAAGAGTCGTCCCGCCTCTCAAGTAAATATAGAATTGACGAAAGTTTAACAGGTGTATTTGCTCTCATAGGGAAAGTTTGAGCTGTGGCTGGAAAATTAAACAGTTTGATTTTCCTAACATTATCCGGTCTAACCTTTCGTCTCATGGGTAAACCACAGAAAGCCACAAGAAGATAGTCGA
Source organism: Tenthredo livida (assembly GCA_963992785.1). Taxonomy (NCBI): domain Eukaryota; kingdom Metazoa; phylum Arthropoda; class Insecta; order Hymenoptera; family Tenthredinidae; genus Tenthredo; species Tenthredo livida. The sequence continues at coordinate 7,748,331 of OZ023073.1, forward strand.
GCTCAATCAAATATCACAACATAGGTTTTTACAAAAATCCTCCGAGGGCAGGAACCAGTAACAAGTGTAGGAATCAGGAATCAGGATGGGGTTGATTCAATCCTGCGTACTGCAACAGGAAGCCGTTGGAGGGATGAAGGGACCAAGGACTAGTAGGCCGAGCACCAAACCTCTTCGAAAACTTGATAAAACGACCTAGATTGGAGGACAAATGTTAGCTTCTTGAAATAATAATAAAGTCGTAAATCAAAGTATCAGATGTTAACTCGATAGAATGTTTTTTTAAGATATTTGATCAAAATAATGAAAAATGACGAATCGAATAATTATAGAAAGTCTGAATGATCTTATCTGATTGGACGGAGAATCAGGATAGTTTCAGGATAGTTGCTGGGTTCTTGGTCTCGTCTGTGAAAGGTTGTTGAGCTTGTTTTCCTCTTAAGGGTAGGAGATACTGAAAACTGCCAATTCATTGCTAATTTCAAATCACATAAACCAATAGATATTCTCAAATGAAATTTAACACACATGGTGGCCATCTCAAAACATAGACATTGTGCAAATTTCGAGTCAATTGAAACAATAAGTACAGAGTTACTCCTCATAATGCTTCTGAAATAGCCTTTATTCAAAAACCTCCCATGCGTCTGAGTTATTCTTGAATCTTGCTGGGCTTGCACACACATATTTTAGGATGCGTAAGCCACAAACCCACGTCGGTTTTTATAGATAGCTACGATACTTTGATTTTGACATTTTTTTTATGAACGAAAAAATATATAGTTTCAATTATTTTTTATCAAATTTTTTTTTTGTCTCGATTTCCAAATTCTGACGTGGGTTTGTAGCTAGTGTGTGTAGGAACGTACCCTGAAAATTTGAAGAGTCTTCGACAAAAACTGAGACGCATGGGACTTTTTCAATTGCCAAAAACCTAGTTCTGAAATGAATCGCTTTGAAGTTTTTTTTTTCCAAATGATTCACAAAATTAGAGAAATTCAAGATATAAATTATCACAACTTGAAGAAAATTCAACATATATATTTTATCAGTTCTGTTGATATGAATATGGTCTTGTCGAGTCTAAGCAATTTGTCCTGCGGGCAGCGAATCATGCGCTTGATAACTTGTAAATCTGGTTCTGTAAAATGAATACAAACATTTGGAAGAATATTGATTCGCTATATAAATTTGAATGCTCATCTCTGGTGTAGTGTGTGACCAAAAACTTCAATATGATTTCCAACCGTGGAAAAACACATTTTGGAGTTGTTGTCTTATGGGGGTATACACACCTTGAAAAGGATTTTTTCCAAATCACTGCTACGCTCTGTGAAAACATTCTAGTGACCTAGTTCTTTCACAGTTGATTAGTGCCATTTTGATACATAGTTCATGATTTTCACAGATTTTATGTAAAGTAGGACGAGCAATTCAATACCTTCATATACATGTGCCGACAGTGCTGTCAGTGATTAGCTAGTGCGCATCGTTCGGTCAAAGTAAGATCCTGCGTAATATCTGTATTTATTTAAACGATGTGCCTATTCGCACGACAGATTGACTCCAAGACAGACACTCCAGACATTCCAGAGACACTCTAATAGAGTCACGCAAGAGTCACACAAAAATTTTAGGAGAATTGGAGTGATTGAATTATTAATTTTTTTTCATAATATGAAACGAGACTGGGGCACTTACAAAAAAAATTATTAATTCCGTCCGAGAATCCGCCCACTAGGTGGTATGAGTGCGAGAGGGATGATCTCCCTTAATTGTGAGCCTGGGTCACGACGCGAAGCCACTCACCCGTTGGTTCAGCAGTCCAAAAAAAGCAGTACAACATTTTTGCGTGACTCTTGCGTGACTCTGTTAGAGTCACTTCACCTGTCTGAAGTGTCTCTCTTGGAGTCAATCTGTCGTGCGAATAGGCACAGTGTTATTTAAAATATCATTATTAGTTATATATGTTCCTGATTTCAGCCTTATGATCTTTATTTTCCCTTTGATAAAATGTAAAAAAAAAGCCGAGATTCTCTTCTCGCCTCGTGCCAAGAATTACAGGCAGACTCCTTCCCATGCGGATTCAGCCATGTCCATTATCAGCACGTGTTGGCTGATTGTTGGCCCGATTAATTTATCGATTGAATCTTCAGGCATCTCCTATATTTAACAGCCATATAACTCCTGACTAATTCCGGACTTTTTCTGATTTTCTGATTTGTATATTTTTTTTACTTCGATCTTTATCTTCGTTCCTTTTTATTCCTTTTACGTAAACTTATAGCATTGTAGCGAACAACTGCCTGACGGTGCAGGACGGCGATACTGTATGATTTGATGCACTTGCTTATTTAATTAAGTACACCACACACACACACACACACACTTATTTTCGTTTCCCATTAAAATTGCCCCATTGCGAAACTCAAACAATCCTGTTTGAGATTCGAACGTATCAGCGATATACCCATCGCCTAAGTAGTACCATGCGAAGATTGATAGGTTAGGGTTAGCGTGAAGTTATCATCTATCATGTATCACAGTCAGAGAAATAGTTTCGTTATACATTTTCTGACAACGGTTGTAAATTAATATGCTATTGAAAATTATCATACAAGCAAACAATCTGACAATGGTTGCTCGGGGTTAACATTACGGGTTAGGACGGACTACGACCATGGCGGTGCGCGTCTGCAAGGAAGACGGACGTTGCGACATTGCCGTTCGTTCTCGCGTGGCTGCGCGCCAACACCGCCAAATCAAGACAGAAAATAAGACAATAGATAAGACAAAAATCAAGACAGAAAATAAGACAAGGAATAAGACAAGAAATAAGATAAAAATCAAGATACAAATCAAGACATAAAATAAGACAAGAAATAAGACAAAAAATAAGATAAAAATCAAGACATAAAATAAGACAAGAAATAAGACAAAAAATAAGATAAAAATCAAGACAGAAAATAAGACAAAAATCAAGACAAAAATCAAGACAAAAAATAAGACGGAAATCAAGACAGAGAATAAGACAAGAAATAAGAAATGTATTACCCTCACAGCCCGTGAGAGGCTTTATTGAGAGGTTGCACTGCAACTCAATGTCGGGTCCTAGCTTCCGGACCATCGCAGATGATTTCTCAGCTGAGACTCCGGAACGTCCGATGGAAGCCGTGCGGAATATCATATTGTATTACCGACAGTAGTAGCGTAGTGCTAGCACTCGAGACTATGGAGCGGGAGGACCTGAGTTCAAATCCCCAAGCGAGTCAAAGAAGGCCTGAGCGGCAACTTGCTAAAAAAATGTAAGACGGGTCACGCCGTTCAGGCGCAGACTTGACTCACGGTGGTTTGAGCTTGGATCCGGCTACACCTGGACAAGGTTTTTCGGCGGTTTCCCTTGTCCCTCGTGCGAATGCGGGTGTTTCTATATATGTAGGTATATTTATACCTATATATACAACCTGTCTGCTTGCTCGTACTATATGTACCCCTCTCTCTCTCTACCTAAGTTAAGTTAGGTTATAAGACTGTTCTCCGCCTACCTTGCATAGCGCATTGTAAATGTAAGGTAGGATTTGTCCAAATATTGCTATGGATAATAAATAAAGACTATTCTATTCTATTCTATTGTCGTAGAAGGAAACTGGAGTGAGTGATCGGCGTCAAAGTTCTACGAGTACTCGAAGAAAACGGGAAAAAAACAGCGTCGAGAGTGGCTCAATAAGTCGGATTATCTAAGGCCACGGTGCATTGCTCGTAGAAGTCCACAACGGTCAGAATTTGAGCATAATAACGAATATTGTCACGAAATGAGTTAATCATACAAATAAATCCGACATTATAGTACCAATCCGGAATAGGTCAGTTCGGTGAAATAAATATAAACATGAATTCATTTGAATTCATTTGAAACCATTTTTTCTTTTTTTGATATATTTATTCACATACCGAGAATATTCGGTGAACGTACCCTACTGAAAATCGCGGGATGAGATCTGATATCAGATCTCAGATAAGATGTGATCTGAGCTTATATGAGAACTGATATCAACTCACTTCAGATCTCACCTGCAGCTCACATGAGATTCTGGTAACGAAATTAAACTGGGTTTTCATTCCAGATCCCATATAAGTCTCATGTCAGATATCTTGTCAGATTTTCTGTAAAACTGGAAACGTTTGTAGAAAAAAAAAATTCCCGTGTAGCAAGACTTGATCTCAGGACCTTCGGTTTCGTAGGCTCTTACCGTACCACTGCACCACGACACTGCTTACTAAATAATGAATTTTACATGTATATTCTGAGTTACTAGTAACATTAACTTCAGTTATTTTCAGGTAATAGTCATAGTAACTTAATATATATGCGAAAAAATCCTTACCTTGTAAGCAGTGTCGTGGTGCAGTGGAAAGGTAAGAGCCTACGAAACCGAAGGTCCTGAGTTCAAGTCTTGCTACACGGGAATTTTTTGTTTTCTACAAACGTTTTCAGTTTTACAGGAAATCTGACAAGAGATCTGACATGAGACTCATATGGGATCTGGAATGAAAACCCAGTTCAATTTCGTTACCAGAAGCTCATGTGAGCTGCAGGTGAGATCTGAAGTGAGCTGATATCAGTTCTCATATAAGCTCACATCACATCTTATCTGAGATCTGATATCAGATCTCATCCCGCGATTTTCAGTAGGGTAGCCAGTCACCTTCCTACGACAAAACCAACACAGGCGCGCACCGCGTGCGTCAGGCTCGTGCAAAATCGTTGAAATCATCAATATTAACAATATTTACTCAAAAATCTCGCATATGAATTTACAGGAACGCTAATAATTGCTACATAATTCTATACGTACAATCTGTACCCGACAACTGCTCAAACAGATTATAGGGGTGTGGGTCGAAAAACCGAAAGACCGGAATTCATAATGACAGAAATCCCGAAAATCTTTTACCGGAATACCGTTACTGCCGAACAGTCATCAATCCTAATTTAAATATTCCAAGAGACCAAATTATGAAGCTTTTGTATGAGGCTCATTTGTATTGAAAGTTTTCTCAACTTTGACATTTCGGAATTTCGCTAATTATTAATGTTGGTCATTCGGTTTTTCTCCACCAACCCGAATGTGTATAACCTTTTATATATGATAAAATATAGCAAATTTATAAATAACTTATAGGTGAACATGAGTATCATTGGGATGGCACATATTTTCTTAAAATTGACTGGTTATAGGTCCACTCAATGTGGTCTATATCATCCTTGTCAGATGATATGTAGCCATTGTTATTGAAAATTCGGATAATGCTGCAGGGCCCATTGCATAAATGTAATAATGTGTGCATAATTTCAAAGATGGCATATGGCGGGTAAGGTATTTTTAATAACACGTGCACTGAAACGTTGATTGCGAAATAGATTTTTGACTTAGTAATCGAGCAATGCCAGATATAGAGTGAGCAAATGAAGAAGAAGGATAAAGAAGCTGTGAGTATTCTTGCAAGTGTTTGCCGACTGTGTGAGTATGTGCGATGAGATGACCAGACTTGATCATTCAGAGGAAGTAAAAGTCGTAAAAAGGTTTATAGTAGATTACGAAACAATTGCGCGAAGTAAGTGATTCTCGAACGAGTGTAGTTTAACACGAGTGCGAGGATCACGTACGCGCACGTGTGTCGTATACTATTTTTCATGACTCAATGTGCGAATTTCAATTTCTAAAATATATATTAATATAAACGTCTTTTCATCAGTAACCGAAAATCGGCTTACAACGTACATATAGTATTTCTCTCTCAATTATATTCTGTTGTCTGTGAATAATTATATCTAACTTCTTCCTTAACCACCTGTTCTAGTAAAGCGGATGATTGATTAATGTATTGTATAAATTTATGTGATTTGTGCATAAACTTGACTAATCTAAAGTGACCCATCGAAAAAAAAATTTACCATTGATCACGGACGTGACAGAGCAAAACTAGAAAACCTGATATACGAGGTGGAGTTGGGCGATGATCGGATATGGAAACGGCACATGAACCAAATACGCGCAATCGGCCAGTAACACGCCTTCGAAAAGAAGCCTCGAACAACCCTACGACGTAAGATACGAATAAATACGAGCAAAACCATTTTCTCGCTGGAGAAATCACGACAGTCGGGCCACTGGAGAACTAGATAAGTAAACTATTTGTACAGGGAACGGAGAGAACGCTGATCGGAATCTAGCGCCGGAAGCCCCCTGCACAGCAGAAAGAAAATTTGAAAAAAAAATTGAAGCCGAAAGCGTGCTAGTAAAGAACAACGAAGGAATCAAGTCAGATCCCTTGAACTTGCGCAGATCGCAGAGGAGTAGCAGGGAACCTGCACGGCTACAATACACGTAGGGTTATACACTATTACAACGAGAGAGATAGATAGATAGATAGATATAATTTATTATGCCGTAGCCTACAATTAGGCCAAGGGGCAAGCAGCAGTAGAAAGTAAAATGACGAAAAGATTTACACTAATTTACACCTTACAATAGATTACCCGTCTGGTACAACTAATTTACAATTTACAATAGAGTAACCATCTAGTACATTAATTTACAATTTACAATAGTGTATCCGTCTAGTACAACTACAACTTCACGATTGTAGCTTCAAGGCAGTGATATGTACTTTGCAAAGTAAAGGTAGCTAATAGTAATATAGTTAGAATACTGTAGAAGTGGCAAAGATATAGATAAGATGCAGAGATGAGATGATATAACGGACTGATAGTGGATAATGATTAACGGAGAGTGCTGGCACCAACGTCTCATTAGCCGCAATGAGATAGGTGAGAGTATGACTAAAAATAACGGCGACAATTAGACTAAATAAATGGAATGAGTGTACAAAATAGTTGGACATGATCAATAAATCAGCAAATATAACGGATGAATACAATAACCGATTAACACAACCAGTTAATGAAGCCATAAATGACAGTGTCGATAGCACTCGCATGAGAATGGAAACTAATTAATGATACATTGAGCAACCGATTGTGAGCAGTCCATTGTGAGTGCGCCCGAGAGTCAGAGCTTCGATCTTGCCTGGACAACAGCGCCACTCGCCTCGGCCGAAGACAAATGCAAAAAGAGTCTTGCCTTAAAAATATCGAGTGACGATGCCTCCCGAATCGGATGAGTCAAGCTATTCCAAAAATAAATGGCTGAGAGCGCAAAGGAATGCCGATAACAAGCAGTACTATGGCTTGGAACAGTAAATATTAAAGTGTGGCCAGAGTCGGCGAGCCTGGAGGAGCGACGCACATGGGGGTCCGGAGACAAGAACAGTTCACGTAGATAGGGAGGCGAGGAGGTAGCTAGAACCTGGTGAAGAAAAGTGCCAAGGAAGAACAACCGCCGATCCGAGACCGAGAGCCATTTCAGCTCGAGACGGTAGGGCGTGATGTGGGCATCCCTCCGCACACCGAAGATAAATCTCAGACCAGAATTTATAAGGCGCTGGAGCTTCTGATTGAGGTAGTCCGTCACGTCATTGAACACCAGGCAGCAATAATCTAGATGCGGTGTGATTAGCGCGCTAACAAGCATAGTCTTAACTTGAGGAGAGAGAACCGCACCATGGTGCTTCAGCCTATGAAGGGATGCATAGACCCTCCTGGAGACTTGCGCGACATGCTTGTTCCATGATAAATCCGCGGATATATGGACACCGAGGTTTCTGACCTCATCGACAAAAGCGACCACCTGGCCATTTACAAATACTGGAGGGAGGGCACTTTTGCGCAGCTGTTCAAGGTATGGCGAACTACCAAGGACCATTGCTTTCGTTTTCGAGACATTCAGCTTGAGACCATTTGTTACGGCCCAACTCGCAATAGCATCTACATCACTATTGACCACTATTGATATTTGATACATAGATAGATAGATATATATATATATAGAGAGAGAGAGAGAGAGAGAGTAAGAGTAAGAGTAAGAGTAAGCTTTATTTGGCGCTCTGGGACAGGTCCCCTCAAGCGCATTAACGATACAGCATAAAGAATCATAAAGATAATTAAGTAGTGATAGTGGTAGTAATAGTAATTATCATATGTATAAACAAACGAAAAAGAGTAAAATTAGATAAAAGAATATAGAAAAATTACATGAAAGGATATAGGTGAGACAAATTAAAGAAAATAAAAACTACAAAAACATAGATTCAAGCAGAAGTAACAAAAGAGTACTGAGATAGTATAGAGATTTGCAGTTTGAGAGGCAGAAACTTATTATAAGGTGGATGACAAGAATTTAATCTGCAGATAAATTCAGAGGAGTACCCCCATTTGGTAACGTGGCTGTAGGGAAAACTGCAGAAAAACCTATGCCGGGTACATGAAAAATAAAAGAGAAAAAAAAGACCTCAACTCGCTTCTGAGCTAGGGCCAGTATATGCCAGTTTGAAGAGATGGGTAAAGAGTTTGGCTTTGAATGAGTTGAGACTGTTCATGTTCCGAATCTCCGTGGGCAGTGAATTCCAGAATTGTGGTGCTGCTGATCGAAAAGACTTCTTTAACAGTTCGGTTCTGCAGATTGGCACAGTGAGATGGTCAGTTTGTGCTCTTGTGTCGCGTGATAACGTTCGATCCCTGAAGACAAGGTGCTGCGATAGGTAGAGAGGTGTTTTGGTCCTAAGTATATTGAAAATCATACACCCGAGGAAATATTTGCGTCTGTCGCTGATCTTGAGCCATCCAAGCTGTTTGTAGTAAGGTGTGATATGTTCATCTCGTCTAAGATCGAAGATGAACCTCACACATGCGTTTAGGGCTCTTTCCAGGAGAAGATTCAGTTCGCTCGTCAAGTCCAGGTAAACGAGGCAGCAGTAGTCAATATGTGGGAACACTAGTGTGGTTATGAGAAGAACCCTAAGTTCTTTCGGGATGTTTCTTCTATTTATCCGCAGCTGGTGAAGTGTGCCGAAGATCTTTCTGACCGTGGAGTCGGTGTGTTCATGCCACTGTAGTTTGTTCGTTATAGTGACCCCAAGACACTTTGTGTTCGTCGAATATTGAAGCGGCTGCCCATGAACAGTGACTGGAGCTAGGCTGATAAGGTTGATCGTATTTATATGCCTAGTTGTTCCGATGACCATGACCTTTGTCTTATCTGCGTTTAGTAGAAGCCCTTTCTCAAGCGCCCATGCGTAGAATGATGCTACGTCTTCGTTCACCTGTCGTATGCCAGTTTCGAGTTCCGATGGTGCACAGTGGAGATAGAAAACCGTGTCGTCCGCGAAGATACTGTGACTGCAATGCCGTATCCTTTTCCTGAGATCTGAAACATAAATGGAGAATAGGAGGGGTCCGAGAACCGAACCCTGAGGAACTCCATTCTCGACCTGAAGCCAATCTGAAATGTTTTCTTGTCCGTCCCGGACCGCCTGTTTTCTGCCAATGAGGTACGAGCATAGCCATCTGAGGGCCGAGTTTGAGAAATTCAACTCCCTGAGTAGTGAGAGTAGCACATCGTGTCGAACTCTGTCAAAAGCTTTTGAGAAGTCGAAGAAGACCGCCACTGTAACCATTCTAAGATCTGCAGCCTTGCGAATATCGTCCGTCAGCCGGAGTAGAGCAGTGTGCGTGCTAAAACCCTTACGATACGCAGATTGAGAGGGATCATGAAGGCAATTTTTGTCAAGAAATTCCATGATTTGCTCTGTTACAATCCTTTCAAGGGCTTTAGAGAGCGAAGGAAGTATAGAAATTGGTCGGTAATCTCCGCATGAGGTAGGTGTTTTAACTTTGGGTAGGGGAGTGACGAGCGAATATTTCCAGTTTTCCGGGAAGATGCCCTGCATTAAGGAGAAGGTAAAAAGATGATGAATTTGTGTCCTCAGACTTGGAAGGGCCAGTTTAATGACACTTATAGCTATACCATCAACGCCTGTAGCGTTCGACCTGGAGTGATTCAGTGCCTTGTCTAGTACCCTAATAGAGATGTCTTTAAAATAGAACTTACTATCGTCATATTCGACTTGCCCTAGATAGTAGGGAGCAACAGAGACGCCCTCTCCCTCGCCACCCATTTTCACAAAATATGCATTTAACTCAGATAGAGGGAGGTCTATCAAAGTATTTGTCTTCCTTGTGGGAATCAGCCCAAATTTGCGAAGCTCAGACCAGATTTCTCTAACGTCTCCCGCCGACCTAAACACTTGGATATAATGGCTCGATTTCGCGTCCTTGACCATTTTCTGCGCTTCGTTTCGTAATCTTCGGAAATTGAAGTGAAGCGACGAATTTCCACGATTTTTCTTCCAGGCCCTGCGTGCCCTGTCGCGCTTCGCCATCACTTCCCTTATATCGGGAGTGAGCCAAGGCGCGGGTGCGTTTTTAGCGCTAACCTGACGAATAGGAGCATGTCGGTCTAGACAATCAGTCACAAGACAATTGAAGATTTCGACTTTGGAGTCAATTGAGCGAACTTCGAAGAATTCACTCCAATCTGCCTCTTCCAGATCCCTGTGGAACAATTCAAGGTTAATCTTCTGCAATGAGCGACAAGAGAATGTGCGGAGAGCTTGCCTTACTACCTTCAGATCGTAGGTTATGTATATTAGATCGTGCGCAGAGAGGAAGGGGACTTCATGTTGTCCGCGGTCTGTTACCTTATCAAGATCGTCTACGATACAAAGATCGATCAGCGTAGAAGAGTTCTGGAGGTGGTGCGTCGGTTCAGAAGGAACCAGATGTAGGTTTGAGCTGCTTATGAACCGCCTTAGGTGATTGCTATCGTGGTTTGCATTCAATAGGTCTGTATTGAAATCTCCACAGATGATTTGATTACTAAACATAGGGTATAGTCTAAGAAATGCATTTTCGAAGAGGTCGAGAAAGCCTAGGTGAGGTGGTCGATAAACCACTGCCAGGAGGACTTTAGAACCATAGCCTGGCGAGAATTCGGCTATCACGTATTCAGGTTTACCCTGATATGAACCTCCCGAGTCACCCAGCACCTGAACTTGAACATTTTCGCGGATGTAGAAGCCTACACCTCCGCCATTTTTTCCTAGCCTATCACAGCGAAAAACTTTGTACCCATGCAGTGCAATAAAATCATCAGATGTGGGTGGTTTCAGCCACGTCTCAGACATACAGATGACGTCGTAGTCTGCAGCTTCAAAGAACATACGAAATTCGTCAAGGTGACCGACGAGCGACTGACAGTTTACGTGGCACAGCCTGAGGGCGCCGCAGGAGTATCTATCCGAATTATCCATAATTAGTTATTCTGACTTTATCCAGTATGCGCCTCTTAAGAATCGGACATTTCGTGCCGTCTAACGCGGTATGCGCGGAGTCTGTACCGGCGGACTTGCAGTTTCGGCAACAAGGAGGCTTATCCCTTTTATTACAATCGCGCATTTCGTGATCGCCCGAACAGTGCCCGCAGCAGGCTGCCGATCTGCAGTCGCGTGCTTGGTGTCCATATCCGAGACATTTGTAGCATTGCGCTACTTTAACGTGGTCGTCAAATCTACATGCCGAGAGACCGATATAAATTATCTGCTCGTCTTTAATCGCAACCCGAGTTTTGGGAGATACCTCAAGGACACAGTTTGTGTAAGCCTTACCATCTCGCGGAGGATATATGTAAACAACCTTAGCGAGTTTATCGTCCGTGCCACTCAAATTCAAATTGATAAAGTCCGACCGAATTTCCTCCTTCGTGAGATCTTTAGAGACGCCGTAAATTATGACTCGCGGATTATATCTGAGGTCTTCAACAACCTCGAGTTCTGCCTTTGCAAGAGCTGGATGCGCCCGGACTTTATCGAGATCGACTTTGTTGGCCTGAATACGTATGCCGTTGTTTCTGGATCCACTGATCCTTTCGACTTGTAATCCGACCTCAGCTGGCTTGACAAGATTTGTTACAGCCTTTTTGGTCGCACTCGACGATTCATATTTGGTGGCAGAGTCGGCTTTAGGCGCGATAATGAAGTTAACTGATTTTTTAACCTCTACCGTGGGTCCTTTCGGTACATGAACTTTGTTTTGCTTCACTACGGCGGCAAAATTTTTTTCTTGGACCGATTTCTGTGCAACGGGATGCTTATTCAAGGCCTCAATCACCCCGGTAGTGCAGTTTCTGGTTATGCCCGCGCATGCTTTGATGACTGCTTTTTTGCATTCATTTGCGGTCGTCATTTGAGCAGCTAAAGTTAAATATGCACTCATCAACTTACTAAAGGACGTCTGATACATTAAGAATGCCTCCTGAAGCGCTGTTTTCTTTTCTACCGTTTCTTTGCACGCCCTAATGTGTTTCATGACTATGTTGTCCTGTTTAAGCAAGTTTGACCGCAGTTCGTTCATTTCCTCATTAACTATTGGGAGATAGATCTCACAATCCGCCTTCGACGCGTTTGGACTCGAAAAAACCGAATTGTCCAGAAAAGACATAGAACTGATATTCGCGCCTGATCCCTGGCTACCCGTGCGGCTCCTCGCAGCTGATGCCATATTCGCCGTCGGTAATTAGGCTTGAGAGCCGAGTAAACAAACGAAGATAGCGCAAGATAACACCAGAGACAGCACTGGCATGCGCAAGCCAGGCTGCGTGTTGGAAAACCAACGGTCAATCGAAGAAAAGGTTAGAATAAAACGTGCATTAAATACCTGATTTTTGTACAAATGAGTGGAGGAAAACACTATCTATCAATATCAACGAAGACCACCGTGAAAACCACTTAAATGAGTGCCACTAAGTATGAAGAAGAACCAGAATAAACACTTATACAAGCGCAAATTTGAGGAGCAAAAGAAGAACACAGCCGGCACTTCAGAGAGAGAGAGAGAGAGTAAGCTTTATTTGGCGCTCTGGGACAGGTCCCCTCAAGCGCATTAACGATACAGCATAAAGAATCATAAAGATAATTAAGTAGTGATAGTGGTAGTAATAGTAATTATCATATGTATAAACAAACGAAAAAGAGTAAAATTAGATAAAAGAATATAGAAAAATTACATGAAAGGATATAGGTGAGACAAATTAAAGAAAATAAAAACTACAAAAACATAGATTCAAGCAGAAGTAACAAAAGAGTACTGAGATAGTATAGAGATTTGCAGTATGAGAGGCAGAAACTTATTATAAGGTGGATGACAAGAATTTAATCTGCAGATAAATTCAGAGGAGTACCCCCATTTGGTAACGTGGCTATAGGGAAAACTGCAGAAAAACCTATGCCGGGTACATGAAAAATAAAAGAGAAAAAAGAGAGAGAGAGAGAGAGAGATTGATTGATTGATTGTTTATTGACATGCCCTAGCACGCTTAGGGGCAAAATGTAGATACAACAAGAGATATAACACAATTAGGGTGACAGACTGATAGAGATATATGGGAGCAAGACAGTAAATACAGCGCAGTAATAAGAAGAAGCAATGGTACAGCATAAAACAGAGTAGCTTAAAAGCGAATAGCCTAGTTAGCGGCAGTCAGAGGAGTGGAGCACAAACTCAGGGAATGACCATATAGCGGTGAGTAATGTAAGCAGTGAAGAGCAAGGATCGGCGGGATGCAGTCCCATAAGTAAAGATAGCGTGCAATACAATAAAGGATAGAATTATGGCTGTGCTCCAATCCACTAGAGCCAGCAGGTTGCGCGACCGAAGGAAGGATGTAACCTGGTCAAACAGTAGCCGCTCGAGAACCTTTGAGAGGTCGCAGAGCAAGGAGATCGGCCGGAAGTCGGAACATGCCAGCGGCACACGAGTCTTAGGTACAGGGCACACAAGCGAAAACTTCCAAAGTGCCGGAAAGCTGCCGCTCCCGAGAGAGGAGTTGAACAATGACTCTAAAAATTTAGTCCTGGCAATAGTCCGTTTCATTGATAGTCTAACGAGGGCACGTATCTCGGAGGATTCTGAATATAATATTTTGGATTACCACTGGTTTCACCTGCAAAACAGCTTGTCACCAGAAGTACTCTACCATTTTATTATTTTCATGAAAATCACGGACATTAAAATTGAACTATGGAATAATGACCCAGAGAAGTTCTACGAAGAGGAAGAATTGCTCTGTTATCCCGATGGCCTTCGTGGCGAAGTCAGCGAGCTGGTTTTAAGAACCACCGCTATTTGACCGAGTCGGGACCGAGCGTTTCTGCTATCTGACGAAAGTAGGGGCCTCCTACTCCTTGTGGACGGTTTTCTGCGCAGCCAGTTCGCGCCACTCCGCTTCACTGACGGCCCCGATGTTAAGGGGAACGCTGCCGAATAGTGGGGGTTCAGCCCGTCAAATAGCAGAGGGCAAGTGTGGTCAAATAGCGGAGTTCGTGAAATAGCGGAGTTTCGAGTGTATGTAATACATAGCTGTTTACAAGCTAATGTCATGCCAAATCAAATAAGCATTTGAATATAATCAAAGTAGCTGATCATCTTATCGTTTTTTTTTTTTTTTTTTTTTTTAATTTTGGTTTCAAAATTCATATCTTCCTGAAGATTGTTTATCCAACTGTTAACGACGGACCTCATGCATCAGGTACCACATATACCAGAGTACGTCCTGCTAGGCCATAACCGTTGCCCTTACCGAAATAATCAGATTGAAGTAAGGAGGTGAGAGCGTGAATCTATGGTTAAATAATGATTTGAATCACTAAGATATCAGACATAATCTGTTCATTTTTTGAGTGAATATATCTTTGAGTATGATTTATAATAACATACGAATATGATTTTTCATGAATCGCCGACATAATAACTGAAATATATTGTTTAACAACCCGATAATTCGAGTTCGGTTGCCAACACAGAGTTATTCTATATATGGGGAATTCCACGCCAACTCACCGAGCCCGTGACCCTGACCAATTTTGATTTTTCTGTTTTTTTTTTATATGATTGACCTGTCTCCAAAAACCACGAAAAAGGTGTTTTTTTTTTTTCATTTAGACCCTTTCTGTTTAATCGTTATTGAAGCTATCTCAAAAACGCCATTTTTCATATATTTCAAAAAATTCACAAAAATTCCTTGGAGTTTCACTAGTTTCTGGAGCGATTCGAACATTTCATTTCAACAATTTCAACGCAAGTTGTACGATTTTTTTGTTGAATTGAAATGTTTGAATCGCTCCAGAAACTAGAAAAACCGGGATCACATTCTCATTCTGGGCTTAAAATCATCGTTTCACTCCAAGGAATTTTTGTGAATTTTTAGAAAAAAATAGAAAATGGCGTTTTTGAGATAGCTTCAATATCGATTTGACGAAAAGGGTCTGAAAAAGAAAAAAAAAAAAAAAAACCTTTTTCGTGGTTTTTGGAGGAAGGTCGATCATATAAAAAAAAATCAGAAAAATCAAAATTGGTCAGAGTCACGGGCTCGGTGAGTTGGCGTGGAATTCCCCATATACGAGAATATCTGGTGACGTTGGCGGGGACTTATATGCCACTGAAATTTGTTGTCAATCTATTCCCTCCTTCTTATTCTGCAAATTAAGATTTACAATGTTATGTTCAGTTGGGAGCGATCCTCGATTGTCCACGACCTGCAGTTTAGAATACCTTGGTCATTGTGACCAAAAAGCACCTTCGGTGCAAAAACCTTTCGCCAAGTCCATTAATGTGTAGACTACCAAAACATAATCAAAAGTTGTGCTCGTTCGCTCGCTGCGCTCGCTCACTCGATTGGTTGATGATTAACAACATACAAAAGCATTGAAATCAGATACAACTGCCAAGTACCTGTAGAATAATAAAAGTTTGGAATTGAAAATTTTTTTCAAACTAAATAACGTTGTACTCGTTCGGTCGCTGCGCTCGCTCATTCGAATGGCTTATGATTATTGGTTGAAAAAAAAATTCGGATGAAGAAATTGAAGAAGTCAACATTTATCCAAAAATATTCATAACGAAAAAATTATTTAAAGAAAATTTTTAAAGAAAATTTGGAGTCCGTGGTACATTGGCGGGCCAATGTTTGAATAACCATCAGATGACATTGACATGGTCGCGATCGATATTACATAGTTCTTTTTCTATAAAAGGCCCGCCAAGTGCCACTACCTCCAAATTTTCTTTAAAAATTTTCTTTAAATAATTTTTTCGTTATGAATATTTTTGGATAAATGTTGACTTCTTCAATTTCTTCATCCGAATTTTTTTTTCATCAATAATCATAAGCCAATCGAATGAGCGAGCGCAGCGAGCGAACGAGTACAACGTTATTTAGTTTGAAAAAATTTTTCAATTCCAAACTTTTATTATTCTACAGGTACTTGGCAGTTGTATCTGATTTCAATGCTTTTGTATGTTGTTAATCATCAACCAATCGAGTGAGCGAGCGCAGCGAGCGAACGAGCACAACTTTTAATTATGTTTTGGTAGTCTACACATTAATGGACTTGGCGAAAGGTTTTTGCACCGAAGGTGCTTTTTGGGGTTGATTTCACTACTTTTTGTAAAATTTTGCTCGACCACCTAATAATTGTGCTCGCTTGCTACGCTCGCTCGGTTGTTTTGTACTATTTCATACCGCCCGAAGTCCCTCGATAAGCAGGAACGTGAACAGCAACGAGCACGCGCGTGCTCATAATTTTCCCCAAGTCTCAAATTTGTAGACTGACGCGTAATGTACTTTCATAGCGTTTACAAATTGTTCCACTACGATAATGTTTTATACCTACAACGTCTAACTCTGCGTGCAGCCCTCCTCCTGTCTCATCTGGGCCTGGGACCGGCAATGGCGGAGTTACTTACACGCAGGGTTATAGTTGCTGCTCATGATTAAATATATATAAATATCAGACTCTACAAAATTAAATATATATAAATATCAGACTCTACAAAAAGAACATGTACGCGTCCCGTACTCATAACGTCAACTTCCAATTTGGGTCTGAACAGAAGGTATCAAAATATTTAGAATTGAGCCTATTCATGCAAGACTAGCGTAGAGCATGAAATGGAAGTTTATGAAGTCAAACACTTGCATTCTGCTCTCTTCGTCTGACTCTTGCCGTTTCTCGTATCAAATCACACTATACCTATACTTTGCAGCCCAAGCGTTATCTTTCATCATCCTCACGTCTTATACGGCGACCCGCTACAAGATTAAACAATCCATAAGAAAGATTTTTTTCCAATAATTCCATTCATAAATGATTATACGCTGAGTCTACAAATAATAAATAAATATAAATCAGAATCTCTATCATCTGAGAAAGAGGGAGTCGATCGATCATTTCTTTAATATTGAATAAGTATTTTCATTTTCACCATTTGTCGTGATAGCACTAATCTGAATTTGATTGAGCTTCTGAGCGGAGAATCTAAGCTAATTGTAAAACATGGATTAAAGAATTATCTTCACTGAAGGTCAAGGCCCTACGTTGACGTGAAGTGTAGAATAAAGCCTATCGTAGTCCAACACACAACGTCGACTTACAGTCTCGTTTGGACTAGAGGATACCGAGATAAAATATAGAACTCGTTGAAATCCTACACATAACGTTGGCTCACAGTTTAGGTCCGAGAAGACGAGCCTCTAGAAATGAGCCTAACATCGAGCTTGAAGTGGAATTTGTTGCAATCCAACGTTTGAACTCGGCTTTGTTGGTCTGGCTCCTTGCCGTTACTTATATCAAACATGCTATCCGGATATTTTTCAACTTCAACATTTTTTCTTGATTTTCTATTGTCAGACTTCCTCAGGCGATGACTTGCTAGAAAATTAAATCCCCAAAACACCGCTTCCTCCGATAATTGCATTCATGAATGGAAATAAGCCAAATCTACAATGTATAAGTGAATAAAATTTAGAGGTAATAGTCAGTTAATAGTCATCTAACAGTCTTGTGTCATACAAGGTAAGCCTAATCGTAAAATTATCCGTTCACAATTATTATTCTATTCATCACTATGAATTTTACACGTCAGTCGATTCGCATAACCTCAAAAGCTCAAGATCGTAGGATTTAAGATAATTAACCTATCGAAACATTTTTGCTGGTGGCTATCACTTAAATGTACTTGGTGTGAGGTTTTCGCACCTAAGTGGCTTTTGGGAGGTATTCACTAGTTTTTGTATCTTTAAATTTTGTACCGAGCATTGCTTGTACTTTCTTTCACTTCCTTTATTTGGATTTAAAAACATGAAATAATGACAACACGCGTCTGCTAGTGTTCCAGACGGTTTCTGTCTGTGATACCAGCGCCATCCACCTCGTGACTCTCGTACTTACGCCACTCTATACAACTTTTGTGTAGTTTCCCGTCTAGTGATTTTTATGGGAATGGTTTGAATTGGCTGAATCTTGGTCTGAAGAAGACGAAAGACAAACATTGTATACGAGGAAACGGGGTATCAGAATCTGAAGTTAATTATATCTCAGCATCCGGACACCGATTTAATCGATCTAGGGCTCAAATGAAAGCTTTTCATATTTCAATTCGCGTATGTTGTAAGGTGGAAAAAAACGAAGATACTAGTTCGCGGTATAGGTTAAGGTAGTTGCCTCTCGGGTATGTACTCGTTGATAGACTCGTTGAGTCTCGCGCTTGAGAAAAATTGTTTTTCAATCTACTTAGCGCGAGACTACCGAGTCTCTTGATTAACCGTGCACCGAAAACGGGAAAAGGGACTCTGTAGCGCAACTCTATTGTCGATTTCGATCACGTAAGTACCAAAACGTATTCGTTTTACACTAAAATGGAGAAATGGTGTAAGAAATAAACTTAAAAAACTTGAAAACCTTGGAAACCTTGAAAAATGTTATTTCACGTATATCTCTACTACATATATGTAACTAAGAACAAATCATTGTGAAACATTTATCACATGTTATGAACGAAATCACGAAAGTGAACAAAATTATTTGGCTCTGTCATCCAGTATAATAATTTAACCAGATTTTGCCGCTCCGTATCGATTCTCAGTCTCTCCTCTCTGGCCCGTCTTCGCTGTAGTGCGTAATATGCAGCTCGGTTTGCTGCTGTCGGATTAGGATAAAGAGCCCACAGTCCGTCCCTGGACTACTTCCCAAGAAACCTGAAATGATCCTGACCAGATAAGATCGTTCCAATTTTATCCTTTTCCCTTCACTTTACTATATGTAACTAGGCCTTCAGCAACCCAATACCTTGACCTCTTAGCCCTTTCCCATGAAACTAACATTTGTCCTCCACTCTAGGGTGTGCAGTTTTGCTGTAATTTTTGAAATCCTCCTGGGAGCGGTTCATGGTTTTGGATTCCCGTTTCCCATTTTCCTGCCTCCTGACGTCTTCCGATCGTGAACCGGTCTTACCCCCCAGGCGGCATCCAGTGTTCCAGACACCCCTGCAAGGTTGAATTTTACAGCGACTCTTCAAGACGGAGGATTGAACACTTTTTCTACTAAAATTACTCACTTTGATAAGACAAAGCTATTATCAGATTTTTTCTGATTTATTAGAAGAGATGATAGGTTTTCAACATTCGCAAGAAAAATGGATTAGGATAAAGAGCCCATAGTTCGTCCCTGGACTACTTTCCAAGAAATCTGAAATGATCTTGACCAGATAAGATCGTTCCAATTTTATCCTTTTTCCTTCACTTTACTATATTTAACTAGGCCTTCAGCAAACCAATACCTTGACCTCTTAGCCCTTTTCCATGAAACTAACATTTGTCCTCCACTCTAGGGTGTGCAGTTTTGCTGTAATTTTTGGAATCCTCCTGGGAGCGGTTCATGGTTTTGGATTCCCGTTTCCCGTTTTCCTGCCTCCTGACGTCTTCCGATCGTGAACCGGTCTCACCCCCCAGGCGGCATCCAGTGTTCCAGACACCCCCACAAGGTTGAATTTTATCGCGACTTTTGAAGACGGAGGATTGAACACTCGTTATACTAAAATTACTCACTTTGATAAGACAAAGCTATACTATACCCTCAAGATTTTCTGTGGTTTCCCTTGAGAGTAGGGACAAATGTCGGATAGTTTTTGGGAAATTTTTAAATTCTTGAGCCACAGCTCCCACTCCCCCAAAAGAATTCACACACACACTCATTTTGCGACTACTGGACCGGTTATTTCTTTTTAAACCTTTTTCTGCATATTCTTTTTTATTTGAAGAGTCGGGTCGACTCTTTCTCTAGGGGGGGGGGAATAGTGTTAAAAAAGGGGAAAGCCCGATATATTTAGCCCATACGGTCTAGTAGTCTCAAACATGCGAATTGTACTTTACACTAACAAATGATAACGGTTGCTAGACGAACTTCTGTTTTGTAAATAGTCTTGTTCGAGACCTAAAACTCAACAGTTGTATTTTCTCAAATATTACTCATTTTCTCCAAACCATTTTATTTGCACCTTGAGTCACTTTATTTCCCTCGGGAATCTACTGCCTTCTTTACGTTATATACGTACTTTATTACACATTAATGGACTTGGCGAAAAGTTTTTGCACCAAAGGTGCTTTTTGGGGTTGATTTCACTACTTTTTGTAAAATTTTGCTTGACCACCTACTAATTGTGCTCGCTCGCATTGTTTTGTACTATTTCATACCGCCCTAAGTCCCTCGATAAGCAGGAACGTCAAACAACATCTAACCCTGCGTGCAGCCCTCCTCCTTTCTCATCCGGGCCTGGGACCGGCAATGGCGGAGTTACTTGCACGCAGGGTTATATGTTACTCATCATAACAGCATTTCAATTCGAATATTATTATATATGGACTTTGATAAACAATTAGGTTCTGTCCAACATTTCTGGAAGGTTACTTTTTAAGGGTCAATCATCATGTATTTTCATTGCATAGCTATCGTCAGACCCAAATATACCACAACATTAAGTGTATTAAAAACTTAAACCCGCTTATGCTTAATAAAATGTCCATATGTATATGGCAATTGTTCCGTCATATTTGTTGGCGCAGTTAGCTCCTCTGCAAAAAGAACATGTATGCATCCTTTGCATTTTTGATCCATTTCTGCTTTCTAATTTCATAATCATCGACATGTTGCCAAGCAGACGTTACATCTCGAAGCATGCAAGTATAATGTCCTGTTTCAATATTCTGACCGTGATGGAATACAGCGCTATTGACTTTATATTTTTTCGCGCAAAAGACGGGTTGATCCGTAGGAACTGCTTTGATACCGTAATCCGTTATCTTCGTAATATTGCCATTCTGTACGGAAGTCAATGTGAGCTGTAAAATTAGACAGCTGCTCGCCGATGATACATCGGTTTTGATGAGTATATTTTTTGACGCACAATTTTGACAGGACGAATCTTCGACGTTCTTCCAGCGCGAAAAATTGTGATTGATAATCTCTGTTAGACTGTGAGTCTTGTTCTTGCTTGGGGCTAAAGCAAGTAACAGAATGTAACCAGCTTCGATTGTCTTGCTCGTGAAACCACAATCCTTGCAACGCCTTGTAGAGGTTAGCTCATGTTTTACGATATTTCTCAAGTCGTCGTATTTCCAGATTAGACTGGTTAAAAATTCCGGCGCATCCTGCTGAACGTTCGAAGTGAACTCTTCACCGGCAAGTCTCCTGGCATGAAAAACATCACCCGGTGATTGTAAATTGACATAATTTTCGATCAAGATTTTCATGACGTCGTCATTTTGTTGATTCAGCCAACAGTTTTTAATAGGTTTACTGTGAAATAGACACTGTATCGTAGCGTTAGCATAACAAGAAACACCATCTGTATTCCGAAAACCTTTAACTCGCCACGTTTCGCTGGATGGTTTTTCCTCGATTGGTTCCTGACATGTAGATAAATTTATTGGTAAAGACCATTTGCGATCTTGAACTTTTCTCGCCCGTTTTTTTGAAACGGTCATCGCCATAAGGTCCGGTCGATATTGCTTTCTCAACCTATTATACTCCAGAATAGCGGAATCATCTGCTAATACTGCATGCGGATCGTAATTAATCAAGTGGACTCCTTCTAAGGAAGTTACCCGGGAGAGGGCAACGTACACTTGTCCACAAGAAAATATAGAATTACCCGCATCGATCACAGCATTCTTCAAACTGAGACCTTGGCTTTTATGGATTGTAATTCCGTAACTGAGGCAAATTGGAAACTGTCTTCGAATAACGAAAGCCCCTTCCATTGCCTCAAATTTTACATCCACACGCTCTATAACGTGTTCGACACCTGTCGCTAAGACAACTCGTATTGCTTCAACATCCTTCGTATCAATAGCTCGTGATACCGACGTGATTTTACCAATTGTACCATTCACAAGACCTAAAGTAACATCAATATTTCGTCTGATCATTACTTTTGCACCAATTTTTATGGTAATTAATTTGGCAAGGCCGGCAGTTCGAGAACAATCCTCATCTGCCATATCCAAAATTTTATGCACTTTCTTTTTGACATATGGGGGGCAGTCGACTGTATCATGGGCTATCAGTTCTATTTCTTCGCTTCGTATCTCGGCCAACATAGCTTCATTGAGAACATCACACATCCGACACGTGGGAAGCAGACAAACTGCGTCGTTCGGTAAATTGTTTATGTATTCACATAGTTCACGTACCCTTTCACTGAAGGTTGAAGTTGTGAAGTTTGTGAAACGGATTGTCCTCGATGCTAGGATCTCTGTGTCTGAATCGATAACAATTCCTAGGCGTATTCTTGATAGTGTCTCGCGATAGGACTCATCGTTTTTTTGCCGCATGTTAATCGTTAATTCATCGTAACTGAATAACTTACTCCACAAATTAACACTTCCCATTGCGCCCAGAAGTTTATTCAAAACTGTACTTGATAGCTGAGTGAACGCAAGTTCTTCTCGAACGGGTGGGAGTTGCAACAAGTCGCCGAACAGGAGAATATGTTTTTTACCGAACCAACCGTCATCGCAATCGGTGGTATCAAATATTTCACTCAGTCGGAGATGTATGTACATGAGTGTTACATTAGAAATCATTGAGACCTCGTCAATGATAATGAGCGCGACATTTCTAAGCTGTTCTCGGATGACTTTCAGAGCTGCATCAGAGAGTTGCTTGTATTTAGGAGTGCCCCCGTGCTCAACAGGCAGTTGAAACAACCTATGAATAGTCAAACCGTTGACATTGAATGCTGCTATTCCAGTCGGTGCTGTTACGGCGGTATCTTTACCAGCATGTTGCTTGATCCACCATACGAGCGCTTCGATAAGATGACTCTTACCAGTTCCACCCTCTCCACTGACGTAATGTCGTAGAATTCTATCGTTCGAACTCACGGCAGCCGTGGTTGTATCAAATACCCGTTTTTGATCAGGATTCAAATCCGCAATTATTTGCGAACTGTTCACCGTTTCGACCTTTTGGACGCGTGCTTGAAATTCTTTCATCGCACCTTCTGCTTCGATTGGCCCACAACCTAATGGTACCGCATCCGAAGTGTCGCTTTGTTGGGATTGAGCTCCTTCTGTCATACGTTTTTCGATTACCTCCTTGATATGCTCAAAACCTTTCTGTATTTCCGCAATGCGTTCGTGATACTGTAACGCATCTTCGAGCTCCGTTTGGACTGATTGGAATGCTTCTGCGTACGTATCGCATCCATTCCGCAGCTCATTTGTATCTCTCCACGGTTTGAAGAGTAACAGTAGCGCAAAGTAATATCGTTCCGGCTGATTATTCACATTATTTTTATAATGATTAATCAAACAACCACGTTTCCTTCTTTTCAGGTACAATGATTTTCCGATCTTGTGATATTCAATATCTTTTGCTTTCGGTTCAACTTTAGTAACTTCGTACCATTTCACGAAGTCGTATAGGTTAGTTGATTCCAATTCCTCTGGTCGAGCTGGATAATGCGTATCAACTACTGAATCACAGAAAATATCAGTAGAATCCGCATCGAGGGCTTCAATTTCTTGACGAGTTTTGACTTTTCTGTTTCTTATTATATTCACATCTATCCATTTAATAGTTGTTTGTGGATCCGTGCCGTGCAACGGAATTCCTAATAGCGTATCAGCAGCCTCGAGCGCTCCGCATTCTCTATGACTTAACATACGTTGAGCAAAACTCCACAGACGACTGCAGAGCGATTTTGCCGAATTGATCAGTGTTGCCATGTCTTCGTCCATGTTGCTTTTTTCAGATTTTGACAGGTATTTAGTGATATACCACATGAGTATAGCGCTGAGCTCGCCAATGAACTGTATGTCCATATTGCCTTCCCAAGCATAAAGAATTGCTGGGTTGTAGTCATTGATATCCACCTCATTCTGATTTCGAGGGAGATCATACAGCCTACTTCTAGACTTGAGCTTCCGCCTGCCAGCTATTGAAACAGCCACGTCCCTGATAACAATGTTATTCGTTACGGGACGAGGAAACCCGAATCGACAGGCTCTGGACAAACCACCGTCTTTTTTCCGCTTACTTCGCAAGCAATAGGCATTGTGCTTGTACCGTTGATGCGTATTCACGCGACGGTACAAGTCAGGTGAAGCATGTTTCGGTGGCATTCTGCAAGTTACATATTTCAGAATAAAACTCGCTATTTCTTCGTTCGAAGATTTCCCAATAACCGGAGCATCTTTGATCCAGATTAATAGGTGGAAATGCTGCATTCCCCTGCCTTGATATTCGCGCCTCCAAAAATAATGGGTCACCTCTCCGATAGGATTATCGGGAGAGCATGTTATGGAATCGAGCATAGCGCGAAACTTGTTTTCAATGAATCGAGATGCAGACACTGGATCCGCCGCGACCAATTGACTCGGAGACATCTTAGCGGCAACAGGGCCACCGACTTCGCGAAGGTATTTCGTCATATCTGACCATAACCATTCGCTCGGACTTAGGGTGAGAAACCATGTTGCTGGACCGTAATGATGTGTCATACAAGATACATCATATTGCGCCGTGTTGCGCAGCCTCGAAAATATTGCATTCAAATTACCTTCCAATTCTTCCCTGGAAAGTTTTTCTATATAACTCGCGGCGGTAAATCGTTCGCTTGGATTGGTGATATTGAGTTTGTAATAAATCCCACTATTCAATTGCCGAATATTCGCGTCATTCAATAGATAGAACAAGTATTGCTGATCCAGCCGGTACTGCGAATGCTTTGACATGAGTCTCGATTTAATGAATTCGGCTTGCGTCAGACGCGTTGATCTATCCTCGTGCTGTCCATTGCAACCATACGGATACAAATGCGGAAAACATAGCAAATCCAGACGTTTATGACGATTGTCTAATGGCACGTCTTGGATTTTCAACATTTGATAAAGATCTGTGATAGTTTCGTTAGGCCTCTTTTCATACATCGGATGTATTGTGAATTGTTCGTAAATTTCATCCGATTGAGACACTTGAGTCAACAAGGCGCCCTTGTTTGCGTCCACTGTATTATCCTGGCATTCACGCTTTTCATCGTCATTATTTCCGATTTCACTTGCGGAATCTATTCTATCAAGACTTTCGCGTTTCTTTGAATTTCTATTCTCATCGTTGTCTTCATCTACTAATTGAAACTCAATGCCTTCGATATCAGCTAGCAAGGCGTCAGCCGTTGCCGGCATCTGAATTTCACAATATTGAGGATTGTTCGCCTTGAGCCATATTAATGCGTCCCATACTTTATTTATGTCTACCAATTGTTCCCACACCAACTTAGATTTTGTTGGGATTCCGCGAACTAATATGTATAGCTCGGGATCGAGATTAATTGGATCTGCAGGGGGACAAATTTTCTTCAAAGTCTCCTCCATAGGTAAGGGCAAATGAAACGTCCTGCCTTTTACTTTCTGTACCATCTCTCTGTGCGGTAGATTCTTGTTTGCTACGGTATTCATCCTTTGAACAGTTTGAAACGCTTTAGCTCTTTGTATCAAAATTCGTTCAAAATCATTCAACGATTGTATAATTTCCGGTACTGATTCGGTAATAAGTTTATTCATTATGCACTTAGGTGGCATGGTGTTTTGTCTAAGTTTAGGAAGGCAATAGTTGCAAACATATTCGCAATTATCATCTGTACATTCCACATGCTCCATTAAATCTGTCCAAATTTTGGTTGTTATGGGTTTTCTGAATTTATCCACGCTTGTGACTTCTCGTTTGAAATAAAGTTTTTCACAGGATACGCAGACTAAACGGGGAATGTCTATAGAACGTTTAGTCAAAGCATTGAATGCACTTTTATACTTATTTCTGATTTCTTCTTCAACCAAATTAATATCATTCGTGATATTATTAGCGACGCTATTAGCATTTTGCTGCGCAAGTTGTGAAATTTCATTCAGTTTCTCGAGATCACCGTCGTTCAGTGCCTTGTCGATGGCGGAAATTTTCGCGTAACCATTCATCAATTTGTATACTAGCCTCTGTGTATACCGAACTGATGGAAAATGTGCGGATAACATTTGCACAGGCAAGAAAATTGATTTGCAGGTAGCATCGTCCATATAACAAAGTTGCGAATGGCCTAGCTTACTATTCGCGTGTCTAGCTGTACACTCCAACTGATATAGAAACTTATGTATAGATTTCAACGTGCACGTGGATATAATCCGAAGAAACTCTACGTATTTCGCGAGTAATGTAATATCTTTCGTTTTACACATTTGGTTACAAGGCCAACTCTTGTATTTGCTTTTTACACTTTTATTTTGTTTTTTTTTAAACAATGGTAGAATGTTGGCAGCTTGCCCTGTTGTATTGATCGCAATTGGTTCATCAAACTGAACAAGCTCATACCCAGCTTCCGCGTAAAATAATTCAGCTGAGACGATGTGCCTTGATGAACCACAAAGAACGCTCAATTTATCTTCGATTTTATAACCGGAGCATTTGTCAACCTTAGTTAAATATATTTCTGCTCTTTTATTTAGAACTTGTAAAGTTTTCTTAATCGATTTTATTTTCAAATCTCTATCACGAATGCACCATTTGATGATCGATTCGGCATTTATTCTTCTATCACTTTCGGTTAGCTCGTCAATCTTTGGCGCAATCCGTGCTATATATTTTTCCTTGGACTGTATTAATGCTATAGTATTCGCATTTTGAATACGATGATATTTAGCAACAATCTTAGTAGCGGTACTCCTCTTGAGCTTTGCTAAACGATTTAAAGAATAGATAGTACGCCTAATAGTTCGCTGCTTCTCAGCATTCGATCTATAATATGCGCGCGCTCTATTTCGGTCTTTCTCAGGGTTAAAATTATAACGTTCGCGCTTCTTACTTTTTCGCGATTCAGCATTCAAATGATAACGATTGCGCTTTTTCTCTCGCCGATTTTCAACGTTCGAACGATACAGTTCGCGAGCTCGACCTCGTAGCCTCTCAGCGTTAGAAAGGTATTTCTGACAGTTTATAATACTCCGTTCCGTAGCGACACTACAGTGCTCCGACTTTTCGGCACTAGAATTATTATACGTATATTTGTCTCTGTTTTTAATACCACGTTTTATCATGGCATCCACCATAGATGTTTTTGGTATATCTTGGTGTACCTGTCCGCGATTAATGATGTCTAATCTAACATGGTGCATAGATTCTGGATCTATATTTGGCATCAGAAGCTGTTGTTTTTTATTAAACTCTTGATCACATTTAGTCGTTGCATCTGCCTGAATGTGCTCGCCACAGATTAGCGGTTTCGGGTGAGTTGCAACATTTGTTTCTGATTGTAATTTCGGATGCAAAGCTTCCTCTTGTTCTGTGTGCGCAACGAATTCAGCTCGTTGTTTTTTAACCCCAACAGGGCATGAGTTCTCTTGTTCTATTTGCTGCGAGTTTGGAGTTTGAACGTTTTCCGACAATACTTTACGTTTACAAGTGAGAGTTGCACTTTTTCTAACCGTGCGTTGCGTCTTACGAGCGTGAGGAAATTCTTCGAGGACGTTGTTTTCGAACAATTTCAATAAATGTGGACGCATAAGAGGAACATCGTATGTTATTTTATCCGGCCTGTTACCATTAGCGAGCGAGACTGCAAATGCGATAGCAAACACCCCACAATCCGAGCCGTTGGTTTGGCCTTGAACTGTTGGAAACTTTATGCGTTTGCTGTCAAACTGATAGAAAGGAAATAATTTTCTCAAATATATCTCGTGCGTTCTATGTAGCCTTTTGGAATTGAATGAATCATATATGAATATCGAATTGGTATCATAATATGCGCATACCCAGTGCAGTTCATCGCTGTGTAGTATTTGGATATGCTTTTGAGTGGGAGAAACTGGCTCGATGGTAAGTGGCATTTGTACCCGCCAGGTTTCACGTGGTCAATATTCTGTACAGCTTCTTAAGAGGTACGCAAATTGAGTCATGTGAAGATCGGTCAACAACGCGCCTGATGTAATTATATCTTTAAATTCCTGGTCAAAAGTTGGAGGGGCGTTACGCCTTTCTCGCCTCCGTGATTCCCTATCATTCACAGCAATAGATAAACTCGCAGTTACCTTGTGACCTTGCATTCCGGGCGAACTTTCACGCGCAAGATTACCTAGCCGACTATTCTGTGCACCCACTTTTTGCGCGTGAACTGTATCTCGTCGTGTAATTTCTGACGTAATTCTTGAATGTTTATGAAACAATTCGCAATTTTTTACATCCGTTCCGGGTGCACCAATAACTCTTTTTGGTTGTTTAACAATTGCAGCCAATGATCTCACTAGAGCTTGTTGCGAATGTTTTTGCTTGGTGCTATTGCGAGGCGCTTCGTGGTTATTGATAGCAATATTTTGTTTTGTATCAGATACTTGCATTCTAGTAATGCAGGGGAAGTCTTGTATCTCGTTATTTTTGAATATCTGTAAAAGATGTTTTCGCATTAGCTTAACATCGTAGATAATTTCGTCTGGCTTTTGCCCGTTTATCAATGAAATTGCAAATGCGATTGCAAATACTCCACAGTCAGATGATTCGGGCTGACGCTGAACTGTTGGAAACTGTACTGTATTTTTGTCCACTTTGTAAAATGGAAATAAACGTTTCAAATATATTTCATGTTCTTCACGGAGAACTTTCGAATTCAACGAGTCGTATATGTAGATCGACTTCGTATCAAAGTAGGCGCAAACCCAGTGCTCGTCGCCTTTTTTCTTACAAGCGCTATACTCGCCGCCGTTTTTTTCACCACCGCTATGCAATATTTGAATATCCTTGACGGTCGGTAAAACAGGTACGATTGTATCTGGCAAATATCGTTTCCACGCCTCTTGAAGTGCGTAGTTGGACGTACGGTTGACAAGTTGGGCAAAGCGATACATATGCTCATCCCCCAACCAATCACCAGATTCGATAATCTTCACAAATTTATGTGGTAAGGGGTTTGTATTCAGCTTCTCCATATTTGGCGCAAAGCTGCCGATCTGTTTTAGGCGCAAAGCTGCCGATCTGTTTCAGGCGCAAAGCTGCCGATTTGTTTCAGGCGCAAAGCTGCCGATCTGTATTTAGTGCAAAGCTGCCGATCTGTGGCGCAAAGCTGTCTTTTTTGAGTTGGGAGAAGCTGATTTGGTTTGTTACTATTATCTAACCTAAAAAACTTAACCTGCCTACTTACCTGAATGATGATAACTAAACCGTCGAACCTAATTATTAAATACTTTCCTGTGCTTGACACGCCAATTCATACGCTTCTTCTTCTTCTTCTTTCTCCTGAGGCCTAACTAACAATCCTTAAGTAATTGAACCAGTTTACACGCCGATGTCGAATGATTGTAGAGATATGGCCGAATTATGTCAAGCAACAGGACTATTCTGTACCAACATTACAGCAGAACATTAACAGTTTCTAGATTTCATTAGTTATTTTGTTCTTCCTTTTTTATTATGGTGAAAATGTTAGCAATGTATAGGACATTAAAGGTGCTATTTCATGGGCAGTTAACTGCAATGGGAGCTTTCGATCTACAGACAAAAATCGACACATTCAGACACACAGCATGACGATTGGTCCCTTCTGTTAGATCCGGCCAATCATAATACTGTGTGTCTGACTGTGTCGATTTTTGTCTGTAGATGGAAAGCTCCCAATAGCAGTTTAGTAACTTACTAGATTTGCCTAGTAAAATCTAGTGATTAAAAACATCTGAGGAATTACTAGACTGCTGCTGCAGTTAACTGCCCATGAAATAGCATCTTAATGGCGCTTTCTATCAACAAGTGTCATTAATGCCTGGTTTTCAGTGCTTTAGCCACGCGACAGGTGAATCGATCCTCCTGATTGGTCGATTCTGAAATGAAGTCAAGTTACGGCGCTGCGTAAACCAGGTATTAAATTATTAAAATTATCAGCTCCAGAGATTTTCATTTTATTAAGTTGTCGAATATGAGTCCTGCCAGCTCGGACAAAATTGGGTAGGGTGGAGGGTTGAAGTAAACAGCGCCTGATTTTGCTGTTGCTGGGCTGAAAGTGGAAGCACACAGAAGTCCATAAACCATAAGCAGAAAGCATAAGCCATAGCACATGACTTCGCTCTTGAGGCCCGGGCACGCTCAAATCGGATCGCAGTCGCAAACGCAGTGATCTGACGCTCTCGATTGGCTTAGCTTGGGACAAATTTTTTCAACAACCAATCAGGAGCGTCAATCACTGCTTTGCGTTTGCGACTACGATCCAGTTCGATCGTGCCCGGGCCTTTACTGCAGATCTTATATCTATCTATATATATCTTTTTTCATTCTTGATTCCTTTTTGAATAATAATGCGCAATGTTTAGATCATCCATTATTATATTTTCAATATAAGAAATGCGTAATCACAAAATTACTTCTTCACTGATAGGGAAATGATCGATCGACTCCCTCTTTCTGAAATGTTATAGATTCTCATTCATAGAATAATATCATTTTTCGTTCCCCGAAGTGCCCATAGTTACGGTTATTTATTTTTTATTCATCCTATTCCCAGTTATATCTGCATCTAGCAATCTTTTTCCCTTGTGAGTAAAGGCCTGCATAATTCGCTTAAAAATAATAAGTGAAATATTATTTTGAATAATGAACAGAAACTATGAGGGAAAAGCACAGATATCACTCAAATATCTCAAGTCCCTCGGACGGACTCTATAATTCTTGTGTATTTCTGACTAACTTGACAACAGAGTCCTGTCCCAGAACCGAAAAAACTACTAATCTATTCTACTATACTTTCTCAATTCTTTCACAGTTACTGGAGCGACGTTTATTACTAAGCGAGATTGTAACGAGTCTTGTGCTTGTGATATAATTCAATAAATAAAATGCAGAAAATGTGGGAAACATTGAAAATAAAAATGATGATCTTCGTAACTCAAGTGGCTTTATTTTAAAACAAATTTTGGACAACAACCCCACCGTGATGGCGGTAAGGGTAAGGGTAAGTGAAAAAATACATTAGTATATGTTTCACCCCCTTTTGTGGTCATCCTTTTTCTTACCATTACCCTTACCGCCACCACGGTAAGGGTTGGCGAGATCATACAGCAGGGCCACTAAGTTACGGCGCCTTTGGCGCCTGACTTGCCAACGATGATGGCTGGCCCTCTGCCCTCGCGGGGCAACATTTTCTTCTGAAAAAATTAAAATTACATCATTATTATGAAGAGTTTCGTAGCAAAATCAGGTGAAGCAACTACCGGAGCTTAATTAGACTGAATGAATCATAGTTCAGAACATTTATACTGTATACATCATCAAAGATGATGATGGCTGACTCGTAGCAGTTGCTCGCATACCTCAAGTCAACTGTACAACTCCAAGCTCGTCCCAACTTACATGACTCAATGATAACAGAAAATTTAGCGAAACAATTATTGTCATATTGATAATATGGATATAGATATATAAGTGCTTCGGTAAGATATGATTTTACGCCATTTGATGAGAATGCCTAACGTTCTTAACTATACCTCCAGCCACTCCGGCCGCCCCAGCCGCCTCGGCCATCCCAGCTGCCCCAGCTTCCCCAGCCGCCGCGGCTGCCCCAACCGCCCCGGCTGCCCCGGCTGCCCCGGCTGCCCCGGCCGCCCCGGCTGCCCCGGCCGCCCCGACCGCCCCGACTACCACGGCCGCCCCGGCTGCCCCGGCTGCCCCGGCCGCCCCATTTGGGGACTTGTTGGGCCCCTATAAGCTCTGCGTTCTCTATAAATGAAAGCATACAACCATATTGATGTACTGTATATCAACATCGGGCGAGTTTTCAAATTGTTTGTAATTCAAAGCATTGGATGGCTTGATTAATAAAATACACAATGAAAATATGAAATTCTTTGTTCATTTGTAGAAATCTCAAATGGTAACGAGTTCGTTCGAATATGAGTTGCCATCATTTATGCATACTTTCTTCTGTCAGATATTGATGTAACATGCATAGGGGACTCTATCGAACCTTCTCCTTTGATAATTAATTAATGATTCAAGTCTAATTATTTAGAAGGGTGTGCGATATATGAGAATTGCTGTACCAGCCACAACTGGCTGATTTGGGGGGATTGGGGGGATCCCCGCTGCCGATCAAAGAGGATCGACCTCTATGAACCCCTGGTATGGTGGATCTATCAATCGGAACACGAAATTTTACCACAGTGACATGACAGGTTTGTGTATAAGGTGAAAGTGAATGTTGCGTAGCCGTTTTGACAGATGATTCTCCGGATCGAGATTGGCGAAGATTCCTCCGCAGAATTTATTAGAAGGTTGTTTGAAACTAGGGTCGAATTTTTCGTCTCAAAAAATGTCACTCGTCAAGAGGAAGATTTGTCAGAGAGGGACCACGGGTCGAAAATGAACCCATCAGCAGGAAAAACAAAACCTGGCAAAACGGCAGCACAGAAGCTAGTCACAACCTGCATAGTACAATTTGTCACACTTACGGACGGGATACACCGGCAAATCGCCCAAATTCACCGGCGGGAACTCCGCGTCGAACTCCTCGTCGAATTCGACATCACCGTCCGAGTTGCCTCCGTTCAAATTTATACCGTCAAGATCGAAGTCGATCAACTGTTCAACGAAGATAAAATACGTGCATGAAATGTATCGAATTTTAGCAGAATTAATTATATTGTGCTAATAATATAAACTTACGCTATCTGGCGACGCACGAGGATCCGACTCGGAAGACATGATTGCAATGACGAACTATTCCCTGGGATTCCCAACGTAGCTAAAACCATAGACAAACTAGATGATTGAAAAATAGGAGCTCTACCAGGACGCACTGAATCCAGATTCCCTAGCCTCCAACCAATCAGCGACTGAACTACTATGAAATCTGTACTCAATGCATCCTGGTAGGGCTCCTATCTTTCAAAATCCTCCAGTTTGTCTATGGTTTTGGCTACGCTGAAAATCCCCGGGAATTGTATCGTCATTGCGGCCATATCTTTGATGAAATTAGTGCCACGTGCATCTCCTCATCGTCTACAGATACCGTAAGTTTATATTATTAGCACAGAATATTATTGATTCTGCTAGAATATTATTAATTCTGCTAGAATTCGAAAAATTTCATGCATGTATTTTATATTCGTTGAACAGTTGACCGACTTCGAAGACCGGTGGGAAAATGAGTGGGGCGAATCCTGTCCGTAAGTGTGAAAAATTGTACTATGCAGGTTGTGACTGGCTTCTGTGCTACCGCTTTGCCAGGTGGTTCTTCGCGTTTGGCGAAAATCACCCCCAAACGTGGTCCCGTAAATTACAGTTCGAAATTTTCCTCGTTTTCAATCATCCTACTCATAAAGCTCAACAAAAGTTTAAAAAGCTCCATAGGTCGCAGATCAATCCTATTTTCTATATTGTTTTCAACATTATGATTTATTTTCATGCTGATGGGTTCATTTTCGACCCGTGGTCCCCTTTTCACTTTTTTTTCCCCCTCTTTGGTTCGTCTTGATAAGTAAAATTTTTTTAGCAGATAAAAAATTTGACCCCAGTTTCGAACAAGGTTCTAGTCAATTCTGCGGAGGAATCTTCGCCAATCTCGATCCGCAGACACATCCGTCGAAACCCTATACACAAATCTGTCACGTCACTGTGATAAAATTTCGTGTTCCGATTGATAGATCCACCATACCAGGGGTTCATAGAGGTCGATCCTCTTTGACCGGCAGCGGGGATCCCCCCAATCCCCCCAAATCAGCCAGTTGTGGCTGGTACAGCAATTCTCATATATCGCACACCCTTCTAAATAATTAGACTTGAATCATTAATTAATTATCAAAGGAGAAGGTTCGATAGAGTCCCCTATGCATGTTACATCAATATCTGACAGAAGAAAGTATGCATAAATGATGGCAACTCATATTCGAACGAACTCGTTACCATTTGAGATTTCTACAAATGAACAAAGAATTTCATATTTTCATTGTGTATTTTATTAGTCAAGCCATCCAATGCTTTGAATTACAAACAATTTGAAAACTCGCCCGATGTTGATATACAGTACATCAATATGGTTGTATGCTTTCATTTATAGAGAACGCAGAGCTTATAGGGGCCCAACAAGCCCCTAATGGGGCGGCCGGGGCGGCCGGGGCAGCCGGGGCAGCCGGGGCAGCCGGGGCAGCCGGGGCAGCCGGGGCAGCCGGGGCAGCCGGGGCGGCCGGGGCAGCCGGGGCGGCCGTGGTAGTCGGGGCGGTCGGGGCGGCCGTGGTAGTCGGGGCGGCCGGGGCAGCCGGGGCGGCCGGGGCAGCCGGGGCAGCCGGGGCGGCCGGGGCAGCAGGGGCGGCCGAAGCGGCTGCAGGTATAGTTGACAACCTTATGTATTTTCATCAAACGGTGTAAAATCATATACCGAAGCACTTATATATCCATATTATCAATATGACAATTATTGTTTCGCTAAATTTTCTATCATATCATTGAGTCATGTAAGTTGGGACGAGCTTGGAGTTCTACAGATTACTTGAGGTATGCGAGCAACTGCTACAAGTCAGTCATCATCATCTCTGATGATGTATACAGTACAAATTTTAATAATCGAAGAAATATCGTAGTTTTCATAATGAAGTTTGATTAAACGAGTATAACGATCATTGTTCTGAACTTTGATTCATTCAGGCTAATTAAGCTCCGGTAGTTGCTTCACCTGATTTTGCTACAAAACTCTTCATCATAATGATGTATTTTTTATTTTTTCGGAAGAAAATGCCCGGCGTGGGCAGAGGGCTGGCCAGCAATGGCAAGCCCGACGCCAGAGACGGCGTAATTTAATAGAAATGTTATACGAGATGGCGAACCCCTACCATGGTGGCGGTAAGGGTAAAGGAAAGAAGAAGGACGGCGAAAAGAAGTAACGAGGATATAAATGTATTAATAATCTTTCTTACCCTTACCGCCATCATGGTGGGGGTATTATCAAAAAAATAAATAAAACAATTCTGTGATATAGATCATTATTTTTATTTTCAATGTTTCCCACATGTTTTACATTTTCTTATTAGTCTGGTTTTGACTAGACGATACGAAGATATAACATAAAGCTTGTCGAAGTCTAACTCATAACGTCAACTGCAAATTCGGGTCTGAACAGAAGGTATTAAAATATATAGAATTGAGCCTATTCATGCAAGACTAGCGTAGAGCATAGAATGGAAATTTATGAAGTCAAACACCCACATTCTGCTCTCTTCGTCTGACTTTTGCCGTTTCTCGTAGTTCCATATACTTAGCCCCTCATCTACCCCGATTGAATTGATTTTTTTTTTAATCGATTGTAGGTCGTTTGTAGGTGATTGATATTCTATCCGCGACGTTTGATAGTCAATAGTTTATCTATAAAATAGAAAACAAATTCGTCTAGGGAATTAATTTAACTTGGCCCCTCACTAATCGTAAATGGTTATCAAATATGATTTTTATCACACGCAATCGTTTGTAGGTCGTTTGTAGGTGCTGAATATCGCATTCCCGACGTGAAATAACCAAAGGATCATCCGTAAATTAATTTAAAATTATAAATCATAGAGTAGTGCCAAGGAATTTCCCTAGGATAGTTTCCCCCAGATAACTACTGACCAGAAATCGTGACCTTATTTGTTGTTTCGAACTGAAATCTCCTTCTCCTAACATGCGATCGTTTGAAGGTCGTTCGTAGGTGATTGATAACGCATTCCCGCTGTTTGATAGTCATTAATATATTCATACGGAATCAAAAATCATCGGTTTCGGAAACTTGTCCAGTCCTAGGGAATTAAATCCACCGTAGCTCCTCAATAACTGCATATACCATTCGAATTTGACTTTTCTCGCCTGCAATCGTTTGAAGGTCGTTCGTAGGTGATTGATAACGCATCCCCGCTGTTTGATAGTCATTAATATATTCATACGGAATCAAAAATCATCGGTTTCGGAAACTTGTCCAGTCCTAGGGAATTAAATCCACCGTAGCTCCGCACTAACTGCATATATCATTCGAATTTGACTTTTCTCGCCTGCAATCGTTTGAAGGTCGTTCGTAGGTGATTGATAACGCATTCCCGCTGTTTGATAGTCATTAATATATTCAGACGGAAACAAAAATCATCGGTTTCGGAAACTTGTCCAGTCCTAGGGAATTAAATCCACCGTAGCTCCTCAATAACTGCATATACCATTCGAATTTGACTTTTCTCGCCTGCAATCGTTTGAAGGTCGTTCGTAGGTGATTGATAACGCATTCCCGCTGTTTGATAGTCATTAATATATTCATACGGAATCAAAAATCATCGGTTTCGGAAACTTGTCCAGTCCTAGGGAATTAAATCCACCGTAGCTCCTCAATAACTGCATATACCATTCGAATTTGACTTTTCTCGCCTGCAATCGTTTGAAGGTCGTTCGTAGGTGATTGATAACGCATCCCCGCTGTTTGATAGTCAGTAGTTCATTCTTCAAAATTGAGGCAATTGTATCCTAGGGAATTTCCGATGGGCAGAAAATATGGCTGCGATGTGAACGCGACTCATCTACGCAGCTACCTTCGCATAAACTTCCGGCAGGCTACATTCTCCAATAGGAGATAAGCCAAAACGGCAAAAAAAAATCAACTTCCGGCAGGTGCGATAATTCAATATGGCCCCCTTGTTCGCTGCTCCAAATTGCTCGAGACCGCTGTGCGTGATTATTCCGGAGCAGGTGAGAACTTTCACCCGTTCATGCCAATGGAGTCAATTTCATCACAATTATTTACTTCTACATTTTGTGTATTCTTCCGCAATTACAGTTATGTATCTTTTATTTTCCAGTCAACCGTGTGTGGCATCGCGAATACTCCAAAATGTTACTGGATAAACCCGACGTCACATGTGTACGGATGCGTCGTCAGAGAACTACCTTTTCGATGACTGCGAAGCTGTGAGTGTCTTATTATGATTTAATTCTGTCTTCCTCGTGCATCTTCTGCAGATATTTTCAAATTCACATGCTACCACTCAAGTGTTTTAAATTTTTCCCGTATGACTTCGATATTGAAGTGCTCCTGAAGTAATGGCTGCCGACAAGCTCGAATATTATTATCTTTAATAAATCTGAAGAACTTGCTAATCATTACTAAAAGTGGGCAGTCTTATCTTTTGCATCAGCGGTTTTATATATTATGTTATGTTATGTTAGTTTTATAATATAAATATCTATTCATGATTCAATTTCACAGACTCAGGGGAAGGTTAGAAACAAGAATTGCCCGGACATGTTTCGGGACACTCGAGTTTGCTGAGCCACGCTGCTGGAGGCAGCGCCGGTGCATCAATTATATTGGGTGATGGTTCTGCTTTTGCTTGACATCCAAGTTAAACCATTGATTATCATCACTGAAAGCTAGCAGCATGTCCTAATTAACAGCTAACAATAAACGTACTTGAAGATACATTTGCAGTTCAGAAACTTTGATGGCAATGATGGAGGATTCTTATTGAAGGATCACAAACTTGGTCATGGAGAACCTGCTGAGGAAAACAGATCAAATATTTGTTCAGTTGCTCAGCGTGACTATTGATCGACTGGGTAATGATTTCCCGAAGCAAGACAGATCGGTTTCTGTCAATCCAAGTCAGACAGTGGAGATCCACACTCTTGATAAACGCAAAGCGCCTGAAATCAGGTTAAAAATTCCGATAACGAATTCAAATTTGTTCGCAGAATTCTGAATGAAATTCTGGAGCATCCAAATGGGTGTTTCCTATATTATCAGACACCTTGGGAGACATATCCAATGATAGCAAGGCAATTGTCTCTGGGTAAGGTGTAGCAACATCTAGTATCAAGTGAAAACAGCAAAACTACGGAGTAATATCTCAAGACCCGAAAGCCCCTCTGTTATAGGTATGATTTTTGTTTTGATCTAAAGTCTTTCTTCCAATGCTTCTGATTCGATCTTTTCACGAAAAAATTCATATCTAGTTCATTATTGTTCTTTCACAACTGGATATCAACATGACTCACATGATCCACAGTGAGACAGTGCAGTCTCTCTTGACTACAGCAAAATATAATTTTTTCTCACGACCACAAATTCTTCCAATTTAGAAATACTATGTGGTCAAAGCTAAGTTTGTCTTTGTCATTTTTACTGGGGCAAATATGGCACGACTTTGGATCATACTTCTTTGGCAATATCACCCGATATCGAAGGAGCACATACAGACATTGATGATACTGACCCATCAGGGGCCTGAAGCAGCTATGCCCCGCATTCTGTATAAACGTTGACAATTGAGACCGTGCTGAGTAGACAAAGAAATGTAATAGACCAAACAGGACCTGTAGGAACTCCACGATGAAAGCTCCATGACTTAATATACTCTCTTGAATGATGTGAGTATGAAGTATATCTTAATCTGTTTTTCACAGATTTTGCAACATCTCTAGAATCATTCTCATTATCCGCAATTTTTATACACTACTAAAACCGTGTCGAGCTGAAAATACAATATCTCTAATAATCGACCTTTGACTTGCCTATTTCTATTCATCACGTTAAGTCCGCGTTTCAGCCAGCGATTGTTTATACACTAGGCCCGCTAGGCCCAGGCCTAGAACGCCGCGGCAAAAGAGAAGGCCGCGCGTCGGCGAGAGTAATCTTGACAATGATTTTTGACCAGAATGTTTGCACTTTCGGAACTCATCCGGGAAATGGAATTGTAGGAGGATGACGTTTTAAAGTTTTCAATGATTATTCACGAGTAGAATAGATATCGTTGCGCCATTTCCGAGCATGGATATCGTTCTTTGAGTGTATCTTATTCTTTTCTTGAGTAACGCTACCGAGAAACGTTCATTTTCGACATTGGAATTAATGAAAAATTATTCACGAAATATGATGGGTCAGAGCTGTCTTCCCATAGTATCGTCCTTCTGTCTGCGAACGCATAGAACTCATTGATATGGCAGAAACCGATACGATTACCGAAAAATTTGCAAACTTCAAAGTAAGAAGGTGACCGTTTTTAGACCGGTGCAATGATTGGTGAATATATATACGCATTGCTTCTACATGTGAACAGTGTTGCAAGTCACTAATTACATTTTTAATGGAATTACTCATTTAATTACACATTACTTTGGTAATTAAACCAAAGTTATGTGTAATTAAACTACATTTAAAGTAATGTGTAATTAAATAAAAATTCAATTACACATTACGAAAGTAATAAGTAATTAAAAAAAATTTAATTACAATTTTCACAACACTGCATATGAATATATGTAGGTATATGGGCAATTCCACCAATTTCCGACAAATGATCGGGACGTCAAAAGTTCGATCTGTCTTGAAATCTTTACCCCTCATAGTGTGTACTCAAGTTTGGAAAGTCCATCAAGTTTCAGCCCTTTGCGAGTTACCGTTTGCGAGAAATGTGGCGTCCAATTTTCTTACCTCGACCTGAACGAAGATCAAATCCTAATTATATTATAGTATCTTTGTCTGAGAAAAAAATGTGAAAAAATGAATTTCTCATGTGAAGAGTTCTCATTTTTTTAAATATATTCTTGATGTTTCAACTGCTTCGCAAAGTCGGCCTAAGAAACACGTTTTTTGACGAAAAACAGATTTTTTCCACGCGCTCCAATACTTTGAGAATCCATGATTCTCAAACGCATTTTGAGATAAGATTGCCCCCATCCACAATTTGAATTGCGACAATATTTCATTCAGGCGTCGAATTGAACATAGCTCACAAATGATATACCGTCGGCGATAGTGCAATACCGCGTAAGTACAAAAAAAAAAAAAGAGATTTGATGTGCATTCGATTTATTTTTTATTTTTACATCGAATGTATTTTTTATTTTTACATCGAATGCACACAAATCTAATTTTTTTTTTTTTGTACTCACGCGGTATTGCAGATGTTAGTTACGCGGTATTGTACTATCGCCGACGATACGTTTTCGCGGGAAACTTCCGTGAATTTTCGGCCGGAAGTGTATGAATTCAAATCTTTTCAATTTCTAGAATAAACACCCATTTTATCCAATCCATTATATCTTTTAGTTTGTACAAAGTTGAAATCAGCCAATAGAAGTCTTCAGTCGTACCTAATTATTTTTCGAAATGAAGTATAAATCTAACGAATAAGAGTCATAATTGAACCAATTTACCAATTCGAACATTAGAAGTCAAATTAACAACCGTTGCGAAAATCCACGTGGGATCCATACTTGCTATTTTTCGGAATCGTAGAAATTTTATCAATCCGAATTCAATAACCTGAGCCGTTACAATATAATACCATAAATCTTGTGTAATCCTTAATTGGGGCCACGATCGTCTAGAATCGTAAGCATAATTCGTTACAGCAACAAATTGAACACTTTTTCGAAAAACACAAATATCAAGTGATCTAATCATGTCGTCCATTTATGTCGGTGCATATATAACACGCCGATTTCGACTTGAAAACTAATTTGCTGAGAACAGCATTGAATCGTTCTCGAAATTGACATTTTTCATTTATACATATTAATTATAAGTGACTACGTTTTTGACACGAAAATATTGTCTCAATGACGATGGCGGTATTTTATACATTTTATTGCTTTTTTCTTCGTGAAACTTTCTGATTAAGTTGTTCGTAATTTCCCGTATTTTAGACTGGCTTCGGGTTTTTGAAAAAAAAAAGTGTGCACATTTTTTGGTTAAATAATAAAAATTTTCGGTTTCACATCAAATCTCATTTAACTTTTAATAATTTTTCTCAGGTTTCATCACCCGTTCGCACGACATGCCACGTGCTTCAATTGTCCCGGTGGCTGATGCCATTCAGGTGGTAGAAGAATTCATCAAATACTTCACAAAAAAACCATATCCCGTATATTCATCCAACGTATGGAAAGATATGAGTAAGTTTTTACAAGGACGATGGACTCCGCACAATGTATATGTGAATGTGCGACACAATAGACGATTGATAGTGTCAACTGCATGTGCGAACAAAGGCATACCATTTGAGGATGAATCAGCCGACCACAATCATAATGACACCACACTCGATTCGACGGTGACTAATCCTGCCAATTTTGAGACTACTGAGGACGAGTACGACTTTGAAGCAAAATCTGCAGGTCTTGACAGTTTCAAAGTCCGCATAACGAACGAAGAGTGGAAATCCATGTTGGAATCCCCTGTCCAGTACGGGGATAGAAAGTATCCCATATTAAAGAGAGGTGCGTGGACAGATGTATTATCACTTGCCATCTTCCACCAAACGCAACTTCCATGCGCATTCGTCTTTAAAAATTCAAAAATTTATGTTACACCTGGAAGTCTGCATTACGTACGGATTAAAGGATATTGCAGAAGCAAAACATGTGGAAACCAGCTATTTTGTTACATTGACAAAGACCCGGGCGATGCTGATTTCGACATTACTTTGAAAACTCGGGACACCCTCTACGAAAATCATGAGGATGTCAAACGTCCACTCAGAGGTCTTAAGCGACAGGAAGTTGGTAAGGCAGTATTCTACGAAGGATGTGGTAACTGGCAAAAACGCGAGGTTCTGAAAGACACACGGTTCGGACATAGCGTACCGATGCATATCCCAAATCTACAGGTTTTACGCCAAGCAAAAATGGAATATGTCAATAACCAGCTGCAAGTCCAACCATCTGATGGAAAAGATATTGTCAATACAATTGAAAAAAT
Source organism: Tenthredo livida (assembly GCA_963992785.1). Classification (NCBI taxonomy): domain Eukaryota; kingdom Metazoa; phylum Arthropoda; class Insecta; order Hymenoptera; family Tenthredinidae; genus Tenthredo; species Tenthredo livida. The sequence goes on from OZ023073.1 coordinate 7,790,410, forward strand.
GAAGAACATTGCACCGTATCATGGATTCATACACGAGGTGAAGCGGGAGAAGTTTTATGTATCTTTTGGAACTCCGGCACAATTGTATGCGTATAAACAGTACTGCAAGACTGTCCAGCCCAACTCTACAATATCCGTAGATGGTACAGGGAGCATTGTCAAGCCATTGATTAGATACGACGGGTCCCAATCAGGTCACATATTCCTTTATTCAGTAGTTGTGAACTTTGATCATACAACACTATCGGTTTACGACCTATTGACTGAAAGTCAAGAAACCGATGTTTTCTGGTGGTGGCTGAACCATTGGCTGAAACTAGGTGCTCCTAAGCCTGCTTTTGCTGTCTGCGACTCGTCAAGAGCCCTGCTGAATGGAATGTCTCTATCCTTCAACCACCAAACAATCAAAACATACATCGAAACATGTTTTTTGTATGCTATCAAAAGCACAGAGTACTATTACCGACCACCTGTCAACACGTACATCCGACTAGACGTGGCACATTTGATGGCCATGGTACGCCGGTGGAAATGTGTCAAGAACATGAGACACGTCGTAGTGAGACAATTTTTCCTTTACTGCGTCGCTTTAATGTGTGACTGCCAAACACTGGAACAATTTCGTGACATCTTCTCATTAACATGTACGGTTGCGCTTCACGCGTTTCTAGATTCAAAAATTCAGGTCATACGTGATGGCACTGTCAACGATGCTAGAAAGAAATTAGAAACATATATTGCCACCAGAAATCTTACTTCTGCTAATGAGGATGATGAAGCTGACGGTGACGAGATGTGCTACGAAGATGAGAATGAAGACAATGAGGCCACAAATCGCAGTCGAATCAAAGAATGGATTATCGAATTAAGATCAACAAGCGAAATTGCTGAGAGCCAAGGTACTGAGCCGAATCCTTTTTACTTTGACGAATTTATTCAACGTTTTCTACCACTTGCGTATGAATTTCCACTATGGACTGGGATTGCAATTCCTCACGAGGTTCAACGTGGAACCTCAACATTTTCAGAAGGACACTTTAATGACCTAAAAAACAGGGTGTTGAGGAATTATCCCAGGCCACTGCGAGTGGATAAATTTCTAAAATTGGAATTTGAAGACAACAAAGGCAGTGCCACAATTCTGTCATCTAAATTGAAAAACTATAATCAAGTGACAAATGCTCATCCTAGTTCAAGTCCACCATTACGGGAGAGACAGGACGCTGACCGTCGCAAGAAACTTCCTAATAATAAAAATACTCGGGGTATTACACCCACTAATGTTGGTGAGATCAACAACAACAATGAGCCCAAATTCAACGACAAAACGGATATCAAACAATGCACCGTCCAACAGAATACAATACAGAATGACTTCAAGCTACAACCTCTCATAGAGCATGAAGAGGAACTTCCGCCTACTCCAGATGCCACAGAAATGTTCCTAACATCCACTAATGCTGATGACATTAACAATAACAATGATCCCAAAATAAACGACACAAAGCATATTATTGATCCGATTCTCCAAAAAAATACGAACACACAGAAAGGGATAGGTAAATACTTTAGGCCACAACCCGATATAGAACACTGCAATAATCGAGCAACTAATATTAAAAAATCTTGGTTACTCCAAAATGGTAACAAGGTGCACCATTCTGCTCAGATAAATGGAAAATCTTATTTCGCCTATAATACTTGTGGCTGGGACTCCATAGTCCAAATACTGTCAAACAGTGCAATGGACGATCCAGAGTACCTCAGATCAATAGACACATCCACTAATGGAACATTACAGTTTGTTGTAAAGTTTACTAAAACAGGACCATCTGCTGCTTTATACAAAGAACGAGTGAGAGTTTTGAAACCGCTTTTCGAGGATAATGTGAAAGCAAATTACAACAAAAGTAAAGTACTATCTTCATACTCTATTGATATATGGGGTAGTGTTGCTGCAATCTGGACAAGATGCTTCCGCTCACATCCTTGTGCTTTCGATTCGTATGAGTGCCGAAACTGTGGTAACAGGACTTTACCTGTTGTCGCGTTATGTGTGAACCATAAAATCATTGGCAAAAATGGATTTCAAGCTCTACACCAGGCGTTAGATTTATCCGACCACCCTCGCACGATTCGATGTTCCAATGAGAACTGTTCCGAAATGTGTATGGAGTACCGCAACTATGGTTCTCAAATATTTATCGAACTGGACATTCGACCAGAATTATCCGCAAGTAAAGGAATGGCTTGTAAACTCAGAGACTTTCCGGAAATTCTAGATTTGGGTGATCAGCATTATCGGTAATCTGATTTTTACCAACATATTAAGATTATGAAATTATCGCTTGCCTAAAAGCTGCGTACCTTACCATTCGTATTGTATTTCAGGCTAGCCGGTGTTGTGGCTGCCACCCCTGGCCATTTTTTTGCATATCGTCGACGAGGCAACAATCTTTGGGAATTATGCAATGACACGAACACGAAAGTGATGCGGGCAAGTTCCACTACAACTATAGTACCCCATGGTGCAATATATATCTGCATGAAGCAGAAATTTTCACCAGTTGTATTACCAGAATCTCGACAATCTGCAGAGGAAGAATACTTTCCCGTAAAAGTGCCGTTGAACGATTCAGACGTAACATCCCAAGATAATTGGCGAAACAAGGGAGACACCGAAATAGTATATTATGTGGCATGCCCGTAAACCAAGTGTTTTTCGGCGAGAATAATGATTTCAGAACGAGCTAAAGGCGAGCCGAAGGCGAGCCGAAAGCGAGTTCTGAAATCATTATTCGAGTCAAAAACGGTTTACGGGTGCGCCCCATACTTTATTTTTTTCGAAATAGGCATGAAAAGTCACTTTGACGCCTGTTGAGATTCACAGACGAAGAGTGAGGCTATGGTGCGATCTGTCACGCACTTCGAGTTGCGCATCTCAACTGCCGTATAAAGACTTTATACGGCAGCTTTGGAATGCGCACTTCGAACTGCGCATCCAGACTGCCGTATAAAGACTTTATAGGGCAGTTCTGAAATCAGCCATATAAAGTGCTACTTTGTGGATCGAAAACAGGCGTCATAAAGTGACTTTTCAATGCCTATGCCGAAAAAACTTTTGTTATAAGTCTAACGATGATAACAACAACTCTGAAAATTCTTCAAAAGTGATACAAGCTGATGATGCAGTATCTAAAATGTTGATAGACGGTGAAGATTACGAAATCCTCGCATGTTATAACATCACTCTTTAGTCGTCCCACCTATATTTTATCATGGACAAATCCTTAATAGTCTTTATTGGTGAGTATCACGAAATACACATCGACCTTAGTCCCGTGAGTAGTATTATTCTTTATTACACTATTGACTGCATTACTATGAATGATTTTTAAAGGTGGAGAGGAATTACTTAATGAATCTCGCGAAGTGTTTATTATACACAATAATAAAGTATGCATAGAAATGTTGACTTCTCAATCTGAAAATTAATATAATTCTCAATAAAGTTAATCACTGGGTCTTTTCAGTAATTGATTTACTGAATAATAAAGAAATTGTGATCAGATGTAGTGATGTGTCATACTAGCGATATCACTGTCAAATATGTATCAATTTCTTGAGACGGGATATTTTTTATAAGCACTGAGATGAGCAATCAATTATTCCAATGAGTAATACTTATGTGAAGTTTCTCTTTACATCTATCACGATGGTGACTTTGAAGTAACTATCAAAGTAGCAAGTCGTCACGATTCTCGCTGCAAATCAAATGATTACTAGCATTGTGAACATTGAGTACAAACTCTTGTGAAGAATTCAAATCTTCTGTATTATCTTGTCACTCGTTTTTGGAACATGCTTGAACATTTATTGTCTTATTAGATTTAAACTGGGGAACAAATTGATTGAGAAAATTTAACCGGATCTCAATGATCACAAGGGTTACATACCTATGTATGTTTCATTCCATGTATTTGGTTTATTTAAACAGTCGATGTCGAGCACAGCCACGTTAGATTTCTTGGGAATTTGGAATTGAATTTATGGGATTCCGGAGGTCAGGAAGCCTTTATGGAAAATTACTTTTCTCCTTAAAAGGACAATATATTCAGAAATGTAAAAGTCCTGATATACGTGTTTGACGTTGAGTCTGGAGAGTTGGAGGAAAATATGCATTATCATCAAAGTTGCCTTGAAGCCATTCTCCAAAATAGCCCAGATGCAAAAATATTCTGTTGATGGGGATCCACATTGCCGAAGTGCCAAAAAACCAAGAAAAGCGTTGACCGAAGTGAGCATTAGCTTCTACCTCTCTACGAAGATAACGCTGATAAAAGAAAAGAAAAAAAACACCGACCTTTAAACTTGATATATAGTATAAATCAGATTCTTCAATATGACCATCATTAACTGCGCAGGTATTTACCTACCTATACATTTCAGCTCGAGCTAAAATGTTCTATATTTAATTTCAATTACCTTGTCTTCCACGCCGGACACAATTGAGAATATCTATATTGAATATAGTGCATTACTATAACGCAAGTGCAAATTAGTAATCTGTCATATTAATTGAAGAATGTTTTCAGATGAAAAGAATGCCGGCGAGTTTGTGAGACGCGTGACTATCCAGTGGAAGACATCGGAGGCGATTATTCGCGGCCTTTGCGGCCGATCGAATACGTGTCACTCCGGCCTTTGCGGCCGACCGAGTACATGTCACTCCGGCCTTTGCGGCCGACCGAGTACATGTCACTCCGGCCTTTGCGGCCGACCGAGTACATGTCACTCCGGCCTTTGCAGCCGACCGAGTACATGTCACACGTGGCCTTTGCGGCCGATCGACTACATGTCACTTGCAGCCTTTGCGGCCGTTCAAATTTACAGTACAGCAGGTGGAATCTGGGGAAAATCGAGTTCATACACCTATATCGATATAGGTGTACAGCGATCCCGTAATAACGAAAAATATCAGGGTTTTTCGAAATACGAATTCGGATTGGTGATCTTGCTTCTAACATTATGTCTTTCAATCTTTCAATTTACAGCCGACTGCGAATCACACATGACATGTGGCAATGCACAGCCAATTAAATGCAGCTTTTGGCAGCTTTCTTGAGCATTAACGAGGGTCGTTTGAAAAGAATAGAATGTTAACCGGTAAGGATATGCTACGAGCTAAAAATCCTATATTCTAATTAATTCCAGTGTATGCTACACACACAGCTTACTATATTCACGAAATATGTATCAAATATTCATTATTCAAGAGATAGAATAATAGATATTCGTGATGAATAGTTTACAAATGGTTTTATGTCCGTGATTCCGGAGTATTGGAAATATTTGGTGGTTACGTTTAGTATTGTGAAGAGTTTTATAAATACCTACTTCCATCCGTCTTTCACTATATAGTGTATAAGTAAAAGAACATATCTTCTAATTATTCATGCAACATAATTGAGTAAAAATTTGTATCATAAATACAGTATGCTGTGTGGGTATAGCGAGTCCTGGAATGGAATACATTATTACCATAAAAGTATGTTTGCTGTAATCTATAAATGTTCCTGAAAAATTTCTACAGCGACTCGCCACAATTGACAGCTGACCAGTGTTGTTCGGCACCGGAAGATCTGAATTTGCCATATCGTGAACCACTGCATTCGAAGAGGAGAGGTATAGTTGGAGCATACAGCCAACTAATTGTTTTTCAATAGCAGTTATGCTGTGCAACCATAAAAACTGATTGAATAAAAAGTTCATCATCAAATAATGACGAATAATAAACATAATGACACTCCCAAGTGTAGGTAAGTACTGAGGCTGACAAACAACGTATTGCAATGACTGTATTATTATGTATTTATTGTGTACTATACCCACAGAAAGAATATCCTTCAGCCTGATAAAAAATGATCTAGATGAAAAAAAAGTGATATCATTTGAAAATGCAATGATAAATAATAAATATGATATTTAAAAATGCAATAATCAATAAAAACTATGATATTCATTCGAATATGAACTAAAATTGCCCGCTGTAATTTATTCCTGCCGTATACGATAATATATCGATACCCACGTTCTAATACGTCGTAACCCACATTTTTAAAATTGTTCAGGAGGCCATGAAAACGCTTCACTATCACCATTGAACGGATAGGACTTGACGGATTGGAATATTTATTTAAAAATAGTAAATCAACGATTTGACCGCTAAAACTTGAACATAAGCTACACAACATTATTATCATTCAATTTTAAATAAAAAGTCAATTTCTGAAATTTTGTGGGTTACGACGTATTAGAACGTTGGTATCAATATGTACCTATATAAAATGGATAGGACCTATCTAAAGGATCCCGCCTGAGTGGATATTCCGGATAGACGTTCGACACACGTGATTTCCCCCACGCCTGACAAGCATGAAAGAAGGCCCATTTCATGCATATATCATGAAAATAATTGTTTTCAAGTGCCAAACGACCGACATGAGAATCGTTCAGAATTTCGACCCTATAAAATATTTGCCACGAATTTCGAATCACCGTACGGATTTATCTTAGCAAGGATTCCGTCATATTGTTGTAGATTGTAAGACTCCGAGCAGTGACGCTCCTATCATAGGGCTCTGGTGCCTAGGCTTTTTTTTGTTGTAGAGAATCAAATGGTTCGTCGATCCTTTTGCTGAGTATATGCCATTGTATGGATAAATAGAGAGATATCGACAAAACAGTTATTCATATTCATTATCCGGATTATATCAATGTTCAGAGTTCGGGGCACTCATTCATCTTAAGTACGCTACTGCTGTAGACAGAGAAAATATAGCTCAAATGGTTGTGATAGCTTGAATTTTTCGAAAACAGGAGATATATCACCCAAATTATATTTCCGCGAACTACTAATATGAAAAAAAAATGATGCCCATTCCCAATTGCTTCGATAAGAAGCTTGGAGTGAACGATAGTTTGTACGCTGCACCTATAAGCGCAGCTTTGACTTGCGTAGTGACGGCGCTGGGCCCGCCATTGGCTTGAATTTCGATGGAATTAATTTTGAACTAATATCCCTATAGAATTTCTTTGTTTGCAACAAAGTAGAAAATACACAACAATCGTAAAAGAACCCAGGTAGCAAAATTCAATAAGTCATCCAAAAGCTATCTAAAGGATGCCTAATGTCCGTCTGGAAGTTACTATAAGTTACCAAGTGTCTGAAAGCTAACTTATAGTTAACAAGTGTTTGGAAGGTAACTTATAGTTAACTTCCAGACGGACACTAGGCATCATTTAGATAGCTTTTGGATGACTTATTGAATTTTGCTACCTGGGAAGGCGTCCTTTTCACAACTGGCCACCATCTGCAACTGAGAGGAGTGAAATGTAAGTACTACCGCAATAAATTGCACATTTGGTTAATTAATTAAAGTTGTAACCGTTGCATTGCTGGCAAATAATGCCGTGTCCGTCATAGGATGCCCGAATTGCCATTAACGTTGATACTTTGGATATTACTCGGTCGTAGTACAATATAATAATTAGCTTTCTTATTCGCGTTGGTTATATATCGAGCCAAGTAGTATGCAACTCGGGCCCAACGAAACATTTCACCTACCGTTATAATGACACTACAGTGGAACCTCGATTATCCGGGAGCGGATCAACCGCGCAGCGGATTATCCAGGATAGTCCCGAATCTTTTTTTTTATAATTACTGAGAATTTTTTTCTGGTTTTCTATCTAATCGTGAGTGATAACTCACGCGAATATACTAAACAGACAAAGATTCACACGTTTTAATTATCCGGGATTTAAACCATCCGAGATTATCCTTGGTCCCGGTATATCAATATTCCAATATACCAATTTTCAGATTTAATCTTAATCCGTTTTCCCCTTTCTAAATTTCGAAAAACCGAACGAAATTATGCATTTGTCCACCTTCAATTATTTATAATTCAGTATGAAAAAGAGATATCGAAAGAATAACCAGCAAGTTTTGCTGTTTTTTTCTTGGATCGTTCCGTAACATAAGGATATAGGTATAGGAGAATATTAATACGTTTCAGTAAAACGAAAACGTAAGCGCGACGATTTTTTTAAATATCAGTTCTATAATTTCTGAGGCCGAACCTCGAATTATAAAGACCCGAACGAAGACGGACGCTGAGTTCTTTTTTTTTTTATACAATTTTTCGACATTTATTTATATGCCGATTTATTGTGAATAATTATTCCGAATGATAAAAATTAGATTTTTGATGTTCACCGAATGTATGAAAATGCTCTACAACTTACACTTCTCTGTTTTCAGAATGCAACAAACAATTATCATGGGAAACCGAATCTTTAGAAGTCCGGCACCAAAGCCCAAGGGTCAGTCGCATGTGATGACGTTTATTGGCGAAGTTTACTTTTAGGGAAAGCTTGCCAAGAATGGCGTAGACTGTACTATTATAGTATGTTGTTATTTATTACATTAAATTTTTATCAGGAGCAGAGGTAGATAATAACGACCTCGAGGAGAGGCTGGCCAAAATCGAGGCGGATAGGCAGGCAGAGTTGCGGGCAAAGGTGGAATGGGAGGAGAAAATGAAACAGGCGGCGCTAATTGAGGAAGAAGTGCAGAGGAGACTAAAGGATATAGAGGTCAGATGGAAAAGGGAGCAAGAGGAGAAGGATAGAGTGCGAGATGAGGTGGAGAGGGGTGTGCTGAAACGCCTCAACACCGACGGAGGCCCAATACATAACAGACAGAAGACAAGGGCTGGGCAAGGAAAGGCAGCAAGGGACGAGAGGTAGGTAGATCTATACTATCAAGGGTTGATGGTCTAAAAATGAGCAGATGTTGGTGAAAATGATAAAAAATCGAATTTCAACAATTCAAGTTGTCGAAGTAAGAATTTAATTCGTATTGATTATTGGCAGGTATATAGTAGTTGAAGTAATGCAGATATTACCTCTATCCAACAATTTATTCACAAAGAGATTACCTCTAAAGTACACGACAATTTTATACAACACATTTGGAAGCTTCTGATTACTGTATTGTTCCAAATATAGGGTAGACGTACCGGTTTCGGCCACCTTAGTACCGTTTGTGGTCACCACTTGCTCCATTTGTGGCCATACCCATTACCATGTAAATCAAAGCCTGGCCACAAACGGTACAAAACTATTTTAACAGCTTTAATAATTAATAACTTCACTTTAAACAATCAAGTACTGGAAAAGTTGCGTTTAATATTTGCTGTAGGGTATGTTTTCGTGATCAATTCAATAATTGAATAGATTTATAATGCTAGAAAGGAGAAAAGCATTAGTCAAGCATGGCCACAAATGGTACAGTGGCCACAAATGGTACGTCTACCCTAAGTCGCGGTTTTTCGTTGCTAATATCATCAGCAAAAATCTTCCTCGACTCATATGCGGGGTCGACTTATATTCGGGATTTTTAGGAAATTTACCTTGCTGATTGGAAAAAAAGGAACTTCTTATTGAAAACAGTGCAATACCTATGATAAATTTCCATGTCAACGGTTTTAATCCGAGTAGCACTAAACTCGACTTAAATTCGGTATCTAAAAAAAAGGTCCCGAAATGTAGTCTGGAAACTGGGGGTCGACTTATATTCGGAACAATATGGTATTATTTTTTGAGTGAAAAACATTCAATTTTCATACTCAAGCGAACAAATATTCTGTTTATAGGTTCAGGTGGTCGAGGAGGAGGCATCAGCCGTATTAAGTTTGTTGTAAAAGAAAATATATAACATATATATATTTCATTTCCCTATACCTCAGTCTTCTCTGTACTTCTTCCTCAATCCGGGCCGTGTGTTCCACTTTTTCCTCCGACTCCGCCTTTGCCTCTAGTATATATATAAAGATAATCCTCTGTAATCATAAAAAAAGAATAAGTACATTTTTTGAAAATTGAAAATTGTTCATTATTTATTCTTAAATTTGCCTTGATCGAATACAATTATTGTAAATTATTTCTTCCAGTGACTTTATGACGAGATACTATTACCGACTTTCATTCATATATCAAGGTATATTGTTGATTGAGGAAACTACGATTTTAGTGATAAATTACAAAAAACTCAGTCGTATAATTATTTTAATAACGTTGTGGCATGAGCAGCAGCAAGAGCAGGTACATACATAATTCCATGGGTAATTGAAATCATGAATAGATATTTATATTAAATGGAGCAACTCGTGTAATTCGGGTTTTGTATTTGAAAAAACCGCTGATGCAAAAGATAAGACTGCCCACTTTTAGTAATGATTAGCAAGTTCTTCAGATTTATTAAAGATAATAATATTCGAGCTTGTCGGCAGCCATTACTTCAGGAGCACTTCAATATCGAAGTCATACGGGAAAAATTTAAAACACTTGAGTGGTAGCATGTGAATTTGAAAACATCTGCAGAAGATGCACGAGGAAGACAGAATTAAATCATAATAAGACACTCACAGCTTCGCAGTCATCGAAAAGGTAGTTCTCTGACGACGCATCCGTACACATGTGACGTCGGGTTTATCCAGTAACATTTTGGAGTATTCGCGATGCCACACACGGTTGACTGGAAAATAAAAGATACATAACTGTAATTGCGGAAGAATACACAAAATGTAGAAGTAAATAATTGTGATGAAATTGACTCCATTGGCATGAACGGGTGAAAGTTCTCACCTGCTCCGGAATAATCACGCACAGCGGTCTCGAGCAATTTGGAGCAGCGAACAAGGGGGCCATATTGAATTATCGCACCTGCCGGAAGTTGATTTTTTTTTGCCGTTTTGGCTTATCTCCTATTGGAGAATGTAGCCTGCCGGAAGTTTATGCGAAGGTAGCTGCGTAGATGAGTCGCGTTCACATCGCAGCCATATTTTCTGCCCATCGGAAATTCCCTAGGATACAATTGCCTCAATTTTGAAGAATGAACTACTGACTATCAAACAGCGGGGATGCGTTATCAATCACCTACGAACGACCTTCAAACGATTGCAGGCGAGAAAAGTCAAATTCGAATGGTATATGCAGTTAGTGCGGAGCTACGGTGGATTTAATTTCCTAGGACTGGACAAGTTTCCGAAACCGATGATTTTTGTTTCCGTCTGAATATATTAATGACTATCAAACAGCGGGAATGCGTTATCAATCACCTACGAACGACCTTCAAACGATTGCAGGCGAGAAAAGTCAAATTCGAATGATATATGCAGTTAGTGCGGAGCTACGGTGGATTTAATTCCCTAGGACTGGACAAGTTTCCGAAACCGATGATTTTTGATTCCGTATGAATATATTAATGACTATCAAACAGCGGGGATGCGTTATCAATCACCTACGAACGACCTTCAAACGATTGCAGGCGAGAAAAGTCAAATTCGAATGGTATATGCAGTTATTGAGGAGCTACGGTGGATTTAATTCCCTAGGACTGGACAAGTTTCCGAAACCGATGATTTTTGATTCCGTATGAATATATTAATGACTATCAAACAGCGGGGATGCGTTATCAATCACCTACGAACGACCTTCAAACGATTGCAGGCGAGAAAAGTCAAATTCGAATGGTATATGCAGTTATTGAGGAGCTACGGTGGATTTAATTCCCTAGGACTGGACAAGTTTCCGAAACCGATGATTTTTGATTCCGTATGAATATATTAATGACTATCAAACAGCGGGAATGCGTTATCAATCACCTACGAACGACCTTCAAACGATTGCAGGCGAGAAAAGTCAAATTCGAATGGTATATGCAGTTATTGAGGAGCTACGGTGGATTTAATTCCCTAGGACTGGACAAGTTTCCGAAACCGATGATTTTTGTTTCCGTCTGAATATATTAATGACTATCAAACAGCGGGAATGCGTTATCAATCACCTACGAACGACCTTCAAACGATTGCAGGCGAGAAAAGTCAAATTCGAATGATATATGCAGTTAGTGCGGAGCTACGGTGGATTTAATTCCCTAGGACTGGACAAGTTTCCGAAACCGATGATTTTTGATTCCGTATGAATATATTAATGACTATCAAACAGCGGGGATGCGTTATCAATCACCTACGAACGACCTTCAAACGATTGCAGGCGAGAAAAGTCAAATTCGAATGGTATATGCAGTTATTGAGGAGCTACGGTGGATTTAATTCCCTAGGACTGGACAAGTTTCCGAAACCGATGATTTTTGATTCCGTATGAATATATTAATGACTATCAAACAGCGGGAATGCGTTATCAATTACCTACGAACGACCTTCGAACGATCGCATGTTAGGAGAAGGAGATTTCAGTTCGAAACAACAAATAAGGTCACGATTTCTGGTCAGTAGTTATCTGGGGGAAACTATCCTAGGGAAATTCCTTGGCACTACTCTATGATTTATAATTTTAAATTAATTTACGGATGATCCTTTGGTTATTTCACGTCGGGAATGCGATATTCAGCACCTACAAACGACCTACAAACGATTGCGTGTGATAAAAATCATATTTGATAACCATTTACGATTAGTGAGGGGCCAAGTTAAATTAATTCCCTAGACGAATTTGTTTTCTATTTTATAGATAAACTATTGACTATCAAACGTCGCGGATAGAATATCAATCACCTACAAACGACCTACAATCGATTAAAAAAAAAATCAATTCAATCGGGGTAGATGAGGGGCTAAGTATATGGAGCTGTTTCTCGTATCAAATAACACTATCCTGATACTTTGCAACCCAAGCGTTTTCTCTCATCATCCTCTCGTCTTATATGGCGACCCGCTACAAAATTAAATAATCCATAAATAAGTAATTTCATTCCATTTCTCGTGATAGCACTAATCTTAATTTGGAGAAAGCTTAATAGAGTCGAACATACAGACACAAGTTGCATACCAGAATGTAAGAAATTGATTGAAATTTGTCATTAAATTATGAACATATTATGAATATACATTATCCATGGATTAAAAAAACTATCCGCACCGAAGGTCAAGGCACTACGTTGACGTGAAGTGTAGAATAAAGCCTATCGGAGTCCAACAAACAACGTTGACTGAAAATCTCATTTTGACTAGATGATACGGAGTTAGATTATAGGTCTCGTCGGAATCCTACGTATAACGTTGACTCACAATTTGAGTCTCAGCAGACGAGCCTTCGGACATAAGCTTAACGTGGAGCTTGAAGTAAAATTCGTTGCAATCCAACGCTTGAACTCGGCTTTATTGGTCTGGCTCCTTGCCGTTCCCTATATCGAATAATGCTATCCTCATATTTTTCTACTTCAACATTTTCTCTTGATTTTCTCTTGTCAGACTTCCTCAGGCGATAACTTGCTAAACAATTGAACCGAAAAAACCGTTTCTTCTGATAATTGCATTCATAAATCAGTTAATATTCATCTGACAGTCTTGTCCGTTTATAATTGTTATTTTATTTATCACCATGAATTTTACACGTCAACCGATTCGCATAACCTCAAAAGCTCGAGATCGTAGGATTTAAGATTAACCCATCGAAACATTTTTATTGGTGACTATCACATTAATGTACTTGGCGTAAGGTTTTGGCACCCGAGGGGCTTGCGGTGGGTATTCACTAGTTTTTGTACGTTCAAATTTTGTATTAAGCATTGCTCGTATTTCTCTTATTTCCTTTATTATTGGGATTTAAAAACATGAAATGACAATACGCGTCTGCTAGTGTAGGAGACCATAGACATAGAGCATGGACTGCGCATTCGGGCCGAAAATCGCTCGGTCGGTAGAAAGAGACAGCATATTCACGCGGCCAAATCTGTTTCTTTCTAACCAACAACGTCAAATTCATAGAAAGAGACAGATTTGGCCGCGTGTGTTACCCTTCTCTCTCACTTTCGGCGTTACCATAGGCTGTATAGGGAATGCGCAGTCCATGCTCTATGTCTATGTAGGAGACGGCTTCTGTCTGCGATACTGGCGCTATCTACGTCGGAACTATCTCGTACTGACGTCACTCTACAACTTTTGTGTGGATTTTCCCGTCTAGTGATTGCATGGGAATGGTTTGAACGAGAATCTTGGTCTGACGACGACGAAAACGAAACATTTTACAATGAAACGGGGTATCAGAATTTGTAGTTAATCATATCTCAGCACTCCGGACACCGATTTAATCGATCTAAGGCTCAAATGAAAGCTTTTCATGCCCACATCCTAGATTAAATTAGTTTCAATCTGTGTATATTGTGAGGTGAAAGAAAACTACGATAGTAGTTCGCGGTATAGGTTAGGGTAGCTGCCTCACGGGTATATAGACTCGTTGAGTCTCGCGCTTGAAAAAATTTTTTTTTTTAATGTACTTGGCGCGAGACTCTACCGAGTCTCTTGATACTCAAACAGATGGAGATTGAGACCATGATGCGAGCCAATAACAATTATTCTGCAGTAATTCAAAACAGGTGGAAATTGCATGAAGCCTTTCTTTCAGCGTTTTGTCTCATCAAAGATGTTATTGTCGAAAAAACAGAATGAGGGAACACTGCATTTTGATATTGCATTTTAATATTGGACATTTTCGATATGTACGATACCGATCTGTAATCAAATTATCTACCAACATTACCATTGGTGATGCTGCATCTGGTCAGAAAGGATCGTGAATTCAAAATTTTTGGACAGAGGATGGAAATATTAATAAGAATATAAGAGATCTTCGATATGTGTGACACCGATCTTGAATCAAATTATCTACTGATATTACGATTGATCACGGACGCGCCAGAGAAAAACTAGGAAATCTCATATACGAGGTGGAGTTGGACGATGATCGGGTATGGAAACGGCACATGAACCAAATACGCGCAATCGGCCAGTAACACGCCTTCGAAAGAAGCCTCGAACAACCTACGACGTAAGATACGAATAAACACGAGCAAAACCATATCCTCGCTAGGAAATCACGACAGTCGGGCCACTGGAACCAACAGAGAACTAGAGAAGTAAACTATTTGTACAGGGAACGGAGAGAACGCTGATCGGAATCTAGCGCCGGAAGCCCCCTGCACAGCAGAAAAAAAAAATAAAAAATAAAATTAAAGCCGAAAGCGGGCTGGTAAAGAACAACGAAGGAATAGAGTCAGATCCCTTGAACTTGCGCAGATCGCTGAGGAATCGCAGGGAACCTGCACGGCTACAACACACGTAGGGTTATACACTATTTACAACGAGAGGGAGAGAGAGAGATATGCCTGCTATATATACGGCGTAAAGACACATTCAAATCCGACCGCCGGTAAGAGAACGAGAGTGCGCATGAAAGGGAAAAAGGGAAAAATGGAATAAAAGGGAGCAGCATCCGTCAAGTATAACAGAGCTCTGTTTGGATGAAACCCTGCCGGCATGATAAACACATTCAAGCTATCAATCACACACTCAGCCGTGTTTGCAGCGTTACGAACGTAATTTAGAGATTTCTTGAAAAAACAATAAAGGAAATCTATGAGACCGTATCGCAAGATGTATCCGCAACATACACAGCAAAATCACTAAATGATCTCAGAGATCTCTTGACGATGTGACGCAGTCAATAAATTAATACAAATTTAAAACTCGCTGACGAACGAACAGCATGGTAAAGTGATCTGTGTTAATGTTGAATCGAGCAGAAATGAATACTTTCAAAACTCGGTGGAATTTCAAAACTGTAAGTACATTACGTCGCGATTTTGAAGAGTCATGACAGAAACATCCTGTTGATGTGTCTACTGGATAAAAACTGTGCTTCACAAAATCAAATGTTTGATTTTTGGAAATATGAATGAAATATAAATGAAAAGTCTACACCCAGAGAAAAATCTGGTTAACTGCACTATAAATTATTGTTCGCTGAGAGGACAGTCCGAATTTATAGTCACTAGAACTTATCAAATTATGTTGTTCTGAACTATAAATTTACCGTTAATTTTGACAAAAGTCGTACGGTCAATGTAGCAATATAGAGATCTGACCATGTATGTACAGTCGGTCAAACTATATTCATTTAGTCTGCGCTAACAAATTATTTGATTAATATTGACCATTTCTATCAAGTAAAACTAGTTGTAGATAGTTTTTTTTTAGTGCAGTTGACTCTGGGAGAAGTCGGAGTAATCATTTTATATGGTTATGATAAAAATCCAAAAATAGTTAAACTAGCCATTTTTAGATAAATCAATATGAGAATATATTGAATCATATATAATATATAAATATATATAAATATATATAAATATATATAAATATTTATATGTATATTTTTTATCACGTTTTGTAGACCGGCAGAGGAAGGCAATTTAAATTAAAATTCTATCGAAAGAATATTGGGGGTTTTCGATATGTATGATACCGATCTTGAATCACATTATCTACTGATATTACCATTGATCACGGACGTGACAGAGAAAAACTAGGAAATCTGATATACGAGGTGGAGCTGGACGATGATCGGGTATGGAAACGGCACATGAACCAAATACGCGCAATCGGCCAGTAACACGCCTTCGAAAAGAAGCCTACGACGTAAGATACGAATAAACACGAGCAAAACCATATCCTCCCTAGGAAATCACGACAGTCGGGCCACCGGAACCAACAGAGAACTATAGAAGTAAACTATTTGTACAGGGAACGGAGAGAGAGCTGACCGGAATCTAGCGCCCGAAGACCCCTGCACAACAGAAAAAAAATTGAAAAATGAAATTAAAGCCGAAAGCGGACGGGTAAAGAACAATGAAGGAATAAAGTCAGATCCCTTGAACTTGCGCAGATCGCTGAGGAATCGCAGGGAACCTGCACGGCTGCAATCACGGTCGCCACCTCAGGCCGACTTCTGAGCCGGAGATTGGCAGGCGGAAGGGGGGGGGGGGGGGGGGGGGGGTAAAAATGAAAATTTCAACGCTTTTTATTAGAAATCACAATAAAACTACTTAGAAACGTTTGTACGGTTGATCGACTAGTTATAAATACGCAACATTTTCACTACAAGTAAATGACAAGTAACTCCACGAAGCGAACGAAAATTATGTTCAATTTTGGTTATTAGCTTTGAATTTGAAAATATATTTTGAATTTGCTGATACACTTTTCAACAAAGGAGTCTGGTCTGGATGACAAATAATGGGTCATACGTTTCACCCGGAGATTTAGTTTTTAACCCGGAACCCGGAGTAAAGTAACCCAAACCCGGAGTCTCCGGGTCAAACCCGGAGTGGTGGCAACCCTGGCTGCAATACACGTAGGGTTATACACTATTCGAACGAGAAAGAGAGAGAGAGAGATATGCCTGCTATATATCCGGCGTAAAGACACATTCAAATCCGACCGCCGGTAAGAGAACGAGGATGCGCAGGCGTCGCAGCGCTGCGAGATATACGCCATTAGACATAACCCGAGCAGAAATTTCACGACGGCGCGATATTGGTCCAACGCTGCAGCCGCTCGAAAAATCTTGGCCCGCGATTGCTATTTAATTTTGGTCCGTGATTGAAATGTAACGCTGTTCCGTATTGGCCCGATAACACCGAAAGAAAGTCGGACCAAGCTTGGGTGCCGGCACCGGACCAAGATTCGATGTTACGGTGGCCCAATATTGCCTGACGTGCTTGGGTAAATGGCGCGTTTCTGATTCGGGCAGATATTGGCATCCATCCACGGCCCTATATAGTCTTGCGTTATTGGGCCAGTATATCATGCCCCGTATTTATTTTATAGAATTTATAAATAGGTGTTTTGAGGCCAGTCTTGTTCCGAGATTCCGGGCCGTGGTATGACCGTTGCATGGGCTGCTGGTTCAAGTTGGACCTCAGACCAAGATTGTCAACCACGGTATAACTTCTGCAACGGCTGCTAGCTCAGGTTCGATCTCGGACCGAGATTGTCAACCACGGTATAACTTCTGCAGCGGTTGCCAGCCAGAGGCCAATGTTGGGTGCTTATCCGACGTTGGCGACTAACCGCCGCAATGATTGCCAGCCAATGGCCAATATTGGGTGTACATCCGACGTTGACGACTGACCACTCCAACGGTTGCGCCGCGATGGCCAATATTGGGTGAACATACTACGTGGATATATTTGAACGATCTATTGGCAACCAATATGGAGCCAGCACTGGCCCAATCTAGTGCAACAACATGTATCCGTTGTCGCGGTTCATGATATTGTGCCGAACTCGGGCCAGCTGGAATTGACAATGCAAAGCCGTTACATTAGAACATTAGAATGCCAATATTGGTTCGACGTTGGTACGTCCAATAAGAACAACCGCGGTTCATCAATTTCTGCACGGAATGGCGATTGATCCGCAACCAACGTTGGGTGGGTCTCTCGTGCCGAGCCACGGCCGTCGTATCAGGGGTCATTCTGGATCCGATATTGCACAGATATCGGACGCCGATGTTCAACCGCTGTCCCGGGGGTTCATTCGGAACGAACGTCGGATGGATATCTCATGCCGAGGTACACCCGCTGTATTCGGTGCCAATCTGATACCAATATTGGGCCGAGGCAGTGGGCCAGGGTATAACCATTAAATTAATTTTCGATATTGGGACAGGGTCGGGCCGCTAAAAACTTTCGATATTAGGCCGTCACATCGGGATGCCGATATCGTTTTCACGTTGGCCCGTTCTATAAGAACCGCCGCCGTGCTAGGATTTCTGCTCGGGAAGTCAGATATACGAGTCACCTAGGTCACAGCGTGTGAAGAGACACCAACGAATAAAGTTATAAACGATTTATTGAACCCAAGGTCAGGGTTGCGATTCTGTAACTCTCCGCTAACTCCGCTAACTCCGCTAACTCCGCTAACTCAGCGGAAACCGTTGGTTGGCTGAGAAGCGTCCAATCGGAGACCTTTTCGGATCGGTGGTCGTACGGCGCCGTGGACTTTGCCCGGCCGCTAGTCGCAACAAACGCGAGGTCCTAATTTTTTATTTTTAATAATAATTCATAAATATATTATAATATAGATTGTACTATTTATTTTAATGAGAAAGATATTATTTGATATTGAATATAATATTTTATTAATTAAATTCAATATTGATATAGATTTACTAAGTTTATTTTAGTATTTATTTTTACGCGCGACAGAACTAGGCGGTAATGCTTTAAAGTATTAACAATTTTCTAACCGTTTATTCGATTGAAGTGAAACTTTCCAGAAAACTTATTTGGACCTTGATGAACAACTTTCTCACTGGAAGTTTTCGGTTGCTCGAAATTCGTTCGACTTCCGAAGCCATTTAAGATATTCATAACTGATTTTTGCAATGTCGCGGAAAAAAATTGATAACTTTCTTGGTAATAATAATATAAACCTTTTTATTCTTTAACCAATCCTGAAACACTGTAATACATGATTCCTGCAAATTTCGTTCAAAAATTCTGAAAATCGAGTAAGCTAAAGCGAGTTGAAGTCAAAATAGACGAGAATTAAAATAATAGACCGATAAAAATAATAAACAGACCGATCCGAAACGATCTCTGATTGGACGCTCCTCAGCCAACCAACGGTCTCCGCTGAGTTAGCGGAGTTAGCGGAGTTAGCGGAGTTAGCGGAGTAAACGGAGAGTTACAGAATCGCAACCCAGGGCTAGTGTTCTATTCCGCACCTTATTTGTATTTACTTATTTTATTTCGGCTGACGATGATAATGACTATGGTGAATATCGTAGATTCTAAAACCGAATTAAGCCAAAAAAAAATCTACGACTATATTCCATGGGGAATACTTCATGGAACTGTTTTGAATTTAAATTTATAATAAACACTTTTTTGTTGATTTTTTTGTTATTTTAATTTTTTGTGTTTTTTTGCAAATTTGTCGTTGTGACATCGATACTGTAAGACTTACTGAAATATGTGAAAAAAAAGAGATACTTTGACGAACTGCTTTCTAACTTGGAGAGTGAATTCATATTCATATTCTACACGTTTCGTAGCATGATAAACGGGGTCGACAAAAGGAAAGAAAAAGTAATAAGCCTGTACTCCCTGATAGTACAAGTTTCCAAAAATCCATCTAAAATTTGGGCAACACAAATCGAACGATATTCCTGGGTAATGCGAGTGCTTTTCGGCTATTTAGATTTGGAATAAAAAAACACGAATGCTAAACAACTTTTTGGCCTGTATTATATACGAAACTGTACATAAAACTACAGAATTGACTAATTGTTTACGTAAATTAAAAACAGATTACTATCCAATGAATATGAAAAATCTAGTGGAATGGAATGTTGAACATTCTGACGTGGTCGCATCCTTCCAAACGTTGGCACGCTATTTACCGACTCTGAAATCTGTAACGCTTTTCGATTATGTGATACACCTCACAATCGGCAATGTCGAATATCTCTAGGAGAATAGTTCAACTGTATACTCGACTGCCTACTTTGACGAAATCTCAACAGCAAATCTGATTCGCAAGCATCTCTGCAAATTTTGTACAAGCATTTCATGACTACGTAATCAAAATATCACGGTAAGACCAGGACCCGACGAGAGACCCCTGCACTAGAGCAGCAAAGCACCCAATAGCAACGAAATTTGAATCCGACCATGCCTAAAGAACTGAATAACTTACACCAGATGACAATCGAGCTAACGGAGCAGGACATAGTAAGCGAATCGTGGCATACTACAAGCCCAACCCTATTATTATCAAAAGACCACCAGGTGTTCGACAGCCTAGCTATAAAATCAGCAGCCAGAGGTTGCGGCAGCGTAGGATTGATTATTGCAAGAAACAAAAAATACTATAAAAATATACGGAGGACATATACAAGACCGACGAGTGCATCTCTGTCATAACTGAGCATAGGAACAGGAAAATAATCTTCGTATCTAAACCAAATAAATAAACAAAACACTAATAATAACAGGCACATAGACCCTGAGCAATTACCATGAATTATTCACAATAAAAACCAGATATTCAACGCGAGAGGACGAAACCTCATAGAGTTAACATTAAGGTACTAAGCTCATTGTTATTATCTGACCATCTGCCGGTGAAAGTCAGTTCGAAGTTGATTTTGGAGTACAATAACAGCATGCCGGTTAAGTCTATTAAATGTACAACATGTAAAACTTAGACGCGGTAATCGAGGTAAGCCTAGGTACAGTAGGGTGGCCGTTAGAACGTGAAAAAACATGAATTTCCCGTGCCGCCCCCCAAATCGACTCCAAATGAATCAAGACTCATCCTGTAATTTTTTAAGATTTTTATTTTAACGCTTGACTCTTGGCCACAGAGGATAAACTTCTCCATTTGAAATACACCGGGTCTTTTCAGTTATTATTTCACTGTGGGTCTAATTATGGACGTAAAGATCTGAAATTCTCACAGATTGGTCTACGGAAATGCTGCTATGTGGAAAAAAAGTAGCCACCCCCCTGCCCTCAAGATTGTTTATGAGTCATCCCATGCCAATGTGATGGTTATTTTTTTGCCAATTTCATGAGTTTAGATTTATTTGGAGTCGATTTGGGGGACGGCCCGTAAATTTTGTTCCTAACGACAAGCCTAAGGTACAGATGGCATGGCCTTCAACATAGTAAATTCAATCAAAGTTGTAGCCACAAGACCAAAAATGGTTTGACGAAGAATGCGATAAATACAAAATCTTAACATGTAATTTTTAAAATGTGTATCACGAAAGAGTGATAAAGTATAAAGTATTTCGCCCATTGAGACTTTTGATCAGAACGACCGTATCTCGAAAGTGTTTCGACATTTTTCAAATCCACCGGAAGCCAATTCCCGTAAGATTAGTGCAGGGCTCTCTATGTAATTAGGCAATCAAGGAATAAATCTAATCTAATCTCATCTGGCAATGCTGTGAGTATTGTTGAATAAAAAATTCATTATAGATTGCTTGACGAAATTGAACATAAGAATTGATTTAAGTTTTACCAGCGTCATACCAAAGCTTAGCTCTACCTTTCATAGCAGTTTAAGTCCAAACCAGTTTCGCAATTTCAGGTACATTTTTGATATCAATATTTTTATGTCGGTGCCTGATAAAAATACTGGAGGATTCCATCTTTGAATTGTGGTATTTTGATATCAATGTTATTTATGTGCCATCGCAAAGAACACTCACCTCCACCCACAGTTTACGTGGACTGTATAGGCCTAGCTGTGTTGATTTTTTCGGATAACATTATTCTCGAGTCGTCTGCAGCCTGTGCTTTTAGACTAAGGATTATGCTCCGGACTTTGTGAATCATTCTGGCGTGATACATCACTTGATGAACAGTAGAACTATGATTCTTTGTCGTGTTGATCTATCGTAGTCAATGAATCTGAGTATAAAAACGAAAATCTGAATCGTGACAATCAGATATATTCTTTAATTTTATAATAAAGTAGGACGAGCAATTCAATACCTTCAGATACATGTGCCGACAGAGCTGTCAGTGATTAGCCGGCGCGTACAAAAAAAAAAAATGTTCATCCGAATTTTTCATGATTACAGTAAAAATAAATGATAATTATTCACCTTGTTTTCCATTTCTAATAGAAATATCCCCAGATTCACTTCTAATGATCGAATCGTTCATTATTTTCACAGCAGATTTAGATGATGCATTTGATAATCCGGCAGTGGCAATAACGTAATTGTTATTTAGATCGTCTCGTTGCAGGCTCACTCAGCTTTTTTCCAATCCTTTTACCTGTGTTTTTTGTCACAGATCTATTACGTTTCTTGCAACTGACCTATCCGAGCTATACATTTCGTCAGAGTCTGTTGCAACATTTTTAATTTTATTACCCACGGTCCTGGTGCGATCACATGATTTGGACGGTCGTTAATCCGTTGGATAATGATTTACTGTTAGTATTGGACAACATTGTGCTGATATCCAATCGTGATTTATACGTTTCCTCATTCTTTTCAGATTTTGCCCTTCCTCGAGATTCTCAGTCAGTGGTGAAAGCCCGACTTTCAAGTACACGTAATTTGTTCGTATCTTCTTTGTATGTTGATATGAAAAAGAATAAAAAAAAGTCACAAATGTCTCACGCACAACAAAACAATGCCTCATGTATATATGTACCCCCGAATTTTTTCAAGGGTACCCCCTGAAAAGTTTCAGTACGATGAAAACAGATATTTTCCGTTCTGGCTCATGGGAGCATTGAAATCCGAAATAAGGGTGAAAAAGTATAGATCTCGATAAACTAAGATGAATACATTGAAAATCATGCCAGCTGTAATTTTTTTGGAAATTAGGTAAAAATCACTCGCCAAGTGGGAAATATCTTTTTTACTCGTACTCATTCTCTTCAGATGATGCACCTGAAAAAAGGTGGGGTCGGATTATTTCGAACCACCCAAATTATCGCGCTTCAGATAACCGAATCATTTTTTTAATCACCTTTGAACTCTATGGGATATTGTGGCCAACTTTCGGGAGATGGTGCGCATCGTTCGATGAGTTCCTTAGTCGAAGTAAGATCCTCGCCGAAATAGTACCATGCCAAGATTGATAGGTTAGGTTTAGCGTAAGGTTGTAATCTATTAAGTATCACAGTCACAGAAATAGTCTCGTTATACATTTACTGACAACGGTTGTAAATTAATATGATATTCAAAATTATCATACAAGCAAACAATCTGACAATCGTTGCGCGTGGTTAACGGGATACGACTATTGCGGTGCGCGTCCGCAAGGAAGACGGACGTTGCGACGTTGCCCTTCGTTACTCGCGTGGCTGCGCGCCAACACCGGCGCGGCCGAACCCTGCAACACGTGTTTCAGACAAACTCGCCGGTTCTGAGCCAGCATATTGACGAGTAAAATAATTTATTAATAATTGTGTGTGAAAAAGTGTAATCCGACGATAATTCCGTACAAGCAAGACTACGAGGTACGTACTACATGCACACGTAAGCAATATGTATGAATATTCATAGATATTGTGTTGGGACATCAGCTTTCATATCCTTAGTCTCAACTTTAAAAAAAATTTTATTATAATTATTTGTTTTATTTCTTTTTATTATATCCCAATAACGGTTTTCGCTCGATAACTCCCCTGCTGGAAGTCAACGGATAGAATCTTTATCCACTTGAATCACTTTGGATCCTTTGGATAGAAAGGGATTAAGATAATTAATTTAACCCTATCAACGGTCTATCTTTGCGAATCTCTTGCTATCTTCTTTTGAGTCCAAACTAGGGCCTATCCTTTCCAATCCCTAATTTCCTATCTAATGATATCCATC
Source organism: Tenthredo livida (assembly GCA_963992785.1). NCBI lineage: Eukaryota > Metazoa > Arthropoda > Insecta > Hymenoptera > Tenthredinidae > Tenthredo > Tenthredo livida. The sequence continues at coordinate 7,814,692 of OZ023073.1, forward strand.
GCCAATCCACGTGAATCTTCTTCCATCTGATTTGAATCAAAACTAGGGCCTATCCTTTTCAATCTCTGATTTCCTTTCCAATCCTTTCCACCGCCAATCTACGTGAATCTTCCTCTATCTGATTTAGATCCAAACTAGAGCCCATCCTTTTTAATCTCTGATTTCTTATCTAATTCTATCCACAGCTTATCTATCTGAATCCCTCTGATGGTCCGCTCAAAATAAGAATCGCGCCTATCTTTGCATATTCCCAATTTCTTATCCACTCCCAACTATCTGAATCTCATTCGATGCCTATTTAAATTCAAAGTCCCGCCTATCCGTTTGTATCCCCATTTTCGGTTCCACTTCTATCCACAGTCCATCTATCTAAATCTCTCTGATGGTCTCTTCAAATGCAAAGTCCCGTCTATCATTTTGTACCCTCAATTTCGTATTCACTACTATCCACAGCCTTTCCATCTCATTCCCATTCAATGCCTATTTGAATTCGAAGTCCCGACAATCCGTTTGTAGCCTTAATTTCGCATTCACTTTTATCCACAACCTATCTATCTAAATCCCTCTGACGGTCTGTTCAAATTCAATCTCCCGCCAATCCGTTTGTATCCCTAATTTCGTATCCACTTCTATCTACGACGGGCTACGACTATTACGGTGCGCGTCCGCAAGGAAGACGGAGTTGCGACGTTGTCGTTCGTTACTCGCGTGGCTGCGCGTCAACACCGGCGCGGCCGAACCCTGCAACACGTGTTTAAATATAAATAAATATAAATAATATATGTATAAATATTCATAGATATTGTGTTGGGACATCAGCTTTCATATCCTTAGTCTCAACTTTTTACAAATTTTTATTCTTATCTCTTTCATAATGATGATATATTTTCTCCGTGGGACAATTAATATATTTTAACCCCCATTTTTTATACAATTTTTTTTTTCTCATGATAACGATTGATTAAAACCATGTCTGGAATGCAATGACCGGTAATACGTTTCCAAAAAAAAAAATACATCCCCAACAACGTGTGCAAATTATTACAGAATGTTCGGAGACCTCAAGTGAAATGGGTGTCTGAGTTGACAGAGACTACTTCATATATAACAGTGTTATACAGTATTTTATTGTAATTTCAATTTTATTTTAAATTTATTCATTCGGGTGATTATTCCTTCTACTACGCTGATAATAATACATTGCTACTCAGAAGAGGGTGTCTTCTCTTCTTCTTTAATGAACAGCACTGCTATACGTAAATCCAGTGAATGAACGATATGAAAATGAGATGTTATTTCAATTAAAATGTTTCTTTATAATACTAACTATAACTACCTACCGATTTATTTGATACCTACTGTTTATTCGGATTGGTCTGCTCATTTACTGGATCGAAGGCTGTTTATTGACTGGGTCCAAGTGTTCAATTACTGGTGAAATTGCCATTTCAGTTTCGGATAGGTTCTTTCATATGGATTTCTGTTTGGACAACACGTTTCAACAAGCGATCCCAAATATTTAGGATACGATGTGTCGAATAGAACTGGTTTTGTAAGGCAACAACCATCTAGTATAAAGAAAACCTTCCTCAAAACTGACCGTACGCTTAATCGTTCATTCACTGGTGCACTCGCCCTACTGTAAGTTTTGATATTCTGTCGATGAAAACAGGTGGGATGACTAATTTTGTGAGTGCCAATATAATACTAATGCTGTGGAGTACAGCATTGGACGCGGCAATGCGTGGCATAATAAGGGGCTCAAAGGTAGGAAGTACTGAAATTTGAGGATAAAATTTCAAAAAAATCGATTTTTGTTTTTATTTTTACGGAAAAGTGTTCTTTGAACCCTTATCTTCACGTACACAAATCCTTGAACCGAAAAAAAATTTATTAAGCTCAATAAAGCGTATAATGCGTATCAGCGTTCCAGCAGAAGTTTTCAATTTCCCTATATTTCGATTATTGCTTTTTTAATCTGTGAAAAAAAGTAACTTCAGATGCAGTTTTCCATCAAGCTACAACACTCAAGTGATTTACGTGAGGTAAAAAAATTATAATAATGAAAAATAATTATTTTCAAATCACTGCTACACTCTGAGAAAACATTCTAGTGACTCAGTTTTTTTACAGTTAATTAGTGCTATTTTGATACATGGTACATGATTTTTCCAGATTTGGAAAAAACTATGAAACTAATCAACCGTAAAAGAACTAAGTCACTAGAATGTTTTCACAGAGCGTAGCAGTGATTTGGAAAAAATCCTTTTCAAGGTGTGTATACCCCCATAAGACAACAACTCCAAAATGTGTTTTTCTACGGTTGGAAATCATATTGAAGTTTTTGGTCACACACTTCACCAGAGATGAGCATTCAAATTTATATAGCGAATCAATATTCTTCCAAATGTTTGTATTCATTTTACAAAACCAGATTTACAAGTTATCAACCGCATGATTCGCTGCCCGCAGGACAAATTCCCCATATATATATGTTGAATTTTCTTCAAGTTGCTATAACTTATATCTTGAATTTCTTTAACTTTGTGAATAATTAAAAACAAAAAACATTCAAAGCGATTTATCTCTGAACTAGGTTTCTGGCAGTTGAAAATGTCCAATGAGTCTGAATTTTTGTCGAAAGCGCTTCAAATTTTCATGGTACGTTTCTACACACACTAGCTACAAACCCACGTCAGATTTTGTTAATCGAGACAAAATTACGGATTTGAGAAAAAATAATTGAAAATATATCGTTTTTTTTTCATCAAAAAAAATGTCAAAGTCAAAGTATCGTAGCTATTTCTGAAAACCGATGTGGGTTTGTGTCTCACGCATCTTAAAATATGTGTGTGCAAGCCCAGCAAGATTCAAGAATAACTCAGACGAATGGGAGGTTTTCGAATAAAGCCTATTTCAGAAGCATTGCGAGGAGCAACTCTGTACTTCGTGGAATACCTTTTACACAATAATTATTGATAAAGCGCAAAGAGCTGCAATATCATAGCTCAGGGAAAGATAGCTTCGAATTGTATAAAACTCATGAGTGAACTTCTAGCACAATAACCCTAAATGAATAACCTCTCAAATCACTACACTCATTCAAGCTAGTTCTACTCCAAAAGATAAGCAAGAAACTGTTCAGACTTACAGAACTTGTTGAAAATAGTGTCACAAAGGAAGCAACAAAGTGAAATTCGAAGAGCAATTCCTCTTCTAATCATTCCGTCATTTGATTAATTACAATATTACAAATAATCTAGGGAATACTATTAGAATTTTTCTGCGTTACTTATTTCGTAACACAAGTTCAGAGTTCTCTCAGTTTGAGGCTCTTCGGGTAACCTTTAGACCACAGCAAACCTTTCGAAGTCGCAATCATAGGCTCCGGGGGACTTCATCGTAGAGACTGCAGCATCATCGGAGGTTCAATAGTTCATCGGGCCAGCTCGAACGCGTATAATGATCACAACTGTAAAGAAAGTGGTCGTGCCAACGTCAGAATTGTGACAGTTAAATCGAAAATTTTTACTGCATAAAATTTCAAAATAGATTTTTCTCTACCTAGGTTCTCAGTTAGTTTGCGTAGGATTCTAAGAGTATCGGTACACCGAGTCAATCGAGTTGGTTCTTTGCTTTGGACAATACTCTTACGGTTAACTCTGCGAATGTTTTATAAAACAGTGCCGTCGCAGGATAATCGACGACATCTGGCTCGATTAGCATTCCAATTTCTCGACTTTCGGTATTCCTGATACAACGAAGCTGAAAGATCCAATCTGTCCGAAGCACCGCCGTCTGAAATGCACTCGAATTTGATAAAACTGTTTCTACGAAGCGCGCGAACACGATTTAGATTTCACATTGGCAAAAATTAAAACACAATCAAATAGTGTGACTTCAGCGCTATGTAAGTTGACAAATTCCAATGTTACACGAGCCGAACGAACTTGATTGTTGCACCCAGCATATTCTTCCTTTCTGACTTCGGCAATGACTGAGCTGTCGTGTGAGAAGAAAAGCTTTACAAGTAGACCAGTACTACAGTGATGAAAGACGAGGAGGCTTCGAGGAGGCGTACGGATACCTAAAGTCAGTCGGCCGGTGGCAGCATTTCAGCGCTGAGTACGAGGTGCTCTGTCAGCTTCTGAACTGCTCAGCCAGGCGGTGCTGCGAACTTCGTCATCTATGAAACCTTGCCCAGGATCACTCTTGGCATAGCGATGCGCATCAATGTCCAGTTTCTGTGAGTAAATAATATTTTCTCATTGCAACGCCAACTGTAAAATGTAAATTTAGATAGAACCCACAGCATGGCACCCGAATTCGAGCGACTATTTATTCGTCACTACTATTTCCGCATGCCCTTCAATCACATCTATTCGATGACTCTATGATTATATTGACCTATTCCGGCATTTTATCGTTATTTACATTTTCAAGAACAAATTATCACGTGCGATAATTGTGATTCACTTACCTCGGGGTAAAATCGGCCTTCCTTCGAGCTTAGTTTATCAGGAAAGCAGTTTACCTCGTTGATGTTCGGTTGTAGTCCAACGCTTTATTGGCATCAATGCTAGGCGCTCGCCGAGAAAAACTTTTGGTCATATAAATATATAATATATTATAATATAATTTCATAAATCAAAGACGACGAAAAGTATTTTTATTATGAAGTTACGCTTATCACGGGCAAGACCGAGATGCGGTAATTTCATCGCTATACACTTTGGTGTACCGGGATCTCGCGAATGTGAACGGTTCGGGGCCTAATCCAGCCTAATCTCGCAGACAGGGTCGTCGCATCGGATTTTCGTGAGCGCGGTTCTACGGTCAGCGAGAGCCACTCTCCCCGACACGCGACGTCAATGGTAAACTGAGGCGCCGGGCCAGTGTTTCCATGCGCGCGCAGGCTCAAGGTTCCGCTATAGGCCGCGAAATTTGTTTTATGGTTGGCGTGTATTCGTAGATTGTCCATTGTTGTTCGAGAACTTAACGACAAGGCGTGAAGAAAAAAAAAAGAAAAAAGAAGACGAGGAAAGGAATTTAATCGCAGTAAGTACAATACATTTTTGCTAAATTGTACCTCAAGGTGATCCGTTTTTCATCTTCAATGTTCAATCCCATTCCTACTCCAAAAAATTTGCGAGAGTGAAGCAAAACAACTCGTAGAACCCGAATAAGCTCCATTATTATTTTCCGTCACAAGACCGTAGAAAAAATATTATATCGCTTCCAGAGCTTTCCTTTATCATTTTTCACAAATTTTTTTATCGTTACTGTATTACTTAATAATTGGTATTGGAAGTACGAAGACATCAGTCAAGTACGAATAGGAGCACAGTCCTAGGAGTAACTGCTCATTATTGTACTATCCCTATTCCTCGTCTCTCGGCGTCGCTGAATCGTCTATACTTCGTACATGAGCAAGTCTGTCTGCCAATTCTAGACATCGGATCCGGCCTCACCCCCTCAGATATTCTCGCAAATTTTTGGAGCTGGAAGTTCTCATCGAAAAACAGCGTCCCTAATCTTGTCAAATTTTTATCCCGTATATAATGGTGAAGTAAAACAACTCGTGGAACCCAAATAAGCTCTAAAAATATTGTTGTTTGTCATTTTTCCAAAACTTTTCTGGTAACGAATATGGGCACTTTTAGGTCCTCGGATTAACTGCTCATTATTGTACTATCCCCACTCATCGGTGCCTCTCGCCGTCGCGGAATCAGTTACTCTGTGTATGAACATGGAAAACAAGCCAATAGACGCGTAGCCATGCGACGTTATATGAATATGCTTTTGGGCATCAGGGAAGTTTCAGGGGCATTTCTCTCTTCTTCACTTCTACATTACCTATGCGAGGTGCCTTCGAACAATTGCGAAGTATTATGCATGACAAGATTCCGGAGTATCGAAATAAAATAATGTCAAACTCCAGTACAGAGACGGATGACTCTGATTACTTTCTCAACGATTATTCTCTCAATATCTTCGTCCACGCTCATCATTTTGCCGTCACAATATAAGGTCGTCCACGACTTTTTTTGTTATTTTACATTCCAGTAGTTTGGGGAAAAATAATTTGGACGTATTTTTTCCTTTTTCGTTTAAACAAAAATGGCAGTATGTACAACGAATTGAAAACTACTAGTTTATGACGTCACCCATGTAAGCTTTATCTATGAGGTATTCTGCCCCAAGTAAGACCGGTCCGGTTCCTCACCCTTATCAATATTTTTCATAATTTATTCTTGTTATCAGCAACCCAAAAGGAACCTATAGGTGAATTTTTTCGGATTTTTTTTTCGGAATACTTTCCGAGTTGGAAATTGTGAATTTTTCTAATAAAATAATTTCGAATTAAACCTAGAAATAATGATTAACAATGATATTTTTTTAGAAAACTACAAGTTCTGACAATCATTTTAATGTGTTTGTTTTTTCTGATTCGAACAACCCGGGCTGAGTTATAATTATGTTACGTCTTTATTTGGGGTCTTGTCCCCTGTTTTAAATATCAGAATATAACTGAGGGATTTGTTGATGGTTAGAACAAAAGTAACTCGGTTAAGCAACTAATATTTATTAATAAGTACTGTAGGTGGAATAGGTAAAGTAAATTTTGGAGTCCCTTGTTGTCAGTAAAGAGGATCGTTGAGAAGTGAGTGAGGGACGAGGGAAGCATAGCTTGGTAGGTAGTTGCTAGGACAGTAAGATAAAAGGTTTTGCTGACTCGTTGCATTTGGCAGTGCCGGGTGCAACGAGTCTTTTCTAGAAGTAGGATCTGGTAGCAGGCAGATAGGAAGAGTGGAGGCGTAGAGGGAAAAGGGGGGAAGCGTGTGAAGAGTTGAGGTACTAGGTGAGTGAGGGGTGAACGTACGGGCGGTGATGCCCGGACGTAACACCCCCCCCCGTTAGAGGAAACATATCGCTTGTATTCAAGCGGTATACTTCCGTTTAACGTAGTTATCGAATATTATCTAAGATTTATGTCTAACAATACGTGAGTAATATTATTATCCTAATGACAAAGGTTTGAATTACATGTTAAATGCTTATGCGTCTAAGTAATTGTTCAAACATTGGTAATGGCTTGATGACTTAAATCTATCGTTAATCTATCGTTAAAATTTAATGAGCGTACCGACTTGTATATTTAATCGTAGTATTTCACCGGTTCGAGCGGGTGCGAGCCTGTCGCTGTCCGGTGTAGTAGGTGGGGCTTTCGGGTCTTGCTCTTGTGCACAGGCGGGCCCATTGGCGGAAGTGGTGGTGGGATTGCCTCTTGAGGAGTGTTTTCGTTTAGGTGTGGGTGAATAATGTTCAATTTGATAGGTTTTTCGTAAGTGGGTGACTTTGAGCGTCCGCTGTCGCGTCTTGTCTTCCCCAGGCAGGAGAAGACCGCTGCTATTTTTCCGAATATTGAAAATTTAAATGCCACGAACAGGGCTGCTATAATTCCTAGGCCAATGGCTGCGTAGGAGAGACTAGTCGTTAGGCTGTCGGTGTTTTGCTGTGTGCGTTTGTGTGTACTTATTTCATTTGCCTGTTTGATTATATCCTCCAGTGCTAGGCTGTTAGATTTTATGTCGTCGGCGTTTAGGGGTGTGGTTTTGTATTGGTGGAATATGGGAATTGTCGATAGGTTTACGGTATGGTTTTTGTTTAGGTCCTGATATATCTCGGTTAGGTTTAGAGTGAATTCTGGGACGTGTGAGTGCATTTCTATCGACGTCATGGTATTAGAGGTACTAAGCGTTACAATTTCTGAGTGTCCTGAACATCTACTCCTCAGTTTTAGTATCCCGGATTTAGAAAGGGTGACACGTGCTGTAGGCATATTGGGGCACAGGATATGAATAGTTTCTGGGTTTGCTAAGGAGTAGATCCACGAATTTGGTGCTCTCAGTTTTTACCAATATGATCCATCGAATGAATTTATCCTGATGTTACATGTGTTGAGTTGGTTAGGCGTATTACCTAAGAATAATTGCATTTCGCACGATTTGTGGTTGTTGTTGTGATAGATTGGTTTAGTCTGTTTACAGATGTGTGAGTTCTGCGAGAATTTGCATTCTGTGAAGTCTGTTTTTGATAGGTGGAAATAGGAACTTCTGTCTGTTGAAACTGCGATGTAGTCATTATTGGGGGCTATGCAGGCGAAAGTATTTGTTCTGTCGAAGTTTTGTTTGACTGGAATCGGGAGTAAATGGTATAAGTTGAATGTGTCGTCGTCTAATAGTGGGATTGATAGGGCATAGATTATGTTGGGTTCGTTATAGATAATGTCAAGTTCCGATAGTCTAATTAATTCCTCGGCGTATTTATTTCTTAAAGGGGTAGGAAATTGTAGGAGCGGTTCTAAGGTTTGTATGTGTTGCAGGCTGTTAATCAATTGTTTTGGTGATAATAGTTTTGGGTGTACAATTCCTTGTTTCGTGAATAAAATAGCGTCGATTACGCTGTTTAAGTCTAGTTCGTATTCATTTAGCATTTTGTCTAGTTTGTTAAGGTGATGCAGTAATGTTATGGTAATTGTATTCCCTGTTTGGTATTTTTTTATGGCTGACAAGGTAGAAGTGAAAAATAATACTTGGTTGTCTAGTTGTATGATGTGCTTTTCTATATTATCAATTTCTTTCTGTTGCGTGCCCAGCATTGCTTGGATGATGTGCGTTTGATTTGCTAGTAACATGGCTACATGGTTCGTATCGTTAAATAGTCTATCGATTTGTGTGTTAATATAATCACCATCTGCTTCTGTTAGCGTTCCGTAGAGCGTCTTGTGAATGCTGCCAACGAAGTTGAACCATCCCCGTTTGACGCGTGTATGGGTTAGTTCTGCTAATTTCTCATGGAGTCCGTCTGTTTCGTGGTATCCTATCAAGTCTTCTATTTGGTTTTGGTATTGTTTTATGGTTGACAGGCGGTTCTTTGATATGTTTATTGTGTCTCGTACGATGCATTCACTTCCTGTCGTGTTGCACCTTTTATCAATTAGGTCGCAGTATCTTCCTAGCTTGTCGGATATGTCTATAAACTGTTTTATATTTAAGAAGTTTATCAGCTTCCATTTGTTGTTTGATGTACGTAAGTCTTCCAGTTGTTCATAATAAATCCCAGGGTTTGTTGTGAACGGTATCAAGGTATAAGGTTGGTTTCCATCGTTTTCGAGTGCCGTGCCGTATCTGTAATTATTTGTCGTGTTAGTTTCGTGTGTGTGCTAACTTTAATTTGTTTAAGTGAACTATCTTTGTCTTATTTTGTGTAATGTAGATTTCTGCATTTATATTGTCAATTATTCGTTTAATGATATATGGTCCTTTGTAGTGATCTTCAAATTTTGTTCGTGTTTCATTTAGTAGAAAAACTTTTTGTCCTGCTTCAAAGAGCTGTGGGTTAATATTCCTATCGTAATAAGACTTCGATTTTAATTTTGCTTCTCTTAAATTTTCTATAGCTCTCTTACGAATGTCTGTAAGATTCGTTAATAAATCGAGAATAAATGTGTTGTAACTACTAGTCATCCCGATTGTTGGGGTCATATCTGATGGTAATCGTGCTTCTTGACCAAAAATTAATTGATGTGGAGTAAAGCTAGTGCTTTCGTGTTTTGCAGTATTGTAACAAAATATTGCGAATCGTATATATTCGTCCCAGTCATGACCGTTCTTTGTGTAATGTTTGATATGTTCTATAAGTACGAGGTGGCTCCTTTCTAGGGATCCATTCGATTGTGGGTGACAGGCAGTCGTTCGTACTTGTTTAATTTTGAAAAGTTTACTGATTTGTTTGATCGTGTTGCTCATAAAATTTTGACCTTGGTCCGTTAGGATTGTTTGCGGAGTTCCATAGCGCGTAATATAATCTTTAGCGAAGGCTGTGCCTATTGTTTGAGCTGTCGCGTTTGGAAGTGTTATAGCGTCAAGAAATTTCGTCAGGTTGCACTGTATAGTAAGAAGGTATTGATTGTTTGATTTTGTTAGTGGCAGTGGTCCAACAATATCAAGTGCCACCTTATCAAATGCATTTGCAGGAGTGTCCGTGATCATCATTGGTAATTTCGTCTTAACTCGAACTCACTTTTTCCTTTGGCAACTGTCACAAGTTTTGATAAAGGTTTGTATTTGAGATTTGAGGTTTGGCCAAATGTACTTTTCTCTTATCCGGTTAAAGGTCTTCGTTACCCCTTGGTGGCCTCCGATTAGCGATTCATGGTATTCTTTGATTATCTCGTGGCGTAGGCTTTCGTCGGGCGTGGTAATTTTTTCGGTGCAGAGTGTGATTCTAATGTTCGTATTTGCGAAGATGTAGTAAAACAGTTTTTTAATCGTTGACCACTGAAAGTTACGTAGCTCTACGTTGTTTTTTGTAAAGGTGAAGGAGTTTATATTTTTGCGTATTAGGATATGTTTCAAGTTGAGGAGTGTGTTATAAAGGTCTTCCAGATTATCTTTGTCTGTGTGTTTGTTTTTGATTACAAGTGTGAGGATATATCTTTCTCTGAATTTTGTCAGAGCTATTTCTAGTTTCTGCGGTGTTCGAATTGTGAACGTTTTTTTGTTGAGCATGCCCTTGTCTATTAGTCGTTTTGCCAATGGGTCATCTGTAGGGTGGTCCGCTGAGACGCAGTGAACGTAGTTGTCGTTTATTAGGAACATTTGGTCTTTTGATTCCTTGACGTTAGTTACAGGTATTATGTCATCCAGGTTATTTATAAAATGGTTGAAGTCATCAGGTGTGCTGTTGGTATCGCTATTTTGAATACCTGTATGTTGTAGAGTGTTAGTGCGGGTTCGGATGGGAGAATCATTGTTGGGTAGGTCTCGAAAATCTAGGGTGTCTCTTGGTGAATCGGTGTCGTCACTTTCTGTTAATCTTGAGTTCTCGGGATCTGACGAATAGTCTGTGTTCGTCGTGTAGTCGGTAGTGTTATTTACTTCTGTTGGTGGAATGATGTTATGTTCTGTTGTTGGGTGTGGGGTGACCGTTACTGGGTTTGGTCGTTCGTCGATTTCGAGGGTTGGTTGGTGAGATATCGGATTTTCGTATACACAAATGGTGATTTTAATGTCTGTGTCCTTGAATATGTAATGGATTATACGACTAATTAGGTCCCAGCTAAGTTCATCTAGGCCGCAGCCTAATCTTGGTATTGATAGTGATTTCACTCCTCCTTTGATAAGTGCTATTTTTAGTTTGGCTAGTGTCTTGTACATGACTTATTTCGTAGGTTTGTCGTAGTGATGTTCTTTTGTTACTAAATTATAGATTATACGTCGTGGGTATGTGACTGTTATAATGTCTGTCACTTCAGGCTTCATGGCTAGAAGTTGTTTACGTTGTATCAATCCCTGTTTCACCATCTGATCCGCGACACCTAGTGAAGCTTTACAGTCGGCTGAAATGCAGTGTGCGAGGTTGTCTTTTTGTTTTGATATGTCAGCGTTTATCTCTGTAATGTGTTTATTGTAAGCCAAAGGTAGAAACTCTAGATCTACGAGAAATTGGCCGTATGGGGGTGTGTTTTCTGGATTCTGGTTAGTGGAGGTTCCGGCTACGTCTTCTCGTCCTCCTATATCAGATCTAGTGGGTGTTGCTGTTGACTCTGAGTCCGTGATCGGATTTGTGTTCGAGAGTTTTTTATAAATTTTCTTGCGTACGTAGGGCGCAGGTCTTGGCTTATTATTTTTCGACGTTCCCGGTTCAGCATTGGGTGGTTTGTTTTGCTCATTTGTACTACGGTCTGTATGAGTGTACGGGAGTTCACGTTTTGTTTGTTTGCGAACTTTTTTGTGAACCCTTCGATTTGAGCTGGACGAGGTCGTGATAATGCGCTTACGGCGGATGTGTATCTGAGTGTCTGAGTCGTCCGTAGAGTCTGAGTCATTATCTACGTTCGGTTTACCTCGTGGTGCCGGGTTACCTGAAGATTGCGTATCGCGATAACGTTTATTCGGTTGTTTAACGCTAGAGTAGGTTTCTGGAGAGTTTGTTCGTTCATCGTTGTCTTCTTCTGGCGGTGTTGAGTCATGAGCGAACTCGGATAGGTGAAGGGTCTCTTTCTTCCGTGGGGGCCGGTTACTAGAGGACTCGGTAGTCCTTCGTTTTTTTGGGGGTTCAGGTTTTTGGTGGGTAGCTTCAGTATCTGAATTGTCCGAGAGAGTTGACGTTGTCATAGTTGGCGTTTGTTGTTCTTTAGGTCTTTTAGTTGGGGCAGGGTTAGTGGATTCGTCTGTGGTTTGTCGGGGACGTCTTGGGAGTCGATGTGTTATCTTTATCTTTTTTTTATTTCCCTCTGAGGGTTCGGTATCGGTTCTAAGGCGCTTTGAGTCAAGAGGTAGCATTTGGATTGTTTCAGGTGGTGGGTTTCTGGATAGCGCATCTGCGTTCGAATTCATCTTTCCTTTTTTGTAGATAACGTTGTAAGAATATTCGTCGAGTGTCAGGCGCCATCGTAGCAGTCGTGAGGTTGGGTCTTTCACATTGTTTATCCAAACTAGTGGTCTGTGATCTGTGACGAGTGTGAATGTTCGTCCGTAAAGATATGGTCGGAAGTGTTTCACGGCGAAGATGATTGCTAAGAGTTCTTTGTCAATCGTCGAGTAGTTGACTTCCGCTTTTTCGAGGGATCTCGAGGCGTATGCGATAGGTAAGTCTTGGCCGATTTCTCCTTGGCTGAGAATTGCGCCTACGGCGCAGTTAGAGGCATCGGTCGTCAATATAAACGGTTTCTCAAAGTCCGGGTACTGTAAGATAGGTTCGTTACAAAGGCTATCGCGTAGTGTTTCGAATGCGAGTTGGTGTTCGGACGTCCAAAGAAATCGGTTGTTTTTCTTTAGTAAGTTGTTTATGGGCTTTGCGAGTTTTGATAAGTTAGGTATGAATCTGCGGTAGTAGCCGATCAGTCCGAGGAATTGTTTGATTTGCTTCGGATTCGTAGGGACGGGGTAGTTTTTGACGGCTGCTATTTTGTTGGGATCCGGTTTTACTCCGTCTTTAGTGATGACGTGGCCTAGGTATGCTATCTCTTTACGTAGAAACTCGCATTTGTCGGGCTGAAGGGTTAGTCCGGCGTTGGCTAATCGTTCCATAAGTTTTTTGAATTTAATGGCGTGTTCTTCTAATGATCTCGCATAGATTACTATGTCGTCCAGATAAACGAAGACTTCGTTGCCGAGGAGTCCGGAAAGTACCTGATCCATTAGACGTTGGAAGGTTGATGGTGCATTTTTTAGGCCAAAGGGCATTCTGTTGAATTCATAGTGGCCATGTGGCGTTGAGAAAGCCGTTTTGGGACTGTGATCAGGATGCATCGGCATCTGGTGGAAACCTGACGCCAAATCGAATTTGGAAAAGTATTTGGCGGATCCTAATTGATCTAAAATGTCCGTTATGTTGGGTAGCGGATAGGCGTCGCCGATAGTTTTTTCATTTAGTTTACGGAAGTCTATGACCATGCGCCATTTCTTATTGCCGGCGGCGTCTGTTTTCTTGGGTACTATCCAAACCGGGGAGTTGTATGGTGAAGAAGAGTGTTTGATGATATCCTGATCAAGGAGTTTGCTAACTTGTGTATTTATCTCTTCTTTGTGAATTTGAGGATATCTGTACTGTTTTGTATGGATCGGAATGTCATCTGTGGTAGGGATGGTATGACTGACCAGTTGTGTATGCTTTAATTTGTCGCCCGGTAGGAAGAAAAGGTGGTTAAATTCTATAGCAAGGTCAGTTATCGACTGTTTTTCTTCGTCGTTCAAATGGTTCAATCGAAGGTTTTCCATAAGGGTGTGGAGGCGTTTCGAGTCGTAGTTAGGGGAGAAGTGAAGCGAACGGGAAGTGTTATTGGTATTAGTTTCCCGAGCCTTGGTTAGTAGGATTGATTGAACGCTGGTGAGTCTTGTGTCGGTCAGCTGGGGTCTCGTATCCTCGAGTTCGTAGACTTCTTCTAAGGTTACTACAGGCCTCCTTATCTCTACAGCTGTTTCGCTGGAGTTAATCACGTAGGCATATGCTAAACCGTTTCTGTTCGTGACTAAGGCTTTGCCGAGAAAAATACTGGGGCCAAGGTCTATGTTATCAATGAATCCTGTTTTTAATGTCGGGTTGGCGATTTTTAATGATATTACTTTCCCAGTTCGGCTAGGGATAGATACAATATTTTCGTCTAGTATTTTCAATGGTTTACAGTTATCCGTTGTTACTGTATCAGTTCCGAACGAAATTGTGGCGTTCTCAGTGTATAGGAATTTCGTACCCAAAATGCCGTCTTCTTTTATTGGGAAGGAATTATCGACCAGGTGGAATACGTGCCAACTATTGTCGATTTGTACGTTGACGCTTCCTAGAGTTTTTATAGCACCGTCTGTTGTGCCGGTTATCTGGGTATTGTCCGTCGGGGTGTAGTGTGTGTTTGGTTTGACTGCGTTAAGTTTTATCACGTTTATGTCGGCTCCGGTGTCAACCAAGAGTGTGCTCATCTGTTTTTCGAGTTGAGGCGTGTGTAGGTGTATCTTAGGTGTTTGTGTTGCCGCTGTTGTAAGGATGCGGGATGTTTTTATATTATTGTTCGAGGATTTGTAATGTAGTGGGATAACGCCTGTGTTTCGCGAATGGAGTTGGTCGTTTTTAAAACAGATTGTTGCTTCCTCGTGTCGCAGGAAATCGGCGCTTAGGATGCCGTCTTCTTGTATAGGAAATTCGTTGCTTATTAGGTGGAATTCGTGGCAAGTGCCCGCAAATTCTAGATTAATGCTACCTTGTGTTACTGTGAACCCTTCTGTTATTCCCGAGATGTAACGTTTATCCCTTGATTCGACACGAGTGTCCGGGGTGATAATCTTTTGTTTTATTAGGTTTAAATTGGCACCGGTATCTACTATTAGTGTTCCAGTGTTGCCGATGATTTGGGGTGATTGAATTCTAATAGTCGGTGATTCTAAAAGGATCCTTTTTACGTATTCGGACGCATTTCTAGAGTTCGGGACGTCGTTGCGTCCGTATGGTGGTCCCGTTACTCGTTTAAAGTCTGCGATTCTAATGGGAAGTTGTCGGTATTCGCGAAGTTAGTATTTGTGTTTGTAAGGTTTACGCGTGCGTATCTTGGCTGTTCGGAGTTTGGTTGGTTTCGGTTTTGGTTATTAGGTTGATTTGGTCGCTGACCAGAGTTGTTATGTTGAGGTCTGTTGTATGCCTGAGGTTGTTGGGTGTATTGTGGAGCGTTTGATTGGTCAAATGAAGGATTCTGGGGTGTTTGTTGGTTTTGGTAGTTTCGCGCGCGGCACCTTTCAACCGTATGACCTTTACGTTTACAGTATGTACAAGATAGATGGTCGGTACGCTCTCGTGATCTACAGTTATCTATTGAGTGCCCAACACGCTTACAGAACCTACAGTTCAGCGACGGGTCGTGAGGCGGTGTTCGTTTCGAGCTATTAATGCTACGGTTTTGAGTCGGTTCATTTGTTTTTGGTGTCTGCGCTCTTAGTTTTTGCCTTTCTGTTACTATTTTTTCCGCGCTCACCGCCTTATCGACTGCCGCTCGCAGCGTGTTTGGCTTCTCATTTAACACCCTTTGTTCTAGCGTGTCACACAGACCCTTTATAAATGCGCGTACAGCGTTTTCTTCAACGTTTCTTATTAGTATAGTCGCGTCTTCAGCGGATTCCTTTGACTCTATAATGTCAATGGCCGTATCTACGAGTTCTTCTATCCTAGTTCCGTAATCTAATGCGGACTCCCCTTTCTCTTGGCGTGCACACGCTATAGCACATTGCACGTCTGATAGTCTTTGTTTCGGTTCAAACGTGCGTTTTAAGTTTTCTATAAGAGATTGTAGTGATTGGGAGCTTTCTCGCGGGAGTGCCCTTTCTGCGCGGCCTTCAATTTTTGATCGTACGAGTGCAGCGAATAGGAGTAAATCTCGCGGTGCTATTAGTAATCTTATGTTTTCGATTTTTTCAAGGAAAGATTTTATTGTGATATTTGTTCCGTCAAAAGTTGGAATCGCTGTGGTCGCGACTTTCAAATTCATGAATGCTATCTCTGTGTCAGACATGGTTTCCGGCGGGGCTTATGACTTATCTTAAATGGTATACGTATGTTAAGGGTAGCTTACGTTCTGGAAATTATGGTGAGTACAATGAGAGTGATTTTCCTTAGCATATCTCTAAAGTGGTGATTGTTGCTGTAGAGATCTTGACTCTGGATCTGAGGGTTGAGCGATAGCGTTGGTGATATTGGTGTCTTGGAGTTGTCAACAGGTTTCGGGTCGTCGTTGGAGCGAGTTCGCTCTTTGTGGGGCTCAGATGAGCCTTTGGGGGGCAAGGTGCCTTTGAAGTAAGTCGATGATATTCGATTTCTGCTCTTTGTTTTAGCAGCAATATATTATCGGCAGGTTGATAATAATCACTGATCGTAACGCGAAGTACAGTAACCCTTCGTGTCTGTTTTAGTTTTAGGCAGGAATCTATTATCGGCAGGTTGATGATAGTCACTGATCGTAACGCGGTGTATAGTAGACCTCCGTGTCCGTCTAGGTTTGCAGTTGTGCAGTTTCTCGATATTTGATAACTATGTTTTGTTTCACAAGTTGTAGGTTGATGTGCCTGTCGTAGTTGGATTTTTATATTAGTTTTGCGTCCTTCGAGATCTTTTAGTCGGGAACAGGTTATAGGTTCACACCACTCAATTTTTCTTTTTTTTTTTTTCACTAGTTCACTGGTTTATGTCACAATTCATGTAGTTTGAAGTTGATATTGTCGTGGTATTGGTTTCGTTCGTTCACTTTTCTTTGAAATACCCTCAGTAACAGGGGGACCACCGCTGCCACCAGTGTTACGTCTTTATTTGGGGTCTTGTCCCCTGTTTTAAATATCAGAATATAACTGAGGGATTTGTTGATGGTTAGAACAAAAGTAACTCGGTTAAGCAACTAATATTTATTAATAAGTACTGTAGGTGGAATAGGTAAAGTAAATTTTGGAGTCCCTTGTTGTCAGTCAAGAGGATCGTTGAGAAGTGAGTGAGGGACGAGGGAAGCATAGCTTGGTAGGTAGTTGCTAGGACAGTAAAATAAAAGGTTTTGCTGACTCGTTGCATTTGGCAGTGCCGGGTGCAACGAGTCTTTTCTAGAAGTAGGATCTGGTAGCAGGCAGATAGGAAGAGTGGAGGCGTAGAGGGAAAAGGGGGGAAGCGTGTGAAGAGTTGAGGTACTAGGTGAGTGAGGGGTGAACGTACGGGCGGTGATGCCCGGACGTAACAATTAATTGAAGATTACTTTACTAGAAAAATTCACAATTTCCAACTCGGTTCGTATTCCAAAAAAAAATTTGAAATAATTCACCTAGGTTTCTTTTTGATTGCTGATAACAAAAATAAATTATCAAAAATATTGATTAGGGTGAGCAACCGTACCGGTCTCACTTGGGGCAGAATACCTCCTATACATATATATTTCAAAATCAGAGAAATTCAATTGCCTATAACATTCGCAATTTTAATTGGAAAAAAAAATGTTCTCACTATTTTGAGTTATTTTTCACTTCATGCGCCCCAAAAAGTAAAACAAAATTTTTTTTTGGACGACCCCATTCGAAAAATCTGTAGTTTACTGTCCCGCCAATCCGTTTGTATCCCTAACATCGCATTTACCTCTATACACAGTCTATCTATCTGAATCCCTCTGATAGTCTGTTCGAATTCAAAGTCCCGCCAATCCGTTTGTATCCCTAATTTCGTATCCACTTCTAGCCACAGCCTATCTATCTGAATCACTGGCCAAACAGTACTACATTTCCAGGAATCCCTGACCAATTTTTTGTTTTTCCCTCACATTTCCCGTTCTTTCCTTACCGTGGCCACCATAAATCAGACAATGGGAGAACAAGAGTTGCGGGAGCAGCTCGCGAAACTGCGGGAGGAGATGCGAGTGCTGCAGGAGGAGCGCGTGCTAGAGCGGGCGGATCTAGCCGCGATGCGCACGATGCGCAAGGAATGGGAGAAAGAAAAGGAGGAGCAGGACAAAGAAAAAAGAGAGAGAGCCGAGAAGAGAGACGAGAAGGAGAGAGAGGAGAAGAAGACAGAGGAGACGGAGAGAGCAGCGAAGGATAGAGCAACGAAGGAGAGAGCAGCGAAGGAAAGATCAGCGAAGGAGAGAGCAGCGAAGGAGACAGAAGAGCGTAAAAAAGAGGAGAGAAAAAGAGAGAAAGAGAATAAAGAAAAGCATGAGAGACAGGCGCGGAGGGAGAGCGAGTCGCGCGGAAACAGAGATAGGGTACATATTAGGTCATATTTTACTTAATTTTTTAAACCAAAACTTAAAAAGCCAAGACAATCCGACAAATCAAAAAATCCTATATTATACAAACAGACATCCATGCTTATAGTCGTTCATTCGTTGCCAGTTAGTTTGCTTGTGGCAAGAGTAGAGTACGCTCTACACCATTATATTATTGCAACGCTTAATATTGTTGACGGATAGAACCAACTCGACCTGTCTCTGACTCTGAACTCTCAGCACTTTTACATTTCTTGTTTCTAAATTCTTTGTTTCGTATCAGTGGTTAGGAATACTGTACTTTCATCACATATTTGTATAGTTATACATCTTCCCGGCAATATAGTTTGCTGGCAGTACTACGAGATAGGAATAATCAAAATAATACATTTTTGGTTTCAATTATTCTAAAACCAGAATTTCAACATCCTCAGCCATTTTTGATTCGATTGAAAGATATCACTTCTAGAGTCAACATATTATTGAAGTTCTAATGGAAAACCAATTCTCCGGAGTCGCTGATCACATTCTTGATCATTAGTATACTAATGGATGAAACTGTAATTATAATTACAGTTTCATCCATTACAACTGGTATATTTGTTTCGGAACACAAGCTCTCAAGGTTCTCCATGATTTGAGCAGTGTACGTGGTTATTGCAATTATTTACTAAATGTCACGATTGCAAAGATTTCATGATAATATTTCACCCACTTACAGTCGAGCGATAGAAGCAGGTCAACCCCGAGGCAGCAGCGGCGGCAGGAGCGGGATGAGCTGTGAGTATGCAACCAACTGTGCGACAAATTTTTTCATCGCGTACACGGCAGTGCACCAATCCGACAGAATTTTATAGGAGCACATTTATCGACTAAAATGCGATTCTGCTCGGCTCCTCCCTTATACGATATAAAGCCCTATGTGCAAAAACGATGCAATTGGACTCGGATTTCAGCCGTAAAATGAGCTCTACTAAAACTCTGTCGACTCAAGTTTTAAAATTTTTTGTTGGCGGTTGAGGTTGTGAATCTCGGGAAGGGACGTACACTGAAGATTCATTATTTCAATAAATGATTGTACTGCAAAATTCCATTACATACCTACTGTAAAGATTACAGTTTTTTATAGAAATATCCTCAACTTCCATGTATGATGATTAAACAATAATTCGAAAGAATGGAGCGCCGCGGAAAAAATCAGATCGCTCGTTTGAAAATTGTTGTTAAGAAGTTTTTTGGTTGATTGGTTTTCGGTTTCCGCAGTTGTTCTACTATTATTGAAAATAATATCTCTTTCAGCTGGAACTGGCGCGCCCGGAAGTTTGCCACTGGTCCGCCCGGCTCCAACACCGCGAGGGGTCGAGCCGGGAAGAGGGACGAGGGAAAGGAAGAGGGAAAGAAGGACAAGGGAAAGGACGAGGGAAAGAAGGACGAGGGAAAGAAGGACAAGGGGAAGAAGGGGGGCGGGAAGGGTAGCTGGGGTGGTAGCTGGGGTGGCAGGGGAGGCAAGGGTGGATGCCACCTCGTCATAAATTTTTAATTTAATAAAAGAAATTTACCGATATACACGTTTTATTTCGTTTTATTTGCCGTGTCTCAATTGTAAAGGTACAGTAATGTTCATTAATGGGTTCCCAGTGGCTAACTGTTTTTTTCTGAATTTTTCGGAAACGAGACTCCATTCTAGTCGTATTTGATGTGCCGATAGCCGAAATTATAATAATAATAATTCTGACCCCTTATAAAAGTAATATAATATTATTTTATTGATGATATCCGAAAAAGTCTGAAAAAACAGTTAGCCACTGGGAACTCATCAATGAACATTACTGTAACACTAGGGTGCTTCATAAAAATTTTTTAATTTCTATTTTCAACTCTTACCCTTCCAAATGCTTAAGATAGATGAGAGAAAAGTCCTCCCGAACGTCAGCCGCTGTAGCTCAACTCTAAGAGGTCGCTATTTTCATTTTAGTTTCCCATTCATTTAACATGAGAATTTTCGTTTTTTTATTCAAACTGAAATTACACCTATTCATTCTAATTTTTTGGAAATTACCATTGTATATCCAGAAAGCTGGTTTTTTAAGCTTTCCAGACCTATATAATAAAAGTCGAATACCCCAATCAGAAGATTAAACTGAGTCATTTGAAATCTAGAAATTTTAAAATCTAGAGATTTTAAATGACTTTATTTAATGTTCTAATTGAGATAGTCGACTTTTATTATATAGGTTTGGAAAGCTTGAACAACCAGCTTTCTGAATATGCAATGGTTATTTGAACAAAATTGAAATGAATAGGTGTAATTTCAGTTTAAATAAAAAAACGAGAATCCCCATATTAAATGAATAGGAAACTAAAATGAAAAAAGCGACCTTTTAGAGTTGAGCCACAGCGACCGACTTTCGGGGGGACTTTTTTCTTATCCACCTCAAGCATTTGGGAGGGTAAGAGTTGGAAAAAAAAATTGAATTTCTTTTCTGAAGCACCCTACTGTACACCCTCGTACGCCTGCCTTATCACAGCAGAGGTATATTGGCTACTCTCCCAAATCCTGTACGCAAATCCGGCCTCCAAATTTTTTTTTTTTTTGAATTATTTCTTTGTATTATTTAGGTGTCAACGAAGAGATTCACAAAGTATGAAAGATCGCTGACTTCAGTTAATGGGGGTTTCCGTAATTACTAGATTTTGCTGCGAAATTTTCCAATATAATTGAATGATTAATAAAATGCCTTAAAACGAGATTAAAAATACGGTAGTCGATCGGAAAGTTTCGAAAATGATCATTTTCGTCTCACTTGACATTTTGAGCGCGAAATTCAAAAAATAAAACTTAAAATGTTAATTCCACGATGTTGCCCATCGATTTTTGTAAATCGGAGTTTTTTTTCGGAAGATTCTGAAAATTTGCGATGAAAATCGTGTCTGAAAACTTTCCGCTTGTTCACCTCCAAGTCAGAATTACGGTTTAAATGAAATTTGCGTGTACTCTGTCATTATTTGTGCACTTCTCCATTGTTACTCCATGTTATTTTTTACAACAAATACGGCACTGGGGCCCCCCCAAAAAAATAACAGAATTGATTATTTTTAAAAATTCTGCAAAAATAGGAAGAATAGTTTTCCAACGAGAGTGTAAATAGTTCAAAGAACAGAGACAGTGTAAGAGAAAAGGCGAAAGAAGAAGTGCAGAGAGTGCGTGAAAGGCAAGTGCATAAGCACAAAAAGCGAGTAGGTGGCAAAAGTGAGAGAAACTGAGGCAATAGAGAAAAATAAGTGAACGTAAACAAACGGTGACCACGTGACCGGTTCACTAGAGAGGAAGAGAACACGCAAGTAAGCAGAAGAAAGGTAGGCAAGAGAAGGGCGGACACGCAAGGAAGAAATACAGAGGCCAGGCACAGGCAGACGACGTACGACGACGGCCGGCGAAAACAAGTTAGATGCTAGAGGTAGAAGGCAGAAGTTAGACACTAGAGAGACACAAGTTTACCTTTGTTTTCATAATCCTTTACTTGATGAAGAAGTATCGCAGTAAATATCGCCAGCGGCCTATTACTAATTTTTCGTCAACTCGCAACCTACAGAACAAAAATCACTTGTAATATATGTACCGGGAAGCAATCTTGATAGTATACAGTCGATTGCGCATGCGCCAAATAATTTATTTTCATTGGTCGGTAAGATCGTCCCGCGGCCGACTACGTCATAATACTGCTGCGGGACGACCTTAACGACCAATGAAAATAAATTATTTGGCGCATGCGCAATCGATGGCAGTCGACTGTATACTATCAAGATTTCTTCCCGGTATAGTAGGGTAGTCGTTAATTTCTAACATATATTTGCCACCCCCTCAATCGACAGATGGTGACCCAAAAACACTGTGTAATTTTTCTTCAGATTTTTAGTTTGATGGGAAAGCGTGCCGAAATCAATTTTAAGTTGAAAAAATCAAAAAAATGAATACTTTTTTTTTTCCGCCAATTTTCGAGTAAAAAAGCGGTAATTAAATGTAGAATGACAAAAAACTTTTCCACAAAAAATGTCTTTTATTGTAAATTTATCATATTTGTAATATCACGTTAGACTGCATTTATTTATTTATTTATTGTTTTTTTTTTCTTATTTTTCATTTTTTTTTTTGTTCGAATTTATTTATTTATTTATTTATTCATTTCCATTAATTCATTTTTTTTAATATAGTCTTTATAACGTTGTAATATTATAAGATTACCATAAATAAATTGTTTCGTCGTTCTACATTTACAGTCCGACCTCCAAATAAGAAACCAAAAGCCCCCAAGGGGAAGAGGTTTTGCAAGAATTCGAGTACCCCCACCATGCGTGCGCTCTTCACAAACTCACTCTCTCTGTCTCTCTCTCTCATTCGCACGTAAGTGCAATCCGAGCTTAGAGTGGGGGAAGCGCTCGAGTGAGAAACTGGGGGAGGTTTCTTATTGCCGGGTTTCTTATTTGGAGGTCGGACTGTATTTCCTGCTTTTATACTAAAAATTACTAAACAAAAAACAAAAAATTTCAAATTTTCCAACTTCAAATTGATTTCGGCACGCTTTCCCATCAAGATAAAAATCTTAAAAAAATTACGCGGTGACTTTGGGTCATTATCTATCGATTCAGGGGCTGGCAAGTATATGTTAGAAATTAACGACCACCCGAATGTATAGCTATGTGAAGGGGTTACGTGCAGTCAGAGGTGTGAAAAATAGACATTTTCAATAATTTGTCAAGAACTTTTGTATAATGTGTTTTATTTAATACATAATACGAAATTTTGAAACTATATCTTTGAGTAAGGTTCACAAAAATGTCAACAAAAAAAAAATGACATTTGGACTAAGTTGTCAACTCGATTGTGATCCTTTATCTTATAAAAGTGCTTCGCGGTGGCCATCCGTACTTCTTGTGGTTCATCTAAAATAAAAATAAGAAAACAACAGTGAGTTTGATAGTTTATCTTGGGCCTGATCGCAGGTTTTTTTTTTAAATTTCGCAAAATGGCGGCCAATGACGTATCAATTTTTCAGTTTCAATTAATTCCTATTAACCTTTTCAATCTAATTTGGTTCTTGTAATTAAATTGTGCTCTAATTTTTGGGTAATTCAGTCTACGTTTTAAGTCTGATTTTGTTAATTTCATCAAAAAATTTTCAATTGTTCTCAATTCGAATGAATTTATCCAATGCGAATTAATTCGTGTCAATCCAGAATAGCTCTTTGATTCGCATTAATTTCGATTATTTCAATTTACGGACCATTGCGTGTCAATTCAATGGGTTATTTCCACCTCGTAAAAAATCGCTCGTTAATTATCGATAAAAAATAGAATTTTTGGTGAGAAGAAAAAATCCTTCGATCAGGCCTAAGTTTTCAATGCCTAGAATATGCTGTATAAATGTCATCTGAATCCATCGAGTAGTTTTTGCAATATAGTGGACAGCGCATCCGAAACCATAGTTTTGAGAAAAACGCGTTTAAAGTTAAACCCTTATATTGAATACAAATGCATAATCTATTAAATTACTTACATAGAGTCATCTGCTCCTGGGCCATATAATAGACCTTCTGCCGATGCGCGAGCTTCCAAAACGTCGATTTGTTGCTGTCTACGTACCATTCTACCTTCTGAGATCAGCTGCCTATGAATAATAAAAGGGCCCTACAGTTGCTGTAGGGTATCAATCGAACTTTTCATCGGATCCATTTGAAATTTTGACATAATATACTCTTGAAAAAATTGATCGTGAAAACTTAGAAGAAAGGATTTGACTTCTTAGAAACAAGAAGGTCGCAACCAACAGATTATAAGTGTGAGAATGAAATGTGAAAATGCCGGATAAGAATAGTATACTACGTACCTAGGCCACAATTACATGTGATCTGAGGATTTCTTTTTTACTGGCAAGGTAATGTATACTAGTTTTCTGTTCGACGGAGCCGGAAAGCGGCAACTTCGTTTAGCGCAGCGGCCCGAAAGTTGACGCTTTCCGGCCGGATGAGAAAAAATATAATATTCATTAATATTTTTTTATGCTATCAGCGCTGAAATTGAATTATATTGAAAATATAGCTCTGTTATACCAATAGGTTATTATCTGTTGATAGTAATAAAAATGAAGGCGCAGTATTTTGTCAATTCGGAAACATAATATAAAGGTTTATGAAGCTATATTTTTGGCTCTATGGCTGGTATTCATAGTCAGGTCTTGAGACCGGCGTGGTTCTAGACGGTCTCAAGACCGGCTCTCCGCCAATCAATTCGTGTATGAGGCCGACTTAAACCATCTTGACGAATTCCGGTCACAAGACCTGACTATGAATACCGGCCTATATCGGTACCAAAAGTTGTATTAGACGAAGACTGTACTCCGATGATCATTTTCACAATGTGTGCAGTGTGAACGTCAATTATTTGCTACTCAGGTATTCGCGAGTATTTCCAGGAGACGCCACGAGGAGGCTAATTGACAGTGTCTCCCACAAGGTTTCCCCTGCATCGACCTGCTCAGTCACCTCGTGAAGGAGATGTGAAACTGCGACGAGTCGACTTGCTCAGTCACATCGTGAAGGAGATGTGAATCTGCGACGAGTCGACTTGCTCAGTCACCTCGTGAAGGAGATGTGAATCTGCGACGAGTTGACTTGCTCAGTCACCTCGTGGAAGAGATGTGGAACTGCGACGAGTCGTTTGATCAGATCCAGAAAGTTGCGAACGAAGCAAAAAAAAAAATTGATAATCTCACACGGAACTGTTATTCATATAATGAGAAGAGATGAGAATGAGAGAAAAGACGGGAAAATCGGGAGTAGTTTGAAAAAAGGTCATCTCCCTCACGTGACCGTGACTTTGATCCTGGGAACGTATGAACTTTGATAATATTAAAGAATTAGAAGACTAAATGAGAATAACATAGAAGATGGGAAAATCGGGAGTAGTTTGAAAACAGGTCATCTCCCTCGCGTGACCGTGACTTGAATCCTGGGAGCGTAGGAACTGTGATTCATGGAATGAGAAGAGATGAGAATGAGAGAAAAGACGGGGAAATCGGGAGTAGTTTGAAAAAAGGTCATCTCCCTCGCGTGACCGTGACTTTGATCCTGGGAACGTAGGAACTTTGATAATATTAAAGAATTAGAAGACTAAATGAGAATAACATAGCAAATGGGAAAATCGGGAGTAGTTTGAAAACAGGTCATCTCCCTCGCGTGACCGTGACTTGAATCCTGGGAGCGTAGGAACTATGATTCATATAATGAGAAGAGATGAGAATGAGAGAAAAGACGGGAAAATCGGGAGTAGTTTGAAAAAAGGTCATCTCCCTCGCGTGACCGTGACTTTGATCCTGGGAACGTAGGAACTTTGATAATATTAAAGAATTAGAAGACTAAATGAGAATAACATAGAAGATGGGAAAATCGGGAGTAGTTTGAAAACAGGTCATCTCCCTCGCGTGACCGTGACTTGAATCCTGGGAGCGTAGGAACTGTGATTCATATAATGAGAAGAGATGAGAATGAGAGAAAAGACGGGAAAATCGGGAGTAGTTGGAAAAAAGGTCATCTCCCTCGCGTGACCGTGACTTTGATCCTGGGAACGTAGGAACTTTGATAATATTAAAGAATTAGAAGACTAAATGAGAATAACATAGAAGATGGGAAAATCGGGAGTAGTTTGAAAACAGGTCATCTCCCTCGCGTGACCGTGACTTGAATCCTGGGAGCGTAGGAACTGTGATTCATATAATGAGAAGAGATGCGAATGAGAGAAAAGACGGGAAAATCGGGAGTAGTTTGAAAAAAGGTCATCTCCCTCGCGTGACCGTGACTTTGATCCTGGGAACGTAGGAACTTTGATAATATTAAAGAATTAGAAGACTAAATGAGAATAACATAGAAGATGGGAAAATCGGGAGTAGTTTGAAAACAGGTCATCTCCCTCGCGTGACCGTGACTTGAATCCTGGGAGCGTAGGAACTGTGATTCATATAATGAGAAGAGATGCGAATGAGAGAAAAGACGGGAAAATCGGGAGTAGTTTGAAAAAAGGTCATCTCCCTCGCGTGACCGTGACTTTGATCCTGGGAACGTAGGAACTTTGATAATATTAAAGAATTAGAAGACTAAATGAGAATAACATAGAAGATGGGAAAATCGGGAGTAGTTTGAAAACAGGTCATCTCCCTCGCGTGACCGTGACTTGAATCCTGGGAGCGTAGGAACTGTGATTCATATAATGAGAAGAGATGAGAATGAGAGAAAAGACGGGAAAATCGGGAGTAGTTTGAAAAAAGGTCATCTCCCTCGCGTGACCGTGACTTTGATCCTGGGAACGTATGAACTTTGATAATATTAAAGAATTAGAAGACTAAATGAGAATAACATAGAAGATGGGAAAATCGGGAGTAGTTTGAAAACAGGTCATCTCCCTCGCGTGACCGTAACAGTTTTTTTTACGTGTAACTATCTTGCTGGTAATTTGTGGAAAACTCGTCGTTGAAGGGAAAAACTTTCATTCATCTTCATCAGAATCCACTTCTATATTCTCATTCTCGCGTCCCATGTCTTTGTTGTAGTTAATTACAATATGCTGACACAGTGATTGGAATGTCATACTTTGCCTATTCGTTCTATAGTACGCTTTATATATGCTCAACGATCTTTCCACATCTGCGCAAGTAAACGCTGCATATTTCATACTGAGGGCGTCATCATCAATCCAATTATCCGGCAAATTTTGCATTCTGCCATTGATGATACAGTTGTTTATGTTAATCATCGCCGTGAATCCATCGTTGTCGCCGAAAACCTGAACAATTTTATCCCGGATTTCGTGATGAATCTCCAGATCTTCTTGGAATTCTTGTTTCAATTCAGCAATCCTTTCGCACGTTTGAGCTAGACTACATCCTGTTTTTTGTAGTTGCTTGATACTTGAAACTAGACACGAAAATTTGGCAGCAATGTCTTCCATTTCTCCGAGGTTTTCATCTCTTCCCAAACATGCTTTCAAATTTCTCACAGCTTCACTGTTCTCTTCGAGGCCCATAAAAACTGCTTTCACCTCGTTGTAGTGTAAACAATAATACTGGCAAGCTTGGATCCACGTGCCCCATCGTGTCGTCACCGGTCTTGGTGGTGGAGGTACATTTGGAAGCGCAGCTTTGAAGATTTCAGCACGCGTTTTAGATTGAGAGAAAACTTCTTTGGCGCTAGCGACGACATCATTAATCTCCTCATAACACTCTCTTACTTTTTCAGCAACATTGTGACATGCGTGTGCTAAACATGTCACGTTTACGAGTTTCGGGTATGTTTGTGCGAGAATTCCTGCAGACGCCTTCATGTACGGAGCAGCATCCGTCAAGTATAGCAGAACTCTGTTTGACTCAAATCCTGCCGGCTCAAACTTATTCAAGCTGTCAATCACATACGCAGCCATGTTTGCAGCGTTTGCTCTCACAACTTGTCCACATCTAATCTGCCGTCCAGTGGAAGCTCGGTCTTGATATAATGCACCGATAATAACGTTGGTGACGCAGCGACGCTTAGAGTCTATTGTTTCGTCCACTGAAACCCAAATAGGACAATCTCCCATTTCTTCTCGTATAGCCGTTAAAGTTTCGTTATATATAATGGGCACATAAGTTTTGCTCATTGTTGTTGCATCTGGGATTGTGTGTTGTGTATGAGTTTGGAGAAAGGTGGCAAAAGCAGGTTGACAAACTTTGTCGAAACAAATATCTGATTTTATGCATGCGCTTGTGAAGTCTTTAAAAAACGCAGAGTGTCGACTGTTCAAGTTTGTCAGATGTTGTGGATTCGGGAAAACTGGTTGATTCCGTATCTGAAGAGCCGCTTGGTGTTTAGCGGATCCTAGGTGACGCTGGAATGTGTATCTCTTCAATACGACCAATGCCGTTGTACATAACAAACAACGAACACAGTTTTCTTCAAGCCGAGAATGGTCGTTTGGCAGTTGTAATTCCCTCTGGATTCGTCGGTAAACAACAACACGGCCATCCTCAGCCGCCATATCTTAAATTGTTGAAACAATTTACGGTAATACGTAGTTGAAAAATCCAATGTACTCTCTAGGTATGAAACAGTTAAAATTTCACTAATTCAATCAGTGATTCAGTTTATTTGTTCAAATCATCGAATTACGACTGACAAGCCAGTACCTTCATGTAGTACTGTTTGGCCAGTGATTCAGATAGATAGGCTGTGGATAGAAGTGGATACGAAATTAGTGATACAAACGGATTGGCGGGACTTTGAATTCGAACAGACTATCAGAGGGATTCAGATAGATAGACTGTGTATAGAGGTAAATGCGATGTTAGGGATACAAACGGATTGGCGGGACAGTAAACTACAGATTTTTCGAATGGGGTCGTCCAAAAAAAAATTTTGTTTTACTTTTTGGGGCGCATGAAGTGAAAAATAACTCAAAATAGTGAGAACATTTTTTTTTCCAATTAAAATTGCGAATGTTATAGGCAATTGAATTTCTCTGATTTTGAAATATATATGTATAGGAGGTATTCTGCCCCAAGTGAGACCGGTACGGTTGCTCACCCTAATCAATATTTTTGATAATTTATTTTTGTTATCAGCAATCAAAAAGAAACCTAGGTGAATTATTTCAAATTTTTTTTTGGAATACGAACCGAGTTGGAAATTGTGAATTTTTCTAGTAAAGTAATCTTCAATTAATTGTTACGTCCGGGCATCACCGCCCGTACGTTCACCCCTCACTCACCTAGTACCTCAACTCTTCACACGCTTCCCCCCTTTTCCCTCTACGCCTCCACTCTTCCTATCTGCCTGCTACCAGATCCTACTTCTAGAAAAGACTCGTTGCACCCGGCACTGCCAAATGCAACGAGTCAGCAAAACCTTTTATTTTACTGTCCTAGCAACTACCTACCAAGCTATGCTTCCCTCGTCCCTCACTCACTTCTCAACGATCCTCTTGACTGACAACAAGGGACTCCAAAATTTACTTTACCTATTCCACCTACAGTACTTATTAATAAATATTAGTTGCTTAACCGAGTTACTTTTGTTCTAACCATCAACAAATCCCTCAGTTATATTCTGATATTTAAAACAGGGGACAAGACCCCAAATAAAGACGTAACACTGGTGGCAGCGGTGGTCCCCCTGTTACTGAGGGTATTTCAAAGAAAAGTGAACGAACGAAACCAATACCACGACAATATCAACTTCAAACTACATGAATTGTGACATAAACCAGTGAACTAGTGAAAAAAAAAAAAAGAAAAATTGAGTGGTGTGAACCTATAACCTGTTCCCGACTAAAAGATCTCGAAGGACGCAAAACTAATATAAAAATCCAACTACGACAGGCACATCAACCTACAACTTGTGAAACAAAACATAGTTATCAAATATCGAGAAACTGCACAACTGCAAACCTAGACGGACACGGAGGTCTACTATACACCGCGTTACGATCAGTGACTATCATCAACCTGCCGATAATAGATTCCTGCCTAAAACTAAAACAGACACGAAGGGTTACTGTACTTCGCGTTACGATCAGTGATTATTATCAACCTGCCGATAATATATTGCTGCTAAAACAAAGAGCAGAAATCGAATATCATCGACTTACTTCAAAGGCACCTTGCCCCCCAAAGGCTCATCTGAGCCCCACAAAGAGCGAACTCGCTCCAACGACGACCCGAAACCTGTTGACAACTCCAAGACACCAATATCACCAACGCTATCGCTCAACCCTCAGATCCAGAGTCAAGATCTCTACAGCAACAATCACCACTTTAGAGATATGCTAAGGAAAATCACTCTCATTGTACTCACCATAATTTCCAGAACGTAAGCTACCCTTAACATACGTATACCATTTAAGATAAGTCATAAGCCCCGCCGGAAACCATGTCTGACACAGAGATAGCATTCATGAATTTGAAAGTCGCGACCACAGCGATTCCAACTTTTGACGGAACAAATATCACAATAAAATCTTTCCTTGAAAAAATCGAAAACATAAGATTACTAATAGCACCGCGAGATTTACTCCTATTCGCTGCACTCGTACGATCAAAAATTGAAGGCCGCGCAGAAAGGGCACTCCCGCGAGAAAGCTCCCAATCACTACAATCTCTTATAGAAAACTTAAAACGCACGTTTGAACCGAAACAAAGACTATCAGACGTGCAATGTGCTATAGCGTGTGCACGCCAAGAGAAAGGGGAGTCCGCATTAGATTACGGAACTAGGATAGAAGAACTCGTAGATACGGCCATTGACATTATAGAGTCAAAGGAATCCGCTGAAGACGCGACTATACTAATAAGAAACGTTGAAGAAAACGCTGTACGCGCATTTATAAAGGGTCTGTGTGACACGCTAGAACAAAGGGTGTTAAATGAGAAGCCAAACACGCTGCGAGCGGCAGTCGATAAGGCGGTGAGCGCGGAAAAAATAGTAACAGAAAGGCAAAAACTAAGAGCGCAGACACCAAAAACAAATGAACCGACTCAAAACCGTAGCATTAATAGCTCGAAACGAACACCGCCTCACGACCCGTCGCTGAACTGTAGGTTCTGTAAGCGTGTTGGGCACTCAATAGATAACTGTAGATCACGAGAGCGTACCGACCATCTATCTTGTACATACTGTAAACGTAAAGGTCATACGGTTGAAAGGTGCCGCGCGCGAAACTACCAAAACCAACAAACACCCCAGAATCCTTCATTTGACCAATCAAACGCTCCACAATACACCCAACAACCTCAGGCATACAACAGACCTCAACATAACAACTCTGGTCAGCGACCAAATCAACCTAATAACCAAAACCGAAACCAACCAAACTCCGAACAGCCAAGATACGCACGCGTAAACCTTACAAACACAAATACTAACTTCGCGAATACCGACAACTTCCCATTAGAATCGCAGACTTTAAACGAGTAACGGGACCACCATACGGACGCAACGACGTCCCGAACTCTAGAAATGCGTCCGAATACGTAAAAAGGATCCTTTTAGAATCACCGACTATTAGAATTCAATCACCCCAAATCATCGGCAACACTGGAACACTAATAGTAGATACCGGTGCCAATTTAAACCTAATAAAACAAAAGATTATCACCCCGGACACTCGTGTCGAATCAAGGGATAAACGTTACATCTCGGGAATAACAGAAGGGTTCACAGTAACACAAGGTAGCATTAATCTAGAATTTGCGGGC
Organism: Tenthredo livida; assembly: GCA_963992785.1. Taxonomy (NCBI): domain Eukaryota; kingdom Metazoa; phylum Arthropoda; class Insecta; order Hymenoptera; family Tenthredinidae; genus Tenthredo; species Tenthredo livida. Next base: position 7,846,246 of record OZ023073.1, read on the forward strand.
ACTTGCCACGAATTCCACCTAATAAGCAACGAATTTCCTATACAAGAAGACGGCATCCTAAGCGCCGATTTCCTGCGACACGAGGAAGCAACAATCTGTTTTAAAAACGACCAACTCCATTCGCGAAACACAGGCGTTATCCCACTACATTACAAATCCTCGAACAATAATATAAAAACATCCCGCATCCTTACAACAGCGGCAACACAAACACCTAAGATACACCTACACACGCCTCAACTCGAAAAACAGATGAGCACACTCTTGGTTGACACCGGAGCCGACATAAACGTGATAAAACTTAACGCAGTCAAACCAAACACACACTACACCCCGACGGACAATACCCAGATAACCGGCACAACAGACGGTGCTATAAAAACTCTAGGAAGCGTCAACGTACAAATCGACAATAGTTGGCACGTATTCCACCTGGTCGATAATTCCTTCCCAATAAAAGAAGACGGCATTTTGGGTACGAAATTCCTATACACTGAGAACGCCACAATTTCGTTCGGAACTGATACAGTAACAACGGATAACTGTAAACCATTGAAAATACTAGACGAAAATATTGTATCTATCCCTAGCCGAACTGGGAAAGTAATATCATTAAAAATCGCCAACCCGACATTAAAAACAGGATTCATTGATAACATAGACCTTGGCCCCAGTATTTTTCTCGGCAAAGCCTTAGTCACGAACAGAAACGGTTTAGCATATGCCTACGTGATTAACTCCAGCGAAACAGCTGTAGAGATAAGGAGGCCTGTAGTAACCTTAGAAGAAGTCTACGAACTCGAGGATACGAGACCCCAGCTGACCGACACAAGACTCACCAGCGTTCAATCAATCCTACTAACCAAGGCTCGGGAAACTAATACCAATAACACTTCCCGTTCGCTTCACTTCTCCCCTAACTACGACTCGAAACGCCTCCACACCCTTATGGAAAACCTTCGATTGAACCATTTGAACGACGAAGAAAAACAGTCGATAACTGACCTTGCTATAGAATTTAACCACCTTTTCTTCCTACCGGGCGACAAATTAAAGCATACACAACTGGTCAGTCATACCATCCCTACCACAGATGACATTCCGATCCATACAAAACAGTACAGATATCCTCAAATTCACAAAGAAGAGATAAATACACAAGTTAGCAAACTCCTTGATCAGGATATCATCAAACACTCTTCTTCACCATACAACTCCCCGGTTTGGATAGTACCCAAGAAAACAGACGCCGCCGGCAATAAGAAATGGCGCATGGTCATAGACTTCCGTAAACTAAATGAAAAAACTATCGGCGACGCCTATCCGCTACCCAACATAACGGACATTTTAGATCAATTAGGATCCGCCAAATACTTTTCCAAATTCGATTTGGCGTCAGGTTTCCACCAGATGCCGATGCATCCTGATCACAGTCCCAAAACGGCTTTCTCAACGCCACATGGCCACTATGAATTCAACAGAATGCCCTTTGGCCTAAAAAATGCACCATCAACCTTCCAACGTCTAATGGATCAGGTACTTTCCGGACTCCTCGGCAACGAAGTCTTCGTTTATCTGGACGACATAGTAATCTATGCGAGATCATTAGAAGAACACGCCATTAAATTCAAAAAACTTATGGAACGATTAGCCAACGCCGGACTAACCCTTCAGCCCGACAAATGCGAGTTTCTACGTAAAGAGATAGCATACCTAGGCCACGTCATCACTAAAGACGGAGTAAAACCGGATCCCAACAAAATAGCAGCCGTCAAAAACTACCCCGTCCCTACGAATCCGAAGCAAATCAAACAATTCCTCGGACTGATCGGCTACTACCGCAGATTCATACCTAACTTATCAAAACTCGCAAAGCCCATAAACAACTTACTAAAGAAAAACAACCGATTTCTTTGGACGTCCGAACACCAACTCGCATTCGAAACACTACGCGATAGCCTTTGTAACGAACCTATCTTACAGTACCCGGACTTTGAGAAACCGTTTATATTGACGACCGATGCCTCTAACTGCGCCGTAGGCGCAATTCTCAGCCAAGGAGAAATCGGCCAAGACTTACCTATCGCATACGCCTCGAGATCCCTCGAAAAAGCGGAAGTCAACTACTCGACGATTGACAAAGAACTCTTAGCAATCATCTTCGCCGTGAAACACTTCCGACCATATCTTTACGGACGAACATTCACACTCGTCACAGATCACAGACCACTAGTTTGGATAAACAATGTGAAAGACCCAACCTCACGACTGCTACGATGGCGCCTGACACTCGACGAATATTCTTACAACGTTATCTACAAAAAAGGAAAGATGAATTCGAACGCAGATGCGCTATCCAGAAACCCACCACCTGAAACAATCCAAATGCTACCTCTTGACTCAAAGCGCCTTAGAACCGATACCGAACCCTCAGAGGGAAATAAAAAAAAGATAAAGATAACACATCGACTCCCAAGACGTCCCCGACAAACCACAGACGAATCCACTAACCCTGCCCCAACTAAAAGACCTAAAGAACAACAAACGCCAACTATGACAACGTCAACTCTCTCGGACAATTCAGATACTGAAGCTACCCACCAAAAACCTGAACCCCCAAAAAAACGAAGGACTACCGAGTCCTCTAGTAACCGGCCCCCACGGAAGAAAGAGACCCTTCACCTATCCGAGTTCGCTCATGACTCACCACCGCCAGAAGAAGACAACGATGAACGAACAAACTCTCCAGAAACCTACTCTAGCGTTAAACAACCGAATAAACGTTATCGCGATACGCAATCTTCAGGTAACCCGGCACCACGAGGTAAACCGAACGTAGATAATGACTCAGACTCTACGGACGACTCAGACACTCAGATACACATCCGCCGTAAGCGCATTATCACGACCTCGTCCAGCTCAAATCGAAGGGTTCACAAAAAAGTTCGCAAACAAACAAAACGTGAACTCCCGTACACTCATACAGACCGTAGTACAAATGAGCAAAACAAACCACCCAATGCTGAACCGGGAACGTCGAAAAATAATAAGCCAAGACCTGCGCCCTACGTACGCAAGAAAATTTATAAAAAACTCTCGAACACAAATCCGATCACGGACTCAGAGTCAACAGCAACACCCACTAGATCTGATATAGGAGGACGAGAAGACGTAGCCGGAACCTCCACTAACCAGAATCCAGAAAACACACCCCCATACGGCCAATTTCTCGTAGATCTAGAGTTTCTACCTTTGGCTTACAATAAACACATTACAGAGATAAACGCTGACATATCAAAACAAAAAGACAACCTCGCACACTGCATTTCAGCCGACTGTAAAGCTTCACTAGGTGTCGCGGATCAGATGGTGAAACAGGGATTGATACAACGTAAACAACTTCTAGCCATGAAGCCTGAAGTGACAGACATTATAACAGTCACATACCCACGACGTATAATCTATAATTTAGTAACAAAAGAACATCACTACGACAAACCTACGAAATAAGTCATGTACAAGACACTAGCCAAACTAAAAATAGCACTTATCAAAGGAGGAGTGAAATCACTATCAATACCAAGATTAGGCTGCGGCCTAGATGAACTTAGCTGGGACCTAATTAGTCGTATAATCCATTACATATTCAAGGACACAGACATTAAAATCACCATTTGTGTATACGAAAATCCGATATCTCACCAACCAACCCTCGAAATCGACGAACGACCAAACCCAGTAACGGTCACCCCACACCCAACAACAGAACATAACATCATTCCACCAACAGAAGTAAATAACACTACCGACTACACGACGAACACAGACTATTCGTCAGATCCCGAGAACTCAAGATTAACAGAAAGTGACGACACCGATTCACCAAGAGACACCCTAGATTTTCGAGACCTACCCAACAATGATTCTCCCATCCGAACCCGCACTAACACTCTACAACATACAGGTATTCAAAATAGCGATACCAACAGCACACCTGATGACTTCAACCATTTTATAAATAACCTGGATGACATAATACCTGTAACTAACGTCAAGGAATCAAAAGACCAAATGTTCCTAATAAACGACAACTACGTTCACTGCGTCTCAGCGGACCACCCTACAGATGACCCATTGGCAAAACGACTAATAGACAAGGGCATGCTCAACAAAAAAACGTTCACAATTCGAACACCGCAGAAACTAGAAATAGCTCTGACAAAATTCAGAGAAAGATATATCCTCACACTTGTAATCAAAAACAAACACACAGACAAAGATAATCTGGAAGACCTTTATAACACACTCCTCAACTTGAAACATATCCTAATACGCAAAAATATAAACTCCTTCACCTTTACAAAAAACAACGTAGAGCTACGTAACTTTCAGTGGTCAACGATTAAAAAACTGTTTTACTACATCTTCGCAAATACGAACATTAGAATCACACTCTGCACCGAAAAAATTACCACGCCCGACGAAAGCCTACGCCACGAGATAATCAAAGAATACCATGAATCGCTAATCGGAGGCCACCAAGGGGTAACGAAGACCTTTAACCGGATAAGAGAAAAGTACATTTGGCCAAACCTCAAATCTCAAATACAAACCTTTATCAAAACTTGTGACAGTTGCCAAAGGAAAAAGTGAGTTCGAGTTAAGACGAAATTACCAATGATGATCACGGACACTCCTGCAAATGCATTTGATAAGGTGGCACTTGATATTGTTGGACCACTGCCACTAACAAAATCAAACAATCAATACCTTCTTACTATACAGTGCAACCTGACGAAATTTCTTGACGCTATAACACTTCCAAACGCGACAGCTCAAACAATAGGCACAGCCTTCGCTAAAGATTATATTACGCGCTATGGAACTCCGCAAACAATCCTAACGGACCAAGGTCAAAATTTTATGAGCAACACGATCAAACAAATCAGTAAACTTTTCAAAATTAAACAAGTACGAACGACTGCCTGTCACCCACAATCGAATGGATCCCTAGAAAGGAGCCACCTCGTACTTATAGAACATATCAAACATTACACAAAGAACGGTCATGACTGGGACGAATATATACGATTCGCAATATTTTGTTACAATACTGCAAAACACGAAAGCACTAGCTTTACTCCACATCAATTAATTTTTGGTCAAGAAGCACGATTACCATCAGATATGACCCCAACAATCGGGATGACTAGTAGTTACAACACATTTATTCTCGATTTATTAACGAATCTTACAGACATTCGTAAGAGAGCTATAGAAAATTTAAGAGAAGCAAAATTAAAATCGAAGTCTTATTACGATAGGAATATTAACCCACAGCTCTTTGAAGCAGGACAAAAAGTTTTTCTACTAAATGAAACACGAACAAAATTTGAAGATCACTACAAAGGACCATATATCATTAAACGAATAATTGACAATATAAATGCAGAAATCTACATTACACAAAATAAGACAAAGATAGTTCACTTAAACAAATTAAAGTTAGCACACACACGAAACTAACACGACAAATAATTACAGATACGGCACGGCACTCGAAAACGATGGAAACCAACCTTATACCTTGATACCGTTCACAACAAACCCTGGGATTTATTATGAACAACTGGAAGACTTACGTACATCAAACAACAAATGGAAGCTGATAAACTTCTTAAATATAAAACAGTTTATAGACATATCCGACAAGCTAGGAAGATACTGCGACCTAATTGATAAAAGGTGCAACACGACAGGAAGTGAATGCATCGTACGAGACACAATAAACATATCAAAGAACCGCCTGTCAACCATAAAACAATACCAAAACCAAATAGAAGACTTGATAGGATACCACGAAACAGACGGACTCCATGAGAAATTAGCAGAACTAACCCATACACGCGTCAAACGGGGATGGTTCAACTTCGTTGGCAGCATTCACAAGACGCTCTACGGAACGCTAACAGAAGCAGATGGTGATTATATTAACACACAAATCGATAGACTATTTAACGATACGAACCATGTAGCCATGTTACTAGCAAATCAAACGCACATCATCCAAGCAATGCTGGGCACGCAACAGAAAGAAATTGATAATATAGAAAAGCACATCATACAACTAGACAACCAAGTATTATTTTTCACTTCTACCTTGTCAGCCATAAAAAAATACCAAACAGGGAATACAATTACCATAACATTACTGCATCACCTTAACAAACTAGACAAAATGCTAAATGAATACGAACTAGACTTAAACAGCGTAATCGACGCTATTTTATTCACGAAACAAGGAATTGTACACCCAAAACTATTATCACCAAAACAATTGATTAACAGCCTGCAACACATACAAACCTTAGAACCGCTCCTACAATTTCCTACCCCTTTAAGAAATAAATACGCCGAGGAATTAATTAGACTATCGGAACTTGACATTATCTATAACGAACCCAACATAATCTATGCCCTATCAATCCCACTATTAGACGACGACACATTCAACTTATACCATTTACTCCCGATTCCAGTCAAACAAAACTTCGACAGAACAAATACTTTCGCCTGCATAGCCCCCAATAATGACTACATCGCAGTTTCAACAGACAGAAGTTCCTATTTCCACCTATCAAAAACAGACTTCACAGAATGCAAATTCTCGCAGAACTCACACATCTGTAAACAGACTAAACCAATCTATCACAACAACAACCACAAATCGTGCGAAATGCAATTATTCTTAGGTAATACGCCTAACCAACTCAACACATGTAACATCAGGATAAATTCATTCGATGGATCATATTGGTAAAAACTGAGAGCACCAAATTCGTGGATCTACTCCTTAGCAAACCCAGAAACTATTCATATCCTGTGCCCCAATATGCCTACAGCACGTGTCACCCTTTCTAAATCCGGGATACTAAAACTGAGGAGTAGATGTTCAGGACACTCAGAAATTGTAACGCTTAGTACCTCTAATACCATGACGTCGATAGAAATGCACTCACACGTCCCAGAATTCACTCTAAACCTAACCGAGATATATCAGGACCTAAACAAAAACCATACCGTAAACCTATCGACAATTCCCATATTCCACCAATACAAAACCACACCCCTAAACGCCGACGACATAAAATCTAACAGCCTAGCACTGGAGGATATAATCAAACAGGCAAATGAAATAAGTACACACAAACGCACACAGCAAAACACCGACAGCCTAACGACTAGTCTCTCCTACGCAGCCATTGGCCTAGGAATTATAGCAGCCCTGTTCGTGGCATTTAAATTTTCAATATTCGGAAAAATAGCAGCGGTCTTCTCCTGCCTGGGGAAGACAAGACGCGACAGCGGACGCTCAAAGTCACCCACTTACGAAAAACCTATCAAATTGAACATTATTCACCCACACCTAAACGAAAACACTCCTCAAGAGGCAATCCCACCACCACTTCCGCCAATGGGCCCGCCTGTGCACAAGAGCAAGACCCGAAAGCCCCACCTACTACACCGGACAGCGACAGGCTCGCACCCGCTCGAACCGGTGAAATACTACGATTAAATATACAAGTCGGTACGCTCATTAAATTTTAACGATAGATTAACGATAGATTTAAGTCATCAAGCCATTACCAATGTTTGAACAATTACTTAGACGCATAAGCATTTAACATGTAATTCAAACCTTTGTCATTAGGATAATAATATTACTCACGTATTGTTAGACATAAATCTTAGATAATATTCGATAACTACGTTAAACGGAAGTATACCGCTTGAATACAAGCGATATGTTTCCTCTAACGGGGGGGGGTGTTACGTCCGGGCATCACCGCCCGTACGTTCACCCCTCACTCACCTAGTACCTCAACTCTTCACACGCTTCCCCCCTTTTCCCTCTACGCCTCCACTCTTCCTATCTGCCTGCTACCAGATCCTACTTCTAGAAAAGACTCGTTGCACCCGGCACTGCCAAATGCAACGAGTCAGCAAAACCTTTTATCTTACTGTCCTAGCAACTACCTACCAAGCTATGCTTCCCTCGTCCCTCACTCACTTCTCAACGATCCTCTTTACTGACAACAAGGGACTCCAAAATTTACTTTACCTATTCCACCTACAGTACTTATTAATAAATATTAGTTGCTTAACCGAGTTACTTTTGTTCTAACCATCAACAAATCCCTCAGTTATATTCTGATATTTAAAACAGGGGACAAGACCCCAAATAAAGACGTAACATAATTATAACTCAGCCCGGGTTGTTCGAATCAGAAAAAACAAACACATTAAAATGATTGTCAGAACTTGTAGTTTTCTAAAAAAATATCATTGTTAATCATTATTTCTAGGTTTAATTCGAAATTATTTTATTAGAAAAATTCACAATTTCCAACTCGGAAAGTATTCCGAAAAAAAAATCCGAAAAAATTCACCTATAGGTTCCTTTTGGGTTGCTGATAACAAGAATAAATTATGAAAAATATTGATAAGGGTGAGGAACCGGACCGGTCTTACTTGGGGCAGAATACCTCATAGATAAAGCTTACATGGGTGACGTCATAAACTAGTAGTTTTCAATTCGTTGTACATACTGCCATTTTTGTTTAAACGAAAAAGGAAAAAATACGTCCAAATTATTTTTCCCCAAACTACTGGAATGTAAAATAACAAAAAAAGTCGTGGACGACCTTATATTGTGACGGCAAAATGATGAGCGTGGACGAAGATATTGAGAGAATAATCGTTGAGAAAGTAATCAGAGTCATCCGTCTCTGTACTGGAGTTTGACATTATTTTATTTCGATACTCCGGAATCTTGTCATGCATAATACTTCGCAATTGTTCGAAGGCACCTCGCATAGGTAATGTAGAAGTGAAGAAGAGAGAAATGCCCCTGAAACTTCCCTGATGCCCAAAAGCATATTCATATAACGTCGCATGGCTACGCGTCTATTGGCTTGTTTTCCATGTTCATACACAGAGTAACTGATTCCGCGACGGCGAGAGGCACCGATGAGTGGGGATAGTACAATAATGAGCAGTTAATCCGAGGACCTAAAAGTGCCCATATTCGTTACCAGAAAAGTTTTGGAAAAATGACAAACAACAATATTTTTAGAGCTTATTTGGGTTCCACGAGTTGTTTTACTTCACCATTATATACGGGATAAAAATTTGACAAGATTAGGGACGCTGTTTTTCGATGAGAACTTCCAGCTCCAAAAATTTGCGAGAATATCTGAGGGGGTGAGGCCGGATCCGATGTCTAGAATTGGCAGACAGACTTGCTCATGTACGAAGTATAGACGATTCAGCGACGCCGAGAGACGAGGAATAGGGATAGTACAATAATGAGCAGTTACTCCTAGGACTGTGCTCCTATTCGTACTTGACTGATGTCTTCGTACTTCCAATACCAATTATTAAGTAATACAGTAACGATAAAAAAATTTGTGAAAAATGATAAAGGAAAGCTCTGGAAGCGATATAATATTTTTTCTACGGTCTTGTGACGGAAAATAATAATGGAGCTTATTCGGGTTCTACGAGTTGTTTTGCTTCACTCTCGCAAATTTTTTGGAGTAGGAATGGGATTGAACATTGAAGATGAAAAACGGATCACCTTGAGGTACAATTTAGCAAAAATGTATTGTACTTACTGCGATTAAATTCCTTTCCTCGTCTTCTTTTTTCTTTTTTTTTTCTTCACGCCTTGTCGTTAAGTTCTCGAACAACAATGGACAATCTACGAATACACGCCAACCATAAAACAAATTTCGCGGCCTATAGCGGAACCTTGAGCCTGCGCGCGCATGGAAACACTGGCCCGGCGCCTCAGTTTACCATTGACGTCGCGTGTCGGGGAGAGTGGCTCTCGCTGACCGTAGAACCGCGCTCACGAAAATCCGATGCGACGACCCTGTCTGCGAGATTAGGCTGGATTAGGCCCCGAACCGTTCACATTCGCGAGATCCCGGTACACCAAAGTGTATAGCGATGAAATTACCGCATCTCGGTCTTGCCCGTGATAAGCGTAACTTCATAATAAAAATACTTTTCGTCGTCTTTGATTTATGAAATTATATTATAATATATTATATATTTATATGACCAAAAGTTTTTCTCGGCGAGCGCCTAGCATTGATGCCAATAAAGCGTTGGACTACAACCGAACATCAACGAGGTAAACTGCTTTCCTGATAAACTAAGCTCGAAGGAAGGCCGATTTTACCCCGAGGTAAGTGAATCACAATTATCGCACGTGATAATTTGTTCTTGAAAATGTAAATAACGATAAAATGCCGGAATAGGTCAATATAATCATAGAGTCATCGAATAGATGTGATTGAAGGGCATGCGGAAATAGTAGTGACGAATAAATAGTCGCTCGAATTCGGGTGCCATGCTGTGGGTTCTATCTAAATTTACATTTTACAGTTGGCGTTGCAATGAGAAAATATTATTTACTCACAGAAACTGGACATTGATGCGCATCGCTATGCCAAGAGTGATCCTGGGCAAGGTTTCATAGATGACGAAGTTCGCAGCACCGCCTGGCTGAGCAGTTCAGAAGCTGACAGAGCACCTCGTACTCAGCGCTGAAATGCTGCCACCGGCCGACTGACTTTAGGTATCCGTACGCCTCCTCGAAGCCTCCTCGTCTTTCATCACTGTAGTACTGGTCTACTTGTAAAGCTTTTCTTCTCACACGACAGCTCAGTCATTGCCGAAGTCAGAAAGGAAGAATATGCTGGGTGCAACAATCAAGTTCGTTCGGCTCGTGTAACATTGGAATTTGTCAACTTACATAGCGCTGAAGTCACACTATTTGATTGTGTTTTAATTTTTGCCAATGTGAAATCTAAATCGTGTTCGCGCGCTTCGTAGAAACAGTTTTATCAAATTCGAGTGCATTTCAGACGGCGGTGCTTCGGACAGATTGGATCTTTCAGCTTCGTTGTATCAGGAATACCGAAAGTCGAGAAATTGGAATGCTAATCGAGCCAGATGTCGTCGATTATCCTGCGACGGCACTGTTTTATAAAACATTCGCAGAGTTAACCGTAAGAGTATTGTCCAAAGCAAAGAACCAACTCGATTGACTCGGTGTACCGATACTCTTAGAATCCTACGCAAACTAACTGAGAACCTAGGTAGAGAAAAATCTATTTTGAAATTTTATGCAGTAAAAATTTTCGATTTAACTGTCACAATTCTGACGTTGGCACGACCACTTTCTTTACAGTTGTGATCATTATACGCGTTCGAGCTGGCCCGATGAACTATTGAACCTCCGATGATGCTGCAGTCTCTACGATGAAGTCCCCCGGAGCCTATGATTGCGACTTCGAAAGGTTTGCTGTGGTCTAAAGGTTACCCGAAGAGCCTCAAACTGAGAGAACTCTGAACTTGTGTTACGAAATAAGTAACGCAGAAAAATTCTAATAGTATTCCCTAGATTATTTGTAATATTGTAATTAATCAAATGACGGAATGATTAGAAGAGGAATTGCTCTTCGAATTTCACTTTGTTGCTTCCTTTGTGACACTATTTTCAACAAGTTCTGTAAGTCTGAACAGTTTCTTGCTTATCTTTTGGAGTAGAACTAGCTTGAATGAGTGTAGTGATTTGAGAGGTTATTCATTTAGGGTTATTGTGCTAGAAGTTCACTCATGAGTTTTATACAATTCGAAGCTATCTTTCCCTGAGCTATGATATTGCAGCTCTTTGCGCTTTATCAATAATTATTGTGTAAAAGGTATTCCACGAAGTACAGAGTTGCTCCTCGCAATGCTTCTGAAATAGGCTTTATTCGAAAACCTCCCATGCGTCTGAGTTATTCTTGAATCTTGCTGGGCTTGCACACACATATTTTAAGATGCGTGAGACACAAACCCACATCGGTGTTCAGAAATAGCTACGATACTTTGACTTTGACATTTTTTTTGATGAAAAAAAAACGATATATTTTCAATTATTTTTTCTCAAATCCGTAATTTTGTCTCGATTTACAAAATCTGACGTGGGTTTGTAGCTAGTGTGTGTAGAAACGTACCATGAAAATTTGAAGCGCTTTCGACAAAAACTCAGACTCATTGGACATTTTCAACTGCCAGAAACCTAGTTCAGAGATAAATCGCTTTGAATGTTTTTTGTTTTTAATTATTCACAAAGTTAAAGAAATTCAAGATATAAGTTATAGCAACTTGAAGAAAATTCAACATATATATATGGGGAATTTGTCCTGCGGGCAGCGAATCATGCGGTTGATAACTTGTAAATCTGGTTTTGTAAAATGAATACAAACATTTGGAAGAATATTGATTCGCTATATAAATTTGAATGCTCATCTCTGGTGAAGTGTGTGACCAAAAACTTCAATATGATTTCCAACCGTAGAAAAACACATTTTGGAGTTGTTGTCTTATGGGGGTATACACACCTTGAAAAGGATTTTTTCCAAATCACTGCTACGCTCTGTGAAAACATTCTAGTGACTTAGTTCTTTTACGGTTGATTAGTTTCATAGTTTTTTCCAAATCTGGAAAAATCATGTACCATGTATCAAAATAGCACTAATTAACTGTAAAAAAACTGAGTCACTAGAATGTTTTCTCAGAGTGTAGCAGTGATTTGAAAATAATTATTTTTCATTATTATAATTTTTTTACCTCACGTAAATCACTTGAGTGTTGTAGCTTGATGGAAAACTGCATCTGAAGTTACTTTTTTTCACAGATTAAAAAAGCAATAATCGAAATATAGGGAAATTGAAAACTTCTGCTGGAACGCTGATACGCATTATACGCTTTATTGAGCTTAATAAATTTTTTTTCGGTTCAAGGATTTGTGTACGTGAAGATAAGGGTTCAAAGAACACTTTTCCGTAAAAATAAAAACAAAAATCGATTTTTTTGAAATTTTATCCTCAAATTTCAGTACTTCCTACCTTTGAGCCCCTTATTATGCCACGCATTGCCGCGTCCAATGCTGTACTCCACAGCATTAGTATTATATTGGCACTCACAAAATTAGTCATCCCACCTGTTTTCATCGACAGAATATCAAAACTTACAGTAGGGCGAGTGCACCAGTGAATGAACGATTGAGCGTACGGTCAGTTTTGAGGAAGGTTTTCTTTATACTAGATGGTTGTTGCCTTACAAAACCAGTTCTATTCGACACATCGTATCCTAAATATTTGGGATCGCTTGTTGAAACGTGTTGTCCAAACAGAAATGCATATGAAAGAACCTATCCGAAACTGAAATGGCAATTTCACCAGTAATTGAACACTTGGACCCAGTCAATAAACAGCCTTCGATCCAGTAAATGAGCAGACCAATCCGAATAAACAGTAGGTATCAAATAAATCGGTAGGTAGTTATAGTTAGTATTATAAAGAAACATTTTAATTGAAATAACATCTCATTTTCATATCGTTCATTCACTGGATTTACGTATAGCAGTGCTGTTCATTAAAGAAGAAGAGAAGACACCCTCTTCTGAGTAGCAATGTATTATTATCAGCGTAGTAGAAGGAATAATCACCCGAATGAATAAATTTAAAATAAAATTGAAATTACAATAAAATACTGTATAACACTGTTATATATGAAGTAGTCTCTGTCAACTCAGACACCCATTTCACTTGAGGTCTCCGAACATTCTGTAATAATTTGCACACGTTGTTGGGGATGTATTTTTTTTTTTGGAAACGTATTACCGGTCATTGCATTCCAGACATGGTTTTAATCAATCGTTATCATGAGAAAAAAAAAATTGTATAAAAAATGGGGGTTAAAATATATTAATTGTCCCATGGAGAAAATATATCATCATTATGAAAGAGATAAGAATAAAAATTTGTGAAAAGTTGAGACTAAGGATATGAAAGCTGATGTCCCAACACAATATCTATGAATATTTATACATATATTATTTATATTTATTTATATTTAAACACGTGTTGCAGGGTTCGGCCGCGCCGGTGTTGACGCGCAGCCACGCGAGTAACGAACAACAACGTCGCAACTCCGTCTTCCTTGCGGACGCGCACCGTAATAGTCGTAGCCCGTCGTAGATAGAAGTGGATACGAAATTAGGGATACAAACGGATTGGCGGGAGATTGAATTTGAACAGACCGTCAGAGGGATTTAGATAGATAGGTTGTGGATAAAAGTGAATGCGAAATTAAGGATACAAACGGATTGTCGGGACTTCGAATTCAAATAGGCATTGAATGGGAATGAGATGGAAAGGCTGTGGATAGTAGTGAATACGAAATTGAGGGTACAAAATGATAGACGGGACTTTGCATTTGAAGAGACCATCAGAGAGATTTAGATAGATGGACTGTGGATAGAAGTGGAACCGAAAATAGGGATACAAACGGATAGGCGGGACTTTGAATTTAAATAGGCATCGAATGAGATTCAGATAGTTGGGAGTGGATAAGAAATTGGGAATATGCAAAGATAGGCGCGATTCTTATTTTGAGCGGACCATCAGAGGGATTCAGATAGATAAGCTGTGGATAGAATTAGATAAGAAATCAGAGATTAAAAAGGATGGGCTCTAGTTTGGATCTAAATCAGATAGAGGAAGATTCACGTAGATTGGCGGTGGAAAGGATTGGAAAGGAAATCAGAGATTGAAAAGGATAGGCCCTAGTTTTGATTCAAATCAGATGGAAGAAGATTCACGTGGATTGGCGATGGATATCATTAGATAGGAAATTAGGGATTGGAAAGGATAGGCCCTAGTTTGGACTCAAAAGAAGATAGCAAGAGATTCGCAAAGATAGACCGTTGATAGGGTTAGATTAATTATCTTAATCCCTTTCTATCCAAAGGATCCAAAGTGATTCAAGTGGATAAAGATTCTATCCGTTGACTTCCAGCAGGGGAGTTATCGAGCGAAAACCGTTATTGGGATATAATAAAAAGAAATAAAACAAATAATTATAATAAAATTTTTTTAAAAGTTGAGACTAAGGATATGAAAGCTGATGTCCCAACACAATATCTATGAATATTCATACATATTGCTTACGTGTGCATGTAGTATGTACCTCGTAGTCTTGCTTGTACGGAATTATCGTCGGATTACACTTTTTCACACACAATTATTAATAAATTATTTTACTCGTCAATATGCTGGCTCAGAACCGGCGAGTTTGTCTGAAACACGTGTTGCAGGGTTCGGCCGCGCCGGTGTTGGCGCGCAGCCACGCGAGTAACGAAGGGCAACGTCGCAACGTCCGTCTTCCTTGCGGACGCGCACCGCAATAGTCGTAGCCCGTTAACCACGCGCAACGATTGTCAGATTGTTTGCTTGTATGATAATTTTGAATATCATATTAATTTACAACCGTTGTCAGTAAATGTATAACGAGACTATTTCTGTGACTGTGATACTTAATAGATTACAACCTTACGCTAAACCTAACCTATCAATCTTGGCATGGTACTATTTCGGCGAGGATCTTACTTCGACTAAGGAACTCATCGAACGATGCGCACCATCTCCCGAAAGTTGGCCACAATATCCCATAGAGTTCAAAGGTGATTAAAAAAATGATTCGGTTATCTGAAGCGCGATAATTTGGGTGGTTCGAAATAATCCGACCCCACCTTTTTTCAGGTGCATCATCTGAAGAGAATGAGTACGAGTAAAAAAGATATTTCCCACTTGGCGAGTGATTTTTACCTAATTTCCAAAAAAATTACAGCTGGCATGATTTTCAATGTATTCATCTTAGTTTATCGAGATCTATACTTTTTCACCCTTATTTCGGATTTCAATGCTCCCATGAGCCAGAACGGAAAATATCTGTTTTCATCGTACTGAAACTTTTCAGGGGGTACCCTTGAAAAAATTCGGGGGTACATATATACATGAGGCATTGTTTTGTTGTGCGTGAGACATTTGTGACTTTTTTTTATTCTTTTTCATATCAACATACAAAGAAGATACGAACAAATTACGTGTACTTGAAAGTCGGGCTTTCACCACTGACTGAGAATCTCGAGGAAGGGCAAAATCTGAAAAGAATGAGGAAACGTATAAATCACGATTGGATATCAGCACAATGTTGTCCAATACTAACAGTAAATCATTATCCAACGGATTAACGACCGTCCAAATCATGTGATCGCACCAGGACCGTGGGTAATAAAATTAAAAATGTTGCAACAGACTCTGACGAAATGTATAGCTCGGATAGGTCAGTTGCAAGAAACGTAATAGATCTGTGACAAAAAACACAGGTAAAAGGATTGGAAAAAAGCTGAGTGAGCCTGCAACGAGACGATCTAAATAACAATTACGTTATTGCCACTGCCGGATTATCAAATGCATCATCTAAATCTGCTGTGAAAATAATGAACGATTCGATCATTAGAAGTGAATCTGGGGATATTTCTATTAGAAATGGAAAACAAGGTGAATAATTATCATTTATTTTTACTGTAATCATGAAAAATTCGGATGAACATTTTTTTTTTTTGTACGCGCCGGCTAATCACTGACAGCTCTGTCGGCACATGTATCTGAAGGTATTGAATTGCTCGTCCTACTTTATTATAAAATTAAAGAATATATCTGATTGTCACGATTCAGATTTTCGTTTTTATACTCAGATTCATTGACTACGATAGATCAACACGACAAAGAATCATAGTTCTACTGTTCATCAAGTGATGTATCACGCCAGAATGATTCACAAAGTCCGGAGCATAATCCTTAGTCTAAAAGCACAGGCTGCAGACGACTCGAGAATAATGTTATCCGAAAAAATCAACACAGCTAGGCCTATACAGTCCACGTAAACTGTGGGTGGAGGTGAGTGTTCTTTGCGATGGCACATAAATAACATTGATATCAAAATACCACAATTCAAAGATGGAATCCTCCAGTATTTTTATCAGGCACCGACATAAAAATATTGATATCAAAAATGTACCTGAAATTGCGAAACTGGTTTGGACTTAAACTGCTATGAAAGGTAGAGCTAAGCTTTGGTATGACGCTGGTAAAACTTAAATCAATTCTTATGTTCAATTTCGTCAAGCAATCTATAATGAATTTTTTATTCAACAATACTCACAGCATTGCCAGATGAGATTAGATTAGATTTATTCCTTGATTGCCTAATTACATAGAGAGCCCTGCACTAATCTTACGGGAATTGGCTTCCGGTGGATTTGAAAAATGTCGAAACACTTTCGAGATACGGTCGTTCTGATCAAAAGTCTCAATGGGCGAAATACTTTATACTTTATCACTCTTTCGTGATACACATTTTAAAAATTACATGTTAAGATTTTGTATTTATCGCATTCTTCGTCAAACCATTTTTGGTCTTGTGGCTACAACTTTGATTGAATTTACTATGTTGAAGGCCATGCCATCTGTACCTTAGGCTTGTCGTTAGGAACAAAATTTACGGGCCGTCCCCCAAATCGACTCCAAATAAATCTAAACTCATGAAATTGGCAAAAAAATAACCATCACATTGGCATGGGATGACTCATAAACAATCTTGAGGGCAGGGGGGTGGCTACTTTTTTTCCACATAGCAGCATTTCCGTAGACCAATCTGTGAGAATTTCAGATCTTTACGTCCATAATTAGACCCACAGTGAAATAATAACTGAAAAGACCCGGTGTATTTCAAATGGAGAAGTTTATCCTCTGTGGCCAAGAGTCAAGCGTTAAAATAAAAATCTTAAAAAATTACAGGATGAGTCTTGATTCATTTGGAGTCGATTTGGGGGGCGGCACGGGAAATTCATGTTTTTTCACGTTCTAACGGCCACCCTACTGTACCTAGGCTTACCTCGATTACCGCGTCTAAGTTTTACATGTTGTACATTTAATAGACTTAACCGGCATGCTGTTATTGTACTCCAAAATCAACTTCGAACTGACTTTCACCGGCAGATGGTCAGATAATAACAATGAGCTTAGTACCTTAATGTTAACTCTATGAGGTTTCGTCCTCTCGCGTTGAATATCTGGTTTTTATTGTGAATAATTCATGGTAATTGCTCAGGGTCTATGTGCCTGTTATTATTAGTGTTTTGTTTATTTATTTGGTTTAGATACGAAGATTATTTTCCTGTTCCTATGCTCAGTTATGACAGAGATGCACTCGTCGGTCTTGTATATGTCCTCCGTATATTTTTATAGTATTTTTTGTTTCTTGCAATAATCAATCCTACGCTGCCGCAACCTCTGGCTGCTGATTTTATAGCTAGGCTGTCGAACACCTGGTGGTCTTTTGATAATAATAGGGTTGGGCTTGTAGTATGCCACGATTCGCTTACTATGTCCTGCTCCGTTAGCTCGATTGTCATCTGGTGTAAGTTATTCAGTTCTTTAGGCATGGTCGGATTCAAATTTCGTTGCTATTGGGTGCTTTGCTGCTCTAGTGCAGGGGTCTCTCGTCGGGTCCTGGTCTTACCGTGATATTTTGATTACGTAGTCATGAAATGCTTGTACAAAATTTGCAGAGATGCTTGCGAATCAGATTTGCTGTTGAGATTTCGTCAAAGTAGGCAGTCGAGTATACAGTTGAACTATTCTCCTAGAGATATTCGACATTGCCGATTGTGAGGTGTATCACATAATCGAAAAGCGTTACAGATTTCAGAGTCGGTAAATAGCGTGCCAACGTTTGGAAGGATGCGACCACGTCAGAATGTTCAACATTCCATTCCACTAGATTTTTCATATTCATTGGATAGTAATCTGTTTTTAATTTACGTAAACAATTAGTCAATTCTGTAGTTTTATGTACAGTTTCGTATATAATACAGGCCAAAAAGTTGTTTAGCATTCGTGTTTTTTTATTCCAAATCTAAATAGCCGAAAAGCACTCGCATTACCCAGGAATATCGTTCGATTTGTGTTGCCCAAATTTTAGATGGATTTTTGGAAACTTGTACTATCAGGGAGTACAGGCTTATTACTTTTTCTTTCCTTTTGTCGACCCCGTTTATCATGCTACGAAACGTGTAGAATATGAATATGAATTCACTCTCCAAGTTAGAAAGCAGTTCGTCAAAGTATCTCTTTTTTTTCACATATTTCAGTAAGTCTTACAGTATCGATGTCACAACGACAAATTTGCAAAAAAACACAAAAAATTAAAATAACAAAAAAATCAACAAAAAAGTGTTTATTATAAATTTAAATTCAAAACAGTTCCATGAAGTATTCCCCATGGAATATAGTCGTAGATTTTTTTTTGGCTTAATTCGGTTTTAGAATCTACGATATTCACCATAGTCATTATCATCGTCAGCCGAAATAAAATAAGTAAATACAAATAAGGTGCGGAATAGAACACTAGCCCTGGGTTGCGATTCTGTAACTCTCCGTTTACTCCGCTAACTCCGCTAACTCCGCTAACTCCGCTAACTCAGCGGAGACCGTTGGTTGGCTGAGGATCGTCCAATCAGAGATCGTTTCGGATCGGTCTGTTTATTATTTTTATCGGTCTATTATTTTAATTCTCGTCTATTTTGACTTCAACTCGCTTTAGCTTACTCGATTTTCAGAATTTTTGAACGAAATTTGCAGGAATCATGTATTACAGTGTTTCAGGATTGGTTAAAGAATAAAAAGGTTTATATTATTATTACCAAGAAAGTTATCAATTTTTTTCCGCGACATTGCAAAAATCAGTTATGAATATCTTAAATGGCTTCGGAAGTCGAACGAATTTCGAGCAACCGAAAACTTCCAGTGAGAAAGTTGTTCATCAAGGTCCAAATAAGTTTTCTGGAAAGTTTCACTTCAATCGAATAAACGGTTAGAAAATTGTTAATACTTTAAAGCATTACCGCCTAGTTCTGTCGCGCGTAAAAATAAATACTAAAATAAACTTAGTAAATCTATATCAATATTGAATTTAATTAATAAAATATTATATTCAATATCAAATAATATCTTTCTCATTAAAATAAATAGTACAATCTATATTATAATATATTTATGAATTATTATTAAAAATAAAAAATTAGGGCCTCGCGTTTGTTGCGACTAGCGGCCGGGCAAAGTCCACGGCGCCGTACGACCACCGATCCGAAAAGGTCTCCGATTGGACGCTTCTCAGCCAACCAACGGTTTCCGCTGAGTTAGCGGAGTTAGCGGAGTTAGCGGAGTTAGCGGAGAGTTACAGAATCGCAACCCTGACCTTGGGTTCAATAAATCGTTTATAACTTTATTCGTTGGTGTCTCTTCACACGCTGTGACCTAGGTGACTCGTATATCTGACTTCCCGAGCAGAAATCCTAGCACGGCGGCGGTTCTTATAGAACGGGCCAACGTGAAAACGATATCGGCATCCCGATGTGACGGCCTAATATCGAAAGTTTTTAGCGGCCCGACCCTGTCCCAATATCGAAAATTAATTTAATGGTTATACCCTGGCCCACTGCCTCGGCCCAATATTGGTATCAGATTGGCACCGAATACAGCGGGTGTACCTCGGCATGAGATATCCATCCGACGTTCGTTCCGAATGAACCCCCGGGACAGCGGTTGAACATCGGCGTCCGATATCTGTGCAATATCGGATCCAGAATGACCCCTGATACGACGGCCGTGGCTCGGCACGAGAGACCCACCCAACGTTGGTTGCGGATCAATCGCCATTCCGTGCAGAAATTGATGAACCGCGGTTGTTCTTATTGGACGTACCAACGTCGAACCAATATTGGCATTCTAATGTTCTAATGTAACGGCTTTGCATTGTCAATTCCAGCTGGCCCGAGTTCGGCACAATATCATGAACCGCGACAACGGATACATGTTGTTGCACTAGATTGGGCCAGTGCTGGCTCCATATTGGTTGCCAATAGATCGTTCAAATATATCCACGTAGTATGTTCACCCAATATTGGCCATCGCGGCGCAACCGTTGGAGTGGTCAGTCGTCAACGTCGGATGTACACCCAATATTGGCCATTGGCTGGCAATCATTGCGGCGGTTAGTCGCCAACGTCGGATAAGCACCCAACATTGGCCTCTGGCTGGCAACCGCTGCAGAAGTTATACCGTGGTTGACAATCTCGGTCCGAGATCGAACCTGAGCTAGCAGCCGTTGCAGAAGTTATACCGTGGTTGACAATCTTGGTCTGAGGTCCAACTTGAACCAGCAGCCCATGCAACGGTCATACCACGGCCCGGAATCTCGGAACAAGACTGGCCTCAAAACACCTATTTATAAATTCTATAAAATAAATACGGGGCATGATATACTGGCCCAATAACGCAAGACTATATAGGGCCGTGGATGGATGCCAATATCTGCCCGAATCAGAAACGCGCCATTTACCCAAGCACGTCAGGCAATATTGGGCCACCGTAACATCGAATCTTGGTCCGGTGCCGGCACCCAAGCTTGGTCCGACTTTCTTTCGGTGTTATCGGGCCAATACGGAACAGCGTTACATTTCAATCACGGACCAAAATTAAATAGCAATCGCGGGCCAAGATTTTTCGAGCGGCTGCAGCGTTGGACCAATATCGCGCCGTCGTGAAATTTCTGCTCGGGTTATGTCTAATGGCGTATATCTCGCAGCGCTGCGACGCCTGCGCATCCTCGTTCTCTTACCGGCGGTCGGATTTGAATGTGTCTTTACGCCGGATATATAGCAGGCATATCTCTCTCTCTCTCTTTCTCGTTCGAATAGTGTATAACCCTACGTGTATTGCAGCCAGGGTTGCCACCACTCCGGGTTTGACCCGGAGACTCCGGGTTTGGGTTACTTTACTCCGGGTTCCGGGTTAAAAACTAAATCTCCGGGTGAAACGTATGACCCATTATTTGTCATCCAGACCAGACTCCTTTGTTGAAAAGTGTATCAGCAAATTCAAAATATATTTTCAAATTCAAAGCTAATAACCAAAATTGAACATAATTTTCGTTCGCTTCGTGGAGTTACTTGTCATTTACTTGTAGTGAAAATGTTGCGTATTTATAACTAGTCGATCAACCGTACAAACGTTTCTAAGTAGTTTTATTGTGATTTCTAATAAAAAGCGTTGAAATTTTCATTTTTACCCCCCCCCCCCCCCCCCCCCCCTTCCGCCTGCCAATCTCCGGCTCAGAAGTCGGCCTGAGGTGGCGACCGTGATTGCAGCCGTGCAGGTTCCCTGCGATTCCTCAGCGATCTGCGCAAGTTCAAGGGATCTGACTTTATTCCTTCATTGTTCTTTACCCGTCCGCTTTCGGCTTTAATTTCATTTTTCAATTTTTTTTCTGTTGTGCAGGGGTCTTCGGGCGCTAGATTCCGGTCAGCTCTCTCTCCGTTCCCTGTACAAATAGTTTACTTCTATAGTTCTCTGTTGGTTCCGGTGGCCCGACTGTCGTGATTTCCTAGGGAGGATATGGTTTTGCTCGTGTTTATTCGTATCTTACGTCGTAGGGTTGTTCGAGGCTTCTTTTCGAAGGCGTGTTACTGGCCGATTGCGCGTATTTGGTTCATGTGCCGTTTCCATACCCGATCATCGTCCAGCTCCACCTCGTATATCAGATTTCCTAGTTTTTCTCTGTCACGTCCGTGATCAATGGTAATATCAGTAGATAATGTGATTCAAGATCGGTATCATACATATCGAAAACCCCCAATATTCTTTCGATAGAATTTTAATTTAAATTGCCTTCCTCTGCCGGTCTACAAAACGTGATAAAAAATATACATATAAATATTTATATATATTTATATATATTTATATATATTTATATATTATATATGATTCAATATATTCTCATATTGATTTATTTAAAAATGGCTAGTTTAACTATTTTTGGATTTTTATCATAACCATATAAAATGATTACTCCGACTTCTCCCAGAGTCAACTGCACTAAAAAAAAACTATCTACAACTAGTTTTACTTGATAGAAATGGTCAATATTAATCAAATAATTTGTTAGCGCAGACTAAATGAATATAGTTTGACCGACTGTACATACATGGTCAGATCTCTATATTGCTACATTGACCGTACGACTTTTGTCAAAATTAACGGTAAATTTATAGTTCAGAACAACATAATTTGATAAGTTCTAGTGACTATAAATTCGGACTGTCCTCTCAGCGAACAATAATTTATAGTGCAGTTAACCAGATTTTTCTCTGGGTGTAGACTTTTCATTTATATTTCATTCATATTTCCAAAAATCAAACATTTGATTTTGTGAAGCACAGTTTTTATCCAGTAGACACATCAACAGGATGTTTCTGTCATGACTCTTCAAAATCGCGACGTAATGTACTTACAGTTTTGAAATTCCACCGAGTTTTGAAAGTATTCATTTCTGCTCGATTCAACATTAACACAGATCACTTTACCATGCTGTTCGTTCGTCAGCGAGTTTTAAATTTGTATTAATTTATTGACTGCGTCACATCGTCAAGAGATCTCTGAGATCATTTAGTGATTTTGCTGTGTATGTTGCGGATACATCTTGCGATACGGTCTCATAGATTTCCTTTATTGTTTTTTTTAAGAAATCTCTAAATTACGTTCGTAACGCTGCAAACACGGCTGAGTGTGTGATTGATAGCTTGAATGTGTTTATCATGCCGGCAGGGTTTCATCCAAACAGAGCTCTGTTATACTTGACGGATGCTGCTCCCTTTTATTCCATTTTTCCCTTTTTCCCTTTCATGCGCACTCTCGTTCTCTTACCGGCGGTCGGATTTGAATGTGTCTTTACGCCGTATGTATCGCGTTACTAATGCCAGAAGGTCGTAAGCGACATTATACGACATTTTGGTCTTCTTAAAACCAGAAGGTCGTATAATTTTTTTTTTTTATGCTATTCGCCTAAAAATTCTCTAATATGAATAAATCCGTGAAAATTTCGAAAATCGAAAATTTTGGTCGATACAACCTTCTGGCTTTAGCTTTGAGAGAAAATCGGAAAAGATAAAGGCAGAAGGTCGTATCGACCAAAATGTGAGAAATCACATTATCCATGAGAAAAACATAAATTGGAAGTGATAGTAGATAAAATAGAGCATAAACATGAATTTTGGTCGATACGACCTTCTGGCTTTAGTTTTGAGAGAAAATTGGGAAACATAAAGCCAGAAGGTCGTACCGCCATTTTTTTTTTTTTTTTTTTTGGAATCGTCTAGAAATTGACAAAAACATGTATTTCCATTGAAATTCCCAAAAAAAACAATTTTTGGCGGATACGACCTTCTGGCTTTATCTTTCCCGATTTTCTCTCAAAAATAAAGCCAGAAGGTCGTATCCGCCAAAAATTGTTTTTTTTGGGAATTTCAATGGTAATACGCGTTTTCGTCGATTTCCAGACGATTCCCAAAAAAAAAAAAAAAATGGCGGATATGACCTTCTGGCTTTATTTTTGAGAGAAAATCGGGAAAGATAAAGCCAGAAGGTCGTATCCACCAAAAATTGTTTTTTTGCAGAAATCTCGATGGATCTACGTGTTTCCATCGCTTTCATGGCGAATCCGAGAAAAAAAAAAAAAATGGTGAATACGACCTTCTGGCTTTAATTTTCGGAAAAAATCAAGAAAATTAAAGCCAGAAGGTCATATGTACTCGGACATACGACCTTCTGCCTTTATTTTTCGAGTTTTCCAATTTCAATTGATCTACACGTTATTGGTGATTCCGAAGCGAATCCAGAAAAAAAAAAAAAATTATACGACCTTTTGACACTTAAATCGAGATTTTGGCGCTTACGACCTTCTGGCATTAGTAACGCGATATAGCAGGCATATCTCTCTCTCTCCCTCTCGTTGTAAATAGTGTATAACCCTACGTGTGTTGTAGCCGTGCAGGTTCGCTGCGATTCCTCAGCGATCTGCGCAAGTTCAAGGGATCTGACTTTATTCCTTCGTTGTTCTTTACTAGCCCGCTTTCGGCTTTAATTTTATTTTTTATTTTTTTTTTCTGCTGTGCAGGGGGCTTCCGGCGCTAGATTCCGATCAGCGTTCTCTCCGTTCCCTGTACAAATAGTTTACTTCTCTAGTTCTCTGTTGGTTCCAGTGGCCCGACTGTCGTGATTTCCTAGCGAGGATATGGTTTTGCTCGTGTTTATTCGTATCTTACGTCGTAGGTTGTTCGAGGCTTCTTTTCGAAGGCGTGTTACTGGCCGATTGCGCGTATTTGGTTCATGTGCCGTTTCCATACCCGATCATCGTCCAACTCCACCTCGTATATCAGATTTCCTAGTTTATCTCTGTCGCGTCCGTGATCAATGGTAATATCAGTAGATAATTTGATTCAAGATCGGTGTCACACATATCGAAGATCTCTAATATTCTTATTAATATTTCCATCCTCTGTCCAAAAATTTTGAATTCACGATCCTTTCTGACCAGATGCAGCATCACCAATGGTAATGTTGGTAGATAATTTGATTACAGATCGGTATCGTACATATCGAAAATGTCCAATATTAAAATGCAATATCAAAATGCAGTGTTCCCTCATTCTGTTTTTTCGACAATAACATCTTTGACGAGACAAAACGCTGAAAGAAAGGCTTCATGCAATTTCCACCTGTTTTGAATTACTGCAGAATAATTGTTACTGGCTCGCATCATGGTCTCAATCTCCATCTGTTTGAGTATCACAATGACCAAGGTATTCTAAACTGCAGGTCGTGGACAATCGAGGATCGCTCCCAACTGAACATAACATTGTAAATCTTAATTTGCAGAATAAGAAGGAGGAAATAGATTGACAACAAATTTCAGTGGCATATAAGTCCTCGCCAACGTCACCAGATATTCTCGTATATGGGGAATTCCACGCCAACTCACCGAGCCCGTGACTCTGACCAATTTTGTTTTTTCTGATTTTTTTTTTATATGATCGACCTTCCTCCAAAAACCACGGAGAAGGTGTTTTTTTTTTTTTATTTTTTAGACCCTTTTTGTTCAATCGATATTGAAGCTATCTCAAAAACGCCATTTTCTATTTTTTTCAAAAAATTCACAAAAATTCCTTGGAGTGAAACGATGATTTTAAGCCCAGAATGAGAATGTGATCCCGGTTTTTCTAGTTTCTGGAGCGATTCAAACATTTCAATTCAACAAAAAAATCGTACAACTTGCGTTGAAATTGTTGAAATGAAATGTTTGAATCGCTCCAGAAACTAGTGAAACTCCAAGGAATTTTTGTGAATTTTTTGAAATATATAAAAAATGGCGTTTTTGAGATAGCTTCAATAACGGTTAAACAGAAAGGGTCTAAATAAAATAAAAAAAACACCTTTTTCGTGGTTTTTGGAGAAAGGTCGATCATATAAAAAAAAATCAGAAAAATCAAAATTGGTCAGGGTCACGGGCTCGGTGAGTTGGCGTGGAATTCCCCATATATAGAATAACTCTGTGTTGGCAACCGAACTCGAATTATCGGGTTGTTAAACAATATATTTCAGTTATTATGTCGGCGATTCATGAAAAATCATATTCGTATGTTATTATACATCATACTCAAAGATATATTCACTCAAAAAATGAACAGTTTATGTCTGATATCTTAGTCATTCAAATCATTATTTAACCATAGATTCACGCTCTCAACTCCTTACTTCAATCTGATTATTTCGGTAAGGGCAACGGTTATGGCCTAGCAGGACGTACTCTGGTATATGTGGTACCTGATGCATGAGGTCCGTCGTTAACAGTTGGATGAACAATCTTCAGGAAGATATGAATTTTGAAACCAAAATTAAAAAAAAAAAAAAAAAAAAAACGATAAGATGATCAGCTACTTTGATTATATTCAAATGCTTCTTTGATTTGGCATGACATTAGCTTGTAAACAGCCATGTATTACATACACTCGAACCTCCGCTATTTCACGAACTCCGCTATTTGACCACACTTGCCCTCTGCTATTTGACGGGCTTAACCCCCACTATTCGGCAGCGTTCCCCTTAACATCGGGGCCGTCAGTGAAGCGGAGTGGCGCGAACTGGCTGCGCAGAAAACCGTCCACAAGGAGTAGGAGGCCCCTACTTTCTTCAGATAGCAGAAACGCTCGGTCCCGACTCGGTCAAATAGCGGTGTTTCTTAAAACCAGCTCGCTGACTTCGCCACGAAGGCCATCGGGATGACAGAGCAATTCTTCCTCTTCGTAGAACTTCTCTGGGTCATTATTCCATAGTTCAATTTTAATGTCCGTGATTTTCATGAAAATAATAAAATGGTAGAGTACTTCTGGTGACAAGCTGTTTTGCAGGTGAAACCAGTGGTAATCCAAAATATTATATTCAGAATCCTCCGAGATACGTGCCCTCGTTAGACTATCAATGAAACGGACTATTGCCAGGACTAAATTTTTAGAGTCATTGTTCAACTCCTCTCTCGGGAGCGGCAGCTTTCCGGCACTTTGGAAGTTTTCGCTTGTGTGCCCTGTACCTAAGACTCGTGTGCCGCTGGCATGTTCCGACTTCCGGCCGATCTCCTTGCTCTGCGACCTCTCAAAGGTTCTCGAGCGGCTACTGTTTGACCAGGTTACATCCTTCTTTCGGTCGCGCAACCTGCTGGCTCTAGTGGATTGGAGCACAGCCATAATTCTATTCTTTATTGTATTGCACGCTATCTTCACTTATGGGACTGCAACCCGCCGATCCTTGCTCTTCACTGCTTACATTACTCACCGCTATATGGTCATTTCCTGAGTTTGTGCTCCACTCCTCTGACTGCCGCTAACTAGGCTATTCGCTTTTAAGCTGCTCTGTTCTATGCTGTACCATTGCTTCTTCTTATTACTGCGCTGTATTGACTGTCTTGCTCCCATATATCTCTATCAGTCTGTCACCCTAATTGTGTTATATCTCTTGTTGTATCTACATTTTGCCCCTAAGCGTGCTAGGGCATGTCAATAAACAATCAATCAATCAATCAATCAATCTCTCTCTCTCTCTCTCTCTCTCTCTCTCTCTCTCTCTCTCTCTCTCTCTCTCTCTCTCTCTCTCTCTCTCTCTCTCTCTCTCTCTCTTTCTCTCTATATATATATATATATATATATCTATCTATCTATATATCAAATATCAATAGTGGTCAATAGTGATGTAGATGCTATTGCGAGTTGGGCCGTAACAAATGGTCTCAAGCTGAATGTCTCGAAAACGAAAGCAATGGTCCTTGGTAGTTCGCCATACCTTGAACAGCTGCGCAAAAGTGCCCTCCCTCCAGTATTTATAAATGGCCAGGTGGTCGCTTTTGTCGATGAGGTCAGAAACCTCGGTGTCCATATATCCGCGGATTTATCATGGAACAAGCATGTCGCGCAAGTCTCCAGGAGGGTCTATGCATCCCTTCATAGGCTGAAGCACCATGGTGCGGTTCTCTCTCCTCAAGTTAAGACTATGCTTGTTAGCGCGCTAATCACACCGCATCTAGATTATTGCTGCCTGGTGTTCAACGACGTGACGGACTACCTCAATCAGAAGCTCCAGCGCCTTATAAATTCTGGTCTGAGATTTATCTTCGGTGTGCGGAGGGATGCCCACATCACGCCCTACCGTCTCAAGCTGAAATGGCTCTCGGTCTCGGATCGGCGGTTGTTCTTCCTTGGCACTTTCCTTCACCAGGTTCTAGCTACCTCCTCGCCTCCCTATCTACGTGAACTGTTCTTGTCTCCGGACCCCCATGTGCGTCGCTCCTCCAGGCTCGCCGACTCTGGCCACACTTTAATATTTACTGTTCCAAGCCGTAGGACTGCTTGTTATCGGCATTCCTTTGCGCTCTCAGCCATTTATTTTTGGAATAGCTTGCCTCATCTGATTCGGGAGGCATCGTCACTTGATATTTTTAAGGCAAGACTCTTTTTGCATTTGTCTTCGGCCGAGGCGAGTGGCGCTGTTGTCCAGGCAAGATCGAAGCTCTGACTCTCGGGCGCACTCACAATGGACTGCTCACAATCGGTTGCTCAATGTATCATTACTTAGTCTCCATTCTCATGCGAGTGCTATCGACACTGTCATTTATGGCTTTATTAACTAGTTGTGTTAATCGGTTATTGTATTCATCCGTTATATTTGCTGATTTATTGATCATGTCCAACTATTTTGTACACTCATTCCATTTATTTAGTCTAATTGTCGCCGTTATTTTCAGTCATACTCTCACCTATCTCATTGCGGCTAAGGAGACGTTGGTGCCAGCACTCTCCGTTAATCATTATCCACTATCAGTCCGTTATATCATCTCATCTCTGCATCTTATCTATATCTTTGCCACTTCTACAGTATTCTAACTATATTACTATTAGCTACCTTTACTTTGCAAAGTACATATCACTGCCTTGAAGCTACAATCGTGAAGTTGTAGTTGTACTAGACGGATACACTATTGTAAATTGTAAATTAATGTACTAGATGGTTACTCTATTGTAAATTGTAAATTAGTTGTACCAGACGGGTACTCTATTGTAATGTGTAAATTAGTGTAAATCTTTTTGTCAATTTACTTTCTACTGCTGCTTGCCCCTTGGCCTAATTGTAGGCTACGGCATAATAAATTATATCTATCTATCTATCTATCTATCTCTCTCGTTGTAATAGTGTATAATCCTACGTGTATTGTAGCCCTGCAGGTTCCCTGCTACTCCTCTGCGATCTGCGCAAGTTCAAGGGATCTGACTTGATTCCTTCGTTGTTCTTTACTAGCACGCTTTCGGCTTCAATTTTTTTTTCAAATTTTCTTTCTGCTGTGCAGGGGGCTTCCGGCGCTAGATTCCGATCAGCGTTCTCTCCGTTCCCTGTACAAATAGTTTACTTATCTAGTTCTCCAGTGGCCCGACTGTCGTGATTTTTCCAGCGAGAAAATGGTTTTGCTCGTATTTATTCGTATCTTACGTCGTAGGGTTGTTCGAGGCTTCTTTTCGAAGGCGTGTTACTGGCCGATTGCGCGTATTTGGTTCATGTGCCGTTTCCATATCGGATCATCGCCCAACTCCACCTCGTATATCAGGTTTCCTAGTTTTGCTCTGTCACGTCCGTGATCAATGGTAAATTTTTTTTTCGATGGGTCACTTTAGATTAGTCAAGTTTATGCACAAATCACATAAATTTATACAATACATTAATCAATCATCCGCTTTACCAGAACAGGTGGTTAAGGAAGAAGTTAGATATAATTATTCACAGACAACAGAATATAATTGAGAGAGAAATACTATATGTACGTTGTAAGCCGATTTTCGGTTACTGATGAAAAGACGTTTATAATAATATATATTTTAGAAATTGAAATTCGCACATTGAGTCATGAAAAATAGTATACGACACACGTGCGCGTACGTGATCCTCGCACTCGTGTTAAACTACACTCGTTCGAGAATCACTTACTTCGCGCAATTGTATCGTAATCTACTATAAACCCTTTTACGACTTTTACTTCCTCTGAATGATCAAGTCTGGTCATCTCATCGCACATACTCACACAGTCGGCAAACACTTGCAAGAATACTCACAGCTTCTTCATCCTTCTTCTTCATTTGCTCACTCTATATCTGGCATTGCTCGATTACTAAGTCAAAAATCTATTTCGCAATCAACGTTTCAGTGCACGTGTTATTAAAGATACCTTACCCGCCATATGCCATCTTTGAAATTATGCACACATTATTACATTTATGCAATGGGCCCTGCAGCATTATCCGAATTTTCAATAACAATGGCTACATATCATCTGACAAGGATGATATAGACCACATTGAGTGGACCTATAACCAGTCAATTTTAAGAAAATATGTGCCATCCCAATGATACTCATGTTCACCTATAAGTTATTTATAAATTTGCTATATTTTATCATATATAAAAGGTTATACACATTCGGGTTGGTGGAGAAAAACCGAATGACCAACATTAATAATTAGCGAAATTCCGAAATGTCAAAGTTGAGAAAACTTTCAATACAAATGAGCCTCATACAAAAGCTTCATAATTTGGTCTCTTGGAATATTTAAATTAGGATTGATGACTGTTCGGCAGTAACGGTATTCCGGTAAAAGATTTTCGGGATTTCTGTCATTATGAATTCCGGTCTTTCGGTTTTTCGACCCACACCCCTATAATCTGTTTGAGCAGTTGTCGGGTACAGATTGTACGTATAGAATTATGTAGCAATTATTAGCGTTCCTATAAATTCATATGCGAGATTTTTGAGTAAATATTGTTAATATTGATGATTTCAACGATTTTGCACGAGCCTGACGCACGCGGTGCGCGCCTGTGTTGGTTTTGTCGTAGGAAGGTGACTGGCTACCCTACTGAAAATCGCGGGATGAGATCTGATATCAGATCTCAGATAAGATGTGATGTGAGCTTATATGAGAACTGATATCAGCTCACTTCAGATTTCACCTGCAGCTCACATGAGATTCTGGTAACGAAATTGAACCGGGTTTTCATTCCAGATCCCATATGAGTCTCATGTCAGATCTCTTGTCAGATTTCCTGTAAAACTGAAAACGTTTGCCGAAAAAAAAAAAAATTCCCGTGTAGCAAGACTTGAACTCAGGACCTTCGGTTTCGTAGGCTCTTACACGGAGAGAAATTTCGCACGGCATACGTACCACGTCGTTCAGAGGGCGTCCTTTTTGGTGGTAAAGTAACTGTCTGTCGGTAACGTACGCTGTGTGTCCCGCGCTAGTACCGGCGGCGAACTATTATAAGACGTCGACTATACCAAGTTATTAGGTCTCTACGAGCGCCAAAAGTTGGGCAGCCTAGCGTCCCAAAAGTTCGCTCAGATAACCTAACGTTCTTTCATTAAGACGATCTCTGTCCCACTAGCTTAGAACTCTGAGCGTTCCAGATTTTGGGGCGCCCACCACACCAAAAGCGCACGCCTCACGTACTTTACATGTCGTACAGTAGCGCCACCATTACTGAGACAGGCCGCGAGCTAAATTTCTCTCCGTGTACCTTTCCACTGCACCACGACACTGCTTACAAGGTAAGGATTTTTTCGCATATATATTAAGTTACTATGACTATTACCTGAAAATAACTGAAGTTAATGTTACTAGTAACTCAAAATATACATGAAAAATTCATTATTTAGCAAGCAGTGTCGTGGTGCAGTGGTAAGGTAAGAGCCTACGAAACCGAAGGTCCTGAGTTCAAGTCTTGCTACACGGGAATTTTTTTTTTCTACAAACGTTTTCAGTTTTACAGAAAATCTGACAAGATATATGACATGAGACTTATATGGGATCTGGAATGAAAACCCAGTTCAATTTCGTTACCAGAATCTCATGTGAGCTGCAGGTGAGATCTGAAGTGAGTTGATATCAGTTCTCATATAAGCTCACATCACATCTTATCTGAGATCTGATATCAGATCTCATCCCGCGATTTTCAGTAGGGTACGTTCACCGAATATTCTCGGTATGTGAATAAATATATTAAAAAAAGAAAAAATGGTTTCAAATGAATTCAAATGAATTCATGTTTATATTTATTTCACCGAACTGACCTATTCCGGATTGGTACTATAATGTCGGATTTATTTGTATGATTAACTCATTTCGTGACAATATTCGTTATTATGCACAAATTCTGGCCGTTGTGGACTTCTACGAGCAATGCACCGTGGCCTTAGATAATTCGACTTATTGAGCCACTCTCGACGCTGTTTTTTTCCCGTTTTCTTCGAGTACACTCGGGCCTCCGCTATTTGAACACCCGCTATTTGACGGACGCCGCTATTTGACCACATTCGTCCTCCGCTATTTGACGGGCGTTACCCCCACTATTCGGCAGCGTTCCCCTTAACATCGGGGCCGTGAATGACACGGAGTGGCGTGAACTGGCTGCGCAGAAAACCGTCCACAAGGAGTGGGGGACCCCTACTTTCGTCAAATAGCAGAAACGCTCGGTCCCGACTCGGTCAAATAGCGGAGGCCCGAGTGTACTCGTAGAACTTTGACGCCGATCACTCACTCCAGTTTCCTTCTACGACAATATGATATTCCGCACGGCTTCCATCGGACGTTCCGGAGTCTCAGCTGAGAAATCATCTGCGATGGTCCGAAAGCTAGGACCCGCCATTGAGTTGCAGTGCAACCTCTCAATAAAGCCTCTCACGGGCTGTGAGGGGAATACATTTCTTATTTCTTGTCTTATTCTCTGTCTTGATTTTCGTCTTATTTTTTGTCTTGATTTTTGTCTTGATTTTTGTCTTGATTTTTGTCTTGATTTTTGTCTTGATTTTTGTCTTATTTTCTGTCTTGATTTTTATCTTATTTTTTGTCTTATTTCTTGTCTTATTTTATGTCTTGATTTTTATCTTATTTTTTGTCTTATTTCTCGTCTTATTTTATGTCTTGATTTGTATCTTGATTTTTATCTTATTTCTTGTCTTATTCCTTGTCTTATTTTCTGTCTTGATTTTTGTCTTATTTATTGTCTTATTTTCTGTCTTGATTTGGCGGTGTTGGCGCGCAGCCACGCGAGAACGAACGGCAACGTCGCAACGTCCGTCTTCCTTGCAGACGCG
The DNA here is from genome assembly GCA_963992785.1 of Tenthredo livida. NCBI lineage: Eukaryota > Metazoa > Arthropoda > Insecta > Hymenoptera > Tenthredinidae > Tenthredo > Tenthredo livida. The sequence continues at coordinate 7,879,792 of OZ023073.1, forward strand.
CACCACCATGGTCGTAGTCCGTCCTAACCCATAATGTTAACCCCGAGCAACCATTGTCAGATTGTTTGCTTGTATGATAATTTTCAATAGCATATTAATTCACAACCGTTGTCAGAAAATGTATAACGAAACTATTTCTCCGACTGTGATACATGATAGATGATAACTTTACGCTAACCCTAACCTATCAATCTTCGCATGGTACTACTTAGGCGATGGGTATATCGCTGATACGTTCGAATCTTAAACAGGATTGTTTGAGTTTCGCAATGGGGCAATTTTGATGGGAAACGAAAATAAGTGTGTGTGTGTGTGTGTGTGGTGTACTTAATTAAATAAGCAAGTGCATCAAATCATACAGTATCGCCGTCCTGCACCGTCAGGCAGTTGTTCGCTACAATGCTATAAGTTTACGTAAAATGAATAAAAAGGAACGAAGATAAAGATCGAAGTAAAAAAAATATACAAATCAGAAAATCCGAAAAAGTCCGGAATTAGTCAGGAGTTATATGGCTGTTAAATATAGGAGATGCCTGAAGATTCAATTGATAAATTAATCGGGCCAACAATCAGCCAACACGTGCTGATAATGGACATGGCTGAATCCGCATGGGAAGGAGTCTGCCTGTAATTCTTGGCACGAGGCGAGAAGAGAATCCCGGCTTTTTTTTTACATTTTATCGAAGGGAAAATAAAGATCATAAGGCTGAAATCAGGAACATATATAACTAATAATGATATTTTAAATAACACTGTGCCTATTCGCACGACAGATTGACTCCAAGAGAGACACTTCAGACAGGTAAAGTGACTCCAACAGAGTCACGCAAGAGTCACGCAAAAATGTTGTACTGCTTTTTTTGGACTGCTGAACCAACGGGTGAGTGGCTTCGCGTCGTGACCCAGGCTCACAATTAAGGGAGATCATCCCTCTCGCACTCATACCATCTAGTGGGCGGATTCTCGGACGGAATTAATAATTTTTTTTGTAAGTGCCCCAGTCTCGTTTCATATTATGAAAAAAAATTAATAATTCAATCACTCCAATTCTCCTAAAATTTTTGTGTGACTCTTGCGTGACTCTATTAGAGTGTCTCTGGAATGTCTGGAGTGTCTGTCTTGGAGTCAATCTGTCGTGCGAATAGGCACATCGTTTGAATAAATACAGATATTACGCAGGATCTTACTTTGACCGAACGATGCGCACTAGCTAATCACTGACAGCACTGTCGGCACATGTATATGAAGGTATTGAATTGCTCGTCCTACTTTACATAAAATCTGTGAAAATCATGAACTATGTATCAAAATGGCACTAATCAACTGTGAAAGAACTAGGTCACTAGAATGTTTTCACAGAGCGTAGCAGTGATTTGGAAAAAATCCTTTTCAAGGTGTGTATACCCCCATAAGACAACAACTCCAAAATGTGTTTTTCTACGGTTGGAAATCATATTGAAGTTTTTGGTCACACACTACACCAGAGATAAGCATTCAAATTTATATAGCGAATCAATATTCTTCCAAATGTTTGTATTCATTTTACAGAACCAGATTTACAAGGTATCAACCGCATGATTCGCTGCCCGCAGGACAAATTGCTTAGACTCGACAAGACCATATTCATATCAACAGAACTGATAAAATATATATGTTGAATTTTCTTCAAGTTGTGATAATTTATATCTTGAATTTCTTTAATTTTGTGAATCATTTGAAAAAAAAAAACTTCAAAGCGATTTATTTCAGAACTAGGTTTTTGGCAATTGAAAAAGTCCCATGCGTCTCAGTTTTTGTCGAAGACTCTTCAAATTTTCAGGGTACGTTCCTACACACACTAGCTACAAACCCACGTCAGAATTTGGAAATCGAGACAAAAAAAAAATTTGATAAAAAATAATTGAAACTATATATTTTTTCGTTCATAAAAAAAATGTCAAAATCAAAGTATCGTAGCTATCTATAAAAACCGACGTGGGTTTGTGGCTTACGCATCCTGAAATATGTGTGTGCAAGCCCAGCAAGATTCAAGAATAACTCAGACGCATGGGAGGTTTTTCAATAAAGGCTATTTCAGAAGCATTATGAGGAGTAACTCTGTACTTATTGTTTCAATTGACTCGAAATTTGCACAATGTCTATGTTTTGAGATGGCCACCATGTGTGTTGAATTTCATTTGAAAATATCTATTGGTTTATGTGATTTGAAAATAGCAATAAATTGGCAGTTTTCAGTATCTCCTACCCTTAAGAGAAAGACGAGCTCAACAACCTTCCACAGACGAGACCAAGAACCCAGCAACTATCCTCAAACTATCCTGATTCTCCGTCCCATCAGATAAGATCATTCAGATTTTCTATAATTATTTGATTCGTAATTTTTAATTATTTTGATCAAATATCTTAAAAAAACATTCTATCGAGTTAACATCTGATACTTTGATTTACGACTTTATTATTATTTCAAGAAGCTAACATTTGTCCTCCAATCTAGGTCGTTTTATCAAGTTTTCGAAGAGGTTTGGAGCTCGGCCTACTAGTCCTTGGTCCCTTCATCCCTCCAACCGCTTCCTGTTGCAGTACGCAGGATTTAACCAACACCATCCTGATTCTTCATTCCTGATTCCTGATTCCTACACTTGTTACTGGTTCCTGCCCTCGGAGGATTTTTGTAAAAACCTATGTTGTGACATTTGATTGAGCTCGACTATCTTCTTGTGGCTTTCTGTGGTTTACCCATGAGACGAAAGGTTAGACCGGATAATGTTAGGAAAATCAAACTATTTAATTTTCCAGCCACAGCTCGAACTTTCCCTATGAGAGCAAATACACCTGTTAAACTTTCGTCAATTCTATATTTACTTGAGAAGCGGGACGACTCTTCTACTAATCACTACTCTTGTTAAAAACAAATCAGTTTTGCTCCAGATATTAACTCGAGCACTTGTATTTCCAAATATAACTAATTCGTTGAGACTAATTTATTAGTGTCATAAAAGTCTCCTTATTTTGCTCGAGGAATCACGATTTCCTTTTTTCGTTAATAATCCGTAACATAGGCCCCTACAGCATTATCCGAATTTTCAGTAACAACGCCTACGTATTATTTGACAAAGATGATCTAAACCACATCAAGGGAACCTATAACCAGTTAATTTTAAGAAAATATATGCCATCCCAATGAGACTCATGTTCACCTATAAGTTATTTATGCATGTGCTAGATTTTATTATACACATTCAGACGTGCTTAGATTTTAGCTAAATTAGTGCTGTTCTACAATGATACCTGTTCAGGGTGTCCAGCGACAGGGTAAACCTGGAAAACCTGGAATTCTCAGGGAATTTCGTTGGACAGGGAATTCTCAGGGAATTCTCATGGAATTTTGCTAAAGTTCTGGGAATTCAAAGTTTTGTGTTCAAATTCGAAAATCAAAAATCAATTTCTCGCACGCGCTGATCTAACACTGAGAATGGTTATACAGCGCGATTATGTGGACAATCACGCACCTGAAAGGTAAGCAAACGGAAAACGCCTGAATTGAGCAGATTATTACGTAATAAATAAAATCCAATCGTCGATGTTTGATCTGCTCAATGCAGGCGTTTCCCGTTTGCCTACTTTTTAGGCACGTCACTTCCCACAGAATGGCTCTGTATATATTAGGCTTTTTACTCTGGAAAAACGACGAATATTGCCCTGGAAAACCTGGAATTCTCAGGGAATTTCGAAATGCTCAGTTGCTGGACACCCTGCTGTTGTTTTTATTGTTAAAAAAATGCAATGACTATTTCGAGCAATGCTGAAGCTACAGCTGATATACGCCAGTGACTCAAGCGAACAAAAATTGCTCAAACAGATAAAGAAAGGATCCTGTCTATATGAACTCAAAAGCAGCAGGGCCTCAGAACTCGACGGTACTTTGGCCGGCTACGGAGTTGAAGATACAAAGGAAGATCAGTTAGCGTCCTGAAAACCTACCCACCTCGTCAACGAGCCAAAGTGGTGGTGAAATGCCTATAGTCGAGGATAACCAGCTTATACCAGGGCACAAGACAGCAATCTTCACTGACTACGCATAACAATATTGCAGATCCGGCCCTGCTTGGGCACTTTCATAGACCTGAAGAAAGTGTTAGAGACCCTGAGTATACTACTGCTGACAGAGAAGCTGAAGAAGAAATGATTCAGAGGAACAGCGCATGACTTGCTGTCCAGCTACTTGGTCGACAAGCGACAACGAGTGAGAATAGGAGCCACTGTCTTCAAGAGTGAGGTCATCGATTATGGGGTTCCATCATCTTACTGTCATACTGGATAATATTACCGAAATCTAGACAAATTGCGAGATTCTGGCGTATGTAGATGATACTTGCGCCCTCTTCCTCGTGGTGGAAGAATGGGAACTATGAAATACTTGCGTGGGGAGCTGTATGAAACACAGCAATGAGACAGCTCGAAAGCAACCAACCTAGAGAGGGACGATAGAGCAAGGATCCAAATTAACATGTTGTCCTGCAAACTGAGCAAACTGACAGAAGAAGTTATCACGACGTGGCAGCAAAGGTCTTTTAGGAGTTGCCAATAGACATGAAGCTGGACATCTGCGCCGAAGCAGACTCTAAAGACAAAAACAAATAGATGGGCAGATCACAGAATAGTTCAAACGAAAAACTGAGCATGTATTAAGCGAGCTGACCCTTTCTACTTAAAGACATGTATAGATTTGAGAAAAACCACAGGTATAATCGTAGAACAGCACTAATTCATCTGATAGTGTTGAATTTTTTCTTATTATATTACAGTTGACATAAATTTATACTCATGTATGACTGCCCACGGACTCACTAGGAGCCCATTGTAAAAGCACAGTGAAAGCATACCTCACTGAATACGAAAGATTATAACATTAGCTTGTTTGTTTGTTATTTTCAAGTAAATATTGTTAATATTGATGATTTCACTGATTATACATATAAGAATAAATATTTGAAAAAAAATATATATTGTTAGAAACGAATTCGTGTTTATTAAAGCTGGACCGAGATTAATGAAATGAAAATTCGTTTCATTACTATAGATTAGTTATTTTCAATTAGAAAAAATACAGTGAGGTTATCAAATCGTCAATGACAGTATAGAAATAGCAATCTTTATAATTGTATTCCTATTGTATATCTATTGATGTTATTATTTACTCGCATTTTTCGCCTAGACTTTCGTCTTGATTCTTATCTTATTTTTTGTCTTGATTTTTATTTCATTTTTTGTCTTGATTTCTGTATTGATTTTTATCTTATTCTTTGTCTTGATGTCTATATTGATTTTTATCTTATTCTTTGTCCTGACTCCTGTATTGATTTTTATCTTATTTTTTGTATTGACTTTTGTCTTGATTTTTGTCTTATTTTTCGTCTTGATTTTTATCTTATTCTTTGTCTAATTTTCTGTCTTGATTTCTTGTCTTTATTGTATATTATTCTTTGTCTTCATTTCTGTATTGATTTTTATCTTATTTTTTGGATTGATTTCTGTATTGATTTTTATCCTTATCTCCTGTATTGATTTTTATCTCAATTTTTGTCTTATTTTTTGTCTAGATTTCTGTCTTATTTTTTGTTAAATTCGACTTTAACGCTAATTAGACGCTTCTTTTCAATTTTATTCAGTTTTTTATGGGCTTGCCAATCGTAGTTGCTTCCAAACTAGGCGGAAGCGCGTCTGAAAGTGTCATATCATCAGGTAATTTCAAGAGAGCAAGTATTTTCTTTCATCATTGCACGAGTGACGGAGGACTGCCCATTTTTTCACACACGAAAACTCTTGAATATGCAAGGGTGGGCTCGCAAATCACAGTTGCCCCAAAAATCAGCACAGATATGTCCGAGCGGGTCATATATACTTAAATTTCCGACAGGACAATCAGTTTCGACTTCAATTAAATAAGTTTTGGCGAGCTGTTTCATCCACTTCTCGCAGCAGTTGCCGATATAAGTCGAAACACATCTGACTGTGTTAAAACAACGAAAAAATTTTCATACTTACTATATTTTATATCAAATGTCTTGTTTTTACATATTATTTTTTTCGTTGTACCCAAAGCTGCCTGTTTTTTCACACACGGTCATGCTTGAATATGCACAGTAACTTCGCATGCTGCATCGAAGAACCGCGTTCTAACCGAGCGATGCGATATTAGAATAGTGATTTTCGGTACGCAGTGACATATACATTTATTTTATATATCTACTGCATCAGTCACGGAGAGCTGCCCGTTATCCACACACGGGCAGTCTTGAACTTGCATGTATACTTACATGTATACTGCATACTCTTGCATGGTCTACACTTATCGCACTGGTGAGGAGGCTTAAGTTTAACATTGAAAATAACAACCTAAGGTTCAGCTAGACTTAGGAAATTATTTCAAGTATGTGAAACATCATAAAAATACCGCTGCATATTTATTCATTCTTATATCTCTACATTTATTCGATCGTACTTTCGAGTTTTTTTTTTGCGAAGCTACACGTGAAATCGCAAATTAGGCCAAAGCCATGACACGGATACAGCCTTTATCTGTGAGAATCGTTATCGAGAACTCCGTTATCTTGAAAAATGAGGAAATGAGAAGGTAAATGCCGACCGTCTATTTACGCGCGCTTGGCGAGGCCTGATCAACGCCCTTAAGGGCATTTGAGCGAGCTCCGACAACTCTCCTTGTTCAGAAGAGCGCATCTAGCTCACAGCTGAAGAACCCTATCGAAATGACTACATCTATAGGGTAGTCTCATGCTACCCCGTCGGTAAAACAGCAGAGCGCTCAAAAGCCCTTCATCCACGTGTTATGCTGCTTACTTCACTCGATTTCGACATTCGACGTATAGTGAATCGTCTTTTTTTCTCGTGATTATTACATGTATCACGCTTTCTTGTCACGTCTGATTGTTGGCCCCAACTTCCAGGCCCTGCCCATAAGTAAAGATAGCGTGCAATACAATAAAGGATAGAATTATGGCTGTGCTCCAATCCACTAGAGCCAGCAGGTTGCGCGACCGAAGGAAGGATGTAACCTAGTCAAACAGTAGCCGCTCGAGAACCTTTGAGAGGTCGCAGAGCAAGGAGATCGGACGGAAGTCGGAACATGCCAGCGGCACGCGAGTCTTAGGTACAGGGCACACAAGCGAAAACTTCCAAAGTGCCGGAAAGCTGCCGCTCCCGAGAGAGGAGTTGAACAATGACTCTAAAAATTTAGTCCTGGCAATAGTCCGTTTCATTGATAGTCTAACGAGGGCACGTATCTCGGAGGATTCTGAATATAATATTTTGGATTACCACTGGTTTCACCTGCAAAACAGCTTGTCACCAGAAGTACTCTACCATTTTATTATTTTCATGAAAATCACGGACATTAAAATTGAACTATGGAATAATGACCCAGAGAAGTTCTACGAAGAGGAAGAATTGCTCTGTTATCCCGATGGCCTTCGTGGCGAAGTCAGCGAGCTGGTTTTAAGAACCACCGCTATTTGACCGAGTCGGGACCGAGCGTTTCTGCTATCTGACGAAAGTAGGGGCCTCCTACTCCTTGTGGACGGTTTTCTGCGCAGCCAGTTCGCGCCACTCCGCTTCACTGACGGCCCCGATGTTAAGGGGAACGCTGCCGAATAGTGGGGGTTCAGCCCGTCAAATAGCAGAGGGCAAGTGTGGTCAAATAGCGGAGTTCGTGAAATAGCGGAGGTTCGAGTGTATGTAATACATAGCTGTTTACAAGCTAATGTCATGCCAAATCAAATAAGCATTTGAATATAATCAAAGTAGCTGATCATCTTTTCGTTTTTTTTTTTTTTTTTTTTTTTTTAATTTTGGTTTCAAAATTCATATCTTCCTGAAGATTGTTTATCCAACTGTTAACGACGGACCTCATGCATCAGGTACCACATATACCAGAGTACGTCCTGCTAGGCCATAACCGTTGCCCTTACCGAAATAATCAGATTGAAGTAAGGAGGTGAGAGCGTGAATCTATGGTTAAATAATGATTTGAATCACTAAGATATCAGACATAATCTGTTCATTTTTTGAGTGAATATATCTTTGAGTATGATTTATAATAACATACGAATATGATTTTTCATGAATCGCCGACATAATAACTGAAATATATTGTTTAACAACCCGATAATTCGAGTTCGGTTGCCAACACAGAGTTATTCTATATATGGGGAATTCCACGCCAACTCACCGAGCCCGTGACCCTGACCAATTTTGATTTTTCTGTTTTTTTTTTATATGATCGACCTGTCTGCAAAAACCACGAAAAAGGTGTTTTTTTTTTTTCATTTAGACCCTTTCTGTTTAATCGTTATTGAAGCTATCTCAAAAACGCCATTTTCTATATATTTCAAAAAATTCACAAAAATTCCTTGGAGTTTCACTAGTTTCTGGAGCGATTCGAACATTTCATTTCAACAATTTCAACGCAAGTTGTACGATTTTTTTGTTGAATTGAAATGTTTGAATCGCTCCAGAAACTAGAAAAACCGGGATCACATTCTCATTCTGGGCTTAAAATCATCGTTTCACTCCAAGGAATTTTTGTGAATTTTTTGAAAAAAATAGAAAATGGCGTTTTTGAGATAGCTTCAATATCGATTTAACGAAAAGGGTCTGAAAAAGAAAAAAAAAAAAAAACCTTTTTCGTGGTTTTTGGAGGAAGGTCGATCATATAAAAAAAAATCAGAAAAATCAAAATTGGTCAGAGTCACGGGCTCGGTGAGTTGGCGTGGAATTCCCCATATACGAGAATATCTGGTGACGTTGGCGGGGACTTATATGCCACTGAAATTTGTTGTCAATCTATTCCCTCCTTCTTATTCTGCAAATTAAGATTTACAATGTTATGTTCAGTTGGGAGCGATCCTCGATTGTCCACGACCTGCAGTTTAGAATACCTTGGTCATTGTGATACTCAAACAGATGGAGATTGAGACCATGATGCGAGCCAGTAACAATTATTCTGCAGTAATTCAAAACAGGTGGAAATTGCATGAAGCCTTTCTTTCAGCGTTTTGTCTCGTCAAAGATATTATTGTCGAAAAAACAGAATGAGAGAACACTGCATTTTGATATTGCATTTTAATATTGGACATTTTCGATATGTACGATACCGATCTGTAATCAAATTATCTACCAACATTACCATTGGTAATGCTGCATCTGGTCAGAAAGGATCGTGAATTCAAAATTTTTGGACAGAGGATGGAAATATTAATAAGAATATTAGAGATCTTCGATATGTGCGACACCGATCTTGAATCAAATTATCTACTGATATTACCATTGATCACGGACGCGACAGAGAAAAACTAGGAAATCTGATATACGAGGTGGAGTTGGACGATGATCGGGTATGGAAACGGCACATGAACCAACTACGCGCAATCGGCCAGTAACACGCCTTCGAAAAGAAGCCTCGAACAACCTACGACGTAAGATACGAATAAACACGAGCAAAACCATATCCTCGCTGGGAAATCACGACAGTCGGGCCACTGGAACCAACAGAGAACTAGAGAAGTAAACTATTTGTACAGGGAACGGAGAGAACGCTGATCGGAATCTAGCGCCGGAAGCCCCCTGCACAGCAGAAAAAAAAAATAAAAAATGAAATTAAAGCCGAAAGCGGGCTGGTAAAGAACAACGAAGGAATGAAGTCAGATCCCTTGAACTTGCGCAGATCGCTGAGGAATCGCAGGGAACCTGCACGGCTACAACACACGTAGGGTTATACACTATTTACAACGAGAGGGAGAGAGAGAGATATGCCTGCTATATATACGGCGTAAAGACACATTCAAGTCCGACCGCCGGTAAGAGAACGAGAGTGCGCATGAAAGGGAAAAAGGGAAAAATGGAATAAAAGGGAGCAGCATCCGTCAAGTATAACAGAGCTCTGTTTGGATGAAACCCTGCCGGCATGATAAACACATTCAAGCTATCAATCACACACTCAGCCGTGTTTGCAGCGTTACGAACGTAATTTAGAGATTTCTTAAAAAAAACAATAAAGGAAATCTATGAGACCGTATCGCAAGATGTATCCGCAACATACACAGCAAAATCACTAAATGATCTCAGAGATCTCTTGACGATGTGACGCAGTCAATAAATTAATACAAATTTAAAACTCGCTGACGAACGAACAGCATGGTAAAGTGATCTGTGTTAATGTTGAATCGAGCAGAAATGAATACTTTCAAAACTCGGTGGAATTTCAAAACTGTAAGTACATTACGTCGCGATTTTGAAGAGTCATGACAGAAACATCCTGTTGATGTGTCTACTGGATAAAAACTGTGCTTCACAAAATCAAATGTTTGATTTTTGGAAATATGAATGAAATATAAATGAAAAGTCTACACCCAGAGAAAAATCTGGTTAACTGCACTATAAATTATTGTTCGCTGAGAGGACAGTCCGAATTTATAGTCACTAGAACTTATCAAATTATGTTGTTCTGAACTATAAATTTACCGTTAATTTTGACAAAAGTCGTACGGTCAATGTAGCAATATAGAGATCTGACCATGTATGTACAGTCGGTCAAACTATATTCATTTAGTCTGCGCTAACAAATTATTTGATTAATATTGACCATTTCTATCAAGTAAAACTAGTTGTAGATAGTTTTTTTTTAGTGCAGTTGACTCTGGGAGAAGTCGGAGTAATCATTTTATATGGTTATGATAAAAATCCAAAAATAGTTAAACTAGCCATTTTTAAATAAATCAATATGAGAATATATTGAATCATATATAATATATAAATATATATAAATATATATAAATATATATAAATATTTATATGTATATTTTTTATCACGTTTTGTAGACCGGCAGAGGAAGGCAATTTAAATTAAAATTCTATCGAAAGAATATTGGGGGTTTTCGATATGTATGATACCGATCTTGAATCACATTATCTACTGATATTACCATTGATCACGGACGTGACAGAGAAAAACTAGGAAATCTGATATACGAGGTGGAGCTGGACGATGATCGGGTATGGAAACGGCACATGAACCAAATACGCGCAATCGGCCAGTAACACGCCTTCGAAAAGAAGCCTCGAACAACCCTACGACGTAAGATACGAATAAACACGAGCAAAACCATATCCTCCCTAGGAAATCACGACAGTCGGGCCACCGGAACCAACAGAGAACTATAGAAGTAAACTATTTGTACAGGGAACGGAGAGAGAGCTGACCGGAATCTAGCGCCCGAAGACCCCTGCACAACAGAAAAAAAATTGAAAAATGAAATTAAAGCCGAAAGCGGACGGGTAAAGAACAATGAAGGAATAAAGTCAGATCCCTTGAACTTGCGCAGATCGCTGAGGAATCGCAGGGAACCTGCACGGCTGCAATCACGGTCGCCACCTCAGGCCGACTTCTGAGCCGGAGATTGGCAGGCGGAAGGGGGGGGGGGGGTAAAAATGAAAATTTCAACGCTTTTTATTAGAAATCACAATAAAACTACTTAGAAACGTTTGTACGGTTGATCGACTAGTTATAAATACGCAAGATTTTCACTACAAGTAAATTACAAGTAACTCCACGAAGCGAACGAAAATTATGATTAATTTTGGTTATTAGCTTTGAATTTGAAGATATATTTTGAATTTGCTGATACACTTTTCAACAAAGGAGTCTGGTCTGGATGACAAATAATGGGTCATACGTTTCACCCGGAGATTTAGTTTTTAACCCGGAACCCGGAGTAAAGTAACCCAAACCCGGAGTCTCCGGGTCAAACCCGGAGTGGTGGCAACCCTGGCTGCAATACACGTAGGGTTATACACTATTCGAACGAGAGAGAGAGAGAGAGAGATATGCCTGCTATATATCCGGCGTAAAGACACATTCAAATCCGACCGCCGGTAAGAGAACGAGGATGCGCAGGCGTCGCAGCGCTGCGAGATATACGCCATTAGACATAATAGACCGGGAGCCCATAACACTTTTTTTATGTATCATAACCTACCGCTCATGTACATCTTAAGTCCCATAAATCTGTATCCCACATCACGAAAATATCATCGCCGAACAAAATCCGTGGTTACAATATGTTTTTCACGCGCGATCAAATTGTTTGAAAAACTCAGGTTTTGGCATCATTAGCTACCGTTCGGCACATGTCGCAAAATACTGTTTTTGAAAAAAAAGTTCGGGCGGACGGCAGTGCCGAACGTGTAGGATGGTTATGGAAGCCACTATTACCCTATGCTTTCGTAAAAAAAATTGTTTAAATAAATAATTATAACCTACTGTTCGGCATTTCGTGAATATCACTAATTATTCACTGAAATTGAAAGCAATACGGTCGCCGAACATTTTGGTTGGCTAGGGGCCCAGCTACACCCACGCACTTCCGTTTTCCCGTGTCTATATCTGTGACATCATAGCCTACTGTTCGGCGTTGATTTTATAACATATATAGAATGGAATGGAAGTATAAAATTTATATGCCGAACAAATTAACCGGACATACATTTATTATAAACAATAAAATACAATAGTTATGAATAAATTATACCTTACCGTTCGGCGATGGTTTTTTATGACTAATTTCATCGTATTCCAATGTATAATGTAACCGCCGAACAAAATGATGGGTTACGTTATCCGTAATTTATTGGAAGCAATACGGTCGCCGAACATTTTGGTTGGCTAGGGGCTCAGCTACACTTCCGTTTTCCAAATTTTCCGTAATTTATTACGGATAACATAACCAATCATTTTGTTCGGCGGTTACATTATACATTGGAATACGATGAAATTAGTCATAAAAAACCATCGCCGAACGGTAGGGTATAATTTATTCATAACTATTGTATTTTATTGTTTATAATAAATGTATGTCCGGTTAATTTGTTCGGCATATAAATTTTATACTTCCATTCCATTCCATATATGTTATAAAATCAACGCCGAACAGTAGGCTATGATGTCACAGATATAGACACGGGAAAACGGAAGTGCGTGGGTGTAGCTGGGCCCCTAGCCAACCAAAATGTTCGGCGACCGTATTGCTTTCAATTTCAGTGAATAATTAGTGATATTCACGAAATGCCGAACAGTAGGTTATAATTATGTTTTTAAACAATTTTTTTTACGAAAGCATAGGGTAATAGTGGCTTCCATAACCATCCTACACGTTCGGCACTGCCGTCCGCCCGAACTTTTTTTTCAAAAACAGTATTTTGCGACATGTGCCGAACGGTAGCTAATAATGCCAAAACCTGAGTTTTTTGAACAATTTGATCGCGCGTGAAAAACATATTGTAACCACGGATTTTGTTCGGCGATGATATTTTCGTGATGTGGGATACAGATTTATGGGACTTAAGATGTATATGAGCGGTAAGTTATGATACATGAAAAAAGTGTTATGGGCTCCCGGTCTATAACCCGAGCAGAAATTTCACGACGGCGCGATATTGGTCCAACGCTGCAGCCGCTCGAAAAATCTTGGCCCGCGATTGCTATTCAATTTTGGTCCGTGATTGAAATGTAATGCTGTTCCGTATTGGCCCGATAACACCGAAAGTAAGTCGGACCAAGCTTGGGTGCCGGCACCGGACCAAGATTCGATGTTACGGTGGCCCAATATTGCCTGACGTGCTTGGGTAAATGGTGCGTTTCTGATTCGGGCAGATATTGGCATCCATCCACGGCCCTATATAGTCTTGCGTTATTGGGCCAGTATATCATGCCCCGTATTTATTTTATAGAATTTATAAATAGGTGTTTTGAGGCCAGTCTTGTTCCGAGATTCCGGGCCGTGGTATGACCGTTGCATGGGCTGCTGGTTCAAGTTGGACCTCAGACCAAGATTGTCAACCACGGTATAACTTCTGCAACGGCTGCTAGCTCAGGTTCGATCTCGGACCGAGATTGTGAACTACAGTATGACCGTTGCATAGGCTGCTGGTTCAAGTTCGACTTCGGACCAAGATTGTCAACCACGGTATAACTTCTGCAACGGCTGCTAGCTCAAGTTCGACCTCGGACCGAGATTGTCAACCACGGTATAACTTCTGCAGCGGTTGCCAGCCAGAGGCCAATGTTGGGTGCTTATCCGACGTTGGCGACTAACCGCCGCAATGATTGCCAGCCAATGGCCAATATTGGGTGTACATCCGACGTTGACGACTGACCACTCCAACGGTTGCGCCGCGATGGCCAATATTGGGTGAACATACTACGTGGATATATTTGAACGATCTATTGGCAACCAATATGGAGCCAGCACTGGCCCAATCTAGTGCAACAACATGTAGCCGTTGTCGCGGTTCATGATATTGTGCCGAACTCGGGCCAGCTGGAATTGACAATGCAAAGCCGTTACATTAGAACATTAGAATGCCAATATTGGTTCGACGTTGGTACGTCCAATAAGAACAACCGCGGTTCATCAATTTCTGCACGGAATGGCGATTGATCCGCAACCAACGTTGGGTGGGTCTCTCGTGCCGAGCCACGGCCGTCGTATCAGGGGTCATTCTGGATCCGATATTGCACAGATATCGGACGCCGATGTTCAACCGCTGTCCCGGGGGTTCATTCGGAACGAACGTCGGATGGATATCTCATGCCGAGGTACACCCGCTGTATTCGGTGCCAATCTGATACCAATATTGGGCCGAGGCAGTGGGCCAGGGTATAACCATTGAATCAATTTTCGATATTGGGACAGGGTCGGGCCGCTAAAAACTTTCGATATTAGGCCGTCACATCGGGATGCCGATATCGTTTTCACGTTGGCCCGTTCTATAAGAACCGCCGCCGTGCTAGGATTTCTGCTCGGGAAGTCAGATATACGAGTCACCTAGGTCACAGCGTGTGAAGAGACACCAACGAATAAAGTTATAAACGATTTATTGAACCCAAGGTCAGGGTTGCGATTCTGTAACTCTCCGCTAACTCCGCTAACTCCGCTAACTCCGCTCACTCAGCGGAAACCGTTGGTTGGCTGAGGAGCGTCCAATCGGAGACCTTTTCGGATCGGTAGTCGTACGGCGCCGTGGACTTTGCCCGGCCGCTAGTCGCAACAAACGCGAGGCCCTAATTTTTTATTTTTAATAATAATTCATAAATATATTATAATATAGATTGTACTATTTATTTTAATGAGAAAGATATTATTTGATATTGAATATAATATTTTATTAATTAAATTCAATATTGATATAGATTTACTAACTTTATTTTAGTATTTATTTTTACGCGCGACAGAACTAGGCGGTAATGCTTTAAAGTATTAACAATTTTCTAACCGTTTATTCGATTGAAGTGAAACTTTCCAGAAAACTTATTTGGACCTTGATGAACAACTTACTCACTGGAAGTTTTCGGTTGCTCGAAATTCGTTCGACTTCCGAAGTCATTTAAGATATTCATAACTGATTTTTGCAATGTCGCGGAAAAAAATTAATAACTTTCTTGGTAATAATAATATAAACCTTTTTATTCTTTAACCAATCCTGAAACACTGTAATACATGATTCCTGCAAATTTCGTTCAAAAATTCTGAAAATCGAGTAAGCTAAAGCGAGTTGAAGTCAAAATAGACGAGAATTAAAATAATAGACCGATAAAAATAATAAACAGACCGATCCGAAACGATCTCTGATTGGACGCTCCTCAGCCAACCAACGGTCTCCGCTGAGTTAGCGGAGTTAGCGGAGTAAACGGAGAGTTACAGAATCGCAACCCAGGGCTAGTGTTCTATTCCGCACCTTATTTGTATTTACTTATTTTATTTCGGCTGACGATGATAATGACTATGGTGAATATCGTAGATTCTAAAACCGAATTAAGCCAAAAAAAAATCTACGACTATATTCCATGGGGAATACTTCATGGAACTGTTTTGAATTTAAATTTATAATAAACACTTTTTTGTTGATTTTTTTGTTATTTTAATTTTTTGTGTTTTTTTGCAAATTTGTCGTTGTGACATCGATACTGTAAGACTTACTGAAATATGTGAAAAAAAAGAGATACTTTGACGAACTGCTTTCTAACTTGGAGAGTGAATTCATATTCATATTCTACACGTTTCGTAGCATGATAAACGGGGTCGACAAAAGGAAAGAAAAAGTAATAAGCCTGTACTCCCTGATAGTACAAGTTTCCAAAAATCCATCTAAAATTTGGGCAACACAAATCGAACGATATTCCTGGGTAATGCGAGTGCTTTTCGGCTATTTAGATTTGGAATAAAAAAACACGAATGCTAAACAACTTTTTGGCCTGTATTATATACGAAACTGTACATAAAACTACAGAATTGACTAATTGTTTACGTAAATTAAAAACAGATTACTATCCAATGAATATGAAAAATCTAGTGGAATGGAATGTTGAACATTCTGACGTGGTCGCATCCTTCCAAACGTTGGCACGCTATTTACCGACTCTGAAATCTGTAACGCTTTTCGATTATGTGATACACCTCACAATCGGCAATGTCGAATATCTCTAGGAGAATAGTTCAACTGTATACTCGACTGCCTACTTTGACGAAATCTCAACAGCAAATCTGATTCGCAAGCATCTCTGCAAATTTTGTACAAGCATTTCATGACTACGTAATCAAAATATCACGGTAAGACCAGGACCCGACGAGAGACCCCTGCACTAGAGCAGCAAAGCACCCAATAGCAACGAAATTTGAATCCGACCATGCCTAAAGAACTGAATAACTTACACCAGATGACAATCGAGCTAACGGAGCAGGACATAGTAAGCGAATCGTGGCATACTACAAGCCCAACCCTATTATTATCAAAAGACCACCAGGTGTTCGACAGCCTAGCTATAAAATCAGCAGCCAGAGGTTGCGCCAGCGGAGGATTGATTATTGCAAGAAACAAAAAATACTATAAAAATATACGGAGGACATATACAAGACCGACGAGTGCATCTCTGTCATAACTGAGCATAGGAACAGGAAAATAATCTTCGTATCTAAACCAAATAAGTAAACAAAACACTAATAATAACAGGCACATAGACCCTGAGCAATTACCATGAATTATTCACAATAAAAACCAGATATTCAACTTGAGAGGACGAGACCTCATAGAGTTAACATTAAGGTACTAAGCTCATTGTTATTATCTAACCATCTGTCGGTGAAAGTCAGTTCGAAGTTGATTTTGGAGTACAATAACAGCATGCCGGTTAAGTCTATTAAATGTACAACATGTAAAACTTAGAAGCGGTAATCGAGGTAAGCTTAGGTACAGTAGGGTGGCCGTTAGAACGTGAAAAAACATGAATTTCCCGTGCCGCCCCCCAAATCGACTCCAAATGAATCAAGACTCATCCTGTAATTTTTTAGGATTTTTATTTTAACGCTTGACTCTTGGCCACAGAGGATAAACTTCTCCATTTGAAATACACGGGGTCTTTTCAGTTATTATTTCACTGTGGGTCTAATTATGGACGTAAAGATCTGAAATTCTCACAGATTGGTCTACGGAAATGCTGCTATGTGGAAAAAAAGTAGCCACCCCCCTGCCCTCAAGATTGTTTATGAGTCATCCCATGCCAATGTGATGGTTATTTTTTTGCCAATTTCATGAGTTTAGATTTATTTGGAGTCGATTTGGGGGACGGCCCGTAAATTTTGTTCCTAACGACAAGCCTCAGGTACAGATGGCATGGCCTTCAACATAGTAAATTCAATCAAAGTTGTAGCCACGAGACCAAAAATGGTTTGACGAAGAATGCGATAAATACAAAATCTTAACATGTAATTTTTAAAATGTGTATCACGAAAGAGTGATAAAGTATAAAGTATTTCGCCCATTGAGACTTTTGATCAGAACGACCGTATCTCGAAAGTGTTTCGACATTTTTCAAATCCACCGGAAGCCAATTCCCGTAAGATTAGTGCAGGGCTCTCTATGTAATTAGGCAATCAAGGAATAAATCTAATCTAATCTCATCTGGCAATGCTGTGAGTATTGTTGAATAAAAAATTCATTATAGATTGCTTGACGAAATTGAACATAAGAATTGATTTAAGTTTTACCAGCGTCATACCAAAGCTTAGCTCTACCTTTCATAGCAGTTTAAGTCCAAACGAGTTTCGCAATTTCAGGTACATTTTTGATATCAATATTTTTATGTCGGTGCCTGATAAAAATACTGTAGGATTCCATCTTTGAATTGTGGTATTTTGATATCAATGTTATTTATTTGCCATCGCAAAGAACACTCACCTCCACCCACAGTTTACGTGGACTGTATAGGCCTAGCTGTGTTGATTTTTTCGGATAACATTATTCTCGAGTCGTCTGCAGCCTGTGCTTTTAGACTAAGGATTATGCTCCGGACTTTGTGAATCATTCTGGCGTGATACATCACTTGATGAACAGTAGAACTATGATTCTTTGTCGTGTTGATCTATCGTAGTCAATGAATCTGAGTATAAAAACGAAAATCTGAATCGTGACAATCAGATATATTCTTTAATTTTATAATAAAGTAGGACGAGCAATTCAATACCTTCAGATACATGTGCCGACAGAGCTGTCAGTGATTAGCCGGCGCGTACAATATTTTCCACTACCTTGAGTATTGAAGCCGCTGCTTCGTTTCTGACTTTAGAGTTTTCTTATATAAAAAAGATAAAGAGGATTGCTATAGATCACTTTTGAACAGTTATACATCCCAAAGACAAAAATGTTCATCCGAATTTTTCATGATTACAGTAAAAATAAATGATAATTATTCACCTTGTTTTCCATTTCTAATAGAAATATCCCCAGATTCGCTTCTAATGATCGAATCGTTCATTATTTTCACAGCAGATTTAGATGATGCATTTGATGATCCGGCAGTGGCAATAACGTAATTGTTATTTAGATCGTCTTGTTGCAGGCTCACTCAGCTTTTTTACAATCCTTTTACCTGTGTTTTTTGTCACAGATCTATTACGTTTCTTTCAACTGACCTATCCGAGCTATACATTTCGTCAGAGTCTGTTGCAACATTTTTAATTTTATTACCCACGGTCCTGGTGCGATCACATGATTTGGACGGTCGTTAATCCGTTGGATAATGATTCACTGTTAGTATTGGACAACATTGTGCTGATATCCAATCGTGATTTATACGTTTCCTCATTCTTTTCAGATTTTGCCCTTCCTCGAGATTCTCAGTCAGTGGTGAAAGCCCGACTTTCAAGTACACGTAATTTGTTCGTATCTTCTTTGTATGTTGATATGAAAAAGAATGAAAAAAAGTCACAAATGTCTCACGCACAACAAAACAATGCCTCATGTATATATGTACCCCCGAATTTTTTCAAGGGTACCCCCTGAAAAGTTTCAGTACGATGAAAACAGATATTTTCCGTTCTGGCTCATGGGAGCATTGAAATCCGAAATAAGGGTGAAAAAGTATAGATCTTGATAAACTAAGATGAATACATTGAAAATCATGCCAGCTGTAATTTTTTTGGAAATTAGGTGAAAATCACTCGCCAAGTGGGGAATATCTTTTTTACTCGTACTCTTTCTCTTCAGATGATGCACCTGAAAAAGGGGGGATCGGATTATTTTGAACCACCCAAATTATCGCGCTTCAGATAACCGAATCATTTTTTTAATCACCTTTGAACTCTATGGGATATTGTGGCCAACTTTCGGGAGATGGTGCGCATCGTTCGATGAGTTCCTTAGTCAAAGTAAGATCCTCGCCGAAATAGTACCATGCCAAGATTGATAGGTTAGGTTTAGCGTAAGGTTGTAATCTATTAAGTATCACAGTCACAGAAATAGTCTCGTTATACATTTACTGACAACGGTTGTAAATTAATATGATATTCAAAATTATCATACAAGCAAACAATCTGACAATGGTTGCGCGTGGTTAACGGGCTACGACTATTGCGGTGCGCGTCCGCAAGGAAGACGGACGTTGCGACGTTGCCCTCCGTTACTCGCGTGGCTGCGCGCCAACACCGGCGCGGCCGAACCCTGCAACACGTGTTTCAGACAAACTCGCCGGTTCTGAGCCAGCATATTGACGAGTAAAATAATTTATTAATAATTGTGTGTGAAAAAGTGTAATCCGACGATAATTCCGTACAAGCAAGACTACGAGGTACGTACTACATGCACACGTAAGCAATATGTATGAATATTCATAGATATTGTGTTGGGACATCAGCTTTCATATCCTTAGTCTCAACTTTTAAAAAAATTTTATTATAATTATTTGTTTTATTTCTTTTTATTATATCCCAATAACGGTTTTCGCTCGATAACTCCCCTGCTGGAAGTCAACGGATAGAATCTTTATCCACTTGAATCACTTTGGATCCTTTGGATAGAAAGGGATTAAGATAATTAATCTAACCCTATCAACGGTCTATCTTTGCGAATCTCTTGCTATCTTCTTTTGAGTCCAAACTAGGGCCTATCCTCTCCAATCCCTAATTTCCTTTCTAATCCTTTCCACCGCCAATCTACGTGAATCTTCCTCTATCTGATTTAGATCCAAACTAGAGCCCATCCTTTTTAATCTCTGATTTCTTATCTAATTGTATCCACAGCTTATCTATCTGAATCCCTCTGATGGTCCGCTCAAAATAAGAATCGCGCCTATCTTTGCATATTCCCAATTTCTTATCCACTCCCAACTATCTGAATCTCATTCGATGCCTATTTAAATTCAAAGTCCCGCCTATCCGTTTGTATCCCTATTTTCGGTTCCACTTCTATCCACAGTCCATCTATCTAAATCTCTCTGATGGTCTCTTCAAATGCAAAGTCCCGTCTATCATTTTGTACCCTCAATTTCGTATTCACTACTATCCACAGCCTTTCCATCTCATTCCCATTCAATGCCTATTTGAATTCGAAGTCCCGACAATCCGTTTGTATCCTTAATTTCGCATTCACTTTTATCCACAACCTATCTATCTAAATCCCTCTGACGGTCTGTTCAAATTCAATCTCCCGCCAATCCGTTTGTATCCCTAATTTCGTATCCACTTCTATCTACGACGGGCTACGACTATTGCGGTGCGCGTCCGCAAGGAAGACGGAGTTGCGACGTTGCCGTTCGTTACTCGCGTGGCTGCGCGCCAACACCGGCGCGGCCGAACCCTGAAACACGTGTTTAAATATAAATAAATATAAATAATATATGTATAAATATTCATAGATATTGTGTTGGGACATCAGCTTTCATATCCTTAGTCTCAACTTTTTACAAATTTTTATTTTTATTTCTTTCATAATGATGATATATTTTCTCCGTGGGACAATTAATATATTTTAACCCCCATTTTTTATACAATTTTTTTTTTCTCATGATAACGATTGATTAAAACCATGTCTGGAATGCAATGACCGGTAATACTTTTCCAAAAAAAAAAATACATCCCCAACAACGTGTGCAAATTATTACAGAATGTTCAGAGACCTCAAGTGAAATGGGTGTCTGAGTTGACAGAGACTACTTCATATATAACAGTGTTATACAGTATTTTATTGTAATTTCAATTTTATTTTAAATTTATTCATTCGGGTGATTATTCCTTCTACTACGCTGATAATAATACATTGCTACTCAGAACAGGGTGTCTTCTCTTCTTCTTTAATGAACAGCACTGCTATACGTAAATCCAGTGAATGAACGATATGAAAATGAGATGTTATTTCAATTAAAATGTTTCTTTATAATACTAACTATAACTACCTACCGACTTATTTGATACCTACTGTTTATTCGGATTGGTCTGCTCATTTACTGGATCGAAGGCTGTTTATTGACTGGGTCCAAGTGTTCAATTACTGGTGAAATTGCCATTACAGTTTCGGATAGGTTCTTTCATGTGGATTTCTGTTTGGATAACACGTTTCAACAAGCGATCCCAAATATTTAGGATACGATGTGTCGAATAGAACTGGTTTTGTAAGGCAACAATCATCTAGTATAAAGAAAACCTTCCTTAAAACTGACCGTACGCTTAATCGTTCATTCACTGGTGCACTCACCCTACTGCAAGTTTTAATATTCTGTCGATAAAAACAGGTGGGATGACTAATTTTGTGAGTGCCAATATAATACTAATGCTGTGGAGTACAGCATTGGACGCGGCAATGCGTGGCATAATGAGGGGCTCAAGGGTAGGAAGTACTGAAATTTGAGGATAAAATTTGAAAAAAATCAATTTTTGTTTTTATTTTTACGGAAAAGTGTTCTTTGAACCCTTATCTTCACGTACACAAATCCTTGAACCGAAAAAAAATTTATTAAGCTCAATAAAGCGTATAATGCGTATCAGCGTTCCAGCAGAAGTTTTCAATTTCCCTATATTTCGGTTATTGCTTTTTTAATCTGTGAAAAAAAGTAACTTCAGATGCAGTTTTCCATCAAGCTACAACACTCAAGTGATTTACGTGAGGTAAAAAAATTACAATAATAAAAAATAATTATTTTCAAATCACTGCTACACTCTGAGAAAACATTCTAGTGACTCAGTTTTTTTACAGTTAATTAGTGCTATTTTGATACATGGTACATGATTTTTCCAGATTTGGAAAAAACTATGAAACTAATCAACCGTAAAAGATCTAAGTCACTAGAATGTTTTCACAGAGCGTAGCAGTGATTTGGAAAAAATCCTTTTCAAGGTGTGTATACCCCCATAAGACAACAACTCCAAAATGTGTTTTTCTACGGTTGGGAATCATATTGAAGTTTTTGGTCACACACTTCACCAGAGATGAGCATTCAAATTTATATAGCGAATCAATATTCTTCCAAATGTTTGTATTCATTTTACAAAACCAGATTTACAAGTTATCAACCACATGATTCGCTGCCCGCAGGACAAATTGCTCAGACTCGACAAGACCAAGTTTGTATCAACCGAACTGCTAAAATATATGGGGAATTCCACGTGAACTCGGTAAATGTTTGACCCTGACACCTTCCGATTGGGGCCATGATTTTTTATGTTATCGTACCTGATCGAAGAGACGCTCCGAATTTTTTTCAGATTTTTTCGAAGAGCCGCCATTTTTTTTAAAATTCACAAAACGTCAACATGAGAGCCCCAATTTGAAAATCTGAAAAAATTCTCAAAAATCCTTTGCCAGATATAAAAATTTTTCAGCCTTGAGCCAAAGTGGGCAAACGTTTGCTTCCATTCTTTTTCGTACGTTTTTCGAAAAAAAATTATGAAAAAGAACAGCAGCAGTTGCCAGTCCACTGTGAACTGTTGATTGAACGTTTTTATACGTCACGCACGATTTTTTGAAATTTTATCAGATTTTTTACATGCGATTTTTTTTCATCCGATCTGAATCCAAAAATATGAGAAGAAATATAATCGCTTCGGAAAAATCAGCAAAAATTCCCAAAAATCGTGCGTGACGTATAAAAACGTTCAAGCAATACTTCACAGTGGACTGGCATCTGCTGCTATTCTTTTTCATAATTTTTTTCGAAAAAATCACGGAATAGAATGGAAGCAAACGTTTGCCCACTCTGACTCAAGGCTGGCAAATTTTGATATCTGACAGAGGATTTTTGAGAATTTTTTCGGATTTTTAAATCGGGGCTCTTATGTTGGAGTTTTGTGCATTTTTACAAAAATGGCGGCGTTTCGAAAAAATCTGAAAAAAATTCGATGCGTCTCTTCGGTCAAGTATAATAACATAAAAAATCATGGCCCGAATCGGAAGGTGTCAGGGTCAAACATTTACCAAGTTCACGTGGAATTCCCCATATATATATGTTGAATTTTCTTCAAGTTGCTATGACTTATATCTTGAATTTCTTTAACTTTGTGAATAATTAAAAACAAAAAAAATTCAAAGCGATTTATCTCTGAACTAGGTTTCTGGCAGTTGAAAAAGTCCAATGAGTCTGAGTTTTTGTCGAAAGCGCTCCAAATTTTCATGGTACATTTCTACGCACACTAGCTACAAACCCACGTCAGATTTTGTAAATCGAGACAAAATTACGGATTTGAGAAAAAATAATTGAAAATATATCGTTTTTTTTTCATCAAAAAAAATGTCAAAGTCAAAGTATCGTAGCTATTTCTGAAAACCGATGTGGGTTTGTGCCTCACGCATCTTAAAATATGTGTGTGCAAGCCCAGCAAGATTCAAGAATAACTCAGACGCATGGGAGGTTTTCGAATAAAGCCTATTTCAGAAGCATTACGAGGAGTAACTCTGTACTTCGTGGAATACCTTTTACACAATAATTATTAATAAAGCGCAAAGAGCTGCAATATCATAGCTCAGGGAAAGATAGATTCGAATTGTATAAAACTCATGAATGAACTTCTAGCACAATAACCCTAAATGAATAACCTCTCAAATCACTACACTCATTCAAGCTAGTTCTACTCCAAAAGATAAGCAAGAAACTGTTCAGACTTACAGAACTTGTTGAAAATAGTGTCACAAAGGAAGCAACAAAGTGAAATTCGAAGAGCAATTCCTCTTCTAATCATTCCGTCATTTGATTAATTACAATATTACAAATAATCTAGGGAATACTATTAGAATTTTGCTGCGTTACTTATTTCGTAACACAAGTTCAGAGTTCTCTAAGTTTGAGGCTCTTCGGGTAACCTTTAGACCACAGCAAACCTTTCGAAGTCGCAATCATAGGCTCCGGGGGACTTCATCGTAGAGACTGCAGCATCATCGGAGGTTCAATTGTTCATCGGGCCAGCTCGAACGCGTATAATGATTACAACTGTAAAGAAAGTGGTCGTGCCAACGTCAGAATTGTGACAGTTAAATCGAAAATTTTTACTGCATAAAATCTCAAAATAGATTTTTCTCTACCTAGGTTTTCAGTTAGTTTGCGTAGGATTCTAAGAGTATCGGTACACCGAGTCAATCGAGTTGGTTCTTTGCTTTGGACAATACTCTTACGGTTAACTCTGCGAATGTTTTATAAAACAGTGCCGTCGCAGGATAATCGACGACATCTGGCTCGATAAGCATTCCAATTTCTCGACTTTCGGTATTCCTGATCCAACGAAGCTGAAAGATCCAATCTGTCCGAAGCACCGCCGTCTGAAATGCACTCGAATTTGATAAAACTGTTTCTACGAAGCGCGCGAACACGATTTAGATTTCACATTGGCAAAAATTAAAACACAATCAAATAGTGTGACTTCAGCGCTATGTAAGTTGACAAATTCCAATGTTACACGAGCCGAACGAACTTGATTGTTGCACTCAGCATATTCTTCCTTTCTGACTTCGGCAATGACTGAGCTGTCGTGTGAGAAGAAAAGCTTTACAAGTAGACCAGTACCACAGTGATGAAAGACGAGGGGGCTTCGAGGAGGCGTACGGATACCTAAAGTCAGTCGGCCGGTGGCAGCATTTCAGCGCTGAGTACGAGGTGCTCTGTCAGCTTCTGAACTGCTTAGCCAGGCGGTACTGTGAACTTTGTCATCTATGAAACCTTGCCCAGGATCACTCTTGGCATAGCGATGCGCATCAATGTCCAGTTTCTGTGAGTAAATAATATTTTCTCATTGCAACGCCAACTGTAAAATGTAAATTTAGATAGAACCCACAGCATGGCACTCGGATTCGAGCGACTATTTATTCGTCACTACTATTTCCGCATGCCCTTCAATCACATCTTTTCGATGACTCTATGATTATATTGACCTATTCTGGCATTTTATCGTTATTTACATTTTCAAGAACAAATTATCACGTGCGATAATTGTGATTCACTTACCTCGGGGTAAAATCGGCCTTCCTTCGAGCTTAGTTTATCAGGAAAGCAGTTTGCCTCGTTGGTGTTCGGTTGTGGTCCAACGCTTTATTGGCACCAATACCAGGTGCTCGCCGAGAAAAACTTTTGGTAATATAAATATATAATATATTATAATTTAATTTCATAAATCAAAGACGACGAAAAGGATTTTTATTATCAAGTTACGCTTATCTCGGGCAAGACCGAGATGCGGTAATTTCATCGCTATACACTTTGGTGTACCGGGACCTCGCGAATGTGAACGGTTCGGGGCCTAATCCAGCCTAATCTCGCAGACAGGGTCGTCGCATCGGATTTTCGTGAGCGCGGTTCTACGGTCAGCGAGAGCCACTCTCCCCGACACGCGACGTCAATGGTAAACTGAGGCGCCGGGCCAGTGTTTCCATGCGCGCGCAGGCTCAAGGTTCCGCTATAGGCCGCGAAATTTGTTTTCTGGTTGGCGTGTATTCGTAGATTGTCCATTGTTGTTCGAGAACTTGACGACAAGGCGCGAAGAAAAAAAAAAGGAAAAAGAAGACGAGGAAAGGAATTTAATCGCAGTAAGTACAATACATTTTTGCTAAATTGTACCTCAAGGTGATCCGTTTTTCATCTTCAATGTCCAATCCCATTCGTACTCCAAAAAATTGGCGAAAGTGAAGGAAAACAACTCGTAGAACCCAAATAAGCTCCATTATTATTTTTCGTCACAAGGCCGTAGAAAAAATATTATATCGCTTCCAGAGCTTTCGTTTATCATTTTTCACAAATATTTTATCGTTACTGTAATACTTCATAATCGGTATTGGAAGTACGAAGAGATCAGTCAAGTACGAATAGGAGCACAGTCCTAGGAGTAACTGCTCATTATTGTACTATCCCTATTCCTCGTCTCTCGCCGTCGTAGAATCGTCTATACTTTATATATGAGCAAGTCTGTCTACCAATTCCAGACATCGGATCCGGCCTCACCCCCTCAGATCTTCTCGCAAATTTTTCGAGCTGGAAGTTTTTATCGAAAGACAGCGTCCCTAATCTTGTCAAATTTTCATCCCATATATAATGGTGAAGTAAAACAACTCGTGGAACCCAAATAAGCTCTAAAAATATTGTTGTTCGTCATTTTTCCAAAACTTTTCTGGTAACGAATATGGGCACTTTTAGGTCCTCGGATTAACTGCTCATTATTGTACTATCCCCACTCATTGGTGCCTCTCGCCGTCGCGGAATCAGTTACTCTGTGTATGAACATGGAAAACAAGCCAATAGACGCGTAGCCATGCGACGTTATATGAATATGCTTTTGGGCATCAGGGAAGTTAGCGGAGTTAGCGGAGTTAGCGGAGAGTTACAGAATCGCAACCCAGATTCATTCACACTTATATTCTTAGAAACTAATTCGATGACTCCATCCTTTAAATTATACTCATAATCAGGCTTAGCATGTTTTTCTTTTATTTCGTTATTTAATATTACAGTAGTTTACGAAAAGTGATCAATTTTTTTTTTTTTCCATTGAACAATAATTCTAGTCAATGCAACAGATTGAAAATGATAACATAATGTCACTCACACTCAGATATATCTTTTTACATAACAAAAGTATTCTTAAGCTAAAAGTATGTGATATAGTACTTGTTAATTCGAAGGCTGAATTATTCTCAATTCGAGAATAATTTTTCATTTCTGGAAGCAAGAATATTTTATTTCTTTATTCAGGAATAGCATTTTTATGTGCATGCCCCTTCAACTCACAAAATGTGGAGGTAGCACAACAGAATGATCACTATCAATGCAATAATGGCATTATAAATCTTCTGTCATATCTTATAAGATTACCATTCTCAGATTTTATGAGTGGTAACGGGAGCATGATCACTTTATTTTCAATTTTGATGAAAAAATAGTAGGGGAGACCGGGGACAAAAGTAACACGTCATGAAAGTAACAAGGCCTCCCACAACGCACACAATGAAATCTAAAAGTTGTGTTTTTCATCATAGTAAGCGTGTTCGATGCTGCTTCAGTTTGAGCTATCGATTGCACCCACGCGTGCAATTTACACGTTTTGGTGGAGATTTTGTGTTTTTGGCCGACTTGACTAAGTTTTTCGATACTTGGTATTCTTATGGAAACCTGTAGTAAATATGTAAATACTACCATGAATTTTTGCCAGATTATTCTTGAAAAGTCGCTTTATTAATGACTGCGTAGAAGTCCTATGTTCTCTTCGTTTTTCCGAAGTTATAATTTTTTCATTTTGGAAAATGAGGTTGGGGACAAAAGTAACATAACACTATTAGGAACCTATTGTAATTTTGTCATTGATCTTTAGAATGCCTCGAAGTTACCTATGATCAAAAGATTCTCGTGTTTGTGTTATTAATTTGTTATTTTAATAATAGTCAAGAAAATAAATAATTCTTGCATAAATATTCAATAATTTGTTGATTTATTATAAATGAAGTTTATCTGAGGATATTATAATATTTTTTGCTTCATTATAATTAATTCCGTGAAGTACTGTAAAACTAAGTGAAGTTTCTGTACTGATTTATATCTGTTTGAAAAAAAAAAACGAAAGGAACAGATGTTACTTTCCTCCCTTAGGTATGGGACGAAAGTAACAATCGCCATGTTCGATTGAAGTGATTATAACTCTATAACAGACTGATATAAAAATTCTTACATTTGGTTATTATTAGAGGAATGAATATACTATCTGAAAGTGCCATTAGATCTATTTCATCTTGATTGTGGAATTTACAATTGGGCTCTAAGTAAAAATTGTTACTTTTGTCCCCGGTCTCCCCTATAACTGAAAATAATTTGAGTATACATGTCAGATACGAGTAATACGTCCGGGCAAAACAAGCTTATAGTTATTAGTCAGGATCTAAACACCCAGACGTATTCCACGTACCCAATAATAGTTAACAAATAATTATCTCACTGACTGCCGCAGTGACACGGCTAACAAACAATTTATTTAGAGTACAAGTAAATACAAAATTAAACAAATTATAACCCGATAGCGGTGCTAGTGGGGTGTACCACGTAGAGCCTTCTAATGATCACAAAATAAGACGTCTTGTCTTTCTTGCTGTTGCAAAGAGAATGCCTGGAGCACCCTGCGTCTCCACTTCAAAAAACCTAGGCCTCTACGTGATACAATCCACTCGTGGTGTATGCACCACCCACCACCATCGGGGGAGGTTCTTTCCAAAACGCACTCATCGAGTGGTTGCAACGATACAGCCCGATCCCTTGGCACCTCGCACTTGAGGTTGCATAAACATTGACCAGGAATTGAGAGCGTTGTTTTAAACTGAAGCTCTGTTCAAGATCTTAATTTTCCCGGCAATGCGACACGGCCATACTGACTAGCACGCGTCTCGAGTGCCAAGTATCCATCCATCTAATTTACTTCTGAAACAATAAAACAGACATCGAACGGACAGACATTAGTCCTCGTTCGGCTTTCCTGACCATACAAGTCTGCCATCATTCTTCGGCCAAATCTCATATTATCCCCACATCATGTGTGCAATCATGTGTATCGTTCTACTCTTCCTCTCGGTACTTCACAGTCGCACTGCAAGTCCCAACGTATCTAACCATAAGTGAATTTCCACAAATTCTGTATTCAAGGCACCAATAGCTCTGCGGGCATGTCTCACACATCCTCACAATTTCTAACCATTGACCTTTACTGACAATAGCTCTGCAGGCATGCCTCACGCATCCGTACAATTTCTAACCATTGCCCTGTACTCACAACAGCTCTGTACGCATGCCTTACGCATCCGTACAATTTCTAACCATTGTGACGTGCCGAATCATTCTCAAGTTACATCTAGGCTTTGGGTTCGAAGATTCTGGGTGATCAAGTCCAGCGAGCGTCGAAAGCCAAAGTCGCACTTTTGAATTGAAACAACGATAACCAACAGAGTCCTATGCCCTCTTCGGATTTCTTCAATTAAATCCGGCTCGACCAACCAATAGAGTCCTATGCTCTCTTCGGATTTCTTCAATTAAATCCGGCTCGACCAGACAACAGAGTCCCATGCTCTCTTCGAATTTCTACACATAAATTCGGCTCGACCAAACAACAGAGTCCCATGCTCTCTTCGGATTTCTACACGTAAATCCGGCTCGACCAGAACCACATGTTCTCTGCGAATTCTCAGCAGAATTCGGAAACCAACAGAACCAGACTGCGTCTGTTCAACAACTTATTGTGCCGACCCACATGGGCACAATCTCTCGGCAAAACCCCATGTTTGCACTCATGCCCAAAAACTTTTGATACCACCACAGTTGAATCACACGAATCGCTACGCGACACTGTTCTCACCTTCATCGCTTTCTGCGGCACAGCTATCCTGACTCGCGTCATCTCCTGGAGCTGCGATCAGTTTATCATGAGATACCTTAATGCTATTACGGCCTCTCGATCCGGAGCCTACTTTTTTGACTAAATATCTATCGTTCGATAGCACCGCAACGACTTCCACGGGACCGCGATATTTTGCGTCCAACTTTGTCTTTATCCTATCGTTATTCCTCACCAGTACAAAATCTCCAGTTTTGAATGGCTTTACTTGTTTGTTCTTCCTATCAAACCTTTCTTTTTCTTTCGAGGCTTCTGCTGTTATGCTATCTGCAGCCTTTGCCCTGAGCTCATTCAAATCAGAATTTTCGGTCTCTACGCTATTATGCTTCACGCGTTCAATCTCAATTGCATTTATTTTTACACCAAATAAAATTTCGGCGGGACTTTTCCCTATCGTTTTCTGAACAGTCGAATTTATCGCAAGCTGCACTTTACCTAATTCGTTCTGCCACTGCTTTCCCTGAGCCTTGCTTATTGACAACATATTTCTCATAGTCGACATAACCCTCTCAACTTGACCGTTAGCTCTGGGCGTTCCCGAAGCTATGAGGTGAATTAAAATATTCTTTTCTCCACAAAATTTCTTAAATCGCGCATTTGTAAACCCTGAACCTTGGTCACAAATGATTCGTCTCGGAACTCCAAAAGTAAACGAGTGTTTCTCTATCTGATTGATTGCTGTTTCTGTATCCAAACTGTTTATCCAATTTAATGTTACAAATTTCGTAAATCCATCTATAATTACGAAGACGTATTCTTTCTTGTCAGAGGGACCTGATAATTTTCCTGATATGTCTATGTGAATCGTATACCACGGAGTATCGTCTTTGTCTATAGGATGCAGCTGTGCTTGCATCGGTCTTGATACCGATTTGCAAGTTTGACACAAAATACAATTTTCTACAAATTTCTTAACTCGCTTGGACATGTGGGGGAACCAATACAGCTCGTACAATTTCTCCAAAGTCTTTTCCCAGCCCAAATGGCAGATATTCGCGTGTACGTGATGTATGAGTGACCATACCATCAATCTCGGCACTACGGGCAGTGTTATTTGTTTCGATTTTCTTTCTATCGTCCGCATCAAGATCTTGTCTTTTATGGAGTATGTCTTTGCTGTCTCCGATCCGTCCAGTACTTCGCGGTACAAAGTCTTTATTTCATCGTCTTTCTGCTGGGCTACGATCAACCAGTCATCGGCTAATTCGATTATTTTATTCGCGTCGTCTTTGACTACCTTCAGTACATTCTTTTCTGTAACTGGATTTCTCGACAGAAAGTCCGCGTGTTTCATTCGTTCACCCGCGCGATATTCTATTTCAAACTCGAACGACTGCAAAAATGCCCACCAACGATAAACACGTGGCGTTAGATCTTTCTTAAGGCTCGCGGCCTTTAAGGAGTTACAATCGGTCACAACTAGAAATTTACGTCCTACTAAGTATTGTCTGAAGTGTTTTATTGCATTTACAACGGCAAGAGTCTCGAGTTCGTATGAGTGATAACGAGTTTCAGCGTCTATGGTACGTTTGCTGTAATAAGCGATCGGATGTTTTTCTTTATCGACACGTTGAAGCAACACAGCGCCATATCCGAGGGCACTAGCGTCGGTATGCAATTCGATTGGAAGATTAGGGTCAAATATTCGCAGTAACGGTTCTGATGTTAAGTACTCAATGAGCTTGGTCCTAGCGTCGGTGTGTTCGTCTGTCCACGTTATTGTCTTCGCACTACCTGCAGTAAGTTTATAAAGAGGAGCTGCTATCTGTGAAAATCTTGATATGAATCTACGAAAATACGATGCCAACCCTAACAATTGCCTTACCTGGGTCTGCGTTCGGGGGATAGGCGATTGCACCAGGGCTTCGATTTTTCGAAGGTTGGGCCTCAGCTCTCCATGCGATACAGTGTACCCCAGATAATCAATTTAGGTTTTCAAGAACTTACATTTCTTCAAATTAAACGAGAATCCATTCTCGGCTAGTTTTTCCATTACAACTTTTAATCTATACAGAGCCTCTTGCTCAGTTCTACCGGGTATAAGAACGTCATCCAAATAAACAATCGCGAAAGAATACCTCAACTCTCCCAACGCGTCATTGATAGCTCTCTGATATACGGAAGGTGCATTCATCAACCCAAATGGCATTGTTAAAAATTCAAAGTGTCCGTCGGGTGTAATAAACGCGAGCTTCTCGATTGAGTTCTCTTTGACGGGTATCTGATGGAACCCAGCTGTCATATCCAATGACGAAAAATAGTGTGCGCCAGACAAGCGATCTAATTGATCTTGAATCAATGGCAACGGGTAACGATCTGCTACCGTGTTCGAATTCAATTCCCGAAAGTCTACGCATAATCTATCCGATCCATCCTTTTTCTTTACCAAGATGATCGGACTAGAGAACGGGCTTCTACTTTCCCGAACGATTCCTGCCTCGAGCATTTTATCAACCAAACCTCTTACAGTCTCCCGTTCTACAGTGCCTAGCTTATAAGGTCTTCTCTGCACGATCTTATTTTCATCTTTCAACCTAATCTCAAAGCTGCCAGATGTTACTCGAATCTTTGGAGCCTCAATGCTCATGTGTTTCGCATATAGTTTCAACAACTCTACAAGTGGTTCTCTCATTTCAACCAAATCACAATCAACAGCGTTGATGTCCATCTCTACACTACATGAGCCAACGAATTTATCTACCTTTGCAAATTTAACCATGGTTCCGTCCAACGTGACTGAGACACCATTTGCCAATAACTCTTTACCCAGAATTAACTTCGCGGACAAACTTTCGTCCGGCACCACATACAAATCAATTTCAACATTTATGCCATTCAACTCGGCAAGCACAGAGATCTGCTCTCGGCAATCTACATATCCATTCCCAATACCTCTTAATCGTGTAGAGACTGATTGTCTCTTACCGGGCAACCTTTCTACCAGACTCTCTGCTACAAGAGAGCAGTCCGAACCAGAATCAAAGATAAACGTCAACACCTTACCGTCGGCTAGCTTCAGAGTATTCTCAGTAGAGGTCAAATTACAAAGCCTCACTACCTTCTCATCCTTCTTAGGGCAATTCGGGGCAATGTGTCCCTCCTCCCTACAGTTGTAGCAGGTCACCGGCCTCTTGAAGTCTGAACCCCTGCTGTTCGGGCCCTTTATGTCCCGTGAATGACCACTGGTCTGTGACCGCGTAGCTGATCGGCATTCGGCCTTGCGATGCCCCCTTTTTCCGCAATTGTAGCACTCGACGTCTGAACGGTGCGACCTACCATCTCGCGGCGCCGAAGTCTTGGTATGGGGACCAGGGGCTCCGGAGGATGCACGCGGTCGATGGTGGTCGGTCGTTCGTCCATCGAGGTACGCCATTGCCTCTTGCAAACTTTTGGGCGATTCACGCACGAATATATTTCGGACGAATCGGTTTTGCCCGGAATAAGACAAGCCCGCTAGTTGCGCGGCGGCCTCGTCCATTGTTTTTCTCTCGTTGAGCCACGCTTTCAACTTCCTTCCCCTCTTCATAAAGTTTTCCAGCGTAAACTCGGCGTCCTCCGCCCAAATCGTGTGAAGCTCAGATGCAACGTTCTTGTTCTTTGCATAGGCGCTCAAAAATTCGGCACGTATTTCAACCCAGCTTTTGCCAGAAGGGTCCATACCAGTGAACCACTGTGCCGCTTCATCCTTGAAGGCTTTGGCTAAGTGCTGGACTACTAGCCAATCATCAGGGTTATGGCGTCGAATCCACTCGTCGACCATCTTCGCCCAGCCAGTTGCGTCGGTGGTTTTGGGATCAAACTTGATGAGATCCATCGGAGCTTGTTCTTTTCTAGTAAGCAACGCAAGAAGTCGCAGATTCTCCTCCTCCAATCTCGACTTACGTCTTCTCCATCTATTCCTTCTCCGTACTGAATCATCAGATTCATACTCAGATTCCGATGTCGTCGGAGATCGATTTCTCTTCCTACTTCGAGATTTTACACTGCCTGACTCGCGGTCAGTATCATCTACACGTTTTTCAGCGTCTTTCACCACCACACTTGCACTTTCAGTGTCTATCGCTATCACACTCACAATCTTTTCACCGTTTCCTTCCATAATTATATCCTAACTTATTACCTAACACGGTTTTCACAAGAATCTTTACCGCCCGAATCACAGTCGATTAAACGTTCTGTATCCCACTTCTGATGTCAGATACGAGTAATACGTCCGGGCAAAACAAGCTTATAGTTATTAGTCAGGATCTAAACACCCAGACGTATTCCACGTACCCAATAATAGTTAACAAATAATTATCTCACTGACTGCCGCAGTGACACGGCTAACAAACAATTTATTTAGAGTACAAGTAAATACAAAATTAAACAAATTATAACCCGATAGCGGTGCTAGTGGGGTGTACCACGTAGAGCCTTCTAATGATCACAAAATAAGACGTCTTGTCTTTCTTGCTGTTGCAAAGAGAATGCCTGGAGCACCCTGCGTCTCCACTTCAAAAAACCTAGGCCTCTACGTGATACAATCCACTCGTGGTGTATGCACCACCCACCACCATCGGGGGAGGTTCTTTCCAA
Source organism: Tenthredo livida (assembly GCA_963992785.1). NCBI lineage: Eukaryota > Metazoa > Arthropoda > Insecta > Hymenoptera > Tenthredinidae > Tenthredo > Tenthredo livida. Next base: position 7,914,609 of record OZ023073.1, read on the forward strand.
AACGCACTCATCGAGTGGTTGCAACGATACAGCCCGATCCCTTGGCACCTCGCACTTGAGGTTGCATAAACATTGACCAGGAATTGAGAGCGTTGTTTTAAACTGAAGCTCTGTTCAAGATCTTAATTTTCCCGGCAATGCGACATACATTATAACTGTAGAGGTCCCGGTTAATGTACAATATAAGACGGAAAAACTAAACAGTACCCGGATGGTTGAACTAGGATAGTTGAACTGTCTAGTAGAGCGTTACATTCCCGGCTGGGGGCTGTCTAGTTCGACTGTTTAGCGCCCGGATGGAATTCGGAAAAACTGGACAGTTACTGGTCAGTTTCCGTTTTCAATTTCTACGCGGGCTATTTTGAGTTATTTTTCACTTCATGCGCCCCAAAAAGTAAAACAAAATTTTTTCTTGGACGACCCCATTCGAAAAATCTGTAGCTTACTGTCCCGCCAATCCGTTTGTATCCCTAACATCGCATTTACCTCTATATACAGTCTATCTATCTGAATCCCTCTGATAGTCTGTTCGAATTCAAAGTCCCGCCAATCCGTTTGTATCCCTAATTTCGTATCCACTTCTATCCACAGCCTATCTATCTGAATCACTGGCCAAACAGTACTACATGAAGGTACTGGTTTGTCAGTCGTAATTCGATGATTTGAACAAATAAACTGAATCACTGATTGAATTAGTGAAATTTTCACTCTTTCATACCTAGAGAGTACATTGGATTTTTTTAATAATTACTGTAAATTGTTTCAACAATATTAGCTATGGCGGCTGAGGGTGGCCGTGTTCTTGTTTACCGACTAATCCTGAGGGAATTACGACTGCCCAACGACCATTTTCGGCTTGAAGAGAACTGTGTTCGTTGTTTGTTATGTACAACAGCATTTGTCGTATTGAAGAGATACGCATTCGAGCGTCACGTACGAACCCCTAAACACCAAAAGGTTCTTGGGATACGGAATGAACCAGTTTTCCCGAATCCACAACACCTGACAAACTTGAACAGTCGACACTCTGCGTTTTTTAAAGACTTGACAAGCGCATGCGTAAAATCAGATATTTGTTTCGACAAAGTTTGTCAACCTGATTTTGCCACCTTTCTCCAAGTTCATACACGACATACAATCCCAGATGCAACAACAATGAGCAAAACTTATGTGCCCATTATATATAACGAAACTTTAACGGCTATACGCGAAGAAATAGGAGATTGTCCTATTTGGGTTTCAGTGGACGAAACAATAGACTCTAAGCGTCGCTGCGTTACCAACGTTATTATCGGTGCATTATATCAAGACCGAGCTTCCACTGGACGGCAGATTAGATGTGGAGAAGTTGTGAGAGCAAACGCTGCAAACATGGCTGCGTATGTGATTGACAGCTTGAATAAGTTTGAGCCGGCAGGGTTTGAGCCAAACAGAGTTCTGCTATACTTGACGGATGCTGCTCCGTACATGAAGGCGTCTGCAGGAATTCTCGCACAAACATACCCGAAACTCGTAAACGTGACATGTTTAGCACACGCATGTCACAATGTAGCTGAAAAAGTAAGAGAGTGTTATGAGGAGATTAATGATGTCGTCGCTAGTGCCAAAGAAGTTTTCTCTAAATCTAAAACGCGTGCTGAAATCTTCAAGGCTGCGCTTCCAAATATACCTCTACCACCAAGACCGGTGACGACACGATGGGGCACGTGGATCCAAGCTTGCCAGTATTATTTTTTACACTACGGACGCGTGAAAGCAGTTTTTATGGGCCTCGAAGAGAACAGTGAAGCTGTGAGAAATTTGCAAGCATGTTTGGGAAGAGATGAAAACCTCGGAGAGTTGGAAGACATTGCTGCCAAATTTTCGTGTCTCGTTTTAAGTATCAAGCAACTACAAAAAAGAGAATGTAGTTTAGCTCAAACGTGCGAAAGGATTGCTGAATTGAAACAAGAATTCCAAGAAGATCTGGAGATTCATCAAGAAATCCGGGATAAAATTGTTCAGGTTTTCGGCGACAACGATGGATTCACGCAGATGATTAACATAAACAACTGCATAATCAATGGCAGAATGCAAAATTTGCCGGATAATTGGATCGATGATGACGCCCTCAGTATGAAATATGCACCGTTCACTTGCGCAGATGTGGAAAGATCGTTTAGCATATATGAAGCGTACTATCGAACCAACAGGCAAAGTATGAAATTCGAGTCCCTGTGTCAGCATATTGTAATTAACTACAATAAAGACATGGGACGCGAGAATGAGAATATAGAAGTGGATTCTGATGAAGACGAATGAAAGTTTTTCCTTTCAACGACAAATTTTCCACAAATTACCAGCAAGATAGTTCCACGGAAAGAAAATTGTTGCTGACTTGACTATGTTGAGCAGCTGGTATAGGGACAACTCTTTTTTTAAGAAGAAATTACTACAGTTTTAGTATATGGTACGCTTAATGAAATGGATTCTAAGCCGGATGTGTTAATTTTTTTATTTTTTCTTATTCATTTACTGTTATTCCCACGAGTTACGGTCACGCGAGGGAGATGACCTTTTTTTTAAACTACTCCCGATTTTTCCATCTTCTATGTTATTCTCATTTAGTCATATAATTCTTCAATATTATCAAAGTTCCTACGTTCCCAGGATCAAAGTCACGGTCACGCGAGGGAGATGACCTTTTTTCAAACTACTCCCGATTTTCCCGTCTTTTCTCTCATTCTCATCTCTTCTCATTGTATTAATCACAGTTCCTACGCTCCCAGGATTCAAGTCACGGTCACGCGAGGGAGATGACCTGTTTTCAAACTACTCCCGATTTTCCCGCTTATTCTCTTATTCTTATCTCTTTTCATTATATTTTCTAATATCAAATCAAAGTTCCTACGCTTCCAGGATTCAAGTCACGGTCACGCGAGGGAGATGACCTGTTTTCAAACTACTCCCGATTTTCCCATCTTCTATGTTATTCTCATTTAGTCTTATAATTCTTTAATATTATCAAAGTTCATACGTTCCCAGGATCAAAGTCACGGTCACGCGAGGGAGATGACCTTTTCTCAAACTACTCCCGATTTTCCCGTCTTTTCTCTCATTCTCATCTCTTCTCATTATATTAATCACAGTTCCTACGCTCCCAGGATTCAAGTCACGGTCACGCGAGGGAGATGACCTGTTTTCAAACTACTCCCGATTTTCCCGCTTATTCTCTTATTCTTATCTCTTTTCATTATATTTTCTAATATCAAATCAAAGTTCCTACGCTTCCAGGATTCAAGTCACGGTCACGCGAGGGAGATGACCTGTTTTCAAACTACTCCCGATTTTCCCATCTTCTATGTTATTCTCATTTAGTCTTATAATTCTTTAATATTATCAAAGTTCATACGTTCCCAGGATCAAAGTCACGGTCACGCGAGGGAGATGACCTTTTTTCAAACTACTCCCGATTTTCCCGTCTTTTCTCTCATTCTCATCTCTTCTCATTATATTAATCACAGTTCCTACGCTCCCAGGATTCAAGTCACGGTCACGCGAGGGAGATGACCTGTTTTCAAACTACTCCCGATTTTCCCATCTTCTATGTTATTCTCATTTAGTCTTATAATTCTTTAATATTATCAAAGTTCATACGTTCCCAGGATCAAAGTCACGGTCACGCGAGGGAGATGACCTTTTTTCAAACTACTCCCGATTTTCCCGTCTTTTCTCTCATTCTCATCTCTTCTCATTATATTAATCACAGTTCCTACGCTCCCAGGATTCAAGTCACGGTCACGCGAGGGAGATGACCTGTTTTCAAACTACTCCCGATTTTCCCGCTTATTCTCTTATTCTTATCTCTTTTCATTATATTTTCTAATATCAAATCAAAGTTCCTACGCTTCCAGGATTCAAGTCACGGTCACGCGAGGGAGATGACCTTTTTTCAAACTACTCCCCATTTTCCCATCTTCTATGTTATTCTCATTAAGTCTTATAATTCTTCAATATTATCGAAGTTCCTACGTTCCCAGGATCAAAGTCACGGTCACGCGAGGGAGATGATCTTTTTTCAAACTACTCCCGATTTTTCCGTCTTTTCTCTCATTCTCATCTCTTCACATGATTCTCTAATATTATCAAAGTTCCTACGTTCCCAGGACTCAAGTCAAGGTCACGCGAGGGAGATGACCTTTTTTCAAACTACTCCCGATTTTCCCGTCTTTTCTCTCATTCTCATCTCTTCTCATTATATTAATCACAGTTCCTACGCTCCCAGGATTAAAGTCACGGTCACGCGAGGGAGATGACCTGTTTTCAAACTACTCCCGATTTTCTCGTCTTCCTTGTTATTCACATTTAGTCTTATAATTCTCTAATATTATCAAAGTTCCTACGCTCCCAGGATTCACGTCACGGTCACGCGAGGGAGATGACTACAAATTACTAACTACTGCCGGATCTCTCATTTTCTAAATAAAACATTCTATTCTATTACTATCTTTTCCTTTTATCTTGATTGCAATGGAACCAGACTACCAACAGTTCCGTGTGATTTTATTATTTTTTTTTTTGCTTCGTTCGCAACTTTTCGGATCTGATCAAACGACTCGTCGCAGTTCCACATCTCTTTCACGAGGTGACTGAGCAAGTCGACTCGTCGCAATTTCACATCTCCTTCACGAGGTGACTGAGCAAGTCGACTCGTCGCAGATTCACATCTCCTTCACGAGGTGACTGAGCAAGTCGACTCGTCGCAGTTTCACATCTCCTTCACGAGGTGACTGAGCAAGTCGACTCGTCGCAGATTCACACCTCCTTCACGAGGTGACTGAGCAAGTCGACTCGTCGCAGTTTCACATCTCCTTCACGAGGTGACTGAGCAAGTCGACTCGTCGCAGATTCACATATCCTTCACGAGGTGACTGAGCAAGTCGACTCGTCGCAGATTCACATCTCCTTCACGAGGTGACTGCGCAAGTCGACCCGTCGCAGTTTCACATCTCCTTCACGAGGTGACTGAGCAAGTCGACTCGTCGCAGATTCACATCTCCTTCACGAGGTGACTGAGCAAGTCGATTCGTCGCAGTTTCACATCTCCTTCACGAGGTGACTGAGCAGGTCGATGCAAGGGAAACCTTATGGGAGACATTGTCAATTAGCCTCCTCGTGGCGTCTCCTGGAAATACTCGCAATTACCTGAGTAGCGAATAATTGACGTTCACACTGCACACATTGTGAAAATGATCATCGGAGTACAGTCTTCATCTAATACAACTTTTGGTATAGATATAGGCCCGTATTCATAGTCAGGTCTTGAGACCGGAATTCGTCAAGATGGTTTAAGTCGGCCTCATACACGACTTGATTGGCGGAGAGCCGGTCTTGAGACCGTCTAGAACCACGCCGGTCTCAAGACCTGACTATGAATACCAGCCATAGAGCCAAAAATATAGCTTCATCAACCTTTATATTATGTTTCCGGATTGACAAAATACTGCGCCTTTATTTTTATTACTATCAACAGATAATAACCTATTGGTATAACACAGCTATATTTTCAATATAATTCAATTTTAGCGCTGATAGCATAAAAAAGTGTTAATGAATATTATCTTTTTTCTCCTCCGGCCGGAAAGCGTCAACTTTCGGGCCGCTGCGCTAAACGAAGTTGCCGCTTTCCGGCTCCGTCGAACAGAATAGTATATTGTTTACCGAGCGAGAAAACAGTCGATTGCGCGCCGAGTATGAAGGTGAGCACCGAGGCGAAGCCGAGGTGTTCTCAACTTCATACGAGGCGCCAATGACTGTTTTCTCCGAGGTGAACATACTATTTTCTTCAACAGCGGAAAGGAATCAGCGAGTTTCCATCCGCAAACGAGGACCGGCAATCGACTGGTTTCCATCCTCATTTGCGGATGGAAACTCGCTGGTTTCCCTCCGCTGTTGAAGAAAAATAGTATACACTCCTTTGCCAGTAAAAAAGAAAGCCTCACATTTCGTACTTTGCTGGCCTAGGTACGTAATATACTATTTTTATCCGGCATTTTCACATTTCATTCTCACACTTATAATCTGTTGGTTGCGACCTTCTTGTTTCTAAGAAGTCAAATCCTTTCTTCTAAGTTTTCACGAGCAATTTTTTCAAGAGTTTATTATGTCAAAATTTCGAATGGATCCGATGAAAAGTTCAGTTGATACCCTACAGCAGCTGTAGGGCCCTTTTATTATTCATAGGCAGCTGATCTCAGAAGGCAGAATGGTACGTAGACAGCAACAAATCGACGTTTTGGAAGCTCGCGCATTGGCAGAAGGTCTATTATATGGCCCAGGAGCAGATGACTCTAGTAATTTAATAGCTTATGCATTTGTATTCAATATAAGAGTTTAACTTTAAACGCGTTTTTCTCAAAACTATGTTTCCGGATACGGTGTCCACTATATTGCAAAAACCACTCGATGGATTTAGATGAAATTTATACAGCATATTCTAGGCATTAAAAACTTAGGCCTGATCGAAGGATTTTTTCTTCTCACCAAAAATTCTATTTTATACAACGCAAGCATGTTTTACGCGTTTTTCATGCTCGATCTCGGTACACAAAGTGGGGGATTGAGCGACAGCTGAGCGGGCTTGCGAATGCGCATGCGCAGAGTTCAGTTTTAGCTACTTTGGAGTCCTAGGAGTGAAAAGTGGTCTTTCTTGTACTCCGCGCATGCGCCGTAGCCTTCAACTCGCGTTGTTATGCGTTGCTATGCGTGTGTGTAGTCCGTCGACTTTGTGTACCGGATCGAGCATGAACTTGTAAAACATACTTTTGTTGTATAAACTATCGTGTGTACCATCAAGTCGTGTATGAGGCCGACTTAAACCATCTTTGCCTCCTTGGTATACAATATACTATTTTATTAATAATTAACGAGCGATTTTTTACGAGGTGGAAATAACCCATTGAATTCACCTGCAATGGTCCGTAAATTGAAATAATCTAAATTAATGCGAATCAAAGATCTATTCTGAATTGACGCGAATTAGATTGAAAAGGTTAATAGGAATTAATTGAAACTGAAAAATTGATCCGTCATTGGCCGCCATTTTGCGAAATTTAAAAAAAAAACCTGCGATCAGGCCCAAGATAAACTATCAAACTAACTGTTGTTTTCTTATTTTTATTTTATATGAACCACAAGAAGTACGGATGGCCACCGCGAAGCACTTTTTTTTCCCTAAAACTTCACGGTATACTTGCCAGCCCCTGAATCGATAGATAATGACCCAAAATCACCGCGTAATTTTTTAAAGATTTTTAGCTTGATGGGAAAGCGTGCCGAAATCAATTTGAAGTTGGAAAATTTGAAATTTTTTTTTTTTTTTGTAATTTTTAGTATAAAAGCAGGAAATAAATGTAGAATGACGAAACAATTTATTTATGGTAATCTTATAATATCACAACGTTATAAAGACTATATTAGAAAAAATGAATTAATGAAAATGAATAAATAAATAAATAAATAAATTAGAACAAAAAAAAAATGAAAAATAAGAAAAAAAAACAATAAATAAAAAAATAAATACAGTCTAACGTGATATTACAAATATGGTAAATTTACAATAAAATACATTTTTTTGTGGAAAAGTTTTTCGTCATTCTACATTTAATTACCGCTTTTTTACTCGAAAATTGGTGGGAAAAAGAAAGTATTCATTTTTTTGATTTTTTCAACTTCAAATTGATTTCGGCACGCTTCCCCATCAAACTAAAAATCTGAAAAAAAATTACACAGTGTTTTTGGGTCACTATCTGTCGATTGAGGGGGTGGCAAATATATGTTAGAAATTAACGACCACCCTACTATACATATATTACAAGTGATTTTTGTTCTGTAGGTTGCGAGTTGACAAAAAATTAGTAATAGGCCGCTGGCGATATTTACTGCGATACTTCTTCATCAAGTAAAGGATTATGAAAACAAAGGTAAATGGAGCTAGAAGCGTTATCTGTTACGTGGCTCACAGTGATCGTTACCCAATTGCCCTTGAAAAACTATCATTTTTCAATTTCCACTAACTACACTACAGTCGACGGTATAATAAAGTATCAAGAGACTCGGTAGAGTCTCGCGCCAAGTACATTAAAAAAAAAAAAAAATTTCAAGCGCGAGACTCAACGAGTCTGTATACCCGAGAGGCAACTACCCTGACCTATACCGCGAACTAGTATCTTTATTTTCTTTCACCTCACGACATACACGAATAGGAACTAACTCAATCTAGGATGTGGGCATGAAAAGCTTTCATTTGAGCCTTAGATCGTTTAAATCGGTGTCCGGAGTGCTGAGATATTGTTAACTACAGATTCTGATACCCCGTTTCCTCGTACAATGTTTGTTCTTCTCCTTAGTGTTCTTCTTCTTCTTCTTCTTCTTTTTCCAATGACTTAACGCCCGTTAGAGCATGTAGTCGAACCTCCTTAGGGCCAGTTCCACAACACGATTTTAACCAGAGTTTAGCGTTAAACTCCCGTTAAATTTGAGCTCGACCAATCAGAACTGTCTTTTAGAAGACTTAACTCGAGCTTACGCTAAACTCTGGTTAAAATCGTGTTGTGGAACTGGCCCTTAGTGTTCTTCTTTTTTTTTTTTATCCGTTTTGCTTATCGCGTAATCAAAATAGTATGGGGTTTAGTGTTCTTCAGACCAAGATTCAGCCAATTCAAACCATTTCCATATAAAATCACTAGACGGGAAACCACACAAAAGTTGTATAAAGTGGCGTAAGTACGAGAGTCACGAGGTAGATGGCGCTGGTATCGCAGACAGAGACCTCAGAAATATATGCTCTAAGACACTGAAATATAATACAACTGGAACGAGCGCTGCGGTGGTGGGGGCTCCGCAGAGAGAGATAGCTCGAATGTGGCCACCTGTCTCTCTCTCACCATGTACAGTTTGTCGAAAAGTTTATACCCCTGTTTGCACATGGTATATCCTATTAGGTTAGAATTTTTGCCGAGACGGTCCAGCGCATGCGCAGTAGCAAATAGAAAAAGACAGGTGGTCACATTCCACTGATCTCTATATACTGACTGGATAGCGTATCGGGTGAAATTGCTGTGACTATTAGAAGGTATTTCTATTTGGGGATTTGACACTTTAAACATGGCGGCGCTTGCCATATCGGCTGCATAGCGTGTTTTTGTTTTGATCGTGGGTTTACCCACATAATCAATAAATATGGTGATGGAGTGCTGTTTTTGTGTAAAAAAAGTAGGAGACGATGATGGCCGAACATTTCATCAGTAAGTATATTCATAGTAATCGAATAAATACAGTAACTAAGTTATCCCCGGCGTTTGAGTTTGGTTAGGTTAGAAAAAACCTATGCGGCTGAAATTTGGTGTAGGATTTCCAGTTATGTATAAGTGTGTAGTATAGAATAATATTAATAGTAAATTTATAGCATTGAGTAGTTTTGTACAGTTAATCTTGCTATGAATTTGTCTATTATATTGTGTACCTAAATATATATGCTGCATTTTCAATTGTAATGCGTCATTAAACCCTACAACATTTTTCCGTATGCTATGCTGAACTCCTCTCGTTCAATGATCATGTCTCCAGTATATTGACTACTGTGTTTCGCGAACTGGCCACAAGACGTATTCAAACTTGCCGCCATAAAGTGTCAAATTCCCACAATTAAAATGGCTGCCAGTGATCACAGCGAATCGCGGCAAAAGGGTAGCGTATACGCTATCCAGTCAGTATATAGAGATCAGTGTCACATTCGAGCTATCTCTCTCTCCGGACAGCCAGAGGCCTGCTTAGCATTAGAGCGCTCGTTCCAGTTGTATTATATTTCAGTGCTCTAAGACCTTAGACTATGGAGACTATATAGAGGAGAACGATCTCCGTATCACGAAAGCGGTCCGAGTTTCTGCGCTCAGTATACATATATATATTGTATATGATATCATACGACGCGCCTCTACCGGTAGCGACAAACACTAAATATACTATGCTTAACCCGCGGTTCCCATGGCGACCAAGGCTTTTGTTTAGCGCCACTAGAGGCGCGTCGAATGATATCATACGTTTTGCTATAGTTATACGACAGTTGCTATAGCTCGATTAGCGCAATAAACGGGGACGTTTTTCTGGGGAGAGGAGGACTCAGATCGGTCTCCTAACATATAGTCTCCATACCTTAGACCTTAGAGCATATATACATGGAGGGAGCCAGTCCTATCTTGTTCCATAAGTGGCAAGCGCAGGAAGGATAGACATAGCAGTGTGATATCCTCTCTCTCTCTCTGGCAAAATGTGATTGGTCGATTTGAACTAGTCACGTGACCACGTCAGCTATGCCAAGCGGTACGAGAGAGAGAGGTTATCACCGTACTGTTCCCTCTTTGTCATCACGCTTTTCAGCCAGAAGGCTCCATCCATGTCTATATGAGACGCTTTCCTGTTGGAATCAAAGTGATTCAGATCACTTTAGATTCTAACCTTACTCGAAATGCAGCGTTTTTATTGAACAATGCCAATCAATGCCAACCAATAAAAACGCTGTATTTCGGGTAAGGTTAGAATCTAAAGTGATCTGAATCACTTTGATTTCAACAGGAAAGCACCTATGCTCTAAGTCTAATAGCGTTTTCGGTTGGGACAATTTTGAGCTATCTCAGGTTCACCCGTACCAATCCGTTCCCCAAATCGCACCATTGGACCGTTTTGCACCTGGCGTCCAGGTTTGTGAATATTTTTGGAATTTCCAAACTCTATCAGGTTCGTTAATGTTCAGGGAATATTTCTAAATTTTTCCAGATTTTTTACACTCATTTCAGACAAACGGTGACGAGTTTAAGTTGACGTACGGCGATGGACTCCGAAAAACTACGCTTTTTAACTTTTCGGAGATCATAACGGCTTTCACGATTTTTACACGGAAATTTACAAACAACCATTAGACGCAGAAAACTTGGCGCTTTCCGATCTTACCAGACTCGATGCTCTACCAATTTTCCTGTAGAAGTTATGATCACTCAAACAGAGGGGCCAAACCTTTACGCGCCGACAGTAGTAGTCTATATGATAAAAGACAACCTTTGAAATATGAGAACCTCGGTTGCTGCGTCAACAAATAATATTGTAAAACAAATCAGTCTTGTCTTAGCTTATCACTAGTGCAGACCTGTGTTTTCTGAATACATAAGTACATTCCCTAGATTCATTTAATTTCGCTTTGATTCGACACTTTATTCCCCTCGGAAACCCAATATTAACTAATTATCTTCCTTAAAAAAAAAAATTTTGCAACAGTATTTTAGACAATTTTTTATTTCTAGCTACACTTCGACACGACAGATGTGACAATCTTGAAATGATTTTTTTTTTGTAGAACACTGATAGAAGAATTTGTTAATATTTGATAAGATTTATTCGTATTTAACAAATGATTGATTGACTCATATACTTAATGAATATTAGTTAACAGCAAATCCTATTTAATAAATCATTCATTGAATAGGATTTACTAGCTGTTGATACATATTTGTTGTGCACAAAATTGATTTGTTAATTGTTATGAAATATTTATTACGGAACCCCCATTAACTGAAGTCAGCGATCTTTAATGCTTTGTGAATCTCTTCGTTGACACCTAAATAATGCGAAGAGATCATAAAAAAACAAAAAAAAATTTGGAGGCCGGATTTACGTACAGGATTTGGGAGAATGGCCAATTAACCTCTCCTGTGATAAGGCAGGTGTACGAGGGTGTACTGTTACAATTGAGACACGGCAAATAAAACGAAATAAAACGTGTATATAGGTAAATTTCTTTTATTAAATTAAAAATTTATTACCCACTGGCATCCACCACCCTTGCCGCCCCAACCACCCTTCCCGCCACCCTTCTTCCCACCGCCCTGTCCGCCACCCTTCTTTCCCTTGTCCTTCTGTCCGCCACCCTTCTTTCCCTTGTCCGTCTGTCCCTCGTCCTTCTTTCCCTTGTCCTTCTGTCCGCCACCCTTCTTTCCCTTGTCCTTCTGTCCCTCCCCCTTCGTTCCCTTGTCCTTTCCCTCATTCCTCTTCTGGGCTTCACCCTCCTGTCTGCCGCCCCCCTCACTGTTGTAGCGGGGCGGACCGGTGGCAAATTTTCGATTGCTCCATTTCCATCTGGAAGAGATATAATTTTAAATATTAGTAGAACAACAGCGGAAACCGAAAACCAATCAACCAAAAACCTTTTTAACAACAATTTTGAAACGAGCGATCTGCTTTTTCCCAGGGCGCTCCATTCTTTCTAATTATTGTTTAATTATCATACATGGAAGTTGAGGATATTTCAATAAAAAACTGTAATCTTTACGGTAGGTTTGTAATGGAATTTTGCAGTACAGTCATTTATTGAAATAATGATTCTTCAGTGTACGTCCCTTCCCGAGATTCACAACCTCAACCGCCAACAAAAAATTTCCAAAGTTGAAGGGGTCCTTGAGTCGAAAGAGTTTTAGTAGAGCTCATTTTACGGCTAAAATCCGAGTCCAATTGCATCGTTTTTGCACATAGGGCTTTATATCGTATAAGGGAAGAGCCGAGCAGAATCGCATTTTAGTCGAGAAATGTGCTCCTATCAAATTCTGTCGGATTGGTGCACGGCCGTGTACGCGAGAAGAAAATTCGTCGCACAGTAAGTTGCATACTCACAGCTCATCCCGCTCCTGTCGCCGTTGCTGCCTCGGAGTCGACCTGCTTCTATCCCTTGACTGTAAGTGGGTGAAATATTATCATCAAATCTTCGAAATCGTGACATCTAGTAAATAATTGCAATGACCACGTACACTGCTCAAATCATGACGGACCTTGAGAGCTTTGTGTTCCGAAACAAATTTACCAGTTGTAATGGATGAAACTGTAATTACTAATGATCAAGAATGTGACCAGCGACTGCAGAGAATCGGTTTTCCATTAGAACTTCAATAATATGTTGACTCTAGAAGTGATATCTCTCAATCGAATCAAAAATGGCTGAGGATGTTGAAATTCTGGTTTTAGAATATTTGAAACTAAAAATGTATTTATTCCCGACTCGACCGTAAAGACCACTTTATTGACCTGAAAAGCGGGACAAAAGTGGCATTTGATTCCATAGTGTACTTTTTGTCCCGCAAATTCACTTCTGCGGGACAGAAAGTAAATTTGCGTGCGAAAAAGTAGATTTGCGGGAGAAAAAGTAGATTCGCGGAAGAAAAAGTAGATTTGCGGGAGAAATAGTATATTACATACCTAGGGCAGTAAAATAAGGAAGGTCCCAGATCACATGTAATTGTCGTCCGAGGCGAAGCCGAGGTCGACAAACATGTGATCTGGGGCTTTCTTATTTACTGCCCGAGGAGTGTATACGATTTTTCGCATCGACGGAGCCGAAAAACGGGAACTTCGTTCCGTGCAGCGGGACGAAAGTTGTCGCTTTCGGCCCGGAGGTGAGAAAAAGTACTTTTCCTCCCGCAAATTTACTTTTTCTCCCGCAAACGCAGTTTCCAGTGTAACTCATTTTCTATCTTTTCTTATTGTCTTGGCTTTTTAAGTTTTGGTTTAAAAAATATGACCTAATATGTACCCTATCTTTGTTTTCGCGCTGCACGTTCTCCCTCCGCGCCTGTCTCTCCTGTATTTCTTTGTCTTCTTTCTCTCCTTTTCTCTCCTCTTTTTTACGCTCTTCTCTCTCCTTCGCTGCTCTCTCCTTCGCTGCTTTTTCCTTCGCTGCTCTCTCCTTCTTTCTCTCCTTCTCCTCTCTCTCCTTCTCCTCTCTCTCCTTCTCCTCTCTCTCCTTCTCCTCTCTCTCCTTCTCCTCTCTCTCCTTCTCCTCTCTCTCCTTCTCCTCTCTCTCCTTCTCTCTCTCCTTCTCCTCTCTCTCCTTCTCCTCTCTCTCCTTCTCCTCTCTCTTTTCGGCTCTCTCTCTTTTTTCTTCCTCGCGCTCCGCCTTTTCGGCCTCCCATTCTTTACGAATTAGACTGATCGCGGCTGCATCCGCCCGCTCTGCTACGCGCTCCTCCTGCAGCTCCCTCATCTCCTCCCGCAGTTTCGCGAGCTGCTCCCTTAATTCTTTTTCTTCTTGTTCTCCCATTGTCTGATTTATGGTGGCCACGGTAAGGAAAGAACGGGAAATGTTAGGGAAAAACAAAAAATTGGTCAGGGATTTCTGGAAATGTCAGGGAATTTCCAACGTAGTCGGGGCAAAAAAATAGATGGCCAAAGATCTGATAAATGAACGAAAAGTAAATTCCTAAATTGAGTGTCAGAATGCAAGAAGGGGGATATAACTTCATTTCGCTCCGCAGAGTTGGCCTATGAGCAGTGAGAGAAGAAATCCCGAATTCATAATTTTTATCCATAGAACGGTACACTTTTTTAATTTGAATGAAAAATTTTCACCGAATATAAAAAATATTTTTGAATTTCCTAATGAATTGACATTGAAATGAAAAGCAAAATCGGGGGTATTGATTCGTACCACTGATGGAGACAATAGAAACTTTGGTCAGGAAAAATTGAACAAATGGTCAGGGAAAGTCATGGATAAATTGTTTTGCCGGAAAAGCGTGGCCACCGTGTGATTCGGAGACGAATTTTATGCTGCTCGATTATGCGACCGACCCGAAACAAAAGAGATATTTCGTAGCACCCGAATGAGCTAAAAGATATTTCAAGGTCGCTACCGGAGCAGGGTTGTACCGTCTATATATAATAATAACTTTACAAAATTGTTTGATTATTTTTTCAATATTTGCAGACCACTATTTGAAAAAGAGTTCATAAAATCTGAGATGGTCAGGGTCAGACGTTGGTTGAGTTGGCGTGGAAAGCCCCATATGTTATTTTCTCACCTCCGGGCCGAAAGCGACAACTTTCGTCCCGCTGCGCGGAACGAAAAATCGTATACCGCACACGGGAGTAAAAAAGGCCATCCCAGAATGCGTTTTTACCACCCTCGCCTTCGGCTCGGGTGTCAATCTCACACGCAGTTTGGGTTAGCCTACTTTCCCTCCCTAGGTGAGTAATATACTATATTTCAAGACTCCGAATACATACTGAAAAATCGTTTCATCCATATCTGTGAGGTATGAATGGTGAGGCAAACTTATATCAACCTACATACACACACGCTATTTTGATAGGAGGTATTCTGCCCCAAGTGAGACCGGTACGGTTCCTCACCCTAATCAATATTTTTAATAATTTATTTTTGTTATCAGCAATCCAAAAGAAACCCAGGTGAATTATTTCAAATTTTTTTTGTTGGAATACTTACCGAGTTGGAAATTGTGAATTTTTCTAGTAAAATAATATTCAATTAATTATAACTCAGCCCGGGTTGTTCGAATCCGAAAAAACAAACACATTAAAATGATTGTCAGAACTTGTAGTTTTCGAAAAAAATATTACTGAAATGTCATGACGTATTGTTCATCATTATTTCTAGGTTTAATTATAAATTATTTTATTAGAAAAATTCACAATTTCCAACTCGGAAAGTATTCCGAAAAAAAATGTGAAATAATTCACCTATAGGTTCCGTTTGGGTTGCTGATAACAAAAATAAATCATGAAAAATATTGATTAGGGTGAGGAACCGGACCGGTCTTACTTGGGGCAGAATACCTCATAGATAAAGCTTACATGGGTGACGTCATAAACTAGTAGTTTTCAATTCGTTATACATACTGCCATTTTTGTTTGAACGAAAAAGGAAAAAATACGTCCAAATTATTTTTCCACAAACTACTGGAATGTAAGATAAAAAAAAAGTCATGGACGACCTTATATTGTGACGGCATAATGATGAGCATGGATGAAGATATTGAGAGAATAATCGTTGAGAAAGTAATCAGAGTCATCCGTCTGTACTGGAGTTTGACATTATTTTATTTCGATACTCCGGAATCTTGTCATGCATAATACTTCGCAATTGTTCGAAGGCACCTCGCATAGGTAATGTAAAAGTGAAGAAGAAAGAAATGCCCCTGAAACTTTCCTGATGCCCAAAAGCATATTCATATAACGTCGCATGGCTACGCGTCTATTGGCTTGTTTTCCATGTTCATACACAGAGTAACTGATTCCGCGACGGCGAGAGGCACCGATGAGTGGGGATAGTACCTACAATAATGAGCAGTTACTCCGAGGACTGTGCTCCTATTCGTACTTGACTGATGTCTTCGTACTTCCAATACCGATTATGAAGTAATACAGTAACGATAAAAAAAATTGGGAAAAATGATGAAGGAAAGCTCTGCAAGCGATATAATATTTTTTTTTACGGCTTTGTGACGAAAAATAATAATGGAGCTTATTTGGGTTCTACGAGTTGTTTTGCTTCACTTTCGCAAATTTTTTGGAGTACGAATGGGATTGAACATTGAAGATGAAAAACGGATCACCTTGAGGTACAATTTAGCAAAAATGTATTGTACTTACTGCGATCAAATTTCTGTCCTCGTCGTCTTCTTTTTTCTTTTTTTTTTTCTTCTTTACTTCTTCTCGTCAGGTTTCGAACAACAATGGACAATCTACGAACACACGCCACCCAGAAAACAAATTTCGCGGCCTATGGCGGAACCTTGAGCTTGCGCGCGCATGGAAACACTGGCCCGGCGCCTCAGTTTACCATTGACGTCGCGTGTCGGGGAGAGTGGCTCTCGCTGACCGTAGAACCGCGCTCACGAAAATCCGATGCGACGACCCTGTCTGCGAGATTAGGCTGGATTAGGCCCCGAACCGTTCACATTCGCGAGGTCCCGGTACACCAAAGTGTATAGCGATGAAATTACCGCATCTCGGTCTTGCCCGAGATAAGCGTAACTTGATAATAAAAATCCTTTTCGTCGTCTTTGATTTATGAAATTAAATTATAATATATTATATATTTATATTACCAAAAGTTTTTCTCGGCGAGCACCTGGTATTGGTGCCAATAAAGCGTTGGACCACAACCGAACACCAACGAGGCAAACTGCTTTCCTGATAAACTAAGCTCGAAGGAAGGCCGATTTTACCCCGAGGTAAGTGAATCACAATTATCGCACGTGATAATTTGTTCTTGAAAATGTAAATAACGATAAAATGCCAGAATAGGTCAATATAATCATAGAGTCATCGAAAAGATGTGATTGAAGGGCATGCGGAAATAGTAGTGACGAATAAATAGTCGCTCGAATCCGAGTGCCATGCTGTGGGTTCTATCTAAATTTACATTTTACAGTTGGCGTTGCAATGAGAAAATATTATTTATTCACAGAAACTGGACATTGATGCGCATCGCTATGCCAAGAGTGATCCTGGGCAAGGTTTCATAGATGACAAAGTTCGCAGCACCGCCTGGCTGAGCAGTTCAGAAGCTGACAGAGCACCTCGTACTCAGCGCTGAAATGCTGCCACCGGTCGACTGACTTTAGGTATCCGTACGCCTCCTCGAAGCCTCCTCGTCTTTCATCACTGTAGTACTGGTCTACTTGTAAAGCTTTTCTTCTAACATGACAGCTCAGTCATTGCCGAAGTCAGAAAGGAAGAATATGCTGGGTGCAACAATCAAGTTCGTTCGGCTCGTGTAACATTGGAATTTGTCAACTTACATAGCCCTGAAGTCACACTATTTGATTGTGTTTTCATTTTTGCCAATGTGAAATCTAAATCGTGTTCGCGCGCTTCGTAGAAACAGTTTTATCAAATTCGAGTGCATTTCAGACGGCGGTGCGTCGGACAGATTGGATCTTTCAGCTTCGTTGGATCAGGAATACCGAAAGTCGAGAAATTGGAATGCTAATCAAGCCAGATGTCGCCGATTATCCTGCGACGGCACTGTTTTATAAAACATTCGCAGAGTCAACCGTAAGAGTATTGTCCGAAGCACCGATACTCTTAGAATCCTACGCAAACTAACTGAAAACCTAGGTAGAGAAAAATCTATTTTGAAATTTTATGCAGTAAAAATTCTCGATTTAACTGTCACAATTCTGACGTTGGCACGACCACTTTCTTTACAGTTGTAATCATTATACGCGTTCGAGCTGGCCCGATGAACCTCCGATGATGCTGCAGTCTCTACGATGAAGTCCCCCGGAGCCTATGATTGCGACTTCGAAAGGTTTGCTGTTGTATAAAGGTTACCCGAAGAGCCTCAAACTTGAAGAACTCTGAACTTCTGTTACGAAATAAGTAACGCAGCAAAATTCTAATAGTATTCCCTAGATTATTTGTAATATTGTAATTAATCAAATGACGGAATGATTAGAAGAGGAATTGCTCTTCGAATTTCACTTTGTTGCTTCCTTTGTGACACTATTTTCAACAAGTTCTGTAAGTCTGAACAGTTTCTTGCTTATCTTTTGGAGTCGAACTAGCTTGAATGAGTGTAGTGATTTGAGAGGTTATTCATTTAGGGTTATTGTGCTAGAAGTTCATTCATGAGTTTTATACAATTCGAAGCTATCTTTCCCTGAGCTATGATATTGCAGCTCTTTGCGCTTTATCAATAATTATTGTGTAAAAGGTATTCCACGAAGTACAGAGTTACTCCTCGTAATGCTTCTGAAATAGGCTTTATTCGAAAACCTCCCATGCGTCTGAGTTATTCTTGAATCTCGCTGGGCTTGCACACACATATTTTAAGATGCGTGAGCCACAAACCCACATCGGTTTCCAGAAATAGCTACGATACTTTGACTTTGACATTTTGTTTGATGAAAAAAAAAAGATATATTTTTAATTATTTTTTCTCAAATCCGTAATTTTCTCTCGATTTACAAAATCTGTTGTGGGTTTGTAGCTAGTGTGTGTAGAAACGTACCATGAAAATTTGAAGCGCCTTCGACAAAAACTCAGACGCATTGGACTTTTTCAACTGCCAGAAACCAGTACAGAGATAAATCGCTTTGAATTTTTATTCCTGTTAATTATTCGCAAAGTTGAAGAAATTCAAGATATAAGTTATCGCAACTTGAAGAAAATTCAACATATATATATATTTTAGCAGTTCGGTTGATATAAACTTGGTCTTGTCGAGTCTGAGCAATTTGTCCTGCGGGCAGCGAATCATGCGGTTGATAACTTGTAAATCTGGTTCTGTAAAATGAATACAAACATTTGGAAGAATATTGATTCGCTATATAAATTTGAATGCTCATCTCTGGTGAAGTGTGTGACCAAAAACTTCAATATGATTTCCAACCGTAGAAAAACACATTTTGGAGTTGTTGTCTTATGGGGGTATACACACCTTAAAAAGGATTTTTTCCAAATCACTGCTACGCTCTGTGAAAACATTCTAGTGACTTAGTTCTTTCACAGTTGATTAGTTTCATAGTTTTTTCCAAATCTGGAAAAATCATGAACCATGTATCAAAATAGCACTAATAAACTGTAAAAAAAACTGAGTCACTAGAATGTTTTCTCAGAGTGTAGCAGTGATTTAAAAATAATTATTTTTTATTATTATTTTTTTTTACCTCACGTAAATCACTTGAGTGTTGTAGCTTGATGGAAAACTGCATCTCAAGTTACTTTTTTTCACAGATTAAAAAAGCAATAACCGAAATATAGGGAAATTGAAAACTTCTGCTGGAACGCTTATACGCATTATACGCTTTATTGAGCTTAATAAAATAAATTTTTTTTCCGTTTAAGGATTTGTGTACGTGAAGATAAGGGTTCAAAGAACACTTTTCCGTAAAAAAAAAACAAAAATCGATTTTTTTGAAATTTTATCCTCAAATTTCAGTATTTCCTACCCTTGAGCCCCTTATTATGCCACGCATTGCCGCGTCCAATGCTGTACTCCACAGCATTAGTATTATATTGGCACTCACAAAATTAGTCATCCCACCTGTTTTCATCGACAGAATATTAAAACTTGCAGTAGGGTGAGTGCACCACCCTGTTGGAAGTAAATGGATAGAACATCTATCCAATTAAATCTTTTTGAATCTTTTAGATTCGAATGGATACAGAAAATGCATCCAAATCAATCCACCCGCTATCCATTCGAATCCGTTTCTATCCGGATCTCGATCCAAAGTCAGTCTATCTCTTTCTATCCTCAATATCCTATCCAAATCAATCCACCCGCTATCCATTCGAATCCGTTTCTATCCGGATCTCGATCCAAAGTCAGTCCATCTCTTTCTATCCTCAATATCCTATCCACATCAATCCACCCGCTATCCATTCGAATCCGTTTCTATCCGGGTCTCGATCCAAAGTCGGTCCATCTCTTTCTATCCTCCATATCCTATCCAAATCAATCCACCCGCTATCCATGCGAATCCGTTTCTACCTCGGAAATCCAGTTTTATTTTTTTTTTCATACCTAGATCAAAATATACTTTTCTCTATTCCGCAGACATCCGACAAAATTAGGGATACAAACGGATTGGCGGGACTTTGAATTTGGACAGACCATCAGAGGGATTTAGATAGATAGGTTGTGGATAAAAGTAAATGCGAAATTAAGGATACAAACGGATTGGCGGGACTTCGAATTCAAATAGGCATTGAATGGGAGTGAAATGAAAAGGCTGTGGATAGGAGTGAATACGAAATTGAGGGTACAAAATGATAGACGGGACTTTGAATTTGAACAGACCATCAGAAAGATTTAGATAGATAGACTGTGGATAGAAATGGAACCGAAAATAGGGATACAAACGGATAGGCGCGACTTTGAATTTGAATAGGCATCGAATGGGATTCAGATAGTTAGGAATGGATAAGAAATTGGGGATACGCAAAGATATGCGCGATTCTTATTTTAAGCGGACCATCAGAGGGATTCAGATAGATAAGCTGTGGATAGAATCGGATAAGAAATCAGAGATTGAAAAGGATGGGCTCTAGTTTAGATCTAAATAAGATAGTAGAAGATTCACGTAGATTGGCGGTGGATAGGATTAGATAGGAAATTAGAGATTGAGAAGGAAAGGCCCTAGTTTGGATCCAAATCGCATAGAAGAAGATTCACGTAGATGGATGGTGGATAGGATTAGAAAGGAAATGAGAGATTGGAAAGGATAGGCCCTGGTTTGGACTCAAAAGAAGATAGCAAGAGATTCGTAAAGATAGACCGTTGATAGGTTGATTCATTATCTTCATCCCTTCCTATCCAAAGGATCCAAAGTGATTCAAGTGGATAAAGATTCTATCCGTTGACTTTCATAAGTCCCCACCCCATCACAGTGATTGTATAGAATAAGTGTACTATAATGACAAGACGAGAGCGTAGCGCAGCGCATATGGTGTGCGACTAATAATCTGACCGTCGAGGGTTCGAATCCCTGACTGAGCGATGAAAATGAGAAAAAGATTTCATAGCTCTACCCCACCACACACTCCGCCGTCTGAATCTATCCAACTATGAATATTCGTCATGATTCAATTTTTTTTAACAGAAAAAAAAATGGCCGCCGACAATAAAAGATTCGAGTGGGTATTCAGATGGATAGACCTTCGGAGATACTTTGTGGATAGCGATGGATAGATAAATGTGGATAGAAAATGATATAAATTTATTAACTCCAATGATTTACCTTAGGATAGAAAAAGATAAACTCGGTAAAACGTGAGGGATAGACTCAGGGATAGAACTTGATCACTTTTTGGGATGCAAAGTATGTAGTTGCCAGGGATAGGAAGTCTGTATCTTTTTCTATCCGAAAATCTCTATCCTCCTCTATCAATTTACTTCCAACAGGGCAGTGAATGAACGATTAAGCGTACGGTCAGTTTTAAGGAAGGTTTTCTTTATACTAGATGGTTGTTGCCTTACAAAACCAGTTCTATTCGACACATCGTATCCTAAATATTTGGGATCGCTTGTTGAAACGTGTTATCCAAACAGAAATCCATATGAAAGAACCTATCCGAAACTGAAATGGCAATTTCACCAGTAATTGAACACTTGGACCCAGTCAATAAACAGCCTTCGATCCAGTAAATGAGCAGACCAATCCGAATAAACAGTAGGTATCAAATAAATCGGTAGGTAGTTATAGTTAGTATTATAAAGAAACATTTCAATTGAAATAACATCTCATTTTCATATCGTTCATTCACTGGATTTACGTATAGCAGTGCTGTTCATTAAAGAAGAAGAGAAGACACCCTGTTCTGAGTAGCAATGTATTATTATCAGCGTAGTAGAAGGAATAATCACCCGAATGAATAAATTTAAAATAAAATTGAAATTACAATAAAATACTGTATAACACTGTTATATATGAAGTAGTCTCTGTCAACTCAGACACCCATTTCACTTGAGGTCTCCGAACATTCTGTAATAATTTGCACACGTTGTTGGGGATGTATTTTTTTTTTGGAAATGTATTACCGGTCATTGCATTCCAGACATGGTTTTAATCAATCGTTATCATGAAAAAAAAAAAATTGTATAAAAAATGGGGGTTAAAATATATTAATTGTCCCACGGAGAAAATATATCATCATTATGAAAGAGATAAGAATAAAAATTTGTAAAAAGTTGAGACTAAGGATATGAAAGCTGATGTCCCAACACAATATCTATGAATATTTATACATATATTATTTATATTTATTTATATTTAAACACGTGTTGCAGGGTTCGGCCGCGCCGGTGTTGGCGCGCAGCCACGCGAGTAACGAACGACAACGTCGCAACTCCGTCTTCCTTGCGGACGCGCACCGTAATAGTCGTAGCCCGTCGTAGATAGAAGTGGATACGAAATTAGGGATACAAACGGATTGGCGGGAGATTGAATTTGAACAGACCGTCAGAGGGATTTAGATAGATAGGTTGTGGATAAAAGTGAATGCGAAATTAAGGATACAAACGGATTGTCGGGACTTCGAATTCAAATAGGCATTGAATGGGAATGAGATGGAAAGGCTGTGGATAGTAGTGAATACGAAATTGAGGGTACAAAATGATAGACGGGACTTTGCATTTGAAGAGACCATCAGAGAGATTTAGATAGATGGACTGTGGATAGAAGTGGAACCGAAAATAGCGATACAAACGGATAGGCGGGACTTTGAATTTAAATAGGCATCGAATGAGATTCAGATAGTTGGGAGTGGATAAGAAATTGGGAATATGCAAAGATAGGCGCGATTCTTATTTTGAGCGGACCATCATAGGGATTCAGATAGATAAGCTGTGGATAGAATTGGATAAGAAATCAGAGATCAAAAAGGATGGGCTCTAGTTTGGATCTAAATCAGATAGAGGAAGATTCACGTAGATTGGCGGTAGAAAGGATTAGAAAGGAAATTAGAGATTGAAAAGGATAGGCCCTAGTTTTGATTCAAATCAGATGGAAGAAGATTCACGTGGATTGGCGATGGATATCATTAGATATGAAATTAGGGATTGGAAAGGATAGGCCCTAGTTTGGACTCAAAAGAAGATAGCAAGAGATTCGCAAAGATAGACCGTTGATAGGGTTAGATTAATTATCTTAATCCCTTTCTATCCAAAGGATCCAAAGTGATTCAAGTGGATAAAGATTCTATCCGTTGACTTCCAGCAGGGGAGTTATCGAGCGAAAACCGTTATTGGGATATAATAAAAAGAAATAAAACAAATAATTATAATAAAATTTTTTTTAAAGTTGAGACTAAGGATATGAAAGCTGATGTCCCAACACAATATCTATGAATATTTATACATATTGCTTACGTGTGCATGTAGTACGTACCTCGTAGTCTTGCTTGTACGGAATTATCGTCGGATTACACTTTTTCACACACAATTACTAATAAATTATTTTACTCGTCAATATGCTGGCTCAGAACCGGCGGGTTTGTCTGAAACACGTGTTGCAGGGTTCGGCCGCGCCGGTGTTAGCGCGCAGCCACGCGAGTAACGAAGGGCAACGTCGCAACGTCCGTCTTCCTTGCGGACGCGCACCGCAATAGTCGTAGCCCGTTAACCACGCGCAACCATTGTCAGATTGTTTGCTTGTATGATAATTTTGAATATCATATTAATTTACAACCGTTGTCAGTAAATGTATAACGAGACTATTTCTGTGACTGTGATACTTAATAGATTACAACCTTACGCTAAACCTAACCTATCAATCTTGGCATGGTACTATTTCGGCGAGGATCTTACTTTGACTAAGGAACTCATCGAACGATGCGCACCATCTCCCGAAAGTTGGCCACAATATCCCATAGAGTTCAAAGGTGATTAAAAAAATGATTCGGTTATCTGAAGCGCGATAATTTGGGTGGTTCAAAATAATCCGACCCCCCCCCTTTTTTCAGGTGCATCATCTGAAGAGAATGAGTACGAGTAAAAAAGACATTTCCTACTTGGCGAGTGATTTTCACCTAATTTCCAAAAAAATTACAGCTGGCATGATTTTCAATGTATTCATCTTAGTTCATCAAGATCTATACTTTTTCACCCTTATTTCGGATTTCAATGCTCCCATGAGCCAGAACGAAAAATATCTGTTTTCATCGTACTGAAACTTTTCAGGGGGTACCCTTGAAAAAATTCGGGGGTACATATATAGGGCCGTGGATGGATGCCAATATCTGCCCGAATCAGAAACGCGCCATTTACCCAAGCACGTCAGGCAATATTGGGCCACCGTAACATCGAATCTTGGTCCGGTGCCGGCACCCAAGCTTGGTCCGACTTTCTTTCGGTGTTATCGGGCCAATACGGAACAGCGTTACATTTCAATCACGGACCAAAATTGAATAGCAATCGCGGGCCAAGATTTTTCGAGCGGCTGCAGCGTTGGACCAATATCGCGCTGTCGTGAAATTTCTGCTCGGGTTATGTCTAATGGCGTATATCTCGCAGCGCTGCGACGCCTGCGCATCCTCGTTCTCTTACCGGCGGTCGGATTTGAATGTGTCTTTACGCCGTATATATAGCAGGCATATCTCTCTCTCTCTCTCTCGTTCGAATAGTGTATAACCCTACGTGTATTGCAGCCAGGGTTGCCACCACTCCGGGTTTGACCCGGAGACTCCGGGTTTTGGTTACTTTACTCCGGGTTCCGGGTGAGAAACTAAATCTCCGGGTGAAACGTATGACCCATTATTTGTCATCCAGACCAGACTCCTTTGTTGAAAAGTGTATCAGCAAATTCAAAATATATTTTCAAATTCAAAGCTAATAAGCAAAATTGATCATAATTTTCGTTCGCTTCGTGGAGTTACTTGTAATTTACTTGTCGTGAAAATCTTGCGTATTTATAACTAGTCGATCAACCGTACAAACGTTTCTAAGTAGTGTTATTGTGATTTCTAATAAAAAGCGTTGAAATTTTCATTTTTACCCCTAACCCCCCCCCCCCCTTCCGCCTGCCAATCTCCGGCTCAGAAGTCGGCCTGAGGTGGCGACCGTGATTGCAGCCGTGCAGGTTCCCTGCGATTCCTCAGCGATCTGCGCAAGTTCAAGGGATCTGACTTTATTCCTTCGTTGTTCTTTACTAGCCCGCTTCCGGCTTTATTTTTTTATTTTTATTTTTTTTTTCTGCTGTGCAGGGGGCTTCCGGCGCTAAATTCCGATCAGCGTTCTCTCCGTTCCCTGTACAAATAGTTTACTTCTCTAGTTCTCTGTTGGTTCCAGTGGCCCGACTGTCGTGATTTCCTAGCGAGGATATGGTTTTGCTCGTGTTTATTCGTATCTTTCGTCGTAGGTTGTTCGAGGCTTCTTTTCGAAGGCGTGTTACTGGCCGATTGCGCGTATTTGGTTCATGTGCCGTTTCCATACCCGATCATCGTCCAACTCCACCTCGTATATCAGATTTCCTAGTTTTTCTCTGTCGCGTCCGTGATCAATGGTAATATCAGTAGATAATTTGATTCAAGATCGGTGTCACACATATCGAAGATCTCTAATATTCTTATTAATATTTCCATCCTCTGTCCAAAAATTTTGAATTCACGATCCTTTCTGACCAGATGCAGCATCACCAATGGTAATGTTGGTAGATAATTTGATTACAGATCGGTATCGTACATATCGAAAATGTCCAATATTAAAATGCAATATCAAAATGCAATATCAAAATGCAGTGTTCCCTCATTCTGTTTTTTCGACAATAACATCTTTGACGAGACAAAACGCTGAAAGAAAGGCTTCATGCAATTTCCACCTGTTTTGAATTACTGCAGAATAATTGTTACTGGCTCGCATCATGGTCTCAATCTCCATCTGTTTGAGTATCACAATGACCAAGGTATTCTAAACTGCAGGTCGTGGACAATCGAGGATCGCTCCCAACTGAACATAACATTGTAAATCTTAATTTGCAGAATAAGAAGGAGGAAATAGATTGACAACAAATTTCAGTGGCATATAAGTCCCCGCCAACGTCACCAGATATTCTTGTATATGGGGAATTCCACGCCAACTCACCGAGCCCGTGACTCTGACCAATTTTGATTTTTCTGATTTTTTTTTATATGATCGACCTTACTCCAAAAACCACGAAAAAGGTTTTTTTTTTTTTTTTCTTTTTCAGACCCTTTTTGTTCAATCGATATTGAAGCTATCTCAAAAACGCCATTTTCTATTTTTTTCAAAAAATTCACAAAAATTCCTTGGAGTGAAACGATGATCTTAAGCCCAGAATGAGAATGTGATCCCGGTTTTTCTAGTTTCTGGAGCGATTCAAACATTCCAATTCAACAAAAAAATCGTACAACTTGCGTTGAAATTGTTGAAATGAAATGTTTGAATCGCTCCAGAAACTAGTGAAACTCCAAGGAATTTTTGTGAATCTTTTGAAATATATAAAAAATGGCGTTTTTGAGATAGATTCAATAACGATCAAACAGAAAGGGTCTAAATAAAAAAAAAAAAACACCTTTTTCGTGGTTTTTGGAGAAAGGTCGATCATATAAAAAAAAAACAGAAAAATCAAAATTGGTCAGGGTCACGGGCTCGGTGAGTTGGCGTGGAATTCCCCATATATAGAATAACTCTGTGTTGGCAACCGAACTCGAATTATCGGGTTGTTAAACAATATATTTCAGTTATTATGTCGGCGATTCATGAAAAATCATATTCGTATGTTATTATAAATCATACTCAAAGATATATTCACTCAAAAAATGAACAGATTATGTCCGATATCTTAGTGATTCAAATCATTATTTAACCATAGATTCACGCTCTCAACTCCTTACTTCAATCTGATTATTTCGGTAAGGGCAACGGTTATGGCCTAGCAGGACGTACTCTGGTATATGTGGTACCTGATGCATGAGGTCCGTCGTTAACAGTTGGATGAACAATCTTCAGGAAGATATGAATTTTGAAACCAAAATTAAAAAAAAAAAAAAAAAAAAACGATAAGATGATCAGCTACTTTGATTATATTCAAATGCTTCTTTGATTTGGCATGACATTAGCTTGTAAACAGCCATGTATTACATACACTCGAACCTCCGCTATTTCACGAACTCCGCTATTTGACCACACTTGCCCTCTGCTATTTGACGGGCTTAACCCCCACTATTCGGCAGCGTTCCCCTTAACATCGGGGCCGTCAGTGAAGCGGAGTGGCGCGAACTGGCTGCGCAGAAAACCGTCCACAAGGAGTAGGAGGCCCCTACTTTCGTCAGATAGCAGAAACGCTCGGTCCCGACTCGGTCAAATAGCGGTGGTACTTAAAACCAGCTCGCTGACTTCGCCACGAAGGCCATCGGGATAACAGAGCAATTCTTCCTCTTCATAGAACTTCTCTGGGTCATTATTCCATAGTTCAATTTTAATGTCCGTGATTTTCATGAAAATAATAAAATGGTAGAGTACTTCTGGTGACAAGCTGTTTTGCAGGTGAAACCAGTGGTAATCCAAAATATTATATTCAGAATCCTCCGAGATACGTGCCCTCGTTAGACTATCAATGAAACGGACTATTGCCAGGACTAAATTTTTAGAGTCATTGTTCAACTCCTCTCTCGGGAGCGGCAGCTTTCCGGCACTTTGGAAGTTTTTGCTTGTGTGCCCTGTACCTAAGACTCGTGTGCCGCTGGCATGTTCCGACTTCCGGCCGATCTCCTTGCTCTGCGACCTCTCAAGGGTTCTCGAGCGGCTACTGTTTGACCAGGTTACATCCTTCCTTCGGTCGCGCAACCTGCTGGCTCTAGTGGATTGGAGCACAGCCATAATTCTATCCTTTATTGTATTGCACGCTATCTTTACTTATGGGACTGCATCCCACCGATCCTTGCTCTTCACTGCTTACATTACTCACCGCTATATGGTCATTCCCTGAGTTTGTGCTCCACTCCTCTGACTGCCGCTAACTAGGCTATTCGCTTTTAAGCTACTCTGTTCTATGCTGTACCATTGCTTCTTCTTATTACTGCGCTGTATTTACTGTCTTGCTCCCATATATCTCTATCAGTCTGTCATCCTAATTGTGTTATATCTCTTGTTGTATCTACATTTTGCCCCTAAGCGTGCTAGGGCATGTCAATAAACAATCAATCAATCAATCAATCTCTCTCTCTCTCTCTCTCTCTCTATATATATATAATGTTTATAATGTTTATTGTTTGGGTCGGGGTTTTTCTTTTGACACGGTCCAACAAACAATACTGAGTTTCTGTAATAAGAGAATTTTATTTCTTAGAGATTCTCCACTTACAAATCCTACTTATTTTACTCTATCTTATTCCTACCTGTAATAAGAGAAACGACATTAATGTTTATTCTTCAGTGTCATTTATTCTTTCTTTAATTGGCTAAATATTCTTAATTTGTTACTTCTCTCTATATTCTCCACGTGTTTGATCTCGCTTCTATTCTATCCGCCGCCTATGTCGCTCTCTACTTATCCTACTTATCCTACTTATCCTACTATCTACTTTTAATGGCCGTTCATAGATGAGCGGCCGATTCAATTTGAGAAGGTGCGCTCGCGTACTTTCTTTACATATATATATTAGGGTGTGTTGAGAAAAAATTTTTTTTTTTTTTTTCACGAGCTACCTTTCGAAACGGCAGCGTATATCGCCTAGAAGATTCTCTCAAAATTTCATCCCAATCGATAAAGATTTGGAGGTGGCTCACACAGGTTTTGTATTTCCAATTTAAATAAAACGCTCAAAAATGTGAAAAAAAGTTTGAAAAAATTAAATGAAAAAATAAGAAAATTTCTGACTTTTTTTTTTTTTTTATACAAAAATATAGAGAAAGACATTTTACCTATATCTTCAAAGAATACTGAAATGAAAAGAGTATATACCGCGTGAATCCGTACAAAAATATAACTCAGGTGATAATTCATTTCCCTGTTTGACCGACCGCGCTTCGTAACCCTAAAAACATTGACCCATCACAACAGTTAGTGGCGCTAGTCGTCTGCGAAAACAATCATTCGAAAACTCAAACTCGACGTTCTATTTCCAATTGATTATTGTATTTTGGAACTGAGATTCATTTGAGATTCATTTGTGTCAAGTTGAAGTAAAGTAATGTCGTCGGATGAACGGAATAGAAAGAAGCGAATTATCTACTTGATTGGAGAGGCAAAAGAATTCCTCTGCAGCCAGAAACTACCCACGAATCGACAAGTTCTTAGTGTTTTTTTTCATTATCACCATTTTTCGGCCCGAACAATTTGTGAATCGGCCACGAAGGTGATACGTATGGTTAGTGATAAGTGGGAGCAAACTGGAATTGCAATCGGTGAAGTGAAAAATTCGATTAAAAAACTAAAACGCCTTTTTTTGAAGTGGAAAAAAATACAAAAAAATAGAAAGAGAAAGTCTGTCGCTCAAAAAAAAAAAGAAGAAGTTTTCTCCAACAAATTGAATAGGCTGTTTGACATTTCCCGACATGACGTGACGGAGTCGTTGATAGAAGATCGACAATTGTTCCTTACGTCACAAAGAACAAAACATCGTCATGGCGTTTTACCTACAAGTAGTGATTCTTTCTCCGCTTCGACAACAGGCTCGACGTCGGTGATTAAGCTCAGCAATGAAAACAGAAAGAAAAGTTTCGAAGAAAGTGATACGAGAAATGCCGAAAAACGTGAGAAAGAACTCAAGGAAGAAAACTCTGAGGAAAATATTGAGACCGGTTTGTAAATTTTATACATTTTCTAATATTTACAAACCAATAAAATTTTCCTAGGAACTTAAAAAAAATCGATCTTTTTCAGCATACTTTAAATTTATCTTTTATGTTTCTTGTTGCAAATTCAATTCTCTACGGCTTAACTTTACGACAATTACTAGCCAAGTAATGATTTCATTCGATTTTTTTGAGTTTCAAGTCATGGATAATAAAAACTATGATAATTACAGTTAACAACTGCTTTGCAGATGTATCTGAAATCTGTAGCCAATCGCTCTCAAATCTCAGCCTGTCTGATGACAGATTGACTACAACTCCAACCAAATATGAGTTAAAGCGGAGTGACTCGAGTCTCGCATATGAACTCAGCTATAACCCTGAGGCACGGCATAAGTTGCAAAAAATCGACGTTATCACTCCAACGCTCGTTGCAGCTCTTGATCGGACTGGGACTAGTAGCCGAAATGCGGCACACATACTTAATGCAGCTGCTACAAGTATGGGTCTTGATCCGAATAATCTCAATTTGAGCAGCTCTACAATTCACGTCAAGAGGAGAATATACAGACAACAGATTGTTGCACAATTGAGAGACAGGGCGAATTTTCCTGAGAATTTAGTCGTTCATTGGGATGGCAAATTATTGCCGGATCTCAATGGATCAGGGAGAATTGAGCGACTTCCTATAGTTGTTTCTGGCCCTAATATAGAGCAATTGCTTGGAGTGCCTAAACTCGATGCAGGCACAGGTGCTAACCAAGCTAGAGCCGTTATTCAAATCTCGCAGGAGTGGAATATTACAGACCGTATACGAGCTCTATGTTTCGATACGACAGCCGTCAACACGGGTAATTTACGTCTTATTCTGTTCGTTGGATCTCGGAAGGACTAAGAAAATAGTTCATCTTAAGGGTGAATCAGCGAAAATTCCAAGAGATCATCGAATAACACATTCAATGATAATAGGCATTTTTTAATGAAAGAAAATTATTCGTAGATATTTATTTTCCACTATATTTTTTCTTTAAGGTACCAAAAGTGGGGCGTGCATTTTAATTGAAAAACAATTAGCTAGAAATTTGATTTATTTGCCATGTCGCCACCACATTTTCGAGCTTCTTCTAAGATGCGTTGTGGAGACTTTCTGGCCGGAGACGAGTGGCCCCAACGTCGCGATCTTTAAACGTTTCCAGCAAAAATGGAATACATTCGACCACACTAAATATGAAACTGGCTTGGAGGATGAAGAGACTGCTACAATTCTTGAAGATACAACGATTGAAATACGGTGTTTTATATCTCACCAGTTTGAGGTATTTTTCGATTCGTTGCTCCCTTATCTTAATGAGAGTATTCCAACACTCTATAGTAAACAAAATCATTAAAAACCAGAGAGTGGTCCAACCTACTCTATTTCGTGAGAAATGAAGCATCTTTCCCTTTGAGGGATCTTGAAAATCCGTCATTTTGATGTGTTATAAACGATAAACTTTGTATTATTTCAGGTGTTTCACCCCCGAGACGACTATAAAGAGTTTTTAGAGTTGGTATACATTTTTCTCGGCAGTGAACCCCCCCATGGAGTAAAATTTAAAACTCCTGGTGCTATGCACCACGCGAGGTGGCTTTCTAAAGCTTTGTACTGTCTGAAAATGTTCATGTTCAAGAGTCAATTCCATCTCCAGGCTAAAACGATTCGCGACCTTCGTCATATATGTATTTTCATAGTAAAATTTTACGTGAGAGCATGGTTCAGCGCTCCGTCTGCTGTTATGGCTCCAGCCCACGATTTGCGCCTACTTCGAGAGTTGATTGCATATAATTCTGTGAACGTAAATGTCTCAAAGGCGGCGAGTTCCAAACTTTCAGCACACTTGTGGTATTTATCTGAACATCTCGCACCATTAGCTTTTTTCGATACTACTGTGACAGCAAGTGTAAAAGCTAAAATGGCCGCAGCATTCAGAACACGCGAGAGTACAGGTGGCGAAAAAAAGCGTGTTCAAGTACAAATAAGCGATCCTGATTCATTCATTGACGTGAGCGATTTCATTACTGTGAAGTTCGTTTTTTTGTTTGAGCAATTTGGCTTGGCATACGATTTTCTAGATAAATCGCCCGAGTTGTGGGAAGATGATGTGGATTTTATAAAGTGCGTAGATTTCTTCAAAAGTTTAAAAGTCGTGAACGACATTGCGGAGAGAGCGGTTTCTTTAATTGAAAAGTACAACGAATGCTTGACAAAAGACGAAGAGCAGATGCAATATCTTCTCCAAGTTGTACAACATCATCGCCAACAATTCCCTACTTGTAGTAAGAAGGCCTTCGCTGAGGGGAAAAATGTATTCTGAAATGTCGATGGCAAAAAAACTGATTGTAATGAATAATCATTTTTGTGATAGTTTAAATTGTATAAATAGAAAAAATAATCAAAATGTGCATTTATTGAAAATGGTAAGAATAATTTGATTCATGTAACATGTGGATAATAAAAATCATCATTTTTGTGTTATTTTAAACAATAAAAATTATATATGTAAATAGTCGATCATAAACATCGTGTGCTTTTCGATTGGTGAAAATCATCGCATTTGTAGTACACATCTCCGGAAAATTTAGTAGTGTGATGTTTGAATTCGAAAGGGGACAGTACCTAATGTTCATTAATGGGTTCGCGGTGGCTAACTTCTTATTTCTGACTTTTTCGGAAACGAGGCTCCATTCTAGTCGTATTTCATGCGCCCATCGCTGAAATTAGATTAATAATAATTATGACCCCTTATAAAAGTAATATAATATCATTTGATTTGATTGTATATCCGAAAAATACGCCGTTATCGGCTACCGCAGCGCCCGGAAAGTAAAAGAGACTACCGCCTGGTGACAGTCCGACACGAGGTCTTGAAAAGTAATGTAACGACCGACGAAGTAAAATAAATCCTTGAGTATATTGACCACGTATGAATGTCCGTTTATCCGAAAAGCCCATCCCGTAGAATTCCTTACGCTATGAAATTTGATTAACCCATTAATTTTGGAAGAACAATTGAAAATTACAAAATTAGCTTCATTTATTCGCATTTTCTGATAATTCGAAAAAATTATTAAAAATTGCAAAAGTAACATTTCATATTCAATTTTGAGTGGCTTCTACGAAACTCCAACTTCTGATTAGAGTCACTGAAACAGTCTTATGTTGAACTAAAATAGAAGTTTTGCAGTCGCATAATGCGAAAATAAATTTGAGCGTTTTATTTCAATTGGAAATACAAAACCTGTGTGAGCCACCTCTAAATCTTTATCGATTGGGATGAAATTTTAAGAGAATTTTCTAGGCGATATACGCTGCCGTTTCGAGAGGTAGCTCGTGGAAAAAAAAAAAAAAAAAAATTTCAACACACCCTAATATATATATATATATATATATACTAGGGGGGCTCAGCCCCCCTGCGCGCTTCGCGCGCCAACCCCCCATGGTATCCTCGGGTATTACGCATTCGGCCCCAAAGTAACGGAAATTCCTAACGGCCCTATTAATATCGATCATTGTACATCCTTTATAAGATGCACATATATTACTAACAAATTATAATGAGAAAAAAAAGAAAAATACGAATGCAAGTTTTATTCGAAATATTTCTAAAATTAGATATGATGTTAATCAGTTAATTATGCTAATAAGTTAATGTACGTATGTAGAGTATAGAAGTGGTCTTCAAAATTTTTGGCAAGTATTCTAAGAATAGCTTTAGGCACGTCGAAGCCGACGGGCCTGTCAACAGATCACGTAAGCCAAAAAGGTAGGGTAACGGTAGCGTTCATCGAAATATTCGGCAACTTAAATATTATTATATCACATAATTGACTAATTAATATTAATATCCCATATATAACTTATATAACTCATCGATATCAACATTGAATATTTCATAGTCGGTATATTTTAAATATAACAACCTTAAATTTTTTTATTTTTTATAATTTTTTGATATTGTATATTTACAAATGATTTATAAATGATTAACATTATAATTGTATTATCATGACAGTATTTATTTATTACCTCCTTGTCTCGAAGCTTTCGTAGTACAGGTCCTCTGTTTTATATAATATGGCGCAAAGCAGCCAGATATTCATGCGCAAAGCAGCATGGTCATGTTATATTTTTCTATGAATAAAAAGTAATCAATCGAACTTTAGCGGGAAATTGTTTTTGATAGGGTCGAATCCTAAAGATGATAATTCTTCCATATCTAGCAAATATCTAGTATTTTCGAATATATATCATTAATTCAACCTTCCACTTCTATTCCTTTTTAGAACACCGCCATCAAATTTTGAAATCTGAAGTTCTCCTGAATTCTTAAAGTTTTCTTAAGTACTTCTCTCTCTTCAGTTTCGCTGTTTTTGGATTTTTGCATGCGTAGGTAATAATCTAAAAAAAAATCGATTATTTTAACACTGATAATAATTCAAAAATTAACCGAATTTGCAGGGTAATTTTTGGTGAATATTATGTGACACGTATCTATATATATATTAGGGTGGGCCGAAAAACCCTTCATGTCGAAAATTGAAAACGGCTAGTGTCGAAAAGTTTCCTTGGGATATGAAACGAAGGCTTCATTTTTTTGGGATTTTTATCTCGACTCCTTCCGCTCGACCAAGAGGCTTGAAGTTGCCAGTATTTGCAAAAAATCTCTAAATACTATTAAAAAAAACTACAACCCTTTTCGATAGTAAGAAAGATTTCTGAAGTAATTTGACGTCTAAATTACTATGATATTAAAAAGAATGACCAATACAAAGAGAAAAAAAAAAAATTAAAAAAAAATTGGAAAAAAAAATTAAAAAAATCAAAAAAAAAAAGATTCTGCCGTTGCCGGTCCCAAGCCCGGATGAGGAGAAAAGAGGAGGGTATCACGATAAAAAGGGTTGTAGTTTTTTTTGATAGTGTTTAGAGATTTTTTTCAAATATTGGCAACTTCAAGCCTCTTGGTCGAGCGGAAGGAGTCGAGATAAAAATCCCAAAAAAATGGAGCCTTCGTTTCATATCCCAAGGAAACTTTTCGACACTAGCCGTTTTCAATTTTCGACATCAAGGGTTTTTCGGCCCACCCTAATATATATTTAACTTTCATGCTATATTATTAGGAATTTCGATTATCTTCCGATTCTATTATTTCTTTTTCGTCGACGCGTCTTCGTGTCTCTCCATCTTGCCATTCGTCGTCTGCAAAATCGCGTAATATTTCTGCCCGTTCCGCGTCACGTTGGGCTTCGAACTCGGCTAACAACTCCTGCTCTCTCGCAATTTGTTGTATCTGTTCCACGCGTTCCATGTCTGCATCGTGCAATATTTCATCGATTTCCGAATTTGTTAAGTCGTCTATTACAATAATTTAACTAATCTTTAGATCTGATATCACGCCTCAATTAATTTATTAATCACGCTATTACGTAATTAAATACATATCAATATTACATACTTTGCTCCACTGGTGGCAATGCGAATAACCCGCGTCGTTCCAGCTCTGGTTCCAGTACTGC
The DNA here is from genome assembly GCA_963992785.1 of Tenthredo livida. NCBI lineage: Eukaryota > Metazoa > Arthropoda > Insecta > Hymenoptera > Tenthredinidae > Tenthredo > Tenthredo livida. The sequence continues at coordinate 7,950,244 of OZ023073.1, forward strand.
TAACGCTTCTTCCAATCCTATATATGGGGGGTTCCATCTCATTTCACCTAATCGGCGAAGGTCACCGACGCCGATCTTTTTGTCGATTTTCTCCGCGATTGTACTTTCAAAAAAAGTGATGATGTGTTTTGCCGTTTTTCGAATAGGCGACCTCTATTGTTTTTACGGATTATTCAATTTATCCACATTTTCGGCAACTGACATTTTTGAACTGGCTCTAACATCAAGAGCAGTGATATTTTTCAAACAATGGCCGGAACAAAAAATGCGTCGTAGGGTTCAAGTTAACAAAAAAACAAAGATTCAAATTTTTCCAACAAAAGGTACTCGAGATTTTTACATTCCAAGAAATAAATCGTTTTTTTTCGAATTGCGACACCTTCGATTTTGTCGAAATTTTTTTCCAGCATTTCTCTAGTTATAAAGAAGATTTTCCCTAAAGGAAATTATGGGCCTCGATCTAGTTCAGAAGTTACACTGGTATAAGTGCTGAAAAGTCGTGAAGAATTTCACGCAAATCAATTAAAACTTCAAATAGAAGAGTTTTCTCGTTCATAAAATAAATTTCCGATGAAGAATGAAGCTGTGGGTGTTATTAGGGAAAAAAATCGAAAAAACTCAAATATTCTAATGAATGAAATATTTTCATAGTTGTAATATTTTATTAAAAATAGTTATATGTGATTTTGGTTTTTTCCATTTGTTTTTTTTTTTCCATCATGACACCCACAGCTTCATTCTTCATCGAAAATTTATTTATTGAACAAGAAAACTCTTCTATTTGAAGTTTTAATTGATTTGCGTGAAATTCTTCACGACTTTTCAGCACTTATACCAGGGTAACCTCTGAACTAGATCGAGGCCCATAATTTCCTTCAGGGAAAATCTTCTTTATAACTAGAGAAATGCTGAAAAAAAATTTCGAGAAAATCGAAGGTGTCGCAATTCGAAAAAAAACGATTTATTTCTTGAAATGTAAAAATCTCGAGAACCTTTTGTTGGAAAAATTTGAATCTTTGTTTTTTTGTTAACTTGAACCCTACGACGCATTTTTTGTTCCGGCCGTTGTTTGAAAAATATCACTGCCCTTGATGTTAGAGCCAGTTCAAAAATGTCAGTTGCCGAAAATGTGGATAAATTGAATAATCCGTAAAAACAATAGAAGTCGCCTATTCGAAAAACGGCCAAAAACGTCATCACTTTTTTTGAAAGTACAATCGTGGAACAAATCGACAAAAAGATCGGCGTCGGTGACCTTCGCCGATTAGATGAAATGACATGGAACCCCCCATATATTGAGCGTGTGACTGGTGCCGAAGCGATTAATTCCTCATCCAGCTCTGTTTCTATCTCTACTATATTTTCTACCAATTCCTCATATAGACTGCTTATTTCTTCGTCTGTTAGCCCGTCTATTATGATAATTTAACCAATTTTTAGTTACTTCATGCTTTTCCGTCGTTCGGTTTGGTAATCAAATACATATTGATATTACATACTCTGTTCGACTGGTTCCATTATTCAAATCACCATCAATTTATCACCACAATTTATCCACGTAAATTTATTTATTATAGGATACGAAAATAAATGAGGAACCTTGAAATACAAACCGTAATAATATCTATTAAAAAAATGACGAAGGTTCGTCAAATATCGAATATTTGCGCTCACGTTTTGTTCCTTTAGCATCGATATCAGCTACTTCTCTGTCAAATTCTGTAGGACTTTTCGTGCTAAAAAAAAAAATGACGAAAATTCACCGAATATCGATTACATGTCTTGAAATTAAATGAACATCAAATGTAAACTGTAACTATATTCATCTGAAAAATCAATTGTTCTTGTTACGTTTGGATAAATTTTTGTGACTGACACATTTATTTATTATATTCTGTTTGTTGAATCCAAATTTTATCTCTTCGAATTCAATCCTTTAAAATGCATCGACGCGCAAACTCATCTAGAAGTCACTCACATGAACGACCAAAATCAAAAAAACCCAAGACTGACGATAATATTCCTTCGCTTTCTACGACGGAATATATCGAAAACATTGAGATCGGAGATAAATTTGCGTAAGCAATAACTTTACTGATATTATTATTATCTTAACGCAAAGTCTGAATTATATTTCCCTTTTTTGTCATGTAGAGCTATTATTGGATATGTTGACTCTATTCAATGCAGTAAAATCAAACGGAAAACTTCGCTAAATAAGGCAGAAAACACCAAATCAGATTTGGACTTATTTAAATTTGTCCTAAATAATAATGACGGTAAAAGAGTATCTTGTTACAAATGGGGCGATCAGGCCCTTCAATTATCAAACGAAATAAAACAAAATCAGGTAATAGTATATTTCGTATCAAGGGCACAAAATTTTATACCCGCGTGTCATCGCCGGGTCCGGCTTCGCCGACCCTCTTGGTCACGGCATCACACGAGGGTGTAAAGTATCACGCCCGTGTTGCGAACGATATTGTTCGATGCAATTTGGCGTAAAATTCGATTTTATCCAAATAGAAATGTAAAATCGGATTTCACGCTCACTGCAACGAAAATCATATTTACATTTGTCTGTATCAGATCACTTTTGGCGAACATTTTTTTTTTTTTAATTATGTACCCCTTGTTTCTAGATTTACCTTCTTCAAAATGTTACCGCTAGAGCCGCCTCATTGTACAACCTAGGCAACGTTAATTTCGAATTACAATTAAAGTCTTTCTCGAAAATAAGTTGTTTCGGAGTATTCCACGTACTCCAAAACTCTGATCAAATTAACTCCTGTGACTTTCCTGATATCCCTCACAAAACTGGAATCATAAGAAAGATTATCTTCGATCAACCATTGTCCGAAAGCTTGTCTAATAACTTGTTTAACAACCTTAACTGTAGAAATCAGAGGCTATGTCAAAGACGAATTTATTCAGCCTTCCAAAATTCGAACCGACGAATACATTGGCACAGTAACTGACGGCGAATTCAAAATCGAAATTGTTTTATCTAATGTTGTCAAACTAAGTCCAATTTCTGCTGGCCAACGAATAGAAATTGTCGGCGATGTTCAACGAAACGGTAAATAATCTGTGATCTGGTCTTTAATGTAATGACGAAATACAAAATATTCTCAAGATTGAAAAAACGAAAAAACGAAAGAAGACTGCATCATTATTATTGATTAAATGTTCTCCTTGTACTTTTAATACGTTTCTTTAGATCACTACTTCTTTCTGCACGTGCAGACTTTGGAAAACATCAGAATCCTGGATGATCCCCCCATGCCCCTCGCAAAATTATTACGCGTTTCCAGAATGTTAGCAATATAACAACATAGCATCCCTTTGTTATTGTTAATTTCTTATGTTTTAGTAATCTCAATCTTAAGTGTTAGTACTTATGTGTAAACATGTGTTAAAAATATATAGTGGATTAGGCTTTCTGAGGAAACCACTTTAAAAAAAACGCGCCGAGTTATCTACTGCAAAGTGGTGTGGAAACGATAACTGTCGCAATAATTGTTACTATCTTTATTTACATACATCTATTATTATTTTCAGACTGTTCCCTACTTACTGCTACCCTACCCTTAGTGATTACTTCATCCAAAGACAGGCCATTAACTTTGGTGGATGGAAGTACCACTCCCCCTAAGGTGGTGTGGAAAAGATACAAATACAGAGATAGATTCGATACGAATACAGTCATACGTTTTTAAATCTTAAAATCATTAAATGATGTATAGTGTTTAAAATTAATAAAATATTAAGCCGTACGACATACATTCTCCAAGTGGAGTGGTATTTTTATGTTAATATCAGAAATTGAATAATTCAGAAGATTTGTATGAGTGGAATATATATTTTTATCGATGAAATTCAGATATGGTCATGAATCTTTCTTAAGTCATCTATTAAATGTTAGATTTCATTTATGTTACTGTATTACACAATTTGTTAGCCTTCAGCGCATATGATCGTTTTTTCATAAATAAACGTGAGTTTGAGATAATCAAGAGTTTAATATTGCGAGAGTAGTTACTAATTTCACATGGTGATATGGAGAGCCGTTCCGTTGAACGTACATTCCTATGGATTGCCTATTGTGTATATGGAGAGCCGTCTTCAATCGCAATCCGACATTCCATCATATATAAAATAACTCGTAAGCGTCTCAAGGTAACAACCGTGAAAACCATTCAATGAATGCAATGTATCATAATAATCATGTATAGGTGTTACGTGATACTGAGGACTTGCGATTATATGCATGCCGCCATCTGTCGGTAATCCGATGGATTCACGCGACAGTTATGTACCGGCTCATCACTAACATCATTGCCGCCGATCAAGTAAAGGGTCACTTTTTCAAGCGCTATTATCGCGCTCACTTTTTGTTTCGCGTAACCACGTAATAAATAAATAACATTTCGTCAATAGCATCATCGTAAATATTTGTTTTTCTTCGAAATTTTCATTATCTATTATTGGTTCTGGAAGTTGAAAATCCGAGCATGTCATATTTTCTGAATTTAAAATATCATTTATTTCTTTCAAAGCTCTGCCTTCGTGATTGTCTTTAAAATCTTCGACAAAATATTTTTTATACTTATTCCAAATTTCTTTGGCAAATGACACATTGTCCGAAATAAGAAACCACGCGAAGAATTTACGTAATTGTTTAGGCATTCCAACACTGCATACTTCTTCAAAAATTTCAAAAATGTGTTCGTCACTTTCAACTAATCCCATCGCGATAGCCGTTTCTTTATAAGACGGATAGATATTATTTTCATGTTCCTTTAAATCGTTAAAAGACATGGCTCCTTTCTTTCTATTTGAAATTAATTTTAAATGAAAACGTTCCGAATCTTTAGGACTCATGCTGTTGATACGTCCTACCACTTTTGAAAATTGTTTACGTTTCATCCATTTCTTTTTGGAAAGATCAAATAGATAACTTTTCGGTATGTTAATGTACAGAATTTTTTTTGCGATATCGTCTTGTTGATTCAATTTAAACCAAGCTGTTAAGGTGGTTTCATAATTTTTCAATGCAACTTCTTCTTTATTTTCCTCAAAAATTATTCTTTGTTGGTTCTCGGTATGGACTGCTAAACGAATAATGGTATGAGATCTAGCAGAGAGGGGTAATTCTTTTATTCGCCAGGCAGATTCCATTGGACTTAAATACCGACTATCAATATACTCAGAAATTTCGTCATAAGTTTCGTCATTTTTATCAACCTCTGTCTGCGGACCCTTCTTTAACTTGACGTATGCCCTATCATGTCCTTTATGTAGGTATTGATAGATGTATTTTATACTCATAACCGAAGCACAATATTCTACATTTATATGACATTCATATTTTCTCAATAATTCAGGATTATAAGGTACTACCATCGAATTGTCTACGTTAATAAATTCACCGTTAATTTTCTTATTGTACACATATCCTTTATCGCGATTATCGGTACGTCTGTAAATTGGAAAACCATTATCTTTAAACGCAGTATGCTTACAAAATGCTTTCGGAAAATTCTTGGTACAAATGTTTTTGTTGGAATCATAACATACTGAATAAGATGTATGTGGACCATGCAACATATGTTTGATTACTAAATTTTGTAAATGGATATCATTGGAAGGAATTTCCGCACTGATAAATTTATCTACTGCTTCCGGATTCGACAATTTGTTAGCGTAGTCCAAGATACATAAAATATGAGAATGGGGTAAACCGCGTTTTTGAAATTCAATGGTATAAACAAATGCTAATATCTTTCCAAACATTTTTCCACTAATAATGTCAGACATGATAGATTTAAGTTTAGAATAGAATAGCCTTACGATTAGCGTTGGAATATCGTTGCAAGTTGTTCCAGGTGGAAAATTATTTAATATCCTTCTAATTTCTGGCCAATTCGGATTGCAAGTAACAGTTATGAACAAATCAGGTCTACCGATATCCCTACAAATAGCAACTGCATCTTGATATAATTGATACATGTGTCGCGGACTACCTATATACGAAGATGGTAATACAAACATATTTCCTAACCTTTCTTTAATTTCGAAATTACCTGATCTATTCATAGCACTTCCGGCAACGTGGTCCACTAATCCCTGATAACACTCGATTCGTAACTGTTTTTGGTTGTACCTGATGTAATTCAATCTATTACTTTCGATTATTATATAAGCTTGAATTATATATTGTTGTGTCAACCTTCCACAATACAGAACGGGATTAAATTTACTTTTCGGTCTGTACGCTAAACGATATGAGTAATATTGAAGTGCTGTTAATCGTTTTTGAACATCTGGATTTTGTGTGAATATTGAGCTCCAACCTAAATCACCACATGGGAACATCAACGGGAAAACCATAGGGTCGATATGAAATGATAATTTGTTCAAAGATGTATAACTATTTACACCAGGTGGAAGATCTATTGGATAAACACACATATCAAACGATGATGGTATCTGACCATCTTTGGATATTATTAAGGCAGCACATTCCGCAGTTGTAGGAGTATTGTACCTATTTTTATCTAAATTTATATCACGGACAAAATATAAATAATATTCTGGTAATGATTCGTCTTGACTGAGTTAATACAAATATTTATATTTTTTGGCATACGGGTTATTATTATTCAACAAATTTTGTATATGCTCAATGTGACTTTGTACTAAATTATTATCCTCCTTTAGGCGTTTTTGTGTTGCTTCATAATCGTCATATATATAAATTTGTCCAAAATTTGGAATTTCATCATTTGCCGAAATGATACTGCTCGGTATTGTGTGACACACCTGACCTTGTATTTTCAAATTATAAACACCTTTCTTTGACTCGCTCAGCACATTTACACTGAAACTTGCGAATGAAAAACGATTATTATAATATCTAATTAGGTCCCTAAATTTTTTGTCATTTAACACTAAATTTTTTAATATTTCGTCGTAATCACTCATCGGAGGAAATTTTATTTTCCCATAATGACAGCAACTTTTTTTTGAAAATTCTACTGACCAAAATAGTGCTGAACAATGTGGGCACGTATAATTTAAATCCCCGAAATCGAGATACCAATTTTCTCGAGGTAATGCTTCTATTTGATTATTTAATTTTGCAGCTTGCTGGGTTATTCTTTTCTTATTTAATCTATATTCCGCCATATTTGTCACTTTATCTTTGTTTCTTTTCTTTTCTATACGCTTTTCGTTCATTGCTGCAACTAAATCTTTCTTCCGTTTTTGATCTAAACGCTTTTCATTCATTGTCTTGACTAAATCTTTATTCCGCTTTTGATCTAAACGCTTTTCATTCATTGTCTTGACTAAATCTTTATTCCGCTTTTGATCCAAACGTTTTTCATTCATTGTCTCAACCAAATCTTTCTTCCGCTTTTGATCCAAACGCTTTTCATTCATTGTCTTAACTAAATCTTTATTCCGCTTTTGATCCAAACGCTCTTCAGTCATTGTCTTAACTAAATCTTTATTCCGCTTTTGATCCAAACGTTCCTCATTCATTGTTTCAACTAAATCTTTCTTCCGTTTTTGATCTAAACGCTTTTCATTCATTGTCTTAACTAAATCTTTATTCCGCTTTTGATCCAAACGCTTTTCATTCATTGTCTTAACTAAATCTTTATTCCGCTTTTGATCCAAACGTTCCTCATTCATTGTTTCAACTAAATCTTTCTTCCGTTTTTGATCTAAACGCTTTTCATTCATTGTCTTAACTAAATCTTTATTCCGCTTTTGATCCAAACGTTTTGCATTCATTGTCTCAACTAAATCTTTCTTCCGCTTTTGATCCAAACGCTTTTCATTCATTGTCTTAACTAAATCTTTTTTCCGCTTTTGATCCAAACGTTTTTCATTCATTGCCGTAACTAAATCTTTCTTTCGTTTTCTATCCAGACGCTTTTCATCCATTGTCTCAACTAAATCTTTCTTTCGTTTCTTATCTAAATGCTCATCACTCATCGTTTCAACTAAATCTTTCTTTCGTTTCTTATCCAAACGCTCTTCATTCATTCCCTCAACTAAATCTTTCTTTCGCTTTTTCTCTATTCGCTCTTCGCCCATACCTCGAATAGTATCCCTTAACCTTTTTTCATTCAATCTATTCTCGGAAAGATTTTCTACCCGTCGTTTTTTATTAATTCGTTCCTTGTTACGATAGTAGTGTAGGCGATTAATTCTATCTCTACCTGTTAAACTTGAATTCTGTGAATTTATAATGTCATAGTGACCTTTGTCTAAACAGCCAGATAATAAAAGAATTAATTTATTTATATTCATTTCATCCCCATATTTTCTTGGATCCTCAAAATGATTTATATATACCGATACGTGTATATTATAAATCGTGACGAACGACTCTATTTCTACTTCCCCCCGAAAACTCCTGTTCTAGACATATGCGATTGGTATGTATATTTATCTAAAATTTCTGAATTGTATGATTCATCGCCCATAATAAATGATTTATACACTGACCAGTTGTGTACTACATTAGAAACAATTTGCAACCTTATCTTTTGATACTTTTCTTGATCATTATATAAAAAATACGAAAAACATCTAAATAAACAATGACCGTCTCCAACTATGCGTACTGTAATAGCCCGGTTATGATTCATTTCGATTAACTATCTCCTTAACTAAGTTTTCAATTAACGATCTCCTTAATTATTATCCGCAGTTGAATACCTACACTTCATAAAGTAAATACGCAACGAAAAAATAAATCAACCGCAGTAAATAATATGTTTATTCTACTCTCACCTTGACTATTTCACGTGATATCCGATCCACGGAATCTCTTCAGGATTCAGGATTCAGGATCAGATAATCAGATCTATTTTTCGATATCCCTTCAAATCTGTGAAAACTCAAAATCTCAAGTTTCATCGAACAGTTGGCTTGCGTTGTTCCTCTATCTATTGTTTTCCGCAAACTGTCAATTTGAAAATAGGTTCGTCTCCCGTCGCTCCCATTGGAACAGGTTCGTTCCCTTAACATCAAGGCCCGATTCCGAATTCTCAATTCATATTCTTTTCATGTCCTACGTGTATCAAAAAATGTTCTCGGGATCCCCAAGATTACCCAATATATTTTTTCAGATATATCAAATCTCCAAATGTCGAAAAAAACATACAGTGAGTTTGCGTGGATGAGCGACATGCCTGGAACCGAGGATGCCCGAACAGGTACGCATATGATAAGAGGTACCTGTCCGGGTATCTTTGGTTCCGTGGCCTTATTCTGATTTTGTATCATGCGCGATAACAGAGATTTCCCATGTAAAGCGGCTTCATGATTGGCCTAAACGACGTTTATCACCATTGTCACCGCTAAAAAGAAAATCAGAATTCTGGGCATGTCGCTCATCCACGAATATTCACGGTATATATATGTATCCAAGGTTTATATATATATATATGTATTCTTCATATTTTATGTTTGTATGAGATTACAAATTTATAAATATACATTTATGATGATGATTATCGGCGTGAAAAAAAGGTGTATCGCGTGAACATCGTATTAACCATACTCTTCTGTCGCACTGGCACGGACGATTTTGGGTAAACCGCGAAAATTATAAGGAATTCATGAGAATTCTATGGGATGCGTAAATCCTGGGAAATCACCTGAAAACCCATTGGAAATCCGCGGATCCGTTAGCTCGGGAGAATCCCCGGAAAATCTGTGGGAAACCATGGCAAGAGAGAAACGGCGGGAAAACCGGCGGGAGAAACGGCGGGAAACGGCAAAGAAGGGAATGGGCAAGGGGGAGGGGAGGGAAATGAGCCGAGCGGGGTCGAGAAGGCCGCGGGCGAGGGAGGGGGGATTCGAGGGCGGTCGAGGAAGCCCAGGGAAAGAGGGGGGGGGGGGGGGGGGCGAAAAGAGCCGAGCGGGGTCGAGGAGGCCGTGGATCAAAAAGTCTGACACGGCGGCGGCGGCGGCGGCGGCGGCGATATATCTTTATAATATAGAGAGATATATCTATCTATCTATCTATATATCAAATATCAATAGTGGTCAATAGTGATGTAGATGCTATTGCGAGTTGGGCCGTAACAAATGGTCTCAAGCTGAATGTCTCGAAAACGAAAGCAATGGTCCTTGGTAGTTCGCCATACCTTGAACAGCTGCGCAAAAGTGCCCTCCCTCCAGTATTCATAAATGGCCAGGTGGTCGCTTTTGTCGATAAGGTCAGAAACCTCGGTGTCCATATATCCGCGGATTTATCATGGAACAAGCATGTCGCGCAAGTCTCCAGGAGGGTCTATGCATCCCTTCATAGGCTGAAGCACCATGGTGCGGTTCTCTCTCCTCAAGTTAAGACTATGCTTGTTAGCGCGCTAATCACACCGCATCTAGATTATTGCTGCCTGGTGTTCAATGACGTGACGGACTACCTCAATCAGAAGCTCCAGCGCCTTATAAATTCTGGTCTGAGATTTATCTTCGGTGTGCGGAGGGATGCCCACATCACGCCCTACCGTCTCAAGCTGAAATGGCTCTTGGTCTCGGATCGGCGGTTGTTCTTCCTTGGCACTTTCCTTCACCAGGTTCTAGCTACGTCCTCGCCTCCCTATCTACGTGAACTGTTCTTGTCTTCGGACCCCCATGTGCGTCGCTCCTCCAGGCTCGCCGACTCTGGCCACACTTTAATATTTACTGTTCCAAGCCATAGGACTGCTTGTGATCGGCATTCCTTTGCGCTCTCAGCCATTTATTTTTGGAATAGCTTGCCTCATCCGATTCGGGAGGCATCGTCACTTGATATTTTTAAGGCAAGACTCTTTTTGCATTTGTCTTCGGCCGAGGCGAGTGGCGCTGTTGTACAGGCAAGATCAAAGCTCTGACTCTCGGGCGCACTCACAATGGACTGCTCACAATCGGTTGCTCAATGTATCATTACTTAGTCTCCATTCTCATGCGAGTGCTATCGACACTGTCATTTATGGCTTCATTAACTAGTTGTGTTAATCGGCTATTGTATTCATCCATTATATTTGCTGATTTATTGATCATGTCCAACTATTTTGTACACTCATTCCATTTATTTAGTCTAATTGTCGCCGTTATTTTTAGTCATACTCTCACCTATCTCATTGCGGCTAATGAGACGTTGGTGCCAGCACTCTCCGTTAATCATTATCCACTATCAGTCCGTTATATCATCTCATCTCTGCATCTTATCTATATCTTTGCCACTTCTACAGTATTCTAACTATATTACTATTAGCTACCTTTACTTTGCAAAGTACATATCACTGCCTTGAAGCTACAATCGTGAAGTTGTAGTTGTACTAGACGGATACACTATTGTAAATTGTAAATTAATGTACTAGATGGTTACTCTATTGTAAATTGTAAATTAGTTGTACCAGACGGGTACTCTATTGTAATGTGTAGATTAGTGTAAATCTTTTTGTCATTTTACTTTCTACTGCTGCTTGCCGCTTGGCCTAATTGTAGGCTACGGAATAATAAATTATATCTATCTATCTATCTATCTCTCTCGTTGTAATAGTGTATAACCCTACGTGTATTGTAGCCGTGCAGGTTCCCTGCTACTCCTCTGCGATCTGCGCAAGTTCAAGGGATCTGACTTGATTCCTTCGTTGTTCTTTACTAGCACGCTTTTGGCTTCAATTTTTTTTTCAAATTTTCTTTCTGCTGTGCAGGGGGCTTCCGGCGCTAGATTCCGATCAGCGTTCTCTCCGTTCCCTGTACAAATAGTTTACTTATATAGTTCTCCAGTGGCCCGACTGTCGTGATTTTTCCAGCGAGAAAATGGTTTTGCTCGTATTTATTCGTATCTTACGTCGTAGGGTTGTTCGAGGCTTCTTTTCGAAGGCGTGTTACTGGCCGATTGCGCGTATTTGGTTCATGTGCCGTTTCCATATCCGATCATCGCCCAACTCCACCTCGTATATCAGGTTTCCTAGTTTTGCTCTGTCACGTCCGTGATCAATGGTAAATTTTTTTTTCGATGGGTCACTTTAGATTAGTCAAGTTTATGCACAAATCACATAAATTTATACAATACATTAATCAATCATCCGCTTTACTAGAACGGGTGGTTAAGGAAGAAGTTAGATATAATTATTCACAGACAACAGAATATAATTGAGAGAGAAATACTATATGTACGTTGTAAGCCGATTTTCGGTTACTGATGAAAAGACGTTTATATTAATATATATTTTAGAAATTGAAATTCGCACATTGAGTCATGAAAAATAGTATACGACACACGTGCGCGTACGTGATCCTCGCACTCGTGTTAAACTACACTCGTTCGAGAATCACTTACTTCGCGCAATTGTATCGTAATCTACTATAAACCTTTTTACGACTTTTACTTCCTCTGAATGATCAAGTCTGGTCATCTCATCGCACATACTCACACAGTCGGCAAACACTTGCAAGAATACTCACAGCTTCTTTATCCTTCTTCTTCATTTGCTCACTCTATATCTGGCATTGCTCGATTACTAAGTCAAAAATCTATTTCGCAATCAACGTTTCAGTGCACGTGTTATTAAAAATACCTTACCCGCCATATGCCATCTTTGAAATTATGCACACATTATTACATTTATGCAATGGGCCCTGCAGCATTATCTGAATTTTCAATAACAATGGCTACATATCATCTGACAAGGATGATATAGACCACATTGAGTGGACCTATAACCAGTCAATTTTAAGAAAATATGTGCCATCCCAATGATACTCATGTTCACCTATAAGTTATTTATAAATTTGCTATATTTTATTATATATAAAAGGTTATACACATTCGGGTTGGTGGAGAAAAACCGAATGACCAGCATTAATAATTAGCGAAATTCCGAAATGTCAAAGTTGAGAAAACTTTCAATACAAATGAGCCTCATACAAAAGCTTCATAATTTGGTCTCTTGGAATATTTAAATTAGGATTGATGACTGTTCGGCAGTAACGGTATTCCGGTATAAGATTTTCGGGATTTCTGTCATTATGAATTCCGGTCTTTCGGTTTTTCGACCTACACCCCTATAATCTGTTTGAGCAGTTGTCGGGTACAGATTGTACGTATAGAATTATGTAGCAATTATGAGCGTTCCTATAAATTCATATGCGAGATTTTTGAGTAAATATTGTTAATATTGATGATTTCAACGATTTTGCACGAGCCTGACGCACGCGGTGCGCGCCTGTGTTGGTTTTGTCGTAGGAAGGTGACTGGCTACCCTACTGAAAATCGCGGGATGAGATCTGATATCAGATCTCAGATAAGATGTGATGTGAGCTTATATGAGAACTGATATCAGCTCACTTCAGATCTCACCTGCAGCTCACATGAGATTCTGGTAACGAAATTGAACTGGGTTTTCATTCCAGATCCCATATGAGTCTCATGTCAGATCTCTTGTCAGATTTCCTGTAAAACTGAAAACGTTTGTAGAAAAAAAAAATTCCCGTGTAGCAAGACTTGAACTCAGGACCTTCGGTTTCGTAGGCTCTTACCTTTCCACTGCACCACGACACTGCTTACAGGGTAAGGATTTTTTCGCATATATATTAAGTTACTATGACTATTACCTGAAAATAACTGAAGTTAATGTTACTAGTAACTCAAAATATACATGAAAAATTCATTATTCAGTAAGCAGTGTCGTGGTGCAGTGGTAAGGTAAGAGCCTACGAAACCGAAGGACCTGAGTTCAAGTCTTGCTACACGGGAATTTTTTTTTTCTACAAACGTTTTCAGTTTTACAGAAAATCTGACAAGATATATGACATGAGACTTATATGGGATCTGGAATGAAAACCCAGTTCAATTTCGTTACCAGAATCTCATGTGAGCTGCAGGTGAGATCTGAAGTGAGTTGATATCAGTTCTCATATAAGCTCACATCACATCTTATCTGAGATCTGATATCAGATCTCATCCCGCGATTTTCAGTAGGGTACGTTCACCGAATATTCTCGGTATGTGAATAAATATATCAAAAAAAGAAAAAATGGTTTCAAATGAATTCAAATGAATTCATGTTTATATTTATTTCACCGAACTGACCTATTCCGGATTGGTACTATAATGTCGGATTTATTTGTATGATTAACTCATTTCGTGACAATATTCGTTATTATGCTAAAATTCTGGCCGTTGTGGACTTCTACGAGCAATGCACCGTGGCCTTAGATAATCCGACTTATTGAGCCACTCTCGACGCTGTTTTTTTCCCGTTTTCTTCGAGTACTCGTAGAACTTTGACGCCGATCACTCACTCCAGTTTCCTTCTACGACAATATGATATTCCGCACGGCTTCCATCGGACGTTCCGGAGTCTCAGCTGAGAAGTCATCTGCGATGGTCCGAAAGCTAGGACCCGCCATTGAGTTGCAGTGCAACCTCTCAATAAAGCCTCTCACGGGCTGTGAGGGGAATACATTTCTTATTTCTTGTCTTATTCTCTGTCTTGATTTTCGTCTTATTATTTGTCTTGATTTTTGTCTTGATTTTTGTCTTGATTTTTGTCTTGATTTTTGTCTTATTTCTTGTCTTGGTCCTTGTCTTATTTTCTGTCTTGATTTTTGTCTTATTTATTGTCTTATTTTCTGTCTTGATTTGGCGGTGTTCGCGCGCAGCCACGCGAGAACGAACGGCAACGTCGCAACGTCCGTCTTCTTTGCAGACGCGCACCGCCATGGTCGTAGTCCGTCCTAACCCATAATGTTAACCCCGAGCAACCATTGTCAGATTGTTTGCTTGTATGATAATTTTCAATAGCATATTAATTTACAACCGTTGTCAGAAAATGTATAACGAAACTATTTCTCTGACTGTGATACATGATAGATGATAACTTTACGCTAACCCTAACCTATCAATCTTCGCATGGTACTACTTAGGCGATGGGTATATCGCTGATACGTTCGAATCTTAAACAGGATTGTTTGAGTTTCGCAATGGGGCAATTTTAATGGGAAACGAAAATAAGTGTGTGTGTGTGTGTGTGGTGTACTTAATTAAATAAGCAAGTGCATCAAATCATACAGTATCGCCGTCCTGCACCGTCAGGCAGTTGTTCGCTACAATGCTATAAGTTTACGTAAAAGGAATAAAAAGGAACGAAGATAAAGATCGAAGTAAAAAAAATATACAAATCAGAAAATCAGAAAAAGTCCGGAATTAGTCAGGAGTCATATGGCTGTTAAATATAGGAGATGCATGAAGATTCAATTGATAAATTAATCGGGCCAACAATCAGCCAACACGTGCTGATAATGGACATGGCTGAATCCGCATGGGAAGGAGTCTGCCTGTAATTCTTGGCACGAGGCGAGAAGAGAATCCCGGCTTTTTTTTTACATTTTATCGAAGGGAAAATAAAGATCATAAGGCTGAAATCAGGAACATATATAACTAATAATGATATTTTAAATAACACTGTGCCTATTCGCACGACAGATTGACTCCAAGAGAGACACTTCAGACAGGTGAAGTGACTCTAACAGAGTCACGCAAGAGTCACGCAAAAATGTTGTACTGCTTTTTTTGGACTGCTGAACCAACGGGTGAGTGGCTTCGCGTCGTGACCCAGGCTCACAATTAAGGGAGATCATCCCTCTCGCACTCATACCACCTAGTGGGCGGATTCTCGGACGGAATTAATAATTTTTTTTGTAAGTGCCCCAGTCTCGTTTCATATTATGAAGAAAAATTAATAATTCAATCACTCCAATTCTCCTAAAATTTTTGTATGACTCTTGCGTGACTCTATTAGAGTGTCTCTGGAATGTCTGGAGTGTCTGTCTTGGAGTCAATCTGTCGTGCGAATAGGCACATCGTTTAAATAAATACAGATATTACGCAGGATCTTACTTTGACCGAACGATGCGCACTAGCTAATCACTGACAGCACTGTCGGCACATGTATATGAAGGTATTGAATTGCTCGTCCTACTTTACATAAAATCTGTGAAAATCATGAACTATGTATCAAAATGGCACTAATCAACTGTGAAAGAACTAGGTCACTAGAATGTTTTCACAGAGCGTAGCAGTGATTTGGAAAAAATCCTTTTCAAGGTGTGTATACCCCCATAAGACAACAACTCCAAAATGTGTTTTTCCACGGTTGGAAATCATATTGAAGTTTTTGGTCACACACTACACCAGAGATGAGCATTCAAATTTATATAGCGAATCAATATTCTTCCAAATGTTTGTATTCATTTTACAGAACCAGATTTACAAGTTATCAACCGCATGATTCGCTGCCCGCAGGACAAATTGCTTAGACTCGACAAGACCATATTCATATCAACAGAACTGATAAAATATATATGTTGAATTTTCTTCAAGTTGTGATAATTTATATCTTGAATTTCTTTAATTTTGTGAATCATTCGTGAAAAAAAAAACTTCAAAGCGATTTATTTCAGAACTAGGTTTTTGGCAATTGAAAAAAACCCATGCGTCTCAGTTTTTGTCGAAGACTCTTCAAATTTTCAGGGTACGTTCCTACACACACTAGCTACAAACCCACGTCAGAATTTGGAAATCGAGACAAAAAAAAAATTTGATAAAAAATAATTGAAAATATATTTTTTTGTTCATAAAAAAAATGTCAAAATCAAAGTATCGTAGCTATCTATAAAAACCGGCGTGGGTTTGTGGCTTACGCATCCTGAAATATGTGTGTGCAAGCCCAGCAAGATTCAAGAATAACTCAGACGCATGGGAGGTTTTTGAATAAAGGCTATTTCAGAAGCATTATGAGGAGTAACTCTGTACTTATTGTTTCAATTGACTCGAAATTTGCACAATGTCTATGTTTTGAGATGGCCACCATGTGTGTTAAATTTCATTTGAAAATATCTATTGGTTTATGTGATTTGAAAAGAGCAATGAATTGGCAGTTTTCAGTATCTCCTACCCTTAAGAGGAAAACAAGCTCAACAACCTTTCACAGACGAGACCAAGAACCCAGCAACTATCCTCAAACTATCCTGATTCTCCGTCCAATCAGATAAGATCATTCAGACTTTCTATAATTATTTGATTCGTCATTTTTCATTATTTTGATCAAATATCTTAAAAAAACATTCTATCGAGTTAACATCTGATACTTTGATTTACGACTTTATTATTATTTCAAGAAGCTAACATTTGTCCTCCAATCTAGGTCGTTTTATCAAGTTTTCGAAGAGGTTTGGAGCTCGGCCTACTAGTCCTTGGTCCCTTCATCCCTCCAACGGCTTCCTGTTGCAGTACGCAGGATTTAACCAACATCATGCTGATTCTTCATTCCTGATTCCTGATTCCTACACTTGTTACTGGTTCCTGCCCTCGGAGGATTTTTGTAAAAACCTATGTTGTGACATTTGATTGAGCTCGACTATCTTCTTGTGGCTTTCTGTGGTTTACCCATGAGACGAAAGGTTAGACCGGATAATGTTAGGAAAATCAAACTATTTAATTTTCCAGCCACAGCTCAAACTTTCCCTATGAGAGTAAATACACCTGTTAAACTTTCGTCAATTCTATATTTACTTGAGAGGCGGGACGACTCTTCTACTAATAACTACTCTTGTTAAAAACAAATCAGTCTTGCTCCAGATATTAACTCGAGCACTTGTATTTCCAAATATAACTAATTCGTTGAGACTAATTTATTAGTGTCATAAAAGTCTCCTTATTTTGCTCGAGGAATCACGATTTCCTTTTTTCGTTAATAATCCGTAACATAGGCCCCTACAGCATTATCCGAATTTTCAGTAACAATGCCTACGTATTATTTGACAAAGATGATCTAAACCACATCAAGGGAACCTATAACCAGTTAATTTTAAGAAAATATATGCCATTCCAATGAGACTCATGTTCACCTATAAGTTATTTATGCATGTGCTATATTTTATTATACACATTCAGACGTGCTTAGATTTCAGCTAAATTAGTGCTGTTCTACAATGATACCTGTTCAGGGTGTCCAGCGACAGGGTCAACCTGGAAAACCTGGAATTCTCAGGGAATTTCGTTGGACAGGGAATTCTCAGGGAATTCTCAGGGAATTCTCATGGAATTTTGCTAAAGTTCTGGGAATTCAAAGTTTTGTGTTTAAATTCGAAAATCAAAAATCAATTTCTCGCACGCGCTGATCTAACACTGAGAATGGTTTTACAGCGCGATTATGTGGACAATCACGCGCCTGAAAGGTAAGCAAACGGAAAACGCCTAAATTGAGCAGATTATTACGTAATAAATAAAATCCAATCGTCGATGTTTGATCTGCTCAATGCAGGCGTTTCCCGTTTGCCTACTTTTTAGGCACGTCACTTTCCACAGAATGGCTCTGTATATATTAGGCTTTTTACTCTGGAAAAACGACGAATATTGCCCTGGAAAACCTGGAATTCTCAGGGAATTTCGAAATGCTCAGTTGCTGGACACCCTGCTGTTGATTTTATTGTTAAAAAAATGCAATGACTATTTCGAGCAATGCTAAAGCTACAGCTGATGTACGCCAGTGACTCAAGCGAACAAAAATTGCTCAAACAGATAAAGAAAGGATCCTGTCTATATGAATTCAAAAGCAGCAGGGCCTCAGAACTCGACGGTACTTTGGCCGGCTACGGAGTTGAAGATATAAAGGAAGATCAGTTAGCGTCCTGAAAACCTACCCACCTCGTCAACGAGCGAAAGTGGTGGTGAAATGCCTATAGTCGAGGATAACCAGCTTTTACCAGGGCACAAGACAGCAATCTTCACTGACCACGCATAACAATATTGCAGATTCGGCCCTGCTTGGGCACTTTCATAGACCTGAAGAAAGTGTTGGAGACCCTAAGTATACCACTGCTGACAGAGAAGCTGAAGAAGAAATGATTCAGAGGAACAGCGCATGACTTGCGGTCCAGCTACTTGGTCGACAAGCGACATCGAGTGAGAATAGGAGCCACCGTCTTCAAGAGTGAGGTCATCGATTATGGGGTCCCATCATCTTACTGTCATACTGGATATTATTTCCGAAATCTAGCCAAATTGCGAGATTCTGGCGTATGTAGATGATACTTGCGCCCTCTTCCTCGTGGTGGAAGAATGGGAACTATGGAATACTTGCGTGGGGAGCTGTATGAAACACAGCAATGAGACAGCTCGAAAGCAACCAACCTAGAGAGGGACGATAGAGCAAGGATGCAAATTAACATGTTGTCCTGCAAACTGAGCAAACTGACAGAAGAAGTTATCACGACGTGGCAGCAAAGGTCTTTTAGGAGTTGCCAATAGACATGAAGCTGGACTTCTGCGCCGAAGCAGACTCTAAAGACAAAAACAAATAGATGGGCAGATCACAGAATAGTTAAAACGAAAAACTGAGCATGTATTAACCGAGCTGACCCTTTCTACTTAAAGACATGTATAGATTTAAGAAAAACCACAGGTATAATCGTAGAACAGCACTAATTCATCTGATAGTGTTGAATTTTTTCTTATTATATTACAGTTGACATAAATTTATACTCATGTATGACTGCCTACGGACTCACTAGGAGCCCATTGTAAAAGCACAGTGAAAGCATACCTCACTGAATAAAAAAGATTATAAAATTAGCTTGTTTGTTTGTTATTTTCAAGTAAATATTGTTAATATTGATGATTTCACTGATTATACATATGTGAATAAATATTTGAAAAAAAATATATATTGTTAGAAATGAATTCGTGTTTATTAAAGCTGGACCGAGATTAATGAAATAAAAATTCGTTTCATTACTATAGATTAGTTATTTTCAATTAGAAAAAATACAGTGAGGTTATCAAATCGTCAATGACAGTATAGAAATAGCAATCTTTATAATTGTATTCCTATTGTATATCTATTGATTTTATTATTTACTCGCATTTTTTGCCTAGACTTTCGTCTTGATTCTTATCTTATTTTTTGTCTTGATTTTTATCTCATTTTTTGTCTTGATTTCTGTATTGATTTTTATCTTATTCTTTGTCTTGATGTCTATATTGATTTTTATCTTATTCTTTGTCCTGACTCCTGTATTGATTTTTATCTTATTTTTTGTATTGACTTTTGTCTTGATTTTTGTCTTATTTTTCGTCTTGATTTTTATCTTATTCTTTGTCTAATTTTCTGTCTTGATTTCTTGTCTTTAGTGTATATTATTCTTTGTCTTCATTTCTGTATTGATTTTTATCTTATTTTTTAGATTGATTTCTGTATTGATTTTTATCTCAATTTTTGTCTCATTTTTTGTCTTGATTTCTGTCTTATTTTTTGTTAAATTCCACTTTAACGCTAATTAGACGCTTTTTTTCAATTTTATTCAGTTTTTCATGGGCTTGCCAATCGTAGTTGCTTCCAAACTAGGCGGAAGCGCGTCTGAAAGTGTCATATCATCAGGTAATTTCAAGAGAGCAAGTATTTTCTTTCATTATTGCACGAGTAACGGAGGACTGCCCATTTTATAAGCTACACGTGAAATCGCAAATTAGGCCAAAGCCATGACACGGATACAGCCTTTATCTGTGAGAATCGTTATCGAGAACTCCGTTATCTTGAAAAATGAGGAAATGAGAAGGTAAATGCCGACCGTCTATTTACGCGCGCTTGGCGAGGCCTGGTCAACGCCCTTAAGGGCATTTGAGCGAGCTCCGACAACTCTCCTTGTTCCGAAGAGCGCATCTAGCGCACAGCTGAAGAACTCTATCGAAATGACTACATCTATAGGGTAGTCTCATGCTACCCCGTCGGTAAAACAGCAGAGCGCTCAAAAGCCCTTCATCCACGTGTTTTGCTGCTTACTTCACTCGATTCCGACATTCGACGTATAGTGAATCGTCTTTTTTTCCAGTGATTATTACATGTATTACGCTTTCTTGTCACGTCTGATTGTTGGCCCCAACTTCCAGGCCCTGCTTATCATCTTTGTCTTCCGATTTGTCCGTTTTCGACGCACTGTACCTCACTGCTGCCAACGCACTTGTAGCTTCACCTTCCGCACTTAATCGACTTTCTTCGCGAATTAGCCTTTCTGTTAGATGCTCTACTGTCTGTCTTGCGGGATCCACACTATCCCAGGCCGTTATCAGCGTACTATACTTCGTCACAAGACTCGCCAAAATTTTGTCTCCATGATCATTGTGTCCGTTATTGTTTTTCCTAGGTCCAAGAGTTGTCTGGCCATATTCTGCACTTTAGACACATTCTGACTTGCTGAGTCCGTTGGGCTCATCCGGTATTCGTGAAACCGCTGAGTGAGAATCAAGCGATTTGTAGCTGACTTCTGTTCATGGACTCTGCTCAACGCGTCCCAGATCTCCTTGGCCGTTGTACAGATGAAAACAGATTCTAGCTGTTTTTCATCCAACGCTGTCGCAATGATCGCTTTTGCTTTGGCGTTGGCTTTTAGCCATGTTTTCGTGAGAGCTTCGTTCGGACCTGTTCTGTTTAACTTCTCCCGCGTACCATCTACCACGTTGCAGACCTCGTTCGCTTCTAGCACTGCCGTTATTCTGAACTTCCACTGCTGGAAATTCGTCCCATCGAACCTCTTCACTTGCCGTACCAAAAAATCTTCCGAAATAGTCGAGTCTTTTCAAGGAAGAATTTTCAACCCGACTTGACTCGTAATGACCGACACTACCACGTGGGAGGATTTTTCCATGTATCGTTTCTTTCCTTCACAAAACACTATTTTCCGCGTTTTGGCTGCCTGGCCCCATAACCTGTTAGGGTTTTACTTGGGCAGGTTGTGGAAAATAGTAAGGAAAATATTAACTCTGTATTATGGTCAGTGTTGTAAAAGGTACTTCATAAATATTACCTAGGTACAGGTACAGGTACTTGCAGAAAAAAGTACCTAGGTACAGGTACAGTTACTATTTGAGAAATGTACCTAGGTACAGGTACAGGTACTCACAATGTACCTATTTATAGGTACTTAGGTACATTATTTACTTTTAGCATAAGAGTGACACGAATAAGGGTGGAAAAAATATACGAAAACCAAGTCAGTAAATGGCATACTTGTACAGTTATACGTATATGTTCATTTACCGCATGTCAAATGCCGAGATTCTTACGTAAATGAGGTACCTTATATTTTACCTATAAATAGGTACAGGTATTCCGCAAATGTACCTAGGTACAGGTACAAGGTACTTGCTGGAAAAAGTACCTAGGTACAGGTATAGGTACTGAAAAATGTACCTAGGTACAAAAAAAGGTACTTGTACCTAGGTACTTCACAACACTGATTATGGTTAACGAATATAATATTTCTTTATTTGAATAACTCGCGATAAGTACACCTTCCCCAACAGTGGTTCTTCTTAGACTAATTGACTTTCTAGCAGGAAGCACTATCGTGGCTCCACCTGTAGCCTACCTTACCACGGTCATATTAGGCGCCTACTTTTGAATGATAGCCTAACGAGTACTACAACTTAATCCAACAAGCGAAAGGTCGTCAACACCCCGAAAATGCTCGTAGACCGTAGCCACAACAGCCACTGGCGAAACGTCGTAGCTAGCAGCCCTTGGTAGATCAGCAACGAAAGCAGCAACATCAGCCGCAGATAAGGGGCTCTGAGAGACAGCCGCGAAGGAGTAGTCGATTTCTATCGCAGAAAATTCTTTCGTGTCGTTCGAACGGGTAGATGCAAATTCATATTTCAATTGGAGAAGAAATAAACATGAATAACAAAACATGTCAGGGCCCAATTTATACTGAGGCCGGCAGTGAATAGAGTATATAATTCAAAACAAAAATATGACGCATACCGTGATGTATCGATACAGCATATGACTCCATAATCGAAACATTACAATTTTTTCCGATGAAAGAAGAAATCAATGCCATGACAACGATAAAACAACTGTCAACAATCATTCAGAGAAATGGCAACGTTAGGAGAAGACGTGAGCATTCATACCGAATAATGAAAAATAAAATAAAATAGTGGATACACTCACTACCTATAATTATTACTTATTAACATGAATAATATTAACATAATAATTAATTCACATCCATTCTTCAAATATCAAGAAAACAGCCACAACGATCAGAAGGAAAGCAGTCACTAGAGCTGCAGGGGGACCAGCTGCAACGATCAGCATGGACGCAGGATTAACTGTCACACATGCACCCTGCTTTATCGAAGGTGAGCAATGTTTGTACGTCGTTGAATAAATGCAGTCTTCTAAGATCTCGAATTAGTTTCAATATGATGATTTAATTTGAGTAGATAGGGTGCAGTATGGCTCCGGTTTTATGACCCCCCATAAAACGGCCCCCCCGCTGCGAGGGGGGGGGGGGGGTCGCCGGTTCTTGCCGCCGCCATTTTTTTTTTTTTTTCCCGCAGCTAACCTAACCTAACCTAAGTGAATATCCTTGATTTTAACCTAAGTGAATATCGTTCATTCTAACCTAAGTGGTTTCCGAGGCTTCTGCAGTATGGGTCCGAAATATATATATATAGATATACCTGGCCATGGTTCCGAGACTTCTGCAGTATGGGTCCGAAATATATATATATAGATATACCTGGCCATGACTCCGTCGCTTCTGCAGTATGGGTCCGAAATATATATATAGATATACCTACCCTTGGTTCCGTTGCTTCTGCAGTATGGGTCCGAAATATATATAGATATACCTGGCCATGACTCCGAGGCTTCTGCAGTATGGGTTCGAAATATATATAGACATACCTACCCTTGGTTCCGTTGCTTCTGCAGTATGGGTCCGAAATATATATATAGATATACCTGGCCATGGTTCCGAGGCTTCTGCAGTATGGGTCCGAAATATATACAGGGTGTCCCAACTAACTATGTCACCCCGACGGGTGGTGATAGGGGGGACCTTAACTAACATTTTCGATATAGGAACCCATGTCTGGAAAGTTGACGTTACCTTGATGGGAGGGATTCAAAGTTTTCGGCGAACGCCTGCTACGCTCGCTCACAGGCGCGGCGAAATCCTCGATGATTTAGAAATAATCGAAGTCTAATTCAACTATTTATTAGCAACATAAAAAATTCATCACATTTTTACAAATATCACAGAAAATGAGTATTTTCGCCGTTCATTTCTACAAAAAAACAACCAAATCGCATCATCACATTTCTATGGCTCGACAAACTAGAACAAAACAACACAAGCATGACAATTCTCATTGTGAGGTCAACAAGTGTTTTGACCGCCTCGCATTTCATCAATCGCTCACTTGTTAGTGTTGTTCTGTTTTCTTCATGGTTGACCAATACGTGATGATGCGATTTGGTTGTTTTTTTGTAGAAATGAACGGCGAAAATACTCATTTTCTGTGATATTTGTAAAAATGTGATAAATTTTTTATGTTGCTAATGAATAGTTGAATTAGACTTCGATTATTTCTAAATCATCGAGGATTTCGCCGCGCCTGTGAGCGAGCGTCGCAGGCGTTCGCCGAAAACTTTGAATCCCTCCCATCAAGGTAACGTCAACTTTCCGGACATGGGTTCCTATATCGAAAATGTTAGTTGAGGTCCCCCCTATCACCACCCGTCGGGGTGACATAGTTAGTTGGGACACCCTGTATAGATATACCTACCCTTGGTTCCGTTGCTTCTGCAGTATGGGTCCGAAATATATATATATAGATATACCTGGCCATGGTTCCGAGGCTTCTGCAGTATGGCTCCGAAATATATATAGATATATCTAACCTAGGTGCTTTCGCTACGAAAATTATGAATAAAGGCGAGGAAGATTAGTCAAGGGTCGTGAAAGGAGTACAGTTGATTATGGCTTGAGCTCGTGTTTATTCATGCAGATAAATTCAAATACAGGCATCATAGATTTAAATCTAACTATAACGAGACAAACATTGAATATCGTATAATAATGAAATCGGATTATTACTAGTGAACAGAAAATACTTATTTCTAACGAAGATACATAAAAAAAAAAAGAAAAGAACTATATACATGACGAAAACTTAGCCTTTCTTACGGCGACAACACTGGATACAGTTTACACGGTTGATACCGTTTTGTATTCTACGTTTGAGCTTGGTTAGTCTCAAATTCAAGTTCTTCAAATTCTTAGTAAATATATTTGTGAACTGTTTAAGAGTAAAGCCCTGCGTCATATAATACAAGAACATGATGCAGAACTGACCACATACCAGAGAGGAAGAGCTCTGTAGCTGTTTATTGTTCCAACGGTAGGCTGTACAGTTCCGACGTAGAGCCCTGATGTGATGGGGTATAACGGGTGGTAGACCAAAACTATCGAAATATACGGCTTGTCCGGTAGCTGTCACATGGAAAGCAACCCAGTGTGTCCCAGAGCGTGTATGGATATCTGTATTCGCTACGATAGCGGTCGGGTATGACCAGTGCAGTGGGATCTGATCGGCTGGGTAAACGCCCTTCGTCCGAGCAGGTGCTTGTTCCAGTGCACTCAGAATTTGAAAAGTATCCATCCTCTTTGCTCGTCGTGGACTCACTGGTAAATTTGGTAGAAAATCTGTGAAATCCTCAGTCACAGGCTCCGGCAGGATGTCTTCATGCGTGCAGATATCTCTTCTATACCGTTGGGACCACACTGATCCTCTCCTTGCTCGAGCGAATTGTTCGGGGTTTCTCTCTCGTTATCAGCAGATTG
Source organism: Tenthredo livida (assembly GCA_963992785.1). NCBI lineage: Eukaryota > Metazoa > Arthropoda > Insecta > Hymenoptera > Tenthredinidae > Tenthredo > Tenthredo livida. The sequence continues at coordinate 7,975,960 of OZ023073.1, forward strand.
TTCGGGTGAGTTTAGCAAACTAGTCCGGAAAGAGATTGAAGACAAGCTTTTTTCGGACAGTCCATGTGACTGCAGCCACTTCTTCAGTTTCATAGCGTTACGCAGTGCACAGTTGAAGTTCTTACGAACACCGATGTGTAGAAGACATGACTTGTCCGATGACAGGTCTCTGAATGCTGGGCACTCGCATTCACCACGTTCCAAGTTGACGATTTCTCGTGCCATCACCTCTTGGAGAAATTTAGCTTTCTGCGCCCCGCGACAGAAGATGTTCTTTGCCATATGCGCAATAGACCGTAAATTCGCATTCAGTTGTTTATGCGTCACATCGCCCTCAAACCATTCTATTCCATGGTGGTTGCTTGTCAGCCAATTGTTCTGCGAGCGCCTTGATGAGGATAGCTCGCTGATGGAGTGAGGAGGTGTGATGATCCAATGGGCCAGAGCCTTATTCTCGTAGACGACGACGGCAACCTCTTTCGGCATGAACTGCCCGGTCTCAGTGCAGAAGCCTTGTATATCGATGATGTAGTTCATGGTTGCTTGACGAACTGAACGACTGTTACTCGAGAAGGTTTGGATCACTACTGGTAGACTGTGACTAGGGCTAGACTGGCTCAGGTATTTAAGCATCCCTGTTTTATGGTCTTAACTAGCCCTCTCCGTATTTGCCGAGATGGAAGGGGTGAGCAGGTTCTAGCAGGTTTTACAATGCTCACAGGTCGTTCCCGCAAGGGATGGCCCAACTGCAGGATTATGACGTGCAGGTCCCGACAGGTATCCCGTACTTCGACTAGCTGTACTTCGCAGCTAGTTACCAAAGTCCGTAATAACTTGGCGCATTGAATCGATTTCGATTACGTTGGAGAATTCGGCATACACAATACAATTTATGGTCGTGGTCAGGGCCTTCTCGAAGCGTGTCTCGATCCGAACACTGCTGTGCTGATGAGATTCCAGTGGCCGTTATCGCTTGCTGATGGGTCGGGAGTGAGATCGAACGCCGTGAGGCAGTATCCCTTTGCATAGTCCTCACGTGCAATTGAGTTTCCCTCGTTGAGGAAGTATATACCGGTACCCGTGAACAGGGTGTTGTAGGAATCCACAAATAATTTACTCGAGAAATCGGGTTGTAAAGGCTTGGATGGAATCTGGGTACCCTCAACATACAAGGATAGATGGTTGAGCCCGAAGGCCGAGAAGTTGAACGGATTGAGTTTTTTATCACCGTTATAGGCTTTGTTATCGACAAATCCGATGATTATCCGCTTCGGTATTTGACCAAGGAAAACATTATCAAGGGTTTCAGCCTGCACGCCGCTATGTATTGTCATTGTCTTGACCTCCACTCGCGTCATAGGGTATTTTGCAGTTGTCTTGGCTAGGGTTCTTGCATGCGCCAGCAGAATACCTGGGCTGATTTTCACACGTCGTACGAATAAGGTCACGTCCATAATGTCCACTTTATGATCGTTTTTAGTCTCTATTAAGCAAAAGGCGTCCCGGGATCTGACGAGTCTCAATCTGAGCTCTACACCGTTTAATAGAAATTTGTCCTGATTGAAGACATCGCAGTGAAGACGACCAAGCATATCCACGGGCGTGGCTCTAGAGAAATATTTACATCTGCTTGCGAAACCCGTATTGTTACTGCCGGTAGTCTCCTCAAAATATCCGGGAGTGTCGGAATACCATAATCCGGATGTGAGATGCGACTTTTTAGCTGCATCACCATAGTTTAACAAGGTTTCGATGTAAGCTCTGTACGCGTATGCATTATTACTCGGGGAGACCAATTTTTGATTGAAGTAAACATCGGTCTGATTGAAGAGGGTATGCAGGAAATTGTTCGCCGGGGCCACTATTGCTGTTGTATCTTGTCCGATATTAAGTACACGAGCACATACCTTGAGCATCGTGTGTGAGAGATCAATGTACTCGTCGCCCTGACCCGGTACGACGAATTCAATCGGTGCGTCATCAGTTAGTGCTGAGACGGGTTTGTACTGTACCCATTGACCACCCTCGATAGAAGTCTGAGTAGGTGGCAGAGTAAAGAGGTCTAGTTCGGATTTCAAGCATTCGCAGGAATGAGCATGTAGGTAGGCCATTTCAGCGGATGTGATTAGCAGGAGTATATACAACGGTTTTTTACAAGGGTCCGAAAATATCCGACACAGCTCTTTTCTTGCAGCACTTTTTCTTTTTACTTTTGACGAGTGTCTTTCTGGTAGTTTTTGTCTTCTTCTTCTTCGAACGAGTCTTGGCAGGCTTTTTTTTCTCTGAGTTTTCTTGACAGTCTTACGAGTTTTAGTAGATTTAGACGAAGCACTTGCTATGGAGAGGCGCGGTTCACGAACAAGACTAGACTGGTCATACGCTCGTCCATACTTGAGTTTATAACCCTCACCTCTCATAACCTTTTCAAGCCCTTCCTGGGCCTTCCGCTTCAGGTTCTGACCTGTCTCGGCGGCTCGTGTTTTAAATGCCTGTTTCCACGGTACATCGTTATCCAGGTCCGAGACGAAATTCATACCGCTGCGTAAAACCTCTCTACCAACCGTACGTGCGCCCCGCTTCAACATGGGAATAGCCCGACGAAATAACCCTCCCAGGAAACTACCGATACCGTGACCCCGTTGGTTGGCTGCTCCGACAAAAACGCGATCGATTCCGCCGCCTATTTGTGACTCGTAATGCTCGATGTAGTGCGACATTCTCGCCAGGTGTACGCAGTGATCTAGAGAATCTTCTTGAAGTGTAGTGTGACCGTCAGCGTCCCGTGATCAAATGGTATAGGCTTACCCTGGTGATCTCTTATAGATATTTCGATCGTCCGAAAACTCGATAGCAGTAAAGGCAGATAGTGTGGCGGCGAAAACGTTTTTACCTCTGTACTAGTGTTATCGGAACTTTGCCTAGCCTGTAGTATACGTAGAAGCGGTGCATAGACGTCTCCCACGATGCGTGGTTCGATGATATCACAGTAGACGAACATGAGTGACGGTATCTTTTGTACGTCTTTAACGGCCTTCTCAGCTATGAATATCATCGGTGTATCATTCTTGGCCGGCAGGTATGTTAAAGGGTATTGTATTTCGACAATAGCAACTTCCCACTCGCCATGAAGTTCGATCGTGCGTGGTAGTTGAGTAATATAGCAGCAGGTCTTGTTATCCGGCTAAATTTGCATCGAGCTATTACTCGGTAGGGTTATGTAGAACTGAGACCTCATCATGGAGTGAGTTCCTGGAGACTAGCTGCGGAGATCCAACTGTTGAACTTGTCGGCATAACCTTTCCAGCTGACAAGAAGCTTCTTACTAGGACCACGTCCCTTGCTGCGTATGATTTTATCAATTTGAAACGTAGTACCCTCGAGGTCCTTGCTCACGCGTTGTAGTTCGGGCTCGTAGAAATATCCGTCGATCTCCTCTCCCGAAAGATCCTCTATCTCGTATACTACCGGTGAACCTGTTACAACCCGCCGAATCTTGAACAACTCCTCGCTCCAGTTAGCCTCGTACCCTTCAGCGAAGGTACCTTTTGTCTTACTTATACGCACAAGATCTCCTGTCTTGTATTTTGGTTTTCTGGTTCTGTGTAACGGTTGGCTACGTTGAATATTCGCTCGTGCCTCTGCCGCGTTATAGAGTGTCACCTCGGAAGGTGCCATCTTGATGCTCGAGTGTACGGTGTTATTATACGAGCTGATGAGCTTTTCTAAAACATCGATGTAGCGGTGGGTATTTTTATGCGTAAAGTATCTCCACATACGCTCCTTCAACGTACGATTAAATCGTTCAACTACGGCTGCTTTTATGTCAGGGTTACGCGCCACGCGAAAACGTATATCATTTTCAGCTAGTAGTTTTTGAAACGCCGCGCCCACGAACTCTTTACCCTTGTCGCTTTGTAGGGTCTCGGGACGGCGCTCCGTGGACGATAATATCTGTTTAAAACCAGTAGCTACGTCTCCAGTGGCTTTACGATACAACGGAACCACCCATACAAATTTGCTCAGGACATCGATGACTACCAGCAAGTAACGGATGCCATCATTATGTTCCTTTATAGACCCAACTTCAACCAAATCTGCTTCCCAAAGATCGTCTATATTGGACACATTGTACCGCAGTCTTGGGAATTTCCGACGTACCGGTTTATGTAGATTATAGGTGTCCTGGGTACCTAGCCATTTTTCTATTGCGCTGTCGTTTACTCCCCGAGCTGCCTTTTTCAACTTCCTGGCCCCCGCGTAACCTGCTGGGCAGGAGGGATCGAAGTACAGCCGTTCCAACTCTTTCATTTTCGTAGGCCAAATGTTAACCAGCTAGTCGGTTGCTGCGAGGCTTTCTCAGGTGTTTCCGATGTTCCTCGAAATCTCGAAGGTGAGAAGGAATTGTCTTCTGACTTAACGGAATCGCTGCTGCTCGCGGTATTTCTTCGTTCGTGTGGAGTTCGGAGTCTTTTAGTCCTGCTCCGTGTCGCAGAGAGTACTGCGGTCGAGGGTGAAGGCACTTGAACATTCCTCCAAACATTATCATTTCCGACATATTCTCGCGGAACATTGATGCTATGAAGCAAGCGTGCGTACGCATGTCTACCATGAGGCTGAAAACTTTTTCTCGAACGCACAGTGTCGTTAACTAGATCAACGAGATTTGTCCCAGGGATGGCTACGTTGTCTATAGTTACACCGCCTCGGCTATCCCATGGAATCCGTGAAGGGTATTCGGCCAGATGTTTTAGAAGAAGCTCCACTTTTGGCTGGTATTTTTTCGGTACTGTCGAGGCAATTTTCGCTATCATCTGCTGTTTGTCACTAGAAAGTTCATTTCCTTTCTCGGATGTCCCACCCGTAGAATTCGATTTATCAGGAATGGAGTGGAGATCTAGGCGTAGCGGTTTTCTCGAGTCCTCGGCGAAATATAGAAAACGTTGTAAAATTTGCTGATAAAGCTTCCACCTCGTCGCGTCATCCAGGTCGGGAGTGTTCAGGATATTACGCATTTCGTTATCAAGCCTGGAGGTGGGCGAGGTTGTACTTTTCTCATCATTCTCACTGCTGACTTGCGAAGCTGCGGCCGATGAGGAAATATTGCGTTGAAACCGTTCTATGGTATCCGAGGGAATTAAAACCATCTTCTTTGCATGTTCCATTTTACACCCTTATTTATTATCCAAACAGTTGACCAAAAAGCGTCCCAAGAATGGGTGCTATCAGCATAGGTAGAAATCCGCTTCCGTGTTGAACTAGTAATTTTTTCTTGCTCTTCCAGCTACCCTTGTTAGTGGTAGTGATGGCGATATTTTCCAATTGTATCGATATTTCGTATCGATACGTATTGATGGTCAGTGTATCGATACACATGGAATATCGGCAGCGAAGTATCGATATCATTGGTATCGATACTTGCAATGGAAATTAAAACAAACCGTGAAAATGAATTCTTTATTCGAATGTGATTTTTCACAGAAGGTTATAAGGACATTGGGTATGCATAGTGAATTCTATAGATAATTCTATATATAATATTATAATTCAAATATAATTTTTTTTTCGCAATAAAAATGTATGATATAATAAATTCAAGATGATAGTTTAGCGGTTGTCGATCTGTTTTCTCGCCTGAAATATTGACATCGCATGAAACGCAACGATGCCCTGTCTACACACGCACTTCAAGATCGGGTATATTTAGGGTCTTGGCCAATCACCGAATTTCCACAACAGAAGTGAGCAAACAGTTGACAGATTTCTTAAATATACCCGATCTTGAAGTGCATGTGTAGACAGGGCACGAGTGACGCAACGGTTTTATCGAACTTCGATATCTGTGGGTTGAGTATCGATACTTGCAAATATCGGCAAATAAAATATCGATACAAAATATCGATATATCGATGGAAGAGTATCGATATTGAGAATATCGATACTGTATCGCCCATCACTAGTTAGTGGACAGTTTACGAAGAAGCTGCTTATGTCTGGCAAGTCGGGCCTTCTCTCGCCTACTGAGTATGACGTTTCCGCGCACGGTGTTCAAAGCACATTCACAGATATTTTTCACGGGCGAATTATCGGCTGTGCGTAGTAGAGCTAACCTCTGCTGAGGCTTTAAGCAGCACAATGCCTTCAGCGTCTCAGTGTTGGAGCTTCCGAATCGTCTACGAGCCTCGGCACTCCGTCTGGAACCAGCTCTACTTTGGACGGAGTCCGTCCTAGCGTCAATTTGGCCGGTGCGTGGCATTACAAACGAATGACTGGTAGACCCTGCTGAACGCGTGACTTTATATCCTTTCTTGGGATGTATACAAACTGCTGCTTGTCCCCGGGAAATATACTACTACGATAGCGACAGTTTTCGGGGGTACCTTGTTTCAGATCAAGTAAGAGATAGCCGTGGGGACGAGCTGTCGCATCGTGGTAAGCCTCCTGAACAAAGCGCGGATCCTCAGGATATACCTGACGAGCTAAATGTTGTACCTGGGCGCGATCTCGCGGATTCTTGAAGAATATAATATAATTCGCGTTGAGAGAAATATCACGCTGCCCGCGACCCTGATGAAACAAGTTCTGCGTGATGAAAAATACACTCAGATTCTTATGGTGACAGCCTTTGGTGAAAAGATCAACGATTATATTATTGGATGCTTCTCGCATAAGATCATCTATTATAAGCAACTTGGGTAGCGTGTTTGAGTCATAATCAGATTCTTGGGGTGGGCCTTCTCGATACTCGATGTCACTAAGCGGTGCGGTGTCTCCTTTTTTAATGCCGTGGAGTGATTGCTGCTCTGCGTAATACCATATTATACGATTGAAGCGAGTGTCACACATATTCTCAATATGTCGAAGGAAATTTTTCACGGAAACTGATTTTCCACAGCCAGAGGGCCCGGCTATTATCGCAGAAAACGGGTGATTCCAACGGGTATCCATTTCCCGGTATGAATAGAATGCAAAGTTTTCGACCTTTCAACGCGAGCGACTCGACAACTATGCTGAGATCAGGATGAAAAAGTTACTACATCACAAATGGTATTTTTTATCCCCGCGGTGGGGAGCCCCGTCGGCGCGGTACGCGCCATCTTCCAGCTAATACTAAGCGCGCTGATAGGCTCAGCAAACCGGTGGTAAACAGCTGATAAATAGCGTGTGAACTGCTAGCATGCCCTATACGCCTGAACCAGCCGATATTTAGCGTATATAAAAGAAGCATGAAAAAGATAGCTGCTTGTCGAGAGCCGAACTTTGGTCGCTTGGACCACTATGATTGAGCTTCCAGCTACAAGTAAGAAGTCAAAGGCGTTACAACTATTTAAAGTCAGAGATATTTTTAAGATTCTGAAGCTATACCTTCAACTCTATCCACCCTTCGGGAATCATTTCTTACAGCCTAGCAGGGAGGTATTTTTAGGAGAGGGGTAATAAAGGTGTACAACTGTACAAGAAATAATATTTGTTTTCATTCATAGTTTTATTCAACCTTGGGATTTTGCCAGTAGGAGTAGGTAAATGAAAGGGCTTAGAATTAACGATAATGTGAAATACTTCGTAAATTCTTTTATTACGAAATCCATAATTAACCTGAATGCCACTCTCATGGTATAGGATTTCGACAGTCAGGAGTGCCGCACAACAAGTGCTATACATATATTTATATTTATATTTTTACAATTAAACTAGCTTAACCGATTTTGAAAGGTACAGGTATTTTCCTAAACTTAATAGTAAAGTCTTATTTTGTTGAACAGTTAGGCAGTGCTATGTCCTGCTGATTATATTATCCTAGGCCTAGTATAACATGCAGCTTATAAGAGAGACAGTTTAAAGACTACGCTATATACTAGTTTACAAGCAATGTACAGCTAAAATACAATAAAAACTAACCTAACACGAAGCTGGTCGTAGTGTGTCATATTGACACGGCTCGCGTCTCGTATTCGACTCAGGGCTGGATCTGCTACTCGTCTGTATGTCCGTAGGGGAGAGTATCATAGCTGTTCCTGCAACATCGTCTCTTAACAAAAACTGGCCGACATGTTTTCGTTTGATCGCGAGTCACCACATCATCCATTGCGGTTCGTCGGATCGCACGAAACTTCAATTTAATACTCTCCCCCTCCTCAACTACCATTTCACGTACTGCGTTGAAATTTATCTTTTTACGCGTCATGTAATTGAGGGTAATTCCCTTCACCTTGCAGACCTCTATCTCTTCCCCGCCTGGGCATACTACGATGAAGGCGTAAAACTTTGCCCCGCCGGAAACAAAAGCCCTGATGTAGCTACCCTCGCCGTATTGCTCGAGCTCATCTGTCAGGTCGCCTAGAAAACTACCTACAGGCGGTTCGTACTCTCCGGCTACGTTTGACCGCACGTAAATGACTGAGTCGGTATCATAATATAACACCCTACGATCCAGCTTCTCTAGATTACCATATAATTTGAGCCGCGCCTGTGCCGTGGTATAAGCGGCTATAACTACGTTCGCAAGACTCGAAGCTTCTACGCTTTCATCTTTGTATGACCAGCGAGCGTATACTACATCGTCGTTTACCGGTACAAGGTCCTCCAGCACGATTGCCGGGCTTGTCACTAGACTCAGTAGTTTCTCTCTGGTCTTAACTACGCTCGTTTTTGAGAGATTGTCTCGCTGGCCAAACTTACCCCAGAACGAATTGAGGCATAACTTTGACACAGAGCGCAGCCCCGGATTCTTTTCTATTTTTGCCTTATCTAAAATGATTCCCTCCACCCGGGCGTACTCTTCGAGATATCGAGACCGAGACTCTTCATTCACGCAGCCAGCGGGCCAGCCACTCGCCTCTTGCTTTATTTTTAGGAAAGTGTCGATATACTGGGCAAAGTGACCACCCTCCCGGGTAGAGGGATCAAACGCCGTGATCTCATACTGCCAGATCTCCGATACCGACACTACCCTATACCCCATCGCGACGGCCTTCTTCACCTCGTCAGAGACCCATGTTCCGCTTAGGTAGCGATCATGCTCGTGCATATGCGGACACGGCCCTTGTTCCATATCTCTACAGCACGAGCTACACAAAGGGAACATGAGCTTGCCATGCATGCGAAGGGGTAGTACCGGATGATTGAGATTCCTAGGCGCAAGTACCTTACACTTAATTAGTCCTTCGACTCTAGCTAAATCTATACCGTTGGCCCCGGTTAGTCTTTTACAATCCTCACCTACGTAGACGACGGGGTGCCCCTTTGGGAATTTGCCGGTTTTACAGATGCAGGGGTATAACGAGCAAACATCCACATAACGGATTCCTCACCGAGTCGGACGTCCACTTCGCGGTATCTCGATGTATTACCCGTCCGACCACCGTAGAATGCCTCACGCGGATCCAGTTTAGCATTCTCCGCACTCGGTAGAAACCCGCTATGTTCGAGGTATACCCGCACCTCACCCCTTGCATCCAAGAACCGTGAAAATTCACACTCCCACATCTCCTCTACGATGAAGCCATGCGCCCGCATGTGTCGCGTTTTAGCATAAGTCTCCTCGAGCCGTCTATCCATAGTTTCCCCGCCTACACTTAGCTTGTCCCTATTTACTCGAAAACAGCGGGGGCAGCCATGCCAATAGCACCCGTGAAATTCGAGAACGTGACGGCTGCTATCCTCCGCTACGTAATAGCCATCCACCCGACGGCCCAGCACCCGCTGCTCCCGAGCCCTACCTGCGTGCAGAATCTCGCGTCCTAGCTCACGCTCCCGCCATACCAGCCACTGAATAGCCTTGCTGGATTGTTTATCGGCTAGTCTGTAACCAGCAGGTGGAATAATGCCGATACTATTATCGCGAAGGAAATTCTTTCGGAACACCATGGAACATGCCGAAGCTATCGTCGTGCTCTCCATGAAGGGACAAACATCGCCGGTTCGTTGAAATATCTCTCGGAATGCTATGCACGCGAGGCGTAAGATAGTAACGTCCGAGCGACAGTACTCTACGATTTCCCTGCCAAAATCAAAAACATAGCCCTCTCGTACTGCCGCTTCGTACCATGCAAAGAAACGATCCCGTGCTTCGGCAGACATGGTGTCCGGTGAGTAAAACTCAGGCGCAGGTAGCACCCCCACATACCCCTAGTTAGCCGCGGTATTAAAGAGATGCGGAAATAGACCCTTCTGAGTGGCCTCAGGTAATCCGAAGGCCTTAGGTAATGCGGATAAGGCCATCGGCATGTAGGCTAGCGAATCTAGAAAACGGACATTGCCCGTCTCCAGAAGAACTATTTTACTACCGTTCAGTATTACCTGCGGGGCCTCTCCACCTCTCTCTACCAGGTAGCGAAGAATAAATTGGGCGTCGAAACCTTTCGCGGTATGCGCTATACATATCACCTTCTTATAACCCTCGACTCGATTATCAGCCAATTCTACTAGACTACGGACCGGGGCCTCCCTAAATACAAACTCCCGTTGCTCGCCACAATCATCACACGCCTCGAGAATACTCGCCCCTATACAACGTGTACAAGTTCGCTGCGCAACACACAAATTTGGCACGTGAATGTTAATCGTCTCGTCGCCGTCCACAGTCTCGTCCTGTCTTGTCTCGAAATCGTAAAAAATAAAGATATAATTTGGCTGCTCGCCGGTGTTCCGCTTCACAGGTCGCATGTAGCAACGGTGATTAATCTCCTGAATCGGGCGACAGGTCCTGCAGTATGCTCTCCCACAGATATGTTTCCCCTTTGAGGTATCCGTAAAGATATCGCAGGTTCCGCATATCCGCAGAGTACCGCAGACCGAACGCTTGCCTCTAAACGATCCCTGCAGGGTGTGCCGTCTATAGCACTCTACACCGTAAAAGTCGCGCAGACAGAGTTCGCACCCGACTTTTTCGACCATCTTATCACATGCAGGAGTCGACAGACAACGATTACATTTATTTGAGCATCTATGCTCGTTACCATGCGAGTAGGCCACATTACAAGGTTGACAAAAAAAATCAGCGGCAGCAGCACCCCGCATATTTAGGATGGCGTCGTAATATCCAACTCGCGGATAATAAAGAATATTCAGTCTGTGTACAATGTCACGATTACCCATACCCAGTACTATATCCTCGCCGTTGTAAAGCGGTCGACCACCCTTTCCTATCGTCTCACTGTCATAAACTAAAATCGCGAAACCCTCCCGTGCCAAATATTGTTGAAACTGCGCAACTTCCTCGATACCGCAGCCCTCCTCAGGTATAACAACCCCTGCCTCCAGCGTCAACTGACGAGCCTTCTCGCCCTGATACCTTTTTCCGGATGCCCTAGCCCTATTCCACTCAGCCTGTAACGGTCCATCCCGTACAGAACCTCTCCTCGCATGCACCGCGGCGGCGAACAATGCCCTCGGTAGACATAGATTATCTCCATTTGTTATGGTTAGAATCGAACGTTTACCGACTAGTTGTTCGCCGTTCAGAGCCACGCGTCTTCCCCGGCCTGTAGGGACAGCTATAGTCATTATATTTACCGAGAACGGTTGATCAGTTGAAAATTCACTCGCGCTCTGTGTTACCCGGAACACAAGACCCCATAAATCCTCAAAGCGAAAATCGCGAGCCGGTCGAAAACTTAACCCCGCAGACCCCCTTGTAAACCCCTCAGTCGTGAAGCTAATACCCATAATGTCGTTCGGAGAGCAAAGCGAGATGAAGTAACTGTACAGCTCGCGGAAAGCCTCTTCTAGCCAAGTGAGTGGATTTGCTGATTCAGGCGGAGTGGCAATTCTTACAGTGATCTGACTACCGCCTAACCCGAAACGTTCGAAGCGTCTATTTATCCGCCTAATTATATGAAATCTTCTCGAATTCAGGCTATCATTCACCTCTGGCTGCTCCGTGTGTACATTTTCAGGCGGTCTGTCGTCAACCTCTGACGCTCCAGTAGCAGGAGGCTCTTCCGCTGACCGACGTCCACCACCGAGCTGGCTGGCCTGTAGCTTCGAGGTGCTGGCTCCCTCGTTCACCCCGAATAGCCATCTTCGCGAGCGAACCCTCACGACTGGTTGACTAGCTGCGAAGATTGAATAAAACCATTGGTTTTTTTTTTCTCCATCGGTTCGAAATATAATACTTAATTCTATACTCTAAAGTAAGGAAGCGTACAATAAAAACTACTCCTCCCCGGAGGCTGCGTGGAATCCGTCCGGAAGTTCGCCATAAGGGGATGGTATTATTAATGTTTCGATCGAATCGAAATCCGAAGGAAGATTTTCCCGAAAATCATCCGTACCGACGTTAGCAACTATAGAATCATGAATCTCCTCAGCAGAGATGTCAATAGTATCCGCTGTTTGAGAAGGGGAAATTGTAAAAAAAAAAAGAGAATACGAAAGGTTTCACGGACTAGAACAGACAAGTCTACCGGCGTATAGTCTTATTACAGTAAATTACGAAGAGTACTTACACTCCACCTGGCTGAAAACATTGGGGTCGGCAGGCGATAAGGGGGCAGCGACATCGTCATCTTCTTCTTCCGAGTTACTCGCCTCAGCTATTACAATAAGAATTGAAGAAAGAAGGTATTAAAAAACGTTTATAAACTCTCCCCCGAATAACAACTGGATAATAACATTGTTATACGTGATTACGAGGTAATCTACTTACATTCTCCGGAACTAAGTATGATGCATACATCATCCTCTAATACGGGATAGCTGGTCTCACCATCTCGAAGTCTCGGTTGTCGGCCTGTCGAGCGCTCCACGCTTTTCATCGACTCTGGCGAGGAAGGTTCTTCTACCTCGAGTATGGACACCTGCGATAGACGCTCGACCGTCTCGCTAATCAACTCCGGCCTCTCGGTGGTTTTATCCACGGATAACACTGGCTCGGCCTGTATCACAGGCTCTTGTATCAGCGAGGCTGTAGCTGACCGTTCGAGCGTTTCGACTGCCTCGACTAGCATCGCGTCATCTTCGCGTCGTTGTTGGAACGTGACCTCGTCTGAAAATGTCAGCTCTGGATGAGGCACTGCTCTAACCGCGAAATAGAATATAATATAAAAATTGAATAACTGTTTTCACTTACCGGGCTGCGTAGGATGAAGCGACTGTAAAGCTCTGAGGCTTTCGAAGAAAGGTTGCACCACTGGCTGATCTTGAAGATTCATAAAGCGCAAATGCGCCTCGATCACTTGCATGCAAAGTAGATTGCCCCTCAACAAATTATTACGGTGTATCAGGGCAATTATGTTCGCGTTACAAGTACCTATTATTTGACGGAATATTGACAGCAAGATATCGGTAGAGTTTATACGCGGTATACGACTAAAATGCGGAGAGTTCGCGCCTCCGTACACGAGTCTCGGCTCTTTGCTTGTCAGATACCGCAGTACCGAGAAGGTGACTCTTCTGATTCCGGCTACAGTTTGCGACACCAGTATGACTCAAAGTGATTTCGGTAAAGCAAGAGTTCAGAACACGAGTCAGACTACCGTAAGTAAGTATAAAATCGGATATTTTCAAAATACAGAACAGTAACGAACGGAGTTTCCGACTCTGAGATTTTTTCAGTTATGGTACGAATTCGGACATGACACTCCGCTATATCTACCCTGTCGGACACTTACACCAGCACCCTACTCGCGGTGGGGGCGAGAAGGAGGGGGTGGAAGACAGTTGTTACCACGCACCTAACCTTAATTGTTTTTAGACTACCTCCATTGGGACAATCGTGGCAGCAATAGCCCACTGATTAAGACTCTAGGAACTAATTACTTTTCGAGCCCACTGAAAGGGTTTTCAATTAACGAGCATCGCAGACACCGATACAATGGCTCCGGAAAATATCCCCATTGTTCATAGTGCAAAATAGCTCTGTGCCCCATGATCGCGGGGCTAGCCTTTCTACGGTGCCGGCACCCCCTCAGGTATATCTGCTACGGCTGATTGATCGGGGTGACTACCTGTGAAATGAGTGTATAACCACTTAGCCGTAGCATAGCATGAGGATTATACACTGCAACCTTTTTTTTTTGCATGTAGCAACTTGACCATGTACCCACATTGAACAAGTCGTGGCCTGCGCACTCTGAGGTAAAACCTTTTCATTCTACTCAGACTTTGTTTACCTGTCCGGTAAGGCTTTAGGCACTCAGTAATCCGTTTTTTCACTTGCTTGAAATTTTTCTGGAAAATCCTCAAACAGACCGGAGTATCTGGAGAATAATTACATTTTATTACCCAGGTACAGTGTCGCTCAGGCCTCGGTGCTCTGTGCTGTTAATAGTCTAGGAGAGGTTCAAAGCGGGTTTTTTTTTGCGATAATTTTACAGGGCTACGTGTTCTCGGGTACTCCTCTAACAGGACAGGACTTGTCGCGGAAGATACTACTTGCAGAAGGACGGCTTGTGCGTCACAAGCTAAGCTTTTACTCGAAAAAAGATTACAAAAAAATTTCACCTCCCTCCGGTTTACCTGGTCCGTACTGGAGGTGGAAACCCTTGAAATAACACTGTATTCCCTCGTCCATCATCCAAAATCACCTCGAACTCCGAGTCGCTTACACCCGGAACTTGTCAACTACGTAAGCGTGAAGTAATCATGTCCACTGACGAATTTGTGCGCGATATCGCCCTCTCAACCGGGATGCAGGGTAAACATTTGAAACTACGAAAAAAGTTACTACTGTCGACTAGGTACGGACTAATTAATTCTTCCTCTAAAACGGCAGTGGTCGGGTATATATTAACCAGTGAGTATAGTTTCGAGCCCGTTGTGCAAATTAACGGGTCTGGTGTTACTGGGGTTACCCTACGGATGGCTACATGGATAAATCTGAGACGAAACGTCGAGACCATCTCTGAACACTTCGAGTCCACGGAATCGGACATTGATGATAGCTCAAAGTACACCCCCTTGGACCTGGGAGGCCTAACACTGTCGTTTACCACTGCCTGGGGTGAGAAAGCGATTATTCTGACCGAGCGGGAGGGAATACTGAGTATGCGTGAAACAACTCCAGACCTCGAACCATTGCCTAAAAAAGCGAAATCGTCAACACCCTTCATTGTATTGCAACACGTAACATATAATGGACTTGCTACTATCGCTCCCTGCATCTCCGAGTATCTGAGAGACTTATCAAAACGCTCTTCCGAAATAAATCAGTGCAAGAATGAGCTGATTAAAGAACTCGCTGGGCTAGCTCACAGTCATGACCTCCTGGATGCCCCGTTTGACCAGCTCACCGATCTTGTCTCGCAGAAATTCGATGAGAAACAGCTAGTCGTCAAGAGTGTTGTGAAACCACGTTTTGCGAAGAACTATTTCAAGATGACAATGCTTGAGATAAAAGCCTTATTTACCGATGAACTTGCCGAGGAGATTAAAAGTGTTCTAGAGTCTACGAGATCCTTAAGAAGATAGAGACTGTACATTTAGCTATATAGTCTGTGCTACACCGGTATTAATTTAGCTAAATGAATAAACACCAGCTCAAACCATAATCAATTGTACTCCTTTCACGACCCTTGACTGATCTTCCTCGCCTTTATTCATAATTTTCGTAGCGAAAGGACCTAGGTCAGATATATCTATATATATTTCGGAGCCATACTGCAGAAGCCTCGGAACCATGGCCAGGTATATCTATGTATATATATATTTCGGACCCATACTGCAGAAGCAACGGAACCAAGGGTAGGTATATCTATATATATTTCGGACCCATACTGCAGGAGCCTCGGAACCATGGCCAGGTATATCTATTGTAACATTGCATGTTACGACAGGCTCCTCACCCCTTAAACGACCTTAGCGGAGTGGATGAAAATGAGAGAATGAGTAGATAGACCCCGAGGTCCGATAGAAATTCCGAGAGGCGACCGTGACCGACTAAAGACTGTTGAGCATATTATTTATTCTTTTGTTTTGTTTTACGACTTTTCTCTAACATGTGGGAGACGAGGCCCAGCCGACGGCTAAGATACTGTGACAGAGACACACCACTACCGACGCAAGACGTCCCAGTATCGACTGTTTGGATCCTACTCGACGAACGCCACCCAAAAGCTTCGGAGGATAGTTAGTGGCCACGCTACCTCCTGCTAGTAATCTAGAGGACACGGGGGAGTGCCAAGGGCATTCTACAACGGGGGATATCGGTGGTGGAAGAGATTCCCGCCACCAGGAAGAGCCTGCATCCCGTGAGCCTCCGACGTAGCAAGCTAAAATCATCGTGGCGAACTTTGAATTACGCGCGTGGCGACCACCGGTCGCCATGCTTAAGGGATCCTTCGGTCGATACGAAAATCGATATTTGGCCGTAACACGAGGGCGCTGATTACCGGCGCCATGCGGTCTAGTCACTCTTCGTTAGACTAGCTTCCGAAGCACTTGCGTCGAGCAAGAATTAGTTGCGTCAGTAAAATACTTCTTTATATTGCGTTTGAGCCTCGTGGGCCTTCGATTAGGTATCGGTGTGAGTGTGCTTTCCCGAGGAATAGTTCCCCAGAGGGATAAGGAAGATGTTGTTCGAGAACGAGAAAGCCTCGTTCCTCAGGTGGCTGGAAGACGGTAAGCGTTAGCCATTCTTACCCATGCTAATTTGGATTCGGCAACGGCCGTCAGCCATATTGCCTTTGTGCAGCCACGAGGCTAATTAACATTTTTGGAATCGAATTATACCGATTTCCGAGAGGTAGGCCGTCACCAGTGTCCCCATGTATTAGAGTTTACCGTTCGAGTTACTATTTTTGTAGAGAAATATCGAGTATTATAGTCTGTCAAGTTCGGGTTTGATATCTGTCGTACACGAGTGCGACAGAGATAGTCGTAGTCAGTCACTGTCGCTCTCTCTTCCTCCCGTGGGGAGAGACATAGCTATTCGTTATTTGGACTTCGAGTCTTTGTTTTTCGGGTTCGAGTCAATAAAGAATTCGATTTAATTATTAGTCGCGTTATTCGCAGAGTTAGGTTAAGTTAGTCTAAGTGAGATCTGTAAATATTACTTCGTAGATCAATTTCATTTTTCTAGTCTTTATTACGAGCCGAAGGCTCACCCATTGTAAATAATAGCCTGTTAATTAGTTGTAAGTTCTCCTCGTGGAGTCTGGTTAACGTTTTAGTTGAGATATCGTCCCACGAGGACCGAGTTTGTCGAGTTATTTAATTTTTGCATGATTTTCCTTTGTTATTGCTATCCTACGTGGAAGCCAGTAGTCTATTAGATATTGTAAAACTCGCCAAACGTGGCCGGGTCACTTTTACACGACCTGTGGCCGTTCTTTCTACGAGGGAATTTATTCCCGATTGTTAAAATTATTATTTCTATTTCTTTTCTATTTTATTGAATAAATTCTATTTTTTTTTTATTGTCAAATTCAAACGCTCGAGTCGTTATTTAACGTCCCGCTAATCCTTCAATTAATCCTGACCCCTCTCCGCGGTACTGTAGCTAGCCGACGCTTTACGTACCCGTAGGATATATTTTGTTTATATTTTTGAACGTGGCGGTTATCCGCCTGGCGCCCAGCATATTTTTCAGGTAATTAACGTTGGCCAATTGTCGAGTGGACGGCTCTCGGAGGCTAGCATCCGGTCTAGTTCGAGGGCTAAATAAAATCCACGTCACAAATTGGCGCCCAACGTGGGGCTCGAGAAAATTAAATTGTAGTTTTGTTGAATAATTATTCGCTTTTGGGTAACGGCTTCTCTGTTGCCAAGAGACTTCGGGTCAAATATTTAGTTTTCTCTGTCTACCGGAGAAGGATCAGCGGCGCGTACGCTCGCAGCGACTTTGTATTGAAGCCGTACCGCGGCAATTCTTTTGTTTATCGTAGCGATTCAAATTCTCTTATTTTATTCTTCGGGTATTTCTTTTGATTTACGAAACAATTTTGCGTTCGGGAATTGTTGAATTCTCTCGAGGGATTCGGATTTTTTTCTACGTTTTGGTTAAATTAATGAATAAATTTTTTTTTTGCCGTGTTCTCTCCGAGAGAGTAAAATACTCGATTATAGCGTAGTACAAAACGTTATATGCGCAGGGACACTGGACACGGACCCCTAAGCTTAATATTAAGAGCCATTCGCTATTATTAAGATTATAAAATAATATCTGCTTGTTATTGAATTGTGTTTGTTTGTTTTTTTTTTTTGTGTACTATTTCCCTGTGCATGCCTGGTGGTGGATAAATTGTATCAGGTGATCGAATAGTGACGAACCGCTGTAACGAAACATACTGAGTACCAGTGAAGTCCTACCACAACGATCACCGGGGGAAACAACATTTAATTTTCAAATAAATAATCTCAAATAGCTAGCTAGCGAGGGTCTTGTCTAGAATCCAACGGCTAACATTATTCTATATTTCGGGTTCGTGAAACTATTCTCTAACGTGGGGGAAGAGCAAAGTCCAGACTCGACGGACTCTGAGTACACCCCGCGCCGAGGGGAATGTTTACGCGTCGTCATTGCGAATCGATTCGAAAATCATAGGTGTCGCGTAGATTCACATTTTGAGCTCTGGCTGTAGCAGTGGTGCTCAGGGGTGGGTTCTGAGGACCATATGATAGCAGTGGTTCTCAACTCACGGCTACCTCGACGAGTAGACTCGTCGAGAAGATAGAGTATAGCGCTTTGAGTATGTTTTAGTTTTTTTTTTTTGCGTATCTTTCGGGTTCGGGTTCGGGTTCGGGTTATCTTTCGAGTTCGAGTTCGAGTTCGAGTTGATTCTCGAGAGTGACTTTAAATCGAGTAATTTCATTACGCACGTTCGACTGCACTCTCGGAATAAGTATTGAGTTTAGTTCGGGACTTTTGATCTTTAGTTTCGAGTTCGCGTTGATTTTCGAGATCGAATTTAAATCGATTGGTTTCTTCACGCACGTCCAAGTGCACTTTCAGAACAAGTATCGCGTTCAGTGAGTGATTTTCTTTTTTTTCTTTTGTGGATTTCGTTTTTTTTTTTCCTGGAAGTTCGAGTTCGATTTTCGCGCTTTCAGTTAGTTTGCGTATTTTGTTTTTTTTTTGCGTTCGTGTTTTTCCCTTCGTTCGGAATATTTCTTTTTGGTGTCAACTGAGTCCTAGTTTCCTCATCGAGTCATGGCGTCAATAGATACCCCGTACGGATGCGCTTTGTGGGATTTAGATCACGCGGAGTTATCCCAGCTGTTGAGTTCGCTAAACGTAAGCACCACGGGCTCAAGCGCAGAGTTGAGAGATCGGTATTTGCGACATTGGCGGCGGCGCCAGGGCGAACTCACCATCCCCTGGGAGCCTGAGGACGAAACGATTTTCGCCTCAAACGTTGGATCGCGACCGGGTGGTAGTCAGGAGCACCAGAGAAACCCTTCGCCGACCCGGGTTTCGTTCGCGACTAATTTCGAGTCACGACCGGTGACGACAACAACCACGAGCATCATCTACACGACAGCTCAACCGGTTATGTCGACCATCGCCGACCCAAGGCCTGCGAGGAGTGCACCGAGCTCACCCCCGAGGCCAGCGAATACACGCGCCGGTTTAGATGCGAGCGACGCATACAGAGATTTTTATAGAGACC
This sequence comes from Tenthredo livida, assembly GCA_963992785.1. Taxonomy (NCBI): domain Eukaryota; kingdom Metazoa; phylum Arthropoda; class Insecta; order Hymenoptera; family Tenthredinidae; genus Tenthredo; species Tenthredo livida. The sequence continues at coordinate 7,995,507 of OZ023073.1, forward strand.
ATGCTGCATTCCGGGAAATTCTAGCCGAAGAAAGACCCGAGGTGATGCCGCGCCGATCCACGGTAAACCCGCGAGCGTTAGCTGCCTACGGTCACGAATACCTACGCGGTACACAGGTCGAGGTCCTGCGCGATAACAGGCCCCCACAGCTAGAGCTAGAGGACCGATATCGTAGATCGGAGGGAGTACGACCCGACCAAACGAGGGGAAGGCCCGAAACGGTAGAAATTAGCAATAGCCGGGACCCCCAGGACCTCGAGGACTTAGTACAGGAAGTACTGAGACGATTACCGCGGGAATCTCTTCCGAGAGGAGCGGTAGAACCCCGGGAAGATAGGGAACGTCAATCGCGCGTAGAACTACGGCCAACGGAGGGCCACACCCGCCGAGAGGTCGACTTCAGGCAAAACCGAAGCCTGTCGCCGGTAAATCCTCAACCGATCATTACCCACCCACCCTCCCAAGGTAGGCATCCCAGCACGAGGATGTGGGATGACCCGCACTCCAGCTGGGAAGACGTGACGACACCCGCGCGTTCGCACTGTAGAGACCGAGCCAAGGAGGTGGTCGAAGCGTTACGAAGGTGGAACATAAGGTTCGGAGGTAGTAGTGAACAAAGCGCGGAGGACTTTTTAAGCCGTCTCGATGATTGTAAGAGGTTCACTCCATTAAGCGGCAAAGAAGTGATACAGTCTCTGCCGATAGTATTCACGGGGATCGCCTCGGAGTGGCTACGACTCGAGCGAGATAGCTGGTCGAGCTACGAAGATTTCCGTCAGGAATTTAGAAGCTGGTTCGGCGACGAAACAGTAAATAAAAGATTCCGTCAGCAGGCCGCGTCGCGTACGCAGGGCGAAAACGAGTCGGTGACCGACTACTTGACCTGCATTCGGGGGTTATTAAATCGTATGACTAGGCCATACGCGTTGGAAGACCAACTAGATCTAGCATTCGAGAACCTTAAGCCGGAGATTCAGAACTTGTTAGACCGGAATCAAATATCCAATTTTAAAGAATTAGCTCGGGCTGCCACTGCTAAAGCAAGAAATTTAGCATCCTCGCGGGCGTACAAGCCACCCCCACCCGCTGACGCCGACGAGTCGTACATGTCGGAGCTAGCATGTAAGGCTAAGGCCAAGCAAGCGAAGAAAGCCCAGGCACTCGCGGCCGTGTATGAGTCTGTCGAGACTGCGGAGGCACCGGAGGCGCCGAAGGCTAAGTCAGCTCCAAAGACGAAAACGAAGGGCGGTAAGAGTCAAGGGGGGGGGAAGATGGCCTTGGAAAAGGCCATAACAGAGCAACTCGCGGCAATTCAGGCAAATTTAGAGAAAAGAATAGAGACCGCGACCGCGAACCTACAGCCTCGGCAGGCTAATCCAACCGCTCCGACATACCCCGTAGACGCGAGGGTAGCTACGAACACCAGGCCAACAATGGATGGTGGACCAGCGGTCACCTGTTTTAACTGTGATCGCAGAGGTCATATTTGGAGGGATTGCCCAGCGCCGAGGGTTCGTTTTTGCTATCATTGCGGTAGAAAAGGCGAAATAGCGACTACGTGTTCGCGTTGTCATCCGGGAAACGGAACTGGGGGCTCGCGAACAGGGCAAGGGAGTCACCCCCAATAGAAAACCCGAGCCCAAATAATCCTTATACCGAGCCGGATGCAGAATGCTTTCCGATGCAGACCCTTGAACTGCAGCCACGCTGGTTTTTAACAGTCAAAATCGGGAATTCGAAGGTTCGCGCTCTAATAGACACCGGGTCTTCCAGAAGTTTTTTAGGAGCTTCGGGAAAGAAAATCGCCGAAGAAAATGGTCGGGCCTTAAGCAAACCAGCTTTTGAACGGGTTATACTGGCAAACGGCGACACCGAAGCAGTCTTAGGGGAATTTATCGTGCCGATTGAATTGGCAGGAATAACCCACGAACTTGCGATCCGAATACTCCCGTCTGTAGCGTGGGATTGCATCCTCGGGATGGATTTTATTAGATTATTCGAGTTAGAGTTATATGGCGGAGACGATGCTTGGCGTCTAAAAGAAGGACCGACAGAGACAAATCCATTTTTCGAGTCATTGGCAGCGACCACGGGGTCAGCCAACGCGTGTTATGGTATAGCAGAATTAACTTCAGCGGAGAAAACGGTACTGGGAGAGTTTTTAGAGACTGAACTACCTGCGGTCACGGGCCCACTAGGACTAACAAGCCTAGCTGAGCATACCTTAGATACGCAGGGAAATTCGCCGATTAAACAAAGATATTATTTAGTATCACCGGTGGTACAAGCCGCGATCCATGCTGAAGTTGATCGGATGTTAGCCGAGGGTATAATCGAACCCTCACAAAGCGCGTGGTCAAGCCCCATAGTCATGGTCAAAAAGCCGAGTGGCAGTTATCGTTTTTGTTTAGACTTCCGTAAAGTAAATAGCGTCACAAAGAAGGACGCCTACCCGATCCCTTATATTAACGGGATTTTAGATAAATTACGTGCCGCGAGGTATATTTCGACGATTGATTTGAGTCAAGCCTATCATCAGATTCCCTTGCACCCAGATAGTCGCGAAGTCACTGCGTTCACTGCACCGGGCAGAGGCTTATTTCACTTTACGAGGATGCCATACGGACTCACCGGAGCCCCTGCCACGTTTCAACGATTAGTTGATAAATTAATTACACCGGATATGGAACCACATGTTTTCGCGTATTTGGACGATATTATTGTAGTGACGGACAATTTTGTAAAACATATAGACTGGCTCAAACGCGTTTGTGATCAAATCGCGAGGGCTGGTCTAACGTTAAATCCCGATAAGTGTGAATTTTGTAGAGATGAAGTAAGATATTTGGGGTTCAGAGTTAATAACGAGGGTTTACAAATAGACCCCGACAAGATCGAACCGATTGTTAGTTATCCGGCACCCCGGAACTTGAAACAATTGCGACGATTTTTAGGGATGGCCTCGTGGTACCGCCGATTTATTCCAGCGTTCGCGGGCTCCTCGGAGCCATTAACGCGGCTTTTACGCAAAGATAGACGGTGGGAATGGGGCGAAGAACAAGAACAAGCGTTCAACGAATTAAAATCCGCGTTAACCTCAGCCCCGGTATTATCGTGTCCTGATTTTCGAGTACCTTTTGTAGTGCAGACGGATGCCAGCGATTTTGGAATCGGCACCGTTTTGACTCAGACCATTGACGAGGTCGAACGAGTCATCGCATATGCGAGTCGTACTCTTTCTGAAGCCGAGAGAAAATATTCGGTGACAGAAAAAGAGTGTTTGGCTGTAATTTGGGCTATAAAGAAATTTCGCGCGTACCTCGAGGGGTATCATTTCACGGTGATAACGGATCACAGCAGCCTCCGATGGTTGCATAATTTGCATAATCCAACAGGTCGGCTTGCTAGGTGGGCATTAGAGCTCCTGGAGTATGACTTCGAGGTCATACATCGAAAGGGAGCTATGCACCATGTCCCCGACGCATTATCGCGCATGTACGAAGACGAGGTCGAGGACCTCGCAGCCGTGTATGTAGCCGCGATTAATGAAGCTCAAGATCCATGGTACACTAAGCGCGTACAAGAAGTTTTAGAGGCCCCGAAAAAGTATAGAGAATGGTCGGTGTTCGAAGGCCGACTGTATTATTTACGGCCGAATCCGGTGACCGAACCAATTATGGAAGACCTTAATCCGTGGGAATTAGTATTGCCCGCCGAACATCGCGACCGAGCGTTTATCGAAGCGCACGAAGACCCACAGGCTGGGCATCTCGGAGTCGAAAAGACATACGCGAGGATCCGCGAGGATTATTATTGGCCTGGCATGTTTAGAGATATCGTGCTCGCAATCCGCCGTTGTCAACCATGCCAACAGTGCAAGGTCGAACAGGCTCCGCCAGCTGGTCTGATGGGAGATCGCGTAGTTAATCAGCCGTGGACGGTCGTCGCAGCTGATGTCATGGGTCCGTTTCCTCGTAGTCGCTCTGGCTACGAATATTTATTAGTCTTCGAAGACCTTTTTACCAAGTGGGTGGAGTGCATTCCGTTGCGTAAAGCCAATGGGAAGAATATTATCGCGGCGTTTGAGGATTTAATTTCGTCTAGGTGGGGTACTCCGGAGGTATTTCTCACTGATAATGGCACCGAATTCGCAAATAAAGCCGTCAATGACATGTGCGCCGAATACAATATAGTACACGCTCACGTGCCTCCGTATCATGCGCAGGCAAATCCGGTTGAGAGGGTAAATCGCGTTCTGAAGACGATGATCACGGCCTATATCGAGAATGACCATCGGGACTGGGATGTTCATTTGCATGAATTCCATTTCGCATATAATTCCGCAGTGCATAGTTCACTGAAAGTAAGCCCGGCATTTTTAAACTTAGGTCGTGAACCGCGGCCTAGAGTGCAACTTCGACGCGCGGAGGAAGGTCCGGCGACTATTCCGGAACCGTGTCCGGCGAAGTGGGCTGAAAGAATGAACCGCCTACAAGAATTAAGAGATCTCGCGACCCACCATTTACAAAATGCACGCACTAGGCAGGCGCAATATTATAATCGACGTCACCGAGACGGCCACTATAAAGTAGGAGACCGAGTCTGGAAGCGAAACCGCGTCTTATCATCGGCTGCGAACTTCGTAGCTGCAAAATTAGCTCCTAAATTCGCGGGACCGTATATTGTAACGAAAGTAGTATCACCCGTCGTGTACGAGCTAGAGGATGAAACCGGTAGGACACTCGGTCGACACCATATAAAAGATTTTAAACCGTACGTCGCCCCCGAGGTAGACGTCAATCTCAGCGAATCCGAGGTGGAAGACGCATCTTCCGACGAGGCCTGAGAAAACCGTTCGCGTTCGTGTGTTCTGAGTTTGGTACTGAGTATTCGAGCACTATTGGATTCGAGTGTTTTGTTCTTTCTTTTGTTGGTTGAGTTAAGGAAATAGGATTTTCAGGAAGCTTGAAAAAAAAAAATATATTCGGTCAGTTCGGCGAATTAGTTTTTTTTTTTTTTCTATATTTTTTTTTTGAGTCGACTGCGCCGGCCAATTCGTAGTGGGACAATACTCCCAGTTATCTGGAGCTCATTAGAGGGGTTTTGGTTCTGTTTTTTTTTCATGGTTTATAGAGTCTTGAGGACTCGGGCATTGACGCCCTGTATTTAGTTTCGTTTTGTTTTGTTGGTTCGTAGTCTCTTATTTTATTTGTTTTTTTTTGTGTCATGTTTTTGGTCAAAATTATTGGTAATGAAATTACAATAGTCCTTTATTTTGCTATTTTTTTTTGTGTGGTTCGTTAGTTTCGAGTTTTCAGATATTAGACTCTTATTTTGATTTTGTTTTTTTTTGGGTGGGAAGTCGAACCCTTCCCTAAGTTTTTGTCTTTCTGCCTTCTGCAGGGGGAGAGTAGCGTGTGATGACTTAAAAATTTAACCGGGGGTTTTCATAAAATTACCTTCGTATTCCCTCCCCGGGGGAAAGTTTAGTTTGTTGAAAAGTTACGTTTAAGCCATCAGATCCAGACGGATCTGTAGACGTAAGACGCGGTGTGCGGCCGCCACTCGGAGTTCGGTCCATGGGTCAGTTTTGCAAGCGCTTCCGCCCCAGTGGTCCGTCTAAGGGGGGGGGAGTTGTAACATTGCATGTTACGACAGGCTCCTCACCCCTTAAACGACCTTAGCGGAGTGGATGAAAATGAGAGAATGAGTAGATAGACCCCGAGGTCCGATAGAAATTCCGAGAGGCGACCGTGACCGACTAAAGACTGTTGAGCATATTATTTATTCTTTTGTTTTGTTTTACGACTTTTCTCTAACATGTGGGAGACGAGGCCCAGCCGACGGCTAAGATACTGTGACAGAGACACACCACTACCGACGCAAGACGTCCCAGTATCGACTGTTTGGATCCTACTCGACGAACGCCACCCAAAAGCTTCGGAGGATAGTTAGTGGCCACGCTACCTCCTGCTAGTAATCTAGAGGACACGGGGGAGTGCCAAGGGCATTCTACAACGGGGGATATCGGTGGTGGAAGAGATTCCCGCCACCAGGAAGAGCCTGCATCCCGTGAGCCTCCGACGTAGCAAGCTAAAATCATCGTGGCGAACTTTGAATTACGCGCGTGGCGACCACCGGTCGCCATGCTTAAGGGATCCTTCGGTCGATACGAAAATCGATATTTGGCCGTAACACGAGGGCGCTGATTACCGGCGCCATGCGGTCTAGTCACTCTTCGTTAGACTAGCTTCCGAAGCACTTGCGTCGAGCAAGAATTAGTTGCGTCAGTAAAATACTTCTTTATATTGCGTTTGAGCCTCGTGGGCCTTCGATTAGGTATCGGTGTGAGTGTGCTTTCCCGAGGAATAGTTCCCCAGAGGGATAAGGAAGATGTTGTTCGAGAACGAGAAAGCCTCGTTCCTCAGGTGGCTGGAAGACGGTAAGCGTTAGCCATTCTTACCCATGCTAATTTGGATTCGGCAACGGCCGTCAGCCATATTGCCTTTGTGCAGCCACGAGGCTAATTAACATTTTTGGAATCGAATTATACCGATTTCCGAGAGGTAGGCCGTCACCAGTGTCCCCATGTATTAGAGTTTACCGTTCGAGTTACTATTTTTGTAGAGAAATATCGAGTATTATAGTCTGTCAAGTTCGGGTTTGATATCTGTCGTACACGAGTGCGACAGAGATAGTCGTAGTCAGTCACTGTCGCTCTCTCTTCCTCCCGTGGGGAGAGACATAGCTATTCGTTATTTGGACTTCGAGTCTTTGTTTTTCGGGTTCGAGTCAATAAAGAATTCGATTTAATTATTAGTCGCGTTATTCGCAGAGTTAGGTTAAGTTAGTCTAAGTGAGATCTGTAAATATTACTTCGTAGATCAATTTCATTTTTCTAGTCTTTATTACGAGCCGAAGGCTCACCCATTGTAAATAATAGCCTGTTAATTAGTTGTAAGTTCTCCTCGTGGAGTCTGGTTAACGTTTTAGTTGAGATATCGTCCCACGAGGACCGAGTTTGTCGAGTTATTTAATTTTTGCATGATTTTCCTTTGTTATTGCTATCCTACGTGGAAGCCAGTAGTCTATTAGATATTGTAAAACTCGCCAAACGTGGCCGGGTCACTTTTACACGACCTGTGGCCGTTCTTTCTACGAGGGAATTTATTCCCGATTGTTAAAATTATTATTTCTATTTCTTTTCTATTTTATTGAATAAATTCTATTTTTTTTTTATTGTCAAATTCAAACGCTCGAGTCGTTATTTAACGTCCCGCTAATCCTTCAATTAATCCTGACCCCTCTCCGCGGTACTGTAGCTAGCCGACGCTTTACGTACCCGTAGGATATATTTTGTTTATATTTTTGAACGTGGCGGTTATCCGCCTGGCGCCCAGCATATTTTTCAGGTAATTAACGTTGGCCAATTGTCGAGTGGACGGCTCTCGGAGGCTAGCATCCGGTCTAGTTCGAGGGCTAAATAAAATCCACGTCACACTATATATATATATATATATTTCGGACCCATACTGCAGAAGCAACGGAACCAAGGGTAGGTATATCTATATATATTTCGGACCCATACTGCAGAAGCCTCGGAACCATGGCCAGGTATATCTATATATATATATTTCGGACCCATACTGCAGAAGCAACGGAACCAAGGGTAGGTATATCTATATATATTTCGGACCCATACTGCAGAAGCCTTGGAACCATGGCCAGGTATATCTATATATATATATATTTCGGACCCATACTGCAGAAGCAACGGAACCGAGGGTAGGTATATCTATATATATTTCGGACCCATACTGCAGAAGCGACGGAGTCATGGCCAGGTATATCTATATATATATATTTCGGACCCATACTGCAGAAGTCTCGGAACCATGGCCAGGTATATCTATATATATACTAGGGGGGCTCCGCCCCCCTGCGCGCCTCGCGCGCCAACCCCCCATATTTTATCAGTTAAATTTTTTATCGACCGAATTTTTGATGAAATCCAGTGTTTGTTTTGTGACTCCCGATTACATATTCTCCTCACATTGGCTATTAGGTACTAAGAATTTAGAATTGATATTTTAAACTTCAGACTTTATACTTTATACTTTATACTACAAAGAGCCGTCGCCGCCGTGTCAGTATCGCAGGGAATCATGGGCAATAATAGGTGCAAACTGTGACCCAATAACAATGAGTAACTATGTTCGGTTTGGTCGAAACAAAAAATAAAAATACGAACAGTAGAAGTCAAGTTTTATAATATTTCAGTTCTCCCACGTGAATCGGATTCACATAATCTGTGTGACTACTATTTTTGATTTTTTCACTTTCGATACCCGAGGAAAACCAAGGATACCCGAGGATAGCCGAGGATACCTGAGGAAACCCGAGGAAAACCGAGGATACCCGAGGATATGCGAGGATACCCGAAGATACCCGAGGATACCCAAGGATACCCGAGGATACCCGAAGATACCCGAAGATACCCGAGGATACCCGAAGATACCCGAAGATACCCGAGGATACCCGAAGATACCCGAAGATACCCGAGGATACCCGAGGATACTCAAGGATACCCGAAGATACCCGAAGATACCCGAGGATACCCGAGGATACCCGAAGATACCCGAAGATACCCGAAGATACCCGAGGATACCCGAGGATACCCGAGGATATCCGAGGATACCCGAGGATACCCGAGATACCCTTAGATGGGTTGGGTTAGGTTAGGTTGGGTTAGGTTGAGTTAGGTTGGGTTAGGTTGGGTTAGGTTGGGTTAGATTGGGTCAGGTTGGGTTAGGTTGGGTTAGGTTGGGCTGGGTTGAGTTGGGTTAGATATTGAGGATACCCGAGGTTAGCCAAGGTTAGCCGAGGTGAGCCGAGGATAGCCGAGTACAGCCGGGGATAGCCTAGGACAGGGGTCAGGTTAGGTTGGGTGAGGTTAGGTTGGGTTAGGTTGGGTTGGGTTAGGTTGGTTAGGTTAGGTGGGATATTACCCAGAATTCCCTGGAAAACTGACACGGCAGCGGCGGCGGCGGCGAGATATCTTTATAATATAGAGAAATATACATTTTTCATGAAATCCAGTGTTTGTTTTATGACTCCCGAACATATAAAAAGGTCAAAGGTCAAAGGTTAAAGGTCCTAGGTCCAGGAAAACAAAAGAATCTGTAATACCGGGGAAAACCCAGGAATTCTGGGGAAAACAAATGAATTCTGGGAAAAACCCAGAAATTCTGGGGAAAAAACAAAAGAATTCTGGGAAAACCCAGGAATTCTGCGAAAAACAAAAGAATTCTGGGGAAAACAAAAGAATTCTGGGAAAACCCAGGAATTCTGGGAAAAACAAAAGAATTCTTGGGAAAACAAAAGAATCTGAAATACTGACACGGCGGCGGCGAGATATCTTTATAATATAGAGAGATATTTCGGACCCATACTGCAGAAGCCTCGGAAACCACTTAGGTTAGAATGAACGATATTCACTCAGGTTAAAATCAAGGATATTCACTTAGGTTAGGTTAGGTTAGCTGCGGGGGAAAAAAACAAAAAAAAAAATGGCGGCGGCAAGAACCGGCGACCCCCCCCCCCCCTCACAGCGGGGGGGGCGTTTTATGGGGGGTCATAAAACCGGAGCCATACTGCACCCTATCTACTAATTTGACAGATGACGGCTTAGATGAACAGCTGGCAGCAGCTACCGCTGAGGTAGAGGCAGCGGAGGCCAAGAGAAAAGCGGCTTGAGAGCGAGGGCGGATTTGGTAAGAAAATATAGAATATGCGTTAATTAACATTGCCTAATTTGAAAATATAAAATGCAACATCGATCAGAAACTGTCTTCGGTTTTTATTATGTATGGTGGAATATTATCTCAATTCTATAGTACACAGGAATCAAATGAGATCAATTTTATTTCACAGTAGGAAAGCAGACGGGCGAAGACGGATGGCGGCGATCGATGTATTTTTTGGACGATAATAATAAAATGTTATAATAATAAAATTTTCAATTTTGCGTGATACCTATGCTTTTTTATTTGTAGAAAAATAAAATAAAACAGAAATTATACATGTGTTTCAATATGGATGTACACTGCTTGGCAAGTATGATTGTGATTAGTATAGTCTTTTTTTTTTCTTTTGTTTTTTCAACCTCGTATACCGATGAAGGGTACGTTCCGATATCCGTTCCGAACGCTGAAAACGGTGAACACGAAAAGAGCGTTCCGATATTCTAAGCGCGCTCAAATACAACGAATAACGGACAGACTCGGGACAACACTCCAGTCGACTGCAGTGTTTCGATATTCGCTTGAAGGAGCCTGGAAGTGACAGGATATAACCATACAATGGATAAAGAAAAAGAAGCCTTGGAGTGCTGAAAATGGTTACTAATGGCTTCAGTAACGCGTTCAGTATAATTCAAATTCATTTCATATTTGGTCAGTAAATTTAAGTACTTTAGCGACCGTTCATTCAATTTTTATTATAGGTTATGTCCTGAGAAGAAGAATTTGCCATCGTAGCTGCTGTGACGGCTGTTAGGCGATTGTTAGAATCTGCATCTGAAAGCTCCAATGACAGCGATGATGAATTATTAATTGTGAACAAGACTTGTAATAATTACATTGTTTTGGTTCAGCGTACTGGCTAAAAGAATACATAACCTTATAATAGAAAAGTATATCAGCATGTATCGATTGCAGGCATTGTCTGCAAATAAAAAAGTTGGCATGGTGGCCGCTGTGACCAGTATGAAGCGTTTATTGGATTCATCATTGGACAGTTCGAGCGATAATGAATTGACAGTCGAGCTTTCACGGAACAAGCCGATGGAACTAAGGTCTCGTATTGAGGGTTATGTCGAGATTACAGCATTTCAGTATTCGGAGAGCGAATTCAAGAGTCATTTCAGAATATCACGTGATACGTTCCAATTCTTGTTACATAAATTTTCACCCATCCTCAATGGCCTACATGGAAGAGGCCAACCCCGCATTCCAGCAGAAAAACAAATTCTAATTGCTATCTGGACGTTTGCGACACCTGACTCATACAGGTCAGTATAGAATGTATGACATGTGAACAGAAGTGAGAGTCCTTTGACGTTTAATTTGTACGATATTATTTTTCACAGATCTGTGTGCGATCGGTTTAATGTCGGCCGAGCGACAGCTGTTCGCTCCGTTCGCAGAGTCACAAATGCACTGTATCGTATCGCATCACAATTCATCAAATGGACTGAGGACTTGGAAGATGTGCCACCTATTGGAGAAGCCCATGGATTCCCTGGAGTTATCGGTGCCATCGGTGGGACCCATATCAACATTCGAGCCCCGCGGGAAAATCCTGAGAGCTATGTAAACCGGAAAGGTCGGCATTCTATACAGTTGCAGGTGATTTGCGATAACAAAATGCAGTTTATGCATTGTTATACTGGTCAACCAGGATCGGTTCACGATCAGCGTGTATTTCGTCTCTTGAACGTTCAAAATATTCTTGATGATAATGAAAAATTTCCAAATAACAGTCACATATTAGGGGATAGTGCGTATGCAATTCAGAAGCGTTTGTTAGTGCCGTACAAAAATAACGGACACTTGACAATACCCCAACAAAATTAAAATTATCATCTCTCGAGTGCTCGGATGGTTGTTGAAAGGTCACTAGCATTACTGAAAGCACGATTCCGTAGTCTTCTCGACTGCCTGCCTATGACGAGAGTGGACCTCATTCCACGATACATCATCGCTTGTTGTGTGGTACATAACATCTGCCTCAGTAAAAACGATCAATTTGAAGAACTATTAGTAATCGAAAATGACAACGGTGAGCAAGAAATGCGCAACATACCTGCTGCTGCAAGAGCAGATGGTTTAACGAAACGAGTGACCATGTGACGTCCTAGGCTGGAAGCCGAATATTCAACCTATAGGTACAACAGTTACCGTAGTTAATAACATAGGTATGAGAATACCGACGTGCAATTACCATCAGAGTTTTCATAATACTCTATTAATGTAATTCCATTTATGATTTTTTTCTTTAATTCTTTTATATTATTTGACTCGTAGACATAAGTCAATACTTTCGAAAGGAACAATCTTAACTATAATATAGACAATTTCATCTCATTCTCTCACGAAACGAATATGTTTGGAAACACTTGAAACACCATAAAACTAAAAGCCTAAACTTTGAGTGAACTTTGAACGTTAGAAAATCTCCTTATCGAGGAAACATAAATCTTGCAGATCCTTGAGATTTTTACCATTCAAAGCGGAAAAGTCTCAAGACAAAGACAGCTATGTTTAAAAGAAGAGAGATCATAGTTGCTGACAGCATCCCTTCTTAGCGTCTCGACGCTTGGGCCTCTGACCCAATCGCCTCGCGCTAATGATCTCTTAGCCAACTAGATTTTTTCCCGCTTTTATTTTAATGATCTTTTTACCAATAGGAAAAACCTCGCCTTCCCGCGAGTTTTCCAGAACCTCCCTTTCGCGCACCCGCGAGGAGAGATCCTTTTTCTTTATTATTAGTCAGTTAGTCACGAAATCTCAAACAGTATAGATGAAACTTATAGAATCACAGAACTTAGAATAATCAACTCAAAGTGTTTGGTGAAACAGTTAATTAATAAGTGAATACTAAATAAACTATAGAAACTACAAACTAAAGTTGATCAGAACTTACGTGAAGATTAACAACCTAACTTGTGCAGATTGTTATAAACTGATTGTTAAATAAATATTGTTATAATTGAAAGTGAAATCTTCAATCATTTATTTCACCCACCCATAGTGGTGGCTGATAAAACCCATTTACCTCAACAGGTACGAGCTAAACGACGTCTCGAAGATCTAGTTATCTAAGACTCGGCAAGAAACATAGAACTCTACCCTCTTCAGATCAGAACCTCATAGAATCTAACTAGTGATTCGCATCTCCTAAATAATAATTATTCAGGACGTAACACTTTACGAATTCTCTACTTATGGTGAAGTGAAACGTTTGTCAGAACCTCGAAAACGGGAATTGTGAATTCTCCGGAACTACCGAATCGATCGCAATGAAATTTTGAGGGATTACACACAATTGTGGCAGAAAGTGGCTGATTATTTCACTTTTCCAAAATTCGACAAAAATTTGTACAGATTAACGTACCGACCACATAAATCGCGAGATTATTCACTGTTGCCGTAGATAATCGCATTTTCCTGACATTGAGCCGCTCCGCAATGAAAAACCACGAACTTTGAGCCCAATCCCGTATCATTTGATGGAGAAATGGCTGAGAATTGACGATTCTCCGTTACTCAAAACTGAAAGAACCGACATTCAGTTGAGATCACTACCCGTATCGACATTTAGTTGAGATCATAACAGCTGTACCGAAATTGTAGCCAGTTTACTTGCAAGCCGAGCAGCAGCGCTAGTGAAGGTTTCCTATGCCACTCTACGTATAAGATGTTGGTTCCTGCTGCTCCCGCTTGACGGCGCTTGGCAAAAAACACAAATATAGAATATCGGATCGCACACGACTAACCTCACCTGACTGACAGCTTACCTAAAATACGAACAAACGATAGGTAAAATCGTGTTCGAAATTTGCGTTACGAGAAAATATTATTGCTCGTTTATTCAATCTACTCCTTTCTTTCGTACTAATGTGTCTAAAAATGAGTAACGTATATGAACAATCGATATCGGATCCCAGACGTCATAACCTCACTCGTCTCACAGCTAACCTGAGACTCGAATATAGGATAGAGAAAATTGTATTTATCGTTGATTTATTTCGTGCGTATTTTTCATTACGCTAAATTTGTTGAAAACATATGCATATACTGAAAATAAATTCGAATAACAGATACAAGATCCCAGACGTTATAATCTCACATTTCTGGCAGCTAGCTTGAAAACCGAACATAGGAAATGAGATTTTATCTCGGACCTGAGGTTATAGAGGGATCGATTGGTTAGTCTATCATCTGATTAATAAAAGTATATTCAAATGACGTATACAAGCAGACGAGACATAACCTCACACTTTCGACAGCCAGTCTAACCTAGAAGTTCATTTCAGATTTGAGGTTATGGAAGAATCGATTTCTTGGTCGAAGATCAAAAGAATACAAGTATATTCAAATGACGCATACAAGCAGACGAGACAAAACCTCACTTTTTTGACAGCTAGTCTAACCTAGAAGTTCATTTCAGATTTGAGGTTATGGAGGGATCGATTTGTTAGCCTAGTATCTGAATAATAAAAGTATATTCAAATGACGTATACAAGCAGACGAGACATAACCTCACACTTCCGACAGCTAGTCTAACCTAGAAGTTCATTTCAGATTTGAGGTTATGAAAGAATCGATTTCTTGGTCAAAGATCAAAAGAATAAAAGTATATTTAAATGACGCAGACAAGCAGACGAGACATAACCTCACTTTTTTGACAGCTAGTCTAACTTAGGAGTTTATTTCAGAGTTGAGGTTATAGAGGGATCGATTTGTGAGACAACAATCGAAATAATGAAAATACATTCAAATGACGTATGCAGGCTGACGAGACATAACCTCACACTTTCGACAGCTAGTCTAACATAGAAGTTCATTTCAGATTTGAGGTTATGGAGGGATCAATTTGTTCGACAACAATCCACATAATACAAGCAGACGACATAACCTCACTCGACTAACAGTTAGCCGAGCCGATAGGACTCTTTCAGATTTAAGGTTAGCGGAGAGATCAATTCGTTCGACGAAAATCGAAATAATAAAAATGAAGTCGAACGCATGGAATAGATATACGAGCAAGATGCTCTCCGTAACCTCAAATCTGAGATGAAGTCCTATGCTAGGCTATCTGTCAGAAATGTGAGGTTATGTCTCGTCTGCTAGTTGTATCCTATGGTTGTATCCGTCCACTGAAATGTAGATAATCATTCGAATTTATTTTCATTATTCTGATTTTTGTCCAATGACTTGATCCTGAAATGGAGTTCCTATGTTTGGCTGACTGTCAGTCTAGTGAGGTTATGTCGTCTGCTCGTAGTATGGGGAATTGGAGATTCTTGTCTAACGAATCGATTCTGAAATAGAGTCCCTATGTTTGGCTAACTGTCAGTCTAGTGAGGTTATGTCGTCTGCTTGTAGTATGGGGATTTGGAGATTTTTGTCCAACGACTTGATCCTGAAATAGAGTCCCTATGTTTGGCTAACTGTCTGACGAGTGAGGTTATGCCGTATGCTTGTGTTGTTTGGATTTGTGTCCAACGAATCGATCTCTGCATTAACCTCAAATCTGAAATGAAGTCCTATATGTCCGGCTCGTGGAGTAGAAGAAGACATATCTCCCTATGCACGCTGTATTGAGAAAGTGGCACGAATTCTGCACGTAATAGATGGCGCTGTTACCAGCGAGCCAACGCGGACTTCTTGTGAGTGGGAAAATTTACCATACAGTTAGTGACGTCATAATATACCTTGGAGTGCGCGCGCAAGCGTTTGCAGGAAGTTCGGGACTGGTTGTGGCGTCATAACACCTTCGCTCCACGCCCACTACGCGGCGCATTAGAAGAAGTTCTATCTCACTAACGCTATACTGGACTATGCTTCCATATATATACTAGCTGCTAGTTCCTTCTCATGTCCATTGGACAACATGCGCGTCTAGGGCACGGTGTGTTCGGCTCAGCCCTACTGACGAGTCCTGCCGAGCACACCCGGACGAAACGCAAACTCATAAAGAAGGTTCGATTCCTTCGACACGTGGTTCGATCCCACGTGATCACAGAAGTTGATTCCTTCAATTGGTGACTCCGACGTGATGCTTCACAACACGGTCTCGGCTAAACAAACGTTCATGTACTCATAACATAAACGTATATGCCTCGAGTCTTGCTCTCACGTTTAAATTCTGGGTTTCTGACCTTCCACCTCTCACATCTCACAGATGTCAAAAAGACAATAATATTCTCTCTGGGACACCCTATACCAATTGAAGGAATCAACTTCTGTGATCACGTGGGATCGAACCACGTGTCGAAGGAATCGAACCTTCTTTACGAGTTTGCGTTTCGTCCGGGTGTGCTCGGCAGGACTCGTCAGTAGGGCTGAGCCGAACACACCGTGCCCTAGACGCGCATGTTGTCCAATGGACATGAGAAGGAACTAGCAGCTAGTATATATATGGAAGCATAGTCCAGTATAGCGTTAGTGAGATAGAACTTCTTCTAATGCGCCGCGTAGTGGGCATGGAGCGAAGGTGTTATGACGCCACATCACTCTCCTCCTAGTGACAACGATATGATGTCTAGGAGTATCGAACGAGATAGTCGAAAGTCGAATAACATTCTTCATAGGGTGTCCCAGAGAGAATATTATTGTCTTTTTGACATCTGTGAGATGTGAGAGGTGGAAGGTCAGAAACTCAGAATTTAAACGTGAGAGCAAGACTCGAGGCATATACGTTTATGTTATGAGTACATGAACGTTTGTTTAGCCGAGACCGTGTTGTGAAGCATCACGTCGGGGTCACCAATTGAAGGAATCAACTTCTGTGATCACGTGGGATCGAACCACGTGTCGAAGGAATCGAACCTTCTTTATGAGTTTGCGTTTCGTCCGGGTGTGCTCGGCAGGACTCGTCAGTAGGGCTGAGCCGAACACACCGTGCCCTAGCCGTGCATGTTGTCCAATGGACATGAGAAGGAACTAGCAGCTAGTATATATATGGAAGCATAGTCCAGTATAGCGTTAGTGAGATAGAACTTCTTCTAATGCGCCGCGTAGTGGGCATGGAGCGAAGGTGTTATGACGCCACATGGTCACTCACAACGGTGCCACCTATTGCATAAACCCATTTTCAATTCGAAAATAGGTCTCCTTCTACTCCATGGTTCGGCTGTGAGGCTAGCTGTCAAAAGTCTGAGGTTATGTTGTCTGCTTGTATTCGTCGTATCCGTCATTCCCATCAACTTTCATTATTTTCATTGTCTTCCGACAGATCTAGGGAAATAAAAAATACGATAAAAACAAATAGCGAGAGTCTCTACCAGTTGCAATAAACGCATTTTGCCCGCCTTCGTGTTCGTTCGCACCAGTTCGCACCAGCCGACGCTCGGAGATATGGAAACACGTGAGCTTCAAATATCAGTCAGAGCGGTCAGAGCTTGTAGTGAAAGATGATAATAAAAAAATAATTGGACACTAAGTTTCCGAACAAAGCGTGTGCTAATATGTTAGTTCACCTCATTACTATTCGTACTGAGTTTATTTCTAGTGTCTACGCGTGTGATAGTGCTTATTCCGCCAGATCTCACGCTAACCTCAAAATCTTTTTGTGCGCATGTGTAATGTACGAACCCCATTTCAACGTTAAATATTAAGTTAGAAATGTTTAGATTTTAGTTGCATGCCTATACATAAAAATTATCCTCTTTCAAACCTGCAACCTTATCTTTAACATAAACAGACTCCATCCTCTACCCTCATAAAACCCAAAACTCCGAACTCCAATTTTACGATCCTCTTCCCACGCATCTGCAATGCAGCTGCAAATTCTGGACATCCTCATCTTAAAGACAATCCTACCCCTATTTTCTGACCTCTCCCTAAAAACCTTATCGGGTCCCCTCCTAACTCAAAGTTCCTCCCACAAATCCCATCATCCCCTTTTTTTACTGTAGACATAGAAAAATTAAGGAACTTGTAACATTCTACTGGAAAACTTGAAACAGAAACAACTCTTCGATAATAAAAACGATTTTGCTTTAAAGAAAAGGACTTGTTAAATATCCTCGTAATCCATTACAAAAACTGGTGTCAGAAGTAAAAGATCATCCTACTTGAAACTAAAACACAATCAACAAGGCACGCAGTCGCCCATTGTGAAGTTTCATCAACCGAATCTGCAGAGCTACACCCTAGCTATATTTGCTGCTAGTTCGAGACCGGATTCTAGGAGAACAAGATAAAGTAAATCTACTAAATCTACTAAATCGTACAAAATCTACTAAATCATACAAATTCACAAAATCTACTAAATCATACGAAATCTACTAAATCCACAAAATCTTATAAAATCTACTAAATCGTACAAAATCTACTAAATCATACAAATTCACAAAATCTACTAAATCCTACGAAATCTACGAAATCTATAAAATCTTACGAAATCTACAAAATCTTACGGAATCTCTTGTTAAATCTACTAAATCATACAAAACTCACAAGATCCTCCTAAGTCTCACTCACACAAGTGTTGAATCCAAATAAGTTACGAAAACGATCTAAGTGCCACATCAACGCAACCCAGAATATCGATCATCAAAGCACCCTACATCTACATCCTTCGATGCAGAGCAACAATCTCATCGAACAACAATCTCATCGAGCAACAATCTCATCGAGCAACAACCTCATCGAGCGACAATCTCATCGAACAACAATCTCATCGAGCAACACGAATCATCAGATGAACATGCTACCGATCTTTACCCGTCTATTGTAAGTCACGTAACATAATCTAAACCTAAGACAATTCCAGTACATTGTTGAATTCCCTAAATCAATTTAATCAACATGACAGATCAAACGATAAAAATAGAATTAGCCGAAAAAATGCTAACAGTCTTCGACGGAACTAAATCTAAACTACACGAATTTTGCGATAATTGCGATAAAGCAATCTCTCTTATAGCCGATAACATGAAGCCTATACTTTTTGCTATTATTGAAACCAAAATCACGGGAAACGCGCGAGCTCTCATCCGAAATAGATCATTTGCTAATTGGCAAGCTCTCAAAACTCATTTATTAGAAGCTTACTCAGAAAAACGATCTCACGGACAATGGCAACTAGAACTTTCTTCTTTCAAACAAGCACAAAATGAAGACGTAATTTCCTATTCACAAAAAATCGAGAATTGTTCAATTGAATTGACAAATAGTCTAGAAAACTCACTTTCACAAATAGAAAGAACAGCATGTGTCAGACTACTTCAAAGTCAAGCCCTAAACGTGTTCATTATGGGTTTACAAAGAGATCTTTCTATTATTGTAAAGTCGCAAAGACCGGTAACGTTAGAAGATGCTATACAATACGCAATAGCCGAGGAAAACGAACAAAAATCAAGAAAAGAAATCGCGAAATTCCAAAATTTAAATCTAAATGAAACTAGACACTGTTCGAACTGTAATAAATCGGGACATACGACAATTAATTGCTTTTTCAAGAACAAACACGCGAATATTCCTAGACACTCAAATTCCCACGTAAAACAATAATCAAATGTCAGGCATTTTAAATTAAACGATCAGAGATCCTCAGGTAATTTCAATGCGTCACAAAATAAGTCCAATTATACCACGAAATCTTGCGCATATTGTAACAAATTGGGTCATACGATTATCGAATAGCGGAAACGTGCTTATAATAACAGTAAAAGACAATCAAATTCACCAAATCAAAATGCGAATAACTCTAACTCAAATTCAAATCAAAACGCTAATGCTTTAAACTACAATCGCGCCCCGGCGGCTGCCGCGGGTACCCCTCAATGTCCCGAACGGTAAAAGTCTTGGACGCCCTAAAGTCCCGAAAATTCATTGTTCCGACCGCTCGTTGTCCCGAACGCGGATAATCACGACCGCTCGTTGTCCCGAACGAGAGAAGTCACGTCCGCTCTTTGTCCCGAACGAGAGAAGTCACGGCCGCTCTTTTTCCCGAATGCGAATTGTCACGCCTGTTCTCTTGTCCCGAACGGGAATTGTCACTAATCGGTATTTTCGCGAGTGCCGGCAACGCGCGTGGACTCGACTGTATATCATAACGTTATAGAAGGAATTAACTGAATCATTTGGAAAATCCAATTGGCTCAACTCTCGAAATTTCAGATCACGGGTGCGTGAACGATTTTGAAAATGAAATTTTACAAAAAAAAATTTTTCATTTTTTTTAAATTTTTTCTTAAAATAGTTTGAAAAAATATGAATCATTCATTTTTATTAGTTTTCAGAATAATTTTGTTTAAACTCTGGTGGCAACCTCTAAATATTCGGGAATGAGAAAATGAGAATATCACACGATAATAACATTGAGTAATATACATACTTATATACTAATAATGGTATGCTGTCGGAATACGATCCAGCTTGTCATAGAGAAGACGTAGAAAAAGAATCGTTGAGATACAGCTGCTTGTTAACTGAAAATGCTAGTTGTTGGTATGAAGATGAAACTGCAGCTAAGAAAATAGGACCCGTACAAAAATTGAAATTAATCCATGATAATAATTTTTTTTCATTTCACTAACCCTGAATAATACGCGCACCCGTGATCTGAAATATCGAGAGTTGAGCCAATTGGATTTCCCAAATTATTCAGTAAATTCCTTCTATAACGTTATGATATACAGTCGAGTCCACGCGCGTTGCCGGCACTCGCGAGAATACTGATTCGTGACAATTCCCGTTCGGGACAAGGGAACAGGCGTGACAATTCGCATTCGGGAAAAAAAGCGGCCGTGACTTCTCTCGTTCGGGACAAAGAGCGGGCGTGACTTCTCTCGTTCGGGACAACGAGCGGTCGTGATTGTCCCCGTTCGGGACAACAAGCGGTCGGGACAATGCATTTTCGGGACTTTAGGGCGTCCAAGACTTTTACCGTTCGGGACATTGAGGGGTACCCGCTGCCGCACCGAGGAATATCCACAACGTAGAGGCAGAATGAATCCAATAATTCAAGGTGTTACTACGTACATTCCTGTAAAAATCAAAGAAGCAAACGATAAATCTATTAATCTACTCTTAGACACTGGTGCCGATATCTCAATAATAAAAATCTCTAATCCTAAAGGAGACACTCCATGCTACGAAGATGTAAAATCAAAAATAAGAGGTCTAACCCCAGAACCTTTTGAATCAGTCGGATATTGTTATTTAAATCTCAAAGTCGGTACGGAAACTTATAATTGCATTTTTCACATTGTAAAGAATGACTTCCCAATCAAATTTCCTGGAATCCTAGGAAACGATACCCTCACAGATCTCAAGCTTCATGCTGATTATCAAAATGATTTACTACATTTTCCTAATGACTCTATACCCATGGTACATATCGAAAAATCTTTCGACCGAAATACAGAAGTCATACAAAACGAAATTGCTCAATCTGAATCAGAATAAAATACACAAACCTCTAGCTATACGAACGAAACGCACGTAGACGATAACTTTCCTATCACTATTCCATCCGGAATCGAACTATTCATACCTGTCCGTATAATGAACTCGCGGAAGGTATAATCTCAAAAACTGAATTAAGAAAAGGTATATTTCTATGCGAAAGTATTGTCAAAATTGACTCTAATTCGGAAGCAATTACTTCAGTAATAAATACAACGGATTCAGAGATGAAAATCAAAAAACCTGAAGTTCGTGTAGAAACAATGGAACGCGACGTATTAAGAATATTAAATCTAGATATAGACGAATCTGAACTCAAACTCTCAAACAAAACGATCGATCATAGGTCCGAACGATTAGAGAAACTACATCAAAATCTAAGAATAAATTACTTAAATCAGGAAGAACGCGAATCATTACTAGAAATATGTCAAGAATTTAATCATGTTTTCCACCTAGAAGGAGACAAATTAGATGGTACAGACACAGTAACTCATAGTGTTACCACGAATTCCGAAATTCCAATTGCCGTGAAAACTTACCGCTACCCCGAGATTCATAAAAAAGAAGTGAACAAACAAATAAATAAAATGTTACAAGACGATATAATAAAATCCTCTATATCTTCATGGAATTCACCACTCTGGGTCGTTCCGAAAAAACGCGACGCATCTGGGAAAGCAAAATGGCGAGTTGTAATCGATTACAGAAAATTGAACGATATCACGATCGGAGACGCGTACCCCTTGCCGAATATTGCTGATATTCTCGATCAGTTAGGTAATTCAAAATACTTCACTACGCTTGATCTTGCTTCGGGTTTTCATCAGATAAAAATAGATCCGAAAGATGCAGAGAAAACTGCGTTCTCAACTCCATCGGGTCACTATCAATCTAACCGAATGCCATTTGGTCTTAAAAATGCTCCCGCTACATTTCAGAGATTAATGAATTCTGTTCTTGCCGGAATACAAGGAATTAGATATCTTGTCTATCTCGACGATATAGTTATTTACGCGGATTCATTACCGACACATTCTAAAAAATTATACGAAGTTTTCCAAAGGTTATCGGAACACAATCTAAAGGATCAACCGGACAAATGCGAATTTCTACGACACGAAGTAATGTATCTTGGTCACTTGATATCAGAAACAGGCGTGAAACCAGATCCATGGAAAATCGATACTGTGAAAAACTTCCGTATTCCGAAATCACCAAAAGATATGTTATGAATAAGGCCGTTGTTGTTGATAGCCTATTTATGAGTTTGGGTTCTTTGCCTTGCTTTTACGTCTAAGAGACAACCGGGTGTGACATGGGAATCAAACTTCGTATTTCATCGGTATGCGTAACGAGGGTTTATTATATGATTTATCATTCAATACAGTACTCTGTTTTAGTGAAAACTAGATTTAATATGAAGGTTAGTCAACGAGAATTGGTTCGAGAGAGTTTATGAGAGTCCTCTGTTCAGTGGTTGTGATACAAGTTTTTGGAGCGACTGCTCTCGTTAATAATTCTGATCGGAGTGCCTGGATGCGAGTGCAAGTGGAAGCTACTGATGATCTGCTTGTTGAGCTAATTGATGAGATCATTCTTTGTTCCATTTTTCTCCCCGGCGTGAGCGTGCTTATGGAGGTGCGTATAGGTAGGGATGAAGTTCTGCGAATGTAAGGATGGGAGCTCTTTCTGATTAGAGATAGTAAGACTGGATCCATGCAGGATGTTATGTCTTCGGTATTGATAGTGAGGGTATAAAGAAGAGTATCGAGTAGGTATAGAGTAGGTATGGAATACGTAAGAGATATAAAGTCATTTCTTGGTCTTTCAAGCTACTATAGACGATTCATCAAAGACTTCAGTAAAATCTCAAAACCTTCAACGTCACTTCTGAAAAAGGACACACCGTTCATATGGACAAGCAACCAACAAGAATCTTTTGAGGATTTCGAATCAAAACTTATTAGCGAACCAATTCTAAGATACCCCGATTTTACGAAGGAGTTTATACTCACCACCGATGCCAGTAATTTCGCTATTGGTGCAGTGCTATCTCAAAAATATGACTCACACGCCCTTCCTATCGCCTATGCTAGCCGAACGTTAAACCCCGCGGAATCAAATTATTTAACAATTGAACGCGAACTCTTAGCCATTGTATGGGCAGTCAAACATTTTCGATCATACCTATTCGGACGAAAATTCTTAATAATCACGGATCATCGACCTTTAACTTGGTTGTTTAGTTTAAAAGAACCTGGATCCCGTTTAGTCCGCTGGCGCTTAGAACTTGAAGAATACGATTATGAGATTCAGTATAAACCTGGGAAAATAAACTCGAACGCTGACGCGCTAGGTCGAATAAATACTAATAATGAAGGTGAACGTCGTGATACGTGCAATCGATTCCAACATCCCCAAATCTTATTCTGACTTTCTTGATGAACTACACAACTCAGTTATAATTGACGACAAAATAGAAGAAACTAAAGAATCAATATTCGCAACAGTAGATAACTATGCTGTTTGTATATCCACAGATCTCGAAATGACTGATCCAATCACAAGCGAATTCAAAAATCGTTTTGATCACATGGAAATACTAAAATCTCAAAACGTTCAAGTTCATGACGTCGTAACAATCAAAAATGGAAATAACCTAGTATTTTACCTCGCGAATAAAGAAAGCTATTACGACAAAACTAGCTACGAAGACTTATTCAAAGTACTATTAACTCTACAGAACCTTTTGATAAAAAACAGTAAATCATCTGTCAGTCTTTCTCAATTAGGAACAGGATTTGACCGATTGACATGAAAAAAGGTCAGAGCAATGCTTCGATATATATTCAAAGGTACTAATATCCACGTAAAAATTTGTTTTGACACTATTTCGACTCCGACTTCGGAACAAGTACTTCAAATCCTAAATGAATACCACTGTTGACCTACCTCAGGACACTCAGGGTTTCATAGAACTTATAAGAGAATAAAACAAAATTATAAATGTAAAACGATGAAAAAGGATATTGCCGAATTTATAAAAACTTGCCAATCGTGTCAAGCAAATAAACTTGTTCGAAAAAAGAACCACAAACCAATGCAAATCGCTTCAACTTCGTCTAATCCTTTTGAAAGAATATTTTTAGACATAGTAGGACCGTTGACGCTTACAGAAGACGGAAACAAATACGCACTAACGTTACAAGACGACTTGACGAAATTCTCACAAGCGTATGCAATCCAAAATCACGAAGCTGCCACTATCGCGAATAAGCTTACAACGGAATTCATATGTAAATTCGGAATACCAAAATCTATACTCACAGATCAGGGCAGAGACTTCACTTCCAACTTACTCAAAGATGTTGCTAAGCTCTTTGAAATCAAACACGTTTAAACTACCGCGTATCACCCGCAGACAAATGGTGCACTAGAAAGAAGCCATGCTACATTAGCCGATTACCTAAAACACTACATAAAATTAGATCAAACGGACTGGGATAAATGGCTAGATTTCGCCATGTTTTCATATAATACCACTACGCATACGACAACTAATCACACACCGTACGAACTAGTATTTGGTAATAAACCCGAACTTCCAACCGCGATAACTAGAGAACCAGAATTCAAATACTCATATGACGACTATATCAGTGATCTGACTTTAAAACTACAGAAATCGCACGAAATTGCAAAAAATAACATAATCAACTCTAAAGAAAAAATGAGGAATATTATGATAAGAGAACGAAAAACGTCAATTACAAAATCGGAGATGAAGTATATTTACTAACAGAACAATTCACTTAATCAAAGAAACTAACTCCTAATTACACAGGCCCTTATAAAATACTCGAAATGAATTCTCCAGTATATGCTACTATTCTGGTAAAAAGGAGAAAGATGATAGTACATACAAATAGGTTGAAACAGGTATACAAGACGTAACCTCAAGAACTGAAATTAGTTCGAATCATTGTTACAGGTTCATCCCCGCGAGCAGCGGAGCTGATTTCAAAGTTATTATCAATGAACATTCACCCGGAATTTATTACGACCTAGTCGACGACCTCCAATTCTGTGATAATTCATGGCAGCTCGTTACGTATCTTGACCTTGCTCATATCGATGATAAACTTCACCTAATAGACTCAAATTTTCGAAAAACGAAGTACTATTGTAACGAAAACTCCGTGTACAAAGAACTCTTGCTATGTAATTCATCAATTCAAATTCTGAATCACCTTATCCCGGAAATGAAGGTGAGAGAAAATAATTTAAAAGACTTGATCGGGCAGAACCGCGTCAAAAGAGGCTGGATTGATGCTCTTGGTTCTGTATTTAAGACTATAACTGGTAATCTCGATAACAACGATGCCGAGTACTATAATCAAGCTATTAATGATATTAACGCAAACGAAGAAGAATTAACTAATTTGATCAAAGCGCAAGTCCAGGTAGTTCAAACAACTATCACTAACTTCAACGAAACTATCACAAACTTGAATAGGAACGAAGAAATATTCAATCAAAATATAAAAGCTATAGAGACATATACTCAACTTTTTGAAACCAGAGTCTACAATTTAGAAGTTAAGCAAAATATCGAACAACACCTCAATTTTCTAACATTAATGTGTAATGAAGTTAACGACGAACTCTCGACATTCATTAACGCAGTACTATTCGCAAAACAACACACGCTACATCCAAAGATAATTTCTCCAAATCAATATGTCGATGAACTTCAGAAAACCATCAAATTTCTACCTGCTGGTCTACATTGTCCTCATAGACTTGACCATGCATTCGCACACGAACTCCTTAATCTCGTAACCTTACAAGTGTTTTATATAAAAAACAAACTCATCTACGTAATCGATAATCCTCTCATTTCGGAAACGAAATTCCATCTTTTTTCTCTAATTCCACTACCGATCGTACAAAACGACGATACTTACTTATTTATCCAACCCTCAACAAAGTATCTTGCTATGTCAACCACTAAAATTCAATATGCAACATTAGACGACTTATGTAAGTGCAAGATAACTTCTGAAAAAACATACGTATGCAAACTAACGAAACCAATTTTTACAAGTCACGTTAAAACTACATGCGAAACGGAACTTTTATTTTCAAATGCACACATACCGAAAACATGCGATACTCGTATAACCCAAATAACAAATGAGATCTGGCATAAATTATTCAACAAAAATCAATGGGCATTTGTTTTGCCAAAGAGAAGCGATGTAATGATAACCTGCAACAAAGACTTCCAACCAAGCTAAACTGTTATCTCAGGTACGGGAATATTCCACCTAAGTCCTCATTGTAAGGCTTACACGCCATCGGCAATTTTAATCGCCGAAGGTTCTTTTGATAGTAATTACTCGTCAATAGTGCCGTCTTTCAATATTTCCGATGACGACTGTTGTCTTGAGCATAAGTCTAATATAAGTATTTTACCCTCACGTAATCAAATACCTATAACTAATATAAATCTGAATAATTTAGAAATAGCTAGTCGTAAGTTGAATACCATCGCAAAAATGACCGATGAAATTATAAAAAATAAAGACCTCCATAAGAGAATTTCTATCTTTACTTATATCGGTTACGCAGTATGTATATTATTACTATCGGGCCGTAAAGTCGGGGCACTTGGGTTCGACACACTATATCTACGTAAAAAAAAATCGGACAGTATCCGGATATGAATCATTTTCAAGCTTGTCCTATTCCCCATTAGATCAACCATAGACCATTGGTGTATAACAATCAGGAGTGGAGTTATCGGTCAATGTATGTAAAAAGACGTAGTTTTTACACATTGTTTTTCGTAGCTTAACTTCAACTCATTGCCATTCTTCCAAAGTGGCCGGAAAGAATATTTAAAAAATCATACGCCATCTTTGAAGCCTCCTGAATGCAACGCTCTTTGAATTCTAGAGAAATTTCTAAAATTATGGTCACGGCAGTGTAAAATAGCCCAAGTGGTGATCTCGGAGACGGGTAACAACAGAAGGTTCATCGATGGCTGAAAATTTAGAGAAAAATTATGGCAAGCAATTGCCATTGCGATTTAATATGTTCGATGTGTTGTTAAACAGTAATAGCAAAGTTATCGCTTCTGCAGCCATGGGCGCCGCGCACCGATATGAAAACTTTGCAATAACTGTTGAACAACACATCGAATATATTGAATCGCAATGGCAATTGCTTGCCATCATTTTTCTCTAAATTTTCAGCCATCGATGAACCTTCTGTTGTTACCCGTGTCCAAGATCACCACTTGGGCTATTTTCCATTGCCGTGACCATAATTTGAGAAATTTCTCTAGAATTCAAAGAGCGTTGCATTCAAGAGGCTTCAAAGATTGCGCATGATTTTTTAAATATTTTTTCCGGCCACTTTGGAAGAATGGCGATGAGTTGAAGTTAAGCTACGAAAAACAATGTGTAAAAACTACGTTTTTTTTATATACATTGAACGATAACTCCCGTCCTGGTTCTCGTACAACAATTGTCTATGGCTGATCTAACGGGGAATAGGACAAGCTGGAAAATGATTCTTATCCGAAGACTGTGCGATTTATTTTCACTTGGACATAGTGTCTCAAAACCAGGTGCCCCGACTTTACGGCCAGATAGTAGTAATTTATTTCATATATTTGTTAATTAAGTGCTGCAGAAGAAATAAAAACCAAACTCAAAAACACTTTCACGCCCACGACGAAGAAAACGCCTGTACAAAAGTTGTAAACTGTCTTACTTTTAACTTCCGAAACAATCAACGATCGCATAACCGTACGTCAATTCCAAAAGAATCTGTAGAGCTGAATACGCAAAAACTTCGCAGACGTAGTATAACTCCTAAATCAACTACCATAACAACTGAAAACTCTTCAGAAACCTAATCAGATGACGAAGAAATTGTATTTAATCAAATGGAACCTCATACATCCCGTAGAGAAGGTAGCGTCCTCAAAGATAAGTATTAAAATTAACCCTCATCTTTAATCTAAGTGGGGAGGTGTAATGTACGAACCCCATTTCAACGTTAAATATTAGGTTAGAAATGTTTAGATTTTAGTTGCATGCCTATACATAAAAATTATCCTCTTTCAAACCTGCAACCTTATCTTAAACCTAAACAGACTCCATCCTCTACCCTCATAAAACTCAAAACTCCGAACTCCAATTTTACGATCCTCTTCTCACGCATCTGCAATGCAGCTGCAAATTCTGGACATCCTCATCTTAAAGACAATCCTACCCCTATTTTCTGACCTCTCCCTAAAAACCTCATTGGCTCCCCTCCTAACTCAAAGTTCCTCCCACAAATCCCATCATTCCCTTTTTTACTTTAGACATAGAAAAATTAAGGAACTTGTAACATTCTACTCCGAAACTTCAAACAGAAAACAACTCTTCGATAATAAAAACGATTTTGCTTTAAAGAAAAAGACTTGTTAAATATCCTCGTAATCCATTACACATGTGCTTCTTACTCATTGCAAGTAGGGTTATGAACAACCGTGCTGGTATGTATACAACGAAAGACAGAAGTAAACATTTTCCTTCTATCATTCCGCTAGATCCCGACCTGTCAGTAACTCATATTTACGAATTTATCCCTTACTCACTTTGGCTCAACTCTTGTTGCTATACAGCTCGACTAAGTGTTTGTGAAATTAGACAGTAGACACAGTGCATTAGCTATACTTACTCATTAAATTTTACCATTTTAATTTGCTCTGAGTAATAATTCAGCGCATTCCGATATCACTCATATCAACCGCTCTGCACAAGAGCGAGGAAAACAACCAAGGTTTGCTTGTCATACCGATGAAGTTTCCACACCGGGATTTTCTTTGTGTTTATTAATCATGTCTAATTATAAGTTAGAAATATCATTGTGAACTAGTTTCACTCTTATGAACCGCTCTGCACAGGAGCGAGAATAAGTCTCTCCAGCGGAGAGCCACTCGACTGATTGTCGATAGAATCCAAACGGATTTATATTATTGATTTATAGAACATATATCTAGTCATAGAACCTGCATAAATTGATGTTTTTCTTTCAGTTTCTCCAATGGAGAGCGACTCGACTATTTGTCGATAGAATCCAAACAGATAAAATACATTATAGTAAACTAATTTCACTCATATCAACCGCTCTGCACAAGAGCGAGGGAAACAACTGAGGTTGCTCATCAAATCGATGGGGATTGTGAACAGGGATTTTCTCTGTATTTATTATTCATTTTTGACTTTATATTTTAGAAACATCATTGTGAACTCATTTTACTTATATCAACCGCTCTGCACAAGAGCGAGGGGAAAAACTGAGGTTGCTTATCAAATCGATGGGGATTGTGAACAGGGATTTTCTTTGTATTTCTTATTCATATCTGATTATAAGTTAGTAATATTATAGTGAAGTAATTTCAATTATATCAACCGCTCTGCACAAGAGCGAGGGGAGCAACTGAGGTTGCTTATGAAACCAATGGGGATTCTGAACAGGGATTATCTCTGTATTTATTAATCATGTCTAATTATAAGTTAGAAATATCTTTGTGAACTAGTTTCACTCTCATGAACCGCTCTGCACAAGAGCGGGAATAAGTCTCTCCAGCGGAGAGCCACTCGACTGATGGTCGAAGGAATCCTAACGGATTAGATACATTATAGTGAATTAGTTTTCACGCATATCTATCGCTCTGCACAAGAGCGAGGGAAAAACCCAAGGTTTGCTCGTCATACCGATGTGGTTTTCAAACAGGGATTTTCTCTGAATTTATCATGTGTAACCTCCGAGTTAGAAATATCATAGTTGATTAGTTTCAACTTCTATCAATCGCTCTGCACCAGAGCGAGAATATAAGCCACTTTTGCTGCTTGACACTGCGACGTTTGTCCAACACAGTGTTGGTACACGTGATTTACCTAAATAATTCTCGATTTGTTCGGGTTGTTGTTCAGTGCAATCATTTGCAATATGCCTTGCTGTGTTTATAGACACTGCCGCGAAATAATCGCGATCATTAGTGTACGTATATATATACTGACGTAGCGCGCATCGGAAGATGATATGATAGCATGTTTAAACGTAAAATTTTCCGCTCTTTCCATTCCTAAAGTCAAAAATAGGGCTCTTCATTCAAAAAAATTAAGTTGACCCTCAGATAACCTTGAAGGAGAAGGTCAAGGTCAAAATGAAGGTCATCATCGGATGTCCCCCTCTGAACCAAACAACTTTCATCTAAAAACTTGTCAATTTTAATGCTTTCCAGAGGAGATAATCGAGTAGATTACTTGAAATGAGACACCCTGTATGTCTGCATTGGTCTGTAGGGCAAACGAAAAGAAATTTGAACTCGCTTCAGAATGAATCATGAAAACAGAAGTAATATGAACTTACTGTACGATAATTTTTGAGATTATGAATATTTTGTTGAGTACATACCTAATATTATTCATTAAATAATTTGTTGATTGTATTCAGTGAGGGAAATTTGAGTTGAGTGAATTACCGCCTTCCGAAAATAATCTTTACACGTATACATTACCTTGGACAAGTATCTTACATTTTGACCTCTCAGTATGAATCCAATTTTTCAAGTACTACTACTCCCGACATAAAAAGGATTCTGAGTTCCATTTTTCGAGTCCACGATGATAGAAAAAGAAACATTATTGAAATATCCGGATACTATGGATGCATTCTCCCCGCGATTGCATGCAATAAGATATATGTATTATAAATAGATAGATAGACATATTTTGTACGTTTATACTCAGCTTCGTGATGACAAATAATCTGATCACGAGAAATATAGATGATGAGAAATGATGATCGATGATTATTCAATTTTGAGATTGGGATATCATTTTTTTTTTTTTTGTATATCGCAGCCTTACGTTTATCTTACGTTTTGTAATATCGAAAAGACAGGAGTCGAAGATTTCTGCGCACAGGAACATATATTGTAACGTATCCTTAGTATAGGCCAGTAGGCGATATACCTATACGTTCACATGTCATTGTGTAGAGCGGCGTCGTAGCGCGCAAGCTAACACACGCATATCAGAACATCAGGTATGACGTCACCGCAAATATAAAAGGCGACCGTCTCACGGCTCGTGAGCGGATTCGTGCCATAGCGGCCTACCGTCTCGTCTGTTCATTTTACTTCTCAATTCATAACCTCAATTTCGAACATAGCAAGAGCCAAAGCGGCCACGTTTTTCCAGTAGATTCAATAAATTCGGATAGTTGCCAAAGCGACAACTATACCATTCAATTCAAGCATAATAAAATTTATCATAGCTAAAGCAGCAAATCAATTCAAATCAAAGAATTCAAATATAGAAAATAATTAGAAAAATACACAAAGTCCGGCACATGTGCCAGCGCGCGTAAATAATAAGTTAGGTTAAGAAAAATCGATCATCCATCCAGGATCATTCATACAACATTATTATTTTATGTTCTACATTTTCTTTCTCCATTTTTCTTTTGTATTATTTTGTAAAATAGAAAATTCTTTTAGAAAACCATTTCTTTTGTGAATTAAAATAGGAATGATCAAACGATCATTCGAATTATCAGGAATCTGATCCTTCGTTTCTATTTTCTTATTGATTGGTTTTTTTATTAATTTCTTTATCTTTCAGTCAACTTATAATCATTTATAGCTAGATATCAGTATCGGTGCGTTGATCTCATCCAGCACGGTAGCTCTATAGCACCTACCCTAGTCTGGTGAGTGATACATATCCCAGATCTGATCAAAACGGTATCGGTGAGTCAAATTCAACAGCACGATAGCTTTATAGCACCTATCACTGTCTGGCGAATTTGACACATCCCAGATCCGTAGGAAAGCAGCTCTGGTAGTGAAAAATCTATCCGAGTTTGTATTAGGGTAATTTAAGGGTTTTTTCAACTTTTCCCAGAGGAGCTCCAAATTTCATAACCCGTGACACTGTACTCACGCGAGCTAGCATAATTTCACCAGCCTTCTGCTGGTGAAACATATGCAATAAGTTACCAATATGTTATTTCATAACTGATAGCAAATGATGACTGCAACAATTTATCCAACTACCATCGAATTGTGCATCTTGTTTTAGGAATCAATTGAGAAACTCTGCTTTTAGATTTTTTCTGTCATATTTATATTATACTTGGTGAATTTGTTGCGCGTGCGGGCGGTCTCAAAATTGTTCCAGAATTCGAATTCGAACTATTTCGAGTTCCGACCGCCTTGCAACCATGTGTTGCGAGTGCGAGCAGCCTCAAAATTGTTCAAGGATTCGAATTTGAACTATTCAGAGTACCCACAGCCTCGCAACAATTTGTTGCGCGTGCGGGCGGCCTCAAAATTGTTCCAGAATACGAATTTGAACTATTTCGAGTTTCTACTGCCTCGCAACAATATGTTGCGCGTGCGGGCGGCCTCAAGATTGTTCAAGAATTCGAATTTGAACTATTTCGAGTTCCTACTGCCTCGCAACAATTTGTTGCGCGTGCGGGTGGCCTCAAAATTGTTCCAGAATTCGAATTCGAACTATTTCGAGTTCCTACCGCCTTGCAACCATGTGTTGCGAGTGCAGGCAGCCTCAAAATTGTTGAAGAATTCGAATTTGAACTATTCAGAGTACCTACAGCCTCGCAACAATTTGTTGAGCGTGCGGGCGGCCTCAAAATTGTTCCAGAATTCGAATTATTTCGAGTTCCCACTGCCTCGCAACAATATGTTGCGCGTGCGGGCGGCCTCAAGATTGTTAAAGAATTCGAATTTGAACTATTTCGAGTTCCTACCGCCTCGCAACAATTTGTTGCGCGTCCGGGCGCCCCCTAGATTGTTCAAGATTCCGAATTTGAACTATTTCGAGTTCCTACTGCCTCGCAACAATATGTTGCGCGTGCGGGCGGCCTCAAGATTGTTCAAGAATTCGAATTTGAACTATTTCGAGTTCCTACCTTCTCGCAACAATTTGTTGCGCGTGCGGGCGCCCCCAAGATTGTTCAAGATTCCGAATTTGAACTATTGTGAGTACCTACAGCCTCGCGACAATTTGTTGCGCGTGTGGGCGGCCTCAAAATTGTTCAAGAATTTGAATTTGAACTATTCAGAGTACCTACAGCCTCGCAACAATTCGTTGCGCGTGCGGGTGGCCTCAAAATTGTTCAAGAATTCGAATTTGAACGATTTCGAGTTCCTACCGTCTTGCAACAATTTGTTGCGAGTGCGGGTGGGCTTTCAAGTCACTCCAGGTACCAGATCTGAACTTCTTTGAATATGTCCGCTGTTGTTTGATGCTTGAGAGTCATCTAGTCCCCTATATCAGTATTTCACAACAAAATTTGTGCTATTGTTACGTGCGACTCCAAATATTTGAAAATTTCATTTTTCATATTATAAAATAAACCACAGATAAATAACCGTGGGAAGGATTCAGATATACTATAATCCAAAATATAATATTTCAATAATCTAAAACCCTCTCTGCTTAAAAGTCACGAACTCCGGTCGAGTCCTAGAGATAAGAATTTAATACCATAAGGTAAGTTAAGGTTAGATGCAGTGTCGGGATTTTTGCTGACCTAGCACTGCATAGTCGGTTCGTCGTGACTACTCTCTCAATAAATTGATTTTCACAAGAACAAATAGGCTTAACCAATCAACTAAGGAAATTCTCGATGATACCAAATTAGTCATTAGAACGTATGCAAGGATGTGTGAGGAAAATTGTTAGGAATTGGAATGCATGAAATTTCGAATGTTATTGCAAACAGACTGTCTTGAGGTTGGGACCGCGGAACGCTGTCTTAGGTAAAGCGGCCAGGAGCGATGAGTTACTCATCCGCGTAAAGACGCAGGTCTCTGATTGGCTAATTACCACGGCGGAGTAACACCTATGCAATGCACCAGCGGCCTCGTGGCTGCATCTAAACTGAATTACTTGTCTTTCGTCTAAAAAGTTGCATAGTGCACGGACGTATCCCGAGGTTTAACAGTTAAACAAGAGTTAGTGATTGAAAATCTTTTTAAGTGACGACGCTAAAGGACTTAGTTAATCGTGTTAAATAAATCTCCAATAGCGAAAGCTAAAGAAAGTGCATGGACACATTCATAAATCTCAACAACAAAATCAACTCAAATACAATATTCAATAATTGTTAATATTTTCGAGTTAAAATAATAGTTCAGAATTGCTCATTGACATTTTTAATCGAATTTAGACTATTCGACTATTTTATTAATTAATAGCTTCAATTTATAGACATTATTTCAAAACAAGTGATCTGGTTGAGTGCTGCATACGTGCTATCAACGAGGTGAGACCCACTGGAGTACGTTATCACCCAAAAGCTCCGATTCTATCCGACGGGCCTCAACCTCAGTACAGTCAGACAGCAACGCTAAGTTTTTAATTTTAATTACCGATTGTTTACCATAATCCATAGTGATCAAAAGACAGATTTTGGTGTAAGTCTTACGCATCAAAATTTCTCTTTCTAGGGAAATCACCGAAAAGGAATCATAAGGCTGATTTGCACATAAGTCATTCGTGTACAAATCAGTCTTGCCTAGAGAATCATACCGCTATTATTTTCTTACTTATTAGATTACATTATCGTTATATGAGTACAAGAGAGAGAGAAAAAGAGTTGCAACAACAGAGAACCGACTAAAGTATAGTATTCTCAAACGCATTAATAATCATAGTAAGCAACGTTTAAACATTGCTTCATCATTTATCATATTTTAGTTAACCATTCATCTGCATATTTATCCCGAATCGTTTGCAGAATATACTTTGCTTTTACCAGTTAACCAATCATTTTCATTTGAGTTTCACCTTCATTGAACCTCATCCTAATCCTAGTCATTGGCCTCATAAATAGAATATTCAAATAGACGTACGGCTCTGTATAGAGCTAGGTAAGCAAGATCGCATATACCGACTTATTGAAGGGTAGGTCAAAATTATAAATTATCTCTTGGTTGCGTGAAACTAATTTTCCACCCGCTCGGACTTCACCCTCACGTGACACTATGATTGAATCAAATAATTGTTTTCTGGGAAGAATACGGTCATGGTTCGATCATATCTTTGACGCTACAAATTTTTATGCGTATGACGCTGCCGTTCAATGATTCGGTGGAATCTTTCCTGGGTCCTCGCTAGCTCAATATTACGCTGGCGGTGTTGCGCTTTTCTCTTGAACCGTCAGCGCTACAATTTTTTGACTTTCGCAACAAATTCGCTACAAATCGGCTACAAATTACCCACCTGGTCCTGTCGCGGCCCGCAGCTTTGGCCCCGCCAGTGTAATATACCTGTCAGCGGGTGAGGAAATCGGCCTCTCTGGCCATGTGGGGATGAAAGTATTTTTCGCGGTACTTTTCATCATTAGATCTTGAAAACAAATTGCATTACTGAAAATGAAGAACATTCTATGATTGCAAAATTTATATGCATACTTACAATACTACTGTTTTAAGAAAAAAACTACTGAACTAAAGAAAAAAATTTCGTAAAAACATAATATGGCCATATTTGATGCACAATATTTTGATATAAAGTCACATTGATTTCAGATATTCTCATCAAACCGTTTAGGTCTACAAGTTTTAGCGATAGAAGCACACGTTACGAAAAAATAATATGGAAAGTTTCCTACCCGTGATTCAAATTTAAAGTGGGGTACAAATTCAAAATTTTTTGTCGAGCCGTTTCGGAGCTTATCGTGAGAGTTGGTCGAGATAGACTGACAGACCGACATGTAACTGGTCAATTCCACCAAATCCTGTACACAAATCCGGCCTCGAAATTTTCGATTTCTTTCATGAGTTCTTCACATTTTTTAGATGTACACTAAACGTAATGGATTCTGAGCCGGATGTGTAATTTAGATACACTCGGACCTCCGCTATTTGACCGAGTTGGGACCGAGCGTTTCTGCTATTTGACGAAAGTAGGGGCCTCCTACTCCTTGTGGACGGTTTTCTGCGCAGCCAGTTCGCGCCACTCCGCGTCACTGACGGCCCCGATGTTAAGGGGAACGCTGCCGAATAGTGGGGGTGACTCCCGTCAAATAGCGGAGGACGAATGTGGTCAAATAGCGGAGTTCGTCAAATAGCGGGTGTTCAAATAGCGGAGGTCCGAGTGTAGGTGAAACAGCCAATCAGCGCTCTGGACTACAAAAATCCAGAGCGCCGATTGGCTGTTTCTTCGATTGTCGAACACCATCCGGCTCAGAATCCATTACGTTTAGTGTACATGTTATGAATAAGGCTGTTGTTGTTGATAGCCTAGTTATGAGTATGGGTTCTTTGCCTTGCTTTCACGTCTTAGGGACAACTGGGTATGACATGGGAATCAAACTTCGTATTTCATTGGTATGCGTAACGAGGGTTTATTATATGATTTATTATTCAATACAGTACTCTGTTTTAGTGAAAACTAGATTCAATATGAAGGTTAGGCAACGAGAGTTGGTTCGAGAGAGTTTATGAGAGTGCTCTGTTTAGTGGTTGTGATACAAGTTTTTGGAGCGACTGCTCTCGTTAATAATTCTGATCGAAGTGCCTAGATGTAAGTACAAGTGGAAGCTACTGATGATCTGCTTGATGAGCTAATTGATGAGATCATTCTTTGTTTCATTGTTCTCCCGGGCGTGAGCGTGCTTATGGAGGTGCGTATAGGTAGGGATGAAGTTCTGCGAATGGAAGGATGGGAGCTCTTTCTGATTAGAGGCAGTGAGACTGGATGCATGCAGGATGTTATGTCTTCGGTATTGATAGTGAGGGTATAAAGAAGAGTATCGGGTAGGTATAGAGTAGGTATGGAATACGTAACAAACCCATCCCCGGGGGAAAATAAATATTGCTCCTGTGAAGCAGGAGGAAATTTTTTTTTGTAAAAGTAGAAATGTATATGATATATTTTTGGTATAGGGTTGTATATTTACGGTAGTAAATATATGAGGTATACATTCACGTTAGTGAATGTATCTATGTGCATGGATCTACGATAGTAGATTCATCTACGCGTATATTCGCGCTAGTGGATATACCTGGGTGTATATGTTTACGTTAGTAAACATATTTGGGTGTGTATTCACGTTAGTGAATGTGTCAAGGTGTATGATTTGAGTTGAAATTAGAATATGGTTAGGATTACTTATTCGCAATAAGGTCGGTTAGTTATAAATGTCTAATGCTGAGTTAGTGAATGGTTTATAATATAATGAAGGTTACTTATTTGCAGTAGTATCGGTTAGTTATAAATGTCTTATGCTGAGTTAGTGAATATGTGATATGTTGAACATCCTTATTACAATGCATCACATATATCTATATATTAATGAAAAACTCCACAGCATGAGCGAATGTCCCATGTACTGTGTAGAAATGAAACATGGTCCATTTATTATTCAGTAATTATAATATACTTACGCTACAGAAGGTAGATCCCTTGACGCCAGGTATTGGTTAAAGTGAATTAATCAAACTCAAGTGTAAATATCACACAACACAAGAAAAGTAAACAAGCGCAGAGTGACAAGAGAAGTTAGAAGGTAACATTCGTTGGGCGGCTAGGTGGTCTAGTGGATTAAGTCCCCGGTTAGGCTTCCAGAGATCCGGGTTCGATTCCCGGCCTGCCTGATAATTTTTCTTGTCAATTTGAGTTTGATTAATTCACTTATCACAATGGTAAGGTAGGTATATGATCAAATATTTGAATAATGATTAAGTACATGTATTATTAGCATTGTAGGTATAATAGATGATATATATGAAGTTTTTATTGAATTACAATATTACATTTTCATGAGGTATAGAAAGATGTTTTGATAGTATGGGGGGGCCTTCGACGGAGGGGCTCCCCAATCAATGACTGGCTCCGTGGTGGAGGTAATTGTTTTCGTTGTGTTGGGGGGGTTTGGAGGAGTAGGAATTGGATGAAGGATAGGAGTAGTTAGGGGAAGGAAGGTGGATTGACTAGACAGACATTAGGCACGGTGGGGTTTGCAAGTAGGGGAGATGAAGAGGGTCTTGCGAGGTACGGGGAGAGGGATGCGGGAGTTGGGTCGAGGGCGGGAGGTAGGACGAGGTGGCGGCGGTGTCCTCGGGTCCTTGGGTGGCGTCCCTAGGATCTCCTGGGGCCGGGCGGGAGGCTGTAGAGCATACGGCCTAGTTCGCTGCCGTGTACCGTTGGGTACCGCTGCACTGGCCTGCGTTGTCTTTTTCACGGGCCTGGGGATTCTGGATCCTTTAGGAGGCTGGTACGGGGTGTTCGAGTGGTCGATAATGATGCCGGGTGTCGTAGGTACCCCCTCCAGATGAATCCTCAGGTCCCTCCGCGGATGCTGTCTCGGCCGGTCCACTGGAGATAGCTGGCGTAGTTTTAGCTGCCAGGCTACTTCCTCCTGTTCCTTGATCAGCTGCAACTGTCGTTCCACCAAAACGAGGAGGTTGACGGTCTCTGGAGGCTGCGGCTGGCAGAGTTCTGCAGGAGAGTCGGGGGTGTCGGGAGGTAGGGTGGACATAGGCCCTTTATAGTAGGTTGCCTCCAAGAGAATATAGTCAAAGCGTTTAATAGCGACGAGCTTTTCATCTGAGCAACAGATCGTTATACACGTATTAGGTGTTGATCGACAGACGATGTTCAATCGAATGTAGCAGGTAAGTAGCGTTGATCTGGATCGATGCGCTGGGGGTCAGGTAGCCAAGCGCTCGGGTCTATTAGGCGACCGGGAGGTTACTTTACTCGCGGCAAAATTTATCTAGGATTGCGCCGCGTTGTGGTGGAGCGCATAGGTACGGCGGTAGCTCGTTGATGCGGGGGTGCGCGGAGCGCGGTGGCTGCCTCGCCTCAGCGCGTCGAGCAGCACTTAGAGGCGGGCGCCGTGCGGTGCGGTGGGAGCCTTGCATGGCTAGGTTGCCTGCCGGTAGGCGCCCTGAGGAGTATAGGAAGCTATGCGTGTAACAGTTTGAGCTGTCTGAGCGGCTTCTATGTTTACTGTACTTGATGTAATTGGTGTAGTTGATGTAATTGGTGTGGTTGGTGCGGTTGATGCACATGTGATTGTTGGAGGATTACTTTGATTGGTAGGGTCTTGATTTTGGTTAGGGCTTCTGAATCTTCTAACTATTTTAAGTATTCTTTCTGCTGTTGCGAATTTTTGTGCTATATAGACCAGCGATACTGATTCGAATAGAAAGGAAATGTAGTAAAGCATGTTGTCGATACGGTTATCGTTGTCTGTGGCTCTTCGATTTTGAGTTATTTCGTCTGTTCTTTTTATAATGTCATCTAAAGTTAGTCCGTTTGAGGATAGATCTTTGGAAGTTAGGAATGTGGTATTGTTTAGTATTGATGTTGGGATGAACGATAAGTTTTTGGGTTTGTCGTAGATGTTTGAGATGTTCATGTTCAATTTTAATAAAGAGTTTTTTTGATTTTTGATTCATTTTGGTGTTTTTATTTTGACAATTTAATTTTGTTTACATTAACGATTTTCGTTCTGTGGTCGTTAATTTCGATTTCCGCGTTAATGTCGTTGATTATACGGATTATTTTATAAGGACCTTTACAGTGACCGTCTAATTTTTTTTTAGTTTCATTTATTAAATAGACATATTGACCTGGTTAAAAAGTGTGTGCGTTTATATGTTTATCGTATCTTATTTTTGAATTTGATTTCGCGTTGTTAAGATTTTTTATCGCATCTTGTCTAGTTTCTTCAAGACGGGTTATTATCTCTTGTAGGTATTCTTCGTATTCGTTAGAAATGTGTTTGTCTGAACGTATGTTTGATAATTGACGTGCGAGTGTTCCGAATATTAGTTCGTGTGGCGTGTAACCGGTGCCTTCGTGTACCGATGTGTTATATGAGAATATCGCGAATCGGATCCATTTGTCCCAATTATTTTTATTGTTGATATAATGTTTTAAGTATTTGATCAGACTTGATGGCTGCGTTCGAGGGAACCGTTGGATTGAGGATGGTAAGCTGAGGTTTTTATTTGTTTAATTTGGAAGATTTTAGCTAATTGTTTCATGATAGGACTGAAAAAATTTGGGCCTAGATCTGTTAAGATTGATTCAGGCGCTCCGTAGCGGCAAATAAAATTTTCTGCGAATGCTTTAGCGATTGTTGTTAATGTCTGATTTTTGAGTGGTATCGCGTCTGAATATTTAGTTAAATTATCTTAAATTGTAAGCAAATACTTATTTTGTGAATTTGAGGTTGGTAAGGGTCCGACAATGTCTAAGGACACTTTTTCGAAAGCGGTTATCGGTGTGTCTGTTATTACCATCGGGAGTTTGACTTTATTTCTAACGAGTTTTCGTCTTTGACAGCTTTCGCATGATTTGATGAATTTTTCTATATCGGTCTTCATACTTGGCCAGAAATATATTGCTCGTATTCGCTTAAAAGTTTTTGTTATACCTTTATGGCCAGCTATTACGGATTCGTGATTTTCGCGAATTATTTCTTGAATGAGTTCTGGTTTAGGAACATTGATCTCGTTCAGGCATGTGTTAACTGTGATATCTGTGTAGTTAAAGATTTTTCCAAGAATGTTTTTTATTGCGAACCAATTTAATTTGTCAACTCCGCTCCCTAATTTGGAAATTGAAAAAGATTTCATACGTTTTGCTTGTAATATATCGCGAAGGATAACTAGTGTGTTATATATTCCTTCTGATGTTGATTTTTCGTAGTATTTCTTTTGTGTTATCAAACTGAAGGTAAATTTTCTATTATTGGGTGTTATGATCACGCTTTTTATTTCTGAATTCTGAGATTTTAGAAAATTTGTATCTAGAATTCCAATATCAATTAGTTGTTAAGCAACTCCTTTTCTTATGACGCAATCGGCTGACATGCAGTGTACGTAGTTATCTTTTCTCATGAGAATATCGTCGTTTGATTCTTTTATATTGGTTGCTATTGGTGTCGGGTCTGTGTGACTGAAATGTGGAATCGGGTTTTTAGGTGGGTCTTCTCGTGATATAGGGTTTTGAAATGGTGAGTTTTGTTCTGGTATCGGATTTTGAGGTAGTAGATTTAGAGATGGATTTTGTTGTTCTTCGTCTAAATTGGTTTCTCCGATATTATATAACTGTTGGTTTTCGTTAAGTGGGGGCACATTATTTTCGGGGATATTGTCCGTATAGTTGTTTTCGAGGTTTCTCGGTCCGTCTGAGTAGTCAAGTTACATGGGATTCTCGTTATTTGAGTTTGAATTTGTAGTGTTATCTTCCCGATTTTGTTCGGTTAATGGGATTGGTTTAAAATCGTAAATAGTTATTTTTATGTTAGAATTTTGGAAAATGAAATAAATCATTGATCGAACGGTTTTCCAGTTAAGGTTGTCTAGTCCGTAACCGATTTTTGGGATTGATATTGACTGTACGTTTTCGGATTCTAATTGTCGCCTGAGTTTACATAAAATTTCGTACATAGTTTTATACGTTGGCTTGCCGTCGAATTGAGCTTCGGTGATAAGATTATATATTCTGATATTATTGTAGCGTGTTACTATGATGTCACCTACTTGGGGGCTCTCTGATTCTAACGCGTCACGATTTATAATGTTTCGATCAATCATTTCTTGTGCTATGCCTTGTCCGATTAAACAGTCCGCTGGGATGCAATGTGCTATATTGTCGTCTTGTGTAAATAGGTCTTCAGTGGCTTCTATTATAAGTTCATTTGTCGGGTCTGGTAAAATTTTTAGGAGTTCTCGAAATTGTTTATAGGATGGTTTATGATAGATTGATTTAGTGATTGGAGGGCTATTGTATTGTGATGGAATGGTAATTTTGGGTATTGTTACTTGTTCTCCTCTGATAGCGTCCGAGTTTAGTTTTTTGGAATTAGGTTTAGGAATCTGTTGTCCACTGGGAGTCGAAAGTATTTCTTTATGAGGGGGATCTTTGGAATTCGATGTCCATGTCTCGTTGGAGGTAGGAAGTTTTTGTCTGTAGTAAGGTGTTCTAGAGCTTGGGGTTCCCGATCCGCTGGAGGTGGGGAGTTTTTTTTCATAGTACGGCACGTGGTCGTCGTCCGACGATGAGGAAGTAGGTAGTGGTGAGGGGGGTCTAGGCTTCTTTGGTCGTAGTTTGTATTTGTATGCGTGCGCTGGAGATTGCGCGCTTTTACGTTCGCTGTACCCTGTTTTATTTTTATGTGTGTCACTTGAGTCTGGATTATCGCTAAGCTGGTTTGAGATAAGGTTTGAATCGTGGTTTAGTTCTCGATTATTTTCAAATGAAGTTGATGCCGAAGTGTTTATGAGTTTACGTGATTTTTGATTTACGGGTAGATTGTCCGGAGAGATATCGGTATATGTAGGGTTTCGTTTTTGGTCGATTCTTGTAGATAGTGGTGAATCGTCGACAGACATGTTAGTAGGTGAATCAATTGTCATTGGTCTAACAGATTTTGAAACATTGATAGGACTTTTAGGCATTGGAAAACTATCTGTTGTGTCACCTGCGGATGGATCTTGCATCGAGTTATCTGAGAGGCTGTCCATTTCAGTATCGGTTAGTGAATTGATCTCTATATCTTCTTCTTGTGGGTCTGGGTGAATTAATTTTTTTGTAGGTATTTGGTCGTCTGTAGAACTGTCGGTTAATGAATAGTTTGTCAAAGGTATATTTTGAAAGTGTATTGTTTCTTTTATTGTTGGTAAACAATCCATAGGAATTTGGTTGGGTTCGTCTTTTTCAGTATCTGAGTCGACGTCGTCTTTGTATTTCTTTGTAGGAGCGGGGTTTGGTGAGTCATCTGTACTTTGTCGCGCGCGGGTTGGGAATTGGTGAGCTTCTTCCTTTTGTTTTGCACTTGGTTTTGATATGCTATCTGAACTAGAGTTTCGGTTACGTTTTGCGTTTATTGCTAAAAGTTCATCGGTCTCTACAGGTGGATTGCGCGATAATGCATCTGCGTTACAATTGATTTGACCTTTCTTGTATACAACGTTATAGTCGTATTCTTCGAGTTTAAATCTCCATCTGAGTAATCACGAGGTTGGATCTTTTACGCTGCTGACCCAGACAAGAGGTTTGTGATCGGTAACGAGTGTGAATTTATGTCCGTATAGATAGGGTCTGAAATGATGGACTGAATATACGATGGCTAGTAATTCTTTTTCGATTACGGAGTAATTTAGTTCTGCTTTGTTTAGTGTGCGTGAGGTATAAGCTATCGGTAGGTCTTCTGCTATTTCACCTTGGCTGAGTACGGCGCCAATTGCATATTTAGATGCGTCGGTTGTTAGAA
Source organism: Tenthredo livida (assembly GCA_963992785.1). Lineage (NCBI taxonomy): Eukaryota > Metazoa > Arthropoda > Insecta > Hymenoptera > Tenthredinidae > Tenthredo > Tenthredo livida. Next base: position 8,039,051 of record OZ023073.1, read on the forward strand.
TGAATGGTTGATCGAATTTAGGATATTGTAGTATAGGAGATGTACTGTAACATTGCATTTTGCAACGCGTGTGACAAGTGACTCCCGAACCCTTAGACGACCGTAGTTACGAAAGGTGGATGCATGACAGAAGCATGAATGCGTTTTGGTTAGCCCCGAGGCTATAAACTCTCCGAGAGGCGACCGTGACCGATCTAAGACTGTAGAATTTAGTTTTTATTCTTTTTGTTTTTTTTTACCTTTTCTCTATTATGTGGGAGACGAGGCCCAGACGACGGCTAAAAATTGCAACGGAGACCCGATCAGACGAACGTACGACGCCAAATATCGACTGTTGGGATCTTTTTCGACGAACGCCACCTAAAAGCTCCGGAGGATAGTACTGACCAGACTACCTCCAACGATTAAACGAGAGGACACGGGGGAGTGCCAAGGGCATTCTGCAACGTGGGATATCGGTGGTGGAAGAGATTCCCGCCACCAAGAAGAATCTGCAGCCCGTGATCCTCCGATTTAGCGAGCTACAAACATCGTGGTGAACTTCGAATTTTGCGCCCCGCGACGATAGGTCGCCATATTTAAGGATCTCGCAGTAGATTTGCAAAATCGATAATCGATCGCCTATTGAGGGCGCTAAGTACCGGCACCATGCCGTCTGATCACTCTGCCATAGGCCTGCCTCGCAGGTAGAGCCCCGAGCTGTAGGGCTCGCTCAAATTGTAGAAATTATATTTTGTAGCAGCCACGAGCCTGAATTTGGTGTGAATTTCCTGCGGAAAAACGTTTGAGTCTGTTGAGTTCGAGTTGAGTGAATCCGAGGGCTCGTCGTCGAGACGCTACGAGGCCTTGCATTTTGGCTGGAAAACGGTAAGCGTTAGCCAATTTGACTCATACGAATTTGAATTCGGCAAACGGCCATCAGCCATCTTGCCTAATTTTCTGAGCCACGAGACTTTTAGAGATTTTTGGAAATCAAATTAAGACGACCTCCGAGTCGGTAGGCCGTCACCAGTGTCTCGCGCAATAATAGAGTTTTGAGTTTTGATTTTTGAGTAAGATTTTTCAGTTTTGGATCGCGTGATAGTGCTTTTGTAGAGTTGTGAGCTTCGCACGTGAGTGCGAGAAAGATAGTCGTAATCCGTTACGGTCGCGCTCTCCTTCTCTCACGGAGAGATTCCAGATCGTCATTACATTTTGAATTTCGTTCAGCCTTTTCGTTTCACCTACGAAGGCAGAGTTAGTTTAAGTTAATTTTTAGAGATTTCGTAAATAATAAGCTCTTTTGAGTCTTTTAACCGGAGGCTTAGCCTCTCGGAGGCGAGCCAGTCGTCAGAGAACGAATGGTGACGTCAGAGTGTAATTTTTTTTATGATATTATTTTGTCGTAGGCCGTAGGCCTTCCTATTTTGTTATTCTATTTATTTTATTGAGCTGTAGGCTGTCATTGTTGATTGCAAATCGTTACTTATCTGTAAATTTCTCCTCGTGGAGCGTAATTAGTGTTCTAATTAAGTTATTATATCCCGAGGACCCGTTTGGTCGAGTTATTAATTTTCGCTTATTTTTTTTTGTTATCGCTCTCCTACGTGGAAGCTAGTAGTTTATTAATTATTGTAAAACTCGTCAAGCGTGGCCAGGTCGCCTGTATACGACCTGTGGCCGTCCTATATTCAAGGGGAAGTATCCCCGATTGCTCAATTTATTATTTTTATTATTTTTTTTTATACTATTTTTATTGAATAAATTCTAATTTTCTTTATTAAATTCAAATTTACGAGTCGTTAGTCAACGCCCTGCTAATCCTTCACTTAATCCCGACCCCTCTCCGCGGTACTGTAGCTAGCCGACGGTTATTATTTTGTTTAGATTTTTGAAATCGGCGGTTATCCGCCTGGCGCCCAACTTTTGCTATTTCTTTGTTTTCTTTTGGCCAATTGTCGAGTGGATTGATCTCGGAGGCTGGCTATCCGGTCCAGATCCGAGGTCTGAATAAAATCCACGTCACAGTACATATCGAGTCTCGTCAGATTTCGAAAGCCATTTGGTGTTCAGATGTCCAAAGGAATTTGACGTCTTTTTTCAATAGTGTAGTTAATGGTCTTGAAATTTTTGAAAAGTTTTCGATAAAGAGTCTATAATAACCGATTAGACCAAGGAATTGTTTGATCTGTTTAACTGTTTTAGGAACTGGGTATGCTTTGACTGCTGTTATTTTCTTTGGGTCTGGTTTTACACCGTTTTCTGTAATGATATGGCCTGAATAAGCAACTTCTTTTCTTAGGAATTCGCATTTGGCTACTTGTAAACTCAAATTTGCTGATTGTAGTCGATTAGCTAGTTTTCTGAATTTAATTTCGTGTTCTTCTATAGAGTGTGCATATATAACGATGTCGTCTAAATATACGAATGCTATGTTTACTTCTAAACCGGATAAAACTTGGTCCATTAATCGTTGGAATGTTGCTGGAGCGGTCTTAAGTCCATATGGCATGTTATTGAATTCATAGTGGCCGTGGGGGGTGCAAAATGCTGTTTTGTGTGCGTCAGTTGGGTCCATAGGGATTTGGTGGAAGCCGGAAGCGAGAACAGAAGTTGAGAAGTATTTAGCGTTTCCTAGCTGGTCGAGTATATCGTTTATGTTTGGTAGAGGGTACGCGGAACCTACAGTTTTTTCGTTTAGGTTTCTGAAATCTATGACCATTCTCCATGTTTTGTTACCTTCCGCATCTGGTTTTCTGGGTACAACCCAAACAGGGGAATTGTAAGGTGAGGATGAAGGTTTGATGATTTTTTGGTCTCATAATTCGGAAACTTGTTTTTGTATCTCGTCTTTGTGAACAGTTGGGTATCGATATTGTTTTACATTGATCGGATTATCGTCTGTCGTTAGAATTGAGTGTTTTGTTAGGGATGTATTCGATAATGTGTCACCTGGCAGAAAAAATAGGTGATTGAATTCCGTTGTAAGAGCGAGTATAGATTCTTTTTCTTCATCGTTAAGGTGGTCTAGATGCATTAAGTTTTTAAGGACCGTTAATCTTTCGGAACGATTATTATTATTATTATCGACGGGTGTATTGGTTTCGATCGCGTCGTTTATTGTCAGCACGTTTGGATTAGTTTGCGTATTTTGATTTTGATTGTTGGATTTGATGTCGTAGATTTGAATTGAGATGTTCGTGTTGTTGAAAGTTGAGGTTATTAATTGCAAGATTTTGTCCCATTTTTGTTTGCCTAGTTCTCCGGATAGGTCAGGGATTGAGATTGATTTTGTGTTAATTGATTGTAGATGATTTTTTAGAGAATTGAGCGTTTTAGTAACGATTGTATCGTCTATATCACTGGAATAAGTTTCCATGATAATTGAGTGATATCGATGCTCTCGGTAGAAAAGTGTCTAACTCCATTTTTTTTCAAAAGGCATTTTTTTGTATGTTATGTTGAGAAATATCATTCTTTATACGTTTTTTGAGTCTCCTAAAAAATTTACAAAAATGGAGTTAGACAATTTTCTAATTAGAACGTCGATATAATACTTGTGAGCTTTTAGGAATTGTATGTTTTATGGTATCTCCGACCATACCATTTTTCGCGTAGGTAATTAGCTCATACTCATTTAGATTTAGGGCTTTTAGCAATTCGACTGAGATTCCTCGTAATATTTGAATTTTTTGTGGTATGAAATGAAGAATTGCGCCTGAAGATTTGCGTATATCACCGTAGATTTTTGAAGTTTGTAGAGTATCAGAACTTTCGGGGTCGAGTGTATTCAAAGGTTCGTTAACAGGTTCTAGGGTTACCGTCGGCACACTTATCTCAACAGCTGATTCGTTCGAGTTTATCGCGAGTATACATGCTTGACCGCTATTGTTTGTTACTAATGCTTTACCGCAATGAATATTGGCACCTAAATTAATCGTGTCCACGTAACCTTGGTCAATTTCTGAATTTGAGACTTTAAGAGGAATTACTTTGGCAGTACGGCCTTGTATTGTAATGATAGCAGCGATTTGTCGGTTGTGTCTTTCGAGTTTGAAGGGAATCCCCGTATCGGTCAAAGTTAATGTATTATTTTTGTAGGAGATGACAGCTTTCTCTTTATGTAACAAGGGTTGTTGTCCGATAATACCGTCTTGAGCTATTGGGAAATTTTCACGGACAATTTGGAATTCGTGTTCTTTATTGTTAATTTGTAAAACCCCAAAAGCACCTCTGGTGCAAAAACCTTTCGCCAAGTACAATAATGTGATCACTACCCCCAAAATAATCTACCAATGAAACTTCCTCCTTAACAAAAGTGATACTATGAAAATGTCAACTTACAAAAGGATTGAAATCAGATACAATTGCCAAGTACTTGTCTTTTGTATAATATATACCAACTCGTTAAAAAAAATCCGAAATTAATTCGAAAAAAATAAAAATTTGGAGTACGTGGTACTTGGCGGGCCAATATTTCATAGCACTGTAGGATTATTAACATAGGTCGATTGCTGTTTCCTCTTACTTGTCTACAATAGGCCCGCCAAGTACCACTACCTCCAAATTTTTATTTTTTTCGGATTAATTTCTGCTTTTTTTTTACGAGTTGGTATATATTATACAAAAGACATGTACTTGGCAATTGTATCTGATTTCAATCCTTTTGTAAGTAGACATTTTCATAGTATCACTTTTGTTAAGGAGGAATTTTCATTGGTAGATTATTTTGGGGGTAGTGATCACATTATTGTACTTGGCGAAAGGTTTTTGCACCAGAGGTGCTTTTGGGGTTGATATCAACACTTTTTGTACAGTTTTGCTTGACCACCTGATAATTGTGCTCGCTCGCTCGTTTGGGTATTCCTATATCCTCGCTCGCTTGTCAACGTTCTGCCAATTCCGTCGCTGAGTAGCTCAATGCACGTACACTATACATTTCATACCATCTAACACCCTTGATAAGCAGTAATGTTAAATGTGGCAGAATGATATAAATACTTTTTCTAACATTTTACTTGACTACCTAATTATTATGCTCGCTCGCTACGCTTGCTCGATCGGATTTTCCTATGTCCTAGCTCGCTGGGCTCGCTTCGTTGTCAACATTCTGCCAATTATTTCGATGAGTATCTTCATGCACGTACGGTGATGCATTTCATACTATCTGAATCCTTTGATGAGCAGTAATGTTAAATGTGGTAGTATATTAATAGAATTACTTTTTGCAAAATTTGGCTTGGCTACCTAATAATTGTGCTCGCTTGTACACTCGCTCGATTGGGTTTTCCTATATCCTAGCTTGCTAGGCTCGCTCCGTTCTCAGCATTCTGCCAATTGTTTCCATGAGTATCCCAATGCATGTATATGGGTCATTCCATATCAACTCAACGACGTTGCAACGGTCACCCTCTTCGATTTTTTTGATTTTTTAATATGTTTTCATACATGTAAAAAGGAGTCTTCAGCTAAATTTTCAGCTCTTTATCTCCATCCATTCCGGAGTTATCAATTTTCGCTTAAAAAATGTATATCTTTGACTATAATCATGATAATCTCACTTTATAGGGGGTCATTTTTTTTCTTTTTCAACGCTCTTTATGAAAAAAAATGAAAAAACTGAAAGAAAAATTTTTTCAATGCTTTTTCGGCCATTTTTAGCCAAAAAATTAGTTTTTCGTTCAATTGGACACTTTTGATTTTTTTCAAAAAAATACACAAAATTCTACGTTAAAAAACGAAATTTTTGAGCCATGAACCAATATGGGCTTCAAATAACTTCTACTAAAAAAAATTAAAAAACAATTTTTTTTTCTGAAATTTTTATTTATTTTCCTACTAAGGTCATGTATCTTCTCCAAATAGTCTTAAAATACATAACTTTTCTGTCACATCTTACATCTTATTTAATTCACTATCATTACAGAGTTTGTCTTTTATTTCTTATCATTTTCATTACTTTATGCGTTTTTATTTCCGTTGATCTAGAAAAAACGCATAAAGTAATAAAAATGATAAGAAATAAAAGACAAACTGTGTAATGATAGTGAATTAAATAAGATGTAAGATGTGAGAGAAAAGTTATGTATTTTAAGACTATTTGGAGAAGATACATGACCTTAGTAGGAAAATAAATAAAAATTTCAGAAAAAAAAATTGTTTTTTAATTTTTTTTAGTAGAAGTTATTTGAAGCCCATATTGGTTTATGGCTCAAAAATTTCGTTTTTTAACGTAGAATTTTGTGTATTTTTTTGAAAAAAATCAAAAGTGTCCAATTGAACGAAAAACTAATTTTTTGGCTAAAAATGGCCGAAAAAGCATTGAAAAAATTTTTCTTTCAGTTTTTTCATTTTTTTTCATAAAGAGCGTTGAAAAAGAAAAAAAAAGACCCCCTATAAAGTGAGATTATCATGATTATAGTCAAAGATATACATTTTTTAAGCGAAAATTGATAACTCCGGAATGGATGGAGATAAAGAGCTGAAAATTTAGCTGAAGACTCCTTTTTACATGTATGAAAACATATTAAAAAATCAAAAAAATCGAAGAGGGTCACCGTCGCAACGTCGTTGAGTTGATATGGAATGACCCATATGTACGCTGATGCAGTTTATATCATCTGAATGCGTCGATGAGCAGTCATGTCAAATGTGGTAGTATAATATAAATATGTTGAAAGCACAAAGGCCTGAAATAATGACACACGCTATCATTCGTTGCTTTCCAAGCCCTGTAAAGATATGTCCTTGTGTGCATGTATCAAATATAATATATTTGGCCCATTGAATACACGAAAATATTTGGAAACGAATAATAATATACTAAAGACCTGCCAAGTTGAATGAAATCTTTGTCACTTATCAATTTATGTTGTAGACTGAACTTTATGCGATTCAATAACCGTATACCTATGACCTAACCCCAAAATTGCACGCTTTGTCATTTCATGAGAGATTGTTAGAATTTCGCCCGCCACTCTAAATGTGAATTTTATCAAAATAAGTAAGTATAGGAAGCATAAAAGAGAATGAAATTTGCAAAATGTTCAGATGAACAGAACTGACAGCTCTGTCTCGTAAGTTCATCTGTCCGTATACTCCGTGGTCTAAGATGGGCAATCGATTCGCGATCATACATCATCAGCGTCGACAAGAGCGCCATCTGACAACTGATATTGAGTACTTATAGCTCTGCTGTCTAGTGATGGCCACTCTTTCCTAATTTTCATCCGCATAGATTTAGTGTACTGCGAGATGTGAGATCTGGCTGAATGCGGTGAAGACGACGAAAAATTTTGACCGAAACGTGTACTCAGAAACTTAGAATAATCATATCTGAGCTCTCCGTTCACTGATTTAATCGAAGTTGGACTCATATGAAGGCTCTTCCTGCCCACAATCTGAGATGAATATTCCAATCCCATGGATTTCGCGAAGTGCAAGATATAAGGGAAATACTGTGTCCCCACCACGCCGTCCAGCTCCCGTACGGGTATAGAGACTAGTCGAGTCCCGCGCGGCGTATATACCTATATATATCATATATGAAATATTTTTTTTCTATTGTACTTGGCCCGAGACTCAACCGAGTCTCTTGATTCAGTTTCCGCTAAGGTAGTGGTAAATCCGTCTATTATTCCTGTCATTTTTCGCATTTTACTTCTGTCGCATTTAGCATTTTCTCTTAGGGAATTGATTTTCACGATGTTTATATCTGCGCCGGTGTCTACTATAAATTTTGATTCTGATTCTAATTCTTTTACATCAATTTCGATGACTGGCAATTTTCCATTTATTGGTTCTGATTCTGTTTCAAAGATGTGATTTATTGGATCGTCGAACGCGGCTGAGTTTGTTCTGGGTCCGTCGGCACGTTCTCCCGGCGGACGTTGTTCGAGTTTAAAGAACCCTGAGTTTGTTGTTTCTGTGCGTTTTTATAAGCGCGTTTTCGGCAGTTTTCGATCGTGTGACCTTGCCGTTTGCAATAGTTACAGGATATGGAAGAATATTGTGTATTCTGTTGATTTGACTGTTGTGATTGGTTATGTTATTGATTTGACTGTCGGGGTTGGTTTTGGGACTGTTGCGGCTGATTTTGGGACTGTTGTTGTTGGTTATTGTAGGCTCGTTGTCTGCAATTTTCTACTGTGTGTCCCTGACGTTTACAATGGGCACAAAATGTTGGAGGATATTGTGCGTTCGGTTGATTAGGTGGTCGAGGTTGGTTATTGTTTTGTGTATCTTGAGTTCCACGATTTAGGAATTCTTGTTCTTCTGTAAGGGCTATTTCGATTGCTTCTTCTAAAGTATTTGGGTGTGAACCGGCTACTCTAAATTCAATTTCGGGAATCAAGCCTCTAACAAAGCATTTGAGTATGTTGGTTTGGATTGCTGTTATCATGCCAGCAGCATCGTCTGTGTTTGAGTTATTGATAGCCTCTGTTGTGTTGTGTAATATGTCTTCGACTCTCGCGCTATAATCTAAAACACGTTGGTCGCTTTTTTGTTTGACATTGTTCAATTCTGCTTGCCGTTCAAAAATTGATTTTTTAGGTACGAAAGCTCGTTCTAAGACTGTTAGGATTTCATCAATACTGTTATATTCTTTGCTTTTTAAGTAGGATTCAGCTGTTCCATAGATTTTAGTTCTAATCATTCGCGTTAAGACTGGACGTTGAGCTGGTTTAACGAGAGGTTTTGCATTTTCACAGCTCCTTATGAAGTTATTTATATTGAGGTTTTGCCCGTTAAAGTATGGGATTGTATCCCGTCGAGAAGTCGTCGAGAAGAGTATAGATGTCACGGCTCGGGAATCTGGATTTGTTGTAGCGAGATCGCTAATAGTTGAATTCAGATGAATCTTTGTGGGGCTAGGTGCCTTTGAGGATGTTGTCGAACTTCTTTTCTTTCAGCAACTTTGATTTCATTGCTCAGTTATTTTCTTCGAATTTGTAGAGGTAGTTGAAGAACTTTGTACCGCGTTCTCACTTTGATATCTTGTAGATTTGGTAGATTTAGTAGATTTAGTGGATTTAGTAGATTTTGTTTATTTGGTAGATTTTGTTGATTTAGTAAATTTTGTTGATTTGTTGCTTCGTTCTTTATGACTTGTCACAAAGATTTAGAGTGTGGTTGATTTTCCACGGAGAGTTGCACGTTCGGAAATTAGTAATCACTTGTATCACGTATATGTAAAGATGAAGAATTCACTTTTCGTCACTATATATTCCGGTAAACAAGGAGTGTCGCTGCCACCATTGCTATGAATAAGGCTGTTGTTGTTGATAGCCTAGTTATGAGTTTGGGTTCTTTGCCTTGCTTTTACGTCTCAGGGACAACCGGGTATGACATGGGAATCAAACTTCGTATTTCATTGGTATGCGTAACGAGGGTTTATTATATGATTTATCATTCAATACAGTGCTCTGTTTTAGTGAAAACTAGATTTAATATGAAGGTTAGTCAACGAGAGTTGGATCGAGAGAGCTTATGAGAGTGCTCTGTTTAGTGGTTGTGATACAAGTTTTTGAAGCGACTGCTCTCGTTAATAATTCTGATCGAAGTGCCTAGATGTAAGTACAAGTGGAAGCTACTGATGATCTGCTTGATGAGCTAATTGATGAGATCATTCTTTGTTTCATTGTTCTCCCGGGCGTGAGCGTGCTTATGGAGGTGCGTATAGGTAGGGATGAAGTTCTGCGAATGTAAGGATGGGAGCTCTTTCTGATTAGAGGCAGTGAGACTGGATGCATGCAGGATGTTATGTCTTCGGTATTGATAGTGAGGGTATAAAGAAGAGTATCGGGTAGGTATAGAGTAGGTATGGAATACGTAACATTCACAAAGATATTTCTCGAGTATGATAGGCCTGTGACCTCAGTGATTAGGGGTTTTCCTAATTATTAGATTTTGCCCCAAAATTTTCAAAAATAACTACACGGGTCAAAGAATAACTTGAAAAAATATTTAAAAAACGGTTGTCGATCGGAAATTCGATGAATTTTTCGAAAATGACGATCATTTTTTTCTCACTTGTCATTTTCATCGCGAAATTCGGAAAATATAACTTCAAATCACTATTTCACTATGTTTCCCATCGATTTTTGAAAATCTGATTTTTTTTTTTTTTTCGAAAATTCAGAATATTTACGATGAAAACCATGTCTCATAATTTTCCACTCAAAAAATGTAGAAAGTTTCCGATCGAAAACTGTTTTTTTAATATTTTTTTCAAGTGATATTTTGAATCGTTTAGTTAGATTGGAAAATTTCGGGGCAGAATCTAATAATTACGAAAACCCCTAATCACTGAGGACAGAGATCTGTCATACTCGAGGAATTTTTTTGCGTATACACCTAAAAAATGTGAAGAACTCATAAAAGAAATCGAAAATTCAGAGGCCAGATTTGCGTACAGGTTTTGATGGGACGGACCATCTACAAACCTATTTTTTGAATACTCGAGCCCGAAACCGTGAAGACGTGTTATAATTTAAGAAAATCATTTTCAACCGAAATCATACTTTTCTCATACATATCACCATTGGTGACATAAAGTAAATAAAATGTTATATTTTTTCATCATTAAGAAATAAAATATCCTTAACGATTTCATCAAACCGTGGATGTCTTAGGTGTCCGAAAATGTAGAAAGACTCTTCCGCAGACATCGGCTTTTATATCGGAATAATCAAAACCTTAATTTTTTGTCTATTGTATTCTAATTCGATGTCCAATAAAAATAATTATACAAGGCGGCATCAAAAATTAATGAATATCAAGTCTACTCATAGTACGGATGCTATGTATAAGTACAATTTCCCGATTTTTTATGGACCACCCTATATATTGACATATTGCATAAGGACGTGGCGCGAAGAATGCGATATTGTTGATGAAAGAGCATGATATGTACTATCAATTATATTATCATTGGTATTATAGCATTTTTACAAATTGAACAGCTATATGCACTAGGGTGGTCCTTAATAAGGGTTTTTTTGAAATTTTCTACGGACAAGGCGGAAAAAGTTTGCAAATAAATTTCAGAAAAAGTACTCAAAAGTTGAAGTCTGTAGGTTAACTCAAAACACTGCCCACAGGGCAGTGAATTTTCCCATTCAATTTACATACGAACTCGGGCTCAATGCATTTTTTTTTTTCTCTGCCTTAATAGTGCTTCGAAAAATCTGAAATTTGGCATATCTCTACCCTATAATCATAGGTATTAGTAGATATAATGTGGGGGTCCTGGATCCAACCTTCTCTACCGGCCATCAGGCAGTAGGTAAGTTACTGACCGTGCGGGTGAGTTACCGATAGTCAGATGGTAACGATTTGGGTAACGATCGTCAATCTTTGTTACCGACTATCGGATGACTGCAATTGTCCGTCGTGCGATAGCGCCACTGCCAATTGTTACCGATATTCTGATGCTAACGATCGAGAATCCTGCATTGCCGATCCCCGCTTACCGACAATCTGATGGTTGCGATTTTTCGCAATGCGATGGCGCCACTATGGATCGCTGATTTTCAGTTATCGATAGTCTGATGGTGAAGATTCTGAATCATGGATACCGATTTTCTGTTACCGGCGATCGGATGGCTGCAATTTATCTGCAATTATCCGTCGTGCGATGGCACCACTAGCGATTCAGATCATGGAAACGATTACCGATCTTTTTTTCTTTTCACCCTTACCGACGATCGATCCGAGATGGCTGAAATTTCAAATTCTTAGCTTATATACAAATTATACTAGCTGAAATGTGTGACAGGGTGTTTAATTATCCAATCAATGACGCGAATCATCTGATAATGACATATACGTGTTTATTTGATACTGCTTGAGTCTAACCTATTATAACAGTGAATATTATCCTAAAACTAGGTCAAAACTATGTTTATTTTACAATTTTCTTAAAAAAATAACTCAAACTATACATGTACAATATTATTAAAACTATGTTTATTTTACGATTTTCTTAAAAAATAACTTAAACTATATATTGCAACGTTGAGGGTCTTTTTATTAATTTATTAATTAAGAAATTAGACAGAAGGTCGTGGGGGTTGCAGAAAATTTGTTGTTCGGGCGCTGACGTCTCTGAATATCTCGATAAGATGAGCTAGCTGACCAGAATCGAGAACAGACTAGCAGCAGATGCAAATCATACTGAATATAACTGGCACTGATGCAGTATGCCTAAACCTGGAGTGTAAGGATTTCTGAAATAGAGTGGACCAACAGCGAATACGAATTATACGGCGTATAACTAGTACCGATGCGATGCACCTAAATCAGGATGTTTTCTAAGGAAAAGATCATGAAAAATAACTCATCAGATGAACATCCAGTTTTAATCAAAAGAAAATCAAATAATGAAATTTACAAAAGCAAATATAAAATTGATCTTAAACTCTATTCCTTAACTCTACCAGTTTTCTCTCTATTTTTCTATTTACAAAGAGTTTTGCTAAGCTATCCCGGGAGAAATTTTTTTTATATAATTATATAAAATTATATATAAATGACTATATAAAATTATACAGGGTTATTCACTTTGCGCGCACCACCTGGTAAGGGCGGATACCTTGTGAAATTCTAAGACTAATTTTCCTTTACCAAAAAGTCCTGGGACTAATGGTTCTCGGGCTACGGAAGGTCTTAGTTTACCAATCACAAGGCCTCCAGCTGCTCAAGTTAGGGCCGGGTCTAAAGTATAAAACTAGCAGTGCCCGTGGCAACTCGATTCCCAGTGAAATAAAAATAAATGATTCAATCTAGTGATAAATTTAAGTTACAGTTATTGTCGCCAGAGGTCGCCAGAAGTTGTCTTGATCCAACATACGCTTTCGTTATCTGTGACCAAGAACACCGCTACGTGGTCTCGTCGTCTAGGTCTACCGCCACGTAGTTTCCGTTCCCAGGTCGACCGCTACGTAGTTTCCGTCCACCAGGACCACCACTACGTAGTGTTACGTTATGAATTTCGTCGTAATTCGACGACGAAATTCATAACGTACAAATACCAAGCACACGAACTAGACTTGAAAAATGACGAGTTGAATTTGAAGGCGGCCAGGTGGTCTAGTGGGTGTAAGCCCCCGGATTGGCAGCCAGTAGGCGCGGGTTCGATTCCCGTGACGCCGGATAAATTTTTCTCGTCAAAAAATTTTAAGTCTTCTAGCTTACGTAGTGTTAGTCCTCCAGGTCGACCGCTACGTAGTTTCCGCCCTGCAGGTCCACCGCTGGGTAGTTTCCATCCTCCATGTCCACCACTACGTAGTCTTAGTCCTCCAGGTCGACCGCTACGTAGTCTTTGTCCTCCAGGTCGACCGCTACGTAGTCTTAGTCCTCCAGGTCGACCGCTGCGTAGTTTCCTACCTGCAGGTTCACCGCTACGTAGTTTTCGTCCTCTAGGCCCACCGCACCGTAGTTTCCGTCCTCCAGGTGCACCGCCACGCAGTTTCCGTCCTCCAGGTTCACCGCTACGTAGTCTTAGTCCTCCAGGTCGACCGCTATGTAGTCTTAGTCCTCCAGGTCAACCTGCGTAGTTTCCGTCCTGCAGGTTCACCGCTACGTAGTTGCCGTCCTGCAGGTTCACTGCTACGTAGTTTTCGTCCTCAAGGTTCACCGCTACGTAGTTTTAGTCCTCTAGGTCCACCGCACCGTATTTCCGTCCTCCGGGTCGACCGATTGTAAGTCATTATTAATGAACAATTGATTTAATAGTGCTAAGTGCTGGTAGGCAATCAGTGCACCCATGCAGGCCGTAATAAAATGGGGCTCTGAGATCGAGTTAACCCCCAAAAATCGAGTCACGAGGTTACGTCTGCAGAGTACCCTCGATGAGCTCTTTCGCGAATAATTCTTTCGATAAAAACTAGAGGTGGACCTCCTTGACCTCCCTCCGATCAATTAATTAATCCTTGCACAGAAACAAGGATTAATTAATTAAACAAATATTTTTTCAGTCAATTTCAGAGATCGAGTTAACCCCCAAAAATCGGGTTACGAGGTTACGTCTGCAGAGTACCCTCGATGAGCTCTTTCGCGGATAATTCTTTAGATAAAAACTAGAGGTGATTAATCCTTATTACTGTCTGGAACATACTGTTTCACAATCACGATTTTGAAAAATCGCTATTGTGATCCTTTAATCAGCTGGGAATATCAGGGCTGAAGTGAATAAACCAAGATTACTATAATTATCAGATTTATTTGTCAAATAACTCAAGAAACAATTCAAAATGCCTAGAAAAGAATTTTGTGTGACAGAGAAATTGATAATAATGTTTCTTTTTTTTTTTTTTTTTTACGAGGGAGGAGAAATGCTTTTACGCACGGTGTGTGGGACTCCCATAAAATAAGTATGGACTACCCACTAAAACTCCTCCCGACAACAAGTGCCGACTAAACACATAACGGAACAATAATAAACAATGTTAGAAATATTGAGTACTTAACTCTTTCTAGGTGGTATAAATAAATTATTCACGTGTACTCAGACTATTACTTTATTCATTGCTTCTGTACATACAACGGTGCCTTGTTACATGGCTACTGCCTTCTATAGTAAGGTGACATCTCGTGGTGAAGCGCGGCTAGTTTAAAAGCCCAACAAATTCCCCCCTGCAAGCGCACACCGTGAGAAATTACTCCTCTCGTAGACCTAAACCCTTGGTACAATATAGATGCTTAATTCTTGGTAAACCTTTTGTTAACATATCAGCAAACATTTTTTCGGTTGGTAGGTATTCTAGATAAAGTTTCTTGTCTCTCAAAACATGTCTGATAAAGTGACGTCTTATATCTATATGCTTTGAGCGTGAGTGAAATACATGGTTCGAAGCTAGAAGATTAGCGCCCTTATTATCATTGAATACAGTGATTTCTAGTTTTTGTCCTAGCTCTAAAAGAAATTCCTTCAAGTATAGGGCTTCCTTTGCAGCTTCGGTTAAAGCCATATACTCGGCTTCTGTAGTCGATAAGGCGACAGTTCTTTGCTTCTGCGACTTCCATGAGATAGCTGCTCCATTATAGATAAATGCATATCCTGTATATGATCTTCTATCAATGTTACATGATCCCCAGTCCGCATCTGCATAGCCTATAAGCGGTTGATTTGTTTTTTGATAGATTAGCTTCATTTTCATTGTCCCTTTCAGGTATCTTAGAATTCTTTTTGCTGCTGTCCAGTGGGATTTTTGATGATTTTCAGAGAATTGAGCAAGATAACTCACTGATCGCATAATATCTGGCCTAGTGGCGATGGCTAGATACATAAGGGCTCCAATCAGCTGTCTGTATGGTTCGTTTCTTATTTCCCCCTTCTCTGATTGTGCGTCATCGTTGTTTAGTTGAGCATTTGCATCCATTGGAGTGTCGATTGGTTTGCAGTCGGACATTCCAAATCTCTCCAGTATTTCTTGTATATATCTACTCTGGGATAGTGTTACGTATCCTTTTTCTTGTTTTATCTCGATTCCTAAATAATACTTGGCAAGTCCAAGGTCCTTGATTTCAAATCTTGTTGTTAGGTTTTTCTTGAACTCGTCTATCCAGCTTCGTTCGGATGAGGCAACTAACAAGTCGTCCACATGAACGAGTGCAATTATTATGTTTTCTTCACTTCTTAGATGATACACACATGGATCTGATTTTGTTGGTGTGAGTCCCTGTTTCTTGAGCTCTTCATCCAACGTGAGATTCCATTGTCTTCCTGCTTGTCGTAGTCCATATATTGCTCGCTTCAGTTTGCATACTTTTCCTTTTTCTTTTATTTCGTCTTTCATTTTCTTTGCTTTGATCCAAATTTCGCTCCCCTCCTCTTCTTGTCGTTTAATTTCATCAAGAGCTTTGTCGATGCATTTTGGAATCTCCATATACACATCTTCATCCAGGTTGCTATTCAGAAAAGCTGTGGCAATGTCTAGTTGGTGAATTTCTAGCCCTTGCTCGACTGCTAGCGCCATTAATAGTCTTATTGATTCTAGTCTGGCAACTGGAGCAAAAGTCTGATTGAAATCCACTCCTTGACATTGACTGTAGCCTTTTGCGACTAATCGTGCCTTTCTTCTTTCAAGGCTTCCATCATTTTTTAGTTTGTTTGTTAGAACCATCCTGCATCCAACTACATTTTGATTTTCCGGGTGATTCGTTATCTCCCAGGTATCGTTTTTTAGTAGACTTTTGAATTCCTGAGTTATTGCTTCTTCCCATTCTTCTTTATCTTGTCCTGTCATAGCTTTCTCTAGTGTAACTTCTGCTAGGTTGGCTTCATGATTTGTGAAGGTAAACCCAGCGTCCATAAATACATCTTCATCAGAATTTTCCTCTCCGGCGTTCGATGATCCTTGACTGCAGGTGCTTAGTGTTCGAAACACTTTCTTGGGTTGACCTACTTTTCCTGTTCTCAGTATTTGTGGTCTGCCTGGCAGTCGTTTATCTTCGCTTATGCTAATTTTTGTTACATCGCTGCTTTCTGTTTCTTCTTCATCTTGTTGATCTAGGCCGATCTCAGTTATAGATGGGTTATTTTCTTCCTCAATCTCTATAAAATCATCTTTTGCTGATGCTTCAATATCCTTAGTCTTGCGGTCAGCTTCGTTGAGAAATTTAACATCTCTTGAAATTGCAATCTTTCTTTCGTCGTGGATCCAGACTCTGTAGCCTCTTGCTTGTTCTGAGAATCCTACAAGCACTCCATCTTTTGCTTTCTTGTCGAACTTTCCTCTTCCCGGTGTTTTGTCCAGAACAAACGTCTGGGTTCCAAAAATTCTCAAGTATTGTAAATTCGGTATTCTTCCAAAACGGACTTCATATGGCGTTTTTCCTTGTAGACTTTTCGTCGGACTTCTATTCTTGATGTGATTCGCCGTCATTATTGCCTCTGCCCAAAATGATTTAGACAGACCCGATTGAATCAGCATACACCTTGCTGCTTCAACGAGTGTGCGGTTTTTCCTCTCCGCTACCCCATTTTGCTGCGGTGTGTATGGCGTCGTAAGTCTTCTTCGTATACCATTTTCCTCTAGAAACTTATCAAATTCTTTATTACAATACTCACGACCGTTGTCGCTTTGGAGATATTTCACCTTGCTTCCCATCTGATTTTCCATCATATTTTTAAATTTCTTGAATGCATCCAGCACGTCACTCTTGGATTTTAATATGTATACCTCGCACCACCTGGAGTAACCGTCAATGAAGGTTGCGAAGTATCGTCCACCTCCCATTGATTGATGTCGTGTCGGGCCACATATATCGGAGTGTATTATTCCTAAAGGTTCCTTACATGTTTCTGGATGTGTTTGATAGGGATTTGCACTCTGTTTGCCTAATAGACAGATTTTACAGCCTGGAAAAACAGATTTTCGATTAAAATCAATCCCATTTGCCAGATTATTCTTTACAATCTTCATCAAATCTTGGTCATTCAGATGAGCCATTCGCTCATGCCATAACTTCATCTTGGAATCTTCAGTTTCTTCCACATTATTTGCCTTTTGTTCTGCCTCTCTGACATAATACAAATTTCCAATTCTATCAGCTATCATTCTGGTCTCTCCCTCTTGATTCTTTATTATCGCGATATCTTTATTGAATAGTACTTCATAATTTCTATCTGTAATCTTGGCTACCGAGACTAAGTTTGTTCTTAGGTCCGGTACTAGTAATGCACTTTCAAAACTTACAGATCTGTCTTCATTGCCAACGGATACCATAATCTCAACGCTTCCTCTTCCTTTAACTTCTGTAGATGCTGCGCTGGCCAGGTTTAAGTTCTCATTCTTCACTTCTTCTATTTCTTTGAATTCTTCTTCATTCTTACATAGATGCGTAGTGCATCCACTGTCCAAACACCATCTTTGCGTCGGAGGGTTCCAAGCAGCTTGCATACTTCTCTCAGGGTCGGCTTCGGAAACAAAAAAAGCATCATCAACAGCATTTGCTTTATGCTTACCCCAATCTAGTTTGGTATAGCATTCAGGTGCTTTATGCCCTCGTCGATTGCATCTGTAGCACTTAATAGCGTTTTTATTTTCTTGTACACTATTGGTGTCCTTTTGATCGTCTCTATCTCTTCTATGGTATCTGGGATTTGTATTTTTCCTTACAAACCTCTTCTCTCCTGTTGCCGCTACCATTGCTCCAGTAGAATTTTCTCCTGACTTCTGTTTTCTTGCATCATTTTCCTCAAGGATCTTGACTTTCAGCGTCTCAGCGTCAGGCAATTGATCTCTCGACTCGATTGCTACTCTGAAGTTCTCAAAACTATCAGGTAAACTGTATAATAGCATTATAGTTAATAGGTCAGCATTTATTTCAACATTCATATCGGCTAACTTATCAACTGCATCGAAGAATTTCTTCATATGTTCTCTGACGTCATCAACTTCTTTCATTCTTTGTAGCATTAACTGTTTCAGTAGCGTGGCCTTTCTTGCAGGTCCTTTTGACGCGAATATTGACTCTAGCTTTAACCATACCTCTCGCGATGTCTCACAATTTTTCACCTGCTTTAGCTCTACAAGACTTATGCTTAGGATCAAATCAGCCTTGGCCTTTTTGTCATCTCTTGTCCAGGCACGCAGTGCAGCTTGGGCACTTGTATCGGTTGAACTTACTTCGGGTTTTTCCTTTTCTCCCGATACATAGGACCATAAATCACTGTTTGTCAGCAGGGCCTCTACCTGCATCTTCCAAGTTTCATAATTATCCTTGGTTAACAACTCTATACGCGTTGAATTTACTAAATTTGCCATCTCGGGTTTTTCGAATCTTAGGAAACACGTGTTAACATAACCTCCAGAAAAAAAATTTTTTTTTTGCCTTATGAGTTACACTTTCTTTTATTTTTCTTCCAGACTTACTGGGCCCATAACCTTTGTTAGAAATATTGAGTACTTAACTCTTTCTAGGTGGTATAAATAAATTATTCACGTGTACTCAGACTATTACTTTATTCATTGCTTCTGTACATAAAACGGTGCCTTGTTACATGGCTACTGCCTTCTATAGTAAGGTGACATCTCGTGGTGAAGCGCGGCTAGTTTAAAAGCCCAACAAACAATAATAATAATAGTAATAACGTTGTAACGTCTTCACTCTTCGGAAATGAGTGTGTCCTTATGTTCATCCTGAAAAAACACAATAAGATCAAAATTAGAATTAGATTAACGACGAGCGCCAACTAAAAGTGCCCTCCGTGCACTTCGATGCACAAGTCTGCCCGGCGAATTAGGCTGGCTTGGGCATTCTCGAGCATAGCCGGTGTAATTGTCGCTATGGCCTGATCGATCCGGACAGTCAACTCTTCGACCGTGTCGATAGGATGCCGATACACGATTCCTTTTATATGACCCCATAGGAAGAAGTCCAGGATGTTGAGGTCTGGTGATCTGGGTGGCCAGTTAACAGGCCCTCCACGGCCAATCCACGCGTCCGGAAATTCGCGATCTAACACCTCACGCGCTACTCTTGCGTAGTGCGGTGGTGCG
This sequence comes from Tenthredo livida, assembly GCA_963992785.1. Classification (NCBI taxonomy): domain Eukaryota; kingdom Metazoa; phylum Arthropoda; class Insecta; order Hymenoptera; family Tenthredinidae; genus Tenthredo; species Tenthredo livida. Next base: position 8,058,538 of record OZ023073.1, read on the forward strand.
CCATCGTGCTGAAACCAAGAATCTGGGCCTAGGATGACTCCCGCGTTTCCCAACAAAATGGGCAAATCCACGTCTATTAAGTGTGCATAATTCGGCCCATTCAAGCGGCGTGGAATTTCATATGGACCCACCTGAAAATAAACTACTCGTTACCGTTCCTTTGTCGCGATGCACGATGCAGCCTGGCTTATTATTATTACTATTATTAATATTAATATTATTTTAATTATTGTTATTATTGAGCTTACCAATTCACTGCCCTGAATGCCCGCCCATAAATTCACGGTTAAGCGGTTTTGAAATCCGCAGACCATAGTGGCGTGCGGATTTTCAGCAGCCCACAGATGGTAATTGTGAGGGTTGAATGTGCCATCCCGTCCAAATGTAGACTCGTCAGAAAAAATAATACGCCTGCTGAAATTTGGATTCTGCCGATTTCTCTCCACCAGCCAACGACAAAACTTCATATCCAAAATTCTTTCTTCCATGACAGCGTATTCCGCCGTAGCCACCCGTGCATTTCGCCCACACTCGCCGTACAAAATCAGCATGTCAAAATACTCTAGTGGTGAATAGTAATCCGTGAAGACAAAAAACGATGAATGTTTTGTTTCACCGTATTTTGATTTGTCGCAAACAACCTATGGTTACGCATAGAGTTCATCAAGCACTTTACACGGGCCATTTAATCTCTTATTGATTATTAAATAAATATTCATAAATGGATTACTATTCACCACAGGAGTATTCTGACATGCTGATTTTGTACGGCGAGTGTGGGCAAATTGCACGAGTGGCTGCGGCGGCATACGCTGGGCGGTTTCCAAGGCGGCGACATCCAGACAAAAACGTTATTTCACGTTTGGTCCACCGGTCTAGGGAAACCGGCCAACTGGTGAGGAATTTGAACGACCGTAACGCCATCGGAAGACCGCAGAATGTCCGCGTGCCCGTCATGGAAGAAAGCATTTTGGAAATGGTGGCGGACGATCCGACGATGGGTCTTCGAGCAGTTGCAAGATACTGCAACACCTCGTATTCGACTGTGCAACGAGTCCTGCGCGACTAAACTCTGCACGCTTTCCACTACACACGGGTGCAGAGCCTGCAACCGGAGGATTACCCGCGGCGGTTGGAGTTTTGTCGGTGGCTGGTGGAGAGAAATCGGCAGAATCCAAATTTCAGCAGGCAAATTATTTTTTCTGACGAGTCTACATTTGGACGGGATGGCACATTCAACCCCCACAATTACCATCTGTGGGCTGCTGAAAATCCTCACGCCACTATGGTCCGCGGATTGCAAAATCGCTTCACCGTGAATTTATGGGCGGGCATTCAGGGCAGTGAATTGGTAAGCTCAATAATAACAATAATTATAATAATATTAATATTGATAATAGTAATAATAATAAGTCAGGCTGCATCGTGCACCGCGAGAAAGGAACGGTAACGAGTAGTTTATTTTCAGGTGGATCCACATGAAATTTCACGCCGTTTGAATGGGCCGAATTACGCACACTTCCTGGATGTTGATTTGCCCATTTTGTTGGGAAACGCGGGAGTCATCTTAGGGCCAGATTCGTGGTTTCAACACGATGGGGCACCGCCGTACTACGCAAGAGTAGCGCGTGAGGTGTTAGATCGCGAATTTCCGGACGCGTGGATTGGCCGTCGAGGGCCTGTTAACTGGCCACCCAGATCACCAGACCTCAATATGCTGGACTTCTTCCTATGGGGTCATATAAAAGAAATCGTTTATCGGCATCCTATCGACACGGTCGAAGAGTTGGCTGTCCGGATCGATCAGGCCATAGCGACAATAATACCGGCTATACTCGAGAATGCCCAAGCCAGCCTAATTCGCCGGGCAGACTTGTGCATCGAAGTGCACGGAGGGCGCTTCGAGCACCTTCTCTAGGCGAGTCGTGCAAATTATCTTTCATTTCATGCCTGCTGATTATTAGGGCGCTCGTCGTTAATCTAATTCTAATTTTGATCTGATTGTGTTTTTTCAGGATGAACATGAGGACACACACTCATTTCCGAAGAGTGAAGACGTTACAACGTTATTATTATTATTATTATTGTTTATTATTGTTCCGTTATGTGTTTATTCAGCACTTGTTGTCGGGAGGAGTTTTAGTGGGTAGTCCATACTTATTTTATGGGAGTCCCACACACCGTGCGTAAAAGCATTTCTCCTCACTCGTAAAAAAAAAAAAAAAAAAGAAACATTATTATCAATTTCTCTGTAACACAAAATTCTTTTCTAGGCATTTTGAATTGTTTCTTGAGTTATTTGACAAATAAATCTGATAATTTTAGTAATCTTGGTTCATTCACTTCAGCCCTGATATTCCCAGCTGATTAAAGGATCACAATAGCGATTTTTCAAAATCGTGATTGTGAAACAGTATGTTCTAGACAGTAATAAGGATTAATCACCTCTAGTTTTCATCTAAAGAATAATCCGCGAAAGAGCTCATCGAGGGTACTCTGCAGACGTAACCTCGTAACCCGATTCTTGGGGGTTAACTCGATCTCTGAAATCGACTGAAAAAATATTTATTCAGTTAATTAATTCTTGTTTCTGTCCAAGGATTAATCACCTCTAGTTTTTATCTGAAGAATTATCCGCGAAAGAGCTCATCGAGGGTACTCTGCAGACGTAACCTCGTAACCCGATTTTTGGGGGTTAACTCGATCTCTGAAATTGACTGAAAAAATATTTATTCAGTTAATTAATTCTTGTTTCTGTCCAAGGATTAATCACCTCTAGTTTTTATCTAAAGAATTATCCGCGAAAGAGCTCATCGAGGGTACTCTCTGCAGACGTAACCTCGTAACCCGATTTTTGGGGGTTAACTCGATCTCTGAAATTGACTGAAAAAATATTTGTTCAATTAATTAATTCTTGTTTCTGTCCAAGGATTAATCACCTCTAGTTTTTATCTAAAGAATTATCCGCGAAAGAGCTCATCGAGGGTACTCTCTGCAGACGTAACCTCGTAACCCGATTTTTGGGGGTTAACTCGATCTCTGAAATTGACTGAAAAAATATTTGTTCAATTAATTAATCCTTGTTTCTGTCCAAGGAATAATTAATTGATCGGAGGGAGGTCAAGGAGGTCCACCTCTAGTTTTTATCGAAAGAATTATTCGCGAAAGAGCTCATCGAGGGTACTCTGCAGACGTAACCTCGTGACTCGATTTTTGGGGGTTAACTCGATCTCAGAGCCCCATTTTATTACGGCCTGCATGGGTGCACTGATTGCCTACCAGCACTTAGCACTATTAAATCAATTGTTCATTAATAATGACTTACAATCGGTCGACCCGGAGGACGGAAATACGGTGCGGTGGACCTAGAGGACTAAAACTACGTAGCGGTGAACCTTGAGGACGAAAACTACGTAGCGGTGAACCTGCAGGACGGAAACTACGCAGGTTGACCTGGAGGACTAAGACTACATAGCGGTCGACCCGGAGGACTAAGACTACGTAGCGGTGAACCTGGAGGACGGAAACTGCGTGGCGGTGCACCTGGAGGACGGAAACTACGGTGCGGTGGGCCTAGAGGACGAAAACTACGTAGCGGTGAACCTGCAGGTAGGAAACTACGCAGCGGTCGACCTGGAGGACTAAGACCACGTAGCGGTCGACCTGGAGGACAAAGACTACGTAGCGGTCGACCTGGAGGACTAAGACTACGTAGTGGTGGACATGGAGGATGGAAACTACCCAGCGGTGGACCTGCAGGGCGGAAACTACGTAGCGGTCGACCTGGAGGACTAACACTACGTAGTGGTGGTCCTGGTGGACGGAAACTACGTAGCGGTCGACCTGGGAACGGAAACTACGTGGCGGTAGACCTAGACGACGAGACCACGTAGCGGTGTTCTTGGTCACAGATAACGAAAGCGTATGTTGGATCGAGACAACTCCTGGCGACCTCTGGCGACAATAACTGTAACTTAAATTTATCACTAGATTGAATCATTTATTTTTATTTCACTGGGAATCGAGTTGCCACGGGCACTGCTAGTTTTATACTTTAGACCCGGCCCTAACTTGAGCAGCTGGAGGCCTTGTGATTGGTAAACTAAGACCTTCCGTAGCCCGAGAACCATTAGTCCCAGGACTTTTTGGTAAAGGAAAATTAGTCTTAGAATTTCACAAGGTATCCGCCCTTACCAGGTGGTGCGCGCAAAGTGAATAACCCTGTATATGAGTTTTGGCCATATATAATTTTATATAGTTTTATATAATTATATATAATTTTATATAATTATATATGGGGCATTCCACGTCAAGTGAGCCACCTTCAGACCTCAATACCTTGGATTTCATTTTTCTTCTGGGATTTTGTTATACTATATGAGCGTAGTGTCCCTGATTTATTTCAAAATTTTTCGAGCCGCCGTTCCGGAGTTCTTGCAAGCCCAAATTTTACGAGATTCGAAATCCACGAATTTTTGATCGATGATATCTCCGAATTGAAAAGTCGTATGAACAAACACAAGAAGGTGTTTGGATTCGTCTTGAATTCAACTTTTCGAAAAAAAATGTTTCAGAACTGTTCTGCAACGTTTAGGCTGTTGTAACTGAAGTTCAAAGAAAAGAATCAAAATTTCATCAATTATATCATTTTTGAAAATTTTGAAACATTTTTTTTCGGATTCTACGCAGTTTTTTACATATAATAACGTTCCGTCCAAGATGGAGAAATTCGATTACCAGTTGCTATGCAATAAAAAAAAAATTATTCCCGTTTCCGTTTTCAAACAAACGTTCGAAATTCGTACTTTAATTAAATAAAATGTATTTTTTTTTACTTTTACTAATAATTTTGTTACAAGAAGCGATTGAAAAATTTCAAATCGAAATAAAAAATCTTCCAATTAGGAGTAAATGTTTTCTTATTTATTGCATAGCAACTGGTAATCGAATTTCTCCATCTTGGACGGAACGTTATTATATGTAGAAAACTGCGTAGAATCCGAAAAAAAATGTTTCAAAATTTTCAAAAATGACATAATTGATGAAATTTTGATTCTTTTCTTTGACCTTCAGTTACGACAGCCTAAACGTTGCAGAACAGTTCTGAAACATTTTTTTTCGAAAAGTTGAATCCAAGACGAATCCAAACACCTTCTTGTGTTTGTTCATACGACTTTTCAATTCGGAGATATCATCGATCAAAAATTCGTGGATTTCGAATCTCGTAAAATTTGGGCTTACAAGAACTCTGGAACGGCGGCTCGAAAAATTTTGAAATAAATCAGGGACACTACGCTCATATAGTATAACAAAATCCCAGAAGAAAAATGAAATCCAAGGTATTGAGGTCTGAAGGTGGCTCACTTGACGTGGAATGCCCCATATACTGGTATCGGCCCAGAGAAGAAAAAAAAACAAAAAAACTAGTCCCGGCCGGGGATCGATCCGTGAACCGTGCACTCGCCAACTCTGCCCGCTACCGACTGACCCAAGATCTGTTATTGAAAGGATGAGCTTAAGCGAATATCAAATATGAGCAATTCCACATCAAACCGGACAGCTTTTTGACCTCTATGTTACCGATTTCGCTCTAATTTTTTTTACGGGTTCTATGGAACAAATAAATTAATTGAACAATTTCTCGATTTTTTTTTGGCCCCTATTTTCCAAGTTACACGGGGGTGAAATTCAGCAAAAAAAGCCAAAAATCGAAAACATACTCCCCTTCAAACGGTCATATCTTTGATTGTATTCAACCTAGAGACTTCATCCAGGAACCATTTCAAAGCTGTTGAATGCCACTATTTTTATATCTTCATTTTATCCTGCGGTAACAAACAATTCTATTTGTTATAAACAAATATATTATTCAAACGTGATTTTCAAAGTGAGGGCCACGTGATAGAATTCTCAAAAAAATATGAGCGTATTTCTTGATCAATTCTCTACAAAATCGTTAAGTCAAAAGCATGGAAAAACGATGGAAACTAGGTGAGAACGATTTATTTATAAGTGACGGCGCGCGCTGCACCGTAAAACCCGGCTCGGGTACGTGTGGCTAGCACATGGAAGCATCGGTGGGCATATTAGACGGTCATATCTCTGGATTTTTTCATCCTAGAGACTTCTTCCAAGAACCATTTTGACGCTGATGAATGACACTATTATTATATATTTAATCAATTTCACGATAACGAACAATTCGATTTGTTATAAACAAATACAATATTCGAGCGTGGTTTTCAAGGCAAGAACCACGCGTAAAAATTCTGAAAAAAATATGAGAGTATTCCTTGATCAATTCTCTACAAGATCGTTGAGTCAAAAGGATCATGAACCGATGGAAACCATGTTAAAACGATTCATTTATAAGCGACGGCGCGCGCCGCCGCTGAAAGACCCGGCTCAGGTACGGTTTTTCCGTGGCAGCGCGCGGCGGCGCTTATAAATAAATCGTTTTTACCTAGTTTCCATCGTTTCTCCATCCTTTTGACTTAACGATTTCATAGAAAATTGATCAAGGAATACGCTCATATTTTTTTGAGAATTCTATCGTGTGGCCCTCACTTTGAAAATCACGTTTGAATAATATATTTGTTTATAACAAATAGAATTGTTTGTTACCGCAGGATAAAATAAATATATAAAAATAGTGTCATTCAACAGCTTTGAAATGGTTCCTGGACGAAGTCTCTAGGTTGAATACAATCAAAGATATGACCGTTTGAAGGGGAGTATGTTTTCGATTTTTGGCTCTTTTTGCTGAATTCCACCCCCGTGTAACCTGGAAAATAGGGGTCAAAAAAAAAAATGAAAAATTGTTTGATGAATTTATTTGTTCCATAGAAGCCGTAAAAAAAATTAGAGCGAAATCGGTAACATCGAGGTCAATTTTTGATTTATTTTGTCCGGTCTGACGTGGAATGGCTCATATACAAATGTCATATACTCCAATTCTTATTGAACAAAATTTTACATCTGACGTATTGATTATCAATTTTATGGTAATTCAATGCAACAAACACGCAGTTATCATTAAATGATATTCTGTGTGAAATATAAATTGAGTTAGCGAAATTAAATCTATTAAATAAGCATTTAAGTAATTTGATGAATTCAGAGTTAATTTACATGAATGCTGATCATCAATCATGTTAATAAAAAAAAAAACATGACAAAAATCCACCAGTAATTTTTTTGATCGCCTGGCAGTGCATTTTTTCAAAGAAAAATTTTCTGTAACAATTATCAATTGAAACGATGTCAAAATTATTCAATATTTGGTAACTTCGATTTCCTTCATTAGAACCTGAAAATCAATCAAGTAATAAAAACAATCATGGAGAAGCGTTCTTCTATGATTGAATTTTTAAATTATATATTTACTTTTTCTATGATAATAAATATAAAGTATACCTTGTGACGTGGATTTTATTTAGCCCTCGAACTAGACCGGATGCTAGCCTCCGAGAGCCGTCCACTCGACAATTGGCCAACGTTAATTACCTGAAAAATATGCTGGGCGCCAGGCGGATAACCGCCACGTTCAAAAATATAAACAAAATATATCCTACGGGTACGTAAAGCGTCGGCTAGCTACAGTACCGCGGAGAGGGGTCAGGATTAATTGAAGGATTAGCGGGACGTTAAATAACGACTCGAGCGTTTGAATTTGACAATAAAAAAAAATAGAATTTATTCAACAAAATAGAAAAGAAATAAAAATAATAATTTTAACAATCGGGAATAAATTCCCTCGTAGAAAGAACGGCCACAGGTCGTGTAAAAGTGACCCGGCCACGTTCGACGAGCTTTACAATATCTAATAAACTACTAGCTTCCACGTGGGAGAGCAATAACAAGGAAAATCATGCAAAATAATTAAATAACTCGACAAACTCGGTCCTCGTGAGACAATATTTCAACTAGAACGCTAAATAGACTCCACGAGGAGGACTTACAACTAATTAACAGGCGAATATTTACAATGAGTGAGCCTTCGGCTCGTACTAAAGAATAGAAAATAAGAAATTGATCAAAGAAGTAATATTTACAAGAGCTTACTAAAACTAACTTAACCTAACTCTGCGAACAACGCGACTAATAATTAACTAGAATTATTTATTGACTCGAACCCGAAAAACAAAGACTCGAAGTCCAAATAACGAATAGCTATGTCTCTCCCCACGGGAGGAAGAGAGAGCGACAGTGACTGACTACGACTATCTCTGTCGCACTCGTGTACGACAGATATCAAACCCGAACTTAACAGACTATAATACTCGATATTTCTCTACAAAATAATGACTCGAACGATATTCTCTAATACACGGGGACACTGGTGACGGCCTACCTCTCGGAAATCGGTGTAATTCGATTCCAAAAATGTTAATTAGCCTCGTGGCTGCACAAAGGCAATATGGCTGACGGCCGTTGCCGAATTCGAATTAGCATGGGTAAGAATGGCTAACGCTTACCGTCTTCCAGCCACCTGAGGAAGGAAGCCTTCTCCTGGCTCAAATCCATCATCTAATCCCACGGGGGAAATATTCCTCGGGGAACAACACTCACTCAACCAAAAAAAAAAAGAACTCTAGTAAGCCCACGAGGTTCGAACGCCAAAAAATGATAGTTTCTATTAATGCAATAACGCAGACCGAGCAAAAAGGCACACGTGCTAAGAGCGCTAGTCTAACGCAGAGTGACTAGACCGCATGGCGCCGGTAATCAGCGCCCTCGTGTTACGGCCAAATATCGAGTTTCGTATCGACCGAAGGATCCCTTAAGCATGGCGACCGGTGGTCGCCACGCGCGTAATTCAAAGTTCGCCACGATGATTTTAGCTCGCTACGTCGGAGGCTCACGGGTTGCAGGCTCTTCTTGGTGGCGGGAATCTCGTCCACCACCGATATCCCCCGTTGTAGAATGCCCTTGGCACTCCCCCGTGTCCTCTAGATTAATAGCAGGAGGTAGCGTGGCCATCGCTATCCTCCGGAGCTGTTAGGTGGCGTTCGTCGATTAGGATCCCAATAGTCGGTTTTTGGCGTCACTCGTTGGTCGTGGCGTGTCTCTGTCTTAGTTTTTAGCCGTCGGCTGGGCCTCGTCTCCCACATGTTAGAGAAAAGTCGTAAAACAAAACAAAAGAATAAATAATATGCTCAACAGTCTTTAGTCGGTCACGGTCGCCTCTCGGAATTTCTATCGGACCTCGGGGTCTATCTACTCCTTCTCTCATTTTCATCCACTCCGCTAAGGTCGTTTAAGGGGTGAGGAGCCTGTCGTAACATGCAATGTTACAACCTTCAATGATCAACGCGTGACTTTTCATTTTTTTACAAATTTTGTAAAAATATATAAAAGTTAAGTTTTAGAATCGATCAAGTTTACTTAATATTTCCAGATTGTAATATTTATTGAATGCATTTATTTACAAAGTGCACATTTTTGCGTCAAAATTAGACAAAGAATATACACTTAAGTGAAAGATGACTTGACAATTATCGATTATTTGTCACCATTCACGTTCATATACTGTAAGTATTTATATGTAATGACAAAAAACTATATGATTATATGACAATAATCATTATATATTTTAATGTATAACAATGTATCGTTTTATACAGTAATATAAAGCCATGCGATACGCCTGCATATAAAATTTTATATAGTTTTATATAATCATATAAACTTATATATATTTATACATAATTACATATATATATATAAATACATATAATTTTATATAGTAACATAAAGCCATGCGATACGCTATTCTATAAAATTTTATATAGTTTTATATAATCATATAAACTTATATATATTTATACATATTTATATATGAATACATATAATTTTATATAGTAACATAAAGCCATGCGATACGCTATTATATAAAATTTTATATAGTTTTATATAATCATATAAACTTATATATATTTATACATATTTATTGTAACTTATTGCATATGTTTCACCAGCAGAAGGCTGGTGAAATTATGCTAGTTCGCGTGAGTACTTTGTCACGGGTTATGAAATTTGGAGCTCCCCTGGGAAAAGTTGAAAACACCCTTAAATTACCCTAATACAGACTCGGATAGATTTTTCACTACCAGAGCTGCCTCCCTACGGATCTGGGATATGTCAAATTCGCCAGACAGCGATGGGTGCTATAGAGCTATCGTGCTGTTGAATTTGACTCACCGATACCGTTTTGATCAGATCTGGGATATGTATCACTCACCAGACTAGGGTAGATGCTATAGAACTACCGTGCTGGATGAGATCAACGCACCGATACTGATATCTAGCTATCAATGACTCTAAGTTAACTGAAAGATAAAGAAATTAATAAACAAAATCAGTTAATAAGAAAATAGAACAAAAGTCAGATTCCTGATAATTTTTAAATGATCGTTAGATCATTTGCTGTTTTATTTTAACAAAATAAGATGATGCAAAAGAATTTGCTATTTTACAAAAATAAATAAACAAAAATATAACTAAAGAGAATGCTGAACATAATATGATATCAAGATTTATGATCTTCTAGTTCATATCTATTTTCCTAACCTAACTTATCCTAACGCGCGCTGACATTATGTGTCGGACTTTATGTGTTTGGAATTGAATTTTCTTTTAATTGAATTTATAGAAATGCCGCTTTGGCTAAGACTATTTATTTGAAATTATGAAATGAAACGCCGTTTTGGCCGGAACAATTTGTATTGAATAGTGGTATAACTGCCGCTTTGGCGAGTTATCCTGTAGAGTCGAATTTATGAAATTGTGCCCGCTTTGGGTCTTTTATAATTTATGCTCGAGAGAAGTGTGAATTTAAGAAAAGAGAATATAGACGCTATGAGTCGGTTGGCCGCTTTGGCACAAGTCCGCTCACGAGCCGTGAGACGGTCGCCTTTTATACTTGTGGTGACGTCATACCTGATATTCTGATATGTGTGTGTTCGCTTGCGCGCTACGACGCTGCTCTATACAATGACATGTGGACGTATAGGTGTATCGCCTATACCATGTACGTGTCCGGCTATTTGGCTATAAGCCGAACACGTTACATTATATATAAATATTGTAACAGCGATTCCCGCGGGCTCGGGTGTTACCCGCAGGAACTACGATCAGTTAAGGCCCATCCCTAGTCACCCACCTCCTTTTGGTCGAAATGCGTTACATTTTGATTATTATCCGAGCCCAGGCGTCGAAACTGCAAAAAAGAGATGCTTAGCGCAACTTCTATTTCAATTCCGAACACATACATCCAAAAAAATGTTCGTTTCGTGCGAAAATAGAGTCTACAGATCGATTTTACATTGTTACGAAATTATTCGAATTCGAATTCAAGCCGGAACGCTGACGCGCAGAATCGACAGCCACCGAGAACAACAACAAGTTCGAACTTGCCGGTTCTCAACAGACACGCGGTACTCGGGGACTCGATACTAAAGACGGTACTGGGGAACGAAGAACTTCCTGACTCTAACTCGAAACTCAAAAGGGGAAGTAGGGACTCTCGGGAAGAATTTAGACTCGACTGGATTATGCGGGCTGGATAGATCCTACCTGATCTGGTACGGTGTCTCGGCCTCGTGTTCGGCTCGTAGTCCGTGGGCAGGCGGGGGTCGTATAATTCGCAAATCGATAGAAATCCGTTCAGGTATCCAAGATTAAGTCCAAAGTGCAAAAGCTGGGGTCACAATATCTCCAATATCACTCACAAAACACTCTACACCTCGGAAAAACTCTGGGGACAAACTCTCTCTCGATTCTATTGTTTGGCACGCGTGAATGCTCAACGACGTTAGTACAATGAATGGCTCTTCGTTTCCGGGATGCTAATTACCGCTTATCGCCGTTCGTCCTGCTAGCGCCAGCCGTCATCGATAGACCAATCCGAGGATCTACGGTCGATAAGGCGTCGCTAGGACGGCGGGCGGCAATATTCAAATTAGCTAACGGGACTTTTGGGCTCTCAGGGATACATACGCTCGTTTAGGCTGGTACAGAGGAGGTCCAAACGTTTGCCACGTTACAATATATATAATTTTATATAAAAATTATACATAACTATATAAAACTATATTTAATTATATAAACTTACCCAAAAAGCACCTTTGGTGCAAAAACCTTCCGCCAAGTCCATTAATGTGTAGATCACTCCACCAAAAAATAATCAAAGGTTGTGCTCGCTCACTCGATTGGTTGATGATTATCAACATACAAAAGCATTGAAATCAGATACAACTGCCAAGTACCTGTAGAATGATAAAAGTTTGGAATTGAAAAATTTGTTCAAACTAAATAACGTTGTACTCGTTCGCTCGCTGCGCTCGCTCACTCTATTGGCTTATGATTATGGGTTGAAAAAACAATTCGGATGAAGAGATTGAAGATGTCAACATTTATCTAAAAATATTCATAACGAAAAAATAATTTAAAGAAAATTAAAAAAAAAAATTTGGAGTCCGTGGTACGTTGGCGGGCCAATGTTTGAATATCTATCAGATGACATTGACATGGTTCGTGATCGATATTTTACATTTCTTTTTCTACAAAAGGCCCCCCAAGTACCACTACCTCCAAATTTTTTTTTTTAATTTTCTTTAAATTATTTTTTCGTTATGAATATTTTTAGATAAATGTTGACATCTTCAATCTCTTCATCCGAATTGTTTTTTCAACCCATAATCATAAGCCAATAGAGTGAGCGAGCGCAGCGAGCGAACGAGTACAACGTTATTTAGTTTGAACAAATTTTTCGATTCCAAACTTTTATCATTCTACAGGTACTTGGCAGTTGTATCTGATTTCAATGCTTTTGTATGTTGATAATCATCAACCAATCGAGTGAGCGAGCACAACCTTTGATTATTTTTTGGTGGAGTGATCTACACATTAATGGACTTGGCGGAAGGTTTTTGCACCAAAGGTGCTTTTTGGGGTTGATTTCACTACTTTTTGTAAAATTTTGTTTGACCACCTAATAATTGTGCTCGCTCGCTACGCTCGCTCGGTTGTTTTGTGCTATTTCATACCGCCCGAAGTCCCTCGATAAGCAGGAACGTCAACAGCAACGAGCACGCGTGTGCTCATAATTTTCCCCAAGTCTCAAATTTGTAGAGTGACGCGTAATGTACTTTCATAGCGTTTACAAATTGTTCCACTACAACAATTTTTTATACCTACAACATCCAACCCTGCGTGCAGCCCTCCTCCTGTCTCATCTGGGCCTGGGACCGGCAATGACGGAGTTACTTGCACGCAGGGTTATAGTTGGTGCTCATGACTAAATATATATGGATATCAGATATATGTATTGCAATTCGTAGGTAGTTTTTTTTTTAATGCAACTAGGTCCTCTGCAAAAAGAACATGTATGCGTCCCGTACTCATAACATCAACTTCCAATTCGGGTCTGAACAGTAGGTATCAAAATATTTAGAATTGAGCCTATTCATGCAAGACTAGCGTAGAGCATAAAATGGAAATTTATGAAGTCAAACACCCGCATTCTGCTCTCTTCGTCTGACTTTTGCCGTTTCTCGTATCAAATAACACTATCCTGATACTTTGCAACCCAAGCGTTTTCTCTCATCATCCTCTCGTCTTATATGGCGACTCGCTACAAAATTAAATAATCCATAAATAAGTAATTTCATTCCATTTGTCGTGATAGCACTAATCTTAATTTGGAGAAAGCTTAATAGAGTCGAACATATAGACACAGGTTGCATACCAAAATGTAACAAATTTATTGAAATTTGACATTAAATTATGAATATACATTATGGATTAAAAAATTATCTTCACCGAAGGTCAAGGCACTACGTTGACGTGGAGTGTAGAATAAAGCCTATCGGAGTCCAACAAACAACGTTGACTGAAAATCTCATTTTGACTAGATGATACGGAGTTAGATTATAGGACTCGTCGGAATCCTACGTATAACGTTGACTCACAATTTGAGTCTCAGCAGACGAGCCTTCGGACATAAGCTTAACGTGGAGCTTGAAGTAAAATTCGTTGCAATCCAACGCTTGAACTCGGCTTTATTGGTCTGGCTCCTTGCCGTTCCCTATATCGAATAATGCTATCCTCATATTTTTCTACTTCAACATTTTCTCTTGATTTTCTCTTGTCAGACTTCCTCAGGCGATAACTTGCTAAACAATTGAACCGAAAAAACCGTTTCTTCTGATAATTGCATTCATAAATCAGTTAATATTCATCTGACAGTCTTGTCCGTTTATAATTGTTATTTTATTTATCACCATGAATTTTACACGTCAGCCGATTCGCATAACCTCAAAAGCTCGAGATCGTAGGATTCAAGATTAACCTATCGAAACATTTTTATTGGTGACTATCACATTAATGTACTTGGCGTAAGGTTTTGGCACCCGAGGGGCTTGCGGTGGGTATTCACTAGTTTTTGTACATTCAAATTTTGTATTAAGCATTGCTCGTATTTCTCTTATTTCCTTTATTATTGGGATTTAAAAACATGAAATGACAATACGCGTCTGCTAGTGTAGGAGACCATAGCCATAGAGCATGGACTGCGCATTCGGGCCGAAAATCGCTCGGTCGGTAGAAAGAGACAGCATATACACGCGGCCAAATCTGTTTCTTTCTAACCAACAACGTCAAATGCATAGAAAGAGACAGATTTGGCCGCGTGTGTTACCCTTCTCTCTCACTTTCGGCGTTACCATAGGCTGTATAGGGAATGCGCAGTCCATGCTCTATGTCTATGTAGGAGACGGTTTCTGTGTGCGATACTGGCGGTATCTACGTCGGAACTATCTCGTACTGACGTCACTCTACAACTTTTGTGTGGATTTTCCCGTCTAGTGATTGCATGGGAATGGTTTGACGTTAATCTTGGTCTGACGACGACGAAAACGAAAAATTTTACAATGAAACGGGGTATCAGAATTTGTAGTTAATCATATCTCAGCACTCCGGACACCGATTTAATCGATCTAAGGCTCAAATGAAAGCTTTTCATGCCCACATCCTAGATTAAATTAGTTTCAATCTGTGTATATTGTGAGGTGAAAGAAAACGACGATACTAGTTCGCGATATAGGTTAGGGTAGCTGCCTCTCGGGTATATAGACTCGTTGAGTCTCGCGCTTGAAAAAATTTTTTTTTAAATGTACTTGGCGCGAGACTCTACCGAGTCTCTTGATACATAATTATATATGATTATATATGATCATATAAAATTTTTTTTTACCCGGTTGTTTTATACAGTAATATAAAGCCATGCGATACGCCTATATATAAAATTTCATATAGTTTCACATAATCATATAAACTTATGTATTTTTATACATATTCATATATAAATATCTATAATTTTATATAGTAACATAAAGCCATGCGATACGCTATTATATAAAATTTTATACAGTTTCATATAATTATATAAACCTATATATATTTTTATTTATACATATTTATATATAAATATTAGGGTGGGCCAAAAAAAACTTTTAATTTTTTTTTCTTCAGCTACCATGAAAATATCGTCCAAGATGACGATAAAAAAATTCTCTGAAAATTTGAGGTCTTAATAATAATATTAAGAGGTCGCTCATCGTGGTTTTTGATTTCCCATTTGAATAACACAGGAAATTTTTTTTTTCTTATCTGGAATTTTATTGCGCCCGAACGAATTATCGGCCAATGGAATTGAATACATATACTTGTAGGGAATTCAACGATCTACAAAAAAGGTCTGATATGATTTTTCGCTAAGTCCACTCGTTTGAAAGTTATTCAAGGTTAAAGTTCAACCTCAAATGTTATATGATGACTTTGACTTTCTTTTTTTTTCGACTAAGTTCGTTCGTTGCAGCTGAGCCGCTCGCTGTGCAACTCGTCCATGAGCAGGATTCATCTGGATTAATCACACATTCTTATGTTTAGAATCTGTTAAAATTCGAATATTCAGTGCTGATAAAATACCTTATTTCTGCGTTTAGTTTTGAAATCAGTCTTCTTCGTCTTCTTCTTCTTCTCCTTGATGCTTTTTCCATCGATTCTATGAACTATCGCTATTCACTGATTGTGTCAAACTGGCGATTGTCTGTTTCTCAAACTGACCTGGCAGTGTTGGGTTACATCCTCATTGGCTGCATGCTACCCCCCAAAATGAAATCAAGAAAAACCAGTCGGCGAACAGTTATCAAAAGACTCCACCTCGGTCCATGAATAATGGGCAAGTCTCGAAGGTCCAAGCAATAAATATCAATCAGTGGGTTTTCTCATTCCTTCACCGCCCGAAAACGCTAGAATTTTCTTAACCAGTGGGCGGTCGATGCACAATAGCCAGCCCATAAATCAATCAGATAAAATCCATCAACATAAAGGTTGCAATCGTCTTAAGAGCACTTGAATTTTGTCTCATCCTTTTTTCCGGTATCGCCAGCATACCTGCCCTCCGAAACCATAAATTATCAGCTCAGTCAATCCACAGCTTTGCTTGAGACTGCACACGCGACGGTTAATATGGAGCTAATATTAGATCTACAAGGTTTTGGGCGATTCAGTGATAAATTTGTTATAAAAGTGCTGGCCGTAATAAGCATTCGCACACATGAGGAATATCAGCAGGGTATCACACGCATCCTCTTCAAGGCACCATGCTCCTGGGTGACTCTCTCAAGCGAGTATGAAAATCTTCATTCGTTGCAGACATGGCATCATCATGGAATACCCTGGAATGCTGGAGGAACGCCGTATGGAGATGTAGTGGAAATTGTGAAAAAAGTTGCACAAGATGCGAGTCGCATTTATGTGAAGGGATTGGAGAAGAAACAATGGATCGAAAAAATTTTCAATGACGACTCGAAATCGGTGATTGATTTGGATAAGCTGGGGTGTCCGAATCTTCGAATACTGCGATTTTAATCGAGTGTATTTCGTTGTTTTTCGTATGAAGACTGGCATGGTGACGTACCTGGAGGCTACCATTGTGCCTTCGAGAACGTTCAGCGGTTGAAAAACTGGTATTTGGAGGAGGGCCATAAAAATCCTCCCCACATGTCTCGAGGGCGGGGGGTGATGGCTTAAAAGCCAAGAGCTCGCAGGGAGCTGCATTCGTACATTTCGACATCCCACAGTCAATACATCCTCCTAGTATATTCGAACCTGTGAACTCTTTCGAAATCCCACCACCAATACATCTTCCCAGTATATTCGAATCAGCAAACTCTTTCGAACAAGGTAAGAACCCTTTTACACGGTAATCATATTCAATTATAATATATAAAAACTAATTCCGAATTATTCATTTTGTGCAGATGGACTTCAGCAGCCTAAACAACACCAGCCGTATGGATAATGATATGCAGATGAAAAGGATGTCCGAGCTGGAGATTGGACAAAAGTACGACATCTCAAAACTGAGGCTAGTGAAAACAAAATTCGGTTCTAGAATCATCGCTACGATTGCCGATGAATTCATCGTATTCCTACCTGCGAGAGTCGGAAACGCTCTAGAGAACGACTCCAACCAACTGGATCAGTTAAACAACGAGGCGGATCAGAAACGTCTGCAGATACTTTATCTTGGGGGACCATACAATAAATCTGAATTCTGTGGCAAAATATAAACACACACACACACACACACACCCACACACCCGAGAAGATGCTGTTGTCCAGGGGTGAATGATAAGTATCCCTTCATAATACTCGTGATGCCGACATTCTTATTCTGATCAATCTCGTGACCATTCAACTCGTAACGCATATCGCCAAACATGTGACACACAGCCATATTGACCAATTCCGAGCCTTCGCTAACAGCGGTGCCATCCGACTTTGTAAGCCGATCGTAGATGTGGAGCAAACTTTTGCTGGGTAATACACACGCATCTTAATTCTGTACAGCTATGCGGATCTCATCGTTATTTTTGAAGGTGGACACCGCTACGGTTGATGCGCATGTATTTCACAGTGGGCAATCGACTCGTGGAAGACTACAGGTGTTTGGATTTTTATCATTTTCGAGATGGGCATATGCAGAAATAGCAACGAATTCTTATTTTCCACGACAACGAAGTCAAAGTCCTAGGCTCTGGAGAAACTGAGCGTTCTGATGTGTCACTCGAATCGGAGCTGCTCGACGACTGATGATGCTTGGACATGTTATCGAGCTTTTATAACTACTACAAGATTTTCTTATCCTCTCAAACACAATGCCCATTTTGTCGCAAAGATTTCACATGTAATCGTATAGTTACAGTTTCACTGCGAAAATTGACCAATTTCCCGTCCTGATCGACTATTCTCAGTTGTATATTGCAACCTGCCGTATTACTGAGGACTCTGAAACGAGGGTAAAGACCCTCGCACACTAAACGCAGTGTGCCGTAGAGTCGGATCACCTACAGGCCGTACGCTCACTCACACAATGCGCCGTCCAATCACAGGCATGTGTGAGTGAGCGTATGGCCTGTAGGTGATCCGTCTTACGGCAGACTGCGTTTAGTGTGCTCCGGGCTTAAGACCTCAGTAACCGGGTGCACCGTGGCCTTGCGCTGTTTGGACGCCACCTAATTTGATAAATTAGGAAATATCTCTAATCTAATACCTAATGTTGAGATACTCGTTTTGCCAGGGAAGCTGGTTGAGACACTCAGGGTGAGGTTCGGGCACGTAAGCCCTCGTACCTATTTTGTGTTCTGACGCTGAGGCGTTCCTGTTTCTGTTTTGACATGAATCTGTACAATCTGTGTTGATTAGCTACATCACCGGACGAAGTTCTCGATGTTCTCGATGAGAATCCTGTTATTTCTCAGGAAGATTTAGGAAACTCGTAGGTTGAATGATTCTGACTCGATGGTGTAGGAATGAACAACTGAATTATATTCAACTCTCTTTTCTTCTGTACACTAGTGATTTCCACATATACTCTATATCACTGGGTAGTATATTTCACACTCATACACACTTTCGTTGGTTGGGTGTGATTCTAATTTATTAATCACTTGGACTAATAAACTACTAATTTGCAATTATATCCTGAATTATACTTCAATTGACTTTTATATTTGATTCTGAGCAGAACGATTATTAGTCGCGGTATATACCCGTCTGTCTTGTTCAAGAAGAGACGCCATACTGTTATTTAACACTTTTATTCTGAGCAGGACGATTATTAGTCGCGGTATATACCCGTCTGTCTTGTTCAAGAAGAGACGCCATACTGATGAATTCTACGGAATTCATGAGGAATGTAGGAATTAGTGAAAATCTATAATATCGATTGTGATCTGAGTGATGGCGTTACTAGTATGATTTGAGAAGGCATGTAGTGAATGTGGACTAAGGAGCCTGAACTCGTATAGCCGCACGGCGGTGATTTGAATAACGTAAAAATGTGCAGACACATTGTCACAATATCGTGTATTGACCGTACGGTGATTGGATGATGAATGACATTTGTCGGCACTTCCACGATCTTATATCCGGGTGGTACGGTTGGGAAAAATTGACGAATCGTATGTACTCGATGCTCGTTTATATAAGCACCCGTGGTAATATTACACTCAACTCGCAAGGCGTTAACTTTGAGTATGCGAACGGGTAACTCGGATTTATGAGTAATACCACCTTCGAGAATTTTGGGGGTAAACCCGAGCAATTGGCCAATGGCATCTTTTGGTTTGAAGTCCACAGAACGATTGCATCTAATTTCACTGAGCAACTCATTGTTATTAGCTTCAAGACTAATATTTATATCCTTGGGCACTGCTCTTTTCAAATAATTTGCGATATCTTCGATTTCATAGCTCCCAGTGAGTAATGTGATCGTTGTGTCTGGTTTTATATAAAACTTATTATACCCCACATCTATATTAGGGATTGCATTTAATGTCAGAAGCTCTATGAGTCCGAGAACATACGTCTTTGTTGGTGATAACTCGATTGGGGGAAAATATTGAGTCCTCAATACCGACGATTCCCCGGAGAGTGTCAACGTGAACGAATCAGCCATGACTAATATCACATTAGCGATTCGCATACATTTTATAGATGTCCGCTGAGAAACTTGAGACACAAGTGACCGCAAATTACTGTGTTATATTCTTGATATCTCTTATCATTATATTTTACGCTACCAACACCGAGATATTTCATTAGATCTCTTGGCGGTTGTAAATCACCCAAACTGTCGAAATACACCGCATCGTTGCCATTTTTCGTGTATGCAACCCAATGCGTCCCCGGACCATTTTTATCATCAAGATTGATGATTGCAGATTCACGCTTTCTAGGTCCTGAACTGGGTGAATCATTCCGCATAAAAACACCTCGGAAATGTGGAATTTTCATAGCTCTTGCATAGTTAAGTAAATCGACATCCGTGAGGGCGCGGTGTGGTAGCTTTGTTAGTTTTTTGCCGGCTTCAAATACAGCCCCATACCTTTCTTATACGGTTCCAGGTATAAGCCCTTCCCCAAGGCAATCGCCTTCATTGTCGCATTATGGCGCTTGGATTCTTGTGATTGATGTCTGTTCGCTTTAGCCTCATCAACTGCCTTTGCTATACCTGCAGCACCACCCGCTAAAGTACCTGTGGCGCTAAGGGCCGCAAAGATTGGGATAAAAAACGGCACGCACACTTTTCCTTTAGACACGGCCGAACGGGCACCCGTCAAAGCCGACTTCATAGCTTTAGGACCAGATTTCATGGATTTCTTCGCCGCTTGTATAATAAATTTCAATGTTCTTTTCTTGTTCTTGGGTGATGTGTGCATCTTGATTTCCCTCATACCCATACCCAGTTTGGATTTTGCTTTCATGGTGTTGATGACTGCCCAGGTGACAGCTTTGTCAGCTACACTTGCGTCTTTAGCCAAAACCCGATTCCAAGCCCTGTCAGCAAGCACTTGATCCGCCTTATGACGCTCCGCAATATTATCGTGATTTTTGGAGTATGCGATATCGTGCTGCTTGCATGCAGCGTCTAGAGCGTTGATACCACGTTCACCGCGAGCTCACCTCTTCACCAATTTTGTACCAGGTTCGCAGTATTGATAACCGGGGACATGCAATTCGACGGGGATATTGTTGATGATTTTATTTATCAACCCACAACCGCTTCTTTGTCTACGTGTGTATCCAACCATGACTAATCATGAACTGGCACAAATTCTATAAAAGCCTGTATTTTATACGTAAATATATTAGTTCCCATTGCGACGTTTGTCAAGCATCATGAAATTTCAAGATCAAACGATTAAACTACCCATCGCCAATTTCGATAATTTGGTCGAGCAAAAAAAGAAGAAGGGAAGGACGACACGGGGCTCTACTACCAAATAGTGTGAGGGCTGTCTTTTGCGGGCCTTCGAATTGCGGTAAAACTAATGCCCTTCTCACGCTACTGACCCATGCGAATGGTCTACGATTTGAGAATGTGTACGTCTATTCAAAATCCCTCAATCAACCAAAGTATGAGTTCTTGAAGAGATTGTTGGAACCGGTTGGGGGGCTGGGTTATTTTCCGTTTGATGAGCACGAGGAGGTTGAGAACCGAAAGATGCATATGCCAACTCGATTATAATTTTCGATGATGTGGCGTGTGAGAAGCAAGATAATATCAGAGCCTATTTCTGTATGGGGCGACACAGGGATGTCGATAGTTTTTATCTTTGTCAAACGTATGCTCGAATTCCGAAACATTTGGTGCGTGATAATGCAAACTTATCGGTTCTTTTTCGTCAAGATGAAATGAATTTGAAACACATCCATGCTGATCATGTGAACACCGATATGACCTATCAGCAATTCAAAGATTTGTGCTTGGCATGTTGGAACGACGATAGATATAGTTTCGTAACCATCGACAAAGACAGTGAGATAAAGGAGAGGTTTTGACTGCTTTATAAGTCTGAATCATGAATAAACCACATACAGTTACAACACATCAATCAAACTAGCAGCATGGCGAGCTCCAAGATACGTAAGCAGAGCGATGTGTTGCAAGAAATAGCCAGGGCTAGCGATATCATTCGACGTGAACACGAAATCATAAAAATGGGGAAAGACACTAGCGAGCAGGCTATCAGTGAAATCTTCAAACCTCTGGTTACACCACTGCATCAGTTAGTAGATTCATCGAAGCAGCAGCAGCGGCTACTAATGAAGCGAGAAGTAAAAACGGAGCCGAGTTCGGTTGAAAAAACAGAGAAGACAACAGATTTGGTGAAAACAAAAGATTATAAGAATGCTGATAGTGATGATGATGATGATGATGATGATGATAATGACGACGACGATAATAATGCATATATAAGTGCGATTGAGGGGAGCTTGTCAACTAACATTGCTATTGGTAACAATACCACAACAGTCGCCGCTATGGATGATGCGAATGATATCCATGATGATGATAACCAAGATGACGCACCTGCAATCGTCTCTACAAGCACACCCATGACCAAAAGAGAAGTCAAGACGGTGCGCTATCTTAGCATGTTCAACACGACCAGAGAGCAAAAGAACTTGGATATGAAATATGGTGTTCGAGAGTTAAAACTCGGCGGAATGAAGATTGGTGATTCGGATATCGTATTTAAAGATGATCAAATATATATAGGCGATAAGAGCTATGAGAACACACCGGGATTGCTCGAGTTGTTATTCAAAAAGTTGCCCAATCCTGCGATTGTGAATAAAAACGATAAATTGAATTATGCCAGAACCGTGAAAAAAAACGAATGCACATCGAAAATATTACAATGCTGACAAAAGCTTCCGTTCTAATATGAGAAAAAATTCAAAGTACAAAGATTTTATTGCCCCATACATCGACTCACCTGTGAAAAACCCTAGTCAAAGATCCGGTAAAGGTTTATTACCCACCCATGAAATCGCGCGAGGACAAAGCACGGATTATGTTTATTGGGATGATCCTAATGAGCTCGTTGACCGTCTTCGACTACTCATGGCATCTCTAGCGGCTGGTGATACTAGCTACAACAATGAAATATCCTCCATTATTGAGGAGCTACGCGAGGCGAGAATCATTTATTAGCATTAGATTAATCATGAAATAATCATTCGGTCACAGATCGTTGAACAATGAGCATAGACATATTCGGACGACCGCTGACGAGCAACAGCTACGAAAACAAAAGTGTTACCCGAGGTCCTCAGGGTGGTGGATTCAAATTCACCATCGATAAGCAGTACGATTTGAACAGCAAACGATTATGTAATATCGCAGATCCACAAGAGCTAAACGACGCTGTTTCTCCGAACAGTCTCGAAGATATCACATGGCGAGCCTTGGGTGTTCTCGAGCATTCTATGTAAAAATCATTTGCCAACTCTACACTACAAGAACTTCACAAGTTTTAATCTCAACTTAATGCACGCCTAGATCGAGAGCATACCAACAATCGCAACGGGAATCAGCACATTCAGGCTCTTATGGAGAAAGAGATTAACGCTCTAACGGTGACGAAGGAAGTTCTAGAGACTCGATTGACCGCCATAGTATCTAATCTTGAAGGATTCAGTCACAACGGACTACTACGAGGAAATCGCTTCAAATCCAGCTAAATCATTCAACGATGAGCATAGACATATTCGTTCGTCGGTTGGGTAGTGGAAAAATCAAAAGTGTGAGTAGTTGTGGACCTCCCCAGCAAACCAAAATATGTATCAAATACGTATATATTATGTAACGAATGTTACACGTTATCACCCGTATTCATAGTCAATTTTAGTAGCTTATTAACTCTCTTTTAATCGGCTACTAACTTCATAATGCATTGTATAACAATGCATAATGAAGTTAGTAGCTGACTAAAAACGAGTTAGTAGGCTACGAAAATTGACTATGAATACGGGTGTATGTATCAAACTCATAAGAAAGTATGTTACTGGTACAGCACGATGTCAGCAACATTGGATGTATCATCAATGTATTAGATATGTGCTGGTGATACATATCAGCGACGGCTTACCGATATATCATAGACATATCAAAGATATGTCAAAGACATGTTGAAAGATGTATCAGATACATATTGGAGATGCATCTGATACAATTAACTATCACACTGGAAAAGCTAAATAAAAAGCCGTTATTATTACTAATTTCCATCATCTATGGTGTATATATGACATGGTAACAATTTATAATCAACCACAGATAGATTAAAACGCATTTTTAGTTCATTCAAGACGACATCATTATTTTGACCTAACCCGGGCTCGAACCGTGATCGCTCGGACTCGCTTGGATTAGCAGTCGCACGCTCTCGCCACTACGCCACAGTATCGTGTAGTGAATACTGCTAGATTTCTCTATATTTTCGATCTCGCTATCTATCAGCTCTGAAGCGTTCATGCCTCGATTGATGCGTACTATCATGTTAGTCACTTACATACGTTTCAGAAATTATCGCCAGCAGATACGGATATCCTATTTTGCGATGTTTTAATTGCAGAACTAAAGATATTGCACGTATCATAGATGTTATTATGTTATGTGACTCTGTTCCCTGGTGTTGCCATCTCTGTTACGTATCATCCATGGGTCTGATGTTATATATACGACACATGTCATATTTGCAGAAATGTTATGTCCCATGTATGTAACTATGTTATATTTCCGGATCCCTGAAGATGCTTTCAATTTTATGTATCACTTGTGGGTCTCATGTAATGTACATGATACATCACGGAATTGTAGTTATGTTATTTCTCCTCTACGTAACTTTGTTATATTACATTGTTACTTCGTGATGCCCTCAATATTCCGTATCATTCATGCATCTTATGTTATGTAAACAATATGTTACATTCTAAAGATATATCGCATATCAGAGACATAACTATGTTACATTACTCCGATCTCTAGATGTGCTCTTACAGTTATGTATCAGTTATGTATTGGTTTGCTGGGTCCCGGGGTTGAATTTAAAATCACCATCGATAACCAATGCGACATAGACAATAAACAATTGTGTAATATCGCATATCCGCAAGAACCGAACGATGCCGTTTCGCTGAAAAGTCTTGAGGATATTACACAACGAACGTATAATGCTTTCGAACACACTATAAAGCAGACATTCGAACAATCTATACAACAGGCGCTCGAAGCTCTTGAATCTAAACTCGATGCTCGCATAGCACGAGAACACAGCGAAAGATTTGAAGAAGTTTCACGTATTTGGGCCCGAGCAAAAGAACAGATCGAGGCCCTGAAGGTGGAAAATGAATCTCTGGAGGAACGGTTGGCGATAGTTGAGAATAACGCTGAAACACTTAGCCGGCATTACATCCACGGAATTCCGATCCCACCCGAATTTTTGGACAACAAATACGTTGATTATTGGGTGAAGACGCATGAACATGAAGTCGGTAATAGCGAGCGAACTTCATAGACCAGCCCGACGTAATTATCCTCGACGTTATGTCGATATACGCGGTCTGGATGAGACCTGGCAAGCCGATCTCGTCGATATGTCTGCATACTTATCAGTCAACAAGGGCTCAAAATTTTTGCTCACTGTGATTGATATATTTTCAAAATTCATGTCGAGAAAATATTTACGGGGACAAACTCATGATTAACCAGGCGCTGACGTGGCAAACTATCCAGCGCCTAGCCAGTGAGGTCACACTTTTCCAGATCAATTCCTAGTCAGTGAATTAGCTAACTAGGTGCTTAGCGGAATTCCTCAACGGCGTCCTAGTACTTTCCGATGATGTTGCCACCCCTCATAACGAAGCCTATAATTTATCATCATGAAATGCGAAGTAATAATGGTAGAAAAAAAAAACACGAAATTTGACATATTTCATCGTCAGTTGACAACTACCTCATACCTATGCATCGTATCGACGATATTGTGTTTCACATCCACTGAAAGAAACGCCGCATTTTTCGTCCCCGCCGGGATTTGAACCCACGTCCGCTCGGTTACCAGTCGCACGCCCTAACCACTACGCTAAACTACCATATGATATATGTCTGAACACTTTCCTACTTGTTCAGAGCCCATCAAAATGTCAAGTTATTACTCGGAATATTTCAATGTCATCAAAATTTTGCATTTGCAGGACTAGATTGAACTGCTTGCATATATTATTACGATTGATTACTGAATATCTTATCATGCATTCTTCGTTCACACGGTCATAGGTTTATCCGAATTAAATGACATTTTGTTAGAGAAAGAATGTTCCAGGAGTTCCATTAAAATTTGTATGTTTATTTCGACACTTTTTTTTAGTTATCACAACATAAATCTACTCAAAGTGGCAAATTCTTTTGTAGTATGAACTGAAAATAGTGTTGAAATTACCGTAAAAATTTGAGTGGGTCTCCTAGAACATTTTTTTTTCTCTCACAGTCTACCTGGTTTCAGAGATATGAATTTTTCAATATTTTTTTAAGATGCGATTGCCATTAATTCTTTTCTCTTCTATAATTCTGAGACGAATATGATTCGAAACATTTTGAAATCGAGCGAATACTGTCAAATGATATTGGATGAAATATGGTACATATTAAGGGTGTGCGGGTACCCGATTTAATCGGGTACCCGAGTCGGGTATCGAGATCAGGTGAATATCGGTCGGGTATTGCTGTAAGCGAGTCAAAACCGGGTACCCGGGTAACATTCGGGTACCCGGATAAGTCGGGTACCCGAATCCGAAGTCGGATCCTGCTATTATACTCAAAGAGTTGGGCATGAAATGTAGGTAATGCGTGGAGTGAACGATCGCTCTCTTCGAAAGGCTCGCAGCGCCGCGCTGTCTTGATGGGGTTGTATGTACGTCTTGGCGGGTTTTAACATGTTTTAATGAAAGTTAACGTGAATTCTGGTAAAATCGGGTACTGGAGTTAAACCGGGTACCCGGTCTTGACTCGGGTACCCGAAAACCCGGGTACCCGCCCGGGTTTCGCCCTCGGGTACCCGACCCGACCCGACCCGACAAAATAGACTACCCGCACACCCCTAGTACATATACAGGATGATTCAAAATTCGTGACGAATCTCTTGAGGGATTATTCCTTGTCAAAATTGGGATCCGAAATTCTTCAGCCATTTTTCCGAAGAAAGATTTTTTTCAATATCATTTGTCAATTTTGAAGAATTACAAATGATGCCAATAAGTTTTTTCTTCCAATATTAGAGAGATTTCTCAGTGAAAGTATGTTATGGTTCCATGGAATACTTAGTACACGAATGTACGTAATGTGTGTTTCATACTTCAAATGTTTATATACCGTGAAGTTATGAGGAAGCGGAACGATGGGCGTGCTATAATTCGACCAACACACGCTCGCGTTGCGTACGTGAGCTGCCAGTGACTGCGAGTAGAAGCTCACGTACGCAACGCGAGCGTGTGCTGGTCGAACTATAGCACGCCCATCGTTCCGCTTCCTCATAACTTCACGGTATACGAGTTATTAGGAAAATTAGCATATATTTGAAATTGTATCGATAAAAACACTCGAAGACATACGTGGAATATGTAGGGTCAATGTCCACAGCATGTCAGATTTTCATATCGCTGAAATATCGTGGAATGTTCTAGAAACGTGCATGGAATATATAATATATTCACCTCAAGCACATGGATGAATATTCTTCTGGACATGTACATAGAATATCTTTCACACATTCAGGATATTTTTTGAACATTGTGTACTTTTTTCGAATATACAGTGAATATCAAATGCTGTGTGGGATTCTACCAGATTTAATTGCATCGTATAATAATTCCCCACATAGCACGATTAAAATGAAACCGAAAGATGTAACTACGACCAATGAAAAACAGCTGTATCGAAGTGTGTATAAACCGCGTCAAATCAAAAGATGCATACGAAAACGTAAATTTAAGGTTGGCGATAAAGTTAGAATTAGCAAATATAAAAATGTGTTCGCAAAGGGTTATACACCGAATTAGACAACAGAAATATTTACAGTTGATGAGGTGAAAGAAACTGATCCTCCAACTTACAAACTCACCGACTACCTGAATCAGCCCATTGAAGGCGGTCTTTATGAGGAGAAGCTCAGCAGGGTGCAATATCCCGATGGCTATCTTGTAGAAAAGGTTTTGCGAAGGCGTGGTGATCAACTCTATGTAAAATGGTTGGGATTCGATGGTTTACATAATAGTTGGATGAATAAATCGGATATGTAGTATAATTTTCATGAATAAATTTATTATCAACATATTTACATTTGTTTCTTCACTCTCCTTAATCTTAATGCTAGCTTACATGATCATCAAGGGAAAGAAATGTTTTCTCACATTTTTTCTAACATTTTCTAACATTTTCTAACATTTTTTCACATTTTTTTAACATTTTCTAACATTTTCTAACATTTACATGTAAAATAAATGGGAAATTATTATTTTTTTTTTCAGAA
This sequence comes from Tenthredo livida, assembly GCA_963992785.1. NCBI lineage: Eukaryota > Metazoa > Arthropoda > Insecta > Hymenoptera > Tenthredinidae > Tenthredo > Tenthredo livida. The sequence continues at coordinate 8,086,986 of OZ023073.1, forward strand.
AATGTTAGAAAATGTTAGAAAATGTGAGAAAATTCGAAAAAATGTTAGAAAATGTGACAATATTCGAAAAATGTTAGAAATTTACAAGTTTGCAGAATTTTGATAACCCCAAGGTAAAGTATCAGTTTTACCAGGTATCAACTTTCGCTTATCGTCACACCAGCTTAGAGCCAACTTATTCTGTATAATAGTGCTGACTGTATGTCGACTACTTTTTATCATACACTGTTGCTCAACCAAATTTTGATAGCCGAAAAGACATCGTTCGTAATCATCAAACGTGATGGATTTTATTGTCGAGCATTTTACTCCCTTTACGCGTTTCTTATCAGTATCGTCACGAGTTCTGAATGTATTGAGTTCTGCCCGCAGCCCGATAAATTCGATCATAATTTTTCCATTATTCTCATCCTTCATCAGACCAAGGCGTTTTTTATTCAACAGAGGAATGCCGTAGGTATTATCCGGCGGATAGTCTGATGTATCAAACATTGTCGCAACATCGCTCTTAATGATTTCATAGATATTTGGAATGGTAAATTGATATATCAGACTGTCTGTATCGGTATACATTAATTTCGATTCAGTACTTGAAAAATTATTTTTTACATAATCATAGTGGAAGGTGTATAGAAATATTTTCGAAAGATCGAGAATAGCAGCACCAATGTAGATGGGTTTATTGAAATATACTTTAGTTCGACTTAGCTGAATAATCACCATATCTTCATCAAATATGGTACAGCTATGGAATGTTGGCCTTGCAATGAGAGTACGTGCACCGCCCCTACCCTCTCATTTCGTGATCAGTTTCACAGTTTCATGGTTACGCACATTTTCCATCGTCTTGTCGAATACAGCGTTATTCATGAGCTTGTAGAAATTGTTCTCAAACTCGTTTTTTGACTGCTTTCGCATATTTGTATTGAGATCGATGTATGACTTTAACCATGGCAATTGTGCGAATCTTAGAATTCTATGCACTTTCGTCAGCTTCAAACCAAATTTGATGCATTGTTTCAAATTGCGATAGTGCAGAACATATTTGTTCTTGGGTAGAAGCGTTGTCGCAAGTTTTCTAATTTTACTACCTGGTGGTGTGAAATGCTCGGGACAGAGAGGTAAGTCGGCATGTTGTTTATGGAGCTCTGCGGGATAATCTGAATCTACCTCTAGAATATAACCGATTGGTGCGTCATCCGGATGGGACATCACATCAATGACATCATTTTCCCACTCAAACGATCCACTAGGCAAATGCTCACTCATAGCTGCACCATGAAGATTGTTCACATCGAAATACATTAAATATGATTCCGCTTTGCTTGGATCAAAATCTTCGCCCATGAATCGATTATTTGCTCTAGCATAGCGATTTGAGCACAGTGTGACACCACCCCTTATGCTTTTTTCAATGAATAATATCATTTCTGGATCGTCTAAAAGTTAAAGATTATTTTCTCGTCTGCTCCAGCATAGCATCAAAAGCAAGCCCCAGCGCGATATAATAATGCAGAGGATCCAAGTTATATGTTTTGAGGCAGCTATTGCGAAAATTTTGAAACATATCGGCTAATAAAAGTACATCGGTTCTAAGATACAAATCGGAATACTCGCCTAACGTTTTCAAATCAAACTTGACCCCAACATCTTTAGCGTGTTCATAATCCGCATCGGTAATACCCGCAGTACTGAGTTTCGAATAGAAATCTTTTTCATCGGGTAATTTCATTTTGTCGAGTTTATTCCAAGAATCAATATACTCGTACGGAAAGACACCTTTACGAATCATCAAACTGAATTCATTCTGATCGTTGCAAAATTTCTGCGTTATTTGCTTATCGGCATCGTCGACGTACGATGCTAATTTCTCTATACTACTAGCCATGAATCGAAGTGAATCTATAAACCTCAAACTAATCACAGTACCGTCGACTTTCTTTGTGAATGATATGTATTTTGCCTTATTGATGGGTAGCAATGTAATATCACCGAGAAAAGTTGTGGCCAGAGATTTAATGATGAAGTGAGAATCGTAGCCTGATCAATTGTGAAAAACCACCGGAATCGTGTGCGACTCTTGAAAATCCAGATTGCATCGATTGTGTGCAGCTCCGCGATATTTACCCGTGAAATGACAGTGATCGCGACATTTTTTCTCCTCAGGTAAAAATGGCTTCTCACAGATATAGCAATTTTTCGCGCGCATGTGACGGTCGCGTTGCGTCTGATTCAACACCTCCATTGGAATTACATTTTTTATACGCGACTCTACTTTTACGGCTAATTCAGGAAGCTCCTCGATCAGCCATTTAATGCAATCAGATCCACGGTGACCCTTGTATTCCGATAATGTATCATCGTACACGCAGTGTGTATAATACGCCGCACTATGCGGAATATGCTCTTGAGATTCTTTTACCCCGGGTTTCATCATGCATTCAAGATCGGCATGTACGACAAAGGGCACAGTGCTCTGATTTTTAAAATTGGAGAATCCCAAAGTGTTCTCCTTGGGAAATTCCATTCGCACCTTATTCAACCGCAGGCAATCTTGTCTATGATTTTCATAGGCATTCTGTATGCTGAAGTGACACAAACATCTATCGGACAAAAATTGTGCACATTTATGATTTGACAATTGCATGCTAACCAAACGTGAAAGATTCTTGATCCAAGGAAAGTGGAATCGTGGTTTGAAGTTATCCAAATCATCATCATCGTTGTCATCTAGTTCGCTTCGACTTTCAATCATAAGCAGGTGGATCGCATTGTTCTCTGTTACATTTTTACTCAAATATAGCGACGTAATTACACTATTATTCGACTTTTTCTTGCTTCCAAAAGTTTCCGACTCAATTCCATATACGTTGATACTCAAATTGTTCAACTTCTCGAATATTTCTACACTATGCAGGGTTGCGGGGAATTTGATACCTGTACAATCTAGCTCTGAGATGTATCGTCGATAACTATGTGTTCTGTTTGCGTTGGCGTCTATGGGGTGGAGGGCTGCGGCAACAGACCACAGCAAACATCGATCATCGTCGTTTCGCACGTTGACCACCGCTTTCTTTTGCTGAATATCCTCAGGCAGCTGTGCGAATGTCGAGAGTCCACCGCGAAGAGGCTCGTATCGGTTGATGCAGATCACAGCATTTATGATCTCAATCATGCTCCAACCAGAATCACGCTGCTCGAAATCCGCTACCATGGTTAGCAGAGGATTCGTTACATTATTGGTGAACCAGGATTCTAGATCTGTCGATGGAAGAATCGTGGCGTTGCGTGTATTGAAGTTCTTCACTTCCACACTGATCTCATCGTTTTTGACGTTCTCAAATTTACACGAAACCCCCACATTCACCTTAATACTTCCTTCATCGCGTAGCACATTTTTCGGACGTTCGATCGTCACCACACCAGCGTCAGTCAAAAATCTTGCCAAATCTTCATGTTGGAGATTTGTCACGGCTCCGGTGCGTATACGACACTTGAAAGCACTCTCCATATCATCCCATCGAACACGCTTATGAATATCATCGCCAATATTACCTCCAACGATAGTCGCACGGTGTCGTTCAAATTTCACCACCCACGATTGGAGGAGTGAAATTATATGTTGCAACCGTTGTTTTTCACTCACACTCGGTTTAGATTGCTTGAAAATATTGTTCAAGAATCGAATATTTTCGATAGCGATGTCACGCCAATGAATAAAAATATCTTCATTCGCTTGTTCTGGGGGTAGTGTACACAGTAACTTGTATGCATCTTCCATCATCTCAACGAGATTCATATACAAAGCGTTGTCCATTTTTTTCTTAGGTGAATTTCACAACTGGGTAGTCAAACTGACACCATACGAATGTGCACACCCACCGTGGGCTTTGGGGTTTTAGATGGACACGCCCCCACCCTCACCGACGTTCAAATACCATGAAAATTCAAACGTTTCCAATCATCGGTTAGAGATTTCGTAACTGGGAGGCTGACATCTTTTGCACCTTCATGCAGAAAAAATATTATCCAAGTGTGCCAATGGTCAGCCCCTCCAATATTGTGGGCGTATTTCGAGTTTCTACTTGTGTATAAAAGTGCGAGTTTGCTTCGGGCTTTTACACAGTCTGCAACCAGTCAACTCGACAAAACCGAAATTCAAGAGAAAACTCAGCGAAATTCAAGAGCAAGCTCGAATTTTGAAAATAAAGAAGTAAGTATCATTATTCTTCGATATCATAGTTTTTCGTGATGGATATAGTTTGTAATTGATATTTCCTATCACAGAAAATGGCTCATCGTCCGAATAATATCATCAAGCTGGTAGACGATATTCGGATGACCAACGATGACGGATATGAAAGTCATTATGAGGAGATGGAAGTCAATGGAGTTCTGTATCACACGATTCATTATATAGACGGTGAACCTTTGTGGGTTAAGGCTTCACCACAGGATGCGGAGGAGGAGGAGCCCATGGTGGAGGAATATTGGGATGAGGAGGAGGTGCCGGAGGTGCCAGCGGTTGTGGAGAACAATGAGGAGGGGGAGGAAAATACTGCATGGTAAGTACCCGTAATTTTCATCATATATGGTTCGCTTATTGAAATACCTGTATGTTTTAGATCCGCGTGTGTAAACCCCGGTGCGTTTACCGCCACCTAGTTGTAAATATATAGTTTGAGTTTAAGTTAACAATAATGTACATGTATAGTTTGAGTTATTTTTTTAAGAAAATTGTAAAATAAACATAGTTTTAAGTTAGTTTTAAGATAATAGTCACTTTTGTAATAGGTTAGACTTAAGCAGTATCAAATACACACATATATATCATTATCTGATGATTCGCGTCATTGATTGCATAATTAAACACCCTGTCACACATTTCAGCTAGTATAATTCGTATATAAGCTAAGAATTCGAAATTTCAGCCATCTCGTATGGATGGTGTCGGTAAGGGCGAAAGAAAAAAAAAGATCGGTAATCGTTACCATGATCCGAATCGCTAGTGATGCCATCGCACGACGGATAATTGCAGGTGAATTGCAGCCATCCAATCGCCGGTGACAGGAAATCGGTATCCATGATTCAGAATCGTTCTCATCAGACCATCGATAACTGAAGATCAATGATCCGCAGGTAAATTGTAGCCGTCCGATCGCCGGTAACAGGAAATCGGCATCCATGATTTAGAATCGTTACCATCAGACTATCAATAACTGAAGATCAATGATCCGCAGGTAAATTGCAGCCGTCCGATCGCCGGTAATAGGAAATCGGCATCCATGATTCAGAATCGTTACCATCACACTATCGATAACTGAAGATCAACGATCCGCAGGTAAATTGCAGCCGTCCGATTGCCGGTAACAGGAAATCGGCATGCATAATTCAGAATCGTCACCATCAGACTATCGATAACTAAAGATCGGCAATCCATAGTGGCGCCATCGCATTGCGAAAAATCGCAACCATTAGATCGTCGGTAAGCGGAGATTGGCAATGCAGGATTCGCGATCGTTACCATCAGAATATCGGTAACGATCAGCAGTGGCACCATCGCACGACGGACAATTGCAGCTATCCGATTGTCGGTAACAAAGATTGATGATCGTTACCATCCGACTATCGGTAACTTACCCGCGCGGTCGGTAACTTATCTACTGCCTGATGGCCGGTCAAGAAGGCTGGATCCAGACCTCCCTCATTATATCTACTAATAATAATATTAATAATAATAATTAATATTCAATAATTCCTAATCAATGGAAGGAAAAAGCATGCTGCTAATTGACTATTCAATAATGGTGCTAACTGTGATTTTTAATAGAGCCGTGGTGGCTCGTGGACAAGAACACCGACTACGGATCGATAGATCGTGGGTTCAAGTCCCTTCTGGCACCACTGAGAAAAAAAAAGAAAATCATGTGCCTCAACCGCGGCTCTGGTGGTTCGGATCCCACCTAAAACAGTAGAGCCAGTCGAGGTGCAAAGTTGGGAAAAAGCACCTCGACTATAGGGAAAAATAATAATAATAATAATAATAATAGTATATGGCTTATTGAGAGTACAACGAGGTCTCTTGTAGCAAGGGGGGGGGGGGGGGGGGTTACATGTACTTGGCATATCCTTATGTTATTCCTTGATATTTACAATAGTGTGACATAAATTTATATCTTATTCGTTCAATGAGAAGGCTCTAATCTGTAGGCTTTTGCCCACATAGTAATATATTGCTTTGAGCGTGTTAACATCACCGCAGTCTAGGAGATCTTCCAAAGTTTCCTTGTTTGTATCTTCCTGAACTTGCTGTTCTAAAAAATGGGCCCTGTAGGGACTGTAGAGCGGGCATTTGCATAGGAAATGTACCACTGTTTCTTCTTCCTGCAAATCACAATTTTGGCACAATTGGTGTGAGTCTAATTTTGCCGCGTATTTCGCGAACGTGATCCTCGCGCAGAATTGGCTAGACAATCTCAACTGGGCAATGACTCTTTTCACCCTAAGGGGAAGCCTGAGGGTTAAGTACCTGGCTGGCCCTCCCTCAAGCCTCAAGGGCGTTTTTAGTTGACAGGCAGTCGATTCTTCCCACCTTTCCCGGTCAGTTTCTAATAATATTAGTCTATATCTTTGGAAAACTGCTTCTGTCCTAGCCGCCCATCTTACCGGATCTCTCGATTGCCACAAGTCCTCGCAGTTCATTTTTATCAAGAATGCTCTAAATTTCGTTGCCCAGTTGAGGTCGCTTGTGCCGTTTATGCTATTGGCCAGCGCTATCGTTCTGGTCATGCACAGCTTAGGTAGGCTTTCATCCGGGAGTTTCAGGATCTTAACATACCAGTTCCAGATTTGGCGCATGGCCTTATGTGCTATCTTCACAATACCGAGCTCGAGCCTGAGACTCCAATTTGGACTATACGAAGGTAAATTCAACAGTCTTTCATAAAAGTTCATTTCGGCTTTTTCAATTTGGTCGAGATATCTCAGGCCCCAGGCCGGTACCGCGTACAGCAGTGTGGAAGTGATCATACTATCGTATAGCCGGTTGAACGTCCCCCACGAGTCGCATCCTGCTATTGCCAGAATATTGAGTACTGCACCGGATGCAAGTTTCGCTTTGTTCACCGCCGCTTGGGCTGCGGCGTGTCCGAGGGAGGAGCTCGTGATGGGGACACCCAAGTAGCCGTACGATTTTACAATGTCTATCTTACTCTCCTTGTACCCTGTGATCTCCGGGCTGATACTCTTCGGTCTTCCGCCGTTTTTAAATACCAGGATATTTGTCTTACTAGTGTTAACAGAAAGCCCATTCGTGTCGCAATACTCTTCCAGAGCTTTGAGCTTCCTTTTCAGGTCTATGTGAGAGTGCGCGAGTATTACCGTATCGTCAGCGTAAAGCAGCGCTAGGACGTCATTGTGTCCGTCTATATTGAGTCCCTCAAGCCCCCTTGCTCTAAAGTGGTTTTCGAAGTCCGAGATATACAGCAAAAACAGAAGGGGACTGAGTGACTCGCCCTGCAGTGCTCCTTCTGTTACTTGGAATTCTTCCGATAGAGTATTGCGACTCCTGACTCGCACCACGGCTTGTTCATAGAGCGATTTGATTATTCCTATCATTTTTGTGCTGATTCCGAGGGCGTGGAGCTTGAGCCAGAGTCTCGAGTGTGGCACAGAGTCAAATGCACGCCTGAAGTCTACGAAAATAGCGTAAATTTCTCTCTGCCCCAATCTAAGGTGGAGCTGGATTACTGATGTTAACGTGAAAATGCATTTTGAACACCCTCGACCTTTTCTAAAGCCCATTTGGGCTTCCGGCAATATGCCCGTTTCCTCTGCATATCGTTCCAGCCTCTCTTTTAGTATTGTAGTAAAGATTTTGGTTATATTATTCACCAGCGCGATACCTCGGTAGTTGGACGGGTCAGTTTTATCACCCTTTTTGTGAATCATTGTCAACGCGGCGCTCGCCCACTCCCGCGGCACGCGTTCGCGCTCGAGCACGGCATTGAATAAATCTAGAAGGTAGCTGTACCAGGTTGCTGGGAAGCATTTAAAAAATTCGTTCGAGATTTGGTCCGGCCCCGGAGCCTTTCCATTCTTACAGTTTTGCAAGACCTTGGATAGTTCTGGGCGAGTCATCGGAGCATCTAGCTCAGGTATGGAAACAGTCTCATAAATAACCTCGTCCAACTGCCTCGGCGGGTAAACATTTCTATAGAATTCATTCCAACTGGCGGTAGGTAGAGCAGCGCTGTTGGGTCTTGCCTTGAATTTCTTGACTGCTTTCCAGAAGTCCGTGGGTCGACGCAGATCTGCGAAGCTTGCCTTAATTGAGTCTCTATATTCTTTCTTTTTCCGGGCGATTGAATATCTATATACTTTTCTCGTTTCAACGAAGTTCTCCCTTTTATTTGGGGCCTGACGGTCCTGAACACATTATTTGGTAGATTTATCTAGATTTTTTTCAGCCTCTTCGCAGTCCTTATCGAACCACGGCTTACGCCTCGGTCTGGCATACACTCCACTTGCGCCGCTCGTTATCGTTTTAGACATTCCTACTGCTAGAGGAATTGCTTTGATCGCTTGTACCATATTATCATACAGGGACTCCGCCGATTGGACCCCCTGCATGCTCAGAGTCCGCGTGGACTGGTCTAACTCGTTCTGGAACCTTTCTGCCCTCTCGGGAACCCATTTTATTATAGTTTGTGAGAGTCTCGCCGCTGCCTCGCTTGCCTCTACTACCACCGTTTCGGGTGCCGCCCATAATTCAATTCTGACCGGGAAGTGGTCCGAGGTGCAAGCCCTCGTTATGACGTAGGAGTCCCTAATTTCACTTACGCTTTCTACATTTACAAATATGAGATCGATTACACTGCTTCCTGCTTTGCTGTAAAAAGTCGGCTGCGCGGGTCTATCACTCGGCGTTCTCCCATTCAGTAATACAAAACCGTTCGTTCCCATAAACTCCAGGACGCGCGTTCGTAGTCTCATCACAGTTTCTTACGTTGGTGCACAGACAGGTGCTGTCAGCCACTTTTTCAGGGAGAAGGTCGGAGTCGCCCACTCTCGCATTAAAATCCCCTCCTATTATTATTGATTCGCTTCCGACTTTCTCTCCCACACTTTCTAACGCTAATTGGAATAGGTCCAGCACGTGTGTGAATTTCAGGCTAGGTCGGACATAGACCACTCCCACCGTGTGAATTGTCTCCCTCATCTTCACTCTCGCGATCAGCCACCAAGGGCTCGTCTCCAACACTTCAACTTGAGCTTCTTTCTTCACTAGTATCGCCAGGCCGCCACTCGTGCGTCCCAAGCTGTGTTCCCTCACTCCGTTTGCCCAGTAGCAGTCGAAGCCTTCGAGAAAACTTGGTGGTCGTTCCGGGCTTTTATCCATCCAGGTTTCGCAGATGCCAACGATGTCCGAGTCAGCCAGAATCTCCGCGTCTTCTAGGTTGCCGAAGCCGTGCACGTTCCAGAAGGTAATCGTGATTCCTCGTTGCTTCCCTCGTTTTTTTGGCTGGTCGCCGTGCTCGCAGTGGTCACTTCCATCTGCATATCCTCGCCCTCTTCAGTATTCCTCGATTTTTTAACTGATATGGTTCTGTCGTTCCAGTGGTACGGTATGTTGTCTATGATTAGCTTGCGGCATCCCGTTTTCACGGTTCGGCCTTCGGCTCTGTATCTCTTGCTTAGATCGCGCAGGTTTTTCGCAACTTGCCTTTCTCTGGTTGTACGGTCCTGGTCGATGAAAACATCTGTACCCTTCAATTTGATCTTTTCCGTGGGAATGGTCAGTTTCGCCTCCCAGGAGACCAGCTTCACTTTGATGATACTTTCGTTCGCTCTGTTCTGGATAGGCGATGCTTCAAGGACTATGTCTTGCAATCCGAATTGTCTCTCGATGAAGTCTTCCACCTCTTTTTTCAGACTGCTTTGCTGAGTCGCGAGTCCGTATATGATGATGTTATTCTTCCGGATATCCCTTTCCAGCTGCTCAAGCTTGCCTTGTAGTCGGTCGCTTTCTTCCGTTTGCCTCGAAGCATTCTGGGTTTTATGTGACTCGGCAATTTTCTTTTCTAGTTTTTTTATTTTCGTTTCGGTTGCTGCTTCTTTTTCTGAGGCTTTTTGCTCTAGTGTTTTTATCTGAAGTTGCAGTTCCTGGTAGCTTCTTGCAGATTCTTCCTTACATTTCTGGAGTTCTCTTCGTAGTTCGTCCAAGTTTTTGTCTTGTTTCTCAGAGACCGCGGCAATCTGCGCGCTCACGCCTTGGAATTCTCTCGAATTCTCTTCTCTCATCTTTTGCAGTTCCTCGAGTAGTTTGTCCATATCGGAGTTGTGAGTTCCTATGTTGCCGACCGGGGTTGCAGGGTTGAAGACTGGTGGGCATACAGTGTTTTTGTCCAGATCATGTGGCGTAGCTGGGGTCTTTTTTGTAGGCGTATCATTCGGGCTGGTGTCCGAATGAACTTTCTTCCTCTTTCTCTTCGCTTTTTTCACCAGGTTTTGGCTGATGGGGCTGCACGAGCTGGTTCTTTCTCTGGTTAATTGGTCTTTCTTTGTGGGTCTACCTCTGGCTCTTACCTTCGGGGTGTGTAGTACCTGCGGGTGAGCCGTCGGTACCTTATCCACGTCGGTATCAGATATAATATCCTCTGACAGACGAGAGATGTCGCTGCCGTTCATCTATGCGGCCAGTCCTCCCCCGCCCCCTCTGCGCCGAATTCCTAACCTTAAATATTGCAGGGTTGAGTTTTGGCTTACTCTTTGACTCTCCTGGGATTCGTTGCGTTTGTTTCTTGCCACTTAGCACGTCCGGCTCTCCCTCCTGAAGCTTTGGTGCGCACCAGTTTTTCACCGGGTTGCCTGAGCGGTCTAAAGTTTGCTACAAATACCGGGCTGCTACCACACATGTCCACCTAGGCTGACAGGCTCCTATAGGGAAAAATAAAAAAAGGCCGAACCCTAAGGCGAATTCCAAAAAAAAAAAAAAAAGGTTGACTCATATCTTCGTGGAATAGATTTCGCCATACAGTAAAAAAACAAAATAAAATGATAATAATAATTTTTACAGAAAAATCTTAATAAATAAGGTTATGCTGACCCCTTCATCGTCGCAAGAATTTTTATTTCCTTTTCTCAATCTTTTCCACTCTCTGTGTGTTGCAATCAATGTAAGCGAATCACCGGACCTTTATCTATTTTACATAAAAACAGTAGAGCTAAACCCTAATGAGAATTCTAGGGAACACTAGAACTGCAATGAACAAAAAAAAATATAACAAAACCGCAGGAAGGTCAGGAAATTTCTGTACAAACGCAAGTCAGAGGAGTCGAGGATTTCGCGTTATGGTAAAAAATGATATTAAATTTTTTTTTTTAAATGGAACAGTTGGAGCTGTTGAATACCGAAGCGCCGTCCACACGGATAATAATATTTTTCGCAGAAAAAAAATATTAATATTAATATTAATTAAATATTAATAATAATATTAAATTTTTTTTTTCCAATTTTCAATTTATTCATTTATTTTTTCTAGGATTCGAATTATGTTTGACAAATTTAATTCTTTTTCAATATCACAGAAGAAGCACCTTGACTATAAGAAAAAATCATCAAAGGAAAGAAGCCAAACCCTAAGTGGAAATCTAGGAAACACTAGAAAGATGTAGGTAAGAGAATGTCAATAAATTCTTCAATGGTCAGGAATCGTATTTCCTACAGACAAAACAAGACGGGAAATTTCTATTAAAACGCAAATCAGAGAAGTCAAGAATTTCGCGTTATGGGAGGAATAGCCACCGAAATACTTGACCACCTGTTGAACCATGTCTTTGTCGAAGAAGACGGCGCTGACTTACTGCCGTCAAACAATATCCTTCGCGACTGTGAACTGTAAATGAAAGTTCTCAACGATCGATGGATCATTGATTGCTTCCAGGAACCGAAATTACTTGCGGTGTTTAAGTATTTTATCTGAACTGATCGATACGTTATCCAGAGTCACCGTTTACTCCATACCATGAGAAAGCCCATGGATGTCTAGTCTTTATACTCTATATTCAATACAAAATAGCTGCTTATAGAATGCTTTACGATATTGGACATAAGAATTGATTGAATTTTTACCAGTGCCATACCAAAAGTTAGCTAAAACCAGTAGAGCAGTTTCATATACATTTTTTATTCAAAATTTTTAGTAAAATATTTCTGTGGGTCTGTAGTCCAGTCGGAATGTACATATGGTCTATTCTTGAATATGTCCGAGTCGGCAATTTTTTTACAGCTTCATTGGATACCCAGGAACATATTCTAAAAAACTCGGTGTATCGGAGGTGCGGGTTTGAGAGATAAACATTTATTAACAATTGAAAGTTCCTGATTTTGACGCAATCTTTTTATTTATCGAGTTTAGAGAAAAAAGGTTCAGACAAAAATTGTAGATCTCATTATTCTTCACAAAATTGCTCCCATAAAAAAATCACCTAGCGTTGATGGTTTGCCTGTAAATCGCAACGGAAGACTAAGCACTCCTAAAACTCGGTTCTTTCGTTTATTGCACGCAGGTCAGTGAATTATCAACGCACACTATTGGAACTTATCGTCAATGTAGAACCATCTTTTCTTAAGAGAAGTGCGCCAAGTTTGCCCGGCTATGTCATCGAGTTTAGCAACAATGAATTTTCCCCTGAAATCCGCCCTTCCCCTATAGTTTCTAGCTGAATGACCCGGCAGAGTGCAGCAAAAAACGTAGTGGTACTTTTTACCACCTTCTTTCGGGATCCGGGGAGAAAAAAATTTTTTTCCGCAAACAAGGCCGTTAAAAAGGAAATAAAATTTTTGCTTATAAACAAATGCTAATAACTTCGTCAATTTTCAAGTTACCGGAAACATTCTTCAAGGATCTGATAGGTCTTGTCGAGACGCTTTTTTTGGAAAAAAAATCATCTCTTAATCTCTATTAGAACCGGAGATACAGAGAGGTTTACCTATTAATTCATAATTGTCGATCTAATTAACATTTTAAGATGATTCAAGTTCGTGCGTATTCTGGAGACATTCAAGTATGATATGCAATTTGTCTCATTTTTCCCGAATCATTCATTACATTGCAACGACTGGTTCAATATAGCGGCGCCGATGACATCGCACCGTCCGCTGAGTGAGTCTCGCCGGGCCGCGCGGTGGGGAGCGACTCGGCCAGTCGCGTTCGACGTCGCGCCGCTTAGTTAACAATTGGAATATCTCTCTTGATAATTGTCGTACAAACTTCATTTTTTTTTTAATCCGGGCTACTTTTTTCTCACCATTCCGATTATGCTGTCCAAAATGAGCGTTGACGGATACTCGTCGAACCACTCAACGTTTTCTTTCAATTTTTCATTTGAAAGTTGTTATAACTAAATAACAATTTTTTTTATGTGATTGCTCATCAATATAATATGTAATACTACGGTGTACCTGGGCATCGCAGGTATACTCAGGCAGGAGCAGGCCCGGATTAAGTAGTCGCGATACCTACGGCTACTATACAAAAAAGGCCGAATGTAGATCGAATAGAATATAGATGAAATTCAGAAATCGGCGACGGAAAAATAAACGAAATTCATGCAATTCTTTAGAGATTACAATTGAAAGTTAACAGTATAATTTAAGAAAAATTAAATCTCATTTTGACAAATTGAAGGGCCCAAAATTGCGAGGGCCTAAGGCTATAGCCGTATGGTTAATCCGGACTTGGGCAGGAGGAATTCAACCAGCGAACCCTAGCAGGTTGGAGTACGCTGCAGCTGGGCCCGCTGTTCTCGGAAGGGCACGGGGAAAGAGGGGGCCGTTGCTCAGGGCTCGGGCCATTCCCATGCGTCATTTTCGGGTAAAACTCCGTGTGCGACAGTCGTTTAGTCATTTAGTTCGACGAGTATCGGTCAACGCTCAATTTGGACAGCATAATCGGAATGGTGAGAAAAAAGTAGCCCGGATTAAAAAAAAAATGAAGTTTGTACGACAATTATCAAGAGAGATATTCCAATTGTTAACTAAGCGGCGCGACGTCGAACGCGACTGGCCGAGTCGCTCCCCACCGCGCGGCCCGGCGGGACTCACTCGGCGGACGGTGCGATGTCATCGGCGCCGCTCTATTGAACCAGTCGTTGCAATGTAATGAATGATTCGGGAAAAATGAGACAAATTGCATACCATACTTGAATGTCTCCAGAATACGCACGAACTTGAATCATCTTAAAATGTTAACTAGATCGACAATTATGAATTAATAGGTAAACCTCTCTGTATCTCCGGTTCTAATAAAGATTAAGAGATGATTTTTTTTCCAAAAAAAGCGTCTCGACAAGACCTATCAGATCCTTGAAGAATGTTTCCGGTAACTTGAAAATTGACGAAGTTATTAGCATTTGTTTATAAGCAAAAATTCTATTTCCTTTTTAACGGCCTTTTTTGCAGAAAAAAAAATTTTTTCTTCCCGGATCCCGAAAGAAGGTGGTAAAAAGTACCACTACGTTTTTTGCTGCACTCTGCCGGGTCATTCAGCTAGAAACTATAGGGGAAGGGCGGATTTCAGGGGAAAATTCATTGTTGCTAAACTCGATGACATAGCCGGGCAAACTTGGCGCACTTCTCTTAAGAAAAGATGGTTCTACATTGACGATAAGTTCCAATAGTGTGCGTTGATAATTCACTGACCTGCGTGCAATAAACGAAAGAACCGAGTTTTAGGAGTGCTTAGTCTTCCGTTGCGATTTACAGGCAAACCATCAACGCTACGTGATTTTTTTATGGGAGCAATTTTGTGAAGAATAATGAGATCTACAATTTTTGTCTGAACCTTTTTTCTCTAAACTCGATAAATAAAAAGATTGCGTCAAAATCAGGAACTTTCAATTGTTAATAAATGTTAATCTCTCAAACCCGCACCTCCGATACACCGAGTTTTTTAGAATATGTTCCTGGGTATCCAATGAAGCTGTAAAAAAATTGCCGACTCGGACATATTCAAGAATAGAACTAGGCGAAATTTCTGCACATTCCGACTGGACTACTGATAAAAATACCAGAGGATTATCCGAATTTTAATCTTCAAATTGTGGGATTTTAGTATCAATGTTAGTTGTGTGCCATCACAAAGAACACTCACCTCGACCCAAAGTCTACGTCGACTGTGTAGGCCTAGCCGTGTTGATTTGTTTTCAGAGAATTTTACTCAAGTAGCCAGCGTGTGCTTTCAGACTGAGGATTAGTCTCTGATTATTGTTGTCAAATGCTCGGTTCACTTCAATAGGTCGTACTCCGGTCACCGTAGTCGCATCTAGAGACCCTAACTATGGATGTTGCGACGAAATTGCTAGCTCCCCTGAATTGCTTGATCCAGGACCAACTCTGCTCCACGAGTCAATGCACTCTGCATGTTTAAATGTTGATGGAGTTTCCAATCTTGAGTGGCCGTATTTTGGCTGCGAATGATGAGATAATTGTTGTTAAATCATGTTTCACTGTTAGGTTTTTAGTCAACTACGAACCAGTCCGTGTCATATCATTCATTGCTGTTTTTATATGTATAAACTTGTATTGAATAGAAATTAATGAAATAAAATAAAATAAAAAATGAAAAATAAGTTATCCCAATATTATTGGCCTGCTTTAATTTTATAACCAGTTAAAACATGTGGTTTAACCGAATAATGAGAAAATTTCTGTGATATATAATTGATTACAAATTTACGTTAACCCTAACCTATCAATCTTCGCACGCATAGAACTTGTATTCCTGGAAGGGGAATGGCCCATTTGCGCAATGAGCGGCAGACTGACGCCAACATGTTGAGACAGAGATATATCTCTCTCTCTCATTTCCTAACGTGCAGTCCCCCTCCGTGCATACCCCTCGCCAGAATAGTG
The DNA here is from genome assembly GCA_963992785.1 of Tenthredo livida. Taxonomy (NCBI): domain Eukaryota; kingdom Metazoa; phylum Arthropoda; class Insecta; order Hymenoptera; family Tenthredinidae; genus Tenthredo; species Tenthredo livida. The sequence continues at coordinate 8,102,902 of OZ023073.1, forward strand.
CCGCACGAAGATTGATAGGTTAGGGTTAGCGTAAAGTTGTAATTCATTATGTATCACAGAAATAGTTTGGTTATATATTTACTGACAACGGTTATAAATTAATATGCTATTCAAAATTATCATCCAAGCAAACAATCTGACAATGATTATTCGTGGTTAACGTTATAGGTTAGGAATGACTACGACTAGGGCGGTGCGCGACTGCGTGGAAAGGAAAAACGCCGCGTTAGGAAAGGAGAAAGAGATATATCTCTGTCTCAACATGTTGGCGTCAGCCCGACAGGTCCTATTCCCTTTCCAGTAATATAAGTTCTATGTTCGCACGGCACTATTTTGGCGACGGTCATGTGCGGAGAGGGGAACTGGACGTACTTGCGAAAGGAAAAAGAGACATATCTCGATGTCTCACATTCGCAGCGACATCAACAGCGGTGGTGAAAGTAGAAGCTTTATACTCGCACGCGACGACATCTCACTGGCGTTGTGGGAACTATTTTAATAAATGTATATATTTTCTACATTTATAGATGTTAAATACATTTGACGTACAGTAATGTTCATTGATGGGTTCACGATGGCCAACTGTTTTTTTTCGGACTTTTTAGGATACAATCAAATAACATAATATTATTTTATTTTTATAAGGGGTCATTCATTCACTCCTTTATTTAGCTTATATCCCTTTCGGGTATACCTTTCGCGTGGGTCAAGACCCCCATTTTCACACCTCCTAAGGTAAAATTTTGTACAATACTCGATGAAAAAACTTCTTCTGATCTCGTGTGATTGCAAAACTCGCCGTCGGCTTGTTCCGCAACCTCACACTCGTCATAAAAAGTTTTACCGGACTCGTATTGTAATGTACTAATAATATACGGGGAAATATATGTTGGCGTATATTTGGAAACACATTCAGGGTATAAAATAAATTTAAAATTAATATAATAAATATATAATATGAATATATTTTTAATTTATTTAAAATATATCATTAATATATGAAATCATATATGTCGACGTATATTCACAAACACATTCAGGGTATAAATCAAATTTATTTAAAATGTATCATTTATATGTGATTTCATAGATGAATGATATATTTCAAATAAATTTATTCTATACCCTGAATGTGTTTGTAAATATACGTCAACATATGTTTCCACGTATATTAAAAAATATATACGACATACATTCAGCTTATTCAGTCGAATGTTTTTAGTATCGATCTTGAATGTATTTATCAATACATTCCGCATATATTTTAACCTATATGCAAGAATATATGCGGAATAGGTGATTTTTCGGACAAAATATATTTTGTATAAGTTTTATATATTTTCGCATATATTTTGAATAATAATAATTTTAGCAACAAAATTAACGGCGCACCCGGCACTGGGCGAAATAATGCCGATTTTCAAAATACTGCAACTCGATGAAAAATTGTCAAAAAAAATGATTCGGGAAAGCATTTGGAAGGGTGAAACTTCATCTTCAAGATGGTTTCTGAAAATTCTTCCTACGGCCATTTTTGGAGTCATGGCGTAGGTTTGAGTGCCGAGTTGCAAAACGCTAGAAAAAGCAAGTTTTTCAAAGTTCTCTATGGAGCGTTGAAAAAATCGCAGCGAACTTTCGAGACAGCCATTTTATAGCCTGAAATCTCCTCTTCCGAATGGTTCCTAGAAATTCATCGCACGATTTTTTGTTACCGAGTTATCCGACTCCGTATATACACTCAGCAACAAAATCAACGGCGCACCCGGCACTCGGCGAAATAATGCCGATTTTCAAAATCCTGTAACTCAATGAAAAATTGTTGAGAAACATCATTCAGGAGAGCATGTTAAAGGTTGAAACTTCATCTTCAAGATGGTTCTTGACAATTCTTCCTACGGCCATTTTTGACCTCATGGCGTAGGTTTGAGTGCCGGGTTGCAGAACGCGAGAAAAAACAAGTTTTTCAAAGTTCTGTATGGGGCGTTAAAAAAATCGCAGCGAACTTTCGAGACAGCCATTTTATAGCCTGAAATCTCCTCTTCAGAATGGTTTCTAGAAATTCATCGCACGATTTTTCGTCATCGAGTTATCCGACTTTTGGTGAAGTACTAAGGGCCGAATCGACGAGTAGGCGATTGATTTGGCGTTATCCAGGATGCACCGCGAGGAGGTACAGTCTACCATGCATCCCGTGTGTATGTGTCCGTGTGTCCGTGTGTATGCGTGTTTGTGTGTGTGTGTGTATGTGGGTATGTGAGTGTGTGTGTAGGTGGGTGTGTGTGTAGGTGGGTGTGTGTGTAGGTGGGTGTGTGTGTGTAGGTGTGTGGGGGGTGGGTGTGTGGGGTCGATCCTGCCCTTATCGACATTGCTTCACCAAAAGTCGTATAACTCGATGCCGAAAAATCGTCCGATGAATTTCTAGAAACCATTCTGAAGAGGAGATTTCAGACTATAAAATGGCTGTGTCGAAAGTTCGCTGCGATTTTTTTAACGCCCCATACAAAACTATGAAAAACTTGTTTTTTCTAGCGTTTGGCAACTCGGCACTCAAACCTACGCCATGACGTCAAAAATAGCCGTAGGAAGAATTTTCAAAAATTATCTTGCAGATGAAGTTTCAACCTTCAAAATGCTTTCCCGAATGATTTTTTTTGACAATTTTTCATCGAGTTACAGTATTTCGAAAATCGGCATTATTTCGCCGAGTGCCGGGTGCGCCGTTAATTTTGTTGCTGAGTGTATTTCAAGATGAACCGTATGGTCATAAACCTGTCAACCGCCGAGCAACAATTCCGCCGGAGTGCACTTTTGGAGGGGGCGTATACCGCAAACAGTGAATTAGATCGGAGCAAACATTTTTTTATACACTCTTCTGGATGTATATATTGATCACGAGAATTAATTAGAAAAATTCCTTCAATCGTTTGCTTGAAAAAAATTACGAAGAATACACCCTTGTCCCGCGCACGAACCGTGGAGTGGGGCCTTAAGCAAGCTGGAAATCTACGTACCGCGAGCGGACATCGGACCTGAAAATATACCATGGTTTGTATGCATAATGTCCACTTACAATACGGTGTGACAGTAGTGGAGTATGCTTAGATTTATTCACGTGTTTTCTCAGTATGTATTTATATGTTTATTTAGTGATGTGTGGATCACGATTAATTTATCCACGTGCACCAAATTTATGCAGCCGACGCGTTTTTTAAACGTCTATTAAACGGACCTGTGTTTATTGGGAGTATGCTACCTTCCGAATTCAATGACGTCATTGCATGAGTAGATTGATGCGTATGTGTGTACTTTCAGTATACTTCGCAACGCACCAAACGATTTTTGTTTGTTCATTTTACCAAACAAACTAAAATGAACGATAAAACGAATAAAATTATTTCGGCTGCGCCATTTTTATCATAACCTTTCCGTTTAACCTTGAAGGAAAGAAGCAGACGAATGTGAGGCTAACTTCATAAAATAATAGGGGTTATTATTTTTATATGAGAAATAATGCAAGAACATCATTTTAAATATATTTATATAACTAATAAAATATAACAAAAAGAAATTAACATTGAAAAATAATTATTCTAACGAAAAAAAAAGAATTTTTCTGGGTGGGACATATCCCACAATAATTTAACTAAATTGCGGCAATCTGCAGCAGCGCGCACCTGCCGCTCCAACCAAGCTTGGCGCTGCTGCTGCTCGGCTCGCCGCTGCTGGACCTATCGTCCCGCTCTGACTCCTCTGGGCCTGGATGCTGGAAAATAAAGAAATTATGGGTATTACATAATTAATACTGACTACAGAGATGATAAAATTAAATAAAACGAAAAGAAATAGAAATACCATTAGCTTTCTTATCTTCCCCTGGCACCTTCCCTTCGTTCTTTTCTTTAATTTCTTTGGACTTGTCTGCTGAAAAATAAATCAATGATGGGTATTGAATAATTGATACTTGTTGAGAATAATAGCCTCTGTCCAATCTACGTTCAATCCTTCGCGCGCTTAACGCCAAGTCATGTTTATGTTTATTACTTTGAATATAGAGACACACTTGAATCACATGTAGCTAACATGTCGGTTACTCGGTTTCCGCCGAGTTAGTTCTTTCTTTACTGTCAATGCTTACGCATCATGTTCTTACTCTAATAAATCATTGTTAATCTGAAATCGCCGTGTGTGCTTAATCGCACCCGTTACCTCCGCATCCCATACACTAGCGCTTACAGGTTATGGGCCCAGTCATTTGAGACTTTGTTATACTTAACGTACATGCGGTTGGAAGTCGCGTTTGAATAAGTGTCGGTTCGGTGCTCGTTCTCGGCCAGGTGTTTTCTGAGCACGTGTTGAGACAGTTTTTCCAGTGCATCTGTGCTTTCCGATTTATCGGGGACGGACAAAATAATACAAACTTGTGATGGCGAGCCCGATGAGAATCGAATTGCTTACCAAGGACAATTATGACTCCTGGAGCATGCAGGTGGAAGCGCTGATGAGGAAAAACGGCACGTGGAAATATCCGAGTGGCGAAGTTCCGGCACCGGCTGTCACGGCAGGAGATGCGTCAAGAGAAGCAGCATGTAAGAAATGGCTACAGGGCGATAAAGAGGCTAAGTCTGATTTAATTTTATCCACTAGCCCGCCTGAATTGCAGCAAATACGCGGATGTTCTAATTCGCGTGAAATTTAGCTGAAATTGCAAGGTATTTACGCATCAAAAGGACCTGCTCGAAAGGCCACCTTACTAAAGAAATTAGCACTTCAAAAATTACAGGAAGGTGAAGATGTGCGCGAGCACATGAATCGTTTTTTTGACGCTGTTGACAAGCTAGCTGTCATGGGCGTAGATGTAAATCAAGAATTGCTAAGTATTCTGTTGTTATATAGTCTGCCGCCGAGTTTCGAGAACTTCACGTGCGCGATCGAAGCTCGCGATGAACTCCCTGGAGCCGAGGCCCTGAAGGTCAAAATCTTGGAAGAGAGTGAAGCTCGAAGTCAGAAGAGAAACGACGAAGAGGCTGGAGCGATGGTTGCTTTCAAGAAATCGAAAGGTGCGTGGAAAACGCAAAATTCTTCTCAACGAAGTGAAAATCGTTCTGATTCTAATGCCGATGCCAAAATTAAATGCTTCAAGTGTCGAAAATTCGGGCATAGAGTGACAGATTGTCCAAGAAAAGCTGACGGTCACAGTGCTAAGGCGGTTCACGAGCCCGAGGCATTTATTGTATGTGAGGCAGACGAAAACATTGCGCTCAGGACTGATTCAAATGACAAGGACGGCCGTTGGTGTTTAGACAGCGGCAGCACCTCTCACGTATGTCATAACAGAGACATCTTTGTTGACGTCACAAAGATAGAGCGCGGAAAGTTGAATTTGGCAAGCCATGCCTCTACCAGTATTGAGGCCAAAGGAACTGTTCAGTTACAGATTTCAGACGGATCAGCAGACAAGACGGTTAACCTCGAAGAAACACTTTTGGTTCCGAACCTGAGGACGAATCTAGTATCAGTGTCTAAGATAACGGATCGTGGAAACGAGGTGATATTCCGGAAGAACGAAGCAATCGTGAAGAGCTCGGATGGATCAGTAAAAATGATAGCGATCGTATTGGTAGCCTGTATTACGTCCGCGGGTCGGACGAAGAAGCAAATGCGGCTACGGAGGATCCAGACCAAGACAGGCTGGCGCTGTGGCACAGAAGGATGGGCCACTTGAATATTCGCGACCTGACTGAGATGATGAAGAAGGGAATCGTCTTGGGTATGGATATTGGACGCGCAAAAAGCCTGCCACCGTGCGATATGTGTATGAGGGGTAAGTTAACCTCTACGAAATTTACAAAGAGCATTTTTAGGAGCACGGAGAGACTGAATATTGTTTACACAGACCTGTGCGGTCCGATGAGGATCGCGTCAAAAGGTGGCGCGATGTATTTCGTCACTTTTATCGACGACTGCACCCGATGGTGCGAGGTCTTCTTTATCCAGCGAAAGAGCGATGTTTTTACCGTGTTTAAGGAGTTCAAGGCGCATGCCGAGAAGCAGACCGGAGAGCAAATTAAAAATCTTCAGAGCGATAACGGCCGCGAATACTGCAACGGAGAATTCGACGCATTCCTAAAAGAGAAAGGTATTGGACGGAGGCTTACCGTTCCATACACTCCGCAACAAAATGGCGTGGCCGAGCGTATGAATCGGACCCTTGTAGAAATGGCTCGCTGCATTATTTTTGAGGGAAACCTACAGATGTCTTTTTGGGCGGAGGCGGTGCATACCGCGAATTATCTACGAAACCGATGTACATCTCGGAGCCTGGACGGAAAAACGCCATACGAAGGATGGACCGGGAAGATACCTGATGTGAGACACCTTCGGATCATAGGTACGAAGGCGTATGTCCTCGACAAGGCACCAACGAAGGGAAAGTTCGACGCACGAGCTAAGGAAGGCGTTCTAGTTGGATATTCGGAGATTACTAAGGGATATAGAGTATGGATACCCTCTGACAAGAGAGTGATAACTGCTAGAGATGTTAAATTCCAGACGGAACTTGGCCTGGCTCAACCTAGAGCCGAGAAGGTTGATGTCGATGACTTCCTAGACGAAAATCCCGGCGATGAAGAATCAGAGGGACCTACAGCAGGAGGAGAAATGGAACTTATACCTACCGCACACCCTCGGGCAACTGATACCGGTAGCGTCGAACTACGACGCGCACCTGGAAGACCGCGCCTGATTCGCACTGGGAGTCGTGGACGACCACGAAAAGAGTACCGTTTGGCAAGTACCGAAAGTATCAATGAAGAAGACGATGACTCTACGAGTGAAGCAAATGATCAAATTCCTGTTCACAACGAGACGCCACCACACGATGAAGATGAGGATGAGGAGAACGACGTTTTTCACGAAGCAAATTTCGTGATAGAGGAGGCGGGCGTGGCAGAGATCTTCGTGACAACTTCGAGACGCCATGGCCGGACCACAGGCGAGAGAATGGATAGATGCGATGACGACAGAATTCAGAAACATTCTAAGCCGTGACGCATGGAAATTAGTTGATCGTCCAAAAGGCCGAACGGTGGTTGGCTGCCGCCTGGTACTCACCAAGAAATCAAATCCCAATGGAACCCTGAGCCGTCGGAAGGCCCGACTTGTCGCTCGCGGTTTTTCGCAGCGACCAGGTATTGACTTCATCCAAACGTTCGCACCTGTTGCGAGACTGGAGTCAATGCGGCTGATGATGGCGCTGGCTGTACAACATGGAATGAAAATTCATCAGCTCGACATCGTTGTCTGCTGAAGAGAGCCCTGTACGCTCTCAGGCAGGCTGGTCGCCAATGGCATGCGCGGCTAGAAGCCGTAATTCGAAAACTGGGGTTAAAACCCACCAACGCTGATCCTTGCCTATATCATGCCAGACGTGGCGAAACCCAATTAATAGCATTAATCTATGTCGATGATATTCTAATCTCTTCACAGGATGACTCATGGATCGAGAAATTTTGTCAACGTTTGGCTCGAGAGTTCGAGGTCACGAATCTCGGGCTTTCTCGATATTGTCTTGGTATGGAGATCGCTCAAAATGGGGACAGTACCTCCTTGACACAGCGGAAGTACATCAAAGAAGTCCTTGAGCATTTTCATATGGAATCCTCCAACCCCATCGCCACACCTGGGGCACCAAAAGCCCAGAAAAAGGAAGCAGTGGCCCCTCAGATGACCAAAACGGAGGAGGAGTCAAACAAACCTTACCGCGAGCTTGTTGGTGCTCTAATGTATCTGGCTATCACCACTCGCCCGGATATATCGTTTATCACTAGTTATCTTGCCCAATATAATAATTGTTTTACTCAGCAGCATTGGGTTGCCGCTAAACGAGTTTTGCGTTACCTACGAGGCACGTCTAATTACGGCTTATGTTTTAGAAAATCACATGCTGAAATGACGGGATACTCAGACGCAGACTGGGGAAACTGTCAGGTCGATAGGAGATCCTACACTGGTTACTCCTTTATTTTGAGTGGAGCAGCCGTGAGTTGGGAGGCACAAAAACAACGTACCGTTGCCCTTTCATCCACCGAGGCCGAGTATATGGCACTCGCCGAGGCCGCAAAGGAGGCAGCACACCTACGAGGGTTCTTACAAGAGCTGGGATATCCTGAGATCGCCCACATCACCGTATACTGTGATAATCACGGCGCGAAGATGCTGACTGAGAATCCGGTTTTTCATGCCCGGACGAAGCACATCGACGTTCGTCACCACTTCGTTCGGCAAGCCGTTGGGAACGGCACACTAACGTTAAAGTCAATATCGACCACAGAGATGGTCGCAGATGTTTTCACTAAGGCATTGCCAAAGGCCAAACACGATAAATGCATAAAATCACTAGGATTAAGAGATATGTAAACCATAGGTGTTGTTTTTCAATCACGCTCGGATCGAGTAGGGTGTGTTGAGAATAATAGCCTCTGTCCAATCTACGTTCAATCCTTCGGGCGCTTAACGCCAAGTCATGTTTATGTTTATCACTTTGAATATAGAGACACACTTGAATCACATGTAGCTAACATGTCGGTTACTCGGTTTCCGCCGAGTTAGTTCTTTCTTTACTGTCAATGCTTACGCATCATGTTCTTACTCTAATAAATCATTGTTAATCTGAAATCGCCGTGTGTGCTTAATCGCACCCGTTACCTTCGCATCCCATACACTAGCGCTTACAATACTGACTACCCATACAGAAAATCAAATTAAATCAAAGTAGAAGAAATGAAAATACCTTCCACTTGCTGCTCTTCTCCTCCCTGCTTCTTTTCCGCAATGTCGGTTGCTTTTCTATTGCTTGTGTTTGATTCAGACATCTGAAAAAAAACGCGGCTAATGAAGACGTAATAACGAATCATTGATTCGAATTTAATCCACATAAAACGAATTCAGCTAATATGATCTATTATATTATATGAGCTCGAGTACTATAAATGAATACTTACAGTTATTCGAACGTATATTTTATATTGTATCTTGACGCGAAGTCAATGCCGGCCAATGTGTAATTGATATCACTGGTTTTATTTATCGCTATATTAACAAAAAAAATGAATCAATTTTGCGAGAAAGCAATTAGAATAAACTCAATAAAAAACGAACGTAGCCAATCCATTCAGTTGCAGCCGACATACTGATGTAAACAAGAATATTCTAATTTTGACTAACATATTCAGATAGTAAATGAACAATCTATCTAAGATACATTAGATAGTAATTGCATTGTAGTTCTATAGAGATTAAAATCCTTCGTCGTGTAGTTTAAGGCCCACCGTCATTCGCTTGGTAATTGAGGGTAGTATCCACAATTCACTGTATATGTGTGACAGAGCGAAGCGCCGAGGCCTCGGAAGCGAGCGAAGTGAGCGACGAGGCGGGGTTGGCGCGCGAAACGCGCAGGGGCGGAGCCCCTAGTAGTATTGGGATCCTTAGAACTTCGATACGCCAACTAGTGGCAGAAAATAGAACTGTTGAACGACGGCTGCAGTAACCAGCTGTAACCAATGAGAGGGCTTGAAACCTCGATACGCTTACTAGTGACAAAAAATAGAACTGTTGAAAGTCGGCTACTTTCACGAAGCCACGCCCATTCCAAGGATCCCAATATATATAAATATTATGTATCCCGCATTTTTGAAATGAAACGATTATTTATTGAAGTAAAATTTAATTCTCAGAAAAATTAGAATTCTTGTTTTTGTAAATTTCTAAAATATATTTATTTCATATTTTTGTAAAAATGAAATTTTACTTACAGAATGTAACGGGCTGACTAGCCGATTAGAAATAAATGGTGAAATAGGACGGGGTGTCAGGGAGAGTAAATGTGGTCGAGTCTGGTGAGATATACTGAGCTATAATATTTCTAATTTATTCAATGAAACTTAAATCTAATTACAGGTGTGAGGGTGTGTGTGTGTAGGTGTAAGTACGAGAGGGGGCGTTCTAATTAGGCTGAATCGAACAATATAAAGTTACTGACCTTAAATCAGGAGGGTTGGTTTTCACAGAATCAATTACTTGGTATTTTCGCACTGGTCGTTACGACGGTACATACGTAAGTGACGATCGGACCTCGTGTCCGATCGTCCTCGGATATCTTCGATTATTTTCGTATTTTCAAATCTTTCGGTTGTCCCGCGTGACTTGGGGAGACTTGTGAGTTGCGATGTCACAACTCTCCCTTCCCTACGCGGGGTGAAGCCTATAGGGTGAACCGTTTTGTTCGTGTATGTTGTTATGTGTACTTATTTACTATTATTTCGTACTTCATATGTTTTTTATACTAGCTTATTCTCTATGTTCTCTTATCTCTTTTATCTCTAGATTCTATCCTATATTTTTAATTGACTTTTTCTTTCTCTTTACTTGTACTTTTTATCTATTGTCTACTCCATGTTAATTCTCTGTTTGATTTATTCTGTTCTTACTTTGTTCTCTTTGGCTAACTTCTGTTTCTGACTTGTTTCCTGTTTTGTACTGTAGTTTATACCTTATTTACTAATGTGTGTCGTTTTCGTTGTCTTTTCCTGGTGTCGTGTCGTTTCGTCGTCTTCTGTTGGTATTGTCTCGTTTCCTTGTCGTGTAGTTTCGTCGTCATGTCGTCATGGTGTCCTGTTGCATTTCTGTTTCTCCCTTTTTCGTGTCTATGTTGCTGTTGTGTCCGTGTCGTCTATCTCCCTGTTCTGTTCTCTATTCGTCTTATTCATCTTCTTCTTCTTTATAGTGTGGTGTCAAATGTAGTTTCTGTGTCGTCTATCTCAATTATTAATGTGTCTGTGTCTGTCTCCATTCCGTCTGCAGTCTCGTACTCGTTTGATTCTGTTTTTTGGTATGTGTCCTGTGTGGTGTGTTCGTGCGTCGTGTTTTCTGTGTGGTCTTTTGGTGTTATTTGGTATGTTCTTGGGAACGGTGGGTGGGATCGTGTTCGTGTGCATCTCTGGTGTCTTATCGTCGCGCCATGTGTTGGTAGTGTGATCGTCGGTATGTCGGGTTTTGGTGGCGATGGTGGTGTGTAGGTTGGTAGGTCGTCTAGCGTGATGAGTGGGGTTTGTGTAGGTGTAGCGTCTTGTTCCTTCTCGTGTCTGTTTTTGTATTTTATGTATCTGTCTGTCCCTTCCATTAATGTAAAACCTGCGTCTATTCTGTCTATTAGTTGTGTCATCTCGTCTCGTGTGTCTGTCCTGGGTTTTGTGGTTCGTTCGTAAGGAGTCTGTTGTCTGTGTGTGCTGGGTGTCGGATTTTTTCTTGTGGGTAGTGTGGAGGGTGGATTCGGGTATCTGTGTTCGTGTGGTGGTTGTCCCGGTGTTTGTAGTAGGGGTATTTTCTGTGTTTGTGTTGTGTCTCGTATGTCTTGTCTTGGTATCGGTAATAGTGTGCGTCGTGATTCTGTCGGTGGGTGTAGGTTGTATTGATGTTGTAATGGTCTGTCTGCTTGTATCGTCTCTTGCGTTGCGCATCGGTGTATATATGTCTGTTGTCTTGGTGTCTGTATTTTTGGGATTGCTCCCAGCCTGGCGCGGAGGGCTGGTGATAAATTTGTTCTCGTCTGTCTGCCCATCGTCCTTGTTTCTGTAATATATTGAATGTAGAATTAGTCATATGTATTTTTAAATGTACAGTTTCAAATTATCAATATGCCATTTTCCAATGTTTTTTCCGCTTTCTGTAGATAACTCGTAAATAGTAGGTGAGATTTTATTAGTTATTATATATGGTCCAGAATACTTATGTGTTAATTTAGCTGCTATGTGGTCTACCTTTGATGAGAGTGGGTGGGTCTTTTTGAGAACCCTATCTCCTACCTTGAATTCCGTGTTTCTGTGTCTAAGATTGTAATAGTGTGCCTGTCTTTCGTTTGCTTCCGTTAGGTGTCTTTGTACTTCTGCCCTGATAATCTGTAGTCTGCGTAAGTGATCTGTCCATTTGTCTGTGTCCTGCATCTCGATGTCTCCCTCATTCTCTAGTTGATCTCGTGGGCATTGTGTCGGTTTTAATTCCCGTCCAGGTTCAGGAATGCCGGTGTGTGTTTCGTTGATGTGTGTACTTGTGTTTAATGCGAATTGTAAATCTTGTGAGTGTATATCCCATTCCCTGTACTTATGTCTTTTTGTGGATGTACCATTTATCTGTTGTGTTTTCTATCGCGCCGAAGTGTGGTTGTTCTTCATCTTCGTGTAATCGTGATAGTGCGTCAGGTACGTGGTGTGCTGAGTCTTTTCTGTGTATTATTTCGAAGTCGTATTCGAGTAGTTCGAGTGCCGATCTCGCTAGTCTACCTGTCAGGTTTTTTAGGTTGTGTAGCCATTTCAATGCGCTGTGATCTGTGATGGATGTGAAATGGTATCAGTAGTATAGCTATGTTAGTCAAGAACCATGAGAGCCAAGATCCACCCTGTAGAGCTGTCTGGAGTCATGACCGCGCCTTTACCTTTTTCTAGAAAGTTCCTTTTTCTAGAAAGTTCTAACCCGCGCCTTTATGGCCGATTTTTATGTGTCATTTTACGCAAATTTTTATGGGCGTAATTCTACCGGTAATCCCACTGGTTGGGTCCGATTTTTATGTGAAAATCAATGTCACAATCAATAATCAGATTTTTACGCAAATCAATCATCCGATTTTTACGCAAATTTCTATGGGAGTAATCCTACCGGTAATCCTACCGGTTATCTACAGTACAGTATTTTCAGGAGTTCTTACCTACGCGTTCATGTCATTAGTGTGACAAGCAATCAGCAGAATTTTTACGCTAATTCTTACCATTTTACGCAAATTTTTATGGGAGTAATTCTACCGTTAATCCCACTGGTTATGTCCGATTTTTATGTGATAATCAATGTGACAATCAATAATCACATTTTTACGCAAATCAATCATGTGATTTTTACGCAAATTTCGATTCTCAATCATCAGATTTTCACGCAAATTTCTATGGGAGTAATCCTACCGGTAATCCCACTGGTTATGCCCGATTTTTATGTGATAATCAATGTGACAATCAATCATCAGATTTTTACGCAAATTTCTATGGGAGTAACCCTACCAGTTATTACAGTCCAGTACCTATGGTGAGTGACGTTACCTTATTTTTAAGAGTTTCACAGTATAGTATCTACAGTATAGTGAGTGAGTGCAAGTTCCCTACAGTGCAATGAAGATTCGAAAGTTCTAACCGGCGCCTTTAGCTTACTTACGTGACAATCCCCCTGGAGAATATTTGTGTGACAGGTGATCATCAGAATTTTGACGGTGGACGTACGTTAATTCCTACTGGTTACCCTCGCCGGAAACATTTTTTTATATCAACAAGTCAATTGCAAGATATCCGACGCAGATAGTGAATATTGCTCAAGGTCGAGATACTACCTAGGTTATATACCTCGTTTCAAATTTCAAAGCTATCCTACAAACTAAGAGTAGATTCTCAAATATTGTAAGGCATATGACAACAAATTCATGTTATATTTCAAAGATTTATTTCAAATTATATCGGCAGGTTGGGGATATTTCGCAATGTGAATCAAATTGAACGAAAACGTTTAGAAACATGGCGGTAGTACACGCCTCCGTCTTCAGCAACCGTTTTCAATTTCTGGAATAAGGCCTCATCACTCAGCAGCCTTGCAGTTATACGTGGAGGTAGAATTTCGGTAAAGGTTTCGTAAGGAGCGTCCCCCCCAATTATGTCGGCTACTACTCTTGTGCGCCCCGATAATGTTGTCATCTTCCGCAAACTGATGATGATATGCACACCGCTAGTTGATTTTTTGATGGGAAGACGTTCACCGCATAGACCCAACTGACCAATTTTAAATATCTCAGCATCGGTGAAGTTGTGGGTAGAGGAGTCCTCGACTAACTGCCCAGCGTTGAACACATTGGCATCAGATAGGACTGTGGTACCAGATAAATCCATGATGTTTATCATTTTCAATAAATCTCCTCTGGAGTTCTATTTAATGCTCACACTTGTGAATTCAGATTGCAAGTATCTCAGATTTTGAGATGGCACCATATTCATACCCAGAAGCAACTAGATGAACCAGTTTCGTAGGGCTTTGAATACCAGACCTTCTCCCCCACCACTAAGCTGTTCGCAAATTATCGTAAACGAATCTTAGCCCTAGTACTATATTAATGTGATGAACACGCACCCTATCGACGCTGAAGGAAATTTCTGGTGAACAGGTCGTAGAACTGCAAGTTCAACTGGTTGATTAGGTCTTTGAACTGCACAGTTCTACACGTTGATCAGAAATCAGATTCTACGAACTGATACACCCTGAATTATTGTTAAATAAAGGTAGGCTTGAGAGAACAATTCATGTATGATTATTTATTTGTAAGCGTGATACATTTCAGATATTTATTAAATTTACATATAGTTGAATTCTACTCGGTTGTATAGTCCCCCAAGATTATGCATGTGAAGGCGATTCTCATCGGCAGCCAGTATCATTTTTTGGACTAAGTCCTCATCGTCAATCAGCACTTTTGACATGCGTGCAGGTAGAAATGCCGAAAATGCGTTTTCCAAATCAAGGGTTATTCTTGTAACGAATCTTGTTTGTACTTTCCGCAAGCCGGTGACGGGGTAGTGTTTATTGACTTCAAGATCTGCCAATTTCTTGGTGGGAAGGTATTCATCACATCGACCCACCTTGTTGATTTTCGTCAGGTCCATGGCGTTGTTCATATTAATTTTATAGTGTTTAATCTTCTCAAAATATGATTAAGATCTGATTTCGCCTGAATCAAGGTTTTTACTTCACCAATATTTTTCAAAAGCAGTTCGATTCGCAGTTTTAGTTCTTGCCGCTTGCGAACAGTACGCATGGAGTATTAGTTGAAGACTGTCATTTAGCATATAAATCCGGAGCCTTTTATACCCAACCAATGGGGATCATAGCGTCAGTTTTGATCTATGCATGAGCGCCCACTTTTCAATAATAATTAATCTTAACTGACGTGATAAACTCCATACAGGGTTGTGAGCTGATTGAAAGTACAGGTAAATTGAAGCAGATTTTAATTCGAATATATGCGTCAGTCTTCATACAAAGTTGCAATATCAGAGTTGCAATATGCAAGGTGTGGGAATATCTTCTCAATCTTGTCACAACTGATTGGACGCACAAATAAATCTTACATTGTATAGCAATAATCAATGGGGAGGATCAGTCCAAGTCATACTTGAGCAAATTGATGTGGAAAAAATATTATTCTCGGAGTGAATATAAATACTGCAATGGTTTTACAAACTACATCAGTTCGATCAGTTCCTGCAGTCATAGTCACCATCAGCTTCAATGGCGTCAACATCGAATAATTTTGCAACGCATGCCGATCTACACCACACCGAAATGTGTGATGGAAAACAGCATTGGGTTCTCTGCGCACAGCCAGAACCTTTTGAGAAGGCGCAGACTCTCATTTCCTGTCGCCCGGGTTGCAAGCGGCCTCAGTCTTCCCAGAGGGCTGTACCATGCAATCCGAAGAAGCAGCGAACAAATTTTGGCCAACTAGTCGGTGAAGAAGAAGAAGAAGAAGTATCTTTCGGAATCCTCAATCGGAAGTTTCGTTTGAATAAATATTCTTCCAAAAGTATAGAAGTTGAACTTCTTGTCAAAGGTGATTTATCATGTCAAATTGTAATATCCCTGGTGGACACGGTGCGGAATAATAAAATGGTTTTCACTCAAAGTATTTGGGAAAATTTTCTAAGCAACCAGCAAGTTCTTAGCGAATGGTTCGAATATGGGAGTTTACCTAATTCGGGAATAGAATACACGATTCCGTTAACTGCGAGAGGAGACTCATTTGTGAATTGTCGCAAAGTCTATAACAAGAATGCTGTGTATTTTTCACCTGCGAATATTACGATCATGGAGGTGTCGTTCAGAACGCTGCAGAGTATACTACCGTGTATTCATGTCACCATATGCAGACTCGTGATGCAAGAACAAACTATTAAAGATCGTGCGAAGTTATTTGTTGAAAAACTTGGTGCAGCGATGGAGGAGGATGCTTTAAGTGAAGTGGAGGCGAGAAACGTCATAATGAATAGCGAGGACTTTGATGTGGATTCAGTCATCGATAATGAATTAGTCTGTCTGGGCATGCAGACCTTAATAAAATACAATAATAAGTATCAATAATTATCGATAAATGTATGATTTATTCGATGTTACACAAATATAAAACACACTTCACAAATCAATCCTTGACTACTAAATAAACTACAAATATGACCCATTGTACTAACAGACTATGAATGTATAACCCATTCTACTAACAGACTACGAATGGATAATGATTGTAACGCTAGAGTTCGACTCACACGTTTGTTTATCTAAATTAACACGAACGATATGGTACCACGACTGAGGTGCACCGTCGCGTTTAGGGGGCGAACTCGTAGTTGAATTACTCATCTGCAATGAACAAAAAAATTCATAATTGATTTGGTTCAACACTTTATACTCATAATATGGGAGTTTCCTTACTGTATTAAAATTTTGTATAAGAAAGGAAGCCCCGGAGCCTGATTCGACTCACTTTACCTTCGGCGTCTTCAAGCTCCCACTGAACTGCAAAATCTCGGAAGGTACTCTGATCAGTGCTGGTACGGGCTGAAAATATTACATGCGATAAGAATAAACTCTGAACTTTATATGACATTGATTCGTAGGGGTGTTGTAGCGGCCCGCAAATAAATTTTGAATCAATATCAACTTCATAAAAGAATTGTTTGAACAATCAATAAAATCATGAAACTATGGTTAGAGAGCACCAAAATATTAATTCCACTTATTTCAGAGATACGAAAATTTCAAAACCTATCAATTTATATTATCACTATGATATTAGACAAGTACCTATCTCTCCGCAAATAAATTTTTTAATATAAACTTCATGAAAAGGATTGTTTAAACAATCAATAAAATCATGAAATTATGATGAGAGAGCACCAAAATATTGATTCCACTTATCTTCAGGAATACGAAAATTTCAAAACCTATCAATTTATATTATCACAATGATATTAGACAGGTACCTATTTCAGAATGATTGCAGAAATTCTATTCACTCCAGTCGATTTTACCGCGACCTCATTAATCACAAAGAAAGAAATCAATTTGAGTAAACTTACGTTTAACTGTTGTTGTTGGCGCCGGTGTTGTTGTTGGCGCCGGTGTTGTTGTTGGCGCCGGTGTTGTTGTTGGCGCCGGTGTTGTTGCAGGTGCTGCCGTGTAAATCTGATTTGGGTTGATCCCCCCGTTGTAAACATTCATTACGTTGGTGTATTGGCCATGGGGTATAGATTTTTCCGAACCTTGCGTATAATCGGGAGGTGGGTAAAATTATTTAAAGTTGAATGATGCGTTTGAGTGCAGGCTAGTTGCATCCAGTTGATGGATTATCCCATTATTCAGCATTTCGCGTTCCGCAGTTGGAGCAGAAATTATTGAATTTACGAGACACAGAATTATAAAGGATGTGAAATACATAATGTTTTTTCACTTTTATTCTAAGTGTATAATGATAATTTAAAATGGAGTTCAGCTTAAACGGAGTTGAGCTTTTAGTAGCGACTGCTCACGTTGATATACTGAAAGCGTTTAATTCTGAATGCTCATTTGCATCATGAGCAGAGTCAACGAGAAAATTAGATCCGAAGTGGGAATAATAGCAATTCAGCAGAAACTGCTAAAAATTATTCGATCTAGAGCAGCACGCGCCACGATAATGCTAGTTCGATGGCCGTTCAATCACACACTAACAAAGTATCTCATTGTTATATGGATTCTGTAAAACTATGTAACCTCATTTTACAGAATTGTGTGCACATGCGAGTAGGGATAATAGCAATTCAGCGCGAACTGTTAAAAATTATTCGATCTGGAGCAGCACGCGCCACGATAATGCTAGTTCGATGGTTGTTTAATCACACACTTACAAAGTATCTCATTGTTATATGGATTCTGTAAAACTATGTAGCCCCATTTTACAGAATTGTGTACACATGCGAGTAGGGATAATAGCAATTCAGCGCAAACTGTTAAAAATTATTCGATCTGGAGCAGCACGCGCCACGATAATGCTAGTTCGATGGTTGTTTAATCACACACTTACAAAGTATCTCATTGTTATATGAATTCTGTAAAACTATGTAGCCCCATTTTACAGAATTGTGTACACATGCGAGTAGGGATAATAGCAATTCAGCGCAAACTGTTAAAAATTATTCGATCTGGAGCAGCACGCGCCACGATAATGCTAGTACGATGGTTGTTTAATCACACACTTACAAAGTATCTCATTGTTATATGGATTCTGTGAAACTATGTAGCCCCATTTTACAGAATTGTGTACACATGCGAGTAGGGATAATAGCAATTCAGCGCAAACTGTTAAAAATTATTCGATCTGGAGCACCACGCGTCGCGACCGTTTAATCATGCGCTTACAAAGTGCCTTATTGTTGAAGAGTAAAACTATTTGATATCATTAATCCAATTTTTGTAATTTTGATGAAAAATTGAAGCCTGATTACTCCCTTCCTTCAGATACTTGACAGAAATAAATGCATTCAGTGGGAAATTGGTGTTATGACCATTATCGGCTTGGTGTATTTAATTCTTTTCAGCTGTTGAGAAAAATAAATAATGTAGAGGGGATTTCCGAGAACTTTCAACTGCGGAGAATGGATCCCAATCAGTGGTACGTATTTCTCCAAATGCTTGATTTCATTATTAGCATTTCAACTTTTAAGCATTTACAGTTATTCCTTCTTTACAACAAATTTTGTATTAAACGCACTCTTGGATCGATGGGATAAATATGAATTTAGGGTAAAATTTTAAATAAATTGTATGTTGTATTGAATGTAGTTTTTATTTTTGCATCCAACATTGGTTATTCATTCTAAAAACATTTTCAACCGCACAGTCACCTGAATGACTGTTACACCGCGGTTGTTGTTTAGTAGACTCTATTCTATCTGCTAAATATGCTGCATCAATATTGAACAATCGTTTTGAAATTAATTTAACAGACCTATTAATTACTAAAAATGATGGAGAATCTTGTAGATGTGGGCGTACAAGATACAGCAGTCCCGAGTAGGGTATATTTCCGTCATTCCAGCTGAATCCATGATAAATTTTACTCTCAAGCGCTTGAATCTGGTTATCTTTAGGTAAAACCAACCAGGGATATGAAGGTTGAAATATAAAATGTTGCAAATTAAAATTGTTTCTTAAAACTGCAATTTCTTTCACAATATACGTATCGTTGGGTCCCGTAAACCCCTGAACATCGATAAATGTGGGGCCCATGACTATCCATACCTTTCTGCAAATAATCTGATTTGTCAAGAATTTATAGACCCACAATCCCACCCCCACGTTTATATAAATCAGTTTTCGAACCATATTTGCCAGTGGACTGTATTCAATAATTTTATCATGAATAATTAGACAATAGGCGGTTGTATTTGGAGGGACATTAACGTTACACTGAAACTCGAGACGTATATCTACAGATGCACTTTTGAGAGATTCATTCTGACGCGAACAATCTATTGCCGCGATCGGAGCATGCGTTTTGAATGTATCTAAATCAAGCAATGGTTCTGGGCTACCAGTCTCACCGTAATACGATGCTTTGAATTTGGCATACATACTATAAAGCAAAGCGTATCTTTTTCGCGTGAAATCTAAATCCAAATTATCATAGGGATATGACTCAGAGTTAAGGTATAGGCGAATGTTTGTTAATTCACAATGGTCAAATACGCTGGGGTCATGAGTAAGTTTATTTCTTCGTCCTGTCTGCAGCGCCAGTATCACGTATCGAGGTTTTTCAAGTTGAACGGCTGTTTTCACGGACCAGGTATGGTGAGTAGTTTCTTGAAGCACTGGATACTCATACAAATCCCATGAACGAAAACTAATTTCAATCGATGTGCCGCTCTCAAGAAGATGTAATAGCTCCAATTTTCGCAAATCTTCGACACTTATGTGGGGCATACGCCATTGTAATTTATTCAGCTTTAGATTTACGACTGCAGCCGTTTCTCCCACAAATATAGCATTTGAATCTGTTCTTGAACGGATTAAAACCAGTTCATGACGTGCATTTGTGATGATTATTTTATAATCTTCACAGAACCCGAGCAGGATGCGCAGTGGTATGCAATAATTAAAATACCCCCGATCCAATTCAACTAAATTTCCCGACAAATTCCAATTTGCAACCTCCAGGGCTTTACCAACATTGACATTCAATGATAAATAGTTTTTTATACTAGTGCTGATTCCTAAATTTTTGCATCGATCAATTTCAACTCCATTTAATTCATACCTAATTTCATCGAAAAGAAAAGCCATTGCATTGTTGATTAGTTTCACATTTTTTGCTGGTGCATGGACACCATTCGCATCCGGTACAGAATTCAATAGTGTGCCCTCGATGTATAAAAACTGTCGCATGGTAATACATCCAAATCTTGCTGTTGAATCGGAATTCGTATCTCGTCATTGTTTTGATATGATGTACTTGCATAGGGAGCGTGAGCATGAACTTCAACTCGAGTTACACTGTTATCAAATATTGGTCGGGCATTAATGTTCAGCAGATTTGCCATATCTATGTTTTACATGAAATCCCAAGGATTCTAAAAAATCGACGTTATCAGCCGTAAGTGATTGACGTACTGCGTATGGTGTTGTTCGTTTGACCAAACTTTGAATACTGAGCGATGGGGGTATGGTTGCCACATATTTGTGCACGTTCTCGTATATCAACAGGATGAAAAATCACTGCACTTTTACGTGCAAACGGATTGTTATCTGTTCTCCTCGAAAGTTGACGAGATTACCGTCTTGATCCGTAACACGAACCGTTATGTTGTCGATTACACGAGGGCTTACGGGTAAGTAAATGACGTGGTAAGGGGACTCGGAGATTTTATAGCCAGGTGGCACGTTTGCAGAGAATTCGTGGATCGTGTGTACTGGACGATCGTTCCTATATGCACCCGCCGTGATGTTACACTCAACTCGTATAATATTAACTTTCAGAATGTTGACAGGTAGATCAGATTCATGCCAGACGTTAGCTTTGAGCTGTCGCTTTGTAAACCCCAGCAGAGAGCCGAGGTTGTTCTCCCCGCTAAAGTCAATGTCATACTTGCACTTTAACTCACATTTTAATGTATTGTTGTTCAGACGAAGTACAATGGGGGGTGGTGATTTTGAATCGTCAACTAGCTGTGTCGATAAATATCTATTCAAATCTTTGAATGTGAATGTAATTTATGTATTATCACGTAAAAAAAGCAAGCACAGTTGTCCGCAAATTGCAGAATTATAATTTTGATACTGATCGTGATTGTATTCAATTTGCACATTATTCCCAAAATATTCAATGAATTCCTTAGGTGGCGGCAGATTTCCATAGCTATCATCATACTTGATTTTATGTCCACGTTTCACGTATGCCACCCAATGCGTACCAGGCCCCTGCAAATCATCCAAGTTAATAATCCCACACTCATTCGTTTGGATGGGGTTTTTATTTTTACGTAGTTCAGATCGCATAAACACGCCTTTGAAATATGGAATGCGCATACGTTTTGCGAACGCGAGAAGCTCAATGTTAGTTGTAGGACCGTTAGGTAGAATGATTATCTCATTTTTCAAGTTTTTTTTTTTCCTCTACATTTTCCCACCCCACTACCTTTTTTGTAGGGATTCAGATACAGTCCGCGACCACCCTGCTCCATAGCACGATTGTGATGCTCAGTTTCAGATAAAATTTTGCGAGCGTTAGATGCTTGATTCACAGATTTTGCGATGCCTGCGGCTCCCCCCGCTAAACTTCCTACTGCCGACAATCCTGCAAGTAATGGAACCAAGAACGGTAAAAATCCTCCACGCTTACCAGGAGGTAAAATTCGGGGTTTTACTCGTTTCGCCCTCGTCCTCCGACGTTGTGAAACATTTTTTTTTTTAATTTTCTTCAATTTCCCACCTGCATTTTTTCCCCTCTACCACGCTTCAATCCCGCACCCATTTTCAATTTAACCTTCATTGCACGCGATACTGCCCACGCAGCTGCTCGTTCGAGCAACGCAGCGTCTCCTGCTGTGACCCGGTGTGATGCCTGTTCTGCTAGCTTTTGGTCTGCGTTATGGCGAGCTTGGAGGTCTTTACTTCGTGAATAGGCTATATCATGCTCACGACAAAACTTGTCCAACGGGTTGATTCCCGTGTCACCTCGAGTCAGACGCTTAGCCAGATGTGTACCGGGACCACAGTACTGATAGCCAGGTATGTGTAGTTCAAAGGGTAATGAGTTGATAACGCTATTCAATAGACCTTGTCCGCGCAACCGTGCTCTTGACATCTACTACAATTCCTTATCTGCTGCGCGAGCCCATCAATGTGATCAATGTCTTTATTGTAATCATTTAAACACAGGTGATATTGGGTGAGGTCTGGATTACTCGTGTATGTGTATTGGAAGTTTATTCCACAACATTTCAACAATATAACTTTAGGAACATATTTTAAGTGTTCAGTCGTGAAGAATTGATCTAACGACGAGGCGACGTTCACATGCATTTCAAAACTAAGGCGAAAAAAATACTTGCGTCATGTATAAATACTCTTGATCCCATGTCAGTATTTCAATCACAAGCGAATCATGCATTTTATCAAGCAGCCATATTCGATTCGGGTCGTAAATATTGACAACAAAACAGAGGTGGACATTCCAAAGCGGCACGGTCCGCTGCTGCCCAATACAATCAGGTCCATAATTTGCGGACCTTCTAATTGTGGAAAGACAAATGTTGTGGTGAGTCTGCTGGAGAGTTGCAATGGAGTTCGCTTTGAGAATATCTATATTTATTCAAAGTCGTTGGAACAACCCAAGTATCGATATTTGGAAAAACTGATATCAAATATTGAAGAAATTAGGTTTTTCCCATTCTCGAACAATTGTGATGTAATACCTCCAAGCGAGTCATTACCCAACTCAGTATTCGTATTTGATGACGTAGCCTGCGACAAGCAAGACGTGGTTCGAGAATACTTTTCCATGGGAAGACATGCACACGTTGACTGTTTCTACTTGTGTCAAACATATGCACGCGTCCCCAAACACCTGATTCGTGACAACGCGAACGTTCTCCTCCTATTCAAACAAGATAGTATGAATTTACGTCATGTCTATGATGATCATGTGAACAACGATATGACTTACGACGAATTTCAAAAACTATGTGCAATCTGCTGGTCAAAGCAATATGGGTTTATTGCGATTGTTAAGGATAGCCCCCTTCGGGGGGGGGGTCGTTATCGCAGGGGGTTCGATGACTATGTTGTTTGGTGAGCGAAGACCTTCAGTAAGCTTTGAACTTGCTGAGCATAACTATGTCGGAATTAGTGAATGAGTCTGCAACGTTTGATGAGAGCATGAAAACTAATTCCTCAAAAGTTAGTGATGAAAAAGTTAAAAAAGCAATTGCGCGATCGAGTAAAGCAATTCGGGAAAAATATCGGGCATTGAAAGTTAATCAGGCAGAAGCTGTTGATGCTGTGGAAAAAAACCTAGCCCCAATAGTGGGCCCATTAAAAATGTTAGCTGAGAGCAGGGACATTAATACATCGTCTGAACGGCAACCAATACTGCAAGTGAAACGAAGACTTAATCTGGACGATGAGGATGAGGATTATTTCCAGCAAAGGCGAAATATTCATTCGAAACCGTCGAGCACCCCAATCGTCACTCGTGCGGCTACACCGCAGAATGCACCTGCTTCGATGGGTTCTCCACCAGCTAATAATGACACCGTTCTTGCGAACTTGGAAACCATTGCTCAGTCTCATCCGGATCCATCACCTGAATCCACTATGCGGTCAATTTTGGAAACCTCCGAGGGGCGGGATCGAGCTATTCAATATATTGAGCGACACTTTGGAGAATTGACTAAACCATATTTTACTGAATTCATTTTTGACACAAAAAATATACATGATACTACGTATTGGGTTCGTTTTGCAGACGGATCCTGGCTACTTGGTGATTCTCCTATCGAAGTAGACAAAAATGACAATATTATAATTAATAATGTGAGGTACAAAGGAACTCCGGGATTATTAGAGCTAATTTTCAAAAGAATTCCAGATGACGCAGACTACAATGACATTGATCTCATAAAATATAAAAGTATATTGCATGCAACCAATGCCCATAACCGTGGTTACACTTCACACGGTCAGCTTAATGGAAATAAAAGTTACAAGTGGAAACATATAATCGCAAAATTATTTAAGAATACGGCTCTGGCTAGGACCTCTGGACGCGGTTTGATTCCAAACAGAATGGTTGTTACAAATCATCCTGTAGATTACATCCATTGGGACAACCCAAATGAACTCGTTGAGAGATTGAGGCTCCTAGTAGCTTCTAGAACTGCCGGTCACACAGGTCACGACAATGAAATAATGTCAATCATAGAGGAACTTCGTGAGGCGGATATTATTCATATATAGATAGAGCGTCTTCATTGTTTGTCAGTGTAGAAATGTCCGTTGATAAATTCGGAAGACATCTTGATTTCAGTAATAATGGCGGTAGGAATATTTTACAAGTGAATGGAAATCTTGACCTCCGTGGTAAAAGGTTAACAAATGTGGCTATCCCAATCGAGTCGACCGACGTAGTGATAGAAGAATACATTGACAATAATTTTTTAACTTCTGCTGGTGGGGAGCATCATAATTTGAGAAACAAGCGACTTAAACAGCTGCATGCACCACTGGCTGAGAGTGATGCAGTGAACAAGCAATACGTTGATGCGGTGAAAACGAGCGCGCTGCGGCTCGCACAACACGACAACCTAACACCGAAGCAGTTCGATGCAAAAACTCTTCGAATAGTTCAAATAGGTACACCTTTAGCTAACGATGACGCTGTTAACAAAATATACGTTGACACACTTCAACAACATATCTTGAAACCGGAGTCCGATGAGACTTGGAATCTCAGAAACAAACGTGTCAAAAATGTTGGAAATCCTGTAGATGGATTCGATGCTGTAAATAAATAATATGTTGATGGGAAAAACTTCACAGTGGATGGTCATTATGATTTAGCAGGTAAAAGACTAACCAACGTGGGTGATCCAATTTACCTTACAGACGCAGCATCAAAATCATACGTTGAAAGAGTGGACGCGCAGACAAGATATTATATTGATGGGAAACCGACTATTAAACGGACGGGCCTCATGAGTGACTTTGATTTTGAAAAAAGGTTATTACACAACGTGCAGACTCCTAGACAGCCTTTTGATGGTGTGAACAAGGAATACGTCGACTTCCTACACAATGAACTCAAAGCACAAATTCAACTACTTACTGACCGTATAAAATCTTATCAATAAAATGAGTAAAGAAAAATTGCAGTTAGTGAAAGAGCTGCATGCACCTGCGCGACGTAATTATCCGCGTCGAAAGGTGATCACCCGCGGTTACGATGATTTATGGCAAGCAGATCTCGTCGATATGCAACCTTATGAAAGAGTTAACAAGGGATTCAAGTACATACTCACAGTAATTGATGTTCTATCTAAATATGCGTGGGCTGCACCACTCAAAAGTAAAAGCGCAAAAGATGTGTGTGAGGCATTTGCTACGATTATATCCGGCTTTCGAAAACCTGCCAATCTTCAAACTGATAATGGCAAGGAATTTTACAACACATCGTTCAAGTCTCTCTTAAATAAACATGGAATTCATCACTATTCCACGTACAGCGTTATGAAAGCGTCCGTAGTTGAACGTTGGAACAGAACCCTGAAAAACTCAATGTGGATGGCTTTCACCGCTAATGGCTCGTATGAATGGGCGAATATGCTTCATCGATTGGTTGCAGACTACAATAAACGTGTGCACAGAACAATTGGGATGCCTCCGCAAAAAGTTACACCAGCGATTGCCAAGACACTTCTGACAACCGTATACAGCAACATAAAAATAGCTGGTCCGGCCAAATTGAAAATTGTTGACTTTGTACGAATCAGTAAATACAAAACTGTGTTTGCCCGAGGATTTACACCTAATTGGTCTACGGAAGTATTCAAGATCATTAAAGTGCAAGTAACGAATCCAGTAACGTATTTGCTTGAAGATTCTCGTAGACAGCCTATTGTAGGGGGATTTTATGAACATGAATTAAAAATAGCTAAATATCCAGATGTGCATCTGGTGGAAAAAATCTTACGCAAAAGGGGGAATCAGGTATATGTTAAATGGTTAGGGTTTGATTCATCACACAATTCATGGATAAATAAGAACAATGCTTTATAATTGCAATACATATGTATTTTTAACATTCAATAAATAACAAAAATCAATCAACTGCTGCAACCTTGTCTGAATCACCTTCCAACTCACTTCTTATACTATAATGACCCCACGGTAACGTGTCAGTGGAATTGGGAATTACATAACGTTTAGTATCGTTTGAGCTCAAGGCTATTTTTGTCTCACATATCGAATACACCTTATGCAACTTTGAACGTATGGATTGCTGCTGTTTGTTTTAGTCAAGGTTTGTATTTAGACAATTCAGATAATCCGCGAACGTTATTCCCCCCTGTACAACACAATTTTTTATTCCCTTGGCCTTTTCAACCTCCTTTTCATTAATTCTAATTGAATACATTTTAGATCTCAAACCGACAAACTCAGTCATTATATCGCCATTATTTTCATCTTTCATTAGTCCTGGGACTTTTTTATTTCCGAGGGGAATATTATACAAATTACTTGGACTATAATCACTTGTGTCAAATCTTTCAATATCGCGCTTCATTATTTCATAAATATCATCACATTTTATTTCATATATTAAACTGTCAGTGTCAGTATACAGTAGCTTGCATTTATTTTCAAATTGAGGTCTCATATATTCATGATGAAACGCGTATAGACAGGTTTCAGATGAATCTAATATACACATCCCCACATAAATTGGTTTGAAGATTTTCACCTTCAACCTCCGCAATTCTATTGCAACGAAATTTTCAGAGAATACTGTTCGTCGATGAAAATTTGGTTTTGCGATCAAAGATTTTGCTCCATATCGCCCATCCCACTCACTGATCAATTTTATGTCTACATGATTTCGCACATTTTCCATTGTTTTATCGAATACTGCATTATTCATCAATTTGACCAAATTCTTCTCAAAATTATTATTGGCACGTGTGCGCAAACTTGTATTTAAAGGAATGTATGAACCTAGCCAAGCCGACTGTTCAAACTGTAAAATTCGATGTATTTTACATAATTTCAAACCATGGTTCAGACACGGTTTAAGATTTCTGTAGTGAATGATATATCGTGTTTTATTATGCAAAGTCTCAAGCAGCTTAACATCCTTTGTATTTGGAGCGTTGCTATGAGTGGGACAGAATGGTAAATCTTTATGGTGATCATGCAATTCCTCAGGATATTCTAAATCAACTTCCAGGATATATCCGATTGAAGCGTCATCGGAAATCAGCATCACATCAAATTGTGATACATCTGCAAGTCATTCAAATTTACTAGTAGGCAGATGTTGAAACATTGCCCAACCATATAAATTATTTACATCAAAGTACATTAAATATTTTTGAGGTGCATTAACGTCATAACACTTCATATATCTATTATTAGCGCATGCATACCTATTCGAGCACTGACTCAGCCCACCTCGTATACCTCGTTCTACAAATAATAACATATCTATATCAGTCAACAACTCTAAACTAATTTTCGTATACTTGAGCATTGCATCCCACGTCAGTCCCGGGAGAGTGAAATAGTATGCGGGATCCAACTCATACGTCCTCATGCAACTTTTTCTGAAACTTTCAAATACGTCTGCCAAGAGTAAAACATCTGTTTTTAAATACAAATCGCTGTATTCTCCCAACGACTTTATGTTGAATGATTCCCAAATATTAATAGCGTGTAAATAAGCCTCTTCTGAAATATCAGTATCTGTTAATCTGTTGTAAAATTCTTCGCGCAGTGGTAGAGTAGTATCATCTAGCCTATCAAGTGAGTTCAAGTAATCATAGGGGAACACACCTTTTCGCGTAAGGAGTTTGAATTTAGCTGAACTAATGTCGTTGAAATTTTCTTTTAATATTTTCAACTCTTCAATCCCCAAATATGAACCAAGTTCGTCTAAGCTGGAATTCAAAAATTTAAATGAGTCGATAAATCTCAACTTGAAACTACTGCCCTCCTTAACCTCTTTTGTAAATGAAATGTACTTTTCTTTATTGAGCGCCAATGCTGTTACTTGTCCTTCGAACGTTGTCATGAGTTCTGTTATGATAAAATGTGCATCGTAACCAGTCATATTGTGGAGTACGATTGGAATAATCCGATCGTCTTGATAATTCAAATTACATGCCATATGCGCGGGACCTCTATATCTACCAGTAAAATGACAATGATCGTGAACGCGTACGCATGTACCAGTAAGTGGACACCCGCAGATGTAGCAGATTGTTGCGTTCTTATACTCCAGATTTTCTGTTTGGGTTAATTTATTCATTCCAACGGGAGTTTGATAGGTGGTTTCCAGGTCAATTGTAATTGTTTGTAGTTCCTTAACAAACCATTCCGACGGGTTGACGCCTCGATATGATGCGTACCTCGATCGTGAAGTATCGAATGAACAATGAAAATGATATCCAACACTGAATGCTTCATGCTTTTGATATGCATGGGACCCCCCATTAGTCAACCCTTCAGTTGGTAGTTCATTGAGTAGACATTCAAAGTCCGCATACACTATAAATGGCACAAACTCTTTCCGGATATGATTTTTGAACCGCAACCACTTAGTTTCTTCATCCGGAAGCTGTATTGAACAGTCATTTAATTCAGTGCAATCAACGCTGTGATTACTTAACCGTACCTCGCTATAAAACACATGTAATGTAACGTTGCGGATTGTCTGAATCGCTAGATTTTTAAGACAAGCCGTCCGTCGGGTTCGAAAAAGATAAAGTTTTTTATTTTCAGTTAATTAATGAATGATTTTGGACTCCTCGGTACTGTGGGTGGGGAAAAGATAGGTAATGCCACACAAAAAGCCACCTAACACAGATTTTTTATTTGTTATTACAATGCCTACGCTAAACAATGCTAATCAGGTCTTTCAACCGCCAAAGCTTTTTATATCACAAAACCTAAGGTTTTGCCGACCTCCACTGAACCAGGTGGTATTCCGAGCCAGTGGTCCCTACTATTGCGAATTTAACTGTATCTTGCAGAACCAGGATCCTAGATCCGAGCCTGCGTGTCAGATTCAGAATCACAACAACTGGCCCTCGGATACAGGTCGCTTAGACCGCAGCCGTACGCATCTGTTGATGTTTTTCCAATCTCTAATTCGGCCTTCGTGTGGTAGCAATTCTACAGGATGGAGATACAGAAATGTCAGGCAATACTCAATAAGCTTTGTGAGAAAATTATATTTAAATGCCTAACAGAGTATAAATACTAATACAATGAATCTTATCTTTCTAATTCCCTATTTATGAGGTATCTGAATATTCGTTGGTTTAGATAGCAGTACTGCTTTAGCCAATGCTTCTAATGTGTTTTAAAGTGTGTTCTATCCGCGATCTTAGCTGGTATAGGTTTTAAATTTTAATGCAACAAAGTTATGATATCATACTATCCGTTATTTTAACAGAGATAGATTTCTATGTGAGATAAGGTAATATTTCTAAGTTTTCAAATGATTCTACTTTATTATTCTGACAAGACGTCAGATATAATAGCAAATGAGTCGTTTGGGTGCTCTACCACAAATCGCTGCTGAGCTAGCTCCGCAGCCGTTTATATACTCTACAATCGCCGCTTATGACGTCATAAGCGACGCTGCTGGACAGACCGAATTTGTCCAGTTCTCGTGTTTTCGAACTACCAATCACAGCAGGCCTAGGGTCGGCCGGCTGGATACGTTACATTGCCCCCTTCCATTAATTGGATTTTCCGATATAAATACCCTTGTCTTAACGGAAAACTCCACATTAATGGACCAGTCCTTCATCTATCGTCTGGATTTCCGTTCCTGGTCTTCACAGCCTCTTCAGCCCAAGCGGATCCGTGACGTCGAAGTTTATTATGTACTCGGGTACCTCAGGTGCAACGAACGGTGTCAACTGTGGCCTTGTCTCTCTCTCTGGTGTTGTGCAACGGGATTTCAGTGCATCTGGTCTACGTGGTGGTGCACTGTGATCCGGTTCTCCGATAGGAATCCCACCCTTGGTCGACGGTATCCGCCTACGTTTGCTCGGTATATGCGGCCTGTGTTGATTTATCCAAGCCCATACCTTTTGTTTATATTCGGCCTTCTCTGTTGGTGTTCGCTCAGATACATCATGAGAACGGAGTTCCCACGGTAAGTCAACCCCAGTTGCTTGGATTTCCTCATCTTCCAACTTCCTTTTAATGAGTGTAATCTTCTCATTTTCTTTCAGGAGATGATCGTCAATTATCCTGACATTCTTCGTTGGTGCAGCTGTCGATGCACTCAGTTCCGCATAGATAATCTCCTTGATGTCTTCGAGGTCGTCTTCAGTGAGGTAAGTGTTTATGGTTTCATTGCACTCAGGCAATGGAATGATATTCAGATTTTCATCGCGTCTTTCTTTTTCAGGCTTTGGTGTCGACTTTTTCTCCCAGTTTTTTGCGTTCGGCGTCATGGTATCACGGCCCCGTGCATACCTTCCTCTTCCGCTGCGAAATGGACCAGAGGCATACTTAATCTTCAACCTTGGATCCCTTCCTTCCAGTTCCCAGGCAGTCAAATCGGCTGTCTGCACTCCTTTGTCCTGAACACTGATGTAGCCGTACATTTCGATATTCAAATGCCAACTGATTTACGGCTTAGCGATGCTCACTTATATAACATCGCTGTGGCCGGCACGCGCACGCATTATCCTCTTAATCCTATTTTCATAATACCACTTTGTCTAATTTTGTACACGTTTCTTATGACAATAAATCTCAGCTAAACCTAATTGCTTCTATATTAAGTAGTGTTTAAACATATTTACATGAAATCTCCCACGTAACTTATTTGTTGTCGGATGCACTAATTCATACGTTGCATCTCCAACCTTTCTTTCTAGCTTATATGGCCCTTCATACAACGTGAAGAATTTTGCCATTTTCTTCTTTTGTGTGTCTGAGACATTTAAAGCCCTCAACAGTACTAAGTCACCTTCATTAAACCTTGTCATTATATGTGTCGCGTTGTATCTAGCGGCTCGATTCTTTCCTTTCCTAACCATGTTTTGTCTAGCTAATTTTAGTTTGTATTCGTGTGCTAAATGAAATTGATCATGCATTATCCAAGGCCCCCAAAATCTTTTCGGTTTTTGATTCAATTGCAATTCACACGGGGTGAACTCAGTCGTGTCATGATAAACTTCGTTTATGCACGATTCGATTATGCTAATCCATTTGATCCAGGCTGCATGATTACTAGTAATGAATGTCCTGAAAAATCTACCAAGCTCGCGGTTCACTCTTTCTACTAAATTTCCTTGAGGGTGTCGAATCGACGAGAAAATTGGGATTACATTTTCCTCTTGTAACTTGTTTAACCATTTAATCGAAGTAAATTGCGTGCCATGATCAAATTGGATCTTCTTAGGTTTACCATATTCATTTACATATTTACCAAAAATGCATCGGATGGTGGATTGCGCGTCCGCGACCTTCATTGGGTATAACTTTACGTATTTACTGAACGTGTCTATTACTACCAACAACCATCTGTAATTCCCTTGGCTTGCAGGTAACGGCCCAAAAAAATCTATAGAAACTAAATCCCCAACCTTGTCTGGTATAATATTCTGCATTTCCGAGTAGCTGTATCGACTCGGTACTTTGCACCGCTGGCAACGATCGCACCGGGCTATTATTTTCCGTATCGTTTTCGCAAACTTTGGATAGTAAAAGTTCTCTCTTAACATACGATGACATTTTGTCGCTCCGATATGACCGTATATTTCGTGACATTCTGTGATTAGCTCTTTTACAATTGCCTCGGGTAGATACGCTCTGATCCTGCCCCCTGTTTCACGGTGGTAGATAATCTCATCGTTTATCTGGTATCGCAATTTATTACTTATAAATCCTTTCTCGATCAGATCCCTAATCCGCGGGTCAGCTACTTGCAACCTACTTAGATTTCCAAGATTAGCTTTCATACTTGCACTCGAGTCGCGAGCCAATTCAAAAACATCAACCTTTTTATTTAACGCTTGGCAACTTGTTTTCTCGTCAGGTGGGTACCGACTTAAGGTATCGGCCACTACGTTATCACTTCCCTTTACATATTCAATATTGAAATCATAATTCTGGAGGTACATCACCCATCTTGCCAACCTTGAACTGGTTAATCGGCAAGAATACATGAACGTCAGAGCCCTATGATCGGTTTGGATGGTTAGTTCCGCGCCCACCACGAACGTTCTGAATTTTTCTAATGAATAAACAATTGCCAATAATTCCTTCTCGGTTGTAAAGTAGTTCAATTCAGCCCCCTTTAACGTTCTGCTTGCGAAACCGACTATTCTATGAACCCCCAAATCACCGATTTGATATAAAACGCTCCCAATAGCATAATCACTTGCGTCACTCTACAAATAATAAGCACGTTTAGGGTCTGGATGATGAACTATCATTTTCTCGCAAAATAGCGCTTTTAATCTTTCAAAGCTGTTATGAATCTCTTCGCTCCACAACCATTTTTTATCTTTTTTAAGCAATTGTAGCAACGGGTATGTCAAATCCGAATATCGTTCCGAAAATTTACTATAGTAATTCGTCAGTCCTAAAAAACCTTTCAATTGTTTCTGGTTCTTTGGTGTTGGAAAATCTTTTATGGCTCGAATCTTTTCGACTTGTGGCCGGATGCCTTCGGCTGTGACCTTATGTCCCAAAAACTCAACCTCGGTTCTAAAGAAGCTGGACTTTTCAAAATTCAGAGTCATGTTATGACGTCTAAAAACCTCAAACAGTCTTTTCAATGTTGTATATGCTCATCAATAGAGCTTGAAGTACATAAAATGTCATCTACAAAATTTATCGTGAAGTCATTAACTTCTCGTAATACTAGGTCCAATCCTCTAACGAGGCTGGCTAAACTAGTGTTTAACCCATAAGGGGTTACCTTAAATTGATACGTCTTTCCGTTATGCATAAATGCAGTGTATTTTCTTGATTCTATATGTAATGGTATTTGCCAAAAGCTTGCGGTCAAATCCACGCTAGACATAATTTGTGTGCTTCCACATTTCTGGAACAACACCTCAGTGGATTGGGCACAATCTCGATCCGGAATTATTAATTTGTTAATGAATCGAGCATCGAGTACTAACCGTATATCCCCTGATTTTTTAGCTACCACTACGCCTGGATTAATATATTCACTGTTCGATCTTTCTATGATCCCATATTTTAACATTTTGTCAATTTCTTTATCTACTTTATCTCTATGCATTATAGGGATTGGATACGATCTGCGGACGAAAGGACGGTCCTCATAAATTTGGATTTTGTGTTCGTATACTGAAATCTTCCCTGGGAGTTTACTGAAAATATCGCGGTATTCAAATAATAATTTTTCAAACTTTCGTCGATGCTCAATGCTTAACATTTCACAACTCGCGAGTTTGTCCATGACCTCATCATCGGTGATGTCATAGTTCGATTTTTCGTTTAATTGACCTCCGCAGTTTTCTTGTGTACTGATTTCAGCTACTTCTAATATTTGACGTGAAGCGTCCGGACGTTCCGAGTCTCCCAACTCACAAGACTCATCGGACTCTTCTACCTGGATAGTCATTTTATTTGTTTTTAAATCTAAATCAATCTTCCATCGGGACATTGTGTCAATACCTATAATAGCATTATGTCGGAGGTTCGAAACCACCAAAACTGGTATTCTATCTGAAAAGTTTCCGATTTCAACTTTCATAAAAAGTTGAATTTTATCCTTAGACGGTTTTCCCCCAGTCACCCCATGGACATGTAAATTAACTACTGGCAATTTTTCACAATTCCCGAAATCATCAATGTTCTGATTATACCAATATTCAGAAATACACGTAATCTGACTACCCGTGTCTACAAGAGCTTTGACGTCTTTTGATTCAAATTTTATATTCAAAACCGGACAATGAATCGTTTCCTTACTTAATTTATTATCTTCGCTTAACAAATATTCCGCCATATCTTTGAATATTGTTTCAGCTCCCGGGTTTATTTCAGCCGCGCTGATTACTAT
The DNA here is from genome assembly GCA_963992785.1 of Tenthredo livida. Taxonomy (NCBI): domain Eukaryota; kingdom Metazoa; phylum Arthropoda; class Insecta; order Hymenoptera; family Tenthredinidae; genus Tenthredo; species Tenthredo livida. The sequence continues at coordinate 8,137,349 of OZ023073.1, forward strand.
ATTGCGCTGTGCTGTGTGCAAGGTCGGCTCTATTAGCACAGCGCCTTCTCGTTTTCCGAGTTGTCGTCTTCTAATTCAACCCGGTCGGTATTACCGACTTCTCCTTCCAGACCGTTAACATGCCTATTATTTGCATAATTCGTACGCCTAACGGACTCTTGTGTTTCTGCCTTGAACTTGTTTTCAGGTATATGGTTGTTTTCGTCACGTGACGTACTAGGCCTGTTAGTGTTTGTAAGCATCCCGGTGCCATTACGCCATGATTGTGGCTTAGCGCGTTCGTCTGTGAACCGGTTGTTGCCTTGATATCGGCTTGCACTCGATTGCATCACGTGTGATTTAGGTGCATTCGACCGCCCCCCGGATTGTGTCTGATCGAGAAACCCTAGGAATTGGTCTATATCAGTGATGTTACGGCATTTCGCCGCTTCTACAACCGTGTCATTAAAGTGATGGATTAAATTCCCTACTATCTCGGCTTCGGATAACGGAGGATCAAGCCCGCGTGCGATCGCATATTTCCTGCTAGCGTACTCGGACCATGCTAACTTCGAATCCGGTAAGTAATATCCGAACACTAAGTCTCTTTTTATTTCCCTCTGAGTTTCCTCACTCCAATATCTAGCAAGGAATCGGTTTTTAAAATTTTCCCATGAGTGGATCACATCCCGACGCGCAACCCACCAGTCTTTCGCATCATTAGTTAAGCTCTGACCTATAAGTTTTAAGCCCATATTATCTCCTACATCTAGAATTTGCAAATATTCCTCTAACTCCCTGATAAAGTTTACGGGTCTTTCCCAACTTTTTCCGGAATAATTAGGCAATTTCAACTGTTTAGTGATTACATTATTATTGTTTTGAAATTTTTGACCATTTCTACTTTGTCTTAAACGTCTAATGTCCGCTTCAAACCCTATTCTTGTTCTATTATGTTGATGATTCAACTCTTGGATCATGTCTATGTTACTCTTTTGATTCTCATTGACTTGATCTTTTAATACTTCATAAGTCGCAATTTGCTCGTTTCTCGAATGATTTTCACAAGACTCGATTTTACTATCGTATTCGGACATTTCATGCGTCATTTTAGTCGTAAATTCTTTTAATTTACCGTCTATCTGACTTATTTGTTCTTCACTGGTATATTTAAAATCATCAAATTTTTTATCTAATTTTTCCTCCAACTTTACTCTATCAATCTCATTTTCAGCCTTAGTATTAAGCATTGCTTGTTCCATTCTTTCGAATTTTTTATCCATTTTTTGTTCTAGTCTTTCGATGGATTGAATTAACCTCGCTATCGGATCTAACTCTTGTGACTCTGAACTAGAACCTGGATTCATACTTGCTGAAAGTGAGGAACGATCTGGATCGCTTATACCTGAATCACGGCCTTGAGCTCCGCTTTCTTCGACAATTGGACTTAAAACCTTGTTATTTCTATTGGAGTTCTTGCCTGACATTTCTGTATCGCGTCTGTTATGTTGACGTGATTCTGAATCTGACAGGCAGAGCTACTTGGTCTATTTTGTCTACTGAAACTCTAGAACAATGACTCTACTGTATAAACTGACGCTGTAACAATTGAATTTAAATTAAAGTTGAAATGAAATTAATCTTATCAAGTGAATTTATTTCTCCCAAAAGAAAATGAATTTAACAACGAGGAGCCCCACGTTGGGCGCCAAATGTAATGTTGCGGATTGTCTGAATCGCTAGATTTTTAAGACAAGCCGTCCGTCGGGTTCGAAAAAGATAAAGTTTTTTATTTTTAGTTAATTAATGAATGATTTTGGACTCCTCGGTACTGTGGGTGGGGAAAAGATAGGTAATGCCACACAAAAAGCCACCTAACACAGATTTTTTATTTGTTATTACAATGCCTACGCTAAACAATGCTAATCAGGTCTTTCAACCGCCAAAGCTTTTTATATCACAAAACCTAAGGTTTTGCCGACCTCCACTGAACCAGGTGGTATTCCGAGCCAGTGGTCCCTACTATTGCGAATTTAACTCTATCTTGCAGAACCAGGATCCTAGATCCGAGCCTGCGTGTCAGATTCAGAATCACAACAACTGGCCCTCGGATACAGGTCGCTTAGACCGCAGCCGTACGCATCTGTTGATGTTTTTCCAATCTCTAATTTGGCCTTCGTGTGGTAGCAATTCTACAGGATGGAGATACAGAAATGTCAGGCAATACTCAATAAGCTTTGTGAGAAAATTATATTTAAATGCCTAACAGAGTATAAATACTAATACAATGAATCTTATCTTTCTAATTCCCTATTTATGAGGTATCTGAATATTCGTTGGTTTAGATAGCAGTACTGCTTTAGCCAATGCTTCTAATGTGTTTTAAAGTGTGTTCTATCCGCGATCTTAGCTGGTATAGGTTTTAAATTTTAATGCAACAAAGTTATGATATCATACTATCCGTTATTTTAACAGAGATAGATTTCTATGTGAGATAAGGTAATATTTCTAAGTTTTCAAATGATTCTACTTTATTATTCTGACAAGACGTCAGATATAATAGCAAATGAGTCGTTTGGGTGCTCTACCACAAATCGCTGCTGAGCTAGCTCCGCAGCCGTTTATATACTCTACAATCGCCGCTTATGACGTCATAAGCGACGCTACTGGACAGACCGAATTTGTCCAGTTCTCGTGTTTTCGAACTACCAATCACAGCAGGCCTAGGGTCGGCCGGCTGGATACGTTACAGTCAACACCTGTCACATACGAATTTTTTACCATTATGTTTTGATATCTGTTTTGATATCAATCTGGAGAGATGTTTGATCCAGCAAAAGTGTGATTTGCCTTCACTATTTTGGATCATGAGCAAATTAATGTGCACCATTTTTTTATCGTTAGTTAAATGTAATGGTTGGATTTCGACGTCTCCACTATAACGTTTAATATTTAGAATAAAAACATTCACGGACATTGTATTCATTTTCTCAAACTTTGGTATTTGTTTGATTGTCATGGGGAATGAAATTCCAGTCAAATTTAATATTTTCGAGAAATGTGGATACGAACTTGGTCGATCCGGATGACTCGCTGCAGGATGTAAAGCTGAAACGATTGCCCAGGCAAAGCATGCATCGTCCCGCGAACGGACATTTATCACTGCTCTTCGAACTTTAACCGCACAAGGTAATTCAACAAAACTCGATCCAATCAGAGGTTCACATTCATTCACATTGACTTCTAAATTAATTAGTCGACTCAGTACCCAGCCACTATCCCTTTCCTGAAATTCTTCCATCTGAGTTATTGTGGGTGTCACAATGTGGTTGGAATACCATTCCTCCGGATTTGTTGCTAAAAGTAGCTGTCTATTTGCCGTGTTGAAGCATTTTATTTCACTTTTCTCTTTTAATAAAAATTCTCTGTTGAGCGCTGTATTTACTTTGATACAGGTGTGCTTTCGTAGTGCATTTTTAATACGAATAATCACCAGATATTTAGCATCTTCTAAAAATTGTTTTGGATCGATGTGCTGTATATTTATTACTAATCCCGTCCGAATTCTTCCTTTGAATGCTGATTCAGTATCCTGCCAGCATATTCGACTGCTTCGTAATCGCGATGTGGTGTTTCCAATTCCTTGACCCGTCCTGACCCGTTGCTGCACTAAAACTTTAATACTTTTCAATCGACCAATTCGCGACTCCAGACTGTGTTTGAGTCCACATGATAGATTTGATTTTTTCAGCACCTTTTTCAACAGACGTATAGTGACATCGTAATGCCGAATCCATCTGTCAGCCTTCTCAGGACTCCTAAAACTAGTGATAAGTCGGAACATCTCAGTCAATTTAGTTTCCATCTCAAGTGATAAATCCAATATTGCAGACATTTTCAGAATACTCGCTATAACGTTTATATCTGAATGCGGTTTTATCCAACGAGTAGTGGTGTATTTATATTCAATGGGTTTTTTTTCTGTGAAGCGGCTAACAGGTTTTCACATTGTACGACCTCGAGCAATCTTCATTGCACTGTGGGGAACTTGCACTCACTCGCTCACTATACTGTAGATACTGTGAATAACCGGTAGGACCATACCAGTAAGAATTAGCGTAAAAATTCTGATGATTGCTTGTCACACTAATGACATGAACGCGTAGGTAAGAACTCCTGAAAATACTGTACTGTAGATAACCGGTAGGATTACCGGTAGGATTACTCCCATAGAAATTTGCGTAAAAATCGGATGATTGATTTGCGTAAAAATCTGATTATTGATTGTGGAAATAACCGGTAGGATTACCGGTAAGATTACTCCCATAGAAATTCGCGTAAAAATCGGATGATTGATTTGCGTAAAAATCTAATTTTTGATTGTGACATTGATTTTCACATAAAAATCGGACATAACTAGTGGGATTACCGGTAGAATTACTCCCATAAAAATTTGCGTAAAATGACACATAAAAATCGGCCATACAGGCGCGGGTTAGAACTTTCTAGAAAAAGGAACTTTCTAGAAAAAGGTAAAGGCGCGGTCATGACTCCAGACAGCTCTACAGGGTGGATCTTGGCTCTCATGGTTCTTGACTAACATAGCTATACTACTGGTATCCGTCTAGGTATGGTCTAAATTTTGTTATTGACCAGATTACTGCTAGGCATTCTCTTTCTGTCGTTGTGTATTCTCTTTCTGCATCGCTCAATGCACGGCTGGCGTATGCAATTACTTGTTCTGTGTCTTGTTTTGTTTGAGTGAGTACTGCGCCTATACCTGTGCCGCTTGCGTCTGTTTGTACTTGGAATGGTAGTGTGTGATCGGGACATGTTAGTGTGGGGGGTGTTGTGAGTATCTGTTTGATTGTATTCGTCGCGTGTTGTTGTTTTTCCCACCAGGTCCATTTCTGATCCTTTTTTAATAGTCGTGTGAGTGGTTCTGTTATGTGTGCGAAATTTGGGATGAATCTTCTGTACCAAGAGGCCATTCCTATCAATCTTCTTAATTGTTTAATTGTTTTCGGTTCTGGGTAGTCTGTCAGTGGTTGTACTTTGTCTGAGTCTACGTGTAATCCGTGTTTGTCCACTATGAAACCTAGGTATTTAACTTGTGAGCAACCAAATTCACATTTATCTGGATTAATAGTGAGTTCTGCGTGTGAGATTTTATCTAATATTTTTCCTAGCCAGTGTATGTTAGGGTGGGCCGAAAATCCGCTTTTTCAGAATTTCTATTAGTAATAGCAAAAATATAGTTGATTATACTTTAAAAAAAATTCGTGTGAAAGACTAAAATTTTCGGTCAACATCCTAGGCTCGCCCAACGCAATCAAAGATCAAAATGTTCAAAAAAATTTCTCGTTGACTTATTTCAATCGGAAATTTTATGCTCTACAAAAAAGGTCCTTATACAAAATTATGTCAGATGTACAGTTTCAGAAATAAACGCGACTTTAGGATCAAAATTGTAATTTTTGGCCATTTAAATATTGTTTATGGGTAAAAAAACTATTCAAAAGGTCAAGGTTATTCGGAAAATTGAATTTCCTACAAAAAGGTATCTTGGTAAGATTTTTAGCGATTGATAATTATTAAGATAATTGCGATTTTTGTTCAAAAATTGGCATTTTTGACGGTAAATAATTTATATCTTTGTTGTATCTTACCAAGATACCTTTTTGTAGGAAATTCAATTTTCCGAATAACCTTGACCTTTTGAATAGTTTTTTACCCATAAACAATATTTAAATGGCCAAAAATTACAATTTTGATCCTAAAGTCGCGTTTATTTCTGAAACTGTACATCTGACATAATTTTGTATAAGGACCTTTTTTGTAGAGCATAAAATTTCCGATTGAAATAAGTCAACGAGAAATTTTTTTGAACATTTTGATCTTTGATTGCGTTAGGCGAGCCTAGGATGTTGACCGAAAATTTTAGTCTTTCACGCGAATTTTTTTTAAAGTATAATCAACTATATTTTTGCTATTACTAATAGAAATTCTGAAAAAGCGGATTTTCGGCCCACCCTAGTGTATGTGTTCTTTGAATGTCTGTGTCACTATTATAATGTCGTCTAAGTATGCAAATGCGTACGGTTCTGATTTCGGTCCAATTATTTTGTCTAGTAGTCTTTGGAAGGTCGCTGGTGCTCCCGTGAGACCATATGGCATCCTGTCAAATTGGTATAATCCTTTTCCCGGTACTGTAAATGCTGTTACGTGTCTGCTGTCTGTGTGTAATGGTATTTGGAAGTATGCTTGGCTGAGATCGAGTTTGGATATGTATTGTGCGGCGCGTAATTTGTCTAGTATTGCTGTCATGTATGGTAGCGGATTCGTGATACTGAATTTACTTTTCTAAAATCGAGACAAAATCTGTAAGTGTTGTTCGGTTTATTAATCATCACGATTGGGCTTGACCATTCGCTTTCCGATGGTTCTTTCACATCTTCCGCGATCATTTTGTCTACTTCTGTGTAAATCGCGTCTTTTATTTTGGGTGATACCATGTAATATCTTTGTTTCATGGGGGCGTGTCCCTGTGTATCTATTTTGTGTGATGTTAAGTGTGTTAAGCTTAGTTGGCCTGGTAGTGGTGTGATTTTATTTTTTAGTAGTGTCTGTAGTTCTGTGTGTTGTATGTCTGTGAGTTGTTGCATCCCGCTGCAGATTCGCGGTATTTGGTATCTGGGATATAGGTTTGGATTCGGTGGAAAATTCGGAGTTGGTAGTAGGACTTCTCGTTTTGGTGCAGGTGTCGTTGTGTGTGTTTGCTCCTGTGTGTCTGTGTTTTGCGACTGTTCTAACGCTTTTTTTTTTTCTAATTTTTCTTGTAATGCTGCTGCTTTTGCATGTTTTGTGTGTGTCTGTGTTTCCTGTTCCCTAGTTTCTTTAGGTTTTTCTGTTTCTATTTCTGGTTTTCCTACTTCGTGTTTTTCGTTTTCTTGTATTACGTTATCTTTTTGTTTGATCGGGTACTGTATTGGGACTGGAGTTGTTTGTGGCCATCGTTCCATTATGTATGTTAATGTTGGCTTTTCCTTCATGGACCATGTGTTGTCTACGAAGTCTAATCTCATTCCGAACTGCCTGATTGCATCTATTCCGAGAATGCATGTTCATGCAAGTGTTGGGATTATTCCGAACTCCACCCATCTAATTGTGTGTCCTATTCTAATTAACCGTGTTGTTATTTCTGTTATCCCGGCGCTTGAGCCGTTTGCTACTAGTACAGTGGTGTTGGGTGTGTCTTGTATGTCTGTGTGTGTTTCTCTTAGTATTTCTCCGATCTTTTGTCCTAGGTATGAGTGTGTCGCTCCCGTGTCTACTAGTGCATTGAATTCTAATCCGTCCATGTCTAAATTTATGTGAAATCTCGGAACTCGCGGATTGTGTGTAATAGTGTATGTCGCATGTTCGGGTGTGTATGTGTTTTGTGTTTGGGGAACTGCCTCCACCCGTGTTGGCTGTTCCCTTATTCGTTTCCCGACTGCTGCGGTGTTGTGCATTGCCATCTCATGTGGCCTGGTGTGTTGCAGTTGTAGCAGCGTCTCTCTGTTGTGGCTGTCTGTGTGTTTGTCTGTCGTGTGTATAGTGGTGCTGGGTATGTGATCGCTGGGCGTGTCGGTGGTTGTATCTGCGGTCTCGTCTGTGTTGTGTATGTGTATCATAAGATTTTAAAAGATCTTACGTTTATAAATTAATTATGAGAATTAGGTAACAAGAAATAAATTATTAAACAGATCGTTGAATATTCATATCACCTCAGTGGTTATTTTATTCATTTATTAAATTTCATGGAAAAATAGATTTGTGACGATTTCTCTTAATAGTTTTTTTTAAATAACGATAATCTTAAGTTTTGAACCATTGACATGAACATGATGTAATTAATTAGTAGAAACACGTCTTGAAGATAGAAGAAAAATGTCAATGATTCTAGAGCAGGCTTTATAATTATAATGTCTTCGTATTATGTTTAATACGATGTAAGCATAAAAAAACATGATATGAATCAATTTTCTATTGATTATTCACTCGAGACTACTTTAAAACTAAAGTGACTGATACATGGACAGAAACAGACAGCACAATACCCTATAAGGATGTTATAATCCGTGTAATAAACAAAATAATGATATCGCTCATTTCGGGTATGGACAACACACGCGATATCATGAAATTGCATAGAACGTGAAATATGACTGTTAATTAGCGCATATATAGAATATTTCAATTAAAATAATAGCAGAGCGACCTCATGGTCTGATACTTAAGTTTTTATCGTCGTTGTCTTCATTTATTTGTTTCGATGAGATGATGGATAACGTAAGGTGTTGTAGTTCATTATAAGAGATTGAACTATATATTATTGGATTTATGTTAACATTTTGACGAAACTGCGTTATCAGATTTGAATTGGTGACTTGACAACGATGTAGATACATCTACTCTGTACGATGGTTCTCGGCCGAGAGAGTAATTGACGACAGGTGTCCGGTCAACCGGTGATTACTAGTATAGTCAAATATCAAATTTAGTTACGTAACCACGTAGGTCAAGAATTGCGCGCTATATTTTGAATCACTCAAATACTGAGTTTGTTACAGTATGTCGGCTGTACGTTCGGTGTCGGTGATAAGACTTGACGTTGTTGTGTTTGAATCTGTGGCGTTGTGTGTGTGTGTGTGTATTCGATTTGCGGTATATTCTGTTTCTTAATCATGCTCTGTCTCGTTTCTTCCCATGATCTATCTGTTTCCCATTGTTTACCTGCGTTTTATTACTGCTCAAATGTTCTTATTTCGTATCTTCCTTTATATTGTTTATATTCTAACTTTAATTTCCTATATGTTATTTTTATTTCCTGTGTTAATGTGTATGGCGGGTCTAATTGAGTGAATAGTGTCCGAATTCTAATCACAAATTTTGAAATCAGCTCGTTTTCTTCTTGCACGCTGTTTCTTATTTCTTCCTCAATCCTATCTCTACGCCGTGTGTCTGTGAATGTGTGTCGTATGTGTTCTGCGAATTCTTGTAGTGTGTTCCATCTTCTTCTGTGTATTCTATACCATTGTTTTGCTTTTCCGGCTAGTATTGGTATGAGATTGTCCATTAGTTGTTTGTCTTGTATGTCATATCCTATTTGTAAGTCTCCTCAATTTTGTAAAAATTCGTATAGATCTTCGTTAGGTTCTCCGGTGTATTTTATGTTCCACGATTGTATTGCTTTGATCGGTATTATCTGTTTTGGTGTTTGACTGTTGTTAAAGCGTTGCGTGTTCTGTGGTAGTACCGTCTCTGTGTCGTAGTGTGTCGGGTATGTTGGTGGTGGGTCTAAGTCTATTAGGTTGCGCATTGGATGTGTGTTTCGAATGTTTGTGCCTATGAATGTGTCCGCGCCTGTTTCGTCTCTTTGCTGATTCTCGGGCATTGTTCGTCTACTTATGTTCGTGTGTGTGGGGTTTGGTGATATGTTGTATACGTCCTCGTCTAGTTCGAAATGTATGGGTGTTGTGTTATGTATGTGTGTACTGTGCAGCGTGTGTTGCGTTGCTCTATTCGAGTATAACTGATCATTTTGTGCATGTTCTGCCTGCATCTGTCTATTATCTCTGAATGCGCTCATGTCATTGTGTTCGTTTCGTGTGTTTCCTATCTCTAACTGTCTGTCGTCTCTAAATGGTTCATGTAGTTGTAAGCGTAGTTGCGCGTGCTCTATTTGCGCGTATCTAAGTGTGCGTTGTCTATTTTGTCCTTCTATGTCTACCGTGTTGTTTATAAAGTGCGCACGTACAGGACCTTGTGGCTGTGTGCCGCATGGTAACAGAAGTTCGCTCTGTCGTCTTTCCGCCATTTCTATGTATGTGTGTATGTGTGTTTAACCGTTTCTGTTTTAATTTGTCTATTCTGTGTGCTATCTTTTACTGTTTTAGTTTGTTTAACGTCCTATTAGTGTGTGTGGGAGTGTGGATTTTTACGTTGGGCGCCAATTTGTAACGGGCTGACTAGCCGATTAGAAATAAATGGTAAAATAGGACGGGGTGTGAGGGAGAGTAAATGTGGTCGAGTCTGGTGAGATATACTGAGCTATAATAATTCTAATTTATTCAATGAAACCTAAATCTAATTACAGGTGTGAGGGTGTGTGTGTAGGTGTAAGTACGAGAGGGGGCGTTCTAGTTAGGCTAGATCGAACAATATAAAGTTACTGACCTCAAATCAGGAGGGTTGGTTTTCACAGAATTAATTACTTGGTATTTTCGCACTGGTCGTTACGACGGTACATACGTAAGTGACGATCGGACCTTGTGTCCGATCGTCCTCGGATATCTTCGATTATTTTCGTATTTTCAAATCTTTCGGTTTCCCCGCATGACTTGGGGAGACTTGTGACTTGCTATGTCACAAGAAATAAACGTTTCATTTCAGAAATTTGGAATACACACAATTTCTATATACTATATATAATATATTCTTCCCACATGAAATGATTCTGCAGTGCTGGACGCACTACGCCATTAGTAGGGCCGATGCGTGAGCCTCTGCCGTGGCCTGGGACGCGCACACCGCAGCAACGCCATATTATAAATTATCAAAAAAAAAAATAGACTCCATAAAACTTCCATCGTGGACGAAAATTTCTTATGAGGCAGAATTGAATGAAGAATCCCATCATATTTTTTTCAGCATTTTAAAAACGGCCGATTTCTGCCGGAAAATCTATCAATACTTTAACTGTTGAAAACAAATAGAAATCCTCAATTTTTTACAACTTGAATAATTTCTTCTCGTAGGTTATTCTTTCAGCTTTCGAAGTAGCGCTGGTTCATCTCTGCGTGATAAATAAAACCGGAGATAATAATTCTTGAAATTACCGAAGCGCTAATTCGGCAACGAAATTCAATAACTTAGAACTTTGTAAAAAAAAAATTTTCGTACAAGCAACGAAATACGTATCGGTTCTCTTCACGTCTATTTCACGTCAAGAAAAGTTTCAATGGTTTTAAGAATCACGAGTACGGATGTTGAAAAACACACGTCTATGATTCCCCATAGATTTTTAGCTCGTGTGGTCGTCGAGTTATACATTTTTTCAAAATTAACATTCCAACCATCTGAAATTTCCCGAATAGCTAGCTGTAACCTTTGCTATCGGCATATCAAATCGTTCTCAAAAATCTTACACTTTTGATATAATATTCTACGAGCTGTGGTTACATGATGATAATTTATCTTGGTCTTGAAACGTTCAAATTGAATTTTCGCACGGTATAACGTAGTTGCTTGATGTAAAGAAATTATTCACTCGTCTGATTATTTATAGATACGTTTCATTGCTCTAAATTGTGAAAAAATATTTCCGCTTTCAAATTACACAAAAAAAAAACTGAATAATCGTTTTATCACGATGAACTTGGGATTGATGTATGCAGAATTCCTATGATAGGAATCATGTATAAAAAACAATTGATCGGTACTTTAAATGGGAAGAAGCTTTCGATAATTTCTTCAATGTGATTTTATGAAAAGACGAGGCGACAAGTGCCGGGCGAATCGAGTTGGCAGTCACTGGCAGCGAGTAGAAACTCACGTACGCAACGCGAGCGTGCGATAGTCGATCGATAGTGCGGTCATCGTTCGGTTTCATCGCGATGACACGGTATATTCCTATATAAATAATAAAGACCGGTCGGAGTAATGCATCTCGAATAGTCGCCAATGAAATATCAGAGTCAAATAGAGCTCAATCGGTTCTGCGGAATTTTCTTACATTTATCAAAGACAGAAGTCGTAGATCGGGAATAGGCTTGTCCGAGGCTTGTCATACGCAGTACAGTAAAAAATAGCTGAGTAGATTAAAAATATACTAGATTTTTCTACATTTTAAAGCAATTGAAAATGAAAAATCGATATCTAGCCATTTGTTCATAATTTGGGTATTGTTTTGTTTCTGGACATGTCAGGGAAATCATCAGTTTACGAATATAATAATTCGATGGATACTTGAGGGAGCTTTCCATCTACAGACAAAAATCGAGATAGTCAGACACACAGTATTATGATTGGCTGGATCTAACGGAAGGGACCAATCGTATTGCTGTGTGGCTGACTGTGTCGATTGTTGTCTCTAGATGGAAAGCTACCTCAATGTGGTGACTATGCCGTAATTCATTCATGAAAAACTAGTCATATTTTACTAGCCAACCTCCTTATACAATAGGGGTACGATTGACATTGGAGGAGTTGCGGGGCTTGCTTGGGTCGTATTAGCCCGACACATGACGACTTGGATGAGATTGCAGTTGTTCGTCAATGACTTCTGGCCGTGGCGAGCGTGTTCGGTTGAGTCCACAACTCCGCGTAACGTAAAATTGTAACGAGAAGTCACAGGTGTCTACTTCTACTGAGTTCGTCTTCTTGTTCGAGTAATTTATTTCCAACTAGACCTCGTAGTAACTGCTCCACATAATTTCAAATATGAGGCAGTCTCTGTCAACTCAGCCACCCATTGAACTTGAGGTCTCCGAAAAAAATTGGGGATGAAAATAAAATTGGCAAATTTTTTCAGATTGTTTGGTCATTGCATTCCAGAAATATTTTTATTCAATCTTTTTCACGTACTAAATCGGGAGAAGATAGAAAACTTGTTGGCATGAAATTTATTTGTCTTTTTTTCCAGCTTCTCGGTGAAACTGAAAAAAACCAAAAAAAATCCGACACATTTAGACCCCTTTTATAAAAAAAAAAAAAAACCTAGTAATTTCGAGAGTTCTTTTTTCGTTTGAGTAAATATCTACAGAACGATATTCATCATGGAGTTTTTCAAAAACAATTTGCAGTGGAGACTTAGCTTCTCTCCCAGCGAAAAATCATTATCAATACGATGAAAATTAGGAAAAGGCACATTTCGGAATGTTTTTCCGGATAAAAGGGGTGTCGGATTTTCTGGAATTTTTTTTTTACTTTTACCGAGAAGCTGAAAAAAAAAGAAATTCAACGAGTTTTCTCTCCTTCCCCGATTTGGCACGCTGTCTCCCTAAATTTCAAGAAATTGAAATTAATATTGAATTTGATTGAATAAATAAAATTATTATTAAATAAATTAAATTGATTAATAAATTTTTTGAATAAAATTTGTTTTTGCTATAATTTTTTTTCTTTTTTCTTTTTTTTTCTTTCTTTCGAAAGAGTGAAAAGTCACTTTATTGAAAGTTGCACGATTTTCACTTTTCAGAGATCTCAAGTTGAATAGGTGACTGAGTTGACAGAGACTGCTCCATATTTCAATTGTAATGTTTTTTTTTTGTAGTTTTTGAAACAAACCCGCCGAATTTCGGTTTTCGGAAAAACAAATTTCGTCAGATGGGTACTTTGCTTGATCTCGTTCCGAAGTAAATCTCATTTTTCAGCAAATCAGATCTAAAAATTAAAAATGAGTGTCGTGGAATACTCGGTTGAAACGAAGTTCCTTTCGTAGTATATTATTATTGATAAACGTATTATATTACTGATCAACAAATACAAACGAATGAATTTCTAGCGTCTGAGAGCAATCAAATAAAATGCAGAAATAACTAATGAATTGAAGAACTGATGAGAAATTTCGTAGTTGATATATTTTCTCTCGCACGCTTGTCAATTAATTGGCTATAAAAAAATGAGAGAGTCTTAATATAAAAACGTAAGTATAAGTGGACAACACGGACTTAGGAATACGGGGACGGAGCACAAGCTAGTGATGTGGGGCGACGGAGTGAAGCGCGGGACGGAAGGGAGGAATAACACACAGACAACACACAACCACGCGCGGCAGCCCTGCCCCGTGAGCAGTTCGCGCACTATATTCGAAGATGTGTAAATGGGTGTCGAATTTTAACAATTTTTCGCTGCACATAGCACCATTTTCACTATCCTAATCGTAGATCAAATATGCAATGATGCAGTTACTTGTTTCGCGATTTTTTAGAAATTTTTGAACCTATGTGAGAGATTAGACATTCTCCACACGGCGGTTTATATTGTTTTGACGGATAGTTCATGCTCACAGTAGGCAGCGCTGCGTGAATTCCCCCCTTAAGTCTTACGCTTCACCCCACAAGCGTTATGCTCCGTGCCCCTATTCCTGAGTCCGTGGTACACAACTACACACAATACGCTACGAAGCAGCTGACGCGTATGCCGTGTACAAACTATACCTGCGCAGCCGATGCGAACTTACTGGCTGCCTTGAACCAATAAGCGCGCACCTATAACTGGGCACAATAGCATACGCGCTATGGATAACCGTCTCCACTATACAGCGCGATTATGTGGTGTAACGTGGCAAACGTTTGGACCTCCTCCGTACCAGCCTAAACGAGCGTGTGTATCCCCGAGAGCCCCAAAGTCATGATAGCTAATTTGAATATTGCCGCCCTTCGTCCTATCGACGCCTTATCGACCGTAGATCTCCGGATTGGTCTATCGATGACGGCTGGCGCTAGCAGGACGAACGGCGATAAGCGGTAATTAGCAACCCGGAAACGAAGAGCCATTCATTGTCTAGCCGTTGAACCCCGAAAACGTGCCACCATTTCAGTGAATCGAGAGCGAGAGTTTTTGTAGAGTTTTGAGGTGTTTTGAGAGTTTGTTTGAAGTGATTTTGTTTATTGTGACCCCTGCTATCGTTTACTGGACTTGATTTCGGATTTTGGACTTGACTACTACTGATTTGTGAAATATACGACCCTCACCTGCCCACGGACACGAGCCGAACACGAGGCCGAGCCAACGTATCGGATCAGGTAGGATCTATCCAATCCAGATAATTCCAGATAGCTTTCATTCTTTCCCCAGAGTCCCTAACTTCCCATTGAGTTTCGAGTTTAAAGTCAAGAAGCTCTTCGTTCCCCCAGTACCGTCATTAGTATCGAGTCCCCTGAGTACCGCGTGTCTGTGGAGAACTGGCAAGTTCAAACTTGTTGTTCTCGGTATCTGTCGATTCTGCGCGCCTGCGTTCCGGTTTGCATCACCGCTGCGCAGAAATCTGCTAGAGCAGAGTCGACACCATATTGCCCGGGTGCTCTGACGTCACGCGTCGCAGATCGTCTGCTGCGTGTCAGAGATCTCTCGTGGCCAAGGCCCGAGCTAGTACCGATTCCCTTCCCCTCCCAGCTGTTGAGTGATCATCTGTCAGTTAGAGACTAGAGGCTGCGGCCTCGAAATCAACTTGACAGCCAAGCCTCCAGCTGGGTTGCGATTCTGTAACTCTCCGTTTACTCCGCCAACTCCGCTAACTCAGCGGAGACCGTTGGTTGGCTGAGGAGCGTCCAATCAGAGATCGTTTCGGATCGGTCTGTTTATTATTTTTATCGGTCTATTATTTTAATTCTCGTCTATTATGACTTCAACTCGCTTTAGCTTACTCAATTTTCAGAATTTTTGAACGAAATTTGCAGGAATCATGTATTATAGTGTTTCAGGATTGGTTAAAAAATACAAAGGTTTATATTATTATTACCAAGAAAGTTATTAATTTTTTTCCGCGACATTGCAAAAATCAGTTATGAATATCTTAAAGGGCTTCGGAAGTTGAACGAATTTCGAGCAACCGAAAACTTCCAGTGAGAAAGTTGTTCATCAAGGTCCAAATAAGTTTTCTGGAAAGTTTCACTTCAATCGAATAAATGGTTAGAAAATTGTTAATACTTTAAAGCATTACCGCCTAGTTCTCTCGCGCGTAAAAATAAATACTAAAATAAACTCAGTAAATCTATATCAATATTGAATTCAATCAATAAAATATTATATTCAATATCAAATAATATCTTTCTCATTAGAATAAATAGTACAATTCATATTATAATATATTTATGAATTATCATTAAAAATAAAAAATTAGGGCCTCGCGTTTGTTGCGACTAGCGGCCGGGCAAAGCCCACGGCGCCGTACGACTACCGATCCGAAAAGATCTCCGATTGGACGCTCCTCAGCCAACCAACGGTTTCCGCTGAGTTAGCGGAGTTAGCGGAGTTAGCGGAGTTAGCGGAGAGTTACAGAATCGCAACCCTGGTCGTAGTGTGGGAGGCTATATTCCCCTACGCCTGTGATAATGATCAACCGTACCTATTCCGGCTTTATTATCTAAGATTCAATTAATAAGTTCGAGTCATTATTTGGAGAGAGAGAGTTTATTTAATTAGAGTAGAGTCATTGTTTTGAGAATTATATAATATAGTAGAGTCTTTCAATTCATTTCTTTTCTGTCAGTTCCTTCAATCTAATTGAGTTTTCTTCATTTAGTATTAATAAACATAAAGTAGCGGTGAGAAAAGCCGAAGTCAGGTGATAGGCTGGTCAAATTAATATCACCTTTTTCTTTTTTTCTTTTCATTAAATAAATAGTGTTCAAATATATTTCTAGTGTGTTGAGTGTTTTTATTTCTCGCCCCCACGAATATCCCTTTACCGATAGGCTAGCTGGAGCGAGAGAGAGAGAGAGAGGACTTTGAGCCCGAAGTCTGGCGCCCAACGTCATCGAGCTAGTCGGAGGAGGTAAAGACGTTGGTGCGTATTTGTTAGCTGTTCGTAGTTCCTGCAGGTAACACCCGAGCCCGCGGAATCGCTGTTACAGTGGCAAGAAAAGGCTCCAAGCGCGCAGGCGCCGATTTATTCGAATATTTCGAGGGTCACCAATTTCAAACTCGCCACGAATATCCCTAGAGTCCGTCTGCTATTTGTGTTTGATTGTTGTCAAACATAAATGGCGGCAAACCGTGGCAGAAATAGGTTATGTTTGTGTGAATCTAGCAGACGACAGAACTAGGGATATTACTGAAAAGTTGGTGGAATCGCTGGCGCTATTCTGCCGGCCAATGAGATTTGGATGAATCAAAGTTTACGCGCTTGGAGCCTTTTCTTTCCACATAATCGCATGGTAGAAAAGGCCGTGACGGAAATTTCTTACATTTTTGTTCGCCTAGCCCCTATCTGTCAGGTCTGTACCGTGCGATAAGGAACTTCGTTCCAAAAATTGATCTGGGTTCAGATCTGATCACATCTAATCGGATGTGACTCAATTTTCTAGAGTTAATACGTCAAACCACGTGTGGTATAATGTACACATACATGTTTCGTTGTTGTTTTATACGATTATTCATTTCGTAATAGTTTTTCTGTTTATAGGCGACGAAATCGCGAAAAGAGTATGCGAGATACCGCACCCGGAGTGGCATCGAACACGGCGGCCACGGTCGTGGGAAAGCATGACGAGCAGTGTCTTGCGGAGGCTAGCCAGCCCGAAGCTGGCTTCGGTCACTATGTTGCGGGGAGTTCAGGACTTACCTACCAACACTTCACATCGACCTCCGAAATATCACAGATCTCGCAATCGGAAAATGACAGCGATGGAGAAGTGATTATAGAGGAAATCACTTACGAAGTTGAAATCTCGACAGATGATGATGATGCAGATCTTGCAGCGCGAGATGCCAGTTCCATCCCTGAGTATCGCAGCGACATACCAAATAGCGACTCCGAAAATTCTGAATCGACATCCCACAAGACCTCGGATGATCATAACATACCAGACAGCGAACACGTGGCTGGATCTGTCCGTAGTCCCGAACCGGATCACGTGTCTGATACCGATACTGAAGAACAGACGATCGGTACAGAGGCGGAACAACAAGTGCCAGATAAATGGGCTTGGCCGGAAGAAGACGATCTGGACGATTTCAAGCGCGAAATATCCAACAACCCCTCCGACGCGTACGCTCTGGAAGAGGCCAATATTGAAGGTCGTCACATTGTAAATGTACAGCACCTGTTTTCCGATTTCTTCAAGAAATTCGGAAATCACGCGCCTGCCCTAGCTTGTCCGATGTCAGCCCTAAAAGTCGTAGGGTCGCGGCGACAGGGATTGCGAACGCAAATCGTCTTTCAGTGCCAATTTTGCATGCACAAGGACAGCATATGGACTGATCCGTCGGGTCCCGAATCTATGGATATTCATCGTAGCGCGGTGGCCGGGT
The DNA here is from genome assembly GCA_963992785.1 of Tenthredo livida. Lineage (NCBI taxonomy): Eukaryota > Metazoa > Arthropoda > Insecta > Hymenoptera > Tenthredinidae > Tenthredo > Tenthredo livida. Next base: position 8,155,349 of record OZ023073.1, read on the forward strand.
GCATCACCAGCGGAATTGGGTATCCACAAATGGAACAACTGTTTGCAGCGATTGATGTGCCAAGCAATTCGGAAAATACATACCGAAAGTATGAAAACGAGATCACTCAAGAATTCATGGGTACCGCAGCACAAGAGATGCAAGCCGCTGGTAAACTTGAGAGGGAATTAGCTATCAAGCGCGGTGATATCATCGATGGCATTCCGCATATTCCCGTTGTAGCGGATGGTAGTTGGATGAAAAGATCGTACCGAGCCGGGAAGTACGATTCTCTGTCTGGAGTTGGCGCAATCGTCAGTTACCATACGCAGAAGATCCTTTTCATCGGGGTACGCAACAAATTTTGCGCTACATGCGAACGAGCGGCACGCACGGAGAAGGAACCATCCGATCATTTTTGTTACATAAATTGGGAGCGAAACCGCAGTTCCACCAGCATGGAAAGTGACGCTATCGTTGACGGTTCAAGCGTAGCATCGACGAGCACGGACTTATGTACTCCACCTTAAGGGGGTATCTACACCTTTGAATTTTCAAAAAATCGTTTTTTTTTTTATAATTTATTTGGAATGCTAGTGACCTACTCTACCTGCAAATAAATCGGTGTCAAGATATCTAGAGGATTTGAGAAGTTACAGCCATGGCAGTGCCAAATTGTGAAAAAGCGCCGCGGCGAGGCGCGCGAACCCTCAGATTGGTGCTATAAGTATTGTACAACACCGCCAACACCACTGCTTACTTTTATGAGGTTTTGATATATTTCGATTTTGAATTTGATTTTGTGATCTTTTAATTGTTTGTAATTATCATTCTTACACATATTGAATTTTCAATATTCTTTTAAATTGTGATCATTGACAGAACACATGGCTGCGATCTACGTTTTTTCGAGGTTAGGTGTCCACTTGTTTGTAAATATTGTCGTGCTCTCAGTACGAATTCAAACCAATAGTAATTTCCATTATCGGATAAACACAGTGTAGGTATATATATCTGAGATGAGACTTCGGAATCGAAAGGAGATGATCCATCAAAAAGTGCGTTTGAAATCGATGCCAGGAGACTACACATTTGGATTTCCAAAAAGATGAGTATTTCTATAATACATATATTAATTGCAAGAATTAATAAATGTTATAAGAAAAAAGGTATGATTGATGAAAGATGAAAGAATTTTCTTAGTATTGACAAAAATTGTGCTAGCATCTTCTGAATCTCAAAAATGTTGAAGATAAAAAATTTTACAGAATTTTTATGTTTTGAATAATTTTGATCAGATTTTTTCTAAAGCAATTCATTATTTTTCTAACAGCCTCATCGGACACCTAACCGACACTGTTGTTGTACAGAACGGGTCAAAACTCATTACAAACCTCCGCCTGGCACATGTGTCTAGACTCGACTCGACTCATAACTCATCGATACGAGAGCAGCTGCGGATCCAGCATATGAGTCATAAGCAAAATCTTAGAACTTGATTTCCTGTAACTAGATTTTCCTATCTGGGAAAAATAGGAAATAAAAAAAAAAAAAAAATAAAAAAGTTTGAAAGTTGATTTCTGGAGAATGAATATTTTGACCGGTTGTCGTAAAGAATCAGGAGCATCGTTGGACCGATTCTGGAGTTTGTGGTCTTCAAATTTGTAGAATCCAAACCTCTATCAGATGAACCGACAACTTTTTGATATCACTATTTTTGGTTGAGATAATAGAAACAATATAGAACAAAAATTGAAGAATCAGAAAAATCTCAGTAAAAACTGAGCGAGTCAGGAAATTTTTGCGATATCAAAAAGTTGTCTGTTCATCCGATAGAGGCACCTCTTCTGAACACTTGAAGACCAAAAACTCCAGAATTTGTCCAACGATACTCCTGATTCTTTACGACAACCGAGTAATTTGGTATTTTTCTATATGGAGCGTAACTACTATTGGACTCAAAGTAATATTGAATGTTAGGTATGGATAATGTGGGTCAAACCCTCCCCAAACTTCATGATTTTTTTGAATTTGATCAGACTCTCAAATTCGCTGTAAAACATTAATATCTTTTTCAGAATTTTAACCCATTCAAAGGTGTGGATACCCCCTTAATCGCAGACGGAGACAGTAGCGTCTACAAAAAGATCTTGGACAGCAATCCATACCCAAATATGCCTATCAAAAAAGTCGAATGCACAAACCATTTGTTGCGTAATCTGGCTACGAAAATCAAAGAGGTCGCTAAAGCAAAAGGTCGCCTTGGCAAGTTACGTCAAGTAATCGAAGGCAGCCTACTCAGGCGGCAAACTGCCGTGACCAAGGCTATGGAACTCAGGTCGAAGGAAGAACGCCCCACAAGTCTGAAGGCTCGCAAGCTTGCGGGCGATATTTTGAACGCGCCGAGCCACGTATTCGGCGAGCATAAAAAGTGCGCTGAAATCGGTTACTTCTGTGACGGTTCATCGAAGGAAGGAGAAGAAAATGTAGCTCCCGCATTAAACGCTGTTGGACTCTATGATAGAATAAAGGAAGCCTTTGCCAATCTAGGCTGTTACTTAGACAGCCTGATATTGCGCGTTAATAGCAACTGCGTGGAAAGATACAATTCCATCATTGCCAAATATATTGGTGGAAAACGTATCAATCACGGGGCCAGAGGTTCATATACCGGAAGATGCGCCGCCGCGGTCGTACAATTCAACACCAATAAAGCCTTGAGCGTGTTGGAAGAAAAAATAGGCAATGAACAAACAGCGACGTTGACGAAAATCGAGGATCGACATATCAAGAGAAACGATCATAAAACAGCTAGCAGAACCAGATCTATCGAAAAGCGGAAGACTCAAGGAAACAACAACCCGTCCGAACAGAGAAGCAAAGTCCGACGTACAGACACTGCGACCGCAGACTGCGGAACTAATTCGCAACATCCGGACTTGTCGGAGGACAAGTTCCAGCAAAAATTGAAGTTCCATAACGATTTATTGCTAGAGTGGCAGGCAGACCGCAACGAAATTGAGTGTAGGGGAGAGTGGGGACATCGCGGTCACTTAAGGAAAATCGTCTACATTTCTCACAAGATTGACCTTTTTCCACGTTCAACCATTGAAGACTAAATTCAGCATCTCTAGTTTGCAATACTACCATAAAAAATGATTAAACGAATAAAGAATATGTTTTTGAGACTAAATAAAAAAAGGTAGCTCTGACCGGAGTTACCCCACTGGTTGGGGTGATAGCAGTCAGCATGGGGGTCATACCAGTCGGGTTTAACTGCATACATATGGGTATATGTCACGACGAGCTGTTTTTTCAATAAACTGTAATGACTGAAATAACTTTCATTTCTCTTGATTAATTCCCTATGTCAGTTATTCTATTTCTAATACAAGGCATGAATAATGAAAACACTAAATCGTTGATACTCAATTAGATGCATGGAAGCTCACCATACCCTACACATTTGTCATTAACGACTAAAACAGAGTTCAATGTATTTTAGAATATTATCAACAAACACACGTAATATTTGTGATTCGGAAAAGTATGACGAGAAATTTGAAACTACTGTCTCGTCGTTATACCGGAACCCTAACCTTGAATTCACATGCACATCGATGGAACGCAACAGCTGAGCTGCAGGCAGCCGTTTGACAACTTGAAATCGATTAATCGAACTCGGTTCTTCGCACAGTGATACCGGCGCCACGTTAGAGCCCTGCCAGTGTTGCAAATCTGGCAAGCCACAAATCCGCCTGGTATTGCTTATTTTGATAATAAGGCACGCCACATGCGGGCCACTTCAGGGCCTGAGCAGTGTTGCAAGTTTGGCAAGCCATACATTCGCCCGATGTGGCCCATACTGATATTAGGGCATGCCACAGTAAATTTCTACACGAGTTGTAGTTTGCGTCGTCCAGGTCGTTAGCTCTTGTTCTTCTTTTTTACGAAAACTGAAGCTAACGACCTGGACAACGAAGACTACGAAGCTCACGATCTGGACGACAAAAACTACGAAGGTTATGATCTGGACGATGAAAACTACGATGCGGACGACCTTGACGACCAAAACTACGAAGCTAACGACCGGGATGACGAAAACTGTGAACGTTACGACCTGGACGACGAAGGCTATGATGCGGACGACCTAGACGACAAAAACGAGAGGTCCAACGATTTTCGGTAAAGGATTTTTGCTCTCAGAATTCATTGAAGAATCCACACTGTAAAAGTGGCCTGGTCAAACTGAATCACCCTGTGTACGTATTATTATGATGATCATCATTGATATATTGATATAAGTATAGCGTAGTTAACGGCGACCCGCAAGTTTTGACTGGTACGACCCCCTCCGCTCATCAGTTATGAAAGTTACTTAATATTGAAAACTTTATTGAGATAAATAACAAACACTGGATTATTTCACAATCAAAATGTACCACATTAAGTTGATCCAAACAAAGTGTAATATTTTTTACGTGTCACATCATATATACCTTATGAGAGTATCGTGGTTTTTTAGATCGGAGACAGTTAAATATTTCCATCCTTAATTATCTATTATTTATCAAGGATATTACTATTGAAACACATTAATTTAGATGTAGTCTCCATATACTGAACTGTAGTTCTGAATCCAATATTTATTGACTTGTATATTTATTGAAATAACGGTGACCGGGGTTACCCACTGACCGGGATGTCCCCACTCTCCCCTACTAGGAGGCAACAAGGCAGGAGCGAGCGTTGGATGTTAATACGCAAGAAAATCCCGACTGCATCGAATTTCGGAAGCGTGTGTCGCATGCATGCTGACACATCGTGTTCTAAGAAGGTTAAGGCTGTCCGAGGGGGTGGTATGGTGGGGGTAACGGCACATACACATGTACACACCTACGAATAAATTTTGCACGCTGAATTCTCGGGAATAAAGAATCATTTCAAGAATCTGATATGTACGAAATATTCCTTGATTGAAATTGTTCTGGGTGAAATAGTGCAGGTTAGCCACGAATAAGCCTGACGTTCTAATTAAACATTAATATAATATCCTCGTGACAGCTGGCACACGGATACACACACTGACACAGTAAACATGGCCGCCGCGTGAGACGAGTGATATCAAATTTTGGCGATATAATGACTTCTTGCACTCGACGTGTACTGAGCAATATTTCGCCCACAACAATATTCCAGCAGAAATAGTTCAATCACCATCCTCAGTTGTAAAGCTATCCACATTCGGAGAATTCAGCGTGCGAAAATGTCTAGTCAATAGATGGCGCCGCTATTGGCTCGTAGACTCAAGTCAACTCAAGCCGTCAGGACCCATCGCCGAATAAACATTTCCGAGGGCCCCGTCTGTTTCACTCACACAATCACACACATTTCCATCTTATACAAAACGCATACTATGGCGGCTTGAAACAGTGCGCTACGTGAATGTCCTACAGATTCGCATTCATTTGACAGTAGTTGTTAGCTCCGAAATTACTAAAAAATCGATTATTCGTTTTTGCCAGAAAAGTACTCGAGAGGCGTTTTCCCGCTTTGTGAGAAATATGACAGTCCCTTCAAATTTTTTTTTTTAGTTTATGGGCAGCAGATTTTATGAATAAAGTCAACGAATTTGTTTTTTTTTTCCTCACAAACTCCTCAAATCGCATAAAACTATTGGGAGCACCATCGAATTCCATCACATTCCAACCGAGTCAAAGCGGTTTTTGACAGTTACATACACTGAACGTGTTCAATGTTGACCGGTATGAAGTTCACCCCACAGTCTTCTGTCTCTTTCTTCCCTCGCGCTAACTGTCAAGACCCGCTTTGACTCGGTTGGAGTCGACGAAATGCAGCATTACAACTCACGCTTCCATTTTCACGGAATATTCATAAATAAACGGATCGTTCGCTTTGTGCGAGGTCGTAGAATTGACGCAGCTATAGATTTCAGTGCTGGATACCGCGCGAACTTCAATAGTAAGGTCAGCATATGAGAGTCGAGCCCCGAGCGGCCATTTTATTACCCTATTTTACAGATCGTAATTTACGAAAACAAACTATTTTTCGATTTCAATACGTTTATTCGTCTACGGCAATACTTCACCATATAATACGTCAAATGCCTCTGCGAAAATCCATTCTGTGCCTTCGTTGCGATATGCAGAGTAAGACAAAAAAAATTGGTAAAAACACCCCCTACCTCATCGACCTCTGCCTATCACATCCCGTTAATGGTTAAATGAGGGCGGTGAGAAATAAAAGCCATCTGAATATTGGAGTTTTCTAGAATTATATCATTTATTTTCAATATTAAAAACAATATATATATATATACATGTACATATATACACGACCCATCATCTACCAATTCAGCGGAAGTATTGATAGATGATGGGTGCTCCACTGCCACGACGTCGGCGGTTGCGACGTCGGTTCCTTCCGTGGCCTTGCTGCTGCTGCTAGCCCCGCTGCTGCTGCTGGCCCCGCTGCTGCTGCTGGCCCTGCTGCGGCAGCTGACCTGCGACTGCAGCTCGCAGGGCAGCGACTTCGGCCATGAGCTCGGCTAATAAGTTCGCCTGTAAATAATCACAGAAGTGATGACTGAAAATATGTATAGAACTGCATCTATACTGTTCGCGCTCGAATATCGCGGGCTGCTCGGGCCCAGCAGCGTTGAGGTTCTCGGCCGTATGGTGGCGGTATTGGGCACGGACTGGGTCTCCCGGGTGCGCGCGCCGCGCTCTGAGAGTGCATTTCGTTAGTGTAGGGGTATCGAGTCAGTTAGTTAGGATCGAGCGCTCGAATAGGTAGGACGTGATTCAAATCCCTTTCTTGCTACCGTGCGTGAATTTATACCAGTTTTCTTTGGGTTTTGTTAATTGTATTTCGTTCCGCGTAACTTAGTCGTTTAATTGTAAGTTGGTTTGTGGGAACGTGGTCCATCCTGCGGTCATCCGAGGTGCCCGTTCTGGGGGCGAGCGTCACAGCGGCAACATATCTGTTGCCCATAGCATTTCAGTGTTGCATCCTCGAGACGTCGAGACCGCTGTTTGCAAGGCCGTGGGCTATCTTGGACGCTTCCCGTTACCCCGCTTCCACGTGAGCGTCGGAAGTGCGGCGTGTTGTAATAATTTTATTGTACTGGGTAAGCTATGTTTTAGTTTTGAATGATCATTCAATTTTAGTTATAAGAAACGCACCAGCGGCTTTATTTCTGTATTCGTCATTTGCTTGCTTGTTCCTTTCATTAATTTTCTTAATAAATATTGGACTTGCTTCGGCTTTTCCCTCTGACCCGTGAGGGTTTTTACGCCGAAGCAAGCATCTTTTTTATCTCGCGAAAATTTGTCTTTTATTTATTCACCCTCTCACTCACTCTTCCCATCCCGATTAGTTGAAGGAACTCTAGTTAAGAAGAAAACGTTCGTATACAAATAATTAAGGCTTGGAGATCACACCCGAGTAAAAATGATTTTATATAACCATATAGACTTATATAGAATTGCTCTATATAATTCTATAGAAATATTGGCCCGATAGAAATCTATAGAATTCTATATGATTCTACAAAATTCTATAAAACTCTATAAAACTCTATATAATTATATGAAATCATTTTTACTCGGGCATACATTTCCGCCAAGCAGTGGTGGCTCGTAACCCTCCCGCATGTCCTCCGCCTCGCCGTCCTCCACCCATCTTCCCTGCCTATCCGCCGCCGCGTCCCCCTCAACCCTGTCAACGATGTTATTGTCTGAAACAATAAAATGCAATAATAATTAACACTGCGCTAACTCCTTCGTGTGGCACTAATATATAGTGCAGGCTGGCTGACTTGAATTAACGTTGAATTTATCCATGAATTTGATGGAAATTGTATTGTCACTTTGTGTATACTGAAACGACGAATTTCGAACAATACTCGCGCACACTGGTGAAATCATGGAAAGTTATAGGTTAGGTCGGGATCTGAAGACCTGTTGTAAAACGGTCGCGAAGTTGTATTCAAATTGTCATGATATGACATCGTATCCACGACATTTCACTCATAAAGCTCCATAATAACAATACATATCGAGGCCACCGTATAAGACAATGAATATATATAGGCAAAGGAATACTTACTTTGCATTCTGCGGCGACGACACGTGATGTTCTAGTTCGCAGGGCTGCCAACTCAGTTCATTCGGCGTGCGTTCGACCAACAGGAGCCTAGGGTAAGATCACTCGGCTCTCCGTGAGCAAACCAGTTGGCGGCACTGCGAGTTGTTTCGAATCACTTTGCAGAATCGTCGCATTCTTCTATCGTTGCACGTGTTTGAACTCGGCACGAACTGTGGTAATCCCAGCATCGTGAGTCGCGGCAATCTTTACGGAAAACGCATTTTTAGTAGTTGTCACATCATAATTCACAGTACAAGCACCAGCGTTTAATTTAGTTTTGTCGAATTTTCGGAAGTATAGAGTGCAAACGTTATAAATACTTGGTGCAAAAATTATTCGACAATGGTAAAACGTGTCGTAAAAGGACATGGTCGATATTGGCTGTCCGCAAAACCACCAAGTCGGAAAAAAAAGTTTCGCCAACGCAGGTCGATGATACAAGATGCACCAGAGGCCGTGGGCGGATGTGAAGTCCAGGTGACACCAACGGGCATGTGCGTAACGGACCATGTGGGCGCAGCAACATCCGATTTCAATGATGTTGATGTGCCCACTGCAGAAAACGTTTTAGGTCATTCATTACCAGAAGCTTCAGTAGCAGTGGAACAGCAGCCAACACCCACCAACATCGCTGAACAAATAGCCGTAGATTTCATGGATGACCTCGAAATCGAATCGTCGGAGAATGGATCTGACATGGACGAAGCGCCTGATGCATCAGATCTTCCCGACGATGATGAAGCATTACCGGATGCTGCCAGTTCTGACGAAAGTCTTCCACCTTTGATCGTCGGGAGGGAACGCAAGGAGCAGACGCAGGAGTCCGAACCTCTTGGAAATCGGCATGTGGTTGATGTTGGATATATGTTTGCCGAGTTACAACAGCGATTCGCAGATCATAATCCACTTCTTCGCTGCACATTAGATCAAGTGCACTTGATCTCCACTGAACGTATCGGACTGCTATCGAAATTCTCGTTTCAGTGCAAGGCGTGTAATAAGAAAGAATTCATCATGTCTGAACCTCAGAAATCTGATATCCTTTCAATCAATGAAAGTGCAGTAGCCGGAGCAGTCTATGTAGGCCTTGGATATTCGCAATCGGAAGAAATGTTCAATGCGATGAATATTCCGTTTATGTCACATGGCACGTACCAACAGTACCATGATAAAATTGCCTCCGCATTCGAGAAGGCGGCTGAAGAAGAAATGAGATTGGCTGGCGCAGAAGAAAAAAGGCTTGCGATAGAACGTGGTGATGTTAAGAATGGAATACCACACATTCCAGTAATAGCAGACGGAAGTTGGATGAAAAGGTCATATAGATCTGGCAAATATGACTCAGCGTCTGACGTAGGCATCATCGTGGGCTTCCATACGAAAAAGGTTTTGTTCGCTGCAGTACGCAATAAATACTGCACAATTTGTTCGATCGCAGAAAAAACAAACGAACCCCCAAGAGTACATACTTGCTTTAACGGGATGTGATAGGCAGAGGTCGATGAGGTAGGGGGTGTTTTTACCAATTTTTTTGTCTTACTCTGCATATCGCAACGAAGGCACAGAATGGATTTTCGCAGAGGCATTCGACATATCAGATGGTGAAGTATTGCCGTAGACGAATAAACGTATTGGAATCGAAAAATAGTTTGTTTTCGTAAATTACGATCTGTAAAATGCGGTAAAAAAATGGCCGCTCGGGGTTCGACTCTGATATGCTGACCTTATTATTGAATTTGTTCGTGTTAGTGACCATTCGTAAGTATAGGAAAAATTCGTCGGTGGTGGTCATTCTGTTTATTTACATTAGCTGTGACGTTTCGGCTAGAGCACGGCTAGAAATCTTCAGACAGAAATTCTACAAAAATTATACTTAATTTAGGTTGGTTGAATTATGCTATTGGTAAAAATGAGAGTTACTTAGTCTATCTTGGAATATAAAAAGCACATTAAGTGATTTACTTAGAACTAACTATTATACCTGGGTGGATGTGTGACTACATGTTGTTAGTTCGTTGTACCGTAGAGGTTGATGATGCGGTATTTAAACGGGAAGTGAAGAACCATGTCAATAGTTGAAAATTCGCTAGATGGCGGTGATATGAGTGCGGGTGATATGAATTGAATATTGATTTCTTTGTGACATTAACCTTTGTCATTAAATATGTCTACATATAGGTGGCTGAGATTTTCAATGTCAGTTATTTTGTTGCAATTGTTAGATTTTGTTATATTTATCATTTCTTTTAAGAGGCGTTTATTAAGATTTTTTTCTGTTGTAAGAAATGTGGTGTTGTTGAAATTAAACGAATGTCCTTCCTGTAGAGAATGTGCAACGAGTGCAGATTTTTCAGGATTTCGGGTTTTTAGGTCTGATTTGTGTCCGGTTATTCTATTTTTTAAATGTTGTGTAGACTGACCTATGTAACTTTTATTGCAATCGTTGCAAGGGATTTTATATACCGTGTTGATCTTATTGGGAGTCGAAGTCTCTGACTTGAGATTTGTGAAGAGAGACCGGGTGTTATTAACAACTTTGTAGGAGGTGTGCACACCAATTTTTTTCAAAGTAATGTTTATTTTTTCCGATAAGCCTTTGATGTAAGGTATGGAACCAGTGATTCGTTCTTTGGGTATTCTGTTGGTATTACCCCAGTCTATTGAGTTGTAGTGTTTGTGTAATCTGTCTTTTTTAATTGAATCTAGTAATGTTTTGGGGTAACCGTTTTTTATCAAGGTGTTTGTGACAGTGTTAAAGTTGTCTTTTCTGCAAGCTTGATGCATCGATCGTATAGACCAATGGCTACGCTTTTTTTGTCAGAGCAAAAATCGCGGGGCTGGTTACTAATCATTTTCAACACAACACTAAAAACAAAAGCCAATATTTCGAAATTAGTAAATACAAAAAAACTAAAGATTTCCTCAATCAACATAAAGAATTGATAATAACTAAAGCGGACAAAGGTAACATCACTGTTGTGTTGAATAAAGTTGACTTTGACCACAAAAGCGAACAGATTTTAGGAGATAAAAACACGTATGAACTAATTAATAAGGATCCCACGAAAATCATTGAAAAACAAGTAAACAACTTAGTTAACGATCTCACTAAAAAAGGTTTTATCTCCACTCTCACTCAGAGAAAATTAAGAACGCGTAACTCACTTCCATCAAAATTATACTTCCTACCGAAAATCCACAAAGCCAATGTACCTCTTCGTCCTATTGTTTCAAATTTGGACTCTCCTACGTACAATCTTTCCAAGTTTTGGGCGGGTATTCTAGCCAACGTCGTCGGTAAAACCACCTATCATGTCAAAGATTCTTGGACCTTTGTCAATGACATCAAAAATATCGTGATCCCTCCAGAGCATGTACTAATATCCCTAGATGTAACATCATTGTACACAAACGTTCCGGTAAACCTAGTACTAGCGGCGATTGGAAAGAATTGGTCAACAGTAAGCAATCACACCAACATGGAAAAAAAAGAATTCATACAAACGGTAAAACTTTGCTTGAACTCAACCTATTTCACCCACACCGGCAAACACTACAAACAGATCTTTGGCGTAGCCATGGGTTCTCCCATAAGCCCAGTGGCAGCCAATTTAGTCATGGAACTTCTGGAACAGAAAGTCTTAAATAGTCTTACCTTCAAACTTCCGTTCTATAAAAGATACGTGGACGACATCATCACCTGTGTCCATAAAGATCACATACACACTCTACTGGACAAATTTAACAATTTCCATCCTAGAATTAAATTTACCCATGAACTAGAAAAAAACCGCAGCATTAGTTTTCTAGACACACTCGTCATTCGTGAATCTGACCATCTTATTACAGATTGGTATAGAAAAGATACCTGGTCAGGTAGGTATCTTAATTTTAATTCATGTCACCCTGACCAGTACAAAAAAAGCGTAGCCATTGGTCTATACGATCGATGCATCAAGCTTGCACATCCGAAATTCAGAAAAGACAACTTTAACACTGTCACAAACACCTTGATAAAAAACGGTTACCCCAAAACATTACTAGATTCAATTAAAAAAGACAGATTACACAAACACTACAACTCAATAGACTGGGGTAATACCAACAGAATACCCAAAGAACGAATCACTGGTTCCATACCTTACATCAAAGGCTTATCGGAAAAAATAAACATTACTTTGAAAAAAATTGGTGTGCACACCTCCTACAAAGTTGTTAATAACACCCGGTCTCTCTTCACAAATCTCAAGTCAGAGACTTCGACTCCCAATAAGATCAACACGGTATATAAAATCCCTTGCAACGATTGCAATAAAAGTTACATAGGTCAGTCTACACAACATTTAAAAAATAGAATAACCGGACACAAATCAGACCTAAAAACCCGAAATCCTGAAAAATCTGCACTCGTTGCACATTCTCTACAGGAAGGACATTCGTTTAATTTCAACAACACCACATTTCTTACAACAGAAAAAAATCTTAATAAACGCCTCTTAAAAGAAATGATAAATATAACAAAATCTAACAATTGCAACAAAATAACTGACATTGAAAATCTCAGCCACCTATATGTAGACATATTTAATGACAAAGGTTAATGTCACAAAGAAATCAATATTCAATTCATATCACCCGCACTCATATCACCGCCATCTAGCGAATTTTCAACTATTGACATGGTTCTTCACTTCCCGTTTAAATACCGCATCATCAACCTCTACGGTACAACGAACTAACAACATGTAGTCACACATCCACCCAGGTATAATAGTTAGTTCTAAGTAAATCACTTAATGTGCTTTTTATATTCCAAGATAGACTAAGTAACTCTCATTTTTACCAATAGCATAATTCAACCAACCTAAATTAAGTATAATTTTTGTAGAATTTCTGTCTGAAGATGGCTAGCCGTGCTCTAGCCGAAACGTCACAGCTAATGTAAATAAACAGAATGACCACCACCGACGAATTTTGCCTATACTTATTATTGAAGTTCGCGCGGTAGGGTAGGCGGTGCCTGTACCGCTCAGTGGGTAATTCCGCTCACCCTAATTTCTCCATATGTACTCAACAGAAAAAATTAATTTTTTTTTCTTTCTAATATTAAATGCTATCGAACTAATTTCGGGAGAGATTTTCTATCTCCAATCGAATTTACCAGCGAAATTAATTTCAAGAAGATTCGGGCTACTTTCAGTGTAAGATTTGACGTGCAGGGAATAAGCTTTTACATAAGTGATTTGAATTGTTTTAAATATATATTATATATTAAATATTATATTATTATTAATATTAGTGTATATTATATATTTTATAAAAAATATAAAAAATCATATAATTTATTATATGAATTATATTATATACTTTTTAAACAGTGCGAGCGGTATAACCGGCAAGTGCGTCCAGTACCGCTCATTCTCTGACCGTTTCGAAAATCTGTATTTCTCACTTTAAGTTCGTAACAAATGTTTTATGTTGCGAGTAATTTGATATAAATAGTTTAGGGAAACTATCAGTGGAGTTCTTATTCTTCTACATTATTTCTGGGCACTGAAAACAATCAATTTACCTTAGGTGAGCGGTACATCCACCACTTACCCTATCCAGCACTGAAATCTATAGCTGCGTTAATTCTACGACCTCGCACAAAGCGAACGATCCGCTTATTTATGAATATTCCGTGAAAATGGAAGCGTGAGTTGTAATGCTGCATTTCGTCGACTCCAACCGAGTCAAAGCGGGTCTTGACAGTTAGCGCGCGAAAAGAAAGAGACAGAAGACTGTGGGGTGAACTTCATACCGGTCAACATTGAACACGTTCAGTGTATGTAACTGTCAAAAACCGCTTTGACTCGGTTGGAGTCGACGAAATGCAGCATTACAACTCACGCTTCCATTTTCACGGAATATTCATAAATAAACTGATCGTTCGCTTTAAGCGAGGTCGTAGAATTGACGCAGCTATATATTTTAGTGCTGGATACCGCGCGAACTTCAATAATAAGGTCAGCATATGAGAGTCGAGCCCCGAGCGGCCATTTTTTTACCCTATTTTACAGATCGTAATTCACGAAAACAAACTATTTTTCGATTTCAATACGTTTATTCGTCTACGGCAATACTTCACCATATAATACGTCGAATGCATCTGCGAAAATCCATTCTGTGCCTTCGTTGCGATATGCAGAGTAAGACAAAAAAAATTAGTAAAAACACCCCCTACCTCATCGACCTCTGCCTATCACATCCCGTTAAAAACTGGGGAAGCCGTCAGAGTTCTTCAAGCATGGAGAGTAGTGCCATTGCTGAAGGATTCCTCAAAAGTATCGAAATGCACGGCTTAGTCTTCTCGTCACTGATAGCAGATGGTGATAGCAGCGTGTACAAGAAGATTCTTGATTGCAACCCGTACGACGATACCTACGTGAAGAAGGTTGAGTGTACGAACCACCTGTTGCGAAACCTCCTCACAAAAATTAAGGACGTGGCAAAAACAAAACTGAAGCCAGATTCGAAAAACAAAATAAAAGAGATGTCCAAATCAAAAAAAACGATTGGACAATGGTGAAAGGTTATCGAAGGCAGTACCCTGAGGATACGGACAGCTGTAGTGAAAGCAAGTCAATACCGCATGGCCGAAGAAGTTTCGCAATCGGAAAAAGTAGTACGCCTCACAAGAGATTTGGTCAATATTCCAAGTCATGTGTTTGACGAACACAAGAAGTGCGCCGAACTGGGCTACTTCTGTGATGGTACTCCAAAAGATCAAGAAGAAAATGCAGTGCCAATATTGATCGAGTTGGATCTATACGACAAAATCTGCGATGCCATCACCCAACTAAGTAGGAGAGCCGAGAGCCTGTTGTTCAACGTCACAAGCAACACCGTTGAAAACTACAATGCTATCGTCAGCAAATTCATTGGCGGCAAACGTGTTTACTTCGGTAAAAGAAACTCGTACAACGCCCGAGTTGCTGGCTCCGTTGTGCAATTCAACTCACAGGAGTCCTATCAGAAGTTGAGTGCTGCAATGGGTAAGGCGCCAACTGCAATGGTCCATGCGTTGCAAAAAAAAAGAAACGAACGTAACCTCAAACTGCTGACGATAGCCAAGACCAAGAAGAATCAACCTAGACCAACATGTTCGTCTGCTGGGTCCTCTGGCGTGAAGTCCAACTCGAACCAGGACTATGGTAAAAATTGCAACAAGCCAGATCTTGACGAGGTCGAATATAAACTGCAACTAGAGTTGCACTTTCAGACACTGGCCGAGCAGCAGGCGGAACGAGACCTCATCGAAACGCGTACGAGAGGTCAAAGTGATTGCGGAGAATGGAAATCTCTACGTAGAAAGCTGCTCACAGCTTCAAATTTTGGCAAGGTTTGCCGCATGAGGCCAAATACTCTTTCGGCGAACAACGTCAAAGCTATTGTGTATCCGCAAGAACTGTCACTGCCTGCTCTGCAGTACGGCAAGGAGAGCAAGCCAAAAGCGCGTAAGAAATTCGAAGAAACCGAGAAGTTGCAGGTTTCAGAGTGTGGCCTCTTCATCGATTCAGAACATGGCTACTTGGCAGCGACCCCTGATGGATTAAGGTGCCACAGTACTCGATCCAAAATCTAGCATTCGGTACAGCGCCCTCTGGATAGTTTAGCCGGGTTTCAAACCCATATGACACCAGTCAGAAGTGCTACCACCTACCGGGAGCTAGCGAAACGCTCATGGAGACAAAACGGGGTCGGTCAATCGTCTGGATCTCGAATGATAACCTTACCAACGTTACCGACTCGAATTTTTTTACATGAATGGTAACGTGACACGTTCGGAATGAATAACGACGTGAATTTACATGGGGCATTCCACGCCAACTCGACCAGTGTCAAACCTCGACCATCTCGACATCATTTAATTTTTTTTCAACATTCTACTCAATGAAAAATGCGTCTAACATTTATTTTTAGATTTTTTTATTGGGCTGTTCATTTTTTATGAATTTTTGAAGTTGATTGAGAAGGCCCATTTTTTCAGTTTTTCTCAATCAGCTGAAAAAATTTATAGAAAACAAACGGCTGAATAAAAAAATCTAAAAATAAATCTGGACGCATTTTTCACGAAGTAGAATGTTGAATTACAAACTCAAATGATTTCAAGACGGTCGGGGGGGTTCAACACTGGTCGAGTTGGCATTGGCCCCACATGTGTGTAATACTACGTAATGGTATTCAGAAATGATTGTTTGGATAATTGAATAATGGGCTAAATATAATCCCAAGTGGATAAACAAAAAATATATGTTCAGAAATATGTAACGAATATAATATAAGAAATACTTCATCTCACAACGTACGAAACCGGGAAACCATTAAAAACAAATACGTATCTAAATCTTGTAACACTTCGTTTATTTTCCGTATACATACACGAGTTGGTTATTGACATCGATTTGCGGATTACTTCTACTTTTTGTTTTCTACGAGTTTTGTTACTTCAGTAGTTTACGAAACAATAATTATTTATGTCATATACTTTACTAACAATTTGACAAATTAAAAAAATAATTCCATAGAAAGATCCGATTACAGATCAATGATCAATGATCAATTACATATCGATCTGGTCCTAGCAAGTCAAGGTATCCGCGAAGTCAGAGGTTGTATGTGAGAATCATTTCCTCCGGAATACTGGACATCCTTCGTGAATCCGCAGATGGTTTACCATCTCGCATAATACGTGGTTCTGCAAATGATAAAGCAATTGTTAGATCATTCCAGCGAACTTTCCTGTAAACTGAATCCGTCTGTATTAGGCACTTACAACGATACGAATATAAGTCGGGTAGCCTATGACACCCGTCATTTCTCAGCATCCATCCGCGACTTGTGATTCTAGAGTACCGCGCGAATACGACACTTCATTGAGGGGAGACGCGTCTCTGTCGACCGTCAGTCCTGGATAGTCCTTTTTGGCGACATATGCACAGCACTGATACTTGAAACAACCTAAGGCGTTGCGGGCTGCCCGATTCTTTCCTAATATTACATCTGAGAGTCATGCATAAATTACATAGCATGGCGGGGGGGCGGGGGGGTTACTTCGATGTCAAATATTTTTAAGTTCAATATTGTTCTGAAAATTGAGATAGTGAAATTAATACGGTATGGTGGGGGACCACATAGTTTGAAATGACAATCCGTGAAAGTTATTCAAAATCTTGTGATCGTTGATTACAAGAGTAAATAAACGAGTAAACGAGAAATTCATGCAGTTTGATATCGTAGACATCTCCCATCGGTTTTACGCGACGACTGTATTTGAGTTGTAATCACAGGAACCCATATGCTTGGCGTGTTTGATTTAGACCGGTATGAAGTTGGCATCACAGTCTTCTGTCTCCTCCTATCCTTCATAGTTGCATAGAAGAGGACAGAGGCAGAAGACTGTGGGGCCAACTACACACCGGTGTCACAATCAAACACGCTTGGTGTACCTATGGGTAATTTTACGACAATCTATTGAAAGAAAGCAAGTTTTTCGCGATTTCACCGCGCTCAAAGATTATTTTTCATAACTTAGGAAATATCTTCCATTTCAATTCAGCTGAAACGCTACTCGACATCAGCCTTATATGTCACGTGAGTTGCTGAACAAGAAACTCACATCGTTGTACTAGGGTTTACGCCAAAAGTAGTCGACAGCTATAAAATTATGCTTTCTACGTTACTTGAGATTTACTCAAACAATAACAAGGAAATTATCGAAAATCACGACAATTATTGAAAATTCCATCATTTTTGTTTGAAAAAAAAAGTTAAATAAATAAAAAATTCACCTGAAAAACGACGTGTTTAGGAAGTGATCTCTACTCGATTCCTATTTTTTTCAAATTCATCTTCGAAGATGTGATTTGAAACGTGAAAAGCACGTTCAACGATGTGAGTTTCTTGTTCAGCAACTCACGTATAACATAAGACTGACGTTGAGCAGCATCTCGGCTCTACTTAGATCGGAAATATTTCAGAATTTACTACACATAAGCTCTGACCGCGTCTCTTATTTGAAAAAATAACTTCAATTGATGAGACAAGAGACGACAACACCTTTGGGCAACTTTCGAGAGCATCGTGTGAAACGTGCGGATGAATTGACGTGGATGTTACCCTTCTGTTATTGCTTACAAAATTTTTGGCGTCCGATGCGTGTGTGCACACAGAGTCACGTCCGCGCGGAGGTCCGTCAAGAGTATTCCGCACGCATGACCGATGCTTGGGGTCCGTGCTCAAGTCCTTCGCTCACGCGAATCTATATGGATTGAGTAACGAAAACATTCGTCCAAACTTCTACTGTTCTCGAAGTCGACGCTGAGAACGCGGTGTGCAACGGTTCCTGAAACATGCCCCACGGAAGCCATTCATTTGCGAATGATGCGCGCAGGCGAACATTTTCCGCATTCGCGATCACTTCATGGCCTTTGTGAGTCTGGTACTTTTATATGGATGTACTAATACTATAGGTCACTCGCCCGTGTCACAAATATACGCGATACTACCAGTATACTACGAATGGCTGTAACAGATGCAACTGTAACATGTTTCCAGGCTTGTTGTATGTAATTCCAGCGTTGAGAATTCGTGCCTGCAGAATTATAGGGTGGGTTGATGATATCGCTTCGGTTGAAACCAGTTGAACCATTCTCAATAACATATCCAGGGTATTGTCTATTATAGCGCTTTGCCTGAGATTGCTGTACGAAGTATTGAGAAGCTAAATGCGTGGAGTCAACCTGGCGCTGTGTGATGACCCGCCTTATATACCTGTTGTGACGTCACGCCAAACCATCGACGTTCGTCGAACATTCGAGATCGTTCTCGAATATTCGTAACGGCTGATTCGTATGTAAACGTACCAGGCCTATGTCGCCTGATACGTTACATTGCCCCCTTCGTTCATCGGCTGGTCGGATGATTTTCTATCGGCTAGACGATGATCGACTCGTTGTTCGTTCGGTGATGTTCTTTCGTTGGTGATGAATAAAAAAAGTTTTATCGGTGCGTTGTGGTACAGTGCCGCTTGGTGCGCCTATGGTGATATTGTGCAGTATGAATGTGAGAAGTGGATTTCGTGTTATACCCTGGATTATGTGTAATGCATCTTGCTGATGTGCATCAACCTCGTCCTCAGAATTTTCCGATGCATCAGAAATACTCAGTCGATAAGTCTTCGGTGCTTGGAATATGGCATGTCATCGCATTAATCCACAGGTACGTCTCTCTTTCTCTCTTTACTTGATATCACCATCGTCTAAATTATGTTGTGGTTGATCTCGTTGTCGTTTGTATTATTGTTCCAGACATTCGTCGTTTCTTTGGTGGTCTGACAGCTGATGCCTCGATGAATCGAACGGATCGCCGATACTGATAGAATGATGCAGCCGCCGAAAATATTGGTAGTGCGCCCTGCACTTTGGATAGTTGCATCGCTCGAATACCCCCCTGGCTCCACATGGTACAGCCAGTTTTCTACCAAGTTTTGATATTTTCGTAGTTTTATGGGGATTAGACCATTGTTAGCCGGATTACTGACTAGATAATCTGCGTATGTTCTATCTCCATCTGTTTTGCTTAGTAGGTTCGTTATGTCCTGTGTCGTCCAAATTAATACTGAGTTTATTAATTCGTCATCTTTTTCCTTTTCCAGGTATTTTCAATTAACCCGATTACTAGATTATCTGCATTTATCTTAACCTTAGATAAGCCAATAACTATTAATATTGGCGTTTAAATCGGTTTTAGAAATTGTCTGTTTTAAGTTGGATGAAGCGTTTTTATCTAATCCGATTAGTAGGTTAATCGGATTAATGTTAATCCTTTCTAATCCTTTCTCTACGTTTAAATTATTAATATCATGTAAATCTAATTTATTTACACTATTTACATTTCCTATGCTAGCTAGCTGATTATTTCGTGTATTGTTTTCTAAGTTGATTAAATGTTCGAAAAATTCGATTTTAAATGGAACGGGTTCGCCTATGTTTGTTTGTGCTTGACAAGTGTTGTTATTCTCATCATTTTGAATGATATTATTTCGATTTTTGAACTCTAACGATTTTACCGGCTCTAGCGTATGTTTTTCGAAATCGGTTTGTTGACATTCGTTAGGCTTCTGCCTATCAATCTTTTCCACGTCTTTTAATTCTGGCTCTAATATCACTGGTTCCACTGAATCGAGTTTTTTGTCCACTTTTTTCGTTATTTTTTCTAAATCTGCTAATTGTTTTTTGTACAATAGAGATTTTGCTATCATTTTTTCCCTGAAGCTAAGTTCTTGGTCTTGATCTATTTTCTCATAGTCCATTTGATTTTTAAGCCTTTTTTGTTCCATCGACTCTAAATCATTGTCTAACTTTTTATTCCATTTATCTGGGTATGATGCAATGTCTGTCCAATCGGACTCTGAAACGTCGCTGTCGACCTTTTCAGATGACATTTTTCTAATAAAGATATTTTCTATGTTATCTTGTGTGTTTTATTTTCTTATTTTACCTAGGCAACTCGTTGCCCCCTAATCCCTAATCTACAATGAGATTGATGCCGATTCCCTTGCCTGCCAATTCCTGGTCGTGACTTTGGATTCTGACATAATCCGCAAAGTTGATTTTACTTGTAAAGAAGTTAAGTTGATTGAATGTAAAAGAAGTTAAATTTATTAAACAAATGACTCTAAATTCATATGCAAAGATTTTTAACAAAATTTTGATTAGAGAGACCTCTAATCTCATGACTTTATGCAAGAATTTATACAATGTTTATATGATAATGATTTTAATAGTTTTATAATATTGTGAGAGATATGATTTGGAATTTAAGTAAGTTTCTGAATTTCTGAGTTTTCTAAGATCATATCGTTATATGGCTAGGCAGATCACCAGGCGCTTTGCCTATGGTGTTTGATAAGAAAGAGAGAAGCTATGAGTCAATCTAGAGCTTTGCCTGAGATTGCTGTACGAAGTATTGAGAAGCTAAATGCGTGGATTCAACCTGGCGCTTTGCCTAGGATTGCTGACTGCCTGTGTGATGACACGCTTTATATACCTGTTGTGACGTCACGCCAAGCCATCGACGTTCGTCGAACATTCAAGATCGTTCTCGAATATTCGTAACGGCTGATTCGTATGTAAACGTACCAGGCCTATGTCGCCTGATACGTTACAATACGAACACTCTAGAACGGTCTACAACCGTATGCGGTCAGTTTATCTCTTGCCGGTCACCTGTACATTCAGAGATACGTTACAGTCGCACCTGCCAAACACCAAATACGCGACGCATACTGTCATCAATACTACAGTTACCACCATTGAATGGAGTCATCTAACAAAAAGTACCAAACCCAATAAGAACCCTAAAATGTCCGAAATGCGATAAACGTGCGCCGGAGCGCAACGTTCGTACTCGACTAGCTTCGGTGAGGCATGTTCTGGAACCTGTCGGACTCCAGGTTTTCAGCCTTCACTTCGAAAGCAGTCAAGATTTCAACGAATGCGTTCATTGCTAATGCATACAGGTCGGCGAAAGAGAAAAAGTTGTGAGCGGATCACAAGCATCGGGCTTGCGTACCGAATACTCCGGGTGAAACGCCGAGCGGGCGGTACGCAACGTACACAGGTATTACCGCGGTTCATTCATACAGTCTCATAGGGGTTGTTTGAAAATGACGTAAGGCGCCTTTCGCCGCGACTCCAAAATCATGGATTTTATATTTGACTTCGATTGGATACTTATACTTCTGCGAATTTACTACGATTGGGTGCAGCTCGCGATACATATGATTTGAAAGGCACGAAAGTTCTGGCAAACCGGTTGACTAAGAATTGAAGATGGAGCACTAGTGTGTGAATTGAAAAAAAAAGTTACGTGAGGAGCATTGCAGCCTTCTGCCCTTCGCACATATAGAAGATAAAAAGGATTGCGGGCAACCCCCCAAGGTACCTTACGGGATTTTCAAAATACCCTTTACATTACGAGATTCCGTCAGTCACTTGCGATCGTTTAATACCCATGTAGGTACGTCATAGTCGAAAGTTTTCGCAATAATTACTAGTTTCAGACAGTCTCAGATACATTAACTTATTACGGTTGCGTGGTCGGTCGCGTAGTCTTTCAGTTGTTCGAAGTCAGCCGAAGTAATTCAAGTCAGTTGAAATGCCCGTCCAATTGGCGAGAATCTAATTCACATATATACCATTCACACGAGTACCCAACGCATCGGATGCTCAACAATTTCGCAGACTGATAATACCGATGATATCGTGGGGTGTGTTTTGCTGCATAAAGTATACAATTTTGGAGGAATATCATCAATATCAAAGGCATTGTTCCATTCGCGGCACCATAAAAATCATATGAAAACATGTAAATACTGAAAACTCTATATTATAGCTGCGCGACGATTCGAAGCTCGACGAGCTCCATGAATGAAACTCGATCAGAATAAGTACAAATCAAACGTAAAATGCATGGATCCCTAATCGAAGCCCCCAAGCACGTATGTAATTTATGAATGGCCCCAAATATATTGACTGCCTGAAAAGATTGAAACACAGATTATGGTAAATACCTGAAAATAATGAGACACATGTACATTAGGGTGGTCATTAATTTCTAACACATACTTGCGACCCCTTGAATCGATAGATAATGACGCGAAACCAGTATCTGCATTTTTCAGATTCGTAACTTCATTGGAAAGGGTGCCGAAATGAATTGGAAATTGCAAAATTGCAAAAACCTGGGGATAACTTTCTTTTGTGAAACCGGGCAGTAGAGGAGTACAACAAATTGCATAGGAAAAATGAAAAATGAATGCAATTTATTATTCAAGGTGTAAGCGATCATCGAAGCAGGTTTCATGATTGTAACAAAGGGAGTATTTTCAAACCGATCGATGACGTATGATATGTTATAACGTTCATACCATAGATGAGCATTTCATGTGAAATTATAAATATAGTCTGTATAAAGTGGTAATGCGATAAGAACACCATCGAATACTTTTTTGTCTGAAAATATTTATTTTTTTGTCATTCTAAGTTTGTTTCCCGTTTTTTTTGCTGACCAAATCATTGAGTCATCAACTCTTTTGGCTTCATCGTATGATTTTGCTGAAGTAAACAATAGTTGCCTTTTTTAGGTACTTGAAAATTGAGAGAAACCTTTTTTTTCAATTTTTTCAATGTCAATTTCATTTCGGCACCCTTTCCAATCAAGCTCAGAATATGAAAAATTCAGGCACTCTTTTGCGTCATTATCTATCGATTCAAAGGGTGGCAAGTATATGTTAGAAATTAACGACCACCCCAATATTGGTACAATTATTAGACAATACTTTGGGACACATCTCATAATCATTCCTACGGTAGGCCTTGTATATATTTAGGGAGCTACACCTATATATATATTTCCATTTGTTATTACCGGCAAACCGTCGCGGGTTGACAGCAATCCGAATCTCCATTGTGCGTAATCCCAATCGAGAGCGGGTGTCGTTCTGACTGGCAGTCGTATGACAGGATCGTTAAACGTCACCCCATAAGGTAGTTTAGAATTTTTCATATATCTCTTTTAGCCATCAATAATATTGCAATCATCTCCTTGAACACTTGTTACGTATCGTGGCATGCTCGGACGAATGTCTAATGGCTTAGTAATTAAATAATTCATGACTAACTACGTCATGTTCATCTTAGATATTTCATGACTAACTACGTAATGTTCATCTTAGATATTTCATGACTAACTACGTAATGTTCATCTTAGATATTTCACAACTCTTCCGAGCTATACGTTCTACAGCATGCGATAACATAATTTATTTCTCAACGCACGTAAAATGGAGGGAATTTTTTTCGCGTACTATAGATAATTAATTTGGACTATTTTGGCTTCCTTCGTGCGAGTGTGGATTACAACAATTACTTGCAAAAGAATAAACGTACAACACAATTGATATCACAGGAGATTCGTCGTGAAATGTTTTAACCTGTCATACTACCGCCCGCCAGAACGGTGTAACCCGAGCTCTCGACTGAGATTACGGACACCCGTGACTAATTGAGGCTTGTACATTTATTCGATTTGTGCCGCTAACGTACAATTGAATGATTTTAAATGAATCAGAAAGATATGATACGTTTTTCGTATACTACGGCTGTGTTCCAATTGGATAGTGAAGTATACTTGCATGCACACTTGCACCCTTGTAGACTTTCCCTTACAGCAGAGATATATCTATATATATCGATATATATAGATATACATCAGTGTCTGAAGCGAGAGCAAGTGTGGATCCAAGTATACTTCACTGTCCAATTGGAACACAGCCTTCTACTGTCATGTTACGCCGATATTGTATGATCCATACCACGCACGAAGGGAAGCTGACGAGTAAAGCGCTCTATACGATTTCTGTTACAATCGCGAACACCATCCGATAGTCCTAATTTTTTATTTCGGAAGTTTATTAACTTTTTTTATAGGTTTTTTTTTGTTAGTTTTCTTAGTGTCTTTTTCCTGACGAGCGTCTAAAATGTACTGTGGGTCCTTGATTTCCAGATTTCTCAATGAGCGGCTATCAACTATTTCAGGTACCATACAGCATTTATAGAATCTCGTCAAAAATGGTTCCATTTTTTGGGACCAAAACTCGTCGTTTCTTTGAACGAATATACTTTTTATACCTGGTGCAGGCGTCCAAACAGCGAATATGCAGTACTTCCTACGGGTCACGTGCAGCTGACCTTGTACTTGATAGTAATATTCGTGTTTCTCGTTCATTTTTTCGCCGAGCTTGTCAAAGATACAATGCAAGTTTCCTATCTTCTGAGCTAGCGCCTGCTGCGGGGTGAAATTTCTAATGGCAAATGGGCATTTGATTTCCACAATCCCATCGTCGTCGATCAAACCGTCTGGCGAAGCGCCGATGTACGGTAGCTCCTCGTCAATAAACAGGCCACACTCCGTGATTAGAACATTGCTGTCGATTTCCAATGCTCGTCGCGCTTCTTCTTCGTACTGCTGACCGTGCTCGATAGCTGGGAGCCGCAACGGTGCGGGATACAGCAACGCTTTAACCTTCTTAGAACACGATGTGTCAGCACGCATGCGACACACGCTTCCGAAATTCGATGCAGTCAGGATTTTCTTGCGTATTAACACCCAACGGTCGCTCCTGCCTTGTTGCCTCGTAGTACGCTCAATTTCGTTGCGGTCTGCCTGCCACCCCAGCAATAAATCGTTATGGAACTTCAATTTTTGCTGGAACTTGTCCTCCGACAAGTCCGGATGTTGCGAATTAGGTCCGTAGTCTGCGGTCGCAGTGTTTGTACGTGGGACTTTGCTTCTCTGTTCGGACGGGTCGTTGTTTCCTTGAGTCTTCCGCTTTTCGACAGATCTGGTTCTGCTAGCTGTTTTATGATCGTTTCTCTTGATATGTCGATCCTCGATTTTCGTCAACGTCGCTGTTGGTTCCTTGCCTATTTTTTCTTCCAACACGCTCAAGGCTTTATTGGTGTTGAATTGTACGACCGCGGCGGCGCATCTTCCGGTATATGAACCTCTGGCCCCGTAATTGATACGTTTTCCACCAATATATTTGGCAATGATGGAATTGTATCTTTCCACGCAGTTGCTATTGACGCGCAATATCAGGCTGTCTGAGTAACAGCTTAGATTGGCAAAGGCTTCCTTTATTCTATCATAGAGTCCAAAAGCGTTTAATGCGGGAGCTACATTTTCTTCTCCTTCCTTCGATGAACCGTCACAGAAGTAACCGATTTCAGCGCACTTTTTATGCTCGCCGAATACGTGGCTCGGCGCGTTTAAAATATCGCCCGCAAGCTTGCGAGCCTTCAGACTTGTGGGGCCTTCTTCCTTCGACCTGAATTCCACAGCCTTGGTCACGGCAGTTCGCAGCCTGAGTACGCTGCCTTCGATTACTTGAGGTAACTTGCCAAGGCGACCTTTTGCTTTAGCGACCTCTTTGATTTTCGTAGCCAGATTACGCAACAAATGGTTTGTGCATTCGACTTTCTTGACAGGCATATTTGGGTACGGATTGCTGTCTAAGATCTTCTTGTAGACGCTACTGTCTCCGTCTGCGATTAAGGTGGAGTACATAAGTCCTTGCTCGTCGATGCTACGCTTGAATCCGTCCACGATAGCGTCACTTTCCATGCTGGTGGAACTGCGGTTTCGCTCCCAATTTTTGTAACAAAAATGATCGGATGGTTCCTTCTCCGTGCGTGCCGCTCGTTCGCATGTAGCGCAAAATTTGTTGCGTACCCCGATGAAAAGGATCTTCTGCGTGTGGTAACCGACGATTGCGCCAACTCCAGACAGGGAATCGTACTTCCCGGTTCGGTACGATCTTTTCATCCAACTACCATCCGCTACAACGGGAATATGCGGAATGCCATCGATGATGTCACCGCGCTCGATAGCTAATTCCCTCTCAAGTTTACCAGCGGCTTGCATCTCTTGTGCTGCGGTACCCATGAATTCTTGAGTGATCTCGTTTTCATACTTTCGGTAAGTATTTTCCGAAATGCTTGGCACATCAATCGCTGCGAACAGTTGTTCCATTTGTGAATGCCCAATTCCGCTGGTGATGCACCCGGCCACCGCGCTACGATGAATATCCATAGATTCGGGACCCGACGGATCAGTCCATATGCTGTCCTTGTGCATGCAAAATTGGCACTGAAAGAAGATTTGCGTTCGCAATCCCTGTTCACGCGACCCTACGACTTTTAGGGCTGACATCGGACAAGCTAGGCCAGGCGCGTGATTTCCGAATTTCTTGAAGAAATCGGAAAACAGGTGCTGTACATTTACGATGCGACGACCTTCAATATTGGCCTCTTCCAGAGCGTACGCGTCGGAGGGGTTGTTGGATATTTCGAGCTTGAAATCATCCAGATCGTCCTCTTCCGGCCAAGCCCATTTATCTGGCACCTGTTGTTCCGCCTCTGTACCGATTGTCTGTTCTTCAGTGTCGGTATCAGACACGTGATCCGGTTCGGGACTACGGACAGATCCAGCCACGTGTTCGCCGTCTGGTACGTCGTGATCATCCGAGGTCTTGTGGGATGTCGACTCAGAATTTTCGGAGTCGCTATCTGGTATGTCGCTGCGATACTCAGTGATGGAACTGGCATCTCGTGCTGCGAGATCTGCATCATCATCATCCGTCGAGATTTCAACTTCGTAAGTGATTTCCTCTATAATCACTTCTTCGTCGCTGTCATTTTCCGATTGCGAGATCTGTGATATTTCGGAGGTCGATGTGAAGTGTTGGGAAGTAAGTCCCGAACTTCCCGCAACACAGTGACCGAAGCCAGCTTCGGGCTGGCTAGCCTCCGCAAGACGCTGCTCGTCATGCTTACCCACGACCGTGGCCGGCGTGTTCGATGCCACTCCGGGTGCGGTATCTCGCATACTCTTTTCGCGGTTTCGTCGCCTATAAACAGAAAAACGATTACAAATTGAATAATAGTATGAAACAACAACGAAACATGTATGTGTACATTATACCACACGTGGTTTTTATATTACGACTCTCTTATTTTTTTATAGCCAATTAATTGACAAGCGTGCGAGAGAAAATATATTAATTACGAAGTTTCTTATCATTTCTTCAATTCATTAGTGATTTCTGCATTTCATTTGATTGCTCTCAGACGCTAGTAATTCATTTATTTGTATTTGTTAATCAATAATATAATACGTTTATCAATAATAATATACTACGAAAGGAACTTCGTTCCAACCGAGTGTTCCACGCCACTCATTTTTAATTTTTACATGTGATTTGCTGAAAAATGAGATCTGCTTCGGAACGAGATCAAGCAAAGTACCCATCTCGAGGGGAAAATAACTCCTTGAATTGACGTGCCAATATTCGGTGAATGAATACAAATAAATCGAAATCAAGGCGAATTAACGCGAATTAACTGCAAAGATTAATGCGAATTAATTCAAACTAAAAGATTAATGTGTCAATCCAGGTTTGAGTTATTTCCCCCTCGACCCATCTGACGAAATTTGTTTTTCCGAAAACCGCAATTCGTCGGGTTTGTTTCAAAAACGAAAAAAAAAAAATGTCCATTGAAATATGGAGCAGTCTCTGTCAACTCAGCCACCTATTCAACTTGAGGTGTCTGAAAAGTGAAAATCGTGCAACTTTCAACAGAGTGACTTTTCACTTTTCCGAAAAAAAGAAAAAAAATTATATTAAAAAAAAAAAATTAATTAAAAAATATAATAATCAATTTAATTTATTTAATAATAATTTAATTTAATTTTAATTTCAGCTTCTTCAAATTGAGAGAGACAGCGTGCTAAATCGGGGAAGGATAGAAAACTCGTTGGGATCACATTTCTTTTTTTTTCAGCTTCTCGGTAAAAGAAAAAAAAAATGCAAAAAAATCCGATACCCCTTTTATCCAGAAAAACATTCCGAAATGTGCCTTTTCCCAATTTTTATCGTACTGATAATGATTTTTCGCTGGGAGAGAAACGAAGTCTCCACCGCAAATTGTTTTTGAAAAACTCTATGATGAATATCGTTCTGTAGATATTTACTCCAACTGTCGAAATTAGGAGGTTTTTGTCCTGATAAAAGGGGTCTAAATGTGTCGGATTTTTTTTTGGTTTTTTTCTGTTTCACCGAGAAGCTGGAAAAAAAGAAAAATAAATTTCATGCCAACAAGTTTTCTATCTTCTCCCGATTTAGTACGTGAAGAAGATTGAATAAAAATATTTTTGGAATAGAATGACCAAACAATCTGAAAAAATTTGCCAATTTTATTTTCATCCCCAATTTTTTTCGGAGACCTCAAGTTCAATGGGTGGCTGAGTTGACAGAGACTGCCTCATATTTGAAATTATGTGGAGCAGTTACTACGAGGTCTAGTTGGAAATAAATTACTCGAACAAGAAGACGAACTCAGCAGAAGCAGACACCTGTGACTTCTCGTTACAATGTATGGTTACGCGGAGTTGTGGACTCAACCGAACACGCTCGCCACGGCCAGAAGTCATTGACTACAACTGCAATCTCATCCAAGTCGTCATGTGTCGGGCTAATACGACCCAAGCAAACCCCGCTACTCCCCCAACGTCAATCGTACCCCTATTGTATAAGGAGGTTGGCTTGTAAAATATGACTAGTTTTTCATGAATGTATTACGGCATAGTCACCACATTGAGGTAGCTTTCCATCTACAGATAAAAATCGACACAGTCAGACACACAGCAATACGATTGGTCCCTTCCGCTAGATCCAGCCAATCATAATACTGTGTGTCTGACTGCGTCGAGTTTGTCTGAAGATGGAAAGCTCCCTCAAGTATCCATCGAATTATTATATTCGTAGACTGATGATTTCCCTGACATGTCCAGAAACAAAATAATACCCAAAATATGAACAAATGGCTAGATATCGATTTTTCATTTTCAATTGCTTTAAAATGTAGAAAAATCTAGTATATTTTTAATCTACTCAGCTATTTTTTACTGTACTGCGTATGACAAGCCTAGGACAAGCCTATTCCCGATCTACGACTTCTGTCTTTGATAAATGTAAGAAAATTCTGCAGAACCGATTGAGCTCTATTTGACTAATATTTCATTAGCGACTATTCGAGATGCATTACTCCGACCGGTCTTTATTATTTATATAGGAATATAGCGTGTCATCGCGATGAAACCGAACGATGACCGCACTATAGATCGATTATCGCACGCTCGCGTTGCGTACGTGAGCTTCTACTCGCTGCCAGTGACTGCCAACTCGATTCGCCCGGCACCTGTCGCCTCGTCTTTTCATAAAATCACATTGAAGAAATTATCTACAGTTTCGTTGAACAGCTTCTTCCCATTTAAAGTACCGATCAATTTTTTTTATACATGATTCCTATCCTAGGAATTCTGCATACATCAATCCCAAGTTCATCGTGGTAAAACGATTATTCATTTTTTTTTTGAGTAATTATAAAGCGAAAATATTTCTTCACAATTTCGAACAATGAAACGTAGGTATCTATAAATAATAAGACGAGTGAATAATTTTTTTTTACATCAAGCAACTACGTTATACCGTGCGAGAATTCAATGTGAACGTTTCAAGACCAAAATAAATTATCATCATGTAACCACAGCTCGTAGAATATTATACAAAAAGTGTAAGATTTTTGAGAACGATTTGATATGCCGATAGCGAAGGTTACAGCTAGCTATTCGGGAAATGTCAGATGGTTGAAATGTTAATTTTGAAAAAATGTATAACTCGACGACCACACGAGCTAAAAATCTATGGGGAATCGCAGACGTGTGTTTTTCAACATCCGTACTCGTAATTTTTAAAACTATTGACACTTTTTTTCAAGTGAAATAGACGTGAAAAAAATCGTACGTATTTCGTTGCTTGTACGAAATTTTTTTTTACAAAGTTATAAGTTATTGAATTTTGTTGCAGAATTAGCGCTTCGGTAATTTCAAGAATTAATATCTCCGGTTTTATTTATCACGGAGAGATGAACCAGCGCTCTTTCGGAAGCTGAAAGGATAACCTAAGAGAAGAAATTTTTCAAGTTGTAAAAAATTGAGAATTTCCATTTGTTATAAACAGTTAAAGTATTGATAGATTTTTCGGCGGAAATCGGCCGTTTTTAACATGCTGAAAAGAATATGATGGGATTCTTCATTCAATTCTGCCTCATAAGGGATTTTCGTCCACGATGGAGGTTTCATGGAGTCTATTTTCTTTTGCTAATTTATAACATGGCGTTGCAGCGGTGCGCGCGTCCCAGGCCACGGCAGAGGCTCACGCATCGGCCCTACTAATGGCGTAGTGCGTCTAGCACTGCAGAATCATTTTATGTGGGAAGAATATATTATACCGCGCGTTCACGAGGAAATGAAACAGTCCGAACCGAACACAGGCGCACGTCGCACTCGTCCGACACACGGACCGACACACGGAAGAGTGCGGCATGCGCCTGTGTTCGGTTCGGACTGTTTCATTTCCTCGTGAACGCACGGTATATAGTATATAGAAATAGTGTGTATTCTAAATTTCTGAAATGAAACGTTTATTTCTGTAAGTAAAATTTCATTTTTACAAAAATATGAAATAAATATATTTTAGAAATTTACAAAAACAAGATTTATAATTTTTATAAAAATGAAATTTTACTCCAATAAATAATCATTTCATTTCAAAAATGCGGGATACATAATATTTCTATATAGTATATAATATATCGATGGACCAATGCCATAAGGTCGTAATAAGCGAAAAAAAAAAATTCTACACCTGTATAAAACGCATCTGTACATCGAAATTCGGCGAGAAAATGTATTTTCGAATCAATTTTTTTTTCGCGTTTACGACTTACGGAATTAGTCCATCGATATAATATATTATTTCCCCCGAAAATCATTCTGAAGTGCTGGACGTGCGCGCCTTGAGTAGGGCCAATGCGTGGGCCTCTGCCGTGGGTATACTGGGACGCGCGCACCGTTGCAACGCCATGTTAAAAATTAGAAAAAAAATAGACCCCATGAAACTTCCATCGTAAACAAAATCTTTTATGATGCATAATTGAATGAAGAATTCCATCATATTTTTTCACCATCTTAAAAACGGCTGATTTCTGCAGAAAAATCTTTCAATACTTTAACTGTTTATAACAAATAGAAATTCGCAATTTTTTATAAATTAAAGAAAAATTTCTTGTAGGTTATTCCTTCAGCTTTCGAAAGATCGCTGGTTCATCTCTCCGTGATAAATGAAACCGGAGATATTAATTCTTGAAGTTGACCGAAGCGCTAATTTCGCAACGAAATACAACTTATGACTTGGCAAAAAAATGATTTTGTACAAATAACGGAATACGTATCGGTTTTTTCACGTCTATTTCACCTGAGCAAGAGTTTTAATAGATCTAAAAAAATACGAGGTCAGAAAACGATCGAATCCGGCCGGTTTCTCCTGGAATTGCCCATATACAACAATAAAATTCTGGGACGTATACGGTTCCCGCGTCTTTGTATTCTGCTTCTGAATTGTGATAATTACCATGCTCCAATTTTTATTAGCCGTTATTCCGTGATAGTCCATAAATAAATTGTACCAAATACTTGTAGGTGTTTCATTGGCGAGAAAAAAAAACATTCGTAACAATTTTCAGTATCAAATAGTGCGTCGATGATGAATCTAATGATGCCTATAAAAAACATCAGAGCGGTTGATGGAAATAAGTGTCTCGATTCATAACGAATATCCCGTATGTGAAGTTCCATTCTATTCTATTCTATTATATCATATTATATTATGTTGAATTCTTTTTATAAATGTTCAACAATAATAGTCGAAAATAGAGTTCGCACAAGAATGAAAATGTCTGCGTCACCCCCGTAGTTACAAAGTATTGTAAATACGCACACTGTTCGGAGGAAAGCAAATCAGAATCGAAGTTAGCGAAATAGTTCAATGTTTGATTAATTTTATGTTACATATAAAGCACACTTCGTCAGAACATATCGTACCCCTAAAACCACACTGTAACATCTCAAAAAATATTGTTTTTTCAAAATTGCCATAGGACTTCATGTAATAGCATTTACATTCATTTGAAAGCAAATCCGCTAAATACATATTTTTTGAGTTGTTACAGTGTTGTTCTGGGTATGCGATATAAACGCATTTCAGAACTCACGCGTTATTGTTTTATCGTGTGACAGCTTATTTCAGAAAAACAACAGGATCACGTACTGGAAATACAGCCTCAAAAGCATTGTCGCGAATTATATAAGAATTGTATCTATGATTGCTTACATGTGAAAAATAATGTAGCAGTGGGGAACACTTACCCTTTCAATGTACTACTCACTCTTCGGGCGGATAAATGCAGGTTTTTCTTATCATCATCCCTTCGACTTTGACAGTGCGTACGATCCATTTTTTCACTCACTAAACTGCCGGTGATTGCACGTAATAAACACACACGACTACGCGTCCAATTTTTATCGCTAACCGAATAACGAATACAAATGTTATTCCGGGGGATGCAGTTATAACGATGTGGAGCGTAGAAATCGAATCTTTATTTATTCACTCGCGTTGATTTCGCTTGCCGTGTCGATGAGTGTATACGGGACCGGCAGAAGTGACAACCACTGGGCCCAGCCGCGGTGATTTAGTGCGCAGTCGCCGACGTCACGACAGCTCTGCGGAGCGGCAGTCGTTCACCGAGTGCCGAGGAGCATGAATCGTAAGTATTTCATCACTAAGTGATATTGCGCGTAACATCGTTAGTAAAGAAAATTATTGTTCCGCATAATTGTTGTTATCAACGTGAACAATTTATAGACTTTGCGAAAGATTATTGGTTCACTTGAATTACTCCTAAAAAATGCCTGTCTGAACTCATTATAATCAAGTGAAAAGGTATAAGATATAAACGAAAAAAAAAAACGATTTTTAAACGATTTTTGATTTCACGCACGATTATCAAAGTTCAAACTTGAGAGGGGCTTTTATTCAGAAAATACATGACAAAAGTACATGGAAAAGCGGCATTGTTTCGGAGTAATTCCATCAAAATCTTTGACTTATACATTGTCACGCATATTGTTTTTCATGAATTGTACCATTTTTAAACGATACTTTACTTTATTTCTCACTTTATTTTTCAGCCGAAAATTACGAACAATACCCGTGGGGCATTCCGCTGAATGCCCCCCAGCCACCACCTCCAGGCCTTGCGCCAATACCGCCTGGAAACGGAGGTGATGGTCCAGCGAGATTCCCGGTGCATCCGGGAATCATGGGGGGCATTCAGCCGAATGTCCCACCGTACGTACGTACGGACTGGGGCTACCCACCCCAACGGCAGTGGCAGGAGTGGCGCCAACCCCATCCCCAGCTGCTGTCTCCGGTGAATAAATATATATTTTTTTTATACAATAACGCGTATTTTTCATGCTTTGTCTTTGCGTAGATTTCATACATGCCGCCATACGGCCAGGGGATGTTGGTGCCACCGCCACCGCCACCGCCGTCGCAACCGCCACCGCCACTGCCACCGACGCCGCCAGCGAAACCAGCGACGTCGGCATCTGCGGCGAGTGCCGATCTTCGGTCCGCCAGCCCGACCCTCGAGGTTCGTAAATACCTATATATCGAGAGAATGCCTTTAAAGTTATCACTCGGTCATTGCCAACTCGGAGGTCCCCAAGTTTTTCGTCTGTTTTTTAAGACTACATGCCCGAAAGGGCGATAAGTCGAAAAAAGGATCAATCAATCAATCAATCGTCTGTTTTTTCGCAGGCTGGCCATCCCCTTTTCAGGTTCAAACTTGTTAATTTTTTTTAATTTAATTAATTTTAATTCTCAATTTTCAATGTTTATTCTAATCATTGAGTGTTTTCGCGCATTAGCTGCGAATACTCAATAAAAAATCTGCTTGGAATTTTTGTTTTTATGAAAACAAAAATTGATTCACAAATTCATCGAATATGGAAAAAAAGGCGGTTTCATGAAAAATAAAAATAAATCATAATAATAACAATAATAATGATATATTGATATGAAATATGAAAAATTATTATCATTAAATAAATCACTATTAATTAGACAAATTATTTTCTCTCACCTTCGTTGACGCACTTGTTTTACAACGTTTGACAGCTGCGGTAGTTTGATCCTAAAAAGGGCTGATCAGCCTGCGAAAAACAGATGAAAAACTTAGGGAGGGCCGAGTTGGCTATGACTGAGTCATAACTTTCACGGTATTCGCTCGGTATGTTATTTTATCAAAATTTTTTTCCCCTTGTTTCCTCGTCAAATAATTCATGCCAGAGAATACGGTGTAATCGTCATGTGCAGTTCTTTTTTAGAAGGAAAAACGTGTCTTTCAGACAATTTTTTTGGCGTACGAAGTTGACTTGTGACAAAGAGGCTCAGTACTCTGTTACTGGGGCCGATATTCATTATAACAATTGTTGTGTTGTCTATAGGAACGGATCGCAGCAGTCGTGCGGAAGATGCTGCCCGCTGCTGCGACAACCAGCACTCGAGGGGAGGGCAGCCGCCGGGAGAAGCACCGCCGCGGACGCGGCAGGGGCAGGGGCCGGGGCCGAAGGGGTGGGCGGGGGGGTGGGACCCACATTTTTATAAATAATTAGTTGTAATAAAAATTTACTTTTAAAATTTGACGTCGTCATTAATCTAGAATTATACTGCTAGTTTCCATATAGTCCTGCTATTTGTAAAAATATCGGTAGTTTTTCACAAACTTGTGCATTCCTGAACGTTGGAGTGTACGATTTTGCTTCTAACTATATCTAATATCAAATTATATTATGTGATAAAATAATGCGTGGAATTTCGTCACATTTTTCAGCTCACCCGGTTTGATGTAGCACGCGTTTAAACTTTTTATTATATAAATTGAAATTCATCAATTGTACAACCTTCAGTGGGAAATTCTTAGCTTCCCAATGAATACATGCAGTATATTATTTCTCCACTTTATTATTGTTATCATTATCTTTTAAACAAGTAATAGTTATGTCGGGTTGTTCTGTGGGAAACTATTACTGGAGAGTTTTCAAACTTTGTTACTGAATAATTGAAACTAACGATAAACTATAGAATAACTATTCAGATAATAAGGATTAAATTTGAGACATAC
Source organism: Tenthredo livida (assembly GCA_963992785.1). Classification (NCBI taxonomy): domain Eukaryota; kingdom Metazoa; phylum Arthropoda; class Insecta; order Hymenoptera; family Tenthredinidae; genus Tenthredo; species Tenthredo livida. The sequence goes on from OZ023073.1 coordinate 8,191,255, forward strand.
CCACAACAATAACCTATAATGATATGGGGAAATAATGGAAAGGATGTAGTCTTGTGGATGTAATAAAAGGATGTAATGGGCTGAAAATTGAATAGCCGATAGATAGATGAAATGCTTCGTATAGCATTTGAACAGACTTCGATATCACTAGGCCGAAAAACTCATACCCGACGTAAATAACACCAGGTAATTCAATAAAAAGATTTAATTTCATTGAAATGTGTGAACTTGGATGAAAAAGCTTATATTTGTTAAATCTTCATGCTTCGCGTGGTTCATCGGTGATAATTTCATTACTAAAAAGGTTTTATGCTTGATGAATTTCGATATTTATTTGTACCGAGTCAGAAAAACGCTAATTTGTAAGAAGTGTAACGTGCGGGCCACATCAAACTGGGACGTATGCATTCATATCATGTGTAATCACTCCATCCTCTTACTCTTCTTCTTCATATTTATCAAAAGGTTTATTCTGCGATCGGGTCCAGCCAATCATGTATAGTTACAAGAAAATCGGAGACCGCAACGTCCATAAGTGTAAGAGTTTGGAAAGAATTACCCATACATTACGGGTATTCTCATCTTCGTTGCAATAAAAGAGAAAGGCTGTGTTTGATCGGTACTGCGGATTGTTACCTTAGGAGTAGGTGCGCGAAATGTAGGATGAGTCGGTATTGACGCTTCACGCGACCGCAGCGTCCCTAGGTGCTGACTGGTGTACTAAATAATTACAGACTTCTTCTGCGTCGTGTTCTGCCTCGTGTCACCTGAAAATTTCGTCGCCAAATGCAGCCTTATTTACGGAAAGCAGACGGGTGAAATGAGTTTTCCTGAAAAGTGTGTGTATTTCTACCCTGCGCTTGCTCCCTGGATTAAGTGATAAATGTTCTAATCTCCTTGATGCGATCAAAATACGACAAGTCGATAATTGCAGGGATTCTGATGCCGCCATGTTGAATGTGTATGAATGTCATATAATTTTCGACTATTCGTAATACAAATTATTGGCTGATTTACATAAAAAATCAATAAGCAAGCGCAGTACAGTTTAATTTTAGCTTCTAGAAAAAAATCATTTCCGTGAAATTCGTCCACCCGTGTAGGCAGCATTTGGCGACGAAAATTTATCGCCTCTGACGTCACAAAACATATATAGGACATGCCAGTTCTGTGGCACCTTAACAGGCGACGACGGCATTATCGAAATCAAATGCCCTTACAAAGCTAGATTCGTCACTCTGGAGCAAGCGATAGAACAGAAGCTTGCAGAGGTGCATAGGATCTATGACAAAAACGACCTTGACAGGATGAATAAAAATCATCCTTACTTCTACCAGGTTCAAGGTCAACTGCATATCGCACAAAAAGAATACTGTCACTTTATCCTGTGGACGCCAGAAGGTATGAAAACAATCAAATTCTTGAGAGATGATATCTTTTGGCAAACGAAAATGTTGCCTTACCTATCTAGATTCTATCTCTCTTGCATGCTCCCAGAAATTATCGATCGTAGAACTTTGAGAAATATGAAACTTAGAGAACCACAGTACATACTCGATGCACAAAACAAGGCTAAATAGAGTCACGCATGTATTACTAGGCAAATAGTGAGATGAATGTGTCAATCTATAAAAAAAAGTATTGTGGGGTCGTCTTTTTTTTGTATTATATTGCAAAAAGGGAGCGTCGAACTCATAGCCGCTCTAATCCTCTTGAGAGTACAGGGTGGACTAACCTAGCAACAGTCGTATTGCAGGGAATAGCACTCATGTCATAAAATAACTTGAAACTATGAGTTTGGCTGAAGTTCTCCCCCACGAAAAAAATATATATGTCGGGATATATCTCGGCATATATCTCAGCATATATGTCAAGATATATGTGTCATATACGATCCATGTATGTGACATATACTCATTTTTGCCACTACATATATGCATAGGATATATGCCTGAGTGTATATATCTTGTATATATACGAAGCATATATGTGATGGTATATATGTTGGATATATGCGTATCATATATGTCAGATATATACCGGATATATGTGCGCATATATGCATACACATATATGCGACATATACCTCCAGATTATAGAAGAAATAGTCATTAAGATTTTTTTTATCAATTATTGAATACTTATTACGTTTTATTGTATTTATTTTGTTACAATCTTATTGAAGCTAGTGATAATGGAATATAATTTTATTGTTTATGAAAATAATAATTATGAAACATATAACGAATATTACAATAAGCGAAAAGTCATTCTAATAAAAACATATTTTTAAGTTCTTTGTGTGCAAGCTTCATAAAAGTAAGTATTGATGAATAAAAATTAAAATACAAAATCTTATAAAATCAACTTTTTTAACTATCCAAACGAATATCAATATTTTTTATTTATCTTTATCGCCTTCATCCTCCTCCTATGCATCCTTTTTTTCGTTTTTTTCTTCTGATGGTTTCTGTAATAATTGAAAATATTTTATTTTTTATAGTGACAGCGTAAGTAAATTATTGTGAAATTTTCATTATAATACCTTCAAAGTATTTTTCAACGATCTTAATTTGTTGCATTTTACATTAATGCATCGGCCAAATTCGGTTTCGCTGAATTCTTTTTTAAATCTTTGTTTGACTGTTTCTGCAAGTATACGTATCATCACTTTAATTGTTTTGAAATATAAAATTCTTAAGCAACGAATAGCCCATCGAAATTCGAATGAGAATAGTACTTCAAACAAAATAAATTATCATACCTTTGATTGCCTGTAATTTATCTTTATCCAAACCAGTATGTACTACTGATTTGTCTTTTGCATTTTTAGGAGCCCCACCTTTATAGTTACTTTTAAGCAGCTCATCATGAGGAAAAACTGAGATCAATAATGACGTTGTCATTGCCGTAAATGTTGTACATGCCTCAGCTGCTGCCCATTGAGCGGGCGTAATAAAAACATCACTGCCCGGTTCACCTAATTCTTTCTATATTTTATAAATATAAAATAATAATAGATCTGTACTCAATAAATTTTTCATTTCGTAATAAAATATTTCATAATTATAATTATTATAGACTTGGACAATGAATAAATTTAAGTTTATCAAGAATTTGATTTACTCACATCTATTCATTGCGTCTAAGTTCCCGATAATTATAATTTTGAAAAATAGAAACGTGCTAATTTCTTCAAATGATAGATATAAAAATTAATTAAGCATACTACTTTTTATTTACCATTCGTTGATGCTTCTTTTTACACATGTTAGACGCTGTTGGGGCCATCGAAGATACTGATGGAAGTGCTGACAGAGCACTTTTCAACGCTGCAGCTATGGCTAGAAATAATTGATATTTTTAATATTGCAAATATGAGCAATGTTTCACAATACAAGTATTTGTCAAGATGTATTTAAAAAAATCAGTAAAGACGAAAAAGACGGTGTTTTTCGCAGCACTTTTCATCATTTTGATTTTGAAATATCAAGAATGAAAAGTGAAGGAAAGAAAAAGTAAAATATACACATATAAAATTGGAAGTTAATTGATTTCCGATAGAAGCGAACGTTCGAATTTGATGAGATATGGCAATTTTTCGTTGCCGTCATTCGAATGTCAAGTTCTCCAAATTTCAGATTTTTCTATCGAGCCGTTTTCCAGATCATCGCGCGGATTCATGCGACAGACCGCCGGACCGCCGGACCGACAGACCGACAGACAGACCGACATTTTTCCAAAAACCTGTTTTTCGGATTCCAGAGGGTCGGAAACGTAAAGATTCGTTGGAATTACGAAATCCACTTCTCGACCGAAACCAATACTTTTCTTATATCACCATAGGTGATGAAAAGTAAAAATAACCAACCTTGTTCTAGATCTTTGTGAGTTACGAATTGAGATGTTCCTGGTTTTACACCAATGTCTTCAATTATTGCAATCTCTGGTTCTATAACTCCTTGCTTCCCATTATTCTGTGATAGCTCATCTTTTTGAATCCCATTATTTGCTGGACTCTATAGAAATTATTAGAGATAGGTAATTAATAAAATTCTATAAATTATTTTTTTTTTTTAAATCATTGTATAAAAATACAATCTGTAAATTATCGTTTGTAAAACTTACATCAGTTTCCTCCAATAATTTTTTACGTTTGGCAGTGGGGCTCTTATCAGTATCCTCGTCACTTAAAACCTAAATATATTGTAAATAATTTATTTGATAATTACTACTATGTCACGATTTTGATCAACAAGCATTGATAAATTTATCTTACCACTTCTGTATCATCATCGTTCTTCGTTTCCTCGTTTGCATGCATCCCATTTTTACTGGACTCACCTTCTGGTATGATTTCATAGCTAAGACGTTTTGGGGATTGAATTCCATCAATAGTCTTAAGTTTTTTATTCAACTTAACCAAAGAATCTATAACAATACAGGTAATGTATAGTATTTATCAATGAATAAAATTTTCTGGTCATTTATGATCAAATATTACCTGAAACAGCAATTACTTGTGCACTATAACACCTCCATCCACCCGGCGGTTCTTTTACTGAATCGTGCCATTCGATAACATAAATTTTGTCTGGATCTTCCTCATCATTTATGAACTTTTCATAATCAAAGTTTTTAATGTGATTGACATCAATTCCCGGCGTGTATTTTTTGTCATCTTCACTACCAATCCATTTTACCAATGCCAACAATTTTTTAGTTGAACTATTGAAAAAAAAAATGTAGTCATTAATAATGATTACAAATTTGTTTCAAATCTACCTTAATATTTTCAATTTATTCTATTTATTTAAGATTTATTGAATTTATTTAATAAATTTTAATCAACACAAAAATCAAGCAATACCATCAAACTACAATTTATAAATATAACCTCTATTTGTGCATTTTAAATATCATTTTTGACAAACACTATACTCAGGAGTAACAAATTATTTTAAACATTATACTTACCTTCCCATCGTACAAAAATATATTTTTTTATATTAATATATACTTTTGACAATTTTTATAGCAAAATTAAGATAAATTATTCTTATATAAAGTAAGGTAAAGTGGCCATTACTGGGACAGTGTAAAAAGTGTCAACTAGCTCAAATTGCTGTGATTATTTTGCGGCAGTACGGGGAAAATCCGCCAGGGGCCTCATGCGTCGGAAAGGGTGGAAGCTGGAACGCTATTCGTTGTTGATCACGTGGTTGCAGAGGCCACGTGATCAACACCTGTAACCACGTGATCAACAACGAAGAGCGTTCCAGCTTCCACCCGTTCCGACGCATGAGGCCCCTGGCGGATTTTCGCCGTACTGCCTCAAAATAATCACAGAGCTCTACACGGGGAGTATAGGGCAGTTGACCCACCTCTTATTCTTACACCGTGGGTAGAGCGTAGACTAGCATCCCGCCATTACCTAATTGTTCGCGAGTATAATCCTTCGCAACAACAAAAATCGATTTCTGTTTTGTTTATGAGGTTAGAACTCATCGACGATGTCTGAAAGAAAAAAACGTGGGCCTTATAAAAAATATTTGGAACATGGTAGCGATTATAGTGTCCCCAAACGTACTCGTACTTATTGGAATGCCAAAAACAGACAACGAAATCTTGATAACAGGTATTTGTTTATTTATTTATAATTCTTTACAACGTTTGATATATCTATTTTATTTTATTTAATTTAGCGGGGTTGCTGTTCATATCGATGACTTGAATCAGAATGATGTTGCTGAGGTTACAATTTTTATTTTTATTCTTATTCATATATAGATTAGAATCAAAATAATAATGTGCAGTCTTTTGTCTTCTAATAGCAAGTTGAACCAAGTTTAAACTGCAATGCTGGAACAAACGTCTATAATGCTGATGATTCTGATTCATCTGTCAGTATTGATGAGAATGTTTGTCCAGAGGAGTCTGCTTGTGATAATCCCTTACCGAACGTCATATTAGAGGATGAGGTATAAGATATTAACTACTTCAATCATATAACTTGTGTAAAAATGGAAAATTCACTACTGATTTTTTTTTCAGGAAAATTTTGTGGATGAAGGCTATTATAATTATTGCGACAGCAGCGAAGAACAAACTGATTCTGATCAAAGTGAAGATGATTGTGGAGATGCAGAAGAACCGATAATCGACCGAAGAAATATGGAGCCAGGATATGTACCTGATTATCAAGAAAATCACCATGAGGAAGATAACGATGTTTGCACGACAGAGTGCCTTGATAAAGACAAAAATGATGTTAAATATCCCAAACAAGTACTGTTGAGAACTTTATTAGTTCTCGCAGCTAAATTACGTAAAAATCTAGACAATGAAACAATTACATTAGTCACCAAATTAATTGATGCAGTTATTGATGTTCCTATAAATTTTACCTCTACATATCATTTTAAAAAAATTATTAACCAGCATACGATGCCATTGGAGATTCATCATTTTTGTCCCAACTGTCGAATTTACATTGGTAAAGAGTCACAGATTGTAAATGATGACATTGTCGAGGGTATAGATGATGACGAGCAAGTTATACATTGCCGTGAATGCAATGTCGATATAAATGTAAAAAACAATAGGCGATTAGGTCATATTTTTCTGTATTTGCCTTTAACACCACAATTGCAAGATTTTTGTGAGCGTCATCATGAAGATTTATCGTATGTAAAAAATCGTAAAAAGCAATGTTTATATGCGATCGAAGATATTTTTGATGGGGTTCTGTACAAAAATCATTTCTCAAACGATTCGTCAGAGGATATGATAAGTATTAATTTTAGTATAGATGGAACACCCTTGTTTAAGAGTTCTGTGACTTCGATAACACCCATTTTGTGCACAATAAATGAACTGCATCCTCAACAACGCAAACATCATATTTTTCTAACTAGTGTATTTTTAGGTTCTACCAAGCCTATCATGAATGAATATATTAAGCCTTTCGTTGAAGAATGTAAACTACTATTCGATGAAGGATTTGATTACAATTATGACGGAATTATGTATCGCAAGAAATGCCAAGTTTTGCTTGGAATCTGTGACTCTGTTGAACGCCCTGAACTCAGAGGATCAAAAACCTTCCGTGGACAATATGGATGTGGTTTTTGTAAACATCCAGGCGAAGAAATAGAAAAGGGCAACGGTCACGCAAGGATATATCCAATAAATGATAATGGTAACGCCTACGGGGAAGGATTGCGCTGTCATACAGAGACACTTGAGCATATTAATAACTTTGAGAAAGGTATGAAGTATCGTTCAGCGTTATGTGATGTGCCTAACTTTGACATTATTGACAACTTAGTTCCTGATTGGATGCACTGTGTTGCATTGGGAGTTTGTAGACAGTTCTTAAAATTATGGTTCGATACTAGTTACCATCAAAAAGAGTATTATTTAGGTAATCATCTTAAGTCAATTGATGAGATGCTTTTGTTTTTCAAACCATCCATGGATATCTCGCGGACTCCAAGAAAAATGTCAAAAGATAGGCTACATTTAAAGGCACATGAATTGGTGATATGGTTATTATTCTATAGTTTGCCTATATTGAGACTATTTTTACCGAGCAAATTCGTTCAGCACTGGAGTCTATTAGTAGAAGGTGTGTCGATATTATTGAAAACATCGATTATGGAGTGTGATGTTTATAACGCTCAACGAAATTTATTTAAATTCGTAATCGAAGTAGAAGAATTGTATGGTAAAGAACATTTATCGTTCAACGTTCATTTGTTAACCCATTTACCGCAAAATGTACTCAAGTGGGGTCCACTTTGGACACATAGTGCTTTCTGCTACGAGAATTTTCATCAATTTCTCAAGAAACTAGTGAAAAGTTCAAACTCTGCCGATTTACAAATATTAGATGCATTTCGTTCACAAATTGCACTCTTTAAATTGCAAGATTTGTATGAAGATCTTTTAACATTCCGTCAACATAAATTACTACACGAATTAACTGAAAAAAAAAAAATTCCTCAGATATTAATCTCTGTAAACGGCGTAGGTTTATTAGGAAAATCAGTTTCGGCAGAAGAATTGTGTAGGGACCATTTTTTAGCATTGCAACGAATAAATGTTAACATCGATAAAGAGAGTTGCATTAAATATCATAAACGTGCTTTCATAAATAATGAACTCATTCACAGTAAACAATACACAAAAGTATCCAAAAGAAACAGTTATACTGTTTTATTAGTCAATAATGAAATTTTTGAAATTGAAACTTTTTTAGTAGTAATAGTAGACGACGAGACAAAATGTTTTGCTCTTGGAAAATATTTAATAAAACAGAAAAATAACTGGTTTCGGAACGTAAGATTAGAACACTTGTACTTCGTTAATTGTCAAGACAATTTAGCAGCTATAGAAGCAAAAAATATAGCGCAAAAAGTGACGAACTTACAATTTAAAAATAACGAAACTTCTGTAATTTGTAAGCACCCAAATAAATATGAAATGTTAACCTAAACACTCGCTTCCAATGGCGATAAAGATAAATAAAAAATATTGATATTCGTTTCGATAGTTAAAAAAGTTGATTTTATAAGATTTTGTATTTTAATTTTTATTCATCAATACTTACTTTTATGAAGCTTGCACACAAAGAACTTAAAAATATGTTTTTATTAGAATGACTTTTCGCTTATTGTAATATTCGTTATATGTTTCATACTTAATTATTATTTTCATAAACAATAAAATTATATTCCACTATCACTAGCTTCAATAAGATTGTAACAAAATAAATACAATAAAACGTAATAAGTATTCAATAATTAATAAAAAAAATCTCAATTAGTATTTCTTCTATAATCTGGAGGTATATGTCGCATATATCGCACCCCTAAAACCACACTGTAACATCTCAAAAAATCTTGTTTCTTCAAAATCGCCATAAGACTTCATATAATAGCATTTACATTCATTTGAACGAAAATCCCCTAAAAATATATTTTTTGAGTTGTTACAACATTGTTCTAGGGGTGCGATATGTGTATGCATATATGCGCACATATATCCGGTATATATCTGACATATATGATACGCATATATCCAACATATATACCATCACATATATGCTTCGTATATATACAAGATATATACACTCAGGCATATATCCTATGCATATATGTAGTGGCAAAAATGAGTATATGTCACATACATGGATCGTATATGACACATATATCTTGACATATATGCTGAGATATATGCCGAGATATATCCCGACATATATATTTTTTTCGTGGGGGCTCGTACGACTTCACGATATGAAAAACGTCAGTTGAGTGAAAATTTTTCATGATCATATAATTCAAAAGTATGAAAATATAAGACGTAAACCGACACACACGAACACGCTCAGAAATAATTACAAAACTAATAAGAAAAGTCATTGATGTATATTTTTCAAGATAGTGATCCATTTGACACGATTCAAATGTGACACTGTCACCCTGTGATATGACTGTTCTGCTAGGAATAGTTCGCCCTGTATTCTCAGGAAGGGTTAGAGCATTACAATTATCAACTGACGCACATTCATCCTACACCTTTTCTGTTATCGTATATTATTGCATCACAATTTTTTTTGATAGATCATGATATTCTGGTTCTCTAGTGGGTATCTGGCATCTTGCAACCTTCTAGCACGTTTCGAACTAACAGCATTGTGCATGATAATTTGGTATAGTTTTTCAGTTATACGTTTGCAAGTCATACGCCTGTACGGCAACAGTCCGTACAATCGATACACGTTTACTTTTTGTCAGGTGATACATTCGAGATGTCTGACAAAAGTAAATCCGTTTCGAGTGTTGCGTGCTAGCTGCTGTTCAATAGAGCATCATAGTTATGATTATCGATTACGTAACTATACGCATGTGGCGATGGGACTATTCATGAGAGTATATGATCAAACTGCAGCAAACTATATCCAATAATTAATGAGTTATGCTTTTGTTACAGAAACAGAAAAGGTTGATCATACCAGGACTCAACCAGACTACGAGAGGGATTGCAAATAAGTTAGTCTACAGCAGAGCAGAACCACAGAGAGCAACGAGATCTGCATATTATTCGAAATTGCTTGTGCCGCTAAGTAAGTGTAGTGAACTTTTAAGTAGTCATGTATTTGACAAACAATTGCAAAAGCTGTTCTACAATGATCGCACCAGTCTTATTGAGAGGAACTGAGTCAATTTTATGAAATTGAAAATAAACCCATGCACCAATATATGAATTGATCACATGGAAAGCTATACAAATTGACTTTGCCAAAACTAATTCAAAAATTTCTCTTACACAGATACCTGTCGATACCAGACGAATTGTTTTGTGCGGACGAAGGATTATGAGATCAACCCTGAAGCAATTATACTATTTATTAATTAATTTGTATGGTTAGGCGTATTGAATATTAGAATCAATTGAGGTGACTATGATTATAGGCAAACTAGGAACTCAGTCGACTGATCTTCGTGAGGGGGTCTGCGACTGAGATTTTTATATGGACTATTTCATTTTTTGCAAATTAATAAAAACTAGAGAAATGCTTTCTACAATTTTTAGATTATGGAAGTATATATGTATTGGAACTGTAACATAGCAAGTCACAAGTCTCCCCAAGCCACGCGGGGAAACCAAAGTAAATTCAAAAGCAACGAAAATATGCGAAGCTAGCCGAGGACGATCGGACGCGAGGTCCGATCGTCACTCGAGTTACGAACATCTTAGCGACAAGTGAGCAGAAAGTAATCGTAATTCCGTAATATATCCAAACCCCATATTGATTTAAGGTCAGTACCTTCACCCAATATTAAATTAATCAAGTCAGTAATTTCACGCATCCTCACATCACACACTACACGCCCACACTTGTATTAGCTTCAAGACTTTGAATGAATTAGCATTATAATCTCTAAACTCATATCACACGACCACGTTTACTCTCCCTCACACCCCGTCCTATTTTACCATCAATTTCTAATCGGCTATCCAGCCCGTTACAGAACATGAATTTCAATTTTCTGCAATGCAATTGTATGCGCAGGGAACCTTTCGCAGAAGATCTTCTACGTATTTCTGTGAAGGTTCCCTGCGCTGAAATTTTATCGCAGACGGTTGAATTATTTTTGCTATACAAATACACCATACAGTGAGGATTGTAGTAAGTGTTTTCTCATTGGACCTTTTATGATCACTTGCAGAAATAAAAAATTTTAGCAAAGTTTCATTCATCGGAATGAAGATATCAAACATGCCGAATAACATGAAATTATATGAAAAATGTGCAACTCAGTTTATACACGTTGACATTATTCAATCGAAAGTTTATTTGGAAATTTAGAATTGTTTGAACGATAATTTCGAGTAGAATTACTGGATTAATGTTTAATGTGTCACGTCTATTATCAATTTTTATGTACCCAGTTTATAAATGAACTCGATGTTAAGACATGAATAAATAATTTCAGTTTTGTGATGTATTGGCTGTGAAATTGTTTACAGACATGAAAGAATTCAGATTTAAGATATATTCTTGATATTTAACAAATGGTGTGAAATTTAGGGCCCTCTGATTTGCGCCCATATTTTAGCGGGGTCCTGTCGGGTTTAATTCTCAAACTCAACGCGCGGCGGCGCTGCGAACGATCGAAAAAATGGCGGTCCCCCTCGGACAGCCTTAAAGCGTTGCTGTATCCCACACCGTTGCGGCTCCCGGCTACCGAACATGGCCAGCAGCACGAAGAAAAAGCGCGACGGGCATTAAAAATCGACCGCAAGGTTCATATCACGGAGTGTGGCCTGTTTATTGATGAGGAGCTACCGTACATCGGCGCTTCGCCAGACGGTTTGATTGACGACGATGGGATTGTGGAAATCAAATGCCCATTTGCCGTTAGAAATTTCACCCCGCAGGAGGCACTTGCTCAGAAGATAGTAAACTTGCATTGTATCTTTGACAAGCTCGGCGAAAAAATGAACGAGAACCACGAGTATTACTATCAAGTACAAGGTCAGCTGCACGTGACCCGTAGGGAGTACTGCATATTCGCCGTTTGGACGCCTGCACCAGGTATAAAAAGTATATTCGATCAAAGAAACGACGAGTTTTGGTCCCAAAAAATGGAACCATTTTTGACGAGATTCTATAAATGCTGTATGATACCTGAAATAGCTGATAGCCGCTCGTTGAGAAATATGGATATCAGGGACCCACAGTACATTTTAGACGCTCGTCAAGAAAAGGAAACTAACAAAAAAAAAACAAAAAAAAACCTATAAAAACAGTTAATAAACTTCTGAAATAAAAAATTAGGACTATCGGATGGGCCTTAAATGGTGTTCGCGATTGTGACAGAAATCGTATAGAACGCTTTACTCGTCAGCTTCTCTTCGTGCGTGGTATGGATCATATAATATCGGCGTAACATGACAGTAGCAGTATCCGAAAAACGTATCATATCTTTCTGATTCATTTAAAATCATTTAATTGTACGTTAGCGGCACGAATCGAATGAATGTACAAGCCTCAATTAGTCACGGGTGTCCGTAATCTCAGTCGATAGCTCGGGTTACACCGTTCTGGCGGGCGGTAGTATGACAGGTTAAAACATTTCACCACGAATCTCCCGTCATATCAATTATGTTGTACGTTCATTCTTTTGCAAGTAATTGTTGTAATCCACACTCGCACGAAGCAAGCCAAAATAGTTCAAATTAATTATAATCTATAGTACGCAAAAAAAATTCCGTTCATTTTACGTGCGTTGAGAAATAAATTATGTTATCGCATGCTGTAGAACATATAGCTCGGAAGAGTCATGAAATATCTAAGATGAACATTACGTAGTTAGTCATGAATTATTTAATTACTAAGCCATTATACATTCGTCCGAACATGCCACGATACGTAATAAGTGTTCAAGGAGATGATTGCAATATTATTGATGGCTAAAAGAGATATATGAAAAATTCTAAACTACGTTATGGTAACGTTTAACGATCCTGTCATACGACTGCCAGTCAGAACGACACCCGCTCTCGATTGGGATTACGCACAATGGAGATTCGGATTGCTGTCAAACCGCAACGGTTTGCCGGTAATAACAAATGGAAATATATATATATATATATATAGGTGCAGCTCCCGAAATATATACAAGGCCTACCGTAGGAATGATTATGAGATGTGTCCCAAAGTATTGTCTAATTATTTCCCCCATATTGGTTTGGTCGTTAATTTCTAACATATACTTGCCACCCTTCGAATCGATAGATAATGACGCAAAAGAGTGCCTGAATTTTTCATATTCTTAGCTTGATTGGAAAGGGTGCCGAAATCAAATTGACATTGGAGAAATTGAAATAAAAAAGGTTTCTCTCAATTTTCAAGTACCTAATAAAGGCAACTATTGATTACTTCAGCAAAATTATATGATGAAGCCAAAAGAGTTAATGACTCAATGATTTGGTCAGAAAAAAAATAACGGGAAACAAACTTAGAATGACAAAAAAATAAATATTTTCGGCCAAAAAAAGTATTCGATGGTGTTCTTATCGCATTGCCACTTTATACAGACTATATTTATAATTTCACATGAAATGCTCATCTATGGTATGAACGTTACAACATATCATACGTCATCGATAGGTTTGAAAATAGTCCCTTTGTTACAATCAGGAAACCTTCTTTGATGATTGCTTACACCTTGAATAATAAATTGCATTCATTTTTCATTTTTCCTATGCAATTTGTTCTACTCCTCTAGTGCCCGGTTTCACAAAAGAAAGTTGTCCCCAGGTTTTTGCAATTTTGCAATTTCAAATTGATTTCGGCACCCTTTCCAATGAAGTTGAGAATCTGAAAAATGCAGATATCGGTTTCGCGTCATTATCTATCGATTCAAGGGGTCGCAAGTATGTGTTAGAAATTAATGACCACCCTAATGTACATGTGTTTCATTATTTTCAGGTATTTACCATAATTTGTGTTCCAACCTTTTCAGGCAGTCCTTGGGGCCATTCATAAATTACCCAGCAAACACACATTGCAGGGCCATTGCTAAATAGGTGGAGGAATGCCGATACTTGAGTTGCCGAACCGCTGCCGGAAGACTTGTGATGGGCCTGTACCCTGGTGTCACAGTGGCCGACAGCTGGGCCAGTGCCGGCAGTGTTATACCGGCCCAACGTTTGGCCAGCGCAAGGCCAGCAATGGCCCAACAAAAGCCCAATACTGATCAGCCGATGATCCGATCATTCTATTTTTGTTTATTTTCGATATAATCCGGATAAAAAATATTTTTTTCACCAGTTGATTCCTTTTCGAGCGGTAGAGCACACAGTTGATATTTCCTGGATGTTAGAAATTATCTCTTCAAAGACTAATCAGATATATTCATGTGGGTCACCCATCCGACTTCTGGCTGCAGTTGAAATTGCTTAACTTCGTTGATCGTCCGATGTCCGGTGTTCATCTAGACCTAATGGTCACCTGTTACAAAACTTGACACTTTTTGACTCGATAGGTAAAATTTTATTTGTGAGGATTTACATCAATATTTCATGGTCATTTTGAAGATTTCTGATAATTAAATAGTAGGTATATAGTATACTTTTATTCGATTGCTTAGAAAAATTCTTTGTCCGGTAAATTCGGTGAAAGTGTTAGAAATACTGCAGTCAGCAGAAAAGCTCATAGGGGAGAGCGGGGCAAAGAGGTAACCTCTGCAAAAAAGCAAAAAAAATTCGGAAGATGTTCGATTTTTTTTTTAATAAAATTGTTTCCCGAAGAAATTTTTTTTTTTTCAATTTAATTTCGAAAATTTGGCTGAGGTGCCCCCTTTGCCCCGCTGCCCTCTTTGCCAACCTCTGCCCTACTATGTACGTCGGCGAATCAACGACCGAATGCCGGTAGAAAAGTGCCGGAGTTGTCAATGCCGGGCCATTAACATACAGATGCAAGTGTGTTTGGAAACGGCTAAGTGATGGCAACTCGGTTGTGGCAAGATGCAAAACGCCCTGCAGGAAATCAGTAGTTGGTAACCAACACCGTTCCATCAATGGTTGGATACTGGTAAAACTTTACCGAAATACCGCTATCTTACATGTAGTGGCGCCGCAAAGGCTTGCCTAGACCAGCACATTGCCAGCACTGCCAGTGCTGGGCCATTATGATTTCGGCAGTTCTGTGTTTGCTGGGTATATACGTGCTTAGGGGCTTCGGGGAGGGATCCATGCATTTTACGTTTGATTTTTACTTATTCTGATCGAGTTTCATTCATGGAGCTCGTCGAGCTGCGAATCGTCGCGCAGCTATAATATAGAGTTTTCTATATTTACATGTTTTCATATGATTTTTACGGTGCCGCGAATGGAACAATGCCTTTGATATTGATGATATTCCTCCATAATTGTATACTTTATGCAGCAAAACACACCCCGCGATATCATCGGTATTATCAGTCTGCAAAATTGTTGAGCATCCGATGCGTTGGGTACTCGTGTGAATGGTATATATATGTCGGAGAGATAACCCAACGGGAGTCAGGGAAGTCCATGATTGCTCTTGCAGGGAGCTTGTTTAAAAATAATATGGTCCAAATCGCTAATAGTTATGACACAAAGTAATATAATCTTAATCCACTAAGATTGTCTCTATATCTAATACACTAACAATAAGCTATCCCGTACAGGGCGAAGCGATAACGAATCCACCCTGCCTGTAGAATTTCTCAATGCAATTCTTATAGTTTCTGTACCAACCACTGGCTCGGTTCAAATGCAACTGACTCTTAAAATCAGCATCTTCTAGGGCTGTGGCTACGTTCGACAAAGGCTCTGGTTCTCAGAGTCTTCATCTCGCATCCCCCTCTACGCCACTCATTCGGCTAAGGGTCTATGACTAATCCTCATACTAACAAATATGCCTAGACTAAATATAAACCAATAGTTTCGATATTTAATAAACACCACAGCCGTGAGAAAGCGTGTCCAGAATATCACGCGCCGACATATATGTGAATTAGATTCTCGCCAATTGGACGGGCGATTTCAACTGACTTGAATAACTTCGACTGACTTCGAACAACTGAAAGACCACGCGACTAACCACGCAACCGTAATAAGTTAATGTATCTGAGACTGTCTGAAACTAGTAATTATTGCGAAAACTTTCGACTATGACGTACCTACATGGATATTAAACGATCGCAAGTGACTGACGGAATCTCGTAATGTAAAGGGTATTTTGAAAATTCCGTAAGGTACCTTGGGGGGTTACCCGCAATCCTTATTATCTTCTATATGTGCGAGGGGTAGAAGGCTGCAATGCTCCTCACGTAACTTTTTTTTTCGATTCACACACTAGTGCTCCATCTTCAATTCTTAGTCAACTGGTTTGCCAGAACTTTCGTGCCTTTCAAATCATACTGAGGTAAAATCTTGAAAGTATACACTCGGCGCCAAATAATTCAATTTCTATGGTCCGCGGGCTCTTGATTTTTGGCGATATTTATCCGATAGACAGTACCAACTGATTTTGAATCAACTTATCCTTGAAAACTCGTATTTCAGCGTTTGATAGCTGAAGTTCAGAGAAGTTAGCCTGCATGGGCAGATTGCAAAACTGGCGCACGCACAGTCGACTGTATACTTTCAAGATTTGCTCACGGTATGTACCGCGAGCTGCACCCAATCATAGTAAATTCGCAGAAGTATAAGCGTCCAATCGAAGTCAAATATAAAATCGATGGTTTTGGAGTCGCGGCGAAAGGCGCCTTACGTCATTTTCAAACAACCCCTATGAGACTGTATGAATGTACCGCGGTAATACCTGTGTACGTTGCGTACCGCCCGCTCGGCGTTTCACCCGGAGTATTCGGTACGCAAGCCTGATGCTTGTGATCCGCTCACAATTTTTTCTCTTTCGCTGACCTGTATGCATTAGCGATGAACGCATTCGTTGAAATCTTGACTGCTTTCCAAGCGAAGGCTGAAAACCTGAAGTCCGACAGGTTCCAGAACATACCTCACCGAAGCTAGTCGAGTACGAATGTTGCGCTCCGGCGCACGTTTATCGCATTTCGGACATTTTATGGTTTTTATTGGTTTTGGTACTTTTTGTTGGATGACTCCATTCAATGGTGGTAACTGTAGTATTGATGACAGTATGCGTCGCGTATTTGGTGTTTGGCAGGTGCGACTGTAACGTATCTCTGAATGTACAGGTGACCGGCGAGAGATAAACTGACCGCATACGGTTGTAGACCGTTCTAGAGTGTTCGTATATGTATATTTAACGCAAACTCGTCAGGACTGTCGATTGGCAACGAGTTTAAAATATATCTACAGAGCTCGAGGGACAAGTTTAAGAACACGTGTCGTAACTAACCGAATTCAGAGCCCAAGGGCCAAAGTTTGACACGTGTCGTAATTGACCGAATTTAGTATGTCTACGGAGCACAAAAGCCAAAGTTGGAGACGTGTCACAATTGACCGAATTCAGTATGTCTACGGAGCACAAAAGCCAAAGTTTAACACGCGTCGTAATTGACCGAATTCAGTATGTCTACGGAGCAGAAAAGCCAAAGTTGAATACGTGTCGTAATTGACCGAATTCAGTATGTCTACGGAGCACAAAAGCCGAAGTTTAACACGTGTCGTAATTGACCGAATTCGGTATGTCTACGGAGCACAAAAGCCAAAGTTGAATACGTGTCGTAACGACGACGATTCTCAATATTCACGAAACCTACAACAATAATTTCGACACAGAGCAAAAATGCAATAGCATCACGTTGAAATAATAGACAATACCCTGGATATGTTATTGAGAATGGTTCAACTGGTTTCAACCGAAGCGATATCATCAACCCACCCTATAATTCTGCAGGCATGAATTCTCAACGCTGGAATTACATGTTACTTCTTCATTTGGGGTCTTGTCCCCTGTTTTAAATATCAGAATATAACTGAGGGATTTGTTGATGGTTAGAACAAAAGTAACTCGGTTAACCAACTAATATTTATTAATAGTACTGTAGGTGGAATAGGTAGAGTAAATTTTGGAGTCCCTTGTTGTCAGTAAAGAGGATCGTTGAGAAGTAAAGAATGTGTGATTAAAAAGGAGAGTAGAAGTGTAGGAGATGAAGGTTGACTGGAAAGTTAGTTTGCTATGACAATGGCATAATGAGGATTATCAGTAAAGAGGATGATTGTAGGCAAGGTGGGGATGAGAGGATTGCTGACCGATGTAGCAGGTCAGCGTGAGAAAGGTAGCGAGCAGTGGCGTAACTGTAGGGTGGCATGACTGGTAAAATGCCACGGGCCCCCGACCGGAGAGGGCCCCCGGCCCAAGAGGGCCGCGAGCACAGGAGGATGCTAACATTTATTTCCACAAAATTTAGTAGGATTTATTATATTTGTATTCAATTAATTCAAGTTACCTACTAAAGTATACAGACCCGAATTGAACAAAAAATGTATCAAGATTTGAACGCATACGTAAGGAGAAGATATCGCCCAGTTTTAGAACGCATCCGGCACGTAGCATTGAAGTTCTCGCCACTTGTAGACGCGGCGCTGTAGCAACCTTTATTTACACCTTCATTGTAACAACGCTGTCAGTTACCAAAACAGCAACGAAAAATGCACACAATAATTATAGTAGCGATTGTACATACGTCCGTTACGTAGTGATTTATTAAGAAGAGACTACAACGTTGGTTGAGCTTTTTTACATTGAGAGAGGGCCCCATCCGATGAATTTGCCACGGGCCTCAACGGTATAGTTACGCCGCTGGTAGCGAGGTGGGAAGACAGGGTGTAAGGAGATATGACAGTAAAGTTGGACAGTGGAACGTGGAGTAGGACGTAACATACATACAACAAGCCTGGAAACATGTTACAGTTTCATCTGTTACAGCCATTCGTAGTATACTGGTAGTATCGCGTATATTTGTGACACGGGCGAGTGACCTATAGTATTACATCCATATAAAAGTACCAGACTCACAAAGGCCATGAAGTCATCGCGAATGCGGAAAATATTCGCCTGCGCACATTGTTCGCAAATGACTGGCTTCCGTGGGGGCATGTTTCAGGAACCGTTGCCCACCGCGTTCTCAGCGTCGACTTCGAGAACAGTAGAAGTTTGGACTAATGTTTTCGTTACTCAATCCATATTGATTCGCGTGAGCGAAGGACTTGAGCACGGATCCCAAGCATCGGTCATGCGTGCGGAATACTCTTGACGGACCTCCGCGCGGACGTGACTCAGTGTGCACACAAGTATCGGACGCCAAAAATTTTGTAAGCAATAACAGAAGGGTAACATCCACGTCAATTCATCCGCACGTTTCACACGATGCTCTCGAAAGTTGCCCAAAGATGTTGTCGTCTATTGTCTCATCAATTGAAGTTATTTTTTCAAATAAGAGACGCGGTCAGAGCTTATGTGTAGTAAATTCTGAAATATTTTCGATCTGAGTAGAACCGAGATGCTGCTCGACATCAGTCTGATGTTATATGTGAGTTGCTGAACAAGAAACTCACATCGTCGGACGTGCTTTTCACGTTTCAAATCACATCTTCGAAGATGAATTTGAAAAAAATAGGAATCGAACGGAGATCACTTCCTAAACACGTCATTTTTCAGGTGAATTTTTTCTTTATTTTACTTTTTTTTTCAAATAAAAATCATGGGATTTTCAATAATTGTCGTGATTTTCAATAATTTCCTTGTTATTGTTTGAGGAAATCTCAAGTAACGTAGAAAGCATAATTCTATAACTGTCGACTACTTTTGGCGTAAACCCTAGTACAACGATGTGAGTTTCTTGTTCAGCAACTCACGTGACATATAAGGCTGATGTCGAGCAGCGTTTCAGCTCAATTGAAATCGAAGATATTTCCTAAGTTATGAAAAATAATCTTTGAGCGCGGTAAAATCGCGAAAAACTTGCTTTCTTTCAATAGATTGTCGTAAAATTACCCACAGGCACACCTAGCGTGTTTGATTGTGACACCGGCGTGAAGTTGGCCCCACAGTCTTCTGCCTCTTTCCTTTTCTATGCAACTATGAAGGATAGGAGGAGACAGATGACTGTGGTGCCAACTTCATACCGGTCTAAATCAAACACGCCAAGCATATGGGTTCCTGTGATTACAACTAAAATAAAGTCGTGGCGTAAAACAAATGGGAGATGTCTACGATATCAAACTGCATGAATTTCTCGTTTACTCGTTTATTCACTCTTGTAATCAACGATCACAAGATTTTGAATAACTTGAACGGATTGTCATTTCAAACTATGTGATCCCATACTATACCGTATTAATTTCACGATCTCAATTTTCAGAACAATATTGAACTCAAAAATATTTGATATCGAAGTA
The DNA here is from genome assembly GCA_963992785.1 of Tenthredo livida. Classification (NCBI taxonomy): domain Eukaryota; kingdom Metazoa; phylum Arthropoda; class Insecta; order Hymenoptera; family Tenthredinidae; genus Tenthredo; species Tenthredo livida. The sequence continues at coordinate 8,211,685 of OZ023073.1, forward strand.
AACCCCCCCCCCCCCCCCCCATGCTAGGTAAATTATGCATGACTCTCAGATGTAATATTAGGAAAGAATCGGGCAGCCCGCAACGCCTTAGGTTGTCTCAAGTATCAGCGCTGTGCATATGTCGCCAAGAAGGATTATCCAGGAATGACGGTCGACAGAGACGCGTCCCCCCTCAATGGACTGTCGTATTCGCGCGGTACTCTAGGATCACAAGTCGCGGATGGATGACCCGACTTATATTCGAATCGTTGCAAATGCCTGATACAGACGGATTTAGTTTACAGGAAAGTTTGCTGGAATAATCTAACAATTGCTTTGTCATTTGCAGAACCACGTATTATGCGAGATGGTAAACCATCTGCGGATTCACGAAGGATGTCCAGTATTCTCGAGGGATTGATTCTCACATACAACCTCTGACTTCGCGTTTACCTTGATTTGCTAATACCCGATCGATATGTAATTGATCATTGATCATTGATCTGTAATCGGATCTTTCTATGGAATTATTTTTTTAATTTGTCAAATTGTTAGTAAAATATATGGCATAAATAATTATTGTTTCGTAAACTACTGAAGTAACAGAACTCGTAGAAAACAAAAAGTAGAAGTAATCCGCAAATCGATGTCAATAACCAACTCGTGTATGTATACTAGGGTGTGTCAGAAAAAAAATAATTTTTTTGCTACCTTCTGAACGGATAGTTCTCGTCAAGACAGAGAGATTCCCCGCTGGAAAATGTCCTATGTCAAGGCTAAGTGGTTCCGAAACTTTTTTTTAGTTTTCCGTTTTACATAGGAATTGGAATCTTCCATAGGAAAATGCAAAACTAAAAAAAAGTTTCGGAACCACTTAGCCTTGACATAGGACATTTTCCAGCGGGGAATCTCTCTGTCTTGACGAGAACTATCCGTTCAGAAGGTAGCAAAAAAATTTTTTTTTTTCTGACACACCCTAATGTATACGTAAAATAAACGAAGTGTTACAAGATTTAGATACGTATTTGTTTTTAATGGTTTCCCGGTTTCGTACGTTGTAAGATGAAGTATTTCTCATATTATATTCGTTACATATTCCTGAACATATATTTTTTGTTTATCCACGTGGGATTATATTCTGCCCGTTATTCAATTATCCAAACAATCATTTCTGAATACCATTACGTAGTATTACATACATGTGGGGCCAATGCTAACTTGACCAGTGTTGAACCCCCCCCCCCCCCCCCCCCCCGACCGTCTCGAAATCATTTTAGTTTTTAATTCAACATTCTACTTCGTGAATGATGCGTCTAGATTTATTTTTAGATTTTTCTATTCAGCCGTTAGTTTTCTATAAATTTTGGTCGGTTGATTGAGAAAAACTTTAAAAAATGGGCTTTCTCAATCAACTTCAAAAATTCATAAAAAAATGAACAGCTGAATAAAAAAATCTGAAAATAAATGTTAGCCGCATTTTTCATTGAGTAGAATGTTAAAAAAAAAATCAAATGATGTCGAGATGGTCGGAGTTTGACACTGATCGAGTTGGCGTGGCCATATAAATTCACGTCGTTATTCATTCCGAACGTGTCACGTTACCATTCATGTAAAAAAATTCGAGTCAGTAACGTTGGTAAGGTTATCATTTGAGATCCAGACATTTGACAGACCCCGTTTTATCTCCATGAGCATTTCGCTAGCTCCCGGTAGGTGGTAGCACTTCTGACTGGTGTCATATGGGTTTGAAACCCGACTAAACTATCCAGAGGGCGTTCTACCGAATGCTAGATTTCGGATCGAGTACTGTGGCACCTGAAACAGCTCGAAAAATTGACTTGTGGTTGGCCAGGGGGAGACTGCCGGAACAAAGACATGAAAGAAAGCAGCCATTGGAACAAAGACCTGAAATAGCCATTTGGATGACTGAAATAATACTAAGGGCCAGTTCCACAACACGATTTTAACCAGAGTTTAGCGTTAAACTCCCGTTAAATTTGAGCTCGACCAATCAGAACTGTCTTTTAGAGGACTTAACTCGAGTTTAACGCTAAACTCTGGTTAAAATCGTGTTGTGGAACTGGCCCTAAATAGTATTAGCAGCGAGATTAGCAAAGCCACGAACCTAGTCGAGGCCATATCTCGTCATTGCAGGCTTCATACCCCCTTTTCTTCTCAGAATGGAGTGAAAGGGAAAAAGTTTGGTAGAAAAAGAGAAAAAATAGACCTAGTTGAAGTTTGGAACGTTCTTGGAACGGTTTTTAAAAACCAATATTTTCAGACCTCCAATTTTTTTTTCGACAGAATATGAATGCCAACTACAAAATATGATGAAAATCGGTTCAAAAATATGCCGCCCCTTGAGTTTGAATTGGACATATAATGCAAAAAACATTCTGGCTACTGACATGATTGAGTATTGCACTTCATATTCACAGAGAAGTCTTTTTTCGAAGTCAGAACTCTGTCAAAAAATTTGTGAAAATTAAAAAAAAATGGACGATACGGTTAGGGGGTAAAAAAGCATAAAGAAACGGAGAATAAATTCTCGCGGCTGGAAAAATCGAGTGTTGCACTTCATATTCACAGGGAAGCCTTTTTTCGAAGTCAGAACGCTGTAAAAAAATTTGTGAAAATTAAAGAAAATAGGACGACACGGTTAGGGGGTGAAAAAGCATAAAGAAACGGAAAATAAAATCTCGCGGCTGGAAAAATCGAGTGTTGCGCTTCATATTCACAGAGAAGTCTTTTTTCGAAGTCAGAACGCTGTAAAAAAATTTGTGAAAATTGAAAAAAATAGGACGACACGGTTAGGGGGTGAAAAAGCATGAAAAAACGGAAAATGAATTCTCGCGGCTGGAAAAATCGAGTGTTGCACTTCATATTCACAGGAAAGTCTTTTTTTGAAGTCAGACGTCTGTCAAAAAATTTGTGAAAATTAAAAAAAAATGGGACGACACGGTTAGGGGGTGAAAAAGCATGAAGAAACGGAAAATAAATTCTCGCGGCTGGAAAAATCGAGTGTTGCACTTCATATTCACAGGGAAGTCTTTTTTCGAAGTCAGAACGCTGTTAAAAAATTTGTGAAAATTAGAAAAAATAGGACGACACGGTTAGGGGGTGAAAAAGCATAAAGAAACGGAAAATGAATTCTCGCGGCTGGGAAAATCGAGTGTTGCACTTCATATTCACAGGGAAGCCTTTTTTCGAAGTCAGAACGCTGTAAAAAAATTTGTGAAAATTAAAGAAAATAGGACGACACGGTTAGGGGGTGAAAAAGCATAAAGAAACGGAAAATAAATTCTCGCGGCTGGAAAAATCGAGTGTTGCACTTCATATTCACAGGGAAGTCTTTTTTCGAAGTCAGAACGCTGTAAAAAAATTTGTGAAAATTAAAAAAAATAGGACGACACGGTTAGGGGGTGAAAAAGCATGAAGAAACGGAAAATAAATTCTCGCGGCTGGAAAAATCGAGTGTTGCACTTCATATTCACAGGAAAGTCTTTTTTTGAAGTCAGACGTCTGTGAAAAAATTTGTGAAAATTAAAAAAAATAGGACGACACGGTTAGGGGGTGAAAAAGCATGAAGAAACGGAAAATGAATTCTCGCGGCTGGAAAAATCGAGTGTTGCACTTCATATTCACAGGGAAGTCTTTTTTCGAAGTCAGAACGCTGTAAAAAAATTTGTGAAAATTAAAAAAAATAGGACGACACGGTTAGAGGGTGAAAAAGCATGAAAAAACGGAAAATAAATTCTCGCGGCTGGAAAAATCGAGTGTTGCACTTCATATTCACAGGGAAGTCTTTTTTTGAAGTCAGAAGTCTGTCTAAAAATTTGTGAAAATCAAAAAAAATAGGACGACACGGTTAGGGGGTGAAAAAGCATAAAGAAACGGAAAATAAATTCTCGCGGCTGGAAAAATCGAGTGTTGCACTTCATATTCACAGGGAAGTCTTTTTCCGAAGTCAGAACGCTGTAAAAAAATTTGTGAAAATTAAAAAAAATAGGACGACACGGTTAGGGGGTGAAAAAGCATAAAGAAACGGAAAATAAATTCTCGCGGCTGGAAAAATCGAGTGTTGCGCTTCATATTCACAGGGAAGTCTTTTTTTGAAGTCAGAACGCTGTAAAAAAATTTGTGAAAATTAAAAAAAATAGGACGACACGGTTAGGGGGTGAAAAAGCATGAAAAAACGGAAAATAAATTCTCGCGGCTGGAAAAATCGAGTGTTGCACTTCATATTCACAGGGAAGTCTTTTTTTGAAGTCAGAAGTCTGTCTAAAAATTTGTGAAAATCAAAAAAAATAGGACGACATGGTTAGGGGGTGAAAAAGCATGAAAAAACGGAAAATAAATTCTCGCGGCTGGAAAAATCGAGTGTTGCACTTCATATTCACAGAGGAACCTTTTTTTGAAGTCAGAAGTCTGTCAAAAAATTTGTGAAAATCAAAAAAAATAGGACGACATTGTTAGGGGGTGAGAAAGCATCAAAAAAATGGAAAATAAATTCTCACGGCTGGAAAAATCGAGTGTTGCACTTCATATTCACAGGAAAGTCTTTTTTTGAAGTCAGACGTCTGTGAAAAAATTTGTGAAAATTAAAAAAAATAGGACGACACGGTTAGGGGGTGAAAAAGCATGAAAAAACGGAAAATAAATTCTCGCGGCTGGAAAAATCGAGTGTTGCACTTCATATTCACAGAGGAACCTTTTTTTGAAGTCAGAAGTCTGTCAAAAAATTTGTGAAAATCAAAAAAAATAGGACGACATTGTTAGGGGGTGAGAAAGCATCAAAAAAATGGAAAATAAATTCTCACGGCTGGAAAAATCGAGTGTTGCACTTCATATTCACAGGAAAGTCTTTTTTTGAAGTCAGACGTCTGTCAAAAAATTTGTGAAAATTAAAAAAAATAGGACGACACGGTTAGGGGGTGAAAAAGCATGAAGAAACGGAAAATAAATTCTCGCGGCTGGAAAAATCGAGTGTTGCACTTCATATTCACAGAGGAACCTTTTTTTGAAGTCAGAAGTCTGTCAAAAAATTTGTGAAAATCAAAAAAAATAGGACGACATGGTTAGGGGTTGAGAAAGCATAAAAAAATGGAAAATAAATTCTCACGGCTGGAAAAATCGAGTGTTGCACTTCATATTCGCGGGGTATATTTCCTTCGGAGTCAGAGGTCTGTCAAAAAAATACTGAAAATTAAAAAAAGATTTTTCATCCAACCTTTACATCTCGAAATTTCATTCGTCAACGCTCCGGGACGCATCTCGGACGGCTCTGAATTCAGGAAACTGCAGCAATTTTGGAGTGAAATTTTAAGTGCTTCTCAGGCCGACGCCATTGACTCTGGATACATATGCTTTCACGGACTTTTTTATTGGAAATTTTGTACTCTACAAAACTGGTATATACTTTTCATCTCCATCTGGTCCGGTTTTGGCAGCGTTCGCAGTTGAAGCTAGCGGTGCGCAATTTTTTGGTCATTTTTCTATAGTTTTTGAATTTGTTAACATATTTTGCAAAGCTTCTATTTTCACAAACACGGATTCAAGATCAGTAGATCATCGCCTCGATGCGTATACTTTTTATTCGCCCCAAATCACTTGCATTTATAGTGCTATTCCGCGTGGCCTAAACTCAATTCTTTCTTCATTCCTCAAGCGTTTGCCAACACTTCGATCGTGATCTCGCAGTTCATAGGTAGCACTGTTACGGCTCATTTGTGTGACACTTATTGTAGATGGAGACGAGTGTTAGCATTTTTCAACCACTTTCATTGTGCGAACTTCATAGTGGTTGATATTTCCATACTACGCGTAAAGATACTATCCTAATTCACATCATACACGATGTCGAATCATCTTAATAGTGAAGCCTCTGTCCAACGATTGGCAGATGCAATATCCAGTTTGATCGTTGATATTGACGACGTAGATTTAATGGCAGACTCTAGGAAAAGCTTGATTATTCCGGTAAGTGTAAAAACCGTGTATATTATTTTAGAAATATGTGTGAAATAAAAGTCGCGAAGTAATTTTTACTGTGCCACTAAAATTGGCTGATTTCAAATAATGAATTCGAATGAGATTCGAATGGGATTCAAAAATCTGCGACAAGGGGTTGGACTGACAAGCTTCATGTCTCTCACTTATGAATGACACGTGGATATGTCACTTTATAATATTACTTATACTTATAAGTTGTACGTCGTGGAAAGAACGATGAACCTAAGGCCTGACTGTGATTCGAATAATCCTGTCAAGTTTCGACATCACTTTATTGATTCAGGTGTGATGAATTCATTTTAAACAAAATACGAAACACAATTATGTAGCTATGTAGTTATGTAGTTATGTTATTTACTTTGTTTATTATGTAGCTACATAAGAACTTTTCGAAATAAATTCGTAATAAATAGTGGTGTTTGAAATGGATACTTTGTAACCGCATTTCGAGAAGCTTGTATACGGGGCATTTCATGACATCTCGATCAAGATCTGGCGGTGACGTTTTAGATTTGCTTTGATTTATTATTTCAAACTATTTGTCAAAAAGTGCATACCCAAATTTTTACAGATTTTTTCAAGCGTCCGTATCTGAGATACGATTTTCGGAGGTAAAAAAAAGACACATTTTCTAAAATCTGAAAAAATTCAGGAAAATCCGATTAAATATAACAAAATTTTTAAGCGCTATTAGAAGATGGAGTTTCGATTACAGTAAAAGGTATAGTTGAGAAAAAGGGAAAAAAAAATATTTAAAAAATCGGAACCTATTTTCGACATATAAACAAACAAAAAAGTCCTTCATGATATGGGTCCAAAAAAGTATATTTTCAGAATTACAGGTTGATCAATGTTTTCAGTAATATCATGAAAAGATATTCAGAAAATTATGATGTTGATTTTTTAAATATTTTTTTTCTTCTATTCTTCAACTTTACCTTTCACTGTAATCAAACCTCCATTTTCTAGTAGCGCTCAAAAATTTTGTTATATTTGATTGGATTTTCCTGAATTTTTTCAGATTTTAGAAAATGTGTCTTTTTTTTACCTCCGAAAATCGTATTTCAGATACGGACGCTTGAAAAAATCTGTAAAAATTTGGGTATGCATGTTTTGACAAATAGTTTGAAATAATAAATCAAAGCAAATCTAAAACGTCACCGCCAGATCTTGATCGAGATGTCATGGAATGCCCCATACGTTTAGCGCGTCCTTGATCTAACAACCTAGTGTTGCTACTTCAAACTTAATGTTACTAATACTTTACGTATATGATTTGCATAAATTCATCTCCCTGCAGTTCTAATTTACTTTCTCCGACTCATATGATTAGAAACTTTTGTGTACATTTTCACGTTAAAAATGCATCATAAATTTTTTCACGATTTTCATTGTTTAAAAAAATTTTCATGTTATTTGTGTGGAATTTTTTCAAAATGAGAAGCAGTTGATGATTTAAGGATGGGGTCTATCAATGAGTGTGGCTCTAAGAAATTACCGACGAAAAAAGCTGATTTTTTTCCGAGGTCTGTTTGATGTACCGTACAGCCGAATCTACAAAAACAAAAATGAAAAAACATTAAAGTATCGAAAATCTGAAACGAAAGATTGTTCGGAGTGACGAGCTGAGAGTGGATAGCAATTTGCAGCCAAAAAATTGAGAAACGTAGATGTCATTCAACTCAAAAATTATTATCGTCACAGATCCCATTCCGCCGAATATTTTTCGCTGCAGATGATCTAAGTCAGTATAAATCGCAAGCGATAGGGCAGCCTCGAGATCGTATACGTGTTGCTTCGTGCAGAAATAGTCAAAATGTGAAATTCCAGATATCACGCCCGAGGGGAAAATAACTCCTTGAATTGACGTGCCAATATTCGGTGAATTAATACAAATCAATCGAAATTAAGGCGAATTAACACGAATTGAATGCATTATTTTAAATCGACATGAATTAATTCGCATTACGTGAATTAATTCGGATTGAAATTTTTTTTTGAAAATATTGAATAAAATTATGTAACGAAATTAGATTGGATTAATTCAGATCAGGCAAAATTAACAGAAATTATTTAGAATTGATCTGAATTAATCTGGATTCGTGTTCGAGTCACTTTTTTTTTTACTTTTTTGTTTTGAATTACCCAAAAATTCAAGCCCAATTTAATTCGTACTAACATAAGATTCTGTGACTTATTGCGAATTGACTTTGACTAACGTGAATTATTAGGAATTTATTTAGAATTAATATGCATTAATTGAGAGAGCTGGGTAAGGGAGAGATCCTCGTCGGACGGATCGTTGCTGGAAAGTTTTAGAAAGAGAAAAGCAGAGGGAGGGGAACTAGAAAGAAGCATAAAGAAAAGCAGTCTGGCATCAGAAGAAAGAAAGAAAAGGGAGGAAGACATGGAAGGAGGGAGGATGGAAACGGCCGGAGGAGGAGCAGGGAGTAATGAAGCGAAATGGGTAGAACTGATTACAATGAGGATGTCGGAATCGATGGCAGGAGTAGCAGAGGAGTTGAGACGGATGAGAGAAGAAATAGGAGAAGGAAGAAGAGAGATGAGAGAGGAGCAAACTAAGATGAAGAGGGAGATAGAAGAAGTAAAACGAAAGGGAGAAGAAGATAAAAGAAGGTTAGAGGCGCGGATAGAAAAACTAGAGGAGGAAAACAGGAGAAAGGAAACAGAAGAGGCAGGAAGGAAAGAGGAAGAGAGAAGAGAGGCAGAGGAAAGGCTGCGAAGGATAGTCAGCGAAACAAGAGAGAGAGAAGAAAGAGAAGGAAGAGAAAAAGAGAGAAGGATGAAAGAACTCGAGCAGGAATGGGAACGTAAAGAGAAACAGGAGAGAAGAAACAACTTTATACTGAGGGGAGAGGAGATAGAGGTAGACGAAAGGGCGGAGGAAATAGTAGGAAGGATAATGGAGCAGCTAACAGGGCAAAAGGAAGGGGTAAAGGAGATAGCGGAGATAGGAGGAAACAGGAGAGCAATCCTGGTGAGAATGATGAGCTGGACGGACAAGAGGAGAGTGACGGTGGAAAGGAGTAGACTAAAGGGGAGAAAGGTATATATAGATGAGGACCTAACGAAGAAAGAAAGAGAAATACAGAGTGGCCTATGGGAAAAAGCCAAAGAAGAAAGAGAGAGAGGACAAAGAGCTTCGGTAGGATATAAGAAATTGAGGATAGGAGACACCACGTGGGAGTGGAAAGAGGAGAGAGGGGAACTAGTACAGGTAGACCACAACAGAGGAGAAAGTGGAAGAGGAAGGGGGAGAGGAAGGGGGGGTAGAGCAAACTAGGAAGCAGAAGAAGAAAAAGGGGCAAAGATAATATTCTGGAATGTAGCGGGGCTGAAAGGAAAAGATGAAGAATTCTGGGAATATGTGAAGAGGTTTGATGTAATAGGACTAACAGAGACATGGATGGAGACAGAAGAGTGGGAGAGGTGGAAGAAGAAGATGCCGAAAGGTTGGATATGGAAATGTCAAGGAGCAGTAAGAACGGAAAGGAAGGGAAGAGCAAAAGGAGGAATGATTACAGGAGTAAGGACAGAAATAGATGACGAAACAGAGGAAGAAGGAGAGGAGAAGGAAGTAGAGGGGATTCAAGAAAGGAAAGCGAGAATAAGAGGAAGAAGGTGGAGAGTAATAACGATATACAATAGAGGAGGGGAGGGAGAAAAACTGAACAGACTGGAAGAAGTAATAGGCGAAGAAGAAGACGAAGGAAAAATGGTGATAGGCGGGGACTTCAATGCAAGGATCGGCGAGAAAGGAAAAAGAGAAGAACAAGAAGGAAAGGGAGGAGAAAAAAGAGAAGCAAAAGACAAAGGAAGGAATAAGGAGGGGGACGGATTAATCGAAATGATAGAAAGAAGAGGATGGACGGTGCTGAACGGAAACATGAAGGGAGACGAGGACGGGGAGATAACGTACAGAAGGAGCGGAGTAGAAACAACGATAGATTATGGGATAGTGAATGAAAGGACGTGGGAGGACATAGAGAGCATAGAGGTAGAGAGGAGGACAGAGTCAGACCACCAACCTATAGTAGTAAGAGTAGGGGGAGCAGAAAGAGATAAAGAAGAGGGAAGGGAGGAGGAAATAGAAAGACAGGCGTGGGGAAAGAAAGAAGCAGAGGAATTTAGAAAGAAAACAGAAGAGATAGTATGGGAAGAGGAAGGAATAGAAGAAGCATGGAAGGAAATGACAGAGAAAGTAAGAGAACATACGACGAGAAGGAAGACAAGGAAGAACTGGAGTATAGGTAAGAAGGAGTGGTGGGATGGAGAATGCAGGAGGCAAAAGAAAGAACTGCAGAAAACATGGAGAGAAGTAGGAAGGAAAAGAGGCAATAGAGACAGAGAGATGGAGAGGTACAGAGAGGAAAGAAAGAAATACAAGGACACATGCAAAAGAAAGGAAGAAGAATGGAGAGAGGCGGAGAACAAAAGGATAAACGACCTGAGGGACGAGGGGGACATATGGAGGTATATAAACAAAGAAAGGAAAAAGAAGACAGGAATAAGTGATAAGATAACAATGGAAGAGTGGACAGATCACTTCAGGCAACTACTAGGAGGAAGAGAGGAGAAAGAAAGAGAAAGAGAAGAGGAGGAGGCCGAAAAAGAAGGAGAAAGAAGAGGAGGAGGAAGAAGAAACGGAGACGGAGAGAGAGAGGGGAGAAGAGAGAGAGAAGAAGAGGAGGAAAGAGAGATAAAAGAGGAGGTAAAGAAGATAATAAGCAGAATCAAAAGAGGAAAAGCAGAAGGAGGAGACGGTATAAAGAACGAAGCATGGATGGCAGGAGGGAACGGACTGAAAAACAGACTAGCGGAGATAGTATGGAGAACGTGGAAAGGAGAAGGATACATAGACGAATGGAGGGAAGGGATAGTGATACCGATACATAAGAAAGGAAACACAGAAGAGGTGAAGAACTACAGGGGGGTGACGTTGACACAGACAGCGTATAAAATATATACTACGCTACTGAACGAGAAGATAATAAAGGAGTTAGAAGAGAAAGGAGGATTAGACGAAACGCAGATGGGCTTCAGGGCGGGAAGAGGAGGCATGGACAACATATACATAATAAAACACATAGTAGGAAGGAAACTGGAGGAAGAGAAAGGAAAGGTATATATGACGTTCGTAGATTTGAAGGCAGCATTTGACACACTAGACAGAGGGATATTATGGGGTACGATGAGAAAGAGAGGCATAGGAGAGGAGATGATAGAGAGAGTAAAAGAAATATATAAAGAGACGAGATGCAGAGTAAGAGTGGGGAAGGAGGTATCGGAGGTGTTCTGGGTGGACAAAGGAGTGAGACAGGGATGCCCGTTAAGCCCCACGCTATTTAACATATACATTGCGGATATGGAAGAGACGATGAGAAGGGGACAAGACGGGGGAGTGGTGGTAGGAAGAGAAAAGATATGGACACTGGGATACGCGGACGATGTGGTGCTAATAGCAGAAGACGGGAAGGGGATGGAAGAGATGATAAGTAGAGCAGACAGATACTTCAAAAGAAAGAAATTAGAAGTGAACAAGGAGAAAACAAAGATAATGATATGCAGTAAAGGCAAAGGAAGGAGGAGGAGGCAAAAGTGGAAGTGGGGGGAGAAGGAGATGGAGGAGGTAGATGAAATGAAATACCTAGGCTATACACTAAATAGAACGAACAATGAGAAGGCACACATAAAAGAAAGAATAGGAAAGGCAAGGAAGGCAATGGGAGGAATATGGGGGATAGGAGAGAGAAAGTTTAAGGAGGACATAAGATGGAGAATGAAGATGTTCGACTCGATAATAAAAGGAATTCTGATGTACGGAGCAGAGATATGGGGATGGGAAGAGAGAGAAGAAGCAGAGAGGCTACAGGAGAGATACGTGAGATGGATACTAGGTTTGGAGAGGACGACGCCAGGGTATATAGTGAGAGAAGAGATGAAAATAGACAAGATAAGAGTAGGGGCAGGACAGAGGGCAATAAGGTACGAGGAGAAAGCGAGGAAAGACGAAAAGAGAAAGATACTGAAGGAGTGCATAAGAGAAAGGAGAAAGAAAGAAGAAAAAGGAAAGTACGATAGATGGGGAGAGGAAAGGAGAAGATACATGTGGAGATGCGGGATCGGAGAAAGAGAAGCAGAAGCGACCTGGGACAGAGGGGAGACGGTGGAGAAGAAAGCGGTAGAAAGAGACAGAGAAGTGCAAGAGCAAGAGAGAATGGACAGGATATGGAAGTCGAGAAGCGTACAGAGGTACAAAGAGATAAGAATAGTAGGAAGACCGAGGTACATGAAAGGAAAAAGGGGAACGAGAGGAGAAGAGGTGAAAACAGTAGCGCGGTTAAGGTGTGGAAATGAAGAAAGAGGAGGAAAATACTGGCTGAAGGAAGAAAAAAGGCTATGCAGAATGTGCAGGGAGGAGGAATAAACGCTAGAGCACCTAACAGGGACATGCAGAGAAATGGACGGAGTGGAAGGCACGATACAGGAGATTCTAGACGACGAAGGAAAAGGAGTAAGATGGGGGAGAGAGCTGAAAGAGAGAAGGAGCAGAGTAGAAAAGAAGGAGAGAGAGCAGTGGGAATAAGCCAAAAGAAAGAAAAGAGAAAAGAAGAAGACAGGAAGAAAGGAGAAGAAACAGAAAATAGGGAGTCGGACATCGATAGACAGGTACCGGCGGGTATACAGAATGACGGCAAGTTACCGACAGAGCACGGCAGATAAGGTAGACAGAAGAGCAAAAGAAGAAAGACGGACAGGAAGCGACAGCTAGCGAGCGGAGAGAAACTAGGTAACACGAAACGACTACGGAAAGGCAAGGAGAGGGGAAAGAAAGCAGGCGCAACACGTGCAACGGCAAGCAGTAGCAAGACAAACACCCAAGCGTGAACACGTCGTGTAACAAAAGCAAGAAGAGAAAAGAAATAAGAACAAGATGGAGGAAATGAAAGAAGTGATGAACCAGGTGCTGAAGGAGATGAAGGAGGTGAAAGTGGAGATAAGGGAGCTGAGAGTAGAGGTCGGGGAATGGAGAAAGAAGGAGGACGAAAAAGAAAGGAGATACAGGAGGCCGGTGGAAAAAGAGCAGAGAGAAGAAAGAACGGAAATGGAAGAAACAGGGAGAGACGTTGTGGAGGAAGCAAGAGGGGTAGAGAGGCAGAAGACGGAGAGTACGACGGAAACGGAGGAAAAGGCAAAGGAGAGAAAGAGAAGAAATGTGGTGATAAAGGGGATATATGGGATAAAGGACTGGAGAGAGGTGGCGGCAAGGATAGTAAGAGAAGCGGCGGGAAGGAGGGTACAAATAGATAAGGAGTGGGAGAGTGGAACGGGGGCGGAGGACAAAGAAAGCGGGGTGACGGTGGTGAGGCTGTGGAGTGAAAGGGAGAAGGACGAGGTGTTGAGGGGAAAGGAGATAGTGGAGAAAGAATACGGGGTGATTCTGGAGGAGGATCTGACATTCAGGGAGAGAGAAGCGAGGAGAAGAAAAAGGGAAAGGGAAGCGGAGGAAGAGAGGAAGGAGAGATGCATGAAGTCAGAGTGGAGGAGACAAGACAGGAGAGAGAGAGAAAGAACATGGAAGGACGAAAGACTAATAGAAGAACAAGAAAAAAAGGAGAGAGAGGAAAGGCAAAGAAGGAGAGAAGAGAGGGAGAGAGAAGAGAAGGAGGAGGAAAGAAAGAGAGAGTTAAAAGAGAGAATGGAGAGGACAATAAGAGAGTGGAAAGAATTGAATGAAGAAAACGAAAAGAAGAAAGGAGAAAAGGAGAGGGGAGGAAAGGAGGGAGGAAGACAGTAAACAAGAAGCAAAGGAGAAAGGAGAAAGGAAAAGAAGGGAAGGAGAAAAAGCAGGAGAGAGAGACCACAACAAAGGAGTGAGAAGAGAAAGGAGATAAATAGAAATTTAAGTTTTGTTTTATTAGGAAACGGCTACTTAGTCAACTCAGTAATGTAGTATCCTTCTTATATTTGTTATCATTTCTATTTTAGTTTATTTTAGTTTATTTTTGTTATCATTTGAGTTGGTGAGACCTGAAAGGAAGGTCATCAAAGAGTAGTATGAGTTGAGGTTAATTTTATTTTTCTTTAGTTTTATACCCATGTGTTTATTTCATTTAATATAGACATTAAGCCGAAAGAGGACAAGAAAAAATGTAAAAAAAATAGAAGTAAAAATTGTAACGCCGAGAGGCAAACAAGAGACAATAAATATTATTAATATGCATTAATTTGAATTAAACAAAATTATTTCTAATTGAAAGGAATTAATTCGAATTAAAGTGAATTAATTTGTATTATAATGAATTGATTCGAATTACAAGAATTAAATTAGATTGCAAAGATTAATACGAATTAATTCAAACTAACAAATTATTGTGTCAATCCAGGTTTGAGTTATTTCCCCCTCGATCACGCCATACAATAAGACTGGCCAAAAAGAGGCAAAACGGAGTTTAACGGTGAGGGTTTTCTATCCTCTTTTGCGTCGATTAGTAACCTATAATCGTATATTGCGACCCTTTTTAACCGACCCGAAGTGAAAAATATTCGGCGAAATAGGATCTTTTACGATAATAATTTTTTTCGCACACCGTGCTAGTTCGCTTTTTACGCACGCTTTGCGTGCTCAAAGTTCAACTTAACGCGCGTTGTTTCAAAAACCAAAGTATGATATACGTGCGGAAGTTGATTCTCGACTCCTGTGATTGTCACCCTCGCTCCGCTCAGGCGAAAAACTTCACACTCGCCCGAGAATCAACACTTTCGCAGTTGTATCGAAAAGTACTATTATTCGAGTAGAATAACTTCTAAGTTTTCCAATAATTTTGGCTGAAAATTGCTGTCCAATCGCAATTCGTCACCCCGAACAATCTAGCGTTTCAGATTTTCGATATTTTGTTATTTGCCAAACTTAAAAAATCGAAGCCCGCTCAATTTTTATTTTCGAATTTTTTCGTGAGTTCGGGTGTACGGTATACATTCTGAAACATCAAACAGCATTCAGAAAAATAATCACAACTTTTTCGGTCAGTAATTTCTAATCTATGGATAGACCCCCTCCTCAAAAAACAGGGTCTTGGCGAGTTCAATTCGAAGATGGTGACATATTCCTGGGTGCCTATCCACTAACTTTGGCGTTATGCGTAACTGCAAAAATAACTGCAGTCCGATCGGAAACAGCCAATAGGCTCACTGTTTCTCATGAAGTAAAATAATTGCGAAATTGTTATTTCCCATTTTTTTTCCAAAACTTTTTTTTTACAATTTCTTTGCTTCCGTATTTGAATGAGTCTTTGATCTCGCTATCAGCTGCCCCCAACCAAAACATGTGTTCCTTATCTGAAATCCGAAGTTACTTGCAAAATCTCGGAATCGGCGAAGTCCACAAGTCAACACATATCAGCATCATCTTTCCCCCTCGAAACCCTTTAAGTTTCGTATAAAACTTTTTCTAACGGTTTGTTAGTATTTTTTTTTTTTGTATATTCGCTTGCGGCGATACAAATGGACCACCCTGAATTTTTCTGTCAGACTATAAACTTCTCGGGTATTCTCAAAAAAATCTTAAAAACGCGAAATATCACAAATGGCATGAAATTCACTGATAAAAATTATATTTCGGTGGCTTCTGACTTATTCCCACGAAAATTAACCATTGATGATGAGAAAAAATAGTCGACAATTTTTAGGTACAAAACCACACCGGGAACTTGTGAATTAGCTCCTATATCGATTTGGCCAGTGAATATGGCCGACGATGATTCCGTTTCCGTTTTTTGCTTCACCCCCGCCATAAGTCCGCTGTTCGTGCAAACGTAGAGATAGGTACGTATCTCAAATATAGTGTTTCTGCTAATTTGACATTCTCCCAAAGATTTTCAGAGCATTGAAGATAAAGCAAAGCTACAAATTGACGCTCCAAATTCGAAGAGCCTGGGCGGGAAACAAATATGGCATTCGGGACCGCGTGAAGGAGCAGTTAAATCAGAGGTTCAACAGCAACAGACAAGTTGACCCGCAAGATTTTCAGTACAACTCTGTCGCGAGTGAAGATGCTTTTGTAGATAGGAATCAGGATTTGGACGACGGTCTAGAATTCAGCAGCAACAGTCAAGTTGACCCGCAAGATTTTCCGTACAACTCTGTCGCGAGTGAAGATGCATTTGCAGATAGGAAACAAGATTTGGACGACGGTCTAGAATTCAGCAGCAACAGTCAAGTTGACCCGCAAGATTTTCCGTACAACTCTGTCGCGAGTGAAGATGCATTTGCAGATAGGAAAGAAGATTTGGACGAAGGTCTAGAAAATCCTTTCGATGGACAAAAGAGTCCGGAAACGGTTAGTAGCCCGCCGTCACCGCTTAAATGGTCGGGGACTTTGTCCTGGGAGACCCCCAAGTCACGAAAGAGAACCTGCAATATCAATGCTGAGAATCAGGTCATACCCGAAAATATTACTGACGATGACTCGAGTATTGGAAGTATATCGTACATAGCTAATTCTAGCAGTGTATCGGATGAAAGCATATCTGAATATGTCGTACCTCCTCAGTCGCCATCTATGAAAAAAAAATTCTGTACTTGCTTAGGTAAACTTAAGGTTCCTTCAGCACAATTATTGGGGAATGCTGGCGATGTAAATAATGATAAGGTCAGGGAAACAATAGCCAAATGCATGCTTAATGATCTCCATTACAGTTGTCCTTTAAATTTTTATGGCGGTATTCGGTCTAATCGGGGATTTTTAGTAACATACGCGAAGTGTAGGTATCCAAGCCATGTTCAAAGCTTCAGATTCGACATCACTGATGTTCATACGCCTTTTCCGTCGATTTATATTAAGGCTACTCAATGTGATGAAGTTGTTCACGATGGGCCAAAAATACATTGTACGCTTAAAGGCGTGGCCAGGACTAAGGTTAAGGCTCAGTTGAGGACCGTCGCACCTAGAATACTCCAGCTGGAAACGGCCCAAGGAATCGATCGTGAGATGGCCGAAGATGGTCATATGCAGGACCTAATGCGCCTTTCGACGTATCAAAAGGCAAAATCGGAAGAAAGCTGCAAAAATGATACAATCTTACGTTCTAATGACCTGTCAGACCTGTTTCAACAGCATATTTTAGACGGACAATCTCATGACCCGTACATTCGACGTACAGGCCTTCCCCTCTTTGCACATATGTATTCAGAGGAGCAACTTAATCTTATCGGCACAAATGACATTATTGTTCATTTGGACTCTACGGGATGCGTCGTTCGTAAGCCAAAGGACGTCAGCTGTAAGCGGATAATGTATTATGCTATGGTGATAAATCAAAATAATACAATCATTCCTGTCGCAGAAATGGTAAGTTCGGAGCATGATGTTGCGTCCATCAGTTCTTTTTTAAAACGTTATCGCTATTTCTTGACCACAAAAAATGTGCATTGGCCGATTTTCCGCGTAGTCGTTGTAGATTGGAGCTGGGCTTTAATAAATTCCGTGATGTTCGAGTGGAACATGATGACCGTAACTGGTTACTTGAAAGAGGTATTCGATTGTTTGACGAACGATTCTAATCCACGCTTTGATCTCATTATTGTGCATACCTGCTGTGCGCACTTTCAAAAACGTGTATCGTCGAATATTCATAAAAAATTTGCAAAATACCTGCAGCTTAAAGGACTTATTTTGGAATGTGTCGGGTTGATGATCCATTGCCGTACGATGGAAAGTTTGAATGAAGTCTTTGAAAAATTTGCAACGGTTCTTCTGACTACTAGTCGTCACGAGGCTCAACGTAATATAGTCGCACTTCACGAGCTGCATAATATGGCGAAAAATACAGACAGGTCTGATGAAATAGTTAGTGACGAAGCTCAGGTAGAATCTTTACCGGACGATAAGACGGAAGGTAGGGTTTTTGCGGATTCTCCTTTTTTTAAACATTATTACGCGAAATTATTGGGTATCAGAGATAACGTGCTGAAAAATGAAAATGATAACGAATATTACGCACCCGAGGTCGCAGAGTACATAACGCAGAGCCTTATGCCATACGCGCCAATGTGGTCTGCACTTCTACTGAAATATGTAGCACCTGATCTTCTAAGGTTAAGTAACGCTAACGTAGAATGCCATTTCAATATAATTAAGAAGCACGTTCTAGGCGGCCGATTAAACTTGAAGGTGGGTCGGTTTTTGGCCGAGTTGAAAAAATATAAGAGTTCGTTGTGCGCCGAGGCAGCCATCAGTGCTCCACTCAAGGGTCGCCGACGCAAGGCGGAAATCCGTGCTAAAACAGACGTGGATACTCCCAACAATCCGTTGGTTCAAGAGATGTGGCAGCGCAAACGCAAAGCACTGTACAGCCACATGGACGGTAGTCTACTCGGGAAAATCTCGAAAAAAGTTGAAGCCAAGACTTTTCGCACAAGTACCCCTAAACAGGTAGACACTTGCTTCGATGTTCCAATAGTCGAACACGAGCAATCTCTGTTGAATCGAAGCGACAGTTCAACTCATCAGAATGCGTTAGCTAACGGACTCTTCATGGATGTCGATTATTATATGCAAGTCGAAAAATCGTTATCCGGCCAGGAAAGGACAGAATTCACCATTGGACGCTATTCCTCGACGATATGCGCTCAAATTATAGGATTTGACGAGTTCCTCTTATTTTCCCGGCAATTTGAAACCTTGCAGAAGCCCAAATATCTAGACGGGGCAGTCATTGATGCTTATCATGTTGCTAGCTTAGATTTTCGAACGAACGCGGTATACGTCCCCACGACCTATACTTCGTTTTTGCTAGGAGACCTCAGCGATTTAGAAAAATCCGACGAATTCCGCATGTACAACGTCGGTAACGCATTGAACGGAAAAATTTTCATGCCTTATTTGCGCTCGGCGCATTGGTGTTTATTCGTAATTGATATCGAAGCCAAAACCCTGATGCACTTAGATCCGATGTTTAAGCGCAGTAAGAGAAGTAAAGAGGCAATTGAGAATTTCAAGACGTACGTCCAAGAATGTGCAAAAAGAGAGCCTAACGCGTTTTGTGGTATCGACTGGAAAGAGGTTAGGTGTAAGGAAGATCGCCCTATGCAAAAGGACGGGTACAATTGCGGAGTGTTCGTTCTTTACTACATAGAATGCTTAGCCAAAGGTATTGATTTTGATCTGAAATTTGAGCCCAATGCG
Organism: Tenthredo livida; assembly: GCA_963992785.1. Taxonomy (NCBI): domain Eukaryota; kingdom Metazoa; phylum Arthropoda; class Insecta; order Hymenoptera; family Tenthredinidae; genus Tenthredo; species Tenthredo livida. Next base: position 8,230,883 of record OZ023073.1, read on the forward strand.
TACCGCTCAAAAATCGCAGAATCATTGTTGAAATGGTCACGGAGTATGAAGGAAGTGTGTCAATACTGTTTCAGTGAAAGACATAATGATTTGATCATGTGTAATACCTGTAGACGCTGGGCTCATTACGCATGCTTAAATCGAACGATGCGTGTACAAAAAACGCTAGAAGAGTGGAAAAAACCTACAGCCAGCTACAGATGTGCGCTGTGCGCACATGGAATTAGACAATGGATGAAATACTAATGGCATTCATTGTAATCTAACGTAATGAGATTTCTACAGTGAAAAACTCATTAATCTAGACACTATATCTTCCAGGATAACATAAATAACATAGATAACATAAATAACATAAATAACATACATGACATAAATAACATAAATAACATTGTTCAGAATAACACAGAAAACATTCACAAGGATGGCATATTATGGGAAATATGATTATGCGTAATAGTGAGAACACAAGTACACAGAAAAAAAAAAATAACTTGAGTCAAGAAATTTTAACTTGAACCAAGAAATTTGTTTTGAACAACCGAAAATCTCTCGAGCGAAGTAAAAATTCTATGAGCCAAGTAAATTTTTTCTTGAATCATGAAAATTTTCTTGGTTCCAGAGAATTTTTACTTCGCTCGCGAGATTTTCGGTTCTTCAAAACAAATTTCTTGGCTCAAGTTAACCTTTTTTTCTGTGTACTAATATATATATGATACTCGTTATTATTTGATCCCACTTAATTAATGAAAAAAAAAACGATACAACTATTTGCTTGTCACTGTTATTTCTTGGTTACAACCCTTCTCTCGTACATAAATGAGATCATTGAAAATAAGTCAAATTTGATGTTGACATTGAGTACAGATAGCATTAATTGGAAACTAATACTCTTCTGGTACGGAGTAGCTTTCCTCCGCTATTCATTCAATAAACGGCAAAAAATTGATGTGCTTTGAGTTCGGATTATTGAATGACTTGAATGATGACTGCTTCCTTCTCAAGCTATTGACTGATAGCGGTGCCAGGTGACGTTGTCAAGGAGCTATTACAGCTATAGCTGTACGTAGCCTTTTTGTGCAGCTGCAAAGGGTAGATTAAAGGTAGACATGCTATCAGAAGCTGTAACATCAGTTATATTGATTATATATCTATTCTTGATCTATTGTATATATTACTAACATGATAGGCTGGATTAAATAAAGAAATCGAAATGCGAAACAAGAAGATTATCCTTCATAGAACTGCGATTTACTTAACTGGAATCAAAACGAAGCCTAGATGAGTTTTGGTGAGTCGAATCATTGCGATATCACTGATTAGATTATATCATTAATTTCGTCGGCGATATAATACTGGAGGTAAGTATGCGGAATTTCATGTATCCCGTTCTTTTTTTTTAGTTTTCACAATTTTTTTTACAGACTTCTGACTTCAAAAAAAGACTTCCCTGTGAATATGAAGTGCAACACTCGATTTTTCCAGCCGCGAGAATTTATTTTTCGTTTCTTTATGCTTTTTCACCCCCTAACCGTGTCGTCCTATTTTTTTTAATTTTCACAAATTTTTTTACAGCGTTCTGACTTCGAAAAAAGACTTCCCTGTGAATATGAAGTGCAACACTCGATTTTTCCAGCCGCGAGAATTTATTTTCCGTTTCTTTATGCTTTTTCACCCCCTAACCGTGTCGTCCTATTTTTTTTAATTTTCACGAATTTTTTTACAGCGTTCTGACTTCGAAAAAAGACTTCCCTGTGAATATGAAGTGCAACACTCGATTTTTCCAGCCGCGAGAATTTATTTTCCGTTTCTTTATGCTTTTTCACCCCCTAACCGTGTCGTCCTATTTTCTTTAATTTTCACAAATTTTTTTACAGCGTTCTGACTTCGAAAAAAGGCTTCCCTGTGAATATGAAGTGCAACACTCGATTTTTCCAGCCGCGAGAATTTATTTTCCGTTTCTTTATGCTTTTTCACCCCCTAACCGTGTCGTCCTATTTTTTTTAATTTTCACAAATTTTTTAACAGCGTTCTGACTTCGAAAAAAGACTTCCCTGTGAATATGAAGTGCAACACTCGATTTTTCCAGCCGCGAGAATTTATTTTCCGTTTCTTCATGCTTTTTCACCCCCTAACCGTGTCGTCCTATTTTTTTTAATTTTCACAAATTTTTTGACAGACGTCTGACTTCAAAAAAAGACTTTCCTGTGAATATGAAGTGCAACACTCGATTTTTCCAGCCGTGAGAATTTATTTTCCATTTTTTTATGCTTTCTCACCCCCTAACCATGTCGTCCTATTTTTTTTGATTTTCACAAATTTTTAGACAGACTTCTGACTTCAAAAAAAGACTTCCCTGTGAATATGAAGTGCAACACTCGATTTTTCCAGCCGCGAGAATTTATTTTCCGTTTTTTCATGCTTTTTCACCCCCTAACCGTGTCGTCCTATTTTTTTTAATTTTCACAAATTTTTTTACAGCGTTCTGACTTCAAAAAAAGACTTCCCTGTGAGTATGAAGCGCAACACTCGATTTTTCCAGCCGCGAGAATTTATTTTCCGTTTCTTTATGCTTTTTCACCCCCTAACCGTGTCGTCCTATTTTTTTTAATTTTCACAAATTTTTTTACAGCGTTCTGACTTCGAAAAAAGACTTCCCTGTGAATATGAAGTGCAACACTCGATTTTTCCAGCCGCGAGAATTTATTTTCCGTTTCTTCATGCTTTTTCACCCCCTAACCGTGTCGTCCTATTTTTTTTAATTTTCACAAATTTTTTTACAGACGTCTGACTTCAAAAAAAGACTTTCCTGTGAATATGAAGTGCAACACTCGATTTTTCCAGCCGCGAGAATTTATTTTCCGTTTCTTCATGCTTTTTCACCCCCTAACCGTGTCGTCCTATTTTTTTTAATTTTCACAAATTTTTTTACAGCGTTCTGACTTCGAAAAAAGACTTCCCTGTGAATATGAAGTGCAACACTCGATTTTTCCAGCCGCGAGAATTTATTTTCCGTTTCTTCATGCTTTTTCACCCCCTAACCGTGTCGTCCTATTTTTTTTAATTTTCACAAATTTTTTGACAGACGTCTGACTTCAAAAAAAGACTTTCCTGTGAATATGAAGTGCAACACTTGATTTTTCCAGCCGTGAGAATTTATTTTCCATTTTTTTATGCTTTCTCACCCCCTAACCATGTCGTCCTATTTTTTTTGATTTTCACAAATTTTTTGACAGACTTCTGACTTCAAAAAAAGGTTCCTCTGTGAATTTGAAGTGCAACACTCGATTTTTCCAGCCGCGAGAATTTATTTTCCGTTTTTTCATGCTTTTTCACCCCCTAACCGTGTCGTCCTATTTTTTTCAATTTTCACAAATTTTTTTACAGCGTTCTGACTTCGAAAAAAGACTTCCCTGTGAATATGAAGCGCAACACTCGATCTTTCCAGCCGCGAGAATTTATTTTCCGTTTCTTTATGCTTTTTCACCCCCTAACCGTGTCGTCCTATTTTCTTTAATTTTCACAAATTTTTTTACAGCGTTCTGACTTCGAAAAAAGGCTTCCCTGTGAATATGAAGTGCAACACTCGATTTTTCCAGCCGCGAGAATTTATTTTCCGTTTCTTTATGCTTTTTTACCCCCTAACCGTATCGTCCATTTTTTTTTAATTTTCACAAATTTTTTTACAGAGTTCTGACTTCGAAAAAAGACTCCTCTGTGAATATGAAGTGCAATACTCAATCATGTCAGTAGCCAGAATGTTTTTTGCATTATATGTCCAATTCAAACTCAAGGGGCGGTATATTTTTGAACCGATTTTCATCATATTTTGTAGTTGGCATTCATATTCTGGCGAAAAAAAAATTGGAAGTCTGAAAATATTGGTTTTTAAAAACCGTTCCAAGAACGTTCCAAACTTCAACTAGGTAAAAATAGGAGGTTTAAGGGGGTATCTACACCTTTGAATTTTCAAAAAATCGTTTTTTTTTTTATAATTTATTTGGAATGCTAGTGACCTACTCTACCTGCAAATAAATCGGTGTCAAAATATCTAGAGGATTTGAAAAGTTAAAGCCATGACAGTGCCAGATTGCGAAAAAGCGCCGCGGCGCGGCGCGCGAACCCTCATATTGGTGCCATAAGTATTGTACAACACCGCCAACACCACTTACACCACTGCTTAATTTTATGACGTTTTTATATATTTCGATTTCGAATTTGATTCTGTGATCTTTTAATTCTTCGTAATTATCATTCTTACACATATTTAATTTTCAATATTCTTTTGAATTGTGATCATTGGCAGAACACATAGCTGCGATCTACATTTTTTCGAGGTTAGGTGTCCACGTGTTTGTAAATATTATCGTGCTTTCATTACGAATTCAAACCACTAGTAATTTCCATTATCGAATAAACACAGTGTTTATATATCTGAGATGAGACTTCGGAATCGAAAGAAGATGATCCATCAAAAAGTGCGTTTGAAATCGATGGCAGGAAACTACACATTTGGATTTCTAAAAAGATGAGTATTTCTACAATACATATATTAATTGCAAGAGTTTAATAAATATTATAAGAAAAAAGGTATGATTGATGGAAGATGAAAGAATTTTCGTAGTATTGACAAAAATTGTGCTAGCATCTTCTGAATCTCAACAATATTGAAGATCAAAAATTTTAGAAAATTTTTATGTTGAAAAATTTTGATCAGATTTTTTCTAAAGCAATTCATTATTTTTCTAACAGCCTCACCGGACACCTAACGGACACTGTTGTTGTACAGAACAGGTCAAAACTCACTACGAACCTCCCCCTGGCACATGTGTCTAGACTCGACTCGACTCATAACTCATCGATACGAGAGCAGCTGCGGATCCAGCATATTAGTCATAAGCAAAATCTTGAAACTTAATTTCCTGTAACTACATTTTCTTCTCTTGGAAAAGTATGAAATAAAAAAAAAAAATTGATAAAAAAGTTTAAAAGTTGATTTCTGGAGAATGAATATTTTGAACGGTTGTCGTAAAGAATCAGGAGCATCGCTGGACCGATTCTGGCGTTTGTGGTCTTCGAATTTGTAGAATCGAAACCTCTATCAGACGAACATAGAACTTTTTGATAAACCCATTTTTAGTTGAAATATTAGAAAAATAAGCAAAATTTTTGTTCAAATTCAGAAAAAAAATCGAAAAAATTCAATAACTCAAGTAATTCTTGCAATATCAAAAAGTTCTATGTTCATCTGATAGAGGCATGTCTTATGAACAATTGAGAACTAAAAATTCCAAGATTGGTCGAACGCTGAGTCTGATTCTTTACGGCAACCGAGTGATTTTGTATTTTCCTGTCTTCAGCGCAGCCACTATTAGACTGGAAGTAATACATGATGTAAGATATGAATAATGAAGGTCAAACCCTCCCCAAACATGATGAATTTTTTCAATTTTATCAGAGTCTTCAAGTTGAAAAAAAAATAAAAATTGTTTATCAGAAATTCAACCCATTTAAAGGTGTACAGTACTCGTCAATTGAAGTGGGACAAGGTATTTTTTTCGGATTTTTGCAAAAATTGAACCGATTTCGTAAAATCAAGAAATCACATTCCATGAAATTTCATAATCTTTCGAATGAGACTAGTTTTATCCCGATCGATTGAGAATTGGCCGATTGCCAGGGGACTTCGTAAATTGGTGATAATCGGGGTTTCGCGAACCCCCCGTAAAATAATAGTGGATGTTATCGTACCCTTTGGTACCTCATACCAATTGAAAGGGCAGCTCTTGACGTGCAAAAGACACCCCCACATGTCGCAATCGGATAACTCGTGGAGAAGTTATACGTCCAGGAAGTGAGAATCGGTCATCGGTGATAACTCCGGAACGCTACGCTCGATTCCACTGAAATTTGTTGTGGACTCGTTTTTTATTACGCCCTCAAATCTCACTTTAGTGTTATTACGCTAATTGTCCTCGCAGAGGAGACCCAGGTACTTCCTGAGCGCAAGGTTTCGTTTATCGACACTTTTCGAATTGAAAGACTTTGAATTCAGGGCTAGGAGTTAGTGATTGTTGAAGGGGAAGTTTCAACGATTAAAATTCGTGGTCATTCAATATCGCGAATGACCCCCATAAGAAGCGGGAAGTTGATGAAAAACGAGAACGAAATCGTGTACCCGCGAGATGTCGATGTAGAGTTGCACGCCGATGTTCACTTGTCTCGCTGAAGGGGCGCACGCGACCATCCCTGGTAATCTCTCTGATGAATGCGTAGGCTTCATTGACGCTTTTGTGAGAGTTTTCAATGATAAATAATTATTAATTCATAATTAGATGGACGAATATCATACGGGCGTAAGAGCAAAAAAAAATCGTTTTTTTTTAAATATTAAAGGGACAACGAAAAACAAATTCTTTCACTTACTTTATTCCCTTTTCTACTCATTTTTTTTTATTTTTTAATATCAAAAAATTTGAAAATATAGAAAAAAGATCCCTCATTTGTAAATAATTGATCACAATTCATATTTCATTCATAGTTGAGAATTATTCAGTTAATTTAACCAGAAACGCCATTGGTAAAAATTATTCATTCCTCCGCTTACGTGCAGATGATAAAAATCACGAGTGTGATAAATCGATCGCCCAGTCAGTTTAGCGAGGTTCATTGACCAACGGAAAAATGATTTTTTCTTGTACTGGGCAAGGTGTTTTAATCACGCATGCAGACAATCGCTTGGTCAGTTAGAAAATACTGTGGGTGCGCTCGAAATAAAAATTAAAGCAATGGCCCATGAAAGCCTTCCATCTCTTAGCCGGTGAGTTCTATCTTTCCGGACAGAAGAAATCACCGTTGTTTTCTATGTTTTTCAATTTTTCAATTTTTTAATATCGAAAAATAAAATAAAATAAGTAGAAAAGGAAATAAAGTAAGTGGAAGAAGAATTTTTTTTCTTTGTCCATTGAATATTTAAAGAAACGATTTTTTTTTGCTCTTACGCCCGTATGATATTCGTCCATCTAATTATGAATTAATAATTATTTATCATTGAAAACTCTCACAAAAGCGTCAATGAAGCCTACGCATTCATCAGAGAGATTACCAGGGATGGTCGCGTGCGCCCCTTTAGCGAGACAAGTGAACATCGGCGTGCAACTCTGCATCGAAATCTCGCGGGTACACGATTTCGTTCTCGTTTTTCATCAACTTCCCGCTTCTTATGGGAGTCATTCGCGATATTGAATGACCACGCATTTTAATCATTGAAACTTCCCCTTCAACAATCACTAACTCCTAGCCCTGAATTAAAAGTCTTTCAATGCGAAAAATGTCGATAAACGAAACCTTGCGCTCAGGAAGTACCTGGGTCTCCTCTGCGAGGACAATTAGCGTAATAACACTAAAGTGAGATTTGAGGGCGTGATAAAAAACGACTCCACAACAAATTTCAGTGGAATCGAGCGAAGCGTTCCGGAGTTATCACCGATGACCGATTCTCACTTCCTGGACGGATAACTTCTCCACGAGTTATCCGATTGCGACATGTGGGGGTGTCTTTTGCACGTCAAGAGCTGCCCTTTCAATTGGTATGAGGTACTAAAGGGTACGATAACATCCACTATTATTTTACGGGGGGTTCGCGAAACCCCGATTATCACCAATTTACGAAGTCCCCTGGCAATCGGCCAATTCTCAATCGATCGGGATAAAACTAGTCTCATTCGAAAGATTATGAAATTTCATGAAATGTGATTTTTTGATTTTACGAAATCGGTTCAATTTTTGCAAAAATCCGGAAGAAATACCTTGTCCCACTTCAATTGACGAGTACTGTATATACCCCCTTAAGGGGACCAGTACAGCTTGAATTTTCGAAAAAATTGGTTTTTCGTTTTTTGCAGTTTATGTTACCTAAAGATCTTCTACGTCTGTGAAAAAATCGAGTTTGACGAAATCGTCACGGTTTAGAAGTTACGGTCAAAAGTTCGTTATTTGGCTATCGCGATTTGGCGCAAGTGGCGCTGGCGCTTGATTTCGATATTGATCACATGGTGTATGATCGCCATTACTTGTGCAATACTTTTCGAGGTTGCGTGAGCGTCTGCTCGATTTCCAGTGTTTCAGAATTGAAATAAATAAATAAAAACAGTACTTTTCAGTACTAAATAATTATAAATTTACCTAATATCTATAGCGCGTAATCGTTGTACGGGTGTTGTGACTTGGTGCTTCGAAAACTATAACCTAAAAGTAAGTATTCAATCAAAATAGTAATATCTACACTAAGCTTCTGCCGAACTGTGTGTGCGGTCGAAGTTTTTTTGCTTTTTGTTCACAGATTTTTTGATAAAACAGAAAGGAAATATATAAAATATATCCAATATATTCAATATGAAAAGAAGAGAGAGGAGTTCTGGTGTTGGCACAAAAGGATGCATTGGCCGGTCAAAGAAGAGGGCGAAAACATTTCCGCAGAAGCAAACAGCGGCTGATGGACAGAGCACTCATGTTTCAACAGCTTCGGATAGAAAAATCAGTGGCGACTACGAGGCTAGCGATTCTGCTGGCTATAGGCTGTTTCACGTGAAACACTATTCCGTGCTCTGCGGGAGCATTTATCTTGCAAGACATGTGGTGGGTCGATAGTTATGACTGAAGTTAGCTTGAGAGGACTGGGTGGAACATACGGTATCTCTTGTGAAAATTGTGTCCAGCTAAAAATCTTCAAAAGTAGCCCTATGATTGATGATACACGAAGCGCGTATGAAATCAATAGGCGATCCATACTAGCGATGCGTTGTATTGGGCAAGGCAATGAGTCTGCGGAGGATGCAGCAGGGCCCTCATATGCTGCTGGAGCTTTTTAAAGAAGTGAGTAAGAGAAAGAAGCATGTATGGAACAAAAAAATACATGGGAAAAAAAAGTTCTGAGAAAATAGTTTGCAGAAAAGAAAAAGGAAAAATTAAATTTCCAATAAAAAAAAAATTCTTTTTGAAAATTGAAAATTAAAAAAAAAAAAATTTCATTCAACTTTGGTACAACAAACTTTTTAATGTATGAGCCTCCGGAGGAGTATATACCAATTTTTCTGCAAAAACTTCAAACTCGTTTATCTCAGAACTATGTTTTTGGAGCTGTGTCGTAAGGTTTTAGGAGCACCGTTGCTCCGATTGGGGTCTTTGACGGCTCATTTTGTTCGGGCGACAAATCCTCATGATATGAACGAGGGAATTTTTGAATGTGTCTATTTTGGCCAAGTTATTTGCAAATTAGTGGCTCAAATTTTGGAAATTTTAGATAAATGACTGTAAGTTTTCACATGTGTTTTTCTTTTCAGATCCCCGCGTTCATAAGATGTGGAACTCCTGTCTGAAGAAGTTGAGACGTCGAAACACTGGATTGGATCAACGGTGTGCCTGAAACCTTACGACACAGTTTTTTGCAGAAATATTCTTTTTGATGTAAAATAAACTTTGGTTGACAAATAAAGTGATTCTGGAGTACTTGAAATATCTTAAACCAAGCTGTACTGGTCCCCTTAAACAATAGAAATTAGAAGGTATTATGTTTAAAAAACGATATTTCAATCTTGTATTATGGAGATATATGATATTCTAAACATTTGGATGATAATATTGCATGAAATAAAATTATTTTAAACAAAAACATCGATATAAATTATGTGGTACAAAGGAACTTTTAATATTTTTTTGGTATTTGAATCCTTAACGGGATGTGATAGGCAGAGGTCGATGAGGTAGGGGGTGTTTTTATCAATTTTTTTTGTCCTACTCTGCATATCGCAACGAAGGCACAGAATGGATTTTCGCAGAGGCATTCGACGTATTATATGGTGAAGTATTGCCGTAGACGAATAAACGTATTGATATCAAAAAATAGTTTGTTTTCGTAAATTACGATCTGTAAAATAGGGTAAAAAAATGGTCGCTCGGGGCTCGACTCTCATATGCTGACCTTATTATTGAAGTTCGCGCGGTATCCAGCACTAAAATCTATAGCTGCGTCAATTCTACGACCTCGCACAAAGCGAACGATCCGTTTATTTATGAATATTCCGTGAAAATGGAAGCGTGAGTTGTAATGCTGCATTTCGTCGACTCCAACCGATTCAAAGCGGGTCTTGACAGTTAGCGCGAGAAAAGGAAGAGACAGAAGACTGTGGGGTGAACTTCATACCGGTCAACATTGAACACGTTCAGTGTGTGTAACTGTCAAAAACCGCTTTGACTCGGTTGAAGTCGACGAAATGCAGCATTACAACTCACGCTTCCATTTTCACGGAATATTCGTAAATAAACTGATCGTTCGCTTTGTGCGAGGTCGTAGAATTGACGCAGCTATATATTTCAGTGCTGGATACCGCGCGAACTTCAATAATAAGGTCAGCATATGAGAGTCGAGCCCCGAGCGGCCATTTTTTTACCCTATTCTACAGATCGTAATTTACGAAAACAAACTATTTTCCGATTTCAATACGTTTATTCGTCTACGGCAATACTTCACCATATAATACGTCGAATGCCTCTGCGAAAATCCATTCTGTGCCTCCGTTGCGATATGCAGAGTAAAACAAAAGAAATTGGTAAAAACACCCCCTACCTCATCGACCTCTGCCTATCACATCCCGTTAACCAAATAGGGCGCTTTCAACTAAGTAATCCCACGAAAAACATCCAAAGATGTAAAAAAAGCCGCCAAGTACTCAGACGAAAATCACAATTGCTTTATAAGTAAAACGGTTCGCCAGTGTCTGTCGTGAAATCAAGAAAAAAGCCAAGCACCGAACGTACAACTGCGATCTCTCAGCAATTTGTTAAAAAAAAATAAAGAAACTCAAAATCAAACTCAAGTCTACGTTGTGAAGTCGGAGTTTCGTGTGAGGGTATCGAAGCATCATTCCAAGAGCTACGTACTTGGCGGGTACATTCGATTTTTCTTCTTCGTGTTTCTTGTTCTCGCGTTGAAGTGATATGACCTCATCGTATTTTGCGAACCAGTCTCAAAGTACTGTGTTTTCGGTCGCTGGTTGTAAAAATGTCATGAACTTTGCATGGACTGACGAATGTTAGATTCGCAGATAACATTGGTTCTATAGGTACAAAATTATTTAAAATACATCTTCCGATCTTGTCGAACGAATATGTCGTGGCAGTTGAAGGATCAGCGCTTGCGAATTCAAGGGAGTGGGTAGTGCGGGCGCCAAAGGCCACGATTGTGTAGTTGCGAATGATTATTCTCCACAAGCAAATGAGCAACAATTTAGTACATTATGCTACTGGGGAGGAAACTGCGTGGTTTTTGCTGAGTGCGAGGTTCAGCACGAGCACGAGGTGAAAAGTCGCTCCTCCCGTGTGGCATATTTCACTTTTTACCCGACTAGATAAAATGTCCATATTGCATCCGTTAGTCAGACACAGCAATTCAATCAATCAAACTTAGAATCGGTCAAACTTAGAGTTTTTTCTGCCTTTAAAATTTACTTTTTCGACCGCAAAATTCACTTTTTCTCACCTCCGGGCCGAAAGCGACAACTTTCGTCCCGCTGCGCGGAACGAAGTTCCCGTTTTTCGGCTCCGTCGATGCGAAAAATCGTATACACTCCTCGGGCAGTAAATAAGAAAGCCCCAGATCACATGTTTGTCGACCTCGGCTTCGCCTCGGACGACAATGACATGTGATCTGGGACCTTCCTTATTTTACTGCCCTAGGTATGTAATATACTATTTCTTCCCTCTGGTCAGAAATTGATTACTTTCTGCCCGCGTTGCAGGGATGGAGTATAGTCATTTTATCGTAGTCGGATGAAAAATATTTTTCCACTCAAGTGAGGCCGAACTGTTACGAAGATGGGGTTTAGGTATTGAAATTGTTCCTCCCCACTACATGTATATGCTCGTGCACTTGCACATACGCCTGCATCGTGAGCAGGATTGTATGATATAGTATAGGTACACCAAAGCAATCATCAACTGAATTTTATATTTATCATCATATCAAACTGTCATACTCTATGCTACTCAAAGCATATACGTATAGCCGTCGATGCATGTCTCAGGTTTCATGCCGAAATAGCAGAGTAGAGTTTTCTTGATTCGACCATACTGCAAGTGAATAAGTTTATTCTTCCATAATTAATACTACATAGTGAGGTATGTAATTCCAGAGTTCTCAGTCTGATTTGATAATTCAATGACAGTGGAAACGACCACGATTTTTATTGATTATACAAGGTATCTATATCTGTAAAGTCATACACATAGTTTCAGACACGTAGAAGTATATTCTAAACCGATTATTGGTTTGAATAACTGGTTTTTCAGTGTATCTAATTGCTGTCGCATTGAAAACTCAATTTTCGCGTAAAACGAAGCGGGTTGTCCATAAAGCTCTAAGGAACCGAATGTGCCCGCCAAGTACGTAGCTCTTGGAATGATGCTTCGATATCCTCACACGAAACTCCGACTTCACGACGTAGACTTGAGTTTGATTTTGAGTTTCTTTATTTTTTTTTAACAAATTGCTGAGAGATCGCAGTTGTACGTTCGGTGCTTGGCTTTTTTCTTGATTTCACGACAGACACTGGCGAATCGTTTTACTTATAAAGCAATTGTGATTTTCGTCTGAGTACTTGGCGGCTTTTTTTACATCGTTGGATGTTTTTCGTGGGATTTCACTTTTTTTTGCAAGTACCAGAACTGAGAAAGATTGCTCATTTAATTTCAGCAGGGTTATACGTTATTATAGTTTGATTACCACAAGAAATACATTCGGAATTTGGACAAGGGAAAAAACTTTCAGCGAAAGACAAACACATTTACTTCAATTGTCATTTGTGACAAATATGAATAATTTATTAGGTAGAACTTAACTTTGTCTTATACAGTATCAGGTTGAAGTTCGTGATGTTATTTCAACAAAATATTCGCCAAACAATTCTCAAATTCAAGGCTCGAATTTCAAATGGATCAAGAACGGTGTATAATTCCTCAAATTGTGTCAAACACGTTATTCTAGCATATTTTGCAATTCTAACAACATTTTAATCCCGAAATATTGCATTGTTTCAACGAATATTGTGTTACGTAAACGTTACGAACTTTAACCTTAGTATACAGTTTCAACTTGAATTAAGTACTTAATCAGTAATTTTTCAGCCATAGTTTGGAAGACAGTGTTGCCTGACGCAGTAACAGCCTCATATGTGTTCTGCAACGTTGATTGTTCGCAGCTTGCATGCTTGTCTACTGCGATTCAATTCAGGTCACTGTGCGAATCATACAAATCAATGAACGATCAATCATCTGAATGTTACAGTAATTACTAAAATATATCACATGTTGCCGTGGTGAAGGTGAACTGAGAAATATCGACTCGTATAGCATACCTTCTAATATGTGATATCCAGATTGATTCTTTTGCTCATACTTTGCAACCAAAGAAAGCTTTGACACTTATTAGAAGAGTGTTTGATTTTGAATTCCTGTCATTTCACTAATAATCCAATGGATAGCATATTTCAAGGTATCAAACAATTTAACTAGATTTGTAAAAATATTAAATGCACACTCGCCTTTGGCTCGTGTTGCCAACTAACACTAGTCATAAAAAGTTTTACCGCACTCGCATCATAGTATACCATTACTTCACTCAGTATGATAATGGATGTTTTACGCATGCTCCATTTTCACACATTATCAAGTAAAATTCTATATAATACTTGACGGAAAGACTTTTTCTGACCTTGTGTGATTGTGTGAATCTCACACTTGTCAGAAAAAGTTACACCACTCTTGTATAGTATAGTACTATTTTCAACTCAGTGTGTGATACTCGATTTCTTATGCCTGTTGGTAGTGTGCGACATGCCGGATTTACACTTATGTGAAAATTACTACCATATGTCAAAATAATTATCTTCTCTTCGTTTGAAAATAATAATTTCTTGAATATTTTTTTTCTCTTTTTTTTCTCAACCTTCTCAATTTTGTGTCAAGTTGTGTTGACATATACATATTTACTGATTAAATAATAGCGTTGCCAATATTTCAAATCAACATTTTATGTTATCTATAAATAAAATAAAATGTATGCAGAACATAATATAATTCTATCAAAATTGAATGAGCCTTGCTTATCTGATAAAGATAATAACTTGTATCTCGAATTTGCGTTTCCATCGATAGACTACGAAAAGGGATATTTTGAAGTGAAAGAAAAAGATTTTTGTTTATCTCTAATTTCTTCATTTCTTAGTTTCAAAGACTAATAGAATTTTATGCTATTGAAAATCATTTTTGAAAGTATTTTGTTTTTAATGGGGGGGCCTCGCACCCCCAACCCACCAGCGGGGGCTTCGCCCCCTGCACCCCTAGCATGGGCCCCCTGCACCCCTAGCATGGGCCTAGCATTCGCCTCTTGCATCCCCAGCGGGGGCTTTGCCCCCTGCACCCCTAGCAGGGGCTTTGCCCCTTGCGTCCCCAGCGGGGGCTTTGCCCGCTGCACCCTGACCAGGCACTCTGCTCTTGGACCCTGTCCTCACCCGGCCGCTGTCACTAATATTTGAATATATACTATACTTTCCTATTTTTTAGAGTTTTTTTACAGGTAAAGAATTTCGCACACTGAGTTGAACAAAATAGTATTCGACATGTACTGTACTATTTAAACACTTCTAATGATCAGCAATTTCAAATATATTAGTCTGTCCGATAATTAGTTTGTGGTGCTGATGTATAAGTAGGTGAAGTTAGCGATTGGTAGGCTGGTCGAAGTTGGTTCATTTGAAGAAGATACGTAGAGTGTTATAACTTTGGAGCAGCTGTGGGCTACTTCTGTTATGGGACATCGTCTTGCCGAAATGTTATGCTCTTCTGTTCCGATGGATTAATAATGGGATAGGAATGGTCCAGGTGACTGTAAAAGATATAAAATAACAAAGAATTGAAGGAGAGATTTTAGTATATCAGTACTAATTTTCCTAGGATTGTTATCATTTCGGAGCCATGAACTGTGGGCTACCTTTGTCTTGGGACGCTGTTCTGCCGAAGTGTTATGTTCGTCTATCCCAACGGATTGATAATCGAAACCGTCGTTCGGGACGTCGTTTTGTCAAAGCATTATCTCCGACTATTCCAATGGATCGATGATCGGATAGGAAAAGTCTAGCCGACTGTGAAACATAGAAAATGACAAATGATTAAATGAGAGGTCTCATATCACGAGTAATTTTCCTAACATTCTTATTACGTTGGAGCTATGAATTGTAGGCTACCTTCGCTGAACAGGTGAACGCAAAGATGGCATGGGCGCTGAAAGTTAACGTCGGCAGTATGTTAACGCCAAGAGATCCAGAATTGCATCGCAAGTGATGGTAGGAAACATACAAATCAATAAACAAATAACGAGTCATGAATTTAGTGGAAATAAAGAAGTTGAGGCTGGTCTATTCATCTATTATATGTAAAATCTAGTGAAAATCAATGTACGTACATACCGTTCATTGCAAGTCATCATAACCTTCTTTTCACTTGCTTCGGTTTGGAGTGAAATGATATTTTGCCAGGTTCGTTGGTTTATTCTTTATCTATATTCGAACCCAGCTTAGAAGATCTGTTCCGTGCAATTACAACAGGCCATCATGCAGATTTATTAAATAATAACGGTCATCGGCGTGAAACCACGGACGTCGCACTATTTCACTGTGATTATTGTTCACTGATTCACTGCATCACTGATTCACTGATATAAAACCATTAGCATGACTGATAACACCTTATTTAATATTATAACATAAATATTAGGGTGGTTCATTTTAAAGTTGTCTTTTTTTTTCTTATCTCCCACCTGAAAACTCGGTGCCAAATTCGGAAAAAAAATTCTCATTAAATCGCAGAGCATGAAAAAAAATATTCACAGGTCGCTACCGAGGAATGAAAAAAACAACAATTATTTTCGATCTAACATTCATGATTGACTTATGAGCGAAAAAAAAATTTTTTTTTAAAAAAACAAAAAAAAATTTAATAAAAATGAAAACATACCATGCTAATTTGAAAAAACTTGCTGCCGGTAGCGACCTCTGAATATTTTTTTTTATGCTCGGCGATTTAGGGAGAATTTTTTTTCCGAATTTGGCACCGAATTATCAGGTAGGAGACAAAAAAAAAATCCAAGTTCAAAATGAACCACCCTAATAAATATATAATCATATAATATGATGATATATAAATTATGAATATTTTAATGTCAATATAGCGCGATCCGACAGCTGTCCGACGGCCATCTTGATTTCGTCGACCCTCTGTAGCTCACTTGGTAACTTCATTATCACATATCGACCGAGTGCGGATTCAGATTCATGCCAAAATCAATAGGGGCGAGATTTCAATGGCTTGTACCCACGTTTCAAATTTCAAGTCGATCCGTTTCACCGTTCGTTCAGAAACGTGAGGACAAGCAAGCGTCTAGCGAATATCCGACCGGGAAGAAGAAGAAGAAGAAGAAGAAGAAGAAGATGAAGAAGAAGATGCTTTTTCATCAACTTTCGTGACTGATATATCAGAAACTAGTGTACCGATTCCGATCAAATTTATACAGCGAAGTCGTGTGGTGGGGGAATATCTGTTCTGTAAAGTTCTGTAAAGTTCTGTAAAAAAAAGAAAAATATTAACGCGTCCCGAAGTTGTGACCTCGTGTTTACAGGTATAAAGAGTTCCCCCGAGAAAATAGAGTCCCGGCTAGCGCTCGCCTCCCGACGGGTACCTATACGGGTATATATTCGGGTACGGGTACTTGGCGGCGATTCGCTGCCGCGAATCTTGATACTTATTTTGCTTGGACGCAAGACACTTTTTGGTTTTTCTTAAACATTTTGGCAAAAGATATAGACTATGACTAAATTTATATGCATTATAGTTATATTATTCAATATATATGTATTATTATTCTAATTAACACAGCTTTTTCGGGCACATATTATAAAGTTATAGTGAAAAAAGCTGTAATGGCGATCAATTCTGAGACGTATCATGCAGTATTGAGTCTTTTGTTTACTGCAACCTCACAGATCTTAGATTTACGTTTCTGTACATCATCTCTCAGTCTGTCAAGTTCGATTCTCCTTTCTCTCTCTTTTTGACGAACGTTCTGGAAACTCTTCAACATTTCTTGAAAAACTGCAGTGCTTGAATTAGTATTCAGTGCCGTCTTTAAGCATGGGCTTGGTGGGCCCGAGCCCAGGGCCCCGGGTTCTACTTCAGGCCACCTGTATTGATTTTATGAATTTTCTGATTTTTAAACTTTTTCGAAAACACACTTTTTTTCAACTGGCTCTAACTTCAAGAGCTTTGATTCTTTTCGAAAATGGATAGAAGCATAAAATGTGTCAATAAGTCCGAGCTTTCTGAAAAAAAAAATCTGCAATTTTTTCCAACGATACAATTCTAAGATTTTCGCGATAAAAAAAATCCAATTTTTTTCAATTGCGACACCTTCGATCGTCCTGAATCTTTTTACCTGAATTCGACCAGTTACAATCAAGTATTTTTCCAAAGGAAATCATGGATTGCTGATTCGTTCGGGAGTTACACCATCATAAGTGCCGAAAATTCGGTAATATTTCACGAAAATGAATCTTAACGTAAAAAACGAACCTCCAAGTACGTATTCTGTATAGAAACGAACCTCCGAGTATGTATTCTATAGAAAAGAACTTTTGAGTACATATTCTGTAGAAACGAACCTCCGGGTATAGGCCAGTCACATTAGCTCGAAAAGTAGCAAATATCTACAAAATGGATGAACAAGCCAAATTTTTTAGGGTGAGTGAAGGGTCATCAGAGATGCCTAAATCTGCCAGAATCCAACAAAATTTCCTTGTGCTTCGTCCGCCATCTTGGAAAACAGGAACTCGTCGATATCTCGGATCCTACTGGTTGGATTTTCATTTATTTTTTTTAGTTTTGTAGAAAAAAATATTCTCTACAATTTTTATCCGACGAATTTTTCGATATCTGGGTAGTTCCAAGATATTGCGTCTTTTGGTGTCTTTTAGAAAAAAAACAGTGAGAATAAAAAAATTTGAAAACTTGTAATGACCTTAGTTGTTTTTCAAACTGTGTTCGATACGGTGCGCTGAATTTTGATTTAAATTATTTTCAGAATTCCTGAAAATTGAGTTTAAACAGCCAAATTGTCTCTACCCTGCCATGTCCCTTCGACAAATTTGTTGATTGAGGTAGCAACCTTTGTTAACTTTTCGAATAAATTGTAATAAACAAATGGTTTTTCTTATAGCTGTATAATCGTATAATGTTATTTCGGTAACAAAATCGATTCCATATCACTATTTTTTAAAATATTCCATATTCCGTTTTGTCCCACACTTTCGACATCTCCTCCCCTGGCATTTTTATGAACGTTATTTTGAGATAATAGAATGGGTTCACCCATTAATACTATGTCAGCATGTTGAAAGTTCGCCACAAAGTATGCAACACATAAAGGGTGAACGCCGTTGCTTATTCGTTTCTCAGTTAGCGCGGAGAAACTGCCGCGTTCGGGTTTGTGGAGAAGAGGTCCTTGTATCTACCCTGGTCAGTTATATGTCGTCATTAGTTATCTATTTATTTTAGTTTGACGCAACATTTATTGCAACACGTGCAATAGTCACCCTGTTTGAATTTAGAATCGATAACATAATTTGTCTCCATATTATTAACGATTTTCCGCAGAAATATCTCTTTCCTGGCATATCTCCCTTGGTCACTATCTATATCCTGGCCCATGTAAAAATATTGAAAATTATCAAAGTGACTCGCCCTTTCGTACGTTTCAACAAGAGACTGTTATCATTACAGCAAATATGAAATCACCTGCAATTATTACATTTTTCGTTTTGCCAAAATGTTGACAGCTGAGACGCAATATCTTGGAACTACCCATCTGTAGAGGAAAAAAAGTTATTCGAATGCTTATTATGGATTATATTGCCCCCTTCCGATTGTATCGAGAATTTGTTCAAACAAAACTTTTAAAACTTTTTTTCTTTCACAGATATCGAAAAATTCTCCGGAAAAAAGTTGTAGACAATATTTTTTTTCTACGAAACTAAGAAAAAAAAATGAAAATCCAACCAGTAGAAGCCGAGATATCAACGATTATGACTTGTTTTCCAAGATGGCGGACGAAGCACAAGGAAATTTTGTTGGATTCCGGCGAATTTAGGCATCTCTAATGACCCTTCACTCACCCTACAAAATTTGGCTCGTCCATCCATTTTGTCACTTCAAAGTCTAATTTGAGTGGCCTAGTACCTACGAATTCTGTAGAAACGAACTTCCGAGTACGTATTCTGTAGAAACGTACCTGTGGCAGATAATATTTCTGTAGAAACGAACTCTGTAGAAACGAGAACCTATGAGAACGAACCTGTGGAAACGAACTCTGTAGAAACGAACCTGGGGCACTATTTTGACCGGGTACCTGTAGGAACGATCCCGAAATTCGTTCTGTAGAACCGGGCGTTCTGGAATTATTTTTCTGTAGAAACGAACCTGTGCGACATTTTACGCGAAAATCTGTAGGAGCGACCTCATAATAATTCTGTAGAAACGAACCATGTAGGATAATTGCTCTGTAGAAACGAACTCTGTAGAAACGATTTCTGTAGCAACAGTCCCATCCCAAAAATATTCAAGCATAATGAAACTATTTCAACTGCAAATTCGTAATTTTGTTTTCAACCATAAGTGAAAAAAAATACTACTACGGGGGCCCCCGAAGATATTCTGGCGCAGGGCCCCCCGGTTCCTAAAGACGGCCATGTGAGTATTAGTTGCGTCTTTTAGTACATGTTGCATAGATTCCGAATCTTGCACAGCTTTCGCGTATTATTTTTCAACAGATTCCAGCTCAATTTCCATAGTTTTTAGACCTTTCATTCCGGACTTAAGGCACCAGACCACGGTAAATTTTTTTTTTTTTCGTTTTTTTTTTCATTCTCTGAAAGATGCATTTGTTAAAAATGAACTTTGAACGCGTTTTCCTCGAAACTACGTTTTTTAACCTAGTTGACAACATAATTGAATAACCATTCATCCAATTTGCATGTACCGAGTCCTAAAATATTTGCAAATGCACTCCCTATGGCACCATGTAGGGATTATTTTTTTTCATAAACGATAAAAATTTTCTGTGAAAATGGGAAACAAAATTCGCTTATCCGCCATTTTTTTTTGTCTTCAGACCTCGAAATTCCCCTACGTGATGCTATAAACCTATATGTCCAGTTTATAAATATATTTCTTTGGTATTTTTCAAATGAACCGTATGGCTCAATTGCTGTCAACCACTAAGCAGCAACTTCGTCGGAGTGTCCTTTTGGAAGCGACGTACACCGCAAACTATTCTTAAGATTTGAATAAAAAAAATTGTGTCATGTCTTCTATATGTATATATCGAATATTAGTATCAATAAATAAAAAAATATTCATCGTTTGCTCGAAAAAAATTATTAAAAATACGCTCTCGTGCCACGCGCGCACCGTGGTCTGGTGCCTTAATACTGTCCATGATGGCTTTTTCTTCATCTTCACGTTCGGAATCTTTTTCTTTTCGTTTTTGTTTTTTAATTTTAATTTTCGCCTGCCTATCTTGATAATCGAGGTATGAAGAATGTGCACTATGTGCAAGTTTTATTAGTTTGCCTGTTATGGGGACTGTGTGAAGCATGGACTTAAATTTTCTCAATCCATCAATGATTGCGAGTTTGGCATTTAATGTCTTTTCTGTCATTCTTCACATATCTTCCGTTAGTATTTGAGCAGATTCGGAAAATCCCCGTTCCACGTTAGCGCTGCCATGAGTTAAAGACAAAGAGGCTTGTACAACACGCTTAATTGTTGGATATTTGGTACTTGGTGGGGTCTTGAGCAAGAATATCTTGTTCCAGTACGAATCAATTCGTTCATCGGTATTTAATGTAAATGATACCCGTTCATCGACTTGGAGTAGCCTCCATTCGCAAGAAAGAGTATCTGTGTCTGGATCAGTAATTGGGAGTAAATTAGCTATTTGCACAATAGATTTGACACTTCCAGGTCTGTTGATATTTTCAGGTGAAAGACATTAAAAATACTGTAAAGCCGTTGAATTACACGTTTTATTAAATAAATGTGTTACTGACTGTATATAAAACTTTTTAACTTCAGCTAAAAATGTTAGTGCATCTTTCTGTTTCAAAGATTGGAGTAAAGTTTTTGCCTTTTCACCGTATTTGATATTCGTTAAATTCAAATAGTTAGCTGAAATTTTCAAGAAATCGTCGATTTTGAGATCGCATAAATTCGGGGGTAAACCAGAAGGCTTTACAATACTTGTTAATAAAATATGAAGAAGGCTTCGTAACTGTGGGTAGAGAATATGAATCAGAGGCTCTTCCTTTTGCATTAAGGGGGTATATACACCTTTAAATGGGTTGAATTTCTGAAAAACGATTTTTCTTTTTTTTTCAACTTGAAGACTCTGATAAAATTGAAAGAAATCATCATGTTTTGGGAGGGTTTGACCTTCATTTTCCATATCTTACATCATGTATTACTTCCAGTCTAATAGTGGCTGCGCTGAAGACAGGAAAATACAAAATCACTCGGTTGCCGTAAAGAATCAGACCCAGCGTTGGACCAATCTTGGAATTTTTGGTTCTCAATTGTTCATAAGACATGCCTCTATCAGATGAACATAGAACTTTTTGATATTGCAAGAATTACTTGAGTTATTGAATTTTTTCGATTTTTTTTCTGAATTTGAAAAAAAATTTTGCTTATTTTTCTAATATTTCAACTAAAAATGGGTTTATCAAAAAGTTCTATGTTCATCTGATAGAGGTTTCGATTCTACAAATTTGAAGACCACAAACGCCAGAATCGGTCCAGCGATGCTCCTGATTCTTTACGACAACCGTTCAAAATATACATTCTCCAGAAATCAACTTTTAAACTTTTTTATCAAAAATTTTTTTTTTATTTCATACTTTTCCAAGAGAAGAAAATGTAGTTACAGGAAATTAAGTTTTAAGATTTTGCTTATGACTAATATGCTGGATCCGCAGCTGCTCTCGTATCGATGAGTTATGAGTCGAGTCGAGTCTAGACACATGTGCCAGGGGGAGGTTCGTAGTGAGCTTTGACTTGTTCTGTACAACAACAGTGTCCGTTAGGTGTCCGGTGAGGCTGTTAGAAAAATAATAAATTGCTTCAGAAAAAATCTGATAAAAATTTTTCAACACAAAAATTCTCTAAAATTTTTGATCTTCAATATTTTTGAGATTCAGAAGATGTTAGCACAATTTTTGTCAATACTACGAAAATTCTTTCATCTTCCATCAATCATACCTTTTTTCTTATAATATTTATTAAACTCTTGCAATTAATATACGTATTGTAGAAATACTCATCTTTTTAGAAATCCAAATGCGTAGTTTCCTGGCATCGATTTCAAACGCACTTTTTGATGGATCATCTTCTTTCGATTCCGAAGTCTCATGTCAGATATATAAACACTGTGTTTATTCGATAATGGAAATTACTAGTGGTTTGAATTCGTAATGAAAGCACGATAATATTTACAAACAAGTGGACACCTAACCTCGAAAAAATGTAGATCGCAGCCATGTGTTCTGTCAATGATCACAATTCAAAAGAATATTGAAAATTAAATATGTGTAAGAATGATAATTACGAAGAATTAAAAGATCACAGAATCAAATTCAAAAACGAAATATATAAAAAAGTCATAAAATTGAGTAGTGGTGTAAGTGGTGTTGGCGGTGTTGTACAATACTTATGGCACCAATCTGAGGGTACGCGCGCCGCGCCGCGGCGCTTTTTCGCAATCTGGCACTGTCATGGCTGTAACTTTTCAAATCCTCTAGATATTTTGACACCGATTTATTTGCAGGTAGAGTAGGTCACTAGCATTCCAAATAAATTATAAAAAAAAAAAACGATTTTTTGAAAATTCTAAGGTGTAGATACCCCCTTAATAGAGTAAATTCTCTGGTGAATATATTGGATGTGTAGACTATAAATTGCAAGGTAATCTTAAGCAGAGAGTCCTGTAAATATTTGACTATTTCCAGGTAATCTTGTTTCATTGCTGTAGATCCCTCTTTCTTCGGAATATATCTCAAAAAATACTCTTCCAATGCAGGAAGTTGTTTAAGTACTCTCTCTGCTGCAGGTCCAAGAGTAAGCCATCTTGTGCGAACATGTTTACTAAATTTATGCTTTGGCAATTTCAAGTCAGCTTGAATTTTTTCGTAATTTTCACATCGCAAATCACTTCTGTCGAAAAAGTAGTACACTTTGATTATCAGGTCATATATATGTAGTGTCATGCATGACAAACCTTTCTGAAATGAATTATGTGCTACATGTAACAAACAGGTGCCTATATCAATAAGACACTTATATCCCAATTTTTTCAAGTTTTCTTGAAAAAGCCTTAGAACTTTCTTATTAACATTAGGTCCATCGCTTCCGAGTGTTAATACTTTTTTGAGTGACAAGCCATGCGAATCTAGAGCTTTCAACAAATAATCATACAACGTTTGGCCGTCTGCTTTGCCTATGAAGTAGGTAATTAAATGTCTATTGACAATCATATTTTCAGTATTCGACCAATATCTGACTCTAATTTGCAATTTCTTTTTATTTTTGGCGTTACTTGTTTCATCAAACTGTAAGGTGAAATACACATTAGGACTAGTCAGATCTGTAAGAAATAAATTTTTGAAATAAGGCCCCTAAAGCTTCTGTAATTAGGTAGGATGCTTTAGTTGGTGATAATGAAAATGATGGTGGTACACAACCAGGGATCATGACTTCAAATAATTCCTTTCTCCTTTTACAAGAATATACAGAACTTTTCGAGTTGACAGTTTCCATACACCAATACAACTCAGCTCGTGTTGCTGCTCCTCTAGGATCAAAGAGTTGAACAGTACATTGTATTTGTGACTGTCTCGATGTTGCTTCAAGTTCTGACGGTTTTGTTTTGTTCGTTGATTTATTTGTTCCAATTAGTCTTGTCTGATGACTGTTTAAGGTGGGATTCCCTTTTTTTTCGCCAAATTCATCGCCTTTTTCCTAATTTTCTGATGAAGAAACTATACAACGTCACAATGCGAAATTTAGCATGCAGATTTATTTATCTCTTATCTATTCATAAAAAAATTGAAAAACATTTTCTCCCAAAAATACGCCTCCCACCCCCCTCAACGTGCGATGATCCCCAGTCGACGATGTGCACGATTTGAGTCGGGCCATCAATCGTGCCGGGAACATTTTACTTTACACACATTGAGCTATCGTTTGACGAAGCGGAAGAAAAATCAAAAAAAAATTGAGGATCCAGTGATGTTTTGAACTCAAAATATCGATTGATCCAAATAAGTAGATCGATCTGTTTGTTATAAACAAAAAAATATTGAACAGATTGCTTTTGGTTTTCGTCAAACGATAGCTACATATGTGTCAAGTAAAATGTTCTTGGGTTTTTGCTGCAAGATTGATGGAAAGACTCAAATCGTGCACATGGTCAACTGAGGATCATCGCGCGTCGAGGGGGTGAGAGGCGTATTTTTGGGAGGCAATGATTTTGAATTTTTTCGTGAATAGATAAAAGATAAATTAATCCACATGCCAAATTTCGCATTGATCCGTACTGCAGTTTCTTCACCGGAAAATTGGAAGTAAACGATAAATTTAGAGGAGAAAAAAGGGAATTCCCCCTTAATTTGAATAAATTGCTTCTATGTTTTTCTGTTTTCGCGTGCTGATCAAGACGGGTATATCCTTTGGCAGATGAAAATGATGTCCCGCGAATTCGACAATCACATGTATATTCATCCCTTTCATTTTTTTGGGCCCAATTTCCAACCAGGCTCTTGTTTCCATCTTCAAGGGTCAACCACTTATTTTGAAATTTTGTTTTATTCATTTTTTTCAGTGATGGGTAGTAGAATCATCTAAACGCGAAATTTAACATATATAACGTCATTAAGTATTCAATCACGACTCTATGTGTTTGAAACTTTCACATGTTATACTACCTAAGACAATATTAAGTTCATCGATTGATACTTACATTCAATTCAGCCACGTAATTATTTGAATTGTTGGTTTTTGGCGGCGTGTTTAACACTGTTACCACACTTAACCTACAAGCACTAGCTGTCACAGCCGAACGCTTACAATTAGACAATGAGAGGCCGTGCGATGGCGCTAGTGGCCAACTAAACAGTGCCGAACTATGACTGGTGGGGGCTTGTAGGCAGTAAAATGGTGGGGGCCTACTAGTGGGCAGGAAAAATTGGAAATGAATATGTAGATTGTAGAATCATTTTTTTGAACGCTTATTTAATATAATAAGAATATATCGATTATTAAAATCAAATTACAAAGTTTTTTTAATCATCTTAAAAGTAATGATGGGTCTAAATTGGAACTCTTTTTTTTTTAGTTCTAGAAAGAAAAATGTTTAGTGATCTCTCTATGATCGATATTATGGTTGTAAATGATAGATTTCTACTTGAAACCTGAATTAATATAACTTGGTGAGGGCCTTTATTTGGTGGGGGCCTGTAGGCTGGCGCCTACTCAGCCTTAGGCTAAGTTCGGCACTGCAACTAAAAGACAAACCAATCACGGCCCACCTCACAGAAGTATGCATTTGTGCGCGAGATTAAAAAAAAATTAAAGGAATGATTAACAAATTTCGCCCAATTCTGAAATTATAGGGGAAAAAAAAGGGAAAATGTTGGCCTTGGAGTAAAAATAGGGGAAACTTTAAAAAAAGAGGAAAAAAGAGGAAAAGGAGAGAAAGTGTGAAGCCTGTCATTGTGATTTATGACCAGCGTGTTGTCACGTGCACTCAAATTTTTTAACTTTTATTCTTATTAATAAGATATTAAAATAATAAATGCTTAGAATACTTATAATAATAATTAATGAATGTATGGTAATATAGATTGTAACGAGCAGTTTTCTATCGGGGAAATACGCAATAGTACCACTTATCTCGCACAAAGCGTCCCAACGTCACGAAAGGTATCTAGACGAATCAAAAGGGTTGGGCGCCAGGCACGAAACCGTGCCGAGGTAACGGAAGCTGCAAAGAAAAACTAGAAACGGTATTGGCCGGCTAGGCCGGGGTAGAGGGGAACGTGGGGGCGACGAAATAGACACTACGAAACACGGTATTTAATATTCAGATAGTTGGAGTAGATTTATTATCTTTCCGGCAGCGAAGCGGTACAGATGTACGGGATAGATATAAAAAAAATATAAAAGAAACCTCTATTAACAATCAAAGTCGCTAGATTAGTCGGTACGATAGTCAATCTCTTAGAATTCAACTTAGATTAGACGGTACGTAATTTAAGCGGGCCTGATAGCCGCAACTCATTCACACAAACGCAACGGAACCTGACAAAATAGTAAAGTGGCTATAATAAACCAAAAAAAGAAAAGAAACTAAAGAAAAAGTGGAAATTATCAATTCAAGTTAACAAATAAAAAGAAAATAGAACAGAAAAAAAAGTTTAGCTCCGGAGGAACGCGACAGGCTCGAACCTGCGACGCGTCGGTTTACAGGACGGCAGAATTGACAGCTGGTCCGGAGCTATGCGTCAGGCTCGCCGTAGAGTACGGCCAACACTCGAGACGAGACGGCAGGAGGGGGAGGGAACTCACAGACGACACACTAATCCGTTGCTACAGCAGCTGAGGCCATGCGCACACCGAGGCGCCGTCACTACTACTCTAGCCGGTCGACACACACGCTCTTACGGCTCACTCGTAAGTAGACCGGCCGTATGCCAGTATCGCGTATACAAAGAGTGAGCCTATTCTATTTAAGACTAAAGTATCCAAAATTATCGCAATAATATAAAACGCTTCATAATCAAGATAGACACAGAACGATTCAGTGATTCAAATATCCGCAGGTAACCCCAAGGCAAAGAGGAATAGAAAATAATGATAGATAGTAATACAGGAAAAGCAATAGGCAACAAAATACTGATAGAAATTCATATAGCGAAAGCTGCTAAAGTTCAGGCTACGTCGATCCAGAAAATAATTACAGATAGTAGTACATGAAAAGCAATAAGCAAAGAAGTAATAATCGGAGTTCATATAGTGACAGCTGACAAAGTTGAGGCTACGTAAATTATCCCACAAACTGCAGTAGAAATACTGGTGACCGCGACAACCCGTCAACAATCGGTATCGACCGAGAGAAGTCCCGTAGAAATAATAAATAGCCAAATAATACTGAATAGTTATACTGAAGACAGAAAATCAAAGAGACGGGTGGTCGTAGCCTAAGCGAAAAGCCTACCTTTATCTGGCTCGGTACGGTACGGCAGGATCCACACACACGCTCGCACACTTAGATTGATAGCCGTTAGGGCTCACAGTCAGGTACCACTGACCGGCACTCACTTAAAGATTAATAATTAGCCGTAAATCAACAATTAGGTTATAAAATGGATTTTTTTTTTTCGATATTTAAGTAGATTAGAAAAAAATAATTGAGTCGTATTTTTTCATTTTACAATCGAACAAATATTGAAGTTGATACAGCGGATTGAAAAATGTAACATTGTGACGTCACCCATGTTAAGATATATCTATATATTACGAAAACTGGAATATTCAATCACCTATAACTTTCGTAATGATGATTTTTAACGAATAAGAAAAAATACGACCTAATTATTTTTTCTCACTTTACGTTAACCGCCTATAAAAATGAGAACAAAAAAAAAATTTGACAACCCAATTAAGCATTACAGTAATACTATAATCGGGCGAAGGAACTTAGATAGCAAGATAGGTACAGTTTTAGTTAAGCGGTAGCAAATAAAGATAAGGCAAAAGCACGAAAAGAAGCGATGCGCAAAATTAACGTGACAATCTCGAAAAATGGCGATAAGCTACAAGAAGGAAGCCGATCATTCCGGAAACATGGTCGAATCTTCACATGTTCAGATGGCGCCTTAAGAGTTGGGGGAGTTAGCCTTTCCATACATGACGAGTTCGCTGTACCGATACCTGTTAGGCAGTTGATGATGACCGTTGCGGGAGGTACGGGGACGGGAGGCAGCGTCAGGCCGGGAGGTGCGGCCCTCTCCCGATCGGCAGGCAGATTTTGGCTCGTAATTAGTGTCGGTACAGATACTACCGTCGTGACTTCACCGGCGTACCTCCCCGTCCAGCACTCCCTCGACGTCCCTCGACGATCTGGGTGCATGCTGCGTACACCCAGAAAAATGCGTACCTTATATTTAAATAAACTGACAAATTTGACATGAATATATTTAAAGCAAATAGATTTTTCTTTGACTGTAGCAAAAATTTTTGGCTCCTCATGGTTGATTTGAATATAATAATATAGTTCATTTCCGGAACACCATTTCTAGGTGCATCAAATAACCATTTACTTGAGGCCGCCAAATGTTTACTGAATCCAAATAGGGTGTACGAAGCATTAGCGCCACCTATGCGGACCGCGTGCTCGATTGTGTATTCATGTGTTCACCGGTGTCATTAAAATACATATTATACGAGTAGGTTCCGATACGGCGTGTGAGCAGTTCTAAGTGAAAAATATCAAATCCTTGATTAAAACTACTAACTAATACAAAGTCATGGACCAACAGATGCGCAGCGTACTTATCGACACCGGGCTGGGAAAATACATTACAGTATTTGAAGGCATGTAATTTGATGGTTATTTTACCATGTCTGTGTGATAATTGAGGTTAGAGTAAGTTCTGAAAGCGTGCCAAAAACGTGGCTACGCAAGGTATGAGATTTTTGAGAATTGAAAATTGATTGTCTTGCTTCTTTACATCTGCAGCTATCAATATGGTAGCAGTATGAATGAAAGTCGCAAAATAAATCAATTTACGAAAGTTTTCGTCTCGAAGAATTTCGAATTTTAGCAGCCATTGTACCTGCTATTTCCAAATGAAATTTTATTTTTGTGAAATAAACAATTTCATTGTCCGTATTTTATATTCAAAAAGAAAAAAACCACATTTAATAAATTATTTATTTGATTCAGCGTGGTATTTATTTCCGTTTGAATATTTGTCTTCAATTAGATTTTTTTCGTAAAATCTACTAACACTCTAGTAGGTTCATATATAAATAAACGATATGCATTCATTCAAATAAATTTTAGTTGTTGCGAGTAGGGCATTTTTCTGGGTGTATCTGTAATCGTACAAAAATCTTACGGCAGACAATACCTTAAACTAAACAATGGACCTTTTGCCTTGGGGTCGGTAAAAAGAATAGACGCACACAACACTAAACAGATATTCGGACGCTCCGCGGGGAGGAAGGAGGTGGTCAGTGGCGGATCTAAATCCACCACGTTACGAGATATTAGACCGTTTAAAAAAAAAAATCAATGGTTTTTTTTTCACTCCAAACAACCTGAAAAGATACTTCAACATGAAAAAATAGCCTACCTGAAAAATGAACCCTGTCCTTAAGGTGCTGCCGTACGCAATTTCACCAAACCTGACCAGAGCTGCCAACCCCGTATGAAAAAATATATATGTGAGATATAAATAATAATATATTCCATTTATACAACATATATGTACGGCAAAATAAATATATTTGAAATATATTTCCAAAATATATGTACTGTTTATATGTACACTAAACGTGTTGGATGTTGACCGGTTCAAGGCCACGGATATTTTCGACAAATGCGAATTTAGATGAGAACCGCTTGATTCGTCGGTAGCGCCTCTAGTGGCCTCTGAGGAAATCTCGTGCTGATAAAGATATCGATAGCTGTTTTTCTTCTGTTTAGCTAAATTTATCGATGTCAAGCCCTTTAAAACAATATCGATATAACAGCGAGTCGAAATCTTTATTGGGGCGAGATACCCTCCGAGGCCACTAGGGGCGCTACAGACGAATCAAGCGGTTCTCATCTAAATTCGCATTTGTCGAAAATATGCGTGGCCTTGAACCGGTCAACATCCAACACGTTTAGTGTACCTGATATACCCACTGTATATTTCGAATGTAAGTAAGATATATGTTCAGCATATATTCAACATATTTACTGATTATATTAACTGAATATATTTCTCTTATACGTTTGAATATACACCGGATATATTTTTGACATATATATCTCTATTTTATTTATTTGCATATATTGTTAATATATAAGTAAGATTGTACCATTTGTACCTCGCCCCTGCTCATAAGGAGAGTATCAGGCTTCTGGGTCACGGATTTTGTTCAAACTTAGAGGTGTGTTTCCTTGGCCGAAAAAGTGGAACCATCTAATAAGCCCTCACTCTCTTGGCGAGCCTCACTTGATGGTAATATCCAGCAGTAGAAGAATATTCGACAGGGGTGATAATTATAATTGGTACTTCTTCATCGGATTGAGTTTTCTTTGACAGAATCTGGTATCGAATCTTACAGTCAAATAATGATCATTATACTTCCTCGAGGTAGTTTTTAGAACCACCTATAAAACCTACGCCGAGCCTGCGAATGGTCCTCCGCCACAGTGAAATAGCCTGTGGTGCTCACGTCGTTAGCTTTGAAAGGATCCCCACGTTGACCACAGATCTTCAAACTTACAGAGCTCATTTGAAATTAGCTCACAAGAGTAATAGAGAAGTGAAATTTGAAAAATGGCTTTTAACTTCGAAATTTTTTTTTTTTTTTTGTTCCATGATCAGATTTAATCTGTTACTTCTCATTGTTCATAGAATATATATCCACAGAAAAATCAGAGAATAAATATTCTAATTTCACTTCCTCAATACTTATGTTACGTAATCTTGAACAAGTTCTGTGAGTCTGAAGGTCTTTGGTCCATGTATATCTTGCAAAGCTAACGACATGAGTAGCGAAGGCTATTCCACTGTGGCGGCGGACCATTCACAAACTCGTCGGAGGTTCAAATGCTGGTTGAACTACCTCAAAGTAGTATAATGATCATGATTTGACAGTAAGATTCGATCCAGGCTCCATTCGGACTGCTCCAATTTACTTTTTTATCATTCTCATACAATTTCATTAATTAAAATATCCACTACCCACAAATAGTGTATTCCGGGCTCACTGTACCTGTGTATGACATGTTTTTCAGCCTGCTGAATCCTATTTCTGTCGTATTATACTAGATTCTGTTAAAGAAAACTCAATCCGATGACGAAGTACCAAGTATTATCAGTTATCACCCATATCGAATATTCATTTACCGCTGGATATTACCATCAAGTGAGGCTCGCCAAGAGAACGATGGATGGTTCCATTTTTTGGGCCAAGGAAACACACCTTTAAGTTTGAGCAGAATCCGTGACTCGGAAGCCTGATACTCTCCTTGTCAGTGCAATAAAAACTCTTCAGTATCATTATATCTTCAACATTGATTTAGAGCACATGGTATTTTCTTTCAATCGTCCTATTTTTTACATTGAATTGTGATAAGTATTTATCGGTATTTATACATGTGTATACCTATATTATGTACACACGTTAGGGTGAATTTCAACATAAGGTCATATTTGAATTTTAATGCTGCCATACACAGATGCCAGACGGAGATCTAGTATCTCTCTTACTCCGCCGCGATCGCCATCGCTCTATTTCTATTTTTTGAGATTATCTAGGAATTTCTGGCATCACTGCTGCCATAGGCTCGAATGTCTCCGAATAAATTTGAAAAAAATGTAGCCAGGATCCCCGGTTTCAAAGTCTATTCCATATCCTATGTTGATGAAATGTGTAACTAATTGAATTGTGGCCAAACCTATTCCGATTTATACTTATAAATCACAATTTAACCACCCATTTATACTTTACGTGATTTATGGAGAATAGTGTGTTAGGTGTTATTCGAGGTATTAGTGGAGGTTAGCAATAGATGAAAAATATATTCAGGTTCATAAAAGTATATTAAGTCCCTAACTCATAACGATTAGGGCGAGTACAGGCAACCAATTTTTCAGATCTTGACATTCCAATACGGATAACTTTTTCTTTAATGCATTCAACTTTAAGAGCAGCCAAGTCATTACAAATGGTCTCGAGGACAATCATGTGGCTTAATCTTCTATGTTTAAGGAATGGTAGCTTCCGTTTTACATGATATTTTCCGAGGGCAAAACATTGCAGATTATCATTTATAGGGATAACAAGGAATTGTTCAATCTCAAATACTTCCGAGTTGTGCAAAAGTACGACATAATTTATTCTTTTTTTTTTTGGATTGGTATACGATTTAGCATGTATTATTTCTTTGTTGATAACAGCCCTGTTATAATAGCGAAAGGAGTCTATTTCTGATACACCGACGTTAATTCTCAGCAAAGCTGAAGCATGGGGGCGCGGCAGCTTGTTCATTGAAAATACCTCTCCTATCATACCTACGGAGCTTAACTTGTGAGAAATTTTATGATGTTTCTGTTGATTTAATGTCTTGTCAATATAATTTTTTTGATCATAAGTTAGGTATCGAGAGCAAATATTTTCGAGCCTTCTTACAGCATATTTTTGTCGGAAAGCATCGCATACTTGACTAGAAACGACTTTGGAACTTTTTCAATTCTTGGTTGAAATCTTCGTATACAAATGCACTATGTGCCCAAAGTGGCCCCCATTTTAATACACTGTCGGCCAAATGCGCTAGGAGATGAACATTGAATGATACGTGTTCTTCACCGTATGACACTTTAACATCTCTTACAAAACTTCTCAAGCATTGTTCAGCATATAATATTTCAGATTTCATTATGGACGTTTTCGAAAGGATACAAACAGCTTCGACAAGTAAGCTCCAGTGATTCAAATAAATTCTTGGCAAAATAGAATCAAGTATTGGGATACTATAAAACATAAGCCAGGTGGCCAATTCGTGAGCTTTCCAATGCTGTATTTCGGATATCTTTCTGGGTATTCGTGAAACCTCAACTGTAGGTTTATATGATTTTAGTACTGATTCAACTGAAGCAATATCTTTTCCTACGTACCAATCTTTATCATGATACCTAGAGTCGAACCATAATTTCGCAAACTGTCTGCAAATTCCTAATGGTACACAGTGCATCCAATCTACAATAAGATTATCGATAATATTGAACCCTGGTATATCACATAAAATCGAGCGTCCTTTCAAACCCTTTTCTTGCGTTGCAGCATGTAATAAAGTTTGGGCATGATTACGCAAACCCTCTCCAAATGGATTCCCATCCGTGTCTATGGGATATGTTCGAACTGTTCCATTATTTTTGGGAACTTGAACACCTGGATGTAAGCATAAATCACATCCATAGTTTCCGTTGAATTGCGTAGAACATCGTACTAAGGGCCTCGCCACAGAATCGCAGACCCCTACTAAGATGCGACATTTTCTCGAATATGTTTGTCCGTTTTTTTCGTATGTGAAACCAGTTTCATGAAGAATCTTAGCTTCTTCTACAAAAGGTTTTGAAAATTCATTCATGAACTTTGGTTTTCCTTTACCAAACCATAGGCTAGATAACATCATATGCTTATTACGTAGACTGGGCGATAACTCGTTGATAGTGCAAAGCAATGGATAAATTGAGAAATCGGAACTTTTAAACGTCGGAGTTCCATCGATACTAAAGTTGAGACTAATCATGTTATCCATGTGATGTTCTTTGTATGAACTGCCATCGTCAATATCTTCTATCGCATATTCACAAATTTTTTTGCGGTTCTCTGAATATAGCGTGGTATTGTCAGTATCGTTATGTAATTCGAAAATGTCTTTGAGCTGATCAGTTAAATTCAAGTATAGAAAGATATTGCCATTTTCAAAGTTAGATTTTGTATGAACAACACTATCACAAGATTCACAATGAAGTTCTTGGATTGTCAAGCCGGAAGTTCCTTCTTGCTTACCAATATAATGATAACATTCGCAGCAAAAGTGATGAATCGTCATGAATTGTGCAAAATAATCTAATAGTTTTTTCCAATGATACTTTGAGTCCTTTGTAGTTGATGAATCACTTATTATATTCATTATTTGCGATATGTCTTCTGCTACAGTATATGTTAAATTATGTCTGAGTTTCGTAGCCATAAGTAACAAAGTTTTCATACATGTTTCTATCGAGTACCCATCTAATAATGCTGCTCTAAATGTGGATTGGTCAGTCGAATGAAGATCTACATACATTGAATCATCGCTTTGAGATTCCATGTCACTGGTATAGTTATCTTCATTTTCTGTCATGTCTTATGTTGAAGTATCACTGAATAGATTCTCCTCCTCCGGAAGTTAATTGTCATCAGAATTATCATGTGTACCTAAGAGCCTTTCATTAGAATCCAATGTTTTATTTCCTTCGCTAGATGTGTGAGCAATGTTGTTGGACATAAATTCACAACTTATTAAGTTTTGACTGTCAGCAGATTCCCAATTTTGGTGTGGAGGTGATTCATTAACGGGATGTGATAGCCAGGGGTCGATAAGGTAGGGGGGTGTTTTTACCAATTTTTTTTGTTTTACTCGGCATTTCGCGACGAAGGCACAGAATGGATTTTCGCAGAGGCATTCGACGTATTATATGGTGAAGTATTGCCGTAGACGAATAAAGGTATTGAAATCGAAAAATAGTTTGTTTTCGTAAATTACAATCTGTAAAACAGGGTAAAAAAATGGCCGGTCGGGGCTCGACTCTCATATGCTGACCTTATTATTCAAGTTCGCGCGGTATCCAGCACTGAAATGTATAGCGACGTCAATTCTACGACCTCGCACGAACCGAATGATCCGTTTATTTATGAATATTACTTGAAAATGGGAGCGTGATTTGCAATGCTGCATTTCGTCGACTTCGACCGAGTCAAAGCGGGTCTTGACAGTTAGCGCGAGGGAAGAAAGGGACAGAAGACTGTGGGGTGAACTTCATACCGGTCAACATTGAACACGTTCAGTGTATGTAACTGTCAAAAACCGCTTTGACTCGGTCGAAGTCGACGAAATGCAGCATTGCAAATCACGCTCCCATTTTCAAGTAATATTCATAAATAAACGGATCATTCGGTTCGTGCGAGGTCGTAGAATTGACGTCGCTATACATTTCAGTGCTGGATACCGCGCGAACTTGAATAATAAGGTCAGCATATGAGAGTCGAGCCCCGACCGGCCATTTTTTTACCCTGTTTTACAGATTGTAATTTACGAAAACAAACTATTTTTCGATTTCAATACGTTTATTCGTCTACGGCAATACTTCACCATATAATACGTCGAATGCCTCTGCGAAAATCCATTCTGTGCCTTCGTCGCGAAATGCCGAGTAAAACAAAAAAAATTGGTAAAAACACCCCCCTACTTTATCGACCCCTGGCTATCACATCCCGTTAAACGGCTATGGAAAAGAAAAAGAGCAAAATGCATAATATAGTATCGTAGTAAGTGTCTATGAATAAAAAAATGAAGATACATGGAAAAATCGAATAAATTCGACATAACAATAATATATTGTGTATCTAGGGGGGGAAATAGCCATGTCGAGCGAGGGTGAGACGCGCCCGAGACAAAGACGAGGCTAAAAACGTTCCACCCGAGGTAGAAATGGCCATCCCCCGCTAGATGTACACTGTACTTTTTATGATGAGGGCACCGTACGGGCCTTCTTTGATGCGCGTCGACCGGATGGGGCGTGTTGAGTCGTGTACTACACACTTATAGAGATTTAAATAGAAAAAAAATTGAAGAAATTTTTTTGTTTTTTTAATTGTGAAAAAAAATTTAAAAAAAAAATAAAAAAATTACTAATAATTAATAATAATTTATTTATAAAAAAAGAAAAATCAAAGATTTTCCGTTGGAGCGGGAGGGAATCATTCCGGGAATATTCCGTGCTCACGTTCGAAACACGTGATTTCCCCCCTTCCCGACAAGCATGAAAGGAGGCTCATTTCATGCCCATGTTATGAAAAAGTCATATATTATCCTATTATAAAAGCTTCTATACCCAGTAACAGTCTTCTGGATTTACATTTGGTTACTTTCCAATTTATCGAAACATTATCCAAATCAAGTTATTCATTTTCAAGCTGACTACAACCAAACACATGTTTTATAACCTGTCTTATTGAATCAGTTGTGCAGTATTGGACCATGAATTTCACCTCTTTTTTTTTCGATGCCCAATATCTCTTTGTCCTGTCTGGAATAGTATCCATATTTCCATAGAAATTATAAGATTTATACTTCGATTTTCTTTTTCTCGGCGTTCTTTCCATGATCTTTAAAGTGTGAGTCGTAATGTCATGGACTGTCACGGACTTATGGACGGAATGAATCCCCTCCCTCTCGCCCACGAAGTACAGTACCACCTCTCTAAGAGAGCCCTCGGTAAGAGCCCGTTTCCCCGCCGTTCCGCTTGAGCGAGTTTTATAGCTTCCCCCACTCTACCCGTACGCGCAAGGTTCTCCCAGTGGTGATGCTCACTGACACACTGACACATGTGCGATTTCCCAGTGGTGGGGGAAGGCTTCGGCGACGAATTTCTTGGAATCCTATTCCCCTAACCGCCCTAGACCGCTCTCTTAGAGAGGTAGTACTGTACTTCGTGGTGACGGCCGAGCTATCTCTCTCGCACTTTCTG
Source organism: Tenthredo livida (assembly GCA_963992785.1). Classification (NCBI taxonomy): domain Eukaryota; kingdom Metazoa; phylum Arthropoda; class Insecta; order Hymenoptera; family Tenthredinidae; genus Tenthredo; species Tenthredo livida. The sequence continues at coordinate 8,267,614 of OZ023073.1, forward strand.
TGAGAGAGACAGAGACACCGCTAGAATGTGTAACGCGCAGGCGCGAAGACTGCGGTTATTCTTTTCAGCGGACTGCTCCTTTGTCATACAGAAACCATTGCCCCATTTTGAAACGAGGCCGCGGCTGAGTTCCGTCTCCTTCATGGTGTAAGAATAAGAGGTTCCACTGGCCCTAATCGCTGTGATTATTTTGCGGCAGTACGGCTAAAATCCGCCAGGGGCCTCATGCGTCGGAAAGGGTGAAAGCTGGAACGCTATTCGTTGTTGATCACGTGGTTGCAGGGACCACGTGATCAACACCTGCAACCACGTGATCAACAACGAATAGCGTTCCAGCTTTCACCCTTTCCGACGCATGAGGCCCCTGGCGGATTTTAGCCGTACTGCCGCGAAATAATCACAAAGCTCTACACGGGGAGTATAGGGCAGTTGACCGTTGAACGCCCCTCATTCAACCGTACATTCAGTGTAATATTGCTAACCCGTGTATTTCCACTGTCGTTCATCAAAATCAAGCAAAAATTAAATTCGCATTGTATCAATACCTTGTGCAAACCGAAAATAAAATAAGGTGAGTATGATTATCCTTCCTCTCCTTATACTATGCCGATGTTGATTCATTGTCTACCATCGGCACTTTTTAGGTTATAATAATATTATTGTGCGTTCTCAGTTCTTTGTCCGAAGACTTAACGCCCGTTAGGGCATCTAGTCGAATGCGTTCTCAGTGAAATAGACTACTATCGGGCCGTGAAGTCGGGGCAGTTGGTTTTGACACACTATATCCAAGTGAAAAAAATTCGCACAGTCTTCGGATATGAATCATTTTCGAGCTTGTCCTATTCCTCGTTAGATCAACCATAGACCATTGTTGTACGAGAATCAGGAGGGAAGTTGTCGTTCAATGTATGTAAAAAAAAACGTAGTTTTATCTCATTTCTTTCCGTAGCTTAGCTTCAACTCATCGCCATATGTCCCTTAACCTGCACCAGCCACATGAGCCCAACGTTAAAAAACTAGCAGCATAATTTCTTACTTATTAATTGCTAATTAATTACCATAGTCTTGATTTAATTGCTATGACTGTTTCCGAGATAATTAGTCGGGCCAGCTTAAGGCTTAAGCCAGCCCAGCCATGTACCACAACTTTTCAGATATGGGAAATATTTTAATCATCTTGAATCCATAATTTCTTACTATTTAATTGCTATCGAATGATATCGATCAAACTAAAAAATATGATCGATCTAATGATTAATATAAAAAAATCTGTTCATCAATCCGTCGGGCCAGCTTAAGGCCTGAGCCAGCCCAGCCATTTACCATAACTCTTCAGATGCAGGGAATATTTGAATCATCTCGACGCCATAATTTCTTACTATTTAATTGCTATCAAATGACGTCGATTAAATTGACGAATGTAATGCATTTGTCGGTAAAATCTGATTATCAATCCGTCGGCCGAGCTTGAGACGTGAGCTAGCCCAGTCACTTACCATAACTCTTCAGATATGGAGAATATTTGAATTATCTGGACGCCATAATTACTCAGTATTTAAATGCTATCGGATGATATCTCTTAAATTCGGAAATATTGAACATTCGCGGAAAGGATATTACTATCGACATGGCCTAAAGCAATTAACAACTTCTTAAAATGCATCAGAATTTATGACTACAGCCCGAAACATCGGAAAGGCTCGGAATCGCCACGACTGAGCATATCCGACCCATTTCAACTCCGCATTTACTCACCGAAATTAATTACCACACCCAACACATCCAAGGGGCCCGAAATGGTCACGACTGAGGATACTCGACCCATTTCAATTTCGCATCAACTCACCGGAATTAATTACCACACCCCAACACATCGAAACGGCCCGAAATGGCCACGACTAAGAATACTCGACCCATTCTAACTCCGCATTCACTCACTGGAATTAATTACCACACCCCAACACATCAAAAAGGCCCGAAATGGCCACGACTGAGGATACTCGACCCATTTCCACTTCGCATTCACTCACGGAAGTTAATCACCACACCCCAACACATCGAAAGGGCCCGAAATAGCCACGACTAAGAATACTCGACCCATTCTAACTCCGCATTCACTTACTGGAATTAATTACCGCACCCCAACACATCGAAAAGGCCCGAAATCGCCACGACTGAGGATACTCGACCCATTCTAACTCCGCATTCACTTACTGGAATTAATTACCACACCCCAACACATCAAAAAGGCCCGAAATGGCCACGACTGAGGATACTCGACCCATTTCCACTTCGCATTCACTCACGGAAGTTAATCACCACACCCCAACACATCGAAAGGGCCCGAAATAGCCACGACTAAGAATACTCGACCCATTCTAACTCCGCATTCACTTACTGGAATTAATTACCACACCCCAACACATCAAAAAGGCCCGAAATGGCCACGACTGAGGATACTCGACCCATTTCCACTTCGCATTCACTCACGGAAGTTAATCACCACACCCCAACACATCGAAAGGGCCCGAAATAGCCACGACTAAGAATACTCGACCCATTCTAACTCCGCATTCACTTACTGGAATTAATGACCACACCCCGACACATCGAAAAGGCCCGAAATGGCCACGACTGAGAATACTTCACCCATTTCAACTCCACATCAACTCACTGGAATTAATTACCACACCCCAACACATTCAAAAGGTCCGGAACCGCCAAGACTGAGCATATCCAACCCATTTTAACTCCGTTTTTACTCGCCGAAATTAATTATCACAGCTCAACACATCAAAAAGCCCGGGATCTCCACGACTGGGGCTATCCGACCCATTTCGACTCCGCATTCACTCACCGGAATTAATTACCACAGCTCAACACATCTAAAAGGCCCGGGATCCCCACGACTAAGAATACTCGACCTATTCTAACTCCACATTGACTCACTGGAATTAATTACCACACCCCAACACATCGGAAAGGCCCGAAATGGCCACGAGTAAGAATACTCGACCCATTCTAACTCCGCATTCACTCACTGGAATCAATCGCCACACCCCAACACATCCAATAGGCCCGAAATCGCCACGAAAAGGCTGAGTATATCTAACCCATTTCAACTCCGTATTCACTCACCGAAATTAATTACCACAGCCCAACACATCTGAAAGGCCCGGGATCCCCACGACTAAGAATACTCGACCTATTTTAACTCCGCATTTACTCACCGGAATTAATTACCACAGCCCAACACATCTGAAAGGCCTGGGATCCCCACGACTAAGAATACTCGACCTATTTTAACTCCGCATTTACTCACCGGAATTAATTACCACAGCCCAACACATCCAAAAGGCCCAGGATCCCCATGACTGAGGATACTCGACCCATTTTAACTCCGCATTCACTCACTGGAATCAATTACCACACCCCGACACATCGAAAAGGCCCGAAATGGCCACGACTGAGAATACTCGACCCATTCTAACTCCGCATTCACTCATTGGAATCAATCACCACACCCCGACACATCGGAAAGGCCCGAAATGGCCACGACTGAGAATACTTGACCCATTTCAACTCCACATCTACTTACTGGAATTAATTACCACACCCCAACACATTCAAAAGGTCCGGAACCGCCAAGACTGAGCATATCCAACCCATTTTAACTCCGTTTTTACTCGCCGGAATTAATTACCACAGCCCAACACATCAAAAGGCCCGGGATCCCCACGACTGAGGCTATCCGACCGATTTCAACTCCGCATTTACTCACCAGAATTAATTACCACAGCCCAACACATCTAAAAGGCCCGGGATCCCCACGACTAAGAATACTCGACCCATTCTAACTCCACATTAACTCACTGGAATTGATTACCACACCCCAACACATCGGAAAGGCCCGCAATGGCCACGACTAAGAATACTCGACCCATTCCAACTCCGCATTCACTCACTGGAATAAATTACCACACCCCACACATCGAAAAGGGCTGGAATCGCCATGACTGAGCATATACGACCCATTTGAGCTCCGCATTCACGCACCAGAATTAGTAACGACCAATTTTTTGGTACAAGTTCATTCTCTTCTAGCTTTTGAATATGCCTTCACACTTTTATTTCAGAAACGCTAAGTAACAACTAATACAATTATTTTGAAAATCAGTCGTGCCCTCATTGTGCAACATATGGCGTGAAGCGTCGCGTCGCACTTTCTGAAAAATTCAATAAATTTAACGATCTCATAAAGTTATCATAAGATCTCATGTAAACAACAACGACTTTTATCCAGAATTGAATCAGCAATCTGATAATTTTTTTGTTCTGTTCTTTCGAAAATGTCTAGCATGTTTATTATTTGTAACCCTCGGATTTACTTATCAGCATATTTTGCAATGATTGACTGAGTCACAAATTGGAGTAGAGAGCTCATTTACATTACTTTATAGTTTGGTAATGAGAGCGGCGTGACACAAACTATAGAGTAATGTAACCATCACCATGCTGCATAGGAATATTTATACCACCCGGTATGCAAGTAAACAGCATAGGTACTGTGCACGATCGTGCCTTACGCAAAAAGTTAAGCTTTTCGGCTAAACCGCTTGTTCCCAGCTTTCGTGATGAAAAATAATAATCGTTACTTGTACGTAAAGGCTTTTTGACGAACCTCGTTACAGCACTCGCCTTCGGCGCGTGCCGTAAACCTCTCGTTTCGTCAAAAAATCCTGTCCGTACTCGTACTGAAATGTACTATTTTGTTCTCTCTGGTCAAAAATTGGTTACTTTCTCCCCGCATTTCAGGGATGAAATATAGTCATTTTATCGTAGTCGGGTCAAAAGTAATATATGCCACACGGGAGGTGCGTGATTTTCACCTCGTTTTCGGGCAGTAAACCTCGCACTCGGCAAAAATCACGCACTTTCCTCCCTTGTAGCATAATGTACTATTTCTTCACACATGAACGGAAAGGCCCATTCCGCTCCCGACAGAGAGGGAGAAAATAGAAGTCTCACGTCGCTTGGTAGGAAAGGCCGTGTGAAAAGTCTTTCTTCCCTATGGAAGAAACGGCTCGTTCGGCTCGCCTCGTCTTTTCCCCCTCCCAGCTCAAGCAGCAATTTGACACACCTCGGGAGCGCAAACCGACTCGGGCAGCAAGCTCCGAGCTCGTGAGCGAAAACCTACTTTCCTGCCTAGATGCATAATATACTATTTCACTTTTGCAGAAGTTCCGAACCAATGGATATTGTTGAAAAATGACCATGGCGCTGACTTGAGACGCGCAGTGACTTGAATTTACATACATACTTGCATACATATTAAGATTTTAAACTGTAATATTTCAAAAACGAAAAAGAACACGTTCTTGAAACTTTACGTGTCGCTTATAGTTGCCATTAGGAAACTAGAGTATTCTTTCAGATTTTTTAATCGTGTCCTTCATTGTGAAAATGACTCTTGAATACCGCTGCTACGCGTCCGTCGAGTAGCGGCGAACAGCAGTCCAACGCACACCATTATACGTTCCACGCGGCGCGGCGTCGGTCGACCTGGAATTGGCGCACGCCCCCAACTTCAATGATTTTTTACTCAAAAACAAAAAATAACACGTCCTTAAAATTAATTCACAGGCTGTAGTATAGTACAAAGTATATGTCAGTATTTTCAAAAAAAATTTTGATCGTGTCACTGTGTGTTTTAAAAATCTTTGAAAACTTAATTGTTGAATAAACAATGGATAAACAAACTTTTTTCGAAGTACATATTTTTTTATACATTCTATGAATCTTTCCGCGTAAACTGAAAAAAAAAAATTGAGTCTAGTGTCATTTTTGGCGGAGTTATGAATTTTTGAAAAAAACCTTGCTCGAATTTGTTTATGCAAATAACTCAACGAATTTTGCGCTAATTGAAAAATCCTTTGGCACAAAAATCTAGCTCCCCAAGGGCAATCGACATGCAAAATTAAAAAAATATCCGAGAGGTGACTGATCCGGTTCACGTGGAATGGCCCTATAGGTTATTAAGGTGGTTCTTCACCTACAGTCCCCCCAAACGTGGGTTTCAGAGAAGATTTTGAATACTTCTCGATGGGAAAAAAATCTGAAAAAATCGAGCATGTAAAAGATCCTCGAGAGATTGATTTTACATAATAATAATTCAAAAAAGTTATCAACAAATTGATGGAAAAAAAAACTGTTCAAGAAATTAGCCGATGACCCAACTTTTTTTTCAGGTGAAAATGATTTGTCAATTTTTCGAAATACATATGAATTTTGTACGAATTTTGTTAAATTTTTGAAAATTGGCGTTTTCCGTACCTGACATAAATACACGGAGAAAAGGGTATAGTGAATTTTCTCATACTAGTATAGTAATGGTTGGATATACTGTCAAATATGACGATCATTCCTATACTGTATACTACATGTCACAATGCATATAGGAATACTTCTATTATGAGAGATTATATAGGAATACTTCTATTATGCATGGTGACATTTGGTATAGAGTATAGGAATGATCATCATATTTTACAGTATATCCAACCATTACTATACTAGTGTGAGAAAATTAACTATACCCTTTTCTCCGTGTACGTATGAATTTCTAAATACGTATGAATTTTTTACGAAATTTGTTAATGTTTTATTCTACCACCGCCCGAGTTTCGATTACTTTTCATCTTTGGCGAACTGTGAGTCGCTGCTCATATTATTAGTCTAGTCAAGAAGTGGGAAAGTTGCGTAAAATAGTTACAATTCTCCTAAAAATATGAGCAATGGCTCATTCGATTCGGAATGTGATTCTGAGAAAGATGTTTTTTTTGTTTACTCCGGAAATAAAAATTACAATTGTTATTAACAAAAAACTCACGAGAAAGGGGAGGGGTTTAGTTCTTTGTTAATAACACAGAAACTATAAGTGATAGCGACAATCGGAAAAAGATTCGAAAAGCTGAGGAAATTTCCGATGAAAATGTCTCAACTCCCGGAGTTCTATCTCCATTATTTATAATTTTAATTCAACGCCGAAAATAGGGCTCCGAACGAGTGTTACGGGATGCGCGCGCCGCCGTTAAAAAGACTTTAGCCAATTATATAATTTTTTTACGGTATTGAATATTAACTTAGGAATTTGAATAAATTATGGTGTGTTCTTAACACTTTAAGGAATTAGGGCCCGTTGGAAAAATCGATTTAACTCTATTTTTCACCAAGTTAGGCTATTGTTAATTAACTAAATTTTATGAGTCCTCCGTTTTCATTGAAGACAACAAAAAATGTTTAAAGAATAGACCTAAAAATTTTCTGCTTCTTGGAGCCTTTTCTTATATGTGCACTTAAGGGGGGACAGTACTGAAAATTCGTAAAAAAACATTCTTTTATTTTTTCCACTACTCAAAATGCTTCAATCAAAAATCGCCTCCAGCAGTTTTTAGATATTAGTAGTATGTATATTGGAAAAAAATATAAACCTTCTGCGATGAAAGTGTATGCGCAAGGAACCTTTGGTGTGGTTCGAAGGAAATCTTCTGCGAAAGGTTCCTTGCGCATACACTTTCATCGCAGAAGGTTTATATTTTTTTCCAATATACATACTACTAATATCTAAAAACTGCTGGAGGCGATTTTTGATTGAAGCATTTTGAGTAGTGGAAAAATAAAAAATGTTTTTTTTTTTCAATTTTCAGTACTGTCCCCCCTTAAGGAGATCACGTTATAAAAGTTTATAAAAGTTGTTTATTTTGTTTATGATAATTTTTTGAAGTTGCGAAAAAAGTGAAAATCCAGAAAATGTTGTTAAAAAATTTTTTTTCTACATATTTCATATTATCCCTGTTTGGTCGTCAAATGAAGGCGCTTAATAATGGTGGGTACAATTTTTTTGCGTTATTTGTTTATACATTGTTTATAAACAAATTGACTGGGTTAACATAATTGAAAATTTTTTTTTTCCCATTATGTTGTCTCGAGAAAATAATGATTTAAAAAAAAAAGTTTTCCCAAAAAAAATTTTCAATTGTTTATAATGGTTTTTTTTATATTTCTCATGTTTAAATAATTAGTTAAGAAATAACTTTTTCTTTAAAAATCATTATTTGCATTTCTTAATACAACACCTACAAAAAAAATTTTTTTTGCTATAAACTAATTGTTTATTAACATTGTTATTTGTTATAAACAAATTTTAAAACTTGTAATATTTTTTTTATGAAACTGCCGGATGGCGAGCTCCCTAAATAAAGCGGACAGTAACTCACCAAACCAAATCAAGTGGCCGCAGTGATTGTCGAGTTGTATGAACACGTAATTTTAGTAAATGCCATGAGAAATTCAAAAAAAAAATTTTTGGACTTTGTTGCACATGGTTGGTTTTGTAATTTTTAGTAGTTTCATAAAAAAAATATTACAAGTTTTAAAATTTGTTTATAACAAATAACAATGTTAATAAACAATTAAATTATAGCAAAAAAAAATTGTTTTTGTGGGTGTTGTATTAAGAAATGCAAATAATGATTCTTAAAGAAAAAATTATTTCCTAACTAATTATTTAAACATGAGAAATATAAAAAAAACCATTATAAACAATTGAAAATTGTTTTTAGGAAAAACTTTTGTTTTTAAAAATCATTATTTTCTCGAGACAACATAATGGGAAAAAAAAAATTTTCAATTATGTTAACCTAGTCAATTTGTTTATAAACAATGTATAAACAAATAACGCAAAAAAATTGTACCCACCATTATTAAGCGCCTTCATTTGACGACTAATCAGGGATGATATGAAATATGTAGAAAAAAAATTTTTGAACAACATTTTCTGGATTTTCACTTTTTTCGCAACTTCAAAAAATTATCATAAACAAAATAAACAACTTTTATAAACTTTTATAACATGATCTCCTTAAGTGCACATATAAGAAAAGGCTCCGAGAAGCAGAAAATTTTTAGGTCTATTCTTTAAACATTTTTTGTTGTCTTCAATGAAAACGGAGGACCCATAAAATTTAGTTAATTAACAATAGCCTAACTTGGTGAAAAATAGAGTTAAATCGATTTTTCCAACGGGCCCTAATTCCTTCAAGTGTTAAGAACACACCATAATTCATTCGAATTCCTATGTTAATATTCAATACTGTAAAAAAATTATATAATTGGCTAAAGTCTTTTTAAAGGTGACGCGCGCATCCCGTAACACTCGTTCGGAGCCCTATTTTCGGCGTTAAATTAAAATTATAAATAATGGAGATAGAACTCCGGGAGTCAGGACTTTTTCATCGGAAATTTCCTCAGATTTTCGAATCTTTTTTCCGATTGTCGCTATCACTTATAGTTTCTGTGTTATTAACAAAGAACTAAACCCCTCCCCTTTCTCTTTAGTTTTTTGTTAATAACAATTGTAATTTTTATTTCCGGAGTAAACAAAAAAAACTTCTTTCTCAGAATAACATTCCGAATCGAATGAGCCATTGCTCATATTTTTAGGAGAATTGTAACTATTTTACGCAACTTTCCCACTTCTTGACTAGACTATATACTCCCGCTGTGAACTACGCGCACGGCAGCCGGGCGGTGAAAAATAAAACATTAACAATTTCTAAACCCTTCATTCGATTGAAGTAAGATTTTCCGGGAAACTTATTTGTACCTTAATGAACAACTTTCCCACTGGAAGTTTTCGGTCGCTCGAAATTCGTTCGACTTCCGAAGCGCTTGAAGATATCCGTAGCTATTTTTCGCAACGTCTCGCAAAATAATTAATAACCTTCTGGTTAACAACAATATTAACCTTGTTCTTCTTGAGTCGATATTGGAACACTATAATATATGATTCCTCCAAATTTCATTCAAAAATTCCGAAAATTGGGTAATCTAGCGCGAGTTGAAGTGAAAAAAAGCGGGAATTTTTCATCTCACGAAAATCACGTTTTTCGTAAATATTTCGGAAACGACGAAGGCTACAACTTTTTTAAAGAAGAAAAAAAGATGCGGAATTAAATTTTTGACGGGAATGCACGTTTGAAAACTAAAAATTCGTGATTTCGTTTCTAACTGCTCAGGGGCTAACGCTGCGGAGCCAGAAAAAGTTATTATACCCTTATTGCATCTATCCCCTCATTATTTATTGCTTATTGTACTTCATGCAATTTTATTATATTTAAAGATTAATTTAAGTCATTGAAAACCTTAAAGTGTCGAGAACCGGTGTTTCTACGTATCATTTGCGAAAACAAAAATACTTTCCACTATCCAACAATCATTTTTTTAAAAAGATTTTCGTACATAAACTAACATAAGATTCTATTCCGAAATTTGTATGTCGTCACAATTGAAACTGGCGCCCAAATAAACGCGGCAGCGAGCTCATGACATTGTTGTCAACTGCCCGAGTTTTATACGGCACAATGTTCGAACCGCCGCCGCACGTTGGAGAGTCGACGTATTTAAACTACTGTCGGCGTCTACTTATGCCCAAACAGAATAGCGTCAAACCCAGTGAAATGCATAGATCGCCGAAAATTTATTAGTGAGTGAATGTTTATGGTGCTCAGCAACGAATTGATACAATATTTGGATGCGGTTCGGTTCTTTTGCTGAATAATTTGTTTCACAACCATGAAGAAGTCACGGGGGCGACCACGTTTAGTGGATGAAGAGACTTTTGTTCGGGTTGTATTAAATTATAAGGACCAAATTGTCGAAGATTCACGAGTGGTATCGAAAGTCGAAGATGTTTGGTCGGAAATTTCAGAGAATTTGGGCAACAGACTTTTACCCTCTTCCTGCTACACTATGGTGGTCCAGAACGAGTACCAAGTTTTAGATAAACTTTCGAATCGCGGGGATTCTTCAAATATCACCGAAGAAGAATTTGATCCCGACACCACGAATGTCAGTGCCAACAACAGTTCGGTCTTGGATAATTCCATGAACGAAATGGTTTTTGACTTTCATATGTCTAAAGAGGAGCTGGATAGTATAACGGAGCGGAAATTATATAATCGTACTAATTCTAAAGGGAAAACGATTAAAAGGTCATGGCTGGTTTTCAAATCCGGAGTTTACCAATATTTTTTTAATCGTAAAATATGGGATGCAGCACCTCATTTGCCATGTGGGTTTTACGTAGATCATTCTTATATTTGTTTGGATGAATCGTCTGCAACTATCACAGGTACAGTAATGTTTATTAAGGTAGTTGTTTCGAGATAGTCACGTTCAAAAGTATAGCTCGTTGAATTGAAAGTATAATATAGGGTAACTGTGGGTATTACTGCGGATGTGCCGATTACTGCGGTTTCAGATGAAAGTATTGAATTATCATTTTTCTGAGTATATGACCCCTTGAAAATTATTTAAAAAATTATTTTGTTTCCTACACTAATAATTAATAAAGAATAAAAAACAACAACCATATTTTCAGTAACGTTATTGTAATTTGAATCTTGTATGGTAACAAAATTCTGAGTTCTGCTGCTTCCATTTGTTGACGAGCCATAAATACGTACTTTTAAATTGATTGTATTCTTGTTCCTGGTATAAAAATATTCATCGCAATATCATTTTCGTATGAAGTAATCGTATATTTTTCCGAACAATCTATGCAAAATAACGGTAATATTTATTTTCTATTAATTTTTACCAGCGCAGTATTAGGTACATTATTTTGCTGCCTGTATGAATTACTGTGGCTATTGTCCGACGCTACAACCGAACCTCAAATCTTAGATCTGTCAACTGTCGTACGTTCGTTGCAGTTCACTGCTCGAAATAAAACCGCAGTATTACACGCGCAGTAACTAGATTTTTCGCAGTATGTGGTGCGCAGTAATTCATGCAGAACCGCAGTAATTGCAGCATGTGAATCTGTTCTCATTTATGTGTTTTTTTAGTTAAATCGGCATTTTTCGAGAGTTTCAACACCCGGTTTTTATTCAAAAAGTACCAATTAAGTGTTTTCAGATACGTGCGGGACATTTTGTGGTCCCCAAAATTATCATCTTACGTTTAAAAGCCGTCTCGATTCGCGATCCGCAGTAATTGGGACAGTTACCCTAGCTTTAGCGTTAGTCGAAAACCGATCATTATGAAACTTTTGTAAAAGTACACTTTTACTGCTCTCACACACATCCAAATAGTGTCTATACTGGGGTGTGTCAGGAATAAAAACGAAATTTGAATTCATTTTTTTGACCACTGAATGTGTGTATCCTAATCTCGAAATCCACCTTGCGAAATGAATCCGATGAGAAGAATTCCCACGATGTGCTAATCGATATTTACCGATAAAACTACCCGGCGAAAAAAGATTATATATCGAGGGCTAAGGACTAGAAGGGCGTAACCCACATTTTTTCGACTTTGCTGAATTTTCTGCCATAAGGGCGTATCTGAAAATTTAACACGCAAGCCTCATAAGAGGAGTATCCTGCCAGAAGGGCGTAAGCCACAGCCATTTTCCGTCTATTGCTGCCAGAAGGGCTCAAAATCGATTTAATAATTTTTGTGGATTGCGCCCTTCTGGCAGCAACTCAGGCTTAATCTCGTAAGAATCTACGAGATCTATCTGCCAGAAGGGCGTATACCTCTGAAAATAATTGAATTGAAGTTACGCCCTTCTGGCAGATAGATCTCGTAGATTTTTACAAAATTAAGCCTGAGTTGCTGCCAGAAGGGCGCAATCCACAAAAATTATTAAATCGATCTTGAGCCCTTCTGGCAGCAATGGACGAAAAATGGCTGTGGCTTACGCCCTTCTGGCAGGATACTTCTATTATGGGGCTCACGTGTTAAATTTTCAGATACGCCCTTATGGCAGCATCCGTAGTTTTTGTGGAATACGCCCTTCTGGTCCTTAGCCCTCGATATAATTATATACAACTATATGTAATTATATAGAATTTATATACAATTATAAAGAATGTATGTATAATTATATAGAATTTATATGAAATTTATATGAAATTGTATAAAATTATATAATATAATTACATAAAATTATCCACGGCCTTGAAAAACTTTTTAATTGGTTGAGGATTTTCATTCGCAAAAAGTCAAGAATGTTTATAATCTTATGTAGGTGATGAGGTTTTATTTTTGATGATGAGTCGGGAGTAGAATTTCGACTATGTTGCGTGGAGTTTTATTATTCTCATTAATTTATAAAAATGATTATCATATATCATTATTGTACTGGGTCAATATTCGACTACATGTCCGAAAGGACGATAAGTCATAAAAGGATGAATTGAATTGGGTCAATATTATTATATTATTGCTAAACAAAGAATTCATTCAATTAAACGTCTATTAACTCTGAATTCGACAGCTTGATCATAGGTTTCGCCAAATAGGAAAATATGATACCCAGTGATAGAGTAATTTGGCGTAGTCGGTAGAGCGTGCGACTACTATTAATACGTGTGCGAGCAGACTTGCGTTCGAACCTCAGTGGGGGATTTTTTTTTTTTGCTGAGAAAGGCACCTGAATATAATTATATATGAATATATACAAATATATATAATGGCCATTCTCCCAAATCCTGTACGCAAATCCGGCCTCCAAATTTTTGATTTTTCATTTACGATTTCCTCACATTATTTAGGTGTCAACGAAGGGATTCATCGAGTATGAAAGATCGCTGACTCCAGTTAATGGGGGTTTCCGCGATTACTAGATTTTGCTGCGAAATTTTCCAATATAATTGAACAGTTCAGAAAATGCCTGAAAACGAAATTAAAAACACGGTAGTCGATCGGAAATTTTCTGAAATTTTCGAGAATGATGATCATTTTCTTCTCACTTGTCATTTTGAGCGCGAAATTCAGTAAATAAAACTTGAAATGTTAATTCCACCGTGTTGCCCATCGATTTTTGGAAATCGGAGTTTTTTTGGGAAAATTCAGAAAATTTCCGATAAAAATCATGTCTCAAAATTTTCCGTTCGTTCACCTCCAAGTCACAGTTACGGTTTAAATGAAATTTGAGTGTTCTGTGTCATTATTTGTGCACTTCTTCTTTAGTTACTCCTTTATTTTTGACTTGGAGGTGAACGAGCAGAACATTTTTAGACATGATTTTCTTTGGAAATTTTCTGAATTTTCCGAAAAAATACTCCGATTTCCAAAAATCGATGGGCAACACGGTGGAATTAACATTTTAAGTTTTATTTTCTGAATTTTGCGCTCAAAATGACAAGTAAGAAGAAAATGATCATCATTTTCGAAAATTTCAGAAAATTTCCGATCGACTACCGTATTTTTAATTTCGTTTTCAGGCATTTTTTGAACCGTTCAATGATATTGGAAGATTTCGCAGCAAAATCTAGTAATTACGGAAACCCCCATTAACTGAAGTCAGCGATCTTTCATATTCGGTGAATCTCTTCGTTGATACCTAAATAATGCGAAGAAATCATAAAAAAAAACTCAAAAATTTGGAGGCCGGATTTGCGTAGAGGATTATAATAATTCTATAATTCTATATAATCTTTTTTCCCCGGGTATCTCTGGCGTTCCGCGTCCTGAGATTGTCACGGTATGTCTATAAGGACCAGTAATTTATGCTTTATAGGTCACTGCTCGTGTACGAGCCGATTGAGTTGTACGATTAAAAAATTCGGTAATTCCAAGGATTTTGTGGTAACATGCTCCATAAAAAACCTTGGAAGTAAAACTAACAAATGTGGGAAACCATACCTTCGGAAGCCGATACGCCAAAAAGTTTCTAAAGAGGTAGAAAGCAAAGGTGTGGAAAGATATCGAGCGGAAAAAGCCAATGAGTTTATGACGCAGAGGAATGATCCGGAAGCACCGCTTATTTTCTCGGCCAATGTTCTACACGTGGCCAAGAGCGAATTAATTGCTGAACAATATTTGGTACCAGACGATCCAATGAAATCTTTAATAATGATGCGGAAAGGAGAATATTCTACGTGCATCGAGTCTATCGGTTGTGGCCCTATCTTTGTACGATATAGCACAAGCGAGCAGCTACAAATTTACAAAAAGCTTTGTGCAAAACAAAAGATGACTATTTGCATTGATAGTACCGGAGGCTTGGTACGAAAAGTGGAGAAAAAGCACATTTTCTTACATGCGGTTGCCATTAATACTTCTACCGGGCAATATACACTGACACACATGTTATCAGAAGAATCACATGCTCAAGCACTGAGTGAGTGGCTGAAGAGGTGGAGACGTTACGGTGCACCAACTCCTCATGCTTGTGTCGTAGATTGGTCCAAGGCCTTATTGAATGCTGTCGCACAAAGCTTCACATCCTATGATTGCATCGATGATTATGCAGAAGCTATCAGAACTATCGAACCCGACATATTCATTCGGCTCGATGTGGCTCACACTATGAAAAAGTATTCTGCACATTTAAAACAGCTCCGGAAACCAATAAAGACTTTTTATCTAGCTTGCATTGGAGACCTTATTAAATGTACAGATGTGGAGGACGCGGAAAAAATTATCAGAGCATTATTCATAGTTTGTTCATCAGAAACGGAAGGGTACAGTGCTGGAAGACCAACTCGATGTGAAGAAGCTAAAATTTATTTGAAAAGCAGAATCATAGGTGCATCATTAATTTCATTTTCCATTCTATTCTGTAAGCATCAATGGAACATCTTTAGTATAGGTATGTGAGTCAGTCCACGCCATGCGGGACACCTTTTTGACCGCATGTGCTTAAAAATTATCGTCATTTTTTTTTATGTATTCTCTTGGATAAAACATTTTTTTTCAACTCGAAGGGCTTAGAAGCTACAAGGGGTTGAATTATCGAAAAAAAACAGTAAAAATCTAAATCCCGCTCTCCTGTAAACGTTAATATCTCCGGTTCCTATAGTCGTAGCAGACGTCAGCAAAAACTCATTTTAAAGCTCTTGAATTGTACTTTCGTGCCATTAATTTTAAATTCATCTAATAAACATTTTTCAATTCGTTATAAACAATTGTATTTTTTGAACACGATTTCCGAGATGAATGGCCAACTTACAGGTTTTGCAAAAAATGAATCAGGTAACACGCTCTTTTTTTCAGAATTTTCGAAGCGGGCATCTATCTTGAAAATCGCGATATCTGCGAGAACCCTCGAACCCATCGTTTTTCCATTCTTTTGACTTAACGATTTTGTAGAGAATTGATCAAGGAATACGATCATATTTTTTTCAGAATTTTATGGCGTGGTTCTTGCTTTGAAAATCACGTTTGAATAATATATTTGTTTATAACAAATGAAATTGTTTGTTACCGCAGAATCAAATAAATGTAGAATAATAGTGTCATTCAATGGCTTTGAAATGGTTCTTGACTGAAGTCTCTAGGATGAATACAATCAAAGATATGACCGTTTGAAGAGGAGTATGTCTTCGATTTTTGGCTCTTTTTGCTGAATTTCACCCCCGTGTAACTTGGAAAATAGGGGCCACAAAAAAAACGAAAAATTGTTTGATGAATTCATTTGTTCCATAGAACCCGTAAAAAAAATTATAGCGAAATCGGTGACATCGAGGTCTGAAAGCTGTCCGGTTTGACGTGGAATTGCTTATATATTAGGGTGTGCCATTTTTGAGCAATTTTTTTTTTTCAACGAAAAAACAGGCTAAAAACTTTCAGAAAGGTGAAAAAAAAAGCCTCTGAAAATTTGAGCTCTTAGTATTAACATTAAGTGGTGGCTGTTTCTAACTTTCCATTTTCCATTTAAATAACATGGAAAAAACATTCTTCTCTTTTCTTATTTTTGTAGCTTGACATGAGAGCATTGTAAAAATAAACTGAAAGATCATTTTAGTAGGAAATTGAATGCTCTACAAAAAAGTTTTCATTCATTTTTTTTACAGAGTGAGCCGTTCTGAAGATATTCAAACTTAAAGTTGCAAATGTATGAAATTATGACTGTTATTTTATTAAACTAATACTGAGGACTTTTTTTATATCTTAAAAGTTATTTTCAATCAGAAAACTGGTTTTTATGCTCTAATATTTTTAGGAAGCTGAAATAAAAAAAAATTTACGTCTTAGATATTATTTTATTATTTGATTAACTGTTAAACAAAAGTAATTATGAATCAGGTTCAGTAAAGTTATTATTTTATAGACTCAAAAAAACTTTTTAACAATTAGAATACTAAAATTTTGAAACCTCATAGAAATTATAATGTCCTATCAGAATTAAATGATGTAACTATTAGTTATCTAATTCTGATAGGACATTATAATTTCTATTGAGTTTCGAAATTTTAGTATTCTAATTGTTAAAAAGTTTTTTTTAGTCTATAAAATAATAATTTCACTGAACCTAATTCATAATAACTTCTGTTTAACAGTTAATCAAATAATAAAATAATATCTAAGACGTACATTTTTTTTTTTCAGCTTCCTACAAATATTAGAGCATAAAAACCAGTCTTCTAATTGAAAATAATTTTTAAGATATAAAAAAAGACCTCAGTATTAGTTTAATAAAATAAAAGTCATAATTTCATACATTTGCAACTTTAAGTTTGAATATCTTCAGAACGGCTCACTCTGTAAAAAAAATGAATGAAAACTTTTTTGTAGAGCATTCAATTTTCTACTAAAACAATCTTACAGTTCATTTTCACAATGCTCTAATGTCAAGCTACAAAAATAAGAAAAGAGAAGAATGTTTTTTCCATGTTATTTAAATGGAAAATGGAAAGTTAGAAACAGCCACCACTTAATGTTAATACTAAGAGCTCAAATTTTTAGAGGCTTTTTTTTTCACCTTTCTAAAAGTTTTTAGCCTGTTTTTTCGTTGAAAAAAAAAATTGCTCAAAAATGGCACACCCTATTATATACCGTGAAGTTTTAAGGAAGCGGAACGATGGACGTGCTATAGTTCGACCAACACGCGCTCGCGTTGCGTACGTGAGCTTCGACTCGCAGTCACTGGCAAGCTCACGTACGCAACGCGAGCGTGTGTTGGTCGAACTAGGCCACGCCCATCGTTCCGCTTCCCCAAAACTTCACGGTATAAGTATATATACGTAAAGTATACGTTTTTTCGGGCGAACATTCTTCCTATTTTTATACGTTTATCGCGTATTGTGTTTATTGGGGAGTTTCCATCCGCAAACGAGGATGGAAACCAATCGATTGCCGGCCCTCGTTCGCGGATGGAAACTCGCTGATTGCGCTCCGCTGTTGTAGAATAGTATTCGCTCCGTGCATACCTATACCCACTCACCAAAGTAAGAATGTGTAGTCGTGTACATGCATATTAGTGGCGACGCCTATGTTGGTATCGGCAAGCTTGGTGCGGAAAAAACAATGAAAAAACAATGTATGTACACGAATACACATTCTTACTTTGGTGAGGGTGTGTGGTGTGCGCGGAGCGAATATTCGCATGAAAATGAGCGTATGAATGTATGCAAAGTTGGCTAATAAAAATTGAATTGCGACTTAACTCACCCATGCCAGTTGGCGCGGTGAATGATAAAGTCCTCCTTTTTTTCAATTTGAAATGGAATAATTTGAGACTGATATGGTTCTATCCCATAGATTTTCAAATCGAAGACGAAATAGCTTTAACAGAAACGACTGAAAATTTCCAAAACGATGATGAAGTGGATTCGGAAAGGTCGAGTGGCAACGGTAATTCTTGGACTCAGTGGGGGAGAGATTTGAAAGAGTCGGTTAAAGAATTGATTGCTGACGAAGATATCGGTGATCACGATAACGCCCATTTTAATGATAAATTTGCGGAATATTTGATCAAAGACATCACATTACTCCCACTTTGGACCAACATATACGCCGGCAAATTCGGATGCGATGTTAGCCGAGCAGCTTCGAGTGCGGTTATCGAAAGTGAATTTAATAAATTAAAGCACGTTATATTCCGATCTCATGAACTTCCCATGCGAATCGATGCTTTCGTTTCCAAACACATTGATTACTTACGTGGAAAATCTAAACTGGAAATGGCAGCCTTAAACAAGGAACCGTGTATGACGGCTGAATCAGATGACGTACATTCGCCCCTTAATAATCATGAAGAGGAAACATCGCAATTTGACACAATTGCCAGTGATTTCGATACTGATAGTGAAAGTTGCCCAGCTTGCGCTAATAACGACGCTCCCAGTGGATCACATACATGCTTAATTTGTGACAAGCCGGTCCATGCTCTAGATATGTGTTCCGTAGCATATAGTGAAGAGGGTTTCGGGCAAAAAAGGATATGTCAAATCTGTTATAAATCCAAGGATTTCAGAAAAACTATAGCTCTCAGGGAATTCGATAACTGGAAGAATAAGGGAAAAATGAATGACCGAATTGATAAAAAGAACAGAGAAAAAAGAACAACAGAACAGCATGGAAAGATGGATAACAAAAAAAGTCGATCATTATATCTAGGTGGTAAGAAAAGTATTATTAAAGACATTATATCCATCGAGAAACACAAAGCGATACCAGTCATCAAAAACGCTAACTGCAAGGATTTGACATGCGTGACACTGAATGGACAAAATATTTCCATGTCGAACACGTGTGCATTTGATAGCATTTTGCAAATATTTCTGGTCGGCACCTATGATTTTGAAATAATTACCAGAAAGGTAAGTGTATTTTGAACCAAAATTTGGTCACTGATTTTCGAATACATTTTAACAACTTCATTGGCTGCACTTCTTTGATACTTTGGGGATTTCCTGTATTTATTGAATCGGTAGTACACGGAGAAACTTTTCATAGGAAAGATTACAATACTTGTTAGTAACGTTGGAATACATCAGCATTTTCGGGAATGTTACCAGCGAGTATGGTAAACTTCGTAGTCGGATCTGGGATATTTCGGTAGTTTTCGGCAACAAAGTGTCCCATACTCGCTGGTAATATTCCCGAAAATGCAGATGTATCCCAACGTTACTAACAAGTATTGTAATCTTTCCCAGGAAAAGTTTCTCCGTGTAGATACTACTATACAATATCTTTCATGATTCAGATCTGAAATATAATGGTGGTAATCAGAGTTGCTACTTTCTTCTAACTCTGTACTGCGAATGGTCTTGCGAATAGTGGATTGCACAATGAAAGTGTTGATACAAAAATTGAAGTTTTTTTCCTTATATTCCCAACGCGCATAACCGAAATAACCAAGTATCACCCGAATTATAGATGAGATCGCAACAAATTGGTATTTCCAAGATGATATAAAACCATGAACCTCATGTACTAACACTTTCTTTGCGTGTTTCACGACCCGCAAGATCATTGCCATTAGCGGATTGAAATAAAAGAGCAACTCTGAACAGGTGACGTTCAAAAGTCTGACACTGAGTTAAATTGTGAGAGGTATTTAGGGGTAATACTTGGAACTGGCTAACAATAGGAAATTTTCGAAGGGTCGATGAAAAAAGTGGCCCGGTGGGGAAAAAGCCCGAAAAATAGTTAGGACATAGGACTACATTTATGGGCTAAACTACCAATTATATGAACAATCCGGGACCAAAATTTAGATTTGCCAAATATCTTATGTACTACGGGGATGTGACTCTGGATACCTTGTGTCATATTTTCGGTACTCGTCTTCGGCTCGCGCTTACACAGCACCACTCCTACTGAAAATATCACACTCGGCTTGCAAAGTCCCATTTTTCCCCCTTGGTGTATAATAGACTATTTATAATTTCATGAAAAGGACGGGAATTTTCTTAGAAGATCTCCAATCCTAAGAGTGGGATGGCCATGGGATCGCGGGTAAGCTGGATCTAAAGGTGGGTCAATTGAAAATTCGGAATCCTGGCCCGTTCAAAATATTACTCGGACGATCTTTCCATATTCTGGGGACTGAAAAAAAGTATGTCAAAAGTTGTTCGCTAAAACAATTCTGTTTTTATTTTTTTTTGGAAACGGGAAAAAGTACTTTCTACAATTTATCAAGCTCTTCCGATTGGTCCAAACCCCGATTCAATAAAGGAATCCGTCTTCGAGAAAACGAGCTGCAAAAATGCATTTTTCACGAAGACGGGTTGGTATATTGAATCAGGCTAGAGACCATTTGAAAGAGGTTGATAAACTCTGAGAAGTACTCTGTCATTTTTTATTTTTCCTTTCCTATAAAATCATAATGATGGCACTTACATCGTTTTGCCGCCCTTTCCTTCAACTGTTCTTCGACTTGATTACAGTCCACAATATATGAAAAGATCGTCCGAGTAATATATTGGACAGAAGGATTCCGAATTTCCAATCTGATCTACCTTCGAATCCAGCTCACCCGGAATCTCATGGCCGTCCCACTTTAGAAATTTGAGAGCCTTCAGGGAATTATCCGCACTTTTCAATGAAATTTGAAAAATGGTTGTCAAGTTTGCAGAAAATACAGAAAAGGCACTTTTCGGCATTTGTATCCACCTTAAAATGCATACCGTATCGAAAAAGATCAGACTCTTCCACATAAAAAACATCGTAGGTATATGAATAGTTTTTATTTGCGAGAAGTACCAATGAGATAAAAAATCGAATTCGGAAAGGCAGTTTTCGCGGAGTGAGAAGATAGAATAACGGGTTTTTCGAGAATGGCAGGGCGTACAGGTTTCGAAGACTTAGTGAAGGATCATATACCGAGAATATTCGGTGAGAATAGACAGTCCCCTTCCCACTGCAAAACAAACACAGGCGCGCATCACGTGCGTGAGGCTCGTTCGGAAGAGGATAGGCGGCCAGTGGTACTTCCACCGAATCCGTATAGCCCGTCCGCGCTACCTCGATGATTCCTTTAGTATCAAGGATGGGCTATACGGATTCGGTGGAAGCACCACTGGCCGCCTATCCTCTCCCGAACGAGCCTCACGCACGCGTGGG
This sequence comes from Tenthredo livida, assembly GCA_963992785.1. NCBI lineage: Eukaryota > Metazoa > Arthropoda > Insecta > Hymenoptera > Tenthredinidae > Tenthredo > Tenthredo livida. Next base: position 8,289,478 of record OZ023073.1, read on the forward strand.
CGCCTGTGTTGGTTTTGCCGTAGAAAGGGGACTGTCTACTCTCACCGAATATTCTCGGTATATCTTGCTGCACACTAGAAGAGACTAAAGTTTTAGACAAATCTGAATGTCGGCCCCGGGTCACTTACATAATAATTGGTGGTTTTGCCGGAATGTATTCTTCACCATGGAAAATTGAATGGAATTATTGTATTATAGGTAAACACCTTGGCTGCAACTAACGGTTTTGCAGAACTAATTGTCGACATGACACAAAAGGGACTCGGAACAAATTCGTATCTGTCGAGAGCCAAACTTTTATTAGAACATTATCCCGATAAGTTGGGGCCACATCCAACGATACCGGACCTGAAAATATTTGATGCGGAATATAATGTGGGAGCAGTGGCGATAAAGTTGCTTGATCAGCATGTGAGCTACAAGGAGGTGTCTACGTGCAACAGGGGATGTACTCCCAGAGTTAAATCATTTTCCGTTTTCAATACGGAAGATACAAAAATCTCAGAGCCCGACTTCCACGAGTGTATAGTTGCTCGGAAAAACTTGTTTGATAACAGCAAATGTGTGCAACAGGGGTGCGATGGGAGAGAGCGCACAGTAGCAACAGTCGGTGGGTCGAAATATACATTGATTAATTGTACTTACTGTATAGCGGAGAAAATGATGGATCTAATAATGTCACTACCATACATGCATTGTAATCGAAGAGTTTGCACTATTTATTGATGCAGAAACAGAAAGAAGCATAGGATGGAATGATTCAACGAAACTTGATGCGAAACGTTTAAATTTAATTGATTATTACAGATTATGAGGTTATTATGAATTTTCAGACGATGTCGTATTATTCGACGTGTGTATACTCGAGGAGCATCAGGTTCAATTGCATCAAATACCGCAGAGTTTCCAAATTCCAGACGATGATATGCACCACTTGAAAGTCTGTGGCATCGTAGACTATACGCAATTCAAAACAAGGCGTACGAGTGCATTACCCGGCCATTACACAGCGATTTGTTACCGTCGAGGTGATTCGGCCTGGTTCCGATATAATGACAGCGACGCAAGCACTCAAAGAATTTCTCCTAGCACGAAAGTTCGTCCGGCGTTATTTGTTCTAGTGAAACAACCGAAATAATCTCCAACCTGGAAAACTATACTTAAACATACTTATATCATACACATAAGTCACGAAATAAAAAACTTCATACGTATGTTTTCACTCAACCTCTCGGCTTTCCTATAATATCCCACTCCTGACGCTATGATTACTCTGAGACTCGATTACATAGGAATATAGTTTGAAGACGGTCGTAGAAATTTTGTGGGCGTCGGTTGTTGTAAGTGAATGATAACCCATGCTATTGTAATCTTCATGTTTTGACGAATTTGCTCATTAGAAGGACTAAACAGAGACATGCTTCGTGAAAATGTTCAAAAGCTTGTCTATAATCGACCTTTGCTAGCTAAACGGCGTGTTGGGATGTAGTAATTATTTCCGGTGAGTGAATGCGGAGTTAGAATGGGTCGAGTATCCTCAGTCGTGGCGATTGCGGGCCTTTTTGATGTGTTGGGGTGCGGTAATTGATTCCAGTAAGTGAATGCGGAGTTAGAATGGGTCGAATATTCTTAGTCGTGGCCATTTCGGGCCTTTTCGATGTGTTGGGGTGTGGTAATTAAGTTCCGTGTGTGAATGCGAAATTAAAATGGGTCGAGTATCCTCAGTCGTGGCCATCTCGGGCCTTTTTGATGTGTTAGGGTCTGGTAATTAATTCCAGTGGGTGAATGCCGAGTTAAAATAGGTCAAGTATTCTTAGTCGTGGGGATCCCGGGCCTTTTGGATGTGTTGGGGTGCGGTAATTAATTCCAGTAAGTGAATGCGGAGTTAGAATGGGTCGAGTATTCTTAGTCGTGGCCATTTCGGGCCTTTTCGATGTGTTGGGGTGTGGTAATTAATTTCCGTGAGTGAATGCGAAATTAAAATGGGTCGAGTATCCTCAGTCGTTGGGATCCCGGGCCTTTTGGATGTGTTGGGCTGTGGTAATTAATTCCGGTGAGTAAATGCGGAGTTGAAATAGGTCGAGTATTCTTAGTCGTGGGGATCCCGGGCCTTTCAGATGTGTTGGGCTGTGGTAATTAATTCCGGTGAGTAAATGCGGAGTCGAAATGGGTCGGATAGCCCCAGTCGTGGAGATCCCGGGCTTTTTGATGTGTTGAGCTGTGATAATTAATTTCGGCGAGTAAAAACGGAGTTAAAATGGGTTGGATATGCTCAGTCTTGGCGGTTCCGGACCTTTTGAATGTGTTGGGGTGTGGTAATTAATTCCAGTGAGTTGATGTGGAGTTGAAATGGGTGAAGTATTCTCAGTCGTGGCCATTTCGGGCCTTTTCGATGTGTCGGGGTGTGGTCATTAATTCCAGTGAGTGAATGCGGAGTTAGAATGGGTCGAGTATCCTCAGTCGTGGCGATTTCGGGCCTTTTCGATGTGTTGGGGTGCGGTAATTAATTCCAGTAAGTGAATGCGGAGTTAGAATGGGTCGAGTATTCTTAGTCGTGGCTATTTCGGGCCCTTTCGATGTGTTGGGGTGTGGTGATTAACTTCCGTGAGTGAATGCGAAGTGGAAATGGGTCGAGTATCCTCAGTCGTGGCCATTTCGGGCCTTTTTGATGTGTTGGGGTGTGGTAATTAATTCCAGTGAGTGAATGCGGAGTTAGAATGGGTCGAGTATTCTTAGTCGTGGCCATTTCGGGCCGTTTCGATGTGTTGGGGTGTGGTAATTAATTCCGGTGAGTTGATGCGAAATTGAAATGGGTCGAGTATCCTCAGTCGTGACCATTTCGGGCCCCTTGGATGTGTTGGGTGTGGTAATTAATTTCGGTGAGTAAATGCGGAGTTGAAATGGGTCGGATATGCTCAGTCGTGGCGATTCCGAGCCTTTCCGATGTTTCGGGCTGTAGTCATAAATTCTGATGCATTTTATGAAGTTGTTAATTGCTTTAGGCCATGTCGATAGTAATATCCTTTCCGCGAATGTTCAATATTTCCGAATTTAAGAGATATCATCCGATAGCATTTAAATACTGAGTAATTATGGCGTCCAGATAATTCAAATATTCTCCATATCTGAAGAGTTATGGTAAGTGACTGGGCTAGCTCACGTCTCAAGCTCGGCCGACGGATTGATAATCAGATTTTACCGACAAATGCATTACATTCGTCAATTTAATCGACGTCATTTGATAGCAATTAAATAGTAAGAAATTATGGCGTCGAGATGATTCAAATATTCCCTGCATCTGAAGAGTTATGGTAAATGGCTGGGCTGGCTCAGGCCTTAAGCTGGCCCGACGGATTGATGAACAGATTTTTTTATATTAATCATTAGATCGATCATATTTTTTAGTTTGATCGATATCATTCGATAGCAATTAAATAGTAAGAAATTATGGATTCAAGATGATTAAAATATTTCCCATATCTGAAAAGTTGTGGTACATGGCTGGGCTGGCTTAAGCCTTAAGCTGGCCTGACTAATTATCTCGGAAACAGTCATAGCAATTAAATCAAGACTATGGTAATTAATTAGCAATTAATAAGTAAGAAATTATGCTGCTAGTTTTTTAACGTTGGGCTCATGTGGCTGGTGCAGGTTAAGGGACATAAAAATAGTCCAACTGGTGATCTCAGAGACGGGTAACAACAGAAGGTTCATCGATGGCTGAAAATTTAGAGAAAAATTATGGCAAGCAATTGCCATTGCGATTCAATATGTTCTATGTGTTGTTTAACAGTTATTGCAAAGTATTCATATCCGGTGTGCGGCGCCCATGGCTGCAGGAGCGATAACTTTGCAATAACTGTTTAACAACACATCGAACATATTAAATTGCAATGGTAATTGCTTACCATAATTTTTCCCTCAATTTTCAGCTATTGATGAACCTTCTATTGTTACCCGTCTCCGAGATCACCACTTGGGCTATTTTCCATTGCCGTGACCATAATTTCAGAAATTTCCCTGGAATTCAAAGAGCGTTGCATTCAGGAGGTTTCAAAGATTGCGCATGATTTTTTAAATATTTTTTCCGGCCATTTTGGAAGAATGGCGATGAGTTGAAGTTAAGCTACGAAAAACAATGTGTAAAAACTACGTTTGAAAATGATTCATATCCGGAAACTGTCCGATTTTTTTTTACTTAGATAAAGTGTGTCGAACCCAAGTGCCCCGACTTTATGGCCCGATAGTAAGTTAGATTGAACGTGGATTGAACTCTTTCAACGTTTGTTCAATAGGATGTCCAAAAAACTCGTCGCTTTAGTGAAATGGGTTGGTGGCGACGATGATGGCATGTATACTGCTGGTGTACCCATTGAATGGATTCGATCGTTTGATTATGAGGTGTTTAATAGCGAAAATTTTGACCCAGGCGAGAGCTTTGCCATTGAATGGCGACAAGGAAAGCGGCCATCGGGTGGATTTTTATACTACGATGCTCTTATCATTGATGTATCCAGTAAGTGTGTTGGATGATATAAAATTTATACAGGGTGAATTCCTATTGCGTTGGCTCTACCGCAAAATTCGAACGCGTCAGTATATTTCTTAGGTATATTGTTGTGTTACAATACGCGGGTTTTTAATCATCACCGATGGTTTTCATAGCTAAATTGTCGGCTTTGGAAAAAAAAATCCAAATTCATGGTGGAAAGGAGTCGCCTAATAAAAAATCGACCGAGCAAGAAAATCCAATTTCACGATGCAACAATGCTGATCCATATCAGACTCCGCTATCTTCTCAACAACCGATGCAGCTATCAAACATCCGTGAGGCAGGGCCATCAAGAACTGACCAAGTGAACTAAAAATTATTTTAATTATCCTGAGCTAAGATACGAAAGAATATCAATAAATAATTCATCAAAATGTTTCTCTTTCATTTCGCAGGAAAATCCAGGATAAAGTAAGATACAGCGTTCACACAAGCGAAAAATTAATGTTATCTCTTCAGACGAAGAGTCGGAAAAACAATCTAGTGACGAGGTGTCGACTGAATCTCAGGAAATTTCTATTGCAGACCTTCATAAAAGTGCTTACAAATTCAATTATAACACTAGTCCTCACTTACAGTAAAATAAATATATTATGTTAATTTGCTTCTTTTTTCCAGCGAATCAAGATATGGCTGAAAAATTGGCTAGAGTAGAAGCTCTTCTAAGAGAACGAGCTAACCATCAGAATAATGAACGGCCTCCAGCTGCAGGACCTACAATGGTAATGCTGTATGAATCTATATACTGAAATCCTATGAAATCCTATGAAAGCCAAAAAAAGGGGCTTTATGTCATGTGAATATTTGTGCTGTGGTAAAGCGAATACTTTCGCTTCATCTTAATCCAAAAATTACTCGATTGTTGAATAATTACTTGAATGAATCTATCTCAACGTCCAGGTTGATGTAGGGGACAATGGAGGTCAGGTTCGTGTAACCAAGACACAATGGGAATCCGCGCGATCCCAGTCAACTTTTACTGCTATGGCTACAGCCTTACTGACTGCAGTATTTCCATTGGAAGTTTTGCTCCGAAGTAATGTTAAGGGAGGATAATGTAAAATAAAGAAGGCAGGAGATATACAACGACACGAGGCATTGGACAAGCGTACTCTTGATGCAATAAGATGTAACATTTTCTTTTCACTTGTGCATGGATTGAAAAAGTTATAATGTTTATTTAGATGTTAAATATACTCAAATGTTGATGATATCAATTCATATTTCAGATAGTGTGAGGGAACGCTTTCCAAATAGGTATAACGCTACGGCATTTAATACAGCGATCAATAATAAATCGAATGCTTTGCGGAAAAGTGCAGGAGGAAATCCGGAAATTTGAGTAAATATTGATGACACTTGTTTAATATATGCGAATTAGGTTTCAATTCTAAAAATTAATTTTTTCATGCTCAATTTTTGTTACAGCCTCGTGATCACGATGTTTCAACTCATCTTATTATCTTAATCATACCTCATAACTTAGATATAGTTAGTAATAGTATTGATATTCATCTATAGTCATTAAAGTCACGTTTTTTTGAAGTCGCAAAATATAGTACAAATGTATACTTCAATTGATTAGTTACCTCATTATAAATATATAAATATATATATATATATGGCTGATTCTCAGAAAAAATCGAGATTTAGGTCCTTGTCGATTCCCGTCAAACGGGATCGTAAGTTATAGTAAGTCTTTTTTTTTATGAAACTACTTTACTAGACGTACGGAATCATGGAATAATTTTTTTTTTTTTTATCACAACTAATCAATATATGGTCAAGTAAATACCCTAAAAATCATTCCCTCATTATGTCCCAACCCCCAAATTCAAATAGACTCATAAACCTAATACGAAAAGTTTCTTATAAACTGTTTGCTGTCTTATTTTTTATTTATATATGATAGTACCAGCTATACATAAACGTGTGTATAGTTTAAAAACGGCGAACGGAAAAATCACAAAATGTTTTTTTAAACTCGTCCTTAAAAAACGTATCATTCCCTCACAGTTGTGTGACATTGGGATTAGAGCATAATTTAAACATTGTTTTGAACGCATCCTCAATGCAACTTAAAAATTGTTGGTGAGGGAATGATCGCTGAGACAAAGGATGATATTTCTTAATAAATGTAGAAGAATTATAGTTGCTTTGCTTGTTTCAGGGTGCCAAATGTAAAAAAATGTCAAAAAATAAAAAATTAACGGAAGCAGAAGCTAAATTCAAGCTATCATTCCCCCACTTTTTAATTTTATTTTGAACCCGCTCACCCCCTTTTAAACTCAAAAAAGTTGGGGACCACTATTATGTGTTAGTCAATTAGGATATGTACTATCAAATTATCAAAAAAAAAACCATAATAATTTTAAAAAAATTCAGTCCAATTAATAAAGTCATGTTTCGATTTTTTCTGAGAATCAGCCATATATATTGTGACGTGGATTTTATTTGATCCTCGGATCTGGACCGGATAGCCAGTCTCCGAGAACCATCCACTCGACAATTGGCCAAAAACTGAGAATAAAAAGAGATATTGGGCGCCAGGCGGGTAACCGCCACTTTCAAAAATCTAAACAAAATAATAACCGTCGGCTAGCTACAGTACCGTGGAGAGGGGTCAGGATTAAATGAAGGATTAGCGGGACATTAAATAACGACTCGAGCGATTGAATTTAATAACAGAAAAATAGAATTTATTCAATAAAAAAAATTATAGAAAAGAAATAGAAATAATCATTTGAACAATCGGGGAGAATTCCCCTCGTATAAAGGACAGCCACAGGCCGTGTATAGGCGACCTGGCCACGTTTGACGAGCTTTACAATATCTAATAAACTACTAGCTTCCACGTAGGATAGCAATAACAAGGAAAAATCATGCAAATGTTAAATAACTCGACAAACTAGGTCCTCGTGGGACGATATCCCAACGGGAACGCGAAACAAAACTCCACGAGTAGAACTTACAACTAATTAACAGGCTAGTATTTACAATGGGTGAGCCTTCGGCTCGTATTAAAGAATAGAAAATAAGAAATTGATCAAAGAAGTAATATTTACAGATCTTACTAAGACTAACTTAACCTAACTCTGCGAATAACGCGACTAATAATTAACAGAATTTATTCATTGACTCGAACCCGAAAAACAAAGACTCGAAGTTTCAATACTATCTAGCTGCGTCCCTCCCCACAGGAGGAAGAGAGAGCGACAGTGACTGACTGAGACTATCCTTGTCGCACCCGTGTACGACAGGCATCAAACCCGAACTTAATAAACCATACAATACTCGATATTTCTCTACAAAATAATGACTCGAACGATATTCTCTACTACACGGGGACACTAGTGACGGCCTACCCTTCGGAGATCGGTTTAATTCGATTCCAAAAATATTAATTAGCCTCGTGGCTGCTCAAAGGCAATATGGCTGACGGCCGTTGCCGAATTCAAATTAACATGGGTGAGAATGGCTAACGCTTACCGTCTTCCAGCCACCTGAGGAAGGAAAGCTTTTCGCGGCCACAATCCATGGCCCTGGCTAAAGAGAGTACCCTCGAAGGCAATTCTCCACACTCCTCACAACCACTCAGTCAATAACAAAAAAAAGAACTAAACGGCCCACGGGGCTAAAAATGCAAAAAGATACTTTACGAAAAAGTTGTCAATACGCAAACACACGAGTGCTTATGACGCTAGTCTAACGCAGAGAGTGACTAGACCGCATGGCGCCGGTAATCAGCGCCCTCGTGTCACGGCCAAATATCGATTTTTGTATCGACCGAAGGATCCTTTAAGCATGGCGACCGGTGGTCGCCACGCGCGTAATTCAAAGTTCGCCACGATGATTTTAGCTCGCTACGTCGGAGGCTCACGGGTTGCAGGCTCTTCTTGGTGGCGGGAATCTCTTCCACCACCGATATCCCCCGTTGTAGAATGCCCTTGGCACTCCCCCGTGTCCTCTAGAATAATAGCAGGAGGTAGCGTGGCCACTACTATCCTCCGAAGCTTTTGGGTGGCGTTTGTCGAGTAGGATCCAAACAGTCGATACTGGAACGTCTTGCGTCGGTAGTGGTGTGTCTGTGTCACAGTCTCTTAGCCGTCGGCTGGGCCTCGTCTCCCACATGTTAGAGAAAAGTCGTAAAACGAAACAAAAGAATAAATAATATGTTTAACAGTCTTTAGTCGGTCACGGTCGCCTCTCGGAAATTCTGTCGGACCTCGGGGTCTACCTATTCATTTTCTCATCTTCATCCACTCCGCTAAGGTCGTTTAAGGGGTGAGGAGCCTGTCGTAACATGCAATGTTACAATATATTGTAACAGCGATTCCCGCGGGCTCGGGTGTTACCCGCAGGAACTACGATCAGTTATCAAATTAGCACCAACGCTTTACCTCCTCCGACTAGCTCTAGGATGTAGTTGGGCGCCAGACTCCGGGCTCAGAGTCCTCTCTCTCTCTCTCTCGCTTCGGCTAGCTATCGGTAGAGGGATAGTTCGTGGGGGCGAGAAATAAAAACACTTGACACAATACGAATTAGGTTTGAAATATTATTTATTAATTAAAAAGAAAAAAAGAAAAAGGTGATATTAATTTGTACAGCCTATCACCTGGCTTCGGCTTTTCTCACCGCTACTTTATGTTGTGTAATCTAAATAACGATAAACTAAATTAAATAAAATAAACGACTAGAAAAGAAAATAAATTAAAAGACTCTACTCTAAATTATATAAATTCTCAAACGTGGCTCTACTTGAAATACTTAAATATTATAATAAAGCTAGGAACAGTATGGTTGACGGTTATCACAGACAGTAGGGAATAGCCTTTCTCCTACGACCAGCTGGAGGCTTGGCTGTCAAGTTGATTTCGAGGCGGCTGCCTCTAGTCTCTAACTGACAGCTGATCACTCAACAGCTGGGAGGGGAAGGGAATCGGTACTCACTCGGGACTCGGCCACGAGAGTGCTCTGACACGCAGCAGACTATCTGCGACGCGTGACGTCAGAGACCCGGGCAATATGGCGGCGACTCTACTCTGGCGAATTTCTGCGCAGCGGCGATGCAAGCCGGAACGCTGTCGCGCAGAATCGACGGCCACTTAGCGAACAACAACAAGTTCGAACGTGCCGGTTCTCAACCGACACGTGGTATTCGGGGAATCGGGACTAAAGACGGTACTAGGGGAACGAAGAGCTTCCTGACAAATATCTCGAGACTCAAAAGGGATTTTAGGGACTCTAGGGGAAGAATATAGACTATCTTAGGGGGTCTGGACTGGATTGATCCTACCTGATCGATACGCTGGCTCGGCCTCGTGGTCGGCTCGTGTCCGTGGGCAGGCGAGGGTCGTATAATTCAAAATCAGCAGTAATCAAGTCCAAATATCCAAAATCAAAAGTCCAATAGTCAATAGCAGGGGTCACAATATCTCCAAAATCACTCACACAAAACTCTACAAAACTCCTCAACACACTCTACAATGCTCTCTCGATTCACTTGCTATGATGGCACACGGGTTTTACTCAGCGGCTAGGCAATGAATGGCTCTTCGTTTCCGGGATGCTAATTGCTGCTTATCGCCGTTCGTCCTGCTAGCGCCAGCCGTCATCGATAGACCAATCCGAGGATCTACGGTCGATAAGGCGTCGCTAGGACGAAGGGCGGCAGTATTCAAATTAGCTAACGGGACTTTTGGGCTCTCGGGGATACATACGCTCGTTTAGGCTGGTACGGAGGAGGTCTAAACGTTTGCCACGTTACAATATATATATATATATTTTAATTTATTAGTCAACTTATTAGTCAGGCATTGCTAGAAATAATGAATATGTACGTCCACGTCACTAATTTTTGCACTGTTGAATATGTAATAGTATATATATATATCGATGCTCTCGGTAGAAAAGTGTCTAACTCCACTTTTTTTCAAAAGGCATTTTTTTTGTATGTTATGTTGAGAAATATCATTCTTCATACGTTTTTTGGCTCTCCTGAAAAATTTACAAAAATGGAGTTAGACAATTTGCTAATTAGAACGTCGATATATAGTTATAACAGCAGGTGTAGTACGAACTATATATGTGAAGAAAATATATGCATTGTATATAATTTCCTATACATACTGTTTATATCTCGGTTTATATATCAGGAATGTGTATTTTACTAACACATATTGAAAACAAAAAAAGTATATTTTGAATGGATGTTTGTTTTATAAAAAAATATGTATGTATGGTGAATATGAAAGTGAGATATACGTTTATTATAGAATAAATACACATGTTATATATCATTCCTATATACATAATTTATATCCCTAATATATAAGTCTCTTTATATGCTACATATATGTCGGAAATATATTTTACTTATATAATGACGGCAAAAAAAATATATTTTGAAATATATGTGTTCTGTAAAAAATATATATTTACGTATATGGGAAATGTATATTCGTTGTAAAATACATACATATGTCATATATTTTCCACATATAAATATTTTCATGCGGGACATCTTTCAAGAAGGTGCTATTAAACGGAATATCTCTGCCTGGGAACCGAAATCAATGAAACAAAATGCCCCGCGCAAATTCAGGCGCGATTACGAACACGTACGGCCCAAAACATTTCCGTTTAGAGTTGAAATATACAAGTAATGTATGAAAAACGCTTATTTTTCTACATTTGGCGATTTTCTATAGGGATTTTGTGGTGTCGGTGACGCTTCCGAGATGGCGTGGCGCACGAATCGACGACTCGGATCACTGTTCGATAAATTGGACAAAATCAGCTGTCAGTGATAAATATGCGTGTATTCTAAAATTGTCATAGAATGTTGTTATTGTGGTCAGGATACACAGAAGACTAACCAAGCCATAACGTTTGGTAAGTGCATCAACAAAATACAGTGGTGGTATTTACGTCATTTATATTCACCTTCGTTAGGTTAGGTTTGATTCGATTCTGTTCAATTTATCGAACACTGATCCGAGTCGTAGATTCGTGCGACACGCCATCTCGGAAGCGTCACCGACACCACAAAAACCCTATAGAAAATCGCCGAGTGTAAAAAATAAGCGTTTTTCATACATTACTTGTCTAGTTCAACTCAAAACGGACACGTTTTGGGCCGTACGTGTTTGTAATCGCGCCTGAATTTTCGCGGGGCATTTTGTTTTATTGCTTTCGGTGCCCAGGCAGAGATATTCCGTTTAATAGCACCTTTTTTAAAGATGTTGGCAGCTCTGGTCAGGTTTGGTGGAAATGCGTACGGCAGCACCTTAAAGATTTAGAGGTGCCGCATTGGACTTTTGTCTTTTTTATTTCATTACCATGAAATATTCTTGTTTAAAATAATGAATCACACTCCAAACTCATTATATGCTAGTATACTGTGGTAGACCGTCTTGGTTATCGTAGTAACGATTTTTGATTGATACATCATAGATATCGTGGTGAATCATAATTACTGCAGCAGTGAAAATTATATTCGAACCTATCATGAATAATTCACTACTTTCATGTTTCGTCACACCAGGAACCTCATCACGTGATATATACAATTTTACACACTATCTGAATGTTTGTGAATTCAGTTTTCCAAGTGTTTCAAAAATAACAGTTTTCAGACAAGATAATAATAACGAAGAGAACAATTGCAATTGAAATGAACGAATTGATTATAGAGATTTATCGGGAAAATGTGATGCCTTGTAAGAGATGAATAAGTAAGTAAAAAACGGCCGGTCTCGTTCATGAATACTTGAAAAAGGGGTATGGACTGGTGAACCCACAGATATGTTTTTTTGATCCAAAATCGTGTCTGTTGGTTGTATTAATTGCATGATGTTTTTTTTATATTGAGCGCGTGAAAATTCATTTTTTACTGGGATCCTTTGATTTTTTTATTTTTGTTTGCGTTTATCTACGTATGAATCGATCAAAAATTGTTGCTGCGATAACCAAGCCTGTTCACGAAAGTATATCTAGCATATAATGAGTGTGGAGTGTGATTGATTATTTTGAACAAGAATATTTCGTGTTAAGGCACCAGACCACGGTGCGCGCGCGGCACGGGAGCGTATTTTTAATCATTTTTTTCGAGCAAACGATGAATATTTTTTTATTTATTGATACTAATATTCGATATATACATATAGAAGACATTACACAATTTTTTTTTATTTAAATCTTAAGAATAGTTTGCGGTGTACGTCGCTTCCAAAAGGACACTCCAACGAAGTTGCTGCTTAGTGGTTGACAGCAATTGAGCCATACGGTTCATTTGAAAAATACCAAAGAAATATATTTATAAACTGGACATATAGGTTTATAGCATCACGTAGGGGATTTTCGAGGTCTGAAGATAAAAAAAAATGGCGGATAAGCGAATTTTATTTCCCATTTTCACAGAAAATTTTTATCGTTCATGAAAAAAAAAAATCATAGGGCGGCCTTCATAAAGAAATCCCTACATGGTGCCATAGAGACTGCATTTGCAAATATTTTAGGACTCGGTACATGCAAATTGGATGAATGGTTTTTCAATTATGTTGTCAACTAGGTTAAAAAACGTAGTTCCGAGGAAAACGCGTTCAAAGTTCATTTTTAACAAATGCATCTTTCAGAGAATAAAAAAAAACGAAAGAAAAAAAAAATTTACCGTGGTCTGGTGCCTTAATGAAATAATAAAGGCAAAAGTCCAATGCGGCACCTCTAAATCTTTAAGGACAGGTTTCATTTTTCACGCAGGCTATTTTTTCATATTGAAGTATCTTTTCAGGTTGTTTTGAGCAAAAAAAAAAACCATCGATTTTTTTCTGAAACGGTCTAAAAGATATATTATTTTCGGTGACGAGAAAGATATGATTCGATATTGAATACAATATTAAATTGATTAAATAAAAAATTAAGATGACTAACTAATTTATTTTTATAATATTATCCAGATTATAATTTCAAAAGTTGTAATCTTTGAATAATTATTGAAGAACATGCACTGGTAGTAGGTATCCATTTCTATTGAAACGAATTGCAATAAGAAGAATCATCCATGTAAATATTTCAAATTTTCTAAATTAATGACTGAATAGTATATGTGATAATGAAGTGATAGTATTGAAATTTGATCGTAAACTTTGGAAAGTGAATAAATAATCAGCTGGAACATAAGATTTTCATGCACGCATTTTTATTTATTCAGCTTATAGTTGAGAATTTTACATTATAAGGAGCGAGCAGTCGTCTCTGATAGTATTTTAAGTCTCACTCCAAAAATGGTCAAAGTTTAGAATGTGAAAGACGAGTAGTCGCCGGAGAAGGCATTCAAAGTCCCCACTACGATTCTACCAAAACCAGCTCCTGTTATCTCTGGATTACACCGAGAAAAAGGATTTTTTGAGTCAACTAAACATGTTGAGTCACTGGAAATGTGCTTCAGTCAAGTATTTCTTGATTGAAGTAAGTAACGTGCGCTCACTTGAACACTTCCATTATGTTTGGTTTGACTAAATAATTTGGTTGAGGATTTCGTCAACTGAACTAAACATCCGTTTAATACGAATAAAGCAAACATTGTTCCAAACACGCAGGTGGTTGATCTTTCGTCGCTGAGACAACCAAATTGGTTTCCATTCAAAAGAAATGCATGGTCCCAACAAGTGAAAAATTTGTCAATGCAACGTTTTCGATTATCAATCCGAACGAATACATCAATTCATCAGACTGAATTTCGTTATTGAACCAATCAAATAATTTGTTCACCCAACATGAGGAATCGTTCATAATAACATGATAACGTAGTTAAACGAATCCCGCGGAAAGGTTCAGAGCAACTCGAACGTGTTGTTGATTGAAACTATTGGCGTTCAAGATAACAAATACTAGAGTTATATCAAACATAATTTCTTTTTTATTGGATAGTTTCGAATATGATATTTTGAGTGACTGTTATTTCCGATCAAATTCAAATTATCATCAAATTCGATGAAAATATAGTTAATATCATATTTTTGTTCAAAGATAAAAAAATTTCGAAATTCTCGGAAAATTATAAAAAATTTGGAGTTCAATTCTGAATAAAACGAATAATTTATTCAATTTCAGTTATATTATTTCATGTAACCCAAAAGTCACTTCCAACCCATGAAATAACTCAAGCTTCACTGAACAAACCTAGTATTCCCAACAAGTAAGATATGCATTTGGCTCGATCAAAATATAGTCCCATCGAAACGATATTTTTTTAGACTGAATAAACGTACTATATACAGTGAATGCAAATATTGTAGTAATGACCCAAATCAGCGTTTAGTGGAATATTTTTTTTAATGCAGTTAACCACACGTACGTTCAACGCAACACAATATTTACTTGATGTGAACAAATGTAGAATTCACTTGATTAGGGAAAATGTTGATATAACAAAATATGTAGTTGATCCGACTGAACTATAGATCACATCAAACTTAATTTACTTTGATTCAATTACTGCAATCGATTGGAACAAAACAATTGTTGATGGGTTTGATCAATAATTTGGTCATTTTTACCAAATATTTTGTTGATATGAAAATGTAAAGTATTGCCAGAAATAAGCGTGTTGTCTGCCTGACTACATGAAGTGGTTAATTCAATCACATATTAGGTTGGTTTTACTATTTTTTTCAACCAAATATTTTTTTTGAATCAACTACATATGTGATTGCTCACCCGCAAGCATGTCATTTAGTCAAGTTAACCATAATCTTTTTCACTCAAAAATTTCTTTTTCTCGGTGTAGTACGAGCTGAGTCCTTCCGTTTCTCTGGAGCTGAATGTTTCCTTTTTTTGCCTGTTTCGACGGGTGGTTCTTGAAGAGTTCAGTCTGTGTTTGATAAATGTCTTGTATCAGTCAAGAAGTAATTATGAGTAACACAATAGTCTCAATGATTTATAATCCAGTCCTGGACGTGGTTTCACACGCAAAATCAACAAAGAATCTTGTTTTTCAGGCACAGCGTAACTTGCATTACCTAATTTAATTGTATCCAACAAGTGATTGGTTAGTTAGTTATTCCTTTAACGACTTATCGCCCTTGACGGGCATGTAGTCGGACCAACAAGTTATTTCCCCCGCGGTATTCTCAGGTTAGATTCGACTAGCTGTCATGAGTTCTTCTTCTCATTTTTTGGCTATTGGCACTGTCATGAGTTACGTGATGTTTAGTGAGATTGACTAAGCTTCGCGATCGGCCCATTATGTACCGCTGTGGGTTTATTTTGTGTTGCCAACCTAACTGACTTGTCCAGAAAACCGGCCGTCCCATAATCCGTGACCCCAAGTGTACACTCACGGAATCTGATCCTGAAGCCCCGTCGGTAAGGTGATCGAGCAACTGTACATACGCGTCTGTAAACGTTTTTTTTAATTGTTTTCAAATTGGTATGAAATTTAGACATCTGTCAGGCGATAAATCAGCTCTGTTTGTTTTCTTTCAGAGAACGTCAATTCACTCATCTAACAGGTGATTAATAAAATCGTCACATCGGATAACTCCAAAATGCGCGGATGTTTTTCCTAATTAGGTGGCTCCTAAAATAACCTAGTTCTCGTGAAGTGATTAAAGGGTTATAGGAGGGCCCTAATAAAACTTATTGTGATGTATTAAATTCGATGGATTTTTAATCCTCCTGAAGCGTTAGTTGAAACTAATAAGATCTGCACCTGGAATTTCCAACTCAAGCCTAGATACAGGAGTTACCACCAATGATGTTAGCCAGCTATGAGAATTTTGGCAATGTGTTCAGAACACTTGGGCGAAGAATCCCAAGCTGCATAATCAAGTTTTGGGTCCAACTAAGACATCCTTCTGGTACTCACGCCATATATTTTCATTTTGATGCTCGCCTTGGCTGAAATATCTCCAATGACTAATCAGGCACAAGTTAAAAACTCATTAAATAACGTAGATAAAATATGTAATGTTTTATTCCTAGATGATTACAATAAAACGAAGTCAATGAGAGATAAACACACCTTTATTCAAGCTAATCCTGTGAAATTATTAGATTAATATTGAAATATCATGACCAACCATTAACATGAACAATAGGCTCTTAAGTTGTAGAAACAGGTCTCGTTGTTCTCATGAGAAGAATGTCAATGGTTTAATCAACAACGCTTAAGGATAAGTTAACAGGTGGTAAAACTATGTAGAACCCATTTGAGTTCACTAATATCATAAACTATCTTGAAAGTCTAGTCTAGTCTCTCTCAATTATGGAAGTGAATATTAACATTTCACATTTCTGAAATTTGTTTTTTTTTTGAAAACATTTGTGATCGTTCGAATATAGTGAAGGTCCTAAGTCGCTCAAACTCTTTTTAATGGACATTTGGCATAAAAGTATTCATTAGTTAACGACGCTCAAGGACAAGCTAACAGGTAGTAAAACGATAACCCATTTGAATGTAACGCAGGAATATAAACCAACAACTCTTTATCATTGATATTGGGCGTAAAACTATTGATGACTTAACAACACTTAAGGCTGAGCTAACAGGTATAACATGCTGCGATGAAGCGTAACGCGAGAACGGATTACAAGTAAAATTCAGTACAATATCTTATAGTAATTTTCAAACTTTTTTGAAACATGAGTTCTTCCTCTCACTATGAATATCATGATTCAAACTGTAACCCATTTTAGTGTAACGCAGTATAAGTGATGTAAAATATGTATATATGTATTATCACAATAGACTCTCAAGTTGTAGAAACAGGTCTCGTTGTTCTTACTTTGAATAGAACACAACGTAACCATGAACTCTAGGTTCTATTATACTGTAACATATAGCAACTGTTTCACCAGCTAAAGGCTGGCGAAATTATGCTCGTTCGCGTGAGTTGTTTGTCACGGGTTATGATATTCGGAGCTCCTCTGGGAAAAGTTGAAAAAACCTTTAATTTACCCTAAAACAGACTTTGATAGAACTTAATCTACCAGAGCTGCATCCCTACAGATATGGGATACGTCAAATCCTTCAGACTGAGGTAGTTATAAGCGAATTACCTGAGCTGTATGAATTTGACGCACCGATACTGCATAAACCAGATCTTGATACGCGTGTTTGCAGACTTACGATACCAATAAAGCTATATCGTACCTGGTAAACTACGCATCAATACTGCCTCTAAAAAATTGAAAAACATAAACAATAATGATGGACTTCCTGATACTTAACCTAACTTAATTTCTACGCGCGCTGGCTCAATGTGCCGGACTTTAGTTTTGTTTTTTGCTGTTTTCGATTCTGCTTTTGATTTGATTAGATCTGCTACTTCAGCTGATATTTGCTTTTATATGAATTTTAATTGAACTGCCGCTTTGGCTAATACAATGCTGATTTGAAGTTATTGGTATAGTCACCGCTTTGGTAGACTATCCGAGAAAAATGAATTTATAAAGAAAACGTGGCCGCTTTGGCTCTTGCTAAGCTCGATTTGAGATTATAGAAATTTTGAAGTTAAACGAAATGAACGAGACGGTAGGCCGCTTTGGCACGAATCCGCTCACGAGACACAGTGTGTATTAGGGTGGTCGTTAATATAGCTATTTCGGAATTAGATTCATTCATACCCTTGTTTCGAAAGTAAAAAAAAAAACGAAAATTTTGACCCCAAATTGAACCCTTTATCTCAATTAGAAAGGGTGCCTGTAAAGGCTTACTTTTTTGTATTGATTTTACATTACTTTCGGCTACTTTTTTGTTAAATAAATATTTCGGAACCTCTTAAACGGCTTAAAAATCCATCGTTCATATATACATACAAATATGTGAAAAAATATCGATGACGCTTCAACTACTCAGTATCGCTCAGTATAGCTTATATTTCTGTAGTGAAATGGTAAAGTAAAATAAGTGCTTTTCGCCTTGAGTTAATTATCCGCAAATATCTTGCGGTATCATGCGTGATATGTAATACATACAAATATGTGGAAAAATATCACGCACGATACCGCAAGATATTTGCGGATAATTAACTCAAGGCGAAATGCACTTATTTTACTTTACCATTTCACTACAGAAATATAAGCTATACTGAGCTATACTGAGTAGTTGAAGCGTCACCGATATTTTTCCACATATTTGTATGTATATATGAACGATCTGTATGAACGATGGATTTTTAAGCCGTTTAAGAGGTGCCGAAATATTTATTTAACAAAAAAGTAGCCGAAAGTAATGTAAAATCAATACAAAAAAGTAAGCCTTTACAGGCACCCTTTCTAATTGAGATAAAGGGTTCAATTTGGGGTCAAAATTTTCGTTTTTTTTTTACTTTCGAATGAAGGGTATGAATGAATCTAATTCCAAAATAGCTATATTAACGACCACCCTAGTGTGTATACCTTATATACTACTCGTGACGTCATAACTGATGTTCGGTCTTGCGTGAGCGATAGTGCGCGCTGACACGCGTCTATGTCTTGTGATGTAGTATAGTATGAGTGTGTTGCCTATTCGGCTATATATACGAATACGTTACAATATATTATATACATATTTACGTATTGTAATCTTTACCGATGACAAGGTTTACTCCACCGACAATTAGTTGCTTTATAGCAAATGAAAAAGGAAAAATCAATACTAAATATAACATTAAATAAAAAATAATAACTTGGCAGTACGCGACCAACGCTATGATCCAAACATCCTACCCATGCGTCACAGCAGATGTGTCACTGGCGTCAATGGCTACGTCTCGATACAAATGTTGCAAGGTTTCATGATAGAATCTGATAAAATATGGATATCCTGTATGCGAATTACCATCAACGGCAATTGACGAAGACAACAAGGCAGACATAACTAAAAAAGACAGAGACTGCGCCGGAGAATCTGTACAGGATGAGCGCTATGCATACAAAGCCAAGCCAGAATATAATACAGTTATAGTGTACCCATGCCTAGCTCATTAATAGTTTATGGATCCACCCCGCTTCGCCAAAACATCCCGCAATCGACGAGGCATGGATCCCACTATCGCTGCAGTATATTCTGGCCTTTGGCCTAGCTCTAGCCATGCTGCATTAACTCGTCGACACAGACCCTCTCTTCTTTCGCCTCTGACCGGTGTCCATTTTCTTACCAATTCCGCCCAAGCGTTTTCGATCGGGTTGAGGTCAGGAGATTTCGCCGGCCAGTCGAACCGCTGCACTTCTGGATGCCTCGCATACCAGTTACGCACGATTCCCGCTGTATAAACTGCGCTGTGGTCTTCAACAACGCGAATGATTGGCATTTCGTCTACAGGATACCTAGCCCTCACTGAAGGTATCATATCGAATTCCAAAATTTCGATGTATCGGGCCGCAGTCATAGTGCGTTGAATCTCCACGAGCCTACCTACACCTGCTGCGCTGATCCAACCCCAGAACGCAGCAGTGACACGTCCACTCCGGTTCTTAGGCAGTGTGTTTTCCGGATCATAACGATCACCGCGTTCACGCCACACTCTTCTACGTGAATCTTTGTCGGTTGAAAAAACCTTCTCGTCGGTGAAGATTACACGGTTCCAGTCATTCACCGTCATCGGCAGGACACTTTGTGCGAAGGCCACCCGCCGATCACGGTGATGCTGCTCCATGTCAGGTTTCTTGGCGGCCACGCAGCTTAATAGGCCAACTTCCTTTAGGCGATTTCTTATTGTTCGTGCGCAGATGTTGAGGTTCAGTTCATGCACAACCTGCGTGGCCGCCTCAAATCGCTGCTCCCTCATCGCAGCTACGATAACTGCAGCCTGCGCCGGTGTTGTTTTGCGCGCACTACCATTTGTCGCTCGACCATCCTTCATTCCTGCAGCACCATTTGCCATATATTTATGGCGGTAGCGCAGTGCCGTGCTCTCACTGCACAGCAGTTCATCTATTTTTTTTATAAAATGTAATCAGTAATTGAGAATTAAATTTGTTCTAAAACAAACTGTCGCAAATGACGAATATTGTAAGACCAAAATGAAATGAGATGAAATGGAGAATTTATCAAATTGGTTGACAAACAGACAAATTATAAAACATCTCAACAAATTGGAGTAGTAGAATTGTTGGCAGTAGAATTCAGTAGAATTTTTTATTTTAAACGAATGTGAATCTTAATATCTAACACAAGAGTATTTTAGTATTCTTAGTGTAAAACGGTATTATCGCGAATTTGGTGAGTGTTGCACCCAGCCCTAATTAATAACTCGGCTCTGGCGTAACTATCCGTAGAGGGTTCGAACATGCTATAAATTACCCGAGACAATATGTTATTAAATTATTGACAAATTATGAGTAAATCGTTCGTAAAGGCATTATTTATTATATATCAACTATTAAATTATTATTACATTTAATTTAATCATTAATAAATACCTTACTTAATTGACGTTTTCTGTGTCGAATGACTCTATTTTTCAATATTGTTAATCATTTGTTATTTCATGAAGCATGATCGTCAGTTAAATCGAGTATTATCAAAATTTTAATTATACTTCAGAATACAAAGTGTCTGAGACACAGAATGCTTCATACAATTATTTTTTTAAATTGCATTTGCTGTAATCAAACTTCCGTACTTAAGTAAGACCAGACTTTCAAGATGGTTTATAATATTAGTGAGATGTAGAAATTCTAACAAGTTGATTCAGATAATCCTGCGTTGAACTCACATGGGTTCTACATAGTTTCACCACCTGGTAACCTATCCTTAAGCGTTGTTGATTAAACCATTGACATCCTTCTCATAAGAACAACGAGATCTGTTTCTACAACTTGAGAGCCTATTGTTCATGGTAATGGTTGATCAGGATATTTCAATATTAACCAAATAATTTTTAAAAGACGATCTTGACAAAAAGAGTAAGGAAAAATAAATACTCAACATTTGTCAATTATTTGCTTCAATTGCATTTGCTGTAATCAAACTTCCATAATTAAGTAAGACTAGACTTTGAAGATGGTTTATAATATAAGTAGATATAATGAGGGGGTTCTGGATCAAACTTCCTTACCAGCCGAGTTGTGCTGGTAAGTTACCGACCGTGCGGGGTAACTTACCGACAGTCGGATGGTCATGATTTGGGTAACGATCATCGATCTTTGTTACCGACAATCGGATGGCTGCCATTTTGCGTCGTGCGATGGCGCCACTGCCGATTGTCACCGATATTCTGATGGTAACGATCGAGAATCCTGCATTGCCGATCTCCGCTTACCGACAATCTGATGGTTGCGATTTTTCGCCATGCGGCGGCGCCACTATGGATTGTCGATCTTTAGTTATCGATAGTCTGATGGTAACGATTCTGAATCATGCATGCCGATTTCCCGTTACCGGCAATCAGACGGCTGCAATTTACCTGCGGATGGTTGATTTTTTAGCTATCGATAGTCTGATGGTAACGATTCTGAATCATGGATGCCGATTTTCTGTTACCGACAATCGAACGGCTGCAATTTCGGATTCTCAGCTTATATACGAATTATACTAGCTGAAATGAGTGACAAGGTGTTTAATTATGCAATCAACAGGCCTCCCAGCCGATTATAGAACTTTTTTTTTGGGATTTTAGGAATTGAGTCATTCAAATTTTAGGACAATTTTAGGACAATTCAAAATATATTTGGGTACCTCAATTGGACGGTAGCCAAGTACGTACATGAATCTTGTACAACTTATATTAAATTATAAAATTTATAAAAATTTTCGCAACTTTTTAGACCTTTCCAGAGATTACATTCTAAATTTCATAGTACTTTCATATATTTATTTGGTAACTATGCTGACTTATATCTTTATAGTTATGTTACTTATCAACCTTATATTACTTATTATATCAAATACTGTTTAGTATTCAGTATCAAAGTATCTCACTTGAACGTATATAAATATAAATAATATATTTTAGTGACTTAGAATTTTCTCTATAATTCTCTAACAGTCTTCAGGTAGTATAGTATACATCTATTCTAATGACTCTTTTTTTATTTAATTTTACTTCTTTATTTTTTTAATTTTCATGTTTAATGTAGTCTTTTCACTTTCAAGTTTTTCAATTATTTCATTTATTTCAGCTACTCGGGCTATCCCCATTGAAATCATAGCTCCTGCACGCAGAACCTCGTCTTTATGCATATGTTTTGTTTTGTACAATGCATCCTTCAATCTCTTATTACCATCTACGATCAATTCATTCGCGATTGATAGTTTAAGTTTCTCTTCTTGGATCTTGTGACCTATTTTTTCGGAATCCTCAATTATCTGAAACAGAAAACTTCACTGTACTGACCATAATATGACCATTCGAATTCTTCAACTACGTGACAGGAGTGATAAATACTTTTCGTTTGTTTTCTTTGTCCTTGTCTGCCGCTAGGCTATCCCTTTTATTCTTGAGCTTTCTTTCTGTTCTATCCTTTTCATCTTGTCTCTTTCTTTCCATAATTATGTTGTATCTTTTGTGAGCATCTTTGGACAACTCGATTAATCTTTTATTTATTACGACATTCAACACTCCCTTCGCTGTAGTTATGTAATCTTTGACTAGCCGTATAGCAATTATAGTTTCCTCAGCAAGTGATGTCCTGTTCTCAATCAAACTTTTGTTCAAACTGAAGCCTCGTTCTGGAGTTGCATTCCCATGATTTATGCAGCAGCATGCTTTTACAAGGGCGCAAAGCTGGGGATATTTGTATTTACCAGTGACGTCTTTCAAATTATTGATTTTTCTCCAGTATCCGTCTATTCTGATATTTTTTCCAGTTTCTGCATCTTCATACCATGAAGGATCAATATCTTCGGTTTGGTAATGACACCACTGATTATTTATCAAATCACTTATTGATTCAGAGGAGACATCATCATTCGTTGAAAATACTTTTTTCAATTGTCCTTTGAAAGTGGATGTCATTGCAGTTGAAAGACGCGATATGGCAAACTTGCTTCGAGGTTCCATTCTCATATCAGGATGGATAAATCGAACATCTTTCAAGAAAATTGAATCTAATGGCAACTTTTTAAACAAGTAACTCGCTATTTCAATGTAGCAGGTCTTCATTTGTCTACGAATCTCTTTTTCATCGTTCGGCGGAAGTCTTGCTTGTATTAAAGCTGTTTTAGCTCTGATACCGATATCTATTTTTGACAGTGGTAATTGATTTTGAAAGCTTGTAATGTCTATTTGAGACAACTCGTAAGCATCCTTGCATTTTGAGTTATCATTGCAGAGAATCTTTTTTTCAATAACTGGACTTAGAATGTTAAAAAGAAGTTTACCAAAAGATGGATAACGGATATGAATCAATGGTTCCTCGGACTGAAACACTATTAAAACAGATTCTAACATTTCAGCAATGTAAATAGCAAATCCTATACAGATTTTACTACGTGGATCCTTCAAAACTGCTGTTATATCTTTATAGCGATTGGTTGACTGGAGATCGTTTTTAAACGTTTTTTGTTTTGGCAGGTACTTCAAAAAATACTCATCGAGGTTGTTCCATTGATCCAAAATTCGTATCAACACCTTTTTCAGACTTAGCCATCGAGATTGGACATGTTTTAAAAGAAATTCAGCACAATCACTAGTGATTTCTTCCATTGTAATATAATATTCTCTTCTGGCACTCGACAATTTGAAGAAAAAGTGCAGCCAACGAGTTGAAATCAAAATCCAATTTCGACAATCCTTTTATAAATGATGTCTGCACAGGATGCAAAGAACATGTAGCAAGTTTTAGTATGGATGTGTCATAGTCAACTTTCAACTTCTCTTCGAGATCCCTCTGGAAAGCTAAATTAACGTTCGGTCCATCCTTTCCTATGTGTATTAAGAACTCATAGCTCAATGCTAATTCTTCGGCAAATTTGAATAAGTGTTCAGTCAAGTGTTTAGAAGTACAATGACCTACAAACAATGAACCTACATATGCATTGATTACCCTGTCATGTTCTTTTGACCAGTACTGCAGATAAGCATCATACTGTTTTTTAACTTGTTTTGTAGTAGTTTCATCAAATTTGAATGTATACGGTGTGGATGAAATGTCTTGGATTAATTTTTCTTTGATCCACTCGGCAATGGCGCATTGAATCAGATATTTGCATTTCGTTTCTGACATAGCATACGAATCTGCAATTTTTGAATCCGGAAAAATTTTTTTGAACAAATTAGGCATTTGGTTGTTACTACTGAATGAGTAATTCTGCACAGCACATTTCATAGCCCAAAGTATTTCTGCAATGACCACTTTGTCTGTATCGGTAGGGACATAGTTTCTACAACCACGATTCAAGACACTTTCCCCAAAAGCGTTTCTTGTAAATGTCGCTTGTGTCGTATTGCCCTTCAAAATCTCTTCTTGCCTCGCATGTTTCTGGGAATTGGCGTGGCTTTTAACTTGCAGGATCCCACTTCCATCGATCCGAAAAGGTACCTGCACAATTTTTAATAATTGCTACGGAAATATGAATATTTGCGAACTATTTATTTTTTTTTTATAATTTTTTTATTTTTCAATCTGATTATTATTCAACAATATCATATTTGCGTTTCTACATTAGTTTAACTTCTTCATTTGTCGTATCTCTTGGAAATTGCAGTTTAATCAGTACTCACGTTGCATATTTTACAAATTCCACGCGTATGATTCGTTGAATCGCTCTGATGCCATGTGAAGGTCTTCTCCCAGTCACTATTATATTTAGTACCACGCCCCATGATTCATTATTCATCTCCTATGCTCCCGAAAATTGACAAGATCAAGGGATAACACGGACAACTTAACAACGACACTACAGCACAGCGCACGTGGTATTATCACGGTATTATTAAGCACGTCACGTGAGATCTGTGTACGAATTCATCTAACCGAGTTTATATCACTTCTAGATGGCATACACCTCGTTGCTGATGCCATGGATTGGCGCAAGTGGTGCGCACTTGCGGCCATCTGGCAAAACAGGACATTGTAACGATATAAAACTGGTGTCGCTGAATACTGTATTATCTATGGTGTAAAGTTAGGGTGAAAATGTCGAGAAAGACTCTGAAGACTACATGCTCGTAAGAGCGATAAGTCGAAAAAAGGAAGAAGAAGAAGAAAAAGGATTTGAAAAATAAGTCACACATTTCGAAATTCTAGAAATTTAGGAATTCTAGGACAACTTGTCTAATTTAGGACATTTTAGTACAGATTTATCATATTTTAGGAATTTTAGGAATTTTAGGAATTTTAGGAATTTTAGGACATCTGGGAGGCCTGAATCAATGACTCGAATCATCCGATAATGATATATATGAGTTTATTTGATACTACTCAAGTCTAACCTATTACAAAAGTGACTATTATCTTAAAACTAACTTAGAACTATGTTTATTATACAATTTTCTTAAAAAAATAACTCAAACTATACATGTACATTATTCTTAACCTAAACTCAAACTATATATATATTTACAACTAGGTGACGGTAAACGCACCGGGGTTTACACACGCGGATCTGAAACATACAGGTATTTCAATAAGCGAACGATATATAATGAAAATTACGGGTACTTACCATGCATTATTTTCCTCCCCCTCCTCATTGTTTTCCACAACCGCCGGCACCTCCGGCACCTCCTCCTCATCCCAATTTTCCTCCACCATGGGCTCCTCCTCCTCCTCCTCCTCCTCCTTCTCCTCCTCCTCCCCATCCTGTGGTGAAGCCTTAACCCACAAAGGTTCACCGTCTATATAATGGATCGTATGATAGAGAACCCCATTGACCTCCATCTCCTCATAATGACTTTCATATCCGTCATCGTCGGACATCCAACTATCGTCCACCAGCTTGATGATATTGATCGGACGATGAGCCATTTTCTGTAATAGGTAATATCAATTACAAACTATATCCAACACAAAAAATTATGATATCGAAGAATAATGATACTTACTTCTTTTATTTTTGAAAATTCGAGCTTGCTCTTGAATTTTCACTTTGTTCAGTTACTCTTTAATTTTGCTATTATGGGTTTACCGGTTTCAGACTGTGTAAAATCCCGAAGCAAACTCGCACTTTCATACCGAACTAGAAACTCTAAATACGCCTACAATATTAGAGGGGCTAGCCATTGACACACTTGGGTAATATTTTTTATACATAAAGATGCAAAAGATGTAAGCCTCTCAGGTACAAAATCTCTGACCGATGATTGGAAACGTTTGAATTTTCATGGTATTTGAACGTCGGTGTGGTGGGGGCGTGTGCATCTAAAACCCCAAAACCCACGGTGGGTGTACACATTCGTACAGTGTCAGTTTGACTACCCGGTTGTAAAATTCGCCTAAGAAAAAAAATGGACAGTGCCGTGTATATGAATCTTGTTGAGATGATGAAAGATGCATACAAGTTACTGTGTACACTACCCCCAGAACAGGCGAATGAGGATATTTTTATTCATTGGCGCGATATCACCATCGAAAATATTCAATTCTTGAACAATATTTTGACGCAATCTAAACCAAGTGTGAGTGAAAAACAACGACTGCAACATATCATTTCACTCCTCCAATCGTTAGTGGTGTTACGTGCGCAACTTTCGAAATCCTTCAAAATTCCAAATTTCTTCTCATTAATTCATTTTTAGATTATCTTTCGAAATTAGATAAATATTCTTTGCTTCATAACTAACTTTATTATTTTAAACGCGCAATAGTTACTCTTTTTATTTCTGAACGTGATTTAGAGCGCAAAGGCAAAGCATAACGAAATATAATATTTTAATGTAACGAATATTTATCCCTTCTTGAAACGGCTATAAGTCACGTAGGTGTAGATAACGGCGAGGCAAGACTGGAACCCCAGTATTGCTGACCCTTCGATTTCACACTACCAAAGTAGTGTACGTAGATGTAATTTCCTCTCTCTCTGATTTTCCAAAGAAATAGGAAAATTAAGCTAGATGGCCAATAGAATAATAAGATATTAAATTGGGCATTATTAGAATTTTAAGAGCAATCGAATGAGCCATAATTCGAGTATAAGATCAAATTAATAACGCAGTTTGAATATATTATTATATGAGCTAGTGTGAGTAGACTATAGGTGAGGTATGGAATAGCATGGGACCGCGTAACGTCACCAGGGCCCCACTCCTACGCTTAACTGCAAGTAGTCCCTCAAACCAATCAGGCGACAATTAGCCACTAAGCAAGGCCCTAATTGGCTAAGCCACGCGCGTAGTAATACATACATTGTTGCAACCGCGGGGACCTCGTCGCCTTTGAACTTGAACTAGCGTCTTTCTTCTGGTAAATCGCGAGGTGCGTGGATGTAAAGAACCGTGTGCAATAATCGAGCCACGAGTTGTGTTCAATCTTTTCTTTCTTTTAATTAAAGTGGTAGCACAAAGGACTCTGTACCCGTTAATAAATTCAAGCCATAAATCTCTTCAAGATCTATGCACTTTTGAGACAACGATTAACTTCATTGTTTTAAACTAGTTTCCTTCAACATATTTTATAACGTCTTTCTTCTGTCAAGTCGCGAGGTGCGTGGATGTTAAGAACCGTGTGTAACTTCGAGCCACGAGTTGTATTCAATCTATCTTTAAATCAAGTCTAAAGGCAAGTGGTAATACAAAGGACTCTACACCCGTTAACCTAAAGTGATAATCGTGACATAATCCACAGCGTGGTGGTCTCATTATTCAACCTTAAATTCAGTGCAGAGACACAAGTCGATTATCTTGATAATCGCATTTGAACTTTTAATATTTTCAATATTAACAATAACTTCACTTTCTGCCTTATACTCACTTTGAGTATTTGTAATATTAAGTTAACTTTATCGGCAAGAATCAATTCAATTTCAGTTCCATTCACTACCACTTCAATTTTCTTCCTACTACTTCACATCAACCTTTATTGACTTCATAATCGCAAATCTAGAATCAATCAAATCTGTGCATCGATCCGATTACGAACAATAGACATTTGATCAAGCAACAATAGCTTCCGTTCAGGACATTTAAACAGTTATAAACATTTAAAACATTTAAAACAAAAAGCTAAATTCGACAATAATAAAGGCATCGAGGTTCTCAAGGTGAGGGAGGCAAATATCCAAATATCGAAAGTAGCCCCATGCTACGCCATCTCAGCCAAAGATAAGTAACCACAGTCGCTCACAAAAATTCGCTCATTTATAATTTACATTTTTTATATTCGAAGACCGATATATTGTTTTCCAGAATTCTTTAATTTTAATTATGTGCATGACAAAATATAATTCCATCTGATGAGTAGTAAACCACGGGAATATCGTTATAGGCCAATACCTATAGTATAGCGGGGCAATCCCTTCCTAATAACGAGACCACCCGGTGAGCTTGCATAGCTACTCATTGTTCAATCTGAATGCCTATATTATTACCAGTTATTCATATAAAATAATATATAAATATATATTGTACTACTTTAACAGAATAACTCGAGATCGTTACGGTCGTAAAATTAATAACCAAACAGGATAATTCCTAGAATTTCGGGTTTCACCCTAATCCCGTTGGGTTTATTAAAGCTTGAAGATCATCAAGACCCTAACTAGCGATCTCGATTTATTACTCATTATATTATTTCTATAATTATACATTTACGCATGTGTTTATCCAATTCAATTTCCTCATTGGAGAATCCAATTATCATCCTCTTAATTGAACCAAGATCGGACTGATTCCTAATCCAATCAACCGCCTGAGCTAATTCCTAGAATTTCGGGTTATACCCTAATACCAGTGCGAGTTTTCTTTTATGTCAAACACAGAGTTTCATACTAGCGTTTCGATTAAACCTATTAAGCTCATAATCATCGATCTTGATTCAATCCTAAGGGAATTCTACTTCTAGATAATACCATCGATTTAATATTATTTTCATCCAGAGAGAGAGAGTTCCTATTTCATTATTTCATTATATTCCACATATCAACGCGTGCGAATCGTGAAGAGCTCTTTCTTAAATTCATCATTATTTTCATTGATAATAAATTCACCTATATAGTGACAAGCCTTCACGATCCCCACGTCGGTGACCATTATATTGTTCATTATTTTATTATTTTGGGATTTCATTATTTTATGTTATTCATTTGTTCAACCGACAATCATTTGTTAGTCGCTTGAACTATATATTTCATATTCATAATCGTTCAAGAATATATGATTGATTTTACCAGTCAATTCCTATTATCATTTGAACCACCCTTCTATTTATTTATTTTATTTTATTTTATTTTACTTCAATTATATTATTATTATTTCTATATCAATTAGCCTCACGACAATATTTAAACAAATCAATTGAGACCTGTATAGGACTAGGCGGCAACGAATCCTATTTACCGATCTATTTCATAATAGATCTCTTTTATAATTATTTATATGTAGATGTGACGGGATGATTAATTCCATGGGTTCTCGTTGTGAATAAACCATAGGGATTAATAACACTCTACCCATACCGTCCGTCACAGTGGTGAAATTTGAACAACATCGTGCGACTATCGTTGGAGGTAATATCGGCGATGATATTCATAAACGTGTTCGATGGGATGATATGGAGAGTGCCTTCAAGTGTCGCATACACACCGGAGCCGTGACAAATCTCCAACATAAAGATTTGGCTAGATTTCTGACTGATGCTGGGGTGGTGACGATCGAACGTCTGAAAAATGTGCTACGCGAAAAAGGAAGTATTAAGGTGAATGTGGGGGGTTTCGTGTAAATTTGAGAATGTCAAAAACGATGAGATCAGTGTGGAAGTGAGGAACTTCAATACACCAGGGTGGCCACTCAATTTCGATTTCGAAATTCCCTGACTTTTCCCTGTTTCCCTGACCGAAATTTTCATTTTTCCCTGACTTTCAATTAGCACTAAACGGAAGAAATGTTTCTTTTTTAGGTACTTTTAGTACCTACTCAACTTCACGCAATCTCTGGTTTGACAAATTTTCAGACTCCAAAATCAAAAAAGAAAACCGAATGATCGTAACTATCTATTTAGGATTCAATAATTAGGCTCTGTATGATATTACCTACATTGTTTTCCAATTAATTTCAGGGTAAAAGTCAAGACATGAAGGAATACATTTTCCGTGAACGTGAAAAGTGAATTAAAAGCTCTTACTCAAGAGGGTATGTCAGAGTACACTTGTTTTATTTGATATTTATTTCGCATAGGCATATTTTTATCAGGTCTCAACTTTAGATAGAATAATAGGAACAATCGTAATCAGATCAACAAGACTGCATAGCAGTAGAGAAAAAGGTGGTGATACTGAGCCTGTGTTTATTATGGACCGCCTATGCTTTTGTCATTGAGGAATATGTCGATATAGTTATACTTTTCTTTTGTATTCGCAAGTATTGAAAAGTCGTAACTTTAAAACTAGAAATGCTGACTGCAAAATTGAAGAGTGGCCCATAAAAGAGACAATGTCCATATTACCACCTTTTCCGTTATAATCAAATATACGTATATTTATAGAAGTATATATATCAATCTATATTAGTACGATAGTAATTAAGACTAGTTGAAAAGAACGTTATCTTATAATGATTATATCAATATATATATTAGGGTGGGCCAAAAAAAAAAGAATAATTTTTTTTTTTTAGCTACCATGAAAATATCGTTCAGGAAGACGAAAAATAAATCCTGTAAAAGTTTAAGCTCTTAATATTAATATTAAGAGGTGGCGTTTAGTGATTATCGATTTCCCATTTAAATAACACAGGAAATTTTTTTTTTTTCATTTGGAATTTTATTCCGTTCCAACGAATCAGCGTGTGATAAAAACCAATACATATTCTTGTAGGAAATTGAACGATCTCCAAAAAAGGTCTGATATGATTTTTCGCTAAGTCGAAAAAAAAAGGAAGTCAAAGTCATCATATAACATTTGAGGTTGGACTTTAACCTTGAATAACTTTCAAACGAGTGGACTTAGCGAAAAATCATATCAGACCTTTTTTGGAGATCGTTCAATTTCCTACAAGAATCTGTATTGGTTTTTATCACACGCTGATTCGTTAAATCGGAATAAAATTCCAAATGAAAAAAAAAAAATTTCCTGTGTTATTTAAATGGGAAATCGATAATCACTAAACGCCACCTCTTAATATTAATATTAAGAGCTTAAAATTTTACAGGATTTATTTTTCGTCATCCTGAACAATATTTTCATGGTAGCTAAGAAAAAAAAAATTATTCTTTTTTTTTGGCCCACCCTAATATATATATTTGGTATTTCCATATTGCACGAAAAAGTCAAGTTTCTTCAGATAATTAGATTTTTTTTAAATTATTTGTTTACGCTCGTTTTAAGGAGAGCTTGCATTTCATCGTCGATAACAGATACTTCCTTAGAAACCTCTTCCATAAGCTTCATTTTCTTTACCGCCAACTCCTTTAACTTTATTCCAGCCCGCTTTTTTTCACTTTTTCCGAGTTCTTCTGCTTACGCTTGGGCCCGGCATTTCGCTAATCCTTCAACGTATCTCGAATGAGCGTTCCTGGCACTTAGGATCAGCGGTTTCGGAATTTTTAAAGAATCCAGTCCTCCATTGGCAATGACTGCATCATATACTCGTCGTTGGGCTACAAGAGATTCCTCTCTGAGATTTTCTATCAGGCACTCTTTGTTGATCGAAAATCCCCTTTCCAATGATTCATTTCCGTGTGAAAGGATAAAAATCATTTTCAAGAAGCATGCTAACTCCTGTGCTTTGTCGGGTTCATGTAATACAGTGCGCAGCAAAAAATGATCCAATCTATCTGTACTGGAGAATGTCTCAATTGTTTCCAAGAAATTAGCGCCAGCACATATTGTACTGAACTGTCGTTGAATTTTGTCCGCTTGCGTACCGGATAGCCATTTATGCTCTACAAATATCTCCAAGGCAGTTGTGATTCGTTTGTCCCTAATAGATGGCCGCTTCGCAACTTGAGGATCAAGACATGAGATTGCTCTTGTAAGTCGGAATTGTAGAGGTGAGCGTAGCATCAATTATTTGCATAACGTTTCCATCGCGGTGCGACAATCTTTCCGGAATTCCAAAATCTCGCGGTCGCTGCAATTACTACGGGCTCGGCGGATAGAATCTCGTGTTGAGAAGCCCAAGTCAATTTCTTTGATTGCAATCAGATTCTCTTTGGTTGAGAAGTCAATCTTCGAAGTGTCCTGCGTCGTATTCATCACTTCCGCTTTTACGAATCTTGAGAGCACACATCTAATGGTCAGATTTAACGATTCATAGAGCAAAGGCGCCAGAGGAGCATCGGATTGAAATTTTCTCAAGAAGGGTTCAACCTCAGACGCGAGTGATTGGAAAAAACTCAGTTTAGGCCCCAAAAGTTTATCCTGAACGGCTGTTGCAATAATTTTGAAGCTGCTACAAGTAGGTGATCTTTTGTCCTTCTTGATAGAATCCACATATTTCACAACACTAGGTAAAATCGCTATAGCTCGTTCGGCTACCTTGATATTTTCAAGCCACCTTATTGCACAGAATTTCAACGGGAAGGTGGTAGATCCCGAATAATGCATAAAATCGGCACGGCGAGCAGGTACGTTATGAAATAGATTATAAAGTGCTCTTAAAAACTGAACAACATTCCAATCCGTTGCTTTGACCCCAGTTTTGAAAGCATCATGCATGGCATGGAGTCCGCAGCTTCCTATTTGTAGTAATACTGGCGTATCAGGGTCTCCTTGCAGATAAACCTTGAGATCTTTGTGGAATTTGAGATTCACGTTAGGACCGTCCATGGACACTTGTAGTAGCTTCCGAAGATCAAGTCCCTCCAGAACTTCGGTAAACGCTTGTAGCAAATCTGCAGCGGTTGCATGCCCTAGAAATGCTGAACCGAAATATCGAACAGTGGATTCTTGTGCTCCGGAATCCCAAAATCTTACCGAGATATCCATTTGTCCTTTCTGGGAAATTTTATTCATTGATTCATCGAAGCCAACAACTATGTGCGAACATTTAGTGCACATTTCAAGAAGTTCCCGTTGAAAATATGGTGCTATTCCATACAATATAGTGTAGGCTATCTTCGTACGTTGGAGCTGAATTTTATTAGCTATTTCGGAATCGGGAAACATGGTTTTAAATAAAGTGATACTAGATGCGCTGCTTCGCATGGAATGATGATGCATGATTGCATGAATAGACCAAATGATTTCTGCCTTCGTAACTTGCTCCTTTAGAAGAAAAGTTTGAAGGCCTCGAGACGGTGAATTAAGATTTGCTGAGTTGTCTTCTGCTGGTAATGGAGTTAATACTGTAGAGACAGTTGTTACTGTATTCAGGCCGATCGCTCTTGCGGCTGTGGTTTTAATTATTGCTGGTTGAGAACTCGATGCACTTGGCGTATTAAAAAACGCATTCAAACTGACAGATTTGGTTTTACTATTCACAGCATGTTTATGCTTATTTCCATTCATGTGACTACTTAGTGCTTGCCTTCCCATATTGCTCAGTGAGAAAGACGTATTGCATGCTGTACAATATGCGGAAAAGGGGTCTTTTGTCACTCGCTGCAGCCAAGGTGAGAAGGAGCAGTCTCCAAGCCATTTTTCATTAAATGAGGTTTTCTTGATTTTACAAGACATTGCACCTGAAGTAGAAAGTTTCAGTTGACTGAAAATTTTTATCACATTTTGGATCTTTATTAAAAAGGATTGAAACTGACGTTTCTGTTTCTTCAACCACAAAGAACATCTAGGTATGCACGGTTTATTGGATGGTCAGCATGTTAATTGTCTATAATATATCATCAGGAAACTTGCATTTATATACCGTAAGATATTGACTCCGAGTATCACCAAATTAAACAAAAACAAAGAATCATGAGAGAAAAGAAAGTAAAAACAAAAAACAAATTACAGTACGCTTAATGACAATTATTTACGAAAATGGAAAATATTGAACGAGTCTTTCAATTTATGGTAGAGCGCAAAGACGATAATACATAGTATACTTCTATTATCAATTGTAAGAATACTTACCATTTATAATTTTCACTCATTCGAACACGAACACTTTTCATTTCCCGCGTCGAAACTGATTGGTGGAAGTATGACGACGAGTGTTTCTGGTGTGTGAGTGTGTGATTATTCACTGCGTGACTGATTATTCAGTCGAACTTGTATGCGTGTGTTCAAGAAGACTACATGCCGTACGGCCGATATACGCGCTACTATGGAGACTATATGTTAGGAGACCGAACTGAGTCCTACCATCCCCAGAAAAGCGTCCCCGTTTATTGCGCTAATCGAGCTATAGTAACTTTCGTATGACTATAGCGAAATGTACGATATCATTCGACGCGCCTCTAGTGGCGCTAAGCAAAAGCCTTGGTCACCATGGCAACCGCGGGATTCGGTTGTTATTTAAATATCACAGACTCCATATCGTCGGTACTCTGACGTAACCTCGTATCTCAGAAAACACTGGTTTACAGAAGAGACCAAAAACATTTTATTGGAATAAACCAAATCGAAAACTTCTCATTACTTGTTGCCAATTTGAAAGTTCCATCGTTTTTACATAGATGGGAATGATAGTTATACTATAAAAAATATTTTAAGTTTAGTTCCAACGTGTTCGTTACATTTATTACATTGAATAATCTAGTATAGTCTTTGAAAATCGACCGCCACGTTTAGTGTTTGTCGCTATCGGTAGAGGCGCGTCGTATGATATCGTATACAATATATATAGGTATACTGTGCTGAGCGCAGGAACTCGGACCACTTTCGTGATACGGAGATCGGTCTCCTAACATATAGTCTCCATACGCGCTACCATGGCTGATGGAGGTTAGGTTAGGTTACTACGCGGCGAGCGCCATCATGCGACACATCGAAGTGATACGATGATCAACAAAGTCAGCGGTAAAGAAGAGTAGTGATAGAAATTGGCTATTCAAAATTCAACGGACAACGTACGTCTCGGAATTTTGATTTTATTATGGGATAAGATTATCCAACTGTGTTGGCGCGACAGAAAAAAAAATAAAATAACGTATTCGTCACCGTGAGACATAAATTCCCTGACCCGGTGCAAAATTCCCTGACATTTCCCTGACTTTTCCATACCATCTGGAATTCCCTGACATTTCCCGGTTTTCCAGGTTTTCCAGGTGGGTGGCCACCCTGATACACGCAACGCCACGATTTTTCCATCGACGGATCTGGAAACCTGGTTCACCGATAATGTAACGAATCCTCTGCTAACCATGGTGGAGGATTTCGAGCAGCGTGATTCTGGTTGGAGCATGATTGAGATCATAAATGCTGTGATCTGCATCAAACAATACGAGCCTC
The DNA here is from genome assembly GCA_963992785.1 of Tenthredo livida. NCBI lineage: Eukaryota > Metazoa > Arthropoda > Insecta > Hymenoptera > Tenthredinidae > Tenthredo > Tenthredo livida. Next base: position 8,325,447 of record OZ023073.1, read on the forward strand.
TTCACGGCGGACTCTCGACATTCGCACAGCTGCCTGAGGATATTCAACGAAAGAAGGCGGTGGTCAACGTGAAAAACAATGATGATCGATGTTTGCTGTGGTCTGTTACCTCAGCCATCCACCCCGTAGACGTCAACGCAAGCAGAACACGCAGCTATCGACAGTACATATCGGAGCTAGATTGTACAGGTATCAAATTCCCCGCAACCCTGCATAGTGTAGAAAAATTCGAGAAGTTGAACAATTTGAGTATTAACGTATATGGAATCGAGTCGGAAACTTTTGAAAGCAAGAAAAAGTCGAATAATAGTATCATCACCCCGCTATATTTGAATAAAAATGTAACAGAGAACAATACAATCCACCTGCTCATGATTGAAAGTGGGAGCGAACTAGATGATAGTAATTTAGATAATTTCAAACCACGATTTCACGTTGCTTACATCAAGAATCTTTCACGTTTGGTTAGCATGCAATTGTCAAATCATAAATGTGCACAATTTTTGTGTGATAGATGTTTATGTCACTTTAACGTACAGAATGCTTATGAAAATCATAGACAAGATTGTCTGCGGTTGAATAAAGTGCGAATGGAATTTCCCAAGGAGAACACTTTGGGATTTTCCAATTTTAAAAATCAGAGCACTGTACCCTTCGTCGTATATGCTGATCCTGAATGCATGATGAAGCCTGGGGCAAAAGAATCCCCAGAGCATATTCCGCATAGTGCGGCGTATTATACACACTGCGTGTACGATGATACATTATCGGAATACAAGGCTCGCCGTGGATCTGATTGCATTAAATGGTTAATCGAGGAGCTTCGCGAATTAGCCGTAAAAGTAGAGTCGCGTATATAGAATGTAATTCCAATGGAGGTGTTGAATCAAACGCAACGTGATCGTCATATGCGAGCGAAAAATTGCTATATCTGTGAGAAGCCATTTTTACCTGAGGAGAAAAAATGTCGCGATCATTGTCATTTCACGGGTAAATATCGCGGGGCCGCACACAATCGATGCAATCTGAATTTTCAAGAGTCGCACACGATTCCGGTGGTTTTTCACAATTTATCGGGCTACGATTCTCACTTTATCATTAAATCTCTGGCTTCAACTTTTCCTGGTGATATTACACTGCTACCCATCAATAAGGAAAAATACATATCATTCACAAAAAAAGTCGACGATACTATGATTAGTTTGAGGTTCATAGATTCACTTCGATTCATGGCTAGTAGTATAGAGAAATTAGCATTGTACGTCGACGATACCGATAAGCAAATAACACGAAAATTTGACAGCGATCGAGATGAATTCAGTGTGATGATTCGTAAAGGTGTCTTTCCGTACGAGTATATTGATTCTTGGGAGAAACTTGACGAAATAAAATTACCCGATAAAAAAAATTTCTATTCGAAACTCAGTGCCGCGGGTATTATCGATGCGGATTACGAACACGCGAAAGATGTTTGGACCAAGTTTGATTTGAAAACGTTAGGCGAGTATTCCGATTTGTATCTGAGAACCGATGTACTTTTATTAGCCGATATATTTCAAAATTTTCACGATAGTTGCTTCAAAACGTACAACTTGGATCCACTGCATTATTATATTGCGCCGGGGCTTGCTTTTGATGCTATGCTGAAGCAGACGAAAATTAATCTTCAACTTTCAGACGATCCAGAAATGATATTGTTTATTGAGAAAAGCATAAGGGGTGGTGTGGCGCAGTGCTCAAATCGCTATGCTAGAGCAAATAATCGATTCATGGGTGAAGATTTTGATCCGAGCAAAGCGGAATCATATTTAATGTATTTCGATGTAAATACTCTTTATGGTGCAGCTATGAGTGAGCATTTGCCGAGTGGGTCGTTCGAGTGGGAGAATGATGCCATTGATGTGATGTCCCATCCGGATGACGCACGAATTGGTTATATTCTAGAGGTGGATTTAGATTATCCCGCAGAGCTCCATAAACAACATGCCGACTTACCTCTCTGTCCCGAGCATTTTACACCGCCGGGTAGTAAAATTAGAAAACTTGCGACAACGCTTCTACCCAAAAAAAAATATGTTCTGCACTATCGCAATTTGAAATAATGCATCAAATTTGGTTTAAAGCTGACGAAAGTGCATAGAATTCTAAGGTTCGTACAATCGCCATGGTTAAAGTCATACATCGATCTCAACACAAATATGCGAAAGCAGTCAAAAAACGAGTTTGAGAACAATTTCTACAAGCTCATGAATAACGCTGTATTCGACAAGACCATGGAGAATGTGCGTAACCATAAAACTGTGAAACTAATCACGAAATGGGAGGGTAGGGGCGGTGCACGTGCTCTCATTGCAAGGCCAACATTCCATAGCTGTACCATATTTGATGAAGATATGGTGATTATTCAGCTAAGTCGAACTAAAGTATATTTCAATAAACCTATCTACATTGGTGCTGCTATTCTCGATCTTTCGAAAATATTTCTATACAACTTCCACTATGACTATGTAAAAAATAATTTTTCAAGTACTGAATCGAAATTAATGTATACCGATACAGATAACCTGATATATCAATTTACCGTTCCAAATATCTATGAAATCATTAGGCGCGATGTTGCGACAATGTTTGATACATCAGACTATCCGCCGGATAATACCGATGGCATTCCTCTGTTGAATAGAAAACGCCTTGGTCTGATGAAGGATGAGAATAATGGAAAAATTATGACCGAATTTATCGGTTTGCGAGCAAAACTCTAAACATTCAGAACTCGTGGCGATACTGATGAGAAACGTGCAAAGGGTGTAAAGGTTTCGACATTAAAATCCATCACGTTTGATGATTACAAACGATGCCTTTTCGGTTATCAAAATTTATTTGAACAACAGTGTATGATAAAAAGTAGTCGACATACAGTCAGCACTATTATACAGAATAAGTTGGCTCTAAGCTGGTGTGACGATAAGCGAAAGTTGATACCTGGTAAAACTGATACTTTACCTTGGGGTTACCAAGATTCTGCAAACTTGTAAATTTCTAACATTTTCTAACATTTTCTAACATTTTCTAACATTTTCCAACATTTTCTCACATTTTCTCACATTTTCTAAAATCCGATGAAATATTTTCCCATATACTTTACATGTAAATGTGAGAAAATGTGAGAAAATGTGAGAAAATGTGAGAAAACTGTTCATTTCCATGATAATCATGTAAGCTAGCATTAAGATTGAGGAGGGTGAAGGAACAAATGTAAATATATTGATAATAAATTTATTCATGAAAATTATATTACATATCCGATTCATTTATCCAACTATTATGTGAACCATCGAATCCCAACCATTTTACATAGAGTTGATCACCACGCCTTCGCAAGACCTTTTCTACAAGATAGCCATCGGGATATTGCACCCTGCTGAGCTCCTCCTCATAAAAACCACCTTCAATGGGCTGATTCAGGTAGTCGGTGAGTTTGTAAGTTGGAGGGTTGGTATTTTTCACCTCATCAACTGTAAATATTTCTGTCGTCCAATTTGGCGTATAACCCTTTTCGAACACATTTTTATATTTGCTAACTCTAACTTTATCGCCAACCATAAATTTACGTTTTCGTTTGCTTCTTTTGATTTGACGCGATTTATGCACACTGCGATACAGCTGTTTTTCATTGGTCGTAGTTACATCTTTCGGTTTCATTCTAATCGTGCGATGTTCGGTGTTATTATACGATGCAATCAAATCTGGTAGAATGTTAGTCCACTTATGAGAACCTTGAACTGTGAATTGCTTCCACATTTCATTTTTCAGTGTACGAATGAAGCGTTCGCATATCGATGCCTTCAAGTTGCTAAATGTTGAGTACATGTTGATTCCATGATGTCTCATAAGAGTTTTGAATTCTTTGTTGTAAAATTCCTTGCCCTGATCGACGTGTAGATGTTTCGGTATGCGGCCCAGAGTTAGCACAGATTTCATCGCAGCAGTCACATCTTTGGCATCTGGACCTGGGACCGGCAATGGCGGAGTTACTTGCACACAGGGTTATAGTTGCTGCTCATGATTAAATATATATAAATATGAGATATGTGTATTGCAATTCGTAATGACATTGAAGTTTGCATCGTTGGAACGCAACGAAATTCGAAAGAATGAAAAAAATTAATAAATCGACTGAAAATGATCCTGCTGGGTTTAAGAAGTGAAAACGACTGGAAATAACATGAAAACAATAATCTTCCCCCGAATTACGGCACCCTTAACAGGGGGTGAAATCCTAATTTTTTCATTTCACCCGGAATTATGACATTGCTTAAAATTTTATTTCACGTAACCACTCTTTCGGATTGATCGAATGCTAGAAAAAATAGGAAACCACTCCGACTTCCGGAACCCACCGTTAAACGGAAATAAAATCTTTTTTTGTTCAATTATTTTCTTCATTCAATTATTTCTGCCAGAATTATGACATTGCTTGAAATTTTATTTCACGTAAATACTCTTTGGGATATATAAAATGCTAGAAAAAAATAGGAAACCACTTCGACTGCCGGAACCCACCGTTAAACGGAAATAAAATCTTTTTTTTTTCAATTATTTTCTTTATTCAATTATTTCTGCCAGAATTATGACATTGCTTGAAATTTTATTTCACGTAAATACTCTTTGGGATATATAAAATGCTAGAAAAAAATAGAAAACCAGTTCGACTTCCGGAACCCACCGTTAAACGGAAATAAAATCTTTTTTTTTCAATTATTTTCTCTATTATATTATTTCACCCAGAATTATGACATTGCTTCAAATTTCATTTCACGTGAATACTCTTTCGGATTGATAAAATGCTAGAAAAAATAGGAAACCACTCCGACTTCCGGAACCCACCGTTAAACGGAAATAAAATCTTTTTTTTTCGATTAATTTCTCGATTATATTATTGCACCCAGAATTATGACATTGCTTGAAATTTTATTTCACGTGAATACTCTTTGAGATTGATAAAATGCTCAAAAAAAATACGAAATCACTGCGACTTCCGGAACCCACCGTTAAACGGAAATAAAATCTGTTTATTTTTTCAATTATTTTCTTTATTTAATTATTTCTGCCAGAATTATGACATTGCTCAAAATGTTATTTCACGTAAATACTCTTTGAGATTGATGAAATGCTAGAAAAACATGGAAAACCACTCCGACTTCCGGAACCCACCGTTAAACGGAAATAAAATCTTTTTTTTTCAATTATTTTCTTTATTTAATTATTTCTGCCAGAATTATGACATTGCTTGGAATTTTATTTCACGTAAATACTCTTTGGGATTGATAAAATGCTAAAAAAAAATAGGAAACCACTCCGACTTCCGGACCCCACCGTTAAACGGAAATAAAAACTTTTTTTTTTCAATTATTTTATCTATTATATTATTTCACCCAGAATTATAACATTGCTTGAAATTTTATTTCACGTAAATACTCTTTCGGATTGATAAAATGCTAGAAAGAAATAGAAAACCACTCCGACTTCCGGAACCCACCGTTAAACGGAATTAAAATCTTTTTTTTTCAATTAATTTCTCGATTATATTATTGCACCCAGAATTATGACATTGCTTAAAATTTTATTTCACGTCAATACTCTTTGGAATTGATGAAATGATAGAAAAAAATGGGAAATCACTGCGACTTGCGGAACCCACCGTTAAACGGAAATAAAATCTTTTTTTTTCAATTAATTTCTCGATTATATTATTGCACCCAGAATTATGACATTGCTCGAAATTTTATTTCGCGTAAATAATCTTTGGGATTAATGAAATGCTAGAAAAACATGGGAACCCACTCCGACTTCCGGAACCCAGCGTTAAACGGAAATAAAATCTTTTTTTTTCAATTATTTTCTTTGTTTAATTATTTCAGAGGGAATTATGACATTGCTTCAAATTTCATTTCACGTAAATACTCTTTGGGATTGATAAAATACTAGAAAAAAAAAGGAAACCACTCCGACTTCCGGAAACCACCGTTAAACGGAAATAAAATCTTTTTTTTTTCAATTATTTTCTCTATTATATTATTTCACCCAGAATTATGACATTGCTTCAAATTTCATTTCACGTTAATACTCTTTGGGATTGATGAAATGCTAGAAAAACATGGGAAACCACTCCGACTTCCGGAACCCACCGTTAAACGGAAATAAACTCTTTTTTTTTTCAATTATTTTCTTCATTCAATTATTTCTGCCAGAATTATGACATTGCTTGAAATTTTATTTCACGTAAATACTCTTTGGGATATATGAAATGCTAGAAAAAAATAGGAAACCACTCCGACTTCCGGAACCCACCGTTAAACGGAAATAAAATCTTTTTTTTTTTCAATTATTTTCTCTATTATATTATTTTACCCAGAATTATGACATTGCTTCAAATTTCATTTCACGTAAATACTCTTTCGGATTGATAAAATGCTAGAAAAAATAGGAAACCACTCCGACTTCCGAAACCCACCGTTAAACGGAAATAAAATCTTTTTTTTCAATTAATTTCTCGATTATATTATTGCACTCAGAACTATGACATTGCTTAAAATTTTATTTCACGTAAATACTCTTTGAGATTGATAAAATGCTAGAAAAAAATAGGAAATCACTGCGACTTCCGGAACCCACCGTTAAACGAAAAAAAATCTTTTTTTTTTCAATTATTATTTTTATTCAATTATTTCAGCCAGAATTATGACATTGCTCGAAATGTTATTTCACGTAAATACTCTTTGGGATTAATAAAATGCTAGAAAAAAATGGGAAACCACTCCGCTTTCCGGAACCCAGCGTTAAACGGAAATAAAATCTTTTTTTTTCAATTATTTTCTCTATTATATTATTTCACCCAGAATTATGACATTGCTTGAAATTTTATTTCACGTAAATACTCTTTCGGATTGATAAAATGCTGAAAAAAAATAGGAAATCACTGCGACTTCCGGAACCCACCGTTAAACGGAAATAAAATCTTTTTTTTTCCAATTATTTTCCTTATTTAATTATTTCTGCCAGAATTATGACATTGCTTGAAATTTTATTTCACGTAAATACTCTTTGGGATTGATAAAATGCTAGAAAAAAATAGGAAACCACTCCGACTTCCGGAACCCATCGTTAAACGGAAATAAAATCTTTTTTTTTCAATTAATTTCTCGATTATATTATTGCACCCAGAATTATGACATTGCTCGAAATTTCATTTCGCGTAAATAATCTTCGGGATTGATGAAATGCTAGAAAAACATGGGAACCCACTCCGACTTCCGGAACCCAGCGTTAAACGGAATTAAAATCTTTTTTTTTCAATTATTTTCTTTGTTTAATTATTTCTGCCAGAATTATGACATTGCTTGAAATTTTATTTCACGTAAATACTCTTTGGGATTGATAAAATGCTAGAAAAAAATAGGAAACCACTCCGACTTCCGGAACCCATCGTTAAACGGAAATAAAATCTTTTTTTTTTCAATTATTTTCTCTATTATATTATTTCACCCAGAATTATGACATTGCTTGAAATTTTATTTCACGTGAATACTCTTTCGGATTGATGAAATGCTAAAAAAAAATAGGAAATCACTGCGACTTCCGGAACCCACCGTTAAACGGAAATAAAATCTTTTTTTTTTTTCAATTATTTTTCTTATTTAATTATTTCAGAGAGAATTATGACATTGCTTCAAATTTCATTTCACGTAAATACTCTTTGGGATTGATAAAATGCTAGAAAAAAAAAGGAAACCACTCCGACTTCCGGAACCCACCGTTAAACGGAAATAAAATCTTTTTTTTTTCCAATTATTTTCTCTATTATATTATTTCACCCAGAATTATGACATTGCTTCAAATTTCATTTCACGTTAATACTCTTTGGGATTGATGAAATGCTAGAAAATCATGGGAAACCACTCCGACTTCCGGAACCCACCGTTAAACGGAAATAAACTCTTTTTTTTTCAATTATTTTCTTTATTCAATTATTTCTGCCAGAATTATGACATTGCTTGAAATTTTATTTCACGTAAATACTCTTTGGGATATATGAAATGCTAGAAAAAAATAGGAAACCACTCCGACTTCCGGAACCCACCGTTAAACGGAAATAAAATCTTTTTTTTTTTCAATTATTTTCTCTATTATATTATTTTACCCAGAATTATGACATTGCTTCAAATTTCATTTCACGTAAATACTCTTTCGGATTGATAAAATGCTAGAAAAAATTGGAAACCACTGCGACTTCCGGAACCCACCGTTAAATGGAAATAAAATCTTTTTTTTCAATTAATTTCTCGATTATATTATTGCACTCAGAACTATGACATTGCTTAAAATTTTATTTCACGTTAATACTCTTTGAGATTGATAAAATGCTAGAAAAAAATAGAAAATCACTGCGACTTCCGGAACCCACCGTTAAACGGAAATAAAATCTTTTTTTTTTCAATTATTTTTTTTATTCAATTATTTCAGCCAGAATTATGACATTGCTCGAAATGTTATTTCACGTAAATACTCTTTGGGATTATTAAAATGCTAAAAAGAAATGGGAATCCACTCCGACTTCCGGAACCCAGCGTTAAAAGGAAATAAAATCTTTTTTTTTCCAATTATTTTCCTTATTTAATTATTTCTGCCAGAATTATGACATTGCTTGAAATTTTATTTCACGTAAATACTCTTTGGGATTGATAAAATGCTAGAAAGAAATAGGAAACCACTCCGACTTCCAGAACCCATCGTTAAACGGAAATAAAATCTTTTTTTTTAATTAATTTCTCGATTATATTATTGCACCCAGAATTATGACATTGCTCGAAATTTCATTTCGCGTAAATAATCTTTGGGATTGATGAAATGCTAGCAAAACATGGGAAACCACTCCGACTTTCGGAACCCAGCGTTAAACGGAAATAAAATCTTTTTTTTTTTAATTATTTTCTTTGTTTAATTATTTCTGCCAGAATTATGACATTGCTTGGAATTTTATTCCACGTAAATACTCTTTGGGATTGATAAAAATGCTAGAAAGAAATAGAAAACCACTCCGACTTCCGGAACCCATCGTTAAACGGAAATAAAATCTTTTTTTTAATTAATTTCTCGATTATATTATTGCACCCAGAATTATGACATTGCTCGAAATTTCATTTCGCGTAAATAATCTTTGGGATTGATGAAATGCTAAAAAAACATGGGAAACCACTCCGACTTCCGGAACCCACCGTTGAACGGAAATAAAATCTTTTTTTTTTCAATTATTTTCTTTATTTAATTATTTCAGCCAGAATTATGACATTGCTTAAAATTTCATTGCACGTAAATACTCTTTGGGATTGATCAAATGCTAGAAGAAATAGGAAACCACTCCGACTTCCGGAACCCACCGTTAAACGGAAATAAAATCTTTTTTTTCGATTAATTTCTCGATTATATTATTGCACTCAGAACTATGACATTGCTTGAAATTTTATTTCACGTAAATACTCTTTGGAATTGATAAAATGCTAGAAAAAAATAGGAAATCACTGCGACTTCCGGAACCCACCGTTAAACGGAAATAAAATCTTTTTTTTTTCAATTATTTTTTTTATTTAATTATTTCAGCCAGAATTATGACATTGCTCGAAATGTTATTCCACGTAAATACTCTTTGGGATTGATAAAATGCTAGAAAAAAATGGGAAACCACTCCGACTCCCGGAACCTAGCGTTAAACGGAAATAAATCTTTTTTTTTTAAATTATTTTCTTTATTTAATTATTTCTGCCAGAATTATGACATTGCTTGAAATTTTATTTCACGTAAATACTCTTTGGGATATATAAAATGCTAGAAAAGAATAGGAAACCACTCCGACTTCCGGAACCCACCGTTAAACGGAAATAAAATCTTTTTTTTCCAATTATTTTCTCTATTATATTATTTCACCCAGAATTATGACATTGCTTCAAATTTCATTTCACGTAAATACTCTTTCGGATTGATAAAATGCTAAAAAAAAATAGGAAATCACTGCGACTTCGGGAACCCACCGTTAAACGGAAATAAAATCTTTTTTTTTTCAATTATTTTCTTTATTCAATTATTTCTGCCAGAATTATGACATTGCTTGAAATTTTATTTCACGTAAATACTCTTTGGGATTGATAAAATGCTAGAAAAAAATAGGAAACCACTTCGACTTCCGGAACCCACCGTTAAACGGAAATAAAATCTTTTTTTTTTTTCAATTATTTTCTCCATTATATTATTTCACCCAGAATTATGACATTGCTTCAAATTTCATTTCACGTAAATACTCTTTGGGATTGATGAAATGCTAGAAAAACATGGGAAACCACTCCGACTTCCGGAACCCACCGTCAAACGGAAATAAAATCTTTTTTTTTTCAATTATTTTCTTCATTCAATTATTTCTGCCAGAATTATGACATTGCTTGAAATTTTATTTCACGTAAATACTCTTTGGGATATATAAAATGCTAGAAAAAAATAGGAAACCACTTCGACTCCCGGAACCCACCGTTAAACGGAAATAAAATCTTTTTTTTTTCAATTAATTTCTCGATTATATTATTTCACCCAGAATTATGAGATTGCCTAAAATTTTATTTCACGTAAATACTCTTTCGCATTGATAAAATGCTAGAAAAAATAGGAAACCACTCCGACTTCCGGAACCCACCGTTAAACGGAAATAAAATCTTTTTTTTTTCAATTATTTTCTTTATTCAATTATTTCTGCCAGAATTATGACATTGCTTGAAATTTTATTTCACGTAAATACTCTTTGGGATATATAAAATGCTAGAAAAAAATAGAAAACCAGTTCGACTTCCGGAACCCACCGTTAAACGGAAATAACATCTTTTTTTTTCAATTATTTTCTCTATTATATTATTTCACCCAGAATTATGACATTGCTTCAAATTTCATTTCACGTAAATACTCTTTCGGATTGATAAAATGCTAGAAAAAATAGGAAACCACTCCGACTTCCGGAACCCACCGTTAAACGGAAATAAAATCTTTTTTTTTCGATTAATTTCTCGATTATATTATTGCACCCAGAATTATGACATTGCTTGAAATTTTATTTCACGTGAATACTCTTTGAGATTGATAAAATGCTAAAAAAAAATAGGAAATCACTGCGACTTCCGGAACCCACCGTTAAACGGAAATAAAATCTGTTCATTTTTTCAATTATTTTCTTTATTTAATTATTTCTGCCAGAATTATGACATTGCTCAAAATGTTATTTCACGTAAATACTCTTTGAGATTGATGAAATGCTAGAAAAACATGGAAAACCACTCCGACTTCCGGAACCCACCGTTAAACGGAAATAAAATCTTTTTTTTTCAATTATTTTCTTTATTTAATTATTTCTGCCAGAATTATGACATTGCTTGGAATTTTATTTCACGTAAATACTCTTTGGGATTGATAAAATGCTAAAAAAAAATAGGAAACCACTCCGACTTCCGGACCCCACCGTTAAACGGAAATAAAAACTTTTTTTTTTCAATTATTTTATCTATTATATTATTTCACCCAGAATTATGACATTGCTTGAAATTTTATTTCACGTAAATACTCTTTCGGATTGATAAAATGCTAGAAAGAAATAGAAAACCACTCCGACTCCCGGAACCCACCGTTAAACGGAAATAAAATCTTTTTTTTTCAATTAATTTCTCGATTATATTATTGCACCCAGAATTATGACATTGCTTAAAATTTTATTTCACGTCAATACTCTTTGGAATTGATGAAATGATAGAAAAAAATGGGAAATCACTGCGACTTGCGGAACCCACCGTTAAACGGAAATAAAATCTTTTTTTTCAATTAATTTGTCGATTATATTATTGCACCCAGAATTATGACATTGCTCGAAATTTTATTTCGCGTAAATAATCTTTGGGATTAATGAAATGCTAGAAAAACATGGGAACCCACTCCGACTCCCGGAACCCAGCGTTAAACGGAAATAAAATCTTTTTTTTTCAATTATTTTCTTTGTTTAATTATTTCAGAGGGAATTATGACATTGCTTCAAATTTCATTTCACGTAAATACTCTTTGGGATCGATAAAATACTAGAAAAAAAAAGGAAACCACTCCGACTTCCGGAACCCACCGTTAAACGGAAATAAAATCTTTTTTTTTTCAATTATTTTCTCTATTATATTATTTCACCCAGAATTATGACATTGCTTCAAATTTCATTTCACGTTAATACTCTTTGGGATTGATGAAATGCTAGAAAAACATGGGAAACCACTCCGACTTCCGGAACCCACCGTTAAACGGAAATAAACTTTTTTTTTTTTCAATTATTTTCTTCATTCAATTATTTCTGCCAGAATTATGACATTGCTTGAAATTTTATTTTACGTAAATACTCTTTGGGATATATGAAATGCTAGAAAAAAATAGGAAACCACTCCGACTTCCGGAACCCACCGTTAAACGGAAATAAAATCTTTTTTTTTTTCAATTATTTTCTCTATTATATTATTTTACCCAGAATTATGACATTGCTTCAAATTTCATTTCACGTAAATACTCTTTCGGATTGATAAAATGCTAGAAAAAATAGGAAACCACTCCGACTTCCGAAACCCACCGTTAAACGGAAATAAAATCTTTTTTTTCAATTAATTTCTCGATTATATTATTGCACTCAGAACTATGACATTGCTTAAAATTTTATTTCACGTAAATACTCTTTGAGATTGATAAAATGCTAGAAAAAAATAGGAAATCACTGCGACTTCCGGAACCCACCGTTAAACGGAAATAAAATCTTTTTTTTTTCAATTATTTTTTTTATTCAATTATTTCAGCCAGAATTATGACATTGCTCGAAATGTTATTTCACGTAAATACTCTTTGGGATTAATAAAATGCTAGAAAAAAATGGGAAACCACTCCGCTTTCCGGAACCCAGCGTTAAACGGAAATAAAATCTTTTTTTTTCAATTATTTTCTTTATTATATTATTTCACCCAGAATTATGACATTGCTTGAAATTTTATTTCACGCAAATACTCTTTCGGATTGATAAAATGCTGAAAAAAAATAGGAAATCACTGCGACTTCCGGAACCCACCGTTAAACGGAAATAAAATCTTTTTTTTTCAATTAATTTCTCGATTATATTATTGCACCCAGAATTATGACATTGCTTAAAATTTTATTTCACGTCAATACTCTTTGGAATTGATGAAATGATAGAAAAAAATGGGAAATCACTGCGACTTGCGGAACCCACCGTTAAACGGAAATAAAATCTTTTTTTTTCAATTAATTTCTCGAGTATATTATTGCACCCAGAATTATGACATTGCTCGAAATTTTATTTCGCGTAAATAATCTTTGGGATTAATGAAATGCTAGAAAAACATGGGAACCCACTCCGACTTCCGGAACCCACCGTTAAACGGAAATAAAATCTGTTTATTTTTTCAATTATTTTCTTTATTTAATTATTTCTGCCAGAATTATGACATTGCTCAAAATGTTATTTCACGTAAATACTCTTTGAGATTGATGAAATGCTAGAAAAACATGGAAAACCACTCCGACTTCCGGAACCCACCGTTAAACGGAAATAAAATCTTTTTTTTTCAATTATTTTCTTTATTTAATTATTTCTGCCAGAATTATGACATTGCTTGGAATTTTATTTCACGTAAATACTCTTTGGGATTGATAAAATGCTAAAAAAAAATAGGAAACCACTCCGACTTCCGGACCCCACCGTTAAACGGAAATAAAAACTTTTTTTTTTCAATTATTTTATCTATTATATTATTTCACCCAGAATTATGACATTGCTTGAAATTTTATTTCACGTAAATACTCTTTCGGATTGATAAAATGCTAGAAAGAAATAGAAAACCACTCCGACTTCCGGAACCCACCGTTAAACGGAAATAAAATCTTTTTTTTTCAATTAATTTCTCGATTATATTATTGCACCCAGAATTATGACATTGCTTAAAATTTTATTTCACGTCAATACTCTTTGGAATTGATGAAATGATAGAAAAAAATGGGAAATCACTGCGACTTGCGGAACCCACCGTTAAACGGAAATAAAATCTTTTTTTTTCAATTAATTTCTCGATTATATTATTGCACCCAGAATTATGGCATTGCTCGAAATTTTATTTCGCGTAAATAATCTTTGGGATTAATGAAATGCTAGAAAAACATGGGAACCCACTCCGACTTCCGGAACCCAGCGTTAAACGGAAATAAAATCTTTTTTTTTCAATTATTTTCTTTGTTTAATTATTTCAGAGGGAATTATGACATTGCTTCAAATTTCATTTCACGTAAATACTCTTTGGGATTAATAAAATACTAGAAAAAAAAAGGAAACCACTCCGACTTCCGGAACCCACCGTTAAACGGAAATAAAATCTTTTTTTTTTCAATTATTTTCTCTATTATATTATTTCACCCAGAATTATGACATTGCTTCAAATTTCATTTCACGTTAATACTCTTTGGGATTGATGAAATGCTAGAAAAACATGGGAAACCACTCCGACTTCCGGAACCCACCGTTCAACGGAAATAAACTTTTTTTTTTTTCAATTATTTTCTTCATTCAATTATTTCTGCCAGAATTATGACATTGCTTGAAATTTTATTTCACGTGAATACTCTTTGGGATATATGAAATGCTAGAAAAAAATAGGAAACCACTCCGACTTCCGGAACCCACCGTTAAACGGAAATAAAATCTTTTTTTTTTTCAATTATTTTCTCTATTATATTATTTTACCCAGAATTATGACATTGCTTCAAATTTCATTTCACGTAAATACTCTTTCGGATTGATAAAATGCTAGAAAAAATAGGAAACCACTCCGACTTCCGAAACCCACCGTTAAACGGAAATAAAATCTTTTTTTTCAATTAATTTCTCGATTATATTATTGCACTCCGAACTATGACATTGCTTAAAATTTTATTTCACGTAAATACTCTTTGAGATTGATGAAATGCTAGAAAAAAATAGGAAATCACTGCGACTTCCGGAACCCACCGTTAAACGGAAATAAAATCTTTTTTTTTTCAATTATTTTTTTTATTCAATTATTTCAGCCAGAATTATGACATTGCTCGAAATGTTATTTCACGTAAATACTCTTTGGGATTAATAAAATGCTAGAAAAAAATGGGAAACCACTCCGCTTTCCGGAACCCAGCGTTAAACAGAAATAAAATCTTTTTTTTTCAATTATTTTCTCTATTATATTATTTCACCCAGAATTATGACATTGCTTGAAATTTTATTTCACGTAAATACTCTTACGGATTGATAAAATGCTGAAAAAAAATAGGAAATCACTGCGACTTCCGGAACCCACCGTTAAACGGAAATAAAATCTTTTTTTTTCCAATTATTTTCCTTATTTAATTATTTCTGCCAGAATTATGACATTGCTTGAAATTTTATTTCACGTAAATACTCTTTGGGATTGATAAAATGCTAGAAAAAAATAGGAAACCACTCCGACTTCCGGAACCCATCGTTAAACGGAAATAAAATCTTTTTTTTTCAATTAATTTCTCGATTATATTATTGCACCCAGAATTATGACATTGCTCGAAATTTCATTTCGCGTAAATAATCTTTGGGATTGATGAAATGCTAGAAAAACATGGGAACCCACTCCGACTTCCGGAACCCAGCGTTAAACGGAATTAAAATCTTTTTTTTTCAATTATTTTCTTTGTTTAATTATTTCTGCCAGAATTATGACATTGCTTGAAATTTTATTTCACGTAAATACTCTTTGGGATTGATCAAATGCTAGAAAAAAATAGGAAACCACTCCGACTTCCGGAACCCATCGTTAAACGGAAATAAAATCTTTTTTTTTTCAATTATTTTCTCTATTATATTATTTCACCCAGAATTATGACATTGCTTGAAATTTTATTTCACGTGAATACTCTTTCGGATTGATGAAATGCTAAAAAAAAATAGGAAATCACTGCGACTTCCGGAACCCATCGTTAAACGGAAATAAAATCTTTTTTTTTTCAATTATTTTCTCTATTATATTATTTCACCCAGAATTATGACATTGCTTGAAATTTTATTTCACGTTAATACTCTTTGGGATTGATGAAATGCTAGAAAAACATGGGAAACCACTCCGACTTCCGGAACCCACCGTTAAACGGAAATAAACTCTTTTTTTTTCAATTATTTTCTTTATTCAATTATTTCTGCCAGAATTATGACATTGCTTGAAATTTTATTTCACGTAAATACTCTTTGGGATATATGAAATGCTAGAAAAAAATAGGAAACCACTCCGACTTCCGGAACCGACCGTTAAACGGAAAAAAAATCTTTTTTTTTTTCAATTATTTTCTCTATTATATTATTTTACCCAGAATTATGACATTGCTTGAAATTTTATTTCACGTAAATACTCTTTGGGATTGATAAAATGCTAGAAAGAAATAGGAAACCACTCCGACTTCCGGAACCCATCGTTAAACGGAAATAAAATCTTTTTTTTTAATTAATTTCTCGATTATATTATTGCACCCAGAATTATGACATTGCTCGAAATTTCATTTCGCGTAAATAATCTTTGGGATTGATGAAATGCTAGAAAAACATGGGAAACCACTCCGACTTCCGGAACCCACCGTTAAACGGAAATAAAATCTTTTTTTTTTCAATTATTTTCTTTATTTAATTATTTCAGCCAGAATTATGACATTGCTTAAAATTTCATTGCACGTAAATACTCTTTGGGATTGATCAAATGCTAGAAGAAATAGGAAACCACTCCGACTTCCGGAACCCACCGTTAAACGGAAATAAAATCTTTTTTTTCGATTAATTTCTCGATTATATTATTGCACTCAGAACTATGACATTGCTTGAAATTTTATTTCACGTAAATACTCTTTGGAATTGATAAAATGCTAGAAAAAAATAGGAAATCACTGCGACTTCCGGAACCCACCGTTAAACGGAAATAGAATCTTTTTTTTTTCAATTATTTTTTTTATTTAATTATTTCAGCCAGAATTATGACATTGCTCGAAATGTTATTCCACGTAAATACTCTTTGGGATTGATAAAATGCTAGAAAAAAATGGGAAACCATTCCGACTCCCGGAACCTAGCGTTAAACGGAAATAAATCTTTTTTTTTTAAATTATTTTCTTTATTTAATTATTTCTGCCAGAATTATGACATTGCTTGAAATTTTATTTCACGTAAATACTCTTTGGGATTGATAAAATGCTGGAAAAAAACGGAAACCACTCCGACTTCCGGAACCCACCGTTAAACGGAGATAAAATCTTTTTTTTTTCAATTATTTTCTCTATTATATTATTTCACCCAGAATTATGACATTGCTTGAAATTTCATTTCACATAAATACTCTTTCGGATTATTAAAATGCTAGAAAAAAATAGGAAACCACTGCGACTTCCGGAACCCACCCTCAAACGGAAATGAAATCCTTATTTTCTCAATTATTTTCTCTATTATATTATTTCGACCAGAATTGTGACAGTGCTCAAAATTTTAATTCACATAAATACTCTTTGGGATTGATAAAATGCTAGAAAACAATAGGAAACTACTCCGACTCCCGGAACCCACCGTTAAACGGAAATAAAATCTTTTTTTTTTCAATTAATTTCTCGATTATATTATTTCACCCAGAATTATGAGATTGCCTAAAATTTTATTTCACGTAAATACTCTTTCGCATTGATAAAATGCTAGAAAAAATAGGAAACCACCCCGACTTCCGGAACCCACCGTTAAACGGAAATAAAATCTTTTTTTTCAATTAATTTCTCGATTATATTATTTCACCCAGAATTATGACATTGCTTCAAATTTCATTTTACGTAAATACTCTTTGGGATTGATGAAATGCTAGAAAAACATGGGAAACCACTCCGACTTCCGGAACCCACCGTTAAACGGAAATAAAATCTTTTTTTTTTCAATTATTTTCTTTATTCAATTATTTCTGCCAGAATTATGACATTGCTTGAAATTTTATTTCACGTAAATACTCTTTGGGATATATAAAATGCTAGAAAAAAATAGGAAACCACTCCGACTTCCGGAACCCGCCGTTAAACGGAAATAAAATATTTTTTTTTTCAATTATTTTCTCTATTATATTATTTCACCCAGAATTATGACATTGCTTCAAATTTCATTTCACGTAAATACTCTTTTGGATTGATAAAATGCTAAAAAAAAATAGGAAATCACTGCGACTTCGGGAACCCACCGTTAAACGGAAATAAAATCTTTTTTTTTTCAATTATTTTCTTTATTCAATTATTTCTGCCAGAATTATGACATTGCTTGAAATTTTATTTCACGTAAATACTCTTTGGGATTGATCAAATGCTAGAAAAAAATAGGAAACCACTTCGACTTCCGGAACCCACCGTTAAACGGAAATAAAATCTTTTTTTTTTTCAATTATTTTCTCCATAATATTATTTCACCCAGAATTATGACATTGCTTCAAATTTTATTTCACGTGAATACTCTTTGAGATTGATAAAATGCTAAAAAAAAATAGGAAATCACTGCGACTTCCGGAACCCACCGTTAAACGGAAATAAAGTCTGTTTATTTTTTCAATTATTTTCTTTATTTAATTATTTCTGCCAGAATTATGACATTGCTCAAAATGTTATTTCACGTAAATACTCTTTGAGATTGATGAAATGCTAGAAAAACATGGAAAACCACTCCGACTTCCGGAACCCACCGTTAAACGGAAATAAAATCTTTTTTTTTCAATTATTTTCTTTATTTAATTATTTCTGCCAGAATTATGACATTGCTTGGAATTTTATTTCATGTAAATACTCTTTGGGATTGATAAAATGCTAAAAAAAAATAGGAAACCACTCCGACTTCCGGACCCCACCGTTAAACGGAAATAAAAACTTTTTTTTTTCAATTATTTTATCTATTATATTATTTCACCCAGAATTATGACATTGCTTGAAATTTTATTTCACGTAAATACTCTTTCGGATTGATAAAATGCTAGAAAGAAATAGAAAACCACTCCGACTTCCGGAACCCACCGTTAAACGGAAATAAAATCTTTTTTTTTCAATTAATTTCTCGATTATATTATTGCACCCAGAATTATGACATTGCTTAAAATTTTATTTCACGTCAATACTCTTTGGAATTGATGAAATGATAGAAAAAAATGGGAAATCACTGCGACTTGCGGAACCCACCGTTAAACGGAAATAAAATCTTTTTTTTTCAATTAATTTCTCGATTATATTATTGCACCCAGAATTATGGCATTGCTCGAAATTTTATTTCGCGTAAATAATCTTTGGGATTAATGAAATGCTAGAAAAACATGGGAACCCACTCCGACTTCCGGAACCCAGCGTTAAACGGAAATAAAATCTTTTTTTTTCAATTATTTTCTTTGTTTAATTATTTCAGAGGGAATTATGACATTGCTTCAAATTTCATTTCACGTAAATACTCTTTGGGATTAATAAAATACAAGAAAAAAAAAGGAAACCACTCCGACTTCCGGAACCCACCGTTAAACGGAAATAAAATCTTTTTTTTTTCAATTATTTTCTCTATTATATTATTTCACCCAGAATTATGACATTGCTTCAAATTTCATTTCACGTTAATACTCTTTGGGATTGATGAAATGCTAGAAAAACATGGGAAACCACTCCGACTTCCGGAACCCACCGTTCAACGGAAATAAACTTTTTTTTTTTTCAATTATTTTCTTCATTCAATTATTTCTGCCAGAATTATGACATTGCTTGAAATTTTATTTCACGTGAATACTCTTTGGGATATATGAAATGCTAGAAAAAAATAGGAAACCACTCCGACTTCCGGAACCCACCGTTAAACGGAAATAAAATCTTTTTTTTTTTCAATAATTTTCTCTATTATATTATTTTACCCAGAATTATGACATTGCTTCAAATTTCATTTCACGTAAATACTCTTTCGGATTGATAAAATGCTAGAAAAAATAGGAAACCACTCCGACTTACGAAACCCACCGTTAAACGGAAATAAAATCTTTTTTTTCAATTAATTTCTCGATTATATTATTGCACTCCGAACTATGACATTGCTTAAAATTTTATTTCACGTAAATACTCTTTGAGATTGATAAAATGCTAGAAAAAAATAGGAAATCACTGCGACTTCCGGAACCCACCGTTAAACGGAAATAAAATCTTTTTTTTTTCAATTATTTTTTTTATTCAATTATTTCAGCCAGAATTATGACATTGCTCGAAATGTTATTTCACGTAAATACTCTTTGGGATTAATAAAATGCTAGAAAAAAATGGGAAACCACTCCGCTTTCCGGAACCCAGCGTTAAACAGAAATAAAATCTTTTTTTTTCAATTATTTTCTCTATTATATTATTTCACCCAGAATTATGACATTGCTTGAAATTTTATTTCACGTAAATACTCTTTCGGATTGATAAAATGCTGAAAAAAAATAGGAAATCACTGCGACTTCCGGAACCCACCGTTAAACGGGAATAAAATCTTTTTTTTTCCAATTATTTTCCTTATTTAATTATTTCTGCCAGAATTATGACATTGCTTGAAATTTTATTTCACGTAAATACTCTTTGGGATTGATAAAATGCTAGAAAAAAATAGGAAACCACTCCGACTTCCGGAACCCATCGTTAAACGGAAATAAAATCTTTTTTTTTCAATTAATTTCTCGATTATATTATTGCACCCAGAATTATGACATTGCTCGAAATTTCATTTCCCGTAAATAATCTTTGGGATTGATGAAATGCTAGAAAAACATGGGAACCCACTCCGACTTCCGGAACCCAGCGTTAAACGGAATTAAAATCTTTTTTTTTCAATTATTTTCTTTGTTTAATTATTTCTGCCAGAATTATGACATTGCTTGAAATTTTATTTCACGTAAATACTCTTTGGGATTGATCAAATGCTAGAAAAAAATAGGAAACCACTCCGACTTCCGGAACCCATCGTTAAACGGAAATAAAATCTTTTTTTTTTCAATTATTTTCTCTATTATATTATTTCACCCAGAATTATGACATTGCTTGAAATTTTATTTTACGTGAATACTCTTTCGGATTGATGAAATGCTAAAAGAAAATAGGAAATCACTGCGACTTCCGGAACCCATCGTTAAACGGAAATAAAATCTTTTTTTTTTCAATTATTTTCTCTATTATATTATTTCACCCAGAATTATGACATTGCTTGAAATTTTATTTCACGTTAATACTCTTTGGGATTGATGAAATGCTAGAAAAACATGGGAAACCACTCCGACTTCCGGAACCCACCGTTAAACGGAAATAAACTCTTTTTTTTTCAATTATTTTCTTTATTCAATTATTTCTGCCAGAATTATGACATTGCTTGAAATTTTATTTCACGTAAATACTCTTTGGGATATATGAAATGCTAGAAAAAAATAGGAAACCACTCCGACTTCCGGAACCGACCGTTAAACGGAAAAAAAATCTTTTTTTTTTTCAATTATTTTCTCTATTATATTATTTTACCCAGAATTATGACATTGCTTGAAATTTTATTTCACGTAAATACTCTTTGGGATTGATAAAATGCTAGAAAGAAATAGGAAACCACTCCGACTTCCGGAACCCATCGTTAAACGGAAATAAAATCTTTTTTTTTAATTAATTTCTCGATTATATTATTGCACCCAGAATTATGACATTGCTCGAAATTTCATTTCGCGTAAATAATCTTTGGGATTGATGAAATGCTAGAAAAACATGGGAAACCACTCCGACTTCCGGAACCCACCGTTAAACGGAAATAAAATCTTTTTTTTTTCAATTATTTTCTTTATTTAATTATTTCAGCCAGAATTATGACATTGCTCAAAATTTCATTGCACGTAAATACTCTTTGGGATTGATCAAATGCTAGAAGAAATAGGAAACCACTCCGACTTCCGGAACCCACCGTTAAACGGAAATAAAATCTTTTTTTTCGATTAATTTCTCGATTATATTATTGCACTCAGAACTATGACATTGCTTAAAATTTTATTTCACGTAAATACTCTTTGAGATTGATAAAATGCTAGAAAAAAATAGGAAATCACTGCGACTTCCGGAACCCACCGTTAAACGGAAATAAAATCTTTTTTTTTTCAATTATTTTTTTTATTCAATTATTTCAGCCAGAATTATGACATTGCTCGAAATGTTATTTCACGTAAATACTCTTTGGGATTAATAAAATGCTAGAAAAAAATGGGAAACCACTCCGCTTTCCGGAACCCAGCGTTAAACGGAAATAAAATCTTTTTTTTTCAATTATTTTCTTTATTATATTATTTCACCCAGAATTATGACATTGCTTGAAATTTTATTTCACGTAAATACTCTTTCGGATTGATAAAATGCTGAAAAAAAATAGGAAATCACTGCGACTTCCGGAACCCACCGTTAAACGGAAATAAAATCTTTTTTTTTCAATTAATTTCTCGATTATATTATTGCACCCAGAATTATGACATTGCTTAAAATTTTATTTCACGTCAATACTCTTTGGAATTGATGAAATGATAGAAAAAAATGGGAAATCACTGCGACTTGCGGAACCCACCGTTAAACGGAAATAAAATCTTTTTTTTTCAATTAATTTCTCGAGTATATTATTGCACCCAGAATTATGACATTGCTCGAAATTTTATTTCGCGTAAATAATCTTTGGGATTAATAAAATGCTAGAAAAACATGGGAACCCACTCCGACTTCCGGAACCCACCGTTAAACGGAAATAAAATCTGTTTATTTTTTCAATTATTTTCTTTATTTAATTATTTCTGCCAGAATTATGACATTGCTCAAAATGTTATTTCACGTAAATACTCTTTGAGATTGATGAAATGCTAGAAAAACATGGAAAACCACTCCGACTTCCGGAACCCACCGTTAAACGGAAATAAAATCTTTTTTTTTCAATTATTTTCTTTATTTAATTATTTCTGCCAGAATTATGACATTGCTTGGAATTTTATTTCACGTAAATACTCTTTGGGATTGATAAAATGCTAAAAAAAAATAGGAAACCACTCCGACTTCCGGACCCCACCGTTAAACGGAAATAAAAACTTTTTTTTTTCAATTATTTTATCTATTATATTATTTCACCCAGAATTATGACATTGCTTGAAATTTTATTTCACGTAAATACTCTTTCGGATTGATAAAATGCTAGAAAGAAATAGAAAACCACTCCGACTTCCGGAACCCACCGTTAAACGGAAATAAAATCTTTTTTTTTCAATTAATTTCTCGATTATATTATTGCACCCAGAATTATGACATTGCTTAAAATTTTATTTCACGTCAATACTCTTTGGAATTGATGAAATGATAGAAAAAAATGGGAAATCACTGCGACTTGCGGAACCCACCGTTAAACGGAAATAAAATCTTTTTTTTTCAATTAATTTCTCGATTATATTATTGCACCCAGAATTATGGCATTGCTCGAAATTTTATTTCGCGTAAATAATCTTTGGGATTAATGAAATGCTAGAAAAACATGGGAACCCACTCCGACTTCCGGAACCCAGCGTTAAACGGAAATAAAATCTTTTTTTTTCAATTATTTTCTTTGTTTAATTATTTCAGAGGGAATTATGACATTGCTTCAAATTTCATTTCACGTAAATACTCTTTGGGATTAATAAAATACTAGAAAAAAAAAGGAAACCACTCCGACTTCCGGAACCCACCGTTAAACGGAAATAAAATCTTTTTTTTTTCAATTATTTTCTCTATTATATTATTTCACCCAGAATTATGACATTGCTTCAAATTTCATTTCACGTTAATACTCTTTGGGATTGATGAAATGCTAGAAAAACATGGGAAACCACTCCGACTTCCGGAACCCACCGTTCAACGGAAATAAACTTTTTTTTTTTTCAATTATTTTCTTCATTCAATTATTTCTGCCAGAATTATGACATTGCTTGAAATTTTATTTCACGTGAATACTCTTTGGGATATATGAAATGCTAGAAAAAAATAGGAAACCACTCCGACTTCCGGAACCCACCGTTAAACGGAAATAAAATCTTTTTTTTTTTCAATTATTTTCTCTATTATATTATTTTACCCAGAATTATGACATTGCTTCAAATTTCATTTCACGTAAATACTCTTTCGGATTGATAAAATGCTAGAAAAAATAGGAAACCACTCCGACTTCCGAAACCCACCGTTAAACGGAAATAAAATCTTTTTTTTCAATTAATTTCTCGATTATATTATTGCACTCCGAACTATGACATTGCTTAAAATTTTATTTCACGTAAATACTCTTTGAGATTGATAAAATGCTAGAAAAAAATAGGAAATCACTGCGACTTCCGGAACCCACCGTTAAACGGAAATAAAATCTTTTTTTTTTCAATTATTTTGTTTATTCAATTATTTCAGCCAGAATTATGACATTGCTCGAAATGTTATTTCACGTAAATACTCTTTGGGATTAATAAAATGCTAGAAAAAAATGGGAAACCACTCCGCTTTCCGGAACCCAGCGTTAAACAGAAATAAAATCTTTTTTTTTCAATTATTTTCTCTATTATATTATTTCACCCAGAATTATGACATTGCTTGAAATTTTATTTCACGTAAATACTCTTTCGGATTGATAAAATGCTGAAAAAAAATAGGAAATCACTGCGACTTCCGGAACCCACCGTTAAACGGAAATAAAATCTTTTTTTTTCCAATTATTTTCCTTATTTAATTATTTCTGCCAGAATTATGACATTGCTTGAAATTTTATTTCACGTAAATACTCTTTGGGATTGATAAAATGCTAGAAAAAAATAGGAAACCACTCCGACTTCCGGAACCCATCGTTAAACGGAAATAAAATCTTTTTTTTTCAATTAATTTCTCGATTATATTATTGCACCCAGAATTATGACATTGCTCGAAATTTCATTTCGCGTAAATAATCTTTGGGATTGATGAAATGCTAGAAAAACATGGGAACCCACTCCGACTTCCGGAACCCAGCGTTAAACGGAATTAAAATTTTTTTTTTTCAATTATTTTCTTTGTTTAATTATTTCTGCCAGAATTATGACATTGCTTGAAATTTTATTTCACGTAAATACTCTTTGGGATTGATCAAATGCTAGAAAAAAATAGGAAACCACTCCGACTTCCGGAACCCATCGTTAAACGGAAATAAAATCTTTTTTTTTTCAATTATTTTCTCTATTATATTATTTCACCCAGAATTATGACATTGCTTGAAATTTTATTTCACGTGAATACTCTTTCGGATTGATGAAATGCTAAAAAAAAATAGGAAATCACTGCGACTTCCGGAACCCATCGTTAAACGGAAATAAAATCTTTTTTTTTTCAATTATTTTCTCTATTATATTATTTCACCCAGAATTATGACATTGCTTGAAATTTTATTTCACGTTAATACTCTTTGGGATTGATGAAATGCTAGAAAAACATGGGAAACCACTCCGACTTCCGGAACCCACCGTTAAACGGAAATAAACTCTTTTTTTTTCAATTATTTTCTTTATTCAATTATTTCTGCCAGAATTATGACATTGCTTGAAATTTTATTTCACGTAAATACTCTTTGGGATATATGAAATGCTAGAAAAAAATAGGAAACCACTCCGACTTCCGGAACCGACCGTTAAACGGAAAAAAAATCTTTTTTTTTTTCAATTATTTTCTCTATTATATTATTTTACCCAGAATTATGACATTGCTTGAAATTTTATTTCACGTAAATACTCTTTGGGATTGATAAAATGCTAGAAAGAAATAGGAAACCACTCCGACTTCCGGAACCCATCGTTAAACGGAAATAAAATCTTTTTTTTTAATTAATTTCTCGATTATATTATTGCACCCAGAATTATGACATTGCTCGAAATTTCATTTCGCGTAAATAATCTTTGGGATTGATGAAATGCTAGAAAAACATGGGAAACCACTCCGACTTCCGGAACCCACCGTTAAACGGAAATAAAATCTTTTTTTTTTCAATTATTTTCTTTATTTAATTATTTCAGCCAGAATTATGACATTGCTTAAAATTTCATTGCACGTAAATACTCTTTGGGATTGATCAAATGCTAGAAGAAATAGGAAACCACTCCGACTTCCGGAACCCACCGTTAAACGGAAATAAAATCTTTTTTTTCGATTAATTTCTCGATTATATTATTGCACTCAGAACTATGACATTGCTTAAAATTTTATTTCACGTAAATACTCTTTGAGATTGATAAAATGCTAGAAAAAAATAGGAAATCACTGCGACTTCCGGAACCCACCGTTAAACGGAAATAAAATCTTTTTTTTTTCAATTATTTTTTTTATTCAATTATTTCAGCCAGAATTATGACATTGCTCGAAATGTTATTTCACGTAAATACTCTTTGGGATTAATAAAATGCTAGAAAAAAATGGGAAACCACTCCGCTTTCCGGAACCCAGCGTTAAACGGAAATAAAATCTTTTTTTTTCAATTATTTTCTTTATTATATTATTTCACCCAGAATTATGACATTGCTTGAAATTTTATTTCACGTAAATACTCTTTCGGATTGATAAAATGCTGAAAAAAAATAGGAAATCACTGCGACTTCCGGAACCCACCGTTAAACGGAAATAAAATCTTTTTTTTTCAATTAATTTCTCGATTATATTATTGCACCCAGAATTATGACATTGCTTAAAATTTTATTTCACGTCAATACTCTTTGGAATTGATGAAATGATAGAAAAAAATGGGAAATCACTGCGACTTGCGGAACCCACCGTTAAACGGAAATAAAATCTTTTTTTTTCAATTAATTTCTCGAGTATATTATTGCACCCAGAATTATGACATTGCTCGAAATTTTATTTCGCGTAAATAATCTTTGGGATTAATGAAATGCTAGAAAAACATGGGAACCCACTCCGACTTCCGGAACCCACCGTTAAACGGAAATAAAATCTGTTTATTTTTTCAATTATTTTCTTTATTTAATTATTTCTGCCAGAATTATGACATTGCTCAAAATGTTATTTCACGTAAATACTCTTTGAGATTGATGAAATGCTAGAAAAACATGGAAAACCACTCCGACTTCCGGAACCCACCCTTAAACGGAAATAAAATCTTTTTTTTTCAATTATTTTCTTTATTTAATTATTTCTGCCAGAATTATGACATTGCTTGGAATTTTATTTCACGTAAATACTCTTTGGGATTGATAAAATGCTAAAAAAAAATAGGAAACCACTCCGACTTCCGGACCCCACCGTTAAACGGAAATAAAAACTTTTTTTTTTCAATTATTTTATCTATTATATTATTTCACCCAGAATTATGACATTGCTTGAAATTTTATTTCACGTAAATACTCTTTCGGATTGATAAAATGCTAGAAAGAAATAGAAAACCACTCCGACTTCCGGAACCCACCGTTAAACGGAAATAAAATCTTTTTTTTTCAATTAATTTCTCGATTATATTATTGCACCCAGAATTATGACATTGCTTAAAATTTTATTTCACGTCAATACTCTTTGGAATTGATGAAATGATAGAAAAAAATGGGAAATCACTGCGACTTGCGGAACCCACCGTTAAACGGAAATAAAATCTTTTTTTTTCAATTAATTTCTCGATTATATTATTGCACCCAGAATTATGGCATTGCTCGAAATTTTATTTCGCGTAAATAATCTTTGGGATTAATGAAATGCTAGAAAAACATGGGAACCCACTCCGACTTCCGGAACCCAGCGTTAAACGGAAATAAAATCTTTTTTTTTCAATTATTTTCTTTGTTTAATTATTTCAGAGGGAATTATGACATTGCTTCAAATTTCATTTCACGTAAATACTCTTTGGGATTAATAAAATACTAGAAAAAAAAAGGAAACCACTCCGACTTCCGGAACCCACCGTTAAACGGAAATAAAATCTTTTTTTTTTCAATTATTTTCTCTATTATATTATTTCACCCAGAATTATGACATTGCTTCAAATTTCATTTCACGTTAATACTCTTTGGGATTGATGAAATGCTAGAAAAACATGGGAAACCACTCCGACTTCCGGAACCCACCGTTCAACGGAAATAAACTTTTTTTTTTTTCAATTATTTTCTTCATTCAATTATTTCTGCCAGAATTATGACATTGCTTGAAATTTTATTTCACGTGAATACTCTTTGGGATATATGAAATGCTAGAAAAAAATAGGAAACCACTCCGACTTCCGGAACCCACCGTTAAACGGAAATAAAATCTTTTTTTTTTTCAATTATTTTCTCTATTATATTATTTTACCCAGAATTATGACATTGCTTCAAATTTCATTTCACGTAAATACTCTTTCGGATTGATAAAATGCTAGAAAAAATAGGAAACCACTCCGACTTCCGAAACCCACCGTTAAACGGAAATAAAATCTTTTTTTTCAATTAATTTCTCGATTATATTATTGCACTCCGAACTATGACATTGCTTAAAATTTTATTTCACGTAAATACTCTTTGAGATTGATAAAATGCTAGAAAAAAATAGGAAATCACTGCGACTTCCGGAACCCACCGTTAAACGGAAATAAAATCTTTTTTTTTTCAATTATTTTGTTTATTCAATTATTTCAGCCAGAATTATGACATTGCTCGAAATGTTATTTCACGTAAATACTCTTTGGGATTAATAAAATGCTAGAAAAAAATGGGAAACCACTCCGCTTTCCGGAACCCAGCGTTAAACAGAAATAAAATCTTTTTTTTTCAATTATTTTCTCTATTATATTATTTCACCCAGAATTATGACATTGCTTGAAATTTTATTTCACGTAAATACTCTTTCGGATTGATAAAATGCTGAAAAAAAATAGGAAATCACTGCGACTTCCGGAACCCACCGTTAAACGGAAATAAAATCTTTTTTTTTCCAATTATTTTCCTTATTTAATTATTTCTGCCAGAATT
This sequence comes from Tenthredo livida, assembly GCA_963992785.1. Classification (NCBI taxonomy): domain Eukaryota; kingdom Metazoa; phylum Arthropoda; class Insecta; order Hymenoptera; family Tenthredinidae; genus Tenthredo; species Tenthredo livida. Next base: position 8,354,609 of record OZ023073.1, read on the forward strand.
ATGACATTGCTTGAAATTTTATTTCACGTAAATACTCTTTGGGATTGATAAAATGCTAGAAAAAAATAGGAAACCACTCCGACTTCCGGAACCCATCGTTAAACGGAAATAAAATCTTTTTTTTTCAATTAATTTCTCGATTATATTATTGCACCCAGAATTATGACATTGCTCGAAATTTCATTTCGCGTAAATAATCTTTGGGATTGATGAAATGCTAGAAAAACATGGGAACCCACTCCGACTTCCGGAACCCAGCGTTAAACGGAATTAAAATCTTTTTTTTTCAATTATTTTCTTTGTTTAATTATTTCTGCCAGAATTATGACATTGCTTGAAATTTTATTTCACGTAAATACTCTTTGGGATTGATCAAATGCTAGAAAAAAATAGGAAACCACTCCGACTTCCGGAACCCATCGTTAAACGGAAATAAAATCTTTTTTTTTTCAATTATTTTCTCTATTATATTATTTCACCCAGAATTATGACATTGCTTGAAATTTTATTTCACGTGAATACTCTTTCGGATTGATGAAATGCTAAAAAAAAATAGGAAATCACTGCGACTTCCGGAACCCATCGTTAAACGGAAATAAAATCTTTTTTTTTTCAATTATTTTCTCTATTATATTATTTCACCCAGAATTATGACATTGCTTGAAATTTTATTTCACGTTAATACTCTTTGGGATTGATGAAATGCTAGAAAAACATGGGAAACCACTCCGACTTCCGGAACCCACCGTTAAACGGAAATAAACTCTTTTTTTTTCAATTATTTTCTTTATTCAATTATTTCTGCCAGAATTATGACATTGCTTGAAATTTTATTTCACGTAAATACTCTTTGGGATATATGAAATGCTAGAAAAAAATAGGAAACCACTCCGACTTCCGGAACCGACCGTTAAACGGAAAAAAAATCTTTTTTTTTTTCAATTATTTTCTCTATTATATTATTTTACCCAGAATTATGACATTGCTTGAAATTTTATTTCACGTAAATACTCTTTGGGATTGATAAAATGCTAGAAAGAAATAGGAAACCACTCCGACTTCCGGAACCCATCGTTAAACGGAAATAAAATCTTTTTTTTTAATTAATTTCTCGATTATATTATTGCACCCAGAATTATGACATTGCTCGAAATTTCATTTCGCGTAAATAATCTTTGGGATTGATGAAATGCTAGAAAAACATGGGAAACCACTCCGACTTCCGGAACCCACCGTTAAACGGAAATAAAATCTTTTTTTTTTCAATTATTTTCTTTATTTAATTATTTCAGCCAGAATTATGACATTGCTTAAAATTTCATTGCACGTAAATACTCTTTGGGATTGATCAAATGCTAGAAGAAATAGGAAACCACTCCGACTTCCGGAACCCACCGTTAAACGGAAATAAAATCTTTTTTTTCGATTAATTTCTCGATTATATTATTGCACTCAGAACTATGACATTGCTTGAAATTTTATTTCACGTAAATACTCTTTGGAATTGATAAAATGCTAGAAAAAAATAGGAAATCACTGCGACTTCCGGAACCCACCGTTAAACGGAAATAAAATCTTTTTTTTTTCAATTATTTTTTTTATTTAATTATTTCAGCCAGAATTATGACATTGCTCGAAATGTTATTCCACGTAAATACTCTTTGGGATTGATAAAATGCTAGAAAAAAATGGGAAACCATTCCGACTCCCGGAACCTAGCGTTAAACGGAAATAAATCTTTTTTTTTTAAATTATTTTCTTTATTTAATTATTTCTGCCAGAATTATGACATTGCTTGAAATTTTATTTCACGTAAATACTCTTTGGGATTGATAAAATGCTGGAAAAAAAAGGAAACCACTCCGACTTCCGGAACCCACCGTTAAACGGAGATAAAATCTTTTTTTTTTCAATTATTTTCTCTATTATATTATTTCACCCAGAATTATGACATTGCTTGAAATTTCATTTCACATAAATACTCTTTCGGATTATTAAAATGCTAGAAAAAAATAGGAAACCACTGCGACTTCCGGAACCCACCCTCAAACGGAAATGAAATCCTTATTTTCTCAATTATTTTCTCTATTATATTATTTCGACCAGAATTGTGACAGTGCTCAAAATTTTAATTTACATAAATACTCTTTGGGATTGATAAAATGCTAGAAAACAATAGGAAACTACTCCGACTCCCGGAACCCACCGTTAAACGGAAATAAAATCTTTTTTTTTTCAATTAATTTCTCGATTATATTATTTCACCCAGAATTATGAGATTGCCTAAAATTTTATTTCACGTAAATACTCTTTCGCATTGATAAAATGCTAGAAAAAATAGGAAACCACCCCGACTTCCGGAACCCACCGTTAAACGGAAATAAAATCTTTTTTTTCAATTAATTTCTCGATTATATTATTTCACCCAGAATTATGACATTGCTTCAAATTTCATTTTACGTAAATACTCTTTGGGATTGATGAAATGCTAGAAAAACATGGGAAACCACTCCGACTTCCGGAACCCACCGTTAAACGGAAATAAAATCTTTTTTTTTTCAATTATTTTCTTTATTCAATTATTTCTGCCAGAATTATGACATTGCTTGAAATCTTATTTCACGTAAATACTCTTTGGGATATATAAAATGCTAGAAAAAAATAGGAAACCACTCCGACTTCCGGAACCCGCCGTTAAACGGAAATAAAATATTTTTTTTTTCAATTATTTTCTCTATTATATTATTTCACCCAGAATTATGACATTGCTTCAAATTTCATTTCACGTAAATACTCTTTTGAATTGATAAAATGCTAAAAAAAAATAGGAAATCACTGCGACTTCGGGAACCCACCGTTAAACGGAAATAAAATCTTTTTTTTTTCAATTATTTTCTTTATTCAATTATTTCTGCCAGAATTATGACATTGCTTGAAATTTTATTTCACGTAAATACTCTTTGGGATTGATCAAATGCTAGAAAAAAATAGGAAACCACTTCGACTTCCGGAACCCACCGTTAAACGGAAATAAAATCTTTTTTTTTTTCAATTATTTTCTCCATTATATTATTTCACCCAGAATTATGACATTGCTTCAAATTTTATTTCACGTGAATACTCTTTGAGATTGATAAAATGCTAAAAAAAAATAGGAAATCACTGCGACTTCCGGAACCCACCGTTAAACGGAAATAAAGTCTGTTTATTTTTTCAATTATTTTCTTTATTTAATTATTTCTGCCAGAATTATGACATTGCTCAAAATGTTATTTCACGTAAATACTCTTTGAGATTGATGAAATGCTAGAAAAACATGGAAAACCACTCCGACTTCCGGAACCCACCGTTAAACGGAAATAAAATCTTTTTTTTTCAATTATTTTCTTTATTTAATTATTTCTGCCAGAATTATGACATTGCTTGGAATTTTATTTCACGTAAATACTCTTTGGGATTGATAAAATGCTAAAAAAAAATAGGAAACCACTCCGACTTCCGGACCCCACCGTTAAACGGAAATAAAAACTTTTTTTTTTCAATTATTTTATCTATTATATTATTTCACCCAGAATTATGACATTGCTTGAAATTTTATTTCACGTAAATACTCTTTCGGATTGATAAAATGCTAGAAAGAAATAGAAAACCACTCCGACTTCCGGAACCCACCGTTAAACGGAAATAAAATCTTTTTTTTTCAATTAATTTCTCGATTATATTATTGCACCCAGAATTATGACATTGCTTAAAATTTTATTTCACGTCAATACTCTTTGGAATTGATGAAATGATAGAAAAAAATGGGAAATCACTGCGACTTGCGGAACCCACCGTTAAACGGAAATAAAATCTTTTTTTTTCAATTAATTTCTCGATTATATTATTGCACCCAGAATTATGGCATTGCTCGAAATTTTATTTCGCGTAAATAATCTTTGGGATTAATGAAATGCTAGAAAAACATGGGAACCCACTCCGACTTCCGGAACCCAGCGTTAAACGGGAATAAAATCTTTTTTTTTCAATTATTTTCTTTGTTTAATTATTTCAGAGGGAATTATGACATTGCTTCAAATTTCATTTCACGTAAATACTCTTTGGGATTAATAAAATACAAGAAAAAAAAAGGAAACCACTCCGACTTCCGGAACCCACCGTTAAACGGAAATAAAATCTTTTTTTTTTCAATTATTTTCTCTATTATATTATTTCACCCAGAATTATGACATTGCTTCAAATTTCATTTCACGTTAATACTCTTTGGGATTGATGAAATGCTAGAAAAACATGGGAAACCACTCCGACTTCCGGAACCCACCGTTCAACGGAAATAAACTTTTTTTTTTTTCAATTATTTTCTTCATTCAATTATTTCTGCCAGAATTATGACATTGCTTGAAATTTTATTTCACGTGAATACTCTTTGGGATATATGAAATGCTAGAAAAAAATAGGAAACCACTCCGACTTCCGGAACCCACCGTTAAACGGAAATAAAATCTTTTTTTTTTTCAATTATTTTCTCTATTATATTATTTTACCCAGAATTATGACATTGCTTCAAATTTCATTTCACGTAAATACTCTTTCGGATTGATAAAATGCTAGAAAAAATAGGAAACCACTCCGACTTCCGAAACCCACCGTTAAACGGAAATAAAATATTTTTTTTCAATTAATTTCTCGATTATATTATTGCACTCCGAACTATGACATTGCTTAAAATTTTATTTCACGTAAATACTCTTTGAGATTGATAAAATGCTAGAAAAAAATAGGAAATCACTGCGACTTCCGGAACCCACCGTTAAACGGAAATAAAATCTTTTTTTTTTCAATTATTTTGTTTATTCAATTATTTCAGCCAGAATTATGACATTGCTCGAAATGTTATTTCACGTAAATACTCTTTGGGATTAATAAAATGCTAGAAAAAAATGGGAAACCACTCCGCTTTCCGGAACCCAGCGTTATACAGAAATAAAATCTTTTTTTTTCAATTATTTTCTCTATTATATTATTTCACCCAGAATTATGACATTGCTTGAAATTTTATTTCACGTAAATACTCTTTCGGATTGATAAAATGCTGAAAAAAAATAGGAAATCACTGCGACTTCCGGAACCCACCGTTAAACGGAAATAAAATCTTTTTTTTTCCAATTATTTTCCTTATTTAATTATTTCTGCCAGAATTATGACATTGCTTGAAATTTTATTTCACGTAAATACTCTTTGGGATTGATAAAATGCTAGAAAAAAATAGGAAACCACTCCGACTTCCGGAACCCATCGTTAAACGGAAATAAAATCTTTTTTTTTCAATTAATTTCTCGATTATATTATTGCACCCAGAATTATGACATTGCTCGAAATTTCATTTCGCGTAAATAATCTTTGGGATTGATGAAATGCTAGAAAAACATGGGAACCCACTCCGACTTCCGGAACCCAGCGTTAAACGGAATTAAAATCTTTTTTTTTCAATTATTTTCTTTGTTTAATTATTTCTGCCAGAATTATGACATTGCTTGAAATTTTATTTCACGTAAATACTCTTTCGCATTGATAAAATGCTAGAAAAAATAGGAAACCACCCCGACTTCCGGAACCCACCGTTAAACGGAAATAAAATCTTTTTTTTCAATTAATTTCTCGATTATATTATTTCACCCAGAATTATGACATTGCTTCAAATTTCATTTCACATAAATACTCTTTCGGATTATTAAAATGCTAGAAAAAAATAGGAAACCACTGCGACTTCCGGAACCCACCCTCAAACGGAAATGAAATCCTTATTTTCTCAATTATTTTCTCTATTATATTATTTCGACCAGAATTGTGACAGTGCTCAAAATTTTAATTTACATAAATACTCTTTGGGATTGATAAAATGCTAGAAAACAATAGGAAACTACTCCGACTCCCGGAACCCACCGTTAAACGGAAATAAAATCTTTTTTTTTTCAATTAATTTCTCGATTATATTATTTCACCCAGAATTATGAGATTGCCTAAAATTTTATTTCACGTAAATACTCTTTCGCATTGATAAAATGCTAGAAAAAATAGGAAACCACCCCGACTTCCGGAACCCACCGTTAAACGGAAATAAAATCTTTTTTTTCAATTAATTTCTCGATTATATTATTTCACCCAGAATTATGACATTGCTTCAAATTTCATTTTACGTAAATACTCTTTGGGATTGATGAAATGCTAGAAAAACATGGGAAACCACTCCGACTTCCGGAACCCACCGTTAAACGGAAATAAAATCTTTTTTTTTTCAATTATTTTCTTTATTCAATTATTTCTGCCAGAATTATGACATTGCTTGAAATCTTATTTCACGTAAATACTCTTTGGGATATATAAAATGCTAGAAAAAAATAGGAAACCACTCCGACTTCCGGAACCCGCCGTTAAACGGAAATAAAATATTTTTTTTTTCAATTATTTTCTCTATTATATTATTTCACCCAGAATTATGACATTGCTTCAAATTTCATTTCACGTAAATACTCTTTTGGATTGATAAAATGCTAAAAAAAAATAGGAAATCACTGCGACTTCGGGAACCCACCGTTAAACGGAAATAAAATCTTTTTTTTTTCAATTATTTTCTTTATTCAATTATTTCTGCCAGAATTATGACATTGCTTGAAATTTTATTTCACGTAAATACTCTTTGGGATTGATCAAATGCTAGAAAAAAATAGGAAACCACTTCGACTTCCGGAACCCACCGTTAAACGGAAATAAAATCTTTTTTTTTTTCAATTATTTTCTCCATTATATTATTTCACCCAGAATTATGACATTGCTTCAAATTTTATTTCACGTGAATACTCTTTGAGATTGATAAAATGCTAAAAAAAAATAGGAAATCACTGCGACTTCCGGAACCCACCGTTAAACGGAAATAAAGTCTGTTTATTTTTTCAATTATTTTCTTTATTTAATTATTTCTGCCAGAATTATGACATTGCTCAAAATGTTATTTCACGTAAATACTCTTTGAGATTGATGAAATGCTAGAAAAACATGGAAAACCACTCCGACTTCCGGAACCCACCGTTAAACGGAAATAAAATCTTTTTTTTTCAATTATTTTCTTTATTTAATTATTTCTGCCAGAATTATGACATTGCTTGGAATTTTATTTCACGTAAATACTCTTTGGGATTGATAAAATGCTAAAAAAAAATAGGAAACCACTCCGACTTCCGGACCCCACCGTTAAACGGAAATAAAAACTTTTTTTTTTCAATTATTTTATCTATTATATTATTTCACCCAGAATTATGACATTGCTTGAAATTTTATTTCACGTAAATACTCTTTCGGATTGATAAAATGCTGGAAAGAAATAGAAAACCACTCCGACTTCCGGAACCCACCGTTAAACGGAAATAAAATCTTTTTTTTTCAATTAATTTCTCGATTATATTATTGCACCCAGAATTATGACATTGCTCGAAATTTTATTTCGCGTAAATAATCTTTGGGATTAATGAAATGCTAGAAAAACATGGGAACCCACTCCGACTTCCGGAACCCAGCGTTAAACGGAAATAAAATCTTTTTTTTTCAATTATTTTCTTTGTTTAATTATTTCAGAGGGAATTATGACATTGCTTCAAATTTCATTTCACGTAAATACTCTTTGGGATTGATAAAATACTAGAAAAAAAAAGGAAACCACTCCGACTTCCGGAACCCACCGTTAAACGGAAATAAAATCTTTTTTTTTTCAATTATTTTCTCTATTATATTATTTCACCCAGAATTATGACATTGCTTCAAATTTCATTTCACGTAAATACTCTTTGGGATTGATGAAATGCTAGAAAAACATGGGAAACCACTCCGACTTCCGGAACCCACCGTTAAACGGAAATAAACTTTTTTTTTTTTCAATTATTTTCTTCATTCAATTATTTCTGCCAGAATTATGACATTGCTTGAAATTTTATTTCACGTAAATACTCTTTGGGATATATGAAATGCTAGAAAAAAATAGGAAACCACTCCGACTTCCGGAACCCACCGTTAAACGGAAATAAAATCTTTTTTTTTTTCAATTATTTTCTCTATTATATTATTTTACCCAGAATTATGACATTGCTTCAAATTTCATTTCACGTAAATACTCTTTCGGATTGATAAAATGCTAGAAAGAATAGGAAACCACTCCGACTTTCGAAACCCACCGTTAAACGGAAATGAAATCTTTTTTTTTTCAATTATTTTTTTTATTCAATTATTTCAGCCAGAATTATGACATTGCTCGAAATGTTATTTCACGTAAATACTCTTTGGGATATATAAAATGCTAGAAAAAAATAGGAAACCACTTCGACTCCCGGAACCCACCGTTAAACGGAAATAAAATCTTTTTTTTTTCAATTAATTTCTCGATTATATTATTTCACCCAGAATTATGAGATTGCCTAAAATTTTATTTCACGTAAATACTCTTTCGCATTGATAAAATGCTAGAAAAAATAGGAAACCACTCCGACTTCCGGAACCCACCGTTAAACGGAAATAAAATATTTTTTTTTTCAATTATTTTCTTTATTCAATTATTTCTGCCAGAATTATGACATTGCTTGAAATTTTATTTCACGTAAATACTCTTTGGGATATATAAAATGCTAGAAAAAAATAGACAACCAGTTCGACTTCCGGAACCCACCGTTAAACGGAAATAACATCTTTTTTTTTCAATTATTTTCTCTATTATATTATTTCACCCAGAATTATGACATTGCTTCAAATTTCATTTCACGTAAATACTCTTTGGGATTAATAAAATACAAGAAAAAAAAAGGAAACCACTCCGACTTCCGGAACCCACCGTTAAACGGAAATAAAATCTTTTTTTTTTCAATTATTTTCTCTATTATATTATTTCACCCAGAATTATGACATTGCTTCAAATTTCATTTCACGTTAATACTCTTTGGGATTGATGAAATGCTAGAAAAACATGGGAAACCACTCCGACTTCCGGAACCCACCGTTCAACGGAAATAAACTTTTTTTTTTTTCAATTATTTTCTTCATTCAATTATTTCTGCCAGAATTATGACATTGCTTGAAATTTTATTTCACGTGAATACTCTTTGGGATATATGAAATGCTAGAAAAAAATAGGAAACCACTCCGACTTCCGGAACCCACCGTTAAACGGAAATAAAATCTTTTTTTTTTTCAATTATTTTCTCTATTATATTATTTTACCCAGAATTATGACATTGCTTCAAATTTCATTTCACGTAAATACTCTTTCGGATTGATAAAATGCTAGAAAAAATAGGAAACCACTCCGACTTCCGAAACCCACCGTTAAACGGAAATAAAATCTTTTTTTTCAATTAATTTCTCGATTATATTATTGCACTCCGAACTATGACATTGCTTAAAATTTTATTTCACGTAAATACTCTTTGAGATTGATAAAATGCTAGAAAAAAATAGGAAATCACTGCGACTTCCGGAACCCACCGTTAAACGGAAATAAAATCTTTTTTTTTTCAATTATTTTGTTTATTCAATTATTTCAGCCAGAATTATGACATTGCTCGAAATGTTATTTCACGTAAATACTCTTTGGGATTAATAAAATGCTAGAAAAAAATGGGAAACCACTCCGCTTTCCGGAACCCAGCGTTATACAGAAATAAAATCTTTTTTTTTCAATTATTTTCTCTATTATATTATTTCACCCAGAATTATGACATTGCTTGAAATTTTATTTCACGTAAATACTCTTTCGGATTGATAAAATGCTGAAAAAAAATAGGAAATCACTGCGACTTCCGGAACCCACCGTTAAACGGAAATAAAATCTTTTTTTTTCCAATTATTTTCCTTATTTAATTATTTCTGCCAGAATTATGACATTGCTTGAAATTTTATTTCACGTAAATACTCTTTGGGATTGATAAAATGCTAGAAAAAAATAGGAAACCACTCCGACTTCCGGAACCCATCGTTAAACGGAAATAAAATCTTTTTTTTTCAATTAATTTCTCGATTATATTATTGCACCCAGAATTATGACATTGCTCGAAATTTCATTTCGCGTAAATAATCTTTGGGATTGATGAAATGCTAGAAAAACATGGGAACCCACTCCGACTTCCGGAACCCAGCGTTAAACGGAATTAAAATCTTTTTTTTTCAATTATTTTCTTTGTTTAATTATTTCTGCCAGAATTATGACATTGCTTGAAATTTTATTTCACGTAAATACTCTTTGGGATTGATCAAATGCTAGAAAAAAATAGGAAACCACTCCGACTTCCGGAACCCATCGTTAAACGGAAATAAAATCTTTTTTTTTTCAATTATTTTCTCTATTATATTATTTCACCCAGAATTATGACATTGCTTGAAATTTTATTTCACGTGAATACTCTTTCGGATTGATGAAATGCTAAAAAAAAATAGGAAATCACTGCGACTTCCGGAACCCATCGTTAAACGGAAATAAAATCTTTTTTTTTTCAATTATTTTCTCTATTATATTATTTCACCCAGAATTATGACATTGCTTGAAATTTTATTTCACGTTAATACTCTTTGGGATTGATGAAATGCTAGAAAAACATGGGAAACCACTCCGACTTCCGGAACCCACCGTTAAACGGAAATAAACTCTTTTTTTTTCAATTATTTTCTTTATTCAATTATTTCTGCCAGAATTATGACATTGCTTGAAATTTTATTTCACGTAAATACTGTTTGGGATATATGAAATGCTAGAAAAAAATAGGAAACCACTCCGACTTCCGGAACCGACCGTTAAACGGAAAAAAAATCTTTTTTTTTTTCAATTATTTTCTCTATTATATTATTTTACCCAGAATTATGACATTGCTTGAAATTTTATTTTACGTAAATACTCTTTGGGATTGATAAAATGCTAGAAAGAAATAGGAAACCACTCCGACTTCCGGAACCCATCGTTAAACGGAAATAAAATCTTTTTTTTTAATTAATTTCTCGATTATATTATTGCACCCAGAATTATGACATTGCTCGAAATTTCATTTCGCGTAAATAATCTTTGGGATTGATGAAATGCTAGAAAAACATGGGAAACCACTCCGACTTCCGGAACCCACCGTTAAACGGAAATAAAATCTTTTTTTTTTCAATTATTTTCTTTATTTAATTATTTCAGCCAGAATTATGACATTGCTTAAAATTTCATTGCACGTAAATACTCTTTGGGATTGATCAAATGCTAGAAGAAATAGGAAACCACTCCGACTTCCGGAACCCACCGTTAAACGGAAATAAAATCTTTTTTTTCGATTAATTTCTCGATTATATTATTGCACTCAGAACTATGACATTGCTTGAAATTTTATTTCACGTAAATACTCTTTGGAATTGATAAAATGCTAGAAAAAAATAGGAAATCACTGCGACTTCCGGAACCCACCGTTAAACGGAAATAAAATCTTTTTTTTTTCAATTATTTTTTTTATTTAATTATTTCAGCCAGAATTATGACATTGCTCGAAATGTTATTCCACGTAAATACTCTTTGGGATTGATAAAATGCTAGAAAAAAATGGGAAACCATTCCGACTCCCGGAACCTAGCGTTAAACGGAAATAAATCTTTTTTTTTTAAATTATTTTCTTTATTTAATTATTTCTGCCAGAATTATGACATTGCTTGAAATTTTATTTCACGTAAATACTCTTTGGGATTGATAAAATGCTGGAAAAAAAAGGAAACCACTCCGACTTCCGGAACCCACCGTTAAACGGAGATAAAATCTTTTTTTTTTCAATTATTTTCTCTATTATATTATTTCACCCAGAATTATGACATTGCTTGAAATTTCATTTCACATAAATACTCTTTCGGATTATTAAAATGCTAGAAAAAAATAGGAAACCACTGCGACTTCCGGAACCCACCCTCAAACGGAAATGAAATCCTTATTTTCTCAATTATTTTCTCTATTATATTATTTCGACCAGAATTGTGACAGTGCTCAAAATTTTAATTTACATAAATAGTCTTTGGGATTGATAAAATGCTAGAAAACAATAGGAAACTACTCCGACTCCCGGAACCCACCGTTAAACGGAAATAAAATCTTTTTTTTTTCAATTAATTTCTCGATTATATTATTTCACCCAGAATTATGAGATTGCCTAAAATTTTATTTCACGTAAATACTCTTTCGCATTGATAAAATGCTAGAAAAAATAGGAAACCACCCCGACTTCCGGAACCCACCGTTAAACGGAAATAAAATCTTTTTTTTCAATTAATTTCTCGATTATATTATTTCACCCAGAATTATGACATTGCTTCAAATTTCATTTTACGTAAATACTCTTTGGGATTGATGAAATGCTAGAAAAACATGGGAAACCACTCCGACTTCCGGAACCCACCGTTAAACGGAAATAAAATCTTTTTTTTTTCAATTATTTTCTTTATTCAATTATTTCTGCCAGAATTATGACATTGCTTGAAATCTTATTTCACGTAAATACTCTTTGGGATATATAAAATGCTAGAAAAAAATAGGAAACCACTCCGACTTCCGGAACCCGCCGTTAAACGGAAATAAAATATTTTTTTTTTCAATTATTTTCTCTATTATATTATTTCACCCAGAATTATGACATTGCTTCAAATTTCATTTCACGTAAATACTCTTTTGGATTGATAAAATGCTAAAAAAAAATAGGAAATCACTGCGACTTCGGGAACCCACCGTTAAACGGAAATAAAATCTTTTTTTTTTCAATTATTTTCTTTATTCAATTATTTCTGCCAGAATTATGACATTGCTTGAAATTTTATTTCACGTAAATACTCTTTGGGATTGATCAAATGCTAGAAAAAAATAGGAAACCACTTCGACTTCCGGAACCCACCGTTAAACGGAAATAAAATCTTTTTTTTTTCAATTATTTTCTCCATTATATTATTTCACCCAGAATTATGACATTGCTTCAAATTTTATTTCACGTGAATACTCTTTGAGATTGATAAAATGCTAAAAAAAAATAGGAAATCACTGCGACTTCCGGAACCCACCGTTAAACGGAAATAAAGTCTGTTTATTTTTTCAATTATTTTCTTTATTTAATTATTTCTGCCAGAATTATGACATTGCTCAAAATGTTATTTCACGTAAATACTCTTTGAGATTGATGAAATGCTAGAAAAACATGGAAAACCACTCCGACTTCCGGAACCCACCGTTAAACGGAAATAAAATCTTTTTTTTTCAATTATTTTCTTTATTTAATTATTTCTGCCAGAATTATGACATTGCTTGGAATTTTATTTCACGTAAATACTGTTTGGGATTGATAAAATGCTAAAAAAAAATAGGAAACCACTCCGACTTCCGGACCCCACCGTTAAACGGAAATAAAAACTTTTTTTTTTCAATTATTTTATCTATTATATTATTTCACCCAGAATTATGACATTGCTTGAAATTTTATTTCACGTAAATACTCTTTCGGATTGATAAAATGCTGGAAAGAAATAGAAAACCACTCCGACTTCCGGAACCCACCGTTAAACGGAAATAAAATCTTTTTTTTTCAATTAATTTCTCGATTATATTATTGCACCCAGAATTATGACATTGCTCGAAATTTTATTTCGCGTAAATAATCTTTGGGATTAATGAAATGCTAGAAAAACATGGGAACCCACTCCGACTTCCGGAACCCAGCGTTAAACGGAAATAAAATCTTTTTTTTTCAATTATTTTCTTTGTTTAATTATTTCAGAGGGAATTATGACATTGCTTCAAATTTCATTTCACGTAAATACTCTTTGGGATTGATAAAATACTAGAAAAAAAAAGGAAACCACTCCGACTTCCGGAACCCACCGTTAAACGGAAATAAAATCTTTTTTTTTTCAATTATTTTCTCTATTATATTATTTCACCCAGAATTATGACATTGCTTCAAATTTCATTTCACGTAAATACTCTTTGGGATTGATGAAATGCTAGAAAAACATGGGAAACCACTCCGACTTCCGGAACACACCGTTAAACGGAAATAAACTTTTTTTTTTTTCAATTATTTTCTTCATTCAATTATTTCTGCCAGAATTATGACATTGCTTGAAATTTTATTTCACGTAAATACTCTTTGGGATATATGAAATGCTAGAAAAAAATAGGAAACCACTCCGACTTCCGGAACCCACCGTTAAACGGAAATAAAATCTTTTTTTTTTTCAATTATTTTCTCTATTATATTATTTTACCCAGAATTATGACATTGCTTCAAATTTCATTTCACGTAAATACTCTTTCGGATTGATAAAATGCTAGAAAGAATAGGAAACCACTCCGACTTTCGAAACCCACCGTTAAACGGAAATGAAATCTTTTTTTTTTCAATTATTTTTTTTATTCAATTATTTCAGCCAGAATTATGACATTGCTCGAAATGTTATTTCACGTAAATACTCTTTGGGATATATAAAATGCTAGAAAAAAATAGGAAACCACTTCGACTCCCGGAACCCACCGTTAAACGGAAATAAAATCTTTTTTTTTTCAATTAATTTCTCGATTATATTATTTCACCCAGAATTATGAGATTGCCTAAAATTTTATTTCACGTAAATACTCTTTCGCATTGATAAAATGCTAGAAAAAATAGGAAACCACTCCGACTTCCGGAACCCACCGTTAAACGGAAATAAAATCTTTTTTTTTTCAATTATTTTCTTTATTCAATTATTTCTGCCAGAATTATGACATTGCTTGAAATTTTATTTCACGTAAATACTCTTTGGGATATATAAAATGCTAGAAAAAAATAGACAACCAGTTCGACTTCCGGAACCCACCGTTAAACGGAAATAACATCTTTTTTTTTCAATTATTTTCTCTATTATATTATTTCACCCAGAATTATGACATTGCTTCAAATTTCATTTCACGTAAATACTCTTTCGGATTGATAAAATGCTAGAAAAAATAGGAAACCACTCCGACTTCCGGAACCCACCGTTAAACGGAAATAAAATCTTTTTTTTTTCAATTATTTTCTCTATTATATTATTTCACCCAGAATTATGACATTGCTTCAAATTTCATTTCACGTAAATACTCTTTGGGATTGATGAAATGCTAGAAAAACATGGGAAACCACTCCGACTTCCGGAACCCACCGTTAAACGGAAATAAACTTTTTTTTTTTTCAATTATTTTCTTCATTCAATTATTTCTGCCAGAATTATGACATTGCTTGAAATTTTATTTCACGTAAATACTCTTTGGGATATATGAAATGCTAGAAAAAAATAGGAAACCACTCCGACTTCCGGAACCCACCGTTAAACGGAAATAAAATCTTTTTTTTTTTTCAATTATTTTCTCTATTATATTATTTTACCCAGAATTATGACATTGCTTCAAATTTCATTTCACGTAAATACTCTTTCGGATTGATAAAATGCTAGAAAGAATAGGAAACCACTCCGACTTCCGAAACCCACCGTTAAACGGAAATAAAATCTTTTTTTTTTCAATTATTTTTTTTATTCAATTATTTCAGCCAGAATTATGACATTGCTCGAAATGTTATTTCACGTAAATACTCTTTGGGATATATAAAATGCTAGAAAAAAATAGGAAACCACTTCGACTCCCGGAACCCACCGTTAAACGGAAATAAAATCTTTTTTTTTTCAATTAATTTCTCGATTATATTATTTCACCCAGAATTATGAGATTGCCTAAAATTTTATTTCACGTAAATACTCTTTCGCATTGATAAAATGCTAGAAAAAATAGGAAACCACTCCGACTTCCGGAACCCACCGTTAAACGGAAATAAAATCTTTTTTTTTTCAATTATTTTCTTTATTCAATTATTTCTGCCAGAATTATGACATTGCTTGAAATTTTATTTCACGTAAATACTCTTTGGGATATATAAAATGCTAGAAAAAAATAGACAACCAGTTCGACTTCCGGAACCCACCGTTAAACGGAAATAACATCTTTTTTTATCAATTATTTTCTCTATTATATTATTTCACCCAGAATTATGACATTGCTTCAAATTTCATTTCACGTAAATACTCTTTCGGATTGATAAAATGCTAGAAAAAATAGGAAACCACTCCGACTTCCGGAACCCACCGTTAAACGGAAATAAAATCTTTTTTTTTCGATTAATTTCTCGATTATATTATTGCACCCAGAATTATGACATTGCTTGAAATTTTATTTCACGTGAATACTCTTTGAGATTGATAAAATGCTAAAAAAAAATAGGAAATCACTGCGACTTCCGGAACCCACCGTTAAACGGAAATAAAATCTGTTTATTTTTTCAATTATTTTCTTTATTTAATTATTTCTGCCAGAATTATGACATTGCTCAAAATGTTATTTCACGTAAATACTCTTTGAGATTGATAAAATGCTAGAAAAACATGGAAAACCACTCCGACTTCCGGAACCCACCGTTAAACGGAAATAAAATCTTTTTTTTTCAATTATTTTCTTTATTTAATTATTTCTGCCAGAATTATGACATTGCTTGAAATTTTATTTCACGTAAATACTCTTTCGAATTGATAAAATGCTGGAAAGAAATAGAAAACCACTCCGACTTCCGGAACCCACCGTTAAACGGAAATAAAATCTTTTTTTTTCAATTAATTTCTCGATTATATTATTGCACCCAGAATTATGACATTGCTTAAAATTTTATTTCACGTCAATACTCTTTGGAATTGATGAAATGATAGAAAAAAATGGGAAATCACTGCGACTTGCGGAACCCACCGTTAAACGGAAATAAAATTTTTTTTTTCAATTAATTTCTCGATTATATTATTGCACCCAGAATTATGACATTGCTCGAAATTTTATTTCGCGTAAATAATCTTTGGGATTAATGAAATGCTAGAAAAACATGGGAACCCACTCCGACTTCCGGAACCCAGCGTTAAACGGAAATAAAATCTTTTTTTTTCAATTATTTTCTTTGTTTAATTATTTCAGAGGGAATTATGACATTGCTTCAAATTTCATTTCACGTAAATACTCTTTGGGATTGATAAAATACTAGAAAAAAAAAGGAAACCACTCCGACTTCCGGAACCCACCGTTAAACGGAAATAAAATCTTTTTTTTTTCAATTATTTTCTCTATTATATTATTTCACCCAGAATTATGACATTGCTTCAAATTTCATTTCACGTAAATACTCTTTGGGATTGATGAAATGCTAGAAAAACATGGGAAACCACTCCGACTTCCGGAACCCACCGTTAAACGGAAATAAACTTTTTTTTTTTTCAATTATTTTCTTCATTCAATTATTTCTGCCAGAATTATGACATTGCTTGAAATTTTATTTCACGTAAATACTCTTTGGGATATATGAAATGCTAGAAAAAAATAGGAAACCACTCCGACTTCCGGAACCCACCGTTAAACGGAAATAAAATCTTTTTTTTTTTTCAATTATTTTCTCTATTATATTATTTTACCCAGAATTATGACATTGCTTCAAATTTCATTTCACGTAAATACTCTTTCGGATTGATAAAATGCTAGAAAGAATAGGAAACCACTCCGACTTCCGAAACCCACCGTTAAACGGAAATAAAATCTTTTTTTTTTCAATTATTTTTTTTATTCAATTATTTCAGCCAGAATTATGACATTGCTCGAAATGTTATTTCACGTAAATACTCTTTGGGATATATAAAATGCTAGAAAAAAATAGGAAACCACTTCGACTCCCGGAACCCACCGTTAAACGGAAATAAAATCTTTTTTTTTTCAATTAATTTCTCGATTATATTATTTCACCCAGAATTATGAGATTGCCTAAAATTTTATTTCACGTAAATACTCTTTCGCATTGATAAAATGCTAGAAAAAATAGGAAACCACTCCGACTTCCGGAACCCACCGTTAAACGGAAATAAAATCTTTTTTTTTTCAATTATTTTCTTTATTCAATTATTTCTGCCAGAATTATGACATTGCTTGAAATTTTATTTCACGTAAATACTCTTTGGGATATATAAAATGCTAGAAAAAAATAGACAACCAGTTCGACTTCCGGAACCCACCGTTAAACGGAAATAACATCTTTTTTTATCAATTATTTTCTCTATTATATTATTTCACCCAGAATTATGACATTGCTTCAAATTTCATTTCACGTAAATACTCTTTCGGATTGATAAAATGCTAGAAAAAATAGGAAACCACTCCGACTTCCGGAACCCACCGTTAAACGGAAATAAAATCTTTTTTTTTCGATTAATTTCTCGATTATATTATTGCACCCAGAATTATGACATTGCTTGAAATTTTATTTCACGTGAATACTCTTTGAGATTGATAAAATGCTAAAAAAAAATAGGAAATCACTGCGACTTCCGGAACCCACCGTTAAACGGAAATAAAATCTGTTTATTTTTTCAATTATTTTCTTTATTTAATTATTTCTGCCAGAATTATGACATTGCTCAAAATGTTATTTCACGTAAATACTCTTTGAGATTGATAAAATGCTAGAAAAACATGGAAAACCACTCCGACTTCCGGAACCCACCGTTAAACGGAAATAAAATCTTTTTTTTTCAATTATTTTCTTTATTTAATTATTTCTGCCAGAATTATGACATTGCTTGAAATTTTATTTCACGTAAATACTCTTTCGGATTGATAAAATGCTGGAAAGAAATAGAAAACCACTCCGACTTCCGGAACCCACCGTTAAACGGAAATAAAATCTTTTTTTTTCAATTAATTTCTCGATTATATTATTGCACCCAGAATTATGACATTGCTTAAAATTTTATTTCACGTCAATACTCTTTGGAATTGATGAAATGATAGAAAAAAATGGGAAATCACTGCGACTTGCGGAACCCACCGTTAAACGGAAATAAAATTTTTTTTTTCAATTAATTTCTCGATTATATTATTGCACCCAGAATTATGACATTGCTCGAAATTTTATTTCGCGTAAATAATCTTTGGGATTAATGAAATGCTAGAAAAACATGGGAACCCACTCCGACTTCCGGAACCCAGCGTTAAACGGAAATAAAATCTTTTTTTTTCAATTATTTTCTTTGTTTAATTATTTCAGAGGGAATTATGACATTGCTTCAAATTTCATTTCACGTAAATACTCTTTGGGATTGATAAAATACTAGAAAAAAAAAGGAAACCACTCCGACTTCCGGAACCCACCGTTAAACGGAAATAAAATCTTTTTTTTTTCAATTATTTTCTCTATTATATTATTTCACCCAGAATTATGACATTGCTTCAAATTTCATTTCACGTAAATACTCTTTGGGATTGATGAAATGCTAGAAAAACATGGGAAACCACTCCGACTTCCGGAACCCACCGTTAAACGGAAATAAACTTTTTTTTTTTTCAATTATTTTCTTCATTCAATTATTTCTGCCAGAATTATGACATTGCTTGAAATTTTATTTCACGTAAATACTCTTTGGGATATATGAAATGCTAGAAAAAAATAGGAAACCACTCCGACTTCCGGAACCCACCGTTAAACGGAAATAAAATCTTTTTTTTTTTCAATTATTTTCTCTATTATATTATTTTACCCAGAATTATGACATTGCTTCAAATTTCATTTCACGTAAATACTCTTTCGGATTGATAAAATGCTAGAAAGAATAGGAAACCACTCCGACTTCCGAAACCCACCGTTAAACGGAAATAAAATCTTTTTTTTTTCAATTATTTTTTTTATTCAATTATTTCAGCCAGAATTATGACATTGCTCGAAATGTTATTTCACGTAAATACTCTTTGGGATATATAAAATGCTAGAAAAAAATAGGAAACCACTTCGACTCCCGGAACCCACCGTTAAACGGAAATAAAATCTTTTTTTTTTCAATTAATTTCTCGATTATATTATTTCACCCAGAATTATGAGATTGCCTAAAATTTTATTTCACGTAAATACTCTTTCGCATTGATAAAATGCTAGAAAAAATAGGAAACCACTCCGACTTCCGGAACCCACCGTTAAACGGAAATAAAATCTTTTTTTTTTCAATTATTTTCTTTATTCAATTATTTCTGCCAGAATTATGACATTGCTTGAAATTTTATTTCACGTAAATACTCTTTGGGATATATAAAATGCTAGAAAAAAATAGACAACCAGTTCGACTTCCGGAACCCACCGTTAAACGGAAATAACATCTTTTTTTTTCAATTATTTTCTCTATTATATTATTTCACCCAGAATTATGACATTGCTTCAAATTTCATTTCACGTAAATACTCTTTCGGATTGATAAAATGCTAGAAAAAATAGGAAACCACTCCGACTTCCGGAACCCACCGTTAAACGGAAATAAAATCTTTTTTTTTTCAATTATTTTCTCTATTATATTATTTCACCCAGAATTATGACATTGCTTCAAATTTTATTTCACGTAAATACTCTTTGGGATTGATGAAATGCTAGAAAAACATGGGAAACCACTCCGACTTCCGGAACCCACCGTTAAACGGAAATAAACTTTTTTTTTTTTCAATTATTTTCTTCATTCAATTATTTCTGCCAGAATTATGACATTGCTTGAAATTTTATTTCACGTAAATACTCTTTGGGATATATGAAATGCTAGAAAAAAATAGGAAACCACTCCGACTTCCGGAACCCACCGTTAAACGGAAATAAAATCTTTTTTTTTTTTCAATTATTTTCTCTATTATATTATTTTACCCAGAATTATGACATTGCTTCAAATTTCATTTCACGTAAATACTCTTTCGGATTGATAAAATGCTAGAAAGAATAGGAAACCACTCCGACTTCCGAAACCCACCGTTAAACGGAAATAAAATCTTTTTTTTTTCAATTATTTTTTTTATTCAATTATTTCAGCCAGAATTATGACATTGCTCGAAATGTTATTTCACGTAAATACTCTTTGGGACATATAAAATGCTAGAAAAAAATAGGAAACCACTTCGACTCCCGGAACCCACCGTTAAACGGAAATAAAATCTTTTTTTTTTCAATTAATTTCTCGATTATATTATTTCACCCAGAATTATGAGATTGCCTAAAATTTTATTTCACGTAAATACTCTTTCGCATTGATAAAATGCTAGAAAAAATAGGAAACCACTCCGACTTCCGGAACCCACCGTTAAACGGAAATAAAATCTTTTTTTTTTCAATTATTTTCTTTATTCAATTATTTCTGCCAGAATTATGACATTGCTTGAAATTTTATTTCACGTAAATACTCTTTGGGATATATAAAATGCTAGAAAAAAATAGACAACCAGTTCGACTTCCGGAACCCACCGTTAAACGGAAATAACATCTTTTTTTTTCAATTATTTTCTCTATTATATTATTTCACCCAGAATTATGACATTGCTTCAAATTTCATTTCACGTAAATACTCTTTCGGATTGATAAAATGCTAGAAAAAATAGGAAACCACTCCGACTTCCGGAACCCACCGTTAAACGGAAATAAAATCTTTTTTTTTCGATTAATTTCTCGATTATATTATTGCACCCAGAATTATGACATTGCTTGAAATTTTATTTCACGTGAATACTCTTTGAGATTGATAAAATGCTAAAAAAAAATAGGAAATCACTGCGACTTCCGGAACCCACCGTTAAACGGAAATAAAATCTGTTTATTTTTTCAATTATTTTCTTTATTTAATTATTTCTGCCAGAATTATGACATTGCTCAAAATGTTATTTCACGTAAATACTCTTTGAGATTGATAAAATGCTAGAAAAACATGGAAAACCACTCCGACTTCCGGAACCCACCGTTAAACGGAAATAAAATCTTTTTTTTTCAATTATTTTCTTTATTTAATTATTTCTGCCAGAATTATGACATTGCTTGGAATTTTATTTCACGTAAATACTCTTTGGGATTGATAAAATGCTAAAAAAAAATAGGAAACCGCTCCGACTTCCGGACCCCACCGTTAAACGGAAATAAAAACTTTTTTTTTTCAATTATTTTATCTATTATATTATTTCACCCAGAATTATGACATTGCTTGAAATTTTATTTCACGTGAATACTCTTTGGGATTGATAAAATGCTAGAAAAAAATAGGAAACCACTCCGACTTCCGGAACCCAGCGTTAAAAGGAAATAAAATCTTTTTTTTTCCAATTATTTTCCTTATTTAATTATTTCTGCCAGAATTATGACATTGCTTGAAATTTTATTTCACGTAAATACTCTTTGGGATTGATAAAATGCTAGAAAGAAATAGGAAACCACTCCGACTTCCAGAACCCATCGTTAAACGGAAATAAAATCTTTTTTTTAAATTAATTTGTCGATTATATTATTGCACCCAGAATTATGACATTGCTCGAAATTTCATTTCGCGTAAATAATCTTTGGGATTGATGAAATGCTAGAAAAACATGGGAACCCACTCCGACTTCCGGAACCCAGCGTTAAACGGAATTAAAATCTTTTTTTTTCAATTATTTTCTTTGTTTAATTATTTCTGCCAGAATTATGACATTGCTTGAAATTTTATTTCACGTAAATACTCTTTGGGATTGATAAAATGCTAGAAAAAAATAGGAAACCACTCCGACTTCCGGAACCCATCGTTAAACGGAAATAAAATCTTTTTTTTTTCAATTATTTTCTCTATTATATTATTTCACCCAGAATTATGACATTGCTTGAAATTTTATTTCACGTGAATACTCTTTCGGATTGATGAAATGCTAAAAAAAAATAGGAAATCACTGCGACTTCCGGAACCCACCGTTAAACGGAAATAAAATCTTTTTTTTTTTCCAATTATTTTTCTTATTTAATTATTTCAGAGAGAATTATGACATTGCTTCAAATTTCATTTCACGTAAATACTCTTTGGGATTGATAAAATGCTAGAAAAAAAAAGGAAACCACTCCGACTTCCGGAACCCACCGTTAAACGGAAATAAAATCTTTTTTTTTTTCAATTATTTTCTCTATTATATTATTTCACCCAGAATTATGACATTGCTTCAAATTTCATTTCACGTTAATACTCTTTGGGATTGATGAAATGCTAGAAAAACATGGGAAACCACTCCGACTTCCGGAACCCACCGTTAAACGGAAATAAACTTTTTTTTTTTTCAATTATTTTCTTCATTCAATTATTTCAGCCAGAATTATGACATTGCTCGAAATGTTATTTCACGTAAATACTCTTTGGGATTAATAAAATGCTAGAAAAAAATGGGAAACCACTCCGCTTTCCGGAACCCAGCGTTAAACGGAAATAAAATCTTTTTTTTTCAATTATTTTCTTTGTTCAATTATTTCAGAGGGAATTATGACATTGCTTCAAATTTCATTTCACGTAAATACTCTTTGGGATTGATAAAATGCTAGAAAAAATAGGAAACCACTCCGACTTCCGAAACCCACCGTTAAACGGAAATAAAATCTTTTTTTTTTCAATTATTTTTTTTATTCAATTATTTCAGCCAGAATTATGACATTGCTCGAAATGTTATTTCACGTAAATACTCTTTGGGATTAATAAAATGCTAGAAAAAAATGGGAAACCACTCCGCTTTCCGGAACCCAGCGTTAAACGGAAATAAAATCTTTTTTTTTCAATTATTTTCTCTATTATATTATTTCACCCAGAATTATGACATTGCTTGAAATTTTATTTCACGTAAATACTCTTTCGGATTGATAAAATGCTGAAAAAAAATGGGAAATCACTGCGACTTCCGGAACCCACCGTTAAACGGAAATAAAATCTTTTTTTTTCCAATTATTTTCCTTATTTAATTATTTCTGCCAGAATTATGACATTGTTTGAAATTTTATTTCACGTAAATACTCTTTGGGATTGATAAAATGCTAAAAAAAAATAGGAAACCACTCCGACTTCCGGAACCCATCGTTAAACGGAAATAAAATCTTTTTTTTTCAATTAATTTCTCGATTATATTATTGCACCCAGAATTATGACATTGCTCGAAATTTCATTTCGCGTAAATAATCTTTGGGATTGATGAAATGCTAGAAAAACATGGGAACCCACTCCGACTTCCGGAACCCAGCGTTAAACGGAATTAAAATCTTTTTTTTTCAATTATTTTCTTTGTTTAATTATTTCTGCCAGAATCATGACATTGCTTGAAATTTTATTTCACGTAAATACTCTTTGGGATTGATAAAATGCTAGAAAAAAATAGGAAACCACTCCGACCCCCGGAACCCATCGTTAAACGGAAATAAAATCTTTTTTTTTTCAATTATTTTCTCTATTATATTATTTCACCCAGAATTATGACATTGCTTGAAATTTTATTTCACGTGAATACTCTTTCGGATTGATGAAATGCTAAAAAAAAATAGGAAATCACTGCGACTTCCGGAACCCACCGTTAAACGGAAATAAAATCTTTTTTTTTTTTCAATTATTTTTCTTATTTAATTATTTCAGAGAGAATCATGACATTGCTTCAAATTATATTTCACGTAAATACTCTTTGGGATTGATAAAATGCAAAAAAAAAATAGGAAACCACTCCGACTTCCGGAACCCATCGTTAAACGGAAATAAAATCTTTTTTTTTCAATTAATTTCTCGATTATATTATTGCACCCAGAATTATGACATTGCTCGAAATTTCATTTCGCGTAAATAATCTTTGGGATTGATGAAATGCTAGAAGAACATGGGAACCCACTCCGACTTCCGGAACCCAGCGTTAAACGGAATTAAAATCTTTTTTTTTCAATTATTTTCTTTGTTTAATTATTTCTGCCAGAATTATGACATTGCTTGAAATTTTATTTCACGTAAATACTCTTTGGGATTGATAAAATGCTAGAAAAAAATAGGAAACCACTCCGACTCCCGGAACCCATCGTTAAACGGAAATAAAATCTTTTTTTTTTCAATTATTTTCTCTATTATATTATTTCACCCAGAATTATGACATTGCTTAAAATTTCATTGCACGTAAATACTCTTTGGGATTGATCAAATGCTAGAAGAAATAGGAAACCACTCCGACTTCCGGAACCCACCGTTAAACGGAAATAAAATCTTTTTTTTCGATTAATTTCTCGATTATATTATTGCACTCAGAACTATGACATTGCTTGAAATTTTATTTCACGTAAATACTCTTTGGAATTGATAAAATGCTAGAAAAAAATAGGAAATCACTGCGACTTCCGGAACCCACCGTTAAACGGAAATAAAATCTTTTTTTTTTCAATTATTTTTTTTATTTAATTATTTCAGCCAGAATTATGACATTGCTCGAAATGTTATTCTACGTAAATACTCTTTGGGATTGATAAAATGCTAGAAAAAAATGCGAAACCACTCCGACTCCCGGAACCTAGCGTTAAACGGAAATAAATCTTTTTTTTTTAAATTATTTTCTTTATTTAATTATTTCTGCCAGAATTATGACATTGCTTGAAATTTTATTTCACGTAAATACTCTTTGGGATTGATAAAATGCTGGAAAAAAAAGGAAACCACTCCGACTTCCGGAACCCACCGTTAAACGGAGATAAAATCTTTTTTTTTTCAATTATTTTCTCTATTATATTATTTCACCCAGAATTATGACATTGCTTGAAATTTCATTTCACATAAATACTCTTTCGGATTATTAAAATGCTAGAAAAAAATAGGAAACCACTGCGACTTCCGGAACCCACCCTCAAACGGAAATGAAATCCTTATTTTCTCAATCATTTTCTCTATTATATTATTTCGACCAGAATTGTGACAGTGCTCAAAATTTTAATTCACATAAATACTCTTTGGGATTGATAAAATGCTAGAAAACAATAGGAAACTACTCCGACTCCCGGAACCCACCGTTAAACGGAAATAAAATCTTTTTTGTTTCAATTAATTTCTCGATTATATTATTTCACCCAGAATTATGAGATTGCCTAAAATTTTATTTCACGTAAATACTCTTTCGCATTGATAAAATGCTAAAAAAAATAGGAAACCACCCCGACTTCCGGAACCCACCGTTAAACGGAAATAAAATCTTTTTTTTCAATTAATTTCTCGATTATATTATTTCACCCAGAATTATGACATTGCTTCAAATTTCATTTCACGTAAATACTCTTTGGAATTGATGAAATGCTAGAAAAACATGGGAAACCACTCCGACTTCCGGAACCCACCGTTAAACGGAAATAAAATCTTTTTTTTTTCAATTATTTTCTTTATTCAATTATTTCTGCCAGAATTATGACATTGCTTGAAATTTTATTTCACGTAAATACTCTTTGGGATATATAAAATGCTAGAAAAAAATAGGAAACCACTCCGACTTCCGGAACCCACCGTTAAACGGAAATAAAATCTTTTTTTTTCCAATTATTTTCTCTATTATATTATTTCACCCAGAATTATGACATTGCTTCAAATTTCATTTCACGTAAATACTCTTTCGGATTGATAAAATGCTAAAAAAAAATAGGAAATCACTGCGACTTCGGGAACCCACCGTTAAACGGAAATAAAATCTTTTTTTTCAATTATTTTCGTTATTTAATTATTTCAGCCAGAATTATGACATTGCATGAAATTTTATTTCATGTGAATACTCTTTCGGACTGATAAAATTCTAGAAAAAAATAGGAAACCACCCCGACTTCCGGAACCCACCCTCAAACGGAAATGAAATCCTTATTTTCTCAATTATTTTCTCTATTATATTATTTCGACCAGAATTGTGACAGTGCTCAAAATTTTAATTCACATAAATACTCTTTGGGATTGATAAAATGCTAGAAAACAATAGGAAACTACTCCGACTCCCGGAACCCACCGTTAAACGGAGATAAAATCTTTTTTTTTTCAATTAATTTATTGATTATATTATTTCACCCAGAATTATGAGATTGCCTAAAATTTTATTTCACGTCAATACTCTTTCGCATTGATAAAATGCTAGAAGAAATAGGAAACCACTCCGACTTCCGGAACCCACCGTTAAACGGAAATAAAATCTTTTTTTTCAATTAATTTCTCGATTATATTATTTCACCCAGAATTATGGCATTGCTTCAAATTTCATTTCACGTAAATACTCTTTGGGATTGATGAAATGCTAGAAAAACATGGGAAACCACTCCGACTTCCGGAACCCACCGTTAAACGGAAATAAAATCTTTTTTTTTTCAATTATTTTCTTCATTCAATTATTTCTGCCAGAATTATGACATTGCTTGAAATTTTATTTCACGTCAATACTCTTTGGGATTATTAAAATGCTACAAAGAAATGGGAAACCAGTCCGACTTCCGGAACCCAGCGTTAAAAGGAAATAAAATCTTTTTTTTTCCGATTATTTTCCTTATTTAATTATTTCTGCCAGAATTATGACATTGCTTGAAATTATATTTCACGTAAATACTCTTTGGGATTGATAAAATGCTAGAAAGAAATAGGAAACCACTCCGACTTCCAGAACCCATCGTTAAACGGAAATAAAATCTTTTTTTTTAATTAATTTCTCGATTATATTATTGCACCCGGAATTATGACATTGCTCGAAATTTCATTTCGCGTAAATAATCTTTGGGATTGATGAAATGCTAGAAAAACATGGGAAACCACTCCGACTTTCGGAACCCAGCGTTAAACGGAAATAAAATCTTTTTTTTTTTAATTATTTTCTTTGTTTAATTATTTCTGCCAGAATTATGACATTGCTTGAAATTTTATTCCACGTAAATACTCTTTGGGATTGATAAAAATGCTAGAAAGAAATAGAAAACCACTCCGACTTCCGGAACCCATCGTTAAACGGAAATAAAATCTTTTTTTTAATTAATTTCTCGATTATATTATTGCACCCAGAATTATGACATTGCTCGAAATTTCATTTCGCGTAAATAATCTTTGGGATTGATGAAATGCTAAAAAAACATGGGAAACCACTCCGACTTCCGGAACCCACCGTTAAACGGAAATAAAATCTTTTTTTTTTCAATTATTTTCTTTATTTAATTATTTCAGCCAGAATTATGACATTGCTTAAAATTTCATTGCACGTAAATACTCTTTGGGATTGATCAAATGCTAGAAGAAATAGGAAACCACTCCGACTTCCGGAACCCACCGTTAAACGGAAATAAAATCTTTTTTTTCGATTAATTTCTCGATTATATTATTGCACTCAGAACTATGACATTGCTTGAAATTTTATTTCACGTAAATACTCTTTGGAATTGATAAAATGCTAGAAAAAAATAGGAAATCACTGCGACTTCCGGAACCCACCGTTAAACGGAAATAAAATCTTTTTTTTTTGAATTATTTTTTTTATTTAATTATTTCAGCCAGAATTATGACATTGCTCGAAATGTTATTCCACGTAAATACTCTTTGGGATTGATAAAATGCTAGAAAAAAATGGGAAACCACTCCGACTCCCGGAACCTAGCGTTAAACGGAAATAAATCTTTTTTTTTTTAAATTATTTTCTTTATTTAATTATTTCTGCCAGAATTATGACATTGCTTGAAATTTTATTTCACGTAAATACTCTTTGGGATATATAAAATGCTAGAAAAAAATAGGAAACCACTCCGACTTCCGGAACCCACCGTTAAACGGAAATAAAATCTTTTTTTTCCAATTATTTTCTCTATTATATTATTTCACCCAGAATTATGACATTGCTTCAAATTTCATTTCACGTCAATACTCTTTGGAATTGATGAAATGATAGAAAAAAATGGGAAATCACTGCGACTTGCGGAACCCACCGTTAAACGAAAATAAAATCTTTTTTTTTCAATTAATTTCTCGATTATATTATTGCACCCAGAATTATGACATTGCTCGAAATTTTATTTCGCGTAAATAATCTTTGGGATTAATGAAATGCTAGAAAAACATGGGAACCCACTCCGACTTCCGGAACCCAGCGTTAAACGGAAATAAAATCTTTTTTTTTCAATTATTTTCTTTGTTTAATTATTTCAGAGGGAATTATGACATTGCTTCAAATTTCATTTCACGTAAATACTCTTTGGGATTGATAAAATACTAGAAAAAAAAAGGAAACCACTCCGACTTCCGGAACCCACCGTTAAACGGAAATAAAATCTTTTTTTTTTCAATTATTTTCTCTATTATATTATTTCACCCAGAATTATGACATTGCTTCAAATCTCATTTCACGTTAATACTCTTTGGGATTGATGAAATGCTAGAAAAACATGGGAAACCACTCCGACTTCCGGAACCCACCGTTAAACGGAAATAAACTTTTTTTTTTTTCAATTATTTTCTTCATTCAATTATTTCTGCCAGAATTATGACATTGCTTGAAATTTTATTTCACGTAAATACTCTTTGGGATATATGAAATGCTAGAAAAAAATAGGAAACCACTCCGACTTCCGGAACCCACCGTTAAACGGAAATAAAATCTTTTTTTTTTTCAATTATTTTCTCTATTATATGATTTTACCCAGAATTATGACATTGCTTCAAATTTCATTTCACGTAAATACTCTTTCGGATTGATAAAATGCTAGAAAAAATAGGAAACCACTCCGACTTCCGAAACCCACCGTTAAACGGAAATAAAATCTTTTTTTTTTCAATTATTTTTTTTATTCAATTATTTCAGCCAGAATTATGACATTGCTCGAAATGTTATTTCACGTAAATACTCTTTGGGATTAATAAAATGCTAGAAAAAAATGGGAAACCACTCCGCTTTCCGGAACCCAGCGTTAAACGGAAATAAAATCTTTTTTTTTCAATTATTTTCTCTATTATATTATTTCACCCAGAATTATGACATTGCTTGAAATTTTATTTCACGTAAATACTCTTTCGGATTGATAAAATGCTGAAAAAAAATAGGAAATCACTGCGACTTCCGGAACCCACCGTTAAACGGAAATGAAATCTTTTTTTTTCCAATTATTTTCCTTATTTAATTATTTCTGCCAGAATTATGACATTGCTTGAAATTTTATTTCACGTAAATACTCTTTGGGATTGATAAAATGCTAGAAAAAAATAGGAAACCACTCCGACTTCCGGAACCCATCGTTAAACGGAAATAAAATCTTTTTTTTTCAATTAATTTCTCGATTATATTATTGCACCCAGAATTATGACATTGCTCGAAATTTCATTTCGCGTAAATAATCTTTGGGATTGATGAAATGCTAGAAAAACATGGGAACCCACTCCGACTTCCGGAACCCAGCGTTAAACGGAATTAAAATCTTTTTTTTTCAATTATTTTCTTTGTTTAATTATTTCTGCCAGAATTATGACATTGCTTGAAATTTTATTTCACGTAAATACTTTTTGGGATTGATAAAATGCTAGAAAAAAATAGGAAACCACTCCGACTTCCGGAACCCATCGTTAAACGGAAATAAAATCTTTTTTTTTTCAATTATTTTCTCTATTATATTATTTCACCCAGAATTATGACATTGCTTGAAATTTTATTTCACGTGAATACTCTTTCGGATTGATGAAATGCTAAAAAAAAATAGGAAATCACTGCGACTTCCGGAACCCACCGTTAAACGGAAATAAAATCTTTTTTTTTTTTCAATTATTTTTCTTATTTAATTATTTCAGAGAGAATTATGACATTGCTTCAAATTTCATTTCACGTAAATACTCTTTGGGATTGATAAAATGCTAGAAAAAAAAAGGAAACCACTCCGACTTCCGGAACCCACCGTTAAACGGAAATAAAATCTTTTTTTTTTTCAATTATTTTCTCTATTATATTATTTCACCCAGAATTATGACATTGCTTCAAATTTCATTTCACGTTAATACTCTTTGGGATTGATGAAATGCTAGAAAAACATGGGAAACCACTCCGACTTCCGGAACCCAGCGTTAAACGGAAATAAAATCTTTTTTTTTCAATTATTTTCTTTGTTCAATTATTTCAGAGGGAATTATGACATTGCTTCAAATTTCATTTCACGTAAATACTCTTTGGGATTGATAAAATACTAGAAAAAAAAAGGAAACCACTCCGACTTCCGGAACACACCGTTAAACGGAAATAAAATCTTTTTTTTTTCAATTATTTTCT
Source organism: Tenthredo livida (assembly GCA_963992785.1). Classification (NCBI taxonomy): domain Eukaryota; kingdom Metazoa; phylum Arthropoda; class Insecta; order Hymenoptera; family Tenthredinidae; genus Tenthredo; species Tenthredo livida. Next base: position 8,385,789 of record OZ023073.1, read on the forward strand.
CTATTATATTATTTCACCCAGAATTATGACATTGCTTCAAATTTCATTTCACGTTAATACTCTTTGGGATTGATGAAATGCTAGAAAAACATGGGAAACCACTCCGACTTCCGGAACCCACCGTTAAACGGAAATAAACTTTTTTTTTTTTCAATTATTTTCTTCATTCAATTATTTCTGCCAGAATTATGACATTGCTTGAAATTTTATTTCACGTAAATACTCTTTGGGATATATGAAATGCTAGAAAAAAATAGGAAACCACTCCGACTTCCGGAACCCACCGTTAAACGGAAATGAAATCTTTTTTTTTTTCAATTATTTTCTCTATTATATTATTTTACCCAGAATTATGACATTGCTTCAAATTTCATTTCACGTAAATACTCTTTCGGATTGATAAAATGCTAGAAAAAATAGGAAACCACTCCGACTTCCGAAACCCACCGTTAAACGGAAATAAAATCTTTTTTTTCAATTAATTTCTCGATTATATTATTGCACTCAGAACTATGACATTGCTTAAAATTTTATTTCACGTAAATACTCTTTGAGATTGATAAAATGCTAGAAAAAAATAGGAAATCACTGCGACTTCCGGAACCCACCGTTAAACGGAAATAAAATCTTTTTTTTTTCAATTATTTTTTTTATTCAATTATTTCAGCCAGAATTATGACATTGCTCGAAATGTTATTTCACGTAAATACTCTTTGGGATTAATAAAATGCTAGAAAAAAATGGGAAACCACTCCGCTTTCCGGAACCCAGCGTTAAACGGAAATAAAATCTTTTTTTTTCAATTATTTTCTCTATTATATTATTTCACCCAGAATTATGACATTGCTTGAAATTTTATTTCACGTAAATACTCTTTCGGATTGATAAAATGCTGAAAAAAAATGGGAAATCACTGCGACTTCCGGAACCCACCGTTAAACGGAAATAAAATCTTTTTTTTTCCAATTATTTTCCTTATTCAATTATTTCTGCCAGAATTATGACATTGTTTGAAATTTTATTTCACGTAAATACTCTTTGGGATTGATAAAATGCTAAAAAAAAATAGGAAACCACTCCGACTTCCGGAACCCATCGTTAAACGGAAATAAAATCTTTTTTTTTCAATTAATTTCTCGATTATATTATTGCACCCAGAATTATGACATTGCTCGAAATTTCATTTCGCGTAAATAATCTTTGGGATTGATGAAATGCTAGAAAAACATGGGAACCCACTCCGACTTCCGGAACCCAGCGTTAAACGGAACGAAAATCTTTTTTTTTCAATTATTTTCTTTGTTTAATTATTTCTGCCAGAATTATGACATTGCTTGAAATTTTATTTCACGTAAATACTCTTTGGGATTGATAAAATGCTAGAAAAAAATAGGAAACCACTCCGACTTCCGGAACCCATCGTTAAACGGAAATAAAATCTTTTTTTTTTCAATTATTTTCTCTATTATATTATTTCACCCAGAATTATGACATTGCTTGAAATTTTATTTCACGTGAATACTCTTTCGGATTGATGAAATGCTAAAAAAAAATAGGAAATCACTGCGACTTCCGGAACCCACCGTTAAACGGAAATAAAATCTTTTTTTTTTTTCAATTATTTTTCTTATTTAATTATTTCAGAGAGAATCATGACATTGCTTCAAATTTTATTTCACGTAAATACTCTTTGGGATTGATAAAATGCTAAAAAAAAATAGGAAACCACTCCGACTTCCGGAACCCATCGTTAAACGGAAATAAAATCTTTTTTTTCCAATTAATTTCTCGATTATATTATTGCACCCAGAATTATGACATTGCTCGAAATTTCATTTCGCGTAAATAATCTTTGGAATTGATGAAATGCTAGAAAAACATGGGAACCCACTCCGACTTCCGGAACCCAGCGTTAAACGGAATTAAAATCTTTTTTTTTCAATTATTTTCTTTGTTTAATTATTTCTGCCAGAATTATGACATTGCTTGAAATTTTATTTCACGTAAATACTCTTTGGGATTGATAAAATGCTAGAAAAAAATAGGAAACCACTCCGACTTCCGGAACCCATCGTTAAACGGAAATAAAATCTTTTTTTTTTCAATTATTTTCTCTATTATATTATTTCACCCAGAATTATGACATTGCTTAAAATTTCATTGCACGTAAATACTCTTTGGGATTGATCAAATGCTAGAAGAAATAGGAAACCACTCCGACTTCCGGAACCCACCGTTAAACGGAAATAAAATCTTTTTTTTCGATTAATTTCTCGATTATATTATTGCACTCAGAACTATGACATTGCTTGAAATTTTATTTCACGTAAATACTCTTTGGAATTGATAAAATGCTAGAAAAAAATAGGAAATCACTGCGACTTCCGGAACCCACCGTTAAACGGAAATAAAATCTTTTTTTTTTCAATTATTTTTTTTATTTAATTATTTCAGCCAGAATTATGACATTGCTCGAAATGTTATTCCACGTAAATACTCTTTGGGATTGATAAAATGCTAGAAAAAAATGGGAAACCACTCCGACTCCCGGAACCTAGCGTTAAACGGAAATAAATCTTTTTTTTTTAAATTATTTTCTTTATTTAATTATTTCTGCCAGAATTATGACATTGCTTGAAATTTTATTCCACGTAAATACTCTTTGGGATTGATAAAATGCTGGAAAAAAAAGGAAACCACTCCGACTTCCGGAACCCACCGTTAAACGGAGATAAAATCTTTTTTTTTTCAATTATTTTCTCTATTATATTATTTCACCCAGAATTATGACATTGCTTGAAATTTCATTTCACATAAATACTCTTTCGGATTATTAAAATGCTAGAAAAAAATAGGAAACCACTGCGACTTCCGGAACCCACCCTCAAACGGAAATGAAATCCTTATTTTCTCAATCATTTTCTCTATTATATTATTTCGACCAGAATTGTGACAGTGCTCAAAATTTTAATTCACATAAATACTCTTTGGGATTGATAAAATGCTAGAAAACAATAGGAAACTACTCCGACTCCCGGAACCCACCGTTAAACGGAAATAAAATCTTTTTTTTTTCAATTAATTTCTCGATTATATTATTTCACCCAGAATTATGAGATTGCCTAAAATTTTATTTCACGTAAATACTCTTTCGCATTGATAAAATGCTAGAAAAAATAGGAAACCACCCCGACTTCCGGAACCCACCGTTAAACGGAAATAAAATCTTTTTTTTCAATTAATTTCTCGATTATATTATTTCACCCAGAATTATGACATTGCTTCAAATTTCATTTCACGTAAATACTCTTTGGAATTGATGAAATGCTAGAAAAACATGGGAAACCACTCCGACTTCCGGAACCCACCGTTAAACGGAAATAAAATCTTTTTTTTTTCAATCATTTTCTTTATTCAATTATTTCTGCCAGAATTATGACATTGCTTGAAATTTTATTTCACGTAAATACTCTTTGGGATATATGAAATGCTAGAAAATAATAGGAAACCACTCCGACTTCCGGAACCGACCGTTAAACGGAAAAAAAATCTTTTTTTTTTTCAATTATTTTCTCTATTATATTATTTCACCCAGAATTATGACATTGCTTCAAATTTCATTTCACGTTAATACTCTTTGGGATTGATGAAATGCTAGAAAAACATGGAAAACCACTCCGACTTCCGGAACCCACCGTTAAACGGAAATAAACTTTTTTTTTTTCAATTATTTTCTTCATTCAATTATTTCTGCCAGAATTATGACATTGCTTGAAATTTTATTTCACGTAAATACTCTTTGGGATATATGAAATGCTAGAAAAAAATAGGAAACCACTCCGACTTCCGGAACCCACCGTTAAACGGAAATAAAATCTTTTTTTTTTTCAATTATTTTCTCTATTATATTATTTTACCCAGAATTATGACATTGCTTCAAATTTCATTTCACGTAAATACTCTTTCGGATTGATAAAATGCTAGAAAAAATAGGAAACCACTCCGACTTCCGAAACCCACCGTTAAACGGAAATAAAATCTTTTTTTTCAATTAATTTCTCGATTATATTATTGCACTCAGAACTATGACATTGCTTAAAATTTTATTTCACGTAAATACTCTTTGAGATAGATAAAATGCTAGAAAAAAATAGGAACCCACTCCGACTTCCGGAACCCAGCGTTAAACGGAAATAAAATCTTTTTTTTTTCAATTATTTTTTTTATTCAATTATTTCAGCCAGAATTATGACATTGCTCGAAATGTTATTTCACGTAAATACTCTTTGGGATTAATAAAATGCTAGAAAAAAATGGGAAACCACTCCGCTTTCCGGAACCCAGCGTTAAACGGAAATAAAATCATTTTTTTTCAATTATTTTCTTTGTTCAATTATTTCAGAGGGAATTATGACATTGCTTCAAATTTCATTTCACGTAAATACTCTTTGGGATTGATAAAATACTAGAAAAAAAAAGGAAACCACTCCGACTTCCGGAACCCACCGTTAAACGGAAATAAAATCTTTTTTTTTTCAATTATTTTCTCTATTATATTATTTCACCCAGAATTATGACATTGCTTCAAATTTCATTTCACGTTAATACTCTTTGGGATTGATGAAATGCTAGAAAAACATGGGAAACCACTCCGACTTCCGGAACCCACCGTTAAACGGAAATAAACTTTTTTTTTTTTCAATTATTTTCTTCATTCAATTATTTCTGCCAGAATTATGACATTGCTTGAAATTTTATTTCACGTAAATACTCTTTGGGATATATGAAATGCTAGAAAAAAATAGGAAACCACTCCGACTTCCGGAACCCACCGTTAAACGGAAATGAAATCTTTTTTTTTTTCGATTATTTTCTCTATTATATTATTTTACCCAGAATTATGACATTGCTTCAAATTTCATTTCACGTAAATACTCTTTCGGATTGATAAAATGCTAGAAAAAATAGGAAACCACTCCGACTTCCGAAACCCACCGTTAAACGGAAATAAAATCTTTTTTTTCAATTAATTTCTCGATTATATTATTGCACTCAGAACTATGACATTGCTTAAAATTTTATTTCACGTAAATACTCTTTGAGATTGATAAAATGCTAGAAAAAAATAGGAAATCACTGCGACTTCCGGAACCCACCGTTAAACGGAAATAAAATCTTTTTTTTTTCAATTATTTTTTTTATTCAATTATTTCAGCCAGAATTATGACATTGCTCGAAATGTTATTCCACGTAAATACTCTTTGGGATTAATAAAATGCTAGAAAAAAATGGGAAACCACTCCGCTTTCCGGAACCCAGCGTTAAACGGAAATAAAATCTTTTTTTTTCAATTATTTTCTCTATTATATTATTTCACCCAGAATTATGACATTGCTTGAAATTTTATTTCACGTAAATACTCTTTCGGATTGATAAAATGCTGAAAAAAAATGGGAAATCACTGCGACTTCCGGAACCCACCGTTAAACGGAAATAAAATCTTTTTTTTTCCAATTATTTTCCTTATTTAATTATTTCTGCCAGAATTATGACATTGTTTGAAATTTTATTTCACGTAAATACTCTTTGGGATTGATAAAATGCTAAAAAAAAATAGGAAACCACTCCGACTTCCGGAACCCATCGTTAAACGGAAATAAAATCTTTTTTTTTCAATTAATTTCTCGATTATATTATTGCACCCAGAATTATGACATTGCTCGAAATTTCATTTCGCGTAAATAATCTTTGGGATTGATGAAATGCTAGAAAAACATGGGAACCCACTCCGACTTCCGGAACCCAGCGTTAAACGGAATTAAAATCTTTTTTTTTCAATTATTTTCTTTGTTTAATTATTTCTGCCAGAATTATGACATTGCTTGAAATTTTATTTCACGTAAATACTCTTTGGGATTGATAAAATGCTAGAAAAAAATAGGAAACCACTCCGACTTCCGGAACCCATCGTTAAACGGAAATAAAATCTTTTTTTTTTCAATTATTTTCTCTATTATATTATTTCACCCAGAATTATGACATTGCTTGAAATTTTATTTCACGTGAATACTCTTTCGGATTGATGAAATGCTAAAAAAAAATAGGAAATCACTGCGACTTCCGGAACCCACCGTTAAACGGAAATAAAATCTTTTTTTTTTTTCAATTATTTTTCTTATTTAATTATTTCAGAGAGAATCATGACATTGCTTCAAATTTTATTTCACGTAAATACTCTTTGGGATTGATAAAATGCTAAAAAAAAATAGGAAACCACTCCGACTTCCGGAACCCATCGTTAAACGGAAATAAAATCTTTTTTTTTCAATTAATTTCTCGATTATATTATTGCACCCAGAATTATGACATTGCTCGAAATTTCATTTCGCGTAAATAATCTTTGGGATTGATGAAATGCTAGAAAAACATGGGAACCCACTCCGACTTCCGGAACCCAGCGTTAAACGGAATTAAAATCTTTTTTTTTCAATTATTTTCTTTGTTTAATTATTTCTGCCAGAATTATGACATTGCTTGAAATTTTATTTCACGTAAATACTCTTTGGGATTGATAAAATGCTAGAAAAAAATAGGAAACCACTCCGACTTCCGGAACCCATCGTTAAACGGAAATAAAATCTTTTTTTTTTCAATTATTTTCTCTATTATATTATTTCACCCAGAATTATGACATTGCTTAAAATTTCATTGCACGTAAATACTCTTTGGGATTGATCAAATGCTAGAAGAAATAGGAAACCACTCCGACTTCCGGAACCCACCGTTAAACGGAAATAAAATCTTTTTTTTCGATTAATTTCTCGATTATATTATTGCACTCAGAACTATGACATTGCTTGAAATTTTATTTCACGTAAATACTCTTTGGAATTGATAAAATGCTAGAAAAAAATAGGAAATCACTGCGACTTCCGGAACCCACCGTTAAACGGAAATAAAATCTTTTTTTTTTCAATTATTTTTTTTATTTAATTATTTCAGCCAGAATTATGACATTGCTCGAAATGTTATTCCACGTAAATACTCTTTGGGATCGATAAAATGCTAGAAAAAAATGGGAAACCACTCCGACTCCCGGAACCTAGCGTTAAACGGAAATAAATCTTTTTTTTTTAAATTATTTTCTTTATTTAATTATTTCTGCCAGAATTATGACATTGCTTGAAATTTTATTTCACGTAAATACTCTTTGGGATTGATAAAATGCTGGAAAAAAAAGGAAACCACTCCGACTTCCGGAACCCACCGTTAAACGGAGATAAAATCTTTTTTTTTTCAATTATTTTCTCTATTATATTATTTCACCCAGAATTATGACATTGCTTGAAATTTCATTTCACATAAATACTCTTTCGGATTATTAAAATGCTAGAAAAAAATAGGAAACCACTGCGACTTCCGGAACCCACCCTCAAACGGAAATGAAATCCTTATTTTCTCAATCATTTTCTCTATTATATTATTTCGACCAGAATTGTGACAGTGCTCAAAATTTTAATTCACATGAATACTCTTTGGATTTGATAAAATGCTAGAAAACAATAGGAAACTACTCCGACTCCCGGAACCCACCGTTAAACGGAAATAAAATCTTTTTTTTTTCAATTAATTTCTCGATTATATTATTTCACCCAGAATTATGAGATTGCCTAAAATTTTATTTCACGTAAATACTCTTTCGCATTGATAAAATGCTAGAAAAAATAGGAAACCACCCCGACTTCCGGAACCCACCGTTAAACGGAAATAAAATCTTTTTTTTCAATTAATTTCTCGATTATATTATTTCACCCAGAATTATGACATTGCTTCAAATTTCATTTCACGTAAATACTCTTTGGAATTGATGAAATGCTAGAAAAACATGGGAAACCACTCCGACTTCCGGAACCCACCGTTAAACGGAAATAAAATCTTTTTTTTTTCAATCATTTTCTTTATTCAATTATTTCTGCCAGAATTATGACATTGCTTGAAATTTTATTTCACGTAAATACTCTTTGGGATATATAAAATGCTAGAAAAAAATAGGAAACCACTCCGACTTCCGGAACCCACCGTTAAACGGAAATAAAATCTTTTTTTTTCCAATTATTTTCTCTATTATATTATTTCACCCAGAATTATGACATTGCTTCAAATTTCATTTCACGTAAATACTCTTCCGGATTGATAAAATGCTAAAAAAAAATAGGAAATCACTGCGACTTCGGGAACCCACCGTTAAACGGAAATAAAATCTTTTTTTTCAATTATTTTCGTTATTTAATTATTTCAGCCAGAATTATGACATTGCATGAAATTTTATTTCATGTGAATACTCTTTCGGACTGATAAAATTCTAGAAAAAAATAGGAAACCACCCCGACTTCCGGAACCCACCCTCAAACGGAAATGAAATCCTTATTTTCTCAATTATTTTCTCTATTATATTATTTCGACCAGAATTGTGACAGTGCTCAAAATTTTAATTCACATAAATACTCTTTGGGATTGATAAAATGCTAGAAAACAATAGGAAACTACTCCGACTCCCGGAACCCACCGTTAAACGGAGATAAAATCTTTTTTTTTTCAATTAATTTATTGATTATATTATTTCACCCAGAATTATGAGATTGCCTAAAATTTTATTTCACGTCAATACTCTTTCGCATTGATAAAATGCTAGAAAAAATAGGAAACCACTCCGACTTCCGGAACCCACCGTTAAACGGAAATAAAATCTTTTTTTTCAATTAATTTCTCGATTATATTATTTCACCCAGAATTATGACATTGCTTCAAATTTCATTTCACGTAAATACTCTTTGGGATTGATGAAATGCTAGAAAAACATGGGAAACCACTCCGACTTCCGGAACCCACCGTTAAACGGAAATAAAATCTTTTTTTTTTCAATTATTTTCTTCATTCAATTATTTCTGCCAGAATTATGACATTGCTTGAAATTTTATTTCACGTCAATACTCTTTGGGATTATTAAAATGCTACAGAGAAATGGGAAACCACTCCGACTTCCGGAACCCAGCGTTAAAAGGAAATAAAATCTTTTTTTTTCCGATTATTTTCCTTATTTAATTATTTCTGCCAGAATTATGACATTGCTTGAAATTTTATTTCACGTAAATACTCTTTGGGATTGATAAAATGCTAGAAAGAAATAGGAAACCACTCCGACTTCCAGAACCCATCGTTAAACGGAAATAAAATCTTTTTTTTTAATTAATTTCTCGATTATATTATTGCACCCAGAATTATGACATTGCTCGAAATTTCATTTCGCGTAAATAATCTTTGGGATTGATGAAATGCTAGAAAAACATGGGAAACCACTCCGACTTTCGGAACCCAGCGTTAAACGGAAATAAAATCATTTTTTTTTTAATTATTTTCTTTGTTTAATTATTTCTGCCAGAATTATGACATTGCTTGAAATTTTATTCCACGTAAATACTCTTTGGGATTGATAAAAATGCTAGAAAGAAATAGAAAACCACTCCGACTTCCGGAACCCATCGTTAAACGGAAATAAAATCTTTTTTTTAATTAATTTCTCGATTATATTATTGCACCCAGAATTATGACATTGCTCGAAATTTCATTTCGCGTAAATAATCTTTGGGATTGATGAAATGCTAAAAAAACATGGGAAACCACTCCGACTTCCGGAACCCACCGTTAAACGGAAATAAAATCTTTTTTTTTTCAATTATTTTCTTTATTTAATTATTTCAGCCAGAATTATGACATTGCTTAAAATTTCATTGCACGTAAATACTCTTTGGGATTGATCAAATGCTAGAAGAAATAGGAAACCACTCCGACTTCCGGAACCCACCGTTAAACGGAAATAAAATCTTTTTTTTCGATTAATTTCTCGATTATATTATTGCACTCAGAACTATGACATTGCTTGAAATTTTATTTCACGTAAATACTCTTTGGAATTAATAAAATGCTAGAAAAAAATAGGAAATCACTGCGACTTCCGGAACCCACCGTTAAACGGAAATAAAATCTTTTTTTTTTCAATTATTTTTTTTATTTAATTATTTCAGCCAGAATTATGACATTGCTCGAAATGTTATTCCACGTAAATACTCTTTGGGATTGATAAAATGCTAGAAAAAAATGGGAAACCACTCCGACTCCCGGAACCTAGCGTTAAACGGAAATAAATCTTTTTTTTTTAAATTATTTTCTTTATTTAATTATTTCTGCCAGAATTATGACATTGCTTGAAATTTTATTTCACGTAAATACTCTTTGGGATATATAAAATGCTAGAAAAAAATAGGAAACCACTCCGACTTCCGGAACCCACCGTTAAACGGAAATAAAATCTTTTTTTTCCAATTATTTTCTCTATTATATTATTTCACCCAGAATTATGACATTGCTTCAAATTTCATTTCACGTAAATACTCTTTCGGATTGATAAAATGCTAAAAAAAAATAGGAAATCACTGCGACTTCGGGAACCCACCGTTAAACGGAAATAAAATCTTTTTTTTTTCAATTATTTTCTTTATTCAATTATTTCTGCCAGAATTATGACATTGCTTGAAATTTTATTTCACGTAAATACTTTTTGGGATATATAAAATGCTAGAAAAAAATAGAAAACCAGTTCGACTTCCGGAACCCACCGTTAAACGGAAATAACATCTTTTTTTTTCAATTATTTTCTCTATTATATTATTTCACCCAGAATTATGACATTGCTTCAAATTTCATTTCACGTAAATACTCTTTCGGATTGATAAAATGCTAGAAAAAATAGGAAACCACTCCGACTTCCGGAACCCACCGTTAAACGGAAATAAAATCATTTTTTTTCGATTAATTTCTCGATTATATTATTGCACCCAGAATTATGACATTGCTTGAAATTTTATTTCACGTGAATACTCTTTGAGATTGATAAAATGCTAAAAAAAAATAGGAAATCACTGCGACTTCCGGAACCCACCGTTAAACGGAAATAAAATCTGTTTATTTTTTCAATTATTTTCTTTATTTAATTATTTCTGCCAGAATTATGACATTGCTCAAAATGTTATTTCACGTAAATACTCTTTGAGATTGATGAAATGGTAGAAAAACATGGAAAACCACTCCGACTTCCGGAACCCACCGTTAAACGGAAATAAAATCTTTTTCTTTCAATTATTTTCTTTATTTAATTATTTCTGCCAGAATTATGACATTGCTTGGAATTTTATTTCACGTAAATACTCTTTGGGATTGATAAAATGCTAAAAAAAAATAGGAAACCACTCCGACTTCCGGACCCCACCGTTAAACGGAAATAAAAACTTTTTTTTTTCAATTATTTTATCTATTATATTATTTCACCCAGAATTATGACATTGCTTAAAATTTTATTTCACGTAAATACTCTTTCGGATTGATAAAAAGCTAGAAAGAAATAGAAAACCACTCCGACTTCCGGAACCCACCGTTAAACGGAAATAAAATCTTTTTTTTCTCAATTATTTTCTTTATTCAATTATTTCTGCCAGAATTATGACATTGCTTGAAATTTTATTTCACGTAAATACTCTTTGGGATTGATAAAATGTTAGAAAAAAATAGGAAACCACTCCGACTTCCGGAACCCACCGTTAAACGGAAATAAAATCTTTTTTTTTTCAATTATTTTCTCTATTATATTATTTCACCCAGAATTATGACATTGCTTCAAATTTCATTTCACGTAAATACTCTTTCGGATTGATAAAATGCTAGAAAAAATAGGAAACCACTCCGACTTCCGGAACCCACCGTTAAACGGAAATAAAATCTTTTTTTTCAATTAATTTCTCGATTATATTATTTCACCCAGAATTATGACATTGCTTCAAATTTCATTTCATGTAAATACTCTTTGGGATTGATGAAATGCTAGAAAAACATGGGAAACCACTCCGACTTCCGGAACCCACCGTTAAACGGAAATAAAATCTTTTTTTTTTCAATTATTTTCTTTATTCAATTATTTCTGCCAGAATTATGACATTGCTCGAAATTTTATTTCACGTAAATACTCTTTGGGATATATAAAATGCTAGAAAAAAATAGGAAACCACTTCGACTTCCGGAACCCACCGTTAAACGGAAATAAAATCTTTTTTTTTTTCAATTATTTTCTCTATTATATTATTTCACCCAGAATTATGACATTGCTTCAAATTTCATTTCACGTAAATACTCTTTCGGATTGATAAAATGCTAAAAAAAAATAGGAAATCACTGCGACTTCGGGAACCCACCGTTAAACGGAAATAAAATCTTTTTTTTCTCAATTATTTTCTCTATTATATTATTTCACCCAGAATTATGACATTGCTTCAAATTTCATTTCACGTAAATACTCTTTCGGATTGATAAAATGCTAAAAAAAAATAGGAAATCACTGCGACTTCGGGAACCCACCGTTAAACGGAAATAAAATCTTTTTTTTTTCAATTATTTTCTTCATTCAATTATTTCTGCCAGAATTATGACATTGCTTGAAATTTTATTTCACGTAAATACTCTTTGGGATATATAAAATGCTAGAAAAAAATAGGAAACCACTTCGACTCCCGGAACCCACCGTTAAACGGAAATAAAATCTTTTTTTTTTCAATTAATTTCTCGATTATATTATTTCACCCAGAATTATGAGATTGCCTAAAATTTTATTTCACGTAAATACTCTTTCGCATTGATAAAATGCTAGAAAAAATAGGAAACCACTCCGACTTCCGGAACCCACCGTTAAACGGAAATAAAATCTTTTTTTTTTCAATTATTTTCTTTATTCAATTATTTCTGCCAGAATTATGACATTGCTTGAAATTTTATTTCACGTAAATACTCTTTGGGATATATGAAATGCTAGAAAAAAATAGGAAACCACTCCGACTTCCGGAACCGACCGTTAAACGGAAAAAAAATCTTTTTTTTTTCAATTATTTTCTCTATTATATTATTTTACCCAGAATTATGACATTGCTCCAAATTTCATTTCACGTAAATACTCTTTCGAATTGATAAAATGCTAGAAAAAATTGGAAACCACTCCGACTTCCGGAACCCACCGTTAAACGGAAATAAAATCTTTCTTTTCAATTATTTTCGTTATTTAATTATTTCAGCCAGAATTATGACATTGCATGAAATTTTATTTCATGTGAATACTCTTTCGGACTGATAAAATTCTAGAAAAAAATAGGAAACCACCCCGACTTCCGGAACCCACCCTCAAACGGAAATGAAATCCTTATTTTCTCAATTATTTTCTCTATTATATTATTTCGACCAGAATTGTGACAGTGCTCAAAATTTTAATTCACATAAATACTCTTTGGGATTGATAAAATGCTAAAAAACAATAGGAAACTACTCCGACTCCCGGAACCCACCGTTAAACGGAGATAAAATCTTTTTTTTCAATTAATTTCTCGATTATATTATTTCACCCAGAATTATGACATTGCTTCAAATTTCATTTCACGTAAATACTCTTTGGGATTGATGAAATGCTAGAAAAACATGGGAAACCACTCCGACTTTCGGAACCCACCGTTAAACGGAAATAAAATCTTTTTTTTTCAATTATTTTCTTCATTCAATTATTTCTGCCAGAATTATGACTTTGCTTGAAATTTTATTTCACGTCAATACTCTTTGGGATATATAAAATGCTAGAAAAAAATAGGAAACCACTCCGACTTCCGGAACCCACCGTTAAACGGAAATAAAATCTTTTTTTTTTTCAATTATTTTCTCTATTATATTATTTCACCCAGAATTATGACATTGCTTCAAATTTCATTTCACGTAAATACTCTTTCGGATTGATAAAATGCTGAAAAAAAATGGGAAATCACTGCGACTTCGGGAACCCACCGTTAAACGGAAATAAAATCTTTTTTTTCTCAATTATTTTCTTTATTCAATTATTTCTGCCAGAATTATGACATTGCTTGAAATTTTATCTCACGTAAATACTCTTTGGGATTGATAAAATGCTAGGAAAAAAATAGGAAACCACTCCGACTTCCGGAACCCACCGTTAAACGGAAATAAAATCTTTTTTTTTTTCAATTATTTTCTCTATTATATTATTTCACCCAGAATTATGACATTGCTTCAAATTTCATTTCACGTAAATACTCTTTGGGATTGATGAAATGCTAGAAAAACATGGGAAACCACTCCGACTTCCGGAACCCACCGTTAAACGGAAATAAAATCTTTTTTTTTTTCAATTATTTTCTTTATTCAATTATTTCTGCCAGAATTATGACATTGCTTGAAATGTTATTACACGTAAATACTCTTTGGGATATATAAAATGCTAGACAAAAATAGGAAACCACTTCGACTTCCGGAACCTACCGTTAAACGGAAATAAAATCTTTTTTTTTTCAATTATTTTCTCTATTATATTATTTCACCCAGAATTATGACATTGCTTCAAATTTCATTTCACGTAAATACTCTTTCGGATTGATAAAATGCTAGAAAAAATAGGAAACCACTCCGACTTCCGGAACCCACCGTTAAACCGAAATAAAATCTTTTTTTTCAATTAATTTCTCGATTATATTATTTCACCCAGAATTATGACATTGCTTCAAATTTCATTTCACGTAAATACTCTTTGGGATTGATGAAATGCTAGAAAAACATGGGAAACCACTCCGACTTCCGGAACCCACCGTTAAACGGAAATAAAATCTTTTTTTTTTCAATTATTTTCTTTATTCAATTATTTCTGCCAGAATTATGACATTGCTTGAAATTTTATTTCACGTAAATACTCTTTGGGATATATAAAATGCTAGAAAAAAATAGGAAACCACTCCGACTTCCGGAACCCACCGTTAAACGGAAATAAAATCTTTTTTTTTTTCAATTATTTTCTCTATTATATTATTTCACCCAGAATTATGACATTGCTTCAAATTTCATTTCACGTAAATACTCTTTCGGATTGATAAAATGCTAAAAAAAAATAGGAAATCACTGCGACTTCGGGAACCCACCGTTAAACGGAAATAAAATCTTTTTTTTCTCAATTATTTTCTTTATTCAATTATTTCTGCCAGAATTATGACATTGCTTGAAATTTTATTTCACGTAAATACTCTTTGGGATTGATAAAATGCTAGAAAAAAATAGGAAACCACTCCGACTTCCGGAACCCACTGTTAAACGGAAATAAAATCTTTTTTTTTTCAATTATTTTCTCTATTATATTATTTCACCCAGAATTATGACATTGCTTCAAATTTCATTCCACGTGAATACTCTTTGGGATTGATGAAATGCTAGAAAAACATGGGAAACCACTCCGACTTCCGAAACCCACCGTTAAACGGAAATAAAATCTTTTTTTTTTCAATTATTTTCGTTATTCAATTATTTCTGCCAGAATTATGACATTGCTTGAAATTTTATTTCACGTAAATACTCTTCGGGATATATAAAATGCTAGAAAAAAATAGGAAACCACTTCGACTTCCGGAACCTACCGTTAAACGGAAATAAAATCTTTTTTTTTTCAATTATTTTCTCTATTATATTATTTTACCCAGAATTATGACATTGCTTCAAATTTCATTTCACGTAAATACTCTTTCGGATTGATAAAATGCTAGAAAAAATAGGAAACCACTCCGACTTCCGGAACCCACCGTTAAACGGAAATAAAATCTTTTTTTTCAATTAATTTCTCGATTATATTATTTCACCCAGAATTATGACATTGCTTCAAATTTCATTTCATGTAAATACTCTTTGGGATTGATGAAATGCTAGAAAAACATGGGAAACCACTCCGACTTCCGGAACCCACCGTTAAACGGAAATAAAATCTTTTTTTTTTCAATTATTTTCTTTATTCAATTATTTCTGCCAGAATTATGACATTGCTCGAAATTTTATTTCACGTAAATACTCTTTGGGATATATAAAATGCTAGAAAAAAATAGGAAACCACTTCGACTTCCGGAACCCACCGTTAAACGGAAATAAAATCTTTTTTTTTTTCAATTATTTTCTCTATTATATTATTTCACCCAGAATTATGACATTGCTTCAAATTTCATTTCACGTAAATACTCTTTCGGATTGATAAAATGCTAAAAAAAAATAGGAAATCACTGCGACTTCGGGAACCCACCGTTAAACGGAAATAAAATCTTTTTTTTCTCAATTATTTTCTCTATTATATTATTTCACCCAGAATTATGACATTGCTTCAAATTTCATTTTACGTAAATACTCTTTCGGATTGATAAAATGCTAAAAAAAAATAGGAAATCACTGCGACTTCGGGAACCCACCGTTAAACGGAAATAAAATCTTTTTTTTCTCAATTATTTTCTTTATTTAATTATTTCTGCCAGAATTATGACATTGCTTGAAATTTTATTTCACGTAAATACTCTTTGGGATTGATAAAATGCTAGAAAAAAATAGGAAACCACTCCGACTTCCGGAACCCACCGTTAAACGGAAATAAAATCTTTTTTTTTTTCAATTATTTTCTCTATTATATTATTTCACCCAGAATTATGACATTGCTTCAAATTTCATTTCACGTAAATACTCTTCCGGATTGATAAAATGCTAGAAAAAATAGGAAACCACTCCGACTTCCGGAACCCACCGTAAAACGGAAATAAAATCTTTCTTTTCAATTATTTTCGTTATTTAATTATTTCAGCCAGAATTATGGCATTGCTTGAAATTTTATTTCACGTAAATACTCTTTCGGATTGATAGAATGCTAGAAAAAAATAGGAAATCACTCCGACTTTTGGAACCCACCGTTAAACGGAAATAAAATATTTTTTTTTTTCCAATTATTTTCTTCATTCAATTATTTCAGCCAGAATTATGACATTGCTTGAAATGTTATTTCACGTAAATACTCTTCGGGATTAATAAAATGCTAGAAAAAAATGGGAAACCACTCCGCTTTCCGGAACCCAGCGTTAAACGGAAATAAAATCTTTTTTTTTCCAATTATTTTCCTTATTTAATTATTTCTGCCAGAATTATGACATTGCTTGAAATTTTATTTCACGTAAATACTCTTTGGGATTAATAAAATGCTACAAAAAAAAAGGAAATCACTGCGACTTCCGCAACCCACCGTTAAACGGAAATAAAATCTTTTTTTTTCAATTATTTTCTCTATTATATTATTTCACCCAGAATTATGACATTGCTTGAAATTTTATTTCACGTAAATACTCTTTCGGATTGATAAAATGCTGAAAAAAAATAGGAAATCACTGCGACTTCCGGAACCCACCGTTAAACGGAAATAAAATCTTTTTTTTTCCAATTATTTTCCTTATTTAATCATTTCTGCCAGAATTATGACATTGCTTGAAATTTTATTTCACGTAAATACTCTTTGGGATTGATAAAATGCTAGAAAAAAATAGGAAACCACTCCGACTTCCGGAACCCATCGTTAAACGGAAATAAAATCTTTTTTTTTCAATTAATTTCTCGATTATATTATTGCACCCAGAATTATGACATTGCTCGAAATTTCATTTCGCGTAAATAATCTTTGGGATTGATGAAATGCTAGAAAAACATGGGAACCCACTCCGACTTCCGGAACCCAGCGTTAAACGGAATTAAAATCTTTTTTTTTCGATTATTTTCTTTGTTTAATTATTTCTGCCAGAATTATGACATTGCTTGAAATTTTATTTCACGTAAATACTCTTTGGGATTGATAAAATGCTAGAAAAAAATAGGAAACCACTCCGACTTCCGGAACCCATCGTTAAACGGAAATAAAATTATTTTTTTTTCAATTATTTTCTCTATTATATTATTTCACCCAGAATTATGACATTGCTTGAAATTTTATTTCACGTGAATACTCTTTCGGATTGATGAAATGCTAAAAAAAAATAGGAAATCACTGCGACTTCCGGAACCCACCGTTAAACGGAAATAAAATCTTTTTTTTTTTTCAATTATTTTTCTTATTTAATTATTTCAGAGAGAATTATGACATTGCTTCAAATTTCATTTCACGTAAATACTCTTTGGGATTGATAAAATGCTAGAAAAAAAAAGGAAACCACTCCGACTTCCGGAACCCACCGTTAAACGGAAATAAAATCTTTTTTTTTTTCAATTATTTTCTCTATTATATTATTTCACCCAGAATTATGACATTGCTTCAAATTTCATTTCACGTTAATACTCTTTGGGATTGATGAAATGCTAGAAAAACATGGGAAACCACTCCGACTTCCGGAACCCACCGTTAAACGGAAATAAACTCTTTTTTTTCAATTATTTTCTTTATTCAATTATTTCTGCCAGAATTATGACATTGCTTGAAATTTTATTTCACGTAAATACTCTTTGGGATATATGAAATGCTAGAAAAAAATAGGAAACCACTCCGACTTCCGGAACCGACCCTTAAACGGAAAAAAAATCTTTTTTTTTTTCAATTATTTTCTCTATTATATTATTTTACCCAGAATTATGACATTGCCTAAAATTTTATTTCACGTAAATACCCTTTCGCATTGATAAAATGCTAGAAAAAATAGGAAACCACCCCGACTTCCGGAACCCACCGTTAAACGGAAATAAAATCTTTTTTTTCAATTAATTTCTCGATTATATTATTTCACCCAGAATTATGACATTGCTTCAAATTTCATTTCACGTAAATACTCTTTGGGATTGATGAAATGCTAGAAAAACATGGGAAACCACTCCGACTTCCGGAACCCACCGTTAAACGGAAATAAAATCTTTTTTTTTTCAATTATTTTCTTTATTCAATTATTTCTGGCAGAATTATGACATTGCTTGAAATTTTATTTCACGTAAATACTCTTTGGGATATATAAAATGCTAGAAAAAAATAGGAAACCACTCCGACTTCCGGAACCCACCGTTAAACGGAAATAAAATCTTTTTTTTTTTCAATTATTTTCTCTATTATATTATTTCACCCAGAATTATGACATTGCTTCAAATTTCATTTCACGTAAATACTCTTTCGGATTGATAAAATGCTGAAAAAAAATGGGAAATCACTGCGACTTCGGGAACCCACCGTTAAACGGAAATAAAATCTTTTTTTTTTTCAATTATTTTCTTTATTCAATTATTTCTGCCAGAATTATGACATTGCTTGAAATTTTATTTCACGTAAATACTCTTTGGGATATATGAAATGCTAGAAAAAAATAGGAAACCACTCCGACTTCCGGAACCCACCGTTAAACGGAAATAAAATCTTTTTTTTTTCAATTATTTTCTTTATTCAATTATTTCTGCCAGAATTATGACATTGCTTGAAATTTTATTTCACGTAAATACTCTTTGGGATTGATAAAATGCTAGAAAAAAATAGGAAACCACTCCGACTTCCGGAACCCATCGTTAAACGGAAATAAAATCTTTTTTTTTCAATTAATTTCTCGATTATATTATTGCACCCAGAATTATGACATTGCTCGAAATTTCATTTCGCGTAAATAATCTTTGGGATTGATGAAATGCTAGAAAAACATGGGAACCCACTCCGACTTCCGGAACCCAGCGTTAAACGGAATTAAAATCTTTTTTTTTCGATTATTTTCTTTGTTTAATTATTTCTGCCAGAATTATGACATTGCTTGAAATTTTATTTCACGTAAATACTCTTTGGGATTGATAAAATGCTAGAAAAAAATAGGAAACCACTCCGACTTCCGGAACCCATCGTTAAACGGAAATAAAATTATTTTTTTTTCAATTATTTTCTCTATTATATTATTTCACCCAGAATTATGACATTGCTTGAAATTTTATTTCACGTGAATACTCTTTCGGATTGATGAAATGCTAAAAAAAAATAGGAAATCACTGCGACTTCCGGAACCCACCGTTAAACGGAAATAAAATCTTTTTTTTTTTTCAATTATTTTTCTTATTTAATTATTTCAGAGAGAATTATGACATTGCTTCAAATTTCATTTCACGTAAATACTCTTTGGGATTGATAAAATGCTAGAAAAAAAAAGGAAACCACTCCGACTTCCGGAACCCACCGTTAAACGGAAATAAAATCTTTTTTTTTTTCAATTATTTTCTCTATTATATTATTTCACCCAGAATTATGACATTGCTTCAAATTTCATTTCACGTTAATACTCTTTGGGATTGATGAAATGCTAGAAAAACATGGGAAACCACTCCGACTTCCGGAACCCACCGTTAAACGGAAATAAACTCTTTTTTTTCAATTATTTTCTTTATTCAATTATTTCTGCCAGAATTATGACATTGCTTGAAATTTTATTTCACGTAAATACTCTTTGGGATATATGAAATGCTAGAAAAAAATAGGAAACCACTCCGACTTCCGGAACCGACCCTTAAACGGAAAAAAAATCTTTTTTTTTTTCAATTATTTTCTCTATTATATTATTTTACCCAGAATTATGACATTGCCTAAAATTTTATTTCACGTAAATACCCTTTCGCATTGATAAAATGCTAGAAAAAATAGGAAACCACCCCGACTTCCGGAACCCACCGTTAAACGGAAATAAAATCTTTTTTTTCAATTAATTTCTCGATTATATTATTTCACCCAGAATTATGACATTGCTTCAAATTTCATTTCACGTAAATACTCTTTGGGATTGATGAAATGCTAGAAAAACATGGGAAACCACTCCGACTTCCGGAACCCACCGTTAAACGGAAATAAAATCTTTTTTTTTTCAATTATTTTCTTTATTCAATTATTTCTGGCAGAATTATGACATTGCTTGAAATTTTATTTCACGTAAATACTCTTTGGGATATATAAAATGCTAGAAAAAAATAGGAAACCACTCCGACTTCCGGAACCCACCGTTAAACGGAAATAAAATCTTTTTTTTTTTCAATTATTTTCTCTATTATATTATTTCACCCAGAATTATGACATTGCTTCAAATTTCATTTCACGTAAATACTCTTTCGGATTGATAAAATGCTGAAAAAAAATGGGAAATCACTGCGACTTCGGGAACCCACCGTTAAACGGAAATAAAATCTTTTTTTTTTTCAATTATTTTCTTTATTCAATTATTTCTGCCAGAATTATGACATTGCTTGAAATTTTATTTCACGTAAATACTCTTTGGGATATATGAAATGCTAGAAAAAAATAGGAAACCACTCCGACTTCCGGAACCCACCGTTAAACGGAAATAAAATCTTTTTTTTTTCAATTATTTTCTTTATTCAATTATTTCTGGCAGAATTATGACATTGCTTGAAATTTTATTTCACGTCAATACTCTTTGGGATATATAAAATGCTAGAAAAAAATAGGAAACCACTCCGACTTCCGGAACCCACCGTTAAACGGAAATAAAATCTTTTTTTTTTTCAATTATTTTCTCTATTATATTATTTCACCCAGAATTATGACATTGCTTCAAATTTCATTTCACGTAAATACTCTTTCGGATTGATAAAATGCTGAAAAAAAATGGGAAATCACTGCGACTTCGGGAACCCACCGTTAAACGGAAATAAAATCTTTTTTTTCTCAATTATTTTCTTTATTCAATTATTTCTGCCAGAATTATGACATTGCTTGAAATTTTATCTCACGTAAATACTCTTTGGGATTGATAAAATGCTAGGAAAAAAATAGGAAACCACTCCGACTTCCGGAACCCACCGTTAAACGGAAATAAAATCTTTTTTTTTTTCAATTATTTTCTCTATTATATTATTTCACCCAGAATTATGACATTGCTTCAAATTTCATTTCACGTAAATACTCTTTCGGATTGATAAAATGCTAAAAAAAAATAGGAAATCACTGCGACTTCGGGAACCCACCGTTAAACGGAAATAAAATCTTTTTTTTCTCAATTATTTTCTTTATTCAATTATTTCTGCCAGAATTATGACATTGCTTGAAATTTTATTTCACGTAAATACTCTTTGGGATATATAAAATGCTAGAAAAAAATAGGAAACCACTTCGACTTCCGGAACCTACCGTTAAACGGAAATAAAATCTTTTTTTTTTCAATTATTTTCTCTATTATATTATTTCACCCAGAATTATGACATTGCTTCAAATTTCATTTCACGTAAATACTCTTTCGGATTGATAAAATGCTAGAAAAAATAGGAAACCACTCCGACTTCCGGAACCCACCGTTAAACCGAAATAAAATCTTTTTTTTCAATTAATTTCTCGATTATATTATTTCACCCAGAATTATGACATTGCTTCAAATTTCATTTCACGTAAATACTCTTTGGGATTGATGAAATGCTAGAAAAACATGGGAAACCACTCCGACTTCCGGAACCCACCGTTAAACGGAAATAAAATCTTTTTTGTTTCAATTATTTTCTTTATTCAATTATTTCTGCCAGAATTATGACATTGCTTGAAATTTTATTTCACGTAAATACTCTTTGGGATATATAAAATGCTAGAAAAAAATAGGAAACCATTCCGACTTCCGGAACCCACCGTTAAACGGAAATAAAATCTTTTTTTTTTTCAATTATTTTCTCTATTATATTATTTCACCCAGAATTATGACATTGCTTCAAATTTCATTTCACGTAAATACTCTTTCGGATTGATAAAATGCTAAAAAAAAATAGGAAATCACTGCGACTTCGGGAACCCACCGTTAAACGGAAATAAAATCTTTTTTTTCTCAATTATTTTCTTTATTCAATTATTTCTGCCAGAATTATGACATTGCTTGAAATTTTATTTCACGTAAATACTCTTTGGGATTGATAAAATGCTAGAAAAAAATAGGAAACCACTCCGACTTCCGGAACCCACTGTTAAACGGAAATAAAATCTTTTTTTTTTCAATTATTTTCTCTATTATATTATTTCACCCAGAATTATGACATTGCTTCAAATTTCATTCCACGTGAATACTCTTTGGGATTGATGAAATGCTAGAAAAACATGGGAAACCACTCCGACTTCCGAAACCCACCGTTAAACGGAAATAAAATCTTTTTTTTTTCAATTATTTTCGTTATTCAATTATTTCTGCCAGAATTATGACATTGCTTGAAATTTTATTTCACGTAAATACTCTTCGGGATATATAAAATGCTAGAAAAAAATAGGAAACCACTTCGACTTCCGGAACCTACCGTTAAACGGAAATAAAATCTTTTTTTTTTCAATTATTTTCTCTATTATATTATTTCACCCAGAATTATGACATTGCTTCAAATTTCATTTCACGTAAATACTCTTTCGGATTGATAAAATGCTAGAAAAAATAGTAAACCACTCCGACTTCCGGAACCCACCGTTAAACGGAAATAAAATCTTTTTTTTCAATTAATTTCTCGATTATATTATTTCACCCAGAATTATGACATTGCTTCAAATTTCATTTCATGTAAATACTCTTTGGGATTGATGAAATGCTAGAAAAACATGGGAAACCACTCCGACTTCCGGAACCCACCGTTAAACGGAAATAAAATCTTTTTTTTTTCAATTATTTTCTTTATTCAATTATTTCTGCCAGAATTATGACATTGCTCGAAATTTTATTTCACGTAAATACTCTTTGGGATATATAAAATGCTAGAAAAAAATAGGAAACCACTTCGACTTCCGGAACCCACCGTTAAACGGAAATAAAATCTTTTTTTTTTTCAATTATTTTCTCTATTATATTATTTCACCCAGAATTATGACATTGCTTCAAATTTCATTTCACGTAAATACTCTTTCGGATTGATAAAATGCTAAAAAAAAATAGGAAATCACTGCGACTTCGGGAACCCACCGTTAAACGGAAATAAAATCTTTTTTTTCTCAATTATTTTCTCTATTATATTATTTCACCCAGAATTATGACATTGCTTCAAATTTCATTTCACGTAAATACTCTTTCGGATTGATAAAATGCTAAAAAAAAATAGGAAATCACTGCGACTTCGGGAACCCACCGTTAAACGGAAATAAAATCTTTTTTTTCTCAATTATTTTCTTTATTTAATTATTTCTGCCAGAATTATGACATTGCTTGAAATTTTATTTCACGTAAATACTCTTTGGGATTGATAAAATGCTAGAAAAAAATAGGAAACCACTCCGACTTCCGGAACCCACCGTTAAACGGAAATAAAATCTTTTTTTTTTTCAATTATTTTCTCTATTATATTATTTCACCCAGAATTATGACATTGCTTCAAATTTCATTTCACGTAAATACTCTTCCGGATTGATAAAATGCTAGAAAAAATAGGAAACCACTCCGACTTCCGGAACCCACCGTAAAACGGAAATAAAATCTTTCTTTTCAATTATTTTCGTTATTTAATTATTTCAGCCAGAATTATGGCATTGCTTGAAATTTTATTTCACGTAAATACTCTTTCGGATTGATAGAATGCTAGAAAAAAATAGGAAATCACTCCGACTTTTGGAACCCACCGTTAAACGGAAATAAAATATTTTTTTTTTTCCAATTATTTTCTTCATTCAATTATTTCAGCCAGAATTATGACATTGCTTGAAATGTTATTTCACGTAAATACTCTTTGGGATTAATAAAATGCTAGAAAAAAATGGGAAACCACTCCGCTTTCCGGAACCCAGCGTTAAACGGAAATAAAATCTTTTTTTTTCCAATTATTTTCCTTATTTAATTATTTCTGCCAGAATTATGACATTGCTTGAAATTTTATTTCACGTAAATACTCTTTGGGATTAATAAAATGCTACAAAAAAAAAGGAAATCACTGCGACTTCCGCAACCCACCGTTAAACGGAAATAAAATCTTTTTTTTTCAATTATTTTCTCTATTATATTATTTCACCCAGAATTATGACATTGCTTGAAATTTTATTTCACGTAAATACTCTTTTGGATTGATAAAATGCTGAAAAAAAATAGGAAATCACTGCGACTTCCGGAACCCACCGTTAAACGGAAATAAAATCTTTTTTTTTCCAATTATTTTCCTTATTTAATTATTTCTGCCAGAATTATGACATTGCTTGAAATTTTATTTCACGTAAATACTCTTTGGGATTGATAAAATGCTAGAAAAAAATAGGAAACCACTCCGACTTCCGGAACCCATCGTTAAACGGAAATAAAATCTTTTTTTTTCAATTAATTTCTCGATTATATTATTGCACCCAGAATTATGACATTGCTCGAAATTTCATTTCGCGTAAATAATCTTTGGGATTGATGAAATGCTAGAAAAACATGGGAACCCACTCCGACTTCCGGAACCCAGCGTTAAACGGAATTAAAATCTTTTTTTTTCAATTATTTTCTTTGTTTAATTATTTCTGCCAGAATTATGACATTGCTTGAAATTTTATTTCACGTAAATACTCTTTGGGATTGATAAAATGCTAGAAAAAAATAGGAAACCACTCCGACTTCCGGAACCCATCGTTAAACGGAAATAAAATTTTTTTTTTTTCAATTATTTTCTCTATTATATTATTTCACCCAGAATTATGACATTGCTTGAAATTTTATTTCACGTGAATACTCTTTCGGATTGATGAAATGCTAAAAAAAAATAGGAAATCACTGCGACTTCCGGAACCCACCGTTAAACGGAAATAAAATCTTTTTTTTTTTTCAATTATTTTTCTTATTTAATTATTTCGGAGAGAATTATGACATTGCTTCAAATTTCATTTCACGTAAATACTCTTTGGGATTGATAAAATGCTAGAAAAAAAAAGGAAACCACTCCGACTTCCGGAACCCACCGTTAAACGGAAATAAAATCTTTTTTTTTTTCAATTATTTTCTCTATTATATTATTTCACCCAGAATTATGACATTGCTTCAAATTTCATTTCACGTTAATACTCTTTGGGATTGATGAAATGCTAGAAAAACATGGGAAACCACTCCGACTTCCGGAACCCACCGTTAAACGGAAATAAACTCTTTTTTTTTCAATTATTTTCTTTATTCAATTATTTCTGCCAGAATTATGACATTGCTTGAAATTTTATTTCACGTAAATACTCTTTGGGATATATGAAATGCTAGAAAAAAATAGGAAACCACTCCGACTTCCGGAACCGACCCTTAAACGGAAAAAAAATCTTTTTTTTTTTCAATTATTTTCTCTATTATATTATTTTACCCAGAATTATGACATTGCCTAAAATTTTATTTCACGTAAATACTCTTTCGCATTGATAAAATGCTAGAAAAAATAGGAAACCACCCCGACTTTCGGAACCCACCGTTAAACGGAAATAAAATCTTTTTTTTCAATTAATTTCTCGATTATATTATTTCACCCAGAATTATGACATTGCTTCAAATTTCATTTCACGTAAATACTCTTTGGGATTGATGAAATGCTAGAAAAACATGGGAAACCACTCCGACTTCCGGAACCCACCGTTAAACGGAAATAAAATCTTTTTTTTTTCAATTATTTTCTTTATTCAATTATTTCTGCCAGAATTATGACATTGCTTGAAATTTTATTTCACGTAAATACTCTTTGGGATATATGAAATGCTAGAAAAAAATAGGAAACCACTCCGACTTCCGGAACCGACCCTTAAACGGAAAAAAAATCTTTTTTTTTTTCAATTATTTTCTCTATTATATTATTTTACCCAGAATTATGACATTGCTTCAAATTTCATTTCACGTAAATACTCTTTCGGATTGATAAAATGCTAGAAAAAATTGGAAACCACTCCGACTTCCGGAACCCACCGTTAAATGGAAATAAAATCTTTTTTTTCAATTAATTTCTCGATTATATTATTGCACTCAGAACTATGACATTGCTTAAAATTTTATTTCACGTAAATACTCTTTGAGATTGATAAAATGCTAGAAAAAAATAGAAAATCACTGCGACTCCCGGAACCCACCGTTAAACGGAAATAAAATCTTTTTTTTTTCAATTATTTTTTTTATTCAATTATTTCAGCCAGAATTATGACATTGCTCGAAATGTTATTTCACGTAAATACTCTTCGGGATTATTAAAATGCTAAAAAGAAATGGGAAACCACTCCGACTTCCGGAACCCAGCGTTAAACGGAAATAAAATCGTTTTTTTTCCAATTATTTTCCTTATTTAATTATTTCTGCCAGAATTATGATATTGCTTGAAATTTTATTCCACGTAAATACTCTTTGGGATTGATCAAATGCTAGAAAGAAATAGAAAACCACTCCGACTTCCGGAACCCATCGTTAAACGGAAATAAAATCTTTTTTTTAATTAATTTCTCGATTATATTATTGCACCCAGAATTATGACATTGCTCGAAATTTCATTTCGCGTAAATAATCTTTGGGATTGATGAAATGCTAGAAAAACATGGGAAACCACTCCGACTTCCGGAACCCACCGTTAAACGGAAATAAAATCTTTTTTTTTTCAATTATTTTCTTTATTTAATTATTTCAGCCAGAATTATGACATTGCTTAAAATTTCATTGCACGTAAATACTCTTTGGGATTGAACAAATGCTAGAAGAAATAGGAAACCACTCCGACTTCCGGAACCCACCGTTAAACGGAAATAAAATCTTTTTTTTCGATTTATTTCTCGATTATATTATTGCACTCAGAACTATGACATTGCTTGAATTTTATTTCACGTAAATACTCTTTGGAATTGATAAAATGCTAGAAAAAAATAGGAAATCACTGCGACTTCCGGAACCCACCGTTAAACGGAAATAAAATCTTTTTTTTTTCAATTATTTTTTTTATTCAATTATTTCAGCCAGAATTATGACATTGCTCGAAATGTTATTCCACGTAAATACTCTTTGGGATTGATAAAATGCTAGAAAAAAATGGGAAACCACTCCGACTCCCGGAACCTAGCGTTAAACGGAAATAAAATCTTTTTTTTTCAATTAATTTCTCGATTATATTATTGCACCCAGAATTATGACATTGCTCGAAATTTCATTTCGCGTAAATAATCTTTGGGATTGATGAAATGCTAGAAAAACATGGGAACCCACTCCGACTTCCGGAACCCAGCGTTAAACGGAATTAAAATCTTTTTTTTTCAATTATTTTCTTTGTTTAATTATTTCTGCCAGAATTATGACATTGCTTGAAATTTTATTTCACGTAAATACTCTTTGGGATTGATAAAATGCTAGAAAAAAATAGGAAACCACTCCGACTTCCGGAACCCATCGTTAAACGGAAATAAAATCTTTTTTTTTTCAATTATTTTCTCTATTATATTATTTCACCCAGAATTATGACATTGCTTGAAATTTTATTTCACGTGAATACTCTTTCGGATTGATGAAATGCTAAAAAAAAATAGGAAATCACTGCGACTTCCGGAACCCACCGTTAAACGGAAATAAAATCTTTTTTTTTTTCCAATTATTTTTCTTATTTAATTATTTCAGAGAGAATTATGACATTGCTTCAAATTTCATTTCACGTAAATACTCTTTGGGATTGATAAAATGCTAGAAAAAAAAAGGAAACCACTCCGACTTCCGGAACCCACCGTTAAACGGAAATAAAATCTTTTTTTTTTTCAATTATTTTCTCTATTATATTATTTCACCCAGAATTATGACATTGCTTCAAATTTCATTTCACGTTAATACTCTTTGGGATTGATGAAATGCTAGAAAAACATGGGAAACCACTCCGACTTCCGGAACCCACCGTTAAACGGAAATAAACTTTTTTTTTTTTCAATTATTTTCTTCATTCAATTATTTCAGCCAGAATTATGACATTGCTCGAAATGTTATTTCACGTAAATACTCTTTGGGATTAATAAAATGCTAGAAAAAAATGGGAAACCACTCCGCTTTCCGGAACCCAGCGTTAAACGGAAATAAAATCTTTTTTTTTCAATTATTTTCTTTGTTCAATTATTTCACCCAGAATTATGACATTGCTTCAAATTTCATTTCACGTTAATACTCTTTGGGATTGATGAAATGCTAGAAAAACATGGGAAACCACTCCGACTTCCGGAACCCACCGTTAAACGGAAATAAACTCTTTTTTTTTCAATTATTTTCTTTATTCAATTATTTCTGGCAGAATTATGACATTGCTTGAAATTTTATTTCACGTAAATACTCTTTGGGATATATAAAATGCTAGAAAAAAATAGGAAACCACTCCGACTTCCGGAACCCACCGTTAAACGGAAATAAAATCTTTTTTTTTTTCAATTATTTTCTCTATTATATTATTTCACCCAGAATTATGACATTGCTTCAAATTTCATTTCACGTAAATACTCTTTCGGATTGATAAAATGCTGAAAAAAAATGGGAAATCACTGCGACTTCGGGAACCCACCGTTAAACGGAAATAAAATCTTTTTTTTTTTCAATTATTTTCTTTATTCAATTATTTCTGCCAGAATTATGACATTGCTTGAAATTTTATTTCACGTAAATACTCTTTGGGATATATGAAATGCTATAAAAAAATAGGAAACCACTCCGACTTCCGGAACCCACCGTTAAACGGAAATAAAATCTTTTTTTTTTCAATTATTTTCTTTATTCAATTATTTCTGGCAGAATTATGACATTGCTTGAAATTTTATTTCACGTCAATACTCTTTGGGATATATAAAATGCTAGAAAAAAATAGGAAACCACTCCGACTTCCGGAACCCACCGTTAAACGGAAATAAAATCTTTTTTTTTTTCAATTATTTTCTCTATTATATTATTTCACCCAGAATTATGACATTGCTTCAAATTTCATTTCACGTAAATACTCTTTCGGATTGATAAAATGCTGAAAAAAAATGGGAAATCACTGCGACTTCGGGAACCCACCGTTAAACGGAAATAAAATCTTTTTTTTCTCAATTATTTTCTTTATTCAATTATTTCTGCCAGAATTATGACATTGCTTGAAATTTTATCTCACGTAAATACTCTTTGGGATTGATAAAATGCTAGGAAAAAAATAGGAAACCACTCCGACTTCCGGAACCCACCGTTAAACGGAAATAAAATCTTTTTTTTTTTCAATTATTTTCTCTATTATATTATTTCACCCAGAATTATGACATTGCTTCAAATTTCATTTCACGTAAATACTCTTTGGGATTGATGAAATGCTAGAAAAACATGGGAAACCACTCCGACTTCCGGAACCCACCGTTAAACGGAAATAAAATCTTTTTTTTTTTCAATTATTTTCTTTATTCAATTATTTCTGCCAGAATTATGACATTGCTTGAAATGTTATTACACGTAAATACTCTTTGGGATATATAAAATGCTAGAAAAAAATAGGAAACCACTTCGACTTCCGGAACCTACCGTTAAACGGAAATAAAATCTTTTTTTTTTTAATTATTTTCTCTATTATATTATTTCACCCAGAATTATGACATTGCTTCAAATTTCATTTCACGTAAATACTCTTTCGGATTGATAAAATGCTAGAAAAAATAGGAAACCACTCCGACTTCCGGAACCCACCGTTAAACCGAAATAAAATCTTTTTTTTCAATTAATTTCTCGATTATATTATTTCACCCAGAATTATGACATTGCTTCAAATTTCATTTCACGTAAATACTCTTTGGGATTGATGAAATGCTAGAAAAACATGGGAAACCACTCCGACTTCCGGAACCCACCGTTAAACGGAAATAAAATCTTTTTTTTTTCAATTATTTTCTTTATTCAATTATTTCTGCCAGAATTATGACATTGCTCGAAATTTTATTTCACGTAAATACTCTTTGGGATATATAAAATGCTAGAAAAAAATAGGAAACCATTCCGACTTCCGGAACCCACCGTTAAACGGAAATAAAATCTTTTTTTTTTTCAATTATTTTCTCTATTATATTATTTCACCCAGAATTATGACATTGCTTCAAATTTCATTTCACGTAAATACTCTTTCGGATTGATAAAATGCTAAAAAAAAATAGGAAATCACTGCGACTTCGGGAACCCACCGTTAAACGGAAATAAAATCTTTTTTTTCTCAATTATTTTCTTTATTCAATTATTTCTGCCAGAATTATGACATTGCTTGAAATTTTATTTCACGTAAATACTCTTTGGGATTGATAAAATGCTAGGAAAAAATAGGAAACCACTCCGACTTCCGGAACCCACTGTTAAACGGAAATAAAATCTTTTTTTTTTCAATTATTTTCTCTATTATATTATTTCACCCAGAATTATGACATTGCTTCAAATTTCATTCCACGTGAATACTCTTTGGGATTGATGAAATGCTAGAAAAACATGGGAAACCACTCCGACTTCCGAAACCCACCGTTAAACGGAAATAAAATCTTTTTTTTTTCAATTATTTTCGTTATTCAATTATTTCTGCCAGAATTATGACATTGCTTGAAATTTTATTTCACGTAAATACTCTTCGGGATATATAAAATGCTAGAAAAAAATAGGAAACCACTTCGACTTCCGGAACCTACCGTTAAACGGAAATAAAATCTTTTTTTTTTCAATTATTTTCTCTATTATATTATTTCACCCAGAATTATGACATTGCTTCAAATTTCATTTCACGTAAATACTCTTTCGGATTGATAAAATGCTAGAAAAAATAGGAAACCACTCCGACTTCCGGAACACACCGTTAAACGGAAATAAAATCTTTTTTTTCAATTAATTTCTCGATTATATTATTTCACCCAGAATTATGACATTGCTTCAAATTTCATTTCATGTAAATACTCTTTGGGATTGATGAAATGCTAGAAAAACATGGGAAACCACTCCGACTTCCGGAACCCACCGTTAAACGGAAATAAAATCTTTTTTTTTTCAATTATTTTCTTTATTCAATTATTTCTGCCAGAATTATGACATTGCTCGAAATTTTATTTCACGTAAATACTCTTTGGGATATATAAAATGCTATAAAAAAATAGGATACCACTTCGACTTCCGGAACCCACCGTTAAACGGAAATAAAATCTTTTTTTTTTTCAATTATTTTCTCTATTATATTATTTCACCCAGAATTATGACATTGCTTCAAATTTCATTTCACGTAAATACTCTTTCGGATTGATAAAATGCTAAAAAAAAATAGGAAATCACTGCGACTTCGGGAACCCACCGTTAAACGGAAATAAAATCTTTTTTTTCTCAATTATTTTCTCTATTATATTATTTCACCCAGAATTATGACATTGCTTCAAATTTCATTTCACGTAAATACTCTTTCGGATTGATAAAATGCTAAAAAAAAATAGGAAATCACTGCGACTTCGGGAACCCACCGTTAAACGGAAATAAAATCTTTTTTTTCTCAATTATTTTCTTTATTTAATTATTTCTGCCAGAATTATGACATTGCTTGAAATTTTATTTCACGTAAATACTCTTTGGGATTGATAAAATGCTAGAAAAAAATAGGAAACCACTCCGACTTCCGGAACCCACCGTTAAACGGAAATAAAATCTTTTTTTTTTTCAATTATTTTCTCTATTATATTATTTCACCCAGAATTATGACATTGCTTCAAATTTCATTTCACGTAAATACTCTTCCGGATTGATAAAATGCTAGAAAAAATAGGAAACCACTCCGACTTCCGGAACCCACCGTAAAACGGAAATAAAATCTTTCTTTTCAATTATTTTCGTTATTTAATTATTTCAGCCAGAATTATGGCATTGCTTGAAATTTTATTTCACGTAAATACTCTTTCGGATTGATAGAATGCTAGAAAAAAATAGGAAATCACTCCGACTTTTGGAACCCACCGTTAAACGGAAATAAAATATTTTTTTTTTTCCAATTATTTTCTTCATTCAATTATTTCAGCCAGAATTATGACATTGCTTGAAATGTTATTTCACGTAAATACTCTTTGGGATTAATAAAATGCTAGAAAAAAATGGGAAACCACTCCGCTTTCCGGAACCCAGCGTTAAACGGAAATAAAATCTTTTTTTTTCCAATTATTTTCCTTATTTAATTATTTCTGCCAGAATTATGACATTGCTTGAAATTTTATTTCACGTAAATACTCTTTGGGATTAATAAAATGCTACAAAAAAAAAGGAAATCACTGCGACTTCCGCAACCCACCGTTAAACGGAAATAAAATCTTTTTTTTTCAATTATTTTCTCTATTATATTATTTCACCCAGAATTATGACATTGCTTGAAATTTTATTTCACGTAAATACTCTTTCGGATTGATAAAATGCTGAAAAAAAATAGGAAATCACTGCGACTTCCGGAACCCACCGTTAAACGGAAATAAAATCTTTTTTTTTCCAATTATTTTCCTTATTTAATTATTTCTGCCAGAATTATGACATTGCTTGAAATTTTATTTCACGTAAATACTCTTTGGGATTGATAAAATGCTAGAAAAAAATAGGAAACCACTCCGACTTCCGGAACCCATCGTTAAACGGAAATAAAATCTTTTTTTTTCAATTAATTTCTCGATTATATTATTGCACCCAGAATTATGACATTGCTCGAAATTTCATTTCGCGTAAATAATCTTTGGGATTGATGAAATGCTAGAAAAACATGGGAACCCACTCCGACTTCCGGAACCCAGCGTTAAACGGAATTAAAATCTTTTTTTTTCAATTATTTTCTTTGTTTAATTATTTCTGCCAGAATTATGACATTGCTTGAAATTTTATTTCACGTAAATACTCTTTGGGATTGATAAAATGCTAGAAAAAAATAGGAAACCACTCCGACTTCCGGAACCCATCGTTAAACGGAAATAAAATTTTTTTTTTTTCAATTATTTTCTCTATTATATTATTTCACCCAGAATTTCGACATTGCTTGAAATTTTATTTCACGTGAATACTCTTTCGGATTGATGAAATGCTAAAAAAAAATAGGAAATCACTGCGACTTCCGGAACCCACCGTTAAACGGAAATAAAATCTTTTTTTTTTTTCAATTATTTTTCTTATTTAATTATTTCGGAGAGAATTATGACATTGCTTCAAATTTCATTTCACGTAAATACTCTTTGGGATTGATAAAATGCTAGAAAAAAAAAGGAAACCACTCCGACTTCCGGAACCCACCGTTAAACGGAAATAAAATCTTTTTTTTTTTCAATTATTTTCTCTATTATATTATTTCACCCAGAATTATGACATTGCTTCAAATTTCATTTCACGTTAATACTCTTTGGGATTGATGAAATGCTAGAAAAACATGGGAAACCACTCCGACTTCCGGAACCCACCGTTAAACGGAAATAAACTCTTTTTTTTTCAATTATTTTCTTTATTCAATTATTTCTGCCAGAATTATGACATTGCTTGAAATTTTATTTCACGTAAATACTCTTTGGGATATATGAAATGCTAGAAAAAAATAGGAAACCACTCCGACTTCCGGAACCGACCCTTAAACGGAAAAAAAATCTTTTTTTTTTTCAATTATTTTCTCTATTATATTATTTTACCCAGAATTATGACATTGCCTAAAATTTTATTTCACGTAAATACTCTTTCGCATTGATAAAATGCTAGAAAAAATAGGAAACCACCCCGACTTCCGGAACCCACCGTTAAACGGAAATAAAATCTTTTTTTTCAATTAATTTCTCGATTATATTATTTCACCCAGAATTATGACATTGCTTCAAATTTCATTTCACGTAAATACTCTTTGGGATTGATGAAATGCTAGAAAAAATTGGAAACCACTCCGACTTCCGGAACCCACCGTTAAATGGAAATAAAATCTTTTTTTTCAATTATTTTCTCTATTATATTATTTCACCCAGAATTATGACATTGCTTGAAATTTTATTTCACGTAAATACTCTTTCGGATTGATAAAATGCTGAAAAAAAATAGGAAATCACTGCGACTTCCGGAACCCACCGTTAAACGGAAATAAAATCTTTTTTTTTCCAATTATTTTCCTTATTTAATTATTTCTGCCAGAATTATGACATTGCTTGAAATTTTATTTCACGTAAATACTCTTTGGGATTGATAAAATGCTAGAAAAAAATAGGAAACCACTCCGACTTCCGGAACCCATCGTTAAACGGAAATAAAATCTTTTTTTTTCAATTAATTTCTCGATTATATTATTGCACCCAGAATTATGACATTGCTCGAAATTTCATTTCGCGTAAATAATCTTTGGGATTGATGAAATGCTAGAAAAACATGGGAACCCACTCCGACTTCCGGAACCCAGCGTTAAACGGAATTAAAATCTTTTTTTTTCAATTATTTTCTTTGTTTAATTATTTCTGCCAGAATTATGACATTGCTTGAAATTTTATTTCACGTAAATACTCTTTGGGATTGATAAAATGCTAGAAAAAAATAGGAAACCACTCCGACTTCCGGAACCCATCGTTAAACGGAAATAAAATTTTTTTTTTTTTCAATTATTTTCTCTATTATATTATTTCACCCAGAATTATGACATTGCTTGAAATTTTATTTCACGTGAATACTCTTTCGGATTGATGAAATGCTAAAAAAAAATAGGAAATCACTGCGACTTCCGGAACCCACCGTTAAACGGAAATAAAATCTTTTTTTTTTTTCAATTATTTTTCTTATTTAATTATTTCGGAGAGAATTATGACATTGCTTCAAATTTCATTTCACGTAAATACTCTTTGGGATTGATAAAATGCTAGAAAAAAAAAGGAAACCACTCCGACTTCCGGAACCCACCGTTAAACGGAAATAAAATCTTTTTTTTTTTCAATTATTTTCTCTATTATATTATTTCACCCAGAATTATGACATTGCTTCAAATTTCATTTCACGTTGATACTCTTTGGGATTGATGAAATGCTAGAAAAACATGGGAAACCACTCCGACTTCCGGAACCCACCGTTAAACGGAAATAAACTCTTTTTTTTTCAATTATTTTCTTTATTCAATTATTTCTGCCAGAATTATGACATTGCTTGAAATTTTATTTCACGTAAATACTCTTTGGGATATATGAAATGCTAGAAAAAAATAGGAAACCACTCCGACTTCCGGAACCGACCCTTAAACGGAAAAAAAATCTTTTTTTTTTTCAATTATTTTCTCTATTATATTATTTTACCCAGAATTATGACATTGCCTAAAATTTTATTTCACGTAAATACTCTTTCGCATT
This sequence comes from Tenthredo livida, assembly GCA_963992785.1. Taxonomy (NCBI): domain Eukaryota; kingdom Metazoa; phylum Arthropoda; class Insecta; order Hymenoptera; family Tenthredinidae; genus Tenthredo; species Tenthredo livida. The sequence continues at coordinate 8,421,973 of OZ023073.1, forward strand.
GATAAAATGCTAGAAAAAATAGGAAACCACCCCGACTTCCGGAACCCACCGTTAAACGGAAATAAAATCTTTTTTTTCAATTAATTTCTCGATTATATTATTTCACCCAGAATTATGACATTGCTTCAAATTTCATTTCACGTAAATACTCTTTGGGATTGATGAAATGCTAGAAAAACATGGGAAACCACTCCGACTTCCGGAACCCACCGTTAAACGGAAATAAAATCTTTTTTTTTTCAATTATTTTCTTTATTCAATTATTTCTGGCAGAATTATGACATTGCTTGAAATTTTATTTCACGTAAATACTCTTTGGGATATATAAAATGCTAGAAAAAAATAGGAAACCACTTCGACTTCCGGAACCTACCGTTAAACGGAAATAAAATCTTTTTTTTTTCAATTATTTTCTCTATTATATTATTTCACCCAGAATTATGACATTGCTTCAAATTTCATTTCACGTAAATACTCTTTGGGATTGATGAAATGCTAGAAAAACATGGGAAACCACTCCGACTTCCGGAACCCACCGTTAAACGGAAATAAAATCTTTTTTTTTTCAATTATTTTCTTTATTCAATTATTTCTGCCAGAATTATGACATTGCTTGAAATTTTATTTCACGTAAATACTCTTTGGGATATATGAAATGCTAGAAAAAAATAGGAAACCACTCCGACTTCCGGAACCGACCCTTAAACGGAAAAAAAATCTTTTTTTTTTTCAATTATTTTCTCTATTATATTATTTTACCCAGAATTATGACATTGCTTCAAATTTCATTTCACGTAAATACTCTTTCGGATTGATAAAATGCTAGAAAAAATTGGAAACCACTCCGACTTCCGGAACCCACCGTTAAATGGAAATAAAATCTTTTTTTTCAATTAATTTCTCGATTATATTATTGCACTCAGAACTATGACATTGCTTAAAATTTTATTTCACGTAAATACTCTTTGAGATTGATAAAATGCTAGAAAAAAATAGAAAATCACTGCGACTCCCGGAACCCACCGTTAAACGGAAATAAAATCTTTTTTTTTTCAATTATTTTTTTTATTCAATTATTTCAGCCAGAATTATGACATTGCTCGAAATGTTATTTCACGTAAATACTCTTTGGGATTATTAAAATGCTAAAAAGAAATGGGAAACCACTCCGACTTCCGGAACCCAGCGTTAAACGGAAATAAAATCGTTTTTTTTCCAATTATTTTCCTTATTTAATTATTTCTGCCAGAATTATGATATTGCTTGAAATTTTATTCCACGTAAATACTCTTTGGGATTGATCAAATGCTAGAAAGAAATAGAAAACCACTCCGACTTCCGGAACCCATCGTTAAACGGAAATAAAATCTTTTTTTTAATTAATTTCTCGATTATATTATTGCACCCAGAATTATGACATTGCTCGAAATTTCATTTCGCGTAAATAATCTTTGGGATTGATGAAATGCTAGAAAAACATGGGAAACCACTCCGACTTCCGGAACCCACCGTTAAACGGAAATAAAATCTTTTTTTTTTCAATTATTTTCTTTATTTAATTATTTCAGCCAGAATTATGACATTGCTTAAAATTTCATTGCACGTAAATACTCTTTGGGATTGAACAAATGCTAGAAGAAATAGGAAACCACTCCGACTTCCGGAACCCACCGTTAAACGGAAATAAAATCTTTTTTTTCGATTTATTTCTCGATTATATTATTGCACTCAGAACTATGACATTGCTTGAATTTTATTTCACGTAAATACTCTTTGGAATTGATAAAATGCTAGAAAAAAATAGGAAATCACTGCGACTTCCGGAACCCACCGTTAAACGGAAATAAAATCTTTTTTTTTTCAATTATTTTTTTTATTCAATTATTTCAGCCAGAATTATGACATTGCTCGAAATGTTATTCCACGTAAATACTCTTTGGGATTGATAAAATGCTAGAAAAAAATGGGAAACCACTCCGACTCCCGGAACCTAGCGTTAAACGGAAATAAAATCTTTTTTTTTCAATTAATTTCTCGATTATATTATTGCACCCAGAATTATGACATTGCTCGAAATTTCATTTCGCGTAAATAATCTTTGGGATTGATGAAATGCTAGAAAAACATGGGAACCCACTCCGACTTCCGGAACCCAGCGTTAAACGGAATTAAAATCTTTTTTTTTCAATTATTTTCTTTGTTTAATTATTTCTGCCAGAATTATGACATTGCTTGAAATTTTATTTCACGTAAATACTCTTTGGGATTGATAAAATGCTAGAAAAAAATAGGAAACCACTCCGACTTCCGGAACCCATCGTTAAACGGAAATAAAATTTTTTTTTTTTCAATTATTTTCTCTATTATATTATTTCACCCAAAATTATGACATTGCTTGAAATTTTATTTCACGTGAATACTCTTTCGGATTGATGAAATGCTAAAAAAAAATAGGAAATCACTGCGACTTCCGGAACCCACCGTTAAACGGAAATAAAATCTTTTTTTTTTTTCAATAATTTTTCTTATTTAATTATTTCAGAGAGAATTATGACATTGCTTCAAATTTCATTTCACGTAAATACTCTTTGGGATTGATAAAATGCTAGAAAAAAAAAGGAAACCACTCCGACTTCCGGAACCCACCGTTAAACGGAAATAAAATCTTTTTTTTTTTCAATTATTTTCTCTATTATATTATTTCACCCAGAATTATGACATTGCTTCAAATTTCATTTCACGTTAATACTCTTTGGGATTGATGAAATGCTAGAAAAACATGGGAAACCACTCCGACTTCCGGAACCCACCGTTAAACGGAAATAAACTCTTTTTTTTTCAATTATTTTCTTTATTCAATTATTTCTGCCAGAATTATGACATTGCTTGAAATTTTATTTCACGTAAATACTCTTTGGGATATATGAAATGCTAGAAAAAAATAGGAAACCACTCCGACTTCCGGAACCCACCGTTAAACGGAAATAAAATCTTTTTTTTTTTCAATTATTTTCTCTATTATATTATTTTACCCAGAATTATGACATTGCCTAAAATTTTATTTCACGTAAATACTCTTTCGCATTGATAAAATGCTAGAAAAAATAGGAAACCACCCCGACTTTCGGAACCCACCGTTAAACGGAAATAAAATCTTTTTTTTCAATTAATTTCTCGATTATATTATTTCACCCAGAATTATGACATTGCTTCAAATTTCATTTCACGTAAATACTCTTTGGGATTGATGAAATGCTAGAAAAACATGGGAAACCACTCCGACTTCCGGAACCCACCGTTAAACGGAAATAAAATATTTTTTTTTTCAATTATTTTCTTTATTCAATTATTTCTGGCAGAATTATGACATTGCTTGAAATTTTATTTCACGTAAATACTCTTTGGGATATATAAAATGCTAGAAAAAAATAGGAAACCACTTCGACTTCCGGAACCTACCGTTAAACGGAAATAAAATCTTTTTTTTTTCAATTATTTTCTCTATTATATTATTTCACCCAGAATTATGACATTGCTTCAAATTTCATTTCACGTAAATACTCTTTGGGATTGATGAAATGCTAGAAAAACATGGGAAACCACTCCGACTTCCGGAACCCACCGTTAAACGGAAATAAGATCTTTTTTTTTTCAATTATTTTCTTTATTCAATTATTTCTGCCAGAATTATGACATTGCTTGAAATTTTATTTCACGTAAATACTCTTTGGGATATATGAAATGCTAGAAAAAAATAGGAAACCACTCCGACTTCCGGAACCGACCCTTAAACGGAAAAAAAATCTTTTTTTTTTTCAATTATTTTCTCTATTATATTATTTTACCCAGAATTATGACATTGCTTCAAATTTCATTTCACGTAAATACTCTTTCGGATTGATAAAATGCTAGAAAAAATTGGAAACCACTCCGACTTCCGGAACCCACCGTTAAATGGAAATAAAATCTTTTTTTTCAATTAATTTCTCGATTATATTATTGCACTCAGAACTATGACATTGCTTAAAATTTTATTTCACGTAAATACTCTTTGAGATTGATAAAATGCTAGAAAAAAATAGAAAATCACTGCGACTCCCGGAACCCACCGTTAAACGGAAATAAAATCTTTTTTTTTTCAATTATTTTTTTTATTCAATTATTTCAGCCAGAATTATGACATTGCTCGAAATGTTATTTCACGTAAATACTCTTTGGGATTATTAAAATGCTAAAAAGAAATGGGAAACCACTCCGACTTCCGGAACCCAGCGTTAAACGGAAATAAAATCGTTTTTTTTCCAATTATTTTCCTTATTTAATTATTTCTGCCAGAATTATGATATTGCTTGAAATTTTATTCCACGTAAATACTCTTTGGGATTGATCAAATGCTAGAAAGAAATAGAAAACCACTCCGACTTCCGGAACCCATCGTTAAACGGAAATAAAATCTTTTTTTTAATTAATTTCTCGATTATATTATTGCACCCAGAATTATGACATTGCTCGAAATTTCATTTCGCGTAAATAATCTTTGGGATTGATGAAATGCTAGAAAAACATGGGAAACCACTCCGACTTCCGGAACCCACCGTTAAACGGAAATAAAATCTTTTTTTTTTCAATTATTTTCTTTATTTAATTATTTCAGCCAGAATTATGACATTGCTTAAAATTTCATTGCACGTAAATACTCTTTGGGATTGAACAAATGCTAGAAGAAATAGGAAACCACTCCGACTTCCGGAACCCACCGTTAAACGGAAATAAAATCTTTTTTTTCGATTTATTTCTCGATTATATTATTGCACTCAGAACTATGACATTGCTTAAAATTTTATTTCACGTAAATACTCTTTGGAATTGATAAAATGCTAGAAAAAAATAGGAAATCACTGCGACTTCCGGAACCCACCGTTAAACGGAAATAAAATCTTTTTTTTTTCAATTATTTTTTTTATTCAATTATTTCAGCCAGAATTATGACATTGCTCGAAATGTTATTCCACGTAAATACTCTTTGGGATTGATAAAATGCTAGAAAAAAATGGGAAACCACTCCGACTCCCGGAACCTAGCGTTAAACGGAAATAAATCTTTTTTTTCTAAATTATTTTCTTTATTTAATTATTTCTGCCAGAATTATGACATTGCTTGAAATTTTATTTCACGTAAATACTCTTTGGGATTGATAAAATGCTGGAAAAAAAAGGAAACCACTCCGACTTCCGGAACCCACCGTTAAACGGAAATAAAATCTTTTTTTTTTCAATTATTTTCTCTATTATATTATTTCACCCAGAATTATGACACTGCTTGAAATTTCATTTTACATAAATACTCTTTCGGATTATTAAAATGCTAGAAAAAAATAGGAAACCACTGCGACTTCCGGAACCCACCCTCAAACGGAAATGAAATCCTTATTTTCTCAATTATTTTCTCTATTATATTATTTCGACCAGAATGGTGACAGTGCTCAAAATTTTAATTCACATAAATACTCTTTGGGATTGATAAAATGCTAGAAAACAATAGGAAACTACTCCGACTCCCGGAACCCACCGTTAAACGGAAATAAAATCTTTTTTTTTTCAATTAATTTCTCGATTATATTATTTCACCCAGAATTATGAGATTGCCTAAAATTTTATTTCACGTAAATACTCTTTCGCATTGATAAAATGCTAGAAAAAATAGGAAACCATCCCGACTTCCGGAACCCACCGTTAAACGGAAATAAAATCTTTTTTTTTCAACTAATTTCTCGATTATATTATTTCACCCAGAATTATGACATTGCTTCAAATTTCATTTCACGTAAATACTCTTTGGGATTGATGAAATGCTAGAAAAACATGGGAAACCACTCCGACTTCCGGAACCCACCGTTAAACGGAAATAAAATCTTTTTTCTTTCAATTATTTTCTTTTTTCAATTATTTCTGCCAGAATTATGACATTGCTTGAAATTTTATTTCACGTAAATACTCTTTGGGATATATAAAATGCTAGAAAAAAATAGGAAACCACTTCGACTTCCGGAACCTACCGTTAAACGGAAATAAAATATTTTTTTTTTCAATTATTTTCTCTATTATATTATTTCACCCAGAATTATGACATTGCTTCAAATTTCATTTCACGTAAATACTCTTTGGGATTGATGAAATGCTAGAAAAACATGGGAAACCACTCCGACTTCCGGAACCCACCGTTAAACGGAAATAAAATCTTTTTTTTTTCAATTATTTTCTTTATTCAATTATTTCTGCCAGAATTATGACATTGCTTGAAATTTTATTTCACGTAAATACTCTTTGGGATTGAACAAATGCTAGAAGAAATAGGAAACCACTCCGACTTCCGGAACCCACCGTTAAACGGAAATAAAATCTTTTTTTTCGATTTATTTCTCGATTATATTATTGCACTCAGAACTATGACATTGCTTAAAATTTTATTTCACGTAAATACTCTTTGGAATTGATAAAATGCTAGAAAAAAATAGGAAATCACTGCGACTTCCGGAACCCACCGTTAAACGGAAATAAAATCTTTTTTTTTTCAATTATTTTTTTTATTCAATTATTTTAGCCAGAATTATGACATTGCTCGAAATGTTATTCCACGTAAATACTCTTTGGGATTGATAAAATGCTAGAAAAAAATGGGAAACCACTCCGACTCCCGGAACCTAGCGTTAAACGGAAATAAATCTTTTTTTTTTAAATTATTTTCTTTATTTAATTATTTCTGCCAGAATTATGACATTGCTTGAAATTTTATTTCACGTAAATACTCTTTGGGATTGATAAAATGCTGGAAAAAAAAGGAAACCACTCCGACTTCCGGAACCCACCGTTAAACGGAAATAAAATCTTTTTTTTTTCAATTATTTTCTCTATTATATTATTTCACCCAGAATTATGACACTGCTTGAAATTTCATTTTACATAAATACTCTTTCGGATTATTAAAATGCTAGAAAAAAATAGGAAACCACTGCGACTTCCGGAACCCACCCTCAAACGGAAATGAAATCCTTATTTTCTCAATTATTTTCTCTATTATATTATTTCGACCAGAATGGTGACAGTGCTCAAAATTTTAATTCACATAAATACTCTTTGGGATTGATAAAATGCTAGAAAACAATAGGAAACTACTCCGACTCCCGGAACCCACCGTTAAACGGAAATAAAATCTTTTTTTTTTCAATTAATTTCTCGATTATATTATTTCACCCAGAATTATGAGATTGCCTAAAATTTTATTTCACGTAAATACTCTTTCGCATTGATAAAATGCTAGAAAAAATAGGAAACCATCCCGACTTCCGGAACCCACCGTTAAACGGAAATAAAATCTTTTTTTTCAATTAATTTCTCGATTATATTATTTCACCCAGAATTATGACATTGCTTCAAATTTCATTTCACGTAAATACTCTTTGGGATTGATGAAATGCTAGAAAAACATGGGAAACCACTCCGACTTCCGGAACCCACCGTTAAACGGAAATAAAATCTTTTTTCTTTCAATTATTTTCTTTTTTCAATTATTTCTGCCAGAATTATGACATTGCTTGAAATTTTATTTCACGTAAATACTCTTTGGGATATATAAAATGCTAGAAAAAAATAGGAAACCACTTCGACTTCCGGAACCTACCGTTAAACGGAAATAAAATCTTTTTTTTTTCAATTATTTTCTCTATTATATTATTTCACCCAGAATTATGACATTGCTTCAAATTTCATTTCACGTAAATACTCTTTGGGATTGATGAAATGCTAGAAAAACATGGGAAACCACTCCGACTTCCGGAACCCACCGTTAAACGGAAATAAAATCTTTTTTTTTTCAATTATTTTCTTTATTCAATTATTTCTGCCAGAATTATGACATTGCTTGAAATTTTATTTCACGTAAATACTCTTTGGGATATATAAAATGCTAGAAAAAAATAGGAAACCACTTCGACTTCCGGAACCTACCGTTAAACGGAAATTAAATCTTTTTTTTTTTCAATTATTTTCTCTATTATATTATTTCACCCAGAATTATGACATTGCTTCAAATTTCATTTCACGTAAATACTCTTTCGGATTGATAAAATGCTAGAAAAAATAGGAAACCACTCCGACTTCCGGAACCCACCGTTAAACGGAAATAAAATCTTTTTTTTCAATTAATTTCTCGATTATATTATTTCACCCAGAATTATGACATTGCTTCAAATTTCATTTCACGTAAATACTCTTTGGGATTGATGAAATGCTAGAAAAACATGGGAAACCACTCCGACTTCCGGAACCCACCGTTAAACCGAAATAAAATCTTTTTTTTTTTCAATTATTTTCTTTATTCAATTATTTCTGCCAGAATTATGACATTGCTTGAAATTTTATTTCACGTAAATACTCTTTGGGATATATAAAATGCTAGAAAAAAATAGGAAACCACTCCGACTTCCGGAACCCACCGTTAAACGGAAATAAAATCTTTTTTTTTTCAATTATTTTCTCTATTATATTATTTCACCCAGAATTATGACATTGCTTCAAATTTCATTTCACGTAAATACTCTTTCGGATTGATAAAATGCTAAAAAAAAATAGGAAATCACTGCGACTTCGGGAACCCACCGTTAAACGGAAATAAAATCTTTTTTTTTTCAATTATTTTCTTTATTCAATTATTTCTGCCAGAATTATGACATTGCTTGAAATTTTATTTCACGTAAATACTTTTTGGGATTGATAAAATGCTAGAAAAAAATAGGAAACCACTCCGACTTCCGGAACCCTCCGTTAAACGGAAATAAAATCTTTTTTTTCTCAATTATTTTCTCTATTATATTATTTCACCCAGAATTATGACATTGCTTCAAATTTCATTTCACGTAAATACTCTTTGGGATTGATGAAATGCTAGAAAAACATGGGAAACCACTACGACTTCCGGAACCCACCGTTAAACGGAAATAAAATCTTTTTTTTTTCAATTATTTTCTTCATTCAATTATTTCTGCCAGAATTATGACATTGCTTGAAATTTTATTTCACGTCAATACTCTTTGGGATATATAAAATGCTAGAAAAAAATAGGAAACCACTTCGACTTCCGGAACCCACCGTTAAACGGAAATAAAATCTTTTTTTTTTCAATTCTTTTCTCTATCATATTATTTCACCCAGAATTATGAGATTGCCTGAAATTTTCCTTCACGTAAATACTCTTTCGCATTGATAAAATGCTAGAAAAAATAGGAAACCACTCCGACTTCCGGAAACCACCGTTAAACGGAAATAAAATCTTTTTTTTTTCAATTATTTTCTCTATTATATTATTTCACCCAGAATTATGACATTGCTTCGAATTTCATTTCACGTAAATACTCTTTGGGATTGATGAAATGCTAGAAAAACATGGGAAACCACTCCGACTTCCGGAACCCACCGTTAAACGGAAATAAAATCTTTTTTTTTTCAATTATTTTCTTTATTCAATTATTTCTGCCAGAATTATGACATTGCTTGAAATTTTATTTCACGTAAATACTCTTTGGGATATATAAAATGCTAGAAAAAAATAGGAAACCACTTCGACTTCCGGAACCTACCGTTAAACGGAAATTAAATCTTTTTTTTTTCAATTATTTTCTCTATTATATTATTTCACCCAGAATTATGACATTGCTTCAAATTTTATTTCACGTAAATACTCTTTCGGATTGATAAAATGCTAGAAAAAATAGGAAACCACTCCGACTTCCGGAACCCACCGTTAAACGGAAATAAAATCTTTTTTTTCAATTAATTTCTCGATTATATTATTTCACCCAGAATTATGACATTGCTTCAAATTTCATTTCACGTAAATACTCTTTGGGATTGATGAAATGCTAGAAAAACATGGGAAACCACTCCGACTTCCGGAACCCACCGTTAAACCGAAATAAAATCTTTTTTTTTTCAATTATTTTCTTTATTCAATTATTTCTGCCAGAATTATGACATTGCTTGAAATTTTATTTCACGTAAATACTCTTTGGATATATAAAATGCTAGAAAAAAATAGGAAACCACTCCGACTTCCGGAACCCACCGTTAAACGGAAATAAAATCTTTTTTTTTTCAATTATTTTCTCTATTATATTATTTCACCCAGAATTATGACATTGCTTCAAATTTCATTTCACGTAAATACTCTTTCGGATTGATAAAATGCTAAAAAAAAATAGGAAATCACTGCGACTTCGGGAACCCACCGTTGAACGGAAATAAAATCTTTTTTTTTTCAATTATTTTCTTCATTCAATTATTTCTGCCAGAATTATGACATTGCTTGAAATTTTATGTCACGTAAATACTTTTTGGGATTGATAAAATGCTAGAAAAAATAGGAAACCACTCCGACTTCCGGAACCCTCCGTTAAACGGAAATAAAATCTTTTTTTTCTCAATTATTTTCTCTATTATATTATTTCACCCAGAATTATGACATTGCTTCAAATTTCATTTCACGTAAATACTCTTTGGGATTGATGAAATGCTAGAAAAACATGGGAAACCACTCCGACTTCCGGAACCCACCGTTAAACGGAAATAAAATCTGTTTATTTTTTCAATTATTTTCTTTATTTAATTATTTCTGCCAGAATTATGACATTGCTCAAAATGTTATTTCACGTAAATACTCTTTGAGATTGATGAAATGCTAGAAAAACATGGAAAACCACTCCGACTTCCGGAACCCACCGTTAAACGGAAATAAAATCTTTTTTTTTCAATTATTTTCTTTATTTAATTATTTCTGCCAGAATTATGACATTGCTTGGAATTTTATTTCACGTAAATACTCTTTGGGATTGATAAAATGCTAAAAAAAAATAGGAAACCACTCCGACTTCCGAACCCCACCGTTAAACGGAAATAAAAACTTTTTTTTTTCAATTATTTTATCTATTATATTATTTCACCCAGAATTATGACATTGCTTGAAATTTTATTTCACGTAAATACTCTTTCGGATTGATAAAATGCTAGAAAGAAATAGAAAACCACTCCGACTTCCGGAACCCACCGTTAAACGGAAATAAAATCTTTTTTTTTCAATTAATTTCTCGATTATATTATTGCACCCAGAATTATGACATTGCTTAAAATTTTATTTCACGTCAATACTCTTTGGAATTGATGAAATGATAGAAAAAAATGGGAAATCACTGCGACTTGCGGAACCCACCGTTAAACGGAAATAAAATCTTTTTTTTTCAATTAATTTCTCGATTATATTATTGCACCCAGAATTATGGCATTGCTCGAAATTTTATTTCGCGTAAATAATCTTTGGGATTAATGAAATGCTAGAAAAACATGGGAACCCACTCCGACTTCCGGAACCCAGCGTTAAACGGAAATAAAATATTTTTTTTTCAATTATTTTCTTTGTTTAATTATTTCAGAGGGAATTATGACATTGCTTCAAATTTCATTTCACGTAAATACTCTTTGGGAATAATAAAATACTAGAAAAAAAAAGGAAACCACTCCGACTTCCGGAACCCACCGTTAAACGGAAATAAAATCTTTTTTTTTTCAATTATTTTCTCTATTATATTATTTCACCCAGAATTATGACATTGCTTCAAATTTCATTTCACGTTAATACTCTTTGGGATTGATGAAATGCTAGAAAAACATGGGAAACCACTCCGACTTCCGGAACCCACCGTTCAACGGAAATAAACTTTTTTTTTTTTCAATTATTTTCTTCATTCAATTATTTCTGCCAGAATTATGACATTGCTTCAAATTTCATTTCACGTAAATACTCTTTGGGATTGATGAAATGCTAGAAAAACATGGGAAACCACTCCGACTTCCGGAACCCACCGTTAAACCGAAATAAAATCTTTTTTTTTTCAATTATTTTCTTTATTCAATTATTTCTGCCAGAATTATGACATTGCTTGAAATTTTATTTCACGTAAATACGCTTTGGGATATATAAAATGCTAGAAAAAAATAGGAAACCACTCCGACTTCCGGAACCCACCGTTAAACGGAAATAAAATCTTTTTTTTTTCAATTATTTTCTCTATTATATTATTTCACCCAGAATTATGACATTGCTTCAAATTTCATTTCACGTAAATACTCTTTCGGATTGATAAAATGCTAAAAAAAAATAGGAAATCACTGCGACTTCGGGAACCCACCGTTAAACGGAAATAAAATCTTTTTTTTTTCAATTATTTTCTTCATTCAATTATTTCTGCCAGAATTATGACATTGCTTGAAATTTTATTTCACGTAAATACTTTTTGGGATTGATAAAATGCTAGAAAAAATAGGAAACCACTCCGACTTCCGGAACCCTCCGTTAAACGGAAATAAAATCTTTTTTTTCTCAATTATTTTCTCTATTATATTATTTCACCCAGAATTATGACATTGCTTCAAATTTCATTTCACGTAAATACTCTTTGGGATTGATGAAATGCTAGAAAAACATGGGAAACCACTCCGACTTCCGGAACCCACCGTTAAACGGAAATAAAATCTGTTTATTTTTTCAATTATTTTCTTTATTTAATTATTTCTGCCAGAATTATGACATTGCTCAAAATGTTATTTCACGTAAATACTCTTTGAGATTGATGAAATGCTAGAAAAACATGGAAAACCACTCCGACTTCCGGAACCCACCGTTAAACGGAAATAAAATCTTTTTTTTTCAATTATTTTCTTTATTTAATTATTTCTGCCAGAATTATGACATTGCTTGGAATTTTATTTCACGTAAATACTCTTTGGGATTGATAAAATGCTAAAAAAAAATAGGAAACCACTCCGACTTCCGGACCCCACCGTTAAACGGAAATAAAAACTTTTTTTTTTCAATTATTTTATCTATTATATTATTTCACCCAGAATTATGACATTGCTTGAAATTTTATTTCACGTAAATACTCTTTCGGATTGATAAAATGCTAGAAAGAAATAGAAAACCACTCCGACTTCCGGAACCCACCGTTAAACGGAAATAAAATCTTTTTTTTTCAATTAATTTCTCGATTATATTATTGCACCCAGAATTATGACATTGCTTAAAATTTTATTTCACGTCAATACTCTTTGGAATTGATGAAATGATAGAAAAAAATGGGAAATCACTGCGACTTGCGGAACCCACCGTTAAACGGAAATAAAATCTTTTTTTTTCAATTAATTTCTCGATTATATTATTGCACCCAGAATTATGGCATTGCTCGAAATTTTATTTCGCGTAAATAATCTTTGGGATTAATGAAATGCTAGAAAAACATGGGAACCCACTCCGACTTCCGGAACCCAGCGTTAAACGGAAATAAAATCTTTTTTTTTCAATTATTTTCTTTGTTTAATTATTTCAGAGGGAATTATGACATTGCTTCAAATTTCATTTCACGTAAATACTCTTTGGGATTAATAAAATACTAGAAAAAAAAAGGAAACCACTCCGACTTCCGGAACCCACCGTTAAACGGAAATAAAATCTTTTTTTTTTCAATTATTTTCTCTATTATATTATTTCACCCAGAATTATGACATTGCTTCAAATTTCATTTCACGTTAATACTCTTTGGGATTGATGAAATGCTAGAAAAACATGGGAAACCACTCCGACTTCCGGAACCCACCGTTCAACGGAAATAAACTTTTTTTTTTTTCAATTATTTTCTTCATTCAATTATTTCTGCCAGAATTATGACATTGCTTGAAATTTTATTTCACGTGAATACTCTTTGGGATATATGAAATGCTAGAAAAAAATAGGAAACCACTCCGACTTCCGGAACCCACCGTTAAACGGAAATAAAATCTTTCTTTTTTTCAATTATTTTCTCTATTATATTATTTTACCCAGAATTATGACATTGCTTCAAATTTCATTTCACGTAAATACTCTTTCGGATTGATAAAATGCTAGAAAAAATAGGAAACCACTCCGACTTCCGAAACCCACCGTTAAACGGAAATAAAATCTTTTTTTTCAATTAATTTCTCGATTATATTATTGCACTCCGAACTATGACATTGCTTAAAATTTTATTTCACGTAAATACTCTTTGAGATTGATAAAATGCTAGAAAAAAATAGGAAATCACTGCGACTTCCGGAACCCACCGCTAAACGTAAATAAAATCTTTTTTTTTTCAATTATTTTTTTTATTCAATTATTTCAGCCAGAATTATGACATTGCTCGAAATGTTATTTCACGTAAATACTCTTTGGGATATATAAAATGCTAGAAAAAAATAGGAAACCACTCCGACTTCCGGAACCCACCGTTAAACGGAAATAAAATCTTTTTTTTTTCAATTATTTTCTCTATTATATTATTTCACCCAGAATTATGACATTGCTTCAAATTTCATTTCACGTAAATACTCTTTCGGATTGATAAAATGCTAAAAAAAAATAGGAAATCACTGCGACTTCGGGAACCCACCGTTAAACGGAAATAAAATCTTTTTTTTTTCAATTATTTTCTTTATTCAATTATTTCTGCCAGAATTATGACATTGCTTGAAATTTTATTTCACGTAAATACTTTTTGGGATTGATAAAATGCTAGAAAAAAATAGGAAACCACTCCGACTTCCGGAACCCTCCGTTAAACGGAAATAAAATCTTTTTTTTCTCAATTATTTTCTCTATTATATTATTTCACCCAGAATTATGACATTGCTTCAAATTTCATTTCACGTAAATACTCTTTGGGATTGATGAAATGCTAGAAAAACATGGGAAACCACTCCGACTTCCGGAACCCACCGTTAAACGGAAATAAAATCTTTTTTTTTTCAATTATTTTCTTTATTCAATTATTTCTGCCAGAATTATGACATTGCTCGAAATTTTATTTCACGTAAATACTCTTTGGGATATATAAAATGCTAGAAAAAAATAGGAAACCACTCCGACTTCCGGAACCTACCGTTAAACGGAAATTAAATCTTTTTTTTTTCAATTATTTTCTCTATTATATTATTTCACCCAGAATTATGACATTGCTTCAAATTTCATTTCACGTAAATACTCTTTCGGATTGATAAAATGCTAGAAAAAATAGGAAACCACTCCGACTTCCGGAACCCACCGTTAAACGGAAATAAAATCTTTTTTTTCAATTAATTTCTCGATTATATTATTTCACCCAGAATTATGACATTGCTTCAAATTTCATTTCACGTAAATACTCTTTCGGATTGATAAAATGCTAAAAAAAAATAGGAAATCACTGCGACTTCGGGAACCCACCGTTAAACGGAAATAAAATCTTTTTTTTTTCAATTATTTTCTTTATTCAATTATTTCTGCCAGAATTATGACATTGCTTGAAATTTTATTCCACTCAAATACTCTTTGGGATTGATAAAATGCTAGAAAAAAATAGGAAACCACTCCGACTTCCGGAACCCACCGTTAAACGGAAATAAAATCTTTTTTTTTTCAATTATTTTCTCTCTTATATTATTTCACCCAGAATTATGACATTGCTTCAAATTTCATTTCACGTAAATACTCTTTGGGATTGATGAAATGCTAGAAAAACATGGGAAACCACTCCGACTTCCGGAACCCACCGTTAAACGGAAATAAAATCTTTTTTTTTTTAATTATTTTCTTTATTCAATTATTTCTGCCAGAATTATGACATTGCTTGAAATTTTATTTCACGTAAATACTCTTTGGGATATATAAAATGCTAGAAAAAAATAGGAAACCAGTTCGACTTCCGGAACCCACCGTTAAACGGAAATAAAATCTTTTTTTTTCAATTATTTTCTCTATTATATTATTTCACCCAGAATTATGACATTGCTTCAAATTTCATTTCACGTAAATACTTTTTCGGATTGATTAAATGCTAGAAAAAATAGGAAACCACTCCGACTTCCGGAACCCACCGTTAAACGGAAATAAAATCTTTCTTTTCAATTACTTTCTCGATTATATTATTTCACCCAGAATTATGACATTCACTCAAATTTTATTCCACGTAAATACTCTTTCAGATTTATCAAATGCTAGAAAAAAATAGGGAATCATTCCGAGTTCCGGAACCCATCGTTAAACGGAAATTAAATCTTTTTTTTTTTTTTATCACACTGACAATAATGACATTCACCAAAATTTTATTTCATGTATAGAATGGCTGGCTTCATCTATGAACCACTATTCTCATAGTAGGTACATAGCGAAGGTATATTATGAACAGGTATTCTGTGTTTCTAATTCAGACTTTGTCAGTTTATTGAACGGATTGTTCTTAGAGATTGACTCGTTTTTTTATTATACAATTGTGCAGAAATGATACATGCATCATTTATTCATCAGGAAATGGAATTGTTGGAAGATATTGTAGTTGCACCAGAATCCACTCCGCCGTTGAGGCGCATCGAGGCTGGGTTGGAGGGACTTCGCGTCGACCAACCCAGCCACAGCGGGATGGCTACATCTCGTGAGTATTAAGATTATTCAAATCGGGTATAGTAATTATACAAAGCTTTTTTATCGGTATTTAAAATAATTTTGTGAATTCAATTACAATTTCTGTGTACAGAAGCAATACCGCAAATAAATATGCGCGAGGTAATTACGCGGCCACGCGAGGACCGATCGCAGAGGGAACGCGATGAAATCGAGCAGCAACCACGCGCTATTATACCCAACATCCCGGCTCGGCACGGTATGGATGAAATAGTATATTGTTTACCGAGCGAGAAAACAGTCGATTGCGCGCCGAGTATGAAGGTGAGAGCCGAGGCGAAGCCGAGGTGTTCTCAACTTCATACGAGGTGCCAATGACTGTTTTTTCCGAGGTGAACATACTATTTTCTTCAACAGCGGAGCGGAATCAGCGAGTTTCCATCCGCAAACGAGGACCGGCAATCGACTGGTTTCCATCCTCATTTGCGGATGAAAACTCGCTGGTTTCCCTCCGCTGTTGAAGAAATATTATTTACTTGTATCCTCATTCAATTTGGATCGAATATTTTTGTTTGTGAAACATGCACGATTTTCGCGTTTATTTTTACCCATTCAGTAGGACTAAAGCGACCGTTTTCGAACGAGAGGGCAAAAAACAAAAAATTAGAAACGCTCGATAAAATATCTTTCAATATTCTCAAGAAAATTAACACCAATGGAGATAACGCGTCAGAAAATCGCGAAAATCGATGCATGTGCCACAAAAAAAATATGGTGTGCACCACGGGCAAGGGCTTTTTTGCCCTTGGTACACAACGTATAACCATTGTCATTTCACCTTCCTCTTCATGGAGGTAGGTGCGCATTATGAGTACGCGAAGCAACATTTCCTAACATAATACGTCATCCTTTAAGGTAGCTCGTCAGATACCGCTAGAGTCGTTGAGTGTATAAAAATCAAACAATTCCTAAAAATTATTGTTTTTATTTCTAAATTATCAATATGAATCATAGAGGTGTTCAATATAAGAATTATAAGATTTTTCAGCAATAGCTGATCGAGCAGACGTTGCTATGTCGATTTCGGTTCCCGTTTCTCGTCAATTTTTACTGATTATTGCTAATATGAACGAAACTGTACGGTGATTCGTCATGAAATAAGTGTAGATATTTTTCATTTTATTTTAAATATTTAGAGTCAAAAATTCAGATTTTATTCTTCATTCACAACAAAGTTACAACAAAGGTATGGATTTTCACATAAGACGCTGGGTTGAATCCTGATTTTTTAAAATTGATTTTATGAAAAACTAAAACGGTCATTAAATCGAGCAAAAAATTAAATTTAACAAACCCAAGAATATTTTCCCGCGATTCTTTGTAGTTTTCGAAAATCGATAAATTTTATGGAGCTGATGAGCTACTTCAAGGGTATAAAACTTTGTTCTGAAATTGTTTGCTTTCGAATATTACGCTCCAGCTTCAAGCTTGCTATATTTTGCCATGTATCCAATTGAACCCATACATGTTCTCAACTAAAGCTGAAATGCAACTGGCTCTAAATCATATACTGATTGCATTGCATGGTTCAATTTCTAGAAGAACAGCCACCCCAAATGGTACCTGCAGCTATTAACCACGAGGCAGGCCAGGTTCGACCTGCAGTAATTAACGCGGCACGGCAGGTTCGACCTGCAGTTATCAACGCAGCACGGTAGGTTCGTCCTGCAGTTATTAATGAGGCACGGCAGGTTCGAGTTGCATATCGGCCTGCGCCCAATAATAACCGGGACAACCCGCATCATGGTATGTTTAAAATATTATACTGACATTCTGATTTCATTTATAACTAACCCCTTTTATTCTCTTGGACTACAGTTTTCTCATGTTGTTCTATACTTCCGCATAATAATCTGAACCATCTAATTTATTCAACTCGGCTATCCCTTTGAATACGTCTTAACACCAATTACGATTTAATAAACCTAAGAGCTTCCATTCTCTATTTCTTCAGTCTTTAGCTACATCTGAAGACCTTTTTCATAGTACTAATTGCCTTAGCTATTCCAATAACCTTTTTTGGCTTCAAACTGTGTCAGCTCATACCCCGGTGATATTTCTTCAAATTACCATGTGATTTGATTATTTGTAGAACACCAAGGACGACGCCACCAGCGTGTCGGACGCGGCCACATTCAACGCTATAGACAGCAGAACTTGATAGCCCTCCTGTACGGTCTGGCCAACCACGGGAGGGGCTATCAAGGTGGTAGGCGTCCTTGTGGTGGCAGACCTCGTGGGCAGGGAGGTAGGGGTCGTGGTTACTAGTTTATTTAAATTAAAATTTTATTTTTAATACTTTTAATGAAAAAAAAATTAGTGGTACACTTAGAAAAGAAATGAATTGGATGAACTCAATGCGGCAGAAAAAAATACTCAGTTTTGTTGTTGCAATGGAATATTCTATTATGCGAATAAATATTCCATTGCAACAACAAAACTGAGTATTTTTTCTACCGCATTGAGTTCATCCAATTCATTTCTTTTCTAAGTGTACCACTAATATTCGGGTCTTTCGAAAGAAAAAATTTAATGCTTTTCATGCTCCAACCCCTTAAAACTTGAGTTTTGATGAAAAAAACTGTCTTCGCGCCGACCAAGCTCTGTAAATTGAGCAGAAGCTGCCGTTCATTGGATATTTCTAATTATACCAGCCAATTAACATCTATGACGAACTATTTGGAAGGACAAATTCGAGACCCGGAGGATTGTATTTTGAGTTGAAAGAAAATTTTTTATTAAATGAACAAATTTCTTTATTGCCAGGTTTTAATTATTTATAAAAAAAATTATGAACGATTTTGGGTGAATCGATTCTATTACTATTACACTCGGGCCTCCGCTATTTGACCGAGTCGGGACCGAGCGTTTCTGCTATTTGACGAAAGTAGGGGTCCCCCACTCCTTGTGGACGGTTTTCTGCGCAACCAGTTCACGCCACTCCGTGTCACTCACGGCCCCGATGTTAAGGGGAACGCTGCCGAATAGTGGGGGTAACGCCCGTCAAATAGCGGAGGACGAATGTGGTCAAATAGCGGCGTCCGTCAAATAGCGGGTGTTCAAATAGCGGAGGCCCGAGTGTATTTATTAATAATAATAATTTTTCTACTCAAAATCGTTCATCAATATTACTATTACAAATAATTATAATTTTGCGAAATTTTTTTTCTTCGTTATAATATTTATTTAACGTTCCATGTTTGATTAAAAAATTTTGTTCTCAACTCGCTTTACAATCGCTTATGGTCAAAAATTTTTCCTTCCTCAAAGTACGTCATGGACGATATATGGCTATTATAATCAGAAACGTCCAATGGGTGGCAGCCTCCGCTTAATCTATAGAGCTCGGTCAATGCAACGATGTTTTTTTCTATGAAAATTCAAGTTTTGACTGTTCAATGACGTTTTATTTTTTGACTTGATAATAATTTTACTTCCTGACTTATCTATAGTACAACTCATAGGAGGGAACCATTGGATGAACTCAATGCGGCAAAACAGATACTCAGTGCGGCGAATAATACTTGTTGTTGCGATGAAATATTGTGTTATGCAAATAAATATTCCATCGCAACAACAGAGTAATTATTGCAATAACCGAATATTTATTTTGCTGCATCCCTGGTAGAAATTGCGACCGGGCGGTAGCCGGGCACTCGCCAGTATTCCCGATTTTCATCGAGGCACTAGTTAGGAAAACTGTCTAGTACCCGGCCGGGGTGGTAACGCTCGCCCCGTCTAGTCACTAGTCATGTTAAACCGACCGGGCCCTAGTCAGTTTTCCCTACCAGAACCCCGAATTGAATAGCTGCACTGTAAAAAATGTATGCACTAAAATCAATGAAAAGTGCATGAAGCAAAAGTTATGAACGCACATGAAATCAAATTAATGTTCATCTTCAAAATTTTGTAAAATGTATATTAATTTCAATGTCTGATCGTTAAATTTCATGCATTCTTTTTTTTCGAGATTTCAGATATTATACATTAAAATCAATACATACTGATGAAATTATGATGCACGTTAATTGATTTTAATGCGTGCATGTGAGTGCGTAGTTTCATGTGTTGTATCACTGTTCAGGTTTTCCCGTTCGATAAATACTGATGGCATCTAAAAATATTTCTTAGAAAAACTATCATATTGGAATCATTTAGTGAATCCACCAAATTTTGGTAAAAGAACGTTTACTATAGGGAGGCCGAGCCCTCCCCGATAGCTGCTCACTTAGAAATCTCAGCAGAGATGTGTCTGCTTTTACTGTGGCGCTTGGCGTGGACCTAAAGACGTAACCGTTTTACTTTACTTGCGAGAAAGGTTTTTAGACAAGCCCGTGCGCCGCCGCTGCGCCCACAGATGGCGCAGATAACGACATTGAAAATTGTGCATGAATTTCAATAACATTATTACGGAAGTAATGTAAGAGTAAATTGTATTCAATGTGCATATACATCAAGTACCATTGCAAGCACTGTACTGAATTTTAGTTACCATATGTATTATTTTTCATGCACAAGATCATGAAAATAAATGAATACCTACGATTTTTAATGTAAATGCACATTAATTGATAATTTCTGAATGTGTTCTTTAAAATTAATGTGCAATGTGCATTAAAACTGCATTAAAATTAATAAAATTTTTTACAGTGTGGGATGTATGGGCCAATGAGATAGAAAAATCGAAACAATTATACATAAATCATAAGTTTATATATTCAGTTTATAAAAAAAATAAAATACACAGAGCACTGATACTGACACAAGATATTTGCACTAATTTTGCATAAATTTTCACTATTGCACACTCAAATCGCGCGATAAATCGTTAGCGACGAGATTAAAACGTATTACGAACGTATCAACATAACCTGCCCAGTACATGGCGGGGTCCTAGACTGGTAGTGCTAGCGAGTGACGTAATGAAATACGAGAGCGCGCCACGTTCGGTCCGCGCTAGGGCCTTGTCGTACGTGGAAAGTAGCATTACAGTATTTTTGCGTATCCGTACGTGCCCAGCTAGGTACTAGCTAGGCTTTCCTTACCGGGCACGCCTCGACTCAGCCCGTTCGGGGCCTTTCTATTATCGAGGAAACAACCAGGAAATTTCTACCAGGGATTCGTGCTTTTTTATAGTTTGTGCAATGGTTCCCTTCTCTGAGTGTACTATTGGTATAGATTATTGAAATATAAAACGAAGAATTAGGACGAATAATAATAATACTAATAGGGGAAGGTAGGGCAAAACGGACCGGAAGGGCAAAACAGACCGTAGGGCAAAACGGACCGAGAGGGCAAAACGGACCGCCTGAAAAATTTCTTCGGAATTATTATAAAAAATTCAATGATGCATCGTGAAGGTAACCCTCGAACTTAGTAACATTTTGAGGTAGGTCTAAGTCAATCTAGTTGAGTCAATTATCCTTTCTAGTCGTTTGCGATGACTTGACTGAGTCTGACTCGACGTGATTGACTAAGACCTACCTCAAAATATTTCTAAGTTCGAGGGTTAACTTTACGATGCATCATTGAATTTTTTACAATAATTCAAAATGAATTTTTCAGGCGGTCCGTTTTGCCCTCTCGGTCCGTTTTGCCCTACGGTCCGTTTTGCCCTCCCGGTCCGTTTTGCCCTACCTTCCCCTAATAATAATAATGATACCAATTAAGTTTTCAAAAGCTGTCATTTTATGTATATATGTTGTAACGTGACAGATTTTACATCTGTCACTGACCGCGCCTCCACTCGCAAACGTGAGCGACCATGCCGCTGCCGTACCGCAAATTCTTCACCGCAGCGCAAGTCCAACCTTTGATTTCAAGAATACGTGTCTGCCTTAAGTTTTTTTTATCGTGAGACGCAGGTATCACCGCCAGGACATCGCGGGATTCACCTGCATCCGTCGATCGTCGCAGGATCATCTGGGGGATGTCCTGGAAGCCGCGGCACTAGTACCCGCACCTACGTCATTGGCCTTTGTCATTGTCATCTTCTGCACCCTCGTCACCTGCCGGCCGGGAGAGGGCTGCACCTCCCAGCCTCATGAAGCCGCCAACACGTACCTCCCGGCCAGAATTTTGAAAATGTTCGCCGTTTAGGTGCGGCGAACATGCCGTGCGTGGAATGGCTTCCCCCACCCTTTTTGGATCGCCGATCGACGGACACTCCGTTGCCGACCAGCACAGCGAAAACGTCGAGATATCTCTTACCTTACCGTTTATCTTATCTTTCTTTGGGTTTTTCTTTATCTATCTTTTTCTTTTGGGGTTTCTCTGTAGTTGCTTTCTTTTTGGGGTTTTTCTTAGTTCTTTTTTTTTGTAACTTAGCTTTTTTTTTTATTTGGTGTGTGTGCATTTTTCTTTCTGACGCCGCCTGGGCTGCAACCCTTCATAACGGTAGGCTTGTCTGCTTCAGACCTCGACCGTCCGTCCGCAAGCATTTGGTTCGGTGTTGCCTAACGGCCACTTCAAAATTCGCGATCGACGGGCTGTCGTGGTCTCTATCTTTGTCTAGACTAGTTTAGTGCAATTCAGCCTAGCTATTATCTATCTTTTCTGGACTTGCGCTGCTCGGAGAAGAATCTCCGTGCCGTATCGCCCCGTTAACTTTAATTTCTTTAATTTTTCTGCGTGCGTTAATTTCGATAGAGCTATCTTGCCTATATCTTTTCTTTTTTTTTTGTATTTCTTTCCTTTCGGCCTAGCTTATCTAGTACCTATTTTATTATCTTCTTTCTCTGCGTTATCTTTAATTTATCTCACTATATTCGGCCTAACTGGCCTTGCCGTCCTGTATTATTTATTTATTATTTTTTTTGTACCGTTTGCTTTGCCTTTAAATTATATTTTCTCTTACCGTTACCTGTACCGAGTAAGTGTGTTATTTCTACGCCCCCACGTTCCCCTCTCCGTCTACTAGCCGAGTATATTTTGAGTTTTGAATTTATCTATTTCTTAGTGTTTCTCTTTCTGATTACTATTTTGACTTTTGAATTTAACTGTTTTCTTAGTATTTTCTTTTCTAGTTAATTTTTGAATTTTGAGTTTAGTCGTTTATTAGAGTTTCTTTTCAATATTAGCTTTTCAATGTTGAATTTAGTTGTTTCTTAGCCTATCTCTTTTTCTCTTTCTTTCAATTCACTTTATCTGGCACATTCGTGTGCCTGGCGCCCAACCTTAGCTTTTGTCTATTTCTATTTTTCTTTTCCTTTTTGTATCGTACCGTTCAGTATCTTTTCGTGAGAATACGTTGGGACCTTTTTGAGAGGGATTTATCTTTCTACTCATTTTTCCTCTGGGTAGGAAAATTGCTCGTTACAATGTATATTATATATAAGAATTTGAATGATAATTCATACAATGAATATCATATAATATACATATATATAAAATGACAGCTTTTGAAAACTTAATCAATTATATATACAGTCGGACCTCCCGTAATGTGGTACCTCGGTTTGAGAGAGTCTCGCGATCAATGTGAATTTCCAAGAATTCCCCCGTCGCCCCGACCATTCCTCTTGCGCCTATACTTCATCTATGTTCGTTACAGCTAAACCGGTTTTGGTGACGTTCACCTCTCTTCGCACCCCTCTACAGCCTATGAGCTCACGACCTCCCAGAATGTGGAAATCGCCTAAGTTGAGCGAAATTCTGAGAATTATTTCCACATTACGGGAGGTTCGGCTGTATATATATATAATTAATATATATATATTGTAACATATCAGCTGTCTCCGAGTCAGGTCGGCGCGCGCACCGGCAGCACGACCGAACGATAGAGCAGGATGACGTCACCGCAGGTATAAAATCGACGCGCACAGGCTGCTCGTGAGCATTTATCGCCTGTCGGGATAAACTCGCTCATTTTTCTATTAAATTCAATTTCGTAAAAATCGTATCGGTGGCCATCACCGAGCGATTACTTAGCTTCTTTATATTCGAGTCAAACTTAGATGTAACGCCTGTCGGGTTCATCACAATATCATTTCAAACTTAGCACTAGCCAAAAGCGGTATAAAAGCATAAAAACTGGAGTCAATAACCTTATCGCCTGTCGGGATAATAGAAAACAGAAACAAGCCTAGCTTAGCAAAACACTTTTGTAAATAAGAGAAAACCGTTAGAATTAA
This sequence comes from Tenthredo livida, assembly GCA_963992785.1. Lineage (NCBI taxonomy): Eukaryota > Metazoa > Arthropoda > Insecta > Hymenoptera > Tenthredinidae > Tenthredo > Tenthredo livida. The sequence goes on from OZ023073.1 coordinate 8,446,659, forward strand.
AGAATAGCGTTTAAGATAAATTTTATACTTTCTTTTGTATGATTTCTTTATATGATTTCTTCATGAATATTCAACTGGATGTTCATCTGATGAATTTATGATTTTTCCTTATTACTCCTGAATTAGGTGCACTGCATCGATGCTGATTCTACTCGTTATAATCCGCATTCGCTGTTATTTCGCTCTATTTTAGGATTTCCCTACACTCAGGTTCAGGTAAATTGCATGAGTGCCAATCATATTTAGTGTGATTTGCATCTGCTGTTGGTCTGCTCTCAGCTCTGGTGGCTTATCTTATTTTACGAAGATTTTAGAGAAGTCAACGCTCGAACAAATAAATTTAATGCAACAACCACGACCTTCTGTCCATTTTTCGAATTAAATAATTATTAAAAAGACCGAAAACGTTGCAATATATATATATAATGTACAGAAATAATTTTATTTACAGAATCAAGCTTCGTTCTGTTATCCAAATGATATCCTTAATCTTTGATCTTTATTATTATTATTATTATTATTATTATTATTATTTTGGTTATGATATGCTAGTATTGAAAAAATGCGATACCGTACCATTAAATTCAATTCAAATGGTACAATCGATTTGATTGGCGAGCAACTAATTCTTTATATCCCTTATGGAGTGCTGCATATACGCTAGCTGCGTACCTCGACATGCATAAAATCAAGCTTGTATTGTTGTATACATACACATACTTTGTAACCTGGCTACGCCTCGTCCCCAAATAGGTGGCGCTGACGGGCGTATATGTGCACAAGAAACACACACACTAGTAGCGTGCTTGTATGTTACGCAGCTAGCGTATAGTCGTATGCCGTTATAACTTTAAATAAGACCACGTATGGCATCACTATGATTCCTCGACATTATTTTTTCTGACGACAAGACGTGTTTCTACTATATAATTACAATTTGTGAAGTGTCGAGGAGATAAATCTGGGATTCCTATGTTTTCGTGATAAAATTGAATTTGATGCAATGAATAAAAATTTACCTTACATATCATGATATTTTGTATGCAATTGTTTTATTTCTATTTCCCTGGCGAAAAAGTGATGATTCCGCTACTTGAACAAAAGAATCATCACAATACGCAACATTCTTTGATAATTATCCCATACATTTAATCAAGAGACACCAAATCATAGAGCAGACGATAGAAATCTATATCCCAGAATTCGTGACGAGTAATTAACAGGGTAAATCTTGATCAAAAACGGGATCGAAATTTCCTTAGTCGTTTTTTCCGGAAAGGCTTAGATTGCTCATTATAATTATTTCAAATCCAGCCAATAACGCGCAGCTTATGAACGGCCGTTTGTCGATGTGATTACCGCTCGGTTGTATGCGCGTCTCCCAACCTATTGTCGCCGCGAAACAAAGTGCACCCAACCAAGCGGCGAGCACACCGACAAGCGCCCGTTCTTAAATCGCGCGTTATTGACTAAATTTAAAATAATTATAACGAGAAATCTAAGCATTTCCGGAAGAAACGGCTAAGGAAATTTAGATCCCGTTCTTGATCAAGATTTACCCTGTTAATTCCTCGTCACGAATTCTGGGACACCGTATATTGTGTATTCTACCTCATTTCTGCGAATAAAACTTTTTTTTTTCAATAAAACTGTCACCAATATTACATTTTTCAATTATCTTTTCTTCGCAGTACAAATATTTCATCCGTTGTCTAGAACATCCGTGAATTTTCACAGATTTTCAGCTTGAAGTGAAATTATGATTATTACCGGGCTAAGCGGTTTGTAGCATTCGCCGAATGTACCGAACCATGGCATTTTCGCCGGTAAACTTCTGATGCCTCCCACGCTAAATCCATCAATTTTAGATATATGCCCTCGCGAACTTTTTTGTTCAAAACTTTCTGCTCTACAATAATGGTCCTATACTATTTTGCCGTATCTTACACGGTTCTCGCATCGTTCGTACTGGAAGCTTGCGCTCGACCGCTGGTCTTCTTCTATTGGCCAAGAGTGGTGCCGCGACAGCCTCGGATAGATAGACTGCTTAGGGTTGGAGAGAGATAGAGCGAAAACAAAAGACCGATCGTCAGTCGACTGCGCGATTTTTCGAAAGAACGTCACTGCACATCATTTGCGAAATTCAGTTGCTGCCGTAATTTTCTCAGTTCCGTTTGTTTCCGTCAACAGTTGGAATGGATGCGTGGAAGCGTGTGGATCGTGGATAACGCTCGTTTTCTTTTTTACAGTGTCGTGTTTACGATATAGTGTAGAGGTATTAGTGCAATAATTGAGAATAATTAAAAAGTTGAAGAAATAACATTCCTGTAAAGTTTCTAGTGTTGAGAGTTGAAAAGACAAGATTCGGTTAATAATTTAGCGTAAGAAGTTTAAAAGAACATATTTTTCAATAAATTATTGTAGTAAGTTCTAGTGTTAAGTGTTGAATAGACAACGTTCGTCTATAATAATAAGTTCATATAATTGTTTCATACGAACTATTCGCGCGGGTATAAGTGATTCGACAATACACATCATTGTGAAAATGAAACCTAAAATGATTCCGAACCTCTCAACACTAGCTGCGGCAATTGCAGAGAATGTTTCGTCGCTTGAGGAAATCAATTTCCAGGCTACCGGAAAGAATTCTACGGCAATGAAAGTAAGTAAAAGACTCATGTCTTTCTCATATTTTTCTTCTACAAAAATCCCCACTTATAATTTCTCAACGGAATATACCGTGAAGTTAAAAAGAAGCCGAACGATGGCCGCACTATATAGTTCTATAGTTCGACCAACACACGCTCGCGTTGCGTACGTGAACTTCTACTCGCTGCTAGTGACTGCCAACTTGATTCGTATCGCCCGGCGCCTCTAAACTATAGTTAAGTATCCTTGAGCCTCGGTGACTGGCGCCAGGCGAATCGAGTTGGCAGTCACTGGCAGCAAGTGAAAGCTCACGTATGCAACGCGAGCGTGTGTTGGTCGAACTACTCCATCGTTGTCGAACTATAGTGCGGCCATCGTTCGGCTTCCGTTTAACTTCACGGTATAAACGGTGAACATACTGACTGAGGAATTGTCGAAAGTCAATTTCTGATTTTGCTTTGTTTTTAATCATAGATGCGTAAAAAAAAAATGCTAAAAAATTCTATGTTATCGAGAACCATTAATTTTTCAATTTTAAAACACAAAAATCTTTTCCGCGTTTCGTTTTAAGGGGGATAGCCGCTGTGACGATCGAAAAAGTAACCGATTTTTAAGAATTTTTTTTACTGGGATAACTAATTAATAAAGGGATCGGATTTTTTTTATTTTATGAAGTGTATATTAATAAACGTGGTTTATATGAATTTTTATTGAGAAATAACGAAATTAAACAAAGATATGGGGCCTGACTTAGTGCAAAAAAAAAAAAATTCCCTCTCCATGGTGGCATTGATATCTCAGTAACGGGTTATCTGACAAAAAAGAGACAAAAATTAGTAATATCCATACAAATGTAGTTATCGTTGCGGGTTGCCGATTTTTTTTTTTACGATTCGTTACAAAATGGTTACGGATAAGAACAACCTTCTATGGGGCTGTCCACGTTAATTCACCTAGCCTGACCATCCCCGATTTAATCCGTGTTCTTTGTGCTGTTCTTCTAGCCTTAAAACATTTCTGTGCGTTTTGTTTCACTTTTCGGACTACTTCTTTTTGAATTATGAATTTTTTCGATCCCAAACTTCGGACCACTCTGTAAGATCTGAGAAAATTGACAAAAATACTATGGATTACGTAGAATAGCCCTATACTTTTTCAATTGTGGAGAATATTTAACAAAAAATGTCACTCCATTCAAAAATGTTTGTTGGGAAACGTTGAATACACTATCCTACAACGTTCAGTTTTTCTTGGATATAGGCGAAACCGGGGCAAAGTGTGCGCTTCAGCTGGAAATTCATAGAAACAAATATAAATTTCCAAAATCATTGTTTGTCGAAACTTGTCGAAAATATTATCGCAATTTTATCAAAAATTTCGACGAAAAAAAGGTTGTCGGGAAGAATTTTATTTTAGCAATTCCCAGTTGATTTGCAAACTTTCCCACGGTCTCCCCTACAGATTCTGAAATAACGAATAATAATCGAATAGTATTTTCGCCAAGAACTGTTTATTTGATCGAAATAAAATTTTTCGCAACCGACTACCCACACAGCAATCGAACGTCCCCTGAACGTCGTAGAGAGCTCAAAAATATTTTTGCGAGGTCTTGTGTATCCTCTCTACGAAGTCGCGTAGACGTCCCTGGGACCTACTATGTCCCGTTTTTTAAGCTCGCTTGAACGTCGCACGAACGTCTCATGGAACACGCGACGAAGCTTCTAGAGACTTCTGTACGACGTTTGATTTTTCGATTTGTGCCAATGGCATGAAGGATAGCTCAGAATCGATAAGTGAATAACCGTGCTGCAGAGAAAAAAATATTTTCGAAAAGTCAACGTTTTTGTTCTTCAAGTGCGCTGTTGATTCTTTTCGATTCTGAACTATCGGTGATTAAACTGCTATCAATTATGGATGAGATAGTGATTAGGTATTAAATCATGATATGTCATGTATTCCGACGTGTTTCAATGTTTATTACAGAAATGAAGTACATCAAGAAAAATATAGAAGAAATATGAATGAAGTACATTATATAATAAATGTTATACATGTATATGGTACCGTTTAGTATGGGTAAGCCAGAAAACAGTTGGTTTGGTCGTGATGCGACACGAACCGTATTTTGTACTTACATGATGCGATCAGCGTACATAATTGAAGGCCTCGATGCTAAAAGGTCCTGAGCGCTCGGCTCGACTTTTTTCAGTAGAAAATTCCCGTCAATGTGACCAATTTTCAAAAGTCACCGAAATGATCTTTCAAAAATACCATCGTGTAGAGGATAAAAAAAGGCAACTTTTTTGTATGTACAGTTTTTTTCGAGATTCGTTATTTTTTGATGAAAATAATAAAAACTGAAAAATCGCGAAGCTTGTTTGGACCACGTTTTTTAATCTCAACTCGCTCTAACTTCGACAAATATCAACGGATCTTCTTGATTTTTGGCATGACATCGTAAAATATCCTACCGCTGCCGATAAAGTCATGAAAAGTTAATAATTATATAGTTTTCATTAATAGTTTAGTTGTAAACGAGCGACCAACTTTTTATACGGTTATGTATGTTCGACGAGAAAAAGTGTGTTACAAAGTTTGAGCGTGGAAAAACTTTCAATGAGACATTTGTTCATTAACATTAAAGGAAGTTTTTCAGAAAATTTCAGATTGATTGAATAAAAATTGGCTAAGATACAGCGATTTCCCCAAAACCAATCGATCCGCGTGGTCTTAAATGCAACTATCGTGCAGATTTTCAAGCGTTGAAACCACGCGCTCGACCACGCGGATCGATTGCTTTTAGGAAAATCGCTGTATCTTAGCCAATTTTTATTCAATCAATCTGAAATTTTCTGAAAAACTTCCTTTAATGTTAATGAACAAATGTCTCATTGAAAGTTTTTCCACGCTCAAACTTTGTAACACACTTTTTCTCGTCGAACATACATAACCGTATAAAAAGTTGGTCGCTTGTTTACAACTAAATTATTAATAAAAACTATATAATTATTAACTTTTCATGACTTTATCGGCAGCGGTAGGGTATTTTACGATGTCATGCCAAAAATCAAGAAGATCCGTTGATATTTGTCGACGTTAGAGCGAGTTAAGATTAAAAAACGTGGTCCAAACAAGCTTCGCGATTTTACAGTTTTTATTATTTTCCTCAAAAAATAACGAATCTCGAAAAAAACTGTACATACAAAAAAGTTGCCTTTTTTTATCCTCTACACGATGGTATTTTTGAAAAATCATTTCGGTGACTTTTGAAAATTGGTCACATTGACGGGAATTTTCTACTGAAAAAAGTCGAGCCGAGCGCTCAGGACCTTTTAGCATCGAGGCCTTCAATTATAGTTACTCCACACCTCTGCTCGTGAATAAAAAAAATTAATAACAATAAGAAATAAAAGAAAAATAAATGAAAATGAAAATGAAAATAAAAATGGAAACGAAGATAATAATAAAAAAAAAAAAAAAAATGTAAATGTAAAAATAGAAGAAAACCTTGCTACAGAAGTCTTCTACGCCTATAATAGGGAAAGGACCCCGTTTATTTTCAAAAGTATATTAAACCAGTTCAACAATTATCTCAATCTGTATCCAGAATGATTTCCAAGAACTAGTTCTCTTCGTCGCTGGTCATCATACTATGACGTCTGTTTGGCTGTAGATCTTTAATTTTACGCGTATTGGCATTTTTTGGAGCAATGTTCTTAGAATTGTTGTTCTGATCGTTCGAAGCGTCATTTCCAGAAGCAGCTGTGTTTTTGGGTGGAATATGTTGCCTTTCCCATCGATCACCTGCGTGATGAAACCATTCCATCACGTATTTCTGTAAGTTGCTCCTATTCGTCGACGCACCCAGTTTTCCATTAAGCACAGTATCTAGGCAATTGAAAAACGGACAAGAAAAAAAAATAGTTGATTTTTGTAATCTAATTTATGTTGTTGAGTACCGGGAAATGGGGCTTATAAATTTCTTGGATATAGTCAATTGTAAGTATTAGATCCACAAGACAAGTACAGAAAGAAATGTCGACACCATTTCCAAGCAAAATCACAAATAACACAACTAACTACAATATGACAAGTACAGTAATGTTCATTAATGGGTTCCCAGTGGCTAACTGTTTTTTTCGGGCTTTTTCGGAAACGATACTCCATTCTAGTCGTATTTGATGTGCCGATAGCCGAAATTATAATAATAATAATTATGACCCCTTATAAAAGTAATATAATATTATTTTATTGATTGTATCCGAAAAAGTCCGAAAGAAACAGTTAGCCACCGCGAACCCATTAATGAACATTACTGTACCTATTAGAATTTCTGAGATTTTCGTATTTCCAAATTGCAGAGTTTTTTTCCTCCCAGTCCACGAATAGTCTCGTGCTAAGTTATCATCGATTATTGTACTCAATATATTGGTGATGAATTTAGCTGGTGTTAATCCCCCAATTCGGTTGATCAGATGTTTCTGAATAGATATCAAATTTTGAATATTTCGATTACACATACTCTGAGAAAACTAAATATGATGTCAGTAACGTTTGATCACAGTTATGTTCTGAGACTTACATATTGACGCACAACAGCGTCGTCAGCACATAACTGAGCATCGAATCGATGCAGCATTGTTTTCAATGTCAGGGGAAATTTGGGTAACAAATTCTTAGCACTACTGGCATGTACATCGTGTTCCTGTGATGAATGTGCATTCTTCGATTCAATTACTTGAATTAAGTAATTAATCTTTTTCGTTAAATTTGTGAGGGCCGTGTTTACGTTCACTGAAATATTAGTTCGATTCAAGGTGTGGTTTTTATGATATTTTCTAATATGTATATGAAAAATATTTCGTGGTAGGTGAATGAAAAGTGAATAGAAATTAATTATTCATTTTTTTTGTGCATCGATACTATTGTATCAATAAGGTATTGTAAGTCCTTAGAGTAAATAGACGCCTTTTGAAAGTATTGTGAATTCCAGTCTGGGAACCGGTGTCCACAAGGGGAGAATATTAACTATTTGTTCGGCCATATATTTTCCACCGATTCGTGAAACTAGTGAGCCGTTCCTACATATCAATTATGATGCAAAAATCAGTTCCAACGTCGCACAAGATGACATTTATCATTACTTACAGCAGCATGGGCAACTATGGCTATCAACCGCTTTACCCACTATCTTGTGCTCTACTATGCGCAGACCATCTATTCGTTGTTTCTTATATACCTCGTCACCTTGTATTTTGTCTTGTCTTTTGGTTCCATGGCTGCTTGGATTATCGCAATTCGTTATCTGCAATCGGTGATCTGCAGGAGATTGATATCAATATGAGAAATGACTCACCAACAATGCATGAGTGCATCTGTCAGTCTGGTCCTCGCCATAAGTTTCACAGGCAATCTAAGTCATTGGATACTTACGGTCGCGTATGGGTCGAAACAACACTCATTTCATGATAAATTGCATTGTAAGTAATTAAAAAAGAATCAATGCAAGATATATACCGATTTTTTGAAGCCGTCGTGTTTTGTTGATGGAATTGGAGGGATGGATCACTGCAGGATGCAGTTGTGAAATGTTCTGGCGTCTCGAACCTACAATATACACGTGTATTTAATACGAACGCACGACTCACATTTGTCATTAGTGGAACCAAAAAATGATAGGATCAATGAATATTGCAAACCTGACAATTTTTGATCATCAGAATCCCCATGAGATGACGGTGTATGTAGGCTGTAGTTATTCATTAGTTCAATTGTCTCTATATAATTGTAGAACATAGCTCTCATTAGTCGTCATGTGTTACAGAATATCATGAACATTGACAGAATTCGAAGAAAACAACTAGCCTGAGTCCGTCAAATTGAATGATTCATTCAAGTTCAACTGTGGATTCGATTCTTTGGGAATTGGTTCCAAGTGTTCGGAAGACTGCTGCTGCATATTTGTATCTGTTTCATGTGAAAATTGTTTTGAGATTTTTCGCGATGAAAAATTATGTACTAACAAGACAAAAATGTTACGTAAATGAAGACTAACTTCGATAGGGTTCACCACCACGACAGGTCTGCTTATTCATTCCATATGACTGGCTTGTTTCTACAAAAAGTAAGCCACCATTTATAACTTTGCTCTAAAAACGCACAGCATGCATATAGTACGGGTACACAACTGTTCATACAGTTATAGAGAATTCAACATGCCTGCTTGTATATCATCATGCTTGTTTGAGATATCATGGAGTATAGAAATCTTCGTTTTGGAATGATTGAAAGTCTGCTGCTTGGTATAATCCGGAAAGATTTCAGAATCCTTATCATTTATATAATTAGATGGAGGATCGTTTTTCTTAGTTTTTCTTCCTTTGACTGAATCTGAAAGAACAGCCCCACTAGCGATAAATATAGCTTACTAAACTTGACTACGTAACGTAAAAGACACATGTTCACATGGCTGGGGGTGCAATCCGTTAAAAAAGAAATGAATACCTGAAATACTGTCTGGATCACTGTTTTCATCATAAAGCGGTTGGGAGATTTTCTTTATTAATCGTTTTCCAACACCTGTCAGTTTATCAGTTTCTTCAATGACATTTTCTGCTGATGTCGACCAATTCTGTGCTTCTTTCTCAGCCGTACGTGCAATGAGGTACGTTTCTACACAATACGAGACGAAACTATATGAAACTATATGAAACTTACACTGTTAAAAATTTCTATATGAAACTTCCTAAAATTCTTTGGAAGTTTATGCTCAACAAGTAGTATTGAATTTACAAGACATTGCCGTGTAAAATTACTTCACAAATACTTCAAATATACTAAACAATTTAGCGAATTCAAATACAATTTTGTGTTTTTCCTATGAAAGTTCAGTAAGATCAACAATTTATTTGTAAATTTATAAAACAAGCTTAGCAATTTACTTTTGCTACGCCACATTTGTAATTCTGCAAAACTTTTGATTAGTAAATATGTTGTGAATTCACAAGAATTTTTAACAGTGTAGGAATAATGTAATATAGATTTTATCAAGAGTGGAATACAAGGATGAGTTTTGGGAGCTTCATTCTTTCTCTTCAGAAATTGACGGTAACTTGAGTTATGACAATAACGCCCGCTCGACAGGTACACGCTGTCTTGATTCATAATATCATTTCAGCTTACCGTACGGTCCCCATATTTTGTAACAAGGACAACGAGTCCAAGTCTGCTGATCTGGTGGAATACATTTCTTGATGGCTCTTGTTTTTGCCACATCTTTTGGAGGCCACCAACAAAACATTTCATCTTCGTTTACCCATTGCGTAGGAACAGCGCGACAGCAATTTGGAAAGAAAAGTACTTTATACATCTACAACAAAAATTATTCATCAATCAGAGAAAAATTATATTCGTTCAATACATAAGCAGAAAATTATTGTGTACCCACTAATAGTCTAAAACGCACCTTAGATTATATTTCAGTATCGTCAAGTACACGAGCTCAAGTATTTTTATTCGAAGAAATTCAAGATTAATGAATTTATTTTGTATCTATTTAATAGTATTTGAACTTCAGTTAGTAGCATGATGTTGATTCGGTTGATTGAATGCGAGAAATGGATATACCACACGCTGTCATTGAGTGTGTGAGCAATGCAGAAGTGGCATAACAGTGAAAGTATCATCAAACGGCATTCGAAATGCTTTGTCTCTAATAAGTCGAATGGGCCATACTTGTGTATCAGTTAATTCTTTAACGCTGTAAATATTCAAAAGCCCAGAGTTGCAGGGATAACCGTTGATTGGTATTGGATTCAAATAACTTTTCCCTAAAATAACAGCTTCCTCATTTTTGTAAGCGAAGTGGTCGATTACAACAATACGTCCATCCTTTAAGTAGCAACAATTATCACTATCACAGGTGCTGAGAGTGAAGTTTAAGAAATGTAGAGTAGCGTGTGGCCTGTTACATCCAAGAGGGAGTGCTAGTTGAATAATCGATTTCTCCATGTACGGGAAAATACGGTTATTTTCTCGTGGTAAAATAGTCTCAGTTTGTTCATGGATTCGTCTATGAATTTGCGCTAATGGAGCTTCAGATTTACGTAGTAATTTTTTTAGTTTCTGCATATAATTCTCGAATGGGAACGCGCTGAAAGAATCAAGCGGACCATACGTCTTAACGCATTCATTAAGATGAATCAGATTGTGCACGTTGTAAACTAAATTTTCTTGACCGTAAAGCCTTTTCATTTCACGTACAAAATAGAGAAGCAAGTCTCTAGCATATTGATTATTTGTCAAACAGTCTGAAGGGTGACATAATATTCGCATGGCACAATTGAAAGAATTGAAATGTTTGTAATACTGTGCCGGCAACCATTTTTTCAAAACGACCGGACCCAAATAAAGCATCAACAGCCGCAATTCGGTGGCTTTCCAACGGTCGAATTCATGTAACGATCTACATTTTCTCTGGAACTCCATTGGCACCCATTTTGACAATGACACTAGCATGTCTGACAACTGTTGTATTTGAGCCCCGGTCAATCTTGCCGCGTGATGTCCACGCAACAGAAGACCAATGAGTTTTTTCATCACACCCAAACAACACAGATGCATATATTCCAACGGGAACTGTGTTACCATCTTCAGCGGTAACATTTCGAACGGAGAGTTCCCAGTATGATGTTCGTCAAATAACCTTTCTCTGAAATTTTCATCAGTCCGGAGACGAGCGTCATCGTTGAGAAAAAGAACTCGATGATGTGCGTAGTCACCTTCTTCAATGCACTGACCACAACCAAAATATGCATTATGGGCTTTGATACATTTGACGAATGTTCTTGCTGGCGTATCACATATTACGGCATTTATTTCAACTCTCAAATGTGTGTTACAAAACTGAAATCCTTCATTCATCAGTACTCTGCACTCCGCAATTAAATCTTGTAGGAATTCTGTCACCAAATTTGTTTTTTTATTCCCATGGTACACGCCAATTATGAATGGATTCCAACTAAGAATTTTGTGTTTAATTCTACCGAGTATCGGCCACAACTGACTCCCTGAGCTCTTTGCTAACGGCAGACCGTCGATACCGATATCGACAGAAATAACATCCTCGATTTCAGAATGATCCCTATTTCTTGTGAGTTCATCCGTGATGCCTTTTTTCAAACCGTAATGAAAATAATTACCGGGTGCTACCGGTCGAATTATAGTCTTACGAGGAGTTCTGAGTAAGGTGCGCGCATCACGCGGTAGGCGTTCCATGGGAAGAATAATTCTCAATATTAGAAGCAACGCAGTGAGAGCACTATGATTGATTCCAAATGATAACGCCCAAACACAAAGCTTCGCCGCCAGAGTCTGCTCATCCGGAACAAAGTTTTGATCATAATCATAGTCCGGCATTTCATTTTCACTTTCTGAATTTCCAGAACTATCATCGTCAGGTGAAGATCTGCCAATATGATCCATTCGACCATCATCAATAATGATTGAATTGTTTGCATCAGGACTATCGTGGCCTGACGAAGATGATTCAACATTATCAATTTCGTCATCAATAATGATTGAATTGTTTGTGACAGTGCTACTATTATCGCTATTTGCTACATCCATGTCATCTTCTTGAGCTTTAGAAATATATGTAGATGAAGAACCACCTCCATTTTCAGATGCCCAGATCGCTCCAAGGCGTCGGTTTTTTTGCCTCTTCGAGAGTTCCGTGAACGGTTTACGTTTTTCCATTATATACGTAGGGAGGTACTATGTTTTGTGCATGCAACATTTAAAAGCGTATAAAATAATTGTCAATACCCTACAAAATTGTATTGTAATAGTACGAGAGCCCACGATCAAAACCATGTCTCATCGGACCGAGGATAAAACCATATGACATCACAAGATTAGATGAGCCTAGACCCGACTAGGGAGGTAGTAACCTTCAAAAATCTTGCAAGGTCGCGGCCCGTGTGGAAAATTTGATGGGGGTGCAAAGTGGGCCCTGGTAGTTTTCCCCATTTCTATTAGGGCGCTATTAGGGAAGAATATCGAGGCCCCTGTCGGGGCTGTAACGCTTTTCCAGACACAGCCCTAAATAGATTACCCCATCAGGCCCCTACTAGATTACCCTACCAGACCCCTAACTAGATCAGCCGATTGGTATATATCGTTTCAATGATAAAACGTGATAAAAAAAAAAATTACTGACAAACCATTGTATCATCAAATTTGCTTGCAAATTTACTCCTAACCGGGATTTGAACCCACGTCCGCTCGCTCGCATATATTACTAGTCGCACGCCCTATCCGCTACGACAAACTACTTATTGGTAAAGGTTTCGATTTTTTCCTATTCATATTGTAACTTTACATGAAGAATTCCATGTGAACTCATTAAATCAAAAACCTTGATTAGCGATCCGATTTGATTAGCGATTTCATACAATTATGATGGTTCTCAGTCTAACACACTGCTTTGATTGAAAAAAATAAATTTATCGAGCTGTTTCTGATTATGAATTTTTGACAACTCAAAATAGCACAGTGATCAATTTTTTCATCAATTCTAAGAAATACGACGAACATTTTTCGGTTATACAAAAGGTGGTGATATTTTTTTGAGGTTCCATTTTCATTTCTTTCGCAATTACAATTATTGATTTTCGACTTCGCGATTCTGGTTTTGGCGATAACCACGTGACGGGACCCTGACAGAATCATCTCTCAGTTCTGTTAGGGTACCAGTCGGGCGGGCTAATTCATTCTCCCTGATGGCGCCCCATCGGGGCCATACTAGAAACTCTAAATAGGGGCTTCCTGCCAGGGTCCCCAATACAAATCGGGTATGCCCTGGTAGATTTCTACACAGGGAGGGGGGGGGGGGATGATTTCTGCTATGTGAAAAAAAGCCACATTTGTCTCATCACAATATGTCTGATATTGAGAATGTGCGTAATTTTTGTCATTTTATGACTGAAAATACTGTTTTCAGACATTTTGCGTCTTGCGTTTAACCTGTGCGCATTTTATCACGTCGAACAGTTTCCAGACGATTTGCGATGATACCGATCAGTGAAATTTTCTTACTCTCTTAAAATGAATCAGTGGAATTTCACTGATTCAACCAGTGAGTAGAAAGTTTACTGGTAAATCAGTGAACTTCCAAGTTTTTCACTGGTTCAACCAGTGAGTACACATGTACACATGTACTGGTTCAATCAGTGGAATTCACTGGTTGAATCAGTGAATTATCTCCACTTCTATGTTTACTGGTTGAATCAGTGAGATTTCACTGGGCAATCAGTGAGATCCACTGGTAAATCAGTGAAATTCCACTGATTCATTTTAAGAGAGTACATTTTACCTATAAAAACGATTTTCAGATGCGGTGCTATGGATCTTTTTTTTTGTTTCATTTTTTTCCCTTAGAAATGGTTTCCTGGGCAGGCGCAACGTGATTTGCCTCTGAAAACCTTGTTCTCGGTATATTTCAGGGCTTTCACCCAGCTACATTCCATAAATCAGACGTTTTGCTATGAGACAGGTCGGCTAAATTTTATGACTTTTTAAAAATGTGCTCAAGTCAGACGCAAGACGCAAAATTTCTGAAAATCGTATTTTTGGGATCAGGGTCATCTAATCTATCGATTTTATATGGTTTTATCCTTGGTGCGGTGAGACAAAAATTTTTGATCATGGCCTCTCGTATAACCTCGGATAGTCGCAGTGCAACACGTGCCTACGGTGAAAGAAAATAGCGCCTACCTTTTATTGTTGATGCAGCTCCAGGTTCTCGTTCTCGTTCTTCAGTCACTACGAAATACTTGAATTAAGTATCCCGATATATTGGACTTCGTCAATTCGTTCACAGTATCCCGCACGTGCTAACACGAAGAATGCGAATCATCCGTGTAATGGCGGCAGGCGCCGACGCGAGTAACTTCATGCGCGCCCTCTGTCGGAATTTCTAACAACATATTCTGACGTTCCTGGGACGTTCATAAGACGTCCGATTCAGTTCAGCAAATGAGTGCTTCCCAAGACGTTACTTTACTAAAGTCCCAAAAAGCTCAGCAAAGTGACATTCGCACGACGTCTGAGGGGACAATGTGCTGTGTGGGTAGTTATATCCTGTTCATTTTTTTCCTCAATCGTACATTCAAAAACGAGAAATTATCTTCAATTGCGTAATAAAATTATTGAAAAAAAATTCTTTCCACAATTTGAAAAGTGGGAGACTGTTCTATGTAACCCATGGGCTTTTCGTGAATTATGTGAGTGAATTTTGCATATGAAAAAAATCAGTCAAAAACAGTCGGCCCAAGAATCTGAAACAATTAAAAAAAAACAACGTTCTAGAGCTGGGATAACAGTATCATAAATCACGGATCGATAAAGTTGTCGCCAAGAGTTAACTCACTGCCATTTTTTCTGACAGGTGGCCTTAATATTGAAAGTGAAATGTGATACGAAAAGAAGAAGGCATTGGCGGTACTTATGGCAATCGAACGACGAGTTGAGAAACCAGGTAAGAGGATTACTCGCTGGAAAAATTGAAGGAAATGAAAAAGCGGAAGGAAAACAAATAAGTATGGTCGACGCTAATCAATCATATGAGATACAACCTTGTGTAAGTGGTGAGCAAGTGCCTGCGCAGATTATCCAACAGCATGGATCTAGTAAGATTTCCGATTTTACGAGTAAGTATAATGTAGTTAAAATCGTTGGTGATGGTAATTGCTTATTCCGTTGCTTTTCCTATCACATTTACGGAGACCAGGAATTCTATGCCGACGTACGGAAGGAAATCGTTGATTACGTAGTCGACAACTGGTCCGATGAAGTTGACATGCTTCGTAGTACATGCGAGGAGGAAGCCGTGTATGAAGACCAAGTTGACTACGCTACGAAGATGGGCTCAAACAGCACATATGGTACTGACTTCGAAATCAGTATCTTCTTCAAATTGTGGGAATTTCCTGTAGCCATTTTTCGCAAGGTACAAGAAGATGAAATAATTCGCGTAATTGGCGAAAGTAACAATAACGCGGTTGAAAACAGAACTTTGAATCTGCTGTTTTCCGGGGCACAACGTCATGGTCACTGGGAAGTACTCGAAGAAAAGACCGCGATTAAAGAGCTATCTCCAGAAAAGAACGGTACCACGCAAGATGAGATCGACGTTGCCGGAGTCGATAATTGTAACGACGTTCTACCAAGACCTTCGAGCTGGGAGGGCTCGGACATTACGCCAAAATACGAAATGAGTAGTGAAATCCTTGGCAACTTTGAGGAGAGTAAATATCGTAGGTCAACAAGTCCATGTTACAGGACGTCCGGTAATGGAAAATTGGAAAGCAGCGACAAAGAAATGAAGGAAAAAGATCCTTATGAATACACAATGTAACGGGTGTGATAGCCCGCTATAATTAAATGGAATAATAGGACGGGGTGTGAGGGATAATAAACGTGTTCGAGTGATATGAGTGTAGCAAAACTATAATTAGGGTTTATTCAAAATAATACTTAAATCTAATACAAGTGGGTGAGTGTGTGTCGGTGAGTGTGAGGGGTTATTATCTAGGTTAGCTTCGTTTTAATGCAAAGTACTGACCTTAGCTTTAGGGTTTGGAAATAGCACAAAATCTAATTAGTTACTTCTATGGCACTGGTCGCTAAGACGTTCGTGACTAGAGTGACGATCGGACCTCGTATCCGATCGTCCTCGGCTAGCTTCGTCTATTTTCGGTATTTTTGAATATTCTTTGGTTTCCCCGCGTAGCTTGGGGAGATTTGTGACTTGTTATGTCACAACTCCCCCTTCCCCACACGGGGTGAAGCCTATAGGGTGAACCGTTTTATGTGTGTGGTGTATTGTGTGTACTTATATCCTATTATCTCATACTTCATATGTTTACTATATCTAGCTTATTATCTATGTCTTTTTCTCTCTTTTATCTAGACTCTATCATATATTTTACTTGACTTGTTCTTTATCTTTATCTGTACTTTTTCTCTACTTGTTAATTTATGTTACTTCTCTGTTTACTCTATTGTTTTGTTACTTTGTTATCTTTGACTAAATTCTGTTTCTGACTTGTTTCCTATTTTGTACTGTTGTGTATACCTTATTTACTAATGTGTGTCGTTTTCGTTGTCTTTTCCTGGTGTCGTGTCGTCTCGTCGTCTTTTTCTGGTGTCGTTTCGTCTCCTTGTCGTGTCATTTCATCGTCGTATCGTTATGGTGTCCTGTTGCATTTCTGTATCCCCCTTTTCCTTGTCTATGTTGCTGTTGTGTCCGTGTCGTCTCTCTCTCTGTTTCGTTCCTCTTCTTCTTCTTATTGTGTGGTGTCAAATGTAGTGTCTGTGTCGTCTACTTCAATTATCAATGTGTCTGTGTCTGTCTCCATCTCGTCTGCAGTCTCGTACTCGTCTGCTGTTTCGTATATGTCGTTTTCTGTGTCTGAGTCTGTCAAGTCGATCTGTGGTACGTGTGTGTGTGTATCGTCTTGTTTTTTCTCGTTATTGCTGTTGTCTTCGTTATTTCTGTTTGTCTCTTTAGTTAATTGAAGTCCTGTTTTTATTTTGTCCATTAATTTTATCAATTTGTCTCGTAAGTCTGTAGCTTGTCTTGAGGTTCGTGTGTATGGGGTTGTCTGTCTTAGTGTGCGTCGTGTGTTTGGGTACCTGTGTGCGTGCGGTAGTAGTCCTGGTGTTTGTAGCAGCGGTATCTTTTGTGTCGGTCGTAGTGTGCGTCTTATCGTTACTGTATTTCTCTGTGTGGCGTCTGTCATTGTGTGTCGGTGTGTGTACGTCAGCTGTCCAGGCGTCTGTAATAGTGGCGTCTTTCGTGTTCCGTCCATTGTCCTTGTTTCTGTAATATATCGAATGTAGAATTAGTTACATGTATTGTTAAATGTATAGTTTCAAATGGTCAATGTGCCATTTTCCTATGTTTTTCCGCTTTCTGTTGTTAATTCATAAATAGTCGGTGAGATTTTATTTGTTATTATGTATGGTCCAGAATATTTATGTGCCAATTTAGCTGCTATGTGGTCTACCTTTGATGAGAGTATGTGGGTCTTTTTAAGAACCCTATCTCCTACCTTGAACTCGGTGTTTCTATGTCTTAGATTGTAATAGTGTGCCTGTCTTTCGTTTGCTTCCGTTAGGTGTCTTTGTACTTCTTCCCTGATGATCTGCAGTCTGCGTAAGTGATCTGTCCATTTGTCTGTGTCCTGCATCTCGATGTCTCCCTCGTTCTCTAATTGATCTCGTAGGCATTGTGTCGGCTTCAGTTCTCTCCCCAGGTTCAGGAATGCCGGTGTGTGTTTCGTCGATGTGTGTGTACTCGTGTTTAATGCGAACTGTAAATCTTGTAAGTGTATATCCCATTCCCTGTGATCTTTTTCGACGTATGCTTGTATCATCGTTTTTATGGTTCTGTTTACTCGTTCTACCGGGTTTGCTTGTGCGTGGTATGGTGGTATTGTCGTGTGTCTAATGCCGAATTTTTGTGTTAATTCGCGTATTAGTTTGTTTATGTATGGTGTGCCGTTGTCTGTCAGAATTACGCGTGGTGTTCCCCATCGTGATATGACGTGTGTGTGAAGTGCGTGTTCGACTGTCTGCGCTGTTGCTTTTTTGAGTGGTATTATTTCGCTCCACTTTGTGTATAAATCTTGGAAAACTATTATGTATTGGTGTCGTGTTTTAGATATAGGTAGTGGACCCATAATGTCTGATGCTACTACTGTCCATGGCTCTTCTATTATTCTGTGTCCCATGAGACCTGCTGGCTGTCTTTGTTCTACTTTTTTTTTCTGGCAAATCTCACATTTCCTTACCTAGTTTACGGTGTCTCTGTACATTCCGGGCCAGTAATACTCTTTCGCTATTCTTTGGTATGTTTTTTCTATTCCTAGATGCCCTGATTGTGTTGTGTCGTGATTTTCATGTAATACTTGTGTGATTTTCTCTTTGGGAATTACTAATTTCCATGGGTTTGTGTCGGGTAATAGGTTTGAGTGTAGAGGATCGGGTCTATGGAAGTATAGGTGTGTGTCGCGTATTCTCCATGAGTCGTTTTTCTCTGGTCGTGTCTGTACTTGTGTCTTTTTGTATATGTACCATTTATCTGTTGTGTTTTCTATCGCGCCTACGTGTGGTTGTTCTTCGTCTTTGTGTAATCGTGATAGTGCGTCAGGTACGTGGTGTGCTGAGCCTTTTCTGTGTATTATTTCGAAGTCGTATTCGAGTAGTTCGAGTGCCCATCTCGCTAGTCTGCCTGTTGGGTTTTTTAGATTATGCAGCCATTTTAGTGCACTATGATCTGTGATGACTGTAAAATGGTATCCCTCTAGGTACGGTCTAAATTTCTGTATTGACCAGATTACTGCTAGGCACTCTCTTTCCGTCGTTGTGTATCTCCTTTCTGCATCGCTCAATGCACGGCTGGCGTATGCAATTACTTGTTCTGTATCTTGTTTTGTTTGTGTGAGTACTGCGCCTATCCCTGTGCCGCTTGCGTCTGTTTGTACTTGGAATGGTAGTGTGTGATCAGGACATGTTAGTGTGGGTGGCGTTGTGAGTAACTGTTTGATTGTATTCGTCGCGTGTTGTTGTTCTTCACTCCAGGTCCATTTCTGATCCTTTTTTAATAGTCGTGTGAGTGGTTCTGTTATGTGTGCAAAATTTGGGATGAATCTTCTGTACCAAGAGGCCATTCCTATTAATTTTCTTAATTGTTTAATCGTTTTCGGTTCTGGGTAGTCTGTCAGTGGTTGTACTTTGTCTGAGTCTACGTGTAATCCGTGTTTGTCTACTATGTAACCTAGGTATTTAACTTGTGAGCAACCAAATTCACATTTATCTGGATTAATAGTGAGTCCTGCGTGTGAGATTTTATCTAGTATTTTTCCTAACCAGTGTATGTGTTCCTCGAATGTCTCTGTAACTATTATAATGTCGTCTAGGTATGCAAATGCGTACGGTTCTGATTTTGGTCCAATTATTTTATCTAGTAATCTTTGGAAGGTCGCTGGTGCTCCCGTGAGACCATATGGCATCCTTTTAAATTGGTATAATCCTTTTCCCGGTACTGTAAATGCTGTTATGTGTCTGCTGTCTGTGTGTAGTGGTATTTGGAAGTATGCTTGACTGAGATCGAGTTTTGATATGTATTGTGCGGCGCGTAATTTGTCTAGTATTGCTGTCATGTATGGTAGTGGATATGCGTCTTTGCGTGATACTGAATTTACTTTTCTAAAATCGAGACAAAATCTGTACGTGTTATTCGGTTTTTTAATCATAACGATAGGGCTTGACCATTCGCTTTCTGATGGTTCTATTACATCCTCTGCTAACATTTTGTCTACTTCCGCGTAGATCGCGTCTTTTATTTTGGGTGATACCATGTAGTATCTTTGTTTTATTGGGGCGTGACCTTGTGTGTCTATTTTGTGTGCTGTTAAGTGTGTTAAGCCGAGTTGGCCTGGTAGTGATGTGATTTTATTTCTTAGTAGTATCTGTAGTTCTGTGTGTTGTGTGTTGTGTGTAAGTGAGTTGTTGTATCCCGCTGCAGATTCGCGGTGTTTGATAGTTCGGATATAGGTTTGGATTCGGTGGGAAGTTCGGAGTCGGTAGTAGGACCTTTCGTTTTGTGGGTGCGTCTGTGTGTGTGTTTTCTATTCTATCTCTGTTTTGCTCTTGTGTATTTTTATATAGGTTTGGATTCGGTGGGAAATTTGGAGTAGGTAATAGGACTTTTCTTTTTGGTGCAGGTGTGATTGTGTGTGTTTGTTCCTGTGTACAGTAGAACCTCGATTATCCGAACCTCCGTCATCCGAACCCTCTGTTATCCGAACCACGATCGCTTTTACCGAACCCTCTATTATCCGAACCTCAACTCGTTTTTTTTTTTTTTTTATCTTTATGCGCGCGTTTTTCGCGATTTGTTACATACACAGAAAAAAAAGACAACTTGAATCAAGAGAAAATGTATCTTCAAAAAACAGTTCTTGTTTTGAATCATTTCGTCTTCTTACTCCAAGCAAAATACATTCTTGTACTGAAGCGTGACATGTTTCTACCAAGTATATTTTTCTCTTGGTTTGAAATACCAGCGCTTTGGTTGAAGACGTCATTTTTTGGGACTAAAAAACAGATTTATTTGAATGAAGCGAAGATAAAATCAAATTGAATGATTAGCTTATTTAAAGCAAGTATTCTATTATTTCAATCAAGAAAAAAATTCACTACATTACATGATTGTAGATAATTAATTATTAATAATAGTCCAGGTCGTTCGCTAAGTATTTCTCGTAGTCCAGGCCCTCGGCTTCGTAGTTCTCGTAGTCCAGGTCCTCGGCTTCGTAGTTCTCGTAGTCCAGGTCGTTCGCTAAGTATTTCTCGTACTCCAGGTCCTCGGCTTCGTAGTTCTCGTTGTCCAGGTGGTTCGCTAAGTATTTCTCGTAGTCCAGGTGATTCGCTAAGTATTTCTCGTAGTCCAGGTCGTTCGCTAGGTATTTCTAGTAGTCCAGGTCCTCGGCTTCGTAGTTCTCGCTGTCCAGGACATCGGCTACATAGTTCTCGTAGGCCAGGTCGTTCGCTAAGTATTTCTCAGCAAGAACTACGAGGTCAAGGACCTGGACTACGAGAAATACTGAGCGAACGACCTGGACTACAAGAACTACGAAGCCGAGGACCTGGACTACGGGAAATACTTAGCGAACGACCTGGACTATTATTATTAATTAATTATCTACAATCATGTAATGTAGTGACAAAATTATGGGTATTTTATTGGATGAGTGACAAGCCTAGATCAGATGTTTTATAAAAACATCGAGGCTCGACATCTGACGGCTTGCCGCTCAATCACTAAAACCAAGAGAATAATATTCTTGGACTGAGATTTCATTTTTTTTGAAACAATAAGTTACTAGTATTGAATGGAAATAATATTCTGTCAAGCCAAGAACATTAAATCCAAGAGGAATATTGTCTTGAACTGAGAAAAAAGTTTGTCTTCCTTCGAATATTTTTGGTTCAAGTAAATAATGCTTGATTCAAGTTGTCTTTTTTTTCTGGGTAGTATTCATCTATTTGCACGACGGCGCGAAATTTTGGAATTTATATGCACGTCGAAGGACTGCGCCCGATTACAATGTTGCAAACAAAGCGTTTGGTCAAACGTGTTCCAGCTTGATTCGCCTGTCAGGGCATTAGTGAGCTCGCATATTCATTCTTATCGGTAGTCTATATTTAACTCCAGGCAAACTCACATTGTGTAATATTTCTGTTCCATTATCCGAATTTTCGATTATCCGAAATAGGCCCGGTCCGAATTGGTTCGGATAATCGAGGTTCTACTGTATCTGTATTTCGCGCCTGTTCTAACGCTAATTTTTCTAATTTTTCTTGTAATGTTGCTGCTTTTGCTTGTTTTGTGTGTGTCTGTGTTTCCTGTTCCCTGGTTTCCATAGGTTTTTCTGTTTCTATTTCTGTTTTGCCTTCTTCGCGTTTTTCGCTTTCTTGTTCTACGTTATCTTTTTGTTTGATCGGGAATTGAATTGGGACTGAAGTTGTCTTAGGCCATCGCTCCATTCTGTATGTTAATGCTGGCTTTTCTTTCATCGACCATGTATTGTCTACGAAGTCTAATCTCATCCCGAAGTGTCTCATTGCATCCATCCCGAGGATGCATGTCCATGCAAGTGTTGGGATTATTCCTAATTCTATCCATCTGCTTGTGTGTCCTATTCTAATCCTTCTTGTTGTTATTCCTATTATTCCTGCGCTTGTGCCGTTCGCTACTAACACGGTAGTGTTAGGTGTATCTTGTATGTCTGTGTGTCTTTCTTTTAGTATTTCTCCGATCTTTTGTCCTAAGTATGAGTGTGTCGCTCCCGTGTCTACTAATGCATTAAATTCTAGTCCGTCCATGTCTATTTTTATGTGGAATCTCGGATCTCGTGGATTGTGGGTGATGGTGTATGTCGCATGTTCGGGTGTGTATGTGTTTTGTGTTTGGGGAACTGCCTCCACCCGTGTTGGCTGTTCCCTTACTCGTTTCCCGACTGCTGCGGTCTTGTGCATTGCCATCTCATGTGGCCTGTTGCGTTGCAGTTGTAGCAGCGTCTCTCTGTTGTGTCTGTCTGTGTGTTTGTCTGTCGTGTGTATAGCGGTGCTGGGTATGTAATCGCTGGGCGCGTTGGTGGTTGTATCTGCGGTCTCGTCTGTGTTGTGTATGTGTATGTCGGCTTTATGTTCGGCGTCGGTAATAAGACTCTACGTTGCTGTGTTTGAATCTGTGGCGCTGTGTGTGTATGTGTGTACTCTATTTGCGGTGTATTCTGTTTCTTAATCATGCTCTGTCTCGTTTCTTCCCATGATCTATCTGTTTCCCATTGTTTACCTGCGTTTTCTAACTGCTCAAATGTTCTTATTTCGTATCTTCCTATGTATTGTTTGTATTCTAACTTTAGTTTTCTATATGTCATTTCTATTTCTTGTGTCAGTGTGTACGGCGGGTCTAATTGCGTAAACAGTGTTCTAATTCTAATCACGAATTCCGAAATCAGCTCGTTGTCTTCCTGTACGCTATTTCTTATTTCTTCTTCAATCCTATCTCTCCGCCGTGTGTCTGTGAATGTGTGTCTAATATGTTCTGCGAACTCTTGTAGTGTGTTCCATCTTCCTCTGTGTATTCTATACCATTGTTTTGCTTTTCCGTCAAGTATCGGTGTGAGATTGTCCATTAGTTGTTTGTCTTGTATGTCATATCCTATTTGTAAGTCTCTTAAATTTTGTAAAAATTCGTATAAATCTTCGCTAGGTTCTCCGGTGTATTTTATGTTCCATGATTGTATCACTTTGATCGGTATTATCTGTCTTGGTGTTTGACTGTTGTTAAGGCGTTGCGTGCTTTGTGGTAGTACCGTCTCTGTGTCGCAGTGTGTCGGGTATGTCTGTGGTGGGTCTAAGTCTATCAGGTTGCGCATTGTTTGTATGTTTCGCATGTTTGTGCCTATAAATGTGTCTGCGCCTGTTTCGTTTCTACTTACCCGTGAAAAAATATTCTGATCAGGCCATATCAGGCCTAATATAAACTGTCCATATCAGACCTGATATGGCCTGATATAAAAATTGGCCATATCAGACTATATATGCTTTGATATAAGTATATCAGACTACATATCGATACCTGCGCGGAATAACCGGCTATCTCAGAGTCCGGTTGAATAAACGGCTATCTCAGAGTCCGGTTGAAGAACCAGCCATCTCAGAGTCCGTTTGAAGAAGCGGCTATCTCAGAGTCCGCTTGAAGAAGCGGCTATCTCAGAGTCCGGTTGAAAAACCAGCCATCTCAGAGTCCGTTTGAAGAAGCGGCTATCTCACAGCCGAAATTTTTCTGCCGCGAATTAAGTTGGTACCACTGTCCAGCAAACTGTAAACCCCGATGTAGTAATTTATCATGCCATTTTTTTTTCGTGCATTATACCCCATTCCCCCCATAATTGGGGAGTGTCATTAAAACTGTTTTTTTTCAATATTGTCACGATGATATTATGAATGACAGTAAAACAGGAAGGTACCTACGACACATAATTTCTATTTTTATAATTGATTTCCTTCGTTTTTTTCGTAAATACTTGCGACGTACTGGCTAACAAAGCGCCCATGCACACTGAGAAAAATATGAGCATAAACTGAACAAAATATTGCATCGGGGTTTACATTTTGCTGGACAGTGGTACCAACTTAATTCGCGGCAGAAAAATTTCGGCTGTGAGATAACCGCTTTTCCAAGCGGACTCCGAGATGGCTGGTTTTTCAACCGGACTCTGAGATAGCCGCTTCTTCAAGCGGACTCTGAGATAGCCGCTTCTTCAAGCGGACTCTGAGATGGCTGGTTCTTCAACCGGACTCTGAGATAGCCGTTTTTTCAACCGGACTCTGAGATAGCCGGTTATTCCGCGCAGGTATCGATATGACCTGATATGGGCATATCAGATTATATATAGTTAGATTTACATATCGGCCCAGAGAAGGAAAAAAAACAAAAAACTCCCCGCCAGGGATCGATCCGTGAACCGTGCGCTCGCCAACACTGCCCGCTACCGACTGACCCAAGATCTGTTATTGAAATTAGGTGCTTAAACGAATATGAAATATACAAATGTCATATATTCCAATTCTTATTGAACAAAATTCTACATCTGACGTATTAATTATCAATTTTATGGTAATTAAATGCAACAAACACGCAGTTATCATTAAATGATATTCTGTGTGAAATATAAATTGAGTTAGCGAAATTAAATTTATTAAATGAGCATTCAAGTAATTTGATGAATTCAGAGTTAATTTACATGAATGCTGATTATCAATTATGTTAATAAAAAAAAAAAAAAACATGACAAAAATGCACTAGTAATTTTTTTAATCTCCTGGAAGTGCATTTTTTCAAAGAAAAATTTTCTGTAACAATTATCAATTAAAACGATGTCAAAATTATTCAATATTTGGTAACTTCCATTTCCTTCATTAGAACCTGAAAATTAATCAAGTCATAAAAACAATCATGGAGAAACGTTCTTCTGTGATTTAATTTTTAAATTATATATTTACTTTTTCTATGATAATAAATATAAAGTATACCTTCAATGATCAACGCGTGACTTTTCATTTTTTTACAAATTTTGTATAACTATATAAAAGTTAAGTTTTAAAATCGATCAAGTTTACTTAATATTTTCGAATTGTAATATTTATTGAATGCATTTATTTACAAAGTGCACATTTTTGCGTCAAAATTAGAGAAAGAATATACACCTCAGTAAAAGATGACTTGACAATCATCGATTATCTGTCACCATTCACGTTCATATACTGTAAGTATTTATATGTAATGACAAAAAAACTATATGATTATATGGTAATAATCATTATATATTTTAATGTATAACAACGTATGGTTTTTTATACCGTAATATAAAGCCATGCGATACGCTGTTATATAAAGTTTAATATAGTTTTATATAATTATATAAACTTATATATATTTATACATATTTATATATAAATATATATAATTTTATATAAACATTATCCATAACTATATGAAACTATATTTAATTATATAAACTTATACATAATTATTAATTATATATGATTATATATGATCATATAAAATTTATTGTTCCTATTTTTTTCTCGTAAAATCCGCTAAACCATTATATTAAAGTATTATTGCTCATATCAGAACTGATCAAGCCGTACCAAAGAACTATATGTGAACATGTTAGACTAGATATGGCCGTATCTGTCTAGATCAGGCTAGAGACGAAAATTTTTATACAAAGGAAACACAAAAATAACTGTTACATATGCCCATATCAAGGCTTATCAAATTATATCAAGCCTGATCAGAAATATTTTTCCACAAGTACATCAAAATATACATATCCTATCAGGCTATATCAGGTCTCATCAAGTTATATCAGAGTTGATCAGGAATATTTTTCCACAAGTACATCAAAATATACATATCTATCAGACTATATCAGGCCATATCAGGACATATAAAAAAATTATATATGAACTTATCAAGTCATATCAAGCTTGATATGGGCATATCAAGTTGATAAGGCTTGATCTGGCCTGATCTGGCCAATTTTCATATCAGGCCATATCAGGCCATATCAGGACCTATCAAAATTTATATATGGGCATATCAGATCATATCAGACCAGATATGGATATATAAAAAATTTTGATATAGCCTTATCAGGTCATATCAGGTCTGATCAGAATATTTTTTCATGGGTATGTTCGCGTGTGTGGGGTTTGGCGATATGTTGTATATGTTCTCGTCTAGTTCGAATTGTATGGGTGTCGTGTCATGTACGTGTGTACTGTGCAGCGTGTGCTGCGTTGTTCTGTTTGAATGTAACTGCTCATTTTGTGCATGTTCTACTTGTATCTGTCTCATATCTTTGATTGCGTTCATGTTGTCTTCGTTCTGTCTATTACTTATAATTACTTGTCTATCGTCTCTAAATGGTTCGTGTACTTGTAAGCGTGGTTGCGAGTGCTCTATTTGCGCGTATCTAAGTGTGCGTTGTCTATTTTGTCCTTCTATGTCTATCGTGTTGTTTATAAAGTGCGCACGTACAGGACCTTGCGGTTGTGTGACGCATGGTAACAGAGGTTCGCTCTGTCGTCTTTCCGCCATTTCTATGTATGTGTGTATGTGTGTATAACCGTTTGTCTTTGAATTTATCTATTCTACGTGATATCTTTTACTGTTTTAATTTGTTTAACGTCCTATTAGTGTGTGGGGAAGTACGGATTTTTACGTTGGGCGCCAATTTGTAACGGGTGTGATAGCCCGCTATAATTAAATGGAATAATAGGACGGGGTGTGAGGGATAATAAACGTGTTCGAGTGATATGAGTGTAGCAAAACTATAATTAGGGTTTATTCAAAATAATACTTAAATCTAATACAAGTGGGTGAGTGTGTGTCGGTGAGTGTGAGGGGTTATTATCTAAGTTAGCTTCGTTTCAATGCAAAGTACTGACCTTAGCTTTAGGGTTTGTAAATAGCACAAAATCTAATTAGTTACTTCTATGGCACTGGTCGCTAAGACGTTCGTGACTAGAGTGACGATCGGACCTCGTGTCCGATCGTCCTCGGCTAGCTTCGTCTATTTTCGGTATTTTTGAATATTCTTTGGTTTCCCCGCGTAGCTTGGGGAGATTTGTGACTTGTTATGTCACAACAACTAGCAGCGAAAGCTCTCAGAATCCAAAAGTAATAAAATCATCCGGTAGTGAAGGCACACATTATACTGACCAAAATGACGAACCGCAGACCAGCTCCAGTGAAGTACAAGCCAGAGTACCCAAAGAAAAGAAAATCAAGCGGAAGAGAGTGAAAATATTTACAGAAGATATTGGCACAGTTGAAATTCCTTCGACGCATTTCAAAACTGCCCTCGGATATAATGACGAAGATAGAATTCGAAAGGTTATTGAGGATGTGATGTTGTACACTTTGAAGTGTACTTGCACATTAGGTTTTTACGGATCGGTGAGGTATAATTTATTAGATTGCGTAGCATATGCTAAATGCAGAAAACCAAATCACGAACAGAGATATCAATTTCGCATCGACAAGTTAGAAGAACCCCTTGCTCGGCTTACCGTATCCAGTGACAAGAAAATCACGATCCTTTCACGAAAAAAACCTGATGGCTGAGACTTTTCGTGTGCTGAAAGGCCAAGAACGAAGGGAATGGCAAAAAAATTTGAGGCACCGCAGCGTAGTGGCTTACCTTACCGAAATTCAAAAAACAATAAACACGAAAATAAAGGACGGTGGACACATGCAGGATCTCCGTAAATTGCGCGTGGTGTATAAGGCAAAGTCGGAGGAGAAATGCCAAGAACGATTACAGTTGAAGTCATCTGATTTATCCGATCTGATGGAGAGAACGAAAGAGAACGAAAAAAAGATCCTTTCTTGAGACATGTCGGTCTACCATTGACGGCCATAATGTACACTGAAGAAGACCTTAATGTTATACATCACGGAAAACCAACGGTCCTACACATAGATGCAACCGGATCGGTCGCCCGAAAACCGCAAGGCTTGAAATGTAAAAAAATATTTCATTATTGTATTATAATGAAACATGATACAGAATTACTCACACTTGCTCATATGATAACATCCGAACATGGCGTTGCATCCATTAGTGTATTCTTGCAAAATTATAAATATTTCGTGATCAAATGTGGTCGAAAGTGGCCGATTGCAAACGTCATAACGACCGACTGGTCTTGGGCGTTTATACACGCAATTTTACAGGAGTGGAATCTTCTGACCATTAGAAATTATTTGCACCTCATGTACGAATTCTGTGTCAACAACGTACTACCGCCAAAGAATATAACGATACTAAAAACATGTTATGGGCATTTCATGAAGCGAGTGTCGGAAACTATACGCAGAGAATTCCAAGAGCACATGAATATTAAATCATTTTTATTAGAATGTGTGGGGCTTATGGCTATATGCCGAAATATTAGGAAATTGGACGAAATATTCAAACACTTCGCAACAATATTGCTCACCAAAAGTGAAGATACGTCTAATGATAGCATCATTGCTTTAAACAGCATGTTGAAAAAGAAGCCAGAGGTCATCTCTAAAATTTTGGAGGATATCGACGACGCAGATGGAGATGAAGAAAAAGATCCACATGAACTGGACAACTGTACATATTATCCCACTGATGATGCTACAATTTACAGGAGTTCTCCATTTTACAAGCGATATAACGCAATAACTTCAGTTTTGCTCCCAGAAATTGAGGAAGAAGATAGCAATATCACAAATAAGTACTATGCACCAAGATTCGTGGAGTATGTAGTCGACAAATACATGGCTTACGCTGTCTTATGAGTATCTCTGGATTTAGATTTAGTTGATCCCACGATATCACGCATCAGTAATGCATATGTAGAAAGTGCTCATAAAGTATGAAAAGAAATAGTTTTCGAGCGTACTACAAGTTCTTCGATCGCTGATAGAGTGAGGCAATTACGAACGGCGCGAAAGGATACAATGGCGAAAATAATATTAGATGTGCGCGTAAAGGGTAATCAAAAATCTCATCCGAAACCAAAGTACCCCGAAACCGCCTCAAATCCCCTTGTTCAAGAAAGTTGGATGCGAAAGAAATATAATAAGCGGAACATGGGACATTTGGGAACATCAAAACTACAAGATAGATGTGAAAAGATTTTTGAAAAAAAGACTACAACTGATGGAATACGACTAAAAGAGAGCAAACCCAATGAACACAAGGAAGAAATAGTTGATGAAACATCGGAGATATTATTCCACGGTAATGCCACAGACATTACAGAGTTTGATCATGATGATAACGTGCACAGTGGTTTGGCAGATGAAAATAATGAAACAAGCAATCATGAAACACATCATCACCCTAGCGAGGACGAAATGTTCAATACGACAGAAACACAGGAAATATTAGCGGTAAAGCAAAAATTACCTGAAACAAACCTACCAAAATTTTATAACGGCTTAGTAAAACACACAAATTATTACATGGCATCAAAATCGTCAACAGTTACGGTTGGAGTATACCGTTCAAATGACGTTCTATCAATGAATGAATTTCGATTAACGACGAAAGAGTACGCAACACTGCGTGATTATATGTGGATAGACGGAGTCGTCATAGATTGTTTTGTGGCTTCAAACATTCACGAATGGAACGACTTTACCTACATATCGACAGACGACATGATATTTATTGTAGGTAATTGCAGTGGGAAAAGAATTCCGACACAGAGAAGAATCTGTAAAGTGACAACCGTTATAAAAAAATAACTTACTGATGCCGTATCTGTTCGAAGGTCACTGGCGATTACTAATTGCAAATATTGAAGACAAAAAATTGACGTTATTGGATCCATATGAGAGTACGAGTGATTCACACCGAGCTATAGAAGCATTCCCAGATTTCATAAGCTATTGCAAAGCCGAATCATCTTTTCGTAAGTTGAGGAACATCGATTGGCAGGTAAGCTCTGAATCGAACCAACGACCACATCAAAAAACGAATGACGGCCACAGTTGTGGAGCATACGTAATGTATTACATGGAGTGTTTGGGAAATACGAAGCCAGTCGAAATGGATTTCGACCCTTATAAATACCGATCCCAAGTTGCTCACCAATTAGGGGAGCCCGGGGCTAAAAGTTCTGCGGGTAAGTTGTTCCGATGATCGATATTTCGGATCGATATTTCGAATCGATATTTTTCAAGCGCGCATTAATAAGTCACCAGAGTGACGAATCCAGCCTATGCTTGAAAAATATCAATTTCTCTTGGCATCTTGGAGCTACAGCTATCGGAACAACTTCCCCGCCGGAACTTTTAGCCCCGGTCTCCCCTACTATTAAAATCAGAGAACATGGAAGACACGTGCTTGAATTGCTTCACCATAACTGACTCAAACTCGGTGAAGTGTGAAGTATGCGACTGCAAATGCCACGAACAATGTATATTTAAATCGAACGCAAACACTGATGACGAAGAAGAAGAAATAAGAAAACGAACCAAACGAAGAAAATTATTACGTGCGACGAGACCAGAAAAATTCCTATGCAAATTATGCAGGAAACGCATTGAGAGTATACCATGAAATGAACCCATGAAAGTATGACTGAAAATATTTCAGATAGTGAAAAAAGAAATTTTGAAGAGAAGATAATTTATTTACTTTTGTTCAAATGATAATTCTGCTATTTATAGCACCAAAAGGCTGCATTGCGCCATCATACATGGGCTGCTTCGCGCCATTTTCTAAGGGCTGCTTTGCGCCATTACCTAAAGGCTGCTTTGCGCCATAACCTGAAGGCTGCTTTGCGCAATTACCTAAAGGCTGCTTTGCGCCATTATCTGAGGGCTGCTTCGCGCCATTACCTGAAGGCTGCTTTGCGCCATTATCTGAGGGCTGCTTTGCGCCATTACCTGAAGGCTGCTTTGCGCCATTATCTGAGGGCTGCTGTGCGCCATTACCTGAGGGCTGCTTTGCGCCATTTTCTAAGGGCTGCTTTGCGCCATTACCTAAAGGCTGCTTTGCGCCATAACCTGAAGGCTGCTTTGCGCCATTATTGTCATTGTAATTAGTTATGCCTGACGAGCCGAGCATTTCTGATCTCAAACATCTTTGACGACCACCAGAGTTTCATGCTGTGATACTTTATTTCACCCCCGTTTTAGGGTGGGTTCCGGAAGTCGGGGTGGTTCCCGATTTTTTTCTAGCATTTTATCAATCCCAAAGAGTATTTACGTGAAATAAAATTTTAAGCAATGTCATAATTCTGGCTGAAATAATTAAATAAAGAAAATAATTGAACAAAAAAAGATTTTATTTCCGTTTAACGGTGGGTTCCGGAAGTCGGAGTGGTTTCCTATTTTTTTCTAGCATTTTATCAATCCGAAAGAGTATTTTCAAGCAATGTCATAATTCTGGGTGAAATAAAAAAATTAGGATTTCACCCCCTGTTAAGGGTGCCGTTATTCGGGGGAAAATTATTGTTTTCATGTTATTTCTAGTTGTTTTTACTTTTTAAACCCAGCAGGATCATTGTCAGTCGATTTATTAATTTATTCTATTTTTTCGAATTTCGTTGCGTTCCAACGATGCAAACTTCATAGTCCAGTCGGATTCGACATAAAATCGACCGACTCCTATTCTTTCTGAGTACAGTTATGCCGATTTTTTTGTAGGGAGATTTGACCTCGACAAATAAGCCCCTGATTTTGCGTGTTGATTGAATGTGTGGAACATTGTTTAAAAAAATGTTTAAAAAATAAATTCGACATTTTGATTTTTAATTTCCTTCATATGCGTGTGAGGCGAAAATGTTGTATATAAAAGTTGTATGTCTTATCCTCGTGTATGATATAAAATTTAGAAAATTCAATAATTTCGGTTAGTCTAGTCGCAAAATGCAAAAAACCAAATTTTTTACAAATTTTTCAATTTCGATCCAGTTCCCTTAATTATCGATATATACCCTCTGAACTCACATGACGCGTGTAAAACCTGTGCTCCAAGAGTACGTCCAAAATTCATTCGATTATCTCGCACATTATAGCAACAAATAGCGATTTTCGAAAAATATTCGGGTACCAATAACATTAGAGCCAATGGATTTACAGCGTCTAACGAAAATCCTGGTGGTAGTTAAAGATATGGAGATTCATAATGTGATTTGAAAAAATTTTTTTTTACATCCCAAAGGGTCGAAATAAAATGAAATCAAAATTTTCTTAATTAACAAATAGTATTAGTACTGAAATAATTGACTCGCGAAAATCACTTTTTGATATTGCTATTCCTCTTTTCGAGACGGGAATTTACAGCCAAAAAAAACATCTTTATCATTATTAGAACCGGAGATAAACTTTTTTTACTTATTTGCAATTTATTATCAATGTAAATATTATTAATACTTAAAAAAAAACACGTACCTTGTCAATACCACAAGAATCAACCATGATTTTTTTCATTCAGATTTGAGCTTCAGTTACGTCAAAATTAATTCTTAAATCCATGCAAATTCGAGGCGTCCCGTTCCAGCGGCTCTGTGGCGGTATATACGACATACGCGAGCGAGCGGTCAAACGTCATTTGTTAAATTAATATCTCCGGTAAGGAGTATCGTAGAAGCATAGTTTTTTATTTCAATTGAATTATTTTTTGATCACCAATCGAAATGATATCAGTTTTTCATTTTCATCAATGCCTTTTTATTCACATTATGACTATTTATTTCAATACACCCATTCTATTAACATATTTGTAGATATATGTGTTATTATCTGCTCATATTACTATTTACCTAAATCTCATCACGCGTCTGTTTATTTCAATTACCTATCCTATTCACATATTTGTAGATGTAGTATAATTATCAGCTTATATAACTATTTATTAATGTATGAAAATAAGAAACCAACTAAAAACGGGGTAAGATTTACAATTTTTCAGGAATTTTTCTTTCTATTATCCAAGGGTATGGATTGAGGCTCCATTCACTATAGCTGATTAAATGTGTAGATGAACATTTTTTATGTCAACTGGATTTCACCGAATTAATCGGAACAACATTTTTGATTATTAATATTTGACGCTTGATTGAGAATCATTCTTCTGAATTCAATCATTTATTGATTTCAATGCACCTATTCTAATCATATATAGCACATTAAATTAAATTAAAAAACGATAATGACAATTTTACGCTACTTTTGTTCTTTTTGGTCTACTACATTCGGGGGAATCATTTTCACATTCGATTTCGATATCTGTTTGATCGCTCCCACTGTCGTATATTTTCTCATCATCACGGTCGTTATTAGTCGTCAAATCGTAGTTTATATCTTCGTTACTTTCGATCATGCCAGTCATTCGTACAATATCATTTTCTATTTCATCATCGCTGAGAATAACGTCCTTTTCAACTACATTCTCGCAGGTCTCGCCATGACACTTTTTGCATAATATAGTGCAATGTAAACCTAATTTTTTGCATGTACAGTTGGACGAACAGTTCCCTTTGTCGCAACCGCACGAAATGATTTTCAAGAGGTTTGCGGGAATCGGGTCTTTCCTAGAGGTGATGGGTGTTAAAGCATTATTCGTTTTTTTCCATCCCCATTGCATTGCATCTTTTGATTTATCACCCCGCCATTCCGAAACTTGTAAATATACTCGCAATGCATGTTCATTTGCGGCCTCGAAAGTGGGTGGAAGACTGTTTAAATTGAAAGTGCTTCGTAGCGTCGATTTCGTGAAACACAGATACCTTAATTCCTCGTAAGTTCGAGTATCGTCGCATTTGCCGCCATACAATACAGAAATTATGTCTCGACCGGCTGATTGTATGAGGTTCCTAGAAGCGTATGGATTATTAAAAATTTCAGCTTGTTCTCTCAATTGATGATGGGTTTTTAACAATTTTATTAATTTGGCTTTTCCTTGTTTATACAATGCTGATGTTGTATCACAACCAGTAAACGCATGGATGAAACCAATTAGATGTTTAATTTCTGGATGGATGAAACTATTTGGACTGTATATCTTTTCTTCAATTCTGCCGCGACTGGGCTTTAGCATGTAAACGTTATCTGCAGATCGTCCATTTTGCGTCAAGATTACGACTAAATCTACGTCTTCACCTACAATAAAAATAGAATCGTAGCGACTAGATGCGGAAAGAGCTGTATTGACGATATCGTAGTCAGCGTCCTCAGGAGCTTGTTCCACCCCAAAACCCTCATCTCGCAACCTTTTCGACAGTATATCAATGAAATGATCCTTGTTTTTTTCATTTGATAAAAATTTTTCTTGCGATAATTCCGCGGATAAATGCACCTCGCACATAACTTCTGGTGCAAAATTTATTCGACTCCTTCGAAGTCTTTCCGCGCTTTTAATGTATTTGCCGTCGGCATTGTTCGGGTACCCATCGAAGACTACGGTGCAACTTTTAGAATAATTATTTTTCAGGTAGTTGATATATTTTGTCAATATACTATCGAAGGTTTCATCTTTTTGCCAGACGACTTTGTGCAACAAAAAGCCACCGTCGATTACATGTAAATCGTTGGAGCTTTTCTTTGGCGCTTCTATAGGTTTGTAAAAATCGTAAAGCTTGGACTTCTGGCCTTTTCTCATACCTTTATCATCGAATAGCGAAAGTGGATATGGCGCAAGCTCGTAATTCAAGAATTCTTGCAATTCTTCATCGGATTTTTTGAGAACGCAAATCCTTTGAAAGATTAATGATGGATCAATTGTTAATTTTTGTTTATCTGAAATTTTAATGCTAGAAACGAGTGATTTTAAAGTCTTCACATTATTTTTTCTCTTAAATTTCATATCTTTTACAGTCTTCGGGGGCTCGTCTTCTGTCGCTGTCCACATTTCATTCAAACATCTTAAACCTACCTCTAAAGCTTCGTGGCAGTTGATTGTGCCGTCACTTTTTAAGCCACTGCTTAAAGATATAAGACCCTCAGATTCGGGAAAGGGATCATGAGTTTCAAACCACGTTAATAATTTCTTAACATCTGCATCGTCTCGCGCGATACGGGTTGGTCGAGCATCAACGTGTTGTTCCGTAGTTGTCAAATAAACATTACAAAATTCGGTAATAGATTCGGTTAAATCAAGTAGAGCCGGTGTACCTATGACCCATTTTGACAGCACACTTTCGTTCATTCCTCGACCGCGCGTTGGACCGCCAACATCTTTTATCGATCTCATCAGTGTTTGTTCCACAGTCATATCCGACCATATTCCGCTCCAAAATTTATCGGTCCTCCTTATTGTAAAATAGCCATCATTGACAAATCGCTCGTACTCCAGTGCATCTATTTTGTACTTCAAATCGTACATATCTTGTAAGTAAAGATGAGCAGCCTTCGCATACAGAAAATGACCTGTCGCATGGAAAAACGGTAGCATTCTTTGAATAGATTGAAGGTGGAGCTGCCAATTCCCGCTTCGCTCCGCCTCTATGAACATTTTAGTCACAGACACCATATGAAAATACTGAATCCACAATTTGGCAGTACCACTTCTTTGTGAAAATGCTTCCACTGTTTCAACGAATTTATTTTTGATGCGTTTGAATTCCACGTCATTATCAATATTCTCGAAAATATCTTCTGGATTTTCAAGTACTACTCTCAATTTCAGTTTCTCTTCTTCCGCAAACTCTATCGATGACATAATAATGTTAGCTAATGCGCAATGAGTCAAGGTATGAGCTCTGACAGCCCTGGAATAAGCTGAACCCTGTAACATTTTATCGACGGATGAAGGCGCGTATATTTCGGAGAACAATTCTTTTAAGCCACTGCCGTCCATTACATTACCGATAGTGCCCAGCTCTGACATCAGTAAATGAAACCCGCCCAATCTTGGAACGATCGACTTCAAGTCTGGATCTTCGGAGCAGTGTAATATTTCTTTAACTTTCATGTATATCGGCAAATCCGCGGTAAAAAAAGTTACAGTCTGTTCTTTACTTCTCATTCTCTCGACTGCCATTTTAAGAGACGTATAAATTGTATCTACATTTCCTGGTGGATGATTTATGAACGGGAGGAATATAATACGTGATTTTACGTAATGTTTGTCGGTTGTCAATTGCTGCATGAAACCGTTCCAGCCCTTAATATCAAAACAGCGTACCTTATAGTTGTAAAGCCATAGAAAGTCTGTGCTGGAGATGTCGAAATCGTATGTAACCGTCGGATTTTTTTCATTTAAGTTTTGTACGACCACGTTCAAAAGTCCTGTCTTTTTGTATCCATGAAAAATTTTAAGATCTACTGTTCCAAAAGTTCCCACAGTATGTGCAGAAGGTATTTTTCTCAATTTAGGAATTTTAGATCCGCAAGTTACAGCTGAAGTTGGAGTCACGCATTCTATGCCACCCATGGCGTGGAATGTGTGCAAGCCATCGATCGTATTTATATTGTGATCCGCGTTGTCGAACACGAATTATGAAAATGATTTACTATCAATGTTACAATCACTTGGGTGTGACAAGACGGATGCTTCGAAAAGTAGACTGTCATCATATGAACAACAAAATCCTAGGGCTGATAGGATGTTAATCAATATCTTTGAACCGAATTTTTTGTTGAGCATAGTACCCAAGCCTATTTGTAGGCACGACAAAAAACTGCGTGGCCGAACGCAAGATATAATTGCATGTGCAATAGAGACTATTTTCGATGACAATCTTTCCTCTCTTCCGCGTTTATTACTTGAAATTATCAAGTCCAAAAACGTTCTTAATGAGCCGGGAACATCTGTCTCAACGTTTTCCAGGAAAGAATTAGGGGATGGATAATGATCAGTTTCGTATTCTCGTGAGCGAATGTCGTCTGTGATGATCTTCGCGGCTGCCTTAACTATTTTTTCACGCTCACCCTCTTGAAGTTCAGAATCTGCGGAGTGTTTCAATAGGACTTTGTGGCACGTATCGCGTAAATAAATGATTGGTGCAACTCCGGGATTTGACGTGATGAATATGTCATCGCCAAGCTTTTCATACAACTGTCGCTTTAGCCATTGATTATTCGGTACATTTACTTCATATCCTTCGATGATTTTTTTCATAGAAAAGTGACGTTCGTTGGGATTCTCTGAGATATATTTCTCAATAATTTCGATGATTCGAGGAGTATCATTTATTGACTGATCTATCGGCAATTGTGACGAGTGAAAATATTTGGTATAGCAGGACAAATGATAACGGGCTTCAACAGTAAGTAAACTCGGTACCGAATGTATGCGATCGAGAACATCGTTGGCCATTTTATCGTTTCGGTCGCACGAATGTTTCAAAATCTTCTCTACTGTCTTAACGGTGTTGATAAAACGAACAGCTCGACGTCTTTCAGTATTTTTTTTTAATTGATCTTTTATGAATTTGTCAGAGGTATCGTGTGCACAAAATAGACAACTGTTGAAATCAAAATTGCTAGCCAGAGAAGAGCGTGTACAAGCTGGACTTGACGATGCACCGGCATGCTGCGTATACGTTTTTATAATGCCAGGATTTGTGTAATGTTTATAACATGCTTCGTGCGTAATGATACTTTTCTTGCCGATGATCTGTGCACGCTTCTTATCCTTCCGCTTCAGACTGGCGTCGATTAGTGTCGCTATTCCTTTAGCTTTGACTTCTCGAGTTGGTTTTCCTTGTAACGCTTCATTACAAATTACACACAGTTTTTCAGTCATTGTGGTATATCTTACATAACATACTTATAAAGTGATTGTAAACGAGCCTTCGTTAGATAGAGAACTGATTTAATATTGTAAAAAATGAAAAAAAAAAGAAAGAAAGGAAGAAAAAAAAAGAAAGAGACAGAAGACTGTGGGGCCAAATTCACACCGGTCAGAATAAAACATGATACTCCTTACCGGAGATATTAATTTAACAAATGACGTTTGACCGCTCGCTCGCGTATGTCGTATATACGGCACAGAGCCGCTGGAACGGGACGCCTCGAATTTGCATGGATTTAAGAATTAATTTTGACGTAACTGAAGCTCAAATCTGAATGAAAAAAATCATGGTTGATTCTTGTGGTATTGACAAGGTACGTTTTTTTTTTTAAGTATTAATAATATTTACATTGATAATAAATTGCAAATAAGTAAAAAAAGTTTATCTCCGGTTCTAATAATGATAAAGATGTTTTTTTTGGCTGTAAATTCCCGTCTCGAAAAGAGGAATAGCAA
Organism: Tenthredo livida; assembly: GCA_963992785.1. Taxonomy (NCBI): domain Eukaryota; kingdom Metazoa; phylum Arthropoda; class Insecta; order Hymenoptera; family Tenthredinidae; genus Tenthredo; species Tenthredo livida. Next base: position 8,485,205 of record OZ023073.1, read on the forward strand.
TATCAAAAAGTGATTTGCGCGAGTCAATTATTTCAGTACTAATACTATTTGTTAATTAAGAAAATTTTGATTTCATTTTATTTCGACCCTTTGGGATATAAAAAAAAATTTTTTCAAATCACATTATGAATCTCCATATCTTTAACTACCACCAGGATTTTCGTTAGACGCTGTAAATCCATTGGCTCTAATGTTATTGGTACCCGAATATTTTTCGAAAATCGCTATTTGTTGCTATAATATGCGAGATAATCGAATGAATTTTGGACGGACTCTTGGAGCACAGGTTTTACACGCGTCATGTGAGTTTAGAGGGTATATATCGATAATTAAGGGAACTGGATCGAAATTAAAAAAATTGTAAAAAATTTGGTTTTTTGCATTTTGAGACTGGACTAACCGAAATTTTTTAATTTTCTAAATTTTCTATTATACACGAGGATAAGACATACAACTTTTATATACAACATTTTTGCCTCACATGCATATGAAGGAAATTAAAAATCAAAATGTCGAATTTTTTTTTTCAACATTTTTTTAAACAATGTTCCACACATTTAATCAACACGCAAAATCAGGGGCTTATTTGTCGAGGTCAAATCTCCCTACAAAAAAATCGGCATAACTGTACTCAGAAAGAATAGGAGTCAAGTCGAATCCGACTGGACTATCAATGTCATACTCCCCAAGGACAATCGACATGCAAAATTAAAAAAATATCTGAGAGATGACTGATCCAGTTGACGCGGAATAGCCCCTATATATATCATATATGATAATGTTTTTTTTTATTGTACTTGGCGCGAGACTCTACCGAGTCTCTTGATCATAGAAAATATATCAATCTTTCATCATTTTCAATTTGAATATTTCCGCTACTCTGAATGCATATTCCCATACAACTATTTTTTTTAAAACGTGCATGAAATAGGCCCTTTTTTCGTATGTAAAGTGGATGGAAAATTGCTCATTTCCACGGTGGACTCTATTTCCCCCCTAGGAAGGGAATGAGTCTATTTCCTTCCTAGGAAGAGAATGAGTCTATTTCCTCCATAGAATGCATATCGATGCTCTCGGTAGAAAAGTGTCTAACTCCACTTTTTTTCAAAAGGCATTTTTTTGTATGTTATGTTGAGAAATATCATTCTTCATACGTTTTTTGGCTCTCCTGAAAAATTTACAAAAATGGAGTTAGACAATTTGCTAATTAGAACGTCGATATTGAAAATAAACACATGCAATAATTAATTAACATAATTATTTATTAAAATCTGATATGTTATATAAAAAAATATGTTGAAACCATTCGGAAATGTGGAATGCAAAAAAAAGAATTGATTTTTATTCGTATGTATACGTAGAAGAAATAAGAAAAATTGAGTTTCATATTTGTTTATAAGTATGCATTTTTTGATGCAGAATTTTCTAATGAAAAATAAATTCATTTTTTTCGTAGTCGGGGGGCTTCGCCCCCCCCGAACCTCCCACCAGGGCTTCGCCCTTGGACCCCCCGCAACCGTTAGTTTGCTCGTTGGTTTCAAATCTCGTTCTTGACGGTACATAAATTACTATTCTTCATTAATTATCGGATATATTCATTTTCAATATCCTTTTTTTAATCGATGTAATTTTGTGTGTGAATGCACAAGAAACATGCTCGAAAAAAAGGGCTATACATGCACTTGTTGGAAAAAATACGGTGTGCAACACGGGAGGGAGGGTCAGTTCTAGCTCGGGTGATGACGTTGCCCGTGTGGAAATTCGGGCCGGGCGCTGGCTGGGCGCTCTCCAGCTCATAAATTTACCAACGGGGGGCTAATCGGGCGGGCTGTTTAGCGCCCGGCATGGCATGTAACGCTGAGCTGTACAGCCCAAACACAGTCATGCTAGCCAGGCCCCGTCCAGAAAACCCGACCAAGGTTGCACATTATCCAGGGCCAGCTGCTTAGCGCCCGTGCTGGCCCCGAGTAACGGAATTAGGTTTAGATATTCAATAATAATTCTTATTCATAGAACATTATTTGAAAATACCCTAAAAATTAGAAATGTATCAACTTCTTATTTATACTTCTTATTTATGGAGTATTGCTAAAAACTAGATTACACATAAGATTTTCATCCGATAAAATTCCATACGTGTGTGATTTGGCACATATACGTCATCTAAAAATAGTACATTTCAGTACGAGTATAAGGAAAGGCTTTTTGGACGAAACGAGAGGTTTACGAGCTGAAACGAGGTTCATCGAAAAGACTCTACGTACAAGTAACGATTATTATTTTCCATCACGAAAGCCGAGAAATCGCGACGAAGTTGCGATTTTGAGGTTAGAATGATGAAAAGCTATGTTTCTTAATACATTACACATATGATAATGAAATTTAAATAGATTTGATTTCAATTTTGTTTTTCATGCTTCTTCATAGCTTGAACTACAAAGTATCTTTATTTTTTAATCGAACCGAATGATAATGGTAACGATAATAATATTAATTATAATTTCCGTACTGCACTTGCCTGGCACTACTGGACTTTTTTCCAAGCTGAGCTCATATTCATCACTTAGTATTTGTTTCTTCACAGCTCTGTGCTTTCGCACACGAAGCCGCGTCAATTCTCTTGTTCTCTTAATTAATCATTATCTACAACTCGAGATACTTAATCAGCTATTCTCAACCAGTAGGCATTTGCCACTTATATATGTTTCCTGGCCGCCAACTGACGGTTCACATGTTTACCTAATCTCACTCACTCGAGTAAATCAGAATTCGGGGTACACCATTTTAAACAGTCGTTCACGGGTAGATATATAACTGATTCCTTCTATGAAAACATATAACTTAGGGATCTCCTGGCCAGGGCCCATGCAAATTTTCTTGTATAAACTCATCGACGGGAAACGGATAGTTTGTCTAGTAAGGCGGTAGACAGCCAGCCCTGACAAACCTAGTCACAGTTGGGCTACTTATCGCCTGTCTAGCGCCCAGACAGTTACACTGAGAGAAAAGTTTAGTAGAGGCTACTGCAGATTGACGAGTATGTAGCTCTGACTATCACTTAGTAGGGCTATTCGATGACGCAAGTTGTGGCTACCGAAGTTTTGGTAGAGACAACTGAGGTCTGCTACGTATAGCGCCACCTGATGATTATGCAAAGTAGCAGCTACTTTGGTCTCCAAGTACGCGCAACTTAACCTATGCCTACCGGGGTTCTCAAGTAGACGGTACTTGAGTTTTAGGTTGTGGCTACTAAACTTTTCTCTCAGTGTACACTGAAAAGTCTCTCGAGCAGCCAGCAATATCGTCGAGAGTAGTAGCCGCTCTAAAACCAGCACAGCTGCTGCGCTCGCCAGAGCAGCTACTACACTCGCGCGTACAGCTACTATACTCGAATCGAGTTTAGTCGCTACACTCGGCTACTTCCTATTGGAGGAGATAAGCCATTAAAAGGTTAGTCGCTACACTCAACTTCCAGCGCAGCTACGACTCTCCCAGGCGCAGCTACTACTCTCAAACTCGCATTAGCCACTATACCAAGACTAAGCGTAATAGCTGCGCCCTGAGAGTAGTGGCTGCTCCAGAGACTTTTCAGTGTAGGCGGAGTTTGGGATCACCCGACCGGGGGCTAGTCGAATATCAGGCGCTACCGAAGCCAATTTTCACACGGGTGCACTCGCTGGAAATGACCAATTTCCCCCCCTTGTTGTACAATGTACTATTCTTTTCCCTTTTTTTTTGTTAGAAATTTTTTTTTCAGTGTGGGAAGAACAAAAGAATTCTGGGGAAAACCCAGGAACTTTGGGGAAACCTTTGATCTTTGACCTTTGACCTTTAACCTTTGACCTTTGACCTTTGACCTTGAAAATGTACAGGGAAGAGTTAGGGTAGGTTAGGGTTAGGTTAGGTTGGGTTAGGGTAGGTTTAGGTTAGGTTAGAGTTAGGTTAGGTTAGGGTTAGGTTAGGTTGGGTTAGGGTAGGTTTAGGTTAGGTTAGAGTTAGGTTAGGGTTAGGGTTAGGTTAGGTTAGAGTTAGGCTAGGTCAGGATTAGGTTGGATTAGGTTAGGGTTAGGTTAGGTTAGGTTAGAGTTAGATTAGGGTTAGGTTAGGGTTAGGTGAGGGTTAGTTAGGTTGAGTTCGGGTTAGGTTAGGTTGGGTTAGGTTAGGTTGGGGTTAGGTTAGGTTAGGTTAGGTAGGATATTACCCAGAATTCCCTCAAATACTGACACGGCGGCGGCGACGGCGGCGTTTGTTTTGTGACTCCCGAACATATATCAAAGGTCAAATGTTAAAGGTCCTAGGTCCGGGAAAACAAAAGAATCTGGAATACTGGGGAAATCCCAGGAATTCTGGGGAAAACAAATGAATTCTGGGAAATTCCAGGAATTCTGGGAAAAACAAAAGAACTCTGGGGAAAACAAAAGAATTCTGGGAAAACAAAAAAATTCTGGGAAAACCCAGGAATTATAGGAAAAACAAAAGAATTCTGGGGAAAACAAAAGAATCTGAAATACTGACACGGCGGCGGCGGCGGCGGCGGCGGCGGCGGCGAGATATCTTTATAATATAGAGAGATATATATCTACTAGGGGGGCTACGCCCCCCTGCGCGCTTCGCGCGCCAACCCCCCGTGTTAGTAGTAGTTTTTATTAGTCGTTTTAAGATCCAAATAATCCGCGGACATTGTATGTTTTTCGAAAAATGATCAAATTTTTTATAAAATCCAGTGTCTAGTTTGTGACTTCCGATTATATATTCTCTTCACATTGGCTATTAGGTACTAAGAATTCAGACTATATTTTATGCTTCAGACTTTATATATAAAGTATACGCTATTTATACTTAGCATAATAGCTATATAACAATTATTGCAACAGTTATCGTTTCCACACCATTTCGCAGTAGAACGTTGTTGATATTTAGAGTCCTGCAATTTGCCATTAAATATATATTATAATTGTATAATATTATTTATTCATTGACAGATTTGTTGTACATCACCATGAATATATTTGAAATTTGTTCAATTATCAAATATTGTAATTGTATAAAGAGTAAAACTGATTTGTCTCTACGTCTCAATTTACAATAAAATGAACATCTATTGTTATTATAATACAACGTGATTCAGATTCGGATCCAGTCGTCCAGGTCTTTGACCTCATAGTTCACGTATTCCATGTCCCCCGCTTTGTAGTTCTTGTAGTACAGGTCCTCCCCTTCATATATCAAAGCGCGAGGGATTCATATAATAAGGCGCAAAGCGGCCATATATGCATGCGCAAAGCAGCATGGTTGTGGTCGTCGGTCCTCTGCTTTATATATTATGGCGCAAAGCAGCCATATTTACATGCGCAAAGCAGCAAGTTTTTGGTATATCTTTCTACGAATAGAAAGTAAATTATTCATACGGTATACACGACAAACGGTAATGATGATAATTTTCCTGTATCTAGCAAAATCTTTGGAATGAATGATTTGTATATATATCGATGGACTAACGGGCCAAACGGGCGTAAGCGGCAAAAAAAAAAATTCGTTTTCATAGTGGCAAAATCTTTTTCATGCAATGGAGAATCTTATGGGCATATCCGCAAAAAAATTTTTTTTTTGTTCCTAACGCCCCTATGGAATTAGTCCATCGATATATTCAATTTCTATTCTAACGGTAATGATGATAATTTTCCTGTATCTAGCAAAATCTTTGGAACGAATGATTTGTATATATATATTCAATTTCTATTATATATTACTAAGATTTTCTATTATCCTCGGACTCTACAATATCTTTATCGTTAACGCGTCTTCGTGCCTCTCTTTCTTGCCATTCTTCTTCTTCAAAATCACGCCATATTTCTGCCTCTACCGCGTAACGTTGGGCTTCCTCGACTTCCGCGAACTCGGCTAACAGCTCTTGCTCTCTAGCGGCTTGTTGTATCTGTTCCATGTGTTCTACGTATGTATTTTGTTCCAATATTTCATCGATCTCCGAATTTGTTAAATCGTCTATTATAATAATTTAATTAATCTTTAGTGATATCACGTTCCAATTAATGTATTAATCACGCTAGTACGTAATTAAATACATATCGATATTACATACTCTGCTCCACTGGTGGCAATCCGCGCCGTTCCATCTCTGTTCCCAGCATTGTTAACGCTTCGATCAACCCCACATATATTGCGTCCAATTTTTCGTCTGTTGGTTCGACCATTATGATAATTTAATCAATTTTTAGTTAATTTACATTATGTCACGGTACTCTGTCGGTTGAATATTACATACTCTGCGCTACTGGTGCCGATACGATTGGCCCCCCTCCCAGCTGTGATTTCAGCTCTGTTTCTGCTTCTACCAAATCCGCATATAGTCTGCCCATTTCCTCGTCCGTTAACCTATCTATTATGATAATTTAATCAATCTTCAGTGACTTCACGTTTTCGTCGTTCGGTTCGGTAATGAAATACATATTTATATTGCATACCCTGGTTCCATTCGACTGGTGCCATTATTCAAATCGGATTGTTTAATAAGCCAATGATATTGAGGTTTTGAAATTTATCTACGTAAATTTATATATTATAGGATACGAAAGTAAATGAGGAACCTCGAAACACAAACCGTAACTATATTTATTAAAAAAACGAAGAAAATTTATCGAATGTTGATTACACGTCATAAAATCAAATGAAATCAAATGTAGAAATGTGAAATGCAAACCGTGACTATATTCATTCAAAAAATGAACAATTATCTAAAATATATCGAATATCGATTACAATATGTCGTGAAGTCAAACGGAAAAACACGAAACGCAAACCGTGACTATATTCATTTGAAAAATCATTCGTTCATGTTGCGTTTGGATAAATTTTTGTGACTGACGCATATTTATCTATTTCAATTTCATCTCTCTGAAATCAATCCTCAAAACGCCAATCAAAAAAACCTAAGATTGACGACAGTATTCTTCCGTTTTCTACCACCGAATATATTAAAAACATTGAGATCGGAGATAAATTCGCGTAAGCAATAACTTTAACAATATTACTATTATTTCGACGTAAGGTCTCATTATTTCATCTCCGTTATTGTTTTTATGTAGAGCTATTATTGGATATGTCGATACTATTCACGCCAGCAAAATCAAAAGGAAAACTTCGCCAGATAAACCAGAGTTGGACTTATTTAAATTTGTGTTGAACAACAATAACGGTACCAGAGTATCATGTTACAAATGGGGCGATGAGGCCCCTCAATTCTCAAATCAAATTAAACAAAATCAAGTAATCATATTTGCACCGTTCCTCTATATTACATCATATTGTGGGGGACACATTTTTTGTATGAAAACTGTACATATCTTGTTTTCAGATTCACCTCCTTCAAAACGTAACCGCGAATGTCGGCTCATCGTATAACTTGGAAACGTTAATTTCGAACTACAATTAAAATCTTTTTCAAAAATAAGTTGCTTCGGAGTATTCCACGTACTTCAAAATTCGGATCAAATTAAATCTTGTGACTTTCCAGACATCCCTCACAAAACTGGAATTATAAGTAAGATTATTTTTGAATAACCGTTGTCCAAAAACTTCCTAACCCTAATAACCTTAACTGTAGAAATCAGAGGCTATGTGAAAGACGAATTTATTAGGCCTTCCAAACTCCGAACCGACGAATACATTGGTACAATAACTGACGGTGAATTCAAAATTGAAATCCTTTTATCAAATGTCGTGAAACTAAGTCCGATTTCTACTGGCCAGCGAATCGAAATTGTAGGCGATGTTCAACAAAACGATGAATAATCTTCGATTTAAGCCTTCAATTTAATTAGGGAAATATTCTCAATTTTTCAATATCGAACCAAATTAAAATAGTAAAAAAAGACTGTATCATTCTTCTTGATTAAATGTTTTCCTTGTGCTTTTAACACTCTTTTCAGACTACCATTTCTTCCTGCACGTGCAAACTTTCGGCAACATCAAAATCCTGGATGACACCCCTATGCCCCTTGCGAAGTTATTAGTGGTCTTCAAAATGTTACCAATATTATAACCTGGGATGCTTGGTTATTGATAATTTCGTTATTTTTGATTTTCTAATTTTTCTTGATTTTTCTAAGTATTCTTTATGTGTTATTCTTTATGTGTTTTTTATATTTTATCATAATCGTTTGTACTTATTTGTATACATGTATTAGAAATATATAGTGGAGTAGGCTTTCTGGGGAAACCACTTTAAAAAAAACGCGCCGAGTTATCTACTGCAAAGTGGTGTGGACACGATAACTGTTGCAATAATTGTTATCATCCTTATTGACGTACATATATTATTGTTTTCAGATTTTTCCCTATTTACTCCTAATCTACCCTTAGTGATTACGTCATCTAAAGACAGGCCTTCGAACTAGGCCTTCAGATTAGTTCGACGCAGTATTTTTAAATTAGTATATTGATTCTGTACGTTATATTTCATTCTATATTCTATATTATAGTGCATGTATCATCAAATTTATAATATAAAGTGGACAGGGCAAAGGCCTACAGGCGATACCACTATAAAAAAAAAAAGGGTACAATTCCATGTTATAAAATTTATATTTTCGATACGTATATAAATACAAATAAAAAAACTCCACTATATATTTTCGACTCGTATATAAATACAAAAAAAAAAAAACGCGTCGAGTGACTATTGCCAAGTGGCATGCATTCTGCCATCTGTAGGTTATCCTCATAGAGTTATATGACAGCTATTTATCGACCGATCAATAGAGTTATATGACAGTTATTTATCGGCCGATCACTGACATTAGCGCGATCGATCAAGTGAAGTGAAGTGTGGCTCATTTTTCAAACGTTAATTTTCGCGATCACGTTTTGTTCCGCGTAACCACGTAACAAATAAATAAGATTTGTTTCATTCACACAGCAGCTCGCCAGCGAGAATGTCCCGCTTCGATAGTGTAAGTATTGATAATCATTAACCATGTTTTACATCAATATTTTCCAAACTTGATCGCATTAATCATTCCTCAGTTGTCTGATATACAAAATTTCGGCATGGGAGAACCCCAGCAGCAACCACAGCAGCAACCACAGCAGCAGCCCGAGCAGCAACCACAGCAGCAGTTCCGGCAGCAGCCCCCACAGCAACCGCAGCAGCCCCAGCCGCAGCCCCCGCAGCAGCCCCAGCAGCAACCACAGCAGCAGCCCCAGCCGCAGCCCCCGCAGCAGCCCCAGCAGCAACCGCAGCAGCAGCCCCAGCAGCAACCCCAGCAGCAACCGCAGCAGCAGCCCCAGCCGCAGCCCCAGCAGCAGCCTCAACAACAACAACAACAACAACAACAACAGCAGCAGCGGCCACCCGCGGAGGATAGTACGGAAACGTTACATATCGTTATTGACACTCATTTAGTTTCAATTCGTATTGATAATTATCTGTTTAATAACTTATCATCTTTGTCTTCAGCGCAAGAACCACGCCGGCAGCAGCGGGCGGGTCGGCGATATTGGGCGAGGAGGGCCCACTACCGCAAGTCAAACGTGGTAAATTTAATGTTTTAGCTCGCCAACCCGTACCAGGGTTGGCCTAGGGGCCGGGGTCGCGGCCGCGATCGCGGGGGTCGCGGGCCCCCGGCCTAAGTACGTTTGTTAATTTTACCTTTAATTATGTTATGTTCTTCATGTATTTATGTTCACGCGTTATATTAAGTGTTTTTATTGTGTTACGTTCTAAATAAAAAATTATATTATGTGTTTACATTGTGTGGTATGTGTTATATATAAAATAAAATAAAATTATGAAGTTATATGCTGTATGTTCGTATATAATTATGTTATGTTTATCGTATGTATGTTCACGCGTTTTATTAATATTTTACATAATAAACATGAACACATATTACAATAGTACCATCATCATAGGCTTTATTTATTTATAAAGAATAGGACTGATTTTTGATCAATTTTAAGTCATTCGAGTTAGCCGAAAATTAACCAGTCGACCAGGTTTATGGCCTCGTAGTTCAGGTATTCTACGTTTTCCGTGTCTTATGACTCGTCATACCTCCGGGTAATAAAATTGATGCTACGCCTGTCCATGCCATAGATATAATTTTCTTTCCTTTACTTATAAAGTAATGTATTAATGTTTTATATAAATAAGTTTTTCCTGTACCACCCGGACCGTCAATAAATATAGTTCGTTTCTTATGTTCATCGGTTATGTAGTTGAAAATTACCATTTGTTCAGCATTAAACGTTTTTATCGATGTCTCATACAATTCTTTATTGATTGATAGTATAATCTTTTCATCTTTTAAATTTTGATTTATTAATATTTTCTCTGGTTCAGGAAGTCCAAATTCAGAGCAATTTAATCCTTCCAAATTTAAAATATCATTAATTTCATTGTTAAAGCTTTGTATTCCGCGTTATGCTTGAAACCTTCGCAGAAATATGGCTTAAACTTTTCCCAAATTTGATTGGAAAAACATGTTTTATCCGAAATGATAAACCACGCGAAAAATTTTCGTAATTGCTTTGGCATCATAACGTCACATGCTTCTTCGAAAATATCGAAAATATTCTTGTCTGTCTCAATTAACCCCATCGCTATTGCAGTTTCTTTATAACTTAAATAGTTGATTCCTTCATAACTTTTTAGATCATTAAAATTCAATGCTCCTGTTACACGATGTAGTATTAATTTTAAATGAAAACGTTCTGTATCTTTTGAACTTACGTTATTCATGCGTCCGATAATTTTCGAAAAAGTTTTTCGCTTTACCCAAGTTTTCCTAACCGGATCGAAGAGGTAATTTTTAGGTATGTTTACATATAAACTTTTTCTTGAAATTTCGTCTTTATTATTCAATTCAAACCAAGCGGTCAAGGTCGTTTCCTGGTTCTGTAGTGCTTTCTCTTCTTTGTGTTCTTCATAAATAATTTTTTGTTGATTTTCTGTGTGAACTGCCAAACGAACTATACTGTGTGATCTTCCTGAAAGCGGTAGTTCTTCAATGCGCCAGGCAGCTTCCATAGGGCTTAAATAACGACTATCCATGTATTCCGTAATTTCATCATAAATTTCGTTTTCGTTAGTTTGTTCATCTTTGTCTGTGAATTTTTTCAATTTTACGTCTGCCCGATCATGTCCTTTGTGTAAATATTTATAAATATATTTAATGCTCATAATCGAAGCACAGTATTCAACATTTAAGTGACAATTATATTTTTCAAGTAAAACCGGATTGTAAGGCACTACCATAGAATTAATAACCTTGACTGTCTCACCTCCAATTTTTCGATTATATATATGACCTGCATTACAGTTATCGATACGTTTATATTTCGGAAAACCATTTTTGTCAAATGTAGTTTGATTACAAAAAGCTTTAGGAAAATTTTTGGAACAGACATTTTTTTTTACGTCATAACACAGCGAATATTCTGTGTGTGGACCCTGTAACATGTGTTCGATCACCAACTCTTGTAAATGTGTGTTATCCGTAGGAATCTCGGCTCTTATACATTTATCTATCATATTTGGGTTCAACAATTTATTTTTATGGTTTAAGGTGAATGATAAATGAGCATGAGGAAGCCCGCGTTTTTGAAATTCTATAGTGTAAACATATGCCAATACGTTCCCAAAAATTTTGCCACTCATTATATCAGATATTAAACAACGTAATTTGGAATGAAAAAGGCGTACAGTTATATTCGGAACATCGTTACATGTGGTTCCAACAGGAAATTCTTTCAATATTCGTTTCATTTCTGGCCAATTTGGATTAGTCGTTATGGTTAGAAATAAATCTGGTCTACCAACTGCCCTTGAAATAGCCATTGCATCCTGATATAGTTGATGCATGTGGCGAGGACTTCCAATTCATGTTGTTGGTAAAACAAACATATTGCCTAACCTTTCCCTGTTTTCAAAATTATTTGAGTCGTTCATTGCACTTCGAGCTACGTGGTCAATCAAACCCTGATAACATTCAATTCTTAATTGTTTTTGATCATATCTAATATAATTTAATCTATTACTTTCTATGATAATATAAGCTTGTATTACGTATTGTTGAGTTAATCTCCCAGAATACAATATAGGATTGAATTTACCTCTTGGTCTATATCGACGGTACTTTGGTAGAACCTCGTAAGTCGATTTTTGACGGTTTTGAGTTAAGACCGTAAAAATGATCAGCACATGTCCCTTTATATCTTTTATAAATTTTATGTCAAAATATTAAACAGTTCATTCTTTATTAAACAAATCAGAACCTTGTATCTCACACCGCAATAAGTTGACAATGCAAAACCCGAAAAACCTCGTATCTCAAGATATATATGAGCGACACCTCATTTGTTTACCAAGTATGATTGTGTTTTGCTGTTGAATTTATCTGTCAAAAAAGTGGCGTCTGAATTTTCTATTAAAATATCTATTTATAATATTGTTTCCGTTATTTAATTATTAAAAATCATTCTCAATTGGATCGAGTGAATTCAATAATAGATTTAAATAAATATGAAACTAATTTCTTCGAAATTCCTTCATTTGCAAAAACACGTAAGTCGCATCCCAGTGTAAATTTAGCGTGTAAAAACCTCGTATCTTCTAAAATTAATTCAAAATAAGGGTTAAAATACTGTGATTCATTATATTTTACCCTTAATAAACCTAAAAGTGCATTATGTTTAATATTCTGATGAAATAGTTATTAAAAATACTTTTTTATTATTAATATACAGTTTTTTGTTGTTCCTGTAAAGTAGTGATTTATCAGTTACGAGGTTCTACCAAAGTACCGTCGATATGCTAAACGGTATGAGTAATATTGAAGAGCTGACAGTCTTTTTTCACTATTAGGATTTTGTGCAAATGAACAACTCCATCCCAAATCACCCTCAGGAAACATAATGGGAAAAGTCATGGGGTCAACGTGAAACGATAATTTATTTAGAAATGTATGACTATCAACCCCTGGGGGGAGATTCTTCGGATATACACATAAGTCGTAAGCCGATGGTATTTGACCATCTTTCGATACGATTAAAGCTGCACATTCAGCAGTGGAAGGAATGTTGTATCTATTTTTATCCAGACTAATGTTTCGAACAAAATATAAATAATATTCTGATAATGAGTGTGTTTTAGTGATTTCGTATAAATGTTTGTATTTTTTGGCATATGGGTTAGTGTCATTCAATATGTTTTGTATCATTTCAATGTCCGATTCAACTAAATTCTTGTTTTCTTTAATCCTTTTTTGTATTGCGTCACAATCATCGTAAATGTAAATCTGTCCATGATCGGGAATTTCATTTGTTTTAGCAATAAGACTATTAGGAGTACTGTGACGAACTTGACCTTGAATTTTTAAATTATATATTCCTTTTTTAAATTCATTTATGACGTTTGCATTAAAACTTGCAAAAGAAAAGCGGTTATCATAATATTGTCACGTGAGGGTGAAGCCCGAGCGGATGAAAAATTAATTCACGTAACCAAGAGATAATTTAAATTTTTGACTTACCTTTCAATAAGTCGGTAAATGGGATCTTGCTTTCCTAGCTCTATACAGAGCCGTACGTCTATTTAAATATTCTAATTATGAGGCCAATTACTAGGATTAGGATCAGGTGTATGGAGGGTAAAACTCAAATGAGAATGATTGATTAACTGGTAAAAGCAAACTATATTCTACAAACGATTTCGGAAAATATATGCAAATCAATGGTTAACAAAAATGGGATTAAAAATGAACGTATGATTAGCCGTTGTAAATGATTATTAATGCGTCTAGGAAATACTATACTGAACTCGGTTCCCTGTCGTTACAACTCTCTCTCTCTCTATTATGTTCATATAAAGATAACGTACTCTAATAAATAAGAAAATAGTAGCGATGTGATTCTCTAGGCAAGACTGATTTGTACACGAATGACTTATGTGCAAATCTGCCTTATGATCCCTTTCTGGTGATTTACCTAGTAAGAGAAATTTTGGTATGAAAGACTTACACCAAAATCTATCTTTTGATCACTATTATTTAATGGTAAACAATCGGTAATTAAAATTAAAGACTTAGCGTTGCTGTCTGACTGTACTGAGGTTGGGTCCCGTCGAATAGAATCGGAGCTGTTGGGTGATAAGTACTCCAGTGGGTCTCACCTCGCCGCTAACTCGTAGGCAATACTAAACCAGTCACTTGTTTTGAATTAAGTTTATGAACCGAAGCTATTAATCAATAAAATACTCGAAAACTTTAGGTTCGATTACAAATGTGAATGAGCGAACTGAATTATTATTCTAACTTGAAAGTATTAACAACTATTGAATATTGAATTTGATTTGAATTAAGTTGTTGAGATTTATAAATGTGTCCATGCACTTCAATTAGCTTTCGCTATTTGATGATTTATTTAACAAGATTAACTAAGTCCTTTAGTTTCGTCACTTAGAAGATTTTCGATCACTAACTCTTGCTTGATTGTTAAACCTCGGGACACGTCCGTGCACTATGCAACTTTTTAGACGGAAGACAAGTAATTCAGTTTAGATGCAGCCACGAGGCCGCTGGTGCATTGCATAGGTGTTACTCCGCCGTGGTAATTAGCCAATCAGAGACCTGCGTCTTTACGCGGATGAGTAAACTCATCGCTCCTGGCCGTTTTACCTAAGACAGCGTTCCGCGGTCCCAGCCTCAAGACAGTCTGTTTGCAATAACATTTAAAATTTCATGCATTCCAATTCTTAACAATTTTCCTCACACATCCTTCCATACATTCTAATGACTAATTTGGTATCATCGAGAATTTCCTTAGTTGATTGGTTAAGCCTATTTGTTCTTGTAAAAATCAATTTATTGAGAGAGTAGTCACGACGAACCGACTATGCAGTACTGGGTCAGCAAAAAGCCCGTCACTGCATCTAACCTTAACTTACCTTATGGTATTAAATTCTTATCTCTAGGACTCGACCGGAGTTCGTGACTTTTAAGCAGAGAGGGTTTTGGATTTAATGAAATATTATATTTTGGATTATAGTATAACTGAATTCTTCCCACGGTTATATATTTTATAATATGAAAAATGGAATTTTGAATAATGTGTAGTCGCACGTAACAATATCGTATTAATTCCCGAAATTTTTTGTCGTTTAATAACATATCTCTCAAGATTTTATCATAATCACTTAATGGTGGTAGCTTTATTTTTCCGTAGTGGCAGCAACTTTTTTTTGAAAATTCTATCGACCAAAAAACAGCTGAGCGGTATGGGCATATGTAATTCATATCTCCAAAATCTGTATAGTTATCGATGATCACTGAGTTTTTATGTATCAAGAGACTCGGTAAAGTCTCGCGCCAAGTACAATAAAAAAAAAAAAAATATCATATAAGGTATATATATCTATATACGCCGCGCGAGACTCGACGAGTCTATATACCCGCACGGGAGCTAACCAGCGTGGTGGGGAGACGGTATTTTCCTAATATCTTCCGTTTCACGATATCCCGGGGATTGAAATAATTATCTCAGAATGTAGGGACGAAGAGCCCTTCATTTGAGACCAACTTCAATTGAATCAGTGCCCGAAAAGCTGAGATATGATTAGCTTAAGTTTATGAGTACCCGTTTCGTCTGAAAATTTTTCGTCTCCTTCTCCTTCAGACCAAGTAGTCCTTAAACCTATGTGTCTGAGAATTAGGAAAGAGCGGTTCAGACCAAGTGGTCCTTAAACCTATGTGTCTGAGAATTAGGAAAGAGCGGCCACCACTGAATAGCAGTGCCAGGTGGCGCTCTTGTCGACGCTGTTGACGTATGACCGCGAAATGATGCCCACTAGACCACGGAGTACGGACAGACGGGCTTACGAGACAGAGCTGTCAGTTCTGTTCATATTCGTATATCTCAACATTTTGCAAATTTCATTCCCCTCAATTCTCTTTTATGCTTCATATACTTACTTATTATTATGATAAAATTCACATTTAAAGTCGAGGGCGAAATTATAACAATCTCTCATGAAATGACAAAGTGTGCAATTTTAAGGTTAGGTTATAGGTATACGGTTATTGAATCGCATAAAGTTTAATCTACAACATAAATTGATGAGTGACAAAGATTTCATTCAACGTGGCAGGTCTTTAGTATATTATTATTCGTTTCCAAATATTTTCGTGTATTCAATGGGCCAAATATATTATATTTAATACATGCACACAAGAACATATCTTTACAGGGCTCGGAAAGCAACGAATGATAGCGTATGTCATTATTTCAGGCCTTTGTGCTTTCAACATATTTATATTATACTACCACATCTAACATTACTGCTCATCGACGGATTCAGATGATATAAACTGCATCAGCGTACATATACATGCATTGAGATACTCATGGAAACAATTGGCAGAATGCTGAGTACGGAGCGACCCTGGCGAGCTAGGATATAGGAAAACCCAATGGAGCGAGCGTACGAGCGAGCACAATTATTAGGTGGTCAAGCAAAATTCTACAAAAAGTAATTTTTCGTGACACGTGCAGCGAAAGTGGGGGTTTTTTGTCCTCATTTGAGAGCGGAAAATAAGTCTTTTTGAGTCAGGATCCAATTGGTTAGTTGTTTAGGTCCTAGGACAAAAATGCTGGTGAAATATGAAAATATTTGTCCTCCACTTCCGAACATCGCCACCATGCAGCGACGTCGATGTTGGTTGATTTTGATCGTTCGGCTATCCAGTTAGAATATATATCAGTGGGTTACCTGAATCCTGACTCAAAGACTCATTTTCCGCTTCTAAATGAGGACAAACCCCACTTTCCGTGCGCTTGTCACGAAAACTATGGTATTCAGCATGGACAGATTGACAGTGATTTTTGACCAGGGTTATGATATAATTTAGCGGCTTGAATAGATCTTCTTTTATTTATACGACATTCGTTCATATTAGAGACTTTATTTTTTTCTCTTTTATTATGTAATCGTTTTTCATCCATACCCTCAATTTTATCTTTTATTCGTTTTTTACCTAATCGTTCCTTATCCATAGCTTCAACTTTATCTTTCGTTCGCTTTTTTCGTAGGCGGTCTTTATCCATCACTTCAACGTTATCCTTCTTTCTCTTTTTCTCCAAGCGGTCTTCATCCATAGCTTGTACTTTACCCTTCGTCCTTTTTTTCTTGAAACGGTCTTCATCCATAGTTGCAATTGTATCTTTCATTCGCTTTTTTTGTAAACGCTCTTCATTCATAGCTAGTACTTTATCTTTCGTCCTTTTTTTCTTCAATCGGTCTTCATCCATGGTTGCAATTATATCTTTCGTTCGCTTCTTCTGTAAACGGTCTTCATCCATAGCTTGTACTTTATCCTTCGTCCTTTTTTTAATTAATCGATTTTGATTCATGTTCATTATTCTATCTGTATTTCTCTTCTTTATTAATGCGGATTCTGTTGGATTTTTGACTTGTCTCTTCTCATTAATTCTTGTTTTATTTTTTTTGTAATATAACCTATTACGGTTATTTTTTAAAAATTTGTAATTCACACATTCTATAATATCATAATGACCTTTGTCGATTTGTCCAGAAAGGCGAAGAACTAACTTGTTTGTATCACTGATTTGTCCATAAACTGCGGGAACGTCATAACCATCTCTATATATCGAAACATAAATATTATGAATACTAACAAAAGATTGTATTTCGACTTCTCCACTGTATACACTATCAGTAGACATATGTATTTTATACGAATCTTTATTTGAAATTTTCAAACCGTATGATTCATCGCCGATTATAAAATCCTCATACAACAACCATTTGTTCACTATATCCGAAACTATTTCTAATCTGACTTCTCTATGTTTTTCTTGATCGTTATGTATACAATACGAAAAACACCGAAATGAGCAATTACCGTCACCAACTATTGATATTGTAACCGAACGGCTTGAAATCATTTTCTTTTTACTTGTATTTCTTTGGTTATTATAAAGAATCACAAAATTGATACCTATTTCGTATTTCAATATGATGTTATTGAACGATATCCTTTTTGTTAGCTCGAAATGCTATATCCTGCCCCGGTTCCGATCTTATGCAATTCTTTAAACCTCGCTTACTGTTATTAGCAGTTTTGAAAGGGAAACCTTAGAACTTCGTGAATAATGTATTGGTCTATCACTTTTATACCTGTATACCTATATATACGTATACATGCGTTTAGCATTCATATCATAGCGCAAAGCAGCCGTATATCATGGCGCAAAGCAGCCGTATATCATAGCGCAATGCAGCCGTATACTATTGCGCAACACAGTATTTTTTCCTATAGTTTCTTTGATTCTTTTTAAATCGTATTCACTATTTTGTGTGGTCTATTTGACTTTAATTTACTTAACTTTCGATCCTGTTGTTCAGAGTTATATTGAGTTTTTCTTTTTACAACCCACAGCGGCAACTTGGACCAAATTCCATCAAATTGTGCGACCAAATTCCACCGAATTTGTTTACGGTTCGGCAAGATTCTATTCTGTATCGTCTGTATTAAATATGAATCTTTTGCAATGCAAATTTCAATTTGATTCAATTTGAATTCAAGCTCTCTGGTTACAAATGACGTTTCATCGCATTGACGTCAGTAATTTGTAACTACGTTTCGTTTGTTCGCAATGAATACATGTACAATAAAATTGAACTTTTCGAATATCTCATTTCTCCAATTCAAACAGGTGATTCTGCACACAGGGACGCTTGAAATTGTGAATCGTTGTTCTTGAAAAGGAACAGTGACCTTTGAGAATTGTGACGCTTGCACAATGTAAAGTTTTCGGCGGTGTAATAAGTATATTAAATCTGGGGGGAATCTGTGAGCATAGTGCGGACCCAGAAGATGTATGAGTATACTTTATACTATAAAAAGACGTCGCCGCCGTGTCAATATCACAGGGAATCATGAGCAATGATGGGTGAGAACTGTGACCCTATGGGGGTAACTCGAACGGCCGTGGATACCGAGCATACTTGGGGTTGTTCGAAGATACCCGAGGATACCCGAGGCGAAGGAGTTAGCCGAGGATACCCGCGGGGGGGGGGGGGGGGGCCTAAGGGCCAAAGGAGGCCCATAAAGCCGAGCGGAACTGAGAAGGCCCACAAGGCCGAGCGGACCAGAGGAGGCCCTGGAAGGGCCGAAGGGGGCCCGAAAGGCCGAGCGAAACTTAGAAGGCCCTGGAAGGGTCGAAGGGAGCCCAAAAGACCGAGCGGAGCTGAGGAGGCCATGGAATCCGACACGGCGGCGACCTTTGACCTTTGACCTTTGACCTTGAAAATCTATGGGAAAAACAAAAGAATTCTGGGAAAAACCCATGGGGATTACCCATAATTCCCTAGAATACTGACACGGCAGCGGGGGCGGCAGCAAGGGGGGGGCGAGTGGAGTCGAGGAGGCCATGGAACGTCCGACACGGCGGCGGCGGCGACTGAATTATATAATATAGAATGATATTAGGGGGGCTTCGCCCCCCTGCGCGCTTCGCGCGCCAACCCCCCAAATTTTAATTTGTATCAGTTGTTTTCAGACCCAAATAATTCGTGGATTTCATGTTCTTTGAAGAATGACCGAATTTTCAATGATATCCAGTGAACGGCATTGTAGTCAGCAGGCTTCGACCCCCCCTGCGCGCTACGCCCGCCAACCCCCCATATTTTCATCTGTATCAGTTGTTTTAAGACCCAAATAGTACCAAGTATTTTGGTTACCATGGCAACCATTGTAGTTCGCATGGCAACCGTTTTAGTAACCATGCCAACCATTTTTGTTACCATGGCAACCGTTTTGGTAACCATGGCAACCATTTCGGTTAGGTTAGGTCAGGTTAGGTTGGTTTCCTCCCACCCGAGCGGAGTCGAGGAGGCCATGGAATGTCCGACACGGCGGCGGCGGCGGCAGCGACTTGATTATATAATATAGAAGGATATATATACTAGGGCGGCTCCGCCCCCCTGCGCGCTCCGCGCGCCAATCCCCCACTATCTATTATTCATTCGGGTCTTAAAGCAACGGAAATTTCTAACGGATTGATCAATATTGACATACATCATTTATAAGATGCATACATATTATTAATAAATTATAACGAAAAAAAACAGAAACAAAAAAATAGGAATTCAAGGTTGTTCCATTCGAAATATTCTGAAAACATGATGTCAATCACTCAATTATGCTAATAAGTTGATGTACGTATGTAGAGTACTGAAGTGGTCTTCAAAATGTTTGGCAAGTATTTTAAGAATAGTCTTATGCACGTTGAAGCTTACTGGTCTGTCATCGAATCACGTAATCCCGAAGGGTAAGGTAACGGTAGGTAAGGAAAAACCTGAAAATAATAATATATGAATAAGGATAATAACAATTCTTGGAACAGTTACCGTTCCACACCACTTTGCAGTAGGTAACTCGGTGCTTTTTTTTAAAATGGTTTCCTCAAAAAGTCTAATCCACTATATATTTTCCAAAATCCATTGAAGATCGATCACACCGTCATCGAAAACCGAAAAAACACGTAACGCAAACCGTAACTATATTCACTGGAAAAATCATTCGTTCCGAAATTTATATGTGACTGAAACATATCCATTTACTTTACCTTGTATTTTAAATTTTTGTATTTAAAACGGTATAATAGTATATTGTGCATCAAGGGAAGAAAATAGGTGATTTCTGCCGAGTGTGAAGTTTGCAGCCCGAGGCGAAGCCGAGGGCCGCACAATCACACGAGGTAGAAAGCACTTATTCTTCCTTGATGCACACGATATTTTTTATCACACATGCACGGAAACACCGATTTTCCGACCCGTATTTCCGAACTATAGTATTTATTCCGTCCGATGGTGCTTCGTAGGGAGTAAAACGCTATTTTCTTCCCGCTCCCTAGGGAAGAAAATAAACTTCCACGACATGCGCATGCGCGAGTTCATCTTGTGTACCACGGGAGACAAAATGCCATTTTACTCTCGCATAATAGGGAGGAAAATCGGGTTTTCCGTGCATGTGTGATAAAAAATCATATTTTTGATTATGTCTCAATCATCCAAGCATACCACAAAGGTATATAATATTAAAATCACATATATTTCCTCTGGTATAACTACAATAACACTGAATATGTCCTAGCGAAAATCTTCAAGGCATAGTTCCCATAGTCAATCACGTAAACGATCCAAGAGTATGGACCCAATACTTCCGTTCACCACCACGGAGTTTTTGAACCAAAACATCAAACCTCACGATAAATTTGTGTGTGTATCTCAATAGAATAAAACTCATAGATTATTCAACTCTATATTCATAATCGAGAACAACTTATCATTCAAACTTCAGTTCCGTCGTTAGTTACGTGAAAACACTGAACAAAATCAAATCCTTCAAAAGTAAAGATTCGAACAATCTACAACTTTTCAAATTTATTCTTGATAATAATGATGGAAGAGAATTATCGTGTTGTGCTTGGAATGAAGATGCCGAAAAATTTAGGGATGAAATAGAATTACATCAGGTATAAATACGAATATTAATTTATAAGATTATATTTTCGAACGTTTCTGGCGATGGCTGAAAATTGATAACACGTATAATCAAATTTTTCAGATATTGTTAGTCCAAAATACAGTCGCTAAACCCGCGTCAAATTTTAACAATGGAAATCTTCCATATGAGCTTCAATTGAAACACTATACAAAAGTAAATCTGTTGGGAAAATTTAATGCTCTAGGACCCGAGGTCAAAATTCTGAAAATTACTCATTTGGAAGAAATCTGTACTGTATTAGATATGAATCTTTTGCACCGCAAATTGATTAAATTCAAGCTATTTGGTTACAAATGACGTTTCATCGCATTGACGTCAGTAATTTGTAACTACATTTCGTTTGTTCACAATGAATAAATGTACAATAAAATTAAACTTTTCGAATATCTCATTTCTCCAATTCAAACAGGTGATTCTGCACACAGGGACGCTTGAAATTCTGAATCGTTGTTCTTGAAAAGGAACAGTGACCTTTAAGAATTGTGACGCTTGTAATCACAACGTAAAGTTTTCGGCGGTGTAATAAGTATATTAAATCTGGGGGGAATCTGTGGGCATAGTGCGGACCCAGAAGATGTATGAGAAATACCCAGGAATTGTGGGAAATTTATGGGGCTGTCCGGGGATACCCAAGGATAACTGAAGAGAGCCGAGGACTTTATACTTCACACTATAAAGAGACGTCGCCGCGGTGTCAATATCCCAGGGAATCATGAGCAATAATGGGTGAAAACTGTGACCCTATGGGGGTAACTCGAACGGCCGTGGATACCGAGCATACTCAGGGTTGTCCGAAGATGCCCGAGGATGCCCGAGGATATCCGAGGAGAAGGAGTTAGCCGAGGATACCCGGGGGGGGGCCCTAACGGCCGGAGGGGGCCCAAAAGACCGAGAGGAACAGAGGAGGCCATGGAATCCGACACGGCGGCGACCTTTGACCTTTGACCTTGTAAATCTATGGGGAAAACAAAAGAATTCTGGGGAAAACCCATGGGGATTACCCATAATTCCCTGGAATACTGACACGGCAGCGGCGGCAGCGGCGAGGGGCGGGGGGGGGGGGGGAGCCGAGCGGAGTCGAGGAGGCCATGGAATGTCCGACATGGCGGCGGCGGCGGCGGCAGCGACTGAATTATATAATATAGAAGGATATATATATAGGGGGTTTCGCCCCCCTGCGCGCTTCGCGCGCCAACCGCCCATCTTTTGATTCGTATCAGTTGTTTTGAGACCCGAATAATCCGTGGATTTTATGTTCTTCGAAGAACGACCGAATTTCTAATGAAATCCAGTAAATGTTTTGTAGATCGCGATTATATATTCTCTTCACAGTAACTATGAGGTACTGAGAATTTAGATTTTCCTCGGAATCTATTATTTCCTTGGCCTGTTTTCCATGTTTTCCTCTCAGGACCGCCGCTGCTCAGGGCTCTGCCCTTCAGATTTGTTGATTGTAATAGCAAATGCTGATAGAATGGGGAATTGTCTACAATATAATATGAATAGTAAACTCGCCTGATTCCGAATTTTTTCCGAATTTTCCGATTCCATTTTGGTAACTATGGCAACCATTTTGTTTACCATGACAACTATTTTGTTTACCGTGGTAACCATTCTGGTTACCATGGCAACCATTTTGATTACCATAGCAACCATTTTGGTTACCATGGCAACCATTTTGGTTACCATGCCAACCAATCCCAGGAATTCTAAGAGAAACAAAAGAATTCTGGGAAAACCCAGGAATTCTGGGAAAAACGAAAGAATTCTGGGGAATAACAAAAGAATTCTGGGAAAACCCAGGAATTCTGGGAAAAACAAAAGAATTCTGGGGAAAACCCAGGAATTTTGGGGAAAAAACAAAAGAATTCTGGGGGAAACAAAAGAATTCTGGGAAAACCCAGGAATTCTGGGAAAAACAAAAGAATTCTGGGGAAAACCCAGGAATTTTGGAGAAAAAGCAAAAGAATTCTGGGGGAAAAAAAAGAATTCTGGGAAAACCCAGGAATTCTGGGAAAAACAAAAGAATTCTGGGAAAAACAAAAGAATTCTGGGGAAAACCCAGGAATTTTGGAGAAAAAGCAAAAGAATTCTGGGGGAAACAAAAGAATTCTGGGAAAACCCAGGAATTCTGGGAAAAACAAAAGAATTCTGGGGAAATCCCAGGAATTTTGGGGAAAAAAACGAAAGAATTCTGGGGGAAACAAAAGAATTCTGGGAAAACCCAGGAATTCTGGGAAAAACAAAAGAATTCTGGGGAAAACCCAGGAACTTTGGGGAAACCTTTGGCCTTTGACCTTTGACCTTTGACCTTTGACCAAAAAACAAAAGAATCTGAAAAACTGACACGGCAGCGGCGGCGGCGGTGGCGGCGACGGCGGCGAGATATCTTTATAATATAGAGAGATTTACCAACTCGTAAAAAAAAAGCCGAAATTAATCCGAAAAAAATAAAAATTTGGAGTACGTGGTACTTGGCGGGCCAATATTTCATAGCGCTGTAAGATTATTAACATAGGTCGATTGCTGTTTCCTCTTACTTGTCTACAATAGGCCCGCCAAGTACCACTACCTCCAAATTTTTATTTTTTTCGGATTAATTTCGGCTTTTTTTTTACGAGTTGGTATATGGGCAAATCCAAATAGAACTTAAAAAAGCGTGTCCCTTGGCCTTTTGAGGCAGTCAAATTATAAAATATGACAAACTATTGCTATCAACAGACTCTTTATAATATCCTGCACTAGAGGCATATAACGCATGGCCCGGAATCAAGAAATTATACAAGTTATTTCACCAAAAGTCACTAAAATGTCCTTACCGTCCCTGTCCCTGGCGGACGGTAAGGACATTTTTCTTGCAACCCTTAACCCTTGGAACGATTATCTATTGAGAACAAAGTGTGCCGTTGTAAGAAAATTCCGGCACAGTATTAGGAAGAATTGTTCTCACAGAAATTTGCACGAAAAATGTCCCTACCGTCCGTCAGGGATAAGGACGGTAAGGGCATTTCAGTGACTTTTGGTGAAATAACTTGTATAATTTCTTGATTCCGGGCCATGCGTTATATGCCTCTAGTGCAGGACATTATGAAGAGTCTGTTGATAGCAATAGCTTGTCATATTTTATAATTTGAGTCCCTCAAAAGACCAAGGGACACGCTTTTTTCAAGTTCTATTTGGATTTGCTCATATGTTATACAAAAGACATGTGTTAGAAATCATGTTACGCAGCGCCAACAGTGACGTTAGGCGGAACTACTAGCTTAGCAACAAGTAGTGCGTAGCGAGACGCGAAGTAAGAAGGTCCAGTGTGGACGTGTTATTCGATTGTTTATTTCTATTGTTAAAATAAGTGTGTTCATAGTACAAGATCCTTGAAGTTGAATTCTTGATACAGAGCTGAAAGATATTAAAATAATAATTATTTTCGTTTCAACGAGTGAGTCTTTATAATCTAAAAACCCAAATCTACCGATCCTCTAACATCCTTCCACGAGCCTACCGACCACGGTATCATCGCCTTCAACACATGTACTTGGCAATTGTATTTGATTTCAATCCTTTTGTAAGTAGACATTTTCATAGTATCACTTTTGTTAAGGAGGAATTTTCATTGGTAGATTATTTGGGGGTAGTGATCACATTATTGTACTTGGCGAAAGGTTTTTGCACCAGAGGTGCTTTTGGGGTTAATATCACCACTTTTTGTACAATTTTGCTTGACCACCTGATAATTGTGCTCGCTCGCTCGTTTGGGTATTCCTATATGCTCGCTCGCTTGTCAACGTTCTGCCAATTCCGTCGATGAGTAGCTCAATGCACGTACACTATACATTTCATACCATCTAACACCCTTGATAAGCAGTAATGTTAAATGTGGCAGAATGATGTAAATACTTTTTCTAACATTTTACTTGACTACCTAATTATTATGCTCGCTCGCTACGCTTGCTCGATCGGATTTTCCTATGTCCTAGCTCGCTGGGCTCGCTTCGTTGTCAACATTCTGCCAATTATTTCGATGAGTATCTTCATGCACGTACGGTGATGCATTTCATACTATCTGAATCCTTTGATGAGCAGTAATGTTAAATGTGGTAGTATATTAATAGAATTACTTTTTGTAAAATTTGGCTTGGCTACCTAATAATTGTGCTCGCTTGTACACTCGCTCGATTGGGTTTTCCTATATCCTAGCTTGCTAGGCTCGCTCCGTTCTCAGCATTCTGCCAATTGTTTCCATGAGTATCCCAATGCATGTATTGCAACGTTTTGGGTCTTTTTAATAATTATTTAATTCGAAAAATGGACAGAAGGTCGTGGTTGTTGCATTAAATTTATTTGTTCGAGCGTTGACTTCTCTAAAACCTTCGTAAGATAAGCTAAGACACCAGAGCTGAGAGCAGACCAACAGCAGATGCAAATCACAGTGAATATGATTGGCACTGATGCAGTATACCTGAACCTGAGTGTTGGGAAATCCTAAAATAGAGTGAACTAACAGCGAATGCGGATAATATCGAGTAGAATCAGCATCGATGCAGTGCACCTAATTCAGGAGTGATAAGGAAAAATCATAAATTCATCAGATGAACATCCAGTCAATTTTTTAATCAAAAGAAATCAAATAAAGAAATCATACAAAAGAGATTATAAAATTATTCTTAAAAGCTATTTTTACCGCTAACGGTTTTCTCTTTTTACAAAGTGTTTGCTAAGCTAGGCTTGTTTCTGTTTTCTCTATTATCCCGACAGGCGATAAGGTTATTGACTCTAAGTTTTATGCTTTTATGCCGCTTTTGGCTTGTGCTAAGTTTGAAATAATATTGAAATGAAAACCCGACAGGCGTTTTACATTATCTGACTCGAAATCAAAATGACTCTAAGTAATCGCTCGGTGAAGACCACCGATACGATTTTACAAAAGTGAAGTTAATAGAAATTGAGCGAGATTATCCCGACAGGCGATAATTGCTCACGAGCAGCCTGTCCGCGTCGCTTTTATACCTGCGGTGACGTCATCCTGGTCTATCGTTCGGTCGTGCTGCCGGTGCGCGCGCCGACCTGACTCGGAGACAGCTGATATGTTACATTGCCCCCTAATTATTTGCAGCTGATTGATTTTCATCCTCTTCATCATGTGCAAATAATTCTTCGTGCAGATCCAGTTGCGACGAGTCTTCTTTACCTCGGTTAGTGTTCAGTCTACTCTCTCCTTCTCTCTCCTCTCATCCATCCGCTCTCAGTTTTTCTTGAGGCCCAGCGGATCAGAGAAATTAAAGTTTCTGATCCATTCAGGTGTACCGGGTGATGACGGCCTGAATGTTGGTGTCGATGTCGACGTTGACGGTATCGGCGTTGACGTCGACGGCATCTGGGATGTTGATGGTGCTGGTGATGGCGGAAAAGGCGATAGCAAAGCCGGTGGAGGCGATGTTAGCAGTGATGGCAGATCCACGGTACCAAAAAGTCGGAATCTATCCATCTTCTTTTTGTAAGCCAACTTCTCTTCTTCCGTACGCACATGCACGTCAATTGGAATTAATTTCCATGGCATGAACGACACCGGCTCGACCTTCTTGGCGACTTCCACCTTTGGCTTTTTTGTGGTTACAGCCTTAGGTATGATTACCTTCCGTTTTTCCGGCTCAGGCTTTTCACCTCCGACTTGAAAACCTTGGTCTGGAAACCTCTGCCTTTCCGACGCAGTCCATCTCCAGAAATGAATCTTCCCGAAGGCTTTATAACGATTTCGTTATTATTCGGATCCTGCACCTGGTCGATAGAATCCACGGTCTGGGTGGCCTTATGCTGGACGCTAACGTACCCGTACATGCTGCTGGTATAATTGACGAATGACACCCGTCAATTAGTGCGCGAATTTATACCCCCCTGCTAAATGACCTCCTGTACCCTTGGTATAGCTCAAAAGTCTACTATCATGCTAGGTAAGTTCAAATTTGTATTTGATGTTTTGAACTCGCTTGTTAACGTTTCTAACGACCTTTTTCTATCTACCCGAGTCGAAATTTAGCGCCTACTTTAACACTCGTAGCATCCTGAGTCGAAATTTAGCGCCTACTTTGATACTCATAGCATCCAACTCATAACGTCTCTATAGATCCTATTTAGACCTCAAACTCGTATTTTCAATCTAACAACTCTGTAGTCGAAATTCAGCGCCCGCTTGAGTACTCATAGCGCACAAATGAACCTCTTTTCAATCCGTTCGACCTCGAGCTCCAATTTAGGACCTCCAGGTCCTCCGGAATAATAATTTAGCGCGTACTTTGATACTCATAAAGTCCGATCTCAATTAATGATGCGATTTTCCATATCGTGCATTATTTTAGTAATTAAATGTAGGACGCCGCTGCATTATTCATTACATCATTTTACGACATTATGCATCATTTTGATAAATAATTATTATGGAGGGATATCAATAATTGATAAATCGTTACTATCAGCAGGGCGGATCATTTGAAAATGTAATTATATATTACGTAAATCATGAATTTTGTTCTCATATAGAATAATGAAAAGATATTTCAATCGTTCACCTTCATGCAGTCATGATTTTTGCAATTATCAAACTCGATGTTTTTGGAAAAATCCCATACATCCCTCCGATTTCGAATTCCAATAACCTCCGTTTGCACAAGATACGTATGTTTCAAAAGTTAGATAAGAGCAGTGCCGAAAGCCCATCTTAGCTTGTTCTGTACGAAATGATGATGTGCTTTTAAGAAGACTTTATCGGCTAATTTTAGGAATATTTCAGGTCTGTGCCTTCGGCTTGACCTGTCGGAGATTACCTACCGTATCTTTCGTGTGTATTTGCCCTGTCTTTATGTCTTTAGCCCTAGAGTAGGGCCAGGAGAAGGGGAATCTACCCCCCTCCCTTCGTGCGAGTTATGGTGCCGGCTAGCACGGACCGCATGGTCTCGTGTCTCATCAGTACGCTATCGTTTATCGAGTAGTGTGTATGTCCAAACGTTGTTGTAACGTTCGTGAAATAAGTGTAAAAAAATCCTTACTTTATCAGGAGACCAAGGTAAGTCATACATTAGACTATGTGTTTTTTCATATATTGTTGCAGAGATAAGTAACAAGCCGGTCGCCAGCCGCGACCGCAGGCACAGCGGCTCGCGAGGCGCAGCCGCAGGCCCAACGGCTCGCGAGACGCAGCCGCAGCCGAAAAGGCTCCAATGCTCATGTACGGCCCGAATGGGCCGTAACGGCGCGATGTGCAAAGCTCAGCCGCACGGGCCCCAGATATGCAGCCGCAACAGCTCAAGGGGTAAAGGCACAGCCTTACAGGCACAGCCTTACAGGCACAGCCTCACAGGCACAGCCTCACAGGCACAGCCTCACGGGCACAGCCTTACGGGCACAGCCTCACAGGCACAGCCTTACAGGTGCAATGCCTCAGGAGCAGTGGCCGTGCAGGCCCCGAATGCCCGGCCGAAAAGTTCGGACGATGGATCCGCAGCCCCACGGGCTCGGTATCGCACTTATATGTGCACCAATACTTGGTAACGGCAGTGACCCAAGATTGCTTGCAGACATTCTATCTCAAGCATTAACAAGGTAAATGAGCTCCAATTAAGATTGGTCTCTGCTTTCTTAATTTCCAGATGGAAATACCATCGTCGGCATTCGTCACGATGGAAGAATTGCTGGAGGAGTCAGCAGATACGGAAGCGCAGGATAAGGTGCTCGACAGATTGAAGTTGTCCGCAGAAGAATTCCTGCCAATAGGTTGGAGGAATTGGAAAGTGGTTAACCTCTCTAAAGAAGAGGTGTTCGGTGACGAGGTAGAACCACAGGTGTTGAACAAACTGAGATTCGCTCTGCCCACAGTGGCCATTGCAAAGTCCTTCAACCCATCGACTCAAGATTTGCCGGAGAAATTGTATCGGGATTACAAAGTTGAGATGTTAGACTGGGCCTTCTGCCGAGCGTTAATTATGAGTCCACCAGCAATCACAAATAAGATAAAAGGTTCAGCAAGTCAAGCAGAATTATTCATTTATGCCTTGAAACCGTTGAAAGGAGCGCTCATTTCTCGTAAGCAAGCCGCGTCTCAGTTGAGACCACTGGCAGAGAGCTCAGAATCTGAGGTGGATGAGAACGAGCGAAATGGTAAAAGAAGGGCCGAGGAAACAGCGATGCGAGGGGACCGGCTGGCTAAAAGATCCAAGGTGTCAATCTTGGAAGAAAGAATGGAGAACATGTTCCAGGTTTTGCTCGAGAAGATTGAGGACAAAAAAGGCTGCGAGGGATCGAGTGAATCGGAGTCGGAAGATTCTTACGAGGAAGGTGCTTCAGAACGTTATGCACAAGAATCGGCGGACTGGGAAGCGCCGGATTTGGTAGCCTCACATGAGAAACGTCCTGTCATTTTAGAAACCTTGTCGTGGGTACCTCAGGTAAAGGAGAGTGCACCAGCAATACCTCCACCGGCGCCAGAGATCAAAGCACAAGGCGTCGAATGTCAAAAATTCGGCACCTCAAACTGGAACAAGATTAGATACAAGGAGGTGCAAAAGAAGCTCCAAGCTTCTCCGGTATTTGACTCGTTAAGGGTGAACAGTCGGCTGGAAGGGCTGGGGCATAAATCTTTCGGTAACACGGTGCTAGAGAGAGCGGACGAGATGGCGGGAACGATTACGCACGGTCTGTTGAAACAGAGACAAGCGATGGCGGAAGGGATGCAGAAAATCGCGCAGAAGTATCCAAATGCTTATGAAGAGATTAAAGAAAACTTTTTGGGAGAATCACCTTTCAAAGAGATCTCTGATGATCTACTACACTATCCGTGTGCCAGACGGGCCGAGTTAATCGAAATGAGAAGAAAAGTTTTCAAACCCAAAGACCAGCACCTTGCGGCCAGGATGGCGGAAGTCCCACCATCTGAGTCTCATTTGTTCGATGAAGAGTCATTATCAAAATTTTTTGAGCAACAAGGTGGATTCCACAGGGTCTTCCCGCAGAGACAGGGGGTCTATAAAGAAAGAGAATACCAGGGTGCTAAGCCTAAGCAGAATCGTACTCCCGGTGGCTCAGGATCTTCGCGGGGTCATAAGATGAAATCTT
Source organism: Tenthredo livida (assembly GCA_963992785.1). NCBI lineage: Eukaryota > Metazoa > Arthropoda > Insecta > Hymenoptera > Tenthredinidae > Tenthredo > Tenthredo livida. The sequence goes on from OZ023073.1 coordinate 8,515,912, forward strand.
ACACGCCAACGAGTTCATCGACCTTTCGTAAATCAAACACAAGAGATTCCAAGAAATCCCCTGGGAGAGGAGGTTCAGGTAAACGAGAACATCGTCCCAAAAGATTGTGACTACCGGTTTCGAGGAGGCCAGCTGAAGGATTTTATCGCCCAATGGCGCCATTCGGGGGCCCCGAAATACATTACGGACATGTTGGAAGGTTATACAATCCCTTTCATAAGAAAGCCGATAACAGTACCATTCTCAAAAGGAAATATAAGAAGATTTGGAACCAAAGAGTCATACAGGATGTCAGTGGAAATGGAAAGTCTGTTAAAAGCAGGAATAATAGAGAAAGCAACATGGTCAAAGGGATTCATCTCTCCTATGTTTCTGATTCCAAAAACAGATGGCTCGGTGCGACAGATCTTCAACTTAAAACGCTTAAACGAATATCTCCATCCAAACAAGTTCCGGTTGGTGAATCAGCGAGGAGTGCCTCGCTTCCTTCGAAGGTACGATTATATGGTGAAGCTAGACATCTCACAAGCTTATTTCCACGTCCCAGTGGCAAAACGTCATCGGAGATACCTGTGTCTGGCATACAAAGGCCGAGTTTACAACATAACGTGCCTCCCGTTCGGCCTAGCGAGTGCTCCACTGGCCTTCTCGAGAATCAGCAATTGGCTGGCGAGTCTGTTTCGTCAGTCCGGTATAAGAGTATTGGTATACTTAGACGATTTCCTGGTGGCTCATCAAGACCCACAGATTCTCCAGAAACAACTGAGTCAAATAATAAACCTCCTTCAACACCTGGGTTGGGTAGTAAACACCAAAAAATCAGTCACCACACCTACACGGAAACTGGAATTTTTAGGGATCATTTGGGACACGGAAGGGAACCTCAAGATCTTACCGGACGACAAGAAGAACCGAATTCTGAGTCACATCAGGCCAATAGTGGCAACGCGCGAATGGAATTGGTCGAGCGGAACATCGTTGCTGGGTCAACTCAACTTTGCTTCAATGGTCAACCCGCTGGGTCGCCTATTCTCGCGAGAACTACAGAAAGCAAGCTTGGAGCTTCCGGAATCGAGACCAAAGAAAAAAATTATGGTACCAGCACCAGCCGTGGACGATTGTGTTTGGTGGGAGCAGAATATCCACCAAGCAAGCCCGATATTTCGGGAACACCCGACGGTGTTCCTAACGACGGATGCGTCAGAACAAGGATGGGGATTCCACCTGAACGACGAAGTAAGAGCGGGACTCTGGACAGAGGAAGAGGCTCAATGGCACGTGAACCGCAAGGAACTGTACACGGTATTGATAGCACTGAAAGAGTTCGGATGGAAATTGCGGAACAAGTCGGTGATGCTGCAATCCGACAACAAGACGGTGGTAGCTTATATACGAAATCAGGGCGGGACACGATCCAGGAAGCTACAGGAGGTAGTCAAGGAATTACTAATCTGGAGTTACGAAGCCCAAATTCGACTGATCCCCTTTTATCTACCGGGGCGATACAACTGCTGGGCAGACAGATTGTCACGAGGTCTACCACTCACCGACTGGCATCTGGGAGACAATCTTACTCAACGGATATTCAAGAGGTGGGGGCAGCCGGAGATGGACCTATTTGCGACAAATCGGTCCAAAGTCGTCCCGAAGTATGTAACCTTGGAGGCCAACGATCACGAAGCGGCATTCATCAATGCGTTCAGCAAGAGGTGGGAAGTCCACCTCGCCTGGGTGTTTCCACCGCCTCCGTTGATTCCAGAGGTGCTCCATCACCTGAACTCGGCGAGGGGAATGTTCCTGATTGTGGCGCCTCGCTGGGACAAGACGTTCTGGAGAGGAGAGCTGAAGAGCAGGAGTGTATCGGCCCCCTTCGAATTACGGAACCTGGAGCACTCGCTAGTGGATCTAGCGACGGGACTGCCACCCCAAAACGTAAAAGACCTGTGTTTGGAGGTCTGGAAGATACGGGGTGGGCCGATTTAGTGTCAGGTTTGAGTGGCTCGGATGTCGACTTGATATCTTCAGCTTGGAGGAGTTCGACGTGGAAAACGTACGGGTCAGCTTGGAAGCAATGGAGTAAATGGTGCGCTGATAACCAGGTGACACCCAGTAAACCAACGGGCCAGCTACTGGCTTCGTACTTGGGATTTTTGTTCCATGAAAAGAAGTTGGCATATGGTACCATACTCGCCAAGAAATCGGTGATCAGCTCGCTTGCAGATCCAAGTGGCGAGGGCGGATTAAGCGCTCATCCGCTAGTAAAATCAATGTTAAAAGCAATTGGCATGCGAGGGGCGTCTAGAACTACCCCTAGTAAAACCATCTGGAATATAGAAGTTCTAATTGAATGGCTGAAGAGTCACCCGCCAGATGAGAATAGTATCTTTCAGGTAGCTAGGCACTCGGTTGTTCTACTACTGCTAGCCTCGGGGAGGCGGGTCCACGATTTGACACTCTTGTCTATTGGTCCGGGAGAATACGAAAGTGAGGAGGATACCATCATCTTTTGGCCGATTTTCGGATCAAAAACAGATAATATTCTTCACAGACAGTCAGGATGGAAATTAACGAAAGCAGGGCAGCGAGAATTCGACGTCGTCTACTGGGTGAAACGGCTGATAGCTTTATCAGCTGGCAGACGGAAAGCAGTACCAGGCTTGGCTAGATTATTTATCACGACGAGGGGTAAAGTCAAAGAGGCATCGAGAGCAATTATTGGGGGCTGGATAAAAACAATTTTCAAAGATCTGAAGATTATTACCAGTCCTGACTCGGTGCGGTCGGCAGTAGCTTCTTACAGTTTTGAACAAGAAACGGACTTAGACGTAATCCTAAAACGGGGTAATTGGCGAGGAGCGAAGAACTTTTTCAAATATTATTGTAAAGAGGTAAAAAAACCTGGATCGCTGGCTAACAACGGGTTGCACAGCGTGTTTGAACCAGTATAGTGGTCTAGTCAAAATACCAAAATATATCCATACATATGTATATCAAAAAAAAAAAAAATATATATATATAGCTGCATAATGAATATAACTATGTAAAAAAAAAAAAAAAGATATGTATAAAATAAAAAAGGTACACATAAATTCCTTGGTTCATTTTCTGGTAGATGAGGTAGAAGTAAGTGATATTTCAGGTCACAGTACGCTGTTGGTGCCGGCAGAATCCAAACATCTCTCCGACAGGTCAAGCCGAAGGCACAGACCTGAAATACATACCGTTTTCTACCCCGAAGGGAGGAAAACGATTATTTCGGGTCTTGCCGAAGGCTTGACCTAAGTAAGGCCTTGCCGGCTCGAATCGGAGCGGTACTGACGAGACACGAGACCATGCGGTCCGTGCTAGCCGGCACCATAACTCGCACGAAGGGAGGGGGGTAGATTCCCCTTCTCCTGGCCCTACTCTAGGGCTAAAGACATAAAGACAGGGCAAATACACACGAAAGATACGGTAGGTAATCTCCGACAGGTCAAGCCTTCGGCAAGACCCGAAATAATCGTTTTCCTCCCTTCGGGGTAGAAAACGGTATGTATATGTGTTTTCAGCAGTTTATTGCTGTCGTTGCGTAATCTGAAGATCTGGCGGCGGCGGGGATAGCAGGTTCTCGTGAGATCCTCATTTAACCCTCAATGCAGCCTTGCACCGCTGCGCGGCAGGGTGTAGTGAGGGTTTTGCGAGGTTCTCGTGAGATCCTCATTTGACCCTAAAATGCTGCATTTGTCCGGTAACTACGAGTTTTAGGCGCTAAAGAGGGTTTCAATTCCCATACAAAATAAACCTCACTAGACCCTCAAAAACCTCCCAACTTCCCAATTCTGAGGTTCTAAGCAGGCGTTAAATTTCGACTCGGGTATCAGCTTTAAATTTCAAACGCTGTCAGGCAAATACAATTTAAACATATTCACATGGAATTTTCCTCTTTCTATGCCTGTTTCAGGGTGCTCGAGTATATAAGTTGCATCGCCTACCTGTCTCTTAAGCCTGTACGGCCCTTCATAAAGTGTAAAGAACTTAGCCATACGTTTATTCTGTGTGTCAGAAACATTTAACGCCTTTACCAGTACTAGATCATTTATCTTAAACTGAGCCATCTTGTGCGTTGCATTAAAACGATCCGCACGACGCTTGCCTTTTTTTTCGGATTCTTTCCTTGACTAAAGTCTGTTTCTTTTCATATTTTAAATCTAATTTTTGATCAGTAAAATAATGTTGCCAAAATCGTGTCGGCTTCTTTCCTAATTGTATTTCACAAGGAGCGAACTCAATTGTTTCATGGTACACCTCATTCATACAACTTTCAATGATGTTAACCCAGTTAATCCAGGCTGTGTGTTTTTCTTTTAACAAAGTTCTGAAAAACCTACCGATTTCACGATTTATTCTCTCTACTATATTCCCTTGCGGGTGTCTTATTGACGAAAAGATGGGGATAACACCCTCTTTTTTGACTCTTTCGATCCAAATTTTAGAAGTAAATTGGGTGCCATGATCGAATTGCATTCGCTTAGGTTTACCTAACTCTGGGATGTACTGATTAAATATGCAATTGATAGTGGATTGCGCATTTGCGAGTTTCAGTGGGTAAAGTCGCACGTATTTACTAAATGCATCTATGGTTACGAGAAGCCACTTATAGTTTCCTTTACTTGCAGATAGCGGGCCGAAGAAATCGATCGAAACTAAGTCGCCAACTCCCTCAGGTACTATATTCTGCATGTTCGCGTAACTGTAAAGGTTCGGTACTTTACACCTCTGGCATCTATCACACCTTGACAATACCCCCCGAATCACCTTTGCGAATTTCGGATAGTAAAATCTTTCTCCCAAAGTCTTATAACACTTGTACGCTCCCACGTGCCCATAGATTTCGTGACACTCTTTAATTAGGTTCTTTACTAATCCTTCTGGCAGATACACACGTAATCTGCCCCCTGGCACACAGTGGTACAGAATATCATCGATCACGGTAAGATACTTATTTCGTTTTAAATTCTGTTTTAACAATTCTTTAATTTCGGGATCCTCCCGTTGATGCTTCGACATCAGTTTTAAATTTTCTAATAATTCTACGCTTGGTTCTTTAACCAGTGGCGCAATGATTCTAAATTGATTTATTGACTCTACTTTTTCTTGTTTTTCAGGCGGATAACGACTTAGGATATCGGCGACTATGTTCTCCTTCCCTTTCACGTATTCAATGTCGAAATCATAGGTCTGGATGAACAGTACCCACCTCGCTAACCGGGAACTCATAAGCTTACATGTCAGCACGAACGTCAACGCCTTATGATCAGTTTTAATCGTGAGCTTAGCTCCTAGTATAAAACTTCTAAACTTTCCTAGGGCATTAACAATTGCCAACAGTTCCTTCTCTGTCGTGAAATAATTTAATTCCGCACCTTTTAACGTTCGGCTAGTAAAACCAACAATCAATTCCTCATTTCTCTCAGACAATTGATAAAGAACAGCTCCTACCGCGTAATTACTTGCGTCGCACTGTAGGTAATATCTTTTGCGCGGATCTGGATGATGCAAGATCATTGTATCGCAAAACAATTTCTTTACCCGATTGAAACTATCATTTATTTCATCTGTCCAATTCCACTTGACATCTTTTCTAAGTAACGCTAATAATGGATAAGTTGCATCGGAATATGCGCTTGTAAACTTGTTATAATAATTTGTCAGTCCAAGAAATCCTCGAAGTTGTTTCTCATTTCGCGGCGCTGGAAAACGGCTTATCGCTTCTACTTTTTCAGGCTGTGGTCTTATCCCGTCTTTAGTTATTTTATGCCCTAAAAACTGAATTTCTCCTCTAAAGAAACAAGATTTCTTGAAATTTACTGTTAGATTATATTCCTGAAACAATTTAAACAAAGATTCTAAGTTACCTAAATGTGATTCTATTGAATTTGAAATGCATAAAATGTCATCGACAAAGTTGATCGTGTACGGTTCTGCTTCTTTCAATACTAAGTCTAACGCTCTAATTAAGCTAGCCAAGCTTGTGTTTAAACCATACGGTGTGACTGTGTATTGGTAAGTCTTCCCGTCATACATGAATGCCGTATATTTTCGCGAGTCTACATGCAGCGGTACCTGCCAAAAACTTGCAGTGAGGTCCAAACTCGACATAACTTTTGCGTTTCCGCATTTTTGAAACAAAACCTCCGTTGATTGGGCGCAATCACGGTCTGGCATAATTAATTTGTTTATAAAACGTGCATCGAGCACCAATCTAATGTCTCCTGACTTTTTCGCCACAACTACTATCGGATTTACGTACTCACTGTACGATCTTTCTATGATTCCGTATCTTAACATTTTATCAATCTCTAATCTGACTTTATCTCGATGCATAATCGGGATCGGGTACGACCGCTTTACAAAAGGTCTATCCTCGTATATTTTTATTCTGTGTTCATACACAGTGACTCGTCCTGGTAACTTATAGAAAATGTCACGATATTTGTTAATCAGATTTGCAAAATCATCTAGTTGTTGAATACTAAGTGCCTGACACTCTGAGATTTTGCCTTCGATTTCATCATCGGTTAGTTCAAAACTAATGTCTCTGTCTGGAACCTCACTACGCGTTTTGTTAGCCGGCCCTAATTCTGATATTTTAGCTTTGACTAGCTTAATGACTTCTGTAGCTTCATCTAACGCAATACAATCGTTAACTTCGTTTATCGTTACATTTATTAAGTTTGTGTTAAGATCCAAATCCGCCTTCCAGCGCTGTAATGTGTCAATCCCGAGGATCACTTCATGACCTAACTTTGGCACTATCAAAAAACTAATCTGATCTGTTAGATTTCCTAGTTTTACGCTAAGATAGAGCTGTTCTTTAATCCAAGTAGGCTTTCCTCCCGTGACTCCTACAACCTGGAAATTAATAACGGGTAACCGTTCACAACTTTGGAAACTGTCTTGATTTTGTTTATACCATTCGCCTGACATGCAAGTCACTTGACTCCCCGTGTCAACTAACGCGGCTACTTTTATGTTTTCCAAATACATAATCATTTTAGGACATTGCACGGTTTCTTTATTTCCCTCATCCTCTTCCTTAATTAGGAAATCTGCCGGATCTTCGAACATTTTTCTCTCGACTACGCTTGATTTAAATTCTACCGCGGAGACTTCATAGTTTCGCTGTGTCATATCAATACGCGGTGTGACAGACACAGCGCCATCTAGTTTTCCGACACGTCGAACTCTTCGATCGGTTCCTCGGTCGTTTCCTCGATAATCGCGCTGATCTTAGAATTTGTCCAATTACCGTGCCTAGGGGAATTCTCATGTGTATTTGCCCTACGCCTTTTATCGTTCGCGTCTTGTGTATTCGCCTCGTCGCGACTATGAGAAGGTTTCGGCGTACTAGTGTTGTTACCTGTACTACGCCATGTTGACGTTCTGGCTTTATCTTCCGATACGCGATAATTACTATTCGTAATCGGTCTATTCGTTTGGTGATTCGGGCTGTGCTGTCGCGGTGCGTTTGATCTACCTCCAAATTGTAATTCATCTAAGAATTCTAATAAGTGATCGATATCTTCAATGTTTCTACATCTTGCAGCCTCGACGATCGGCACATCAAAATGTCGGATCAAGTTTCGGACGATCTCTTGTTCGGGCATTCGCGGAGTTAAACCTGAGGCAGCCGCAAATTTCCGATTTGCATACTCCGACCACGCTACCTTTGGATCGGAAATGTAATAACCGAATTCGATCTCTTTCCGGACTTCACGCTGGATCGATTGTCCCCAAAACCTCCTTAAAAATCTATCGCGAAACTCATCCCATGATCTGATAACATCGCGCCGCGCAATCCACCAGTCCTTTGCTTCGTTACCTAAGCATTGATTTATAAATCTTAAACGAGTTTGATCGTCACTAACATCGAGAAATTGAAAATACTCTTCGAGCTCGCGGATAAAATTTGCGGGCTTTTCCCACACTTTACCACCGTAGGTTGGCATTTTTACTTGTTTTGACAGAATTCTCGAATTTATATTTTCACCGGGTGAGCTTGGAGCTCTCGTTCTCAAACGTCTAATGTCTGCGTCTACTCCGATTTTAAATGTCTCATGCCTATGTTCAATCTCTCGTATGCATTCCTGAGTGACTTTGTTACTTTCTGAGATCTTACTTTTTAATAAGCTATAATTGCCTAATTGTTCATTTCTAAATTTTTCCTCGCATTGTGCGATTTTTGTTTCAACATTAATAAGATCAGTGTCCATTTTTTCCACAGCTACCTGAACAATAGTTTCAAAATGATCTAATTTTAATCTTACTGACTCGCTGTGATCGTGAATCTTTTTAGTAACCTGTTTTTCAAGTTTTAAACGTTCCTCGATATTCGTGGACTGAAATTGATTTAAAGTGCGTTCCATAGTCTCGAAACGACTCTCCATTTTTTTCTCAAAACGCTCGTTTTGCCTCTGTAGGCTGTTAATCGACGCGGTTAACAAAGCGATCGGATCACGGCTGTCTGTTTTTGGACTACCTTCTGAACTAATAATGCTGTTATCTGTTAATAAAGTGGAATCTTTTTCTACAAAACCTGTATCTCTGTCACTAAAACCTACATGATTACTTCCTGAATCCTTATCTTTACTACCACCTGGATTTTCATCTGACATTTTGGATGTTGTTTTAAACCAACTCTTTAGTGTAGTTTTAATGGTTAGATTGAGTGTTTTATCAGTTAGATCTTCAGTTAAATCAAAAGCAGAGCTTATCTGATTTTAGCTTTTAAATTTCAACGCCCCACGTTGGGCGCCAAATGCAACGTTTTGGGTCTTTTTAATAATTATTTAATTCGAAAAATGGACAGAAGGTCGTGGTTGTTCCATTAAATTTATTTGTTCGAGCGTTGACTTCTCTAAAACCTTCGTAAGATAAGCTAAGACACCAGAGCTGAGAGCAGACCAACAGCAGATGCAAATCACAGTGAATATGATTGGCACTGATGCAGTATACCTGAACCTGAGTGTTGGGAAATCCTAAAATAGAGTGAACTAACAGCGAATGCGGATAATATCGAGTAGAATCAGCATCGATGCAGTGCACCTAATTCAGGAGTGATAAGAAAAAATCATAAATTCATCAGATGAACATCCAGTCAATTTTTTTAATCAAAAGAAATCAAATAAAGAAATCATACAAAAGAGATTATAAAATTATTCTTAAAAGCTATTTTTACCGCTAACGGTTTTCTCTATTTACAAAGTGTTTGCTAAGCTAGGCTTGTTTCTGTTTTCTATTATCCCGACAGGCGATAAGGTTATTGACTGTAGTTTTTATGCTTTTATGCCGCTTTTGGCTAGTGCTAAGTTTGAAATGATATTGTGATGAAAACCCGACAGGCGTTTTACATTATCTGACTCGAAATGAAAATGACTCTAAGTAATCGCTCGGTGAAGACCACCGATACAATTTTACAAAAGTGAAGTTAATAGAAATTGAGCGAGATTATCCCGACAGGCGATAATTGCTCACGAGCAGCCTGTCCGCGTCGCTTTTATACCTGCGGTGACGTCATCCTGGTCTATCGTTCGGTCGTGCTGCCGGTGCGCGCGCCGACCTGACTCGGAGACAGCTGATATGTTACAGTATATTGTAACTTATTTTCTTTATTGTTACTCTTTATTATTATTTTGATTTTTGATCGTTTATTTGAATTTTGAGGGATGCTCTGTCTCAGGGGGTTTGGAAAACTCCTCGGGCCTAATGTAGAAGCGAGTGTCTTTATAAATGAGGAGGAGGAGGAATTATGAATACAATCCGACCGTGTTTGATTATTTCGTATTTTATTAAAAATGAAAATGATTAAGTATATGGGTAGCAATAATAATGATGAAAGAATATTGGGTAATGTATTGTAACGTATCCAGCACTCATACAGCGCTGGATTACACAGACAACACACTAACATCAACGTGCGATCACCAGTCATCACGTGACACCAAATATACGGTATATAAAGGGCGACGCTTCGGCAAATCATTAGCGTTAGTCGAGCCAAAGCGGCCTTCACGTCTCATTATTATCTTTGTTTCGCCAGTCAGCCAAAGCGGCGGCTGAGCATTTAGCTTCATATAACATATAAATTCTATTTAGCCAAAGCGGCATTAGAATAAATTTCAATATAACAGATAAACTCGTATAATAAGTAAAGTACTATTATAACGTAGTCAAAAAATCAATTCAATTTAAACTAAATTTTCTTTCTCATTCCTCTCAAACATAAAATCAAGCTCAAATCAAAACCAAAACAAAACAAATCGGAAACGCTCATAATTTAAGGTTAGAATTAAGGCTATTTGTAAGTATGAAAATACTATTCGTTTGATATAAAAATTATAGAGTCAAACAGATTAAATATTGATAGAATCATTATTAATTGTTAAACGTGTAAAAATTTCTTGTTATTTGATAAATTATTGAAATTCATAAAATATAATCTAGGTTACGACCTTATGGTCAATCATAACATAAAAAGCCAGGAATCTGTTCTTTATTTTCCATTTTCCTTGCTTAGCTTCACTTAAATCCTTTATCTTTTTCGTAAACTCGTTTTAGCTAGTTACAGCATTGGTGCGGGAATTCATACAGTTACGATAGAGCTTTCATAGCTATCGTAGTCTGGGAATTACCAATCTTATGTCTGAAGTGCAGCCGGGGTGCGTTTGGTTGAATCAGTTATAATAGAGCTTTGATAGCTATTATAGTCTGTGATATCAAACATAGCCAAGGTCTGTAGGGATGCAGCTAGTGTAGAATAAAACCTACAATAGTCTGTATTAGGGTTTTATGGGTTTTTTCAACTTTCCCCAGGAGGAGCTCCAAAAATCACAGCCGTGACAAAAAACTCACGCGGACTTGCATAATTTCATCAGCCTTCAGCTGATGAAACAGTTGCAGTAAGTTACAGTATATATGTATTAAGTGTAACGTTTTCTTAATGCCAATTTTTATAATAAGATATAAGGTTATGCGTTTCTTGAACGTTTTCTGTGAATCAATATAAGGTGAGAGGATCTCTTATTTTAAGTAAGAATATTAAAAATGGTTTTCAACAAGTAGACATGCGTGAAGTTATGTTATTTATTAGATGAATCTACGATATGAGTATATGACGCTGGCTTGTATTATGTGGAGCTTCCGACATCCAGGGAGACCTAGGTAACCCCGGTAGCTTCGTCACCACATAAAATGCAAGGGACCACTGGTAATGGCTAGGCAGGCAATGGGGCCGAAGCAGCAATGTGTTGCTAGATATCAACAGCGGTTCCCCGCAAGGAGATCGCTCTGCTCAGACGGCCGATCGCAGCCCGTTCTCTATACGTCGGCGTAACGTTTCTCTTGCGAGAAACGTTTTTAGCCGGAATATAGGGCTACGAGGGAAGCCCGAGCCGCGCGGCGTGGCGCTGGGGTCTCTCGCTCCCAGGCGGCGGGCGTGCTGCCCGCATGAATTTAAATGATTAATATTATTTCGACTCTGCATTTTAGATAATAATGCTTATAATTATATGGTAACGTTACAATATGTACGCTGATGCAGTTTATATCATCTGAATCCGTCGATAAGCAGTCATGTCAAATGTGGTAGTATAATATAAATATGTTGAAAGCACAAAGGCCTGAAATAATGACACACGCTATCATTCGTTGCTTTCCAAGCCCTGTAGAGATATGTTCTTGTGTGCATGTATTAAATATAATATATTTGGCCCATTGAATACACGAAAATATTTGGAAACGAATAATAATATACTAAAGACCTGCCACGTTGAATGAAAACTTTGTCACTTATCAATTTATGTTGTAGACTGAACTTTATGCGATTCAATAACCGTATACCTATGACCTAACCTCAAAATTGCACGCTTTGTCATTTCATGAGAGATTGTTAGAATTTCGCCCGCCACTCTAAATGTGAATTTTATCAAAATAAGTAAGTATAGGAAGCATAAAAGAGAATGAAATTTGCAAAATGTTCAGATGTACGAATATGAACAGAACTGACAGCTCTGTCTCGTGAGCCCATCTGTCCGTATACTCCGTGGTCTAAGATAGGCAATCGATTCGCGATCATACGTCATCAGCGTCGACAAGAGCGCCATCTGACAACTGATATTGAGTACTTATAGCTCTGCTGTCTAGTGGTGGCCACTCTTTCCTAATTTTCATCCGCATAGATTTAGTGTACTGTGAGATGTGCGATCTGGCTGAATGCGGTGAAGATGACGAAAAATTTTGACCGAAACGTGTACTCAGAAACTTAGAATAATCATATCTGAGCTCTCCGTTCACTGATTCAATCGAAGTTGGACTCAAATGAAGGCTCTTCCTGCCCACAATCTGAGATGAATATTCCAATCCCATGGATTTCGCGGAGTGCAAGATATAAGGGAAATACTGTGTCCCCACCACGCCGTCCAGCTCCCGTACGGGTATAGGAGACTCATCGAGTCCCGCGTGGCGTATACAGGGCGACCCAGGTTGAGCACACCATATTTGGTGGGTGTACTCCTCCCAAAAATCTAAGACTAAAGTTCCTTTACCAAAATTCCCAGGGTCTAATAATTCAGGAGCTACAGGAGATCTTAGTCGACCAATCAGAGGGCTTATGATGGACCAAGACAGGGCCGGTTCAAGAGTGTAAGGCGAGCAGTGCCCGCGTCGGATCAATTTAGGTGGTTCGCTAAGTATTTCTGGTAGTCCAGGTTGTTCGCTAAGTATTTTTCGTAGTCCAGGTCCTCGGGTACGTAGTTCTCGTAGTCCAGGTCGTTCGCTAAGTATTTCTCATAGTCCAGGTCGTTCGCTAAGTATTTCTCGTAGTCTAGGTCCTCGGCTTCGTAGTTCTCGTAGTCCAGGTCGTTCGCTAAGTATTTCTCGTAGTCCAGGTCCTCGGCTTCGTAGTTCTCGTAGTCCAAGTCGTTGGCTAAGTATTTCTCGTAGTCCAGGTCGTTCGCTAAGTATTTCTCGTAGTCCAGGTCCTCGACTTCGTAATTCTTGTAGTCCAGGTCCTCGGCTTCATAGTTCTCGCTGTGCAGGTCCTCGGCTACGAAGAACCACGAAGCCGCGGACCTGGACTACGAGAAATACTTAGCGAACCACCTGGACTACGAGAAATACGAAGCCGAGGACCTGGACAGCGAGAACTACGAAGCCGAGGACCTGGACTACGAGAACCACGGAACCTTTAAATTTGTTGATACTCGGTTGGCTACCTATGAAAAAAGAATTGGAAGTGGGTATCAAGTATGTGGGCCTTCATTTCAATTATAGTACTAGCCAACTCAATGATATTCAACGGTTAAAAAGTGATCTACATATTTCTGGGAGACTTTGAAAAATAAAATTGCTGAAAAATTGCACACTTTCAAGCGATACTCTGAATTATTTTTTTGGTCTTTCACCCCTAACTTTTTGAGGGGCTTATGGATCGATTTGAAAATTGAGTAGAATCTTCTTCTAATTAAGAGTTTTGAAGCAATTGATGTTATTTAAGTGTGCCGTTCAACGTTTCACCATGATTCGCACTTGAAGTAGCGATACTCCATTTTTGGTCGTTAACATTTTCTTTACTTTTTCCTTCATAACTTTTTGAGGAATCCAAAAGTTGAAATTTTTATTTTACGTCCAGATAGCTTTACAAAAAACGGAATATAGTCCAGTTCCAGAATTAATGTGCCATCGAAATTGATGAAGCTAGAAGTCGAAGTATTTGAACGTATACCCGCGTAACTATCTTTTAAAATCATGTTTTTTCGTTGGCACAGCCCCAATGTTATTCCTCACTAGTCAAAACGTCCTGTAATTCGTGAACCTTCATTGTAGAAATCTACTACGAAAATCCTCACATTAAGCTTTCGGTACTTCTAATATTCTCAAGTTTTATTTAATCAATGAATATTCGATCTTTTTTGTGAAATGTTGAAAATGGCATTAAAATGTGCGATTTTTTAGATTTTATCAATACAAACGCGTATTTGTATTGTAAGTAAGTAAAAAAAGGCGAAAATTTGAAAAAAAATTAGAAAAAAAATAATATTTTTTTTTTTTTTCAATGAATAAATAAATAAAAAACCATGTTATAAGTTATAACCTTGGTTATAACGATTAAGTTAAGATTAATGAGAAACCATATTATAAGTGTTAACGATGAAATTAAAATGAATGAATCTTTTTCGTCAAAGAAAAAACGATGTTTCGATTTTTTGACCGTAACTTTTTGAGGGATCAATGAAAATGAGTAACGAAAGTATATTCTCCACTTCTAGTCTACAAGAAACATGCCTAAAAAGGTTCAAAAAGTGTGCTCCAAAATAAAAAACCAATTTACACTTTTCAAAAAAATCAAAGGTTCCGTGGATTTCCCCATATATTCACACAAATAACAAACATTGTAAACCATACATTTAATCTAAACACCATATTCTGCAACCCGTATTCTCAGCGAATACCGGGACGAGTGTAGTACTAGCCATATAAGCGAATTCCATCATGTACGCAAGTATGAACCATACATCAAAGCAATTCGGAGTTCGCTATAACTATCAAATATTATACCTAACTTTATGCAAACATATAACAATACATTTATTCCCTATTTTATATAAACCATACGACCATATACATAATCTATATTCTCTATAGCCCTTCAATATTCAGCTACCATGCTATATTCATTATAACTATTATATTAATCTTCTAATAACCTATTATAATACTACGAGGGGATAATTATAAGACACCCACTAAGTTACCAAATTATATACGTATCGCTGGACTCGATTCAACGAATCCATACACCCATACCTATATCGTCGTCTCCAGGAATCCGCAACAACTCCCCCTCTCCTACAACTACATACACTGTTAGAAATTTTCATATGAATTTTAATAGAAATGTGTGTGAAGCAAACTAACATATACTTTTTTCCACTAAAATTCAACTCGTGAAACGATTGAATATTAATACAACCGTTTTGAAAATTCAAAAACATTCTGAAATTTCAAACTCAAGATTATTAAAAATATATAACGCATAAATATATATAACGCATTACATGAAGCTGTCAGGGAGACAGGTGCGATTTTGATTCGGGTGAAGCTGCCCTCGCTTCGCTCGGTCAGCAAACTTCACCCGAATCAAAATCGCGTACGTCACCCTAACAGCCTCGTGTACTAATGCGTTCATATTATCATGCCTATGCGCACGTTTGCTTCTTAGGCTTCATACCTAACCAAATCGCGTGAAAGCGCATGCGACGACTACATATCACGGCCGAATGAGATATGTGAGTCTTCTCTGTCGTAAAACACGCTTGAAATCGGGTTAGTTTGATGCATGTATGAGAAAAAATATCGTATGTCGTTCGGGAGAGAGGCGCGATTTTGATTCGGGTGAAGCTGCCCTCGCTTCGCTCGCGCAGCAAACTTCACCCTCATCAAAATCGCTCACCTCTCTCCCTAACAGCATAATCTACTCTTATATAATTGTATATAATGGATAGCTATACCGTATATATAAAGCTATACCGTATAATGCGAGGAACGTATAATATAAAATTATATATGATATGCAGTACAACTACTCTCATGATATTTTATATATATATATATATATATATATATTGTAACTTTCTCTGCGTATGTCTCACGGCAGAAGGCCGCGAAATTACGCTAGCTCGCGTGAATTCTTTGTCACGGGTATGATTTGGAGCCCCTCCAAGGAAAAATGTGAAAAACCTATTGTTACCCTAATACAGACTTGGGATTGCACAGTCTCAGACTCGGGTACCGATTAAAGCTATACCGTTGCTGCCTGAGTGTTACGCACCGAAGCTGCCTCCCTAATACAGACTTGGATAATCTTACACTCTCAGACTCGGGTACCAATTACAGCTGTACCGTCGCTGCCTGAGTGTTAGACTACCGAAGCTGCCTTCTTTTAAGCTAGCTAAACACGATTTTATTTCCAAGTGATTTTAGCTGAAAGGAATTTATGTTAATTAAAGAAATGAATTAACACACGAAATGAAAGACAATTTGACCTTGTTCGATTATTCTAATTTAAGCGATTGATTATTTTATTGATTCGATTTTCTCTATCGAATTTTACTTAATCTAATATTTACAAAAATGAAATAAACTAAAAATGTGGCTCGATATAATCAAATAATAATCTCTATTCTAATTGGCTTTGTTTCTGTTTCTGTTCTGTTTTTCTTTCTTTGTTCGTTTGTTCTAAATTGCTGCTTTAGCGAATCTATTTTTGTTTTGAGTTTAACTTAAATTGCTACTTTAGCTAATTTACTTTCGTTTTCCTTTTTTGATTCTATAATTACTGTTTTAGCTAATTATATTTTTCTTTTTGTTTTGAGTTTAATCTAAATTGCTGCTTTAGCCAATTTAATTTCTCGAGTTTTGATTCTATGTGAGGTAAGATCTCGCTTTGAGTAACTTCCTATATTTGAGGTTATGTGAGTTTATCTATCTGATAGTTATGAGTCGATTGACTGCTCTAGTACGAATCGCTGGCTACTGCCTCAGTGTGCCAGCTTATATAGTAGTTCTCGTGACGTCACGTCAGGGTCTTCTGATCGGATCGGCGCGAGGCTATTTGCGCGGTCGTATGTAGCTTGTTCGGTCGATCTACCGGGTGGTATAGTTCGAACACGTTACAATATATGTATTGAAAAACCATGGAAAATGATGGAATAACGGAAATAAATGAACAAAATGCTCAATTTCGTATTGATTATACAGGGCGACCCAGGTTAAGCGCATCATATTTGGTGGGTGTACTCCTCCCGAAAATCTAAGACTAAAGTTCCTTTACCAAAACTCCCAGGGTCTAATAATTCAGGAGCTACAGGAGATCTTAGTCGACCAATCAGAGGGCTTATGATGGACCAAGACAGGGCCGGTTCAAGAGTGTAAGGCGAGCAGTGCCCGCGTCGGATCAATTTAGGTGGTTCGCTAAGTATTTCTGGTAGTCCAGGCTGTTCGCTAAGTATTTTTCGTAGTCCAGGTCCTCGGCTTCGTAATTCTCGTAGTCCAGGTCGTTCGCTAAGTATTTCTCGTAGTCTAGGTCCTCGGCTTCGTAGTTCTCGTAGTCCAGGTCGTTCGCTAAGTATTTCTCGTAGTCCAGGTCCTCGGCTTCGTAGTTCTCGTAGTCCAGGTTGTTCGCTAAGTATTTCTCGTAGTCCAGGTCCTCGGCTTCGTAGTTCTCGCTGTCCAGGTCCTCGGCTTCGTAGTTCTCGCTGTCCAGGTCCTCGGCTTCGTAGTTCTCACTGTCCAGGTCCTCGGCTTCGTAGTTCTCGTAGTCCAGGTCCTCGGCTTCGTAGTTCTCGTAGTCCAGGTCGTTCGCTAAGTATTTCTCGTAGTCCAGGTCCTCGGCCTCGTAGTTCTCGTAGTCCAGGTCGTTCGCTAAGTATTTCTCATAGTCCAGGTCGTTCGCTAAGTATTTCTCGTTGTCTAGATCCTCGGCTTCGTAGTTCTCGTACTCCAGGTCGTTCGCTAAGTATTTCTCGTAGTCCAGGTCCTCGGCTTCGTAGTTCTCGTAGTCCAGGTCGTTCGCTAAGTATTTCTCGTAGTCCAAGTCCTCGGCCTCGTAGTTCTCGTAGTCCAGGTCGTTCGCTAAGTATTTTTCGTAGTCCAGGTCCTCGGCTTCGTAATTCTCGTAGTCCAGGTCGTTCGCTAAGTATTTCTCGTAGTCTAGGTCCTCGGCTTCGTAGTTCTCGTAGTCCAGGTCGTTCGCTAAGTATTTCTCGTAGTCCAGGTCCTCGGCTTCGTAGTTCTCGTAGTCCAGGTTGTTCGCTAAGTATTTCTCGTAGTCCAGGTCCTCGGCTTCGTAGTTCTCGCTGTCCAGGTCCTCGGCTTCGTAGTTCTCACTGTCCAGGTCCTCGGCTTCGTAGTTCTCGTAGTCCAGGTCCTCGGCTTCGTAGTTCTCGTAGTCCAGGTCGTTCGCTAAGTATTTCTCGTAGTCCAGGTCCTCGGCCTCGTAGTTCTCGTAGTCCAGGTCGTTCGCTAAGTATTTCTCATAGTCCAGGTCGTTCGCTAAGTATTTCTCGTTGTCTAGATCCTCGGCTTCGTAGTTCTCGTACTCCAGGTCGTTCGCTAAGTATTTCTCGTAGTCCAGGTCCTCGGCTTCGTAGTTCTTATGGTCAATCATAACATAAAAAGCCAGGAATCTGTTCTTTATTTTCCATTTTCCTTGCTTAGCTTCACTTAAATCCTTTATCTTTTTCGTAAACTCGTTTTAGCTAGTTACAGCATTGGTGCGGGAATTCATACAGTTACGATAGAGCTTTCATAGCTATCGTAGTCTGGGAATTACCAATCTTATGTCTGAAGTGCAGCCGGGGTGCGTTTGGTTGAATCAGTTATAATAGAGCTTTGATAGCTATTATAGTCTGTGATATCAAACATAGCCAAGGTCTGTAGGGATGCAGCTAGTGTAGAATAAAACCTACAATAGTCTGTATTAGGGTTTTATGGGTTTTTTCAACTTTCCCCAGGAGGAGCTCCAAAAATCACAGCCGTGACAAAAAACTCACGCGGACTTGCATAATTTCATCAGCCTTCAGCTGATGAAACAGTTGCAGTAAGTTACAGTATATATGTATTAAGTGTAACGTTTTCTTAATGCCAATTTTTATAATAAGATATAAGGTTATGCGTTTCTTGAACGTTTTCTGTGAATCAATATAAGGTGAGAGGATCTCTTATTTTAAGTAAGAATATTAAAAATGGTTTTCAACAAGTAGACATGCGTGAAGTTATGTTATTTATTAGATGAATCTACGATATGAGTATATGACGCTGGCTTGTATTATGTGGAGCTTCCGACATCCAGGGAGACCTAGGTAACCCCGGTAGCTTCGTCACCACATAAAATGCAAGGGACCACTGGTAATGGCTAGGCAGGCAATGGGGCCGAAGCAGCAATGTGTTGCTAGATATCAACAGCGGTTCCCCGCAAGGAGATCGCTCTGCTCAGACGGCCGATCGCAGCCCGTTCTCTATACGTCGGCGTAACGTTTCTCTTGCGAGAAACGTTTTTAGCCGGAATATAGGGCTACGAGGGAAGCCCGAGCCGCGCGGCGTGGCGCTGGGGTCTCTCGCTCCCAGGCGGCGGGCGTGCTGCCCGCATGAATTTAAATGATTAATATTATTTCGACTCTGCATTTTAGATAATAATGCTTATAATTATATGGTAACGTTACAATATGTACGCTGATGCAGTTTATATCATCTGAATCCGTCGATAAGCAGTCATGTCAAATGTGGTAGTATAATATAAATATGTTGAAAGCACAAAGGCCTGAAATAATGACACACGCTATCATTCGTTGCTTTCCAAGCCCTGTAGAGATATGTTCTTGTGTGCATGTATTAAATATAATATATTTGGCCCATTGAATACACGAAAATATTTGGAAACGAATAATAATATACTAAAGACCTGCCACGTTGAATGAAAACTTTGTCACTTATCAATTTATGTTGTAGACTGAACTTTATGCGATTCAATAACCGTATACCTATGACCTAACCTCAAAATTGCACGCTTTGTCATTTCATGAGAGATTGTTAGAATTTCGCCCGCCACTCTAAATGTGAATTTTATCAAAATAAGTAAGTATAGGAAGCATAAAAGAGAATGAAATTTGCAAAATGTTCAGATGTACGAATATGAACAGAACTGACAGCTCTGTCTCGTGAGCCCATCTGTCCGTATACTCCGTGGTCTAAGATAGGCAATCGATTCGCGATCATACGTCATCAGCGTCGACAAGAGCGCCATCTGACAACTGATATTGAGTACTTATAGCTCTGCTGTCTAGTGGTGGCCACTCTTTCCTAATTTTCATCCGCATAGATTTAGTGTACTGTGAGATGTGCGATCTGGCTGAATGCGGTGAAGATGACGAAAAATTTTGACCGAAACGTGTACTCAGAAACTTAGAATAATCATATCTGAGCTCTCCGTTCACTGATTCAATCGAAGTTGGACTCAAATGAAGGCTCTTCCTGCCCACAATCTGAGATGAATATTCCAATCCCATGGATTTCGCGGAGTGCAAGATATAAGGGAAATACTGTGTCCCCACCACGCCGTCCAGCTCCCGTACGGGTATAGGAGACTCATCGAGTCCCGCGTGGCGTATACAGGGCGACCCAGGTTGAGCACACCATATTTGGTGGGTGTACTCCTCCCAAAAATCTAAGACTAAAGTTCCTTTACCAAAATTCCCAGGGTCTAATAATTCAGGAGCTACAGGAGATCTTAGTCGACCAATCAGAGGGCTTATGATGGACCAAGACAGGGCCGGTTCAAGAGTGTAAGGCGAGCAGTGCCCGCGTCGGATCAATTTAGGTGGTTCGCTAAGTATTTCTGGTAGTCCAGGTTGTTCGCTAAGTATTTTTCGTAGTCCAGGTCCTCGGGTACGTAGTTCTCGTAGTCCAGGTCGTTCGCTAAGTATTTCTCATAGTCCAGGTCGTTCGCTAAGTATTTCTCGTAGTCTAGGTCCTCGGCTTCGTAGTTCTCGTAGTCCAGGTCGTTCGCTAAGTATTTCTCGTAGTCCAGGTCCTCGGCTTCGTAGTTCTCGTAGTCCAAGTCGTTGGCTAAGTATTTCTCGTAGTCCAGGTCGTTCGCTAAGTATTTCTCGTAGTCCAGGTCCTCGACTTCGTAATTCTTGTAGTCCAGGTCCTCGGCTTCATAGTTCTCGCTGTGCAGGTCCTCGGCTACGAAGAACCACGAAGCCGCGGACCTGGACTACGAGAAATACTTAGCGAACCACCTGGACTACGAGAAATACGAAGCCGAGGACCTGGACAGCGAGAACTACGAAGCCGAGGACCTGGACTACGAGAACCACGGAACCTTTAAATTTGTTGATACTCGGTTGGCTACCTATGAAAAAAGAATTGGAAGTGGGTATCAAGTATGTGGGCCTTCATTTCAATTATAGTACTAGCCAACTCAATGATATTCAACGGTTAAAAAGTGATCTACATATTTCTGGGAGACTTTGAAAAATAAAATTGCTGAAAAATTGCACACTTTCAAGCGATACTCTGAATTATTTTTTTGGTCTTTCACCCCTAACTTTTTGAGGGGCTTATGGATCGATTTGAAAATTGAGTAGAATCTTCTTCTAATTAAGAGTTTTGAAGCAATTGATGTTATTTAAGTGTGCCGTTCAACGTTTCACCATGATTCGCACTTGAAGTAGCGATACTCCATTTTTGGTCGTTAACATTTTCTTTACTTTTTCCTTCATAACTTTTTGAGGAATCCAAAAGTTGAAATTTTTATTTTACGTCCAGATAGCTTTACAAAAAACGGAATATAGTCCAGTTCCAGAATTAATGTGCCATCGAAATTGATGAAGCTAGAAGTCGAAGTATTTGAACGTATACCCGCGTAACTATCTTTTAAAATCATGTTTTTTCGTTGGCACAGCCCCAATGTTATTCCTCACTAGTCAAAACGTCCTGTAATTCGTGAACCTTCATTGTAGAAATCTACTACGAAAATCCTCACATTAAGCTTTCGGTACTTCTAATATTCTCAAGTTTTATTTAATCAATGAATATTCGATCTTTTTTGTGAAATGTTGAAAATGGCATTAAAATGTGCGATTTTTTAGATTTTATCAATACAAACGCGTATTTGTATTGTAAGTAAGTAAAAAAAGGCGAAAATTTGAAAAAAAATTAGAAAAAAAATAATATTTTTTTTTTTTTTCAATGAATAAATAAATAAAAAACCATGTTATAAGTTATAACCTTGGTTATAACGATTAAGTTAAGATTAATGAGAAACCATATTATAAGTGTTAACGATGAAATTAAAATGAATGAATCTTTTTCGTCAAAGAAAAAACGATGTTTCGATTTTTTGACCGTAACTTTTTGAGGGATCAATGAAAATGAGTAACGAAAGTATATTCTCCACTTCTAGTCTACAAGAAACATGCCTAAAAAGGTTCAAAAAGTGTGCTCCAAAATAAAAAACCAATTTACACTTTTCAAAAAAATCAAAGGTTCCGTGGATTTCCCCATATATTCACACAAATAACAAACATTGTAAACCATACATTTAATCTAAACACCATATTCTGCAACCCGTATTCTCAGCGAATACCGGGACGAGTGTAGTACTAGCCATATAAGCGAATTCCATCATGTACGCAAGTATGAACCATACATCAAAGCAATTCGGAGTTCGCTATAACTATCAAATATTATACCTAACTTTATGCAAACATATAACAATACATTTATTCCCTATTTTATATAAACCATACGACCATATACATAATCTATATTCTCTATAGCCCTTCAATATTCAGCTACCATGCTATATTCATTATAACTATTATATTAATCTTCTAATAACCTATTATAATACTACGAGGGGATAATTATAAGACACCCACTAAGTTACCAAATTATATACGTATCGCTGGACTCGATTCAACGAATCCATACACCCATACCTATATCGTCGTCTCCAGGAATCCGCAACAACTCCCCCTCTCCTACAACTACATACACTGTTAGAAATTTTCATATGAATTTTAATAGAAATGTGTGTGAAGCAAACTAACATATACTTTTTTCCACTAAAATTCAACTCGTGAAACGATTGAATATTAATACAACCGTTTTGAAAATTCAAAAACATTCTGAAATTTCAAACTCAAGATTATTAAAAATATATAACGCATAAATATATATAACGCATTACATGAAGCTGTCAGGGAGACAGGTGCGATTTTGATTCGGGTGAAGCTGCCCTCGCTTCGCTCGGTCAGCAAACTTCACCCGAATCAAAATCGCGTACGTCACCCTAACAGCCTCGTGTACTAATGCGTTCATATTATCATGCCTATGCGCACGTTTGCTTCTTAGGCTTCATACCTAACCAAATCGCGTGAAAGCGCATGCGACGACTACATATCACGGCCGAATGAGATATGTGAGTCTTCTCTGTCGTAAAACACGCTTGAAATCGGGTTAGTTTGATGCATGTATGAGAAAAAATATCGTATGTCGTTCGGGAGAGAGGCGCGATTTTGATTCGGGTGAAGCTGCCCTCGCTTCGCTCGCGCAGCAAACTTCACCCTCATCAAAATCGCTCACCTCTCTCCCTAACAGCATAATCTACTCTTATATAATTGTATATAATGGATAGCTATACCGTATATATAAAGCTATACCGTATAATGCGAGGAACGTATAATATAAAATTATATATGATATGCAGTACAACTACTCTCATGATATTTTATATATATATATATATATATATATATTGTAACTTTCTCTGCGTATGTCTCACGGCAGAAGGCCGCGAAATTACGCTAGCTCGCGTGAATTCTTTGTCACGGGTATGATTTGGAGCCCCTCCAAGGAAAAATGTGAAAAACCTATTGTTACCCTAATACAGACTTGGGATTGCACAGTCTCAGACTCGGGTACCGATTAAAGCTATACCGTTGCTGCCTGAGTGTTACGCACCGAAGCTGCCTCCCTAATACAGACTTGGATAATCTTACACTCTCAGACTCGGGTACCAATTACAGCTGTACCGTCGCTGCCTGAGTGTTAGACTACCGAAGCTGCCTTCTTTTAAGCTAGCTAAACACGATTTTATTTCCAAGTGATTTTAGCTGAAAGGAATTTATGTTAATTAAAGAAATGAATTAACACACGAAATGAAAGACAATTTGACCTTGTTCGATTATTCTAATTTAAGCGATTGATTATTTTATTGATTCGATTTTCTCTATCGAATTTTACTTAATCTAATATTTACAAAAATGAAATAAACTAAAAATGTGGCTCGATATAATCAAATAATAATCTCTATTCTAATTGGCTTTGTTTCTGTTTCTGTTCTGTTTTTCTTTCTTTGTTCGTTTGTTCTAAATTGCTGCTTTAGCGAATCTATTTTTGTTTTGAGTTTAACTTAAATTGCTACTTTAGCTAATTTACTTTCGTTTTCCTTTTTTGATTCTATAATTACTGTTTTAGCTAATTATATTTTTCTTTTTGTTTTGAGTTTAATCTAAATTGCTGCTTTAGCCAATTTAATTTCTCGAGTTTTGATTCTATGTGAGGTAAGATCTCGCTTTGAGTAACTTCCTATATTTGAGGTTATGTGAGTTTATCTATCTGATAGTTATGAGTCGATTGACTGCTCTAGTACGAATCGCTGGCTACTGCCTCAGTGTGCCAGCTTATATAGTAGTTCTCGTGACGTCACGTCAGGGTCTTCTGATCGGATCGGCGCGAGGCTATTTGCGCGGTCGTATGTAGCTTGTTCGGTCGATCTACCGGGTGGTATAGTTCGAACACGTTACAATATATGTATTGAAAAACCATGGAAAATGATGGAATAACGGAAATAAATGAACAAAATGCTCAATTTCGTATTGATTATACAGGGCGACCCAGGTTAAGCGCATCATATTTGGTGGGTGTACTCCTCCCGAAAATCTAAGACTAAAGTTCCTTTACCAAAACTCCCAGGGTCTAATAATTCAGGAGCTACAGGAGATCTTAGTCGACCAATCAGAGGGCTTATGATGGACCAAGACAGGGCCGGTTCAAGAGTGTAAGGCGAGCAGTGCCCGCGTCGGATCAATTTAGGTGGTTCGCTAAGTATTTCTGGTAGTCCAGGCTGTTCGCTAAGTATTTTTCGTAGTCCAGGTCCTCGGCTTCGTAATTCTCGTAGTCCAGGTCGTTCGCTAAGTATTTCTCGTAGTCTAGGTCCTCGGCTTCGTAGTTCTCGTAGTCCAGGTCGTTCGCTAAGTATTTCTCGTAGTCCAGGTCCTCGGCTTCGTAGTTCTCGTAGTCCAGGTTGTTCGCTAAGTATTTCTCGTAGTCCAGGTCCTCGGCTTCGTAGTTCTCGCTGTCCAGGTCCTCGGCTTCGTAGTTCTCGCTGTCCAGGTCCTCGGCTTCGTAGTTCTCACTGTCCAGGTCCTCGGCTTCGTAGTTCTCGTAGTCCAGGTCCTCGGCTTCGTAGTTCTCGTAGTCCAGGTCGTTCGCTAAGTATTTCTCGTAGTCCAGGTCCTCGGCCTCGTAGTTCTCGTAGTCCAGGTCGTTCGCTAAGTATTTCTCATAGTCCAGGTCGTTCGCTAAGTATTTCTCGTTGTCTAGATCCTCGGCTTCGTAGTTCTCGTACTCCAGGTCGTTCGCTAAGTATTTCTCGTAGTCCAGGTCCTCGGCTTCGTAGTTCTCGTAGTCCAGGTCGTTCGCTAAGTATTTCTCGTAGTCCAAGTCCTCGGCCTCGTAGTTCTCGTAGTCCAGGTCGTTCGCTAAGTATTTTTCGTAGTCCAGGTCCTCGGCTTCGTAATTCTCGTAGTCCAGGTCGTTCGCTAAGTATTTCTCGTAGTCTAGGTCCTCGGCTTCGTAGTTCTCGTAGTCCAGGTCGTTCGCTAAGTATTTCTCGTAGTCCAGGTCCTCGGCTTCGTAGTTCTCGTAGTCCAGGTTGTTCGCTAAGTATTTCTCGTAGTCCAGGTCCTCGGCTTCGTAGTTCTCGCTGTCCAGGTCCTCGGCTTCGTAGTTCTCGCTGTCCAGGTCCTCGGCTTCGTAGTTCTCACTGTCCAGGTCCTCGGCTTCGTAGTTCTCGTAGTCCAGGTCCTCGGCTTCGTAGTTCTCGTAGTCCAGGTCGTTCGCTAAGTATTTCTCGTAGTCCAGGTCCTCGGCCTCGTAGTTCTCGTAGTCCAGGTCGTTCGCTAAGTATTTCTCATAGTCCAGGTCGTTCGCTAAGTATTTCTCGTTGTCTAGATCCTCGGCTTCGTAGTTCTCGTACTCCAGGTCGTTCGCTAAGTATTTCTCGTAGTCCAGGTCCTCGGCTTCGTAGTTCTCGTAGTCCAGGTCGTTCGCTAAGTATTTCTCGTAGTCCAAGTCCTCGGCCTCGTAGTTCTCGTAGTCCAGGTCGTTCGCTAAGTAGTTCTCGTAGTCCAGGTCCTCGGCTTCGTAGTTCTCGTAGTCCAGGTCGTTCGCTAAGTATTTCTCGTAGTCCAGGTCGTTCGCTGAGTATTTCTCGTAGTCTAGGTGGTTCGCTAAGTATTTCTCGTAGTCCAGGTCGTTCGCTAAGTATTTCTCGTAGTCCAGGTTCGCGGCTTCGTGGTTCTTCGTAGCCGAGGACCTGGACTACGAGAAATACTTAGCGAACGACCTGGACTACGAGAACTACGAAGCCGAGGACCTGGACTACAAGAACTACGAAGCCGAGGACCTGGACAGCGAGAACTACGAAGCCGAGGACCTGGACAGCGAGAACTACGAAGCCGAGGACCTGGACTACGAGAAATACTTAGCGAACGACCTGGACTACGAGAACTACGAAGCCGAGGACCTAGACTACGAGAAATACTTAGCGAACGACCTGGACTACGAGAATTACTTAGCGATCGACCTGGACTACGAGAACTACGAAGTCGAGGACCTGGACTACGAGAAATACTTAGCGAACCACCTAAATTGATCCGACGCGGGCACTGCTCGCCTTACACTCTTGAACCGGCCCTGTCTTGGTCCATCATAAGCCTTCTGATTGGTCGACTAAGATCTCCTGTAGCTCCTGAATTATTAGACCCTGGGAGTTTCGGTAAAGGAACTTTAGTCTTAGATTTTCGGGAGGAGTACACCCACCAAATATGGTGCGCTCAACCTGGGTCGCCCTGTATATTTTCACTTACCGAGATGTTGGAGAAATCGTTGAAAAGTATTATATTGTAAATATACGTATTGTTAGTCTTCAAATCACCTCTCACTGCGGGTCGAGTCACGTGGTACCAGGTGTACCAACGTAACAGCGGTGGTAAAAGAAGAAGCTTAAATGGGCGTGCGGTGACATCTCACGGGCGTTCTGCGAACCACCACATCATATCAACAGCCGTGAGCGGCCATTTTCGCTCACGGCCCTTGACAATCGCGAAAATTACCACAAAAACGTAGATTAGATGTAGTTTCTTCATCGTTGTCGAAACCAAAGATGTTTTTGGATGGTTGTGTTCGGAATGCCATACAGAATCGGGCTCACGAAGCCGATTTTGCATTTTCGATCCGTAGGCTTTGATATAAGTCGAAATAAATGGTACGCCCACGCTGTTCGATAAAAAAAAAAAAAAAATCCGATTTCATCCGATCAAACGTACCAGTTCGAACCCATTACTCGTCAAACATCGACTGCCGCAAGGACAAGTCGATTGATAGCCCCGTTTCGGAGACGTAGGCGGTGTCGGTAACAAATCGGGTATACCCCCCCCCCCCCCCTTAAGGGGGGAAATACATGTAAAAAAAAAAAATCGAATTTTTTTTTGCTCAAATAGTCGAAATAACATCTCAAAAATATGCCTGTAAATTTCTCGAATGAAATTCGTATCTTTTATCCATTAAAAACTCATTTAAGTGCGATCCGGTCCTAACTGGGACGGCACCATTACTATAAAGTACTTTTTTGAAACGCGTTGCGCAAAATTCAACTCTTCATGCCTATTTTGCGTATGCAAAGTACCCGTTTTTCGAACTAGTGCGCAAAGAATGAGAAAGAGAATGATTGAGAATGTCATCCGCATCGTAGTTTTCGTCGTCCAGGTCGTAACCTTCATGGTTTTTGTCGTCCGGGTGGTTGGCTTCGTAGTTTTTGTCGTCCAGATCGTCCGCATCGTAGTTTTCGTCGTCCAGATCATAACTTTCATGGTTTTTGTCGTCCAGGTTGTTGGTTTCATAGTTTTCGTCGTCCAGGTCGTAACCTTCATAGCTTTCGTTGTCAAGGTCGTATTGCTAGTCAGCGTTATCACAAAGTCGAGTTTTGCTTGAGTTCAATTGTTAATTGTCGATGGTAAACGTTCAAGTTGCTTAGCGACCTTGTATTTTGTTATCTTTCATTGTCCTTTCGTTCTGTGTGGAGTGATTCAGTCAGTGAACATAAAAGAAATGCAGTCTTATCCTAAAACTGAAAAACGTGAATTAGCTCGTGCTGCGAGACCACCAAAAAGAAAATTCCATGGAAATCAACATTCTAATAAAGAAGAAGAAGATACAGAAACGCAGAGTAGAAGCGCGAGAAAAACTCTGTAACGCTGGTGAAGACGATGTCCATTACAATGCGCTCCATGGGTATCGTTTCATTCAGTTTTTTACAGTGTTTACAGCATTGGTAGAGATTTTGATATGCCGTAACTGTAAATTACCTGTGGAATTTGAAGAAAGTGGCAACAGAGGATTAGGTTTTAAAATCGTCGTGCTATGCAAGTGTGGTCGCAGAGATATTTTTTCTGGACCATTAATTAATAATGGTTTGAAGTAAATCGCAGGATTGTGTTTGTGATGCGTCTTTTAGGTGTTGCTAGGGAGGAAATCAACTTATTTTGTAATATGATGGACATTTGTACTGGTATAAGTGAAAGTTCCTATAACGCTATCATCTCGCTTGTATACACCGCTACACAATCATCATTTCAAGCTTCTTGTGTAAAAGCTCTCAGTGAAGAAAAATCTGAAAACGAAAAGCATGAGCGGCCAATCGTAAATTTGAAAGTTTCTGGGGACGGTACATGGAAGAAGCGGGGTTTCAAGTCGTTGTATGGGGTCACAACCCTTATTGGATATTACTGTGGTAAAGTTATTGATTTAGTCGTTAAAAGTAGTTACTGTGCAGCTTGTGCTCGTTGGAAAAATAAAACTGATACTGAAGAATACCGTAAATGGTTTGAAGAACATGAACCAAATTGCCAAGAAAATCATAAAGGCTCTTCTGGCGCTATGGAAGTCGAAGCTGTAAAGGAAATATGTTCACGATCTGAAGAATTATTTGGCGTCGAATACGGAAACTACATAGGGGATGGGGATTCAAAAACCTTCAAAGGAATTCTTGATTTGAATCCGTATGGTCACGATTTACAAGTTGTGAAAAGCGAATGCATCGGCCACGTTCAGAAAAAGATGGGTACTCGACTCCGAAAAACTAAAATAAACAATCACCTGGGAGGAAGAGGTAAACTCACGGAAGCTTTGATTAAAAAATTGTCTTTATATTTCGGATTAGCTATTCGGAGAAACGTAAACAGCGTGAAAGACATGAAAGATGCGATTATGGCCACATACTATCATATGTGTTCCACAGATGACGAACCAAGACACGAGTACTGTCCGGCTGGTTCCGATAGCTGGTGCAAGTGGCGCAAAGCTGAAGCTTTAGGGGAAAATCCTAAAGAGATTAAACATCCTGCTCCATTACATCCTGATGTTCAAACCCATGTCAAGCCGATTTTTGAAGATTTATCCCGGGATGACTTGCTCGAAAGATGCTTGGGTGGTCACACGCAGAATGCAAATGAGAGTTTCAACTCTACTATTTGACGACTTTGTCCAAATCATCTGAATTCTGGACTGAAGATCATAGAAATTAGTGCCTTCATATCCGCTGGACTGTTCAATGATGGATACACAATGTGTATTACACATATAACTTACGAGTTATGAACTTATTAGAGATAGTTATTGGCCGCCAATGTATGTCCTACAAAGACAAGGTCGATGACCAAAGGGTGAGTCGAGAAAATCGCCGCAGCTCTTTCACGACCAAAAAAGCTCGTCAAGCATGTCAAGAACAACTTAAGAAGAAAAACGAGTACTATGAACGCACCGAAGGACTTCTATATGGCCCTGGAATCGCTGACTAGTTGGTAAGTCGCTGTAATGATAGAGTTTCTGTGTGCCAAAACTTTAAACACGTTTTTCTCGAAACTACTTTTTTTAAATTGGCGGGCAAGATAACTCAAAAAGTTCTGAACCGATTCTGATGTAATTTGGCACACGTATTCTCTATAGTATCAGCTTCTAGTTGAACCTCAAAAATGCCAAATTTTTTTTCAAAAATTACCATTTTTGACCGAAAAACCATCGGAAAAAAGGGTGAAAAATCGGAAATTTTTTGAGACGCGTGCCAATTCACGATTTTTTCACTTTTTTGTTTTTTTTTATTGGTTCAACTAGAAGATACATGTTTTATGAACACGCACAAACCAAAATTTTTGATTTCCGGTCGCTGTAACAGAAGCTAAAAATCCCGCCGATTGATGCCTTTCGCCGCGAGGGTCTCAGGAGATTGGTTGCTACGGCGGCCACTTTGAAAGAAAAAAAAAAAAAAAACTGATTCTTGTAGTTTAATATATAATGAATAAACATACTGAATTAAAAAACGATTCATTCATTCCTTACCTTTCAAATAAGCCTCTGAAAAACGGTCAAAATTTAGGCGGTTACATGTATCGCCCCCCTTAACATCTATGTAAAGGTAGTTTCCGCTGAAAGCCTTCTTCCATAAAATTAATTGAATGAGAATGAACATACAAACGCCCAAAAGCGAATAAAAAACGAAACCCCCGGTTGCAATAAGACCATATAAACACCGGAAAACCTTATTGGAACGAGTACAAGGTGAAAACAACGACACAAGCCTACGAAACAACGACGGGCGCAGTTTCCAAGAACTCATGGATACACCACCACAACCAGGGTAAGAAGACGGACAGCGAACGCTCGAAAGACCGAATGCAATATCACAAACGCCTACGCCCAAAAAATAGGAGTATATAACGCCCCTGATGACCAGGAGCGCCCTGCCATTTTTCTACTCATTTGTTCTTCGGTGCCTGGCTTGCTCATCACTTCTTCAAGTCGAGTCAAGTCTTCAGCCAGTTCAGCTCTTACGATCAATTACTATTTGATCATCACCGAAAAGGGTCAAACTAAGAGACCATAATTCTCAACCAACTTCGGCACTCAGCTTTTATTCGCATATTCGAACTAAGTTTTTGTTCATTCTCAATTTAAACTCAGTGTTATTAAACTCATTAATTCTTTTCGATTCGAATCTATTTGACGTCAATTCAGCGAAGGCTATCTCTAATAATAAGCGTTGTCAATTACAAACCTCTATAATAAATAAATAAACCAAATATTGTAACTACTAAAGCAATCATATAAACAATACGAACCCATCCTTTGAGAACAACAAGAAATCAACCCACCTACAGATCATCCATTGACGAGCAATCAATCAACAGAATCCCGTAACAAGGTAAGAGTAATTCACACAAATTTTTAAGACGATAATTTCCAACCGAATCCTAAGGATAATTCAAATAATTTACTTAAGACGACAACCCTCAATTCGACGCTAACCTTTTTCAATCCAAATAATTGAATTTAACTCAAGAGACGGTATTCAAATATAGAAGTATTCCAAAGACGGTAATTCCCCAGATCAAGTAGCTCGACGCGGAGAAGCATTTCGAGACGGTAATTCAAATAGTTAGACGCGAGGACATACAGTTAGTCGATACGATATTGAGAATTTAACGTCAATTGTTCCTATATTCATTGTACACTAAACGTAATGGATTCTGAGCCGGATGGTGTTCGACAATCGAAGAAACAGCCAATCGGCGCTCTGAATTTTTGTAGTCCAGAGCGCTGATTGGCTGTTTCACCTATCTAGATTACACATCCGGCTCAGAATCCATTACGTTTAGTGTACCTTAGTACTTAATCGAATTGGTGACCCACATGTAACGTCCGAGCGGACGACATACCCTATTCACGCTCTCCACCACCTAAAATCACCAGAACTTACCATACTATCACCAAACATAGAAACCTACCGAACCAACACACGGTACGTACATATTGTCCACACAGTAACCAACTATGGATATACACCCTGCATCACCTTCAAAACGAATAACCATAACGTTCACATCCTTATACTCACTAAACCTACATTACCCAAATATTATTACATACTTATAACCATTATTATAATTATAAGACTTACGTTTTAATCGAACCTAATATTTACTTTAACACTATTATATATTCACCTAATCATAAATTATGACATTTACCTTTTAAACCCCCTGATCTATTCACGTACATACTACCCATATTATAAAATAATTATTGTACCATTATTAGCACAACGTTTAACTCATCACTCTATTTCATAGAGGACTATTAAACGCAAATACTATATAAACAAACATAATCAACTATATATTGCATTAGAACCATTCGTTCGAGATGGGCAAATATTACACTATACTTTAGACTTAGTTAAGCCTAGACGTAAGCACATTCCTCCAAACTACGATGCGCACTCAGACATCCCACACAAACCCACTCGCGCACACGGACAACCGAACGGCAGTCCCAAATCCCTTACACATACGCAAACCGCCCAACAACCCCCTCAAGCCACCTACCCACCCAACGGTCAAAAACCTATACGTCACTAACCATACGAAACAACTCAAATACTAACAAAATAATATCCTCACTAACCCTACAATACCCAGCCTGGCTCAACGACCATATATCCCCAACAACATCATATCATCAACTATTCTATAAAAAATATCAATCCTTCACATGACCAGATCACTACAGATCCGTTATTTGAATATCATATTCATACTACACCCTAATCCCACATTCGCATGTTAACTATAAGTTATACTCATATACGAAACACCAAGTTATATCTTTACGTTGTTACTTTATATATATAATCGAACTATTACGCATTTGTTCCATGTCTTATAATCTTAACAAATGCCATAACGATACATACCGGGAAGAAATCTTGATAGTATACAGTCGATTGCGCATGCGCCAAATAATTTATTTTCATTGGTCGGTAAGATCGACTACGTCATAATACTGCCGCGGGATGACCTTACCGACCAATGAAAATAAATTATTTGGCGCATGCGCAATCGACTGTATACTATCAAGATTTCTTCCCGGTATATACTCATATATTATAACCATATACTCATTTAACCATAGTCACTAGATTATGCTATGTACGCATATTATTCTTTAGCAATTACTCTTTTATGTCATCTACCTTATAATATTGTATTCGCATGCTAATCGTTAAGACAATGTTAACCCGATGTTCGGTTGACACTAAGTTAAGTTATCATACTATAATATTACCTAAATAACCGTACTATATTATATACCATTACCGACATATATACAGATGACCAAACCAGCAAATTGCCAATCACTCTGTGCTATTTAATAACACCAACCCATTAACTTGCTAAATCACCGACTATAATATCTTATATTATTCCAAAGTACCAAGTCACCAGTCTATACTACGGCAGTATTAGTATAATTCAAATCGTCCTTTTACTAGTTGTCAAAGGATCATATAATTAACCAAGCAAATGATTTATTAACTAATTGCAGCTTAAATACTTATCCGCATATTGGAGACCATTCTTGGTTTACATTACAATATAGTTCACCTTCTATCCTTGGTTCTCAAACAGCATAACACTAAGAGCCCCAAGCTCGCTTTGACACCCCCTCAAACACCCTAACGTCTGGAACACTCTAGAAACCGAAGTCTCAAATGCCAACCACCATAACCGAGCGAGACAGGTTGCGAACCCAGACCGAAGGCAGAGAGGAAAATATCCACTCAACACCTAGCATAAGATAATATTTCATAATATTAAGTATTAAGAAATTAACATTAAAGAGGAAATTGTAAGCTACAATTTATTGTATGTATCTTTAAATAAGCTTCACTGAAAACTCTTAAACTCATAAAATCTCGAAACAGTATGAACACGTGCGAAAACTTAAAAGAGCGAGTAAAAACAAAACCCCAGGTATTAGAAGATCATATAAAACCTAAAAAGACCCTTACGATCACAGAGGAAGGAATCGCCCTAGCAACGAGAGAAAAAGCAACGCGACAAACGCCGAAACTCAACATACACCAGGCACGTGAAGAGGCATAAACAAAGGCAAAGATCAAGGAACTCTACGAGAGACAAAGAACTCTATGAGGAACAAGGACAAGGACTACGAGAAGCGAACACCAGCTGGGGGGCGAGTCGAGGGGAAGAAAAACCCCGCAAGAACACCCCTCAAAGGAAGATTCAAGTCCATATAAGGCAATGTCACCAATATCTCTGGGCCCTAGACCAATCATAGGCAAACCAGACCCCCACGCGAAACTGCGGCCCAACCAGCTAAGGCCCTTCGCACCAGCCTAATCTTGGACCCCGCACCCCCGATTCTTCATATAAAACACCCCGGCAAACTCAGCAACAGTCTCTTCCAGCACATACCCCTCTTCTAGAACATACCTCTCTGGTCTCTCGTCTTCCCCTGCATCGAACCGCACTCGACGTCTCTTCACACCAGCTTCACAGCATCTTCAATTTCACATCTCCGACTTGAAGATACAACGAACCTCAACGAAGAATCAAAACTTATAACTTTTACATATCACGCTCAGTTTTCAAAAACGTTCATTCATACTCATTCTTTCCGAATACGGAACTTAGCTTCAAGTAAAATCCATTTTCAAAGTAACCATTCCAGTGAAGGTTATATTAAAGCCAGGAATCGCGGTATATTATCAATAAAGTCAATCAACCAGTTTAAAATAGAGTAAGATCAATCTAAATCATTTATCCTTCGCCACCCCCTGATCCAGTTAAAACCTAAGCAACATTGAAGACTAAGAAGAAACCGACTCAGGGTAAGAGCAATCATAATAACACTTTAAAATAATCCATTCTCGCACTATTTAATTAAAAGACTTCAAGTCCGAATCAAGAAGATAAGATTCAAACATTAGGATATTCAAACGAGTAGTTAGATAAGAGCATAAATAGATAGCGCGACTCCTCTGAATTTGATATTAGATTAATCCTGTCCACTGTATTTCAATACTTTATCGGTAATTGGTAACCCAGAACTCTCGAGTGTACGTCTAGGTTGTCCGCCGCGATATTTCCAGTAGCTAGCCTCTAGATTTATCCGCGAACGCCGCTCCGACGTCACACAGGCCTCTACCCTGTGAAGGCCCTGCCACGATCAAACGCGAACGCGTGCGCAAACGCAAACGCAGTGATCTGACGCTCCTGATTGGCTTAGCTTTGGACAAATTTTTTCAACGACCAATAAGGAGCCTTAAATCACTGCGTTTGCGTTTGCGCACGCGTTCGCGTTTGATCGTGGCAGGGCCTTGACGTCGGAGCGGAAGTTCGTGGATAAATCCAGAGTCTTACTACTGGAAATATCACCGCAAACAACCTAGACGTCACTCGGTAGTTGTGTGTGAGGCTGCTATCCCATGGCACACAAATCGACGGACCGGAGGCCCGGAACGAAGAAATTCACTAGATTATATCACTAGATTTCAAAGGCGGGCAGCTTGCTCAGCGATTTGAAGCAAAATTTCGCTGCTTATTTTTCAAATTCTGTAAAGACATTCGAGGTAATTTGCTCAAAAACGATACGCAAGCGATCCGCCTTTCAAATCTAGTCATATAATCTAGTGAATTTCTTCGTTCCGGGCCTCCGGTCCGTCCTTAGAGCATATAGACATGGAGGAAGCATAGCCGCTGAGAAACCGAGTCGAGCGGCGAGAGAGAGGGACATCTGGACCGTACATGCTCTCTCTTTCTATTCGATCATAGGGCCAATCAGAGAATAGTGAGGGCCAATCAGAGTCTGCAAGACAAAGAAGGCATATACTGTCCCGTAGTTTGTCTCATGCCCGTTTCCCACTTACGCTGTAGGGTATCTCATGCTTCCTCCATGTGTATATGCTCTAAGGGTCCGTCGATTTGTGTGCCATGGGATTGCAGCCTGAGATCGGAGCGGCGTTCGCGGATAATTCTAGAGGCTAGCTACTGGAAATATCGCGGCGGACGACCTAGACGTACACTCGAGAGTTCTGGGTTGCGATTCTGTAACTCTCCGTTTACTCCGCTAACTCCGCTAACTCCGCTAACTCCGCTAACTCAGCGGAGACTGTTGGTTGGCTGAGGAGCGTCCAATCAGAGATCGTTTCGGATCGGTCTGTTTGTTATTTTTATCGGTCTATTATTTTAATTCTCGTCTATTTCGACTTCAACTCGATTTAGCTTACTCAATTTTCAGAATTTTTGAACGAAATTTGCAGGAATCATGTATTATAGTGTTTCAGGATTGGTTAAAAAATAAAAAGGTTTATATTATTATTACCAAGAAAGTTATTAATTTTTTTCCGCGACATTGCAAAAATCAGTTATGAATATCTTAAAGGGCTTCGGAAGTCGAACGAATTTCGAGCAACCGAAAACTTCCAGTGAGAAAGTTGTTCAACAAGGTCCAAATAAGTTTTCTGGAAAGTTTCACTTCAATCGAATAAATGGTTAGAAAATTGTTAATACTTTAAAGCATTACCGCCTAGTTCTCTCGCGCGTAAAAATAAATACTAAAATAAGCTTAGGGGCCATTCAACAAATACGTTCGCTTTTTTGAACGATTTTAGACCCCCCCCCCCCCCCCCCCTATGTAACAATGGTTCGTTTGACTAGACCCCCCCAAAATAATACGTCACATCAACCTCAACCCCCCCCCCCCCCCCCCCAAAAGCGAACGTATTTGTTGAATGGTCCCTTAGTAAATCTATATCAATATTGAATTTAATTAATGAAATATTACATTCAATATCAAATAATATCTTTCTCATTAAAATAAATAGTACAATCTATATTATAATATATTTATGAATTATTATTAAAAGTTAGTTAGCGGAGTTAGCGAAGAGTTACAGAATCGCAACCCTGGGTTACCAATTACCGATAAAGTATTGAAATACTGTGGACAGCCCAGTAAACACAAAAATAAAAGTCGTCTCAAAGTCGTGGTATAGACGTCCAATGTCTCACTTTTTGACGTCTAAATGTCCCCAGATAACAAACGTGCGACGCACGTCACCCTCACAGCGTGAGACTCACGCCGTGCCTGCGAGAACGCAAGTCTGATGCTAACACTCGCCACGACGACGTGATTCAAGCTCAGTGCGAGCGCAATGAGTCGCATTTCGCCATCACGCGTGCTATCTCGGGTTGCCAACCATACTTTATAATAACGTATCCTACTTTATTTTTGATGAATATACTTGATACTTTTGCATAAAAATAAAGTATGCGAAACTACTTTATTTCGAATCTTCACTGTAATCTGCAAAACAAAACACTCCTATCTGCGTAATTTCCGAGAGATTTATCGATAACTAAAATAAAACAGAACGTAGTACACACGATTGATGATAATTATTGCTTACTGACCTAAATTATTTCCTATTTGCTCTCTGTTCCCGCAACTTTAGCTTTCACTGAAAGAGTTTTTTCGGTGATGAATGTGAAGTGGCGAGAAGAGAGAAACAGATCGTCCATATATTTAATAAAAAATGAATTATTCATTAATTTGAATCTGGACTTGGATTGTAAAACTAGCTATGAAACTTTCAAAAATAACAAAAAATTGTTAGCTTGTGCTAAAAGCACAAAAAATACGTATTCAAGGCAATAAACACTTAAATTTGAAAAAAAAAATTATATTTTTATTAAATAAATATTTCATATTACATAACTGTTTTTATTTATTTCGCGGCGTACAATTATGAAATGTTTATTGAGAAAATAAAATTAATCGCTATTAGTAAAATAACAGTCTAAATGCCATTTCGACGACGGGCATTCTATAACAGTCACGACGTGCGAGCACTATGCGTCTCAATTGATGACGCATTGACGCTGCGTTCATGAGCTCACACGTGAGGATCGATCCGCACACGTGCGAGCGTATACGCTCGCACCGTGCAGACATTTTGTTATCTGGGTCGTCTTATGTCTTAAAGCCGTCTTATAGACATAAGACGACATTTAGACGTCAAAAAGTGAGACATTGGACGTCTATACCACGACTTTAAGACGACTTTTGTTTTTGTGTTTACTGGGAGGATTAATCTAGTATTAAATTCAGAGGAGTCGCACTATCTAACTATTTATGCTCTCATCTAACTATTCGTTTGAATATCTTAGTATTCGAATCTTATCTTTTTGAATCGGACTTGAAGTCTTTTAATTGAATAATGCGAGACTGGATCATTTTAAAGTGTTATTATGATTGCTCTTACCTCGAGTCGGTTTCTTCTTAATCTTCTATGAGGGCTCGTCCCTTGATCTTCGGTGTTGCTTAAGTTTGAACTGGATCAGGGGGTGGCGAAGGATAAATGATTTAGATTTATCTTACTCGAATTTAAACTTGTTATTTGACTTGATTGATAATATGCTGTGATTCTTGGTTTTAATATAACCTTCACTGAATCGGTTACTTTGAAAATAGAATTTACTTGAAGCTAAGTTCCGTATTCGGAAAGATGAGTATGAATGAACGTTTTGAAAACTGAGCGTATTATGTAAAAGTTTGAGTTCTGAATCTTCGTCTGAGGTTCGATGTATCTTCAAGTCGGAGATGTGAAATTGGAGATGCTGCGAAGCTGGTGTGAAGAGAAGTAAAGTGCGGTTCGATGCAGGGGAAGACGAGAGAGCTATGTTCTAGAAGAGGGGTATGTGCTGGAAGAGGCTGTTGCTGAGTCTGCCGGGGTGTTTGATATGATGATCGGGGGTGCGGGGTCCTAGATTAGGCTGGTGTGAAAGGGCCTTAGCTGATTGGGCCGCAGCTTCATGGGGGGGCCTGTCAGCCTATGATTGGTCTATGGCCCAGAGGTCTTTCTTCGTTTTTTGTTAGTTTTATTTTTCCTTTTGGTGGGTGCTCTTGTGGGGTTACCCTCCTGCCGTCGGGTGCGCTGTGGGGTTTTCTTTCGTCTTGCCTCTCTGCCTCAGTGTTCCCCTCCCGTAGTTCTTGTCCTTGTTTTTCGTAGGGTTCCGTGATCTTTGGCTTCTTTCCATGCTTCTTGACGTGATTGGTGCACGTTGAGTTTTCGATGTTTGTCGCGTTGCTGTCTTTGACTTTCAGGGCAATTTCTTCTTTTGTGACCGTAAGGGTTATTTAGGTTTTATGTGATCTTCCAATATCTGGGGTCTTGCTTTTACTCGCTCTATTTAAGTTTTCGCACGTGTTCATACTGTTTCGAGATTTTATGAGTTTAAGAGTTTTCAGTGAAGCTTATTTAAAGATACATACAATAAATTGTAGCTTACAATTTCCTCTTTAATGTTAATTTCTTAATACTTAATATTATGAAATATTATCTTATGCTAGGTGTTGAGTGGATATTTTCCTCTCTGCCTTCGGTCTGG
The DNA here is from genome assembly GCA_963992785.1 of Tenthredo livida. Taxonomy (NCBI): domain Eukaryota; kingdom Metazoa; phylum Arthropoda; class Insecta; order Hymenoptera; family Tenthredinidae; genus Tenthredo; species Tenthredo livida. The sequence continues at coordinate 8,555,106 of OZ023073.1, forward strand.
GTTCGCAACCTGTCTCGCTCGGTTATGGTGGTTGGCATTTGAGACTTCGGTTTCTAGAGTGTTCCAGACGTTAGGGTGTTTGAGGGGGTGTCAAAGCGAGCTTGGGGCTCTTAGTGTTATGCTGTTTGAGAACCAAGGATAGAAGGTGAACTATATTGTAATGTAAACCAAGAATGGTCTCCAATATGCGGATAAGTATTTAAGCTGCAATTAGTTAATAAATCATTTGCTTGGTTGATTATATGATCCTTTGACAACTAGTAAAATGACGATTTGAATTATACTAATACTGCCGTAGTATAGACTGGTGACTTGGTACTTTGGAATAATATAAGATATTATAGTCGGTGATTTAGCAAGTTAATGGGTTGGTGTTATTAAATAGCACAGAGTGATTGGCAATTTGCTGGTTTGGTCATCTGAATATATGTCGGTAATGGTATATAATATAGTACGGTTATTTAGGTGATATTATAGTATGATAACTTAACTTAGTGTCAACCGAACATCGGGTTAACATTGTCTTAACGATTAGCATGCGAATACAATATTATAAGGTAGATGACATAAAAGAGTAATTGCTAAAGAATAATATGCGTACATAGCATAATCTAGTGACTATGGTTAAATGAGTATATGGTTATAATATATGAGTATATATGTATCGTTATGGCATTTGTTAAGATTATAAGACATGGAACAAATGCGTAATAGTTCGATTATATATAAAGTAACAACGTAAAGATATAACTTGGTGTTTCGTATATGAGTATAACTTATAGTTAACATGCGAATGTGGGGTTAGGGTGTAGTATGAATATGATATTCAAATAACGGATCTGTAGTGATATGGTCATGTGAAGGATTGATATTGTTTATAGAATAGTTAATGGTATGATGTTGTTGGGGATGTATGGTCGTTGAGCCGGGCTGGGTATTGTATGGTTAGTGAGGATATTATTTTGTTAGTATTTGAGTTGTTTCGTATGGTTAGTGTCGTATAGGTTTTTGACCGCTAGGCGGTTGTTGGGTGGCTTTCGTTCTTGGTATGTGCAAGGGATGTCTGGGTGCACATTGTTTAATTTAGAGGAGTGTGCTTACATTTAGGCTTAACTAAGTCTGGCGTATAACCTAATATTAATATATGTTTGATTACTTATGTTTAATAGGCCTCTATGAAAAATATATACGCCCACTGCGTATCGTGGTTCGCCGGCCGTGGCGCCGTCTAGCGGATAAATGGCCGCATAACGTAGACGCGCGGCTGCTTGGGATCCGTACTGTGGAGCACGGCAAATGTAGGCCCCGTTACAATTATTCAATAAACTTTCGATCGATATTACCGAAATGAGCTTGGCGTACATACAATGTGGCTTCCAAAGCATCGATATTAATATTTTTCGTGGAAAATCCGTATCAAAAGGTAAGTAAATCGTCTCAAATAATGAAAGTTTGCGAAGATACCAAACTGCATCTTTACTTGCTCACGCATTCAAAATATCGCACAGATAATGATATGATTTTCGATCCATTTTTGAATCAAATTCAGGCAAAAAACTGTTCGAGAGCCGTCATATCACGGAAGTCCAAGAAATTTTAAATTCAGAGGGCCAACGAGTTGTGACCGGTAAAGTAATCCCGCAAACTAGGGTGAATAATTCTCCGCATAACGTAAGAATAGAGGTATTCATAATGAAATTAAAATTGTACTATTAAAATCTAATCCCAAAAAACGATTAATTAACAAATGTTTATAGTTTATTGCTATATGTGAAAGATATGAAAGAACACACACCAACAATGAAAACTACAGGAATAAGTATTTTAAACATAGGCTTGTATCCACCTATTTCTTCGGTCGATCTCGTAACTTTTTTTCGGAAACGAGTGAAATTTTAGATGTCGACTATTCTGTTCGGTATTATTGCAACCAATGATGCAACAATATCTACTAGCTGGCATTATTTATCTATTTTCAAGCGATTTTGAATCACAAAACCCCGGATTCGTGTGGTAACGCCGTACAGTTGACGACGCTTGAGCGTCTGCAAAGTTTCTGATTTGGTCGGCAGGGCGGCGCCACTAGAGTTAAGCAGCAGGCGTATACCGGGAATATTCGGTGAAAGTTAACGATCCCCTTCCTACGGCCTAACCAACACAGGCGCGCACCGCGTACGTGAGACTCGACGGGCGGGGCTAGGCAGCCAGTGGTGCTTCTACCGAATCTTCCGCGCTAGGCCGAGTCCACATAGCCCACCTCGATACTTAACCTAAAAAGCAATCATCGCACTGAACACGGAAAAGAATGAACGCGAATAAAATGGATTTGCCTGATGTGAACATTTATTTTCGAAATTTATGAACGAATTTAAAATCAAATATCAATCAATTGGATTTAAGTATTGATTATCAGTGTTTAGGATCGATATTTGAGACGAAGAGGAACAGGTAAGTGAAGGGTAAATCATTGAAGACAACATGGTCAAAAATTGTTTTATTTATTGATTTATTTATTTATTAACAGAAAAATGAAATTCATCAACGATTATTGGTTAATCGAGGGATCCATTGCTGTTGAATTATGGCGTACGTCCAAACTTATCGGAGATTGAATGCTTGGGAATCGAAGAGAGGCTACCGATGAGCCACTGTCGAACGTAGTAGACTTTTACTCGAACCATTTTTATTTCTCAACGACTACCTCTATCGGAGACCGAGTGCTGACATGTACCTCAGCGAGGCTTCATAACGTGCAGAGGAGCTTTTGTCGCAGGAGTTTGTAGTGCGATGAGGTAGCGTACAAGGAGCTTCGTTGCAAGCGTTTGTAGCACGTCGACGATATGCAGTCCTTCTCTGGACTCTGGCGAAGCCTTGCCGCATAAAAATTTGATATAAAATGCTCACCAGCGCACTGCGAACTCTGGCAACGAAGCTCCTCGTACGCTGCCTCGTCGCACTGGGAACATCTGCGACGAAGCTCCTCTGCCTGCGACAAGACATGAACGTTGAATGGTCGCCAGACGAGTAAGAAATGTTTGATGAATATCGTCGACGGGCTACGAACCCTGGCAACGAAGCTCCTCGTACGCTGCCTGGTCGCACTAGGAACATCTGCGACGAAGCTCCTCTGCCTGCGACAAGACATGAACGTTGAATGCTCGTCTGACAAGTAAGAAATGTTCGATGAATATCGTCGATGGGCTACGAACCCTGGCAACGAAGCTCCTCGTACGCTGCCTCGTCGCACTGGGAAAATCTGCGACGAGGTTTCTTCGCCTGCTATGAGACATGAACGTTGAATGGTCGTCAGACGAGTAAGAAATGTTCGATAAATATCGTCGACGGGCTACGAACCCTTGCAACGAAGCTACTCCGTACGCTGCCAAGCCTCGCTGACGCTGTTGCTAGCTCTCGCTTCTTCGATCCCTGCTTGGTTCTCGATCACTCTTCGCAGTCTGTTGCCTGAGGTCAGCTTGGACAACGACGCCGGCGATATTTCTCCTCAAGAGTTAGCGGGCGATCAGTCATTGGGTACGTAGGATACAAAGTTAACGGACATCAAAAGACTTACAAGACTTATAAATTCTCATGATAGTCAGTTATACTCTCGCCTTGCTGTTTCAGAGGAAGTAACGATGTCCTGGGATGGCAACATCTTCTTCAACGAGTATGAGTTTATTCTTCTCAGACACCTGATTCACGACGAACTACAAACTCCTGCGACAAAGCCCCTCCGTACGCTATGAAGCCTCGCTGAGGTACATGTCAGCACTCAGGTCTCCGATAGAAGTAGTCGTTGAGAGACAAAAATGGTTTGAGTGAAAGTATACTACGTTCGACAGTGGCTCATCGGTAGCCTTTCTTCGATTCCCAAGCATTCAATCTCTGATAAGTTTGTGCGTACACCATAATTCAACAGCAATGGATCCCTCGATTAACCAGTAATCGTTGATAAATTTCGTTTTTCTGTTCCAGACCTGAGGACGTGGCCTGTGGGTGGCAGCCTTATCCGCGATGACTTTATTCTCTGCATTGTACTCTGATCAAATGATTCATTACGTTATTATTAAACTAAAGTTGACACAAATACTGAAAACTTTCTCACGAATTCTTAATTTTTATTAGATTGAATACTAGCTAGTATTCCTAACAGATGTTTTGAATAAAATCGAGTTCTGAAAATAAATGAATAAATAAATAAATCAATAAATAAACCAATTTTTGACGATGTTTTCTTCAATGATTTACCCTCCACTTACCTGTTCCACTTCGTCTCAAATATCGATCCTCAACACTGATAATCAATACACTCGGACCCCACTTATTTGACCAACTCGGGACCAGGTACCTTCAGTTATTTGACCAAAGTAGGGGTCCCCACTTTCCGTCTTAAAATGGCAGCCGCTCCTGCGCAGTTGTACATGCGCAGTCCCACGCTAGTTCAGACCCGTACGTCGTAACACTTTGTCTCAATAGTGGGGGTAGAGGGAGTCAAATAACTGAGTCCGAACTCCGTCAAATAACTGGGGCCGTCAAATAACTGGGGGTCAAATAAGTGGGGTCCGACTGTACCTAAATCCAATTAATTGATATTTGATTTTAAATTCGTTGATAAATTTTGAAAATAAATGTTCATATCAGGCGAATTCATTTTATTCGAGTTCATTCTTTTCCGTGTTCAGTGTGATAATTGCTTTTTAAATTAAGTATTTATCGAGTTAGCGCGGATGGGCTATGCGGACTCGGCCGAACGCGGAAGATTCGGTAGAAGCACCACTGGCTGCCTAGCCCCGCCCGTCGAGTCTCACGTACGCGGTGCGCGCCTGTGTTGGTTAGGCCGTAGGAAGGGGATCGTTAACTTTCACCGAATATTCCCGGTATATAATAATGGTACGATAATTACTTAACATTATGAGTAGTATGTACACTTGGGGTCATTAATTATGAGACGGCCAGTTTTCTGGACAAAACATTTATGTTGGCAACACAAAATAAACCCACAGCGCTACATAGTGGGTCGATCGTGAAGCTTAGTCAATCTCACTAAATATCACATAACTCGTGACAGTCCCGATGGCCAAAAAAGGAGAGGAAGAAATTATGACAGTCGAATCTAACCTAATACCTACTAACCTAATAACCTATAGATTGACGTGTGAATCAGTTGGAAAATAATTGTAATTCATAACTTCCCCCTCGAAGAATACAAACGGGCGAAAGTTTATGTTTTCAATCTTTTGAAGTGATTACAGAAGAAATTGTAACCTGAAAATTTACGGTAAGTTGATTTGATAAAAAATACAATTAAATTAGGAAATGCAAGTTACGCTGTGCCTGACAAACAAGATTCTTTGTTGATTTTGCGTGTGAAACCATGTCCAGGACTAGATTCTAGATCATTGAGACTATCGTGTAACTCATTAATACTTCTTGACTGATACAAGACATTTATCAAACACAGACTAAACCCTGCAAGAACCACCTGTCGAAACAGGCAAATAGAGGAAACATTCAGCTTCAGAAAAACGGAAGGAGTCAGCTTGTACTAGTCCAGAGATGAAAGGAGCTGGTTTTGGTCGACTTGTAGTGGGGAATTTGAATGCGTTCTGCGGCGACTACTCGTCTTTCACATTCTAAACTTTGGCCATTCTTAGACTAAGACTTAAAATACTATCGGAGACGACTGCTTGCTTCTTATAATGTAAAATTCAGGACTTGAATAATTCTTTGGACGCTGACTTGGAATACCTACTACGACGACTACTCGTCTATCACAGAATTACATTTTTAAAACTAACAATTCTTAGATTATTAAATTTTAGACTTTATCAATACCTACATCACCAACTTTGAATACTCGCTCAGGCCGCTTTTAGCCTAAAATCATGTGATAACATAATGTGCCAAAATATGCTCCAAGTTGACCGATACTATCGTGTAACTCATTAACTACTTCTTTACTGATACTAGACATTTATCAAACCCGGACTGAACTCCTGAAGAACCTAAACCTGCACACCCGTCGAAACAGGCACAGAAAGGAAACATGCAGCTCCAGAGAAACGGAAGGAGTCAGCTCGTACTTATCCAGATATAACAGGAGCTGGTTTTGGTAGAATCGTAGTGGGGACTTTGAATGCCTTCTGCGGCGACTACTCGTCTTTCACATTCTAAACTTTGACCATTCTTAGACTGAGACTTAAAATACTATCAGAGACGACTGCTCGCTCCTTATAATGTAAAATCCTCAGCTATAAGCTGAATAAATAAAAATGCGTGCAAGAAAATCTTATGTTCCAGCTGATTATTTATTCACTTTCCAAAGTTTACGATCACATTTCAATACTATCACTTCATTATCACATATACTATTCAGTCATTAATTTAGAAAATTTGAAATATTTACATGGATGATTCTTCTTATTGCAATTCGTTTCAATAGAAATGGATACCTACTATCAGTCCATGTTCTTCAAATATTATTCAAAGATTAAAACTTTGAAAATTATAATCTGGATAATATTATAAAAATAAATTAGTTAGTCATCTGAATTTTTTATTTAATTAATTGAATATTGTATTCAATATCAAATCATATCTTTCTCGTAAATTAAAATAATATATCTATATTACCATACATTCATGAATTATTATTATAAGTATTCTAAACATTTATTATTTTAATGTCTTATTAATAAAAATAAAAGTTAAAAAATTTTGGTGCACGTGACAACACGCTGGTCATAAATAACAATGACGAGATATGACCTCGACTAGGTTCGTGGCTTTGCTAATCTCGCTGCTAATATTACGCTATTATATTGCTATTTAGTATTATTTTAGTCATCCAAATGGCTATTTCAGGGCTTTGTTCCAATGGCTGCTTTCTTTCATGTCTTTCTTCCGGCGGTCTCCCCCTGGCCAATCACAAGTCAATTCTTAGAGCTGTTTAAAAGGCTCTTTCTAGAAACTGACCAAATTCCTTGCAGCCTTCAAGCGTATATCCACTTCTGTTTCCTTTCTTTGACTGTTTCAACGGGTGTGCAGGTTCAGGTTCTTCAGGAGTTCAGTCTGTGTTTGATAAATGTCTAGTATCAGTCAATAAGTAGCTAATGAGTTACACGATAGTCTCGGTCAACTGGGAGCATATTTTAAATTATATTTTATATTTTATAATATATTTTATTTTGTATTTTTTTTTTTTTCTTTTTTAGATTATCAAATTATTTTAGGCTAAAAGCGGCCTGAGCGAGTATTTAAAGTCGGTGATGTAGGTATTGATAAAGTCTAAAATTTAATAATCTAAGAATTGTTAGTTTTAAAAATGTAATTCTGTGATATAGGAGTAGTCGTCGTAGTAGGTATTCCAAGTCAGCGTCCAAAGAATTATTAAAGTCCTGAATTTTACATTATAAGAAGCAAGCAGTCGTCTCCGATAGTATTTTAAGTCTCAGTCTAAGAATGGCCAAAGTTTAGAATGTGAAAGACGAGTAGTCGCCGCTGAACGCATTCAAATTCCCCACTACAAGTCGACCAAAACCAGCTCCTTTCATCTCTGGACTAGTACAAGCTGACTCCTTCCGTTTTTCTGAAGCTGAATGTTTCCTCTATTTGCCTGTTTCGACAGGTGGTTCTTGCAGGGTTTAGTCTGTGTTTGATAAATGTCTTGCATCAGTCAAGAAGTATTAATGAGTTACACGATAGTCTCAATGATCTAGAATCTAGTCCTGGACATGGTTTCACACGCAAAATCAACAAAGAATCTTGTTTGTCAGGCACAGCGTAACTTGCATTTCCTAATTTAATTGTATTTTTTATCAAATCAACTTACCGTAAATTTTCAGGTTACAATTTCTTCTGTAATCACTTCAAAAGATTGAAAACATAAACTTTCGCCCGTTTGTATTCTTCGAGGGGGAAGTTATGAATTACAATTATTTTCCAACTGATTCACACGTCAATCTATAGGTTATTAGGTTAGTAGGTATTAGGTTAGATTCGACTGTCATAATTTCTTCCTCTCCTTTTTTGGCCATCGGGACTGTCACGAGTTATGTGATATTTAGTGAGATTGACTAAGCTTCACGATCGGCCCACTATGTAGCGCTGTGGGTTTATTTTGTGTTGCCAACATAAATGTTTTGTCCAGAAAACTAGCCGTCTCATAATTAATGACCCCAAGTGTACGTACCGTGTGTTGGTTCGGCAGGTTTCTATGTTTGGTGATAGTATGGTAAGTTCTGGTGTTTTTAGGTGGTGGAGAGCGTGAATAGGGTATGTCGTCCGCTCGGACGTTACAGTGGAAACGTACTCATAGCAGCGTTCCCAACCGTGCGATAATTATCGTACATGTACGATAATTTCGTACTACCGTACGATGTACGATAGCGATTCACTATCGTACGTAAATGTACGATAATATTCAAATATTGTACGATATCTACGATAATTCCAAATATCAAGAGAAATTCGTGTTTTTTTACTAAACAAAATAAATTTTTACAAATACTATCTTCAAAAAAACACTACGTGTTGCACGATGCGTAAATACCTTAGAGCATATACATATGGAGGAAGCATGAGATACCCCACAGCGTAAGTGGGAAACGGGCATGAGACAGACTACGGGACAGTATATGCCTTCTTTGTCTTGCACAACTCTGATTGGCCCTCACTATTACAGATGGGCGAATAGAAAGAGAGGGCATGTACGGTCCCGACGTCCCTCTCTCTCGTCGCTCGACGCGGTTTCGCAACGGCTATGCTTCCTCCATGTCTATATGCTCTAAGGTAAATACATGGGTAAATACTGAATGATGAAATTTTATAAAATTTATTGTTGGGTGCAATATGTGTTACGATAACATAAAGTTAATTATTATTTTTCTAAGAAATATCGTGTTTCTCAAATATTTGGAAATGGACGATAATTTTGGCTTAGGTACGATAATTTTACGCCCCTGGTACCAGGGGGTGGACACTCAATAGTTTTTGAGCAAAATTATTCGTCGGGTGGACCAGACTGCAGCCAACACAATAATGCTTTTCACTAGTAACTTACTAAAATGGTTGGTAAAATGGCGATCACGACGACCTCTGCCGATGTATACTTAATTTATATTTTGTTAAAAAAATACTATGGAGACTATAAGAAGGAGACCGAACTTGGTCTCCCCCACTCCTGCGAAAACGTGCTCGTTTTCTGCGCTCTAAATGTGGTATATATATTGTATATATAGCTAACATTTGCAATTAGCCGATCGACGCGCCTCTAGCAGAGTTTGACGAAAGCTCCGAATACAATACATTAGATCGCCATCTTTGACAGGTTGAAGCTGCCACGGCTGCCGGCAGAGGCGCCGCGATCGGCTAATTGCAATAGATATATGTATATAGAGCGCGGAAAGTGGTTACGTTTCTTATACATGGAGTTCGGTCTCCTTCTTATAGTCTCCATAAAAAATACATATGATTCAGGTATTTAGTTTTCAAACCAGGCACCAGATAGCGCTTCGATACGACAGTAATGCCACCACAAAATTTATGTGTGGGAATATTTATACCTTATTGTTGTGGTATGACTCTGGTCCACTACTTCTGAATAGCGAGTGGAGGGGAGCATCAAGTGTCCACCCCCTGCCTGGTACGATCAGCGCCATCTTTTAGGTTGCCAACACTGACTCATAGTCAATGATATCAGTGACTCGAGAAATCTAAAGTCCATCACTTATCGCGTTCTTGCAGGTTGCACGTCGCGTTTCGCGCCTCGAACCGGCACTTCAAACACGTGGGAGTTGTTGTAATTAAATTGCTTTTGTATGTACAAGTGATGCCATCGAAATGCAGGCCTTTCTAAAAACAGGAAAATTAGGAGCCGGCGACAGAAAGCCGTCATCAAGTTTCAGCGCGAAAAAGAGGCGGAAGGGTCCGTCCCCGCCATGGGTTGAAAAATAGTTAATATTTTCACACATTTATACAACATGATTATATTGTTTCAAAAATATTGTTGCCAAATTTTGGAGAGGATATTATCTGAACTCAATATACTGACAGGAATTATTTTCTCCCCAGCAGGCCCAAGACTGTAGAAGATGTCGTGGAACAAGCGGAGGTAGTCAAAGTTCTACAACAATGTTTAACAGGAGGAGATTTCCCAAATTTATTATTTTACGGGCCACCTGGAACAGGAAAAACCAGTACAATTCTAGCAGCGGCGAGACAATTATTTGGGGATATGTATAAGGATAGGATATTAGAGTTGAACGCTTCTGATGAGCGTGGCATCCAAGTTATCAGGGATAAGGTGAAGACTTTTGCACAGCTGACAGCTAGTGGAACAAAACCCGAGTAAGTCTGATCCTCATCTATTGCAACATTATACCTTGTTGGCCTGAATATATAAGACGACCCCTAATTTTTTACCTCCGAGCCAGGAGTTTTTTTTTTTGGATCAAAATATGAGCTGAATTTCAGGAGAAATATACCTATTGTCACAGGTGGATATTTATTGATAATATTGCATTTTTTTAAATACATTACACAATTCAACTTCAACCGAATAGATTGAACTTGAACGAAATATCTCATGAATAATTTGTTTATTCCAACTTTGGACTAATGCTTTTGGAAAATATTGAAATTCGAATTTTAGAATATACATTGCATTGCCCAATTGCATTATGATTTCCAGTCGATGATGCAAATCCTCTAAAAAGTCCTGAATGTAAGTCGAGCCCGAATATAAGTCGAGTACGGTTTTTGAGGGTGAAATCGTTACCATTAGCCTTGACTTAGATTCAAGGCCAATACAGTATGTACAGTTGGGCAATAAAGTTTTTGTAGGGTAAAAATTTAGGCTCGTGCATTTTAGCGCCTATACTGTTACGACCGATCGGTCAGCTAATCTGGCCCAACCCGACCTGTGGATATTTTGGAAGTATTTCTTACTTCACTTTGAGCAATTAATCTGCACAATTTGCCTTCTCACCTACCCACTCGTCAAACGTCGTCAACAAATACGTGAGGTAAAAACGCATGAGCCTAAACTTCGACCCTACAAGAATTTTATTGCTCAACTTTACATCTTTGGATTTCATCCCCTTATCTTAGTCTTGAAATTCCTATGTGAAAGACTTTCTAACTTGGGGCAGGAAGCTTACGATAATTAGTCTCAGGTGAATGAGGTATTCGTCTCAATTCGATCGGTCGTGAGTATATTGCCAATGATGATTCAGTAAAAGGTTTGAGAAACGTTTTGAGATGGCATTTTCTTAATTTTGCGGAGTGATATTTGCAGTTGATCTCAAGAGTTGTGATAAAAACTTTGATACCTCTTATTGACAACTGGACATTGAAAATGCTTAAAACAGACTTAAAAGTGTTGAGTATTAACTTTTCCGTCCATGAAAAGCATATACCTATCTAATGAAATATATTATGTATTTTGATTAGATTCATTCCTTGAATATCATTTCCAATGAATTGAGTGACTTCTCGACATTTTCATTTTCAATGATAACCACTTTATTCTGAGGCAATATCCCAGTACCATAGACTACTCTATGCACCATCTAGTGTCGGAAAATATCTGGACACTTTCACTGTGAGTACAATTCTCGATATGCCATATCGATAATACAAATTCGGCCCCAAACAGTTGTCAGCTGATTGATCAACCGATGAGTAGTGTTCGTCACAAATCTTTGATTTACAAGACATTTCGAAAGCAAAAGTAACCAACAAGTATACGGTAGATGTGATCCAGGTCTATTTGTTCTCATCAGCAGCTTAGATGTATGTCACCGAGATGAATTCGCTTACGGAGGTTCGAGCGAAACTAATGAGTCAAAGTAGTGTTTGAATTTTTTCGCTTGCTTAAGGAGGTTCGACCGAATCTTATGTAAAACGAATTTTCCAAGTTTAAGATTTGAAACTTCGTTTACATACAAATGAATACTTCATTGGTGTATTCTCAAAATTTGAGAACGATCCACGGTCTAGTTTCTTAGAAAAATAGTTTTAAATGTGACGTTTTTAAAGTTCTTATACACAGGCTCTTATGGCTGACAAGCTACCGGCATGACTTGTTTTATTATTGTCACTAATAATCGCCCAAGTTTAAGGAATAAAAAACCACGCGTAATAAAGTTGAATACTTATGATACCGTTAGCGATGTAATTATTGAAATAATTGAAGTTAAACTTGATTTTTCAATCTCGTTTATCGACAGTGATACATATTACCGAAAGTTTGGCAGCGTCGCGGGAGCAGCTGAGCGAAAAGAAAAAGATATACATATAATTTAAAGAAAATACGAGATGAGGAATTAATTTTTCCATTTTGCTAGATTTTCTTCACAAAATTTCCCTTTATATCTGCAATGCATGTGTATCCAAATGTCTTATACATATTCACATAACAGCGCGCTGTTGCCACATCTTTTCATCAAACCATATGAGTAAAAAACAACGAAGTCATTTCATTACTTTCTTTTATTGAATAAGTAACAATTATCAATTTATGAACTAGTTGTATTATTCTGAATAAAAATAATGAATTTTAATGACTATTGGAAGAATTAAGTAAGCGAAAAAATTCAAACACTACTTTAACTCATTAGTTTCGCTCGAAGCTCCTTAATCCTTCTAATAGTTGTTGAAATTCATTATTTTCATTTAGAATAATATAACAAGTTCATAAATTGATAATTGTTACTTATTCAATAAAAGAAAGTAACGAAATGACTTCGTTATTTTTTACTCATATGGTTTGTGTTATGTGTGTATGTATAAGATATTTGGATACACATGCATTGCAGATATGAAGGTAAATTTTGTGAAAAAAATTTAGCAAAATGGAAAAATTAATTTCTCATCTTGTCCCTTTTTAATTATATTCCTATCTTTTTCTTCTCTCTCAGCTGCTCCCGCCACGTTGCCAAATTTTCAGTATTATGTATCACTGTCGATAAACGAGATTAAAAAATCAAGTTTAATTTCTATTATTTCAATAATTACAACAGTAACGGTATATTGTTGAAATGTTATAATATTCTATAAGTATTCAAGTTTATTACGTGCGGTTTTTTATTCCTTAAACTTGGGAGATTGATATTGAAAATAATAAAACAAGTCATGGCGGTAGCTTGTCAGCCATAAGAGTCTGTGTATAAGAACTTTAAAAACGTTATATTTAAAACCATTTTCCTAAGAAACTAGACGGTAGATCGTTCTCAAACTTTGAGAATACACCAATAAAGTACTAATATTTAACTTGGAAAATTCTTTTTACATAAGATTCGCTCGAACCTCCTTAAGCAATTCTGTAAATCACCTGAAATATTAAATCATTGAAAAATTTCAAATACATCCAAACCCTTCATTCCCTACATGAGAGAAACTGCAAGTAAATCGGATCTAGTGAGTCCAGAGTATTATCACACAATTTCTTTTTTATAACACGTGCATGAAAAGTGGGGCGTTGCATGTCAGTTTAGCGGGAGGAAAGTGGCCGAATGCATACCAGGACTGCAAAGTAAGGTTGACGCATGCGCAGTCCACAATTATTTCACTTTCGTACCTTGGGAAACGTCCCGCCACTGACATGCACGCCCCACCTTCATGCACTTATTATAAAAAGTGCATTACTATGGCCAACTTTCGTTCCTAGCAACGCAATATACTATTCTATTCCTTAAGGGGAAATGAAAGCTGGTATCGCGCGACGGGGTGCCATCTATCGGATGATACAAATCTGTAAATTTTTTTTTCGCTTCTTGGAATTCCAAGAGCATCTGCCCTCCGTGCACTTTTCCTGTGTCACTGATATTAATTTCACATCGATAGGATGTGTTTAGCTGGGAAACGGACTGCCAAAAATTCAAGGTGTATAATTCACCTTGCATATCCCGTTAATGGTATAGAATTGCAGAATAGTATATTGCGTTGCTAGGGACGAAAGCTTGCCATAGTAACGCACAATATTTTTTATAGTAAGTGCATGAAGGTGGGGCGTTGCTCTCCCGCAAAACAGGGATAAAAGTGAACGAAATTTCTTCCAAGGGACAAAAGTAAAATAATTGCAGTCCTGGTATGCATTCGGCCGCTTTCGTCCCGCTAAACTGACATGTAACACCTCACACTGAGAAAATAATTCTGCTGTGACAACGTTAGAGCGCTCCGTAATTACTACTCGATAGCCAACACAGTAGAATCTGCTCTGCTGGTCGCGTTATCCTCACCATGTTATCCAGTATAAGGCACTGCGTTGCCTCTCTCGTAAAATGAACAGAGAGAGGCAACGCAGTGCCTTCTACTGGATAACATGGTGGGGATAACGCGACCAGCAGAGTAGATTCTACTGTGTTGGCTATCGAGTAGTAATGACGGAGCGTTCTAACGTTGTCACAGCGGAATTATTTTCTCAGTGCACGTTTCGTGCACGTGTTTTAAAAAATAGTTCAATGCCCATGAATTGAATGGGAAATTCTCTTACCTCCAAGGTTAGAGCATTTGACATTCTGCTCGAGATATATGTCGCAAAATGTAAATCACATCTTTCTTCATGATTTTATGTTTCAGTGGTAAACCATGCCCTCCGTACAAGATCATAATTCTCGATGAAGCAGACAGTATGACCAATGCAGCTCAAGCGGCTTTGCGGCGAACGATGGAGCGCGAGTCACGCAGTACAAGATTTTGCTTGATTTGTAATTACGTTTCTCGGATCATAGAGCCGTTAACTTCACGCTGCACAAAATTCAGATTCAAGCCATTGGGAGAAGAGAAGATCATCCAGCGATTGGAACTCATTTGTGAAGCGGAGAATTTAAAAGCTGACAAATCTGTATTGACTAAAGTTGTCGAAGCATCTGGTGGAGATTTGAGACGAGCTATTACATGCTTACAATCTGCCACAAGATTGAAAGGCAAAGATGTCAATATTACGGTAGACGATGTCTTGGAAGTGACTGGGGTCAGTCACTTGACTTTTATAAAGCTTCTTCGGCAATGTTGATGTTTTAGTATAACATGTGATAATACTATTTTATTATGATATAATATATTACGTATGACTTCAATCAAGAACATAATCATCTTATGTGTAGGTGATTCCAGACAAATGGCTGGATGAGATGATTGAAATGTGCAAATCGAAAGATTACAGCCAGGTGGAAGGGTTCATCGATAATTATATGATGGAAGCCTATGCCGTGTCTCAGGTGATGATGATATATAATCGAATTATTATTAATTTTACCCTGTTTTATCATTGTTTGAAATTGAGTTAATTTAATGAAGATTCACTCACTTGGAGCTCAATATTTCACTTTCACTTAATAATTTACAATTATTCCAGGTTATTGCACAATTGAATGAAAAGATAATTTATTCCAACGAACTTTCTGATAAACAGAAGACAATAATTGGGGAAAAACTTGCGGTTTGTACTAGCACCTCTATTCTCTTATTGATTTAATGATGAACTCGACATACATAATACCCGAATGGGAAAAAATAAATATAGGTAATTATTATTCGACTTGTCTTTCAACAGGAATGCAGTTATCGATTATTGGAAGGGGGTAGCGAATATATGCAACTAATTGATCTTTGTTGTGGTATCATGAAGGCATGCGAAGTTGATTAGGGTAAAGTGGATAAATTAGGATAAGGTATCCAATGATCACAACACTTGCGGAATTAGAAATTTCTTTTAATTATGTATGCACTTATATTTTTCTAATAAAAAGCTAACTATGAAAATCAATTGGTTCACTCATTGAAGTTTAATGGTGGTGATGATGATGATGATGATGATGATGATGATGATGATGATGATGATGATGATGATGATGATGATGATGATGATGATGATGATGATGATGATGATGATGATGATGATGATGATGATGATGATGATGATGATGATGATGATGATATCCTGCGATCCTGAGCTTGTGATTCATTATCATTATCAGTCTGTAATTATAACCGACCGATCAAGCAGTGGAACATTTTTTTCAGCCAGAGCAAGGAAATATAAATCATTACTCTGCCATAAAATAAATATTACTTACAAGTGAATTACTTTGATATTCTATAATTGATTATCATTATCATACTTCCGTTACACTCTTTATGTAGTTTACAAATAATTCTGAATTGCATTTCACAGACTTATATCATTCTAAACATTTCATCATAAAGTTATTTTCTCTAACATTCAAGTCGGAGCAGATATTACATTTCTTTTTAGTCAACATTACCATAGCTGTGCAAGGAAATCTGCTAATAAGACTATCGCCACAACTATGTCTGGTACAATCACAGTTTCAAATAGTTTTCACCAATAAGTATAAAATATCTTATAAATAAAATGTACAGCTAAATCATACATCGAAAATTGGAAATGATCACTTCACTACTTACACTACATTACAAGTATATTAATACTGAAAATACCTAGCCAGATGTCTATACAAAAATATGCTCGGTTTCATACTGCTGATAATTGATTTCGTTCGTTAATTTCGATACAACAATTCCTTGTTCTGCAGATAATACTTTTAGAGGTACCTATGTAATGAATTTCAACGATTTCTTATGTAACTACAAGTCACTAATTCGGAATTAATTATTATTACTGGTGTAAGCTTGTCGATGGGTCTACTAGAATATAATACATTTTATCCAAGTTGAGATAGCCAGATAAATTTTCCAATTATCAAACATTGTCAAAGTCGTTTTGAGAATGAAAATCCAAAACTGGCCCCCGTGTTTACAATAACTCTTAAAGCCTATTACTGCAACTAGAGCATACGCATGCATACAAGCAGTGCCGGATTATCGCCTAGGACTACAAGGCCTGGACCTAGGGCGGCAAATTTTTAGGGGCAGCACTCTACCGAATTATTGCCTAGTTCGACGGCATAAAGCCCCTGGAGGCAACAGCACAAAAAGCACTTTGTGGTCATCGAATTTATGAAGCATGCAATACAGACAGGTATTAGGACGGCAAATAATTTCGGGGCCGAGTTGCGGCGAATTCAATAATCCAGCACTGCATAAAAGTACGGATGCGAATGGGTGTGAGATGACAAATGAAAGCATAATGTTAATTTTCAATAATTTAATAACCTACTTTCATAAAGGCAGTGATAACATAGAATTATTATACCGAGAAGATTCGGTGAGAGTAGACAGCCCCCTTCCTACGCCAAAACTAACACAGGCGCGCACCGCATGCGTGAGGGTCGGCGGGCGGGGCTAAGCGACCAGTGGTGCTTCTACCGAATCTTCCGCGCTAGGCCGAGTCCGCATAGCCCACCTTGATACTTAACCTAAAAAGCAATCATCGCATTGACCACGGAAAAGAATGAACGCGAATAAAATGAATTTGCCTGATGTGAACATTTATTTTCGAAATTTATGAACGAATTTGAAATCAAATATCAATTAATTGGATATAAGTATTGATTATCAGTGTTTAGGATCGATATTTGAGACGAAATGGAACAGGTAAGTGGAGGGTAAATCATTGAAGACAGCATGGTCGAGAATTGGTTTATTTATCGATTTATTTATTTATTAACAGAAAATAAAATTCATCAACGATTATTGGTTAATCGAGGGATCCATTACTGTTGAATTATGACGTACGTCCAAACTTATCGGCGATTGAATGCTTGGGAATCGAAGAGAGGCTACCGATGAGCCACTGTCGAACGTAGTAGACTTTTACTCAAACCATTTTTGTTTCTTAACGACTACTTCTATCGAAGACCGGAGTGCTGGTATGTACCTCAGCGAGGCTTCATAGCGTGCGGAGGGGCTTTGTCACAGGAGTTTGTAGTGCAATGAGGTAGCGTACGAGGAGCTTCGTTGCAAGCGTTTGTAGCACGTCCACGATATTCATCGAACATTTCTTGCTCGTCCAATGAGCATTCAACGTTCATGTCTCGTAGCAGGCGGAGAAGCTCCGTCTCAGATGTTCGTGGTGCGATGAGGCAGTGTACGAGGAGCGTTGTTGCAAAGGTTTCGTAGCACGTCGACAATATGCAGTCCTTCTCTGGACTCTGGCCAAGCCTTGCCGCATAAAAATTTGATAGAAAATGCTCGTCGACGCACTGCGAACCCTTGCAACAAAGCTCCTCGTACGCTGCCTCGTCGTACTGGGAACATCTGCGACGAGGCTTCTTCGCCTGCTACGAGACATGAACGTTGAATGGTCATTAGACGAGTAAGAAATGTTCGATGAATATCGTCGACGGGCTACAAACCCTTGCAACGAAGCTACTCCGTACGCTGCCAAGCCTCGCCGACGCTGTTGCTAGCTCTCGCTTCTTCGATCCCTGCTTGGTTCTCGATCACTCTTCGCAGTCTGTTGCCTGAGGTCAGTTTGGACAACGACGCCGGCGATATTTCTCCTCAAGAGTTAGCGGGCGATCAGTCATTGGGTACGTAGGATACAAAGTTAACGGACATCAAAAGACTTACAAGACTTATAAATTCTCATGATAGTCAGTTATACTCTCACCTTGCTGTTTCAGAGGAAGTAACGATGTCCTGGGATGGCAACATCTTCTTCAACGAGTATGAGTTTATTCTTCTCAGACACCTGATTTACGACGAACTACATACTCCTGCGACAAAGCCCCTCCGTACGCTATGAAGCCTCGCTGAGGTACATGTCAGCACTCAGGTCTCCGATAGAAGTAGTCGTTAAGAGACGAAAATGGTTTCAGTGAAAGTATACTACGTTCGACAGTGGCTCATCGGTAGCCTTTCTTCGATTTCCAAGCATTCAATCTCTGATAAGTTTGTGCGTACACCATAATTCAACAGCAATGGATCCCTCGATTAACCAATAATCGTTGATAAATTTCGTTTTTCTGTTTCAGACCTAAGGACGTGGCCTGTGGGTGGCAGCCTTATCCTCGATGACTTCATTCTCTGCATTGTACTCTGATCAAATGATTCATTATGTTATTATTAAACTAAAGTTGACACAAACACCGAAAACTTTCTCACGAATTCTTAATTTTCATTAGATTGAATACTAGTATTCCGAACAGATGTTTTGAATAAAATCTAGATCTGAAAATAAATGAATCAATAAATAAATCAATAGATAAACCAATTTTTGACCATGTTGTCTTCAATGATTCACCCTCCACTTACCTGTTCCACTTTGTCTCAAATATCGCTCCTAAACACTGATAATCAATACTTAAATTCAATTAATTGATATTTAGTTGTTATTAGTTGATAAATCTTAAAATAAATGTTCACGTCAGGCGAATTCATTTTATTCGCGCTCATTCTTTTCCGTGTTCAGTGTGATGATTGCTTTTTAAGTCAAGTATTTATCGAGTTAGCGCGGATGGGCTATAGTATTTATCGAGTTAGCATGGATGGGCTATACGGATTCGGCCTAGCGCGGAAGATTCGGTAGAAGCACCACTGGTCGCTTAGCCCCGCCCGCCGAGCCTCACGCACGCGGTGCGCGCCTGTGTTAGTTTTGGCGTAGGAAGGGGGTTGTCTACTCTCACCGAATCTTCTCGTTATATTTTGTACCCACTATACTATATACCGTGCGTTTTCGTGCAAGCGCGACATGCCTAGATCAGAGGATAGCCGAAAGTACGCCCTATTTTATGCAGTTGAGGGTACACGTCATGTATAATATTCCATTATTTTTTACACTGAAGCCTTAACGGCAAGCCGTCAGATGTCGAGCCTCAATGTTTTCATTAAACAGCAATTGCTTATTACTAGAGGCGCTTTCCCGTTGGAATCAAAGTTATCCGAGATCACTTTAGATTCTAACCTTACCCGAAATGCAGCGTTTTTATTGGTTGGCATTGTTCAATAAAAACGCTGCATTTCGGGTAAGGTTAGAATCTAAAGTGATCTCGGATCACTTTGATTCCAACGGAAAAGCGCCGTAGACAGCCCATCAAGGACTTGGTGACCACTAAAACAATTGCCAATTCAGACTCTTGGCCACCTCAACACGACTCATTTGTGGACGGTTGCATATAATAGGGCGTATGTTAGGTTATCTTCGGATCTAGACACGTCCGCTTCCACGGAAACGCACGGTATATAAAGGGAGAATTCCTAACGTCTGAACAGTCGGAGCAGCGTTGTGGTGGCCAACAGTAAAAATTGTAAATTGTTACATTGGTTTTGGGCTTTATTATTTTTTGAAATTAAAAAAAACAATTGCCGGCGCTGGACTCTTGGCCACCTCAACGCTACTTCAAGTGTTCAGACTAGGGATGGGCGATATATATCGATATATCGATATATCGATATTCTCACGCAAAAATATCGATATTTATCGTCGATATTCAGTGGTCCGATATATTGCCGTATCGATATCGTAGGTGCCGATATCGAATGTCGATATTGACAGCAATGTCGGAGTTGTGCCTAGTCTGCACACGCACTTTCACATCGGGTATATTCAGGGTCTTAGCCAATCACTGAATTTCCACAACAGAAGTGACTAATCAGTTGACAGATTTCTTGAATATTTTCAAATATATCCGATCTTGAAGTGCGTGTGCAACCCAGGCATAATGCCTACGACTTCATATCGATATATCGAAATATCGATACACCAATCTCCGATATTTAGGCGTATCGATATTTTGTACGTCGATACGTATCGATATGCAATATCGATATTTTTTTAAATATCGCCCATCCCTAGTTCAGACGTTAGGAATTTACTCTGTATATACCTACATCTATCTATACAGGGGAAAAGTCTAATGTCCGAGCACGTGGAGCAGTGTTCAGGTGGCTGAGAATCCAGCGCCGGCAATTGTTTCCCAATTTCAACGGATAAGAAAGCCCGAAATCAATATAACAAGTGACAATTCTGACTGGTGGCCACCTCAACGCTGCTCCGAGTGTTCGGACGTCAGACATTCACCCCGTATGTATGTATACCTATATGGATTAGTCAACCAATTCTCACCTAGCGATCCGTTGATTTTGATTTGGAGGCGATGATTGGTAAAATATTACCCCGTAATTCAACAGGCTTATAAGTAAAAAAAAAGTCCAAATTTTCTGAAGAAATATCAGATTAGTTGAATGGCTCCCAGTTTCCACAGACCGAAAATTGATGTCTATTTTATACCTTACATACAGGTGCTGTCTAGCTTCACTTAAAACTGAATTTCGTCCAGTGAGATTCAAAGAGATGACTGTGAATCGAATTTGACAATTCTTTTTTGGTTTTTACTACAAAAACTTCACCTAAATTATGGTGTAATAGATCTCATAGTAATAATAGCTATAACTGATAGTTTTTGAGGTGTGAATTTTTAATAAGCGTTTCTTTCATGCAATTCAAGAATTCATGAGATTTGTATGCCGGAAACTACCCGTTGTGGATGTCATTGCCAAGGAAAAAATTTGACGTTAATTCAGGTGAGGTTCATGAAAAAAAATATTGAAGAGCAAATCAATGATGATTTTTTCAAACAATCATTTTAGACTGCTCGTTGAGAGTTGGTGGATTGATCCATACAGGGTAAATTCCTGACGTCCGTCCACAAAGGATCATGTTGAGGTGGCCGAGAGCCAAAATCAGCAATTGTGTTAGTGGTTACTGAGTCCTTGATTGGCTGTCTAGTGGCAAACAATTACTGATCTCGACTCTCGGCCACCTCTACACGATTATTGGTAAATGGACGTTGGGAATTCACACTGTATATTTGTAATACATACCTAATTACTATGATTTCTTGAGTTTTGATCTTCAATACCAGATGCGTAAATGAAGACATAGTTTGGTCTGCTAACAAATATTCAATTGTGTGAAATTTTCACAGCTAGTATACATACCGTTAGTATTCGTGGATGCGGGTCACTCGATTCCCCGAGTGCGCCACGAGTGACCCGCATCCACGAATACTCACGGTATGTATATACATAGAATGAGCTTGATAACCTTGACACATAAATTCTGAATGGTATATGATCGATCTGCCAAAATTTCAACTTGGAGTCTATGCCTAGGAAAAGAAATATACAACAGAAATTCTCTTATGAAATGTGATCAGTTTTGTATATTGGTCCATAACTTTTTCTCACACAATTATGAAACTGGAACGTCGTCGACAGCCTTTCTGTAGACCATTATCATTAACTGCAGATAACTGCAACTAAGTACAATCAATTTGCTAACATACGTATTCATATCAACTAGAATCTACTCTTCTGGCGCCTACAAGTCAACTTCAGATAGAATATGGATTCTGCATTAGCTGTGGTTATTCAGTTCTGTAAAAAAAATATAATTCAGAACAGTTTACCCGGATATCAGAACAGTCAAGAAGTATCATACAAACATATACGGGGTGAATGTCTAACGTCCGAACACTCGGAGCAGCGTTGTGGTGGTTACTAGGCAAAATTGTCAATTGTTATATTGGTTTTGGGTTTTCTTATTTGTTGAAATTTGGAAACAATTGTCGGCGCCGGATTCTCGCCCACCTCAACGCTGCTTGGAATGTGCGGACGTTAGATAATCTCCCTGTGGGTATAAGTAGCATGAAGCGTAAGGAAATCACAAAGTTGAGGTAAATTAGAAAGAATCGGAGAGTAACATTGATAATTATTTCGTAATCACACCAAAAGTACTCAAACAGCAGAACATGTTTCCTTGCAATTTATTTATAACTGTATTCTAGCTTTCTAATTATTATGTGACCAGCCAGTAATGAACCAGGAAAGAAGTGAGATGAACATTTGGCTAGAATTCCAGAAGGCGAGACAATGAAAAAATGGTTCCGTGGCCTGTGAAAACTTTCTGTATATTTATCTGTAGAGATTAAGAGGCTTTGTCGATACAAAAATGTATTGCTCGCACCTTCCCTTGATAGCCGTAAAGCGATGGCGGCGAGCGCGCTAGCTCCGATTGTGGGAGTATAGATTGAGCCGAGCATTGTCACGTCACACAAAGAGATCATAAAGACGTGTTTTGTGGAAGTAACAAAAAGACTATAATCAGGAGAAGATAACCTGAGGGTTATTATTGATAAAACCCTCTAACATCCAAAACTATCAACAAATGTCGACTTTGTGTACCGGATTTTGACAACATTATTTCACTCATTTACCTCTGAAATTTTCATAGTGACAATCTTCAATCAAACATTAGAACCAAAATTACACGTAGTCTTACCTTAATAGGGAGGTGGCTGATGTTGGTAAGGATGTTGGGGTGGTTGATTTAAGTGTCGTTGTAGATGAGCTACCAATTGGGGCGTAGGCTGTTGTCCACCACCTCCGCCTTGTTGCTGTTGTTGCTGCATGGCTAGCATTTGTTGCCGCATGCGTTGTTGATTTATTGCTTGCTGTTGACCAGTTTATAGTAACGTTAATTTTGAAAATATGCCAAAGGATAGGAACCAAATTAAGACATACTGAATCTGATATAACGCAGCAAGAGAAACTGCTCAAATAAGTAATCGAAAGTGGGTCAGATGTATACAAGTAATTAGTTGAAAAATAAAAAATGAATAGAAGCTTAAGCCATTTTTCTCTACATCTAATGTAATTCATCCGTGCATCTGTAATTTACAAAGTGATCTGTATGCTATGATTTCGTCTTTCTCAGATTAAGAGTACAATTATTCCGTCTCATACCTACATTAGATAGTAATATTTTTTTGGTATCATAGCCGTAAAATTCGATTTTATGGCCCGTTTTCAGTCCGTAAAATGATTTTTCACGAACGTAGGTCCGTAATAGAATATTGCATTGCTAGGGACGAAAGTTGGCCATAGTAACGCACGATATTTTTTATAATAAGTGCATGTCAGTAGCGGGACGTTTCCCAAGGGACGAAAGTGAAGTAATTGTGGACTGCGCATGCGTCAACCTTACTTTGCAGACCTGGTATCACTGATCTCTATATACTGACTGGATAGTGGACTGGGACTGTTGAGTGAAACCAATTGATCAGCGCCATTTGCAATTTTTTCGGTCAAAGTCTACGCGGGCAGTTCAAATTTATACATGAAATACACATTTTCTTTTGAAAACTACTTTTTCAAAGTTATTTTTCGGTCGAACTAAGCTAGAAATAACGGAATCCTGAATAAAGTACACATATTCAGTCGGACCCGGGTCTTAAACTGTGCATCTAATCGTAATTCCCGCGTAGATTTTGACCCAAGTTTCGGCGTTCCTCCGACCCCACCAAGCCCCTGGCCTGGCTTCTAATGGTTTCACGCTGCGCCTGTAGTAAGAGTACCAGTCCACTATCCAGTCAGTATATAGAGATCAGTGCCTGGTATGCATTCGGCCACTTTCGTCCCGCTAAACTGACATGCAACGCCCCGCTTTTCATGCACGTGTTATAAAAAATAATTTTTCATGGACGTAGATCCGTAAAATGAAAAATTTCTAAAATTAGCCAGTTTTCGATGATAAATCATTTATGTCGGTTATTTTTCAATAACAAAACTTTTTCCATCAGTTGACAACGCTAATAAAGAAGATTTAGTTTGAACTAACGTGTATTTTTTATTCATTTGTGCATGTATTCTTTTCTTTCATTCATTTTACCCATCTATTCTTTTTTATTAATTTTATTCATTTATTCATATATTATTCGTACGTATTTCTTGATATATTTTTCCTAACTGAGTGCGCAAGATTCGATTTTTTTTTTTTAGATTTATTCTCAACACGTTGACTATTCTTATTGTATCAAATGAAATTTATTTTTCGGTACTCGGGGGGCTTCGCCCCCCGAACCCCCTACCGGAACTTCGCCTCTGGACCCGACCAGGGATGAGTCTACTCAATGGTTTTTTAATATTCCATACAAGTTATCATCTCTGTCGAATTTTGCGCAACTCGTTACACAAAAATATGTAATTTTGGCGATTTTCATCGTCGCATTGTCCTATATTTTTATGAAAAGCGATTTTAGTTGCGAATTTTACGGCAAAGATACCAAAGAAAAATGTTCGTCACTCAGCCGTACTCTTCTACGGCCTTGTGACGAAATAGTACATTGTGTATCAAGGGCGGAAAGAACTATATTGCGAGTGTGCAATATGCGGCATGAGCCGAAGGCGGGTGTGCTGCATGCACACTCGCCAAAATAGCCTTGCGCCCGTGATATACACACGATATTTTTCTTAACACCTGCTCTGCATAAATGCCTCTGTTGAGACCGAGTGAGCGGGCGCAAAACAGGACTTTGCGCCCGAGGGCGGACAAGGAGTCCCTTCCGCCCGCTTTTAGCGTATTTTCCGCCCGCTAAAAGCGGGCGGAAGGGACTCCTTGTCCGCCCGAGGGCCGCAAAGTTCTGTTTTGCACCCGCTCAAGAGGTCGCAAAGGGGCATTTTCGGAGCAGGTGTGAAGAAAGATACTATTGAAACATCGCTAAACTGCAAAGCTCTTACCTGCTGAAATTGTTGGTTTTGTTGTTGTAGCCCAATGCTACCTGCTCCAACTCCAGCAACACCAACTGAACCTGGCTTTCCACCAGCTTGTCTGTATGGGGGGGCTGGTTGATTTTGAACTCCGCCACCCATCGGCCCCATAGCGTTCATCGTAACGTTTGGCGCCTTTAAAAAACATGAGATATACAATTGACACCAAATATGGTACATACACGGAGAAAAGTGTATACTAAATTTCCTCATACTAGTATAGCAATGGTTGGAGACACTGTCTAATATGACGATCATTCCTATACTGTATACCAAATGTCACCATGCATAATAGAAATATTTTTATATGCATCGTGAGATTTAGTATACAGTGTAGGAATGATCGTCATATTAGACAGTGTCTCCAACCATTGCTATACTAGTATGAGGAAATTTAGTATACACTTTTCTCTGTGTATTGTGTGGAAATAAGGAAATTTGGAAATAAACTAATCGTGGATACAAGTCACACCTAGCCCGAGTCGAAATTTAGCGCCTACTTTAACACTCGTAGCATCCTGAGTCGAAATTTAGCGCCAACTTTAACACTCATAGCAACCTGAGTCGAAATTTAGCGCCTATTTTGATACTCATAGCATCCAACTCAACGTCTCTAGATCCTGTTTAGACCTCAAACTCCTATTTTGAACCTACAAGTCCTCTATAGTCGAAATTCAGCGCCCGCTTGAGTACTCATAGCGCACAAATGAACCTCTTTTCAATCCGTTCGACCTCGAGCTCCAATTTAGGACCTCCCCCGAGTCGAAATTTACCGCCTGCTTAGAACCTCAGAATTGGGAAGTTGGGAGGTTTTTGAGGGTCTAGTGAGGTTTATTTTGTATGGGAATTGAAACCCTCTTTAGCGCCTAAAACTCGTAGTTACCGGACAAATGCAGCATTTTAGGGTCAAATTAGGATCTCACGAGAACCTCGCAAAACCCTCACTACACCCTGCCGCGCAGCGGTGCAAGGCTGCATTGAGGGTTAAATGAGGATCTCACGAGAACCTGCTATCCCCGCCGCCGCCAGATCTTCAGATTACGCAACGACCGCAATAAACTGCTGAAAACACATATATTCCTAGAATTAGCCAATAAAGTCTTCTTAAAAGCACATCATCATTTCGTACAGAACAAGCTAAGATGGGCTTTCGGCACTGCTCTTATCTAACTTTTGAAACATACGTATCTTGTGCAAACGGAGGTTATTGGAATTCGAAATTGGAGGGATGTATGGGATTTTTCCGAAAACATCGAGTTTGATAATTGCAAAAATCATGACTGCATGAAGGTGAACGATTGAAATATCTTTTCATTATTCTATATGAAAACAAAATTCATGATTTACGTAATATACCGAGAAGATTCGGTGAGAGTAGACAGCCCCCTTCCTACGCCAAAACTAACACAGGCGCGCACCGCGTGCGTGTGGCTCGGCGGGCGGGGCTAAGCGACCAGTGGTGCTTCTACCGAATCTTCCGCGCTAGGCCGAGTCCGCATAGCCCACCTTGATACTTAACCTAAAAAGCAATCATCGCACTGAACACGGAAAAGAATGACCGCGAATAAAATGAATTTGCCTGATGTGAACATTTATTTTCGAAATTTATGAACGAATTTAAAATCAAATATCAATTAATTGGATTTAAGTATTGATTATCAGTGTTTAGGATCGATATTTGAGACGAAATGGAACAGGTAAGTGGAGGGTAAATCATTGAAGACAGCATGGTCAAGAATTGGTTTATTTATTGATTTATAGATTTATTTATTTATTAACAGAAAAATGAAATTCATCAACGATTATTGGTTAATCGAGGGATCCATTGCTGTTGAATTATGGCGTACGTCCAAACTTATTGGAGATTGAATGCTTGGGAATTGAAGAGAGGCTACCGATGAGCCACTGTCGAACGTAGTAGACTTTTACTCAAACCATTTTTGTTTCTCAACGACTACTTCTATCGAAGACCGGAGTGCTGGCACGTACCTCAGCAAGGCTTCATAGCGTGCGGAGGGGCTTTGTCGCAGGAGTTTGTAGTGCGATGAGGTAGCGTATGAGGAGCTTCGTGGCAAGCGTTTGTAGCACGTCCACGACATTCATCGAACATTTCTTGCTCGTCCAATGAGCATTCAACGTTCATGTCTCGTAGCAGGCGGAGAAGCTCCGTCTCAGATGTTCGTGGTGCGACGAGGCAGTGTACGAGGAGCTTTGTTGCAAGGGTTCGTGGCACGTCGACGATGTGCAGTCCTTCTCTGGACTCTGGCCAAGCCTTGCCGCACAAAAATTTGATAGAAAATGCTCGTCGACGCACTGCGAACTCTGGCAACGAAGCTCCTTGTACGCTGCCTCATCGCACTGCGAACATCTGCGACGAATCTCCTTCGCCTGCTACGAGACATGAACGTATAATGGTCATTAGACGAGTAAGAAATGTTTGATGAATATCGTCGACGGGCTAAGAACCCTTGCAATAAAGCTCCTCGTACGCTGCCTCGTCGCACTAGGAACATCTGCGACGAAGCTCCTTCGCCTGCTATGAGACATGAACGTTGAATGGTCCCTAGACGAGTAAGAAATGTTCGATGAATATCGTCGACGGGCTACAAACCCTTGCAACGAAGCTACTCCGTACGCTGCCAAGCCTCGCCGACGCTGTTGCTAGCTCTCCCTTCTTCGATCCCTGCTTGGTTCTCGATCACTCTTCGCAGTCTATTGCCTGAGGTCAGCTTGGACAACGACGCCCGCGATATTTCTCCTCAAGAGTTAGCGGGCGATCAGTCATTGGGTACGTAGGATACAAAGTTAACGGACATCAAAAGACTTATGAGACTTATAAATTCCCATGATAGTCAGTTATACTCTCACCTTGCTGTTTCAGAGGAAGTAACGATGTCCTGGGATGGCAACATCTTCTTCAACGAGTATGAGTTTATTCTTCTCAGACACCTGATTTACGACGAACTACAAACTCCTGCGACAAAGCCCCTTCGTACGCTATGAAGCCTCGCTGAGGTACATGTCAGCACTCAGGTCTCCGATAGAAGTAGTCGTTGAGAAACAAAAATGGTTTGAGTAAAAGTCTACTACGTTCGACAGTGGCTCATCGGTAGCCTCTCTTCAATTCCCAAGCATTCAATCTCCGATAAGTTTGGACGTACGCCATAATTCAACAGCAATGGATCCCTCGATTAACCAATAATCGTTGATGAATTTCATTTTTCTGTTAATAAATAAGTAAATCTATAAATCAATAAATAAACCAATTCTTGACCATGCTGTCTTCAATGATTTACCCTGCACTTACGTGTTCCATTTCGTCTCAAATATCGATCCTAAACACTGATAATCAATACTTAAATCCAATTAATTGATATTTGATTTTAAATTCGTTCATAAATTTCGAAAATAAATGTTCACATCAGGCAAATTCATTTTATTCGCGGTCATTCTTTTCCGTGTTCAGTGCGATGATTGCTTTTTAGGTTAAGTATCAAGGTGGGCTATGCGGACTCGGCCTAGCGCGGAAGATTCGGTAGAAGCACCACTGGTCGCTTAGCCCCGCCCGCCGAGCCTCACGCACGCGGTGGGCGCCTGTGTTAGTTTTGGCGTAGGAAGGGGGTTGTCTACTCTCACCGAATCTTCTCGGTATAATTACATTTTCAAATGATCCGCTCTGCTGATAGTAACGATTTATCAATTATTGATATCCCTCCATAATAATTATTTATCAAAATGATGCATAATGTCGTAAAATGATGTCCTACATTTAATTACTAAAATAATGCACGATATGGAAAATCGCATCATTAATTGAGATCGGACTTTATGAGTATCAAAGTACGCGCTGAATTATTATTCCGGAGGACCTGGAGGTCCTAAATTGGAGCTCGAGGTCGAACGGATTAAAAAGAGGTTCATTTGTGCGCTATGAGTACTCAAGCGGGCGCTGAATTTCGACTACAGAGTTGTTAGATTGAAAATACGAGTTTGAGATCTAAATAGGATCTATAGAGACGTTCAGTGGCGTAGCCAGGATGGGGCAGGGGTGGGCACGGCCCCCCCCAGAAGTCCCGGTGCCCACCCCAGAAGAAAACCGATAGTACTTAAATTTAAATAATCGATTAAGATTATCGATAATATAATCATTTATGTGACGAATTGTTTTTTTTTTTGTCAAGGCAGGCCCTCCTAGGACCCCCCCAGCACAAAAAGCTGGCTACGCCACTGGAGACGTTATGAGTTGGATGCTATGAGTATCAAAGTAGGCGCTAAATTTCGACTATGGAGGACTTGTAGGTTCAAAATAGGAGTTTGAGGTCTAAACAGGATCTAGAGACGTTGAGTTGGATGCTATGAGTATCAAAATAGGCGCTAAATTTCGACTCGGGGAGAGTCTCACGAGAGTCTCGGGAGGTAGACACTGATTTCAATACTACACTAGGACCTTGATTTAACGGTCAGTGGCGGGACCGGCTACGCATCTACCCTGTTAAATCGAGGTTGCGTACGTTCCGCCCAAGCATTATCTGCGCACCAGCCGGGCCCCGGCCGCTGTCGTCAGCAGTGCCGTACAATGAAGTGCGCAACGGCGCGGTCTATTTTGCATCAATATATAGACGTTAACATAACCTCCAAAATGCCCCTTATGTGCCACTATTAATGTATGCGGGCCTGACCGCGGAGACATGAAGCGATCCCCACTATCTCCCACCACGCGGCAAACCGGTCGATAGATGCGACATGGTGGGGACCGTCGCTTAAATCGAAGGCCGTTAAATCGAGGTCCTAGTGTACTAAGGATACTACGCCTCGGTTGCACCTATACGTAACACACGCAGCCGATGCGTGGTACCAAAATTCCAAAAGGAATATCTCGGATACTGTTTCAGTATCTGCCTCAATACCATACCAGTATGGTGGTAAACGCCATACATTTCTCTCCGTGTACATTAGCAATAGGACGTTTGTATTTCGCTGACAACTTATGTTTTATGAGATATCGCACACCTAGATCTAAACTGGGACAAGTCAAAAAATCTTATTTTTCAATATGAGGAAAAAACGTTTTGCTCCAATTATGCCTTTGGATAATTAATTAATTAAATGATTATTATTCACAATAAATATAATTATATAATATTACTACCAATAATATTATAATAATTATATCATTATATAATTATTATTGATTATTTATTAATTTTGACAACGAATTTTGAAACCGAGACGAGATCGAGACGAGACTGAAAATTCAGCTATTTTACGAGACCGAGACGAGATTCTTCAAAATCTCGTCTCGTCTCGTCTCGTGCGCAGCCCTACACACAGTTAATAATTTGACAGTAATAATTTCACTGAGTGTATCGGCTGATACCTTCTCTCAATAATAATATTCTATTTATATTCTATATATTTTATTCTATAATTCTTTTCTTCATTAAGGGGGTTTCCCAGTCTGGAGCTCCGGAACGCGTGCATGTTTTTCGAAGCGTTGTGCCGTTGAGGGTCGTAGAAGGAGAATAAATGAAAGAATATGTTTCGAAAGTGCGCAACTTAAGCTTTAATTTGAAAGAAACGAGTTGACAATATCATCAAAATTACGACCGTTATGGCCGTTGAAGTAAAAAGCAGCGTCGAAAACGGTAGACAAGATTGTAACCGAACGGAGTATTTGAAACCCAAAAACAAGGAGTCATTTTGATGGTCAAAGTACCATCTAAGCTTCTATGGAACCGATTTTCGATAAACCGAAATTTGGGCGAGTTGCAAATCTTTAAATCAAAAAACTTGGATTTCCTCGATTTTGACAATCGTTTTTGTAAGTTAATAATAAAACAAAAGACGAACGGCTAATCCGTTCCATAGAAGCTTAGATGGTACCTTGACCATCAAAATGGCTCCTTGTTTTTAGGTTTCAGATACTCCGTTCGGATACAATCTTGTTTACCGTTTTCGAAGCTGCTTTTTACTTCAACAGTCATAACGGTCGTAATTTTGATGATATTGCCAACTTTTTTGTCTCAAATTAAAGCTCAAGTTGCGCACTCTCAAAACATATTCTTTCATTTATTCTCCTTATACAACCCTCAACGGCACAACGCTTCGAAAAACATGCACGCGTTTTGGAGCTCCAGACTGGGAAACCCCCTTAATATTTTTTTATTCTAATTTCTCAAAGCCCTCGAAAAACTTCTCGCGGGTCAAGAACAAGAAACATTATTTATTATTATTATTTCATCATTTCTGTTACTATACCGTTATTATTGGTACTAACTTTTTGTTACCTCGTTGCACGTTTACCCACTGACACATCAAAGAGCCTACTGTAACACATGCAACGACCCCTATAGGTATTTATCCTTAGATCCAATGAACAATACAATATATCGCAACAACTATCAAGATGATATCGAGACATTCAAATATGGGATGTTAAACTGAGAATCCGAAAATCATGAAGATAGCCCGTGCAGAAATTTGATAGGGAAGGCCTGAGGACACATTGGGCTCCAGGCAGTTTTTATCGGGGATTTGATAGTTGGGATTTTATGGCGATGACCTCGCCTTCGGCTCGCCTCCGACTCGACTTCGGGCTCGTAGTACTACACCTTCACACTCGCTGTGCGGCATTGCCGCCTTTACGCTCTTGTATCGAAAAATACTATTACTCGTGACCAGTGGAACCTTCAGGTTGTTAGGAATATGACAGCTGCGTGTTGGAGCAGAGTCACGAAGTAAGCCACCGGTGATTGGCAAATAAAATATTTGTAGAAGGGAAATTTGATTTGAAAAAACGCCAGGAAAAATATTGAGTCACAGGGACACCATCGATGAACATTACTGTACCTGGGGATTTGATAGTTGGGACTAGGTTGTGCTGACCTAATTGGGGCCAAGACGGGTTCTATTGGGGATTGAATAGCTGGGATTTGGTTGTGATGGCTGAATTGGACCCCAGAAGGGTTTTATTGGGGATTCGATAGTTGGATTTTAGTTGTGATGACGTATACTTGAGCCCCAGTTGGGTGAGTATTATTTTCTCGAATAGTTCTAAGAGTTTTTTTTCTCCTTAGGAGGCTCGTTGTGCTCCACCCTCCCCTACATGTTATTTTCATTTTCATTATACATAAACGCGAATAATAGTGTATCAAAAAAGCAATAATAAAATAGTTGTTCGACAAAATTATTCTCGTATATTCATAAATATAATTATAAAAATATAGATATAAATATATGCAAGGACTTCAATCTAGTCCTGCAAATGCAAAATTTTGATGACATTGAAATATTTCGAGTAAAAAGTTGACAATTTGATAGGCCCTGAACAAGTAGGAGAGTGTTGGATGATATGCCATATGGTAGTTTAGCGTAGTGGTTAGGGCGTGCGACTAGAAATCGAGCGGCGTGGGTTCAAATCCCGGTGGGGACTAATAATACGGTGGATTTTTCAATAGATGTGAAATGCGATTTCATCGATACAATGCGTAGGTAGGGTCAACTGACGATAAAAAGTGAAAAGTTCGTTTTTTTATTTATTTTCTACCATTATTATTTTTTAATTTCATGAAAATAAATCAGGGGCGCCGATATGAGGGCTAACCCGATCGGGCTCGCTAGCGCCCGGTTGAAATTTCTACTGAGGATACTGGGGAAGTACCGAGGGCTTATCAGGGGCCTGATTAGCGTATCGAGGCGCTACGCGGGCATACCGTTAGGGGCCCAGGCAATTAAATTATTCGGGCCCCAGAATCGAAAGCGTTACATTTCTAGACGGGCCCCAGGCATAAAGCCTACCTAGGGCCCAGATCAAAGTTGGGCCACTCAACTGGGGCCCCGACTTTAGCCCAGGACGAATTTCTGCACGGGAGGTTCTGTTGAATACATGGTGCACGTAGCTAAACGCGCACTTGAATACAGGTCGTGTTCAGTACACCTACTTGAACTAGTTTTTAAAGATAATCTGAAGCCAATCCAACTGAAGCCTCATCACACCTCTTTGACGCTAACAAGTAAGATCTCAGATGAAGTCAAAAGACTGGTCAATAAGCAGGGAGTTCAATACCGGTAACATATACACTGATAGAAAACATGTATCACATTTTACCACATATCACCGACAAATTGCTATTTTTCGGTAGTAAAATGACGTGCAGTCACACAGTGGAAAGAATTACAAATCTACCTTGTAAATTTTACTAATGGTAAAGATTACTCTTCAAGAAGGGTATGGTTTACAACTTGAAGACTAAATTTTACTATATTCGATTGTATGAAGAACTTTGCCTATGCTGAAAGCTACTATCCCGCGTAGTAGTAATTCCCCTGTGTGGTCCGAATTTTTACCATCTCAGATAGTAAAATGAAGTCTGTCAAAGAAAAAGTTGGTTCACAACGCCCCTTTCACCTTTCGGTTGAGCTAGGCGTTATGGATAGGTGAAGTGGGGTGAGGATAGTGGGAGGGTGTATGGTGATGTAGAAAACATATGACATATGTTTGACAAACAATCGTGTACATATATTGACTTAATATTATCGCACTAACAAGTAGTTCCATACATTAACGCAGTCGGTAACAATGCATATACCCTCCTGCTCTAGCGGACGCTCCGATATCGGTATGACTGAATAGTAATTTGTGTGCTGAGGGCGGAAAAGGAGGTATTGTGCCCGAGTGGCAATTCTCAGCTCGAGCCGAAGGCGAGGGCTGAAATGGACACGAGGGAGCAACACCTCCTTCCGCCGGAGTTTCACACATTATTTTGTGCCCCTGCCGGATCGAAAATCGGATTTTGAGGGCTTGCGAGGGGAGCGGAAAACCACTGTTTGTGCCCGAGGGCTTGCGAGGTGGGCGGAAAACCACTGTTTCTGCCCTAGGGCACAATCAGTGGTTTTCCGCCCCCCTCGAAAGCACGAAAAACCGCTTTTTTGATACGGTCGGGCACAAAGAAAATTTTCGTGCTTATATGGGCAAATCCTCAAAACTTTTGATATTCCAGAAATAATAAAATAAAATAAAAAATTAAGAGCACACACTTTAGCTTTGGTGAACACTTTTGGTTAGCATTCGAGATGATCATAAAATATTCGTTAATCATTTCTAAGTGGGGCCGCAAAAATTATGACGTTATCATTATAAAAATAAATTTTTCTTCATCTGAACGTTCCTAATACATCATTGAACAACCTTTAAATGCGGGCAAAACTGAAAAAAACAACAAACCTAGGTAACTTTGTTTAATACATGATAAAAAAAAACAATGAACAAATAATAACACACATGAATATTTGTTTTTCGAACCAAAAAAAAAAAATCGAAACGCATCAAAAATGTTTAAGAAAATAATAATGAAAATAACAAACAATAAACAAATATAAAAGATGCGGCCAAGTACGTATAAGAATAGCTTAAGTGCTAGTAATACTTTTTCAAGTCATTTGATATCATGATTATGAAAAACTGAGACTATTCTTAAGGGGGGGGGGGGGGGGGGGGATACCCGATTTGTTACCGACACCGCCTATATCTCCGAAACGGGGCTATCAATTGTCCTTTCGGCAGCCGATGTTTGACGAGTAATGAGTTCGAACTGGTACATTTGATCGAATGAAATCCGGATTTGTTTTTTGATCGAAAAGTGTTAGCGTGCCATTTATGTCGACTTATATCAAAGCCTACGCATAAAAAATGCAAAATCGACCGAGAGAGTCCGATTGTATGTGAAATTCGGAACACAACCATCCCAAAACATCTTTGTTTTCGACAACGATGAAGGGGCCAGTTGTATTCTACGTTTTTATGGTAATTTTCGCGATTGTCAACGGCTGAGAGCAGCTGAGAGCAGCCATTGCCGCTAATGTCATTATATTAGTTCCCAGACTGCCCGTGAGATGTAGCCACCCGCAAATTTTTAGCTTATTAGTGAGAGACGATTGGACTCTTAGACCATATACACTCAGCCCAAACATTAACGGACCACCTAGGATTTTCTGAAAAGACGTTGTTTTACGAATCGCTATAACTTGGTGACAGAATATCACAAATTGATTGAAGGGGGTAGTATTTTGAAGATCGAATCTTCATCTTCAAAATCGTTCCTAAAAATTTCACCTGCGATCACTTTTCACCTGTCTGTGCAGGTTTGAATAACGGGTTGCGAAATTCATTAAAAATTAAAAATTTCAAACTTTGCTGTGGGGGTGAGAAAAAATCGCATGGAATTTTTGGCACAGTGGTTTTATAGCCTCAAAACTTCTCTTCACAAAACCATTTTTGAAACTTTTTTGCGAATTTTTGTAACAGAGTTATTGAATTTCGAGTAATGTCAGGTAATTCCGACGTTACCCAGAATGCACCACGTAGAGTTACAGTATACAAGCATTCCAAATAAATTGAGGAGTAGCTTTTTGAAGATCGAATCTTCATCTTCAAAATCGTTGCTGAAAATTTCACCTGCGATCATTTGTCACCTGTCTGTACAGGTTTGAATAACACGTTGCGAAATGCAAATAAAATTCAAATTTTTAAACCTCGCTGTAGGGTTAAAAAAAAATCGCATGAAATTTTTAGCATAGTGGTTTTGTAGCTTCAAACCTTTTTTTTCCAAAACTATTTTTCAAATTTTTTTGCGAATTCGTGTAACAGAGTAATTGAATTTTGAGTAATGTCAGACAATTATGGGGCTACCCAGGATGCACCACGTGAAGGTACAGGATTCAAGCATCCCATGTGTATGTGTGCGTGTGCATGTGTGTATGCGTCTGTTTTCGTGACTGTTTTGTGAGAATCACGCACACATACACATGGGGTGCGTGCAGACTGTACCTCGAGATGGTGCATCCTGAGTAACGCCAAACTTCTGTGACATTACTTAAAATTCAATAACTCTGTTACAAAAATTCGCAAAAAAGTTTCGAAAATGGTTTTGCGAATAGCAGTTGTGAGGTTATAACCACTGTGCTGAAAATTCCATGCGATTTTTTCTCACCCCCACAGCGAAGTTTGAAATTTTGAATTTTTCTTGCATTTCGCAACCCGTTATTCAAACCTGCACAGACAGGTGAAAAGTGATCGCAGGTGAAATTTTTAGAAACGATTTTGAAGATGAAGATTCGATCTTCAAAATACTACCCCCTTCAATCAATTTGTGATATTCTTTCACTAAGTTATAGCGATTCGTAAAACAACGACTTTTCAGAAAATCCTAGGTGGTCCGTTAATTTTTGGGCTGAGTGTAGTAATGGACGGAGCATTGGAGTGGTGGGGGTGTTACCGACTAATAAGACAAGGATAGCCCTAACTAATAAGACAAGGATAGCCCTAGCGATATATATATGCACACAAATAAGCCTCATTCATGCTAACTCTTGAAATCGAGTAGGTTTAGTTATGATCGAAAGAGTTATGCCACAGAGGCTATGGGGCACATAAACGTGGCAACGCAGCAACACGACTTGGCAACTTTTTATCCCAAACGAGATAACTTCTTCCTTCTCTTACAAACGATTTAGTATCTTCCGTCCCTTTCTCATTACTCGGCAACAGATTCCCCTATACTCCGACATAGGCAATGCTCCGTCCATTCCTATATGGTCTAAGATTGGACTGCCGGTCGAGTCACGTGGTTACAGGTGTATCAACGTAACATCGTGGCGACATCTCACGGGCGGTGTGGGAACTAATATAATGACATTAGCGGCAATGGCCGCTCTCAGCCGTTGACAATCGCGAAAATTACCACAAAAACGTAGAATACAACTGGCCCCTTCATCGTTGTCGAAAACAAAGATGTTTTGGGATGGTTGTGTTCGGAATTCCATATAGAATCGGGCTCTCTCGGTCGATTTCGCATTTTTTATGCGTAGGCTTTGATATAAGTCGACATAAATGGCACGCCAACACTTTTCGATCAAAAAAAAAAAAAAATCCCGATTTCTTTCGATCAAATGTACCAGTTCCAACTCATTACTCTTCAAACATCGGCTGCCGAAAGGACAAGTCGATTGATAGCCCCGTTTCGGAGATAAAGGCGGTGTCGGTAACAAATCGGGTATACCTCCCCCTTAAAGCGCTTTGTTCCTTCAGTTATGCACATCAAACACTTGAATTTACATTTGGTATAACATGAAAATTTCAAATAGTTTTCTATTGTCTTATAGAAACTTGAAAAAAAAAATTTGGATGTGTGACGTTATTAGTTTTAGCATAATCAGATAATTTGTTACACCTCGCTGAAAGTTAAAAGTTTTGAGGATTTGCCCATATGCTAAGTCGGGTGAAAGATACCACTTGCGAGAAACTCAGTCAACGCCTTTGACAGTGTATCACGAAGCGGTGCGAAACTATACTGCGTTACAATCGCGGATAGTAAAAATAACACGCTTGAATCTTAAAACTTATGAAATATGTTGTAATTTTTACAAGTAACGATAATTACAATGCCGAGTTGTAATTTTAGTTCCGAGTGGCGTGTAACGTATCTCAGTCCTGCTACAAACTATTGAATGAAAAATAGCTACTTTTCCTGATTTTTCGACTCCACGTCAACTTGCTATCAAAAGTAGTAATTTATCGGCGAAGCATGGTAAAATATGGTACATGTTTTCTAGAATTTTCTAGAATTTCATGTATGATAGCTATCGATGTAGCGAATGGGCAACACCCGTAATTCCAGTACTGAAGAAGGATGGTCAGGTTAGAATATGCGGCAATTTCAAAATTACGGTTAATCCGCGCAGCTAGTATCTAAGCGACACCCGATTCCGATAACAGGGTCAATTTTCAAAACGATGCAAGTAGACAATGCATCGTCGCAAATAGACTCGAAGCATGCATTCATGCAATTCTCAGTAAACGAGAAATTACGTGAAGCGTTAACAATCATTACTGCAGAAGACGGATTATTTAGTTAC
The DNA here is from genome assembly GCA_963992785.1 of Tenthredo livida. Lineage (NCBI taxonomy): Eukaryota > Metazoa > Arthropoda > Insecta > Hymenoptera > Tenthredinidae > Tenthredo > Tenthredo livida. Next base: position 8,593,494 of record OZ023073.1, read on the forward strand.
AGTAAATTACCAGAAGGCATTGCCTTGAGCCCGGCGGAATGCCAGAACATTCTGAAGGGCATCTTACGAGGTGTACCGTACACTGGAATTTACATCGGTAATATCTATTGCACGGGTGGAAATACAAACGAGCATATAGAGATACTGAGCGAGATTTTTCGTAGGCTGATAAAGCAGGGTTGAGACTAAATGTAAATAATAAATGTGATTCTTTTATGTAAGAAATCGAAATTCCGGGATTCCTGATTAATTAGTCAGGTTTACAACCTAATCCCGTTAAAGTCAAAGCAGTCAATGAGGCATCTATCCCAACAAATGTCAAAGAATTGAAAGCTTTTTCGGGACTCATGAATTTCTATATCGACGGCTGGGAAGAACAAAAGTTCATCTCAGAATTTGGTTCAACAAGACGTCATTTCAAATTTTGGTCCAACAAGAGGTCATCTCAGAATTCGGTTCAACAAGACGTCATTTCAAACTTTGATCCAACAAAAGCTCAACTCGCGATCATTTATCGCTCGCGACATTTTCTGAGGTTACGCCACTGCCGGGTGCACGTTTGAATATTTGTTGAATGAATATAACCGATTTCTGGGACATGAATGTTAGAAAAAGTGATCGCGTGTATGAGTATTAATTTAATATGGTATTCTTTATACCTATTCTAATAATGATATCATGTAAGTAATTGAAGACTTACATTATGTTTTTATAAATTACTTACCAGTAATAATTAACGAGTTATTAAACGGAAAGACTCCAAAAAGTTTTCAGCGACAAAATTTTTTTGAGGAAGCTGAAAATGTTCAACAAATTTTCACCTCAGCTGAAAATTGTTGATTTTTTTTTCTTTTCCCAGTTTAAAATCTTTATTAAATTTGCTCTCGAAAATTTGTTCAACATTTTTAGCTTCCTCAAAAAAATTTTGTCGCTGAAAACTTTTTGGAGTCTTTCCTTTTCTCAAGAATCTCTTCCAATCTTCGGAAACGTTGAAGGAAAAGAATGCGTCAAAAAATGAAAAATTATCAAAACGTTTTCTTGCGTGAAACACAAAGTACAAAAAATCATTGTCATGTTATATACAGATGAAAATGAGCAATACGTGATGAAATAACTCGTTAATTATTACTGGTAAGTAATTTATAAAAACATAATGTAAGTCTGCAATTACTGACATGATATCATTATTAGAATAGGTATAAAGAATACCATATTAAATTAATACTCATACACGCGATCACTTTTTCTAACATTCATGTCCCAGAAATCGGTTATATTCATTCAACAAATATTCAAACGCGCACCCGGCAGTGGCGTAACCTCAGAAAATGTCGCGAGCGATAAATGATCGCGAGTTGAGCTTTTGTTGGATCAAAGTTTGAAATGACGTCTTGTTGAACCGAATTCTGAGATGACCTCTTGTTGGACCAAAATTTGAAATGACGTCTTGTTGAACCAAATTCTGAGATGAACTTTTGTTCTTCCCAGCCGTCGATATGAAAGATTCCTGCCAATAAAGCCAAACACGTGAAACCGTTGTATAATCTCAGTAACAAGACAGAATGGAAATGGACGAATGATTGCATGACATCGTTCCTATAGCTGAAACAACCAATTATGTACTTCGAATAGAGTATTGATCCTGTATGATCCTAATAAATTAATCGTTCTAGTTTGTGGTGCTAGTTATTATGGCTTATCAGCGGTGCTTTTACATCGCTTCTCAGACGGCTCGGAACGACCATTCGCATTCGCATCGAAAATAATACCCAAAAAACGAAATCCATCGAGCAATGTCGCATGAAGACGCAGCCGCAATAGTCTTTAGCTCTCGCAAATTTTACCAATATGTTGACGGTACAAGAGTTATTTTGAAAACGGATTACGAAGCACTTGAATTCATTTTTGGTCCAAACAGAAACTCATCAACAATGATTCAGAGTAGATTGATTAGATGCGGTTTTACGTTCAACATTGAAGTCGTGAAATTTCAGATAAACGGTAAAGCCCATGCCACGGTGGAACGCAAACGCAAACGCGAACGCAAACGCAGTGATTTGAGGCTCGTTATTGGCTGTTGAAAAACTTTGTCTAAAGCTAAGCCAATCAGAAGCATCAGATTACTGCGTTTGCGTTTGCGCACGAGTTTGCGTTTCACCGTGGCATGGGCTTAACTGCGACGCACTTTCATGATTGCCCATAGCTGATAATAGGTACGCCAGTTTACGAAGGTGAATTTTCCAACATAAAATACTATCCGGAAAGTGCGAGAGTTCTGGGCCATCCTGTACCTAATCTGTATACAACAAGGATGGCCAAAAGAATTGAAAAATTTGAATAACAAAAAACTTGTACAACAGAAAGCGTGAATTAACAGTCGAGAAAGGGTGTTTACTGTCGGGATTTCGTGTAGTCATTCATAAATCATTGCAAGAAGATATGCTATATGAATTGCACGTATCGCATATGAGAGCAATAAAGATGAAACAATTAGCTAGCAACTATTTCTGTTGGCTAAACATGAATAAAGATAGAATGAGCAAATAATAGGCACCTGTCAAATTTGCTTATGTTAGCCTCATGGCACGAGGTATTTTTTCCATTATTATTGTAGTATGTTGTATGAGTACGACCACACTGAGAAAAAAATATAATCGACTAGACGAAATATTTTTGTCTACATATAGTCGCAAATAAATATTTAATTGATTCATCTCAATGTGGTTGGTGGTACAACTCAAAGTTGGTTGATTTTGGGTGACATTCATTTGTGCCGCAAATGATATTGAGATGAATCAAATAAACATTTATTTGCAATTATAGTTAAAAATATTTGGTCAAGTCAATTATTTTCTTTCTTAGTGTGGTACCAATACAGGGTGATTAAGAATTCGTGACGACTCTCTTGAGGGGTTAATCCTAGTCAAAATTGGGATCGAAAATTCCTCAGCCATTTTTCCGAAAAATCTTTTTATTCCTTGGAACCATAAGACATTTTTTTTCAACATCTTCCGCCAAAAAAGAAACTTTGACCGAGTGATCTCTCTCGTAATCTCTCTAATATTGTACAAAAAAAACTCATTAGCATCATTTGGGATTCTTTGAAATTGACAAATGAAAAAAAAAAAATTGTTGAAAAAAAATGGTTCGCCGCAAAAATTTTTGTTCCAAGGAAAAAAATCAATTTTCGCAAAATTGGCTGAGAAACTTTCAATCACAATTTGACAAAGATCAACCCCTCAAGAGATTCATCATGAATTCTGAATCACCCTGTATAACATACTACAATATCAATTGAAGAAATACCTCGTGCAACAAAGTCGTACTACTAAGATTTGGAAGCTCCCCAGCAAACACAAAAAACAATTACGTAACGGTTACATATCTGGTACGTCCTAATGTCCGCAACAAACGTGTAACACTGAACATACACATACCTGTGCCATCCCAGCGATGTGCATGTTCACTATTACACGTTTGTTGCGGACATTAGGACGTACCAGATACCGAGACTTTACGTGGATGCGGAACACTAGGGACCCAGTAAACGAACACGAATTGAAACGAATTAAGTATGTGCAAAACAGAATTAACACGAATTAAATAGAATTTTAAAAAATTGCTAAGAATTGACACACAGGTCTTTTGAATTCCATCTAATTCGTATTAATACCGTTTTCCACACACTCAATTCCTTTTCGTTTACTGGGGATACCACCCTAAAATTCGCGCGGCTAGTGACATTGCTCAGCCATGCCCCGTTCAAGCTAACTTTATTCTGTTCGAACTCGAGAACAGCGCGCGTAATATTTGAAGGTTAGGCGCCTAATTTAAATCAAATCAGTAAATCGTGCGATTAAGTGGAGTTGCGGGAAAATTGGACCGGGTAAGAAAGATGATTTAAATCAATCGATCAACAAAATAATTATTAATTAATGCAAGGTTTTACTTGCACACGGAAATTTTTATCTTAGAATATGGTTTCAAACAGCTTTAATTTAAGCCCAACTTTTATGCAATCGGTGCACGGAGAGCTGAGATCTAATATTCCGATTTATAAAAATGCTCAGTTTGATCAAGAATTTTCTTGGTCTTTTCCGTCTCCACGATGACGTCACGAGGCAGTTGTATGGGTATATAAATAACATAGAGAGGCGTCCCTTCTTTTCTTGGGCCGACGAAAAGACTCAGGCTAGGCGGACGGGAAATTAAGAGCGTTTGCCCGTCCAGCTGTCAACAATATAGTCTATGGCCGTTACCCGTGTAGAAATTGTACTGTGGCTCAAGCCGGATCCCGAAAAGGTTGCCAGAATACAGATGTGGCCCAGGTCTGGCTGAGCTGTGGCAGCCTGTTAGGGGCCTGGTCAAATGTTACCATTTTAGATACCGCCCCACACCGGGCACGGATGAGGCTGCCATTGAGGAACCACGTTCGCGCCATGATTTCTGCCACGGCCGTGCCTAAACTGCGTATATTCGTACAAATCGATTAAGTGTGATTTATTTATTGCTTTGAGATATCGATTTTATCACATAAAAATTAAAAAAGTGAACTTTATGACATATTTTCAATCACTGGAAGATAGATCTATAATATTTTGATTATAAAACTCCATCCGATTTTTTCGATCCTATCGGGATTTGAACCCAAGTCCGCTCGCATTCGCTGTTTACTAGTCGCACGCTCTACCTACTACGCCAAACTACCCTATGGTAATCGGTATGATATCTTTCTATTTGTTGAAACTTATGATCAAGGTGTCGAATTAAGAGTTAAAAGACATTTCTATCTTACCAATCCGTATCATGATCGATCAATGTCAAGGCGAGATGAATTATTTTATGATACGGGCGAGATCATTATTTCATGATACGAGTTCTAATAGTAGTATATTATGTGGCATGCCCGAAAACCAAGTGTTTTTCCGCGAGGATAATAATTTCAGTACCAGCTCAAGGCGAGCCGAAAGCGAGTTCTAAGATCATTATTCGAGTCAAAAACAGTTTACGGGCGTGCCTCTACCATTTTTTTTTTTTCGGCACAGGCATGAAAAGTCACTGACGCCAGTTGAGCTTCGCACTTGATCGACGAAGAGTGAGGTTATGGCGAGATCTGTCGCGTACTTCGAACTGCGCATCCAGACTGCCGTATAAAGACTTTAGACGTGCTCGTATTAAAACTAAATTTTCACCACTGATCTATAACTTTGAACTTTATGAAGAACGATAACGTTCTGTTCTCATGAATACCGGAACCCTAACCTCGAATTAACATGCACATCGATGGAACGCAACAGCTGAGCTGCAGGCAGCCGTTTGACAACTTGGAATCGATTAATCGAACTCGGTTCTTCGCCCAGTGATACCGGCGCCACGTTAGAGCCCTGGCAGTGTTGCAAATCTGGCAAGCCACAAATCCGCCTGGTATTGCCTATTTTGATAATAAGGCACGCCACATGCGGGCCACTTCAGGGCCTGAGCAGTGTTGCAAGTTTGGCAAGCCATACATTCGCCCGATGTGGCCCATACTGATATTAGGGCATGCCACAGTAAATTTCTACACGGGTAGTGAACGTTCCGTCCTACCTCCAATAACGGGTTAAGGGGGGGGGGATACCGGATGTGTTACTGACACCGCCTATATCTCCGAAACGGGGCTATCAATCGACTTGTCCTTGCGGCAGTCGATGTTTGACGAGTAATGGGTTCGAACTGGTACGTTTGATCGGATGAAATCGGATTTTTTTTTTTTTTTTTTATCGAAAAGCGTGGTCGTGCCATTTATTTCGACTTATATCAAAGCCTACGGATCGAAAATGCAAAATCGGCTTCCTGAGCCCGATTCTGTATGGCATTCCGAACACAACCATCCAAAAACATCTTTCGTTTCGACAACGATGAAGAAACCACATCTAATCTACGTTTTTGTGGTAATTTTCGCGATTGTCAAGGGCCGTGAGCGAAAATGGCCGCTCACGGCTGTTGATATGATGTGGTGGTTCGCAGAACGCCCGTGAGATGTCGCCGCACGCCCATTTGAGCTTCTCCTTTTACCACCGCTGTTACGTTGGTACACCTGGTACCACGTGACTCGACCCGCAGTCAGAGGTGATTTGAAGACTAACAATACGTATATTTACAATATAATACTTTTCAACGATTTCTCCAACATCTCGGTAAGTGAAAATATATAATCAATCCGAAATTGAGCATTTTGTTCATTTATTTCCGTTATTCCATCATTTTCCATGGTTTTTCAATACATATATATATATAAAATATCATGTGAGTAGTTGTACTGCATATCATATATAATTTTATATTATACGTTCCTCGCATTATACAGCTATCCATTATATACAATTATATAAAAATACATAAAATATATGGTTTATACATATTATACGACGATGGTTAGTAGAATATTAGTATCTATAGATAAATGAAGTTTAATTACACATTACCAAAGTAATGTGTAATGAAATGAGTAATTCCATTGAAAATGTAATTAGAAACTCGCAACACTGGTCTACGGCAACTGATGAAAAATGCCTGGTATCTGGAAATGAAAATTTCATGTACACCCTGATTGGTTATGCTGTATTTCAGATTTTTCAAGTGTTCAGCAAACTTGCAAACAAATGACAAGTATTTGTATAAAAGAAAAAAAAAAAACAATTTTATTGGCGAATCGGGTATGGGTAATTCATGGTTGAAAAGGAGAGCAGACTTTTGTAACAGATTTTTTTTTTACACTTATTTCAAACGAATCTATAGATACTAATATTCTACTAACCATCGTCGTATAATATGTATAAACCATATATTTTATGTATTTTTATATAATTGTATATAATGGATAGCTGTATAATGCGAGGAACGTATAATATAAAATTATACCGTGAAGTTTTGAGGAAGCGGAACGATGGGCGTGCTATAGTTCGACCAACACACGCTCGCGTTGCGTACGTGAGCTGCCAGTGACTGCGAGTAGAAGCCCACGTACGCAACGCGAGCGTGTGTTGGTCGAACTATAGCACGCCCATCGTTCCGCTTCCTTAAAACTTCACGGTATATGACATGCAGTACAACTACTCACATGATATTTTATATATATATAGGTATTGAAAAACCATGGAAAATGATGGAATAACGGAAATAAATGAACAAAATGCTCAATTTCGGATTGATTATATATTTTCACTTACCGAGATGTTGGAGAAATCGTTGAAAAGTATTATATTGTAAATATACGTATTGTTAGTCTTCAAATCACCTCTGACTGCGGGTCGAGTCACGTGGTACCAGGTGTACCAACGTAACAGCGGTGGTAAAAGGAGAAGCTCAAATGGGCGTGCGGCGACATCTCACGGGCGTTCTGCGAACCACCACATCATATCAACAGCCGTGAGCGGCCATTTTCGCTCACGGCCCTTGACAATCGCGAAAATTACCACAAAAACGTAGATTAGATGTGGTTTCTTCATCGTTGTCGAAACGAAAGATGTTTTTGGATGGTTGTGTTCGGAATGCCATACAGAATCGGGCTCAGGAAGCCGATTTTGCATTTTCGATCCGTAGGCTTTGATATAAGTCGAAATAAATGGCACGACCACGCTTGTCGATGAAAAAAAAAAAAAAAATCCGATTTCATCCGATCAAACGTACCAGTTCGAACCCATTACTCGTCAAACATCGACTGCCACAAGGACAAGTCGATTGATAGCCCCGTTTCGGAGATATAGGCGGTGTCGGTAACACATCCGGTATCCCCACCCCTTAAGCAAACGGATAAAGAAGAAGATGTCATATTATACGCCCACTGCGTATCGTGGTTCGCCGGCCGTGGCGCCGTCTAGCGGATAAATGGCCGCATAACGTAGACGCGCGGCTGCTTGGGATCCGTACTGTGGAGCACGGCAAATGTAGGCCCCGTTACAATTATTCAATAAACTTTCGATCGATATTACCGAAATGAGCTTGGCGTACATACAATGTGGCTTCCAAAGCATCGATATTAATATTTTTCGTGGAAAATCCGTATCAAAAGGTAAGTAAATCGTCTCAAATAATGAAAGTTTGCGAAGATACCAAACTGCATCTTTACTTGCTCACGCATTCAAAATATCGCACAGATAATGATATGATTTTCGATCCATTTTTGAATCAAATTCAGGCAAAAAACTGTTCGAGAGCCGTCATATCACGGAAGTCCAAGAAATTTTAAATTCAGAGGGCCAACGAGTTGTGACCGGTAAAGTAATCCCGCAAACTAGGGTGAATAATTCTCCGCATAACGTAAGAATAGAGGTATTCATAATGAAATTAAAATTGTACTATTAAAATCTAATCCCAAAAAACGATTAATTAACAAATGTTTATAGTTTATTGCTATATGTGAAAGATATGAAAGAACACACACCAACAATGAAAACTACAGGAATAAGTATTTTAAACATAGGCTTGTATCCACCTATTTCTTCGGTCGATCTCGTAACTTTTTTTCGGAAACGAGTGAAATTTTAGATGTCGACTATTCTGTTCGGTATTATTGCAACCAATGATGCAACAATATCTACTAGCTGGCATTATTTATCTATTTTCAAGCGATTTTGAATCACAAAACCCCGGATTCGTGTGGTAACGCCGTACAGTTGACGACGCTTGAGCGTCTGCAAAGTTTCTGATTTGGTCGGCAGGGCGGCGCCACTAGAGTTAAGCAGCAGGCGTATACAGAGCGATTCTGAGGAAACAGGTCAGTCTAATAGGGACTCCCTTATTTATTTTCGTCAATGACAACGCTGTCAGATACGTAGCGGTGGCTGTCACGTCGTGGGTTATATATTGAACTGTCATATTACAATATTGTGTAATTAAATTCTAATATTGTTCATAATACAACGGTATACGATACTATTTCGTAAATAAGTAGTGATGAGGTTAAATTGATTGCAGGCGATAATTTCAGTTTATTTCAAACATTATTAGGTTATAAATAATTGTCTTGGTGAAATTTACACATCTGGTAGTGATAAAGTTAATAAGTTAATAGCATACGATATTGATTCTTTATGAATTCATTCCAGGTGTGAATTTCTGTTTATTTCCTACATTAGTTACAACCGAGGATTTCTTCGGTGACTGACTGACCCGTTGCATCTCTCCGACAAGTACTGTTACGAACAAAACGATGTGAATATCATTCATCGAGCAATATCTTATCGATCCAGTAAAAGCTTTTCATCCTACGAGGCATCTCCGCTGAATAAAACAATACTCTACATGTCTTCTAAGCCTAATGAGTACGAAGACAGTCCTGCATAAATGATGTGTTGGTCTATCAATGCGTGTTCAAGTTTCATCGAGTGATAAATGAATGTAAATTATCGTTCCTATTGTGAATCCATTTAATTGAGTATTTGATTGCTGCGTAGAACAAAGCGTTGCATTTTTGTATAAAATACTCAATCACAACAAATTGTACAAATTCCATAAAATTTTTTGTTTATTCAGTTGATATTGCATAATCATATCAAATAATTAATGATACATGGTACACAATAGGAACAATAATTTTAATTCATCTGTCACTCTATGAAACCTAAACACGCGTTTATAGACCAATACATCATTCATGCAGGACTGTCTTCGTACTTATTAGGCTTAGAAGACATGTAGAGTATTGTTTTATTCAGCGGAGATGCCTCGTAGGATGAAAAACTGTAACTGGATCGATGAGATACTGCTTGATGAATGATATTCACATCGTTTTGTTCGTAACCCTACCTATCGAAAAGATGCAACGGGTCAGTCAGTCACCGACGAAATCCTCGGTTGTAACTAATGTAGGAAATAAACAGAAATTCACACCCGGAATGAATTCATAAAGAATCAATATCGTATGCTATTAACTTATAACTTTATTACTACCAGATGTGTAAATTTCATCAAGACAATTATTTATAACCTAATGATGTTTGAAATCAACTGAAATTATCGCCTGCAATCAATTTAACCTCATCACTACTTATTTATGAAATAGTATCGTATACCGTTGTATTATGAACAATATTAGAATTTAATTACACAATATTGTAATATGACAGTTCATTATATACCCTACCACGTGACAGCTACCGCTACGTCGTCTGAAGATATCAGTCGTGGGTATACTCAATATCGGTAGATCGCTTGTTCGTGGTATCTGACAACGTTATCATTGACCAACATAAATAAGGGAGCCTCTATTAGACTGACCTGTTTCCTCAGAATCGCTCTGTATACAGGGTGTCTTTCAATTAGTCATTCAAACCTACATAGGGTAATTTCTCTTTGAAATAGAAAATAATTTTTCACAATAAAAAAATGAAAAAAAACTTTTAAAAACTCAAAAAAAAAAAAAAAAAAAACATCAACAAAAGGTACCTGGCCTCACGTCCTCAGAGCTTTCCGAATATTTTTGAGCTGAAACTCCTTATCGAAAAACAGCATTCCAATTTTTTCAGGATTTTTACCCCTTTATTTTCGAAGTTATATAGTTTTATAATTCTTGTTTATTCATTTTTTTCTTGCGTCTTTTTGACACCATACATTTTTTTCAGAACATAGGTTTTTTTGTGTAAAAAAATTCCAAACAAATATTTTGTTTTCGTTTATGCTTGTGGAAAGTTCTTTCAGTTATCTTCAATAACTGAAGTTTTTTGATACGATTCTCATACTTTTCACATACATAATTATAACATAAGTAAAATATATGAATTGAATTTGAAATTTCCTCCAGTTTCTGTTCTTTCATTCATTTCTCGAGTGAAAGAGAGAAAGCGGAAAGTAGAGAAAGGGAGAAAAAAGAATAATTATTGAATGCATGGAATGACTTGAAATTTTCTTCAATTGAACCGCCGGATCATAAAAGGGCGTATAAAATTATTTTGCGATTTTTAGATGGCCCTTGACCACTTCTAGAGAAAATGTCAATTTTTGATGTTTAAAACCCGTATCCTTATCGGAAATTTGATCGCGTATCTTTTATGTCCTCTTGAAAAAAGTTGAAAGTTCAAGTGGTCAGGGGCCATCTAAAAATCGCAAAATAATTTTATATGGCCTTCTATGATCCGGCGGTTCAATTTTCGTTCATTAATTCATTGCTCGTGTGTTTATCGAGATCATACCTTGGAAATTACGTGTATTATGTAAAATTTTCTAAGCTTTTCGAAAAAACATTGAAAAAAATTTCAAAAATTTGGGAGTGGCAAAAAACAGCTTTTTAAATTTCAAGCTTAATTTTAAGAGCTTTTCACAGAAATAAACGAACAAAATATATTTTTTCTGAAAGCTGAGATTTTTTACACGGAAAACCTATTGCTGAAAGAAAATGTATAATGGCAAAAGAACGCAAGGAAAAAAAATTGATGACACAACTACAAAACTATATGGAATATCCTCTACAATAACTTCGAAAATAAAATGGTAAAAAAATCTGAAAAAATTTGGGATTCTGTTTTTCGATGATCTAACACAGAGATAAGAGATCGCGTACTGTTGATAAATAAGCTGAAAAATATTAGTAAAACACAAGTAGTACCTAAATATTGAACGCTATAATACACAATAACAGTGAGCTAATAATTTATTACAATTCATTATGAACGAGAATAATCAGTTAGTCAAATTCTACAAAAAGTACACTGTAAAAAAAAATTGTGAATTTACAGCACATTTATGGAAGCCAATATGCAAAAGTTTTGCAAAATTACAAATTTGGCGTAGCAAAGTGAATTGCTAAGCTTGTTCTGTAAATTTCCAAATAATTTTTTGATTTTGCTGAACTTTTATACGAAAAAGACAAAAATTATACTTGAATTCACAAAATTGTTTGGAATACCGATAAAAAAGTTTTGTATAATTACTATACCCGATTGGAATTTTGGCTAGATGTTTTGCCTATTAGCTTCCAATACATGCTTTGTGGAACTAACATAGAAATTTCTAACAGTGTAGTGAGATCCCCAAAAAGCACCTCTGGTGCAAAAACCTTTCACCAAGTACATTGATGTGATATATATCCCCCAAATAGCACCTCTCACGTAAAAAGAAATCCAAAATCAGTTGCTACTGCCAAGTACCGCTACATCACATCACCTTTTTCTCAAATTCATAATTCGGCCTTCCATTACATGGTTCCCATAGCCATCTTGTCTTTCTACGCAGAACCATAGATATAGCGATAGGCAATTGACAGTTCTATAAACAGTAAACAGAAGACATAGAGAAATGAAAATGAAGAAATGAAAAAAAAAAATTTTGGAGGTAGTGGTACTTAGCGGGCCTTTTGTAGAAAAGTACGAGCAAAGAGCATAAAATAGTAGCCCGCCAAGTATCACGTAGTCCAAATTTTTTTTTTTCATTTCTTCATTTTCATTTCTCTATGTCTTCTGTTTACACCAATAGAACTGTCAATTGCCTATCGCTATATCTATGGTTCTGCGTAGAAAGACAAGATGGCTATGGAAACCATGTAATGGAAGGCCGAATTATGAATTTGAGAAAAAGGTGATGTGATGTAGCGGTACTTGGCAGTAGCAACTGATTTTGGATTTCGTTTTACGTGGGAGATGCTTTTTGGGGGATATATATCACATCAATGTACTTGGCGAAAGGTTTTTGCACCAGAGGTGCTTTTTGGGGATATATACATTAGGGTGGTCCTTAGATGGGGTGAAAAAAACAATTCATGTTGGATCCCCCCAAATCAGCTCCAAATAATTAAAAAAAAATTCCCTAATTTTTCCAGATTTTTATTTTATTCCCCTAGTCTCTCTTTTTTGATTCAAAGTTTATAAGTTAATCCACGATACTGAAAGTTAAAATTTTCGCAGAAGTCTCTTTTTTTGAAAAAAAAAATTAAAAAAAAAAAAAATAATGAAGCACTCGATTCCCCTGGGATGGGGTATTCGACTAATTTCTAACACAGGCCGTGTAACGCTTCCGAACTGCTCGAATCTCCACTCCCGAATGAAGAAGGAACTAACGAGACCGTCAACCCCTGAACTCGTCGAAACTTGCATACGGTACGTTTGAGTAAGCTACCCTGGCGAAAAAAAAATCTCTGCCAAATCTCTTCAAAACTCTACAAATGAAGATGCAGAAAAATCTGGAGTTTTCCAGAGATGTAATATCTGGAATTTATCGGAAAAATCCGGGGAATTCGGGAAATCTCCGCTGTAGAGTTTTGCAGAATTTCCCTAAGTACAGAAATTCAACAAAACCAGAAGAATCCAGAGTTTTGCGGAGAATTTGATGATTTTTGATGAAAAATTATGGAAATATCTGCTATTGAGCTTCGCATAATTTCCTCAAGTGCAGAAATTCAACAAAACCCGAAAAATGTAGATTTTCGCGTAAAAATTAATGATTTTCGATGAAAAATTCTGGATATCTCCACTGTAGACTTTCGAAAAAATTTACTTGAGTGAAGAAATTCAACGACACCAGAAGAATCCATAGTTTTGCGGAGAAATTGATGATTTTCTATGCAAAATGCTGAAAATATCCGCTGACGACTTTTATTGAATTTTCTCAAGTACAGAAATTCAACAACACTAGAGAAATCCAGAGTTTTGCGGAAAAATTGATGATTTTCGTTCAAAAATTCAGGAAATCCCTGCTGAAGAGCTTCGCGGAATCTCCCCAATCTCAGAAATTCAACAAACCCAGAAAAATCCGGAGTTTTTCGCAGAAATTATTGATTTTTGATGATGAATTCCGGAAATATCCGCTGTAGAGTTTCGCTTATGGAGACTATATGTTAGGAGACCGATCTCCGTATCACGAAAGTGGTCCGAGTTCCTGCGCTCAGCACAGTATACCTATATATATTGTATACGATATCATACGACGCGCCTCTACCGATAGCGACAAACACTAAACGTGGCGGTCGATTTTCAAAGACTATACTAGATTATTCAATGTAATAAATGTAACGAACACGTTGGAACTAAACTTAAAATATTTTTTATAGTATAACTATCATTCCCATCTATGTAAAAACGATGGAACTTTCAAATTGGCAACAAGTAATGAGAAGTTTTCGATTTGGTTTATTCCAATAAAATGTTTTTGGTCTCTTCTGTAAACCAGTGTTTTCTGAGATACGAGGTTACGTCAGAGTACCGACGATATGGAGTCTGTGATATTTAAATAACAACCGAATCCCGCGGTTGCCATGGTGACCAAGGCTTTTGCTTAGCGCCACTAGAGGCGCGTCGAATGATATCGTACATTTCGCTATAGTCATACGAAAGTTACTATAGCTCGATTAGCGCAATAAACGGGGACGCTTTTCTGGGGATGGTAGGACTCAGTTCGGTCTCCTAACATATAGTCTCCATAGTTTCGCTGAATCTCTCCAAGTTCAGAAAATCAACGAAACCAGTAAAATCCGAAGTTTCTCGGAGAAATTGATAATTTTCAATGCAAAACTCCGGAAATCTCCGCTGCGTATTTTCGCAGAATTTACTCGAGTGATGACATTCCACAAAACCAGAATAATGCCGAGTTTTGCGGAGAAATTGATGATTCTCAATGTAAAAATCCTGAAATTTATGCTTTACAGTTTTGCAGAATTTTCAAAATCGTACAAATTTCACGACAATAGAGAAATTCAGAGTTTTACAGAGAAATTGATGATTTTCAATGAAAAATTTCGTAAATTTCCACGGTAGAGTTTTGCAGATTTTCCACAAGTCTGCGCAATATTTTCCACGCAGAAAAATTCGAAGCTTTGCAGAGAAATTTATGATTTTCAATTAAAAAATCTGAAATTTTCTGCTGTACAGTGTTGCAGAATTTTCCAAAATATAAATATTTCATGGAAATAGAAATATTTAAAGTTTTGCAGAGAAATTGATAGTGCTGTTCGATTATTGAATTTTGTAATCGATTATCGATCACTAAATTGAATCGATCAAAATCGATTAATCGATTGATCGATTAATAATCGGAAGATCGATCAATTATATGATTAATCAATTGATTAATCAAAAAATCAAATAATCATTCAATTATTGGAATGATTAATCGATTAATTATTCAATTAATCGAATGATTAATCGATTAATTATTTGATTAATCATTCGATCAATTATTTGATTATTCATTTGATTAATTATTCGATTAATGCCTGGTTTATGCCTGGTTTAACTGTTTAGGCAGCGCCGTAACTTGACTTAATATGAATATCGACCAATGAGGAGGCTGCTTTAGCCACGCGCCAGGTAACTAGTGTAATTATTAATGATAAATTAAATAATTATCAAATTGAGCCATACGATCATTTGCATAGCTGAAATCATGCGATTGATCATTTCAATAATCGCGTTCCCGATCATGCTTCGAATGATCATTTGATTAAATTATACGATTAATTGTTCAAATAATTGATCTCCCGATTATTAATCGATCAATCGTTCGATTAATCAATCTTTCGAACAATAATCGATTAATCGATTGATCGATATTTGCACTTCGCGAAATCGGTCCTTCGATTAATCAATTAATCGATTAATAATCGATTAATCGATTTTTTGGAACAGCACTAGAAATTGATGATTTTCGATGTAAAAATCTGAAAATTTTTGCTGTACAGTTTTGCAGAATTTTCAAAATTGTACTATTATGCAGTATTTCTAACACTTCCACGGAATTTACCGGAAGAAGAATGTTTCTATGCAATCGAATAGAAGTATAATATACTATTTAATCATCAGAAATCTTCGAAGTGACCGTGAAATTTTGCTAGATCATTTATTTCTTTCAAGTACATATTGATGTAAATCCTCACAAATCAAAGCTTACTTATGGAGTCAAAAAGTGTCAACTATTGTGACAGGCGACGATTAGAGCCATATGAGAATCGGACATCAGTCGATCAACGAAGTTAAGCAACTTCAACCGCGGCCAGAATTTGGATGGGTGACCCACATGGATAAAAAAAAAAAAAAAAAGATTTCCAGAAATTCCCGAAATTTTTCAGGATGCAGATAATTACGAGCAGGGAAAAAATTCGAGATTGGAGAGATTTCCATAAATTTTAGCATTTTTGCAGAATTTCGCATAGAAATACAGATACTTATGGGCGAGGCCAGATGGGGAAATTCGATCTTGGAGAGATTTTCGGAAATTTTCGCATTTCTGCAGAATTTCGCATAGAAATACAGATAATCATGAGCGAGGCCAGGCGGAGAAATTCGAGCTTGAAGAGATTCCCAGACATTTTCGCATTTCCGAAGAATTTCGCATAGAAATACAGATAATTATGAGCGAGGCCAGATGAAAAAATTCGAGCTGGGAGAGATGTCCAGAAATTCTTGCGGTTATGCAGAGATTTTCATCGAAATTCATAAATAAATACGCATGAAAGATTTGAAATAATTTTTGGCGTTGCAGAGATTTACATGAAAAAACTCTGATTTTTCTCTGCAAAAAAGTCTACATTTTCTCTGGAAAGTGTTCCAAATAACAGAGAAATGTAGATTATTATCTGTGTATTGCAGAGAAAAAGCAGACTTTTTTGCAGAGATTTCCAGAATTTTTTTTTCGCCAGGGTATACTGTATAGCTAAGTCAAGCGGGCAATATTACATTGTACGCGATGCAGCGATACTGTTCTAGTTCGCAGGTGAATCCCGCAATAAAATAAGGTTCTGCCAGCTATACCGGTACGGTTAAATCTGCAAACCCTAATATGGGCCATTCCACGTGAACCGGATCAGTCAACTCTCGGATATTTTTTTAATTTTGCATGTCGATTGTCCTTGGGGAGTTAGATTTTTGTGCCAAAGGATTTTTCAATTAGTGCAAAATTCGTTGAGTTATTTGCATAAACAAATTCGTGCAAGGTTTTTTTCAAAAATTCATAACTCCGCCAAAAATGACACTAGACTCAATTTTTTTTTTTTCAGTTTACGCGGAAAGATTCATAGAATGTATAAAAAAATATGTACTTCGAAAAAAGTTTGTTTATCCATTGTTTATTTAACAATTAAGTTTTCAAAGATTTTTAAAACACACAGTGACACGATCAAAATTTTTTTTAAAAATACTGACATATACTTTGTACTATACTACAGCCTGTGAATTAATTTTAAGGACGTGTTATTTTTTGTTTTCGAGTAAAAAATCATTGAAGTTGGCGGCGCGTGCCAATTCCGGGTCGACCGACGCCGCGCCGCGTGGTTCGTATAATGGCGTGCGTTAGACTGCTGTTCGCCGCTACTCGACGGACGCGTAGCAGCGGTATTCAAAAGTCATTTTCACAATGAAGGACACGATTTAAAAATCTGAAAAAAATACTGTAGTTTCCTAATGGCAACTATAAGCGACACGTTTAGTTTCAAGAACGTGTTCCTTTCCGTTTTCGAAATATTGCAGTTTAAAATCTTAGCATACACACCCAGAGAAAATAACTTGCAGATAGTTGTAACTTTGTATGGTTGGAAAATTAAAGTCGGGTGGACAATTTTTATAGTAAACTTTACTCTATTTATCGTTCGGCACGCTATAAACGCAACGTTAATTTAACCAAACCCTTATAGTTAACGCGGGGACGTTAAAGAGACAATAATAAATGTACAATTAGACATATTTATAGTAGAAATGTTCACTAAATATGGATGTTCATTATGACTACTTCAGTATCGTACCGCGTATCCTCTGCTATAGTCTTCGGCAGTATGCGTTATGGTTAGATTTACCGATCCATAATCAACTGTTCACGCATTGGTATTTTGACCATATAAAATGATTCCTCCGACTTCTCCCAGAGTCAACTGCACTATGAACTGTTTATAGGATGGCAATGTTACCACACCTGGAATTTGTGAAATATCTCACACCGAACCTTTCATTTCAAGTGTTACTGCAGGTTCATATCTTGAAAAGTATGGATTTTGGTGAAAAAAAATTTCAAACAAAAGTTTCTTGTCTTTTTCATTGGACGAATAAAATGGTGCAGGTTGTTTGTTTGGAAAAATGCGTTCTTTGTGGCTAACAGTCGATACTACGTTTAATATAGTCAACACTAAGTAATAAAGACTAACTTCAGATCTAAATAGAGTTCAGTGGTTCTAAGAGTAAAAAAAATTCCAATAAACGGTCCTTTTTTTCCAACGTAGAAAACGATTCTGAAATAAAAAATAGGGGTTCCAATCTAAAAAAAAAAAAACGCAGTTGACGCTGAAAAACCCGTAAAAAATGCATTTGGCCAGATCCAAACTACACCATTTTATTTCTCCTTAAAAAACAAGAAACTTTCGTTCAATACATTTTTTGACAAAAACCCATACTTTTTAAGATATAAACCTTTAACACTTTAAATAAAACACCCGGTATATACCCGATACTGAGTGTACACACATACATTGTATATATATATACATGGGGCATTTTTTGGCGAGTACACTCAGAGAAATGGGGTTTCTGAAATTATTTAATCTAAATAAATTTTATTTCATCTAAATAAATTTTATTTGAAAATAAACCTACTAGGTGCCTAGTAGGTTCATATACAAATCAAATTTATTTAGATTAAATAATTCAAGGAACCCATTTCTCTGGGTGTATATATACCGGGAAGCACACAGAAGCAATACCATTATCACGTAAGCTATGTTTGATACATTGTAGTATGTATACAAGATTCTAGGGAACTGCCAAATAAGCAAAATATCGATCTTGATTCCTTATTCAGGACGAGTGGTTTGCATTGCCGTAAATGCAAATATCCGTGTCGAGCTGAATCGAGTGAACTTGGAGTGACCCGCATACACGAATCCTCATGGTATAATTTATACACCCAGAGAAATGGGTTTGTTAAATTATTTAATCTAAATAAATTTTATTTGTATATGAACCTACTAGGCACCTAGTAGGTTTATTTTCAAATAAAATTTATTTAGATTAAATAATTTAAGAAACCCCATTTCTCTGAGTGTATATATTTATAGAGGGCCATTTTTAATGTATAATCGATATATAATCGATGTATATAATCTCTTATATATATATATATATATATATATATATATATAATCCCTTATAATATATAATATATAATCCCTTATATATAATCTTTTTTAATCGGATATAGTCAAAGCTATTACCAGAAGTTAGCGAAAAAGTCCTGTAACAAATCTTGCTACACAGCCAATCACAGCGCACTATTTTAGAAACCGAATGCCGTGATTGGTCCTGCGATCCTAAGATTCAATATATATATATATATATAATCCCTTATAATATATAATATATATATATATATATATATAATATATATATATATATAATCCCTTATAATATATAATATATAATCCCTTATATATAATCTTTTTTAATCGGATATAGTCAAAGCTATTACCAGAAGTTAGCGAAAAAGTCCTGTAACAAATCTTGCTACACAGCCAATCACAGCGCACTATTTTAGAAACCGAATGCCGTGATTGGTCCTGCGATCCTAAGATTCAAATTCGCGAATTCAGTCCTGCCCATGGCGCACGCTGAGAAGACGGGAGCGAAGACAGTGAGTGGAGTGCAGTCGAGTGTGGAGTTCGTAGTGAAGCGTGTGGTAGTGCTACAGTTTGCAGCGTGCTTAGTCGGCACAGCAATTAAATCATCCAAGATATCTCCAAGATATCTCCAACAAAAAAAAAAGAAGAAAGAAGTCTATGGTCCTGAACCTCCTAACTACGAACGGTATGTATTAATTTTATATTTCTGTAACAAAGGCTCATGCAATGCTGTTACTGGCTTCGATAATAATAAAGCTCGCTTACAGTCTGAAAAAGGTCTCATGCAGTCTCGTGGTTTTTCATTTTTCACTCGCTTTTTTTTACGGGTCGCGGTTCCGAATAAAGTATGAAGACTCAACTTTAATTCAATCCGGGCTAATTTTCACCAGATACATCCCGGCAAATGTTCTCACTGATTTAGTGATTTCCAAAATTATAAGCTTCATCTAGTAAGCGTAATAATTTGCCGCATCTGTTACCCGGTGATCCGCACGTGTTTCGTTCCAATCTCCCGATTAAAAAAGATTATATATAACTATACAGTAGAACCTCGATTATCCGAACCAATTGGGACCGAGACTAGTTCGGATAATCAACAGTTCGGATAATCGAAACGTGGGTTTTTTGGGATGAGATCATAAACAATATAACACCTTTTTACATAAAAACAGTATATAGATATATATATATATATATATTAAAATTTGACATACATATTAACGTTGAAGTATAAAACTCGAATGCTTTTTTTTTAACTTCTTTTTTACAAAATCATCAATTTTTAATTGGCAAATTGGCAAAATGGCAGCGAGCAACAATGTATCTTTCACGCCAACGTTCGGATAAGGGACCGTAAGTCAAAATGCTACATTGTAGTATAGGGAACGCCGTGCACGCACTATCCCAAAACGTCTTACATAATATCTGAACAGCCCCTAATTGAGTCTTCGGATAATATATATATATATATATATATATATACAATGTACGGAACTTATTAACGGATAGATGATTATCATGAACCTGTTTTTTTTCTTATGTAGAAGGGTCAATAGAGACGCACATTTAAAAAAAAAATTCTCGCGTAGTTATTTCAGTGTTTCAACAACTACTAATATGGCGAACTTCGTCAGCGACCACTTAAAGGCATGGGGTCTAGAAACTTTAATACAAAAATTCGAAGGTGCGTAGTTTTCTGAACTTGATAGAAAAAAAAAATTCTGGCAACCCATATACAGGGTGTCTTTCAATTAGTCATACAAACCTCCATAGGGCGATTCCTCTTTGAAATAGAAAACTATCTTTCGCAAAAAAAAAAAAAACTTGGAAAAAATACTCGAAAAAAAATAAATAAAGATAGGTACTAAGTTTTTTCTTTCGAGTTTCTTTTCAAGTTTCTTTATTTTTATTTTTAATTTTTTTGCGAAAAATCGTTTTCTATTCCAGAGAGGAATCACTCTATGTAGGTTTGTATGACTAATTGCAAGACACCCTGTATATTACTATAAAATCATTCATATTGCTGCGAATTTTAAGCGAATTATGCAATCTTTCAAAGAAATTCTCAAAATTCTACCACGTTTTTTAAAGTGGGTGAAATGAGCCAACGAAACCAAGATTATACAGTACAACCTCTCAACAGTGCCACTTCCCCTAATCCGTGCTCGGGCACTTCCCCCACTACCATACTACACTCCCGGCGTACAATAAGGTACGAAGGTTACACTTTTTTTTCACAAACGTTTGTAGTCAGAGTGGGGGAACCGAGTTTCTGAGAAATGTATTCCCCTCACAGCCCATGAGCGGCACTATTGAGAGGTTGCACTGTAATTAAATTCATTCATATTTATAGCTGCATATAATAAATTCATTTAGTTTGCACGGATATACTTTATGGGTGATACCACAGAATCCTTGAAAAAAACCATTTTCTATCGTTTTCAACAGCTACCAAAACTTCTAAATAATAAATGACTCCTATAATTCTTAGATTATAGTGAAACATGTAGTGAAAAAAAAATGTAATCTCTTATGCGGCAGATAACCTTTCGCAGAAGTACTCAGAAAATCTTCGAATGGTTTCTTGCGTATATACTTTCATCGCAGAAGATTGAATTTCCATTTCGACACACATTCTACAATAATTCACAAATTGTAGGAAGTGGCTTGCAATTAGACCTTGTTGGTCATTCAAAAAAAAAAAGAAATGGTTTCTGTCAAAGTTTCAGTGGCGTCTAATCTGCAGGGGAGAAATTTCAATGAAAAAGACATTTTTGTTTTTCAAATACTAAAGAAAAAAGGAATTAAAAACTCCCTGCATCAAAATTTAGATTATGGTAGTATGTGTATTGAAATAAAATTTTAATCTGAGTTGAAAATGTATACACAAGGAACCTTTCGCAGAAAACTTTCTGTGCACCGCTGTTGAAAACTCCTTGCGTAGGTATATACTTTCAACTCAGAGAATTGAAATTCACATACTACCATAATCTAGGTTTTGATGCAAAGAATTTTCGATTGGATTTTTTTTTTAGTAATTGAAAAAATGAAAACTCATTTTTATAAAATTACCACTGAAGTCTCCCCTTGATGGCCTATTTTGGAAATACTGATACGTTCAAGAAGAAAAAAGTTCTCTTTTCCTAGAATTATTGCAAAAGCTTACAAGTCTGCCGATTAAAAGCCATGTATATCTACTTAATGGGTCCAGTTCTAAAAATTATATTACTATTTTCTTTTAAATTTATTCATATTCCATGGCGTACCTGGCGTCTGTTATTGATTTTCAGAATAATATGTTCTGTCATTACGCTATTGTATCTTTATTTGTCATTATCCTTTGTAGAAGAAGATATTACTGAAAAAGACGTTTTCCTAAGCATTACCGAGAACCTTCTAAAAGATGTCATACCAAAAGCTGGACTGCGGTATAAGTTTCTCAAAGAACGAGAAGTATTGTTAAACTCATTGAACCCAACAGTGGATGTAGTAGTAAGTATTCCCCCGTATGATAAAGATGATACTATGAATTAAATTATTGCTTGTAGCTTTATGATTTTTCATGGTCGATAAGGTTTGGTTATATTTGAAACGCATGAGGTGAAACGTATCATCGATTATTGCACACAGCTAAGATTATGAAAATATTGATTTATCGGCATCATTTCCCTGTATCTGATCTTCAACAAATTTGTTTATTTCACTTAGTCTTCATATTTTCAGGACGCTTTTCCGCAAGAATCAAATGATACCGATGACACGTTGAGTGTCTCGTCGGTGGCCGGATCAGACACTGGTAGCTCCATGTCTGAACAGACAGGGGCACAAAGAAATTCCGGTCAGGTACTGCACGAAACGTTTTTTGTGATTCATTACTGAATGTTTCTTCATTTACTCACATTCATAAGAAAAATTATACCTGGTCTGTAAACTTTCAGAGGTTGAGAAATTTACTCAAAAACAGTATTATTGGATGTACACTGCTTAAACAAACCCGGCTGACATCGCAGGATAGAAAAAAACTGTGTGTGATCATCATAGATCATCTCCTGGCAACATCACCCAAGTACTTTGATTTTTTATTCCATCCAGTCATATAATCTGTCAGTAACTCCCATTATTTCTCACATTTATGTGTTGGTTTGAACTATTTACATTTTTTTTATTACTTTTTTGCTGAAATTTTCGAAGGGACTAACGAGTTGTATAAACTATTCTATTTCTAGAATAAAAGATGAACAGTTTACTCAATGGACAAACGACATTACACAGATTTTCAAATTTGAAAAATTTGAGACCTACTATGTCCCATACATGGGTGGCCGCCACAAGCGACTAGCTTCTGGAAAATTGTGGGATCGCTATACAAATTTAAAAAGATATATCAAATCCAAACTACAAGTTTCTGCAGAAAAGGAATCTGCCAACGAAGAACTTTCAGATGCCGCTAAAGACAATCTTCTGCGACTGAATACCATATCTCCTCAAGATAAAGATCTAAACACATTGTGGAGAGAAACATCAGCCTATCGAGACAAAGGAAATTCTATCACAGATTATTACTCTAAATATCCAATTTTAAAAGCTCCGATCGGACTAACTTTGGTAAGAGTCGATTTAAAGTTTTACAAAACGTAACTCAATCTCAGAAGTCCAGGCCAATAGACTGTTATGCTTCGCCAACTTCGGTCATTCTGATTCATCTAACTCTATTATAATTTCGATTTGGAATTATTTTCCCAGATGAGATTTATAATGGATATTTTCATTTATTTCTAAAGATTTAATCACATTTCCAGTAACCTTTCCTTTGAAATAGAGAGACTCTTAATAGAATTGTTAGAACCTTAATATCTTCATTGTGGTCGTGTCTTATGCAATTTGCTTTCATTTTAGTTGCAGCAGGATTTCGAGGATTTGGAAATTGTTTCAGATACCTTATTATTCCAGAAAAAGTGGCCAGACATTGCACAGCGCATATTAAGAGTTGCCAAAAATCAAAAAATTGGCCAAGATATTATTATTGGAACAGGTATGCGTATATTTCTTGAACAAGTAATGTACACATGTTATGTTTATTTTGTGGAGTTAAAGATCAAGTTCCTTTTGTTCACAGCTGAAGTATCTATCGAAGGACAAGCTCTACTTGTACTGCCATATTTATTTCGCAGTTCTCTCGTAAAAACTAAAGTTAAAAAACAATGGAAACCTTCCAAACTGGAAATGTCCAACAGTTTCATACTCAGAATTATGGTAAGTTAATCACAAAGAAAGGAACGATGTCACTTACTTTCAGCTAGTCAGATCTACCAACGATTGTTATTTTCACATGATCGTTTCATCAGAAAACTACATTTTTATCATCTCTCATTGAGCACTAGGGTGGTCCTTAGATGGGGTCAACGAAAAATTCATGTTGGATCCCCCCAGATCAGCCCCAAAGAATTAAAAAAAAATTCCCTAATTGTTCCAGATTTTTATTTTATTCCCCTAGTCTCCCTATTTGAGCGGGAATTTTCAAATGATTAAAAAACATGCTTAATCACTATATTTCATACTAAATTTTATTTCATGGTTATTCGGGGGCGAAAAATTCATATTCTCGATTATTCAGTGATATTCATCTTCTTTTCAGTGTAAAATAAAAGAATCATAAATGGGGTATCCCAGGGGAATTGTGTGCTTTATTATTATTATTTTTTCATTTTTTTTATTATTTTTTTTTTTTTTTTGCAAAAAAGAGACACTTGCAAAA
This sequence comes from Tenthredo livida, assembly GCA_963992785.1. Lineage (NCBI taxonomy): Eukaryota > Metazoa > Arthropoda > Insecta > Hymenoptera > Tenthredinidae > Tenthredo > Tenthredo livida. The sequence continues at coordinate 8,618,309 of OZ023073.1, forward strand.
ATTTTAACTTTAAGTATCGTGAATTGTATTTTGAACTTTGAATGAACATAGCGAGACTAGGGGAATAAAATGAAAATCTGGAAAAATTAGGGAATTTTTTTCCTATTTGGAGCTGATTTGGGGGATCCAACATGAATTTTTTTGACCACATCTAAGGACCACCCTATTGAGCACATTCAAGTCCCTGTAACACAAACAAACCAAAACATGGTAGCGATTCATGTCTGACTTGTTCAGTTGCGTACACTCTTGCTTGCTGAGAATTTTATTCTGTTGAAACATTATTACATTTGATGTAAATTTAATTTTCGAGTGGATTATTATTGTTCAGCTTCCCTATAACAGGTGATGATTATTGGCGCTGTAGTTGTGTAAAATTGACTTCAATTACTTTCACAGAATATGGGGGACTTTGATATGGCATTATCTCGGAAGAGGGACTTGCTACGCTCATATGGACTTTCTCTTCAACCGTTTGTATTGGCTGTAGGCCAGGCTGTGATATCAACTTATCTTGTAATTGATGATTCGAAGTACGAGTGCACTTCCATAGAGAGTGCCGTGGACGCATGTTTCAAGGCATTTTATGCTTTGAATGCAGAGTATCCGCGTGAAGGTGAAATCATTTGGAATTTTCTCCAGAGATTCGTCTACTCAATCGAAGATAAAGCCGTAAGTAACAAACGGTATGTTACGGTAGAAGCGTTATGGACTGAGTTGTGCCAAGTTGACCTAAGTTAAGCTAGTTTATACATGTTTCTGCGTGATCTTTACGAATAACTGATTTCTTGAAACTACATTTCAAACATGATTTTAAAGTGCCATATTTGCGGCAGAGAAGTCGAAATAAAACACATCGTATCGCATATGAAATATGTGCATCATGCTGTGGGAGAAATTAGTGTGCAATGCACTTTTGCCTCATGTTGTCGTACATTTTCAAATATAAGGTCACTTCGACGGCATGTAAAATCTCATGCGACTTTGATTGACAAGGATCCGCAAGTTCCAGCACAACTCAATTTTGTTGATACTAATCAAACAAATTTGAGGTCTTTTTCACCTAACATTGACAACCTGACAGCCTCGACAGTAACTCCTGAATACGATGTCCTTAAGAAAGATGCTCTTACAATAGTCTCTTCATTATACGCAGATTCCTCACTGTCTCGTATACAGGTGAATCGTATTGTTAACGCATTTGATAAATTACTTCATAGCGATTATGTGGAGAAATTGAAAGATTGCGTTGTATCTTCTGTAACTGCAGAGCAGAAAGATCTGCTTTCGAAAAAATTCGAGTCCATGCAAGACACATTTTCGGAGTTGTTAACTGAACATTCGAGGCTGCAAGTATTGGAAAGACATAAATATTTTATTAGGCCAGAACCTATTTTATTAGGATATATGGAAGTAAGGGGAAGAAATGGTGCTCTTGAAAATAAGGAAATATATGGGCAGTATGTGCCATTAAAAGAAACAATAAGAGCTTTTTTTGAAGTGCCAGAAGTATTAAAGAAAACACTCAATTATTATTATTCATTGAAAGATGATTGCGAAGAAATTGAAAATATTATTCAAACAGAATATTGGAAATCCAAAGTAGCAGCGTCTGATTTAATCGTTTTCCCTGTATTTTTATATCAAGATGATTTTGAAATAGGAAACCCATTAGGGTCCAGAGCAGGAATTCACAAATTATGTGCTACATACGCTCTAATTGCTTGTCTACCACCTGAATATCGTTCTAAACTTCGAAACATATTTTTAGTTCAACTTTGCCATTCACAAGATGCCAAGTCTTTCGATAAAAGAATAATGTACAAATCTCTAATCGATGATCTTAATGATTTGGGGATGAATGGCATTCAATTCTCACTTCACGGTAAAGATATCAGAATTTATTTTCAACTCGCTCTAATTATAGGTGATAATTTAGGGTTGAATGGAACTCTAGGATTTGTAGAGTGCTTTCGTGCTAATTTTTCATGTAGATTATGTAAAACATCATATTTGTCATCGAAATCGCTTTGTTGTGAAGATGTTGCTACTTTGAGAAATAAAGACAATTATGCTTCAGATTTACTTCGTGATACTAAAGATACGGGAATCAAGGAACCATGCGTGTGGAATGCCATAAAAGGTTTCCATGCGGTTGACAACCCTTGCGTAGATATCATGCACGATATTTTAGAAGGCGTAGGCAGATACGAATTAGTTTTGCTTTTGCGGCATTTGATTTTTGATAAGAAATATTTCACTTTAGACACCCTGAATTGTAGGATGAAATACTCCAATTATACTCACAAATGTAATCGACCTCCGCTAGTAAACATTGATGATTTAAAAGCATCAAAGTTGAAAATGTCAGCTTCGGAAATGCAAACTTTTATACTCAACGCAGGCTTATTGTTTGGTGATCTGATTCCAGATGAAAGTGATGAATATTGGGAACTTTTCAAACTACTTAGACAAATTCTTTCAATCTGTTTGCAAAAATCTATTTCTAAAGGGACATCCACATTAATACTGTCTTTAATCGAGGAACATCACAGGCTGTTCATAAAACTGCATGGCAATAAGTTGATTCCTAAGCATCATAATATGCTTCATTATCCCGGAATAATGGATAAAGTTGGACCTCTGCGCCATATATGGGCAATGAGATTTGAAGGGAACCATCGCCCGTCAAAAAAGTCTGCTGCCGTTACTTTTAATCGTATAAACATTTGTCACACACTAGCTCTGAAGAATCAATTAACTTTTTCCAATACTTTAATACAAAATCAACCATTCTCGGATGATATTCGTTTCAAAAAAACTAAACAAAAGCAAACCGTACTTAGTGACTTCCTTCCTGATGCCCCAGACGCCATAAGTATTAAATGGGTTTCTGTGAATGATGTTAAATACACAGTTGGAACTGTGATTTTGATAGGTATTGACGAATTGCCTGTCTTTGGAAAAATTCAACTTATTTATTTGCAACAGAAACTTCCGGAACCTCAAAAGTCTGACTTTTTTTTCTGTGTGAAGGTTGTTGAGTGCGAATATTATAACAGTCATTTACAAGCTTACGCTGTTCATGATACAAATACATTACAGCGTATCCAACTCGAATCAGTTATTTGTGAAGATCACCTAAACATTACGATAATGCCTTGTGGGACACCATACGTACAATATTGAAACCTATGTATCTATATATATATATATATATTCTGATATAATGATACAATGGTATGATGCAAACGTTACCTAGAGATTATTATTGTATTGATGTCTTGGACGAATAACCTTACGTCTCCGTAGATACAACTACACAGCAATTTCAGAGTCGCTCGCCAGATGTAATGTTATTCGTCCAAGCGATCCAGATAATATAATAATGTAAACCATCTGTAAATTTTATTTTATCTTCTCTTTGTTCGGTCATGAAAATGTAGTTGCAAGAAACATCGGGCAAAGTAGCTTTGATCAGCTGGACATTTTTTCATGCTCTTGTATTATAATATATGTACCTAATCTTACGTTATGCCAAAGACAATTTATTTATGAAGGACATAAATTGATTTAGATGTGTAACACAAATTTAAACTTTCGTTCATCCAGAAGCTTTAATTGTTTAAAAAAGTTTGTTAAGACACAAAATACAGATAACATTGTTGAACTTTAGAAAGCTCAACGTCGCACTAAGTTTTAAGACTGTGTCGATCTCCATATTATTGTACTGCTATATTTTTCTAAGAAATAGTTACGTTTATCCAGAAATTTTCATTGTTTAAAAACGTTGATTAAGACGCGTCTCGCGAGCCACTCCGAAATTGCTCCGTAGATACAACTAAACAGCAATTTTAGAGTCGCTCGCCAGATGTAATGTTATTCGTCCAAGCGATCCAGATGATATAATAATGTAAACCATCTGTAAATTTTATTTTATCTTATCTTTGTTCGGTCATGAAAATGTAGTTGCAAGAAACATCGGGCAAAGTAGCTTTGATCAGCTGGACATTTTTTCATCCTCTCGTATTATAATATATGTACCTAATCTTACGTTTAAAAGTTTGTTAAGACACAAAGTACAGATAACATTGTTGAACTTTAGAAAGCTCAACGTCGCACTAAGTTTTGAGACTGTGTCGATCCCTATATTACTGTACTGCTATATTTTTCTAAGAAGTTGTTACGTTATTGTGAATAAAAAATCTTTTGGAAAAGATACAAGAGTTTTCCATTTCTTACGTGATATTATCACGTAGTTGGTAGCATATTACCCACGTCAAACTGGTTCCTGTCCCTTCCTATAGGCTACATTGACTTTAATTTCGGGTTGAATATACTATTCACCTACCATTGTCTGAACTTTAGATATTGTCAAACGGAAGTTCCTCAATAATTGAGTAAGCAATTTAAAATTGCTAAGTCAACTAGCTATTTTAAGTAAATGCAACTATAGAATCCAGTACATTTGACGTTCACGAAAGGCGCAATAACTGTAGTTATATATTCACTGTGTCTGCATACTTGAGTCAGTTTCAACTATAGATATATGTGTAACAAACTATAGAATATTGTGCCAATAACTAAGCTCTGAAGTCAATTAACACAATTACTATGGTAAAACTAACATCTGGATTAGATACAACAACATGTTGAGTTTTCATCAATAACTATACTGAGCTCTAGGACTGGTATATAATATAGTGTAAAGAAATATCCATTATAATTGAAATATCTATTTTTGTTAGTGTGTACAACGCGATATTACAGTTGAAAACAATTATCAACAACTAGTTTTACTTGATGGAAATGGTCAATATTAATAAAATAATTTGTTAGATCAGACTAAATGAATATAGTTTGAACGACTGTACATACATGGTCAGGTCTCTATATTGCTACATTGACCATACGACTTTTGTCAAAATTAACGGTAAATTTATAGTTCAGAACAACATAATTTGATAAGTTCTAGTGACTATAAATTCGGACTAGCACCTCAGCGAACAATAATTTATAGTGCAGTTGACCAGATTTTTCTCTGAGTGCATGCTTAGCATACATATTAAGATTTTAAACTGCAATATTTCGAAAACGGAAAGGAACACGTTCTTGAAACTAAACGTGTCGCTTATAGTTGCCATTAGGAAACTACAGTATTTTTTTCAGATTTTTAAATCGTGTCCTTCATTGTGAAAATGACTTTTGAATACCGCTGCTACGCGTCCGTCGAGTAGCGGCGAACAGCAGTCTAACGCACACGGAGAAAAAAATATCGCTCTCATCACGAAACAGTATAGTGATTATCACGATACTCGTGTGACTATACTTTGTATACGCATATGCTCAATCCATGTGGATTTGGATAGTGAGCATCTATATTGCTATGGTTGGAATTCCGTTTCCTTATAGTGACTTTTCACTGAATCGTGCATGTGACGATGTCATGAAAAGCTAACTTACACTTATTATATTGGTAAATATTATGCTTCAAAATTTGAGGTTATTATAGATTAGTATTTTGTATTTAATTTGTGAACACAAAATATATTCTATTAAAGAATATTATGTTTTTTTTTTATTATTATTCAACATAGATACTAATTTCTCTTCAAGCGTGATTCATTTGAAATTTTCGTTTAGTTTATGACAGTCAGGACTAAGGAACTTGGTTATGTTCGGTGGCGCTGAAGGCGTGGATCGTGATAATCACGATCCGTTTCGCTGTAGTAAGGAAACGTTTCCTTATGATCGCTATACGTTTCGTCAAATTCACAATACACTTGGATCGGGATAATTAGTATTTACCATTTCGTGTATAACAGTATATGTATAATGATTATGACGATAACGTAAAAAGTTATTATAGAGATATAAAGTATACAGCAAATCAGGTTACAGTATCGTGAAAATGATGAAAGTGTTTTGTAATAATCACGATACTACGTTCGCGATCCACTTGATCGCTACGACAGCGATATTTTTTTCTCCGTGTACGCCATTATACGATCCACGCGGCGCGGCGTCGGTCGACCCGGAATTGGCACGCGCCGCCAACTTCAATGATTTTTTACTCGAAAACAAAAAATCACACGTCCTTAAAATTAATTCACAGGCTGTAGTATAGTACAAAGTATATGTCAGTATTTTTAAAAAAAATTTTGATCGTGTCACTGTGTGTTTTAAAAATCTTTGAAAACTTAATTGTTAAATAAACAATGGATAAACAAACTTTTTTCGAAGTACATATTTTTTTATACATTCTATGAATCTTTCCGCGTAAACTGAAAAAAAAAATTGAGTCTAGTGTCATTTTTGGCGGAGTTATAAATTTTTGAAAAAAACCTTGCACGAATTTGTTTATGCAAATAACTCAACGAATTTTGCACTAATTGAAAAATCCTTTGGCACAAAAATCTAACTCCCCAAGGACAATCGACATGCAAAATTAAAAAAATATCCGAGAGTTGACTGATCCGGTTCACGTGGAATGGCCCATATGTAGTCAATCAGTGATATTGGCTTCGGTGAATCCTAACTAGTACGATGCATTATGAGTTGATCAGCTATACTAGTAAAGTCAGATCTTCGGCATAGTTATTGATGAAGGAGGAAAATTCAAGGTTCAGTCATACAGCAATACCAAATTGTGAAGCTGACGAGCCTCAGAATAATAGTGCTCACATACTTATGATTTACTTCTGGAATATGTGTATCTAGCCAGGATAACTAAGTCACAGTTGTCTAAGCTTTTCTTTCAAATGCATGGTTTAGCTAAATACAAACAACTATATTTATACAGGGCATCCAGCAACCCAGGCCTTCTAATGGTACTGTTCATTCACTTAATCGAAGCAGAATTTCTCTTCACCTTTACCATATTTCTGGACCAGAATGGTTTTCCTAACAGGCCCGAAGGATTTCTTTCCGAGCAATCAATTTATTATTAATCAAGCCATTTTTAAGATGTTATCGTTGAATCGTTGCAACAATAAAATGGTTTTTTTCCCACATGGCCGAGAAGGCCGATTTCCTTACCCGCTGAGAGGTAGGGAACTCCAGTTTTACCGACCAGGGGAGTTTTGCCTCCCATGGGAGGGGAGGCCGTGAGTCATGAATTTTCCTCCCAGTCCGCTGCGTATGTTTTCGGTAACAGCGCCATCGGACGAAACAAAATGATAGAAAAAAAAGCGCGTTGTTCATGATCGTTTGTTTGTTCGTTGCGCAGAAGAAAGTGAAATAATAAAAAGCAAAATAGCATGACTTCCTTGTCCCACCTAAAATTGCGCGTTCGCGATCGTGCGTGGTCGTGCCTCTCTGCGGGTAGGAAATCGGCCTTCCGTCCATGTGTGAAAAAAAATTATCGTGTGCATCACGGGAGGAAGTTTTCGTTCCCTCGGTGTAAATAGCCGCCCTCGCGATCGGGCGACTATCTACACGCTCGGGAGCGAAATCTCACTTCCTTCCCTTGATGCACAATATACTATACTCATTATCTTATAACAAAATAATTATTCATTAATGTAAAGTTTGATTTGCAATCAATTTATTATGAATCTTCTTGGGACAATTCTCTGCGCCTCAGGAGACCTTCGATGACCCACGATGAGTCTCAGCGAAGAGCAATCCTTGCTTCTTCGCCTGCTTTGTGGCTGCATAATATCTTGACGGAGGCACTCTTTCGAAAGCAACAGCGCAGAACGTCCCCGAATAATATCGTCTCCGTAACGCTAGAACATTGAGGCATAAGAGTGATGCATGGATCGTCGTTACACAGTACGCCCTGTACAGCGTGCACAGTAATCAGAAATAACCTGAGACGATTGACTTTGGAAAGTATAGGGAGAAATTTTCGCCGGCATTGGTCAGTTTAGACAGTTGCTTTATCTTTGGAGAGTATCTAAAGATGATCGATTGTAGTTAGATGCCGCTTGAGTCAACCTCGAGGTGTATCGTTGCGGTTCATCAAGGGACTCATCGTTGACTTCCATTGAGGGACTTAGTTGACTTTCATCGAGGTATCCAACTCTGGACAGCTGCTTCGCTGCGACTCGAATGTATTGTCAAAGCTTATCGAGGAACTCTCGCCAGTACTCTTTGTACTCCCTACCGACCTACGGTCATCGCAGCGTTAAGGAGACTCAGCTGCAGTCACTGTTCGTCGACTGCAATTACTGTTCGGCTTAAGGACTCCTATCTCTAACGCAGAAACTCCGCAGAAGGGTATGTTTAATTCATTTCATTGGTGTTGTAGTGGAACGAACCAATATCGAGATGCGCTCAATGTGCTCGACGCCCAAGAAGGTGCTCAAAATGTATTTTCGATATTGGTTTGTTCCACGACACCACCGATGAGATGTATTAAGCGTGCCCTTCTGCGGAGCTTCTGCGTTAGAGATAAAAATCCTCAAGCCGAACAGTAATTGAAGTCGACGAACAGTGACTGCAGCTGAGTCTCCCTAACGCTGCGATGACCGTAGGTCGGTGGGGAGTACAAAGAGTACTGGCGAGAGTCCCTCGATAAGCTTTAATAATACATTCGAGTCGCAGCAAAGCAGCTGTCCGAAGTTGGATACCTCGATGAAAGTCAACTAAGTTCCTCGATGAAAGTCAACGATGAGTCCCTTGATGAACCGCAACGATACACCTCGAGGTTGACTCAAGCGGCATCTAACTACAATAGATCATCCTTAGATACTCTCCAAAAATAAAGCAACTGTCTAAACTGACTAATGCCGGCGAAAATTTCTCCCTATACTTTCCAAAGTCAATCGCTCAGGTTATTTCTGATTACTGTGCACGCTGTACAGGGCGTACTGTGTAACGACGATCCATGCATCACTCTTATGCCTCAATGTTCTAGCGTTACGGAGACGATATTATTCGGGGACGTTCTGCGCTGTTGCTTTCGAAAGAGTGCCTCTGTCAAGATATTATGCAGCCACAAAGCAGGCGACGAAGCAAGGATTGCTCTTCGCTGAGACTCATCGTGGGTCATCGAAGGTGTCCTAAGGCGCAGAGAATTTTTCAAAGAAGATTCATAATAAATTGATTGCAAATCAAACTTTACATTAATGAATAATTATTGTGTTATAAGATAATGAGTAACCATTTTATTGTTGCAACGATTCAACGATAACATCTTAAAAATGGCTTGATTAATAATAAATTGATTACAAGTAAAACCTTGCATTAATTAATAATTATTTTGTTGATCGATTGATTTAAATCATCTTTCTTACCCGGTCCAATTTTTCCGCAACTCCACTTAATCGCACGACTTACTGATTTATTTTGAATTAAGCGCCTAACCTACAAATTCTACGCGCGCTGTTCTCGAATTCAAACAGAATAAAGCTAGCTTAACTTATTCGCACGATTTACTGATTTATTTTAAATTCGGCGCCCAACCATCAATATTACGCGCGCTGTTCTCGAGTTCGAACAGAATAAAGTTAGCTTGAACAGGGCATGGCTGAGCAATGTCACTAGCCGCGCGAATTTTAGGGTGGTATCCCTAGTGTTCCGCATCCACGTAAAGTCTCGGTATGTAACCGTTAGGTAATTGTTTTTTGTGTTTGTTGGGTCCTGACGCATTAGAGTAAAGCTATACATGAAAATGTTTGAAAAAGCGAAAAAAATATTATAATATTCGGTAGCGACCTCTATACAGCGCGATTATGTGGAAAGAAAAGGCTCCAAGCGCGCAGGCGCTGATTTATTAGAATATTTCGAGGGTCGCCAATTTCAGACTCACTACGAATATCCCTAGAGTCCGTCTGCTTTTTGTTTCTGATTGTTGTCAAATACAAATGGCGGCAGACCGTGGCAGGAATAGGTTATGTTTGTGTGAATCTAGCAGACGACAGAACTAGGGATATTACTGAAAAGTTGGTGGAGTCGCTGGCGCTATTCCCCAGGTAGCAAAATTCAATAAGTCATCTAAAAGCTATCTAAAGGATGCCTAATGTCCGTCTGGAAGTTGCCTCAAAGCTAACAACCCTACTAAAAGATAACTTTCAGGCACTTGCTAACTTATAGTTAACTTCCAGACGGACATTAGGCATCCTTTAGATAGCTTTTAGATGACTTATTGAATTTTGCTACCTGGGTCTGCCGGCCAATGAGATTTGAATTAATCAAAGTTCGCGCGTTTGGAGCCTTTTCTTTCCACATAATCGCATGGTTTATTTTACGATTGGATTCATGTTTTACACAGATTTTTTCTATGTGATTTGGAACAATATTCAGGCGTGCCCCGCAAAATCCAAAAAAAAAAACGTCAAAAGTGGACCACCCTAATACACAGGGTGTCTCTCAATTAGTCATCCAAGCCTACATAGGGCGATTCCTTGTTGAAATAGAAAACGATTTTTCGCAGCGACATATTTATCAGAGCAATAGTTCTCCAGCAATAGCAATAAATGGATTAGCCAATCAGCAGCCAAGTTCAGCGTACAAGTGAAAATAGGTACCAAGTTAGGAAAACACTACGCTCACAACAACCGCGAAAAAAACAACGACTGGAGCGACCGCCTCGCTCGCGATTGTTGTGAGCAGGGTGTTTTCCTAACTTGGTACCTATCTTTATTTATACACTGAACTTGGTTGCTCACTGGCTGATCTATTTATTGCTACTGCTGGAGAACTATTGTTCCATAAATATTTCGCTGCAAAAAATCGTTTTCTATTTCAAAGATGAATCGCTCTAGATGTAGGCTGTATGACTGACTGAGAGACACCCTGTATATTCAATAAATATTTCTGTCTAATTCACATGTGAATAATTCAATTGACCACCTTGTTCACAATCCTGATCCACAACAACATGTATCCATCAATTTGTTCTCGACCGTTCCACTACATTTGAAAAAAAGAATTGTGGAAACTCATCAATTTCGAAAATGAAGCGTAGTTCTTTGACATTTTGACTTTTGACATTGACAAGTGTCTCAAACATGTAAAATTCTCATAAAATCAAAAAAACCCAACTGAAAAGGTTGCCCACTTGACGCGGAATGCCCCATATTGAGTCGAGGACGATTTTTTATTCTGTTCTCAGCACTAAAAAACCTCGACCTACCTATATTCGTAACGATATTTCTTACCTGATGATAAGGTGGTCTTGCAGCACCAGGCTGCATTCTTTGTTGCTGCATATATTCTTGTCCTCTTTGTGCACCAATCATTTGCTGTTGATTTTGGAACATCATAGTTTGTTGCTGATTCATCATGCCCTGTTGCTGCTGCTGTTGTTGCTGTTGCTGCTGCTGCTGCTGTTGTTGTTGTTGCTGCTGCTGTTGTTGTTGCTGCTGCTGTTGTTGTTGTTGTTGTTGTTGTTGTTGTTGTTGCTGTTGTTGTTGCTGCTGCTGCTGTTGCTGCTGTTGCTGCTGTTGCTGCTGCTGCTGTTGTTGCTGCTGTTGTTGCTGCTGCTGCTGCTGCTGCTGCTGCTGCTGCTGCTGCTGCTGCTGCTGCTGCAACATTTGCTGTTGTTGCGGTAACATTTGTTGTCCTCCGTAGCCTGCATAGTTTTGATTCATTCCTGAAATAACGTATTTTTGAACTTTTAGAAAAAGATCCAAGAGCAATTTCATATTGAAACTCTTCTATCGTTTAGTTCTATCTATTAATATCGATATGAATTAAGTCAAAATCACCTTGTTGCATGCCGGCATACATTCCTTGCTGTTGTTGCTGCGGTGGGAACATAGCCTGCTGTGGGCTTATCCCCGGGCCACCATGCTGCGTTCTCAATTGTTGTCTAATGAACTGTTGTCTCTGCATGCCCTGTAATGCGGCTGGTCCAGCCCCCGGGGGAGCGACAGGTTGTTGTTGACCACCCATAAACTGATTGGCTGGTATACGACCACGAAGCAAATGTGACAATGCTTGTTTTCCCTGAATGTTCATTCCAGGGCGGTCGTATCGAGGGCCGCCAACTTGAGCTGGAGGAATTTGCTGCCCATACCCATATGGCTGCTGCGGTGTTGGGCCCTGTTGTCCCGGATACCACTGCTGTTGCGGTTGCTGCGGTTGGCCAGGAAACATTCCTTGCTGTTGTGAAACTTGCGGTTGTTGACCGTATGGCATTTGTTGCATCTGCGGAGGTCCCTGTTGCTGCGAAATAAACATTAATTATTACTCGGAATATTGACTTCAACTATATCACGATAATAACAAAAATTCGCCGAGAATTGTTTTCTTGGACGAATTTAGAACAAAGACTGGATATTATGACAAGATTCATATATCTATCATATACCTGCATTTGCTGGGGTATCGGTGCAGTTGGCGTAGCCGCACCCTTGCTTTTTCTAGGTCTTCTTGTCTTCATAGCCTTTCCTTTGCCAGTTCTACCTGGGGACTCGACACTCATTGGGGTATCAGCCTTTCCAGGCTCTGATTCCTTTTTATCAGGTTCCAAATCCTCCGGAGGTAACGGTGGCGCATCTAAATAGTGACTTGCAGGTTTTATTGCGCTGTGAGTATGATAACGCAACAGCTTCTGTGCCGCTTGATACGTCAGTGGTTTACGCTCCATCTTTACCGCTCTGAACCAGGCCCAGGAAAGTGGCGCTGGATTCTTATGACCCTCCAGTAGTTCCCAAGCGGAGACTTTTTGAGAGTCACATACTTGTAGGCCCTGTTTTTCAATAGAATTGATAAGGTAGATCAAAAGCAAGACGCGGCCAAATAGAGGCCTGAAAGAGTTACCTGTTTTTTATCGATGCTATCGAATCCAGCTATCTTGTTCCCTTTAGTGTCCGTCAAGCAGCCAACAGGTTCACACGCGATTACTTCCATCGTTAGTTTTGGAAGTGGTAACAACTGTCTTACAAATTGAATACTCTGGGAGTTCCGATCCCCAAGTTCTTTCTTAAGTTTCTTCATCAGATTCTGATAATGCTTTTTATTTTCGTCCTTTTCAGATTGCGAATCGGAAACTAGCGTGGAATGGATCAGTGTTGCTAGCATATCTATAACTGTGGTGAACAGTTCGGAATTATTATTCAAGTCTATTACACCGTAGCTGATCAATTGCACCAGCAGTATAGCCCAGTCGGTTGTTACCGTAGTATTTCTTTGAATGGTGTCGAAAACACCACCTACTAAACTAAACCTCAGCTGCAGAGCATCTTGCAACACTTCTCGCATTTTTGGATCTTCAAGGCCAATATTTTTCTCTTCCTTACTCATGTTCAAAAATTGTGTCAACTGCGAATGCAGAGAGGTCAACAGGCCTTCCCTCTGATCATCTTGTCCTTTCAAACAGGTCAACACTAGTGACAAGAATGGTTGATGATTGAACAGGGATGGTGATTTTGACTTGCCTTTCTCCCTGCTAGCTTTCGACCAATTTCCAGACTCCAATACTTGTCCGGCTACTTTCAATACACGACCTTGCACAGCGCTTGGTAACTTTGACACCAAAGGTGCCACCAGCCATATTGACCCTGACTTTTTGTCCGGTTTACCGGAAATAGTGTTCAGTTGAAAAACGTCGATGGCTGCTTTAGCCACAGTATCCAACCACTGGGATAAATCATTCGATGCCAGTGGATATTGTTTATACATAAGTTGCAGGTCGAGCCAGGACATTCTCAGACTCCATTGCTCGAGAGTTTCCAATATGTTAGTGATGTGACTCTTCTGATCTAAAAATGTATCGATGAGTGTGTCGGGGTAACAGATCATATGTAACAATCTCTGAGCTTGACGGGGAGTCAGCATGTTGTCCAGGAGCATATCAGGCTGACAAAGCTCTTCAGGGTTTTGAAGACACCTTTCCAGAACCCACTCTTGGCTACATATTTGGCGCAATACATGCTGCGCAAAAGCCGAAAGACCTTTCACGTTCTCTGTATCCATGTTCACGTTGCTAGAGGATAGTCCAAGGTCCAGACCCAAGTCGTCACCTCCTCCTAAAATATCACTAGTTCCCAATATGTGACTAATGGATTCTCTCTCACCTCCACCAACGCTGGCTGGTCCCGCCTTATTAGAGTGAGTCATTGGAATGTCTGGTTTTTTGGGTGGAAGTTTACCAGCCGTAGCATCACCCACGACTAGAATAGCTTTTAAAACTGCTAGTACCGGTCCCACTCTGATGTTGTTATGCGCAGCAGCTAAAAGATGTCTGTCACAGCTGAGCTTTATGCTATAACGTCTCAGGTTTCCGCTAGGCAATGGATGAGGACTTGTGCTGACAGAATACAAAGCTGGTTGGGGACACTCGACTGTTTTGAATAGTTGCAAGAGTAGGTGGCAAGTCAGTAGAGCACCTGCCTCCGCTTCCATGTCTGCATCGCCACGCCCTTCGTTGCAAGCTTTTAGGAGTGATGGCAGTGCTATGTGCACGACGAAGTCTTCTAGTGAAAAGCAGTGTCTGGCTGTGACAAGATTAAACGGAAACATATTCATGTAACGGTAAAAAGACTTTTATTCTACTGCTACTATCTACTGATACTAAGATAGGAATACCTACCAATTAATATAGACGTAAATACAGCAAGAGAATTGCGAACATTCAAATTCTGAACGTCTACTTCATTCAATACGTCGATATAAAATGACGAGCTATTCGATGAACAACATAATGCCATTAGAACACCCAACCATTCGGCGCTCAAAGCATTGCAACAGGCTGTCAACTCGGCGCAAGTTATGGCAACATCGTTCAATTTATCGTTATCGGTTTCACCGCTTACAGCGACGATGATTGCATTGCAGACAAAACTGTAGCGATTAGCTGCAGTTTCATTCAATTGCCTGGCCCATTGCGGTTCAATTTTGCCTCCACGTCTTGGACTACTGAATACATCGACCATGAACTGGGAATTGTATACATGATTAGAAGGTGTTGGTTGTAGCGCGCTGTACAAGGCTGTTCTAATTTTCGGATAGGCATTGCTGAAAGCTTCCACGCCATGAGGCTTTGTCTTCAACAAAGAACAACTGGAGTACAGGTCATAGAGATGGGCCAAGACGCAACGTTCTGCAGAACTGCAGTCACTTGGATTAGAAACATGCTTGACCACTTTACAGAGTAGATCGAAAACAGCTGTGGTTTGTTCCGGAGTCACTATGAATTAGAGATTTGGAAATGAAAAGTACATCACGTTCTAGTTCGATGTTCGATTTCAAAATTTATATCGGCAATTCTGGCGAGTATAGGTGGACGATCAGGTGCCGAAATTTCGATTTGTTACAAGTTATGAAGCCCCCCCCCCCCCCCGCCCCTCAATTCTAGACCACCAGGCCTGACCGTTAACAAGAAACACGTTGATATAATATAATTGGCGGAATTGCCGACGATATACATTTGAAGGAGAACTTACGCAATAAGCAACAATGGTATCGCCTCAGCACCCCGACAACATACAGACTTAAACTCGTTGTGTAACTTCTGATAAGCTGACTATTCCTGGCTGTTAATTGAGCTTCTATCTCTGGTAGTTCTTTCAATATTTGAATACAAACATCGATAAGTCCGTATATATTCAGCGCTAGTTCCATTAGATCGAACAGGAATGCGACATGTTCCTGAACTGGCAGGTATGACGATCCGGCCAATGCAAAGGTATTCAACATTTCAACAACTTGAGTAGCACATTGCCACGTCACAACGTGTTGATCGAAGTAGCTCAAGTTTTGAAACTTTTGGGTAACAGCTTCGAAATTGAATTCACTTCGAGAATGTTTCTTCACCTTGCCACCTTCCGCAACGTCGATACTGAACTTTTTACCGAATAATTTGCAAATTTCTTTAGTCATTTTCTTTACCACATGCCTAGCTTCGTCTCTGACACGTCCTACACCGTACAACAGGACATGACGCTGATTGCAGTCGTGTTGACTGCAGGTTTCATCCTAATAAATCATCATATTCCTACTTATTTTGTGATTCTGCAATTTATTCCTACAAAAGTTACTTTGAGTTGTAAACAAAATAATTCAAATCAGCGGCAGCATTTCGGTGCCTATCTACTTATTTTCATAAATACCTGAGGTAATGGAAAGTGGGTAGTATAGAGTAAGTGTCTAGATGGGCTTGGAGTTTTAGAGTCAAGTCCCTCGTGCGCATTATGACCACCCAATGCATCTTCTTTTGGACTATCAGGAGCGTCCATGCTGTTTTGTTGATCCTCTTTGATATGTTGCAACAATTTGTCTAAATCGTCATCAATTTTACTATCGTCATAGTCCATGGCTCGTCCAGGATCCGGTACTTCCAGTTTAGCCGGCTTCAGATCGATCCCAGGAAATAAACTGTCTTCATCTATTGGTTCGCGATTGCTCGGTGTACTTGGCTTGCTGGCGGCTGGACCTTCAACGACAATGCTCATGATTTTTATGCCAAAGACTATAGACTTCATTTTCACAGTTATCATAAACAATGGCAATGGAGTACAGATTAATTGTAACAACGATATGTGAATGAAGAGAACAAGAATTCAATCATATTATTACAGTCAGATCTTTGGTGTACAAGAACTTTTCCATAACGTGCCATAACAAATGAAAATACTGACCTTGTATGAGATCTCCGCGAGATATCAAAGTGCACATGTATGCGTCGTGTGAGAACACATCGTGTCTAATAAGCTCGGAAAACAAGTGAACCAGATTAGTGAATTGAGCTTTGGACTGGGTAGAACTATGGTCCAGAATAGGTGCATCGATGTCTAAAAATTTCATTAACAGCGGTTGAAAAATTGGCAAGCCTGGCGGTGTACCATTACTGCAAACACTGTCTTTGTCGTCGTTGTCATTAGTCTCGCCAGTTGCTTCACCCTGACGTTTTTCTAGTAGCTTAGCGACAGCCATTGCTCTATGCTCTCCCCATCGCTCCGAACTTACAGCCCATTCGCACAATATTTCCACAATAGCCGCGTCCTGCTGCGGAGCGTATTCACTTTTTGTATCTCTCTCGTTTGCGTTTTCCTTTTGCGTCGGAGTGAATATTTTTGCATACAAAGTGTCCAAAGAGTTGGCCGCGTCCATTCTATCGAAACTATGACGATCCAAAGCGTCAAGAGCAGCCAAAACCTTAGTCGTTGTCATACCGGCGCTGCTCTGTTGCCATTTGTCGCACGACCATCGACCTTCCGCAGCTAAGGATCTTCGTCGGATGTTTTCTTGGGCAAATTTAATCTGCTTCATTGTAGGATTAACAGAACTGGCCGGAGGACATGGTAACGCTGCGGGAGAACAGAGCAGATGATCTAACGGCGAGCCGTTTAATACAGACGGTGCTTTTCCTTCGCCAACGCTATTCCAGACTAAGGCCGTTGGACACTCGATCGTGATCACCTGAAATAAATTTAACTTTCAGTTTTATGCCCGCAAATGTGAGAGATATTTCAACCAACGGGTGTTCTAGATTGTTTAGAACAAAGGAAGACTTGGACCCATATTTTTAAAAATATATTTTCATATACAAGCCGAGCAATCGGCGTTACCTGTATTATTACGGATAATCCTAAAATCACATCCCTGTGATGTGGGCAATTTATATAGTCGTTGAAAGTCACCGTCAACGGATTAACCGGCGAAGGAAGAGCGGCATTGTCTTTTGTACTGTTAACTTCAGACTTAACAATAGCAGTGACCATTGGACTCTGCGGGTTACCGTTGTTCTCCACATTGTTACACATTTGCGCTATCTTCCGACAACATAAATATGCCAATTTTCTAGCCAACAATTCCGACTGAACAAACTCCTCTAAATATTGCAAAGCCAATGGCAACAACAGCTTCAATATACCATCGTCGAAAGGAGCAGACCTCATTTTATCTAATAATTCCAATATCCATTGCAGGAGTTCTTGACGATCGAGCAATCCTTCCTCGAACATATATTTTGCTAACTGAATGCAGTAGTGCCATTGTTTCAGAGCTAATTTATGATCCTCATTCATCGTCGAGCCTGAAACCGAACCAGGATTTGGATTCGGAGTCGCCGGTTGATTATTCGCCGTAGTATTGTTGCCGTTACTATTCGGATTACTTCCATTGCTGCTATTATTCGTACCGTTGGACACATTGTGATTGACGTGGTAATATTCTTGTAACTTGGATAGCTGATCTTTCAAGAATTTTATCAATGTTCCAGTCCATTCTGAAACAAGTGGAAAAATGGACAATATTGTCTGCGGTGAAATGCAACAAGATTGAGCCCGTTACGGGGCGAACGATGTCTGGTTCTTACCGGTTGTTGGGTCAGGTAATTGCCTCTTTTTTATTTTAGCTTCAGAAACAGCGACGGTGTAAGCGGAACTTAATTTTATGAACCAAGCAGCCCTCAGCATGGGTACTTGATATTCGCATAGCATCAT
This sequence comes from Tenthredo livida, assembly GCA_963992785.1. Taxonomy (NCBI): domain Eukaryota; kingdom Metazoa; phylum Arthropoda; class Insecta; order Hymenoptera; family Tenthredinidae; genus Tenthredo; species Tenthredo livida. The sequence goes on from OZ023073.1 coordinate 8,636,647, forward strand.
GAATATTTCTTCTTTTTTATTGAAATTTGGCGCTTTTTTAGCTAAGGCTATAAGAGGCTTGCAGCCTGACAAATCTTTGAACCAAGCTTCTATCCCATTTTTTGTTCTAGCAGTTACTGGCCAAAAGTTATCCTTGGGATTGATCTGCTGCCTTTTTCTTCCCGTGTCAGGCATCGTTGCGAATTCTTCCTTTTTAGCTAATATACCATTGAAGTATGCGCCGACCTTTGCCGCAGTGACAGTGCAATGTCTGGCTGTACCAAACTCGTCTGATAATTGGGGCATTGTGGCAAAACCATGTTTAACATTGACGAGGGTGAGCTCATCCTCTTTTTGCTTTGGCTCCTGCGGGTAGACGTCGGGTGGGCCTAGTCTGGGCCTTTTTAAGGGCCTCTTCTCATACAATATGCCCATCATGGTAATTCAAAAGTTTAAATCAGAAATAGATCTAACACATGAGAGGTTCGAACAAGGTTTGATCTGATAAATTAAACGTTACGATATTCTAACCTCAAGAGTAACGATTTGGGAAATAATTGTTTTGAGCTCGTTGTAGTAGGTCGGTGATTCGCAGAGACGCAAGGTTCACAAAACAGTTACAAAACCTTGGTATTTATAACTATTTACAAAATAATAGAGAAAAAATCGATCTGATGTATAACCTTTAAAATTTGACAACGTGGACAAAAAATCAGTCTCATCACTCGCGGAAAAGTAAATAGTGTATAGTTGCATGATAATTATTTTAGTTCAAGTTGTACCTATTTGAAACCGTACTTTGCACGCGACGTACCGTTAAAATTTCATCAACTTGTCATCCTCTAGAAAAATTGTCGCAAACGCCATCTTGGCCCCTTGAAGCATACACTGAAACAGTGTTGACAACCTCCCAAACGAAAAAATCTTTAGAGATGGTCGTGACGTCACCAGCAGTAATCTAGTAGTTTGATAGGTGACGCCACTTGATTTGCGCGCTAATATTTGAGTAAAGATTTTTTGTTTTTAAACAGTTGGCTTATCTCCTTTCAAGGACGGTAGCCTAATTCTTAGAGCATATACACATGGAGGAAGCATGAGATACCCTACAGCGTAAGTAGGAAACGGGCATGAGACAAACTACGGGACAGTATATGCCTTCTTTGTCTTGCAGACTCTGATTGGCCCTCACTATTCTCTGATTGGCCCTATGATCGAATAGAAAGAGAGAGCATGTACGGTCCCGACGTCCCTCTCTCTCTCGCCGCTCGACTCGGTTTCTCAGCGGCTATGCTTCCTCCATGTCTATATGCTCTAAGGCCTAATTTGATTGAAGGTTTTTTTTTTTTTAAACCTTTAATGGCTTATCTCCTCTTATAGGAAGTAGCCGTCTTGAATAAAGGTCCAATTAGATATTCAAATCAATAATATAAAATAATTATAGATGAGAGACTGAGGCTGAATTTTCATGCGCGGCAAGTTGCTGCGCGTGAAAATCCAGCCTTTACTCCCGTACTCTGCTAACTTCACGGAGCTGGAAGAGCTCACCTTTACGTGGGCCTAACTTCAGGGTCTTGTCAAAATCAGTTGTGATAGTACTTATACGTTGACGCGTACTAAATCTGGAATTGTTTATATCCATGAGTTGAAGAAACTGAAATAAATAAGAAATATTTTTCTTGTATTTTACCATGGCTACGAAGGCGTTACTTAATTTTGGGAACGCCTCCGCAAACAGATGGTGAACATTCTTTTGGTTATGTGATGATGTATCTGCATACATGTTACATAATAAATTTACAATAACTAACCAAACCTTAGCATTATAAAACAATACACATTTCATTCTTTAGGTTACTATCCGGCGTACAATATCACAGGCCAAAGTCCCTTCCGCAAACAACCCTACCGCATGTCAGGTGTTTTCGAAAGCTAAGAGATGTCGCTAAACAAACGAAAACGCCGTTTCCTAACGTAACTATTGAGACCGGTCCTATTCAGCCCAAAAGACTATGGAAAACTTTCGGCTTCTCTGTAATGGTAAGCCTGCAGTAGGGTCGCTCATTTATTTGGGACCTCTTTGCAATTGCATCGACAACATTATAAATCATTATTCAAGTAATCTTGATATCGATTCAACAATCAAATGAATTCACAACGAGCATCTCATTCCGATTGTAAGATTTCACCTGACATGATTGAGGTGATGATTAACAAAGAAATTAGACATCAGAAGTATATTCGTATTCAGAAAATACCACCCTAACCGGTTATATGCACATTGTAATCAAGAAATATTCATATATTTTCATGTCATATCCTATGACAACGGAAAACTCTGGACATATGCAATTCATTTAGTCATCTCAAGGCATGTTTCAGAATGACTTTAAGACTAGCTGGTTTGAATTATCTTGTTTATTCGCAAAGGAACACGGATTCCAAACAGGGCGCACGAAATGCTTTTCTACTGGTTTTGTGCATGATCTCAGTCGAATACCTCCATAATAGACTCCATTCTAGTCGTATTTGATGTGCCGATAGCCGAAATAATAATAATAATAATTATGACGCCTTATAAAAGTAATATAGTATTATTTTATTGATGGTATCCGAAAAAGTCCGAAAAAAACAGTTAGCCACTGGGAACCCATTAATGAACATTGCTGTACAAAGAGGATTCACAACCAACGATGTATTTTTCTTGACACATGCACCCAAAGTCCTCCTTTGCGCATCGTCTACGCGCGCCCAAAGCAGAGTTTTAGCGTACCGGTGTGCAAAATATTTTGCACACAGCTATGCGGTGCGCAAAGGGATTTTGCACACCGGTACGCTAAAACCGGCTGGGGTGCACGCAGACGGCACACAAACGAGAACCTTGCGTTGCATGTATCGAGAAAAATAGTGTTCGATACGCGAGGCCAAACTCGCTTCTTGCGCACCACTCGTGGCGAAGCCTCGGCTTCGTGCTGCTTTCAGACTCGCAGTGCGCAAAACGCTCGTTTGGCCTCTTGTATCGGAATATACTATTTCAGTCTAGTCGTTTGACTGGGATCATACATAGAACGACTACAGAAGCATTTTGTGAGCCACATTCGAGATTCATTTTTCTGTGCGAATAAATGAAATAATGAAACGAAAATCATTTTGAAATAATCCCGAAAGTTGCCACAAGATGACTAAGTTAATTGTGTACAGGATGTCACATTTTAAATAATCCGCTCGATTTTTCCTTCCGGAATTCAGCATTGAAAGAGAAAACTTTTCAGACGGAAGTTGTTGAAAATAGGGAAAAAGCATACGTATGGTTGGCGTCTCCTCTTTGTGTAGTACTCTTATGCCACCAAAAAAACAAACGGACCTTTTTAGGCCCAATCGGTGTGTACAGTCCGATCAGCAACATCCGTATGGTGCACACTGCGAAACTCACCATTAGATGTCCCCCTCTGAATCAAACAACTTCCGTCTGAAAAGTTTTCTCTTCCAATGCTCAATTCCGGATGAGATAATCGAGTGAATTAATTAAAATCGGACACCGTCATGTCTAGGCTTTACAGTTATCACAGGGTAAGTAATCAAAATATATCAATACATCCAGATCCCCTAGGTGAGTATACCCCTTTAATACAGGCATCTCCAAAATTGTAATATCGTAATGTGTGCAGGACCAAGTACACCAATTGCAGTGGGTTATATCTTGATTTTACAGTTCAGCAGCGCATCTATAGTTGGTGCAGCGATCTGGGAGTATGAAAATATTAGGGCACGTACCTATAGGGTAATCAACCAATTCCAGTTCCCTCGAGTGAAAGTATGTAGAATTAATTTATCGTCTTTTTTTTCTTTTTGTTTCTTTTTTTTTCTATCATACTTGTACATTGAAATTGAAAATAAACTATCAATGTATCGTTGGGTAATGTCTTTTATATGTTTGTTTATTATTCAGCGTACCGGATGGAGAGCAACTATTCACAATTGGTGGCATAGCCTGGATGAAGGCAAGAAGTTATTTCTTCCTATTTGCTTTGTGAATGCCTTAGTATTTTGCGCGTGGCGTATTCCAGCTCTTCAAAGTACCATGCTCAGATATTTCTGCTCCAACCCAGCTTCCAGTAAGTTTCCTGACGATTTATATTATTTCCATTCTTGGTTAAATTCTTGGAATACAAATAGACACTGAAACATAACGAATTCGGCAGAAGACAGAACTCTACATTACTCTCATTACTCTGTAGTACTACCGTCAAAGTAAGATGATAGATGAATTGAAATTCTTAGGTAATGCAAAGATATTTGGAAGCCTTCTGAGACGATAATTTAGGTATCAGTGTTTAAACCTGGCCAATAATAAAACATATCTTCATTAATTCCGTTCACTTCTGCCACAACACTTGAGTCCGCTTCTCATAAGCATAGGTGTTTTTTTCCTCACTCAAGGTGCGATATGTTGGCCTATGGTGCTGTCCACGTTCTCCCATTATTCCTTTCTACATTTGGCTGCGAACATGTTTGTCCTGAACAGCTTTAGCTCACCAGTAGTATCGGCACTAGGCAAAGAACAATTTCTGGCTCTTTATTTGTCGAGTGGAGTGATGTCCAGCTTTGCCAGTTACTTTTACAAGACTATTTTCGCTCTGCCAGGTTATTCTCTCGGAGCTGTGAGTCACATGTGTTTTACTTTTTTGCTCTCTTCTTTTGCTGTACACTTTTACCCCACCAATTATTTACTAACATTTCGCATGTTTTCAAGTCAGGAGCCATAATGGGAATACTCGGCTTTGCCTGTACACAGTATCCCGATACACGACTCAGCATTTTGTTCCTTCCGATGTACACGTTCACAGCTGGCATAGTATGTATGAAAATTAGCCCCATTTTAAGAGTTAAACTGCAATTGTTTATAATATTATTCTTCATACTCAACACTCGTATTACAAAAGTTGTAATTTCCGTTTAGGCGATTAAAGTAATGGTAGGCCTGGACACATTGGGATGTATATTGGGCTGGCGGTTTTTCGATCATGCAGCACATTTAGGAGGTGCCGCATGGGGAATGTGAGTAAAATCGGAATGCAAGCAATCACTAATCATTCGATGGATAATGTGTAACTCAATTTGAAAAATAACGTTAAATTTCTAACAAAGTCGTATCATATTCACATAGATTTTGGCAAAAATGGGGCAATTTCTATATTTGGCAAAAACGAGAGCCCTTATTGACTTGTTGGCACGAGTTCAGAGACCCACCTCGATCTCACTGAAGATCGGTCCACGTGTTCTGTGGTTATCAGGCGTCAGCTTATTTAGCTAACGGCAAGCGATTTTCAAGATTAATCTGTACAAACAATCTGAAGATGAAAGACGTGGATAAGGGCTCTGGTCAATTTTCAAGGAAGTATTCAAAATGATTTCCAACACTTTTCAGTCATAGCTGAATATTTGTAATATGATGTGAACGAATAACAATTTCCGCGAAGAATATCGTTTGATGCTATCAAACGTTCAATGTGTTCACTAGACGTGCAATGGAATAGTACTCAGATATCAAACCATCCGAATGTACAACCAAATTTATATTCCAGATTTAAATACAACTAATGTGTTACTCACTGCTCTGTCTCTCGTATCGATCGGTGTAAATAACTTATTAAAATTGTTAAATGAGAATTATTTTTTATTACCCCAAAATTATTCCTCCAGTTACAAATAGAAAATATATTTCGATAGGAAATCTCTTACTACCGAAAAAATGCAAATTTGAATAGAATGTGTTTTGTTCTGTTGGATATGAATGGTTCACCTTTATTAATCCGTAAAAATTATTACCTCTCTTTTCACGGTTCATATAAATTTTGTTTGATTAGGCTTTCAGGTACTTAATGTGATGCCTAATATGATCTTCAATGAATGTTGCCATGAAGAAATAACTATGATCGTAGTCTTCTTGTAGCCTCAGAATTAAAGGCAGTCCAGATTCCTTTGCTGCAGCGACCAAGTTTTCAGGCAGCAATTGTCCTTGCGGCAGGAAAGAATCCTTGGTACCCTAAAAAAAAATTGTTGAAAGTAATTGTCAACCAGGTTTTTTCAACATTAGAATAAATTACATTGTGCCAGAACTAGCCGCGCATTTTTATTCGCGTCTTTCTGAAGTTGAGAAATATGGAAACTACTTTGTTCTGTATTCCATATACCATATGATCGAGCTAGTAAATACAATAATGACAAAAAATTCACCTGGTCAATTAGAATTTCCAACAGAGGCCCATTATATTCCTTAACCAGCTCAGTTGCATCCCACTCGTTCCATCTGCTGTCACCTTCCACACCACCCAGATAACCACTGAAAGCCTTCTTTCCCCACGGACATTGCGTCGGATTGGAAATTGGTGCAAACGCTGATGCTGATTTATACTGGCCTGGATTTTTCAACGCACAGATAAGGGCCCCGTGACCACCCATACTGAGAAGAAATTTTCATCTTTTAGCCAACGCATTCATTAGAACAATTCTAATTGTTTATTCCCCATGCTTGTGGTTCGGTGGGAAACAAAAGGACACAGAATAAGATCGAGATAATATCTGTTGCGACAGCATTCTTGTTTTCTTCGCAGATAAAAATTGTGTAATGATTGAGATCTCTTATTGCAACATTACCTATGGCCCATTATAGACTGTTTATCAGGGATAGCTGGAAATTTATCGTTTATCAATGCCGGAAGTTCTTTTGTAATGTAGGAATACATCCTGTAGTTGGTTTTCCACGGTTCGATTGCTGCATCAACGTAGAATCCAGCGCCTGTGCCAAAGTCCCAGCTGTCTTCTTCACCCGGAATGTTAAGACCTCGTGGACTAGTGTCAGCTGCCACGATAATCACACCATGCTCAGCTGCGTACTTTTGCGATCCTGCTTTTTGGATGAAATTAGCCTCTGTACAAGTCAGCCCAGAAAGCCAATAGATAACTGGGACTGGACCTTCCTCTGCCTGTGGTGGCAGGTAGATACCAAAATTCATTTTACATTTCAATTCCGCGCTGAAAAAAAGATCCAACTCGTTATTGGACATGTACACTAAACGTAATGGATTCTGAGCCGGATGTGTAATCTAGATAGGTGAAACAGCCAATCAGCGCTCTGGACTACAAAAATCCAGAGCGCCGGTTGGCTGTTTCTTCGATTGTCGAACACCATCCGGCTCAGAATCCATTACGTTTAGTGTACATACTTAGAGCATATTATAGACATGGAGAAAGCATTTTGGCTGAAAAGCGTGGAGACAAAGACGCGGGAACAGTATAGTCGGAGAGCTGACGACCAAAATGGGGAGGTAATTTTATCGTCAATGAAAGTCAGGATAATACTTACCTGAAAGACCCTTATGTGAGAATAGTTGATCTGGCAGACCGCTGCTGGTGGGTTCAGATATTATGGGGTGGGAAAAAAAAAGGTAAAAGTATCGTCTTTAATTTTTGTCGCAATCAGTTCCGTTTCACTCCCAATACACCCAAAAAAAATTTCAAATCGATCGTTGGGGGAAAGGTGTCGCTAGCCTTAATTATGATTACAAAAACATAATAATTTTGAGGTAATCATAATTAAGGCTGGCGACACCTTTGCACCAACCGATCGATTTGAAATATTTTTTTGGTGTATTAGGAGTATAGCGGAACTGATTGCGACAAAAATTAAAGACGATACTTTTACCTTTTTTTTTCCCACCCCATAATCTCTGAACCCACCAACAGCGGCCTGCCAGATGGACGATTCTCGCATAAAGCCAAACGCCCACTGCACCGCGCCGAACCGAATCGATCAGCACCGCACCGATCGGCACCGAATTTCATTGTTTGAACAATAAAATTCGGTGCGGATCGCTTCGGTGCCGATCGGTTCGGTTCGGTGCGGTATAGTGGGCGTTGGCCTTAAGGGTTTTTCAGGTAAGTATTATCCTGACTTTCATTGACGATAAAATGACCTCACCATTTTGGTCGTCAGCTCTTATGGCATATTCGACTGGGGCTACACCGAGGTACACTGATGTAGTGTAGCCATCTTCGTCTCTCTCGTCCTCATAGAAAAGAAAAAGGATGAAAATAACTACACTATACCAGTGTAGCTCGGTGTAGCACAGTCGAATATGCCATTACACTAGTAGCATGAAATCCTTCCTCTCTCTAAGCCAGGAGTGTAGCGTGGTAAATTCAGTGCCTACGTCGATAACAGAAACGGAATTCAGAATTTGTATCATATTGTCAAAGACTGCATACTGTGCGATTAGAGATGTGAAATTACCGGTATTAAGATTTACGGTAAAATTACCAAAAAAATACCGTAATTTTACCGTAAATTGACGTCATTTTCTTTCAGCTTTAGCCACGCGCCAGGTGAATCAAGCCTCCTGATTGGTCAATCTTTAAGGGGGGGGGATACCGGATGTGTTACCGACATCGCCTATATCTCCGAAACGGGGCTATCAATCGACTTGTCCTTGCGGCAGTCGATGTTTGACGAGTAATGGGTTCGAACTGGTACGTTTGATCGGATGAAATCGGATTTTTTTTTTTTTTTTCATCGACAAGCGTGGTCGTGCCATTTATTTCGACTTATATCAAAGCCTACGGATCGAAAATGCAAAATCGGCTTCCTGAGCCCGATTCTGTATGGCATTCCGAACACAACCATCCAAAAACATCTTTCGTTTCGACAACGATGAAGAAACCACATCTAATCTACGTTTTTGTGGTAATTTTCGCGATTGTCAAGGGCCGTGAGCGAAAATGGCCGCTCACGGCTGTTGATATGATGTGGTGGTTCGCAGAACGCCCGTGAGATGTCGCCGCACGCCCATTTGAGCTTCTCCTTTTACCACCGCTGTTACGTTGGTACACCTGGTACCACGTGACTCGACCCGCAGTCAGAGGTGATTTGAAGACTAACAATACGTATATTTACAATATAATACTTTTCAACGATTTCTCCAACATCTCGGTAAGTGAAAATATACAGCGTGATTCCCAAGTCGCGGAAAAGATTCCACATGCAGATTCCTTGTCGAAATCTGAGAATAAAGTTCCTTATCAAAAATTTCCAGGGTGCCGTCGTTGCTGAGTTATAGAAGGTTTAGTCTACCCAATAAGACGGCCGTAACGTGACGTGCTCAGTCTCGTAGCAATTCTGTCAAACTGGTAGTGCCCGCGCCGTATTAACTTTGCCCGAAATTCCGGTTTTTTATTTCGTAATTTTTAGTCTTCACGTCGCCCGGTCGGTCATTCTCGTGCCCTACGTCGTTCACCCCGTAGTTGACGTTATCCAGGTGGTCGAACTGGTGATTGACATTCCCCAGGTCTTTTGCTTCGTAGCGTTCGTTATCCAGGTCGCCAGGCTCGTGATTTCCATACTCCAGGACTCTTGCCCCGTAGTTTACGTTGTCCAGGTGGTCAAACTGATCATTTACATTCCCCAGGTCTTTCGCTTCGTAGTTTTCACTCTCGTTCTCATCGGGTTGTTGATTCCCATGCTCCAAGACCTTCGCCCCGTAGTTTACGTTGTCCAGGTGGTCAAACTGATGATTTGCATTCCTCAGGTCTTTTGCTTCGTAGTTTTCACTCTCATTGTCATCAGGTTGTTGATTTCCATGCTCCAGGACCTTCGCCCCGTAGTTTACGTTGTCCAGGTGGTCAAACTGGCGATTTACATTCCCCAGGTTTTTTTGCTTCGTAGTTTTCACTCTCATTGTCATCGGGTTGTTGATTTTCATGCTCCAGGACCTTCGCCCCGTAGTTTGACCACCTGGACAACGTAAACTACGGGGCGAAGGTCCTGGAGCATGAAAATCAACAACCCGATGACAATGAGAGTGAAAACTACGAAGCAAAAGACCTGGGGAATGTAAATCATCAGTTTGACCACCTAGACAACGTAAACTACGGGGCGAAAGTCTCGGAGGACGGAAATCAACAACCCGATGACAACAAAGAGTGAAACAGACAAAAGAGTGAAAGCCACGAAACGGATGACCTGAGTAACGTCAGTCACCAGTTTGACCAGCTGGACAACGTAATCTACGGGGCGAAGGTCCTGGAGCATGTAAATCAACAACCCGAAGACAACGAAAGTGAAAACTACGAAGCGAAAGACCTGGGGAATGTAAATGATCAGTTTGACCACCTGGACAACGTAAACTACGGGGCAAGAGTCCTGGAGTACGGAAATCACGAGCCTGGCGACCTGGATAACGAACGCTACGAAGCAAAAGACCTGGGGAATGTCAATCACCAGTTCGACCACCTGGACAACGTCAACTACGGGGTGAACGACGTAGGGCCCGAGAATGACCGACCGGGCGACGTGAAGACTAAAAATTACGAAATAAAAAACCGGAATTTCAGGCAAAGTTCATACGACGCGGGCACTATCAGTTTGACAGAATTGCTACGAGACTGAGCACGTCACGTTACGGCCGTCTTATTGGGTAGACTAAACCTTCTATAACTCAGCAACGACGGCACCCTGGAAATTTTTGATAAGGAACTTTATTCTCAGATTTCGACAAGGAATCTGCATGTGAAATCTTTTCCGCGACTTGGGAATCACACTGTATAATCAATCCGAAATTGAGCATTTTGTTCATTTATTTCCGTTATTCCATCATTTTCCATGGTTTTTCAATACATATATATATATAAAATATCATGTGAGTAGTTGTACTGCATATCATATATAATTTTATATTATACGTTCCTCGCATTATACAGCTATCCATTACACTGTTAGAAATGTTTGTGAACTTATTACACATTTACCATACAAAAGACTCCCGATTTCACAAATTCGGCAAAGCAATGTGAATTACTATGGATTTCTTTTAAATTTACGAAAAAATTCTCAATTTTATTAAACTTGATACGAAAAGCACAAAAGTGTATCATAAATTCACTAATTTGTATAGTAATTGCATTGTGTTCGTGAAATTACTAAACAATGTTTGCAATTTGCTGGATATACTTCTAAATGTGCTAAACAAGTGCACGACAAAATTTTCATACAGACTTTCAGTACCAACAATTCGTCTTAGCAATGTAAATTACTATGCAGTTTTCATAAATTTGCAATTAAATTTTCGATTTCACCAAACTTGATGAGAGAAACACAAACCCTAGAATTTGGGCATTCGACGGTTCTGTACAGTGGCGTTAGGGACATGACGCGGTTCCGGAATTTGCAACTGAATTTCTTATATCACTATACTTGACAGCAAAATAATTTGACTGTTTCTCAAATTCACAAGACCAGCTTAGTAAATCTATCGTATTCGTGGTAAATCGCTCGAATAAATTCATGACATTGATGAATTTCCGAAACTTAATGTGAAATTCATTAAGACATTTTGTTAATTTACTAAACCCCAGGTTGTAGTAGAAATTGATCAAAAACGCATGTCAAGTTCAATAGTTTGTGAAGAAGAAGATATTGCTATGCATTCTATCTGAACTCGAAGTCCAACGTTGAGTTTCACTGAACTTGATGACATATGAAGCTATTGTATGATGTGTAGGGTCCGAACAAATGGAAAGACATTCGAAGAAAAATCAATAGGTAGTTTGGCGTAGTGGATAGGGCGTTCGACTAGTAATACGAGCGAATGCGAGCGGACGTGGGTTCAAATCCCGGTTACGACCAAAATATTATTAGCGTTTTTAGTGAATTGAAAACGCGTTTCTCTGGTGTTAATCATATGTTGATGGTCATTTACGTGTTCAAACGCACAAACTCGGGTGAAAACTAATTTTGTTTTACAATTTTTTACAACACTAAAATCGCAATTCAACATTTGAATAGCACCATTCAATTTATGAGGAATACTATGCCATAGTTAGGTAATTTTACGATAACAGTGTAGTAAATTTGCAACACAAGTTCCTCGATTAATGGACATCTATATGTTAAAATCGCAATTCATTGTTGGAATAATGATATCCAGATTTGTTCAAATTACTACGCTATCGTTTGGTAATATCATAATGATAGTACAGTAAATTTACAACATTGGACTCCCAAAATCACGAACAATATGTAAGGTGAATTCATAATCACGAATCCGAATAAAACTTCCAATACGTTTGTTGTAAATTTACAACAGAAATTTTTAACAGTGTATATACAATTATATAAAAATACATAAAATATATGGTTTATACATATTATACGACGATAGTTAGTAGAATATTAGTATCTATAGATTCGTTTGAAATAAGTGTAAAAAAAAATCTGTTACAAAAGTCTGCTCTCCTTTTCAACCATGAATTACCCATACCCGATTCGCCAATAAAATTGTTTTTTTTTTTTCTTTTATACAAATACTTGTCATTTGTTTGCAAGTTTGCTGAACACGTGAAAAATCTGAAATACAGCATAACCAATCAGGGTGTACATGAAATTTTCATTTCCAGATACCAGGCATTTTTCATCAGTTGCCGTAGACCAGTGTTGCGAGTTTCTAATTACATTTTCAATGGAATTACTCATTTCATTACACATTACTTTGGTAATGAGTAATTAAACTTCATTTATCTATAGATACTAATATTCTACTAACCATCGTCGTATAATATGTATAAACCATATATTTTATGTATTTTTATATAATTGTATATAATGGATAGCTGTATAATGCGAGGAACGTATAATATAAAATTATATATGATATGCAGTACAACTACTCACATGATTTTATATATATTGTAACGGAGTTTCAGAGTGCAACTCCGCACCCTACGGCGTTCCTTCGATAAATTACTAATTAATAAAAACTAAGATAGTGTTGGGCGCCAGACACGTAAGTGTCGTTTTCACAGAAATCTAATAAAATACAGCGGTACTCAACAAATTGATAAATTGCCGGAACGACGGCCTTAAAGCTAGGCTAGCTCAGATTTGCCAAGGTAGTGGTAGAGTGGGTGGATTCACCTTTTTAACTAATTAAATAAAATATAAACTACCAGATATAAATTCCTTCAGTGAAATCTGCGATTTCGTATATTGTTCCTTATTTAAATGTGGTACAGATTTAGCGATAACAAATTGATTAGCGATAACTAAAGGTTCGACTATAATCGGAAATATAGAATTGCTCAGAGTTAGTTATCAAATAATAGCTACGAATAATGCGAGAAAATAACAATTGGAATAATGCTTAGAAAATTACTGAATTTAACAAGAGAAAGAATATTATATTATTGAGCCTTACCGCGACGCAGCGGTACAAAAGAACGTAAACACGCCGGTTAGCTAGCTGTGCCGTAGAAGCGATATAATGCAAGCTACACTACTTTTCAGGCTACGTATCACCGAGCGATACGATACTCAATATCAACTTTTCTAATGCGGCACACTAGCGTTATTAATTAATTATTAGACGATATAATGACTCAATAAATAATTTCAGAAAAGCTAAGAGATGCGATAAGCTAAATTAATGACAAATTTATACTAGAATAATCAAGATATCAGATCAAAGATACTACTTAGCGGTAGTAATCTTATTATAATGTAATATAGCGAAAGTCGGAATATTATAGCACAATTAAATCACATAAATCAGAAATATCACATAGAATCAAGGAAATCAGATAGAATAACAGAATAATAGAAATCAAACAGAATAAGAAAATAATAAGGCAGATTAATAAAGAAACAACTTAAAACTATGACTAACTACGTTCAGCCAACCTCGGGGAGTTGGAATTACAAGCGACACACCATGCGATATTATACTAATTAATCACTAATAAATTACTAAATCAGAGATAGCAAATAACTCAAAGCGTTAGATATTCTCAAAGCGAGAATTAAAGCAAGAACAAGCTCTCAAATAATATTTAGCAAATCAAAATCAAATAAAGCGTAGAAATCAGACTAATAAGCGGAAAATTATCAAGCCAAGACGATATTCAAAATAGCTACAGTCAACCATGGAATGCTTTCGCTGAATTTCTTTAACTTAAATCTAATATAAAACGAGGCGCGTGCCCGTAGGGCGATCGCTACACAGGAGACCTTAACTAACCAAGCTTCTATGAATGCTTTACAACTAACAACTAATAGCTAATAACTAATCGCACTGTCAGAGATAATTATACCGAAAAGACGGTATTCGGATCAAAGAAATGAGATAACTACTCTAGAAGAAATTCAGCGGTAGCTTATGGTTTTTACTAGCGGAATCAGATCATAGAGACCTTACCTTATTGATGAAATATCTTGAGCACAAAACTGGACTTTAACTTACTGATTTTACTATTTTATGTTCCTCTAGTACTGCGAAAACTAATGCGAGAGAGATTTTGAGAATCACGTCTAGTCTGTACTAGGCCGAACGTAGAAGTGATGATTCTAGGCGATAATTCGGTACGTCTCGACGATAGTTCTTGGATTTGAAGTAGAGAGCCTACCAGGACCGGCTAATGAGCTGATTGGCCCTGCGAAAAACGTTCCATGAACGAGCAGCTCGTCAGCTGCTCGGCCCAAGGCGTCATCTTGTTGCCTGACGTTAGGCGTTAGGTCTCTGAACTTCTTGCGGTAGAACAGCCGTTTGGCGATATTTCAGCGGCGAGATGCGTTTCGGGAAGGTGTGACCTTGGCCCTTATTTAGCGATATCGTACTCAGAACACCAACTCTTCCGGATTCACTCCGTAGCGGCTGACTCCCAAAAAGCCCCCTCGCTACAGCCTCTCGGTCAGATCGAGGTGTCCTTGGACCGGGCTCACCTCCTTCTGTTCTGCCTCGAACATCAGGGTGTCCTGTCCCACGTGGCGTCTCCTTCCGACGACACCCGTGCGTAAAGTGTCATGTAACAGTGTTGAGTGCGATAGACGTTAGGTGGTACGGCAACGGGAGATTGCACCTTCGTACAACCCGACTCGTCGTTGTCGTGGCCACACGCTTTTTAGATAAGTCGTATCTGCTGGCAGGAGGCCGTATGCAGGTCCTATTCACTGCCTAGCGATGTTCAGCCAAGGCCCCAACCTTCCTCGTAGATATGGTACTACTTTCGGCGGTATGTCCGGAGATCCGTGTCACCTACCGGCGCGTCATCTCTGTAGCAGAAGTTCTTGCAGCGGCATCCTCTAAATCGTCTCTCTCTCTCTCGCGGTACATTAACAGAAAACACTTCAAATTAGTCTGGCTCTATTGCTTATTCTAGGTGTGTCACTTGTATCCCGAGGGTCTAGACGGCGGTAAAAACTCTCTCTCGCGATATAGCTAATAAAATATGTGATTTTCGGAACCTTTGTGACGGCAGCTAATCTGCAACGTCACAATATATATATGTATTGAAAAACCATGGAAAATGATGGAATAACGGAAATAAATGAACAAAATGCTCAATTTCGGATTGATTATATATTTTCACTTACCGAGATGTTGGAGAAATCGTTGAAAAGTATTATATTGTAAATATACGTATTGTTAGTCTTCAAATCACCTCTGACTGCGGGTCGAGTCACGTGGTACCAGGTGTACCAACGTAACAGCGGTGGTAAAAGGAGAAGCTCAAATGGGCGTGCGGCGACATCTCACGGGCGTTCTGCGAACCACCACATCATATCAACAGCCGTGAGCGGCCATTTTCGCTCACGGCCCTTGACAATCGCGAAAATTACCACAAAAACGTAGATTAGATGTGGTTTCTTCATCGTTGTCGAAACGAAAGATGTTTTTGGATGGTTGTGTTCGGAATGCCATACAGAATCGGGCTCAGGAAGCCGATTTTGCATTTTCGATCCGTAGGCTTTGATATAAGTCGAAATAAATGGCACGACCACGCTTGTCGATGAAAAAAAAAAAAAAATCCGATTTCATCCGATCAAACGTACCAGTTCGAACCCATTACTCGTCAAACATCGACTGCCGCAAGGACAAGTCGATTGATAGCCCCGTTTCGGAGATATAGGCGGTGTCGGTAACACATCCGGTATCCCCCCCCCCCCCTTAAATCAAGTCAAGTCACGATGCTGCGTCAACTAGAAATCAAAGCCGATTATGAATATATTGTGATTTCTGACCTTAGGCGACATTCTCTGATAAAAGATAAGCCAAAACGGCAATAGAAAAAAAAAATTGTGATTTGTGACCAATGTGGTAATTTATTCGCCGTCACGTTACCAGTTTGTGACGGTAAAAATACGGTAATTTACCGGTCACGTTTACCATTTACATCTCTACGTGCGATTATGTGGAAAGAAAAGGCTCCAAGCGCGCGAACTGTGATTTAGTCGAATCTCATTGGCCGGCAGAATGGCGCCAGCGACTCCACCAACTTTTCAGTAACATCCCTAGTTCTGTCGTCTGCTGGATTCACACAAACATAGAGTGCTATTCCATCGAGGGGGTCAGAGTCGGGTTAGAGTTAGTTTAGTCCACGCACTCTAGCGGTGGAAACGGGCAGAATCCGACGAGTTTCCATCGAGGGTCAGAGTCGGGTTTGAGTTGATTTTGTCCGCCCGCTCTAGCGGTGGAAACACCTCGGGACGACCGAAACTCGACCCAGTTAAAATTCTGGGTCGAGTCGAAATAGACTCAGGTTAAATGCAGTACTGCCAACTCGACAACTTCGTTTACGCGGCAAATAATACAACTGCAAGTTTTGAATGTGGCAGTGGCACGTGGTAGCCCGGAATAAGGATAAGCAGAAAAAAAATAAGTTTCGAAACATCAATTCATTTGATCATCAGAAGAACAATGGAAATGAATATCGGCGAAAGTTTTTCCGAGGATAGTAAAAGGAAGTCGTGGTCCGCCACAGAAACCGAGTGCTTTTTATTAATTATAAAAGACCTAAACGTCATCCGTTTGATGGATGGGAAGAAATTCCGAACTTCGGATATTTTCCGAAAAGTGGAGGAGCTTTTTAAGGCAAAAGGGTACGACAGAACGGCAACACAACTTGCGGAAAAATTCAAATCCGAATACGTTGCCAACAACTCTGTATTCGCAACAGCTTGCAAGATAATATATAGTGATTGCAATTGCCTTTTGCACAGAAATCGGCTCTCTGGCTACCAAGAATGGCTTGTTTCCTCGTAAACTATCTTGTAGCATCTCACAAATATAATCGAATACAGATCTCTTCATCCTAAAACCTTCAAGCCAGTCTTCATCCAAGTATTCTATTAGAACTATACGTTCCCAGAAGTCTGAGCTTCTGATTTTGGTCCAAAACCTGGGAGACCTTCTTAGACTCTGCATAGCAAGTACTTCGGCAAAGGCTATCGAATGGGTATTGATTATATTAAATAGTGTATACAGCAATCTTCGCACTGCTTTTCGACGATGCTCTTTGAAAATTTCAAATAATTTATGCATATTACTGAAATATTGATTAATTAGGAGCACTGCTTTCGGATCCATGCTCGTTTTGTTTAATGGCGCGTTTATGTGTATACCATTCAGAGATACTCGGATACCATAACGTAGCAATCACGTGCTATTAGAAAACAGTTGGTAACGCTCAACTCCCACCCTAAAATGTATCGATGGAAACGGGCGGGATCCTGTGAACGTGCTCCCTTGTTTCCATCGACGGTCAGAATCGGGTTAGGGTTGGTTTTGTCCGCGCGCTTTAGCGTTGGAAGCGACTCGTGTTGACCCAAACTCTACTTACGGAGTGTTTCCACCGCTGGAGCGCGCGGACAAAACCAACTCTAAACCCGACTCTGACCCGATTCTGACTCTCGATGGAAACAAGGGGACACGTTCACCGGATCCCGCCCGTTTCCACCGCTAGAGCGCACGGGCTAAACTAACTCTAACCCGACTCTGACCCGCTCGATGGAATAGCACTCATAACCTATTCCTGCCTTAGGGCCAGTTCCACAACACGATTTTAACGAGAGTTTAGTGTTAAACTCGAGTTAAGTCTTCTAAAAGACAATTCTGATTGGTCGAGCTAAAATTTAACCGGAGTTTAACGCTAAACTCTGGTTAAAATCGTGTTGTGGAACTGGCCCTTCTTCTTCTTCTTCCTTGGACTTATCACCCGTTAGGGCATGTAGTCGAATGGAACTGGCCCTTAGACCATATAGAATGGACTGGGCCACGAAGTAATAGTAAGGAGACGGAACTCAGCCGCGGCCACGGTCGTATATACAGGTCCGGAAACTCCCGTGGTGGGGGTGGTTCCCTTAATGAAGCCGAGTGTATTTTCACGACTTGCCACGGGTGCTGAGGCGCTGTGATCGGGTAGTACGTGTCGTCAATAGTGAACAAACGCATAACCTAGTTTCTGCACATATCATAGCACATATCGAACGTAACAGTTTTCCAAATTTGTAATTGACAAATTAAATTGAGTACCTTTGAAAACTGAATTAATCCAAAATAACAATTGACATCGATTAGTTCCGAACAATGTGTAATCGTTCAGCTAAAACAATACTTCTCCGTTGAATAGTATGATATATCTAATAGTTATGAGCAAAATTTATCGAATGGTATCAAATAAACAAAAATTTTGTTAGTTCATCGTTTATTTTTTGGAAATACAAATCGCTGTGTTCTGGAGTATTCGTACGACAATTGACACTATTTCGTTTTTGAGGTTACAACCTTGTTTACACTTCGACCGTGAACTACCCGATCGCAGCGCCCAAACTCCCGCGGCCTATTCAGGAAACTTTCGAGCTTCACTAAGGGAACCACCCCCACCACGGGAGTTTCCGGACCTGTATATACGACCGTGGGAAGAACCTTAGACCATACAGGATGGACCGCGCATAGAGGTGGTGGGGGTACTGCCAAGTAAAGCGACAAAGATAGCATTAGCGATACTTACAGGGTGATTCAGAATTCGTGACGAATCTGTTGAGAGGTTAAACCTTGTCAAAATTGGGATCGAAAGCTCATCACCCGTTTTTCCGAAAAATGATTTTTTTCCTTGGAACCTTAGCACATTTTTTAACATCTTCCACCAAATAAGAAACTTTCACCGAGAAATCTCTGATATTGAAAAAAAAAACTGATCGGCATTATTAAAATTGACAAATGATGTAGAAAAAAAAAATTGTTGAAAAAAAATTGTCGGTCGGAAAACAATCATTTTTCGGTAAAATGGGTAAGCAACTATCGATCCCAATTTTGACAAGGATTAAGGGGGGAAATACATATAAATGGTTGAAAACGAGGCAACATTTCGGGATTCATTTTCAACGCAACTATTGAACTATTCATCTTCAAATTTTTGGGGTAGTTTATTCAACATTCGAAGATGTGAAAAAAAATGTAGTTAATGTGAAATGATTGTTTTCGAACAGCCTGGAGAGAATTGTTGTTGCACGAATTTTTTCTGAGCTGACGAACTGCGGCAGTTGTAGCACTATTGTTTCTTGTCTGTAACCAAATAGGAAAAGATATTCCTATTCTATGTGAAATTACACTGTCGACAAACCTAAAAAAAGAGGTGAAAAAGTTCAATTTGAATAATCGCGGGATTCAGAAATGAAAAATTCGATTTTCACCAAGAATTTTCGTGTTCTTTATAAAAAAAAAAAACAATTGTTTGATTTAATTTTTTATTGAAAATTTAGGTTTATCGACGAGGGCTTGGAATTATGTATCTAAGAAACTTTGGTTTGAATAAATCGGCTGAATAGTTTTTTTTTTATCGCTGCCGCAAATTTCAAAAATGTGGTGTCGAGAAAAACGCATAATCGTTTGCCAGCGCGCGCCGTTATGCATGCTTTACGCACGAAACGTTCAACTTTCACAGGCTGCGGCATCTATAGAATACAGCATTTCACTTTACAATTTTCGGACGATATTCTGAAGATGTTGAGCTATCGATTATTGAAAGAAAAAAAAAAAAACATTCCGGAAAAATTTATATGTATTTCCCCCCTTAACCCCTCAAGAGATTCGTCACGAATTCTGAATCACCCTGTATAGACACATGAATATGTCTCATTCGTGCTAACACTTGAAATCGAGTAGGCTTAGGCTGCAACCACGTGATCAAGAACACTCAATAACGAATAGCGTTCCAGCAGCAATCTGCTGCGCATGAAAATCCACCCTTAGTTGTGATTGAGAGAGTTATGCCACAGAGGCTATGGGGCACGTAAATGCTGCAACGCAGCAACACGACTTGGCAACGTTTACTCCACTAGTGGAGCACAGTTTCCTTGTCTTACTAATGCTCGAGTATCGTCCGTTCTTTTCCCATTACTCGGCGGAAGTCCGAGTACTCCTCCGAACTCCTCCCAATGCTTTAGCATAGGCAATGCGCGGTCCATCCTGTATGGTCTAAGGGAAGAACATAGCCGGCGATTGTTCCAGTATTATTAGAGTTCAGTGGGTGGCCCTCTTTAGACTACATGCTCGCAAGAGCGATAAGTCGAAAAAAGGAAGAAGAAGAAGAAGTGGGTGGCCCTCGTGATATTCGAATAAATCAGCGCCGGCGCACTTGGAACGAGCAGTTTCCACGTACCCTCTCGAAAAGTCACTAGATTCCGTTCCGTTTTTCCGTTCCGGTCCTCCATGGGACGGCAACCTCATTGTTGTCAAATAAAAACGGCGGCAGACTGTGGCAGGAATCTTAGACCATACCACGGTCGTATATACAGGTCCGGAAACTCTCGTGGTGGGGGTGGTTCCCTTAGTGAAGCTCGAAAGTTTCCTGAATAGGCCGCGGGAGTTTGGGCGCTGCGATCGGGTAGTTCACGGTTGGAGTGTAAACAAGGTTGTAACCTCAAAAACGAAATAGTGTCAATTGTCGTACGAATACTCCAGAACACAGCGATTTGTATTTCCAAAAAATAAACGAAGAACTAACAAAATTTTTGTTTATTCGATACCATTCGATAAATTTTTCTCATAACTATTAGATATATCATACTATTCAACGGAGAAGTATTGTTTTAGCTGAACGATTACACATTGTTCGGAACTAATCGATGTCAATTGTTATTTTGGATTAATTCAGTTTTCAAAGGTACTCAATTTGATTTGTCAATTACAAATTTGAAAAACTGTTACGTTCGATATGTGCTATGATATGTGCAGAAACTAGGTTATGCGTTTGTTCACTATTGACGACACGTACTACCCGATCACAGCGCCTCAGCACCCGTGGCAAGTCGCGAAAACACACTCGGCTTCATTAAGGGAACCACCCCCACCACGGGAGTTTCCGGACCTGTATATACGACCGTGGACCATACAGAATGGACTGGGCATTGGAGTGGTGGGGGTGCTGCCGAGTAAGGAGACAAGGATAGCCATAGCGATATATATATGCGCACGAATAAGCCTTGTTCATGCTAACTCTCGAAATCGAGTAGGCACTGAAATCAAGCTGAAAACTTATTACACATAGGGTTTAGAATACTAATGTGGCAACGCTGCTGTTCAATGTGGCAACGTTTACTCTGTGAACAGAGCACTTCGTCTTTCTCTTAACAACGGCGTAGGGTCTTCCGTCTCTTTTGCTTTACTCGACAGCAGACCGTACAATGCTTCAGCATAGGCAATGCCATAGATATAAGGTTAGTAGATTGGACAAGTTGGCCTTTAAAAACAGTGTCGCAGTACGAATGTAGGCGGAGCGGCAGTCGAAAACATCTTTTTCGTGTATTTCGCTTCAGCACGCTATTTTATCAACAGAATTGCATTGTCAATGATCTGCACACATTGATCGATAATATAGATTTTAATTTTATCCACAGATTTTTAATATCTGCGCATTATCCAGTGCTACTTTATCGACGTAAAATGTTATGATTTGTAGCATAGCATGAGCTAAATAATAGCTAAGAGTTGAGCTGCGGCATATGCGGTCACCCTCAAAATAATACATATGGGGCATTCCATGCCAAATCGACCTGGTACTGACCCTCGACCTCTCAGATCTGGTCCGCGATTTTTTATATCATTCTTCAGATTTTTCAAAATAAATTTCAGTGCGTTATGAATTTTCAAAGTTTTTTTTTCAACACCTCCATGGCCGTGATCAAAAAATCTGAAAAAACTCTCAAAAATTCTGTGTCAGAAATGAAATTTTTTTCACCAAAATTCATCGTGTTTGGACTTTTGCTTCAATCTGTTGTTTTTGGTTGAAAAATCTTCATTTCTGACACAGAAGTTCTTAGAATTTTTTCAGATTTTTCGATCACAGCCATCGAGGTGTGGAGAAAAAAGACTTTGAAAATTCATAACGCACTCAAATTTATTCTGACAAATCCGAAAAAATCTGAAAGATCGAGGGTTAGGACCAAGTCGATTTGGCATGGAATGCCCCATATATATGAGTCCACCAACTACCTGTGAACGATTCGTAGCGAAAATCTCGATTTGTCTGCAATTTTGCTATTTGACATAATATTATATAATAGTATACAAGGTGATTCAGTTTGACCGGACCATATTAAATGCGCATATTCCTTGTCCAATTGTAAGACTAAAGTTCCTTAGCGAAAAATTCCGGAGATCAACGGTGTCCGAGTTATTAATATCTTAATTCGGCTACAAAGTATCTTTTTCATCAATAAAAATGGATAACCGGTGTTAATTTTCACTTCGACAATTCCGTTTTCAATCTTTGGCAGTCAGGTCGTCCGCTCTCCTTAGTTTTCGGTTGCCTAGGTCCACTGTTTCATAGTTTTTTTTCTCAATTTTTCAATTTTTCAATTTTTCACTAAGGAACTTTAGTCTTATAATTCAACAAGAAATATGCCCATTTAATATGGTCCGGTCAAACTGAATCACCCTGTATACTTTGATGTAAAAATCCCCCAAGTTTCAGACCCCAAAGCCGTTCACCATGGATATAGTTCACTTTTACATTCGAATTCTTATCGTGCCCGTATCATGGAAAAAAAATTATCCAACATGTTTTTTGAGTGAAAACAAAAAATTAATTCTTCGAAAAAGACATGATCATCACCCTGTTAGCATAAAAAAAATAATATAAGCCGCTAGCCTAACGAAGCACATTGCATTTGTTGTGTACCTATTAGGGATGGGCGATATTTAAAAAAATATCGATATTGCATATCGATACGTATCGACGTACAAAATATCGATACGCCTAAATATCGGACATTGGTGTATCGATATTTCGATATATCGATATGAAGTCGTAGGCATTATGCCTGGGTTGCACACGCACTTCAAGATCGGATATATTTGAAAATATTCAAGAAATCTGTCAACTGATTAGTCACTTCTGTTGTGGAAATTCAGTGATTGGCTAAGACCCTGAATATACCCGATGTGAAAGTGCGTGTGCAGACTAGGCACAACTCCGACATTGCTGTCAATATCGACATTCGATATCGGCACCTACGATATCGATACGGCAATATATCGGACCACTGAATATCGACGATAAATATCGATATTTTTGCGTGAGAATATCGATATATCGATATATCGATATATATCGCCCATCCCTAGTACCTATACATTGTATATAGCTGTAGTATAATGTCAGCGCGTCGTAAGTCTGAAAATCGGAATTCAGAATTAGACCACGCGGTGTTTATTGTCGGTAAGAAATTTGGCATTTTACCAACAGAATATTTAGATGATTCGAGCACACGGGTCAAATTTTTGACTATATCGATAGATGTTCTATTTTACCACCAAATATAGAGGGCAGCATTCGTTGTCACTATTATTTTGTGACATACTGCTATATGACTCCGAATTTTCCGCACTTGTCCAATCTACTAACCTTATATCTATGCCCTAACCTATCAATCTTCGCGCGGTACTATTCCGGCGAGGGGTATGCGCGGAGAGGGGTCTGCACGTTAGGAAAGGAGAGAGATATATATCTCTGTCTCAACATGTTGGCGTCAGTCTGCCGCTCATTGCGCAAATGGGCTATTCCCCTTCCAGGAATATAAGTTCTATGTTGTTAGGTTATGTAGACTGTAGTATGTTTACATGCTGGATCAAGAATAAAAAAAGGTGTTAGTGGTGCTATTGCAGACAAGTAAAATAAAAAACTGCCGGTGCTGGTGTGCAAATATTGTGGCGAAAAGGGTGGGGTGAAAGAAAGAACGTTACACAAATAAGTATCATATATGCAATCGCGAGGTTATGTTTACTTGTTTAGACCTAATTTTGAATGAACGTATACTTGCACGCCGTATTCATTATTTTATAAGTTTCCTCTGAAAGATCCGAAGACCCTCCAAGTGTGGTTGGAGGAGATTAATTTAGGACCCACTTTTTTCTAGCCTATGCATACTTTATTGAGTTATTCCTAGTGACTGTAATCCGAATTTACCTATCCCACATGATATTTGCAATATTTCTGCATTTGTCAGAAATATATTTTATATTAGGCTACAGATCTTAAAAAGATGATAAGCCATTGGTTAAAAAAAAAAAAAAATATATTTTATACATTTGGAAAAAACTTTTGTTCTTTAGTGAAGCTATTTTCGTTGCTTCAACGAATTCTCAATATGAATAATTTTTGGTCATAAATTGCTATAGTATCCACTTCATGTATTTCATATATTCTGAATAAATCTTTGATAAAAATGTAATTTTAACTTCATTTCAATCTCAAGATGAAAATATTTTTATAATAATATCTAATTTTCAATAAATTTGCACCGTTTTCTGCGCATCTGTTTGCGGTATCATTCGAATTTCCCGGTAAATTTGACAAATGTACTACAAGCAAAACGGCCGCCGCACCGCTTCAACTCGGCTATGGAGGGCTTAGAGCATATAGACATGGAGGAAGCATAGCCGCTGAGAAACCGAGTCGAGCGGTGAGAGAGAGGGACGTCGGGACCGTACATTCCCTCTCTTTCTATTCGACCATCTGTAATAGTGAGGGCCAATCAGAGTCTGCAAGGACAAAGAAGGCATATACTGTCCCGTAGTCTGTCTCATGCCCGTTTCCCACTTACGCTGTGGGGTATCTCATGCTTCCTCCATGTCTATATGCTCTAAGATGGAGGGTAGAGGTAAGGAGGACTATCTCTTATGGGGCATCAGCGGCAAAAGTGTCCGTAAAAGTGCATTAAATAATAGTTCCAGAAGTACCCGAATGGCGCTCGTAAGCAATAAGGGTAACCAATCGCAAGATCTGACCTTGGTGATTACCAATGAAAATTAAGACCTTTTGCTATAGCAGCGCCACGTAATTAACTCGATTTCACGGACATTTTCTACACGCGGAGTTATTCCTCCTTACCTCTACCCTCCATAAACTCGGCACAAAAGTTTAACCATAGACATATAAGAATAGACCACGCTTCCTCGCCGAAAAGCCGGGAGAGAAATAGAATGAGAAAGTTGCATATGGGCCCTCTGTCTCTCTGTCTAGTCGTGCATGCGCGGGGCACTCTATTCATTCTCTATTTCATTCTTACTCATAGAACTTATATTCCTGGAAGGGGAATAGCCCATTTGCGTAATGAGCGGCAGACCGACGCCAACATGTTGAGACAGAGATATATCTCTTTCTCCTTTCCTAACGTGCAGTCTCCTCTCCGCGCATACCCCTCGCCGGAATAGTACCGCGCGAAGATTGATAGGTTAGGGTTAGCGTAAAGTTGTAATTCATTATGTATCACAGAAATAGTTTAGTTATACATTTACTGACAACGGTTATAAATTAATATGCTATTCAAAATTATCATCCAAGCAAACAATCTGACAATTTTTATTCGTGGGTAACGTTACAGGTTAGGAATGACTACGACTAGGGCGGTGCGCGCCTGCGTGAAAAGGAAAGACGCCGCGTTAGGAAAAGGAAAGAGATATATCTCTGTCTCAACATGTTGGCGTCAGCCCGACAGGTCCTATTCCCCTTCCAGTAATATAAGTTCTATGCTCCGTGGTCTAAGATAGGCAATCGATTCGCGATCATACGTCATCAGCGTCGACAAGAGCGCCATCTGACAACTGATATTGAGTACTTATAGCTCTGCTGTCTAGTGGTGGCCACTCTTTCCTAATTTTCATCCGCATAGATTTAGTGTACTGTGAGATGTGAGATCTGGCTGAATGTTCGACTACATGCCTACACCAAGGCGATAAGTCATTAACGGATAAATAAAATAAAAAAATCTGGCTGAATGTTAGCTACTAATTGAGCTACATGCGATTACGCGATAAGCAAAAAGGATATAAAAAAAAAAAAAGAATGTTAGCTACATGCGATTACGCGATAAGCTAAAAGGATATAAAAAAAAAAAAAATCTGGCTGAATGTCGACTACATGCCTACTCCAAGGCGTTAAGTCATTAATGGATAATAATAATCTGGCTGAATGTAGCTACATGCGATCACGCGAAAAGCTAAAAGGATATAAAAAAAAAAATCTGGCTGAATGCAGTGAAGAAGACGAAAAATTTTGACCGAAACGTGTACTCAGAAACTTAGAATAATCATATCTGAGCTCTCCGTTCACTGATTCAATCGAAGTTGGACTCAAATGAGGGCTCTTCCTGCCCACAATCTGAGATGAATATTCCAATCCCATGGATTTCGCGAAGTGCAAGATATAAGGGAAATACTGTGTCCCCACCACGCCGTCCAGCTCCCGTGCGGGTATAGAGACTCGTCGAGTCCCGCGCGGCGTATATACCTATATATATCATATATGAAATATTTTTTTTTTATTGTACTTGGCGCGAGACTCTACCGAGTCTCTTGATATGTCTATGAGTTTAACACGGGATACCCTATCCAGTGTTATATAGAGATCAGTGGCGTGTGCAGACCAGGTATTGGGAACTCACCATAGACTTATAGAGATAGACTGCGCGTTACTATAAGAGGACCTGAAGAACTCATTAGAAAGAGAAAGCTGTAGCTGGAGAGATTCTGTCTTTTTATAGTCAGTAAGTTGGTGGGGGTAAACGGCAGGCCTGTTACGGCAGGCTTAGTATAGGGCGGCGTCGTTCCCCTTATTCGCTGTAGCCCCCACTCCTTACGCAGTGCGAGAAAGAAAGAATCTCTCCGGCACTATTGCTGTCCTTCAATATGAGCTTCAGCCAGCACATAAGAGCGCGCAGTCTATCTCTATAAGTCCATGGAACTCACCAATCGAGTCACGACGTCTGGTGGTTAAAATTTCAACTATTAATAGCTTACAAATCTATTGTGTTTGTATAAGGATTCGTAGTCACTAATACTATTTCATATGTGTACATTAGGCCGGAGTGAAAAGGGTCGACTTCCGCGGATCGTATTCTAATAGTTCGGGAAAGTTGCGTCTTGGCATCACTAAAAACTGTGCCAAAGGAAAAAATTTACAATCGATATCTTCTGTTCCGGCAAACGCCCTAAAGTTTCAAATTTTTTAACACGGGCTTTGAATGGAGAAAAAACACCAAAAGACAAGTTGACACTAAAAAATTCATAAAAACTCACTGAGTTGGCCGATTTCAGTCTCCGTACGCTCATCCGAAGCAAAAAGAATGTTGCTTCCGTTGGACGTTTCAAAATCCGGAATATCTCACTCACTTGCGAAGATACACACGTTTGAAAAATGAGGTTTTCCCGAAAAAACGCAATTTTTCGATTTTGTATCTTCGAAAATAAGTAAGATATTTTGAATTTCAAAAGGTAAAAGAAAAACTACATTTTCCCCGCCTCGAATAAGAGTACGAAGACTGAAATCGGCCGACTGATTGAGGTTTTATGAATTTTTTCGTGTCAACTTGTCTTTTTGCGTTTTTTCTCCATTTAAACCCCGTGTTGAAAAATTCGAAACTTTAGGGCGTTTGCCGGGTCAGAAGATATCGATTGTAAATTTTTTCCTTTGGCACAGTTTTTAGTGATGCCAAGACGCAACTTTCCCGAACTATTAGAATACGATCCGCGAAAATCGACCTTTTTCACTCCGGCCTAGTGTACATACACAAAATTGTAAGCTACTTTCCGACAATTTTTTTCTAAGCCACGCCTCCGTGTGAGATCCCAATAATGCCTAAGGCCCGGAATACATAAGACGTTTACGTTCCCGCTCCCGTAACACCGATACAACACATGCTTACACCGATGAACAAACACATGAACATTCTTTCCATGTGTTGTATCGGTGTTACGGGTACGGGAACGTAAACGTCTTATGTACCGAGGTGGCCCGTAAGTGGATGCGAGAGGGGGATAGAAAGAGAAAGCTGCATATGGGCCCCCTGTATCCTTGTCTAATCGCGCATGCGCGCTGAACATTCTTTTAGTAAGAAGGAAATAGAGAATGAATAGAGTGCCCCGCGCATGCGCGACTAGACAGAGAGACAGAGGGCCCATATGCAACTTTCTCTTTCTATTGCTCTCCCGGCTTTTCGGCGAGGATGCGCGGTCTATTCTTACATGCCTATGGATATCGCCCATCCCTAGTCACGTGACTAGTTTAAATCGACCGATTTTTTTTACTTTTTGAGTCGATTCAAAAATAACCTAATAATAGAAAAAATCTGGAGTGTCTCTTTGAGGTAGATTAACCATATAAAAAATCGCGGACCAAATCGGAGAGGTCGAGGTCACGGGCTGTTCGAGTTGGCATGGAAAGCCCCATATACTCTAAGGACATATATAAATTGACTACACTCGAATTGTGCTAGGATGATTGTTTGATAAATATCGAATATTTGAAACAGACAAGTCAGGCTTTTTTTCAAGCAAACTCATATTCGAATGAAAAGGCACGAACAAAGGGAAAAAACTCACACTAGAAATGATCAGATTATACCGTGAAGTTAAGAAGAAACCGAACGATGGCCGCACTATAGTTCGACCAACACACACTTGCGTTGCGTACGTGTATTGGTCGAACTATGGTGCGGCCATCGTTCGGTTTCCTCTTAACTTCACGGTATTATAAATATTAAGATTTTCGATATGTAGGATACCTGTCATGAGAAAAGGTCTTCTGCATTCCACCGAACATTTTATTGCTGGAAACTTCTGTGATTTCAGGCATCTGGAAAATAATAACAAACAATGATAAAACAGTGGGACGTAACATCGATTCCATTTCATCTAATTCTATCCAATAGGGAACTTGCATGTATTTTCATTTCAATTTTATTCGAAAATGCGATGAAAAAGAATGAATTTCCCAAGACAGTTTTTTTTTTCGAGCAAAATTGACGCTGTAAAAAATTTTTTTTTTTTCGCTCATTTTCATGCAAAATTTGAATGGGCAGACATATTGCTGGACCCGTCTATCAGCGCCCCCACCGTGTGTGTGTGCCTATGTGTCTATGCGTGTGTGTTTGTATGTTAGACTTCTTGCTTGTAGCAGAAAGTGTTTACAGAGGAGCATAGTTCCCGCACGTGACGCTGGCGGCTCCGATAGACGGGTCCAGCAATATGTCTGCCCATTCGAATTCTGCACAGAAATGAGTGAAAAAGAAAAACAAACTTACAGCGTCAATTTTGTTCGAAACAAAAAACTGTCTTGGGAAATTCATTCTTTTTCATCCTATTTTCGAGTTCGATATTGCGTAGATGGCGCTAGATTGCGAGGCTCTGTCATGGCGGCGATTACATACACCATAGAACTTATATTCCTGGAAGGGGAATAGCCCATTTGTGCAATGAGCGGCAGACTGACGCCAACATGTTGAGACAGAGATATATCTCTCTCTCCTTTCCTAACGTGCAGTCCCCTCTCCGCGCATACCCCTCGCCGGAATAGTACCGCGCGAAGATTGATAGGTTAGGGTTAGCGTAAAGTTGTAATTCATTATGTGTCACAGAAATAGTTAAGTTATACATTTACTGACAACGGTTATAAATTAATATGCTATTCGAAATTATCATCCAAGCAAACCATCTGACAATGGTTATTCGTGGTTCACGTTATAGGTTAGGAATGACTACGACTAGGGCGGTGCGCGCCTGCGCAGAAAGGAAAGGAGAAAGAGATATATCTCTGTCTCAACATGTTGGCGTCAGCCCGATAGGTCCTATTCCCATTCCAGTAATATAAGTTCTATGACATACACTAACGCGATGTTAGCGTGAATCATAGGACTTATATTACTGGAACGGTAATAGGAGCTGTCGGGCTGACACCAACATGTTGAGACAGAGATATATCTCCTTCTTCGTTCGTAACGTCCATTTTCCTAACCTATAACCGTAACCACGAGTAACCAATGTCAGATTGTTTGCTTTTATGATAATTTTTACTAGCATATTAATTTATAATCATTGTCAGTAAATGTACAAAAAAAAAAAACTATTTCTGTGATACATAATAGATTACAAGTTTATGCTAACCCTAACTTATCAATTTCCGCACGATACTATCCTAGCGAGAAGGGGATGCGCGGAGAGGGGAACTCGACGTTACAAACGCAGGCAGGGATATTCTCTGTCTCAACATGTTGGCGTCAGTCTCCACTCATTGGGCAAATCGGCTATTCCCCTTCCAGTAATATAAGTTCTATGGTGTGAATAGTTTGTATGCGCAAGTTTCGTGTTCCGTTCCGTCTATTTGCATCTCCCTACGTCCCATGTACCCAAATTCCGGAACGGAGTGCCGGAGGGTCAACTTTTATTTTATGGAATAATTAATTATACACTCAGCCCAAAAATTAACGAACCACTTAGGATTTTCTGAAAAGTCGTTGTTTTACGAATCGCTATAACTTAGTGAAAGAATATCACAAATTGATTGAAGGGGGTAGTATTTTGAAGATCGAATCTTCATCTTCAAAATCGTTTCTAAAAATGTCACCTGCGATCACTTTTCACCTGTCTGTGCAGGTTTGAATAACGGGCTGCGAAATGCATGAAAAATTCAAAATTTCAAACTTCGCTGTGGGGGTGAGAAAAAATCGCATGGAATTTTCAGCACAGTGGTTTTATAGCCTCAAAACTTCTCTTCACAAAACCATTTTCGAAACTTTTTTGCGAATTTTTATAACAGAGTTATTGAATTTCGAGTAGAAACCGCACCTCTGATGTGGTTATACTGAGAGGAATTCAATTTGTGAAATTAACATTTTCGACATAGTAAGAACTTTATAATAATCGTGACATTTTAGAAAGATTTGTTAAACCAACCGAACATATTTTGTTGAGGAAAATCTGTTTCAATTCAGCATTCCTAATTTGACTCGGAAGACATGGATTTGTGAAACATTGTATAACTCAATATAGCGAAGTTTGACGTAGCGGATAGAGCGTGCGACTAGTAATATGAGCGATGGAGCGAGTGCGAGCGGACTTGAGTTCAAATCCCGGTTAGCACAAAATATCGATGGCGGTTTTTTCTCAGCGAATTAATAATGCGTTTTCATCTATGTGCGGTTAATTATAAGTTGGCGGATCTAATGTTAAAGCCCTGTTGATCAATGTATTTTTTTTTAGACTAGCTGAAAATTTCGCTCAATATAAGCAAAAACGGTGTTTTTTTTTATCTCAATTTAACACCGGCTATGGGTTCAATTTCGGTGTTGATTATAAACGCCGTTCGAACACCGCACATCTTACACCAGCATTTTACACCGCATTTTTTAGTGTATGATATCCCAAATTCAGCAGGTGTTATTGGAATCGGTGTTATCTCAAGTCACTATTTTGACACCCAGATCTTAACACTATCTAGTAACACTACTAACGGAGTGGACTCTCTGGGACTACGCGTGGTGTTAGAATGGTGTTAGTTTTAACACCACTTTTTTTACAGTGTATTTCGTTAATTTAATCAGAAAACATTCAAGAAACTACAGTTTATTAAAACAAGAAATCTTTTTCTTGAACCAGAATTAATTTTTGACTGGGAGAAGCGATATTGCTCACACAGCTATACTGAATGGTTGCCGTAGCAGTATTCAAAGTTTTCGTAATCAAAATATATTTCCTATCTTCGTATATCATATGGGCATTCGAACAACCCTAACCGTTTGTTCTAAGAGTACAGTTCGTGACTGTAGGCTATACACCGTATACCTATTATAGAAAAACTCTGTATGCATAAACCCGGTATACCCGGTTAAGTCAAATGAGCCATACAAGGGATAGCTGATATTGGGATCCTTGGAATGGGCGTGGCTTCGTAAAAGTAGCCGACTTTCCACAGTTTTATTTTTCGTCACTAGTAAGCGTATCGAGGTTTCAAGCCCTCTCATTGGTTACAGCTGGTTACTGCAGCCGTCGTTCAACAGTTCTATTTTCTGCCACTAGTTGGCGTATCGAAGTTCTAAGGATCCCAATAATAATTATGACATGGTCACTCCGGCCATTTTAGCTCAACCATAATCGTATTGGTGTGACAACGGTATGTCTAGCTGTCACTATAGCAAGCAGACGTTATAGCTCGTTCAACCAGAATTATTGCTGTGCCCCATGTACATTTCTTTCAGTGCATAAATTACGTATAATGATACAAAAGCTCCCACACAGCATTTAATATTGCCCAACATTCCAGCAATATTACAATGCTGTCAGGGCTTTATCTAAACAGACAAATAAAGCGGAATAGCACAAATATGAATCGGCTCCGTTTCGTCGTTCCGTGCAATTTTGATACATGGTAGGGATGGTGCCCTCTCTACACACGCACTTCAAGATTGGGTATATTTGAGAAATCTGTCAACCGTTTGCTCACTTCTTTTGTGAAAATTCAGTGATTGGCCAAGACCCTAAATATACCCGATCTTAAAGTGCGTGTGTAGACAGGGCAACAGGGCATGGGCGATGTTCACCGATTAATCAAATAGGTCGATTATTTTCGACCGATGTTTTTGAGGTCCGATTAATCGATGTTCGATGTATTTCACCGAACATCGATGAAAAGGCGCGCAAACGGATTTTTTAAATTTAGTAAATTTCCGACCAATTTCAACGAACAATCTGAAAACAACGTCATAGCAGAACGTCCGTTTCACCAATTTTCTTCAATTTTCAAAGTAAATTTTCACAATATTAACTAGC
Source organism: Tenthredo livida (assembly GCA_963992785.1). Lineage (NCBI taxonomy): Eukaryota > Metazoa > Arthropoda > Insecta > Hymenoptera > Tenthredinidae > Tenthredo > Tenthredo livida. The sequence continues at coordinate 8,669,547 of OZ023073.1, forward strand.
ACGAATTGTGTCGAATTTTTTATTCACCAATTTTTCATGAAACATCATGCCATTCGCAAAAAGAAAACTCAAAAAATAAATAATCGATGTTCCGATTTATTTTTCAAACATCGATGTTTAAACATCGATTATTCAAAAATCGATTTTTATTTTGAACATCGCCTATCCCTATTACATGGGACGGAAGGGTTTTCACATGGAGTAAGAAGTAAGAAGTAAGGAGAACGATCTCCATGCTCACTACCTTAGACCATATAGAATGGACTGGGCATTGCCTATGCTGAAGCATTGTACGGTCTGCTGCCGAGTAAAGCAAAAGAGACGGAAGACACTACGCCGTTGTTAAGAGAGAGACGAAGTGCTCTGTTCACAGAGTAAACGTTGCCACATTGAACAGCAGCGTTGTCACGTTAGTATTCCAAACCCTATGTGTAATAAGTTTTCCGCTTGATTTTAGTGCCTACTTGATTTCGAGAGTTAGTACGAACAAGGCTTATTCGTGCGCATATATATATCGCTATGGCTATCCTTGTCTCCTTACTCGGCAGCACCCCTACCACTCCAATGCCCAGTCCATTCTGTATGGTCTAAGCTCACTACTCGCCAAAACCTGCGGTGATATCTGAGTTTCTTTAGTAGTACGATATTCTGCCACTCGCAGTGCCGGTGTTCCACGTCGGGTCGTGACGCTTCGTATTTATTTCATTAAATTCAAATATTTTAACTCAAGCGTAAACAAACCCCCACCTCGGTCCGTTAACCAACCCGACGTGGAACACCGACACTGCGAGTGGCAGAATATCGTAACTACTAAAGAAACTCAGATAACCCGGAACGGACTCGGAAATCCACTAGATTTCGTCTGCGTTCCGTTCCGTGATCTAGTGACCTTTTCTATGTATTGCGTGTATGTATACACTGACACATACAACGTTCCGTTCCGTGATTCCGGATCGGCTCGTCTACAATGGAGCACGTAGTCGTATACTTTGTCGTAAACTTTAACGTAACCGTTATAATGACGGCGCGGCATGTTACAAGCCGTCTACAATGAGTCGGTTACCGTTAAAAGTTAACTACGACGACACTGTCCTAACCCACAAATCATATAAACAAGTCGTTCGTAGTGTAGTGATGGCGATATTTTCCAATTGTATCGATATTTCGTATCGATACGTATTGATGGTCAGTGTATCGATACACATAGAATATCGGCAGCGAAGTATCGATATCATCGGTATCGATACTTGCAATAGAAATGAAAACAAACAATGAAAATGAATTCTTTTTTCGAATGTGATTTTTCACAGAAGGTTATAAGGACGTTGGGTATGCATAGTGAATTCTATAATATTATAATTCAAATATAATTATTTTTTTCGCAATAAAAATGTATGATATAATAAATTCACTATGACAGTTTAGCGTTTGTCGATCTTTTTTCTCGCCTGAAATATTGGTATCGCATGAAACGCAACGAGTGACACAACGGTTGTATCGAACTTCGATATCTGTGGGTTGAGTATCGATACTTGCAAATATCGGCAGATAAAATATCGATACAAAATATCGATATATCGATGGAAAAGTATCGATATTGAGAATATCGATACTGTATCGCCCATCACTATCGTAGTGTAGCTGCTTCGTGTCGAAAATAACATACCTACAGAATAATTGTAATTGGGTCATTCATTGCGATAAATTATTCGTCATAACAAACCAAACTATCGGAAACACGCGTTTCAGTGCCTGTCAGTGACTACCGCCGTTTTGCGCTGTTTCGCTAGTCGCTGTCGCGAAAGTTGAAATATTTGAACTTTTATCGAGTTGAGGTTGCAACGCGCGAGTTAACGGTAACGGCATTGCATTGTAGACGCTAGTGTGCTTATCCTATGGTCCAACTTTCTACGTCTACGACTACGACCACGGTAGCAACCGCTGACTATACCGGGAATATTCGGTGAATTAGAACGATCCCCTTCCTACAGCCAAACCAACACAGGCCCGCACCGCGTGCGTGAGGCTCGTTCGGGTGGGGATGCAATGCTACTGGCACCTTATTCCCTGCCGAACGAGCCTCACGCACGCGGTGCGCGCCTGTGTTGGTTTGACCGTAGGAAGAGGATCGTTCTAACTCACCGAATATTCGCGGTAGGTCCTTTCGTAAGCTTAGACTAGTATACTAGACTATAGCTTCAAGCTGATTGGTTCAGTGCGGCCCGGGGCAGCCCTCGATTTGTAAAACGAAAGGACCTTATGTTTCCCACGGAGGGTCAGAGTCGGGTTAGGTTCAAATTTGAGCCAATAAGAACTGAGATTTGAAAAAACTACCCTAATTTCTTGTCAAATCTTATTTCTCATTGGCTCAAATTCGAACCTAACCCGACTCTGACCCTCCTATGGAAACATAGTCATTGTATCCGCGCCTTAGACTGCCGTCCCATGTAGGCCCGGAATGGAATCTAGTGACTTTTTTCATGTATTGCGTATATGTATACACCGACACATACAACGTTCCGTTCCGTCATTCCGTTCCGTTCCGCAGCCTTAATGGTGCCGTCCCATGTAGGCCCGGAACGGAATGACGGAACGGAACGTTGTATGTGTCAGTGTATACATACACGCAATACATGAAAGAAGTCACTAGATTCCGTTCCGTTTTTTCGTTCCGGGCCTACATGGGACTAGAGTCCCTAGAATAAACAGAGTCTAGCAAACGCATGACTCTTTTTGATTGGTCAGTTTGAACTCGCTCAAACATGGCTACCGATCTAGTGACTGTTGTCTAGTAACAAGCTTGAACCTGGCATTCTACCCTCGACTTCCACAGTCCTCAACCTCATGTCGTGGAGTATGGACTTGCTGTTAATGTAAGTTTACATTCAATATACCATGCTGATTAGCACAATAAAGCACAATACACAGTCGTATATACAGGTCCGGAAACTCCCGTGGTGGGGGTGGTTCCCTTAATGAAGCCGAGTGTATTTTCGCGACTTGCCACGGGTGCTGAGGCGCTGTGATCGGGTAGTACGTGTCGTCAATAGTGAACAAACGCATAACCTAGTTTCTGCACATATCATAGCACATATCGAACGTAACAGTTTTCCAAATTTGTAATTGACAAATTAAATTGAGTACCTTTGAAAACTGAATTAATCCAAAATAACAATTGACATCGATTAGTTCCGAACAATGTGTAATCGTTCAGCTAAAACAATACTTCTCCGTTGAATAGTATGATATATCTAATAGTTATGAGCAAAATTTATCGAATGGTATCAAATAAACAAAAATTTTGTTAGTTCTTCGTTTATTTTTTGGAAATACAAATCGCTGTGTTCTGGAGTATTCGTACGACAATTGACACTATTTCGTTTTCGAGGTTACAACCTTGTTTACACTCCGACCGTGAACTACCCGATCGCAGCGCCCAAACTCCCGCGGCCTATTCAGGAAACTTTCGAGCTTCACTAACGGAACCACCCCCACCACGGGAGTTTCCGGACCTGTATATACGACCGTGGCACAATAATTCGGAATAAGTAGTTTCGTGTTCAATATTTATTTCTACAATACCCCGCCCGCAATGCGCGCGACAATTCAAACATCGCGCGTACAACTTGCTCAGACATGGCGTCGCGTTTGCTCGACTCTGTTTATTCTAGGGACTCTACATGGGACGGCAGCCTAAGGCTGCCATCTCACGGCGCCCGGATCGACAGACAGAGGCCAGAAACGGAGAAATTCACTAGAATATATCACTAGATTTAAAAGGCAGGTTGCTTGCCCCTTAGACCATACTATGGAGACTATATGTTAGGAGACCGAACTGAGTCCTACCATCCCCAGAAAAGCGTCCCCGTTTATTGCGCTAATCGAGCTATAGTAACTTTCGTATGACTATAGCGAAATGTACGATATCATTCGACGCGCCTCTAGTGGCGCTAAGCAAAAGCCTTGGTCACCATGGCAACCGCGGGATTCGGTTGTTATTTAAATATCACAGACTCCATATCGTCGGTACTCTGACGTAACCTCGTATCTCAGAAAACACTGGTTTACAGAAGAGACCAAAAACATTTTATTGGAATAAACCAAATCGAAAACTTCTCATTACTTGTTGCCAATTTGAAAGTTCCATCGTTTTTACATAGATGGGAATGATAGTTATACTATAAAAAATATTTTAAGTTTAGTTCCAACGTGTTCGTTACATTTATTACATTGAATAATCTAGTATAGTCTTTGAAAATCGACCGCCACGTTTAGTGTTTGTCGCTATCGGTAGAGGCGCGTCGTATGATATCGTATACAATATATATAGGTATACTGTGCTGAGCGCAGGAACTCGGACCACTTTCGCGATACGGAGATCGGTCTCCTAACATATAGTCTCCATAGACCATACAGAATGGACTGGGCATTGGAGTGGTGGGGGTGCTGCCGAGTAAGGAGACAAGGATAGCCATAGCGATTTATATATGCGCACGAATAAGCCTTGTTCATGCTAACTCTCGAAATCGAGTAGGCACTGAAATCAAGCTGAAAACTTATTACACATAGGGATTAGAATACTAATGTGGCAACGCTGCTGTTCAATGTGGCAACGTTTACTCTGTAAACAGAGCACTTCGTCTCTCTCTTAACAACGGCTTAGGGTCTTCCGTCTCTTTTGCTTCACTCGGCAGCAGACCGTACAATGCTTCAGCATAGGCAATGCCCAGTCCATTCTATATGGTCTAAAGTTTGAAGCAAAATTTCCCTGCATATTTTTCAAATTCTGTTAAGACATTCGAGGGAATTTGCTCAAAAACAATTTGCAAGCGATCCGCCTTTCAAATCTAGTGATATAATCTAGTGAATGTCTCCGTTCGGGCCTCCGGTCCGTCGATCCGGGCGCCATGGGATAGGAGCCTAATATCTAATATTTTGATCTTGAAAGATAGGTAGTAGTATTTACCTTGTGAATTTTGGTCACTGATCTCTATGACAATTCTATAATGGTTCTCTGATAGACGTTCAGTTTTTGGTAGGTGAACGAAGGTCAAAATGAATGGCTTGTCAATGAACTTGCTGTTATCGGATTGATGTCAGAATCAGGAATGTTTGACCAGGCGAAGTATGTTACGTAACCCATGGATAAGTGGAAGTAAGTTTCCACTTGGTTTCCACCGAGGCAGTGTTGCCACTTGCCAGATACCTGACCGCCTTCCCCCTAGGGCACGGTGTAAGATATATAGGTGGTTCGACTGGGCACAATGTGCTGCACTGATCTCTATATACTGACTGGATAGTGGACTGGTACTCTTACTACAGGCGCAGCGTGAAACCATTAGAAGCCCGGCCAGGGGCATGGTGGGGTCGGAGGAACGCCGAAACTTGGGTCAAAATCTACGCGGGAATTACGATTAGATGCACAGTTTAAGACCCGGGTCCGACTGAATATGTGTACTTTAATCAGGATTCCGTTATTTCTGGCATAGTTCGACCGAAAAATAACTTTGAAAAAGTAGTTTTCAAAAGAAAATGTGTATTTCATCATGGAGTAGAAGGAGACATAACTTCAAAGTAAAATGTGGTTTACGCTATAGATCGCGCCACTGCCGATGCATATTATCGTACTTCCGCCTGCGTCTGCGTATAACATGTTTTGATTTCTTCACACTTCGGAGTACCGTTATCACCATAGTTAATACGAAATATTAAAAGATTCTTAAATTGTAATAAAAGTAAAACATGGGTAAGTGCGCTATCATTCGGTGTAGGACAGTACACAAAAAATCACATAAGCGGACAAATATGAAGAATAAAATTCTATTTAAAGTGCCGAAGGTAAGTTTATAGGTTATATTCGAATTCAGTAACAATAAATTGGAATCCAACAAATTTTTATTGATTTATATTTTTTGATAAGGATGATCATGTCTTCAATAAATGGAAACAGGCGGTACCCTCTCCAGGTGTACGATTAGCAAGAAGCAGTTTCATATGTGAAGACCATTTCCAAGAAGCAGACATTATCCGGGAATCCTCTACATTATGTGAAGATGGGTCCACATGCAAAATTCCTGTAGAACCAGCCCATCTAAAAAAGGGAGCTATACCGTGTTTTTTTTATAAATGAATAACAATAAAATCCACAATTGAAGTGCATGAGTTTCTGACGTCGAAGTGTGATTACCAATGTCTAATGACTTGTAGGCTTCAACAAGACCCCTTGGAGGTTTGTGTACGAAAACTATTCGGAACCTATGCCTTTCTGTCATAATTTTTTATTTTGTATTCTTTTAAGTCTTATAATTATTTGCTGCAGAGATTTTTTGGCATGGTGCGTAGTGCTGGGGGCTGTAACGCTGATCCAGACCCGATACTCTTTGCTCAGACATTCCGCTTACTGACCGTCTATTCTCTGGTGGAACCTCCTCAGGGTTCAAATATTGGAAAAGGTGACATGCTGCAATCTCTGCTCCAGAAAAAAAATCTAAATTCAAACGAGCAACAACCGGATGTCATGGAATTGTTTGATGCTATTTTCGACGCAGGGGATCACTTGTATGAAGCGGATGTCGAATCCACAGCTTCCACGAACGACAACCTAACGACTACAGATGATCATGTAAAGTCCTACATCGCAGGATATGTTGTCAGGAAAATAAAGAAGATGACTAATTGTGAAGCATGTATCACGTCAGTGCATACTCCTGAAGCTACGCTTAATAGGGATGAGCTGATTTTACTAAAAAGTAGAGGCGGCCTGATGATACCATCAAAAGAACTGTTTACACTCATTTCACGTGTCGAAAATATCATAACGGAGGTACTTGAATCCACCCCGCTCAATAACGAAACTCTGTTCAATATTATAAATGCAGTCCAGCGTAGTCACCTGCCAACAATCGGATGCGACAAATGTGAGGACAGCTTGAGCATAAAAGTCGTAAGATTTTATATCATTATGCGGCTACATTTTGCTTGCCGTAGATTCAATGCTAGCCACAACCAAAAGAAAGAAAAAGCCAAACTGCTACGTAAGCAGTCTAGACTTACGTAGGCAACCGACCGAACTGTAAACATGTAAATATTATAGATAAATATTATAGATAAATATTATATTATATATATATATATATTTTTATATTATATTATTATATTATAAATATTATATTATATTATATTATATAATATATATTTTTATATTATATTACTATATTATAAATATTATATTATATTATATATATTTTTACATTATTATTATATTATATTTTCAATAAAAAAGTGCTTCGTTTTTAATAAATTCTGTTATGTGTTATTTTCCCTGCTGTTCGTCAAATCTCAACCCTGTTATTTTATAATCGAAGATAAAAGAGAAGGATCATTGTAAACAGGAACCAGATTATGCAATTTGTATCAAGTAACAATTAATGATAAAAACCGTTTTCACTAATCAGAAAACAGCTATAAAAGAAGAATGACAAGATTTGCCTTTAAAAAAATTGTTGATACTTGCTAATAGTACATTACAATACGAGTGTGAGGTTGCAGCACGAGCCGAAGGCGAGTGTTGCAATCACACGAGATCAGAAGAAGTTTTTCCGTCGAGTATTGTACAAAATTTTACTTCATTAGGTGTGAAAATGGGGGTTTTATGCACGCGAAGCGTGCGTATAACGTCCATTATCACACTGAGTGAAGTAAAATATAAAACATTCGTGATTTATCATGGCGTTGTCGAAATTCAAGTTTTTTAATGTTTAAAATTCCCCGCTCACAGGAAGTCGCGTTGGATCCTTGCTAACAGCGCCATCTATTACGTGAAAAATTCGTGCCACTTTTTCAGTACAGCGTGTATAGGGAGTTATGTCTCCTTCTACTCCATGGGTCGACTTTTACTCGTGTCGGTAAGTTATCTAAAAACAGACATCTTGAAGGCAACTTTCAGACACTCGTGTTTACTGGGTAGTCACTACACCGTAATTGACACTCACTGTCACTTCAGTGCCACCATTATTGTTTATGTACAGTAATGTTCATTAATGGGTTCCCAGTGGCTAACTGTTTTTTCCGGACTTTTCCGGATACAATCAACAAAATCATATAATATTATTTTTATAAGGGGTCATAATTATTATTATTATAGTTTCGACTATCGGCACATCAAATACGACTAGAATGGAGTCTCGTTTCCGAAAAAGTCCGAAAAAAACAGTTAGCCACTGGGAACCCATTAATGAACATTACTGTATGTTTCCCCTTAGACTCGTCGCCGCCTGGCGAATTCTTACGGAATGGCCTTAAAATTATCACAGCCCCCACCACTGAAATTAGGTCCTTTCGTTTTACAAATCGAGGGCTGCCCCGGACTGCACTGAACCAATCACCTTGAAGCTTAGACTAGTTATAGTCTAGTATACTAGTCTAAGCTTCAAGCTGATTGGTTCAGTGCAGCCCGGGGCAGCCCTCGATTTGTGTAAAACGAACGCAACTATTGTACCCAGTCGAACCACCTATATATCTTACACCGTGCCCTAGGGTTACCAACATTCTCCCCCAAATCCCCCCCCAATAGTGATTTTGAAAACCCCTACATTTTGCCCCCAGCTACCCATCGCATATAAAACCACGAATTCGAATCAATCGCATAGTAGGTGTGATACACAATCTGCTAAAATCACATTACATAGTGAATATCGATCCAACGCCGGCGTTAGCAGCACTGGCGCCTCGGGCGAGATTTAAGTGTGGCGCCCACTTCAGGTGAAGTGAAATGTTTCAAGGTGCCTTTCACCGTGGTAAAACAGAAATACCGAACGTTTGGTACCTCTGCCCACCGCTAGATTGTTTGCAAGTAAACTGGCTGCAATTTCGGTATCCAGGGCCCCTATTCAGTAACTTTTCGTTAACGAAACGATCGGTTCAGCTTCTTTTGTCTTGTTTTCTATTGGGTAGATTTGTCTTTCTTGAAACCTTGTTGGTCGTGACGTCACACTCTATCGTAAACTCATCCGATACGATCGTAATCGGAGTTAGTGAATAGGGGTCCAGTACCCGGATTCTGTAACTCGTTATCGAGTATTATCGCTGTCGTTAGCTAACACAACAACATCAGCGACCAATAAGGTTTCAGGGAAGACAAATCTACCCAATAGAAAACAAGACAAAACAAGTCGATACGATCGTTTCGTTAACGAAAAGTTACAGAATCCGGCTGCAGGCTGTGATCTCGACTAAATATCGATACGGGTTGTGATCTCAACTGAATGTCGGCTTTTTAGTTATGAGTAACGGAGAATCGTCAATTCTCAGCCATTTTTCCATCAAATGACACGGGATTAGGCTTAGAGTGTGTGGTTTTTCATTGCGGAGTGGCTAATTATCGGGAAAATGCGAATATCTACGGCAACAGTGAATAATCTCGCGATTTATGTGGTTGGTATGTCAATCTGTGAAAAATTTTGTCAAATTTTGGAAAAGTGAAATAATCCGCCACTTTTTGCCGCAATTATGTGTAACCCTTCAAATTTTCATCGCGATTGATTCAGTAGTTCCGGAGAATTCACGATTCCCGTTTTCGAGGTTCTGACAAACGTTTCACTCAAAATTCAATTACTCTGTTACAAAGATTCGCAAAAAAGTTTTGATAATGGTTTTTGAAAAAGAAGGTTTCAGGCTACAAAACCACTGTGCTAAAAATTTCACGCGATTTTTTCCTACCACCACAGCGAAGTTTGAAAATTTGAATTTCTTATGAATTTCGCAACCTGTTATTCAAACCTGCACGGACAGGTGAAATTTTTAGAAACCATCTTGAAGATGTAGATTCGACCTTCAAAAAACTACCTCCCTCAATTAATTTGTGACTTTCTTTCACCAATCAGGCAAATCTAGGTGGTCCATTAATTTTTTGGCTGAGTGTATATAGCTTTTTATTTATTCAAAGTCCCAAATAAAATCTTGTATATACACATAAAATAAAAAGATATCGATTTTTCAATTTTACACATATTTTAATTGCATCACGGAATATTCTGACTCAGTGATGAGGCGCATTGACATGTTTTATTATCTCAGTTAGTTTCTCAGACTCAATGTTGAAGATTGAATTGTATGTACGTGTTTCATTATCTGAATCGACATCATATGTTCAGCTTGGAAAGCAACTCTGCCAATCTGCGATTTATTGGGAATTAATAAAAGATCGTTATTGCTGTTTTTAGTTTTTATTAAACTACCGCTATATCCATTGCGATTCATTTCGGTAGAAGAGAGAGGTATTTTCTAAATTCTGGCAGCACACATTCTCTCGGATTCAATGGTTCTTCAGAAATCAAATGATCACTAAGATATTGCGGCAAGAAACACAGAATCCCTTTGCTTGCCATCATTGCCCAGTCTACCGGTTGATCTAGCTGTTTCACTTGTATAAAACAATGTGTTATCTTCTTTGATTTTGGACTTGTGTTGTACGGAGGTCTGTAATAAAGCACAACGATAAATCGAGAATACTCGGACGAAAATCTGGAGCCAATTGGTCCACTTTTTTTTAAAAGTTATGTTAGATCTCGACTCTGAACTAATTTGAAAAAAAACATCAATTTCACCTGGACTCTACAACAGTTCCCCCGCCAGCAGAAATTAATCTTTGAAATTGCTGGCATCTTTCCTTCGGTCCCATGAGTAGCGCAACCATATCACGAAAAGCACCACCCGGATTTGCCATCAATTTAAACCTCCACCTGTATGCTGCGTTCGCGATCTGCCTTTCAATCTCGGTAGAGGGGCGAGGGATAATGTTGTTACTTTTTGGATTGCCCCATTCGTACTTTTCTTCCTTTATTAAATAGTCAATTATAATATGAGACATATACTCACAGACATATTTTTTGCTCAGAACTAAGTTATTCTCCATTCAAAGCAAAGTTCAGAAAATTATTCACATGTACGGTAATCATGCCTGAGTAGCAACTATTAATCATCTGGAGGAATCGAATCTTGGAAAGTTTCGGCCCTAAATCAACTCCAAAAGTACTTGCATCATAAAATTTCTATTGTATACATTCTTGAAGATGACACTCGAACTTTGTAGATACGAATGAAAGTCTCAACCAATCTAGTTGAGTCAGTGGTTGATCTTAGTCTATTTTCTTAGAAAGACAATGGATAACCAGAGACATCAATGTTCCACATACAGCATTAATTAGCCAAAGCCTCTGATGAGGGTAGAACAGTACTACGGAAACATCAGGTGACAGACCAACCACTGTCTCGACTAGATTGATTGAGCCTTCCCTTCGTATAAAATTTCTATGTTATTTATCATATTATACTCACATCAAGAAGGGTGCCTTCTCGCTCAGAATCGGTCAAATAGAGACAGTGTAGCACCCATTTTCCTGCGGCTATACTTGCAAGGAACTTTTCATTTCTTCCGGGCTTAAAACATAACAAATGTGTTGCAGTCGGGTCAAAGCTTGCTTCCATTGATACTTCACCACCTAATGCTGATATTACTTTCTCATAGCTGGTCCGTCCCTATTATCAAATAATTTTATCACATGTATCAGATGTAAACTTGTTTTGAGTGACCAGTCTTTTGTCTAATATAGGTAATGGGAAACAATTGAACACGAACCTTTATACCAGAGATCATGAATTTAGGTTTTTGTGGTGTTATTTCTTTTTCAATATCTCGCTGTGGCGATAATTCTTTTTCCATATCGTCTGGCTCTGGTTCTTCAGGTATCGTTGACTATTTTTTGGAACACAAGAAAGACATGAATATAATCCAATCAAGAGAATTCCGTAATACAAATAGCTCACCTTCCTGCGGAGCACAGTGTGGACTGGATCCTCCCACCCAACAGTATCCGGCTGCGAGTCTTTAACTGTGCCTAAAATATTGTGAAGGATTTTTTCAACTTTAAAGAACTACAAAATTAAAATTGACTGTAGACATTTTATCTCCAGAATGTTCAGTCAATTAGTCAGAATTTATAATACATACATTTTTCCATATGGTCTGCAGGTTCAGAATTGCAGATAACTTGTTTGGCAGACTCCACAGATAACGAATGCCGAGTGTCAGGTGTAGATGCCTGTAGTACTTGATCCAGTTGAGCAAGTTGTCTGAAACAAGTCAGTCTTCCTCTAATTCCAAGTTCAGCTTATTTTTCATATAAATTCAACGCAAGAGAAACGATCACTATTTCTATATAATTGGTAGGATTTACTCACAAATTTATTTGATCCGTTGTCGTAGGACTGTTCTCATCGCCAAATGACAAAACTTTCTTCATCGGTGTCGCACTGGCTGAAGATGAAGTGTCTGGAACGTTGCCTTGCACTAATTTCAAAGTTCCAGCAGATTCATTTGCCGGCAATTCTTTTACCGTCTCATCTTCCTTATCATGTTACAATCGAAACAAAAAATTTGTTGATTTGGATTTAATCCCAGTACATAAACATAAATCACATTTATTAACAACTCACATTCTTATTACCAAGAGGCTGTTTCATTTGAACCCACAGCTGTCTTTTCAGGTCGGAAAGTGGCTGGAAGGAGACAGGGATGATTTCAACAATTTAAATTTAAAAACTGAGAATTTGAAATATTTTTCCGTTCTGACAGAACAATTCAAGGATCTGGTTCACAATTGATTAAAATTGACTCACCGTGCTAGGTGCTCTGCGTTTTAATGGTGGTTCGTTATCTCTCATGTCAGGCATGTGTTCCGTCCATTTAAGCCATCGCTTTCGAGTACTTCGGGTGGGATCTGGCTTTAAAAACTGCCCGTAAGGTGTGTCTGGAGTAGATAAATGAAGCGGAGATGGCGGGGTTTTATAATCACCAATACTCAGCCTTTTGTTTATTGGTGCCATGCCAGGGGTCGATCCGGCATCCTGGATGAGTAGAATACAAGTTTGTGAAAATATACGGCACAATAGGGTGGTCCTTACTTAGAGTGTTCTTGAAATTTCCTGCGGACAAGGCGGAACAAGTTTGCAAATAATTTTTAACAGAAGAACGCAAAACTTGGAGCCTGTAGGTCAACTTAAAGTACTGTCTCCAAGCCAGTGAAATTTGGCATACATCTTTCCTATAATCATTAAGGTTTTTTTCCTCCAAAAAAGGGAAGACGTGTGCCAAATTTCAGATTTTTTGAAGCACTATTAAGGCGGGAAAGAAATAATAATGCAGTGGGCCCGAATTTCCTCGTCAATTAGATGGGAAACTTCATTGCCTTGGAGGCAGTACTTTACAGTTGACCTACAGGCTCCAAGTTTCGTGTTCTTCTTTTTTTCTATCATTTATTTGCAAACTTTTTACGCCTTGTCCGGAAGAAATTTGAAGAAACCCTAAACAAGGGCCACTCTAACGGTACAAGGATCGTTCATACTCAGATTACAGAATAAACTTGCCTGTAAAAGTTGTAAGTTACGTTTTGGAGTTATAATGTGTCTAGTATTGGGATCAGAAGGTGGCCCCATTTGAACAGCAGATGAATTCCCCTGTTTCGGTGTCGTTACGTCGACATCCTCAGATCTTTCTTCGGCTATAGGCATTCAAGAGTTTGTTACATATTTCAACTTTCGAAATTCCCTGACTTTTTGATGGCCCTTCATGGTTTTCCAGGTTTATAAGTTTATAACAGTTTCTGATACTACATCTCAACCGTTTTAATGCAATGTAACGCACCTTGGGGTCTAGAAATATTGATATATTTTGATGCTATAATCTGTGATATCAGTAGAGTCTGGACAAATTCTTTTCATTTAGTCAACTTGTAGCATGTTCAGGGATTATTTCAAATACGGACCGCAAAATACACTACTAGTTATTTCATGTGATATCCCAGTCAAACGGCTGAATTGGTAATTGTGTTGTTGGATATGAATCTTTTCTCTACATGTACCCATGGATCCATCTAAGACAATTTCAGAATCTGTGATTTTTTTCGTACTTTTTTTTTATGGAAAAATGATAGATATAAATCTCATTTTAAAGTCTCTCCTGCAAAAAGAGTCGGAAGAATTGAAAAAATGATAAATTCTTCACTTTTTTCAGACACTTCCATGGGCACCTGTATGAAGGAGATCCACCAGCCAACAATATGATTTTTCATCACACATGCATGAAAAATGACGTTTGCATACCGTCTACAATGCCCAAATTAGTGTTTTGCACAAGCAGTGCACACTGTATGCAAAATACTTGGCACACCGCTAATAGTGAAATAGTACGTTGAGTTCCCACACTTTTGGGCGTCAAAGATGGCGTCAATTAGGAACCACCGGTGACAGGCTATCCCGGATAGCCTATCCGTCATCCAGTTATGTAGGGCGCTTTCTATCTACAGACAAAAATCGACAGTCAGACACACAGCAATACGATTGGTCCCTTCCGTTAGATCCAGCCAATCATAATTGGGATCCTTGGAATGGGCGTGGCTTCGTAAAAGTAGCCGACTTTGAACAGTTCTATTTTTCGTCACTAGTAAGCGTATCGAGGTTTCAAGCCCTCTCATTGGTTACAGCTGGTTACTGCAGCCGTCGTTCAACAGTTCTATTTTCTGCCACTAGTTGGCGTATCGAAGTTCTAAGGATCCCAATACTGTGTCGATGTTTGTCTGTAGACGGAAAGCTCCCATATCGACGGGTCCTAAGGAAACAGACGTCACTCGTCGTGCAAACTAGAACAAACGTATCTCGGAAAACTCTACAAGCCGAATATAGCGCTTTGTATACACTTACTGTAGAGTCTTTTGAGATACGTCTGTTTCCTTAGGACCTGTCGATATATGTCAGTGTTCTTCACAAACTGAGGCACTAGCGCCACCCTGACACTTTTATATACAAACAATGGATAAACAATGGAGGGCATCAGTCGTAGTTGGCAGCGCCCCTAGACCCCATATTTTCTCAACTATCTTCATTTCTTTCCATGACATGTGTAATAAAAAGTACTACAGTGAAACTTCCCTTAACGGACACCTCTTAATAGTGGACACCTCTTAATAGCGGACCCCTCTTCATAACGGACGCTCTAGAAATCCCCGGCAGAAAAGCATTCGCTCTTATGGGAAATACACTTCCTAATAGCGGACGCTCTTAATAACGGACACGGACACCTTTGAAGATGCATTTTTCGATACAAAAACTTCCAAATACCGGACACATTCACAAAATTTCGAATATGATTACATATTTTTTTACGAACGATTGTTTTGGTTTTTGATCCGACGGGTACGTTGCGAACACGCTCCTGCCGGTTCCAGATTTTCCACCATGCTCGCTATTTCGAGCACAAGTCCAGTGCTGGACGGCGTACAGAAATGCTTCTTTTGTAGTTTTAAATATATTTTATGATAAAACGAAGTTGCTTTTATATTACGAACATTATGTTTCATGTGTATTAGACATGTTGAAAATAAAGTATGACACATTTATGCAATAAAAACGTTAGTCATTTTCTAAACAACGGACACTTCTTAATAACGGACGAAATTTCCGGTCCCGAAGGTGTCCGCTATTGGGAAGTTTCACTGTATTCCTAACTCGTATGGAAGAGGGACACTCGCCCTTTCACAGACGTAAGCGAATGCCACCTTTGCGCACTTGTATCGAAATAGTACATTGTGTATCAAGGGCGGACAGAACTATATTGCGAGTGTGCAATATGTGGCACGAGCCGAAGGCGAGTGTGCTTCATGCACACTCGCCAAAATAGCCTTGCGCCCGTGATGCACACGATATTTTTCTTAACACGTGCTCTGCATAAATGCCTCTGTTGACACCGAGGCAGCGGGCGCAAAACTGGACTTTGCGCCCGAGGGCGGACAAGAAGTCTGTTGCGCCCGCTTTTAACGGGCAGAAAATACTTGTCCACCCGGGGGCCGCAAAGTTCTGTTTTGCGCCTGCTCAAGAGGTCGCAAAGGGGCATTTTCGGAGCAGGTGTGAAGAAAACTACTATTACGTACCTATGCCATAATGCACCAGACTAAGGGGATAATATTCACATTGCTATATTCTGATGTCATACCGTGTGATAACGGTAAAGTCTAGACATATTCCATTCATTTAGTTATCTTGTAGCATCTTCCGGGACTATTTTAAGACTAGTTCGGTTGAATAATCTTGGTTATTCGCAGAGAGAAATGCCTTGCAAATGACAATGTTATTTATACCTATGGTTTCACCAACGAGATATGGTGTTTCCGCCACTCGATGTTCTTGAGCTACACAAGCCAAAAGCCAACCAGCCGTTACAGCTGGAAGCTTCCATTTAACTGCTGCATTGTATTTACTTCCTTCCGGGGCTGGGCATACTAAGTGAGTACATCCTTGTACGTTCCTGCTCACATTTGTTTTACGTGCCAGTGCATCTTGGTACCTGTAAAAGGTAATATAATACAGATCTACATTATTGCAATAGGGTTGGCTGTACGAAAGTATTCCAGGTGGCACCAGCGAGTCAAGTACTAATTAAACGGCGGCACGTTACAATACATGTTCATTATTAGTGTATGTAAGTAAATATGTGTGTAAGCTTTATTTGAAACAATCAGCGCTCGGAACATATTGACAGCTTAATAACATAGTCACATAAGTGCCAAAAATTGCCGTTTTCGAGGTCAGACAGTCGTATCTCCAAAAAAATTGTTCTCTGCATTGAAAATGAGACTCGCGCGAATGGCACCAGATATGGCGATATTAAAGTGGTCGCCTCAGTTATGTGGCTCGCTGGCGCCATACCTTGAAGCTTCCACGACTAGCTAATACCATTGGGGAGGTGGAAGAGTAGATACTAACTATGCTATTTATCTACATTACCTTGCCCCAAGAGCTACGGCCACATTGGATAAAAAAGTTCGCTCCTTGCCTGTGTATGAGCTCATTGCAATAACACAATCTGCTAATGGTGTAGCTTCCTCATCTATAGATACTGGCTTGTGGTAATAGTCTACATCAACTAACGCGGCTTGGTCTATACAGTCCTCCTGCGAGGAATTATTCAACAAATAGGATTAGTATGTAAATATCATGTGATTTATTTCTTTCCAAACAATTACTCGCTACAGAACTCCTAGCGGACTGGCTAGTCGAAAACAGCAAACAAGAAGTAAATATTTAGTGACTTAGGGATTGAAAAAAGTTCATTTCAAAAACATTTTTCGAGCATATAGTCCCAATATCTTGTTTGAACATATCATACGACGAGTTCTTATCTCCATTATGTGACACGGTAATGACCAAGATTTGTGAAATCTGTATGAATAATCTGATTCAACAGTATTTGCGGACAAATTGTGGACAAATTTAACAAAGAAGTAAGTATTAGCGAAAAATTTGCTTCAGAGCTCACAATAAATAATACTGTGACAATTTCGTTCACTGTGTGTTTAATTGGAGCACCATTTATCGGGACTACCCCAAAATCAGGAATTCCTTTGAAGGAACTTGGAACTATTTGTCCACCCCGACTTTCTATGCTGGTCGTTAAATAAAAAGTTGTTGAATCGTCAAATCCGGATAAAACGAACGTTAAACCTGTAAAATAAAAAAGGGAACTAGTCTTATGAGTTGTACTCTCTTAATATTCCGATTGAAATGGAATTGATTTGCGCTACTCAGTCAGATTGATAGTGAATACCTCAAATATGAAAGAAACGAATAATAATCTTCATAAAAAATCTTTGCTACTCTTGATTCATTTAGTTTTCAGAACTGAAAAACTCAATTTACCTTCCAGAAATAACTCAATCATTTCTGACGGTTGTGTCAATGGCACTGTGGTGTCATCAGCCAATCCCGAAACACGGTTCTCACCATCGTTGTCATTGACACTACTATTTTTGCTATTGTTGACATCGTGATTTTCAATTCTTGGTGCTGTTGGACGCTGATTGTGTAGGTGTGGCAATTCCAGCAGCGATTTATCAGCTGCATCTATGAATTATTATGAAATATATTGTTAGGCGACTAAAAAATATTACTGTGAATCTAAATGCTACATTGAAAAAAGTAGATGCAACATTCTATCTACAGATACTATGTATATGGGGCATTCCAGCTCAACTCAACCGGCCAACGGAAGTGACCTCTTCGATTTTGTTCTCGAAATAATATATGGTAGTTCTACATTAAACATAACATGTCTGTGAAGATCAAGCCTTAAATCAAAAATCTGCCCAAGTTATGATTTTATGAAGATTCGAGTCGCCTCACATTCAAATATTCACTGCCACTAAACGATGAGTCGACTCAAAAAGGTGTCCAATGGATTATGTCCGGTACAAAGTGTGGTTTGTATGGAAATTCAATGAAAAATTTGAGGCACTCTTTTTCTCTAAAATTTCTCGTAAATCTCAATTTTCTTGGGAGTGCCCTAATCGATTGGGATGAATTGCACACAAAATTTTCGGTGGAAAACTACAAATTTTGACACCTGAAACAATATGCCCGGACGTCAACTTCCGGAGTTGTGCAGTTTTTAAATAATCATATAATTACCATTTCCGAGGAAATTTTGGTTCGCACGAATAAATAATTTGCATAAATAAATTGCACTGAAAGAAATTTGGGCGACCAGCGTTACCATGGAGTGACGCAGCAGCGTTAAACAGATATGCGCTGCGAACCTGGTTTTGGATCTGCTACACGCTCTACTAGGGTGACTCAGTACACCAAGCCAGGCGAGCTACAATCCCAGTGATAGCTCACCGCGTTCGTGGGTGAGAAAGTCACCCGACGAAGTGTACCTATGATCCCGAAATCTGAGTAAGTAGCGTCTCAAGGCAAGCGAGTGCAGCGCGACTAGGCCTATATTGGCAGGTCGCCCAAATTTTTTTCAGTGTGGGTATGATGCAAAGCATAGAAAGCTTGGATACAAATATTTAGGAAGTTGCTATTAGACATCAATAAATCAATTTAGTAATTGATATTCTTTTTAGTTATCACAAACATAATTTATTCGTCAATCGTGTCGAATAGCACTTTCTGTTTTTATGAATCACTGATTACATTCAACTGGATACAAGTTCACATGGAAGGCAGGGACCAATGCTTGCACCCGAGTGTACAGTAATGTTCGTTCATGGGTTGGCGGTGGCTAACTGTTTTTTTCGGACTTTTTCGGAAACAAGACTCCATCCTAGTCGTATTTGATGTGCTGATAGCCGAAATTGTAATAATAATAATTGTGACCCCTTGTAAAAATAATATAATATTATTTTATTGATGGTATCCGAAAAAGTCTGAAAAAAATAGTTAGCCAGCGGCAAACCCATTCATGAACATTACTGTACACTCAGGTGCAAGAATTGGCCCCTGCCTTCCATGTGAACTCGTATCCAGTTAAATATAATCAGTGATTCATAAAAACAGAAAGTGCTATTGGACACGATTGACGGATAAATTATGTTTGTGATAATTGAAAAGATTATCAATTACTAAATTGATTTATTGATGTCTAATAGCAAGTTCCTAAATATTTGTATCCAAGCTTTCTATGCTTTGCATCATACCCAATGTTATTTATTCGTGCGAACCAAAATTTCCTCGGAAATGGTAATTATATAATCATTTAAAAACTGCACAACTCCGGAAGTTGACGTCCGGGCATATTGTTTCGGGGACCAAAATTTGGAGTTTTTCACTGAAAATTTTGTGTGCAAAATTCATCTCAATCGATCAGGGCACTCCCGAGAAATTTGAGATTTTCGAGAAATTTTAGAGAAAAAGAGTGCTTGAAATTTTTCATTGAATTTCCATCCAAACTACATTTTGTACCGGACATAATCCATCAGACACCTTTTTGAGTTGACTCATCGTTTAGTGGCACTGAATATTTGAATGTAAGGCGACTCAAATCTTCATAAAATCATAACTTGGGCAGATTTTTGATTTAAGGCTTGATCTTCACAGACATGTTATGTTCAATATAGAACTACCATATATTATTTCGAGAACAAAATAGAAGAGGTCACTTCCGTTGGCCGGTTGAGTTGAGCTGGAATGCCCCATATATATTATGGACCAAATTACGTGGAGATAAGAAACATTGGTATTAACATGCAACTAAGGATCAGATCGGCGAATCGATATACAGGAAGAGACAAGCGCCTAGTTATTTACAGAATAGAGCCAGTAATTATTTCAGAAGCTCGACGCTAGTAACGAAAAAAAACATGGGAACAATAGCAAGATTTGGATTCAGCTTGGAAATGAATGCAATGTAAATGAGTTCTGGCTGACAGGTAAAAAAGGGAACTCTTAAAGGATGAAGCAAATGTAGAGTCATGCAGAAAAGGAGCAAAAAGTAAAAGCGCATGTAAACCAGATGGAACTGATAAGCTTTCTTGATGAGAAGTGAAAAAAAATTGTGAAAAAATCACTTCTTGACACATGCAGTAAATAATAAATAACTATATGTATTTGATACGTTTTAAAATCTCAGACTTTGTAAGAGTTACGTACTAGATACATTAGACTTGCGGTATTCTTGGACAAGATCAGGTTCATCGATTTCCTTAACAGGATCTTTATTTTTATCAATGCTAAATATCGGCACTGGCGGTCGTCTCGGTTTTTGTAGTAACTGTAAATTCTAAAGACCGTAATACACGTATATTAATATTACACCGAGATATGAAAGCAAATACGATCGAGTAACAAACAGTACTAAACCTTTTTACTCAGTGGGGACGGTGGTTCCATTTTTTGTTGCTCAGATGCAATATTCAGCTCGTACTTGAACTCCTCCTCGGCTGCTGTACTTTTCATCTTCATACTTTCTGCTAACCAGTTTACCGTTAAAAGATACGGACTGAAAAGTATTAGGAATATTTTAGGGTACGAAAGAGATTTTAATAAATAAAAGCACCAAATTCTTACCCTTTTTCTTAAACACAAATGAAAATATAATTTGATCGAATATCATACCTCAGCCCCAATGATTTCATCAGTTTCAATTCAGCCGATGCTTTATTTGGATCTCCTACGATAACGTGAGTCACAGTATCTGAGATACTGTCCAGTCGTGTAGCACTGCCAACGTTTAATATGCGATTGATTTTCTCTCTATGATCTGGCGGGAATCCCGTCAAGTAAATCTAGAAATGGAATGATCACTTTATATCCACACCATTGAGGGGGTATGACACCTTGGGGTCCAAAATATCGATACATTCTGGCGCCGTTAAAGTTTAGACCTTGAGAGCCTATACATTTTTTTTTTCGCCTAATCGCTTCAGAATAACTTGAACGGATGTTCTAAAAAAAAAAAAAACGATTAATGCCAAAAGCCCATATCTTTATGGCCATAGGCCCTTGTGGTTTTAGGAAAACTGATGTTTTTTTCTTTGACTTTCTATGCGATTTTCATGTTGTCAAAGCGATGAGCGGAGTTTGAAAAAAGTATATGCCTTTTTGATATTAGTATGCCATAAAGGCATATAACGACGATATGCCTTCATGGCATTAGAGACGCGATATCATTGTTACATTATCTTGCTTATTCGCTGAGAAAAACGCATTTCAAATGAGACCTGTGTAATGCTCTTCTAATCGTTTTGTCCAAAATCTCAGTCAAACAGGCCAACTGTAAATTATATTGTTGGGTGAGTAAAAAAAAAAGTTGAAAGATGTGTAACTTTTTTCATTCTTCTGCGTTTTTTTGCAGAAAAGACTTATAAATTGTAGATTTATACATCATTTTTCTATAAAAAAAAAAATATTACACAAATTACAACTTTTGACATTTCTCTAGATGGATTCTTGTGCACATGTTTGAGGAAGATTCACACCCAACAATATAGTTTTCAGTTGAAACGAGTGGAAAAGCATTTTCCGCGCCACACTTGGAACGCGTTTTTCTCGGCAAATAGACGAGATAATTTAACCAATACAGTTCGATTTATCTGTAAGTCCTCTCCCAATAGGTCCGCTTCCCCAGTTTCTCGCTTGCTGCGTTTCCCCACTCCATCTATCAAGACATAGCGGAGCGAGGAAAGAGAGAGACGGAAAACGAATGGTGCGACTAGCGAAGAAGGCAAAGTGGGGGTACCTCATTTCGTGGAAAAACTCTTCCCCTTGGGGGCTTGGGCGGACTTATAGAGAGATCGGACTGTAATATGTCTAGACTTCACCGGCATGAAAATGTATCAATATCCTAGACACTAAAGTTTATACGCTCCTTCAACGGCATATTAAAATTGCAACTGCATGACTGACTCACATTACAACCGTCCAAAAATGGGCCGGCCATTTTTGCTTCGTGGACATTAAGCCCTGCCAGTACCTCCACGTAAGCAGCTGGAATATAAATAGACGCTTAGCCGAGCTATTGCTTTCAAATAGTTGTACTATAGTGTACTATCGGGTAATATTATTACTCAACAGCTTTTTATTGCTATAGAAGATTGGATAGGATTTCAAACTAGTTAACTGGCATGGAATATAAAAGAAGCTATTCATCTCTATTGACCATGCAACGACATGTGAAACAGACATGTAATAATTGCAATGTCTCACCCTTGAGCTCTAGTGGTGAACGGTTCATGGTGGCGGACATCGTGGAGGATATCGTTGACGCGAGAGTTTCTTCAATAATACCATTCTGATTTACATCCCCCGGGATGGTACTTATAGAGGAGAAGTCCAGAGTTGCATTCACTGCAGTACAATTGCCATTGTATTACATATTAACACAATACGGAACATTAAATAATACATTCTTTAATGACTGATTAATATGATTATGAGAAAATGAATATACCATTGGACTTTTCCGGCGTTGAACATCCTTTCGTGGAATCGATTAAAAAGTCCGAAAACGGCAATGCATAACCATGCTTAACACTTTGATGTACCCATTCGGGCTTCACACAAGCAATGTTATTATGCAATGCAAACTTCAACTTCTCACTGAGGGCGGACTTTTCTGGTGCTATAACAATCTTCACTTTTATACCGTCAAGAGATCCCATGAAAGTCTGAAAATGTTACGCTCAATCATGAACTCTCCTGTTAATATAAGCTCGATAGAAAAGTACATACGCTGATATCAGCCAGTATACAAATGTTACCAAGTTCGGCATCATGGTCGTTCCGATTTTACGTCAATTTCTTCCATACTACTTGGCGCATAACATTAAAAACTCACCCCACCATGGTCAGTGATCAATTCTCTGATTTCTGCTTTTTTTCGTTTCGTTAAATTGGTCGAGGTGACAACCAAGTTCATAAATACGGGACATTTGTATTTGTCGAATGTGCTGCTCGTAGCTCTCACATTTTCCACAAGACTTGCCTCCCATACTGCCGCTATCCATTGTTCGGTCATAACTGGTATTTTTATTTCGGCAGCTCTCTGGAGGTAAATAGTGGATACGAATATTTTTTATAACAACTGATAATTTGTCAATGTCTCCACTCGAAGAATCCCAAAATTATAAAATTATTGGAAATTATCAATCACAGAGGTAGTAAATACGATTTCAACAAATGCAAGGCCGTACGTCGGTGGAAATCAGAATGCAAAAATTACGTCTGGGTATTACCCATCCAGATCCCTAGGTTTATTGGCGCGATCTTGGCACCTGTCTGTGCATGTATTGGTATCGAGTTCACCACCCCCTTTCCTCGACTACTTTTGCAATTTTACAATATCACATGAAACTACTGACCTCATATTTAGCAGACATCACGAAATTGGTAACCAAATGTGTGACACTGCTCCGTAACTGTCGTGTGAATACACCTCCCATGTATTCTACTTTCTGTCCTACGTTTTTCTGTATACAAATTGGATAATAAATTAGACGCTTGAGCTGGGTCATGAGCGGACAGGTGCATCTGAGTTATTTGTACAATTGATAATAAAAGGAATTTTCAAACCATCATTATGATGCAAATCCACTGACCTTCGCTTCCAAACTGAGGCCAGACACACAGACGACTAGACCTCGCATTGCTGTTGTGAAAACAGGACTGGTTCCCTCAGGAATTGGTTCTCCAGTCATAAAGCAGCTCAATAAACATCGTGGACCAACAATTCTGCTGGAACGTCAATTGATATCAATTGCTACTGGTGAGAACAGAGATAATTGATTACTACATTCACTATGCCTGGCAACGTTTCAAACTCTGATTGAGATGTTCATTTTCAATGCCTCAATAAATAGATTACAAATTAATAGCTGATACACAATACACATCCCTCTAAATGCTGTATTAAATTCTTACGAGCATTTGAATTTTGCCAATTTTTCAAACGTGGCCCCTTCAAATTCTTCCAATACAAATACATCTTTTTTTCCTGCCTTTAAATCTTCGCACAAACTTTCTTTAATCCACTTTGGTGACAAATCATGCTCGTCGCAGCTCTGAAAAATAGGAATGGAAAAAGTTTGAAACCCAAATTACTAAACGAGGAAAAGAGATTTATATTCATAGTTTTCATTCCCAGCTAACTTCAATAGCCGACTGAAATACCAGGAGTGCTTAAGGTTTGTAGAAATAACGGCAACAGCTGCGTCGCTTGGTTTTCTACTCCAATATGGGGCATTCAAGAATGCACCAATTCGTAAATAATTAAATACCAAACAGGCCTTCATGTGCAAAAGTTGAAAAAAAAAACGTACGCCCACTACATCAAAAAACGTATTTTTTCCAAGGTGAAAAATTCCCGTCTGTTTTTACTTTAACTCGCTCCAGCTTACCCAATGTTTGGAATTTTTGAACGATATTTGCAACAATAATATATTATAGTATTTCAGGATCAATTAAAAAATAAAAAGATTAATACTGTTGTTAACAAGGAAGTTATTATGTTTTCCGAGACATTGCAAAAATCAGTTATGGATAGTTATGGCGCTTCGGAAGACGAACGAATTTCAAGCAACTGAAAACTTCCAGTGAGAAAGTTGTTCATCAAGGTCCAAATTAGTTTTCTGGAAAGTTTCACTTCAATTGAATGAATGGTTGAAAAATTGTTAATGTTTTAATGCACTACTACCTGGTTTTCTCACGCGTAGATCGGAGCAAGAGTATATGAGAAATGACTCGCACTTCGCAAAAGATGAAAAGTGCCTAATCAAGACTGGGTAAGTACACGAAATCAGAGTTATTACCAAACCATTTTGTTATAAAGCAGGAATTTCAATTCATATATTCTTAAGAAATAATCTGCCATGATCCTAGAATGATTCAGCCTGTCAAATTGGATATATTTAGAAAAATTCGAAAAACAAGCATTTTGCTCCGATATTTATAATTATCATCATATTATAATTGAAACAAATAAACTTTCCAGAGAACTTATTTCAACCTTGATGAACAACTTTCTCACTGGAAGTTTTGAGTTGCTTGAAATTCGTTCCACTTCCGAAGCGCTTGAAGATATCCATGATTTTTGCAATGTCTCGGGAAAAAATTGACAACTTTCTTGTTAATAACAATATTAATCTTTTTATTTTTTAATCAATCTCGAAATACTATATTATATGACTCCTGCAAATTTCGTTCAAAAATTCCAAAAATTTGGTAAGCTAGAGCAAGTTGTAGTAAAAAAGAGACGGGAATTTTTCACCTTGGAAAAAATACGTTTTTTGTAAATATTCCGAAAACGACAAAAGAGGTCCCTCATCACAATTTACTATTTCCGATGCATTTAACGGGCCTTTTGTAGAAAAGTACGAGCAAAGAGCATAAAATAGTAGCCCGCCAAGTATCACGTACTCCAAATTTTTTTTTTTCATTTCTTCATTTTCATTTCTCTATGTCTTCTGTTTACACCAATAGAACTGTCAATTGCCTATCGCTATATCTATGGTTCTGCGTAGAAAGACAAGATGGCTATGGAAACCATGTAATGGAAGGCCGAATTATGAATTTGAGAAAAAGGTGATGTGATGTAGCGGTACTTGGCAGTAGCAACTGATTTTGGATTTCTTTTTACGTGAGAGGTGCTTTTTTGGGGATATATATCACATCAATGTACTTGGCGAAAGGTTTTTGCACCAGAGGTGCTTTTTGGGGATAAGGGTCTTACATTCCCAGGCTTGTCTCTGAACCAGTATAAGAACAATCACTATGCTTGAATCGCTGGTAGAATGAATATGCAAGATAAATAAATCCCTATTTATGTTTTGAGAAATCGAGCAGCTATGTGCTAATCTACTGTAAGGTATCTTTTTTTTTAGAAATTGTATGCAAAGTATCAAAACATGTTAAATACATGATTGAATAAGTATTAGAATGCTGACACTTATTTTCTATATCACGGTTCTCTGACATGATTCCACATGCCTGTAGTGTTGCCTGAAAAATTCCTCCAGAATAGTATGCGAAAATTCTGAAAAATGGTGCAGTTATAGCTATTCAAATTTTTCAAAATTGCTGTTGCACTTCTGGGCTCAAAAATTCATACATCCCAACGTATCTGTCGTTTCAAATGATAGACACTTTCATTTTTTTTCACTGAGTTTCAATCTTTAAAAAAAAAAAAAGAATCTTCTGCAAAAATGCATGTGAAGTATGTTTCATTATTTTGGCCGTTAATGTCAAAGAACGAAATCAAACTTGTTGGAATAATTCCCATTAATCCCTTGGTCATTTCCTTATGAAACCCGGAGAGATCCAGCACATAACATGTACTTGGATAAAGAAACTCATTTCAATTATCTGAATTAAAGCAGAATGAATCAATCTGGTTAAAAAATTTGTCTTTCTTTTTGTTTTTTGAGATTACGTGAATTTTCTAGAAATCTGTGACATACACTTTTCACAGATATATCAATACAAATGCAGCCAATAATCAGGAATTAAGATGAACAGCTCAAATCTGGTAGGTTGGTCTATCTTTACGTGATAAACAAATGCCTAATCCCTTTGTCTTTGAGGATGGAGGAAAAAGAAAAAATTGGCCAAGCTGAGGTGGAATGTCAAGGAAATACTTCAATTACTTGAAAAATATAGCAAAGTGTAACAAAAATTTTAGACACGTCTGAAATTCCTTGAAGTTTGACTTTTTCAGGTTTTTCATAATTATGATTTGACAGTTATATTGGCAATAGATATTAGCGAATGTAAATTATATTTATGACTTTAGATAAGGCAAATACTTACATTAAATGCATGCCACATGTCACTGGAGCAACCATTTTCACTTTGTTGATCGCTTCCCACAACGAAATAGATATTCAATTCGCAGTCTATCTGACTTACTTCGCTGGTCATCCTGAATTTTTTAAAACATACAAAAGAGCAACATTCCCAATGTATAAATTATAGTAACAATTGAGCTACGTTCGATATATCAATATCTGAAGTTGAAATCAAATCCCTTATCGTCTCAATTTCAATTCCAGGTGATAATTCTACTTCAATCTAAATGACAAGATGTAGATGTACGAATGAAAGACAATTATTTGTTTAAGAGTGGTTTTTAAAGGTTGAATGAGAATAGGTTATACCTCAAACCGGATTGCTCTTGAACAGATGCGTAATTTGTGTCAAATGATAACTATCATATCGCGAGATAGATTGTGTTGTGTATAATGCTGGCAATATAACATTAATTATATTTCTTACCTGCTGTTGACTCAAATCTTGTGACTAAAGTATTTTCGGTTGATCGCGCTTGACACCAAACGACGACATTTCCCGCGTCTGGCTGTTGGACACTGTTGAGTGTTGTAGCGTTTTCGGTTGGGATAAATTGTATCCTGAGTTTTGCACCGTACCGTTCAGAGGGCGCAGCTAGAATTGTAGAAATATTGTAGAAATATAAGAAGGTTAATGATACTGTGATACAAAATGAAGAGATGCGTGCGGATAAAAAAAAAGGGGGAATAGAGCTGTTGGGCTGACGCCAACATACGGGCGCTCAGCTGACTACCATACTCTAGAGTCCCTAGAATAAACAGAGTCTAGCAAACGCGACGCCATGTCTGAGCGAGGTGTACGCGCGATGTTTGAATTGTCGCGCGCATTGCGGGTGGGGTATTGTAGAAATAAATATTGAACACGAAACTACTTATTCCGAATTATTGTGCTAATCAGCATGGTATATTGAATGTAAACTCACATTAACAGCAAGTCCATACTCCACGACATGAGGTTGAGGACTGTGGAAGTCGAGGGTAGAATGCCAGGTTCAAGCTTGTTACTAGACAAAAGTCACTAGATCGGCAGCCATCTTAGAGCATTTATACCTGGAGGGAGCATGTCATATTTTTTCCCATAAGTGGCGAATGTAGCAGAGACAGACATATGACGCAGATGACCTCTCTTTGTCGCGCAGGATCTGATTGGTCGTCACATTTTAGTCACGTGACTTAGCTATACCCGTAAGTATGGAGGGTAGAGGTAAGGAGGACTATCTCTTATGGGGCATCAGCGGCAAAAGCGTCCGTAAAAGTCACGGACTTATGGACGGAGCGCAAGTTAGGGTTATCGGCGCGGGGTATAAATCATGGGGGGTGTGAGTGAGGTAACGCGTCGGCCATATAACTTGCCCCAAACAAACTGTCACCGTGGTCACAAACAATTGAGTATGTAATGTATACAAGTCACGGGTATACGCGGTAGTATACCTATATATCTATAACAATAGGGCCAGTCAAGATGGCCGACCATGATTCCCCTTCCGTCTTTTGCTTCACCCCCGCAAGGGAAGGTTCCGTCCATAAGTCCGTGGTGAAAGTGCATGAAATAATAGTTCCAGAAGTACCCGAATGGCGCTCGTAAGCAATAAGGGTAACCAATCGCAAGATCTGACCTTGGTGATCACCTTAGAGCATATACATATGGAGGAAGCATGAGATACCCCACAGCGTAAGTGGGAAACGGGCATGAGACAGACTACGGGACAGTATATGCCTTCTTTGTCTTGCACAACTCTGATTGGCCCTCACTATTACAGATGGGCGAATAGAAAGAGAGGGCATGTACGGTCCCGACGTCCCTCTCTCTCGTCGCTCGACGCGGTTTCGCAGCGGCTATGCTTCCTCCATGTCTATATGCTCTAAGGTGATCACCAATGAAAATTAAGACCTTTTGTTATAGCAGCGCCACCTAATTTACGCGATTTCACGGACACTTTCTACAAACGGAGTTGTTCCTCCTTAAGCCCATGACACAAGAAAAGCCGTGCGCCGTAAGACGCATCACCTACAGGCCGTTCGGTCACGCACACCAAGCGCCAACCAATCACGTACGCGTGTAGGTGACCGACCGGCCTGTAGGTGATGCGTCTTACGGCGCACGGCTTTTCTTGTGTCATGGGCTTTACCTCTACCCTCCATACCCGTAAGTGAAGAGTCGCGGTGCCCCGTGCATTTATTTTCACTAATTCCTTTCGATCTGTTAAGTATGATGTGTGTGTTTGGTGGTTATACTAATTGATTATTAGGCTACCTTCTAAATCGGAGATAAGCCAAAAAGGCAAAAAAATAAAATCTCATTGATTATTCAATCAGATAGTGATTTCAAATCATTTTAGAAATGACTTGTAACCTTAGAGCATATACACATGGAGGAAGCATGAGATACCCTACAGCGTAAGTGGGAAACGCGCATGAGACAAACTACGGGACAGGATATGCCTTCTTTGTCTTGCAGACTCTGATTGGCCCTCACTATTCTCTGATTGGCCCTATGATCGAATAGAAAGAGAGAGCATGTACGGTCCCGACTCCCTCTCTCTCGCCGCTCGACTCGGTTTCTCAGCGGCTATGCTTCCTCCATGTCTATATGCTCTAAGCTTGTAACCTGTGAATATTTCATGTCATGATTTCTCGTTCACTATAGCGCGTGTACCCGGCTTGTCATGTTACGCTCCTGGCGTAGAAAGAGAGAGGTTATCTGCGAACCGTTTCCCTCTCTGTCTGCACGCTTTTCGACCGGGATGCTCCCCCCAGGTATAAATGCTCTAAGCACTCGCCCAACAGGAGGTGTAAATTCCTAGTGAAAAGTGTAAAATCTGGTAAAAGTGTAAAAAGTGTAGCTAAGACGAACAGGACTAATGTCTTCTGCTTGTTTTCTGCTGTTAAACCACACTATTGCCAACATAACGCAGCCTTTCATCCCAATCAATTTGGGTAATCATTTTGTGGAAATAAATATTGAGAACGTAACAATTTCATCGAGAGAAGAGTCCGGCGTCATCCCCTTGTGTACAATAAACATCTGTTAAACGCGAGTTTTCCAAACTTTCTAATCCGCGTATCGGTTTGTAATTATTCGCGCTCAGTTCGCGCTTTTCAGTGACCCCATCATCGTTGTTCCGTGTTGGTATTTACCTACCGTCGACTCTGTGAATTGCGACCAAATTCAATCCATAGTTTGAGTTTATTAAAAACTTCATATATGGGCAAGGAGATATTCGAATATACTTATTATTTATATGAGGTAACGTAACAATTTTCATTAATAAATTCACTGTTATACCACCCGATCGCTTCATACATTTAACTATGCCATGCGGCTTCGTTAACTCTATTCTTTTCAAAGACAATTAATTCGCATGTTTTATATAACCTAAGTTCGTTACAGAACTTACAATACACTGTCGGATATTGTCTATTATTTTTAGCAACAGTTGATTGTCGAATTGCCATAATATCTTACCGGTCTTTTCACAGATAGATTAAGTATGAGCAGAAGATTTTGAAATCTACCATAACAATCGTTGTAGTCAATTGATCGAAACAGATCAACAACATGGCTCTACGTAAAGGGAAACGAAATTTGAAACTTCAAGTATCGGAAGAGGCACCGACCTCGTTGTAAGTAAATCTATGACAATTTCATCCGACTCCTATATTATTGCCTCTCAACATTTTAAGCGTAATGAAATAAAAGGGTTAGAATAAGAAACGGAGGAATGTTATTTTTGCTGCATTTAAGAGTTTTGTTATGGTTTCGTGATGTCCATAAAAACTCAATTCGTCTATGTATGAAATTTTGAACACAGAACACCGCCAAGGAACCTTGACAAACGAACCACCATCACAATTGGAGAGAAAACATTCAATGTTGAAGCTGACGATCTAGAAGCCTTGTGCGTTCTTGGCCGCGGAGCATACGGCGTGGTCGATAAGATGAGGCATAAACAAAGCGGCACTATAATGGCTGTTAAGGTATTTATGCCTGAACAGGTACATGTTCATCTAATCAGAGCGATTCTATAATCATTTTTTGCCAATGTGTCTACTGAATGCTTTTCATCGATTTTTAATTCTTACCGTAGCGGTACTTTCGGTTCAATGCCCCACAAATCTGGCTCGAACTTTTTCTCGAAGTAAAAAGCGTGGAGAACCTCTTGGAGTTTTGAAATAAATTCACTATTGTTTCTAACACGTGAAGTTTGATTTTTTGAATAATCTTTCTCCCAAAATTATACAGAATTTCAAATTGAAGAAATAGATGTGTTTCATTGATTCCGTGAAATGAATTATTTTATTGGTCTTTCATAAATTTAACAAGCTCGTTGAAGCGAATACCCGAGCGACACTAACATTCAAAGTTCAAGCCTAGTTTGTGGGAAAAGGATATTTCAGGTTGTTGAGAAATTCGACATTTTCAGACTTCTGAGGTGACCTCTTAATATTTATATTTGGCATGAAAACCAAACCGGAAAAATGAGGCTGAAATTCGTAATATCTTAGCGTGTGTGTCTTTGCCAGCCAAATTTTAACATACTCAAAATAAGATTTCTTATTATCGATTCATTTCACGCAGAGGATAACAGCGACGGTTAACACACAAGAGCAAAAGAGGTTGTTGATGGATCTGGATGTATCCATGCGAAGCTCGGCCTGTCCATACACAGTACAGTTTTACGGTGCGTTATTTAGAGAAGGTGACGTCTGGATATGTATGGAAGTTATGGATATGAGTCTAGACAAGTTTTATATGAAAGTTTACGAACACGCACGTTCTATTCCAGAAGACATCCTCGGAAAAATAGCTTTCGCAGTAAGTATTAATAGTGCAATAATACTTTGTGTATTTTCTACGAATATGTGAATATATTAGAGAAATTCTGGTTACGGATTCTTAGTGTGATTCATCAGCAAAGTACACTTTGAATTTTTTACTCCAATCAACCGTCATGGTCATTTCGGATAGCACATTCAATTTTCATACTTGCAACCAGAGTAAAATTGCGCAGTGGTACCTTAAGGTCTATTAGCCGATGTATATTTACAAAATATCGTAGCCGAAAATTAAAAGTTATCAAAAATTGGTCAAATCGCGTGCAGAAAATTAAGCGAACTGGTGAAAATGATCGCACTGATCGTCCTAATGGCAATTGATGATCAAAATGTGTGCAAAAATCACATTTTATACGAAGTTGGTTTTGCTCACGATAACTTGAGATAACTCAGGTGGCAGTCACTGTGAAATCCAGTGCAATGCAATTAAATTTCATGAAATCTGATGAAATTCTGCAGAAATCTGTTGTCAAGTGTTTATTGATTGTCTATAATAATATTGTCATTTTTATTGATGGTAAAACAACAAAAATATTTCTCATTTATAGGTAGTTAGTGCACTTCACTATCTTTATTCCCAACTGCGGGTTATACATAGGGATGTCAAGCCTAGTAATATTTTGATAAATCAAAAAGGAGAGGTGAAGATCTGTGATTTTGGTATATCTGGTTACCTCGTAGATTCAGTGGCAAAAACCATAGATGCCGGCTGTAAACCATACATGGCGGTATGTATTTTTTCTCACCTTCTTCTAGCCCTACTTTCTTATCTTAAGGGTACAGTGAAAATTCCCAATAGCTAGACACTTTCGGTAAGAGGTGTCTGTTAAGGAAAGTTTCACTGTACTAGAAACTCTCAGACGGCCAAGAATTCCCTCATGTTTCATTGTTTATAACAAGGCTAAACACACACATTGTGAATTATAAAAATGCAGTGAGTATTGTTCGGCAGTCAGTAATAGTGGCGGTGCGACGTAATGATGCAGATCGTGCAAATTCCGATTTCACCACAATTCCAGGAGAACGAATAAAGATTTTGGTAATCCCCAGCGAGATTTGTGCTCTTCAGGCCCCTTTCCATCAATTAAACCTCAAAAGTTCAACATCACAATATGTTACAAAATGGGTTGGAAAATGCAAAAGGCTTTGAAAATATTCAATTTAAATATTAATATATAAATATTAAATTTAAATATTAATATTTAAATATTAATATATAAATATTAATATTTAAATATTAATTTTAAGTTGATATCTCTAACAGCTATCGAGGTATCGTAGCACAATCGCGGGACAATGTAGTTTCGAGAAAATGGCGCTTAAAGTTTCGTAATAGTATTTTTGCCGGTAGAGTCAAAAACGGCCCGCACTAAAGAATGAGGTTTGCAGAAAGTTTCAGCCACAGTACGTCTATATTTTCATCGTTAAAAACTGAAAAAATCTCTAGGGATCAGGATAAAGCCCACACGGAACTCGACCGGCCGTGCAGCACTCTGTGTTCTTTGCTCTCCTATGCTCGATTTCGCGAATTTGAAACAAAATTGACCAGGAAATATGCTTGAAAGCTCATACCATCCGATTATGTAAAAAACTGACAATCCATTTATTCGAAATTCCAAGTCTTCCAAGTCCCCTCAATTCATTATTCGTTTTGAAGGCATTCCAATGAAATAATAACAAGACACCTATGTGCCACTACATAAAAGTATTCCGTGTGAAAGAAGTTGTTTGAGGATAGATGTCTCAATGGTAGAGGGGAAAACAGTGTATATTTACTAATTCTTCTAGCCAGAAAGGATAGACCCAACGGGTAATCCTTCGCAATATGACATCCGTTCGGACGTCTGGTCATTAGGGATTTCTCTTGTTGAGCTAGCGACTGGAAAGTTTCCTTACGCCTCGTGGGGCACTCCGTTTGAACAACTGAAGCAAGTGGTCAAGGATGATGCTCCAAAACTTCCTTCGGGTCAATTTTCCTCAGACTTTGAAGAGTTTATCAACAAATGGTAAGTCAACCAAATTAAAGTAGATAAAACAATCTGATAGCTGTGATAATATCGGAAGAAATGTGTCTTTGCATCTGAACCTTTAAAAGCTACCCCACTTTCTTTTGGTACAATATTATAACGCATATTAAGAAATATGTGAAAATATTTTGTTTTGCAGCCTGATGAAAAACTACACTGCCCGACCTAATTACAATCAATTGTTGGAATGCAATTTCGTAACTGTACACGCTGCAAAAGATACAGATGTCGCAGCTTTTGTTGGAGAAATATTGAGCTTGACCGATATGGAAAGACCTGTAAAATAGAAAAAACATTACAATGCTTTTCACAGATCAATACCCGATCAGAGGGGTATCTTTATATTGGATTGTTAATAATAGTTCATTATAATCTATGAATTTCATGCGATTTCTGGTGTGCATTCATAATGTAATAGGTACAGTGAAATTTATCGGTTTTCAGTAATGACATGAATCGAATAAACCTCACAGGCGTATAGTTACATATAAATTAATATTTCTGATATAATCCGGAAGAAATATTTAAAAGGTTTTGTACATAGAAAACATTGCTTCCATTCATTATTTATAACGGACAACAGTCTTTATGAAATTCATTTTTCATGCCCATATTCATTGAAAATTGAAATCTTATTGCAACCACCTAAAGTATGGATTTAACATATCCAACAAACAATGGGACGCTGAATTGTGAGCGAAATTATGTTGTCTGTTGAATCAGAAAATAATACTAAAGACAACTTGATTGAATGGGAGAAGAGCCACTTATAAGTATAATATACTAATTATTCTTGAACTGGAATTTTCTTTTTTCTTTTGTATCGGCCATGGATTTTTTTTTTTTTTTTTTTAACCTTGCACGGGCTGTTGATTGTTTTTAACTTTTTTTTTACGTCATTTATAACGTTTTTGAAGTAAATCGATTGATCCAAGCGATTGCAATCGCGTAACAATGATAATATTTTCTATGTGATTAATGATAGGCGCTTGTTGATTTTTTTTTAATCAACATCCTGTTTCTTTCGTTTGGAATCTTCAGAATATTTCACAGAACGCTAAACTGAGAATACAATCGTTGATCATACAAAGATTCAATGTGTTCCAATTAGAATCAATACAAAAGATTTGAAAAACTAATGTTAATGTTGCATTTCTTCTTATTTACGTTCAACATGTTTCTCTATAGGTTTCATTCGTTTCATTCTGGATTAATTAGCGGCTCACTAAATTTGGATGAGCAGAATAATCTGACTCTCAAATTAGGCTTGACCGGGCAGATTTTTTGTGTAATAAAATTTTTTAAATACGTAGTCTGTAATTAGATTTACCTGAATTGTACATAAAAATTTGGCACAGCGATTATACCTATATATATATATATATATTAGGGCGAGTCGAAAATTGTGAAAATTGTTGGCTACCCTCAAAAATCAAAGATATCACTGAAATAAAGGTCTCCGTGCAACAATTCGATTTTTCGAATTTTTTTTAGAGGGCGCGCGGGACGTTCAAAAATGCCATTTTTAGCGTTACATTTACTATATCACTGATAAACGGAAGCGGATCATTCCAAAAATTATGATTTTTTTATATAAGCTGCTCAGATATGTACTCTGTCAAACCCATATTCACGGAACATTAGGGAAATAGTTCATATCTTCGAAAAAAATCTCTGAAAATCAATATTTTCACTATTTTAATCAATAAAATATGAAAATTTCCGAAATGAAGATTTATTTTCCAGCAATTCTCGCATTGTGAGCAATACTGATACCGAGTTTTACAAGAAAAAAAAGATGGAAGAAATACACAAACGTTTAGACGAAAAAAAATCAATATTTAATGATAATTACTTGAAAAATAGTGAAAATATTGATATTCAGAGATTGTTTCCGAAGGTATGAATCATTTGCTAATATTCCGTGAATATCGGTTTGCAAGAGTACATATCTGGGCACCTTATATAAAAAAATCAGAATTTTTGGAATGATCCGCTTCCGTTTATCAGTGATATAGTAAATTTAACGCTAAAAATGGCGTTTTTGAACGTCCCGCGCGTCTCCTAAAAAAATTCGAAAAATCGAATTGTTGCACGGAGACCTTTATTTCAGTGATATCTTTGATTTTTGAGGGTAGCTAACAATTTTCACAATTTTCGACTCGCCCTAAATATATACACTCAGCCCAAAAATTAACGGACCACCTAGGATTTTCTGAAAAATCGTTGTTTTACAAATCGCTATACTTAGTGAAAGAATATCACAAATTGATTGAAGGGGGTAGTATTTTGAAGATCGAATCTTCATCTTCAAAATCGTTTCTAAAAATTTCACCTGCGATCACTTTTCACCTGTCTGTGCAGTTTTGAATAACGGGTTGCGAAATGCATGAAAAATTCAAAATTTCAAACTTCGCTGTGGGTGTGAGAAAAAATCGCATGAAATTTTCAGCACAGTGGTTTTATAGCCTCAAAACTTCTCTTCACAAAACCATTTTCGAAACTTTTTTGCGAATTTTTGTAACAGAGTTATTGAATTTTA
The DNA here is from genome assembly GCA_963992785.1 of Tenthredo livida. Lineage (NCBI taxonomy): Eukaryota > Metazoa > Arthropoda > Insecta > Hymenoptera > Tenthredinidae > Tenthredo > Tenthredo livida. The sequence goes on from OZ023073.1 coordinate 8,706,119, forward strand.
AGTAATGTCAGAGAAGTTTGGCGTTACTCAGGATGCACCATCTCGAGGTACAGTCTGCACGCACCCCATGTGTATGTGTGCGTGATTCTCACAAAACAGTCACAAAAACAGACGCATACACACATGCACACGCACACATACACATGGGATGCTTGAATCCTGTACCTTCACGTGGTGCATCCTGGGTAACCCCATAATTGTCCGACATTACTCAAAATTCAATTACTCTGTTACACGAATTCGCAAAAAAATTTGAAAAATGGTTTTGGAAAAAAAAGATTTGAAGCTACAAAACCACTATGCTAAAAATTTTATGCAATTTTTTTTTAACCCTACAGCGAGGTTTAAAAATTTGAATTTTATTTGCATTTCGCAACGTGTTATTCAAACCTGTACAGACAGGTGAACAGTGATCGCAGGTGAAATTTTCAGCAACGATTTTGAAGATGAAGATTCGATCTTCAAAAAGCTACTCCTTGATTTATTTGGAATGCTTGTATACTGTAACTCTACGTGGTGCATTCTGGGTAACGTCGGAATTGCCTGACATTACTCGAAATTCAATAACTTTGTTACAAAAATTCGCAAAAAAGTTTCAAAAATGGTTTTGTGAAGAGAAGTTTTGAGGCTATAAAACCACTGTGCCAAAAATTCCATGCGATTTTTTCTCACCCCCACAGCGAAGTTTGAAATTTTTAATTTTTAATGAATTTCGCAACCCGTTATTCAAACCTGCACAGACAGGTGAAAAGTGATCGCAGGTGAAATTTTTAGGAACGATTTTGAAGATAAAGATTCGATCTTCAAAATACTACCCCCTTTAATCAATTAGTTATATTCTTTCACTAAGTTATAGCGATTCGTAAAACAACGTCTTTTCTAGTGATGTATCAAGCAAGTCAAGGCAAGAAATTTCAAGATCGAGACTGTTTTCTTGATTGTAACAAGCGGGCATCACTATTTTTATTCAATACTATGAATATAGCGAGATTTGTGATTGATCTCGGATATATCAGTCGAGCTTTTTTCTCGTCACGATCTTGTTGCGTTGAAATCTTGAATCTCGAGATTCTCGCTTGATATTTGTCACCTATCACGTTGACATTTTTGAAACACCAATATGAAGAGGACGATATCCGAAAAAAATTCAGATTGTTCATTCGAAAAGGTGGAACAACATAAAAAATTATGACGTTTATCGGAAGGGGCGAGGGTCAGACGTAGGTCGGGTTGGGGTGGAATTCCCCATATACGGCTGATTCTCAGAAAAAATCGAAAAATGACTTTATTAATTGGACCGAATTTTTTAAAAGTTAATATGGTTTTTTTTTAACTATACACACGTTTATGTATAGCTGGTACTATCATATATAAATGAAAAATAAGACAGCAAACAGTTAATGAGAAACTTTTCGTATTAGGTTCATGAATCTATTTGAATTTGGGGGTTGAGACATAATGAGGGAATGATTTTTAAGGTATTCACTTGACCATATATTTATTAGTTGTGATAAAAAAAATAAATCTATTTCATGATTTGGTACGTCTAGTGAAGTAGTTTCATAAAAAAAAAAAAAAGACTTACTATAACTTACGATCCCGTTTGACGGGAATCGACAAGGACCTAAATTTCGATTTTTTCTGAGAATCAGCCATACATGTATGGAACAAATATTCGAGATCCTCGCTCGATCTCGCTTGTTCGACAAGACCTTACGAGACGAGACAATGATGAAACTTCAGGGCGAAAATTCGAGACAAGAATTTCATACAAATGACAGGCGCAGAAGAAAACGAGCGAGACAGTCGAAATTCTCGTCTCACATGGCATCACTAGTCTTTTCAGAAAATCCTAGGTGGTCCGTTAATTTTTGGGCTGAGTGTATATATATATATATATATAGATATATATATGTATGTATATGAGCAAGTCTACCAATTCTAGACGTCGGATCCGGTCTCACCATCTCGGATCTTTTTGTAACTTCAGCAGCCAAAAGTACACATCGCAAAACAAGTCCCAAATTTTTTTCGGATTTTTTCCTCCCTTATTTTCGCTGTTATTATATGGAGCATTTTGTGACGTTTTTAATTTTTTTGATTTCACTCGGTTTTTCCGCTATATTATCCGCATGAAAAAAATATACAAAAAACATACGTTTTCTGTGTGAAAAAAGCACAGCTTTCCAAAAAAATATTGATTCTTCAGTTATCATTTCGCAGAGCCCTTGAAATCAAGTTCAAAAACTAAAAAGCCGTTTTTCTGCCCTTGCCCAAATTTTGGAAAAAAATTCACCAATTTTTTCGAAGAGCTGAGAAAATTTCACACGAATTGTGTGATTTTCAAGATGGGTTTGGAAAAAAATATTGAATTTTTGGGAAAAATTTGGGCAAGGGCAGAAAAACGGCTTTTGAGTTTTTAAACTTGATTTCAAGGGCTTTGCAAAATGATAACTGAAGAATCAATATTTGGTTTGGAAAGCTCAGCATTTTCACACAGAAAACGTATATTTCATATTTTTTTATCCGTGTAAAATAGCGTGAAAACTGAATACAACAAAATGGAAGAATACGAAAAAAATTTGGGACTTGTTTTGCGATGTGTACTTTTACCTGGTAGAGTTACAAAAACTAGATCTGAAAGGGTGAGACCAGATCCGAGGGCTAGAATTGGTAGATTTGCTCATATATACAGACCGTCCCATTTTAAAATATATGCTGAAATATATCAAAAACTAAGCATTCGATTGAAAAATGTTTCGGACAAAAGTTGTTGTATATCAAGGGGGACATCAGATGCGCATCCTGGTTTCTGGGTTTGGGGCCTCTGCCGAGCGCATTGAGGCCCAACTTTTGTTAAAAACGGCTGGCATTAGCGTTACCCGATTAGCCGATGTACATCGTGCGAAGACCGCTCAGTCGTTACAGAATAAGAGCTGCGTGTCATAATATTCCTCGAGATGTACTATTGACCACTGTTCGACATTTCGAGAATCGTCTTCACAGATATGTAAGAGTCAACGGTCAAACTTTCGAACACATCAATTGAGAAGTCAACTTGGCTAGCAAATTCAGAAATCAGCACTTTTCAGGGCTACATGATGTACGAAATACGACTGGGCAGCCTCCGCGCGGTGTACTTCGGCTAACCGGGTAATGCTAATGCCGGCGGTTCTTGAATGCTTAAGGTCAACGCTCACTCTGCCGAAGCGAAGAGAAACGAAGTTTTCATTGTCATTAACATGCTTTTCTTGTTTTTTTTATAGAAGTATGCACGCCCACTCCTAAGAAAGCATGTGACGAAAACTTCGTTTCGCTTCGGCATAGTGCGCGTTGATCTTTAGCAATGCTTAAAAAACAATGCAAATAAGCGCTTAAATACTTTTCAATGTTGAACAATTCTGTTCATCATCGAACTCGTTCTCATCTCTAAATCTTCGCAAAGATTGACGTATTGCCACTCTTTTCACGAGAAAATTTCGCATAACGTTTTGGGCCTGTTCGAAGACGAAAACCAAAAAATGACTATGAGTAAAACTTATTCACTTTTTAATGAGGAATTATGAAATAAATAAAAAATCGGAGGTTCCAATTGAAAAATAAAAGTTGGGCCTCAATGGGCTCAGCAAAGACCCCGGACCCAAAAACTGGGATGCTCGTCTGATGTCCCCCTTCATATACAACAACTTTTGTCCGAAACATTTTTCAATACAATGCTTAGTTTTCGATATATTTGAGCATATTTTTTCAAATGGGATACCCTGTATATAAGTTTAAAAACAATCTACAATTAACTAGATACTCTGCGTTGCAATGCAAGAAAAAAATAGTAAAAATGTAGTCATTTTTAATAGGTCTAAGTTAATAAATCCCATTTTTTTTTTTTTTTTTTTTTTACACATTCTATTGTTATGTAAACATCTTGATTTTCAATAAACAACAAACTAGGTTGTAATCAACTTGTGGGTATGTTCAATTGTGACATTGATTCTTACCAACCTTTTAATTCATCTTCACTTATATTGATTAATTATCTATGGAACTAATATTATCGATCAGTCATTGTTCAGCGCATCAATGTGGGACCCATCCATGGATCAGATTACTCTTTAAATGGATCACTTTTCTTTGATTATTTGATATAGGGATTAGTGCTCACTCTTTTACTTTCTTACTTCTGTTCACTCAATTTTATTTCTAATACTCCTTTCCCTTCCTGTTTTGGAACCACCTCTTCTGACTTTGGAGTCATATCCTCGTCGTCCAACTCTTCGTCATCCTCAAACGCTGATTTGAAAATGAATTTGAACAAAAAGGCAGCTGCGACAGCACCAAGCATAGGCCCTACCCAGTAAACCTTGTAGTGAAATAGTAAGGATTAATTAAGTTTAGCTTAAGCTTCACTTCAAATTTGATGAACAAATAAGAAATTTCATATTGGTTCAAAGTTTGGAATTTGAATTGATGAACAATTTCAACAACTAGAAGCTCCATAAGTTCTATCCTTGGCGTATATTTTTTACCCAATGGCTACTCCAGTAGCCCGCGAGCAGAGCGGGTCCGAAACTTCGCGCAGGATTAAATGAGCCACCGGTATATGAGCCGAAAGCTGTAATACCAGCTGTGAAAATGAATCCAATTGCAAACGGTGCGAAAAGTCGTACGCTTGTATTACTCGTGCGCATTGTTGTGAGAACAGTCAGCATGAGTATGAATGCTATAAGAAAACGTATTTGTGAACAGTAGATCGATGTGCAAAATCCGAAGCTATCAACACACACTCTACACCAATAAAAGATATTAAAATATATTCCTCTTACTGACAAGTGTTTCGATCAGCAGAGCCTGTGTAGTTGTTATAAACTGGCTAGGAGCAGTATATCCCAATGTGTAATTTCTAGCGAAAAATTTTTGCTCCATATCAAATGGTGTCACACAAAGCAGTAATAGAACTCCAATGCAACAACCAAATAAATGCATCATCACATATAGAACACCTCGGAGTACTTTCGTCTGGAAATGTCAATCAAATCCCAATTTCTGTAATCTTTGGAATTGTTTGTGATCTGCTAACTTCTACTTTACTCCAATACCAAGTCCGATGAGTATATATCAACCTACAGATGTCAAATAAATTGATTCGGTGCAGAATAATCAATAATCACTTCAGCTTCATAGTCAACTATCCATACTACTCAAACTGCAATTATATCCTAACTACTTACTTCATTTATGATCATGAGTCCTGCAGTTATAGCAGGATTGAAATGAGCTTCTGACATACTGGTGAACATGAACGTGCAAACTGTATACATCAATCCAAAGGTCAAAGCTACACTGAAGATATAAAATTGTGCTTCAGGATCGAATTTCATAGAACTTCCACAGCCAAAAAAGCATATCGTAGCACATCCGATAAATTCACTCAATAACGCGTACACTAGGCTCGTGTCAAACTCAGCTAATCCCAAGCAATCGTTATCAGCCATTTTTACGTCCAAGATACTTGACAGCTCTAGTTTTTAGTTGGCGTTTACTTATATGGTAATACATTTCAAATGCATCATTCAAATGTCTAAATTTATGCAGATCTAGAAGAAAGTCATTTCTGATTCGATCGCCCAAGAGTAAGAGCAACATATTAATTCGATATCAAGTTTTGTAACAACTTGTACAGTAATGTTCATTAATCGGTTCGCGGTGGCTAACTGTTTTTTTTGTAACACATGCATGGGAAGTTCGACTTCGCGCGCCGTAAGCAGTGCGCGAGGCGGCCGATTCCCCAACAAATCCAAAACTGTTGAGTAATGTCGTAAAACTGTTAGGTAATGTTTATTACCTAACGCAAATCCGAGCGAAACGAGCGTAACTATGCGCCATAGAACGAAACAAGTGGTGACTACAATCACGACCTCAGCTGTCCGAAACATTCAGGTTGGGGTATCGTCACCGCGTGTTGTGTACACGAAGTGCGAACTTCCATACAGTGTTACAAAAAATAGTATACGACACACGTGCGCGTATGTGATCCTCACATACTTCGCGCACTTGTATCGTAATCTACTATTTTCCGACTTTTTCGGATACAATCAAATAATATTATATTACTTTTATAAGGGGTCATAATTATTATCAATCTAATTTCAGCGATGGGCACATGAAATACGACTAGAATGGAGTCTCGTTTCCGAAAAAGTCAGAAAAAAGAAGTTAGCCACCGCAAACCCATTAATGAACATCACTGTACCGCCGGGAATCTTCTATGCTACTGTTATTATTTATTTATATGCATTTTCAAAGTTGTCGGAACGTTTTCATTGTCATTTTACACAAAGTAACAAATCTTACCTTGGTGAGCACTTTTCAGAGGCTAGAGAAACAATATCATAGAGTAGAGAAGGACATAATAGCATTTTTTCAAAATGGTCCATTTTATTACGACAAGATCACAAATTTTCCAATATTAAATAGCAGTGCATTTCGGCGTATGTGGAGACGGTTCAGAAGAGAGAATGCTTAACTTGCGTAGCATGAAATGACACAAATGGAAGACCTGAACGTCCACTGCTGCAGACTGCTGCTCCGAGAAGTGCTCCATAAACTAAAGACATCCATACAAGTATCCCAACTATCATAGAGACCACAATTAAGTGTCCACGCTTTTTAATCCCATTCCATATAGTATTGGCAGCTTGTATTCTCGCTTCGACCTCTGCCTAAAATAAGAGATGTAAAGCGACGCCAATGAAGTTATTTGAGCTTTGGAAAACGCGGCCCTGGGGGTACTGCTGTTCTACTGATATTATATTAGCTGAAAAACAAGGCGGACATCACGTGGACAAATAGTTTCATTCTAATATTGGATACTCAGCGGTTTTCTCTAGATTCCCTGTATTTTCATTGGTTGGAAACTAGGAAAACCGCACGCAGCGCGCATCAAGTGCACCCAGAGAAAAACGGCATCAATGTTTAATATGGCAGCACTCACAGCTTTTGCATACTCTTTACAGCATGGCCATCTCCGTACTTAACAAGATTGATACTGGTCAGAAAGTTCTGATGATACCCTGGGTTCAAATATACATTTGCTACTGTCGTGATGTCGACCGGTCATTTCAGAAAAATGTCTAAAAAAATAATATAATATTGCTTCGAAAAGTAATGAATAATTGGTCGTACTTGTCTCTTGTTAAATCTTTGCATCTGCTCACGAGTTAATCGAATCACCTTACATTTAGCGTGCCGAATCTGTTTGATAATTTCTCCATTTTTATCTGACAGTTTAATAGTATCCACATTATCTCCAATGACGCTATCACAATCAATGCTTTTCGACCTCTTGTAATGTTGCATGGACGTCATATCATACAATACTTCTATCAAATCCGTAATATGATATTTAAAAGTATAAAGGCGCACCTAAATAAAAAAGAGTCCCCTTTCATGTATGCCAAGGTCCATAGTATTCTCAAACATATGTCCGCTCGCTCAACTCTGAATGTGCTCACAATATATTTAAACGCTATTGCACAGCAATCTGTTTCTGAGCTTCGATTGTTCAAATTTTATTCAAATACTAAGAAAATGAATCAAAAATATGAATTCAGATATAGTATTTGGGGTGATTGACAAAATTTTCGGAAAAATCAACATCATATCCAAAATTCTCACGCTGAAAAGTGATGAGGCTGGCAACTAGGCTTTCAATGGTCTGTAATGCAATTTGCAACATTGACGCATTACCAAACTAGAGTTCTTCGATAAAAGAACAACATTTCGTCGGGGATGGTGCAATACCGCGTAACTAACATTTGCAATACCCCGTAAGTACAAAAAAAAAAAAAAATGCGATTTGGTGTGCATTCGATGTAAAATTAAAAAATACATCGAATTCACACCAAATCTCATTTTTTGTTTTTGTACTTACGCGGTATTGCACTATCGCCGACGATTTGTCATTATGCATTTCTGAATGCTGTATGTTTGAGGAATCTTGGTATCGTTTACTTTGATTCTTCTCTTATGGATTCGAAATTATTCATGTTGCAACAGATTTTATCCAACAAGTTCTCAACAAATACTGCTAGACTATTTGTACGTCGGGATTCACCTCGCTCGCCATGCCCAGAGAAGGAATCGAGAGAGCCACAGTGCTGCCCAAACCCTCACATTTGCGACTCTATTCCAAATAGTGATAGTGAACACAAACCTCCTCTGGAACCGCCTAAGCTGAAACAGCCCGCACGACTGACAACTGATAATCCCGATTGCCCATATTGCAAGAAATGAATAATAGCATATCATGTATTATGATATAGGCGAAACATGACGACATAACAGCGGAAACTCGAAATATGGAAGAGTCTGAATAAATAACTCGAGTTTAATTTTCGTAAAAATTATCTTTCGATCTATATCATTCACAATTCTATTGCTGAATAAATATTTTCAATTCTCTTTAGCTATAAAATAATTATATCTCCAACATTGATTAATCACACTTATGGCCGGTTTCACCAACGCGAGTAACGTTTTGTCATAGAATAACTCTATTTGCCGAATAAAACTCGCAAATACAATGTAAAATAATCTCTTGCTTCTAATGAATGAGAGTTTAATCTATGAATAAAATTATTCTTCGTTGGTGAAACCCGGCCATTATTTTATTACTCCATGAAATCAATTAACTCTAGGTTTCTTCTCAGGTGGAGGTTTCATGTCCTTCTTTTCAGTCTTGATCTCTTGTTTGGGTTCCACCGCTGAAATAAAATGATTAACAACATCTAACGAGAATTCAAATGATTTTCAGTGTTTGTAAACTATGAAACAACTTTGTACAGGCTACGCTGTGAAAAAACACAATTCATGATATTTATATAGGGTAAATGCACCAGTGAATGAACGGTTAAGGAACGTCACCAGTGAATGAACAGCCATGTTAAAATCACTGTATATAGATATACTTTGCGTGAAAACGTTCATTCACTGGTGCGTGTTCATTCACTGGTGCATTTACCCTACAACGAATATTAACTAGGAATTTGTAGAAAAAAACGACAGAAACTTCAGATAGCAAAATAGTCCCAATGCTCACAAGATTCAATAGCTGGTTGTACTGGCCTCGGTACAGGTAATGGGAATTTACGAGTTAGCTCAGCGAGCAACATATCCACTCTCTGACGCTGGAACAATGAACTTGGTTCCTCTCTAACAGGTACTTCCTTCTTTGCTGGCAAGGCTTTGCCATTTTTCAAATCCCACGAATACCCTTTGCTAGGGTGATATCTAGAGCACGAACTTGCCTCCTCAAACGCTGACTGTAGGTGATGGACAGTAGACAGCTAGAGAAGAGATGACATTCTTAATCTGGGATAATTCTATAATACCCACTTATTGAGTGCACCCAAAAGTGAACATGACTTCAGCCAATTCAGCCATAAGAAATGAACGAGTTACTCTATGTATTTAAGGGGCTTTGGTAGTCGTATGGAAACTCCGAGGCAGGCCGCTTCTACTGCGTGATTATGTTGCTATGAAGTGTCGCTTTCGTAAGATGTTGTTTCTTTTTCTTTTTCATAAGACGCAAAATCGTAGTTTCTCAGTCATCCTTTTATCGAATGAGATAAGATAATGCTCAACATGTGTGGTTCGCCACCACCGAGTGGCTAAGTATTTCAAAAGTGAAATGAATCGAGTGCATCTGTAAATAATTTCACGATTTCTCTGATGATACCTGGAGCTGTGAAAAAAAATTTGAAATTTTGTGCTACGTTGTGTGGTACCGGAGAAACTACAAATCGCGTTTTCAAGACGATCAGAGCGTGCATCAAAGCCCCTCAAGCACATAACTTTGCATGAAATATCAGCAATTTGAATAAAATCCTGAAGAAAGATCGTTGTGACTAATAACCCGTACCAATCTAGAGTTGACAACGGAAGCTAAATCTGGTGCTTGATAGACAACGCCTGCGATGATGTAATAGTCTGCCAAAGGTGTAGCTTGCGTCGGTGAATGGCGATGTTGTTTTCGAATCACGTATAGTATAGGCTCTTGTACGTGTAACAAAATGTACTCAAAGCCAGTCATATTTCTGTGAATAATTATACAAGCTTATTAATCGAACGATCGATGAGTCTAGATCTAAGATTAATAATCAGCCTTGGGGACTGGGCCAGTTAGAAAAAACCTCAATGAATTGGGTTTCTCATCAGGTTTTCTATGGTTTCATAGATTTACCTGTACAGAACATTCATGCGAAGTTGCAAAACTTGATTTGTTTCAGGTGATCACTGCCAGAGTGATTCCATACGAATCAATGAATCATAGATTTGCCCATAAAAGCTATGAGCTCAGCTGACTAGACGAATTATTTGAATGTGTCGAAATAGCATTTGATGAAGAAGTAATCAATGAAAAACACATTCCGAAGGCAAATTTATGTTAGACTTATTAATCACTTTGGCGAATCATTTCAAAACATATAGGAGTGAAAATTGTATGTCAATGTGTATGTAGGCCATTGAGGGGATCCCCAACCTTTATTTCTAGCTATTATGGAGCACAGTCACATATTTGAAAGATTTATACTGAGGGGTATTTTTTGTGTAGAATTCAACTATCAGAAACTTGTAGCGTTTTCGATTTGCTGCTCAAGCAATTTGTGACTCTAGAAAGAAATTCAACGACGTTTTCACTGGCGCATCTAGTAAAATACACGATGCACGCATTTTAAATCTACAGTTCATAAAAGAAAAAGTCAAAGCATTGGGGTTAAACTACCATATACTTGGAGATGCAGCATATCCTCTATCACAAAATATACTTACTCCGTACAGAGATTATGGGAACTTAACTGAAGAACAGAGCCAGTATAATTACAAATTCTGTGCTACACGTGTTAAAATTGAAAATGCTTTTGGCCTACTAAAAGGCAGATTCCACCAACTCATTCGTACTGATTAATGGACAGTCATTAGGACATCAAAATTTATAATTGCTTGTTGCGTGCTTCATTGAATCTCTGTATAGAAAACGATGACTACCTTGATGAAATACAACAGCTTGATGAGCGAGTGGAGATCAAGGAGGCGATTCATTACGTGGCTAATGAAAGGAAAGCTGGTCGAATTAAATGAGATCGTATGGCAACAAATTTTGCTGCAGCTCAGTAATAGCGAAATTACACTGGCCAAGTAAAATTGTACACGCACATGTCTGTTATTAGTGTCAATGATGACCAGACCGCGGCGGGGCGCAGCGCACGTCAGAACGTATTGCCGCGGTTTGTAGTCGGCATTATATACGGTTCTTAGTTTGAAGTACGTATTTTTAAAAGTGGTGATTACATATATACACTGAAAAAACATTCACACAAATCCTTATTTAACACTGATTTATTCGAATAATAACAGTAATAATAATCTCTATTCTTATTATTATCTCAACTATTATGTTATGTTATATGGTATGTTGTGTTTATGAAATGTTATGTTAATGTTAATGGTATAAAATAGTCGGAGTAGGTAATTATATAACGACGTTCTAATTAGCAAATTGTCTAACTCCATTTTTGTAAATTTTTCAGGAGAGCCAAAGAACGTATGAAGAATGATATTTCTTAGCATGACGTAGAAAAAAATGCCTTTTGAAAAAAAGTAGAGTTAGACACTTTTCTACCGAGAGCATCGATAAGTATTATTGTATTCACTACGTTTCGGCCAGTACTGGCTTGATAAAGAAAACTTCAATACTGAGCTACTTCAACAACTTTATACTCAATCCCAAAGTTCATCCGTTTTACTCAACGCTAAAAATAAACATGATACATTATTTTTAATATTCTTTTATGATGTTCATCATATTGTAATTAATGAAATATAAAAAAAGTGAGTTTAAACTCAAGAAAAAATCATGAATAACGAGTTTAGGACAATATTTGAAAGTTTATCTATAGTAAATATTAGTAGTTATGGAATACGAGATTGCAATATACTATAACTATAGAAATCGATAGAAATGTTATATAAAACAGTATCTATAGTTATTGCCTATCAATGCGTCAATCTTTTGAAAGTACATTTTTCATCAATAATAGCTTCTCCTTGTGTCGTCTCTCTTTACTCGACTCATTCTCATTATGTAGTTCTTTTAGGACATCAGTAAGTCATTACCTTCCGTTTTTTTTTTATGTTTTTTTGTATCAATTCAATCTTGGTATTGGCTTTTTCGTTCATTACACATTTATGGACTCCTAACAACACCTCAGGTTCAAGACTATCGTCAATTGCCTTTATTTTATCAAGTTCATTCATCGTTGAACTTCCTGAAGTATTGTTGACTTTTGATTCCTGTACTTTACGTTTCATGATGGTCTTGTATCTGTTCACGCATCGAGCAGAGCTCCGATCACAATTCAAAGATTTTAGAATGTCGTCTGATATCTGGTCCCACATACGCTTTTTATTTCGGAATTTCTTCAATGGACCAACTTGTGGTAAATACTCTGTGTACTTATCCAAAAGCATTTTAGTGTCTCCTTCATTCCAATCCAACTTTACATTTGGGTTGTAAACACATGGGGTACTTCGTGCTGTAGCGTCTTCATTGACCTCCGGTACCCAGGCAGACTCTTCTGCAATAACCATTATTCTTTCTTCACCTGAAAAAACATTCTTTGAATACTTGTGTTTGAATACGTCTAGGTGGAGATTAGAGATTGCAAAGCAACTATAGATAAATTATATGCAATTGTAATCTGTGATTATAGGTTTACTGATTATTTATTAAATATTCAATTGTACATACCATTAATGTCTTCAAACGTATATAAAATCCCGCCACTTGTGCGTACTTGCTCGCCTTTGTCGTCCGCAATGAAATTTTCAAACACGAATCCATTCATTATTCGGATACTAGTTATTCATGGCAATTGTATGAATAAATCCAAATATTAGTTAAATTCTTTTAAACCTGAGTACAGTAATGGTGTCTCCGTGGTTCACTATTTTTCCTAGCCGTTTTTAAAATCAGATTTCCGTTCTACAAATATTTGTGGCAGCGTGCAGGTAGAGCAAACACACTGATCAAACCCGACTCCGCCCTTCACTGGCGCTCGATTCTAGAGTAATATGACATCACATAAAAATTTAGAGCATTCTCAGTGCAACTCTAGAGCAGCAAATCGAAAACGCTATTAGAAATGAAACAATTGTTTCGAAGACTTTTTAATTTTGTATTTAACGCAAAAAACGAGATATCGGAAAATCTATACGATTGTTTGTCTGAAAAAAAATGTTAAATACATACAACTTGTTTCAGATTTTTAAATCGATTTTTAGCATGTTCGATGTTAGTTTTACGAAATAATGACACATTTGTCGCTTCAAAACATCGTTTTTTCACTCCATCCACATACTGTTCAATGATTGCCAGTCTAAAATATGTACGTGAAAGTCACCATACAATACATGCCTCGTCCCTATCGCCAAAGTCGAACATTGCGATAGATCTTGCATGCAGGTAATATTCTGATTGTGTGGGCATGAATTTTAAAGCTTTAAAATTTCGAAATTCGAATCGACGTTCTCTTGAAATTTGAATGAATTTTGAAATTTCAAATTCTTTAAGGGAGTGTTACATACATATTTTAGATTGGCAATCATTGAAGTGGTTGGAGTGAAAAAACAATGTTTTGGAGGGAAAGTATGTTATCTTTTAGTGAAATATACATCAAACATGCTAAAAATCAATTCAAAAATCTGAAACAATTTTTACGTATTTTGAATTATTTTTCAAACGAATTATCGTATGGATTTTGCGATATCACGTTTTGTTTGTTGAATACAAAATTGAAAAGGCTTTGAAAGAATTGTTTCATTCCTAATTCTCTGATAGTTAAATACTACACAAAAATTATCCCAGTACAAATCTTTCAAATATGTGACACTGTTGCTTGATACAGCTAGAAATGAAGGTCAGGGATCCCCTTAACAAGGTGACAGATTCTCTTACGTTAACTGATCGGGATTGAGGCGTTGCATTTTGACTGTTTCATTGTTGCAAGTTCTGTCGAAAAACGGATTACTTCGCTCAGAAAAATAATCCATTATATTGCTCGGATTGAGCATAGGAATCCAAGCACTATCGTGCCATGACAGGCCCAATGGATTATCTGTAAATATGTTCAGAGTAAAATTGGAACTGAGCATTTCCATGTTGAAAAATGAATGAATAAATTCATCAAACAGCCAGAATGTTGTGTTATAGGTTATATTCTTCTGACTGAAGTCATTTTATTGTAAGGTCCGACTTACCGGGCACTGGAGTTCTACCTGACATCATTCTTGATATGCAGTAGCCTTTCGTAAACTAATAATAAGACCTTTATAATGTTTGCAGGGGCGTCTAGTATAAATGATTTAAAACCCTTCTTCTTTATCCGCTTCGATTGGCTATCTGATTTAACACCATTTGAAACCCGTTTCTGTACTACTTGGTGCCACCTATGGAGGGTAGAGGTAAGGACACGGAGTATTAGACAGGAGAACAAACTATGGTTACGGTATGGAGACTATATGTTAGGAGACCGATCTCCGTATCACGAAAGTGGTCCGAGTTCCTGCGCTCAGCACAGTATACCTATATATATTGTATACGATATCATACGACGCGCCTCTACCGATAGCGACAAACACTAAACGTGGCGGTCGATTTTCAAAGACTATACTAGATTATTCAATGTAATAAATGTAACGAACACGTTGGAACTAAACTTAAAATATTTTTTATAGTATAACTATCATTCCCATCTATGTAAAAACGATGGAACTTTCAAATTGGCAACAAGTAATGAGAAGTTTTCGATTTGGTTTATTCCAATAAAATGTTTTTGGTCTCTTCTGTAAACCAGTGTTTTCTGAGATACGAGGTTACGTCAGAGTACCGACGATATGGAGTCTGTGATATTTAAATAACAACCGAATCCCGCGGTTGCCATGGTGACCAAGGCTTTTGCTTAGCGCCACTAGAGGCGCGTCGAATGATATCGTACATTTCGCTATAGTCATACGAAAGTTACTATAGCTCGATTAGCGCAATAAACGGGGACGCTTTTCTGGGGATGGTAGGACTCAGTTCGGTCTCCTAACATATAGTCTCCATAGGTTACGGATATGGTCCCCGTTTAGTATAGAATCCAGGCAGCGCTGCGTTCGGTACAGACCCTATGCTTCCGGCGTGCAACCGTCATGGCGGCCGGTGTGACAGCTCGCAAATTGGCAGTTATGTATGTGGTGCTGACGGGTTCACGGAAAATACGTGTTAAAATATCAAACAGACATAATAGCACATGTTCCTTTTTTCGCTGCCAATATTGCAAGCTTTTTTCGTGTCTCTGGCACACTGTCCAAATAATGTTGTTCTGATAATCAAAAATCTAGATTCTAAATATTAAATAGGTCACGGTTCTGGATTTTCGCGCGAAGATATCACAGGCGGATATCGAGGGTCTGTACCGATGACAGCGCTGGCAAACGTTAGAATTTTCGGGGACCGTTTTTCGACTCAATCCTCGGCAAAGCTTGTTCTCCTGTTTAATACTCCGTGGGTAAGGAGGAACAACTCCGTGTGTAGAAAGTGTCCGTGAAATCGAGTTAATTAGGTGGCGCTGTAATAGCAAAAGGTCTTAATCACTGATCTCTATATACTGACTGGATAGTGGACTGGTACTCTTACTACAGGCGCAGCGTGAAACCATTAGAAGCCAGGCCAGGGGCTTGGTGGGGTCGGAGGAACGCCGAAACTTGGGTCAAAATCTACGCGGGAATTACGATTAGATGCACAGTTTAAGACCCGGGTCCGACTGAATATGTGTACTTTATTCAGGATTCCGTTATTTCTAGCTTAGTTCGACCGAAAAATAACTTTGAAAAAGTAGTTTTCAAAAGAAAATGTGTATTTCATGTATAAATTTGAACTGCCCGCGTAGACTTTGACCGAAAAAATTGCAAATGGCGCTGATCAATTGGTTTCACTCAACAGTCCCAGTCCACTATCCAGTCAGTATATAGAGATCAGTGGTCTTAATTTTCATTGGTGATCACCAAGGTCAGATCTTGCGATTGGTTACCCTTATTGCTTACGAGCGCCATTCGGGTACTTCTGGAACTATTATTTAATGCACTTTTACGGACACTTTTGCCGCTGATGCCCCATAAGAGATAGTCCTTACCTCTACCCTCCATAGTGCTACCGCTGGACTCAGACTACATAACTTTTTATAGAAGAGCGCGAACGCGAACGCGTGTGTAACGTCCGAGCGGACGACATACCCTATTCACGCTCTCCACCACCTAAAATCACCAGAACTTACCATACTATCACCAAACATAGAAACCTACCGAACCAACACACGGTACGTACATATTGTCCACACAGTAACCAACTATGGATATACACCCTGCATCACCTTCAAAACGAATAACCATAACGTTCACATCCTTATACTCACTAAACCTACATTACCCAAATATTATTACATACTTATAACCATTATTATAATTATAAGACTTACGTTTCAATCGAACCTAATATTTACTTTAACACTATTATATATTCACCTAATCATAAATTATGACATTTACCTTTTAAACCCCCTGATCGATTCACGTACATACTACCCATAATATAAAATAATTATTGTACCATTATTAGCACAACGTTTAACTCATCACTCTATTTCATAGAGGACTATTAAACGCAAATACTATATAAACAAACATAATCAACTATATATTGCATTAGAACCATTCGTTCGAGATGGGCAAATATTACACTATACTTTAGACTTAGTTAAGCCTAGACGTAAGCACATTCCTCCAAACTACGATGCGCACTCAGACATCCCACACAAACCCACTCGCGCACACGGACAACCGAACGGCAGTCCCAAATCCCTTACACATACGCAAACCGCCCAACAACCCCCTCAAGCCACCTACCCACCCAACGGTCAAAAACCTATACGTCACTAACCATACGAAACAACTCAAATACTAACAAAATAATATCCTCACTAACCCTACAATACCCAGCCTGGCTCAACGACAATATATCCCCCACAACATCATATCATCAACTATTCTATAAAAAATATCAATCCTTCACATGACCAGATCACTACAGATCCGTTATTTGAATATCATATTCATACTACACCCTAATCCCACATTCGCATGTTAACTATAAGTTATACTCATATACGAAACACCAAGTTATATCTTTACGTTGTTACTTTATATATACAGGGCGACCCAGGTTGAGCGCACCATATTTGGTGGGTGTACTCCTCCCGAAAATCTAAGACTAAAGGTCCTTTACCAAAACTCCCAGGGTCTAATAATTCAGGAGCTACAGAAGATCTTAGTCGACCAATCACAGGGCTTATGATGGACTAAGACAGGGCCGGTTCAAGAGTGTAAGGCGAGCAGTGCCCGCGTCGGTTTAATTTAGGTGGTTCGCTAAGTATTTCTCGTAGTCCAGGTCCTGCACAGCGAGAACTACGAAGCCGAGGACCTGGACCACGAGAAATACTTAGCGAATGACCTGGACTACGAGAACTACGAAGCCGAGGACCTAGACTACGAGAAATACTTAGCGAACGACCTGGACTACGAGAACTATGAAGCCGAGGACCTGGACCACGAGAAATACTTAGCGAACGACCTTATAATATTGTATTCGCATGCTAATCGTTAAGACAATGTTAACCCGATGTTCGGTTGACACTAAGTTAAATTATCATACTATAATATTACCTAAATAACCGTACTATATTATATACCATTACCGACATATATACAGATGACCAAACCAGCAAATTGCCAATCACTCTGTGCTATTTAACCGGTTCACTGGTAATGGCACATATATGTGCAAAAAAAAAAGTGTCCTAAAGTGCATATAAGTGTATATTATGCACTTATATGCACTTTAGGACACTTTTTTTTTTTGCACATATACCGGGAATATTCGGTGAAAGTTAACGATCCCCTTCCTACGGCCTAACCAACACAGGCGCGCACCGCGTACGTGAGACTCGACGGGCGGGGCTAGGCAGCCAGTGGTGCTTCTACCGAATCTTCCGCGTTCGGCCGAGTCCGCATAGCCCATCCGCGCTAACTCGATAAATACTATAGCCCATCCACGCTAACTCGATAAATACTTAACTTAAAAAGCAATCATCACACTGAACACGGAAAAGAATGAGCGCGAATAAAATGGATTCGCCTGACGTGAACATTTATTTTAAGATTAATCAACTAAATATCAATTAATTGAATTTAAGTATTGATTATCAGTGTTTAGGAGCGATATTTGAGACAAAGTGGAACAGGTAAGTGGAGGGTGAATCATTGAAGACAACATGGTCAAAAATTGGTTTATCTATTGATTTATTTATTGATTCATTTATTTTCAGACCTAGATTTTATTCAAAACATCTGTTCGGAATACTAGTATTCGATCTAATGAAAATTAAGAATTCGTGAGAAAGTTTTCGGTGTTTGTGTTAACTTTAGTTTAATAATAACATAATGAATCATTTGATCAGAGTACGATGCGGAGAATGAAGTCATCGCGGATAAGGCTGCCACCCACAGGCCACGTCCTCAGGTCTGAAACAGAAAAACGAAATTTATCAATGATTATTGGTTAATCGAGGGATCCATTGCTGTTGAATTATGGTGTACGCACAAACTTATCAGAGATTGATTGCTTGGGAATCGAAGAAAGGCTACTGATGAGCCACTGTCGAACGTAGTATACTTTCACTGAAACCATTTTCGTCTCTCAACGACTACTTCTATCGGAGACCTGAGTGCTGACATGCACCTCAGCGAGGCTTCATAGCGTACGGAGGGGCTTTGTCGCAGGAGTTTGTAGTTCGTCGTAAATCACGTGTCTGAGAAGAATAAACTCATACTCGTTGAAGAAGATGTTGCCATCCCAGGACATCGTTACTTCCTCTGAAACAGCAAGGCGAGAGTATAACTGACTATCATGAGAATTTATAAGTCTTGTAAGTCTTTTGATGTCCGTTAACTTTGTATCCTACGTACCCAATGACTGATCGCCCGCTAACTCTTGAGGAGAAATATCGCCGGCGTCGTTGTCCAAGCTGACCTCAGGCAACAGACTGCGAAGAGTGATCGAGAACCAAGCAGGGATCGAAGAAGCGAGAGCTAGCAACAGCGTCAGCGAGGCTTGGCAGCGTACGGAGTAGCTTCGTTGCAAGGGTTCGTAGCCCGTCGACGATATTCATCGAACATTTCTTACTCGTCTGGCGACCATTCAACGTTCATGTCTTGTCGCAGGCAGAGGAGCTTCGTCGCAGATGTTCCCAGTGCGACGAGGCAGCGTACGAGGAGCTTCGTTGCCAGGGTTCGTAGCCCATCGACGATATTCATCGAACATTTCTTACTTGTCAGACAAGCATTCAACGTTCATGTCTTGTCGCAGGCAGAGGAGCTTCGTCGCAGATGTTCCTAGTGCGACGAGGCAGCGTACGAGGAGCTTCGTTGCCAGGGTTCGTAGCCCGTCGACGATATTCATCAAACATTTCTTACTCGTCTGGCGACCATTCAACGTTCATGTCTTGTCGCAGGCAGAGGAGCTTCGTCGCAGATGTTCCCAGTGCGACGAGGCAGCGTACGAGGAGCTTCGTTGCCAGAGTTCGCAGTGCGTCGGTGAGCATTTTATATCAAATTTTTATGCGGCAAGGCTTCGCCAGAGTCCAGAGAAGGACTGCATATCGTCGACGTGCTACAAACGCTTGCAACGAAGCTCCTCGTACGCTACCTCATCGCACTACAAACTCCTGCGACAAAAGCCCCTCTGCACGTTATGAAGCCTCGCTGAGGTACATGTCAGCACTCGGTCTCCGATAGAGGTAGTCGTTGAGAAATAAAAATGGTTCGAGTAAAAGTCTACTACGTTCGACAGTGGCTCATCGGTAGCCTCTCTTCGATTCCCAAGCATTCAATCTCCGATAAGTTTGGACGTACGCCATAATTCAACAGCAATGGATCCCTCGATTAACCAATAATCGTTGATAAATTTCATTTTTCTGTTAATAAATAAATAAATCAATAAATAAAACAATTTTTGACCATGTTGTCTTCAATGATTTACCCTTCACTTACCTGTTCCTTTTCGTCTCAAATATCGATCCTAAACACTGATAATCAATACTTAAATCCAATTGATTGATATTTGATTTTAAATTCGTTCATAAATTTCGAAAATAAATGTTCACATCAGGCAAATCCATTTTATTCGCGTTCATTCTTTTCCGTGTTCAGTGCGATGATTGCTTTTTAGGTTAAGTATCGAGGTGGGCTATGCGGACTCGGCCTAGCGCGGAAGATTTGGTAGAAGCACCACTGGTCGCTCAGCCCCGCCCGCCGAGCCTCACGCACGCGGTGCGCGCCTGCGTTGGTTAGGCCGTAGGAAGGGGATCGTTAACTTTCACCGAATATTCCCGGTATGTGCTACGACGCTGAAACGCCGTATACAGCAATACCATGAGGTAGACATATATACCGGGCGATTATGTGGAAATGAAAGGCTCCAAGCGCGCGAACTTTGATTTACTTAAATCTCATTGGCCGACAGAATAGCGACAGCGACTCCACCAACTTTTCAGTAATATCCCCAGTTCTGTCGTCTGCTAGATTCACACAAACATAGCCTATTCCTGCCACGGTCTGCCGCCATTTGTATTTGACAACAATCAGAAACAAATAGCAGACGGACTCTAGGGATATTCGTAGCGAGTCTGAAATTGGCGACCCTCGAAATATTCTAATAAATCAGCGCCTGCGCGCTTGGAGCCTTTCATTTCCACATAATCGCCCGGTATATATATTATATTCAAGAATTAAACATCCCTAATATTCAATAAGTAATTTTTATAGCAAAAAAAACGAACACGTAGAGTCAAAGAGGTCATTATAAAGAATAAAAAAGGCGGTAGATATAAAATTTAGAGGCAAAAACAACAAAACTAGACATCATAGAAACCCATAGAAGGATTTGTAAAACCATAATATCATAAAATAGTTCAATTTAAAAAAAAAATCAAACATCAAAATATAGATAAAGGAATTCTCTAAAATAAATTGTAATGCATCGCCGCATTAAATTTACAAACGTAAAAAATAGACATCATAGAACATCGTCGAATATTTGGAAACAGTTAAGGATTATCTCACGGAGAAGTATATAAGGCGCGTGCCGTAAGGCTTCGCAACCAGTCACTTAGCGGTCAGCACATAGTCGCTGACCTACCTCATCAATATATTATAATCTTTAAAGTCTTGTGTGAAAAGTAATCGCCAAGCGCCAATTGAATATTATCATTTCAGAATTAAATATATATATTACAAGTCAATAATATTATTCAAATGTTGTAATACAGATATCCATAATTAATTACCATACTTAAAATCTCGATTTTCCAGGCGATCTGCTATACTATTGAAGTAAGCGATCGTTTTCTGGAGGATTTCGAGTAAATTACAGATTTCACTACACACGAGCCATACTTAAAAATCTCGATTTTCCAGGCGATCTGCTATACTATTGAAGTAAGCGATCGTTTTCTGGAGGATTTCGAGTAAATTACAGATTTCACTATACACGAGCCATACTCAAAATCTCGATTCTCCAGGCGATCTGTTATACTAATGCAGTACGCAATCGTTCCCTGAAGGATTTCGAGTATTACCACCACACTAGCGTTCTTGCAGGCGGTATTGTCGGCGAGTAGGCACGACGCCCGATCCCTGCAAGAGTACGTAAACATAAACATACACCGGCCTTGCGAGCGGCTTGATCTTCTAATATAGAAGTCAGCTGTTTCTCCCAAGGATCCGACAGAGAAAACACACACACGCACACACAAAACGTAACGACAAATTGTCAACGACATACATAAAACGAGCGGCCAGAGAGAGGGACAATTTGGGGACGTTACAGTGCCATTACCAGTGAACCGGTTAATAACACCAACCCATTAACTTGCTAAATCACCGACTATAATATCTTATATTATTCCAAAGTACCAAGTCACCAGTCTATACTACGGCAGTATTAGTATAATTCAAATCATCATTTTACTAGTTGTCAAAGGATCATATAATCAACCAAGCAAATGATTTATTAACTAATTGCAGCTTAAATACTTATCCGCATATTGAAGACCATTTTTGGTTTACATTACAATATAGTTCACCTTCTATCCTTGGTTCTCAAACAGCATAACACTAAGAGCCCCAAGCTCGCTTTGACACCCCCTCAAACACCCTAACGTCTGGAACACTCTAGAAACCGAAGTCTCAAATGCCAACCACCATAACCGAGCGAGACAGGTTGCGAACCCAGACCGAAGGCAGAGAGGAAAATATCCACTCAACACCTAGCATAAGATAATATTTCATAATATTAAGTATTAAGAAATTAACATTAAAGAGGAAATTGTAAGCTACAATTTATTGTATGTATCTTTAAATAAGCTTCACTGAAAACTCTTAAACTCATAAAATCTCGAAACAGTATGAACACGTGCGAAAACTTAAAAGAGCGAGTAAAAACAAAACCCCAGGTATTAGAAGATCATATCGACGCTGCTTACGAAGACTAGCACGTTTCAGATTTCTTACGAAAACTAGCACGTTTTGATATTAACCACGAAGACTAGCACGTTTCGATATTAACCACGGAAACTAGCACGTTTCGATATTTACCACGAAGACTAGCACGTTTCGATATTAACCACGAAGACTAGCACGTTTCGATATTAACCCTAGACGGGGCAACTTATTTTTTTCACCTTCTATCGGGCAACCCTGCATAAAATGCCGGATAAGAATCCGGAGTCCAAATTCTATACGGCCCGATACGGCAAAGTGTCGTATTTTGAATGCCAATTCCTTACGGTTTTATGCCATTCTATTCGGACGCCCCTTCGGTGTCCCTATCCGGGTCTATGCGTGACAGAACCGCGATTTTTAAAAATATCGGTACGCCTCTTATACGGTTTTAAACGGAGTGTAGGATGCCCCCTGCGTATGCGGTTCTATACGGAGCGTATTCGGTTCAATCTGTAATGTACGCGCACATAAAAGTATGTTCGGGATACTGTCCTATCCGGAACGTACAAAAATTACATCAATTAACATAGCATGGAGCATCATCGCAGTCCTTTTTTTTTTTTTTTTTTTTTTATCTTCAAGCATCAGCGCTTTAGGGGGGAGCCCATATATCGACAACATACATACTGATAACACATGACCAATACAGGAATTAGACGACGCTTGTAGATGATATTCTCCGCCTCTATACAGCGTGATTCCCAAGTCGCGGAAAAGATTTCACATGCAGATTCCTTGTCGAAATCTAAGAATAAAGTTTCCTATTAAAAACCTCGAGGGACCGGTCGTTCATGAGTTAGCGAAGGTTTGGTCCACCCAATCAGACGGCCGTATCGTGACGTGCTCAGTCTCGTAGCAAGCCTGTGAAATTGATAGTGCCCGTGTACGTCGTATGAACTTTGCCTGAAATTTCGATTTCTTAATGATTTTCTGCGGGTCACCTCCGCTTCGTTCGTAATTTTTGGATTTTCCGTCGTCCGGTCGGTCATTCTCATGCCCTACGTCGTTCGCCCCGTAGTTGGTGTTGTCCAGGTGGTCAAACTGGTGACTTACATTTCCCAGGCTTTCTGCTTCGTAGTTTTCACTCTCGTTGTCTTCGGGTTGTTAATTTCTGTCTACAAAGATTTTCACCACGAAGCGAACGACCTGGAGATCGGAAGTCACCAGTTTGAACACCTGAACAACGTCTACTACGGGGCGAAAGTCCTGGAGGACGGAAATCACCTGCCTGACGACACCGAGAGTGAAAACTACGAAGCGGACCACCGTACGTACAGGGTGTAAAAAAAATTATGTGTCGCCGCTTTACCAGATGATTTTCCAGGTCGAGATCGGTGAAGATCCTGAAATATATGTCCCCACAAACTGGCGATTTACATTCCCCAGGTTTTTTTGCGTCGTAGTTTTCACTCTCATTGTCATCGGGTTGTTGATTTTCATGCTCCAGGACCTTCGCCCCGTAGTTTGACCACCTGGACAACGTAAACTACGGGGCGAAGGTCCTGGAGCATGAAAATCAACAACCCGATGACAATGAGAGTGAAAACTACGAAGCAAAAGACCTGGGGAATGTAAATCATCAGTTTGACCACCTAGACAACGTAAACTACGGGGCGAAAGTCTCGGAGGACGGAAATCAACAACCCGATGACAACAAAGAGTGAAACAGACAAAAGAGTGAAAGCCACGAAACGGATGACCTGAGTAACGTCAGTCACCAGTTTGACCAGCTGGACAACGTAATCTACGGGGCGAAGGTCCTGGAGCATGTAAATCAACAACCCGAAGACAACGAAAGTGAAAACTACGAAGCGAAAGACCTGGGGAATGTAAATGATCAGTTTGACCACCTGGACAACGTAAACTACGGGGCAAGAGTCCTGGAGTACGGAAATCACGAGCCTGGCGACCTGGATAACGAACGCTACGAAGCAAAAGACCTGGGGAATGTCAATCACCAGTTCGACCACCTGGACAACGTCAACTACGGGGTGAACGACGTAGGGCCCGAGAATGACCGACCGGGCGACGTGAAGACTAAAAATTACGAAATAAAAAACCGGAATTTCAGGCAAAGTTCATACGACGCGGGCACTATCAGTTTGACAGAATTGCTACGAGACTGAGCACGTCACGTTACGGCCGTCTTATTGGGTAGACTAAACCTTCTATAACTCAGCAACGACGGCACCCTGGAAATTTTTGATAAGGAACTTTATTCTCAGATTTCGACAAGGAATCTGCATGTGAAATCTTTTCCGCGACTTGGGAATCACGCTGTATATACTCACCAACTCCTATAAGTGGCACTCGCGAGAATATCGAAAGCGGTGGTCGCCACCTTACGAGAAAATATTGAAGTAATGTACATTACATGGAAACCGGATAGGTACGGATAGAACCCCGATCCCAACTTAGAAAATTTTGTGTGAATAATCACATCATGAATCGCGGGATAGAACCCGGATGGGTACGGACAGAGCCCCGATTGGGACTTAGAAATAATGACACAAACAGCAAATATTTCTATGGCCTTGCAATGCGCAGCATCCAAGCCCGACGGTAACGGATATAGCCCCGTGACGTACTTTAAAATATTATAGACGCAATTTTGATGACGAACGCTGACCGGATAGAGCCGAATACATCACTGAGCTCGAGTTTTCGGTCCCGAATATATTCCTGATAGGGACGGATAGAGCGCCGCGTGGGACTTTGATGTTAGAAAATGCGCGAACGAAACCAGATAGGGATGGGTATAGCCCCGTGACGTACTTTAAAATATTTTAGACGCGATTTTGATGATGAACGCTGACCGTATAGAATCGTATACATCACCGGACTTGGGTTTTCGGTCCCGAATATATTCCTGATAGGGACGGACAGAGCGCCGCGTCGGACTCTGATGTTAGAAAATGCGCAACCGAAACCAGATAGGGACGGATATAGCCCCGTGACGTACTTTAAAATATTTCAGGCGCGATTTTCATGATGAACGCTGACCGTATAGAATCGTATACATCACCGAGCTTGCGTTTTCGGTCCCGAACATAATCCGGATAGGTCCTCCAGCGGCCCGAGTACATTCTGTCGATGCGATAGGATGCGGATAGAACCGCATGAACTGGTGTCAGACATAAATACTGAATTCTATACGAAATTCTATACGTTCCTATAAAATCCTATACGGCATTTTAACCAGGGAACTGGGGTACCGGAGTACCCCAAGAGTTTCCGAATGAAGCACGCCTTTCTAGTTGCAATAAGATACGATTCTTGTACGTCATTTGCTCCGTTATTGAATCAGGAAGACAATGGTATGTATTCAAAGCCCTTTCCTTCAAGAGAAATTCGAGAAAAACTTGTTTAAAGTAACGAAAAGTGCGGTGAAGAGCTAAAAATGACTTTTTTCGAAGTTGGCTTGGGGTACCTCGAGACCCCAGTTATCCCGTCTAGGGTTAACCACGAAGACTAGCACGTTTCGATATTTACCACGAAGACTAGCACGTTTCGGATTTCACCGCGAAGATTAGTATGTTTGTCGAACTGAAACGAATATTATTTCTATTTTGTAACATTTTATCATTCTCTAACTGTGTTATTCGGATAATTTCGTAACAATGTAAAATCGATCTGTAGACTCTATTTTCGCACGAAACGAACATTTTTTTGGACGTATGTGTTCGGGATTGAAATAGAAGTTGCGCTAAGCATCTCTTTTTTGCAGTTTCGACGCCTGGGCTCGGATAATAATCGAAATGTAACACATTTCGACCAAAAGGAGGTGGGCGACTAGGGATGGGCCTTAAGGTGATTGAAATATTGCCACGAAATGCAAATATTCCAAAGTCCCACTCGAGTTTCTATACGTCCCTGTCAGGTTTCGAATCGGTACATTTTGAGGTAATTGAAATATTGCCACGAAAATATCTCAGAGTCCCACGCAGGGCTCTATTCGTTCCTGTCGGGTTTCCATGTGATGTACATTACTTCAATATTTTCTCGTAAGGCGGCGATCACCGG
Source organism: Tenthredo livida (assembly GCA_963992785.1). Classification (NCBI taxonomy): domain Eukaryota; kingdom Metazoa; phylum Arthropoda; class Insecta; order Hymenoptera; family Tenthredinidae; genus Tenthredo; species Tenthredo livida. The sequence goes on from OZ023073.1 coordinate 8,732,852, forward strand.
TGTTGATATTCTCGCGAGTGCCACTTAAAGGAGTTGGTGGGTATATATAGAGGCGGAAAATAACATTTATAAGCGTCGCCTAATTCCTGTATTGGTTATGTGTTATAAATATATATGTTGCGCCCCCTATGAAGCACTAAAAAAAAAAAAAAAAAATGAATAAATGAATTAAAAAAAAAAAAAATGAATCAATGAATCAAAAAAAAAAAAAAAAAATGAATGAATCAAGGGGAAAAAAAACTGTTCCTACGTAATCATTGTAATTTGCAGATACTGTATTGTATTTTGTAAAAATAAGCTTTGAACCCGTATACGCGCAGGGCATCGTACACTCCGTATCAGACCGTGAAAGAGGCGACCCGATATTTTTCTAAAAATCGCAGTGCAGAAACGCATAGAAATTCCAGTTCGGTTGCGGATAGCTCCGGATAGAGAGCGAACGCCGAACCCGGATAGGATCCGGAAAATTACCGTATCCAAAAAACGGAGTTTTGCCGGATAGAACCGGTTCGTCGGTTCCTATCCGGCGTTTTAAGTAGGGCAGTGAAGGTTATATTAAAACCAAGAATCACGGTATATTATCAATAAAATCAAATAACAAGTGAAATTCGAGTAAGATCAATCTAAATCATTTATCCTTCGCCACCCCCTGATCCAGTTCAAACTTAAGCAATGCCGAAGATCAAGGGACGAGCCCTCATCGAAGATTAAGAAGAAACCGACTCAAGGTAAGAGCAATCATAATAACACTTTAAAATAATCCATTCTCGCATTATTCAATTAAAAAGACTTCAAGTCCGAATCAAGAAGATAAGATTCAAATACTGAGATATTCAAATGAGTATTTAGATGAGAGTATAAATAGTTAGATAGCGCGACTCCTCTGAATTTGATACTAGATTAATCCAGTACACTGTATTTCAATACTTGATCGATAATTGGTAACCCAGAACTCTCGAGTGAACGTTTAGGTTGTCCGCCGCGATATTTCCAGTAGCTAGCCTCTAGAATTATCCGCGAACGCCGCTCCGACGTCACACGTGCGCAAACGCAAACGCAGTAATCTGACGCTCTCGATTGGCTTAGCGTTGGACAAATTTTGTCAACATCCAATGAGGAGCCTCAAATTTTCGCATGCGTTTGCGTTCCACCGTGGCATGCAGTGGCATGGGCTTTATCAGATTCACTCTGCAGGATAGCGGGAACGCTTCATTCAAAGGCCCTGCCACGATCAAACGCGAACGCAGTGATCTGACGCTCTTGATTGGCTTAGCTTTGGACAAATTTTTTCAACAACCAATAAGGAGCCTTAAATCACTGCGTTTGCGTTTGCGCACGCGTTCGCGTTTGATCGTGGCAGGGCCTTTAAAGGCCATGCCACGGTGGAACGCGAACGCAAACGTGAACGCAGACGCAGAGAAACGCAGCGGCGCTCCCGATTGGTGGTTGACATGATTGTCCAACTTTAGACCAATGAAATTTCATTGTCCAATAAAGTTGCACATGATCTTGGACAAATACCTAGGGATACTACGCAAAAGCGAAATTAGAACTGGTTCTAAAATGGCTTGCGCTTGTATCCCTAGATATTTGTCCAAGATTATGTGAAACTTTATTGGACAACAAAATTTCATTGGTCTAAAGTTGGACAACTCGTTTCAACCACCAATCAGGAGCGCCGCTGCGCTGCTCCTACGTTTGCGTTCGCGTTCCACCGTGGCATGGCCTTTACCCGAATGAGTTTATTAAAGGAATCAAGCAATCTACTATCGTTTACTATATATACTATAGGGCCATAGGGGTGGGGAGGGCAAAATGAGTACCCTGAGAAATGAACGCTTCAAATAGAGGTTTGAATCAATGGATCTCCGAATTTTTACCGAAAAACGATAGCCCCCAGACAGCACAAAACATATCAAGAATATCTGAAAATGTCTGAAAATATATGACATATCTATTCAATATTTCCAGCATATTTACAAAACAATATTCATGGTTGAATATACATAAATGTTGCAGTATATCTGCGACCGATATGATATATTTTCAAGACATACTCAGACAATACAATAAAACATGATTAAATTCACGTTCCAAAAATATTCACAGTGTGTATCGACATAAGTCTCACAATTACGTCGACTGCAAACGCGATAATTCTGCAGGGTGTATTTCAATTAGTCATACAAACCTACCTAGGGCGATTCTTACTTGAGATAGAAAACGATTTTTCGCAAAAAAAAAAAAAAAATTAGAAAAAACTCAAAAAAAAAAGTAAAAAAATAAAGAACTCTGAACTTAGTACCTATCTTTATTTATTTTTATACATTTTATTTTTTTTCTCGAGTTAGTTTTATTTTTTCTTGCGAAAAATCATTTTCCATTTCAAAGAGGAATCGCTCTATGTAGGTTTGTATCACCAATTGTAAGATTACGCGCCTGTGTTGGTTTTACCGTAAGAAGGGGACCGTCCAGTGTCACCGAATATTCTCGGTATGTACAGCAAATATTTCATGGATATACACGAAATATTCTTCGATAATTAATCAGACATTGGAAAGTATGCGTATATACAGTAAATATGATCGAAATATTTGTATAATATCTCGAGAATATATATTAAATGTGAAAAAAGGACCATACTTATATTACCATGATATTTGAATCACTAATTAGAATATATACAGATATTTTACTGATATTAAATGTAATTTTCTAGATATTTCATACATATCTAACATATATTTTTTCTGTTATAGGCTCATTACGTAACAAATAATAATATACTTGATTTAGTATTTGAAGTTTGCTAGAGCAATGTAAATAATGAAATTCAACGTTCTTCGGTTTTTAAGAAGTACGAAAATTTTTTAGGGGTGCCTATTTTTCCCGGTAGGGCCCATTTTGCCCTATCCTTCCCCCTATATTATATACACATGCTATATAACTATAGTCTTATTATGATGATTATGATTAGTACTCTACCGTGTTGAACTTGTGATTTGCAAGTCATTGTTAAATGCACATAACGATGACTTCGAAAATGATAAATATATGTAGCTGGAAAGCAGAATGCCATAATTTATTGCCATGTATTGCAAGTCACTTCTAATCAGTTCGAAGATATTGATAATATCAATTATTATAGGAGCTATTAGCTCGCTACTAATTAGATTTTATCAAGAAATTCTAACGACTAATATTCTCAAGCATATAGTTTTGAATACTCTTGTATTAATATTACTAACGCGTCGGTATTCGATAACATTTCGTAGAACCCGGCGGGGGTCGGGTTTGATGAATCTTGATGCGGTTTGAGTCGAGTTTAAACAATTTACGATCAGTCACGTCGCGCTACCAGCGGTAGGTTGAGTCCCGTACCTAATTCACGGCGATTTTCTGATAACCAGTATTTTTGGATAATTATTGTGAAACAAAACGTGTTCATTGTCAATTATGAAGAAGGTCGTTATTTTTGGAGCCACGGGAACAACCGGCCTCTGTGCCTTGAGCAAAGCGGTAGAAAAAGGTAAATATTCTAGGTTAAGTGAATCATTTGGAATAAAAATTACCCGGATCATTATGTAATTCTATTCGGTAAGCCCATCCCCCTTAAGACGTAGTATATGATTGTTTGTTTATCCGCAGCAATTGCAGTTGAGAAGATTGAGTTTATATGACCAACTCCTAATAGTTACATTTAAAACGGTAGGATTATTCGTTATATATATACATTGATAAGCGAGTTTCCGAAAAACTGATAAGTGATAACGCTTCATGTTTAAATCTTCGTATTCTTCTATCATAACCTTCATTTTATTGAAATCTCGAGTCCTTTCTAGCAGAAGATCAATTATTACTTATAAACTGTAGGGCGCATTCCGTTTCAAGTAGTTGAGAAATGGGGCAGATTGTGGTCCAATAATTGGCATGGAATGTCACATACGTGAATTTCTAGTTAGAGCTATTTCACTGATTTCTATTTCCGTATTATACATAGTGGATCGAAATAAATTGATCGGCTTCAATCTAAACTATATTGGCCCTGTGCATGGTCATTCAAATGATCAGAATTTTTTCCTCAAAATTGATCGAATAGTCCTTTGACAGTTATAGAAATTCAAACACTGTCCAACTTTTATGGGTCCCATCCAGTACCACGCTGATTCATAATCATTCGGAATTGTAAAACTGATTCATTTCCCAATTGAGCCCCATTTTGAGATTGTGAAATAGGTGGTGAAAGTTCATACATTTCTGGAACATATTTTCAAGGATATGATCATTTTTGATTCAAACTTTGCACATTCTAATGTCCGCCTATACTTTTTGGAAATATGCCATGGTGTCATTTTTGTCGAGGCAAATCAAGACTGGGAAGTTTATGCCTAGAAACTGTTAGGTAAAGTCAGAGTGCACCTCCTAAGATGGTTTTTACTCTCAGGTTTGGAGGTAACTGCTTTTGTCAGAGATGAATCCAAAATCCCCTCTGATATTAAGGACAAAGTGGAAGTGGCCGTGGGTGATGTTACCAATCTTGAACAAGTTTCCCAGGCTGTGTCTGGCAAAGACGGTGTTGTCGTGGTCCTAGGAACTAGAAACGACCTAGGTGAGATGTTTGCTAATCTATTTCGTGCTTGTGTAACTCATTGTTTGCTTGTTACATTAAATCTTGATGCATAATTTTTGCTCACCAGATAAACGTACGATTATCTAAGCATGCAGTATTGATTTAGAGAATGATAAAATAAACAGGTTCTTCTCACTCTCGTAGGTCCAACCACGGTACTTTCTGATGGTATGAAGAACATAGTGGCTGCTATGAAAGAGCACCAGGTAGAAGTTACATCTGTGTGTCTGTCAGGTAAGTCAGCCTTTCATCATCTTCCTCTAGATTAAGATTGAGTATATGATTATCAGGAGGCCGTGATAATATAAAACGCATATCACTATTACAAGTAGGTATACCAATTTATCATATAAAGAACGAGTTCCAGTGTCACATATTTTTTAATCTCAACTCGCTCCAACTCTTTTTATCTTGATTGACGCTAATGAGTACTAAATGAATGTCTCCGTGTAATGGTCATATTTTATAATGTAAGCTTTGTTTATCACAGCCTTCTGAAGTGCCCCTTGGAATGGAGGGTATAAATGCGGGCTTCATCATTGTTAGATAATGGATGAACTCATAATTTACTCAAAGGAACTTAGGACTCCTCTATTTATTCATGATGCTAAGAGAAATTTATATGAATAGCTAGAGTTATTCAATTGTTTCTTATAGTTCTTTTTCATTTATTATAAAATAATTACTATTTCCGTCGATTGGAATTTGTAAGTGATACGAGATACGAACAATTTTTAAAAAATTAGAGATAATAATTTAACCTTTCGTTGGTCGCGCACCTCTTCCTGAACGTCGTTGGTCGCTCGGTGAGGGAATCGCCGCAATGTTAATTTTACTCCAACGTTGCCACGTCAATTTTATGCGCCAATATCGGTCTAAGCAGCCGCGAGAATTCTTCTACATATGTGGCAACGTTGCGCTTCGAACTTTACCTACGTTTGTGGTCGCACAGTGAGGGAGTCGCCGTGATTTCACGGTTTTCTCACAATAAAAAATTATTATAGAAAAAATGAATACAGTTACAACTATAAAAATATATTTGATGGACTTATGACACATCAATTCATGAAAAGCTCAACTATTTTATATAAATTATCAGTATTTTATTATATATTTACATTAAAAAAAAAACGCGGGGATTCCCTCATAGCGCGACCAACGAAAGGTTAAATGTATGGGGTGGTCCACGTGAAGTGGACCGGTTTTTGGCCTGAGGTCATCGAATTTGACGCCAATGCAAATTTGGATTCCTTGTTACTACATGAGATGCCCCCCACAGTTACAGAGCATGAAACCAATTGGTTCAATTTATATCGCTGTCATAATTATACCAAAAATTTAATCACTACATTTTCAACTCCACTTATCTCAGCCATGCATGAACAAAATCATAACTTCCCATAGTGCATTCTACGTGCATAAATGAGCTCTTTCGAAATATGTAGCACTTCAATTATTTTTCGAATTCTTAAACATGTAAAACTTCGAAAGTATGCGATTTCTTTGTTTTTCTACTTGAAGGGTCACACCAATTGACCCGAAATTTTCACCGAAATTACTTCGAAGTGGCACTAAGAAGTGATCAAAATTTCAGCCTCCCTTTTTTCTTCTTTTTTTTTCAAAAATTCGGCGAAGCATGTAAAACTTGGGAAAAATGTGTTTTCATTTTTTTTCTACTTGAAGGGTCACACGGATCGCCTTGAAATTTTCAACGAAATTACTTCGAAGTGCCACGAAGAAGTGATAAAATTTCCAGCCTCCCGTTTTTTCCTTTTTTTTTTTTTGCCAAAAACCGGTCCACTTCACGTGGACCACCCCGTATACATTAGGGTGGCCCAAGAAAACCGACTATTTTCTTTTTTCGCTCTCGCATGAAAATATATTGGCTTATGTTTTAAGAATACTTCCAGAAAATTAAGCGCGATTAACAAATCTTTAGAGGTCGCTCAAGAATTAAAAAAATCTTAAAAGTCAAAAATCTATTTTTTTTTTGTCACTACGTCATTACTTCCTACGTTAAGAAGTATGAATCCTCTGAAAATTACAGCTCCATATAGGTCTGCATCTTTAGAAGTCGCTCAAGAATTTGAAAATTTTCAAAGTGATGTAGGGGAAGGTGGGAGTAAAACCGGCCACCAAAAAAATGACCTAATGGTATTTCTGAATTAAGGCGAGTTAGACAAAGCGGTATACAGAGCACCTCTGCTAAAAAGGATAAGAATTTTAGAGGGTGGGGCAAAACTGGCCACCAAAAAAAGTTTGCTGAATGGCATTTTCGCGGTTAGGCGAGACAACACAACACAAGATGGAATCAAGCGTATCTCTGCTGAAAACGGTGAAAAAACGGGATGGAGAAAAGAATCGCCTAACTTTGCTTTAACGCTGGCGCCTGACGCTCTCTCTCATGATTAATCCCCCGCTAATTTCGTCGATCTGATAGTGTATACTACTGTATGATGGAATTTCAAATTGTTACCATTCTCATTCAATAATCAAAATACGTCTATTGTTTAGGATTTTCTCAATTGTAAAAAATTGTGGAGTTATTTGTACTTTTGATTGAATTTTCTTCATTTATTTTAAATGTTATAATAGGTGTTTTATTAAATACAGCTAGTTTCTGACATTTTTCTATTCCTTTCATTAGATTGATTTTTCTATTTTTTGTTGGATTACATTTGTATTATTTTTATTGGTATAATTTTATTTTCGAGTGGCTGGATTTTCCCCATCTTCCCGGTATTTTATCGTTTGCAGCAAAGATGCGGTAGATACAGTTCTTTTTTACTCGCCTAAACGCAAAAATACGATTTAGCCCAGTTTTTGGGGGCAGCCGGTTTTGCCCCACCCTTTCAAATTTCCATCGTTCTCATCAGCAGAGGCACTCTGCATACAGTTTTGGCTCACTTGCCATTCGAAATTACTATGAGGTAATTTTTTTTTTGGTGGCCGGTTTTGCCCCACCTTGCCCTACTGTCAGTGTTTTTGAGCGACCTTTGAATGTAAATATTAAGGCGTTATTTTTTTTTCTACTCATAGTTCACATGATAATGAATAGAAATGGAGCGAGAGACACGAAAAAAAGCACGGAGACAATTATTACCAGTATACCTCAATTGTAGAAAAAAAAGACTTCGTACAACAAAAGCTCGATGAAAATAAAAATATTGAACTGTAATTTTCAGAGGATTTATCATTCTCAGTGTTAAAAGTAATGACGCAGTAAGAAAAAAAAATTAAAATCGATTTTTGACTATTTTTTCGGATTCAACAAATTTTTAACCGGCCTCTGAAAAATTTTCAATTGTGCTGGTTTTTGAAGAGGGTTTTCAAAACATGTAGTACTGACAGATTTTCATGTGAGATCGAAAGAAAAATCGGCATTTTTTTTTTTTTGGCCTACTTGTACTATACATACATGTATGTTTGCAGCTTTCTTGTTCTACCCACCTGAGAAGGTGCCGGCTATTTTCAAATACTTGAACGGCGATCATGAACGCCAATTTGAAATTACCAAGCAAAGCGGACTGAAGTGGATTGCTGTCTTACCACCTCACATCGCAGGTAACTTTTTGACTTGCCGAATTATTTCATAGCCAAGAAATTGAAGAAACCTAATTCTTGTGAATATAACCTACTATTTTTATCATTTTTAGATGCTCCGAGCTCAAAATATGTTATTAAATATGACGAATCTGCTGGGCGGGCTATATCTAAGTTTGATTTAGGTGCGTTTTTAGTAGAAAGTCTCAGCCAACCAGAACACTACCAAAAGGTATGTGGCATAGCGAATGCTCCGCAATAATTCGAAATTTTCAGTGTCGCTCCTAGTATAAATTTTGCTGTAGGTCATCAAGCTTGAATGAAGTCTTCTATACACATTATCAATGATATGACCAATTTCATATCATTCTGCTATGGACTTATAGACATAAGATTTATTGCAATTATTAAGAAAAAATTGGACATTTTTTTTCATATATTGATGCAGAGCAACGACGTACAGGAATCTGCTATAAAAACTGAAAACTTGATTCTAAGAATTATCGATTTTCTACTTAACTGCTGAGCTTTTATAGAGATATATGTTCCAAGCATTCCGGGTGACCATAAAGATTCTTTATCTGTGATGAAATTGTAATAACTATATTTGCAACGCCTACAGCAAACTTCATACTTATTCTTGTTTGTAATAGAAAATAAGTTGATCCAACTGGTACTTCCATAATATTGGGTCATATCTGATGTAACGTTCAAAGTAGTTTGAAAAATCACCCATCGAGTCTCTGTGATAAATAGATAAATGGATACATATGAGGTAAATTCTTTTCTTCTTTTTCAGTACTATTCTATCATCTACATAGTTAAAAGTACAGATCAAACGTCCTTATCTTAGTAAAGGAACAAGGAACGGTATACAGGGTGATTCAGAATTCGTGACGAATCTGTTGAGAGGTTAAACCTTGTCAAAATTGGGATCGAAAGTTCCTCACCCGTTTTTCCGAAAAATGATTTTTTTCCTTAGAACCTTAACAGATTTTTTAACATCTTCCACCAAATAAGAAACTTTCACCGAGAAATCTCTGATATTGAAAAAAAAAAAACTGATCCGCATTATTAAAATTGACAAATGATACAGAAAAAAAAAAAAATTGTTGAAAAAAAATTGTCGGTCGGAAAAAAATCATTTTTCGGAAAAATGGGTAAGGAACTTTCGATCCCAATTTTGACAAGGATTAACCCCTCAAGAGATTCGTCACGAATTCTGAATCACCCTGTACAGGTACCTTTGAGAGGTAATAGATTGCCTAGGCTACATTCTTTAATAGGAGATAAGCCAAAAGGGCAGAAAAAAAAAAATAGATAAACATGCACAGACTACTCCAAGTTGCTTGATTACTGTAACTTTCGTGTAATATCTTGTGATTTCAATCGTGTTGAAATACATGTAAGATGCACGAATTGAAGTTGGATTCGGTATAAACCAATGGCGACTGATGGAACTATCTTGATATTTGTTGTTTTAAGGGGTTAGTCAACCTTTAGACTCATTAAAAAAAAAGGTAATTTTCAATATTTTTTTTCGAAAAATCTTTTATTTCTACTACAATCAACATTACTGTATCTAATAGGTATACATTCGAACTACTTGAATGTTTTTGTTTACTAAAAATATTGATAATTGGAGCCATATACACTGAATCTGCCAAAAGTAAAAAAAAAAAGACGTTTTGCTTTGCTCACGATTTCCCAGGACTGAATTATCGGAAACGAAAAAACCAAAGTGCGTTAGTTCGATAATCAATAAATCTAGAAATTAATCGAAGCTTTTAGCGATATTCCCATTTTTGACAAAATGGCGAACGTTTTTTTTAGCGAAGAAAAAAAAATTGTGTTCGAACGTCCGCCATTTTGTCAAAAATGGGAATATCGCTGAAAGCTTCGATTAATTTCTAGATTTATTGATTATCTAACCAACGCACTCTGGTTTTTTCGTTTCCGATAATTCAGTCCTGAGAAATCGTGGGCACAGCAAAACGTCTTTTTTTTTTTGGCAGATTCAGTGTATATGGCTCAATTATCAATATTTTTACTTAAAAAAAAAAAATTTAAGTAGTTCGAATGTATACCTATCAGATACAGTAATGTTGATTGTAGTAGAAATAAACGATTTTTCGAAAGAAAATATTGAAAATTACCTTTTTGTTGATGAGTCTAAAGGTTGACTAACCCCTTAAAAGCTCTGCTGAATTTATTTACAATTTGACTACAGAGTTCGGGGTGTTTAGACCGAATAGACAACACATACACCGACGTATATTTTAAATAAGAAATTTTGTGTATGCAGCCGTTGAAGGAAACGAAATTATTACGGAAATTATAATATATTGTAGGTACATTGTTAATACATTCATTTCTTACATAAAAATATTCAGAAAAATATATTTGATTTACACATAATAATAATAAGCGTTATAATTATAATAATAATGGCGGATTACAATTTTTTCACCATGTATGTTTTCGCCGTCGAAAATGGAAAACCAGAGTTTCGTATAATGGGCATTGGTGGTGGAGGTGGTCCTATTGATCTGGAGTCTTTTGATAGTTTATTTGAGGCCAGACTGACGTCATTTCCGACGTATGAATTCCCGTATAAACTGATCGGCTCACAAATTTCGTATCCTAATTTCTTGTAAAATTGTTCTTGTCCCTTTGTCGATAGAAATACATTGAGAATTCCTCGCCTTGCTACATATTCCTCTGCTCCACGCATTAACATCGTTCCAAGCCCACGAGATCTGTATCTCTGGTCGATTACAACTGAAATGAACATTGTCATCATTGATTATTGGATATTTGATGTGCCATTCGTCTATACAATATAGTTGCTAGATTCGTTTTGTTAAACTAGCAAGGAGCAGCAAATTTGTTTCACAATGATTTATATCAAAAGAAAAAGGATGTTTATTTTTCGGAGAAAATTCCAATCCACCAGATTTGGTATGCTGAATAAATACTTCTTTAGTTACTACAATGCGCCGTCTAAATACATATGTTTTTAATTCTAAAATATATTCACCAGATTCTATAAAACAACTATCGCACATATTCGGTACTAATGATATTTTACAATGTCCTATGACATATGTATCATCCAAAAGTACAAGACAGGTAGGGAATTTATCGCACGAAGAATTCAGGCTTCTCAATCTGTAAATAAAATATAAACAAAATTTGTAGAATTACAAATCATGTTGGAGAGCTAATGACTGGGGCTTTCACAGACACACACCACACCTACCATCAAAGCAGGATAATAATTATCTATGAGCAAATGATTCATCTATTCGATATTTCATATAATAACAAGATTTGATAACATGAAAGCCAAAGTTCAGTTGTTTTAAATAATCTGGTAAACCGCTAATTGACTTACCTTGCTACCTCGCTCCTTGGCCATTCAGAGTTTACTAGTTTGCAGCACTGTTTAGTTAGATCGATTCGCTTGTGCAGCGGTACTACCATATAGGGCGTGTCTTTCATTATGTTTCTATAAAGTGATTAAGTATTTAAAATGTTTATTGATACCGAGGTTGAATTATTTTCGTGTGAAAATGAACGGTTTGAGGGAAAATCGAATGCAGCTATAATAAGTATTACTTCAGATTCAATACGTTTCATTCATAATGTGAAAATGCTCTAGCTTTAGCTCTGGCTAAAAAAATTTGGGTCAAAATGAGATAATATTTAGTATTGATGTTATTAAAATTGTCAAAGGTATTATAGAGGTTTTCCATAAATGTGACGAGAGCGGAGGATTCTATATTTAGTATCAGCTGCGAAAACGAACAAATTACCTTGACCAGATGATTGTTTTTAGAAATAAGATAAAATCTAGAGACGGTATAGGAGAGTTATGAATATTATTAATATCGTGATGAATTAGGCAGCTCCTTATACACGAAGAATTGGCTTTCTGACGGATTTCTCATTTTTTTATCATCTTTTTGAAACATTTTCGTTGACAGGTATGTTCGAAAACATTTAATTCTGTCAAAAAAAGTTATACACTCACGTTCCACGTTTGTTGTGATAGCTGGTGATAGCCTACGAACACGGATAATGAATCAGCCTCGACACGGACGTCGACTATCTATTTAGTTAGGCAACTACATGAGCTCGCGCAGAAGCAGAAAAGTGTACAGTAATGTTCATTAAGGCTGCTGTCGCATGTAGGACCGGAATGCCGGAATCCGGAATCACGGAACGGAAGGTTGAATGTGTGAGTGTATACATGCACGCAGTACATGGAAAAATTCACTAGATTCCGTTCCGTTTTTCCGTTCCGGGCCTACATGGGACGGCAGCCTTAGGTAGGATTTTCATGCGCAGCAAGTTGCTGCAGCAGCAGATTGATGCTGCAACGCTATTCGTTGTTGAGTGTTTTCGATCACGTGGTTGCAGGTCAAAAACACTCAACAACGAATAGCGTTGTAGCATCAATCTGCTGCTGCAGCAACTTGCTGCGCATGAAAATCCTACCTTACTTTAGACTTTATAGCACTTTATAGCTCATTCCAACACAGCGCAGCGCGGCACACGGTGCGGTAGACTACATGCTCGAAAGAGCGATAAGTCGAAAAAAGGAAGAAGAAGAAGAAGGCAGGCGGTGCGGCGAACAATATGCAGTAGCCAACGGAAGGGCTGCTTTGTCGAAAAAGACATCATACACGCGTGAAAAGCAGCCCTCCCATTGGTTACTGCATATTGTTTGCCGCGCCGCATGACGCGACGCGCTCTGTAGGAATGAGCCATTACCGTTTCATATCAAACCTTGGGCCTCGTTTGAAGTTCTTGATATTGGTAGACCTGAAACAACTCCAGAATACAAAATACAGTTAGCTTTGTTGTCATCCTACGAGCCGTGTTGACTTTATTGTATAATTAATTTACGAATTCCGCAAGGTTTCTACGCCCAGTTATTATTATGGATTAAATTTTATTTTTCATTTTCCATCTTTCACTATTCTTGTTTTCATTATTCTTGTTTTCATTACGATACAAATAACCCTGACGGATCTTTGGTCGTCACATATGTAATAATATACGACCGTACACGGCAACAATACAGCTATAACTTAATGGTGAATGCTTCATAATCTCTAACACGTTATAAGAGTCCTATTCGCGGCAAGGATTATCTTATAATCAGTTTCATCATTTCAATTGAAATTCGATCATTGAATTACACTGGAGATGGCTAAGGAGACGAGTGATGAATCCGTTGCTCAAAAAGCGCCAGATTTAAAAAAATCGAGCAACACCAGCGCCGAAGTCAAACCCCTGCAAGTATACCATATACATGTATACAGATGAGAGTCGATTTATTCAATTCATTGTTGATACATTTAGCATCGGGTCCAAGAAAAGATTTCATTAACAATATTTTGGGGAGATATTCAATTTTGTAGCGACTACAAGTTTCGATCAGTCGATTTAATTATATTTTATTTTCGGGATAAATTTACGCGTGAAACTTTATACGGAGTAGTTTTTCCTAGAGTTCGAATTGACTAATTGACTAATGTTATGATCTGTTTGTACTTGTTATTGGCTACGTATTGGATGGTCGTTGCTCATCATCACATTTATAAAATTACAGGACTTGGTGGTCGATTTTTATACTTATATTAATCGCGACTATCGCTACGCGATTTTATAAAGTAACTGAGCCTGATCACGTCTGGTAAGTTGTACTTATTGCAAGATATATTCACAGGTATGAATAGACTAGTTTACCTCACAATGTATTGTTCCTTATTCATTTAGCTGGGACGAAACGCACTTCGGTAAAATGGGGAGCTGGTATATAAACAGGACTTTCTTTTTCGACGTGCATCCGCCTTTAGGGAAAGTATGAAAGCCTGCTGACATTACGTTTTTTCTTTGTTGTATATTATACAATATACATTAGGGTGGTTCAAAAGAGACCTAAGCTCTCAGATGTTGCTGCTCATTCGTTAATATGTTGTTTGTGGTTTTTTTCAAAATATTCCATTTTTGTTTAGCTCTATAGGACAACATTTACTACTGCCTCATTGAAGTTGAAATTTCGAAATTTTGCCATCTTTGGCAATTTCAAAGTTCTCAGATCAAAGTGCTCATCCGGCTACCTCTAGATTCTCATTCAATGAGCATTTTGGTTCAAGACCAGACTCGTACGATAATATTTACGCTGTGGCTATTCGCAAGGTAGAGTGACTCTAATAGAGACACGCAAGAGTCACGCAAAAATTTTGTACTGCTTTTTTTGGACTGCTGAACCACCGGGTGAGTGGCTCGCATGGGTCACGACGCGAAGCGTCGTGACCCAGGCTCACAATTAAGGAAAATCATCCCTCTCGCCCCCATACCACCTAGTGGGCGGATTCTCGGACGGAATTCATACATTTTTTTGTAAGGGCCCCAGTCTCGTTTTATATTATGAAAAAAAAATTAATAATTCGGTCACTCCAATTCTGCGAAAATTTTTGCGTGACTCTTGCGTGACTCTTGCGTGACTCTATCAGAGTCACTCTACCTTGCGAATAGCCACAACGTAATATTTAATATTACCTCGGAGACATTAGAGTTTTTTCGAAATTTAGCGTATTTTTAGAGATTCGATCGCCAGGTGTTGCTCACAAGACAGTTTTTTTCTTACCATCATAAGGAAGAAATACAAGCAGTTTGCAGTCTACAGGACCGTTTTTACTACTGCCTCATTGAGAGTGACTTTCCTTCAAGTGAATTTAGCAAAATGAGGCGGTAGTAAAAATGGTCCCGCAGACTGCAAACTGCTTGTATTTCTCCCTTATGATGGGAAAAAAAAACTGTCTCATGAGCAACACCTGGCGATCGAATGTCTAAAAAAACGCTGAATTTCGAAAAAACTACAATGTGTCTGAGGCAGTACTAAATATTATCGTACGAGTCTCAGCTTAAACCAAAATGCTCATTGAATGAGAATCTAGAGGTAGCCAGATGAGCACTTTGATCTGAGAACTTTGAAATTGCCAAAGATGGCAAAATTTAGAAATTTCATCTTCAATGAGGCAGTAGTAAATATTGTCCTATAGAGCTCAAAAAAATGGAATATTGAATATATATTAATATGTATTCACGCATGAGCAGCAACATCTGAGAACTTAGGTCTTTTTTGAACCACCCTAATATACATACTAGGGCAAATTATTTTGTGGTTCATATTTTTTAATTTACCCTTATATCCCTCAAAATGTGAGTGTATGAGGTCAATATTAGTACCTATCAATATGACCACGGTGCGATTTTTTTTGGCGTGGCCCATCGCAAAAGTATTTTTCCTATTTAATTAACATGGGAACATTGCTTTTTTTAGCGCGAAAAATTGCTTCATCGTCATAAGGTCTTGCTGAATTTGTACAATAAATGTCAATGAACGAGTAAAACTGAAAAAAAAAATTTACCAATTGAAAAAACCTCAAACCCCTTCGTCACTATTCTTGTTCACTGGCAATCGATAAAAAAAAATTGTTTTTCCTTTGCTACTTGTTCATTGACATCTATTTGATATATTCCACAAGACCTTACAACGATCCAGCAATTTTTCCAGCTGCGATATAAGATCAAATTGAAGAAAAGCGATGTTTCCATGTTAATCAAATGGGAAAAATAATTTTGCAATGGGCCACGCCAAACAAAATCGCACCGTGGTCATATCGATAGGTACTAATATTGACCTCATGCACTCACATTTTGAGGGGTGCGAGTGCAAATTCAAAAATATGGGCCCCAAAATGATTTGCCTTAATACATACATATAATTCCTAATCCTTATTCTATTTTTGTTTTCGCAATTTTCCAAAAATTGCGAATCTCTTTTGAAGAATTTATTATTGGTTACCGAGATTCTTTAGGCTTCTGTGTTTGTTTCTTTCCTTTTTCGGCAGTGAATAACTCGATTTGCAGTATGTTATTTCAAATTTGAATCCTGCTTTGCTGCAGATGCTCATAGGCCTCTCTGGATATTTGACAGGCTACAACGGCTCATTTCCTTTCGAAAAACCTGGAGACAAGTATGAAACTACAAACTATATTGGGATGAGAGTAGTGAGTAATGTATAGTTGAATGATAATTCTATTACTATACGATTTTAATATAGGCTTAGTCTGAGGGGTTGCGGACAAGTAGCTTATAGTAGCACTTTTGCAATGTCTACCCTCATGATTGGGTGGGGTGCTGTGCGGAGGTACGATATTCGCTGTGTGCAGAAAGCCAAGTGGCGCCGCGGCCGGCTGAATTCAGCATATTTTGTTGGACTAGCTAGCATTTATTTACATACGCGATACGTTGTTAATGTAATTTTAATAAAAGAACGTTCATATTCGTTATTTCCCATTGGTACGCGAGTCCAGCAAAATTCGCAATTCTCGCTACCATGGGCACTCTAAGTCGTTCTCAGCCGCTATAGTATGGCTCTGCACACAGCGAATAATATATTGTCAATTATAAGCTAGTAGTTATTCAATTGTTAGTATTTTTATAGATATATATGTATAGGGGAAGGTAGGGCAAAACGGACCGGGAGGGCAAAACGGACCGTAGGGCAAAACGGACCGAGAGGGCAAAACGGACCGCCTGAAAAATTTCTTTGGAATTATTATAAAAAATTCAATCATGCATTGTGAAGGTAACCCTCGAACTTAGTAACATTTTGAGGTAGGTCTTAGTCAATCTAGTCGAGTCAATTATCCTTTCTAGTCGTTTGCGATGACTTGACTGAGTCTGACTTGACGTGATTGACTAAGACCTACCTCAAAATATTTCCAAGTTCGAGGGTTAACTTCACGATGCATCATTGAATTTTTTATAATATTCTAAATAAATTTTTCAGGCGGTCCGTTTTGCCCTCTCGGTCCGTTTTGCCCTACGGTCCGTTTTGCCCTCCCGGTCCGTTTTGCCCTACCTTCCCCTATATGTATGATATATTGTATTCTGCGAAACACTCTCACTCAATAAATTTCAATTTCAATTTCAACGATAGCCCAATTGAGGGCATACCTTAATCATCATATATCTTTGCATAGAATTTTTATATCTATAATGACATCATGCTTGGGAACTCTGGTGGAAATAATTCTACAAATTTCTACGATCCATCAGGGACATTGCAAAATTTTGTAGTTCTTCCGTAAGAAATTGTAATTTTATCTAGTTCGTTCGACAAGAACAACCAATTTTTCTGAAAAACTACGAAAATCTCAAATTTTCTATGGGAAGCTATCAAATGATCCAATTTCCCGAGAAATTCGTAGATATTTGTTGGAGTATAAATTTCTACCAGGGAATGGATTATGAATTGATAAAGACTGAGATCAATCTGGCTTTGAATTATGTTTTTTTTTATTGATTCCTTGTCTATCAAATGCCATTTCACAAAAAATGAGTTTCGAGGTGTATGTAAGTCCCTCCAAGTCCTAATGATCACTTCATCCTCTGCTTCACTTCATTTATACAAACATTCACAGTTCTGCACAATGTTGGGGGCAACTATCGTCCCTCTGGGATTTCTCACTGTTTGGGAGTTGACACAGTCCTTATCCTCTGCTGGGTATGCCGCTACCTTTATTTTATGTGGTATGTTGTAGTACACTCATATAAGTTATCAAATTACTGTTTATATGTGATTCATTTATTCTCACAATAGAAGATATTTCTTCTGCACCTTTCCCAGTAAAATCTTTGTCTTTGTTATTGTAATGTATTGATTTACATGAGAAAATTTGTTACAGATGTTGGTCTGCTGACGCTGAATCAGTACATTCTTTTGGACCCAATTCTACTCTGTTTTATGATGTGTGCCTTATGGGGAATGGCTCGAGTCGGTTCGTTACAGCATCAATCATTTACACCAAGTTGGTGGAGCTGGATGGCTTTTACCGGTTTTTCACTTGCATGTACAATCAGTGTTAAATTTGTTGGCCTATTTGTTGTACTTTTGGTTGGAATTTACACGTTACATGAATTGTGGAGAGAACTAGGCGATCTTTCAAAGCCTGTCGTAAGTCCTATTGAATAAGATGGCTTAGAAATGTCGAATCAACCAACCATACCCTTCCCTATTGTCCTTCAGAGACAGGACTTCTATTCATTTCTCTAAAACTACACTAAAGTATAATAATCACCCTGAAAAACCCTGTGAACTGACAAAAAGACTGTTTTTGTTCAACAACCCGATGGAAAAAGTTTTTGCCTAATCATATATAATCATGCATGATCATATCGCACCCCCGGAACAATGTTGTAACAACTCAAAAAATATATTTTCAGGGGATTTTCGTTCAAATGAATGTAAATGCTATTACATGAAGTCTTATGGCGATTTTAAAGAAACAAGATTTTTTTGAGATGTTACAGTGTGGTTTTAGGGGTGCGATATATGAATGTATCTATAATCTATATAGATTCATATATGATCATGCATGATTATATATAGATCATGCATGATTGAATCTGACACCATACATGCTTATAGATAGATCTATATATAATTGCATCTGATCATACCTGGTTAAGACTACCATCTCAGTGATTATATATAATTATATATGCACCTGGATATAATCATACATAGGTCCATGCATAATTGGACCTAATCAGATCTAACTTGAATAAGTTTATACATAGGTTCATTCGTGATTATATCTGATCGGATCAAACTATATCTACTTATATATAATTTGATCTGCTTCCATGTCTATTTATACATAAAGTTATATACCGTGACAATCAGGTGAAACCGAATGGTCCGATTCCCCGGCCGGCGGATATTACGTATTTTTATGGGGTTAGCCACTCGTTGCGCTGAAAAATTTCTAAGGTGATTTGGCCGCGAGGTCGATGCAACAAAACACCCTGAGGATTTTCAGTGCAACGAGTGGCTATCCCCATAAAAATACGAATCATCCGCCGAGTGGAGGATCGGTCCATTCGGTTTCACCTGATTATCACGGTATAACCAGATATAATCATATATAGCTCTATACAGCGTGATTCCCAAGTCGCGGAAAAGATTTCACATACAGATTCCTTGTCGAAATCCAAGAATAAAGTTCCTTATCAAAAACTTCCAGGGTGCCGTCGTTGCTGAGTTATAGAAGGTTTAGTCTACCCAATAAGACGGCCGTAACGTGACGTGCTCAGTCTCGTAGCAATTCTGTCAAACTGATAGTGCCCGCGTCGTATGAACTTTGCTCGAAATTCCGGTTTTTTATTTCGTAATTTTTATTCTTTACGTCGCCCGGTCGGTCATTCTCGTGCTCTACGTCGTTCACCCCGTAGTTGACGTTGTCCAGGTGGTCGAACTGGTGATTGACATTCCCCAGGTCTTTTGCTTCGTAGCGTTCGTTATCTAGGTCGCCAGGCTCGTGATTTCCGTACTCCAGGAACTTTATTCTTAGATTTCGACAAGGAATCTGTATGTGAAATCTTTTCCGCGACTTGGGAATCACGCTGTATATGATCAGATCTGATCAGATATGACTTCATATAGGTCTATATATAATTATATCTGATCAAACTTGACTGATATAAGCCCATGTCTAGTCATATATAGGTCTATATGCAATCATATGTAGGTCTATAAGTGATCAGATCTAACTATATATGGGTATTTCTCTACAAATAGGGCAACTTTCCGTGTAAAAGTCTCCCACCATGTTTTTTCTCTGATGACTGCAGAAAAGTGTTCTAGAGTGAAGATAACAATTAACTAAGTACTATTCAGCATAGGGCCCAAAAAGATTCGCAGTAATATATGATTCATTGAACATTTTAGGAAAAACCTAGCTAATGGGACTGTTACATGTAACAGAGGATTGTTTTTGTATAAAGAAAAGTTAAAATGGCTAATCAAGTTCGAATGGCACGTAAAAAAGTTTTTTTTCAATTTTTTTTTTTTTTCAATATCATTTAATTTTTCTTCGAATTAAAAAAAAAATAATTTTTTTTTGTCTCTCGTTAATTTATTCTTCTTCTTGGATGTCATTGCCTATAAAACACATAAAAAAATCAGTCATTTGGTATTACAAATGGCCCTCTGGCTTCTTTAAGAGCAGGGGACTGTTGCCAGGGGACTGTTAAATCGGGCTTGATTTCAAAATATCGTGAAAACTATTAAAGTATCGACTCTTATCAACGTATACAATGTTTGATGTTCTTTGTTTCGATACAATAGAAAAATTTATAATTTTAATTATGAAAATTGAATATACATTTGTCGCGCCAGGGGACTGTTGTTTGTAGTGGCCCTGACACAAGTTACTGTGGCAAAAGCTCACGTGGGACTGGACGAAATAGCGTCAGCGTGCCTTTGACTTTACGTGGGCCAACTTTACACCGGCTACGTTCCGTTCAACCCGGGATCATCGTTTTATGTACCACAGACAACACTGGGCATCATTTAGAAATTGAGCCAGGGGACTGTTCTTCAAAGTTCGAGACAATATTCAGCCTACTTTTTACACCAATTGAAAGCAATTTTGAAATACGGAAGTAGGGAATTCACAAATAATCATTATTCTTCTTCAAAACAGTGGTGGTGCATTTAGGATTTCGAATGTACTATTTCTCAAATTAGATCCTCTGACAGTTATTCTGCTTTGGTGACCGACCAGGGAACTGTTTTTTCTGTATTCAGATGAATATGGCAAAATAACAGCGCTTTAATTGTAACTTTTTATAATATGCACGAATGAAATAACTTATAAATTTTCATGTTCGCTTATAATTTGAGCAAAAAGGCGTCATTTTGTAATGAAATCGGTGTGAGACACCGAATTTCTCTGTTTGTAGAGAAACACCCATATAGGTCTATATATAATCATATGTAGGTCCATACATGATCAGGTTTGATTAGACTTGATTGATATGAAACCTATATTATGTTTAAATCGCATACACAATTGTGTATATAATATATATATTATGATTAGGTTCAATGATATCTTACTCAATATATAATTACTCCAGTCAATAAAATGAACGTTCATAATCTCTCTCAATGAATAGAATAAATAGCATCTTCAAATTAGTCATTTTTTTCTGCTGAAAAATTTAGAGTGGCCATATTTCCTCCCACTCCCTAAAATACAAAAACATCGTTCGATCATCATAATCAATATTAAGTGCATCATTAAGATTAATAAAATTTACGTGACAAATACATATCGATGCTCTCGGTAGAAAAGTGTCTAACTCCACTTTTTTTCAAAAGGCATTTTTTTGTACGTCATGTTGAGAAATATCATTCTTCATACGTTTTTTGGCTCTCCTGAAAAATTTTCAAAAATGGAGTTAGACAATTTGCTAATTAGAACGTCGATATAGATATTCTAAAAATTTCAACTATTAAATACGTGAAGTAGTAAAGTGGTAGAAGTTTCGACTGATACGCAGGAGGACCCGGGCTCGAATCCAAGTAAGAAACAGTGAGACAATTTTAATCGACAAAAAAAAGATAATTATCAGAAATAACCATAATTCCGGATCATTACAACGTATAAAAGATATAAAAACAATAGTTTATATAATTTTTTAAATTTAATCAACTGTTGTATTTCAATTGTCCAAAACAAATGATTAGATCTGATTAGATCTGATTATATATAGATCATATATAATTATATATAATTAGATATGATTAGACCTGGCCATTTTTTGGATCTGATCATGTATAGGTGATTATGCATGATCATATATAATTAGACAAAAACTTTTTCCATTGGGAAGCTCGGTTCGAAATATTTATGATAAGGCACCGTTTGTTTAATAATGATTCATTCATTTTTACACACATATTAAATGCTATTATTATTGTTTACAGACAAACGCAGTTAAACACTTATTAGCTAGGATTATGTGCCTCATAATACTACCAATAGTTCTCTACATGCTATTCTTCTACATTCATCTCGTTGTTCTAAATAGAAGGTGAGACTGACACAGTCAATATAATATTTCATCCAGACTCTTCTACATGCTGTATTATGCCTATTTAATTTTTCACTCGGCAGAAATGCCAGTTATTTTATTATAGTCAATGTTATTCTCCTTTGTCCGCTTGATGTTAAAAACGCTTTAATAATATCAACCAGTCATCAGAACCAATCATCAGAATGTTACTTATTGTCGATCAATCTTATTACAGTGGAAATGGAGATGGTTTTTACAGTTCTGGATTTCAATCCCAGCTCCGAGGAAATTCATTGCATAATGCAACGATGCCTCGACACTTAGCTTATGGGGCTTCGATAACGTTGAAAAATCATCGTACTGGAGGAGGCTATCTACATTCTCATTGGCATTTGTATCCTGAAGGAATGGGGGCTCGGCAACAGCAGGTATCATTCTTCAATATGCAGAACTTGTTTCATTGACTCAAAATTCCGTCTGCCACTTTCTTTGAACATTCAAATGATCCAATAGCATAGAAATTCGAATTCGACCTTCCTTATATCCCAGGCATTCCTCAGGTAACTACGTATTCTCATAAAGATGAAAATAATCGATGGTTAGTCAAGAAGTTTGATACCAACGATATACCGTCGGATGCCATACAAGTGAAACATGGTGACTTGATCCGACTGGAGCATGTAGTTACTCGGCGAAATCTGCACTCACATAAAGAAGTTGCCCCTGTTTCAAAGAAACATTACCAGGTCACTGGCTATGGAGAGGTAAGCATCAAAATAGTATTTTTCGTACCTAGCCCGTAAAGTAGGATTTTACGGCCGAGTAAGGATTACGCGTCTGAGGACCGGCGAAGCCGTTAGAGGAACGCCCAATCCTCACGAGGTAGTAAAATCTTACGGCCGAGGTGCGAACAACATTTTTTGATCGAGTATCCGTAATAAGTACGAGTTTTCGGATACTCGATCGAATATAGTATATATATAACGGTATGAGATTTATGTCGGCTCAGTATCGGACAACTTTGGATGGCTATTGTATAAAAAAAATATATCCGTTGAAAACATTTTCGTCTCAGTTTTTGATGAGGCACACACTGGTGCAAGGGAAAGGCCTTATTCTGATACACTCCGTGTGGAAGATACGTGAACTAAATGTTGCATTAGAAATTCCAATTTTCAGAATGGTACTGGCGATGCAAATGATGTTTGGAAAGTATTGATAGTGAATGGGCAAGAGGATGATATTGTGGAAACTGTCACGAGCAAGTTGAGATTTGTACATTATCTTCATCACTGTGCGCTCACAAGTAGTGGTAAAACATTGCCTAAGTGGTAAGTCTTGCTCACAGGGTATGAAGAATAAAAATTCATTGAAATTTTGATTTACTGGAGTGATATTATGTTGATAACAATTTCTTATTCAGGGCATACAGCCAGCAAGAAGTTTCCTGTAACCCGAACATGCGGGACAAAAATTCTTTGTGGAACATCGAAGATAACGTTTTTTCCAAACGTGAGTTATCATAACTTATTATATTGCATTGAACTTGGTGATCCCTTATTTCATCATTCTTATGCATTGATCTATAAAACATTCATGTAATATGCTATTGAAAATCATGATAGATACTCATTTGAATCCTGCAGATAAATGTTATCAAATTATGAAATATTTTCAATAGTGCCGAACGTTAGTTTTCAAGTATACGCTCCCGGTTTTCTGGAAAGGTTTCTAGAATCGCATGCAGTTATGCTGCAAGGAAATTCCGACTTGAAACCCAAGGAAGGAGAAGTTACCTCGAGGCCATGGCAATGGCCCATAAACTATAGAGTAAGAGAGTGTTGACAAGTCATTGGAGGATCTAATGACAATTTTATTATGGCATTGCCATTACCCAATTATCGATAAACAATCGAAAACCATGATCATTGGTGCTTGAAAATGGAGTTAAACATGATAATAAATAGCATCAGTGATGCCAAATGCCAATTAATGAAATATCTCCTTCATGATTAATATGATTTTTCTTCTCAGGGACAATTTTTTTCCGGTAGTAAAAATCGGATTTACTTACTTGGCAACCCAATTATATGGTGGGGAAACATAGCGTTTCTAGTCCTCTTTTCCATAGTGTATCTATGTGCCTCGGTGCAAGAACAGCGAGGATATTTACAGAGTTCTAATACTCGAAATCACCGAGGAAACTCACTCGACGCTGGAGCTTGGATGTTTGTCGGATGGCTGTTGCATTATGTACCATTTTGGGCCATGGGACGTGTGCTGTATTTCCACCATTACTTCCCTGCCTTGTTGTTCAGTTCCATGTTGACGGGAATCACATTGAACTATATCATTGAGACTATACCTACACTGATTCCTGGTGTGATTGGGAATACCATTTATCATTCCATCGTGGGGCTGGTCCTATCTGGCACTATATACAGGTACTTATCTGCGCAGAATATTCACAGAATCCTGAAAGTGCCAAAAAATCCATTCATAATTCATTCATTTCTTATTCCTTTTCAGCTTCTACCTATTCTCTCCATTAGCGTATGGTATGGACGGTCCTTCTGCTTCGGATCCAGAAAGTCCACTACACCCACTGCGATGGATGGATTCTTGGGAGTTCTAAAGCATGTTCATGAGTGTTTCAATGAATAAATAACGAATATAGGCAACCGAGCTTCCATGAAGGCTGATAATATACAAAACCTTGGGTTTGTTATTTTAATATATGTATTATCGATATCACACATTTCATATCACATTTGTGTATATAGATACACCATATAATTATTGTTGAACGCCACATCTTACATTTGCTCAACAGATGTTATATTTTAATCAATTTATTTCAACACGTGGATCTCAAATATATTACTATAAACGAAAACAAAAAGGATTCAATCACGATCTACTCGTTTGAAATAATTTCACGGAAAATCCAATTTTTCTCATAGGATATGCATATTCAGGGGTGTCGAAAATAAACTTTGTTTAGAATCATTTTCATGCTGATACTCTGAATGAGGGATGTTGATGAGAAGTAGCTTCGCCTGAAAAGAGAGGCCTATAGATCAATTTGAAGTATATAGGTAGCTATATCCACTTATTTGAACGAGATTACTTTTTCCCATATAATTGACACAGGGAAAAAAAAAAAATTTTACCACAAAAATTATAACTTGGCTAAAAATTAAGATATTGAGCTGATTTTGGGCTCATTTTTTATTTCGAAAACTCAACAAATACGATCCGAAAATTCTGAAAAAATTCACATAATTCTTTCGATATAATTGTTTCATAAGACAAAATTATCATTTTTTTCGTCAGCGGTCAACTTTTCGACTATTTGAAACGGCGTGGAATACCTCATAAACTTCACATCAAAATCTATCATTTTGAGTTTCAGCAGAAAAAAAAAGTAAAATACCGACAAGTTTACTTTCGACACAGCCTAATGCATATATTTTGGGAATTGCCATTTCTTATTCGTGATAAATAAAGAAGATGTTTTTAACACCAGGTTCTCGTCTTACATTACATTAATTCCTAGTAAAAATCGATAGCCTATGACAAAGTTGTTTTTCGGCATAGGCATTGAAAAGTCACTTTATGATGCCCGTCTTCGATCCATAAAGTAGCACTTTATACGGCTGATTTCAGAAATGCCCACTGAAATATACACTCAGCAACAAAATTAACGGCGCACCCGGCACTCGGTGAAATAATGCCGATTTTCAAAATACTGTAACTCGATGAAAAATTGTCGAAAAAAATCATTCGGGAAAGCATTTTGAAGGGTGAAACTTCATCTTCAAGATGGTTTTTGAAAATTCTTCCTACAGCTATTCTTGACGTCATGGCGTAGGTTTGAGTGCCGAGTTGCAAAACGCTAGAGAAAACAAGTTTTTCAAAGTTCTCTATGGGGCGTTAAAAGAATCGCAGCGAACTTTCGAGACAAGCATTTTGTAGCCTGGAATCTCCTCTTCAAAATGGTTCCTGGAAATTTGTCGCACGATTTTTTGTCACCAAGTTATCCGACTTTTGGTGAAGTACTAAGGGCCGAATCGACGAGTAGGCGATTGATTTGGCGTTATCCAGGATGCACCGCGAGGAGGTACAGTCTGCCATGCATCCCGTGTTTGCGGGTTTGTGTGTGTGTGTGTGTGTGTGTGTGTGTGTGTGTGGGTATGTGGGTGTGTGTGTAGGTGTGTGGGGGGTGGGTGTGTGGGGTCGATCCTGCCCTTATCGACATTGCTTCACCCAGTGGCGTAACTATAGGGTGGCATGACTGGTAAAATGCCACGGGCCTCCGACCGGAGAGGGCCGCCGGCCCGAGAGGGCCGCGAGCACAGGAGGATGCTAACATTTATTTCCACAAAATTTAGTAGGATTTATTATATTTGTATTTAATTAATTCAAGTTACCTACTAAAGTATACAGACCCGAATTGAACAAAAAATGTATCAAGATTTGAACGCGTACGTAAGGAGAAGATATCGCCCAGTTTTAGAACGCATCCGGCACGTAGCATTAAAGTTCTCGCCACTTGTAGACGCGGCGCTGTAGCAACCTTTATTTACACCTTCATTGTAACAACGCTGTCAGTTACCAAAACAGCAACGAAAAATGCACACAATAATTATAGTAGCGATTGTACATACGTCCGTTACGTAGTGATTTATTAAGAAGAGACTACAACGTTGGTTGAGCTTTTTTACATTGAGAGAGGGCCCCATCCCATGAATTTGCCACGGGCCTCAACGGTATAGTTACGCCACTGGCTTCACCAAAAGTCGGATAACTCGGTGACAAAAAATCGTGCGATGAATTTCTAGAAACCATTCTGAAGAGGAGATTTCAGGCTATAAAATGGCTGTCTCTAAAGTTCGCTGCGATTTTTTTAACGCCCCATAGAGAACTTTGAAAAACTTGTTTTTCTAGCGTTTGGCAACTCGGCACTCAAACCTACGCCATGACGTCAAAAATAGCCGCAGGAAGAATTTTCAAAAACTATCTTGCAGATGAAGTTTCAACCTTCAAAATGCTTACCTGAATGATTTTTTTCGACAATTTTTCATCGAGTTACAGTATTTTGAAAATCGGCATTATTTCACCGAGTGCCGGGTGCGCCATTAGTTTTGTTGCTGAGTGTAATAATACTGGAACGCGCGCCGACGGCTCTGGGCCGTATAGAGAGGAATAGCTCCGAAGCAGCGCTGGTACTATCCTCGTCTTTGTTGGTACAGTCTCGTCCGAAACTTTAATTTACCAATACCATAGAACTTATATTACTGGGTTGCGATTCTGTAACTCTCCGCTAACTCCGCTAACTCAGCGGAAACCGTTGGTTGGCTGAGGAGCGTCCAATCGGAAACCTTTTCGGATCGGTAGTCGTACGGCGCCGTGGGCTTTGCCCGGCCGCTAGTCGTAACAAACGCGAGGCCCTAATTTTTTATTTTTAATAATAATTCATAAATATATTATAATATAGATTGTACTATTTATTTTAATGAGAAAGATATTATTTGATATTGAATATAATATTTCATTAATTAAATTCAATATTGATATAGATTTACTAAGTTTATTTTAGTATTTATTTTTACGCGCGAGAGAACTAGGCGGTAATGCTTTAAAGTATTAACAATTTTCTAACCATTTATTCGATTGAAGTGAAACTTTCCAGAAAACTTATTTGGACCTTGATGAACAACTTTCTCACTGGAAGTTTTCGGTTGCTCGAAATTCGTTCGACTTCCGAAGCCCTTTAAGATATTCATAACTGATTTTTGCAATGTCGCGGAAAAAAATTAATAACTTTCTTGGTAATAATAATATAATAGTAGATTATGCTGTTAGGGAGAGAGGTGAGCGATTTTGATGAGGGTGAAGTTTGCTGCGCGAGCGAAGCGAGGGCAGCTTCACCCGAATCAAAATCGCGCCTGTCTCCCTGACAGCTTCATGTAATGCGTTCATATCATGCCTATGACGCGCACTTTTGCTCCCTAGGTTTGATAAGTAACCAAATCGCGTGTCTGCGCATGCGTCGAATAACATATCACGACCGAGGGAGATATGTGAGTCTTCTGTCCCGTAAGACATGCTCGATATGGGGTTATTTTGACGCATGTAGGATAAAAACCTTTTTATTTTTTTAACCAATCCTGAAACACTATAATACATGATTCCTGCCAATTTCGTTCAAAAATTCTGAAAATTGAGTAAGCTAAAGCGAGTTGAAGTCAAAATAGACGAGAATTAAAATAATAGACCGATAAAAATAATAAACAGATCGATCCGAAACGATCTCTGATTGGACGCTCCTCAGCCAACCAACGGTCTCCGCTGAGTTAGCGGAGTTAGCGGAGTAAACGGAGAGTTACAGAATCGCAACCCTGGAAGGGGAATAGGACCTGTCGGGCTGACGCCAACATGTTGAGACAGAGATATACAGTCCGATCCCTAGGGAAGAAAGACTTTCCACACGGTCTTTCCTCCCAAGGGAGGCAAAGCTTCTTTTTGCTCCCTCTCTGTCGGGAGCGAAATAGGCCTTTCCGTTCATGTGCGAAGAAAAAAATATAGTATGGGGCGCGCCCGTAAACCGTTTTTCACTCGAATAATGATTTCAGAACTCGCTTTCGGCTTGCCTTTAGTTCGTACTGAAATCATTATCCTCGCCTAAAAACACTTGTTCACGGGCATGCCACAAACATAATATACTATTGTACTACGTATGTATACTGATTGCATGTATATCTGTTTTTGTATCGTGATCTTTTCACGGAGTTGATATCCATCGAACCGCTACACTCATGAACTTGCAATTTGATGTCCTTGATACCGAAATCTAGCTTCCTATTTTTTGAGAAGTGTGAAATTTCCGAATGAATTTTACGGATTCTTAGGAAAATAATTACCAATCAGACAGCGTTACAGATTTCACCGGTGTTTACCGCGCATCTCTTGTATTGCAAAACAGTTGTTGAAAACAGCTTTGGTGCATGAAAATATTAAATACTTGAGCGCCTGCGAACAATGATGAAATCGCACATTTGTGCACTGGGTGTGGTAGGCTGTTTTTTTTGGTCAAAATTTTTTTCATGGATATTACCTGCTGAATAGTTAGGTTTCACATTCAGACAATCAAATGACAGATCACGGCTAAAGCAGTAAAAGTTCATTTGGTTCCAATGACTTGACTTAACTACTAACGAACGTGGATTTGGAATAGATCAAATGAACGTTCGTTGATAATTAACGACAAGAGATTTGTACGGAACGACTCAAGGGGCTCTTGAATCTGGTGTATTAACAGTTAATGACAAAAATCTCACAGTTGGTGAATGTTCTTTCGGATCAAATGTTCGCTAAATTCTGATCTAGTTGTGCACGTTTCATTGACTATAAACGATCTTTTCTATCAGTGTACAACCTGTATAATTCTCCAAATGAGATTTCTTGACCGAATAGAATATTCCGTGTGTTTTGCACGAGCCCCAGAATTCATGTGTTGATTGTAGTAGATGAAATTCGATTTTATTACAAATGACTACAAGTTGATCTCCATACCGAGAAGATTCGGTGAGAGTAGACAGCCCCCTTCCTACGCCAAAACTAACACAGGCGCGCACCGCGTGCGTGAGGCTCGGCGGGCGGGGCTAAGCGACCAGTGGTGCTTCTACCGAATCTTCCGCGCTAGGCCGAGTCCGCATAGCCCACCTTGATACTTAACCTAAAAAGCAATCATCGCACTGAACACGGAAAAGAATGACCGCGAATAAAATGAATTTGCCTGATGTGAACATTTATTTTCGAAATTTATGAACGAATTTAAAATCAAATATCAATTAATTGGATTTAAGGAATGGATAACCAAGGCAATTTTAATTTCCTGTGAGACGAAAGAATTATTATATCAGGTATGGAAGAAGGATCCTAACAATGAAACTCTAAAATCGGAATACAAAAACTATTCCAAAGTTTTGAACAAAGTAATAAGAGGGGCAAAAATAATACACGATCGTAGGCAAATAGAAAATAACTGTGATAAACCGAGAAACCTTTGGAATATAATTAATAAAAAATTAGGCAAAAGTAATATAAAGGACAATTATGTTAATTATCTATATGATGAGAAAAATAATAAAATAACAGAAAATAAGGACATTGCAAATCACATGAATGAATATTTCAGCTCGGTTGGTGAAATATTGAATAGTAAAATCACACAGCCGTATAATAGTAAGGTTCAACTACCAAAGATGAATCAGAAATCTATCTTTATTTATCCCACAAATAATTCGGAAATATGCCAAATAATAAAGGGTATGAAACTAACCAATGGAGGAACGGATAACATTAATTCCAAAACACTTAAATTACTACAAGAGTACATTATAGACCCACTAGTTCACATTATTAACCTCTGCATTGCACATTCTACTTGGCCAAACAAACTAAAAGAAGCGGTAATTATACCAATACATAAAGCTGGAAATAAGAACATTGCTTCAAATTACAGACCAATATCCTTAATATCAAATATAGCGAAGATCTTTGAGAAAGTCATACATAATAGAATTTGGAATTTTTTTAAATTTGGACAAAATAATATCTGAAAAGCAATACGGTTTTATAAAAAATAAAGGTACAAAAGATCCAATTACGTTAATTACAAAGCTTATATATGAAAAATTGGACAAGAGTACTCCAATTGCAGTTACATTCCTTGATTTAGCTAAAGCTTTTGACACAGTTAATCATAGATTACTGCTAGATAAATTATATAACTACGGAATCAGAGGTACAGCCATTAAACTCATTTCTAGCTACTTGGACAACAGACAACAAAGAGTAAAAATCAATGATTGTAAAAGTGTTAATAGGATTATAAGGACTGGAGTTCCACAGGGTACTGTATTAGGACCTTTGCTTTTTATTATATATGTAAATGATTTATTAACAAGTATGCCAACCCATTCAATTGTTTCCTATGCGGACGACACAGCTATAATAGCTACTGATACTTCCTGGTCTGGAGTAGAAGCTAAAATGAATAGCTACCTACAAAACATAGGCGTCTGGTTGGCACTTAATAGGCTATCACTAAACGTGAACAAAACAGTATACATGACATTTGGAAATTATGGGGATAGTGTTCCAAATGAATTAGAAATAAAAATCAATGGAAGAACATTAAACAGAGTCCAAAACACTAAGTATTTAGGGATAATCTTTGATTATAATATGAAATGGTTGAACCATATAGAGTATATAATTAATAGGACCAAATATTTGGTGTTTGTCATGAGAAAAATGGCAAAATTTATGGATATAAAAACGTTAAGGATGATATATTATGCACTATTCCAC
The DNA here is from genome assembly GCA_963992785.1 of Tenthredo livida. Classification (NCBI taxonomy): domain Eukaryota; kingdom Metazoa; phylum Arthropoda; class Insecta; order Hymenoptera; family Tenthredinidae; genus Tenthredo; species Tenthredo livida. Next base: position 8,764,360 of record OZ023073.1, read on the forward strand.
AGTATTATTAATTATGGCATAACTGCGTGGGGAGGAGCATACTCAAACACGCTTAATTTATTACAATCTTTACAAAACAGAATGCTAAAGATTATAAACAGAAATCAATTCACACCCACTGATAATCCAATGAATCTGAGTCAAATGTTTTCATACGAATCGCTTATATATCACTATAATTCGTTAAAACAGGAATTCATGAACTCAATCAGTAAAACTAGAAACAAAAGTATACAAGTGCCACATAGACAAAAAACTATAAGTAATAAAAACAGCTATGTAAAAGCTATTAATGTATTTAATGAATTACCAAATGAATTAAAAACTATAAACACTAAGAATTACAAAGCTATCCTAAAGAAATGGGTTAGGAATAATATATAGAGAAGCAGAAACTATCATAAGACGAATAAATACATAAGGTTGTTGTCAAGATCTTTCTAAATGTTAATTGTTAAGTAAATTATAGTATTTTATTTTGATTGAAAAAAAAAAAAAAAAAAGAAAAACTCTGGAAGTTTTATTAGTTTTAACTTTTTTAGTTTTTAAGTTCGTTCAGTATTTAAGGTTATACTGGGGTTGCGTACAGATAACTACGTTTATCTCTGCGACAATTTACTGTTATGTATGATAATATGTGATATGTAAATTTTTACTGGTAATAATAATAAATAATAATAAAAAGTATTGATTATCAGTGTTTAGGATCGATATTTGAGACGAAATGGAACAGGTAAGTGGAGGGTAAATCATTGAAGACAGCATGGTCAAGAATTGGTTTATTTATTGATTTATAGATTTATTTATTTATTAACAGAAAAATGAAATTCATCAACGATTATTGGTTAATCGAGGGATCCATTGCTGTTGAATTATGGCGTACGTCCAAACTTATTGGAGATTGAATGCTTGGGAATTGAAGAGAGGCTACCGATGAGCCACTGTCGAACGTAGTAGACTTTTACTCAAACCATTTTTGTTTCTCAACGACTACTTCTATCGAAGACCGGAGTGCTGGCATGTACCTCAGCAAGGCTTCATAGCGTGCGGAGGGGCTTTGTCGCAGGAGTTTGTAGTGCGATGAGGTAGCGTACGAGGAGCTTCGTGGCAAGCGTTTGTAGCACGTCCACAACATTCATCGAACATTTCTTGCTCGTCCAATGAGCATTCAACGTTCATGTCTCGTAGCAGGCGGAGAAGCTCCGTCTCAGATGTTCGTGGTGCGACGAGGCAGTGTACGAGGAGCTTTGTTGCAAGGGTTCGTAGCACGTCGACGATGTGCAGTCCTTCTCTGGACTCTGGCCAAGCCTTGCCGCACAAAAATTTGATAGAAAATGCTCGTCGACGCACTGCGAACTCTGGCAACGAAGCTCCTTGTACGCTGCCTCATCGCACTGCGAACATCTGCGACGAATCTCCTTCGCCTGCTACGAGACATGAACGTATAATGGTCATTAGACGAGTAAGAAATGTTTGATGAATATCGTCGACGGGCTAAGAACCCTTGCAATAAAGCTCCTCGTACGCTGCCTCGTCGCACTAGGAACATCTGCGACGAAGCTCCTTCGCCTGCTATGAGACATGAACGTTGAATGGTCCCTAGACGAGTAAGAAATGTTCGATGAATATCGTCGACGGGCTACGAACCCTTGCAACGAAGCTACTCCGTACGCTGCCAAGCCTCGCCGACGCTGTTGCTAGCTCTCCCTTCTTCGATCCCTGCTTGGTTCTCGATCACTCTTCGCAGTCTATTGCCTGAGGTCAGCTTGGACAACGACGCCGGCGATATTTCTCCTCAAGAGTTAGCGGGCGATCAGTCATTGGGTACGTAGGATACAAAGTTAACGGACATCAAATGACTTATGAGACTTATAAATTCCCATGATAGTCAGTTATACTCTCACCTTGCTGTTTCAGAGGAAGTAACGATGTCCTGGGATGGCAACATCTTCTTCAACGAGTATGAGTTTATTCTTCTCAGACACCTGATTTACGACGAACTACAAACTCCTGCGACGAAGCCCCTTCGTACGCTATGAAGCCTCGCTGAGGTACATGTCAGCACTCAGGTCTCCGATAGAAGTAGTCGTTGAGAAACAAAAATGGTTTGAGTAAAAGTCTACTACGTTCGACAGTGGCTCATCGGTAGCCTCTCTTCAATTCCCAAGCATTCAATCTCCAATAAGTTTGGACGTACGCCATAATTCAACAGCAATGGATCCCTCGATTAACCAATAATCGTTGATGAATTTCATTTTTCTGTTAATAAATAAATAAATCTATAAATCAATAAATAAACCAATTCTTGACCATGCTGTCTTCAATGATTTACCCTCCACTTACCTGTTCCATTTCGTCTCAAATATCGATCCTAAACACTGATAATCAATACTTAAATCCAATTAATTGATATTTGATTTTAAATTCGTTCATAAATTTCGAAAATAAATGTTCACATCAGGCAAATTCATTTTATTCGCGGTCATTCTTTTCCGTGTTCAGTGCGATGATTGCTTTTTAGGTTAAGTATCAAGGTGGGCTATGCGGACTCGGCCTAGCGCGGAAGATTCGGTAGAAGCACCACTGGTCGCTTAGCCCCGCCCGCCGAGCCTCTCGCACGCGGTGCGCGCCTGTGTTAGTTTTGGCGTAGGAAGGGGGCTGTCTACTCTCACCGAATCTTCTCGGTATGTCCAAAAGTGAGGCTATGTACATACAATATGTAATTGAAAAAAAAAAGCTGAAAGAAAACCACAATTTCTATTTATAATGTTGAAAGTGGAAGCAAAAATCATTATTTTAGACTTTTCTATTTCTGGCTGTTCAATGTATCTCTATTTCTTAAATGTCTTCGTCCTCGCTTCCGATCTCTTCTTCTTCGTTCAGCTATTCTTCTTGGATAATATTTTTATTTTTATTTTTATTTTTATTTATTTTATTTTTTTTATTTTTCTTGGCTCAAGTTATTCTTTTTTTCTGTGTAGCAGCACAAGCCCAGAATTATTGTTAAAATAATTTTTGGAAAACACGCATCTGCCAAGTAAAACGCTCGCCAAATACGAACCCGCAGGGCTACGCAATCGATATTTGTTGCGTTTTGTTGGGGAAGGATAGTACTTTCAGATGCCGGAAGATTTAGAGTGAGATCAGGAGAGAATTAAAAGTTATGTATAGTAATGTTTACGAGGAGAAGAAAAACAAACAAACAAAAATCTTATTTTCAACCACCGATAATTTCACCAAGAATTGTCTGATTTGAGTTCGTCAAAAACGGAAATGAAGATTAGGATCCATAGTAAAATTTAAGACCAAAACGAAGTTGATACATGAAGAATTAGTCGAGTTATTCGCTTTTGAACGAATTAAGAACTGAGAGTGAGATTATTGCGAAATTCTTTACTACAAAAAGGCAAATTTAGCCTACTGGAACATGATCAAGGGATTTCTTTTTTATTGTCTACCATTGATTTTTCTGTTATTGGAACATCTCTTATACCTAGGGTAACACGAAATTGAAATTGTTTTTTTTTTTTTTTTTTCGTATTATGCGCACGTTTTGGGTAGTTCTGTCCCATTGTGCGTCGTCTGAAGATATCAGTCGTGGGTATATTCAATATGGGTAGATCGCTTGTTCGTGGTATCTGACAACGTTATCATTGACGAACATAAATAAGAGAGCCTCTATTAGACTGACCTGTTTCCTCAGAATCGCTCTGTATACAGGGTGCCTTTCAATTAGTACCCAGATAACAATCGTGCGACGCACGTTATTTGCACGACGTGAAGGTACACGTCTGCGTGCGAAAATGCATCATTTTCGCCGGCATGATGTGACAGGCACTCAGTGCGAGCGCAATGTGTCGCATCCTGCGGTCACACGTGTAAACACGCAATGCAAGACCGTGCGACGTGCACTACGTGCTCGCACTATGCCTGGACGATGCCTGCACGCTGTGCTGATTGCACGCGTGCGGGCATAATGTCCATCAATGGCGCGCGCATCTGTCTGCTTAACTGCATGCAGTAGTGCGGTTCATCCACACGACTGCGTGCATAATGTATCGCATACTGCACGCATTTTGTTATCTGGGTAATTCAAACCTACATAGGGTAATTTCTCTTTGAAATAGAAAATAATTTTTCACCAAAAAAAAATGAAAAGTAACTTTTAAAAACTCAAAAAAAAAAAAAAACATCAACAAAAGGGACCCGCCTCACGTCCTCAGATCTTTCCGAATTTTTTCGAGCTGAAACTCCTTATCGAAAAACAGCATCCCAATTTTTTCAGGATTTTTACCCCTTTATTTTCGAAGTTATATAGTTTTATGAGTCTCGTTTATTCATTTTTTTCTTGCGTCTTTTTTCCACCATACATTTTTTTCAAAACATAGGATTGATTAATTAATATTCTGTTGTTCTTTTTATTTTTTATTTATTTTTTATTCTCTTTAAAACTTTCGCAAAGTTCTTTTTACCTCATAGGTAAAAAACATCGCCCCCCAGGACTAGCTCTGATATACAGTGTTTTTTCTTTTCTTTTTTTTTCTTTCTTTTTTGTTTTGCCAACAGCACCCTAACAAATAAATACAATAATAGTATACAATTTTATATATCTAGTATATTATATAATTATATTATATACAGCAGTGTATATTTTCATCAAACACTTTGAATTATATAAAAAGAAGAGCGGAATAGTTAACGCTATATAATAATAATAATAATAATAATAATAATAATAATAATAATAACAATAATAATAATAATAATAATAATAATAATAATAATAATAATAGTAATAATAATAATAAAAATATTCAATTATAGTCATAATAATGATGATTGATGATAATAATGTAATTTACATACTTATACCTAGAGTATATACATACATATACCGAGAGGTTTCGTCGAAAGAACCCGGGCCAAGCGCGCAGGCGCTGATTTATTCGAATCTCATTGGTTGGCAGAATCGCGCTAGCAGTTACACCAACTTTTCAGTAATATCCCTAGTTCTGTCGTCTGCTAGATTCACGAGACACATAACATAGGGATATTCGTGGCAAGTCTGAAATCGGCGGTCCTCGTGATCTTGGACCGGGCTCTTTCCACGAAACCTCACGGTATATATACCGGGAATATTCGGTGAATTAGAACGATCCCCTTCCTACGACCAAACTAACACAGGCGCGCACCGCGTGCGTGAGGCTTGGCGGGCGGGGCTGAGCGACCAGTGGTGCTTCTACCGAATCTTCCGCGCTAGGCCGAGTCCGCATAGCCCACCTCGATACTTAACCTAAAAATCAATCATCGCACTGAACACGGAAAAGAATGAACGCGAATAAAATGGATTTGCCTGATGTGAACATTTATTTTCGAAATTTATGAACGAATTTAAAATCAAATATCAATCAATTGGATTTAAGTATTGATTATCAGTGTTTAGGATCGATATTTGAGACGAAGAGGAACAGGTAAGTGAAGGGTAAATCATTGAAGACAACATGGTCAAAAATTGTTTTATTTATTGATTTATTTATTTATTAACAGAAAAATGAAATTTATCAACGATTATTGGTTAATCGAGGGATCTATTGCTGTTGAATTATGGCGTACGTCCAAACTTATCGGAGATTGAATGCTTGGGAATCGAAGAGAGGCTACCGATGAGCCACTGTCGAACGTAGTAGACTTTTACTCGAACCATTTTTATTTCCCAACGATTACCTCTATCGGAGACCGAGTGCTGACATGTACCTCAGCGAGGCTTCATAACGTGCAGAGGGGCTTTTGTCGCAGGAGTTTGTAGTGCGATGAGGTAGCGTACGAGGAGCTTCGTTGCAAGCGTTTGTAGCACGTCGATGATATGCAGTCCTTCTCTGGACTCTGGCGAAGCCTTGCCGCATAAAAATTTGATAGAAAATGCTCGCCGACGCACTGCGAACTCTGGCAACGAAGCTCCTCGTACGCTGCCTCGTTGCACTGGGAACATCTGCGACGAGGCTTCTTCGCCTGCTACGAGACATGAACGTTGAATGGTCGTTAGACGAGTAAGAAATGTTCGATGAATATCGTCGACGGGCTACGAACCCTTGCAACGAAGCTACTCGGTACGCTGCCAAGCCTCGCCGACGCTGTTGCTAGCTCTCGTTTCCTCGATCCCTGCTTGGTTCTCGATCACTCTTCGCAGTCTGATCCCTGAGGTCAGCTTGGACAACGACATCGGCGATATTTCTCCTCAAGAGTTAGCGGGCGATCAGTCACTGGGTACGGAGGATACAAAGTTAACGGATATCGAAAAGACTTACAAGACTTATAAATTCTCATGATAGTCAGTTATACTCTCACCTTGCTGTTTCAGAGGAAGTAACGATGTCCTGGGATGGCAACATCTTCTTCAACTCGTATGAATTTATTCTTCTCCGACACCTGATTGTCGACGTACTACAAACTCCTGCGACAAATCCCTTCCGCACGCTATGAAGCCTCGCTGAGGTACATGTCAGCACTCGGTCTCCGATAGAGGTAGTCGTTGAGAAATAAAAATGGTTCTAGTAAAAGTCTACTACGTTCGACAGTGGCTCATCGGTAGCCTCTCTTCGATTCCCAAGCATTCAATCTCCGATAAGTTTGGACGTACGCCATAATTCAACAGCAATGGATCCCTCGATTAACCAATAATCGTTGATAAATTTCATTTTTCTGATGATAAATAAATAAATCAATAAATAAAACAATTTTTGACCATGTTGTCTTCAATGATTTACCCTTTACTTACCTGTTCCACTTCGTCTCGAATATCGATCCTAAACACTGATAATCAATACTTAAATCCAATTGATTAATATTTGATTTTAAATTCGTTCATAAATTTCGAAAATAAATGTTCACATCAGGCAAATTCATTTTATTCGCGTTCATTCTTTTCCGTGTTCAGTGCGATGATTGCTTTTTAGGTTAAGTATCGAGGTGGGCTATGCGGACTCGGCCTAGCGCGGAAGATTCGGTAGAAGCACCACTGGTCGCTTAGCCCCGCCCGCCAAGCCTCACGCACGCGGTGCGCGCCTGTGTTAGTTTGGTCGTAGGAAGGGGATCGTTCTAATTCACCGAATATTCCCGGTAGGTATACACATACCTACGTGATATACAATATAATTATAGAATTTTAACATCTATACAACAGCCCGCGGCGCACCTATGGAGCAAATACATACATTTAATGATACAATATAGGTACTAGAATATTTATTACTATACTTTATATTCACAATTTATTATTATAATCTTATACGATACAATGAATAATAATAATGATAATAATAATGATGATAATCCGAAAAATCATGTGATTATTAAAATAACTGTAATGTAATAACAATAATAGCGCAATAATAATGAATTAGACAAAAAGTTGTGAGATTGATTGAAGAAGAATACATATTAATATTATTATCAGTGCATGCGAGTATAAAACTATACTCCTTAACGATCGTGTTTCGTTAGTTCGAGGGGTTGCTGGTCCGGCCAGGGTTCCCTCTAAGCAATAGGCAAAGGAGCGTCCTGGTCCGAATAGCACCTAAATTGATCCGACGCGGGCACTGCTCGCCTTACACTCTTGAATCGGCCCTGTCTTGGTCCATCATAAGCCCTCTGATTGGTCGACTAAGATCTCCTGTAGCTCCTGAATTATTAGACCCTGGGAGTTTTGGTAAAGGAACTTTAGTCTTAGATTTTCGGGAGGAGTACACCCACCTTCTTCTTCTTCTTCTTCCTTGGACTTATCACCCGTTAGGGCATGTAGTCGAGGAGTATACCCACCAAATATGGTGCGCTCAACCTGGGTCGCCCTGTATAAAATCAGTAGACGGGAAACCACACAAAAGTTGTATAGAGTGACGTCAGTATACGAGATAGTTCCGACGTAGATAGCGCCAGTATCGCAGACAGAAACCGTTCGCTACACTAGCAGACGCGTGTTGTCATTTCATATTTTTAAATCCAAATAAAGGAAATAAAAGAAAGTACGAGCAATGCTTAATGCAAAATTTGAACGTACAAAAACTGGCGAATACCTCCCAAAAGCCACTTAGGTGCGAAAACCTCACACCAAGTACATTTAAGTGATAGCCACCAACAAAAATGTTTCGATAGGTTAATTATCTTAAATCCTACGATCTTGAGCTTTTGAGGTTATGCGAATCGACTGACGTGTAAAATTCATAGTGATAAATGGAATAATAATTGTGAACGGATAATTTTACGATTAGGCTTACCTGGTATGACACAAGACTGTTAGATGACTATTAACTGACTATTACCTCTAAATTTTATTCACTTATACATTGTAGATTTGGCTTATTCCCATTCATGAATGCAATTATCGGAGGAAACGGTGTTTTGGGGATTCAATTTTCTAGCAAGTCACCGCCTGAGAAAGTCTGACAATAGAAAATCAAGAAAAATTGTTGAAGTTGAAAAATATCAGGATAGCATGATTTGATATAAGGAACGGCAAGGAGCCAGACCAACAAAGCCGCGTTCAAGCGTTGGATTGCAACAAATTCCACTTCAAGCTCGATGTTAGGCTCATTTCTAGAGGCTCGTCTGCTCGGACCTAAACTGCGAGCCGACGTTATGTGTAGGATTTCAACGAGTTCTATATTTTATCTCGGTATCCTCTAGTCCAAACGAGACTGTAAGTCGACGTTGTGTGTTGGACTACGATAGGCTTTATTCTACACTCCACGTCAACGTAATGCCTTGACCTTCGGTGAAGATAATTTTTTAATCCATGTTTTACAATTAGCTTAGATTCTCTGCTCAGAAGCTCAATCAAATTCAGATTGGTGCTATCACGACAAATGGTGAAAATGAAAATACTTATTCAATATTAAAGAAATGATCGATCGACTCCCTCTTTCTCAGATGATAGAGATTCTGATTTATATTTATTTATTATTCGTAGACTCAGCGTATAATCATTTATGAATGGAATTATTGAAGAAAAATCTTTCCTATGGACTGTTTAATTTTGTAGCGGGTTGCCGTATAAGACGTGAGGATGATGAAAGAAAATGCTTGGGCTGCAAAGTATCGGTATAGTGTGATTTGATACGAGAAACGGCAAGAGTCAGACGAAGAGAGCAGAATGCGAGTGTTTCACTTCATAAACTTCCATTTTATGCTCTACGCTAGTCTTGCATGAATAGGCGCAATTCTAAATATTTTGATACCTTCTGTTCAGACCCGAATTGAAAGTTGATGTTATGAGTACGGGACGCGTACATGTTCTTTTTGCAGAGGACCTAGTTGCATTAAAAAAAAAAACTACCTACGAATTGCAATACATATATCTGATATTTATATACATTTAGTCCTGAGCAGCAACTATAACCCTGCGTGTAAGTAACTCCGCCATTGCCGGTACCAGGCCTAGATGAGACAGGAGGAGGGCTGCACGCAGGGTTAGATGTTGTAGGTATAAAAAATTATTGTAGTGGAACAATTTGTAAACGCTATGAAAGTACATTACGCGTCACTCTACAAATTTGAGACTTGGGGAAAATTATGAGGACACGCGTGCTCGTTGCTGTTGACGTTCCTGCTTATCGAGGGACTTCGGGCGGTATGAAATGGTACAAGACAACCGAGCGAGCGTAGCGAGCGAGCACAATTATTACGTGGTCAAGCAAAATTTTACAAAAAGTAGTGAAATCAACCCCAAAAAGCACCTTTGGTGCAAAAACCTTTCGCCAAGTCCATTAATGTGTAGATCACTCGACCAAAAAATAATCAAAGGTTGTGCTTGGTCGCTCGCTGCGCTCGCTCACTCGATTGGTTGATGATTATCAACATACAAAAGCATTGAAATCAGATACAACTGCCAAGTACCTGTAGAATAATAAAAGTTTGGAATTGAAAAATTTGTTCAAACTACATAACGTTGTACTCGTTCGCTCGCTGCGCTCGCTCACTCTATTGGCTTATGATTATTGGTTGATAAAACAATTCGGATGAAGAAATTGAAGATGTCAACATTTATCTAAAAATATTCATAACGAAAAAATAATTTAAAAAAAATTAAAAAAAAAAATTTGGAGGTAGTGGTACTTGGGGGGCCTTTTGTAGAAAAAGAAATATAACCCTAGAACGACAAACCGGGGTATATATCTACCCCAGGCGAACTACGAAAAATGACGTTTTGACCGTTTTCTTAACGCTTTCAGGCATTTAAATCGATTTTTTACCGACTAAACCTCAATAAAATTTAATTTACTTTTCACCATCCTCTTCAGCATGGAAAAACGAAGAGATTCATGTACTCACGCGTCTCATTACTGCTTTCAGAACGATTAAACGAACAAGAATCGCGTGGGGTAAATATTTACCCCGGTTTGCGGTTTGAAGGTAGAAAAAATGGGTTTGTAGTTCTAGGGATAAAATATAGATCGCGAACCATGTCAATGTCATCTGATAGATATTCAAACATTGGCCCGCCAACGTACCACGGACTTCAAATTTTGTTTTTTAATTTTGTTTAAATTATTTTTTCGTTATGAATATTTTTAGATAAATGTTGACATCTTCAATTTCTTCATCCGAATTGTTTTTTCAACCAATAATCATAAGCCAATAGAGTGAGCGAGCGCAGCGAGCGAACTAGTACAACGTTATGTAGTTTGAACAAATTTTTCAATTCCAAACTTTTATTATTCTACAGGTACTTGGCAGTTGTATCTGATTTCAATGCTTTTGTATGTTGATAATCATCAACCAATCGAGCACAACCTTTGATTATTTTTTGGTCGAGTGATCTACACATTAATGGACTTGGCGAAAGGTTTTTGCACCAAAGGTGCTTTTTGGGGTTTACTCATATAGTAATCGTGGGATATATGTACTTCCAATATAACGATCGTTCCTATACATTACACCAAATGTCGGCATGCATAATAGGAATATTCCTCGAGTATTACGCAGGTATTACCCTTCTTTCGACTGTATACACAGAAAAAAAGAATTACTTAAGCCAAGAAATTTGTTTTGAAGAACCGAAAATCTCTCGAGCGGAGTAAATTTCTCTGAGACCAAGTAAAATCTTTCTTGAATCATGAAAATTTTCTTGGTTCCAGAGAATTTTTACTTCGCTCGAGAGATTTTCGGTTCTTCAAAACAAATTTCTTGGATCAAGTTATTCTTTTTTTCTGTGTATAGGTAGGGGAAGGTGGGGCAGAACGGGCACCAAAACAAAAAAAAATAATGTGGTCCCCTATGTATATTAGACTGGCTGTTAAAAAAAAAGTTTGCGCTCCAACTTGAAAAATATTAAGCTCACCTTGAAAAAAAAGATCCTCAAAGTTTCAATGCTCTTATTCATTATTAATGGGTGCCGGCAATTTTTTGTTTTATTTTAATTTCAATTTTTTTTTTTCAATTTAATTTAATAAGTTTTCATTTGTTTTTAGACCTCGATCTTTCTGAATGTTATAACGATTCAAAAAAATCAAACGGTAGGTAAATAAATCTGGGATTGAAAATACTTTTTACTCAAATATTTTCAATTTTTTTTTTTTTTTTTTCATTTTTGATTCATTTTTTGTTACTGATTTGATTTGTTAATTTTTTGGTCTAGGCTTCGTTGGAATTTTGTTTTTTACTAGTTTCTGAGCTATATTTTTTTTGGACGCCATCTTGAATATTCCATTATGAAAAATTGAAAATGTTTGAGTAAAATGTGTTTTCAATCCTAGATTTATCTGCTTACCGTTTGATTTTTTTGAATCGTTATAAAATCCAGAAAGATCAAGGTCTGAAAACAAATAAAATAGGGTAGACGTACCATTTGTGGCCACTGTACCGTTTGTGGCCATGCTTGACTACGATAAATCTATTCAATTATTGAATTAATCACGAAAACATACCCTACAGCAAATATTAAACCCAACTTTTCCAGTACTTGATTGTTTAAAGTGAAGTTATTTATTATTAAAGCTGTTAAAATAGTTTTGCACCGTTTGTGGCCAGGCTTTGATTTACATGGTAATGGGTATGGCCACAAATGGAGCAAGTGGTGACCACAAACGGTACTAAGGTGGCCAAAACCGGTGCGTCTACCCTATTATTTTTCGGGAAACAAAATTCAATCTTTGAAAAAATTGAACAAAAAATTAGAATTAAAATTAAAATCAGAATTAAACAAAAAATTGCCGGTACCCCTCAATAATGAGATGGAGTATTGAAGCGTTGAGGATCTTTTTTTTTTCAAAGTGAACTTAAAATTTTTCAAGGGATCAATTTATTTCGTGGGGAATAAAACCCAATCGTCGATGTTAAAGTTTGATCTGCTCAATTCAGGCGTTTCCCGTTAGCCTAGCTCTAGTCGCGTGATTTTCCACAGAATCGCACTGTATATAGGTATATATATGTACTATGAACCTGGGATATACTAAGAGAGATCTCAGATGACAGAGTACTAAAGTACATCGAATTCGGCGGCGAGCCCCATATAAGTCGATGTCAATAATATTTGTTAACCGTATATGAACGATATAGACTACCGTGCCTGTCTCAATGCGCTCTTTAGCACTTTCTCCGACTTCTTAGACACAAAACAAATATTCATATTTTAGAGGCTTGGTATAGATAGGAAAATATAAGCTCTATACAGAGTTTTATACTATAATCTAGCGTAGTTGAAGCGCAGAGTTAAACTCGACAACAATTGATAGAATTGATGCCACACCATGGCCTTTGACTATGTCTGCCGGCGTGCTGTGCGCTGAGATTGGTATATCCGCTTGTATACATACGGTGGCAGAATGTGTGTTGGAGGCAGTACAGTCTCGCTGTGGAACGAGGCAGCAACAATAATTTATCGCTGATGCATTTCTCGCGAGGTTTTGCATTCGGAATGCGGCGCTTGATATTCGCGAATCAATAAATTGTGGGAAAGATCAAAGTGCTCTGGGTTTTCCAAGTGCTCTCAAATATCTCCTTGATTCCCCCAGCCTTGGATTCTGACAGCATTGGCGAAAAGTGTCGCTATTAGGCTTCTACAGTCATGGTAGGTATTACTGCTACTTACAGTGACTTAACCCTTTTTCAAAACATTTTATTCAAAGCTAATTTTATGTCCGATGTCAAAGGCATAATTATAATCAATCAGACTCAGTTGAACTACCAAAGTCCGCTTTCCTTGTACAGTTGTGCCCACCCTTATAACGTTTTTGACATGCGTACGCACGTTGGCTTTCACATTTATACGCTCATCGTTCATTTTCTAATATGCATACATATTCTTCAACAAGGCATATTAAAAGATTTTCGTAACAAATACGCAGGGAATGTCCGATTAGTTTTTAGCACTTTTCTTAGCCATGCGAAACGAAACAATATAAATTGAAAAACACTAAATTACTCAAGGTAGAACAAACCACCTATCCGTATGGACTCCGATTGCGCTGCCACCGCTGTCACCTGTTTCAGCAGATGAACTTCTAGCCTATCGATTCACTGATACAATTAGCTACATATGGATAGGTAACCTTCAACGTACGTACCTTCGTCTCAAATTAATTCCAATTTCCAAGTTGAACGAATATTTACGTATATCACTTCCATTATGACGTGTCCGTAATCCTTACCCAGTTCAATGATTATTCGCAGTCTATTTAGAGCGCAACTCTTGGCTCATGCGTATTGTAGAAAAGCTATCAAGGAAGTCGAGCGTATGGACATGGAAGCGTAACATATTTAACACGTACCATTATGCATTTTTCTACTGTGGGATAAGTGCCAGCCAAATTTATACTTATTTCGTTGATTTTGTCAGATGGCTTTATGAGGAGTTGAAAGTTCTTATTTATAGTTAACATCATTGATCTTTAACTGTATACTGGTGACCACTGCAGTGGCGTAAGTACAAAGTTCACGTGCCAATGTCAACGCTGATCAAGCCTCACCCTCGGCATTTGTATCATTATTACAAATGAAAAAGAGGACTTTTTATCGCAAATGCATATATGACCATTAAACACCTTTTCCCAGTTAATTTATTTCTTGATATTCCGAAGCATATCGACAGTAATATCATCTCATTGTGAGATTATCGGTATACATATAATATTCATAATCAGTTTTCAGAAAACAATATACATTTCTAACAAATACAGGAATATATGGTGAAATTTTGATGAAATTATAACGGTCCGAAGTTTTTCGAATTTAAATTCAAATTCAAATAGTTTAATTCAAATCCAAAGTCTTTCTCCAGCTTACAATCAACAGGCCCTCTCAGACAAGGACCCGACTGCACCGTATCGCTTGCATTGGCGTAGTTACGCCACTGACCGTAGCCTGCGCTTATAAAGACCGTGTGTCAGCTTGAAATGAGTCATGCGCATGGAGTTTGCCGTTCTTTTGAATCTTCCAATCTGCGAAGAAAGCGCAGCTCTTCAAAAATGGTCAAGCCAATCGTGGACGAATCATGGCTTAGGTGATTATTACGTAACTCATTGTCGAATTGCCGTCATCATGCATATATTTATGGATGAGTAATGTGCATGTTTCATGTACAAGTTGATTCCAGAATGAGTAACAAAGAACTGGAAATTATTTTCTGCTTCTTGTCTCGTGGGCTGCATATTAAATCAATTTGTATGAATCAACAAGTTCCCAATATCTGAGTATTTATTGTTCACACAGAATAAAGCAATGCTAGAAGAGGGGAGGTAGTCTGCAGTTGATATATGGCCTCGGTAACCCGTTGACCGATCGTCTGACTTTTATTATTCGAAATCGCCAATCGTTATCTCTCTATAGGCCGGTTTCACCAACGAAAAATAACTTTATGAGTTCAGTCATTCGGTCCGAAAAAAAGCGAAAACGTGAAAATGAACCGAGAAGGCTGATTTTTGGATATTATATCGGGGGGCGGGGGGGGGCTTAGAAAAGCTTATCCTCAAATTGTCGACCAAGATTTCCTATGTGCTTTCTCCGCCATCTTGAAAAAAGGGGTGAATATTTTTTTTTCGCGATAACTTCGCTCCCCGTCGTGATACGAACATTCTGACCATATCGAGGGCTAAGGACCAGAAGGGCGTAACCCACATTTTTTTCGACTTTCTTGAATTTGCTGCCATAAGGGCGGATATCTGAAAATTTAACACGTGAGCCCTTCTGATGGCATCCGCAGTTTTTTGTGGGTTACGCCCTTCTGATTCTCAGCCCTCGATATGATTAAGTGTCGAGTTTTTTGCGCTCTACGATTCGAGTCCTATTGCCCTGTCTACACACGCACTTCAAGATCGGGTATATTTAAGAAAACTGTCAACTGCTCACTTCTGTTGTGGAAATTCAGTGATTGGCCAAGACCCTTAATATACCCGATCTTGAAGTGCGTGTGTAGACAGGGCATATGACGTTTTCACGTACTGTCGATTGTTTTCGAGATATCGAACGAGAATGAAATCATTGAGAGTCGAAACTGTTTTTTCGTTGTTTTCGCCTTTCTCGTGATACATATCGAAAAAATGTACAATATCAAACTTGTAGAGCATGATAATACCTACAATCTCATTTTATTCTTTTTTTCTTTGGATGGAAATTACGACTTCTAGCGTGCCGTAAAGTCGGCAGTCCATGCGAAGTTTTAATTCCGAAGCTCGCACGGTTGTATAGGTTTTCGGTTATGACAGATTTACCGATCTGAATAACATCATTAAAATACAATATGAATGAATAAAACAATGACATTTTTGATCACATCTATGAAATTTATTGGTGAAACATATATTTTTTTTCGTTAGATATCTCGAAAAGGATCGACAGTACGTGAAAAAGGCATAGGGCTTGAATCGTAGAGCGCAAAAAACGCGACACTTAATCATGAGGTCAGAATTTTCGTATCACGTCGGGGAGCGAAGTTAAGGATAAGGATAGTTGAGGATAAGCTTTTCTAAGCCCCCTCTACACAATATCCAAAAATCAGCTTTCTCGGTTCATTTTCATGTTCAAATGTATATGTAATGACTGGACTGCTCTTATTAATTGAAAACAAAAGACTACTTTACGTTGTATTTGCGACTTTTATTCGACGAATAGAGTTAGGGTGCTTCCCTACCTAATTCCACAACATTGTAATAAACGTGTGCAGAAGGTGCTATTAAACGGAATATCTCTGCAGCTGGTCACCGAAATCAATAAAACAAAATACGTCGCGCAATTCTATGTGCGACTTCGAACACGTACAGCCCAAAACATGTTCGTTTTGCGCTAAAATAGAGAAGATACCCAATAAAAATGCGTCTCCCCCCACCTCTTTTCCGTCAAAAAGGAGGTGGGCGACTAGGGATGGGCCTTAATCCTCCAAATAATCTTACTGCACATATTATGTGAAAAATCGAAATTTTGAAATGTGACATCACATTTGGATGTCTCCCCCCCCCATGTCACATGACACATTTTTGGCTGCCCCCCCCCCCCCCCCCCATTGAGTGGTGACGTCATTTATGGACGGCCCCTTACCTCTATTTTCTCAAGGGAAGTAACAAATTACGGCGATCACGCTTTGGCCTCGATCTGCCGGCATTTTTTATTGTACGTTTGCATATGTCATTTTAGGTTAAGTTAGGTTCACGTTTAGTTAGCACTTCTTTTAGACTTCTCAGCGAACCCGTTCACGCGAGCTGCAAGATAAGACCTCTTTTAGAACTCTACAATTTGACTTCGAAGTAATGAGTTCTAAAAGACTTCTACTAGAACTCTTTCATCGGACTCTCTTTTTGATCTCATGCAAAAGCTCTTACAAGACCTCTTATAGACACTTGTGTTGACTGGGTTCCGAAAGAAAATCAATTCAACCAGATAAGAAATGCAGATGGTCGGCCTGCAATAAACAGACAAAAAACCTGCCCTACTGAAAAAGATCATGTGATAATCGTGATAGAAAGTTACCTAATAAATCACATGATAAATTTGATGAAGTTATGACCGATATTGGTATATGATTCATCGTGTGAATTATTGTGTGCCTTTTTACGTAATTTATTACAATGTGTGAAAACACATCATTTATTATGTGAATTTTCATGTGATGAAATCTTACTGAAGAAAAAAAAAAAAGTAGATTCGATCGGGATCGAACCCTCGTCTGTCGAATTCGGAGTCAGAGACGCTACCACGTGAGCCACTACATGTGATGGTAGTATCCCACAGTTTCACAGTCATAAAGCTTAGCCGCGCTATTTTCACAGTTTCGAAGTTACAAGGATCAAATATGATCATAATTGTTTGTGAGGTTACAAAAATCAAATATGATCATAATTGTTTGTGAGGTTAATTATGATCATATTTGATCCTTGTGACTTCGAAACTGTGAAAATAGCGTGGCTAAGCTTTATCACTGTGAAACTGTGAGATACTACTAACACATGTAGTGGCTCACGTGGTAGCGTCTCTGATTCCGAATTCGACGGACGAGGGTTCGATCCCGAACATGTCCCCCTTTTTTTTTTTCTTCAGTAAGATTTCATCACATGAAAATTGACATAATAAATGATGTGTTTTCACACATTGTAATAAATCACGTAAAAAGACACACAATAATCCACACGATGAATCATATACCAATATCGGTCATAATTTCATCAAATTTATCATGTGATTTATTAGGTAACTTTCTATCACGATTATCACATGATCTTTTTCAGTAGGGTGGAGTGTGCCGAGTTGGCTGTGACTGAGTCAATAAATTCTGACTGGAAACGATAGCTGGATTCTCTCTGTATACACAATGAATTCCTGATGGACAGGTGAATAAAAAATTCCGCAGTTTTTAGTATTTGAGTAAGCTTTCCAAAACTTGGGCGCGATCGAACAATTTTGAAAGGTCGCCCAAAAATTTCAAAGATTATTTTTCGCATCCAAATTTCAGCCAATAGAATTGCACCATTCGACGTTATTTTGCATAGCCTACACGATATTTAACTGATAATTTTGAAAATTTGACTGGTAATTTCACGTGTGCTTTCACCGCGGTAATTTTTCATGTAGATATATATAAAAAACAAAAGATTTTCCAATACAGTCCGTGAATACAGTTAACCCTCCAACGAATCTGACAGATTGATTCATAATTATAATTCTGTGACTTTTAAATTTTGATTTTTAACTGTGGATTTTGTCTCATGATGCAATTCTATGGGCCGAAATTCGGATGGAAAAATAATCCCCCGAATACCACTCGAGCTTCACAATTAATCGGGTATTTCCCTTAAGGTTCCCTGCAATCAAACGAACTAGTCAAGTTTTTCAGAAAAATCACTCCCGCTTCGCGCTCATGATTTTGTATCTGAAAAACTTGACTCCTTCATTTGTTTGCAACGAACCTATCGGGAAATACCCGATAATTTTGAAGCTCTTGTGGTATTATATGTGATAATTTGATTTATCAAAGATTGATTTTTTTTTCTTATTATTTGATCCTCACTTTTACTCTCTATATTTCTTTATCGTCAATATTCATGGAAGTGCTCAAAATTCTGGGCAAAAATATAAATATTTAGAATTTTTAACATTTAAATAATAATCTGTCGAAGCTTTCGGACGACCTCTCAATATCAATACCAAAGGTCAATCCTTTTTGTGCTTGCATAGGTGTGCCCAATGAACAGATAGAGAGGGTGAGAGTTGCGACAATAAATCAAGAAATGAAATTTGTTCGAATAAACGAATATATTTTATTCATCAACAAAATTGATATTTTTTTTCAGATTATCATAAATCTCACATTCTGTAATATAGAGATTGATGAGATTATTGATGAGCTGAAAAGGATTTTAATTTGTCCAATAACAAAAATATATTCATCCTTTCGAATGAATTTTATTTTTTTTATTTACTATCGCACCCCTTACCCTCTGTATTTGTTCATCAGGCACACCTATGAAAGCACAAAAAAGATCGTCCCTTAATATTGATATTTAGAGATCGCTCGGAAGCTTCGAAAAAATTATTGACTAAATGTTGAAAAATTTTGAGCGACCACTAAATATTAACATTTTTGCCCAAGATTTTGAGCGCGTCCATGAATATTGACGATGAAGAAATATACAGGGTGAGAGTCAAGGTGAAAAAATAAAGAATCGATTTTTGATAAATTGAATTTTCTTCGAAAATCTTGAGCGACCTTTGAAAATTGTTTGGTCGCGCCCAAATTTCGGAAGGCTTACTCAAATACTAAAAACTACAAAATTTTGGTGTGAGACCGACAATTGGGAATTTGAGGTAAAATACTTGTCACCCTAATATTCAGTCAATTGATATACATATTTGTTATTTTGTTCTTTTCTAGATAGGGATGAACACGTAAGTGCATGATCGCTATATACTTTGTAAATAACATTATATTCACAGTAGACTTTTCTGCTACAATCAGAAGGCAATTATCTGTAACTGAGTTTCGTTCTTATTATTTGTTGCTGATAAGTGCAGTGTTGATAACACGCACATGCGAAGAAATAAATACATGTAATCACATAATTTGTTTTCAACTCTCGCGTCAGTCGCGTGAATCACAATCATTGAAACTTTTGGCAGTCTATAATAGTCCTTGGTCAAACAGGTTGTGAAGTCGAAAAATATAAAATACTGTGACACACGAGAAATGGTGATTACTTGATATTAAACAATTTCATGTATACAAACTGGTATCTTCTATCCAATTGAATATACGAAGCGATTCCGTTCCACGTAATAAATAATATGGGGCCGTCCCTAATTGACGTCACCACTGGGAGGCGGGAGGGGCAACCGAACATGTGACATGTGACATGGGGAGGGGGGGGGGGGAAGACATCCAAATGTGATGTCACATTTCAAAATTTCGATTTTTCACCTAATATGTGCAGTAAGATTATTTCGAATATTAAGGGCTTTTGAGCGAGCTCCGACAATTACTCTATCGGACGAGCGCCTCTAGCGCCCAGCTGAAGAACCCTATCGAAATGACTACATCTATAGGGTAGTCTCTGCATGTGTTCGTATCGATGCTAGCCTGTCACTTCGCATCGGCGATGTATTAGTGTCAGCTGATTTCACAACTTCGTATCAAGAAATCTATTATTAATTGGAATTTCATTCAATTACTTGTAGCTGATAACCTGAGGATCACCCCTACGAAATCTGAGGGTGATTAGTGGAGCAATAGAGACGTGATCCGTCGACTAAATTGCGGTTATGAGAACTGGCCGAAAATGCTACTCCGTCGGTAAAACATACTGAAATATAAACACACTGGAACGGGCACTGGGCTCTCGGCAGGGCTGCCAGGTCCCCGTCACAGAAAGCGGTAGTGACCTCTAGGAAAAAGCGGTCGAACCACTGAAAAAGCGGTATATTTGAAATTTCAACAAAATAATCTTTATTTGGTATTAAATCACATTTACATCACGTTATAAATCATATTAATAATACATATATGTATTTTATATAAAGAGAAATGAACTGATTTTTTTCCAAATCCAAATTAACGTCGCGAAAACATCAAATCTCTGACGGGATTATCATTACTACTTACTATAGTAGGTCTAATCGAAAAAAGCGGTAGTAGTTGTATTTAAACGGTAGAGCGGTAGATAGAGTCCCAAAACGGGAGATCTACCGTTAAGGCCCATCCCTAGTCGCCCACCTCCTTTTGGTCAAAATGTGTCACATATCGATTATTATCCGAGCCCAGGCGTCGAAACTGCAAAATAGAGATGCTTAGCGCAACTTCTATTTCAATTCCGAACACATACGTCCAAAAAAATGTTCGTTTCGTGCGAAAATAAAGTACAGATGATTCAGATGATACAGATGATTTTTGCATTGTGACGAAATATTCGAATTCGATTTCCTCGGCGAACAATGTAAAAACCATCTGTAGACTCTGGGGGGGGCGGGGGGGGGGGGGGGGCAAACGTGAAATTCATGGTGACTTCATTTATGGACAGCCCCTATTTTTGACACAGCGTGCGGGAATAGTATTTTTCATAACACATGCATGGAAACCTTCACTTTCTCCGCGTGTAAGCAGTGGACAAAATGAGTCTTTGCTGAGGAGTGTGGCAAAAACTTTTTCACATTCCTTTATCACACTATCATGGCGTCGAAAATGAAGGTTGCCATGCATTGGTCATGAAAAATAGGATGTGGTACGAGTGGGGCACTCGTGTGATGTTTTCAGCACTCGACTGCGGCTCATGCTGAAAACATCACTCGTGCAAAGTCCCTGTTTCCCCACTTCTATCACAATTAGTATATTGTGTACCAAGGGCGTAAACTGGGCTTTTTTAGACCGAGTGTGGAGTTTGCAGTATGAGTCGGAGGCGAGGTAGCACGAGTCGAAGACGAGTGCGTCTGCGAGCCGAAGACGAGTACTGCAACCACACCAGGTCAAGAAGCCTACTTAGCCCTTGGTGCACACCATATTTTTTGTGACAGCACGATTTTCGCGTTTTTTCTTCATTATTCATAATTTTCATGCAAATATTGAAAAATATTTCAGCGGGCGTTTTCAGGTTATTAGCGCCCGCTTATGCTCGAGTAGCGGGCGCTCATATAATAAAAACGCCCGCTGGTCTGAAAACTGTCACTTTAGGCCCTCTTAATGGGTCTAAAAAACGCAAAAATCGTGCATGTGTTACAAAATAGTAGTTTTCGTATTTAGGGCGTAAAGTTAAACTTTACGCCCGAGTTGGGATTGTCGCGATCACACGGCGCGATCACACGAGGGCGTCAAGTTTAATTACGCCCAAGTTGCGAACAATATTTTTCGTCATAGTGGCGTAAAGTATAACGCATTTTTAGCCTTGTTTTGCAAGCGTCAAGTTCGACTCTACGCCCGGTGTATGTAAACAAAAATTATTTCCACGCGCGACGCCCAATGGACGTCGCGCGTAAGGATAGTCTTTGTTTACATGAACCGGGCGTAAAGTCGAACTTTACGCCCGCAAAACAGGGCGTAAAGTGCGTACTTTACGCCTACTATGACGAAAAAGCGTTTTCTCACCTCTGGGCCAAAAGTGACAACTTTCGTCCCGCTGCGCGGAACGAAGTTCCCGTTTTTCGGCTCCATCGATGCGAAAAATCGTATACACTCCTCGGGCAGTAAATAAGAAAGCCCCAGATCACATGTTTGTCGACCTCGGCTTCGCCTCGGACGATAATTACATGTGATCTGAGACCTTCCTTATTTTACTGCCCTAGGTATGTAATATACTATTTTCCATGCCTGTGGAGCGTGTGGGAAATGATTGATCCCTGAAGTGAACAGTAATGAGCCACAAATTTTCATTGTTTGCATTATCGGGAGAGTTAACACTCAGTCATAGCCAACTCGGCACCATACGCTCCAGGTTTTTCGTCTGTTTATTGCAAGCTGGCCATCCGCTTTTTTATTTCTCGAGCGTACACGCGCTTGGAAATACTTGGTCATTATGTTATTTTTTACCACACCTGCACGGAAAGTGCTGCGCTCGGGCGGCAAACGTCGCACTCGTGCAGGGATCACCAACTTCCCGCCATTGTTACATAATGTACAGTCAGCCAAAGAGATCCTGACGCACCGTCGGTAAGGTGATCGAGCAACCGTACGTACACGTTGAATACACGTTTGTTTTTAATTGATTTCGAGTCTTGAAAACAATTAAAAACAAACGTGTATCAACGTGTACGTACAGTTGCTCGATCACCTTACCGACGGTGCGTCAGGATCTCTTTGGCTGACTGTACTATTTCCACGTAATAAATAAAATCCAATCGTCGATGTTTGATCTACTCAATGCAGGCGTTTCCCGTTTGCCCACCTTCGATGCGATTTATTATCCACAGAATCGCTCTGTATATACAGAGAATATTCGGTGAGCTAGAACGATCCCCTTCCTACGGCCAAACCAACACAGGCCCGCACCGCGTGCGTGAGGCTCGTTCGGCACTGGGAATGCAATGCTACCGGCACCTTATTCCCCATGGACTTATAAAATATAGGGACGGAACACAAACCTCCCTTGTCTATCACAGGTAAGTAATGGGAGTGCATGAACTACGCATGCGCTCCCCACTCCTTAGGTGGGATGCCAGCAACATTTTACTGCTCCGCCAATCCGGAGACAGCCACCTATGGAGTGGGGATCTTCGCCTCTCCCGATATACCAAAACCACCCCCTTGTCTAAGATAGGACCTTGTGCTCCGTCCCTATATTTTATAGGTCCATGTTATTCCCTGCCTAACGAGCCTCACGCACGCGGTGCGCGCCTGTGTTGGTTTGGCCGTAGGAAGGGGATCGTTTTAACTCGCCGAATATTCGCGGTATAGATAACCCATTCATAGGGGGGTCTACCAGAGTTTTACCGATCCCATCTATTTTCTCGAATTTCTCCGAAACGGGGCTATCAATCATATTGTCCTTTTGGCAGCCGATGTTTGGCGAGTAATGAGTGCGAACTGCAGGTACGTTTGATTGAATAAGATCGGATTTTGTTTTTTTTCACTATCGCAAAGTGTGGGCCATGGAGTAGAAGGAGACGTATCTCCCTATACAGTGTACACGCCGCTGTCGAAAAGTGGTTCTCAATTTTCACGTTATAGGTGGCGCTGTTAACAGCGAGTAACCGCCAAGTGCCGTTGAGCGGCAAAATTTGGATGTCATCTGTATATTTCCGATTCACGACGTCGCGTAGGTTTATGGTTGAAGTTGCGCGCGCCGGCCTCGTCACCCGAAGGCACGGACTTATGGACTGAGCTCAAGCTAGGCTTGTTGGCCAGGGGTATGTGTCTTGGGGGGAGTACGTGAGGTAACGCGTCAGCCATATTGGCAGGCTAAATTCATGAGTCCGTGAGGCACTACCACAAACACGTATGCACAGGTAGTACAGTACTACCTCTTTAAGAGAGAGGTCTAGGGCGGTTAGGGGAATAGGATTCCAAGAAATTTGTCGCTGAAGCGTTCCCCCACTACTGGTAAATCGCACATGTGTCAGTGTGTCAGTGAGCATCACCACTGGGAGAACCTCGCGCGTACGGGTAGAGTGGGGGAAGCTATAAAACTCGCTCAACCGGAACGGCGGGGAAATTCTCTCTTACCGAGTAGTCCAGGCGCGCTAGACGATAAAACGTTAAAACTTCAGAATACGTGGATCCTGCATGGATTTTGATGAAACTTCGGCAATCCCTTCGAAATCCAATTAGAATCAAAGTTTACCACCTGAGAACACTTGCTTTTTTTTTTTTTTTTTTAAATTTCACGCAGAAAAATGTGCATATTTCAGAATCTAAAAATCTGAAATAATTCACAGCTGTAGAATAGATTAAAACTGATGAAAAACTCTAATAACTTTCCATTCTGTCACGAACCCTTCGCAAGATAAATGCCGACTTAAAAAATACAAATAAAATAATAAAATAATTTTTTTGAATCTCAAAATCTGAAATAATTCAGGGCTGTAGAATAAATTGAGACGAATTAAAAACTATGATAACTTTTCTCTCTGCCACGTTCCCTTGGAGAGATAAGCGCCGACACACAGAACACGTTATAATATCGGCTATAGCGCACCTGGACCCTTATCTCTCGAAGGGAACACGACAAAGAGAAAAGTTATCATACTTTTTAATTCGTCTTAATTTACTCTACAGCCCTGAATTATCTCAGATTTTTAGATTCCAAAAAAATTATTTCATTATTTTATTTGTATTTTGTAAGTCGGCATTTATCTCGCGAAGGGTTCGTGACAGAATGGAAAGTTATTGGAGTTTTTCATTAGTTTTGCTCTGTTCTACAGCTGTGAATTATTTCAGATTTTTAGATTCTGAAATATGCACATTTTTCCGCGTGAAATTTAAAAAAAAAAAAAGCAAGTGTTCTCAGGTGGTAAACTTTGATTCTAATTGGATTTCGAAGGGATTGCCAAAGTTTCATCAAAATCCAAGCAGGATCCACATATTCCGAAGTGAATATCTAGCGCGCCTGGACTAGAGGGCTCTCTTAAGGCCATGCCACGGTGGAACGCGAACGCAAACGTGAACGCAGACGCAGAGAAACGCAGCGGCGCTCCCGATTGGTGGTTGACATGATTGTCCAACTTTAGACCAATGAAATTCCATTGTCCAATAAAGTTGCACATGATCTTGGACAAATATCTAGGGATACTACGCAAAAGCGAAATTAGAACTGGTTCTAAAATGGCTTGCGCTTGTATCGCTAGATATTTGTCCAAGATCATGTGAAACTTTATTGGACAACAAAATTTCATTGGTCTAAAGTTGGACAACTCGTTTCAACCACCAATCAGGAGCGCCGCCGCGCTGCTCCTACGTTTGCGTTCGCGTTTGCGTTCGCGTTCCACCGTGGCATGGCCTTTAGAGAGGTAGTACTGTATATCTATATCGAGCTGTTTTTAGCCCAAAAAGATGGTTGACGCCGCTGATTCCCCTTCCGTCTTTCGCCTCACCCCCGCAAGGGAAGGCTCAGTCCATAAGTCCGTGCCCGGAGACTTCCGGTTCCGCACCGACTAGAGCACCATCTATACCGTGTACCACATTTTATTTCGAAGATTGGTCTCCGTCTACTCCATGGTGTGGGTGAACCATTTATTTTGACTCATATCGAAGCCTACGCATTAAAAATGCAAAACCGGCTCCCTGAGCCCGATTCTGTATGGAATTCCGAACACAACCATCCAGAAACATCTTTGCTTCCGATAACGATGAAGACAAAGCATCTAAAAAACTGGCACATAGTTGATAGTACCCTGGACAGGAACAGACAGCCATAGAAAAGGAAAAAGAAGAAGAAGACAAGGCATTTAATCTACGATTTTCTGGTAATTTTCGCGATTGTCCATTATTGGGCATTTATTCATTAATTTCCGTTATTCTACAATTCATCCACCCAGGTTACATTCTGAAAAAGAGATAGGCCAAAAGGTTATATATAAAAAAAAAAAAACAATTCGTCCATGGGTTCTCAATACAATTCGGATCCCCACCGATCAAACTTTGCGTAGATGGCGCTAGATTGCGAGGCTCCGCCATAGTGGCGATTACATACCGGGAATATTCGGTGAATTAGAACGATCCCCTTCCTACGACCAAACCAACACAGGCGCGCACCGCGTGCGTGAGGCTCGGCGGGCCGGGCTGAGCGACCAATGGTGCTTCTACCGAATCTTCCGCGCTAGGCCGAGTCCGCATAACCCACCTCGATACTTGACCTAAAAAGCAATCATCGCACTGAACACGGAAAAGAATGAACGCGAATAAAATGGATTTGCCTGATGTGAACATTTATTTTCGAAATTTATGAACGAATTTAAAATCAAATATTAATCAATTGGATTTAAGTATTGATTATCAGTGTTTAGGATCGATATTCGAGACGAAGTGGAACAGGTAAGTGAAGTGTAAATCATTGAAGACAACATGGTCAAAAATTGTTTTATTTATTGATTTATTTATTTATCATCAGAAAAATGAAATTTATCAACGATTATTGGTTAATCGAGGGATCCATTGCTGTTGAATTATGGCGTACGTCCAAACTTATCGGAGATTGAATGCTTGGGAATCGAAGAGAGGCTACCGATGAGCCACTGTCGAACGTAGTAGACTTTTACTCGAACCATTTTTATTTCTCAACGACTACCTCTATCGGAGACCGAGTGCTGACATGTACCTCAGCGAGGATTCATAACGTGCGGAGGGGCTTTGTCGCAGGAGCGTACGAGGAGCTTCGTTGCAAGTGTTTGTAGCACGTCGACGATATGCAGTCCTTCTCTGGACTCTGGCGAAGCCTTGCCGCACAAAAATTTGATAGAAACTGCTCGCCGACGCACTGCGAACTCTGGCAACGAAGCTCCGTGTACGCTGCCTCGTCGCACTGGGAACATCTGCGACGAGGCTTCTTCGCCTGCTACGAGACATGTTGAATGGTCGTTAGACGAGTAAGAAATGTTCGATGAATATCGTCGACGGGCTACGAACCCTTGCAACGAAGCTACTCGGTACGCTGCCAAGCCTCGCCGACGCTGTTGCTAGCTCTCGTTTCCTCGATCCCTGCTTGGTTCTCGATCACTCTTCGCAGTCTGATCCCTGAGGTCAGCTTGGACAACGACATCGGCGATATTTCTCCTCAAGAGTTAGCGGGCGATCAGTCACTGGGTACGGAGGATACAAAGTTAACGGATATCGAAAAGACTTACAAGACTTATAAATTCTCACACTGAAAAGTCTCTGGAGCAGCCACTACTCTCAGGGCGCAGCTATTACGCTTAGTCTTGGTATAGTGGCTAATGCGAGTTTGAGAGTAGTAGCTGCGCCTGGGAGAGTCGTAGCTGCGCTGGAAGTTGAGTGTAGCGACTAACCTTTTAATGGCTTATCTCCTCCAATAGGAAGTAGCCGAGTGTAGCGACTAAACTCGATTCGAGTATAGTAGCTGTACGCGCGAGTGTAGTAGCTGCTCTGGCGAGCGCAGCAGCTGTGCTGGCTTTAGAGCGGCTACTACTCTCGACGATATTGCTGGCTGCTCGAGAGACTTTTCAGTGCATGATAGTCAGTTATACTCTCACCTTGATGTTTCAGAGGAAGTAACGATGTCCTGGGATGGCAACATCTTCTTCAACTCGTATGAATTTATCCTTTTCCGACACCTCCCAGATAACAATCGTGCTCCGCACGTAACCCGCACGCCGTGCCAGACACACTGTTCGAACGTAATGCATCGCATGTGATCTACATGGCGTGCGTAGCACTCTGTGCGAGCACAATGCGTTCCGTATGATCTGCATGGTGTGTGTAGCACTGTGTGCGAGCACAATGCGTTCCGTGTGACTGCACGATTGCAGGCACGCGGTGATGAGCATGTGCCTCGCATAAAAAGGGCACGATTGCGCTAGTCATTGACTTTGGTAATGTAAAGTCAAAATTATTAACGAACATAATATACATAAATTGATGAGAATAAAAAATCGCACCAAATCAAGTCAACTTTGTTCGTATTCAATTTAGAAAAAAAAAATACAAAAACAATCAATTCTTAACACGAAGAGGATTGGGAGATGAATAAAATATCAAATTTTCAGAGCATTGTGTAATTTTCTAAATCTTTCACGATTTCGGAAATTGAAATCGAAAATCACCGCATCCTTATGAAAATTTGACAAAGGTAGGATAAATATCGGAAGAATAATATAACACTGCACAGGTGAACTCTATGAAATCATATAATTGATTATGATATATTCAATAAATTGAATACATAAAATAGCCGTACTATATAAAGTTAATGCAAAAATAAATTAATTGAACATTTGAAAATAATTGGCAAATCTAGACCGGGTTTTGTGAATGAAATAGTAACAAATTTAATACATAGCGAATAATAATGAAAAATGTGAAAAAAAAAACTTTGGATCTCTCAATGCACACGCACAACGTGGTCGCATTGTGCCCGCACGCGTGCGACAAGCACGACGTGCGAGCCATATGTACCTCAATTGATGACTCAGTTGCGTAGTGGTTTGCTCGCACGCCGTGCTGATTAATCCGCACGCGTGCGTGCATACTGCGGCGCATATGCGGCGCATATTGTTATCTGGGCTGATTGTCGACGTACTACAAACTCCTGCGACAAATCCCCTCCGCACGCTATGAAGCCTCGCTGAGGTACATACATGTCAGCACTCGGGTCTCCGATAGAAGTAGTCGTTGAGAAATAAAAATGGTTTGAGTAAAAGTCTACTACGTTCGACAGTGGCTCATCGGTAGCCTCTCTTCGATTCCCAAGCATTCAATCTCCGATAAGTTTGGACATACGCCATAATTCAACAGCAATGGATTCCTCGATTAACCAATAATCGTTGATGAATTTCATTTTTCTGATAATAAATAAATAAATCAATAAATAAAACAATTTTTGACCATGTTGTCTTCAATGATTTACCCTTCACTTACCTGTTCCACTTCGTCTCAAATATCGATCCTAAACACTGATAATCAATACTTAAATCCAATTGATTAATATTTGATTTTAAATTCGTTCATAAATTTCGAAAATAAATGTTCACATCAGGCAAATTCATTTTATTCGCGTTCATTCTTTTCCGTGTTCAGTGCGATGATTGCTTTTTAGGTTAAGTATCGAGGTGGGCTATGCGGACTCGGCCTAGCGCGGAAGATTCGGTAGAAGCACCACTGGTCGCTCAGCCCCGCCCGCCGAGCCTCACGCACGCGGTGCGCGCCTGTGTTGGTTTGGTCGTAGGAAGGGGATCGTTCTAATTCATCGAATATTCCCGGTATGCTAAAATACACTGTAAAAAATGTGGTGTTAAATCTAATACCGTTTTAACACCACAGCGTGGTCTATATAGGTCCATTACGTAGGTGTAAACTAGCGGTGTAAAATGCTGGTGTAAGATGTGCAGTGTTCGAACGGTGTTTATAATCAACACCGAAATTGAACCCATAGCCGGTGTTAAATCCAGATAAAAAAAACACCGTTTTTGTTTATATTGAGCGAAATTTTCAGCTAGCCTAAAAAAAATACATTATTCAACAGGGTTTTAACATTAGATCCGCCAACTTATAATTAACCGCACGTAGATGAAAACGCATTATCAATTCGTTGAGAAAAAACCCGCCATCGATATTTTGTCCTAACCGGGATTTGAACTCAAGTCCGCTCGCATTCGCTCCATCGCTCGTATTACTAGTCGCACGCTCTATCCGCTACGCCATACTTCGCTATGTTGAGTTATACAATGTTTCACAAATCCATGTCATCCGAGTCAAATTAGGAATGCTGAATTAAAACAGATTTTCCTCAACAAAATATGTTCGGTTGGTTTAACCAATCTTTCTAAATGTCACGATTATTATAAAGTTCTTACTATGTCGAAACTGTTAATTTCACAAATTGAATTTCTCTCAGTATAACCATATCAGAGGTGCGGTTTCTACTCTTTTTCGTGTTAATTTTAACACGATAAAAATATACCCTTCGGAATATGAACCTGGAATAGTGTGACTCGGTGTGACATGAACTTATGACATCACAATTAACACCATAGCTCTCGTATCACCACCGATGGGTGTCAACTCGCTGTCTGAACACAATACGGTGTGCAAGTTAAATAATTAACACCGCTTTTGTTATTACCACATCGAAAGTGTGGTTTTCACTTTTTCTCGGTGTTGATTTCGACACCAAAGAATTTAACCACTCACTCCGTCGCAGTTTACACCGCTGATTTTTTACAGTGTATATGCTAGGATATACTCAAATTTGCCCAAAGACATATCCTAGTATATATCCTAGCATATATATCCTAGCATATATTCTGGCATATATCCTAGCATATATTCTAGCATATATCCTAGCATATATTCTGGCATATATCCTAGCATATATTCTGGAATATATCCTAGCATACATCCTAGCATATATTCTGGAATATATCCTAGCACATATCCTAGCATATATTCTGGCATATACAGCGTGATTCCCAAGTCGCGGAAAAGATTTCACATGCAGATTCCTTGTCGAAATCTGAGAATAAAGTTCCTTATCAAAAATTTCCAGGGTGCCGTCGTTGCTGAGTTATAGAAGGTTTAGTCTACCCAATAAGACGGCCGTAACGTGACGTGCTCAGTCTCGTAGCAATTCTGTCAAACTGATAGTGCCCGCGTCGTATGAACTTTGCCGGAAATTCCGGTTTTTTATTTCGTAATTTTTAGTCTTCACGTCGCCCGGTCGGTCATTCTCGGGCCCTACGTCGTTCACCCCGTAGTTGACGTTGTCCAGGTGGTCGAACTGGTGATTGACATTCCCCAGGTCTTTTGCTTCGTAGCGTTCGTTATCCAGGTCGCCAGGCTCGTGATTTCCGTACTCCAGGACTCTTGCCCCGTAGTTTACGTTGTCCAGGTGGTCAAACTGATCATTTACATTCCCCAGGTCTTTCGCTTCGTAGTTTTCACTTTCGTTGTCTTCGGGTTGTTGATTTACATGCTCCAGGACCTTCGCCCCGTAGATTACGTTGTCCAGCTGGTCAAACTGGTGACTGACGTTACTCAGGTCATCCGTTTCGTGGCTTTCACTCTTTTGTCTGTTTCACTCTTTGTTGTCATCGGGTTGTTGATTTCCGTCCTCCGAGACTTTCGCCCCGTAGTTTACGTTGTCTAGGTGGTCAAACTGATGATTTACATTCCCCAGGTCTTTTGCTTCGTAGTTTTCACTCTCATTGTCATCGGGTTGTTGATTTTCATGCTCCAGGACCTTCGCCCCGTAGTTTACGTTGTCCAGGTGGTCAAACTACGGGGCGAAGGTCCTGGAGCATGAAAATCAACAACCCGATGACAATGAGAGTGAAAACTACGAAGCAAAAAAACCTGGGGAATGTAAATCGCCAGTTTGACCACCTGGACAACGTAAACTACGGGGCGAAGGTCCTGGAGCATGGAAATCAACAACCTGATGACAATGAGAGTGAAAACTACGAAGCAAAAGACCTGAGGAATGCAAATCATCAGTTTGACCACCTGGACAACGTAAACTACGGGGCGAAGGTCTTGGAGCATGGGAATCAACAACCCGATGAGAACGAGAGTGAAAACTACGAAGCGAAAGACCTGGGGAATGTAAATGATCAGTTTGACCACCTGGACAACGTAAACTACGGGGCGAAGGTCTTGGAGCATGGGAATCAACAACCCGATGAGAACGAGAGTGAAAACTACGAAGCGAAAGACCTGGGGAATGTAAATGATCAGTTTGACCACCTGGACAACGTAAACTACGGGGCAAGAGTCCTGGAGTATGGAAATCACGAGCCTGGCGACCTGGATAACGAACGCTACGAAGCAAAAGACCTGGGGAATGTCAATCACCAGTTCGACCACCTGGACAACGTCAACTACGGGGTGAACGACGTAGGGCACGAGAATGACCGACCGGGCGACGTGAAGACTAAAAATTACGAAATAAAAAACCGGAATTTCGGGCAAAGTTAATACGGCGCGGGCACTACCAGTTTGACAGAATTGCTACGAGACTGAGCACGTCACGTTACGGCCGTCTTATTGGGTAGACTAAACCTTCTATAACTCAGCAACGACGGCACCCTGGAAATTTTTGATAAGGAACTTTATTCTCAGATTTCGACAAGGAATCTGCATGTGAAATCTTTTCCGCGACTTGGGAATCACGCTGTATATAGCAATATATGCTAGAATATATGCTAAGAATATACGCTGGAGAATATATGCCGGAATATATGCCAGAATATATGCCAGAATATATGACAGGATATATGCCAGAATATATGCCAGAATATATGACAGGATATATGCCAGAATATATGCTAAGATATATGCCAGAATATATGCTAGGATATATGCCAGAATATATACTAGGATATATGCCAGAATATATGCAAGGATATATGCTAGGATATATCTTTGGGCAAATTTGAGTACACTCGGGCCTCCGCTATTTGACCGAGTCGGGACCGAGCGTTTCTGCTATTTGACGAAAGTAGGCGTCCCCCACTCCTTGTGGACGGTTTTCTGCGCAGCCAGTTCACGCCACTCCGTGTCACTCACGGCCCCGATGTTAAGGGGAACGCTGCCGAATAGTGGGGGTAACACCCGTCAAATAGCGGAGGACGAATGTGGTCAAATAGCGGAGTCCGTCAAATAGCGGGTGTTCAAATAGCGGAGGTCCGAGTGTATATCCTAGCATATATTCTAGCATATATGCTAGGATATATCCCATGCATATATCCTGGCATATATATTTTTTTCGTGGGAGTACTTCTTTGGTATGGCTTGATAAGTTCTGATATGAGCAATAATACTTTAATATAATGGTTTAATGGATTTTACGAGAAAAAAATAGAAACAATAAATTTTATATCAAGGCATACAGGGTGATTCAGAATCGGGTACTTTCCTTACACCGGTGGATTCCTTGTAACAATCTAAGATCAAAATTATTCATCCTAAAATGTCGATTGCTAAGCCGTTTTCGGGTAGGGACCGGTTGAAGTAAGCCAATACGAGGGCAGATACGAGAATGGCTCAGCCACCGCTACGCCGTTATTGTTGGCCCGACACTGCGATCTTGCGAAGAAACGACGATCAGACGTCCGCAGCCACGGCTGCTCTGCTGTATCCAGCTAAGCTATACAGGCGATGCAATGGAAACAGAAGCATTTGAATGTTACCGAACTATGAATGTAACGTCTGATCGTCGTGTCTTTGCAAGATCACGGTGGCGGGCCAACAATAACGGCGTAGCGGCGGCTGAGCCATTCTCGTATCTGCCCTCGTAGTGGCTTACTTTAAACGGCTCCTACCCGGAAACGGCTTAACAATCGACATTTTAGGATGAATAATTTTGGTCTTAGATTTTTACAAGGAATCCACCGGTGTAAGGAAAGTACCCGATTCTGAATCACCCTGTATATCGACGGCTGACGTGAGCGGAATAACATGCTATCTCAAATTCTGTTTGGAAACTAGCCTATATCAAATTACGATTGGAAACTAGCCTATTTCAAATTGTGTTTGAAAACTAGCCTATCTCCAGAAGACATTGGTTTTCTCCGAAATTAAGTTGATACCACTGTAGCGGTCTCTCTACAGGGCGATTCAGGTTGGACGCACCATATTATCAGGTGAGTCCTCCGAGGACCTGGACCACGAGAACTACGAAACCGAGGACCTGGACTACAAGAACTACGAAACCGAGGACATGGACTACGAGAAATACGAAGCGAAGGACCTGGACTACGAGAACGGATGCGTATGCCGGACGAAGATATCTCCAGGAGACGACGCCATCATACTCATCCAGAAGTCGGACTGAAACATCGGGTGATAAGAATCGCTCCGACGCGGGCACTGCTCGACTTATACTCTTGAACTGGGCCTGTCTTGGTCACTCATAAGTCATAAGCCCTGTGATTGGTCGACTAAGATCTTCTGTAGCTCCTAAATTATTAGACGCTGGAAGTTTTGGTAGAGGAACTTGAGTCTCAGATTTTTGGGAGGACTCACCTGATAATGTGGTGCGTCCAACCTGAATCGCCCTGTAGAGAGACCGCCACAGTGGTACCAACTTAATTCCGGAGAAAACCAATGTCTTCTGGAGATAGGCTCGTTTTCAAACACAATTTGAAATAGGCTAGTTTCCAATCGTAATTTGATATAGGCTAGTTTCTAAACAGAATTTGAGATAGGATGTTATTCCGCTCAGCCGTCGAATATAGTCTGATATGGCCAATTTTTATATCAGGCCTGATATGGTCTGATCAGAATATTTTTTCACGGGTCACGAAGCCGATTTTGAATTTTTGTTGCGTAGGCATTGATATAAGTCAAAATAAATGGAACACCCACAATTTGCGATAAAGAAAAAAAAAATCTGATTCCATGGAATCAAACGTATACCAGTTGACCTTCGAGTACCTATATGAGTTCGAACTCATTGCTCGTCAAACATCGGCTGCCAAAAGAACAATTCGATTGATAGCTCCGTTTCGGAGAAATTTGAGAAAATAGATGGGGTCGGTGAAAATCTGGTAGACCCCTCCCCTTAACTTTACTTACCGGACTTGTTCAAGTAGAGTTTTGAAATTCAAGGATGCCGAAGGAGTCCTATGGTGGGGGTGACGGCACATACACATGTATACTTGGCGAGGTTGATTCTGGCCCGGAAGTGATCGCCGATCGGGTTATCGTATTAAATCATATACTAAACAATCACTCCGAGCCAGAATCAACCTGCCATCTGTACACATTGACGAGTGAATTTCGCCTTTTGGTTTCGCGAGAGTAGAGAATTATTCCACAGAAGTTGATCCAAAATTTAGCATTCGGCACAGCGCCCTCTGGATAGTTTAGCCGGGTTTCAGGCCCATATCAGACAAAAACTCTCGTTGAGCGTTATCACAGAGTCACGATTTTCTCGTCTTCAATTGTTGATTGTTAAAACATACAGGGTGAATTCCTATCGTCCGTACACTTGGAGTACATTGAGGTGGTCGAATGTCCAATGATTCAATTGTTCCAACGATTATCTATTCCTTGATTGACTTTTTTTTCAAAACAATTGCCGACTTTGGACTCCTGGCCACCTCAACTCTACTCTAAGTGTACGAACGATAGAAATTCACGACTGGTAATAGTACATTTCAGTACCAGTACACGGAGAGACTTTTCCTAGTAATATTTCTTAAAATTCCTACCAGAATTTACTATTTTCGATGCAATTTGGGGATATATCAGCATTTTAGCACTTATTACTAGTTTGTCTAGTAATTCTGTAAGTTACTATCATCATTGGAATATAACCTAAGATATTTGTACAAGCTCTTATACAAATGAGAAAGTTTACTAATCAGGATAAAGTAATAAGTCTAGCGAATCTTATACTTATACCTAAAGCGAGCAGTACCTCTTCCAAGTCAGTATGGTAAAGTCGTGATCGCGGTGCAATGGAATTTACCATACTGGCTTGGAAATTTTACCAGTCATCTTAGGAAAAATTCCACGTCAAAAATTAAAAAGCTGGAAGGAGGTGATAGGCTATTTGGCAGTTTCTGGATCTTACATTGTGTGGCTTCACTGGTGTGGTCTTTGTTGTACAGAGTTTATTACATGTGTGTGTTCGTCCGCACTCTAGGGGCTGGCGCAACTGTTCCGTAAATCTAGTCGTCGTCTTAAACCACTAGCCTAACTTCACTTACTCAACATAACCTCAACTCAACGCTCGCAATTCCGGACGCATCGCAGATATATGTTAGAGTGCAGTTTTTAGCTTTCCTTATATACAAACGGATATAACTATTTGGCACTAGTGAGAGAAATATTCTGATGTTTCGCCATCTATCGACGAAGTGAGACCCACCGAACTTGTTCGTCAATTCGCAGCGACGAAATTTACCATACTCGCTGGTAATCATTCTCACGTGTGTAGCAAAACGTCTTATTCGACTAGTCTATTATTCCAATCCCTCTAGGAATACCTACTAATATCTATGCCATCTTTTACTACTCTCCGTTGTCCTATACGCGGACAGTAATTTTTGCTATTCGCTCATTATTTGTTACTCTCACAGAATATCAAAATGCATTATCCGAATAATAGATTTTTCCGGTACCGTAAGAAATATTGCCAAATCAGCTGATATATCCCAGATTTACTCGCAGTTATTGGAATCTTTACCAGGAAAAGTTTCTCCGTGTAGTAGTCTCGCTACGCTGTGGTTAAATGACGGCTTATTAATCCTCTAAATAAAAACAGAATTTAAGAAAGGTTTTCTGTATTGCATAAATCTTTGGCCGATTTAAACTTCACGGATACAAATTCAAATTTTATGGTTTATGATCATAAATAATTTACAACTGCTGATTTGATTCGATTATGATCAGCGGATTATGATCAACAACTTCATGGCGGTCGATTTTCTGCTATTTACTAACATTTCATCAAGATTATCTTAAAAGTTCTCTTCGAATAATCCGGTGACCATATCATTTTATAGTCACGTTGGAATCTTTAGGATCTAATTTACAAGTAGCAACTTTATTATCAACGTTATCTAATCGATAAGGGGATGAATTCGGCAATCACAATGTTGACGGCACAGTTGTTCCCGGTTTTTCCATAAGATGCCGAGTTAATTTTTCAATTTTTGACGTGAAATTACTTCTTGCAATCTTCGGTAAGGTACCAAATACTTCGGTCTATATGAAAGTTCATCACATAAACTTATATATATATTTCAAAATCAAGGATTTATCTAATAACGATTGTAGCGAGACTACTACCTTAGGAGGAAACCGAACGATGGCCGCACTATAGTTCGACCAACACACGCTCGCGTTGCGTACGTGAGCTTCTACTCGTTGCTGGTGACTGCCAACTCGATTCGCCCGGCGCCTCAAGGATACTAAACTATAGTTTTCATTGTCTGTATATCATTTATTTATTTATCCATTAATGTAATATAAAATATAATCCACTAGCCCAGCACCCCGATAGTCCCCAGTCCCATCTTGAACAGCTCTTATCTCCGCCACAATGACTTCACATGATATACATCCTAGGGTGGTCCTTATTTAGGGTGTTTTCGAAATGTTCTGTGGACAAGGCAGAAAAAGTTTGCAAATAAATTCGAAAAAAAGTGCGCTAAAGTTGAAGTCTGTAGGTCAACTCAAAGTACTGCCCACAGGGCAATGAATTTTCCCATTTAATTTACATGGGAACTCGAGCTCAATGCATTATTTTTTTTCCTCTGCCTTAATACTGCTTCGAAAAATCCAAAATTTGGCATATGTCTACCCTATAGTCATGGGTATTCCATCAAAAATTGAGCGATTTTCAGCGATGAAAGTTTCGAAGTTCTAGAATGTCAGACTTGTGTTTTGAAGTCGAAAATCACCATTTTTTCGAAAACCCCCCAGATAAGGACCACCCTAATGTATTCTTATGATTTTTTCATGCAAGATTAAATGCCCTATTCGATTCCGCAGCGGAAAATAAAGGGTTCCATTTAAAAAAAAACCAAGTTGATCTTGATTTTAGCTCGGCAAGGTCGTCTGGAAAAAATCTGATTTGGCTAAGTTTTTTCCCCTTCTAAACCCTACAACTTTCGTTGAAAAGATTTCGGTCTCTCTCTTCAGCTTCGAGACATCGTCCTAGGTTATGTAAACTACGGAAAAATGCAATTATATATTGTTTTGTATGATAAAGATAGGTTTTGCTATTAAAATGCGGTTTTTTTTTTGTTTTTTTTTATATATATATAAGAAGTCTGTAATATATATATATATGAACATCCAACTCGGGATGATGACGCTAAAATTGAACTGTACTGCGCTCGCTTAGTGATTTTTAATGTCACTTAGACAATAATTTGTAATACGAATAGATGAAAATTATATTACATTTATACACATCCAACATGGCGGCATCAGGATCCCTGCAATTACCGACTTGTCGTATTTTGATCGCATCTAGATGAGGACATTTATCACTCAATCCAGAGAGCAAGCGTACTGTAGAAATACACACACTTTTATGGAAAACTCATTTCACCCGTTTGCTTTCCGTAAATAAGGCTGCATTTGTCGACGAAATTTTCAGGTGACACGAGGCAAAACATGACGCAGAAGAAGTCTGTAATTTAGTTTTCATCATTCTAACCTCAAAATCGCAACTTCGTCGCGATGTCTCGGCTTTCGTGATGAAAAATAATAATCGTTACTTGGACGTAAAGGCTTTTTGACGAACCTCGTTACAGCACTCGCCTTCGGCTCGTGCCGTAAACCTCTCGTTTCGTCAAAAAAGCCTTTCCGTACACGGAGAAACTTTTCCTGGTAAAGATTCCAATAACTGCGAGTAAATCTGGGATATATCAGCTGATTTGGCAATATTTCTTACGGTACCGGAAAAATCTATTATTCGGATAATGCATTTTGATATTCTGTGAGAGTAACAAATAATGAGCGAATAGCAAAAATTACTGTCCGCGTATAGGACAACGGAGAGTAGTAAAAGATGGCATAGATATTAGTAGGTATTCCTAGAGGGATTGGAATAATAGACTAGTCGAATAAGACGTTTTGCTACACACGTGAGAATGATTACCAGCGAGTATGGTAAATTTCGTCGCTGCGAATTGACGAACAAGTTCGGTGGGTCTCACTTCGTCGATAGATGGCGAAACATCAGAATATTTCTCTCACTAGTGCCAAATAGTTATATCCGTTTGTATATAAGGAAAGCTAAAAACTGCACTCTAACATATATCTGCGATGCGTCCGGAATTGCGAGCGTTGAGTTGAGGTTATGTTGAGTAAGTGAAGTTAGGCTAGTGGTTTAAGACGACGACTAGATTTACGGAACAGTTGCGCCAGCCCCTAGAGTGCGGACGAACACACACATGTAATAAACTCTGTACAACAAAGACCACACCAGTGAAGCCACACAATGTAAGATCCAGAAACTGCCAAATAGCCTATCACCTCCTTCCAGCTTTTTAATTTTTGACGTGGAATTTTTCCTAAGATGACTGGTAAAATTTCCAAGCCAGTATGGTAAATTCCATTGCACCGCGATCACGACTTTACCATACTGACTTGGAAGAGGTACTGCTCGCTTTAGGTATAAGTATAAGATTCGCTAGACTTATTACCTTATCCTGACTAGTAAACTTTCTCATTTGTATAAGAGTTTGTACAAATATCTTAGGTTATATTCCAATGATGATAGTAACTTACAGAATTACTAGACAAACTAGTAATAAGTGCTAAAATGCTGATATATCCCCAAATTGCATCGAAAATAGTAAATTCTGGTAGGAATTTTAAGAAATATTACTAGGAAAAGTCTCTCCGTGTACCTTAATTTCACGGTATCTCTAGCGAATGTTGCGTACGTTTGAGTGTCTCCGGCAATCAGGCATGGTGCGCGTCCACGAAAATGCTCTGTATGTTATAATGCATGGAAAATTAAACTATTCTCATCTCACGTGTACTATATTGTGTATTTTTCTAGTCATTTCGACTACGCGGATCATTCGAAATAAAAGGAAATGATACGGTACTATTTCTTCATAAATATTCTAAATTCTCTCAATTGTTTTGATATCTTTGATTGCAATAACAATCAGACGTTCAATTGAAGATTTGGAATTCTCTGGACGATAACTGCAAGCAGAATTACGGGATTAACATTTCATTTGTAACTGATTTACCATCAATTTTGATGTACGCAATTTATAGATAAATTCGACGTGACAATATGAATAACAGGGATCGATCATTCAGTGTTGTGAAATATTGGCTGCAAGATTATTTATAGATGAGTGGGTCGACGTTAAACGGGACACCTTTTTGACCGCATGTTCTTGAAAATCGTCGCAATTACAAAATTACAAAAGAATCAGAAGTGTCGAGGAATATTTTTGGCCAAATCCGTCCCGCTTGACATGGACTGACTCAGATATTTAGATTTATGAAATATTCTCAATTGATAACAAATTGTGTAAAATTTAGGGCCCTCTGATTTGCACCCATATTTGGTATTAGCACAGCCCTGACGAGTGTAGTTGGAAAACTCAACACGTAGCAGCAATCGATTCAAAAACTGTCCGACCCCCTCGAACACCGTTTGATAAATTACTATGAACTATTGCGAGTGTACCTGGGGCATTCCATTCCAACTTGACCAGCCCGTGACCTCGACCTCTCCGATTTAGTCCGCGATTTTTTATATGGTTAATCTACCTCAAAAAGATACTCCAGATTTTTTTCAGATTTGTTCTGTTATTAGGTAATTTTTAAATCGACTCAAAAGGCAAACAAAAAACGCCACTTCCAAAAAATTTGAAAAAATTCACAAAATTTCTAAGAAATATGACGAATTTTTTCAAATTAATGCCAAGATGTAGAAATCGATGAGTAGGCTTTTTATGGATAGCACTTCCATGATATTGAAGGAATAAAATTTTGTTGATATTCTTTCTATATGTTTTTTGACGCGCTGAATTCGAATCCGAAGATGGTTTTTACGCGTCATGATTAAACAGCTATTGAAATCAATTTTTCATTGGAATGGTTGGAGATATCGAAAAAAGTTTCAA
Source organism: Tenthredo livida (assembly GCA_963992785.1). NCBI lineage: Eukaryota > Metazoa > Arthropoda > Insecta > Hymenoptera > Tenthredinidae > Tenthredo > Tenthredo livida. The sequence goes on from OZ023073.1 coordinate 8,805,040, forward strand.
ACAAAAAATATTCCTCGATAAAATTTGCACCAATGTTGTTAGAAGAGATACGTGAAAAACTCATAGAACAACAATTGTTCAGATTTTATTGAGGAATATTTTTTGGCAGAAACTTTTGTCGATATCTCCAACCATTCCGATCGAAAATTGATTCGAATAGCTGTAAAATCATGACACGTAAAAACCATCTTCGGATTCGAATTCAGCGCGTCAAAAAACATATAGAAAGAGTATCAAAATAGTATATTATACAACTAGTGCGTAAAGTGAGTTTTTCTTCACGAGTAGCGATCGCAGTAAACGAGTCGACGGCGAAGCCGGTGACGAGTTTTGCGAGATCGCACGAGTAAAAAAAAGGTTACGCACGAGTTGTATATCCTATTTTATTCTTTCAATACCATGGAAGTGCTATCCATAAAAAGTCTACTATCGATTTCTCCATTGGAATAAATTTGAAAAAAATTGTTATATTTTTTAGATATTTCGTGAATTTCTTCAGATTTTCTGGAAGTGGCGTTTTTTTTTTACCTTTTGAGATTGAAAAATAGCCTAATAATAGAAAAAATCTGAAAAAAATCTGGAGTTTCTTTTTGAGGTAGATCAACCATATAAAAAATTGCGGACTAAATCGGAGAGGTCGAGGTCACGGGCTGGTCGAGTTGGCATGGAATGCCCCACCTACATTTGAAATTGAAGAAAATCACATATCATCGTATAGTTTTAATAAGAGAGTTAAAAAAACATGGTGTTTCTAACGGATCTTTTCAGATAAACAGCTATCGTCTGCTCCTCGGCTATGCTGCGTAACTGTGAAGCTTTACCATGGAGATTAGGGCGATAACTTATTTGCTCGCTGCCTTTTTTTTGACGCATTTTCGAACGACTAGCAGCGAGCTTGAAAAAATTGGGCACTTACCAGCTACAACCTTGGTTACGTTCTACGCATACCGACACGTGTCCATAATTTACTTCAAGATTCCCCTAGACGCAGCTGTTGCAACATGGAAGTGAGTATATTGTAGTTTGGTTGTCCAATTTGAGTATTATAGTCGCAGTAATGATAGCCGAAAGCGATTCTTGCGTATCGCCACAAGGTAACTTAATTTATTATTCAGAGTTGTCCCGATTATTACCGGCATAAGCAGCCTTGCCGAAGCCGGCTAATACACCATTGTATACTACGGTGACTTGCAAAAGTTTGGAGAGAAAAAAATAAAAAATATTCTTTATTTATGCCACTAGTTAGCATTAATATGTAGACCAGTCATTCAGGACAACCAATTAACAATAAATCCAAAAGTTTTAAAATTTGTATGTAACATCAGAAAGGGTATAAAAACGAACTATAAAATTTTGCAACCTTTTTCGAACTACGGAACATAGCGAAAATGGCAAAAAATGGTATTTCACGATATTCTCGCCAAGAAAATTCCAAAAGTTCTGCAAATTTGAAGTAGCTTCGAAGGCCTTATTTTACATCACGTATCAAATTTGCAACCAATTGAAGGCTACGGAACATTTATTTTATTAATAATGAAGGTTTTATATTCATAAAAAATGAAAAAATAAAATCCAAAAGTTCTGCAAACTTCACAGATCAATCGCAATAATGAAATAAACAGTTGCATCGATTTGCAACCATTCGCGTTGACCGGAACATATTCATTCATAATTTTCTTCATCAGCGGTCGTTTTACCGAGCAGGATGGTCTCGTGAAAATTACAAAAGTTTTCAATTTCGGTTGCAAATAATCAGAACGTCAATTGTGATGTTTTTATCAATTTGCAACCTCGTGTGAGACTCGGAACCTTTTGCAATTAGCGGAAATTAATTTTTTTGATTTTTTCACTCTCAAAAATATTTTAAAAGTTTTTCAAATCCAGTGGCTTGATGTAATTGGTAGCAAATTACGGTTCCTCCATTTGCAACCTCGTGCGTGACCCGGAACATTCGTTAACTTACGGAAAGCAACTTTTTTAATATCTGTACCCTCTAAAGAATTGTATAAGTTTTGCAAATTCGGTGAATTGTTGTACTTAGAAATCAATTACTTAAATCAGCACAATCCTGCACCAGCTGCTGAATTAGATACAGAAGTAACGACTTGTTCGAAGTGAACCAAAGTGAGAAATAATTAGGTATTCTATTAAACGTAAGTAAAAATAAACTTATGAGGTCTGAAAATTTTCGAATTATAATGATGCATTGTAGTATTTTACAGGGAGGGGATTAAACCAAACAAATCGATTTGCTTTCTGACGATTGCTGTATTCAAAAATTTTATAATGTAAACATACGAACTGGAAAATCGGCCCACTAGAAAATTAATCGACACATAAAATAATGAAAATTTGAAAGTAACCAAAGTGAGACACAATCACGTATTCTATAATGAAGGTAAGTGAAAATATAATCGACTTATAAGGTCTAAGATTAAAGTATAGTAACTAAGGTTAAGGTTAAGCTATACTAACTAGGTTGAACTATAGTAATTGAGTCGTATTATTTCTAACTATAGCATGAATTAAAACCAAAAAAAAGAAATTAAAGAAAATATATTTCCCCCTAAAAATATTAACCTGAATTAAATTCTTATTAATAAACTTCCTAGGCGTAGTGACAGCGTAGCCCGGCTGGGCCTTCTGCTCAGTGGCGTAGGTAACGTGAAATATTATATTTAGCGTGAATATTATTAAATAATATTTCCGGATCACGCGCGAGGCTGCAAATGGAGGAACCGTAATTTGCTACCAATTACAACAAGCCACTGGATTTGCAAAACTTTTAAAATATTTTTGAGGGTGAAAAAATCAAAAAAATTAATTTCCGCTAATTGCAAAAGGTTCCGGGTCTCACACGAGGTTGCAAATTGATAAAAACATCACAATTGACGTTCTGATTATTTGCAACCGAAACTGAAAACTTTTGTAATTTTCACGAGACCATCCTGCTCGGTAAAACGACCGCTGATGAAGAAAATTATGAATGAATATGTTCCGGTCAACGCGAATGGTTGCAAATCGATGCAACTGTTTATTTCATTATTGCGATTGATCTGTGAAGTTTGCAGAACTTTTGGATTTTATTTTTTCATTTTTTATGAATATAAAACCTTCATTATTAATAAAATAAATGTTCCGTAGCCTTCAATTGGTTGCAAATTTGATACGTGATGTAAAATAAGGCCTTCGAAGCTACTTCAAATTTGCAGAACTTTTGGAATTTTCTTGGCGAGAATATCGTGAAATACCATTTTTTGCCATTTTCGCTATGTTCCGTAGTTCGAAAAAGGTTGCAAAATTTTATAGTTCGTTTTTATACCCTTTCTGATGTTACATACAAATTTTAAAACTTTTGGATTTATTGTGAAATTTTAGCTTTTTAATGTCTATAATGACTGGTCTAATGATATAAATTGGTACTTCATGGTTGGCCAATATCCGCGGAACTATCTAAATAAGAAGGCCACTTGAATGGTGGTATTCACAAATTTTATCGGCTTAAATATCTTACCAAAATGCTCAAAAGACTAAGAGGTCACTGTAAATCGTGTAAATTTATGCAGTTGGCTTGTAAATGTTATTGGAAGTCTTGGAAGGTGTTTACAGTCATTCCAAGCCATTGTCAAAAGTACTTAGGCAATTCTGCAGGTAGTTAGTATAGTATAGTACAGTAATGTTCATTAATGGGTCCCAGTGGCTAACTGTTTTTTTCGGACCTTTCCGGATACAATCAATAAAATGATATTCTATTATTTTATACAACGCAAGCATGTTTTACGCGTTTTTCATGCTCGATCTCGATACACAACGTGGGGGATTTAGCGACAGCTGAGCCTGTTTGCGAATGCGCATGCGCAGAGTTCACTTTTAGCTCCTAGTAGCAAAATGAAGCTATACTTTTATATCCTAGGAGTGCGCTCTGACGTACGCGTTGTTATGCGTTGCTATGCGTGTTTGTATCCGTCGACTTTGTGTACCGGATCGAGCATGAACTTGTAAAACATACTTTTGTTGTATAAAATACCGTGTGCACCAAGGAGGCGAAGGTCTGTTACGCCGAGCGTATTTGCAATACTCGTCTTCGACTCGTCTATGACTTGTATTGCAAATTTACGCTCGGCGTTGAAAGACCTTCTTTGCCTCCTTGGTACACAATATACTATTTATAAGAGGTCATAATTATTATCATTATAATTTCGGTTATCGGCACATGAAACACGACTAGAATGGAGTCTCGTTTCCGAAAAAGTCCGAAAAAAACAGTTAGCCACCGCGAACCCATTAATGAACATGACTGTACAAAATTTTACTTCATAAGGTCTGAAAATGGGGGTTTTACCCTCGCGAAGCGTGGGTAAAACGTATATTATCACTGAATTATCACACTGCGTGAAGTAAAGTCATTTACAGCCATCAAAGTCATCAAAGTCACTGAAATGCATGTAAGCTGTTTAAAATCTGTCTGATACGTCAGGTATATTAGTCACATTAAAAATACACCCTTGAATATTATTCGTGTTTATTGAAGAACCATACTTTATATCATGGTGCATACGATATTTTATGCATCCAAGGGCAGAAAGGGCATTGTTTATGCGCGCAGCTGGGAATAAAGTACGCACTTTATTCCCTAGGTGCATAATAGTACTTTTCGTTACAAGGACGTAAAATGGAGTCAGAAGTCAATTGTACATCCTCAATTGAAGAAATTATTCCTCCCGTAAAATCTTTCCATATATTACTCTTTCGAAAGACCTCATAATCATACCCGATTCCTCGCTGATCAGGTTTCGTGCTAAGGAGATCAAGAGCGGTGGCATATTTCAATGTTCGGCCCAGAATGTCACAGTGCATATAAAGCCTGGCAGTATTCCTCTGGTGAATCCTGACAATTCCAAGCTCCCAGCAAATCTCTTAAAGGCACGGAATGCTCATTACACCTTGATGTTTACGAGTGATGGGACACAACAAGTCCAGAACATCTCAGCACCTTTGCCTGGAGATTGGTTTGCCATTTCATTTCGCACGTGGTCGGATCCCAACGACGGAAAAATCGAGCAACAAGGTGAGACTTTTCGAACGATTTCAATGCAAATTCAACCTTTCGTTGGTCGCGCACCTCTTCCCGAACGTCGTTGGTCGCTCGGTGAGGGAATCGCCGCAATGTTAATTTTACTGCAACGTTGCCACGTCAATTTTATGCGCCAAATATCGGTCTAAGCAGCCGGGAGAATTTTTCTACATATGTGGCAACGTTGCGCTTCGAATTTTACCTACGTTTGTGGTCGCACAGTGAGGGAATCGCCGCGATTTCACGGTTTTCTCACAATAAAAAATTATTATAAAAAAAATGAATACAGTTACAACTGTAAAAATATTTTTGATTGACTTATGACATATCAATTCATGAATAGCTCAACTATTTTATATAAATTATCAGTATTTTATTATATATTTACATTTGAAAAAAAGGCGGGGATTCCCTCATAGCGCGACCAACGAAAGGTTAATCGCATTCTCTCATGTAACTCCCCATCTCTATCACGCGACTCATCATTAAACCTATAATGCGTGATGTCGATCGGGTTACATGGTCCAGGCATGTGGTCCCACATCACTCACCGCGATCAACAATTATCAATCGTCAGTAGACCTCGGCTTCTGGCATAAGTAACCCTATGATAAATCGCTTCCACTTCTCCATTCACGTCCATCACAAGTCTGAGGCATCCAGATCTTGAAATGCACGTGATGCTAGTCGGTGTATGTGACACAGGTACGGTACGCGAAGTCGGGTTGATGTAATAGTAGATTTCGATACGAGAGCGAAATGTGAGGCGTTAATAGGTTTGTCCGATGTGTTTAGCACGAACCGTAGTCGAGGCGGCAGCCATGCGCCTCACTTCACGGGAGTATCGAACGCTATTTTTTATAACAAATGCATGAAAAAGTTGCTTGTGGGGCTCTGTTGTCAATGTAAACAACCATACCAAAAACATCGAGTCGATTCACGGAGATAGCGCGTCGACAGGGATGAATGATTATACGCTAGCTGCGTAACATACAAGCACGCTACTAGTGTGTGTGTTTCTTGTGCACATATACGCCCGTCAGCGCCACCTATTTGGGGCTGAGGCGTAACTGAGAAACAATTTATATGTATGTATACAACGATACAAGCTTGATTGTATGCATGTAAAGGTACGTAGCTAGCGTATAAAATGCTCTTGTTCGCACGCCGTGCGTAACAAGAATCATGTTGTGCATGTTAGATGTGCGCATAACGCAGTGCGCACGTTTGGCATGCAATTAGTTTCATGTTGGCATCGCCTACGCAAACGTCAGAAAAGTGCCACAATATGACCGCTTCAGAGCCCCAAACAAGCGACTTTTTCATGCATGTGTTATAAAAATTATTATCTGTCTTATTGTCTCTTCACTTCACAATACACCAGTAATGGGGTTGGCTACCGATAAAACTGTTAAGCTTTGGCGCTAGCGAGCCACGTAACCAACATGGCATCTCCAATATGGCCGGCTGAATACGCGCACGCCACGGATATATACAGCGTGATTCCCAAGTCGCGGAAAAGATTTCAGATACAGATTCCTTGTCGAAATCTAAGAATAAAGTTCCTTATCAAAAACTTCCAGGGTGCCGTCGTTGCTGAGTTACAGAAGGTTTAGTCTACCCAATAAGACGGCCGTAACGTGACGTGCTCAGTCTCGGAGCAATTCTGTCAAACTGATAGTGCCCGCGTCGTATGAACTTTGCCCGAAATTCCGGTTTTTTATTTCGTAATTTTTATTCTTTACGTCGCCCGGTCGGTCATTCTCGTGCCCTACGTCGTTCACCCCGTAGTTGACGTTGTCCAGGAGGTCGAACTGGTGATTGACATTCCCCAGGTCTTTTGCTTCGTAGCGTTCGTTATCCAGGTCGCCAGGCTCGTGATTTCCGTACTCCAGGACTCTTGCCCCGTAGTTGACGTTGTCCAGGTGGTCAAACTGATCATTTACATTCCCCAGGTCTTTCGCTTCGTAGTTTTCACTCTCGTTGTCTTCGGGTTGTTGATTTACATGCTCCAGGACCTTCGCCCCGTAGATTACGTTGTCCAGCAGGTCAAACTGCTGACTTATGTTACCCAGGTCGTCCGCTTCGTAGTTTTCACTATCGTTGTCATCGAGTCGTTGATCTCCGTGCTTCAGGACTTTTGCCCCGTAGTTTACGTTGTCCAGGTAGTCAAACTGGTGATTTACATTCCCCAGAAGGAATGTGAATCATCAGTTTGACCACCTGGACAACGTAAACTACGAGGCGAAGGTCCTAATATGAAACAAAAGACCTGAGGAATGTAAATCACCAGTTTGACCACCTGGACAACTTAAACTACGGGGCGAAGGTCCTGGAGCATGAAAATCAACAACCCGATGACAATGAGAGTGAAAACTACGAAGGAAAAGACCTGAGGAATGTAAATCATCAGTTTGACCACCTGGACAACGTAAACTACGAGGCGAAGGTCCTAATACGAAGCAAAAGACCTGAGGAATGTAAATCATCAGTTTGACCACCTGGACAACGTAAACTACGAGGCGAAGGTCCTGATACGAAGCAAAAGACCTGAGGAATGTAAATCATAAGTTTGACTACCTGGACAACGTAAACTACGAGGCGAAGGTCCTAATACGAAGCAAAAGACCTGGGGAATGTGAAACACCAGTTTGACCACCTGGACAACGTGAACTACGGGGCGAAGGTCCTAATACGAAGCAAAAGACCTGAGGAATGTGAATCACCAGTTTGACTTCCTGGACAACGTAAACTACGGGGCAAAAGTCCTGAAGCACGGAGATCAACGACTCGATGACAACGATAGTGAAAACTACGAAGCGGACGACCTGGGTAACGTAAGTCAGCAGTTTGACCAGCTGGACAACGTAATCTACGGGGCGAAGGTCCTGGAGCATGTAAATCAACAACCCGAAGACAACGAGAGTGAAAACTACGAAGCGAAAGACCTGGGGAATGTAAATGATCAGTTTGACCACCTGGACAACGTCAACTACGGGGCAAGAGTCCTGGAGTACGGAAATCACGAGCCTGGCGACCTGGATAACGAACGCTACGAAGCAAAAGACCTGGGGAATGTCAATCACCAGTTCGACCTCCTGGACAACGTCAACTACGGGGTGAACGACGTAGGGCACGAGAATGACCGACCGGGCGACGTAAAGAATAAAAATTACGAAATATAAAACCGGAATTTTGGGCAAAGTTCATACGATGCGGGCACTATCAGTTTGACAGAATTGCTCCGAGACTGAGCACGTCACGTTACGGCCGTCTTATTGGGTAGACTAAACCTTCTATAACTCAGCAACGACGGCACCTTGGAAGTTTTTGATAAAGAACTTTATTCTTAGATTTCGACAAGGAATCTGCATGTGAAATCTTTGCCGCGACTTGGGAATCACGCTGTATATACTATGGATAGCGGTTCACTATGGTCGGCATCGGTCATAAAACTTATATTCCTGAAAGGGGAAAAGCCCATTTGCGCAATGAGCGGAAGACTAACGCCAACATGCTGAGACAGAGATATATCTCTCTCGCCTTTCCTAACGTCCAGTCCCCCCCCCCCAGTCCCCCCTCTCCGCGCATACCCCTCGCCTGAATAGTACCGTGCGAAGATTGATAGGTTAGGGTTAGCGTGAAGTTGTAATTTATTATGTATCACAGAAATAGTTTAGTTATACATTTACTGACAATGGTTATGAATTAATATGCTATTAAAAATTATCATCCAAGCAAACAATCTGATAATGGTTATTCATGGTTAACGTTATAGGTTAGGAATGACTACGACTAGGGAGGTGCGCGCCTGCGCGGTAAGGAAAGATGGCACGTTAGGAAAGGAGAAAGAGATATATCTTTGTCTCAACATGTTGGCGTCAATCCGACAGCTACTATTCCCCTTCCAGTAATATAAGTTCTATGGCCTCGGTCGGCGCTTGTCCCATGAGGACGCCTGGCGGTCAGCCTGGGTACTGCGTTGTTTACATTTGCATAAACAACATTTATATAAATGATGGATTCCACGCGGAGCGGACCAAAAAAAGACCTCGATGTCCCATTCCACAACAAACGTGATTCGATAGGAAATTTCCCGAGCTTTTCGAAAAAAAATACGAGACACATCTTAAAAATGACATGAGTGGAAGAAAATAGGGTTTTGGATCGGAGAATGATTTTTCGGCATGTTTTTTGATAGTCACGGGCAAGATCATGAACTGAGGTGAAAAAGGGTGAATAATACTACAAATCACCACCCCATTACTTTTTTCATATGACATACCGTTTCTAAGATATTTGCCTCCAAAGACATCAAGAGCGCAAGAAATCGAAAACTAAAACAGCTGGTACACCATAGGTAACAAAAGCTACATATCGTCGGCGATAATGCAATACCGCGTAACTAACATCTGCAATACCGCGTGAGTACAAAAAAAAAATGAGATTTAGTGTGCATTCGATGTAAAAATAAAAAATACATCGAATGCACACCAAATCTCATTTTTTTTTTTTGTACTTACGCGGTATTGCACTATCGCCGACGATATGTCGTATATACTTAAAAAATGCTAATTCTGAGGGTACTAAAGGTCATACAAAAATTAGAAAAATCCGTGACATCTAGGTCTTTTTTGGTCCGCTCCGCGTGGAATCCATCAAATGTATAATAATATGTATGTTGTTTATGTGAATGTAAAAAACGTAGTACCCAGACCACGGACTTATGGACTGAGCTCAAGCTAGACTTGTGGGCGAGGGGTATGCGTCTTAGGGGGAGTACGTGAGGTAACGCGTCGAACATATTGTCAGACTAAATTCATAACTCCGTGAGGCACTACCACAAACATGTCTGTACACGTAGTATATCTATGTCGATATAGCCATTCAATATGGCCGACCCAGTTAAACAGCGCGTGGAGATGGGGCATTAGCGCCACCTGAAAGAGCTTTGCGTATTCAACCCCCATTCTTCATCATGTGGACCACCATAGAACCTATATTACTGGAAGGGGAATAGGAGCTGTCGGGTTGGCGCCAACATGTTGAGACAGAGATATATCTCTTTCTCCTTTCCTAACCTGCCATCTTTCCTTACCGCGCAGGCGCGCACCTTCCTAGTCGTAGTCATTCCTAACCTATAACGTTAACCACGTATAACCATTGTCAGATTGTTTGCTTGGATGATAATTTTTAATAGCATATTAATTTATAACCATTGTCAGTAAATGTATAACTAAACTATTTCTGTGATACATAATAGATTACAACTTTACGATAACCCTAACCTATCAATCTTCGCACGGTACTATTTAGGCGAGGGGTATGCGCGGAGAGGGGACTGGACGTTAGGAAAGGAGAGAGAGACATATCTGTGTCTCAACATGTTGGCGTCAGTATTGCGCTCATTGCGCAAATGGGCTGTTCCCCTTCCAGGAATATAAGTTCTACCGAGAATATTCGGTGAGAGTAAACGATCCCCTCCCTACGGCAAAACCAACACAGGCGCGCATCGCGTGCGTGAGGTTCCTTCGGGAGGGAATGAGGTCCCAGTTAGGGATGAGCATCGAAAGAAAAATATCGATATCAATATCAAAAGATATATCGAGAGATCGGTATCGATGTTACGATAATATCGGAAACAAGACATCGATATTTGTTAATATCGATATTCTTCCCGACCAACTTGAATGGGGTCATGAAAACTATACGTAATGGACACAAATCATTTAAAAAATCTACTTAATTCGTCTCATATGAGCAGAATTTTATTATAATTGGCATTGTTGAAAGTTTTCCTCATTATAATCATAAAACAGACAATTAATATGAAAATCACTCATTTTATAGTCAAGTATTTAATAGGTTTTGAATATCGATATCGAAATTAAAATATCGATATTTTTCAAATATTCTCGAAATAATGATATCGATGTTAGAATATCGAATATCACAAAGAAAATATCGATATTTCCGAAATATCGATGTTCGATGCTCATCCCTAGTCCCAGTAGCATTGCATCCCCTCCCGAACGAGCCTCACGCACGCGGTGCGCGCATGTGTTGGTTTTGCCATAGGAAGGGGATCGTTTACTCTCACCTATGGAGGGTAGAGGTGAGGAGGACTATCTCTTATGGGGCATCAGCGGCAGAAGTGTCCGTAAAAGTGCATTAAATAATAGTTCCAGAAGTACCCGAATGGCGCTCGTAAGCAATAAGGGTAACCAATCGCAAGATCTGACCTTGGTGATCACAAATGAAAATTAAGACCTTTTGCTATAGCAGCGCCACCTAATTAACTCGATGTCACGGACACTTTCTACACACGGAGTTGTTCCTCCTTACCTCTACCCTCCATACTCAAGCGTAAACAGACCCCCACCTCGGTCCGTTAACCGACCCGACGTGGAACACCTACACTGCGAGTGGCAGAATATCGTACTACTAAAGAAACTCAGATATCGCCGGTTTTCTAGCATGAAGATCGGTCTCCTTACTTCTTGTTTTCTGGCATTGCCGCGTAGATGCAAATATCTCTGTATAACTATATCAATCATTGAGTAAAATAAATGTCCAACTCGAACATCAAGCATCGAGCATCGATTGCCAATTCCTAATTCCAAGAAATTACCTACTTCAATTTCTTCAATAATTACTTTGTCAAATAATCTCTGAACCAACTTTCGCCGAAACCAATTCATACTTTAAACCTAAATCCACCAACTGTTGAAAGTGGATCAGAGAATTAAGGTATAACTGGATGGATAATCAGAAATCGCCAAAATTCTTTAAAATTTTGTGAATGATGGTTCTTGATAGAATAATGAAATATTAATTATTTCAGAATTTTACACTAAATAATTTAGTAGTTATGAATTTTTGAAATCTACGAATTTAACCCTAATTTCGTAAGATTTCGCTTCAATTGATACTAAAAAATTGCAAATTATCACTTATAAGTGTTCATTTGTAACTAATTTAGCTATTCGTGAGGCCAAACATTCACTATACGATCGAGACCTGGAAATACAGGATTTGCCCATTTTGGACTAACTTTTTCACCTGACTGTCCGTCCAGTTATGCCTTAATGTACAAAGTAAACGAAATTTCCAGTGAAGAATGTCTTGCTGTTGAATTCAATACTTCAGATATATAATTCTATATTGAGGCTTTGATGATCATTCCTAAGATGTATCTGATACTTATGAAACGACAAACCCAAAATTGAGTATCGTCTGCTAACCGACGTAACACTTGATTTCAGGGCTCAGTGCATCGTGTGAAACTATCCTTGACGTGGAGCTCTACGTCGAGCTTTCACCGAGCCCCCAAACACTGGCCATGGATATCGTGCACCCTATGATTCACCTGGAAAATATTGGCGATTCTTCCATCCTGCGGTTTCTAATGCCTAGCAATAGCACGAGATCAGAAATTATCGTTACCTCGTCATCCGGCGAATACTCAGAAGTCGAGGTGAATGTAACTGCTGGTTCCTGCATCGAGTACGGTGATCTTGGAGTTGCTCGAACGACTTTGAACTCGACGTCAAGGCTAGTTCCTTTTAAAGTATGGGCCAACGCTTTCCACTACGTCACGGTTCGCCTTTTGTCAGGAACCTCTACGAACGTATCTATTGTCCTCGAGGACAGCATGCAACTTTCTTCTGATGTCAACGTTGTCAAATTATTGAGAAAGTCTTATCCAGATTTTTTCCTCTTTGATTACGAGTACCTCGTGGGTAATGGGACGAAGTCTTCACCGGTAAATCTGACTACCACTGAGACCACTGTCTTCTCTTTCGAGTTATATCCAATAAGCGATATCGGTGGGACTTTAACTGTAGCCCTGAGACTCAAAGACAAAGGGAACGAAGAGCCGGAATACTTTACGGTCGTCGGCTGCCTCCACCTTGGAACTTTCCAGGATATATCTTCCGAGACTGGCCGCTGCTTCTTGAATGCTAACGAGTCAAATCTCCCAGTCCTTATAACCTCGAAGGTTAATCCTGGCCCTGTCTACGTTCACGTACCCTTTCCCGAGCCTGGGGTATGGTACCTAAGTCTGCGAGCCTTTCTCAGCCCTGCAAATTGTAGCTGCTTAGAGATCTGCCGAGATAACTGCACGGTCTGTCCGTGCATGACAGCAGCTTCTGGCGCCGTTGAGATCAGCGTGGCCTCTTCACCGTGCATAGAAGGAAACTGCGGACCAAATGGACGTTGTGTTCACTACATGAGCGGGGGATTCGTGTTCTCTGCGTGTTACTGCACCCAGAATTATCGAGGGTTAGATTGCTCCGATGCGCAATACGTACAGGATGACTCAACAGTACTTCTTGGATTGCTGATGCTCACCTTGAGCAATCTGGTGTTTATGGGATCTATCTACTTCGCGCTCCGTCGTCAGTACTACGCAGAGGCGTTGGTCTACTTTTCTGTTATGTTTTTCTCTACTTTCTACCATGCATGTGAATCTGGCGAGGATGTCTACAACTTCTGCATAATGCGGGTCAGCGTTTTACAGTTTTGCGATTTTTTCACTGCCCTCTTAGCCTTTTGGGTTACCCTTGTAGCCATGGCTGGTTTGACACCTCGACTGACCGCTATTTTTGACCTTGGAGGCGCCGTGATTCTCGCCATGTGTTCGGAACTGAATCGGACCGCGCTCTGGGTCTTTATGACACCAACCGTTACAGGTTCCGGTCTCGTGATCTTCCTATGGATTCGTCGCTGCCGGGCCAGACATACAATTCATTATCCGGCGAAGCGTTATCAATATTACTACTTTCCGGCAGGTCTTGGCCTAGTCACTCTGGGTCTCATTTGCTATGCATTTTTGCAAACCCAGAAGAACTACAGCCTAGTTCATAGCTTGTGGCACATGGCTGTAGCTGGTGGTGTGATGTTACTATTGCCAAATCGCAAATATTTGAAATGAGGAAGACATTTTCGGAAACAATCTAATCTAATGGTGGGTAGAAATCGCTCAAAACTGCATATGATGTTCAACAGAAAAAAAATCAAAGACCTATATTCCTGCGGGCATTGAAGCCCGGATGCGATTCAATCTGTACCGTGTTATGAAACGGAAGGAAATACTGTTATTTTTTAGTAAACTATGGGCGTAAGTAAGGTGGAAGCACACAAAAGTCCATTAGCCATAAGCAGAATGCAGAAGCCATAGCACATACGCTACTGCAAAATTCCAGCAAGCAGTGCGCATGCGCTATTGTCTCAATGATTGTCTTACAATTTGCAGTCTGCTTAGACTGAAGAATCTCGTAGACTGCTTCTTCGATAGCAAAACAAGCTGCAATATTAATGTAAATCGATAATTTGCTTCAGTCATCATATGGACTTTAGTATGGCAAATACCAATATCAGTATGAATTGCTAATATAATTGATTATTTTGTCATCAGAAATGTGAAATGCGATTCCCTCTTCCACTTGGGATGTGGTACGCTGACGATACATTATGCTCTTATGTGCTCTTATGCTTATGGATTTTTGTGTGGGTTGAAAATCCAGACGCCATTAGCAGTATGCAGAGAGCATGCGCATTCGCACTGTTCGCGGGAATTTTGCTGCAGCGCATGTGCTACGGCTTCTACATTTTGCTTATGGCTAATGGACTTTGGTGTGCTTGCACCTTTATCGTGTACAGTGTATGGTCGTATTTAAGTATTTACATATCTTGCATGTTTAAAATCACAGTCGTGTAAACAACCAGACAATGCTAGATCTGTTCTTTTTTTCCTCAAGATGTCTCCAAGGGAACCATGTTTTTCGCGAAGGCTCTTTGACGGCTTTTAGACGATTTTTAGATTTAGTGTTTATTTGGATGACTTATATTTCAAATAAAAATGAAAACGATGAGTTTTCGTGAGAAAGATGCCTTTGCCAGCGAGGAATGCATTGGGGCAAGCAGCAACGGGAAGATCTTTCTACTCGTTGACACTCATTACAAGTCGGGATAGTGTTCTCGGCCTCCTGGAACCTGCTGCTTCCAATTGTTGCTTGCTGCTTACCCCACATGAAAAGGCACAGGCAAGCATGAATCGAAATATTGTTGTTTCTCGTGTACATTAGAGTGGTCCTTTTATGGGGTGTTTTTGAATTTTTACGCTCCCAAGGGTTCAAACGAATCCTTTTCAAGAAAAAAAATTTGCCCTAAAGTTTTAATGCTCTATCTCGATGTTAACATCCCGCGCATGACCGTCAAAGTATGTATTTTTTTTTTCAATTTCCTACAAAAAACATGTATGACCCAACTTTGTCAAGTCGAAAAAAATTTGGCGGTCGTGCGCAGGTGTTAAAATCGACGCAGGACGCAGAATGTTAAAACTTCGACGTTAATGACTTGACAAAGTTGGGTCATACATGTTTTTTGTAGGAAATTGAAAACAAAAAAATATATACTTTGGCGGTCGTGCGCGGGACGTTAAAATCGAGATAGAGCATTAAAACTTTAGGACAAATTTTTTTTCCTGAAAAGGATCCGTTTGAACCCTTGGGAGCGTAAAAATTCAAAAACACCCCATATAAGGACCACCCTAGTGTACATGTATATAATATTTTTTCATTATGATTATTTCCACTAATTCAAAAAGTAGCTGTCCTTTTCAAATTACCAATACAGTGTGTCAATTCGATTATGATATATACGTGTATATGAAGTTATGCGACAACGTAGGCACAGGATACCACGTTTCGTTGCCTCACCTGTAAATTACTTGTAAATTGAATTGTACAGAATAAAATTTCACTATGAACTATGCCGATGTTTAGATACCATGACCAAATATATTACAGGCATATCAGACGTACGGACAAAAATATATCATTCCACTTCTGTAATTTTTTTCAAAAACGAATAAGAAATATTCAATTCTTTGGCCACAATCAAAAACGACAATAAAAATACATAATTCGAAAGTGAAATAATGCACTTGTTTGCCAGCTTCACAATTATTATGTATAATAATATAGTAAAAATCACCACACGTTTTACTTGCGAAGCTGCCTTTTCAGTCAATATTCTGTTCTCGGTTTTGTTTGAATATTCGCGGATAGTGGATTAATCGTCATCACTGATTAAGAGACACTGTTTGCGAGAAACTGAATTCCTTCGCAGCTCACGAATCAAATGAGGTGACGCCTTTGTATACAAACATAAAATATTTTATTTTCACCCCAAAATACATATGCGTATAAACGTGCTCAAAATCCTATGCGGTCGGTTGCCAAAATTTCGCCGAGTATTGCATAGGCTCACGAAATGATTAACCACGGAGAGCAAGGAGGGAAGATTGCGCTATACGAGCACTGGGTCGATTCTCTTGATAAATTGCCGGCTTAGAGTTCCTCCCTGATTAACCTTCGACGACTTTCATGGCGTACCCTTCCAATTCTACAAAGATGATGTCGATGCTGAACCTCGGGTGCTCGATGTGGAGGGTGTAGTCATCATGGTAGTAAACAAAGCGAGGAGCGCCTCCAAGGAAAGGCCACAATGCGAATACGTCCTTGGGCAATCACGACGCTCCCTTCCGGTCTGTATCGCTTCCTGTACGGCAGTGCCTTCCATGGCCGTGCGGAAAACCTGATTCGTAGTGATGGCATCGATGGCTCTGTCCAGCGAAGAAACTTCCCCGTCGCTTTGGCCTTCGGCGTGATCGCGGATCGCGGTTGCAGCTTGTTCGGAGTAAGTACAGACAGCCCTCTGCATGCAAGAAGTTGTGTCCACTCCGTAACGTGCCAAAGCGTCGTCGAGACGTGCCATCGTCTGGGTTATCCCACCTTCGTCACCTGGAAGGCATTAAATAATTCGTAGAAAACTTCTCCACAGCCTCGGATATCGACTTGAGTGGGATGCGAGAACGTGGAGAGCTACTTACTTCTTGCATAGGCACCGTAAGATCCAGAGAAAACGTAAAGCAGCTTAGGAATCACCAGTATTGTTCCCACGCCGATTATTGCACCCAGCAGTATTCCGCCTAGGTCTACCTTGGCTGGTGCGTAACTAGAGACTCCTCCATAACCCTGTCACGAGTGTATGGAAATTTCTAATTATTAATCAAATCAGGGGAAAAAAAGTTTCTCCTAAGATACATTCCGCACAAGAGCCAGGTTTTCGGACCACATACCGTGCCCGTTGTGCCAATGCTAGTGAAACCAAATCGTGGTTCTTGTTCGCGATTGGAAATATCGTTTTCCTTGGCCGCAGAACGTTTAGAAGTTGCTGCTACCATTTCGGCGCTTCGAGATTGAGATGGCATCGCGACTTGGTCGTCGATTTTATCCACTTTCTCCATAAAATCCACAGAACTCGGCATAAATCCTCTGTAAATCAAAAAGTGTATTGTTCCTGCGATTACATTCCGTAAAGAGCGTGATGTCCAATCCGCTGTTTCGTTCTTTTTACTTGAATTTCTATTTTTTATACATTGATTGGTGCATCTAATCATGGTTAATTGTTCCGGGAAATGTAGAGGCTATTAGTTTTTTTTTTTTTTTAATCTCTTGCGACGCGTGCTCGCCAAATGTTTATTTGTACAGTTGCTTTCTCTCTTACAAATTTCTGGATGATTTCGACGAGACTGTATGCAATGGCAGAACTTACCCTCCAGATTCAAATTTTGGAATGCATCGGACTACCGTTGCGCAGAATAAAACGCCTAACAAATAGGCACCGAAGGACCTCAACGACATCTGCGAAATAATGAAATTGACCAATGAACCAATCATACCATATTGTGGTCGCTGTAATGTGCAGTAAGTGAAATTATTGTTCAAACTATAAGCACGAAATCATGAAATCCTGAACACCAAACCTGAGCAGCAAAAATTTAATGCGATTGAAAAATATGTCAGCGGTAGCCCTCGTAAGTCGTAATACAGGCAGTAGGGAAGCCCGGCACTCTTGTGCGCTTTGCACTAAGTTACAGAAGTTAGTTTTTTTTGTTTAATTACGTTCAGTATCACGTACTGAATATAAGCGAACAAAATCCTTACAAATTTCGACCCCGGAAGTGCCGCCATTTTGAGAAAAACTGTATCGGCCTATATGTGCCTTAGGGTGGTCCTTATTTCGACGAATTTCGAAATAAATTCGGGTTGCCCCCTGGATACCTTGCAAATAAATAGAAAAAAATGTCCCCCTATTAATAACCCCCTCATTTTTAGCTCTTAATTTTAACATTAACAGACGGCCCAAAATTCGAGAAGTTCAATTCGGACAATAAATGCAATTTTTTCAACCAGTTACTTTTTTCTTTTGTATAACTCCGATAAAACTCGATGATATAATTTGAAAAAAAATGTCACTTTTTTTTTTTGAACATTTTGAAATTTCGATTTTTTTCGGTTTTTCTTCAAATCTGCATATTTTGTGGCACATTTACAAAAAACTGCAGATTCATCGAAAGAAAAACTTTGAACGTCTTGCGTGCGTGTTCTTTTCATTTTTTTTTACGAAAAACAAAGTTCCCTCGTGTTTTTACACAAAAAGGAAACTTTTTAGGGGGTGCCTGAAAAAAAACTAAAATAATTCAAAATTTTCAAAATTTGAAAAAAAAAATTATTTTTTTGAATTATTTCATTGAGTTTTATCGGAATTACAAAACAAAAAAGTGACTGGTTGAAAAAGCTGCATTTATTCTCCGAATTAGACTTTCCGAATTTTGGGCCCCTGTTGTGGCTGGTTTATGCAGCGCCGTAATTTAACTTAATTCAAGGATTGACTAATCAGGAGGCTGCTTTAGCCGCACTCCGGGTGAATGGAGCCTTCTGATTGGTCAATCCTCAAATTAAGTTAAGTTACGGCGCTGCATAAACCAGGCATTAAATGTCAAAATTAAGAGCTAAAATTTTAGGGGGATTTTTTTCTATTTATTTGCAAGGTATCCAGGGGGCGTGCCGAATTTTTTTTCGAAATTCATCGCAATAAGGACCACTTGGATCACCCTAAATTGTGCCTATACCTTTCATTTTTAGAAAAACTGTACCTGCCTTTAGGCCAAAAATCGTCATAACCTTTCTTGTAGGTAATTAAATTTTCTATCTTTTATGTTGAATATTTTTTTTTCCCAAGTCAATAAATAAATCATAAGTCGTAAACGGTAAGTGATACACAGAAAATTATTAAACAAAAATAATAGGAAATTTAATTACCTACAAGAAACGTTTCCACAATTTTTGGCCTAAACTGCACGATAACGTAGATATAGGCAGATAAATTTTTTCTCAAAATATCGGCACTTCCGTGGTAGAAATTTGTAAGGATTTTGTTCATTTATATTCAGTACGTGATACTGAACCTAATTTAAAACAAAATAGCTCCTGTAATTCAGTGCAATGCAATATTACCTATTGCCTGTACTATTGTTATCAGTCTCACCGCGAATTACCGTTCGTAATGGTGTGAAAAATTGCTGTCTTCAATTGTAAGAGCGAAAGAGCAGCTCCTGTAGCTTTGAATCTGTACGTTGAGGCTGAAGCTTTCAACTGAGGATCGCACCTGAAGAATGTTCATATATATATACGCGCAATTCCTGTCCTCCAAGCGGTTGTCCCCGTCTGGTGCTACCAAAAAGGAAATTTAAGAGCTCAAAACAACTGGACGTCGGCGAAGAATGACAAAGACAATGATAATGCCAGAGGTAATTGGTCGCGCAGTTTCGCTTTCGTTGTCAGTGCGATGCGCGATACCGTGACATGAGACTCTCTTCTCGAGGTTCTCCTGGTGGACAATGTCCTGCAAGCCTAACTAATTACGGTTTATCGCGTGTATCGTGTCCGTTTCTTTACCTCTCGCGGAATTGTTCTTGCTTTACAAAACGCGTGTACGCTGCCAGAAATAATTTCACTTTCGCAATGTCATTACAATTTTGTGTAATTTTAGATTTCACCATCAGCCATGAGCATCTGTCCGAAACGCTGACATCAAGATGACATTCAATGTCATCATCGCTCAGTAAAATATTTCCTTAGATATTATGTATTCTTTTTATTTGTTGATCCACAATTTATTCACATCTCAGACATCTTTCAGAGTCTCTCTTTACTGGCTTCAAATTCGGCAAGATCATTATGACCGGTGTTTTACAGAGAATCATTGTTTACAGCAAGCAAAAAATGACGAAATTACCAACGATCTTTTATCGGTGAAAAAATATTACAGTCGCGGGGGACAAATGCGACGCGATTTAAACTGGACAGTCTTTGAAACTGCTTCATTATTTCTCGTGCACTTCCGACTTTATTAGAGTTTCCCGCACTTGGACATCTGAGGGATGAGAATCCGTTCCATAGAACGCGTTGGTGAATGCTCGATCATCACTTAACATTTCACTGTCTGGCTGTCGCACTTTCAAGCCGTAAAGACAATGTGATTTCACCGGTAGCGGACAATTGCGAGGAGACAATCAAATGTATAGCCGGCCAGCATGGAAATATGATTAACGTTACCACGCATAATTTTACTACGAAAATTAACGTTGGGAACTATGACTGGAAAACGGTGCACGAGGTGGGGAGCTTGCAGTTTATAGATAGGGATGTCGGACGGAATTTGAATCATAATTTCCTAGTTTGCTGGACCCGATTGTAACACGGGATCAGCATAGACCAGAAACAACGACTTTTTTCTTGTTTGCGAACGCTTCAAACGTTGTTTCTTTCCAACTATTTGCTTGTAGTCATCAGCGGTTTAATATTTATATTCATAGCGCATTATAAATGAAAAGGGAGTGAATGAATCGTGTAAGTTACATCTTTAAATCTATCGCTAGATTTTGGTTCAGGCTGCTGAAATAAGCGCGAAATACTTACTTGATTTCAGAGAATCTACAAATTTGGCGAATAAGTCACAAAATAATGATTACAGAACTACTAGACCGTACGTTTCGCTAGAAAACAGCGAGATTGGTGCAGAAATTATTCGGAAGACGCGGCGTTAGTTTGCTCAATTACTTCGTGTAGTGGGTTAGCGGTGAAGATAAGGGAGCCGATAAGCAAAATGGACGAGTGGAATCGCGCGCAACAGCAAAAATCGCTAAAGTTACTCATCTCGTTACTGTGCATCATTTTTATCCCCTCGATAGCTGGCAACAATGTCACCAAGTCATCACGGCATGCACGGACGCATCAGATCCCATTTTCAAATTCGAAATACGTCACCTTTAACTCTCTGGATGATAAAATTGGGGTGAGTAAATAATATAGATACAATGTAGATGGAAGTTTGCTACTGATGAATTGAAGCGGGTTTTCTCAGGGGTTTTCCTTCGGGCATATCCAGACTGCAATGTTCTTATGCTTTTAACGTCATATATTATACAGGGTGTAACATCCCCGGGGTCTGATCTGGGAAGAGCTTTGACGTGCCAAAGCTCCGCCTTCTTTTATTCGTGTACTACACGTGTGAATGCAAACAAATTTGGAGATGAGGGTACACCGCATACACTGTTATTCTGAAGCGAACGAATATGAATAGAAGAAGGCGGAGCTTCGGCACGTCGAAGCTCCTCTCAGATCAGACCCCGGAGATGTTACACCCTGTATAACAACATCTTAGTAATTTTTGGAAATTTGTTAACGGACACACGTAATGAAAGAAAAATATCATCGCATCAATAATAGTACATTACGATACGAGTGCGGTAAAACTTTTTTTTACGAGTGTTGCAATCATTATACGAGATCAGGAGAAGTTTTTCCGTCGAGTATTGTACAAAATTTTGCTTTATAAGGTGTGAAATGGGGGTTTTATCCACACTGCGTGTGGGTAAAACGTCCATTATGACACTAAGTTAGGTAATAGTATATTGTGTACCAAGGAGGCAGAGAAGGTCTTTTAACGCCGAGCGTATATATTTGCAATACGAGTCGTAGACGAGTCGAAGACGAGTATTGCAAATACGCTCCTTGGTACACACGATATTTTATACAACAAAAGTATGTTTTACGAGTTCATGCTCGATTCGGTACACAAAGTGGACGGACTACATTCACGCATAACAACGCAAGTTGAATTAAATTGAACTCTCCGCATCATAGAGATATTATACCGGGAGATTATGTGGAACGGAAAGGCTCCAATCGCGCAGGCGCTGATTTATTCGAATATCTCGAGGGTCACCAACTTCAGACTCGCCACGAATATCCCTAGAGTTCGTCTGCTATTTGTTTCTGATTGTTGTCAAATACAAATGGCGGCAGACCGTTGCAGGAATAGGTTATGTTTGTGTGAATCTATCAGACGACAGAACTAGGGATATTACTGAGAAGTTGGTGGAGTCGCTGGCGCTATTCTGCTGGCCAATAAGATTTAAGTAAATCAAAGTTCGCGCGCTTGGAGCCTTTCCTTTCCACATAATCTCCCGGTAGATAGAGCAGGGGAGACATAGGGCTGCGTGCGAGTGGAAAGGTCCCACGGATAGAAAGAGAGAGAAATACGACGGTACCGTATCCATCTCTCTCTACTGGCACATGCGCAGTGATCGCGTAAAGAGACAGCTTATTGTTATTCCCACTGTTATTCCCTTGCTGCGCTTACTGCACATGCGCGAATAGAAAGAGATGGGTACGGTACCATCGTATACCTCTCTCTTTTTATTCGCGGGACCGCCTGAGGCCTGCCTCCCCTACTCTATCTATAATATCTCTATGCTCCGCATGCGCATTCGCCATAGAACTTATATTACTGGAAGGGGAATACCCAGTAAACACGATGTCATCTGGTAGTTGTCTGTAAGATGGCGTCTTTGAAACGCCTACTTTGTGTACCGAAATCAAGCATGAAAGACGCGTAAAACGTGCTTGTGTTGTTTAACGAAAGTTAGATATCTCTCACAACTTGGGTGTTTTATGACGAGTTAGAGGATATATGGATCGCCACAAGACCAGTTTATTAAACTAGTTTTCGAAGAATGTTGAGGTATGTTTTCAATTGTGTTTTGAAATATTTTATAGCTTGTCTTGCTTGCAGATTGACTTTGACTTATCAATTCCATTCTTATCGATACCTTTGGAGCCAGGATATGGATCTGCGGGATCACTGGTTAACATAAATGCAAAGGCTCTAACGATTGCTGGAATATTCGCAGTTATGTCAACAATACTTGTTCCGCTTTTAGCCAAGCCTCAAACAATGCCAAATTATAGTGAGTTAATCCAGGTTCATTGACTCATGATCAGAGCTACCTTGAGTGAATCACCTATGTGTCACCAATCATGAGCATCCTCCGTTTCATTCTGGGAGAAGGTACATAAATGCATCGGTAATTTGTAGGATCAGACGAAGCTCCTCAAGATTGGTGGAATTATGGCGAAACTGCGAAGCATGTTCTTCTGGGCAACTCTTACCTGGCACCTTGCACGAAGAAGTTCATCTGTTCGGTAGTCTCCAATGCGTATCACGCTAAGGGTCAGACAAGTATCGATAAAATCATTGACGGAATTTCCAGGTATGTACGTCTAAGCTCCATTGATTTCTTAGATTTTATCCTACGATAAGTTCTCCTAAGTAAATACATTCAATCGTTGCACATGAATTATCATCCAGAAATATCTGAAAAGCTGTGCCAGATTTTAAGATGATATTCATTAACAAAGTAGATAGGGAAATTTCGTTCCGAAGATGAAACCCAGACAGCAGTGAGATATCATAAAGAATTCTTCAAGTATTCTCATTTGAGAGTTGGACCGCTCAAAGTAACTTATGAAAGAGTACATGAAACACAGGAACAACTGAAAGCGCGACCTACATAAATGATTTTATGCCCGAATTCATCAACGTCCGTTAAACGTTTAACCACCATAATATTTGACAGCCCGTTAAATTGTTTTGTTTCTATTATTATCATCGTATGAAATTTTTAACCAGCGTAATAGCTATTACGGCCGGTTAAAAATGACTACCGCAGTTGCACAGCAATCACGCGTCTTGCTAAGGGAGACGCACAAATAACGATAGCTTGTTATCGTTATTACTCACCTTACGCATTTCTGATAACAAGACGTGCGGTTGCTCAGTAATCGCGGTGGCCTTTTTGAATCAGCCGTAATACCTATTATGGCCAGTCCACAATCAACCGTCCCGTAACGTACCGTAGAACGGGCGAACGCGGAATAGCAATATAGCTACATGTGCCCCGACAGTATCGTTGTTGTAATTGCTATTGCGCGTGCCCCCGTTTACGGTACGGTACGGGACGGTTGATTGTGGACTTGCCATTACGCTGGTTAAAAATTTCATACGATAGCAATAATAGAAACAAAACAATTTACCGGGCCGTTAAATATTACGGCGGTTAAACGTTTAATGGCTCAGTTCCACAGGGCGCGTCGCATCACGCGGCGCGTCAAACAATATGCAGTAACCAATGAGAGGGCTGCTTTTTACGCGTGTATGATATATTTTTCGAAAAAGCAGCCTTCCCATTGGTTACTGCATATTGTTTGCCGCGCCGCATGCCGCGACGCGCCCTGTGGAACTAAGCCATAACGGACGTTGATGAATTCGGGCATAAGACTACCTCAAAATGATGTCAGAAAGATAACATTTTTCAGAGATCTTCTGTCGGACATTAAAAAGTTGTCTCTTGTAAGAGTCCGAATAAAAAATGTCGAAATTTATCTTTTCTAAGACTTCCCGCATAAGACATCTGAAAATTATGGTTTTTTTTTTTTCTTAATTTTCGCTCTACCCTTGAACAGATCGAACCTCAGAAAGACATTGGATGAGTTTCGTTTTGGTATGCTCGGCAGGACTCGTCAGTAGAGCTGATGAGTTAAGGTAGTACCTATTGTCGGTACTTAGCTAGTCAAGTTCATTCTGGCTCTCGTTTGGGTCGGTTAGTATTTAGATGTGGCAACGTCGTATGATGTTTTTACTACACTCAACCAGAGTAACATGATTTTCGTTCATATTCAACATCACTTGCCGAATTGAAGGAAAAAAAACCGGAATTACGGAACCTCTGTTAAGATTTACTCATGTACCCAGCCCGTAGCATTTTGGACCACGCGGGTCCTAACCTCTTTTACGCCTTACGGCATTGTCACATACGATACATCATTGTCAGCTGTTCGCAGTTTTCAATTTTCAACTGCTTATTTTTTTTTATCACATGCTACTAAATTGTATTTTGTTGTGTTTTCAAGCATCTGAAATGTTCAGCAGATATTGAACTATCATTCTATGCAATTTCATTCGAATCTGAACGGTAGTCATTTCATAATCTTTGTTTGAAATTGCCAAAAGCGTGATTCTCCATAAGACGACGTGTTAAACACGTGAAAATGGAAATGCTCCGAACTTTTCTTTCGGGCTCCTACACAGAAAAAACAAGTGGTACCAATTTAAATTGGTTCAAAAAAAAATGTTTTTGTTCCAAGAAAAATTTTCTTGTCCCAAGAAAAATTTCTTTGTCCCAAGAAAATTTTCTGCAAACGCATTGGAAACCGAAATTATCTTGAATCGAGTCAAAAATGTTCTCGAACCAAGAAAACTCTCTTGGATCGAAGAAAGTTTTCTTGGTTCGAGAAAATTTTGTCTTGATTCAAGATAATTTCGGTTTCCAATGGGTTTGCCGAAAATTTTCTTGGGCCAACAAATTTTTTTGTCTGTGTAATCTTTACTAAAACTTAACTGAGTCATTTTTGAGCCAACAGCTACGAGCATATTGAATTTCATCGATATCTGTACGGAAAATCGTTTTGCGACAGTACTACCTTGAGCACACCGTGCGAACACCGTGCCTGATAGAGACGAACCGTAGTCCTAGACTTATGCTAGCGACAGTGAAGCGTGCTAGATGTGCCGCGTATGGTGGGCTTGGAGGGAAACCGCGGTGTCGCCACAACCATGAATAGCTGAATCTAAAGAATTATTCGAAAATAATATTCAAAGTTGTTCAATGTCTTTTTAATGTCAGCTTTGAATTTTTTGAATAATATCCGTCTGTAAGAATAGCTTAGAGACAAATGTTGACAAAGAATCACCGTTTGATGAGACATTGAACAAATTTCGTTATTACTCTTGGATTATTTGTTGAATTGAGCTACTTGAAGTGGGAATTAAATTATTAATCTAGTCAATTGCGTGAGGTAGGTAATTGCGTGAAGTAGGTAATTGTGTAAAATATAATTTATAATCAGAAATTGAATATTCGATGCTATTTTCATATTGAACTGATTTTTTGGATTAATTTATCAATAATTTTCACAAAAACAAGTAATTGATGAGAATAATTACAATTAATACTAAAAATTGTTGAGGAAGAGAGACGGAGCTCGAGAGCGACAACCCAGTAATGGGGCGCCGACAACAAAACTGACAGTATTTTTTTAAAGTACTTAAAGAGATAACTTTTTGATAAAATATTACTGAGAATTGCAAGATGTCTTACGAGAGACTATAGTTAACTTGTATCGAAAACCTCAGATGAAAGAGATCTTTCTGACTCTCTAAAGCGGACTCCTCAAATAAGAGATCTTCAAGACGTATTTTTCATAATTCCCAAAGTGATCTTTGAAAAGTGTTCTTGAGAATCTTTTTTTGGACTTCATGCTGTCTGGGAAAGAACAAGAAGTGTGCCACGCACGTAAGCCCTCAGTGTGCCACGCACGTAAGCCCAGTATGAAAAACGATTGGGATTCTCAATTTCTATGAGAGATTATCTACCGTATCGCAGTCTGCAAAAATTAAAGACATATATCCAAAGACAATGTAAACGATATTTGAGTATTTCTATTCAAAGTGCTACTATAGGTATATGATCAAATCCTCTTTTATTTTTCGTAACAGTCACGCATGGTTCGACCAAATGGTAGAGGGTACTGCAATCCAGGAAGCAGTTGTTGCCGGTCGTAAGTCGGAAGGTAACTGCAATGTCGTATACTCAGGGTGTTTCCTGCCCAGAAAATTCTTCAAGAATTTCCCACATTCAACATCTGATTCTTAAAGCTAGATTATTTATTCAACTAAAGCGAAATTTCGGGACATATATCTATGCGGTCTTCACATCCCCGAATAATGAAAAAAACAACTTTTCCCCGAATAATGAAAAAAACAACTTTATACCTGTGTAATTCATGAACTTCATTCAAACTGAAAAAGTTCAGTGCGTGGTTACGCTAAATAGTACATTCTTGACCCCGTGTACGTAAAGTTCGTGTGAAGTGCCAATTTCTGAGCGTAGAGTGAAATTTTTGCTCACGTATGTGTAGAATTTTTAAGGTGTGTGTAAAGTGAATAGCTGGGCGTAAAGTGTTTTGTTTATTGAAACGAATTCATCCAAGTAGTTTTCGGAATTGAAGTTGATTTTCAAAACGCAATGTGGAAAATTAATAATTAAGGTTCATTACACAATTCTCGAATTTTACGTCAATCCTTGGAGAATAATTTCTTGTCATGTTTAAATACAGATACATAGTATGTACTGTTCGAGAGAAAAATTTGAGAATAATCTTCCAAAATCATGTTATTTTTGGATGAATAGTGTTGTATTTTTTTTTTTTTTTAATATTGAAGTAATATAAGGATTCGTCCTGCCCCTTCCACCACCTGCTATTCATTACATTGTGATAGATGTAATAGATAATCATATTGTAGTTGCATTAAGGCTTATACTAAAGCTGCCGCCTGCCGTTGTACGAACTTTACGCACAGGAGTTAAAAAATATTGTACTATGTATGCGACTTGAGCGTAAACCTTACGCCCTTGTTACATAAACTACTATTTTTCAACTCATTGTGCGAATTTCGATTTCTCATGTCTGTTGGTAGTGTGCCAAGTGCCCGATTCACACACTGTGGCGCACGGTATGCCGAGTAGATACTAGAGTCCCTAGAATAAACAGCATAGACATAGAGCATGGACTGCGCATTCCCTATACTGCCTGTGGTAACGCTAAAAGTGAGAGAGAAAGGGAGCACACGCGGCCAATGTCTGTCTCTTTCTATGCATTGACGTCGTTGGTTAGAAAGAGACAGATTTGGCCGCGTATGCTTCCCTTCTCTTCCTACGGACCAAGCGATTTTCGGCCCGAATGCGCAGTCCATGCTCTATGTCTATGATAAATAGGGTAGACGTACCGGTTTTGGCCACCTTAGTACCGTTTGTGGTCACCACTTGCTCCATTTGTGGCCATACCCATTACCATGTAAATCGAAGCCTGGCCACAAACGGCACGAAACTATTTTAACAGCTTTAATAATTAATAACTTCACTTCAAACAATCAAGTACTGGAAAAGTTGGGTTTAATATTTGCTGTGGGGTATGTTTTCGTGATTAATTCAATAATTGAATACATTTATAATGCCAGAAGGGAGAAAAGCATTAGTCAAGCATGGCCACAAACGGTACAGTGGCCACAAATCACGGTCGTATACACAGGTCCGGAAACTCCCGTGGTGGGGGTGGGTCTCTTAATGAAGCCAAGTGTGTTTTCGCGACTTGCCACGGGTGCTGAGGCGCTGTCATCGGGTAGTACGTGGTTGTCAATAGTAAACAAAAACATAACCTATTTTCTGCACATATCGAACCAAAAGGAATTATTACGAATTAGATGGAATTAAAAAGACCTGTGTGTCAATTCTTTGTTATTTTTTTGAATTTTTTTGAGGTTATAAATACCTCCAACCATGAACTACCCGATCACAGCGCTCAAACTCCCGCGGCCAATTCAGGAAACTTTCGAGCTTCGCTAAGGGACCCACCCCCACCACGGGAGTTTCCGGACCTGTGTATACGACCGTGCCACAAATGGTACGTCTACCCTATATGGAGGGTAGAGGTAAGGAGGAACAACTCCGTGTGTAGAAAGTGTCCGTGAAATCGAGTTAATTAGGTGGCGCTGCTATAGCAAAAGGTCTTAATTTTCATTGGTGATCACCAAGGTCAGATCTTGCGATTGGTTACCCTTAGAGTCCCTAGAATAAACAGAGTCTAGCAAACGCGACGCCATGTTTGAGCGAGTTGTACGCGCGAAGTTTGAATGTTCGCGCGCATTGCGGGTGGGGATTGTAGAAATAAATATTGAACACGAAACTGTGGAAGTCGAGGTTAGAATCCCAGGTTCGAGCTTGTTACTAGACAAAAGTCACTAGATCGGCAGCCATGTTTGAGCGAGTTCAAACTGACCAATCAAAAAGAGTCATGCGTTTGCTAGACTCTGTTTATTCTAGGGACTCTAGTTTCGGCAGTAGTGTGCTGCCCTCATCAGAGGCTTATTACAATTTGTGATACGTGGAAAAACATGGTGTCAATGATCACTATTGTCAACTTGTCAACAAGTGTCATCTTGTGCTGGTGAAAACGTTTAATAAATGATTTACAGAGAGGGGGGGATTCCTTTCTTGCGATATTCTGTCATAATTTTTTTCAACTCCAATACCAATTCCAGTCATGAAAATTTAATTCATCATTTTTCTAGTAATTTGAAACGTTAATTCCTCAGAGCATTTGTACCTGGAGGGAGCATGTCGTATCTTTTCCCATAAGTGGCGAATGCAGCAGAGACAGACTTAGTACGCAGATAACCTCCCTTTGTCGCGCAGGATCTGATTGGTCGTCACATTTTAGTCACGTGATTAGCTACACCCG
The DNA here is from genome assembly GCA_963992785.1 of Tenthredo livida. Taxonomy (NCBI): domain Eukaryota; kingdom Metazoa; phylum Arthropoda; class Insecta; order Hymenoptera; family Tenthredinidae; genus Tenthredo; species Tenthredo livida. The sequence continues at coordinate 8,834,728 of OZ023073.1, forward strand.
TAAGTAAAGAGTCGAAGAGAGAGGTTTCTCCTCCCTGTTTTCCTCTTTGTCTGCACGCTTTTCGACCAAGATGCTCCCTCCAAGTATAAATGCTCCAAGGTTAATTCCGATCTTGGAGAAATAAGGGGGCGTCTTTGATTTTGACTATCGGACGTTTCGTAGGGGAGAGGGGTTTAAGGATTGTCCCTTATTTATACTCACGCGGTATTCTACCTGGTGTGAGATAGTGGTGATTCCTGGTGTAGAATGGATCCAAGGGGGTGGTTGTTCCTCGCCCCGAGGAGATTAAAATCGTTCAGTAGGGACGTGGAAATAGGGCTGTTCACGATCAACAGGGTGATTGAGAATAGCATCGGTACTGTCTGAGCATTCAAACAGTTCTTTGTTTAGCCTTTGCTATTCTGGCTTTAACAGCCTTACTACCGCGTTTGTTTTCCTTCTTTTTCTTAATCACAGTTCCATTATTCATCTGTGAGGGAGAAGAGTAAGGTTATGGCGAGTTCCTTGAATAGCACATCGCCTGTTGGTATGGGATTTGGATTTTATAATTAAGAACGGAATTCCTGAATTAGCCTGTAATCAATTGTGGCAATGAATTTACTAATATTAGCCGGTTTTAGGCTTATTACTGTTATTCCTTGTCCGTTGTATGACTTTGGCTTATTCCAGAAATGTAGAGAATTTGGATTTATTCTAAGGAGGACTCGTATATAGCTAGAGGCAGTGGCGTAGCTATCATAGGGCAAAGTGGTGCATTGCACCGGGGCCCCCAAGATCGGGCAGCCCCGAAGCTAGTGAACCCTGAAGCTACTCCCGTGCTTTTTTTTCTGAGATATTTGATAAACATCGCTCAATAATCATGGTTTTGAGTCATTCAATTGGATAACAATATAAAATATTCGCGAGAGTTATGAATAAGAATGTGTACTTAACATTGTACAGTGGAACCTCGGGCACTGACAGAGCTCGGAAAACATTCCCTCGGGTACTGACAAAATAACCTAACTTTCCCGCTAACCAATAGTAGCGTTAGGCCAGGGCCGTACGTTCGATTGGAGGTTATCTAGCCTCGAGACTGAGGCCTCCCTACGAAGCGCAGATCTCTGTCAGTACCCGAGATGAAGCAGTGCCCGAGTTGTCAGTGCCTGAGGTTCGACTGTAGTTCCATTCGTCGGAGTCCCACGTAGAAGAAATAATACGGGAAAGGAGCCTCGGTAAAGCATAACATTTCTCGAACTGTTTTTGAAATTTTCAAGTTTCTCTCAGTCTACGGCACCTGGCCTTATTCCCTCATGGATAGACTATTTTTGACATATTTGATCAGTCTCTCACGACTCACGAAACTCTTCAAAATTCGACAAATTTACCCGAACTAGTAACGCGTTTTTTCTAACGTTAATTGCAGTTTAAACTCAGTTTATAATATGTCTAAACCGCGTCGGAGAAAACGACCATAAGGGTTCCAGCTACATAGAGGGAGGGGGGCCCATTCTTTTTTCTTTGCACCGGGGCCCTTGACCACCTAGCTACGCCACTGACTAGAGGCCCTGGTTGGCGATAGTTCTATACTATTAGGTTTTTAACTTTCGCCTGTCGAACCTTCGGCTCAACGAGATGGTAAGAATGGTCAAGTATAATGGAGCTATGGTTAAGTAGAATATTTAGTACTTACGATGAAGTGATGTTTGAACAACTATATTTTATAATGTATATATTGGTGGTTTATTAAGATATTAAATGAGCTTTTACACTTTTGGAAATTTGTTAACTTATTTTATAGTTTAAGCAAACTCAGAGGACTGGCTCTATGTCTTTAGTAGAGAATTCGTAGAAGGATTTGGTAGCTGGACGCGGCCAGACTTGAGGTTCAGTTGAATTAAAAGATAGTAAGTTAACTCCCGAATTGACGTCTGAACTCTACGGAAGTTCAGCTCTGACTCTGATTGACTCTTGATTTTTTCTGCTGGTGTCCCCCCCACGAAAAAAATATATATGCTAGGATATATGCATGGGATATATCCTAGCATATATGCTAGAATATATGCTAGGATATACTCAAATTTGCCCAAAGATATATCCTAGCATATATCCTAGCATATATATCCTTGCATATATTCTGGCATATATCCTAGTATACATTCTGGCATATATCCTAGCATATATTCTGGCATATATCCTAGCATATATTCTGGCATATATCCTAGCATATATTCTGGTATATATCCTATCATATATTCTGGCATATATTCTGGCATATATTCCGGCATATATTCTAGCATATATTCCGGCATATATTCTCCAGCGTATATTTTTAGCATATATTCTAGCATATATTGCTATATATACGTTGAATAGTTTATTAAAAAGAAAAAAAATCTAGATACGTTGGCGTGAAAAAATTAGCGGCAAATTTTTTTTTTTGAAATATTTATTGTACAAATTTTTCAAGTTTAAAATATTTATATTAAATATGTAACTTTTCCGGTATGTTTTAAACCTCCTAACATTTTTGAGGTTGTTTCGGTAATGTAGCCAACATGTTATAACGTGCGTTGGCAATAATATTACCGTGATTTACACTCAATTCAATTTCTTCATCGTTGGTATCATTAGCAGCCGATGGTGAAGGCCTGGAGACATAATTCCTTCGGGTGCCTGAATTTTTCACTCCAACATTTTACTTGAACCTAAACAATTATGTATAATTAACTACCGAATTCATTATGCAAAAATGTATAATTTGAATGAATTGATAATTTTAATAATACAATAGGCTCTTACCGGACACTTCCATCACTATTGCGTGGAAACATTGCCAACCACCGAATGCCATTTTCTTCGTATCGTGCCATTCAACTACATCCATTTTTTTCGGATCATGATCTTCGCTCAAAAATTCTCCGAAATCGAAATCCTTCATGTGCTGAATATCGATTCCTGACGTCATCTTCTTGTCATCTCTTCCACCTACCCATTTAACTAATACCCACATTTTTTTCAATGACCAAATAATTAATTAATTGATTATTTTATCAAACCCGTTCACCTCGGCTAGCCCTATATGTTTTGACAATCAACAATTGAAGACGAGCAAATCCTGACTCTGTGACAACGCTAAATTGAAAAATAAAAAACCCTCGTCGGTAGCGCCTGATCGGTAGTTAGCGTTATCACAGAGTCAGGATTTGCTTGTCTTCAATTGTTGATTGTCAAAAAATATAGGGCTAGCAGAGGTGGACGGGTTTGATAAAATAATCAATTAATTAATTATTTGGTCATTGAAAAAAATGTGGGTATTAGTTAAATGGGTAGGTGGAAGAGATGACAAGAAGATGACGTCAGGAATCGATATTCAGCACATTAAGGATTTTGATTTCGAAGAATTTTTGAGCGAAGATCATGATCCGAAAAAAATGGATGTAGTTGAATGGCACGATACGAAGAAAATGGCACTCGGTGGTTGGAAATGTTTCCACGCAATAGTGATGGAAGTGTCCGGTAAAAGCCTATTGTATTATTAAAATTATCAATTCATTCAAATTATACATTTTTGCATAATGAATTCGGTAGTTAATTATACATAATTGTTTTAGGTTCAAGTAAAATGTTGGAGTGGAAAATTCAGGCACCCGAAGGAATTATGTCTCCAGGCCTTCATCATCGGCTGCTAATGATACCAACGATGAAGAAATTGAATTGAGTGTAAATCACGGTAATATTATTGCCAACGCACGTTATAACATGTTGGCTACATTACCGAAACAACCTCAAAATGTTAGGAGGGTTAAAACATACCGGAAAAGTTGCATATTTAATATAAATATTTTAAACTTGAAAAATTTGTACAATAAATATTTCAGAAAAAAATTTGCCGCTAATTGTTTCACGCCAACGTATCTAGATTTTTTTTCTTTTTAATAAACTATTCAACATATATACAGCAATATATGCTAGAATATATGCCGGAATATATATGCCAGAATATATGCTAGGATATATGCCAGAATATATGCTAGGATATATGCTAGAATATATGCTAGGATATATGCCAGAATATATGCTAGGATATATATGCTAAGATATATATGCTAGGATATATACTAGGATATATATGCTAGGATATATATTAGGATATATCTTTGGGCAAATTTGAGTATATCCTAGCATATATTCTAGCATATATGCTAGGATATATCCCATGCATATATCCTAGCATATATATTTTTTTCGTGGGGGCCCTTTGAGGGGGCAGCTTATATTCTAATAGTATGGACCATGGAGGGAGGTTATCTTGTTCGTCTTCTGAGTTTGCTTATGTTTAGCGATTTCGATAACTAACTGACGGTTGGGCTTCTTGGAATTATTTGTCCGTTGAGATTTTAGGTACTGCACGTGGTGCTTAGGATATGTGAATCTGATATTCGTGGTTCAGAATTTTCGTTTTGGTTCACAATTAGGGTAAGTGGTGGATGTACCGCTCACCTAAGGTAAATTGATTGTTTTCAGTGCCCAGAAATAATGTAGAAGAATAAGAACTCCACTGATAGTTTCCCTAAACTATTTATATCAAATTACTCGCAACATAAAACATTTGTTACGAACTAAAAGTGAGAAATACAGATTTTCGATACGGTCAGAGAATGAGCGGTACTGGACGCACTTGCCGGTTATACCGCTCGCACTGTTTAAAAAGTATATAATATAATTCATATAATAAATTATATGATTTTTTATATTTTTTATAAAATATATAATATACACTAATATTAATAATAATATAATATTTAATATATAATATATATTTAAAACAATTCAAATCACTTATGTAAAAGCTTATTCCCTGCACGTCAAATCTTACACTGAAAGTAGCCCGAATCTTCTTGAAATTAATTTCGTTGGTAAATTCGATTGGAGATAGAAAATCTCTCCCGAAATTAGTTCGATATCATTTAATATTAGAAAGAAAAAAAAATTAATTTTTTCTGTTGAGTACATATGGAGAAATTAGGGTGAGCGGAATTACCCACTGAGCGGTACAGGCACCGCCTACCCTACTGCACGTGGTGTTAATCCTTCAAATAATTTCAAACTTTACCTATTTAATTACCTATTAATCTATATTATTAAGGGAAAGAATGGAAATTTTTTCGCCGGCAAAATGGGTGTACCATTAAAAAAAGAATTTTTTTTTTCTAATATAGCAACAAAATTTGTAAATTATGATCGTTTACATATACCGAGACTATTCGGTCGAAGTAAACAATCCCCTATACTGTCACCGAATATTCTCGGTATAGTCGATTTCAAAAAATAATTTGTTATAAAATTTGTAAATAAGCAAGTCAGAAGGAATGATTTTTTTTTAATTGAGAAAAGCACATGATTCTTCATTATTCCAAATTAACAACAATGCTTGTAAGAAAAAAAAAAAAAAAATAGAAATTAATTCTTTAAAAAATGTTGAAAAAGGAATTTTTAGACACTCTAGATTTACAAGAAATGATTCAGAGCTGAGAATAAATTTGAAAAATGTTTTTGATTATGTCTGCTTGCATTTATTTATTTAATATTATCATGTTTTCCTTTTGTCGTATGAATAGATAACGAGGATAATATGATTGAATATACAGGGTGACCCAGAACTTCCGCATCACCCGCATCACCCGGAACAGGCAGGTTCCTTATCGAATTCTGAGACGAAAGTTCCTTTACAAAAACTCTCTAAGGCCAACGCGTAGTAATTATGCAAGCTGCTAGTTAAAATTCTAAACGGATTGTAAATAGACTCGCATGATTTTGTTATACCGAAATATTTTTATATACAAAAGAAATATTAGCCGTCGGAGATGATCGGGGGTACCCGACAAAACCCAGAGGGGCGGCCCTTCGGCCGCCCCGGGCGATCACCCCCTACGCACTTAGGAAAAGACGGGGGGAAGGGGGGGGGGGGGCGCAATCAAGAAAATATTCGGTTATCTGTTATGGGTGGCCTCTTATTGGCAAAACGCCTTCTTTGACTGTAGACCAAAGAGCCACGGAGAAAAAAGGGTGGTTCATACAACAAACTAAATGATAGCTACATGCATGTCACTTACAGCAGCCATGTGGAATGTTGTATGAAGATTACGCATTGCTCTTGTAGCAATACCGTATAGTTGCCGATGCTTCGTTACTGTAGCAATACGCTAAAGTTCGTGGAAAGATATCGTCCAGTTATTGAAGAGAACATTTTGTACCGTTCCAGTAACTATCCGGGTATAGTTGTGGGAGCTATACGCAAGGCGACGGGAGCCACACGTATAGCTGATCTAACTATTTCTCAGTTTCACGCGCGCGTGCGCCTCAGAAAAGACAGACAGACCATAACATCGAAATTGCAGGTTATGTTGAACTATTCTCAAGATTTCAAATATTTAACATTTATATACACATATTTATAAAAACGTATACGTATGTATACAAATTTATATGCATGGAGACATTATGTGAAATAATAAACACATATTATATTGCATATTTATTGATAATAACACATGTCTAAATCGTGCATCTCGTGAGGGCGTATTGAACATAGCATAGCTGCTATAACAAATCCGTCGTTCAGCTCCCACAGCTATACCGCATCGTTCGTGCAAGCGGACTACGTCAGGCTCTAATGTTCCGCTCTTGTAGCTAAACAACAGTACTGTTGCGACCAAAGACCCGATTATAGTTTCAAGAACCAGAAATTCGGCTGTCACAACCACTCTTTTTTCTCCGTGAGCTTATTGAAATAGAGTAGGATACGCATACACTGTAAAATTTTTTATTAATTTTAATGCAGTTTTAATGCACATTTGCACATTAATTTTGAAGAACACTTTCCGAAATTATAAATTAATGTGCATTTACATTATAAATCATAGGTATGCATTTATTTTCATGATCTTGTGCATGAAAAATAATAAATATGGTAACTGAAATTCAGTACAGTGCTTGCAATGGTACTTGATGTACATGCACATTAAATATAATTTACTCTTACATTACTTTCGTCATAATGTTATTGAAATTCATGCACAATTTTCAATGTCTTTATCTGCGCCATCTGTGGGCGCAGCCGCGGCGCACAGGCTTGCCTAAAAACCTTTCTGGCAAGTAAAGTAAAACGGTTACGTCTTTAGGTCCAGGCCAAGCGCCACAGTAACAGCAGACATATCTCTGCTGAGAGTTCTAAGTGAGCAACTATCGGGGAGTAGTGATGGGCGATACAGTATCGATATTCTCAATATCGATACTTTTCCATCGATATATCGATATTTTGTATCGATATTTTATCTGCCGATATTTGCAAGTATCGATACTCAACCCACAGATATCGAAGTTCGATACAACCGTTGCGTCACTCGTTGCGTTTTATGCGATACCAATATTTCAGGCGAGAAAAAAGATCGACAAACGCTAAACTGTCATAGTGAATTTATTATATCATACATTTTTATTGCGAAAAAAATAATTATATTTGAATTATAATATTATAGAATTCACTATGCATACCCAACGTCCTTATAACCTTCTGTGAAAAATCACATTCGAAAAAAGAATTCATTTTCATTGTTTGTTTTCATTTCTATTGCAAGTATCGATACCGATGATATCGATACTTCGCTGCCGATATTCTATGTGTATCGATACACTGACCATCAATACGTATCGATACGAAATATCGATACAATTGGAAAATATCGCCATCACTATCGGGGAGGGCTGCGGCCTCCCTATAGTAAACGGTCTCTTACCAAAATTTGTTGGATTCATTAAATGAATCCAATTTGATAGTTTTCCTAAGAAATCTTTTTAGATGCAATCGGTATTCATTGAACGAGAAAACCTGAACAGTGATACAACACATGAAACTACGTACTCACATGCACGCATTAAAATCAATTAACGTGCATCATAATTTCATCAGTCTGTATTGATTTTAATGTATAATATCTGAAATCTCGAAAAAAAAGAATGCATGAAATTTAACGATCAGACATTGAAATTAATATACATTGTACAAAATTTTGAAGATGAACATTAATTTGATTTCATGTGCGTTCATAACTTTTGCTTCATGCACTTTTCATTGATTTTAATGCATACATTTTTTACAGTGTACGTAAAGCCTAGCGCACACGACGCTTGTTCCAATGCTGGATTGCCTGCTTGATTTCGCTGCTGGGTTCCAAGCGAGCTGTTTTGCTGGACATTGTGATTATGGCTTCTTTGCCATGTTGGCTGCACACGATGTGTGTTGCTGGGCTGGGTCTGTGGATGGCTACGATGCATGCGGAGTGACAGTTTGTGGGAATGACGCGGTTATAGCAGAAGTTATTCGTAGTCGACGATTAACAATTAGTTTGTTTTTATTATTTGAAACATTCAGGCAACGAAACAGACTTCAGAAATTCAAGCCTAGGTTGTGGAGTCGTCCGTGGCTCCGTAGTCCTGGTAACCTGCATACCTATACCCACGTGACACAACCCGACGTTTTCATTGGTCAACACTCTAATATCGCAGAGAACCCAGCACGAAAGATACGACATGATCTATCACAGAATTCCAGCGCGCGTTGAAGCAAGGGAGCATGCACTGACGTCATTTTCCATCACGGCAACCATCAGGGTTGCCATCACAGCGCCCTGCAGGCAATCCAGCATTGAGGGGTAACACCACTGTAAAAGCTTTGAAAAAAGGGCATTTTTTATCATTTCTTTTTGGATGGAAGAAAAGGTGATAAGAAAATAATATTCAAGAAAGTTATTAGGCATACTATTTTCAACCATACTACAAAAAATTTGATCAAAAAATATCCAAATATGGCGACATTGGAGCCATTCTCGCGAGACGGGTTGGATCTGCGGCGCTCTGCGGCACGCAGTGTAACTAGTGCAAATTTGAATCTTGACAAAAAAAAAGAACCTCATAATCTACATGTCTATAGCTAGAGAAATACGTACGGGATTTTTGATAAGTTAATTGAAATATTTTTTATTAACAAATGATTGCCCTTTCTTTGTCGAAAATTCAACGTTTTTTATATAGATACTCGTCAATCACACAAAAATTAATATTTTCAAAATCCCCTACGTATTTCTCTAGCTATAGACATGTAGATTACGAGTTTTTTTTTCTTCCAGATTTAAATTTGCACCAGTTACACTGCGTGCCGCAGAGCGCCTCAGATCTAACACATCTCGCGAGAATGGCTCCAGTGTCACCATATTTGAATAGTTTTTGATTAAATTTTAATATGGTGGAATATAGTATGCCTAATAACTTCCTTGAATATTCTTTTCTTATCACCTTTTCTTCCATTCAAAAAGTAATAATAAAAAATGCGCTTTTTTCAAGCTCTTATAGTGGTGTTACCCCTTAAGTTAAGGTAATCCTTCAACGACTTAGCGCCTTTAACAACAATCCAGCATTCATGGAGTCGATAGACTCCATACCAGCATTGGAACAAACTCAAAAAGAGACGAACAGCCGACTGTACAGGGTGTAAAAAAATAATGTGTCGCCGCTTTACCAGATGATTCTCCAGGTCGAGATCGGTGAAGATCCTGAAAAATATGTCCCCGCAAAATCGATATTGACCTTGATTTTGAAGGTCAAATTGGCTCGAAAAATTGTATGACCCTGAAAAATTCGACTCGTCGAGAGAAACAAGAGTCTCTGAGAAACCATGGGTTGCAGGCTGCCCGTTCTCATAGAATACGGCCTCTGAACATGTAAAAAATCAACAAAATTAGGGAAGAAGTTACAAATCGACATTTCACGGAATTGTGAGATTATTTAGTGAACCCTCGTCATCTGTCAGTTCAACAAACGCATTTTAGAACCTCTGATTCATGAGTTATAGGCCAGAGTGAAAGAGGTCAATTTTCGCGGATCGTATTCTAATAACGCGGGAAAGTTGCATCTTGGCATCACTAAATACTGGGCTGAAGGAAAAAATGTACAATCGATATCTTCTGTTCTGGCAAACGCCCTATAGTTTCGAATTTTTTAACACGGGGTTTAAATGGAAAAAAAAAACGCCAAGACAGATTGGCACTAAAAAAAATTCATAAAAACTCACTGGGTCGGTCGATTCCAGTCTCCGTAGGCTTATTCGAGGCGAAAAAAATGTAGCTTTTGGTTGACGTTCCAAAATTCAAAATATCTTCCTTATTTTCGAAGAAACTGCACGCGTTTGAAAATTGAGTTTTTCCAGAAAAAACTGAAATTGTCAATTTCTTATCTTCGGAAGTATTAAGATATTTTGAATTTTGAAACTTCAAACGAAAGCTACATTTTTCCCGCCTCGGAAAAGCGTACGGAGACTGCGGAATCGACTGACCCAGTGAGTTTTTATGAATTTTTTTAGTGCTGATCTGTTGGAAGGATCAAGGCATTTAAAGCCTGCGCCTCGTTTTGAACAGGTCATGACGTCACTAGGGTCGGCCTTCGGCCGGACCAACCTTGCTGGTAAAATTTTTCGACCCCATTTGACCTTCAAAATCAAGGTCAAGATCGAGTTTGTGGGGACATATATTTCAGGATCTTCACCGATCTCGACCTGGAAAATCATCTGGTAAAGCGGCGACACATAATTTTTTTTACACCCTGTACGTACGGTGGTCCGCTTCGTAGTTTTCACTCTCGGTGTCGTCAGGCAGGTGATTTCCGTCCTCCAGGACTTTCGCCCCGTAGTAGACGTTGTTCAGGTGTTCAAACTGGTGACTTCCGATCTCCAGGTCGTTCGCTTCGTGGTGAAAATCTTTGTAGACAGAAATTAACAACCCGAAGACAACGAGAGTGAAAACTACGAAGCAGAAAGCCTGGGAAATGTAAGTCACCAGTTTGACCACCTGGACAACACCAACTACGGGGCGAACGACGTAGGGCATGAGAATGACCGACCGGACGACGGAAAATCCAAAAATTACGAACGAAGCGGAGGTGACCCGCAGAAAATCATTAAGAAATCGAAATTTCAGGCAAAGTTCATACGACGTACACGAGCACTATCAATTTCACAGGCTTGCTACGAGACTGAGCACGTCACGATACGGCCGTCTGATTGGGTGGACCAAACCTTCGCTAACTCATGAACGACCGGTCCCTCGAGGTTTTTAATAGGAAACTTTATTCTTAGATTTCGATAAGGAATCTGCATGTGACTTTTTTTCTGCGAGGTGAGAATCACCCTGTATATTGACGGATCATGCGCCCTCGAATGTTTAACTCTATTCCTAACGGGAATTATTCTGATACGGTAGGGCGGTTCTTTACCTGAAAAATACTACTTAGGCTTATAAAATAGGCTTATGTAATCCATTCAATAGTTACAGTACGTGTCACAGGTGACAAAAGTCCGATTATGGAAAGGATTGAATACTGCATCAAAGACAAGTAAGAACAATTTGTCACAACGTTTCCCTAACTGCTTGGAATCGTTTGTAAAATGTCGTGAACCCGTTATTATATTTTCGTTATTAAAGCAAACACCCCCAAAATTCGAGGTCCGAATCCTCGAACGAGCGCCTACTTAGTTGTATATCTCCGTCATTATAGTGCTTCCATAGATCGTAACTTTCTGGATATGTGATCCGAGTGAAAACCTTATGAAAATCCTACCCGAGTCGAAATTTAGCGCCTATTTTGATACTCATAGCATCCAACTCAACGTCTCTAGATCCTGTTTAGACCTCAAACTCCTATTTTGAACCTACAAGTCCTCAATAGTCGAAATTTAGCGCCTACTTTGATACTCATAGCATCCAACTCATAACGTCTCTATAGATCCTATTTAGATCTCAAACTCGTATTTTCAATCTAACAACTCTGTAGTCGAAATTCAGCGCCCGCTTGAGTACTCATAGCGCACAAATGAACCTCTTTTCAATCCGTTCGACCTCGAGCTCCAATTTAGGACCTCCAGGTCCTCCGGAATAATAATTCAGCGCGTACTTTGATACTCATAAAGTCCGATCTCAATTAATGATGCGATTTTCCATATCGTGCATTATTTTAGTAATTAAATGTGGGACGCCGCTGCATTATTCATTACATCATTTTACGACATTACACTGTTAGAAATTTCTATGCTAGTTCCACAAAGCATGTATCGGAAGCTAATAGGCAAAACATCTAACCAAAATTCCAATCGGGTATAGTGATTATACAAAACTTTTTTATCGGTATTCCAAACAATTTTGTGAATTCAAGTACAATTTTTGTGTTTTTCGTATAAAAGTTCAGCAAAATCAAAAAATTATTTGGAAGTTTACAGAACAAGCTTAGCAATTCACTTTGCTACGCCAAATTTGTAATTTTGCAAAACTTTTGCATATTGGCTTCCATAAATGTGTTGTAAATTCACAATTTTTTTTTACAGTGTATGCATCATTTTGATAAATAATTATTATGGAGGGATATCGATAATTGATTAATCGTTACTATCAGCAGAGCGGATCATTTGAAAATGTAATTATATATTACGTAAATCATGAATTTTGTTTTCATATAGAATAATGAAAAGATATTTCAATCGTTCACCTTCATGCAGTCATGATTTTTGCAATTATTACCTTAAAGTTTATTCCATTTTGGATTTGATTTCTTTTAGTCAGTTAAATATCAAACTCGATGTTTTCGAAAAAATCCCATACATCCCTCCGATTTCGAATCCCAATAACCTCCGTTTGCACAAGATACGTATGTTTCAAAAGTTAGATAAGAGCAGTGCCAAAAGCCCATCTTAGCTTGTTCTGTATGAAATGATGATGTACTTTTAAGAAGACTTTATTGGCTAATTTTAGGAATATATGTGTTTTCAGCAGTTTATTGCTGTCGTTGCGTAATCTGAAGATCTGGCGGCGGCGGGGATAGCAGGTTCTCGTGAGATCCTCATTTAACCCTCAATGCAGCCTTGCACCGCTGCGCGGCGGGGTGTAGTGAGGGTTTTGCGAGGTTCTCGTGAGATCCTCATTTGACCCTAAAATGCTGCATTTGTCCGGTAACTACGAGTTTTAGGCGCTAAAGAGGGTTTCAATTCCCATACAAAATAAACCTCACTAGACCCTCAAAAACCTCCCAACTTCCCAATTCTGAGGTTCTAAGCAGGCGTTAAATTTCGACTCGGGTAGTTATTGGATGCCCTGTTATCTGAATTTATTTTTTGAAGCCTCTCTCGGGGAAAAAGTGAAAAACCCCTGAAATGTCCCTGTGGCGGGGATGCGGATGAATGCGATAGGTGAGCCACGCCGAAGCTTTCTCTAGCAGCAGATATATATTATATACAAGGCGGTATCTGGATCAATTAGCGTTTAGTGCTGTAACGAGGCAAATTTTTGCCTCGTACATGACAATCGACTTCTTCTCAGACGAGAGCGATACTTTCCTAATACACAGAAAAAAAAGACAACTTGAATCAAGCATTATTTACTTGAACCAAAAATATTCGAAGGAAGACAGACTTTTTTCTCAGTTCAAGACAATATTCCTCTTGGATTTAATGTTCTTGGCTTGACAGAATATTATTTCCATTCAATACTAGTAACTTATTATTTCAAAAAAAAATGAAATCCCAGTCCAAGAATATTATTCTCTTGGTTTTAGTGATTGAGCGGCAAGCCGTCAGATGTCGAGCCTCGATGTTTTTATAAAACATCTGATCTAGGCTTGTCACTCATCCAATAAAATACCCATAATTTTGTCACTACATTACATGATTGTAGATAATTAATTAATAATAATAGTCCAGGTCGTTCGCTAAGTATTTCCCGTAGTCCAGGTCCTCGGCTTCGTAGTTCTTGTAGTCCAGGTCGTTCGCTAAGTATTTCTCGTAGTCCAGGTCCTTGACCTCGTAGTTCTTGCTGAGAAATACTTAGCGAACGACCTGGCCTACGAGAACTATGTAGCCGATGACCTGGACAGCGAGAACTACGAAGCCGAGGACCTGGACTACCAGAAATACCTAGCGAACGACCTGGACTACGAGAAATACTTAGCGAATCACCTGGACTACGAGAAATACTTAGCGAACCACCTGGACAACGAGAACTACGAAGCCGAGGACCTGGAGTACGAGAAATACTTAGCGAACGACCTGGACTACGAGAACTACGAAGCCGAGGACCTGGACTACGAGAAATTCTTAGCGAACGACCTGGACTACGAGAACTACGAAGCCGAGGACCTGGACTACGAGAACTACAAAGCCGAGGGCCTGGACTACGAGAAATACTTAGCGAACGACCTGGACTATTATTATTAATTAATTATCCACAATCATGTAATGTAGTGAATTTTTTTCTTGATTGAAATAATAGAATACTTGCTTTGAATAAGCTAATCATTCAATTTGATTTTATCTTCGCTTCATTCAAATAAATCTATTTTTTAGTCCCAAAAAATGACGTCTTCAACCAAAGCGCTGGTATTTCAAACCAATAGAAAAATATACTTGGGAGAAACATATGACGCTTCAGTACAAGAATGTATTTTGCTTGGAGTAAGAAGACGAAATGATTCAAAACAAGAACTGTTTTTTGAAGATACATTTTCTCTTGATTCAAGTTGTCTTTTTTTTCTGTGTAGTTAAATAGACTAGACGAGAAGTTAACGAAAAGCTCAAATTCACAAGATTTCCGTAATTAGGTCATAAGTTTTGTGTTTTAATGCTTGTGATCGTTTCCATCTCTTATCGCACGTGCCGTCGCGGATTGGACATCGAGAGGCAGGTCACCTGGAAGCCTCAGAGTCATGAGCCGGGGCAAAATGATCGTCGTATCCAGAGATACGTCTGGAAGACCGCTGCAATAAGAATCTCTATCGTATGAGCCCCCCCGCTCGCCCTACCTGTCCAGAACCGGTCTGGTCCGCCGGTCCGAATGCAGACACTCCTGCCTTCCAGGGTATCAAGACATCGACATGCCATGTATTAACCCCCTGGCAAAAGCTCTGAGTGCGAAAAGGCCCTGCCAGGGCGCCGAAGATCTCAGAAGAAAGAATCCGCCCACTAATTTGTTCATTCAATTCCTAGAGTCATTGAAACTAACTAAAATTAGTTTGGGATTCGTGTTTTGGGCAATTGGAAGTAAGTTTTCGACCCCTCACGACTCCTCGTTCGATTTTTACTGATTATATTTGATACTGCGTAGTGCCGCCATTATCTTAATTTACATGATTTTTGCAATTCGAATACCGAGATGTTGTGTCACAATAATGTCCAGGAACGCGGTATAGCAGAACAACACCTCTTCCATGTCGCGAAATAGGGGAGAGAGGTAATGAATGGGACACTTTTTATAAATGTTTAGTTTTTTCATTTTGAACAAAACACACATATTTTTAACTTGTAACAAAATCAACTCCAGCTCTTTATAAATCAAGTTAGGAACATGAAAATATAATTTCTTTTGTCATAGAGTCTTGAAACCTATGTATACATAAGGTGACACATGTCCCATTCATTGGCGAAGTGATGCTTGAATGGGACGCTATAAATATTGAATGGGACGTCGTATTTATGCTAATTAAGTTCGCTCAAAAATCACTTCAAGTAGAATTTATCAGAGATCTCTCTGGTAATCGATCAATCCGCATTCTCGCAAGCCTCACATGTGTAGAACATCTTCCTACTACCACCATTAGATTCACCACAAATCCACTTTCTGCATGTCCCATTCAATAATAGCACGTAATTGGGTAAAATGCAGTGAATATACCAACGGATCGAATATCTTCACAAAATCAGTGATCGGAACATTGTAGGGGATGAACGACTGTATATAAATACATTAAGTGACTGTAAATAACTGCAATAACAAAACAATTACAACCGGTAACGTAAATGTAATAAGCACTCACTTTTTTTGATGTTAACTCCATATCGTAATCTGCCGTCGAAACAAACACGTTCTGACTGAATAGCACATGGGATTTGACAACGGCAAAACCAGTGACACCTGATGGTATTTAGTTATAAATTTTCCGAGGCCTACTTCATACCTATCTCGCAACTGTCCCATTCAATAATCGTCCCATTCATTACCTCTCTCCCCTCCCGAGTCGAAATTTAACGCCTGCTTAGAACCTCAGAATTGGGAAGTTGGGAGGTTTTTGAGGGTCTAGTGAGGTTTATTTTGTATGGGAATTGAAACCCTCTTTAGCGCCTAAAACTCGTAGTTACCGGACAAATGCAGCATTTTAGGGTCAAATGAGGATCTCACGAGAACCTCGCAAAACCCTCACTACACCCTGCCGCGCAGCGGTGCAAGGCTGCATTGAGGGTTAAATGAGGATCTCACGAGAACCTGCTATCCCCGCCGCCGCCAGATCTTCAGATTACGCAACGACAGCAATAAACTGCTGAAAACACATATATTCCTAAAATTAGCCAATAAAGTCTTCTTAAAAGTACATCATCATTTCGTACAGAACAAGCTAAGATGGGCTTTTGGCACTGCTCTTATCTAACTTTTGAAACATACACTGAAAAAAATGGTTCGGAATTCATAATAATACTGTTATTGTTGGCCAGTTATAGGTATTCTGGTGAAAACATATTGTCCACACAGAAAATGCAATAGCTCTTTGGGAAAACTCCGATTGCTGTAAAGTTCATACAAATATGACTAGTGCAGTATTTCTAATCTAACAATAATATAGCTGGTTGAGGCAGAGCAGTTTCGTCTATGTAAGCTTACTGCGCTTTTATGGACGACACTTAATCGTCTAGCTAGCCTAGCCATTATAAATAGCTGGAAATAAATCATTTTGGTGAGAAAGCCATACTAACATAGCTCACGAGACTACACTGTATGGTATAGCAGCTGATTTTTTACGTGCCTAGCTAATTTAACCATATAGTATAGCTGGAAGAATAACAGCTATCAGTGATGCCAGAAATCCCCAGAAAATCTCCAAAAATAGAGAAAGAGCGATGGCAATCGCGGCGGAGTAAGAGAGAAACTAGACCTCCGTCTGGCATCAGTGACAGCTATACTAGTATGGCTCGCGAAACTATACTATGTTGCTGAAACACCTATAGTAATTTGTAAACGCATGGTGACCGGGAACGCTGTTCGCTGAGCTTTACTATGCATCGCGCGACGACGCCGACCATGCTGCACGGAAAATTTTTACGCGATGGACGACTTCGTGAAAAATAAACTTGGCGAGTGGAATCTTAGTGATTTAGTACCAACATTTGAAGGTAAGTCTTTTCTTACTTGTCTACGATAATATTTGAAAAATTAGTATTTTTCCTGTTATACACAGACACGCCAATCATGCATACGAGCGAATGTTTGTAGGCTAGATTTATATCATCATTTCCCCGCATATTTACTTATAGTGAAGTGAATATAATATTTTGATAATGAAATAATCCCGCTGTATGAATCTAATAGAATTCGAGTGAATGATGATTTCTTATTTAACCTGCAACCTCTTTGTCATAAGTCTACTTCTTTTCCTGTCGCTTTTCGTAGTTCTAAAACACGTGGTTGTGTTTGCCTCAGTGTAGTGTACAGTTGATTAGTGCTATTTTGATACATAGTTCATGATTTTTCCAGATTTTATGTCCTCCGCTGAACATAAATTCAGTCCATCGAAGAAAAAGCAGTTGTCGTAGGATGCAGGTTGCTGCGTTGGATAAAATTTCTTCTACTTTTGAGGGAATATTCTTTATGAATGTAATTTCGGACCAAACCAATAATATTTGATGAATGTAATCTTTAGACATAGAAATTTTTGATTGTAAGAATTTTTTTTCCATCATTCTGGAAAAAATGTTTTGAAACCAAAAATTTCTATGTCTAAAAATTACATTCATCAAATATTATTGGTTTGGTCCGAAATTACATTCGTAAAGAATATTTCCTCAAAAGTGGAAGAAATTTCATTCAACGCAGCAACCTGCATCCTACGACAACTGCTTTTTCTTCGATGGACTGAATTTATGTTTAGCGGAGGATATAAAATCTGGAAAAATCATGAACTATGTATCAAAATAGCACTAATCAACTGTAGAAAAACTGAGTCTCTAGAATGTTTTCTCAGAGCGTAGCAGTAATTTGAAAAAAATTATTTTAAAGGTGTATGCACCCCCTTAAGTACAAACTAGTCATCATAAGTCAATCATAAATATTATATCTTCAGTCTTATCTTCATTCCTAGTGTATAAAACTTGGAGTGACCAAGGGTTCTCACCGTCCGGATCTACCCACCCTTACCCTAATATATGAATAAATTATTATTAATGTTTTCATTTTCATTCATCTTATATTTTCGCTATGACTTAAATTAATTACCTATATGAAATATGGATTTGTCGACCTCTTGTTCAATGTGAAGGGAATTTTTTTGGCGAGCAGGTCGTAGAACAAACACCTATTTGAAGACAAATACGTTTTGACCATTGTTTAGGTCATCTTCGGAAACTTTATTCCATCTATCAAGGACTATAAAAACCTAACATGGAAATCCAGAGAAAAGGAACCTTATCTGTCAATTCCAGGGGACCTGTATATGTGAACAAATAATTGTTTGTTCTACGACCTACTCGCCAAAAATAATTCCCTTCACATAATTACCTATATGTATGAATATCATAATCGATACCAGATAATTAAAATAAATGTTGCTGATTATGAAATATATTGGCTGACACCAAAACCTTTTTTCATTTAAATAACCAGCCATACTAGCATTCGTAGGTATAATGTCCTGTAATATATCTAGGTATATAAAATGAATTTCTAATTCAGCCATACTCCTTTGGTTCCTAGATACTTATGAGAATCTCTGATTCAGCTAAACTCATATTTTCACAAATAATTCTCCCTATACTGGCAAAACTGTTTTCTACCAAACAACATTATATATGCCTGCTTCGGCTTTACTAGTATGGCTGGTGTTCGTCTATGTCGCGTGCTAGCGTTTATAAGATAGCTATACGAGTATGGTTAGTATACTCATAGTTCTTGATCGTGAACTCAGCTATACTATGGTATTGCTGAGATGGAGATACTCGTCAGACTCGCGGAGCTATTGGGTATATTTCTGTCATGACCTAATGGTATGCTTACACCAATGATATTCTGCCAGTCATATTTGCATGGCTTTATCACCCAGATGGCATTACCGTATCGTATTTTCCAATACAATATTGCTGAAACAATGATAATTATGGCTAGAATCGGTAAACTTTTTTTTCAGTGTACGTATCTTGTGCAAACGGAGGTTATTGGGATTCGAAATCGGAGGGATGTATGGGATTTTTTCGAAAACATCGAGTTTGATATTTAACTGACTAAAAGAAATCAAATCCAAAATGGAATAAACTTTAAGGTAATAATTGCAAAAATCATGACTGCATGAAGGTGAACGATTGAAATATCTTTTCATTATTCTATATGAAAACAAAATTCATGATTTACGTAATATATAATTACATTTTCAAATGATCCGCTCTGCTGATAGTAACGATTAATCAATTATCGATATCCCTCCATAATAATTATTTATCAAAATGATGCATACACTGTAAAAAAAAATTGTGAATTTACAACACATTTATGGAAGCCAATATGCAAAAGTTTTGCAAAATTACAAATTTGGCGTAGCAAAGTGAATTGCTAAGCTTGTTCTGTAAACTTCCAAATAATTTTTTGATTTTGCTGAACTTTTATACGAAAAACACAAAAATTGTACTTGAATTCACAAAATTGTTTGGAATACCGATAAAAAAGTTTTGTATAATCACTATACCCGATTGGAATTTTGGTTAGATGTTTTGCCTATTAGCTTCCGATACATGCTTTGTGGAACTAGCATAGAAATTTCTAACAGTGTAATGTCGTAAAATGATGTAATGAATAATGCAGCGGCGTCCCACATTTAATTACTAAAATAATGCACGATATGGAAAATCGCATCATTAATTGAGATCGGACTTTATGAGTATCAAAGTACGCGCTAAATTATTATTCCGGAGGACCTGGAGGTCCTAAATTGGAGCTCGAGGTCGAACGGATTGAAAAGAGGTTCATTTGTGCGCTATGAGTGCTCAAGCGGGCGCTGAATTTCGACTACAGAGTTGTTAGATTGAAAATACGAGTTTGAGGTCTAAATAGGATTTATAGAGACGTTATGAGTTGGATGCTATGAGTATCAAAGTAGGCGCTGAATTTCGACTATGGAGGACTTGTAGGTTCACAAGAGGAGTTTGAGGTCTAAACAGGATCTAGAGACGTTGAGTTGGATGCTATGAGTATCAAAATAGGCGCTAAATTTCGACTCAGGTTGCTATGAGTGTTAAAGTAGGCGCTAAATTTCGACTCAGGATGCTACGAGTGTTAAAGTAGACGCTAAATTTCGACTCGGGCTACGTAAGAATGCACGGATGCAGCACTGACCTCCTAAACGGTCATTAAAAATGCAGGCAGACCACGCGCCCGGTGTCAGAACATCGAGACCGATTCTAGGGCAAGTTATGCCAAATTTGTATTATCCCTGTATATTTGTAATATCCTTCGAATCATAATAAAACTGCACATCTCGTACGACTGAGTTCTAACTCTCAATTCGACAACGAATGTCAAATAAATTGTAGTTGTATAAATTGTAATCCCAGGATCCCGATTACAACATGATCAACGGGTTCTCGTGATTTGGTTCTTAATTCGTCGTAATAATAATAATTATCTCTTACTCTATTAGAATCAATTTAAATATTTTTAATAAATTATTTCGAGATTTCGACGAATCGTCGAGGTCAATTATCATTTGGTTTAATTTTGTGTTATCCTCAGTTGTCGTTAGATCGTGGATAGACCGTATATTGAATTCTCGCTGCAAAATATAAGTGCAAGCTAGATGCTATTCCTGGGAATCGTAGATTCTAAATGAGAGAATTATTCTCGAAGGTTGGGTGAATTGTTGCTTGTTATACAGGGTGTATCATCTCAAGTATCAAGAATGGGAGGGACTTAGTTGACGTCAAGTCACGCCCCATCAACCAATTACCGAAGAGCAGAATTTCGTATACCGAAATTCTTACGAGAATAGAAGATACAATTTCTTTATGTCGGTAAAAAATATCAACAACGACTCGAATCAAACTGTGAGGTATTCATTTACTTCGACGTTCACAGAAGCAGTTTGAATTATGTCGAAGTATACGAATACCTAACCTACCCACACAGCATTTGATATTCACTGTATATTCGAAAAAAGTACACAATGTTCAAAAAATATCCCGAATGTGTAATACCAATTTTCGTACCATGGGCGTAAAGTACAACTTTACGCCCGCGGGTGATCGAACGCGCCAGAGGGCCGGCGTAGCCGGCCCGAGGGTCGCGCGATCATCCCAAGGGTGTTCAGTTGTACGCCCGCGGTGCGAACAATATTTTTCGTCATAGTGGCGTAAAGTACAACGCATTTTTAGCCTTGTTTTGCAAGCGTCAAGTTCGACTCTACGCCCGCAAAACAGGGCGTAAAGTGCGTACTGTACGCCTACTATGACGAAAAAGATATTCTATGTATATGTCCAGAAGAATATTCATCCATGTGCTTGAGGTGAATATATTATATATTCCATGCACGTTTCTAGAACATTCCACGATATTTCAGCAATATGAAAATCTAACATGCTGTGGACATTGACCCTACATATTCCACGTATGTCTTCGAGTGTTTTTATCGATTAAATTTCAAATATATCGATACTGCCATTCTAATACGTCGTATCCCACATTTGTCAAATTGTTCAGGAGGCTATGAAAACGCTTCACTATTACCATTGGAAAGATAGGACTTGACGGATTGGAATATTCATTCAAAAATAGTAAATCAACGATTTGACCACTAAAACTCAAACATAAGCTGCACAACATTATTATCATTCCATTTAAAAAAAAAAAGTCAATTTCTGAAATTTTGTGGCCATGAAAACGCTTCACTATCACCATTGAAAGGATAGGACTTGACGAATTGGAATATTTATTTAAAAATAGTAAATCAACGATTTGATCGCTAAAACTTGAACATAAGCTGCACAACATTATTATCATTCAATTTAAAAAAAAAAGTCCATTTCTGAAATTTTGTGGGATACGACGTATTAGAATGGCAGTATCGATATGCTAATTTTCCTAATAACTCTTATATATATACATTTGAAGTATGAAACACACATTACGTACATTTGTGTACTAAGTATTCCATGGAACCATAACACACTTTCACTGAGGAATCTCTTTAATATTGGAAGAAAAAACTTATTGGCATCATTTGTGATTCTTCAAAATTGACAAATGATATTGAAAAAAAAACTTTCTTCGGAAAAATGGCTGAATAATTTCGCATCCCAATTTTGACAAGGATTAATCCCTCAAGAGATTCGTCACGAATTTTGAATCATCCTGTATATGTACCATCTTTCATCCAATATCATTTGACAGTATTCGCTCGATTTCAAAATGTTTCCCACTCAAATTTTTACGGTAATTTGAACACTATTTTCAGTTCATATGACAAAAGAATTTGCCACTTTGAATAGATTTATGTTGTGATAACTAAAAAAAAGTGTCGAAATAAACATACAAATTTTAATGCAACTCCTGGAACATTCTTTCTCTAAAAAAATGTCATTTAATTCGGATAAACATATGACCGTGTGAACGAAAAATGCATGATAAGATATTCAGTAATCAATCGTAATAATATATGCAAGCACTTCAATCTAGTCCTGCAAATGCAAAATTTTGATGACATTGAAATATTCCGAGTAATAACTTGACACTTTGATGGGCTCTGAACAAGTAGGAAAGTGTTGAGACATACCGGGAAGAAATCTTGATAGTATACAGTCGACTGCCGTCGATTGCGCATGCGCCAAATAATTTATTTTCATTGGTCGGTAAGGTCGTCCCGCGGCAGTATTATGACGTAGTCGGCCGCGGGACGATCTTACCGACCAATGAAAATAAATTATTTGGCGCATGCGCAATCGACTGTATACTATCAAGATTTCTTCCCGGGATATCATATGGTAGTTTAGCGTAGTGGTTAGGGCGTGCGACTGGTAACCGAGCGGACGTGGGTTCAAATCCCGGCGGGGGCGAAAAATGCGGCGTTTTTTTCAGTGGATGTGAAATACAATATCGTCGATACGATGCATAGGTATGAGGTAGTTGTCAACTGACGATAAAATATGTCAAATTTCGTGTTTTTTTTTTCTACCATTATTACTTCTCATTTCATGATGATAAATTATGGGCTTCGTTAGGAGGGGTGGCACCATCATTGGAAAGTACTAGGACGCCGTTGAGGAATTCTGCTAAGCACCTAGTTAGCTAATTCACTGACTAGGAATTGAAGGCCTCGATGCTAAAAGGTCCTGAGCGCTCGGCTCGACTTTTTTCAGTAGAAAATTCCCGTCAGTCTGAACAATTTTCGAAAGTCATTGAAATGATTTTTCAAAAATACCATCGTGTAGAGGATAAAAAAAGGCAACTTTTTTGTACGTACAGTTTTTTTTCGAGATTCGTTATTTTTTGAGAAAAATAATAAAAACTGAAAAATCGCGAAGCTTGTTTGGACCACGTTTTTTAATCTTAACTCGCTCTAACTTCGACAAATATCAACGGATCTTCTTGATTTTTGGCATGACATCGTAAAATACCCTACCGCTGCCGATAAAGTCATAAAAAGTTTATAATTATATAGTTTTCATTAATAATTTAGTTGTCAACAAGCGAACAACTTTTTATACGGTTATGTATGTTCGACGAGAAAAAGTGTGCTACAAAGTTTAAGCGTGGAAAAACTTTTAGCGAGACATTTGTTCATTAACATTCAGGGAAGTTTTTCTGAAAGTTTCAGACTGATTGAATAAAAATTGGCTGAGATACAGCGATTTTTCTAAAAGCAATAGATCCGCGTGGTTATTCTAATGAAAAATGAGTGTATAATTTATTCTGGCATACGAAATAGTTGAAAACCACAGTAAAAAGTAACCTCTAGTACAATAAACAATACGAAATAGATATCGTCTTGCGTCGAAATCGTCGGACTGTTTTCCTTACTCGTTTGCAAGCTACGTTTATTTAATTCGTTTTTATATTCATAAAAGACTTACTAAACAATTTATTCTGAGCATAATGTTAAGCAACATAGGACGTAAAAGAATTAGAAATGAGCCTGCATGGAAAAGAAATATCGCTAAAAGTTTAAAAAATAAGGTAAACAAAATATTGTAAGGTATGATATCAAAATAGTATTTCTATCGCAAATATGAGTATTGAATCGTATACAAATCTGAAAATTGTAATCAATAGTCGAGACCGAATATTTAAGAATATTTGTGTTGCAGAGTATTATTATGTAAATAAATAAATTAATTAACGTCAAACTAAAAATATTAACTTACGTATAAACTGATGTTTTTTAATTTTATTTATATAGGGACTAGAATATGAATCGTCTACTGGAAAGAAAGTATTTGCAAAACGTTCATCGAAGTTAAAAACTGTTGCCCTCGAAAATGTTTTGAAAAAGTAGATTGTGTATGGCAAAAAGGTATATTTCAGAAATATTGGAACTGTGGAGATATGCGAGTGCAATAGTACTTTTCGATACTAGTGCGAAAGTGTTGATTCTCGGACGAGTGTGAAGTTTTTCGCCCGAGCGAAGCGAGGGTGACAATCACACGAGGCGAGAATCGTCTTTCGCACGTGTATCGAACTTAATTTTTCAACACAGCGCGCGTCAAGATGAATTTTATGCACGCGAAGCGTGCGCAAAATCGAACTTTGGGCACGCCGTGTGGAAAAATACTTTGTTAGAAAATATGATGGAAAAAGAAGAAGCCACGCAAGAACTTAAATGTTTACAATGGCAATATCATTGTCGTTACAAAGGCACTAGTATGGTGATTTGTCGAAAATTTATCTGCAGTCTTTTCCAAATCGGGGAACGAAAAATAAAAGTAGTACAAGAAAAAATAATAAGTGGCGATATGATGGCCGATAAAAGAGGAAGACACAAAAATCACAGCGTAAAGTTGACTGAAAATGTCAAAACTCTAATTCTTGCACATTGCAAAAGTCTTCCGCATTCAGAGTCACATTATTCGAGAGAAGATTCAAAGCTCAACTACTTTCAAGATAAATCATTAACACTGCAATCGCTTTATAATTTGTTTTTAGGCTATTATGCAAGTATGACAGGAGATAAAAATATTCCAATTGATAAGACGACGTATTTTAATTATTTTAATCATCATGTGAACTTTTCTATTGGCATGCCACGTACTGATGTTTGTGATTTATGTTACACATATGAAACTAACAAAGGCCGAGAAAGTGAATATCAGCAACATTTGATACGAGTAGAAAAATATAGAAAGTTAAAAACCTCAATGATGTCTACTGCCAATGTACTCAGATGCGAGTTTGATTTTGGTCAGAACTTACCGATACCGAAAATTCCAGTCAATTCTCAATTTTTTCGACGATTAATCTGGTTATATATATTCAACGTACATATTTTCGACAGCGACAATAGTTACATGTTTTATTTCCTTGAAGGCGTATTAAAGAAAGGTGCAAACAGCGTATGCAACATGGTAGAATACACTATAGAAAAAGAATTACTACTAAATTACTTCGACAAAATATTTTTGTTTTCTGATGCTGCAGGAGGCCAAAATCGAAACTACACCGATTTACAATTCTTTTCGTTTCTATCTTGCAAACTACAGCTTGAAATACAGCAGCTCTTTCCGGTGAGAGGCCACTCGTATTGCCAGTGTGATAGAAATTTTGGTTTGTATGGCAATAAAAAAAAAAGAGAGAGAACGAATCGAAACGGAAAATGATTATGTGCAACTGATAAAAAGTTCACGAAATCCTCCATTCGAAATGGTCGATGTTTCACAGTGTCTAATAAATGATTATGAAAAGCTGTTTGCGAAAGATGAAAAAGACTTGCCGAAAAATGATATTAAAATAAGCAAAGCCGTCAGAATCGTTTATTTTCCCAATGGACAAGTTGATTTGCATTATGATTACGACGGAAATGTAACTACTATAACAATAGCAAATAGTCTTGATGTCGACATGTCAAAAGTAACATTAGCAGAGAAGGTAGGGATATCAAAAGAAAAAGCAAAAGACCTAAAACACCTGTTACAGTTTTGTACTACTGATGGACAACAGTTTGGCGAGAGTTTTTTAAACGCAACGTTCATAAAAACTGATAAGAAAAACGTGAAAAAAGAAAAGTTAGACGTTGAATTACAAAAAAAAAAAAAAAAAAATTACCAAGGTGCAAAATTTGAAAGAAAAAGTAAAAGGTAATAAAAAATAAACCAAAAGAAAAGCAATGAAATCTAGCCTGACGAAGACAAAAAAAAATAAAAACTAATAAAGTAAAAAATACGAAGACATCAAAGGAAAATAAAGATTAAATATGTTTCTTGTACACTCTACTAATTGTAAATAAATGTTAATGTATTAATGAAAATATTTGGTAAACTTGTTGTGTAGTTTTAACTATTATTAAATTGATATTTTCTACAGAAATCATATTTTCAAAGGTTATATATACTATTTAATTAATTAACTTCCATACTAAAATCAATTTCACGGAAGCCAAAACTTTTTTTAAAAAACATTTCACTTTAAAAATTTCTGATCTAGTCAACGTTTAATAACTTTAAAAAGAAAGCAACAGCGAAACGTGTGTAGCACCCTGTGTAATGCCACCATTGTGCAGACCTTCAAGCGTTAAAACCACGCGCTCGACCACGCGGATCGATTGCTTTTAGGAAAATCGCTGTATCTCAGCCAATTTTTATTCAATCAGTCTGAAACTTTCAGAAAAACTTCCTTAAATGTTAATGAACAAATGTCTCGCTGAAAGTTTTTCCACGCTTAAACTTTGTAGCACACTTTTTCTCGTCGAACATACATAACCGTATAAAAAGTTGTTCGCTTGTTGACAACTCAATTATTAATGAAAACTATATAATTATAAACTTTTTATGACTTTATCGGCAGCGGTAGGGTATTTTACGATGTCATGCCAAAAATCAAGAAGATCCGTTGATATTTGTCGAAGTTAGAGCGAGTTAAGATTAAAAAACGTGGTCCAAACAAGCTTCGCGATTTGTCAGTTTTTATTATTTTTCTCAAAAAATAACGAATCTCGAAAAAAACTGTACGTACAAAAAAGTTGCCTTTTTTTATCCTCTTCACGATGGTATTTTTGAAAAATCATTTCGATGACTTTCGAAAATTGTTCAGACTGACGGGAATTTTCTACTAAAAAAAGTCGAGCCGAGCGCTCAGGACCTTTTAGCATCGAGGCCTTCAATTGATCTGGAAAAGTGTGACCTCACTGGCTAGGCGCTGGATAGTTTGCCACGTCAGCGCCTGATTAATCATGAGTTTGTCCCCGTAAATATTTTCTCGACATGAATTTCACGTATTTTAGGGTGACATTGTCATGCTCATTGTACGTTCTGAACACATTATTGAGGTGAAAGTGAATATTTTATGAATATTCAAATATTTTTTCCGGAACATGTCAAACATATACCATGAATATTCAATGCTGTGTGGGTAACGGCTTGGTTCGAGTCGTTGTTGATATTTTTTTGCCTACTATTATGATATTATGAAATAGAGTGCTATCAAAGCTTCAGAACACGTAATTCTCTTTAATATTTCAAGCATGTAATTCCATGCCGGCTTTTAAAAACAGTTATTAAACAACAACACATCCGCTTATTCCTAAGGGCTAAACGACACCTCTCCGTCTTCTCTTTTCCATAGAACGTCCTCTACGAATCCCTCATCCCATAGCATTCGGCCATCCTGATACTAAAATTGTTAAAAAAGTGGGTCGAATTTGGCACGTAAAGATGGTGCTGTTAGCGGGGAGCCAACGCGGACTTCCTGTGGGTGGCAAAATTTACCATACGGTCAGTGACGTCATATGATGCCTTGGAGTGCGCGCGCAAGCTTCTTGCAGGAAGTTCGAGACTCGTCACTCGCAACCGTGCCACCTATTGCGTAAACCCATTTTCAGTTCGAAGATAGGTCTCCTTCTACTCCATGCGCCCGGGGAAAATCCCCCCCCCCCCCCCCAGATCCGTTACTGAATACCTTAGACCATACAGGATGGACCGCGCATTGACGTGGTGGGGGTACTGCCAAGTAAAGCGACAAAGATAGCATCAGCGATGTATATAGACTAGGGTGGCAATATTTTTCCGTTTTTTTTTTGTTTTTTCGAGCTCACATGAAGATTTGTTAGTTTGATCCATTTTGAGAGCCCCCTCCAAATTTGAGCTAAATTAAAAATTTTGTAGAGGTCGCTGAAGAATTTTGAAAATGTCAAAATTCAACGAAATCGACTTTTTTTCTAATATTCTTCACTTGCTCACTAATCCAATCTGTTCTAGGTGGATTGTAGAGAAACGTACTGAAATTTCAATCAAAAATATTCATATCTAAAGGTCACTCAAGAATTAAACAAAAATTTTTTTTTATCCTACATGCGTCAAAATAACCCCATATCGAGCATGTCTTACGGGACAGAAGACTCACATATCTCCCTCGACCGTGATATGTTATTCGACGCATGCGCAGACACATGATTTTGTTACGTATTAAACCTAGGGAGCAAAAGTGCGCGCCATAGGCATGATATGAACGCATTACATGAAGCTGTCAGGGAGACAGGCGCGATTTTGATTCGGGTGAAGCTGCCCTCGCTTCGCTCGCGCAGCAAACTTCACCCTCATCCAAATCGCTCACCTCTCTCCCTAGCAGCATAATCTACTATTATGAATTTTCAATGGTCTTGAGCGCCCTCTAAATCTCAATATTAAGACTTGAAATTCCTTTCACAACCACTAATTTGTAGTAAAATGATTAAATTCCGATAGTGAGCATCATTAAAATCAATAAAGTATGATAAAAAAGAAAAAATACTCTAACTAATCCAATCTTTTCTAGGTGGATTTTAGAGGAATATACTGAAATTTCAAGTAAAAATAATAATATTTGAAGGCCTAAACCACTGAAAGTTCATTAGAATTTTTTTTGTTTAATTCTTGAGCGCCCTGGTAGAAATTTATTTAGAACTGCTAGCCTGCAATATAGGCCTGTCTAGATTTTTCTAGATTTGCTAGATTCACTAGATTTTATAGATTTGCAATACAGACCTGCCTAGATTTTTCTAGATTTGCTAGATTCACCAGGTTTTCGAGATTTGCAATACAAACCTGCCTAGATCTTTCTAGATTCGCTAGATTGAAATGTGATCAAATATTATCGAACAATTTGAATATGTTTCATTCAATAGTATATTGTGTAACAAGGGATGAAACAGTGTGAATGCAGGCCAGGGTGAAGTTGTCAGCCCGAAGCCGAAGGCGAGGGCTGACATCACCCGTGCCTGCATTCATGTTTCATCCCGTGTCACACACTACGTTTTTCATAACATTTGCAAAAAACTTCAGGTTTCAAATTGCTTCCCTCCCATGGGAAGAAAGCAACTGCAAAGGACGAAAGCAGTTGCTTTCTTCCCATGGGACGAAAGCAACGCTGCTTTCAGACCGCTAATACATTGAAATCGCGATTGAAGCATACGTCACAGCTTTTCGCGGCATTCGCATGAAATTAGCTTGTTTCGACTCGCTAAACAGGCACTGAAAGCTGACGTTTCAGAGCAGATGTTATGAAAATGAACATTGTCAAGTTAGTTTTGACCACGTTCACACATTACAAAACAAAATGTCATTTTGTTACATTAGAAGACGTAATCAATTGAACCAGTTGAAGTAAATAAACCAATATGAACCAGTTGAACCAATATGAGTAATATTGACATAGAATCGTATTCAAAACTCATTGCTTTTCTGAGAAAGCAAGCTGTTGGTTTCAAAAGTAAGAAATCCAAAGTCCCAACATCAGATGACGTTGAAAAATATCTGAATGAAGCTCCCGATCAAATTCATTTAGCAACAAAAGTAACTGAAAATCGATCTATTCGCTAATTAAAATCTTATTACTTGAAAATTTACTAGAGTTATGATTATTTATACAATTACAGGATGCTCTAATTTTTGGAATTACGGGTGCGTGTCGAAGAGAAGAGTTGAGTAAAATGACAGTGAATGATAAGTATTCAAGATTTAAAGTCATCAGTATTTGTGGTTAAACTTGCAGTCATAAAAGCTCACATAAAACGTACCTTTACTGCGACAAACAAATTTTATACTACTATCAAGAATTATCAAGTACTACGTCCACCTAATTGTAAATGTGATGCGACTTGGTTTGAATTACGTAAATGGAAAATGTACTCAGCAGCAATCGGTATCCATAAATAAACGTGCACCTCAAAAAAATTCGTTCCTCATTATCATCATTTTCAGGAAATAAGCTGAAAACTGTACAGATGTAATCTAGCGCTATACTGATACTTCTAGCTAGCATTGCTAGATAGCGTCTAGAAGGGACAAGTGTTACATTTCTGTCCGGGCATATGTACAGTTTTACTACATAGGCCTAGATTGCAGTCTCGCGGATCTAGCTAGACCTAGACAGAATACGGTAAAAATTTCTACCAGGGCGATCCTTAGATATTAATATTTTTACTTGAAATTTCAGTATGTTCCTCTACAATCCACCCAGAAAATATGGAATTAGTTAGTGAGTGTATAATATAAAAAAAAATCGATTTCGTTGAATTTCGACATTTTCAAAATTCTTGAGCGACCTCTACAAAATTTTTAATTTAGCTAAAATTTGGAGAGGGCTCTCAAAATGGATCAAACTAACAAATTTTCATGTGAGCTCGAAAAAACAAGAAAAGGCGGAAAAATATTGCCACCGAGGGGTTATTCACTACAGAAGTCAGGGGGCTTATTCACTAACTTTGCGGCTACGTAGCTGCAGAATTCATAACTGCAAAATAATTGCAGCTAAAATAACTGTACAAACAAACGCGCTTCAAAGCTATCTGTCAGCTATCTGTCGACGGCTCGCGCCGCGCCGCTGCGATGAGCGCGGCCAGCATCCCTCAGCCGCGTGATTCAATTTTCTTTATTCAACATAGTTACCGCAACTTATTTTCACTCTCAATTAGTGTTCCCAATACGAGAGGAATTATTCAGACAAGGCTCGATCATTATTTGACGCTATGGAAAGGTACGTTACAATTTAAAGTATAATTATTATCAATATATCGAGTGTCCAATATTACGTGCTTCGATTTTGAATTGAATAGACGCTATCTCCAAACGCGTATTTGAAACCCCGTTTATTTTCTGTGCACAATAAACAACTTATTGACATAAAAAATATGACGGCCAATCGTAATTGACTATTATCGATGAACATTACTGTACATGACTAACAATAGTGATCAATTAATTTGATTTTTATTCACTCTAACGTCTCGTTCTATACATTTTACTGTTCTTTCTGCGAATGAATTAAATCAACGTTGTTAATTTTTTCAAACTGGTTGCGTGGTTCAATATTTTAACTAAAAATTAAATTCACAGAAATTTTCATTTTATGCAATTTATGCACTGAATATTATTCGAAATTGGTAAAAAAATAAAAATGTTTGATTTAAGCATAATCTTCACTCTCAACAAAATATTGAATATTTGAAGGTCCAAGTGCTAATAGTAATTTACAGTGAACAGGGTGAAAATTCTCAGCAAAAAAAAAAAAATTCCAAATCGGTTAATCCGCGACAGCAGAGATGTAACGCGGTTCAGCGGGACCATTTGATAAACTTCATGGCAACCCATACAGAATTTGCCAACCGTGGAAAACTGGGCATTCGTGGCAACGACACGTACAAACAGATATGGGCAAGGTACTTGTTAACGTAATAATTTAATCATCAAGCCTGCCCGAGTCGAAATTTAGCGCCTACTTTCGACCTGTAACTCCTACCGTTTAGGAGGATGTGCAGGGTCACCGGAGGTTCACTTTCAATGTAAAATGACCTCCTACTTTGCACCTAAAACAGTCAGATATCGGACAATTTGCCACTTTTAGGCTCAAAATAGGAGTTCCCGAGAACCTCGTATAACCCTCCAGACTCTAGAAATTCGTGATCACGGATTTATGGGGTGAATATCAAAATTCAAAACGTCATTCAATAAGCATAATCAAAATTTATCTTAATTATGCTACAAATATTTCAATTACACATTACGTTTGTAATGCACTGAGAGAAATATTGCTAATTTACAGATTAGAAAAACTTCGCATTATTTTGGCCGGGATTCGATCCGGGGACGCACGCATTCGCTCGCATTACTAGTCGCACGCTCTACCGACTACGCTAAACTATCTGTTGAAATAATATATCACGTTTCCTTATTAATTTTGAAATTAGCATCTGTCTCAATGATATCAACGTTTTAATGCAGCCAAGATATCTTAACTAAACATCTGTTTCCTAAAGTTATTTTGGTTATTAAAAAATTTCAATTTTAACAAAAATGTTGATTTTACACATAGAATTTCTCTCAGTGTGCGTAATTGAAATTATTTCATATATGCAATCCATTTGTGATGTTCAATTCAAGTTTTTTAAATTACACATCATCAACGTAATGGATGATTGAAGAAAGTTTAACGACGCATCACAAATATAACGTATGATTGAAAAATGTTTAATTGGACATTACGAAAATAATGGCTAATGAAATAGGTAAAAATAATTATTGACTTCCAACCCTGATCAGAACGTAGCGGTTCAAAGTAGGGGTTCCAGGTTAAACAGTACTAAATGAGGGTAGTAGTGGAGAATTTATCACTCGACATTGTGATTAATGGTGATGAAGAGATCGATCCAATCGAGTCAGTGTTAAAAAAGAAAAGAAAAAATTCTTAGATTCTTAGATTTGACGTTTCGACGAGCAATTCCTCGCCCTCATCAGAACTGTAATTTTATTAACAAAAAAACGTAACTATTACAAAGAAATACAGAAAGAAAAGAAAAAGAAAAAAAATTGTGACAATATTTACCATAGAATAGAATTACAATAAATGTTAAACAGTAGAGGCATAGTCATAAGAGCGCAGTTTAGAATGGCTGTGGTGAGAACTGTCACATCCAAACAAACATATAAATATTAACAGGCCAACGACTAACCGATACAAGTACTTCTTCTTATGAATCATGACCCCCTTCAGAAAAAATACACCGCCATACACAAGAGCAAGTTTGAAAATATTTTTAGCCAACAAAAGCCCGCGGGTTTAAGCCTCTTGTTCCATCCGTCTGATTATAGTCCCATACACGGAAAAGGTTTCGGGAATGCTGCAGCGCCAAGCGGCAGAACGGTGAGTACGCGCGTTTAAAGACAGGCGCTGTCTCTGCGACGGAACGCTGCGTTCCCTCGCGGGAACGCTGCATGCCGTCTCAGAAATCTCGGTCCTGCAGCTTTCTCGCGAGGAAACGCAGCGTTCCGTCGCAGAGACAGCGCCTGTCTTTAAACGCGCGTACTCACCGTTCTGCCGCTTGGCGCTGCAGCATTCCCGAAACCTTTTCCGTGTAGAGCGTTCTCAAGAGTCGTTCTCAACTCCGGATGCTTGGTTTGTCAATCTCACAGATAAGACAATTCCCTCCGAAGTCGTCGAAGTAGTCTCTCTGGGTCAAAAATTTGCTTCTAATAACCCGTTAGACCTCAAGACCTGTATCGACACCATCAAGAATCTAGAGTACTTGATCAATATTCATCCCTTCTCGGCAGACGACAAAAAAGAGCTAAGAGGGAAGTTAATAGATAATATCCACCGTTTCTCCAGGAAAAATACACACATCCACATCAACGATCGGGTTTTTTCACAGAAACTCGCAGCAACACGCTAATTCCTTAAGAACTCTCCAGATACTTTTTTCACACTAGCTGACAAAGGCAATGTCACGGTAGCCATGTCTAAATCTTGTTATAAAGAACGTATGATCTCTCTGCTCTTCGACCAATTGACTTATACCGGGAGATTATGTGGAAATGAAAGGCTCCAAGCGCGCGAACTTTGATTTACCTAAATCTCATTGGCCAGCAGAATAGCGCCAGGGACTCCAGTCACTTCTCAGTAATATCCCTAGTTCTGTCGCCTGCTAGATTCACACAAACATAACCTATTCCTGCGACGGTCTGCCGCCATTTGTATTTGACAACAATCAGAAACAAATAGCAGACGGACTCTAGGGATATTCGTGGCGAGTCTGAAATTGGTGACCCTCGAAATATTCGAATAAATCAGCGCCTGCGCGCTTGGAGCCTTTCATTTCCACATAATCTCCCGGTAGACCGGTGAATAAAAACCCCCTACCTAATCTACAAAAAGCTAGCTACCGTATCGTCGCGAGATGGAACGACAACAGCTACCTGTTTTCTAATAAGCTCCATAGGAACGCTATGACTCAGACTGACACATCCTTGCCTAGGTGTTACGGGCTCCCTAAGATCCACAAAAAGGATCACCCCCTCAGACCTATTGTCTCATCTATAGGCAGTCCGACGTATTTCATTTCTAAATTCCTCAGCAACCTTCTTATCAAGAGCATCCCTCACCCAGCCTCATATATCAAGAATAGTACCGATTTGATAGATAAACTTTCAGATATTGTCATCCCAGACGATCACGTTCTCATTTCGCTTGATGTCACTTCCCTGTTCACCAACATCCCATTTGAATTAGTTAAGAATACTTTGGAATCTCGCTATGCCCACATTGCTCAACATACTACCATCCCTTTAGCCGAACTCCTAGCCGTTTCTAACTTTTTAATGGAGAATACTTACTTCCAGTTTGACAACCGGTTTCATAAACAAATCCTTGGCACGCCCATGGGGTCACCAGTTTCTCCGGTTTTTGCTGATATGGTTATGATTTATTTAGAACGGATTTGCCTGGATAAGTTGAGTTACAAGCCTACCTTCTTTTTCCGTTATGTTGACGATATCATTACCTGCATTCCACGCAATAAGGTGGATGACACTCTTTTAATTTTCAATTCCTTTCACCCTAGACTCCAATTCACTTCGGAAATGGAACTACACAATAGGATTAGTTTTTTAGATGTTAAAGTTATTAATGAGAATGGTAACATCTTAACCAATTGGTACCGTAAGCCTACTTTTTCTGGACGGTTCTTACATTATAATTCTTCACATCCGTTAATCCATAAACGAGCCATGGTATTCAACTTAGTAGATCGGGCAATCAAATTGTCAGACAAAAGATTTCACAAAGACAACCTTAACTTAGTTAGATCGTTGCTTGTCGGCAACAACTACCCTCCTGTGTTCTTTAATGACTTGATCCAAAAAAGGCTGTCCTATTGGAGGTCTCAAAAAGGTCCTAGTAATAAAAACCACTTTCGTTTCACGTTGACCGATCCTCAGGGTTGTTCCTCAATCCTTCTGATAGTTAACCATAACAAAAGACACAAACATCCTGTTCTTCCGCTACCTTATATTGAAGGTTTTTCTGAACGTCTCGGTAGCTCATTACGTAAGTTTAACATCTTAACCGTGCCTAAGCTCGATAACAATCTCTCCCACATCATTGTCAAAGGCAAGGACAAAGTACCTTCGTCTACACAACTTAATGTTGTGTATAAGATACAGTGCAATGATTGTCCTGCGTCTTATGTTGGCGAAACTAAACGTGAGCTCCGCACACGCATTAAGGTTGACGCGCACTAGACCGGCCCGCACGGCACCGGCAGGCACCGACAGACACCGTCCGGCAGCGTACGGGACCGACCGGCAGCCACAGTCATCCGCGGCAGCCGTCCGTCAAAACGATTCCTTTTGTCTTTTGTCGTACAGCTACCATGCAAACTTCTGAGTATTGCAGTAAGCGGTAAGTAGGGCGCCAGCACAGAACGCCGAAATATGTTTTCATGTATTTATGACTAGTACACAAATACAGCAAGTTTTCCTGAAATGTCTCATAAATGGTGGTACGATTGAATAAGAACGGTTCCATATAAATTGTTGGATATATAACAAACGCACTTTCTAGGCACGCCGTTACCAACATATTACAAGCCATTATTTTTAGGAAAATTATATTTACTCAACCGAATTGTCGTATTGAAATTATATGAATGTTTTAATGAAATCAATGCATCGAGCTGCATTTCATCAACTGCCTGTATGTCGTGATCGACATACTGCCAACAGTCGTGATCGAGCTCAGAATTTTGCTCGTATTTGAAGGTTTTCTGGAACCAACTAACTATGATACAGATGATCAGCAACAAAACGGTCTTTTCATTCTCATATATGTGTGGTGCAACATTTATTTTCTACGTGAATGATTTCGAATTCAATGCAGGTCTTACATCCGAGTGATTTTCATTCGATACTTCCTCAGATGATAACGATATATTTTTATTGTACTGTTGCGAATACAGTCCGATCCCTCAATAGGGCCTTCCTCAATAAGCCCGCTTCCCCAGTTTGTCGCTCGCAGCGTTCCCCCACTCCGCCTATTAAGACATAGCGTAGCGAGGAAAGAGAGAGACGGAAAACCATTGATGCGACTAGCGAAGCAGGCGGAGTGGGGGTACCTCATTTCGTGGAAAAACACTTCCCCTTGGCGGCTTGGGAGGGCTTATTGAGCGATCCCACTGTAATTGTTTAAGGTAGCTCATCAGCTACCGCTGAAGTCGTTGAGTGTATAAAAATCAAACAATTCCTAAATATTATTGTTTTTATTTCTAAATTATTAAGGGGGAACATATGAGTAGACGGTGGAGAAAATAGGTGAATTTTGGAAATTATTATCTCAAAAACTATTTGTTCGATTTCATCCAAGTTTGTTCCATTCTGGAGTATATATATTGACGTATGTTCACGAATTTTTCAATGAATATATCTCGACTGGGAGAGTTCCTATCGTGGTCGACGTAAAACATGTCCCTCGATGCCGTTCCCAGGATTACTGGCAGTGGGTTGATCCGAAACAGAAATTCCAAAGAGATTCTTAGAAGTTAATGTATGATGCCGTTCGCAACGTAGGATTTTTGATTTTACTCAATTATTTTCTTTTTTTATCAAGCCGGAAGGGTCAGAAATTGTGGTTGAAAGATGGATGTAATGTTCAATCAGGCGCCATTTCGTCAGTTTTTTTTTTTTTTTTTTTAAATCCTACGTTGCGAACGACATCATACATTAACTTCTAAGAATCTCTTTGGAATTTCTGTTTCGGATCAACCCACTGCCAGTAATCCTGGGAACCGCATCGAGGGACATGTTTTACGTCGACCACGATAGGAACTCTCCCAGTCGAGATATATTCATTAAAAAATTCGTGAACATACGTCAATATATATACTTCAGAATGGAACAAACCTGGATGAAATCGAACAAATAGTTTTTTAGATAATAATTCCCAAAATTCACCTATTTTCTCCGCCGTCTACTCATATGTTCCCCCTTAATATGAATTATAGAGGTCATCAATATAAGAATTATAAGATTTTTCAGTAACAGCTGATCGAGGAGACGTTGCTATGTCGATTTTGGTTCCTGTTTTTCGTCAATTTTCACTGATTATTGTTAATATGAACGAAACTGTACGGTGATGCGTCATGAAATAAGTATCGATATTTTTAATTATTTTTTTCATATTTTGAGTCAAAAATTCAGATTTTAATCTTTATTCACAACAAAGTTACAACAAAGTTATGGATTTTCACATATAAATCCTGATTTTTCAAAATTGATTTTTTGAAAAATTAAAACGGTCATTAAATCGAGAAAAAAATGAAGTTCAAAAAACTAATAATGTTATCCGGCGATTCTTTATAGTTTTCAAAAATCTTTAAATTTTATGGAGCTGATGAGCTACTTTAACATTAATATTTGCGTGACAATCAGATACCACTGTACTATGCTTTTTTGATATCAGTATATTTTCACATAATTTCATTGCTCGCAATCAATTGGCATATTATACAGTTGTTACCTTATCCTAGCTACAGCTCGTTATTATCTACTGGTATTATATTTCATTATAGATTTCATTAGAGATGTTCGTTTTTAATATTTCTTTTATGCATCTACGCTCCTAGTATCTTTCGTACGATTCTTGAAGTTTCGATAGCCGTGTCTTATATGATGTGATTTATGATTTTGAAAATATTTAAAGGTTTCGAATTTTACCGATTTGGAAATCCACACAATGATTCGATTGCTCGTATGGTGAATAAAAAACAATCATAAATGTTTTAATGTTTTAACAGACGCCAGCTGTTAGAAAACATTCAGATCCTTTATCAGATTTTTTTTTTAAACATGGCAGAAACAGTCAAATCATTCCCTCCAGAAATACAAGTTGAAGCTAAATCCAAAGTTTTCAATATAATAAACACTTATGAGATGGCAGTTGTAAGGGATGCCAAAAGTCAACTGCCAAGACCAACAGTATCTCCATCTTTTCATCACCAGTCACATTCACCGCACAACTATCATCATGCCACACAATTTCAGGAAACATCAGACACTTCGGAAAATACTCGCCTTCATCGTCAACTCTACACCCCCCCTTATCAATTCTTCACAGGCGTTGGTACTCCTCCAAGTACAAATCACTCACCGACGCAATACAATTCATTACGAGACGAGACTGAACATGGCACCGAAAATGATTCAAATTCTACAACCCTTACATTCCATACCCTATAATATCACCTGCATTATCTCCTATTCATCATTTAGGTCATAATTTGACTCATGGTTGCATTTTTTACATGAGTAAATATTATATCTACCCTTGTTATTAATTAAACTCGTTCAATATTAATGTATTCACGAATAAAAATATTCAAGTTTTTATGGAATGCCACATAGATATCGAAACGTAGTTTTTCATTTCAAGGAGATTGAAGAACTACGACTTGGGTATCGCGGACCAACGCACGAAATTTTGTACAATTCAATTTTCGCAACCTGCTTACCTAAGGCATACTGTCAACCGCTCTTCTGGTACTATAGACCTCCGAAAAGAAGTGTCCTTTTTCGTCAAGTCATCTTTTATAATGTTCAGCAACTCTTTAAATTTTTCATGTGACATTCGAAAATATTGAAAAAACTTGGCTTCGTCGCGTACAAGATGTTGGAATAACGTGTGATATTCGCCATATTCGTTCCTGTCTTTACAAATGTCGTGCACCCATTTCCTCTTCGGCCGCAGTGCTTGTTGCTCTTCTTGCTCTTGTGACTCAGCTTCGATACAAACCAAGGCAAATAAAAATGTTTCTTCATCGCTATCCATATTGACTGACGTGTAATCGCAATATGGCAGTAAACAACTGTTTGTTTAATTTTATTTCGTAGTAACCACACAACACGAGCGAGTTTTGGTTGACCATGAGCCAGCTTTTGAATTTGCGGTTTTCGAAATCACATACAGGCAGTTGATGAAATGCAGCTCGTGGCATTGATTTCATTAAAACATTCCTATGATTTCAATACGGCCATTCGGTTGAGTAAATATAATTGTAATAAAAATAATGGTTTGTAATATATTGGTAACGGCGTGCCTTAGAAAGTGAGTTTGTTATATATCCAACAATTTATATGGAACCGTTCTTATTCAATCGTACCACCATTTATGAGACATTTCAGGAAAACTTGCTGTATTTGTGTACTTAGTCATAAATACATGAAAACATATTTCGGCGTTCTGTGCTGGCGCCCTACTTACCGCTTACTGCAATACTCAGAAGTTTGCATGGTAGCTGTACGACAAAAGACAAAAGGAATCGTTTTGATTGGGACAACGTCCAAATTTTAGACAAAGAACCCTCTTGGGGAAAAAGATTGACGTCGGAAATGCTACACATACACCTCCAGACACTTCCCCTCAATAAACAGGAAGACACTAAAAAATTACACATTCCATACGCCACCATGTTACACCGCTTACGCTCTAAGAGTTGTTCGTAATCGCCATACATTGTAATGGTTTGGCTGTGATGAGCACTCACACACTCTCAGCTGTTTTAGACTCTATTCCCCTAGTGTTTTGGTTTTCGTTAGTCTACTTCTAGCCTCTACCGTGATTCCACCTAATATCGGTACCGGTGTTCTCTTTAAATTCTGACCTTCGGGTCCTTTTAATCATTGACTTCTGCTACTTTTATCTACCTTTTTAACTGATAACTTTGTTACGCCACACTCCCGTTTTATCTACACCAACGGTCATGATTTATAAGAAGAAGTACTTGTATCGGTTAGTCGTTGGCCTGTTAATATTTATATGTTTGTTTGGATGTGACAGTTCTCACCACAGCCATTCTAAACTGCGCTCTTATGACTATGCCTCTACTGTTTAACATTTATTGTAATACTATTCTATGGTAAATATTGTGACAATTTTTTTCTTTTTCTTTTCTTTCTGTATTTCTTTGTAATAGTTACGTTTTTTTGTTAATAAAATTACAGTTCTGATGAGGGCGAGGAATTGCTCGTCGAAACGTCAAATCTAAGAATCTAAGAATTTTTTCTTTTCTTTTTTAACACTGACTCGATTGGATCGATCTCTTCATCACCATTAGTACTAAATGAGGTTGAGTAGGCTGTAGAGAATTAAAATAGGAGTACAATTCCACTGCGAGTAGGACTCCGCGGGTCAAAATAGGCGCTATAGGTTGGGCAGGGTCAAAATAGGTTGATTTGAGGGCTTAGAGCAGCTAAATAGGCGAAAAATTTCGACTCGGGTGTTTTATCAACTATTAATGTACGTTCTTTATAATTTGTCGAACGAATTCAATGAAATCGGGCCACAGAAAACGTGGCTACAGTGGTTAGCGGTGAGTGATAATTTAGTGTACTTTTATATTTTTATTTATTTGAGAACTTCATATATATTTTCATTCTTTAAAACGTTCCATTTGACAAACGTGTTTCTTTTACTAAATCGGAGTTCAAAATTTTTTTCCGAAGGCGAAACGAACGACTCGTACGTATTGTATTGTAGCTCCCAAACGAAGCCGTGGTCCATTCCGAAACAATCGTGATTCGATGGGAAATTTCCCGAGCTTTTCGAAAAAAAATACGAAAAAAATCCTAAAAATGACATAAGTGGATAAAAATAGAGTTTTGGATTGGAAAATGATTTTTCGACATGTTTTCCGATAGTCACGGGCAAGATCATGGACTCAGGTGAAAGAGGGTGAAGAATACTACAAATCACCACTCCATTACTTTTTTCATTCGACATACCGTTTCTGAGATATTTGCCTCCAAAGACATCAAAGAGCGTAATCAACAGGAAACTAGAAGAGCTCGTACACCATAGGTAAAAATAGCTACATATGTCTTATATACATGAAAAATTCTAATTTTGAGGGTACTAAAGCTCATGCAAAAATGAGAGAAAAAGTTTTTTTTTTTTGTCCGGTTCGCGTGGAATTCATCATATATAGGGGAACGTGGGGCAGAACGGGCAGCGGGGCAGAACGGGCACCAAAACAAAAAAAAATAATGTGGTCGGAAATGATTTTTTATGAAATATGGCGACGTATTTTGGATCAACAATGAAAAAAACAAAAATCAAAAAA
This sequence comes from Tenthredo livida, assembly GCA_963992785.1. NCBI lineage: Eukaryota > Metazoa > Arthropoda > Insecta > Hymenoptera > Tenthredinidae > Tenthredo > Tenthredo livida. Next base: position 8,876,389 of record OZ023073.1, read on the forward strand.
AAATTATTTTTTTTTCCGTTTTATTTTACTTTTTTTAAAAAAAAATTTCAATTTTTTTTTTTTTCATTATTGATCCAAAATACGTCGCCATATTTTATAAAAAATCATTTCCGACCGCATTATTTTTTTTTGTTTTGGTGCCCGTTCTGCCCCGCTGCCCGTTCTGCCCCACGTTCCCCTATATAAAATATCATGTGAGTAGTTGTACTGCATATCATATATAATTTTATATTATACGTTCCTCGCATTATACAGCTATCCATTATATACAATTATATAAAAATACATAAAATATATGGTTTATACATATTATACGACGATGGTTAGTAGAATATTAGTATCTATAGATTCGTTTGAAATAAGTGTAAAAAAAAATCTGTTACAAAAGTCTGCTCTCCTTTTCAACCATGAATTACCCATACCCGATTCGCCAATAAAATTGTTTTTTTTTTTTCTTTTATACAAATACTTGTCATTTGTTTGCAAGTTTGCTGAACACTTGAAAAATCTGAAATACAGCATAACCAATCAGGGTGTACATGAAATTTTCATTTCCAGATACCAGGCATTTTTCATCAGTTGCCGTAGACCAGTGTTGCGAGTTTCTAATTACATTTTCAATGGAATTACTCATTTCGTTACACATTACTTTGGTAATGAGTAATTAAACTTCATTTAATTACACATTACTTTGGCAATGCGTAATTAAATCGAGTTCAATTACACATTACTACATGGATAACCATCGTCGTATAATATGTATAAACCATATATTTCATGTATTTTTATATAATTGTATATAATGGATAGCTGTATAATGCGAGGAACGTATAATATAAAATTATATATGATATGCAGTACAACTACTCACATGATATTTTATATATATATATGTATTGAAAAACCATGGAAAATGATGGAATAACGGAAATAAATGAACAAAATGCTCAATTTCGGATTGATTATATATTTTCACTTACCGAGATGTTGGAGAAATCGTTGAAAAGTATTATATTCAGTGGCGGATTTACCAGTAGGCTAAGGCTGGGTTTTCATGGACAGCAGGTTGCTGCAACAGCAAATTGCTGCAGCAGCGAGTTGCTGCTGCTGCGCATGAAAATGAGGTTTGCAGCAGCAGCAAGTCACTGCTTGTCAAACGCCCGTGTTTTCGCTAACGGTTCTCATTTCTGTTTATTCTAATTCTTAATATTTTAATTTTTCATCAGTTAATTCGGCGTTCGGGTAGATGGCGTTTCGGGTAAATGATAGCGTCTCATCGAGAACAATTGTTGACGCTATCATTTACCCGAAACGCCATCTACCCGAACGCCGAATTAACTGATTAAAAATTAAAATATTAAGAATTAGAATAAACAGAAATGAGAACCGTTGGCGAAAACACGGGCGTTTGACAAGCAGTGACTTGCTGCTGCTGCAAACCTCATTTTCATGCGCAGCAGCAGCAACTCGCTGCTGCAGCAATTTGCTGTTGCAGCAACTTGCTGTCCATGAAAACCCAGCCTAAGTAGGCTGCAGCCTAGGGCGGCAAATTTTGGGGGGCGGCAAATTTTTGCCAGAAATAAGCAAAAAATACGAAAAGTATATATTTTTTTTAATTTAATAATAATGATTTATTAGTTTTGCAAAATATTTCTTCGGGTGGCGGCGGCGGGGGGGGGGGGCAGAAGTCTCGTAGCCTAGGGCGGCGAGAACCCTAAATCCGCCACTGATTATATTGTAAATATATGTTTTGTTAGTCTTCAAATCACCTCTGACTGCGGGTCGAGTCACGTGGTACCAGGTGTACCAACGTAACAGCGGTGGTAAAAGGAGAAGCTTAAATGGGTGTGCGGCGACATCTCACGGGCGTTATGCGAACCACCACATCATATCAACAGCCGTAAGCGGCCATTTTCGCTCACGGCCCTTGACAATCGCGAAAATTACCACAAAAACGTAGATTAGATGTGGTTTCTTCATCGTTGTCGAAACCAAAGATGTTTTTGGATGGTTGTGTTCGGAATGCCATACAGAATCGGGCTCAGGAAGCCGATTTTGCATTTTCGATCCGTAGGCTTTGATATAAGTCTAAATAAATGGCACGCCCACGCTTTTCGATAAAAAAAAAAAAAAAAAAATCCGATTTCATCCGATCAAACGTACCAGTTCGAACCCATTACTCGTCAAACATCGCCTGCCGCAAGGACAAGTCGATTGATAGCCCCGTTTCGGAGATATAGGCGGTGTCGGTAACAAATCGGGTATACCCCCCCCTCAACCGCGGAGGAAGAAAAAATTCTCTCAACTGTGGGAAAAGAGACGTCATCCGGCATGGAAGAAGTAATTCCGTCCCTAGGGTTCGACACAGGCAATAATGATCTCCATTTTGACGAACATTTCGAAGGGCTGATTACGCTGGATGTGCCAGTCGTTGATAATGTCGTAACACATTCGCCTGCCAAAAAATCTAAAAACTCTTTCGTGAAAAGAAAACCACAACGCGCTGCCGAGTACTTAAAGAACGCACACGATCGTAGGGAGATCATGACTCCGTTGAGCAACACGTCAAAGGAGAGCCTCGTCGAACTGAAAGTAATAATACTATAATCTCGACAAAACCAAAAAATGTGTGCACTGAGGTGTACCGTAGTTAGGGTATTGTTCTTTTTTTTTCAACCGTCGACAATCTTTTACATTTTTTTTATTTATTTTTATTTTTATCATTTTTTACACCACCCTTAAGGGTTTGAATCAAAAGATGAAATGTTTAATGAAATTTCGTAAACATCGTCAGATTATGCATTCTTTCAGCCGCCCATATACAATGGTAGACTGCAAAAAAATTATTCCATACACTAAATAATAAACACCCTAGTGTAACACTAGATCTAGCGAAAAGGCATATATTTTTTAATATTTGTTTACAGAGGCTGAATAATAACTTGGAGTTGTGGGTGCCACGGCTTCTTAGCAGTTTAGAAAAAATAGCGGGTGACGGACCTTCTCAAAATATAGAAAATCGAATTGAGAGCATTGTTGAAAGCGTCCCTGGCGAAAATGAGATGTACAGGAAACGTGAGAAAGCGTGTAGGAAATGTAAATTGAAACAAATTCACACTCCGGTCACACTTCTTTGTTTCAATTTACATTTGCTTCGATATTTTGTACATCTCATTTTCGCCAGGGGTCTCCACGGCGGTAGATGTGGTTACAAGGTATATTTACAGTAATCAGTAATTTCATACTCTTAATCACATTTACTGATATAAGAAAAGTATTGGTTTCTGTCGAAAATTGACTTTTGCTAATTACCCTCTTGAATCCGAAAAACAGGTTTTTAGAAAAATGTGGGTCTGTCTGGCTGTCTGTCTGTCTGTCTGTATTTTTCGTCTTTACGTTTTTTATTTGATTTTTTTTAGCTCAATTCGCTTGCATTCGGAAGTACTGATTGACAATTTGCTCACGAATGATTCTCCCACGTTCAGCTATATTATGATTATCATTTGGTTGATCTAATTGAAAATTAACGGCATCATCTTCCACAATTTCGTCACCTCCTGGTGGATCACTGGAACATTATAACGAACAAAGTAATGTCACGGGAAACATTTAAATTGATAAATCACGATATTAACATGAAACGCACCGCAAAAAGACCGCAACATTATGCAGAAAAGCGCATGCTCTAATAAAACAGCCAGCCTGCGCAGGCGGGTAATGAAGGGTGCGATCCCTCTTAAGACAACGCCACCTTCCTCTTAAACAGTCGAATACACGCTCTATCATACTCCTAGTGCGAGTATGACTCTGAGTGTACCGAGCTTCGGGAGACTCTGGCACGGGGTGTCTATACAGAGTCAATATGCCTGGCTGTAATGGGTATCCTTGGTCACCTAAAATAACGTACCTAATTCATTGATTTCAGACAATGCAGTTCAATTGATGTAGCCATCGATTACTCGTCAACGACATCGACTGGCAGCAGGAAATGAATTTACTTTTAACTCAATTAACAGGGATACGATTTACATTGCGCGTTACTTTCACGAGAATCGATCTGTATATATATATATACCGAGAATATTCGGTGAGAGTAGACAGCCCCCTTCCTACGCCAAAACTAACACAGGCGCGCACGGCGTGCGTGAGGGTCGGCGGGCGGGGCTAAGCGACCAGTGGTGCTTCTACCGAATCTTCCGTGCTAGGCCGAGTCCGCATAGCCCACCTTGATACTTAACCTAAAAAGCAATCATCGCATTGAACACGGAAAAGAATGAACGCGAATAAAATGAATTTGCCTGATGTGAACATTTATTTTCGAAATTTATGAACGAATTTAAAATCAAATATCAATTAATTGGATTTAAGTATTGATTATCAGTGTTTAGGATCGATATTTGAGACGAAATGGAACAGGTAAGTGGAGGGTAAATCATTGAAGACAGCATGGTCAAGAATTGGTTTATTTATTGATTTATTGATTTATTTATTTATTAACAGAAAATGAAATTCATCAACGATTATTGGTTAATCGAGGGATCCATTACTGTTGAATTATGGCGTACGTCTAAGCTTATCGGCGATTGAATGCTTGGAAATCGAAGAGAGGCTACCGATGAGCCACTGTCGAACGTAGTAGACTTTTACTCAAACCATTTTTGTTTCTCAACGACTACTTCTATCGAAGACCGGAGTGCTGGCATGTACCTCAGCGAGGCTTCATAGCGTGCGGAGGGGCTTTGTCGCAGGAGTTTGTAGTGCGATGAGGTAGCGTACGAGGAGCTTCGTTGCAAGCGTTTGTAGCACGTCCACGATATTCATCGAACATTTCTTGCTCGTCCAATGAGCATTCAACGTTCATGTCTCGTAGCAGGCGGAGAAGCTCCGTCTCAGATGTTCGTGGTGCGATGAGGCAGTGTACGAGGAGCGTTGTTGCAAGGGTTTCGTAGCACATCGACGATATGCAGTCCTTCTCTGGACTCTGGCCAAGCCTTGCCGCATAAAAATTTGATAGAAAATGCTCGTCGACGCACTGCGAACCCTTGCAACAAAGCTCCTCGTACGCTGCCTCGTCGTACTGGGAACATCTGCGACGAGGCTTCTTCGCCTGCTACGAGACATGAACGTTGAATGGTCATTAGACGAGTAAGAAATGTTCGATGAATATCGTCGACGGGCTAAGAACCCTTGCAATAAAGCTCCTCGTACGCTGCCTCGTCGCACTAGGAACATCTGCGACGAAGCTCCTTCGCCTGCTATGAGACATGAACGTTGAATGGTCGTTAGACGAGTAAGAAATGTTCGATGAATATCGTCGACGGGCTACGAACCCTTGCAACGAAGCTCTTCCGTACGCTGCCAAGCCTCGCCGACGCTGTTGCTAGCTCTCGCTTCTTCGATCCCTGCTTGGTTCTCGATCACTCTTCGCAGTCTGTTGCCTGAGGTCAGCTTGGACAACGACGCCGGCGATATTTCTCCTCAAGAGTTAGCGGGCGATCAGTCATTGGGTACGTAGGATACAAAGTTAACGCACATCAAAAGACTTACAAGACTTATAAATTCTCATGATAGTCAGTTATACTCTCACCTTGCTGTTTCAGAGGAAGTCACGATGTCCTGGGATGGCAACATCTTCTTCAACGAGTATGAGTTTATTCTTCTCAGACACCTGATTTACGACGAACTACAAACTCCTGCGACAAAGCCCCTCCGTACGCTATGAAGCCTCGCTGAGGTACATGTCAGCACTCAGGTCTCCGATAGAAGTAGTCGTTAAGAGACGAAAATGGTTTCAGTGAAAGTATACTACGTTCGACAGTGGCTCATCGATAGCCTTTCTTCGATTCCCAAGCATTCAATCTCTGATAAGTTTGTGCGTACACCATAATTCAACAGCAATGGATCCCTCGATTAACCAATAATCGTTGATAAATTTCGTTTTTCTGTTTCAGACCTAAGGACGTGGCCTGTGGGTGGCAGCCTTATCCTCGATGACTTCATTCTCTGCATTGTACTCTGATCAAACGATTCATTATGTTATTATTAAACTAAAGTTGACACAAACACCGAAAACTTTCTTGCGAATTCTTAATTTTCATTAGATTGAATACTAGTATTCCGAACAGATGTTTTGAATAAAATCTAGATCTGAAAATAAATGAATCAATAAACAAATCAATAGATAAACCAATTTTTGACCATGTTGTCTTCAATGATTCACCCTCCACTTACCTGTTCCACTTTGTCTCAAATATCGCTCCTAAACACTGATAATCAATACTTAAATTCAATTAATTGATATTTAGTTGTTATTATGTAGTTGATAAATCTTAAAATAAATGTTCACGTCGGGCGAATTCATTTTATTCGCGCTCATTCTTTTCCGTGTTCAGTGTGATGATTGCTTTTTAAGTTAAGTATTTATCGAGTTAGCGCGGATGGGCTATAGTATTTATCGAGTTAGCATGGATGGGCTATACGGATTCGGCCTAGCGCCGAAGATTCGGTAGAAGCACCACTGGTCGCTTAGCCCCGCCCGCCGAGCCTCACGCACGCGGTGCGCGCCTGTGTTAGTTTTGGCGTAGGAAGGGGGTTGTCTACTCTCACCGAATCTTCTCGGTATATACAGTAATTATTATCATTATTATTAATCACCCGATATTTGCTGAAATCAATTGAAATCAACTGAAATCAACTGAAATTAATTAGGATCAGGTGAAATCAGTCGAAATCAACCGAAATTATTTCGAAATCATCCGAATTCACGTCTGAATTCTCGGAAAATCACACGAAATCACTGCGAATCACCTCGAAATCATACGAAATCAGGCACGTCTCCGAATTATGTGAAATCAAATTCGAACTTCACATTTTGGTTCAAATCTTCCGAAATCGCATGAAATCAGATGAAATCACTCATACGCAGCCTGAAATCGCATGGAATTCACTAATATTAAACAAAATCAGTATGAAATGACATGAAATCATGTGTAATCGCGTGACATCACACACGGTCAGAAATCATAAGTAATCAGCTGAAATCATCTGAAATCACTTGAAAATCGCTTGAAATCATTGGAAATCATCGGAAATCATCTGAAGTCACGGAATCACTTGTACACCCTAGGGTCGAGTGAATAACCCCTCGATTGCCACCCTAATATAGACACATGAATATGTCTCATTCGTGCTAACACCTGAAATCGAGACTTAGTTATGATTGCGAGAGTTATGCCACAGAGGCTATGGGGCACGTAAACGCGGCAATGCAGCAACACGACTTGGCAACGTTTACACCACTAGTGGAGCACAGTTTCCTTGTCTTACTAATGCTCGATCATCGTCCGTCCTTTTCCCATTATTCGGCGGCAGTCCTCCCAATGCTTTAGCATAGGCAATGCGCGGTCCATCCTGTATGGTCTAAGCTGAATACGCTAGGCAAGTACTACTACACTCGTATAAACAAGCTTGTGTTTTCGTATACATGCATGCGATTTCCACACAAGAGTTGCCTGCCACACAAGTTAGGCGGCGCTGGCGGTCGTATACATGCATAAATTCTACACACACTAGTAGCGTACTGGTATTTACTTGCCTAGCGTATACGTTACCCGTCCACTTTCTCAACTGCTCTGCTACTACAATAGCTTCATATTTTGTATAACCAATCACGCCTTATATCGTCTTTATCTGATACCTGTCCTTGCCCAATACCTCTGTTATTCTATAAGGCCCTCCAAATTTCAATCCCAATTTAGTATCAGTGTTCTTACCATATCGACAGCCTAATAACATAGTCGCGTAAGAGCTAAAAATGGCCTTTTTCGAGGTCAGACAGACGTATCTCCAAAAAATTGTTCTCTGAATTGGAAATTCTTTGATGAATGAAAAGAGCCATAATCCATAATTCGGTATCATAGTCACGTACAGGCCCGAACATAGAAACCTAGGGCCCCTAGGCGGGTAACAGAGTCAGGGCCCTTTTTTTTAAATAATTGAATAAAACAAAAATGTTATTCATTTTTCATTTATTTAACGTACATCGACCTTAGAAAATAAACAAGCAGACTTAGAAATATCACAGATAAGTACGAAATTATATGCAAAGGAAGTTCTTCGTTTGTACACAGAAAAAAAAGACAACTTGAATCAAGAGAAAATGTATCTTCAAAAAACAGTTCTTATTTTGAATCATTTCGTCTTCTTACTCCAAGCAAAATACATTCTTGTACTGAAGCGTCATATGTTTCTCCCAAGTATATTTTTCTCTTGGTTTGAAATACCAGCGCTTTGGTTGAAGACGTCATTTTTTGGGACTAGAAAACAGATTTATTTGAATGAAGCGAAGATAAAATCAAATTGAATGATTAGCTTATTCAAAGCAAGTATTCTATTATTTCAATCAAGAAAAAAATTCACTGCATTACATGATTGTAGATAATTAATTAATAATAATAGTCCAGGTCGTTCGCTAAGTATTTCACGTAGTCCAGGCCCTCGGCTTCGTAGTTCTCGTAGTCCAAGTCCTCGGCTTCGTAGTTCTCGTAGTCCAGGTCGTTCGCTAAGAATTTCTCGTAGTCCAGGTCCTCGGCTTCGTAGTTCTCGTAGTCCAGGTCGTTCGCTAAGTATTTCTCGTACTCCAGGTCCTCGGCTTCGTAATTCTCGTTGTCCAGGTGGTTCGCTAAGTATTACTCGTAGTCCAGGTGATTCGCTAAGTATTTCTCGTAGTCCAGGTCGTTCGCTAGGTATTTCTGGTAGTCCAGGTCCTCGGCTTCGTAGTTCTCGCTGTCCAGGTCATCGGCTACATAGTTCTCGTAGGCCAGGTCGTTCGCTAAGTATTTCTCAGCAAGAACTACCAGGTCACGGACCTGGACTACGAGAAATACTTAGCGAACGACCTGGACTACAAGAACTACGAAGCCGAGGAACTGGACTACGGGAAATACTTAGCGAACGACGTGGACTATTATTATTAATTAATTATATACAATCATGGAATGTAGTGACAAAATTATGGGTATTTTATTGGATGAGTGACAAGCCTAGATCAGATGTTTTATAAAAACATCGAGGCTCGACATCTGACGGCTTGCCGCTCAATCACTAAAACCAAGAGAATAATATTCTTGGACTGAGATTTCATTTTTTTTGAAACAATAAGTTACTAGTATTGAATGGAAATAATATTCTGTCAAGCCAAGAACATTAAATCCAAGAGGAATATTGTCTTGAACTGAGAAAAAAGTTTGTCTTCCTTCGAATATTTTTGGTTCAAGTAAATAATGCTTGATTCAAGTTGTCTTTTTTTTCTGTGTAAGCATACGCTTACATTGCTATGCGACGAACCTTCTTCTCTGCAAAGGAACGGATTACCTCATTATAGTCCGCAGACTGCATTACTTCTGACTCTATGTACAGAACAGAGAGTGAATTGAGCCTGATCTCCTCTGTGGTGGATCTCAAATAGTTCTTCACTCCTTTTAGCGCTGAAAACGACCGTTCTGCTGAGCAGTTTGACCCCGGTGTACACAACAACATCCGGAGCGCTATTTCCACATTTGGATAAATGTCCAGAAAGCCTTTTTCCAGGATGTACTTGTATAACTCCAGGGCCGATAATTGTTTTCCCCGTGTAGCCTCAGTGGACGATAAATGAGCTCGTAGGTGCAGACACTCGTTTTCCAAAGACCCGTCTAAATCTCCTAGATAGAAGGCTTTCAAGTTCCGTGCGCCTTCGCGGATATCTTGAGGTTCCAAGCTATGTAGCTTCATGAGAAAATCAAACTTTTTACTCAAGTTCTCGTAAGCAGAACCACGTCTTTGTAGTTCTGCAACCAACCTGTCGATAATGACGTTGAAAACGGTAACTCTGAATTCGTCCCTGCCGGATCGTGCGACTTCGATCTCGTTTCCTTCTACTTCGTCAAACTGGACTTTTCGCTTACGTTTCTCCTTCATATCGTATGCATAGTTATGTTCACCGCTTGTTTCCACAGCTTTTAACTCATAATAATCAAAGGTACCGACTTTCCTCACATCTTCTAGGTATGTTACCAACGACTGATAAAGTTCGGCGATCGTATGAAGCTCGATGTTCACAGATTGCAAACATTTGTTAGTTTTGTTGAATCTTTCCAAGATGTCATTCCACAGCATGGTCAGGAAACACATTTCCAGAGAGTCAAGTGATTTCCGAAGACCCGAAGCCTCAGAACGCGTAGATGGTTTTTGACTTGTGTCACTGGCGATTATTTGAAGACTTGCCATGATCTCATTCCAGGAGCCACAAAGACTTCGGCAGGTGTCACCTCGTGCAGACCATCTTGTCTGACAAAGGTTGTGAGAAAGGCTCTTCACAACTGTTGCATTTGGCTTTAGTTTCGATAACAAAACTTCCCATCTGTGTGATGAGACCGAGAAGAAATTGTACAATGCTTGTAAAGTACCGAAGAAAGATATAGCAGCTTCACAACACTCAGCAGCACATGATCCGACAAGATTTAGCGAGTGCGCTGAACACGGGACGAAAACTGCCAGAGGATTCACTTTCTTTATTCTCGCTTGAAGACCGGAATATACACCCGACATGTTGCTGGCGTTGTCATAAGACTGTCCGCGACAATTGGCGATATCCAAATCGTGATTTTTCAACGTCTCGAGAACCACGTTAGCCAGGTCTTCCGCTTTATGTCCACAATTTGGTATGAATCTCAAAAACCGTTCCACATGACATCCCTCTGCAGACACATATCGTACGATGAATGAAAGCTGATCTATGTGGGAGATGTCAGGCGTTGAGTCGACAGAGATGGAAAAATACTTGGCATGCTTTATCTCAGTCACGATCGTGCTTATGACTTTTTCTGCCATGATGTCGATAATTTCATCGCATATCCTGGACGAGAGATATGATGTTGTGCCGCATCCTTTGTTTCCAAAGCGTTTTATGTGCACATCCAGAAAAGGATCGAACTCAGCCAAAAGCTCTAAGGTCATCACATAGTTCCCGCCGTTTCTTGATCCAAATCTCTCATGTGATCCTCTGAAAGGCAATCCGCGTGCAGATAGTGACCTCACAACGGCCACAATACGCCTCAAAACCTCATGCCAGTATTTCATCTCTTCTTCCGTTTGAAGAACAAGACTTTTGTCAACTCTACCGGCAGTGTCCTTCCTCGCTAACAGCGTCGCCAATGCTGATCTGTGATTATCTGAATTTTCATGTTCCTGCATTCTTTGACCTGCATTTTTCCAGTCGTTGTAGCCTTCATCATTAGCTAGCGACCCTGATTTTCCAAACATCTTACATGGTGCACAAAATACGGTACCCCTGCTCTTCGAAAATACTAGCCTAGGCCGAGGTCGTTTTTCACCATTGGGCAATGTTCGGCTAAAGAGTGAAAGGGATAGATACCTGATTATATCTGTATACTGGCGCTTTGAAGAAGATAAGTTGGCATCCATATTTTGTTTCACGCCATTTTGAACCAAGTATTCGAGTGTTGCATCGTTCAGGATCCACTCAGCAGGATCGTCACTAACAGATGGGAATGATGGGACTGTAAGGCATGTGTCGGCATGCGATTCAGAATGTTCACCAGAATCTTCTCCGATGACTGCTTCGAGGTTTTCAGAAATTAAGTTTTGCGGAATTTGAGGTAGCTCGTCAGACACACTTGTTGTTTGGTGGTCGTCACTCAAATCACTAGAAGCTGATGCACTAGTGCTAGGTTTGGAAGAGGCGAAGAACGAGTCCAACTTAGGTACATTCTGAAGAAGCTCTTTTTCCTTCTTCAATTTCTCCTTATTTCTTTTCCTTTTTTGGAACCCGCTTAGTTTTTTGTTGACGTCAGACATCAGTAATTTTTTTTTTATTTGAGGATAATGAGTAATGGACTAATAGTCACGTGATTTAGCTCAAATAGTTAAAAAAAATTACATAAATGTGAACATACCTATTCGTGTTATACCTATTGCCTATTGCCTCAGCAAATTCACATCGAAAATGAAACTGTTTAGCCAGAAAATTCGAATTGACACAACTTTCTCGCACACAGTATCAACGCGAGCTTAGACGTAGTGACAAGCTATACAATGCAACCGGGTTTGAAATAAGGAAGATTTTTGTATAGTGTGTTTAAACCGTAGATAAAACACGTATGGTCAAAACTGCTAGGGCGTGTAGGCAGTGTGGTGTTTATAGCGCCTATGTTAAATTTCTGCTATCACCCAGTGAAAAACTCTACAGTGAACGATTATTGCACGACACCATACCAAGAATAACTCAACAATAGTACATTGTATACAAAACAGGGAGGTAGGACTTTTAAAATCGCGCGAACATCGACAGTCACTAAAACGCCTACCCCACACGGAGAAACTTTTCCTGGTAAAGATTCCAATAACTGCGAGTAAATCTGGGATATATCAGCTGATTTGGCAATATTTCTTACGGTACCGGAAAAATCTATTATTCGGATAATGCATTTTGATATTCTGTGAGAGTAACAAATAATAAGCGAATAGCAAAAATTACTGTCCGCGTATAGGAAAACGGAGAGTAGTAAAAGATGGCATAGATATTAGTAGGTATTCCTAGAGGGATTGGAATAATAGACTAGTCGAATAAGACGTTTTGCTACACACGTGAGAATGATTTCCAGCGAGTATGGTAAATTTCGTCGCTGCGAATTGACGAACAAGTTCGGCGGGTCTCACTTCGTCGATAGATGGCGAAACATCAAAATATTTCTCTCACTAGTGCCAAATAGTTATATCCGTTTGTATATAAGGAAAGCTAAAAACTACACTATAACATATATCTGCGATGCGTCCGGAATTGCGAGCGTTGAGTTGAGGTTAGGTTGAGTAGGTGAAGTTAGGCTAGTGGTTTAAGACGACGACTAGATTTACGCAACAATTGCGCCAGCCCCTAGAGTGCGGACGAACACACACATGTGATAAACTCTGTACAACAAAGACCACACCACTGAAGCCGCACAATGTAAGATCCAGAAACTGCCAAATAGCCTATCACCTCCTTCCAGCTTTTTAATTTTTAACGTGGAATTTTTCCTAAGATGACTGGTAAAATTTCCAAGCCAGTATGGTAAATTCCATTGCGCCGCGATCACGACTTTGCCATACTGACTTGGAAGAGGTACTGCTCGCTTTAGGTATAAGTATAAAATTCGCTAGACTTATTACCATCCTGACTAGTAAACTTTCTCATTTGTATAAGAGTTTGTACAAATATCTTAGGTTATATTCCAATGATGATAGTAACTTACAGAATTACTAGGCAAACTAGTAATAATTGCTAAAATGCCGATATATCCCCAAATTGCATCGAAAATAGTAAATTCTGGTAGGAATTTTAAGAAATATTACTAGGAAAAGTCTCTCCGTGCACCTACCGTAGACACGTACGGAAAGCTGAGGAAAAAATGGTAACGTTACATATTATATGAAAAATATTGTATTACATTGACAGTTATTTTTTACTATAATATTGTTAATAGTAGATTATGCTGTTAGGGAGAGAGGTGAGCGATTTTGATGAGGGTGAAGTTTGCTGCGCGAGCGAAGCGAGGGCAGCTTCACCCAAATCAAAATTGCGCCTCTCTCCCGAACGACATACGATATTTTTTCTCATACATGCATCAAACTAACCCGATTTCAAGCGTGTTTTACGAGAGAGAAGACTCACATATCTCATTCGGCCGTGATATGTAGTTGTCGCATGCGCTTTCACGCGATTTGGTTAGGTATGAAGCCTAAGAAGCAAACGTGCGCATAGGCATGATAATATGAACGCATTAGTACACGATGCTGTTGGGGTGACGTACGCGATTTTGATTCGGGTGAAGTTTGCTGACCGAGCGAAGCGAGGGCAGCTTCACCCGAATCAAAATCGCGCCTGTCTCCCTGACAGCTTCATGTAATGCGTTCATATCATGCCTATGACGCGCACTTTTGCTCCCTAGGTTTGATAAGTAACCAAATCGCGTGTCTGCGCATGCGTCGAATAACATATCACGACCGCGAGAGATATGTGAGTCTTCTGTCCCGTAAGACATGCTCGATATGGGGTTATTTTGACGCATGTAGGATAAAATAATTATTTATGTGATCGATGTCATTTACTTTATTCGTTTCATTAATTTTATATATTCTGTTACTTCATTCATTTTAATCATGTTTTTCATTTTGTTGATCTCGATCTTTATTCACTGGATTCATTTTATTTTATTCACTGACATAATTTTATGAAGTTCATTTGTTTTATTAGAGGAGGGGCTCTATCAGTCATTACAATGACTGACTCGACTTGATTGATAGAGCCCCTTATGGAGGGTGGAGATAAGGAGGACGAACTCGCTGTTTGTAAGCTATCCAAAAATTAATATAATAGTAGAATCCACTTTTTCCGCTAAGCGGCGCATCGAGCAATAATTCAAACTTATAACTTCACACACCTGCCGTGCAATAAACAACTGATCACTTTGAAAGCATAATAGAAATATCGATGCAAGCTCCCCTAGCAGATAAAACTAGCACCACTATAGTGTGAAATTTCAGCTGCAACCGTTTCCGTACTCGAAGTACGGAGTTCGTTCTCCTTATCTCTACCCTCCATAGAGCCCCTCCTCTAATATTACCTAGTTCGAGTGATAACTTCATGATGAATAATTTATTTGTTTTATTTATCATATTTATTTTATTCATATTTATACAATTCATAAAAATTATATTTTATTATTATAGCGGAAAACTTTTGGATATGATTTTCATCGAAAATTTCCTGAACTTGCCGAAAAAAAAATAAGATTTTCATAAAACGATGGGAAACATGGTGAAATCGACATTTCAAGTTTCATTTTTTGAATTACGCATTGAAAATGACAAGTGAAAGAAAAATGGTCATCATTTTTGGAAAATTCAGAAAATTTCCGATCGACAACCGTGTTTGTAATTTTGTTTTGAGGCAGTTTTCGAACCGAGAACGCCGCACGCAGACGTGGATCGGCGTGCGCGGCGACGCTCGACTGGACTTTTTATTTTTTTTCTCCGGCCCAGGTAGGTTCTCCATAAATTTTTCTTTAGGGTTGAAGGGGAAGGATTCGGCTATCCGAAAAAAATTATCTGCATCGATTCCTGTAAGTCCCGCGGAAATGGCAGCCAAATTAAAAAATAAAACGACGAAAAAAAATTGAAAGAATTTTTTTTATTGAAAACAAAATTTTTTTTATGAAAGCGCCTTATTTTACGAACAAAATGATTCCAGGATCAGTCCGCTCCGGTAAATACTTTCGGAGATATGAATTTTAAAACATAGCGGTGCAACAGCGACTTACCAAAATTCAAATAGCTCTAACTCCGCCATTTTTGAAAAATTTTCAAAATCCCTGAAGTTGTATTTTTTTTTTCCCATAGTACTAAAGATATATCGAATGGCGCAAAGATCCGTAACTTGACGGGTTTTTTTTGAGTGAAGTGACGTGGATCCGCTCATATGCTGTTCTCTTCTAACTCACTAGATCACCAACATTATATTTCTTACTGTTCAATCGTTTACTGTCAAATCTTTCTTTAATTTCCTTCGCCAGATTTCTAGATCTTTCTAAACACGTGTCGTTAATTCTCTCTCCAAATTCACCATGATTTGGCTTATCCAACCCAAACAACAACCTATGTGGTGTGAATCCGGTAACTGAGCCTACCTACCATATTATTCCATCCCCATAATATCTTCGGTAAATTTCTGTCCCATTTATGTTCATCATCTGTATTACTATACTATTTATCGCGTTCAGTAATGTCCTATTATGCCGTTCTACCTGACCATTCGATCTTGGCGAAGCTACTGCATTTAACGAGTGTTTTATTTTCTTTTCACAACAAAAGTCTTGAAAAATTTTTGCTAGTAAAAGCTTTTCCTCTATCACTAATAATTTGTCGTGGAACTCCAAACATTGCGAAAAGTTCTTCTAGATAATTGATTACTTCGACAGAATTCATTGTTTTTGCAGGTTTCGCCATAACGTATTTTGTAAACGAATCAACTATGACAAAAAGGTAATCCTACTGAAAATGATTATGTGATAAATCATATGATGTTATGAACGAAATTGGCATGTATTTTATCATGTCATTTAGGCTGTCCTGGTTTTGCAGTCGGATGTAATTTACCTTCCAACTTACCGGAATGATTCCTTTTGTACACACATTCCAAACAAGCATTAACGTATTTCTTCATAAATCTGGTCATTCCCGAAAACCAAAATTGACTTTTCACTGAATTCATACAACGATTAACTCCTACATGACCTTTTTCATCATGGTATTTATGCATTAAATTCCAACGTGCTATTCGCGATATAACCAATCTCTCCACCCTATCATCTACACTCAGTGACAAAATTAACGGGCCACTCAAGATGCCCGGAAAAAACACCGTTTGTCAAAACGGTATTACTCGATGAAAAAATGTTCATAAAAAATGGTCACGAAAGCATTTTACAGGTCGAAACGTCATCTTCAAGCTCGTTTTCGAAAATTTCACCTGCGATTGTTTTCACCTGTTAGCGCAGGTTTGAATGAAGGGAATCTTGAGTGGCCCGTTAATTTTGTCAGTGTATTACACGGAATATTTTTAGAATACTCGGAGCAGCGTTGAGGTGGCCGAGAATCCAGCGCCGGCAATTGTTTGCCAATTTCAACGAAGAAGAAAACCCGAAACCAACATAACAATTGAGTACCTGGGTGCAAGAACAACCTAAGTCGACTTAGGTCGTTTTTGCTCCCACCACCATTTTCGCGTTGTACAACATCTCAACTACCTACCCTGTGAGTTTCAGGTTTGTGGGATGTCGCATTTTAGTGGAAAGTATTTTTTAAGTATGCAATGCGCACGGAGCGTCAACCCTGCCACGCGCGATCTATGCAAGAACAACCTAACGCCACTACTTAGGTTGTTATTGCATAGAGCGCGTGAGTCTGTTGAAGTATTGTGCTCGCTCATTCGCCTGCCTGATAAAATCAAGTTTGTGGCAGTTACTGAGTTACTGAATTTAATACTTCTCGAAGTTTGAATGTCCATTTTGTGTAAAAAAAAAATATAAATATAATAATACTGTATACTCAAAATTGCTATCCAACTTTTTGTTAACGTGGGACAACTATACCGGACTCACCCTATATATATATTGCGGTGGTTCTTAAATACAAACTTGGGGAGTGAAGCATGGCAACCTTCAGAAAATAAATTAAAAAATAATTGTCTTCAAATATGAGATTTAAAAAAAAATTCTAACAGATGCCCAAAGAGATTTAAAGTTTCCCGTTTAACCCTTTCAGTCACAAAATTTGATTTTATCTGGCATTATGTATTATATTTACTTTTCCATGTCAAGAAAAAATAAATTGTCAGACTGAAAATAAAATGACGCCTCTATAGTGGCGTCTGTGACTGGAAGGGTTAAATAACATAGGATCTTGCAATTTTTTTTTTCGACACTTGATTGTTGCGTCTAATATGTGTTTCGACATGAAAAGTAACAAAATTTAAGTCGGAAGTGTCGAGACGGACCGAATATTCGCAAGAAATTTCGTTTTTCGCAAGAACGACCTAAGCCAGCGCGCGTGTTTTATTTATTATAAAGATTCCTGTTCATTTTAGTGCAAAAACAAAATGGGCTTCGTATTTCGGAAAAATCGCCCTTTAAAATGAGTAGTCTACAAAGTCCATTGTCGTTTCGTTCGTGGATGTAATTCAGTTGTTAAACTTTAAACAACGGTTTTGGTGTCAAAACCTAAGTCGACTTAGGTTGTTCTTGCACCCAGGTACTCAATTAACATTTTGCCTAGTGACCTCCTCAACGCTGCTCCGAATGTTCGGACTAGGAATGGGCGATGTTCACCGATTAATCGAATAGGTCGATTATTTTTCTTTAATAATCGATTATTTTCGACCGATGTTTTTGAGGTCCGATTAATCGATATTCGATGTATTTCACCGAACATCGATGAAAAAGCGCGAAAACGGATTTTTTAAATTTAGTAAATTTCGGACCAATCTCAACGAACAATCTGAGAACAAAGTCATGGCAGAACGTCCGTTTCACCAATTTTCTTCAATTTTCAAAGTAAATTTCCACAATATTAACTAGCACGAATTGTGTCGAATTTTTCATTGACGAATTTTTCATGAAACATCATGCCATTCGCAAAAAAAAAACTCAAAAAAATAAATAATCGATGTTTAGACATCGATGCTTTTTAAACATCGATTATTCAAAAATCGATTTTTATTTTGAACATCGCCCATCCCTAGTTCGGACGTTGGACATTCACCCCGTATTGGGAACTCAAGTATCCCGATACACCAACTAGTGACAAAAAATAGAACTGTTCTAAGTGGGCTCAAAGTGGTCGAGCCACGCCCATTCCAAGGTTCTTCGACCAAAGAGAGAGCTCAGAACCTCGATACGCCAACTAGTGACGAAAAATAGAACTGTTCTAAGTGGGCTCAGTTTGAAAGCCACGCCCCTAGTTTGGATCCCAATACCATATTGCCCCAGCAATTCCAGAAAAATACTGAAAATCACAATCAATCCGTATGTTTTGGCATTGTCTGAGCAGTCGATGAATAGAAAAAGATATCTCTGATACACCTGGAAATTTGTCAGAATTACCTGGAAAAACCTGGAATTCTCAGGGAATTTTGTATTCAGATTTTAGTAGACACCCTGTTGCTAGCTACTTCATTTCGGGATAGATTCACATTTTTGAATTTGCTCACCATTCCTGGGCACAAGACCTCAGCGGTTTTAATCAAACGTTCACTGATGAATTTCCCTTCTGTGAATGGTTTCAACTTGCTTGCAATTAAATGTGATGTCAAACAACTAGAGAACACATTTTGTTGTTTTTGAAGACTAGTCTTCAATTCCGACAGTTTTCCTTCACGAAGTTTGTCCACGTATTGGTCATCTCTATGCAAACTGCGATAGAACTTCTACATATCAGGCACAATATTTTGTTCGCCGCCTATACACAAAAATACTGTACCTCCCATTTATCTTGAAAACTACGGTGTTCTTTTTCGATGGATCTTTTTGTACTCACTTTATACTAAGCATGACTATGCGCGACATTTTGCATCGACACTGGTTTATTAAATAAAATAACTCTCCAAAAAAGTGAAAAATTTGGAAAACTATGAAAATGTACGAGAATAAAATTGTATTGTAAACGGCTGTGATTTTGAGACTGAGTAGACCGCTAGACCGGCTAGACAAGTTGAAACAAAGTAATGAGACTGTGGTCTGGCGTGAATAAACATGTTACAACCGGAAAAACCAACAATTGTACGGAGTTGTAGCAACTTCGGGAGAGTGCAAATATGATTAATTTTGTAAAAATCATTCCAAATGTATCGGAATATAATATATTATACATTAAAAAATATATTATATTTTTCTATCATTTATTTGTTTGATGTCGATATTTTTTTAAATAGACGTTTGAAACGGCATTTGCCTTTCAGAGTTGGCGGGCTGCAATCACGAGGTTGCCGGCTCTCGTGTTTGACATGCCTGCTCTAATAAATAGTCCAAGTTTATATTTGAAACTGCGTTTTTCTCACCTTCGGTCATAGTTATTAATCAATAACATAGGCGGGGGGGGAGGGGGGGAGGTAATATTGGAGCCAAGAATCTGTAGCAATTAATAGAAAAAAATGTTTCATTAGTTTACTTCGTCATTAGAATGATTACGTTTAAAACAATAGTATATTGTGTACCAAGGAGGCAAAGAAGGTCTTTTAACGTCGAGCGTAAATTTGCAATACGAGTCGTAGACGAGTCGAAGACGAGTATTGCAAATACGCTCGGCGTAAAAGACCTTCGCCTCCTAGGTGCACACGATATTTTATACAACAAAAGTATGTTTTACAAGTTCATGCTCGATCCGGTACACAAAGTCGACGGATACACACACGCATAGCAACGCATAATAACACGGTGTTACGCATAACAACGCGTACTTCAGAGACCACTTTCAACTCCTAGGACTCAAAAGTAGCTAAAAGTGAACCCTTCGCATGCACATTCACAGACCCGCTCAACTGTCTCTAAAACGCCTCCTTTGTGTACCGAAATCGAAATAAAACATGCTTGCGTTGTATAATAGTATATTGCGTTGCTAGGCACGAAAGTGATTGCAACGAGTGTGAAGTTTGCCGCCCGAGCGAAGCGAGGGCCGCAAACACACGAGTTGCATCGGCAACTGTTGGCCATAGTAACGCACGATATTTTTTTTTCTCACCTCCGGGCCGAAAGCGACAACTTTCGTCCCGCTGCGCGGAACGAAGTTCCCGTTTTTCGGCTCTGTCGATGCGAAAAATCGTATACACTCCTCGGGCAGTAAATAAGAAAGCCCCAGATCACATGTTTGTCGATCTCGGCTTCGCCTCGGACGACAATTACATGTGATCTGGGACCTTCCTTATTTTACTGCCCTAGGTATGTAATATACTAATAATAAGTGCATGAATGTGGGGCGTGCATGTCAGTAGCGGGACGTTTCCCAAGGGACGAAAGTGAAGTAATTGTGGACTGCGCATGCGTCAACCTTACTTTGCCGACCTGGTATGCATTCGGCCACTTTCGTTCCGCTAAACTGACATGCAACGCCCCACTTTTCATGCACGTGTTATAAAAAGATATTTTTTACTATTGTGAGAGTTTAGAATTAGAATAGTGCTAGAAACCTTTCAGTTAGTTTGTAAAGTGATTCACTTTAAAGCTAAAATAAGAAATTTGTTGTTTCCAAGTGAATTATTTTTATTAACTGTTGCTTGTAGTTCATTATTTTATACAATGGGAAAATACGTCTCGACAATATATGTTCATGTTTCAATGTTTAAATCATTTCTTACAGTTAGTTTAAAGATATTTCAAAGTACTTAGCTATCGAAGTAGCCGCGAGCACAGTTAATTATTCAACTTAGTTCTATGCCCTATGTCAATAATGTATCTTACAGAATTATTCTCAAGAAATAAATTTGAAACAATCTGATCTGACTGAGGACTAGTACGAGTAGAAGTTCGAAAAGACGTGCATTTCACGTCCAGATAATCGATTATTCATTATTTTTTATCCTACATGCGTCAAAATAACCCCATATCGAGCATGTCTTACGGGACAGAAGACTCACATATCTCCCTCGGTCGTGATATGTTATTCGACGCATGCGCAGACACGCGATTTGGTTACTTATCAAACCTAGGGAGCAAAAGTGCGCGTCATAGGCATGATATGAACGCATTACATGAAGCTGTCAGGGGGACAGGCGCGATTTTGATTCGGGTGAAGCTGCCCTCGCTTCGCTCGGTCAGCAAACTTCACCCGAATCAAAATCGCGTACGTCACCCCAACAGCATCGTGTACTAATGCGTTCATATTATCATGCCTACGCGCACGTTTGCTTCTTAGGCTTCATACCTAACCAAATCGCGTGAAAGCGCATGCGACGACTACATATCACGGCCGAATGAGATATGTGAGTCTTCTCTCTCGTAAAACACGCTTGAAATGGGGTTAGTTTGATGCATGTATGAGAAAAAATATTGTATGTCGTTCGGGAGAGAGGCGCGATTTTGATTCGGGTGAAGCTGCCCTCGCTTCGCTCGCGCAGCAAACTTCACCCTCATCAAAATCGCTCACCTCTCTCCCTAACAGCATAATCTACTATATGTTAGCAGCTAATTCGCAGCTAAGATTTCGACTTACCCAGATTTTCTTGTGCTGATTTACAGATTGCTTTTCGTTACAAAGCTGATATTTATATTTTATGTATAAGCTAGATGTTTCTGGGATCAATGTACAATATAAGCTGACTAGCAAATTTGTTTAAAATCACAGGTGGAATATAAGTACCACATAAAAGCATGTGACGTGCATTTCAATGAGCGTTTAAAGACTCGCACGATCTCTTCAACTCCACAATTTCAAGAAATAGTTAAATTCAAATGTTGATGACTATGTATAACAAGAAGCATTCTCAGTAACATGTTTTCTCAATCATAGAAGCTCACTTTGAACATTATTACAAATCAGCAACCCCCTGCATGAATATATGTATATCAAGGGCTAAGGATCAGAAGGGCGTAACCCACGAAAGACTGCGGATGCTGCCAGAAGAGCTCATGTGTCAAATTTTCAGATGTACGCGCTTATGGCAGCGAATTCAACAAAGTCGAAAAAATGTGGGTTACGCCTTTCTGGTCCTTAGCCCTTGATATACATAGGTATATGATTTATCACATCACCATTTTCAGTAGGGAAAACCGACCATCGAAAATTTTTGAATACCTCTAATGTATACAAAGAGATAATATTATTGCGTGGAAGTTCTTGAGATATAGGCTGTGTTCCAATTGGGCAGTGAAGTATACTTGCATACAGACTTGCTCTCGGTACAGCCACTGATGTATATCTATATTAGGGTGTCCGTTAAGAAACCCAATTTTGAATCGCACCAGACGCACCCCCTACAATGATTGGAAAAAAATGCAAAAATTTTTAAGCGCAATACGATCCTTCTATCTCAATTGGGAGGCGTGCCTAAGTGTCCAAATAATTTTGCATGTGAATAACATTCATTTTTGTCATTTTTTTTCAATTCTAATTTTTTACGTAGCCAAAAGAAGGTAGAAAAAATCATGCGATAGTTGAAATCTCCCTCATATAAGTGAAAGTACATAGAAAAAAATCTTCCTTGCCGATTGTCTCGTATGTACGGAAAAATAAATTTTTAAATGAAATGAAGAACTGATTCTTTCAATAACACAATGGGCAAGAAAGTACTGATTCCATCAGACTGGTATTGCACGTCACGGTTCATCAATCGTCGTGAAAATATCTACAATAGATTTGTATGAATTAATGAATTTTTTTCCCTTCTATTGACTTCGTAAAAAATTGGCATTGAAAAAAAATGACAAAAATGAATGTTATTCAAATGGAAAATTATTTAGACACTTCGGCACGCCTTCCAATTGAGCTAGAAGGATCAAATTGCGTTTAAAAACTTTCTTATTTTTTTTCAATCATTGTAGGGGGTACGTCTAGTCCGATTCAAAATTGGGTTTATTAACGGACACCCTAATCTATATATATCTATATATATATAGCTATATATCTATATATATATAGATATATCTATGCTGTAAAGGCAAGTGTACAAGGGTGCATCTTTGCCAGTTGGAACACGGCCCTAGTCATTACCATTGCAGTGTAATAAAATATCAATGAAAGAAATTACTTAAAACTTACAATACAAAATTACTAAGTACAATTACATAGTTTGACCTAGATATAGTACACAAGGCTAAACGCTAAGAGGACAAGATATATCAAAATTAGATAGGGGAATAGATTCCCCTCCGCACATGACCAAAGAACAGCAGTATCTACTAGTCTAAGGTAGTCTTGTATAATTCTTAGATAGTATAAACTTTAAACGATCAAAGGCAATCTGGGACTTGATTTAACTGTGGAATCACATTAGTCTGAGCCACTCTGAAATACATTCATAAAATATTTCACAAATTGAATGGCAAAAGTTCTAGCATACTATGTTGTTGGTTCAGATGAAATTGATCTGGCTAGGAAAAAACTTTCGGAAGCTTTTACTATGCGATGATTGATTTATGAATATCAGACCAAGGGAGTGATATGCCACTTGACAAGTCATCATTGCGTTCAAGTGTCGCGTATGAGACTAGCATAAACGATACGACCATAAAATGTGCAAGCACAATCACGTTTACAAAAGCTTGGTACGTGAAAAATATATTGCGTGTAACAAATGGAAGATAATATGCTAGGACAAAGATGCCATGTTTCTTTTTACGCGTTTCCCGAAATTTGTGCGATTCCATAGAAGTTTCCTGCTTAAAATTTCCGATAGAACGATAGAATCCGGGTACAAAAACCGTATACGGTATACGGTTTTTGGCTCCGGATCCTATAAAAACCGTATACCGTATACGGTTTTTGTACCCGGATTCTATCGTTTCTATCGGAAATTTTATGCAGGGTTTTTTAAAAGCAACAATTAAAAGTACAATAAATAAATATAAGATATACCATTATATTGAGTCTAAGAAAGTGCACTTTATCAATTTATGAACTTACAGATGCAAAGTTATTGCAAATCTATTAAATCATCAAAAAATTCAATTGTGCGCATGTATGTCACACGTAAAAATATCAATTTTCCGTATTGATGGGGTATCGATCAGAAACTATAGAACTAAGGTGCCACAGCACTGATGTTAGTTCAAAGGTATCCAATAGTTGTGTATGTCATACCGAAACCTCAAATATGACGAATTTCTACCACAAATTAAGCCTCATTTACGGAACACAGACGGGCGAGTTAAGTTTCCCCTAAACGAGTGTGCGTTACACCATGACGCTCATTTTCTATCTTGAGTTATAAAGACGTTCTCATATCGCAGAATCGGTGAAAACAGAAGAAGTCTGTTTTAACGATTCAACAACGCCATGAAGAATATCATTTATAGCGGACGACAGGAGTAATATAATTTTCATTTAATCGTGAGAAACGTTACTGGTAATCTAAGTTAGACATAGTTAAGCACACACCATAAAATTTGATTGAAACATCGATAAAAAAATCCTTTCCGTGAATTTCGTGTCCCTGTTTCAGGCTCAATTTGTTGAAGAAATTTCCTCACTCCAGACGTTATCAATATAATGTTATTTACCAAACTCCAGTATTGTTGCACCTTAAATACATATTATTCTCAGACTTAAAGACGAAATTAAGATTGTTGATACGTTTTACTATTTCACTAATTAGGATAATTATCAAATAAATGTTTCTATAACAACATAAATATTAACTCAAATACATTGCGATAAAGTAATTATAATCACCCTATATAAGCACCCCTTAACAAAAATCTTTGTCAATCAATGACGCCGTTTGTGCTAAGTTCATCTAACTCACTTGAAGTATGAGCCTTGTAGATGTAAAATGAAGTTTTGCTGCTCATAATTAATTATGAATGCTTCGGACATCAACTTGTTATTGCTATATCAATTCAGAAGTACGAACTTTTTGTTACATCTTGTGCTCAAATCATCAAAATGGAGACGGAATTACATGGATGGCCATGAATAAAGTGCGACAACACTTCATGCAAACTATGTGGATTGGGGCCTGCCAACCCGTTGTATTGTAAAAAGCTAGTGTAATTTATAAAATACCTAATTTATACTAATTTGTAGAAGGACGCATCTATACATGTACGGTAGCAGTATTTAATTTTAAATATACTGTCTTACACTATTAAGTTCACTTGTGTTGATTGTGACACGTCTTTCTGCTATTACTCTTAATGTCCATTATAGATAAAGAACATTTTTCGTTATCAACGATACTACTTAGCAATGATTGGTAGATCGGCCATATCTAATCAATTACATACTGGAATTTTGGTACTGAATTTTAAGTGCAGTAATAAAATATGTTCAAAACATAGTGAAGCATTAAAAAAAAACCATCTCTATTAATCATGCTATGTAACATCCCTGCAATGACTAGAAACAAAGAGCAGAAATATATAGTTTGTTAATACTTGATTAAGCATAAATGGTTAAATGGAAAAGGAACACAGTACAAATAGGAACGATACACTTTCTGAGATATTGGTTATTTGTTAAGCTTCAAAATAAATTATTTTGACCTAGAATGCAGCTGTGCCAAGTGGACAGGGAATTATCTTTTCTAATATTATCTGTTAGGCCATTTGCAACAAGCTTATCGGTAGAATATTAATTGACATAGAAATGGCTGAATTGCAATATTTTTACATTTAGCAAACTATTATGTTTCATTACATTATATAAGTTTATAACCATGTGTCTGTCAATGAATGAATAAATATTAACAAATATTAGAGAATAAATAGGAATGAATAATCCCGTTTGATATCTGTGAGAGTATGATTATAAAAAAGTAATTCGAAAATATCTTCATCACATACTTACACCGAATTAAAACTTTGCAACTTTTTAATACAGCCACGTATATATTTTATGTTCATCAGATTTTGTTGATGATTGATCATTAGTTTGGTTCATATATTATTTCATACAAAACAATTAGCAGACAAAGCCTATTCTATTCTATTATAAACGAGATTCAGAGGATTCAGAAGTTAAGATTCCGTGATATAATACGTTCGAATTCAACTACCTAGGTATTAAGTCAGTTTATACAGTTTTCAAAATATTTATCAAACTGTGAAAGAATCAGCAGCATCCCAATAATCAAGTGAAACTTGAAATTTAATAAGGAAAACTAGTTCATTAGTCAAGCATAAAACGCAAAACCTCGCGCGTCAGCTGCTGGTTATCAATTGTCCCTTTTTTTTCAAGCACATAAGCCACAAAGTTGCATTCAATGATATAAGTTTATGTTTTTCAGAGTACTATGCCTCTCTCTTCATCCTATATAACCAATTAATATTACAATATAGGTATATATTATTTATGTTAAATAATGTTAAAAATTGACCTAGAAGGATGTGAATGTGGTATCGGTAAGGATTGTCATTCATTAGCGTGGAGGCTTACTTGATCTATTATTAGGCTGGTTACATTTACACTGCTCGGTGCTAGTGGCATTAGAATGCACCCGCGACGTGATATGAGGTAAAGAACCTAGTAGATTAGGTCCACGAAGGCTACCCGCAAACCCACTTCTGCCTAGAAAGCTGTGCGCGCAGTTATACAGTCTTGTTTGTAGTATTAGTACATCATCCAGATCCTCCTCGCTGTACCACAAATAATTCATAATTGTTAATCAAGTCAATAAATATTAAGGGGGTATATGCACATTGGGGTACAGAAATATTGATATATTCCCAATGCCGTACCCTGTGATAACAGTAAAATCTAGACATATACAATGTATTAATGATTTCACAAAAATATAAACCTATTATTCCATAAAATACTGTGAAAAACCTTTCGAATTTCTACATTTTTTCAGACAAATCTATAGGCACATACAGGGTGATATTCCAGGGACATCGCGGTACTGCAAGTCTCGGACTGTCAGGCGGCTGATAAACATGTATGCGAAATTATCAGGTTCGCCGCCCGACTATTAGGTAGGTATAGTATAGTCGAAATTCGATCCACGCGATCGTAGCCACAGATCGTAGCCATGGGTTTTTCTTTCCTTTTATTTCTCATCTACGATCTTCGGCTACGATCGCATTGATCGAATTTCGACTATACTATACCTACCCAATAGTCGAGCGGCAAACCTGACAATTTCGTGTACACGTTTATCAGCTGCCTGACAGTCCGAGACTTGCAGTACCACGATGTCCCTGGAATATCACTCTGTACATGAAGAAGATTCACCAAGAGATTCACACCCAACATCGTAGGTATTAACTTTTAGTTGAGCCGTCCGACTGAGATCTCCAATGCGGCAATACTAAACATCATCAAAGAGACCCTCAGTTAGGCATGAATTCTTTGCATATCGCGATTGAGAAAAAGAACGCTGAACGTGATAGCGCCTATTACTCAAAAAATGCCGCAAATCATGGTTCCTTTAACTTTGATATCAATGCGGCTGTAGTAAATCTGATCGCACAGAGCCCAAGTTTT
This sequence comes from Tenthredo livida, assembly GCA_963992785.1. Lineage (NCBI taxonomy): Eukaryota > Metazoa > Arthropoda > Insecta > Hymenoptera > Tenthredinidae > Tenthredo > Tenthredo livida. Next base: position 8,904,115 of record OZ023073.1, read on the forward strand.
GCCAAAATTATTTTTTAGTGAAAAGGTATACATAGACGGATGAGCAACATACTATATCTGACAAGCCTGTTTCATTGAACCCCGCTAGTGCGTGTACTCCACCCTTCAAGTAGATGGATATTAATGAGACGAACGTTCAATCTTTGGATACGCATTATGAATACGGGTATTTCTATAACATAAAATGATAGATTCTAGTCTCTAGGCAATGAGCTTTTCCTATTTCAGAAATGCACCGAAGATGAGTGAACAAAGTTAAACTGAGAACCCCGTAAATTATAAGAAGTGGTAGAAAAGTATTATAAATGAATAAATTATTCTCGAAGAGATGTACTTGGTGGGATAATGCTTACCTAGCAGATGCAAGAAATTTTTGAAACAGTCTGTTGGGTACGGTTCGTGGGCGATCTACGGTATCTGCATACAAATCCGTTTCTCTGTTGTATAGATGCAAGAAATCTGACAACTGCTTGGCAGTTATGGCTGCGCGATCTTTATCACCTAACTTACTGCTTGGCAGCTGTTGAAAAATAAATCTTTGTGAGATTTTCATTACAGCCGAGTAGACTTTACAGGGTATTATGAACGATAAAGATTACTATAAATCATAATCATTGGATACCTGCATTATATAGGTATACCGGGAAGAAATCTTGATAGTATACAGTCGATTGCGCATGCGCCAAATAATTTATTTTCATTGGTCGGTAAGGTCGTCCCGCGGCAGTATTATGACGTAGTCGGCCGCGGGACGATCTTACCGACCAATGAAAATAAATTATTTGGCGCATGCGCAATCGACTGTATACTATCAAGATTTCGTCCCGGTATACCGTTACATTAAAACGAAACCGAACCATGACCGCACTATAGTTCGACGAACACACGCTCGCGTTGCGTACGTGAACTTTTACTCGCTGCCAGTTACTACCAACTCGATTCGCCCGGCGCCTGTCGCCGCGGCCGCGCTCATCCATAGTGTGTTCACCTCGGCAACAGACGTTGGGCGAATCGAGTTGGCCGTCACTGGCAGCAAGTAGAAGCTCACGTACGCAACGCGAGCGTGTGTTGGTCAGTCTATAGTGCAGTCATCGTTCGGTTTTGTTTTAATGTCACGGTATCGTATGTGCAAGGGTAAAAAAAGTTACAAGATGTATACGTGTTGTTTAAATGCATACTATAGAACATATACATAAACACAGAGGTATAAGATACCCTAGTAGCAATACCTGCATTAGCAGATTTCTGCAGATTCTGCTTCAAGAATCTTATTGCAGTATGTTCGCAGATCTGTTGAAGACCCTTCAGAGTATTTTACTAAGTACAGTATACAAGCAGAACAATTGAAGAATCTGCCCTGGTAGCAATACCTGCATCAGCAGATTTTCGCAGATTCTGTTTCGAGAATCTTATTGCACTATTCTCGCAGATTTGTCGCAGATCCGTCAGAGTATTTTACTGAGTACAAGCAAGCAAGCAGTATACAAGCAGAACAATTGAAGGATCTGTATTAAAGCTGCAGCTTTATATATGGGCGAGTTCCATATGAAATGTATAATTGGTTGTCCACACCCCTTTCGATTTGTCTCAAACTTAGTCAAGTTGAGTAATGGGTTGAAAAAAAAATTCCTCTAAATAATCAAAATTCTACCTTTTACAGGTCGCGAGTAACACCGATTCACAAATTTTTAATTATTTTTTTCAAATCGCTGTAGCTCTCAAACTACATGTCCGCGCCTGAAAATCAAGTGGGTCAAAAGTTTTGTAATTTGATGTACTTTCCGATGTTGCCGCGAGACAAAGTCGATTCTCAGTTGATGGTGAAAAAAACGCGAAAAATGCGATATTAATCTCGTTCCCCAAACTTTTCTGGGGTCCATTTTTCATCATAAAATGCGGCTATTTTTCCCGCAAATTTCCGTGTAAAGAAAAGTCACGGGACTCAACTAGTTGAAGAGATATGAGGGAATTTCTAGGGAAAACCGACCGGATTTTGACGTTTTCTGAATTTGAATTATTCAAAACTATCGAAACTTTTTTTTACGTGAAATGGACGTAAAAAGAGCCAACACTATATAGGGTGGTCCCAAATTTGGGTTATGCAATGAATATAACTATTTTGGAAGATATTTCTAGAAGACTTTCATTGAAACTAATAATATGTAAGCTTAGTGGTAAGCTTAAGAAGCTGCGTGAGCTCACAGAATTGAAGTTGAATACCTCCACTTGAAATAAATGTTCGAATTATCGCTCAAATTTGAACATAATAGTATCGTCTCAAGCAACAATTCAGATATTTTTCCAACATTACACGGAGAGAAATTTGGTACGCCACCTATACTGCGACCGATAGATGCTATCCTTTTTAAAGTACAGCAGCGTCACTCGCATGGGTATAATGTACAGTCCAAGCTGGGAGCGCTACTGTACCAAGAGGCACACATTGTATACTAATCGGCCGGGCGAGCAGCTATTCCATATTTTGGTATAACTGCTCTCCCTTGTTCTAACTTTTGGTGCAGCAGCTCTCCCAAAGAAGTGCGTATCAGCTACCAAAAGTAAGGAACAGCAGCGCCACCACGCGTGGCACAGCAGGCGAACCGAATTTCTCTCCGTGTAGTTTTTCACTTTAATCCTGAAGCTGTTTATTGGTGAGCGGGATTGAAATGGAGAAGAACCTTAAGCGATCTACTAGCACTCTGCAGAATAACTGGCACTCTGCAGAATAACCCTGGTAGAATTCCTGATAAATAAATCCCGTCCTATTCCGCTTGTATATATATGGATTTTTGCAACGTATTGTATCTCGGATATCCGTTCGGATACATCCGGATAAAATACGTAGACAAAAACCATATACAATCGAAAGACCGTATTTATATTTAACTGACATTTTTATCTAATAAGATTCTGCACTGAAGAATCTCATAAGATCTGCACTGAAGTATCTGATGTCAGCCCCACACTCAAATGTGGAAGTAGTCCACTAGTGGTCTTCAGTAAGATCTGCAGAAGACCTGCAGTAAGACTGCGAGCAGACTTGAATCATTTTGCTACTAGGGTAACTATAGATTTAATTTCTTCAGAAAATAAGCGCAGATTATGTATACATAGATATAATACCTATGCACTGCGCAAAAAGATTGGCTGGTCACCCAATATTTGCTCCGAAAAACGTTCGATGTCAAAGTCACATAACTCGGCAAAAAATAGACGTAAAGAGCCTGCTGTAAAATCATTGCAAAGCATGCAGCTTTATGTTTCAGATGTCTTTGAGCGATTGAGCTTACATCTCTTTTTTCGCAAGTTATGCTTTGTTGAAACATCAAATCTGCAAAGTGGACTTTCTGTTCAACTTTCCACTGGTGCACAGGAATTTCTGAACCCAGAAATTGCAGTTCTGTGGAGCCACTTCGAAGCTTTCAATGTCCTCTTCAAAACACATTATTGCAATTTGTCTACGACTTTTTTTCGGTCAGTTATGCAATATTAAAACAAAAATTGTCCCCAAATTTTTTATCAATCGCCCCGGGGGAATGAGTCCTCCTATCGAGATTTCCAAAACACGATTTACAAGCTCAAATCCGAATCCCAAGTTAGCATTTCAAGGGGAATACTTCAAGCTTGAACATGATATCATGGGCCTCCCATTCCGCAAGTTTCACGCAACCTGTATGAGGTCAAAGTTCAATATTCCATTTTTGAATCACCAAAGTCTCATTTGAAGAATCAAAAATTGCAACACGGTTCCAAAAAGATTGAGCTTGAGCTTTAAGGTGGTATGCTACAATAAAATCACTAGTTTTTTATAAATCTATTACGGCATAGTCGTGACATTCAATATTCATCAAATTATTACATTCATAAACTGATGATTTATCGAAAATTTCCAGAAAAAAATAATACCGAAATTATAAACAAACGGCTAGATATCGATTTTTGATTTTCAAGTGCTTTGAAATGGTGAAAAATCTAGTAGAACGGTCCGATTACAGTCTACGATGGCTCATTTTGTCCAGAAAACTATTTCCCACAAGTTCACCGCGACAGATTATTTTCTCTATGAATCGGCAATTCAATATGGTTATTTGTTTATTGAAATCTATATACGTGCAGTCTTGTAAAATTGAATATTCACCGTCACCAACATGATGAAAAAAAAAGTATCACGGTCGGATTATAGAGAATAGTTTCCTGAAGAAAATAAGCCATCGTAGACTGTAATCGGACCGATCTACTAGATTTTTCACCATTTCAAAGCACTTGAAAATCAAAAATCGATATCTAGCCGTTTGTTTATAATTTCGGTATTATTTTTTTCTGGAGATTTCCGATAAATCATCAGTTTATGAATATGATAATTTGATGAATATTCAATGTGACGACTATGCCGTAATGAATTTATAAACAACTAGTCATTTTGGTGTACCATACCACCTTAAAACTATGTTTTGGAAATCTCGATATAAGGTCTCGTTCGTCCCGGGTATTCGATCAAAAATTTGGTCAAAAAAGTTTTAACGTTCCATAACTCATCGGAAATAATCCTATAACATATTCGAAAAAGGTTTTTGGACGAGGACATTTCAAGCTTTGAAATGTTTATCACAGAGGTTCAATTCTGTTTCTGACACACCCCGTACACCATTCCAAAGTTGAAAGCTCACTTCGCAGATTCGACACGAGGTGTTTTAGGGACGCATAACTTGTGAACGTAGACCACATCGGCAAAAATGATCTGAAAGTTGAAGCTCGAAGCTTGATAACACTTCTATGGTTGAATCTTTACGTCTATTTTTCGCAAAGTACTAAAACTTTGAAATTGGACGTTTCCTCGAACAAAAATTGGGTGAGACGCTAATTTTGGTGCGCAGTGAAGCAACCCATTGATTCCAAAGAGACTAAGATTTTGTAGCCCCCTCACGTTTCAAGACAGTAATCTCAATTTTTCGGTATATCACTCAAGTGTTATATTTCATTACCGTTCAGAAAAAAATGTGTAGAATACATGATGTGAGTACAGTTGTTATACTCATACTTACAGTGAATAAGAAGGGTGTGCGTAAATTACTTGGAGACTGCTGAAGGAATTTCATGACAAGTTCACAACATGCTGATTCCGCACTAGGTTGCGAAATTTTACGTAGAATACATCCCAAATATAATCCAAAAGCCTTCCTTGCTTCACCTGGGCTGTAAATGAACCAAATTCATATCAGTAATTTCGTGAATAATTGTACCGCACTACTATGACAATCAACTTACTTGTGTAAAGAAATCTAATTGTAAGAGATACACGCAAATATATTTCATAATTCTCCTAATATCTGAATAAAAATAGGTAATGATTGTTAAATATGAAACTTTATTTGGAAAGCACTTAGTATAACATACAACATTTTGACAAATTTCAAAACACCCTCATTATGCTATGATCTTCGGAAATGAATAGCAGTACAGGTATGTATGTACATTGTGCACATATAAAATCGAGAGTACTATAATAAATACTATAAATGCAGTTCAATGTAAATTTTCGGATCTGGAATATTTTCCTGTAGGAATACTACTTGCTGTATGGCAATTGGTAATTTTTAAACTATCCGCTTGTATTAAAAATTAAATACTACTTAAGATTTCGGCATAGTTGATTGCAATAGAACATTTATTTCTTCAAAAGTTTTATTGTTCTCATCACTCTTGAAAAATTTGAAAGAAATTTGTGTTTCATGTTTCATATCCACGCTTGTCTGTGATAGTCCGGTGTATTACTTTTGTCAGAACCATAATTATCTAAAATTCAGTATCGACAGAAGGCTTGCAGCTGCCATGATGTATGATTGTAATTGAATCAATAATTAGTCATACTCCATTTGCTTCGAAATTAATGTTTTGTCAAAATTGTTCTGCTAATGGTTGCACTATTTTCCTAGATTTTGTGTGGGACAAAGTCGTCGAGTACCTAAAGATCGACAAGAATGATTCAATTTTTTTCCTCAAAGTTCGATAACCGAATGTGCTTCTTTGATCCACATACAGCCCTTGAGGTGAAATGATGATCTTTCTCCATATATTCTCATTGTTCACCTCAGTGCCAGAATTAATGGTACAGTAGAACTCCTATATATTCGAAGCTACGAGGCGAGTATTCCAAGAATTAGAATTTACGAGTTACCCTCTCCATCAGAATATTTATTGTCTGTGCATGCTCCATGTGTTGCATTGTAAAGTGGGTGCGTTGAAAGAGGTAAAGAGTAGGGGAGCAACTTCCTCTCCGAAATAGGGGAAGTCGAATTGAAGTGCTTCGAATTTATTGGGGTTCTACTGTAATATGTGTTTTCGTGTTCATAATTTGAGATTTTTGCATAGAGTTCAAGGTAGTAAGATTGTAACGTGTATCGATGGCATTCTCCAACCAAGAAGTAAAGTCATCGTGTTCAATCTGCTTAGGATTGTTTTCAATGCGGTTGAGATTTGTTGGATAGTATGCAACTTGATCTTGATTTTCAGGAGATAGCAAATCAAAATGAGACGAATGACAGAAATAAAGAGGCAAAATTATGCTACAATATTGAATAAACTATGAAACTAATTTCACACTCACTTGTGGAATATGAGAATAAGGGAATGGGGTATGTTTCAGCATAGAAGCACAAAGTATCAACCGGCGAGGTATGCAGTAAGTTTCTGCCAGTTTTAATGGAAAAGTTGCCCAGTCTTTCTTGATTTTTTATTTTTTGTGAAATGGGTTATGGTTAGGATTAAGAAGTCAGTGAAAAATCGTAATCAAATTGATGATGGCTAGTTTTCGAATGAACCTAAAATAAACTTTTAAGATTACGTGTTTGAATTTTGCACGAAATCGCCTGGTTTTGAATTCGCTTGCGCATGACAGTACCTTGCGCCTGCATGTTATGTGCCGATACCAGCCAGGCAGCCGCTGCTAACAATGTTCAACAACATATGTAACGTCGCGTATCTTATGAATTTTTTAATGGTTTTTCGCGAACTCTGGGACACATTCGTTCAATATTGATTCTTTTTAATAATTCGATTTGAAATAAGAACATCCATTTTTCACGAAACCATGATATTGATGAATTAGGCAGCTTTTCTATTTTTGGAGGGACAGTTTAATGCCTGAGTACTAACCTGAGCTTGTTTCCATCTTCCATTAGCTGCATCACTTGTGCTTTATACTCGTGAGTATCTGAATCAAGGTTTTCTTTGCTATCCCCACGATCTAAGCTTTGTTTGTGGCCTTTTACCAGTGCTCTCTCGTATCTTTCATACCTGTACAGATTGTCATGCAACATCAGAAAAAGTATCTAAAGTATAGTGATGAAGTCTCAGAGGTAATAATTGCTCCTTTTCAGAAGCCTCACACGTTGAACGACAATTTCCTGTGCGGTACATAATCGTTCATCAAATTACCATAATATAGAGGATCTTTTGTTGTCTAGCACAATAAACAAAAGCCATAAACTGACTTCGTGCAAATAACGAAGAATGTAATTGAAAAAATTAAGAATTCAAAGACAATGTGGCCTACCTTGAAAGTCTATCTAACGTCACTTCTGGAATTATGAAACCAGTGTTCCGACTGGCAGCTGGAAATAACTGTTCGTGTAGCATTAAATTATAGTTTGTATTGACCTGCTGCGGTATTCTTCCTGGTCCCAACGGATCTGTTACCACTGGTATTCCTGTGACTGGATCTGTAAATGGGAATTGATGAGTGGATATAATGGTTATAGCCTATAGCCGTTTCATGCGACTTTCATTTCCCCTCAACGCCCAAAAACGAGCGTTAAAACTGAAACGATTTCAGTTCTAACGCTGAACTGAATCACTTGGCGCAAGGTTTAAAAATTGGTTGCGTGACCCAATTCGCTTTTCACTATTTCATGAACAACATTCGTAGACAAGGAACCATTCGAACACAACAGATTTTCCAATAATTTTTGCACCCTCAAGAATTTAGGGGGCGAAATTCTTTCGTAAGTGTGTACATGTGCAAATTCAATCATAGGTGACACATGTGCATATAAGCCATTCCACGTCAGACCGGACAAAATAAATAAAAAATTCACCTCGATGTTACCGATTTCGCTCTAATTTTTTTTACGTGTTCTATGGAACAAATAAATTGATCAACTATTTTTTGTTTTGTTTTGGCCCCTATTTTCCAAGTTACACGGGGGTGAAATTCAGCGAAAAGAGCCAAAAATCGCAAACATACTCCCCTTCAAACGGTCATATCTTTGATTGTATTCATCCTAGAGACTTCTTCCAAGAACCATCTTAAAGCTAATGAATGACACTATTATTATATATTTATTGAATTTCACGATAACGAACAATTCGATTTGTTATGAACAAATACAATATTCAAACGTGGTTTTCAAAGCAAGAACCACGCGTAAAAATTCTGAAAAAAATATGAGAGTATTCCTTGATCAATTCTCTACAAAATTGTTGGGTCAAAAGGATCAAGAACCGATGGAAACCATGTTAAACCGATTTATTTATAAGCGGCGGCGCGCGCCGCCGCTGAAAAACCCGGCTCGGGTACGGTTCTGCGGTGGCAGCGCGCGCCGTCGCTTATAAATAAATCGTTTTCACATAGTTTCCATCGTTTCTTCATCCTTTTGACTTAACGATTTTGTAGAGAATTGATCAAGGAATACGCTCATATATTTTTGAGAATTTTATCGCGTGACCCTAGCTTTGAAAATCACGTTTGAATAATATATTTGTTTATAACAAATAAAATTGTTCTTTACCGCAGGATAAAATAAATATATAAAAATAGTGTCATTCAACAGCTTTGAAATGGTTCTTGGACGAAGTCTCTAGGTTGAATACAATCAAAGATATGACCGTTTGAAGTATGTTTAGGAGTATGTTTTCGATTTTTGGCTCTTTTTCCTGAATTTCACCCCCGTGTAACTTGGGAAATAGGGGCCAAATAAAAAAATTGTTTGATAAATTTATTTGTTCCATAGAACCCGTAAAAAAAATTAGAGCAAAATCGGTAACATCGAGGTCCGAAAGCTGTCCGGTTTGACGTGGAATTACTCATATATCAATAGCCCCACCATGGAACCCCTTAAGACACCCTTAAACGAACTAACAACAGAAGTTGATAGTACAGTTGTCACGTTTGCTAACTCACCGAGATACTGAGAATAAAGTTCCCACGATTTTGGACTGGGAAAAATCCGAACAAATCCACCTCTGCGTTCGAACTGTGCTCTGGCCGATGCAGCTATCCTTTGTTGTTCAGCTGTGAGGCCAGATTTGTTAATGCTATTTTTGGCAACGTTCTTCTTCTTTTGCATGAGCATTTCGGCCGAATGGACTCTCCTGTACTGAATAGTAAGAACATCATACAAATGAACATTATCCACTGCAAGGGAATTTTGACAATAAGAACGAGTTTGCAAATTGATTTACACTAGTCATCTTCTTGGGAGGATTGACAACGGATCGATGATGAGTGCTCTGAGGTCTCAATATTGGATCAACAGCAGCAACGCCAACAAGAGTAAGCAGGTCTGCCATCAATGCAGATTTCAATCTGACATCTAGAGGAGAATCACAACCCAGAGATGGAGTCAGGTTAACCTCAAGTAGCCAAGGTTTTAGGGTGTCGTCAATAAGGATATCGAATCCAAATAATTCTGAAATATTTGCAATCATTCATCTTGTGTAATACTCTACCCACCGGATTACTGCCTTCGTTCATCATAACGTTGATGCTTTTCCCACAACTTTGTTGCTTTTTCTTTTGCAACTCACCAAAGCAAGTATCTGGATGTTTGACAAACTGCTTTACCCCACTGACAATGCCGGATGCAGTAGCTAAAATAGATTTCACAATAACATCCTCTATTCTTTGCATCAACAACTCCGTGTCCTGTCCTGTTGATCTAAGATGCCGCAACAGGGCTGACAATGTCCATTTGTGACCAACATCTTCCGCGTCCGGATCCTCGCTCCTAAAAACCGAAATTCCTCAGACTGATACAAAAAAGCAATTCCTTCCACATATTTTTGATCATATGCTTCATTTGATAAAAACTTTTCAAGTGGTAGATAATTAATCAAAGCTTGTCTATTTGATTTTGACCAAACACAGAATAGAGATTAGGAATTGGATGGGACATCAAATGCTTGTTTGCCTAAATGTCAAGATAAGCTTGAAAAAAGAGAGCAGAACTGGAGAAACAAGTAGCCTGTGACACTCCTTAAGCTGACGTTATATATACGGCTTTGCATATCAATTAAGAAGTGTGTCAAAGCCAGAGCTATTTATAGTCAGTAGAAGTTTGCCAGAGAATAAAATACGATCTTAAAGTCATAACAATACATGGAATAATTAATTAACGTACTTGATGTAATCGACGTGGAACTTGTTGATGCTATAGTTGCAAAGATGCATGCATGGATTCCAGACATATTGATGGCCACCATCGTACTTGACGGTGGCAAACCTGACTAGTCCCTCCTCATAAAGATATACTAATAGCGGATCGTAGTTTGTTACAGCTACATAGAGCCGTAAATCACATTTGTGTCCGTCGACCAAAAGTGGGTTGTTTATATACTGAGCAACAATAACCGATTCATCGGTGAGGACTTTCTCGGGCTGAAACATCAAGATCAACAATAATTGTCTCTACTTTTAGTTGGAATTTAAACTGCTCATACACTTAGTATTGTCGACTGATTACTAACGATATTTTTAATGAAACAACTGGCATATGCATTCATTTGTACAGAGCTATCATAGACGATATAGTTTCAAAAAGCTATGAATCAACTGAAAAGGCATTTCAATACTACTAGCACTCACAGTGGATCAAGTTGTCTCATCTATGGTTTTGTCTTATATCCGCATCTGCCTGCCTCTAGTGAAATTAATGCAAAAGAAAAACATGTCAATGGATGTCAACGGCTTGTAACGCAACGATGATATTTCTAGATAAACGGATGATAGAATTTATTCAGCTTTTTAGCAACGAAACTTTGAAGCCATAAAATTCAGGAATGCATTCTTTGTGGTTTATTGTCTTACTTTCTCATGTTTCGAGTAGTTTGAGCTGAGTTTTCAGCCGTTATTTTAATATCGAGTATTCAAATTAACAAATGCATACTATGAACAGTCGGTCAAATAAAACCATACCTAAAAATTTAATGCTCACACTGTTAACAATGTAAATACCACGGCCACGAGAGCTTGCTTTTGGTTTTACAATCCAAGGCCCGCGATACCTGAAGTGTGCCGTTAATAACTCCCTCGATTCACTGGGCAGCAGGAAGGTTTGCGGGATGAAATCTAAATTCCTGGCACCTTTGCTTCTTTGCATGGCTTCGATATTCTTATAAAGTCGATCTTTACGTGTTATTTCATAGGATCTGAAAATATGTAAGTATGACAGATAATTATTTTCGGTTATACATCATGGATTATTATGAAACCGTTTCTCAAGCTCACGAATTATTCGCTGCGATGATAATTCACGTTCCTATAACTAGTACTAATATTCAGAAATGATTAATTTCCAAAGTTTATCTATTTTACCTTGGAAAGTGATTTACTTTTTGATACGGCGTCAAATTCCTAAGGACATCTGGCTTCGGATGATTGCCCATCCATAAAATATTGAAGTTTGTTTCATTCATAGAAACCTATAACAAAAACAACAGGATTGAGATTTGAGTCACATGCAAATCATTATTCAATTCCAATAGACCATTCAATGCGAATCATATCAATGTTTCACTATCTGAGCATTGGCTATTTTTTCTTAGAGAAATGAAATATGGTATCGAATCTTGATGCACTCATTCAATTTGAGTTGATGAAAATTCTTTTGACCACAGGTCACTCTTATTATTCTGAATTGCATTGCATCAATAAGCACGTCACGACACGTCAAAACGTGTTCCTATCAACCTTGCCTAGACTTTACAAGCAAATGATGTTCGCAAGGTGGTTATTCGATAAACAGCCGGATATATGCCAGCAATTGAAGCAGAGTGTGACCAATTTGTTCAAGTTCTTATCAAAACATTGGTCATCTCTCAACATAAGCTTCAATATTATATTGAGCAAATACGACACGTAAGTTGTTCGAATCAGCAAGTGAATTCCAATCATTTTTGTTCTTTGTTTTATAATAAGAAAACAGATAAACATAACTGAAAAAAGAAGTCAGTTGTTGATAATGAATATAATGATTACCAAAGGATTGGATTCCTGTCGCTATCTATCAAATTGTTTTTTACTCGAACATCTTTCTATTTTCAATCCAAGGTTCCAATTATAGATATACCTTCCATCAATCTTACGTCAAGGCGTCTACTCAGAGGAGAAAACCTCGCTCAGAGAAGTAATTACGTAGGTATGAATTTTATGAATAAAATGTAGATGTAATGCAATAATTACAGTTATTGTCTCAGAATTGTATATACCAACAGTTAATGAACCTGCAAACTACTCGGTGACGAATTGATGACTGTGTTCAGAAACTATAATTTATCTTAATAATTCTAATTCAATTAAACCAAGGCTGCTTGATCAGGCTATACGATTATAAAGATGTCTTCATTAGGTAGTATCTCCACAAAACCACTCTTCTGCGGAAGTTATTCAAACTTTGGCTTTACGTAAGGAATAGCTTTCTCGAATTTAATACCTTAAATAAAAAAATTTTCCCCATCGATTAACGGAGATATTCGCGACCAAAGTTTGAACTTTTAGCATGGGTTGAATGTACCAGTTGACTTTAAGTTACACATTTCACATTATAACTTGAAAAGTTTTCTATATCATTTTTCTAAACACAATTTATTCATGGGGCATTCCAAGTGAAATCAGGGAGTGATCTTCCTCATCCCCTACTATTTCGCGCTGTTATTTTTTTTTTTCAACTTCTATGTGACCCCAAATGAGCCCTGAATTTTTTTCGGATTTTTCCTCTCCCTTCTTGTCATCCTACCATGCATCTTTATTCGTTGATGCAAGAGAAAACACAAACACCAGTTCTAGATAATAGTATATTGTGTACCAAGGAGGCAAAGAAGGTCTTTTAACGACGAGCGTAAATTTGCAATACGAGTCGTAGACGAGTCAAAGACGAGTATTGCAAATACGCTCGGAGTAAAAGACCTTCGCCTCCTTGGTGCACACAATATTTTATACAACAAAAGTATGTTTTACAAGTTCATGCTCGATTCGGTACACAAAGTCGACGGATACACACACGCATAGCAACGCATAATAACGCGGTGTTATGCATAACAACGCGTACTTCAGAGACCACTTTTAACTCCTAGGACTCAAAAGTAGCTGAAAGTGAACTATTCGCATGCACATTCACAGACCCGCTCAACTGTCTCTGAAACGCCTCCTTTGTGTACCGAAATCGAGCATGAAAAACGCGTAAAACATGCTTGCGTTGTATAAATGATTTTTCTTTTTTCATAAATTCGTCATCTGAAAACATGAATTTTTTTTCATGATTAGAATATGGGCTGAAGCCGGCTGATATCCTTTTTTAATGATTTTCATTTTTGAAAAAGCCAAAATTCGCGAAATTTCTAATAAAAATGATCATACTTGTAATAAAAAAAGAAAAGAAAAACAAAACATATCCTGCTAAAATTTGATGTCTTGCTTAGTTAATAAGTCAATCAAGGTGAATACATGGAAACGAGCAGTTAAGCATTTTTCATTTTTATATAAATTTTCATTCACGTTTCTAATACAAGGTTGCCATGCCTTTTGTTTTAAGTAATGAATATGTAGTTGTGTGTATCCGTATACACGCAGTGCCTGAGTATAGAGGACACTCTCAGACAAAAATAATGAACATCGGACCGCCGATTCTCGTATTATTATACCTCCACACTAGAATTTATTTATTCGTATCAGACTGTCGTGGAGATACTACCTCAAATAGATAGTTGACTTCGAATTTACGTATTGTTTGCTCTGAATATCATAGTCCATAACCAGGATTCACATTGTTTCGGTTGGTGATTTGTAACTGAAATTCTCAATCTAGGTACCCTTTTTCTCAGATTTTGATTGCTTTTTGCCGAAGTGTTTTGATAAACAACGTGGAGTAGTATATCGCGGGACTAATGGAAAAATGCAAAATCGGCTTCGAGAGCCCGATTCTGTAAGGGATTCTGAATACAACCATCCCAGAATATTTTTGTTTTCGACAACGATGAAGGGGCCAGTTGTATTCTACGATTCTGTACGTAGTACAAAGTTTTAAATGGGAAATTGCATGTACTTTTTGAGACTAAACATTGAATTTCCATAAGTATAACTCCAATGATTATCGATGAAAAAATCTGATATTTAGTATAGTTATTTGTACTTCTATGATGTACAAAATGGTGCATTCGAAACATTTTTAGATAATTATATTCTTAAGGTAGTTATTTCGAGATAGTCACGGTCAAAAATATAGCTCATCGAATTAAATAGTATAATATGGCTAAAGCGTTAGTCGAAAACCGCCTATTACGAAATTTTTGTAAAAGTACACTTTTACTGCTCTCACACACATCTAAATAGTACCTATACGTGTATTTATTCATGAAAATTTTCAGATTTTTACAAGTTATATTTCAGTAACGGCGTGGTCAAAAATTTTCATTTTTTTTTTTGTGTAATTTATAACTTCGGTGTACATAACATATCAAATTTTTATCAAATTCCTTTGTTGCGTTTTGATTTCATTCGAAAATCTCGCGTGTAACTCTCTATTCTCCATAAGAGCCCATGCTAAAATTACAAAACTTTGATATCGTTTATCTCAAAATTGGGGTGGTCAATTTTAATCGGAATGGGGTCATATTTTTTGTATTCTATTAACTAACAATCAAGGAAAGTTTCGTTGAAATCCTTTGAAAAATCGTTCCACGCAACAACTACCTTAATACCTTTTAATGCTTAACGCTTGAAGAAAATAATTTTTCTCATTACACTGAAAGGTGAAAATAAAATCCTCTGAAAATTGTTCTAATGCACCATTTTGTACATCATACAAGTACGAATATCTATAGCAAATTTCAGATTTTTTCATCCATAATCATCAGAGTTATGGAAATCCAATGTTTTTAGTATTAAAAAATACTTGCAAGTTCCCATTCAAAACTTTCGTCTTGGGGGTCGGTTGAATATCAATATTAAGAACTCGAACTTGGCACGGATTTTTTTTTTTAGTTATTTGGAATAGTTTTATGGGGCGGGTCTATTGGAATTCCAAAATGACCAACATAAGGACCACCTTAATGTATACGTGCATTCGTATGACGGGCCACGAATAACAATGTATAATTAATATTCACATGATCTTCTATTCAATTAGGAAGCAAATCGATTCTTTCCACATTATTGATTATTTTTTAACAAACGATAATTACGCGATAAAAATGATGCAAAGGAGTCGTATCGTGAATCAGACATTTCACCTACAGAATAATAGCCGAGAAAACTGGCAGAACTTCAATGAGCTTCTTTAATACGCCTCTTGGATAACATACAGACACGCTACTAGTGTGCGTTCACAGCTGTGTAAAGTAGACTCCCACTAAAGCCCGGAGCACGCTAAACGCAGTTTGCCGTAAGACGGATCACCTACAGGCCGTACGCTCACTCACACATGCCTGTGATTGGACGGCGCATTGTGTGAGTGAGCGTACGGCCTGTAGGTCATCGGTCTTTACGGCACACTGCGTTTAGTGTGCGAGGGTCTTTAGCGAGCGTGCACTTAGGGGGAGTCTACTGTACATATACGGCCGACAGCGCCGCCTAACGTGGACGTCTGACAAAACTTGGACATCAATGTTATGCATGATACGCTATACAAGCTTATAGTTTACTTTGCCTGTATGTTATCCAAGAGGCCTATAATATAAAATGTCTCCACGTTGCACAAAATTTCTGATGAGACTTCATATCGCGTATAATATTGATAATGATCGCATATTGCAGTTTGCAAATGCCAAGGCAAGACAAAGAGAGAAATAGGGTAGACGTACCATTTGTGGCCACTGTACCGTTTGTGGCCATGCTTGACTAATGCTTTTCTCCTTTCTGGCATTATAAATCTATCCAATTATTGAATTAATCACGAAAACATACCCTACAGCAAATATTAAACCCAACTATTCCAGTACTTAATTGTTTAAAGTGAAGTTATTAATTATTAAAGCTGTTAAAATAGTTTTGTACCGTTTGTGGCCAGACTTTGATTTACATGGTAATGGGTATGGCCACAAATGGAGTAAGTGGTGACCACAAACGGTACTAAGGTGGCCAAAACCGGTACGTCTACCCTATCATTATTCGCTCTGTTCTTCGTATTTGTTTAGCTGGCGAACTCCCGATTGAGCGTCCATAACGCGTATTTTCTAGCACCGAACCCCAAGAAATAATACGAAGCGTAGATTACTTTTCCCGTCGTGAATATTGTACAAATGAGTAAAATTATTTAAGAAAAGCCGAACCTGTGTCCGACCCCCTTCGATTCGGCTGATTTTTTGTAGGCTTGTTACTCACCTAGAGAGTAGTCAAGAGCCAAAATATTAGGCCCCGCAAAAATTTATTGGCTAAGCCAGAGCTATTTTTGTTTTTTTTTTCACATTTACGACTTGAATTTGGGTATTTTTGATTACGCAGGGGTTTTTTGTACTAAGTGGACAAAAATTGTTTTCTCATTGTAAAATTGACCAAGGAACAAGAATATAGCCACAGATTTGACCCACGACGAATACCTGCAGAAATATTTGCCAAAAACACTCAAAATTGACCAAAAAAGTCCCAAATCTTGGAGAAATGGTCAAAAAATCTGTTTTTTCACTACCCGAGGCGGCCATCTTGTAGAGAAAGAACCAACGAATACAATGAGCACACGACCAGATTTTTAGGACGAACCGTTTAGAAAATACGTGGAGTTAAAGTGGGAGGATTTCGATTTTCGTCAAAAATTGACATTTTTGACCTCGTGGGAGAATGTCCGACCTACAGGCCTATTCTGCGGCGTCCTCCCTGACTGTCTAAATGGTGTATTGATAGGTTATCTTTATTGAAAAAAAAAATTAAAAAAAAAAAAAAATTATACATTTTCGCCAGAACCTTACGAATCTCATTTAATATACCATTGAGACAGTCAGGGAGCACGCCGCAAAATAGGCCTATAGGTCGGAAATTCTCCCACGAGGTCAAAAACGCCAGTTTTTGACAAGAATCGAAATTCTCCGACTTTGACTCCGCGTATTTTCTAAACGGTTCGTCCTAAAAATCTGGTCGTGTGCTCATTGTATTCGTTGGTTCTTTCTCTACAAGATGGCCGCCTCGGGTAGTGAAAAAACAGATTTTTTGACCATTTCTCCAAGATTTGGGACTTTTTTGGTCAATTTTGAGTGTTTTTGGCAAATATTTCTGCGGGTATTCGTCGTGGGTCAAATCTGTGGCCATATTCTTGTTCCTTGGTCAATTTTATAATGAGAAACCAATTTTCGTCCACTCAGTACAAAAAACCTCTACGTAATCAAAAATACCCAAATTCAAGTCGTAAATGTGAAAAAAAACGAAAAATAGCTCTGGCTTAGCCAATAAATTTTTTCGGGGCCTAATATTTTGGCTCTTGACTACTCTCTAGGTGAGTAACAAGCCCACAAAAAATCAGCCGAATCGAAGGGGGTCGGACACAGGTCCGGCTTTTCTTAAATAATTTTACTCAATGCAATACCAGGTGATTCCTCGCTTATATCTCAGTCATTTGGGTTGCGGACCGTCATATCCCTACAATGTATATCTATATGAGGTAGTCCACCCCAACTCGGCGGCATTTTTCCCTGACCCTCTGCGATCTGTTTCATTATTTTTCATCTTATTCGACCTACAGAAGAACGTACTCTCAATTTTTTTCAGATTTTTCGTACCAGCCGTTCTTTCAGAAAAAATTAATGAACCTCGCTTTTTGAGAAAAAAAACGCCCATTTTTAAGATTCTCAAAAAATTCACGAAAATTCTGTGTCACAAAACAAACTTTTTGAGCCATAAATCATAGTGGAAGTATTTTTATTTATTTTTTTATTCAATTTAATAGGTTGGACAAAAATTTTCTCTCCCTTATGAAACCACAATAGCGTTGTATCCGATGTTATATATTATATCAGTGTATTTAATTTTTTTAGTTTATTGTTCATTTCATTTGTTCACACAAATGCCATACGATTCTGGGAAAGAATTAATTTCTCAATGTACGAAAATTAGGAAAAAACTTTTGTCCAACTTATTAAATTGAATAAAAAAATTAATAAAAGTACACTCGGGCCTCCGCTATTTGAACACCCGCTATTTGACGGACGCCGCTATTTGACCACATTCGTCCTCCGCTATTTGACGGGCGTTACCCCCACTATTCGGCAGCGTTCCCCTTAACATCGGGGCCGTGAGTGACACGGAGTGGCGTGAACTGGCTGCGCAGAAAACCGTCCACAAGGAGTGGGGGACCCCTACTTTCGTCAAATAGCAGAAACGCTCGGTCCCGACTCGGTCAAATAGCGGAGGCCCGAGTGTACTTCCACTATGATTTATGTCTCAAAAAGTTTGTTTTGTGACACAGAATTTTTGTGAATTTTTTGAGAATTTTAAAAATGGGCGTTTTTTTTTCTCAAAAAGCGAGGTTCATTAATTTTTTCTGAAAGAACGGCTGGTCCGAAAAATCTGAAAAAAATTGAGATTACGTTCTTCTGTAAGTCGAATAAGACGAAAAATCATGAAACAGATCGCAGAGGGTCAGGGAAAAATGCCGCCGAGTTGGGGTGGACTACCTCATATATATGATGTATATAGATATACAACTCTGTGTTCGGACGGTCTGCTACCCACATCACTGTGATGTAAGCGAGGAATCGTCCGGTATTGTGATATATCGATTTACTCCTCAATACTTCTATAATGGTGAAAAGTCCTTCTCATATGTAGGAGGCGCGCAGAACATGAGGAGCGCGGCATCTTCAAAACTAGGGAAGGTGTACCTTCTTTACATACTGTTGTACAAAAATGTGTGAGGTGTCAAAATAACAGCACCTGTCACTGACCACATGAACAAAAAAAAAAAAAAATTGTCATGTTCGCGAAATGAGGGACTTTCCACCGTTCTCTCTTACTCGAGCAATTTACTGTCAAAAGTTGAATCGATTTCGTTCATTAGTTTATTAATGAAACGAAATTTAAGAATCAGGTAATCGTGGTCGTCAAGTAGGAGTACTGCATCACCTTAAAAGTGAGACCTCAATAGGAAATGACTCTAGTCGTAGTTATTTCATTATGCCGCAACTATAATCAACACTTTTGTGTATAATTGTATATAGTATGTACTACATAAAAATATCTATACCTACATGATGAATCTATTACTGTAATTTCCCAACGCGACAATTTGTTCTAACAGTCGAGATCGCTGAGAGTCTGAACACGAATTTGCCGCAAGAATCGCGTGTCCTCAAAAAGAACATGCGATTATAAATATGAAAAAAGACGAGTTTCGTGAAAAAAATGAGACTTAGGCGAGATTGCACCTAAATGAGTTTGTTAATTCGAACGAGGTATTCGCCGCATGTATATATATGCACGTATGTTAATATACATATCAAAGACTATAAAAGGCTATAAAAATAGTACGTATCAATAGTTATATGAGGCTACGAGACTGATTTGTAATGATAAGTAGTCTGCATCGATTCTTCTCACACGTTCCGTCATTACAGATGCTATGTACGTCGACGCTTTCAACACCGATATTATACAGTCCAACTAATTCGTAAAGATTCAAACAGGCGACAGGGCAGCGATTGTTTTATCAAGAAATAAGAATTTGATATTAACTTGATAAACAACGTTCTACGTCTAGCTGGTTACATTTGGAGCTGAATTGCCGACTAATTCAATGCCATTATGAATTGGGACCGTTTGTGAATTTCAACGATTCAAATCGGATAAGGAATACCAATATTGTATTGGCGATTGATTTATAGAAATATTCTATTTCCCGAAATATGTCAACTATTTGTAAAAGAAACTACGAAACTCGGGATGAATATTAATAGTATTTTTCTTAACACATGCACCCAAAGTCCTCCTTTGCGCACCGTCTACAGGCACCCAAAGCAGACTTTTGCGCACCGGTGCGCAAAGGTTTTTCACCTATGAGTAATTTCTAATTCCACGCCAAACCGGACAGCTTTCGGACCTCGATGTTACCGATTTCGCTATAATTTTTTTTATGGGTTCTATGGAACAAATAAATTTATCAAACAATTTTTTTTTTGTCCCAATTTTCCAAGTTACACGGGGGTGAAATTCAGGAAAAAAAGCCGAAAATCGAAAATATACTCCCCTTGAAACGCTCATATCTTTGATTGTATTACTCCTATTCATTATTTAATTCTGCGGTAACAAACAATTTTATTTGTTATAGACAAATATATTACTCAAACGTGATTTTCAAAGCAAGAACCAGCCAATAAAATTCTGAAAAAAATATGAGCGTATTCCTCAATCAACTCTCTACAAAATCGTTAAGTAAATAGGTATAAATATAATGTACATTATGCAGCGGCGTAGCGTGGGATCCTGCCACCCGGGGCAGATGCCAAATTTGCCACCCCCTTACCCCTACATTGAGAGAAAATATAACTTTCAAAAAAAAAAAAGATATTTATCACAAATTTTTATTTCATCAATTTTTTCGGACTTCGCCGCCCCTAGCAAAGCGCCGCCCGGGGCGGGCGCCCCCTCTGCCCCCGCCACGCTACGCCACCGACATTATGCTCGCAAATCTGCGGGAATAATGTAACATTATTTTCACCACACCTGCACGGAAAGCACGACTTTCGGCCCCTCGCGTGAGCGGGAAGTTGTACTTTCCGATGCCAGGGGGTGGTGAAAAATAATATACGTCACACGGGAGTGAAAAAGGTCATCCCAAACTGCGTTTTTGCCACCCTCGCTTTCGGCTCGGATGTCAATCTCACACCCAGAAAAATAGTTTGTTAATTTCAAATAATCTCCTCTATTTGAGATCTATTTATTTGATGTGAACAAAATTTTGTCCGGAATTACTAAACTTGTTTTTCTCGGAAATAGAGGTATCTATTTGTCTCGAATGAAAAAGACTATTCAAAATTAATTCATTTAAGTGGAATAAATTGATCAGGACTGTATTTGATTGATTAACTTTTTCTTAATTTCAAATAAATTTAATAAATATTTATTAAATTATTAATTATCGATTCTCGCGAGCGCCGTCTCTTGGCAGTGTCGCAAGCCCGAATCCCGGCCCAGCGCTGAGGCCCGCACGAGAACCTCTCTCGCGAGTAAAGTAACTCCAAGTCGTATTCAGTACCCCGGCTAGCAGCCCGCACCAACAGACCTTATTTCCTCAAGATCTCGGTTCCATGTATGATCTATATATTTTTTGCAACACCTGCTTCGAAAGTTTGATTTTCGTGGCTTGTGTAGCCAGCGTAAAATACCCTATTTCTGAGGACTGAAGAAAAGAAGAGTTAGCGCATGCGCACACCGCAAATACTCTACTTTCCGCACTAGTGCTTTTGTTGACTCTACTTTCCGCACTAGTGCTTTTGTCGATTCTACTTTACGCACTAGTGCTTTTTTCGCTCACTGTGTGATCGCGGCGGACAATCGCGATGTGAGGTTATATTTATTAATTAATCTGTCTCTCAAATCAAACTTTCTTCGCAGGGAGTTACAAAAAATATCGTGTGATACACGTGCGGATAGGCAATATCTGTCTCGTGTCATTACGGCACTCGCCTTCGGCTCGTGCTGCAAACGACACTCGTCGGATATTGCCTACTTTCCGCACTTGTATCACAATATACTATTGTTGGACACGTGAGCGTTGTTTCGGCCTCTTCACACTGATAGAAGGATTTAGTTCTATTTAATAAGATTCAGTAATAGGTACTAAATGATTTATTAACGAACCTTTCATCAATAAATATTTAGTAATAGTTACTAAATCATTTATTAAAGTCCATTTATTTCCACCAAATAAATATTTATTAGTATTCAATAAATGGTTTATTAGCATTTAGTAAATGGTTTATTAGTATTTAATAAATTTATTAGTATTGAAGAAATCATTGTTTTAAGTTATTTTAGAGTATAACCTAATTTTTTCACTCAAAAATGAATAAAAATAATGAAAACAAATAATTTTAAGTAAAAGTATAAGGAATTATACAGAAAAAAATTTCGTTAAATTATCATTTTATATTTAAGACATACATCAAATTCAAAATTAACTTATATTAAATAATAATACACAGAATGAATAATAATAATAATACACAGACTGAAAATATTAAATTAAACTCCGCTCAGAAATGACATTTAAGCCATTTGACAGTATGTCAAATAAACAAACGAACATATTTACCAAATAAATATTTAATAACTGGTACTAAATATTATTTGGTGAAAACAAATATTTATTTGGAGATAATAAGGCTTTATATCTATTAATATGATTTAGTTGAGATAAATAACTGATTTAATAAGCTGTAACAATTAATATTGATGAGTACAAAATATTTATTTCTCCCAAATAAGTGACTAAAAATTTTGCTACTAAATCAGTTTAACAGTCCGTACTAAATCCTTCTATCAGTGCACCTGTCCACGCATGTGCCTATATGCTTTCTGTATGACGGCGAGGTACCTTGACTGTTTCGGCTTTCTTGGATGCCAGAGAAGACCCCGTTGTGCAATATGAGCCAACAATATTTTGTTCGCGGTGAATTAATCCTCATTAGTTTCAAATGAATAAATTATTGTATTTTATTTCCGGCGAATGAATCCTTATTGGTTTCAAATAAATCCTTATTTGTTTTATTCTATTTTCAAGGAATGAATCCTTATTCATTTCAAATAAATTGAGAATTTTATTTTATTTCTATGGAATAAATCCTTATTTGTTTTAGATAAATTCAGATAATTTTATTTAAAAACTTATTGGGATCAGTACACAACATATTATTTGCGGTGAATAAATCCTTATGTGTTGAATTAAAAAAATCAAATAAATAAAATGTGTAGATACAATAGTACATTACGATACGAGTGCGGTAAAACTTTTTCTGACGAGTGTGAAGTTGCAGCACGAGACGAAGGCGAGTGTTGAAATCACACGAGATCAGAAGAAGCTTTTCCGTCGAGTATAGTACAAAATTTTGCTTCATAGGGTCTGAAAATGGGGATTTTACCCACGTGGAGGGTGGGTACAACTTCCATTATCACACTGAGTGAAGTAAAGGCATTTTAAGTGCCTATAGACGGTGTATAAAACAGGACTTTTGATGTAGGTGTTGCAAAAACATAATATAATGACTATTGCACCAAAACTAGATCCATCCACAGACAATACGTGATAGTTTCGTAGAAAATTCTGTCCAAACATAAAATACCCACGAACTCTACGGATTGATAATTGCGATTAAGATTTCATAAGGACGAATAGCTGATAAGTCTGACGCCACATCTTTGATCGTTTAAAATTTTTCAACTCAACGTCTACCTACATTATAAATCAGATGCAGATCTCGACGTAACTTGATACTTATCATATTATCATACTGCCTACACACATATGTTTCATGTGATGAACAATTATTCTCATAAAGTCAATTGACTCCAATTATCAAAAGGCTCAAGTATTATACTTGTGCTTCTCTATCTCCCTACTGGTTCTTTTATCACTTACTTCGATTTATTTATCGCAATTGCTGTTGAGTTTAGTTTCATCTATTATGTAATATAGATGAAACATGTATACATGTATAATTATACATAATTGGTCGAAGGTGCTTGCTAGCCTTTTAACATAATAATGATACATCGATGGCTAAGAGCCAGAAGGGCGTTGATCGTATTCTTTTACATTGCGCTCACGCTCTCCTGATTCTTAGCCCTCAATGAATTTGGGGACATTATCAAATGGTGCTTTCTGTATACGTTCCGGCTTTTTTCTATTACTATCCCTATATGATCAATCATTACAAGTCGCGTTGGCCCAGGGTCATACATTAAAAAGTACGTCACTAGCTATAGCTATCTCTCTTTTAACGGTTTATCTATTTTTCTCTGCATTTCTCACACTATCAAACCTATAGCTGGGCGATTCTGTTAATTAAGTAGAATCACGTGTCCGTCATGACAAATCTGTTCACTGCATGAGCTGTGAAAACCAGCTATTCGTATTCTGAAACTGATCCTGGTGTAATTTTGTAATTTGTCATTTAGATTCGAGCAAAATGAATCGCGTAGGATACGTAATAGGTCAAGAAGAATAACGCGAAGCAGACTGAATAAATTATATATTTTTCTCTGCGTAATTACGAGAACCGGTTTATTGCGCTAAGACAAATATTGATGAAAAAGATGCGCAAGCAAATTTCGAGAGAAAAAAAGAGAACAATGATAATTTTGATATAATCGAGAGATCCCAGTAAACAGTATATTGTTTTCAATCATGACGTGAGTAACCTCGCGTTGTAAGAAACTAACTTCTGAATAATTCATTGGCAGGGATTCGAAGACAGAATTTTTATATGCTTGTCTATCATGTGTAACTAAATATTATTTTATACTAATTACAGTCGGGCTTCTCAATAAGAGGGTTTCCCCTAATCCGTGCCCGAGCAGTACCCCCACTACTGTGCTTGTTTATTGAGAGACTCGCTGACATTCCGAGCAAGCGAGCTTTTCAATAGAGAGTGGGGGTACCACACTCCTTGGAAATTCCTCCACCTACAGCCCCGTAGCGCTTTTATCGAGAAGCCCGACTGTATTAATATATCGTGTGGCTGAAAGCAAAAGGGCGGATGCGTCAAAAAGTCGAGTACTATAACAAAAGGGCGTATATGCCAACAGAATCACTTATGAAGTTGCGGAAAAGTAAAAGCGCGTATCTGCAGATCAATATGCCTTTCTGGTATCAACAAGGGCGTACGTGTAAAAACGTTGGGCTCGATAACAAAGGGGCATATACCAACAAAATCATATAGAAAGACGTGTACAAGTAAAAGGGGGTATATGCGAGATCTATACTTTTTTTTGGTATTATAAATTTCTTCAAGAAACCGTTAAATTTGAATACCTAACCGTAAAGGCGTATTTACATCACATACGCCTTTTTGGTTTTGACTGAATGACACGTACGCCCTTATTGTTTCACTGTTTATTACACGGAGCGGTATACACATACGCCCTTTTGTTAACGATAGGGTAGACGTACCGGTTTCGGCTACCTTCGTACCGTTTGTGGTCATCACTTGCTCCATTTGTGGCAATACCCATTAACCATCTAAATCAAGGCTTGGCCACAAACCACAACTATTTCAACAGCTTTAATGATTAAAAACTTCACTTTTAAAAAATCAAGTAGTGGAAAAGTTGGGATTAATATTTGCTGTAGGGTATGTTTTCGTAATTATTTCAATAATTGAATAGATTCATAATGCCAGAAAGAAGGGAAGCATTATATAGTCAAGCATGGCCACAAACGGTGCAGTGGCCACGAATGGTACATACGTCTACCCTATGCCAAAAGCGCGTAAAATGGCTCATACGCCCTTTTGCCCTTAGTCAATTATTATGTGAGATCCATCGGGGAAATTAGAGAAAACTTAGGGGAGAGTGGGGAAATTACGGAATTACGATTTTTTTTCTATAAAATATGCAGTTGCCCAGTCTATAAATTTGACATTTCGAAGGAAATATTTCAAGTTGTCGAATTACGAAAAAAAAAATCGAATTTGGGATTGCGGAAGAGGGTTCAACCATATGTATTTTGAACTTCCGGTTGTCTGCGGTACATGAAAATATTTTCAATGAAAAGAGCGGAAAATTTTGATCGAAAACCGTGTTGAAATTTTCCTGTCAGACTATTAATTTCTCGGGTATTCTCAAAACGGGTTAAAAACGCGAAATATGAAAATGGCATGGAATTCACTGATAAAAATTATATTGCGGTGGCTTCTGACTTATTTCCACGAAAACTAACCATTGATGATGAAAAAAATGGTCCAAAATTTCGAGGTACAAAACCACACCGGGAATTTGTGAATTAGCTCGTTATATATATAGGATCGTAATATTACATCAAATGTATCAAAAATCTTTGGCGAGTCTTACCTCAGACTGTCACGTGACAGAGTTGGGGTGGGGGGGGTAAGGTAACGCGAAGTACCTCAAATAGGGGTGTTCGAAATTACGCCGTGTCCGCAATTCCTCCACTCGCCCCTAAATGACGGCCCGTTTGAATGGTGTTTCAAATTGAAAATCGTACATCGCAGATTATGCTGATGGCGGAGACTATGAGGGTGCGGAACGGCGGCAACGCAGCTTGACGTAGTTGAATGAATATCGAATTGAATGTATAGTTACATGTACACCATAATATTTCAAGGCACAGTCTAGCGAAGCAACGTGACCAGTAACACGTAAACAAAGGTCACTGACAATCAACCATTGACGCATACTCTTTACCATATTTATTAACGATTCACCGATTCATCTGGCATGAAACCGACATCGATATTTCTGACCACGTCGGGCTGCCGATACGAGGAACAGCTCCTGATAATTCGTCTTGAATTTGTGTAGGACGTTGCTGGAGATTGGCACGTATTAACGTTATAAAAATTTGAAGATTTTTTTTCTCACGCTCATGAAGGACAGTAATTCTCCCCGGTTCTTCTCCTCATGGGGAACAAATACAAATGTATAGGTCAATTTACTCAGGTTGACACCCTCTATTACCCCTATCATTTCATGTTCTTAGTTCTGGAACACCCTGTATACATATGGGATTACAGGGAATATCCGCAGAGGCTCCGACTACGATTTCGGTTAAATTTTTCAGGGTTGTAATAAATGCCCGGGAATGATAGATGTGTATATTTACTATAGACTGGTTGAAAAAAATCAACTGTTCTTTATTTTTCAAAGTCACGGGTTTAATAGCTGTGGGGGAAGGAAATAAGACGCCAGTTAAAATTTGAGCCCCTAATAATAACATCTAGGGGTTCCTGATTTCAATTTTTCATTTCCCGTTTGATTAACATGGACATTTTTTTCAATTATACCTGAATTTTATAGCTCGTTAACGAGGCAACGTACATAAAAGTCCCATACATATTTTCATAGGAAATTGAATGCTCTACAAAAAAGGTTTCTTGTAATTTTTTGATAACTTAACTTTTTTATTTTGTTATTCAATGTTAAAATTCAACTTTAGCTCTTTAATTCAACTTTCTTTATTTTTCCAAATCTCTGTTCAGTACTTGCATTTTTTAAAACAATTTGAATACTCGTTTTTTTTTTTTTTTTTTTTTGTTGATAATTTGTCACTGATCTGTAACCGCGATAGAAACCGTATTATACATTTTTCGGAAAACGACGCAACGCGATGAGGATGAACGCGGAAGCATCGTTCCATATTTTACCTCGCATCAGGATAGATTAGGAACGAGATATTGTCACATTAAAAGTGCCGATATAATTCACAGAAAAAATATATTATATTTACAGACATGCGATGATGAGGAAACTTTTCTCTATAGAATTCTGGAAAAATAGATACAGGATGAGAACAAATTTTTTTTTTTAGTTTCAGAATAACTGCAGAGTACGAAAAACGGGTTTTTGGTGAAGCAAAACGGCGAATCATTATGAACTACGACGCTTCTAAATATTAAGGTGGTTCTTGCGATACAGTCCCACCAAACGTGCGTTCCAAAGAAGATTTTGAATACTTCTCGATGGGAAAAAAATCTTTAAAAAATCAAGCATGTAGAAGATCCTCGGGAGATTGATTTTGCATAATAATAATTTTTAAAAGTTATCAACGAATTGATGGAAAAAAAAACTGTTCAAGAAATTGGCCGGTGACCCAACATTTTTTTCGAGTGAAAATGATTTGTCAATTTTTCTAAATACCTATGTATAAATTTTTTACGAATTTTGTCAAGTTTTTGAAAATTGCGTTTTGTTAGGTATGGGGCCATTCAACAAATACGTTCGCTTTTTTGAACGATTTTAGACTCCCCCCCCCCCCCCCCCCTATGTAACAATGGTTCGTTTGACTAGACCCCCCCAAAATAATACGTCACAAATCTCTACCCCCCCCCCCCCCCCCCCCGCGCTTCGATGCCTTTTTTGATCTATCGATCCATAATTCGATCTATTCAAACGAAATTTTCGTGCCAAAACCAGAATTCTATACATAAAAACCGAACGTCACATTGTCCCCCCCCCCCCCCCCCATGACTTGTAACGTCACATCAACCTCGACCCCCCCCCCCCCCCACCCCCAAAAGCGAACGTATTTGTTGAATGGTCCCTATGAGAATTCAAAAAAAAAATTGAACGAATGAAAAATTCAAAAATACACATTTTTCATATCATGACATTTTATCTAAAACCCCATAGTGCTCGAGTTACGACGCATTTTCTGAAAACCGATTTTTCGCACGAAAAGTTGAATAACTTGACGAAAAAAAGTTGCAATTTGAAAAAAAAAAAAAAAAAACTTTCACAGCTTAATCTCGCCGCTTTCGAAGTCCTATTGGAAAAAAGTTTCTATATTTATTTCCCACAAAATCACACGCAAATATATGAAAGTATGAAAATCGCAACAACAAAAAACGGTCATGTTCAACATTATCTAGTGAGTGCGGAAAATTTTTTGGAAAATCGAACAGAGAAGAAAAATGAAGCCGGTTCTTTCTACTTTTGAATGCCCATTTGGGTACAATTTTTTTTGACAGAGATATTCAACTTTTTTTCTCAATCGAAAATTCGGTAAGTGATCCCGACGGTACTGTATATCTATGGAAAGGATTTTCAACTTCACAGTGTAGCAAATTCTGCTGGGTAACAAGCAGATAGTTTGCGGGAATGGCATTTATCGAAAAGTGTAGACAAAACATAAACCATTCCATTTTACGAGGTATTCGCCGTATCATGAGAAATATGAGGATCTAATTAACTGATATTCTTACTTATGGAATGCTTTCCAATCCTGTATAAAATATGGTCGTGTGTTGAAATGCTCATTATCTGTAATTTTCGCTGAAATACCGGCGGCGGAAGTCCTGACGCGGGTGTGTAGCTTCTATATAGTATAGGTATATAGGTGTAGGTGTAGTTGTATAAAACAATATTTAGGCAACTGCAGTTAAAACACTGTGGACTTTATATGTTTTACGATGGAAGATAACGTAGTGCCGTCGCTAAAACTCCCCAACAAAGTACAATATTTGTTCTGTTGTATATGATGAACGGTTATATATCATACGATTAAAGTCGGAATTTTTGGAAAAATATAAAAATCCAACAGTGAAAGGTTTTATACTGTAGACATGTCGTTGAACTAGAGACTAACACGCAATGGAGAGATGAATACATACATGAACTTCGTATCAAATGATAGTTAAGGTGCTGCCGTACGCAATTTCACCAAACCTGATCAGAGCTGCCAACATCTTTAAAAAAAGGTGCTATTAAACGGAATATCTCTGGCTGGGCACCGAAATCAACGAAACAAAATGCCCCGCGCAAATTCAGGCGCGATTGCGAACACGTACGGCCCAAAACATAACCGTTTTGAGTTGAAATAGACAAGTTATCCATGTCAAACGCTTATTTTTTACACTTGGCGATTTTCTATCGCTGGAATGATGGTGAGTTAGGGTTTTTTGAGGTGTTGGTGACGCTTCCGAGATGGCGTGGCGCACGAATCTACGACTCGGATCACTGTTCGATAAATTGGAAAGAATCGAATCAAACCTAAGCTAACGAAGGTGAATATAAATGACGTAATGTATACCACCACTGTATTTTGTTGATGCACTTACCAAACGTTATGGCTTGGTTAGTCTTCTGTGTATCCTGATCACAATAACAACATTCTATGACAATTTTAGAATACACGCATATTTATCACTGGCAGCTGATTTTGTCCAATTTATCGAACAGTGATCCGAGTCGTAGATTCGTGCGCCACGCCATCTCGGAAGCGTCACCGACACCTCAAAAAACCCTAACTCACCATCATTCCAGCGATAGAAAAGGGCCAAGTGTAAAAAATAAGCGTTTTACATGGATAACTTGTTTATTTAAACTCAAAACGGACATGTTTTGGGCCGTACGTGTTCGTAATCGCGCCTGAATTTGCGCAGGGCATTTTGTTACGTTGATTTCGGTGCCCAGCCAGAGTTATTCCGTTTAATAGCACCTTTTTTAAAGATGTTGGCAGCTCTGATCAGGATTGGTGAAATTTCGTACGGCAGCACCTTAATTGCAAAATTATCCAAAACGCGAAGCACGGTTGCGAGAATGATCATAGAATTGGAAGATTCCATTACCATACGTCGTATAGTGTTATAATGCTACAGTATTATATGACTCCATTCTTTTATTTCGACTTACGATTATCTGTTTGTTAACATTTTACCCCATTTGGACTTTTTTGAAAAAATTGAAAAATAGAAAAATAGAAAAATTGAAGAAGAAAAGACACTCAACCAACAGATAAAATCGCTAAGACCTTCGCAAAAATGGAATTTCGAATAATTCGGAAGTCATATAACCGGAATTCGACACATTCACGCTTATTGGAAAGATGTGTGTTGTTAGAAAAACGACTGAAACTACTTCATACAATGATCTAGTGGTCGTTATATGCAATTTGCGTAAAGTCCAAGGCCCAGCTTTCTGGTCTTCTTAGAGTATTTGAGCGCCCCAACAGGATTCTCTATACGCGGTTGCAAATTTTTCTAGACACCCAAGCCAAGGCCACGGCAAGACTGGATGGTCGCCTTAAAAAGCAATCGTTGGCGTGCATGATATGAGCGCAGGCCTCGGTTATAAGTTGAGGTTGGGCCTTTATTGCTATACCTCGAGACATAAAGTCCCTACCAAAGTTTCTCCGGAAGCAGAAATGGATTTTCCACATGATTCCTTGTGCTGAGCACTATAATAAATAATTGCACATAATATTATATATATATATATATATATATATATATATATATATATATATATATATATATATAGGTATACGCGTCGCACAGACATATACCCTAAAAACTGGTCCGTTTCATTGGAAAATAGGTACGATTTCGCAATCATAATTGACCAAGAATTAACCGGAAATAGTTAGGGAAAATGTTTCAAATTAGAAGGCGAATTGCAGTAAAACATTGGCTGTAGCTGCTTTTCTCAAGTTTTCTTGAAGCTACCGCATGGTGATCTCAGAATTAGGTTTTCCTGCAGGCACCTGGAGTAGATATCTTCGTGTCCCCGAGAGCGTCCATTATTTTCTGCCGAGTTCCCGGAAGCAGAATAATAACTACAAGACCAGTCGGCTTATCAAAGGGTCAATAATTATTCAACCTCTAATAAGGTAAGCGAGGTGGGCAGTTATCGTAGTAAATTTATAAATGGTTACGCCGTTAAACGTGCAACCTAAAGTAGGCCAATGCTAATAGGTATATTATAGACATAATATATATAGCTGAGTAAGGCATCAATATCGACCGTCGATATCGCACCGATGCCACAACAAACTATAGTGCGGAAAACTGAATACCTAGTTTGTGATGCAACGCGGAAACAAAACGGTAGAAATCTTTGCGCGTGACCGTGGGCCGCATCCAGTGACTCGAGACTTGAGACCTGAGATCACTCAAGCTTTTTAGTCACGGATCTAAAAGACCGACTATGACCTTAGATCGCCCCGCCGCCCCGCTTTCCACCTTCATCGTGTCTTTAACGATAAGTCGGGTCGTGGCTACGGCCTTAAAACCTGGCATAATATTATGCACCGGTGTAAAAATGCACTGGGAGAATTTTCCACTGAAATTTACCATGGGCACATAGTAGAGGTGAACTTTATTGACTCAGTGTTAAATTCTATGATGGCCCATAGTAATTTCAGTTATAAGTGAAATGAGCTACAGTATATGACGAAAATAATATGTACCATAGTAAAATAAATTAGAGCGCCAATTCAAAAATTGAACTGTGAGTTAGTAAAAAAATTCAGAGAGCTATCACAAAAAATACACGGAGAGAAATGTACAGTAAACGTTACTAGGCTTTCTGAAAAACATAGATGTGACGACTGTAGGAGCCAGGTAATAATTCCTATGTAGCACGTATGGAGGGTAGAGGTAAGGAGGAACAACTCCGTGTGTAGAAAGTATCCGTGAAATCGAGTTAATTAGGTGGCGCTGCTATAGCAAAAGGTCTTAATTTTCATTGGTGATCACCAAGGTCAGATCTTGCGATTGGTTACCCTTATTGCTTACGAGCGCTATTCGGGTACTTCTGGAACTATTATTTAATGCACTTTTACGGACACTTTTGCCGCTGATGCCCCATAAGAAATAGTCCTCCTTACCTCTACCCTCCATAGTAGCACAGTATCGAAAAATTCCGTCTGATATAACTTTGCGAGAATGTCATCATAGCCATGCCAGCACGGTAAATATTACCATGCCGTCTGCTTCAGCGCGATCCATCGAATATTCACATAACCTAAAACTGACACGCTGTGCTGTCTGGTCGCGCTCACATCGCTACAAGGTAGCACGAACTACCCAACACGGTAAATATTACCATGCTGCATAGATCCTTGCCAATAGAATAAAAGTGAAAATTACTTGAAATTAAGTTCCGGGCAACATGGGACTAAGAACAGTGAAAAATAGTAGAATTCACCATGTGACATATTGATATTTCCAGCGTTTTTTGTTTCACGGACTAAATACTAGGTGGCATGGTAATATTTACCTTGTTTTTCTACGTGCAAAGTAATATTTACTTGAGATTTCTCTCCGTGTATAATATAATATTCCGAAATCATTTAAAATGCTATTAGACTTTTTAAATTAAATAATTCGAAATTTTTTATTTAGTTATAGGGAAAATATATATACATTTTTTTTCTTGTAATTGCGATTTGAGCAACTGTTGGTCTTGGCGATGTTGAAATAATCTTTTCAGGTGGATTGGGTAGAAGGTTTAGTGCAATTTTTTCCAAGTGTCCGTCCTGGACATTAACATAGAATTCGCCATCGACCTAAAAGTGTTAAGAAAAATGTTATGTATAATATGTATGACTTCACAACACTAATCGTCAAAATAAAAATGTGTCGAATACTCCACCCCCAACTCCGAACAAGTTTCATCAATCATACTGTTATTTTTCCTCACAACCTATACAATGAGGCATACATTTTTATTGAATCACAATCACATCTAATTCGAAAAATAATGTAACTTCAAAAATGAACAAAGTTATGATTTATTTATTTGGTTGCTGCTTGAAACAAAACAGTAACTAAAAAAAAGTAACTTCGGTTTTTAGATAGAAAACACATGTTTTGGTTCGGAGCAGCTGATAGCGACATCAAAGACTAATTCGAATACCGGAGTAAAAAAAAGGAAAAAAAAATTTTCTAACAAAATTTTTTGTAAATGATTGTTTTTTTCTCCGACATAAGATTCAACATGCTGTTAGTGTAATCATGTCGGGTGAACTAATGCGGTTTATTATATACGAATTTTTTTACTAATCTGGTACATTCAAACTTTCCATCTTTTAATTTTTTTCAAATTTTGTTCAAACCCTTAAAGTTTTGTATAAAACTTTTTATTTCATAACTGTTAGTTTGCGAGATACTCGCCTGCGGCGATTAAAATGGGCCACCCTGTATATGAATTTTTATATCAAAATAAAGAAATGTCGGATAGCTATTGTTTTTGCGAGAGTGCCGGTTGCAGGTTAACCAGCAAATAAACATTTACATTCTTATTTTTTATTCGTTCACTGGTTATAATCACTTACCTAATTATTGTGGAACTCTTCACTAATATCTCACTTGATATTTCTGAACTTGATATTTTTATAAAACTGAATATATGTATAACACTTTAACAAACAAGCGTTAACTATCACTTATAACAGCGACCGAACCTTTATGTAAAAGTTTGGTCAAAGCACGAAACAAACAAAAAGCGCGCGTTGCTACTCACACGCATCCGTTTACTATGGGACGTTTTAAAATATAATAGGTGTCATTGTAAATTAGAAACGGATACATGTGACAAAATAGAAAACTGCTGAGGAAATCTTCCATATCGATTGGGTTACAGATTTGGTATAATGCAATGCATTTCATTTTACTATGGGAACATGGTGAAATAGAATTGAGCGCGAAGTTAAATTTTGATTGGTAATAATAGTTTTACTGTCGGGCCTTTGTTTTACTATGGCCTCTAGTAAATATTCATTGTTTTAATACGATATTTTTCTATTTTTATAGCAAAATTCTGGATAGGGTCCTTAAAGTTCACCTCTACTATGCGCCCATGGTAAATTTCAGTGGAAAATTCTCACAGTGTGCTTATTATTATGTTAGTTAACAATGGTCGGTGAAGGTGGAGTAGAAAAAAATGAGAAAAAAACGGGTAGGTGTAAGTATAGTGGTGAAAATGATAAGTGGACTCATTTTAGCAAGGTAGCGACCTTGGATATCTAAGTACACAGATAGTTACCGGTGAGATGTATTTCGCGAAGGCTCGTTGCTGCAGGTGGGTGCGAAAAAGTCGCCGCAATTGGGCTGTGTTTGGCATGTGAAATATTTGCATAGGATGCTTTTCTGGGCCCTTATATATAGGAATACAAAAATATACATATGACTGTGATTTGCCCAAGGAGTACTGGGAAAGTGTTGATAATTATCAAAATGTAATAACAGCAGCTGTCTGAAAGGATGTGTGCTCGTAAATAAATAGTTTTGAGGTGTCAAAAATCCCAACCCTCGAAGATTTTCTAAACTGATCACCTCAGTGACCGAACACCATACCAGAAATGGTGCAGCGATGTGTACAGTTTGATTTTACAAAATGGATTGCTATTCATTCACGATTGCTTACTTTTAGGTGCTGAGCTTAATCGATGCCTTCAAGGGCATTCTATAGTATTCTGTAGGATTGATTCCTATACTCAATTATATACCACAAATTGGGAATTTTTGATTCCCCAGATCTTCGATCAGGAACCCGAACGTTCAATTCCAGAAGTTATTCATGATTAGTCTGCATCATTCGATTGCTGATCTTCCCTATCAATAAAGAGAGATCTACAAGAATGACCAAAACTGGGCTTCGTTTGACAAATAAAGGACCTGTATGTTAAGGTAGTTGTTGCGTGGAACGATTTTTCAAAGGATTTCAACGAAACTTTTCTTGATTATTATTTAATAGTATACAAATAATATGAGCCTATTCCGATTAAAATCGACCACCCTAATTTTGAGATAAACGATATCAAAGTTTAGTAATTTTAGCATGGGCTCTTATGGAGAATAGAGAGTTACACACGAGATTTTCGAATAAAATCAAAACGCAACAAAGGAATTTGATAAAAATTTGACATGTTATAATAACCGAAGTTATAAATTACACATCAAAAAAAATTTGATCACGTCATTACTGAAATATAACTTGTAAAAATCTGAAAATTTTCATGAATACTATTTGATAGGGCTGTGCGGGTACTGAAATTCTTCGGGTCGGGTAAAATGGATTAGGTACTTTCCGGTCGGGTACCCGAAAATTTCGGGTACTCGAAAATTTCGGATTACTCAAAAATTTCGTATCACCCGAAAATTCCGGATTACCCGAAAATTGCGGAGTTTTTGAGAATTTTTTTCACGGCTGTTTTCGCTTCTCCAAAAATAACGCGAGTTCTAAAGTCCCCCACGAAAAAAATATATATGCTAGGATATATGCATGGGATATATCCTAGCATATATGCTAGAATATATGCTAGGATATACTCAAATTTGCCCAAAGATATATCCTAGCATATATCCTAGCATATATATCCTTGCATATATTCTGGCATATATCCTAGTATACATTCTGGCATATATCCTAGCATATATTCTGGCATATATCCTAGCACAGAGGTCGGCAGGCTTGGCGCAATGCGCCAACCTGGCTCTAAGTATCAATTACTACGGCCGTAAGTCCCCTCGGTCTACCTGAGAACGGTCAGTTGTCCTTACCTGAAAGTTTGATGGTAGGGGCAGCATTCAGGAGAAATAAAAGGAACTAAGGGGTGTGCGGTCTATTTGAGACGGCAAAAACTGCGTCTGACCGTCCAAGTCTTTTCATACCTGCATATCCCCACCCATACCTGCCAAATTCCTAGAAACGGCGTTAAAAGGATTAGTGCCGGTGAATGGGTTAAGTGGATTTACGGCTTTGGCTCCTTGGCCTAATGAGTGTGCCGACCCCTGTCCTAGCATATATTCTGGCATATATCCTAGCATATATTCTGGCATATATCCTATCATATATTCTGGCATATATTCTGGCATATATTCCGGCATATATTCTAGCATATATTCCGGCATATATTCTCCAGCGTATATTTTTAGCATATATTCTAACATATATTGCTATATATACGTTGAATAGTTTATTAAAAAGAAAAAAAATCTAGATACGTTGGCGTGAAAAAATTAGCGGCAAATTTTTTTTTTTGAAATATTTATTGTACAAATTTCTCAAGTTTAAAATATTTATATTAAATATGTAACTTTTCCGGTATGTTTTAAACCTCCTAACATTTTTGAGGTTGTTTCGGTAATGTAGCCAACATGTTAT
Organism: Tenthredo livida; assembly: GCA_963992785.1. NCBI lineage: Eukaryota > Metazoa > Arthropoda > Insecta > Hymenoptera > Tenthredinidae > Tenthredo > Tenthredo livida. The sequence continues at coordinate 8,940,929 of OZ023073.1, forward strand.
AACGTGCGTTGGCAATAATATTACCGTGATTTACACTCAATTCAATTTCTTCATCGTTGGTATCATTAGCAGCCGATGGTGAAGGCCTGGAGACATAATTCCTTTGGGTGCCTGAATTTTTCACTCCAACATTTTACTTGAACCTAAAACAATTATGTATAATTAACTACCGAATTCATTATGCAAAAATGTATAATTTGAATGAATTGATAATTTTAATAATACAATAGGCTCTTACCGGACACTTCCATCACTATTGCGTGGAAACATTTCCAACCACCGAATGCCATTTTCTTCGTATCGTGCCATTCAACTACATCCATTTTTTTCGGATCATGATCTTCGCTCAAAAATTCTCCGAAATCGAAATCCTTCATGTGCTGAATATCGATTCCTGACGTCATCTTCTTGTCATCTCTTCCACCTACCCATTTAACTAATACCCACATTTTTTTCAATGACCAAATAATTAATTAATTGATTATTTTATTAAACCCGTCCACCTCGGCTAGCCCTATATGTTTTGACAATCAACAATTGAAGACGAGCAAATCCTGACTCTGTGACAACGCTAAATTGAAAAATAAAAAACCCTCGTCGGTAGCGCCTGATCGGTAGTTAGCGTTATCACAGAGTCAGGATTTGCTTGTCTTCAATTGTTGATTGTCAAAAAATATAGGGCTAGCAGAGGTGGACGGGTTTGATAAAATAATCAATTAATTAATTATTTGGTCATTGAAAAAAATGTGGGTATTAGTTAAATGGGTAGGTGGAAGAGATGACAAGAAGATGACGTCAGGAATCGATATTCAGCACATTAAGGATTTTGATTTCGAAGAATTTTTGAGCGAAGATCATGATCCGAAAAAAATGGATGTAGTTGAATGGCACGATACGAAGAAAATGGCACTCGGTAGTTGGAAATGTTTCCACGCAATAGTGATGGAAGTGTCCGGTAAGAGCCTATTGTATTATTAAAATTATCAATTCATTCAAATTATACATTTTTGCATAATGAATTCGGTAGTTAATTATACATAATTGTTTTAGGTTCAAGTAAAATGTTGGAGTGGGAAATTCAGGCACCCGAAGGAATTATGTCTCCAGGCCTTCATCATCGGCTGCTAATGATACCAACGATGAAGAAATTGAATTGAGTGTAAATCACGGTAATATTATTGCCAACGCACGTTATAACATGTTGGCTACATTACCGAAACAACCTCAAAATGTTAGGAGGGTTAAAACATACCGGAAAAGTTACATATTTAATATAAATATTTTAAACTTGAAAAATTTGTACAATAAATATTTCAGAAAAAAATTTGCCGCTAATTGTTTCACGCCAACGTATCTAGATTTTTTTTCTTTTTAATAAACTATTCAACATATATATAGCAATATATGCTAGAATATATGCCGGAATATATATGCCAGAATATATGCTAGGATATATGCCAGAATATATGCTAGGATATATGCCAGAATATATGCTAGGATATATATGCTAGGATATATATGCTAGGACAGGGGTCGGCACACTCATTAGGCCAAGGAGCCAAAGCCGTAAATCCACTCAACCCACTCACCGGCACTAATCCTTTTAACGCCGTTTCTGGGAATTTGGCAGGTATGGGTGGGGATATGCAGGTATGAAAAGACTTGGACGGTCATACGCAGTTCTTGCCGTCCCAAATAGACCGCACACCCCTTAGTTCCTTTTATTTCTCCTGAACGCTGCCCCTACCATCGAACTTTCAGGTAAGGACAACTGACCGTTCTCAGGTAGACCGAGGGGTCTTACGGCCGTAGTAATTGACACTTAGAGCCAGGTTGGCTCCGAGAGCCAGGCCGTGCCGACCCCTGTGCTAGGATATATACTAGGATATATATGCTAGGATATATACTAGGATATATATGCTAGGATATATACTAGGATATATATGCTAGGATATATACTAGGATATATATGCTAGGATATATACTAGGATATATATGCTAGGATATATACTAGGATATATCTTTGGGCAAATTTGAGTATATCCTAGCATATATTCTAGCATATATGCTAGGATATATCCCATGCATATATCCTAGCATATATATTTTTTTCGTGGGGGGTGAACGGTCATTTTCGAAAATTTCGAACTGATGTCATTTCCGAAATCTCGTATAGTCGAAAAGACAATTTCGTAAAAATCTGAAAAAATTCCCAAAAATCCTGCGTTACGTATTAAAACGTTCAAGCAGTTCACAGTGGACTGGCATCTGATGCTGTTCATTTACATAATTTTTTTAGAAAAAACCATGAAAACGAATGGAAACAAACGTTTGCCCACTTTGGCTCGAGGCGGATAAATTTTGGTATCTGACAGAGGATTTTTGAGAATTTTTTCAGATTTTTAAATTGGGGCTCTAATGTTGGCGTTTTATGCATTTTTCAAAATATGGCGGCTTTTCGAAAAAATCTGAAGAACGTTTACCGAGTTCACATGGAATTCTCCATATACATACATACATCGTCTGCAGGATGGACCCAGGATGGATCTATACAGTGGTGCACGAATTCACCTGAAGCTTATACCTTTACATGCAGCTTTTGCCATTCAAGTTGGGATATTTTTCCCTGGTAGATTTCATTGCAGCAATTATTGAATTGTTCAAGATACAGTATCATAGTAGTGTCGAAGGGGGATGAGTTCTTCGAACACAGCGCGGCAGACTAATGTGTCTTAGACTGTTTTTGCAATTAGCCACTCAATTTCTCCTTATAATCATTAATTCTATGTGCTTGTTCAGAAGACATCCGTTCTACATTCTCTATTCCTTATTTTCCGTTGATCAATTTCTCCGATTATTCGATCCCTGTACTATCTCTGTATCCCGATATGTACCGTCTATACGTTGTCCTCTTATTCACACATCTTGTGTTTCCGTGAGCAATGAATTTTGTAAGACAAAGTTCTGAAATCGGCATATTTTTTTTGCTTATTCAACAATTTCTTACATTATAGAACAAAGATTATTACAAATTTCGCTGAGATAATGCTGCTATATTCTTCTTGTCCTACATACGTGTAATGCGGCTACTCGCAATTCGATATGCAAGTTCGTATCTCGTTTAGTTCGGACCCACGCATCAATATGACAGTGGTGAGCGAAAATTGGTCAGACAGCTGGTTGAAAATCAAACTCTAAGACGATCGGTCGCATGGTGAATATGTATACCAACATCACCAGGATCAAGAATTATGGAGTTGCGTACGTGAGCTACATATTGCATGACCAATCAAGGATAACAACCGTGGTGCGGGGGGGTATAAGAACGACGGAGTAGCGGCGGTCCGAGGTCTACGTCTTCGCGCGTTCGTCGTTATATTATATATTATATATATATATATATGAAGAGGCGAGGGAAGGAGGAGTATTGTTGGGGAAGTCCGACCTCCGCCCTCCCCTTCCCTTCTTCATCTATCGCCATTCTACTGCAGATAAAATCTGCAATTAATTTGGCGCGAAGCAATCGGGGGATTTCTGAATAAAACACGCACTGCAGACTCTCGTTACGAATTTCGTTACAAATTTCGTTACGAATTTCAAGGTCAGGGTCGGAGCAAGGGTTAGGATTGAGATTTTTCGGAAATCTCTCTCATAATTCTTTGCTTTTTGATCTGCACTACAAATAAAAGTTCCTATGAGTAGTATCTGGGTCACGACTTACGAGATGAGTATTCGAAATTGTTCATTTTTGGGAATATTGACGCTGAGAAAGAAGAAAATTGTTCAGAATATGATATGCTCTGCGAAGCTATATGGAGTTTTCAAACTGGGAAAAGCGTTCTTGAAACAACGAAGAGAGAAATGCGGCCAGGAATTTGAGGCACTCTACCCGTTGTTATTAATACTGTTGTAAATAGTTTATTTTAAGACCTATACTGCATACGCCAATACTAAAGAACGATGCTTGTTAGAGTCCGGCGTACGGAAACGACCCGGTACACCGCAACGTTCTCCGCCTATATGCCCGTGGCGTCGAGCCAAGCGTGGAGTAGAGCACGAGACATTTTTTGAATTAGTCTAACGCGAGCTACCGCTCAGGAGACACCCGTAGGAGACTTGCTTGTTTCAAGGTAGATCCAGAGTTTTACAGTTTCTTGTTATAGAAATAATCTTACTCGGTTTAGGTTTCCGCTCGTAACAAACTACAGACTATTGGAGTTATACTCCAAAACCGAAATCATGCGGGTACTCTTTAAAATATTCTCTCACGATTAACGCAATGTGAAACTACATTTTCAAAGACTGCTATGCAGCTATAGTGACTTGGGTTTGATATTCAATTCTCAACAAAGATCAGCCTTTGAGTTTAATCTATACAGGTTTAATTTTCTTGTAACTTTCAAGCGATCGTCTATCCAGTGTTTTGATCCTGTGATTAAAAGGTAGAAACGTTTCTTCCGCGTATAAATCTTCGTTCGTTATAATATACTATAATATATATACACATCCGTAAGTTTATAATGGTCAACCTCGTTTGATACGATTGAAAGTGGAATCTTTGGAAACATATATTTTTATTTTTGAACTCCGACGCTCATTATCATCGTTTTCGGAAGACCCGAGCAAATCTTTTTCCGTTGACACATTATAATGACATAACTTGAATATTCGTGATAAACTAATTAGGTATATATACATATATATATATATATATGGCACTGTTATAAGAAAGTGCGGTGAGTTTAAAAAATAGAAAATATAACGTTGCGATCGGGGGCGCGATTCTGGATCTTTCGACGTTAAATTTTAGCGCCCGTGCTATCGTTGCGTTTGCCCCGCTAGCACCCGTTCACCTACGCTGGCCCCTATATGTTTTGACAATAAAAAATTGAAGACGGGAAAATTCTGATTCTGTGATAACGCTATAACTACCGATCAGGCACTACCGACGAGAGTTTTTAGCGCTCGCGGTAACGCTAAGCATTCGTTCAGGTTAAGGCCGTAATTTCATTTGCTAGTTAGCGTTATCACAGAGTCGAGTTTTGCTTGGGTTCAACTGTTGATTGTCGATAATGAACGTTCAAGTTGCTCGACGACCTTGTATTTGCCACCCGAAAACAAAGCATATAGACGGTAGCGGAGGTGAGAGGGAACTCGCGGGGAAGTACAACGATAGCACGGGCGCTAAATGTTAACGTCGGCGCTATACAGTAACGCCAAGAGATCCAGAATCGCCCCACAGGTCGTTGAATATATTGGCAAACTCGGTACGAGTATCTTAAATGTGAGCCGAATAATTTCCGCAAAATGAATAAACGAATAAAATACTAGAAGGTATAAGTTTCGATGTCAAGGTGTTTTGCGGTTTTGAAAATCAATGTAGACGACGGTGGACGCGTAGGTAGATTACAAACGAGCGCTGTGCGGCGGCGCCACCTCCGGGATCAACAAAGCAAAACAGGGACAACCGCGCGTGCGTGAAAAACACGTCCTTGTCACTTTTTTTTTCATCGTTACTTCTGTCACGTTAACACTAAAAAAACAACGAACAACACTGAACACACAGAAAATATGTGTGTGTTTCATTTATCTTGATGCGCAAATTGCAACCGAGTAAAAAATACCTGAATAATGTTTCGGAGGCAGGCGATCCGCAAGCAAATATTTCCGAGGTAACCCCAAAACACATTGCGTAGTTTTCTTCGGGATCGAAAATCCGCACACCTTGATAACTCGCTCATATATTCCAGTTATATTTAAATAGGAAAGTTTTCTTATCGATGTAATATATGTATTACATATAAATCGATTGTCACTTGACCAACGGCCATGTAACATCCCAATCGAGGCATTATTAAGGTTATGCTAGGTTAAGTTTCAAGAAACACCTGCAAACTCAGTGGAATTGAAAAAAAAACACGTTTAAATACATATCTTACTTCAGACTCGTAGCGTATTTCTTCTTTCTTTCATTTTCTTTCATTTTCTCTCTCTCTCTCTCTCTCTCTCTCTCTCTCTCTCTCTCTCTCTCTCTCTCTCTCTCTCTCTCTCTCTCTCTCTCTCTCTCTCTTTCTGTCTCGTCGAACGTTTATTATCAACAATCAACAATTGAACTCAAGCAAAACTCAACTCTGTGATGACGCTAACTAGCAGATGGAATTACGCCCCTAGCCCAAACGAATGGTTGGCGTTACCGCGGGTGCTAATGACTCTCGTCGGTAGTGTTCGATCGGTAGTTAGAGTTATCACAGAGTCAGGATTTCCTCGTCTTCAATTGTTGATTGACACAACATATAGGGGATAGAGCGGAGGTAACGGGTGCTAAAAGTTAACGTCGGTGCTTCGTTATTGCTGAGAGATCCGGAATCGTGTCCCTAAGCGATCGATTGACTCCAAATGCGTTCGCTATATACTAAGTGTGTGCTTTGAGGAAATTCGGAACGTTTGGTATTTCCAGCCAAGAGCAGTCCGAGCAAGCTCAATCCGCTCCATGATTGTGAACTGATTATATTGAGTAGCTGTAGAACTAATACACATAATTTGAAAAAATGGAATCTTCGAGTAACACCTTTGATCAAGGCACAGAAAATACATATATAAAGAGTATTCGTGGATGCGGGTCAATTATTGATGCTTGATAATGAATGCACAATGAATTGAATACAAATTCCTTCAACAAGTGACCCGTATCCACGAATACTCATGGTACACACAGGTGAATTCCTAACGACCGCCCGCTGAAACTATTGTTAAGGCCTCAAGTCGAAACCAGCGACTGTTTTAGTGGCTATCAAGTCCTCGATTGTCTAGTAGCAAACAATTGCCAATTTCGGCTTACAGCCAGCTCAATCAGACTGTTAACAGACGAACGTTAGGAATTCACTCCGGATGATTATAAATTTTGAGAGCAAGATTGATTCATGCTGAATGTGGTGTAAATATCAGTAATTATTCAGCAGAGTATATATTGTGTATATTGTGTATATTTTCACCCTTGATTAGCTCAAAAACCGCTCAGCAGCGCCATGGTTGTGTAGATCAAAATGAGCTATTACCGTACTATGTGATCTGAATCTCAATTCGCTCAATTCTCGATTACAAGCTAAATTCCGAACGTACCTCGAAACGACTATAGTTTTGGAGCAGCATAGAAGCTTGAAACGGTTCAATTCCCAGCACAACATTTACTCAAGTCATTATCTCGTTTTCTTGGTGGGAGGTAGTAGCGTGTGGAAATTTATAGCCATAAAAATGTAGAAAGCAGTGGGAAACTTAGCGCATATTTGTTAATTTTGTTATTCCCTAAACTGTAAACAGTTGGATAAGTCACGAGCAGAAGTAACCCATCCTTTAGATAGATCGGTTCTATTAAAAAACTCTTTATTAGCTGAAATTTGACTCAGTTTGAATTAACAAAAATGGTTTTGTGTCAAGCAGTGAATGAACAAGAGGAGATGCCGGGCCACCGTCAGCCTAGTTCCCTAGAGGGGCTCAGTTTGGGGCGTGTGTGCCAGCAACTCGACGGAGTGTGCCGTCGCCTTCAAGTACGTTCTCAGGAATCAACTGCCGGCCAAGTACTTGCCTATGCGAAACAAACCATCAGGCCTTATTACGTCAACACCCTTCCTGCTCGCCTCCGCTCTCAGGTGATCGAGGAAACTTCGAAGATGCTTTACGGCCCTTCGTCGGACGGCTCTACTTTGATATCCGGACCGGCGCCGCTCTATTTACTTGCGCTTTTACTTGGCCATGATATCAGACACCTCAAAGTTAATCTGTGTTGCTATTATGGATGCAGTCATCAAACATCACTGCTGAATCTACTCACTACTGAAGGAGTTGGAATTGAATCTTTGGAACTAGCTCGCTCAGCGCTGCTTAGGCTGGACTGCAAACTGCTTCGTACCTCTTTACTGAATATGAAAAATCTCAGGAGTTTAACGCTGAGGAACATAGCAAACGACGCGGTACTTCAAGTGGTTGGAAAATCCTGTCCTAAGCTTGTGGTTTTAGATGTCGCTTGCTCTAGGCAAGTCACAGACATTGGACTTAAGCAGTTACTGCTGCAAGTTGAACTTCGTGACAAAATTTCACAGCACCTTCCCCGACAAGAGCCTACCAGCTGGTCTCGCCTAAAAACTCTACTCTCAAAACTAAAACTAAAGAGTTCAAAGACTGAAAAAAACAACAAGCATGGGGTACTGCTGGAATACTGTGAGAGCAGAAACTTCCTATGCGACACACTCAGGGTTCTGAATGTTGCTAATACCGGCGTAACAAGCGCAGGGGTGCTTCTGGCTCTGGTGCATGTGCCCAGACTAGAATCTTTGGCTGAATACAACCACATGGGAAGAGTGGTAGAGATTATGAACAGAGGAGTAGCTGGTCTGAAAGCGCCCTTCAGTCTTACTCAGGCTCGTAGTGCCCGAACAACGCCAGCTAGACTGGAGCTTTTAGCTCAAGCTTGCCCAAAGGTTGAGAAACTGCATATTTCTGAGCCCCACCATCCCCCTGAGGCGCTGAGACTCTTCTCCTACGTTACTTCACTAAGTGTTCATAGCATCCCGGCGCAGAAGCAATGGCTTGAGGGCTTCTACGACTACCTACGTACCAACGGACAAAAATTGCACGAACTAAACCTGAGGATAATGCAGAGCGAAAGTCCCCTACAGTTAGATCTCAGAGAAATATTTTCAAGCTGTCCGAATCTCAGAATATTATCCAAAGATGGTTCAGATGTGATTTGGAGTGACGGACCTGACCCTCCGCCTCTTAGGCATCTCACAAAAGTTCAGCTCGGTCGTACGGTCAGTGCGTTAACAATAACAAAAATTCTTTCCCTGGCACCGGAACTAACAGCATTACACGTTCATAGTTGTTTTGATCTTACAAACGCTCATTTAGAAAAGTTGCTGAATGTTTCTGCAAATTCAAAGAGCGATAGAAAATCAGAGAAATGTGAAAACAGTCTGGTGAAAAATTTAACTTGCTTTTACATATACGAGGCTAGCAATGTGTCAGCCTCAACTGTTCTGAACATGTTCAACAGCTGCACAAAACTTAGGAGAATCGGAAATTTGGCTAATTGGGGCCTTGACTGCGAAGGGGTAAGAATATTGCGAGGAGCATTGGCTCGCGCCAATCTAGATGTCGATTTATGCCCTGGTTCCCATTGGTTTTGGAGTAATTGTATCCAATAGCATTACTTTTCTAAATTGCTGCTTCCCCAAAGTGAACATCTACGTAATTCTTAAGTCCATGACGAAATCGACTATGTTTTATTACTAGAATTGTTAAGTGATCAGTACTACGTTCATACATAGCAGATTTACTGCAGTTAAGAAACGCCAAAATGGTAGCGTATTTGTTTAATGATCTGAAAATTTTGCTTCAGGCAAACAGTTGCTGCAGCAGTTGGTTTGAGACTTAATTATGGATTCTTCAATTATGTATTACATAGACCTATTCGCATTTAAGCTATACATAAACTAGTTTGTACAGTACTATTAGCTTAGTAAAACAAACTTGATGAATTTTCGTGTTGATTAGGCTTGTATAATAAAATCTAATCCTATATCAATCAATGTAACCGATCGTTTTGTGACTCAATTTTTCAAGCTGGTTACCTATATTGAATTATTCAACTAATTAGAATAAGTAGAATGCCGATACTAAAGTAATCGGAGCTTCTAACTTAGAAGTAGTAATAAAATTAAACTGTAGGCGAAAATAGCTATGCAATATATATGATGTGTTTACGAATAATTATTTTATCATTGGTTTGCTGAGATATCAGAGTTTAGTTTTAACACAGATAAAAACACTACCGCTCGGGAAGTTTTTTTTTTTCTTTATATATATGGGGTGTTCCACGTCCAACGGACCGGTTTTTGGCCGGAGGTCATCGAAAAAGGGCAAGCTTTATTTGAGCCTCTTCGAAGTAATTTCGGTCACAATATCGAGGCAATTTGTGTGACCCTTCAAGCAGAAAAAAAGATGAATCACATATTTCCGAAATTTTACTTGCTCTCGACTTGCTCAAAACTTTTAAAAAAAATTGAAGAGCCACATATTTTAAGAGAGCTCGTTTATACACGTAGAATGCACTATGAGGAGTTATGATTCCGTTCATGCATAGCTGAGATACTTGGAGTTGAAAATGTGTCGAATTAAGTTTTTGGTGGCGATACATATTGTACCAATAATTTTCATGCTCTGTAACTGTTGGAGGCATCTCATGTAGTAACAAGGAATTTGAATCTGCATTGGCGTCAAATTCGATGACTCTGGCCAAAAACCGATCTCTTCACGTGGAATACCCCATACCGTGAGGATTCGTGGAGGCGCACCATAGGACGCCTGCATGCAGGCAACTCAAACATCAAGCGATTAGGTTTTGTTCCCACGTAGCCAATGGGCACGCATAAAACCGAATCGCTTGACTTCTGAGTATAGTACATGAAAAAAAACTCAGTCCGATTGAAATTGTCGAGGCTTGCGGGCATGGCGAGTTGAGGTGGACTACCCCATATATACTCGACTTGGCCAAAACTCTCACCATTTTAAATTCTTTTTTCCCTCTAGTATGTTGTTTGTCATCACAAAAAATCCCACCACACCAAGTTCTACATTTTTTTAAAAATTGGTCTGGTCGTTATAATGTGAAAACGCAAAACACTGTTCGACGACTCCGATTTGAATGAGATTTGGAGGGATGAATCTCTGTGAAGAAGAAAATTTTTTGAGCCATTAGCGAAGGTGGGCATGGATCTGGTTTGGGAGGTACAGGGAAATGAATTTTTTTCATTTCAGATATACTAAATTTTTTGTTCTGGTATATTCACAATTTGTTCGGATCTAACCATGAGTGAATGTTATTAGCTGTATACTTAGTAGCCTGGAGAAGGTGGAAAATTAATATCGTAAATAAAAAAAAATTCATTTCCCTGAAAAAGACAATAGAAGTTTTCACGTTTAAGTTCACGTATACCTATACATAGTATACCTATAGGTATGTATGAAATTTACTCTTATCGCGCAGGTGATACGAAAGATTTCAACTAACCTTATCGGCTCTCCATACCTCTACGTGTATAAGAAGCAAATTCAAAAATTAATTTCTTAAAAACGGTGTAGTGAATCGACTTGAAATTTTGCACGGAGTCGTTATACCTATTCGCGCGTATCCTCGATAAATTTCAACGAATTCCCATAATTATGCGTTAGGTGACCACCCTCCTTATTAGGTAGTACTGTCGCATAACGATTTCCCGTACAGATATCGATGAAATTTAATATGCTCGTAGCTGTTGGCTCAAAAATGATTCAGTTAAATTTTTGTAAAGATTAGGAGCCCGAGAGAAAAGTTCGGAGCATTTCCATTTTCACGTGTCTAACTCGTAGTCTCATGGAGAATCACGCTTTTGGCAATTTCAAACAAAGATTATGAAATGACTACCGTTCAGATTCGAATGAAATTGCACAGAATAATAGTTCAATATCTGCTGAACATTTCAGATGCTTGAAAACACAATTTAGGAGCGTGTGATAAGAAAGATAAGCAGTTGAAAATTGAAAACTGCGAATAGCTGAGAATGATGTATCGTATGTGGCAACGCCGTAAGGCGTAAAAGAGGTTAGGACGCGCGCGGTCCAAAATGCTACGGGCTGGGTACATGAGTAAATCTTAATATAGGTTCCGTAATTCCATTTTTTTTCTGCAATTCGGCAAGTGATCTTGAATATGAACGAAAATCATGTTACTCTGCTTGAGTGTAGTAAAAACATCATACGACGTTGCCAAATACTAACCGACTCAAATGAGAGCCAGAATGAACTTGACTACACTGTTAAAAATTTCGATTGTAAATTTACTAAAAAAGTGTAGGAAGTTTTTTACGAATACGGTAAAGTAAAATTTACTATACATATTTTCTGCAATTTTGAAAATCTGGTTTGCATATTAGCTGTACTATTATGATAATATCATTTAACAACGGTATAGTAATTTTAATAAAACGGAATATCATTATTGAAATGATAAATTGTGATTTTAATGTTTGAATGTAGCTTAATTTTCATGACAACGTATATTGAATTCCAAATACCGGTAGACTAAGTTTACTAAACACGTACATATCAAATTTAACATCCGATTTTTCCTTTCTACTATGTTTAGCTTTAGCGCAGGTCCTAAATTGTGAAAAAAAATTAGTTTTTACCAGAGTTTATGCGTTTGAACACGTAAATGACCATCGACATATGATTAACACCAGAGAAACGCATTTTCAATTCGCTAAAAACGCTAATAATATTTTGGTCGTAACCGGGATTTGAACCCACGCCCGCTCGCATTCGCTCGTATTATTAGTCGCACGCCCTATCCACTACGCCAAACTACCTATTGATTGTTGTTCGAATGTCTTTTTATTTGTTCGGAGCCTACACATCATACAATAGCTTTATATGTCATCAAGCTTCATAGTGAAACTCAAGGTTGGACTTCGAGTTCAGATAAAATGCATTGCAATATGTATCTTCTTCTTCACCGACTATTGAACTTGACATGCGTTTTTGATAAATTTCTACTACAACCTGGTGTTTAGTAAATTAACAAAATCACTCAATGAATTTCACATTAAGTTTCGGAAATTCATCAATGTCATGAATTTACTCGGGCGATTTAACACAAATGCGATAGATTTACTAAGCTGGTCTTGTGAATTTGAAAAACAGTCAAATTATTTTGCTGTCAAGTATAGTGATATAAGAAATTCAGTTGCAAATTCCGGGACCGCGTCATTTCCCTAACGCCACTGTACAGAACCGTCGAATGCCCAAATTCTAGCCTTTGTGTTTCTCTTATCAAGTGTGGTGAAATCAAAAATTTAATTTTAAATTTATGAATACCGCATAGTAATTTAAATTGCTAAGACGAATTGTTGATGCTAAAAGTCTGTATGAAAATTTTCTCGTGCACTTGTTAAGTACATTTAGAAGTATGTCCAGCAAATTCCAAACATTCTTTAGTAAATTCACAAACACAATACAATTACTATACAAATTAGTAAATTTATGATACACTTTTGTGCTTTTCGTATCAAGTTCAATGAAATTACGAATTTTTTCGCAAATTTAAAAGAAATCCATAGTAATTCACATTGCTTTGCCGAATTTGTGAAATTGGGAGTCTTTTGTATAGTAAATGTGTAGTAAATTCACAAACATTTTTAACAGTGTAGCTATGTACCGACAGTACTACCTTAAGAGATATTTGGAAAATGAAAACAATGTAAAAAAAAAAAAACTTTTTCTTGACACATGCACCTAAAGTCCTCCTTTGCGCATCGTCTACGCGCACCCAAAGCAGACTTTTAGCGTACCGGTGTGCAAAATATTTTGCGCACCGCTATGCGGTGCGCAAAGGGATTTTGCACACTGGTACGCTAAAACCGGCTTGGGTGCACGCAGACGGCACACAAACGAGAACCTTGCGTTGCATGTATCGAGAAAAATAGTGTTCGAGATACGCGAGGCCAAACTCGTTTCTTGCTCACCACTCGTCTGAAGGCAGCACGAAGCCGAGGCTCGTTTGGCCTCTTGTATCGAAATATACTATTCTTTCCCTTCATTCCATTTTTAACAAGAAAATCTTACGTAAGAGGCAGTGGGGGGGGGGGGGGGGCGACCACCTTACGTCGGCTTATGTAAGGGGAGGAGGGGGTTGGAAAATGAGTAAAACGGCTTGACGTAATTTATGGACGGTCCGTATGGAATAAAATCGTCATTTCAATTCCCTGATATCGATCCATTTGATAAGATAGGCACTTTGAGGTAGTTGAAGGTAAGTAGGACAACTATCCTATATTGATTTCAGAATTAATCCATACGAATTGAATTTGGCATATGCAACGTACTTAAATGAATTCAACCTCATCAATCGTTTATACTCTCGGATTAAATTGGCAATAAAGTGAAACTCCCCTTAACGGACACCTCTTAATAGCGGACGCTCTAGAAATCCCCGGCAGAAAAGCATTGGATCTGGTGGGAAATACACTTCTTAATAGTGGACGCTCTTAATAACGGACGCGGACATTTTTGACGATGCATTTTTCGAAACATAAACTCCCAAATAGCGGACACATTCGCAAAATTTCGAATATGATTACTTATTTTTTTCCGAACGATTGTTTTGGTTTTTTATCTGCCGTGTATGCTGCGAACACGCTCCTGTCGGTTCTAGCTTTTCCACAATGCTCGCTATATTTCGAGCACAAGTCCAGCGCCGAACGGCGTATAGAAATGCTTCTTTTGTAGTTTTCAATATATTTTATGATATGACAAAGTTGCTAAAGAAAAAAAGAATAAAACGAAATTGTAGGTATTAGCATGCTCTACAAGTTTGATACTGTATGTATTTTTAATTTCCACAACAGAAGTGACCAGTCAGTTAACAGATTTTTTATGATACCAAAATAATCATAGCAACATAATCATAGCGTGTAGACCCGGCAATAGAACTTGAATCGTAGAGCGCAAAAAAACTCGACACTTAATCATGCGGTCAGAATTTTCGTATCACGACGGGGAGCGAAGTTATCGCTGAGAAAAAAAATTTTCGTGTGCGCACACGACTCAGTCGGGTTCCACACAATAATCAATCGGGTGCTGCACCAGAATCCGTGCACAGTAACCAGTCTGGTGCCGCACACGAGTCATTCGTGTGCGCACACGAATGAGTAATGTTTCTAAAATATTTCAGCCAAAAATTTTATAGCACATGACTGACTAATGTTTGTCACACGATTGGTTCTGGTTTCGTACCGTAACCAGTCAGGTGCTTCACACGACTCAGTCTGGTCTGAGACGAGCAATTACTGCGCATAACCTCCTAACCTTTACATTATTCACTTGTGTCGTCTATGTGACATGTGCAGCAACTTTTAATAAGTTTTAAATTATTTATATACATATAAAACCCGATTGATTATTGTGTGGAACCCGACTGAGTCGTGTGCGCACACGACTCAGTCTAGTGTAAACTAATTTTTCTTCTATTTTTTTCCTGCACACGACTGAGTCTGGTGCAGAACACGAACCGGTCGGGTTCTAATCTTTCCGTGTACACGATATTAGACTGACAATTTTGATAGTTTCACTGGTAATTTCACCGTGATAAAAGTTGGAGAACATCGTGAATGATTTTTAATTTTTTCCGACCTGCCGCCCTCTGCTTGGCCAGATCCGAATGCGAAAAATAATCCGTCGAATACCACTCGAACTTCAAAATGAATCGGTTATTTCCCTCATGTTTTTCAATGGCAACACCCCCAGTCCCGGAAACTGAGTTTTCACTCACGGCCGACCCCTCTACGAAACCCAAAAAAAAAAATCGCTGCCTACCCGAAATGCACGGTTGCCCCATTCGTACGCATGCTTTGACTGGACTAGCTAGGAATAACGAAATATGCATTTGCCGAAGATTGACCTTGGATTTCATCACTTTTTTTTATTTTTTATTATTAATACTGAATAACTTTCGCAATTTTGTACCGATTCAAGCGAATCAAAGATTTTCTGGAACGCCTCTAGATTTCACACATTCTGCAAAAAAAAATCTCGCGAACCAGATGATTCTTGCAGAAGTTATAGCCATTCAAAGAAATTAATAATTACCAGATTAACAAAACCGGGATTTTGCTGAAAAAAATTGAAATAGCCGGACAGGGCTTGAAAATTTGAAACGAAATTCGATGATCCGCGTCCTTGAAAATAAACCTCGAAATAAACCACAGAATGATATGTTTAACCCGCTGGGCTACACCACTTCCGTCGCCACGCTGAAATACAGCCTGGGTCACCGCAGTGACCCGAAAGTTCTACCCTTTATAAAAGTGATTCAAAATGTTTGTTTTTATAAGTTTAATAGTAGAATAGAATCGTCATAATGTCCTGAGTAAGACTATGCAAGAACGAATATCATATCTTCATTTTGTAAAAAGTTATTTGAAACAGAAGACGAAAAGGCGCAGAATTAAGTGAAAAGTGACTTTTGTTTTTTAATGATATTTACTTTGTCATTCATTGAATTGAACAAAGTCAGTGTATTCTTCAATCTGGAGACTGCCCTCTAGAAAGCCATGGATGCGGTTTTTCGGTTACTTCCGAAAAGTATATTCATTTTACAGAATGAAAATGGACTTTGGCGCTAATGTAAAAAGTTACGTTTTCGGCTGCTATTCCATGCAGAAGTAGACTTTTTGAACATGATATGGGAGTATTTGAAAGCTTCACATGTCAGCTGAAGAAAGAATGAAATTGAAAGAAAAATTGAAAAACTGTCAACCGATGGACTACACCATGGGTCACAGAAGACCCGAAAACTCACTTTTATGCGCACTGCTCGAAAACAAAAAAAAAAAAACACAAAAAAAAATAATGACGCACCTGTACCCTAGCAGTACCTGTACCCTGGCGTAGCTGGCTCTAATTTTCCCCTAATTTTCAATACAATAGTCACGCTCCCAGAAAGACTTCCTTTGCAGGAGCGTAACTTTTAGGGTGCTGCCAGGTCACTGGTGACCCAGGTGTTGCCCAGCGGGTTAATTGCCAAGTGATTTGAATTTTTGGTCCCAACCTGCCAGGATAATTTGAAATGTAATCAGCCATAAACACGAGAATTCGTGACAGCTTTAGATATATATGGCTCTTATACAAAAAACGTCGACACTCTGATCATTGAACGTATATATCGACAGCTTAATAACATAGTCGCGTATGCGCCAAAAATGGCTTTTTTCGAGGTCACACCGACGTATCTCCAAAAAATTGTTCTCTACATTGGAAATTCTTCGATGAATAAAAACAGCCATTATCCATAATTCGGTATCATAGTCACGTATCTCCACGCTTACGTGGTTTTGTTATAGATAATTTCTAAACTGCATAATTCCATAGATTGATAGGAATCTACTCATTTTTGAGATATGCATGTATTTTTGAACTTTTCCGAGTATCAAATGATTTGTAACATGGAAACGTATCTCCATATACCTTGTGGAGATACCTTCTTCTGTTACCGAACCGGACTGTACATACGTCTGTTTCATACAGATTAATGGCACTTACGCTTCTGTGTTTCAAATTTTTATTTATACCACGAAAACGTTTCAAATACATTCACTAGTACAAAAATGAAAAAAAAAGGGAGATACGTTCCTGTCACATAAATATCAAAAAATACCGAAATCCTGGCGCTTACCACTTACGTGATTATGTTATTAAGCTGTCGATATGTAGATATATTTGAAAATTAAGTAAAATTTTTCACTTACTTCGGCCAGGCCGTGCGTTTGAAGCAGCAAACTGATAAGTTTTGTATCAGTTTGAAAGATCTTGTAGGTCATGTGTAATTGTTTTCCCGGCGGATTTTCCGGTGGTGTCGCCAGCGCGGAGCATCTATTAAGAGATAAAATAAACTTTGAAAATATATCGATTGATGCAAGTAGAATGTTGCCTAGAAAAAGCAACAGTTATAAAATCTCATAAATGTCGATGGAGCGAATGTATTATTTTGGTGGTCTGCGCAGTATTCAAATTGTTTTGCTGATTCCGCGGCTTTGTTATGTCCGGTATGGTTACAAAGTTACAAGGAACTCCCTGATTTTGTAAACCGGGCTTAAGGGGGGTGGGGGGGGTATACCCGATTTGTTACCGACACCGCCTATATCTCCGAAACGGGGCTATCAATCGACTTGTCCTTTCGGCAGCCGATGTTTGACGAGTAATGAGTTCGAACTGGTACATTTGATCGAATGAAATCGGGATTTTTTTTTTTTTTTTGATCGAAACGTGTTGGCGTGCCATTTATGTCGACTTATATCAAAGCCTACGCATAAAAAATGCAAAATCGACCGACAGAGCCCGATTCTATATGGAATTCCGAATACAACCATCCCAAAACATCTTTGTTTTCGACAACGATGAAGGGGCCAGTTGTATTCTACATTTTTGTTGTAATTTTCGCGATTGTCGACGGCTGAGAGCGGCCATTGCCGCTAATGTCATTATATTAGTTCCCACACCACCCGTGAGATGTCGCCACGCTGTTACGTTGATACACCTGTAACCACGTGACTCGACCTGCAGTCCAATCGTCTCTCACTAATAAGCTAAAAATTTGCGGGTGGCTACATCTCACGGGCGGTTTGGGAACTAATATAATGCCATTAGCGGCAATGGCTGCTCTCAGCTGCTCTCAGCCGTTGACAATCGCGAAAATTACCACAAAAATGTAGAATACAACTGGCCCCTTCATCGTTGTCGAAAACAAAGATGTTTTGGGATGGTTGTGTTCGGAATTCCATATAGAATCGGGCTCTCTCGGTCGATTTTGCATTTTTTATGCGTAGGCTTTGATATAAGTCGACATAAATGGCACGCCAATACTTTCCGATCAAAAAAAAAAAAAAATCCCGATTTCATTCGATCAAATGTACCAGTTCGAACTCATTACTCATCAAACTTCGGCTGCCGAAAGGACAAGTCGATTGATAGCCCCGTTTCGGAGATATAGGCGGTGTCGGTAACAAATCGGGTATACCCCCCCCCCCCCCCCTTAATGCTGCATGCTAGTTTCAACAGTGAATGGAAGCTGCCTATTCCGGAAATTTGTAGGACTTGAAACTTTCTCAAAAGTTTGAATTCAAAATGCTGATATGTATCTCCAGGACCATCAGTTTCTGAGGAAGACAGCTCCGAGGTAATCTAGCTACCTTCTCTTCACCTCTGTGCCGAACTCTGAGTCAAGTGGTCCATTCGTTAGAAGATGGGCTCTTTTTCAAAGCAAAAGAATCATGTTTGCAGAAAAATTATGCATATTTTCCAAAGTCGCTTTTTTACAAGCATTGCAAAGTCTATCAAAATTCCGATTCTTACGAGCACAATATGGTAGGATATGGTAGCAAGAGCTCCATCTAGAACATAAATACGTGATTCTCCGAAATATTCACTAGGAATAAGGTAATACGATTTAAGGTTATACGATTTCTAATTGTCTTCTAATCTCAAGTACCTACGCTCCTTCCAGTCAGAGGAGCCCCAAAACGCTTCGCGTGGGTAAAATCCTCATTTTCAGACCTTACGAAGTAAAATTTTGTACGGTAATATTCATTAATGGGTTCACGGTGGTTAACTTCTCATTTCTGACTATTTCGGAAACGAGACTCCATTCTAGTCATATTTCATGTGTCCATCGCCGAAATTAGATTAATAATAATTATGACCCTTTATAAAAATAATATAATATTATTTTATTTGATTGTATCCGAAAAAGTAAAAAAAAAGAAAACAGTTAGCCACTGCAAACCCATTAATGAACATTACTATATACAATACAGTAGCCTCCGTCTAACTGCCTGCCGCCTAACTTCCCGTTTGACCACTTTCCCCTACACAATTTACTCACACTTACGCTAGCTCGTCCCCTTCCACTCCGTAGCGTCCGACGCGCTATACGCGCGCTCAAACTATAAACCTCTCCTAGGCGCTGCATTGGTCGGTAGGCGGAGTTATTGCGGCAGCACGTTCAGAGAGGGAGCTCCGCGTAACTTCCCATTTCTGAGAATTTTCCGCTCCTTTAGACCCAACGACGGGAAGTTACGCGGAGGCTACTGTACTCGACGGAAAAACTTCTTCTGATCTCGTGTGATTGTAACACTCGTCTTCGGCTCGTGCTGCAACTTCACACTCGTCAGAATAGTACTTTGTGATACAAGTACAAGAAAGCGGACTTTTGACGAAGGCGAGTGCTGTCAACTTCACGCATTTCGTCAAGCGTCCGCTTCCTTTCACGAGTGTCACATAATACTTCTTGTAAAGAATGCACAAAAACTGCCTGTTTGTGCGTCTGAAGTGTCGACTCATGGAGTAGAAGGAGACCTATCTCCCTATGCACGCTGTATGGAAAAAATGGGTCGAATTTTGCACGTAATACACGGAAAAAATGTCGGGTGAGCCGGGCGCCCAACAGCTACGGCGGCACACCCTAAGGCACGGAGCGTTGTGCGACCACAGTTTGGTGTCGCTGAAGTCTCCTCGCGGGCAGTCTGCTCTCCTTCTTCGGTGCGGCTGTAGCCCCGAAACGTTGGTGAGGCGACATCACGGTCGTATACACAGGTCCAGAAACTCCGGTGGTGGGGGTGAAACCCTTAGTGTGTCGAGGTGTGCTTCTGATACTGACCGCGGGAACGGAGGCGCTGCGGTAGAGTAGTGTATGGTTGTATCGTGGTTGTGATAATAAACCAACACGTAACCTCCAATTTCTGTTTATTGAAGGGATTGAGCGCAAGAATTCAGTAATTGATCCGGAATATTAACCAATTTCAATGATTAGTGTTTAACCCTCCGTTGTCACACTACCAAAAAATAACCGGACCGTCACACTGGGTGGATTCCACCCAGTCCATTTTCAAATGACGATCGTGAGAAAACTATCTGTCCGATTTGGATCAAAATATTACGGAACATTCTCTGAATATTGTACATTATGCAATAGAAGTCGTTTTGTTGGAAATTGAAAGACAACAGGTTAGAGAAAAATCGTAATTTTGTCAATTTGTGAAGATAGAACAATTTTGCTGAAAAGTCGATGGGTTGAATCCACCCAGTGTGACGACGGAGGGTTAAGACGAGTGTAATTGTTCGAACTAAAACATTACGGCGCTAATAAATAATGCTATGAGTTTCAGTCATAGAAATTAATGAAATACACATTTAATGAGGTTCGAGCGAATCTTATGTAAAACGAATTTTCCAAGTCTAAGATTTGAAACTTCGTTTACATACAAATAAATACTTCATTGGTGTATTCTCAAAATTTGAAAACGATCCACCGTCTAGTTTGTTAGAAAAATAGTTTCAATCATGACGTTTTTAAAGTTCTTATACACAGGCTCTTATGGCTGACAAGCTACCGGCATGACTTGTTTTATTATTTTCACTATTAATCGCCCAAGTTTAAGGAATAAAAAACCACGCGTAATAAAGTTGAATACTTATGGAATATTTTAACATATTAACAATATACCGTTACCGATGTAATTATTGAAATAATTGAAGTTAAACTTGATTTTTCAATCTCGTTTATCGACAGTGATACATATTACTGAAAGTTTGGCAGCGTCGCGGGAGCAGCTGAGCGAAAAGAAAAAGATAGAAATGTAATTTAAAGAAAATACGAGATGAGAAATTAATTTTTCCATTTTACTAGATTTTTTTCACAAAATTTCCCTTTATATCTTCAATGCATGTGTATCCAAATGTCTTATACATATTCACATAACAGCGCGCTGTTGCCACATCTTTTCATCAAACCATATGAGTCAAAAATAACGAAGTCATTTCATTACTTTCTTTCATTGAATAAGTAACAATTATCAATTTATGAACTACCCTGCTGGAAGTGAAAGGATAGGATGTTTATACATTTGAATCATTTTGAATCTTTCGGATACGAAGGGATAAGTAAAATGAATCCAAATCTATCCTTCGCCTATCTGGTTGAATCCTTTTCTATCCCAATTTCAATCGAAAACCAGGTCTATCCTTTTCTAACCCCAATTTCCTATCCAAATCTATCCCTTGCCTATCTGGTTAAATCCTTTTCTATCTCGATCTCGATATGAAATCAGGCCTATCCTTTTCTAACCCCGATTTTGTATCCGAATCTTTCCCTCGCCTATCTGGTTGAATCCTTTTCTATCTCAAACTCGATATGGAATCAGGCCTATCCTTTCCTAACCCCGATTTTGTATCCGAATCTATCCCTCGCCTATCTGGTTGAATCCTTTTCTATCTCAATCTCGATATGAAATCAGGCCTATCCTTTTCGAACCCCGATTTTGTATCCGAATCTATCCCTCGCCTATCTGATTGAATCCTTTTCTATCTCAAACTCGATATGGAATCAGGCCTATCCTTTCCTAACCCCGATTTTGTATCCGAATCTATCCCTCGCCTATCTGGTTGAATCCTTTTCTATCTCAAACTCGATATGAAATCAGGGCTATCCTTTTCTAACCCCAATTTCCTATTCAAATCTATCCCTCGCCTATCTGGTTGAATCCTTTTCCATCACAATTTTCATCCAAAACCAGGTCTATCTTTTTCTAACCCCGATTATTATTATATTCAAATATATAATTCAGCGCCTGTATAGCTATAAATCTTTTTGAACAGACCATCAGAGGGATTTAGATAGATAGGCTGTGGATAGAAGTGGATGCGAAATTAACAATACCTACAAACGGATTGGCCGGACTTCGAATTGAAATGGGCATTAGGTGGGATTCAGATAGATGGGCTGTGTATAGGAGTGGATGCAAAATTAGAGATACAAACGGATTGGCGGGACGTCGAATTCAAATAGGCATTGAATGGGAATGAGATGGAAAGGCTGTGGATAGGAGTGGATACGAAATTGAGAGTACAAAATGATAGACGGGACTTTGAATTTGAACAGACCATCAGAGAGATTGAGATAGATAGACTGTGGATAGAAGTGGAACCGAAAATAGGGATACAAACGGATAGGCGGGACTTTGAATTTAAATAGGCATCGAATGGGATTCGGTTGTTAGGAGTGGATAAGTTTACATACAGGGATGAAAAAAAATAATTTTTTTCAGTATTTTTAGGAAATTTATTTAAAAAAAAAGAATCCAAATCGACGAAAGAAGTTACGGAAGGGTATCAAAATACCGTTCGAGAATAAAAATTAGTTCGAAAATTTTCAAGTATATATATATATATATATAGTTTTCGTGGTTAATATCGAAACGTGCTAGTCTTCGTGGTTAATATCAAAACGTGCTAGTTTTCGTAAGAAATCTGAAACGTGCTAGTCTTCGTAAGCAGCGTCGATATATAGGTACTTGAAGTTAGAAGGCAATTGGAAATGGTCAGACGCAAACCTGGTCGATATTTTGGAGAATCACTCCAATACCTACATAAAAATTGATTCTTTGATTGACCGTCACCAGCATTCTAATGCCCTGTCCACACACGCACTTTAAGATCGGGTATATTTATTGTTTTGGCTAATCATTGCATTTCCACAACAAAAGTGAGCAAACAGTTGACAGTTTTCTTAAATAT
Source organism: Tenthredo livida (assembly GCA_963992785.1). Classification (NCBI taxonomy): domain Eukaryota; kingdom Metazoa; phylum Arthropoda; class Insecta; order Hymenoptera; family Tenthredinidae; genus Tenthredo; species Tenthredo livida. Next base: position 8,964,086 of record OZ023073.1, read on the forward strand.
ACCCGATCATGAAGTGCGTGTGTAGACAGGGCATAACCCGGGCTAATCCTTTTGATTGTATTACTTAATCTCCAGTAGAAACTTACTTGAATCGCAGTACAGGTGGCTTGCTTCCGCCGGGCCCATTCAATAACCATTCGTTGTTATCTTTATCTTTCGTTGTGCTGTAAAAAAAGGGGTATATTTACTCAAATATACCTCCCTCGATGGCAGCATGACAATAAATCGGAAGAAGAGAGCATATATGCCACACGCGAATGAATTCAACAGTGAATGGCGAGGTAAATGTAAATTTTTTTTCTATGTAATGAACAATCAGCAAGTCGAAAGGTTCTTACCTCTCATTATAAACTTCAGGCTCATATTTATACCTATTAGGACAGACGGAAAGGAAGGCAAATTTGGGATATTCAATTGCTCGTCAATTTTTGCGTATACATTCATGCGGCAGTTCTAAATGTCATCTCGCAGATCTTAGCCTTTGCAAAACTCATTTTCTCGTGAAAAATGAATAAAGTCGATCTGCACTCAAAAATATCTGAATATAAAAATAGTAAAAATCGCCTGATTGACCCTTGATTTCCATGCAAGCGTTGCCGCGCGGCAAAACGCGTGCGGCAACGCGTTGAGCCAATTAGTAGCACGGTGGTGTGATTTTGATTGCTGAACGCGCTGCCGCGCCCGTTCTGCCTCGCGGCAAAGCTTTCATGAAAACCTAGGGTGAGACCATCTCGCGTTTAGCGTGAGCTATTTTTGAGGGTGGCCTACACCGAGAGTTTTCTGTAACACTGGAAACCCCCTCCCTACGGCAAACCCTACACAGGTACATACATGCCGCATGCGTGGGGCTCGGGCGGGAACGGCTTAGACTGTTATGGTGCCGTCCCATGTAGGGCCGGAACGGAACGTTGTATGTGTTGGTGTATACATACACACAATATATGGAAAAGTTCACTAGATTCCGTTCCGTTTTTCCGTTCCGGGCCTACTGCATGGAACGGCACCATAAGTAGCAAGTAGCACTACCTATCCCGTCCCGACCGAAGCTCACGGACGCAGCATGTACCTGTATTCGTTTTGCCGAAGAAAGGGGGTGTCAGTGTTACAGAAAGGTCTCGGTACAAATGATCGAACCAAAATCGCAAAATAATTTGTAGTAGTATAAAAATAACGTTTCAGAATTTTAATAAGCTATGCGAATCGCTGAAAATTACATCTACAAATGAGTCAAAAAAGTGTGAATCGACAAACGTAATAACTGGGATCCAAGGCTGACCTAAATATCGGAGTTTCAAAAAGCTCCTTGCGTCACAAATGTCAAGTTCTTTATTTTAAACTTTTTCTAGCTCATTGGTGAATATATTTTGAAGAGATTGACGTAGCTTTTTCGAAATCAGCTTATGCCTTCTCATAGTACAAATTATCTTACAGTATGGGTAATGTCGACTATGTTATGAAGTGACGAGGCAGGACAAGCACGAAACTTGATGAGCAATTGAATATCCCTCAAAAATTATAGTGCATTGGTGGAAATAAATTTGAAAAAACCTCTTGTTGTTCTTTTCAAATCAAAAATATAGGAAATATTGTGTAATTCATGAATTGACAAAATGAGAATTGAATTGATGGATCATTTATAAATTATGTAGAGTAGTTATTGGACAAGTAACGTACTTTTCAGACTTCTCGATGATATTATGAGATTTGTGTACAAGCGGTTCCAGTGTTTCGTCGCTACTGTTTGAAAGTTGCGACATACCGGACAAACTAGATGATGACATTAATTCTTTCGTTCGTTTGCCATCTAGCTTTCCCGCCGAGGTGCGCAAATTGTGGTTTATTTGGGCCAGCATGATTTGTCTGCAATGGCAAAATGAAATGATTAAAACAGGCCTGTAAAATGAATCATCATAAATTATTAAAAATTATGCACTGTCGCAACAGTAATTTGTTTATTAATTTTTTGTCGGGTATTCGTTACTATAGACTTTCTTCCGCTCAAATCTCTATGAGGAGGAAACGACTAAGTTAGCAAGAATATGCTTTTCACCACACCTGCAGTCCCACACATGAGCGGGAAGTCGTACTTTCCGATGCCATGCGGTGGTGAAAAATAGTATCGTCACACGGGAGTGAAGAATTAGGTCATCCCAAACTGCGTTTTTGCCACCCTAGCCTTCGGCTCGGGTGTCAATCTCACACGCAATTAGGAATAGCTAACTTTCACTCCCTATATGCGTATAATATACTATTTTTCTGCAAATATTGAAATTCATTATAATCGAAGAATATTAGGTTTCAATATCTTAAGATATCAGTAGGTGTAGATATCGACGATCAAAATTTGGGAAAAAAACTTTTCAACCCTGAATCGGGTCAGCGTGTTAAATCATATACCAAACAGTCACTTCCGGGCCGGAATCAACGTCGCCATGTGTATACAATGCCGGGTTTATAATCTTGCCGCCCTAGGCACTTTCGGATCTGCTCCCCTTACCCGGCGTGAAAACTAACTGGCCTTTGATTTTCATTTGAATATTATATATGGGGCATTCCTCGTGGAATCGACCTGGCCAAAACCCTGACTTTCTCAGCATCGGTTCAAACTTTGAGAAATGTTTGTGTCAGTTGATGAGAGTATGCAGGAATTGTTTTAGATTTTGAGTCGAAAACGTTTAGACGTTAGCAGCTGATACAAAATAGGCGAAAATCGGCAATGTCCGAGTTTTAATTGAGTATAACTCGAAAACTACATATCACACAAAAAAAATGTTGGGTACAAAAAAGTTTCAGTTTGAAATGAACTTGAAAGTAATGATATGAAAAAAATATGGCAACTCCGAAAAATTGAAAAAAAATTGGTGTAAAATTAGTTTTTCAAATTTCTCAAAAATATTCGTTTTTTCTGCTCAAAATTTCCGGGGATACTCCTCTACAGTGTGAAAACAACGTGTTTACATTTTTTCATATATGAATGTTTTACTGAATTCATTTTTTTTAAATTCATAACTTCTGAACAACGTTTTTTCTTAGAAATAAATTCGGTACAAAGCTCACAGCTTTTATACCAAATCCGAGCACGTGATGAAACTTAGGTACATTCTTCAATTCCAGAGAAGTATAATCTGCAATTTTGAGAAAAAAAAACCTATGGTTTTCGAGAAAACCGGGAAACCATGTTTTTATTTTCTTTTTCAACTTTTCAGAGGCTCAATATTTTTTTTCATGGAATTGGAACTTTTTTATTCTTAACATTTCTTTTTCCGTATGATGTGTAGTTTTCGAGTTATACGCAATTAAAACTCGGACATCTTCAAAGTAAAAACTATTAAATCTAGATTGTCAATTCTGCAGCTTGCAGGCTATTTGAATAGGGGAAGATGGGGTAATTGCGAACACCTAAGGGAGATTGAAAAAAGAACCGAGGAAATCACATAGTTATGAAATTTTTCTTTATTGCAACCTCAACTTTGATATCTTATCTTAGCAATCCATCACAATTTATGTCATTAAATCAAGAATTAGGTTGAAATTTTGAATAAATACAAAACCCTTGCATTTCGCAATTACCCCGACTCCCCTGGGGTAATTGCGAACAGCACTTGGGGTAGCCCGGGCGAAGAGACTTGAGGTGAATCTGATAATAAATAGGGGTAGAACATCAAAAACCAACCGAGTACCTGAAAATAATCCATATTCCAACAACACATGGTGAAGAAATATCAGCTCGGGGTAATTGCGAACCCATTATTACGCAATTCGCAATTACCCCAAACGATCAAATCGATAGAAAGTAACATTGCAAAGAAACACGGCCTCACATTCTGAACTTGAGGGTAGGCAATGATATCGTCATGGAATGTACTTTACTTTCTGAACTTAAATATTCAACACTGTATTACATAAAACCAGGTCGTTTCATCGATTTGAACACCTAAGAATAATTACATCAAATTCATTGAAATGTTTTCACGGTTATTACCTCGAAGATCTGACGAGTTTTTTTACATTTCACAGGGCGTCAACATTGCAATTTGAAACAGCTCTCCATTTGCACCGGTTTATGTGGATTGGGGAAAGGAAACATAGAGAAATGGCCTGTTCGTATTTACCCTGTGTTCGCAATTACCACACTCTCCCCTACTGCTAATTTTATTCGAATCCATCTCGGTCAAGTGTATGACTGATATTTGAGCTGGACTGCGGCGCTTCTTCATTTTTCCTCGGAGGGAAAAAAAATTATTTCACGTTTTATCCAAATCTGCCGCCCCTCAAACTTTGCCGCCCTAGGCCAGTGCCTACTTGGCTTATGCCTAAGATCGGCGTTGACTGTGTATACAGTCAAACCCGGTCAAAGCTTAACTCGAATTTTGTTTTACCAAACCGGAACAATGCAACCATCCGCGAATGAACTTTGCTACAGCTGTCCAATGGACAGGAATAGCAATAGTTCGGTTACCGGAAGAAAGTATTCCCTGTAGAGTAGGCTACATCTTATGGCGCATGTAAGTTGAGTTGCAGCCCATTAGGCGCCCGTCTTAGAACGACCTATAGCAGGTCATATTCTTTCAGCGATAAAACTTCCAATTATCAAAATAATCGAATAGTTAAGCCGTGATTCAGATAAACATGCCTTTTGTCGGAAGTAACTTCCAACACCTGATGAATATAGAAGACCGCTATCTTTATAGAACACTCGTTAAAAGTTCAGAACGAAGTGATATTACGCACTAACGCGAATTGCGTGAACTGAAATCCGTACATGGAAACTACTCGAATGATTAATGAGATTTTCAGATGATCCTCTAGAGCTGGAAGTGCCTTGTTTGGAAAATGTTATTGCATAATCTTCAACCTTTATCGTAGCAGAAAGTATATGCAGCCTTGTAACCTTTTTTCTACATACTAGCAAATGATGATTACATTGAGATATGTTAGTACTAGACGTACGTTTCACCGCCACGTAACATACACCTCATATGCTATATATAGGTACATATATTTCTGTGCTGTGTTTCGCCTTCACTTCTGAGATTACAAAGTTTTAAATGGGAATATGACTATAAACATACTTGGCTATAACGTCATACTTAGTCCCGTGCGTTTCTCCGGCCAAGATTCCGCCTCTAAAAGTTGAACGTATGTAAGTCTAATTCAAAGCAAGGCGTATAATTTAATAACGCCTACTTGCCAAGTTGACGCTTAATGAGATAATTATAAGCTCGAATTAACGCTAATTGAGCAAATCCAAAATAATATTTCGCGAAAAAGTACGCGTCAGAATCTTTTATAGTTGCAGATTATTTTGTGCCATAAAACCAACTGCAGTGATTATTTTTCGAGGAATCACGGTTATTCCATGGCTCTATGTATTTTGAAATTATCGGACCTTCAGGTTGAAGACAAAAGATATCAACTATCGGTTTCAAGAACAGTGAGCCCTATAATTTTCGAAGTGTACAAAGAAAAAAATGCTATCTTGAGCCCAGCAATTGTTTTTGAACAATCGAAAATCTCTCGAGTGAGTTAAAAGTTCTCTGGAACCAAGAAAATTTTTTTGGATCAAGAAAGTTTTTATTCGTCTCAGAGAATTTTTACTTCGCTCGGTAGATTTTCGGTTCTTTAAAACAAATTTCTTGGTTCAAGTGAATCTTCTTTACTGTGTATAGTTCGTTAAAAGAAATCGCGAAAATCTGGGACGACAAGTATTCCGAAGCTTGAGAATTTCTCTTTCTCTTCGCGAAGATTCGAATATTCCAAGGATCAGTTTGTTATTTATGACAATTGCGATGAAAAAAAGTGCGGTACTTTGGGTGCTTTTGTAACACTCAACTTCAACCGCCTGCCACTGGGGTCATAGTTATTGAAAAAATATAGGAATTTGACTGCATGTTCTATAGGAATAGGTCAGTGCCAATAAATTTATGATTCGACCAACTGTTTCGATGTTACACGGAGAGAAATGTGCAGTAAATGTTACTAGGCTTTCTGAAAAACATAGATGTGACGACTGTAGGAGCCAGGTAATAATTACTATGTAGCACAGTATCGAGAAATTCCGTCTGATATAACTTTGCGAGAATGGCATCATAGCCATGCCAGCACGGTAAATATTACCATGCCGTCTGCTTCAGCGCGATCCATCGAATATTCACATAACCTAAAACTGACACGCTCTGCTGTCTGGTCGCGCTCACATCGCTACAAGGTAGCACGAACTACCCAGCACGGTAAATATTACCATGCTGCATAGATCCTTGCCAATAGAATAAAAGTGAAAATTACTTGAAATTAAGTTCCGGGCAACATGGGACTAAGAACAGTGAAAAATAGTAGAATTCACCATGTGACATATTGATATTTCCAGCGTTTTTTGTTTCACGGACTAAATACTAGGTGGCATGGTAATATTTACCTTGTTTTTCTACGTGCAAAGTAATATTTATTTGAGATTTCTCTCCGTGTATCAAGTAATATACAACCAGCGCCGGACTTACCTATAGGGAAGGCGACACGTAAAGCTAAGCGCAGAGGGCAGCACCGAGTTTTCGGTCATAACTCACGTCATTTAACCCACAGCTATACCAAGAATTCAAAAGTAATTAGCTTTTGAACGAATTTTGAACGAGTATTGTACAAAATTTTACTTCGTACGGTGTGAAAATGGGGGTTTTATGCACGCTTCGCGAAGCGTGCATATAACGTCCATTATCACACTGAGTGAAGTGAAACACCTTTATTTGCACCAAACACACGTAACAGCTTGGCAGATGAGACCGAAGGCTCGCTAGCGCTCCTGGCGGCAGAGTTTGGCAGGCGCCTTCCCTATAGGCCCGAGAGGCCCGGGCCTAGAGCGGCATCATCTAGGGGCGGCAACTTGGGTTGGAGAATCCAAATTATATGCAACTTATATGATGAAATTATTATTTTTTTTTTTCTGTACAAATAAAGTCCTAACGTTAGAAAAATGTGCCTATGGAAAGATATAAATTCTAATCTATGAAATATGTAACAGAATTATTATTATTATTATCATATATATGCAGTAGGGTGTCCGTTACTTCCCGAATTGACACTTTCTACTTGGGTATGGGCCAAATTATTAGTTTATAGCTTAAAAACAACTATGCTATTTTTTTTTTTTTTTAAGTGCCATTAACCCCTGCCTGTAGGACGATACTTGTTCCATTTGATTAACATGGGATTTTTGCGCTTTTTAGACTTTAATTTTTTTTTTCGCTTACTACTTTCATTACCTCATCAAATATTGTTGATTCTACCACTGTTATGAACTCTTTGGATGGACATATTTTTACATTGATGGAAAACAAATGTCAAGTTCTAAAGCGGTAAAATTTTTTTTTTCCATATTGTTTAATATGTTTCGAATACTTTTAAACCAAAAGCATTGAAAAGTCAATAAAGCCAAAAATACTCGAAAATATTCGAAAATTGCTGAAAAATACGGTAAAAATAAATTTTGAAAAAAACTTCAGAACTTATGAATTTTTTTTTTCACCAATGTAAGAATGTATCCATTCAAAGAGGTCAGAACAGTTGTAGAATCAAAAATATCTGATGAGGTAATGAAGTAGTAAGCGAAAAACAAATTAAAATCTAAAAAGGGCAAAAATCCCATGTTAAGGGGGGTCAGTACTGAAAATTAAAATAAAAAAACATATTTTATTTTTCCACTACTCAAAATGCTTCAATCAAAAATCGCCTCCAGCAGTTTTTAGATATTAGTAATATGTATATTGGAAACAAATATAAACCTTCTGCGATGAAAGTGTATGCGCACACGGAGAAAAGTATTTCGTGAAACTTTACCGAACTCAGTTCAGTAAACTGGGGACATAGGGACATTTATGTAAAGTTTCACTTACAGTTCAGTAAAGCGAAATTCAAGAAAACCTCATGCATAGAACGTGAAATTTTGATAAATTTAAAAGAATATCTACCGAACTAGAACTGTAATTAATACTGCACTTGGTTGTGGAAATTTTAATGCGCACAATTGTAGAATATAATGAACGTCAGGTAGAGATTATCGAACAGTTCAGTAAACCGCGGTTGAGGACATAGCAGAAAATTTAGCTCGATTTACATGAAACGAATGAATGAATGACTTACAGTCGATGAAACTTTACCGAACAGTTCGGTAAAACGTCAACTCCTGTGCAGCAAAAAAAAGTAGAAAAATTTTGAGTAACGAAAATGTTAGGTTTTACTCGACGGTTGCCCACGTTTTACCGAACTGTTAGTTAACTTTTACAGGTATTGTACTCACACCATCCTACACATTCTGTCGGTGGCCGGTTACCCTTATTGTCGTGTTCACATCTTAACCTAATACTAGTACGCCTTTAGAACGAACCTATCACCTATGTGGAACGCATCGCAGTGGTCGTGTATACATTAAGTCTATACGCTCATAGTTTCCAACACTTATAGACTACGCAAACGCACGCCTATCGCTGATGTTTAGGAATTGGAACTCTCTTATATACTAACTGGAAGAAAGTTTAGCACTTGTGAGAAAGAAAAGGCGGCTGTGAGACATCTGGTGGCGAACTAGACTATTATGTCTAACCCTGCGTGACTACGGGAGTGGTGGGAGATGTTTCACGTCGTTCAGTTTACTGAACTGTCTAGTAAAATTTGAAGTGCCAGGAGGGAGAAGTTACATTATAGTGCTGTAAAGTTTCATATAGGGAGAATAAACTTTTCTCTGCCTATCGATGTGAAACTTTACCGAACTTTTGAGTACTTTTTCAATTCCTCAATAAGAATGATTCGTCAACGTTAGTCATTCTTTAACTAATCTTAAGGGAATAATTCACGTGAATCTATTAAAGTTTGCTACGATCTTCATATGAGAATTTTACTGTACATTATTAAAGTTTACCGAACTGTCATGTATTTTATAACGTTCAGTATGTCACTGATTACTACAAAAATGTGAAAAACTCACCAACTGGTCCCTATATCCCAACTTTGCTCAACAGTTCAGTAAAGTTTCACGAAATACTTTTCTCCGTGCAAGGAACCTTTCGCAGAAGATTTCCTTCGAACCACTGCGAAAGGTTCCTTGCGCATACACTTTCATCGCAGAAGGTTTATATTTTTTTCAAATACACATATTACTAATATCTAAAAACTGCTGGAGGCGATTTATGATTGGACCATTTTGAGTAGTGGAAAAAATGAAAAAATGTTTTTTTACAAATTTTCAGTACTGTCCCCCCTTAATCAAATGGGACAAGTATCGTCCTACAGGCAGGGGTTAATAGCACTTAAAAAAAAAAATAGCATAATTGTTTTTAGGCTATAAACTAATAATTTGGCCCATACGCAAGTAGGAAAAGTCAATTCGGGTAAAAATGGACACCCTAATATGCAGCTATATCGGAAGATCTTGAATGAAGCGACTGTTTATAAGCATGTGTAATATAAATTATTGAATATTGATCTATCCTGATTGACAAAATCTCATTAGTGAACGGACGACTAGGTAGGGGGGCGGCAAATAAGTTCGGGACTACAGGCAGCTCCAAGTTAAATCCGGCGCTGTATACAGCGTGAACGTCTAACGTCCGGCCACTCGGAGCAGCGTTGAGGTGGCTGCGACTTCGGCACGCATAAGATTTTATACAGGGCGACCCGGGGTGAGCGCACCATACTTGGTGGGTGTACTCCTCCCAAAAATCTAAGACTAAAGTTCCTTTACCAAAACTTCCAGGGTCTAATAATTTAGGAGCTACAGGAGATCTTAGTCGACCAATCAGAGGGCTTATGAAGCACCAAGACAGGGCCGGTTCAAGAGTGTAAGGCGAGCAGTGCCCGCGTCGGATCGATTTTTATCTGAGCATGATGTGATGATTTTTATCTGAGTGAGACCGATTTCTGGATGAGTATGATGGCGTCGTCTCCCGGAGATGTCTGTGTACGGCATACGCATCCGTTCTCGTAGTCCAGGTCGTTCGCTAAATATTTCTCGTAGTCCAGGTCCTCGGCTTCGTAGTTCTCGTAGTCCAGGTGGTTCGCTAAGTATTTCTCGTAGTCCACAAGCCGAGGACCTGGACTACGAGAAATACTTAGCGAATCACCTGGACTACGAGAACTACGAAGCCGAGGACCTGGCCAACGAGAACTATGAAGCCGAGGACCTGGACTACGAGAAATACTTAGCGAACGACCTGGACCACAAGAACTACGAAGCCGAGGACCTGGACTACGAGAAATACTTAGCAAACGACCTGGACTACGAGAACTACGAAGCTGAGGAGCTCGTTATAATAATTAATAGGCTATCCCAGCGTTCAGAATATATCAATGATATCCTCGTTCACGTAGACATGGGGCTCAGAAAACAAAGTAACGAGAATCGTCGAAGAAAACTTCGTATAAACGCGCTATCAATTGTTACCTCGGATCAAACGTCAGATCGCTAGGACAGTAGGAATTCTCGATAAACTGACACGTGTCACTTTCAAAATTTCTCGTAATTCATGCTGGCAGGCAAGTCAAAAGGAGTCATGCAGTCGGCATCAAAAACTATTAATTATTCTTGCGATTATACCGTGTAGAAATATGTGACAATTACCTAATACCGACATGGACACGCGAGAAGAATCACGCGACGTTAACGTGCGAGAGAAGAAGCCCCGAAAACGTCTGAAACAACGCGGAAAGTGTAAAGACAGGTCTATCAATTCGTCGCCAATACCGTATTTGCTTTGTCACGAAATAACCTATTTGCCTGTCGAACTGCTGCTGGAAATTTGCTCGTACCTCAACTCGCAGGAGTTGTACAACCTGAGAAAAGTTTGCAAGCTATTTGACCACGTGGTGGGAAATCCGCTCGTGTGGAGAACATTCGAGGTGACTGGAAACGAGATTAGCACCATCCACGTGATTAATGAGCTGAGGCGAATGCCTCTACTGAAAAAATTCACCCTGAACGCCAGGGCAGATAGCGATGATATCCTGCATCAGTTATCACTAACGAATAGAAATCTGGAGGAATTGTATATCTTGAATTGTACTGGGTCGACGGCAAAACTGTACCTGAAGTCGCTCAACTTGATTAGAATACTAGAAAGATGCAGTCGGCTCCATACCATCAATATTCTGGGTACCAGATTCCGCGGGGTTAAGTTTTACAGGCTCTTAGCAGACATGGGATTGAGACTGAGAGCAGCCTCGACGCCGGCCACATGTCTGCAATTTCGAACTTTTGCCAATCATGCTATGCACATTACTGAGGCCGGGAGACAAGCCATCAATGACATGTGCTTTGGCAGCAAACATTGGGCCCCTCTGCATTACTACGTTATGGATCGCGGTGTGGCAACGCCTTCAGCATTCGTTAGCTACTTGAATGGGGATTTTATTTCGGTGGATATATGACGAGTGAAATGATCAGAGTTAAATGTTCACCAAGCATTAGTTACGACTTCATTTAGAGGAAATTAAACACTGCAGTATGTGATAACTAGATAAATCGAAAGAGGCGAGAATGCAGGTAATGCAGCGAAAATATTTTCGCCCAATGATATGAACCTAACAAATTGACATATACCGCCCCGCACAGGGTTACTTGTTGTTAAATATGAATTCCGAGTGATTGAAAAAAATTATGGAAGGAGCCGATTTTTTTAATAGCGCGAGACTTATTCTACATGATCGATTGCCAAACAATTGATTGATCTAAATTACAGCTGCGGCACTTGTTAGGTAACGCTGTGATAAAAAAGTTCGCGATTATTTGACCGATTTTTTTTTAATAAAAGGCTGATTTGCACCAACTTTTCCCTCATATATCAATCACATCCAGCTCTAATGCGGGAAACAACGTTATGTCCTTCAGGCTGGATTTCTCATATTGAAGATTCGTCGAAAACAATGTGGATTGATGAGATATAAAAGCGGTTCATTTTTTTCATTGAAAAGTATACGATTATTCAAATGTGTTGTTGCTCAATTGAACACACGGAATTCCGAGATATTCAAGTTTTTAGCAAACTATATTGAAATCGGTCATACTCGTATCGGTTAGTCGAATGGAGTAATCTTTCGCCGCCAGATCTAAAATGTAGTTTTCCGAAAAATCCAGTTCATTGGAGGTAAATAGCTTTGTAAACAGAATTATAAGATCGATAGGTTCTTCTAAATTTATCCTGCTGCTAAAACTTTCAGAAATATCGAGAATTTCGTTTCATTTTCTCGGTGTTATAGTTACTACGATACATGGACAAATTTCTAATGAATGATCCCCCGAATGAGTGTTACGTCTCTCTAGATGGTATCTGAAGACCAATTGAATAGGTGACACTTGACTCACGTACAAATTGATTATTTATACAAATTCTAGACGTGCGGAAGTACACGTTTACATCATGCCGTTCAGTCACGCCAGTTCTAATACACGAAATAAGTCGCGCAGCTATAAATTACTCAACAACGTTTTTTTTTGTATTTTTGCAATATCGAAGGGAAACAAAAGGACATAGGATAGCACAATTCGGTTAAATTCACCCCACGATGAAACTACGTTAAATTCAACTATACCATGCGGTAATATTTCTGAACTTGGGATCGATATTTTACATGATGCTCACCGTTTATTTATACAAAACCTGTTTTATTGCAAAAATATATTTCGTGATGTTATACATATAGGCACAGTAATTATATTGTTGATTTTGATTTTAATGCAACAAATAAATCAGTCACACCCAACAAACGTCTTATTCCTTCAGCCCTTATTTTATATTTAATAATTCAATAATTTATTCCACTGAGGAACTCTCACGCAGACCACTTTTACCGCACGATAGGTTGCTACAAAGTGTCGCCATCGTAAGATGTTGGTATTTTTTTTTTTTTTTTTTCTGTACGACGCGATTCTCGATATCAAAAAGGAATATGAGATAGCTTTCAGGAAGATACCGTTATATGTAATTAGTCAAATAAAGCTGACATCGGTTTTTTCAATTTGGTAATTTTCACATCGAATTGTGAATAAATGATCCTCAAAGCCCAGAGTACCAATGCCCATGCAATCGAAATAGGTTAAGACATTTTACGTGTGCTATGTTGAATTTCAAAATAATAATATGAAATTCGATCGACCCCAAATACCCTTGGATATCGAATTTCATGCCATCATGATGCGTTTTCGATATCTTCAGCAGCCGCATTGTACGTCCGCCATTTCGTATTTAAAAATAATAGTATCAAATTTGACATGATCAACTCAAAATACCTAAGAGACACGTTTATTATCTACAAAATTTGTCACGTGAAACTTTTAGTTAATTATACGCGCCTTTTGAGCAGTTTCGGACCAATGTGCGTCGGTCAAACGCTTGTTGTCTGAGTAATTAATACAATACCCGGTAGAAAGATTACAAATGTCAATAATTACCGCCAATTACAAAAATAGTTTCGCCAGTCAGAATCTCAGAAACATCGTTCTCTTTTTCAGTGACCGATCAAAAACATCATTTCTTTACACAAAACGCTACAAAAACTTCGTACGTGAAATCAGCTAATTCTCGTATTTCAAATTCTGATTTTCAAATGCTAATTAATAGAAATGAACGGCAAACTAATAGGAAACCATTCTTCACCTCTGACAAAACAGCATATTGGCGACGGGAAATATTGGTGGAGGAAGCTATCTCGTATAAGACATGTGGTCTGCCACCGCCGAGTTGCTAAGTATTTCCGAAATGCAATAAATCGAATGCATCTGTGAATAATTCCACGATTTCTGTGATGACAACTGAATCCGTAAAATTTTGTACATAATGTTGAACAAACAAAATACTTCGCCACTTTCTGCTGAAATGAAGCAGCAATCACCAAAGTTCCATTCCAAACGGTTGTGTGGTATGGGATAAGCTACGAATCACGTTTTCAAGGTGTATAGCGGAGCAGGGCATTTATCAAAACTGGAGCCCATTCAACAATGGTTGGTCCTTTGATTTTTTTCTCTCCAATTTTCCAACTTAGATATCATTGTTATTATCTGATCGAAAATCTACCATGATAGATGTTCCTATTGGACGGGCACGCACGATATTAAATAATTCATAACTCTCGTACTGATAGAGTAGTTTCGCCAAGGTCTTAAAATGTTTGTGTTTCTGACGATACAAGAATTTACTCCATGGAATATTTTGTCATCAGTTGGATCAATCATTTTATTCCTATACGGGGTGACTCACACCGTACGGAAAAAAGTTCACATGCAGATTCTTTATCGAATACTGAGAATAAGGTTCCTTATCAAAAACTCCGAGTTAGAGAAGGTTTAGTCCACCCAATCAGACGGCCGTATCGTGACGTGCTCACATCAGGACCCCTATTCACTAACTCCGATGACGATCGTATCGATGAGTTTACGATCGAGTCAGACGTCAGCGACCAATAAGGTTCCAAGTAAGACAAATCTACCCGATAGAAAACAAGACAAAAGAAGCTGAACCGATCGTTTCGTTAGCGAAAAGTTACTGAATAGGGGCCCAGACCCCAGTCTCATAGCAAGCCTGTAAAATTGATGGTGCCGTCGTATGGACTCTGCCTGAAATTTCGATTTCCAAATGTCGTTCTGTGTCACCCTCGCCTCATTCGTAATTTTTAGTCTTTACATCGTCCGGTCGGTCATTCTCGTGCCCTACGTCGTTCGCCTCGTAGTTGGTGTTGTCCAGGTGGTCGAACTAGTGACTTACGTTCCACAGGTCTTTTGCTTTGTAGCGTTCGTTATCCAGGTCGTCAAATCAATGACGACAGCGAGAGTGAGAACCACGAAGCAAGAGACCTGTGGGGATCGGAAGTCACCAGTTGGACCAACTGGATACCGTCAACTACGGGGCGAAAGTCCTGACGACGACGAGAGTTAAAACTACGAAGCGGACGACCTGGGGATCGGGGTCGCCAGTTTGAACACCTGAACAACGTCTACTACGGGGTGAAAGTCCTGGAGGACGGAAATCAGCAGCCCGAAGATAACGAGAGTGAAAACTACGAATCAGAAGACCTGGCAATCCTGCAGGTAAGTCACCAGTTTGACCACCTGGACAACGTCAATTACGGGGCGAACGACGTAGAGCACGAGAATGACCGACCGGACGATGTATAGACTAAGAATTAAGAACGAGGCAGAGGTGACACAGAACGACATTTAGAAATAGAAATTTCAGGTAGATTTCATATACGACGTGGGCACCATCAATTTTACAGGCTTGCTACGAGACTGAGCACGTCACGATACGGCCTGATTGGGTGAACCAAACCCTTTCTAACTCAGGAACGGCCGGTCTCTGGAAATTTTTGATCAAAAATTAATGTTCAATTCACGAGTAGTTGTATCTGACACCACTACAACATAAAGTTACGAGGAGATTGGGTTTGGCGCCGATCTGAGGCTAGTTCGAAACTGCAGTTGAAAGTAAAATCAATTCTTAAGGTAGTACTGTCGGTACATAGCTAGTCAAGTTCATTCTGCCTCTCATTTGAGTCGGTTAGTATTTAGATGTGGCAACGTCGTATGATGTTTTTACTACACTCAAGCAGAGTAACATGATTTTCGTTCATATTCAACATCACTTGCCGAATTGGAGAAAAAAAAAAACGGAATTACGGAACCTCTGTTAAGGGGAGCCTTCGGTGAAATTTTTGGCAAAAACAGGTTTTTTAATTCTTACAACTTTGAAAAGACCTGTATAAAAAAATCCTTCTAGCAGTTTTTGAATAATGTCAGTAGAGATAGTGAAAAAAAGTTTCAGCCTCCTGCGATGAAAGTGTAGACGCAAGGAATTTTTGACAGCGGTGAGAAAAATCTTCTTCGCAAGGTTCCTTGCGCTTACATTTTCATCGCAGGAGGCTGACACTTTTTTTCACAGTCTATACTGACATTATTCAAAAACTGCTGGAAGGATTTTTTTATACAACCTCTAATAGAAATTTTCAAAATTTCACCGAAGTCTCCCCTTAAGATTTACGCATGTACCCAGCCCGTAGCATTTTGGACCATGCGCGTCCTAACCTCTTTTACGTCTTACGGCGTTGCCACATATACGATACATCATTGTCAGCTGTTCGCAGTTTTCAATTTTCAACTGTTTATCTTTCTTATCACACGCTCCTAAATTGCGTTTTCAAGCATCTGAAATGTTCAGCAGATATTGAACTATCATTCTGATTTCTGTGCAATTTCATTCGAATTTAAACGGTAGTCATTTCATAATCTTTGTTTGAAATTGCCAAAAGCGTGATTCTCCATAAGACTACGTGTTAAACACGTGAAAATGGAAATGCTCCGAACTTTTCTCTCCGGCTGCTAATCTTTACAAAAATTTACCTGAGTCATTTTTGAGCCAACAGCTACGAGCATATTAAATTTCATCGATATCTGTACGGTAAATCGCTTTGCGACAGTACTCCCTTAATCGCCATACCAGACTAAATATTGATTAAATGCTACAGGTATCTTGAAATATTCTATATCTTTTGCTGCAGAATTAGGATAAACTTTGGGGTCGATAGTCTCTCATACTGTTAAATAACAATCGCTGTTCCCCGGCACAATGCTATACCTATGTATACTGCACTAATACAACAAGTAATTACTTTGTTATTGCCACTACTGCGAAGTGACTTTCTGAACGCTGTATAGATTACATGTATAATTCAAAGAATGTCAATTCGCGCAGTTCCTTCTCAGCATATGGCGCAAGAACGTTTCATAACCAGCATAAAAAGTATTGATTTTTGTGTTGAGTACGCCATTATCACTCATACTACATGTAACTACAACGGTCATAGCCCAAGATCTTATGCCAACTATACGCCCACTGCGTATCGTGGTTCGCCGGCCGTGGCGCCGTCTAGCGGATAAATGGCCGCATAACGTAGACGCGCGGCTGCTTGGGATCCGTACTGTGGAGCACGGCAAATGTAGGCCCCGTTACAATTATTCAATAAACTTTCGATCGATATTACCGAAATGAGCTTGGCGTACATACAATGTGGCTTCCAAAGCATCGATATTAATATTTTTCGTGGAAAATCCGTATCAAAAGGTAAGTAAATCGTCTCAAATAATGAAAGTTTGCGAAGATACCAAACTGCATCTTTACTTGCTCACGCATTCAAAATATCGCACAGATAATGATATGATTTTCGATCCATTTTTGAATCAAATTCAGGCAAAAAACTGTTCGAGAGCCGTCATATCACGGAAGTCCAAGAAATTTTAAATTCAGAGGGCCAACGAGTTGTGACCGGTAAAGTAATCCCGCAAACTAGGGTGAATAATTCTCCGCATAACGTAAGAATAGAGGTATTCATAATGAAATTAAAATTGTACTATTAAAATCTAATCCCAAAAAACGATTAATTAACAAATGTTTATAGTTTATTGCTATATGTGAAAGATATGAAAGAACACACACCAACAATGAAAACTACAGGAATAAGTATTTTAAACATAGGCTTGTATCCACCTATTTCTTCGGTCGATCTCGTAACTTTTTTTCGGAAACGAGTGAAATTTTAGATGTCGACTATTCTGTTCGGTATTATTGCAACCAATGATGCAACAATATCTACTAGCTGGCATTATTTATCTATTTTCAAGCGATTTTGAATCACAAAACCCCGGATTCGTGTGGTAACGCCGTACAGTTGACGACGCTTGAGCGTCTGCAAAGTTTCTGATTTGGTCGGCAGGGCGGCGCCACTAGAGTTAAGCAGCAGGCGTATAAGAGCGTCAAGGGAGAGAGTCTACCAGATTTTTACCGACCCGTCTTATTTCTCATATTTCTCCGAAACGGGACTATCAATCGAATTGTTCTTTAGGCAGCCAATGTTTGACGAGGAATGAGTTTGAGCTCACCGTTGAAAACCAATTAAATCGATTTTTTTCAGGCTTTTATATATGTCGAAATAAGTGGCACGCCCACACTTTGCCATGAAAAAAAAATTGGATTCAATAAATTTTTCCCTGTTAGCTCGAACTCATTTCTCGTCAAACATTGGCTGCCGAAAGGACAACCCGATTGAGAGCCTCATTTCGGAAAATTTCGGGAAATTAGACGGGGTCGGTAAAAATCTGGTAGACCCCGACCCCGACCCCCCCCCCCCCCCCCCCCCCATATATACTCAAGCCATTGATATTTCAGGTTTTCAAGATCAATACTTGAGCGTAACTCACAATCAGAATTAAGGCCGCTTGTTTGCAGTTTAGACAAAGTGATTAATCGTTCGAAACGTCCAGATATTGTCTGTATTAAGGTATAACTCATATCAGCTCTATCAGTTTATCGCCACATCCTACGAGTAACGGATTTAAATCGGAACAGGTAAACTTATTTGAAACGGTTAATATTCCAACACTTCGAAATGTAAAACAGTCAAATTGGAACGATGAAGGATTAATTATGGGTCATTTTGAGCAGCAATCTAATTTATTGCGAATAGATTTCCAGTAGATGAATTTAATCGAAGTTTTATTATCAACAATAGAAAGGACCGTAACGATTGCGCCATTCGACAAGTGGCGGCACAGCTACATCTAGATAGCGAACAAAGCGTGCCTACTTTCCAAATAAATAGAGCGGCTGCGATTTTATTAACGAAATAAAACTCCTTGTTGAATAATATAACTGATATAGTAATTTGAACCATGTTCGAAGATGCGCTGATATGATCGCAACCGAAAACTTGCTCGTACTCGTTTCAGCACGAATGCAAAAGACATCGAGATATCAATCAAGATATAAAACGATGTTATGTCAACTTCTATTTACCCATATAATGTTATTTCCGGGAACGCTACCGCATCAAGATATACCGACCGTTTCCGAACATCTCTCTAACTGCAAACTTTTCAGAGAAATACGCCAACTGATAACTTTCTTAATTGGATTGTATAACTCACAAACATTATATGGCGATGGTCATACCGTATAATTATACGTATATCGGCGCAGTACAACGTTTCAAAACTTACTGCATACCTACTGCTTACTCGCCGCATTACTCCCGGGGCTCCTCTGCAGCGCGAAAGAGGTGCAGAGTAATTACTGAAACGAGGTCATACTATGCTCAGCCGTGTTTGGAAATGGCTTGTCAATAATTGACAAGTAATTGGATAATTGCTGGGACGAAATGTCATCCATTTAGCGATGCTTTTCCTAAAAATTGGCCAAGCAACAAGCATGATACTATACCTCAAAGTTCTTTTTGTTTCGTGCTTCCAAAACGTTAAATAATCAATGCAGAATACTGAGGTTTTTATAACATAATAATAATATGTTCATGCGCTGGTAATTACAGTATACGCAATTATGTATGAAGAACGCTATATATAAAGTTAGTCAACTACCAAAACACGCTGTAATCAGGTCGAGAGCACGATTCGTAGTTTCTCACATACCACACAAGCGATCGGAATGAAACTTTGGGGATTACAGCTTCATTTCAGCAGAAAGTGGTTAAATATTTCGTTTTCTCAAAATGAAATTTTTTTTCTACAGATTCAACTACCATTAGAAAAATCGTAGAATTATTCACAGATGCACTTGGTTTATTGACTTTTTGAAATACTTGGCTACTCAGTGGTGGCAATCCACACATGTCTAGCACAGCTATCTCATCTCATCTGATAGAAAAATGACCGAGAAACTACGATTTTGCTTCGTATATAAAAGAAATACTGACGTCTTAGAAGCTTTATAGCAACAAAATCACGCGGTAAAAGTGCAGGCACGCGTCGGAGTTCCCACGCAACTACCAAAGCCCCTAAAAAAACTATTTTCCAAAATTTGTTTGCGGTGATCGCTTCTCAACTCCGTCACTACGAAGAGGTGGAATGCTATCTATGCAAATATAACACGATGATTCCGTGATCGCAGCCGCCACGGGGCACGGATAGGCTATAATATATAGATGACTTCTTCATTCATGAGGCGAACAACAGGTATTTCCGATTTTGCCAAGCCCACTCAAATCGCTATACCTATACCTAGAGGAAAGCAGCTCAACGATGCGCGATCAAATTTGTCGAGGTGAGCAATCGTCATTGCTTCCCGGACTCGGTAAAAATCTATGAAAACTGTTTTTTCTCGAATACACAATTTTATCAGCTGCTTTACTGTGTAACGATTTCGGTTTGCTTTATTTCACGAGAATTCTTAGTTCAGTTAATTATTATGAGGCTGAAATGCGGTTAATGTTCACGCAATTAGGTCTCTACTTTGCTATCGCGGGGACTGGATCAAGCCATGAGCAACATGTGCTTTATGAACTTCTATTAATAACGGTAAAATGTTATTTGGATATCTCGAAGGACCGCGCTCGGTACCACTGTGACCGGTATCATCATCGTTAGCCGTAAGCGTGCCAAAAAAATGAACACACAACTTATCCCTTAATAGATTGTAAATACAAGTTTTATTAAATTTGATAATTCAGGGTGAAAAATTCTTTTCGCGATCTAAAATTTGTTTCAAGAGAGAAAAAAATATCGCGATGTACTCGGCGATGTATCATGTAGTGGTTATTGCTAGTGCATTATAATTATAGATTATGAGTAAGACCTTAATTATAATCGCGTCTTAACTTTATCGAAACCGTATAGGGCAGAATTCGATTGCCTGCGGTAGATAACATTGCCTTTTTCAGTAGCAAATCAAGAAAGGAATTGCAGGTAGTAGCTGGTACCGTTAGGATTCAATATTATCAACCCGTTTAGTAAACAAACGTTATTCTCTATACAAGCTGTGAATGACGATTGTTGAGCGAGAAACTCTGCAGTATATACCTATACCTTATATGTCATAACGCATGTATGCGTCACGCGTGCCACGTGCTTATCAATCGATTTGTTCAAATTTGCGTGTGACACAACTATGGGGAAAAAATGCCGCGTATATTTATGAGTCACGATGCTTCCGACTGTCGTAAGTATCTAGCGTTTGGGTAAATAACAACTCCATCATCTTCAGGAACCTGTATATAGAATAATGAATCACAATATGAGGAAGTCAGAAATACTCTCGGGTGGTACCCTCGTCTGTACAATCCGAAGGAAAATGGTTACTCTTTTTTGCTTAGGCATACACTTTCCGAACACGGGATATGTGAGTAACCTTGTATAATGCCATAAGAATCATGCGTACTGACTAATAAGTTATTTATTTTGGTTCTGGCCACTATACTCTTTTTCCATTGAATATGTTTCGAGACGGCCGTTATAACTTCGATTTGATGTTGATGGTGTGTGTGCATCTTTTGCCTCTTTCACTTACTGATGGAGCAAAGTGCTTAGTGCAAGGTTGCAATGACATTCATATATGGGCAAAAATCCTGTTATTGGTATTAATGTAGAGATTATAAATACAGAAGACGTATGATGTAATAACATGTTTCGCTGAAGTAACCATATGCACACAAACATTTAATGAATATTGAATATTTTTCTACAATCCTTGCCCATGCGGTTTACTCAGTAGTGAATATATTATCATCCAGGTATACGTATATAAATATTCAGTGTTCACAAATATCCTAGCGATTAAGGATATTCAACGCCGAAAGGATCTGACATGTATACCAAGCCCAAAGTCGTTCGCCCTCAATCCCAACCGGCAACCAACATAAAACTCTGTTTATGTTTACTGTATTCACGCATGGTTCGTCGAACGGAAACTAAAATCTCATTCGTAGACTTTGATGTGGTTTCTCCAAATTCGATAATACCATCACATTATTAGAATAACAATTCAGGCTCAACTAAATGTGGATATATCGTAAAGTTTTGAGATTATGTCTGTTAAAACGTTGATTGTTTTGGCATACACGTGCTTTGCACGGATATATGTCGCGCTGACATATGTAACGGCGAAGGAAGAATGTTGACTATGAGAGCGGTAGAGTTAGGCATGAGAATACACACAACGTATTCTCTGAAATATTTTGAACTCTATCTCATAACGCTATATTTAGCTGGACTATGTTTATTCCGCCCGCGGTAGGGGTACGTAAAATATTTAATTGGAAGGAGAGGAAGTAGTATGCCCTACAGATAACAGAAACGTATCAATTTTAGCGTCATTCGACCCTCAGTGAAGCAAGACCGCGCCAAGTTGCGTGATCGAACTATCAACCAATCACAATTTGTCATAGCCGAGCGCAGGAGAAGCCGCCTCTTTAACTGCACGCGATCGAGAAAGAAAAAATGTGCACAGGTATCGAAAGCAATAATAAGAATAAAATTTATATTCCGGACTCGGTAACTGACGTTACGATTTACTTCTTACAACGTGAAATCAGAACGAAACACCGCTCTTATGATCCTACCGGCATTTTTGTATTATGTATATCATAAAACCCGCCCAGCTGTGGGTAAGAGAAAAAAAAGACAATCAAAAGCCGTGTGCTTGTCACACGGTGGCAGACGACGTTGAACATGCACATCGCTGTGAATTGTACAATTAGAAAGTTGAAAATGTTGAGATTTGATTGAATTACAAGTATAATCTTACCTTCGCAGGACTACTGATAGACTCTTGTTCTTCTCAGAAAATAGTCATGAGACACATATTTTCTTACGGTTAACTAGGAATCACCACTTGATTGTGAGGTAAAAAGCTGTCGTGCTACCTCGGCCATACCGTTTCGCAGCTCGACTGCTAACCGATTGCTACTACCTCTGACTGCCAAACAACGAACTATTCTCAATCGGCACTCGCGGAGTACACTCATGCGCGTAAGTTGACACCTCCCGGCCTGCGCAGTTTATTATTCTTCATTCAAAATCGATCAGATTGACTTTTTGACCGCTCAATTTCAAAAAATTTCAGAAAACTTCGATTAGGCTTCTTTTAAATTGCTGTTGCTTTTCTTTCGGCGTGTTATCTTTGAATTTACGTTATACGATACGTTGCAGAACGTATGATGCGCGGTCTATAAATGAATGAATTGTTTATTCATCGATTCCACCAGGCACTCATTTTTTTTATTCAAACTATACTCTATGATGTTAGGTCAATACGAATCGTATTACTACTCTGCATATTAATTAGAATTTACAGAATGCGAGCCGTTCGGTTTGTTGCCGAGCACGAAGACGACAATCCCTGGCTACTTTAATTTAGCTGACTATCGAATATTCAATTACTATTAGCAATTGGAAAATTATTTGCCCAATGAATTCATCTAACGATTTTAATAAAATCAGGATAGATCTACGGTATTATAATATATTATGAAGCGATTCTATGCGCTTTCCGATAGCCGTCAATGACCGTGTTGAAGATTAGCCTTTAATAATCATGTTTTAAGGAAAGTGAAGAGGATTTTTTCCTTTTCTGGAGTAAACATAGCCAAGCAATTGAACTAATATGACTCTGCGTGTTTGTACAAAATCTGTTATATTAACATATACAAATTAGTTTCAATGTTATAAATTCTTACAAAATTATACCAATCTTGAAGATGGAAATGTTCGACACTTCTATGGACTGTCAGTTTTTTGAATATATTCCTTCATACGTTTAAAATGTAAATATCCAATATCAAACGCCTCATATACTTATAATCATAGCTTAGAATCAACCATGTGAAATCCATTCAGCATTTTAGTCTCATTCCGGTAATCAATTAGCTCTCTTGGCATATTTGTTCTCCAATTCGTGAAGTTTTGTGTCAAGTTCCGCCGTTGAAAATGTCTACAACACGCAAGCCATTCATTGCATCATTTAAAGATAGAAGGAGTCTCTGTCAACTCAGCCACCCATGTAACTTGAGGTCTCCGAAAATTCCGTAAAAATTTGTACATGTTATTGGGGATGAAAAAAATCATCATCAGTACGATGATGGATTTCTGGGAGAGAATTGAAGCCTCCACTCCAATTCTTTTTTTTCAAAAAACTCTATTATGAATATAGTTTCTTAGATATTGTTCGAAACAAAAAAAACTGCCAAAATTAGGAAAACGCATATTTTTTAATGTTCTTTTTTTCGATAAAAGGGGTTTGAATGGGTCGGCATTTTTGTTTTTTTTAATTTTACCGAAAAGATGAGAAAGAAACAAAAAAATTTCATCCCAACAAGTTTTCTCTTCTTCCCCAATTCATCACACTACGTGAAAATGATTGAATCAAACCATTTCTGGAATGCAATGAACCAAAAAATATGGAAAAATTCCCAATATTATTTTTCATCCCCAATAACATGTACAAATTTTTACGGAATTTTCGGAGATCTGAGTTGACAGAGACTCCATCATAGGTATACATATACATATATAATATTCTCAGGTCAGCAAACAGCAATCGAAATGTTAATGCTGGATAAGATCAGCTTCGCTATTACGAGCACGGTTTCTTTCCGTAATTAATAGGGAACGAGTGACAATAATAAGTGACGAATGATTACCCCGAATCGGCGATATAAACATATGAATATTATCATTGTTATTAATATTACATCAAATTATATCTTGGCTTCATGAATTTGCGTCAGGTTTTCCGGTTACAAAATTTCATCATCTTGCTGACCATTTTTCAACAAGTAATGTTATTTCTGTCTTTGACTTCAATACAAAATTCGCCGATTTTTCAGGTTTTCTACGTTAACCGGTTTTATGGACCCCCTGTATTCAAAATTCACCGCCATTAAGGGGCTGCAGATGAAAACTAATAAATAACAAATGATTTCGTATTTCGATTAAACTTACCCTTTTTCTTACAGGCTTGTAACTGGTTTTGAAACTCTCATCCTCCTGTCCACCCTGAAATATAATTGGGTATATTATAAGTTTCGAAATCAATTAAATAAGACGCTATTCCCAATAATCATTTTCGCACGTATAGCTCATTTTATAATTCATAAATTTGAATGTTAATTGTCAATAATCGGATATTCTCTATTTAAAAACAATAATTTTACCCAAAAATGCTTGTACTCAGGAGATAAACTTTCTAAATACAATATCCTCTCCTCGATCCTTTTCAGCCTTTGATAGACGTCCTTTGGAACGGGTCCTTTGATTCCAACTTGGCCCTCGTTTGTTGCAAACCTCTCCTCCAGTGCAGGTGGATAATTACCAGGAGAACTCTGATTGCAATGATTGTTTGAACTCTTTTGCAAGGTTGCTGGATCCATCATTTGCGGTCCCCAAGGATTGAGCACCCTGTGAACTAATCAATGAATGTGATGTAATGTAGTTTTGATTCGGAGCTGATCGTGAGCTTTAACATTAATTTCAAGTATACTTGGATCCTGAAATTCATCACAAAGATAAACACACGTTTGTGTCGCATGGCCACCGGCCATGAAGCTGCTGGAGTGAAAGTAACATAAATTTGTGCGATGGTCTACAGAGCTTGACAAATATTAGCCTGGCTGACCAGATAAATGAACTTTTTTGTACTATTTTTGGAGACAAAAGATTGACTATTCAGTATACCTATGTGCACATATCTGTATGATAGCCTTGCTTTTGCGTTATATTTATAGTTATGCAATGCGATGGGTTTTGTTAGTTCCTGTGTTGTTACCTCATGAATAAAAATTGACCATAATTGTATGTAATAAAATATTGCCGCTTTGTAATCGATTCGCGACGCTGCGTCTCATTTTATTTGTACCTTTGACGTGACTTTTCGAATCTTTACGCCGAATTAAAATTGCATCGACTCGGGCACAGGAGCTCTCCTCTTCCGTGTCCACCCTGGCTCTGTAATATAATATTCTAATGAAAAAGGAATGAGTATGTGGTGTTATCATACAATCCTAATATATCCTTCTCCTACTTAGTATAGTATAGATTAGTAACATGTGTGTGAAATCTAAACATATTATGCTTCGGGATTATTTCCAGACTAGTTTGGTTCAATTATATCGTTTATTCACAGAAAAAAACGTGTTCCAAATGCATTTTTCTTCCCGAGTAAACGAGATAATCTAACCAAGATAGTCTTGAAATAATCCCGAAAGATGCCACAAGACAACTAGATAAATTAAATATGACTAGACTTTACTGTCATCCCGGGATACACGCATAGCCCAGCAATGAACTCAATACTGCTACCCAGAGACAATTATTATAATGTTGGCTACAGGTGCGTTAATAATTCAACGAACCTATGACAGCAGAACTCTTGTACATTGACAATATTCACTTGGTCTCTCTTTCTTGCGATGAAAGCATCTATTCTGCGGTTTAGCTCTTCAGCACCAGCGCGAATTTGTACAAGATTTGAATCGATTACTATATCAGATGATTCTCTTTTCTCTATGACATGATTTTTGATTGCTACATGATTTCCCTCGGCACTCGAAATTGTCGGTTTCTTTAATGACTGGGAATCTTTGGCAGTTGGGAGCCTTGCGTGTGCGATAAGTATTTCGTCTTGACCTGCCAACAAACGAGTTCATCTTTTAAAATACAATCACAAACTTTCGTATAATTGTAAAAGGAAAATAGTATATTACATGTGGATATAATCACGTCTCTAAGGCCATAAAGGCATACGCTGTATATAGATCTACCTTAAGAGCCATAAAAGCATATAAATTTTTTCTTTCGCCCAATCGGTTCAAAATAACTTGAAATTGATACTCCGAGAAAAAAACACTTATACCAGAAAGGCCTATGATTATGGATATGCCTTCTTGGGTTTAGGCAAAATAATAATTAATTCCAAAAAGGCATATAAACAACAATAAATGAAAATAAAATTACAACACGCGAATTCAAATTTAAACACATATCGCGTCTCTAATGTCATAAAGGCATATCGTCATTGTATGCCTTTATGGCATACTAGGACCAGAAGGCATACAGTTTTCTCAAAATTTATCTATCACTCTGAAAACATGAAAATAACATACAAAGTAAAGTAAAAATCATTTGTCCAAAAACCAAAAGGGCCTATCGTCAAAAAGATATGCCTCTTTGGCATTAGCTCAAAGAAAAAAAAAAAAACAGTTAATGCCAGAAGTGCAAATCTTTTTGGCCATAGGCCCTTTCGGTTTCAGGAACTGATTTTTTTTTTTAACTTTCTATGCGTTTTTTATGTTTTCAAAGCAATAGGCAAAATTTGAAAAAACTGTACGCCTTTTTGGTCGTAGTATGCCATAAAGGCATATAACGACGATATGCCTGTGTGACATTAGAGACGCGTAATGGTACTGAACATTTTTATTCACTAGAGTATACATATATCATATCGAGGAATTACAATCACAAAAAATAAAGCTCGTACGGCATATACACTAGTACAACATAAGAACCATTGATTCTGGTTTTCCCAAAATATCATCTTTTAAAGTCAGGCTAAAAAGCTAATATTAAATTTTTGAAATTATTTACTAGTAGACCAGGAGCATTCCTTGTTTTCTTTCCACTGTGACTCTTTGGTGTCGTATATTTCTTTCTTCCATATAGGTACGGTGCTTTTCAGTGCCTCAATGGCGAACTGCGTTGCTTCTAGGCTCTCATGTCTGTGCGGCGAAGAAATTGCAATAATGACACTTGCCTCAGCAACAGGTACTAGACCCAGGCGGTGATAAATCACTATTCGCTCAACATTCCATTGCGAACGTATCTTTGAGCATACGATCCTCAGCTCTTTCAAAGCCATCGGCTCGTACGCCTCATATTCCAACGAGATAACCTGCCATAAAGTACCAAACAGTATTGAGTTTATTTAAGAAATCGGAATCTCATATGTGTTTCAAGAAGAATTGGGCCACATTCATATTACGTGTTCAGGGGATCTGCGGCTTCAAATACTCGTTTTTGGGTTCCTTATAATCAAAAATAAGATTCGTTATACAGGAATCGAAAGACCAATGCACTTAAAACACTTGCGAATATGAAATCAATATGAAATTAGAAACGATTGAGATTAATATTATAGATTTGTAAAGAAGAAGCTTGCGCACAGTAGTGGTCTAAAAACGGTTTTGAAAAGCAGTTTTCTGTGACATTTAAAAAATATTACATTTCGAAGTCTTTCTAAACCACTTTACCTACCGGCTTAGCAATTTTTTCACTCAAGCAATGAGTCTGACTTTCGATTTTCATAGAATCGGTGTTGATAAAGATAATGATAATAATTTTAATTCGATCGACCCCTCAAACAGAGCTACTATGACTTCGCACTTTGTTTGTCTAGTTCTACAGGAGATAGTCTAGAGGATTGTCCGAAACAACAGACAATGGAGGCTTGCAAATATCGGTTTCAGGGCTCTGGATGAGTTGTATATCTCCATAAAAACATAAAAAACACACTGTCAGTGTCAAGAATATTAGCGATAAAAGTTTTGCGATTTACTTTGACTGTCTGATAATTTTGTACAAGGATTTCGGATTTATATCTAAGTAAACTTTTAATAATAGTCTTTTTTCAATGGAAAGTATTAAATAATTTTGGTTCTTCATGGTTTTCCCCGTCTGCGGCGCGGGAAGGGGCTGTATCCGCGCCTAGTTGCGGTAAAGCTTAGCCCAGCCTTTTCTGAATCGCTAATAAATTCTTCGTTATACCTATAATACAGTTTTGAGAAAGTATGTGGACAAACAATTACAGAAATATTTTCAAAAACGTGTAGGTTCTCCAAGTGTGCGACAAGCTGCAACTGAATGCAGATATACCTTTTTCCCTTCAAAATCATCACGAGTTGTACCAATAAATGTAGATATCGCTCCGCAATTTGGAGACACCACTAGCTCAACTATTTTGCCAATATCCAGCGGTTCCATTTGCAGCTTGACGACATCCTTCGATTCGTCCATTTTAACCTGTGTGAAGGATCAGAGATAGATAAGATTCAACGAAATGATGACCCCGAGGAAACAATTAGTCAGTTTCGTAGGCAGCTCAGGCTCAAAAATAAAAAATAATTACTTATAAACAAACCTCCACTGAGCGGGGGAATAACGGCGATCTCGTCCCTGTCGATTAGGTTGAGTAGGACGTCATCTGTGACGTATTGTTCGTTGACGGATAGAATAACAGATTCCCGAATACTTTCCAGTTCGAATTTTCGAACAATTGTGTCGAGTAAAGATTGGTAAGTGATGTTGGCCGGCAGTGTTATTTCGGACTCTTTGACACCAGCCAATTCGCGCGCTTTAGCGAAAAATAGAATTTTCACATGCGAATTTCGCAGGCCACCGTCCATCACGAGCTATCGAAACATAATGGCATGACGGCCGGAATACACCTTGGCTCCACCCTGCAGCTATACGCGCAAACAAGTCCTGGGTCTATCAATTTGTTCTCCGTTATGCAATCGTATAGTTTTCAGTCAACACGATTACATCACGGAATACATGAAACATGTTACATGACGTTCGACAATGAGGTTATGTCCGTACACGCGATCAAAAGAACACAACAACGCCCGCGGTGTCGCTATTTTTTTAGTATGAAAAACCAGTGCTGAAATTTCATATGAAAATATCGTTGACTAGTTGACAGTTTTCGTATCATTATATGAATGCATTGTTTTCGTCGACTCATCGCTAGCTTGACACTAGCGGTGATGACGTAACACCTGTTAGCTGGCGCCTCGCTCGAACTAACCCGAATGCAGTTCCTAATAATCAGGTCAAAAGCAGAATGAGGTCAGAGGGAAGTGGCAAGTGGGAAGTGGGAAGTGAGAACGCACAAAACATGCCAGGCTTATTATTGCACGGAAAAATAAATAGTCACCCGTCTAGTTAGTAACGTGCGATATTCGAAAGCAATATATAGTACTGTTAAAACCAACGGAACTATCCATACCTATACATATTGTATTACGCATTGGACTGCATAGATCGGACAATACGTATACGTCTACGTATAGTATGTTATCGAGTAGAGAAATGTTGTAGCTATAATCGATGAAATAGATAGGAAATGTAGACGGTCGCAAAGTATTGAGCCATGGTATGAGGGAATTGATTAGAAGGTCGATATGCTTCAATCTTATACACAATGACAATAGGTTTCAAACGATTCAATTTAGTTTCATTTCATGTTGTGCACACGTATTGAGGTATGATGATATATTCGTCGTCGATTAGAGCGAATATTTAAATACACGCAACTTCAAATTAAAACCAGTTCAGTTATAACTTATAATATATGGCTGTTAGCTGTAAACTGTATACTTATTACAAAGAGCAAAAGGCGCACCTACCAAGAAAAAACTTGATTAGGCAACTATCACGGATAGCTAAGCGAGAGTCCGCTCGTGGTATAGTAGTGGTAAAGTTTAAAGACGCTTGGCTTGGCCTTGTGCAAGACGCTGGTGCAAGATAGGTTTTTTCATGTGATAAAAATAAATAAACATTCTACAATCGAACATAAAGACGTATATAAAATGTTATATTTCTATTGCTGTACACCCAGTCCCGTCAAATAATACCCTAGAAGCGCCAATGCAAAATTATCGATCAAGGGCATATGGGACAGAGCTATAATGGCAGCGCGGCGATTTCGTACTATCACTGGTTTGAACGCTAATATAATATCTATAGCGTTAGACGGTAGTGTGTCAGTATGTGATGGCCTTGGGTAAGAATTCAAATGTATGCAGCATACGTGCAATACAATGTGCTCATACTTAAGTATAGCTCGCTGGATGGATCAAGACTGCTAACCCGGAGTCTAGGAAAGAATGTGCAAGTTGCTATGGGGCAAGGACAACGTCGATGTAAACTGTAAAGGGACTTATTCCTTTTCTGCAGTTGTGCAAGACCACGTCGTGTGTATATACCTATACGTTCATGTACGAAAAGCCTAAAGTAGTATATGCCGACAAAGCCTGCCTGAAAGACAGTATATAGATTTCGACCATGCGCCATGCCGATTATCATTACGTTATAGGTCTTAGCGCTCGACATGATAATATTATACTCAATGCAAATTTTTAACGATCACTATAACAGTAATTTTGTTCTTCGTATAAATGCAGCGTACAACATCGAGGAGCTATCTTCGCAAAGATCATGTTCGCCTATGTGTATACTGCACGTATAAGCATTAACGTGCAATTGACACGAATCAGTATAGTTCATTCAAATGGCTGGCGATGAACTTAGAAACAATGCGAAAAGTATAACATATTCGCTGTAAAAGTAACGATGAATTTAAATGAAAAATAAATTTTTGCGCATACGCAAAGGGTTCATATTATGCATCGGCGACAGCAGGTGCCCAGAGCTGAACCGTGGGCTAAACGTGAGCAAATGCTGTGGCAGGAGCTACGAAGTAGTTATCAACACCGAAGAGTAATATTAGAGCCGCCAGATTGCCAGCTCGTCAGCAGACAGGCTACCACAGGCTACTGCTGCGACATTGCGAGTTGCGAAATGCACCGCGACCCGAAAATAAATCCCTTTTCCCCTTTACGTATCGGCGAGGAGCGGCGGTCCCGCTATTACGATTAGTTTTGTATCACCCATTATCGACGATATTACGGTATTCGCCCCGTCTCCCGTTATGCGCTTCCTACTAGGATAGAGTTGGGCAAGTGATTGTAAATTTCTGGCCGTTTTTGAAACTTTACCTTTCTATTATTAGCGGACTTTGACGGAAGAAGCAAGTGTCATGTTGTGTATGCGATGTGACAAAGCGCGAGAGCGAGAGAGGGGAGGGGGAAGATACGTCCGTCAAAGATAGTAGGAGCGAGCGAGAAAGGGAAGAGGGAGTCGCGGTGTGGAGGCAGCCAGCTGGTTTAGCGAGGGAGTTCCGAGGGAGCTACGATCAGTTGCCAGTGAGACGCGTACAGGTCGCGGCGACGTAAGTGTGTGGAGTTTGTCGGTCTGTCGTTCCGTCGGTCGGTCGTCGTCGTCGTCGTCGTCGTCGTCGTCGGTCGGTCGGTCCGTCGGTCGTGGTCGTGGTCGTGATCGTGATCGTGATCGTGATCGTGGTTGTGGTCGCGGTCGTTTGATTCGTGTGCGCGAAATAACGAAGTAAAGATGGCCGCTGACTCGGGAATGGAGACGTGTCCCTCCCCAGAAATCGCGGATTCAAGAAAACGGCCACTAGACT
This sequence comes from Tenthredo livida, assembly GCA_963992785.1. Classification (NCBI taxonomy): domain Eukaryota; kingdom Metazoa; phylum Arthropoda; class Insecta; order Hymenoptera; family Tenthredinidae; genus Tenthredo; species Tenthredo livida. The sequence continues at coordinate 8,996,155 of OZ023073.1, forward strand.
GCGACGTAGAAAATGGTGCTACAAAAAGGTCACACTATGGCTCAGGTATTTCGACAAATATTTCACAATATTAATCAGACCCTGTCGAACATGGCGGGATTCAATATACCCAATTTATATCGTATCCTCTGTCGTACCAGTATGAGGAGGCATTATTTGAGCTGATCTTGTTTGACGCGACTAGTGCCACGGTACTTTTGATAAGCTTAATTTCGCGGAGATTCATTTTATGATCGCCCGCCGCTTCTTATCCATAGTTCTTCAACCTGCACAATTCTCAATTCCCTTTCGCTTCGTCTACATATGTAGTTGGAATGGTACGAACTACATACGAATGTCAGACTGTACCGGGAGTCGGGACTCGAACGGGGCCAGATTCGCGCAACATTCTCTCGGCAGTGTCACTACTACCACGTCCGTCGTTTCGTCGATCGCCTGTCGGTACGCCGTGTGTTCGTCGCAGCGCGCGCGATTCCGTGCGACGCGGCGACGTTCGACGTTTCCTGGCCTGTATTTTGAATTTGACAGTCCGCTCGTTCGTTCGTTCGCTCGTTCGTTCGTTCGTTCTTCCGTCCGTCCGTACGTACGTATACGTATACGTATACGTACACGTACACGTACACGTACACATACGTTCGTTCGTTCGTTCGTCGCTGCGTGGGCGACTCTTGACGTTAATGGAGGACCGTGGCTCGGCGGCGGGCGACGCGCGTACTCCGTGACTTTGCAACTTTTGACAGAGATTATCGCGCGGGTATTTCGCCCGTTTTTAGCTCCGTCAACTCAAATTTCGTCCCGGGTTACACCTGGTTGTACCTCGCGCGTGGTTCGACTTAAGATGTGGCATATTGGTGAGTTGTCAGGTACTCCACATCGAGGTCATGGGTCAAGGTCAGAGTGTGCGAGCGACCAACACGAACCTCCCATCTGTCAAACAGCTGTTTGCGTTTGTCATCGGGCCTCGGTACACTATGGGCCATTTAATCTTTCCCTAAATTATTTTCACACCAGTCGGAGGCTTTCTCTTCACGTATTCGAAGATCATTTTCTACTGAACGCCAACAAGCTATTTGATATATAACATTTCGCAATTTTATTACCGGGGCGCTGCGGTAACACCGTGGCTATAACCATGCTCAACCGGTTTTTAAAGGTTATTTCACGTATAGATGAACGCATAATCATACGCGCGTGTAAGAGGCGATTTATTTTCGAGAAACCTCCCAATGATGCTTCCCTGTAAAATCGTTAACTCCTTACAACAAGTCAAGAATTGTTTTAACCATAATATTTTCGCATCATGTATGGAGGCGTTAGTGTTTCGCCGGACATATTAGTAGATTGAGTGACAAGGGATGGAACGATATGAATGCAGGCCAGGGTGAAGCTGTCTGTCCTACCCGAAGGCAAGGGCTTACATCACCCGTGTCTGCATTGATGTTTCATCCCGAGTCACAGATTACATATTTCATAACATTTGTTTGAAACTTCGAGTTTCAATGTTTGAGCCCAGACGAGACAAGCTAATTGAGGGTTAATAGTGTGGGAAGCTGTTGGCGTATGTATTTATTTTTATCCATTTGCAGAAAAGTTAATTTACTTGTGATTAAGAAGAACTGTCAGTTATTTTGACATTCGAAATATAATTAAATAGTCTGAAATTTGCAAGAAATAATTGACATGCTAATAAGGCTGAAATAAACATGAATATAGCTTTAGCGGGCAGAAATTGGCTTGGTTCGACTGGCTAAACAAGCATTGAAAGTAGAAGTTTCAGAGGAGATCTTATGATTATTATTGTTCATTCTATAATATGGCATAACATTACAAAGCTAATCGTATGCTATGAGCCATCGAGATATTATGTAACATTAGGTCTTGTATGTGGAGTCTGCTGCACAGTTATCATTGAGAATTTATACAAGTGTCATTTCATTTAATGATCTCGATTATTCGATTCGATTTCATGCAGAATTTGCCTGAGTAAAATTCATTGGGATTTTAGAAACTTTGTCATATTGGTAGAAAAGATCAACTACCGAGCTGAATGAATTCGTGATAAAATAATAGTAGCAAAACCAGTTTCGAGCAGTTGTTTTTTTGTTTTTTTTTAACACAATCAAAATTTTTCTTGTTATTCAACGTATGATGCAACAGATTTAATAAGAATATGCAGGAATAGTATCTTTTTTAGACTTATTCAGAGTTCCAAAGACCTCAGCTCGCCTGATAATCTTGGCACAGGAAAATATGATGTATTAATTATCAAAAGAACCAGTCACGTTGACATTCACAATTATCTGTAGCTCAATTTACATCTTTGGATCCACTTCGAATAAGTCTCTTCTCCGACGTCTATCAAATTGTTCGATCGTTGGTTAAAGTGATAACATTTATCACAAAACTTGACTCTCATTGTCTTACGCTTCTGTAATAAATTATGTATTGTGGAATTCTCTTATGTCCAGAGTCTAGTATCAGATACAATAATACGATTGATAAATACTTGAATTGTTTCTTGCCTTGTGCACTTTGCCACATCAAGGCGCGGATTTGTTAATACTTAATGGATTCCATTACTTGTGTTACGTTCTTGAGTTATACAGTAATGTTCATCCAGGTGATAATTGACTGTAGTTGCCATTAGAGATGAAGAACAATAGACTTTTAATGTTAACAGAGGATTATAATTTGACCCATACTCTGCAACTCATTGTGATTTAATAGACTAAACAAGAACAAATTCAATGGATGTCAAACACGGAAATATAAAATAATGTTATAAAAGCTCATGGTATATTGGAGACTATGAATGAAGCTTCAAGCTGAGCTGGTCAATATTACTGATGTTGCTAAATATTGGATTGTTGCAATCCATATCAAATGTGATGATGTGGCAGTCTGTCCTAATTGACGTCACATTCAGTAATGACTTTACAATTTGGGCATAGTAATAATCAACGCATTATTTAGTCTTCAATATCTATGTTTTTCTTCTTGTTTTGCATATGGGAGTTTCCATAGTATTTAGAAGTTCTGTGAAACTTGAAATTCTATATACGTGATAATAATTTTGAAATTAGTTTATTTGAGCAATAATATGCCTGATTACAACTTAGTCTATTACACAAGTTTCTTTGCGTAGCTCACATTTTTTGGTATAATAGTGCAGCAAACAACACAAGAGAATCATTTTCTGAAAAGTAGAAAACTTTGACGTTCACAGAAACGGTTTGAATTATGCCGAAGTAAATGAATACCTAACAGCTTGATTAGAGTCGTTGTTGATATTTTTCGCCTACACAAAGAAATTGTATTTTCTATTTTCGTGAAAATTTCGGTCTACGAAATTCTTCTTTTTGATGATTGGTTGATAGGGCGTGACTTCGCGTCAACTAATTCCCTCCCATTCTCGATACTTGAGACGATACACCCTATATACCTTCGAAGGAGCACATCTAGAACTCGTTCATATCATCACACATATACATATTTATATCTTAGTGGAACTATCAGTTAAAAACCGCTAATAAAAAAGGAAATCATGTACGTTATGCAGAATGTTTTAGTAGCAGCATCATTTTGAGATCCGTGTCCGATTCGTTTCTAAGTTTAACTTAAAAATTTTTTTCCTCATAAAAGATGTATAGTTTAACATAAAATTATTTGAACATGCAAACTACCCTCATTCTTTCGCAACCGATTCTTGGCAAAATTTTCAGTTCGCTAGTCAACTTGGTATTAACAATATTTTTCAAGATCAATTTCTAACATTTATAAAAAACTGGAAAGCTCCAAATTCATAATGCAAAGATTGGATTGAGCGGCACCAGCACTTTTTGCATGAACTCGGGAAGAGGGCCTAAGTTTGTGTAGAATTTAAAAATGGCCACAAAGTTCCAAATCACTTAACTAGTGCATATGTCTAATGTCTGAAGGCTCTAACAAAGATTGATTATCTTTCAGGTGGAGATGGCACGTACCATCTCAAAGTACTGGTTCCCGGGGTGGCAGCTGGAGCGATTATTGGGAAGGGTGGTGAAACGATTGCCCAATTGCAGAAAGACACAGGCGCTCGTGTGAAGATGTCCAAGTCCCACGACTTTTACCCAGGTACTAAATCATCCTAGATAAATCAAAGTTTAACCTATCACCCAAACTCGTTTACGACCCTTCCACCTTCTACTTCACCTGTGCTGTACACTTATCTACTATATGCCTATTACTTTCACTTTTACACAGATCGACTGTTAAACACAGTTTGACACAAATACATGTATTTATAAGTTTACTCGTACACTATGTGAATGTTTCCATAGTAGCGCAGATTTAATTTATTTAAATGAAAATCGTCAAGTGATTAATTATTTATCCACAGTTATCTGATATTTTATTATACTGATGTTTTCACAACTGGTATATCATCACACAAAACATTGCTTCACGCACAGCACTCCATGCACGATGTTCTGAACCAAGGTTTTCCAATTATTCCTTTTCAATGCGACCTAATTCCCAATGCTCACTATTCTATAATGTTTGGATTGCTTTGAGCATCAAAATAGTTGAAATCATCGAATATATCTAGATATGTTACCGCTCATGGACTTGCACTGGACTCGCGTGGCCACCTCAACCCTGCTCTTAGTCTATAACAGTTAGGAACTTACCCTATATAACGATGTCTAAATACTCATTGCATAATCTAAACAACTGAATGTAAATGTAAATATTGAAATATTACCCAGACTGTCAAGCAATTTGGCTGCGAAATGTTCTCCAATTTTCGTTATTGCAGACAACTAACGATTGAATGTATCAACTCTGTAAGCTCAAAAGATTTCTGTCATTTTTTTTCTAACTAATTGTACTGTTGTTAGCCAAAATAGGAATAGCAATGATGATATATTTTACTCTGCATAGTCTTCAGTCCGTTAGTTTATTTTCTTATCTTAAGGAACATACAACACTTTGAAATGCAAGCCTAATTTTCAATTTACCTACCACTTGAAATGAATATTTTTCATAGATACACTCCTCAAAGAGCAAAAGAGTTTTTTTATAATACGTGCAGGAAAAGTGGGGCGTTGCATGGCAGTTTAGCGGGACGAAAGCGCCCGATTGCATGATATGACTGCAAAGTTAGGTGTGCGCATGCACAGTCTACAATTATTTCACTTCCATCCCTTGGGAGAAGTTTCTTTCCCTTTCTTCCCTGTTTTGCGGGACAGCAACGCCCCACCCTTCATGCACTAATAAAAATATATAAGTGACTCGGGATGAAACAGGAATACAGGCACGGGACGGGTGATGTAGGCCTTTGCCTTTGGCTTGGGTAGACAACTTGACTCTGGCCTGCATTCATATTGTTTCATCTTTTGTCACTCTACTATTGAGTACCGTGATTCTGGATCTCTTAGCGTTAGCTTTTAGCGCCTGTGCTATCGTTGCATTTCCCCGCTACACTCGTTTACCACCGCTGGCCCCTAGATGTTTCAACAATCAACGATTGAAGACGAGGAAATCCTGACTCTGTGATAACGCTACCTACCGGTCATGCAATACCGACCAGACTTTTTAGCGCTCACGGTAACGTCAATCATTCGTTTGGGCTAAGGCTGTAATTCCATTTGCTAGTAAGCGTCATCACAGAGTCGAGTTTTGCTTGAGTTCAATTGTTGATTGACAATAATGAAGGTTCAAGTTGCTTAGCGACCTTGTATTCGCGACCAAAAAACAAAGCATATACGCAGTAGCGGAGGTGAAAGGGCACTTGCAGGGAAGCGCAACAATAGCACGGGCGCTTAAAATTAACCTTTTTTTTCTATTTTAAGGGGCTTTGCTACACGGGGAAAAGTATTTCGCGAAACTTTACTAAACTATTGAACAAAGTTGGGATATAGAGACAAGTTGATGAGTTTTTCACATTTTTGTACTAATCAGTGACATACTTAACGTCATAAAATACACGACAGTTTGGTAAACTTTGATAATGTACAGTAAAATTCTCATATGAAGAGCGTAGAAAACTTCAATAGATTCACGTGAATTATTCCCTTAAGATTAGTTAAAGAATGACGAACGTTGGCGAATCATTCTTATTAAGGAATTGAAAAAGTACTCAAAAGTTCGGTAAAGTTTTACATCGATATAGGCAGAGGAAAGTTTATTTTCCCTACATAAAACTTTACAGCACTATAATGAAACTTCTCCCTCCTGGCACTTCAAATTTTACTGGACAGTTCAGTAATCCGAAAGACGTGAAATATCTCCTACCACTTCCGTAGTCACACAGGGTCGAATACAACTATTACGCACTCCGGACATTTAAAAAAACAAAAATTATTTCAACGAGGTATTGAATTTTATACATACTGACGAATTACGTTGACTTTTTATATTAAATAATGGATATCAGTTGTAAAATTGTGAAATGATGAAAATTAATACTGATTTACGCCAGGGGTATCATAATTTATAACTGGTGTTATAATCAGTGCTCAAAAGTGCTCTTTTTATGATATCAAAACTTAATGTCCTATAATTGAAATTGAAAATATTCAACTGTATCTTGGCCATGGATCACATAAATAAATTGTGGGACATAATAGTTAGTCTAGCTCTCCACTAGATGTCTCTGCAGCCCCTTTTTCTTTCTCACAAGCGCTATCATTTCTTCCAGTTAGTATATAAGACAGTTCCAAATCATAGTTCTCAGCGATACGCGCGCGCTTGCGTAGTATATAAGTGTTAGGCTCCATATGCGTATAGGTATAGGTTTACATGTGTTCGCAACGAAACCGTGTATGATAGGTAGCTACTAGATGTGTAAGATCGTGTAAGTAAGATGCCTGTAACTACTAACCAACAGTTGGGTAAAAAGTAAGCTCCTGAGGAGTAAGAATTAAAATTTTTTTTTTTACTGCACAGGAGTTTACGTTTTACCGAACTGTTCGGTAAACTCTATCTTACGATCATTATATTTTACAATTGTGCGCATTTACAGTTCTAGTTTGGTAGATATTCTTTTAAATTTATTAAAATTCCACGTTCTATGCATGATGCTTTCTTGAATTTCACTTTACTGAACTGTAAGTGAAACTTTACATAAATGTCCCTATGTCCCCAGTTTACTGAACTGAGTTCGGTCAAGTTTCGCGAAATACTTTTCTCCGTGTAGTCGTTTGGGAACTCCGATGCTGGCCATTTTAGACAGTGTCACTTCCGTACGATGTCGGTATATTTTTATACGACGCAAAATCATAGTTTCTCAGTCTTCATTAAATAAGATGAGATAGTACTTAAAACATGTGGTTTGCCACCACCGCGTAGCCAAGCATTACGAAAGTGCAATAACTCGAGTGTATCTGTGAACCATTCTACGATCTCTCTGATGATATCCAAACCTGTAAAATAATGTAAAAATTCTGAAAAAACAAAATACTTGGCCACTTTCTGCTGAAATGAAGCAGTAATCCCCAAAGTTTCATTCCAATCGATTGCGTGGCATAGGAGAAACTATGAATTGCGTTTTAGAGGTGATCAGAGCGTGTATCAAAGTCCCTTAATGTATAATTTTTGTATAATTATAAAACTGTATACACTACTCATTCTTACCTTCTATCCCTTTCCGTCAACTGTAATAACTCCAAAAAAACAATTGGTTGAAAATTGTATTTCATGAACCAGTAGATATAAAAGTAAGACTCAAAGTAGGAAAGATTATTCAATTTTCCATCTGGTATCCATTATTTATTCTATTTTATAGGAACAACAGAAAGAGTATGCCTGATAACAGGCAGTGTCGACGCTATAATGGCTGTGATGGATTTTATAATGGAAAAAATACGTGAGAAACCGGACCTCACATCAAAAACCACTGTCGATTTTGACTCTGGTAAAACGACGGCAGAGAGAGACAAGCAGGTATTAAATGTAATGATCAGCATCATTTACATCTTCATATTCATAATTTTAATTTTAATTTTAAATTATATCCTCAGGGTATTCATAGCTGGAACTATTTGCTAAATTCTGAAAGGAGAAATCAATTTTAGAGTACATTAAAGTGATTAAATTCTGGTCGTTGACTCAAAGTTAATAGCAATGGTGATGGAATGTTAACCTCCAACCCCTTCCCTACCTCCAATAATAACATAAATTCTGGTCACTAGGAATAATTTTTTACAGATCAAATCTATCACTGGAAAACACCAAACTCGTGCTTATAACATCAATTCGGCCTTCTAAGTTAATGAATTATACAAGTTAAACTACCGGTTGAATAATTAAGACCAGGAACTCTGAAAGCTACTAAAATTCAGACAGAATTTTACAAATTAACAATTGAGTCTTCTGCACAACAGCTTGTTGTAGATGTCTCAGCATTTTGTTCCGTCTCTCATGACAAAAAGAATAATATTGAACTGAGCAAAAGAGATTCAGGCACTAGAAGATAAAAATCGGATTTTTACATTGTGTTATTTCAGTCGTAACAGACATATGGACTGTAAAATAAAATCCCTTTCTTTCAACTTTACCCAAGCTCAAATTAACGATAAGAATTTTATCAAACTGAGTCTTAATCACCGCTCAAAATAATTAAATTCTCGCATTATATTACTTGATAAGAACGGAGTGATAGGTTGACTCTGAATAGTCATAAATCATTGGTAAATAGATAATTTTGGAAGAAGAGTAATCGCATATTGATCAGTAACAGTCTGCTACTTTCAAATCTGTTCCAAGTCATTTCTATAGAATATTCTCATTCACTCTATTCAGTAGAATTCATGTAACCATATGTTGCAATATATCATATACATGTACATGGAAACTTGGATTGATAGCGCACGGAGGAGGTCAGTGGGCGTCAAGGCTTTTATCTTTACTGATCATATCAAACGCTACCATACTAATTATCAAAGCTTGAGCACACTGCGTAAATTAAAATCCTATCACTAACTTTCTAGAAGTTCTTTGAATTATTCGATTTATGTAGTTGAATGGTAACATTTAAAAGCCTGTCTCGATGTTATTAAATTAACTTTCCCGAATGTTAATCAAAAAATGATTTCAATATGATAAATTCTTTGAATTATGATCAAAATTATACATCCCCAACGAATATCTGACGAAAATCTTTTCTTAGTGTATTCATTGAAGCTGTAACAATTACGCGAATCCCAGTTGATTCTGCTATTATTAGAGCTAGCAAAGCTAATCTGTAATCTAAAAAGAACTGTTATAGTTATGTAAACAAGTTAAATGTGTGAAAGTTCCTCATGTACAAGATAATGATTATTGCCTCATAGAACCTATCTGTGATGCGTGAGTCACGTATCATTATTGTCTGCCCTAGTATGCCATTCAGTGCAAAGTTCAGAACATATACATACAGCATGTATCATACGCACATTGATTTGTTCATAGGTAAGATCACCACTATTCTACCATACAGGCCAAGTAAATAAATGAAATTAAACTGGATTCTGAAGAATTAGCTTCTAATCGCGTGTTTTATCCTCCCTATTATTTTTGCAATTGTTACGCGAAGTACACGGCTTGATTCCGCCAGCATGGAAGTTGCAGTATGCGACTTTTGCCTGCTAGCAATGACCCAGTTAGCAAGTGCATGTATGGCAAATGATCTGAAACGTGTGCTATTATGGCGCACCGTCTAACATTGAGTCATACTGATTTGTAGAAAAAGTATAAGCTATTCATTCCACATTCGTTCATGGCTATTCAGAGCTTATAGATGATAGATTTTGAAATATTCAATACCGTAGAAACCTCCCGTGTTCTCCGTGTTCGAAACCGAGGTGATCTCGCATAAACCAACGGGGATAGAGGCTAGCCCCTTTCATTCGGCCGTGAGTGTGGAAGTCGCCCAGGATCGTAGCTAACCATATGTAAAAGCAATATTACCCTTTTGAGATTATGTTATTGTAATTGCAGGAGATCATGCGCAGGCGCGGTGACAAGGCCGGTAATCAAACATAATCTTTTAATCGCCGAAGTTACATCGAGTTTAGTCGTTGAGGGGCATAATAGGCGATATTAGAGGATAAATTTGATGATTGTAATTCAGAATTTACATTTTTCAATAAAGACGATAGACTACATGCGTGACGGGATATCAAGTTTGGGCCTCTGATTCCCAATTAAACATTTTATAGCCGGCACTGTAATACACTCTTTAGTGGGGCTAGATAGGCGTGGCTTTAGGACAAATCGAGATCGGACGATACGGGAGTTCCTATTGTACATTAATCGGGACATTTCCACGTTTATAACAGTAACATATCTTCAGCTCTGAAAACCATTCTCAGCTATCTAACAGTCTAGTTTGGGAATAATGAAATTTGGAAACCGTTACTTTTACTGTATGTTAATTTTCCTAAGAGACAATTTGTAAGGATGCCCATTGTTTTTGTTATAGGTAAAAATACTTGTGCCAAATAGCACTGCCGGTATGATAATAGGAAAGGCAGGAAACTATATAAAGCAGATAAAAGAAGAATCAGGCTCGTATGTTCAAATCAGTCAAAAAGCTAAGGACTTATCTCTTCAAGAACGGTGCATAACTGTCATTGGGGAGAAGGAAAATAACCGAAATGCTTTAATAATGATTCTGGCTAAAGTGGCTGACGATCCGCAGAGTGGAACGTGTCTCAATGTTAGTTACGCCGATGTTAGTGGCCCCGTTGCAAACTACAATCCAACCGGTAGTCCCTATGCGCAGGCGCCAGCAGGGACACCAACATATACTTCTGCAGCTGGTCTGAATACAGGTAAGTCTCTGCTTTTTCTTTTTCTTTTGTTTTTATCATACCTAATCAATTGCACAAGTTCAATGACATTCAATTAAACAAAGTCAATACAGCATTCTTTCGAATATAAGGCGAGGTCTTTTTGTTGCTGATATCACCACCAAAAATCGCCCTCAATTTATATGCGGGATTTTTAGGAAACTGTTGGTGGCTTCCGCTTTCCGCACTAGCATCGACTTCAAATTTGTGTCATAACTATTTCGAATTTTTTTTTTCTACCTACTCTTCTATGAACCCCTGTCTTCCGCTCCATCTGCACTTGGATTATTCACTTCTAATATAATTGTCACTGATCTCATGAATTGACATTTGCAATTCCATTATACTTAACTGATGCTGAGCCCGATAAATTGAAGTTCAGATTTTCAATATTGCGCAGATAATGCAAAGTGAATTTCTTTGGTCGAATTTTACAATCGAACAGTCAATTAAAAAGTTTTTTCAGTCGGTAAGGTAAATTTTTAAATACAATCAAAAAATGCAATTTATACATTCATATGTGAACATACTTTGGTGATAACAATTTTGTAATAAAACTCGATTTACTTGTATGATATCTAAAGAAAAAAGTCTTGAGATACAGTCTGAAAACCAGAGATCAACTTGTAGGGTAACGGCACCGGTAGTCGAACACTTGACCTATTTCAGCGATACAAATAGGTCAACTGTCCGACTATTGAATGCTGTCCGACGACCGGTGCCGTTATTTGGAACAATATGGTAAAAAATTGCTAAAAAACAGAAAACCGACACAGTACTTGGTTAACATCAAATGAAAAAAAGGTCTTCCCATTCAGTTATAAATATGCTCAGCTAAAAACACTGCAAAGAAAGTTCTCACGTGGAATATTAAATTGTCAAACTTTTAAATACAGAATGTTCCTTGAATCGAATGATGATTGTATCGAAAAAAAACTTCGGTACGGAACAAAAAATTGGTCGATCAATATTGTGATCAGTTTTCAGAACGGCTCATAAAATAAGTAGTTCTTCTATGTGGCCTCTTTATTTCACATGAATGCCTCTGAAATGTCAATAATACTTTTTGGTACCACATGTCGTTCGCTGATTAAATATTTGACATTTGGTGACAACATTACTACTTACTAGTTCTTATTATCAATTTTATCCTCTACGCTTAATTATGATCCTAGAAATTATTATATTACCACAAGTTGGTCGTACCATTATCAGTATAAGTAATTCGAATAAATTTATGAGACGTTAGGATTTCATCATTGTTAACTACAAAATGTAATTCTGAATTCCATACAAAGATACCTTCAATGTACAGTGGGATCGCGATATATTGCCTCTTGATATATTGCCGCTAAGAGCACTTCCCCTGCCTGCGGACTACATGAGCTTCCCCCACCCGCCATGCGCGCATGCGCCGCGCAGCCTCTGCGTCTGCGCGAAACAGCAATAGACGGAGTTTCAGTGGGGCGCTGCCGCATGGAAAGGGATCGCGATATATTGCCTTTTTCCCTCCCTACAGCCCCGAGAGCGGCAATATATCGCGATCCCACTGTACATAATAGATGAGTTATTTGATTCATAGTTGGATGAGTTATGATTGTCAGCTCTGACGCTTTTTCATTGTCATCAAATTTGAACTCTTACAGAGCTTCTATATTCTGACTCTTTACCAATTTTATAGTGAGGGTAGTTTTTCTTACGATTTATTATTCAAATTTAAGGCAAAAACAAGTAATCGAATCCACAAATATTCCTTTTTAGGAATCATATTTATAAATTTTATAAATATGATTCCACTTGCAGATGTATAAACCACTACCTATTTTTCATATCGTACCCTGACAGCAATATTTGGCCTATTAGGTCATCCTTCAAACACACAAACACCTTTCACCATTTGGCATAAATTTACAAAATCATACAATTGACCAAGTCGTGTTATTTCTCATGTATAGCATTAGTATATTACATTTTATTAGAATCGATTAGGTCAGTTTTAATTTCATATGTTCACAAATATAAAGAGAAGTAGCCATGAAAGTCATCATTCATCTCTCTAAAATCTTGAGGTACGTTGCAGACAAATTCTTTTCTGAAAGACCCGATTCGGTTTCGATGCGATCAACTTCTCAGTCTATACTTTGATGGCATTCATATTTGTAATTCGAATGCACTCGCCGTGATTCAATATATGATTTGCACAGATATTCAATCTTATTCCAACAACATTCGATAACACTCGCCAACATTTCAGTCAAACTATTTCAAAGGTTATCAAATTAAGGTTTCAAATCACTAGTATGTTGTGAAGAGATAATCTATTGACTCGGGTTTTCCACAGCCGATTACCAGTATTTTAACACACCTAGAAATTATTTGAGATTTTATGGACCTCGCCTTGCATAGATTGAGTCTTTATCTTATTGATTGTGTATCCATTTCCTTAAATGACTTGTAGTGAACATTGATGATAAATAATTGTAGCCATTCTGATGTGACAAAGCACTTGATGCAACCTGATGAATTTGTTACAGTTTGATATACGTATGCGACGACGAGTCCTCGTAGATTTTGTAAATTGAATCTCAATGTGAGCTCTGACATTACCGATTTGCGTTTAGCTAGTCTCATGTTATCACACGGTATATTTCTTGCAGTGAGCCTTCTGAATGGTGCGGGCCTCAGTCTAAATTTGAACTTAGGCGCCGCGATGACAGCAGGTACGGCTCCAGTGACCGCCCAAATACTGGAACATATAAAATTGACCCTGCGAAGTACAGGGTTCTCAGAGCCAGCTGCTACCGAAGTTCTTACAGCTATCGCTACCCTGGCAAAATACAATATTCTCGGTATGGGTATCGGTATGCCGTCCAGTGTTAGTTACTTGGGAACTCCTATGGATAGTACAACCACCACCAATGGCTCTAACAATAATGGGGGAGTGTTTGGGCCGATTGGCACAGTCCCTGCGCTGGGATCTTCCTCTCCTACACCTCGCACGGCAATCGATAGATACGAGCCGTTTGATCCATTCAGGCAAAACAACACAGCAACGAATGCAATTCACCTAAACAACAATTCTTTTGGCTTAGGGACGAACCAGTTGTCACTCGTAAGTAAGAGCCCTACTCAGGTAGACGCAAACAACAAGGAGACCAAGAAAGTAGATATAGAAATTGCAGAGGTTATAGTTGGAGCCATTTTGGGGCCCGGCGGTCGCGCTCTCATCGAGATACAGCACCTGAGCGGAGCCAACATTCAGATATCAAAGAAGGGAATGTTCGCGCCTGGAACCAGGAATCGTATAGTAACCATCACTGGTTTTCCAAATGCAATTGGCACTGCTCAGTACCTGATAGAACAACGAATCAGCGAAGAGGAAGCAAAGCGAGCGCGCCATAATGCAATCGCTGGAATGATCCATTGATTATATTATATCCACCCCCGCGCATACCCATTATCAAACTCTGTTCTACACTGTTCATAGTTTAAACAATTCAGGGCAGCTGACCGTTTCCTTCTCTGATATTATATTACGCCACCTACCATCCGTTGTCACCTTGTCGCCACTCTCGTCACATCACTGCACCAAGCGCACGCATCATTATCGCCTCTTATCGTCTATCCATGCACTAATCACACGGCTCGTTGACATTTATCTCTACCTTTAAGATTCTTACATCATAAATGTTATATAATATAATATAATATAATATAATATAATAACTACTACTACAATTGTTCTGTGATACACCATGTTACGGGGCTTTGTCACATATATTACACTTACACTACATCACAGCCATATAGAGTTACACTTGGTAGTGTTTTTAGAATATTCGCAAAGGCCATGCTGGAGTTGCCTAAGGTCAACTATTGTCCCATGTTATTAATACATTGGGGCTTACCGAGTCCCTTCCGTTATTAACTCATTTGCCGAACGATTATTAGATGAACAAACCAAAACTTAGGCTGCCTTTTAGTAATGCACATTGAGGAGGTATACGCACCTTGCAGTCTATAAATATTGCTATTGCTACTCTGTGATAACAGCAAAGTCTAGACGTATTCTATTGATTTAGCCACCTCGTGGCATGTTAAGGGAATATTTCAAGACTAGTTCAGTCGAATCATTCCATTTATTTCTAGGATAAAATGAATTCCAAATGTGGTACGGGAAATGCAATTCTAGTCAAACAGCTCAACTAAAAATTATATTGTTGGATGCCAATATTCTTTATACATCCACATATGGATCCGTCTAGAAACATTCAAGAATTTGAATTTTTATTCTTCCATACTTCTGCCGTTTCATGCGGAAAAAGCTTACGAAATATAGATTCAGGCATCATTTTTCTGTAAGAACAATATTGGAAAAATTGCAATTTCTCAATATTGGACGAATCTATGGACACGTGTATGAAGAAGATTTGCACCCAGCAATATAAGTTTTCAGTTGAGCCGTTCGACTGGAATCTTGCACAAAACGACTAAAAACAGCATTTCGCGGACCAGATTTGAAATGCATTTTTCTCTGGGAATGAACGAGATAATTTAACCAAACTAGGCTTGAAATAATCCCGAAACATGTGACAAGGTGAGTAGATGAATAGAATATGTCTAGACTCTACTGTCATCACAGGGCACAGCATCTAGGTCTGTTTACCCCCCTTAAAATACCTGCATCTTTACCTCACTATGCGATCGGAATAAGTTTTTTTTTTTGTAAACCTCTCGTCATTAGAAGGAAACAGAATCTGAATATCCCCAACAAATTGGTCCGGTTTAATAAAACACAAAAATATTTGTCGGCCAGGAGCACTACTAATTCGATTTTGCTCGTATGATATCCATGTTAAATAAAATCCTTATTCATCTTATAATAAAATTTCTTCGCAAGTGTTGAATAAACTCAGATAATTCGAGCATCAAATAGTAAGCGAGTGATGATAGATTGCTGCTTAATAAAATAGTTGAAGACTGGCAGCCTATGTTCTGGTCTGATCATTCCTCGTTTTTCTCGAAGTATTTGACTCGTTATATGACTCACGATTGACTGCTCTTTTAATTAACTAATGTCCTAAACGTGAGTACGCAGCGTTCAATGAGTGATCTGTAAGAAACTATACACATTGGACTGTGTCAAAAAAAAAACCGACATCTTTTTGTCCGGGCCTTTTCGAAAATAGTTAGTGCTTAATATAAAAAAAAGTTGTCTCCAAACCTCAGCTATGTAGCTTGAACACAGAATTAGCGCATTTGGAAATAAGATTTCCCATGTATTTCAAATAGCAAAATTTGTTTAACTTAGTTGCATCTGTATAACTCTCTTTATTCAACTGATAAGAATAAAGTAGATATGAGGTTTTGTAGAGAATTTCATGATCTACAAAAATGGTCCTTTGGCCCAAGTTGCTCAATTGAACTGTTAACAAGTTACAGTGGTTTAAAAGTCATATGTATATTTGATTACTACTTACTTTTCAACAAATTAATTTAAATTATTCTTTATATAAATTTTCTGAAAAATTGTTCGCTCTACAAAAACGTGTATTTACTTTATTTCTATTAGTTAAATGAAAAAAGTTATACAGATGAAACTAAAATAAACAAATATTGCCATTTGAAATACATGGGAAATCTTATTTTCAAATGCGCTAATTCTGTGTTCAAGCTACATAGCTGAGCTTTGGGGACAATTTTATTTATATTAAGCACTAACTATTTTCGAAAGGGCCCAAACAAAAAGAAGGTGTCGTTTTTTTTTTGACACAGTCTAATACACATACAATGAGTATTCGTGTATGCAGGTCACTTGTTGAATGAATCTGTGTTCAATTCATTGTGAATTCATTGTCAAGCATCAACAAGTGACCCGCATACACGAATACACACTGTGTATATATATATCGTAATATCGGATAGATGACTAGACCACGAAATAGCAGATGAAAAAAATAACTTAATAACTAATTTGTATCACAAATTGCAAGAGCTTTGGTATGAACATTGCTAGGAGTAAGAGATTTCATCTGAGAGTTTGAAAAATTCATGAAAATTGATTAATATCGTAAATACACAATGATTATGGTACAGTCGGACCCCGGGGATTGACAATTCTCTTCTTCCCAACCAAGGCTGGCTTTGGAATCCTAATCTCAAAGAGGTGAGAATTTCGACTGCACCGTGGTGCCGCATGGGGAATGCCGAGGGGCACGGCCTGTTGGTCGGCTTGCATCGGTCGAGACAGGAGAGGGTTAGGTCCTTGGTCAGTGCCCTAGATCCGACTGTATTCGAGTATTTTTTCCTATCATAAAGAATTGCTTTAGAACAGCATGTAATGTTATGTTATTTTTTGGTTTGGTCGTAGATCGTAAAATTTGTCATATTTAAGAAAAATAATATTGTACAATCTATTGATTTTTTTTTTTTGTTAGTTAAATTTTAAATTTTACGACGAGAAAAAGCAAATGTTTATCACTGTTGAATAGTTCCTTGATAGATTCTTTTGTTACAAGTATAAAAGAAATAATAATTGTCAATTCACTTCTCTATGGTTGCGATATATTTCCTTAGTTTAAACGGAAAGAGGAAGAACTATCGTATATAGGTAAATAGATAATATTTAAAGAAAATCATTGTTTTTTAAGGGTAGACATTAAGGAAGGGTGACTTTAATTAGGTGGCAAATGATAGTTGGTAAATTGACATGAATTAACGATTAAAAAAAAAATTAGAATACAAATAAAAATAAAAAATGTATATCTAGAATTAGCGCAGAGTATAAAACGTTTAAATTTCGATTATAGTATATACCTTTATGTACTAAAGTATAATTCAAAGCTGGAGGCGCTGGCTCACTGCACTTTATGGTAATGACTTGTATATTTATAAATATTGCATAACATTATTAATTATAATATATAACAAAAAAAAGAGAGAAAGAAATCGAATGAGAGAGAAAGAGAGAGATAGAGAGATAGAGAGATAGATAAATATTATGAATACATATATATTATAGATATATATAATATATATCTTCTATATATATATATATATATATATATATATATATATAGAAGAGGTTGATTTAGATAACTACAAAAAGAGAATCCATATTATATAAAAAATAAATGAAATTTAAACATATATATATAATATATATATAAAATATAATATATAATATATATTGAAAACTATGAGAAATGATATTATAAATATTGTTGAAAGAAAAAGAAAGAAAAAAAAAAAAAACTATTTGCGTCCGTTAAGGAATGAAGAAAACTTTTTATGTTCACCCATTAATTATATCGTTATAGGACTAAAATTTTTACCTGTGTTTTTTTTCCAATACACAGTAAAAAAAAAAAAAAGAAAAAAAAATTAATAATTATATATTGTTAGGTTGTAGTTAGGTCGATTACTGAAACTAAATAGTGCATCAGATTAATATAACTTATGGCAGGTGAGCAAAAAGTTGTTAATGGCAATATATGCCGCCCTACATTAACCGAAGCATAATAATTTTTTAAAATTATTGTTCACAATAAGGTTTCATAAAATTCTATCACAGGAATCATCACTCTAGACTTTAAAGACTCATGCTACCTATGGCATTCTCATCGCATCACCATATTCCCTTGACTAGCAGCAGGGCCTTCATTGAGCGCTTCACTGCTGGCAAACATATTGATACTGCCAGTACTTTCTCATAATCTAACACAACATCTCTTTTAATGTAAATGTGACGTTATTTCATTAAGAACTGATTGACATTTGATATCAGATGGTATAAATAATTATATACATGAAAACTGTTTGGCGTTTGAAAATCATATGTATGCCAGCATGATGCATCTATCGTGGCGCTGTGCTACTATTACCTTGTTTAAATCTTTGTTTTGTACAGTTGGAGATAATATAATTCACTAAGACATTGAATATATTATATATAACATAATATATATATATATATATATATATATATATATATATATACATATGGGGCATTTCACGCTAACTCGACCTGAGTGTTACCCCCCACCCCTTTGCATTTGGTCAGTAATTTCTCATATGGTTATTCTATCTTTTGAAAGCATGCTCAATCGTTATCAAATATTTATCAAATTCGTTCGAATCGAAAATAAAATCACTTGAGAAAAAAATTACATCGAAAGACACTTTTTAAAAATCTGAAAAAATTCTCAAAAACCCTACGTTCGATCCAAAGAATTGCAAATTACAGATAGAAGCGAACACTCGGCCCACTCTGGACCATACGCCAAAATTCTTTGTATCGAATGCAGGATTTTTGAGAATTTTTTCAGATTTTCAAAAAGTGTCCTTCGAAGTAATTTTGTTCTTAAGTAATTTGATTTCTCTATCTGAACAAATTTGATAGAAAAAATCTGAAAAAAATTCAGAGTGCTGTCGAAAGATAGAACAACGGTATGACAAATTTCGAATCAAATCCAAGGCGTCGAAGGTCAGACCCAGGCCGAGTTGGTGTGGAATGCCCCATATATATATATATTATAGTATATACAGCTAAGATATATAATTACACACAAGTTATAGATGTAGTTGCATAGAATCATAGTCTCTTTAATCTCGTATTAAATGATCATCGCGGGTTCGACGAGTTAGTCAATAAATAAATAAATAAATAAATAAATAAATGAATAACACATGAAATATCTATTAAATGGGTAAATAACTATTATTCTCTCGCACGTGGCGACGTAGTGTAGCAATCAGGGAACCGTAGGAATTGCATCGACTCGCCTCAAATTTAACATAAGTACCGAATGTTATAATGATTATTCAAAATGACACATTTTGCCACTACATGTGAGCATATGTGTTACATTACTTGGCTGTGTGTGCTAGGCTACATCATGATTCATATTCGATCATCAATCACTCGACGCATAGGCTTTATCGCCTCTTATAAAGAAGTTTGTGACGATTCGTAAAATTCTTAACAAATAGACAATTGAATAATATATCCCTAACCAATGATAAAAATTTACTGCATGTATGCCGATGTGCTCCACCCATTCACACTAGTGCCATAGCAGACATTATTTTATGGTTTCAATCGTTTTCACTGTTGGGGTATTTCTTGCTCACTACGGTTTGATATTTTGATTTTCCTTGCGTGTTTAAAAAACTTGGAGCAACATTTCGCACATCTTATTTTCGCAATTAATCAACAAATGACAAAGTTTTCAGCACAGAAATTAAATGGTGGAGTGAAAATTCATTCGTACAAATAATAGACCCAGGAATATGTGGTTCATTTCCATTCGTTACTTTCGTCGGTTGTGAGCCCACAAGTGAACTGGTATAACCTGTACAATAATCTTTATCCAATTGGCAAAACTTAATCCGACAAGCATTGATGTTATGCCACACAATTTAGTTACATACTGACCCAAGAAAGGCAGAGTTTCCCATGTCAAAATAGTGTATAATGCAACGAGTCGCGCTGGAAAGATGAAAACTTTTAGGCTGATCATAAGTCAAATCTATGCCGCTTGATATGTTTTATCCTTAGGTAGTTTGTGCGTAGCCTCCTCGTCGCTTGATTAGCTATAGTGTTTAAACAATATTGTTAATTCTCTGCAGCTTTGATTTATTGGCCACTGGGAGTGTCTATAATGAAAATGTATGAATTTGAAATATCTTTCTTGACCCATCTGCTTAAAATCAAAAATTTAACCAGACGAGGCGTTCCGACATACACGTGCAAAGTCCCATAGGATCAAAAAATAAATAAAAATGAAGGAAAAGTAAAAAAATTATAAAAATTGTAATATGTATAATATTATGTATAGAAGAGATCACAGAGGACTATATTATTATATTGAATTCCATTGATTGACAATAGAACAGATGAAATTGTTATATGTAGTACGAGAAAGATATAAACTCGAAAATCAACTTAACTTAAGTATAAATTGCACACATTGCGACCTCATACAAACACTTTATTAGACAGAAAAGTCGTTGTTACATTGTTGTATGTTAACCAGGCGCGTATATTTATAAATTATATATTATTAAAGGGTAAGAATACATCAATTGCATCCTAAAGTTAAAAGAAAAAAACAACATTAGAATACTACTATTATATTAATGAATTTATTGTGAATCATTATTCACATTATTGGTACATAGGTTTCAAATGTTTGGAAGGGTTGAACAAAATTGTACGTAATGTTATTTCATTGGAAGTGAGAGATAGGTTTTAGATTGTTAATGTGGTATATTGTATCAGGCAAACGGAAGCATCTGTAAAACAAGAGAAAACAAAAAAAAGAAACTAAAACAAAAGAACCATCGGTTGAGATTGTTGTTATTGAGGTAGAAATAGCACATAGCAGCTCGGGGACAAAGAAAAATATTAAGTACCTTGTTGAGTATAAGTAGTTCTATTGCTAAGTACACATACACTATTCACTCACACATACATAAACACATATTTAATATTAACATTCGCACATCTCTACACGTTTAGGGAGGTTTAATGAGATACCAAACGTTATAATGTTATAATACCGTGTATCTGTTTATATTAACATTGCACACTTTTGACGGAACATTTTCCACCCAATTTTTATGTAGCTTTGTTTTGCTAAATTCTGGTTCTGAACCACCTTTTAACTTCACATCCAAATATTGAACACAATTGTGATTGGAATGCAAGTTACTGGCTGCACTGGTAAAGCCAATGATTGAAGCATTAGTCACTGACACAGTACGGTCAAGTATTGTACCTTACATTCCTTTTGGCTATAACGTAATTTAAGAACCCGATTTTGCGTGTCCCGAATCTATTCATTTGCGTACCATCTACACATAAATATTAAATATTCTTATGCCAAAAGTATTGACAAAAGTTTTTGAGTAAACGATATTGATGCGGGCTATCATTTTTGCTACATTAGTTATGTATATATAGGTATATAAGTATGTATGCATATGTGTGTGTATATATAATATATATGTATATATATACACACACATGCGCATACATACATACATACATACACAGTTTAGTTTGCTGCTTGTGTATACAGAGAAGATATATTTGTTTTTTAATGAAATATAATATTTATAATAAGTTAACGCCGTATATCACAGCTTAATCAAGGTAACTAATTTATTAACAAATATAAATACGGCAAACACTATCTGTCGTCTTACCTTGTGTAATAAGATACATACCTCAAACAAGTTGAGAAAAGGAAAACTAGGAGTCAAAATATAAACTAAGATTAAACAGTTCTGTTGATTTAACTTTCATTTCGTTTCTTCTCTTTCATAACATCGCACTACAACATCAATCACGAAATACATTATCTCAATTTATGAAAAAAACTTTATTGTAACATGCGTTGGTTCAATTTTTAGTTCAGTCAGAATGTTTCATATTTAGTAGTCTTTATCGACAAAAGGCATTCCATACGTCAAAGAAAAACAAAAAAAAATCCATTAATTTTCAGAACTGCTGATTATGGTACTTGCTGAATTTTCATTTTGGCCTGCCACTTTTCTTTTTGTTATCATGGAAAAATGGCTTCAGTCCCATGTCTCTGAAAAAATTAACACCAGAAATGAAACTTTTCAACCAAGGATTGGTCAACATTGGCATAGTCTATTTTGTCTAGCATTAAGTTTCGACAATATGTTCTTTATTTTTCATTTGAGGAGGTAATGTTTTGTTCTTTTTTTTTCGGGTCACTTGTTTGTAGTTAGCGCTTAGTAGAGTATAGGACCATCAGCAAGCACCACAATATCATTTCGTGAGACATCCTCGCTTAACTAAAATATTTTTCAAAAAATTCACATATACATGCTATACTATGTGTCACACACAGCTTGTGTGCAAATTTATAGATAAAATTTCTATTTATTGACTTTGACAGACACACATCTTGCAACAATATAATAATTCTTTAGACCTCCACCCTTTATAACGTTCTATACCTATTTGGTGTGTTTGCCTGGGAACCACAATTGATGATAACATTATTCTTATTCTTATTCTTATCATTATTATTATTACTATTATTATTATTATTATTATTATTATTATTATTATTATTATTATTGCAGCATATAATGCTACTGGAATATTATTCTACACTCTAGCCACATTTATTTGCATCAAGAAATTGTTATTTTTTCATCACCAACTTATTCCATTCAATGTTAAATAATTATAAATAAACATAATATATTAACTATTTTCATTCATGAAAAAGCATCGTTACCTGTACGACAAGTGATCATAAGAGCATAATAAACAATCGCTCATTAAATGCATTCTGTTGTTATTCATTTCACTACCCACCCACCATCCATCCATCCAGATGTCCATCGGTGCCATCATCTGGTCATTACTCATCTTCTCTCGTTTTAGATAGAATTCTGGTTCTCAAAAGAAGTGACAATTGTTACATATTGTTGGGAGGAAAGACAATGTGCATGATGATAAATGTGAAAAACTTTTGTCAAAATACGGGTATCGTCCTCACGATAGTAACAAATTAACAGCGATCACCTTTACATCATATATTTTACACTTTAGGAAGGCCATGATAGTCAACAGGTTGTTCATAAAATGTCTCGAAGATCAAAAGCTTATTTCGAGACTGTGCAACAATCAAAAGATCTGGGCTCCTTCTTCACGTAACATATCGTACATTACTAGAAAGCCCGAAGAAAGCCATATAATATGTAAGCTTACAGGACTCAATGGACAGATAATCAGCTCATGTAAATATTATTTATCCATGACCTGCCAACTATTATAAAATTTGTACAAAGCCGAGCCAATGTGAGAAACTGTTAATTAATTTCGAGTTGTATGCGTACAATTAATTATAAATATTCTGTTTAAGAGCTTCGCCTACAAGTTCTTATGGCATTTAATTAATTAGACAAGCGTTTGATGTAAATTTTTGTGTAATCAAGAGAAATCTCTTACTTGTTTCTCATTTTTATAGATTCAATTATTTTTTTACAGTGTTATAGTTTATGTTATAAATATTGACTGTTATTTATTATTATCTATTGCATTCGACATTGTGAGAACTGGTAAATTGTTGCGGCCGATCTTGTCTAGCAATCTCTTTTATATTTATGACTCTCTGCACCTTGCTCAAGATTACTTCCCAAGATCAGCCTGTCGTCCTCATGACTAAGTATAGGTGTATCTGAATAATGATCAATTTGCAGGATAAATTCACTATCAATGATACTATGTTAACTTTAGGCAGAAAAGTTCATAAATATTATTGTGAATATACAGAAGGAAAACAGTTCAAACGAAGATGAAGCATTTTCGAGATCTTGCCTAGTAAGATGTCTTAAATCGTGAAGTACTGTGTTAACAAACGATTATAATCTTCAATCAAAGTAGATAATTCCATTCGCATATCTATGTAACATTATATAATCATTCAAATATCATTTAGTCTATTTTAACTAGTCAATATAGATAAGTGAATATATTTTTTTATAAAATGATTATAAGATCGACGTGTGTCGTGTATTGGTAATGAATTCGATTGTGAAAATACACTCAATATATAAATGATAATTTAATCAATTGAAATCAACCCAAATATGTTACAGAAAATACTACGCTTCACAGAATAAGAGTGTGGAGAAAAAATTTGGGAAATCAAATAAAGTATAAACTTCATGTTGAAAAAAGTCAAATAATGTCTATTTTATTTCTTCATATGTTACACTTAAGGATGTTCTGGCTATACAGTCCCAGACAAAAGTTACTGGAATTCGAAATAGATGAACTTCTGTGATTCACGGAGGTAAAGTATGCACTCGTATGTTGTGAAGGGCTACAATATTGTTAATGAACATGTTTTTCAACTCCATATATTATTTAATAAATTAATGAATTGTGCTCATTCTGCGATGGTTGGCAGAAAACTCTTGGACATGAATTGGACCTGGATTGAACTGTAAAGAAAAAAAAAAAATCGTTGTGCACATGAGACATATTTGATGTATAGCAGTCATCAAATAATAATTGCAAATGCATAAGATATATAATTATTCATCATTGACGTCATATTTCTACTCGTAACTAGAATGACTGCCTGTTTTTGACATTTTCGATTGATTTTTCATAAATAACTCGAAAACGAGTTAGGATCGCCGAGGACTTTTTTTTTTGCAAATATTGCTGAGAATTGCAGGTGCGACCTAAGTAAGTTTCAAATGATGAGTAATAAGTTGGGTGAATTTTTCAACTCCATTAACACACACTATGACACAGAATTTATTATTATCTATAAGCATTAAACGTACATGATCATTTTTGTCACTTATAAAATATCTATGTGTATCGTCATATTGTATTTTTAGCTTTTAGGAATCACTACTATTTATTATACAGGCTTACATTTTCTCATCTAACCATTTTTCATACCTTGTTTCACAACATGTCCAGGTCTCATTTACCTAAAGCAATTATAAAAACAATGTTACATTAGACATTGTGATTACGGGCTACTATCTGACGGGCCACATTCAAGCCCGGACTTATTTATAGTAACTATTAATGACCTGCCTTTGTAATTCTGGATGCCACCGTGAATCCTGTCAAATTTTATTCACCTTTCAAAATATTATTCAAAAGCGACTATTTTATCCGTTACATATAAAATACTTTACCGAATAGAGCAGACCAGGAACTGCAAGATAAAGTAAGTATCTTGAAAATAATAAACAGTATTTTCAGAAAAAGTTTTAGGCAATAATAACCCGTTTCAGCTACAGTTTGTGAATCTCACTTAATTTTCAATAACAAATCTTTCACTTTCATGTTTTTCTAAAAAAAAAACAACTTCAGATTTGGGTTATCCGAAATGGATCTGTTCCAGATATTTTAACAGAGCTTTGTCAAACACATCTTTGTTAAGTACTCAGCACTCAATGTTAGTAGTATATTTTTACGAAATGAAAAGGTGACGATATTACTGCTTGTTCGTAAATTTGAATATGTGCTGAGACTAGATAGACTATAGGTGAAATTGATTTAGGAAATAATCGTGCAATGTTATTGGATTATTGATAACGTATTCGAAACAAGTAACGTATTCGAAAATTAGATATTTAAAAGAAAAAAAAAAAATTTATGCTCTTGACCGCAGTGTGCTCAGAATTGTAGAATCTACAAATTATTCGCATTGCAAATTTTAAGCATTAAGAAAATTAAGGTCGTTAGCTTGTAAAAGCGGTTGTCGGCAGATTTGTGTGAAATTTTACTGGTGGATAGCTTGAAACAAGTTCTACAAAATGAGACGAAGTTCATTGAATTTGACCACATATTAGTGATAAAAAAAATTATTGAAGTTTACATTATTTGCATACGTAACATAGGCAAAATGCCAACTTTTATCACTCGAACGTTTTTTATGATTCAACTATTCGACAGATTTCATAGACAAAGTAGTATGTTATGAATTGAAATTTAACGAATATTTTGCGAAACACGCAATGTTGCCACGATCTATTATAACTTTGACTCAATGTGCGTGTGCCTATCCCTGAAAAAAATGAAAACTGTACCTAGACAAAAGTTTGACAACTTGGCCGTTTTCAAAAATTCTTAAAAAATATTAGACAAAATTTGTTTGGCCATCAAAGTATTTTGATACGGTTTGCATATCATAGCACGTAATTGATAGCGTATATTTGATTTTGTGACTTATTTATTACTGAAATAAACCCTTGACTGTGACTATAGCAAGCTAACAACCTTAAGCCAAGTTTGTATTTCAAAGATTTGTGAAGTTATTATAAGTATTTTATAAGAACTTCTCGGAGAAAGAATGTTTGTACAGCTCTTTGAAAATTTGATTAGATAATAAATCAGGCTCGTCTAAGGAATACTTATTGCGTACGAATTGAGAAAGTAGGCGCAGTTTAATTCGTGTGATAAATTGTTGTATAAATTAGAAGAAAACTGGTTTCGATGTTGAGCACACTAGCAATCTACCTTTCAGGCTAAAGAATGCATTAAATGCTAGACATATTTTGAACTCGTATCAAGTTGATTTCTAAAAATACTTAAAATCCTAAGTGAACGGTATATGAGAACGAAGTATAGCTGGAGAGAAATGTAACGTACTTAAGATGGAAAATTAAACTGGGAAGAAATATTTTTTTTGTACTTTTCATTCCACGGATATCAGAGTATGGATTGAGCACAGTAGGTTTATACGTTATCGTTACCTATTTATTTTTAAATTGTGTAAATTTATTTCCTTATTAGACTTAAGGATTGATTCGACTTAATCACTTTGAACGTATGTAAATACAGAATCTACCTGTAATATTATTATACCGATACACAATTATCCTTTCACTGATGAAAGGCAAACTTAAATGAGAAAATAATATTATCACAAGTATAAAAAGTAAACTTTTGATTCCAAGCAACAAGACCTATTTTAAATAGGTCGATAAATTTTACAAAATATTCTGCAAATATTATACATTGACAAAGTTTCATTAATTTTGACTCGTAAAATAAAGTGAGGAAGAGAACAAAAAAAAAAGAAACAAAAGACAAACGAAAAACAACAACGGAATGAAATTAAAATAATAGGCCAACATGTATTACCTATTCAAGTACAAATATTGTATCATGGTCAGTAGTAGCAGTAATTTTCTTTTAAATCTGTATGTGCAAAAAATCAAATCTTGACAGATTGTAATTTTTAGTTTCAATTATTTATTCCATCGTATTCAAATTACTGCTTTCACTTACTATGCACCATTGTTGTACTCAAGCGTATCTTTCGAGTGGTAAAATGTATTCAAACCTTTAAAAAATGTCAAAAATTGAACGCAAGTTGAATAGAAAGAAAAAAAGGAGACCAATCTTGATCTCAAAGCAGTAAAATTGGGTAACTCATTAGTCATTACCCATGTTTTTCATATAGTTAACTACTTTTCATCTGCCATTCAGCATGGAAATCAAATCAATGAATGATGAAAAAACGAATTTCGTTACTGTGGAATTTCAATTAGTATGCCAATTCTGTATCAAATGCAATGATTCCTTAAACTTAGCAAAACTCTCGTGATAAACGTGGGCCTTAAGAAGAACGGGCAATAAAAACGTTATCCTTTGATTAATCAGACATATTTACATTTGAAATGAAATGAGGCAAAAAAATATCCGGTTTCACATTTTACCACGGTCAAGTTACCATTTATTTGACCACCACCCTTCTATCTTCAGATCATTTAGAAGAGGAAGAGAGTGGTCTGCCTCGCTTGCTACTTGGTCGCTTCAGGTGGACAATCGGGCTGGTTATTAGGGTGAGCAGCAGTGAAAGCTGGATGATTTTCCAAGTGACGATCTACCCTAAGAATAGTGGGGAATGGCCTCAAGTCGACGTGAAACCTCCTGGCACTGAATATTTGTGGGACCAGGCAGCAATCTGCCAGTGTGATATCGTCACCTACACAATATTTCCCTGCGCTGGATGAAAGAAGTTTTTCCACGGCTGTAACAGTATCATTAAAATGACTGTAATTGAAGTATCTTAACTGCAGTAGATATATTTTCAAAAAACACAAAATTAATAACAATTTCTGAAGAGAAAGCAATGCATCATGTATTCGAATACAAGCTGCTTCAATTCATACCTGTAAAACCACGAGTGATCCAATGTTGTGCCCATTCCTTTTTGCGCTCCTCACCTACATAGATTAATACCACTAGATTTTGAAGCGGCTGTATGCCGCTTGCAATGACATCACATATTTCTCTGACTCTGGCTCTTTTGACCGGATCTGCGGGCATTAATGGTCGATGCGGCCTAGTCTCCTCGAGGTATTGGAGAATGTTTAACTGGAAATGGAATTTTCCATGATAATATCTGAGCGAGTATTTCAAAAATATTTCCATACAACCCTGAATATCTTATAATAAGCTTTGAATGCTCAAGGAGAACGAGAATGTAAAAGCATGTTGAGAATGTCATTGGGAGTTAGATAATTCTTGACCTTTGCCTTCAGAAATTCCGTCATTGATGCGAAGGCATTGTAGCCATATCCACGAGCTACCGAGTCTAATCGGTAAACAACTAACATACAGCGGAGTAATAAACTGAACGATTCTTCTCTTACTATAATTACTCTAGATTAGCGAATACACACAATGGGTGATTATAAAGAGATTGGTTTGAAAGGGATGATTATAAAGAGTCGAAACCTGTTTCCTTAATATTAATTTCCTCTTCCTTAAGTGTTCAACTGATACTTACAGACTCAATCAACGTGTGATTGTCAATATGAAGTGCAGGCACTTGTTCCATTGGATTAACCTCGCGAAATTCATTGCAGTGCTGTTCTCCGCCTCCCTTAACCAAACTTACCGGTTTTATTTCATACGGTATCTCCTTCAAATTGAGAGCTGCCAAGATGAGAAATTGCATAGGTAATTAGATGCTCTGTTACTAGAGTAGATGATGGGTACAGAAAATGGTGCATATTGAATATCACCACCGGAGGAAGATTTCATTCTGCTATTGAATCCCAGATAAATTTGGTTTGGAATTGCCATTTCAACCCGTTATATATTACATACTCATGTGCATTGATAAGCAGAATGTGAAAGGCGACATAGACATCACATTTTTAGCAAAAAAATCTGGCAAAAATTGCCTCAATTAATGTGGATTCAAAATTTGTACGAATAACTATAACTCCGATATGGATTTGTCATCAGTCTTTATAATCTCTGAGTGAAAAAGGTTCAACGAGGAGTATAAAGTCGTCTAAATATGTATTGCGATGGATACAACGTCGATTATGGACTATGGCTATGTTAGAATCATAGTCTTTATCCACGGTAAATTGTGATGGATTACAAATCCAAGATAGGTACTGGATACTACTCAAAGAATTACTCACCAATTCTCACCCTCCAGGAACACGAACTCCGCCAATAAGAGTAAAGAATCGGCTAGAATAAATTGATAAGTGTGAAACATTGGTATAAATAATTGTAATTTGTTTACCGGTAATGTTATAGAAGATGGTTGTAGAATGAATTTTGTATTTATTCTGAAGGCTGTGATACCGGAGTGGGTAGAGTTTGGATCTTCTGGTATCTTGGAGGTAAACAAGTGGCGAATGCCACTATTGATTTGAAAATCTCTATTAATCAATGGAGAAATGAAACTGAAAATAGGTTGACGCTCGCGACAATTG
Source organism: Tenthredo livida (assembly GCA_963992785.1). Taxonomy (NCBI): domain Eukaryota; kingdom Metazoa; phylum Arthropoda; class Insecta; order Hymenoptera; family Tenthredinidae; genus Tenthredo; species Tenthredo livida. The sequence continues at coordinate 9,026,238 of OZ023073.1, forward strand.
ACAAGTGGATGATGACGGATGAATAAAGGGGTTGATTGGAATGATTAAAAAATATTCGCTGATTACTAATACGAACGAGTCTCACCTTTCCCATTACGGACATCTTGAAGATTCTGCTACTACAGTAGCTACGGCTCTCCCTGCCTAATTACACCGGTAATCAAAACGCGACTCTCCGATTAAACACGAAAATTCAGAATCTGCTCGACCCGCGAAATCGCTTCTCCTTTTATTCGATTGACAACCCCTCTGCCCTTCTCCTCATGCGATGCGATTTCGCAATGAGGCCTTTTCGAAGCCAATCAAATATCAGCTTCGAACGGAAAACAGGACCGTAATATCTTGTTGTCGGGCCCCGCTCTCATCTACGTTCATATTATGTACAACCTATCCAAATATATTTCATATTCAGGTTTTTATTATGTATAAGGATAAAACAGTCGGGAGTTATACTTTCTCAGCATAGTATGTGATACTCGTGATACTGCGACGAGATACTTGTACCTACTGATTCAATCCTAGCTGATTCGCCTTGGGACAGAGTCCAATCTCATATCTGTTATCTAGGTCTTAAATCTTAGTGAATCGAAACTACAATCCAGAATCCCAAACAGATTCATTTTTCTTTCTATTCAAAGAAGTTCCGGTGATTGATCAGTCCAACTCATCAGCGTCCAACTTCGAATCTTCCATCTAACTTTACGAATTCGCATGAAAGAAATTTAGTAGAAAAAAAAAATAAATAAATAAAAAAAAACATCTCACAATAAAGTATGTGACCCTGAAAAATATCTATCTGTATTTAGATAATTTACCAGTTTTGTATCTCTACCTAGATACATCTGATAGGTATCTTCGGAGATTCTGAATTCATGCGGCTTTATGCGCCTGGCAAGATACGATACTGGCAGCCCAGGCTGCCCTCGCCCTCTATCGTCTCGCCATTGTATCAATCGAAATAATGATGGCGGCTTGGTAACAGAGACAAATCAGTCGGCGCTACGCCACGCTACGCCAGGACAGATACTCTGTGTTATCAATGATTTATTAAATACTCAAAAATTTCAGGTAAATATTTTCAACGGAATTTTACAGATTTAGGTATGGAATACAGATTGGACTGTTACTTGACGCATGTATTACACACAATAGACATTCGACGTTCGTGATTTTTTCGCCCTGTTTTACCAGTTGTGTATTCTCTTACTGTATGAGAATGTTACAATAACTTGATACCCTCCAACATTATAATATTATAACGGTCATTTATATTCATTCGTTAATCGTTCTCATAACACTTTATCATGTGTCGTTAGTAAACGAACAGGTTATTATTATGAAAGTTCAATGTGACTGGCATAAGAAATACATCGACTAGCGAGGTAGCGAGGGACCAGCAAACAAAACTCATGACAAGTCGTTCTATGATTTCGTTGGAAAGTATCGATTAAGATTTTGCAAACATGTAATTTTTTTAATCTTGACAGGATGTGGGAGATCAAATGGCTAAGGAGGTTTATCAGAAGAAACACACGCAAAATCCCTGTGCATAAGGCAGTGAATTGGAAACAGCGATTTTCTTTACTCTATGTGATTTTTGCATGGCATGCCTTCGGCACAGTCCTGTACATGTGTTATACAGGGAGACACGACTGGATGAAAGCAGGCGGCTATGTCCCCAACGTGGACATACCTGCTGGTAATATATCATATTTTTCTATCCGAGTTCCAAGTCAAATTCCAAGAAAATTCATAACAGTCTTGGATTGGTCAAATTTGTTCATGAGCCAATAAAATGATGACTTTTTATTTCAGCAAGGAGCTGGGCACATACTCTAGGAATACAAAATGCCCAAGTAATAAAAGTTTCTGGTTTTAAGATAGATGGAACATATGAAATTCGAGAAGATGACGGATATGACTATGAGAATGTAATGAATAACTTTAAAAAAAAGACAAATGTAGATGAGGAGGAGGTGGTATCTGAGTCAGAAGAATTGCATGTAACGTGTGATAATTAATACTTCAGTTCTTACATTGTAAAATAGTAATAATAAAATACATTATTTCACAAATAGTCATATGAAAAATAGCGGCTAGTCTTGGTTCATCTCACTGAGCATCTAAAATACAACCTACTCGTATGCAACAAGATCTGAGGAACTTTGTTTTGGTTAGCCACAGATATAGGTCAAAATTTAATACATTCTCTGTTGACGTCTTAAACTCTTATGGAAGGGATCTGCGCAGGGCAACTGCTCCTGTAGTTGATTCTTCTGATTCAGGGTTTAACTCTTTTAATCTTTGTTCCATTTCGCACAATAAGGCCGATCTGAAAACACACACGTAGACAAAGAGCTCCCGGAAAACTTAGGTATTTGATGAAGCTATTAAACGAAGCTTCTAGTAATGAAAACCTTTCAAACAAGCACAAGACTGACCTGTACTCTTCATACCGCATCACAACTTCCTCAAGTTCTTGTTTGTAAAGTCTTGTAAGCATTGCGTTAAAACAATCCAATTCTGGAAGACGGAAAAGCTCCCAGCGCAGCTTTCGGTCCAAAGCAACAGATGCTCGGCTGTATACGTAGAGCCAGCGCGGTATCTCTTCATTGAGATAAGGATTTGCTGGAACTAATACACTGTGGGAATGAAAATGCGTGTGTCTTGGAGGTGAAACTACACGAACTGCTTGCATTTCCAAAGGATAACACGGGTGTTCATATTGCGCTTGTCGTGTGATGTGGCTGAAAGTAATAGGGTTGTGTATTCACGTAGACAAACAATGGAAGTTTGTACACTTCAAATAATCAGAATGAATTAAGAAGAGCTCACTTCACGTAATATACTCCGTACTCTGGAGATTCTATTCTCTCCCAACCAGTTGGTAGACCCTCTTTCTCAAGCGGATGTGACCAGTGTGTAGTTTTGGTGTTGTGATCGATATAGTACTTTCTACCACGTAGCGTGAAGTCAACCGACCAGCCAGGTGGAAGAGGCAACTCTTCTGGTTGTTCACCCCTGGAACTTGATCTCTCTGAATGACTCCTACTGTACCTTAAAAAAATTTCGCAACTAAAAGTACTTTTTAGATTTAGATGAAGAATTTGATAAAAAAATCCGAGTAAAACTTGGCTTGAAATATGATATTTCGCAATGAACCCGAAGTGATGAACAAGACAATTCACCTAACTGATCTGATAACTGGAAATGCAAAGAAATAGGGCACCAAATTATTCTACCCAGAGTTTTGACGATACGGAGTTTGATTATAATCTTCAAATCCCAAATCAATTTCAGAAGCCAGATAAGGCAATTGGGGTGTTTGAATCCTGTCCAAATGATATTCAGAGCCGGCATACTGGTTAACATAGGTATGCGATACAGCTGGAGAAAGTCCTGGATGATACATCGGAGTTGGGGTACGAGATGTGGTTCCGTCGCTAGAACCAGAAGTGATGGAAAGGCTGGCAAATCTATCGACAAACAACGGTACGTATGAGTTGATTGGAACATCAACAATGGAGTAAACATTGTTAAAAATGGGTCAATATGTATAAAAGGAAATAAAGCATTGGTCACAATCTGAACATGAATCTTAATCTTCTGTTCAGATATGATATGACATGTGACGTAATTTCATGTTAGTCTTGAGCAAGAGGTTTCAATATTTGGACATCAATCTGAAAACTTAGGGTGTCATCTCCAGTATCAAAATTAGCTTACCTTTGAGCTATGTCTGGGACCGAGCTGTTGGGTGTATACTTTCCCTCGTGGCTTCCCAAGCCAACTGCACTCATAGTTGTTTTTGTATTACCAAATTTCTGTACCATACTTGGCTGTTGGACGGCAGGCTGCGAGCAACGAGAATGTATACATCCAAATGATTATATATTCTTATAGTCACATTGTAATGTGACTGTTTGTGAGACGCTTTTTATATCGGAAACATACACTCACCAAAGATGGTGGTATCGATGATTGGTTGCGTCTTCTTGCTCTGCTGATCGGTTCTGTTGTCCATACGTTAATAACTGGATAATTAAATGATATTCAAAAGGATATGAGTTTTTGATTGAACTAGAAGTTGAAAGACATTTTTTTCGTATCGGTTGGAGTGGTGATAATTATGAGGAAATAGCTCGAAACTTACTAGGCATTTCAGGGGGTGTTTCTTTTTTGACATATTTTCCCACAACGCCTTCTTTGATAGTTCGCAGATCTTTGTTCTTGCGTGACAGCATGTCGAGTGTATTTATTTGTTGGCGAGTTGATTCGACACGAAGATATGTTAAATTGACAGACGATTCCTCAAATGTGTCATTCCTATATTAGTTTTATCGTATATACGTGGTCTTGGGTGCTGATAATACATAAATACTTGTAACGCGGTGGAAGTTCTTAACATTTTATTTTTCACTACGCTATTTACTATATTAATAACTACTTTGTGTTAGAGAAATTATGTTACTTCACAATCTGTGCTTTTCATTAATATGTCAAATCTTCGATTGACATCCATCTTTGAAGGCGGCCATCTTGCATCGTCTGCCACACAAATCTGCTTCTCGTGGTGTTATTCAAATCGTCCTACATATTCAATGAAAGAAATTCGGTAGAAAAAAAGGACTTTCATTTACCTAACTCGTACGAGACATTGATTGATCATTTTCTTCAGGATTTGCCACAAATAGCGTGGCTACTAGAGTTATATCCGTGGTTTTCCAATTACGTCAATTTTCGGGCAGAGTGCGACACAAAGCTTTGTTATTGGTGCGATTTGGTGCGATCCTAAAGAAGTGACCAATAACACAGCTTTGTGTCGCACTGTGTCTGAAAATTGACGTAATTGGAAAGCTCCCATTGAACATGGGTGAAACATGGAAATGGTGAACTTATGTAATTGTTGAACTCATGAATATGAAACTATTCTTATTTATTCCAATTGGGACTTAGAACTTCGATACGCCAACTAGTGGCAGAAAATAGAACTGTTGAACGACGGCTGCAGTAACCAGCTGTAACCAATGAGAGGGCTTGAAACCTCGATACGCTTACTAGTGACGAAAAATAGAACTGTTCAAAGTCGGCTACTTTTACGAAGCCGCGCCCATTCCAAGGATCCCAATACCTTAAGTTATTGGATTTATAGCCCCCCATTTGATACTAAGCTAGTATATAACAATGAGGGATTCGTTATTGTTCTCGTGAGGATTCAATGACCCACACTTCGCGTGGTCAGAACCATCATTTTCCCACCTTATAAATTAAAATTTATAAAAAAATGAATTTATTTAAAAATGATTTTCTCAAATGAAAAAAATATTCATTATATTTCAACATTCAGTAGTTTGAATAATGTTTTTTTTTTTAATTTTCAATTGAAAACAAATTTTCTTTAAGTAATAATGCCGTTTCGAGACGATAATTGATTGATATTAGAATTCAAACCAGGTTTTTACAATGGACTTTTGTTTTCTAGTTTTTAGGAATTTTTAAATTTTTGAAAAAAATGTCCCTATTGAAAATTGTCAAATTGGCAGCCTAATATACGCTACACCGCTGTGCAGATTAATGTAATTTATTTATACATACTACAGAAGCTTTTGTTGATAATTTCATGGTTCAATTTCTTGAAACAAAAGTTAACTTAAAAGCACGGCATGGAAGATAACAACATAAAGACTTTTACTTGAAAATGTCGAATCTGAAAATTCTCAAATGTAACTGTAATATGTATGCTAATCAATAACAGCAATAGAATGAAATTGAAATTAAACTTAGCAACTAAATAAAAATGAAGCTATGGACGACTTTTGTAATTTCATTGCGGGATGGGGAGCTGGTGAGTCCCTGAAATATTTTTAGAGAAAATATTATTCGTGCTGAAAATACGATCCTTTACGTCAAACTTATTACTCATAATTTATATTTGATAATTACCAATGTATTAGGTTGTAGTTTTAGTCGTAATTTATTGACCACTCATTACGTGTTCGAACGAACGCAATTTCAAAGTACAATAAAATTTGCTAGGAATGATCGGACTCGTGATTGGTCATCCAATGGATACTCTAAAGACCAACCAGCAGATGATGAGCATCAAACTATCCAATACAAGGATAGCGATAGATATTGTTAAAAACGAAGGGGTACGAATTGCTTAAAATGTATTAGTATGTACATTGGTAGAAATTTCTATACTAATCTTTACGGAATTTGGAATGTTTCATAGTTTTCCATAAAAATTTGTAGATCTTCGTAGTTTTTCCGAAAAATTCGCTGTTTTTGTCAATCAAACTCAAACAAAAAAAAAAAAACGAGGGCAATTTCTTATAAAAAATTAGGGAAATCAGCAGTTTTTCTCAACTATTCGTTGAGATGCGTGTAATTATTTTCACCAGGTGTAGATGTATGAAATTAAATTTTTGCTAGTTATCCGTACGTGTAGATTTAAAAATATTCTCATTGCAGATTGAATCTGTAATCGATGCACGCATAACATATATGATGCATTACATGATATTTGTGCAATACTATCCAGGTTCATGGATTTTATAAAGGGATGCTGTTTCCACTACTATGCTCTGGAACTCTGAATTCGGTATTCTTTGGAATCTATGGATTTTATTTGAGGAATTTACAGGAACTAAGAGGTCATCCTTCCAGCTTCAACCTGCCGACTGCCTCAGGCTGGTACTTGGATACATTCGTGGGTGGATGTGTAGGCGGATTTGGTCAAGTAATCGTCGCGTGTCCCAGTGAGGTTGTCAAAGTTCGGCTTCAATCCGGAAAAGTTATCTAATTTAATTATGCAATACGAATTAACTGACAAGAAAGTAATATCAAACGCATAAATAGCATATTGATCTTTGACATTCTTTCATATATTCACACAGCAATGTTCAAGGTCCTTCCAATTGCTGTTGATGTAATGAGCTGCAAGTCTCAACTGTAGCAAAATAATATCCAGCAATAAATAATTCTCATTCTCTGAACCAAATTTCACTTCTCGGAATTAGAATCTAGTCTCTCGACTGACCTCTCATGTCAATTGTACAATCGTCCGTACGGATGGTGTATGAAGAATACAAATCAGTATTTCTTCAATACTGATTAGGATATATTTTCTACAGGAATATACAAGCCAGGGGATGAAAATAACCCAAGAAGAAGACAGAGGGCTTGGTTAACTGGTGTAGATATTTATAAGAAAAATGGAATACGAGCTCTTTATGCAGGATTTATACCAATGCTGTGGAGGTCAGTTGAGATAAACTGTTAAATATTTATTTACAATAAAGTTTTCCCGCTTTTGCTATCAGAGATGTACTGAGCAGCGGGCTATACATATGGTCGTATCAATATACACGCTTCAATTTTCATGGGCACTTGGATTTAAATCCAGGACCATTCGAGACTATTATGGCTGGAGGTATTGCTGGTGAGTACTTAGTTACTCCGTAATTTTTTTCGATTAATCGTTTCGAGCGGTTTGATGAATAAAAAAATATTTATTCATATAGGTCTACTATCTTGGATACCGGTGGTACCTCTGGACACAATTAAGTCCAGAGTGCAAGCGGATGATATGACAAATCCGTTCTATAAAGGCATGATACATTGCGGAACACACCTGCTCAAGGAAGGTGGTTACATCAACTTCTACAAGGGCTTTCAAATGATTGCATTCCGATCCTTCATTGTGAACGCAGCTATCTTTTATGCTTATGAAGGCATGCTGGACTGTTGGAATTATTTCTGAATAAAATCACTCGACTGACTCTCCACAGCTGCTGCCATGGATCAATACTCACTATCATTCATCTCTGTAGGCGAAATTGTGATGGTTGATGAAATTTTTAAAATCGTCTTATATGATTTATCCCTGTGCTCCTTTGGCTGTGATACATTTGTAAACATCTTTGGTAATATAATGTTTAGTAATTTCACGTATTTATTAACATAACGTCCGGATCTGTTGCACAAACAATAACTGTCTTCATTATATACAATCAATGTTGTCTTCTTGGGAATCGGAAGTCCTCCGGAATCACGCAATGAAATTTTTATAATCAAATCAAGTACTTACCTGGCATTGTGGAAGAGGTAACTAACTCCCAGAGCATGGTAATGGTATATGCGTGGGATATTCCGTGAAATGGTAATTTAATTAAAAGATTTTGAGCCGAGAATGAACCCCTGCAGCATGTATTGACCTACGATGTTAAATGGCTTAGAATTACATCAGCAATTTTTAATATAGACCGGAAAACACAGATGAGTAAAAGACGAACTAAATTGTGTTTACATATTTCCTATTATTCCAGTAAAGCTTACCATATCCAACACTACTCTTCCTACACAATTAAAAAATAATACATTCACGAAACCTAACTCAATTTTCACATCTAGCCCATTGATTGTGAGAATTCATATGCAGGCATAGAACTCCAATAGGAAAAATGAAGAAGATTTCCCTATCAACTCTCAGCTGCTACGGGAAGCCGCGTCCTAGCAGTTATCAGTATGTTTGTAATTAATTTCACTAGGCGATAATCGTACATTGAGTATTTATTACATTGATTTATTGGGCAACCACAACAAGTTTCCTAGAAATTCCTGGACAAAAAATTAAAAAAAATTATAAACAAGTGATCAGATATTAATGTTTCATTTCGAAGTGCTCTAGATTAATTAAATGGTAGATTGAGTGACAAGGTATGAAACACACGTGAAGCGTGCGTGAAGCGTCCATTATAAGCGTCCACACTAAGTAATTGAAGTAAAAATCCATTAGATTCGGTCCATTACATTCTATGTCTGCTGATTTTGTTCACAAACCTATTACCTACAACTTCACTGTAACAGAATGTTTTAATAATTCTTCATTGTTGGGCATTTAATTTGATAAGATTGCAACAATATCGATTTTTATCAATAAATAGCAATATTTAACAGACTATTATAAAAAGAAAAATTGTTTTACGGTGAAATTGTGGGAAATAGTTTTCTGAACAACAGGAGCCAATGTAGAATGACATTGACCGAATCTGATAGATTTTCTCAGTTCCAAATGCTTTAAAATGAAACATTGATATCTGAGCATTTGTTTATCATTTTTGCACTCGTTCCGTCAATTTCTAGAAAATTTTCCACACTTTACGAGTAAATAAATGTCCGATTATCGCCTAATCAGATTAATTACCATTTCATTGATTTAAACAGCCCAACCTTCTTGAAAGATAACAAACAGCTGTGAGTTAAAGGAAAAAATGTCTAAACCACTGTGACAACTTTCAACCCATGCCCTATGTTTGTGTTTATGTAAACTGTGGTAGAATTTCAATAAGATTGCACCCATTTGGCAGTTGTAAAATAATAAACTGTTCTCCGTTCGCGATATCGCATTGATAATACTGCGTGTATCATCATATTATTAAATTGAACTGCGTGTTCGTGAATGAAGAGTATGGATTGTATTGATTGAGCTTGAAGACAAGTTATTATAGAATCTGTTCAAATATGTCGTAGTAATACAGAAGAACTTCTTTTGAGGATATATTTACTAACTTCAACTTATGTTTGTACGTAAATAAGCAACGTTATATAAAAGAATATGAAGAAATTATAGATTATGAAATTAAAATAGACATACTCCTTTAATAAAATCACCTATTTATGCATAAAAAAAACTTATCATTTTACCAAGTGTTTTTTTTTTTTTTTTTTTTGAGTCATTACAGTATTTACAAATTAGCAATGATTTGTATATACTAGGGTGGACGGTAAATACCATCTTGAGGAGTGAAACCCCACAGTTTAAAGACAAAAAAATAAATAAAAAATGTTGGTCCCAAAACGAAGTTTCTAAAATGAAGTTAGCCCATGCCGGTAAGGTCTCCAAGTTTCCCATTTAAAACACATGCATTCGTCCGGATCTCAATTCAAAAATGTACTGTGCAGCTGATTTGAATTAGAAAAATCCTGAACTATGTGAAGTATCAGGTATGTGTACTACTACATAAGGAAAAATTGAGGATATCATACCGTTGAATCTGATCATGATTCCACCCCAAATTAAAATTCTTTTTCTCTCCTAATTTTCTTAAGTGATAAATACATCGAAAAATTCAATTTTCACCAGTTCTTTCCATAAAAATCGATATATCTCAGAGAATATTGAGAGTACAGTTTTTTTAATTGATTTGCCTGAATTCCTCGAGAAATTTTAGCCCAGAAATGATATTTAAATCATCATAGAATTTTCATCCACAGGATACTTACTGAAAATTAAAATTTTAGGCCGTAGAATCGATAAAGAGAATTTTAGTTCAGAGTGGAATCATGATCAGATTTAACGGTATGATATCCTCGATTTTTTCTCATGCTGTAGTACACATACCTGATACTTTCATATAGTTTAGGATTTTTTTAATTAAAATTAGCCACATAGTGCATTTTTGAATCGAGAAATGGAAAGAAAAAAGAAAAAAATGGGAAACCTTGAAACCTTACCAGCACGGGTTAATTCCATTTTATAAACTTGGTTTTGCGACCAAAATTTTTCTTTTTCTTTTTCTTCAAACTATGGGGCTTTATTCCTCAAGATGGTATTCAATGTCCACCCTAGTATATACTTTACTTTTTTTTAAATATGATTTGGTGACTTGATTAATTTTTCTTTTTTTACTTTTCTTTTCTTCAATGACATGTGGAAAAAAAAGATTTCCACACTGCGTGCGCAAAGTTCGATTTCAAAGTTCGAATCGTGGATGGAATTCAACTTAACGCGCGTTGTGTTGAAAAATAAAGTTCGATACACGTGCGAAAGATGATTTTCGACTCGTGTGAGTATCACCCTCGCTTCGCTTGGACGAAAAACTTCACACACGTCCGAGAATCAACACGTTTGTACTAGTATCGAAAAGTACTATTGCAACACGGATTAGATAGTATGAAATAATGTAAAAAGAACAAAATAGAAGTAAACAAGACATAATTAGGAGGAAAAAAAATCTCGTAAAATACCTGATATAAATCCTGAAATAAGTTGTTAGGTATTTCCATCTACTTCATGAAAACGTGAGCAATCTTCACTCTTTTATTTCCGTCTATTTATTATTATTATTATTATTATTATTATTATTATTATTATTTATGCAATGGTAAGAAATTTTTAAAAACGATCCCGCTAGCACACCTTTGGCGTTGATCAGTGGGAGCACCGCTCCGAATAAATCTTATGCTTCGTATCTCTATTATTTATTATATATTTATAAGCAACCATGGATAATTTTGGTACAATTAAATTTGTTTTTATTGTATATTTGTCCCTCTCGCTTGTTTTTATTCTTTATTATCATTTATTTAAAAAACAACATATATTTTCTTTTCTTATGTTTTTTTTTTTTCGTTTTTTTCTCCGCAATGAATTTTCTCAATATTATTATTAACGTTACTTTATGCATCTGTAATAACTCTAAGATTCTTATCATTCTTGAAAAAAGTGTTTGCTCTCGTCGAGCTGCGGGCACGCAGTCAGCATAATAATGTTAGTATCAGTAGCACATAGGACTGAGCGTCAATTAATAACGTCAGTATTTTATTTATGTACGTGTGTGTGAGTGTGTGAGACTTTGTCATATCATCAATATTACTATATTTTGTTTATAATATATATTGTATTATATATATATTTACCTAATTTATTATGTTTTGTTATAGTTATTGTTATTATTAATACGAATATATGATACATTTCAAACAACGCCCCTGCCGGCTGTCAGAGATGAGGATCAGAGTGAGGGGAGAAAAAAGATGTAATACATAATAATACAATGTATAAACGAGAATAGATATAGATATAAATTGACATATCTATAAGCCTCGTCCCCTTGTATTCCCACCCCGATCATCTCCTCCCACTGAGCACAGCTATCCTTAATTAAGATGGGACTAACATCTTCGTATTATGTGCTGACACAGATTACACCATACAACTTAAATCATTGCCTTCCAAAAAAAAAAAAAAAAAAAAAAAAATTAAAAATTAATATACACAACAAAAATCATTAGAAATCATTATCAACGGATCATCATGGCTTTAAAGGAAAATAAAGTGTTGTTACTGCTTCTGTCGTCACCCTCCTCCGCTCCGCCACTAAGGCGTTACTAAAGAAAGGAATTATATTACGTCAAAAATGTCACCGTGGGACATCTTTGTATTCACTAACAATAATTTGTTTTTCTTTTTTCTTTTTCTTTTTCTTGTATTATATGGACAATCGACGTAAACTAGGGACTAACAGTTGGGCAGCATAGTACCGAGTTCTCACCTGTAAAACAAAAATCAGTTTTTACATATGAATTCCTTATGAATTGGCAAACTTTTAATATGACTAGCCTTTTTTTTTTTGCTATTCAAAAGAAAGAAAGGATCATCGATTATTATTTATAAATAAATTTACTGGATAATAAGATGTTTTTGTTGGAATTCCGTGCAGCCAAAAATGCGACGTGGTGTGTGGAGAGCAATGAAAAATTTGATATTCATGGGTATAGTTTAGCTTAAGGTCGAGGGGCTATTCACTTCAATTTTGGTTGTACACGTGACTTCCGAATTGCAAAGACTTCCATTGACTTCCATTGACTTCCATTGACTACCATTGACTGCCATTGACTACCATTGACTACCAAAGACTATCAAAGACTACCAAAGACTTCCAATGACTTGCAATGACTCCATAGTGACTTCCAATGACTTCATAGTGACTTCGAAAGACTTCATACTGACTTCCAAAGACTTCCATTGACTTCCAAGGACTTCCAAGGACTTCCACTGACTACCAATGACTTTCTGACTTCCATTGACTACCAATGACTACTAAAGACTACCAATGACTACCAATGACTACCGATGACTTGCAATGACTCCATAGTGACTTCCAATGACTTCATAGTGACTTCCAAAGACTCCCATTGACTTCCAAGGACTTCCATTGACTACCAATGACTTCCTGACTTCCATTGACTACCAATGACTACTAAAGACTTCCAATGACTTCCAAAGACTTCCGAGACCAGTGTACATAAGACTTCCCAAGTGAATAGCCCCTCGCTTAAGGTACCCGCAACAACCGGTGCTACTTCTCTTCTATTTGTTCTAATCACATCTGATAATATAAGTTTTTACACTTTCTTTTTTTTTTTACTCCTTCATTTATACATTGACAAGCATTGCAGAGATGAGAAAAGTGAAAATACACACATGTTATGATTAATCAGCTGAAAGGGTTTCATTTATTTTTATTTCACTCCAGAAATCACGTCATCAATTTCCGCATTAGATATTATGCAGTAGGCCCGTGCTGCGAAAGTAGCCAACCAGTAAATACTTTGTGCCTAAAGTATATTGCGCCAAGACATTGCTTACCGACTCAGGGGCGGGCTCGTGTGCCAGGTGCAGTTGTGGTAGGAACTGGCGCGCTGGTGCCTGTGATGGTTCCACGTCGTTCCACTTCTAACTCGTTCAATTTTTTCCACAACTCGTCTCTCTCTTTCTCTCTCTTTTTCTCCCTGCAAGAGGAAGCCAATTAGGTATGTAGTTTTCTTAATAATTTTTTCCAATAAATGTGGGTTTAATGATGATTGCATCGTCAGAATTTAAAGGTAATTAATTTCCAACAAAAAAGGACTTACTTCTGTCTTTCAGACTTATAGCTGGCTGTAAGTTCATCAAAAAGCTTGCTGTTCATCTCCATGAAGGTTTTAAGGACGTTGTAGACAAGGGCAACGATTGTCTGATTCCAGTGCTCCTTGCTGATTCTGTATAGGGCAGGGAACATGATTCCCATTATCACGTGGTTGTTCTCTTCAATTAGCGACATTATGTACTCGTTATTCCAAAAGTACAGGGCCCTCTCAGCTACCTGTATTAAATCAAAATAGTAATCCACTATGAGACATGATGTTATGTATGAACTACGAGTTATGTAATAGAAGTAATACCCCAGAGCAGATGGTGTATCAAGCTCTACATTTACTATCCTTGAGAGATGGTCAATTTTTTCGATTGCACAAGTAGTTGAGTAGAGGTAAAAATAATTCATAGTTATGGGATAAACTGGGCGATAGGACATTTAAATTGAAAGTCAAAGTAATATTATTTCTGACCTGGAAATGTGGTGACGAAACACAACGTGCGATCTGTCTGAAGAGTGGCTCCTGTATTTTGACAAATTGGCTAGGCTCTATAACGTCGAGAATTTCCTCGATCTCACCGAGGAACATGACTTCTTTCTGGCTGCACGTCTTGGGCCAGAATTTTAGAAGTCCACGAACAACTGGCTCTGTCAAGGTGGCATCTTTTTCCAAAAATTGTACTACACAGTAGGCAAGCTGTGCGTGATAGAGTGACAAACACTTCACTTTATGCAGCGGTAACAGGACCTGGAAGATACCATGGAAAGAAAACAGAAGCAGAGTTAACAATGTGCTCATTATGAATACAGAGGGAAAAATCTACTCTTTAGGAAATTCTGAACGAAGATAAAAAAACTACAATTTTATCATTTCTGAGAAGTTAGCTGGTTCGATAATAAATTAAAAGCCATTCGGGTTTACCTTCACCAAGAATTGCTTGTGTTCTACTTTTAGAGGTAGAGCAAATCCGTTGATAATACTGCCCAGGATCTCCAGCAACTCACCAACCCCATTGAAGTGTTCCGTCTCATAAACAAACCTGCGATTTCACAAGTGATTAGATACGCGTGATAGGTATAAACAACTGGCTTTGCCCATGTCCTGCAGTGAGCGGTCTTAGGTGATTGATAAATTTATATCTGTAGAATCTGATGGACATGTTATTCGGTTAAAATGAAAAAAAAAGAGCTTCATCTCTATGCAATAACTTGCAATGAAATGGTGAAGACGCACCTTAAGAATATGTTGTTGATTTGTTTGCGTATGAAGGCTCGAAGGCCGAGGAACTTCCCGTAAATACGATGTAGAACAGTCTTCAGAAAGTCTCGTTCCCTAGGATCTTCCGAGTCGAACAAGTCCAACAACTACACCGGAAATAGATAATGGTGAGTTTTAACTGTCTGAACGAAAATAAGGACAACATGCTGGAGGAACTAAGAGTTTTGGAGTAACGAATCCGATCTTTTCGTTGGCAATAAGATTGTCAATCGGACATAATTTTAAAAATAGTATTTGAACCGTTGCAATCAAGATACTCGACTGTTTTATCAAGGGAACAAATCTCGCCTATATAGGGCAAGTTTGAACACAGGGAATGCAGAGTCAACGCCAATTGTTTGCTTGACACGATTGTTTATAGATCTTGTTTACTCTGCACTTAACAATCGCAGAAATAAGTATTGCAAGGACAGTTATACTATCTCTGTTCCTGTTATGCATCTCTGTGCAATGAATTACATTTTCTAACATAATATTTGAAATTCCAACTAACATTTATGTCTAGAGGCGCGATCTTTCTGAATATTGAGGCATAAAGGAGAAGCCGATATTTTTATGTTCTGAAATATAACTTAAAATATAAGATATATATAATAATAATGAAATCAATCCACGGACCTGCAAAACAAATTTTTGGTCAATAACTTTCTTGCCGATAGTTGGCTGAAAGTCGGAGGACTCAAGAAAACGTAAAAAGAACTCGTAAACCAATTGGAGGTGGGGCCAGCTTGCCTCCAAGGTCGGATCATCTTCCTCTGGATCAAAGTCTGGGTTTTCACTAGGTGGTAGCGTGCGGAATAGATTTGCCGAAATCTGTAATTATTACAATTATAACATTGAATTTATTCTGCACTTTACTTCACTTTATATTCACTGAAACAGCTTATACAAAAATAGCACACATCACAAAATAACAAAGCCATTGTGTTCGAATTTCAGTAGTTAAGCATTCAGTTTTGTGGTTGAAATAAATCTCAGAATTCCCTATCTTTTCACAGTAATATTTTCAACATATATGGGTAAAAGATAATTGCGAGCTGAACCCTCAATACAAAGGCCTGCTTTGAGATTGCAGAGTTACTTACGCGAGTGCAAAGTCCACACTTTTATCAGATATGCCAGGTGAAAAATTGTCCTTGACGTGATTGAATAGTGGGAATAAGTTGTAAAACAGAATGACTATGTAGCTTCGAATACCATTCGATAAACCAGTCTGTGGTAAGTAATTACTCGCAAACTTCGTTATCAATTCTAATGAGAACGATCTGGCCTGAATAACAATTTTTTTTCTTCCTAATATGAATTGCAGCCGACGACTCTTTCCATCAGATGATATGATCTTGTAAGAAAGCATAATGACGTAAAATGCTTTTCTACAAAGTTTAGCGAGTCAAATTCCTTACCATTTTGATTATCTCAGGGTAAACACTCTCTGTAAGAACACCCCGTCCTGCCGTGATGTATTCAACCAGTTCATTTAGGGTATTACGTTTGATTTCCTTGCCCTTCAGATCTGTCACCGGATCCATAAAATCGAACGCGACGCAGCATTGCCGCAGCTTTCTGTGGAACAGCTCCTCCTGCTCTAATACTGAGACATCTGTAAAAAAAAAAAAAATTCGTTAGCATGGGGTGGTAAAATATGTGGATAATCATCTGGGATTATGGAATTTTTCAGCAGTTGCAACACGTCACATGTTTATCTGTGACTATTTGTTTTCAAGTCACATAACGATATAGTTTAGTTAAATTGATTTTGCTCAGAAGTTTCTAAGCAATGCAAATGTCAGCAATAATAATGTGATATTCAGCGGGTTAGTGTATTTATTGTTCGATAAGTAGAGGCAACCTTCCATGAGTTAGAATCCAAGTGTCAGAAGCCACTCGGTGAACATTGTGTTATGTAAGATAACATTCTAAGGTCTGCGAGTGGGCAGATACACTTGCACCAGCAAAGAAACACTGGGCATCTGTTTAATGCTCAAGTGTCTGTGTCTCGCGTCTCATGAAAGCCATTCCCTTATAAGTATTCCTATCTTCTTTATGAATAATTTTATACAGCTAGGGATTGTTACATTTCTAATGTTATTTTCTTGAGTCAAAAGGTAAGAGATTTTTGATATAGGCTGGAGAAAGTGGCTCAAGTATTTGCAAAAAAATGTACAGGCTCAATATTTGCGAATATTTTTTGGTTGTTTGAATGGTTCTGATTTTCCCAGCTGAAATAACAGACTATGTAATGTTCACCGACTGAAGTGATAAAAAATGTTTGATATATCAACAGAAAAGCCAATCATTATTCCGAACTACTTTCTATCTTGAGAAAATTAAAGTCAAATAAAATCTCTTCGGCCTGATAAGAAGTATCATGTTGTACTCGATACAAGGCAACTCGATCATTGTAATCAATAATCAATCGGATCATTTACTCAATTAATTGTTTGACCAAGATAACGTGAAAGGCAGGTAGGAGAGTTGAGAAATTTCAGACGGTTTATTTTTGAACGAAGTTGTGACGCCACTGCGAGAATCGTATGGCTGCTAAGACCGGATAATCACTATCCCTACACAAATCTACTAATAAATACGTCGGCACTGGTCACATGAGCGTGTTTATGAAAAGTCATTTTTACTGTGGGCAGGATTTCAAGATAAAACGTGGCTGAAATTTAAGCGATGCACATTTTCATTTTGTTCTTCTTCTGCTTTTCAAACCTTAAAACAGTTTTGTTCATCAATCAGAACGTTTTTTTTTTTCATCGCAACATGAAAATCAAAAATTCACTAAATATTATCGTATATTCATTTCGATAAAACAAAATTGAGTTTTTCAACTAGTAATATCATACAATCATTGGTCACAGTTAATTTTGGAGTAGGTATGTGATAAAGAAAACAAGTTTTATATTTTGATTTATATCATATTTTGATTCCGTGATTAGTCCGATTTTATTGTCCGTTGGAATGGTCGTTCGAAATCATTGAATCGTATGTTCGGTTGGTGCCGTTGTCAATTGGTGAATGGAGCCAATTTTACACGCCGATTAGCCGCAGTTTTGCCCCGAGTTTATATAGAAATGTGGTTTATTTCGGTCGTCACCCGCGGGGTGCGGTAACGTTTTACCGTCAAGGGGGTGAAGAAGGTGGCAATGGTGAAGGCGGCGAGAACGTGTCAGGGGTACTCAAAGTTTTATTTTATTTTTTTTCTCGCAAACTGTCTAGACGCGTAGTTTTACTAAGTTCCTAAAGTGTAAACGCAATCGTGGTGGGTAGGCATGTTTTATACGTAGCAGTTTATCGCGGCTCAGATTCTATACATGCATATCATTCAGTAAATACTTCAGACGTGTTATTATGTCGTTTGGCAACAGCGAGTAGGGCTCATTGATATCATCATGGTGAACCTCAATAATTCACCGACTGCTAAGTAACAACCAAAAGTTACTACACTCTGCAGTGATAAAATTAACGGGCAACCCAAGTTTTCCTGAAAAACACCCTTTTTCAAAATGGTATTACTTGCTGAAAAAATGTTCGTAAAAAATGGTCAAGAAAGAGAGCATTTGGCAGGTTGAAACATCACCTTCGAACTCGTGTTTGAAAATTTTCACGATAATGGTTGTGTAGCTTCAGGTCTGCTCTTCGAAACTGTTCTCGAAATTTTTTCTTCGACTTTTTTTCACCGGGCGATTGAGTCTTTAGTAAGTATAGACCGTTTCGGCGTTACCCAGTATGCACCTGTCTGTTTTCGCTAAAAACTACACGATTTTTTTGCCGACGACTCTGGTGGACATGCCCAAGTCAATAAGTCCTGATTTAAATCCGATCGAGCATATTTGGGACATGCCAGATCGTGGATTGCGTAGTCGACCAGTACAGCCAGTGCATCAACATGCGCGAACTGTTAGATGCGGTGATCCAAAAGCGGGGCGGTAACACGAGATCCTAAGAAAACCACCAATTTACACTCGCACATACTCACACAGACAGCAAACATATGCATTACAACGGGGGTCTGAAACTCGACTTGAAGTCATCATCGCCTTGAAACCGACGCATCTGGGGGTCCTGATCGCTGCCTGCACACACAAACATACGCAAACACATGGGGTGCTCGAAGACCGTACCTCCACATGGTGATCCTGGGTAACGCCAAAACGGTCTATACTTGTCAAAAATTCAATAACCCGGTGAAAAAAAGTCGACGAAAGAAATTTCGAGAACAGTTTTGAAGAGCAGACCTGAGGCTACACAACCGCATTATCGTGAAAATTTCGAGCGATTTTTTTCACTCCCGCAGCCAAGTTTGAAAATGTCAGATTTTTTTTTTATTTTGCAGCTCTTCATTCAAACCTGCGCCAACAGGTGAAAAACAATCGCAGGTGAAATATTCGGAAACGAGCTCGAAGATGATGTTTCAACCTATGAAATCCTTTCTTGACCACTTTTTACGAACATTTTTTCATCGAGTAATACCGTTTTGAGAAACGGTGTTTTATTCCGGAAAACTTGATTGGCCCGTTAATTTTGTCACTGAGTGTATTTCTCCATAGACGATGCGAAGCCGGAACTTATTGTTTGTTTGTTTATCCTTAGGCTTTTCGCGATATCGTATATGTAGCCAGCAAGCCAGAGCTTACAGTTGTACTTAAAGCTCAACTTAAAACAATGGAGAGAAAAAGGTCATTTGATTTGCTTTCTTTTTATCGCCATAAACTTTCGGCCAGAATCGCCAGCTGTCGGGAGGGTTCGTATATTGGTATATTCCCTGCCTCTTGTGAACTCTTACGTAAACGTTTCCTGCTGCAGTTACGACCTGTGTTACAACACATGCGCGCGGGTATGACAGCAGTGTGGCGTTGCACTCGCGATCTTGGGATTACATTTCATTTCGTTCTTTTAGCTTTTTTAACATTGAATTCTAGCAACTGCATCAGTTCTCCTTTCCAGTTTTATTGCACTGTAAATACTAAAAATGTGTGGTAGGCTTGAGTCTTGACTGCTTACTGCAAGCGTAGTTATATGCACAGACTTTCGTCTTTCT
Organism: Tenthredo livida; assembly: GCA_963992785.1. Taxonomy (NCBI): domain Eukaryota; kingdom Metazoa; phylum Arthropoda; class Insecta; order Hymenoptera; family Tenthredinidae; genus Tenthredo; species Tenthredo livida. The sequence goes on from OZ023073.1 coordinate 9,046,264, forward strand.
TCATTGGTAGCTCGAAAAAGTAAAGTTTGTAGGTTAAACCGATAAGGCCATGTCACATACTTGATGGTAGCTTTCATCAAACGTCACTTCCTGTCGCGATATTTTATTATTGCAGTTATCAGTCTAATGCTTTCATTTAATTCTTATTTTAATTATATTCGTTGAAAGTATAATCAGGCAAGTTTCTAGTTGAAGTAAGAGTCTTGCCTTTTCTTCACATCGGGGAGCCTAATTTGAGAATCACTAACCTAGATGATGATTTCCATCTTGGCAGAGGTCCGTCTAACCCGTAGAGAGGAATGCGCCCGTAGGCAGAATGACATAGGCGTGGGTGCCTGTGAATCGGCGAATCCATGAATCATACACTTTGACTTACCATTACGGATTGATGTCAAAATGAATGGATAAGAGGATGAAAATAGTTCCAAGTCATTGTAATGATCAATTAACGACTGAATTTTATTTAAACAATAGAATACAATCGAAATGCCAGTTCAGTGATTATACAACGCATATTTTGATTGCACGGTTCAACAAACTTCTGACACAAATTCAATCAAGTAGATCGCTTGCTGTAATTGCGACACTATGCTGCAATCTGTTTGAGAATTTAACGTGCACCGCGAGACTTGTACGGGATTACGCGGTGCGGTGCGCACTGTCTATAGACTATCGAATGGAAGATTTTACCTAGAATAAATGACAATAAACATAGCGTGCAGATGCGTACACATACTGATACATATAAGTAATTGTTTTAAATTCAATAAAAATTCTCCTCGTGAAGTTGATTGCGCAAATATCATTCTTCTATGTATGTATATAGCTTTCGTATAGATATATTTGAACATCTACAAAATTTTGCTAAAAATAATATAATTGAATATTACCCAAAATCATAGTGCGTGAAACTGAACAAATTATTCGCTCTACGTTGTGAAACGAAGCCAGGTAACCAAACGAGCTTGTAAGACTATCTGCAGCTTTAAGAGGATTTCGTATACCTATATACTACTCGGATCTAACGATCAACATTTTTCCCGCCTTTATTCGGATCAAACATGAACTAGGTTAATCTGACGGAGAATTTCTCTCCTGCGAATGTGCAGTGTTTATATGTGCGTGCGGGGTGGGAATTTGCCGCCGACTATCATTATTGCAGAACGGTAACATACTATATGTTATTTCTCTTTCGATATCAATTTGCGAATTATCTAACGTTGTACTATATGTAGGTATTTGTGTCTTGTATACCACTTTCAAAGTTCTTCTAACATTATCTGTCCCAGCCCATTAGCACAAATCTCGAATAAAGTCGTTAATACGAAAACTGTCGTTGTCAATAAACGGTGCACTACTGCAGACAAATTAACCTCGAAAGGCAAACGAGTGAAAAATTGTTATGTGAAGCTTTTGAAGAATCTACAAAGATCCGCCAAGATCCTCCAAATACAGCACTCGTGCTATGAATAAAAATATTCTAAATTTGGGTGTAGAATGGCTGTGGCAACATGGACCATGCTTTAAATGTACGTGAAATGGTGAGACGTTTGGTTATTTGATTCAAAGTTGAATATATATTATCTAAATATAAATCCAAATGTGTTTCTTTGGTTAGGCATATACATAAACTATCTGGGCATATGATATCGCAAATGGTGAGTAAACTCGTGATGTAGGTTGCATAATAAGCGATAGAGCATAAGCAGAGTAAAAGGAGAAACAATGACCGACTGACCGGCCGCCCGGTTAACCGACACAACGAGCGTCTGGATTATCGGGCAAAGTCTTTTATACGAGGGTCGTGCGAGGTATCTAATCGAGTATCTATAATGCTAAATATGCCGCTAGGGGCGTTGCTGCAGTGTTAACAAAGCTTCGAATGTTCGAACGGGTTAATCGCAAGCTCGCCCCGGCTCGCGGAACGCACCAATGTCGTTGTACAACAACGCGCGTGGTCCGATGCCCGTTATAAGTACATAACTATGTATGCATAACGTATATCGCGCGACGAGTGATGACGTAACAAGGCCGTCGCGCGATTCATTCCCTGGCCGATGAGTGACGAACACTCGCACGTTCAGCAACGAAGTCGCTTTTACTCGACCCCGGAGACTGTCGCAATTGGTGACCGTTAGGTACATGCAAAGTAAACGGAAACATAGGGTATCCAGTAATCAAAGTAAAATTATAATCGGCTAGTTTTCGAGGTTGGTTCTCTCATTGATTTCCATTCATATATGCGGGTGGAAAACCCGATGTAAATAAAGATTCCTCGAATGTGAACACGATATGCTTTGTTCTTAGTCCATTCCTCGAACCCAGAACCAAGCACATATTCGTGTGTAGATATACGGAGACAGAATCAGTTGGGACTTGGGATTCAACGTGATGTTTGGTAAACTTATTTCTACATAGTATATCGTGTAACTAAGCTGACGTGCTGGTTAAAAAGCTTATAAACATCTCGTTTCATTTACAAGAAAAAGTTGAAAACTGTAATACACTCGAATCACTTGAATGACCTTGAATGAGGCGTTGGGGGGGGGGGGGGGGGGGGGGGCAGCGCCAACCAATGAGGCGCCGGCAGTGATTCTCAGTTTTAGGTAGTTATTGGCTGTATCATAAACTGTGATACGACAGCGCGCCGACCAGTGGTTTACTTCTAGAAACAGTCACACCGAACCGCCATGCCCCTTGGTTTGACAACATTGACTAATCAGCGTTGTTGTCCGCTAGCAGTTTCCGTGAGAGACAAAAGGTTCTTGCATTTAGGTTTCAAAAAAAAAAAAAAAAACATTTCTCTGATGGGGAGACGAGGGCAGAGTGGAATACCTGCAGGGTATAACGTCCGTATTTTCTACTTCATTTTTATGACCGGAGAACTTTTTTTTTTCAATGTTCAGGACACAAACTAGGTTGCAGTATGTCTCTATACTATTTCATAGAGTCATGGATATTTCAGGAAATTTTGAAGATCTCTAAGATCGCTGGGTATCCTTATAGAAAGTCATGAGTATGGAGGGTAGAGGTAAGGAGGACTATCTCTTATGGGGCGTCAGCGGCAAAAGTGTCCGTAAAAGTGCATTAAATAATAGTTCCAGAAGTACCCGAATGGCGCTCGTAAGCAATAAGGGTAACCAATCGCGAGATCTGACCTTGGCGATCACCAATGAAATTCGGGACTTTTGCTACAGCAGCGCCGCCTAATTAACTCGATTTCACGGACACTTTCTATACACGGAGATAGTCCTCCTTACCTCTACCCTCCATAGTCATGAGTAAGGTTCGGAAGAGGCAAGTAGAAATATGTCTAATTAGGCGGTTGATCATTCGACTTTATAAAAAGTTCAATCAATCGTATGAAAGTAGCATGGATGATTGATTCTGTGTGAAGCGCGTGAGTGGTATTTTCCTTTTCTTCTTTTGCCGGCACAGCCTTTATATCTCATATTTGATCTTGGCTTTCATATTATTCGCCATGTTGTCCACTGCGCGCGCGCGCATCGTTTGAGGGCTTCATTTCTCTCCCGCTTTTTTCACGATTCGATCTGCCGATGAAGCTCGATACGAGTTTCTTTGTTTCACAAATGCAAGAACTATGAAAGTTCGCCAAAAATCTCTACTCGTACAACGATATCGTGGTGCGATAATTCTTACCGATAAATACGCTTGCGTGTAGGTAACGAGCTTTGGCTGTTTAAAAAAAGACCGTCAACGTTCCATTCGGCAAAATTTGTTCGAGTTTTTCACTCGCCACGAGTAACGACGAGCCTAAAATAAACGAGGATCGAAATAAATGCGAGTTACGCCAAAGACTAACCCCAGTTTATAGACACGGCAAATCTTCTACTCTTTCTGCTTTTTTTTTTTCTTCAGAACATTCCATGAGATCAAGAATGCGGATGACCTACATGAATTCATCTCATTGCTCGTCTAGCTTGCTGCGCTGTCAAACGCAATTTTCGTCGCGTTATCGTAATTTGCGAAATTATACGGGACTGCACCATTGCACCTGACATTTTTATTACGCGGGTTAATGGCTCGTTAATTCATGATTATTGGTTAGGCTAGGTTACGCCGCGTGTCACCGTGATGATATAGACTGCCAATCTGGTTCCCGCGTTTGACCCTTTGACCACGCAGCTCGGTAGGCTTAAGCAGTAACGTATATGTAACCGATAACCCGTAACTATACGTATATTCGTTTGTGTTAGTGCTATACAGACATATTCGCATTGCTCGCTTCTCGAGCGTTTGAACATCAATTGGACGGTAAAAGTGTTGTACTCCGAGCCCAAAGGTCGCCGTTATAGTTAGGAGGAAATTCCGAATGATATATTTTGCTAATAAGAGAAGATAAGAGAACTTATATTCGATATTACTATCATTATTATTGTTAAAATTTCAGAGGAGCATTTAATTTCAGTTCTCTACCTAACAAAAAAGCGATCAATCATTACGCGGGAAAAAGATATAGTATTTATATATCTATTCTATTCTAAGTTTTTATATTATTGAAAATTCTTACTGAATAGAGTAAAACATTTCGATGAAAATCATCGATTATAACCTGTCGCAAGGTCAGCGGATGCAATGGCAAATGAGTGCCACTCCCGTATTATAGCTCAAAGGAATAATTTCAATGGATCATGCTGCTGAACCGGATATGCAGGTTTTATTCCTCCGCGATTACGGCGGTAGGTACAGTTTAACCAAAAACTTGAGGCCTTTACTGGACGAGCTAGGTTCAGCTGACGGTTCAACAAGCCCGGCGACTTACGAAATTGCCGGGTATGGATAAATATTTTCAGAAGCAGGAGGGGGTGGAGGAGGGGGGGGGGGACAAGGAGACTATTGGGTTTATATCGGCTTGGTAGACCTTCAATCCCACTAATAAAATTCCTCTATCCTACTGAAAAAATTGTCTATTATGAGTACATTCGTGTACGTATACGCAACAAAGGTAGATCTCCAAATTTAGAAAAAACAATTTTCTAATTTTTTCAGATCTTTATTTTGAGCCCTAATTCCTGCTCATTCATTTTCACATGGAATTAGTTTTGTACGTGAAAATACTAATTTAAGTGATTTTTAGAATAAAAATTGAATCAACAAACCTGATTCGAAAAATGAACGATAATAGGTATTCATGTTTCTATAAGACATATTCAAAAATCGTATACGGGTTATTTCATACGAGTCGTGGGGGTTTTAATTCGGTTAAATATTTTTTTTCTCACGTGGCCGGGAAGGCCGATTTCCTTACCCGCTGAGAGGTAGGGAACTCCAGTTTTACCGACCAGGGGAGTTTTGCCTTCCATGGGAGGGAAGGCCGTGAGTCATGAATTTTTCTCCCAGTCCGCTGCGTATGTTTTCGGTAACAGCGCCATCGGACGAAACAAAATGATAGAAAAAAAGCGCGTCGTTCATGATCGTTTCTTTGTTCGTTGCGAAGAAGAAAGTGAAATAATAGAAAGCAAAATAGCATGACTTCCTTGTCCCACCTAAAATTGCGCGTTCGCGATCGTGCGTGGTCGTGCCTCTCTGCGGGTAGGAAATCGGCCTTCCGTCCATGTGTGAAAAAAAATATCGTGTGTATCATGGGAGGAAGTTTTCGCTCCCTCGGTGTAAATAGCCGCCCTCGCGATCGGGTGAACTCGGCGAGCCTTCTTTTTCGCGAGAATTTGAAACTATTTATGACGAAAAATTAATGAAAGAATCAGCTGCAGAACTCTGACGTTAAAATATTAAGCACTCGTGTGAAATACCTGAAACGGAGGCCCCATGGAAAATCAAGTTCACCAATACAAGAAAATGAGCTGTATTGAAAAAATAATGAAATGAAAAATTATATCTTCAACGAATGAAAAATCAATAGAACTATCAATAGAATAATCACTTCGTAAAATATTAATTTTAATTTTGTCACTCGAGTATCAGATGCAATCTTGCTAACTTAAATTAGACCCAACTCAAATAAGTATATTTACAAATGAAGGAAAATCCATGTGAAAATAGTCCTAATCAGGACTCAAAATGAAAATCTGTAAAAATTGGAGAATGGTTTTTTCCACATTTAGAGTCGATTTACGGCCATCCAACATTGAAATTCCGAAAAAAACTCATAAAGGGACCACCCTGGTGTACATATGCTATCACCCTCTGTCTATCTATACTCGATGCCTCTGTAGAGATCCACACGAAGTTGTGCAGTTCGAGAGAACACAGGAAGACGTCACGTAAAGCGCATATCGATTGAGCGATCACATCTCTCAAAAATTTGCGTAAGGCCCGTATTGATGAAAGTACATTTAAATTATTTTCGAGTAAATATGGAAGATTTTCGGGTATGGAATTCCACACCGGGAATAATTCGGGTGTGGTACGCTCCATACCCACCATACCATAGTCGCCGGGCTTGCGGTTCAATATAATCTGGAAGCCTAAAGCCATACCAAGCGTCATAACCTCCTTTATTTCGTGCTAACCAGTTCGATTTTTATCTTAAGATTAACACTGAAAGTACAATTACGATACCATGTTCCAGAATTCTGATATCATTTCTAGGAAGTACATAGGTATATGAATATACGAGCTTGGAATGCCAATTTGTATAACAACTAAGTGTTCACTAACATTTTTTGGTCGCAAATTGAGTAAACTTAACCCTTCAATAATGCACACCAGTGCAAATTCGCACCACCGTTCAACATTTTTGTGCATACCTACGTACCTTCAAGAAGTAGAAATGATTATTTTCGCCATCATCATGTAGTTATCGATTGTTTTCAAAATCGCAATCATTCGCATTTAATTGGGGACATTTCGAAGTTTAGAAATCACTCATATAGAATTGAAATCGATTGATTCAAACCGGAGATACAAACTTCCGAAAACGGATGGTGCGAATTTGCACCAATGTGCACTCTATGGGATAATTTCTGAGTGTATGTCTTCGAGTTTGAAGTGAATCGAAAAATGTTTCGGACGGAAGTTGTGGAGCCAAATGGCAGGAGCATTTTACGTTCAGAAAAAAAAAAAGTATATATATATATATATATATGAACGAGTCAGGCATTGTTAACGTCACAAAGGCCCTACTCTTCACGTCACGCCAGGCTCATTGTCAAACTAAAATACTTTGAGTCGGACTTAAATTATAAGACCATTAACTCAATCGATCCCTTCGAGATTGTATCTCCCTGCGAACACGGGAGTTTCAGGCAAAAACGACGCAACATTCTCTGGGAGATCCTATATGCACACCTTTTTGTTGTTCCCCCATTCGGACAGAGAACGATATGTATCGTAAGATTCAACAGTGCATCAACATGTATACAGCTGACGAACAGTCGTGTTATTTCTGCTGCAGTGTGCGTTATCGACAAATATACCAACAAAGATTGACGTATGTAGTATTTCAAGCATATATTGCTTCGAGCTGTTTTTTCCCCTACAGGACTGGGAAAAGTATTGCAGTATGTATGTGTAGTGCTTCAACTTGCAGCGTATTCTGAAATGCAACCACGGTCACGGTTGGATATTGGTGTCTTTTTCTATCGCATCTAATAAGCAAGGATGAAACGATACAACCGCAAGCGTGTTTGCATTTTGGAATACGCCCTTGGAAACTGCAATGGCAAAGTGCGGCTATCATCGCTGGCAGCGTTGCCTCTGCAATGTAGTGATGTTGAAAATAGATAACTGACGTATGACAAATGCCAATATCGTTGTGGAATCTCTCATTCACACATTCATGCCTCAGTTTTCACTTTCGAGTAATATTATTCGCTCCGTGCACACCTATACACTCTCACCAAAGTGAGAATGTGTATTCGTGTACATACATTCATTTTTTACCGGAAAAATGCCGATCCGGATTATTGGCGTCGCCACTAGTATGCACGTACACGACTACACATTCTTACTTTGGTGAGTGTGTATAGGTATGCACGGTCCCAATACCTATGCTCCGAGATGGCTGGTTTATGCAGCACCGTAACCTAACTCAATTTAAGAAGCGACCAATCAGGAGGCTGCTTTAGCCACGCGCCAGATGAATTGAACCTCCTGATTGGTTGATCCTTAAATTAAGTCAAGTTAGTAAGAGTGAAGTTCCACAAATTTGACCTCTTATTCAGGCGTTTAATTATGAATACATGGAATCTTACATCTAATAAAAACAAAACAACGAAGAAAGCGTAAGGAAAACAAGAAGACTTTAACTGTCTCGTTACGCAATTTAATAACAACCTAATGCTACGATGAATCCGGACTCCGGACAGCAGCAGTTGCCAATTGGCATTAGATGCTGTATCCGAATACGGATTTCAGTGTATAATCGGATATCCTTTTATGCACTGTTTTAGTATTATGATGGTTTTGATCGCGACAACGGGACGACGCAGTGAGAATTCATTCATGTTACGGAAGAAGGCAGCTATAGTGGCTTTATGACGTCGCCAAAGTGTAGCTGTGGCGCGCAGAGACAGAGCCTTGGTGGACGGGGATGCTGTTGAGGGTGGGGTCATGGGCTGTGCCTCTCCCTCACCATCCCCTTTGGCCTCTCTCCGGCGTATTGATTCTCCAGGTGGAGCGCGAACCTTTACCTCTCTTTCTCTCGTCTTCTACAGGAACAAAACTCGGGAGATAAGCCTGAGGACCAGGACCAGGACCAGGACCTCGACCTCTCCCCCCTCCCCCTCCCCCGCCCCCCACTGTGCCTTCAAAATTGTGATCGTTGCATCACATCCACGCAAAAGGTGTCTTTCTCACTGAAAGCTGGGGTAGACGGAGGGGCGACTCTTCGAGCCTCATTCTTGACGACACAAGATTGAGGGTTAGTGTAACCAGAAATGACGAAGGCGGGGCTGGACTGGTTTAAAAGCTACTATTACTATGTCGAGTTGGAAGGCTTCGTTATGTTCCCTCGTCCATTTATACATAATTGCATAGTATAATTTATGATATAGAATTATTTAGGCAACCGAGGAGAAAGGGAGAAGGTGTACAATGAAATTAAGTGATCTATTAAATAACAGGGCTTAGTAGTAAATGCTCGGGGAACGCATAATTTCTGCGGTGCGAAAGTTACCGGGGATTTATGGGAGCTTTCCATCTACAGAAAAAAATCGACACAGTCATACACACAGTATTATGATTGGCTGGATCTAACGGAAGGGACCAATCGTATTGCTGTGTGTCTGACTGTGTCGATTTTTGTCTGTAGATGGAAAGCTCCCTATGATGCGTGCGGAGGTAAAAGAGACGGACAATATGAAAAAAAAAAATGACCGATCTATTCGGCGTGAAACTGCAGTAACCGAGGTCAATACACTTTTTTTACTCAGCCAGGTTCACCTCATACTTGTTCTAATTTAAGAAGGAATTTGAACACACCAGGCCTCAAAAAGTTCCTCATCGACCCGGTACAATGACCAAAATAGAATTTCAAAGATTTAAACCAGTGCTTCCATTTTAATTCAAGCGCCAACTCAAACGCATAACACAAATCCAACATTTGCATAATTTGGAAGACTAGCTAAAATAAGCCATCGAAATACTAGCCGTTGTACATAAATTTCTAATTATGTTATAGGCATACATACCTATACCTATACGGGGTAATTCCAAATTACCGTACCACAGGTGATGCGGGTGTATTTCTAATGAAAATCTAAGACTAAAAGTTCTTCACCGAAAATTCGAGGGAACGATAGTTTCCGAGCTACGGAAGATCTTGGTTGAGCAATCGCAAAGCGTATAGGCGTGTATAAGACATATAGACAGAGCACTGCTCAACTAACATTCATGGCTAGCCCTGTCTGTGTCACCTTTCAAGTTCTGTGATTAGTCAACTAAGATTTTCCGTAACTCGAAAACTATCCGTCTCTCGAAGTTTTGGTGAAAGACTTTTAGACTCAGATTTCCATAAAGAATACACCCTTTACCCGTAGTGCAGTAATTTCGAATCACCCTGTATACGGACTATAAGTTTACTCTGAGATGAATAATTAAATTCACAATGCTCACACGCCGATACACCAACTGGTGGCGGAAATCGGAACCCTCCGAAGGAGTCTCGGCAATACCAGAAACCTATAGGCCCTATAGGCAGCTGATCAGCCGAGATTTCTTCGAGACCACGTGACTCGATCGCTGCTAGCGACACGATCGTTCGTGAGCATCGTAAATAAGAATTGATCCGTGAATTTAGGTAAATCAACCTGGATTTCATGAGCGCTGATTTGACACGAGTTAGCTGTTATGAGGGAGGATAGTGCTCCGATATTATCGAAATCCGTTTCGTGTCAATGCGGTTGTGCAATGATGTACAGCAATTGTAATTGCACTTGCGACGTTTTTTATTTCCATGTGTTCCATGTGTATTGTGATTCGGCATGTACCACAATTAGTACAACAGTGTGCGAACGGTGAATAAATTGATTCGGCAAGAAGAGGAGGCACAAGCTGCTCGCAGGTGGGGGAAAGAAAAATACTAGTTTATTCTATATTGAATTAGATTTCATTCCATTTCAATCGTTTCAGCGATATTCTTGCCTCGAAGGCAGTGATCGAGTGTTCTGTATAAGGAGCTATACCCATAGTACAGATATCTCTTATCGCACCTCGACGACCAATACTTACGCTATCTGGACAACGTTCACCTCCTTATCAATGAATCGATATAACAAACACTTACAGAGATTATGGAACCATTGCCCGAATGCTTTTGGCGCGAAATTATACTATCCAATGCAATACAACGCATATACCATTAACTCTTACCAGGTTGTTGGTAAAAATTTGAAAGCAGCGAGCTCGAAACATACTCACACGGAAAGAAATCTTTCGGGCTATTAGCGATATTTCTACTTCGATCGACCATAATGGATCGCTGTCTCAGCCACTGCCATACCGTATTGCTATTCAACTCACGCGTTTGTGGCTAGTGTTTATCGTTGCCATAGATCCACTATATTGGAATGATATCGATATTTCCGGATATCTAGCCGGTATAACTAAGCCACGGTTGTCTAAACTTCGTATTCAAATGCATGGTTTAGCTAAATACGAACAACTATATTTATACGGGGCACCCAGCAACCCAGGCCTTCTAATAGTCAATTAAAATCAAAGTTTATCATGGTAACGTTCGAAAGTAGGGAAGACAGCGGAAAAGATGCTAGTTATTCGTGACGTTATACTGAAGTTTCCTATTGCCATACCAGATTTCAACAAGAGAATATGTGATGTTGGTATGGTCAATATGAAATATTAGAACATTGTATGTGAAAAATTCTCCATACGAAAAATCGATATTCTCCATAGTAAAATTTCCTACAAAGTTGTCCCACTTATAAGCACAGTGACTGTCATAATTCGAGAAGCATATTCCAGAAATTAACATGCCCAATATTAAACAGCCGTCAAACTGCAACGGATAGTAGAAATTGAAACGGACAGTCTCAATTTTTCGTATGGTGCGTATGAAAATATTTGCTGAATCTACCGAGAGACTACGATCTTCACCGAGAACGCACGAAGCCCCGCTCTGTTTCGGAAACAGCCGGAGGAAAAATCCCGCCAATTCGCTTGCCATGTGCCTTGTAAATATGGAGATTTGTATATCTGTAATTGGATATATTTTTTGGATTACATATGTAAGACTTTGCTTATTTCTTTTGTCAAATTACGAAAATTTTGAATTCTAAAAATGATGACAATTCCAATTTTGAGAAGTTCTATTTCTGACACTTTCGATTTTTGATGATTAGTTTATTTGTAACGTTTGAAATTATGTCATAAATACAAAAATTCAAAGATTAGAAAAAATAATTGGACCATCTTTTCAGATTCAAAGTTATTATAGTATATCTAGACTCTAATAGTGCTAACATTTTATATACTGTCAAATTATCTGAATTTATTTCAAAGTAGAAAATATTTCATTCTGAACACTTGCTCAATTAAAAGTATTCATGTTTAAATGATTCAATTGAAAAATAATACATCATTAATACAACAAAATTGATTGAATTTTTTTTTTTAAGTTATGGAATTACTTTTCCAAAATAAAGTCCACTTTGCAAATGCAGTTTTCCAAAAGAATGATTTTTTAACGAGTTATTTAGAAAAGAACCCTCAAAGTCCTTTCTCACAAGCGGTGGATTATTACCAGCTTGGTATACATAGAAGTTTTTGAAATTCACACGCACGTAATTGTAATACGTATGTATATTGTAAATGTATAGGTATAAGTCTCTCGGGCTAAGTTATAAGTTTGTTACGCGATACAGCTATGTAATGTGTGTATATTTGTGTTCATGTATATATACCCGATATGTATTTTCAGTGCGTGTGACCTCTACTTCCTGATGTTTCTGGTGTTAGTGAGGGCCTCGGCTCATTCCCTTTTTTCCAACGGCGAGTCATAATTTTTCATATATGGTCCGTACGAAAAACTGATATTCTTCGTGACGACTAGAGACGATTATTTCAGACTTTCATATTCACTATACTAACCGTGTTTGTCAAGTCGGTATCTAACTTTGATATGGTGCGTTCCGAATTTTACTATGTTGTACATTGAACATTGAAACACCCTTTTCACATATTAAAAGGAAAATACCAGTTTTACCCATTAGTATGCGGCATATAAATTTTCGAAACGTACTTCCCTACTCTCGAACGTTACCATACTAAACTTTGATATGGTTTTACCATTTATTTACACGAAGAGTATCTCAGTGTATGAGGAAAGGTTATGTTCGCAAAATAGGAAATGTGAGAATTGTATCCAAAAATGACCGGTAATAGGTGAAAAATAGCAAAAAAGCAATGCACATAAGTCAACCCAATAGTAGTACACTGTAGTGGACCTTGTAGTTGTATAGAGGTTCATTTCTCAATCATACTATATACTGCAGCAGTCCGCTAGTGGTGTATATTTGTATATTAGCCTAGCAACGCCTAGAGCTGCGTTAGACAAGCAGAAGGTACACAGTGTCGGCTGTGGCCCGTGTCTGTATATCGCGTGTGTGTTGCCTCTTGGTGGAGTCTTCGAAGTGCAATCGACCCATGAATCAGCCCACTCGGGCTCTCGGGTTATATAGCCTCTCGGCGGACGGACGGTCCCGAAGTGTGGGTCGAGAAGCCCCTCGCGAAGGACCGAGACAAGTGACTGCTTTCCTCGGTTTGAAACCGCTTTTTCAAGGTTTAGGCAAAGCCTCGTTCTAGTTCATTTGAGTTTCATTCAACTTGACACATACTATATTTGCTATGCCCTTTAACACAAAATCCAGCTAAGGTAAATCATCCATTTTAGTAAACTAAAAATGGGGCGGGCGAAAATTCTCCGTATTGGACGTTTGCCTCATGGACGTTTTACAGTAGGTACGTTCCTAATTGGATCGCCGTCTATGTCCGGGAGGATATTTGCCAACAGTTTTTCTTATGTGTAAAATCAGTACGTTCTTTTAATCGTGAGCTTTGCTGTAATCAAAGGGCAAGTCTTGAGCCCGAACGATTTTCATAGAAATGGCAATTTTCCGAAACCCGCGAGTATGATAATTCTCGAATTGGTGGTTACAGAATGAATTGCGCCTAAAATATGCTGCAGGTATACCTATAGTGGCAAAACCAAGATGAAAGTAGTTCACGCGCGCTTGCGAGTGCATCGATACAATAATTGATTTTGTTCACGATCTGTTATACCGTACGCCGTTTAGCGTATAACCTATATATCCGTTGATGGAATAAAAGTGCCCGGGACACAGCGTGGCGTGACAACATCCAGAATGTTTCGTCGTTGATTGGTCGAGGTGGAATGTTGCTCGGGGAATCCCGGTCCGGATTGGCCTGCGGAGTTTCGTTCATGTTTCTTATATGTACTATTGCTGCGAGCTCAAAATTGGTTAAATAGTTACGCGTCGAGTATAGCCTTGCAATCTGAAGTACACTTATAATTGAATGACCGTGACCGTGTGAGAGGCTTCGTCGCCTGAACTTTCCTTGCTGGCGATAGAAGCGGAACTTTGAGCCATTGAATACTTTGTTCCTTATTTTTCTTTCTTTCTTTCCTCCAATACTTTCGTTCGATTTTTCCAAATAGGAGCAGCGGGCGTGATTCGAAACGAGCAAATCGTGGCGCCTCGCTAGACGGCGGTGTGGTACTTTCTAGATTGACGCGTTCACGGACTCCAGGATCAATACTTTCCGCCAAGCTTCCGAGGGCCTCCGTGCGTGTCCCAATCAACCCGCGGGTCTCCAACCTTTCAGAGTTCACCATGCCGACTGGGGTACATGGTATGACGAGAGTCATGGTCCCAAATTAATATGTTCGTCCGAAGTCTGTCCCACTAGTCGGTTCAGCGTAACAGAGTTTTTAACCTCATTGAACGATCCTCGGATCGCTGAAGCGCGTCTGGTATGCGGGGTTAAAATTTCAATAATTAATCTAAACCTGCAACCATTCAAGAGAGTTATCTTTTTCTTTCCAATTTCTTTCCTTCAGTGGTTCACCAAGAAGCGGATCCTCAACGGCGGATGATATTTAATGAGCTATTTATTTCTTCGCGCCTACATACGTACACTAAACGTAATGGATTCTGAGCCGGATGTGTTCGACAATCGAAGAAACAGCCAATCGGCGCTCTGGATTTTTGTAGTCCAGAGCGCTGATTGGCTGTTTCATCTATCTAGATTACACATCCGGCTCAGAATCCATTACGTTTAGTGTAACTGTATAAGCTAATAATTTTCACTGTCGGAATTGGAGAGGCCAAATAGTATAGTACAAGTGTAAGCCTGTTTTCTAGATTTTCTTAAGGGTACAATACTTTATGTACACAATATTAAGGCTCATCCCTAGTTGCCCACCTCCTTCTAGCCGAAATGTGTCACCTTTCGATTATTATGCGAGCCCAGGCGTCAAAAACGCAAAAAGGCCAACGCTGCGCAAATTCAAATGCAATTCCGAACACATACGTCCAAAAAAATGTTCGTTTCATGCGAAAATAGAGTCTATAGATGGTTTTTACATAAGTCGAATGTTTTCGAATTCGATTTCCACGGCGAATCATCTCTCCATTTAGACTCTATTTTCGAATCGAACGCAACGAACATGTTTTTGGACGTATACGTGTTCGGAATTGAATTACAGTTTGCGCAGCGGTGGCCTTTTTCGCGTTTTTGACGCCTGGGCTCAAATAATAATCGAAATGTGACACATTTTGACTAAACGGAGGTGCGCGGTTAGGGATGGGCCTTAAGGGTCATATTTTATAATCAATTCAAGAAGAAAGAAATAACATTTTCGAATTCTGTTTTTTGTATAGGAACGTCAATGGAAGTTACCTCAAAACCTCTTATTTCTATGTAGAGCAATCTTGATCCATTCGTGTAGGTCTACAGGGACGACGAGACACAATATACTGCAGAATTATGCCTTTGACAAAACATTACATTGATTATGACTTTCCTTTGAATTTACACAAACATAAAACAAGTTGTCTTTGCTTTTCTGATACTGTGCTCAGCAGAGATCAACCTGCGCATTTCCGCCATGTAATATAGGCATAATATATATATTCATAGGATATCGATATGTATAGGTACATACACACGACTGTCAAATGATTTGGTTTTCATCGCGAGGGCAATGTTTTGGTGTCGTGACGTCATCACTATAATGGTCGGGGGTGAGCCGTGACGTCGCTCTCCTCTCGTTACTACACGACTATATTCTACCAGTCTTCGTATCGTCGTCATTCGGCAATTTCAAGTAGTTCGCAACGGACGGCGTCGCTCCCTTGACTCGGTTAGTTCGCCAAACCATGAATCAACGTCGCAGCCTCTTCGCACACTGTACAGCAGCAGCTTTCCCGTAATCTCGTTATAAAGACCGAGGAAATTCGTTGAGGACCGAAGAGAACGACGCCATTTTGGCGAACGGGCATCGCGCCCGTTTACAAATTTAGTTCGTACATATTCGCGGTGTAATTGGGCAGTCGCCAATCACGCGTAGAGGTGGTAGAAAAATCGGGAAATCGCCAATTTCACTTCCTCCCATGATGCGCGTCCAGTCATTATCTGCGTCAAAATTCGAACTATTGACGTCAGTCTTTATTTCCTAATTATGCCAGTCCAAATCTTAATCCAAGGCGGCTTCCAACCTCAAATCGTCAGAAACATGAAATGTTTAAAAGCCGTGTCGATACGTTGACGGTCTTTGGGTTGTATCATTGTCACCGTTTGAAAGAAAAAGTATTTTTTTCTAACCGGAAAGCAAGTCTGACAAAAATAGACGCACGCTATTGCGTAAAGCTCAGCATTTTCGGCTATTCCGCACGGTAATATATTTTGTATGCGAAAAATGTATGCAACATTGTATTATTATGTGACATATTTTTGTTTTGCGCCAACATTTATTTCTCGATATTGCAGGATATTTCCTCGAATACTACATTTTGTGTGTCTTTCAGCTTATTGTCAGACAAATTTTGTTGAATTTGATGCATTTTGATTTTGTGTATGAAGTTAAATGCGCACACTGATAAAAAACATGTATCACATTTTACCACGTATCACCGACAAATTGCTATTTTTCGGTAGTAAAATGACGTGCAGTCACACAGTAGAAAGAATTACAAATCTACCTTGTAAATTTTACTAATCGTTTTTTTAAATCCTTTTAAATGGCTTAACTCCTATAATAGGACGTAGCCGATTTTACTAATCGTAAAAATTACTCTTCAAGAAGGGTATGGTTTACAACTTGAAGACTAAATTCTACTATATTCGATTGTATGAAGAACTTTGCCTATGCTAAAAGTTACTATCCCGCGTAGTAGTAATTTGCCTGTGTGGTCCGAATTTTTACTATCTCAGATAGTAAAATGAAGTCTGTCAAAAAAAAAGTTGGTTCACAGCGCCCCTTTCACCTTTTGGTTGAGCTAGGCGTTATGGATAGGCGAAGTGGGGTGAGGATAGTGGAAGGGTGGATGGTGATGTAGAAAACATATGACATATATATGACAAACGCTCGTGTACATGTATTGACTTAATATTATCGCACTTAGAACTCGTTCCATATATTAACGCAGTCGGTAACACCGCATACCTATACCCTCCCGCTCTAGCGGACGCTCCGATATCGGTATGACTGAAAGAAAATTTTCGTGCTTATATGCTACGTCGGGTGAAAGATACCACTTGCGAGAAACTCAGTCAACGCCTTTGACAGTGTATCACGAAGCGGTGCGAAACTATACTGCGTTACAATCGCAGATAGTAAAAATAACACGCTCGAATCTTGATACTTATGAAATATGTTGTAATTTTTACAAGTAACGATAATTACAATGTCGAGTTGTAATTTTAGTTCCGAGTGGCATGTAACGTATCGCAGTCCTGCTACAAACTATTGAATGAAAAATAGCTACTTTTCCTGGTTTTTCGACTCCACGTCAACTTGCCATCAAAAGTAGTAATTTGTCGGCGATATGTGGTAAAATGTGATACATGTTTTCTATCGGTGCAAGAACGTTTTTGCCTTGATTTTTGATAAGTTAACGGCTAACGGCATCGTACGATTACGTCACCGTCAATATCCGAGCCTTTTTGTTCGGGATTTTACAATCCTTGACCTAACACGGTGCTCAGGTTCGCGTTCAGTCGAGTTGTATCGACTATCTCCTCCATTCACTATTCGAAGCAACAAATGTTCCGTGTCGCGAGCCGACCTGTAGCATAATTTTTATTATATGTTTTATTGTTACGTAATTTACTACATCGAAGAGTTCCGCCGCGTCAAAGCTCACGGATTTACAATTCCCGATTCACCTGTACTGTACTGTACTGTTGAAAGGCTCGAGGAAAGGCTCAATGGTACCATTTTTTGAAACACGTTTTAATTTTTGCCGACGTCCATACGCCGGCGGACATGTTACAATCAAACATAAGTTTGATTATAAAGTCAGCAACGTTTGCAAAAACTGTACGGACTTTAGGGAGGGGTCAGATGGATATTATACTCACTATTAAGTGGATGGTTAATTTCGTTCTTTATTATATTATATTCCGACAACGCTATCTACATTCTTATTTGAAGACTCCTCTCCGACTGACCAGACCAGCGCACCTGGCTGCACCGTAGTCGTGGGTGTTCTCGTATAGGTACCTATTCCAATTCGCCTATCAGAAAACAAAATCAAACTTTCTGCACAAAACCGAAGCGTAATTCGTCACTGCTTGGCCATCCCCTCTGACATACGTGGCTACATCGGAGGAGAAGAAGCGTCATAGAAACTGCAGCAGGTAAGGTACTTTCCTTACCTGGCTGATCGCAATGTGGCACCTGTATACGTTACTCGAGACAGGTGTTAACTACTACGTACATCGTGAGGCGGAAGTAATCGTTAACCTTGAAATTGTTGGCTTCATAGTAGATAGTAATATGGTGTGAAACGCTATTCGACGACAAAAAGTTGGACGACCAATAGTACCTAAAACTAACTGTTGCATGCAATTATATATAATAACGACAAATTGGTGGCATCTTTTACACGACGAACGAATCGAGTCAATTAGAATATACTTTCACCTTATTATATCTGATGTAGAAAGGATGAGAGAGACCAGAGGATGAAGAACAATTATTGTTTCCACCGAGTCACATAGTATATTAATATACGAATTCGACGAACTTATAGAAGAGAATTAAATATATGTTACAAGATTTTGGTAAAATGATGATTTCAGATGTTACACAAGCTAGATCGGTTGTAGTCGAGTTTGGTTACAATGGTTACATGTATCCACTCCAGTAGGAAAGAAAGTTGGCTGAGTGGGGCTATAAGGCGGTATGACGAGAAATATAATAAGACTGAAATTTTATCGATTATGAAAGAAGGTATAACGGACCGAGCCATTTGTCTTGTCTGGCCGCAGGCGGAGTTTCATACTGTTTAATGAATTTTTTTTTCACCTCTATGCGTAATACAAAATTAATATTATTCCAGAAGATGTGGCTTGCAGCCATCAGTCTTGCCCACTCGCATGTACATGATAATCTTACTTGTCCTCGGCTTGTAGAACCCGAATTTCCGAATGAGGACAACGATAATAATGACAATCATATTTCTATTTCAATTTTAGGGTGTTATCAAAGAGAGTTGAGGTAGCCGCAGCCCGCAGGAGATGATAGGACTGACCAAAAGGACGACGGAAGGCAAAAATGGTGGACTTCCGAGAACTGTGGCGAAAGAGGGGTATTATAGATTTTTCAATGCCTCCAGCGTGCTGCGTAATCCTAAAAATACTGAAATTATACGTTGTGTCAAAGTGGAATAATACAATCCGTGGTTGGGGTGCGTCACCTCACGGCTTTATAGAGTCATTCACCTCTGGGGATGGATCAGGCATAGAGGATGGACAACAGCTGGGCTTTTGTGACCGTCAACAACATCTACCAAGCTTGCGTTCGACTTCACCGCAGTATACCCCGCTCCATCAGCAGCGCACAGCTGAGTTGAAATAGGGTCGAAGAAGAGTCAAATGAAAACATGCATCGTATCAGTGCGGTGGAAAGATCACCTGCAGACTCAAAGCTTGATTCCGCTTGAACCCTGGTTATTTAATCCGGATTCAACTCTACCGCAGAAATCACTGTTATATGTAGGTCTGGTGGAAGTTAAATCCTTGATCATTCACCCCCAGTTTCGAAAAAGGTTCCGGAAAGCACCGCGTATGAGGCGATCGTGTTACAGTTACGCGAAAAAGCCCGAACGGTCGGTAACCCGCAAACCGCCTGATAGTAAATCAATAACTGAAGATAGTGAATCAATTTTTGCTATCGCATTCAATGATTTATACAGATTGCGATGTATCTAACATAATGACGTTCGCGAGAGACAAAAATGACTTTTTTGGTACACGTGTCCGTAAAGAACGTACTTTAGGGACTGTTTTGAGTCCGTAAAATTCGATTTTATGGACCAAAAATAGTCCGTAAACTTTACGGACACGTACCGGCCCCAAAACTATACTATTTACGGCGAATTACCGACGATTACAGATTCTCGAATTACATTATTGTTATTGGCTGAAAAAACTGTCGCAATACTGATATTCCTGTATTCTATACGGTGTGTTTCATGTAGTATCTCGACAGGATTGCCATATTTGTACACAAGGCAATATTCAATGATGTATAGACAAAGCAACTTTTCCTCAATTCCAACGAATGTCGGATGATTAAGCATCAACCTATTTTTCATAAATCATCGAATTCCATCACAGTATTCGATTCAATATTCCCTTTTAGTAGCTATTCAATATGCTCGAATCAGGGTGACATCGGTAGTTCAAGAAGAACTGTAGTATCGGTTTAAGGGGACCAGTACAGCGACTTTCCGAGAAATTATCATAGTCCGAAATCGATTTATTTCATACCCAAAGTTCATTTCACATCAAAATATTTTTCTTTTTCCAAATCATGTGTCGTAAGGATTTTGGCACACCGTTGGTCCAATTCAATCTCTTGACGTCTCATTTTCTCCGGTGAACCATTCCTCATCTTGTGAATGTAGGGATTTTAAAATAAAAAATTATGTCATAAGTTATGATCAATTTACCAAATTTGCAAAAATTATTATCACTCATTTCTTAAATAACTTGGCCGAAACGAAAAATTTTCAAAATTCCTACATTCACATGATGAGGATTTGTTTTCTGAAGAAAATGAATCCAAGATGACCCGAATCGGTCCAACGGTGCTCTAAAATCCTTACGACACATGATTTGGAAAAAGAAAAATATTTTGATGTGAAATGAACTTTGGTGACGAAATAAATTGATTTTCGACTATGATAATTGAACCGATTCTACGGTTACTCAAGGCATGTAGGTATTCGAACCGCGTAATCACAGGTGTTACAGGGAAATTTGATCGCGCGTCTTACTCTTCTTCGATATCATTTTTCAACGCTCTCATAGGCCTTATAATATACAAGCGCCAATCCAAAACTGAATAAGAATAGCGTCGTTAAGAAGTATGATGTCATAATACACTGCGAAAAATCAGTTGGATGCAGTTGTATCGTATTGCTTACATGGATGTACTTTACATTATGCATGAATGGTCACTGCAGCTGTACTATGTGATCAATGGACAATTTTGGTCCATTGATAATTATGGGATTGTAGGAAACACAGTTGGTTAGTTAGAACCCATATCTGGAGGGCTGGTCAATCGATTAATTAAACGTTTAAACCCAAGGTCAAAGGTTGACCGTACGGACGGGCAACTTGACGCGAGATTTTTAATTGGATAAAACTAATTACCACGACCGGGATGGTCATGAACTGCGAGTGACATTACCCTGCAGCGAAGCTTTTGTGCCCAATAAACCTACGCGGTTCGCAACTTGAGAAATGGGATGGCGAGGGGGCGAGGGGCGAGGGAACGAGATAGAGACAGGAAGGGAGGGAGGACTCTCTGCTGGAGTATTTTCGCGCCATGGAACTAAACCGAAGATTTCACAAGAAATCTGTGACTAAAACTTGTACCTAGGTACAGGTTTAGTCAGGTAATTAGAAGAAAAAAATAAAATAAAATAAGCGATGCGAATTTCAATGGATATACAGAGAGATTAAAGCAATCGTTTCCACTCAGTCAAAGCCAACTCGACACACCCCAGGTTTTTCGTCTGTTTATTGCAGGTTTATTGCAGGTTTCAAATCGATGTCTTCCGATAGCAAATCAATTCAACCAGAGAAAAAATGCAGATGGCCGGACTGCAATAAACAGACGAAAAACCTGGGGTGTGCCGAGTAATTTTCTTGAACTGAGTGGAAACGATTGCTTCAATCTCTCTGTATAGTCTAAATGGCGTAATGTACCTATGCCATGCTCGTTTCGTGTTTGGTTACAGGAGAGCAGGTATAACGAGAAGAGAAACGATTGTCTGTGAAAAGAAGATCGAATTTTGTCGTTGGGTAAAGTTAGTCGTGATTCCGAATGGATAATATTTTCCAATATGATAGCGTGTTCATATAATTTAAACTTGGTAATTTCTTTCGGGGCTGGTAACCCCGCGGCGCTCTTACAGCAGAATGTGGCATGGAGGCAAAATGTTTGAAAATGGACCCACACAAAACTCTCATCCTCAACAATTCATTTTGCCTGTTTTTAGTTCAAGATATTGGAATGCAATCGCACGTTTCTATAATATAGTCTGTAAAGGACCCAAAAAAAAAAAAAAACATTCACCGGGATTAGTTTACACACAGGGTAATATTTTGATAGCTCACATAACTATATATTATCAGTCACACGCTTTGAAATTAATTATATTACTTGGTTGGCGTAATTATTGACGGCTGTTGTCAAGTATAAATACTCACTATGCGGAGTAAATGTGAAATGGCATATTTTTTGTTGGATTCAAATTATCCACAGCCTACAGAAGTTGCCACACAAGATAGGTACAATAGCATAACTAACTGAATTGTAATTAGTAATGTTCGAAATGCAGCGTTTGGCATATCTATCAAACTATTCGATAGAGGTAATTTCGATAATTTGGAAAATAGCCAGAGGGCTTGACAATAAATAGATAATAATACTTTGGGCCAGATGCCATATTATGATATTGCATTACAATAGCTCAGAATCATTTCAACAACACTTTCATTTAAGGCATTGATTGTTTAGGTGATTATTATCATACCTACATAGTTACCATGGAGTAAATATTTGTTTAATGAGCCAAGGAAACATCTGTTCAATGCTATGCCATTTCATTTCGTTTCGGAAATGATTGAAGAGCCATGCTTTCTGAAAGTTCTATAGTCACCTTGTATTTTAGACATACGTATTAAATTGTTTTCGTTTTCCCGCTTTCAAGGGGGGGTTCGAAAGTGATCATTGGTTATCGTGGTTGGCTATCTTTGCATAGTAACGTCAACTTTGATTTACTGATCATGATACCTTGGGCTTGCAATCAGGAAGGTGTCACCAAAATGCCGTAACAATTAGAGGTGACTTTTTTTAATGACCTCTAATTCGAAATGTAATAGAAATAATCCATATTAAACTCAAGTTGTGAAAGTTCTATGATACGCAATTAGAAAATGAAACCATATCATATCTTCAACCCACCCTTGCAGAGCGAGAAAGTATGGTATTTTTTAAATTCATTTCCGGAACAGCGATGAGAGGCACGAATTTGATGCTTCGATATATTTACATTTGCAAAATTAGGTGCAATAGAATAAAAACGTTACGATATCGCAAAAAATATCCGGGATATTCAATAGCGAAGAAAGTAATGCATGAATCGATCGATGGTAAGTCGAGAACCCCAGAAAAGAACAATTAAATTCGAGGTTTTCATCCTTCTGAGTTTGTGATACGTTAATCAATGATTTAAGTTAATAAATTTTTCCTCTCATGAAAAACCGAATGAAAATTCTGCATTTCATAAGCGGCACATTAATTTCCTTCATACATTAAACCATATCAAAATTGTTATTTTTTTTTCTCACGCGTTTTTGGGGATTTCACGCTGACACGTGTTCGTCAACTGGTTCTAACGAAATTGCGCTAAAGCCAATAATAATCTTGCTGAGGAACCATATGTGAAAGAAAAACTGTTGAGTGGGTTTCCTACCCGGTGGGTCCAATTGTATCGTGGAAAATGATGCAGAGAAAAAAAAAAGATCTATTTTTGCACTTTTCTTTACAACACCAAAATTTTGTATACCTTTTCGATCCACCATCCGGGGTAGGTATTGCTTTTTTAGTATGCATGAAAAAAATTTCAAACACATCATTGGGGCTGTTGTTGAAATAATATAATGTACATCTCCGCCATTTTTTTTTTTTTAATAAATTTATTTCATCAATAAGTGCAATAAAATAAACAATTGAACGCATGAACTACGAATTCATAACGTCTTTCATTTCTTCACAAGTGTGAATTTGAAAAAAATAAAAGGCTAGTTTTTTGTTCTGCAAGCGTGAGAATATACACCTTTGATACAATCCTTGCAACACAATATTTGGAAATCGAAGTGCAAATGTATCCTGGCGTCTGGATTTAAAACATCAATTGAAAGCCAACAACTTTGATCTCAAGTAAATGAAGTCCCCTACGTATACTAATGGTCTATCTAAACATTTGAAACAAAATTGAAGCTCTTGGACAAGCTACGTTGAAGCGTTGGACTTCTAGTGTCATCTGTCGGACCGCAGGCTAACTATTGTAGAATTTTTCAGAGTACGTAACGTATGATCTTCTGTGGGTTGAGAGCAATTAATTTTTCATCTTAGGAGAAAGAAGCGATAATATAACTAATATCAGAGATATCAGACGACCGATTAGCAAGCTAATTATTATCTTCATGAATGAGCAATAGGTTCGGCAAGAAGCCACGTGTTGTATACTTCTGGAAATCGGTACATATGTTAACTGGCTGGACTCCAAACTATCAATAGTTGAAATTCTGAACATCAGTCCACAGAAAAACTGCTCAGTCTCCTTGACGCAAGTGGTTTTTCGATAATTCTACAGTTGAAGGAGAAACCAACTTATTTTTCACAAAACTTATAGAAGGTGAGGCATAAATAGAGGCACTTACAATTGCAGGGCTCCTACTTGGGGTCTAGGTGAAAAAAAGTGAGAAAGATGAGGCTGAATCTAGCGACCGCTAGCCCGTTCGTGAGCGTTACCAATATTTAATAATTTTCCAAAGGTCATCCCCCGGGATTTCAATTTTTTTTCTCAGTTCGAATGTCAGTCATGAGTATGTATACGAAATTTCAACTCGATATTCGCTCGCAATAACTTCGCACGCTCCGAGCGGCCGCTAGCTCCAGCCGCTAGATTCAGCCTCATATCTCAAAATATCGATTTCCTTGTGTCTAATTTTTGTTTTTCATGTTTACCCGCAGCGTAATACCTGTGTTTTATGGCTTTTAAATGTTTGATGCAATTTCTACTCATTGAGATATGAGCTTTCATAGTCTAAACTGACAGGAGCAGATAAATGTAATAAGTAGAGTATGAACAATCATGAACTATTGGGTGTGAGAAAAAAAAGTGACGATAACACTCTAAATTGTCTGAAATTTATTCGAATTTTCTAAAAGAATTTTTTCGAATTTATTAGAAAACTTTTTAATTTTGATAGTAGTATTGAATATTACTCGTTGAAAAGGTGAGAAAAATGAGTTTTCTTTAAAAAAAAAAGTGAGCGAAAAGTGGGATAAGTGAGAAAAGTGAGCAAGTGGGAGCCCTGCAATTGGTTAACAGTATCAGTGCTGCCACTGCACTGCAACAACTGAATTAAGAAATGAGCTGTCATGAAATTTGCTCACTGTACAAGGCAGTCTCCACAGACTGATGTCGAATGAATATCGTCAACATTTGACACTCTTTCAGGTTCTCATTCAATAATTGAAAGTTACCATTTCGTTAAACACACTTCATAAGGGATATGTTGTATATACTGGGTGTTCGCAATCATGTGATATCGCAGAGACATTATTTACCTGAAAGATCTCTGAAGATCCTTATGAGATTGAGCAGACCTTAGATATGCCTGTACGTTGCTTGTTTCACCGCCCCCAATTATAAGACACGGTCATATAGTATGGTAAAAGGAAAGTATGTAATTCTGTCCTTACGTTATGGCATCACTCCTATTGCTATTGATCAGAATTCTATCCCCCTATATGTATGAGGGTGATAAGTATACTTGCCTTTCTTATAATCTTTGCTTAAACAGGTACTCTGAAAATGTAGCTTCGGAGCTTAAAATATGATTTTCATCATCACTAAGCCTTCAAAGTCTTTGGACATGGATAACAAATCATTTGTTAACTAAAAGATGAACTGGAGTCGATCAGTTTCCTTTTCAATATGTACCCATACCCAGAATGAAACTATTTTCAATCATTTGGAGGACAGAGTATCTAGTCAAACAATTTTAATGACTCCTAGATGTCCAGTAGTTGAAAAAAAAAAGGTCGGGGTTTAGTTACCTTAGAACTATGGAAAAAGTCAAATAGGAATGAATATAAAATGAATGCAGACCTTTAAGCTGGGCAAGCTGCAGCAGTTCAACATCCTGTGAGTTACGATATCGCGACGATCCCTGAGTCTTCTTGGACTTCTTTTTGAGGGAACGTTTGGCGAAGGGATCTATCCGGTCGACGAACGTTGCAGATGACATGTTTGGTACGATTGGGGCGCTATGGGAGCTGGAGGCGGAGACGACGTTGGTATTACGCTCTAGCCTCTGCTGCCCTTTGGCTGCGTCGGACGTGGTTAGAGAAGGCTGGGACCGCGCGGACGAGACCACATAACGCGATTAAATATTCACACAACACTCACAACGCAATGGAACGACACTACACAATTAATTTCGGAGTAACAAAGCGCAGTGGTTAAATTTATGACTAATATTTGGAGATTTCAAAGATGAAACTTGGCCGATTCTAGACGGTTTGGAATTATATTATATTCCAGGGAGACAAAGTCTCTATGTGTTATATATTGGTACGTTTGTCTTTATGTGTGGGTTTTCACCTATATATATATATATATATATATATGTACGTATATATATTATATGTATATATATACCAGAGGAGGGGCGGCAGGGGTGTGGGATGAGAAGGAAGGTGGGGGGTCCGGAGGGGGGAAAAGGGTGGCGACGTGACGCGAACCTAAATTCTCAAATCCATGAAAAAAAAAAAAGAAAATTGAACGTTTGTGATTTATGGTATGTATGGAGGTGTAATTCAGTTAGAATTTATTTGTGGGGCGCGCAACGATATTGTCTAGGCGTTGTCAGACGCACGGAGCGCCGGGCCGTTCCGTCAAGTCGGCCGCCGTTTCGACTCTTCGGTTCCTCCACTTCTCCTTCCCTCCTTCTTTCCTTTCGCGAAAATCTCTGCGTGAGAAAGTCAACTATTGAGGTTTTCTCCACTCGACAGTTGGACCTCGCGGCTCCTACTTGTCGCGGCTGGATTTCACTATTACAGCGGCCGGCCTTAGCTCAGAATCTCCGCCTGGGGACAAATATTCAACTCAACGTCTGTCTGTATCACGTATCACGCGCGTACGCACGCCACACACGCCACGCACGACACTACGAGGAATATGTAATCCGAGGGCGGCCCCCCCCCCCCCAGTTCTACCGATTTTTAATACCGGGATTATTTAATACAGAAAAGGTAACGCTACCGATGGCAGCTACGTGTCCTTGCTCTCGTCCCCCCGATCACCGTTATGCTTTTTCCACACACTCGGGCTGCGAACTACACACGCTTATCAAGAAGAGATCTTCTCCTCTTTAGTTAGGCAGAAATTGACGCGGATAGACGGGATGCCAAAGGTTTTTGGCAATTATATCCAAGATAAATAAGTAATTGTTGGGCGGTGGGAAAGGTAGCGTCGATTCGGGGAACTCGCGAGTCGCAGGATGATCTTAAACGGGGTGGCAAGACACACGGAGACTCAAACAGCACTCAGCCGCCATCAGCTGCTCGTAGCGACAAACTTGTTTCATTTTCACACCAACCATCAGGCGCCAAAACCTGTCGAGACGCGCTCCAACATTGTCCGGCTCATGCGTTCACGACACTAATATTTATGCATCGACCGCACGTAAAATTTAAATTAAAAGAAAAAAATTATTCCCACCGTTGCCCTTCACTTAATGAAAACCCGTCAAGAAGTACCCCTTGTGCCTGAAAATAGTAATGTGTCTTCGGCAATCATCGGCACACTCACGGAGAAGCGCGATCTTTAACGAACACTCACGAGCCCCACAGATCGCGCCACTTCGTGGGAAATCGTTCTTTTATACGTCATACACCGACGTCATTCCATGCCTCGAATGAAGTCTTGTCAAATATTATGCGTTATCGCTGGGAAACATTCATTTCGAATCGCGCAAATAATTTCACTGCAATACTTGCCTCGAAATCACTCAATTGCATTGCGTTTTATTTATTCAATCCTTTATTGATACAGTGAAAAATTGGACTTCCTTGATCCCTTGGAGATTCTCACATGCGCAGTAACTTCGCGCTGCTTAGTCCGCGCGACATCGAGTACTTCAAATATCATTATGTCTATGCTTGATGTAATACAATTTCACTTTGCTGATCTAGATAACACCTCTCCATGTAATATGTACATATACTTACATATGGGGTATTCGACGTGAACCGGATCGGTTTTTGGCAAAAAAAAAAAAAAAGGAAAAAACGGGACTCTGGAAATCTTATCACTTCTTCGTGGCACTTCGAAGTAATTTCGTTGAAAATTTCAAGCCAATCCGTGTGACCCTTCAAGTAGAAAAATAATGGAAACACATTTTTCCCAAGTTTTACATGCTTCGCCGGTTTTTGTAAGAAAAAGTAGAAAAACGGGAGGCTGAAACTTTGATCACTTCTTAGTGCCACCTCGAAGTAATTCCGGTGAAACATTCAGGGCAATTGGTGTGATCCTTCAAGTAAAAGAACAAAGAAATCGCATATTTCCAAAGTTTTACATGTTGAAGAATTTCAAAAATAATTGAAGTGCTACATATTTTGAAGGAGCTCATTTATGCGCGTAGAATGCACTATGAGAAGTTATGATTTTGTTCATGCATGGCTGAGATAAGTGGAGTTGAAAATGTAGTAATTAAATTTTTGGTATAATTATGACAGCGATATGAATTGAACCAATTATTTTCATGCTCTGTAACTGTTCGGGACATCTCATGTAGTAACAAGGAATCTGAATCTGCATTGGCGTCAAATTCGATGACCTCCGGCCAAAAACCGATCCGGTTCACGTGGAATACCACATATGCAATATATACTCTGATGTCTAGTGTACATGTAAATGTATTCTACTTTTGTCTTGTTGGAAATAAAACAACATATTTCTTACAGATACTATTGATCAATTAATGTTACCGTTTCGAACGAAGGCTTTCGAAAGGTTGCCCTAATTCCACAACCGCTTTTCAAACAAAATTGGAGCGCGTTGAAAATATTGTCCGCTAATAAGTTGCAGATCCGTTTCGGTTGCGGCGCTATAAGCACTAGCGAGTAATCCAGCTAGTGGCAGTCACCGGAGTCAAGTCTAACTATATAATACACTCGGGAGCTTTGCTACAGCACTGTGTGGACACACAACGATATCATTGGTCCATTCCATGATGACCGACCAATCATATCGCATTATGTATACAATGCATTTTTTGCTATCCAAATTTAAATGGAAATAGGGTTTGCTGTTCCAATTTTCATCAATGACTACGTTTCCACCGGAGGGTCAGAGTCGGGTTAGGTTCGAATTTGAGTCAATGAGAAATAAGCTTCGAAAAGAAATTACGGTAGTCTTTTCAAATCTTATTTCTCATTGGCTGAAATTTGAACCTAACCCGTCTCTGACCCTCCGGTGGAAACGTAGTCATAGATCAACTTTAGACCAATGAAATTTTACTGTCCAATAAAGTTCCACATGATATTGGACAAATACCTAGGGATACTACGCTAATGCAAATTTAGAACCGTTTCTAAAATGGCGTGCGCGATGTATCCCTAGGTATTTGTCCAAGATCATGTGCAACTTTATTGGATAACAAAATTTCATTGGTCTATAGTAGGACAAGTCGTGTCAACCACCAAGCAGGAGCGCCGCTGGGCTGCTCCTGCGTCTGCGCTCGCATTTGCGTTCGCGCTTGATCAAGCCTGGCGCACAAATCTATTCGTAGTACGGAGTCGGAGTCGGAGTCGGAGTCGGAGTCGGAGTCGGAGTCGGAGTCGTAACATGTGCATAGCGACGCGCGTCGTAGCGCTCGCACACATAGCGCCAGCCATTCAGACGCGACTCTGACTCCAACTCCGACTCCGACTCCGTACTAGGAATACTTTGTGCGCCAGGCTTCAACCGTCCCGTACCGCATCGTAGAACGGGCGCACGCGCAATAGCAATTGATAGCAATTACAACAATGATACTGTGCTATTTAGGGATGGGCGATATATATCGATATTCTCACGCAAAAATATCGATATTTATCGTCGATATTCAGTGGTCCGATATATTGCCGTATCGATATCGTATGTGCCGATATCGAATGTCGATATTGACAGCAATGTCGGAGTTATGCCTAGTCTGCACACGCACTTTCACATCGGGTATATTCAGGGTCTTAGCCAATCACTGAATTTCCACAACAGAAGTGACTAATCAGTTGACAGATTTCTTGAATATTTTCAAATATATCCGATCTTGAAGTGCGTGTGCAACCCAGGCATAATGCCTACGACTTCATATCGATATATCGAATTATCGATACACCAATGTCCGATATTTAGGCGTATCGATATTTTGTACGTCGATACGTATCGATATGCAATATCGATATTTTTTTAAATATCGCCCATCCCTAGTGCTATTGCGCGTGCGCCCGTTCTACAATACGGTACGGTACCGGACGGGACGGTTTTTTTTTCTAACCTTTTATCGGCTTATCTCCTCTCATAGAAAATAGCCGCGGACGGGACGGTTAATTGTGTACTGGCCATAATGGCCAGTCCACAATCAGCTCTACCATACCGTACCGTACCGTACAGTAATGTTCATCGATGGTGTCCCCGTGGCTCACTATTTTTTCCAGAATCGAGTTTTACTTCTATGAATATTTTATTTACCCGTGACCAGTGGAACCTTCAGGTTGTTAGGAATATGACAGCTGCCTGTTGGAGCATAGTCACGAAGTAAGCCACTGGTCATTGGAAAATAAAATATTTGTAGAAGGGAAATTTGATTTGAAAAAAAGCTAGGAAAAATAGTGAGTCACAGGGACACCATCGATGAACATTACTGTACCGTAAAACGGGCGCACGCGTAATAGCCGAACATCAATGATATTGTCGATCTACGCGTGCGCTGTCGGTGTGCGCATGCGCCCGTTTTACGGTACGGTACGGTAGAGCTGATTGTGGACTGGCCATAAAGGCCGGTCTACATAAGACGGTTACGTTCCCGTTCCCGTAACACCGATACAACACATGCTTACACCGATGAACAAACACATGAATATTCTTTCCATGTGTTGTATCGGTGTTACGGGTACGGGAACGTAAACGTCTCATGTAGACCGGCCTTAAGCCTGGAGCACAGACTTTTCGTGCCGGCTCACCTACAGAGACGCACGTTCATCGGATCCCGACCGTTTTCACCGCTAGAGCGTGCGGACTAAACTAACTCTAACCCGACTCTGACAGTCTGACCCCTCGATGAATCTGGGTCCCGAGATTTCAATAGTTGAATTGAATCAATGCAATTTATCTTAATCGTAAAGTACACGTTCGCGAATATTTCATATTTAAACATTCGAATTATGTGTTTGAATAATGCAAAGCAATAAACGATGGGGGCGAACCTAACCTAGCATAACCCTGACCCCGACCCTAAACTTGATCGACTGATTAGAATGGTGATAATTACTGATTTATACCATATGAATCATGCGCGTGTATGAGACTGGACCTAAAGTCTAAATCTTCCTTTTTATTCTCATCCTGTGGGACGATATTTCTGATCAAACAATTTTAGAAGTTACCAGAACCTTTCATAACAACAATAAGACATGTTCAATGCACTATCACGCTGCCCTGGCATGTACTGTGGGCGAATATTCCTGAATGAATCCGGTTGGAGTGAGTGTAGAGCTTGTCCCAGAGGATTCAGAAGCAATGCCTCTTCTGCTTGCATACAATGTGAGGACACCCCGATTTTCTATGACTGGCTGTACCTCGGGTTCATGGCTTTACTAGCCCTGGTATTACACTGGTTTTGTATCGACATGGTAGCTATGCGGCGAAGCATCACTAAGGAAGTAATAGCGTTGCACTTTTCCGCCTTGGTCGAAATTCTCGGAGCGTCACTTATAACGCTGCAACTAACTCATCCAATAGGAACCTTTGGTATTGACTCTTGCAAGGCTAGACATTTGTCAGATTGGTACACTCTACTTCATAATCCAAATCCTGATTACAATGAGACGCTGCATTGTACCCAAGAAGCAGTTTATCCACTGTTAGTATATCATTGACAAATCGACATGATCTCATCTCTATTTCAACACTTTTAGCCAATTATATTTTTATTGTAGCGTATGTTTGGAATGTAATCTAATCATAACTTTGCTAATGAGTAACTATGAGTACTCCACCTTCGCAAATTTGCTACTAATAGCTATCGATGATGAAACAGAGGGTGGCCACTTTCTGGAAAACCAGGAAAAGTCAGGGAATTTTTTGCCGGTCAGAAAAATGTCAGGGAAATTTGGTGGAAGTCGGAAATTTTTATGAAAAAAAAAGTAAAACCGATTAACATTCTTAATTGCCTAATCACTTCAAAGTTTTTGACCAAATTATTTAGTAACTACGATGTAAGTGAATCTTACAAGTCATTGACGTAATGTTTTAATGTTTTCTAATATTGTCTTAGTAATAAATGTTAATAAAATAAATAGTCGGAGGGCTTATTTTCATTTGAAATTGCTCGTTAAGTCAATGGGACGAATCATAGCGGAAATATTCCCCTTCGTACCAGTGTAGGTAAATTCAAGGAAAAAACTGAAAAATCACCTTGAAAACCGGGACAAGTCAGGGAAATGGGCTCTGGAGAAATAGTGGCCACCCTGTAAAAACATTTTCTCAAGAGAAATAGCTAAGATACTTGTGCCTTGCACTCAAATTACAGCGGATTACTGTAAGATTACGAAACTTGGATGAAATTATAGGAGGCAGGACAGAAGCCCATGTACCCATTGCTACAGAGTATAGATGGATTCCAATTTGATCCAAACATGTATGTCCTTGGATATTGACACTATGGTACGGGATCTGAATAAGAAATGATTTTCATGGGTAACTCTGATATCAAATTGGCAGAAGAATGTTGAAATTATCAATAGCTTCCTGCCTAGTCTTGTGGACAACAAAGCACAGGGCATGCCCAAAAATAGCCCAACACATTTGTAACAACCAGTAATCAGTGGATACTCAGTTCTTTGTTCCTGAGTTTTGTAATCTTAGATATTCCATTGTTGTTTCACGCTCTCTATCTGCGCTGCATTCAATTATTCACCGATGACTATACAATGCTGTTAGATTTATTATAAATTCAACTGTTTCATTTCGTATTGATTAAAAAGGAATTAATGATTTTCAGGTATACTATGGTCTTCGTTTTTTATGCTTTGGGCATAATACTAATGTTACTCATCCGGCCATTGATAGCTAGGAAATTTTTACCGAAGCAAGGGAAATTTTCCATCTATGCTGCCTTGTACTTTTTTCCTATTCTAGCTATGCTTCACGCGATTGGCGGTGGCCTTATATGTGAGTAAAATCGTCAGCATCGAGTTTTGTTGTTACGTATGATTATTTCGATTGTAATAAAACTCTGAGCCTATTTCTTTTCCAGATCATTCCTTTCCGTATATAACGATCATACTATCTGTCCTATCCAACGCGGTACATTTTGCATTCAAGTTAAACCAGGTAAGAAAAATCAACAGATAATCAAAAATTGCTACATAAGAAGGGTATTGTTTAAGTAATGCACGAATGGGTTTTATTTTTCTCACTCTCGTCTCCATATTCTTATAGGTATATTTTTTGCGCTTGCTTGACTTGGTGTTATGTTTAGGCCGGGATTGTGTTGCTATAGATTTCAGGCTGTTTTATAGGGAGAGTGAATGCCGCTTTAAAATAAAACAAATAATAATAATGAAGAAACAATTGATTATAGGATATTCAAAGACGTTTCAGGAATGAATGGTGATTGTAAATCTGATATAGCCAGTTTATAAATAAATAAGAAAGAATGGGTGTTGCAGTTGAAAATCGTCCTGAATGGCACGAGTGATTGATCTCCTTTAAATTGCTCGCCAATCGAGCATTTATCTTTAGCTAACAAAGAAAGAGATATTGTGATCTGTCTTTGTTTTTCACATTGTCAGTAACCTTTTCAGTCTTGTTTGGTGTTAAAAAACGCACTATAAATGTGTGCTATTCATTATTGTAGTGCTAAGACAAACTATCCATGTTTCAAGTTTCTTATGCAAATCAGTTTTCTGTCAAATATGAATAGCTACAGTAGCTTGATTATTAACTGCTGAATTTTGTAATCTCATCTCTTTTGTTTTACGCATGCCTTTCCATTCATACCTAAGATTCCTACATTCGTATTCATTGAAATTATGCTGCAAACATTGCATATGTATTATATTCAACACTTTGTTTCATTCTGCTATAATATGACTCATCCAGATTCATATCTCACTCCCATATTTTATTACAGTCAATGAAATCGCTGGTGATAAGCTCGATATCGGACATAAGAAATGTAGTGGTAATACTTGGTCATTGGCTCCTGCATGGGTACGGAGTAACAGCAGTTGCCACGTGCATAGAACTGAGCATTCACCCAACGATGCTTGTCTTGGTTCCGTTGCCAGCACTCTTCTACATTCTTACTGCTCGGTTCACAGACCCGAACAAACTTCATACGGAATGATAAATACGCTAAGAATGGAAGGAAAGATTATGCAGCATTTATGTTCAATTAAAATTTTTTATAACTAAGCCTGTAATACAAAGATCCTTGATTGAAATAAATCAATATTTTTTGTAAACAGTTAAAAAATTAAAGAAAATCTCTAGCTGTTCAATTATTTGTATGTACAGTAAAATACGTCACCATCTTGTAAACATTGGGAAAACAGTAATTGGGATGTTACAGGTAATCACAGGTTAGGTTTAGATAACAAGTGAATTATCAGTGAACATGTATTTCTATCATAAGTTTACTACATAGTTACACGTGCATGTGTGTTCCAGCCATATAAGTGAATGCAGAATAAAGAAGCTGGAACGATTGTATAATCAATATTTAGAAGCAGATTGGTACATTGAAATATCTTAATAACGGCTCTTAATTATTATGATTTTGGTGCATATTGTACGACCAATGTACTCTTGGGAGAGATGGGGACACTGTCCGAATGTATTATATCCCTGGAACAGAAATATACAATGTTAATTTCAATGCTTGATCTAATTATCTCTAAATGTGTTGACTTGTTAGTAAATTTAATAAACTTACTCAGCAGCAATTCCCTGTTCAGCGTAGTTCGAGCTGAGAGCAATTATGGTTACTTCGTCAGGAACTCTGTCAAATTTACTGAGATCCAGAGTTGTTGAATTGTCTCCACTCTGATACGCAACTAGGTAACCAGGGTTGCCGCTTTTCACCCTGTAGAAAATTTTATTTAACACTTGGAATATTTTTCGTAACTAGAGTCTAGAGTGCCAACGTCAAATGCATAAAAGTAGCTGATACAAGCTAAGATGTAAGTAAGTCTGTTAGACTTTCGCATTGGCAAGCATTTTTTTATTATACAGACCGATTTTGAGGAAAGTGGTTTTCCTGATGGTAAGGCAGTGCGTTTTTCTCTTCAAACTGACGACCTATCTACTGATATCTTATATTATATTATAGGAATTGGCGTAGCTGTGGATAGCAGTCATAGACATATTAGATATCAGTAGATAGGTCGTCAGTTTTTTGAGACAACGAATTGCTTACCCATCAGAAAGAACCACTTTCCTTATAATCGCTCTGTATACATTAAAGGTAATTATTTAAATTAGTAACATATTGTCGTCAATCATGGGATTCAATACGTATGTATATATTTTTTTAGAACGGTTCATTATTACTGTTTTACAAAGGCTCAAAGTTCAGTTCAGTGTTTTAGGCGCATGTTTTTCCACAGAATCGCTCTGTATATCAATCGAAAACTTCTAAGCAAACGGCTCGTTTCACGTTCATAACGATCCCAAAAAAATTGCATGACATAAGGTTTCTTCGTCTTATAGCATTTTCGACTGGGGCTACACCGAGCTACACTGGTGTAGTGTAGCCATCTTTGTCTCTCTCTTCCTCATAGAGAAGAAAGAGGATGAAGATAGCCACACTACACTGGTGTAGCCCAGTCGAAAATGCTATTAGCTTATAATTTTTACACTTTTCCTACACTTTTTACACTCGCCCAATAGGAGGTGTAAATTTCTAGTGAAAAGTGTAAAAAGTGTAGCTAAGATGAACAAACCTATAGTTGTTACATGCAACTGAACATGCGACGGGTTAGTTTAAACTTACCAGTTTCTGTTGTGCACAGACGTGAACATGAAACAGGGAAAAATCAACCTTGCGTTAGTTTATTAGTAAGTTCAGTGAAGCTAAGATCGTAATTATTATCCTGCAGTAAGTAGCTAGTGTTAACAGTTGGTGATAAGACTTGGACAGGAAGTGTTAAATTGAGACTGGAATTACCTCATTGCTTTCAATGAAGTTATTATTACAAAGCCAAGTGGCCCATATTCATAACGCAAGTTTGTCTGAAAATGCATGTGTGAGAATTGAATGCAGGCTTTTGATTGGCCAAGAGCCTGAATTCAGCCAATTACGAAGCTGTATTTAACTCGGAAGCGTGCACATTCAGATAATCTTGCGTTGTGAATACGGGCCAGTATCTCACAATGGACCTAGTATGCTTCTTTTCTTTTGCTTTTTTAATATTGAATACAACTCGAACTTTATCTCAGATCTTTACAGTTGATATTTAGAAATGATTACTGTGATTCGTAGTATGGATATATACGAGTATCGAGAGATTGCCATTATTCTCAAGGCTGAAAAAATTTCGGTTTCATTCGAGGGGCTTTGATACACGTTGTGGTCACCTCAAAAACGCGATTCTTAGCTTCTCCCATACGACCTACCGTTCGGAAAACGTCGGAGTTCATACGAGAATTTGAAGAAGTATTCAACTATTACGGAACCTAGTCACTTCAATGCGAACTTGATTGAGATTGGTCCTCAATTTTTGAGTAGTATTTTAGTATTTTTTAGAATGTATTAGAGGGATTGGGTACATTCATTTACAGCATTGAAGATACCACCAGTATACATGAGAAACTAGGCAAATAAATCTTGACTGTTTTATACTATGATGATGATTTGTTGGTGATATTGATATTGAATTTTCTACAGGATATGTTAGATGTAAGTGTCGTGCTTGTTACAAGAATAGTTAATAATCTTAGCAATGTACCAAAAATTTATACCACAACCCTGTGTAAATTAGGAAAAAGACGTAAGCACTGTTTTGCCCAACACCATCACGCTAAGAGATACCTTTTTTCATCTAGCGAAAGAATATAGTCGACGTACCTAGTGTAGACAAAGACAGTCTCCATGGTGACATTAAGCTTTGTTCTTCCGTGGAGGAAAGCAGGTTGGTCACGCGCTTTAGCCAGCGCTTCAAACGCCTTACCTGGATACTCAGTCTGAGCAAGACTGAGGATTGGAGTTCCAGGTAGTAGCAAAGTCATTAAAGTCAAACTTTCGGCCACCGATTCATTCATTCGCTCGTTCAAAGGTTTTAGTGGACCATTGAGCTGGAAGAAAATTGATATTAGCAACATGTAAACTGTAGAAGCTGTGCGGTATCGATGAAAGCGTATTTCTCTCTCGAAAAATTGATTTCTAATAGTCATATTATGCTTACATCCCAAGCAGGCCAGGACTCTTTGATTTCTTTTTCTGACTTTGGATTATCTTCTTCCGCGATTGATGGCAGATTGTTGTTAACTCCAATTGTGATAGCAGAAGCTGACACATTAGCATAGGCAGTGAATAAGAAGCTAGACTTTTGTGGGAGGTCTACTGTGGAGTTGTCATTGAAGATTTCCAACATCTCGTTCTTAACATCTTCTTGTAGCGAGAAGAGCCTGAAAAAAGTTTTCCAAAATGTTAAAACGGGTGCGATGATGTGTTATGGCTGATAAATTTGGCAGCAAATTTTTACCCTTCGTTTTTAGTGAAATTGGAGACCACGTCTCGCCACTTCAACAGTATCTTGGTATTATTGGTCAGATCGCGTGTGTAGATGTGCAGTTGTGTCTGGTAGATATCTGAATCACTACCCTGGATAGCTTCATCTCCAGCAGCGAGATTTTCCAACAGGTATTGGCTGTTGGCTAGCCGGAAACCAGTCACTCCGAGTTTCATCCAGTGAGTCAAAATATGCTGTCGTAATAATGTTGAATTATTGAGTGTGATGATACATAGTAAACAATTGTCTGCACTTTACACTCACAGAAAATTCATCGACCACAGCAGGGTTTGTGTAGTTCAGATCGGGCTGAGTCTTGTTGAACTGATGAAGATAGTATTGTTCTCTTATAGGGTTCCACTCCCAAGCACTTCCGTTATAAACACTCAGCTGGAAGACAAATGGACTATTTAATACCAGAAGCTGTGTTAATGATCGCAAGATATTGGGGCACCTGAATAAGTACTCTTACCCAATTGTTTGGTGGCATTTGCTTTCCGTCTTGGTCCTTCTTATCAGCCCAGACATAGTAGTTGGTATAGGGTTCGATCCTATGCACGGAATCACTGAACCAAGAATGGTTCATAGAAGTATGGTTCGGATCAATTTCGAGTATTATTTCTTGATTGCCTTCCTTGGCAGCTTTAACAAATGCTTTAAAGTTTTCAATGTTGCCTAATTCGGGTTGAATGTCTCGGAAATCTACCGTGTGCCCTAGGAAGAAATTTATTCACTCAATTGGTTGATTGTTCAGCAAATGGTACAGGGGATGACGATAATATTGCGGTTGAAATATTATTTACCATCTATCGATTTCAATATTGATCCAATACTGATAGCTTTGATATTCTTTTTCTTAAGTTCTTCTAGGGTAGGTTCTAGTCCCTTAAGGCCGTCTGGCATTGTCGTTGGATTAAGTCGGACGATTGCACTCTTTTGCCACAATTTCTTGGGCGCAGGAACGGTGCATTTTGGTGCCATAATAATTATGGCTATAGCCCCGGCTAACATGGCTACCCACAAAAGCCAGAATGTGATAAACATGAACCATCTAAGTCGTATCCAAAATGGATCATTTGCAAACTTCATGAGTTCCTCCTTGGTCATACCAGTCAAAGTTTGCTTGACTGTTTCAATGTCGATCTTTGCGTCTCCATTTTCCG
Source organism: Tenthredo livida (assembly GCA_963992785.1). Taxonomy (NCBI): domain Eukaryota; kingdom Metazoa; phylum Arthropoda; class Insecta; order Hymenoptera; family Tenthredinidae; genus Tenthredo; species Tenthredo livida. The sequence goes on from OZ023073.1 coordinate 9,085,423, forward strand.
ATACAAACTTTACCTGTTCATAAAACAATGTTATCTCCTCTCAGTTATTTACAGAAGCTGTTTTCACTACCACAAAGTTACGACTGTTTAAAATTTATAGTGATGCGCCGGAGAGTGCTTATCTAGTTGCTTTCTTTTCATCCAATTTCTAAAAGTTTTATCTACACAGGTTTGACAATGTCAAAGAAATCTTATTTCCGCATATGTTTGAACAAGTGATGCAACAATCCTAAATAATTGCTTGGTATTAATTTCTAATTATAAAATGGAATAAACGAAAGATATGTGATTATTTTTGTTTATTCGGAATTTAGATTTGTCTGTGTCATTGTAAACTGGTGAGACATCATTTATACAATTCATTAGGCGTGTTGAATAGGTTGATACGTGAGTCGGACGAATTTAGGCATAATTCAGAATTAGGACAATATGTGTAGTTCAGTGTACAACGCGAAAAAAAAAAGAGTCGAGAATTTATAACCGATGGAACTTAATGAACGACATGTAATGTATGTATACCTCGTTGGCATCTTTGTTGGAATTGATTTTCCCAGAGTTTTTTAGCATGAGTTCCTGGGCTCCGTCTTCGGTATCAGTATCGCCGTCATGCTTCGCCATTTTCAATTCTTCCCTAGCTGATTCTTTCGATGCGAGAACCGAGTCGTCCTCCGGAATTGGCTTGTACGTAGCAACTGGCTCTTTCGGGGTTTTAACCTCGCTATCTATATCTAGCTTCCCACTCTCCATTACAAATATAATTCTATATAACACCCAAGGGCAATAGATATGGCCGTTCGAACTTATATAACGCGTTATATCGCGTTATATTGACTCCTCAAACAAGACAAGATACGACTTGATATCAGACGCAGTGATGGCGTTGCGAACGGCTCGAGAACCAGAATGTCTTGTGCTGCCAGGGCGGGTCTTGATTATTGTCGCGGGGAAGGGGGAAGCACCCGAGAACATGTATACCTGTTCGTTCCTTCATACAGCGTTTACGGTTGGCCCATTTTCATGAACCAATGAGATTGTAGAATACAGTGGCAACGCCAATGAGGTTATATTTCTGACGCAATTTCTCTGAACACTGCGTCATTGGCATGGGTTTTTCCGTTTATCCCACGGGTATTGATTTTATCCAAGCATGGATTTTTACTTATTGTATACGTGAGGTATTTCGTTTACAACGAATTAGTTACCGTTCGAATACCAGCTTAATTTTGCATGTTGATAGTTATTGGAGAGCTGCATACGGAACGAGAAAATTTTTGTTGCAATGAAAAATTTGAGCTAAGTCTTTTTCCCAAAATGAATAACTCCATCATTGATAGAGTCATTAGGGGTAACTGTGCGCACTTTGCTCTTTGGAGGGTTGTAAATCTCAAACAATAAGGGTTAGAAAAAACAACCCATACTCGTTAGATAAAGCATTGATTCGACTATCCAATAGATAAAGCAGTTTTACAAAAAAACATCACACTTAAGAAAAAAATAATATTAATCAAGAAAACTCAGAATGCGCACACTTGACCCGCATTGCGGGTAACTGTGCGCACCCCTGTGGGGTAAGTATACGCACCCTGGAAATACGAGTGCATTCTTCACAATTATGAATGTGAATGCTCTGAACAATAAAATTTGAGTAAAATGAGCAAATTATCTGACCAAAACTTGTAAATCTCCATAAATGTCCTTCTACATGAAGGTCACTGACGGAGGCGTTTTCGGGAGCCCGAGTTTGACTGTTGCGATCACCATTTACCCCAAACCCTACTATTGGCTGGTCGAAATTGTTATTAGAAGATCCATTTCTTATAGTGAGAACGTTTTGTTCATCTGGAGGCATAATCTGCTCTACGGCCAATGATAAAGCCTGCGCACACTTACCCGCGCACACTTACCCCAGCGAGACAAATTCTATATAGATGCTCAAAACTTCACCAGCACCGAATATAACTTCAAAATTTTTGCTGAGCCTTAAGCTTAAATGAATTCCTGATATGAAAAAAATTAATTTATTTCAGATTTAATCCGGGTTTAGGCGTCACACTATTTACCGTGAGCGAAAAAACTATTCTGGGATCGCCTGTTTTCGTTTTTTTAACAAAAAATATAAATGCAGCGCAGCGCATCACTTTTATTTGTCCAAACTAATTCTCCATTCAGGCCCGTCTGATTTGCTGTAGCATACCGTTAACCCCTTTCATTCCGTTCGGAGATAAGCCAGGTGCGCACACTTACCCACTGCGCACAGTTACCCCTAATGACTCTAACACAAGTCAAGAAGATAAAAAACGAAAAAAAAAATATGTACTGCCCTTGCTATCTCTACACCGAGAAAAAAGTCTTGTTGACGCAACCAAAATTTGGTTATTATACGTACAATCAAATTTTTTGTTCAGTTAACCAAAAATTTTGTTCAACCAAAAATTTTGTTGTGATAACCAAGAATTTGTTGAGATGACTAAATTTTGTTGGGATAACCAAAATTTTGGTTATCCCAACAAAATTTTTGGTTGAGTGAACAAAAAATTTGATTGTACGTATAATAACCAAATTTTGGTTGTGTCAACAATTTTTTTTTCTCGGTGTATGGATTATTTTTATGACTATACAATTTACAAATAAAATCACGAGTGTACTAGCTTGGCTCTAGTTTGGATGTTATTAGGATATGTCTAGAAGTGCTAGTAATATTTAACCCGTCAGCACGCGCGCTATTCTCCCATCATTCTCTAGGTGCGCGATGAGAGAAAGTCTCATGCGTCGAACGCCTTAGTCAGACAAAGACAGACGCTCAATGCAAGGGATTGAAGCTCCAAGAAGAAGGGTAAACAGGTGAAAAAACAAATACAGAATGTTATTTCTATCAAAATTTAAATAAATGTTTTCTTTTGAACACCGCCGACCGTGGCCGAATCACTCCGAAGGAGCCGTACGTCCCGACCGCTTTTAGGCGCGCAGTGAGAGAATGTCTCACATTCCTCCGCCGCCGCCGTCGATAAAATATTTTTTGTCTCATTATTGACTAACGTTGGATGGTTCTGATTGGCATCACAAGAAAGGGGGATAATTACTTGAGGCATAAAAAAAGTTTCATTCGAATATCTGCATTTTTGGAGCGTGTTTCCTATACCGTGAAAATTAGTGTGAGAGAAACTCTCATAGCGCGCGTACTAAAGGGTTAACATTTCAAGGGCATCCTTAGTCGCTCACCACCTTTTGGGGAGGGACATATTTCGATTCTTATCCGAGCCCAGGGCGCGGCCAGGCTTCGAAAACGCAAAAACATAGATATGCTGCGCAAATTCGAATTCAGTTCCGAACACATACGTCCAAAAAAATGCTCGTTTCATGCGAAAATAGAGCATACAGATGGTTTTTGCGTAATTCACATGTCAATTTCCTCGGCGACCATATGATTATGAGAGTCGTCCGCCGAATTTGGCAAACCACTACGTTACCAGTGGCGAATCCAGGTTTCTCATGGCGGCGGTGGCGGCGGCCTGGGGGGGGGGGGGGGGGGGGTGTACCAGCATAATGAGGGATGTGGGGGCTAAAAATGTACCTTAGAGTATAGTGGTGGAATCAGACTTCGAGAGGCATTTTTTTGCAATAACAATAGTATATTACGCATCTGAGTAATTCCACGTCAAACCGGACAGTTCTCGGACCTCGATGTTGCCGATTTCGCTATAATTTTTTTTTATTTTAACATACTCCCCTTCAAACGCTCATATCTTTGATTGTATTCACCCTAGAGACTTTATTCAAGAACCATTTCAAAGCTGTTGAATGACACTAGTATCATATATTTATTTAATTCTGCGGTAACAAAATAATTTTATTTGTTATAAACAAATATATTATTCAAACGTGATTTTCAAAGTAAGAACCACGCGATAAAATTCTGAAAAAATATGAGCGTATTCCTTGATCAATTCTCTACAAAATTGCTTAGTAAAGACGATGGAGAACCGATGGAAACCATGTTGAAACGATTGATTTATAAGTGACGGCGTGCGCTGCCACCAAAAAACCCGGTTTAACTCGGGTACCCGATTTTACCAGAATTCACGTTAACTTTCATTAAAACATGTTAAAACCCGCCAAGCGTACATACAACCCCATCAAGGCAGCGCGGCGCTGCGAGCCTTTCGAAGAGAGCGATCGTTCACTCCACGCAGTACCTACATTTCATGCCCAACAACTCTGAGTATAATAGCAGGATCCGACTTCGGATTCGGGTACCCGATTTTATCCGGGTACCCGACTTTTACCCGGGTACCCGGTTTTGACTCGGTTACAGCAATACCCGACCGATATTCACCTGACCTCGATACCCGACTCGGGTACTCGACTAAATCGGGTACCCGCATACCCTTAATAGTAACCATTACTATGTCACATGGTAACGTGGATTTTTGAGCATAACATCTGCTTAGTTACCATGCAGAATAGTAATGGTTACCAGAAACATAGTAATGATTCCTATTTCACATAGTATCATTTATGATTCTATAAGAAAATGAGTCTGGTTACTACGTAGAATGGTAAATATTACTATTCTCTTCTCTCCGTGTAGGTTCGCCTTCGGCTCGCCGAGTCTCGCCTCTCGCTCGGGCAGCAAGCTACACCGAGGGAGCGAAAACGTTGCTCTCGTGGTTCACACGATATTTTTTTTTACACATGAACGGAGGCCGATTTTGCTACCTGTTTTTGGGGAGAGCGGTTTTACCGACCGGAAAGTTCCTACCAGCCTTTTCTGCCGCTGTTGAAGACGTGACTGTACCGATTGAGTCAAACGAGACTGGGAGGTAAGACAACTATGTTAAGTTAGCCGGTAACTTGATTATGTTTCAATTTTTTATATACCAAACAATTGCTCCTTAAGGGGGGGGGGGGGGGGGGGGGATACCGGATGTGTTACCGACACCGCCTATATCTCCGAAACGGGGCTATCAACCGACTTGTCCTTGCGGCAGTCGATGTTTGACGAGTAATGGGTTCGAACTGGTACGTTTGATCGGATTTTTTTTTTTTTTTTTTTTTATCGAAAAGCGTGGTCGTGCCATTTATTTCGACTTATATCAAAGCCTACGGATCGAAAATGCAAAATCGGCTTCCTGAGCCCGATTCTGTATGGCATTCCGAACACAACCATCCAAAAACATCTTTCGTTTCGACAACGATGAAGAAACCACACACGGAGAGAAATTTCGCACGGCATACGTACCACGTCGTTCAGAGGGCGTCCTTTTTGGTGGTAAAGTAACTGTCTGTCGGTAACGTACGCTGTGTGCCCCGCGCTAGTACCGGCGGCGAACTATTATAAGCCGTCGACTATACCAAGTCATTAGGTCTCTACGAGCGCCAAAAGTTGGGCAGCCTAGCGTCCCAAAAGTTCGCTCAGATAACCTAACGTTCTTTCATTAAGACGATCTCTGTCCCACTAGCTTAGAACTCTGAGCGTTCCAGATTTTGGGGCGCCCACCACACCAAAAGCGCACGCCTCACGTACTTTATAGCGTTTTCGGTTGGGACAATTTTTCGTGCACCGTGCTGAACTGGGGCTGAACTGGTGCAGAATTCGCCTGTAAATATGCTATAAGGCGCACTCTACAAGCAAATTCTGCACCAGTTCAGCACGGTGCACGAAAAATTGTCCCAACCGAAAACGCTATTACATGTCGTACAGTAGCGCCACCATTACTGAGACAGGGCGCGAGCTAAATTTCTCTCCGTGCATCTAATCTACGTTTTTGTGGTAATTTTCGCGATTGTCAAGGGCCGTGAGCGAAAATGGCCGCTCACGGCTGTTGATATGATGTGGTGGTTCGCAGAACGCCCGTGAGATGTCGCCGCACGCCCATTTAAGCTTCTCCTTTTACCACCGCTGTTACGTTGGTACACCTGGTACCACGTGACTCGACCCGCAGTCAGAGGTGATTTGAAGACTAACAATACGTATATTTACAATATAATACTTTTCAACGATTTCTCCAACATCTCGGTAAGTGAAAATATATAATCAATCCGAAATTGAGCATTTTGTTCATTTATTTCCGTTATTCCATCATTTTCCATGGTTTGTCAATACATATATGTATATAAAATATCATGTGAGTAGTTGTACTGCATATCATATATAATTTTATATTATACGTTCCTCGCATTATACAGCTATCCATTATATACAATTATATAAAAATACATAAAATATATGGTTTATACATATTATACGACGATGGTTAGTAGAATATTAGTATCTATAGATTCGTTTGAAATAAGTGTAAAAAAAAATCTGTTACAAAAGTCTGCTCTCCTTTTCAACCATGAATTACCCATACCCGATTCGCCAATAAAATTGTTTTTTTTTTTTCTTTTATACAAATACTTGTCATTTGTTTGCAAGTTTGCTGAACACTTGAAAAATCTGAAATACAGCATAACCAATCAGGGTGTACATGAAATTTTCATTTCCAGATACCAGGCATTTTTCATCAGTTGCCGTAGACCAGTGTTGCGAGTTTCTAATTACATTTTCAATGGAATTACTCATTTCATTACACATTACTTTGGTAATGAGTAATTAAACTTCATTTATCTATAGATACTAATATTCTACTAACCATCGTCGTATAATATGCATAAACCATATATTTTATGTATTTTTATATAATTGTATATAATGGATAGCTGTATAATGCGAGGAACGTATAATATAAAATTATATATGATATGCAGTACAACTACTCACATGATATTTTATATATATATTAGAGTGGTCCAAAAAAAAAAATTTTTTTGGCTATCATCCCAAAACCTTCTTTTAGGTATAAAAAAAATTCCCCCCAAAGCGCAGCTTGATATCTCAATTCTCCACTGAGCTCAATGAATTTTTATTTTCCCATTTAAATAACACGTGAAAATTTTTTTTTTTCGTTTTTATACGGTAAAAGTACAAAAAAAAATATTTTTTGAATTTCTCATGAATCATTCTTGTAGGAAATTTAATTTTCTACAAAAAAGTCCTGAAGTAGTTTTTTCGTAATCCTAACGGGTAAAAAGTTATCAAGCTTCAAATACTAACAATCTTCCTTCAAATTTACTAAGTAGCAAGTATTTGAAGCTTAATAACTTTTTACCCGTTAGGATTACGAAAAAACTACTTCAGGACTTTTTTGTAGAAAATTAAATTTCCTACAAGAATGATTCATGAGAAATTCAAAAAAAAAAAAAAATTTTCGTACTTTTACCGTATAAAAACGAAAAAAAAAAATTTTTACGTGTTATTTGAATGGGAAAATAAAAATTCATTGAGCTCAGTGGAGAATTGAGATATCAAGCTGCGCTTTAGGGGGGATTTTTTTTATACCTAAAAGAAGGTTTTGAGATGACAGCACTTGAGAAAAAACGAAAAAATGTTTTTTTTGGACCACTCTAATATATGAGTGGTTCTCCCGAAACGATCATTTTTCGGGCTGAAAAATGAAACAAACAAAAATAGTTTGTTTTCACTGAGAAACCTCTAGATGAGCTTCAGGTTGAGTTGCTGAACCGTAATAACCCCATGGCCAAGCTGTTTTTTTTTTTTTTCTGGAACTTGAAAAAAATTCAAAAAAAAAATTTGAAAACGAAATTTAAAAACGAACTAAAAATAATTTTCATGTCAACTCATGAATAATAAACTAGGTGGTGTCATTACTCTGTGAGATTCGTCATTTCCCTGGATGTCCACGCCCAGGGGAATGACGCCCAGGGGAATGACGATTTGGACGATTTTGAATGTGCTACGTGATATGCAACGTCTTTCTAATCTCATAACGCGGCGGTGAGTTGATACTCAATAGTTTTACCTGAAAAAAAATATAATGATTTATTTCAATCATAAATGTACACTTGGCACTTACCAGGGGAATGACGCGCCAGCTTGTGACAATGACTTATGGCACTTTGCCTCGACGAAAAAAAACGAAAGGAATCAAAACGTCGAATAAACGATTGATCAGCTTGATGAAATAGATTGAGATCGCGCTGTTCTGATAGACATCATAAGCTAACGCTGTGTGTTTTCGTAAATATTGACTAATTTCCATAGGGCCAGAGGAATGACGGAACAACTCGAGTACAAACTTTTATGTTATATTCTGACGCATCTGTGACATATTTTTTTTTTTAGGTTTCAGAAGAGTGATATTAATACTAACTAGTTTCCGGAAATATCCATAGTTTCATCATTAAACAATTTTGAGTACCCTTGTAGCCTATGAGAATGCGCGAAAATGTAAAAGGTACGTGCCAGGGGAATGACTTTTAGGGGTCTTGCACAGAAAAAAAACGGTGAATACGATTTTTTTATAAATAATCTGTCTTTTAAACATTTTTATAAACGTAATTTACTCTTATGTTTTGAAAAAAAATCAATGAAATTACATATATTATAGAAGATATGGGAAGGTACATGTAAAATGATTGTCTCGGGAGAACCACTCATATATATGTATTGAAAAACCATGGAAAATGATGGAATAACGGAAATAAATGAACAAAATGCTCAATTTCGGATTGATTATATATTTTCACTTACCGAGATGTTGGAGAAATCGTTGAAAAGTATTATATTGTAAATATACGTATTGTTAGTCTTCAAATCACCTCTGACTGCGGGTCGAGTCACGTGGTACCAGGTGTACCAACGTAACAGCGGTGGTAAAATGAGAAGCTTAAATGGGCGTGGGGCGACATCTCACGGGCGTTCTGCGAACCACCACATCATATCAACAGCCGTGAGCGGCTATTTTCGCTCACGGCCCTTGACAATCGCGAAAATTACCACAAAAACGTAGATTATAGACCAATCATTTTACGTTTTCAAATGACATTAATTATGGGAAGCATGTAAAAAATACTACGATGTAGCGCTAGACGCGAATAATATCCCGTACCGTTTGTGGCATTTAGTTTTCAGTCGTTTTTGAGAAAAAAATTAAAAACCCGAAAAAAAACTCGAGAAAAACACGTTTCTATACCTTTCGCGTCGAACGCTGCTTAAACGAAGGCAGATAGACCATAGTTTGGCTGGACCTTTTTTGTAGAGCGTTAAATTCTCCACAAAAAAGTCCATGACGACATATATCTATAGTTGATATCCGATGCGTTTGAGGCGATGCAAAACGCACGTACGAAACGACACTTTTCCGTCGATTGACAGGCCATGGCCATGGCAACGGCTGTCGGAAAAATGTCGTTTCGAAGGTGCGTTTTGGATCGCCTCAAACGCATCGGATACCAACTATAGATTTATGCCATCGCGGACTTTTTTGCAGGAAATTCAACGCTTTACAAAAAAGGTCCCGTCAACCTATGGTCCATCTGCCTTCGTTTAAGCAGCGTTCGACGCGAAAGGTACAGAAACGTGTTTTTTTCGAGTTTTTTTCGGGTTTCTAATTTTTTTCTCAAAAACGAGTGAAAACTAAATGCCACAAACGGTACGGGATATTATTCGCGTCTAGCGCTACATCGTAGTATTTTTTTCACGCTTCCCACAATTAGTGTCATTTGAGACCCTAAAATTGCATAAAATGACTGGTCTATTAGATGTGGTTTCTTCATCGTTGTCGAAACGAAAGATGTTTTTGGATGGTTGTGTTCGGAATGCCATACAGAATCGGGCTCAGGAAGCCGATTTTGCATTTTCGATCCGTAGGCTTTGATATAAGTCGAAATAAATGGCACGACCATGCTTTTCGATAAAAAAAAAAAAAAATCCGATTTCATCCGATCAAACGTACCAGTTCGAACCCATTACTCGTCAAACATCGACTGCCGCAAGGACAAGTCGATTGATAGCCCCGTTTCGGAGATATAGTTAGCGCGAGGGAAGAAAGAGACAGAAGACTGTGGGGTGAACTTCATACCGGTCAACATTGAACACGTTCAGTGTATGTAACTGTCAAGAACCGCTTTGACTCGGTTGGAGTCGACGAAATGCAGCATTACAACTCACGCTTCCATTTTCACGGAATATTCATAAATAAACTGATCGTTCGCATTGTGCGAGGTCGTAGAATTGACGCAGCTATATATTTCAGTGCTAGATACCGCGCGAACTTGAATAATAAGGTCAGCATATGAGAGTCGAGCCCCGAGCGGCCATTTTTTTACCCTATTTTACAGATCGTAATTTACGAAAACAAACTATTTTTCGATTTCAATACGTTTATTCGTCTACGGCAATACTTCACCATATAATACGTCGAATGCCTCTGCGAAAATCCATTCTGTGCCTTTGTTGCGATATGCAGAGTAAGACAAAAAAAATTGGTAAAAACACCCCCTACCTCATCGACCTCTGCCTATCACATCCCGTTAATTGCTCTTTATTGCTCCGCTAATTTCGTTTATTGCTCCAGTCTAATTTCTAAGAAAAAATGAAGAAACGAAATGCGGATCTTCTATGTTAAAATGCCGGCCGAATTCAAATCTAGGTTTCGACCAAACGGATGAAGATACGACGTTATACATGGAAGTGAAAAATTGCTCCCCTGATTCTTTTAATTGCTCCACCGTTGATTTTGATTGTTCTCTCTTAGTTTTTAATTGAATCAAATGATCAGGTACGAGTTCGGGAAACATAACCTCTCTATCATATAATAGCTAATTTCGAATTACACTGAGACATCGATTAAGGTGCTGGCGGACGCAATTTCACCGAACCTGACCAGAGCTGCCAACATCGTCAAAAAAGGTGCTAATAAACGGAATATCTCTGCCTGGGCACCGAAATCAACGAAACAAAATGCCCCGCGCAAATTCAGGCGCGATCACGAACACGTACGGTCCAAAACATGTCCGTTTTGAGTTGAAATAAACAAGTTATCCATGAAAAACGCTTATTTTTTACACTTGGCGATTTTCTATAGGGTTCTTGTGGTGTCGGTGACGCTGCCGAGATGGCGTGGCGCACGAATCTACGACTCGGATCACTGTTCGATAAATTGGACAGAATCGAATCAAACCTAACCTAACGAAGATGAATATAAATGACGTAATGTATACCACCATTGTATTTTGTTGATGCACTTACCAAACGTTATGGCTTGGTTAGTCTTCTGTGTATCCTGACCACAATAACAACATTCTATGACAATTTTAGAATACACGCATATTTATCACTGATAGCTGATTTTGTCCGATTTATCGAACAGTGATCCGAGTCGTAGATGCGTGCGCCACGCCATCTCGGAAGCGTCACCGACACCACAAAAACCCTATAGAAAATCGCCGAGTGTAAAAAATAAGCGTTTTTTATGGATAACTTGTCTATTTCAACTCAAAACGGACATGTTTTGGGCCGTACGTGTTCGTGATCGCGCCTGAATTTGCATGGGGCATTTTGTTTCGTTGATTTCGGTGCCCAGGCAGAGATATTCCGTTTAAAAGCACCTGTTTTGAAGATGTTGGCAGCTCTGGTCAGGTTCGGTGAAATTGCGTCCGGCAGCACCTTAAGTTGACGATGAATGCTGAAAAAAATATGAATCAGTTGCTCCTCGTCTGCTCTTAATTGCTCCACCCTTCCGTTCAATTGCTCCGTCTTAGTTTTTAATAAAATTAAATAATGAGGTACGAGTTCGGTCAACATAACCTCTCTATCATATGACAGCTAACTTCGAATTACCCTGAGGCTTCGATTAAGTTGATGATGAATACTGAAAAAAATATGAATCAATCGCTCCTCGTCTGCTCTTAATTGCTCCACCCTTTCTTTCAACTGTTCTCTCTTAGTTTTTGAATAGATTAAATAATAAGGTACGAGTTCGGCCAACATAACCTCGCTATCATATGACAGGTGATTTCGAACTACACTGACAATGAGACATCGAATAAGTTGAAGATAAATGCTGGAAAAATTATGAAAGAATTGCTTCTCGTCTGCTCCTTATTGCTCTACCCTAGGTTTCAATTGCTCTTTCTCTCAGTTTTCGAAAAAAGAAATAATCAACGCGACATGGACGATCTGCATAGCCCTTTCCAGTGGGCATCGATTTAGAATCCCCTCAGTGAGAAAATATCGATGCCCACTAAAAGAGGGTTATGATCGACTATTTCGCGTTGATTATTCCATTTCTCGAAAACTGAGAGAGAGCAATTAAAACCTAGGGTAGAGCAATAAGGAGCAGACGAGGAGCAATTGATTCATGATTTTTTCAGCACTGATCGTCAATTTAATCCCCGTCTCAGTGTAACTCGTAATTAGCTATTATATGATAGAGAGGTTATGTTGGCCAAACTCGTACCTCATTATTTAATTTCATTAAAAACTAAGACGGAGCAATTGAAAGAAAAGGTGGAGCAATTGAGAGCAGACGAGGAGCAATTGAGTCATGATTTTTTCAGCATTGATCGTCAATTTAATCCCCGTCTCAGTGTAACTCGAAATTAGCTATTATATGATAGAGAGGTTGTGTTTCCCGAACTCGTACCTCATTATTTGATTCAATTAAAAACTAAGAGAGAACAATCAAAATCAACGGTGGAACAATTAAGAGAATCAGGGGAGCAATTTTTTAGTTTCATGTAGAACGTCGTATCTTCATCTGTTTAGTCGAAACCTAGATTTGAATTTGGCCGGCCCCTGGTAGAAATTTATCTAGAACTGCTAGCCTGCAATATAGGCCGGTCTAGATTTTTCTAGATTTGCTAGAATCGCTAAGTTTTCTAGATTTGCAATACAGACCTGCCTAGATTTTTCTAGATTTGCTAGATTTGCTAGGTTTTCTAGATATGCAATACAGACCTGCCTAGATTATACTAGATTTGCTAGACTCGAGATTGCTAGATTTGTAATATACACTCTTAAAAATGTATATTGTGAACTTCCAATATTATTCCGGAAGCATTATTCGTGAAGATGAGTGGTACTGAATTTACAAGACATTTCCTTAAAATTAATTTACAAATACTTCAAATTTACTCAACAATTTAGCGAATTCAAATACAATTTTGTGTTTTTCCTATGAAAGTTCAGTAAGATCAATAATTTATTTGTAAATTTATAAAACAAGCTTAGCAGTTTACTTCGCTACGCCACATTTGTAATTTTGCAAAACTTTTGTGTAGTAAATGTGTTGTAAATTCACAATCATTTTTAACACTGTAGACCTGTCTAGATTTTCCTAGATTTTCTAGATTTTGAACATAGGCCTCAGCCATTTCATGGATTGACATAACCAAAAATAATAGAATCGTAATCATTGTCAGACGTTCGTTCATCGGCATCAGCCTCATTACGATCGCGTGCGCGTTCATGCAATTTTTTTTGTGTCGGTATGAATAGCACAAGCAAGTGGCGTGTAAAAAAGACACCGTTCGAAGAAGAAATTGAATGTAATTCTGCAAAACATTGTTAACGAGCATGAAAGAAGATCGGTGGCTGAGGCAAGTGATGAAACCGAAGAAAACTCAACCACGGGTAGTGATTGTGACGATGCCTAACGGAAAGCAGTAATTGATGCATAATTACTAATCCACTACGCGAACATCAAGATGATAAAGAAGATTGTGAACATGATGGTATCGATGAAGATTCTGAAGTTGCCAAAGAGGCTGATGAATATGACGACGAAGATGATGAGTATATTGAAAATGACGACATACATGGTGAATATGAGGGTAGCGATGAAAATGGTGAAGTTTCCATAGATAGTAGTGAATATGACGACGAATATGATGAAGATAACGAAGACCATGAAGGTGATGAAAATGATGAAGATCAAAACGAACATTCCGGAAATCATGATGTGCATAGAATAGGTGATAGAGAAAATTAACTACCTGATTTGTACGACATCATTGAGAAACCTTTCTAATTCTGAAGTATTGTAACATGTTATATTCGATATTAAAAACGTGCACTTGAAAATAAATTTGTTTCTCATTATCATCGTTTTCAGAAAATAACCTAAGATTTCTAATAAAACCTGCTCAAGGACGAGTTAGTACTGCTTCGAACTGTACAGATGTAATCTAGCGCTACTAGATTCTGCTAGATAGCATTGCTAGATAGCGTCTAGAAGGGACAAGTGTTACATTTCTGTCCGGGCGTCTGTACAGTTTTACTAGATAGGCCTAGATGGCAGTCTCGCGGATCTAGCTAAACCTAGACAGAATACGGGAAAAATTTCTACCAGGGGCATTTTAACATAGAAGATCCGCATTTCGTTTCTTCATTTTTTCTTAAAAATTAGACTGGAGCAATAAACGAAATTAGCGGAGCAATAAAGAGCAATTACGGAGCAATTGTTTGGTATTCGCTCCGTGCACAACAGCGGTAGCGCCATAGGTGACGTTTTTAAGAACTTCATGCCCAATCAACCGCCGAATCAATCGCTTATTTAACACTCATACATATCCGTTTACATGTATTATATTATTGTTTCTATAGACTATCATATGGGCATGAAATTCTCAAAAACGTCACCTATGGCGCTACCGCTGTTGTGCACGGAGCGAATATAAAAAATTGAAAAATAATCAAGTTACCGGCTAACTTAACATAGGTAGAAAAGACTGGTAGGAAAGACTTTCCGGTCGGTAAAATCGCTCTTTGCTCCCTGAAAATAGGCAGCAAAAAATAGTAGATTATGCTGTTGGGGAGAGAGGTGAGCGATTTTGATGAGGGTGAAGTTTGCTGCGCGAGCGAAGCGAGGGCAGCTTCACCCGAATTAAAATCGCGCCTGTCTCCCTGACAGCTTCATGTAATGCGTTCATATCATGCCTATGACGCGCACTTTTGCTCCCTAGGTTTGATAAGTAACCAAATCGCGTGTCTGCGCATGCGTCGAATAACATATCACGACCGAGGAAGATATGTGAGTCTTCTGTCCCGTAAGACATGCTCGATATGGGGTTATTTTGACGCATGTAGGATAAAAACTACTTTACTTTATGTGTAAAAAAAAAAAACACTCGTTTTATATTGACATTATTTGCATTGAAAAACGCATTAAAACTTGTCTTTATAATAAATAATCAGGGCCGAATTTAAAGGTGTGGAGGCTCTGGGGCAACGAAGAAGTGGGAGGCTCCTAATTATTTTTCAAACAATATACAGTAGAACCTCGTTTATCCGGCCTTCGATCAACCGAGTCTCCGCGTTATCCGAGGCAACGGACTCATCCGAGCACTCCGCATTAATCGAGGTGTATGCTCGGATAATACGGAAAAACTCGAATAAAACGGATAGAGCCGCTATGCCTATGCTGTACACGCGAAGTATTTTGCGATCGCTACTATGGTGCTTCCCAGCAAACCAATACATAACTGATACATAACTGTAAGAGCACATCTAGAGATCGGAGTAATGTAACATAGTTATGTCTCTGATATGCGAAATATCTTTAGAATGTAACATATTATTTACATAACATAAGATGCATGAATGATACGTAATATTGAGGGCATCACGAAGTAACAATGTAATATAACAAAGTTACGTAGAGGAGAAATAACATAACTTTAATTCCGTGATGTATCATGTACATTACATGAGACCCACAAGTGATACATAAAATTGAAAGCATCTTCAGGGATCCGGAAATATAACATAGTTACATACATGGGACATAACATTTCTGAAAATATGACATGTGTCGTATATATAACATCAGACCCATGGATGATACGTAACAGAGATGGCATCACCAGGGAACAGAGTCACATAACATAATAACATCTATGATACGTGCAATATCTTTAGTTCTGCAATTAAAACATCGCAAAATAGGATATCCGTATCTGCTGGCGATAATTTCTGAAACGTATGTAATTGACTAACATGATAGTACGCATCAATCGAGGCATAAACGCTTCAAAGCTGTTAGATAGCGAGATCGAAAATATAGAGAAATCTGGCAGTATTCACTACACGATACTGTGGTGTAGTGGCGAGAGCGTGCGACTACTAATCCAAGCGAGTCCGAGCGATCATGGTTCGAGCCCGGGTTAGGTCAAAATAATGATGTCGTCTTGAATGAACTAAAAATGCGTTTTAATCTATCTGTGGTTGATTATAAATTGTTACCATGTCATATATACACCATAGATGATGGAAATTAGTAATAATAACGGCTTTTTATTTAGCTTTTCCAGTGTGATAGTTAATTGTATCAGATGCATCTCCAATATGTATCTGATACATCTTTCAACATGTCTTTGACATATCTTTGATATGTCTATGATATATCGGTGAGCCGTCGCTGATATGTATCACCAGCACATATCTAATACATTGATGATACATCCAATGTTGCTGACATCGTGCTGTACCAGTAACATACTCTCTTATGAGTTTGATACATAACGTGTAACATTCGTTACATAATATATACGTATTTGATACATATTTTGGTTTGCTGGGACTTAATTAAAACTCGGACATTGCCGATTTTCGCCTATATTGTATCAGCTGCTAACGTCTAAACGTTTTCGATTCAAAATCTAAAACAATTCATGCATACTCTCATCAACTGACACAAACATTTCTCAAAGTTTGAACCGATGCTGAGGGGGTCAGGGTTTTGGCCAGGGTCAGTGCCGTCTTCAAGCATGGGCTTGGTGGGCCCAGGGCCCCGGGTTCTAGGGGGCCCCCACTGGTGCGTCAAAAGACTGTCGATGTTAGTTAAATTCGAATATTTTCCGATCAGGCCACCTGTATTGATTTTATGAATTTTCTGATTTTTAAACTTTTCCAAAACACACTTTTTTTCAACTGGCTCTAACTTCAAGAGCTTTGATTCTTTTCGAAAAATGATGGAAGCATAAAATGTGTCAATAAGTCAGAGCTTTCTGAAAAAAAAATCTGCAATTTTTTCCAGCGACACAATTCTAAGATTTTTGCGATAAAAAAAAATCCAATTTTTTTTAATTGCGACACCCTCGATCGTCCTGAAACTTTTTACCTGAATTCGACCAGTTACAATCAAGTTTTTTTCCAAAGGAAATCATGGATTGCTGATTCGTTCGGGAGTTACACCATCATAAGTACGGAAAATTCGGTAATATTTCACGAAAATCAATCTTAACGTAAAAAACGAACCTCCGAGTACGTATTCTGTACAGAAACGAACCTCCGAGTATGTATTCTGTGGAAAAGAACTTTTGAGTACATATTCTGTACAAACGAACCTCCGGGTATCTACAGGCCAGTCAAATTAGCTTGAAAAGTAGCAAATATCTACAAAATGGATGAACAAGCCAAATTTTTTAGGGTGAGTAAAGGGTCATTAGAGATGCCTAAATCCGCTGGAATCCAACAAAATTTCCTTGTCTTTCGTCCGCCATCTTGGAAAACAGGAACTCGTCGATATCTCGGATCCTACTGGTTGGATTTTCATTTTTTTTCTTAGTTTTGTAGAAAAAAATATTCTCTACAATTTTTATCCGAAGAATTTTTCGATATCTGTAAAGGAAAAAAAGTTATTCGAATGTTTATTATGGATTATATTGCCCCCTTCCGATTGTATCGAAAACTTATTTAAATAAAACTTTTAAAACTTGTTTCCTTCCACAGATATCGAAAAATTCTTCGAATAAAAGTTTTAGACAATATTTTTTTCTACAAAACTAAAAAAAAATTAAAATCCAACCAGTAGAAGCCGAGATATCAACGATTATCACCTGTTTTCCAAGATGGCGGACGAAGCACAAGGATTTTGTTGGATTCCGGAGGATTTAGGCATCTCTAATGACCCTTTTCTCACCCTGAAACATTTGGCTTATCCATCCATTTTGTGATTTCAAAGTCTAATTTGAGTGGCCTAGTACCTACGAATTCACTAGAAACGAACCTCCGAGTACGTATTCTGTAGAAACGTACCTGTGGCAGATAATTCTTCTGTAGAAACGAACTCTGTAGAAACGAACCTGAGGCACTATTTTGACCGGGCATCTGTAGAAACGATCCCGAAATTCGTTCTTCAGAACTGGGCGTTCTGGAATTATTTTTCCGTAGAAATGAACCTGTGCGACGTTTTACGCGAAAATCTGTAGGATCGACCTCATAATAATTCTGTAGAAACGAACCATGTAGGATAATTGCTCTGTAGAAACGAACTCTGTAGAAACGATCCTGTAGAAACGGTCCTCTGTAGAAACGATTTCTGTAGAAACAGTCCCATCCCAAAAATATTCAAGCATAATAAAACTATTTCAACTGCAAATTCGTAATTTTGTTTTCAATTATAAGTGAAAAAAAATACTACTACGGGGGCCCCCGAAGATATTCTGGCCCAGGGCCCCCCGGTCCCCAAAGACGGCCCTGGCCAGGGTGATTTCACGAGGAATGCCCCATACATAATATTTGAATGAAAATCAAAGGCCAGTTAGTTTTCACGCCGGGTAAGGGGCGCAGATCCAAAAGTGCCTAGGGCGGCAAGATTATACACGGAGAGAAATATTGAGTAAGAACCACTTGAAACATAAGCAATATTCACTTAAAAGACTAAGTAAGTCAGGGTGAGTGAAATTTAATTGAGTCGGCTTGGTTGATATCATTCACGACCAAGTAAAATTCACTCAGTCATTTGAGTAGCGGTGTATGAGTGATATTCACTCAACTGCACGAGTGAAACTTACGCAAAGAAAAATACATGCGGAATCAGATTTTCACGTTTAGATTTTGAATGGGAATAGCGATCGCATCAAAATGTAGCAAACATAAAATGTAAAAAATCTTGATATTAGTATATTATGCAACGGGTACATTCGATACTTTATGCCATAAGAGTGGCATAATAGTACATTACGATACGACTGCGGTAAAACTTTTTCTGACGAGTGTGAGGTTGCAGCACGAGCCGACCCGAGTCGAAATTTAGCGCCTACTTTCACCCTACGTAGGAGCTCCTACGTAGGAGTTAAAGGTAGTAAAGTAGGTTCTATTTCAATGCAATAGTAGACCCTACTTTGACGCTAAAAGTGTCCGAAATTTCCCGATTTACCAAGTTTAGGCTCAAAGTAGGGTCTGTTTGAAACCTGTTTAAAACGCTCCCCGTAGTAGGCTGTAGAAATATTTCAACCGGGCGCTAGCGCGAGCGCCAGGCTATAGCTATAAACTCATAATCGGGCCAGCCGAATGAAATTAAAAAGTAATAATAGTAAAAGAAAGAAACAACACGAAATGTGACACATTTTATCGTCAGTTGACCCAGCCTACGCATCCTATCGATGAAACTGCATTATATACCTACTGAAAAAACCGCCGCATTTTTCGTCCCCGCCGGGACTTGAACGCACGTCCGCTCGGTTACCAGTCGCACGCCCTAACCACTACGCTAAACTACCTCATGACAAATGACCCAACACTCTCCTACTTGTTCAGGGCCTATCGAAGTGTCAAGTTATTACTTGAAATATTTCAATGTCATGAAAATTTTGCATTTGCTGGACTAGATTTAAGTCCTTGCATATATTATTACGATTAATTACTAAATATTATATCATGCATTTTTCGTTGACGCGGTCATATGTTTATCCGAATGAAATATGGCGTTTTGTTAGAAAAAAAAAAAAATGTTACAGGAGGTTCACTAAAATTTTCATGTTTATTCCGACACTTTTTTTGTTAGTTATTACAACACGAATTTACTTCAAGTGGCGAATTCTTCTATCGTATGAACTGAACACAGTGTTGAAATGACCGCAAAAATTTTAGTGGATCTCCTCGATCATTTTTTTTCTCTAACAGTTTACCTGGGGCATTCCAAATGAAATCAGGGTGATCTTCCTCACCCCCTACGATTTTGAGCTGTCATTTTTATTTCTCTTCTATGTGACCCTAAATGAGCCCTGATTTTCTTTCGGATTTTTCCTCTCCCTCCTTGTCATCCTGCCATGCGTCTTTATTCGTTGATGCAAGAGAAAACAGAAACACCAGTTCTAGATGAATGATTTTTTCTTCATAAATTCGTCATCGGAAAACATTAATTTTTTTCATGATCAGAATATGAGCTGAAGCCTGCTGATATCCTTGTTCAATGATTTTCATTTTTGAACAATCCAAAATTCGCAAAATTTCGAATACATAAAAATGATCATACTTGTAATAAAAAAAGAAAAACAAAACATATCCTGCTAAAATTTGATATCTTGCTTAGTTAATAAGTCAGTCAAGGTGATTTTTTTTTCAGGTCATTATCTGACTTATTAACTAAGCAAGATATCAAATTTTAGTAGGATATGTTTTGTTTTTCTTTTCTGTTTTTATTACAAGTATGATTATTTTTATGTATTCGAAAATTTGCGAATTTTGGATTTTTTAAAAATGAAAATCGTTACAAGAGGATATCAGCAGGCTTCAGCCGATATTCTAATCATGAAAAAAAATTAATGTTTACAGATGACGAATTTGTGAAAAAAAAATCATTCCTCTAGAACTGGTGTTTCTGTTTTCTCTTGTATCAACGAATAAAGACGGATGGCAGGATGACAAGGAGAGGGAGGAAAAATCTGAAAAAAATTCGAGGGCTCATTTGGGGTCACATAGAAGTTAAAAGAAAATGACAGCTCAAAATCGTAGGGGGTGAGGGAGATCACTCCCTGATTTCACTTGGAATAAGCCCCACCTATATATTTCATATTTTACAAATCGGGTCAACCGATTGAGATATGGGGATCTATTATTGTGGAATCCACAACTGATCCTGATATGGGCCTTTGTGTTATCAAGGCCTTACCGAACAAATTTCTACACGGGTTTCCTCATCGCATTTGGAAAAGCTCGAGATGTTTTCATTCGCAACCGCGCGAATTCGGTCTTCGCTTACTTATGCTGGCGATCCATGTCACTTATGAAAACATACGCGAGCAAGATAATCCGAATTTGATTAACCGGTCTGTAAATTCACGTTTCCGTTGAAAATAGTTAGTGCAGATTATAATTTATAGGTTAGGAATCGTACAATTTATTGTGAACACTTGAATGTCGCCGTAATAATATATATGGGGGAGGAGTTATACATACGTTGTATAGCGTTAAAATAGGTTCAATTTAAATTTTTAGGTGTTGGAGGTTCAATGTAGGGTTAAGTTTAACATTTTTAGGAGTTGGAGAGTCAATGTAGGATTTCTAGGTTCAGTTTCCTTCAAAGTAGGTTTAAATAAACCTAGGTAGGGTGAAAGTAGGCGCTAAATTTTGACTCGGGGAAGGCGAGTGTTGCAATCACACGAGATCAGAAGAAGTTTTTCCGTCGAGTATTGTACAAAAATTTACTTCATTAGGTGTGAAAATGGGGGTTTTATGCACGCAAAGCGTGCGTATAACGTCCATTATCACACTGAGTGAAGTAAAATACTATTCGATGCTAAGTGAACCCCCACTGGATAAGATAATCTTATTACTTCAATAACTAAAAAAACACCGATGAATGTATAACACATGATAAATACGGATGATATAGGAATAAAAAAGGAAGTTTCAGAAATAATCATTCATTGAGATTCACTATTTTATTCTCTTTCATTGATTAAATGTGTAATATTGGTGTTCAAATATAGGAAGTAGGAATGGGTGAGTTAAGCCACGAACTAGATTACAGTAAATATTTTGACTAATAGGTATAGTGTGCTGGTGAGCCCCACTTCCTCCTTCTTCTTCCAACTAGCCTAGTGACAACATGTACGTTAACAAGCTCCGCTACTCAAAATATAATAAAGTATGTTCTATTATAAAAGGAACCTCCATAAGTGTATTTATTTAAACCATCGGACATCACAGTGGCGACGAGGTAAAATTTAATGATGAAGCAATAAAGGATTGCAAAGATATTAATAGATTCTTAAAGGAAGACACGTGTGAGGTATAATGGCGGATGCAAATGAAAAATTGAAAGTGAAGTTGGAGAAAGAGCGGAAAGAAATTGAAAAAGAGAGAGCTGAATTGGAAGAGAAGCGTAGACAATTAATTCAACAACGTCAACAATTTTTAACTGAGCAACAAACGGCTTCACAAACTCCAAAAGAACCAAATCCACAGACATCTGATTTTTCAAGTCAAAGGGAATTGTTTCAACCAATAATCACAGGGAGAGTTGGTGAGATTAAACATTATGATTTGCAAGAGGACTGGAATTTGTGGGTGGAAAGGTTAGAGCAGTATTTTGTTGCAAATGATATTTCGAATACCAAGAGAGTGTCGCTTTTTATTACTCTGATTGGTAGTGAGGGATATTCATTATTGCGTAATTTATGTACTCCAGATGTACCTGCTTCAAAATCTCTTCCATCTTTGATTAAAATTATGAGTGATCATTTACAACCGAAACCGAGCATAATAACCGAGCGGTATAAATTTAAGGAATGTAGACAAAAAGTGAATGAAGGTGTTAAAGAGTATCTTGCAAATCTTAAAAAGTTGTCAACATATTGTGAGTTTGGTAGCGGTCTTGAACATTATTTAAGAGATCAGTTTGTGTGGGGTCTGAAATGTGAAAGAATTAAAAAACGTTTGCTTGGTGAACAAGATTTGTCATATAGTAGAGCTATTGAATTGGCACAGTCAATGGAAACAGCAATGAAGGATGTGGCTGAAATGGGCGTGGCGCGGAGTAATCAACTTGAAGCAGTCAACTACTTGGGACATAAAAAGACGCAGATTAAAACATATTCGAAGAATAAAGACAAAGTACGCTGCTACTGCTGTGGGAAAGCTAATCATCATTCAACAGTTTGTAGATATCGAAGTTATACTTGTAATGTTTGTAAGAAAGAAGGTCATTTAGCTCAAGTATGTAAAGTTAGTAAATTTAGTAAAGGGAAGCAAAATGTATCAAGAAATCAGAAAAAATTTGATAATAAGCAAAATTTTATTGGTGAAGTTGACTCAAGAGTTGAGGAATTTGATAATATTTTTAATTTGAAGGAAATTAATGGTATTTTTCATAAGGAGGAAGAAAATAATGTTAGTGTGGAACCGTACAAAATTGTTTTAAATGTTCATGGTGTTAATTTAAATTTTCATGTTGACACAGGGTCAGATGTTTCTGTGATATCAGAGAAGGAATATAAAGAACGCAAAGAATGGTCGTTACTAACATTGAAGCAATCAAGTAGACGTTTCAGAACTCATCCAGGGCATTATATAGAGCCAGTAGGTTTTCTTGAGGTGGAAGTAGTTCATAAAGAAAAAAGTTTGAAACTGCAACTTTTTGTATTGCCTGGGGATGGACCGCCACTGCTTGGAAGAACTTGGTTGTGTGCATTGGGAGTTCATATATCGAAGATTTTAGCTGAAAGCGAGAATCATCATATTGGGATGGTTGAAAACGTAGATCAAAGGGATATTGATTCGTTAGTTAATGAATTTGAATCCGTTTTTACATCTAGACTTGGAAAATATACTAAAGGTCAGTTTAAACTTTACCTTAAAGAAGATGTACAACCTATATTTTGCAAGCCGCGTCCTTTGCCTTATGCAATGAAGGAAAAGGTTGAGAAGGAATTGAAGCGTCTAGTTGATATAGGAATTTTAGAAGCCGTTGAAAGTAGTGATTGGGCGACTCCAATTGTTCCTGTTCCGAAAAGTAATGGGGAAATTAGAATCTGTGGAGATTTTAAAGTAACTGTAAATCCTAGTCTTAAGATCGATCGGTATCCAGTTCCTAGGATCCAGGATCTTTTGGCAGGGTTGAATGGGGGAAAATTTTTCTCGAAAATTGACTTATCTCAAGCTTATCAACAGGTAGAATTGGAGGAGCAATCAAGGTCTTTAGTGACAATTTCAACGCATAAAGGTTTATTTAATTATAAAAGGTTGTGTTTTGGCATAGCATCAGCTCCTGGATTATTTCAAAGGGAAATGGAGAAAATTTTAAATGGAATTGATGGCGTTGTATGTTTCTTCGATGATATCATGATCACTGGCCCTACGATAGTTGTTCATGATGTTAGATTAAGAGAAGTGTTGAAACGCCTAAAGGATTGTGGTTTAACTGCAAATAAAAAGAAATGTCAGTTTAGAAAAGACAAAATTCAATTTTTAGGTTTTGTATTGGATTCTACTGGAATACATGCGGCTGAGGAGAAAGTTAAGGCAATTGTAGATGCTCCTGCACCTACTAATTTAACTCAATTGAGAGCTTTTCTAGGGTTGCTTAATTATTATGCAAAGTTTATTAAGAATTTTAGTCAAATTGTTTCACCATTATATGAATTATTGCATAAAAATGTAGCGTGGAAATGGGATCATGCTTGTGATAAGGCTTTTAATGAAGCTAAACGTTGCTTAATTTCGTCGGAGGTGTTAGTACATTTTAATGAAAAGTTACCTGTTAAACTAGCATGTGATGCGTCTCCTTTTGGTTTGGGTGCAGTTTTATCTCATGTTTACCCTGATAAACAAGAGCGACCAATAGCATTCGCTTCTAGAGCATTAACGAAGGCTGAGAAAAACTACTCACAGTTAGATAAGGAGGCATTGAGCTTAATTTTTGGGGTTAGAAAGTTTCATCAATATTTATATGGTAAACATTTTATTTTAGAGACTGACCATAAGCCTCTTGTTTATATTTTTGGTCAGAAAAAGGGATTACCTCAAATGGCTGCGAGTAGGGTGCAAAGGTGGGCAGTGTTTTTAGCTGCTTATCAGTTTGAGATTAGGCACGTTAAGGGGGTAGATAATTGTAGAGCCGATTACCTGTCTCGTATTCCAGTAGAAATTAATGATAAGCAACATGTAAATGAGATAGATGAATACTCGTATTTGAATTATGTATTAGAAGATGTAAAAGCTATTGATGCTAACCAGGTTAAACTAGAGACTGATAATGATTTGATGTTAAGACAAGTGCGTGAGTACATATTAAATGGTTGGCCAATTAAGGTAGATGAGAATTTTAAATTGTTCAAAAATAGAGAACGTGAATTGTCTGTTGAGAATGGATGTGTGTTATGGGGACATCGGATTGTGATTCCTCAGAGTTTGCGTAAGGGATTGCTAAATGAGTTGCACAGTATTCATATGGGCGTGGTGAAAATGAAAATGACAGCAAGATCGTACATTTGGTGGCCTAACATAGATAGCGATATTGAAAGTTTAGCTAAATCTTGTGAAATTTGTCTTAAATCAGCTGATAATCCGCCAAGATCTTTGCTGAATTCATGGAAATGGCCTGATGGACCTAATCATAGAATTCATGCTGATTTCTTGGGTCCTATGGAGGGAAAAATGTATTTAATAATTATAGATTCATTTTCAAAATGGTTGGATGTGAGAGAAATGAACGATATTACGTCGGAATCAACAATTAGGATTTTTAAAGAATATTTTAGTTCTTGGGGAATTCCACATAAACTGGTTACGGATAATGGGCCGAGTTTTTGCTCAAAATTGTTCAGTGATTTCCTGGAGTTTTATGGCGTACAACATTTGCGTACAGCACCGTATCATCCTGCATCTAATGGGTTGGCAGAAAATGCTGTTAAAAATTTTAAAAAGAAATTTAAACTTTTAAGAGAAGCGGGAAATTCTAGGCATGAAGCTCTATGTAAATTTCTATTTCATTATAGAGCAACAAATCACTGTACCACAGAGTGTAGTCCAGCTGAGTTACATATCGGTAGGAAGTTTAGGACTAAACTAGATTTAATTAGACCTGAATTACGTAAAATTGTTGAAAAGAATCAATCCAATCAGCAGCAGTATTTTAAGGGAAATAGAAACTGGATTTGTAATAAGGGTGATGTCGTAATGGCAAAAAATTATAGTAAAAATAATTGGAGTAAAACTAAGGTTATACAACAGCTTACACCAGTTACTTATACTGTATCAACGGAAGATAATAGTGTGTGGAAAAGACATGTGGACCAGTTGCGACCTTGTAACTTAGCATTTGAAACTGACGTACCTGTGGTGAATGAAAATATAGATAATTATGTAAGCGATGTGTTTGACAAAGATGGCGCTAAGGAAGTAGAATCGGACTTAGCGGCAGAAGCTAATATTAATAGTCAAACGGTAGCAGGCAATAGTAAAATTGACACGGTAGAAGTGATTCATTCCAAGACTCCGATCAAAAAGGATATAGTTATAAGACGTTCTGCTAGAATTCGTAAGCCGAAGAAAATTTTTGATGTGTAAACGATAGGTTTTAAAAAAAAAAAAAAAAAAAAAAAAAAAAGAAAAATGTTCTTAATTAGGTGTGGAGGAGTGTAATATTGGTGTTCAAATATAGGAAGTAGGAATGGGTGAGTTAAGCCACGAACTAGATTACAGTAAATATTTTGACTAATAGGTATAGTGTGCTGGTGAGCCCCACTTCCTCCTTCTTCTTCCAACTAGCCTAGTGACAACATGTACGTTAACAAGCTCCGCTACTCAAAATATAATAAAGTATGTTCTATTATAAAAGGAACCTCCATAAGTGTATTTATTTAAACCATCGGACATCACAAAATGATTGATGAATGTCCTATAAAATATGTCGTGACGCTACAAAGTACTCACTTTTCCTTCGAACTAAAATAACGGGATGGAAATTCGGCAAAGTGCTAAATTTCCGCATTATTCTTCTATCTTCATCTATATCTACAGTGTACGCATGATAATGTCTGTTGAATCCAGTAGAAATTAGTAATTCTAAATTGAAATGAACTTCTCCTTCTGCATAGTAAATATCATCAATTTTTTCGAATACCGGCAATTCTCCCTCGATTTCTATTACCACAACAGTTTCTTTCTTTTACCACACTTTTGTATTCTGTTCCACAGATTATTACACTTCTTAATACTTTTATTTCATCTTGATTTGTGACCTGTTTGAAGTGTCCAGATATTATTCTTTTAGGGCATGGTCCATAAATATTTATTTCTATTTTATTACTTTCAAATTTTAAATTGGTGTACGCTGTTTGTAATTGGTTACGTATTGCTAAGGTGTGCAATAAATTCACCTGAGAATTGTTACTATTGGCAGCTAGAGTAAAACTTCTATGTCTGGCTTCATATTTCATACACCAAAAGTGGACTAAAGGTCCATTTTTTTTCATTATTCTGGCATAATGAGTCATGTTATGCATTTTAGGAATAAGACTCCCGTAACGCTCAACATACAGTTTCAAGAAGCCGTGTATGTCATATTCCAATTCAGAAATATATGAAGCGTTAATTGTCGGTGAAGTAATAATATCGATTATTCTTCTGAGTAGTATATATAATTCCCAAATTTCATTTCCTTCTGGAACAAGGTCACCTATCATGAGCCCTAAATACCTGAAAAAACAGGCTGACTCTGAGGCAGATAAACTCAATTTTTTTCTTCCTCTAAGATTCTCCATCCCTATAACTGGAGGCTTATTGGATGATTCTAAATTCCCGTATTTGAATAATTCAATTCGAGTGTTTAAAATTGGTAAAGAGAATAACTTGGTTTCTTTATCGTAGATGAAGCTATTAAGCATGTTTATCAATAGAGACATGACACAACCTTCGAATACGTCGTGCATAATATCTACGCTTAAATTCTCCGTGACATGAAATCCTGAAATGGAATGGAAAATACATAACTCTTTTATTCCTGTTTGGGATGTATCATTAACTCTTAGAATCTTTGGATACGTTTTTCTTGTGCGCAACTTATCATGTTTTTCGGTAAACAATGTTTTGGAGTCCTTCGAATTAACTGTGTATAGCCGACAAAAAAAATTGGCCGAGAAACTTTCAACAAATCCAAAAATTCCGTTTAGGCCAAGATTATCACCTAGAATTAAGCCGCATTCAAAGTATACTTTGTATTCTTTTTTATTCACTGTGATTGTAATTCCGTCGCTACTTAAACTATTTAACTCTTGAATCAAGAATTGGAATATACTCTCATTTCCAACTATTTTTCGATCATTTCCATACGATAAAGTTGACAGAAAAATATACTTAATCTTGGAACATAAATGAGGTGGTAAGCACGGAAGTGAAACGTACGTTCCACCTACTTTATTATTCCCTGCATGGGTACCTAACGGATTCCCAGTTTGGAAATCATCATGAAAAATGAAGAGTGGCATAAAAATGCGATCACCATGAGATAATCGCTTCATCTTCCAAAATTCTCCTTGAATAAAGTTGGAAATTATGTCTTTTTCTGCATACAATGAATTCATATAATTGCAAATCTCCAGAAATATACCATTTAATTCTAAGAAATTACGTAATGTTGACCGTAGAGAGACATACTCAAGAGTTACGTTTGCGGGCATTGGAATAATTTGATCTCCCACTTTATTTTCTACAGTTGTTTCGCCGATTACAAGTGTTTTTGGTAGCACATACAATCCTCTTCTTTCAAATGATTTTAATCTTTTGTACTCAGAATCGAATTCTCCGAAACTTGTTTCATTTTTTCCGAAAACATTTTCAATCTCTCTAATTATTTTAATATCACACACACCTCTAAGTTTAGTAAGTATACAGTTTTTTAAAGTGTTATTTTTCTTCTCATGAAAACCATTCCATTGCCTAATTATTGTATCGATAGCATTTCTAGGTACAACTGGATTATTAAACAAACTTAATATTATGTCGAACGCACTATCTTCATTAACACTATCTTTAAAATTAAAATCCGCCATATTGAATACTGGTGTGTTTGATAAGAAGCAGTCTCAATTTTTAACCCTACGTAGAATTAGTATGTGTAGATTTTTTAACTCTTTCCATATCTTTAACAAGATCATTCACACTCAAGTAATTATCTGTGGCCACTTCGATTTCGTAAATATACTGTTGGAAGAATACCCAAACGTGCTTAGCTTCTGGAGGGTAGGACGCGTTCAAGACAAAATAGATTTTAAAACAACTATCGACCGCTTCGGTTGGGCTGCTCGATACATAAACCACGTCATCTACCAAAATTCTTGAGCACTCTATTTTGTCC
This sequence comes from Tenthredo livida, assembly GCA_963992785.1. NCBI lineage: Eukaryota > Metazoa > Arthropoda > Insecta > Hymenoptera > Tenthredinidae > Tenthredo > Tenthredo livida. The sequence continues at coordinate 9,114,348 of OZ023073.1, forward strand.
AAGTCACCACAGATAAACGGGTAGGCCCAGCAAACCAAAATATGTATCAAATACGTATATATTATGTAACGAATGTTACACGTTATGTATCAAACTCATAAGAAAGTATGTTAATGGTACAGCACGATGTCAGCAACATTGGATGTATCATCAATGTATTAGATATGTGCTGGTGATACATATCAGCGACGGCTCACCGATATATCATAGACATATCAAAGATATGTCAAAGACATGTTGAAAGATGTATCAGATACATATTGGAGATGCATCTGATACAATTAACTATCACACTGGAAAAGCTAAATAAAAAGCCGTTATTATTACTAATTTCCATCATCTATGGTGTATATATGACATGGTGTTGAGTAATAGTATTAAGTGTCTCAGATTTTATATATATATGTGCATTGTGTACATGTGTGAACACAATAGGTTATCGGCTGGTCGCCAGGATCTAGACCCCGCGGACTCAGTCCTAGTCGAGCCATAGCACAATAAGCATGTTTATCTTTATCTCTTATATATTGACGCGCTGTTATAAGCAAGAATAAACACTATATATATATGATCTGGAAAACGTACGCATTTGATTTAATTAAAACCCCCAACAGGTTATGGGCCCAGATCACGTAAAATCTAAAAAGGTTCGTGTAAATATAGTGTTTGAAAAGTGAGTTGTGTATTCCACGGAAACGTGAAGGTGTTCAACACGAAGACTCTGAAACGCGGCGTGAAATTGTGTCTTGAACTCCGACGAAAATGGCGGCTGAAATCGGAATGAGCCATATGGCTAAGTTTGACGGAAAGAATTTCCAGACCTGGAAATTTCAGATAAATGCGGTGTTGATGGCTAGTGGAATTCATGATGTAGTAACAGGACTAAGACCGAAGCCAGAAGATCTAATAAACGCAGCAGGACAAAAATGGCTAAAAGACGATGCGCGAGGGATGTTCGTACTATCATCAGCGATGTCCCATGAACAGCTAGAGAACCTGATTACCTGCACCTCATCAAATGAGATGTGGAGGAAGCTGACATCAATCCATGAGCAACGATCTGAAACAAACAAGCTCATATTGATGCAGAAGTTTTATGAGCATCGCATGGAACCAACCGACTCGGTTGTACAGCATATCACCAAAATACAAAATATGGCGAGAGCTCTCCAAGATGTCGGAGAAACCCTCTCAGATTTGGCAGTTATGGCGAAAGTTCTAGGCACATTGCCCTCCAAATTCAACGCGTTAGTGACTGCATGGGATAGTGTTGACGCAGAAAAACAGACGATTGCTTATTTGCAAGAGCGATTAATTAAGGAAGAAAAACGGATCTCGACAAGCGAACAAGAAACAAGTGCGTTCGCAGCTACAAGTGTACAATTGAAGAGAAGTTTTGAAAATGGAGGAGAGAAGAAAAGCTATAATAATAACGGTAATACCAGAGGTGACTTTGTTTGTTTTTATTGCAAGAAGTCAGGCCATATAGCTCGAAATTGTCGTCGGAAGAAATATAACGAGAAAAATAGACAGAGTGATAAGTCCAAGACAAGGACAGATTTTACCGGTGCGTTTGTCGTGACCACAGGAATACAAGAACAAAAGTGTAAAGGTGGACTGAGTGGACCTGTAGCAGTGTTTATGAAGAAAGATACGGCAGATATATGGATTACAGACAGTGGAGCTTCGCCGCACCTGACTTATCGGCGGGAATGGTTTACAGAATTCCGTGAGTGCGAAAACGAGCGAATCTTCCTTGGAGACAACGGAACTTGCGAGGTAAAAGGATCGGGAGCGATACAAATCAGGAAGTTTATTAACGGGCAGTGGTCTGAAGGTAAAATTGAAAACGTTCTTTTTGTACCCAGGTTGAGAAAAAATCTATTTTCCGTTGGTGTGTGCACATCAAAAGACCTGAGTGTATGCTTTACTAAAGACAATGTTGAATTTGTGTATAATGGTGTGGTGGTCGCGCAAGGACTGAAACAAGAAAATGAAATTTATCGCATGTTTTTTGAGGTGGTTGTGAATAACGAAGCAAATGCTGCAGTGGCCACGAGCAATGCTAAGCTGTGGCATGAACGATTAGGACACGTAAATAAGAAAGTGTTAAATAAGGTTGCTGAGACCGGATTAGTACGAGGACTGAAGATCTCCCCTGATGAAGACCTATTTTGCGAAGCATGCCAGGTGGGAAAATCACATAGACAGCCCTTCAAGAATCAAGACAGGAAGGAGCGTACATGGGAAGTGGGTGAGTACCATCACAGTGATGTATGTGGCCCTATGCAAGTAGAATCGCTGGGCGGAGCGAGGTATTTTCTCATCTTCAAGGATGATACCTCAGGTTACAGGCACATATATCTACTCAAACACAAATCCGATGTTTTCGACTGTATTAAGGCATTCGAGAGGGCAGTGTACAGCAAGTTTAACCGGTGCATGAAGGTTCTACGTACTGATAACGGCAGAGAGTACTGCAACGATGCACTGAGACGATATTTGGAGGATCGGGGAATCAAGCTGGAGACAACCGCCCCATACACACCCCAGCAAAATGGAACATCTGAACGAGAAAACAGGACAATTGTCGAATGTGCAAGAACTATGATACACGGCAAGGATCTACCTCTGTTCCTGTGGGGGGAAGCCGTAAACGCGGCAGTATACATACTTAACCGTACTCCATCCAGCCGTTCTGGAGAAGGTACCCCATACGAATTCTGGACTGGTAGAAAACCCGAACTAGCTCACATCCGGGTATTTGGCTCTCAGGCGTTTGTACACGTTCCGAGCACGTTTCGAAGAAAATTAGATCCGAAGGCAAGAGAGACCCTACTTGTGGGATACCAAGGAGACTCTCGCAACTACAGATTGTATGATCCTACCAGGAAAAAAATCATAACATCCAGAGATGTAGTGTTCAGAGAGGATATGAGCATAAAATCACGGATGGAATCAGAGAGTGTTCCAAAGACCTTGAGGATACCAGCTGACAACGCTGAAGAGGAGCGAGAACCACACGAGGAATCAGATGACGAGTCAGAGGAATTCGAAGATGCTCCTGAAGATAACCAAGGAAACGGTCAGATAGCAAGAGAACCGGAAGTAGTCAGAAACCAAGTAGAAGCCCCAGCTCACGAACTCAGAAATAGAGGCACCATTAAACGACCAGCGAGGTTTGAAGCGAGTGTGGCCGAATTAATCGAGCCGAAGTCCTTCGAAGAGGCGATGTCCAGCCCAAACGCAGAAAATTGGTCCAAGGCGATAAGTGAAGAACTTGATGCACACGCAAAGAATGGAACCTGGACCATCACAGAGAGACCAAATGGATGCACAGTAATTGACTCGAAGTGGGTATTTAAAATACAGAAGAATAAACTAGGACATCCGACCCGCTTCAAAGCACGCCTCTGTGCAAGGGGATTCAGACAACAATATGGAATCGACTACGAGGAAACGTTTTCCCCGGTGGCTAGATTCGACTCCATAAGAGTGATATTGGCTCTAGCAACAAACGAAGATCTGGAGATCCTACAATTTGACATCAAGACGGCGTTTCTACACGGAAGACTAAATGAAGAGATCTTCATGAAGATACCGGAAGGCGTGGATGTGAGTGACGGTGAAAACAGGAGTGTGTGCAAGTTAATCAAATCATTATACGGCCTTAAGCAGGCACCACGGTGCTGGAATAAGCGTTTTGTGTCTTTTCTAGCACGGTATGGGTTTGTGAACTGTGTTTCAGAAAATTCATTGTATTGTGGTAATGTGAATGATGAGAAAGTGTACCTGATTTTGTTTGTGGATGATGGTCTGATACTTGCAAAAACACGTAGCACGCTGGATTCAGTAGTTAGCGCATTACAAACAGAATTTGAAGTAACCGTAAGCGAGCCATGTAATTTCGTAGGTATACAAATTGAGAGAGACCGTAAGAACCGTATAATGTATTTGCATCAAACTGATTACGCATTGTGTATACTGAAGCGATTTAATATGGACAATTGTCAACATGTGAGTACTCCTATGGAGCTGGGTGTGAGGTTGAGAGTGTCGGAAGAGAATGAATCTGAGAGAGAGGAAATACCGTATCGTGAGATCGTTGGGTCACTGCTGTTCTTATCAAATGTCACAAGACCAGACCTAGCGTACTCAGTGAATCTTATGAGTAGATTTGTAAATAATTATGACAGAAGCCATTGGGAGGCTGCAAAGCGTATTTTAAGATATTTGAAAGCGACATATAATTACGGTATACAGTTTAGCTACAGTGGGAGTATACCAAAGCTAGTAGGATATTGTGACTCAGACTATGCCGGAGATCTTGATACTCGAAGATCGACATCCGGATATGTATTCGAATTAGCAAAAGGACCGGTCACATGGTGCTCACAGCGACAGAAAACCGTAACCTTGAGCACAACCGAAGCGGAGTATGTAGCAGCTAGTGCAGCAGCTAGGGAAACGATATGGCTTAGAAAATTATTAAGTGATGCTGGATATCCATGTGCTGAAGCCAGCAAGCTTTATGTTGACAACCAGAGTGCTATTAAATTAACGAAAAACCCAGAGTTCCATAAGCGAACCAAGCACATTGATGTTCAGTATCATTTCATCCGGGAACGCTTTGAGACTGGTGAAATAAATGTTGAATATACTCCGAGTGCAAGTCAAAAAGCTGACATTTTCACAAAAGCACTACCAAGACAACAATTCATGCGACTATGTGACGAAATAGGAATTAGGGCTATAGAAATACAGAAAGAAAAGAACAACACTAATATAGAAGGATAAAATCCTCGAAAAGTGGGAGTGTTGAGTAATAGTATTAAGTGTCTCAGATTTTATATATATATGTGCATTGTGTACATGTGTAAACACAATAGGTTATCGGCTGGTCGCCAGGATCACGGAGAAAAAAATAAACTACTCATTGCTGTGCAGAACACTAATATAGTCAAAAAAATTCATAAACTGGCTCAATAACCAACAAAACCACAATCATTGACGTATTGACAACATTAGTTATTTTTCTGACAGCAATGAGTGGTGTCCTGCACTCTAGTGAGTGATATTAAAAACATTACAATCAAAACACCAACGATTAGCTTTCAAATGTCAGCCATTAAAATATAAAAAAGTAATCGTCACTCTCAGAAGTTAACTCTTTGCTCTACTATACAGAGTCATGAGTAGTGCATACTTCATGGCAGTGACTACTATCCAGAACATTAACCAGTCGTGTCCCAAACCATAGTCACAATTGCGCTGTGCATGAATTTTTATTAATGTGCGATAGCGTTTAGCTTTATGAAATCATCTTGAGGTAAGTTTCAATTGATTCGTATGAATAGTTTATTTTACTTTAACCCTTTAACGGCCACGCCCATTTTTAGTCGTTAAAAATGTAAATTTCTTGCATATATAACTGCCATACGTTGCAAAAATATGCGAAAAAAGCAAAATAATTTTTTTTTTTTTTTTCGAAATTTGGGCAAACAAATGTCCTGAGCAATCGAAGAATCATTCCAAATCGTGGAGAAAGATCGTCTGCATGAGACCCGATCATGTAAATTTAAAAAAGAAATCATTCGGCTGAATTATTGCGATAATTTATCAACCCTTTATGGTCACACCTCCGATTTTAATCAAGCTGGTCACACCTGGGTCGAATTGACCCGAGCCATTTTTAAACGGTTGCCGCGTGAAAACTATCAGTCCGATCGGCACCGAAATTATACTGAAAAATACTTTGAACCTTCTAGAAAAATCGCGACATATTAAAAAAAAATCGTTAACAGGTCAATGCATATTCGGATTTTTATTTTTCATTATTTGTCTTTCATTTTTCATGTCTTCAGATAATCGAAAGAGTAAGAAAAAAGTCTGCCAGAATTTTTCGCTCAGAGTAAACCTTTACAAGTTACGGGTTGCTAAAGTTCATTTTGCAGATGCAGAAATCTTAAGGGTCTTTTTTTTTTCTTTTTCATAAACGAATTATATCACAATAATAATCATTATAAAAATAAAAAAAATTTGATAATTTGTTAATCAATATTTGTTTATAATTATAAGCATTTTCTTTACTTCGCTCAGTGTCATAATGGACGTTTTGCCCACGCGAAGCGGAAAAACTTCTTCTGATATCATGTGATTGCGGCTCGTGCTGCAACCTCACACTCGTTAGAAAAAGTTTTACCGCACTCGTATTGTAATGTACTATAGTTACATTCTCGATCTTAAAAATCTGCATTGAGATATGTGTACCGAATTATTCGAGACTAATAAAATTATAAGAATTTTGTTTCATTCATATGACATCTACTTAAATTATTTTGTTCCTGTTTCTCAGCGACGACGTCAGACCTCGACGCGAATTCATCTCTAACGTTAACTTCTATGACGGCAAGCATGAATAATGAATCAAATAACGATTTGGTCGTGTTGAATGAAGATAACATTGATCAAGAACATTTAAATCTATCGTTAACTTCCACTCAACCGGTCGATAAGTCCTTCATTAATATTTTTCCCATATTTCCGTCACTGCGTGAAAATTTGATTGCGTTTCTAAATAGTAGTTTTGAAGGAGTACTGATTATACGATATTATGAAAAGTATAATACTTTATCCGATTCAATGCTGAATAATTTAACACGGCTCCTCATAAATCGAGAAATGCAGTTTTTATTTGAAAAAGAAAATGTAACTTTGGATACACCACTGAAAAAACTTGAGTAAGCTTTGATATATGTGTATTAGGGTGGTTCATTTTAAAGTTGTATTTTTTTTTTATCTCCCGCCTGAAAACTCGGTGCCAAATTCGGAAAAAGAATTCTCATTAAATCGCAGAGCCTGAAAAAAAATATTTAGAGGTCACTACCGAGGAATAAAAAAAACACCGATCATTTTAGATTTAACATTCATGATTGACTCATGAGCGAAAAATAAAAAAATTTATTTAAAAAATAATTAAAGAAAAATGAAAAAATACCATGCTAATTTGAAAAAACCCGGTAGCGACCTCTAAATATTTTTTTTTATGCTCTGCGATTTAGGGAGAATTTTTTTCCGAATTTGGCACCGAGTTATCAGGCGGGAGACGAAACAAAAAAATCCAAGTTTAAAATGAACCACCCTAATATGTATACATATTATATATATATATATATATAGATTTGTCTAAGCATTCAGCTATTTTCATTATTCCGTACGTAATTTTTGTAGAATTCCTTCAAAAATATTAATCGATCTTGCTGGTGAAGTACATTCATCATTTAAAGAAAGAACCGGCACTTTATATACGCGTGGATGCGGTGATAAAGATCATAAGGTCGGTGCATCAGGAAAATTCGTTGCCCGTATAAATTACATGCGTAAAATTTTGATTGAATGCGGGCTTTTAAGATACGCGGATAGAAATTGCTCATCTGATTCTGTTACGATTCCTCTAGGTATTTTGTGATCATATTACAAGAGTTATTTATGATTTCATAATAATTGGCATTTTTTATCTTGATTTCCCATTAATTGCTGAAAAATTTGTATTGCGTTAATTATCATAGATTCTGAAAATAAACTGGCTGTTTTAAAGGACAGTACAGCAGAGTGGTCTTTGATAGAAAAGACTTGGGATGAAACTTTTTCTTTAAGGCAAGTATTAATTAGGACAAAAGCAGATAAAGGAATTTGGGAATTTTCCGAGTATCCCTGCTTAGCGAGCAGTAAAGGATCAGCATTAGTAAGTCATTAACTTCACGGGATTATAGACGCATTTTTATAAAATATATAAAATTATTTATCATTATAGCTTCAAAATTAATATTGAATTATTTACTGTAGGTTATCGCAGATTATAAAAAAAAATATCCAGAAAATAACATAGACATTACAAGCGAATGGAATTCATTACGAACAGTAGTAGAAAAGTTTATCGTATCAAAAAAATATTGTAACGAAGATACTATTTTATCAACAAAATTGGCAGAACTATCCGGAGGTCATTATTATCATTACAATAAGTAAAGGAAAATTATAAGTAATTATTCGAATATGATTTTTTCATTTTCATAGAGAATAAAGACGCAATACTTTTATTATTATTACCGTCCGCTATAAAAGCTCCTTCTTTACCTGCAAGACAAAGCACCAAACCAGCTCAGAAACGCAGGAAAACAGACGTTCAAACAACCGTGGAGTCGAACACTAACAAACACAAGCAAGAATCGTTTGTTCTCCACGTCAATGTAATTTTCGATTTTGAGATTGGATCAAATAGAAACGAGAATAGAAATAAGATTCTTCTGCTTTCTTTACACATATTTAACTTTTACACTTTGATCAACTGTTGCTCATTAATCTGTTTGATTTCTAAGATTGAAAGAATAATTTAATATTTTTTTTAGATTGCGGCTGATTTGGAGAAATCTATTGAAGAAAAAAAAATTTATTTACGATCTATCAAAGAAAGTCTGCAGCCCTTTATGGTATTTGTTGGTCCTATAACCAGTCCAGAAAATTATTATGTTGTCATTGATACAGTTCGGTATAAAACGAAATCAGCTATTGAAGCACTAGATTTGACGTTCCGCACTTTCTTTGCATGCGACTGTGCTTATCCGAAATTGACACACCAAGCGTGGTTATTCGTTCAAAAAGTGTGTTATCGTATAAAAGTTCGCGGAGAAAAGTGTTCAACGGTCTTAAATAAGGCTTTAACTTTTTTTCAAAAAGAGCTAGACACTATATATGATTAGTATTAATCATTGCGTCCTTTAGATTAATATTAAGTGTTGAATGAGATGAATATATTTATTTTTGCATTATAAATGAAGTAATGGATTTATTATCATTTTCATATTCGTTATCTACAGCTGCAGGAAACTTCGTCAGTAAACTTTACAGTATACCAGATTTACCTCGTAATCGAGTACACGAGCTATTAGATGATTTCACAGGTTTTTTGCAACATGATTCCATCTCGATTTTTTTGAACGACATGATAAAAAGATGTGAACAATTAGGCGATTCTCCAGAATCTATTACGATCTATAAAAAATTAGCAAGTTGTATTTTAAACCCTTTTGAGTCTTTCAAAAACGAGCATAAATGCTTTCAATACTTTGAAAGTACAAAAAAGTATATTCCCCCTCAGGAAAAAATTGTGGGTGAAAAAGACGTGTATAAACAAGGTAAAGACATGGTCACTTTAGATAAAAAAAATATCACAATTCAGTTCATCCCATTAAGAGCTGTTTTAAAACAAATTTTTGAAATGCCTGATGTATTTAATGAAACACTAAATTATATACACGAATTAGAAACAAATACAATTCTCATCAAAAACATTGTTCAAGGTGAAAGTTGGAAAAACAAAAAAGCATTATTCGGTAACAAATTAGTATTTCCTATTTTTCTCTACCAAGATGACTATGAGACGAATAATCCTTTGGGTAGTCATAAAGGTTTAGGAAAAATGGGGGCGGTATATATTTTAATACCGTGTTTACCTCCACACTTGACATCGAAAACAGAAAATATTTTTTTAATAACTTTATATAAATCTCTTGATGTAAATCATGTCGGTTTACAAAAAATATTTGCACCAGCGATTAAAGAATTAGAGTATTTAGAGTCTACTGGGATAACAATATCTACTTCATCTGGTCCAACTCAGATTCATTTTTCTTTAGCTGGTGTTATTGGGGATAATCTTGCTATTCACTCAGTGCTGGGGTTTATTGGTAGTTTTTCGGCAAATTTTCCATGTAGATTTTGTAAAATTTCCCGTAAAGATATCAATTCAACTTTTACAGAGGCTTTATGTGAATTGCGGACTGAGACTAATTACCAAAAAGACTTGGAAGCTAATGAACCAAGCCAAACTGGTATTGCTAGTCAGTCTGTATTCAGTGCTCATTTAAAGACAGCGTCAACAATTGCACTTATGACTGTCGACGTGATGCACGATATATTGGAAGGTATCGGCGAGTATGATTTGGGTTTGATAATACACCATTTCATTTCAGTAGAAAAATATTTCACTCTGGATAATTTGAATAATCGCATAGAAGGGTTACATTATGGCGATGAATTGCGCAATAAACCGCGAGATTTAAAACAAAATCAAATTAAAGCACGATTTATAAAAATGTCTGCTAGTGAAGCTCGATGTTTTATTCAAAATATTGGTTTGCTGATTGGCGATTGGATCCCAAATGATAATCCACACTGGCAATTAATTATTTTATTGAAAGAAATACTCGATATTGTCAGTGCTACCGTTATTTACAAGGGTTTATCTGATTATTTAGCGAGCTTGATTGAGCAATACTTGAGTTTACTAGCAACATTATTCCCAGGAAGTTTGAAGCCCAAGCATCATTTTTTGGTTCATTACCCACGAGTAATGGAACTCAAGGGACCGTTATGGAATATGAATACCATGAGACCAGAAAGTAGAAATCGGGATTCAAAAATAACTGCAAATATATCTCTCAATCGTACGAATGTTGCTAAAACACTAGCAATTAAATCGCAACTAATTTTAAATTATCGTTTGAGATGCAAATCTGTACATGATGAACTTTATGAAAATGGAAAATATTCCATTGTATCAGTTCAAAATCTCCTAGAATATCATTTATATTCATCGTTATTAGCTTGTGATATATTCGACGAGGTGACTGAATTTCAATCAATAAAATTTAGAGGTAAAAACATTGAAAAAAATGTCATTTTAATGATGCCCACAGAGTCAGATCGCTGTTTTTTCAAAGTGCTCGTTATAATTGAAGATATTTCGAAAAACTTGTATGTTATAACTAAAGAAATAACTAATTTTACTTATTATGATGAACACTTTCAATCATATAAAGTTGATGAAAGTGCTAATTTGGCAAACTCGTGGAAAATTTTGAGTGTCAATGATCTCAAACACTGTTGTGTAAGCCGCACTTGTCGTATCGGTAATGGATGTCAATATATTCCTAAGCGATGGATTTAGAAATAGAATAATTATCTTTGGATGAAAATTTTACATGTACAGTATTGTTCATTAATGGGTTCACGGTAGCTAGCTGCTTTTTTCTGACTTTTCGGAAACGAGACTCCATTCTAGTCGTATTTCATGTGCCAATGGCCAAAATCATAATAATAATAATAATTCTGACCCCTTATAAAAGTAACATAATATTAGTTTGTTCGATTATATCTGAAAGAGTCAGAAAAAAACATTTAGACACCGCGAACCCATTAATGAACATTACTGTACCGATCGATGCTTTTGATTTGTTATTATTGCATTTAAAATAAAAATTATATTATATTCAAAATAAAAAGTATGATGTGTCATAATTTGAGTTCCTCGTCGTGTAATTATTGTAATATATTTACCAAGTAAATTTAAAAAATATAGAATATACCTCTGCTAAACACTATCGCGAATTAATAAAAAAGCATGCGCGGCGCAATTGTGACTATGGTTTGGGACACGACTGGTTAGTGTTCTGGATAGTAGTCACTGCCGTGAAGTATGCACTACTCATGACTCTGTATAGTAGAGCAAAGAGTTAACTTCTGAGAGTGACGATTACTTTTTTATATTTTAATGGCTGACATTTGAGAGCTAATCGTTGGTGTTTTGATTATAATGTTTTTAATATCACTCACTAGAGTGCAGGACACCACTCATTGCTGTCAGAAAAATAACTAATGTTGTCAATACGTCAATGATTGTGGTTTTGTTGGTTATTGAGCCAGTTTATGAATTTTTTTGACTATATTAGTGTTCTGCACAGCAATGAGTAGTTTATTTTTTTCTCCGTGATCTAGACCCCGCGGACTCAGTCCTAGTCGAGCCATAGCACAATAAGCATGTTTATCTTTATCTCTTATATATTGACGCGCTGTTATAAGCAAGAATAAACACTATATATATATGATCTGGAAAACGTACGCATTTGATTTAATTAAAACCCCCAACACATGGTAACAATTTATAATCAACCACAGATAGATTAAAACGCATTTTTAGTTCATTCAAGACGACATCATTATTTTGACCTAACCCGGGCTCGAACCATGATCGCTCGGACTCGCTTGGATTAGTAGTCGCACGCTCTCGCCACTACACCACAGTATCGTGTAGTGAATACTGCCAGATTTCTCTATATTTTCGATCCCGCTATCTAACAGCTCTGAAGCGTTTATGCCTCGATTGATGCGTACTATCATGTTAGTCACTTACATACGTTTCAGAAATTATCGCCAGTAGATACGGATATCCTATTTTGCGATGTTTTAATTGCAGAACTAAAGATATTGCACGTATCATAGATGTTATTATGTTATGTGACTCTGTTCCCTGGTGTTGCCATCTCTGTTACGTATCATCCATGGGTCTGATGTTATATATACCACACATGTCATATTTGCAGAAATATTATGTCCCATGTATGTAACTATGTTATATTTCCGGATCCCTGAAGATGCTTTCAATTTTATGTATCACTTGTGGGTCTCATGTAATGTACATGATACATCACGGAATTAAAGTTATGTTATTTCTCCTCTACGTAACTTTGTTATATTACATTGTTACTTCGTGATGCCCTCAATATTACGTATCATTCATGCATCTTATGTTATGTAAATAATATGTTACATTCTAAAGATATTTCGCATATCAGAGACATAACTATGTTACATTACTCCGATCTCTAGATGTGCTCTTACAGTTATGTATCAGTTATGTATTGGTTTGCTGGGATCTATTGGAAACTCAACTATTTTCATCTGTAACAGAATTCTCTACAAGGATCTGGGCGGTAATGGATTCGGTGCTTTGTTGATTAGTAGACGATAAATTTAATTCCGAAACTATATTATAATCAGTATTAGTCAAGGTTACGTGCGAAATATCTATTGATTCGACTATTTCCATTCCTTGTAAGTCATACAGATCGGAATTCCTATTATCGTCTCTGTTTGTAACTGTTGTCTCGTCTGCTATTTTTAAAATTTTCGCAGGACGACAATTTTTCAACTCATCGAATTTTTCTAAAAACTCTATCTGATCTCCTAATTTTGGTACTAGCTTTTCGATGAACGACTGATTGAGTTTCATGAAATTTTTTTCTGTGATAGCATTATCTGTAAATAAATTAAACTTAAGTTCTTAATAACCATTAGGGTGTCCGTTATTTCCCAAGTTGTTTTTTTTTTTTTGCAACTGCCCCCTAAATTTTTAGTTTATAGCCTGAAAACAATTATGCTATTTTTTTTTTTTTTTTTAAGTGCCATTAAACCCTGCCTGTAGGACGATATTTGTCCCATTTGATCAATGTAAAAATATCGCTGCCCCCTAGCAACAAGATCCTTATTCAGAAACGCTGGGAATCAGATCCTTATTCAGAAAAGCTGGGAATTAGATCCTTATTCGCGACGAAAACCAATAAGATCCTTATTCAGATTAAATTTCAACAAGATCCTTATTCGAGCGTGGCTGAAAAAGTCAGGTTTGCACCAATGCTTCGAATTGGAAAAACGCGGGTTTCGAACCGGGATAAAACCCTGCACCTTCTCTATTATCTAAAAACTTGCATTTCTATACCGCGACAGGTATCTATGAGGACATAATAAAGAAGGTGCAGGGCTTTATCCCGGGTCGGAACCCGCGTTTTTCCAATTCGAAGCAGTGGTGCAAACCTGACTTTTTCAGCCGCGCTCGAATAAGGATCTTGTTGAATTTTAATCTGAATAAGGATCTTATTGGTTTTCGTCGCGAATAAGGATCTAATTCCCAGATTTTCTGAATAAGGATCTAATTCCCAGCGTTTCTGAATAAGGATCTTCTTGCTAGGGGGCAGCGATATGTCCATCGAAAGAGGTCAGAGCAGTAGTAGAATCAACAATATTTGATGAGGTAATGAAAGTAGTGAGCGAAAAAAAAATTAAAGTCTAAAAAGGGCAAAAATCTCATGTTAATCAAATGGGACAAGTATCGTCCTACAGGCAGGGTTTAATGGCACTTTGAAAAAAAAAAAAAATAGCGAATTTGTTTTTAGGCTATAAATTAAAAATTTAAGGGGCGGTTGCAACGAAAAACCAATTTGGGAAATAACGGACACCCTAATAACCATACACCATACAAAATAAAATTAATGTTTGAAAATGGGCCGAGGATATCACAATACATATGATAAAAGAGAGCATGCACAAATAAAGATAAACATGCTGTTAGTCTAAGACCCATATTGAAGTTATGTCACGCACTTGGATTGAAAACACTCTACTTACCAAAGAAATGTTCCGTCAAATAACCCATATCCCACTCCATCAGCTTGGCTTTTACAAAATTATCCGCCATCTCACTGATTTTCAATACATTAATACACGGAGAGAAATGTCAAGTAAATATTCCTATGCAGCATAGTAACGGTTACCATGCTCTATAGTTTGTGTCGCGCCGCTCTTATGTTACCACCTATGTGAAGTTGGCCCCCCCAGTTTGGATTTTTCAACTTTTTTTTTTTTGAATCGCTTGGTGGTCGTTTGGTGGTGTTTGGTAGCTCATTTTTGAGGTTTGGTGGCAAGCGGTTTTTACACAATTTGAAAAACGAAATTTTGGCGTGAAGTTGGCCCCCCCAGTTTGGATTTTCCAACTTTTTTTTTTTTTGAATCGTTTGGTGGTCGTTTGGTGGTGTTTGGCAGCTCATTTTTGAGGTTTGGTGGCGAACGGTTTCTCGAAAATTTGGTAAAAACAAAATTTTGGCGTGAAGTTGGCCTCCCCACATTGACATTATGGATTTTTTTTTTTTTTTAATCGATTGCTGGTCGCTGGCCGATGTTTGGTAGTCGACTTCCCAGGTTTGGTGGCGAATAGTTTTTTCGAGAAACTCGAAATACAAAAAATCACCGTGTAATTGACCCCCTTTCCTCACCACATTGACATTTTGGAAATTTTTTAATCTTGAATCGATCGCTGGTCGTTGGCTGATGTTTGGTAGTCGACTTCCAAGGTTTGGTGGCGAATATTTTTTTTCCGGGAAAATCGGAAGTACACATTACTCATTGGTCCTTCTAATGTTACATTAGGGCAAGCTCCGTTTTGTATGCAATTATGTGGAATATAAAATATTCACATTATACCGTCTCTCACAGTGCCGTCTTTATGCACAGGCCTGAAAGGCCCGGGCTTAGGGCCCCAGGCATCCCCAAGGGCCCCCTGCCAAGGAGTACTTGCTAAAATTTTGAGAAAGCCATCGTTTCGTAAAAATTTACATTACATATTCATTTCATGAGATTTTCGCCGCCTTAAGAGGGCCCCGCCCCGGCCCATCAGGCCTAGAGCCCCGAGGTCGATAAAGACGGCACTGGTCTCTCATCAATTTCCGACTGGCATTGCAAGGTAAGTGACATTCTCTATTGAGCGATATCGCGTCCCTAATCAATGCCATTAGGGCATATCGTCGTTATAGGCCTTTATGGCATACTAATGCTAAAAACGCATATATATAGTTTTCTCAAACTTTGCCTATCGCTGTGAAAACACGAAAATCGCATAGGAAGGAAAAAAATAGTAGTTTTTGTATCAAGGGCGTAAATCCTACGCCCGAGATGCAAACATTATTTTTTGATGCAGTGGGCGGAAAATTCGTATATTGATTGACAAGCATAGTTCGAGGTTTGCAATTGAATGTAAATTGATAACCTTTTAACTGAATCAACCATCGACACTGATGTCTTGGTTTCACTATTTTTTATCACGAATGCGTCACAAACCTCTGAAGGGGGTCCAGGGGCGCAGCCCCTGGTGGGGTCCGGGGCGAAGCCCCGGTAGGGGGTTTGGGGGGCGAAGCCCCCCAACTACCAAAAAAAAATAATTTCCATTAGATACAATAAGAGTAGTGAACGTATTGAAAATCCGAAAAGGATGAACAACTGGAGTGAATTCCCCCCCCCCCCCCCTCCAATAAACATTATATTCAGACAAAAAAAAATAAAAATTTGGCGTAATAATGATGGAATAACATTAATTAGTGGGTGGATACTGATGTATTAGCAAATACAAAGCAGTAGGGCGTGAGAGAGTAGTCAAAAAGTGTTGTTGTTTTTGTGCCTGTAGAGCGCTCGGTCACGCGGCGATTCTATATTATGAGTACGTATTTTGACTTGAAATAAACTCTGTGCAGCGTAGTTTTGTGTAGTATCACTCCAACACTACTCGTTTTAGTGAAAAATAATGAGTTCCGCGAACTTTTATATTACGCTCCCGGAGGCGTGAAACTGGCATTTTACGCCCGCAAAACGAGGCGCAAAATGCCTATTTTACGCCCACTGCATCAAAAATAGTATATTGTGTATCTTGCACACTGTACTTTTCATAATAAGGGCAGGGTATGGGCCTTCTTTGATGCGCGTCGATCGGATGGGGAATGGCGCGTGGTGAGTCGTGTACCACACACTTATAGATATTATATAGATATACTTATAGATCTCCAAAGATAAATCTGTTGTTTGTATCACGTTTGTATACATCAACAGCGTCATTGTATGGTCATGTAACGTCGGCAATGGCCACTAGGCGACACTACGAGTGAGGTGCTCAAAATGGCGCAACCAATCAGAATACAGCAGTCCCCTTACTGATGATGGCTAGCCCCCCGCACCGATATACTGACTTTACGCTCCGTCCATATAATTCTTAGGTTGCCCTAATGTAACATTAGAAGGACCAATGACTAATGTGTACTTCCGATTTTCCCGGAAAAAAAAATATTCGCCACCAAACCTTGGAAGTCGTCTACCAAACATCAGCCAACGACCAGCGATCGATTCGAGAGAAAAAAATTTCCAAAATGTCAATGTGGTGAGGAAAGGGGGTCAATTACACGGTGATTTTTTGTATTTCGAGTTTCTCGAAAAAACTATTCGCCACCAAACCTGGGAAGTCGACTACCAAACATCGGCCAGCGACCAGCAATCGATTAAAAAAAAAAAAAAAATCCATAATGTCAATGTGGGGGGGCCAACTTCACGCCAAAATTTTGTTTTTACCAAATTTTCGAGAAACCGTTCGCCACCAAACCTCAAAAATGAGCTACCAAACACCACCAAACGACCACCAAACGATTCAAAAAAAAAAAAGTTGGAAAATTCTCTCCGTGTAAATTAAAAAAGTCTAATGAAATTGTTGCGCCGACTCGCTGTTCCATACCCGAGCAGAAAATTATTCCGGCATAATTCCGGCCCCGGTCAAACAGCCTGATAAGCTGATCAGGCCCTGATCAGGCAAAGATATCCGGCGCGGATCAGAAATGTAACGCTTCGCGCGCTCCGCCCCTGATCAGGCATTCAAATTGGGCCCTGATAAAGTATTTGAATCAGGCCCTGATCGAGTATTTCAGTCGGACCCTGATTTGGTGCCTTACACTGAGAAAAAAAGTTTGATGTTTCAATTATCTTGGTTTCCATGTTTCAGTAGACCGACAGTAAATTACTCTTACAACATATTTTATATTATTGATGACGTTGATTCGTAGGTTAACAAGTTCGGACGCATTGCAGTGACATGTATACAAATTATATACAAGCCTTATATACAAACGTTGATCCAGTTTAAGCGCTAGTGAGAAATAATTTCTCGTCGGTCGCCACCTATCGGCGAAGTGAAACCCGGAAAATTCAAATCTCTGAAATAAGCTGAACATATGGCTTGAGCTTCTTTCGTCAGGCATGCCTTGACCTCAACTGATCAGGCCCCGATCCGAAGTCAATCAGGCAAAACGCGTCAGGCATGCCTTGACCTCAACTGACTAGGCCCCGATCCGAAATCAATCAGGCAGAATGCATCCGGCATGCCTGAACCTCACCTGACTAGTCCCTGACGGTACCTGATCGGGCCCGGATCAGGACCCCATCCGGCTGGTCTGATCAGGCAGCCCTGAGGGATACCTGACTCGGGCCGGATCAGACATCAGGCAGCCTGATCAAATTTCTGCTCGGGTAGCAGTTCAGCTTACTCCACGTTGTGTATCTGACATACCGACTGCGTGATTCTCGCTTAGTTCACGTAGTAATTCTCACTCGATGCGGTTCTGAGTAAAGCTGACTCGACGGACTAAGTGAAATTCACTGAGTTAGTCGAGTCAATCTCACTTGATGCTTAGTCGAGTAAATGTTACTCGAGAAAATGAGTCGTTTCGACTCATCTTTTCTCTCCGTGTATAAAGCCGGCATCGTTTACAGTGTTTCACTGAAAGCGTGAGAACTTTTTTTTCTTCGTGAGAACTCTAGAGTGATTTTTTTTCTTCAAATTTTGCATATCATCCGTTAGCAAATTTTACCTAAACATTCATACTGTGGAGGCCCTGGCGCTTCAGCCCCTGCTGCCCTCCCTCAAATCCGGCCGTCTTTATTTAAAAATGTCATCGTCCCTTATCTGTGCCTGTACGTTACACGATGCGTGATCACTGACAGCTGCATATTTTGATCACTTTCGTGTGTCGAAGAGATCACGCATCGTCCCGTGTGGAAATGTTTTTCGGGATGTCTAAGGGACCCGATTAATCGACCCCAATTTTATCCAGGACCCGGTTTGGATTCCCGTCAGGGCCCTTGACAGAATTGTCTCGCTTTTTAAATGAGGTCCTTTAGTGGACATATATTCGGGGCCATACTAGATTCCCTAATTGCGCCTGGATTATCTTATCTCGTCCATATTATACCCCTACAATTAGCCCTGTGAGGTCCCCATGTTGGCCCTGCCTCGTCCCCACGTTCACCCGTCACTTCCCTAGAATACTCCTGTATCTTATAAATAATATACACGCATATTTTCAAAAAAAGACATAGGGGAATGTGGGGCAGAACGGGCAGTGAGGCAAAACGGGCACCGAAACAAAAAAAAAATAATGTGGTCGGAAATGATTTTTTATAAAATACGGCGACGTATTTTGGATCAATAATGACAAAAAATTTTTTTTCAATTAAAAGACAAAAATTAAAATGAAAAAAAAAACGATTTTTTTTGTCATTATTGATCCAAAATACATCGCCATATTTTATAAAAAATCATTTCCGACCACATTTTTTGTTTGTTTTGGTACCCGTTTTGCCCCGCTGCCCGTTCCGCCCCCCGTTCCCCTAAATGTGTTTTATTGCCAGAAATGTTTACAAAACATTCTTATGTTAGAAAGTAATGCCCTGACAGTTTTTATTAAATTATTTTGTCCGCTTATTTCTCTGCTTCTAACGGCTTGCGTGAATTGCGTTTTCCATCCCAATCTTTAGAATCGCCCAAACATTTTGCGAGGGCGTTGAAATACAACGTTTCAGTCACAGTTTCAGTATTGGGGAGCGCGCCTCTTATGAACTCTGAAATTAATAAAATGAGTGAGTAACAACTACGGCTAATAAAATCTGTAATCCAAAAAGTAATCAATCACCCAAATTAAATACATGCCAAAAATGTCTGTGGAGAACTGCGACCCCTTTAGTATGGTTTTACAGCCTTTCTTCTTCGATTCTCTGACTGCAGTGCATTTCATGGCCAACTCTCTACCAAAGAATTTTTTCAGAACAGAGTTGATTGTCTTCTTCATCGTAGATTCAATCACACAGTCAAGAGCTGCTTTCTGTAAAAACAAATCGTGAATGTTCAACCTATAATATATAATAAATCATGATACTATTACTTGAAATAATAATCTTACGAAATCTGTGTGAAACTCTGCCTCTTCTTTTAAACGTAAATCGAATGCCTCACATTCCGCAGCTGTGAGGAGTTTGACATATCCATATTTTTCGTTGAAAGCATTAGGCGTTACTACATGGGCAGTCTTATTTTTCATCGAACGTTCCATAGTATGTCGTAGTTCTTGTATTTCACCCTTTAAAGCCTGAATTTCAACTATCGCCTTCTTCGTAGAAAGGTACGTCAATTTTGCGATATCTTCTGTAAATACGAATCAAATATTCAAATTACTAAATGCAAAAATGTGATCAGATCAAACAGAGTACTAGAAATCTAATTTTATGTTGTATTGAGATCACATACTTTCGCACAAAACTTCGAGGTTTTCAAAGCCTTCGTCTTGAACGACACGTGTGCCTGCGAATTGAACCCCATTCCTTGTGTTGTGGTTGTCGACTTTTGCTGACGGTTTTGTCTGTCGACTCAGTGGATTGAACGTTATATTTGAACCAACAACTCCTTCATTCATTGCACGTTTGCCAGCAATTATTTTATTTATATTTTCACCCCGTTCTATCGAGGTCTCTACTGAGTTGACGATCTTTGAATGACTTAGACTAATTACACTTGATGACGATGGTCTTGTTGGAGCTGATTGACTGAGTTTACTCTGAGATGAAGGGAGAGTCAATTTCGGTGGCTGAATTTTTTTTGATTTTTCTGACACGCAGTTGTTATTTTTTCTTGCATTTGGTTTATTCACCTTAGTTCTTCGTGCATCTTTGCTTTTTTTTTTTGGGGCTTACAAGGAGAAGTCTCTGAATCGCTGGTACTGTAAGCATCATCGTGTGCTGAAAAGGTGAATGATGCAATGAAAATAAATGAAAATAGTAGATTGTGTATCACGGAAGAAAAGTGGGGAGTAGGTATATAAAATATTTCTTCGTGTGCACCGTGGTATACAAGGTACTATTATCGAACTGATTGTAATAGACTAATAGCATAGATCGTTACGCACAGTTTTCATGATCTTCTCCTGAAATCTCTGGCTCTGCATCAGATAGTGACTTTGCCTCCGCCAGCAATTTCAAAACCTCAGACTCCTTTGGAGTGGCATTCTTATAATATTGCACAGTTCGTGCAGCTTTAGATATATCGTCGTTCTCAGTGTCCGTTGTGAAAACAAATTTTTGTTTCTTCAATTGGTTAACTCTCTTTATTGCTTCAGCATGAGTCTCTATAATATGAAAAATATAAAGGCATACAAATAGTGAACTTATACACAGAATCATCTTTCAAAACCAAAAAAAAAACGTCTTACTTGCACGTCCAACACAATCGACCTGAAATTCTGGCCAAGACGACGGGGCAGGAGACTCCATTTCAATTAAACTTCTAATCAATTTTTTATCTTCCTCGTCATAAGGACCATCCATATAACGTGTCATGATGCATCCCAAATTTTTGTTGAACTCAATCCATGTACTCGGAACGAATTCGATTGATCTACTACCATCCTCAGTTACGTCATTAATAAAGTGAACAATTTGATATGGATATGTTTCCGACACTGAAAAAGTTGAAAAAGTATTGTAAAAATTTACGCATGTATGATTTTTCACATACAGATACAAAAGTCAGGTTATGACCTTCGAGAATTATACGCGTTGTCATCAGATTGATAATTATTATATCTTTGCATTATTGAAGAAATTAAGAGTAAAGTTGAAAGGTACTTACTTTTATCAATTATCGTGGGCGTAAACGTTGTGAAAGCAAATTATCAGAGGAATCGAACCCAAGCGGCGTAAAAAATATTGAAAGTTTAACCCGCGTTTCCGCGGGAACCAAACAGTTGAAGGCGAACAATGCTATTCGAGCTGGCAGTTATGTAGCTATCGATCGATATTGGCGATGATCGAGTGATTCGTTAATTATTAGATATATATAATAATATAACCACCAAAAAGTCTTTGTGTTATTTTATTATTAAAAACATGGAACGCGATAAAAGAAAAATTGCACGTGACCGCAAACGTAGAAATAGATCATTTTTAAAAAATGTAAAAGCTGATATAGAGGAGGTACTGCAGTTATTGTAAGTTGTATTCTCTTTTATGCAAAAAAAAGTTCACACACTATTAATAGAAATTCATGAATGAATTATACTAGAACAGTTCGCAGGACTTCTGAGGGTAGCGACCACGATGATCGCGAGCATTTAAATAGTCAAGAAACTGTCAACACCAATGATTCCGAAGGTAGTTTCGACGAATATTGCATGGACAACTATGTATACGGAAGACATTTTGAAGTCCATTCGAATCAGGAACGTCAAGAAATACAACGACCTAAAGACATGACCGTTGATGATACTTCAGAATCATCGACTGTTTCAAATCCACCAGTAATACAACGACTTCATCAATGGGCGATTGAATCAAACATAAGCCAGAAAAATTTAAGCAATTTATTGGTCATACTCAAAGACGGGTAACTGCCTGACCTGCCTAATACAGCCAAGACGTTTCTGAAAACAGCACAAGCATCTTATGATATTGAAGAAATGGAAGATGCTCTAAGCTCTGAACCTGGACAATTTGTATATTTTGGTATAGCACAGGGACTAGGAAAGTGTTTAGCTGATTTTCACGAAGGCGATATCTTGTTACTCATCAACGTAGATGGCCTTCCGATATCCAAATCGGGATCAAAAACATTCTGGCCAATTTTATGTAAAGTATTCTTTGAGCCAGACATATATAAACCTTTCGCAGTTGCTATTCATCACGGATCGAGTAAACCGAAGAATATAGATGAGTACTTTGCACGGTTTATTGAAGAAATTAATCAGCTGCAACAGGAGGGCTTCATGAAAGATGGGAAGACTTTTAATGTTTCCGTGAAAGCTGTCGTCGCAGACACCCCAGCTCGAGCTTTGTGCAAGGGAACGAAATGGCACGGAGGCTACAGGTGCATGCGAGAGGTGTACAGTATATGGCACAGGAATCAAAAAGAGGACGCAAAAATTTAATTCAACAGGACAAAGAATGGTACACTCAACTAAAATTGTATATCCTGGAATAGGCTATACAAAAAGAACTAACACATCGTTCAGAGGCAGATTAGATCCTGAGCATCATACTGGTCTTTCACCGTTGGAAGATATACTACCAGAATTAGACATTATTAAACTATTTCCATTAGATTTTATGCATTTGGTCTGCGGTGGAGTAACAAAAAAACTCCTTGAACTCATAACATCTGGCCCATTGAAAGTAAGGTTAGGGGCCAGAAGCAGGCGAGAGCTCGCACGCAGGTTGATTTGTTTCAAAGCCCAGACACCAAAAGAGTTTCAGAGGAAACCACAGTCAATCAATTACCTTGCGAGATGGAAAGCCACCGAATTCAGGTTCTTCCTATTATATTGCGGTCCGATCGTTTTACGAAAGTTATTGCCTTCTAAATTATATAAACATTTCTTGTTATTGCATACCAGCTTCAGGATTCTGTGTAGTGAACGGTTAGTTATGCTGTGCAAAGATAAAGCTCGAAAATATTTAGAAACCTTTGTATTGACGTTGCCGCTCTTGTATGGAGAAGAAGCACAAGTTATTAATATGCACAACCTCCAACATATTGTCGATGATGTGGAAAATCTTGCCTGTGACTTGAGCAAAGTTAACTGCTTCCCTTTTGAAAGTTTTTTGGGGAGAATGAAAAATGCAATAAGAACACTTAATCGACCATTGGAGCAATATTGTCGCCGACAGCATGAAAAAAATCTCATTCCATGTAATCCAACAGAGATCCCTATTCAATTCAAAATCATTAAGAGTACTGTTAAAGACGGGAAAATATTTGTAAAATCAATGACATTGAATTCCTCTTTCTTTATCACAACAAGTACACCAAACAATGTTGTACTTCTGAACGATGGTTGTATAATGGAGATATCAAAAATATATGGTGAAAATCAATTCCAAAAATCTCTCTATATAGAAGGAAAAATTTCTAAAAAAAAAGTTGACATTTACAATTATCCACGTAATTCATCCAGTATTGGAGCATGGAGAATTCCAGAGCAAACTTTAAAAGATACAGTTTATACATTGACTAGCATCGAGAAAAAATTGGTAACATTGCGATTGTCCTTAGAGCCCAACGGAAAACTCAATACTTATGTCCTGACTTTGCTTCGTGTATAAACGATAATTCAAATAAAAATGTATATGAGTGGTTCTCCCGAAACGATCATTTTTCGGGCTGAAAAATGAAACAAACAAAAATAGTTTGTTTTCACTGAGAAACCTCTAGATGAGCTTCAGGTTGAGTTGCTGAACCGTAATAACCCCATGGCCAAGCTGTTTTTTTTTTTTTTCTGGAACTTGAAAAAAATTCAAAAAAAAAATTTGAAAACGAAATTTAAAAACGAACTAAAAATAATTTTCATGTCAACTCATGAATAATAAACTAGGTGGTGTCATTACTCTGTGAGATTCGTCATTTCCCTGGATGTCCACGCCCAGGGGAATGACGCCCAGGGGAATGACGATTTGGACGATTTTGAATGTGCTACGTGATATGCAACGTCTTTCTAATCTCATAACGCGGCGGTGAGTTGATACTCAATAGTTTTACCTGAAAAAAAATATAATGATTTATTTCAATCATAAATGTACACTTGGCACTTACCAGGGGAATGACGCGCCAGCTTGTGACAATGACTTATGGCACTTTGCCTCGACGAAAAAAAACGAAAGGAATCAAAACGTCGAATAAACGATTGATCAGCTTGATGAAATAGATTGAGATCGCGCTGTTCTGATAGACATCATAAGCTAACGCTGTGTGTTTTCGTAAATATTGACTAATTTCCATAGGGCCAGAGGAATGACGGAACAACTCGAGTACAAACTTTTATGTTATATTCTGACGCATCTGTGACATATTTTTTTTTTTAGGTTTCAGAAGAGTGATATTAATACTAACTAGTTTCCGGAAATATCCATAGTTTCATCATTAAACAATTTTGAGTACCCTTGTAGCCTATGAGAATGCGCGAAAATGTAAAAGGTATGTGCCAGGGGAATGACTTTTAGGGGTCTTGCACAGAAAAAAAACGGTGAATACGATTTTTTTATAAATAATCTGTCTTTTAAACATTTTTATAAACGTAATTTACTCTTATGTTTTGAAAAAAAATCAATGAAATTATATATATTATAGAAGATATGGGAAGGTACATGTAAAATGATTGTCTCGGGAGAACCACTCATATATGTTTGAGTTATAATATTTTCGTCTCTTTTTTTTTACAAACTGGGCCTCCATTAGTCTACCTGATCAAGACCCGATTACATTTTTTGTAGGAATTAGCTAATGCCCTGTTAGCACCTGCCCGGGCCCTTCATTGGTGCACCCATCGAGTCCCTGTTATTTCGTACCATGGAAACTAATAAGTACCTTTTTAGGACCCTCTGTGGCAGTTATGGAGA
Organism: Tenthredo livida; assembly: GCA_963992785.1. Taxonomy (NCBI): domain Eukaryota; kingdom Metazoa; phylum Arthropoda; class Insecta; order Hymenoptera; family Tenthredinidae; genus Tenthredo; species Tenthredo livida. The sequence continues at coordinate 9,139,545 of OZ023073.1, forward strand.
CTATATGTTAGGAGACCGATCTCCGTATCACGAAAGTGGTCCGAGTTCCTGCGCTCAGCACAGTATACCTATATATATTGTATACGATATCATACGACGCGCCTCTACCGATAGCGACAAACACTAAACGTGGCGGTCGATTTTCAAAGACTATACTAGATTATTCAATGTAATAAATGTAACGAACACGTTGGAACTAAACTTAAAATATTTTCTATAGTATAACTATCATTCCCATCTATGTAAAAACGATGGAACTTTCAAATTGGCAACAAGTAATGAGAAGTTTTTGATTTGGTTTATTCCAATAAAATGTTTTTGGTCTCTTCTGTAAACCAGTGTTTTCTGAGATACGAGGTTACGTCAGAGTACCGACGATATGGAGTCTGTGATATTTAAATAACAACCGAATCCCGCGGTTGCCATGGTGACCAAGGCTTTTGCTTAGCGCCACTAGAGGCGCGTCGAATGATATCGTACATTTCGCTATAGTCATACGAAAGTTACTATAGCTCGATTAGCGCAATAAACGGGGACGCTTTTCTGGGGATGGTAGGACTCAGTTCGGTCTCCCAACATATAGTCTCCATAGTGGCAGTATTCTGGAAATCCCTGTGAGGGATTCCACTTCAAAGCCGTTACAGGGCCCGTCTATTCTTTGGGCTTCCCGAACTATTTTCCACACGGGTAAATACTCATTTCGCCGCCTGCAATTCGGACAGGAGGATAAACATGAATTCATATTAATATGAATCATCCAAGCGATTCATAAATGATGAGTAATACGCGCGTTCCCGACTGGAAATTCTGACGCGGCCTCTTCCAGGCAGTGGTCAGGCACGCCTTATTCCCGATCAGGGCCACATAAGGCTGCCTGCTCAGGACCTGACCAGGAATGTAACGTGCCGTTCCACTATAGCCTGATCAGGCTGTATAAATCAGGCCCTGGTCGGGACACTATTTGACTATACTTGTTCAGGGCGTTCTGGGGGTCTTTCGAGGCCCTCGCGCGATTCTCCTGATAAGACCAGAAAAACCTCCCAAGGCCCACACACGGCTTCGGAATGTATTATTATTACTAATTTTTGTAGTAGTCCCTAATTTATATTAAAAAAAAAAAAAAAAACAGAAATCGACATATTTAGGGGAGAGAGGTAATGAATGGGACACCTTTTATAAATGTTGAGTTTTTTCATTTTGAACAAAATAGCATATGAAATAAGATGAGTGGGTAGGTGGTCCAAAAAATATCTTACGTGTTATGAAGCAGAAATATGCGATTATTTATTTAAAAAATTGATCTCGAATTTGATTAAATATTGGTTGACATTGATGAACATTTCGCTATAACTTAAGTTCATTTTCGTTGATCGATTTCGTTTTTGAAATCCGATTCAGTTGATCCACGGAACTACCGGAATGTGACTCCTACTCCGACAGTCCCGGTCGGATTCTGACCCGGCGACTTTTGTACTCCGGCTGATAGCGACACCTTTCCATCTTTGTTCTCGAGTACCGTGTGCTCGTAGCCGAGGCCGTAGGAAGGACGGTGATCTCCAGGACCGTCGATAATCTTGTTCACGCTGGCGCTAACAGTGCCCTGAGGAGTCGGATGATAAGTACCTTGTAATCCAATAGTTGGCTGCTGCACGGTCAACCTCGAGCCATCCGAAATCAATAGTGCCGAGGCTCTCGCGTCGAGTGTTCCACGGTCAGTGTCGATCAATCTTCGCCCATAGCCGACGTTAAGGCCACTACTTCCTGCTGGATCGAAGTTAAAGCTATTCCGAGAGGGGGGTTCTGGAAAGTTGAAAGTCGGTCGGGGAGCTGACGGGAAATATCCTCCTGATCCATAAGGACTTGGAGCTGGGGGATGGTAGCTGAAGTCAAATCCTCCGAATCTCTGGGGTTCTGGATTCGCCGATCTTTCGAATCGGGTCTGAAATGTTGGAACGGAAATGACACCCGAGGGTTTCCAAAAGTTTCATAGATCAGGGAAAGTTTATGAAAATACTCACAATGTATCCTGGACTAGGATATGATTCAACCAGCGCTGTTACAGCGATAATTGTCAAGATTATGGGTACCCGTGCAGAAATTTCTTGGGGAAAACTTCGGGGCCTGACCAGGGTCCCCTAACAATTATCGGGCCCAGGTCAGGCTGCCCGGACAAGGCCCGTTCGGGGCTGTAACGCTTTGGTCGGTGAGGCCTGATCGGGTTACCCTAGTCGGGCCCTGATAATGGTGCCCTAATCAAGCCCTAAAAAAATTAATTCAGATATCCAAAATCAATTAAACATAATATATATTTCGTCAATCAACACCTACTAATCGCAGACAATCGCACAATGATACAGAGTGAGAATTTTAAGATTAGAAAAAAACGCCGCATATTTTTGTTGTGACCGGGATTCGATCCGGGGACGCTCGCATTCGCTTGGATTACTAGTCGCACGCTCTACCGACTACGCTATACTACCTGTTGAGAACACAAGTCACTTTTTCGTAACTATTTTCAACTTTGTATCTGTCTGAATGATATCAGTGTAATTATGCAGTTAAGATATCTTAACTAAACATCCGTAGTGCAAATATCTTCTTAATTTAATTTCTTGCCTTGAGATCCACGAGCACTTACTGAATTTCACCTCGTGTAACTTGGAAAATGGGGTCAAAATTTCTTTCTTCAATCGTTTGATGAATTAATTTGTGTCATAGAACACGTTGAATAAAGTTGTAGCAAAATCGGAAACATCGAGGTCAAAAACTTTCCGGTCTGACGTGGAAAGGATCATATGTGTACGCATGCGACCCGCATGATGTTCTTACTAATGCAACACTAGGTAACCCTACTTGAGGATGCCATATGCAATCTGAATTAGGGACTTAAAGAAGCGAAACTGGGTGATACTATTAACGGACACCGCACGCCCCCTTACCAGGGCCATGAATAGCCCTGCACTAGGAAATCTTATTTAGGGAGGCGACATGCCAACCCTGACAGGGCCTCGATAGGGTGCCACTGGGCAATCATGATTATGGATGCCGTATGCACTCCCTAGGAGGGCCATAAAAAGGCTGCACTAGACAATCCTACTTAAGGCTGCCACATGCTAACCAAACCAGGGCCGTAAAAAGGCTGCGCTAAGTCACCCTACTTAAGGACGCCATATTCTGGACGAGTCGGGCCCTGCTAAGGTGTCCTTCGCCGTACGGGACCCCTATCAGGGCCCTGCTAATATTAGGGGCAGCCCTAACAAATTTCTGCACGGGTACGGTGAAAGTCATTTTCGTTAGCTCTCTGAAAAAAAAAGTACCATCCGTGAGATTTGAACATCTATTTCCACGTATTGCTGTGAATGGGTTAATTATTGTGTGGCTTCTGTATCACCCAATCTTGGCTTACGTTAAAAGTTTGGTGAAGAGTTGGAGTGAACCTTAGACCATACAGGATGGACCGCGCATTGCCTATGCTAAAGCATTGTAAGATTGTCGCTCGGTAATGAGAATGAAGGACAGACGTGAACACACGATACTGGATCGTTCGTCGGACAAGGACGCAATAGTCCACTAGGGGAGTAGCGCTTATGGGTGAAGCCCATGACACAAGAAAAGCCGCGCGCCGTAAAGACCCTCGCACACTAAACGCAGTGTGCCGTAAAGACGGATCACCTACAGGCCGTACGCTCACTCACACAATGCGCCGTCCAATCACAGGCATGTGTGAGTGAGCGTACGGCCTGTAGGTGATCCGTCTTTACGGCACACTGCGTTTAGTGTGCGAGGGTCTTTACTCGGCGGCACTAATGCGCGGTCCATCCTGTATGTCTATAGATATCTAAGGAATGGACTTATATCTTACCTACTTCAGCTGCAGGGTGTGTGCTGCTTCCGATTTTGACTGTGCTCTTCATTTGAGGAACGTCTCATTTTATAGTCAAAAAAACTGTATGATAACGCCGGGGAAGAACTCTTCACTGCCATATCAAATCTTCACTGGATTCCCCTTTGCGAGTTCATAGTTCAATAAAGTGCACGCGCTAATAATCATCTCTAATTGCTTCAAACTTCTTTCAAGTTATCCCAATAATATGTATGTGCTACTTGAGTGGTAACACCATTACTTCAATGAACAAAAACACAAAGGTTCTTTCACCACGAAGGAACCAGTAACACCTATTGTCAAAAAAAATATACCAACAGATATTCAGTTGCAACGACTAAATACTCATTTCGCCGCCTGCAATTCGGACAGGAGGATAAACATGAATTCATATTAATATGAATCATCCAAGCGATTCATAAATGATGAGTAATACGCGCGTTCCCGACTGGAAATTCTGACGCGGCCTCTTCCAGGCAGTGGTCAGGCACGCCGTAGTAGTCCCTAATTTATATTAGGAAAAAAAAAACAGAAATCGACATATTTAGGGGAGAGAGGTAATGAATGGGACACCTTTTATAAATGTTGAGTTTTTTCATTTTGAACAAAACACACATATTTTTAACTTGTAACAAAATCAACTCCAGCTCTTTATAAATGAAGTTAGGAATATGAAAATATAATTTCTTTTGTCATAGAGTCTTGAAACCTATGTATACATAAGGTAACACATGTCCCATTCATTGGCGAAGTGATGCTTGAATGGGACGCTATAAATATTGAATCGGACGTCGTATTTATGCTAATTAAGTTCGCTCAAAAATCACTTCAAGTAGAATTTATCAGAGATCTCTCTGGTAATCGATCAATCTGCATTCTCGCGAGCCTCACATGTGTAGAACATCTTCCTACTACCACCATTAGATTCACCACAAATCCACTTTCTGCATGTCCCATTCAATAATAGCACGTAATTGGGTAAAATGCAGTGAATATACCAACGGATCGAACATCTTCACAAAATCAGTGACCGGAACATTGTAGGGGATGAACGACTGTATATAAATACATTAAGTGACTGTAAATAACTGCAATAACAAAACAATAACAATCGGTAACGTAAATGTAATAAGCACTCACTTTTTTTGATCTTAACTCTATATCGTAATCTGCCGTCGGAACAAACACGTTCTGACTGAATAGCATATGGGATTTGACAACGGCAAAACCAGTGACACCTGATGGTATTTAGTTATAAATTTTCCGAGGCCTACTTCATACCTATCTCGCAACTGTCCCATTCAATAATCGTCCCATTTATTACCTCTCTCCCCTAATCGTCAGTTGAGCCTACCTACGCATGATATCGATGAAATCGAAATATTCACCCACTGAAAAAACCGCTGCATTTTTCATCCCCGCCGAGACTTGAACCTACGTCCGCTCGATTACTAGTCGCACGCCCTAACCACTACGCTAAACTATCGCATGGCATATAACTCAATACTCCCCTACTTGTTCAGAGCCCATCAAAGTGTCAAGTTATTATTCGAAAAATTTCAATGTCATCAAAATTTGGTATTTGCAGGACTAGATTGAAGTCCTTGCATATAGTATTACGATTAATGACTAAATATTATATCATATTAGGGTGGTCCTTGAAAAGAAAATTTTTTGATTCACCACCTGGAAAGTTTCTTTTTTGTGTAAAAACATGAGGGACATGTGTCACAAAATATGCAAATTTGGAAACAAACTGAATAAACAAAAAATTTTGAAATTTTGAAAAAAATTTGTAAAAAATCAAAATTTAAAAATATTTTTTTTAAAAAATCAAAGTTTTTTCCATAATAAATGTGATTTTTTCAATGCTTCGTGTACGATACTTTCACTACGACGTTACTGATGCGATACACGCAATCCAGATTTACTACCCTAGTAGCAATACCTGCATTAGCAGATTTCTGCAGATTCTGCTTCAAGAATCTTATTGCAGTATGTTCGCAGATCTGTTGAAGACCCTTCAGAGTATTTTACTGAGTACAGTATATAAGCAGAACAATTGAAGGATCTGTATTAAAGCTGCAGCTTTATATATGGGCGAGTTCCATATGAAATGTATAATTGGTTGTCCACACCCCTTTCGATTTGTCTCAAACTTAGTCAAGTTGAGTAATGGGTTGAAAAAAAAATTCCTCTAAATAATGAAAATTCGACCTTTTACAGGTCGCGAGTAACACCGATTCACAAATTTTTAATTATTTTTTTCAAATCGCTGTAGCTCCCAAACTACATGTCCGCGCCTGAAAATCAAGTGGGTCAAAAGTTTTGTAATTTGATGTACTTTCCGATGTTGCCGCTAGACAAAGTCGCTTTTCAGTTGATGGTGAAAAAAACGCGAAAAATGCGATATTGATCTCGTTCCCCAAACTTTTCTGGGGTCTATTTTTCATCATAAAATGCGGCTATTTTTCCCGCAAATTTCCGTGTAAAGAAAAGTCACGGGACTCAACTGGTTGAAGAGATATGAGGGAATTTCTAGGAAAAACCGACCGGATTTTGACGTTTTCTGAATTTGAATTTTTCAAAACTATCGAAACTTTTTTTTACGTGAAATGGACGTAAAAAGAGCCAACACTATATAGGGTGGTCCCAAATTTGGGTTATGCAATAAATATAACTATTTTGGCAGATATTTCTAGAAGACTTTCATTGAAACTAATAATATCGATGCTCTCGGTAGAAAAGTGTCTGACTCCACTTTTTTTCAAAAGGCATTTTTTTGTACGTCATGTTGAGAAATATCATTCTTCATACGTTTTTTGGCTTTCCTGAAAAATTTACAAGAATGGAGTTAGACAATTTGCTAATTAGAACGTCGATGTGTAAGCTTAGTGGTAAGCTTAAGAAGCTGCGTAAGCTCACAGAATTGAAGTTGAATACCTCCACTTGAAATAAATGTTCGAATTATCGCTCAAATTTGAACATAATAGTATCGTCTCAAGCAACAGTTCAGATATTTTTCCAACATTAGTTTTTCACTTTAATCCTGAAGCTGTATATTGGTGAGCGGGATTGAAATGGAGAAGAACCTTAAGCGATCTACTAGCACTCTGCAGAATAACTGGCACTCTGCAGAATAACCCTGGTAGAATTCCTGATAAATAAATCCCGTCCTATTCCGCTTGTATATATATGGATTTTTGCAACGTATTGTATCTCGGATATCCGTTCGGATACATCCGGATAAAATACGTAGACAAAAACCATATACAATCGAAAGACCGTATTTATATTTAACTGACATTTTTATCTAATAAGATTCTGCACTGAAGAATCTCATACACGGAGAAAAAAATATCGCTGTCATAGCGATCAAGTGGATCGCGAACGTAGTATCGTGATTATTACAAAACACTTTCATCATTTTCACGATACTGTAACCTGATTTGCTGTATGCTTTATATCTCTATAATAACTTTTTACGTTATCGTCATAATCATTATACATATACTGTTATACACGAAATGGTAAATACTCATTACCCGATCCAAGTGTATTGTGAATTTGACGAAACGTATAGCGATCATAAGGAAACATTTCCTTACTACAGCGAAACGGATCGTGATTATCACGATCCACGCCTTCAGCGCCAACGAACATAACCAAGTTCCTTAGTCCTGACTGTCATAAACTAAACGAAAATTTCAAATGAATCACGCTTGAAGAGAAATTAGTATCTATGTTGAATAATAATAATAAAAAACATAATATTCTTTAATAAAATATATTTTGTGTTCACAAATTAAATACAAAATACTAATCTATAATAACCTCAAATTTTGAAGCATAATATTTACCAATATAATAAGTGTAAGTTAGCTTTTCATGACATCGTCACATGCACGATTTAGTGAAAAGTCACTATAAGGAAACGGAATTCCAACCATAGCAATATAGATGCTCACTATCCAAATCCATGTGGATCGTGATTATCGCGATCCACATGGATTGAGCATATGCGTATACAAAGTATAGTCACACGAGTATCGTGATAATCACTATACTGTTTCGTGATGAGAGCGATATTTTTTTCTCCGTGTAAGATTCTGCACTGAAGAATCTCATAAGATCTGCACTGAAGTATCTGATGTCAGCCCCACACTCAAATGTGGAAGTAGTCCACTAGTGGTCTTCAGTAAGATCTGCAGAAGACCTGCAGTAAGACTGCGAGCAGACTTGAATCATTTTGCTACTAGGGATGAGTCTCAAATGGAAATGAATTGCTACAAGTATCGATTGTTGATTTGAATATGAAGAACCAATTGCAAAAATTGATAAAACATGAAAAAATGTCTCAAAATGAACATGATCTTTTGAATTAAATTGAAGATACGGAAATACGGAAGTGAAAAATGTAAAAACGAAAGAAAATTATGAAATTAAAAAATACGGTGTGTGAAAATGAACTCACTTTTCAATCTTCCGTTGACAGAACTTTATTTTATGAACATTTTGGATCGCAACCTACCTTTTTTTTTACAAATTTCTCTTGTTAGTCGTTGGGTACAGCTGTCGATGATTTTTCACGATCTGTAGGAGACATTGCTTCTGTTCTTCGTTTTTTGTCAATATCTCGTTATACTCCTTAATCAGTACCACCCCTCGCTCATTCAACAATCAATACTTGTGGCAATTCATTTGAGACTCATTGATACGCTGGAGACTTTGTAAACGTGAAAAGGTGACTATTGTCGTCAAAAACGGCAAAAAAAAAAAATTAGACCAAGGTAAGTCGGAAAACGACCTTCCGTCGTTTAGGGGATGAGTCACGCTTTGAAATAAGCTGAGAGAGACAGACATCGGACATTTTTTGGTTGCTTGACATCATTTTGAACGAGAAACAATATTTTTCACGTGCTAAAATTAGATGAGAATCCTAAAGCTTCGTTGAGCGACCTCTGAACTTCAAGTTACAGCGCCCTCCTTGAACGAGGAGCTCTTCAATGTCAAAACCTAAAGTTTTGAGTGGTAGGAGCGAAAAAAAAATCAAAGTCAATTTTCGACACACCCTAACATACCTATTGAAATTTTTCTCCCGTTTCTGAGCCTTTTGAAAAATCTTCTCTCCCATACCCGAAGAGGGAGAAGAAATGTCGTAGCTTCAGTTGACATTGAAGGTAGTAGTCTCGTCGAAAGTTATCAACAAGCCCTTAGGATCTGTGGATTTACTCTTTCTCGCCGTAGGTCTTACTGCTTTTTCTATCCACGGAATATTTCTGCCGCCTGTGCTATACAGATTATCGGAATTACCAATACTCCGGTTCCGACCTAACGCACACACGAGCGCACCCACGCTACCGAACTATCTACTAGCGAGGGGAATCCAGAAAAGATGTAACTTGAAGTGAATATAGTTCTTCCCCGACCTTATCATTTTATTCTTTTTCGGCTATATAATGAGATGATTGTCAAGTGGAGAGCACAGTCGAGATCTACAGCAACGTATAGACCCTGCAGTTGAAAAAGGTAAGATTGGTTCACTCCAAGAGTTTGCCAAACTTTGGTTTTAGGTAAGATTTAAACTTTATAAATGGTCGAATTTTTTCAGACAGCTAATAAAAATGAGGGCTACAGTTTTGATCATTTTGGCAATCGCCTTAACAGCATTAGTAGAATTATCTCTGGGGCGAGGAAATAACCGGCGACCTCCTCCCTACATTGTGAGTACTTTTTTCGAATTTCTGATACTCATCATTCTCATATGTCCGTTTGAAAATTTCAGAACAATTGGCCTCCTCCCAAAACTCGATATGCAAGATCAGCTAGTCCGGAACCTCAAGGATCATTCGGCGCGAATTTTGGAGCGCAACAGGTCCCGGGTCAGAATTGGCAGTCGAATCTTGCATTGCAGGGAAGTTATCGGTTCCCAGAGTCGAATCCTCGAGGATCTATCAACGCTAACTGGCAGAAGAATTTCAATGGCCCAGAACGTCGGCCTTCCTACGGCCTCGGCTACGAGCACACGATATTGCAGAACAAACATGGATCGTTGGGCGTATCACTCGGAACCCACAAATCACCGGGTCAGAATTGGCAGTCTAATGTTGGAATCGAAGGACGCTTGCGGTTCCGTTGAGAAGCCGAATCAGAATTCGAACAAGACCTCAACGAACAAGAATGAATCAAGTGCTTGTAATATGCGTTCATCAATCTATCTTCATATTTTCACGCTCATTTCACACACATTTTTATAAATAAATAGTTGTATGTCTCTTGCATAATTCTTAGAATGTGTTTTCTGTATGAACGTATTTATGATCGGGTCTGGCATCAGGCCTGATCATACATGAACAGGCATGATCATGTCTGGCAGCAGGCGTAATCATACATGAACAGACATGATCATGTCTGGCATCAGGCATAATCATACATGAACAGGTATGGTCATGCATGATCAGGCCTGAACGTATTGGGCGCTTCAGGCCTGATCATTCATGATCATGCATGATCATGTCTGGCATCAGATATGAACAGGCATGAACAGACATGATCATGTCTAATTTCAGGCCTGATCATACATGAACAGGCATGATCATGTCTGAACATTTTTTCCCGGGGCTATAACAGGTAAGGAGCGTACCAGGTTTTAGAAAGAAAATGAACCGCGTAATGTGACAAATCATGTTTAATTCAAATGGGGAAATTCGAAGGCTTTAAGGGGGGTTACTTTGGATTAAGATAGGTATCTTTTGGTTATTGGCCAGAATTATCTTAAAATGGCAGAAACAATAAAAAGAAATGAAAGAAGAACTTCGTTATTATTCATAAAATATATATTTATTATTCAAATTGGTAATATCGAATTACACGTCATCGATCATCAAATTATCACATTACAGGTCAAATATTTTCGTCATATGTAATTTTACAATCCTTATATCTATGTGGACTACCTAAATCCTTAAGCTAGACTTAGTCGAGCCCGACTTTGGGCTCCTGTTAACTCTGCTTACGAAGCTACCCTTGCGGTCAACGGCTGGCGGGCCGACCTTAAAACTAGCCTGGAAAACAGGGAGAGCGACAGAGTTTCCCCGAAAGGACTTCCCGAGTCCGCGTGTCGCGGGAAAAAGCCCACCCTGGAAAAGCCTGCGTCTCTCCCTGCGTAGGTGACGGCGAGCGCGTCTCCGGAGGTTCGGGTCGCCCCGACACGCGTTCATCCACCTCCGGGATACGTGCGACGCGTTGACGAGGGAACCCCCGTCCAGGAACCCGAATATCTTCTGCGAGATCTCCAGGGGAAGGTCTGCGACGAAGTCCAGGTCCGGGGACCCGGCGCCGATAGCGAACAACAACGAGCCAAAGGATTCCATGTTACTGGTGTGACGGCGAGTTGTCGAATGACTCTCCCAGGTCGGAGGTCCGACTTATATGCTCGTGATCACCGTTCCGGGTCAGTGCACCGGCCAATCAGGGGCGGGTGCATCCAGGTATAGCGATTCCTCAAAATGACTTGGTGATCACCCCTCTACACGGCTGATTGAATCCCCGTGCATTTCCAAAATTGAAATGATCAATAACTCGGTGAAAGAATTTTGGAAACGATCATGGTTGAGAGAAAAATTCCAGCTTTGGAAAAAAAAAACAAATGGTTAGGCGATCCGATATAGATCACTGATCAAGCCCGGCGACTATGGTATGGTGGGTATGTAGCGTACCACACCCGAATTATTCCCGGTGTGGAATTCCATACCCGAAAATCTTCCATGTTTACTCGAAAATAATTTAAATGTACTTTCATCAATACGGGCCTTACGCAAATTTTTGAGAGATGTGATCGCTCAATCGATATGCGCTTTACGTGACGTCTTCCTGTGTTCTCTCGAACTGCACAACTTCGTGTGGATCTCTACAGAGGCATCGAGTATAGATAGACAGAGGGTGATAGCATATGTACACCAGGGTGGTCCCTTTATGAGTTTTTTTCGGAATTTCAATGTTGGATGGCCGTAAATCGACTCTAAATGTGGAAAAAACCATTCTCCAATTTTTACAGATTTTCATTTTGAGTCCTGATTAGGACTATTTTCACATGGATTTTCCTTCATTTGTAAATATACTTATTTGAGTTGGGTCTAATTTAAGTTAGCAAGATTGCATCTGATACTCGAGTGACAAAATTAAAATTAATATTTTACGAAGTGATTATTCTATTGATAGTTCTATTGATTTTTCATTCGTTGAAGATATAATTTTTCATTTCATTATTTTTTCAATACAGCTCATTTTCTTGTATTGGTGAACTTGATTTTCCATGGGGCCTCCGTTTCAGGTATTTCACACGAGTGCTTAATATTTTAACGTCAGAGTTCTGCAGCTGATTCTTTCATTAATTTTTCGTCATAAATAGTTTCAAATTCTCGCGAAAAAAATTAACACCGTCAGGCTTGAAAAGCACAAGAAAATAAAGTACGACGTTATATTACTAACAAAATGGATAAAATAGTATATTGTGCATCAAGGGAAGGAAGTGAGATTTCGCTCCCGAGCGTGTAGATAGTCGCCCGAGCTGGTCGGGGGGACTCGGCGAGCCGAAGGCCGCCGAGTTCACCCGATCACGAGGGCGGCTATTTACACCGAGGGAGCGAAAACTTCCTCCCATGATACACACGATATTTTTTTTCACACATGGACGGAAGGCCGATTTCCTACCCGCAGAGAGGCACGACCACGCACGATCGCGAACGCGCAATTTTAGGTGGGACAAGGAAGTCATGCTATTTTGCTTTCTATTATTTCACTTTCTTCTTCGCAACGAACAAAGAAACGATCATGAACGACGCGCTTTTTTTCTATCATTTTGTTTCGTCCGATGGCGCTGTTACCGAAAACATACGCAGCGGACTGGGAGAAAAATTCATGACTCACGGCCTTCCCTCCCATGGAAGGCAAAACTCCCCTGGTCGGTAAAACTGGAGTTCCCTACCTCTCAGCGGGTAAGGAAATCGGCCTTCCCGGCCACGTGAGAAAAAAAATATTTAACCGAATTAAAACCCCCACGACTCGTATGAAATAACCCGTATACGATTTTTGAATATGTCTTATAGAAACATGAATACCTATTATCGTTCATTTTTCGAATCAGGTTTGTTGATTCAATTTTTATTCTAAAAATCACTTAAATTAGTATTTTCACGTACAAAAAAAATTCCATGTGAAAATGAATGAGCACCAATTAGGGCTCAAAATAAAGATCTGAAAAAATTAGAAAATTGTTTTTTCTAAATTTGGAGATCTACCTTTGTTGCGTATACGTACACGAATGTACTCATAATAGACAATTTTTTCAGTAGGATAGAGGAATTTTATTAGTGGGATTGAAGGTCTACCAAGCCGATATAAACCCAATAGTCTCCTTGTCCCCCCCCCTCCTCCACCCCCTCCTGCTTCTGAAAATATTTATCCATACCCGGCAATTTCGTAAGTCGCCGGGCTTGTCACTGATAAAAAAGAATCGAAAATTTACTTCTCAATAGATACTTCTACAATGGTGGAAAGTCCTTCTCAATGTATACTATTGTACAAAAATGTGTGAGGTGTCAAAATAACGGCACCTGTCACTGACCACATGAAAAAAAAAAAAAAAAGATTGTTATGTTCGCGAAATGAGGGAATTTCCACCATTCTCTATTACTCGAGCAATTTACTTCGCTGTGAAGTTTCTTCTTGGTCTCGGTCTTGGTCTCGAAAAAAACTCGATTTTCAGGTCTCGTCTTGGTCTTGTCATTGCTTGTCCCTTAATGGCCCTAATTAGTTAAGTATTACATTATTCCATATGAATGTTGAATTTTGTATTTGATGCACCAGTCATTTAGGTATTTATAAAGAACGTTGAATTTTGAATTTTACCATACGTAACATCTCGTTTCCATTCAATAAAAATTTCACAAAAACGAAATGTTGCATTTTATTTATCACCATTTTTTTTTTTTTTTTTGAATATTGGAATATTGACTAATCTTGTAGAGACTCTCGACAGTCTCGTGGATACTTCAGGGTAGTCTTGGTATCGTCTCGAATTTTTCCATCGTGATCCTGTCTTGGTCTCGTTTCGGGAAAATCCCCCCATTGCGTTTACCGCCATCTTGATTTAAAGGGGGATTTTTTGTTTGTCGAATAACTCGCTTATTTCCAACTATAGAGTGAAAATAATGATACCCAAAGTTGTGGGAAATATAATTCCCCACAAGTTTTCTGGTAATAATTTTTGCGGATGGCGCGGTGTTGAATTGGACGAGCTCCGGGACGAGCGTCAGACCCACTCGTTGGCTTGTACCATTGGCCCGAGAATTGGGCAAGTAAAGCCGGGGTTACGATGAACTTAACGTAACGGAACGTAGAACGGGCGCACGCGCAATAGCACAGTATCATTGTTGTAATTGCTATTGCGCGTGCGCCCTTGCTATTGCGCGTGCGCCCGTTTTACGTTCCGTTACGTTAAGTCCATCGCAATCCCGGCTTAACCCGTGTAGAAATTTTTGTCGGGCGCTAACAGGGGCCAAGTTAATTAGCCTCGACATTATCCAGGCCCGAGTGAGTCTATACGCACTCATATACTAAGGCCTCGGGAAGGTTGGTCTCTGGTTGAATCGTCCTTGTTAGTGCGGGACACAAGATCAAGACCGGACGTGGTCTTGTCTTGGTCTCGTCTCGATTTTCAAGACGAGACCAAGACAGGATCACGATGGAAAAATTCGAATTACGATACGATTCGAGACGATACCAAGACTACCCTGAAGTCTCGTCGAGACTGTCGAGATTCTCTACAAGATTAGTCAATATTCTAATATTCCAAATGTGATCAGAACGTATTACCAGGGTTCGCGTCGCGATCACGACAATCGCGAATATGAAGCTGAGAAGAATCGTCTTCGTTTTGTTATCTAAAAATTAAAAATTTCTTTTTCCCAGCAAACCAATACATAACTGATACATAACTGTAAGAGCACATCTAGAGATCGGAGTAATGTAACATAGTTATGTCTCTGATATGCGACATATCTTTAGAATGTAACATATTGTTTACATAACATAAGATGCATGAATGATACGTAATATTGAGGGCATCACGAAGTAACAATGTAATATAACAAAGTTACGTAGAGGAGAAATAACATAACTTCAATTCCGTGATGTATCATGTACATTACATGAGACCCACAAGTGATACATAAAATTGAAAGCATCTTCAGGGATCCGGAAATATAACATAGTTACATACATGGGACATAATATTTCTGCAAATATAACATGTGTCGTATATATAACATCAGACCCATGGATGATACGTAACAGAGATGGCAACACCAGGGAACAGAGTCACATAACATAATAACATCTATGATACGGGCAATATCTTTAGTTCTGCAATTAAAACATCGCAAAATAGGATATCCGTATCTGCTGGCGATAATGTCTGAAACGTATGTAAGTGACTAACATGATAGTACGCATCAATCGAGGCATAAACGCTTCAGAGCTGTTAGATAGCGAGATCGAAAATATAGAGAAATCTGGCAGTATTCACTACACGATACTGTGGTGTAGTGGCGAGAGCGTGCGACTACTAATCCAAGCGAGTCCGAGCGATCATGGTTCGAGCCCGGGTTAGGTCAAAATAATGATGTCGTCTTGAATGAACTAAAAATGCGTTTTAATCTATCTGTGGTTGATTATAAATTGTTACCATGTCATATATACACCATAGATGATGGAAATTAGTAATAATAACGGCTTTTTATTCAGCTTTTCCAGTGTGATAGTTGATTGTATCAGATGCATCTCCAATATGTATCTGATACATCTTTCAACATGTCTTTGACATATCTTTGATATGTCTATGATATATCGGTGAGCCGTCGCTGATATGTATCACCAGCACATATCTAATACATTGATGATACATCCAATGTTGCTGACATCGTGCTGTACCAGTAACATACTTTCTTATGAGTTTGATACATAACGTGTAACATTCGTTACATAATATATACGTATTTGATACATATTTTGGTTTGCTGGGTTAAGGTGCTGCAGTACTCATCTTCCTTGACGACCACGATTACCGGATTCTTAGATTTTGTTTCATTAATAAACTAATGAACGAAATCGATTCAAATTTTGACTGTAGATTGCTCGAGTAATAGAGAATGGTGGAAATTCCCTCATTTCGCGCACATAACAATTTTTTTTTTTTTTTTTCATGTGGTCAGTGACAGGTGCCGTTATTTTGACACCTCACACATTTTTGTACAATAGTATACATTGAGAAGGACTTTCCACCATTGTAGAAGTATCTATTAAGAAGTAAATTTTCGATTCTTTTTTATCAGTGATCTATATCGGATCGCCTAACCATTTGTTTTTTTTTTCCAAAGCTGGAATTTTTCTCTCAACCATGATCGTTTCCAAAATTCTTTCACCGAGTTATTGATCATTTCAATTTTGGAAATGCACGGGGATTCAATCAGCCGTGTAGAGGGGTGATCACCAAGTCATTTTGAGGAATCGCTATACCTGGATGCACCCGCCCCTGATTGGCCGGTGCACTGACCCGGAACGGTGATCACGAGCATATAAGTCGGACCTCCGACCTGGGAGAGTCATTCGACAACTCGCCGTCACACCAGTAACATGGAATCCTTTGGCTCGTTGTTGTTCGCTATCGGCGCCGGGTCCCCGGACCTGGACTTCGTCGCAGACCTTCCCCTGGAGATCTCGCAGAAGATATTCGGGTTCCTGGACGGGGGTTCCCTCGTCAACGCGTCGCACGTATCCCGGAGGTGGATGAACGCGTGTCGGGGCGACCCGAACCTCCGGAGACGCGCTCGCCGTCACCTACGCAGGGAGAGACGCAGGCTTTTCCAGGGTGGGCTTTTTCCCGCGACACGCGGACTCGGGAAGTCCTTTCGGGGAAACTCTGTCGCTCTCCCTGTTTTCCAGGCTAGTTTTAAGGTCGGCCCGCCAGCCGTTGACCGCAAGGGTAGCTTCGTAAGCAGAGTTAACAGGAGCCCAAAGTCGGGCTCGACTAAGTCTAGCTTAAGGATTTAGGTAGTCCACATAGATATAAGGATTGTAAAATTACATATGACGAAAATATTTGACCTGTAATGTGATAATTTGATGATCGATGACGTGTAATTCGATATTACCAATTTGAATAATAAATATATATTTTATGAATAATAACGAAGTTCTTCTTTCATTTCTTTTTATTGTTTCTGCCATTTTAAGATAATTCTGGCCAATAACCAAAAGATACCTATCTTAATCCAAAGTAACCCCCCTTAAAGCCTTCGAATTTCCCCATTTGAATTAAACATGATTTGTCACATTACGCGGTTCATTTTCTTTCTAAAACCTGGTACGCTCCTTACCTGTTATAGCCCCGGGAAAAAATGTTCAGACATGATCATGCCTGTTCATGTATGATCAGGCCTGAAATTAGACATGATCATGTCTGTTCATGCCTGTTCATATCTGATGCCAGACATGATCATGCATGATCATGAATGATCAGGCCTGAAGCGCCCAATACGTTCAGGCCTGATCATGCATGACCATACCTGTTCATGTATGATTATGCCTGATGCCAGACATGATCATGTCTGTTCATGTATGATTACGCCTGCTGCCAGACATGATCATGCCTGTTCATGTATGATCAGGCCTGATGCCAGACCCGATCATAAATACGTTCATACAGAAAACACATTCTAAGAATTATGCAAGAGACATACAACTATTTATTTATAAAAATGTGTGTGAAATGAGCGTGAAAATATGAAGATAGATTGATGAACGCATATTACAAGCACTTGATTCATTCTTGTTCGTTGAGGTCTTGTTCGAATTCTGATTCGGCTTCTCAACGGAACCGCAAGCGTCCTTCGATTCCAACATTAGACTGCCAATTCTGACCCGGTGATTTGTGGGTTCCGAGTGATACGCCCAACGATCCATGTTTGTTCTGCAATATCGTGTGCTCGTAGCCGAGGCCGTAGGAAGGCCGACGTTCTGGGCCATTGAAATTCTTCTGCCAGTTAGCGTTGATAGATCCTCGAGGATTCGACTCTGGGAACCGATAACTTCCCTGCAATGCAAGATTCGACTGCCAATTCTGACCCGGGACCTGTTGCGCTCCAAAATTCGCGCCGAATGATCCTTGAGGTTCCGGACTAGCTGATCTTGCATATCGAGTTTTGGGAGGAGGCCAATTGTTCTGAAATTTTCAAACGGACATATGAGAATGATGAGTATCAGAAATTCGAAAAAAGTACTCACAATGTAGGGAGGAGGTCGCCGGTTATTTCCTCGCCCCAGAGATAATTCTACTAATGCTGTTAAGGCGATTGCCAAAATGATCAAAACTGTAGCCCTCATTTTTATTAGCTGTCTGAAAAAATTCGACCATTTATAAAGTTTAGATCTTACCTAAAACCAAAGTTTGGCAAACTCTTGGAGTGAACCAATCTTACCTTTTTCAACTGCAGGGTCTATACGTTGCTGTAGATCTCGACTGTGCTCTCCACTTGACAATCATCTCATTATATAGCCGAAAAAGAATAAAATGATAAGGTCGGGGAAGAACTATATTCACTTCAAGTTACATCTTTTCTGGATTCCCCTCGCTAGTAGATAGTTCGGTAGCGTGGGTGCGCTCGTGTGTGCGTTAGGTCGGAACCGGAGTATTGGTAATTCCGATAATCTGTATAGCACAGGCGGCAGAAATATTCCGTGGATAGAAAAAGCAGTAAGACCTACGGCGAGAAAGAGTAAATCCACAGATCCTAAGGGCTTGTTGATAACTTTCGACGAGACTACTACCTTCAATGTCAACTGAAGCTACGACATTTCTTCTCCCTCTTCGGGTATGGGAGAGAAGATTTTTCAAAAGGCTCAGAAACGGGAGAAAAATTTCAATAGGTATGTTAGGGTGTGTCGAAAATTGACTTTGATTTTTTTTTCGCTCCTACCACTCAAAACTTTAGGTTTTGACATTGAAGAGCTCCTCGTTCAAGGAGGGCGCTGTAACTTGAAGTTCAGAGGTCGCTCAACGAAGCTTTAGGATTCTCATCTAATTTTAGCACGTGAAAAATATTGTTTCTCGTTCAAAATGATGTCAAGCAACCAAAAAATGTCCGATGTCTGTCTCTCTCAGCTTATTTCAAAGCGTGACTCATCCCCTAAACGACGGAAGGTCGTTTTCCGACTTACCTTGGTCTAATTTTTTTTTTTTGCCGTTTTTGACGACAATAGTCACCTTTTCACGTTTACAAAGTCTCCAGCGTATCAATGAGTCTCAAATGAATTGCCACAAGTATTGATTGTTGAATGAGCGAGGGGTGGTACTGATTAAGGAGTATAACGAGATATTGACAAAAAACGAAGAACAGAAGCAATGTCTCCTACAGATCGTGAAAAATCATCGACACCCATGCGTGTGTTCCCAGTGGTGGTACAAAAAACAGTCTTGGGCCTTTCTTGGGACAAGTTGACCAGTAAAACGTTGTCAAAATACCACTGGCCTCAGCCTTGTCCAGCACTGTCACAACGGCATTTGACAACAGTTGGGTCCAACACTTCATCCAGAGCTTCCCGTGTAGAAATTAAAAACGGAAACTGACCAGTAACTGACCAGTAACTGTCCAGTTTTTCCGAATTCAATCCGGGCGCTAAACAGTCGAACTAGACAGCCCCCAGCCGGGAATATAACGCTCTACTAGACAGTTCAACTATCCTAGTTCAATTATCCGGGTACTGTTCAGTTTTTCCGTCTTATATTGTACATTAACCGGGACCTCTACAGTTATAATGTATACTCAAATTATTTTCAGTTATACCATTTTTTCATCAAAATTGAAAATAAAATAATCATGCTCCCGTTACCACTCATAAAATCTGAGAATGGTAATCTTATAAGATATGACAGAAGATTTATAATGCCATTATTGCATTGATAGTGAACATTCTGTTGTGCTACCTCCACATTTTGTGAGTTGAAGGGGCATGCACATAGAAATGCTTTTCCTGAATAAAGAAATAAAATATTCTTGCTTCCAGAAATGAAAAATATTCTCGAATTGAGAATAATTCAGCCTTCGAATCAACAAGTACTATATCACATACTTTTAGCTTAAGAATACTTTTGCCATGTAAAAAGATATATCGGAGCGTGAGTGACATTATGTTATCATTTTCAATCTGTTGCATTGACTAGAATTATTGTTCAATGGAAAAAAAAAAAACTTGATCACTTTTCGTAAACTACTGTAATATTAAATAACGAAATAAAAGAAAAACATGCTAAGCCTGATTATGAGTATAATTTAAAGGATGGAGTCATCAAATTAGTTTCTAAGAATATAAGTGTGAATGAATCTGGTGTCCTGAAGTTTTGAATCACAAAACAAGAGAGGTGACGTAACATGAACAATAATCAACTTGGAGAGTCGAGCTACGATACACCAAAATGTAACTGCGTTGATAAAAGTTCAGCTACCGCTTGCTCAATTCTGTTATATTATGAATAGTTTGGTAGTCTTCAAGCACTGAACATTATACCGTGAGGATCTCGTGGAACAACATACTTAGAGGGCGCCAAAAACCACTTCTTTTTCATAAAATTCCATTCAAGCACGAATTCAATTTTTATTACATGAATTCTCTAATTATTGGCTCGTCACAAGGTAACATCGAACTATACATTATAGATCACAGAAAGTCGTCTGCAAAATTCGAAATTCAGGTTTATTTTTCTTCGCCGAATATTGCCTTTTGGAGTCTCAAAATTGCGCAATTATATATTAGATCTTCAGAAAAAAGTTTGAAAAATAACTCTTTAATCTCGCCATTCTGATTTCAATGATCCAAATTGAGGATGCTTCTGCAGGTTGCAATTATAATTTTGATTGTGAAAATTTATAATCTAATAATGTACGTATATGTATGTATGTATGTATGTACGAAAACAAGGAATAATCATTCATATGTGCACTCGAATAAAAATGTGCATTTCTCAACACACTGAATTCGATTCGGAGTAATTCATATTATTGTTATACCGTGAAAAAATTGCTAAATGGGATTTGATTTAGTGTTTCTGAAGAGGTCCTGAGTAGTTAAAAGGTGCGAATCATAACTACAGTTCAACTGCACATTTCTCATGTGGGAGCTGCACAGTTGCGCTAAAGACGGGTTACCCCGTTCAGGGGCTGTACAGTTTCGCTATAGACGGGATCGCCCGTCTAGCAGCTAGCCGGTAATCGGGGACCCCCTATCGAATTTCCACACGGGTTGGGCCAAGTTTGGCCCAGTGCTACTCGCCGACAAATATTTAACGCTTGGCTACCACCTAAGGTCCAAGTTGTGCAGGTCCGCGGCGGATTCATTCTTATCGTACAACGTTTCAGTCAGATTTCTGGATGAGTACGACGGCGTCGTCTCCTGGAAATGTCTTCATACGGCACACGCATTCGTTCCCGTCATCCTGATCCTTCAAAGCGAAGGACCTGGAGGACTGAAAGTACGTAGCAGAAGACCTGGACTACGAAAACTACGAAGCCGAAGACCTGGACAACTGGCACTACAAAACAGAGGACTTGGACTACGCGAACTAGAAAGCCGAGGACCTGGACTACGAAGACTACACCGTGCATAATTTGATATAATGTATTTATATATCATACGAATATGTATTATATAATTATATATATTATGTCGGATACTATAATATAATCGAATAATTTTCTGATAACGAAATTCGCAACCCATTTTTCCACAACATCAAGCCCAAGTCTGGGCCGAGTATGATTAAATCGATTGGCCCAAGAACGGTCTGATCGTCCAGATCAACGATGAGTCATTACTAAAATACGAATGAAACAAGTTTGGACCAAGGATTGGCAAGACACTTGGCCCATTATCGGCCTCATCTTATCATTTCGATGTTGGCCCATGCCCGGTGACATCGTCTATGGCAACGCTTGGCGACATTCGGGCCCAACACGGTGGAAGGCTGGGCCAATGGTACATACCCACATGGGTACTCACAACCTCTCCGCGAAGTCAACATACATTCGTGTAACCATTCTTTCAATCAATTCAATCTTATTTCAATACTTAATCAATTTCTGTAACTACCGTTTATATTTATTTAAATACATCAGTTATTTAGTGTTGTAAATGGTATAATTTCATACCGTAACATAAATTCCCTGCATTCCTTTAATTAGTAGTGTAGGAGTTCACTAGATATCCACGTCGATACAAAGCACAAGGATACGCGTGAACACATTCATTTCGCCATAACTAATCCATTCATTGGTAAACGTTTGGAATGCGCGAAAATTGACTATTGGCCCTAACGTTTTTCAAGTGATGGCCCAGAAATGGAAATATGGGTTAAAACAAGCTTGGCCCAAGGATTGGCAGAACATGCGGCCCATTCTCGGCCTTGTGTTATCATATCCAAGCGTTGTTGTTTTAGTCTGTTCCAACGCTTGACGACATTTCGGCCAGGCATGGCCGAGACCTGGGCCAATAGTACATGCACGCATGGGAATTTCTATTCCAAAAAATTGTCGAATGGTCAAAGAAGCTTGGCAATATCAATATATGGTAAAAAAAATTGATCACCGGCGTCCTTTTTGCAATATCAAAAAGTTGTCGATTCATCTGCTACAGAATAATTATCTGAATTGTTGTAATATAGAGACTATAGGTTGTTGAAAAAAATAAATAATAATAATAATAAAGTCGCATTCAAGATAACGCAGTATAATAAATATAATGAGCGAAATATACAAATTCAAAACGAGCACGGCAACCCTGAATCAGAGTTCTTCCCCGCACGATAAGACGCGTTATCTCGTTTCGCTAATGGGCGAGGATCGTTGCTCAACACATAAAAACGACTTACGCATACGACAATCGAGGGGATGGGCGAAATTACGGTATAAGTCGAGTGATACCGTTTTTTTTTCGGAGATCGCATGAAAATGACCAATGCTGTAAAAGATACTTCTGGAATGTATCTAGATACAGATTCAGATACGCGACAGTTAAATGTATCTAGATACGCATAAAGATACAAGGATACTCAACGTATCTAGATATAGATACAGATACTTTCTAAAATAAGATGAGATCATATATAGGCACACGTTTGGATGTTGATCAGCTTTATTTTTCGATACAAAATTGAAATGAAACAAAATTGAAAGTAACAGAGCGACAGACTACTGACTACTCAGTAAGGCTTGAAAGAAAGAATCATTTTTTTCAAGAAAAGTAAGGTTTTGAACAAACCATCACTTAGAGCATTGCGTTTGACCATGACGTATGTACAAGACTACACGAGTCATTCAATGATTCAACCTTTCTTCAGATTTTCTGAAGTATCTCCAAGAGCATCTTTAGCACGATATAAAGATACTCCACGAAATATCTAGATACAGATGAAGAAATGAAAAAAAATATCGTATCTAGATAAATTATTTAGATACAAAATGAATCTAGATACTGTATCTTAGATGCTTGTATCTAGATACCTCCAGCTTTGAAAATGACCAGTAACCATAGATTTACATTATATATTTATTTGATAAAAATATGTTGAATATTGTAAGCTTATAAACTGAACAGCTTTTATGGAAGAACGGTATAACTCGAGTTATTTCGATCTTTTAAATATCTGGATAAAATGAGGCTTCAGTATAGGTTTTCAAATTGAATTTTTGTATTTATCAGATTTGTGATAATTTTTGTATTTTTCACTATTATTATTATTTGCTCAAAAACAATAAGATTTCGAATGAAATATTTTTAGTATAAAAAAAAAACTGAAAACGATAATAAATTTATTTTCTATTTCTGAACCTGAATCAAGAATGTTTAATGATTCAATCCTACGATCATCTTTGTTTTCTTATAGGTCCATATACTACATTGTACATGAGAACATCGAAGAGACTTCGGAGATTGCTCCAGCAGGCTTATCGTCGGCAAAAATAGATGACCTACGATCTTTGACGAAATTTGTGTCAAGCGGAGCGCTGTTGTGATATCAGCAGCGCTGAATTTACACTAGGGGCCACAGGGGCCAGTGCCCAGGGCGACACATTTTTACGGGTGGCAAAACTTGGAACGTGAGAATTTTTTTTACCATTTATAATAAAAATATTTTCGACTATGAATATATTATTCCATTTATTTGAAAATTGTACCCATTTTATGTACGCTTAAGGTAGGGGGGCGGCATTTTTCACGGTGCCCCAGGGCGGCACTTAGGGTAAATCCGGCACTGGATATCAGGATACAGTCCAACCTCCAAATAAGAAACCAAAAGCCCCCAAGGGGAAGAGGTTTTGCAAGAATTCGAGTACCCCCACCATGCGTGCGCTCTTCACAGACTCACTCTCTCTGTCTCTCTCTCTCATTCGCACGTAAGTGCAACCCGAGCTTGGAGTGGGGGAAGCGCTCGAGTGAGAAACTGGGGAAGGTTTCTTATTCGGAGGTCGGATTGTATATTCAAAGGAGCATCTGCTGAAATTCGAGAGTAAATTACTGTTGATATGTAAACTAGAATTTAAGAAAACGATATAGCTATAATCATATGAACAGTTTCTTGTATAGTATACATAATTGTTTCTAACTGTTTGTGCTGATTGTCAATTTTTTTTTGTGAAAATAAAATGTGAGATGAATAAAAAAAACAGACTTGTTATTTGGAAGAACGGTATAACTCGAAAACTTGAGTGTTGGTTCATTGTGACGGGTTTGAACTCTTCGTGGTTCTGTTCATAGTATGATCAGAAGCATTATTATGTACTACCATGCAGTGTTACATTATACCATAGGATACGTTCAGTTTATCTTAGTTTCCTACGTTTTTCTCATTCATCTAAAAACTATGTTTCATGAGTTAAACCGTTATTCCGCCCATCCCCTCAATTTATTTCGTGCTTTCAATGTGCGAAATTATTCACTCTGAAGTGCTGTTGATTTTGCATCCTACATGATTGAACGTTTATTTTCTATACAGTCGATTTTGATCAATAAAAATATACTCTAAAATTTACCCAACGATTACACTTTTATTTAATGATGGTGAGGCCAAGAATCTGCATATTCATATCCTGAACTTGAGAAAATACAATAAAAATTTTGTTGAAACCAATCATCCAGCACGTATTCGATTCACAAAATGTGGTTAGTCTTCGATTACATCAGGCATGTTATATAGTTATACTTTATTATGATGCCCGTTGTTATCATGAAATTACTAATGTTTACGGACTTGGAAATTGTATCTCAATGATATTATTTTCACAATAACTGATTCAGCATCTATCCATTTACACGTGATAGTCGAGCATTCTGAGAAGCAATCGCAGAACTATAAACCGATCTGATAGCTGTTTAGGGGAAAGCCAATCGCGGATTTTAGGCGCCGTGTTTGCACACCGACCCGTATTAGCAAAGTGAATCCCCTTGCGGCTGATCACAGGCGATACTCGAAGGCAATGAAATACATGCTCGTGTCCGTGAAAGGTAAGCGTATATGAGCTAGATGCGTTGAAGTAGCAGCATTCAGTTCAACTCGTAAGCGACTGAGACTTCAAGCAATTATCCTTCGACACACAGTTAATTATCGACTTATAGTATTTTTGAAAAATGAAGTTGACTATCTTCCTTATTGCTCTGGCAGTTCTTGCTGTGACTTCAGCCGAACCTCAGAGAAATCCGAATTGGCCACCAAGAAGTACTGGTCCCACACGTCCCGGAAACCCGTTTGGGGTAAGTCACGAATAGTTCTTATCCAGCCAGCGAGTTTCAATATCATATTCGCCATAATCAAACTGACATTAATCGCTCTGTTCTTTTCCCTTTTTTTTTCATTATAGGGACATCGCTTCCGCCGATCACCTGATCCAGCGGACAACGGCTTATCAGCAACGTGGAGCAAGCCTCTGTCCGGTCCTGAAAGACGCCCATCGTACAATTTGGATTACAAGTACAACTTTGTCGATAAGAACAGAGGATCAATCGGAGCTACAGTTGGAGCCCAAAAGCTTCCTGGTCAACGATTTGAGCCCACCGTTGGAATTCAAGGCCAATGGCGATTCCGCAGAGAAGGAAATCCACAAAATTCGTTCGGCGGTTCCTGGAGCAAGCCTCTGTCCGGTCCTGAAAGACGCCCATCATACAATTTGGATTACAAGTACAACTTCATCGACAAGAACGGAGGATCGCTCGGTGCTACAGTTGGAGCCCAAAAACTGCCTGGTCAACGATTTGAGCCAACTGTTGGACTCCAAGGCGAATTGAGATTCAGGAGAGAAGCAGGTCTTGAAGACATCGGCGAGGCAGAAGACTTTGTCACCTACTAAATTAGTGGACTGATTGAAAACATTAGATTATAGTGAGTGAGGAGAGACACACTATGCATTTACACTTATGCATGCGCCGTTCCACCTTCGAAGTAATTATACAATGATTAGTGAACGATGAGAACTGTTCTTGATGAGATTCGGTCCTGGAGTTCATATGACGATATGATGTATTCCTAATTAGATTTTGTATCGTTATTTATGAGCTTACGCAAGAGGGATGTTCTTAACTTAGTATTCAAGAGGTGAAATTGTTTGTGTAATGAGAATTATGAAAATGATAGCTTTAAAAATGAATGTAAGATAAAAGGTAAATGTATGCAACGGATATATGATTAAATAAATAT
This sequence comes from Tenthredo livida, assembly GCA_963992785.1. Taxonomy (NCBI): domain Eukaryota; kingdom Metazoa; phylum Arthropoda; class Insecta; order Hymenoptera; family Tenthredinidae; genus Tenthredo; species Tenthredo livida. The sequence goes on from OZ023073.1 coordinate 9,166,226, forward strand.
TCTATAAGCTGAAATTCCGAGTATGTTGGGCACAAAAATGTATGCGCTAAGATATCTTTTGTCGGGGATGTCCAGCTTCACGTCCAGTATATTTTCGTTCGAATCTGATTTCTCGTGATCGATAATTCATGCGGGAACCATACAGAAGCAGCCGCGTATACTATAAGTCGAGGGGTTCATCACACCGAGATAACATTTAAGCGGTGTGATCAATTTTTTTTTCTTAAACTTCTCCAGTTTTGTCTTTAATTCCGCTATATCAGCTACTGATAGCCAAAATAAGTCTTCTCAATGGGAAATTTCAAGTTGCTGGAAAAATCTCAGGAGCGGTACTATCGTCAAGTCAACTTATATCAGCATTAAATATTAATATCCTTCCCACTCGGAATCCTTTAACATTTCTATCAAATTCCTCCTCGTATCTCTTCCAATTTTTTGGATAGTATTCGCCCAGACGATTGAAACAGACCGCCAGCTGTAAAGCAACGGTACAAATGGCTTTCGACAACTACCGCGAGGACTCTGTATTGTGAAAGGGTTTGTTTGAACCCTTGATGTATGATAAGGAAATCCAAAACGTTTTCTGAAGAATTTTTATATCAGTCTGTTATAGAGTTATAATCACTTTAATCAAACATGGCTGGAAAATGGACCCTTTCGGGAAAAAAAGTTCATATTAATACTCCAGTTTTTTCATCGTCAATCGGTCTTTTTCTTCTGTCAGTAGTCCATTTTGCCCCACGGTTAATTTTGCCCCACTCTCCCCTATAAATCAGTACAGTAATTTCACTCAGTTTTACAGGATTTCACAGAATTGATTATAATCAAGCAAAAAATATTATAATATCGTCAGATAAACTTCATTTATAATAAATCAACAATAGTATGTTGTGCAGCAAGGGAGCAAACAACGTTTTCGCTCCCCGAGCGGAGGCCGATTTTGCTATCTGTATGAGGAAATAGTATATTGTAATATACTATTTCACAGTAGGCAACATCCGACGAGTGTCGTTTGCAGCACGAGCCGGAAGCGAGTGCCGTAATGACACGAGACAGATATTGCCTATCCGCACGTGTATCACACGATATTTTTTGTAACTTCGTGCGAAGAAAGTTTGATTTGAGAGACAGATCAATTAGTCAATGTCACCTCACATCGCGACTGCCCGCCGCAATGGCCCATGACACAGTTCGCGAAAAAATCAGTAGTGCGCAAAGTAGAGTATTGGCGATGTGCGCATGCGCGACAAAAGCACTAGTGCGTAAAGTAGAGTATTTGCGGTATGCGCATGCGCCAAATCTTTTTCTTCACCCCTCGGAAATATGATATTTTACGCTCGCGACACAGCCCTCGAAAATCGAACTTTCGAAGCAGGTGTTGCAAAAAAATTATAACTTCAAAAAAACGAACAGAACATAGGACTTCTGCACAGCCATTAATGAATAAGCGACTTTTCAAGAATAAACTGGCAAAAATTCATTTTAGTATTTACCTACATATTTACTACAGGTTTTTATAAGAATACCGAGAATCGACAAACTTAGTTGAATCGGCAAAAACACAAAATCTCCACAAAAACGTGAGAATTTCACGCGCGGGCGCAATCGATATAGCTCAAACTGAAGCAGTATCGAACACACTTACTATTGTTACTTTCATTACGTGTTACTTTCGTCCCCGGTCCCCCCTTTCTGTGTCCAGCTGTGCATGTATTGGAGTCAACTGCAGTAGACACTGAAAACTATGAAGAGCACGGAATGAGAAACCCGGAGCCAAGTTGGAGTTCTGAATTTCTAAAATTCCGAATGGTCAAAATTGCGAATTTGTTTAAGATGATTTGGAATTTTCAAAATCGTTGAAGTTCAGAACATTAAAAGTCCGAAAGTCCGGACCCCCGAAGGCTCGAAAATCAGAAAAGTTCGATCTATTTATCATAGGATAAGAATACAAAAAATAATTCATTCTATATAATCATCGTGACTCTCTGAATGCAAATGCATTTTGTCTACTTCGCTCGCTAACTTCGATGTCATAAATCATCGGAAGAGTTTTGAAACCTTTTTTCCGAAAAGTATATACATTTCAAAACGATCAATTTGACCACTTATTTGTTGCGATTGGATCAATAGAGCCCGAGTTATTACACACTGAAGGCATATATGCGTATAAATTTCAAGTTTCGGAGACACCTTTCGGGTCTTCACGTATTGCAATTTTGAAACTCCGCTGTTCTTATCGTTTCGAAGCTCCCGAACTCGATATAGACTTCCGAAGCAATACGCTTTCTAAAGACTGTAAGTCGATAATATTCAAACTCGGAATGTTTACCGTTTGGGACTTTTGAAATTCGGAACTTCAATCAGGCGCCGGCAACCTGAAACCCAAATCGGAGATCATTTCTAATTTCTTCTATCCTTGAATTAAGAATAATCCCGACTGGAAATTTGTTCAGGCAAACCTGATGATCCGTTTGGCCCTGATCAGGCCCGGTCAAGGCTTGCTCTATCAGAGCCTGCCTTCAGGAGCCCTGACCAGGTCGATGCTATCAGAATCCTACTGGGGTGTTCCTGATAGAGCCCTGACCAGGTCGACGCTATCAGAATCCTACTGGGGTGTTCCTGATAGAGCCCTGACCAGGTCGACGCTATCAGAATCCTACTGGGGTGTTCCTGATGAAGTCCTGACCAGGTCGACGCCATCAGAGTCCTACTGGAGTGTTCCTGATAAATCCCTCATCAGAAACACCTCGTGGAAACTCTAATAACAAAAAAAAATTCACTCATACAATCCATACCCTAGTAGCAAAATGATTCAAGTCTGCTCGCAGTCTTACTGCAGGTCTTCTGCAGATCTTACTGAAGACCACTAGTGGACTACTTCCACATTTGAGTGTGGGGCTGACATCAGATACTTCAGTGCAGATCTTATGAGATTCTTCAGTGCAGAATCTTATGAGATTCTTCAGTGCAGAATCTTATTAGATAAAAATGTTAGTTAAATATAAATACGGTCTTTCGATTGTATATGGTTTTTGTCTACGTATTTTATCCGGATGTATCCGAACGGATATCCGAGATACGATACGTTGCAAAAATCCATATATATACAAGCGGAATAGGACGGGATTTATTTATCAGGAATTCTACCAGGGTTATTCTGCAGAGTGCCAGTTATTCTGCAGAGTGCTAGTAGATCGCTTAAGGTTCTTCTCCATTCCAATCCCGCTCACCAATATACAGCTTCAGGATTAAAGTGAAAAACTAATGTTGGAAAAATATCTGAACTGTTGCTTGAGACGATACTATTATGTTCAAATTTGAGCGATAATTCAAACATTTATTTCAAGTGGAGGTATTCAACTTCAATTCTGTGAGCTTACGCAGCTTCTTAAGCTTACCACTAAGCTTACATATTATTAGTTTCAATGAAAGTCTTCAAGAAATATCTTCCAAAATAGTTATATTTATTGCATAACCCAAATTTGGGACCACCCTATATAGTGTTGGCTCTTTTTACGTCCATTTCACGTAAAAAAAAGTTTCGATAGTTTCGAAAAATTCAAATTCGGAAAACGTCAAAATCCGGTCGGTTTTTCCTAGAAATTCCCTCATATCTCTTCAACCAGTTGAGTCCCGTTACTCTTCTTTACACGGAAATTTGCGGGAAAAATAGCCGCATTTTATGATGAAAATGGACCCCAGAAAAGTTTGGGGAACGAGATCAATATCGCATTTTTCGCGTTTTTTCACCATCAACTGAAAATCGACTTTGTCTCGCGGCAACATCGGAAATTACATCAAATTACAAAACTTTTGACCCACTTGATTTTCAGGCGCGGACATGTAGTTTGGGAGCTACAGCGATTTGAAAAAAATAATTAAAAATTTGGGAATCGGTGTTACTCGCGACCTGTAAAAGGTAGAATTTCCATTATTTAGGGGAATTTTTTTTCAACCCATTACTCAACTTGACTAAGTTTGAGACAAATCGAAAGGGGTGTGGACAACCAATTATACATTTCATATGGAACTCGCCCATATATAAAGCTGCAGCTTTAATACAGATCCTTCAATTGTTCTGCTTGTATACTGTACTCAGTAAAATACTCTGAAGGGTCTTCAACAGATCTGCGAACATACTGCAATAAGATTCTTGAAGCAGAATCTGCAGAAATCTGCTAATGCAGGTATTGCTACTAGGGATTGATACCCTGGAGACTTTGTAAACTTGAAAAAGTGACTATTGTGGTAAAAAGAAATGGCAAAAAAAAATTGGACCAAGGTAGGTCAAAAAACGACCTATCATCGTTTAGGGGATGAGTCACGCTTTCAGATGAGCCGAGAAAGACAGACATCGGACATTTTTTGGTTGCCTAACATCATTTTAAACGAGAAACAATATTTGTTACGTGCTAATTAGACGGAAATCCTAAAGCCTCGTTGAGCGAGCGCTAAACTTCAAGTTACAGCGCGCTCCTTGAACGAGGAGCTCTTTCATGTCAAAGCCCAAAGTTTTGAGTGGTAGGAGCGAAAAAAAAATCAAAGTCAATTTTGGACAATTTTTTTTAGGTCTAAACTCAATAGGCAACATATGAGCATACTTGGCGTCTCGCTTTGAAGGTCTCCCCATCTCAGGTTCTGAGAAGTGCCATTCTAAGGTGAAGTCCCGAGATTCGTCCCGAGCAACGGTCATGCATGGTCTTTTACCTGTAGTCCGAGGGAAAAGTGCCCAAGGTATCGGGTCCATTGCAATTAACTGGCTCTATGTCCAGATCATCGGCCTTACTCATAGCTCTATAGGTGTATCACGCAGTTCAGAAGTAAGTGGGATCTGAGAAAGTTCCATGCGTGAACAGCACTTTCTTATTATATTGACCTAATAGTGAATCCCCGAATTGATCGCTACTAGATCTCGCCTCTCGGGTGCAAAAGTTCAGAATAATAATCTCCATCTCTTTCATGCTCCCAGGGGCTTAAACGCTTCCAAATTAATAAAAAAAATTCCCCGAAAATTTGAGTCCTTAATTAATATCAGCTCTGAGATAGTCTGCTTTTCCGCCAAAGTTTCTTATGGAAATAACATGGGAAAAACTTATTTCACTGATCGACGTAATGTCTTTTACGATTTTATTCTATACCTTGCATCTCGCAAAGAAATCTTGGAGCTGGTGAGCTGCTCGTAATTTTGTACAAACATATTTGGGACTTCAAGGTACGAGGAAGGAGACGGCTGACAATGCACTGCACATGCATTCATTTACAGCTCGCTCGTATATGAGACAATCCAAGCCTTTAAAAAACCTGCACGTTCTAACTTTCGGCACATGAGATATTAATCACACATTAATTAATTTCCACCCGGGAACTCCCGCAATTCTCAGACGCTTACTATGAGTTCGTCACGTAACTTGTGCTATACAAGTGCGTGGCTCATTGAGACACTGATAAAGATACGATGTATCTTTTGAGTGGGGTCATAGTATGAATAATATAAAATTCCGAATGGCTGAGTTGGCCTAGACCATCTCATATGTGATTAAGATTATAGATTTCACCACTACAATCGTGTAACTAATATGTTTATAATTAATAGGCGTGGCTAGACTTGAAGTACTGAAAAATTTGCTAATTGACATTGTTTGTTGAAAGTAAAATTAATGCTAATTGCAGGTCAGGGTATATCGCTGCCATTTTACACTAATGAAATTCTTCATACGACGTCTTACTCCTGTTTTGTTGCAACATAAACATTATCAGTGGCTTTATCCAAATAATCGAAAGGGGAATCCAGTGAATTTTTACGTGGTACAATATTATCTGTGGAAGACTGTTCTTCCCCAATATTATCATCCACCTGCCCCAGATATAAAAAACAGATGTTCGGTGAGAGGAAAGCACAGTCAAGTTCCAAAGACAAACCAAGTTGAAACAGGTAAGATACGTACTAGATTCATTCCTACAACTGTACGAAACTTTGAACTACAAAATAGACGATGAATAGAACTTGAGTGATCTGACATTATTAGGGTGGTCATTAAGTTGGGATGAAAGATAGATTTGCCGGGCCACTCCCCAAATGGAATCCAAATAACTAGAAAAAAAAAAAATCCCTGCCAAGTTTGGGTTTTTAATATTATTATCAACCCGACCTGCAAGACGACGAAACTTTCAAGTGCGAAATTGTATTTTTTTTTTTTAATCTAAGCTCTGAATTTTCATAGCTTGACTTTTCTTTCAGAAAATTAGAGAAAATGAGGGCAGCAGCTCTGGTTATTTTGGTAATCGCCCTAACGGCGTTGGTAGAATTGTCTATTTTGCGATATGTAACTTCTTTGCATGCAGAATATTTGTCATTGAGTCGTATACCTCGTTAGCACAGACCACATACGACATTGATGGACTTCATAGCATGCAACCCGCATGTCATTCTCCGGACGATTGATTTCAAGTTGCTTATAACCAGGCGTACAGATAAAAAAGTAGTTCGTCATTTTGACTGCGAGATGGCGATACCGTTTCGTTAGTCGTTGGAGTGGGAGCAAGGACGTGACCTTGACTTTGACCTTGACCTTAGCTGGCGGCTCCTCTTGGGAAGTCAGTGGCCCTCGTGACGTCAAAGAGTTCGTATGGGATCGCGTTAACGAGATACGACTGTTAAACTTGTGACAGGCATCGTAATAGAAATACATACTATGAACACAGAGAAATTTTCGCAAAATAGAAAACGTACTTATCGATGGAAAAGCATTATTCTTGTTTAGTTTTTTGAATAATTTATTGAGTGAAAGTAATATTTCAACGATTTCAATGATTGAACTTACATCGGAGTCCAGCACGGACTTTGGTTCAATTGCAACGAACGAATGCATATCGAACTCATGTCAGTCTTTGTAGAATTATTATTTCATTGACAGTATATATAGGTGTAACTATGATACGAATGTGATTTTTGTTGTGACAATTTGTTCAGCGATAAGCAAATGAAGAAACTCAATTAATTGCGATGGGTAGGTATACATCAGGGTGGTCGTTAAGTTGGGATGACAAATAAATTTTCCGGGCCGCCCCCCCCAAATCGACTCAAGATCAATCAAAACTAATCCTGTAATTTTTTCAGATTTTTATGTCAACGCTTGACCTTTGACAACAGAGGATGAACTTTTCTATTCAAAATGCATGGTGTTTCGCGGTCTTTCCACTCATTATTTTACTGCAGGGCTAATTATGGACGTAAAAATTTGAAATTCTCACAAATTGGTCTACGAGAATGCTGCCTTCAAAATTTTGTACGGGTTATCCCATGCCAATGTAATGATATTTATTTTTTCCAATTTCATCGAACATTGTTCAGCAACATTGAAAATATATGTTTTTCGATGTTTGAACAACATTCGATGGAAATAAGAAAAAAAAATCATCATATTGGCATGGAATAACCCGTACAAAATTTTGAAGGTAAAAGGGAAATGGCAATTTTCTTGAATTTAATCGCTCTGTACATAACTAAAAGCCCGCATTCTTCATGATCAATGTTCGTATTTAGAATGATGATCATGCATATGTATTGTATATCATTTTGCAATTTTTAAGTTATCACTCAAAATAGGTACCTATAGGTATGCATGTGATTTTTATCTCATCTACACCGATTTTCATTCGCAGTGGCTCCGATGAGCGCATATCTACTGCATAGTTAATTGAGTTGATGGTTTCTAACAAGCCGCGATAACCCCGATAACTGGGGCCAGGCATGAACGACATCACGTGTTTGGTCAGCTTAGGATCTGAATAGCTTCAAACGACTGAATGTCGTTGACTGCAGTTGTCACAAGACTTTCTGTTTTACTTGAAAAATGAATAAAGTTATTTCACTCTGTGCACTGGTTTCCATATTATGTCTGTCCCATGTTCGAACAGAGCTAAGGGTGACCCAGGTCCAAGTGGTAAGTTTCAACGGCCACATTCCATGCTGATCTGTTTCTGTAAGTTAATATTAATACCACGTCACAAATCAGCATCGCATTCAACTTGAATATCACCGAAATTTTACATATAAATCTGGGAAAATTGTGGAATATAAAAATTCTAATAGCTGTCATCCTGTGTGTTGTGAATTATTTGTATAATCATGCAGGTCTTTGGATACATATAAATGAAAATCCAATGTGGTTCCGATATCACCGTATTTATTCGAAAACGGTGTGTTTCGAATTCCCAAGACCTTCCAGAGATTATTGTCTATATTCGTTTCTCGTTTCAGTTATTCAGATATGGGGACAGAACGCCACGTCTGCACGAGATGTATCCCAAAGACATCCATAGTCCATCAGAGTACGAACCATGGGGCTTTGGCCAGTTGACTAATGTGAGTTACTTGAACGCGTCAGACCTCGCTTTTGTACATTTACATATCAGTGATTTGATAACTAGAAAGTTATCAGTCGAATAAGTTGAAACGAACGTTCTTCCATGTAAATTATTTGTTTTCTATCTAAATACGACGAAATAAATGTCATCATGATCCGAATTTGAAGACAGGGAAAATGCGCGCTTACCAAATTGGCAGAGTGTTAAGGACGCGGTACCAAGAGCTGTTGGGCATGATGGATGTTGCCAATGCAGATGTATACACCGTCAGTACAGACTCCGACCGGACGAAGATGTCTCTTCAGCTGTTACTGGCAGGACTTTTTCTTCCTTCGGAAACGCAGATGTGGAATCTTGAATTACCCTGGATCCCGATTCCCACACATTACGTACCCCAACCACTAGACATATTAATGAAAGCGTATTTGTGTCCGCAGTTAGTATACACGTACTACATCAGCTGAACCTTCCGTAATGTTCGCCGCAACATCTTCAACTCTGATTATCCTGATTTTTTTTGAAAAGCAAGATATTAAAGTCAGCCTCTGTGATAATGAAGAGGGCAACCTGAGATCGACGACTTTCCTCCTTATTTTATTCTATAGATTCCAAAACGCGGTTGCCGAAGTACTGCAGCTTCCGGAGGTGAGAACAAAGATCGCCGTGCACAACGATCTCTTTAATTTCCTCACGGTCAAGACTGGTCTGAATATCACCGACTCGTACCAAGTCTACGAAATCTACAATCTTCTAGTATCTCAGGTAAGATGATTTCAAGTTTTTGCAAATATCACACGAGCGGTTAAGAATTAAACGGTTTCCTTGAATATATGGATGTGACTCGACTCGATAACAAACTTTTCCCAATCGTAGAAAGCAATGAACTTGACTTCACCGGATTGGTGTACGGACGCCATTTTTCGGGAAATTGGTCAAGTTGCTACCCTACAATACGAAATATGGTCCTATACGACACAGATTCGAAGACTACACGGTGGCCCAATGGTCAGAAAATTCATCGAGAATATGCACCTCGACGGAGCACAGAGGAGTCCTCGAAAGATTTATTTGTATAGCACTCACGACTCAACAGTTTCTGCTTTTTTACAAGCTCATGGTATTCTAGAACCTCAAATACCCTTTGGGACAGCAGTGATATTCGAACAGCTTCAGGACACTCACGGAAATCATTTCGTCAAGGTGCGAAATTTTTGCGGTACAAATTCACGGAAGCCTTCTCCCGTGTAGAAATTCGTCCTGGGCTAAGGTCGGGGCCCCAGTTGAGTGGCCCAACTTTGATCTGGGCCCCAGGTAGGCTTTATGCCTGGGGTCCGTCTAGAAATGTAACGCTTACGATTCTGGGGCCCAAATAATTTAATTGCCTGCGCCCCTAACGGTATGCCCGCGTAGCGCCTCGATACGCTAATCAGGCCCTTGATAAGCCCTCGGTACTTCCCCAGTATCCTTAGTAGAAATTTCAACCGGGCGCTAGCGAGCCCGATCGGGCTAGCCCTCATATCGGCGCCCCTGATTTATTTTCATGAAATTAAAAAGTAATAATGGTAGAAAATTAAAAAAAAAACGAATTTGGCACTTTTTATCGTCAGTTGATCCTACCTACGCATTGTATCGATGAAATCGCATTTCATATCTATTGAAAAAACCACCGTATTATTATCCCCGCCGGGATTTGAACCCACGTCCGCTCGATTTCTAGTCGCACGCCCTAACCACTACGCTAAACTACCATATAGCATATGACCCAACACTCTCCTACTTGTTCAGGGCCTATCAAAGTGTCAAGTTTTTACTCGAAATATTTCAATGTCATCAAAATTTTGCATTTGCAGGACTAGATTGAAGTCCTTGCATATATTTATATTTATATTTTTATATTCATATTTATGAATGTACGAGAATAATTTTGTCAAACAACTATTTTATTATTGCTTTTTTCATACACTATTATTCGTGTTTATGTATAATGAAAATGAAAATAACATGTAGGGGAGGGTGGAGCACAACGAGCCTCCTAAGGAGAAAAAAATACTCTTAAAACTATTCGAGATAATAATGCTCACCCCGCTGGGGCTCAAGTACGTCATCACAACTTAAAACCAACTATCGAATTCCCAATAAAACCCTTTTGGGGGCCCAATTCGGCCATCACAACCAAATCCCAGCCATTCAATCCCCAATAGAGCCCGTCTTGGCCCCAATTAGGTCAGCACAACCTAGTCCCAACTATCAAATCCCCAGGCACACCCGTCTGGGGCCCGATTAGGTCATCACAAGCAAATCCTGACCATCACATCCCCAACAAAGCCCGTCTGGGGCCCGATTAGGTCATCACAAACAAATCTTAACTATCAAATCCCCAACAAAACCCGTCTGGGGCCCGACTAGGTCACCACAAGCAAATCCCAACTATCAAATCCCCAATAAAACCCGCCCAGGGCCCGATGCTACCTTAGGCCTTCCCCACTTAATTTCTGCACGGGGTGTAATGTTCGGCCTGTTTTATCTACCGGGCCATAGCTGAACTCGGCGGATGACTCTCATAATCATGGCCGTCGAGGAAATTGTCATTCAAGTTACTTAAAAACCATTCGTAGACTCTGTTTTCGCATGAGACGTACGTGTTTTTAGACGTATGTGTTCGGGATTGTATTTGAATTTGCGCAGCGTATCTTTCTTTTGCGTTTGCAACGCCTGGGCTCGGATAATAATCGCAATGTGTCGTCCCTCATCCCTTTTGCGACCAAAAATCCTCGAAAATAGCGTTACGTAATATATGGACAACCCCTAAGCTGTTTTTTTCAAACGTTTTACTGGCTTATCTCCTCTTATAGCAAGTAGCCGAACCCCCTAAGCTGTTTGTCATTTACCTGAATGCGACGGGCTGGTTTCCATGAGCGCGTATCCAAGCGACATCGACAACAGCGTATTTCGAAATGCAACCACGATGGTTGGATACTAAATAAATTTTAATCCTCTAGGCCCCATAACGGAAACCCAGTACGGAATGCGTGGTCGGTGGTTATCTTGGAACTTGGAAGGAGAGTAATCTGCTTACACGTACTGTGTCGAAAAAGTGGGCCCAAATTGCCACGTTATAGGTGGCGCTGTTATCTATCAGTGCGAGACCTGCGAGACCGCTGTCTTCTGGTGAGTGGAAAAATTTACTATTATACAGTTTACTATACAATTCGGGGTTCCGTGGCGACAACAGTGCCACCTTTACCGTAGACCATCTTCGGTTTCGAAGATTTGCCTTCTTCTACTCCATGATCGCACCCCCAATGGCTAGTCGCTTGAAGGCGCGCTCATGAAAACCAGCCTGTCGCTTTCGGGTAAATCGCGATTCGGGTATTTGGTGGTTCGTGTAAATGACGATCCGGGTATTGTGCGTTCATGTGAATGGCGTTTCGGATATATGACAGCGTCCTATTGGGAATAGGGGAAAAGTGGGTATAGCCCCGTCCGGCGGGTACCCCCGGTCACCTCAATTTTTGGATACTTACGCACAAATAAATTTTAAAAAAGGAAATGTGAAAATTAGGGCGAGGATCTTGGTCACATTTTCCTTTTTTTTTTTGATTTTATTTGTGTGTAGGTGTCCGAAACTTGAGGTGACCGCGGGTACTCGCCAGACGGAGCCTCCCACCTTTCCTATATCACAGATTTATGTAAAAACATCTAATATCTAGTATCTAGTATTAGGGTGGTGGTTAAGTCGGGATAAAAGATAGATATTCCGAGTCGCCCCCCAAAATCGACTCCAAATGAATCAAAACTAATCCCGTAATTTTTTCAGATTTTTCTTGCAATACTTGACCCTTCACCGCAGAGGATGAACTTTTTCATTTAAAATGCATGGTGATTCGCGGTCTTACCATAGTTACTGTTTATTGTGGGACTAATGGGCCTAAAAATTTGAGGGCTACCCCCTAGCTTCAAAATTTTGTATGGGTTATTTTATGCCAATATGATGATTTTTTTCGCATTTTCATCTAATGTTGTTCAAACATCGGGAAACATATATTTTGATTGTGTTTGAACAATATTCGATGAGATTGCAAAAAATAAAAATCATCACGTTGGCATGGGATAACCCATACAAAATTTTGAGGCTAGGGGGGCTGGCGATTTTTTCCCACACACCAGCAATCTCGTAAACTACACTCAGAAAAATAGTTTGTTAATTACTAATAATCCCCTCTATTTGACATCTATTTATTCAATTCAAACAAAATTTTGTCCGGAATTACTAAATTCTTACTTCTCGGAAATAGAGGTATCTATTCGTCTCGAATGAATAAGGCTATTCAAAATTGATTTATTTAAGCGGAATAAATTGATCAGGACTGTATTTGATTGAATGAATTTGTCTCAATTTCAAATAAATGTTGCGTAAAGAGATTATTAATTAAATAAGGCATCACTCAAATTTAATAAATATTCATTAAATTATTGATTAAATAAGGCGCCACTTGAATTTAATACATATTTATTAAATTATTAATTATTAATTCTCGCGAGCGCCGTTTCTTGGCAATGTCGCTAGCCCGAATCCCGGCCCAGCGCTGAGGCCCGGACGAGAATCTCTCTCGCGAGTAAAGTAACTCCAAGTCGTATTGAGTACCCCGGCTAGCGGCTTGCACAAACAGACCTTATTTCCTTAAAATCTCGGTTCCACATATGATCTATGTATTATTTGTATGACACGTGAGAGTTGTTTGGCCTCTCCACCTGTCCGGGCACTTGTCTATGTATATGCCTTCTGTATGACGGCGAAGCTACCTTGACTGTTTCGGCTTTCTTGGATGCCAGACCAGAGACTCCGTTGTGCAATATGAGCCAACAATAATTTGTTCTCGGTGAATTAATCCTCATTAATTTTAATGGAATAAAGTATTTTATTTTATTTCTGGCGAATGAATGCTTATTGGTTTCAAATAAATTTGGAATTTCATCGTATTTTCGGTGAATAAATCCTTTTTCATTTCAAATAAATTGAGAATTTCATTTTATTTTCAGGGGATAAATTCTTATTTGTTTTAAATAAATTCAGATAACTTTATTTAATAATTTATTCGGATCAGTACACGAAATATTACATTTAGCTGCTGAAATTTTATTTGCGGCGACGAAATATTTATTCAGGTCAAATAAAATGATTCAAATAAATAAATTACAGCTAGATAAATAAACGGCTAGTAGGTTCATATACAAATAATTTTTTTCTTTGTGATACATAAAATTTCTTTGAGGTAACGAAATTTTTCTCTGAGTGTAATTTGTGAGAATTTCAAATTTTTAGGCCCATAATCAGTCCTACAGTGAAATAATCACTGGAAAGACCGCGAAACCCCGTGCATTTAGAATGGAAAAGTTCATCCTCTGTGGTCAAGGGTCACGCGGTAAAATAACAATCTGAAAAAATGACATAGTTAGTTTTGATTTATTTGTTTATTTGGAGATTTGAGGGGCGGCCCAATTTTTTTTTTTCGGCATAGGCATTGAAAAGTCACTTTATGACGCCTGTTTTCGATCCACAAAGTAGCACTTTATATGGCTGATTTCAGAACTGCCCTATAAAGTCTTTATACGGCAGTTGAGATGCGCAACTCGAAGTGCGTGACAGATCGCACCATAGCCTCACTCTTCGTCTGTCAATCTCAACAGGCGTCAAAGTGACTTTTCATGCCTATTTCGAAAAAAATAAAGTATGGGGCGCACCCGTAAACCGTTTTTGACTCGAATAATGATTTCAGAACTCGCTTTCGGCTCGCCTTCGGCTCGCCTTTAGCTCGTTCTGAAATCATTATTCTCGCCGAAAAACACTTGGTTTACGGGTATGCCACATAATATACTATTTTTAACGACCACCGTAATGTAGTATTCATAGGTAACAATTCAGCCGAGGCCGTGTTTGAAAATCGGAAAGCGATTTTTGTACGATAAAGCAGCAGTCCGCTGAAAAGGTATAGACGGAAAGAAATCTTTCGGGCTATTAGCCATATTTCTACTTCGATCGTCCATAATGGATCGCTGTCTCAGCCACTGCCATACCGTATTGCTATTCAACTCATACGTTTTTGGCTAGTGTTTATGGTTGCCATAGATTCACTATATTAGGATGATATCGATATTCCGGACAGAAGTAGCACGTTGAGTGAGTATCGCAGTAACAGACGAAATCACCTTCGTGCGACTCAACTATACCAGTATAGCTGTGATGCCTACACTGAGAGAAAAATATGGTTGATTCCACCATGAGACCGGGTGTGTGGAGGTGACATCAATAAATTATAGTTAAAAATACCCACTGTTATGTTATACCGTGATAATCAGGTGAAACCGAATGGACCGATCCTCCACCCGGCGGATGATTCGTATTTTTATGGGGATAGCCACTCGTTGCACTGAAAATCCTCAGGGTGTTTTGTTGCATCGACCTCGCGGCCAAATCACCTTAGAAATTTTTCAGCGCAACGAGTGGCTAACCCCATAAAAATACGTAATATCCGCCGGCCGGGGAATCGGACCATTCGGTTTCACCTGATTGTCACGGTATACCTACTGTTTGGTTATTTCAATCATATATTTATAGTAGCTTTGACAAAAAAAAGGTTGCATTAGACATAAATATGGTTGAGTGAACTAATAAAATTTAACTACACAAAATTTCACCATATACTATATATTTTTCTCTCAGTGTATACGAAACTGCATGCGACCGCTAGACCTGTGTAACTATAGTCTATATGCATCTTCATTTTTTGGGTACTTTAACAATCTAGGTATTGAAGGAACAGCAATACGGACCTAGTTCCTCGAAAATTCGTACGGGTCGAGGGACAATATAGAATAGCTGCGACAGCTAAACCTCATGTGTATCATTGCCACTCGGACAGGTTGCTTTGGACTTATTTCTTAATTATCCGAAGATTTGGAGATTGTGAAAACAGACATGCGAGTATGTTAAGTTAACCGCACATATTTTGGAAGATTAGCCATGCTTATATATAGTATGGTAATTTATTATATTTATTTATTATAATATGAACTGAAAGGAAAATGGGAAACATCTTTTTCAGCTAGTATAAAGAAAGAACACAAATATTTTTTTATAATTACAAACGGTATTTATTTATATTAGCCCTATGCACATACATATTTTATATTATATACTTATACTTGATTATATAGCTGGAGCCAAAGCGCATAACAATATAATGTGAACCATGCTCGTCTCTAATACTCATTGGCATGGTGTCCAATAGGTCTCCATAGTGTCTTCCTCATCTATTTCGTTTTCTGGAATTGCATAGGAAACGAATATATAAGATATACTAATACACTTCATACTACTTGTTCACTCAGACCAGACCAAATTTGGAAAGTTAATAATAATTTGTTCACTATACTCGGATGAAACGATGACAAAGAATTTTTTTTCAATTCGAATAGTTAAATTATAAAGATATATAATATAACACTCATAAATATAAGAATATACATTATAGTTATTACTTACCTTCAAAAGATGGAATGCCGGAAACTGAATTCCACCTTCGTAGAATGTTTTTCACGGAGTTATACATTTTACTAATTGTAAGACAAGCCGTATGTGACGTCCGAATAGCTCGAATCTTCACTCCCGAATGAAGAAGGAAGTAACGAGACCGTCAACCCCTGACCTCCCCGAAACTTGCATATGGTACGTTGGAGTAAGCTATCATGTATAGCCAAGTCAAGCGGGAAATAATATTACATTAGGCGCGATGCAGCGATACTTTTCTAGTTGGCAGGCCGATCCCGCAATAAAATATGGTTCTACCAGCTATACCGGTACGGTTAAATTTGCAAACTATATAATGTAGTCATCAGTGATATTGGCTTCTGCGAACCTAACTGGTATGATGCATTATAAGTTGATCAGCTATACTGGTAAATTCAGATCTTCGGCATAGTTATTGATGAAGGAACAGAAATCAAGATTCAGTGATACAGCAATACCAAATTGTGAAGCTGACGAGCCTCAGAATAATAGTGCTCACGTACTTATGATTTACTTCTGGAATATATGTATCTAGCCAGGATAACTAAGTCACAGTCGTCTAGACTTTTCATTCAAATGCATAGTTTCCCGAGTCGAAATTTAGCGCCTACTTTCACCCTACGTAGGAGCTCCTACGTAGGAGTTAAAGGTAGTAAAGTAGGTTTTATTTCAATGCAATAGTAGACCCTACTTTGACGCTAAAAGTGTCCGAAATTTCCCGATTTACCAAGTTTAGGCTCAAAGTAGGGTCTGTTTGAAACCTGTTTAAAACGCTCCCCGTAGTAGGGTCTAGAGATATTTCAACCGGGCGCTAGCACGAGCGCCAGGCTATAGCTATAAACTCATAATCGGGCCAGCCGAATGAAATTAAAAAGTAATAATAGTAAAAGAAAAAAACAACACGAAATGTGACACATTTTATCGTCAGTTGACCCAGCCTACGAATCCTATCGATGAAATTGCATTATATACCTACTGAAAAAACCGTCGCATTTTTCGTTCCCGCCGGGACTTGAACCCACGTCCGCTCGGTTACCAGTCGCACGCCCTAACCACTACGCTAAACTATCGCATGACATATGACCCAACACTCTCCTACTTGTTCAGGGCCTATCGAAGTGTCAAGTTATTACTTGAAATCTTTCAATGTCATGAAAATTTTGCATTTGCTGGACTAGATTTAAGTCCTTGCATATATCATTACGATTAATTACTAAGTATTGTATCATGCATTTTTCGCTGACGCGGTGATATGTTTATCCGAATGAAATATGGTGTTTTGTTAGAAAAAAAAATGTTTCAGGAGGTTCACTAAAATTTTCATGTTTATTTCGACACTTTTTTTGTTAGTTATTACAAGACGAATTTACTTCAAGTGGCGAATTCTTCTATCGTATGAACTGAAAACAGTGTTGAAATGACCGCAAAAATTTTAGTGGATCTCCTCGATCATTTTTTTTCTCTAACAGTGTACCTGGGGCATTCCAAATGAAATCAGGGTGATCTTCCTCATCCCCTACGATTTTGAGCTGTCATTTTTATTTCTCTTCTATGTGACCCTAAATAAGCCCTGATTTTCTTTCGGATTTTTCCTCTCCCTCCTTGTCATCCTGCCATGCGTCTTTATTCGTTGATGCAAGAGAAAACAGAAACACCAGTTCTAGATGAATGATTTTTTTTTTCATAAATTCGTCATCGGAAAACATTAATTTTTTTCATGATCAGAATATGAGCTGAAGCCTGCTGATATCCTTGTTCAATGATTTTCATTTTTGAACAATCCAAAATTCGCAAAATTTCGAATACATAAAAATGATCATACTTGTAATAAAAAAAGAAAAACAAAACATATCCTGCTAAAATTTGATATCTTGCTTAGTTAATAAGTCAGTCAAGGTGATTTTTTTTTCAGGTCATTATCTGACTTATTAACTAAGCAAGATATCAAATTTTAGTAGGATATGTTTTGTTTTTCTTTTCTGTTTTTATTACAAGTATGATTATTTTTATGTATTCGAAAATTTGCGAATTTTGGATTTTTCGAAAATGAAAATCATTACAAGAGGATATCAGCAGGCTTCAGCCGATATTCTAATCATGAAAAAAATTAATGTTTACAGATGACGAATTTGTGAAAAAAAAATCATTCCTCTAGAACTGGTGTTTCTGTTTTCTCTTGTATCAACGAATAAAGACGGATGGCAGGATGACAAGGAGAGGGAGGAAAAATCTGAAAAAAAATCGAGGGCTCATTTGGGGTCACATAGAAGTTAAAAGAAAATGACAGCTCAAAATCGTAGGGGGTGAGGGAGATCACTCCCTGATTTCACTTGGAATAAGCCCCACCTATATATTTCATATTTTACAAATCGGGTCAACCGATTGAGATATGGGGATCTATTATTGTGGAATCCACAACTGATCCTGATATGGGCCTTTGTGTTATCAAGGCCTTACCGAACAAATTTCTACACGGGTTCCCTCATCGCATTTGGAATAGCTCGAGATTTTTTCATTCGCAACCGCGCAGATTCGGTCTTCGCTGACCTACGCTGGCGATCCATGTCACTTATGAAGACATACGCGTGCAAGATAATCCGAATTTGATTAACCAGTCTGTAAATTCACGTTTCCGTTGAAAATAGTTAGTGCAGATTATAATTTATAGGTATTAGCAATCGTACGATTTAACACTTGAATGTCGCCGTAATAATATATATGGGGGAGGAGTTATACATAGGTAGGTTGTATAGCGTTAAAATAGGTTCAATCTAAATTTTTAGGTGTTGGAGGTTCAATGTAGGCTTGAGTTTAACATTTTTAGGAGTTGGAGGGTCAATGTAGGATTTCTAGGTTCAGTTTCCTTCAAAGTAGGTTTAAATAAACCTAGGTAGGGTGAAAGTAGGCGCTAAATTTCGACTCGGGTCAGCTAAATACAAACAACTATATTTATACAGGGCATCCAGCAACCCAGGCCTTCTAATGGTACTGTTCATTCACTTAATCGAAGCAGAATTTCTCTTCACCATTACCATATCTCTGGACCAGAATGGTATTTCTAACAGGCCCGAAGGATTTCTTTCCGTGTACGCAGTGCGCATTCTAGAGGTGTCTCTTTCTCTCTCACAGAAAGTGCAAGAGAGATAGTTCTGACGTCACCACGAAATAATAACAGTGAGCTAGTGAGGTTCTGGTGATTTGTTCCGGATACCTCCTTCAATATGTTTCAGAGGATAATAACCTACGATTTTTCACCGTATTTTTTACTAGTCACATATTTTTAGAAATAATAAAAGATCCTTCGTCGTGCTGAATCGGGCTCAGGAAGCCGATTTTGCATTTTCGATGCGTAGGCTTCGATATAAGTCGAAATAACTGGCACGCTCACACTTTACAATTAAAAAAAAAAATACAAAAAATTCCAATTTCATGCAATCAAACGTACCAGTTTGAACTCACTACTCGTCAAACATCAGCTGCCGAAAGGACAGTTCGATTGATAATCCCGTTTCGGAGAAAGTCGAGAAAATAGACGGGGTCAGTCAAAATCTGGTGGACCCCCCCTTAAAGTAGTTGTGCCGCGACAGCCCAGGTAGCAAAATTCAATAAGTCATCCAAAAGCTATCTAAAGGATGCCTAATGTCCGTCTGGAAGTTAACTATAAGTTATCAAGTGTCTGAAAGATAACTTATAGTTAACAAGTGTTTGAAAGGTAACTTATAGTTAACTTCCAGACGGACATTAGGCATCCTTTAGATACACTGTTAGAAGTTTCTGATGTAAATTTACTAAAAATGTGTACGGAGCATTATTCGTGTTGGCGATAGTGAATTTACCGAACATTTCTATAGTAATTTTAAGAACGAGTTTATAATTTTCTAGCATTGTTATAGTAATTTTACTAAACTTTAGTTTAGTAATTTCAATGAGGCAATGTGAAAATGAATAACAATAAATTGTGATTTTAATGTTTGAATGTAGCTTAATTTTCATGACAACGTATATTGAATTCCAAATACCGGTAGACTAAGTTTACTAAACACGTACATATCAAATTTAACATCCGATTTTTCCTTTCTACTATGTTTAGTTTTAGCGCAGGTCCTAAATTGTGAAAAAAAATTAGTTTTTACCAGAGTTTATGCGTTTGAACACGTAAATGACCATCGACATATGATTAACACCAGAGAAACGCATTTTCAATTCGCTAAAAACGCTAATAATATTTTGGTCGTAACCGGGATTTGAACCCACGCCCGCTCGCATTCGCTCGTATTATTAGTCGCACGCCCTATCCACTACGCCAAACTACCTATTGATTGTTGTTCGAATGTCTTTTTATTTGTTCGGAGCCTACACATCATACAATAGCTTTATATGTCATCAAGCTTCATAGTGAAACTCAAGGTTGGACTTCGAGTTCAGATAAAATGCATTGCAATATGTATCTTCTTCTTCACCGACTATCGAACTTGACATGCGTTTTTGATAAATTTCTACTACAACCTGGTGTTTAGTAAATTAACAAAATCACTCAATGAATTTCACATTAAGTTTCGGAAATTCATCAATGTCATGAATTTACTCGGGCGATTTAACACAAATGCGATAGATTTACTAAGCTGGTCTTGTGAATTTGAAAAACAGTCAAATTATTTTGCTGTCAAGTATAGTGATATAAGAAATTCAGTTGCAAATTCCGGGACCGCGTCATTTCCCTAACGCCACTGTACAGAACCGTCGAATGCCCAAATCCCAGCCTTTGTGTTTCTCTTATCAAGTGTGGTGAAATCAAAAATTTAATTTTAAATTTATGAATACCGCATAGTAATTTAAATTGCTAAGACGAATTGTTGATGCTAAAAGTCTGTATGAAAATTTTCTCGTGCACTTGTTAAGTACATTTAGAAGTATGTCCAGCAAATTCCAAACATTCTTTAGTAAATTCACAAACACAATACAATTACTATACAAATTAGTAAATTTATGATACACTTTTGTGCTTTTCGTATCAAGTTCAATGAAATTACGAATTTTTTCGCAAATTTAAAAGAAATCCATAGTAATTCACATTGCTTTGCCGAATTTGTGAAATTGGGAGTCTTTTGTATAGTAAATGTGTAGTAAATTCACAAACATTTTTAACAGTGTAGCTTTTGGATGACTTATTGAATTTTGCTACCTGGGAGTTCGTCCCAAAATTTCTGCGCGCAGTGCGTGTTAGAATCACCGAATAGTATAAGCATGGAGGTATAATATGGAGGGCCAGCTTCCCCCCGTTCGACCGTAATTTTGGATCCCCATTCGCGGTCGCCGAAATAGTTCGGCAGGCCGCCACTGGAGTGCGTCAAGGGCGGCATGGCTATACTTTTGAATGAAAAGCGTAGCAATTTAATGGCAATTGCACGGGGTGTAACAATTAATAACTGTATAAAAGTGATTTATCGTTCTCGTGCTCGATTTGAAGAGTTGTCATATCCTTCAATACGTAACAGGTAATGTTCTGGTAATGTACTGCGTGAGATCGAGAGTTAATTCTGGTTAATACGGGCAAAACACGTCGTAACATTACATCTACTCAAAGGAGGGGTAGATGTAACACTTATAATCTGGACTTTAGTGATGGAAACTGCATTCGAGACAATTCTCGTGTACAATTCTTCCCGAAGATTTGAAGTGAGGGTTTCTAGTAAGGTTATTTCCGAGACGCACTCTCTAAAATGAAATCAGTGAAATTTTCACTAATTGAAAAAAGTTGGTAATCACTAATTACTAGTTGTATGCTTCGGACATTTTTAAAAAGTGAATATTCACTATTAATTAGAGATTTTTCATTAATTCACTTAAGAGAGCAGACGAATAATTACGGAAATAGCTATCATGGTTATACATTTATATAATTAATTAGTCATTATACATTGGAAGGCTGCAAGGGAGGTTAATATTCGAGTTTACTTTCATCCAAACTAGTATATTAAGAATTTTTAATTTTTAACCAATAGTTGTTCATATATTGAAAAAGTTATCAACAAATTTCCAATTCAAAATCTTTATATAGTGCGTAGTTATTCGTATTTTGACGTGACCTCTTTGGTACCTAAAGGAGTTCGAAATTGTACCTGATCAATTCGTCCCTCGACAAAGGGGTTTATACCTACCTACTTAATTATACAATGAAAAAGATAATTTCTTTCAATCAAACTGTACAGATCTAAAAAATTATAGCTGTATGCGTGACAGCAGTTTTATAGCCACTGCTATGAGAACCTGGAAATTAATCATCTGAAAACATTTCAAAAACATATCAACGTACTCTCATTTCCTTTGCCCGACGCAAATAATCGAATTTCCGCGATTCCATCAGTTAAAATAATCCAAGTGTGTCACGCGCGCCTATTGCCACCATGTATAATTCATGAGTCTTTATAGCCAAGCCGACGAAAGCGCTGCCTGCCGGCCACGGCGCGAGTTAATTCTCCGACCGCGAATTGGAGTCAGGTCCGCTGGCGCAGCTTGCCCTCCATATTATACCTCCATGGTATAAGCTACGTGCCAAAATCTTTCGTCTGGGATTGTGGTCGAAGCGCTCTCACTAGTGATGGGCTCAATATTCTCAATATCGATACTTTTCCATCGATATATCGATATTTCGTATCGATATTTCATCTGCCGATATTTGCAAGTATCGATACAACCGTTGCGTCAGGCTGGATTTTCACGGCAGCAAATTACTGCGGCAGCAAAATACTGCCGTAGCGCTATTGGTTGGGTTGCCTACGCTATTCGTTGTTAATCACGTGGTTGCAGTTGTTGATCACGTGGTGGCAGGTAATCACGTGATGAACAGCGAATCGCGTAGGTAACCACGTGATTAACAACCAATAGCGCTACGGCAGTATTTTGCTGCCGCAGTAATTTGCTGCCGTGAAAATCCAGCCTCACACGTTGCGTTTCATGCGATGCCAATATTTCAGGCGAGAAAACAGATCGACAACCGCTAAACTGTCATCTTAAATTTATTATATCATACATTTTTATTGCGAAAAAAAAATTATATTTGAATTATAATATTATATATAGAATTATCTATGGAATTCACTATGCATACCCAATGTCATTATAACCTTCTGTGAAAAATCACATTCGAATAAAGAATTCGTTTTTATTGTTTGTTTTAATTCCCATTGCAAATATCGATACCAATGATTTCGATACTTCGCTGCCGATATTCTATGTGTATCGATACACCGACCATCAATACGTATCGATACGAAATATCGATACAATTGGAAAATATCACCATCACTAGCTCTCACAGAGAAAATAGATCCCTAGTGCATAGAACTTATATTACTGGAAGGGGAATAGGACCTGTCGGGCTGACGCCAACATGTTGAGACAGAGATATACAGTCCGCTCTGATAATAGGGCCGGCTATGAGCGGTTAGGGGAGTATTTTTCCTGGAACTCGGGTACCCCCACTACTGACGCGCGTTCACGTCGTCGAAATTCACTTTGCACTCCGGTAATAGGGCCGCCGTGAAATTATATGCTATTTCATTGAGCGAACGTTCGGCCCTATTGACAGAGACGAATATGAAATCCGAGGTCAGTCAGTAGTGGGGGTTGAGCTCGAGCGAGAACCTGGGGAAGCGGCCCTAATAATAGTGGCCCTATTATCGGAGCGGACTGTATCTCTCTCTCCTTTCCTAACGCGGCGTCTTTCCTTTCCACGCAGGCGCGCACCGCCCTAGTCGTAGTCATTCCTAACCTGTAACGTTAACCACGAATAAAAATTGTCAGATTGTTTGCTTGGATGATAATTTTGAATAGCATATTAATTTATAACCGTTGTCAGTAAATGTATAACTAAACTATTTCTGTGATACATAATGAATTACAACTTTACGCTAACCCTAACCTATCAATCTTCGTGCAGTACTATTCTGGCGAGGGGTATGCGCGGAGAGGGGACTGCACGTTAGGAAAGGAGAGAGAGATATATCTCTGTCTCAACATGTTGGCGTCAGTCTGCCGCTCATTGCGCAAATGGGCTATTCCCCTTCCACACGGAGAAACTTTTCCTGGTAAAGATTCCAATAACTGCGAGTAAATCTGGGATATATCAGCTGATTTGGCAATATTTCTTCCGGTACCGGAAAAATCTATTATTCGGATAATGCATTTTGATATTCTGTGAGAGTAACAAATAATGAGCGAACAGCAAAAATTACTTTCCGCGTATAGGACAAGGGAGAGTAGTAACCCGCACGAAAAAATATGTATGTGAAATATATCGAAAAATATAACGACATATATGTGCGGCAAAATAAATATATTCGAAATATTTCCAATATAAATTGGTTATATTCTCAGGATATATTTGATAAAATATAAGAAAAATATATGCGGAAAATATAACCGATTAATATTCGAAATATATAGAGAATTTACAATATATTTCACATACACTGAAAAAAACGGATAGTCGCAGCAAGTATCTGTTGCATAGCCGTCGGCGGATACTCGCACTCCCTATCCGTATCTCCACGAACGCTATATTATAATGCTTCGGAGCAAGGCTGTATGAGATAGCCGTGGTAAGCATCAAGATAGGCACTCGAGCGATCCCTTAGATGTCTGTCATCTACTACACTGAGAGAAATATCTAGTTCCCCCAACCCAAATCGGCGAGTGAAATAAGGCATCAACATTTTTTTTGTGTTCAACGAACGTTTTAAAATTCAGTAGCAGTCACTGGAAATTTCGGTGAACGTAACTATACCAGCGTACTATTCCAACAGAGTACTTCTAACTAAACCATCTTTACTAACTAATATTGGTTCGAGTGACATTCCGTTATAGTTGAAGTAACCCTTTGTTTTTCGAGAAATCGTGTATTATAAACGAGATTATAAAGTAGCGCTGACTGATAAGTTAGTGTTAACTCAACTCGATTTTATCGTAATGGAATTTCGCTGCGCGAAAAAATTAATTTAGATTGTTACAATGAATTTATTACAATGTATGATGCGTTTAGCAACACTTATTATTTGTAATTCACCGCATATTGATACAAAGTAAGGATTTACAGATTAGAAAAACATCGCATTATTTTGGCCGGGATTCGATCCGGGGACGCACGCATTCGCTCGCATTACTAGTCGCACGCTCTACCGACTACGCTAAACTATTTATTGAAATATGAAATCACTGTTGTCTGTTTATTTGGCATCTGTCACAATGATATCAACGTTTTAATGCAGCTAAGATGTCTCAACTGAACATCTGTTTCCTAGAGTTCCAAAAGTTCTCATTTATTGTCACGCTCACAGTAAGTATGTAATCATATCTATGAAAATGTATAGATTCGTATGCGTTCACCGAAATGTCCAGTAACTGGTACTGAATTTTGAAACGTTCGTTGAACACAAAAACAAAATGTTGGGGCCTTATTTCACTCGCCGATTTGGGTTGGGGAAACTAAATATTTCTCTCAGTGATAGTGTCTGTTACTCGCGAGTAACTTTAGTTCAGTGAAAGTGATAAATTATGTTGTTTCGACTGAAAATTATAGTTGTTGATACCTTACCAAGTTGACGTCCAAAAGTATTAGATATAAACATATTGTTTGAGTACACTTGGAATGAGAAAAACTAGTCCATTTCAACAAACGAGTAAAGATGAATTGTTGGTTAATCTTTAATAGAAAATAGAGTTCCGTCAACTGAAAATACAGTTACGATTACTCGAAAAAATTCAACACTCCAAAAATAGTACATGCAATTCGCTAAAAATTGTGCCTTGCACAGCAGACTAAATAGTTACTGTAAATATTCGAGAAAAGTTGAATATACGGCCGGAAAAAACTGTTAATATTACTAAATTTCTGGCGTGGTTACTGTTACTACCGAGGGGAAAATAACTCCTTGAATTGACGTGCCAATATCCTGTGAATTAATACAAATTAATCGAAATTAAGGCGAATTAACGCGAATTAACTGCAAAGATTAAGGCGAATTAACGCGAATTACTGCAAAGATTAATGCGAATTAATTCAAACTGAAGATTAATGTGTCAATCCAGGTTTGAGTTATTTCCCCCTCGGTTACTACATCACGTATGCTCGCTGTACCTTAATTATAGTTACATCAACGAAAAAAAAAGTTACGGTCACCCTAAAATTTTAACTGTATCAAAAATGTTGATTTTACACATTGAATTTCTCTCAGTGTAGATGTGACCGGCGCGTCAGTCGCGTATGTCGCGAAATATCTGGCCTCGATTGATTCTTATCAAACTCAAATAAGCTTCGATTCAGCTTAACCGGTATCAAAAAGCATCTCGAGCCTATAATGATATTAAAAGAGACTAGATGAGCCTCATATAAAACTAATCGAGCATAAATGATTCTGAAATGAAACGAATCGAGACTAAACTGAAGTTGGATGTTGTAAAATAACAAATATATGTTAATTTATAGATCAATATAACATCAAACTTCAGTTGACTTAATTCGTTTCATTTCAGAAGCTATCTGATAGATACTTGCCGCGCTTATCCAAGATGGTTCGGCTCACAATACTACTAGGATGCGGAGCACAGCCATCTAGCATGCGGAGGCTAAGCAGAATACGGTGACTGCAGCTATCCGTTTTTTTCAGTGTATATTTATTTTGCCGCACATATATATGGTATATTTGTATTGTATATATTGAATATATTTCGCTATATATCTCACATACATATTTTTTCGTGCGGGAAAAGATGGCATAGATATTAGTAGGTATTCCTAGAGGGATTGGAATAATAGACTAGTCGAATAAGACGTTTTGCTACACACGTGAGAATGATTACCAGCGAGTATGGTAAATTTCGTCGCTGCGAATTGACGAACAAGTTCGGCGGGTCTCACTTCGTCGATAGATGGCGAAACATCAGAATATTTCTCTCACTAGTGTCAAATAGTTATATCCGTTTGTATATAAGGAAAGCTAAAAACTACACTATAACATATATCTGCGATGCGTCCGGAATTGCGAGCGTTGAGTGAAGGTTATGTTGAGTAGGTGAAGTTAGGCTAGTGGTTTAAGACGACGACTAGATTTACGGAACAATTGCGCCAGCCCCTAGAGTGCGGACGAACACACACATGTGATAAACTCTGTACAACAAAGACCACACCAGTGAAGCCACACAATGTAAGATCCAGAAACTGCCAAATAGCCTATCACCTCCTTCCAGCTTGTTAATTTTTGACGTGGAATTTTTCCTAAGATGAATGGTAAAATTTCCAAGCCAGTATGGTAAATTCCATTGCACCGCGATCACGACTTTACCATACTGACTTCCCAACAAACGACAAAAGTAGATAGGCAAGGGGGGTTCTGGATCAATCTAGGTCAAATATTTTGATCCAGAACCCCCCTGTGTTCTGATTGGTCGAAGCCCCCCTGCCACTCGCTGGGAGGACGTCCCCCTAACGGTAATCGATGATTTCGCAATTATAACGGGATCTTTCGCAATTTTGATAACCCCCTGTGTTCTGATTGGTCAAAGCCCCCTCCCACTTGCTGCAAAGACGTCCCCCTAACGGTAATCGATGATTTCGTAATTTTAATAGGTTCATTCGCAATTTTAACGGGATCTATCCGCAAGGACTGCCCCCCTAACGGTAATTTCGCAATTTTAATGGGTTCTTTCGCAATTTTTGACGGAATCTAGCCGCAAGGACCGGCCCCTGTACGTATTCAAGGACCGCCCCCCTTAGGGTAATCGTTGATTTCGCAAGAACCGTCGCTCACGTGCGAGTTTGCGCCCCTTCGACGGGGGATCTACCGCGCAAGGGAGCCGATCACGTGCACACCTCGTGTCTGAATTTATGCGACCTGATTTCTGAATTTCTGATTTCTGAATTTCTGATATCTGATTTCTGAATTATGCGACCTCATTTCTGAAATGATGCAAGCCCCCGATAGATGCGAGCCCCGATTGATGCTAGCTTCGTGTCTGAATTGATGAGTCAATTGTTATCCAAGCCTCGGCGTTGTTATAAACATTTATAGAATATCAAAAAATACCACCCCAACTAAGCTAGCGCACGACAAAGGCTAACGAGTTAGATAAGCTACGGAAAGGAATTAAAAATGATTGTGTGTATATAATGCATATGCATGAAGACTGTAAAATTTACAGTGAATTCTTTTTATTCTTCAAATTAAAGAACACACAAATTACAGAAAGCTTAAAATTTATTGAATCATTTGACATTGTGAGCAGTCCCTAATCATGGGAGTAGACTCATCGAATTCTCCGCTCTGCGATCCATAATGTATTCGGCATCTCCGACAGCCTGCGATATCTGCATCCTTCTTCATAGCCTCCGATAGTTTGTCCCACACCTCATCGATGATACTCGAGCCGTAAATAAGTATGAAGTCTTTGGTCAAATAGGCGATGTCTTCAGCCTTCATTCGTTTCAAACCCCCTACTTCAATGGACATGATCAATGATTTATAAAGTGATGGTCTGCACTCCTTCAAATACCAAGTTTTCAATCGCTGTACGTTTTCGAAGGCGCAATGATAATTGGGAAGGTTTCCGTGCCAGTCCTCGTGCCAATGAAGCACCTCGTAGTCTCTCATCCATCGAAAACTTGGGCAGTCCAATTCTTCTAAATCGATGACAGGCTTGGACTCGTCGTTGATAATTTTTTTAATCCACTCTTTCTTCTCCTTTCCCTTGACGTAGATATAACTTACATGCTCGACAACTCTTCGTACAACTTCCTGCACCTTATCGTAAGACATAATGCCGGCATTCCATGGTATTCCATGATGATTCCGCGTCAACCAAGCATTGACAGCTCTACATTTGGCAGATAAGATTTTCCAAGCACACGGCGGTTTGAAAAGGATGCGCGTCAGGCCTTGCTCGCCTGTCTCATACGCTTGAATGGTAATTGCAGCGAGTTCTTTCAGTACGAATTCGTTGACAGGATGTCGGAAACCTTGTACATCCAATATCATCTCCATTGTAACAACTTATTTTCTCTAGACTGGTACGATGTGGATTTCAGAAAAATCGAGCGTTAACTAATTTCAAAAGTGTTCAGCCTCACTTTTTATATCGTATATCCCCTCTCAACGGTTACCGTACACATAGCTGAAACTATGGGAATGATTGAGGCGACACATATATTTATTGTAAAAATCTTTATTTGTCGAAGTACATAATTATACCAATTTCTTCACTCCACCACTTATGGGATTGTATTCAACTACCCGATCGTGTAAGATCAAACAGTATGCCGACGTATCGGCAGGGAAGTTATCTTTAGCTTCAAACTCGAGACGAACATCTACAGGTCCAAACTTGAGCGACTCGTTCTGTTTCGAGCAGTCGATGACGAATAGGGGAGCGTACTGTAGAAATTCACTCTTTTTCAGCAATGGTTCAGGTTCCTTGCCGTAATAGGAGGTTTGGAAATTGGCGTACATTTCATATAACAGAGCATACTGATTATGACTCATATTGAGATTGAGGTTCCCATAGGGATAGCATTGAGAATTCAAGAACAGTTTAACGTCGGTGATGTTGCAGTGATCGAAATGGCTAGCGTTTCGATTCAGCTTATTCTTCCGACTTGTTTGGAAACCCAGTATAACGTAGCGAGGTTTCTCCAGCTGAGTAGATGTCTTCACCGTCCAAACGTGCTTCGAGGTAGTGGGAAGTACAGGATACTCGTATAATTCCCAATTACGAAAACTCATGGAGATCGCCGGATCTTTCTCGATAAAATTCAATAGCTGTACTTTCCGTTGATCCGCGAGCTTCACGTATGGTAACAACCATTCGACTTTATCGATCAGGATTTTGAATTCTTCTTCTTGAGCTTGTAGAACTGCGTTCACATCGGTCTTCGAACGGGTCAAGATCAACTCGTGTTTGGCGTTCACGATTATCTTGCGATAGTCTTCGGCGAACCCTAGCATCATCTTCAGCGGTACGCATACTTCGAAATTACCAGCGGCATCCACATGGCTTGCGTTCACATTAAGCCAACCGGCATTCTCCATCATCCAATTCTGTCCGGGTCTCAGAGAAGGGTAACCTTTCATAAGACTGGTGAGGCCGACGTTTTTGCTCCTGTCGATCTCAATAGCATTTATCTCGTAACGCATTTCTTCAAACAGATGACAAACACCGTTGTTGACCAGTGTTGCGGTAGTCGACGGAGTTCCATCGCTCTTGACTATCTTTCCATACACATGCAATGAACTCTTGCACGGTAATACGCACAGGTCTTGGTGTTGAACAGCGATACGAATCTCGTCACTGTTATTGAAACTCGATGAGGCATAGGGTTTGTGTGTGTGAACCTCGTAGTGTGCGATAGACTCGTCAAAGACGACGGGTGTTTGAATGTCTAAGATTTCCTCCTCCATGGTATACAGCAGATGAAACAAATGCAAACGAATCGTAGCCTTATTTTCCGAAAATTCCTCTTCCAAAAGGTATGATCTTCAGACCTAAGCTTTCCAGAAGCAGCACGTTCTGAGGTGTCAGCTCTTTGAGAACCGGTTGACGACTGACGTGTTCGGGGCATCTTACCTTAGTATTATAGTCACTTCTGTTATAAACTATTCCCATTATTGGGCCTTGATATGCAACCTTATAGTTATAACCTCTCCACGGAAATTAACCAAATCCCCGTCTTGATCGACTATACGGAGTTGGATGTGATCTATGATCCGCACGGTGACTGGAAGGTAAATGACGTGAGACGGCACTTCAATGATCTTATATCTAGGTGGAACAACGGGAAAAAACTCATGAATCGTGTGTACTTTACGCTCATTGACGTAGGCACCCGTTGTAATGTTGCACTCGACTCGAAGTGCGTTGACTTTAAGAATAGTTACAGGAAGGTCAGACTCATGAACTCGATCAGCTTGCAAAACACGTGGAGTGAAACCCAATAGGCTGCCTATAGAATCACCTGGCACAAAATTTACTGGGTGATTGCATTTGATTTCGCTACGCAGGGTATTATTATTCGGTTTGATGTTGATGCTGATACCCTTATTCGACAAGACACCCTGTACATAACTCTCTATATCCTCTATTTCATAGCTACCGGTGGGTATGGTGACTACTTCTTTACCCACATAAATCTTGTTGTGGCCAACATCTACATTAGGAATCGAATTAAAAGTCAGTAATTCAACGAGACCCAGAGAGTAATTCTTGAAAGGGGAAAGTTCGATGGGAGGAAAGTATTGAGTCTCGAGAACCGAGGAGTTCCCCGATACGGTTAGTGTGAACGAATCGTTCATGACTACTGCGAAAATCAAACTGACTTCGAGGAATTACGCTGCATGTTTATATAGAAACTCGAGACACAAGTGACCACAGTTGAACGTATCGTAGTCTTGATATCTTTTATGGTTATATTTGACGCTACCAACACCAAGGTATCTGACAAGGTCCGACGGTGGACGAAGGTTACCGAAACTGTCAAAGTAAACTACTTCGTCACCGATCTTTCGGTACGCAACCCAATGTGTTCCAGGACCATCTTTATCATCTAGGTTGACGATCGCCGATTCAAGCCTAAGCGGCCCATCTTTGGGTAAATCGTTTCGCATAAAGACGCCGCGGAAATGTGGAATGTCCAGGGTCGTCGCGTACTTTAACAGATCCGCGTCAGTTAGCGCTCGTCGCGGTAGCGTCACTTTTAGTTTTTTGGTTTCAGGTGAAGACCCAAGCCTTTTCTATACGGTTTCAGATGAAGCCCCTTGCCTAGAGCGATAGCTTCCATGGTCTTGTTGTGCCGTTGACTTTCTTCCAGTTGCCTCTTGGCGGAGCCCGCGTCATTTACCGCTTTCGCAATACCTGCTGCACCACCGGCCAGCGCGCCCGTAGCACTGAGCCCGGCAAAAAGGGGTATGAGGAACGGTAGAAAACCACCAACTTTAGCTGGGACAGGTAGAATCCGTGGAGAACGTACATTGCGTTTACCACCGGCTTTCCGAACAGCGTCTCTCGCACCCTTCAATGCAGACTTGATGGCGACTTGCGCAGTTTTTCCTGGAACCACAGACCGTTTGGCGGCATCGATAACCGTTCTCAATGCCACCGGCTTCCGCATACCCATACCGAGCTTGGTTTTCGCTTTCATCGCGTTTGTCACTGCCCAGGCAGCTGCTTTCTCACCGATATTTGCGTCTGAAGCCAAAACCCGTTTCCAGGCTCTCTCAGCCAAAATCTTATCTGCCGCATTTCTAGCTTCAAGATTTTCTCGATTCTTCGAGTAGGCGATATCGTGATCCTTGCAGGCTGCGTCAAGCGGGTTGATACCTGGATCACCGCGCGCGAGTCTCTTCGCTAATTTGGTGCCAGGTCCGCAGTATTGATAACCAGGCAGATGTAACTCTACAGGAAGACTGTTAATGATTCTGTTGACCAGACCTTTCCCACAACGTTTACGACTGACCGTTTTAGCTTTGTGCACGATCATGACTGCGCTCTGACTGAGGAATCTCCTTTATAAACATGATATTTATACCATTTACCGTTAGTCAGAGTCGAGATGAGGTTCGAGACGCAACCCCTCAAGCTACCTGTAATGAATTTCGATAAATTTGTGCGAGAGAATGTCGCAACTGACAAACGACACGGCGATTTGCTACCGAACAGCGTGCGCGCGGTATTTTGCGGTCCATCCAACTGCGGCAAGACTAACGCGCTGCTCACCCTCATAGCACACCCCAACGGATTGAGGTTCGAGAACGTCTATATCTACTCGAAATCATTGAATCAGCCCAAGTACAAGTTTCTGCATCAGTTACTCGAGGACGTAGATGGCGTTGAATACTTTCCATTTGACGAGCATGAACAGGTAGTCGTGCCAGACCAGGCATTACCCAATTCGATCATCGTCTTCGATGACGTGGCTTGTGAGAAGCAGGATAACATCCGAGCATTCTTCTGTATGGGAAGACATAAACACGTGGATTGCTTCTATCTCTGTCAGACCTACGCCCGCATCCCCAAGCATCTCGTGCGCGACAATACCAATCTTTTGGTACTGTTCAAGCAAGATGAGATGAACTTGAGGCATGTGTACGATGATCATGTGAATACCGACATGACTTACACGCAGTTCAAAGATTTGTGCTCTGTGTGTTGGAACAGCGGCAAGTATGGATTCGTTGTAATAGACAAGGACAGTGAGTTGAATGACGGTAGATATAGACAGGGGTTCGACTGTTTTGTGAGCATAAATTGAGAATATTCCGGAGAGCAGAATCAGTAGCCTCTCAGATACAGCTGCGTCAACATGCAAGATACGAAAATTCATGAACAAAAAGCAGTGTTGCGTCATATCGCTGAAGCCAGTAGAGCGATTCGACGTAAACACAGAATGATAAAGTCGGGAAGGGAGACCGCTGAGCAGACGATGAGCAATGTTTTCAAACCGGTAGTAACTCCGCTGCAACAACTGGTGAAGGTTTCTCAAGCTATTGCCAAGCCCATCAAAGAAGAGCCGATCAAAGAAGAACCGATCAAAGATGATCCTCGAGAAGAGGATAATTCCTATTTAACTGCAGATGAGGATACCACTATACAGCCGACGGATGAGTTTCTGGAACAAGATCAGAGTAGCAACGAGTATCTCGAGATGCTACGAGATGCGAATAGAAAAAAAGATCTGGATAACGTGTACGGTGTACGCGTACTTGCTGACGGCAGGTTGATGATGGGTAACGCACCGATAAGTTTTGAGAGTGACTCTATTCATGCGAGTGACACGCGTTATACAAAGACCGAAGGTTTGTTGGAACTACTATTCAAAAAGATACCCGATGAGACCCACGTGACTCCAGATGATATCAAAAATTATAAACAAATCGTATTAGCCACCAACGCACATCGAAAATACTATAGAAGTGATGAACCTATTCGAGCAGTGGATAACCACAAGTTTCAGAAGTTCATCGCCCACGGACCACTTTCACGCACGGGTGAAGGTGTGCTTCCGCAGCTCATGGTCGCTCAAGAGGGTAGAGGAACGGATTACGTTCATTGGGACGACCCCAACGAGCTGGTGGACCGTCTTCGTTTGCTTTTGGCATCCCAAGCAGCTGGAAATTCGAGTCACACCAACGAAATCGTATCGATAATCGAAGAATTGCGTGAAGCTGGTATCATTTATTAATCAACCTCCCATAGTTTCCACAGTCATTTCCAAAATGAGCGTCGATGTGTTTGGACGTCAGTTGGACAAGAGCGCCGCCCCAAGCAGTCGCGGCCCTCCCGGTATTGGGTTTAAATTCACCACCGACGGACATTACGATATAGATAATAAGCGACTGTGCAACGTTGCCAATCCTGTGCAGCAAGGCGACGCTGTTACTATGAACCTCATGCGTCAGGAGATCGACGTTGTGAGAAACGAAATCCTCGCAATGATGCATGCCTTGGACTCTCGCATAACGGATGCTCTGCGGAACCTAGGCGCCAATATCGAAGCAGTACAAGACTTATCGACTCGCACCGCCAAGATCATTCTCGAGCTGGACACCAGACTAACGGTGTTGGAAAATGAACGAGAAAAAGCTAACGCTCGTGACGGAGCTGCATAAGCCAGCTCGAAAGAACTATCAGCGTCGTCGTGTAGATGTTCGCGGTTTGGATGAAACCTGGCAAGCGGATCTCGTTGACATGACGCTCTACGCGAGAGAAAACAAGGGCTACAAATACATGCTCACCGTCATCGATATATTCTCAAAGTATGCCTGGGTCGTGCCAATGAAGAGTAAGACGGGTAAAGATGCGACGAGTGCTATGGAATCTGTACTCGTACAGGGACGTACCCCGAAGAATTTACACGTTGACAGAGGCGGAGAATTTTATAATTCAAACTTCGATTCTCTCATGAGACGATATAATATTCAACTATACTCAACCTTCAGCAACTTGAAGGCATCGATCTGTGAGCGTTTCAATCGTACGCTGAAGAACAAAATGTGGATACAGTTCAGTCTACAAGGAAATTACAAGTGGATAGATATTTTATCTGATTTGGTTTCGGCTTACAACAACTCTGAACATCGGACTATTCGCATGAAGCCAAAGGACGTTTCCCTTAGAAACGAACGGACATTATTGCAGACTGTATACCAAAAAGTTCGAGTCAGATCGGTTAAACCGGCAAAGTTCAAAGTTGGAGATAAAGTTCGAATAAGCAAATATAAGAATGTTTTTGAGAAAGGATATACACCAAATTGGACGACTGAAATATTCACGATCATCCAAGTAGTCAATACTGATCCAGTAACGTACAAGCTTAATGACTATCAAGAACAGTCTATAGCGGGTGGCTTCTATGAACAGGAACTTCTGAAAGTCAAGAATTCCGACATCTACCTGGTGGAGAAGGTGCTCAAGAGACGTGGAAACAAGCTATTTGTAAAATGGTTGGGTTTCAATAATACACACAATAGTTGGATAAATAAGTCTGACTTGTAAGGTTTATTAATAAAGAAACATAATGTTTGACAAGTACGTTTATTTAATTCTACACAGTCCTATCGTAACCCCACGGAAGCGTGTCCGTCGTATCAGGAAATATGATCCTCTTGTCGTCATTCCAGCTCAGCGCTATCTTCCTCTGCGACACCGTATGGACCTGGTGATTCTTACTTTGAATTAAATTTTGACTTTTTGTCAGATTTTGATGCTGCAGAGCACATTGTATGTAATCATCGAACGTTATGGTTTTCAGTGTTGCCCCTTTGACTCCCTTAGCCCGTTTCTGCTCTCTATTTTCACCTAAAACCTTGAAGGCATATAATTTAGCTCTTAAGCCTATAAACTCTATCATTATCCTCCCGTTATTTTCATCTTTCATTAGTCCCAATACTTTTTTATTGACCAGCGGCATCTTGTAAATATTTTCCGGAGGATAGTCGGAAGTATCGAATCGGTCCAAATCGCGTTTCATCAGCTCGTATATATCGGGTACGGTAAAGTGATATATAAGACTATCCGTATCGGTATACATCAGTTTAGCTTGGTTACCAAATCTGTTTCTTATGTAATTATAATGGAAATCATAAATATACGTTTTAGCAAGATCCATAATCGAAAATCCCGCGTACATAGGTTTATTGAATTTAATTTTAGTTCGATTTAATTCAATTATTGTCATATCTTCACCGAATGTAGTGCAGCTATGAAAATTTGGCTTCGCGATAAGCGCTCTTGCTCCGTGCCTACCGTCCCATTTTGTAATTAGCCGCACATCTCTGTGTTTTCTAACATTTTCCATAGTTTTCCCGAAAACAGCGTTATTCATGAGTTTATAAAAATTCTTTTCAAAATCATTGTTAGACTTTTTGCGCAATTCAGTATTCAAGTTGATATATTTCTTGAGCCACGGTGCTTGCTTGAATTTCAATACTCGATGGATTTTCGTTAACTTCATACCTAAACTCAAACACTGCTTCAAAACCTTGTAGTGTATGACGTATTGCTGTTTTGAGAAAAGGGTAGTTGTTAATTTAGAATTTTTGCAAGTTGGAAGAGGTGGGATGTAATGCTCCGGACACAACGGTAAGTCTTTGTGAGAGTCCTGAAGTTCTCGCGGATATTCTAAATCTACCTCAAGTATGTAACCTATGAAGGATTCATCCGAGACATCTGAAACATCGAGTTGTTCGAAATTCGACATCCATTGAAAGGAACTATACGGTAAGAAGTGACTCATAGCTGCCCCATATAAATTATTAACATCGAAATACATGAGGTATGATTCTTCTCGACCCGGATCGAATGCTGTCCCCATGTATCTGTTGTTAGCTTTAGCGTATCTGTTCGAGCATTGGGCT
Organism: Tenthredo livida; assembly: GCA_963992785.1. Lineage (NCBI taxonomy): Eukaryota > Metazoa > Arthropoda > Insecta > Hymenoptera > Tenthredinidae > Tenthredo > Tenthredo livida. The sequence continues at coordinate 9,203,057 of OZ023073.1, forward strand.
ACACCGCCGCGAATGCCTCTTTCTATAAACATCAACATATCAATGTCGACGAGGAGCTCGAGTTCAACACCCGTGCACTTGAGCATCGCATCAAACGAGAGGCCCGGCGCCGTATAATAATGTAACGGATCTAAATTATAAGTGGACCAACAATTACTTCTGAAATTTTGAAAAATATCTGCTAAAAGAAGCACATCCGTTTGCAGATACAAGTCGGAATATTGGCCCAAGCTTTTGACTTGAAAAGTTTTCCAAACATCACAAGCGTGCAAATAATTATCCTCCGAAATACCTACATCATTTAATTTTGAATAAAATTTTTCTATGGGAGGTAACTGTGTTTCTTCAAGACTCTCCCAACTGTCTACGTACTCGTACGGAAATACACCTTTCCTCGTCAATAACTGAAATTCTTCGACGCTTCCGCAATGCTTACGCGTGATTAATTTCTGCTCATCGTTTAGATAAGACGCTAATTTTTCTAGACTGCCTGGCATGAATCTGAACGAATCAATAAACCTGAAATGTATAGATGTTCCTTTTACACTCTTTGTAAAGGAAATATATCTGTCCTTGTTGATCGGTAAGAGACTTATCGAGCCTTCAAAAGATGTCGCCAACGTTTCAATCAAGAAATGTGAGTCGTAACCCGATAAGTTATGAAAGACCACCGGAATGACGTGCGAATCTTTGTAATTTAAATTGCAACCTATATGCGCTGCGCCACGATATTTACCTGTGAAATGGCAACGATCACGATGTTTCACCTCTTGAGGTCTGAATGGTTTTTCACAAATGTGACAAGTCTTAGCCGAATGAAATGCTTGTTTCTGATCATGATTCAACGATTGCATAGGTACGACACGCTTGAAATAAGGCTGCAAAGCTTGAGCCAATTCTCCCAACTCGTTGACGAACCATTCTATACAATCCTTTCCACGATTAATTCTGAATTTGGAAACTGAATCGTCGAAGGTGCAATGTAAATAGTAGGCAATACTGTATGGGACATGCTTTTCATATACTCTCCTATTCTCAGACTCAGATGTATCGTTAACCGATTGTAAGAGACATTCCAGATCAGCGTAAATACAAAACGGAACATTTTCTTTATGTTTAAAGTTTTTGAATTTCAAGATCTTGTCTTTTTCGTCCGGTAATATCACTCTACATTTATTTAAATTCGCACAATCAATCTTGTGTTTGACTAAACAATTTTCATTTTGAAAATGACTCAAACATCTATCACAAAACCAGGTACGACATTTGTGTTTCGAAATTTGTGAACTCAACAGTCGAGATAAATTTTTGATCCATGCAAAGTGATATATTGTTTTGTTGACGTCATCAATTTGATTCGACTCAATGTCAGTTTCTAACATAAGAACATGTATGGTAGGTGTATCTGATTTCGCTCGATTCAAATAAACTGGTACTAGTTCATGTTCATCTATACCGTACACGTTAATCGCTAAACCATTTAATTTCTCAAATTTTGAAATTTCGTTCAGACTCATGGGAAAATTCAAACCTTCATACCTCAGCACTGAGCTAAAATGTGGATAAGAAGTCGTTCTATTCACATGATTATCTGCTGCTGCTGGATGAAGAGCTGCTGTGACTGACCAGAGAAAACAGTACGGATCGTTGTTCATTATATTTACCACCGCCTTTTTATCCTGTATATACTTCGGCAACTGTATGTAAGTAGATATACCTCCTCGCAGTGGCACATATTTGTTGATATTCACAGCCATATTTATAATTTCGGTCAACGACCATCCCGAATCCTTTTCCTGGAAGTCTTCGATCTTGACTAACAATTTCTCCTTCACGTTCTCGTCAAACCATTCGTCAATGTTCGTCGCTGGGAGAATAGCTTCATTTTTGGTATTAAAAAACTTAATTTCTTCGATAATTTCACCGCCTTTTACAGTTTCGAATTTGCAGGACAACACTGCATTTACTTTTAAGTTTCCTTCTTTTCGAAGAACATTCTTCAATCTGGAGATTATTAGTTTTTTCGAATCATTTAGAAAATGTTTCAGATCTTTGTGTTGTAGATTCGCTATGATTCCTGTTCTTATTCTTCCTTTGAAAGCTGACTCTAAATCCTTCCACTTTATTCTGTCACTTCTCCGTAGTCTCCCTACACCCTCCCCTCTTTTTCGGCACTGTTCAAACCGCGCTTTCAATGATTGTAAGATTCCTATTGTTGTCAAAATTCTTGTTTTTGCTCCAACTGTGGAAGCGGATTTTCGTAAGATTTTATTCAAGAGTCTGATGTTCTGAGTTCCAAATTTAATCCATTTCTGTGTTTCAATAGTCGATGATTTCTCTTTCAGAATTTTATAAGCATTTTGCATAATGCTGATAAGTCTAAGACATTTAGTCGCATCCATTTCGTGATTACTAACAACTATTATACACTGCAAAAGTCTAAGCGTTAATGGTTCGTAAGTACCGACGGAGGATCATTTTATAGGTCAGCCCCACCGACAAATTCCAAGAACTGTCCCTCACATCTTATCGTAACCCAATCATCTTTGCATCCTATGAACAGTTTTACTATAATACTGTACTATACAGTAATACTATAAGACATATATATGTAAGTGAAGGTTTGTATTGAAATGATATTACACAGGTTTTGTGAGGATATTATTCAGATGATACGTTTATTAATCTTATTTTTTCAAATCAAGTGTGATTTACATATAGATGGTGGTCAATCAAATTGAGTACACAGAGTAAATTACACATAGTTGAATTCAATTTGATTAAATTGTCCGCCGAGGTATCGCATCAGAAGTTTATCCTCTTCACACGCTACCGTCATCTTCTGGAAAAGATCCCGCATCGTCGGTCAGAACTTTCGTCATCCGAGCTGGTAGAAATACGGAGAAGCTGTCATCCACATCGACTACGAATCTGGCACCGAATCTGGTCTGAACTTTGCGGATGTTGCAGATGTGAAACTCCTTGAACACTTCCAGGTCTGCTAATTTTTTCGTTGGGAGAAACTCCTCCAGACGACCGATTTTGTTAATCTTCGTGAGGTCCATGTTCTTTTCAAATTTTGATATTCCTTAGTCTGCCTGTGATTTGATTCAGATTAGACTTGGCTTCGATTAGACTTTTCACTTCTTCAATATTTCTCAGCAGTATATGTAATCGTATTTTCAATTCTCTTCGCTGCTCTTGCAGGTTATTCTGCATTGCTCGAAGATCGGTTAGAGACTAATTTTCATCCCGTATTTTTCGCTCTTTTATAGAGACTCCTCAATTCAGACACGAAGCTAGCATCAATCGGGGGGCTTGCATCATTCCAGAAATCAGGTCGCATAATTCAGAAATCAGATATCAGAAATTCAGAAATCAGAAATTCAGAAATCAGGTCGCATAAATTCAGACACGAGGTGTGCACGTGATCGGCTCCCTTGCGCGGTAGATCCCCCATCGAAGGGGCGCAAACTCGCACGTGAGCGACGGTTCTTGCGAAATCAACGATTACCCTAAGGGGGGCGGTCCTTGAATACGTACAGGGGCCGGTCCTTGCGGCTAGATTCCGTCAAAAATTGCGAAAGAACCCATTAAAATTGCGAAATTACCGTTAGGGGGGCAGTCCTTGCGGATAGATCCCGTTAAAATTGCGAATGAACCTATTAAAATTACGAAATCATCGATTACCGTTAGGGGGACGTCTTTGCAGCAAGTGGGAGGGGGCTTTGACCAATCAGAACACAGGGGGTTATCAAAATTGCGAAAGATCCCGTTATAATTGCGAAATCATCGATTACCGTTAGGGGGACGTCCTCCCAGCGAGTGGCAGGGGACTCCTCAATTCAGACACGAAGCTAGCATCAATCGGGGGGCTTGCATCATTCCAGAAATCAGGTCGCATAATTCAGAAATCAGATATCAGAAATTCAGAAATCAGAAATTCAGAAATCAGGTCGCATAAATTCAGACACGAGGTGTGCACGTGATCGGCTCCCTTGCGCGGTAGATCCCCCGTCGAAGGGGCGCAAACTCGCACGTGAGCGACGGTTCTTGCGAAATCAACGATTACCCTAAGGGGGGCGGTCCTTGAATACGTACAGGGGCCGGTCCTTGCGGCTAGATTCCGTCAAAAAATTGCGAAAGAACCCATTAAAATTGCGAAATTACCGTTAGGGGGGCGGTCCTTGCGGATAGATCCCGTTAAAATTGCGAATGAACCTATTAAAATTACGAAATCATCGATTACCGTTAGGGGGACGTCTTTGCAGCAAGTGGGAGGGGGCTTTGACCAATCAGAACACAGGGGGTTATCAAAATTGCGAAAGATCCCGTTATAATTGCGAAATCATCGGTTACCGTTAGGGGGACGTCCTCGCAGCGAGTGGGAGGGGGCTTCGACCAATCAGAACACAGGGGGGTTCTGGATCAAAATATTTGACCTAGATTGATCCAGAACCCCCCTTGCCTATCTACTGACAAAGTATACTGTAAAAAATGTTTGTTGTAAATTTACTAAAATTGTATTGGAAGTTTTATGCATATACGGTGTTGTAAATTTACTACATATTTGTGAAGGTATTTGTTTTAGGATAGTTAAGGTTCTGGATGAATATATATTTATGCACAGGTTCACAGTAATGATATTTATTGTGTATACATGATATACTACCGGTGCTCTACACGCACGCTCTTCTACTTAGCAACTAACTGCTCATACGCCTTAATCCTAAGCCATAGCCAGGTGGCGCAGGCCGCCTTCACACAACAGTATTTTAAATACTTGCATCTCAAATTTACTGTACTTTTTCAGCGAAGTTACTGAGCAATAGTGTAGTAATTTTAGCAAACCTGAGTATTATAAATCAAGTCATGATTTGCAAATTTAAAATGTATTTGTCTATGAATTTTGATGTGCATGTATTTTGAATATGTCACACTGATCACGCAATTTTACGAGGCATGTGTACATTAAATTTAATTACTCTCGGAGTCAAGTTACTGAACATTGCGACGCCTCAACGTAGAATTATGATATCTCAAATTGTGGTAGAAAATCATGATATTTCCAATTCTGGCTGAAAAACTTAATATCTCCAATTCACGTTGCAAAACATGATATCTCTAATTCTGGTTGAAGATATGTGCTGCAGTCATCAAGTCGGTCAAAAGAAACACAATCGGTAAAGAATGCGGTCTGACTCGGGAGTTGAGAGTGTCAGAGTAAATTGGCGATGCATACTTCTAGTCAACGGGGCATAGATTTACTTGCGAGAGACAGGCAGGCTTTGAAGCATCTATCGGTATAAAGCAGTACTAATCACTGGGGCACTGACGTACAAAATGTTCCTCGGCAAACGTTGACGAATCGTTGAGAGTAAAATTCATAAACGTTTTGGTGATTCTGCTGTCCAGTTTTGTAAAATCGAAAACTTGGTTATTAAATTGAAATAAATGCTTACCGAATTTACTTTACTAGCCATATTTGTAATTTCAATATACTTGAGCACAATTTTCTTTAACCTGTCTGTAGCACGGACTTATGGACGAAGCGCAAGTCGGGGTTATAGGCGCGGGGTATAAATCATGGGGGGGGTGTGAGTGAGGTAACGCGTCGGCCATATTAACTTGCCCCAAACAAACTGTCACCGTGGTCACAAACAATTGAGTATGTAATGTATACAAGTCACGGGTATACGCGGTAGTATACCTTTATATCTATAACAATAGGGCCAGTCAAAATGGCCGACCATGATTCCCCTTCCGTCTTTTGCTTCACCCCCGCAAGGGAAGGTTCCGTCCATAAGTCCGTGGTCTGTACTGAATTCAGCAAACTGCTCAGTAAATTTCTAGTAATGTGTAGTGAATTTACGAAACAATTGAGATTACTATACACGTTTAGTGTATTTAGGATAACGTTACGTATTTCTCGTACTGAGTATAGTAAAATTAATTTTTTTTGTTGTGAATGTAATAAATATGCATAGTAATTGACTTCCCTACGTGAAATTAGTGATTTCCCAAGATTTTTGTACGGTAAATGTATTGTAAATTCACAATCATTTTTTACAGTGTATTGAAACGGAATCGATTTCAGAATTTTCAATCCCGTTTCTTTGGATTTCCGAATTCAGTACACGGAGAGAAAAGACGTGCAGTGAGTCTCCCGCGACGGAGAGAGATTGTCATTTTTGTAGTAGCGCCGCCATCCGTTCTTTCGGTGGAGCCACTACTCCTCGAAGACTACTGACTGCCCCGCAGGCGGGTTTTCACTGTACCGACGGCGTGAGTCCTACTTTTTCGTGTAACGTCTGCAGCAGCCCCTCGCACTTTTGGGAGAGCTGCTGCCCCGAAAGCGTGCTGCTACTCCTCGAACTCGCGGTACAGCAGCGCCACTACCGTTCGTACGGTGACTGCACGTCTTTTCTCTCCGTGTATAGGTTATTCTAATCACAATCTATTCGTTTCAATTCGTCTATTCGATTCTATTCGGTTCTATCCGTTATTTTTTATCCCGTCCTATTCGCGGCAATGCTGACTTTCGTCGCCAATACGATTCAATTTTGTATTCAGAATAACTTATTGCGATTCCGAATCCGATTCAGTTCTATCATTCCGAATGAATTCTTTTGATAGAATACAAATCATCCGAATCAATCAGCATAGTTTTTCAATCCGAAAGAATTCTTTTGAGAGATTACGAATCGTCCGAATCAATTCGAATCAATCAGCATAGTTTTTTGTATCCGTATGAATTCTCTTGAAAGAATACGAGCTATTCGAATCGATTCGAATCAATCAGTACAGTTTTTTCTATCCGAATGAATTCTTTCAAAAGAATACGGATCATCTGAATCAATCCGAATCAATCCCAGCAAACCAAAATATGTATCAAATACGTATATATTATGTAACGAATGTTACACGTTATGTATCAAACTCATAAGAAAGTATGTTACTGGTACAGCACGATGTCAGCAACATTGGATGTATCATCAATGTATTAGATATGTGCTGGTGATACATATCAGCGACGGCTCACCGATATATCATAGACATATCAAAGATATGTCAAAGACATGTTGAAAGATGTATCAGATACATATTGGAGATGCATCTGATACAATCAACTATCACACTGGAAAAGCTGAATAAAAAGCCGTTATTATTACTAATTTCCATCATCTATGGTGTATATATGACATGGTAACAATTTATAATCAACCACAGATAGATTAAAACGCATTTTTAGTTCATTCAAGACGACATCATTATTTTGACCTAACCCGGGCTCGAACCATGATCGCTCGGACTCGCTTGGATTAGTAGTCGCACGCTCTCGCCACTACACCACAGTATCGTGTAGTGAATACTGCTAGATTTCTCTATATTTTCGATCTCGCTATCTAACAGCTCTGAAGCGTTTATGCCTCGATTGATGCGTGCTATCATGTTAGTCACTTACATACGTTTCAGAAATTATCGCCAGCAGATACGGATATCCTATTTTGCGATGTTTTAATTGCAGAACTAAAGATATTGCACGTATCATAGATGTTATTATGTTATGTGACTCTGTTACCTGGTGTTGCCATCTCTGTTACGTATCATCCATGGGTCTGATGTTATATATACGACACATGTCATATTTGCAGAAATGTTATGTCCCATGTATGTAACTATGTTATATTTCCGGATCCCTGAAGATGCTTTCAATTTTATGTATCACTTGTGGGTCTCATGTAATGTACATGATACATCACGGAATTGTAGTTATGTTATTTCTCCTCTACGTAACTTTGTTATATTACATTGTTACTTCGGGATGCCCTCAATATTACGTATCATTCATGCATCTTATGTTATGTAAACAATATGTTACATTCTAAAGATATATCGCATATCAGAGACATAACTATGTTACATTACTCCGATCTCTAGATGTGCTCTTACAGTTATGTATCAGTTATGTATTGGTTTGCTGGGACATTGCCATCGGTATCTGGTCACGCATAAATAGAGTTAATGCGGCTGCAACGGTTACTGCGAAGTACCAGTAAGTACGGGGATTTTTCCTAAGCAATCACTCGCAATATATCTAATTGCGATAATCATAACTCAAGAGCTCTGGCGTTAATAAGGTCAAGAATCAACTTTCCTTAGAATATCTTCACCCTAATTAAACCGACGCAAAGTTTCTTGATTTAGCCACGCATTAAGAATCGGAAAAAAAATGTCTTACGATGAATTCTGCATCGATATCTATGAAAAAATTTCAGCATGAAATCACACAGTAAAAATTTTTTTGTAAAATTTAACACAAAAGTTTGTGTTAACCACTTTTTTTACACAAAATTTGTGTTATTTCAACACAATCAGTTTATTATTGAGAGAAGGTATCAGCCGATACACTCAGTGAAATTATTACTGTCAAATTATTAACTATGTGACTTTTTGCCACCCCAAGGAAATAACTACAGTTAACTCCATTATTCTCGTTGCTTCATTTTCAGTCATAAGGTAAAGGACCCAGTACCGGAACGAGACCCAATATCGGAACGATTTGACACTCAATAATTTATATTTAATCTCGTACGCGATGGAATTTTTCGAATCTTGATTAATTTGATACCTTAATCTTTTATTTATATAACATATATAAATGTGAATTGAAAGTATATTCAAAGTATGAAATAAAAATTGTCAAATATAGCAGTAGTCTCAGATGTACGACTTTTCCAAGTTCCTTAATGGTTTTGTTAAAAAATCAGTCGATGATCTTAAGCTTGTAGAAAGTGCATAAAAAACCTTTTCGGATATTTTTTTTTTTTATGTGTTTATAGAAGTATTTTGAAATCAGAATAATTTATTTATAATATGAGCAAAATTCCCTTTTCATTTAAATTCTACCGTTCCTTTATTGGTCCTCTAAAAATGAGCTGTACCCAGTGTCGGAACAGCCATCCATGTTGCTTTTATCGCATGACACATGCGGGGCATTTTATTGAGTGTACAGATCGAGTGGGGCCAAAAAATCAATTTGTGATTGAATATTTAATGCAGTAAGTACGTTTGTTATAAAAAATACATGAAATATACATTAAATTTAATTGAGATGGTAAAAATTAATCTCTGTGTCAAATGTTTTATTCGGAAACTATTTAATTCTAGTATAACCTCAAAATCATTTGTTTCTATTTTATTATTATTTACTTGATAAAATGTTTATTTATTTTTTTTCTTATAAGATATTAAATCATTCAAAAATATAAAATGCATTTCATATTTGTACATATTAAATAATTATTGAAACTCACTATAATGGAGTACATGGCATTTATTTTATATATAAATTATTTACTTGTTCACAGGTTGTAAATAAAGAGAAAAAAAAAAGAAAATAAAAATTAATTTATTATAAAAGAATAATAAAACCCTTTTATAATAGAATTTTTCGATGTTAAATGCCTCTATTACTAATTATTATTGCCTTAACTCATTTATCATTAATTATTTCTTCTAATTAACTGCTATATTATTCAATCACTTTAAGGTAAGCATAATCCTTTCATTGAAATAAACTCATTTTATTGACCGTTCCGGTACTGGGTTAACTATGTTCCGATACTGGGTCTGGGCTTTTTAGGTGTTCCGATACTGGGTCTTTCAGACTCATTCGTAAAACAAAATTTTAATATATTAAATTTTAGTAAAACTAATCAATGTAATTACGCCTGAATAGCTAAATGTCTATTCCATCCGGTGAATTAATTCATTTTCGTCCATCAGCTACTTAAGTATTTTGCAAATAAGAAAAATCAGTCATATACCCTTCGTCGTTCCGGTACTGGGTCCTTTACCTTATTTTAATGAATAATATAATGAGAAAAAATTACGGACGATCCGGGAATCGAACCCGGGCCTACCGCAGCCTATCCGTGGACTTATGCCAATAGACCACCTTGCTCGCCCACGGACCGCCGTAATCTTTCTCATCACTTTGACTCTATCGTGTACTATTTACATTATTATTGAGAGAAGGTATCAGCCGATACACTCAGTGAAATTATTACTGTCAAATTATTAACTGTGTGACTTTTTGCCACCCCAAGGAAATAACTACAGTTAACTCCATTATTCTCGTTGCTTCATTTTCAGTCATATTTTGATGAATAATATGATGAGAAAAAATTACGGACGATCCGGGAATCGAACCCGGGCCTACCGCAGCCTATCCGTGGACTTATGCCAATAGACCACCTTGCTCGCCCACGGACCGCCGTAATCTTTCTCATCACTTTGACTCTATCGTGTACTATGACTGAAAATGAAGCAACGAGAATAATGGAGTTAACTGTAGTTATTTCCTTGGGGTGGCAAAAAGTCACACAGTTAATAATTTGACAGTAATAATTTCACTGAGTGTATCGGCTGATACCTTCTCTCAATAATAATGTAAATAGTACACGATAGAGTCAAAGTGATGAGAAAGATTACGGCGGTCCGTGGGCGAGCAAGGTGGTCTATTGGCATAAGTCCACGGATAGGCTGCGGTAGGCCCGGGTTCGATTCCCGGATCGTCCGTAATTTTTTCTCATCATATTATTCATTAAAACAATCAGTTTATGTCATAAAAGTAACACAGCTTTATGTTAAAACTAACACAAAACTATGTTGAAATTTTGTGTTGATTTGAGAGTAACATTTAGAAAGTGTTACTTTTGTTTTAGTTTTAACATAAAGCTGTGTTACTTTTTTGCAAATTGATATTTGAAAGATGTACATACCAAAAAGAGAACGAGCTGCAAGCTGGGACGAAGCTGAGAAAAATTGTTTGTTAGATCTAGTGAAAGGCAGAATAAGTGTGATCGAGAATAAATCTGGAGAAGGAAAATTCATACAGATGGAAGCGAAAGCTTGGGGCGGAATTTACGAGGAGTTTGCGGCTGAGCACGGGCACAGAGATCTGAATCGGTTGAAAGAACAATGGCGGCGAATGAAACTTACTCCGAAAAGTAATATATCGAAGGTGAGAGTACATAATGCAAAAGGAAGGAAAGAAAAGTTAGCTCGTCATTAGCACTGTAGTCAGCGTCTCGTTTGCAGAAAGTAAAACTAATATTTTTACAGCATAAGTCATATCAGAAAGGCACCGAAGGAGGTCCAGCCCCTCCACAAAAGGGTAGTCCATCAAAGATGGATTGGGAAATCAGAGATCTCGTGCCGAATGATTTTGAAAAAGATGCCAATGAATTTGACGACGACGGACCAGAAGATCCACAAGAAGTAAGATGGTTCACAATTCATATGAAGCATCAAGAAGTTGATGCATTTCTGTTCGATGATATTATAATCTTTCTTTCTTCAAAAGGAATACGACAACAACAGAGCGAGTGATTTGGATGAGAATATCGCAGTAATCGATGACGAATCTGATAAGATTGAAATAACCGGCCTGGAAGTACAGCAGCCTGTGTTGATTTTAGGAACCAGTAAACGAGCAAAGGGTTGTGGCAACAGCGAAAAGCTTGTTAATGAAAACTTTGCTGAAGAGTAAGGCTTATTAAGTTACGTACTTATAGAAACGCTATCAAGAGCATAACAAGAGACTTATTCTGTTGAGCGACTTTTATAATGATGGTCTATGGGTACATGCATATTATCCAATGACTATCATTTATCATTACTGGTGTTTGATGGTTTTTACAGTCAAAACAGATCGAGGAAGCGGATATTTGGTAGAGCTGAAGGGAATATGACCGCATATGAGTCAAGATTATTGGCATTGCATTCTGCACGCATCGGTCAACAGATGAGATTTGAAGAGGAACGACACCAGAAACACTTAGAAGTCCTTGAAGAGGAAATTCTATACCGGAGGTCTAGAAGAACTGACGAGACAGAGCGGAATTCGCTCAGCCCGTATAGGCTCAGCCTATGAAGGATCTATGTACACTAAACGTAATGGATTCTGAGCCGGATGGTGTTCGACAATCGAAGAAACAGCCAATCGGCGCTCTGGATTTTTGTAGTCCAGAGCGCTGATTGGCTGTTTCACCTATCTAGATTACACATCCGGCTCAGAATCCATTACGTTTAGTGTACATAACAGCGAGCTGAAGAATAAAATTTTACTCTTGAATTGATCGTTTCGTTGATAGCATTGGTTTATTTATTGAGTTTTTGTTGAAATACAGCTTTATTGTGTTACCTACTCTTGCCTTTGAAAATGCGTTTGGATGAAATACGTGCGAAAAGCGTTTACTTGCCTATTTACTGCCACTGCATCATGGATTCTATTGCGCTCAATATTGATGTCATCTAAATCTCCGTCCGAATCCGAATCCGAATAATCGTCATTCTGACGAAACTTAATGCGGAGATTGTGTAGTACCGCAATGGCAACTATCATAGCCTTCGAGTTGTGCAGAGTTGTCGTCAGTCCACGATGCAATGAACGAAATACCATTTTCCATAGTCCGATAGTTCGTTCTACAGTGTTGCGGGTTCTGATATGGGCATGATTGTAAGCTTCTTCAGCTGCGCCTTGTGGTTTGAGTACTGGAGTCAGCAGATGAGTGAGTGCAGGATATCCACTGTCTCCCAGCAGCAAACCTGCGAATTCTCCGTTCGCAAATCGGTGCTGCAATTGGCATTCACGAAAAATCCGGGAATCGTGAACGCTTCCTCTCCATCGGGCTACGATATTTGTGATGCGGAGATCTGCTCCACACACCACCTATAATCATTACTGACATTAATACGACATTTGAAAGTTTTTTATTTTTTCTTCCAGCGGTAATCGACAATACGTTCGGCGCCGCGGCTCAAGTTGATGGGGGGTCCTTACATACGGACGTCAAGTACTTAATGATAAAATATTTCATTAAATTAATAAATAAATTTTGCATTCAATAAATTATTCTACACGGAAAGACTTTTCCTAGTAATATTTCTTAAAATTCCTACCAGAATTTACTATTTTCGATGCAATTTGGGGATATATCAGCATTTTAGCACTTATTACTAGTTTGCCTAGTAATTCTGTAAGTTACTATCATCATTGGAATATAACCTAAGATATTTGTACAAACTCTTATACAAATGAGAAAGTTTACTAGTCAGGATGGTAATAAGTCTAGCGAATCTTATACTTATACCTAAAGCGAGCAGTACCTCTTCCAACTCAACAAACGGAAAAGTATTGAAACGGATTGAGATTTTTCAATACGATTGAATCCGGTTTCTTTTTTCGATAATTCGTATAAGAACGATTTGAAAAATGGCAATCCGCATAGATCAAATGGGAACGAATAGAGAATAATTTTGGTGTTATTTTTCAATACGATTTAATTCGATTCCTTAATACGTTGATTTGTATTGAAACGAATTGAAAAATGACATAATACATTTATTGTATTTGTTTATTTTCGATATATTATCCGGACAAAAAATATTTTTTTCACCAATAGTTGATTCTTTTTCGAGTGGTAGAGCACAGTTAATATTTCCAGGATAGTAAAAATCATCTATTCACGGATTAATTAAATTTATTCATGTGGGTCACCCATCCGAATTCTGGACACAGTTGAAATTGCTTAACTTGGTTGATCATCTGATGTCCGGTGTCGATCTGGATCTATCGCCGCCTATTACAATTCTTGACACTTTTCGACTCGATAGGTAAACTTTGATTCGTGAGGATTTACATCAATATGTAAATAGTGTACTAGTAGTAAGTAAATTTAATATATTGAAGGTGTCCCGAATTAAGACGAACTCATCAATAAGTTAATTCGTTAAAATAATTGATTTGTACGTTCCATGATTCAGTTCAATTCAAGATGAGAATATACCATTTTTAAGGCATTCATTCGGATGGAATGCAACGAAAAAAAACGAATTGCATTCCGTTTCTTATTTTCCGTGATTTTCTTAACAATTCACTCGGATCGGAACAATTATGCTGATTCCCAGCAAACCAATACATAACTGATACATAACTGTAAGAGCACATCTAGAGATCGGAGTAATGTAACATAGTTATGTCTCTGATATGCGATATATCTTTAGAATGTAACATATTGTTTACATAACATAAGATGCATGAATGATACGTAATATTGAGGGCATCACGAAGTAACAATGTAATATAACAAAGTTACGTAGAGGAGAAATAACATAACTACAATTCCGTGATGTATCATGTACATTACATGAGACCCACAAGTGATACATAAAATTGAACGCATCTTCAGGGATCCGGAAATATAACATAGTTACATACATGGGACATAACATTTCTGCAAATATGACATGTGTCGTATATATAACATCAGACCCATGGATGATACGTAACAGAGATGGCAACACCAGGGAACAGAGTCACATAACATAATAACATCTATGATACGTGCAATATCTTTAGTTCTGCAATTAAAACATCGCAAAATAGGATATCCGTATCTGCTGGCGATAATTTCTGAAACGTATGTAAGTGACTAACATGATAGTACGCATCAATCGAGGCATAAACGCTTCAGAGCTGTTAGAAAGCGAGATCGAAAATATAGAGAAATCTAGCAGTATTCACTACACGATACTGTGGTGTAGTGGCGAAAGCGTGCGACTACTAATCCAAGCGAGTCCGAGCGATCATGGTTCGAGCCCGGGTTAGGTCAAAATAATGATGTCGTCTTGAATGAACTAAAAATGCGTTTTAATCTATCTGTGGTTGATTATAAATTGTTACCATGTCATATATACACCATTGATGATGGAAATTAGTAATAACAACGGCTTTTTATTTAGCTTTTCCAGTGTGATAGTTAATTGTATCAGATGCATCTCCAATATGTATCTGATACATCTTTCAACATGTCTTTGACATATCTTTGATATGTCTATGATATATCGGTGAGCCGTCGCTGATATGTATCACCAGCACATATCTAATACATTGATGATACATCCAATGTTGCTGACATCGTGCTTTACCAGTAACATACTTTCTTATGAGTTTGATACATAACGTGTAACATTCGTTACATAATATATACGTATTTGATACATATTTTGGTTTGCTGGGGTACAGGGTGGCCGCAAACTAAGTGCTTTAATTTCAGAGTATGATTAGGGGAAGGTCTTGCCTGGTACCCTGTCGTTAGAAATTAGGCTATTCAACAACTTTCACTGGCGCCTGCATCTAGGCAGCCAACTAGATAGAAGCGAACAGTGAGCTGTCTGGTTGTATTCACCCACGATCGCTGAAGGAGTCACAACGGTTTTTCAGTTCAAAAATCATGCGAATGGTTTACCGGCTGTGTTAACTAGCTCTTCGGTATGCTGCTTTAGTGCTTCAGTGCCGTAGACCAGTGATTCTTGAACTGCAAACGCGTCTAAAACCGAAAAGCCCAACGCTCGCTTCTGTGTAGTTGGCTGCCTAAATCTAAGTGCTATAACCTGAATTTTGAAATGGCTCGCATCTGATAGACACCACAACGGAGATCACTATATTTCAATTCCGAATGAGTTTACGAAATAAAAACTAAAAAAATTCTCGCGCCAATAACGAAGACGTCCATCCATTACTCATTATTGGCTTAGGAATTTCGGAGACCGGAAACAGAATCGTGTGTAGTATACACACATGATATCGGTATATGTCCGTATGAAGTTGGCACCAAAGTCTTTTTCATAACATCTGCTCTGAAACTGCAAGTTTCGTTGCCTGTTTGGTCAGTTGAAAGAGGCTGATTTCAGGCTAATGTCGTGAAAAGTTGTCACACATATGTGCAAGTCGTGAATTCAATGGATCAGCGGTGTGAATTGGTGTCTTTCAATCCCAAGGGATTGCGAAATTGGTCTTTACAATCCCTTGGGATTGTAAAGAGAAATAACTGCCCTGTTGCAGATTTCAGACTCTTGAAATTGACAGTTGAAGTTCCAGAGCAAATATTATGAAAAACATAGTGTGTGACACGGGATGAAACGTATTGAATGCAGGCACGGGTGATGTCAGCCCTCGCCTTCGGCTTCGGGCTGACAACTTAGCTGCGCATTCAGAATCGAACAAAAAAAAATGTCTTACGATGAATTCTGCATCGATATCTATATGAAAAAACTTCAGCATGAAATCAGACACATACTCGACTTCATAAATATCTCGCGTTTTGTCGGCACTTTTCTTTCAGTCGATGCGAATAAATATTTTGTAATGCGATTGCAAGCCTACTGGGATCCTCATTTTGGACCATTTTAATTTTTTTGGGGCAAAAACCCGTTTTTATGGATTACGTAATTGATGATTTCTTCAAATCGCTATATTTTCCGTGAAATTCAATTAGTGGTGCCGCGATAATCGATAAACACGAGACAATACGAGATGAAGGTGTCGATAAACGAGACGATAAATGATATTTTCTCGTATCGTCGTTGACGAGACGATACGAGATCAGGTACACGATAACGAGACGAGAATCGAAAATATCGCCGAATTTTTCTTGTCTATATTTCCTTCGCTTTTGTGGAGACTCTTCTCATCGAAAATGAAAAGAGATTATCGAATAGTGTTTTATGAAAGTTTCTATTCAAATAGTAAAATATTCATACTTTTCACACCTCTCGTGGATGAATATCATAATGCACGCGATTTTTTTAAATTCATGTTCCGTCCATGACGGCATTCATATGGATTATTTCGTTCCATTCGAGAATGTTAAAATTCACTTGATATGCTTGATATGCATCAGAAAAATTAGAAAAAAAAAACTCTATAACAGTACGATATTAGACGATAACGGAGATTCAAGTCGAGAATAATTCGAGTTGAGGCGATAATTCGAGACGAGACGATAATTCGAACTGACTTTTCGAGACGAGACGATAATTCGAACCAACTTTTCGAGACGAGACGATAATTCGAACCAACTTTTCGAGACGATACGATATTTACGAAAATATCGCTTCGTCTCGTATCGCGGCACCACTAAATTCAATCGATTCGCGAAAACTTATATTTTAAGATCTGCGAAATTCAACGGTATTTCAGAAAACTTTCGATTCACTTGAATCGATATAAAATTGCCAGAATTATCAAGTGTTAGGTAAAACAACGGATCGAAATCCAAGCCTCGGCTTCGCGCTGCCTGCAGACGAGTGGTGCGCAAGAAGCGAGTTTGGCCTCGCGTATCGAACACTATTTTTCTCGATACATGCAACGCAAGGTTCTCGTTTGTGTGCCGTCTGCGTGCACCCAAGCCGGTTTTAGCATAGCAGTGTGCAAAATCCCTTTGTGCACCGCATAGCGGTGCGCAAAATATTTTGCACACCGGTACGCCAAAAGTCTGCTTTGGGTGCGCGTAGACGATGCGCAAAGGAGGACTTTGGGTGCATGTGTCAAGAAATAGTACTTTTCGATATAAGAGCGCAAAAGTAGCAACGCGCGTACGAGTGTGAAGGCCCGAACGAGCCCGAAGGCGAGCCGAAGGTAGCGAGTGAGGCGCCTTCACACAAGTACAAGCGATTGCTGCCTTGGGCTCGTGTATCGAACACTATTTTTCTCGACACATGCAACGAAAGGTCCTCGTCTGCACTGAGAAAAACTTACACGAAATCACACGCTGGCTGCTACAGTTGCGCCGCGTGTTGGCATTGCGCACTCATGCTGTTAGGTGGCAGCACAACGAATCACGGTGACGCGTATTCTCTATTTCACGCTGTCTATAGCACGAGGATTGTCTGTGCATGCGCGCCGGTTTCGTCTGCGCGCAGCTGATTTTCGTCGCGTCGTGTTGTGAGTATCAGCGTGAGTGCAGAGGAAAACATCGTGCACGCACCGAAAAACCTTGTGCCATGAACAGCGTAAAATGAAGAACGTCGTCACGCGTGATTAGCAGTGCGCCCCCACCCGAATAGGCGACTCTTGACTCTCATATTGCTGTGAGTAGGACAGAGGTTTGGAAGGTGGGGCGCGTCACGCTATTTTCTCGTGTAAGTTTTACTCAGTGTGTGTGCCGTCCGCGGGCACCCAAGCCGGTTTTAGCGTACCAGTGTGCAATAGTACATTACGTAACTAGTGCGCAAAATAGGTGATTCCCTGCGCAAAATAGGTGATAGGTGATAGGAGACACCTATGCGGACGTGTTGCGCATACTATTTTCCCTGACGAGCTGTACAAAATTCGACAACACCGGCAATCTGACGGGGGGTGCAGGGGGCGAAGCCCCCGCCGGGGAGTTGGCGGGGCGGAGCCCCCCCACTATATAAAATCGAATTAAGAATTCATAATTGAATAAAAAGACTTTCATTAAAAATAAGAGTTTAGCTGTTTATTCAGGAGTGCAATAGCAAAAAGTGAGCTACTTAGAAATATATCGGATGAGAAGGTCAAAGATCGTAGACAAAAAACGTGCTTTGGTGGCGGAGGTGCTTTGTTTACATTTTTGCGCCCCGGCCTACACGTTAAAATACAGTCACAATATAGAAAGAAAGAAAGCAGAAATAAGAAAAAATAAATAAATAAATGAAAATATAAAAAAAAAAAAAATTAAAAAAAAAAAATAATAAAATATTTTGTGTACGCAAATTGTATTTTGCGTACGGGAATCTATTTTGCGTACGGGAGTCTATTTTGCGTACGCGAACTTATTTTGCGTACGCAAATTCTATTTTGCGCACGCGAACCGCATTTCGCGCACGCTTACGAAATGGGTGAGGGAATGTGGCATTTTGTGTACGCAAATCAATACACAAAATCGAATTTTGCACACGGCGTTAGGGAATAGTACTTTTCGATACTGGTGCGAAAGTGTTGATTCTCGGACGAGTGTGAAGTTTTTCGCCCGAGCGAAGCAAGGGTGACAATCACACGAGTCGAGAATTATCTTTCGCACGTGTATCGAACTCCATTTTTCAACACAGCTGGCGTTAAGTTGAATTTGATGCACGCGAAGCGTGCGCAAAATCGAACTTTGCGCACGCCGTGTGGAAAAATAACTTTGCGCACCGCTACGTGGTGCGCAAAATATTTTGCACACCGGTACGCAAAAGTCTGCTTTGGGTCCGCGTAGACGGTGCGCAAAGGAAGACTTTGGGTGCATGTATTAAGAAAAAGTATTTCGCGAAACTTTACCGAACTCAGTTCAGTAAAGTGGGGACATAGGGACATTTATGTAAAGTTTCACTTACAGTTCAGTAAAGTGAAATTCAAGAAAGCCTCATGCATAGAACGTGAAATTTTGATAAATTTAAAAGAATATTCACCGAACTAGAACTGTAAATGCGCACAATTGTAAAATATAATGATCGTACGATAGAGTTTACCGAACAGTTCGGTAAAACGTAAGCTCCTGTGCAGTAAAAAAAAAATCAAATCCTTGCTCCTTAGGAGCTTGCGTTTGACCGAACTGTTGGTTTAGTAGTTACAGGCATCTTACTTACACGATCTTACACATCTAGTAGCTACTTATCATACACAGTTTCGTCGCGAACACATGTAAACCTATACCTATACGCATATGGAACCTAACACTTATATACTACGCAAGCGCGCGCCTATCGCTGAGAACTACGATTTGGAACTGTCTTATATACTAACTGCAAGAAATGTTAGCGCTTGTGAGAAAGAAAAATGGGCTGCAAAGACATCTAGTGGAGAGCTAGTCCTGCGTGACTACGGAAGTGGAGGGAGATGTTTCACGTCTTTCGGTTTACTGAACTGTCCAGTAAAATTTGAAGTGCCAGGAGGGAGAAGTTTCATTATAGTGCTGTCAAGTTTTATACAGGGAAAATAAACTTTTCTCTGCCTATATCGATGTAAAACTTTACCGAACTTTTGAGTACTTTTTCAATTCCTTAATAAGAATGATTCGTCAACATTCGTCATTCTTTAACTCATCTTTAGGGAATAATTCACGTGAATCTATTGAAGTTTGCTACGCTCTTCATATGAGAATTTTACTGTACATTATTAAAGTTTACCGATTACTACAAAAATGTGAAAAAATCATCAACTTGTCTCTATATCCCAACTTTGTTCAACAGTTCAGTAAAGTTTCGTGAAATACTTTTCTCCGTGTAGGACAGAAGCTACACAATAATTAATTCGCCTACAGCAATCCGCGGAAAAATGATGTTAAAATATTATATTATATTTCAAGTGACGTTTTCACGTCTGGCGCCTAACTCTAGTTTTTGGTCTTATTTCTTTAATTAATTAATTTCTCACGTATATTGACGCCGAAGTGCACGGATTACCGGGTTTACCCTGACGGGTTTAATTGTATCTATAGTGTACCTTCATATTTGTAGATATGACTTATGTTCTATCCTTGGTTCTATCCTTGATTTTATATCGCGTGTCTAATGGTATGAGGTCGTATGCGCCAAAAAGACGATTTTGGTGGTAAAAGGTCGTATATTTTTTTTCACGGCGTTCACTGTAAAAGTACTCAAAACACAGATTCATTGAAATTACCTGAAAAAATAAATGAAGGTAGAAGCTCGGGTAAAAGGTCTTCATAAATAATAATAGTAATAATAATAATAATAATATAATTTTTTTTTCTTCTAGGTAGGTGGAGAATGCGTTACGCACCATAGGAAAGCTTTCTGCTTCCCCGTGTGTGGGGCTCCCCAGGTATGGTACACCCACTAAATTCCACCTAACTTCTCCTGGACACTACCTCAGAACCGTTTTCCACATTACTTCAAGGCAGGCCTTTTTAGCTTCGCCCTCCTCACTCCTAATTTTCTCTTCTAGCTGCGTTCTTCGTTTTCTTTCTGATCCAGGTCCTTCTTTTTTACTTCGCAGAATATTGTGGGCGTAGCGCGACACTAGCGTCCAGTGCTCGTCTTTCTTCAACATCGTCTCCACGATTTTTTCCGGGCTCTGCTGTTCTCCAAGTCCCGCGTCCAGGCGTCTGCGTTTTTGTGCCCATCGTTCGCAGGTGAAGAACGTGTGTTCGACGTCGTCCTTTACCCCGGGGCAGTATATGCACTCAGGGCATTCAGCCTTTCCCATCTTATGCAGGTAGGATCGGAAGTACCCGTGCCCTGATAGTAGTTGTGTCAAGTAGTAGTCGACCTCTCCGTATTGTCTTCCGATCCATGCTCCGATCTTCTGTATGAGCCTTGCGGTCCATCGTCCTCTTGTCTCTTGCTGCTAGGACGCCTGCCACTGCTCGAGTGTTCGATCCCGCTCTTCGTTTCGGATGGTAGCCTTATCGCCCTCGCCCTTCTTCATGTAGATCGCTCTGCGCTCATTCGCGAGCAGTGCGATTGGTATCACCCCGGCAATGACCAGGATTGCCGGTTCGGACACGGTGCGGTACCCGGAACCGACCCTCAGCGCTCCTCTGCGCTGAGCCTGTGCGAGCTTCTTTCGGTGCACCTCCTTGTTTAGTGATTGGTCCCACACTTCTGCTCCGTACAGTAGTACAGACTGAATCGCAGACATGAGTAGTCTGCGTTTACCCGCTTTTGGTCCGCTGACCTTTGCCATAAGTCTGCTGAGAGCGGCAACTCCCTTTGCGGCTTTCTCGGCTGTGGTTCTAATTTGCCCCCCAAAACTCATCTTATCGTGTCGATCGTGACGCCGAGGTATTTCGCGGTCCTTTTAGTCAGCATTTGTTCCTCTCCTACTCGCCTAGGGAGTGCTGTGTCGATTCTCTTTTTCGTTAGGACGACGATCTCCGTTTTTTCGAGGGCGAGCGACAAGCCGTGCTCATTCATCCATGCAGTGACAGTTCTCATGATCATGTTGAGCTTCAGCTGCGCCTGTTCGATGCTTCTTGCCGCTATGAGAGCCGCGACGTCAACTGCATATCCGACGAGAAGTGTTTCTTCGGGCGTCTCTACCCTTAGCAGGCTGTCTTAGGCGGCATTTCAGAGGTTCGCTCCTAGGATCGACCCCTGGGCTGCTCCGGCTGTGACCGCGATCTTCCGCTGTCCCTCTGTTGTGTCGTAGAGCAGGGTGCGATCACTGAGGTAGGCCTGCATCATCCGTAGCAGGTATCTTGGTACTTGGAACAAGTGTTCCAGCGCTGCTAGCATATCGCTCTATCTTGCAAAATTGAAGGCGTTTTTCACGTCCAACGTGACCAGAAGTACCACGCGATGTGAGTGGTGGTTGTGGTTTTCCGCCCGCTGTACTGCTTCCGCTACTTTCTGAATCGCGTCCAGTGTTGATGACGATGACGATGATGATGATGATGATGATGATGACGACGACGACGACGACGATGATAATGTATATCTGGCGGGTGCTCTCAGGGGACATCCGTCCTAGAGCATATTCAATATCATTAATATTATTATTATTATTATTATTAATACCTTCTATATACCTCCTAAATAGCCAGATTGATATTGATACCATGAAGTTGAAAAGTGAATACATCTTCACAGAGTCAACTTTGAAGTTTGGGAAGACTATACCGCGAGGAACCGGTGAAACGATCACCCACTCGGCGGATAATTCGTATTTTTATGGGGTTGGCCACTCGTTGCGCTGAAAAATCCCCAGGGTGATTTGGCCACGAGATCGATGCAACAAAACACCCCATGTAGGGTTTTACAATCGGCCCAACGCCGGGTCAGCGCTGGCTGCCGATGTTTCAGCGTCGTGACGACGCTGTTCGCCAGCGCTGGCTCGACACCGGCATTCAGTTGGAGTGGTCAAATGGGTCCTACGCTTGGCATATAACGTTGGCAACGACGCTGGCGACCATTGTTGGCCTAGTGCTGCAATTTAGTTCAGTGCCAGGGCTGGCCTTCAGCATTGGTTGCATTAGGGCATCCGACGTTGAACCAACGTAGCTATTTAGTACAGTGCCAAGGTTCACTTTCAACACTGGTTGCATTATGGCGTCAAACTTTGAGCCGGCGCTGGATATCAGTACTGGTCCATGCCTATTGCTACTAGCCAGCCAGTGTTAAATGTTAACGAGAGGATTGAATATTCAAAGAAAGAATTTATCTGCTCAAGAATATAAGGGAAATCTCAAAAATACAATAGATATGCTAGGATGAGAAGACAGGCAAAGAGGACGAATGAACCTCGCTAGCTCTCACTCTGCTATATCCAGAGAGATACTTTTTTCTCTAAATAAATGCTATTTTTAGTGCTCAGATAACTAATTCCCGTAGTTACTTTGTTAGCGAGAGAAGTTTTAGACAATATGGCGCTTGCTGTAGTTGACCGCGCTGTGGTAGATGGCGTTTATCATATGACAGTGATGGCACAAGCGTCGACTCAGTTGTCTGCACGGTGCTGTGCCAATATCCGGACGACGACGCCTTGCGCTGACGCTTGTTGCCGAGAATCATATGATACTACTGGCACAAGCGTTGGCTCAGTTGTCTGCACGGTGCTGTGCCAATCCCCGGACAACGACGTCGATTCGAGATTGGCATGACCACCTTCGGAGCCTTGCGCTGACGCTTGTCGCCGAGAATCATATGATAGTGATGGCACAAGCGTCGGCTCAGTTGTCTGCACAGTGCTGTGCCAATCTCCAGAAAACGACGTCGATCCGAGATTGGCATGACCACCGGGGAAGCCTCGGTCGAACGTCAGTTGCCAAGCGACTTATGCCAGCAGTGGGACAAGTGTTGGATCTGTTGTCAACATTGGCAAACCCTATGTGGGATAATACTAGGACAAACATTTGAGACGTGTGTTGTGCCAGTCGTCGGGTGACGACGTTGGTCCAAAATTGGCCTAAACACCGGGGAAGCCTTGGACCAACGCTAGTTATCGAGAATCTTACAGTATACTGGGACAAACATTGGTTAGGTCGTCAGACCTGTGTTGTGCCAGTCGTCGGGTGATGACGTTGGTCCAAAATTGGCCTAGACAACGGGGAAGCCTTGGACCAACGCTAGTCATCGACAATCTTACAGTAGTACTAGGACAAACATGGGTTAGGTCGTCAAACCTGTGTTGTGCCAGTCGTCGGGTGACGACGTTGGTCCGAAATTGGCCTGGACATCGGGGAAGCCTTGGACCAACGTCGGTTAGCGAGCGTTGTGCCATAGCACTGAGACAAGCCTTGGTTCGCTTGTCAACATTGGCAAACCCTACATGGGACCCTAAGGATTTTCGGTGCAATGAGTGGCTATCCGCATAAAAATACGATTCATCTGCCGGGTGGGGGATCGGTGCATTCTGTTTCACCGGTTCCTCGCGGTATAATATCAAGATGACTGGATCGACTCGATTGTGAAACCTCGGTATTTCCAAACTATCGAGCGATACTTTCATTTCAAAATGGGCTGTAAATGTTTTTACTTCACTGCGTGTAATTTCGGATGTTTTAGCCACGCTTCGCATGGCTAAAACCCCCATTTTCACACCTCCTGAAGTAAAATTCTGTACAATACTCGACGGAAAAACTTCATCTGATCTCGTGTGATTGCAAAACTCGTCTTTGGCTCGTTCTGCAACCTCACACTCGTCAGAAAAAGTTTTACCGGACTCGTATTGTGATGTACTATTATGTGATGTGTACGTGTTAGGAGGCGTTTACCGGTGATGTTTTCCAGTCGGTAAGTCACATATTACCGAGTAGTGCACTGTTTGCGTGCAATAATCAAAATTTGCGTGAAATAATGATTATTTCACGCAAATCGATGTGACTGCCATCTACCGTTAACACGTACCTATTACATAAAATAGTATACGATACTAGTGCTGGACACAAGATCAAGACCGGACGTGGACTTGTCTTGGTCTCGTCTCGATTTTCAAGACGAGACCAAGACAGGATCACGATGGAAAAATTCGAGACGATACCAAGACTACCCTGAAGTATTCACGAGACTGTCGAGAGTCTCTACAAGATTAGTCAATATTCCAATATTCAAAAAAAAAAAAAAAAAAAAATGGTGATAAATAAAATGCAACATTTCGTTTTTGTGAATTTTTTATTGAATGGAAACGAGATGTTACGTATGGTAAAATTCAAAATTGAACGTTCTTTATAAATACCTAAATGACTGATGCATCAAATACAAAATTCAACATTCATATGGAATAATGTACTCTCTAAATTTTTTGGAGTGAATAGTGGAAATTCCCTCATTTCGCGAACATAACAATTTTTTTTTTTTTTTTTCATGTGGTCAGTGACAGGTGCTGTTATTTTGACACCTCACACATTTTTGTACAATAGTATACATTGAGAAGGACTTTCCACCATTGTAGAAGTATCTATTGAGGAGTAAATTTTCGATTTTTTTTCATCAGTGTTCTATATCGGATCGCCTAACCATTTGTTTTTTTTTTCCCAAAGCTGAAATTTTTTTCTCAACCAGGATCGTTTCCAAAATTCTTTCACCGAGTTATTGATCATTTCAATTTGGAAATGCACGGGGATTCAATCAACCGTGTAGAGGGGTGATCACCAAGTCATTTTGAGGAATCGCTATACCTGGATGCACCCGCCCCTGATTGGCCGGTGCACTGACCCGGAACGGTGATCACGAGCATATAAGTCGGACCTCCGACCTGGGAGAGTCATTCGACAACTCGCCGTCACACCAGTAACATGGAATCCTTTGGCTCGTTGTTGTTCGCTATCGGCGCCGGCTCCCCGGACCTGGACTTCGTCGCGGACCTTCCCCTGGAGATCTCGCAGAAGATATTCGGGTTACTGGACGCGGGTTCCCTCGTCAACGCGTCGCACGTATCCCGGAGGTGGATGAACGCGTGTCAGGGCGACCCGAACCTCCGGAGACGCGCTCGCCGTCACCTACGCAGGGAGAGACGCAGGCTTTTCCAGGGTGGGCTTTTTCCCGCGACACGCGGACTCGGGAAGTCCTCTCGCGGAAACTCTGTCGCTCTCCCTGTTTTCCAGGCTAGTTTTAGGGTCGGCCTGTCAGCCGTTGGCCACAAGGGTAGCTTTGTAAGCAGAGTCAACAGGAGCCCAAAGTCGGGCTCGACTAAGTCTAGCTTAAGGATTTAGGTAGTATACATAGATATAAGGATTGTAAAATTATATATGACGAAAATATTTGACCTGTAATGTGATAATTTGATGATCGATGACGTGTAATTTGATATTACCAATTTGAATAATAAATATATATTTTATGAATAATAACGAAGTTCTTCTTTTATTTCTTTTTATTGTTTTAGCCATTTTAAGATCATTCTGGCCAATAACCAAAAGATACCTATCGCAATCCAAAGTAACCCCCCTTAAAGCCTTCGAATTTCCCCATTTGAATTAAACATGATTTGTCACATTACGCGGTTCATTTTCTTTCTAAAACCTGGTACGCTCCTTACCTGTTATAGCCCCGGGAAAAAATGTTCAGACATGATCATGCCTGTTCATGTATGATCAGGCCTGAAATTAGACATGATCATGTCTGTTCATGCCTGTTCATATCTGATGCCAGACATGATCATGCATGATCATGAATGATCAGGCCTGAAGCGCCCAATACGTTCAGGCCTGATCATGCATGACCATACCTGTTCATGTATGATTATGCCTGATGCCAGACATGATCATGTCTGTTCATGTATGATTACGCCTGCTGCCAGACATGATCATGCCTGTTCATGTATGATCAGGCCTGATGCCAGACCCGATCATAAATACGTTCATACAGAAAACACATTCTAAGAATTATGCAAGAGACATACAATTATTTATTTATAAAAATGTGTGTGAAATGAGCGTGAAAATATGAAGATAGATTGATGAACGCATATTACAAGCACTTGATTCATTCTTGTTCGTTGAGGTCTTGTTCGAATTCTGATTCGGCTTCTCGAAGGAACCGCAAGCGTCCTTCGATTCCAACATTAGACTGCCAATTCTGACCCGGTGATTTGTGGGTTCCGAGTGATACGCCCAACGATCCATGTTTGTTCTGCAATATCGTGTGCTCGTAGCCGAGGCCGTAGGAAGGCCGACGTTCTGGGCCATTGAAATTCTTCTGCCAGTGAGCGTTGATAGATCCTCGAGGATTCGACTCTGGGAACCGATAACTTCCCTGCAATGCAAGATTCGACTGCCAATTCTGACCCGGGACCTGTTGCGCTCCAAAATTCGCGCCGAATGATCCTTGAGGTTCCGGACTGGCTGATCTTGCATATCGAGTTTTGGGAGGAGGCCAATTGTTCTGAAATTTTCAAACGGACATATGAGAATGATGAGTATCAGAAATTCGAAAAAAGTACTCACAATGTAGGGAGGAGGTCGCCGGTTACTTCCTCGCCCCAGAGATAATTCTACTAATGCTGTTAAGGCGATTGCCAAAATGATCAAAACTGTAGCCCTCATTTTTATTAGCTGTCTGAAAAAATTCGACCATTTATAAAGTTTAGATCTTACCTACAACCAAAGTTTGGCAAACTCTTGGAGTGAACCAATTTTACCTTTTTCAACTGCAGGGTCTATACGTTGCTGTAGATCTCGACTGTGCTCTCCACTTGACAATCATCTCATCATATAGCCGAAAAAGAATAAAATGATAAGGTCGGGGAAGAACTATATTCACTTCCAGTTACATCTTTTCTGGATTCCCCTCGCTAGTAGATAGTTCGGTAGCGTGGGTGCGCTCGTGTGTGCGTTAGGTCGGAACCGGAGTATTGGTAATTCCGATAATCTGTATAGCACAGGCGGCAGAAATATTCCGTGGATAGAAAAAGCAGTAAAACCTACGGCGAGAAAGAGTAAATCCACAGATCCTAAGGGCTTGTTGATAACTTTCGACGAGACTACTACCTTCAATATCAACTGAAGCTACGACATTTCTTCTTCCCCTTCGGGCATGGGAGAGAAGATTTTTCAAAAGGCTCAGAAACGGGAGAAAAATTTTAATAGGTATGTTAGGGTGTGTCGAAAATTGACTTTGATTTTTTTTTCGCTCCTGCCACTCAAAACTTTAGGTTTTGACATTGAAGAGCTCCTCGTTCAAGGAGGGCGCTGTAACTTGAAGTTCAGAGGTCGCTCAACGAAGCTTTAGGATTCTCATCTAATTTTCGCACGTGAAAAATATTGTTTCTTGTTCAAAATGATGTCAAGCAACCAAAAAATGTCCGATGTCTGTCTCTCTCAGCTTATTTCAAAGCGTGACTCATCCCCTAAACGACGAAAGGTCGTTTTTCGACTTACCTTGGTCTAATTTTTTTTTTTTTTTGCCGTTTTTGACGACAATAGTCACCTTTTCAAGTTTACAAAGTCTCCAGGGTATCAATGAGTCTCAAATGAATTGCCACAAGTATTGATTGTTGAATGAGCGAGGGGTGGTACTCATTGAGGAGTATAACGAGATATTGACAAAAAACGAAGAACAGAAGCAATGTCTCCTACAGATCGTGAAAAATCATCGACACCCATGCGTGTGTTCCCAGTGGTGGTAAAAAAAAACAGTGTTGGGCCTACCTTGGGACAAGTTGACCAGTCAAACGTTGTCAAAATACTACTGGCCTTAGCCTTGTCCAGCACTGTCACAACGGCATTTGATAACAGTTGGGTCCAACACTTCATCCAGAGCTTGGGCCAAGTTTGGCCCAGTGCTACTCGCCGACAATTATTCAACGCTTGGCTACCACCTAAGGTCCAAGTTGTGCAGGTCCGCGGCGGATTCATTCTTATCGTACAACGTTTCAGTCAGATTTCTGGATGAGTACGACGGCGTCGTCTCCTGGAGATGTCTTCATACGGCACACGCATTCGTTCCCGTCATCCTGATCCTTCAAAGCGAAGGACCTGCAGGACTGAAACTACGTAGCGGAGGACCTGGACTACGAAGACTACACCGTGCATAATTTGATATAATGTATTTATATATCATACGAATATGTATTATAATTATATATATTATGTCGGATACTATAATATAATCGAATAATTTTCTGATAACGAAATTCGCAACCCATTTTTCCACAATATCAAGCCCAAGTCTGGGCCGAGTATGATTAAATCGATTGGCCCAAGAACGGCCTGATCGTCCAGATCAACGATGAGTCATTACTAAAATACGAATGAAACAAGTTTGGACCAAGGATTGGCAAAACACTTGGCCCATTATCGGCCTCATCTTATCATTTCGATGTTGGCCCATGCCCGGTGACATCGTCTATGCCAACGCTTGGCGACATTCGGGCTCAACACGGTAGAAGGCTGGGCCAATGGTATATACCCACATGGGTACTCACAACCATTCGCAAATAAATTCAATAAATTATATTAAATTTCATTGAATAAATAAAGTAATAAATAAAAACCTATTTTCACCACACCTGCACGGAAAGTACGACTTTCGGCCCCTCGCGTGAGCGGGAGGTCGTACTTTCCGATGCCAGTGGGTAGTGAAAAATAGTATACCTCACACGGGAGTGAAAAAGGCCATCCCAAACTGCGTTTTTACCACCCTCGCCTTCGGCTCGGGTGTCAATCTCACACGCAGTTTGGGTTAGCCTACTTTCCCTCCCTAGGTGAGTAATATACTATTTATTTCTCGTTGAATAAAGAAATTATTATTTAAGTCTTAAAGCATGCACTGAGACATGGTTGTCCCATTCTGTTCCTACGGATAATGAGCGAATGGCTAGTTCAATCTTGAGTAGACAATTAAGTTAAGGTTCATTATATTCTTTTTGTAACACATGCACGATTTTTGCGTTTTTTTGACCCATTAAGCGGGCCTAAAGTGACAGTTTTCAGACCAGCGGGCGTTTTTATTATATTAGCGCCCGCTACGTCGAGCAGCGGGCGTTTTTATTATATTCCCGCACGCTACGTCGGGCAGCGGGCGTTTTCATTATATTAGCCCCCGCTACGTCGAGCAGCGGACGTTTTTATTATATGAGCGCCCGCTACTCGAGCATAAGCGGGCGCTAATAACCTGAAAACGCCCGCTGAAATATTTTTCAATATTTGCAAGAAAAGCATGAATAATGAAGAAAAAATGCGAAAATCGTGCTGTCACAAAAAATATGGTGTGCACCAAGAGCTAAGTGGGCTTTTTTAGACCGAGTGTGGAGTTTGCAGTATGAGTCGGAGGCGAGGTAGCACGAGCCGAAGACGAGTACTGCAAACTCCACACTCGGTCTAAAAAAGCCCACTTTACGCCCTTGGTACACAATATACTATTTCGAAGAGTCTGTTCGCCGAAGGACGCATTTAGGCGGACTTCTTCAACAACCTAAACTAATCCTCAAAATTTAGCTAAAATCACGTATCCGTACGGTCGCGATTTATGACTGGAAAATACACATCGCTGTTCGCCAGATTTTTTACAACATCCCATGTGGGGTTGTACAAACGGCCCAGTCTTGGACCAATACTGGAAGCCAGCGATCACAGTATTGGGCCAATGTTAGGTCCCAGTACTGCCCCAACGCTGGCAATTGTCCGAAATGATAAGATCGGTCCGCTGCTCGGTTTTTGGTACTGGGCCAGCATTGACCACCGGTACTGTCCTTACGGAAAAAAAACCCTCAAATTTAAGGTGTAAGTTCGTACTCCCAAAATTTTGGGGGTTTACCATGAAAACTCAGGGTTTACCCTCAAATTTTACCCCCAACTGAGGGTTTACCCTGTATTTGGGGGTAAAATTTGAGGGTTAACCCTGAGTTTTCATGGTAAACCCCCAAAACTTTGGGAGTACGAATTTACACCTTAAATTTGAGGGTTTTTTTCCGTAAGGGTGGGTCAATCTTGACTACCAGTATTGTTCCAGTCTTGATCAACAGTACTGCGCCATCATTGGTTACCAGTATTAGGGAATTTGGCCGCGCGAAAAAAATAAATTTGTACTGTCACAATAAATTTATTACAATGTATGAATCGTTGAGCAACACCTACTATTTGTAATCAACCGCATATTGATACAAAGTGAGGATTTACAGATTAGAAAAACATCGTATTATTTTGGCCGGGATTCGATCCGGGGACGCACGCATCTGCTCGCATTACTAGTCAGACGCTCTACCAACTACGCTAAACCATTTATTGAAATAATTCATCACTTTTTCCTATTTATTTTGGAATTCACATCTGTCTCAATGACATCGACGTTTTAATCATAGTTACATCTACGAAAAAAAAGTTATGGTTACTATAAAATTTTAACTGTATCTAAAATGTTGATTTTACACATTGAATTGCTCTCAGTGTAGATTACCAGTATTGGGCGAGTCTTGACCACCGGTATTGAGCTAGTTATTCATTAGAAGGAGATAAGGTGTGTAATGTGTGAACCTCAATTTGTATCGATATGAAAGATTTATCTGTACACCTTTAAAAATACATCTCATGCTACGGTGTGTTAGAGAGGATTGTCTTGCCTCTTCTGTAAGAATTCGAACGTAGGCGACTAGCCCTGGCCCAGTACTGAACCGGACCCGGCATTGAGACCATGGTAGCAGCCCCGGCATCCAGTTTTAGGCCGAGGCTCTCATCAGTGCTGGGCCAGTTTCCGATTCGAGTAAGAATCCGAACGTAGGCGATTAGCCCTGGCCCAGCACTGAACCGGACCCGGAATTGAGACCATGGTAGCAGCCCCGGCATCCAGTTCTAGGCCGAGGCTCTCAGCAGTGCTGGGCCAGTATCCGATTCGAGTAAGAATCCGAACGTAGGCGATTAGCCCTGGCCCAGCACTGAACCGGACCCGGCATTGAGACCATGGTAGCAGCCCCGGCATTCAGTTCTAGGCCGAGGCTCTCATCAGTGCTGGGCCAGTATCCGATTCGAGTAAGAATCCGAACGTAGGCGATTAGCCCTGGCCGAGCACTAAACCGGACCCGGCATTGAGACCATGGTAGCAGCCCCGGCATTCAGAACTGGGCCGAGAGTCTCGTCAGTGCTGGGCCAGCTTCGCAATAAGGTTGGCGGTCGAGTGTTGGTGACTAGCTCTGGCCCAAGACTGGACCGGGTTCGTCGTCCAAGTCTCGGTGGCAGCCTCGGCACCCAGCTCTGGGCCGAAGCTCTAGCCAACGCTGGGCCAGGCGGGTACCAGGGTTGGCATTCGACCGTTAAGAATCAACTCTGGCCCAACACTGGGCCGTATTACCAGTATTGGCAAACCCCACATGGGATACGGAACTTTCTCTGCCTTCTGCAAGCCAGATCTTATATGACCCGGTACGGTCAAGCTTTCGCGGTACCAGGGATCTTCTACCCTAGGTAAATGAGCGTCGTTGCGCCAGCCCTTCAGGCTACCCAGTGACACCCTGGCTATTGTCTATCAATATTGAGGTGCTGCCGGACGCAATTTCACCGAACCTGACCAGAGCTGCCAACATCTTTAAAAAAGGTGCTATTAAACGGAATATCTCTGCCTGGGCACCAAAATCAACGAAACAAAATGCCCCGCGCAAATCCAGGCGCGATTACGAATACGTACGGCCCAAAACATGTCCGTTTTGAGTTGAAATAGACAAGTTATCCATGTAAAACGCTAATTTTTTACACTTGGCGATTTTCTATAGGGTTTTTGTGGGGTCGGTGACGCTTCCGAGATGGCGTGGCGCACGAATCTACGACTCGGATCACTGTTCGATAAATGGGACAAAATCAGCTGTCGGTAATAAATATGCGTGTCTTCTAAAATTGTCATAGAATGTTGTTATTGTGATCAGGATACACAGAAGACTAACCAAGCCATAACGTTTGGTAAGTGCATCAACAAAATACAGTGGTGGTATACATTACGTCATTTATATTCACCTTCGTTAGGTTAGGTTTGATTCGATTCTGTCAAATTTATCGAACAGTGATCCGAGTCGTAGATTCGTGCGCCACGCCATCTCGGAAGCGTCACCGACACCACAAAAACCCTATAGAAAATCGCCAAGTGTAAAAAATAGGCGTTTTTCATACATTACTTGTCTATTTCAACTCAAAACGGACATGTTTTGGGCCGTACGTGTTCGCAATCGCGCCTGAATTTGCGCGGGGCATTTTGTTTCGTTGATTTCGGTGCCCAAGCAGAGATATTCCGTTTAATAGCACCTTTTTTAAAGATGTTGGCAGCTCTGGTCAGGTTCGGTGTAATTGCGTCCGGCAGCACCTTAACTTCACCAATCACAAGTTTCAAAAGGTTATCTGTTACACCCATTTCTTTCCCACTCTGCCGGACTATGTATTACTTGCTATGTACTCGGTTCATCGAGACCAGCACCCCTGTAACAAACCGGCAGTGTCACAACGTCTATCACGCAAAGAAGTCGTCTTCTACTACACTATTACAATCCACAAACTTAGACTTGTACTCTCCGCGAAGTCAACAGACATTCGTGTAACCATTCTTTCAATCAATTCAATCTTATTTCAATACTTAATCAATTTCTGTAACTACCGTTTATATTTATTTAAATACATCAGTTATTTAGTGTTGTAAATGGTATAATTTCATTCCGCAACATAAATTCCCTGCATTCCTTTAATTAGTAGTGTAGGAGTTCACTAGATATCCACGTCGATACAAGGCACAAGGATACGCGTGAATACATTCATTTCGCCATAACTAATCCATCCATTGGTAAACGTTTGGAATGCGCGAAAATTGACTATTGGCCCTAACGTTTTTCAAGTGATGGCCCAGAAATGAAAATATGGGTTAAAACAAGCTTGGCCCAAGGATTGGCAGAACATGCGGCCCATTCTCGGCCTTGTGTTATCATATCCAAGCGTTGTTGTTTTAGTCTGTTCCAACGCTTGACGACATTTCGGCCAGGCATGGCCGAGACCTGGGCCAATAGTACATGCACGCATGGGAATTTCTATTCCAAAAAATTGTCGAATGGTCAAAGAAGTTTGGCAATATCAATATATGGTAAAAAAAAAAAATGATCACCGGCGTCCTTTTTGCAATATCAAAAAGTTGTCGATTCATCTGCTACAGAATAATTATCTCAAGCGTTGTAATAAATCGATCAAACGAACTTACTTGTACGTGAAGTTCGATCGATGTTATATGAGAATGTCGCTCGAGATGATTACATATGCAGCATGCTTTTCCCGCCACGGAAATACACACGTTTTAGAGTCCTGAAAAACCAATAGATGGCACGGCCGTTCCCTTCCGCCTCTGCGCCATCTTATCTCATATTTAAGAGCTTGGATTTGAGAAATTGCCCTGCTTCG
This sequence comes from Tenthredo livida, assembly GCA_963992785.1. Lineage (NCBI taxonomy): Eukaryota > Metazoa > Arthropoda > Insecta > Hymenoptera > Tenthredinidae > Tenthredo > Tenthredo livida. The sequence goes on from OZ023073.1 coordinate 9,237,169, forward strand.
GATATGGAAATTGGGTACTAACTAATATAAGGGTGGGATGTAATCATCTCGAGCGACATTCTCATATAACATCGATCGAACTTCACGTACAAGTAAGTTCGTTTGATCGATTTATTATATTTCGAATGTCGCTCTTCGAGATTACATATGCAGTAGTTTAGAGAAGCAATTTCTTTTATTTTTACACATAGGAACTATTATTCTTTGGTTAATACAGATAAGGCAAATGACTTTGTACTTGTTATAATTGGTCGATTGTAAAACTTTGCAAACATGAGGGATTTTTTCGACCAACTCGCTGTTCGCTTAATGGTTTCTAGATCAACACCCTTGGCCAGGGCTGCTGAAGTAGAAGCATGCCGAATGCTATATGCTGAAAATATTTTAGTATCTATTCCAGCCTTCACTAAAGCTACATTGATCCATCGACTAATTGTTTGTGTCGAAACCTTGTTATATGGCTTTCTTATAGCTATGAATAGTTTCTTTTCTTGTTTTCTTAATTCCTTAGTAAGATTCATATATCTAATGAGGGTCGAAGCTACACATAATTCAGGCCTATCCTTCAAAAACGGTAAAGACAAGATCGGTTGAACCGAACCAGGTCTTGTGGTCTTTAATCTCTCTGGGATTTTTATTCTTATGTCTGACTCTGAGATATTTATATTATCTATGGTAATACTAGCAAGTGTTTGAATACGATGTCCCGTACTTAAGGCTAACAAGATCACAGTCTTTTCAGTTAGGGTCGACAGACACAGATCTTCTGTAGGACCTAGTCCTTCAATGAAGTCTAAAATCTTATCTGTATCCCATGTTTCTTCATATTTGGGTCTTGGAGGCTTGAGATTAAAGATACCCTTGAAGAATCTACTGATCAAAGTACTGTCTAATGCACCCTCTGCATACAAGAGGTTTATGGCTGATCTTGCACAGTTCAAAGAACTGTATGATGCTCCTTCTTTATATTTCTTCGTTAAAAAATCCAACATATTAGTTGGCAGGGCTGCATAGACGTCAATATTGTTGCTTTTGCAGAACGTCCACCAATCCCTGAGATGAGTGTTATATTGTTTTGTTGTGGATTTGGTGATTGATGCCATCAGTACGTCGATAGTGTCGTTTGAAATCTTCCTTCTTATATAGGCCTCCCTGATACAGTTGCTGCTACCAGGGTAAATTTCGCCGCTAGTCGATGGTGGATCTTTCTACAAGGAGAGAGTAAGAGATCTAATGAAGGTGCAAATTCTACGATTTCATCCACAATCATTGATTTGAACAGGGGGTACCATGTCTGAGATGGCCACAATGGAACGACTAGGATACCTTAGGCCTGCTCTGTTCTGATCTTTTGTAAGGTTGGTAAAATGAGGGCGAATGGTGGAAATGCGTAGAAGAACCATGAGGACCAAGGAATAGTCAGAGCATCTATCGCATAAGAGTTTGGATCGCCCTGCCATGAGCAATACCTTCTACACTTGTGGTTTATCCTCGATGCAAAGAGATCTATCTCTGGTACTCCCAATACTGAGGTTAGTCTACGATATGCTTTTTCCGAAAGCTCCCATTCCGTATCGATGTTATTAAAACGCGATTCCCGGTCTGCATCAGTGTTCTCTGATGATCTGATATATGACGCAACTATCCATATTCTCCGGTCCTCACACCATTGCCATATTTGCTTTGCCAATTTATTAAATTTGGGAAAACGAACACCTCCCATCTTATTAATGTAACAGATAGCAGTTGTATTATCTACTCTTAAAAGGACTTCGCAATCTCTTAAATTCCTAGCAAAAGTCTTTAGAGCCAGAAATATCGCAAGTAATTCCAGGACATTAATGTGTTCTGTTCGCTCCTCGTGAGACCACAGTCCCCCGGTTGATGTACCCTGACATGAGGCACCCCACCCAGTGAGCAAGGCATCTGTAAAGATTTCAGTTTTATACTGGTATGTCCTTATAGGGTTACAACTCTTTTGAACAGCAGCCTTCCACCAATTTAGATCTCCCTGAAGGTACTGAGGAATCGACATGAATTTATCATAACAGTTTTGATTCAAGGACAGGGCAATTATCTTTGCACTCTCCAAACTTCTGCAATATAGCAAACCGTACATGACAGCTGGGCATGCAGCGATTAAAGCCCCTATTAGCTGAGCAAAATCCCTTATTTTACATCTTTGTTTTGTGACAAATGATTTTATACTGTTGTAAAGTGTTTCTCTCTTTTTTCCTGTTAATTCTAGAGTAAACTTTTCTGTGTCAATGACAAAGCCCAAATAAGTGCAACGCCTTGTAGGAAAAACCACGCTCTTTTCCTCATTAATTACGAACCCTAATTTCTTGAGCATACTTATGGTTTGATTTACATTTTCTAAACATTCGTTGAACGTTTGGCCTATTACTATAAAGTCGTCTATGTATACTGATGAAATTAAACCTCTAGAACGAAGCCAATGTAACAGGGGCTTCATTATCTTTGTAAAGACATATGGAGCAGGCGATAATCCAAATGGTAAACAAGTAAATTCGTATGTTTGTGCTAAAAATCTAAATCTTAAGTACTTTCTGTGTGGATTGTATATCGGAATTAGGAAGTATGCATCCTTCAAGTCTATAGAACACATATAGCTGTTATGAGAAACTAGTTTCAAGATCGTACGAATATCTTCCATTTTGAAATGATTCTGGTCAATATACTTATTAAGCTGTTTCAGGTTTAGGATGAACCTCTTTGTGTTATCTGGCTTTGGTACTAAGAAATAGCTAGACAGAAATTGGCTATCAGAAGACTGACAGGGAACAACTGCTCCTGTATTCATCAGCTTGTTTATTGCCTGCTGCATATTAGTAATTTCAGTAATAGAACGTTTGGGTTCCTGGGGCACCCTGGTCTGAACTGGTTTTGTCTTGAAAGGAATTTTATATCCTTCAATGCATTGTAAGATAAAGGAATCTGATGAAATGTCCTTCCAGGCTGGTAAAAATTTCTTTAACCTGCCAGCTTTTACCTCTATCGCCTCGTCTGAGTGTTCTGTCGAAAACTTGACTGTTGAGATTGTTGACGTCCCTGACCTCGACTGTAACTGCCCTGATTCGGTGTTGATTGGTATCCGGATCCTCTGTTGGGCTTCCGGAAGGGTATCTTTGCCAAGGTTGATGCTCTGTCGCCCATCTGCGTTGTCCTCGACTGCCGTGCAAACGGGCCCTTCCAGTTTACCGACCTGTTATTAGGTCTTGTTGACACCGTCTTTATCTTTAGGTCCTGACCCATTTTAGCAATGGACCTTGCTGACTTTATTTTTTCTGATAGACCCTCTCCGTACAATAATATATCTGGTTTTGAATCCTCAAGAGTTACTCGACATTCCTTGTTTACTGTTGGGGAGATAAATGCTCTTCTGGCAACAGAGAAATTGTGATAAAGTTGTGACACTAGTTTGGCAGCATCACCTAATTTCTCAATAAGATTCACCCTGTCTACCTCGTCTTCTTCTGTTAATAATGTATTCAATGTTGTAGCTAAAGCCACTATCGTAGAGCCTGCTATGTTTTGGTTCTCAACAAAATGATTATCGCGCTTAATTATTTGTTCAGCAGACGTTGCTGCTATCTCAGGATTAAGTTTAGGGGCCTCAACCAAGCAATCTTCAATTAAGCGAGGATATCTTGACAGCAATGTGTCCTTGAGATCTTTCATATGATCTGTGGTAGTCCAGTCGACTAATAGAGCTGTTACATCAGGGTGGAGTTTTATTTTTTCTTGCTGTGCTTTAGCGGAAGTACCCAGTGCACGGAGAACTTCTTCATCTAACTTAGGTGGTTGGGTTTCTGTAAGATTTTCTTCCATCTGTGTCTGTGACGCAGCTGGTGAAACGACCTCTGCTTCTGATTCCGTATTAGGAAAAGGGTTCGAGTTTTCGTCGTTAACTTCGTCTGTCTGATTACCTTTAAAAAACAGGGGGATAAATCATTCTGGGTGACTGTCCTTTGGATGAGTTCTACCAGAAAGATGAGTACGATTTGCTTTGCCTCGAGTCAAAGTCATCGCCTCGATTTATTTATTTATTTTTTTTCTTTTTACCTGCTAATTCGACAAGAGGGTCCGGTGGACCCATCTCATGTGTGGCAGTTTGGGCTGCGCCCGAAACCGCTACTATAGACCTCTCTTTGGATGTCGTTTTTGCTAATTTAGCCTGTATCTTAGCTAATTTTTTACGTAGATGTGTTACGGCCCGATTGTCCGTAACCAATTATTATTTAAGTTACCATATATAAATTAGGGATTATGCGCATTTCCTTTCTTTCTCTTTTCTCTGTTTCTTTAGCTAACTCTTCTGTTCTTTCTGTAAATTATGAACCAGGACGGAGATCATGTTGCTCATGGGAACTCTGGGGACGGAGTTTTTCTCACGCTAGTTTCAAGTACCACCTAAGAGTCCAGAGCTAAGTCACGTACGTATCGCTGTGCGAAGTGACACCGTTCAGGTGACGCAAAATTGTAAGCTCTGTTTGATTGAGGTTCTATAGAGCCGACCCCAGAGTTGCCTGAAGTAAGGGCCTATGCCGTCGACGTCAGGTTGCGTATACTATAGCCGAGCCGTAGAACAGTCGCGGAGTGCAACAAGTACGCGCACTTGTTGCCCCACCAATTAGCAATTAGAATTAGAAAAGGAGCAACCTGGTTGGCTACGTCCCCTGGCCTCAGGACCATGGGGGCGAAGTAAGATCAGGGAGCTGGAGGAGCAAGAGTTTGAATAGATACATTCGTTCGACGACCCTTATTAAGGAGAGACGTGTGTCCGAGTATTAGAATCGAGCCAAGGGTGACGTGTCTTAAAGTTTGTGCCCAAGAGGACTTATAATATTCGTGAAAATTAAAGTGTCAATTCAATAAACTATAATAATAATAATAATTCGAATTGAGCTCTTGCTCCTCGTTTAAATAATAAACTCATTAGTGTAAAAATTTCCGTTATACATCAACTATTCAAAAGACAGTTATAGTGATACCTACGTCGGAAGCAGGAACACGGAGGGTGTAACCTTCTCTAACCACCTTTAGGATTATAATTGGGTAACCCGAACGCACTCTTCAAAGAACGTAAAGTACCATTCTCCGTTTTCCTATTTCATTAAACAACAGGTATACTACCTTACTTATCTACATCAGGCCTCTAGGGATTATACCATTCAGTATTCGTTAGGTTGGTTATCCTGTTTTGGTTCATAGTTATTTTTGTCTTAGTTTCCGATTTTACAATTACAAATAGATAAAACAAATCCATCATCAACCGGCGTAGACCTTTATAAGCAAGCGTGTTTCGGCACCTTATATTGATCCGTATTATGAAGAAATCCTTGAAACCCCAAAATCTCCGTTTCTCAGTAAACCCCTCCGGGTTGTGAGGAACTGGACCCTGATACTAGAGACGTGGGATTGTGGGGCCCCCATATTCGGTTTATGGTGGATTGTGCTATTTTATATAGTATTATATCTCATACATTTCTTTGGTATTATATAATTTTGGGTAATATATATATATATATGTTAAATATATCGTAACAGAATATACGTTACCTTCTACCAGAATTCTGAATCACATTTAATACCATCATACGCCTTTCCTAGACTCCAGATTACTTGCAGGTAAAACCTGACGGTTTGTAGCCCCAGTCGGGGTAGACAAGATACTTAGAACTCATAATAATAGCAATAATTAATTTTATCATTAGTAATTTAAATATCATGTATGTGGCGTGAAAATTAAGGAAAAGTACCACCGCTCGGTTACTCGTACGTCACAGATGCCTTTCGTCGTCGTCCTCCGACCTCCTTCTCTTCTTAGATTTTCCCATCCTGTATGAAAACTACGATAATATAGGATAACTCACTAAGAACATGTGCTTCCTAGGACACACGAAAAAACAATGAGATAAGATGGCGCAGAGGCGGAAGGGAACGGCCGTGCCATCTATTGGTTTTTCAGGACTCTAAAACGTGTGTATTTCCGTGGCGGGAAAAGCATGCTGCATATGTAATCTCGAAGAGCGACATTCGAAATATAATATAGAGACTATAGGTTGTTGAAAAAAATAAATAATAATAATGATAAAGTCGCATTCAAGATAACGCAGTATAATAAATATAATGAGCGAAACATGCAAATTCAAAACAAGCACGGCAACCCTCAATCAGAGTTCTTCCCCGCACGATAAGACGCGTTATCTCGTTTCGCTAATGGGCGAGGATCGTTGCTCAACACATAAAAACGACTCACGCATATGACAATTGAGGGGATGGGCGGAATTACGGTATAAGTCGAGTGATACCGTTTTTTTTCCGGAGATCGCATGAAAATGACCAATGCTGTAAAAGATACTTCTGGAATGTATCTAGATACAGATTCAGATACGCGACAGTAAAATGTATCTAGATACACATAAAGATACAAGGATACTTAACGTATCTAGATATAGATACAGATACTTTCTAAAATAAGATGAGATCCCATACAGCACCGAAATGTTGCAGCAACGTTGCAGCAACATTACTTCGCAATGTTGGCAATGTTGCGGTTATATTGCGCAATGTTGCTACAATGCCCCTGCAATGTTGCTGCAATGTTTTAATGTCCGCTTTTCTCGCTATTCTGCAATATTGCCAAATAATTTGAGATATTGCAAAAATTTGTTTTTCATACGTTTAGGTATGTGTATCATATAAGTCGATTGAGAACGTGTAGATAATCGATGGACTTTTTTTTTTTTTTTCGATCTACCCGGGATTCGAACCCAAGTCCGCTCGCATCGCTGTATTACTGGTCGCACGCTCTATCGACTACGCGAGACTTCCCGATGGAATTCAGTCTCATATTCTCCTATTTGTCGAAACTTGTGATCAAGGTGTCGAACTGGGGGCTTATAGATATTTCAATCACACCGATCAGTATCATGATTGATCAGTGTCAAGGCGAGATCACGCCTAAAAAATGTTGAATTTATGCGATATCGCAAATCAAGTGATTTTATACACATGAAACCTGCAATAATAAAACTTCGTGATGTATATAAATTTTTCATAACATCTGCTCTGAAACGTCAGCTTTCAGTGCCTGTTTAGCGAGTCGAAACAAGCTAATTTCATGCGAATGCCGCGAAAAGCTGTGACGTATGCTTCAATCGCGATTTCAATGTATTAGCGGTCTGAAAGCAGCGTTGCTTTCGTCCCATGGGAAGAAAGCAACTGCTTTCGTCCCTTGCAGTTGCTTTCTTCCCATGGGAGGGAAGCAATTTGAAACCTGAAGTTTTTTGCAAATGTTATGAAAAACATAGTGTGTGACACGGGATGAAACATGAATGCAGGCACGGGTGATGTCAGCCCTCGCCTTCGGCTTCGGGCTGACAACTTCACCCTGGCCTGCATTCACACTGTTTCATCCCTTGTTACACAATATACTATTACTCATATTAGGAATAAAAAGCAACGATCAGTAAAATCATAAATATAACATGTGAATATATAAATATAACAAAGTTATATTGCAGGAATCTTGCGGTCACATTGCAATGCAATATTGCTGCAATGAATTGTTGCAATATTGCAATATTGCAACAAATCATTGCAGCAATATTGCAACAAATCATTGCAGCAATATTGCAACAATTCATTGCTGCAATATTGCAACAATTCATTGCAGCAATATTGCAACAAATCATTGCAGCAATATTGCAACAATTCATTGCAGCAATATTGTAGCAATATTTCAATGACAACTTTGCGAGAATGAATGTTGTGGCAAGGTTGCAGCAATATTGTCAGTGCAATGTAATGAAAATGAGCTTTTGCAATGTTGCTGCAACATTGGTGCAATATTACGTGCTGTATGGGATCATATATAGGCACACGTTTGGATGTTGATCAGCTTTATTTTTCGATACAAAATTAAAATGAAACAAAATTGAAAGTAACAGAGCGACAGACTACCGACTACTCAGTAAGGCTTGAGAGAAAGAATAATTTCTTTCAAGAAAAGTAAGGTTTCGAACAAACCATCACTTAGAGCATTGCGTTTGACCATGACGTATGTACAAGACTACACGAGTCATTCAATGATTCAACCTTTCTTCAGATTTTCTGAAGTATCTCCAAGAGTATCTTTAGCACGATATAAAGATACTCCACGAAATATTTAGATACAGATGAAGATATGAAAAAAAATATCGTATCTAGATAAATTATTTAGATACAAAATGAATCTAGATACTGTATCTTAGATGCTTGTATCTAGATACCTCCAGCTTTGAAAATGACCAGTAACCATAGATTTACATTATATATTTATTTGATAAAAATAGGTTGAATATTGAAAGCTTATAAACTGAACAGCTTCTATGGAAGAACGGTCTAACTAGAGTTATTTCGATCTTTTAAATATCTGGATAAAATGCGGCTTCAGTATAGGCTTTCAAATTGAATTTTTTTATTCATCAGATTTGTGATAATTTTTGTATTTTTCACTATTATTATTATTTTCTCAAAAACAATAAGATTTCGAATTAAATATTTTTACTATAAGAAAGAAAAAAAAAACTGAAAATGATAATAAATTTATTTTCTATTTCTGAACCTGAATCAAGAATGTTTAATGATTCAATCCTACGAGTATCTTTGTTTTCTTATAGGTCCATATACTACATTGTACATGAGAACATCGAAGAGATTTCGGAGATTGCTCCAGCAGGCTTATCGTCGTCAAAAATAGATGACCTACGATCTTTGACGAAATTTGTGTCAAGCGGAGCGCTGTTGTGATATCAGAATATATTCAAAGAAGCATCTGCTGAAATTCGAGAGTAAATTACTGTTGATATGTAAACTAGAATTTAAGAAAACGATATAGCTATAATCATATGAACAGTTTCTTGTATAGTATACATAATTGTTTCTAACTGTTTGTGCTGATTGTCAATTTTATTTTGTGAAAATAAAATGTGAGATGAATAAAAAAAACAGACTTGTCATTTGGAAGAACGGTATAACTCGAAAACTTGAGTGTTGGTTCATTGTGACGGGTTTGAACTCTTCGTGGTTCTGTTCATAGTATGATCAGAAGCATTATTATGTACTACCATGCAGTGTTACATTATACCATAGGATACGTTCAGTTTATCTTAGTTTCCTACGTTTTTCTGATTCATCTAAAAACTATGTTTCCCGAGTTAAACCGTTATTCCGCCCATCCCCTCAATTTATTTCGTGCTTTCAATGTGCGAAATTATTCACTCTGAAGTGCTGTTGATTTTGCATTCTACATGATTGAACGTTTATTTTCTATACAGTCGATTTTGAACAATAAAAATGTACTCTAAAATTTACTCAACGATTACACTTTTATTTAATGATGGTGAAGCCAAGAATCTGCATATTCATATCCTGAACTTGAGAAAATACAATAAAAATTTTGTTGAAACCAATCATCCAGCACGTATTCGATTCACAAAATGTGGTTAGTCTTCGATTACATCAGGCAGACATGTTATATAGTTATACTTTATTATGATGCCCGTTGTTATCATGAAATTACTAATGTTTACGGACTTGGAAATTCCCGAGTCGAAATTTAACGCCTGCTTAGAACCTCAGAATTGGGAAGTTGGGAGGTTTTTGAGGGTCTAGTGAGGTTTATTTTGTATGGGAATTGAAACCCTCTTTAGCGCCTAAAACTCGTAGTTACCGGACAAATGCAGCATTTTAGGGTCAAATGAGGATCTCACGAGAACCTGCTATCCCCGCCGCCGCCAGATCTTCAGATTACGCAACGACAGCAATAAACTGCTGAAAACACATATATTCCTAAAATTAGCCAATAAAGTCTTCTTAAAAGTACATCATCATTTCGTACAGGACAAGCTAAGATGGGCTTTTGGCACTGCTCTTATCTAACTTTTGAAACATACGTATCTTGTGCAAACGGAGGTTATTGGGATTCGAAATCGGAGGGATGTATGGGATTTTTTCGAAAACATCGAGTTTGATATTTAACTGACTAAAAGAAATCAAATCCAAAATGGAATAAACTTTAAGGTAATAATTGCAAAAATCATGACTGCATTAAGGTGAACGATTGAAATATCTTTTCATTATTCTATATGAAAACAAAATTCATGATTTACGTAATATATAATTACATTTTCAAATGATCCGCTCTGCTGATAGTAACGATTAATCAATTATTGATATCCCTCCATAATAATTATTTATCAAAATGATGCATACACTGTAAAAAAAAATTGTGAATTTACAACACATTTATGGAAGCCAATATGCAAAAGTTTTTCAAAATTACAAATTTGGCGTAGCAAAGTGAATTGCTAAGCTTGTTCTGTAAATTTCCAAATAATTTTTTGATTTTGCTGAACTTTTATACGAAAAACACAAAAATTGTACTTGAATTCACAAAATTGTTTGGAATACCGATAAAAAAGTTTTGTATAATCACTATACCCGATTGGAATTTTGGTTAGATGTTTTGCCTATTAGCTTCCGATACATGCTTTGTGGAACTAGCATAGAAATTTCTAACAGTGTAATGTCGTAAAATGATGTAATGAATAATGCAGCGGCGTCCCACATTTAATTACTAAAATAATGCACGATATGGAAAATCGCATCATTAATTGAGATCGGACTTTATGAGTATCAAAGTACGCGCTAAATTATTATTCCGGAGGACCTGGAGGTCCTAAATTGGAGCTCGAGGTCGAACGGATTGAAAAGAGGTTCATTTGTGCGCTATGAGTGCTCAAGCGGGCGCTGAATTTCGACTACAGAGTTGTTAGATTGAAAATACGAGTTTGAGGTTTAAATAGGATCTATAGAGACGTTATGAGTTGGATGCTATGAGTATCAAAGTAGGCGCTGAATTTCGACTATCGAGGACTTGTAGGTTCAAAATAGGAGTTTGAGGTCTAAACAGGATCTAGAGACGTTGAGTTGGATGCTATGAGTATCAAAATAGGCGCTAAATTTCGACTCAGGTTGCTATGAGTGTTAAAGTAGGCGCTAAATTTCGACTCAGGATGCTACGAGTGTTAAAGTAGGCGCTAAATTTCGACTCGGGATGCAAGATTCGACTGCCAATTCTGACCCGGGACCTGTTGCGCTCCAAAATTCGCGCCGAATGATCCTTGTGGTTCCGGACTAGCTGATCTTGCATATCGAGTTTTGGGAGGAGGCCAATTGTTCTGAAATTTTCAAACGGACATACAGTAGCACCTCGTTTATCCGAGGTAATGTGGGAAGGAGGTACCTTGGATGAGCGAAAACTCGGATAACACAAAAGAAGTGAAAAATTCGAAAATTACAATCATTTTTTATGTATTGGAGACGGTAGAAGGAAATTTAATCACAAAAGTATTTACATATGTATAAGCACCATAGTAGCGATCGCAAAATACTTCGCGTGTACAGCATAAGCATAGCGGCTCTATCCGTGTTATTCGAGTTTTTCCGTATTATCCGAGCATACACCTCGATTAATGCGGAGTGCTCGGATGAGTCCGTTGCCTCGGATAACGCGGAGACTCGGTTGATCGAAGGCCGGATAAACGAGGTTCTACTGTATGAGAATGATGAGTATCAGAAATTCGAAAAAAGTACTCACAATGTAGGGAGGAGGTCGCCGGTTATTTCCTCGCCCCAGAGATGATTCTACTAATGCTGTTAAGGCGATTGCCAAAATGATCAAAACTGTAGCCCTCATTTTTATTAGCTGTCTGAAATAATTCGACCATTTATAAAGTTTAGATCTTACCTACAACCAAAGTTTGGCAAACTCTTGGAGTGAACCAATCTTACCTTTTTCAACTGCAGTGCCTATATGTTGCTGTAGATCTCGACTGTGCTCTCCACTTGACAATCATCTCATCATATAGCCGAAAAAGAATAAAATGATAAGGTTGGGGAAGAACTATATTCACTTCAAGTTACATCTTTTCTGGATTCCCCTCGCTAGTAGATAGTTCGGTAGCGTGGGTGCGCTCGTGTGTGCGTTAGGTCGGAACCGGAGTATTGGTAATTCCGATAATCTGTATAGCACAGGCGGCAGAAATATTCCGTGAATAGAAAAAGCAGTAAAACCTACGGCGAGAAAGAGTAAATCCACAGATCCTAAGGGCTTGTTGATAACTTTCGACGAGACTACTACCTTCAAAGTCAACTGAAGCTACGACATTTCTTCTCCCTCTTCGGGTATGGGAGAGAAGATTTTTCAAAAGGCTCAGAAACGGGAGAAAAATTTCAATAGGTATGTTAGGGTGTGTCGAAAATTGACTTTGATTTTTTTTTCGCTCCTACCACTCAAAACTTTAGGTTTTGACATTGAAGAGCTCCTCGTTCAAGGAGGGCGCTGTAACTTGAAGTTCAGAGGTCGCTCAACGAAGCTTTAGGATTCTCATCTAATTTTCGCACGTGAAAAATATTGTTTCTTGTTCAAAATGATGTCAAGCAACCAAAAAATGTCCGATGTCTGTCTCTCTCAGCTTATTTCAAAGCGTGACTCATCCCCTAAACGACGAAAGGTCGTTTTTCGACTTACCTTGGTCTAATTTTTTTTTTTTTTTGCCGTTTTTGACGACAATAGTCACCTTTTCAAGTTTACAAAGTCTCCAGGGTATCAATGAGTCTCAAATGAATTGCCACAAGTATTGATTGTTGAATGAGCGAGGGGTGGTACTCATTGAGGAGTATAACGAGATATTGACAAAAAACGAAGAACAGAAGCAATGTCTCCTACAGATCGTGAAAAATCATCGACACCCATGCGTGTGTTCCCAGTGGTGGTAAAAAAAACAGTGTTGGGCCTCCCTTGGGACAAGTTGACCAGTCAAACGTTGTCAAAATACCACTGGCCTTAGCCTTGTCCAGCACTGTCACAACGGCATTTGATAACAGTTGGGTCCAACACTTCATCCAGAGCTTGGGCCAAGTTTGGCCCAGTGCTACTCGCCGACAATTATTCAACGCTTGGCTACCACCTAAGGTCCAAGTTGTGCAGGTCCGCGGCGGATTCATTCTTATCGTACAACGTTTCAGTCAGATTTCTGGATGAGTACGACGGTGTCGTCTCCTGGAGATGTCTTCATACGGCACACGCATTCGTTCCCGTCATCCTGATCCTTCAAAGCGAAGGACCTGCAGGACTGAAACTATGTAGCGGAGGACCTGGACTACGAAAACTACGAAGCCGAAGACCTGGACAACTGGCACTACAAAACAGAGGACCTGGACTACGCGAACTACAAAGCCGAGGACCTGGACTACGAAGACTACACCGTGCATAATTTGATATAATGTATTTATATATCATACGAATATGTATTATAATTATATATATTATGTCGGATACTATAATATAATCGAATAATTTTCTGATAACGAAATTCGCAACCCATTTTTCCACAATATCAAGCCCAAGTCTGGGCCGAGTATGATTAAATCGATTGGCCCAAGAACGGCCTGATCGTTCAGATCAACGATGAGTCATTACTAAAATACGAATGAAACAAGTTTGGATCAAGGATTGGCAAAACACTTGACCCATTATCGGCCTCATCTTATCATTTCGATGTTGGCCCATGCCCGGTGACATCGTCTATGCCAACGCTTGGCGACATTCGGGCCCAACACGGTGGAAGGCTGGGCCAATGGTACATACCCACATGGGATACTATAATTAAAGAAAAATTTGTTAAAATACAAATTTGGTATAAATCACGTTGTAGGAGAACTACCTCAGTTTGTTACAAAGCAACCTCTCTTCCTGAGAATAAAAAGATTCCAACATCAGAAAATCCTTAGCGTATAATAAAATTCTATGTGCATATATATACTCTGCCAACTGCAGTGCCGGCTCGGGCGTTGGGGTAGGGCAAGCCAGGCAACCGCCCGGGGTGCCAAATTTTTAGGGGCGCTGCTGCCTGCTTGGTGTCCCAATGTAAAGAACATGCGACTAACAATACAAAAAAAAATACCAAAAATGCGAAGAAAATACAAAAAAATACAAAAAAAAATACCAGAAACGGAAATAAAAAAAGGTACAAAACAAAAAAAAAAAAAGAAGCTACAAAACTTTCTACGTCCACGTCGTTGGCTTTGGGTAAAGTTCAAGGAAAGTTCGTAGAATTCAGAATTCTCCTAGTCATGTGCGCTCATTGATTTAAGATATTCTTATCTGATTTTATGTCGGTTCTTGATAGGCGAAAGATATTGCAGCCATAATCAGCCGTAAGTAACGCAAGTCACTACCAATCATTGCTAGTCAGCATTAGTCAGCTATAATACCTCAAGACCTTGAAAATTATCGGATATTTCCCGAATGTTTTGTTGTAGATATAGCAACGAGAGGGATCAGTTTCATGTCAATTTGTAGATTTTTCTTTTTTAATTTCTTTTACTGTTATACTAATTTGAACCAATTTTAATGCATAGTCATTAGGGTGTGTCGAAAATTGACTTTGATTTTGTTTTTTCGCTCCTACCACTCAAAAATTTAGGTTTTGACATTAAAGAGCTCCTCGTTCAAGGAGGGCGCTGTAGCTGGAAGTTTAGAGGTCGCTCAACGAAGCTTTAGGATTCCCATCTAATTAGCACGTAAAAAATATTGTTTCTCGTTCAAAATGATGTCGGGCAAACAAAAAATGTCCGATGTCTGTCATTCTCGGCTTGTTTGAAAGCGTGACTCATCCCCTAAACAATAATAGGTCGTTTTTTTGACCTATCTTGGTCCGATGTTTTTTTGCCAAATTTTCACCAGAATAGTTACCTTTTTCAAGTTTACAAAGTCTCCAGGGTATCAATGAGTCTTAAATGAATTGCTACAAGTATTGGTTGTTAATTCGAATATAAATAACCAATTGCAGGAATTGATAAAACCTAAAAAAATTCTCAAAATAAACATGTTTTTTTTCGAATAAAATTGAAGTCACGGAAACACGGAAGTGAAAAATGAAAAAACGAAAGAAAATTATGAAATTAAAAAATAGGGTGTGTTGAAAATGAACTCACTTTTCAATCTCCAGTTAACAGAACTTTATTTTATGAACATTTTTGATCGCAACCTACTTTTTTTTTACAAATTTCTCTTGTTAGTCGTTGGGTACAGCTGTAGATGATTTTTTACGATCTGTAGGAGATATTGCTTCTGTTCTTCGTTTTTTGTCAATATCTCGTTACACTCCACAATGAGTGCAACCCCTCGCTCGGCTACATCGGTGACGACTTTCAAGTCTTTTAGCGCTGATCGACAATGCAGATTCGGATCAAAAGTTGGTTTTTCTTCCCTATTTGTTTATAATTCCGCTCATTTTTAACTGCTTTAATTTTTCTGAGTTCGTTTACTTTTTTAATTTCATATTTTTCTTTCGATTTTCCATTTTTCACTTCCGTATTTCCGTATCTTCAATTTAATTTGACAGATCATGTTCATTTTGAGACATTTTTTCATGTGTTATCAGTTTTTGGAATTGGTTCTTTATATTCGAATCAACAATCAATACTTGTAGCAATTCATTTCCATTTGAGACTCATTGATACCCTGGAGACTTTGTAAACTTGAAAAAGGTGACTATTGTGATAAAAAGAATGGCAAAAAAAATTGGACCAAGGTAGGTCAAAAAACGACCTATCGTCGTTTAGGGGATTAGTCACGCTTTCAAATGAGCCGAGAAAGACAGAAATCGGACATTTCTTGGTTGCCTGACATCATTTTGAACGAGAAACAATATTTTTTTCTGTGCTAATTAGATGGGAATCCTAAGGCTTCGTTGAGCGACATCTAAACTTCAAGCTACGGCGCCCTCCTTGAACGAGGAGCTCTTTAATGTCAATACGTAAAGTTTTGAGTGGTAAGAGTGAAAAAACAAAATCAAAGTCAATTTCCGACATACCCTATTAGTCATACGGAATTTGGGAATTCACCTTTTGTGAGTTCTAACTTATAGTCCCAACTCACATGCCTTGAATACGTCTATGCACAGGCCATTTTTTGTGCGACTTTGAATCCTACGCACAGTGCACCGATGTAAAATTACACCGTCTTTTGATGGCAGTCAAGGGTCCAATCAATTCATCTGCCAAGTCTATATTTGACAACTATTTTGCAAAAAAAAAAATGTGCTAATATTTAACACTGGCAGGCTCCGCAATGCCGTGGGATTGATTATTATGACTTCATTTCTACAAAGCCAATCGAATCATTTGGAATCAATTGGAATTTGTAATTTTTATATTTTCAACTATGGTCAAACCAGAAGAGTCAGGGTCTTTCGAAAATCGCCTAATATCACATGTATCAACGATTTCTAGTTTTCTAAACTAATTCTGAAATTCCGATAACAAAATCTCCCCCATTAATTGGTTATGCTATTCGCAACACTTACAGCCGAGACTAGCGATAAGTTAATCTTTGTAATAATCAATCGAGCTGATATAATCGGGCTGCTGATGTAAGTGCGGGTGACCCGGTATAAAAGAATACCATTTCCGTGGCGAGTCACTAGACTCAGTGTTCCAAGCCCGTGAGAAAGATCGAAATTTGAAGGCGATTCCCTCGTGAATGAAAATGGTTCAAATCGTTGGAAAGTACCAGCACGCCAGCTATGGTCCTAACTTCAAAGATTACCTGAAGGCTCTGAAAGTTCCAGAAGAACTGATAACGACCATTTACAGCCAGAAGATAACCATAACGATCTCCGAGAAAGGTGGCCTGTGGACGGTCCACAACACCGACGGAGCCGGCAAGGTTTGGTCTTCGAGTTTCAAGATGGGAGAGCCCTATGACGAACAGACGTTCACTGGAACCATATTGAAGGTAAATAGATCTTGCACTAGCTGCAGTTCACGGCTGCATTGAATCTTTGTGCAAAGTTCGATAGAGAAAAAGCCAAGTCGAAATCGGTATAAAAATCACGCAACTTGATTCCGCACTTCTTTAGGAGTGAAAAAATTTCTCACGGTACACACGAACACTTCTATACTAACAGGATCATTTACAGTTATTTTTTAAATTTTTTAATTTTTTCACGTTCCGAATGTCAGTCGTGAGTACTCTCTAAATTTGAATCAGTAAAAATTCACTGATTGCAGTTATAAGTCTGCCACTGAACCAATCAGTGGCAGACTTATAACTGGAAACCAGTAACTATTCACTGATTGTCAGTAGTTTTCACTGATTCAAATTTAGAGAGTATGTATACGAAATTTCAACTAGATATTATTTGCTTGCAATAACTTTGCGCGCTTCGAGCGGCCGCTATAGCTATAATCTATAGATTCAGCCTCATTTAAAATTACCAGTTACATATTTTCCTTTTAGAGCGTGGCGAAGCGCGAAGGTGACAAGATCATCGTCGAAGCAGAGACGGAGGGTGTAACGGACACAAGAGTCTACGAATTCACTGACGCCGGATTCACTCTGGTGAGGATCGATGTTGAAACATTATATTCCTATCATGGAACCAGAGACTACGACCTATTGTTTCTTGATATTCAATTTCAGAAACGACTTTTCTGTTTTCAGCATGCTAGCAGTCCGAGGGCTGGCGCCATCACAGCCAGCGTTGTTTACAAGAGGGTCTAGAGCGATTTGTCTTCGCCTGATTCCAAGACCCAGCAAAAAATAAAACACAAATTTATAAATATATACTTCTCGATCTCCATGAAAACAAATCGTTGTTTTTTTTTTCAAGCCTATTTCTCTTGCTCTTGCCATATTACGACTGATCACACATGGCATCCTCTTCCTGTCTGACCTGCAGCTATGCAGGGTGTCCCAGAACTAAGTACACAAAATGATAGGGGTAGTAAATTGGCCTTAAGGGGGGGTAAGGTTTATTCGGTGAAAAAACGGCATGTGTTTAAGATTTTTCTTCGGCGATACAGATAGTGTTAGTTCATTCAGTCAATTTCCATATAATAATGCAACATTTGAACAATATTTCTCTAAATTTTCATCGCAAAATATTGAAAATTGAGCGAGTGACAGTGAATCTCCGGAGGCGCCTCGAAAAAAAAGGTTTTGCGGTGTTCATCATAACTCGCAATAGAATCATCAGAAACAAAAAAACCAAAATGCATTGTTTAAAGAAGATGTTTTTCGAGGTAATGGCGAGAGGATTTTTTTTTTTCGATTTTTCAATTTTTCGTAGCACTCTGAAGCCAAAAAACCCATTTTCGCTAGAAAAATCGGTTAATCTGTTGTTGTAAAATTAACAATTATTAAATAAAAAAAAAGAAAGCTCTCAACAATACCTGGTGAATTATGTGAAGAAGTACTGTGCAGAATTTCAAAACGATCGGTCAAGTAGATTGTGAGTTATGGTGAACACGGACTTCAAACATGACAAGTTTCAGAATAACGCTTTAAAGTTTTGCACACTGAAAAATTCAAAAAAAAACTCGATAATTTTCTTATACTCACAGAGCCGTCGATGCCAGGTCCGTAGAGCAAAAAGCTCTTCCATCCACATGATCTAGAGCATCTTTTTGCATTTGTCTACGCAAAACTCTCAAAAACTATAAAAACTATAAAAACGGACGCTCAAATACTCATAACTCCGTTAATTTTTCTCCGATCGACTTGAAATTTTGACACAATATTCTTAAGATATTATGCATTCATTTAGAAAAATGAAAAAAAAATGCAAAAATTTTTTTTTTAATACCTTACCACTCCCTTAAGAACATGTGATCTCTGAATCCGCGTTCGCGAGATACGACCGATTGAAAAGTCCCGACTATATGCCCGTCAAGGGCGATAAGTCGTTAAAGGATTAACTAACTAACTAACCAGTTGAAAACTCGCATTAGGCGCCGGCATGTAGGCAACCGCGTACACAGAGCAGCGGTTAGCTGCAGTCTTGTTGATAAGCGCACTCGACTTTTGATGCACGTCATAATACTTTAGAATTCGGAAATTTCAAACAAAAATACTTTCGACAGTAAATTTTTGCCAAACACAACAACATTACTTGTTTCCATAATAATTTTTGATATCAAAAGTATTTTTGTTTGACATTTTCGAATTTCAAAGTGTTATAACTCGCATCAACACCCGATGACGCTCATCAACTAGACGGCTGACAGATATCTGGTGTGCAGTCGATTTTTTAGGCGGCCCTATCTCGCGACCGGTACTTCGGAGACCATATGTTCTCCAAGTCAATTTACTCAGATTGGCCCACTTTATTACCCTCTTCATTATTCGCGATGCTCACGCCCGAGTGGCGGTGCTGATCGCAGTCTGTCACGTGGTCTGAAAAGAGTCCTTTTGCGACTGTGTGAGTGTATAACACAGTGTAAAACAAAACTCACACAGTCGCAAAGGGACTCTTTTCAGACCACGTGACAGACTGCGATCAGCGCCACCACTCGGGCGTGAGCATCGCTAATTGGCTCTTTAATATCGGTTCTTCAAGAATTATGGCCTGCACCCCGTGTAGAAATTTACTGTGGCATGCCCTAATATCAGTATGGGCCACATCGGGCGAATGTATGGCTTGCCAAACTTGCAACACTGCTCAGGCCCTGAAGTGGCCCGCATGTGGCGTGCCTTATTATCAAAATAAGCAATACCAGGCGGATTTGTGGCTTGCCAGATTTGCAACATTGCCAGGGCTCTAACGTGGCGCCGGTATCACTGTGCGAAGAACCGAGTTCGATTAATCGATTTCAAGTTGTCAAACGGCTGCCTGCAGCTCAGCTGTTGCGTTCCATCGATGTGCATGTTAATTCAAGGTTAGGGTTCCGGTATTCATGACAACAGAACGTTATCGTTCTTCATAAAGTTCAAAGTTATAGATCAGTGGTGAAAATTTAGTTTTGATACGAGCACGTCTAAAGTCTTTATACGGCAGTCTGGATGCGCAGTTCGAAGTGCGCGACAGATCTCGCCATAACCTCACTCTTCGTCGATCAAGTGCGAATCTCAACTGGCGTCAAAGTGACTTTTCATGCCTGTGCCGAAAAAAAAAAAAATGGTAGAGGCGCGCCCGTAAACTGTTTTTGACTCGAATAATGATCTTAGAACTCGCTTTCGGCTCGCCTTGAGCTGGTACTGAAATTATTATCCCCGCGGAAAAACACTTGGTTTCCGGGCATGTCACATAATATACTACTATTAGAACTCGTATCATGAAATAATGATCTCGCCCGTATCATAAAATAATTCATCTCGCCTCGACACTGATCAATCATGATACGGATTGGTAAGATGGAAATGTCTTTTAACTCTTAATTCGACACCTTGATCATAAGTTTCAACAAGTAGAAAGATATTATAACGATTACCATAGGGTAGTTTGGCGTAGTAGGTAGAGCGTGCGACTAGTAAACAGCGAATGCGAGCGGACTTGGGTTCAAATCCCGATAGGATCGAAAAAATCGGATGGAGTTTTATAATCAAAATATTATAGATCTATCTTCCAGTGATTGAAAATATGTCATAAAGTTCACTTTTTTAATTTTTATGTGATAAAATCGATATCTCAAAGCAATAAATAAATCACACTTAGTCGATTTGTACGAATATACGCAGTTTAGGCACGGCCGTGGCAGAAATCATGGCGCGAACGTGGTTCCTCAATGGCAGCCTCATCCGTGCCCGGTGTGGGGCGGTATCTAAAATGGTAACATTTGACCAGGCCCCTAACAGGCTGCCACAGCTCAGCCAGACCTGGGCCACATCTGTATTCTGGCAACCTTTTCGGGATCCGGCTTGAGCCACAGTACAATTTCTACACGGGACCTTACGTCGCGTACTCTGTACACGGAGAGAAATGTACAGTAAATGTTACTACTATCGGGCCGTAAAGTCGGGGCACTTGGTTTTGACACACTATATCCAAGTGAAAACAAATCGCACAGTCTTCGGATATGCATCATTTTCGAGCTTGTCCTATTCCCCGTCAGATCAGCAATAGACCATTGTTGTACGAGAATCAGGAGGGGAGTTATCGTTCAATGTATGTAAAAAAACGTAGTTTTATCTCATTTCTTTCCGTGGCTTAGCTTCAACTCATCGCCATTCTTCTAAAATAGCCGGGAAAAATATTTAAAAAATCATGCTCAATCTTTGAAGCCTCCTGAATGCAACGCTTTTTGAAATTTGGAAAAATTCCTGAAATTACGGTCACGGCAGTGAAAAATAGTCCAACTGGTGATCTCAGAGACGGGTAACAACAGAAGGTTCATCGATGGCTGAAAATTTAGAGAAAAATCATGGCAAGCAATTGCCATTGCAATTTAATATGTTCGATGTGTTGTTTAACAGTTATTGCAAAGTATTCATATCCGGTGCGCGGCGCTCATGGCTGCAGGAGCGATAACTTTGCAATAACTGTTTAATAACACATCGAACATGTTAAATCGCAATGGCAATTGCTTACCATAATTTTTCCCTCAATCTTCAGCCATTGATGAACCTTCTATTGTTACCCGTCTCCGAAATCACCACTTGGGCTATTTTCCACTGTCGTGACCATAATTTTAGAAATTTCTCTAGAATTCAAAAAGCGTTGCATTCAGGAAGCTTCAAAGATTGCGCATGATTTTTGAAATATTTTTTCCGGCCATTTTGCAAGAATGGCAATGAGTTGAAGTTAAACTCCGAAAAACAATGTGCTGCCTGCTTCAGTGCGTTCCATCGAATATTCACATGACCTAAAATTGACACGCTCTGCTGTCTGGTCGCGCTCACATCGCTATAAGGTAGCACGTGGCCTACCCAGCAAGGTAAATACTATTACTATGCTGCATAGATCCTTGCCAATAGAATAGAAAGGTAAAACTTACTTTAAATTAAGTTCCGAGCAACATGGGACCTAACAACACTGAAAATAGTAGAATTTACCACGTGACATATTGATATTTCCAACGTTTTGTTTGTCACGGATTGAATACTAGGTAGCAAGGTAATTTTTCCCCATTTTTCTACGTACAAAGTAGTATTGACTGTACATTTCTCTTCGTGCGGGTTCCAACACCGATTAGTAACCAACATTGACTATAGCGTTATTTGCGGTTTATGACTACACTGTTGAAAATAATTGTGAATTTACAACACGTTTACTACACAAAAGTCTTGCAAAATTACAAATGTGGCGTAGCAAAGTGAACTGCTAAGCTTGTTCTATTCGCTCCGTGCACACCTATACTCTCTCACCAAAGTAAGAATGTGTAGTCGTGTACATGCATACTGGTGGCGACGCCAATAGTCCGGATCGACATTAGCTCCCGGAGAAAGTGAATGTATGTACACGAAAACACATTCTCACTTTGGTGAGAGTGTATAGGTGTGCACGGAGCGAATAAATTTACAAATAAATTCTTGATTTTACTGAACTTTCATAGGAAAAACACAAAATTGTATTTGAATTCGCTAAATTGTTTAGTATATTTGAAGTATTTGTAAATTAATTTTAAGGAAATGTCTTGTAAATTTACTACTCATGTATTGGAAGTTTCACACAGAAATTTTTAACAGTGTACGTGATATAACGTGCACGGAGAAAAAAATATCGCTCTCATCACGAAACAGTATAGTGATTATCACGATACTCGTGTGACTATACTTTGTATACGCATATGCTCAATCCATGTGGATCGCGATAATCACGATCCACATGGATTTGGATAGTGAGCATCTATATTGCTATGGTTGGAATTCCGTTTCCTTATAGTGACTTTTCACTAAATCGTGCATGTGACGATGTCATGAAAAGCTAACTTACACTTATTATATTGGTAAATATTATGCTTCAAAATTTGAGGTTATTATAGATTAGTATTTTGTATTTAATTTGTGAACACAAAATATATTTTATTAAAGAATATTATGTTTTTTATTATTATTATTCAACATAGATACTAATTTCGCTTCAAGCGTGATTCATTTGAAATTTTCGTTTAGTTTATGACAGTCAGGACTAAGGAACTTGGTTATGTTCGGTGGCGCTGAAGGCGTGGATCGTGATAATCACGATCCGTTTCGCTGTAGTAAGGAAATGTTTCCTTATGATCGCTATACGTTTCGTCAAATTCACAATACACTTGGATCGGGTAATGAGTATTTACCATTTCGTGTATAACAGTATATGTATAATGATTATGACGATAACGTAAAAAGTTATTATAGAGATATAAAGCATACAGCAAATCAGGTTACAGTATCGTGAAAATGATGAAAGTGTTTTGTAATAATCACGATACTACGTTCGCGATCCACTTGATCGCTACGACAGCGATATTTTTTTCTCCGTGTGAGGACATAATTCTACTAGAACATAATTAATTAATTACATTACTTCCGGAAAATCTAAAGAACAATAAATTTCGGGTTTGAGAGGCTCAAACTGAAACTCCTGCAAAAAAAAAATGTCAATTTGTTCTGTCAATTAATTTGATCTTCCAAGGGCTCCACTTGACAATGAAGACGCTATATGCTCAGCAACTGATGTGTTCAATCGTCCGGGTTGTATCATTGTCATGAGATCACATTCGACGCACGTATGCCATTCATCTTCTTCAACGTCACGCAATATTCCGGAAAAACCAACAGGCCCTTTATCTCATCAATATCGGTTTCTTATCGACATAGGTAAGCGCTTCAGTCAGCGCAGAGTCTAGATAGATGAAAGATATCGTCGCAGCCGTCATCATGAGCCCTTAAGGGGGGCAATACACGTTAAAAAAAAAAATCGATTTTTTTTTTTTTGCGTAAATAGTTGAAATAACATCTCAAAAATATGCCTGTAATTGTTTTTTTTTTTGTTGGCGGGCAAGATAACTCAAAAAGTTCTGAATCGATTCTTCTGAAATTTGGCACACGTCTTCTCTATAGTAGGGGAGACCGGGGACAATTGTAACACGGGTCAATTGTAACATTCGTAATTTTCGCCATATACAAGGTTTGGTGCCATGCTGACGTGTGGCGTTCGAATTGTGCTTAGAATATCTACATTTGACGAATTCATGAGTTGCCTCAGTGTCTAGCAGACAATGCGAGAATTGAAAACGTCTTTTCGATATAGGTTACTAAATTTTGCTTGTCATTTTCTTTGTTTCATTTCTGCCGAACCGTTGATGTATACGTTTAGTTATTTTGTATATTTACAATCTACTTTTTTCCCTCTTTCGAAAACGTACAAGGGCAATTGTAAAATATTCACATTTAATGGTAGAACAGGCCGATAATTGTAAAACTGCGACCGGGGACGAAAGTAACGGCACGGACGGGGACGATTGTAACATGTCAGAATCTATTCATTTATCGATTTCAGCATGCCCGGAACAAGAAAACGATGTTTAGTTGTTTGTTTTTTCGGATCGATTCTTATCGTCCGACGTTTCGGTCCGGTTCCTGGATGAGTATGACGGCGTCGTCTCCTGGAAATATCTTTGTATGGCATACGCATGCCCTATCGTCGTCCTGACTCTCCGCTTCGTAATTCTCGTGATCTAGGTCCTCCGCTTCTTAATTTCAATTGTCCAGATCCTCCGCTCCGTATTTTAGACGTCCAGATCCTTCGCTTTGTAGTTTCAGTCATTCAGGTCCTCGGCTTCGTAGTTCTAGACCTGAACGATTGAAACTACGAAGCGGAGGACCTGGACTACGAGAACTACGTAGCGGAGGACCTGGACTACGAGAATTACGAAGCGGAGGACCTGGACTGCGAGAACTACGAAGACGAGGACCTGGACTACGAGAACCACAAAGCCGAGGACCTGGACGGCTGAAACTACGAAGCAGAGGACCTGGACTATGAGAACGGATGGGTATCCCGTACGAAGACATACAAAAAAAAAAGCGCAATAATAAAGTAATATAAAGTGCAATAATAAATATTCGTGGAGAAGATCAATAATAATTCCGCTCCTAATTACTTCAACCTGTACATGTTACAATTGACCCCGAATCCTGTTACAATTGACCTAGATATAGGGACGTTTGTAACGCTCTGCACATTGCCGTATTATCTGTAAAATCTCGATACTGCATAAGTATTTCTCTTCAATTATGATTGCTATATGTAGATAAATGTTACACTCATTTGCTGTACCAACCAAAATTTTTTAGGTATGCGGAGATATGAGCACGGAGGTGATAATTGCAAAATGTTACAATTGTCCCCGGTCTCCCCTATTAGCTTCTAGTTGAACCTCAAGAATGCCAAATTTTTTTTTTTAAATTACCATTTTTGACCCAAAAACCATCTGAAAAAAGAGTGAAAAATCGGAATTTTTTTCTGATGCGTGCCAATTTACGATTTTTTTACTTTTTTTTTTTTCATTGGTTCAACTAGAAGATACATGTTTTATGAACACGCTCAAACCAAAATTTTTGATTTCCGATCGCTGTAACAGAAGCTAAAAATCCCGCCGATTGATGCCTTTCGCCGCGGGGGTCTCAGGAGATTAGTTGCTACGGCGGCCACTTTGAAAAAAAAAAAAAAAATCAGATTCTTGTATTTTAACATATAATTTTACATATATTTCAACATATATGTTCACATATATTCACGCATACAATTATTTAGAAATATACAAAAATATATTTTTGCATATATGTAGCATATAATTTTACATATATTCCAATATATGTGTTCACATATATTCACGCATACATTCTACCATATATGCGTAAATATATTTGAACACATATATCGGAATATATTTTTGACATATACGATTTGGCGAAATTTCATATGTTTTGATTATAAACTTTTTATATGTCACGTATATTTTACATATATTTTCAAGTACATTTTAAATATATTTGAAAATATACGTCACATACATATTTTTTCGGTGTGGGCAGTGGGGTGGGGAGACAGTATGTTCCTAATTTCTTACTTTTCGCGATATCCCGGGGATTGAAATAATTATCTCAGAATCTAGGCACGGAGAGCCCTTCATTTCACATTAACTTCAATCGAATCAGTGATAGGAAAACTGAGATACGATTAACTTAAGTTTCTGAGTACCCGTTTCGTCTGAAAATTTTTCGTCTCCGTATTCAGACCAAATAATCCTTAAATCTATGCGGATGACAATTAGGAAAGAGTGGCCACCACTATTATAGTATAGCAGAGATACTTCAAGTATTCTGCCAGGTGGCGCTCTTTTCAACGCTGTTGACGTCATAGGTTGACGTATGATCGAGAATCCATTCCCCAAGACCACGGAGTACGGAGACTACGGACAGACGGACTCCCGAGATAGCTGTCAGTTCTGTTCATATTCGTATATCTGAACATTTTGCAAATTTCATTCTCTTTTGTGCTTCCTATACTTACCTACTTATTATGATAAAATTCACATTTAAAGTGAAGGGCGAAATTATAACAATCTCTCATGAAATGACGAAGCGTGCAATTTTGAGGTTAGGTTATAGGTATACGGTTATTGAATCGCATAAAGTTTAGTCTACAACATAAATTGACGAAGATTTCATTCAACTCGGCAGGTCTTTAATATATTATTATTCGTTTCTAAATATTTTCGTGTATTCAATGGGCCAAATATATCATATTTAATACATGCACACAAGAACATATCTGTACAGGGCTTGGAAAGCAACGAATGATAGTGTGTGTCATTATTTCAGGCGTTTGTACTTTCAACATATTTATATGTTATAGTACCACATTTAACATTACTGCTTATTGACGAATTCAGATGATAAAAACTGCATCAGCGTACATATACATGCATTGAGATACTCATGGACAGGGCTGCCAGGTCTACCGCTTTAACGGTGGATCTCCCGTTTTGGGACTCTATCTACCGCTCTACCGTTTAAATACAACTTCTACCGCTTTTTTCGATTAGACCTACTATAGTAAGTAGTAATGATAATCCCGTCAGAGATTTGATGTTTTCGCGACGATAATTTGGATTTGCAAAAAAATCAGTTCATTTCTCTTTATATAAGATACATATATCGATGCTCTCGGTAGAAAAGTGTCTAACTCCACTTTTTTTCAAAAGACATTTTTTTGTATGTTATGTTGAGAAATATCATTCTTCATACGTTTTTTGGCCTCCCTGAAAAATTTACAAAAATGGAGTTAGACAATTTGCTAATTAGAACGTCGATATGTATTATTAATATAATTTCTAACGTGATATACATGCGATTTAATACCAAATAAAGGTTATTTTGTTAAAATTTCAAATATACCGCTTTTTTTAGTGGTTCGACCGCTTTTTCCTAGAGGTCACTACCGCTTTCTGTGACGGGGACCTGGCAGCCCTGCTCATGGAAACAATTGGTAGAATGCTGAGAACGGAGCGAGCCTACACGGAAAAGGTTTTGGGAATGCTGCAGCGCCAAGCGGCAGAACGGTGTCTCGCGAGGGAACACAGCGTTCTCGCGAGGGAACGCAGCGTTCCGTCGCAGAGACAGCGCCTGTCTTTAAACGCGCGTACTCACCGTTCTGCCGCTTGGCGCTGCAGCATTCCCGAAACCTTTTCCGTGTAGCAAGCAAGGATATAGGAAAACCCAATCGAGCGAGCGTACGAGCGAGCACAATTATTAGGTAGCCAAGCCAAATTTTACAAAAAGTAATTATATTAATATACTACCACGTTTAACATCACTGCTCATCAAGGGATTCAGATAGTATGAAATGCATCACCGTACGTGCATGAAGATACTCATCGAAATAATTGGCAGAATGTTGACAACGAAGCGAGCCTAGCGAGCTAGGGGATAGGAAAATCCGATCGAGCAAGCGTAGCGAGCGAGCATAATTGTTAGGTAGTCAAGTAAAATTTTAGAAAAAGTATTTATATTATATTGCCACATTTAACATTACTGCTTATCAAGGGTGTTAGATGGTATGAAATGTATAGCGTACGTGCATTGAGCTACTCATCGACAGAATTGGCAGAACGTTGACAAGCGAGCGAGGATATAGGAATACCCAAACGAGCGAGCGTAGCGAGCGAGCATAATTATTAGGTGGTCAAGCAAAATTGTACAAAAAGTAGTGATATCAACCCCAAAAGCACCTCTGGTGCAAAAACCTTTCGCCAAGTACAATAATGTGATCACTACCCCCAAAATAATCTACCAATGAAAATCTTCCTTAACAAAAGTGATACTATGAAAATGTCTACCTACAAAATGATTGAAATCAGATACAATTGCCAAGTGCATGTCCGCCATACAATTATAAAACAGAAGATATAAAAAAATAAAAATTTGGAGGTAGTGGTACTTGGCGGGCCTCTTAGAGATAAGTACGAGAAAACAGCCATTAAACTATGTCAATAATCCTGAAGTGATATGAAACATCGGCCCGCCAAGTACCACGTACTCCAAATTTTTATTTTTTTATATCTTCTGTTTTATAATTGTATGGCGGACATGCACTTGGCAATTGTATCTGATTTCAATCATTTTGTAGGTAGACATTTTCATAGTATCACTTTTGTTAAGGAAGATTTTCATTGGTAGATTATTTTGGGGGTAGTGATCACATTATTGTACTTGGCGAAAGGTTTTTGCACCAGAGGTTTTGAAATGACTCGAAAATAAAATGACGCTAAGTATAATCACCCGGTGAAGACCTCTGGTATGATTTTACAAAATATGAAGCTAGACATAAATGAGCGAGTGTACCCTGACAGCCGGCCAATTCTCGCGAGTCGCCTGACAGTGCCGAATTTATACCTGCGATGACGTCACGCTAGTCTTGTCTTCGCTCGGTTGAGCTACCGGTGCGCGCGCCGATCTGACTCTGGGACAGCTTGATATGTTACAAATTACAATACATTAGGGGTGGTCCTTATTCAGTGTATGGGTGATTTTTTTCATAGCTACCGCTCCAAACCGTTTCCAAATAATTAAAAAAAATATTTCTAAAATTTCAGCTTTCTCAAATCTTGAACCCTATCGTAAATGGGGTGAATATTGCCATTTCAAATAATTCGATAACTATTTCATCACGGAACAACTAGCTTGCCAAAAAATGTGTATTGAAAAATCAGCGGGTATCGATGCTTCTATTCGGAGAAGTGTAGAGTGCAAGACGTATGCGTACCCTCGAGATGGCTCCGCTGAGCGTTTCTTCATCGTAGGATTCTCCCAACTTGAAGGTTGCAGACCGATCTTTTCCGCCACTGGAATTGTGGAAAGTCCACTGGCCGCTATTCTCTGAGATTGTCAAGGTAGGCTTATAGCTGGCAAGGCCTGCTATCGATGCTTCCGGAACTTTGAGAGCCTTCGGGAAACTCTCGAAATTAGAGTCGTAACCGTCGTGCTCATATTTTCCAATGATTTGAACAATCTCCCACACAGCACACATGTCCGATAGATGTTCATAGGATATTAACGGGACATCCTATGTCCCATGGCTATCCTATGGATATCCTATGAACATATATCGGATATGTGTGCTGTATGGGCTTGGTCTACGAGATTTAGCCGGATTTGTAATTTGCGAAATTTTTTCGAACTCGAAGTACTGAGCTGACTGACTTGTCATGACAATCGCGATCTTTTATATGTGGAATTACTAGCAGTCACGTTTCCGTGTAGAAATCTATCAGGGCATACCCGATTTGTGTTGGGGACCCTGGCAGGAAGCCCCTATTTAGAGTTTCTAGTAAGGCTCCGATGGGGCGCCATTGGGGAGAATGAATTAGCCCGCCCGACTAGTACCCCAACAGAACTGAGAGATGGTTCTGTCAGGGTCCCGTCACGTGGTTATCGGTCAAAACCAGAATCGCCAAGTCGAAAATCAATAATTGTAATTTGAAAAGAAATGAAAATTGAAACTCAAAAAAATATCAGCACCTTTTTTATAACCGACAAATGTTCGTCGTATTTTTTAGAATTGATGAAAAAATTGATCACGGCGCTATTTTGAGTATTTTTTTCAATCGAAGCAGTGTGTTTAACTGAGAACCATCATAATTGTATGAAATCGCTAATCAAATCGGATCGCTAATCAAGGTTTTTGATTCAATGAGTTCACATGGAATTCTTCATATAAAGTTGCAATATGAATGGGAAAAGATCAAAATCTTTACCAATAAGTAGTTTGGCGTAGCGGATAGGGCGAACGACTAGTAATATATGCGCGCGAGCGGACGTGGGTTCAAATCCCGGTGAGGAGATAAATATCGGTGTTGGTTTTTTCAGCGAAAATGCGTTTTCATTCACATGCGGTAAATTTGCGAGCAAATTTGATGATCCAATGGTTTGTCAGTAATTTTTTTTATCACGTGTTTTATCGTTGAAATAATATATACCAATCGGCTGATCCAGTTAGGGGTCTGGTAGGGTAATCTAGTAGGGGCCTGATGGGGTAATCTATTTAGGGCTGTGTCTGGAAAAGCGTTACAGCCCCAACAGGGGCCTCGATATTCTTCCCTAATAGCGCCCTAATAGAAATGGGGAAAACTACCAGGGCCCACTTTGCACCCCCATCAAATTTTCCACACGGGATTGGTACCAGGTGAATCAGCCCAACTGATTAGTGCGGAAATAGGTTATCGCAAGTTTTGACAGTACTTCAAATAGCTTTAACCGATTGGTTGCGGAGATTCAGTCATTAGAATTTGGAAATCGGATCGTATACATTAGTGAAAATAATGTGATGTGTGTCATCGGGTCTCAGAGTTAGTGCATGGTTGATGGACTTGGACCAAACACTGCTTTGATGTTAGATATTTGGGTTTCTAATTGTTCAGAAAACAAACCTCTACCTGATGAATAGACAACTTTTGGATGGTTTTGATTCATTTTTGTTCTGATGAAGAATGTATTGTAACTTTTTGCATATGTTTCACTAGCAGAAGGCTAGTGAAATTATGCTAGTTCGCGTGAGTACTTTGTCACGGGTTATGAAATTTGGAGCTCCTCTGGGAAAAGTTGAAAAAACCCTTAATTTACCCTAATACAGACTCGGATAGATTTTTCACTACCAGAGCTGCCTCCCTACGGATCTGGGATATGTCAAATTCGCCAGACAGCGATAGGTGCTATAGAGCTATCGTGCTATTGAATTTGACTCACCGATACCGTTTTGATCAGATCTGGGATATGTATCACTCACCAGACTAGGGTAGATGCTATAGAGCTACCGTGCTGGATGAGATCAACGCACCGATACTGATATCTAGCTATCAATGACTCTAAATTTACTGAAAGAAAAAGATATTAATAAACAAAATCAGTTAATAAGAAAATAGAAACAAAGATCAGATTCCTGATAACTTTTTAATGTTCATCAGAACATTTATTCTTTTATTCTATTGAAATATGATAGTGCAAGGAAAATTGCTATTTTACAAAAATAATAAACAAAAATTTTATAACTCAAAGAAAATGCTGAATATAAAGTAATGCAAATAATTTGCTTTTTTGAAAACCTAACCTAACTTAAGATTACGCGCGCTGGCATTAATATGCCGGACTTTGTGATTTGTTTGCTTTTTTTGTGATTTTTCTGAATTAATAGAAATGCCGCTTTGGCTAAGACTATTTTATTTGAATTGTGAGTTTACTCGAAGGTATAAATGCCGTTTTGGCAATTATCCGGAAAAGAAATATTTAATTTTTATACGAGGCCGCTTTGGCTCTTGCTACGAGAATGAAAGTGAGGTTATATTGAATATGAAGCTAAGTGAACGTATGAGACGGCAGGCCGCTATGGCACGAATCCGCTCACGAGCAGTGAGACGGTCGCCTTTTATATTGGTGATGACGTCATACCTGGTATTCTACTATGTGTGTGTTCGCTTGCGCGCTACGGTGCTGCTCTATACTATGATATGTAGACGTATAGGTGTATAGCCTATTTGCCTATACTATGGTAACGTTTCGGCTATTCGGCTATAGGCCGAATACGTTACAGTATCTACTGCCAACTCTTTTACCAAAATTTGTATTCCACTTTTAGTTCCACAAAAACAGTATCGAAAGTAACGCATCTTTGCGATGAGGCACAGTAACGAGTGAATCTTTTTTCATGATCATTTTCAGATCCGTAACAAGTAAATCGTTTTTCAACATTCTACGTTACTATTTTCGGCGACATCTTTCATCTATAATTTGTGAGCCAAACGATGAAATCGGATAAACAACTGAGGAATAATCATCAATCAGTAGAGTAGTCAAGTATTGAACAGGCAATCGTTCGCGCAAATTTCAGTTTCATGCATGCGCTACCCATGTAGAATCAGACTTAGAACCAATGATACTGGATAAATATGACATGGCGATTTTTAATCGCCACTCTGGTTAGCGGTCTGAAAATAATACTGGTTTGACATCGAACGCTGATGTTGGCGATTAGAAGTAGGGGAGACCGGGGACAATTGTAACACGGGTCAATTGTAACATTCGTAATTTTCGCCATATACAAGGTTTGGTACCATGCTGACGTGTGGCGTTTGAATCATGCTCAGAATATCTACATTTGACGAATTCATGAGTCGCCTCAGTTTCTAGCGGACAATGTGAGAATTGAAAACGTCTTTTCGAAGTAGGTTAGTAAATTTTGCTTGTCATTTTCTTTGTTTCATTTCTGCCGAACCGTTGATGTTACGTTTAGTTATTTTGTATATTTACAATCTACTTTTTTCCCTCTTTCGAAAACGTACATGGGCAATTGTAAAATATTCACATGTAATGGTGGAACAGGCTGATGATTGTAAAACTGCGACCGGGGACGAAAGTAACGGCACGGACGGGAACGATTGTAACATGTCAGAATCTATTCATTTATCGATTTCAGCATCCTTGGAACAAGAAAACGATGTTTAGTCTTTTGTTTTTTCGGATCGATTCTCATCGTCCTACGCTTCGGCCCGATTCCTGGATGAGTATGATGGCGTCGTCTCCTGGAGATATCTTTATATGGCATACGTATCCCCTATCGTCGTTCTGACCCTCCGCTTTGTAATTCTCGTGATCCAGGTCCTCCGCTTCGTAATTTCACTTGTCCAGATCCTCCGCTCCGTAGTTTTAGACGTCCGAATCCTTCGCTTTGTAGTTTCAGTCATTCAGGTCCTCCGCTTCGTAGTTCTAGACCTGAACGATTGAAACCACGTAGCGGAGGACCTGGACTACGAGAATTACGAAGCGGAGGACCTGGGCCGCGAGAACCACGAAGCCGAGGACCTGGACGGCTGAAACTACGAAGCAGAAGACCTGGACTATGAGAACAGATGCGTATCCCGTACGAACCCGAGTCGAAATTTAACGCCTGCTTAGAACCTCAGAATTGGGAAGTTGGGAGGTTTTTGAGGGTATAGTGAGGTTTATTTTGTATGGGAATTGAAACCCTCTTTAGCGCCTAAAACTCGTAGTTACCGGACAAATGCAGCATTTTAGGGTCAAATGAGGATCTCACGAGAACCTCGCAAAACCCTCACTACACCCTGCCGCGCAGCGGTGCAAGGCTGCATTGAGGTTTAAATGAGGATCTCACGAGAACCTGCTATCCCCGCCGCCGCCAGATCTTCAGATTACGCAACGACAGCAATAAACTGCTGAAAACACATATATTCCTAAAATTAGCCAATAAAGTCTTCTTAAAAGTACATCATCATTTCGTACAGGACAAGCTAAGATGGGCTTTTGGCACTGCTCTTATCTAACTTTTGAAACATACGTATCTTGTGCAAACGGAGGTTATTGGGATTCGAAATCGGAGGGATGTATGGGATTTTTTCGAAAACATCGAGTTTGATATTTAACTGACTAAAAGAAATCAAATCCAAAATGGAATAAACTTTAAGGTAATAATTGCAAAAATCATGACTGCATGAAGGTGAACGATTGAAATACCTTTTCATTATTCTATATGAAAACAAAATTCATGATTCACGTAATATATAATTACATTTTCAAATGATCCGCTCTGCTGATAGTAACGATTTATCAATTATTGATATCCCTCCATAATAATTATTTATCAAAATGATGCATACACTGTAAAAAAAAATTGTGAATTTACAACACATTTATGGAAACCAATATGCAAAAGTTTTGCAAAATTACAAATTTGGCGTAGCAAAGTGAATTGCTAAGCTTGTTCTGTAAATTTCCAAATAATTTTTTGATTTTGCTGAACTTTTATACGAAAAACACAAAAATTGTACTTGAATTCACAAAATTGTTTGGAATACCGATAAAAAAGTTTTGTATAATCACTATACCCGATTGGAATTTTGGTTAGATGTTTTGCCTATTAGCTTCCGATACATGCTTTGTGGAACTAGCATGGAAATTCCTAACAGTGTAATGTCGTAAAATGATGTAATGAATAATGCAGCGGCGTCCCACATTTAATTACTAAAATAATGCACGATATGGAAAATCGCATCATTAATTGAGATCGGACTTTATGAGTATCAAAGTACGCGCTAAATTATTATTCCGGAGGACCTGGAGGTCCTAAATTGGAGCTCGAGGTCGAACGGATTGAAAAGAGGTTCATTTGTGCGCTATGAGTGCTCAAGCGGGCGCTGAATTTCGACTACAGAGTTGTTAGATTGAAAATACGAGTTTGAGGTCTGAATAGGATCTATAGAGACGTTATGAGTTGGATGCTATGAGTATCAAAGTAGGCGCTGAATTTCGACTATGGAGGACTTGTAGGTTCAAAATAGGAGTTTGAGGTCTAAACAGGATCTAGAGACGTTGAGTTGGATGCTATGAGTATCAAAATAGGCGCTAAATTTCGACTCAGGTTGCTATGAGTGTTAAAGTAGGCGCTAAATTTCGACTCAGGATGCTACGAGTGTTAAAGTAGGCGCTAAATTTCGACTCGGGAAGACATACAAAAAAAAGCGCAATAATAAAGTAATATAAAGTGCAATAATAAATATTCGTGGAGAAAATCAATAATAATTCCGCTCATAATTACTACAACCTGTATATGTTACAATTGACTCCGAATCCTGTTACAATTGACCCAGATATAGGGACGTTTGTAACGCTCTACACATTGCCGTATTATCTGTAAAGTCTCGATACTTCACAAGTATTTCTCTTCAATTACGATTGCTATATGTAGATAAATGTTAAACTGATTTGCTGTACCAACAAAATTTTTTTTAGGTTTACGGAGATATGAGCACGGAGATGATAACTGCAAAATGTTAAAATTGTCCCCGGTCTCCCCTACCAATAGAAGGCCGTGATATCGACTCGTCAACATCGGTTCCTCGAAAAAGGCTTTAAGTCAATAAGTTATGTATGAATCGGATGTTGCAGATGACCAGCACGTTATTACTTGTACACTGAAAGGGAATTAGCGTTGTTACTAGTCTTCGTGAGGCGACTAGCGACACGGCACGTTCAGTGGAGTCAGTGAGTAACTGAACGGAGTAGGCTGACAGAATGTGCGCGTACTCACTCCTCCTCTCGTAGAAAGGAGTGAGTCCACTTTCCGAACTGGACAACTGCGCGTCGGATGATACATCCATAAACATTTTATCTGCATGTGTGCAGCAAGAAGCATATATTTTATTATTAAGTGAAAAATGTGTGAATCTTAGCTTTGAAAATTAATCTCACATCAGCAGCCACTTTACACTTCTCAAAGAAATCCTCCATGTCAATCTACTAACACTGTTTATAGAAAGATTATAAAAAGATTATAAAAAGAGAGCAAACCAATAACAGCTGAATGACGCTTTTTCACTGACGGTTGCATAGCACTCCTGTTTAGGCGGGTGAGACGACATAGAGAGGAGTCATTCAACCGTGAGAGAGGACTACGAGTAGTGCTGTTTAGCGGAACGGCTAAACATCGAAGTTACTTACTCCGCTAATTCCCTTTCAGTGTACGATGATATCTTTCGTCTATCGAAATTCGACGATCAAGAACTAAAATTGATCAGATTAAGGGGGGGGTATACCCGATTTGTTACCGACACCGCCTATATCTCGGAAACGGGGCTATCAATCGACTTGTCCTTTCGGCAGCCGATGTTTGACGTGTAATGAGTTCGAACTGGTACGTTTGATCGAATGAAATCGGGATTTTTTTTTTAATTTTGATCGAAAAGTGTTGGCGTGCCATTTATGTCAACTTATATCAAAGCCTACGCATAAAAAATGCAAAATCGACCGAGAGAGCCCGATTCTATATGGAATTCCGAACACAACCATCCCAAAACATCTTTGTTTTCGACAACGATGAAGGGGCCAGTTGTATTCTACGTTTTTGTGGTAATTTTCGCGATTGTCAACGGCTGAGAGCGGCCATTGCCGCTAATGTCATTATATTAGTTCCCACACCGCCCGTGAGATGTCGCCACGCTGTTACGTCGATACACCTGTAACCACGTGACTCGACCTGCAGTCCAATCGTCTCTCACTAATAAGCTAAAAATTTTCGCGTGGCTACATCTCACGGGCGGTGTGGGAACTAATATAATGACATTAGCGGCAATGGCCGCTCTCAGCCGTTGACAATCGCGAAAATTACCACAAAAACGTAGAATACAACTGGCCCCTTCATCGCTGACGAAAACAAAGATGTTTTTCATAACATCTGCTCTGAAACTGCAAGTTTCGCTGCCTGTTTTGTCAGTTGAAAGACGCTGATTTCAGGCTGATGCCGTGAAAAGTTGTCAAATCGCGAATTCAATGAATCAGCGATGTGAATTGGTGTTTTTCAATCCCTTGGGATTGAAAAGAGAAATAACTGCCCCGTAGGGATGCGCGATACTTTGCGATTAATCGAAAGTGCCGATATTTTTTTCTGTTCATCGATTATATTTTTTCGATGTTTTGACTTTTCGATTAATCGATGTCCGATTCTTCTTACGAAACATTGGCGCTTCATTTTTGGGTTTGGTTTCGGGTTATATGTTTCCAATTCAGGTTTTTCATTCTCCTTCAGTTGAACTATTTCGCAACATCCCATCATCAAACCGCTTCTAATAAAAGTAACCGACAAATGAAGATTGAAGCGATTGTGTATATTTGTCGAAAAATTATAAAAATCAATATTTTTTTGGAGTAATGCGAAATTCACATTCTTACACCGATTTATCGATGTGTCGATGTTTTTTACAGAGTTATCGATTGTTGTGATCGATTTTTTTTCTAGACATCGATTATATCAGTATCGATTATTTTCTGAACATCGCGCATCCCTACTGCCCCGTTGCAAATTTCAGATTATTGAAATTGACAGTTGAAGTTCCAGAGCAAATGTTATGAAAAACATAGTATGTGACACGAGATGAAACATGAATGCAGGCACGGGTGATGTCAGCCCTCGCCTTAAGCTTCGGGCTGACAACTTCACTCTGGCCTGCATTCACCTTGTTTCATCCGTTGTTACACAATACACTATTGGGATGGTTGTGTTCGGAATTCCATATAGGATCGGGCTCTCTCGTTCGATTTTGCATTTTTTATGCGTAGGCTTCGATATAAGTCGGCATAAATGGCACGCCAACACTTTTCGATCAAAAAAAAAAAAAATCCCGATTTCATTCGATCAAACGTACCAGTTCGAACTCATTACACGTCAAACATCGGCTGCCGGAAGGACAAGTCGATTGATTACCCCGTTTCGGAGAAAATAGACAAGCCGGTAACCGATCGGGTAAACCTCCCCCTTAAGGGGGGCGATACATGTAACCGCCTGAATTTTTACCGTTTTTCAGAGGCTTATTTAAAAGGGAAGGAATAAATGAATCGTTTTTAAATTCAGTATGTTTATTCATTATATGCTACATATATGCAAAAATGTATTTTTTAATCACTATTCAAGGAGAGGTAAGTACAAATTCATTAAGTTAATTTATTCTAGAATACCATGTTATACATTTCTATATATTTATATATCATATATTACATATTATAAATTTTTGTATATCAATTATTATATATCATTATATTTTTATATATCACATATTCACTATATACAAGTTTCTTTCATAAGATGCCTCAGAATACACATTCTTATACTACAAATGAAAATTGTCAAATTACTCTTCTTTTTGATATTTTTAAGTTGAATTAAAAAAAAAATAAAACGTCTACTATTTATCGAATAACTATTTTTCATAATCGTTGCTTGATTATAAAACTCATCAATTTTAGCTGATCTGCTTTCCGTTTCGTGGTTCGTTCATTCCCCTTTTCTAAATTATCCTCCCCATTATCGCGATCATCATCAATGACAACAACTTTTGTAGGCGATTTCATCCCATCAAGAGCGCATAGTTTTTTCTCAAAACTTTTATCGAAGCTAAAAAAATAGTCCAAAGATAGTGATATTAATCATACATGTTACGCAATCACATTCACCATCTAGGTTGGAAATTCTTCTTAAATGTTATTCCATATCTTGAGAAGCTCTTTATAGTTTAAACTTTGAACTATTTATAACTCTATATATATTCCGAAATAGTTTGAAAAATTTACCTGACACTGCAATAATCATTGCATTGAAGCATGTCCATCAACCAAGTCGTTCTTTTCTGGAATCATGCCACTCAACTACATATATTTTGTCAGGCTCTTCAAAATCATTTTTGTAATTATAATAGTCGAAGTCTTTCATCCAATCAACATCAATTTCAGTCGTATATTTCTTGTAATCAGATCCTCCTATCCATTTAACTAAGGCAAACATTTTTTTGGACATCCTATATATAAAAATATCAGTTATTATTGTTTTGTGTTATTAGACATATTATTCATTTACACGTTTCACCATAATTTATCTAGGTACTGATCTCAATATATAAATTTATAAAAGTTCAATAAAAATATATTATTGTATTTATTATCAGTGCGTGTTTGATTTTTACCGATACGAAATTGCACCAGATTCATCGATCCTCTTTTTTCAATCGTGATAATACAGACGAGGAAAAAGATAAAAGATTATTGGACCAGCTTCATACCGGTCAGAATAAAACATGCTTGGCTAGGTTATATAATATTCAATTTGTCACATTTGATAGCTACAAATGAAATGATACAATTATTTTAATGAAATCAATTACTACTTACTTTTTTCAGCAACGATTATTAGCAATGAATCAATATATCTATATTAATTAAACTTTGTTTTATGCCAATTGAAATGACATGATAATGACATGATGATGCAGAAAAAAAAACAGTAGAATGTCCAAAAGGTAAATTTCAATTGATTTTTCAATAGTCTGTTATTTTCTAATCTATCAGGAGCATTAACTGTGACATATTTTCTCAACTTCAATTGGCATAAAACAAAGTTTGATTAATATAGATATATTGATTTATTGCTAATAATCGTTGCTGAAAAAAGTAAGTAGTAATTGATTTCATTAAAATAATTGTATCATTTCATTTGTAGCTATCAAATGTGACAAATTGAATATTATATAACCTAGCCAAGCATGTTTTATTCTGACCGGTATGAAGCTGGTCCAATAATCTTTTATCTTTTTCCTCGTCTGTATTATCACGATTGAAAAAAGAGGATCGATGAATCTGGTGCAATTTCGTATCGGTAAAAATCAAACACGCACTGATAATAAATACAATAATATATTTTTATTGAACTTTTATAAATTTATATATTGAGATCAGTACCTAGATAAATTATGGTGAAACGTGTAAATGAATAATATGTCTAATAACACAAAACAATAATAACTGATATTTTTATATATAGGATGTCCAAAAAAATGTTTGCCTTAGTTAAATGGATAGGAGGATCTGATTACAAGAAATATACGACTGAAATTGATGTTGATTGGATGAAAGACTTCGACTATTATAATTACAAAAATGATTTTGAAGAGCCTGACAAAATATATGTAGTTGAGTGGCATGATTCCAGAAAAGAACGACTTGGTTGATGGACATGCTTCAATGCAATGATTATTGCAGTGTCAGGTAAATTTTTCAAACTATTTCGGAATATATATAGAGTTATAAATAGTTCAAAGTTTAAACTATAAAGAGCTTCTCAAGATATGGAATAACATTTAAGAAGAATTTCCAACCTAGATGGTGAATGTGATTGCGTAACATGTATGATTAATATCACTATCTTTGGACTATTTTTTTAGCTTCGATAAAAGTTTTGGGAAAAAACTATGCGCTCTTGATGGGATGAAATCGCCTACAAAAGTTGTTGTCATTGATGATGATCGCGATAATGGGGAGGATAATTTAGAAAACGGGAATGAACGAACCACGAAACGGAAAGCAGATCAGCTAAAATTGATGAGTTTTATAATCAAACAACGATTATGAAAAATAGTTATTCGATAAATAGTAGACGTTTTATTTTTTTTTTAATTCAACTTAACAATATCAAAAAGAAGAGTAATTTGACAATTTTCATTTGTAGTATAAGAATGTGTATTCTGAGGCATCTTATGAAAGAAACTTGTATATACGCCTGCTGCTTAACTCTAGTGGCGCCGCCCTGCCGACCAAATCAGAAACTTTGCAGACGCTCAAGCGTCGTCAACTGTACGGCGTTACCACACGAATCCGGGGTTTTGTGATTCAAAATCGCTTGAAAATAGATAAATAATGCCAGCTAGTAGATATTGTTGCATCATTGGTTGCAATAATACCGAACAGAATAGTCGACATCTAAAATTTCACTCGTTTCCGAAAAAAAGTTACGAGATCGACCGAAGAAATAGGTGGATACAAGCCTATGTTTAAAATACTTATTCCTGTAGTTTTCATTGTTGGTGTGTGTTCTTTCATATCTTTCACATATAGCAATAAACTATAAACATTTGTTAATTAATCGTTTTTTGGGATTAGATTTTAATAGTACAATTTTAATTTCATTATGAATACCTCTATTCTTACGTTATGCGGAGAATTATTCACCCTAGTTTGCGGGATTACTTTACCGGTCACAACTCGTTGGCCCTCTGAATTTAAAATTTCTTGGACTTCCGTGATATGACGGCTCTCGAACAGTTTTTTGCCTGAATTTGATTCAAAAATGGATCGAAAATCATATCATTATCTGTGCGATATTTTGAATGCGTGAGCAAGTAAAGATGCAGTTTGGTATCTTCGCAAACTTTCATTATTTGAGACGATTTACTTACCTTTTGATACGGATTTTCCACGAAAAATATTAATATCGATGCTTTGGAAGCCACATTGTATGTACGCCAAGCTCATTTCGGTAATATCGATCGAAAGTTTATTGAATAATTGTAACGGGGCCTACATTTGCCGTGCTCCACAGTACGGATCCCAAGCAGCCGCGCGTCTACGTTATGCGGCCATTTATCCGCTAGACGGCGCCACGGCAGGCGAACCACGATACGCAGTGGGCGTATAGTGAATATGTGATATATAAAAATATAATGATATATAATAATTGATATACAAAAATTTATAATATGTAATATATGATATATAAATATATAGAAATGTATAACATGGTATTCTAGAATAAATTAACTTAATGAATTTGTACTTACCTCTCCTTGAATAGTTATTAAAAAATACATTTTTGCATATATGTAGCATATAATTTTACATATATTTCAACATATATGTTCACATATATTCACGCATACAATTATTTAGAAATATACAAAAATATATTTTTGCATATATGTAGCATATAATTTTACATATATTCCAATATATGTGTTCACATATATTCACGCAAACATTCTACCATATATGCGTAAATATATTTGAACACATATATCGGAATATATTTTTGACATATACGATTTGGCGAAATTTCATATGTTTTGATTATAAACTTTTTATATGTCACGTATATTTTACATATATTTTCAAGTACATTTTAAATATATTTGAAAATATACGTCACATACATATTTTTTCGGTGTGGGTGGTTTGCTCCCGTTCGGGTATATAGGCTCGTTGAGTCTCACGCGGCGTATACTATAGACATATACCTTATATGATACCCCAAAAAATCCATCAACAAAAATTCCTCCTTAACAAAATTGGTACTATAAAAATGTCTACTTACAAAAGGACTGAAATCAGATACAATTGCCAAGTACATGTCTTCTCGCTACGCTCGCTCACTCGATCAGCTCTTTATAATTACAGGGAAAAAAATCAGAAAAAAAAAATTTAGGAAGTGGTACTTGCGGGCCATTTATGATTAAGTAAAAGAGTATTCATTTAGGTTTATGTATCATTTGTTTGATACATATTGCTATAATGGCCCGCCAAGTACCACTTCCTAAATTTTTTTTTTCTGATTTTTTTCCCTGTAATTATAAAGAGCTGATCGAGTGAGCGAGCGTAGCGAGAAGACATGTACTTGGCAATTGTATCTGATTTCAGTCCTTTTGTAAGTAGACATTTTTATAGTACCAATTTTGTTAAGGAGGAATTTTTGTTGATGGATTTTTTGGGGGTAGTCACCACATTAATGTACTTGGCGAAAGGTTTTTGCACCAGGGGTGCTTTTTGGGGTTGATATCACCACTTTTTGTACAATTTTGCTTGACTACCTAATAATTGTGCTCGCTCGCTACGCTCGCTCGATTGGGTTTTCCTATATTCTCGCTTGCGAGGCTTGCTCAGTTGGCAGCATTCTGCCAATTGTTTCTATGAACATCCCAATGCATGTACGGTTATGCATTTTGTATCATCCGAATCCCTCAAAAAGCAGCTATGTTAAATGTGGTAGTATAATTTCAAATCAAATGAATGAAAATAATGTAATAATATACACGTTTCTGTGAGCCTTGAATTTCTGTGGACAGACGTAACATATGTTCTTTCATTAAGTTCTACGAATTGTTTCGTTAGAATCTGGTATAATTCTATATGCCTGAAACGTGTAGCCCTGCGCGCAGCCCTCCTCCTGTCTCATCTGGACCTGGGACCGGCAATGGCGGAGTTACTTGCACACAGGGTTATAGTTGTTGCTCATGATTAAATATATATAAATATGAGATATGTGTATTGCAATTCGTAGGTAGTTTTTTTTTTTTAAATGTAGCTAGTCCTCTGTGAAAAGAATACGTACGCGTCCCATACTTATAACGTCAACTTCAAATTCAGGTCTGAACAGATGGTATCAAAATATCTAGAATTGAGCCTATTCATGCAAGACTAGCTTAGAACATAAGATGGAAG
Source organism: Tenthredo livida (assembly GCA_963992785.1). NCBI lineage: Eukaryota > Metazoa > Arthropoda > Insecta > Hymenoptera > Tenthredinidae > Tenthredo > Tenthredo livida. The sequence goes on from OZ023073.1 coordinate 9,280,328, forward strand.
TTTATGAAGTCAAACACTCGCATTCTGCTCTCTTCGTCTGACTCTTGCCGTTTCTCGTATCAAATCGCACCATCCAGATACTTTGCGACCCTAGCGTCTTCTCTCATCATCCTTTGGTCTTATACGGCGACCCGCTACAAAATTGAACAATCCATAAAAAAGGTTTTTTTTCCAATAATGACATCCATAAATGATTATACGCTGAGTCTACAATGAATAAATAAATATAAATGAGAATCTCTATCATCTGACAAAGAGGGGTCGATCGATCATTTCTTTAATAGCGAATGAGTATTTTCATTCCCACCATTTGTCGTGATAGCACTAATCTGAATTTGATTGAGCTTCTGAGCGGAGAATCTCAACTGATTGTAAAACATGGGTTAAAAAATTATCTCCACCGAAGGTCAAGGAATTACGTTGACGTCGAGTGTAGAATAAAGCCTATCGGAGTCCAACACACAACGTCGACTTACAGTCTGATTTGAACTAGAGGATACCGGGATAGAATATAGAACTCGTCGAAATCCAACCCATAACGTTGGCTCACAATTTGGGTCCGAGCAGACGAGCCTCTAGAGACGAGCCTAACATAAAGCTTGAAGTACAATTCGTTGCAATCCAACGTTTCAACTCTGCTTTGTTGGTCTGGCTCCTTGCCGTTCCTTATATCAAATCAAGCTATCCTGATATTTTTCAACTTTAACATTTTGTCTTGATTTTCGACTGTCAGACTTCCTCAGCCGGTGACTTGCTAGATAATTAAATCCCCAAAAAACCGTTTCCTCCGATAATTGCATTCATGAATGGAGATAAGCCAAATCTACAATGTATAAGTGAATAAAATTTAGAGGTAATAGTCAGTTAATAGTCATCTAACATTCTTGTGTCATACAAGGTAAACCTAATCGTAAAATTATCCGTTCACAATTGTTATTCTATTTATCACCACGAATCTTACACGTCAGTCGATTCGCATAACCTCAAAAGCTCAAGATCGTAGGATTTAAGATAATTAACCTATCAAAACATTTCTGTTGGTGGCTATCACTTAAATGTACTTGGCGTAAGCTTTTCGCACCTGAGGGGCTTTTGGTGGGTATTCACTAGTTTATGTATGTTCAAATTTTGTATTAAGCATCGCTCGTACTCTCTCTTTTTTCGTTTATTTGTATTTAAAAACATGAATAATGACAACACGCGTCTGCTAGTGTTGCAGACGGTTTCTGTCTTAGAGCATATATTTCTAAGGTTTCTGTCTGCGATACCAGCGCCATCTACCTCGTGACTCTCGTACTCACGCCACTCTATACAACTTTGGTGGGTTTCCCGTCTAGTGATTTTATATGGGAATGGTTTGACTGTCGAACTTGGTCTGACGACGACGAAAGGGAAGGAAAAACATTGTACGAGGAAACGGGGTATCAGGATTTGTAGTTAATCATATCTCAGCGTCCCGGACACCGATTTCATCGATCTAGGACTGAAATGAAAGCTGTTCATGCCCACATCCTGGATTAAGTTAGTTTCAATTTGTGTATGTTGTGAGGTGACAGAAAACGAAGATACTAGTTCGCGGTATAGGTTAGGGTAGTTGCCTCTCGGGTATATAGACTCGTTGAGTCTCGCGCTTGAAAAAAATTTTTTTTTAATGTACTTGGCGCGAGACTCTACCGAGTCTCTTGATATATATTTTTTTTATTGTACTTGGCGCGAGACTCTACCGAGTCTCTTGATAATGTAAAAGGCCTGTCGGGTTCTCGTTATAACATAATTCAAACTTAGCTACAGCCAATTGCGACATATCACTGTATTTTCTTATTGGAGTCAAGTCTACACTCTACTATCGCCTGTCGTGATAGCCATAAAAACAAAACATAGCAAACCTGTGTGAATATGGAGAACGGTTAGTTTTCAAACGAGTAGAATTTAAGACTAGTTTTATAATTCATCTTTTTCTATTTTATTATTTTTCAATCATGTTTTCTTCATATTAAATTCATAGTTAAATCACTGGATGTTCATCTGACAAAACTTCTGAACCACCTAAAATTTCATGATCCTTCTAGAAAAAAGCATTCCAGGTTTAGGTGCACTTGCATCGATATTAATTTCTTAATTCGTATTCGCTGCTAAGAACACTCTTAAGGGGGGGGTATACCGGATGTGTTACCGACACCGCCTATATCTCCGAAACGGGGCTATCAATCGACTTGTCCTTTCGGCAGCCGATGTTTGACGAGTAATGAGTTCGAACTGGTACATTTGATCGAATTAAATCGGGATTTTTTTTTTTTTTTTAATCGAAAAGGGTTGGCGTGCTATTTATGTCGACTTATATCAAAGCCTACGCATAAAAAATGCAAAATCGAACGAGAGAGCCCGATTCTGTGAGGAATTGCGAGCACAACCATCCCAAAACATCTTTGTTTTCGACAACGATGAAGGGGCCAGTTGTATTCCACGTTTTTGTGGTAATTTCCGCGATTGTCAACGGCTGAGAGCAGCTGAGAGCGGCCATTGCTGCTAATGTTAATATATTAGTTCCCAGACCGCCCGTGAGATGTAGCCACGCGCAAATTTTTAGCTTATTAGTGAGAGGCGATTGGACTGCAGGTCGAGTCACGTGGTTACAGGTGTATCAACGTAACAGCGTGGCGACATCTCACGGGTGATGTGGGAACTAATATAATGACATTAGCGGCAATGGCCGCTCCCAGCTGCTCTCAGCTGTTGACAATCGCGAAAATTACCACAAAAACGTAGAATACAACTGGCCCCGTCATCGTTGTCGAAAACAAAGATGTTTTGGGATGGTTGTGTTCGGAATTCCCGATAGAATCGGGCTCTCTCGGTCGATTTTGCATTTTTTATGCGTAGGCTTTGATATAAGTCGACATAAATGGCACGCCAAGACTTTTCGATCAAAAAAAAAAAAAATCCCGATTTCATTCGATTAAATGTACTAGTTCGAACTCATTACTCGTCAAACATCGGCTGCCGAAAGGACAAGTCGACTGATAGCCCCGTTTCGGAGATATAGGCGGTGTCGGTAACAAATCGGGTATACCCCCCCCTTAACTCTGGATCTTCAGGTTTGTTTGTTTACCCAAAGTGGCGTACCGAGTCAGTCTAGCTCAGCTTTTCACAATACTTGATTAGTCAACGCCCGAAAATATAAATTTATGCAACACCCCACGACCATCAGTCTATTTTCTTAAATTATTATTAATCAGAACAACCAAAAAAGTTGCAGTATACATACCGATATGAATAAATTCTTGGCGTTATAGACACAAATCAATCTATAATTATGTATATAATATTAGATTCTGATTCAATACCAGTATCACATAAGACTTCCTTCGAAGCCGTAATATCAAAACTTGAATTGGTTGGATTATTAGATCCTTTCGTGGCTGCATTGGCACAGACTGCAGTATTGAGTAGATTCGGTACGCTTGCACTTTCACAGGTGTTTTCGATAGGTCAAATAACAGACGCTTCCAAGACATTCGGTCGATGAAATTTTTCGTCTAACGTTGAACTAATGTGTTCTTCAGATACAGTGTATTCGAGATGTGTTGAACTTGTTATGAGTGGATCTGTCTTCTGAGTTTCATCTGTATCAGCATACTGGTTTGGTGTGAATGCTACAATAGCGTAATCTTTCGACTTCTTACTTGGAATATTTTCATTAGGATCTACATCCAATTCCATTATCACACATTTTTCGTTGATCTCAACATCATCACAATTGTTCATTACATCACTATTTGCACGGAGAAAAAAGTATGGCTCTCGTAGCTATCTAACGGATAGCGAACGTAATATTGTGATTGGTACGAAACAGTTTCATGTTTATCACGATACTATATACCAATATGCGCTATACCTAATATCCTTACAATATCAAGCTAACGTTTCCTTACTATCGCGAAACGGATCGTGATGATCGCGATCCACGCCGTCAGCGCCACCACTCATAACCAAACTCTCAAAACTAATACTCGCCTGGTGTATCGTACAACATGCAGACAAGTGATAGAATAGTGATTGCCTATTAATTGGCAACGTAATGGACGATTGGGTGACCAATAAACTCTTGGAGTGGAAGCTAGAAAAGTTGGTGCCACTTTTTGGATTGAAAGTTTGATATAGAAATTAATCCATATTAACCTCAAATTTTAACGGTATGATATTTAGCAATATTTATGACTCGTGAGTCAAGAGATAGTTATTATAGGGTAACGGAATCGCCATCATTGCAATGCAGACGTACGATATCGGGATCCATCTGGATCGTGATAATCGCGAAACAGTGGATCGACGCTCTCCGTATGTAGCCTATAGCCACAAGCGTATCGTGGTAATCACGATACCGTTTAGTGATGAGAGCCACACTTTTTTCTCCGTGTGGATGCGATAGCTTGTACCACATCTCGAAGAGACTTTCGGCTCTTGTTAATCCTTTCCATATAGGACCTTCATTCAACCAAAATCCTAGTAGCTGATTGATTTAAATCATCTTTCTTACCCGGTCCAATTTCCCCGCAACTCCACTTGATCGTACGATTGACTGATTTGTTCAAAATTAGGCGCCTAACCTTCAAATTTTACGCGCGCTGTTCTCGAGTTCGAACAGAATAAAGCTAGCTTGAACAGGGTATGGTGGAACGCAATCTCACCAGCCGCGCCAGTTTTAGGTTGGTATCTCTGCTGGGCTGCATCCACAGAAAATTATGGAGTCTAGAGTTAGGAGAACGAGCTCTGTATTACGGAAGTGGTTCCAGTTCTGTCGCTTTGTATGCATATATATACGCGAGCCTCAGGTTCGACCCGCCTCTACCGGCAGCCAGGAGTAATAGTCCTAACCTGTATAATTTAGAATATCTTCGGTTATAAATCAGCTGATTTCTAAATAACAGTTGAAATTCGCGGTTCCTATGACAACCTGAGCTTGTAAGTAGTGCCACTAGAGGCGCAGCGAACGTCAGGCTTGCGTAGCTATAGGTCACTGATATATATATAACTGGATGGCGGATGGCCTGTCACCCGTGATTCCTAATTGAACCGAAAGCCAAGGCCATCTTTGACACCAAAAAGTGTGGGAATTCAATTTGAGGCGCATGAAATTTACTTCATACTAGTGATGGCGATATTTTCCAATTGTATCGATATTTCGTATCGATACGTATTGATGGTCAGTGTATCGATACACATGGAATATCGGCAGCGAAGTATCGATATCATTGGTATCGATACTTGCAATGGAAATTAAAACAAACCGTGAAAATGAATTCTTTATTCGAATGTGATTTTTCACAGAAGGTTATAAGGACATTGGGTATGCATAGTGAATTCTATAGATAATTCTATATATAATATTATAATTCAAATATAATTTTTTTTTCGCAATAAAAATGTATGATATAATAAATTCAAGATGATAGTTTAGCGGTTGTCGATCTGTTTTCTCGCCTGAAATATTGACATCGCATGAAACGCAACGATGCCCTGTCTACACACGCACTTCAAGATCGGGTATATTTAGGGTCTTGGTCAATCACCGAATTTCCACAACAGAAGTGAGCAAACAGTTGACAGATTTCTTAAATATACCCGATCTTGAAGTGCATGTGTAGACAGGGCACGAGTGACGCAACGGTTGTATCGAACTTCGATATCTGTGGGTTGAGTATCGATACTTGCAAATATCGGCAGATAAAATATCGATACAAAATATCGATATATCGATGGACAAGTATCGATATTGAGAATATCGATACTGTATCGCCCATCACTACTTCATACCCAACTTCATAGCGCGAACTCAATCACACGTACAGGCGTTGACATACATACTATCCCATTTTTGGGCGTCAAACATGGCTGCTCCAAGGCTTCTAAGCAGCCTTCTTTTTTCCAACGCTGGCATGAGCTATCCTCCATCCAGTTATTATGTATATCAGTGCTATAGGTATATACGGCGCAGAAAACGGGGACGTTTTTCAGAGGTGGGGATGACTAAGCTCGGTCTCCTAACTCTAGACTCCATAGCTGGAGCTATCAATTCGGCAGATTTTATCTTGCAACGTTTATATTACGATATTTACATGGGAATGATAAAATTTTCATGTCCACTCGATATGAACAATTTACAGTAGACTCTAGATATATCGCCGCGGCATGGGGCTGTAGGAGAGGAAAATTCTCGGAAACGGCCAGAAGTAGAGAGTCCGCTCCTCGCAGCAGTCCAGTGTCAAGGTCACGCCTCTAGCGGCCGGCGTTTGTTTTGATTTTGGCACAAACGCTTACAAGCATGCGCGTGAGAGTGAACGCCTGGAGGTTGAGTGTCACTGCGACGTGCTTACCGACAGCGGCGTGCGCAATTGTGGTGGGGGAACGCTAGTTGTGTGCGTGCAAGTACGTGTGACGGGGAATTCGCTCGTGCGGCGATATATCTAGAGTCTACTGTACTTACGAATTCTTTCGTGTAAAATTACGTTTTTCCTATATTAGACAAAAAATATTATAAGGCTTCTGTAGATTTTTGTGTAGCTCACCGATTGACACTCAATGATTGAACGAATTAAACTTGAATTTGAAATTGATTATTCGCATGTAGTTCAAGAAACAGAAAAATGGATAAAAGTGAAGAAATATTTTTGAAATTCCTATACAGTGTAATTTCGATGAGACAATAAACCACCAATAACTGCGAGATGTTTAAGGGGTAACACCACTGTAAAAGCTTTAAAAAAAGCGCATTTATTATCATTACTTTTTGGATGGAAGAAAAGGTGATAAGAAAATAATATTCAAGGAAGTTATTAGGCATACTATATTCAACCATACCACAAAAAAATTTTATCAAAAAATATTCAAATATGGCGACACTGGAGCCATTCTCACGAGACGTGTTGAATCTGAGCCGCTCTGCGGCACGCAGTGTAACTGGTGCAAATTTGAATCTGGACAAAAAAAAAAACTCTTAATCTACATGTCTATAGCTAGAGAAATACGTAGGGGATTTTGAAAATATTAATTTTTGTGCGATTGATGAGTAACTATGTAAAAAACATTGAATTTTCGACAAAGAAAGGGCAATCATTTGTTAATAAAAAATGTTTCAATTAACTTATCAAAAATCCCGTATGTATTTCTCTAGCTATAGACATGTAGATTATGAGTTTTTTGTTTTTTTTGTCCAGATTCAAATTTGCACCAGTTACACTGCGTGCCGCAGAGCGCCTCAGATTCAACACGTCTCGCGAGAATGGCTCCAGTGTCGCCATATTTGAATATTTTCTGATCAAATTTTTTTGTAGTATGGTTGAATATAGTATGCCTAATAACTTCCTTGAATATTATTTTCTCATCGCCTTTTCTTCCATCAAAAAAAAAAAAAGATAAAAAATGCGCTTTTTTTGAAGCTTTTACAGTGGTGTTACCCCTTAATAGCCAATTAGTTACTAGCTAAGCATGCGTGAGGGTATGGTAACCGTAAAGGTATGGTAAATAGTTCAATAAATTTCAACCACTACTACAACTAACACCACTACCGTCAGTACTACCACTACAGCGCCGTGCCTAGTTGAAAAGGCACCTGGGGCGAGAGTTTCTCATGGCGCCCTGTTTATTATTGATTTTGACCGGCCAAGAATTGAAGAAGACAAAGAAACACAATTTTCTGCTTCTATGAAACATGTGTTTTTTCTTCCATGTTTCATCAGAATAAATTCCAATTTTTCTATTTTCGGCCGGCAAAAATTGATTCGGACTAAGTGTACGGCGCCCCATGCGAGGTGGCGCCCTGGCGCGGTTCCCCCCTTGCGCCGCCCGTTAGCACGATGCTGGTCGTGGTTATCCACCATAGATCACTAGCTCACTGTTATTATTTCGTGGTATAGTAATGTTCATCGATGATGTCCCCGTGGCTCACTATTTTTTCTAGCCTTTTTTTTAAGGTATACACATAGAACTTATATTACTGGAAGGGGAATAGAGCTGTTGGACTGACGCCAACATGTTGAGACGGAGATATATCTCTTTCTCCTTTCGCAACGTCCGTCTTCCCTTGCCGCACAGGCGCGCACCTCCCCAGTCGTAGCCATTCCTAACCTAAAACGTTAACCACGAGTAACCATTGTCAGATTGTTTGCTTGGATGATAATTTTTAATAGCATATTAATTTATAACCGTTGTCAGTAAATGTAGAACGAAACTTTTTCTGTGATACATAATAGATTACAACTTCACGCTAACCCTGACCTATCAATCTTCGCACAGTACTATGTATTTATATATACTTGAAGTATTACTCTACCTGATGAACCATACGTATATAGAGGTGTTTTTTTTTCATCATTTTCTAGGTTTCTCATTTTGAATTTCTTGGCACGATTAAGCGGCTACAATAGAGGTTCCTTGAATAGAGGTGTTTTTGAGGAACTGCTCCGTGCCCAAATTGTTCACTATACAATCAGTTTTATTAGAAAAGTTCGCGAGTCTTTTGAAGTACAATCGAGTGAAAGTTAGCAGGGGCTATAGCCCCGGACCCCAAGGGTTCCAAGTGCCCCAACACTCTCCTTCTCGACAAAAAATACTCTCCAATATTTTTTTACAATAAAATTCATGAGATCGTAGAAAACATATTTTTGAAGAGGGTGTTTCGATCCACTTTTCACAGCGAATCACAGCAGCATATACATATAGGGGTTACTATTCAAATCATTTTAATTTTGATAGATTGTTTTTTTTTCTCATCTATAAGCCACGGAGTATTGGACAGAAGAACAAACTTATTGAGTCGGAAAACGGTCCCCGAAAATTTTAACGTTTGGCAGCGCTGTCATCGGCACAGACCCTCGATATCCACCTGTAATATCCTAGCGCGGAAATTCAGAACCGTGACATGAAATGGAGAAATTTTATTAAAATCGTATACGAAAATTGGACTGTGATGCGGGAGTTTCGGAACGAATATTTTTAGACACAAAAAATTAACCAATAATTTATCTACATATTCCAAAGGTTACACACGTTAAAAGTAACGAAAGAATGGAATGTGAAAACCATCAAGAGACGCATTCAATGCCATATGATAAATATTTGAAATTTAGATTTTTGATTATCAGAAATATTAATTCTACAATTAAGTTATTCACATCATTTGGACAGTGTGGTGTGCCAGAGACATGAACAAAGCTCGCAATATTGGCAGCGAAAAAAGGAATATGTGCTAATATATCTTTTTGCAACGCATGCATGAGAAGTGCTACTTCTCATGCCTGCAGAGAGTGGCCTAAGTGGCGCTCTACAGCCATGGATACAATGATAATGCTGCGTATGCGCAAATTGGCCTGATTTTACCTCTCGCACTAGTGCTTTCTTCTCGCACGCATTTCTCACACTTCTCTCGCGCGCTCCTCTCGGCAGTCACGAGAAGCAGCACTTCTCATGCATTTGTTACAAAAAGTATTACATGATACACGAGCGAGACAGCGACTATCCGAAGGTTGTGAAGTTGGTCGCACTCGCCGTACTCGTACCACGAGCAGCATTCGCCTTCGGCTCGTGTTGCTGGGTTAAGACCCTCGCACACTAAACGCAGTGTGCCGTAAAGACGGATCACCTACAGGCCGTACGCTCACTCACACAATGCGCCGTCCAATCACAGGCATGTGTGAGTGAGCGTACGGCCTGTAGGTGATCCGTCTTACGCCACACTGCGTTTAAGCCCATGACACAAGAAAAGCCGTGCGCCGTAAGACGCATCACCTACAGGCCGGTCGGTCACGCACACCAAGCGCCAACCAATCACGTACGCGTGTAGGTGACCGACCGGCCTGTAGGTGATGCGTCTTACGGCGCACGGCTTTTCTTGTGTCATGGGCTTTACTGTGCTCCAGGCTTTATGCCGGCGACACAGACTTTTCGTGTCGGCTCACCTACGGAGATTGTGACCAGTGTACAGTCACTCACACGCGGCGCCGACCAATCACAGACATGTGTAAGCGATCGTGGCGCCTGTAGGTGAGGCCGAACACGGGACATGTAAAGTCTGTGTCGCCGGCATTAGTCGGAAGGCTCGTGCGACGAGCTTCACATCCTGCATAAAATTATCGCTTTCTTGCACTTGTATCACAAAGTACTAATTTGCTATTTTAACACGTATTTTCCGTGAACCCGTCAGCAGCATAAAAGATACTCCGATTTAGTTCCCGCATTACTGCGGGAATGTAGCTACCGGTTTCGTGGAGTTCCTCGCTTTCCAGGTCCTACTTTCATCCTGTCCTATCTATTACCTCGGACTATACATAAATAAATTGTGAATGAACCGTTTTTCCAACGCGAAATGCCTAGAGGCGGAAGAAGAGGAATTCGTCTCTCAACTATCATATTTATTTTCGGTGAGCGTTGAGATCGCTGCAACGTCGTTTTCATCTGATGCTACCCCGACCAATGTTATTAATTAAATTATTACTAGTACGTGGAAAAATGATATCAGAAATGATATGTGACGTGAGAAAGAATTTGACATACATGGTAAAACTCTAGACTGGAAGCAAAATACTCGTCAAAGATATAATCAAGAGCAAAAATGAAACATGAGCTGATGTTGCTCCGGCGTCTGGATCTTCCGTTGTCGTCTGTACAATATCTTCTTCGGAGCTATCAGGTTCAGGATTTGGTTCAGGAGTCGTGGTTGGTGCGTCTGTTGTGGTTGGTGCGCCTGTTGTGGTTGGTGCGCCTGTTGTGGTTGGTGCGCCTGTTGTGGTTGGTGCGCCTGTTGTGGTCGGTGCGTACGTTGTGGTCTCTGTGGTTGTTGTTGTAGTAGTAATAGCCGTAATAGTAGTGGGAGGTATGGTTGTGTCTGGTGGCCGTTCGGATTCCGCAGTGGGTGATGCTATAGTTGGTTCCGTCGAAGGTTGCGTGGTCATACTACTGGTAGTAGTAGTCGGATTTGTAGTCGATGACGTTGTAGTTTCTGGTACGTCTGTGTTGCAAACTACAATAGCCGCGTTGGCTGATAATGATACTGCAGCCATATTGACAACAGTTCTGGAACAGTGGGATGAAGATAATATAATTATTAAGTAGTTTGCGTGTTATGATTTGGTTATGTATAATGGGGAATTACCAACTGTGCACGCACATTGCGACCATGAAATATGGATTTGGTTTTCATTTGAAGGGTTTGATGTATATCCAGCGAGTTATGTAGAACCCGGAGTTTCAACATCTATGTAGAAACTCATTCTTCACTGTCACAATGTGCAAACAGAATTGTCGAAATGCCGCACATACGCTGCGTCTGATGTTAAAAAAGCAGCTCATGCTTACCCAGTTGTTATGATTGCGTTGGAGCTGGCCAGGCAAACTCGAAGTCCTTCGGATGGAAGCCCCGAGAATCCGGAAAGATCGACGCTAACGGTTGGAAAACCTAAATTGATTACAACGACGAATACGGGTTCGGCTTCTAGTTCACGAGTAAAAGCCAAGACACTGTCGTCATTCAAGTTTAAGAAGCGAGTAGCGCCACGCTTGATGGTCTCGCTTTGTCTAAGCTCGAGGATAGTTTGGTACGTGTTGAAGTGACTTCGATCGGCAGCAGTTTGAATAGCAAGATTCCTAGTCAAGTAATTGCCGTTGATTGGTAACCACGTTGATGCGTTTGTTGTGAAACCACCGGAGGTTGAATTATCCCAATGATAGGGAGTTCTTGCGGGGTCGCGAGTAAAGAGATGGAAACGGTCCGGTCCGGCGTTGATAGCGTGAGGATCCTGAGTGTCGGCAAACGCAATCTGGGTATCGAGTAGCGCCAGCTCCTCTCCCATATAGGTAAACGCAGTTCCGGGCAGAAGGTGAAGCATGTTCAGGCCATCGGCTCGATTTAAACCCAATCGTGAAGCAATGCGTCTATGGTCGTGATTTCCAAATATCCAGTTTGAGGTCCCGTTTTCAGGCAAGGTTACGAACCATTCGTTGAGCGCATTGATATAGTTTGACGCTGATGACTGCTGTGTCAAATTAGCGACTATGGCAAAGTTCAGCGGCAAATGGGCTCCTCGATGAGTCTCATTTCCAAAGTACCTGCGAATACAACAGTGTTCAATGATCAGGATTAACGGATTCGTGGCGATTAATCATCTATGAGAAGTACTTCTGTTATATACCCATACATATACGCATATATAATTTTTAATTCCTATATGGTTACCTGGACACGATATCTTGATTAGCTATGGAGTCAGTAATCAGGATTCGAGTTTCTCCATCAGATTGTGCTGTGAATTCATCTAAGATAGCTCTCCATTGATAAACGATTTCGATGCTTTCATCAAGATCTGTTGTGTAAATGTGTTGGAGGTAGTCGTAGTCCGTCTCCAAGACATCGGGGCCGGGATTCTGGCTGAGGGGCTCGTCCGGAAAGCTTGCATGTTCAAAGATATGAGCGACTGAACTAATGCGAAAACCGTCGACCCCCTGGTCCAACCAGAATATAAGAACGTTAGTTATTTCTGCTACTACCGCAGGGTTGCGGAAGTTTAGATCCGGTTGGCTAGTGTGGAACTGGTGTAGGTAATATTGCTGTCGATGATCATTCCACGTCCATGCGGAATAACCGAACACACTAAGCCAGTTGTTGGGAGGCTGCATCATGCCGCCTGAAATGATCCCATCCCTCCACACGTAGTAGTCGGTGTAGGGTTCGATTTGTTCGATGGAATTCTGGAACCAAACGTGTTCGTCGCTGGAGTGATTGGGAACGAAGTCGATAATTACCCTTATCCCTGTAAATAATAGAAATGCATAAAGGACTCGTCTTTATCGAGGAAATCGACTGGGCCTACCCCTAGCGTGTGCCTGCGATATTAGTTCGACAAAATCTTCGAGGGTTCCGAAAATTGGATCTATGGCAGTGAAGTCGGAGATGTCGAAACCTCCATCGACCTGCGGCGACTTGAATATTGAGTTCAGCCAAATTGCCGTGACTCCAGTTTCGTCCAAGTGGTCCAGTCGGAAGATGATGCCTTGGAGATCGCCAATGCCGTCACCATCACTATCTTGGAATGATTTGGGATAGATTTGGTATATATTGGCTTCCTGCCACCAATCTAAATCGCCAAGGATTTCACCATTTCCGGAAATCGGAGTTGTGGGGAGCGTAGGAGGCGTGACTGCCGGTGTGTCCGTTGAAGCTTCAGAGTTAAATGTTGTTGAAATCGTTGTGATTTGAGGCGTAGTTGTGGCTTGGGTATCGTCTTCTGTTTCTCGCTGGTACAAAACGAGCGCTGCATTAGCCGATAGTGGAACAGCGGTTACGTTTATGGGATCTCTAGAACGACATATAAGTATTGGAATGTGAATACATAGAGCCCTGAGAAAAGTTCGGAAATAATACAAGATATACATTCCTCACCCAGTTTCAACTATGGAGTTTGCGCTAGCTAGTAAAACGTGAATATTTTCACTTGGGAAGGTCGTGAAAGCAGACAAATCTACTGTGATCTGCCCAAAACCCAAGTTGATCACAATTGCGTAGCTTTCACTGCCAACAAGTTCTCGCGTAAAGGCCAGCACCTGGAAGTATGATCGCATCTATACAATATAACTATTCTGCACTTTGCAAAATTCCCCAAGAATAATAAGCGTTCTAAGACCTCTAAAGCACAAGTAAAATTGTTCAAATGCATGATAATCTCGTGTGTCGTACTGATAATTCGCGTTCTCACGTCCTCTTTTTTTTTCTTATGTTCAAGTTTGGAAGCATTCGGTGTCTGACGATCTCTTATACAGGGTCTCCCAGAATTAGAGTCATGTGGGGTAACCGTACGCAGGCGGGTAAGTGTACGCAGTGAGTCAACCACAGGACTCACACAAAGCTTACTGCGTACACTTACCCGTTGCGTACGGTTACCCCACATGACTCTAACTAGACAAAATGATAGGAGTAATAGAAGGGGTTGAGCTGAGGAAATTAACCCGTAGAACATGTGGTCTGCGGAGTCGCGTTCGTGAGATACGGCCGGTTAAAAAATCCCGCTACGCGCCGGCATGTAGACAACCGAGTACACAGGAATCATCGGTTAGGAGTGATGTTGACATTGATATTGAAAATTTTCATTCGGAATTCTTGAATCCGAAAGCGTTATTCATTTCCAGCATCCATCCTCGTTGTTAGGTTTGGCAAAAATCCGATGCCAAAGGTGTTTTCATTTGAAATTCGTAGATTGAAAGTTTTTCCGCATCGGCGTTCGCGCGCGCTTGTCAACAAGACTCCTAACCGATGATTCCTGTGTACTCGGTTGGATACATGCCGGCGCTAAGCGGGATTTTTTAACCGGCCGTATCTCGCGAACGCGACTTCGCAGACCACATGTTCTTCAGGTTAATTTACTCAGCTCAACCCCCTCTATTACTCCTATCATTTTGTCTAGTTGATTCTGGGACACCCTGTATATTATAGCTAGGCATTTTCAAGGTGATCGATGAGATCATACGAAAATAAATTCGTCAAGGTCATTAATTTAAAGCTGCACGGAATGAAGTTTCTGATATCTTAACGTTTCAAGTCCGATGATAGTGGATTCAAAATCAGCCTTGTATGTACTCGAATACCACACCTATGTCAATATCTGATCACCCAAGTCACATGTCTTGAGTTAACTAACTTGAAATTAATGATCTGAAAGAACTTCTAGCTTTCGCTAGTAGACGAAATTGCGTAATAATGCCGATTTACCGTATCTGAGTTAAGAGATAACAATCGAGTCGTTCCCCGCTTGATAGTCTCGCTCCTCTTCAGCTCGAGTATGGCCTTGTATGTTTTATAGTTACTTCGATCAGCAGCAATTTGGGAAGCAAGATTTCTGAAGGAGTAATTGATATTAACTGGAAGCCACGTTGAACTGCTATTGGAGAATCCTGCTGAAATCGTGTCATTCCATTGATAAGGAGTTCTCGCAGGATCACGCGTGAAGAGATTGAATCGATCTGGTCCAGCGTTTATCGCATGCGGATCTTGAGTTTCGGCGAAAGGAACCTGAGTATCGAGGAGAGCTAGCTCTTCACCCATATATGTAAACCACGTTCCAGGCAAAAGTTGCAGCATGTTCAGGCCATCAGCACGATTTAAGCCCAACCGCGAAGCTACGCGTCTGTGGTTGTGGTCGCCAAGTATCCAATTAGAGGTGTGGTTCTGAGGCAAACTCGTGAACCATTCGTTGAATGTATTGATATAGATTGCCGCTGACGACTGCTGTGTCAAATTAGTAATTATGGCGAAGTTAAGCGGCAAGTGGGCTCCTAGGTGAGTTCCGTGGCCGAAGTACCTGCGAATGAAACGGTTTTTAATGATTTTAATGATGACGTATTCACTAGACTGACAGTTATTTTGATTACCGACGAAATGTTTCGCTCCGAGTACATGAATCGGTTCCGTATAAATTAAAAAAAAGCTTCGCCAAATTTTAGCCCTTAATTTTAATATTAAGGGGTGCCGACAACCCCTTACTTTTTCCCATTTGAATAACATGGGCTTCTCGACTGTTTCAATCAATTTTTTTCTTGAAGACCCAATTAAATCTAAGATTGGGTAACAATGTCGGTGATGATACTTCCTTCCAGTGAGACATCATTTGGCAACATCCATTAGGAATTTCATGTGGTTTATTTCATTGTTCGGAGTCTAAAAATAAGATGTGAGGGATGAGAACGAAGGCGGAACTGCCAATGGATGCTGGCAAATTTTGTTTTACTGGAAGAGAGTATCATCGCCGACATTGTTGCCCAATCTGAGATTTTTTGACGAATGATTGGACCTTCAAGAAAAAAATTGATAAAAATAGTCGAAAGGCCCATGTTATTCAAATGGGAAAAAGTAAGGGGCTGTCGGCATCCCTTAATATTAAAATTAAGGGCTAAAATTTGGCGAGGCTTTCTTGTTATTCATTCGGAACCCATTCATGTACTCGGAGCGAAAAATTTCTTCGATAACCAAAATAACTGTCACCCTAGTATTCACAGAGATTGATTAACTCCTTTCCTTTGTGGTTACCTGGACACAACATCCAGATTGGCTGCGGAGTCAGTAATCAAGATTCGAGTCTCTCCGTCAAATTGCACGGCGTATTCATCGACAATAGCTCGCCATTGATAAATTAGTTCAATGGTTTCGTCGAGATCTGTCGTGTAAATGTGCTGGAGGTAGTCGTGGTCTGTTTCTATGATGTTCGCACCGGGGTTCTCGTTAAGCGGTTCATCTGGGAAGCTTGCATCTTCGAATAGATAAGCCACCGAGCTAATGCGGAACCCGTCGATCCCCTTATCGAGCCAGAATCTAAGGATGTCGTTAATTTCCGTCAATACAGCAGGGTTGCGGAAGTTGAGATCTGGTTGACTGGTGTGAAACTGGTGCAGGTAGTATTGCTGCCTTTGCTCATTCCACGTCCATGCGGAACCACCGAATACGCTACGCCAGTTATTAGGAGGTTGAGTAATGCCACCCGTGGCCATTCCATCTCTCCATACGTAGTAATCGGCGTAAGGTTCGACACTCGCTACGGAGTTTTGGAACCAAACGTGTTGATCACTGGAATGATTAGGGACAAAGTCCAAAATCACCTTTAGATCTGAAAATCGGGAAAAAAGTAATGCATTGTTCGAAAAACTCATAGGTATCCCAGTAAACGAACACGAATTGAAACGAATTGAGTATGTGCAAAACGGAATTAACATGAATTGAATCGAATTTAAAAAAATTGCTAAGAATTGACACACAGGTCTTTTTAATTCCATCTAATTCGTATTAATACCGTTTTCCACATACAGTAGACTCTCGATAAGTCGCCGCCTGACGGACAGTAAAGCGGGGAAGTGGCGAGTTAGCGAGAGTCCCCACTTCGGTGCTGCGCCACCCTTCGCCACGCGCACATCAAGCCGCACGGATCCAGTTTAGTAGCGGTGGTGGGGGGCAGTCTGTTGTGGTGGGGGACAGTTAGTTGTGCTGGTGTGTGTCTGTGTGAAAATTCACCCGCCGCTGCGGCGACTTACCGATCTAATCGGCGAGTTATGGAGAGTCTACTGTACTCAATTCCTTTTCGTTTACTGGGATGAGTTTTGTCAATTATTGATTGGTTCTGATGAATCGGAATTTTCGATTTGTGAAAAGTTTCGTGGCCCGAAATCGAAGGAAGAATGAATTAACTAGGTCAGCACACTCCTTAGGCTAGAGGGCCAACACTGTAAATCCACTTAACCCTTTCACCGGCATTAATTCTTTTAACGTCATTTCTTGGATTTTGGCAGGCATGGGTGGGGGTATGCAGGTATGAAAAGACCCGGACGGTTGAACGGAGTTGTTGCCGTTCAGTGGAAAAATCAACCGCATACCCCTTAGTTCCTTTTATTTTCCCGGCGCACCACTGTCCTATACCTTCGAACTTTATGGTAATGACAAGTGACCGTTTTCAGGTAGGCCGAGGGGCTTCACGGTCCTAGTAAAGCCCGGAGCACACTAAACGCAGTGTGCCGTAAAGACGGATCACCTACAGGCCGTACGCTCACTCACACATGCCTGTGATTGGACGGCGCATTGTGTGAGTGAGCGTACGGCCTGTAGGTGATCCGTCTTTACGGCACACTGCGTTTAGTGTGCGAGGGTCTTAATTGACACTTGAGGCCAACGCACACCATTGTCACCGCACGGTGAAGTATTTCTACAGTATGGCAGGACCAATGAAGTTAGGCGCAAAATACTATGGTCCATTCGGTTTGAAAGCTCAAAAGTATGTGTATCTTAGATTTATAGGCGGTGAAAGGCGGTGGAGGAAAACAGTGGAAGACGGTGGGAGACGGTGAAAAACGGTGAAAAGCGGTGAAGGAAAACGGTTAAAGACGGTAGAAAACTTTGAAAAGCGGTGAAAGACGGTGAAGGGAAACGGTGGGGAGACGGTGGACAACGGTGAAAAACGGTAAAAGGACAGGCGGTGGAGGAAAAAGGTGCACTGAGAGAAATATCTAGTTCCCCCAACCCACATCGGCGAGTGAAATAAGGCATCAACATTTTTTTTTGTGTTCAACGAACGTTTTAAAATTCAGTAGCAATCACTGGAAATTTCGGTGAACGTAACTATACCAGCGTACTATTCCAACAGAGTACTTCTAACTAAACCATCTTTACTAACTAATATCGGTTCGAGTGACATTGCGTTATAGTTGAAGTAACCCTTTGTTTTTCGAGAAATCGTGTATTATAAACGAGATTATAAAGTAGCGCTGACTGATAAGTTAGTGTTAACTCAACTCGATTTTATCGTAATGGAATTTCGCTGCACGAAAAAATTGATTTAGATTGTTACAATGAATTTATTACAATGGATGATGCTTTGAGCAACACTTACTATTTGTAAACAATCGCATATTGATACAAAGTAAGAATTTACAGATTAGAAAAACATCGCATTATTTTGGCCGGGATTGGATCCGGGGACGCACGCATTCGCTCGCATTACTAGTCGCACGCTCTACCGACTACGCTAAAC
Source organism: Tenthredo livida (assembly GCA_963992785.1). NCBI lineage: Eukaryota > Metazoa > Arthropoda > Insecta > Hymenoptera > Tenthredinidae > Tenthredo > Tenthredo livida. The sequence goes on from OZ023073.1 coordinate 9,298,879, forward strand.
TATTTATTGAAATATGATATCACTTTTGTCTATTTATTTGGCATCTGTCACAATGATATCAACGTTTTAATGCAACTAAGATGTCTCAACTGAACATCTGTTTCCTAGAGTTCCAACGGTTCTCATTTATTGTGACGCTCACAGTAAGTATGTAATAATATCTATGAAAATCTATAGATTCGTATACGTTCACCGAAATATCCAGTAACTGGTACTGAATTTTGAAACGTTCGTTGAACACAAAAAAGAATGTTGAGGCCTTATTTCACTCGCCGATTTGGGTTGGGGGAACTAAATATTTCTCTCAGTGACAGTGTCTGTTACTCGCGAGTAACTTTAGTTCCGTGAAAGTGATAAATTATGTTGTTTGGACTGAAAATTATAGTTGTTGATACCTTAGTAAGTTGACGTTCAAAAGTATTAGATACAAACATATTGTGAGAGTACACTTGGAATTATAAAAACTAGTCCATTTAAACAAACGAGTAAAGATGAATTGTTGGTTAATATTTAATAGAAAATAGAGTTCCGTCAACTGAAAATATAGTTACGATTACTCGAAAAAATTCAACACTCCAAAAATAGTACATGCAATTCGCTAAAAATTGTGCCTTGCACGGCAGACTAAATAGTTACTGTAAATATTCGAGAAAAGTTGAATATACGGCCGGAAAAGACTGTTAATATTACTAAATTTCTGGCGTGGTTACTGTTACTACATCACATATGCTCGCTGTACCCTAATTATAGTTACATCAACAAAAAAAAAAGTTACGGTTACCATAAAATTTTTTATCACACATGCACGGAAAACCCGATTTTCCTCCCTATTATGCGAGAGTAAAATGGCATTTTGTCTCCCGTGGTACACAAGATGAACTCGCGCATGCGCATGTCGTGGAAGTTTATTTTCTCACCTCTGGGCCGAAAGCGACAACTTTCGTCCCGCTGCGCGGAACGAAGTTCCCATTTTTCGGCTCCGTCGATGCGAAAAATCGTATACACTCCTCGGGCAGTAAATAAGAAAGCCCCAGATCACATGTTTGTCGACCTCGGCTTCGCCTCGGACGACAATTACATGTGATCTGGGACCTTCCTTATTTTACTGCCCTAGGTATGTAATATACTATTTCTTCCCTAGGGAGCGGGAAGAAAATAGCGTTTTACTCCCTACGAAGCGCCATCGGACGGAATAAATACTATAGATCGGAAATACGGGTCGGAAAATCGGTGTTTCCGTGCATGTGTGATAAAAAATATCGTGTGCATCAAGGAAGAATAGGTGCTTTCTACCTCGTGTGATTGTGCGGCCCTCGGCTCCGCCTCGGGCTGCAAACTTCACACTCGGCAGAAATCACCTATTTTCTTCCCTTGATGCACAATATACTATTAACTGTATCAAAAATGTTGATTTTACACATTGAATTTCTCTCAGTGTGGAAGACGGTGAAATGCGGTGGAGGAAAACGGTGGAAGACGGTGGAGAACGGTGAAAGATGGTGAAAGGCGGTGAAGGGAAACGGTGGAAAACGGTGAAAGACGGTAAAAGGCGGGGGAGGAAAATGGTGAAACTCACATTCTATACTTTTGAGATTTCAAGCCGAATGGACGATATTATTTTGCGCCTTGCTGCATTAGTCCTGCGATACTGCAAAAGTACTGCGCCGTGCGGCGCCGTGCTGAGCGGCGGCCGTGCCGCGTCACTTCCCGCTGTGCCGAGCGGCAATGATGTGCGTTGGCATTTAGAGCCAGCGTGGCTCTGAGAGCCCGGGCGTGCTGGCCATGGCATTACACCATGAAGTTAGAAGGAAACCAAACGATGGCCGCACTATAGTTCGACCAACACACTCTGAGGTTGCGTACGTGAGCTTCTACTCGCTGTCAGTGACTGTCAACTCGATTCGCCCGGCGCCTATTATCGAGGCTCAAAGATACTGAACTATAGTTTAGTATCCTTGAGGCGCCGGGCAAATCGAGTTGGGAGTCACTAACAGCGAGTAGAGGCTCACGTACGCAACGCGAGCGTGTGTTGGTAGGACTATGGTGCGGCCATCGTTCGGTTTCCTTTTAACTTCACGGTATGGTGCAAGAGTTAAATTTGATTCATAAGGGAGGTATAAAGCAAGTGCGAACGCTCTTGGAAGCAGATGAATGTCCAAGCCGTTTTTCCCGGAATCAATTTTTTAACCTTGTCCACACAATTTATCCGGAACCATTTTGACCTACGATCTTGATATTCGCAGGGCTTTTTCGTATCATGTTTGTCTATAGGTTTTCGTATCATGTTTGCCTCGGTATACCGAGCCGTTCACAGACTCGTTGATCTGACCTAACAATCGGTAGATAAATAGTATATTATGTGGCATGCCCGTAACCAAGTGTTTTTCGGCGAGGATAATGATCTCAGGACGAGCTAAAGGCAAGCCGAAGGCGAGCCGGAAGCGGGTTCTGAAATCATTATTCGAGTCAAAAACGGTTTACGGGTGCGCCCCATACCATATTTTTTTCGGAATAGGCATGAAATAGTATATTGTGCGACTCGCGTGGGCGGTTGGGGCGGGGGGGGGGGGGGGGGGGGGGGGCTATTTCGAGCGAGGGTGAGACGTTTAGCACGAGTCGTAGTAGAGGGCGCTGAAGGCGAGTGCTAAAAACGTCTCACCCGAGGTAGAAATGACCATCCCCCCTAATTCCACATTGTATTTTTTATAATAAGGGCGCGAAACGGGCCTTCTTTGATGCACGTCGATCGGATTGAGAATTGAGGATGGCGAAAGAAAAGACGCTCGATAAGCAGGAAAGAAGGCTCATTTCATGCCTGTGTTATGATATAGTACATTGTGTATCAAGGGCGGAATGAACTATATTCCGAGTGTGCAATATGCGGCACGAGCCGAAGGCGAGTGATGCACACGATATTAGCCTTGCGCCTTTGATGCACACGATATTTTTCTTAACACCTGCTCCGCATAAATGCCTCTGTTTTGCGCCCGCTCAAGAGGTCGCAGAGGGGCATTTTCGGAGCAGGTGTGAAGAAATAGTACATTATGCTACAAGGGAGGAAAGTGCGTGATTTTTGCCGAGTGCGAGGTTTGCTGCCCGAGCGAAGCGAGGGCCGCACGAGCACGAGGTGAAAATCACGTACCTTCCGTGTGGCATATATTACTTTTTACCTGACTAGATAAAATTACCATATTGCATCCACTAGTCAAACACAGCAATTTAATCAATCAAACTCAGAATCGGTCAAACTTGGAGTTTTTTTCTTCCCGCAAAATTTTACTTTTTTACACGCAAATTTACTCTTTTACCCGCAAAATTTACTTTTTTACCCGCAAATTTACTTTTTTACCCGCAAACTGACTTTTTCTTCCCCCTGGTCAAAAATTGGTTACTTTCTCCCCGCGTTACAGGGATGGAATATGGTCATTTTATCGTAGTCGGGTAAAAAACTTATTTCGTCTTCAAAACTGGTCTTAAACTTGTTTATTATCTCATATTCTGCGCTCAATAGCTATTGGCTCATTTCCACAGAGAGCGGCGTGGCACGCGGTGCGGCAAACAATATGCAGTAACCAATCGGAGGGCGGTTTTTTCGAAAACACATCACACACACGTAAAAAGCAGCCCTCCCTTTGGTTACTGCGTATTGTTTGCCGGGCCACGCGACGCGACGCGCTCCATAGCAGAGCCATCAGAGCTGTTGCGCTTTAAGATTCATCAGCAATTATTAATTCGTACTTTTTTCATGAGCGGTGTCCACGAGTTCTTGGAAATCCTCAAACGAACCGAAAATCGGGTCAATATCCGTAAAATTAGAGATATCATAGCCTCCGTCGAGTTGTGGTGACGAGAAGATGGGTGTAAGTGAGAACCCCGTAAATCCAGTATCCTCGAGAAAATCCAATCGAGAGATGATCCCTTGTAGGTCTCCAATCCCATCGCCATCACTATCCTGTAATAATTGTATCAATCTGCATTGATTTGTAAATGACAAAAACGATTTTTCCCCACGTCTGGAGCAATAATTTTTTAAAGATTTCACAGATCGGTACATCCAAGGATAGTATATTATCACGGAGAAATTTTCCCTAGGAAATATTACGATACATGCGAGTGATTTTGGGATATACCCGCATTTTCGGCAATATTACCAGCGAGTATGGTAAACTTTGTAGTCCGATCTGGGATATTTCGGTAGTTTTCGGCAACAAAGTGTACCATACTCACTGGTAATATTGCCGAAAATGCGGGTATATCCCAAGATCACTCGCAAGTATTGTAATCTTTCCTAGCGAAAGATTCTCCGTGTAGAGAGGATAGCTGATCGGTCCTAAAAGTTTCCTCGGGGGGTCGGGACGTGCCGGGAATAGTCACAGAAGCGGTAGCACCATTTGTCGCTCACTAAGCGCAGCATATATGATATTACATTTAAATGCGATCCAGAGGGCAATACTGCTTGCCGTCCCGCACTTCCCCTGGGAGGATGAGCCATCCTCTCTAATATACTATCCTTGCGGTACATCAACACCATGTGTACAGTAATGTTCATAGATGGTGTCCCTGTGGCTCACTATTTTTCCTAGCCTTTTTTTTAATCAAATTTCCTTTCTACAAATGTTTTATTAGCCCATGACCAGTGGCTCACTTCGTAACTCTGCTCCACCTCGCAGCTGTCATATTCCTACTAACCTGAAGGTTCCGCTGGTCATGGGCAAATAAAATATTTGTAGAAGGAAAATTTGATTTGAAAAAAGGCTGGGAAAAATAGTGAGCCACGGGGACATCATCGATGAACATTATTGTAGCCTATGTTTGCAATTCGAATTGAAAAGAATTTAGGAAAAATTAAATAAAATCATTGAAATTAGATTGAATTAATTCAGATTTGAACGTTTCCGACGACTTCCAGTCGAGTGCCCCATTCCGGAGAAGACGTTGTTTTTATTTATTTATTTGTTTAGAAGTTTTTCACGTATAATTGACGCACGTTCCACCCGCAAATATGTATATCAAGTGTAAGTGGGCCTCGCGTTTGTTACAACTAGCGGCCAGGCAAAACCCACGGCGCGACCAGACGACTGTACTGTCGGATCCGAAACGATCTCCGATTGGGAACTCCTCAGCCAACCAACGGTCTTCGCTGAGTTAGCGAAAAGTTAGCGAATTAGCGAAAGTTACAGAATCGCAACCCTGGTCAATAGTATTGTTACAAAGGGAGAAACCCTGTATATTCAACGCATACGGCCTAGTAGTCTCAAACATAAACTGTACACTCACATATGACACACTTTGACAAATGATATATCAGTTGCTGTCTCAACACTTTCAATTTTATAAACAGTTTTGTTCTAGACGTTAAACTAAATACATTTATTTTCGATTGAACATATCTAATCAATTTCAAATATCTTTCTTGCATTCGCTAAAAAATATCGTGTGATACACGTGCGGATAGGCAATATCTGTCTCGTGTCATTACGGCACTCGCCTTCGGCTCGTGCTGCGAACGACACTCGGCGGATATTGCCTACTGTCCGCACGTGTATCTACAATATACTATTTCGTAACAGGATATTCGCAATGAGATATCCGTCTGGCACTTTGCAACAAGGTTTATAATAATCAAATCTATGTGTAAAAGAAAAGCCAACCTTTATACTATAACTTGAAAATAATCTTTTTTTCATGAATTAGTATTGCGTCTGGCGACTTGTTAGACATGAGTGAAATGTCTGGCAATGTGATTTTTGGCATCTCAGGGGATCAATCATTGATATGCGCTAAAAATTAGCTTTTATACTATTACTTGAAAATACAATATTGGAACTACCCTTAGATGCTCTGCAGCCCTTTATCGCAAGGGAGGGGGCTTGCCAGACGCGTCGAAACGGAAAGAGGGATCATATACCGAGTCATTGAAAACATCTAATTGCTTTATAAAATCACTTGGGAAAAAACGTCGCTGGCTCTCCGTCTATATATTTCACATTCTAGACAATAATTTCTTCTAGAGAAGTAGAATTGGGTACAAAATATCACACTTGACTTGGTACTGTAGCAGTTTCATGATTTCAATTTAAATAGGTATGTTAGTCTGAGAAGTTATTACTTATCGATTTTTGGCTTTATCCTCTTTCTAGGGGCGTTACTTTCACGGTTTGTTTCAAGCTATCGTGAGCTCTAATCAAAAGCTGAGACTGTTGAATAATTGGTATAAATAAAACGCATGTCTCCGTAATTTCGCTAAATTTTGTGAAACTCAATTTTTCTATGGGTAAATCGAGTCGCTTTTGGGGGTTGGGGGGGGGGGGGGGGGGGGCTGCTAGATTTTGACCGAACCCGTCTATTTTCTCGAATTTCCCCGAAGCGGGGTTATCAATCAAATTGTCCTTCCGGCAGCCGATATTTGACCAGTAATGAGTTCAAACTGTTACGTTTGATTGAATGAAAATGGATTTTTTTTTTCCGATCGTAAAGTGTGGGCGTACCATTTATTTCGACTTATATCAAAGCCTACGCACCGAAAATGCAAAATCGGTTTCCTGAGCCCGATTCTGTATGGAATTCCCAACACACCCATACCGAAGCATCGTCGTCTCCGACAACGATGAAGGGGCCAGTTGTATTCCACGATTTTGTAGTAATTTTCGCGATTTTCAACGTGGTGACATAGTTCCCAGAACGCCCGTGAGATGTGGCCGCGCCCGTGTTCTTAGCTCGAGTATCTTTCACGTGTTAATAATTTCATTTTGTCATAGACGTATCAAAAACTCGGTTTCACGGCCTGTTGGTACACGGAGAGAAATTCGGTTCGCCTGCTGTGCCACGCGTGGTGGCGCTGCTGTTCCTTACTTTTGGTAGCTGATACGCACTTGTTTGGGAGAGCTGCTGCACCAAAAGTTAGAACAAGGGAGAGCAGTTATACCAAAATATGGAATAGCTGCTCGCCCGGCCGATTAGTATACAATGTGTGCCTCTTGGTACAGTAGCGCTCCCAGCTTGGACTGTACATTATACCCATGCGAGTGACGCTGCTGTACTTTAAAAAGGATAGCACCTATCGGTCGCAGTATAGGTGGCGTACCAAATTTCTCTCCGTGTAGGCCGCAAGCAAGCGCTTCAGGAGCGTCTGGCCCATGGCAGCTGTGAGGCACGCGACTAGACCGTGAGTCACTCGTTTTTGACACGTGTGACAAAAATTAGTGTTAGTTATTTGGCCGTCAGGCACGGTCCCCCGACGAGTGCGAGTTTGCACACTCGTCCGTGAAACCGCGCCTCACGGCCGAATGAATAAATCTACTATTACGACAAACATTCGAAAACCGAAAATGTATATGGGGAGTTCCATATGAAATGTACAATTGGTTGTCCACACCCCTCTCGATTTGTCTTAAACTTAGTCAAGTTGATTAATCGGTTGAAAAAAAAATTCCTCTAAATAATGAAAATTCTACCTTTTACAGGTCGCGAGTAACACCGAATCACAAATTTCGAATTATTCTATGTGTAAAATCAACATTTTTGATGAAGTTGAAATTTTTTAATAACCAGAATAACTTTAGGAAACAGATGTTTAGTTAAGATATCTTAGCTGCATTAAAACGTTGATATCATTGAGACAGATGCTAATTTCAAAATAAATAAGGAAACGTGATATATTATTTCAAGAGATAGTTTAGCGTAGTCGGTAGAGCGTGCGACTAGTAATGCGAGCGAATGCGTGCGTCCCCGGATCGAATCCCGGCCAAAATAATGCAAAATTTTTCTAATCTGTAAATTAGCAATATTTCTCTCAGTGCATTACAAACGTAATGTGTAATTGAAATAATTGTAGCATAATTAAGATAAATTTTGATTATGCTTATTGAATGACGTTTTGAATTTTGATATTCACCCCATAAATCCGTGATCACGAATTTCTAGGGTCTGGAGGGTTATACGAGGTTCTCGGGAACTCCTATTTTGAGCCTAAAAGTGGCAAATTGTCCGATATCTGACTGTTTTAGGTGCAAAGTAGGAGGTCATTTTACATTGACAGTGAAACTCCGGTGACCCTGCACATCCTCCCAAACGGTAGGAGTTACAGGTCGAAAGTAGGCGCTAAATTTCGACTCGGGAAACCATTGGATCATCAAATTTGCTCGCAAATTCACCGCATGTGAATGAAAACGCATTTTCGCTGAAAAAACCAACACCGATATTTATCTCCTCACCGGGATTTGAACCCACGTCCGCTCGCGCGCATATATTACTAGTCGTTCGCCCTATCCGCTACGCCAAACTACTTATTGGTAAAGATTTTGATCTTTTCCCATTTATATTACAACTTTATATGAAGAATTCCATGTGAACTCATTGAATCAAAAACCTTGATTAGCGATCCGATTTGATTAGCGATTTCATACAATTATGATGGTTCTCAGTTAAACACACTGCTCCGATTTAAAAAAATAAATTTATCGAACTGTTTTTGATTATGAATTTTCGACAACTCAAAATAGCGCCGTGATCAATTTTTTCATCAATTCTAAACAATACGACGAACATTTTTCGGTTATAAAAAAGGTGCTGATATGTTTTTGAGTTTCAATTTTCATTTCTTTTCAAATTACAATTATTCATCTTCGACTTCGCGATTCTGGTTTTAACCGATAACCACGTGACGGGACCCTGACAGAACCATCTCTCAGTTCTGTTGAGGTACTAGTCGGGCGGGCTAATTCATTCTCCCCAATGGCGCCCCATCGGAGCCTTACTAGAAACTTGTAACGAAATGATACCTCCGAGTAGACAGACACGTCAATTAGTCAAGTAGGTATCATCTCGTTACAATTAGGTAACACAGGCAGCACCGTCCGGTGACCGGTCTTACCGAGTCGAGAGCACCGAGTGCCCGAACACGCCGCGGGGCGGCTACCCGCGCCAACATCCAGCGGGTCACGTGACCATCGCTCTCTCGCAAACCAAAGCCACCGAGGGCGCGGATATAAGCCTACCAGCTACGCTGTCTAATCAGTTCTCTCTAGGCAAACAGCCTGCATACGGCTCTACTGTCGGCGCAAAAAGGTTTGGCGCGTCTGTTTGAGTGATCATAACTTCTACAGGAAAATTGGTAGAGCATCGAGTCTTGTATGATCGGAAAGCGCTAAGTTTTCTGCGTCTAATGGTTGTTCGCAAATTTCCGTGTAAAAATCGTGAAAGCCGTTATGATCTCCGAAAAGTTAAAAAACGTAGTTTTTCGGAGTCCATCGCCGTAGGTCAACTTAAACTCGTCACCGTTTATCTGAAATTAGTGCGAAAAATCTGGAAAAATTTAAAAATAATCCCTGAACATTGACGAACATGATATAGTTTGGTAATTTGAAAAATATTCAAAAACCTGGACACCATGTGCAAAAAGGTCCAATGGTGCGATTTGGGGAACGGATTGGTACGGGTGAACCTGAGATAGCTCAAAATTTCCGTAAAAATATACACGTTTTGATTCCGTGATCAGTTTTTGGTTCGCAATAGCGAACTTCCAGTAATCGACGTCAACAATTTTTCAAATTTGCGCGGGGCCGCCTGTGTCCTAGCCGCAATATTCTTCGCTGCATTCGCATTGTTGTAACAGTGGCCGCGAGTAACAATTGCGTCTGCGGCGGTCGCGGCGGGAGGGAAATGCAGCGACGAATATCGCGGCTAGGACACAGGCGGCCCCGCGCAAATTTGTAAAATTGTTGACGTTGATTACTGGAAGTTCGCTATTGCGAACCAAAAACTGATCACGGAATCAAAACGTGTATATTTTTACGGAAATTTTGAGCTATCTCAGGTTCACCCGTACCAGTCCGTTCCCCAAATCGCACCATTGGACATTTTTGCACCTGGTATCCAGGTTTTTAAATATTTTTGAAATTACCAAACTCTATCATGTTCGTCAATGTTCAGGGAATATTTCTAAATTTTTCCAGATTTTTCGCACTCATTTCAGATAAACGGTGACGAGTTTGAGTTGACGTACGGCGATGGACTCCGAAAAACTACATTTTTTAACTTTTCGGAGATCATAATGGCTTTCACGATTTTTACACGGAAATTTGCGAACAACCATTGGACGCAGAAAACTCAGCGCTTTCCGATCATCCAAGACTCGATGCTCTACCAATTTTCCTGTAGAAGTTATGATCACTCAAACAGACGCGCCAAACCTTCTTGCGCCGACAGTAGATTGAACTCCGTCTTACAGACGTACGGACCGCGGGAAGAGACCCCGGACCGCTAGGCGCGTTCGCGTATTCAATAGAGGCCTCACTTCTATTGCCGTTTCGCACTAGATACCGAATCCGTAACTTACTAGAATCACCGATATAATTTAGCTTCCAGATCTTTCGATAGAGTTTACTTTACCTAGCATTAGAATATAATTAACTATTAATAAATCAAGCAGATTTACGCCAAGAATAGCGGCTTGCTTTATTTAATTGTGTCGCGGAATACCGCATCGAGTCAAACTATTAGACTCTCGTTCTTTGCTTTCTTTAATTTAATTGTGTCGCGAAATACCGCATCGAGTCAAACTATTAGACTCACGTTCTTTGCTTTATTTAATTAATTGTGTCGCGGAATACCGCATCGAGTCAAACTATTAGACTCTCGTTCTTTGCTTTCTTTAATTTAATTGTGTCGCGGAATACCGCATCGAGTCAAACTATTAGACTCTCGTTCTTTGCTTTATTTAATTAATTGTGTCGCGGAATACCGCATCGAGTCAAACTATTAGACTCTCGTTCTTTACTTCATTTAATTTAATTGTATCGCGGAATACCGCATCGAGTCGAACTATTAGACTCTCAGTTCTCCTGGCTAAAACTATCCTTGGCTTAGGTCACCTGTACATTACTAGCATTAGTCATAGAATACCGTAGATAGTAAGTCACTAGATAACGCTACCTTCTTGTGTTTAATTATTTTTTTTTATTTTTTTTTCATTCTAGTCTGGAACCTAGCAATCCAGCGACAAATAGTGTTACAATTAATCAATAAAGAATATATATATAGTTTTGTTAAATAAACCCTGCCTTCTATTTTATTTCATATCAAACCCTACCGGCAGGCCAAGCATCCGGCGGAGGGGGACGAGACCCCCAGACCCGTTTGCCGTCTACAGCGGGTATCCTTGCACCCCCACACTCCACCCGGTCTAGCCGGAACGTTACAAACTCTAAATAGGGGCTTCCTGCCAGGGTCCCCAACACAAATCGGGTATGCCCTGATAGATTTCTACACGGGATGCGGCTATTTATCCCGCAAATTTTCGTTTAAAAAAAAGTCACGGGACTCAACTGGTTAAAGAGATATGAGGGAAATGCCAGGAAAAACCGACCGGATTTGGACGTTTTTTGACTTCGTATTTTTCAAAACTGCTGAAACTTTTTTTTTACCTGAAAAAGACGTGGAAAACGGCAACACTATCGGCTTTTTTAATGTCTTTTTCACGTAAAAAAAAGTTTCAGCAGTTTTGAAAAATACAAAGTCAAAAAACGTCCAAATCCGGTCGGTTTTTCCTGGCATTTCCCTCATATCTCTTTAACCAGTTGAGTCTCGTGACTTTATTTTAAACAAAAATTTGCGGAAAAAATAGCCGCACATAATGATGAAAAATGGACCGCAAAAAAGTTTGGGGAACGAGATCAATATCGCGTTTTTCGAATTTTTTATACCTTGAACTGAGAATCGACTTTGCCCCGTGGCACTATCGAAAAGTACATCAAATTACAAAACTTTTCATCCACTTGACTTTTAGGCGCGGACATGTAGTTTAGGAGCTACATCGATTTGAAAAAAATAATTCAAAATTTGTGATTCGGTGTTACTCGCGACCTGTAAAAGGTAGAATTTTCATTATTTAGAGGAATTTTTTTTTCAACCCATTACTGAACTTGACTAAGTTTAAGACAAATCGAAAGGGGTGTGAACAACCAATTGTACATTTCGTATGGAACTCCCCATATGAAGTGGGGTTGAATACGCAAAGCTCTTCCAGGTGGCGCTAACAAGCCAAGTACTAAAAATGGCGCAGATTACCAATACATGTATGTTATAAGTGTGTGTCAGTGATTATGTGTGTGAATGTGCGCGGGCCACTATAATGGCGCTTCATTTGAATTTTGAAGCAATCGGCCATATTGGAGACGCCACGTTGGCTCGCTAGCGCCAAAGTCTAATAGTTTTACCCGTGGACCTAAGAATATATGGACGAAGCATATGCTCAGACTATGGGTGAGGGAGGCTCACCACTAGCGGTAAGGGGGCTGCAGGCTCGGTGCCATTTGCACCACCCTACCAGTAGTGCTGCCTGGTGAGCAAAATGTGTAGCTCAATGGAAAATAGAGGCAAAATATGAGGGAATGAATGACATCATGACCTTGGTAGCATAATATTTAATGTTCAAACAAGTGACAATATCAGCAATTCCTACTAGATGGCACTACGAGTGGGGTGGTCAAAATGGCGCAACCAATCAGAGCGTAGCACTCCCCTTTCGTCTAACGGTGAGTCCGCGCTCAGCCAACACTCTGTCCATATTATATTCTGAGGTCCATGGTCTTACCGGTAGCCAACCAAAGAGCTTATAGACATAGAGTAGGATACGCATAGGAGCCTACGTAAGTGGAAGTGGGGCCCGAATGAAAAGAGACAAACAACCGACTGTACGTTCTATCCTTTACTAATGTTGCGTGCGCACCCAAAGGCCAAAGTGGAGACCCTGGTGAAAGAGCGGACGTTGCTTGCCGTGCAGAGACTTTCCCCACATTTCCTCTTTTGCATAGTCCCCACTTCGCGTCTAAAATTACTGCGCATGCGGTATTAAACAGAGATAGCACTGACGCTAGGTTTTTTCTCTCTTTCTACAAAGTACACAACAATTCGGCTCTATTTCCTACTCCATGGCTGGTATTCATAGTCAGGTCTTGAGACCGAAATTCATCAAGACGGTCTTAAGTCGGCTTCATACACGACTTGATTGGCGGAGAGCCGGTCTTGAGACCGTCTAGAACCACGCCGGTCTCAAGAACTGACTATGAATACCAGCCTATGTCTATAAGCTCTTTGTAGCCAACCCCATTGGCAACGAGTTCGCAAACTCCGATCGCTGCCAAGTGGTTCAAAAATGGCGCGCGCGCTTCTGTACGCCGCGTCAGGAATACCTGTTTAATGTTCCCGCTCGCAATTTGGCGATTGCGCATACGCTTGAATCTCGGGGATAGGCTCCCAGGTATTTTGTTTTTATGATTTTCGTAAACCGTCTTCTGTGGAATCGCCGCACCGTGTAATGCAGGTTTCAATTCTGGTCTTATAAAGGCCGAGGCCCACCAGCCGGCAGCGAACAGCAGCGACCGGCCGAAAACAGTGATTCACATCCAAAACACCGACCAAATCTAACTTTAACGCCAGATTGGTCAATGCATTGACTGTGAACCTCTGTTTTTGGCCGTTCGCTGCCGATCGCTGCCGACTAGTGGGTTTCGGCCTTAACTCTAGCTACGACTTACAAACATTAGGTTCCAATTATTCTTGAAGTACCATTGAAGATAATGCTAGTTAAAAGATGTTTCTTAAGTACCATACTCTTTGTATACTTGATGCTTAGTGCCCCCTCAATTAGGTTTACTGTGATTATATATTTAAAACTTATTCTGATGTATGCTCAGTTTATTTCTCACCTGAAAAGATTTTGAATAAATTTGGTAGATAGCTGCTGACTCCCACCAATCGAGTTCACCCGTTCTTTGGTCTGCATCATGGGCTGGAGCTATGAATTCGGTAGATCTTATCATGCAACGTTTACATTACGATTTTTACATGGGAATGATAAAATTTTTATTGAGTAGTGACTCTATCTTTCGTATACCTATTAATTCATACTATATGAGAATTTATCGGACGAGACGAACCAAATTTTTAAATTAAGTCTTCTAATGGCCGGTTGCATAAAAGTGGGTTACCCAAAGGTTTAAATAACCCGTAGGTTACCCCGCAGATACTACCCGTTCAACCTTCATAGACTGTCGGAAGTTAACAGTGATTCTTGACAGCTGTCAGATGAAAAAACGGTTGAACGGGTAGTATCTGCGGGGTAACCTACGGGTTATTTAAACCTTTGGGTAACCCACTTTTATGCAACTGGCCATAACTGAGGCAAGATTCTTCCTCTGCATAGAGCGTGCAATCCCCAGAAAGACCGAAAAAAACTGAAAGTGCATCAAATTAATTTTTACTTGAAAAAATTAATTTGATGCATTTTCAGTTTTTTTCGGTCTTTCTGGGGACTGCACGCTCTATTCAGAGAAAGAATCTTTTCTCAGTTAGGAGACTTAATTTAAAAATTTGGTTCGTCTGTCCGATAATTTCCCGTATAGGATAAAATTTTTATGTCCACTCGACGTGAACAATTTACTTACGAATTCTTCCGTGTAAACTTACGTTTCTCCTACATTAGACAAAAAATACTATAAGGCTTCTGTAGATTTTGGTGTAGCTCACCGATCGATAGTTAATGATTGAACGAATTGAACTTGAATTTGAAATTGATAATTCGCATGTAATTCAAGGAACAGACAAATGGATCAAGGTAAAGAAATTTCTTCGAAATTCCTATACAGTGTAATTCCGATGAGAAAATAGACCACCAATAACTGCGAGATGTTTAATAGCCAATTAGTTACAAGCTAAGCATGTGTGAGTTGAGCATTACCTGCACAGTAAAAGTATGGTAAATAGTTCAATGAATTTCAACCACTACTAAAACTAACACCACTACCGTCAGTACTACCACTATAACTAATGCCTTACAAAATACATACTATATTATCTTATATAACATAATATACAGACCGAGTTAAGATAATAAAATGAACATTTATTCTTCTAATTTTCCACGACGTTTGAAGATTCAGAAATTATAATTAAGCGACATTAACAAAAAGCATAAACTAAGGCCAACTCCTACTGCTGTTGGGGCTACTGCGAACCCGGGGCTGCTCGTCGGATCGTCCGCTTGCTGTGTTACACTTTGATCTTCGGCTTCTGTCGTTGTGGCTTCTTCTTCCTCATCTATTGAAGGGGGCAGACCATACAGAACAAAGAAAATTGGCATACGCTTTATGGGAATTCAGATGCTGATGAAGCAATTTTTGTATCACGTGCACCCGAAGTGAGGTTTCTTTGTCCTCATTTGAGAGCGGAAAATAAGCCTTTTTGAGTCAGGATCCAATCCATTAATTTTTTCGGTCGCAGGACAAAAATGCTGGTCAAAACTGAAAACATTTGTCCTCGCTCCGAATGTCGTCACCATGCGGCGATCGGCATTTTGGTCGATCGGCTATCCAGTCAGAATATACAGTGAATTTTCGTATCTCCGGGTCACTTGTTGATGCTTGACAATGAATTCACCATGAAATTAGCGCAAATTCATTCAACAAGTGGCCCGCAGATACGAAAACTCAGTGTATATATCAGTGGGTTAATTGAATCCTGACTCAAAGACTAATTTTCCACTTTCCGTGCACTTTTTACGAAAAGTATGGTATGCAGCACGGACAGATCGACAGTAATTATTGACTCGGGTGAAGCTGGTCAAAAATCACTGTCGTTCGGTCCTTGCAGCATAATATATAGCGATGGAAGGTCTTTCAATTAACAAAAAGTTGTAGAGCAATTGATTGGTTAGTTGATAAACTGTCGAAGAATATCTGAAACTGTTACCCTTTATCATTCGCAACTGAGGGTACATCAAGCTTGTTGGCAATGCCCTAGGCAATAGCTGACTCGATCAACGGCGTAGCCAGGATTCTTACCGGGGGGGGGGGGGGGGGGCAAAACAAAAATATGTAATACAAAGTACCTACTATTAAGAAAAGGTTTCATTTAAACATTTGCATTCTCAACATTTTTCCCGATGCATCAAATTTTTTTTTTCTCATTTTTTTCTTCATTGAACGAGCCACCGGGGGGCGGGGAGGGGGGGGCAAGCGCCCCAGTCTGCCCCACCGTGGCTACGCCGTTGGACTCGATAGCCCCTTTGAAAAATTAGAATTTCATATAGCGTTGAATAAGTGGCATTGAACCAATACTATGTACCTATGGCGAGGTTGATTCTGGCCCGGAAGTGACTGTTTGGTATATGATTTAATACGCTTACCCGATCACTTCCGGGCCAGAATCAACCTCGCCGGGAATATGTGTATAGGGATCTGGTATGTGCATTCCACGCCAACTCGACCTGGGTCTGAACCCCGACCCCTTGGATTTGGTCCTCAATTTTTCATATGGTTGTTCTATCTCTCGAAAGCATTGTGAATTTATTTCAGATTTTTATTATCAAATTCGTTCAAATCGAAAAATAAAATCAATTAGGAAAAAAATAACATCGATGGAGACTTTTTAAAATTTTGAAAAATATCTAAAAAATCCTGCGTTCGATCGAAAGAATTTTGGCGTGCGGACCAGAGTAGGCTGGCGTTCGCTTCTATCTGTAATCCGCAAGTTCCTCGAAAAAAATAGACGCAAAGGTCAGTCCACTGCAGGCTGCAGTTAAAAAAAATCTTTAAAAATTCTGAAAATCTGGAGTTACATCTTATAAGAATGTTCAAGAAACTGCTCACAGTGAACTGACCTTGACGTTTATTCTTTATTCTTTATTTTTTTTCCAGGAAATCGCAAATTACCCTGAGTTTCCATGTACGCGGCACCGCGCGCGCGGCGACGCCTACTCTATCCACACGCCAAAATTCTTCGTATCGAATGTAGGATTTTTGAGAATTTTTTGAGATTTTTAAAAAGTATCCTTCGATGTGATTTTTTTCTCAGGTAATTTTATTTCTGCATTTGAACAAATTTGAGAAAAAAAAAAATCTGAAAGCAATTCAGCGTACTTTTGAAAGATGGAAACGCAATATGAAAAGTTTCTAACCAAATCCAAGGGGTCGAGGGTCAGACCCAGGTCGAGTTGGCGTGGAATGCCCTATATCTATTGATGTACCGTGACATTCTCTGGATGCGGAACGACAAAAATCTAGTGATTTCTAGTGATTTTACTAGGAACATCGAGTGAGTTACCAAACTGCTGCACGGAAAGAAAAGAATAGTAAAAATTACGGTTCCACATAGTAAACTTGTTGTATTCTGGTGCTTGGCGAATTTTACGGTTCTGACCGATATTTTTTCACGTATTCAACGTGAAAAAATAACATTCAGAACCTTAAAATTCTCCATAATACAAGTTTACTGTGTGGAACCGTAATTTTTACGATTCATATCCGTAATTTTTACTATTCTTTTCTCTCCATGTGCTAACGAGTTTTGGGTTGGTATACTCGGCGTTCCGCATCCAGAGAATGTCACGGTATTTAACATTATTTCGGAAAAACAGATGAAACGACGAAAGCTTCGCTTTTTACCCGATCTCCGTCATGGGGGCTCTCGAGTCAGTTATTGCCTAGAGCATTGCCAACTTAACCCCTTGCTTGATGTATACGTTCAGTTGCGGATAATAAGAGGCGAAGTTTCAGATATCCTTGTGTACATACATACATCTACATATGTTATAGTTTATTCACTTGATGGATGATGATTTGATATTACTAGTATGTAGAGTGTTCTCGAGTCAACATTATACATTATACCGAGCTGCCTATATGCTCCTGCTTTACCAATGCTGATAACAAACTGGAATATGATTTGTAATTCACAAACTTAATTGATATTATATTTCATTACGGTGGATGAAAAATATTTAAGGGGGGTGGGGGGTATACCCGATTTGTTACCGGCCCGTCTATTTTCTTCGAAACGGGGCTATGAATCGACTTGCCCTTTCGGCAGCCGATGTTTGACGAGTAATGAGTTCAAACTAGTACATTTGATCGAATGAAATCGCGATTTTTTTTTTTTTTTTGATCGAAAAGTGTTGGCGTGCCATTTATGTCGACTTATATCAAAGCCTACGCATGAAAAATGCAAAATCAACCGAGAGAGCCCGATTCTATATGGAATTCCGAACACAACCATCCCAAAACATCTTTGTTTTTGACAACGATGAAGGGGCCAGTTGTATTCTACGTTTTTGTGGTAATTTTCGCGATTGTGAACGGCTGAGAGCGGCCATTGCCGCTAATGTCATTATATTAGTTCCCACACCGCCCGTGAGATCTAACCACCCGCAAATTTTTAGCTTATTAGTGAGAGACGATTGGACTGCAGGTCGAGTCACGTGGTTACAGGTGTATCAACGTAACAGCGTGGCGACATCTCACGGGCGGTGTGGGAACTAATATAATGACATTAGCGGCAATGGCCGCTCTCAGCCGTTGACAATCGCGAAAATTACCACAAAAAAGTAGAATACACTGATATACTGATCGACACTTGTGTCTGGTAACACGCTATGTTCAACTGGGTCTGTTTCCAATCACAGTTGAACAGCGCGTGGGGATGGGGCATTGCAGTATGTAAAATCTTAGCAAAACTGAACCATCAAGCTTGTGGGATACCGATAAATTTCACTATGCATCACCTGGCTGATGCAAGAAAGGTATATGGTTTCGAAAATGAAATTCGCTAATTTGAACGAATTCATACGTTTTTGGAAATTTATCAGCCATTCAGATTTTAATAGTCCAGTCCAGTCATAACGTGGGTTCTGGGTGTTATGAAAAGTACCGTGGAAAGCTATTGCCGCCTAGTTCAGGTTGTGTTTCAGGCTGTTTTACCAGCTTTAGTAAAATAAGATAAGAGGCAACTCAATATACGGCGATGTTAACTCGGCAACACCATGAATCGTTATTGCCTGGTCTACACGCTATGTTTAACTGGGTCTGTTTATCCAATCCCAGCTCGAGCCTAGTCGAAAGGGATCTTCGCACTGGCCCTTTCGACTAGGCCCGAGCTGGGATTGGATAAACAGACGCAGTTAAACAGCGCGTGGAGATGGGGCATATCACTCTACGAACGGGACGCTGCTTCATTCACACATTCCCTGAAGTGTGAACTGATAGGGTGTATAATATTGAATTGATGTCGAATTTTCATATGTCTTCAGAAGTCATGGTCTGTATTGTACTTCTGATAGTTTTAATTGATGCCTCTACATCATCGAACATTGGTCGTTCAATGGGGTTGAATACGCAAAGCTCTTCCAGGTGGCGCTAACGAGCCAAGTAATTAACATGGCGCGGATTACCAATACATGTCTGTTATTAGTGTGTGTCAGTGACTATGTGTGTAAATGTGCGGGCGCCACCAATGGCACTTTATTTGAATTTTGAAACAATTAGCGTGCGCGTATTCAACCGACCATATTGGAGATGCCATGTTGGTTACGTGGCTCGCCAGCTCCAAAACCTAACAGTTTTACCGGCGGCCAACCCCATTAGGATTCCTACCGATCTAACTTTGCGTAGATCGCGCTAGATTGCGAGGCTCTGTCATGGCGGCGATTACATACACTAACGCGATGTTAGTGTGAATAGTTTGTATGCGTGAGCAGGCCCGGATTAGGAAGTACCGATACCTAAGGCTACTCTGCAAAAAAGGCCGAATCTAGATCGAATAGGTGAGATTCAAAAAGCGGTGACGAAAAAATAAACTAAATTCAGGCGACTCTTTATAAGTTACAATTGGAAGTTTACAGTATAATCTAAGAAAAAGTGAATCTCATTTTGACAAATTGAATTTTCAAAATTAAAGGGCCGAAAATTTTGAGGGCCTAATGGTATAGCCTTATTAGCCTTATGGTTAATCCGGGCCTGTGCGTCAGGTTGCGTGAGGTTGCGCCGCGCAATTTGAATAACCTAACATCGTTCAACTATTCAAATCATAAATTCAAACGGCGCGCGCAACCTCACGCTTACAAACTATTCACACCAACATCGCGTTGCTGTATGTATTCGCCGTCATGACGGAGACTTGCAATCTAGCGCCATCTACGCAAAGTTTAATCGGTGGGGATCCTAATTGAATGTTTGAAATTTGGTAGCGGAATTCTATAATCTGTGATTCAGATTGAAGAGACGTACAGATTTTGAAAATGAGATTTCAGAGCGATAGTTCATCCAAATAACCCTTCTTTTTCATTATCAGGATCTGTGATTCCATTCGGTACTGTAATTTAATTCACTTGAGCATTATATTACGTAGGCACTATTCTAATTCAAGATACAACGTTCTACTTTCTACCAACTACTATAAGTTATATTGAAATTAACTACAAACTACTGTCTACTAATTCTATCTACAAAATACATGAGCTATCTACACAGAAAATAACAGAGAAGAAGATATGCATGTTAGGATGAAAGGTCTTGATCAATCGAGTCAAGTCATTGTTAATCTATCGCCTGACATTTCGGCAGTCATTTTCTGCCTTCATCAGAGGCTGAGACTAGTTAATGCTCCATGCGAAACCTGGATGATTGAGCTTATAGGTTGAACGGTTGGTATTGAAATAATAT
Source organism: Tenthredo livida (assembly GCA_963992785.1). Lineage (NCBI taxonomy): Eukaryota > Metazoa > Arthropoda > Insecta > Hymenoptera > Tenthredinidae > Tenthredo > Tenthredo livida. The sequence goes on from OZ023073.1 coordinate 9,319,371, forward strand.
TTTATTATTTCATTTGATTGTATCCGAAAAAGTCAGAAAAAACAGTTAGCCACCGCGAACCCATTAATGAACATTACTGTACATACTTAATCACATGGGAAAAGTAGTCTCTATCTTCCGAGTGAAACAATAGACAGCCAAAAATATCAAGGTTTCGCATAAGGCATTAACTAGTCTAAAGCCGGGATCACGATGAACTTAATGGAACGTAAAGGTCAACGCGCACTATGGGGCCGTGCATAAATGACGTCACCACTCAAGGGGGGGGGGGGGGGCAACCGAAAATTTGACATGTTGCGACAATGGGGGGGGGGGGGGGGGGGGGGGGGAATTCATGATAACGTCATTTATGGACGGCCCCTATGCCGAAGCGAAGTGAAACGAAGTTTCATTAACATGCTTTTCTTATGTTTCTTATGGAAGTCTGTGTTATATGCAGGTTAGTTGATGCAGGCAACGCTTTTTTTGAGCCAGAAAACAGTGAGTGCGCAAATTAGTACACCACCTGTCATAGTACTAGACACACCACTTGTCATAGTACTAGACTCACCATCTACATCGGCGTCCGTCAGGATTACCGCGGCGTTTGCCGTGAGCGTGAATTCTTCAACTGTGACAGTAGTCCTGAAAAAATTACAGAATTTATTATGTTTTATCCTGAATTTTTGATGTGGTTTTTGGCTAAAATAATCTGACTAGTTTGGAGATTATCTTTCAACCCCATGCATATGCTTACGTACCCAGATAGAACAGCGTTGGCAGAGATAACGGAAATATTCAGTGATGTTGGCAGGTCTGAAAATACCTCTGTAAGATTGACAGTCAGTTTTGACAAGCCAAGATTAACTGCCAAGATGTATGTGGGATAATCGTCTAAGAATCTGCAGCGGGAGATGACGCAATTAGAACGAAATTTATGTACTAGAATTTTGAATAGCAATTTATGGATCAACGCGCATACCTGCGGAGGATGAGTACTCGATCGTTATTCAGAGCTTGAATCTCGTAGCTTCCATGGATAAATGTAGGTGTTGATCTCAATGCAGCTACTGCTTTATAAGTTTTAATGTTACTGCGATCGCTGGCTAGTTGAGTCGCTACATTTCTGGTCGCGTAATACGTGTTCACCGGGAGATAGGAGCTGGATCCATTAGTGAATCCTGCTTGGGCGGTGGTGTCCCACTGCATAGGTGTTCTGTAAGGATCCCTAGAAACGGTTGAGTAACTAGATTGTCCGGCTGCGCATGCCAGTGAATCCACAGTCTCGGTATACGTGATTTCCTCATTGTCCATCATCGCTATTTCCTCGCCGTAGTAAGTGAAAACTTGTCCTGGTAACGTTAGGACAAACATATTGAGACCATCGGCACGGTTCAGGCCGAATCTGGTCGCGACACGAGAATTGTCCTGATTGGAAAGCTGTGGAGAAGACGAGAACGAAAGATACGGGATTGTCCAGTGATCGGATATTATGAGGAGAAGTGGATCGTTTTACCTTCCAGTTAGTGGTTTGGTTAGTTGGAAGCGCTGATATCCACGCATCAATTGTGCTTTTGATGTAGGAGGCGTTGCTGGTGCTGGTAAAGTCCGTGATGAATCTAGTGTTGACAGGAGCTATACCAACGCGGGTGGCATTACCGTAGTAGGCGATCAAGTTTTCGTCGTCTTCGAAGCCTTCAGCTATCAGGAATCTGGTGAAATAGGTACGAATAATGGCTAATGGGCTTCGGTAGTCGCGTGGGAACTCCGACGCTGGCCACTTTCACTGCGTGGTTCTGTTGCTACAAAGTGTCGCCTTCGTGAAGTGTCGGTATTTTCTTATACGACGCAAAATCGTAGTTGTTCGGCCATTTATTTATCAAATGAGATGAGATAGTCCTCAAAATGTGTGGCTTGCCACCAGCGGAGTGCCTAACTATTTCAAAAGTGTGATAAATCGAATGCATATGTGAATAATTCCACGATTTCTCTGATGATAACTGAATCTGTATGAATTTTATCAAAATTTTGAAAGAACGAAATACTCAGCGACTTTTTGGTGAAATGAAGCACTAATCTCTGAAATTTCATACCGATCGGTTGTGTGGAATGGGAGAGACGACGAATCGCGTTTTCGAGGTGATGAGAGCGTGTATCAAAGTCCCGTACATGAAGTAAGAAGTAAGGAGACCGATCTCTATGCTCGCTACTCGCCAAAACCTGCGGCGATATTTGAGTTTCTTTAGTAGTACGATATTCTGCCACTCGCAGTGCCGGTGTTCCACGTCGGGTCGTCACGTGACGTGAATACACAGCTGCGGCAGTCATTACCTCTTCCCATATGACACTGACGTCTGACAGTCCTCGATTGTCGTTGTCACCTCACAGAAGTTAGAGAAAATAATTTCAACCGTTTCACTGAATAGCACTTGCCCCAGCTTTTGCTATGAAGGGGATAAAGCCATAAAGGAGAAAAGAGAAAGAAGAACCGTGTCAGTTTTACGTGCGTTATTTGAATATAAAACGTGCTCATTCTCACGTCATAGTATCTCTGAAAAAGTTACTCAGGAGGCACGTTTTGAAAACCGAAAGAACTTTAGTACTCGGCGAATTTATATTATCAATTTTGTGCACAGCAAATATTTATTAACAAATATTACGCTACATCAAATGATTTAAAATTTGAAATTATTCGAATTCATTTGAAATTCAAAGATTTCAACTCGAGCGTAAACAAACCCCCACCTCGGTACGTTAACCGACCCCACGTGGAACACCGACACCGCGAGTGGCAGAATATCGTACTACTAAAGAAACTCAGATATCGCCGCAGGTTTTCTAGCATGGAGATCGGTCTCCTTACTTCTTACTTCCTGGTCCCGTATGAGGGGTGATGGTAGTCTGTTTATTTTTGATTTTTTGTTTCATCTATTTTCTTCTAACTATTATCTTTTGCGATTATTGGAAGCCATCGTGAGTTACGAAAATTGCCATACAAATGGGACTTCGGTAGTATATTACGTGAAACGGTGCGCATGTAGACTATTAATGGCCGGTTTCACCAACGTCGAATAACTTCTTATTCATAGAATAACGCCATTCATCGAATAAAAGTCGCAAATACAATGTAAAATAGTCTTTTGTTTTCAATGAATAGGAGTCAAATCTATGAATGAAGTTATTCGACGTTGGTGAAGCCGGCCATTAGTCAGTGATCACGCAGCCCGAGACCAGGAAGAATGAATCAACAGGGTCGGCACATTCCTTCGGCCAAGGAGCCAACACTGTAAATCCACTTAACCCTTTCACCGGCATTAATCCTTTTAACGTCATTCCTTGGATTTTGGCACGCATGGCTGGGGATGTGCAGGTATGAAAAGACTCGGACGGTTGAACGCAGTCGTTGCAGTCCAGTGGAAAAATCAACCGCACATCTCTTAGTTCCTTTCATTTTCCCTGCGCACAGCTACCCCTATAACTCCGAACTTCGCGGTAAGGACAAGTGACCGTTTTCAGGTAGGCCGAGGGGCTTTACGGTCCTAGTAATTGATACTTAGAGCCAACGTTTCTTTGAAAGCCCGGGCGTGCTGACCATGGCATTATATGGCGCAAGAGTTAAATTTGATTAACAAGGGAGGTATAAAGTGAGTGCGAACGCTCTTGGAAGCAAATGAATGTCCAAGCCGTTTTTCTCGGAATCAATTTTTTAACCTTGTCCACACAATTTATCCGGAACCATTTTGACCTACGATCTTGACATTCGCAGGGCGTTTTCGTATCATGTTTGCCTATCGAGCCGTTCACGGACTCGTTGATCTGACCTAACAATCGGTAGATGAATTGTTTATTATGTGGCATGCCCGTAAATCAAGTGTTTTTCGGCGAGAATAATGATTTCAGAACGAGCTAAAGGCGAGCCGAAAGCGAGTTCCGAAATCATTATTCGAGTCAAAAACGGTTTACGGGTGCGCCCCATACTTTATTTTTTTCGAAATAGGCATGGAAAGTCACTTTGACGCCTGTTGAGATTCACAGACGAAGAGTGAGGCTATAGTGCGATCTGTCACGCACTTCGAGTTGCGCATCTCAACTTCCGTATGAAGACTTTATACGGCAGCTTGGGAATGCGCACTTCGAACTGCGCATCCAGACTGCCGTATAAAGACTTTATAGGGCAGTTCTGAAATCAGCCATATAAAGTGCTACTTTGTGGATCGAAAACAGGCGTCATAAAGTGACTTTTCAATGCCTATGCCGAAAAAAGACTTATATAGGGCAGTTCTGAAATCAGCCGTATGAAGTGCTACTTTACGGATCGAAAACAGGCGTCAAAAAGTGACTTCTCGTCATAGTAGGCGTGAAGTACGCACTTGAGGCCCCGTTTTGAGGGCGTAAAGTTCGACTTTACGCCCGGTCTATGTGAACAAAAACTATCCCTACGCACGACGCCCAACGTGAGAATAATTTTTATTCACATACATCGGGCGTAGAGTCGAACTTGACGCTTGCTTGACTCTTGACTTGACGCTTGCTTGACGCTTGACTTGATGCTTGAAACAAGGCCAAAAATACGTTATACTTCACGCTACTATGACGAAAAATATTATTAGCACCACGGGCGTAATTAAACTTGACATCCTCGTGAATCGCGCGGTCCTCGGGCGTAAAGTTTAAGGTGCTTCCATACGCAATTTCACCAGACCTGGAAACATCGTTGAAAAAGGTGTTATTAAACGCAATATCTCTGCCTGGACACCGAAATCAATTGAACAAAATGCGTCGTGCAATTCTATGCGCTATTACAAACACGTACGGCCCAAAACATGTCCGTTTTACATTGAAATAGAGAAGATATCCATTGTAAAACGCTTATTTTTTACACTTGATGATTTTCTATCGCTCGGAATGATGGCGAGTTAGTTGTGTTTAGAGGGTTTTTGAGGTGTCGGTGATGGTTCCGAGATGGCGTGGCTCATCTGTACATATCCCTTCAACGAATTTCTAGCGAAATAATTTATTGTCAACAAACGAATCAAACCTAACCTAACGAAGGTGAATATAAATGACGTCATTTATACCGCCACTGTATTTCGTTGATGCACTTACCAAATGTTACGGTTTGGTTAGTCTATTGTGTATCCTGACCACAATAACAACATTCTATGACAATTTCAGAATACACGCGTATTTATCACTGACAGCTTATTCTGTCCCATTTGATCGAACAGTGATCCGAGTCGTAGATTCGTGCGTCACGCCATCTCGGAAGTGTCACCGACACCTCAAAAACCCTCTAAACACAACTAACTCGCCATCATTCCGAGCGATAGAAAATCGCCAAGTGTCAAAAATAAGCGTTTTACATGGATATCTTCTCTATTTCAACGTAAAACGGACATGTTTTGGGCCGTACGTGTTCGTAATCGCGCATTGAATTGCGCGACGTATTTTGTTGCATTGATTTCGGTGCCCAGGCAGAGATATTCCGTTTAATAGCACCTTTTTCCACGATGTTTTCAGGTCTGGTGGAATTGCGTATGGAAGCACCTTAACTTTACGCCCCAAATACGGAAACTACTATTTCAATGCCTATGCCGAACAAAGTAATCAAGTCCAAATTTTACATGATTTTTAGAGAAGTAAATCATCTTTTGGGGAAATCGGGTCGCTTGAATTTGTCGATGGATGTCTCGAAAGACACATACTTTGTTTCGTTGCTGTTGAGTGACACCCAGGAATCTATGTGTTCTCGGAATCTGTAGAGCAGCTCCACATTGTCGACGAGACCGAATGTGCTGTTCGAAGAGTCTGTAGGGTTGTCGACGAAGTTTTCATCTTCAAGGAAGTAAGGAACTCCGTTGATATAGAAGCCGTCCACTCCTCTATCCAGCCAGAAATAGAGCACATCCTGCAAGATAAAGTTTTCACTAATTTTACGTGCCACTCGATGAGGCCAATTGGATGCTGACAATCAACTTTAGGGGACCATTCCAGTCTAACATTATTTGAAAATAGTTTTTTTTCTTTTCATTATCCAAAAATATGAACTTTGATGAACATGCTGTTGAATTTTGGCCACAAATTCGGATTATTCCGATCGCTACAGCCTTTCTTAGAAAAAGGGATTCGACCAGCTGCGTGAGCCCTGGCGCGGACAGTGCGAATGGAAAAAAAATAAAGAAAATTGCTGACAATGAGCAATTCGAAGAAGCCAAATGAAGATTGTACGGAGCTGCATCGCCGATTGATCGTAAGTAGACAGTACATATCGATTGACGAATGCCAAGGGGGCGTAAGCACCAAAAAGTCGGATACTGCCATACGGGCACTGATATATATATATAACTGGATCGCGGATAGCCTGTCACCCGTGATTCCTAATTGAACCGAGAACCGACGCCATCTTTGACGCCCAAAAGTGTGGGAATTCAATTAGGACCCCCACCGATCAAACTTTTCGTGGATGGCGCTAGATTTCGAGGCTCCGTCATAGCGGCGGTTTACGATTACATACGCTAACGCGATGTTAGTGTGACTGCTCGTTTCCATGTATGCGTTGAGCTGCGTTACCGCGCAGCAAAACGCATGCGGTGAGACATTAAACAATATTTCAACAATCAAAATCGCACTGCCGCATGCATATAGCCGCGCGCAACGTAGCTCAACGCATAAATGGAAACGACCAGTGAATAGTTTGTGAGCGTGAGGTTGCGTGCGCCGTTTGAATTTATGATTTGAATAGTTGAATGATGTTAGGTTATTCAAATTGCGTGGCGCAACCTCACGCATACAAACGCATACAAACTATTCACACTAACATCGCGTTAGTGTATGTAATCGCCGCCATGACAGAGCCTCGCAATCTAGCGCCATCTACGCAAAGTTTGATCGGTGTGGTTGATATCATAGACTTATAGAGATAGACTGCGCGCTCTTATGTGCTGGCTGAAGCTCATATTGAAGGACAGCAATAGTGCCGGAGAGATTCTTTCTTTCTCGCACCGCGTAAGGAGTGGGGGCTACAGCGAATAAGGGGAACGACGCCGCACTATACTAAGCCTGCCGTAACAGCCATGCCGTTTATCCCCACCAACTCACTGACTAGAAAAAGACAGAATCTCTCCAGCTACAGCTCTCTCTTTCTAATGAGTTCTTCAGGTCTTCTTATAGTAACGCGCAGTCTATCTCTATAAGTCTATGGGTTCATATAGAGATATAAGAACAGAGTACGGGAGTCAACGGAGCGCCCGTAAGTGGCAGCGATATCCGAATAGAAAGAGAGACAAGAACTAGGGGGTTGGATGGTCCTTGTTTAATGACGCGTGCGTAATGAGCGACTGTATGAACGCAACACTGAAGGCAGGTTATGTTCTTGTCAACTTGTCAACACGATCGCACAGCGCATGCGTCATTAAACAAGGACACTCCGACCCCCTAGTTCTTGTCTCTCTTTCTATTCCGATATCGCCATTGCGGCTGACTCCCGTACTCTATTCTTATATCTCTATGGTGGGGATCCTAATTTCAGGCGCATGAAGTTGACTTCATAACGCGAATTCAATCACACGTTCGGGCGCTGACATACATACTATCACATGTTTGGGCGTCAAACATGGCTGCCCCAAGGCTTCTAAGCCTACTTTTTTCCAACGCTGGCATGGGCTATCCTTCATCCAGTTAGTATATACATCAGTGCATACGGATGTAAGCACTGATCACTATCCGGGTCAAAGGAGAAGAGATTTATACAGCCAAAGGGTGCAACGGCGCTTACGCCCGTATGGCCGTAGGAACTCGATGAAATTGAGAAATTCGTCCAATCCGATGGGTCAAGCACTCTCAAAATTAACTCACACTACAAATTTTCAGAACATTTGAAAGCTTGTCAATGATTTTTAATGATTTCCAAGATTCCAAATAATTTGATAGGGTTTTCAAAGATTTCAAAAGATTTCAAAAGATTTCAGATAATTCCAAGCGATTTCCAATTATTTAAAAAAATTTCACATAATTTGAAAATAGATCAGATAAAACAAAAGTTTTCAGGAGAAGATATGCCCCTCTGGCAGTATGATTTGACCAATTTCTCAAGTTCGTCAAGCTGCTCCGGCCATACGGGCGTAAGTGCCGTTCATGCTACGCCTTTTCGACTGTATAAATATCTTTCTCTCAGACCCGCCAGGTGAAGCGCTCACGCCCGTATAGGGGCCGTCCGTAAATGATGTCACCATGAATTTCACTTTTTTTTTACCCCCCCACCCCCCTGTCACACTAAGTCGCAAAGCTCAGACTCCCCCCCCCCCCCCCCCTAAAGGTGACGTCACAAAACTTCCATCTACCCCCCCTCTAATAATAAAGAAAAAAACATTGAAACTTTTTGTTATCTCAAAAAATGCTTTGTTAATATTCCAAATAATCTTACTGCACATATTATGTGGAAAATTGAAATTTTTAAATGTGACATCACATTTGGATGTCTCCCCCCCTCCCCATGTCACAACCTGTCACATTTTCGGTCTCCCCCCCCCCCCCCCCCCCCCTTGAGTGGTGACGTGATTTATGGACGGCCCCATAGCAGTAAGAATTAGAGTTTTGTTTAAAATGCCGCTTACGCCCCTTTGGCATTTGTCCATCGATATGAACATCCCGTACTTGAAGCTTTGAACGCGTTTTTCTCGGAACGTCGTTTTTCAAAACGGTGGAAAATTTTAAACGAAGAGTTTTAGAGCTTTCCGTCTCAATTTTTGCCCCATCATTCTCCACGCCATTCTTTAATGTCATACGAGAGCTTTTTTTTCTTATTTGATAATTTTACAGTTTTTGGAACGAATAACTGTCGTAAAAAGGCCCATTTTGACACTTAATTTTGAAATGGCTATCATTTTGATAATTTTAATTTTAATTTTCAAAAAAATCCCCCGTGTGCCTCTAGAGTTTTTCATACTGATGAATAATCTTTTTGGTTTTGTTCTTTCAGACGATTTTTGAAGGAGAAGGAGTCTCCACCGCCTGGCGTTGATTTTTGAGGCATCATTTTGCTGTGGCTAAGAAAATTGTATAAAAAATAACAGTCAAAAATCAAAATAGTATATTATGTATACAACATAAGTGCTTTGAAAAAACGAAGAAAAGTTGGACTGATTTATCTAATTCGATTAAAGAAAAAAAATCAGCAAAATCAGCAAGTTTCATGCCCGTCACACGATGGAATGATCCATTAAGAAAATAGGCCCCCTGCGTAACATACAGACACGCTACTAGTGTGCGTGAGAGCTGTGTACATATACGGCCGACAGCGCCGCCTGACGTGGATGCCTGCCATAATTTGGATGCCAATTTCATGCATGCATACGCCCCACAAGCTTAGTTTACTTTGCCTGTATGTTACGCAATGGGCGTATAACACTCTCCAAATTTTGTTACCAATAGTTCTTGGATCACATCCTCGTTTCTCAAGTCAAAGTCTGCTTCATCTGTGGAAAACTGGTGTAAGTACCACTCCTCACGAATCTCATTCCATTCCCAAGCAGATTCTTCCCCATCGACAGACAGCACGCTTTTCTGAATATGGAACAAAGAATACGTCATGATTTTCACCGAATATTCGAACACTTAATAGAAAATTTGCTGACCGCAGTTATATATTACTATAGTTGGTTCTATGATCGCTTGCATTTATTCAATCAGTTTACGCGGTCATCAGTGAATTGATTTTAATCATTAGTTGCTAACAAATATGGGGGGCTTGTATGAAAAGTATATTCTCACGTACCCAATTGTTCGGTTCGACATTGCTTCCAGTCTCATTGAGTGTTCCGTTATGCCAGACATAGTAGTTGGTGTAGGGATCGATACGATAAATCGAGGCATTGAACCAGGGATGTTCGATGCTTGAATGATTAGGGATGAAGTCCAGGATGACCTTGAGACCTAAAATTATTAATTTTTCTATCTAGGGCACATCTTTAGTCAACGAGGAAATCCGAAACGGAAATGTCCAACAGGTGGACGAAAGAAGGAATCAATGACGACTTACTGCGTTCGTGAGCCGCCGTTATAAGCTCATCAAAATCGTCGAGGTCGCCGTATGTGGAGTCGATGCTTTCATAATCTGACACATCGTACCCAGAATCTTTCAGAGGCGAGGGGTAAATTACGTTCAACCATATTGTCTCTACGCCCAGCTCCTCGAAGTGATCCAAATCGTTTATTATACCTGAGGGTGAAACGAAATTCGGTTGTGTTTACTGCTCAGTGTCACTGAAGCCTTGATAGTAATTAGTGAAGTTCAATGGACTCTATTTCTACTGACAAAGTGTTACGTTGGAGAAATGTCTTCCTTTCGAAAAGTCTGGCGGGCCGTGTAGGTACATAAAATCACTGGTACGCTGTGAAGAAATACAGTCCGCTCTGATAATAGGGCCGGCTATGGGCGGTTAGGGGAGTATTTTTCCTGGAACTCGGGTACCCCCACTACTGACGCGCGTTCACGTCGTCGAAATTCATTTTGCACTCCGGTAATAGCGCCGCCGTGAAATTATATGCTATTTCATTGAGCGAACGTTCGGCCCTATTGACAGAGACGAATATGAAATCCGAGGTCAGTCAGTAGTGGGGGTTGAGCTCGAGCGAGAACCTGGGGAAGCGGCCCTATTGATAGTGGCCCTATTATCGGAGCGGACTGTATTCTATTGACTGATGTACAGTTTCACCGATGATTCTGAGACTAAATTATTAAAATTTATTCATCAATTCTTCCGAGCAAAATGACGTTTCCCTAACAGCGTGCGTAAAATTCGTCAGTCCCGCATTGTTGAACCGATAACGCCAACCATTTGTGCAGGCTACGGGCTACGGCCGTAATTCCATTTGTTAGTTAGCGTTATCACAGAGTCGAGTTTCGCTTGAGTTCAATTGTTGGTTGTTGATGATAAAGGTTAGCGACCTTGTAATTTGTTGTTTTTCATTGCTCCTGTGATCAAACTTCGCCTCATTTTTTTTATTCAAGTATTAATTTTCAATTTTACTTAATATATCGTGGAGGGCGTCGCCCCCGCCCCCCTCCTAACCCTCCTTTGAGCCTATTTCAGGTGCCTTGCAACCCTCCTTTGGGCCTATTGCAGATGTGTCACACAGTGGCGTAGCAGTCGGAAATGGCGCCCAGGGCACGCATCAAAGTTGCGCCCCTTCGTAAATTATCTTAATATGAAAATAAATACTCTAAATAAAACAGTCACAAATCTGACTTACAAAATATGTTTTTTATTTTCTTTATAACGAAAGTAGTGGTTTAATTTGAATTTTTAATTTATTAACTGGCGATTTTGGCGCCCCCTTCGAGAGGCGCCCGGGGCACGTGCCCTACCTGCCCCACCCTAGATACGCCACTGGTGTCACAAGGCCTACAGACCCTCTTTTCAGCCTAAATCGAATCTCGCGTAGACCCTACAGACCCTCCTTCTCTAGTAGAATTTCAGCCGGGCGCTAGCGACGGCCGGGCCAGTTAAACTCATGATTAACCAGCACCTAGCCAGACAATTAATAATTAATAATAGTCGAAAAAAAAAGAAAAAAACGAAATTTGACAGATATTATTGTCAGATAACCCAACCTACGCATTATTATGTTGATAAAATCGTATTATAACGCACTCAAAAGATCGCCGCATTTTTCGTCCCCGCCGGGATTTGAACCCACATCCGCTCGGTTCTAGTCGCACGCCCTAACCACTACACTAAACTATCGTATAGCACAGGGTCCGGCACCACCGGGCTCTCAGAGCCAGCTTGGCTCTAAGTGTCAATTACTACGGCCGTGAGTCCCCTCGGTCTACCTGAAAACGGTCACCCGTCTTTACCTGGAAGTGCGATGGTAGGGGCACCGTTCAGGAGAAATGAAAGGAACTGAGGGGTGGTTTGCTCTATTTGTGTCCGACCTAAACCGGTTTCGGTGACGTTCACCTCTCTTCGCACCCCTCTACAGCCTATGAGCTCACGACCTCCCAGAATGTGGAAATCGCCCAAGTTGAGCGAAATTCTGAGAATTATTTCCACATTACGGGAGGTTCAACTGTATTACGAATAATCACTAAATATTATACCGTGGATCTTCCGTTTACGCGGTTATCTGTTTATCCGAATGAAATATGACATTTTGTTAGAAAAAAAAGATCCAGGTGGTTCACTAAAATTTTTATGTTTGTTTTGAAACAGTGTTGAAATTACCGTAAAAATTTTAGTGGACCTAGGGAACATTTTTGTTCTCTAACGGTGTACTTTAGCCCGTACGGAAAAAACTACTGAAAGACTACTCAAAAACCACTGGAAAAACTATTGGGGAACTGCTGAAATAACTACAGGGATACTACTGATTACCACTGCTGTTTTTCGATAGTTCTCAGACTGTAAATTCGCGAATGCTGGCGACTACTAGTGAGTGGTAACTACTGATGAGTAGTTACCATTTGCGAGGAGTCTACTATTTAACCTGAGGGGTGTGTGGAAATTACAGTCGAGAACTTACCAAGCATGTCTATCTAGTTCTCTCGGCTGAAAAAAAAAAAATTAAATTTCAGGTGCGCATTTTATAAATTTCTACATGCAGATGGACAAGCATTGCAAATTCGTTGAGAAAAACGCCATCCGGTTTTTCGGATATAACCGGGATTTGAACCCAAGTCCGGTCGCACTCGCTGTATTACTAGTCGCACGCTTTACCCACTACGCCAAACTGCCCTATGGTTGGTTGGTTAATATTCCCTTATTTGTCGAAGCTCATGATTAAGGGTTTGAATTGAATTAAAATAAGAGGGGTTAAAAAACTGAAAGTTTTTTGTAATAGTAGAAGAATGCATAGGTATACATATTTGTAAATGACCTTATCTGATTAAATACAGGTTACAATTTTCCATAATTTGAGATATTATTATTTTTATATAACCTTCATGTGTACAATTACCAATTATTCAACCAAATACTTTCGACATTTTTTCTCTAATTATTTCTCTCTATTGTATCTTTTGTTTTATTTTAATTCTTCGATTAATTTTTTGTTCTCTTTTGTTTTCAATTTCTATCAAAATATGGATCGAGATGTCGGTTGACATTTTTATTTCGAAAATTATTTTTTTCACATCATGGGGCAAACGAAATATGTACCGCATTTTTTCCATTTTTGTCTTGTATGATATGTCAATTTTGAAGAATTCCAAAATAATGCGACTTACTTTTTTTTTATATCAGACAAATGTCCTTATTTATAGCGTAGTCAATTGAAGCCTAATTTGGTTGGGAAATAATTGAAAAAAAATGTGTTATTGTTATAGATGTATTGAATCAAAAAGCGGATTATTATACAAACGGAAGGTATTAAAACGATCATCATGTCAGTCATTTGAAGTTGGAAAAAGAAAATTTATGATTTTTTCACAATAATAAGATCTTTTTTTTTTAATATTTGCAGAAGAAAGATATTATTCAAAACCGAAATGTTGACTGAAATCATTCATATTTGAGAGAAATGGAAAATAAAATTAAAAATTGAAAAACATAATAAAAATACTGAAGCTGTAATAGATTCAGCCGTGAATACTCACAGTACTGCTCAAATTAGTTACCACTAGCAGTAATCACTACTTAACTTGTTAAGTAGGATATGAGTAAACTACTGAAGCTGTAGTAGATTCAGCAGTGAATACTCGTACTACCCAGCAAACCAATACATAACTGATACATAACTGTAAGAGCACATCTAGAGATCGGAGTAATGTAACATAGTTATGTCTCTGATATGCGATATATCTTTAGAATGTAACATATTGTTTACATAACATAAGATGCATGAATGATACGTAATATTGAGGGCATCACGAAGTAACAATGTAATATAACAAAGTTACGTAGAGGAGAAATAACATAACTTCAGCTCCGTGATGTATCATGTACATTACATGAGACCCATAAGTGATACATAAAATTGAAAGCATCTTCAGGGATCCGGAAATATAACATAGTTACATACATGGGACATAACATTTCTGCAAATATGACATGTGTCGTATATATAACATCAGACCCATGGATGATACGTAACAGAGATGGCAACACCAGGGAACAGAGTCACATAACATAATAACATCTATGATACGTGCAATATCTTTAGTTCTGCAATTGAAACATCGCAAAATAGGATATCCGTATCTGCTGGCGATAATTTCTGAAACGAATGTAAGTGACTAACATGATAGTACGCATCAATCGAGGCATAAACGCTTCAGAACTGTTAGATAGCGAGATCGAAAATATAGAGAAATCTAGCAGTATTCACTACACGATACTGTGGTGTAGTGGCGAGAGCGTGCGACTACTAATCCAAGCGAGTCCGAGCGATCATGGTTCGAGCCCGGGTTAGGTCAAAATAATGATGTCGTCTTGAATGAACTAAAAATGCGTTTTAATCTACCTGTGGTTGATTATAAATTGTTACCATGTCATATATACACCATAGATGATGGAAATTAGTAATAATAACGGCTTTTTATTTAGCTTTTCCAGTGTGATAGTTAATTGTATCAGATGCATCTCCAATATGTATCTGATACATCTTTCAACATGTCTTTGACATATCTTTGATATGTCTATGATATATCGGCGAGCCGTCGCTGATATGTATCACCATCACATGTCTAATAAATTGATGATACATCCAATGTTGCTGACATCGTGCTGTACCAGTAACATACTTTCTTATGAGTTTGATACATAACGTGTAACATTCGTTACATAATATATACGTATTTGATACATGTTTTGGTTTGCTGGGTACTGCTCACAGTAGTTACTACTAGCAGTAGTCACCACTCGACTCGAGAAGTAGGATATGAGTAAACTACTGAAGCTGTAGTAGATTCAGTAGTGAATACTCGTACTGCTGCTCACAGTAGTTACTATTAGCAGTAGTTCCTACTAAGGGGTATGCTATTTACTGAACTTACCTCTCACCTCTACACGGAGAGAAATTTATAGTAAATTTTCTCATACCGTATAGTGGTTGTGTCATATACTTTCAATATGACGATTGTTCCTATACTTTATACACGTATAACGTATAGGAACTCGTATAGGAACAATCGTCATATTGAAAGTATATGACACAACTACTATACGGTATGAGAAAATTTACTATAAATTTCTCTCCGTGTAGGAGTGACTACTTAATTAACTGCAAACCTTCAGTAGTTACTACTTAGTTACTACACCGCTTCAGTAGTAACTACTGAAAATCCAGTAGTTTTTTCCGTACGGGAGGGTCGCCTTTAAAAATTGAATTTATTCATACGCCCCCTAAAAAGTTTCCTTTTTGTGCAAAAGCATAAGGGATATTTGTTTTTTGTTAAAAAAATGGAAAAAAAAAACACGTGCAGGCAAACGATCAAAGTTTTTGTTGTGATGAATTTGTAGTTTCTCAAAAATGTGTCACAAAATATGCAGATTTGACAGAAGATCGAAGAAAAAAACATTCAATTGTTTCAAATTTTTTTTCAATTTTTTT
Source organism: Tenthredo livida (assembly GCA_963992785.1). NCBI lineage: Eukaryota > Metazoa > Arthropoda > Insecta > Hymenoptera > Tenthredinidae > Tenthredo > Tenthredo livida. The sequence continues at coordinate 9,334,899 of OZ023073.1, forward strand.
TTTCAGTTTTTTTTGGCAAATCTGCATATTTTGTGACACATTTCCAAAAAACTGCCGATTCCCCAAAACAAAAACTCTGATCGTCTGCGGCACGTGTTCTTTTCATTTTTTCAGCAAGAAACAAATTTTCCTCATGTTTTTACACAAGAAGTAAACTTTTTGGGGGGCGTAAAAAAATGTTCTCTCTTAAGGGCCACGCTAGTGTACCTATATATTCCATATTTTACAAATCCGGTAAACCGATCGAGCAGTGATATAGAGATCTATTATTGTGAATTCACAACTGATCCTGAGAGGGGCCGTTGTGTTGTCAAGGCTTTAGCGTTGAGCGCACGCTTACGAGATTTCATTGCACTTAAATTTAGCAAGATATGCGTTATCAATATCTGTGGATTACGTCTTTTTGTGTAAACTACAAAGTTATGGATGTAATAAACTAAGACCCGAAGTTGAAAGTAGTAGAGTTTCAAAAAAACAAATCCCAGAATCCAGATTACTGCCTTGACCCTACGTAACCTCCTTTGAATCCAGTCTCCTGCCTTGACCCTACATAGCCTCCTTTGGATCCAAAGTTGTTGGTCCTGATTGTTCTTGGCCAGCATTGGATCCAAAGTAGGCTATGGAGGGTTAGAGTAGGAGACTTTGGATCCAAAGGAGGTTACGTAGGGTGAAGACAGGGATCTTCGGATTCAAATGAGGCTACGTAGGTTCATGTCCGCGAGATATTTGAGATCTCAAAGAGGTCTAGGAGGATCATCGTAGGGTGAAGTGGAGCGAAAGGAGGTTTACCGGCAGCGCTGAATTCTGCAAATAGGGCCTAGTAGGTTCAACGGAGGGTGGCGGCTCATGCATTACAAAGAAAAATAGGTTCTAGTGGAGTCAAAGGAGGGCTAAAATTTCGACTCGGGATGACATCATCATCAAGCTGCACTTGCACTTGTATTTGCATTCATATCCACTTCGATCAAAATCATTAACGAGAGCAGTCGCTCCAAAGACTTCAATTAGAACCTCTTAGGAAAGCACTCGCTTTAGAACTAGTAGACTCAAAATTACTTCTTCACCTAACTGTACGAACTTGTAAATCATTTATATAGGTGGTTTCACCATCGTTTAAACACTACCAATAATCAATTATCCAGTATCCTCATATTATTCACTTCGATCACCTAGTTACCAGTACCTTAAGCCAGGTTACCATGAGGTTTAAAAACGAGACACGAACCTACAATTTCCAACCCCTTTCATATCACGGGTGGTAATAGTTCTATTTCCATTCATAACAAAGAGAAAACTTGCTGGGATGAAATTACTTTGTTTTTCTTTCGGCTTTCCCGTAAAATTTAAAAAAAAAAAAAAATTGACCCATTCGAACCCCTTTTATCAAGAAAACATTTGATAATGTACCATTTCCTAATTTGGGCAGTTTTTTTTTCGTTTGAAAAAATATCTATAAACGGTATTCATAATAGAGTTTTTTTTTTTTTAATAGTGAAGCCCGGCACTCTTGTGCTCTTTGCACTTAATTACAGCTCTTATTCGCTCCGGGATGTTCTGTTACGAACAGTTGATGGGTTCGAGAGGAGAGTTCGGGCATGTTCGAACATGAATGTGGGAATATTCCAACACCGTTAGCAAGTGTTCATAGTACACTTACATGGAGGGTTTGGAGTCTTAAAATACTGTGGAGGGACGAGCCGCAGAGACCTGATCCTTATGAGTGTCACATGCACACGCGCACCAAAAATTGTTCTCACCTAAAAATTATGAACTTTAATGGAAAAATGTTTTCCACAAAAGTTGTTTGTTTTGATTCGACAAATTTTTAGGTGTAAAATAAAAGTTACGTTTCAATTTAAGAAAAACATGTTAGCCATCTCAACTCCACCATTTTTTATTTTGGACCAAAACAAATTTTTTTTTCGAACGTCCCCCTTCGAACACTCAAAGTTTCATTCCACTCAATACTCGATCGGAGTCGTATTTTGCGAGATAAATCAGGTGTAAGATTAAAATGGAACACCCGGTATACCTACATAGTGTACTATATGAAATTGAAAGTCAATTTCTTTCCGATGAAAGCGAACGTTCAAATTCAATGGGAATTCCCATTCATTCCCATCATTCGAATCCAAAGTCCTCTAAATTTCAGATTTTTCCATCGAGTCGTTTCCGAGATCATCAGGCCGACAAACCGACAGCGACAGACAGATCGACATTTTTCTATAAAACCTGTTTTTAAGATTTTAGAGGATCGAGAACGTGAAGATTCGTTGAAATTAGCAAACGTCACTTTTCGACCGAAACCAGTACAGTATAGACTTTCGATAAATGGCCATCTCGTGGAAAAGGCCACTTAATACGTGCGAAGGCGGAATCGCTCGCAGAGCTACTGTGCATGTAGATGGCCATTCATCGAGAGTTACTGTACTTTTCTTAAATCACCATGGGTGATGAGAAGTGAACAAAAAAACAACATCTTGGTGAGACGATACTACGTAGCAAGATAATCACGCGGTAAAATAGGCTCGCGGCGAAGTTCCCACGCGATTTATACCACAACCCCGTAAAGACACACGGCTTGTGTTCTTTTTGAAAGAAAATCGATTCATCATATGACACAGTTCAGTTAAAAATGGGAATTCATTCTTAGGGTGCAGACTTTTGTAAAAAAATCTTCGGCCAGATTCAGAAAATAGAAATAGAAAGATAGAGGGTTGCGTCGCTTAGTAAACCAAATAATAGCCAATTGGATTGAGCCTTCTGCTGTCTTGGCTCGCGCCAAGTTGTGTGATTCAAGGTGCCTCCGATGTCCCCAACCTACGAAAAGACGACGGTTGGCAACTGCCAAGCTCTACAATTATGTCAGTCGACATGTTCTATACCCGGTCTATTGTTAGCGTTGATACTATTAACTGACCTGGTCACCTGGCACCTCAGAAAATGGATTGGTAAATCGTATTCTAAAGATTTAGCATTGAAACAAATTGAAACTAATGGAAATACATGTGAATTTTTCGCCAAACTGCATTTTTTTTTTAAATCGAATACATCTATCAATTTTCCTTTAATATGATGCGCGATTTGAGCTGCTCAGGTATTTTTTCATTCTTCCTCACTGTATCTTTGCTGCAGTTTCATCGGAAAGTCTAGGTATAACTTTAATAGATATTTATGCAACTAAATCAGTGCCGGATGTAGGATATTTTTGAGGACCCGGGGGGGGGGGGGGGGGATGGCAAAACCTACGGCTGCCGCCCTTTACCACCCCTTACCACTAACTTAATCTAATTGTCATCTCAATTTTTTTCCTTTTTGCCGCCCCATGAACGTGTCGCCCGGGGACAGTGGCCCAGCTTGCCCCGCCCTAGATCCGGCACTGAACTAAATGACACATCAATCGTACATTTCCCTGTAAGTAGCATTTTGAATAATAAATGCGTAGATTCGTTTGACTAGAATGTCCGAATTTCGGCTAAAAAATTGTTGCTAATTTCAACACTCCGAATACCTTGACCAATGTCACCTAATAAGATATCGGACCAGAAAACATTCCATGGTGAATAATCACGCTGAGACAACCGGATATAACTTTTGTATAACAGATAAGCGGTTCGACTTCACAGTAAAGCTTCACGTACATTAATACTCATTCTGCACAACCAAGAGATGAATGCACCAGATTATAGTGTGTGTGTGTGTGTGTGTGTGTGTGTGTGTGTGTATACCTTGGCCATTGTCGAATTTATCTGATAATAATCTCAGGCGAACAACTGTGCGATTAGAATCTAATGAAGCCGGAACTTGCGGATGGCCTAAAACGGTCTTTTATTCAATGTTCGTCAAACAATTCTTGATTCTGCATCGTCCAGTTTGATCGAATATATCGATAGCCGTACTTATTACTGGGTAAAAAGCAGGTTGAAGCTTGTGAAATATATGAATCGAACCTATCATCTACAGTTTCAGGAATAAAAATAACGATTTCATTTCAAAACTTTGACCATTTCAAAAATTTAATCTGAGTATTAATGATAATCAGCAGCCCCTGCGGCACCTACTGACGTGAGTTTAGATTTATCTTTATGAAACCCCAAATCGATACGCATTTCTAATAGAAATATGTTGAACTACCGCATACAGATGAAGATATTTGTTCGCCGCTGAAGTGCCTCAATCCTGCCCTCTTGAGATTTACCAAGTTGTTATCGGATATATGAGTCAGTCCACGTCAAGCGGGACACCTTTTTGACCGCATGGTCTTAAAAATCGTCGTCATTTTTTTTTACATATTCTCTGGATAAAATAAATAGATGAAACATTTTTTTTTTTTTTCAACTCGAAGGGCTACAAGGGGTTGAATTTTCGAAAAAACCACCAAAAATCGGAATCGCGCTCTCCTTTAAACGTTATTATCTCTGGTTTCCTCTGTCGTACAGACATCAGCAACAACTCATTTTGAAGCTCTTGAATTGCACTTTCATGTTATGCATTTTTAATTTATATAATAAACAATTTCCTATTTGTTATTAACAATTATATTTTTCAATCGCGATTTACGAGATGACTATCACCTTTGAAAATTCTGAAAAAAATACGAGCATGTTCCTTGATCCATTCTCTACAAAATTTGTAAGTTTTAAAATGGAACTCCGATGGAAACTATATTTAAAAAGCGATCGATTCATGCGGGACGTCGCGCACGGCCGGGTACGTGAGCGCGCCGAGACCGAGGCTTGTTCGCTTTGCATGCAAGGAATACAGGGGCCGGGGCTGTTATACGTTCAAATTCATCAGTCCATTAATTCACGAAATTATTAACTATTTATTTCATTTCATACTGAATATTCGGATTAAAACAACAAAAATACAAACATAGAAATAAAACGCTTAGGTAACTAAAATCTAAAAACATATCACAAATTCGAAACTGAAGCTCCTAGTCGTCGAAAATAAGTGGTAAATATAATGTACTTTTTGATTCCATCAAATAGAATACGTCAGTGTTATTTAATCAATTACGTACTAAATTAACAAAATGAAAAATATTTAATACAAACTCTAATACTATATACATTCAAATAAAATCTTAAAGTAAACCGCAAATTTAATTTTATATATTAACGGTCCAATTACTTGGAAACCAATGCTTCTACTGACTTCTGTGCATATGAATATCTTTTAGCAACAATTTTTTTTTTTGAAATAGGCTTCATGCAATGGAATGTCAATGTTCCACGTACTAACTTCGCTTTTTCGAATCGAGATTGTAATGCAACAGCTTCTTTTTTGTACTCATCATTTGTGAAAAAACCGACGTAGATATTTTTAATATTCGGATTATTCTTTGCCCAGGAAAAATAATTTTGAGGACTATTTATTGGTTCTTGTGATGGTTCTAGACTGCTTTTTGCGGCTAATCTTTTGAGGGCACCCCCAATGCCATCACAAAGCCCTTTCCCGTGTGAAGTAGCAAAGAAGTTCCATTCTGCGCTAACTCCAAAGTCTTCTTCATGAAGACATACGTTCAAAAAATTCTTTTTGTTCTTATACTGTGCGCTGGCCCCATCAGAAAAGTAAATGATTTTATTAACTTCACGTATCTCACGCTTGAGAAAATCCACAAATCTTCGTTGAAAAAGATGGACTGTGACAGTATCATGTTTGAGGCACTCAGAAATTGCAATATAATTCTTGTGTTTAATTGTTCCGTCTTCAATATAAGCTGTATCTCAATTGGTCAAGGGTGGTAAAGGTAAGGGTAAAGGTAACGGCATTCAACACTGATCTATATCTATATATATCTATATACATAGATATATCTTCTATGTCTAGCATAAGGGCAAGTGTACCCTTAACCACCTTTGACCAATTGGGATACGGCTATAGTAGGCAACGAAAGGGTGTATCGTCACTTGATCGTTGTTCCAGTGTGGGTACATCCTGAATCGCGTCTTGAATAACAAAAGCATAGTTTTCGGCAAAATCGCAGACTACTAAACATTCTCCTAGTACCAATTGTTCTTTTCTTTCCGAAAAATAAGCAGATTGCTGCTGAGCAATGAATGCATGTGTCACCAGCGACTCCAGTTGTGCTCGGAGCTTTCCCAAGAAATCCTCCACGGGTGCTTGGATAGTTTCGAGATTTGTTCTATCCACTGATACCCATTGTCTGTACATTACGATATCAATTAATTCTTCCTCGAGTAATTGTTCCAACTGCTGCACTATATTTTCGGTGCCTGGACAACTTATACACTGCCTCAAGTGGCATTTATCTTCGGGTGGGTCGCACATCATTCGTTTCAAACAATCTTTGTAATTGTTCAATGGCTGCGGTGTTCTTGCCGTCAATTTTGCTATTTTAGCACCATCTAACAATAATTTCACATTTTCGTGAATCGCGCATACACAAACTGAATGAGTCCCACTAGCTCCAGGAAGTACACAGTGCTTTCGTCTTAGCTCACAGAACTTCGAAAAGCCGATCTTCAAATCCGAGTACTTTTTCTTAAAGGAGCGGTATGTCTCTTTCAAATTAGTGAGTATCAGTCGCTTTTGTTTATGTGATTTTTGATCATTTTCTTTAACTACAACATAACTTTTTTTTACCCGCCATCACACGACTCATGAGGTCAGATGTATAAAAATCAACAACACAATTCACTATATCTTGGCTCAAGTTTTTACCAGTCTTCGCGTTAGGGGTGGATAGAATTCCGTATTCTTCTGCTGTTTTTTTGGCTACGGCAATCATCCGGTTAGAAGCAGCGAAGTTTTCAGTGATTTTGAGAAACGACCAATTTTTAAATATGGTCAGAATTTGAATTTTCTTATTTCGGTCATTCGTAAGATGAAACTCCTCCTTTAATTTTTCAATTATTTCACATTTTGTGATTTTTTCTTCTGATTCCGCTTCAATTTCCTCTTTATTGTGACATACCTTCGAAGCTAGTGTTCTGCGCAATTTTTCCAATTTTTCCCAAGGATATTTCCTTTGCCCTACCTTTTTTTTAATGATTGGTGATGTTCCTAATCCAATTAAACTCCCATTTAATTTCAAAATATCTACAGATTTTTTACTTGCCGGTGAACTCCCCTCGCTCGACGATTCGATTACTGCACTGCAGGTAGGGGAGACCGGGGACAAAAGTAACAATTTTTACTTAGAGCCCAATTGTAAATTCCACAATCAAGATGAAATAGATCTAATGGCACTTTCAGATAGTATATTCATTCCTCTAATAATAACCAAATGGAAGAATTTGTATATCAGTCTGTTATAGAGTTATAATCACTTCAATCGAACATGGCGATTGTTACTTTCGTCCCATACCTAAGGGAGGAAAGTAACATCTGTTCCTTTCGTTTTTTTTTTTCAAACAGATATAAATCAGTACAGAAACTTCACTTAGTTTTACAGTACTTCACGGAATTAATTATAATGAAGCAAAAAATATTATAATATCCTCAGATAAACTTCATTCATAATAAATCAACAAATTATTGAATATTTATGCAAGAATTATTTATTTTCTTGACTATTATTAAAATAACAAATTAATAACACAAACACGAGAATCTTTTGATCATAGGTAACTTCGAGGCATTCTAAAGATCAATGACAAAATTACAATAGGTTCCTAATAGTGTTATGTTACTTTTGTCCCCAACCTCATTTTCCAAAATGAAAAAATTATAACTTCGGAAAAACGAAGAGAACATAGGACTTCTACGCAGTCATTAATAAAGCGACTTTTCAAGAATAATCTGGCAAAAATTCATGGTAGTATTTACATATTTACTACAGGTTTCCATAAGAATACCAAGTATCGAAAAACTTAGTCAAGTCGGCCAAAAACACAAAATCTCCACCAAAACGTGTAAATTGCACGCGTGGGTGCAATCGATAGCTCAAACTGAAGCAGCATCGAACACGCTTACTATGATGAAAAACACAACTTTTAGATTTCATTGTGTGCGTTGTGGGAGGCCTTGTTACTTTCATGACGTGTTACTTTTGTCCCCGGTCTCCCCTACTAGGTTCAGGACCTTCACTTTTTATAGACGAACTATCGCTGGTTTCAGTGATTTCAGGCATTTTTGCAAGTTTTAATCGACAGTAGTCACAAATTTTCATATTCGTGGACATCCCTCCATCTTTACTGTCTAACTTCCGTAGCATTTCCGGAAGTACACGTCTCAAATTTTTAGCGCATTTCTTTCCGTGCTTTACCAAATTGAATGGATTGAAGCAACAGTCAAAACTTTTCTGTTTTGGTGCCATAATAGTTATTGCTATTATTCGATTTTGATGCACTTTGGAATTTTTAAATATTCTTCAGTCGTGTGAAACTACGTGAACAAAGAATCGATGTGACTTTAGTAAGCGTCAAGACGATACTGAAACAGTCAAATCCTGCAATACATTTATATATTCTAGGGAGGCCATGGAAGGGTGAAAAGAGGGTATTTTAAATACCCGAGGGTTGACACACAGGTGTTCAGTTAATGGGCATATTTATTGCATTACGCGGAATTAGTTTCTCACCTGAGTTCAATTCCAAGTATATGTAACGACGCGCGAACAGGGTCTTGCCGCGCCAACGCTCGTGTACCCGGCCGTGCGCGACGTCTCGCATGAATCAACCGCTTTGGCTTTGGAAATATAGTTTCCATCGGAGTTCCATTTTTAAACTTACAGATTTCGTAGAGAATGAATCAAGGAACACGCTCGTATTTTTTTCAGAATTTTCGAAGGTGGTAGTCATCTCGAAAATCGCGTTTGAAAAGTATAATTGTTAATAACAAATAAAAAATTGTTTATTACATGAATTAAAAATTCATAACATGAAAGTGCGATTCAAGAGCTTCAAAATGAATTTTTGATGATGTCTGTACGACAAAGGGAACCGGAGATATCAACGTTTGAAGAAGAGCGCGATTCCGAATTTTGGTGTTTTTTTCGAAAATTCAACCCCTTGCAGCTTCTAAGCCCTTTGAGTAAAAAAAAAAAAAAAAATGTTTCATGTGTTTATTTTACCCAGAGAATGTGTAAAAACAAATTACAAAAGAATCCGAAAGATCAACGAATATTTTTGGCCAAATCCGTCCCACTTGACGTGGATTGACTCATATGGGGAAATGCACGGAACCTTTGATTTTTTTAAAAAGTGTAAATTGATTTTTTATTTTGAATCACACTTTTTAAACCTTTTTAGGCATGTTTCTAGTAGACTATAAGTGAAGAATATACTCGCGTTACTCATTTGTATTGATCCCTCAAAAAGTTACGGTGAAACAATCGTTTTTTTTGTGACGAAAAGGATTCATTTATCTTAATTTCATCGTTAACACTTATAACATGGTTTCTCATTAATCTTAATTTCATCGTTATAACTTATAACATGGTTTTTTATTCATTTATTTATTAAAAAAAAAAAAAAAAATCATTTTTTTTCCAATTTTTTTTTTTTTAATTTTTGTATTTTTACTTACAATACGAATACGCGTTTGTATTTATGAGATCTGAAAAATTGCACATTTTACTGCTATTTTTAACATCTCACAAAAAAATTCGAATATTCATTGATCGAATAAAACTGTATAATATTAGAAGTACCGAAAGCTATTTAATGTAAAGGTTTTCGTAGTAGATTTCTACAATGAAGGTTCACGGATTAAAGCACGTTCTGACGAGTAAGAAATAAAATTGCAGCTTTGCCAACGAAAAAACATGATTTTAAAAAATAATTACGCGGGTATACGCTCGAATCCTTTTTATAAAGCTATCTGGACGTGAAATAAAAATTTCAACTTTTGGATTCCTCAAAAAGTTATAAACGAAAAGGTAAAAAAAATGTTAACCACCAAAAATGGAGTATCGCTACTTTGAGTGCGAATCATGGTGAAACGTTGAATGGCACACTTGTATAACATCAATTACTTCAAGAGTCTTAATCAGAAGAAGATTTTACCAAATTTTCAAATCGATTCATAAACCCCTTAAAAACTCAGAGGCGAAAAACGAAAAAAGGAATTCAGAGTATCGCTTGAAAATGTGCAATTTTTCAGCAATTTCATTTTTCGAAGTCTCCCAGAAATATGTGGATCACTCTTCAACCGTTGAATATCATTGAGTTGGCTAGTAATATAATCGAAATGAAGGCCCACATACTTGATACCCACTTCCAATTCTTTTTTCATAAGTAGACAACCGAGTATCAACAAATTTAAAGGTACCGTGGATTTCCCGGTAGAGGTATATCGTATATCGTCGGTGATAGTGCAATACCGCGCAACTGAATATTGCAATACCGCGTGAGTACAAAAAAAAAATATGAGATTTGGTGTGCATTCGATGTGAAAATAAAAAATACATCGAATGCACATCAAATCTCATTTTTTTTTGTACTTACGCGGTATTGCAAATGTTAGTCACGCGGTATTGCACTATCACCGACGATATATCGGAAGAATGCCGACGTAATAATGATTGATTGAAAATCGATGGATTGCACTACAGTAGAACTCCTCCTATGTATTCGAACCACTTAAATTCGACTTCCCCTATTTCAGAGGGGAAGTTGCTCCCCTACTCTTTACCTCTTCCAATGCTCCTATTTTACCGTGCAATATATAGAGCATATGCGCAGATAGCGACAGAGAAGAGTTTTTATAGTAAATATTCTGATGGAGAGGGTAACCCGTAAATTCTAAGAATTCTCGGCCGCGTAGCTTCGAATATATAGGAGTTCTACTGTATATCATTTTTTTAACGTAAAAATAACAAGAAATATTGAACTATGCGTAGTTCTTTAATCACAGTAAGTGACCGGGCCGGGCGGTGAATTTATGCGTTCTAATCTTCGGCATTTAAATGTTAGAAATTGATGACAATATTGATTGCAATTAGTCGCATGACCATTGCCGTCAGATAGTTGGAGCCTATAATTCAACGCTGATTAATGAGATCAAAGAGGCTACGTATCACTTATCTATTAATCCTTACCGCAATATCGTTCTTCGCTCTATATATGATTGATTACTGCACCGAAAAGTAACGCAATATAAGTACAATTACGGTTTTGGAATTGTGAAATCGAATAAGCATTCGGAAATCGATTTCTTGACAGTCAGGATTATTAATTCAAATTCATCGAAAGCAAATTCACTAATTTTAATCACTGACTTTCTGCGTGAAGATCATCTGCGTGAAAATCCACATTCAGACAGTGAATCATCATCATTTTGACTATTGACGTCACGATCCCATGGATATACTAATTTTCATTGAAAAAATTTGCCATTATTGATAATGACCATCTATTATACTAGGTTTTAGATACTGATGTTTCGGGATTAGCCGATTATATTTGCTATCGCTAATTCCGGCTGGCCGATTATCGTGTGTACCTACAGTCGATCGGAACAAAATATGGTAGTATACCTGAGCGCCTTGGGTTAAGGCTACCAGATCTGAACGAGTGCAATGTGGGACACCGCCATTACCCCCCCCCCCCCCCCCACCCTCCCCCAAATAATGCATGGACACAATCATTTAGTTCTTTTATTTTCTAATTAACACGATAAAATAACGTTACATCTCACGGGCGTTCTGGGGACTAATATCATGACATTAGCGGTAATGGCTGCTTCCATCCGTCGACAATCGTGAAAATTACCACAAAATCGTATATTACAACTACCCCCTTTATCGTTGTCGAAAACAGAGATTTTTTGGGACGGTTGTGTTCCGAATTCCATATAGAATCGGGCTACGACGGCCGATTTTCCATTTTTGATGCGTAGGCCTTGATATAAGTCGAAATAAATGGCACGCCCACACTTTTCGATGAAAAAAAAAAAAAAACATTCTGATTTCATTCGATAAAACGTACCAGCTCGAACTCATTACTCGTCAAACATCGGCTGCTGAAAAGACAAGTCGATTGATAACCCCGTTTCGGAGATATTCGAGAAAGTAGACAGGCTGGTAAAAATCAAGTAGACCCTCCTTAAGGCCCATCCCTAGACGCCCACCTCCTTTTGGTCGAAATGTGTCACATTTCGATTATTATCCGAGCCCAGGCGTCGAAACTGCAAAAAACAGAGGCTTAGCGCAACTTCTATTTCAATTCCGAACACATACGTCCAAAAAAATGTTCGTTTCGTGCGAAAATAGAGTCTACAGATGGTTTTTACATTGTCCGCCGAGGAAATCGAATTCGAATAATTTCGTAACAATGTAAAAACCATCTGTAGACTCTATTTTCGCACGAAACGAACATTTTTTTGAACGTATGTGTTCGTAATTGAAATAGAAGTTGCGCTGAGCATCTCTTTTTTGCAGTTTCGACGCCTGGGCTCGAATAATAATCGAAACGTAACATATTTCGACCAAAAGGAGGTGGGCGACTAGGGATGGGCCTTAAGTATACCCAAGGAACGAATGTAATTATAATTGATTTCGCCTCGGTCTTACCTATACGTTATAAAAAGGTATTCAACTCACAGTTATAAGAATACTACAAATCTGCGGCATGAAGTGAAACAATAATAATTCATTATTTTTCTATGTTAACTGCAAAGTATAGAATATAATTCGCATAATACGCGGCCTCGAGTTAGCATGAAATTTTTTCCAACATTGAAATCAGTTTTAAAGTCGCTAAAATTAGTTTTTCTCAGGTGAATCGCGCCAAAACATTTACCGCGGTCCTAATTCACGTGGGCACAGTGGGATTTGATCGTTTCGTAACGGCTCAAGCATCTGCTTCAATGTCATTTGGATCACTCACACTTACAGACACATGCACATACACAGGCCTGCATGACCTAGAAATACTGCGAAGACGTTAAGGGGGAGCACTAGTCGATTTGTTACCGGCCTGTCTATTTTCTCGAATTTCTCCTAAACGGGGCTATCGAACAAATTGTCCTTTTGCCAGCCGATGTTTGACGAGTAATGAGTTCGAACTGGTACGTATGATTGAATGAAATCGGAGTTTTTATTTTTTTGAAGGCAAAGTGTGGGCGTGCCATTTATTTCGACTTATATCAAAGCCTACGCAACATCAACAAATCAACACAACCATCCCAAAACATCTTTGTTTTTGACAACGATGAAGTTAAGATCACTGAACTCTATTAAGTTCAGTGGTTAAGATTCGCCTTCTATTGTTGTTAACACCCACGAGTTTTTTTTTCTGAACGTTTCGAAAAAAAATCGCATTGAAATGAAATATTTTGGTATGTAAAAATTGAATTCATTGAATTCATTGAACATCATTGGTCCGCCCCGATATTATCAATGTAGAATAGTTATTAAAAATTTGAGGAAGTTTGGATTAACGATGCGATCTATACCCCACGAGGAGTAATATTTTTTCGCTGCTATCAATCTATGTATAAATCAAAGTCCGTGAAGTTTAGAATAATTTTGAATTATGTGTCGAAATGCTAGTAATCTGCAGCTGCGAAACAACTGAGTCGATAGAATATTGTATTCACAGCGTACTGGTGATTAAAAAAAAAAAATTACTTTCAAGGGGAAAAGGTACACTAGGGTGTTCAAAGAAATTTCTTTTGTTTTTCTAAACTCGCATCAAAATTCCGGTATGAATATTGAGTCATAGGCGAATATATACATCGGTTACAGTTGAGAAAATTCTATCTCAGTACTTTTTTTATAGAGCATGAAATTTCATTTAAGAATCTGTATTCAGATAGTTTATAAATCGATCCTTTTACGAGAAAAAGAATTGAAAAAATTTCAACAATTTTTCTACATGTTGTGCAAATGAAAAATGGAAAAAATGAAATAGGCATCTCTCAATATCAATATTAAGAACTCATATTTGGCTGAGATATTCTATTTGACGGGCTCTATCGGAATTTTGATGCGCGTTTGAAAAGAATGTTGCTTCTTGGAACACCCTAGTGGCCTAGTATACACCCACTTAAGAGGGGTAATAATTTTTCAGCTATTTTTTTTTCCTTCAGTTATCCGTAATTTTAGCTATTTTCATTTGACAAAATAGGCACGGCTTTGTATGTTCGATTAGGGAAAGAGAGTCTGAACTTCTGACTTATACTATGCCCTCTCTTTTATATTTATACTTCCGTTGGCACAGATATAGTATACGTCGGCTTCACTGGCCTCGGCACTTGATTAAAGAGTGCCTCGCAATGAGTTCATGTACCTTTAGGAATCACAATCAAGATGGTCAATTTTTGATTTTCTCCTTTCGTTTGGAGCTCCATATTTTGAAATGTAATTTGGTCAAGCTTAATTTATGGAAAAGAAAAAAAAGTTTCGTGAATTCAGGATTCAGTGAATTGATCAAAACATTATTTTGTAGTCAAGGTGACCATCGATATCTTGAAAACTTCACGGCTCTGGAAACCCAGAATTGATAGTCTCGATAAGATATGCCTTGACACGATTATTTTTTCGAGCTAGCCCAGACAGCACAAACCTCCGAAATATGTCCTATGGATGTCCTATGGACTTATCAACGTCTCATGGAGGTGTTATAGATATCTTTTGGAGTGTTGTGCTTTCTGGGAGCTGTTCGTCGAAAATTGCATTCGTCTTTAGTCCTGTTAGCACATAGTACTGCAACCCCAAGATTATATAATGTGCGCTCCTCCTTTGATACTATATATCCACATTAATTATTTCTACGCCTCAGGATACACATGTCTCGAATTATGATTAACGACGAAATTGATTGATCCTCTGACGTCTGCGATGATAGATTATAACTAACCGAAATGTCACGGGATACCATTTGTATAATCGACGAAACTCAATAATTAATTATCCTTGTGGAGCTGATTTTCCGCAGATACTATCCTGTTTGATATTTCTGCAAAATTTTCATAAGTTAGACACTGTGTTGTTTTCTACGTACCCTTAAGATCCCCTGATCCATCGCCGTCGCTGTCCTGGAAGGATCTTGGCCAAGTTTGATAAACGATCGTGTCCTCCCACCATTCCTTATCGGTAAGATTTTGCGCTCCTGTTTGCCCGATGAGGGCTAATTGTAAGATCACCCCAAGGATGATGCTTAAGGACGGCAATGTACTCTGCACGTTCGCCATACTAGCACTATACAGACGAATGATTCTTACCACTTCCATTTATAGATTGGCTCTTGCTAGCGATATCATCGGCCTTATCGGCAATATTATGATAAGGTGAAGGCCTGTTTATATGTAGTTAAAATTTCCAACATTCTTAATTCGGATTTCGGAGATTTTTTCATCCCATAGATTATTCATTATACAGATTGTTATATTCAATCGCTCAACACTCCAGCAGCTGGGTTTACTTTCATTCCTACTCGTTACTCTCTTCTCTTTAGTTTTTTTTTCGACCTTTTATACCGTATTGACTCTCTCCAGATAATTTTTCAACTGTAATCGTCAACGGGAAAATAGTTTTGTTCGATTGAGTCAGTTCAGCAATATTATAAGAAAAATACTAGGAATATCGTCACGTGTGTCATGCATCATTTCTAAATTATGTTAATAAATTCATAACGCTAACCACATATAGGTATGTGACCGACTAAAAAGAAGTATCGATTGTAAAGATTAGAAGCAATTTTGTAGCTGATAAGCCTACAGCTACGGAATGAATTGACTATTTCCGGTTACTTTTAGATTACTGCGATCCCAAACGAGTAATTGCGCTATCGAATGGAATAAAACTTGAAAAGCACACTATTTATTCATAATTCGAGCGAAAAACACGAGAAGAAAAACTAAATCATTCACAGCTATAATAGGACCGCAGCATTAATCTTTGATTAATTGGAACCGACTCTGAACAGATTGACGAACATGATATACACGGAGAGAAATTTCAAGTAAATATTACTTTGCACGTAGAAAAACAAGGTAAATATTACCATGCCACCTAGTATTTAGTCCGTGAAACAAAAAACGTTGGAAATATCAATATGTCACACGGTGAATTCTACTATTTTTCACTGTTCTTAGTCCCATGTTGCCCGGAACTTAATTTCAAGTAATTTTTACTTTTATTCTATTGGCAAGGATCTATGCAGCATGGTAATACTTACCTTGCTGGGTAGTTCGTGCTACCTTGTAGCGATGTGAGCGCGACCAGACAGCAGAGCGTGTCAGTTTTAGGTTATGTGAATATTCGATGCATCGCGCTGAAGCAGACGGCATGGTAATATTTACCGTGCTGGCATGGCTATGATGACATTCTCTCAAAGTTATATCAGAGGGAATTTTTCGATACTGTGCTACATAGTAATTATTACCTGGCTCCTACAGTCGTCACATCTTTGTTTTTCAGAAAGCCTAGTAACATTTACTGTACATTTCTCTCCGTGTATTTAAATTTTTAAGGTCCTAATGGCTGGGAGGCTCTGCGGCGGGGCGGAGTGGAAAATTCACTTTTTTCAAATCGCTTTCTTCTCAGCACTCAAAAATTACGTCTTGACATCCTGAAAACCCACACGAAAGGATTTTTTTTATGAGACCACATTTTGAGGTGCCTAGATGAAGATCACATTTTCACTTCACTTTCAGGAAGTTTCAGACTCGGATATATCGTACCTTCCACTAGAATGCAATTTTCAGCTAACAATTAATATTTCGAATAATGATCTCATTCGCTTCATTTCAAACCTTCAAAAAAACAACAGAAATGTGGTTATTTCTGTGTCATACTCAAACGGTGAAAAGATGCGTTAAGGGGGTATTGTTGTCTAGAAATTTGAAAAAATTAATTATTTTTTTTCATTTTATCATTCCTCAGACCTTTCTTAACACGCTCGTGAAAACCGTTTATCGATATTTGAAAACTTAGCAGAGTAATAGAAATTATAAGCAAGCCGCGCGCTCAGGTAGCGCGGTCGGGAAGCAGCTACGCCCTCGCTTCGAGAAGGGCACCATCCCCTAGGGCTCCAAACAGTATAACGGTAATCCAGTTCTCAGAATTACTTGGAAGAAGGTGCAATCTATAGACCCGGGTTGGCAGATTAACTAGTAAGCATCGATAATTCAATTTAAACCTCATCTAACGGTATTAAAACTTTAAACGCGTTTATCTCAGAACTATGTTTTTCAAATCGGCGCCCACGATATCTCGATAACTAATTGACCGATCGAGCCCAAATTTTGCACATACCTTCGGTAGCCTCTTTCCGAGCCGTGCTAGCAGAATTGAGTCGAACAATGATTTTGGCCACATTTTATAACTCGTCGAATACCCGAAAATGTATGAAATATCGTTAATCAAAGTTTAACAGGCCGCCATTTTGTAACAAATTTTTTTTAAGTAGGGGAGACCGGGTACAAAAGTAACAGCGGGTCGAAAGTATCAAAGCCTCCTACAACGCACACAATCAAATCTAGAAGTTGTGTTTTATATAGTAGTAAGCGTGTTCGATACTGATACAGTTTGAGCCATCGATTGCGCCCCTGCGTGAAATTTACACGTTTTATTGGAGATTTTGTGTTTTTTGCCGCCTCAAGTAAGTTTTTCGATTCTTGGTGTTCTTATGAAAACCTGTAGTAAATATGTAAATACTACAATGAATTTTTGCCAGATTATTCTTGAAAAGTCGCTTCATTAGTGGCGGTGTAGAAGTTCTATGTTCTGTTTGATTTTTTGAAGTTATAATTTTTTTATTCTGGAAAATAAGGTTGGGGACGAAAGTAACACAACACTACGGGGTTATGTGAACCAGGCATTAGGTACCTATTGTAATTTTGTCATTGATTTTTAGAATGCCTCGAAGTTACTTATGATCAAAAGATTCTTGTCTTTTTGTTATCAACTTGGTATTTCAATAATAGTAAGGAAAATGAATATTTGAGTTTTGTTCTTCCATACATATTCAATAATTAGTTGATTTATTATAAATGGAGTTTATCTGATGATATTATAATATTTTTTACTTCATTATAATCAATTCTGTGGAATCCTGTAAGATTAAGTGAAGTATCCGTACTGATTTGCTGAAAAAATCCCGATGCTACTTTCGTCCCCATAGTGTGTTACTTTCGTCCTGACGCTCAGGACGAAAGTAACAATCGACACTTTTTTTTTGCAGCCTTGTAATTGTTAGAGGCCAAGATATATTAAATAAAACTATGATGTACATTTGTAGAGTATAGACGAACGTTTCAGATGGCTATATTCATTTTATCGAAAATATGATTGATAGTTGGAAATCAGAGTTTAAAAAAAAAGTGTTACTTTTGTACCCGGTCTCCCCTACTAATTCTGCTACCACGGCTCAGAATACTCATACAGATTGAGAATATACTTTTCTTTTTTTTTTCCGATGGATACAACATCACCCAGAGTGGGCGCCGATTGAGGCGGTTTTCTGCGGACCATATTGTAAACAAATAAAAAACTACTTGAAAATATTGAAAATAATTTTTTTCGTAATGTAGATACCTTCCCAAAGGAACAATAGATACGTATGTAAGATCTCATCAAGACAACTTCAACGGTTCAAAAGTTATTCCAGCCCAAAAATGACGTCAAAAATTTCGCTCTAGACAACAATACCCCCTTAAGGTTGTTAGCTTGTAGAAATGGTTGTCAACAGATGTGTGTAAAATTTTACTGGCGGATAGCTTGAAACAAGTTCTACAAAATGAGACCAAGTTCATTGAATTTGACCACATATTAGTGATGAAAAAAATGATTGAAGCTTACATTATTTGCATACGTACAGGGTGTAAAATAGTATATTTCGTATCAAGGGCGTAAAATTGTATACGCGCGTGTGATCGCCGTGCACGAGGGTCGGCGAAGCCGGCCCGTGTTGCGAACGATATTTTTCGATGCAGTTGGCGTAAAATTCGATTTTATCCAAGCAGAACAAGTCGTAAAATTGGATTTTACGCCCACTGCAATGAAAAAATTATACATCGCCGCTTTACCAGATGATTCTCCAGGTCGAGATCGGTGAAGATCCTGAAAAATATTTCCTCGCAAAATCGATCTTGACCTTGATTTTCAAGGTCAAATGGGGTTGAAAAATTTTCTGGCCCTAACAAATTCTACTAGTCGAGAGACACAATGCGCTGGGGGGGGGGGGACTCGACGTATGAAAATAACCTAGAACTCACTGCGTACAGGTGGTTGCCCGTTGAGCCCCCCCCCCCCCCCCCCATGTTTATATCAATTGTTCAATAATGAATAAATTACTTCTCATAGCGGGTGGGAAAAATGACGTTTGGTTTCGGTATGTGGCAGTATTTTTCGAGATGCTATTCTGGTCTGAATAGAACCATCTCTTGCTTTTTTGCTAACAGACAGCCGATGAAGCCTCGGTAACTAGCTTAACGGCTCTTTCCACCGCTTGAGTATGAGACGGAAATAACCACATTTCCGTTGTGTTTTTGAAGGTTTGAAATAAAGCCAATCAGATCATTATTCCGAATGTCAATTGTTAGCTGAAAATTGCAGGCTAGTGAGAAGTACGATATATCCGAGTCTGGAACTTACCGGAGGTAAAGTGAAAATGCAATCTTCATCTAGGCACCTTAGGATGTGGTCTGATAAAAAAATCCTTTAGTGTGGGTTTTCAGGATGTCAAGACGTAATTTTTGAGTGCTAAGGAGATAGCGATTTGAAAAAAGTGAATTTTTCACTCCGCCCTACTCTGTAGCCATTGATCATATTTGGTGTCGAATCATTTAAAATAAAGATGAATTGCCTATGCGAATGATTGATATGTAATACATTTGCCTATTAGGTATAAGGTATACAGCTATTTTGCGTCCGAATGAAATTACTCTTACTCACAATCACGTCGAACTTTGACACTCACAATTAATAAACGATGAAGTGATCATTTGATTCACGGTTCACAATCCGTATTCAATTGAGATTAGCAAAATCTTTTCGCAGAACAGCTTTCCTCGCCGATAGCAACACGAGCGACCGACTGCACTGATTCGAATCGTATGCCAAGAGCCGGGGATTCCTTCAGCTTCTGAGTCCTGGCAGACGTCCTAAACTGATCTGTCTGGCGGATGTACACAATTTTATGTATGTAGTACGTACGTATAACATACATACATATACATAGATATCTTGGGAATATTAAGTTATAAAAGTAGTAGTGCAATATTATAGCTATCGCTAATCGTCGGTTGAAAAGCTGAACTCTGCGCTGGTCTCTTCGTATCACCGACGAGAGGTGTTTTATTCTTGTATATACGATTTAGAGCTGCCGAGTCTCATACCGAGACGTCCTAACGTCACGATCATTTACCGGATGATTTGGACGAGCAGGTGATCCAAAATTGAATTCTTTCAGAGGTCATGCATACGTTTAGGATATAAAAATTTGTACAAATTTACGGGGATTGCGTCGACTAAGTCAAATAATACACAGGCACCCTGTTCAAGATCTTTATTCTACGTAATTTGATGTACAAGTCTTGATGCTAAGGGATAAAATATGAGGCTAAGTTTCGAGAATTCATTACGGAAAAACCGCATATGCGGATTTTTTTTTAAATGTATTTTTTTGCAACACTTGCATCAAAAGTTCTGTTTCATGCATCGTCTATACTCTCTAAATTTGAATCAGTGAAAATTCACTGATTGCAGTTATAAGTCTGCCACTAAAACAATCAGTGGCAGACTTATAACTGGAAACCAGTGACTATTCACTGATTGTCAGTAGTTTTTACTGATTCAAATTTAGAGAAATTCAGAGAGTAGGCACTTAGAATGTCTTTTAAACACTAGTGCGAGAAAACTTGCTTTTTTAAAAGCTAAAAGCGCAGTGTTGAAAAGTCTTTTTCATGGCCCATATAGACAGCATAAAACAGAACTCTCGATGTAGGTGTTGCCAAAATAGTGTTCGATACACGTGCGAAACGCGGCAATGCCACTCGTGTGAAGGCGCAGAGCACGAGCCCCAAGTCTCGTCTTCGGGCTCGTACTACGCCTTCACACTCGCTGTGCGGCATTGCCGCTTTTACGCACTTGTATCGAAATAGTATTCTATGCGCGACTGCGCGTGAAGTGCGTGTATAAAGTTGAATTTTCGATGCATGAAGTGTACTTTTCTCAACGCCGTGTGTAAAGTACACATCACGCATCGGAAATTTGATTTCACACACGCACTTTAAGCTCAGTCGTGCATAAAATAGGGTATGCAACTGGTGCGTAACTTTCTCACTTTACGCATTAGTTGCATGTACTATTTCGGTGCTCTAACCGCTCGAAACTTGCGCTTTGATAGAAAAGAACATGCTCACACCGGCTGAGTTCTGCAGGTAAAGCGGAAGCTGCCGTATATTGGACGTTTTTATTATTTATAACAGCCAATTAACGTCTCTGATGAATTTTTCGGCAGGAAAAATTTGAGACCATGGGGATTGTATTTCGAGTTAAGAAAAAACAAAATCATAAAATGAATTGTTATTGTATCCTTAAGGTGCTTCTATACGCAATTCCACCGGACCTGAAAATATCGTGAAAAAAGGTGCTATTAAGGTGCTGCCGGACGCAATTTCACCGAACCTGACCAGAGCTGCCAACATCTTTAAAAAAGGTGCTATCAAACGGAATATCTCTGCCTGGGCACCGAAATTAACGAAACAAAATGCCCCGCGCAAATTCAGGCGCGATTACGAACACGTACGGCCCAAAACATGCCCGTTTTGAGTTGAAATAGAGATGATATCCATGTAAAACGCTTATTTTTGACACTTTGCGATTTTCTATCGCTCGGAATGATGGCGAGTTAGTTGTGTTTAGAGGGTTTTTGAGGTGTCGGTGACGCTTCCGAGATGGCGTGGCGCACGATCTACGACTCGGATCACTGTTCGATAAATGGGACAAAATCAGCTGTCAGTGATAAATATGCGTGTATTCTAAAATTGTCATAGAATGTTGTTATTGTGGTCAGGATACACAGAAGACTAACTAAGCCGTAACTCCTCAGCTGTGCATACCCCTTCAACGAATTTCTAGCGAAATAATTTATTGTCAACAAACGAATCAAACCCAACCTATCGAAGGTGAATATAAATGACGTAATTTATACCACCACTGTATTTCGTTGATGTAGGGGAGACCGGAGACAATTGTAACACGGATCAATTGTAACATTCGTAATTTTCGCCATATACAAGGTTTGGTGCCATGCTGACGTGTGGCGTTTGAATCATGCTCAGAATATCTACATTTGACGAATTCATGAGTCGCCTCAGTTTCTAGCAGACAATGTGAGAATTGAAAACGTCTTTTCGAAGTAGGTTAGTAAATTTTGCTTGTCATTTTCTTTGCTTCATTTCTGCCGAACCGTTGATGTTACGTTTAGTTATTTTGTATATTTACAATCTACTTTTTTCCCTCTTTCGAAAACGTACAAGGGCAATTGTAAAATATTCACGTGTAATGGTGGAACAGGCTGATGATTGTAAAACTGCGACCGGGGACGAAAGTAACGGCACGGACGGGAACGATTGTAACATGTCAGAATCTATTCATTTATCGATTTCAGCATCCCCGGAACAAGAAAACGATGTTTAGTCTTTTGTTTTTTCGGATCGATTCTCATCGTTCTACGTTTCGGTCCAATTCCTGGATGAGTATGACGGCGTCGTCTCCTGGAGATATCTTTGTATGGCATACGCATCCCCTATCGTCGTTCTGACCCTCCGCTTTGTAATTCTCGTGATCCTGGTCCTCCGCTTCGTAATTTCACTTGTCTAGATCCTCCGCTCCGTAGTTTTAGACGTCCGAATCCTTCGCTTTGTAGTTTCAGTCGTTCAGGTCCTCCGCTTCGTAGTTCTAGACCTGAACGATTGAAACTACGTAGCGGAGGACCTGGACTACGAGAATTACGAAGCGGAGGACCTGACCACGAGAACCACGAAGCCGAGGACCTGGACGGCTGAAACTACGAAGCAGAGGACCTGGACTATGAGAACGGATGCGTATCCCGTACGAAGACATACAAAAAAAAAGCGCAATAATAAAGTAATATAAAGTGCAATAATAAATATTCGTGGAGAAAATCAATAATAATTCCGCTCATAATTACTACAACCTGTACATGTTACAATTGACTCCGAATCCTGTTACAATTGACCCAGATATAGGGACGTTTGTAACACTCTGCACATTGCCGTATTATCTGTAAAATCTCGATACTGCACAAGTATTTCTCTTCAATTACGATTGCTATACCGAGAATATTCGGTGAGAGTAAACGATCCCCTTCCTACGGAAAAACCTACACAGGCGCGCACCGCGTGCGTGAGGCTCGTTCGGAAGGGAATGAGGTACCAGTAGCATCGCATCCTCTCCCGAACGAGCCTCACGCACGCGGTGCGCGCCTGTGTTGGTTTTGCCGTAGGAAGGGGATCGTTAACTCTCACCGAATATTCACGGTATGTAGATAAATGTTAAACTCATTTGCTGTACCAACAGCGTTGCCAGGTCCGCCTCGACGCAAAGCGGTAGTGACCTCTAGGAAAAAGCGGTAGAAAGCGGGAGATTTGATTTTTCAATTCATATATGCATACGTATCTAATTATACTATATGTTTTGAGCAGACGTTTATTATCGATATAATTAATTTCACATGCATGAAGCAACTTAAAACATATCTCAACTTTTTATTACTAAGACTAGCGAGGAAAATAAAATTAAATCACACTGTATGGGTTTTGTATCATTTATTTTTCTCTGTCATTTTATAATCATATAATTATCTGTATGAATAATTGTGAAAAATGAAACTTAAATTATGCTATACGTTTTTTAACGCAGCTATGAAACATGAGCTGAATATTTCATTTTACGAGCTATCGTCATGATACATATGCACATTCATCCTGTTGCGTAGACTACTTTCTATCGGAAAGTTGTGACAGGCACTATTTCGCAATAATCTTTTAGTATGTAAGCAGCCTTCGATCGTTTTTGTACCTAATTTGTTACGTAAATCAGTTTTCAAATTATTCACAGCCGAAAACACCCGTTCAACATTGGCGCTAGAGTGAGGTAAGCTCAACAAGCTAAAAACTAATTTTGTCACAAACGGAAACATCGGCAATGAATCCCCAGATTTGATAAGGCTAACTTGTTTCCAAAAAGCCATGACAGATTTCTCATTGAAATCTATATCACTATTTCTCAGCATACGCCATTGTGAATCAAGATCTTGTATTGCACTGGGGGGTAAGATATTCGGAAATCGCGTCGCTATCATTGCGATGCTGGCTGTGTTTCGAACGTTGATAGGATCTAATATTTCTAGATTTTTTTATAGTTATATCGTCCAATGGGAAACGTTTAATCATTTGACTTGTACTTTCTATGTAGAAGTCTAAGCACCGCAATCTAAAAAAATGAACCCCATCTGCTGGCAAACTAGAATCCGTTAGAATGATAGCAAGTTTTGCACCACAATATATATTCTCAATTGGTAGAAAGAGAGATGGGTTCCTATACTCGACTTTACTCAATGGTGTAGCTCGCAAATACTCCGGTCTCATGTAGCAGTCTAGTATGGTTTTCAGGGCCATAGAAATATTGCGGTGGAATTTATGAATTTGGGGTTCCTCGGATTGCATTGTTACATTTAGAGTACAAAATATCGGTAAAACGTTCGCGAGAAATTCTAGGAACATCTTGTTAATGGGATCATTTAAACTGGTTAGAATGTTTTCTGCAGCTAGAACCCTATCATGCGCAACGGCATCGGTGAAAAATAGCTTCAATGCGCTGTATTATTCGAGCAATCTATCGACTACCTGTTTCAAAGAAAGCCATCGCGTTTGTGCAGGATGCAATAATTTGTGCGGTTGCACATCGACAAAGTGCTGAAACTCTTTCAAGTGGCCCCGTCGTTTAGGGCTGTTGCTAAAGTAATTATAAATGTTTCTGGCTAAATCTTCAACAGACCGCGGTAACTTGAGACAGGCGTACGAAGCGCAGAGATGGAAGCTATGACAAATACATTTCATCACGAATAAGCGCGGGATTTCAACTTGAAGAAGCGATTGCAGAGAGTGCGATCGGCCCATCATAGTGTCGGCACCATCAGCAGCAAATCCAATCATGTTTTCTTTCCAGGGAATACCTGCTCCTTCCAAGACAGCGACGATGTGTTTAAACAACGCGTCTGCAGTAGCTTCTTGTACTGGTACCATTGCAAGAAAACAGTCTTTAATTTCACTGTAGTCATCCGAGACAAACCTTACCACAAGGCACAAGTGTTTGATGCAGGCGCGATCGGTGGACTCATCTACTATGAGATTGAACTGTTTTCTTCGGATTTCCACTATCAAATTCTCATGAGACTCTTTGCCCAAAACATTCTTAACAATTTGCGTGGTCTTCGTTCGTGCAGATGCCAAGCGCTTCGCAACTTCGGAATCATCGCAAATAGCTCGCAATAACTGGGGTAAATGATCCATCACTTTGAAAGATAAATTACGCTCGGTAACAAATGCCGCCATGCGTATTTCTCCATCTCGTACCTTAAGATCCAGTTTGGACTGTCCACTTACTGATGGTAAGGAACGCAACGTCGGTTGTTTTTTCATCAGAGAACACACTTTGATATGTTTTGAAGAATTCGCGTGCCTTTGTAATTGTAGTTTTCCTGATTTTATGGAAATGACTGTGTCGCGAGCTGAACACATTGCGGAGTGTACATCCTTAGAATTTGGCTTGTGCCATCCCCGAAATTCAGGATTGAGTTCCCATTTAGAATTGTATTTTTGCGTATATTTGATCGATTTGCTTTTTTTCTTTGGTGGTGTGTTCTCTTCAGTATCACTATCCGAAACCATTTCGCGCTCTGGAAGTAACATGGAACGTGGGGATTGGGAAACATGCAGAGGAAACGGGGATTCGGATACCTAACCATGCATATATTTAACAAATAAAATATTCAAGGGCGTACAAACGTACCTTTTTAAGTGCAGCAATCACGAGATTTGAATTTGAAAGTAACCGGCGACGTAATATCAGAATATGATCTCGCTTCCTGTTTATTGTTCGATACGGTGGACACGGTGTGGACTATCTCGATTCTTGACAGACAACAGTCGAATCCAATTATCCAACAACCAATCGAATGTCTCGAACTCTCGAGCATTGATCATGACTGCAAGAGAGTCGAGACCAACGCGTTGAAACCATAGAACTTATATTCCTGGAAGGGGAATAGCCCATTTGCGCAATGAGCGGCAGACTGACACTAACATGTTGAGACAGAGATATATCTCTCTCTCCTTTCCTAACGTGCAGTCCCCTCTCCGCGCATACCCCTCGCCGGCATAGTCCCGCGCGAAGATTGATAAGTTAGGGTTAGCGTAAAGTTGTAATTCATTATGTATCACAAAAATAGTTAAGTTATACATTTACTGACAACGGTTATAAATTAATATGCTATTCAAAATTATCATCCAAGCAAACAATTTGACAACGGTTATTCGTGGTTCACGTTATAGGTTAGGAATGACTACGACTAGGCCGGTGCGCGCCTGCGCAGAAAGCAAAGATGCCGCGTTAGGAAAGGAGAAAGAGATATATCTCTGTCTCAACATGTTGGCGTCAGCCCGACAGGTCCTATTCCCCTTCCAGTAATATAAGTTCTATGGTTGAAACTTGAAACGACGCTTGAAGCGCCAAGTGTTACGCGGGCGACAAGCGAAACATCATTGGGACTGACTACTGAGCAACAGTCTGAGGCCTTCGATTACAAGTCGGCACTCAGCTCGTGGCACACGAGGAGCATGGACTTTAGACGGTAGATTTGACAGAAAAACGGTAGGGCGGTAGGCCAGGCCAAAAAGCGGTAGATATACCGTTAAAGCGGTAGGGTTGGCAACGCTGTGTACCAACAACATTTTTTTAGGTATACGCAGATATGAGCACGGAGATGATAACTGCAAAATGTTACAATTGTCCCCGGTCTCCCCTACTTACCAAACGTTACGGCTTAGTTAGTCTTATGTGTATCCTGACCACAATAACAACATTCTATGACAATTTTAGAATACACGCGTATTTATCACTGACAGCTGATTTTGTCCCATTTGATCGAACAGTGATCCGAGTCGTAGATTCGTGCGCCACGCCATCTCGGAAGCGTCACCGACACCTCAAAAACCCTCTAAACACAACTAACTCGCCATCATTCCGAGCGATAGAAAATCGCTAAGTGTCAAAAATAAGCGTTTTACATGGATATCTTCTCTATTTCAACGTAAAACGGACATGTTTTGGGCCGTACGTGTTCGTAATCGCGCATTGAATTGCGTGACGTATTTTGTTTCATTGATTTCGGTGCACCCACGCAGAGATATTCCGTTTGCTAGCACCTTTTTTCACGATGTTTTCAGGTCTGGTGGAATTGCGTATGGAAGCACCTCAAATTCTAATCTTTTAATCGGCAAAAACCGATCATTTCAGGGCAATTCGCACAACCCACGTAACACCGATTTGTATAGTATGATATGGTTCGTTAAATTAATAGGATAAAGGCAAATTTCAGAGAGTTACATAGCAGGTGCTTGAGTGCTCCATATTTTGGTACAAATAAACACTCTTACAAGTTTGGGCAACATCCACGACCCGGAGTTCTGATCGACTCCTAGTACACGGAGAGAAATGTACAGTAAATGTTACTAAGCTTTCTTAAAAACATAGATGTTACGACTGTAGGAGCCAGGTGATAATTACTATGTAGCACAGTATCGAGAAATTTCGTCAGCTATAACTTTGCGAAAATGTCATTATAGCAATACCAGCAAGGTAAATATTACCATGCTGCCTACTTCAGTGCGTTCCATCGAATATTCACATAACCTAAAACCGACACTGTCTGCTGTCTGTTGCGCTCACATCGCGACAAGGTAACATGACCTACCCAGCAAGGTCAATATTACTATGCTGCATAGATCCTTGCCACTAGAATAAAAGTAAAAATTACTTGAAATTAAGTTCCGGGAAACATGGGACTAACAACACTAAAAATAGTAGAATTCAACATGAGACATATTGATATTTCCAACGTTTTGTTCTTCATGGACTGAATACTAGGTAGCAAGGTAATATTTTTTTTATACGTGCAAAGTAATATTGACTGTACATTTCTCTCCGTGTAAGCGCAGGTGCCATAATAAGGTCTTCTAATCTTAAATATTTGAATAATTCAAATGTTACGGTGGCAGGGGGGGGGGGGGAGGGGGGCTCCACTCGATTTTTACCGGCCTGTCTATCTCCTAGAATCTCTCCGAAACGGGGCTATCAATCGACTTGTCCTTGGAATGGGCGTGGCTTCGTAAAAGTAGCCGACTTTGAACAGTTCTATTTTTCGTCACTAGTAAGCGTATCGAGGTTTCAAGCCCTCTCATTGGTTACAGCTGGTTACTGCAGCCGTCGTTCAACAGTTCTATTTTCTGCCACTAGTTGGCGTATCGAAATTCTAAGGATCCCAATAGTGTGGTTGTTCCATTTATTTCGACTTATATCAAAGCCTAGACATCAAAAATGCAAAATCGGCTTTCTGAGCCCGATTCTGTATGGTATGGCATTCCGAACACAACCATCATAAAACATTTTTATGCGACCCGTTGTTTGAAAGTTCACTTTTTGAGCATTGGATTTAGGCCGCAAAGTGACCAATTTCAGGTCACTAAAATATAGTGAAATATTATAGGACAGGAGCCCATAATGAAAATATTATCGGACGATATGAATATGTTTCATCAAAATAAATATAGTCAGGTTAGTTTTGACTATGTTCACACATTATAAAATAAAATGTCTGAAAATGTCAAATGTATGAGTCAAAATATTTTGATACAGCAAAACGCAATAACACCAGTAATTTTGGAAACTATAGAGTAAGTATAAGTGTATAACACTTTAGGTGTGCGATTTTCCAAGAAGTGAACCTTCAAACAACGGATCGCATAAAATATTGTATGCACCAAGTCCGAGAAGTGTCAAATCCGGTATGGGTAATTTCCGGAATTCGCCTCTGAGTGTGTTGTGTCACAGCATACTCGATCGGCTCATATTAGAAATTACCCATACCGGATTGTGACACTTTTCGGACTTGATACATAAATAGCTATTGTTTTCAACAACGATGAAGCAATGACATCTAATCTACGTTTTAGTGGTAATTTTCGCGATTGTCAACGGCTGGGTGCGGTCATTGCCGCTGATGTCATGACATTAGTTCCCAGAACGCTCGTGAGATGTCACCACGCTGTTATGTTGATACACCTGGTACCGCGTGACTCGAATGGCAGTCCAATCATCTCTGACTAATAAGCTCGAAATATGTACGTGGTGACATCTCACGGGCGTTCTGAGAATTAATATCATGACATCAGCGGCAATGGCCGCTCCCAGCCGTTGACAATCGCGAAAATTACCACAAAAACGTAGATTAGATGTCGTTTCTTTATCGTTGTTGAAAACAGAGATGTTTTCCGATGGTTGTGTTCGGAATGCCATACAGAATCGGGCCCAGGAAGCCGATTTTGCATTTTTGATACCTAGGCTTTGATATAAGTCGAAATAAATGGCACGGCCACACTTTTCGCTCAAAAAAATAGAAAAAAAATCCCGATTTCATTCGGCAAACGTACTAGTTCGAACTCATTACTCGTCAAACATCGGCTGCCAAAAGGAAAAGTCGATTGATAGCCCCGTTTCGGAGAAATTCGAGAAAATAGACAGTCCGGTAAAAATCGAGTAGCCCCCCCCCCCCCCCATAAGATCGGATTCGTATTTCTCAATTTTTAATCTTAGAGTTCAGATTCGGAATCGACGACCCAAATAAACCTCCGATCATCAAAGCCCTGGCGAAAATGAGATGTACAAAATATTGAAGCAAATGTAAATTGAAACAAAGAAGTGTGACCGTAGTGTGAATTTGTTTCAATTTACATTTCCTACACGCTTTCGCACGTTTCCTGTACATCTCATTTTCGCAAGGGAGCAGACTTTTGTATTCCTTTCTTCGGTCAAGTTATATGAATATTTGTAACACGATGTAAGATTCTGCGTGATTATCAAATGGAAAACCTCATAATGTCGATTGAGGTACCACTAACGATCAGATTTCAACGATAGCGCAGATTTTTTTGAAACTTGGTTGTCTATCATCATTCTAGATATTTTTGAGCTGGGAAATCAGAAAAAGAAAAATCAAGCGGTTTGGGGCTGACCATGGCCAGCCTTTCAACTTCCCGTTTTCGAACTCGTTTCGAAATAAATTGATAATATTTATAATAATAATAATAATGTCATTATCGGATTCGAATTTTTGAAGCACAATGTCAAATTCGTAATCAGTGATCCAAAAAATTTCACGGCACCAATTTTCATTCGAATCCGTTTATCCATCCTCAAGGTATTATCATTTTTATTTCATTTCTTAGAATTTTGTTATTTAAATAATTCGAAAAGTACTGAACCGATCAGAGCCAAAATCTAATCAGTTCCAAGTTGAGGAAAGCCGCGTCGATTGAACCTAATTAGATCGAAATCCGCTCACTCATTCCCGAGATATCGTAGGGACAAAAATTTGGTCACACACACACACACACACACACACACACACACACACACACACACCCAGACGTCAATCTCAAAATAGTCGGAGGTCATTCTCTGGACCTCAAAACGTGGAGATCCAGTGAAAACTCAACTTTACATTTTCGGGGTGATCACAATAACTTCCTTTTTTCTCTGAAAACAGAGAAACGGGAAGTTAAAAAAATGCCAAGTTGTTCTGGCACACCCCACTCACCAGATACTGGGATAATAATTTTTGGTTTGATGGTTTATAATTCGAAAGCATTTGCAGAACTTGAACCAAGTTCGAAAGGTCTTATGAAAGAAAGGTATAAAATCGAACGATTTTATTATTCCAACATTTTACAAATATGCGTAATACGTAGCACCAATCGAACTATACTACAAATTTCTTGCAATTATACGGCCTGAAATTGATTTATTTTCAAATTAAATATACGATCGTTGATTGCTTCTGTAAATTATTTTTCGAATAATTATCGTACATTCCTTGCTGTTTTTACGTTAATTGGTCGATGCATGTGAGCCTCGAAAAGGAATGGGTTTCTCATTTTGATTAAATTTTATGATCATTATAATACAGGCGTAAAAAATAACTAAAAATGATTAGGATGAGGGGATTTCATCGCGGTGCATAAAAAAGTCGGTAAACGGTTACGTGTATATGTATTTCATAATTCATTTAATTGATCATAACTATAATTCATCAGATTTCAACCAGCCTTATGGTTGCCAGAGGTCAACTTAATCAAAAGATAATGGTTATTCGATAAGAACAATTCTGTTTTCATAACTGTATAATTATATGATGTGGATTCATTATCTCGTCAAAAACAAAAATCCAAATCCAATAAAAGTATAATTATTACACATAATTATTTCTTGTCTCTTTTTATCGACAACTAACTTTATAAAGTAATAATCTTCGCATTAGGATGACCTTAGACATTACAATTTTCATACTTGAGTCAGTGATTTCCGCGTATAATTTAGAATCGAACCTATATGTATATAATACGGGGTATTCCACTTCTGATGGACCACTTTTTGGACGCATGGTCACCAAGCTTAGCGTCAATTCAGAATCTGGTTTAGCGTCATTATTTCAGAGGTAAAATTTTTCAAACAAATTCCGAATAATCACATCCCGGGTTCTTTCAACTGAAAAATCAGAAACGAACTTGAGTGCTTTTTAAACTGAAGAAAATGTCTTTACGAGTTCAATTCTTTATTCGAAGTCTTACACGATATTCGCAATGTACCGTGAGAATCAGGCGAAACATCATGGTCGACGCGCGTCAGCGCCGGATAATTCGTATTTTATACAGGAATAGCCACTCGTTGCACTAGAAGATCCCTAGGATAATTTGGCACGTGATCGGCAGTAAGACGTGCACCGACTCTAGGAAGATTTTCGTGAGTTGGCTCGCCCTGTAAAAACTTGAATGACATGGCGTTGCCGCGAATTGGCCGTGCTGTTTCACCTGATTTTCACGGTATAACAAAGGTTTCCAGGGTGCCCTTATTTCTACCCATCTTCTCTTGAACGGTTTTTGAAACACTTCTGAAAGTGATATTATTTATAATTGAGCCACATGATTATGATTCCTATTAAAAGCACTGATCGTTTTTATTTTTCAAGTGAAAAAACCCAGGAGCTATAACTTCAAAAACTGTAGAACAAATGTATTCCGAAAATTTAGAATAACTGCATGTTACTTTTTGTGTATGAAAGTGTCCAGAAAGTGGTCCACCAGAAACGCAATGCCCTATAGGCCTATATACACAATGAATATGCATTATGTATAAATACGATAAATTACGTATACATATATATACTGGGTATTTTCGAGGAAAATCCCACTCAGTTGGGCTGCCATCAATCTGTTTTGTCGATATAATATCTGAATTTAACAGCCGGCAGTATACAAGGTAAATCAAAAGATATATTTTTATAAATTATATTATATTTGAGGATCATAAATTCCGAAAGAATTTCTTTATTTCATTAGTATCTATTATCTTAATATAGATAAGTTGAATCAATATAAGATTAAAACTTTGATCATATCTTTTCCGAACATAATATACCGATAATACTCGCAGGAAAATTTAATTTAATTTATATAATAGTAAATTAAATAAATTAATAATTGCAGGATTAACTTGAATCTTTACGTTTCATTTTATTACTCCCATTCATTATTTCTCAGTCCTAATCATGGCTCACTCAATATTTCCTCGTTATAGATATAAAGAATCGAGAAATTCTTTAAGGTACTGAATTGAAATTCGTCGGCCTTTCAACAGATAAATCCTGATGCTACTCGTAGCATAGCAAATTCCCTGTCTTGCGTGTCGCATGACGCATCATCGATCGCTATATCGGTAAAACAGAGCGATAGTAAATTAAACTTATCGCTATGTCTAATCGAAAATATCCGGTATATATATACATCGTGATAGTACATTATGTTATATCTAACCACATTATTTAATAAAGCAACGTCAACAATAACATCTATAACAAAGCGGTTCGAGCGAACGTTGGCATTTTATTTTAGGTAAGAAAATAATAGTTTTCTTTTGATTTTGTAGTTTTTTTCAATTGTAATTCTGCAAATGATACTCTCCTCGTTCAAGTTGATATAATTTTCTTTTTTTTTTTCGAGAAAGATTTTGTGGAAATACGAGACTTTTCCGACAGAGTCGAGTTACGGTGACCTGATCTTTGATTTTTTTTTTTCGTATACGTCTCTCGCTAAGAATCGTTGAAAACTTTTTCAAATCTCATTACACAAATTTCGTAGAATCCAGCAGAACCGAATTAATTACAAAAACTTTCTATTAGTTTGACTAAATATTTTCTTTTATTCCATACGACCATCTGAACAATTCTAAAAATTCAATACTAATTGTATAGATATTGAATGGTATAAATACGAATAGACATTGAATTGTACCCACTGATCTTTAGACATACCGTATGTACATACAGAACAATACTCAGTGAAGTCTATTACAATTTTTTCTTACTGATATGTGGTGGTAATTGTTTTCTAAAAAGAAATGAGAAAAAATCGTGTATAATTGTGTCGACATTATCCTACCTTGATTATGAATTTATATCTCATGCGTATAGAGGAGGTGAATAATAATTGTTAATTAGGCCACCGAAAAGTCCAGCAGACGAAGCGAGAGAGGATCCTATTAATGGATTTTAGCAAATTTAAGCCCAGCGAATTAGTTGTTAACCATATTGTATCTGATTGTATCTGTATCCCACCTATATTCTGTGTTGCGAATTTAGAGAAGTCTGTAGTGTAGAAAATTTGGTATTAGGTACCATAGCTGTAGACGTATTGAACTGTTTCGTGAGATTCGCTAGCTCGAAACGCAGCAGTGAATTTAAGGTAGTTGGCATGCTACAGTCCGACCCAAAACGTGAAACCCCTATATCCGTACTAGTCAGCGATAATGTATGGGTGTGTGAGAGTGAGAGCCACGAGATATCCACTCGAGAGCAAAAGAGATACGCGCCGCTTTATGTTTCAGTTTCAACTATAAAATCTAAACGAGACGGTCGAAAACACTGAATGATGAATCAAACGATTCAGAAAATTACAATTTACCATGTGATGTTTTTTTTTGTCGAATTGCTATAAGAATTGTTTTCGTCGAGGGGTAATTTTTGAACATACTATGTTTCCACACTTTCCATATCAGCCTGTCTATAAAAACGAATTTCAAATGCTTCTTTCTCAGAAATGGAACGGTCAAAGGCCGAAATATTTTAACAGGAGACGTATAATGCGTCAACAAATGGCTCATATATATATTTACATATAAGTTTCATCAATTTCTTAAGAAAAGTCGATTCGCACGACAACTACCTTAAACGTACATGTATATAATTACTAGTTTAATATATCACCTTCCATGCCGGCCTACAACATCAGTTTATACAAAATATATATTATAATTTTACCACTGAATTTACATTTTACAATATGCGGCTGCTTCCGTTCAGCCTTTCTTAAGTTTGCTGCCACATATGAGATTCTATACTTTGTTAAATAAAATAATAGAAGGTATAAGTTATCCCACGATACCAGGGATTTTTTCAGAGTAAGTAATAGCAACAAATAAAATATCAACGAACAGGAAAAGCTGTACCGTTATAGCTGTAATTCATACAAATCTGAAAACTTCGAGCAATAATGTCAAATTGATCAGAGTTTGTGTGTCGTTGGTTTTGAGAAACTAGTGGACACGCATATGCTCCTAGAATTAGAAATTTTTATGGAAAATTTATGTTTTTCTTTAATATTCATTCTTCCATCGAATACAGAAGGTTTTGATTGAAGTCTAAAATTGATCTCAGGCCTCCGCGAAACCTGATCCCAAATATTTAATGATATGGTATTGCGAACAGTGTATTCCATTCGACCGTTATTCCGAGTCAGAATAGAAACCCTAGTTTGATCCTCTGAAACCTTAACTCCTTCGTTCTTTAGCTTCGCCGAAAGAAACATAATTCTGTTTTAGCAGAATTATGTCTCGCGTGAGTTTTTGAAGATGCGAAAGAGAATTAGCGCTAATTGTACCTACTCGAAATTTTTATAAGCGTCTCCACATCCTACTAAATCTATTAGGTTGAAGTTCGTAACGTTAATGCAACAAAATATTCGCTAAAAATTCTCATACTCAATGCTCGAACGTTTCAAGTGGATCAAGAAAGGTGCATAATTCCTCAAATTGAGTGAAAAATGTTTATCTCGCATATTTCATGATTCTAACAACATTTGAATCACGAAATATTCCATTTCTTCAACGAATATTCTGTTACGTTAACGTTACGAACTTCAACCTCATCTAAATCTTACAATTTTTCCTATACGACCTCGAAATTCCGCGAATAATCGACTCAATGATCAATTCTATTCCTGACTTGGAATTTATTCGTCAGTCAGTTCACATGGAACGTTTCATCAAATATTGAGGAGCTATGGATCTAAACCAGAATCAGGAAGTCTCACTGAAAACTAGAATTTCGAAACTCTAGTTTACGCCTAAACTTGCTCAAGACGGACATAACTGTCACTTTAGGTGCAAATCGGAATTTCATCAGATGGATTATTATCGAACCGACTCGGGATGAAATTATATTGGGAACCTTATGGGACATGGATTAGTTAATAATCAACGTATAATTGCATACAATCATAGTTACATATCATATTGTTAAAACTGAGGAATTATAGCGCCTTAAAAACTGTTCGATAGTCAGTATAACAATTAGGTATGAAGAAAATTACAGGTACCGAGGAATCGCAGCAATCGGAAGCAGAAGTGATATTCCTTTACCTACTATACAGTTAAACATCGTTACGTTTTGTTTAATAACACATTAATTATGTATACAGGTATGTATAGTTTGCACTTTCAATTTTAGTTACAACCAATTGTCATTATTATTTGATTTTACATACTCCATGACACATCTACGTGTTCATCAGCTGTTTACTGATATCGAAGTTTCACTATCGCGATATCACCTACTTTAAGAAAATTATTTCCTAATCATTATTACAAGCGTTTTCAAAAGCTGGAGACTCAAAGTACAAGCGAATTGATTGTTCTAAAACGTGAACACGGTTTTGCCCCGGCCCTAATCGAATCGGAAGTCGATTTTTTCCATTATTGAACTACATATACCATGATCTGTAATTTTTTTTCCAGATTCAGAATAGTCATGATTTTCTTTGTTGTTTTTTCCCTGAACAAAATTTTGAACGCACATTGTTATACTCAAAAACCTCGTGCCTATAGGTGGAAAAAATGTAACGAGATAAAATATTTTCCTTGTCTATTGGTCTTTGTTAGACAAGTCATTCTATTTTCATCTGAACTTACAACCACTCTATTGGGATGTTTTCAAGTAGAATATCACGAGTAAGTGGGTAATTTTTTGAAAAACCCCACGTTTTTCAATTTTCTGTGATCTGAACGGACACTACCATTCACGATGTCGAACGACAGGTGTCGAGCTTTTGATTAGAAGTTAAGCTACACGTTTATGAATTATTATTTAAATGCCAAAAGTGAGCTTGGTTAGAAAAAATATTGTAAATCCCGTTTAATTTTGTTTATACTCAGTGTACACGTACTGTTTTGCTGTTTACTCAAAGAAAATGTATAGAAAAAATGAGAACTTCACCTGAATAAAATGGCGCCAAGTGTCATATGGGAGTATTTTTATACTGTCGTAAATTGACAAAAGAATAAAAGATTCTCACTGAGACGAGAGGTGACTGCAGCGATTTACACGAGTTTAGGAAACATTTGTGGAAAAACAGCAAGATTTTCATTTTGCAGGCGGGGTCGGTTCGAAGTTCCGAATCTTCAAAGCTCCGAACGGTTAAATTTCCGAATTTTAATGCAACGAACTCACAGTTTTCAGAAAGGGTTTTTCACCGAAAGTCTATGTAACCGATTTAAACAATTCCGAATCGCAGCACACCGAAGGTTCAAAATTCCGAAAGGTCAAGACTCCGAAAGCTCGATATCCGAAAGGCCAAAACTTCGAAACTATTGAACATCAAGCCGTCGCGCGTCGTTTAATCGACACGTTAAGAACACGTTCGATCTTTCGAAATTTTGAACTTTCGGAATTTTGGACTTTCGGAACATCGGACTGTCGGAGACTCGAGCTATCTGCATTTGGACCATTCGAAATTTCAATTTTCTAAACCCTAGTCTTTCGGGAAATTTCGAAGTCGTTTAGAATAAATTCGGAATTTTTACCGTTCGGAGCTTTGAAGATTCGGAACTTCGAACCGACCCCTTGCAGGCATAGATGTATAGTG
The DNA here is from genome assembly GCA_963992785.1 of Tenthredo livida. Taxonomy (NCBI): domain Eukaryota; kingdom Metazoa; phylum Arthropoda; class Insecta; order Hymenoptera; family Tenthredinidae; genus Tenthredo; species Tenthredo livida. The sequence continues at coordinate 9,372,375 of OZ023073.1, forward strand.
TATATCCACAAAATCTCTCTAGCCATTTTAATCAATATACTTTATAGTTCTTGTCGAGACGTAATCACGCTGTTAAGCACGGCTATAAAATAGTTTATTTCTTCACGATATCATTCAGAGTGCCAATAAATTATTTCGCTGATTGATGTTTGCTTGTGCTCACGTTAAGCCTCCACATTCTATAACATTGATATTGAGATACCTCGAATAGCCTTTGACGATTCAATATTTTATCACGAAGCTCGTTTTGAATCAGTTTTTGGTGCCTTGAATTACATAGAAGGATTCACGGGCAGTTTGAATTCGTTAATAGCTTCATTTGCATGTTGAAAGCACAATATATCAACTTTAGTAGAGACGACTTATATACTAGTTTTTGGCTTTATCTGAATTCCATAGCGATCAATCGACTCGAGTAGAACTTGGCGCCACATGACAGTAAGCCTACCACAATTTTATGCACAGTTTTTGGAAATACCTAAAGCGAGCGATTTCGAGAAAGTTGAAAATAAGGTCGGTCAAGGATCACCAAATCATCCGTCCATTATTTGGGTTTGAAAAATTCTTTACATATTGAATTTTATTCGTTGTTTTACGAGGCGAACAAAATGTTTTTCAATATAAATCAATGGGCTTCCTTTTCCTAAGATTTGATAAAAAAATGCTGTTATTTTGGCGGGAAACTGTTAAAAAACTATCGAATTTTGTATAAAACTTCCCCATCAACTTTGACCCGTGCAGAAATTTGTTAGGGCTACCCCTAATATCAGCAGGGCCCTGATAGGGGTCCCGTATGGCGTCCTCAAGTGAGGACACCTTAGCAGGGCCCGGCTCGTCCAGAATATGGCGTCCTTAAGTAGGGTGACTTAGTGCAGCCTTTTTACGGCCCTGTCTTGGTTAGCATGTGGCAGCCTTAAGTAGGATTGTCGAGTGCAGCTTTTTTATGGCCCTGCTAGGGAATGCATACGGCATCCATAATCATGATTGTCCAGTGTCACCCTATCGAGGCCCTGTCAGAGTTGGCATGTCGCCTCCCTAAATAAGATTTCCTAGTGCAGCCTATTCATGGCCCTGGTGAGGGGGCATGCGGTGTCCGTTAGTAGTATCACCCAGTTTCGCTTCTTTAAGGCCCTAATTCGGATCGCATATGCCATCCTCAAGTAGGGTCAGACCGGACAGTTTTTGACCTCGATGTTTCTGATTTCGCTATAACTTCTTTCAACGTGTTCTATGACACAAATTAATTCATCAAACAATTGAAGAAAGAAATTTCGACTCCATTTTCCACGTTACACGGGATGAAATTCAGTAAGTGCTTGTGGATCTCAAGGCAAGAAATTAAATTAAGAATATATTTGCACTGCGGATGTTTAGTTAAGATATCTTAACTGCATAATTACACTGATATCATTCAGACAGATACAAAGTTCCAAATAGTTACGAAAAAGTGACTTGTATTCTGAATAGGTAGTATAGCGTAGTCGGTAGAGCGTGCGATTAGTAATACAAGCGAATGCGAGCGTCCCCGGATCGAATCCCGGTCACAACAAAAATATGCGGCGTTTTTTCTAATCTTAAAATTCTCACTCTTTATCATTGTGCGATTGTCTGCGATTGGTAGGTGTTGATTAACGAATCACATATTATAATTAATTGATTTTGAATATCTGGATTTATTTTTTTAGGGCTTGATTAGGGCACCATTAGCAGGGCCCGACTAGGGTAACCCGATCAGGCCTCACCGACCAAAGCGTTACAGCCCCGACCGGGCCTTGTCTGGGCAGCCTGACCTGGGCCCGATAATTGTTAGGGGACCCTGGTCAGGCCCCGAAGTTTCCCCCAAGAAATTTCTGCACGGGGCGAATAACACCGCGAATTCGGCCTTGCTAGAGGCCAAATCGGATATGTAAATCTGAGCTTTCTAGCGAATATCAATAATTTTATGAAAAATACTAAAGTTAAAGTCTCGTTTGAATTTTCCCTACTCCGAAAAACTCGATGAACAATCTGAGAATTAGCACTTTTTAAATTACATAAAAAAGATTAGTGGAACATATACTCCGAACTTCGATTTCAGAGTACTCCGCACAAATTTTTTGAGAGACATCACCACGAGAGTAGCGTTATTGTTTGCGGATAAATTGAGTTATGGCATTATAGTATAGGTATGATATTTAATTGCCGTGGGATTCGTTCTTGTCTATAAATAATATGTATCATGTATATGCAATTGAAATTTCTGCTTTCATTTTCAGGTTTTATCCCGATCATTGTTGTACCAATTAGTATGAATTTCAGACATGATCTGAAATTGTTTGTTTGTCCGAAAACAAAAAGGAAATGGAAAAACAAAAAAATGACCTAATGACAATTGAAGGCAGGTTTAAAAAAAAATTTTGATACAAAACGCAAATAGTTTTATTTACATAATATTGAGTTCCTGAAAATTTGAAAATATCTTCAATCCTTTACTAGATGACGTTGTGTACTGCAGTGTGTATAGAGAGAATAGAGAGACTGTACTATAGGTAATGTGATTATTAAACTGAGGTTAATTGAGTGTGCTGTTTATATCACTGTCTAGGTTAAATGATTCAATTATATTTATGTATTAGTGTCATGCATATTAACGCCTCGTGAATTTATTATCTTGTGTCTTTTGAAACTTGCCGTTTGATATAGACCGCTCCCTCCCACTCCGACGATCAACCATTTTGAGGTATCTACTATGTATAATACTCATTTATATTATTATATAATATATATACCGTGACAATCTCAGGATGCGGAACGCCAGGGATACCAATCCAAAACTCGTTGGCAGCAGTTTAGTAACTTACTAGACTTTCCTAGTAAAATCACTAAAAATCTAGTGATTTCAACTGATTTTACTAGGAACATCTAGTGTGTTACTAAATTGCTGCTAACGAGTTTCGGGTCGGTATCCCTGGCGTTCTGCATCCCGAGATTGTCACGGTATAGTATATAATTTAGATATAGAATTTTAATTGTGGTAAATCATTTTATTCGATGGTTACGTGAAGTAATTTAGTGTTTCCATTTTAACGTATGTCATTTTGTATCTCTATCTAGTATAGATATCTAATAGATTGTATACCGTGACATTCTGTGGATGCGGCCCAGCAGGGATACCACTTCTGGACATCACTAGATTTTTGATGATTTTACCACGAAAATCTAGTAAGTTACTAAACTGCTGCTAACGAGTTTTGGGTTCGTATCTCTGCTGGGCCGCATCCACAGAATGTCACGGTATAGTATATTAGACCGGTTTCGTTTTTTAACTTTTTTTTCACTTCGTACGCCCCTGGAAAAGCGAGTTTTGGTGTAAAACGAAACGGAGCCTCGTGGAACTGGAGCCCGGTAGCTCAATTTCGAAAGGTGGCGCATACGGTTAAAATTTTTCCCATTTGATTAACACAAGATTTTTGCTACACAAACACTCTAATCGAAATATCTCGAAATCGTATCGTATCTCTGTGACTACACTTTGCTCTACCAATTCTCTTATGAGATTGTCAAAGTCTAGCAGTTTTTTTTTAGTTCATCACGCTTTATCAGTTTTTTCAAACACCGAGCCAAAAATGTGAGAAAAAGAGACAAGGACACGGCTAATGCGTACTGCGCGTGCGCTACGCGTTGAGGTGCTTTTCATGTTAGCGGACCTGGCATATATCGCCCGAAAATCAGTATCCACTTTCGGGACGCGGTCTCGGCAGAGTTCGGTCTCCTTACCTCTTACTCCGTGCTTGGCCCTAATACGCTAGCTGCGTACCTCGCAAAATGCATAAAATCAAGCTTGTATTGTTGTATACATACATATACTTTGTAACCTGGTTACGCCTCGTCCCCAAATAGGTGGCGCTGACGGGCGTATATGTGCACAAGAAACACACACACTAGTAGCGTGCTTGTATGTTACGCAGCTAGCGTATAGGGGGGCTAAAGCGGGTAAGCCGCTCGGGCAAAGTTGGTACGCACTATAAGCTTGACAAATCTTAGCATATTTTGTTATAATTTGTCTTAACATCAATGATGAGACTTTTATTATACATCCAACTATCGTAAAGAAATAACTCTGTAAATATTTATTTCAGACTCATTTCATCAGTCTTAAGTAATTAAAAGTCTCAACAGGTAGACACCCGCTTTGCCCTACCCGCTTTGCCCAAAAGCACATTTTTTCACTTAAGGAAATATAACTTCGAAAACAAAAAAGAAAAAGCCACAGGTCTATCGCATTTTAAAGGTCAATAGTATCAGAATAATATAATATCATTAACAATAAAATAAATGTACTAGTTTTCGACTGGTCAAAAGTTACATAGCTTCAGTTTTTTTAAAATAATTCACCAATTTTTTTATATTGCGCCTAGTTACGCCATGTCACACCTCCGATACTTGATTGAGATTGTTTGGAACTCGGGAGTGTTGGCGTAATTACGGCATATGTACACATTGACACTCGCGCTGCATGCGGAAGCATACGAACGCCTACCCGCTTTAGGCCACTCTTCCCTATAGGCCTCTTGGATAACATACAGACAAAGTAAACTAAGCTTGTGTGGCGTATACATGCATAACATTGACGTCCAAGTTTTGTCAGACGTCCACGTTAGGCGGCGCTGTCAGCCGTATATGTACACAGCTCTCACGCACACTAGTAGCGTGTCTGTATGTTATCCAAGAGGCCTATATGCGCCACCTTTTAAAATTGAGCTACCGGTCTCCGGTTCCACGAGGCTTCGTTTTACACCCAAAACTCACTTTTAATGTAGTAGAACTATTTAGGTATGTATATCGTATATATATATATATACATATAATTATGTATATGGGGCATTCCATGCCGACTCGACCAGTGTTAGACCCCGAACATCTCGAAGTCATTCCAGGTTTTTTTCTATCATTGTACTCAGTGAAAAACGTGTCTAGACTTTTTTTTACCATTTTTTGATCAAGCCGTTGATTTTTCACAAATTCTTGAAGTTGATTGCGCAAGCCCATTTTCAAAAATCTGGAAATATTATCAAAAATCCAGTGGATGACGAAGAAGAGCCCCCTATTATCAAAAATGTGGATAGAATTTTTTTTCTATTTTTGTTACTCAAGTCGGAATTTGGAGCCAAGTAAATTGACCCTTCATTTGACGCTTGCGATTTGATCCATACGATCCCACTTATACGATTCTTCCCATATGATATTACCCAAATTTATCTCTGTGACACACGGTCAATTTTAGTTTACAGAATTTCAAAATTCTGAATCAAGAAAAAAAGGAACAGAAAAAAAAAATTCTATCCACATTTTTGAAACTAGGGGGAGGGGGGGGGCTATTCTATGTCATCCACTAGATTTGTCAGAATTTGTTCAGATTTTAAAAAATGGGCTTTCTCAGCCAAGTTAAAAAGTTTGTCAAAAATTAACGGCTAAACAAAAATACAGAAAAAAAAATCTGGACGCATTTTTCACCGGGTAGTATGTTAAAAAAAAACCTAAAATTATTTCGAGATGGTCGGGGTTTAACACCGGTCAAGTTGACGTGGAATGCCCCATATATATATATAGTAAGTAGAGACAGGAGAGCTTTAATAATAGATATAGATGTATATTGTGAGTAGATAGTGTATAATTATTATATACATATAGTGTATACTTAGAAATCTGATAGAGTGATTATAGAAATAGTAAAAGTTTATGTACAAAAAAAAGTGGTCAGCTCTTATACACGAGTTGTAAATCGTCGTAAGTTAAAATTTAATCGTCCGCATGCTCTGCCGGCGCTATATATAAGTATACCTAGGTATAATAACAAAATGTGCACGTGAAAGATTTTCTGAAACAAAATAAAAGTTTCAAATATAATATAATTATATATGTATATAATTATATATGTATTTACTACGGGACGTATAACGTAGGTACAGTAATGTGCATCAATGGGTTCGCAGTAGCTAACATTTTTTTCTGACGTTTTCGGAAACGAGACTTCATTCCAGTCGTATTTCATGTGCCCACGGCCGAAATTATAATAATAATAATTATGACCGCTTATAGAAATAATATAATATTATTTCGATTGATTGTATCCGAAGAAGTCAGGAAACACAATTAGCCATTGATGCGAACCCATTGATGAACATTACTGTACAAATTTTGTCAAGACTGTATGTAAAGGTGCTAATTTCAAAATTTCCAGATTATATTGTATATTATATGGTCGTATATATACTTGACGAGATTTACATTTTTCACGCACAAAATCAGCGATAGTACAACTAAACTAAATAATATTGAGTGATACATAAGAAATTTGGTCCAATTTAAATTTCCTCTAGGATTGGTCATTTTCTGATTTTACTCAATTTCCGAAAATCTCTAATTCCTAAAGACTGTGGGTTCATTAATAATACCATTTAAATAAGCGAGCGGATTAACGTGTTTTGAATCATTATGCAATTAGGCCGTCAATCAAATCTGCCCTAATTAATTGGTAAATCAATGACGCTATGTTAGATGAAAGAGAATGCCTAAGGCGAGACAACAATCGTCGAGAAAATTCGAGACTAGCGTACGTCACCGACTTGGAATTACAGTTTCTTTCTTTCGACCGAAAATTTTATAAAAAACAAAATATTTTTTCATAACACGGGCACGAAATGGGCCTCCTTTCATGCTCGTCGAGAGGGAGGGAAATCACGTGTTTCTAACGTGAGCACGAAATATCCGGCTCAGCGGGAGGGAATGATTCCCTCCCGCTTGAGCCGGGAGGGAATCATTCCCTCCCGCTCCAACGGCAAATCTTGGATCTTTCGTTTTTTATATAATAAATTATTATTAATTAATAACAATTTTTTTTTCAATTTTTTTTTTTTCAATTTTTTTTTCGATTTTTTTTTTTCAATTTTTTTTTTAATTTTTTTTGTTTTTAATTTTTTTTTAATTTTTTTGTTAATTTTATTTTTAAGTTGAAAAATATCTATAAGTGTGTGGTGCACGACTCAACACGCGCTATCCCCGATCCGATCGACGCGCATCAAAGTCGGCCCATTCCGTGCCCTTATTATAAAAAGTACAGTGTGCATCTAGGGAAAATGGCCATTTCCAGCGAGGGTGAGACGTTTTTAGCACTCGTCTTTGTCTCGGGCGCCTTCGGCGCCCTCGACTACGACTCGCGCTAAAAACGTCTCACCCTCGCTGGAAATGGCCATTTTCCCTCCCTAGATACACAATATACTATTTTCTCTCCTAATTTAAGGAGTTTCGATACACCAAAATGACTAGTTTTTTATAAATTCATCACGGCCTAGTCGTCACATGAAATATTCATCAAATTATTACATTCATAAACTGATGATTTCCCGGAAATTTTCGGAAAAAAATAATACCGAAATTATAAACAACCGGCTAGATATCGACTTTTGATTTTCAAGTGCTTTAAAAAGTTTAAAAATCTAGTAGATTGGTTCAATTACAGTCTACGATGGCTTATTTTCTTCAGAAAACTATTTTCCACAAATTCACTGTGACAGATTATTTTCTCTGTCAATCGGCAATTCAATGGGGTTATTTGTTGCTTAAAAGCGATGTACGTGCAATCTTGTAAAATTGAATATTCACCGTCACCAAATATGATTGAAAAAAACGACTCAGGCGAATCATAGAGAATAGTTTTCTGAAGAAAATAAGCCATCGTAGACTGTAATTGAACCAATCTACTAGATTTTTAAACTTTTTAAAGCACTTGAAAATCAAAAGTCGATATCTAGCCGGTTGTTTATAATTTCGGTATTATTTTTTTCCGAAAATTTCCGGGAAATCATCAGTTTATGAATGTAATAATTTGATGAATATTTCATGTGACGACTAGGCCGTGATGAATTTATAAAAAACTAGTCATTTTGGTGTATCGAAACTCCTTAAGGAAAATAAGTGACTTTCCACCACTCGGTGTGCTCAAAGCAATAAAACGTTGAAATTTCAGTCGCTTTCGTTGATTGGATTATTAATAAGACGAAAACTGAGAATGAAGTAACTCTGGTCGGTAAAGAAAGATTATTGCATCGCCTCAACATTTGCGTCGCAGATTTTATGAATCATGATACATCGACGCACGTGTCCGACTAGAACTTTGGTCTGGAATATGACTACGAATTATAAATGCATTGATAAACTTTTATTGGTAAATTTGTGTTTTGATGCTTAACGTTTATTTATTTTTTGTGATTTATGAATTAATCATCAAAGTGTCGTTTGGCCTCGGTGGATAAATAAATAAATTGACGTCCACGATCGCGATGTTGGCACTTATTGAAGATATGCAGCTTGGAAAAGTTTTGTGGTCCTGACAAAAATAATCTATTGTTATTCTTATCGATCAGCATAATATATACAGGGTGATATTGTCACAGTACTGCAAGTCTCGGACCGTCAGGCGGCTGATAAATATGTGCACGAAATTATCAGGTTCACCGCTCGACTATTAGCTAGCTATATAGTATAGTCAAAATTCGATCAACGCGATCGTAGCCGTGGAATTTTCTTTCTTTTTATTTCTCATCTACTATCGGTGGCTACGATCGTGTGAATCGAATTTCGACTATACTATACCTACCTAACAGTCGAGCGGCGAACCTGATAATTTCGCGCACATATTTATCAGCCGCCTAACGGTCCGAGACTTGCAGTACTGTGACGTTTTTGGAATATTACCCTTATAGTTGATCATATTCTCGAATGCATATCGTCGGTGATAGCGCAATACCGCGCAAGTACAAAAATAGCAAAAATGAGATTTGGTGTGCGTATTATGTATTTTTTTTATTTTTACATCGAATGCAGACCAAATCTCATTTTTGCTTTTTTTGTACTTACGCGGTATTGCACTATCACCGACGATATGATTGTCATAATATAATTATTTTTGATCTTTAAATGTTTTTCTCATACTACTTTTTCAAGAATTTCGGTTCAAATGTTTAAAAAAATTTCTCTAGAATAATAGGATGACAGTAAATTATAAGATTTGATGAATTGTTTCAAGGAAGGAAAAAAATCATAAATACAGATTTCTCGCATTTTATGTATCAAATATGTATGGAATGAAATTTTATGTAGTGACGAACTAACGAGCTATACTTAGCTAAACTAAATCAGCTAAACTAAACTAAAATTTGTATACAAAAAGTTTCCTTAACAAGTCATATTTCTGATAGGTATCTATTTCTTCCTACCGATTTTTGTATAGTAAATATAATTATAATAATATAAGTAAATATAGTTAGACGTAGAGCTGACCACGTAAAATACGTTTAGGCTTTAGATATAGAGTTTAGGTTTTGTATAACACACTTTTTTTGCATTATTCTTATATGGCATTTAAATCTACCATGTAATGCTACAGCTATCAGCTACGTATTTTTTTATTTAGTGTATCTATTTGGTTCACAACATAGAAGATGAAGCGAGAGTCTTAGAAGATGTATTAGGAAGGTTCGAGTATAATTATAGATCATTTTAGATCTACATATTGAATTTACTTACATTTCTTTCTATCTACAATATAATATGTATATTAACCTATGTTACAATCTACAATAATCAAATCGCATAATCAATGTTCCTACAATCTATTGAATATATAATCGCCTCCCCCGCGTTTTTGATCATGGCAGCTGATTAGCACACAATAATTTGTCAAGATTTTGGTTTCGTATGAGTGTAATTAATACGATAAGATTTACAGATCTACTGGTTAGAATTATGTTTAAATTTTCGTTAACAGCAAACTTTTAGTCTCTCAAAAATTTATCAAATCTTACTTCATCAATATTCACTTTGTTCATCCTACATCTGAGTATTTATTCATCCATGATCAAATACCACAAGACCCACTTCTAACAGAATGGGAATTCGTTTTCCGAAATCCACGCCTCTGTTTTAGATACTTTTTCTTCATTCACACGGAAGATAGTATTTTTCGTGATAATCGAAGTGACTTGCCACAGATATCGTCACGTTAACATTTTATAAATGCCATTATCATTTCACTCGGATAAATGTCTTGATATGACACCTTGTCAAATGATTATTTAATTGATTAACTTTCGTCGATGCTATTCATTTACGTTACATTCGACAATTATTTAGCTGATCTCAGGAATTCTTCCCTGTACACATTGCCAGTGAATTGTTAAACATTCTTTTATATATTTATATTAATTAAAATTTATGGAATTCGTGATCCTATTCTCTTTTCAAATACACGTTCATTTTATCTTCAGAGTTCTTTGAATCATTTAGATTATTAAAAGCTTGTGATACTTGTCCTCAATTATATTTATATATATTCAAACTATTACTCGGTAATTAATTTTCGAACACTTCTGCACGTACTTCTAATAGTTCTAGATCATATGAGTAATCATTTTGATCATATCGATCCCACTTATCATGGCCTGAAATTGCAATATAATCTCATTTTCTTCTGTCGATGTATTTCATAGAATTATAACGTTTTAATAAGAGCTGACCAATCGGGATTTGAAGGTCTGTACAAAACCTCGTTGCCAATAAGCAGTCGAAAATCCTCGGCTATTTTGCACAAGCTTTTTTTCATCGAATATTGGTGCTAGAAGCGATGAACTAGGTGCGATATTTACCTTAGGTTACTTCTGCGACTAGATTATTAGTGAAAATCCGACAAGAGTGATGATCCTAGGCTGAAACGAGGTGAAAACAAAAAGCTTACGGAGGATCCAGTATCTTGACAAATATCGGAGCTCATCTTCGATTTGTTTTGATGTTGATACATTCTTTCGACAGATTTATGCCCGAAAATCTCATGACTATAATGCCACCCAATCAGTACCAGATGTCTCGCTAAAGTCCTGAATACTTGTCTATAATCTCGTGTATATACGCCTGTTGCGTATCGCCGTTTTGCGATCGTCGCGCTACCTGATGGGCGCGTAACTTGAATGCCTTTATATATTGGTGAGACAATAGAACAGTGGTCTGTGACTGTGTTCAAGGGCGTCGCCAGCCAACGGGTCAGGAAAGGGCAAGATGAGAAAAAGGATGGGGGAAATATGAATCGTAGGTACATTAAGGCCCATCCCTAGTCGCCCAACCTCCTTTTGGTCGAAATGTGTCAGATTTCGGTTATTATCCGAGCCCAGATGTAAAAAACGCAAAATGGCCAACTTGGCGCAAATTCTATTTCAATTTCAAACACATACGTCCAAAAATGTTCGTTTCGTGCGAAAATAGAGTCTAGAGATGGTTTTTACATTGTCCGCCGAGGAAATAGAATTCGAATAATTTCGTGACAACGGCAGCTGCCCCGCCCCCCCCCCCCCCCCCGGAGACGCCCTTGACTGTATTGTTCCTCACCAATGAATCGGCATCCTGAATAGACGGCGCCACTGGCGGTACGCAACAGGCGTATAGTATACTTCGAGCGTAATAACGGCCAAGAATCTCATATCCGTTCAATCGAATCGTGTTCGCATCTCAAACCCTATGCTAAAACTATTCCGTCCTCCTCTTTATCCAGCCGAGGGCGAGGACTCGTCCCTTTCACTAGCTAAACGTATTTTCTAAACATTTTCCTCCACAAGTACTTCAGTTCCATTGTTTAATCTTTATATGCACAAGTCTAACGAGGTAAAGTATTGCCGCTACATTCTATGGTCTGTTTTATTCTGTTACCCAGAAAATGATGTACTTAGGTACAGTAATGTTCATTAATGGGTTCGCGGTGGCTAACTTTTTTTTCAGACTTTTTTGGAAACGAGACTCCATTCTATTCGTATTTCATGTGCCGATGGCGGAAATTATAATCATAATTATTATGATCCCTTATAAAAATATTGTAATACTATTTTATTTGATTGTGTCCGAAAAAGTTCGAAAAAAACAGTTAGACACCGCGAACCCATTAATGAACATTACTGTACATTGCATTGAGTATTGCGATTGCTGCATGCTGCAGGTTATTTGACAAATCAGATTCAGAATGTCCACTCAAATTGAATTCACAATTTCCTCATTTGTAATTGAACTGAAATTAATTACAACATATGAATCGAATTTTTAACCGAACCTAAACAAATCACGAAATTCTGGTAGGTCAAACTAAGTAGTTGATTCCGGTTCAATGACAAATGACAAATATATATTTTGTAATTGATTACGATTCAATGACAAATATACAAACGTGATTTGTAATTGATTTCGGTTCGATTACAATTCAGAAATATCTTTTGTAATTATTTTACGTTTATATATTCAGAGCATAAATATAATTTGTGATTTAAAAAAATTAAAAAAATTAAAAAATTATTAACCATCGGAATGAAACTTTAGGGATTACTGCTTCATTTCAGCAAAAAGCGGCTAAGTATTTCGTCTTTTAAAAATTTTCAATTTTTTTTCGCAGATATAGCTATCATAGGAAAAATCATAAGAGATATCGTAGAATTATTCATAGATGCACTCGACTTATTGTACTTGAAATACTCAGCCACTCGGCAGTGGCACTCATGGCAGATCACACATTTTGAGCACCATCTCCAGCTCAGTTGATAAAAAAGAAAATACCCACATGATACATCTTACGGAGGCGACACTTAGCAAGATGATCGCGCGGTAAGAGTGAGCCCGCGTCGGTATGAATCTGGATAGAAAATCATCTACCTGTGACCAATGTGAAGTTGGGCCGTGACTTTATTGTTTTTCAATGTTTGATATTGGAAAAAAAAAAGCAAAATGAGAAAAACAAAATTTCACTTTTCTATGAAGTAGCCTAAACTTCGACTGGGTGTTTCAACCAAACGGATGGGTATTCGACCAGGATACCGGGAGGATTTTCCGACTCGAGCCAGCAGGTAGAGCTTTACGCGCCCCTGCAGACAAGTAATCGGATAATCGCCCCCCTCCTCCCCGCCCCGCCCGACCGCCAGAATCGGCAAATTATCGAAATGAACTAAGTTACTAAGCTTGACCATCGCTAAGGCCGGCGCTGCGGGCCCCAAACCGGGCCCTTGCCCCAAATCGGGGATCGTGTCTGATGGATCCGAATTCGGTGATGGTGAAGACTAATGAATAATTTAAATTTCAAGTTCGAAAATCCTCCCGGTATCCCGGTCGAATTCCCATCCGTTCGGTCGAAACATAGCGTCAAAGTTTAGGCTACATTAACATAGAAGAATCGAATTTTATTTTTGTCATTCTTCTCAAAATCTAGATGGGAAAATTAACGGAATTAATATAGCAATGAAGAGCAAAGAAAGAGCAATTGTTTGGTGTATAAAAAATTGAAAATAATGAAGTCACGGGCCAACTTCACATAGGTAATGATGTGCCGATCAGTATTTCAGACCCAGACCACTTCCAGTGTCAGAACGGTGGACGTCTAAATTAATTGTGAGAAAATTCATAACTTTTGAATTTCTGCTGACATAATTTAACGAATTTGGAAATGCAGCTTACTACTATAGCAAAAAAAAAAATAATATATTTTTCAGGATTCTTTCAGCATTAAGTTTCGATCCCGCCAAGATATATTTCCCACGATTCTTCTGGGCCAATTATCGATAAGGATTTCAATAAAAAATTGAATTGTAGTCTTGGCAATATAAGCTTTTCAAATCGGTCACTTTTGGTTCACGTCATTGTGCAATCTTACCTCATTCAAGAAAGTGAAGATTTTCATTTTCCCATAACTAATTGCTTGATATTAATATCGATTGACTGATACCGTATGGGCGTAAGGGCCGAATTTTTTTTGCGGATATGCCAATAAGATTTTTTATTACACGACAAAAAGTTTGCCACTAAAGCAACGATTTTTTTGCGCTTACGCCCATATAGTATTACTCCATCGATGTAGACAACCGATAGCATGGCTGAATAGCTTTCGAGAAATTTGAGTTTTGGAATAGCTGCAGTAGTAACGATAATAAGAAAAAAAAGCAACGACAGCAATAGCAATAACAACAACAATAACAACATCAACAACAACAACAATAACAACAGCAACTATAACAATGAGACAAACGATGAAATATTATGGTAGCATCGAAGTTATAAGCTTGGAAACAGAAAAGCCGAGGAGTTTCTTTTGTTAGTCGTATTACATTCATTTTTATATAAATTAGAATGAGTTTGGAACTTATTTTGTTTTTGGTGAATTTATATTTGATCCGCGTTGCGTGAGTCTACCTACAATAGTGCATTGTTTACCGAGCGAGAAGACAGTCGTTTGCGCACCGAGTATGAAGGTGAGCTCTGAGGCGAAGCCGAGGTGTTCTCAACTCCATACGAGGCGCCAACGACTGTTTTCTCCGAGGTGAACATATTATTTTCTTCCATAGCGGAGCGGAATCAGCGAGTTTCCATCCGCAAACGAGGACCGGCAATCGACTGGTTTCCATCCTCATTTGCGGATGGAAACTCGCTGGTTTCCCTCCGCTGTTGAAGAAAAACTTTTATTTCACTCCAATACGCTAGCTGCGTACCTTCACATGCATAGAATCAATTGTTTCAACTGTTCGTATGTTACGCAGCTAGCGTATATGGTGAAAAGGAACGTATATCGTTACTATATGAGGCTTCTTCTTTTTCCTTATATGGTTATATCCTCTTTAACCAAAGTTTGAGGCAAATCCCAAGCTATATGAGGCTTATATAATATATACTATATTGTGACGATGGATTTCGTGGATTTAAAAAGTTTGTGTAACATAATATACACAATGTAGGGTGGTTGAAAAAAAAACGTCGATTCGTATTTTTTTTCCATCACGTGGAAAATATTAATACATTGTAAATGGAAAATGTTCTTCAAATATGAGCTCTATAGATTAATTTTAAGAGGGAGCTCGAGCCATTTTTAGTTTATTCTCCTAATTGTACTTAATATTATGGTTTTCCGCATTTTCAATGGAAATATTATATTGTAAAATGTGTGGAAAGATATTTTTTTCAAAATATATGACAAAAGTATAGAGAAAAGTTGTTAATAAACAACAAATAATAAATCACTTTTCTCTATATTTTATCGATGAACATTACTGTACAATAATTCAATTCATTGAAAATGTGAAAAACCATAATATCATGGCCCATGCCGAGTCGCCCACCTACTTTTGGTCGGAATGTGTAACATTTCGGTTATTATCCGAGCCCAGGCGTCGAAGACGCAAGAACAAAATGCACACCGCAAATTAAAATTCAATTCCGAACACATACGTCCATAAGCATGTTCGTTCCGTGCAAAAATAGAGTCTACAAATGGTTTCTACTTTTTACATTATTCGAACGTCAATTTCCTCGGCGAATTACGTAAAATCCATCTGTAGACTCTATTTTTGCATGAAACGATGATGTGACACATTTCGACCAAAAGGAGGTTGGCGACTAGGACCGAGCTTTAAGTACAATCACGCAAATATAAGCTAAAAATGGCTTAAGCTCCCTTTTGAAATTATTTAATCTATAGAGCTCATATTTGAAGAGCATTTGTCTTTTACTATGAATTTATATTTTTATATAGATATATACTTATACATCGCCTTTTTTGAACCACCCGAATATATATATTACTTTACATCCCATAAAGAGTTTTTTGATTTTTCACACGAACCTGTCTTGAACTTTGATCGTTTCACGAATGATTATTATCATTATTATTATTGTTATTATTATTATTATTATTATTATTATTATTATTATTATTAATATGATTATGATTTATTTGAGAATCATTCATTTTTAATTCTTTGTTTTTATACTAGACATATGCATATATATAATATAGTTATCGGAGTACCTATTAATATATATATTTAATACTAACAACCGATAATTTAATTTTTACAAAGTTTGAGGAATAAAATCTCTTAAAACGTAACGAAAACGTTGATTCATTTATTTATTTATTTATTTATTTATTTATTTATTTATTTAGTTAGTTATTCGTTTATTTTTCATTCAATTTCTATATTAGTATTGTATCGGATAGAGAGAATCTCCGTTTTGTTGAAATAAATGAAAAAAATGATCTGTAATAACTTCGGACGAAACGAACTGCATCGCATGTATATATCTAGTATAAGATTTTCATGTGATCATGATGCTCACGAGCTGTGCAGTTCGTAATGAAATATCATATATAAACCTGCGCATTTCTTATAATTTATGTAAATGAATACAATATTTTGTAACATTATGTTCTTATTTTATCGCAAACACATAGCGATCTGACTAGAATTATTCATAAGGCAAATCCTTTTGCTGTACTTTTTTTTTTCACTTTCACTTGTTTCTTATATTTTTCACACACATCATCATACTATCCATTCGCCTATATTATATTGAGATTTTTATTACCACATTCACTCGTTGTGTATCCAAATGGGCTGGAATTTTGTTTCTTCACTGACAATTAGTTTTCACTCTTTTTTCCTTGTCGTTGATAATCTCGGCCTGAAACATAATCAAACATAAAGATACACATTGTTAGATCTTTCTTTCTTCAATTTATCCGCCGGGTATAACGATTTGCTTTCCTCTTCCATTATTCAACGCGAGCGGTAATTCTACCTTGAAATTAAAGACCGGCCATACTCCGGTCGAAACGTCATCAATGAAATAAAATGAAATTTTGATGTCTACAATGACTCGCACACCCATGATTTTTCTCCAATCTATACCTAAAACCAGTCAAGAAAACCTTCTCGCTTGAAATTGAATTCAAGCAATAAAATCATAACGAAACGTGGGTCAAATTTTTCATAATGGGCAGGTCATTTCAATTTGACCAGGGTCTACCCGAGTCGAAATTTAACGCCTGCTTAGAGCCTGAGAATTGGGAAGTTGGGAGGTTTTTGAGGGTCTAGTGAGGTTTATTTTGTATGGGAATTGAAACCCTCTTTAGCGCCTAAAACTCGTAGTTACCGGACAAATGCAGCATTTTAGGGTCAAATGAGGATCTCACGAGAACCTCGCAAAACCCTCACTACACCCTGCCGCGCAGCGGTGCAAGGCTGCATTGAGGGTTAAATGACGATCTCACGAGAACCTGCTATCCCCGCTGCCGCCTGATCTTCAGATTACGCAACGTCAGCAATAAACTGCTGAAAACACATATATTCCTAAAATTAGCCAATAAAGTCTTCTTAAAAGTACATCATCATTTCGTACAGAACAAGCTAAGATGGGCTTTTGGCACTGCTCTTATCTAACTTTTGAAACATACGTATCTTGTGCAAACGGAGGTTATTGGGATTCGAAATCGGAGGGATGTATGGGATTTTTTCGAAAACATCGAGTTTGATATTTAACTGACTAAAAGAAATCAAATCCAAAATGGAATAAACTTTAAGGTAATAATTGCAAAAATCATGACTGCATGAAGGTGAACGATTGAAATATCTTTTCATTATTCTATATGAAAACAAAATTCATGATTTACGTAATATATAATTACATTTTCAAATGATCCGCTCTGCTGATAGTAACGATTTATCAATTATTGATATTCCTCCATAATAATTATTTATCAAAATGATGCATACACTGTAAAAAAAAAATTGTGAATTTACAACACATTTATGGAAGCCAATATACAAAAGTTTTGCAAAATTACAAATTTGGCGTAGCAAAGTGAATTGCTAAGCTTGTTCTGTAAATTTCCAAATAATTTTCTGACTTTGCTGAACTTTTATACGAAAAACACAAAAATTGTACTTGAATTCACAAAATTGTTTGGAATACCGATAAAAAAGTTTTGTATAATTACTATACCCGATTGGAATTTTGGTTAGATGTTTTGCCTATTAGCTTCCGATACATGCTTTGTGGAACTAGCATAGAAATTTCTAACAGTGTAATGTCGTAAAATGATGTAATGAATAATGCAGCGGCGTCCCACATTTAATTACTAAAATAATGCACGATATGGAAAATCGCATCATTAATTGAGATCGGACTTTATGAGTATCAAAGTACGCGCTAAATTATTATTCCGGAGGACCTGGAGGTCCTAAATTGGAGCTCGAGGTCGAACGGATTGAAAAGAGGTTCATTTGTGCGCTATGAGTGCTCAAGCGGGCGCTGAATTTCGACTACAGAGTTGATAGATTGAAAATACGAGTTTGAGGTCTAAATAGGATCTATAGAGACGTTATGAGTTGGATGCTATGAGTATCAAAGTAGGCGCTGAATTTCGACTCAGGTTGCTATGAGTGTTAAAGTAGGCGCTAAATTTCGACTCGGGTAATCCTATAGAGTATAGACTCTTCCGATTTGGGTCTGGAGGCGTTCCGCCCGGCCGAAATAACATGCTAAATTTTTTTTCAACTTTTCATCATCCTCCCTAACCCCATGAGAACTTTCCAAATTACCATATAATTTCGAAAAGCAAATATTCGTTATATATTTGAAAATGATAAAGAAAACAAAATGAATTCTTCAGCTAAACTTGAGAATATCCCATGTGAACTAGTATTTTCTTTTTTTCAATTTTCGTATCGTTTTTTCAATTTTTTGATTCTTTGAAGAAATAAAAAATCAAGAGAAACGATGAGAAAATTTGTATTAAAAAATTTGTCACCCTGCAAATGTCTTTATGGTATACAAGGACTCTATGATTGAAAAAAAATTGTATAGTAACTAAATACACCTCGGAAATAATTTTTCTTGAATAACTCGTAGGTATACAGAGTGGTCCATTTAACTCTGCCACCTCGAATAATTTGGTTATTGTCAGTTATACAGTGTGACGTGGCAGATTTTATATCTGTCACTGACCGCGCCTCCTGCACTCGCAAACGTGAGCGACCATGCCGCTGCCGTACCGCGAATTCTTCACCGAAGCGCGAGTCCAACCTTTATCCAGTGCCGGATTAGGGTTTGTGGCAATCATAGACCAACCTATGATTGCCCCCCCCCCCCCCCCCCTTCGCCCCATAAGTTGACAGGGAGAGCAAAGTGCAAAATTATGCAAACGAAAACAGAACACGAAACACGAATGAAATTATTTATTCAAAAACATCATAATCAGTACGATATTCATCTCTGTGACACTTTGCTCTAGTAAATTCTCTTGTGAGATTGTCAAAGTCTAGCAGTTTTTTCAGTTCATCGCGCTTTATCAGTTTTTTTCAAACACCGAGCCAGAAATGTAGAAAAGTTGTTGCATCTGGAGGGGGAAAATAAGTTTTTTCAGTGAAAGTCATCCAGAGGTCGTATCTTCTGAGATTTCGATGGTAGCAACGTTTTTTTTAAATGGGAGTACCTGTTTTTTTACTCACTATGAGGAAGCTGACATCGAAACGATTTCAACCATGTGTAATAAACATGAACTTCGAATGACTTTCGGCCCTACAATTTATTGAATTTTGGGGCCGAAATTTTTTTTTTTTCATTTCTATTTTTCATTTTTTCCTTTATTCCATTGTTTTATTCATTCAAATTCATTAATCCATTGATTTAAGAAACGTATCATCAATGCGTGTGCAAGTGTTGCTCCGAAAATCATAGGCAGCGCCAAGCAATTCCATCATTTGATCATAAATTTTTGGTCCGAAAGTCATTCGAAGGTCACGTTATTACACATGGTCGAAATCGTTTCGATGTCAGCTTCCTCGTAGCGAGTAAGAAAACAGGTAGTCCCATTAAAAAAACGTTGCTATAATACCGTCGAAATCTCAGAAGATATGACCTCTGGATGACTTTCAGTTCAAAAACTTATTTTCCCCCTTCACGTGCAACAACTTTTCCATATGAAATTTTTCTGTATAATCGATATTCACCAAATTATTGTAATAAATGGCCAACCCTGTATAATATGCCGTCAACAAATATTGTATTGACTTAGGTTTTTCACATGTGATTACTAATATTTCGAGACATACTTCAAAATTATTTGACATTGATTTAATGGAGTTCACTTTTAGATAGATTGATTGCACGGAAGAAAAAGTAGTAAACTTCGCCAAATTTATAGAGAATGTTTCAAATCGACGTGATTTCGGGGCAAACCGATGATATTCGATGAATTTAATTTTTGAACACGAACATTTTCAATTTCAAGCCATCTTTGCAATATGTCATTCAGATTTCAAAAAGTTTCGATAAACGATTAGACGAGCTACTTCTTTCTCCGTAGACGCAATCTATGGTAAGTTGAAGCTTATCAAATTTGAAACAATTTTTGATCATGTCTGAAAATTCGAGGAATCAGCTGTGAAAAACCTGACGCGAGAATACTCACCCTAGATTTGCTTGGTTGAGCGTTGGTTTCGGCGCTATTGCGAAGAGCAATTCGACGCCAAAGTAAGCCACATTTAGCGGCTTAGATACGGATTACTTCATAGGCCTCGAGGGTGGACATGACAAGATAGAAGATCCACAACGAGAACAGGAATATCGAGGTTACGTATTTCGGCATTGCAGGTCCTCCCAATTCGCCGCCGATGCTCTTGTTTCTCCTCAGCATAAGAACAATGATAACGAAGCAGGCTTCGGTGCAGAAGAGTGTCACAGAAAAAGCCAGGCTGTATTGGAAAGATAAAACATCACAGTTGAGCTTGCTCTCTTAGTTCCCTGATCGAATGATCAGTCTCACGTTTCTCTAATTATCATCAAACGCATATGTGAAAGTTGTTCCGTGACTGCATCAATCAAGTATAATTCGAAAATTTGACGCAGATTGCAGATGTCCCTGAGAATGATCGTTTCCTAGATATTATCGTTACGAGGATCAAGATTATGTTACATATACACATATATAGTTCTCTTTGTGCTTGCGGAACGGAATACAAATTGACCGAGGTAATCATCTGGCGTCCGATCATCGTTTGTCTGCACATCCTCTTTATCAACTTTATGGTTTTCGTCGAGAAAGAATATGGCCACGTCTGCGTTTGGGTTACACACACGGGTGAATACCTCTGAATCGATATCTGCCCTCACTTTGTTTCGCACTCCCCTCAGCGCGCCCCATAAGGTTAGAAGGTTAGCCGCAGATGGTATCATCGGCGAGATTCGCATACCTCGTAGGAAGCTGTCGTGGAAATAGAATTGTTCAATCAGGAAGTTCGGCAGATTCAATGATCAGCATTTTCGAATTAGATCGGGTCGTTACACCTTCCCAAAGAAATCATCTCGCGTCGAATTATACAGACACATAACGATGATTCGCGAGACTTCAATTTCATATTTGCAAATCAAGACGAGGCCTCAAGTCGTTGGAGGGTTGATCCTTTTAAAGGTCGAATCGAGCTTGCGAATAGCTCGAAAGTGGTTATATTCCGAGAAAAAAAGGTTTGTACGTGCTGAGTTAGACTGACAAAGACTTTGCCAGTGAGTAGTGTTCATAGACATTGAGTAAACCGGAGTAGAACGAGGAATAAAGCGAGGGATGAAATTACTCACTTCCCGGGGGAGACGTTGAAACTTCTTCCGTGACAGGCGTGGTAGATCGCCGCGATACTCCACGCGATACCGATACCCAGGAAGACGTTCACCGCGTTGCTACCGGTCACGTTGCCCACACTTGCATCCGCGTATTTGTCCTGGCAGGCAGCCACTTTACTAGCGAAGGTGTCTGGAATTAACAAACAGTTAGAGAGTTCAATAAAATATTGCTCTTATTTGTATTTATAGATAGAAGGAAGACATTTTCATTTTGAAATGCACATTCAACTTTTCAAGTTCCATTAGATACCAATATACAGGGCGAATCTGATTTACGGTTGCCACCGTTTCTCTAATAAATAGATTTCTCACGAGAAAACTGAAAATAAAGTTTCTGAGCTAAAATGTCGGAGGATCAGTACTTCTCGAGTTACAGGCGATTTAAATTGACCATTCAGAGTACAGACACTGACTGCAGCCAGAGACTTTTGTTTCTCTTGACGAGTGGAATTCTTAAGGACTATAAAAAAAATTGATCTTCAATTTCGAGGTAGAGGTCAATTTCGCGGGGCCATGTTTGTACAGATCTTCCTCGATCTCGAACTGGAAAATCACCTGGCCGGGCCATGATTATATAATTTTTATACACCCTGTACCAAGTCCCGAATCAATTCATCATTTACAGCCTAGGATGTCGTGCAACTACACCGTTTTGAAAAACACAGTTTCCAGATAAATGCATTTAAAGTTTACCGAAGAAATGGCGGCAATTGCGGATCACCTTGGAAATGTATGCAATTTTTTTTATGAAAGCTTGCGCTCCTATATATGAACAACTTTCCCGTACTTCGTATTGTGGTCGTGTTACATTATGGATAATAGCGGATTTGCGATGACATCGAATATTGCATGAGAGATATATTGAAATCGTGTAATGCCTGAAAATGCCCATCGCTAAATGATGTCCTTGATATTTTTTCCAACACTTTTTGACCGTTGATCTTTCCTCCTGCGGGAGCTTCACGCCTAAAAGTATTACTTGGTATAGTGAGCAGCGAGGGCTGCAGAAGGGAGAAGTTTGATGGTTAGTAAAGTGAAATTGGATGAAGCTAAGGACGTTTTGAAGCGAGGAATAAGCCTGCCACGTTGATGTCTCTCCGCAAATTAAAGACAGAAAAGAATATTACTTGCGGAGCGGTGAGTATCTACCCTCTGACTGAACCAATTGCAACTTTTTAATTTTACCACGGTTTATATATTTTTCTTTTTTTATTTCCTCCTTCTTTTGCATCGCAGTCTGAAAGGTCCTCGCACCTCAATCCCTGAGCAATCTTCCTGCGATATTTTCCGGATGGCTTGATTCATCTTAAATCTAGGCCGATGCTGTACAATGCTGGGTTTATGTTTATAATTACCCCGAATGAACTGTAAACGTCATCATCGATAGAACCAACCAAGAAACTGAAATGGATAGTATTAACAATGTATCAGTTGCAAAAAAGACAACGTTATACGAGAATGAGGGAATTTTTTTGCACACACGATCTTTTCTCATTCGTACATACCCATGTAGAAATCTATCGGGGCATACTCGATTTGTGTTGGGGGCCCTGACAGGAAGCCCCTATTCTGGGTTTCTAGTAGGGCCCTGATGGGGCGCCATCAGGGACACTGACTTGGCCCGCCCGACTAGTACCCCAACAGAACTGAGGGAGGGCTCTGTCAGGGCCCCGGCTCGTGGTTGGGGCTATGGCTATAAAAGCGTTACATTTCCCCAATAGCGCCCTCATAGAGATGGGGAAAACTATCAGGGTCCTCTATGCACCCCCAACAAAATTTCTGCACGGGTACATAGTATATAACCAGCGAATATGTCATTCTCTCCGCAGCCAGCAGCTGTGGGAGGTTTTCATTTCCACGAGTTTTTTCGCAGATATTTTTACGCTGGCATATATCGGTTGAGGTTTCCGCGACATGCCTATATATCTACATTCCGAATCACATTTGCTGAGTATTTGGGTCAATGTCGTTCTGCAGCGCTGCTGGACAAGGTAACGCTGTGGCAAAAATGCCTTTTTTTAAGTCGTTAGCATAGTTGTATGAAGTAAAAACTGCAGAAAACTTTGAGAGCGTATTATACAGGGTGTCAATTAAGTAACGGGACGGCTGAATATCTTCTGAAGTAGGATATTTTTTGAAAAGGTCAACATCATTCTTGATGTGATTTTCGACGTGGAATTCAATGGTGACCTCGATTTTGACCTTGACGATGACCTTCAAGGTTATTTCAAGGTCAACTTTTTTTTTTTTAAATGGACACCCCCTTTTTTCACATCAGCAATCGAAAGAACGCAAAATTTTACGTCCGAACACGTAATTAGATCATAGGAAAATTTTGACCTTGACGTTCATTCTTGGGTCAATTAAACTTAAATAAGGTGTGGATACCTCTGGGAATAGAAGCTTTTCAAATTCTCTCATGACGATCGAAGTTATCAATTCTAACGAGGTGTGAATTGATACCTTATTCGGTATGAATTGATTGATTTTTTCCAAATCTTTTGATGTAAATGTGTAACTGTTTGTCTTATTGATTTCGGCACTTAAAAATACAGGTTTCCATCGAGAAAAAAGGTGACCTTGAAATGGCCTTGAAGGTAATCGTCAAAGTCACGATAAGGGTCACTACTAAATGCGCCTCGTTAGAATTGATAACTTCGATCGTCGATTCGATTTAAGTTTAATTGACCCAAGAATGAACGTCAAGGTCAAGATTTCCCTATGATCTAATTACGTGTTCGGACACGAAATTTTGCGCTCTTTCGAATGCTGATGTGAAAAAAGGGGGTCCATTTAAAAAAAAAAAGTTGACCTTGAAATAACCTTGAAGGTCATCGTCAAGGTCAAAATCGAGGTCACCATTGAATTCCTCGTCGAAAATCACATCAAGAATGATGTTGACCTTTTCAAAAAATATCCTACTTCAGAAGATATTCAGCCGTCCCGTTACTTAATTGACACCCTGTATGTATTATACATGCCTATTATGAAAATGCTGTTAGCTAGCTATATGATATTGAGAAGTTAACGTGTTTCTTTTTTTTCCTAAATTATCGAGAAATTTTGTTCCGTTGCTGATTAGTGTATGATATTAATATTAATATTAAAACTGGGCCAATGCTCATATTATGTTTGTCTTTGAAACCAACGGAGAGAACCGCAGATAGCGATGAAGGCAAACGTCGCGAGCCGTTATGTCTGTGACTGTGTTGTGGGAGTCCCGTTCTTGGGAGCTTGGAAATACAACTTTCTCATTCCTATTATCGAACTCCTTCTCGAGTTATTCAAATATTAGATAGATACTACTTTGTCAACCCCATCGTAGATAAGGGTTGAATAATCCTGCAAAAAATCTATCAGTTGCACAACAGCTCGTTGAAAGAATAGAGACAAGATGACTACGACTCGCGCTAAAAACGTCTCACCCTCGCTGGAAATGGCCATTTTCCCTCCCTAGATACACAATATACTGTTACGGACGTAGAAGACTTTACGGACGTGTCCGTAAGATTTTACCATCTCGTGAGGATTGTGCGTTCCTCGGACTGCTTCGCCTCGGCTTAGCCGGTCCTCGGATGCGTCATCCTCACTCGGCCGTGAAACCCTACTTTACGGCCTAGGTACGAAAAATACTATGTGGACTCAGTTTTTTCACAGTTGACTACTTGGATTCTGGGATGTAATTTGAAATTATTCAGGATTTCTTGGACTTTAGTTGACATGAGTTTAGTCTACCGAAATAGTATATTACTACACTCCGTGTGATTTTGGACGTTTTACCCACGCTTCGCGTGGCTAAAACACCCATTTTCACACCTCCTAAAGTAAAATTTTGTACAGTACTCGACGGAAAAACTTCTTCTGATCTCGTGTGATTGCAGAAGTCGCCTTCGGCTCGTGCTGCAACCTCACACTCGTCAAAAAAAGTTTTACCGGACTCGTATTGTAATGTACTATTGTGATACACGTGCGGACAGTAGGC
Source organism: Tenthredo livida (assembly GCA_963992785.1). Taxonomy (NCBI): domain Eukaryota; kingdom Metazoa; phylum Arthropoda; class Insecta; order Hymenoptera; family Tenthredinidae; genus Tenthredo; species Tenthredo livida. Next base: position 9,397,864 of record OZ023073.1, read on the forward strand.
AACCCAGCAAACCAATACATAACTGATGCATAACTGTAAGAGCACATCTAGAGATCGGAGTAATGTAACATAGTTATGTCTCTGATATGCGACATATCTTTAGAATGTAACATATTGTTTACATAACATAAGATGCATGAATGATACGTAATATTGAGGGCATCACGAAGTAACAATGTAATATAACAAAGTTACGTAGAGGAGAAATAACATAACTACAATTCCGTGATGTATCATGTACATTACATGAGACCCACAAGTGATACATACAATTGAAAGCATCTTCAGGGATCCGGAAATATAACATAATTACATACATGGGACATAACATTTCTGCAAATATGGCATGTGTCGTATATATAACATCAGACCCATGGATGATACATAACAGAGATGGCAACACCAGGAAACAGAGTCACATAACATAATAACATCTATGATACGTGCAATATCTTTAGTTCTGCAATTAAAACATCGCAAAATAGGATATCCGTATCTGCTGGCGATAATTTCTGAAACGTATGTAAGTGACTAACATGATAGTACGCATCAATCGAGGCATAAACGCTTCAGAGCTGTTAGATAGCGAGATCGAAAATATGGAGAAATCTGGCAGTATTCACTACACGATACTGTGGTGTAGTGGCGAGAGCGTGCGACTACTAATCGAAGCGAGTCCGAGCGATCATGGTTCGAGCCCGGGTTAGGTCAAAATAATGATGTCGTCTTGAATGAACTAAAAATGCGTTTTAATCTATCTGTGGTTGATTATAAATTGTTACTATGTCATATATACACCATAGATGATGGAAATTAGTAATAATAACGGCTTTTTATTTAGCTTTTCCAGTGTGATAGTTAATTGTATCAGATGCATCTCCAATATGTATCTGATACATCTTTCAACATGTCTTTGACATATCTTTGATATGTCTATGATATATCGGTGAGCCGTCGCTGATATGTATCACCAGCACATATCTAATACATTGATGATACATCCAATGTTGCTGACATCGTGCTGTACCAGTAACATACTTTCTTATGAGTTTGATACATAACGTGTAACATTCGTTACATAACATATACGTATTTGATACATATTTTGGTTTGCTGGGAATATCCGCACGTGTATCACACGCTATTTTTTGTAACTCCATGCGAAGAAAGTTTGATTTGAAAGATAGATTAATTAGTCAATATCACCTCACATTGCGACTGCCCGCCGCCATGACACAGTGCGCGAAAAAAGCACTAGTGCGTAAAGTAGAGTATTCGCGGTATGCGCATGCGCCAACTCTTTTTTTCTTCACTCCTCGGAACTCAGGTACTTGACGCTTGCTACAGAGGCCTCGAACATCAAACTTTCGAAGCAGGTGTTGCAAAAAAGTGGTTGTCGCAGGGTACAGGTCGTATAGTTATTCGAAGATTTTTAGAATTTGTAGGAAATATGTCATTTCATAGCGACTTTCTGAACGCTGAGTCTTTAGCAAGCGATTCCCCTTAGATCTAAGAAACCATATTGTGGGTTTCCAAGTTTCATAATCTTTCATCTCCCTGGCGGTGTACCGAATACTCTGACTTCTGAGCATCTGCCTACAGAAATCGATTGTCTCTCGACGAATAAAACGATGTGACGCTTCCGCCGAAGGAGACAATCCTCACTCCAACTATCAGCACAAGACTTGCTCTTTTTTTTTTATTCAGAGAACAGACAGGAAATAAGGCTACGCTCTTCGAATTGTTCCAATAAAAATCACCAAAAATGCAGCAGCTCACCGTATCAAATTGGGATTTTTATTGTAGCCTAAATTAGACGGATTATTGTAAAATGATGTAATTTCAAGGCAAACTAATAATATATGTACAGATAAGAACAGACTTCCATTGCTGTAAGCCACTTTCTCATCTTGATTGTTACAAAAAAAAAAAAAAATGGCCTAGCACACCAAAAAATCGTATCTGAAACTTAAATCTATCGAACATCATTGGCTTGCTTCGAAATGACTTATTTCAGAATATTCCCTTCAAACTTGCAAAAGTTTTGTTGGACGATGCGACCTGTATCCTATGATAACAATTTTTTCTTCGATGCAATCAACCTGTGCGAGACGAAGTCCTATATACCCCACTTTTTATTCAGTGCAATCAATCTATGCAAGGCGAAGTCGATAAAACCCGAAAGAAAGTTGAATCACGTCTCAAAATACTACTAATAGGCTGTGAAAAGATTGAGTGAAAATAATATCTGGAGTTTATTCAAATACCTGTATATATATATAACTTCCAAGTCATATAGTCTTCGAGTTATGAAGATTTACGGATCTGAATAATACGGTCTACTTCCCGCGTATAGTATAAAGCGAGGTATTTAATTTTATATTCAAATTTCCATGCCCCATGGCACTTCGTGTTTGGAAGTGTCACCTGTCAATACGTTGGGCAGAAATTCAATGTAAAATATTTTAGGTTTTTAAAGTGTTCGTTCAGTGATGTTATTCTGCCCGGTATGGAATTTCATATTAAAGCATCAGTCCTTTACTTCTGCAGCTTGCTCTAACGACATTTTTCAACGAGTCTTTAAATTTTCACAATAAATTTTCGCGGCCGGGGGGGGGGGGGGGGGGGGGGGCAATTGGGAATCAGTGTGCTTCTGTATACGAAGAATTTCATATATGCGCGAGATAAATGTCGTATCGCAGCCTTTCCACGTTAGGACACCCTACAGACTCATGATATTCATATTTCACAGTCAGTCGTTTCTCTCGAAATGTATAGTATCTACTTGGATAAACTGAATTATGAAGATCTCACGGGGCGTTAAGAAATGAATTCTCTTTGCTCACCTTGCAGGGTGTTGAACAAGTAAACAGCTCTGTAATAATAATTCAAATATATCATTTTTCAGCACACCTGCACGGAAAGTACGACTTTCGCCCCTCGCGTGAGCGGGAAATCGTACTTTCCGATGCCAGGGAGTGGTGAAAAATAGTATACGTCACACGGGAGTGAAGAGGCCATCCCAAACTGCGTTTTTGCCACTCTCGCCTTCGGCTCGGGTGTTAATCTCACACGCCGTTTGGCATAGCCTACTTTCCCTCCCTAGATACGTAATATACTATTTCTTCACACATTAACGGAAAGGCCTATTTCGCTCCCGACAGAGAGGGAGCAAAAGAAGTTTTGCGTCCCTTCGTAGGAAAGACCGTGTGGAAAGTCTTTCTTCCTTTTCTTTCCTACCAGAGGACGAAAAATTTCTCTCTGCTCCCTCTTTACCGGGAGCGAAATAGGCCTTTCATCCATGTGTAAAGAAAAATATCGTGTGCATTACGGGAGGAAGTTTTTGCTTCCTCGGCGAAGCTTGCTGCTTTCCTCCCTAGATGCACAATACAGCGTGATTCCCAAGTCGCGGAAAAGATTTCACATGCAGATTCCTTGTCGAAATCTAAGAATAAAGTTCCTTATCAAAAACTTCCAGGGCCCGGTCGTTGCTGAGTTATAGAAGGTTTAGTCTAACCAATAATACGGCCCTAAAGCGACGTGCTCAGTCTCGTCCCGAGTCGAAATTTAGCGCCTACTTTAGACCTGTAACTCCTACCGTTTAGGAGGATGTGCAGGGTCACCGGAGGTTCACTTTCAATGTAAAATGACCTCCTACTTTGCACCTAAAACAGTCAGATATCGGACAATTTGCCACTTTTAGGCTCAAAATAGGAGTTCCCGAGAACCTCGTATAACCCTCCAGACCCTAGAAATTCGTGATCACGGATTTATGGGGTGAATATCAAAATTCAAAACGTCATTGTCATCGGGTTGTTGATTTTCATGCTCCAGGACATTCGCCCCGTAGTTTACGTTGTCCAGGTGGTCAAACTGATGACTTACGTCACTCAGGTCATCCACTTCGTAGTTTTCACTCTTTGTTGTCATCGGGTTGTTGATTTCCGTCCCGATGACAACGATAGTGAAAACTACGAAGCGGACGACCTGGACAACATGAGTCATCAGTTTGACCACCTGGACAACGTAAACTATGGGGCGAAAGTCCTGGAGGATGGAAATCAACAACCCGATGACAACAGAGAGTAAAAACTACGAAGCGGATGACCTGAGTAACGTAAGTCATCAGTTTGACCACCTGGACAACGTAAACTACGGGGCGAAGGTCCTGGAGCATGAAAATCAACAACCCGATGACAACGAGAGTGAAAACTACGGAGCGAAAGACCTGGGGAATGTAAATCATCAGTTTGATCACCTGGATAACGTCAACTACGGGGCAAAAGTCCTGGAGTACGGAAATCACGAGCCTGGCGACCTCGATAACGAACGCTACGAAGCAAAAGACCTGGGGAATGTCAATCACCAGTTTGACCACCTGGACAACGTCAACTACGGGGCGAACGACGTAGGGCACGAGAATGACCGACCGGGCGACATAAAGACTGAAAATTACGAAATGTGGAAGCCGAAATGTCGGGCAAAGTTCATACGACGCGGGCACTATCAGTTTGACAGAATTACTACGAGACTGAGCACGTCACCTTTACGGCCGTATTATTGGTTAGACTAAACCTTCTATAACTCAGCAACGACCGGGCCCTGGAAGTTTTTGATAAAGAACTTTATTCTTAGATTTCGACAAGGAATCTGCATGTGAAATCTTTTCCGCGACTTGGGAATCACGCTGTATAATATACTGAAAGAAAACTAAAGAAGCTGCAGTGCAGAAATATTCGCACTTCTTGCAAACGGTTCCATAATATTTAAAACTCTCGGTAGCAGGATGGTTTTTCATGTGAAGTCTCGGAAGAATCCGCAAACCTTATGCCTAGGGGATTCCCGGGATTTTGAGCTCGACGAAAAAGAGGTATTTGAGCCTGTCGGCAACACACGAAGGCTGCAAACACGATTTCGTCGTAAATATGGCGGGCAGTGAAGCAGAAGGAGGACCGAGGCATCAGGCAGAGGGGTAGGTGAAAATTTTGATAAATATTTATGACATGACGAGACAATGTCGTTGGTACACGGAAAGTAACGGGAAGATGCGACAAGGATCAGCCAAGTTTGGTAGAATCATCATAGATTTTCTTGTTTTATTTCCATGTGGATTTTTCCAGTCGAGAACGAGTGTTGTTTTTTTTTCATCGTTACGCACAAAGGGGGAGATTAATGAGAGCCACTGAAATTGATGGGAAATCGATAACACGTAATACGTGTAGGTCCTCAGAAAATAGTTGTTTACGGGTTTATTTCATCACTTCATCACTTGATCAACGCCAAACTATTTCGCTAGTTTGAAAGAGTATACCTACATACAGAGCGATTCTGAGGAAACAGGTCACGCTAATAGAGGCTCCCTTATTTATTTTCGTCAATGACAACGCTGTCAAATACCACGAACAAGCGATCTACCGATATTTCATATGCCTATGACTGATATCTTCAGACGACGTAGCGGTAGCTGTCACGTTGATAGGTTAAACTGAACTTTCATATTACAATATTGTGTAATTAATTCTAATATTGTTCATAATACAACGGTATACGATATTATTTCATAAATAAGTAGTGATGAGGTTAAATTGATTGCAGACGTCGATTTCTGTTTATTCCAACATTATTAGGTTATAAATAATTGTCTTGGTGAAATTCACAGATCTGGTAGTGATGAATTTATCAAGTCAATAGCATACGATATTGATTCTTTATGAATTCATTCCAGGTGTGAATTTCTGTTTATTTACTACATTAGTTATAACCGAGGATTTCTTTGGTGACTGACTGACCCGTTGCATCTCTTCGACAAGTAGGGTTACGAACAAATCGATGTGAATATCATTCATCGAGTAATATCTCATCGATCCAGTGAAAGCTTTCCATCCTACGAGGCATCTCCGCTGAATAAAACTCTACATGTCTTCTTAGCCTAATGAATACGAAGACAGTCCTGCATGAATGATGTGTTGGTCTATCAATGCGTGTTTAAGTTTCATCGAGTGATAAATGAATTAAAAGTATCGTTCTTTTTGTGAATCTATTTAATTGAGTATTTGATTGCTGCGTAGAACAAAGCGTTGCATTTTTGTACAAAATACTCAATCACAACAAATTGTACAAATTTAATAAAATTCTTTGTTTATTCAGTTGATATTGCATAATCATATTAAATAATTAATGATACATGTGCAAGGACGCTGTCCTTCTGAAGAAAAAAAAAATATACAATTTAATAATAACTCAATAGCATGGTTTTGGAACACGCGGCCGGTCATAGCTTTCGTACTAACCATCGTAGATGATTTCGCAGCCAAGAATCCAGGACGTCCGTGTCCGGCGATGGATACCGTGCGGAATATCGTATTGAAGAAAGAAACTGGAGTGACTTATCCGCGTCGAAGTTCTACGAGTAGACTGTTTTCGCCACAATTTTTAAAGCATTCAATTTTCATAACTTGCTTGTCGCCCATGGTTTGTTGCATGGTCATTTCTTTAAAGTACTGCCCTAATTATTCTAGGATATCTAACAGATGTTAGAATGGGTTATTTATGGGTGGGATTGATCTATTCGGAAGAGGTGCTTCATACAATCATGATAGAACTTCACTTACAAGTTAGTTCATTTAATCATGTAATTGTATTTCGCGCCTCTTTCTCTAGATCAACACGTAGATGTTTAAAGCTTATTACGGCAGATCAATGAATTCATGCATCAGGACTGTCTTCCTACTCATTAGGCTAAGAAGACATGTAGAGTTTTATTCAGCGGAGATGCCTCGTAGGATGGAAAGCTTTCACTGGATCGATGAGATATTACTCGATGAATGATATTCACATCGATTTGTTCGTAACCCTACTTGTCGAAGAGATGCAACGGGTCAGTCAGTCACCAAAGAAATCCTCGGTTATAACTAATGTAGTAAATAAACAGAAATTCACACCTGGAATGAATTCATAAAGAATCAATATCGTATGCTATTGACTTGATAAATTCATCACTACCAGATCTGTGAATTTCACCAAGACAATTATTTATAACCTAATAATGTTGGAATAAACAGAAATCGACGTCTGCAATCAATTTAACCTCATCACTACTTATTTATGAAATAATATCGTATACCGTTGTATTATGAACAATATTAGAATTAATTACACAATATTGTAATATGAAAGTTCAGTTTAACCTATCAACGTGACAGCTACCGCTACGTCGTCTGAAGATATCAGTCATAGGCATATGAAATATCGGTAGATCGCTTGTTCGTGGTATTTGACAGCGTTGTCATTGACGAAAATAAATAAGGGAGCCTCTATTAGCGTGACCTGTTTCCTCAGAATCGCTCTGTATAATACCTAGGAAATGATTTTTTTTAAATGGCTGGTATTCCATTGGCTCAGTTTTTTCAGAGTTGATTACTATAGTATTTTGAAAAACAATCAGGAATCATTCGAGATTTTGTGGAATTCGTTTCGCATAGATTGATTGCAAAAAAATGATCCGAAAAAAGTGACTGTCGCAGGGTACAATTCGCATAGTTAATCGAAACTTCGTCGAATTCAAATCGAATATAATTCTACATTGATAAAATTTCTTCGAGAAATAATTGTGAAGAATTTTCCATCTGTCTTCTGAAAGAATTTGGCATTAACACAGTTCCATCGTGGTATCGAAGTATCGTTCTGTAAAAGTCGAGACTCTGGGCCATCACCTGTCAAACGAATGTATACTGCACTTCTGAAAACTGCTCGAGAGACAGTACCTGAACTGTGCTCAAGAAAATAACTAAATTAAAAGTATCATATCTTTGTCAAAAACGGTTTGAAAGACTCGAAACAAGAATCATTTTGAAAATTAGAATGTCTACTTCAAGACACTTACTCTAAAATTAACTTGTCTGATTTTCTCTTTATGAGTGATGTTCTTCTAAAGTGAAAAATGCAAAGTTCAAGAAATTCTCCTATCAGAGTTTGGCGACCACATTGAAACCAAAAACCTAAGTACGTACTTTATTATAAAATAATCCAAAGAAGATTCGACTCATGGGTTAGAGACAAGAAATATATCCCAGACAACCTTTCGGGCACTGAAATAATTACCCGAGTATTTAATTTGCTTCTAACAAGTTTTGGAATTCGCAAGACATCTTCTGAGCAATCAGAGATTGAAACTTTGAGTCTTTGACGCTAACTAATTCTGAAAGGTGAGAGGGCTCAATCCTCATTTCATAAATAATTTGTTATACGAGAAAGCATGAACTGATTTGAAAAAACGGACGCGAATCTCTTCAAATTATATCCACACATTGGGCAGAACAGTTTAAACTAAGGAACTCCAAATTTGTGACGCAAGGAGCTTTTTGAATACTCGGTACTTGAAATATGATAAAAATGCTCCTTGCATCATAGACGTTGAGTGACTTAAAAATTTTCCGGCTCATTTGTCAAAAGCCTAATTCATGTAGTAGAAAATTATTTTGCAATTTTGGTCGAACCGTATATGTATATTAGGGTGGTCCTTATTTGGGGTGTTTTTGAAATTTTCTGCGAACAAGGCGGAAAAAGTTTGCGAATAAATTTTAAAAAAAGTACGCAAAAGTTGAAGTCTGTAGGTCAACTCAAAGTACTGCCCACAGGGCAGTGAATTTTCCCATTTAATTTACATAGGAACTCGGGCTCGATGCATTATTTTTTTTTTCTCTGCCTTAATTGTGCTTCGAAAAATCTGAAATTTGGCATATGTCTATCCTCTAATCATAGGTATTCCACAAAAAATTGGGCGATTTTCAGCGCCAAGAGTTTCGAAGTTCCAGAACGTCAAACTTGTGTTTCGAAGTCGAAAAATCACCATTTTTACGTTCTGGAACTTCGAAACTTTTATCGGTGAAAATCGCCCAATTTTTTGTGGAATACCTATGATTATAGGGTAGACATATACCAAATTTCAGATTTTTCAAAGCACTATTAGGGCAGAGGCAAAAAAAATAATGCGTTAAGCTCGAGTTCCTGTGTAAATTAAATGGGAAAATTCACTACCCTGTGGGCAGTACTTTGAGTTGACCTACAGACTTCAACTTTTGCGTACTTTTTAAAAAATTTATTTACAAACTTTTTCCGCCTTGTCCGCAGAAAATTTCAAAAACACCCCGAATAAGGACCCTAATGTATATACCCGCACGAAAAAATATGTATGTCAGATATATAGCGAAATATATTCAATATATACAATACAAATATACCATATATATGTGCGGCAAAATAAATATATGTGAAATATATTGTAAATTCTCTATATATTTCGAATATTAATCGGTTATATTTTCCGCATATATTTTTCTTATATTTTATCAAATATATCCTGAGAATATAACCAATTTATATTGGAAATATTTCGAATATATTTATTTTGCCGCACATATATGTCGTTATATTTTTCGATATATTTCACATACATATTTTTTCGTGCGGGTAGGTATATGTATTTGACCCCCTTTAAAACCTCTCAATGCCTCGATAGCTGTATGTATTCAGATTAATCGTACGGTGTGTATTTTTTCCCCGACAGGTTTGGCGTGAAATCGCAGTCCTTTAGCTATTTTATTCAACCAACAATCGGTATTCCAGAAGCTTCTGTAACTTCTGTGGAAACGTAACCTAGTTGGATTCAGTTTTTAGTTACGACTATGTACCGACCCGGCGAAGCGTAATTAAGGCACAACGGGTGGCAGGATACATAAAATAAAAATTGGTGTTTCATTCACAGTCAACCTTACCAGAATGGCAAGGATTTGGCATGTCCACTGCAGGTTACGAGCCTGATATTGACATTCTTGCTGGTATTATACGCGTTGTAATTTCAAGTTTGAAAATTAAATTTCTCATCAAAAAGTGAATAAGAATTTCCAAAATCACGTGCTCACTTATACTAATTTATCAGATTTGAATGTGCACAAGTGTCATTTGAACGAAATTTCTACTCAATTCCAACTTTTATTTCCAAACAAAGTGCATTTATATTGCGAATAAAATCAATCGGACGTAAAATCCCTGCCTTATTTTGTTCTAATATTTTCATCTGAGTCTGTTTTTGATTTGATTTACACTCGATATGATTTGGTTGAAGGTTTGCTCGAGTACTTAGGTAAAGTAGCACCATTGTTTTATCTGTCATGCCTGGAATTGGCACTTTGGGCCAATCTCTTTTGGAAAAATACCGATGCGCATATATTCAGCTCAGCAATATCCGCCTTTTTCGAGAGATGTTCAACCCCCCGTGTTAAAAACGCGGCAATAAATTTTCAGGAGACAACGTAGTTTTGATCGCGAGCGAGGATATTGAACCTTGTTTTTATGGTGACGAGAGTAGAATCCAAGGAATTTCACCGGGATATATCAGGGATCTGTCGTTTTCTGATCAACGCTCCGAGCCGCTGAAAGCTGGAAGCTGGAAATCGTTTTAAATTTATTTCTAGCCTCGTTAAGCGATTTTTTTCACGACACCTGCCTGTTTTTGGCGACCGATGCAGAGTCTAATTAAGAGGATGAGCGCATGGTATTTTCCAGCGATTCAGTAGATCCAATTTCCACTTCGAATTTTTATCAGTCTCAGAAGTCAACGTCAACAGTCAAAGTCAACAACTGCTTCACAGATAATCCTTCTCCTTCTGTCTCTCCCTCGACTCTTTTAAAGTCCAGAAGTTTGAATCAATACTTGAACCCTATCGCCTTTCGTTTGAATACGACTTTTTTCGCGGAATTCTCAATCCTTCAAAGTCCAATCTACTCCTGGCCTGTTGCTCGTCCTTTATCCATCGAAAACGGACGCAATATGAGAGTGAAAACGGAAAAACGACATCGGTGGGATTTGGTCGGGCAACTTTTAGTTCGACAAGCAATTTGCATTGTGTTCTGGCCAGTCGCAGATCAGGCGACGGTGTCCCTCCGAATTAGAGTAGATCCTTTCGAAAACTTGTTACATAATTCCGTCACGGATATAGTTCCGACAACACCGACGGAAGTGCAGGGTCATCAGCGAACGTTTTTCAACAGCTTTCATCGACAAACACCGTCGTTACGAGAAAACCGTCGACTGTTGGGACAGCGCCAAAGGATTTATTGTTAGAGGGAATAATCAGTCTTTATCAATTAATCGCTCTCCCTTAGTAATGAGGTAAAAGAAATTCACTCTCAATTAAACCGACAATGGATCTGAAGTCTGCTCTTCTGGATTCGAACTTAAAATCATTCGAATTTCTTTGCTTTACGAACTGATCGAGGAATTAATAATTATGCTTATCACGTAATAGCTGTGTGAACGGAAGATATAATATCATATAAATAATATGTATGTTTATTCACCTGGAATACTGGTGCCCAGGGCGACGAAGACGACGGCTGTGACCGAATCCTTGATGCCCAAGGTGCAGCCGAAGTAGGATGCGACGTCTCCGATGACAGCTGTCACTACGCCGATGCCAACTATACTAATAACGAAGCATAGATATCCCCCAGCAATATCTGAAAGATGATGAACCACTTTAAATACAGTAAACTCAACCTTGTTCTGATAGGACATGTTGTATTTTATGGTTGACGGCGTCTATCGAAGACCGCTTTCTGCAGGAGTGATTGAAGGAGTTAAACAAGTTTAGAAAATAGTATTTCATGATTAAACAGAAATGTTTTACTGTATCAATGAGCTAAAAGCTCTTTCTTGCAGCAGCAGCACAAAAACTACGGGATCGGTTGATTCCAAAATTTAACCAGATTCAAGTTGGAACGAATTCTTTTTTTTTCTTCAAAATGTTGTTTTTCAAATAACTGGAAAACTACCGGACTGATGAAATACAATATCTCATCAGTTCTAAGCTAGGAAGAACCACGTCAATTAATACACGGAAGAATGACGTCCGTCATGTCGTTCTCGAAATATCGTTGGACTAAAATTGATCACGCACCAACACACACAGGGTTCAAGGCCGATAAGGTCGGAGGTTCTTTTTTTTTAAAACAGGGAGTTGAAAATAAAGTCGCTGAAGAATGGATGTAAGTTTGTATACATGGAACACCACACTGGAATTGATATTTTGCAATTAATAACCTTATCTCTAATCTGAAGCGAAAGTGATCGTGGGGCGGTTTGCGGCCTCCGGGCTCTGTATCTCACCCCATCAACCGCGCAACCCGAAAGCTACAAAATTTTCGGCGTAACGAGCACCAAAACTAATTAGGATTGACGCGTCGTGTGGCGGCGTACTAGAGAACAACGTATACACATAATAAGGTGATGGTACCTACCCTCTAGACTATATTAGCTCAAAAAAATTTCTCTCGTTTCTAGATCGTCGGCACGTATAATGCACTGCAGGTGTGTTATTACCGCGATTCTTTATATAACTCTATCTGAAAGATAAAGATAAAGATAAGACCGATCAGTTTACTCTCTCGACGGAAAGAAGATATGCGGGTTATTAAGATTCATAAGATCTCATCTAATGGCTGATTCTCTGACACGCTGAGTATTTGTCTTTAGAAAGCGATTCCCCTTCGATCTTTGAAACGATATTGTGAGCTTAAAAGTTCCATCATCTTTCATCTCCCTGGCGGTGTACCGAATATACTCTGACTTCGGAGCATCTCCCTGCAGCAATCGATTGTTCCTCGATTACTAAAACGACGTGACACTTCCAACGAAGGAGACAACCCTCACTCTAACTATCAGGAAAAGACTTGCTACGCGTATCCTCTCAGAGACCAGATAGGAAATAAGGTTATACTTTTTGGATTGTTTCAATACAAAAAAAATCACCAAAATGCACCAGCTCACTGTATCTAAGTATTTATTTTTGTTTTTCAAGTTGGAGGGATTATTGTGAAATGATGTAATTTCAAAGCAAAAAAAAACAACGACCTGAAATTAAAAAAAAAATCGTTTTCGAAAATCAAATTTATCGAATACCGTTGGATTGCTTCGAAATTACATCATTTTCGAATATTTTCTCCGGATTTGAAAAAATTTGAATTTGATCGATCGGTGTAAAAGAGAAGTCTATAAAATCTGAAATCATTTTGAATTATGTCTGAAAATTCAAGTAATTAGCTCTGAAAAGAACTAAGTCAATAAAATATGTCTTCACAGGGTAGTACCTCAACCTAGTAGTAGTAGTAGTAGTAGTAGTAGTAGGCTACCACCTCAACTCAAAGTGTAGTACGTAACCTACACATAGCTGCACAGATCTCCAGCAATTTCCTCAAGCTCTACCTTCCAGAAAATTGCAAGGGTATCCCCATGGATAATAAATCTTCATGAATTTATGACCTACATACACGAATATCGTTGCTTTGAAATTCACTCAAGATATCAAACTCGCATGGGTTATTTTGAGTTTACAGTAGTTTAAACGAGAAATTAAACATATATTTTAGTTAATAAATATTTATTAAGGGGGTATATACACCTTTAAATGGGTTGAATTTCTGAAAAACAATTTTCCTTTTTTTTTCAACTTGAAGACTCTGATCAAATTTAAAAAAATCATCATGTTTGGGGAGGGTTTGACCTTCATTATCCATATCTTACATCATGTATTACTTCCAGTCTAATAGTGGCTGCGCTGAAGACAGGAAAATACAAAATCACTCGGTTGCCGCAAAGAATCAGACCCAGCGTTGGACCGATCTTGGAATTTTTGGTTCTCAATTGTTCATAACACATGCCTCTATCAGATGAACATAGAACTTTTTGATATTGCAACCCGGGAAAAAATGTTCAGACATGATCATGCCTGTTCATGTATGATCAGGCCTGAAATTAGACATGATCATGTCTGTTCATGTATGATCAGGCCTGAAATTAGACATGATCATGTCTGTTCATGCCTGTTCATATCTGATGCCAGACATGATCATGCATGATCATGAATGATCAGGCCTGAAGCGCCCAATACGTTCAGGCCTGATCATGCATGACCATACCTGTTCATGTATGATTATGCCTGCTGCCAGACATGATCATGCCTGTTCATGTATGATCAGGCCTGATGCCAGACCCGATCATAAATACGTTTCTGCCTGATCATGCATGGCCATGCCTGTTCATGTATGATTACGCCTGCTGCCAGACATGATCATGCCTGTTCATGTATGATCAGGCCTGATGCCAGACCCGATCATAAATACGTTCATGCCTGATCATGCATGGCCATGCCTGTTCGTGTATGATTATGCCTGATGTCAGACATGATCATGCCTGTTCATGTATAATCAGGCCTGACGTCAGACCTAATCATAAATACGTTCATGCCTGATCATGCATGGCCATGCCTGTTCATGTATGATTATGCCTGGAAGGTTGAAAACCTCCGCTCTGCTCTAACTATGTCGCTCTGATCAGGCCTGATACGTGATCAGACCATGATCGGCCATGAGCATCAGGCCTGATCAGACATGAACAGGCATAATCATGTCTAATTTCATACGATATGATCAGACATAACTGATATAAGTCAATGTCCAATCATTTATAGGTCTGTATATAATTATAAAAAATTATTATGATTATATTATTATCATTATTAATCATATATGGTCTATATATAATTAGATATGATCAGACCTGACTGATATAAGCCCATGTGTAATCTTATATAGGTCTGATGTAGGTCTATATATGATCAGATCTGATCAGACCTGATTGTTATGAAACCTCAATATACAGGGTTATTCAGAATTCGTGACGAATCTCTCGAGGGGTTAATCCTTGACAAAATCGGGATCGAAAGTTGTTCAGCCATTTTTCCGAAAAATGATTTTTTTCCTTGGAATCATAACACATTTTTTCCATATCTTCCACCGAATAAAAAACTTTTGAGATCCTTCAAAATTGACAAATAAAACAACAAAAACAAAAAAAAATTGTTTTTCGGAGAAAAATATTTCCAAGGAAAAATGGCTGAGGAACTTTCGTTCCCAATTTTGACAAGGATAAACCCCTCAAGAGATTCGTCATGAATTCTGAATCACCCTGCATACCCATACATATTCTTTGACAATTTAAACAATAAAAACCTGAATATTATGATATTATTAAATTAGCCGTTTTGCCCCACGAAGTTATAGAATTCCTCCAGTCAATAAAATAAACGTTTAATCTCTTCCAATAAATAGAATACACAGCATTTTCAGATTAGTAATTTTTTCTGCTGAAAAATTTAGAGTGGTCATATTGCCTCGCATTCCCTAAAATACAAAAACAATTCAAGAATCGTTCGATCATCATAATCAATATTAAGTGCATTCGTTAAGGTTGATAAATTTTCGTGTCAAATACATATAGACATTCTGAAAGTATCAACTATCAAATACGTAAAGTAGCAAAGTGGTAGAAGCTTCGACTGATACGCAGAAGGACCCGGGTTCGAATCCCAGTAAGAAACAGTCAGAAAATTTTAATCGACAAAAAAAAGTCAATCATCAGAAATAACCATAACTCCGGACCATTACGACGAATAGAAGATATAAAAACAAAATATTTTTTATGATTTTGTAATTTAATTGACTGTTTTATTTTAATTTGTCCAAAACAAATGATTAAATCTGATCATATCTGATTATATATAAGCAGACATGATCAGACCTGGCCAATTATACATGGTTATATATGGTCATATAGAGACAAATTTCGTTCATGATCATTAATGATAAGGTCATATATGATTATTTATATTCATGTACAACTATTTTTTCCCGGGAAGAATTACTTGAATTATTGAATTTTTTCGATTTTTTTTCTGAATTTGAAAAAAAAATTTGCTTATTTTTCTAATATTTCAACTAAAAATGGGTTTATCAAAAAGTTCTATGTTCATCTGATAAAGGCATGTCTTATGAACAATTGAGAACCAAAAATTCCAAGATCGGTCCAACGCTGGGTCTGATTCTTTGCGGCAACCGAGTGATTTTGTATTTTCCTGTCTTCAGCGCAGCCACTATTAAACTGGAAGTAATACATGATGTAAGATATGAGTAATGAAGGTCAAACCCTCCCCAAACATGATGATTTTTTTAAATTTGATCAGAGTCTTCAAGTTGAAAAAAAAAGGAAAATTGTTTTTCAGAAATTCAACCCATTTAAAGGTATATATACCCCCTTAACAACACGCACGACCATTTTGGTAAGATAGACAATAACAAAAGATACATTGATTATAAAACATGAGATAAACTCCTCTTAGTAACTCTCTTGAATAAGTATTACAAGAGTAAGTAAAATAAGTCACTATGGGGTATTCCACGTGAATCGGATCGGTTTTTGGCAAAAAAAAAAAAAGGAAAGAACGGGAGACGGGAAATTTTATCACTTCTTCGTGGCACTTCGGAGTAATTTCGTTGAAAATTTCAGGGCAATTGGTGAGACCCTTCAAGTAGAAGAACAAAGAAATCGCATATTTCCAAAGCTTTACATGTTTAAGAATTTCAAAAATAATTGAAGTGCTACATATTTTGAAAGAGCTCATTAAGCGCGTAGAATGCACTATGGGAAGTTAGGATTTGATTCATGCATGGCTGAAATAAGTGGAGTTGAAAATGTAGTAATTAAATTTTTGGTATAATCATGACAGCGATATGAATTGAACCAATTGGTTTCATGCTCTGTAACTGTTGGGGACATCTCATGTAGTAACAAGGAATCTGAATCTGCATTGGCGTCAAATTCGATGACCTCTGGCCAAAAACCGATTCGGTTCCCGTGGAATACTTCCTATATTTCATTAGGTTATATGTATTAACCACAAAAAATGTATGTGTCAGGAAATGTCTACCAAGGTTTCAAGTTTTTCGGTCATTGTAACTCATTTATGTGGATATATTGAGCGATGCCTACAGCTAAGTTCAGCTCGTACGTTTAGAGGCTCAAGAGTGCGGAAGATCGGATCATGAATGAGAAAACGCTCATTTTGAAAATTTAAGGAATTCCGACTTACCATGACCTACGAAAATCATTAGAATAAGTGGCGGTTAGATTCGTTGTGTGATGCCACAATTAGTGATCGAAGCGCTTTGTCGGAAGGGACTATCAAATTAACTCCTATTTGCAGACGTGCCAATTAGTTCGCTCGTTAATAAGATTGAGACTAACGAAGTCAATGGTCTCTGACGATTAAGGGAGACCTAGAAGTTGGGATTGATGGGTCTCCCATGGAGCTACCTCAAGCTTCATCCCAATAACTGCAAGACATCTTTGAGCCTTTTTTCCGCCTTTTTGAAGCACTTTTGAGGCAAATCGCAACGTTCCTCAAAACCTCCAACACGAGAATGATCAATTCTCCGAAATTACTCAATCAATATTAGCAATGAAACTTTGGGGGACTTCGCATTATTTTGGTAGAAAGAACCTGATTGTTTTACTTTTTCAAAATTTTATAAAAATTTTTCCTGATTCCAGTACCGACCACATAAATCGTGTGATCATTCATCGTTGCCGTAGAATGTAGATAATCGCATTTTCAAAATAATCAGACCCTCCGCAATGATCAACCACACACTCTGAGCTTAATCCCGTGTCATTTGGGGAAATGGCTGAAAATTGACGAATCTCCGTTACTCATAACCAAAAAACCGACATTTAGTTGAGATCACACTTTGTACCGACATTGCTCCCAGTATAGTTGTAGACCTTGCGGCGTGGCGGCGCTAGTGAAGGATTCTTCTGTCACTTTGCGTAACATGAGTGCATGCTGGCTCTCGCATGACAAGAATTACAAATAATCCATATCGGATAGCACACGGCTAACCTCACCCAACTAACAGCTAATTTAAATTACGAACGAAGGATGAATAAAAACGTGTTTGGAACAAAGAGCTTATAGACATAGAGTAGGAAAGAAAGCTGTGATGCTGTCCGCTATGTGGAAAGAGAGAAAAAACCGAGTGGTCAATGGCATATCTGTTCAAGGGGGTATTAAAGGCGCGCTGATCAACTCGAAAACGCGGGGAGCGAAAACTCCTACACTAGTTCACCAATTGGAATGAAACTTTGAGAATTATTGCACAATTTTGACAGAAGGTGGGGCGATCTTTTATTTCCCCGAAATTATAAAAAAATGTTCACAGATCGGTTATTGACTCTAGAAATTCTGGAATCATTCACTTTTGTACTTCATGTATCATACCGTCCAGTATGATGCCCATCGGCGATAGAAAAATACACATTTCAAGCCTGGTCGCATTAGATTTGATGTGAAATTGACCGATCAGTAGCTAATCTGTTTATTGTTTACTTAAGGTTCTTCCACAGAGTGCCAAATTTTATAGGTGCTTTGGTTTGGGCCCTGTTGAAAATGAATAAATTTACATATTTTCAATTTTAAACGAAGCCATAATGCCCTAATGACATTATGATGTTTTATTTGGACGGAGCTCTTTGATGTAAGCTACACCGATAGAAAACATGTATCATATTTTACCACATATCGCCGACAAATTACTACTTCTGATAGCAAGTTGACGTGGAGTCGAAAAACCAGGAAAAGTAGCTATTTTTCATTCAATAGTTTGTAGCAGGACTGAGATACGTTACATGCCACTCGGAACTAAAATTACAACTCGGCATTGTGATTATCGTTACTTGTAAAAATTACAACATATTTCATAAGTTTTAACGGGATGTGATAGGCAGAGGTCGATGAGGTAGGGGGTGTTTTTACCAATTTTTTTTGTCTTACTCTGCATATCGCAACGAAGGCACAGAATGGATTTTCGCAGAGGCATTCGACGTATTATATGGTGAAGTATTGCCGTAGACGAATGAACGTCTTGAAATCGAAAAATAGTTTGTTTTCGTAAATTACAATCTGTAAAATATGGTAAAAAAATGGCCGCTCGGGGCTCGACTCTCATATGCTGAGCTTATTATTCAAGTTCGCGCGGTATCCAGCACTGAAATGTATAGCGGCGTCAATTCTACGACCTCGCACGAACCGAATGATCCGTTTATTTATGAATATTACTTGAAAATGGGAGCGTGAGTTGCAATGCTGCATTTCGTCGACTTCGACCGAGTCAAAGCGGTTTTTGACAGTTACATACACTGAACGTGTTCAATGTTGACCGATATGAAGTTCACCCCACAGTCTTCTGTCTCTTTCTTCCCTCGCGCTAACTGTCAAGACCCGCTTTGACTCGGTCGAAGTCGACGAAATGCAGCATTGCAACTCACGCTCCCATTTTCAAGTAATATTCATAAATAAACGGATCATTCGGTTCGTGCGAGGTCGTAGAATTGACGCCGCTATACATTTCAGTGCTGGATACCGCGCGAACTTGAATAATAAGGTCAGCATATGAGAGTCGAGCCCCGAGCGGCCATTTTTTTACCCTATTTTACAGATTGTAATTTACGAAAACAAACTATTTTTCGATTTCAAGACGTTTATTCGTCTACGGCAATACTTCACCATATAATACGTCGAATGCCTCTGCGAAAATCCATTCTGTGCCTTCGTTGCGATATGCAGAGTAAGACAAAAAAAATTGGTAAAAACACCCCCTACCTCATCGACCTCTGCCTATCACATCCCGTTAAGATTCAAGCGTGTTATTTTTACTATCCGCGATTGTAATGCAGTATAGTTTCGCACCGCTTCGTGATACACTGTCAAAGGCGTTGACTGAGTTTCTCGCAAGTGGTATTTTTCACCCGACGTAGCATATAAGCACGAAAATTTTCTTTCAGTCATACCGATATCGGAGCGTCCGCTAGAGCAGGAGGGTATATGCGTTGTTACCGACTGCCTTAATGTATGGAACTACTTGTTAGTGCGATAATATTAAGTCAATATATGTACACGATTGTTTGTCAAATATATGTCATATGTTTTCTACATCACCATTCACCCTTCCACTATCCTCACCCCACTTTACCTATCCATAACGCCTAGCTCAACCGAAAGGTGAAAGGGGCGCTGTGAACCAACTTTTTCTTTGACAGACTTCATTTTACTATCTGAGATGGTAAAAATTCGGACCACACAGGGGAATTACCACTACGCGGGATAGTAGCTTTCAGCATAGGCAAAGTTCTTCATACAATCGAATATAGTAAAATTTAGTCTTCAAGTTGTAAACCATACCCTTCTTGAAGAGTAATCTTTACCATTAGTAAAATTTACAAGGTAGATTTGTAATTCTTTCCACTGTGTGACTGCACGTCATTTTACTACCGAAAAATAGCAATTTGTAGGTGATATGTGGTAAAATGTGATACATTTTTTCTATCAGTGTATCAACCGACGTGTCGCGGTGTGGCCAAACGTCTCAATTCCGTCGAATCTTCACATAAAATTGAATTTCTATCACTTCAACTCTGAATATTTCGTCACAGATTCCGATAACATACTATTTTCTTGCCATTTATGAAATCCTCATAATGCATACGAGTGTACAACTCGTTATTGGAGAAGATCTCTAATATTTACATATAATAAATATCTCATCAAATCGTACGTAATGGGATTCTGCCATAAGGTTATGTGCTAAATATTTGGAATCTAAGGTCAGTTTTTTGTATTATTTGCTCGATAACGCCCTGTCAAAGTTTGTAGAAGTATTATTAGCTACATTAACTATAGCTCAGTGAAAGATTAGAATCTTCTGCAATATTTCGGTTCGTGGAAGAACTAACTTAAAACGTCCACATCTCACTCATGCCACATTTAATACCGACATTATACTACGTATCAGATAGTTAGCGTGACTATTGCTCGTTTATTCATTTCATTTGTTTTAAACTGGTGAGAAGATGCGCGCTGCGTCATCTAGCAGTGTGCAGAGGTACCTCGAGGTACACCTGCATTACCCAAGTTCAAATAGCACGCGTCAGATTTTTCAAGCGACTTTAACCCTGTAGTTTCCAACAAAATGATGTATTTTATGGTAATCTTATAATGTTACAACGTTGCAAAGACTATATTAAAGAAATGAATTGATAAAAAAAAAAAATAACAAAATAAGAAAATAAATTAAAAAATGATAAATAAATAGGGGAACGTGGGGCAGAACGGGCAGCGGGGCAGAACGGGCACCAAAACAAAAAAAAAACAATGTGGTCGGAAACGATTTTTTACGAAATATGGCGACGTATTTTGGATCAATAATGAAAAAAAAAAAAATCAAAAAAAAATTATTTTTTTTTCTATTTTTCTTTACTTTTTTAAAAAAAAATTTCAATTTTTTTTTTTTTCATTATTGATCCAAAATACGTCGCCATATTTTATAAAAAATCATTTCCGACCACTTTATTTTTTTTTGTTTTGGTGCCCGTTCTGCCCCGCTGCCCGTTCTGCCCCGCGTTCCCCTATAGCCTAACATGAAGATGATATTACAATTAATATGATAAGTTTACAATAAAATACATTTTTCGTGGAAAAGTTTTTTGTCATTCATTTATTTAGCGGTTTTTTACTCGAAAATTGGAGAAAAAAAATGTATTTATTCTTTTGATTTTTTCAACTTCAAATTGATTTCGGCACGCTTTCCCATCAAACTCAAAATCTGAAAAAAATTACACAGTGTTTTTGGGTCATTATCTGTTGAGTCAGGGGGTGGCAAGTATATGTTAGAAATTAACGACCACCCTAAGCCACATAATACCTTTCTCGCGAGGAAGAATTGGAAATACACGAGCTGAATTCGCTGTGGCAAATTCGTCGCACGAATTAGTTTCCGAAAATGCATAAATTCTTCGTTGAAATCAGCCCCCAAATCATTGGGGTAATAATCGCGTAATTCCCAAGATTTTGTTGTAACTTCGTTGTCAGAAAGAAATAACATATAGGTAGTGTCGATGAAACTAAGTCGGGAATTTATCTCTGAATAAATCCTGCTTCTGCGAGTCAGTTCGGCTAAGTACTAACTTGTCGATGATAACGGAAAATGTGTTTATTTTCATACTTTCGCGACCATCAAATTCTACGTGGTTATTGTTTGTTTCGTCGTATTGTTCTGTTCTTCTCCTTCGTTGTGTTTCACGTCGGTATTCTGAGCACTGTGATAACTCTTCGCCTTTTTCTTCATAGACCGCAACATTATCTCGCAAGCCTTCGACATATGTCTGCAGAGATTCGTACAGTTTAACAGTTGAACATGTCTGAACTTTGACTTTAAAGAGATTTGTTGGTTTTATCAAAGCGTTGCAAGATGCCGTTCCAAAACACTGCCATTATGCCGGTATCAAGCATGTCAAAGTGTTGACATAACCCTGTAGCCTCTGCTCGGGAACATGACTTTTCCATAGCATCATCTGCTAAATTCGCAATCGCTTCGTACAACGCTTTGTATGATGTGACAAGCCCCAGGCAAGCATCGGCTCTCGCGGACCAACGAGTAGCTAAGAGATATTTCGGCAAAACTGAACCAGTTTGATCTTTAGTTTTTTCCCTCACCCTTGCCCATCTTGAAGTTGATGCACTCAACATAGTACATTACGATACCAGTGCGGTAAAACTCTTCCTGACGAGTGTGAGGTTGCAGCACGAGCCGAAGGCGAGAAAAAGTTTTTTTTTCCGTCGAGTATACCGTGGGACCCCGATGTTTCACCACCTCGATTTTCTATACCATTCCCCTTAATTCTTCCCCCCACTCAATTCGGTTCACCGAGGGGAATAGTGTATGTGGGCATGTTATTCCTAGTACCGTCGTCCGACACGCCGGCGCTGCGGTACGCGTGGTATGTGTAACATAACCTAAGAAACGAGTTCAACTATATCACAAGCGTATCGGCCGACTTTCCGTTTAACGCTGTTCTCGGATTGGTCCAAGCGGCGTATACCACGCGCGAAACGATTCCATAAGTTTCTAGAATCAGGGTCCTGCAGTAACGATGCTTGGTAGGGTAAGGTGGTGCAAGAGCGCGCAGTCGACAAGAGTACGCAGTGCCATTATCTAATCGCAGAACAATATTTTGGGGCTGGTTTTAGTTTTCAACAGTCCACTGACATCTCAAGTGTACCATCAAAAAAATCTGCGTGTTTTCATCCAATTTTGAAAGATTTAGACGAGAGAAAGTGATTTTTGACACGTGTGATCTAATATTTATGACTTTTGTAACCAGGATTGTAAGAAAGATTGGAAAGATAGGCTACTTTTTTTTATTTATTCTGGTGGGGTTATTATTGGACTAGTTGCCACCCAAGTGATTTGGATATTCATCTCAATGGATGGCAGTAGTGACGTTTCAAAATTGTTCAGTCCGGATAGTGCAAGAGTGCGCAGTGCCAAAGTGTGCAAGAGTGCTCGGGTACTTCGTAAATTTTCATAACTTTTTGACCACCCACCCGCACCGCCCGCTGTCCAAATAAGTCACAACCCTTGAACCCCTCTCCCTTACAAAACGTTCGATGGTCACGACCAAAGACCCCCCTCATTTCTCCAAAATCGGAATTAAACTCCGTAACTTTTTTTTTTTTTAATTATCAATTCTTTTATCGAAGCATATATTTCTTCCAAAATTCCAAAGAAGGAATTCTTGCGATTGACCTTACATTCAGCTATATCACCTCCCACCCACCTTACTGCGCACTCTTGTCCTCGCTGCTTGTGCAAAAGTGCGCATTACGGCGGCTGATCTTTTTTCAATTTCTGCATAAAGCGTTACTTTTAAGTTGATTAATTATTTTTATGCAACGCAAGCATGTTTTACGCGTTTTTCATGCTCGATTTCGGTACACAAAGTTGGCATTTTAGAGACAGTTGAACGGATCTGCGAATGCGCATGCGGACAGTTCACTTTTGGCTACTTTTGAGTCCTAGGAGTTAAAAGTGGTCTCTAACGTACGCGCCGTAGCCTTCAAATCGCGTTGTTATGCGTTGCTATGCGTGTATGTCAGTCGACTTTGTGTACCGGATCGAGCATGAACTTGTAAAACATACTTTTGTTGTATAAAATATCGTGTGTACCAAGGAGGCGAAGGTCTTTTACGCCGAGCGTTAAAAGACCTTCTTTGCCTCCTTGGTATACAATATACTATTTTTCCGTTACCTAGATAACCAAAGAAGATAAATAAAATATGCCATCATCACTAAAATCTCTTGATTTATTCCTATGAAATGAAGTATGCGAAAGTGCGCACTCCTGCACCACCTTACCCTATAGCTGTGGTAGCTATACCGTACCGCAACGAGCGCGACATATAGCACTGACTGAGCGGGAGTTTTTTTTTTTTTTACTGTTTCATTATTATATTATATGACGTTCGTGTCTCGCACTTCCGTTGTGCGTGCTGAAAGTCGTAGAAAAGTGCACCTTCGAGCACTTTAATATAGGATATCTCAACACCTTGCTACTTCGATGGAAAATCGATTTTCAACATCTTACAGCGGAAATATTAGAGCTCTTCTTTTCTCGTCACTGCACCATTACCTGTTTTCTATCAATGACTTTTCCATGCCTATGATAGACACTGTAGGCCAGTCATTCAAGACAACCAATTCACAATGATTCCAAAACTTCTCAAACTTCTATGTAATGTTAAGGAGGGTATAAAAGCAAACTATAAAATTTTGCAACCTTTTTCAAACTACGGAATATTGTCAAAATTCGAAAAAATGGTATTTCGCTGTATTTTCGCCAAGAAAATTCCAAAAGTTCTGCAAACTCGACGTAGTGTTGAACACATTATTTTACATCACGTATCAGATTTGCAACCAATTTCTGGGTACGGAACATCTTTTTTTTATTAAAAATTAATGTTTTTCGTTTATAAAATGACGAAGAAAATTCCGAAAGTCCTGCAAACTTGACAGATTCATCGGAATAATGTCCCGAACAGTTGCATAAATTTGCAACCTTTTCCGCTAACCGGAACATGTTTATTTATAATTTTTTCCCATCAGCGGTCATTTTGTCGAGAAGGATAGTCTCGAAAAAATTCCAAAAGTTTTCAATTTTAGTTGCAAATGCCCAGAACAGCTATTGTGATGTGTTTACGGATTTGCAACCTCGCACGTGATCCGGAACCCTATGCAATTAGCAAAAATGATTTTTTTGTATTTTTTACCCTCGACAATATTGCCAAAGTTTTGCAAATCGAACGGGTAGCTTATTTTACTGATTAATAATCGCGTAGAATATGCATTGCTATGGTAACCTGGCCGGTTGGCTGTTATTTTTCGGTGTAAAACGTCTCGCGTGCTGTCGCATTAGCGAATTTTAATAATTGATAAGATACTTACCATTTTTTATTTTTTTATTTTTGCTAACTGCAGAAGATTCCGGATCGCGTGCGAGGTTGCAAATTCGTAAAAACATCACAATAGCTGTTCTGGGCATTTGCAACCAAACTTGAAAACTTTTGGAATTTTTTCGAGACTATCCTTCTGGACAAAATAACCGCTGATGAGAAAAAATTATAAATAAACATGTTCCGGTTAGCGCAAAAGGTTGCAAAAATTATGCAACTGTTCGGGACATTATTCCGATGAATCTGTCAAGTTTGCAGGACTTTTGGAATTTTCTTCGTCATTTTATAAACGAAAAACAATAATTTTTAATAAAAAAAGATGTTCCGTACCCAGACATTGGTTGCAAATCTCATACGTGATGTAAAATAATGTGTTTAACACTACGTCAAGTTTGCAGAACTTTTGGAATTTTCTTGTCGAAAATATCGCGAAATTCCATTTTTTGGCCATTTTGACAATGTTCCGTAGTTTGCAAAAGGTTGCAAAATGAGATTTCGTGCTCTCTAGGTGTACCATTCATTTCACCAAAGTTTGAAAAGTTTTGGAATTATTGTTAAATTTTTGATTTTTGATGTCTAGAATGACTGGCCTACTGGCTGATGACAAGTTTTTGCAACGATACTTCAATCTCCGTTCAACTGATTTGCTTTGTTGGTATTCAAAGCAATAATAATAATAATAATAACTATCGTTATTATAGTTCCTTTGAATATTTTGGCTGATTGTTCTCCATAATCGGTGCAGCTGATAATTGATTTCGAATTTCTCAACCATTAAAACGCCTGCCTGACTAATTGCTTTTCTCTGGCACATTAATTGCGAGCTCTTGAAGATCCGACGGTTGCAATTCTATTGCTGAGATACGGAGTCGAACAAAGGGAGGCAGGAACAAGCGGGAGAGCTGCGGAATGGCCTTGTTATCTGTCAAGGTGGGGTAGGTACCAGCACCACTGTGGCATCGCCGAGAATGAAGCTCTGTGTTTCGGGACGATGAGATCTGCGTCTTTCCTAGGCTCTTCGAGCCGGCAGGGTTTCACTCGAGGGGCGTCTTGGGCTGAATAAACGAACCAAGGATTTTAGTCTCGGGTCCTTGAGTGGCTCTCACTCTCGAGTCATAGCTATAGTGGCGATATTGCCACAGGGCGAAGAGTCCACTTCCTTTTTTTGCGCCGACACCACTTCCGGAAGATCTCATCTGGACCTAAACAAGTTCAGAAGACCATAGGGACGGTGACAATTGTACTGCTTATTCCGAAGTCCTCAACATGGTTTCATGCTTGCAATAAGACCGACAATAGTAGGTACAGAGAATACGGTATCTCACTCTAGAATGGATGTGACTTTCACAAAATTGATTCAAGTTAGCACGACAATGAAACTGTCTTTGTCTGCCCTCTTGGTTGAAATATACACATTCAACTAGTCAACATTTGCGTTCTGTATACTTTGGGTCTTCAAGTACACAACGATCGCACCATAATGACCGATCGTTCGCTCCTTCAAGATGAATAGAAAGTAGTCGGGAATGAGAAAGATCCTAGACTTGAACCTTCATAAATCGATAGGGTGGATTTGGAGCACAGCAGCAGCACTGCAGTATTCTTCGCATCAGGATACGTGTCACGTGCGTTGGGTAATTTCTGGGTCAGCATAGGGTCGCGTTGCGAAAGATTGAGTTCCCAAGACACGATCTGAATCCCGGTAGTGGTTCTACATCTAGGTACGTTATAAGTATTACTGGTTAGATAGGCATGAAGACAAAATACATAAAACCCACTTATCTCTCGATGATGTTCAGAGAAAGTTTTCCCATCAGTAGTTCCTGCTTAACCTAGTTCGAAAATCCGGTAAATCTATCCGCACTCTCGTCCCGGACAAAAGAAATCTCTTGCGAAAAACACTCACAGAAAATCTCTTCCCCGTGGCGCGACAGAGTCATTTCGTTTTTCGTTTCAACAATCGCCCTGATCTAAATATTGTATTTAGTCGGTGTTCAGATCTGGATAAACGAATTCGCGCTTTGATATTTAAGACTCTATGAACAGCTGATCAAGGCTTAAAAAAAACCAATGATATTCGATGAATTGCATTTTTAATCATGAAGAATTTTCGTCTTCAGCCATTTTGGTGTAAACGTTTATAAATAAACGTCTCTCGCGTGCTCATAAGGATAGAAGACTGACCTTATTGCTATAAATTATTGGTTCACCTCGCAATGACATCATTTTAGAATATTTCCTCCAAATTTCAAATAGTTTCGATGATAAATGCGACTTGTACCCAGCTGCGATAACCACTTTTCATCGATCGGCTCGTTCTATGTAGGGCGAAGTCCATAAAATGTTTACCAATTTAGAATCATGTCTCAAAATACTAGTAATTAGTGCTGGAAATTTTTGTCAAAGTGTAACAGTCTGATTCCATTGAAAATCGTCTAGGGCTTTCTGGGTTGACCATCACGGAATCATTCCGGAATACATTTTTCTCGTTCTTTGCACAATTTCAAAGAATGCGTGTTTCAGGATTTTTCTCGAGAAAATTACTGGCACTCTGCACATAAATTTTGATTTTAATCGTAAAAAGTAATTTTTTGAGCATTTTATTTTTGTCATTTTTTTCAAATCGCTGTAATTTTGGAACCGTTCAACCGATTTTGACGAATTTTTTCTCAATATCATTAAAAGTTTGTATACTTTCATAAAATTTCAAGTTTGTTCTGATTTGTTCATTTCTAGTGAATTGATGAACTGTAATGTAAAAAAAATCAATTTTTTCGAGCGCATTTTTCTCGAAGTGCATATACAGTAGAACCTCGTTTATCCGAGGTAATGTGGGGAGGAGGTACCTCGGATGAGCGAAAACTCGGATAACACGAGAGAAGTGAAAAATTCGAAAATTTCAATCATTTTTTATGTATTTGAAACGGTAGAAGGAAATTTAATCACAAAAGTATTTACATATGTATAAGCACCATAGTAGCGATCGCAAAATACTTCGCGCGTACAGCATAGGCATAGCGGCTCTATCCGTCTTATTCGAGTTTTTCCGTATTATCCGAGCATACACCTCGAATAATGCGGAGTGCTCGGATAAGTCCGTTGCCTCGGATAACGCGGAGACTCGGTTGATCGAAGGCCGGATAAACGAGGTTCTACTGTATTGCGATTTTGTTGTCCTGGATCTTCTTGATTACGAAAGCCAACTTTTGTAGAAATCCCAGATAGCTAAAATTCGTTTGAAAGGGGTTATGCACGTTGGGAAATGACGATTTTTACATTTCATAAAGATTTCGATTACTTTAGATCACTACACTTGAGTAGCCGTATCTCATTGATCAACTGCAGAAACTGTAACCCTTCGGTTTGAGAAAAATGCGCTCGAAATAGTAGATTTAATCACCTTCGGCTCGTGCGGCAAACTTCACGCTCGTCGGGGGACCGTGCCTGACGGCCAAATGACTAACACTAATTTTTGTCAGACGTGTCAAAAACGAGTGACTCACGGCCTGGTCGAGTGCCTCACGGCTGCCATGGGCCAAACGCTCCTGAAGCGCTTGCTCACGGCCTACCAACAGGCTGTAAGGCCGAGTTTTTGATACGTCTGTGACAAAAAAATGGATTTTATGTGACCCGTTGTTTGAAAGTTCAGTTTTTCAGCATTGGATTTCGGCCGCAAAGTGACCAATTTCAGGTCACTGAAATATAGCGAAATATTATAGGACAGGAGCCTATAGTGAAAATATTATCGTACAATATGAATATGTTTCATTAAAATAAACATACACGGAGAGAAAAAAATAGGCATTTTTCCTATTTTCACACAGGAATTATTTCTATGTTACCAAAGAGATATTTAATATGTCAATATAGCAATTATAACTATGTAAAAAAAGGAAAAATACCTACACGGAGAAAAAAATATCGCTCTCAGAGCTATACTGTATCGCTACAGTAACTATACGCAGTTGACTATCTATTAGATCGTTACTGTAGCTATCTGGTAGATAGCTCTGAGAGCGATACGTTAGATAGCTAAAATAGCTATACGGGATGTACAAACGTCGTTGGAAGAGCCATATGCTGCGCTGTCGTGTTGCGCGTTGACATATTTTATAACCTCAAAAATTTGAAGATACATTTATTTTGTCGATCATTATTGTTTAAATGACCAACATTACATAAAATACAATGTATGTATTTGAATTTGAGTCTTTTAAAAGGTAGATTTTCATAGAAATAATTAATCAGATATAGTTAAATAAAGGCCGTTGAAAAATGTGGTATAGCAATTCCAGCTATCTAACAGATAGCTGGAATAGCGATACCGTGTTGTTACCATAAGAAAACGTATCGCTACAGTAGCGATCTACGAAGAGCTATCTATTAGATAGCTCTGAGAGCGATATTTTTTTCTCCGTGTATTTTTTGTAGGATTATTTCCTATAAAAAATAGCGATTCCTTCTATGTTTACATTGGAATATTTCCTATAATACCATGGCAGTGATTGCAATGTTAACATAGTGGATCTTCCATTAAAAACATAGGAATTATACCTATGTTAAACATAGCAAAAATTAGTATGTATCAAAGAAATTATTCCTATAATAACATAGCTATTATACCTATGTTTGACATAGGTATAATTCTTATGTTAACATATGAATAATTTCTATAAAAACATTGGAACAATACGTATGTGTAACATAGGTGTAATGTCTATGTTGACATAATAATAATTTCTACAATAAATATCTATGTGATCATTTTATAATTATAAAACTATTGTTCACAGATTTTTAAGAACATAGTTTCTAATTCTATATCATAATAGTGATTATTCCTATAACAACATAGCGATTGTACCCATGTTTTACATAGGGATCATTCCTACGTATGATAGTGATTAATGCTATTTTAACATTGGAATTATACCTATGTTGAACTTAGGTACAATCACTATGTTGATGTGGGAATAGTTCCAATAAAAACATAGCTATTTTTCCTATGTTACATTGGTATTTTCATTAAATTGCAAAGGAAAAATCGATATGTTAACATTGACATAATTACTGTGTTACATCGAAATTTTGACTATGTTACATGGGAATAAATAATATGTCTTATAGGAATTATTCCTATGTTGGCTTAGTAAATTTTCCTAGGCTAACATTGAAAATATACCTGTGTGAAAATAGGAAAAATACCTATTTTTTTATCTCCGTGTAGCCAGGTTATTTTTGACTACGTTCACACATTAAAAAACAAAATATCTGAAAATGTCAAATGTCTGAGTCAAAACGTTTTGATACAGAAAAACGCAATAACACCGCAGTAATTTTAGAAATTGCAGTGAGTATAACACCGATTTTCCAAAAAAGTGAACCTTCAAACAACGGATCGCATAAAATATTTTTCATAACATCTGCTCTGAAACTGCAAGTTTCGTTGCCTGTTTTGTCAGTTGAAAGACGCTGATTTCAGGCTGATGCCGTGAAAAGTTGTCAAATCGCGAATTCAATGAAGTAGCCATGTGAATTGGTGTTTTTCAATCCCTTGGGATTGCAAAATTGGTCTATTACAATCCCTTGGGATTGCAAAGAGAAATAACTGCCCCGTTGAAAATTTCAGATTATTGAAATTGACAGTTGAAGTTCCAGAGCAAATGTTATGAAAAACATAGTGTGTGACACGAGATGAAACATGAATGCAGGCACGGGTGATGTCAGCCCTCGCCTTCGGCTTCGGGCTGACAACTTCACCCTAGCCTGCATTCACCTTGTTTCATCCCTTGTTACACAATATACTAGTATGCGCCAAGTCCGAGAAGTGTCAAATCCAATATTGGTAATTTCCGAAATTTGCCTCGGAGTGTGTTGTGTCACAGAAGAACTCTTGGGGGTTATCGCCCTCGCTGCGCTCTTGCAATAAATCCCCACTCGTTCTCCTGTGACACAGCATACTCATCGGCTCATATTAGAAATAATCTATACCAAAAAGTGACACTTTTCGGACTTGATACATAAATAGCTATTTTCTACATTACAGTTCATAACTTCACCAGAAATGAACAAATCAGAACAAACTTGGAATTTTCTGAAAAAAAAAACGGTCACAATCGATTGAACGGCTCCAAAATTACAGCGATTTGAAAAAACCGACAAACATAAAATCTTCAAAAAATGACTTTTTACGATTCAAATTGAAATTTATGTGCAGAGTGCCGGTGATTTTCTTGAGACAAATCTTGAAACATGTATTCTCTTAAATTGTGCAAAGAATGAGAAAAATGTACCTATTTCGGAATTATTCTTTGATGGTCACCCAGAAAGCCCCGGACGATTTTCGATGGAATTAGCCATCAGTGATTTGAAAATAATTATTTTCGAGTAAAATTATTGCGTTGGAATATTGCGGGCGAGAATATGATGAGTTTTTCGTGTCCTGTACCTATCTGCCAATTATTTCCCAATCCACTATTTAATTCAATTCCTCAGTGTGGATTGATGTTTGAGTAAAAATAATGTATGCACTGTGTACTTGCTGGCTGAGCATACATTTATCGGGTATTCTATCTATCTCCCTCATGTTATGTTAACGCTTGTCACGCCTTTAGGTCAGCAATTAGTCGCTGGCTAACGGTGTGTCCTACATACCGCATGTATTTCGATTTGGCGTTAATTTGCGTCCGCTTTGAAGTCGCGATCGAAATTGGCGGATTTATCCAGATTTGAGGCGAGTACGCAGTTTCCCGTCATTGAAATTTTGTCGGTAATCTAATAATTGTGTTCGAGTATATGTATATTCAAAGGATTTGGAAACGTAATCCCCTGCAATTGGATCTGAACCTCAAAAACTCTATTCTGGAAAACAACAATTGTCCGAGATTCAATGCGCTAGATTCATTTATCTGGTGGAATGTGTCATGAAAAAATTCACTCGTCGTTGTGCCACGTCGTGAATAGGTATGGCTTACGTTCGAGACTGTTTTTTATGAGATCGAAAGTGGAATCCGAAATTCGGGGAGAGAGGTGGTAGAGATAAATATTATATCTGTAAAATGACGCCTCAAAAATTTGAATATCTTGAAAGATGAGAAAATTAGAAAAAAAAAGATACGAGAGTTTGCCGAGTGCGCCCAACGAGCCATAGATAACGCCCTCTTAAGCGTTCAACCGATCTGGACAAACAAGTAGGGTCATCATGACGATTGGATAAATTACAGGATAACCGTAAACGTATTTCAACGAGTTTTGAATACTCCCAGATTCTCTCGTGGGAGTATTCGATGAACCATTAGCTCTGATCACGGCTCATGGTTCGCCGAATTCCAATAACGTCGAATCAGATTGAGCGATAATCGAAGATAGGCTTTAGCCTTTCAGTCTAATTATAAGCTCC
Organism: Tenthredo livida; assembly: GCA_963992785.1. Lineage (NCBI taxonomy): Eukaryota > Metazoa > Arthropoda > Insecta > Hymenoptera > Tenthredinidae > Tenthredo > Tenthredo livida. Next base: position 9,430,498 of record OZ023073.1, read on the forward strand.
TGTATTCAATTTTCGGTTTGGGGAACAGCTGAATGTGTTTCATGACCATGATTCAATAACTGTCGTTTGATTTGCATTACTGAAAATAAGCCTTAAGCCGCGTACTGACCCGAGCATAATTTCGCGCACGAACCATCTTTTTCCTTCTTGCTCCGCAAACGAAGAAAGGGGACAAAAGGCGTTCGTGCGCGGAAATATGCTCAAGTCAGTATGCGGCTTTATTTAGTGTGAGTGTATTATTCGTAGTTCGTACACACAAAAGGTTTTCACTACCAAGAAATTAGTATCGGAGTATAAAAGCTCACTCCTAGATGAAGAACTTCCCTGAGCTTCAAAGCCTTCATTTTAAAGATGTAGGTTCATAAAAAGTTTTGCAACATCTTTTATCAGTCCTACTTTGTCACCACCCTCACCTTCGCAGTCTTTCAGTTTTCAAGACTTTGCATCAGACTTCTTAAAGTCATCTAACAAAGCCGTGTGAATTGTTATATGATTAAAACTTTGAACAGCCGAAGATAACTCTGGAAGAAGTTTAGTGTTCTCCAGTTGAATCAATGGGGTTGGTTACAAAAATGGAACTTCGGCGCTAGCGAGTCAGATGGCCACCATAGCCAAACTTTGGAAAGTTGTAACACATAATGACTCAAACCCACTATCACTCAACATAAATACTGGTTATGCATCACCATAGTGAATGCATGACTCGCTGGCGCCACCAGGAATAGTTTAACGTAGCCAACCCCGACGCTAGATGGTGCAAAGTTTCGAGGTGTATACTTTCCATGTTCTGACGAGATTCCACCATCTGCATTAATCGAGCTTACAGTGTAGTTGATGATGTTCTAAAAGAGTATCACACCATTATTTTCAGTTCTATATCCAATTCAATTCCATTCTATTCCGAGCGCATAGAGCTTTTTCATGGATAAGATGTTCACAGATTATTTCACCACATCGAGGTAATCAATTGATGATGCGCTTGACTTCGGCACCGTGCGATCTACAAGCCGTATTTTATTGCCATATCCAACCTCTAACCACACGCCCTTTCATTTTTAAAGGGCTGCCTGGAGAAGCCTAACTCTGCTAGGGGTTGCCGTTCGACTTTAACTGATGAAAGCGTACCTCGCGTCGAATGTCTGCCTGTTCTCCTCACAGGAATAATCAATGAATCCCAGTTCTCACCATTTTAGGATAAAAGAAAAAAGTATCGAGTTTTGAATAGCTTGAATTAATGATTTCACATCACCGTTCTTGTTTTTTCATTTGTGTTTGCAATCTTAGAATACCTTCCAAGATTAAGGGAGGCTCGCACTTTTTGCCAATGTTAGATTAACTATTTCATACTCCAACTCCTGGGCGGGTATATTGATTACAAAATTGTTTGTAATTATATAAAGATTTTTCTTCTGGATGAAAAGTTCGTCACTCTCTTTATAAATATCTTCGAATTGTAATAATGTAAAGTTTTGTCTCTGGGATGAGAAAATTTCATATTTCTTCACATAGGTTAACGGGCGGCGATACAGACACCAATTCAAGAAAAAATGATCTCGTTGGAAAAGATTTTTTATGACGCGACGACGTATTTTGGATCAATAATAACACAAAAAAGCAATAAAACAATAAAAAGAGGAAATTCTATCCTCTTGATTGCCGTTGTATGTTAATTGAAATTAAAATTGTTCACAAATGAAAGTGAAGACTTGGTATAGTAACTTGATTAATACTTGCCTTTTTATTTTATTCCAATAACTTTGCATCATAAGGTGGTAACAACGGCAATCAAGCCGATAGAATTGCACGATTATAAATCAACTTTTTCTTCAACTTTTTTTTGCTTTTTTGTGTCATTATTGATCCAAAATACGTGGCCGGATTTGGTGCCCGCTTCGCCCCCTGTTACTCTACCTATAATTCTTCGCTGAGGCAAAATATGCGCTAAGATTTTTCACTCCTTTGTTGCTCACCGTCATATAAATTCACGTTCTTTCGTATCTCTTGTTAAATTACGCGCAAGTAACGTAAGCCCATTTTCATCCGGACAGAGATTTTCGGACGTTTCTCTTTCTGTTTCTCGTGATATTAGTACATCTAAGTGAGAAACTCCCAACCGAATAGTCTACGTCTCATTCAATTTCACCCTATCGAAAACGATAGTCAAATTCGTGTTTCTCCAATTTTCGAAGTATAAGTTCTTCATTTTGACTCAGATGAACGGGAGAATTAGAAATTTTTTTTTTTAAGATGATAGAACACTAGAACGAATGTTTGGAACTCAATTTTATTGCAGCATTATGTTCATGACAATGTAGAATAAAAAACATAATTTTTCACGCTTCCTCTGCTTGTGATTGAAGTTGCTTTGCTCTGGAACGGTCCGGGTGCTCGTAAGTCGCTGTTCGTGCAAATAAGACAGTGTGGTTGGTTTTCTTTTGAATTTTCCGATGTCTATGAACATTTTTATAGAAACACAAAACACAAAAAACGAAAAACGATGAATAAGTGAGCTGAGGCAGGGTGCGTCTGCTACAGCTAAAGCGTACTCTCGTATTGTATGTATATACACGCTACTATATCCTCCTCTCCAAAATGGTATGCATATACGCAATGTGGGTTCTAGTCACCCTCGTAAATCAATGTGCATATTCAATTAGGGTTGGCTCAGAGCCGCTCTTAGCGGTAGGTATGACCATAAGTCAAGTTGGCCCACCATATGTCCCAGTTTAGGCTCATCAATCGCCTTGACCTACAAATCGATCAGGTTCGAAAACCTGCGGTAGAATGAATAAATTATGAAATAAATCTTTTCACCGCTGAATTCATGCATTTATTGGGTAGTACATCAATCAAACTTATACTTTTCCATGGTTTCGCCCCGATATTTTGAAAACTGTCAGAGATATCAACTTGAGTTTGAAACTGGCATCGAAAAGCATCATAAAGCATCAATTGAATCTGAAAATGGATATCAAGAGTTTTTGGTTTCAATTTTATAATAACAAATAAGTCGACATTTTTAAAGTTATGCGTCTTTTTTACGCCATCTCGTTGATTTTCTTGCCAATTTCAATTTTTTAGGTTTAATCGATAGATGAGGGTGTAAGTAGCAAAAATATCTCTGGGGGTTGGCACAATTTTCATTTTCACTCCTGGAATCGTGACGAAACCGGATTCCGCACTATCTGCATAACTACGTCGCCGCCCCATTGTTATCGACCCTGGAATAATCTTTACTGCATTTTTCTATTTCATAATGTTAAGATAAGCTCTTCTAACAGGGAGAACTGAGTACCATTATTTTCAGCCTTATTAACAAAAATGTTGATTGTTTTCATGGTATACTCGGGTGAATATAGTTTGGGGTCTGTAAACTCTAGAGAGGAGCGACTCTTTTAGTTTTAAACTTTCGATAAAACCACACGATTTTTACCTCAGAAATTTGAAGATGTGTGTGTGTGTGTGTGTGTGTGTAGGTAGTTGGAAATGCCGAGGGTGAAGAATAATTCGTTGAACACAGAGGAGGATCTCGTGTCACGTGGTTGGAATTAGAGTCAGGTCACCGAATTGACTGTGGTCAGGTATAACCTACGTCGGTGTACCTATACGTATGGTACATATAGGTATATAATCGAGCGACGTAACTTAGTATGAAAGAACGTGCATTTTCCCAATTTCATACTTTTTGTTCAGGCGAGACGCGTACGACTGTATTAAAGCTGACGATTGTATACCTGATGCTTTAGTATATGCGCACAACATTTTTCAAACTCTGTCACCAATAATTTACGACTCGAAAGGACCTCACACAAATCATACCGAAAATAACTTCTGATGGAATTTCCCGAACTGGGATATTTCACAGTTAAAGTCATACTGATCGGAAATATAACTACAGTCGAACCTCAGGCACTGACAACTCGGGCACTGCTTTACCTCGGGTACTGACAGAGATCTTACCTTAGGCACTGACAGCCTTATACCTTCTCGCTAGGGCCGTCACCGAATGATGCGCTACGTAGGGAGGCCTCAGTCTCGAGGCTACATAACCTCCAATCGAACGTACGGCCCTGGCCTAACGCTGCTATTGGTTAGCGGGAAAGTTAGGTTATTTTGTCAGTACCCGGGGGAATGTTTCCTGAGCTCTGTCAATGCCCGAGGTTCCACTGTATAGTATTATAACCCGATTTTCTACGCAGTTTTGGTTCTGAAAAGTCAATCTAAAGTTGATGAAAGGTCAACCACAGTCTTCAAATCTTGTGTATATGGGCATATCCATAGAATTTTTAACTTTTGTGAGGGATAGTGGTTGTGTCCAGTCCAAGTACAAATTGGATACCCCAAGGGTGTTTTCGACTGACAAATACTTTTTCTTGAAGCTAACTGTGATGTTCTAGTATATTTTAATTCATTTCCGCATGTTATGAGTACAAAAATCCTAAAGAAAATGACAAGTCACTGTAAGGATGGAGCATTTATTTTTTTTTCAACCACTATAACTTGTTGACCGATGATGATAGCAACCTAATTTTTTTTCTTCATTAATTGTGAGCACGTAAACATTAGAAAAATGCGAGTCAGATGTATGTGCCAGCCAGGTAAGCTCTAATAAAAATTAATGAAATAGCGATGACGAAATTTCTTGAATCGAAGATGATTTTACTTTTTTCATTCCAACTTTTTGACCGATCCATTTGAACGAGCGGCCTTGAAGTATCTTATTCTACGTATCTTGAGCTATAAAACGGTACTCGACCGGAAAGTGTGCCCACAACCTGAAAAAAGTTGCAAGCTTTTGAAAATTACTATCTGAAGAATAATTCGAAGAAAAAAATCACTATTTCAGCTGGCACACCTGTATATTGATTGCGATCCCATTCCAAGCAATAGTAATCGATAACATTCGTTATAAGAAGTATATTATCAAATCGGTCGCTATTTTTATGCATATTTCGAAGAGATAAATACAAACGAGTAAATATTTTCATAAATCATCAATTTTCATATTTGTTAAAGAAATGTTTACAAACATATCTTTCACGTGCAGTAACCCAAATGTCGTTTTAAACAGCACGAGTATTTATTTTTTATTTATTTTTATTCATTTTTATTCATTTTATTTTTTTTCAATTTATTTTTCTTTCAAATTTTTTTTTTGTTTTTTCATTTTATTCAATTTTTCGCGTTTATTATACGCGTAAGACTCTAGGCTCCGTCGAACCGGAGTGCGAATTCGACCACAAAAATAGTTTTTCAAAGATTATTTGAAAAAGAAAATTGAATTTTGATTTTTGCTCCATCAGCACTTAACCGAACCTTGAAAATGAATTATTCTAATTTTTTTCATGTATACAGAGACTCAAGAATACAGATCATTCTAGTTTTATAGGTGTGCCGTCAATTTTTCCGAAATTTATTTTTGTACCTCAAAAGTTAAAAATTCCATGGATATGCCCATATCCACCATTTCATTGGATCTTTGAAATCTTTGCAAATTATGTGAAATATTTTGCAACCTCCATCTTCGCAATCATTGGAAATCATTCGAAAACATTTGAAATCATTTAAATATCATTTGAAATCTCTCGAAATTCCTTGAAGTTTATGCAATCATTTGCAATCCCTGCAATGATTTGAAATTATTTGAAATCTTAGAAATCATTTGCAATCTTTGAAATCTTTGCAATCACTACAAATCACTTGAAATATTTTAAAATCATAAAAAAAATTCGGAATCATTTGAAATCTTTGGAAATCTTTTGATATCTCTTGAATGTCATTTGAAATTGTTTGGAATCCCTTGAAATGTCAGCAATCATTTGCGCAATGTTTGAAATCTTTGCAATAACTACAAATCATTCGGGGTTTTTAAAAATCATCCAGAGTCTTTGAAATCATTCAAAATATTTGAAATCTTCGGGATACTGAAATCTTGAAATCTGGGGTACAGTAATGTTCATCGATGGTGTCCCCGTGGCTCACTATTTTTTCCAGAATCGAGTTTTACTTCTACGAATATTTTATTTGCCCGTGACCAGTGGAACCTTCAGGTTGTTAGGAATATTAAAGCTCCGAGGTGGAGCAGAGTCACGAAGTAAGCCACTGGTCATTGGCAAATGAAATATTTGTAGAAGGGAAATTCGATTTGAAAAAAATCTAGGAAAAATGGTGAGCCACAGGGACACCAACGATGAACATTACTGTACACCCAAACTTACGAGTGATTGATCCCTCGGGTTGCGAGTGCGAGGGCTAGATTCACTGACTGTACAACAACACCCCTTCACCGAAACCCGCCAATAATGTCTAGCACTTGTACCAGCAGCCCATAAACTTATGAGCTATTTCTCAACTTTCTCACTGATATATAGCATCAAAACTACGTATATGATTGGGTTTCGATACCGATAACTTTTGACCAGCATGACATCGTCTGCAAAATTGCCCACTTGTAGAAATTTCAACAGACAACTATTATCGTTATGGTTTTTCCCTCGTAGTGTTGTGTTGCAATGGGATTATTTGAAGGTTATTGTTAACAAAATATCTACAGACAACCATTATGAGGTTTTATTTTTTCACAAAGTGGGTTACAAACTCGGAAAATTTTGGTTTAGAGTGCGTTTGATGTGGTAGGAATTTTTTAATGGTATTTAGAAAGCTTTTCGCAACAATGTGAAAAGGTCAAAGAAATTCGGAGCCTTTGCTAAGGATGAAGGACCAAGATTGATAGCTGTTTGGCTCACGCCGCCGAGCTTTGCTGGTCAATAGGGGGTTAACCTTTCAAAAAATTCAAAGCCAATACCTCAAACGATTTTATATCCCAGTTCCATTTTTTTATATTTATTCTCTTTCCCTCTCTATTGCAAGAAACTTGTTATTCACCGGATTTCATCGTCTCTCTCACTCACGATGTATAATAAATCCCATCCCGGGGTATCATTCCAGGAGTTTGAACGAAATGATACTACTTCTTACGATCTAATAACTATATCTGTCTTCCCTCTGCGGAAATATTGCGTTTTACATTTCCTATATAGTATAGGAGCTAAAGCCTCATGCAAAACAGGCTGCTTTTATGCTCTTCGACTTCATTTCCTCGCGAATTTCACCACCTAAGTAGGTTTACTCTCTTTCTCTCTCCATTCCTCTCAAGAATAGAAGGCATCTTAGCTGATTATGGTTCCTTGACGTCGGTGTAACTTGTTCTCAACTCTTTTCGGTATGTGTTGTACTGAAGATTACTGTCGTACTTTTTGCTCCTGATCCTTATTACTTTGGCAAGTTTTTTCGTTGAATTAATGGCTCGGTTCTGTGATACGAGTTCTGTCCGATTTGTTTTTAGGGAAAAAAGTAACCCGGTCCATATTCTCCCTGAGCCTATTTTATTTGGAAGAGATGTTTTATCGGATCGAATCAGGTTCTTCGGATTTCGAGGATTTTAATAAGTTTTAAAAGCAGCATCCGACGTGATGAAAATCGTACCATCATACTCATTAGAAATAATTGGGGTTGGCATGAATTCCTCTCCGTTCTAGAACTATACCCTATTCTCATTAATTTCCAAACTTTTTCGCTTGAGCCTCGAGCTGACTTTACGAGTTAAACTTCTCTCGCACTCTCTATTAACTTTCCATTAATCATTTACTTTAAACTGACTCCAAGTTCCTCGACTCTGTAATATTTTTCAATTACACCCTCTGGAAAACTCCTAGTAAATGTACACAGGTACATACCGTGATAAATGTTGCTTTATACGAGCGAGGTTTATATCTGTGCGTGATACATGGCTCTACTAACGGTAGGCTCCAAGGTCGATTCACGGAAAATAGAGTGTCTGCGCCGAAAGTTGACCACTATATTATAGTAAGGTAAATAACTTAAAATTTAATCGTTGAGTTGACTTGCTTTTTCACCTTTTTTTTTTTATCGGTGCAGGTCTGCTTCAGGTGATTTCGCCGCTTAGCATAATCATTAATAAGAAATATATTCATTATCCAACGTATTGAAAAATGATTACACGTCGAAATTCAGAGATTAAAGAAAATACAAAATTATTTCAGTTTTGTCGTGAAAATATATTCATCAGGCTTATTTCGATTCAGGATTGAGGTTAAATGGCCGACCACAGACGCATTTACCCTGTAACGTAATATCTATTCATGACGCTTCTTAGGGAATAGCTCTCTAGAGTCTAGTAAACTCGTTCATTCACTTTTCTCTCTAAAAATCACTCAGGTACACTGGGGAATCTGGAATTAAATTTTTATTTCCCTAACACTGACTCGGAAAATTAGTATGGCTCCTACCTACTGTGTAGTCGATAGATAATATGCCATTCAAAACAATATTTGTATTGTTTCCCTTCTTAACTTTCCATTCATGGGAAAAAAAAACAAAAAAAAAAAATGAAAATCGGAATTTATCCTAATCGCCCCGAAAATCAACATCTGAGTCTTCTCTTCATATCTACGTTTTCAAGTCCAGAGCACGGACGTAGTCCAGAGAATCACTTTCAGCCATTTTCAAACGGCCGTCCCGATGTTTGTGTGTGATGATTTTATTGTTCGACTATACAGTAGAACCTCGTTTATCCGAGGTAATGTGGGGAGGAGGTACCTCGGATGAGCGAAAACTCGGATAACACGAAAGAAGTGAAAAATTCGAAAATTTCAATCATTTTTTATGTATTTGAAACGGTAGAAGGAAATTTAATCACAAAAGTATTTACATATGTATAAGCACCATAGTAGCGATCGCAAAATACTTCGCGCGTACAGCATAGGCATAGCGGCTCTATCCGTTTTATTCGAGTTTTTCCGTATTATCCGAGCATACACCTCGAATAATGCGGAGTGCTCGGATAAGTCCGTTGCCTCGGATAACGCGGAGACTCGGTTGATCGAAGGCCGGATAAACGAGGTTCTACTGTAAACAGATCTCATCTTTCCTCATATTAATCAATGCGGTTTATCCTAACTTAAAACTGTCGAGATTCTGGATTTGATTGGCCCAGTAATTCTCGAGTCAGTCAAAACATGAAATTGAAAAAAAAAACAAAAATGGTAATAATCGATGATATCTCGAGAACTGATCAACGGATTTTGATGATTCTAGTCTCAATCGATAGGATTTGATTTGCCTTGAATTTGATGGAATTCGGGAATCGATCGATGAAGTAGTTCTTCTTATGGGGGAAGAAAAAAGTATACACGCAGTTACCAGCATGGAAATAACTCTTGCATGTTGATATAGGCTTACAATCAGCTCGGGTTTTCAATTTCCAGAAGTAATTTCGGACAATTTATTACCGCCCGGTGGATTGGTCGAGAATCTGATTGACAGTATGTAGTTGTTACGCAAAGCAGTAGGTCGATCGATAGTGTACGAGGGTACGAGGAAGGCTTGTGGCCAATAAGGTACAGCAAAGGTGAAAGTATAGCGTAACTTACGCCAGCTACGATTAAGGCTTCCGATTAATTCAGAATTTCAAGCGGCTATAGTGGAACAGAAGCAATAGGCGCCTGAGCTTTCGCGATTCGATGCGAGAACTCTGCATTCTGGAATCGAAGGAGCCTGTCTTCAGTGTAGTTTTTTGGAAGTCACGTTCCCCAAAGTTCCGAATTATCCCTCTTGAAACAATATCATTTCTCGTAGGATTTATCTGGGCGGTGAAATCGAGGATAAGAATTTTAGTAAATTGGCAGTTTACTCCAAAGCTACTTGCCGCGGAAGCGACACCCTCCGTCCCCATTTATCTGCAAGAATTCTCTCGAGAAATGAGGTATTACCCCATGAAAACACCTTGGGCGACGTTTGCGAATCCCGCGTAGGGAATAGCGCGTTTCGAAACTTTCAATTTATTCAACGATATATCTGAGGGTATACGATAAGAACCTTCGAAATGCGGGGAATCCGTGCGTTAGAAAGACCAGAGAAAGAGACTGTCGAAAATAAAACTTGAAGAGTTCAACAGTGTCTTACCAAGTTACGACACCAAAGACCGGAAAAAGAAAGTAAAAAATGGGACGGCGTCAGTATGCCAAAGAAACGTGGAAATGTTGCCTCGACGTTAGCTCCTTCAGTCGATAAAGGACGCAGACAAAGTTTCTAACTTTTACTTCATAGCATGTCTACAGTCCAAGGCATTGTTCGAGTTGTAAGGGCCTCTAAATATATACGGCTGGATCCATTCCAAATTATGGAGGACCTAAATGGACTGAAATCCCAATATTTCTGGAAATTGTATATGTCATCATTTTCACCACGTTTTGGGAGACACGTATTTCAGAACTTTTGTTGAAAGAAATCGCTGTGGCTGCAGGTGCGTACATATTGATTTCTGTTCCTTAGAAGTCGTTTTCTTGAACTTTAAAATTACAATTTATTTTCACATAGTCATAATAATCGGATGATACGATTTTCGTTCAGAAATGTAGAAGTCAGACTGAAAATTCAAATCCAAGTTACTCAGAATAGTATTTTTCGATGCAGTTGGCGTTAAATTCGATCTTATCTAAGCGGAACAAGTCGTAAAATCGGATTTTACGTCCACTGTAACGAAAAGTATATTTTTTGTTCTTCAAAAATGTTCGATACACCAAAAGAACCATTTTTTTTCACCTGATCAGCAAACATTCGGTTCTGTTTTCAATTGAGTTATGATTTGTTTAAAAAAATATACTTATCACAGACAGCGGGATAATGAAAAAGCAAAAACCGATGAAATTCAGTAAGGAATATGGTTTTGTTAGTCAAGAATTCTTGAATCAAATGTATATTCCTTTAAAGAAAAACTCATACTTCTTGGATAACTTGAATTCAAACTTTTCGCCCCCTATTCAACTACATATCATGAATTACTGTCAGTTATCCACTGATCTCATTAGATGCAGAATTTTCAGAGAGCTTATGGAGTTTCGCACAATGATTGATAAAAAAAAGTATCCGACTCCGAATATTCCGTTGATGGCTTATGCTTTTTCGAAAATAATAGCATTTTCGACTGGGCTACATCGGTGTAGTGTAGCTATCTTCATCCTCCTTCTTTTCTATGAGGAAGGAAACTTGAAGGAAACTCTGAAATATGCGTCGACTAAAATGTAACAAAGATTGCATATTGAATGTCTATTCATGGTTCCGATTTGAGTCGGTAGAGGCTTGCATGATTTCAAATGGACCCAGCCATACGCTCATATGTTTCGTCATATCCAAATATGAATGGATAAAAAGAAGCTAATAATTCACTAGAATGTATGTAACAGTAAATCAACTAATTGTATGTTAATTCAAAATTTCACGTTCCATCAGATCCGTGCTTTTATATTATACGCTTTTTCTCGCGCGTTGTAGAAAGCCGCGAGGAATTTATGTTGAGAGAAGTTGCAGAAAATTAGGTTTACAAAGTTCTGCAGGGACAATTTTTTTTTATACGTATATTTTACCGCGAAAGAAGATATCTCTTTCGAATTCCTGAAACAAAACTGAAGAAGAACTGCATAAAGAATTTGGTCCGAACTTGACATGATTTGATAGGTACAATTTGTTTGAGCATCTCTCGATGTCTTTGCTCGGAATCTCAGTGAGCCCAGCAGATGCCACTGAAATTCGTCAAAAAACGATTTCCGTTTTTTTTTTTTGGGGACTGAAAAAAGTCCAATCAAAAATCACTTCCTATAATGTGAAAGTTATGGTAGTATGTGTATTTAGAAGAAAAACTTCAATCTCCTGCGGTGAAAGTGCACATACTATATGCGCATGAGGAGATCTTCCATAAAACTTGGAAAAATGTTACGGAAAGTGACAGAAGAATCCTTCACTAGCGCCGCCACTTGGGTCACAAGTATACTGCGCGCGATGTCGGTACAATAACTCTCAACTCAGCCGAACTTCGGTCTTTTGGTTATAAGTAACGGAGATCCGTCAATTTTCAGCCATTTCTCTATAAAATGACACGGGATTAGGCTCATAGTGTGTGGATTTTCATTGCCGAGGGCGTGATTATTTTGGAAACGCGATTATCTACGGCAACCGTGAATAATCACACGATTTATGTAGTCGGTACGTGAATCTGTAAAAAATTTTGTGTAATGTTGAAAAAGTGCAACAATCAGGCCCTTTCTACCAAAATAATGCGTAGTCCCCCCAAAGTTTCATTGCGATTGATCGAGTAAATTCGGAGAATTCATCGTTTTCGTTTTCGAGATTTTGACAAACGCTGCAATCTACCTTAACTTCAAAATATACAAAAACCGGTTCTTGTCGTTCTCCGTACACTAAAAGGCTGGAAGTTACGGTTACAAAGAGTTTAAAATGATTAGAGATTTCATGTGGATGAAATTTGACCAAACAAAAGTTCTTGGTCCCACTTTTAACGGAATGTGGAAATTTCACCTCAATTTTTTTTATCCATCTGAATATATTTTTCTTTTGAATTTCCGTAGCTCAACGATTACAATATGCGCAGGCGAAAGCGCCGTATTATTAACTTGAAATACAAATGCACTGAAGCACAATGCTTGTAATTATAGGTATCGTTTTTTTTCAGCCAATTATCCGCCAGCGATTGGACCTGTTGAAAAAAAGGAGAAGATTTTGCTCCAACGTTGTCACGTTGTTATCTCCATACAGCGATTCAAATTGCGACATTTTAAAAGTCCGATACGAACAATTCCACCTGAATTCGCATAGAGAGAGGTCAATTTGCATATAGGATGTATTCGCGACGCTAATTATAAAACATGACTGAGTTACGGCTCTTTGAATTTTTCAAAATCGCATTTCCATATCTCGGTTGAAAAATGCCCATTCCCAAACGAACTGATCATAGATCGTAACGTTCTTTCTTTCGTTTCATTCGCCGGGAACCAAATTTCACGGTTCAAAAATAATTTTTCTCAAGATAGTCATATGTATTAGGGTGAAAACTTTTGACCTTAAATTCTCAGCCCCATCCCAAAATTTTATGATCATATGAATATTTGAATACGCCTCTCAAATATTCAGCGCGATCGAAGAATTTTTATGTACTATTTTGTATCGTATGTTTTACTCATCTGACCATTTGGCAGGGGTGGACGAATTTTCAACAAACTTATTAGAACGGAATTAGTACTATTTAGGTACTTCACTACTTCTACCTCGAGATACTTCGAGGTGATATGGGAATTGTCGTTTAATTTCACATGTTTTAAATTAAACGTATATACGTAACACTGCTATAGGGTAAGGTGGTGCAAGAGCGCGCAGTCGACAAGAGTACGCAGTGCCATTATCTAATCACAGAACAGTATTTTGGGGCTGGTTTTAGTTTTTAACAGTCCACTGACGTCTCAAGTATACCATCAAAAAAATCTGCGTGTTTTCATCCAATTTTGAAAGATTTAGACGAGAAAAAGTGATTTTTGACACGTGTGATCTAATATTTATGACTTTTGTAACCAGGATTGTAAGAAAGATTGGAAAGATAAGCTACTTTGTTTTATTTATTCTGGTGGGGTTATTATTGGACTACTTGCCACCCAAGTGATTTGGATATTCATCTCAATGGATGGCAGTAGTGACGTTTCAAAATTGTTCAGTCCGGATAGTGCAAGAGTGCGCAGTGCCAAAGTGTGCAAGAGTGCGCGGGTACTTCGTAAATTTTCATGACTTTTTGACCCCCCACCCTCACCGCCTGTTGTCCAAATAAGTCACAACCCTTGAACCCCTCTCCCTTACAAAACGTTCGATGGTCACGATCAAAGACCCCCCTCATTTCTCCAAAATCGGAATTAAACTCTGTCACTTTTTTTTTCAATTATCAATTCTTTTATCGAAGCATATATTTTTTCCAAAATTCCAAAGAAGGAATTCTTGCGATTGACCTTACATTCAGCTATATCACCTCCCACCCACCTTACTGCGCACTCTTGTCCTCGCTGCTTGTGCAAAAGTGCGCATTACGGCGGCTGATCGTTTTTCAATTTCTGCATAAAGCGTTACTTTTAAGTTGATTAATTATTTTTTTCCGTTACCTAGATAATCAAAGAAGATAAATAAAATATGCCATCATCCCTAAAATCTCTTGATTTATTCCTATAAAATGAAGTATGCGAAAGTGCGCACTCCTGTACCACCTTACCCTATACACCTGCAGCCAGTCTAAATTCCAAGAACCGTGAAGAAAATTCATTTTTTTTTTTAGATAGACTAGGAATTCGCTAATCCGAGAAAATGGAACAACCCGTAAGTCCCGGCAGTATGAACCCCGACGCACGATGGTACGTTTGAATTTGTTTTTTCTCAGCTAGGGTTAGGTCCTCCACGAACTTGTCCGTACGGATCTTCTATGGGAAGAATTCTGGGATTCAGGTAAATTTTCTAGAAACATTTTAATCTTCCCTATGGCAACAGTGACCCAATTTATGAAATATTCGATCGAAAATATCTTACAGGGGAGAGGTGGGTATCCCTGGACGGCGGGATACCCGCGGTCACTTTAAGTTTTGCACACTTACGCGGTTAAATTTGGAAAAAGAAAACATGGGAATTAGGGCAACGATCTTGGTCACATTTTCACATTTTATTTTTCCAAATTCATTCGCGTAATTGTCCAAAACTTGAGGTGATCGCGGGTACCCGCCGTCCGGCGGGTACCCACCTATCCTCTAAATAATTTTTTGCCTTAAACTGTTTGGTTTTCTTTGCGAAGTCTGGTTCCCTCCGAGCAAAATGAAAAAAAGATCGTTACTTTACGATAAGTATGAGAAGAAATGGATATTTTTTCAACCCAGAGGTCTCACAGCAGTTAGGCTAGAGCTTTTTAAATTTTAGCAAACGCTTCAGTCGGACTTTTTTTTTTCGATAACATTAGGTTATATTGCGCATGTTAAATGGCGCAGAAATCCGCGACTTCGCCATTTTTTTTGTGCGATTTCACGTAGGGCCGCTCATATAACGTCGATATCTTCGGGGGAAAGCAGCCCCAAGCTTCTCTTTTTATCCATAGAGGAGCTTATTTCTTAATATGTTTTAGCCGTTTTATAAATGATTCAAACATGTTTAAAAAAAGCTCGCTTGTGCCAAAATATTCGCATTTTTTTATGGATGTTTGAATATTCCATTTTGAAGAAGGAAGAAAAATCTAAAAGGAAAAACTTTCAAATAGAGATTTTTATGCAAAAGTTCGGAATTATTCTTGCAAGCTTCTCATTTTTTTACAGTGAGTTCGGTTCGTCAAATTAACCCTAGATGTAAAAATGGGCAAACAGAATACTCAAAAGTTTTGGACCACAATCAGTTGATCTCGAGCTATCCTCGCTGCCTTGAAGGCATAAGGCAATGGCAAATCTGACGATCCTTGATTTCGAGCAGGTCTGTTT
Source organism: Tenthredo livida (assembly GCA_963992785.1). NCBI lineage: Eukaryota > Metazoa > Arthropoda > Insecta > Hymenoptera > Tenthredinidae > Tenthredo > Tenthredo livida. Next base: position 9,445,860 of record OZ023073.1, read on the forward strand.
TTTTAACTTTCCGTTATACACGTAGGCAAGTTATGATAATTAACCCGGAAATAAAAAGTTGAGTTTTTTCCTGCAGATCTTTACGTTATGAGATCTAGAGAGTCACCTCCGACCATTTTCAGATCGACATCTGCGTGTGTGTGTGTGTGATCAATTTTTTGTTCGATGATATCTTGAGAACTAATGCACGGATTTAATCTTACTTGTATGGATCGATTCGGTTCTTTGATCGGTCCAGTAGTTTTCGAGTTATTCAAAAAAGAAAATTCCGAAGAAGAAAAATTGAATCGATGATACCTCGAGAACTGATCAACGGATTTCGATGATCTTAGTCTCAATCGATAAGATTTGCTTCATCTCAAATTTCGTGAAATTTCAGAATTCATCAAGCATTTTTTGTGGTGAATTTTTCTTTTAACTAAATGGTTCACTCATAGCATGCTATTTTTTTGAGCTTGAAAAATCCCGGCGGGAAGTTCTTGGGCTGACCTATAGAAAATACAAAATCTGTACTTTCTGGCTTTTAACAAGTCTGGTATTTTTTTGAGATCTGAAAGTGGGCTGATAATTAGTGTAATAAGCCTCGTTTATTGAATACAAACAACAAAAGTGACCTTAAGACACTTTCCATGCCGGGCCGGGTTGAAACTCCGAATTCCGAATTCGTTTGACATGACTCATGATTTTGAATTTTCAGATACATTGAAGTTTAGAACATTACACGGAGAAAAAAAAACATCAACCAGTGATGCGCAGGGCATTAATGTAGTCAATGTAGTACTCAGAAGCTTACATTATTCAATCAAACATCACGGATTACTTCTACGACAGCAATAGTTACTTTCGTCACATGAATGCGTACTGTTAGAAACTGTAGTGGCAGATGATTCGCACATCACGGCAAAAGCAGCAATAGTTAATCTACAAACATCGTTCACTAATGTCACAACGATAACCAGTCGTGTCATTACCTCACGCGCAATCGTACTGCGCATCCTCCACTATAAGACATCCCGATCCCACTAGAATTACCATGGTCACATGCGTAAGAATTATTTTGTTGTTGACGTTATTAATTAAAAATATGTGACATAATATTACACCTAAGTGTTTTTAAAACTAATTGTTTGTTTAATTTTAATATTTTAAGGTAAGTTTAGCAACTACTATTTATAATATGACATAACCTCACTACATGAGATGTCAGCCTAACTGTTCAATTTAGTTTCATTATTGCAAACCATGCGCAGTACGATTGCGCGTGAGGTTATGACACGACTGGTTATCGTTCTGACATTAGTGAACGATGTTTGTAGATTAACTATTGCTGCTTTTGCCGTGATGTGCGAATCATCTGCCACTACAGTTTCTAACAGTACGCATTCATGTGACGAAAGTAACTATTGCTGTCGTAGAAGTAATCCGTGATGTTTGATTGAATAATGTAAGCTTCTGAGTACTACATTGACTACATTAATGCCCTGCGCATCACAGGTTGATGTTTTTTTTTCTCCGTGTAGAATTGCGAAAAAACAGAAAGGAGCCAGTTTAAAAGTCCGAGAGTCCGAATCCCAAAAACCTATAAATTCGAACATTTTGGTTTATCTCTTATAGGATGTGAAGACAAAAAATACAGTCGGGACTCCCAATAAGAGGGCTCTCAATAAGAGCGCTTCCCCTAATCCGTGGCCGAGCAGTACCCCCACTACCGTGCTTGTTTATTGAAAGGCCGGTTTGCGTTCTGAGCGAGCGAGCTTTTCAATAGAGAGTGGGGGTACCACATTTCTCGGAAATTCCTTCTCCTACAGCCCCGTAGCGCTCTTATTGGGAGTCCCGACTGTATTTCATTTCAAACGTGACTCTATTTACGGGAACCCATTTTATCTACTTCAATCGATAACTTCGATGTCATAAATAATTGATGAGATTTTGAGAGATTTTTACGAACAGCAAGTCTCAAGACGATTAATTTGACTACTTATTGGTTTCGATCCGACCAATATATCCCGAGTTTGCAAATACTGAATGAATTCATGTGTGAATTTTAATTTTCAGAGGCTTGGCCCTTCGGATCTTTAGATTTCAAAAGTTTGAACCTTCGATATTTTTCGTTGCAAAGTTTTTTAAATCTACTATGTAGACTTCCGGGGAAATCCACTTTCTAAAAACTGTGACTCAGTAATATTAAAATTCGGAATTTTTACCGTTTGGGACCTTGAAAATTTGAAACTTCAACCCGTCCCCTTCGATGCGATGACTAAAATCTGCTGACATTTTATAACGGAGATCAACTAACCTGTAGGTGGAACAAAGGCGAATAGAATTTTCCAGAATATCGTAAGTGAGTGCATGAAGTAGTCCATGGTACTCGGAGAAGCGCCCTGACTCGGGGCTCCATCGCTGTCCTGTTCGTCACCAGCTCCATCCCCGCTGACGGTCAAAGCTTCCGTGAACTGTTCCTTCCAGGAACTCGTACCTGTATACGTAAAACATAACATATACGGCATCTCGTTATGTATGTATGTGCAACCTCCTATGTATACGAATACATGGAGGTAAAGTAGGTGACGAACTAGGTCGGTTCATATGACCTGTATGTTTATAGCCTGACGCTCCTAAAGTAGGAAAACTACTTCCACCACAGCTGCGCGGCCCAGGGTAATGTGTGTCGAATAGCGCTATACCATGCCGTTCATAAAAATGCAATGGTAAATAAATACTGATATGGTGAAACGTATTCGATACGTCGAAACGGAGACCTGTATCGTACCGTCCTTTTATCGTTTCCATCTCTTTTATCAAAAGGTTGTGTTTAACCTTCCGTCAGCCAGGAATGGAAAAAATTCAATTTTGCACATCTGCATCATCAGTTTCAAATGAGAGCTATACTAACTCATTGGAACCCTGAAATTTCTTGCTTATTTTGAGGGTTAGTGGGGAATGATAGCATACAACTAGATCATCGAGTTTTATCGTACATTGTCCGGGGATTTTGGCGGCATCAATGCCGCAATTACATTTTTCAGATCTTTTTTACGATAAAGGTTTGATTACAGTAACTTGATGAATGTTGGTATGCAAATTGTGCAGAGGGTTGGACTCGTACGTATGTATACATGTATACCTAACTACTCTGCTATATTTTTTGGTTGAACCATGAAAGCCTGGCTGCTCATGTCAAACAAGTCACGCGGTCGTATCTCGGCGCAATAAAAGATATGGGCGTATACCTAGCACGAAGTCACAAATCAGGTGTACACTTGATAAAAACAACAGATATAAATATAACCCTATTGAAAAAATCCAGGTGGGACACATGGGAACCCATATGGTTTTGCTGGGCAACCACATGGTTTGGCTGGGAACCTACATGGGTTTGTTGGTCTCCCACATGGTTTGGCTGGGAACCTACATGGGTTTGTTGGTCTTCCACACGGTTTGGCTGGGAACCCACATAGGATCTTTGTTCACCCACGTGGTTTTGCTGGGCACCCACATGGGAGTCTTGGAAATCTATGTGGGACCCGCAGGAACCTACATGGGTTTGTTGGTCACCCACATAGGACGTCTGGAATCCCATACGGGTTTGTTAGGCACCCACATGGAAGTTTCGGTAAACCATGTGGGACTTCTAAGAACTCATATGGGGCATTGATGACCCTACATGGGTTTGTTGAGTACCCATATGGTTTTGCTGGAAACCCACATGGGAGTCTTGGAAATCTATGTGGGACTCGCAGAAACCTACATGGGTTTGTTGGTCACCCACATAGGACGTTTGGGATCCCACACGGGTTTGTTAGGCACCCACATGGAAGTTTTGGTAAATCACCCAGTAAACACAAAAATAAAAGTCGTCTTAAAGTCGTGGTATAGACGTCCAATGTCTCACTTTTGGACGTCTAAATGTCGTCTTATGTCGTAAAGACGTCTTTAAGGTCCTATGGGGTACCCACATCCCACATGGGTCCTATCGGGAGACCCACACCTACCACACAGGTCCTATGGGGTACCCACATCCCACATGGGTCTTATTGGGAGCCCCACATCCCAGATGGGTTCCCTGCCAAAATTCCCCTGGGAACTGGGAACCTGGGAGACCCACATGGTTTCCCATGTGGATTTTTTTGATAGGGAACAGTTCAGAAATCTGGAATTTCAATAAATATTGTATCTATTTATATTATACAGTAGACTCTCAAAAGTTGCACTCTCGAAAGTTGCAAAGCCTTCTCCTCACGCGTTCGGGTGCTTCCCCCACTCCCGACCGCCTAATCGTCTTCTGTTCTGGGCGAAACGTAAACATAGAGGCCCGGAGAATTGTATGTATTGTAACGAGGCAGATTTGTCAGCCTCGTAAATGAACCATCTCCTCTTCCTCAGACCGAAGTGACCACCTTAGTTAATAAACCGAATTCAAAGCGAGAAGTCCCAGCTCAAGTGCCCAAGGTCCATTGTAGTAATTATAAGTTCATGTACTAATACTTTTTCCCGTTCCCTATATCTTATATTCCCGTACCGTTCCTGCCGAAATCATCGAGGGAGATCATCCCTCAAGCTCATCCGGCCTGGCAGGCCACCCGGCCTTCGAGTGATTAACCGGGGGACAAACGAGTCATCGTATCCCGAGATATGCCTGGAAGAGCGCTGCAATAAGAATCTGTCACATGGAGTAGCCCCTATCCTTCCTCTACCTGTCCCGCACCGGCTTGGTCCACCGGTCCAATATGCAGAATTCCGCCTTCCAGGATATCGAAACAAATAGAACACGACGAGACATCTAACAACCCCCTGGCGAAAGCTTGAAGTGCCAAAAGGCCCTGTCAGGCCCGCGACACAACCCGGCTGCAGAAGTCAACACGCCCATTAATTTTATGCGCAATACCCCCCTCACCCCCCCAAATAGCATTTAGATAGAGACAGATCTAGACGCTTCACTTCTTGCTTGGAATCAGTTCGATACAGTCCTGTTTATTGAAAAACGATTTTTATTGTTTCTTTGTTCGAAGTTTATCGAATATTAACGTCTAAAGCCAATAAATATTAACGTCATAAACTCAGTTAGTGAGTGTTGTACCTTGTAAAAGGTAAGATTCCGACTTAAGACGACTCTTCGATTGATTATAGATTGATTAAAAAGAAATTCGTTTCTTCTTGCGTGGTTGGGTCAGGCCTCGAGGAGGGTGACGCCAGTAACATATCATCGAATTGTCGTACTTTAGTTCTGTTTAACAATTGATTATTGATTATATTATTGATTATTGTATTCCCCCTGATATATGTTGTGCCTTATCGATTGATTTTTCGAGAAAATACCGTCTATAATAAGTCATAGCGTCAATAATTGTCGTATCGTCCCTGTTTCTCGTGTCGTTATTATTTGTCGTGTTTTTATTATTTATCGTATCGTCATTCTTCATCGTAATTTTTTATTATTTATCGTCTAAACCAGGGCCCGGCACGGCCGGGCTCTCGGAGCCAGCCTGGCTCTAAGTGTCAATTACTACGGCCGTAAGTCCCCTCGGTCTACCTGAAAACGGTCACTCGTCCTTACCTGGAAGTGCGATGGTAGGGGCAGCGTTCAGGAGAAATAAAAGGAACTGAGGGGTGGTTTGCTCCATTTGCGACGGCAAGAAATGCGTCTGACCGTCCGGGTCTTTTCATACCTGCATATTCCCACCCATACCTACCAAAATCCAAGAAATGGCGTTAAAAGGATTAGTGCCGGTGAACGGGTTTGGTGGATTTACGGATTTGGCTCTTTGGACTAATGAGTGTGCCGGGCCCTGGTCTAAACCTTGTTTATCGTGTCTTCCTTATTTCTCGTATAATTATTAGTTATCGTACCGTCAACTATTTGTCTTAAATCGTGTGTTAAATATTTCCGTGTCTCTTTCCTTGAAAGTATTATCGCTTGTTAATTTGAATTACCGATCCTTATTACTTGTTAAACTCTCAGAAAATATATCCCCGCGTGGAAAAATAAGTTCGTAGTCAAATACGACAAAAATCTCGACGGCTGGTCGAGCCACGGATCTCTGGAAAAATCGGTCTACAGGCTGTAGATTAGCTAATGTAAAATAATCCCCTTCCCGTAACCCCTTGTCGTTGAAAGTAGTCAGTAAACCCTTAATAAACCTTGAGCTGGTATAAGTATCATTACTTCGAGTTATAATTTGTATTAGATTCTCGCGTTCCCTTTGTGTTAATTTGTTGCGGCGTAGTTGCATGGCGTGCCTCGTGTAAAGTTGCCTTGGCCATCTTGGCACGAACTTGTTTGAATCTAGTCCCGACGCCTTGCACTTCCTATAGAAAGACGCCTCGCATGTACTATAGAAAGTTCTGTAATACCGACTGGTCCCATTAGTTCCAAGAAGTCCCCAAATTATTGATTTTATAGATTCCCAATTCCCCTAGGTTACCGACCTATAATTTAGGAACTAATATTTTAGTGAAATTGATTCCTACCATACCATATTTGTTTTCTTCCTTTTATGTAAATTGTCCTACCTTATCTTCTTCTATACTACCTTATATTCTATATTGTCATCTGTCCTACTTTTCGTTTGTGACCTAGTCAGTCAGCTGTTCCAAATTATTTTTGTTTGAATTGTTTAACGTGTGTTAGTCCCGATCCAAGTGATCGGCTTTGATTGTTTAATTTGTTTTTATCTTTTGTTTAATTATTCTAATAATTTGTTGTTAATTACCGTCCCAAATAAAAGGTTTCTTTGCGATCTAAATCCATAAACCATAAAAAATATATAAGTCTACCCTAAATTATTTCGCCCCCATGTTCCCCTCACGCTGAGCCAACCGTGTTGTATCGTTAGTGTTAGTTAATCCTTTTAGTTTATTTTCTGTTATCATAAGATATTTTATTTAATCCTTTTAGTTTATTTTCTTTTATTATAATATATTTTATTTAATTCGATTCTTTCAATTACTATTATTTTATTTTATTTCCATTACTATTATTTTATTTTATTTCCATTATTATTATTATTACTTTATTTCCTTTATTATTATATTACCGTATCGTTCCGTTCCGTTAGTTTCTTTTTTTTTGTATACCGCGGTACCCTTAGGTACCTGGCGCCCAACCTTTAGTAGACCCAAGGAAGGTGCCGAATCTTTGTCGAACGTGTAACCCGACGGAATAAAACCCCCACCGTCGGCTCTGCACGTCACAGTATATTTCGAGGAGTGGGATCCTCAGGAAGTTGCATATTTCTAAGAATTGGGTTCCCCTACAGCCCCTTGGCCTTGCAACTTTTGAGAGTCTACCGTATACATATATTATATATCGATACTGCCATTCTCATACGTCGTATCCCACAAAATTTCAGAAATTGACTTTTTTTTTTAAATTGAATGATAATAATGTTGTGCAGCTTATGTTCAAGTTTTAGCGGTCAAATCGCTGATTTACTATTTTTAAATAAATATTCCAATTCGTCAAGTCCTATCCTTTCAATGGTGATAGTGAAGCGTTTTCATGGCCACAAAATTTCAGAAATTGACTTTTTTTTTTAAATGGAATGATAATAATGTTGTGCAGCTTATGTTTAAGTTTTAGCGGTCAAATCGTTGATTTACTATTTTTAAATGAATATTCCAATCCGTCAAGTCCTATCTTTCCAATGGTAATAGTGAAGCGTTTTCATGGCCTCCTGAACAATTTTACAAATGTGGAATACGACGTATTAGAATGGCAGTATCGATATATTACATAAATATTATATTATATCGCTGCTGCTCGCTGCTAGTGACTGCTAATTCGATTTGCCCGGCGCCTCAATCGCCTCGGTGATTCATCCTTGAGCCTCGGTAACAGGCGCCGGGCGAATCGAGTTGGCAGTCACTGGCAGCGAGTAGAAGCTCACGTACGCAAAGCGAACGTGTGTTGGCCGAACTATAGTGTGACCGTCGTTCGGCTTCCGCTTGACTTCACGGTATATTGCCCGAAAATCATCTGTCATATGAGTTCGATGTCAGTGAGCGATAGGTATTGACCGGGAAAAGGGTTTTCTATTTTCACTTTTTTCTATGCTATTTCTCTTCATTTTCGATGTAAACCGGAACTCCTCCAAATTTGAACGCGATTAATCTCAATGCTTCTCGTAATTTCAATTTTTCTGTTGAACCTAAAGAACGTCCCTTTAAGGTGGTTCCTTACCTAATTCGACCTGTTCCAAAAACATTGGGCTGAACGGTGCTATTAAACGAAATAACTCTAACCGAAAACGGGAAAAGGGCTCTGTAGCGCAATTCTACTGGCGATTTCGAACACTTGGGTCTCAAAACATATTCGTTTCACGCGAAAATAGAGAATTGGCGTAAGGAATAACATTAAAAAGTTTATTCCTTTAGGTGGCCCAAATTGGTCCAAGTTTGAAAGCCTCTATGGGGCCAGATTACACAAGTGGGACAATCCAACATTGGCCCATTATACGCGTCCATACCTCAGCCCACGTAGCATAATAGATATATATGGGCTGTCCAAACTCGGAGCAACATCGGGTATACCCAGCAAACCAATACATAACTGATACATAACTGTAAGAGCACATCTAGAGATCGGAGTAATGTAACATAGTTATGTCTCTGATATGCGACATATCTTTAGAATGTAACATATTGTTTACATAACATAAGATGCATGAATGATACGTAATATTGAGGGCATCACGAAGTAACAATGTAATATAACAAAGTTACGTAGAGGAGAAATAACATAACTACAATTCCGTGATGTATTATGTACATTACATGAGACCCACAAGTGATACATAAAATTGAAAGCATCTTCAGGGATCCGGAAATATAACATAGTTACATACATGGGACATAACATTTCTGCAAATATGACATGTGTCGTATATATAACATCAGACCCATGGATGATACGTAACAGAGATGCCAACACCAGGAAACAGAGTCACATAACATAATAACATCTATGATACGTGCAATATCTTTAGTTCTGCAATTAAAACATCGCAAAATAGGATATCCGTATCTGCTGGCGATAATTTCTGAAACGTATGTAAGTGACTAACATGATAGTACGCATCAATCGAGGCATAAACGCTTCAGAGCTGTTAGATAGCGAGATCGAAAATATAGAGAAATCTAGCAGTATTCACTACACGATACTGTGGTGTAGTGGCGAGAGCGTGCGACTACTAATCCAAGCGAGTCCGAGCGATCATGGTTCGAGCCCGGGTTAGGTCAAAATAATGATGTCGTCTTGAATGAACTAAAAATGCGTTTTAATCTATCTGTGGTTGATTATAAATTGTTACCATATCATATATACACCATAGATGATGGAAATTAGTAATAATAACGGCTTTTTATTTAGCTTTTCCAGTGTGATAGTTAATTGTATCAGATGCATCTCCAATATGTATCTGATACATCTTTCAACATGTCTTTGACATATCTTTGATATGTCTATGATATATCGGTGAGCCGTCGCTGATATGTATCACCAGCACATATCTAATACATTGATGATACATCCAATGTTGCTGACATCGTGCTGTACCAGTAACATACTTTCTTATGAGTTTGATACATAACGTGTAACATTCGTTACATAATATATACGTATTTGACACATATTTTGGTTTGCTGGGTAAAAGGTGGGCCATTATGGGATACCGAATTTGAGCCAATATTGTTGGTTTTAAAATTATCCCGTGAGCCTGGATAAACCCTGACTGGGGTCAACTTTGGCAGAGGTTAGGCAGGCCTGGACACAATCAGCGCAAGTGCCTAATGAACCCCCGGCTTGGCCCAGGTTTGGCACAAGTCAGGCAAGCCCAGACAAAATGAGTCCAAACGCCCAATGACCAATTTTGGCAAAAATTAGACAAGCCTGGACAAAATGAGTCCGAATGCCCAATTAATCCCTGACTCGGTCCAAGTTCGGCAAAGGTTAGGCAGGCTCGGACAAAACGAGTCTGAATGCCTGGCTACACTTCGACTTGGCACAAGTTTGGGACAGGTTAGGCAAGCCTGGACGAAATGAGTCCGAATGCCTGGCTAAACCCCGACTTGGCCCAAGTTTGGCACAAGTTGGGCAAGCCTCGATAGAATGAGACTGGATGCCTGGCTAAACCCCGACTTGGCCCAACGTTGGCACAGATTGGGCGAGCCTGAACAAACTTAACTTGGATGCCAAAATAAACCCTACCTATGCCCCAGTGAGGCAACAGTGAGGAAGCCTTTATAGTGGATGCCCTATTGACGCCCAGAAAGGGCCTTTTCTCTAATTGAGACGCCCCAACAATTTTCTACACGGGAGACGCTGGGTTAGATCCTGATTTTTCAAAATTGATTTTTTGAAAAACTAAAACGGCAATTAAATCGAGCAAAAAATTAAGTTTAAAAAATCAATTCTTTGCAGTTTTCAAAAATCTTTAAATTTTATGGAGCTGATGAGCTACTTCGAATAATTTGTTACCAAGCTAGGAAAAACACTAGATTTCAGCATATAATAAGAATTGAACTGAATTTCAACTTAACCACTTAAGTTTCGGTTTCGGTTACGGTTTCGGCCGAAACTAGAAGAGGAGCCGAATATTCGGTTACGGTTTCGGTTTCGGCTGAAAATCGTGTTTCGGTCGGGTAGTAGTATTAATGTCCTGTCACTTTTATTTATTCGCAATACACAGTACTGGGTAATCTACGCTGAAAATCACGAAGCAGGCGCCCTACAGATAAATTTAGGCTTCTTTAAAGAAATAATACCTGTCGAATTCGTTTCCTCGTTTAGGCTCAATTTGTCGACGAAATTCCTCGTATTTCACGCCTCTGACGTCACAAAATATATACCGGGATTTTTTTTCAAACAGAACGACCCCCTCCTTGCGGCAACACCAACACAGACGCGTACGCGTACGTGATGCTCGACCGGGAGGGGGATAGTATTTAGCCGAGCCTCACGTACGCGGTACGCGCCTGAGTTGGTGTTGCCGCAGGGAGGGAGTCGGTTCTGTTTGATCAAAAACTCCCGGTATAGGACATATCACTACTGTGACACCTCCCAAAAACGTTACATGGTTTATGGACGGCCACTTACCATGAAATTTGGCGCCCCGAGGTCGTTTGGGTTACTGAATATGAATCCGAGATCAGACTGTAGAATCCCAAAACGGCGGAAACAATATGAGGGATTAGTATTTCCAGGCAAAATTGTGCAAATACAATTTTTTGTTTATCATTTATCAAAAGCACGCAAAATCGAACCAATAGTTTTAATTTCGCAATTTTAAGGTCGAATTTCTTCAACAGCTCTTCTTTAGAGACTTCTGGAATCCGATTTTTAGATAAATGGCAATAATTTTGAAACGTTCTTTCGCCACCATGAATTTTTAAATTTTGACCCAGATACGCAATCAACGACCCCAAAACCCGTGAGAAATATTTTGGCCATGAAATTTATACAAGAAAAATCCTTACTTCGCTGCCCGTGCATAAATTTCTTGGGGAAAACTTCGGGGCCTGACCAGGGTCCCCTAACAATTATCGGGCCCAGGTCAGGCTGCCCGGACAAGGCCCGTTCGGGGCTGTAACGCTTTGGTCGGTGAGGCCTGATCGGGCTACCCTAGTCGGGCCCTGATAATGGTGCCCTAATCAAGCCCTAAAAAAATTAATTCAGATATCCAAAATCAATTAAACATAATATATATTTCGTTAATCAACACCTACTAATCGCAGACAATCGCACAATGATACAGAGTGAGAATTTTAAGATTAGAAAAAAACGCCGCATATTTTGGTTGTGACCGGGATTCGATCCGGGGACGCTCACATTCGCTTGGATTACTAGTCGCACGCTCTACCGACTACGCTATACTACCTGTTGAGAATACAAGTCACTTTTTCGTAACTATTTTCAACTTTGTATCTGTCTGAATGATATCAGTGTAATTATGCAGTTAAGATATCTTAACTAAACATCCGTAGTGCAAATATCTTCTTAATTTAATTTCTTGCCTTGAGATCCACGAGCACTTACTGAATTTCACCCCGTGTAACTTGGAAAATGGGGTCAAAATTTCTTTCTTCAATCGTTTGATGAATTAATTTGTGTCATAGAACACGTTGAATAAAGTTGTAGCAAAATCGGAAACATCGAGGTCAAAAACTTTCCGGTCTGACGTGGAAAGGATCATATGTGTACGCATGCGACCCGCATGATGTTCTTACTAATGCAACACTAGGTAACCCTACTCGAGGATGCCATATGCAATCTGAATTAGGGCCTTAAAGAAGCGAAACTGGGTGATACTATTAACGGACACCGCACGCCCCCTTACCAGGGCCATGAATAGCCCTGCACTAGGAAATCTTATTTAGGGAGGCGACATGCCAACCCTGACAGGGCCTCGATAGGGTGCCACTGGGCAATCATGATTATGGATGCCGTATGCACTCCCTAGGAGGGCCATAAAAAGGCTGCACTAGACAATCCTACTTAAGGCTGCCACATGCTAACCAAACCAGGGCCGTAAAAAGGCTGCGCTAAGTCACCCTACTTAAGGACGCCATATTCTGGACGAGTCGGGCCCTGCTAAGGTGTCCTTCGCCGTACGGGACCACTATCAGGGCCCTGCTAATATTAGGGGCAGCCCTAACAAATTTCTGCACGGGATGAAATGTCAAATTTTCTCAAAACTTCCTAATTATATGAATGAAATTGAATGGTTCATTATAAACTACGTAGGAATAGTAAATTACAATACTAGTGCGGTAAAACTTTTTCTGACGAGTGTGAGTTTGTAGCACGAGCCGAAGGCGAGTGTTGCAATCACACGAGATCAGAAGAAGTTTTTCCGTCGAGTATAGTACAAAATTTTACTTCATAAGGTCTGGAAATGGGGACTTTACCCACGCGAAGCGTGGGTTGAACGTCCATTATCGCACTGAGTGAAGTAAATATAATTGAGTATTCGCAAAAGTAAAAATCTCCGTTTTTCACAAAAGTTAAATTTTTTTAATGCTTTGAGTGACCAGCAAATATTTACATATTGTGATGAAACTTGAAAGGCTTTCGTTCCGAATAAATATGAACAAAAATTATGGCAATGTATTGAAAAAAAAACAAATTTATTGTATTATTGGCTTGCAGTAGTCTAAAGCAATTCAAACTTGGTAAAACGAACAGACACGTATAAAATATTCTGCGAGCTCTCGGGAAATCGAGTTCATTCAATTATGATGACAGCCGCCTAGAGCATAATTAATTTCAGAACTAATAGCTTCCAGATTATATAAAATTATCTACATACCATTTAACGGGACCAGTACAGCGACTTTAGAGAAATTATCATAGTCCGAAATCAATTTATTTCATAACCAAAGTTCATTTCACATCAAAATATTTTTCTTTTTCCAAATCATGTGTCGTATAAGGATTTTAGAGCACCGTTGGACCGATTCAGGTCATCTTGGATTCATTTTTTTCAGAAAACAAATCCTTATCATGTGAATGTAGGAATTTTCAAAATTTTTCGTTCCGGCCAAGTTATTTAAGAAATGAATGATAATAATTTTTGCAAATTTAGTAGATTGATCATAACTTATGACATAATTTTTTATTTTAGGATCCCTACATTCACAAGTTGAGGAATGGTTCACCGGAGAAAATGAGACATCAAGAAATTCAATTTGACCAACGGTGTGCCAAAATCCTTACGACACATGATTTGGAAAAAGAAAAATATTTGTATGTGAAATGAACTTTGGTTATGGAATAAATTGATTTCGGACTATGATACACGGAAAGAAATGAATGGCGTTTATCACTATGCCAGTATGGGCGTGAAGGCCATACTGTATGGTATCGACGATTTTCATTGATTTTAATAGTTTGGTCAACAGACTTTTATTCATAACTTTTTTTGTATATTCACCAAAAATTATGAGCAAGGTGTCATTTGGTTCGGAAAGGCATTCAGAAACTTTTCGTAAGGGTCCCAGAAAGGGAAGACAAAAATTGCAAAAGTTATAACCGATTTAGTAAATAAAAAGAGGGGGAGTTCGGTTTTTTGCGAATATCTCAAAAACTATTTGAGGTATTCGAAATCGCAAAAAAGAACCTAAAAGAGCAGAAAATTTCCTATGAAAACGCTCCACCTCCCCAAACTCTACAACCAATTTTTATAATTTTAATTGTGCGATAAAAAAAGGACCAAAAATGGGTTATGCGGCGGCCGCGCGCGCGTTTTTAGTCCTTTTTTCACCGCACAATGAAAATTATAAATATTGGTTGTAGAGTTTGGGGAGGTAGGGCGTTTTTATAGGAAATTTTCTGCTCTTTTAGGATCTTTTTTGCGATTTCGAATATCTCAAATAGTTTTTGAGATATTCGCAAAAAACCGAACTCCCCCTCTTTTTATTTACTAAATTGTTTATAACTTTTGCAATTTTTGTCTTCCCACTCTGGGACTCTTTCGAACAGTTTCTAAATGTTTTTCCGAACCAAATGACACTTTGCTCATAATTTTTGGTGAATATACAAAAAAGTTATGAATAAAAGTCTGTTGACCAAACTATTAAAATCAATGAAAATCGTCGATACCATACTGTATGCCCTTCACGCCCATACTGGCATAGTGATAAACGCCATTCATTTCTTTCCGTGTAATTTCTTGAAAAGTCGCTGTACTGGTCGCCTTAACCACGTATTCTACACTAATAGAAGGATTTGTTAACATTTAATAAGATTTATTCATATTTAATAAATGATTTAATAACTCATACGCTCAATAAATATTTCTTAACAGTTAAAAAGTATTTATTAATACCTAATTTAATAGTTAACAAATATTTATTCAGACGTCTGGAAAACAAAAAGTGAATGCAGAAATTCTACGATTGACAGTTTTCATAATCTCGAACATTATATTTATACTTTCATTACAAAAAAATCAAATAATCATAATATTTAATTTTAATAAGCACTGTAAAAAAAGCTAGAGTGTGTCTATGCGGTGTCTGGTGTTCAGATTTTCGGTGTTGCTAATTTTTGCTAGTTAATCAACGTTTAAAGTAAATTTAATAGGTTAGGATTTTAGAACTTTGAACAATTATTATCTGTAGACTGAAACTCAATATTACTCTAATCGTAAAAAAAAAAGAAAAAACAATTTACTCAATTGTATTATACGGACATCATGGAATAACACCGGTTTGAAGGTGTACGTCTATTTTAATCTCTTACTGGTGTTTGAGGTTAACGCGTGTGTTTATGAGCGATCTTCACGTTGTATACCGGAGGAGAGATATGATTGGTCAAACAAATATTTTGTTGGATTCAATAAATATTTGTTAACTATTAATAAATATTTGTTAACTGTTAAAAACGTATATTTCTCACAAATAAATATTTATTGGGCACAAAATTGATTTGTTGTATGTTCAAAAATATTTATTTATATTTAAAAAATCATAATAGTAGATTTCGATACGAAAGCGAAATGTGAGGCGTTTATAGGTGTCTCCGATGTTTTCGGCACGAACCGTAGTGGAGGCGGCAGCCGAGACTAAGGTGAGTGTTGAAGACATCGGACAACCCTAAACGCTTTACTTCGCGGGAGTATCGAGCGCTATTTTTTATAACAAATGCATGAAAAAGTTGCTTGTTTTGGGGCACTGTTGTCAATGTAAACAACCATAACAAAAACATCGAGTCGATTCAGGTGGCCCAGCAGTATGCACGGAGATAGCGCGTCGACAGGGATGAATGATTGTAAAATGCTCTTCTTCGCACACCGTGCGTAACAACGATCATGCTATGCATGCGCGATGTGTGCGAAAACGCAGTGCGCACGTTTGGCATGCAATATTGTTTCATGTTGGCATCGCCTACTCAAACGTCAGAAAAGTGTCACAATTTGACCGCTCCAGAACCCCAAACAAGCGACTTTTTCATGCATGCGTTATTAAAAATTGTTTCAAAATGAATGTATTTAATAATATTTAAGAAATCCTTCTATCAGTGTGGAAAGAGTGGGAGTCCATGTTGTTGAAAATTGCAAGAAGTGTAAGAATATTCTTTTTGCAACACCTGCTTCGAAGGTTTGATGTTCGAGGCTTCCGAAGCAAGCGTGAAGTACCTGAGTTCCGAGGAGTAAAGAAAAGAAGAGTTAGCGCATGCGCATACCGCGAATGCTCTACTTTACGCACTAGTGCTTTTTTCGCGCATGCGCACATCGCAAATACTCTACTTTACGCACCCGTTCTTTTTTCGCGCACTGTGTCATGGCGGCGGGCAGTCGCGATGTGAGGTGATATTGACTAATCAATTTGTCTCTCAAATCAAACTTTCTTCGCAGGGAGTTACAAAAAATATCGTGTGATACACGTGCGGATAGGCAATATCCGACGAGTGTCATTACGGCACTCGCCTTCGGCTCGTGCTGCAAACGACACTCGTCGGATATTGCCTACTGTCCGCACGTATATCACAATATACCATTTCTTAACACATGCACCGAAAGTCCTCTTTCGCGCACCGTCTACAGGCAGGGAAGCAGGCTGCTGCGCACCCATCTGCGAGAAAAATGAGTCATTCAGGTTAGACGCACCATATCAGGTGAGTGTATTCCTCCCGAAAATCTAAGACTGAAGTTATTTTACCAAAACTTCCAGGGTCTAATAGTTTATGAGGTACAGAAGATCTTAGTCTACCAATCAGAGGGCTTATAAGTGACCAAGACAGGGCTAGTTCAAGAGTGTAAGTTGAGCAGTGCCCACGTTGGATCGATTTTTATCGATCGACGTTTCAGTCTGATTTCTGGATGAGTATGATGGCGTCGTCACCTGGAGATGTTTTCGTACGGCATACGCATCCGTTCTCATAGTCTAGGTTCTCGGCTTCGTAGTTCTCGTAGTCCAGGTACTTCGATTCGCATCTCTCGTAGTCCAGGTCCTCAGTTTCGTAGCTCTCGTGGTCCAGTTACTTCGCCTCGTTTCTTTTGTAGTCGAGGTCCTCCGCTTCGGTTCTACAATATTTATTGTTCATCAATAATTACTTATGGACCTGATGACCTGGACTACGAGAACTACAGAGCGGAGGACCTGGACTACGAGAAATACGAGGCCGAGGACCTGGACTACGCGAGCCACGAAGCCGGGGGCCTGGACTACGAGAAATACGAAGCCAACCCAGCAAACCAAAATATGTATCAAATACGTATATATTATGTAACGAATGTTACACGTTATGTATCAAACTCATAAGAAAGTATGTTACTGGTACAGCACGATGTCAGCAACATTGGATGTATCATCAATGTATTAGATATGTGCTGGTGATACATATCAGCGACGGCTCACCGATATATCATAGACATATCAAAGATATGTCAAAGACATGTTGAAAGATGTATCAGATACATATTGGAGATGCATCTGATACAATTAACTATCACACTGGAAAAGCTAAATAAAAAGCCGTTATTATTACTAATTTCCATCATCTATGGTGTATATATGACATGGTAACAATTTATAATCAACCACAGATAGATTAAAACGCATTTTTAGTTCATTCAAGACGACATCATTATTTTGACCTAACCCGGGCTCGAACCATGATCGCTCGGACTCGCTTGGATTAGTAGTCGCACGCTCTCGCCACTACACCACAGTATCGTGTAGTGAATACTGCTAGATTTCTCTATATTTTCGATCTCGCTATCTAACAGCTCTGAAGCGTTTATGCCTCGATTGATGCGTACTATCATGTTAGTCACTTACATACGTTTCAGAAATTATCGCCAGCAGATACGGATATCCTATTTTGCGATGTTTTAATTGCAGAACTAAAGATATTGCACGTACCATAGATGTTATTATGTTATGTGACTCTGTTCCCTGGTGTTGCCATCTCTGTTACGTGTCATCCATGTGTCTGATGTTATATATACGACACATGTCATATTTGCAGAAATGTTATGTCCCATGTATGTAAGTATGTTATATTTCCGGATCCCTGAAGATGCTTTCAATTTTATGTATCACTTCCCAATAAACACCAGTTCGTATATTATACGTATTATACACGTCTTTTTCGTTGATTTTTGGTATCCATATATCATCATACTATTATAAAACGTATATCATACACGTTTATAAGTGGTCCAATATTATCCGTTTATTAATCACGCTTTTTAAACGAAGAAATAACTTCTTGTACCTTTAATATACACGTATGATTCGGACAACGAATACGTTGAAAATTTACGTGATTTATACGTTCATCAACCCGGACAAGTAGACGTGTAATCAACTGCGCGTACGAAACGCTCTAATGTACGTATACTGTTACACATATCATATATGTATTGCGTACGTTTCCTCAAAACGTCTTCGAAAACCAAAAAATCAACGAATACCTCGCGGATTTTGAGTTACACTATAACAATGTTCAGTTCCTTCAATAATTATACGCTCGGAACTACACGTCATTTATACGTTTTTTCCAATATAATAATGAACGTGCAATATAATGAAATCGAGTGAGAATGTGTGGAACTCTAGGCAAGAAATTAAATTACAAAAACCTACTTGCCACTCGGATGTTTAGTTAAGACATCTCAGCTACATTAAAACACTGATATCACTAAGACAGATGCAAAATCCAGAGTAATTACGAGAAAGTGACTGACTTTGTCAATGAGTAGTTTGGCGTAGTCGATAGAGCGTGCGAACAGTAATACAAGCGAATGCGAGCGTCCCCGGATCGAATCCCGACCACAACAATAATGCGAAGTTTTTCTCATCTCAAAATTCTTACTTTGTAACAAAGTGCGATTGTTTACGATTAGTAGTTGTTGATCAACGCCTCATATATTGTAATTAATTCATTTTACGTATATCTCAATTTTTTTTTGAGCTAACAATTATTTGGTCAAAATTCAAGTGGTACACGTGTATTAAACGTTGTTTATTGCGTAAAGTTAAACGTATAGACGTAACGTTTTCAATCAACGCTGCTTATGCGTTTAACTGAGGAACATTTTTCCTCGGAATAAACGTAGAGTATATGACCTATTTATACGTTTTTTATACGAACTAGTGTTTATTGGGTTGTGGGTCTCATGTAATGTACATGATACATCACGGAATTGTAGTTATGTTATTTCTCCTCTACGTAACTTTGTTATATTACATTGTTACTTCGTGATGCCCTCAATATTACGTATCATTCATGCATCTCATGTTATGTAAACAATATGTTACATTCTAAAGATATATCGCATATCAGAGACATAACTATGTTACATTACTCCGATCTCTAGATGTGCTCTTACAGTTATGTATCAGTTATGTATTGGTTTGCTGGGAAGGACCCGGACTACGAGAAATACGAAGCCGAGGACCTGGACTGCAAGAAATACGAAACGAAGTACCTGGACTACGAGAACTACGAAGCCGAGGATCTGGACTGCAAGAAATACGAAGCGAAGTACCTGGACTACGAGAACTACGAAGCCGAGGACCTGGATTACGAGAATGGATGCGTATGCCGTACAAAGACATCTCCAGGTGACGACGCCATCATGCTCATCCAGAAATCGTCCACTGAATCGTCGATCGACAAGAGTCGATCCGACGCGGGCACTGCTCAACTTACACCCCTGAACCAGCCCTGTCTTGGCCACTTATAAGTCCGCTGATTGGTAGACTGAGATTTTCTGTAGCTTCTAAACTATTAGACCCTACAAGTTTTGGTAAAGGAATTTTAGTGTTAGATTTTCCGGAGGAATACGCTTACCTGATATGGTGCGTCCAACCTGAATCACCCTGTATCCATAGGTTTCAGAGCTATACTTTAGAGTTGTACGTTTTTTTATGTTTTTATTGTACTTTACATTATTATGGTCATTTTAAATGATACCTATCATAAAATAACATGTAACCAGACGAATTTATTTGATCTATATATCGAGGGTTCAGAACCAAAAGGGTGTAACCCACGAAAAAACGGAGTATACTGCCATGAAGGCGTAGGACCAACTTTAACCCGGAAGTTCCATAAGAGAAAAATTACGCAGTCTACGGCCAGAAGGACGTCAGCCCACTGCAATACTGCCAGAAAGACGCAGCCCGCAAAAATAAAAAAAAGTGGGTTACGCTCTTCTGGCAGATCACTGATGATTTTTCTCCGGATTGAAATCGCCGTCTCATAGTCAGAAGGTCTTAACCCTCTTTTTTTATTTCTCATGGCTTACGCCCTTCTGGCAGATAACCGGTCAATTTTTTTTCAAATTTCGATCGCTTCCTTAATGCCAGAAGGACGTAATCCACGAAAAATAAAAAAGAGTGGATTACGCTTTTCTGGCAGATCACTGATTATTTTTTTTTGGATTCAAATCGCCTTCTTACAGCCAGAAGGTCGTAACCCTCTCTTTTTCATTTTTCGTGGCTCACGTCTTTTTGGTAGGTGACTGGTCATATTTTTTTTGAATTTCGATCGCCTCCTCACTGCCAAAAGTGCATAGTCCACGAAAAATAAAAAACAGTGAGTTACGACCTTCTGGCAGATCGCTGATAATTTTTTTCCGCATAATTGGAAACAACGCACATTACTTGTTTCATATGAACATCACTGTAATATGACTGCTTTGAAAAAAATCGCAGATTTTCATTTTTTAATTCAATTTGTTATAATTTTTTCTTTTTCTTTTTCTTTTTTTCTCTGTTATATATTTTCTTTTCTCATACGGTGACTTCCAGTTGTGCTCTTCCGGCTGTAACAAGGTTACCAAATTCCGAAAACGGCAATGTTACACACATCTAGTGAGGTGAACATCACGTTGCCAATTTTCGAGGGTTACGACCTTCTGGCTGTAAGAAGGCGATTCGAATCCGAAAAAACATAATCAGTGATCTGCCAGAAGAGCGTAACGCACTTTTTTTTTATTTTACGTGGGTTACGTCCTTCTGGCAGTAAGGAAGCGATCGAAATTTGAAAAAAAATTGACCGGTTAACTGCCAGAAAGGCGTAAGCCATGAAAAATAAAAAAAAGAGTGTGACACTGTAAAAAATGTGGTGTTGAATTTAACACCGATTCAACACAGCTCACAGATTCTATAGTGGTCCACCCCGTTCTGTGTGACCTACTAGTGCTAGTGACTCTGTACAGTGTGTGTGGTCAACTATATTATCGTAATGGTGCTGATCGTAACACCACAGATTTCAACCACTAACACCAGGCAAATCAACACGGCTCATTTTTTACAGTGTACGACCTTCTGGCTGTAAGAAGGCGATTTAAATCCGGAGAAAAATCATCAGTGATCTGCCAGAAGAGCGTAACCCACTTTTTTTTTTTATTTCTGCGGGTTGCGTCTTTCTGGCAGTATTGCAGTGGGCTTACGTCCTTCTGGCCTTTCTCTTATGGAACTTCCGAGTTGAAGGGATACGTCTTTATGGCAGTAAGGTCATCAAAAGCCGAAAAAACAGTGGGTTACGACCTTTTGGTCCTAAGCCCTCGATACATATCGAGGCTCAAGTAGGGACTACACCCAGCGTTTCTTAGTAGAAGCCACGGAGTAGAATACGAAGTGTAGACTTGGAAACTAAAAATGACCCCGGTTTTCGGAGCACTAAGCCGCGTTAACTGGATGTGATCTGAGCATCACGGCCGGAGAATTCCGAAAGTTGACGAAATAAAAGATAAAAACGGCGCATACGGCACATGATGGTTACGGAGTGGAAGTATTTTGGCTTGTGTACTCCGTAGGCTTGTGTCATTCGCGTTACCTTATTTTTGACTAACAACCTGGCCCAGCTTCGCCCGAAGTTTTTCAACGTTGTATATATCCAAAACCTTCATCAAAAACTACACTGAGAAAAAAGATTTGGTTGAGGATACTATAATAGTATAGTTGACATTTGAGAGTGGAGACAACTCATTTTTATAGTGGTGTTTACTAAAAAATGGTTCGCCGTACCATATGCGATGGTGAGATGAACAAAATGGACATGTTGGCAGTGCCGGATTAACCACGTAGCAAGAGTAGCAAATGCTATATCAACGTGAAATCAGATTATGAAGCTGGAAAAACAGGTTGGAGCACAAGCCCAGACATCATGAATTCCGGTTCAAAAATTTTCATTGCTGACACAAAATTTTTGAGAGTTTTTCAGATTTTTCGTTCACGGCCATCTAGGTGTTGAAAAAAAAACTTTGAAGATTCATGATACGCTCAAATTTGTTTTGAAAAATCTGAAAAAAATTCTGATTGCCATTAATACGTAACAAGGGCATATTAATTTTTCTTTTCGTATTACCGTTACAAAAATGTCAAAATGCATTCTAAAAATGATAGATTTCAAAAATTATTCAATCAACGGTAAAAGGTCGTAACTACTGGCAGGTACAGTAGTGTCCCCATGGCTCACTATTTTTCCTAGCCTTTCTTTGAATCGAGTTTTCCTTCGACAAATATTTTGTTTGCCCATGACCAGTGAAACCTGAAACTTCAGGTTATTAGGAATATGACAGCTAAGATAAGCGTTTGTCATACATAACTTGTCTATTTCAACTCGAAACGGACATGTTTTGGACCGTACGTGTTCGTAATCGCGCCTGAATTTGCGCGGGGCATTTTGTTTCATTGATTTCGGTACTCAGGCAGAGATATTCCGTTCAATAGCATCTTTTTTAACGATGTTGGCACCTCTGGTCAGGTTTGGTGGAATTGCGTACGGCAGCACCTTAAGGAAAGTCGGAATTTTTTTATTTTCAAAAAAAAATCTCAAAACTAATGTTATGAGGTCGTATCCGCTAAAATCCTTTTGTTTTTTTTTTAATGCAAATGCTCCAAAAAGTTGTGAAACGCAAAGATCTATCGATATTTGAGAAGAGTCGGACATTTTTTCAATTTAATAACAAAGAAAAAAAAAAAATTTAGGCTTCTCTCTAATATCCCTAAATCTTTGCGTTTCACAAGTTTTCGGAGAATTTTCAACGAAAAACAGATTTTGGCGGATACGACCTTCTACCGTTAGTTTTTAAATTTTTAGTTTGAATATTAAGAAATTTCCGACTTTTTTCAAACATCGATAAATCTTTGCGTTTCAAAAGTTTTTGGAGCATTTGCATTAAAAAACGGATTTTGGCGGATACGACCTTGTACTGTTGATAAATGTAATAAAATTTCGAAAAAAATTAGTGTTAATAGGAGAGATCCACCAAACATACGACCTTTTACCATTATTTATTTTGTCATAATTTCAATGCGTTTCGAGTACTTTCATAGCGAACGCCGCGAAAATAGTATATTGTATACCACGGGCGTAAAGTGGGCATTTTTAGACCGAGTGTGAAGTTTGCAGTACGATTCGGAGGCGAGCTAGCACGAGTCGAAGACGAGTGTATCTGCGAGCCGAAGACGAGTACTGAGACCACACAAGGTCAAAAAGCCCACTTAGCTCTTGGTGCAACTCAAATTTTTCGTAACAGCACCATTTTCGCGTTTTTTCTTCATTCTTGATAATTTTCTTGAAAATATTGAAAAATAATTTAACGGGCAAAAATAAACTGAAAACGCCCGCTGCTCGACGTAGCGGGCGTTTTTATTTTTTATTTGCCCGCTCGTCTGAAAACCGCCACTTTAGGCCCGCTTAATGGATCAAAAAAAAACAATCGTGCATGTGTTACAAAAAAAAATATACGACCTCTTACCAGCAAAATTTCCTTCTTGGCGCATACGACCTTATACCATCAGACACGCGAGTCATAGGAATAGCTTCGCGCTTGTCGCTAGGCATATATTTGGCACAGGGCTTCTCGCAAGGCAAAAATATGCAGTTTCAGTACAATAACACGCGCGCAACTGGGTGTCAGCCAGTACTTACCGGCCGCTCGACCTGTCTTCGGGCGAACTGGTACATACGTGTTTCCAGGTTCCTGGGAACCGTTGGGATCGATACGAGCTTGTGAAACCGAAGCCATGCCGTTACCTTGTAACAAAAAAAAAAAAAAGGGAAAAAACCAAGAACAGAACAGCAACTGTGTCTAGTAAATTTTTCAAACTAACCCAGACTCGCACTCGTACTGAGAGATTTCATTTAATCTTATAGCCAAAATATTTTCGGACTACACGAATGCAGCTAGATCATTTATTCCAAGAAAGGGATTCGTCGGAATTCATATCACGTATATTTCGTGTGAAAAGGTGAAATCGTTTTGTATGCTATTTCGAATCACAAATTGAAACGAATAGACCCATCCGTATTGAAATAAGATATGATTAATAGAAAATTCACCGAAGTGAATTCGAATGAATAGGACGATTCCGAGATGTTGAGAAATCGGGATTGGACGATGGTATTTGAGAACGACACACTCTTTCAGTATTTGAATTCCTATAGATGAGAGCTCAGGGATTGTATCATTATATAGGTATATCACGCACACGCGTATTACCATAAGAATCGGAAATGTCTACACTTTATAGAAAGAAGACGTATAAAAATTGGTGCAGCCAGCACGTGGGATCGTTTCGAAATCATATTATGATTTGTAATGATACAGCGACTACTCCAATATCCACATACTGGGTGTTTCAGAGTGAACAACGCAATATGCTGGCTTTCCTATCACGCTGTTTTATCGCTGATAGTAATGCGACGGATGAAACTGGCAATGTTCCATGACTAACACAGTGTTCGATGGGTGAGGATCTACGTATTGAAGCGTTCGAATGTAATAACTGGTGGTAAGTGGTGTAATTATTGGAAACGACATCCCCTCGGGTCTCGAGACTGTTTATCGTGCATCGAATCTCATACAATATTGCGATTCTATCATGAAACAGCTAGTACAGTGGAGAGCGTTTGAGATGATATTTTATTGAAAACCATCCAGTTGTGTCCAGAGTATAGTCAGAAAAAGTTTACCTCGAGTATCGGGAATCGATGGTGAGGCAGTGAAAATATTTTTTGACAAACTGACAAACCGACAAACTTTTTCGGCTCTTTTACTGCCGGACGAAAGTTCGACGCTTAAATGGATTACCTATCGCGCGATTGCGTACGAGGTGGTTTTATGAAGTATGCAGTAAACCGAAAGCGTGGAATTTCACAGTGGAGATATAAAAGTAGAGAAAGACAAGGGGAAAATACTAACTTCCAAATGAAATTGGAAAATTGTTTTACGGAACTCAACATTAATAAAGAGATTAGCGCGGGATAATCTTGTCAGGGTCGAATGATTCGAGATGAGATTCCTCGGGGCTTATATTGGTGTCGAGAAATTACACGGCTCCCTGGCAATTATTTCCGGAACATCAATTTCACCCAAGAAATAACGGTCAATAATCCATTTGGAGGGGAAAAAAAAAACAACTCAGATAGGATCCTTGTCCAAATGGTGTCAGGGATTCATATGATGAATTAAAATATCTGCCTCTAAAATAACTCGACTAATTGAGAAACAAGTTGGTCAAGAAATTGCCGAAAAATTCATTGAGTCATTAATATGACGGCTGATGTAGGTCATACCTCTAGCGTACAGGTCTGACAGATGTCTCCATCACCTCTACACTCTGCATGAGTGTAATTTCCAGTTCTTTTTTTTCTTTTTTTTTTACGAAAACCATTGCCATAAAGTCCTCAAGAGATACCGAGCCTACCTCCAGTTGTATAGAGATCCGGTGAACTGAGTTGACTGACTGACATCTTTATATATCTGTATGCTTGAAAGTTTTCTGACTCCGTTGGGCGTTCTTATAATATACCGAAGTTTATTTTCAAGAAATATTATATCTCTGTGCCATTTCCGTAGAACAGAATTTAATTAAACTTGCCACAAGTATTGTATACTCTTGTATCATATTTGAATCCTAATTTCTTTCAGAGTTATACGAAAATAAAAGAACAAATTTTGGTAGTTTAGTGCGCATGGAAAAATCCAGATATACAGTCGATGGAACTATAAAACTATAGCAAACTAAGCCTTCGATAAAGCGGCTTGGAAATCCAAAAGTTTGAACAAGAATAAGATTGTCTTCTATCAAGAAACATTCGAGCTCTCGATGGTTGTTTTTGAATAGCCAATCCTCAAATGTTTGTGTGGAATCATCTACAAACTTGCAAAAGCTGAGGCTGCCTCGGGCAAAAACTTTGCTACAACTGTTCGGAAAGTACATATAATAAAGGAAAAGTAAGTATCTTGTGAGCGACGAAGTTTGGCCTCGGTTTCACAGCCTGGTAACTTTGGATCCGCGGTAAGAAATGATGTTTTTCATTCGCAGAACGAACAACATGACCTTTGTCCGTTCACCATCATTTTTGCTCGGGGAATTTTCCAGGCATGGTGACGAATATGAAAAAGCCGTAAAAAGTTGAGTGTGGATACGCAGCCGTATTTTAAACATTTTATGTGAAATTGTCGAGGTAATGCAGTGTACTTACCAAGTAAAATCGACGCGTTGGCTCTTTGCACGAGTTTGTCGACGGTATTTTTGAATTCTTTAGATTCCTTGATTCGGACCTGGGCACGCGACACCTCGCCCAAACGGGGGCGTCCAAGCAGGGCCATCTTCTCTTCTTCGGACCGATCTTCCGGCTGCTTCTGTTCAGCAATAGCTGCCATTCCTGCTTCCGCTGTGAACAGAAGTCGATTGCCCGTGCCAAAACGGCAAGGGCTTGCGTTAGACATAAAAACTTTCGGGAAATTCTAAGCTGACTAAAGTACACGATCAAGGACACAAATTTTCTCCGTTTTATCAATGGGCTTTGCTCCCTGACTATTGGATTTCCACTTAATATGTTCTCATTGAATATGCGCACAGGATTCGTAATAAAAGAATCACATCATTGCATTTTTCGATTCGAATTAAAATCCTGTTTCAAATTTTGGCATCGCTCGGTGAATCGCCTTTAAGGTAGTACTGTCGGTACATAGCTAGTCAAGTTCATTCTGGCTCTCATTTGAGTCGGTTAGTATTTAGATGTGGCAACGTCGTATGATGTTTTTACTACACTCAAGCAGAGTAACATGATTTTCGTTCTTTTTCAACATCACTTGCCGAATTGAAGAAAAAAAAAACGGAATTACGGAACCTCTGTTAAGCAGTGGCGTAGCAGGGTGGTCAAGGGCCCCGGTGCAAAAAAAAAATGGGATTTCATTCGAATCTGAACGGTAGTCATTTCATAATATTAGTTTGAAATTGCCAAAAGCGTGATTCTCCATAAGACTACGTGTTAAACACGTGAAAATGGAATTGCTCAGAACTTTTCTCTCGGGCTCCTAATCTTTACAAAAATTTAACTGAGTCATTTTTGAGCCAACAGCTACGAGCATATTGAATTTCACCGATATCTTTACGGTAAATCGTTTCGCGACAGTACTACCTTAACTCATCAAGTGACCGAATGATATCGTAGCCCCAATCCTACGATGATTCATAAATGATTAATGATTATGATTTTGTTATTCATTTTAATCATGTTATAAAATAGAAAACCTTTCTAGTTTCCAGATATTGTTGAACCCCTTGATCATGTACTAAACGATTGAGAAATATTCCCGCATCGATTTCTTACAATTGGCCTAACTTACCGCGCTATTTAGAGGCTAATTACCTACTATTGCCAAACTTTCATCTACCATAGTATCTTACTCTAATTTAACTTAATTTAATTTAATTTTTTTTCAATTAAATAGCTCAAACGAAGCTGATTACTTTTGCTGTGGCAAGGCTACTCATTTCGTGCTAAGCTGATAATAATTTCGTATGGTATATAAATAGTATCATCAGAAGGATCATTCATCACTGAGCATCTATCATTGCTCGATAATTATGTGTATATGATATGATATATTTAATCTGTCAACTCCACTCTATCTTAAATCTACTTTTCTAACTGATAAATTTATATATCAATTATTATTTATGGTCTGCTCTAAACATTTTATTTACATATAATACAGCGCCTACAATATTAAACATATATAATATGTATAATATACATATATATGGGGCATTCCACGCCAACTTGACCTGGCCAAAACCCTCACTATTTTAAATTCTTTTTTCCGTTCGGTATGTTGTTCGTCATCACAAAAAAGCCTACCACACCAAGTTTTACATTTTTTGAAAAATTGGTGTGGTCGTTATAATTTGAAAACGCAAAACACTGTTCGACCAATCCGATTTGAATGAGATTTCGAGAGCTAAATGAATTTTTTTTTTATTTTCGATATTAATTTTTCACCGCCTCCAGGCTACTATACACCTAATAACATTCACTTATGGTTAGATCCGAACAAATTGTGAATATACCAGAAAAAAAATTTAGTATTTATATCTGAGATGAAAAACATTAATTTTCCTGTACCTCCCAAACCAGATCCACACCCACCTTCGCTAATGGCTCAAAAAAAATTATTTTTCACAGAGATTCATCTCTCCAAATCTCATTCAAATCGAAGTGGTCGAACAGTGTTTTGCGTTTTCACATTATAACGACCAGGATAATTTTTCACAAAATGTAAAACTTGGTGTGGTAGGCTTTTTTGTGATGGCAGACAACATACTAGAAGGAAAATAGAATTTAAAATGGTGAGGGTTTTGGCCAGGTCGAGTTGGCGTGGAATGCCCCATATACAATGCGATTCTGTGGAAAATCACGCGCCTAAGAATAGGCTAACGGGAAACGCCTGAATTGAGCAGGTCAAACATCGACGATTGGTTTTTATTTCCCATGAAATGAATTGAACCCAATCGTCGATGTTTGATCTGCTCAATTCAGGCGTTTCCCGTTAGCCTACCTCTTAGGCGCGTGATTTTTCACAGAATCGCACTGTATATATCAGACTGACAGTTATTTTGGTTATGGATGATCCTTTTTTGCTCCGAGTACATGAATGGGTTCGAAATAAATTGAAAAAAAAAAAAAAATTCGTCAAATTATAGCCCTTAATTTTAATATTAAGCCGTACCGGCAGCCCCTTATACTTTTCCCCATTTGAATAACATGGGCCTTTCGACTGTTTTAAGGTAGTTGTTTCGAGATAGTCACGTTCAAAAATATAGCTCATCGAATTAAAAGTATAATATAGCTAAAGCGTTAGTCGAAAACCGCCTATTACGAAATTTTTGTAAAAGTACACTTTTACTGCTCTCACACACATCTCAATAGTATCTATACGTGTATTTATTCATGAAAATTTTCAGATTTTTACAAGTTATATTTTAGTAACGACGTGGTCAAAAATTTTTATTTATTTTTTTTGTGTAATTTATAACTTCGGTGTATATAACATATCAAATTTTTATCAAATTCCTTTGTTGCCTTTGGATTTTATTCGAAAATCTCGCGTGTAACTCTCTATTCTCCATAAGAGCCCATGCTAGAATTACAAAACTTTGATATCGTTTATCTCAAAATTGGGTCAATTTTAGTCGGAATAGGGTCATATTCTTTGTATTCTATTAAATAACAATCAAGGAAAGTTTCGTCGAAATTCTTTGAAAAATCGTTCCACGCAACAACTACCTTAATCAATTTTTTCCTCGAAGGCCCTATCATTCGTCAAAAAAATCTAAGATTGAGCAAAAATGTCGGCGATGATACTCCCTTTCAGTAAAACAAAATTTGGCAACATGCGTTAGGAATATCATGTTGCTTCATTTCATTGTTCGGAGTCTGACAATAAGATTTGAGGGATGAGAACCAACATGAAATTCCTAATGAATGTTACCGAATTTTGTTTTACTGAAAGGGAGTATCATCACCGACGTTGTTGTCCAATCTTAGATTTTTTCGACGAATGAATAGGCTGGTAACAAATCGAGTAGACCCCCCCTTAACATTAAAATTAAGGGCTCAAATTTGGCGAATCTTTCTTCTTATTTATTTCGAACCCATTCATATACTCGAAGCGAAAAAATTCGTCCATACCCAAAACAACTGTCAGTCTAATATATATGAGGTATTCCACGTGAAAACGAAAGCGATCTGACTTTGTGGTTTTCGATTTCGATCCAAATTTTTTTTTGCCTTGCTTTCTACCAGCCTCAACCGTACCCCAAAGGGTTTTTCAATTGCAGCCATTTATTTTCAATTAACGAAAATATCGCAGAGTTAACAATTGACCAAGTTTACCATTTTTTCCTCCGAAACGTCGTGCTTTGGGCTGAAATTCACCCAGATGAAAAATGTTCATTTTGAATCAAACTATTCGCAAAATAGTATATTCTGTAACACGGGATGAAACAAGGTGAATGCAGGCCAGGGTGAAGTTGTCTGCCGGAAGCCGAATGCGAGGGCTGACATCACCCGTGCCTGCATTCATGTAACATGTGTCATCTCGTGTCACACACTATGTTTTTCATAACATTTGCTCTGGAACTTCAACTGTCTATTCCAAAAGTCTGAAATTTGCAACAGGGCAGTTATTTCTCTTTGCAATCCCAAGGGATTAAAAAACACCAATTCATACCGCTGATTCATTGAATTCACGATTTGCGCATATGTGTGACATCTTTTCACGGCATTAGCCTGAAATCAGCCTCTTCCAACTGACAAAACAGGCAACGAGAATTGCAGTTCTAGAGCAGATATTATGAAAACATATTTTCGAACCTCCACCATTCACGATCATAGTAGATATTCGAGTTTAAACACTAAATTCCAAATTCCAAAAAAAGCCAAATTCTTGATCTTGATTTTTTTTTTTTTTTTAAACTAGACAAAGAAACGAAACTTTCAAGTCCTTAAGGGGACCAGTATGTCGCAATTGGATAATTAAACATAGTCCAAGATCAATTTATTTCTTCACCAAAGTTCATTTCACATCATTATAATCGTCTCATCTCAAAATTCCAAAATAAAAGAAATATTAAATTTGTGGATAACTGACCATATCATCTATAATAAATTTTTTCAATCAATTTGCCTCATTCATTTTATGATGGCGCAGTTTCCTAACAATCTTGAATCTAGAGGAGTCGAATCGGACCAACGCTGTACCTGGAATCGTGCAGCAGGTGTTTTGAGATGAGACGATTATAATGATGTGAAATGAACTTTGGTGAAGAAATAAATTGATTTGGGACTATGTTTAATGTTATCAGTCGCGACATACTGGTCCCCTCAACTAAGTTGGGACGATTTTTTCCATCATCTTTTCCGAGGGTTTAGAGCTGGTGTTACTGGAAAAAAAAATGTAATTTTCGAATTTTTTTTATGAGTGCAGGTCTATCGGATTGCCTAATTATTTTTTTTTCTTTTGTTTCCAATGCTAAAATAGTATATTGTGTACCAAGAAGGCAAAGAAGGTCTTCTAACGCCCGCGCCGTAAAAGACCATCGCCTCCTTGGTGCACACGATATTTTATACAACAAAAGTATGTTTTACAAGTTCATGCTTCATCCGGTACACAAAGTCGATGGACTACACACACGCATAGCAACGCGTACGTCAGAGACCACTTTTAACTTCCAGGATATAAAAGTAGCTTCATTTTGCTACTAGGAGCTAAAAGTAAACTCTGCGCATGCGCATTTGCAAACCCGCTCAGCTGTCACTAAAACGCCCACTTGTGTACCGAGATCGAGCATGAAAAACGCGTACAACATGCTTGCGTTGTATGAAAATAGTATTTTTCGTTACAAGGCCGTAAAAGAGATTTTCACGGCCCGAGTATGCCGGGATCACGCGAGGCCGTGAAATCTTACGGCCGAGTGACGAACATTGTTTTTTGGTATCTTTGCCGTAAAATTCGCAATTGTTTACGCTTTTCATAAAAACATAGGACAATGCGACGGTGAAAATCGCCAAACATACATTTTTTTATGTAACGACCCACACAGCACTGAATATTTCATGTAATATTCAAATTGAATTATTACATGGAAACATTTCGGAAATATTTCAGAAATATCCACTCAAATATTTTCTTAACATTTTGTGAATTGTTTCCGCGAAATATTTGTGAAATATTTCACGAATATAACATGAAATAATGCAATGCAATGTTCACCAATATTTCAAGAAATGTCTCATAAACATCCCAGGATTATTCCATGGAATATTTCGCAAAAAGTTTCAGAAATATTTCAAAAGGACGTTTCAAAAATATTTTACGTTTTACTCAACTTTTGGAAATATTATATATATGTAAGATACTTGCCAGAAATATTTCAGAAATATTCCAAAGACTTTTTCGAAGATTAATTTTTTAATTTTTTCAAGGAATATTTCGGAAAATGTTTCAGAAATCTTTCAAAAATATTTCATGAAATATTATAAATACATGGGATAACGGACATAGGAACATTTCAGAAATATTTCCTCGTAATATTTCTAAAATACTTCAATCTTTCACTGAAATATTTCTGAAATATTCAATGCTGTGTGGGGAGTTACGCAAAATTCGACAGTATTAAAAAACCATTGAGTAGATCTCACCCCTGTGAGGGGTCCAGGGGCGAAGCCCTGGTAGGGGGTTCGGGGGGCGAAGCCCCCCGAGTACCGAAAAATAAATTTCATTTGATACAATAAGAATAGTCAACGTGTTGAGAATAAATCTAAAAAAAAAAATCGAATCTTGCGCACTCAGTTAGGAAAAATATATCAAGAAATACGTACGAATAATATATGAATAAATGAATAAAATGAATAAAAATACACGTTAGTTCAAACTAAATCTTCTTTAATAGCGTTGTCAACTGATGGAAAAAGTTCTTTTATTGAAAAATAACCGACATAAATGATTTCTCATCGAAAAATGGCTAATTTTAGAAATTTTTAATTTTACGGCTCTACGTCCGTGAAAAATTATTTTTTTACGGACCTATGTCGGTGAAAAATCATTTTACGGACTGAAAACGGGCCGTAAAATCGAATTCTGCGGCTATGATACCAAAAAAGTTATTAGCATAAAAAAAAGAATCATTGAAAAAAAAGAAATATGTGGCACTCCTGACTGCACATTAATTCTTTTTTCAATGATTTTTTTTCCTCAATAACTTTTTTTTCAGCTTTGAAATAAAAAACAAAAAAAAAACAAAAAACAAATGATCAGGCGATCCGATAGACCACTCATAAAAAGATTCAAAAATTAAATTTTCCTTCCAGTAACACAAGCTTTAGCTTGAAAAAAATAAAAGGAAAATTCGTCCAAACCCCGTGCAGAAATTCGTCCTGGGCTAAGGTCGGGGCCGCAGTTGAGTGGCCCAACTTTGATCTGGGCCCCAGGTAGGCTTTATGCCTGGTGCCCGTCTAGAAATGTAATGCTTACGATTCTGGGGCCCGAATAATTTAATTGCCTGGGCCCCTAACGGTATGCCCGCGTAGCGTCTCGATACGCTAATCAGGCCCTTGATAAGCCCTCGGTACTTCCCCAGTATCCTTAGTAGAAATTTCAACCGGGCGCTAGCGAGCCCGATCGGGCTAGCCCTCATATCGGCGCCCCTGATTTATTTTCATGAAATTAAAAAGTAATACTGGTAGAAAAAAAAAAAAAAAAAAATTTGGCACTTTTTATCGTCAGTTGATCCTACCTACGCATTGTATCGATGAAATCGCATTTCATATCTATTGAAAAAAACCACCGTATTATTATCCCCGCCGGGATTTTAATCCACATCCGCTCGATTTCTAGTCGCACGCCCTAACCACTACGCTAAACTACCATATAGCATATGACCCAACACTCTCCTACTTGTTCAGGGCCTATCAAAGTGTCAAGTTTTTACTCGAAATATTTCAATGTCATCAAAATTTTGCATTTGCAGGACTAGATCGAAGTCCTTGCATATATTTATATTTATATTTTTATATTTATATTCATGAATATACGAGAATAATTTTGTCAAACAACTATTTTATTATTGCTTTTTTCATACACTATTATTCGCGTTTATGTATAATGAAAATGAAAATAACATGTAGGGGAGGGTGGAGCACAACGAGCCTCACAAGGAGAAAAAAAAACTCTAGAACTATTCTAGAAAATAATACTCACCCCACTGGGGCTCAAGTACGTCATCATAACTAAAATCCAACTATCGAATCCCCAATAAAACCCTTCTGGGGCCCAATTCGGCCATCACAACCAAATCCCAGCTATTCAATCCCCAATAGAACCCGTCTTGGCCCCAATTAGGTCAGCACAACCTAGTCCCAACTATCAAATCTCCAGGTACACCCGTCTGGGGCCCGATTAGGTCATCACAAGCAAATCCTGACCATCACATACCCAACAAAGCCCGTCTGTGGCCCGATTAGGTCATCACAAACAAATCCTAACTATCAAATCCCCAAAAATAACCGTCTGGGGCCCGACTAGATCACCACAAACAAATCCCAACTATCAAATACCCAATAAAACCCGCCTAGGGCCCGATGGTACCTTAGGCCTTCCTCACTTCATTTCTGCACGGGACTTGGTTAGGGGCTCAGAAGTTTTTTTTTGTCTAGTTTGAAAAAGAAATATCAGCAAGAATGGCCGTCTTTTGGAATTTCAAATTTAGTGTTTAAACTCGAATATTCACTATGATCATTAATGGTGGAGGTTCGAAGAAATGTTTCTTCGAAAAGTTCGATTCAAAATGAACCTTTTGTATTTCGATCATTTTTACCCCAGAGCACGACGTTTCGGAGAAAAAAATGGTAAAATTGATCAATCCTTAACTGTGCGATATTTTCGTCAATAAATTGACAAATCGAAATAAATGGCTGCAACTGAAAAACCCTTTAGCTTGTAAAAAGTGAAAGTAAAAAAAAAAAAAAAAATCAGATCGAAATCGAAAATCGCAAGGTCGGATCACCTTCGTTTTCACCTACCTATATATTAGGGTGATGCAAAAAAAAAAATGTTTTTTTTTCTCACCAACAGGCTCGAAAGTTTCATTTGGGTACACAGTAAAAATTTTTTTGTAAAATTTAACACAAAAGCTTGTGTTAACCACTTTTTTAACACAAAATTTGTGTTATTTCAACACAATCAGTTTATGTCAAAAAACTAACACAGCTTTATGTTAAAACTAACACAAAAGTAACACTTTCTAAATGTTACTCTCAAATCAACACAAAATTTCAACATAGTTTTGTGTTAGTTTTAACATAAAGCTGTGTTACTTTTTTGACATAAACTGATTGTGTTGAAATGACACAAATTTTGTGTTGAAAAAGTGGTTAACACAAGCTTTTGTGTTAAATTTTACAAAAAAATTTTTACCGTGTATAAAATGATGCCTGTTAAAATATGTGCTCTTAATATTATTACTCATATTTTAACAGGCATCATTTTATACCCAAATGAAACTTTCGAGCCTGTTAGTAAAAAAAATGAAGAAATTTTTTTTGAATCACCCTACTATAGATATAGTCAAGTCGTGCAATTTGATCAATTTTTGCCAAATAAAGAACTAGGTTAACAACTATAACTCAAAAATGATAAAAATCGACCAGAATCTGTCTGGCGAGTTTCAAGTCGAGAGAATATTTACATTATTTTCTTTCAATCTCCAATTCAGACCAATAATGATACCTGTAATGTAAGAAGTAGAGTGGGAGAAACGGACGTTGGAAATTCTTTAATTTTCAGTCTATTTTAAAAATCTCTCTCGGAATACTTGGACGGAAAAAAGAATTTAAAAAACATAATCCGAGTTCTGGGTTGGCAAATAATTGAGATAGGTGAGTCTTATTCTCTCACTAAGTACTCCCCCAGGTATTTTTTCATTGCTTTTTCAGAAAAAATCATGATACCAAAGTTTTGGTTGTAATTATTTCCCAAACAGATTACCGGTGAATAGATTAGCCAGAAATGTGTTTATGTATATCATTTATCCGCGCAACTGGTTAAAAACCGAATCTGACTTCGTTCTGAAGTAATAATAGCTGACGAAAAATGAGTTTCAAATAATGGTGGAAATAATACATAAAGGACAAAAGACAAAAACATTTTGTGAAATAATTAAAAATTATTAAAATATTTGAAAAAAGTTATTTTTAAGATTCATAACATTCATCTTCAAATACATTATAATAAATTATGTAATATATACCTATGAGTAGAGTCATAGTGAAAAATGTCGAAAAGGTATATGAGAAATCTTATACAAAATTTTAGACATATTATACTAGAGCATAGCGCATAATTTTATCTTTGATTTTCAAAAAAAATAATTGCCGACAAATGTGGAATTTTTATCCAACAAATTTTGTTTGTTGTATTCAAAGAAAATGTCATGTCTTTGAAAACTTTTCTTAAGAACAAGTAACGGGAAACACAGTTCACAGAGCAATGTCTGCAGGAGAACGCGTATAGAACGTTTTTATCGAAAAAAAATCGTTTGTGAAGTGAGCAAAAAAAAAGAAAGGATCCTGGCATCGGTTTATCAATGGTGTATCAGAAAGCTGCAATATTCTGTTTATGCAAGGGTGAATAGATTCACTGGGTTTGCCGGTACAGCCCTTCATCATTGGTTGTCGATTGAAACCGAATCGCCATATTTTCTGATGAAATTGAGGGGTGAGAAGATACCGAGTCAATCAAGGCCTTATGAAATCCTCATGGGAGGTGAGATTGGACGTAAAATTAAATGGCGGAGAGCTTATTATTATATCATTTCACGTATACCTATAATAGAGGATTAAGTGTATTTCGCGAGATACCAAAGCGCCGTTCATAATTAGAGCCGAAAAAGGTGAATTGAGACGTAAAGTTTGTTGATTGTGCGGTGTAGAAAATTGTTGATTGATACGGATCGCTTTTTTTAGATCCTTCATTACTTTCACACCGCCGGCACCCTTCCTTCCTTACATGGTTGAAAGGACATCAAAGTGCTAAGCGTTAAAAATGATCAATTTTTCACTTTAAAAAATGTCCGTCACAATTTCCTTTTGATCAATGGGGTTTTTATAACTTACGTAGCCACAGAGAACCGCGTATGTTATTGACGTATGGATAATTATCTTCACTCTATGGACATTTTTCGAGTCCGAAGATTTGCGCAAGTTATGCAGTACCCTGAAATTTTGATCAAGCGATATACAGTCGTTGAACGAATCACGAGCTTTGGCAAGAGTCTCCTTTTGATGGAGTAAAAATTTGGCAGAACTTTTTTATTTCCTTCATTCGCTCCCTAACTTTAGTCGAACTCTTTCTTCTCCGATGTACTATATAGGTACCACGAATTGAATCAACATTTATTTTCTCGTCTAAAGAAACTCGTGTGTCTCAGCCTTTAGCATTCGTTCCATACTTGAAAATGGGGTGAAAGACTTCTGCAAAGCTGACAGAACTCACCCGCATGGATACATTATTTCATCATTTGCCTAGTCAAACTTATCCTGCGGGCGATGGTGGCCCAGTCAAAAGACTGTCCAAATAACCCTTTCAAGTTTAATGGAATAGACGAAAACGTTTGTATAGGTCGAGATGTAAAAGCAAATGTCTGATAAGTGCGGATAGCGACTAGTAGCTAGATCGTGGTTGAAAAATTAAGTTGTTTGTTTAGGAGATGGGAGGAACATCCCGAAAATCAATAACAAAATGTAAAATGTAATTGGAACAGGTCTCGTAAGGTACATAAATAAGACCAGGGAATAAATTAACATTATTATTCTTGGATCAACATCTACGATCAAATCGACAAAGTTACAAGGCGGAAAAGAGGGTTTTCATTTACCACACCGTCCCGTGTAATCACCGGAATTACTATCAAGGGTACTCAGAATATAGGTTGACATTCAAATGTTGGAAGTTCATTTTCTTTCTGGTAAAAGTAGCCCTTGAAAACGAAGGATATATGGCAATTTTTCACCCTCATGACCTGAAAGGAAAATCTTGTAAATTTGAAATCTTTTTATCCTCTTGTTTTAGAGGTCATCCGGAGAGTTCAAACTTACAAGTAATTCCAGAAGACGATGGAAAATCTGCTATGAATGAGAGACGCGAATCTTGTGTGATCTTTCAAAATCTTCCAACCATTTTTTTTTAAACTTTGATAACTCGGCAAACATGTGAAATCATTTGAAATTTTTTAGATCTGGTTCCTGAGATCATTCGGCGAATTTGGAACATCTTTCTAAACCTCTGTCTTTGAACTGCCAAAGGCTCTGGAACGTAAAGATTCGTTGAAATTGGCAAAA
This sequence comes from Tenthredo livida, assembly GCA_963992785.1. Classification (NCBI taxonomy): domain Eukaryota; kingdom Metazoa; phylum Arthropoda; class Insecta; order Hymenoptera; family Tenthredinidae; genus Tenthredo; species Tenthredo livida. Next base: position 9,484,009 of record OZ023073.1, read on the forward strand.
ATTCTTGTCGACCAAACCAAAGTTTTTCTTAAATCATCACGATGATGAAAAGTGAAAAGGAACCCGAAGTATTTGTATACTTGTAATTGCTGACTTGACAATGCATTTAAATTCTTCAGCTGAAGCATTGATCTCTGGTGGAATTGAATTATACGGCCCAAGTGAAAAATTTTTCTCCAAAAATGATGTGACAAATAAATTCCGCTTGAAAATGTGCACGTGTACATAGCGTGTACAAAAAAAAATTTCGCGTTAATTTTCGGAGAAAAGGAAATGTGGAAATTCCCGTAGGGCACGGGAAAGAGCTCGTTCTTCTTTTGTTTCATTGAAGACTTTAGGAACGAGGGTGAAAGTTAATAGCTGGAGGTTTAAGACTACCCGGGTCCCGGGATTCCCTCGGGATCGTCCAAGAAGATGTAGTGAACACAGGGTCTATGAAAACACACGAAAAGACGTGGTAACACTTTGGCAGAAAGGTTTCTGTAAGTCCTAATTAGATGTTGTTTCCGAATCATATCAACAGAGAAAGTAGCTAATCAGCTTTGTTCAGCGCTACCTTCTTTGCTACCAGAAAAAAAGCTCCGTTGACTTCAGAAGAAACTGAATCACAGTGTTTGGGAATGCGAGAACAGAACGCAAGCACATTCCACCACTGCTTTCGTAATTTCATGACGCTGATGAAAACGTTATAAGTTCATCCGCATGTTTTGAACATTACTGAAAAGTCATTGGAACTTCAATTTGAAGGAAGGCCAAGTCGTAGCTACAGTATTAATTTCGACGGTACGGGACTTCCTGATAATCATGAAAACAAAGCACCCGAATTTTTTCCATGGGTGTGCCTTTCGAGCTGTCCATCGAAAAATTTAGGCGACCCAACTACTCAAAAAAGATGTAGAGTTTCGAAATTCATCGACATATTGGACATGATTATCTTTATCTACAGATTGGTAGGTCACATGAACTTTTTCGTGGATGCCTTGGTGGTCAAACGTGATAAAAAAAATTGCGTCATAATTATATAAATGTACCTTTTTCATTCCTCACTGCCTTCACAGCCTGTTTTTTGATTCATCCATTCTCCGATTTTGGGCATGTGATCACTCGCTTAGTCTACATGTACAGTAATGTTCATCGATGGTGTCCCTGTGGCTCACTATTTTTCCTAGCTTTTTTTCAAATCAAATTTCCCTTCTACAAATATTTTATTTGCCAATGACCAGTGGCTTACTTCGTGACTCTGCTCCACCTCGCAGCTGTCATATTCCTAGCAACCTGAAGGTTCCACTGGTCACGGGCAAATAAAATATTCGTAGAAGTAAAACTCGATTCTGGAAAAAATAGTGAGCCACGGGGACACCATCGATGAACATTACTGTACGCCGTTTCGCATTATACATTCTTGAAGTTGCATTTTGGAAAAATTTTCGGGTCACGATGGCTTGAAATGATCGCAAGAAATGAGGCTTCGTGGAAAAAAGAAGAAACCCAAAGAATCGATGAATAAGTTTTCAGATACAAATGCCCTGGGCCCTCAAGTCCAAAGATGTTGAGAACCCTAAGTCCAAATAATAACAATCCCTGTATATCTGCCAGATACGTAATGATCACGGTTGAAATTAGCTGTCTCGCGAGTGGGCGTCGCATCGTCATAGTATCTAGTTAGTTAGTAAATGGGGGGAATACGGGTTTACTAACTACAAATTCGACATGATCCATCGTCTAATCTATCTGGGGATAGATTCTCCTTGATGTTAATTCCTTTCCACATTGTGAGATAACGGACTCGTTATATTTATCAACTAATTGTATCTTTAACAACCTTATTTGTCAGATTATGGAATATACTTTCATCATATGATTCACATATTGATATGTATTTCGTTTATGAGCGGATCCACGTCACCAACCGTCAAGTCACGGATCTTTGTGCCATTCAAAATATCTTTAGTACTATGGAAAAAAAATACCACTTCAAGGATTTTGATAATTTAAAAAAAATGGCGGAGTTAGAGCTATGTGAATTTTGGTAAACCGCTGTTGCACCACTATGTTTGAAAATTCATATCTCCAAAAGTATTCATCGGAGCTGACTGATCCTGGAATGTGTCGTGGATCCGCTCTTATGGAGAAGTAATAGAAGGTTCATTACGAGAAGAACCTTTAGGTACTTGGATAGGATTAAGCTTGTGAACCTACATATCAAAGATCCAAGTCTATACTCTTTAAAACATCGGAATATTGAAGTCGTGCAAGTAGCTTCACGCGACGAAACTCGCGGAACGTTATTCCGCCTCTTTTTCTTTTTGCCTGATGTCATATTCCAATCAGAATATCCCTCAGGACCAAAATCTGATTTTGATTTATAAATCTGATGTACAGTTATTGAAGAGTTTCATTTTTTCTAACTTTTTCATTTTCATCCGTGATATCAAATCGCTACTCTAGACGCGGGGGTACCGTTAATGTTACTGTTTGAATAACGAAACAGACATCTACAAATCATTGAATGAAACACCCGGGGATCCTGACGTATGGTTGAAGATTGGTAGAATATATTTTATTCACCTTTATATTTCGTCTGTCAGTTTCATTGTTTAATCAGAAATATTTCCAAAGGTTTACGATTACATTTCGACCACATCTCCATTTGGTAAATGAAATTTATTCCATCCAATTCATTCAGGTGAAAATAAATTGCTAGGAAAGATTGACAAAAATATCCAGAGTTGGTATTCCGGTGATATTTATTCAAGTGATTTCATTGTAAAAAATTTTTATTCAAACTTCAATTTTCTTTGCGGATGTAATTTTTTATCGCCTAAATTCAAAGTGATGGGAGAAATGTTAGTGAAAACTGTGGGATATCAAAAAAATTCCTCAGGGCTAGAATTTGATTCCAGCCCCAACCGGAGTTGCAAATTAAACTTCGATCACAACTTTTTGCTCGTTCATAACCGAATTATTGTTATGCTTGTACTACTGGCGAATGTTGCCGGCAGTATAAATTATCAACACTTTATAATGAATAATTCTACTTTGCTATGTGTTCGAGACTTGGGAGCAAGTTACCGCCGAAAATTGTTAAATCTAAAGTAGATTTAGTCCCGAACTTTCCGAAGCTCCTGGTAAGACAATGAATATTTATGTCCTATACCTATGAAGAGAATAACGCGTAAGACCTGCGGCGAAATTTACTCATCAATGAATAGATATTATATGTGCAAAGGCATAAATTAATAATACTAAAGGCTCTGATACTTGAACTTTCACATGCATCCAGATTTAAGGTGGTTCCCTGCCCAATTCGACCTGTTCTAAAAAAGTAGGGCTGAACGCGTGCTGAACGGTGCTATTAAACGGAATATCTCTTATCCGGGTACCGAAAACGGGAGAAAGGGCTACGTAGCGCAATAATTCTATTGGCGATTTCAAACACGTAAGTCCGAAAACATGTTCATTTCACGCTAAAATAGAGAAATGGCGTATGAAATAAACTTTGCAAGTATCAAAAAAAGTCTATTCCATACGCCATTTGAAATAAACTTTTCAAGTGTCAATGATTCGATGGGCATTAGGTCGAAGAAAATTTTGAAATTTTCTTTTCCGTCAAAAATCGCGTTCGCAAGCTGTTCGAATTTTCTTCAATGAAACTGTTGATTGTACACATGACAAAAAAAAATCAAATCCTTGTAATCCTATCATATTTTCCGTTGCGAAGCACAGTCCTTGAGATATCCCCGCGGTTTGAATTCAAAATGAGCAACTGTGTAATCCAGCGTATGACACGCTATCAGCCTCAATACTCGGGGCATAAGTATTATATTTTTATGCCCCGATGTATAGAAATTTCCTTAGGTAGAGTAATTTTTCTGGATAGCTGAAGTGACGTGAAATGTTTCATATGTGGGTATTACCAATGTCGAATGTATGTGAATCCTTTTATCTACGATTTTTTGTTTGTTTTGTTTCCTATATAATCATCAACTTATTTGTGCTTATGTGTGCTGAGTACTAAGATACACAAGTTAAGACCCTTCACGTTTTTTCGGATATGTGTAATCATCCGACTAAGCATCTAAAGTGTAGAATGAATTTGGGAGGGTTTTAAAATCAGAGTTCGATTCGTGGGAACGTAGAGCAAGTGGTTCAATTTTGCTTTGGTCTTGCTTGTTGAAGTGGGTGCCTGGAGTCCTGACGGTATAGAAGCGCTGGAAACAAAGGGTTGACTCGCGATTAAACAAGGGCTGATTGCATTGTTAGCTACAAGGAAATTTTCCACGCCAAGTTGCTTCGATTAGTGAGAACGTGACTACTGACTTTGATACAATTCGGCTACTTTGCTGCCGTTCGTCAAATCTCAAATTTGGAATGGCTCGAATAATAATTGATCCTATAAATATCTAGACGTAGAATCTCTCACAGAAACCTAGGCTGCAGTCGAACTGTTTCCAACTGCTCTACTCTTGAAACTGGTCTGCCTTTGGAAGCTTGAAACTTTTCTCATTTACACTGTAAATAGCGTCGCGCGCTGTTCCACTCTAATAATTTCTCTGTGAAGCAATCGGTAAAATTTTTTTCATCAACACCCAGTAAAACCTTAATTAGAAACAGAAGTTTCAGCCGTGGTTTCACCTTGAAACCGCCAAGTGCCCGGTCTGGTGCTCTGCCAAAGAGGAGTTCAATGGTTTCAGAATTTATTGCGATTTCATAGAAAGGCTGAGAATTTCGTTATTGGCAAAATGCGAACGAGAGTTGACGAAGTACCTGGGATAACATGAATCCAATTTTGATAACTTATAGGGTCTTATAATCCACTGCGTAAATGAGAGAACTTGCCACAGGCTCCCAAGCTATTTCTTGCTTCAGATACTTGCACATGACAAGTAATTGTGATCAGTTTTTGGTGGGAATGCTTAGAATTCTGCCACGTTCTAATTGGAAGCCTCAAACGTACCGGAAATGGAAATAAGCCAATCTACGGCACGTGGCAAACAATCCTTGTTCACCAAAATCAACCCCTGAACATAGAAAAATAATGATAAAAAAAAAAAAACTATGAATCATCATGAATAAAATATTGCAATGAAGCTAAAAGCTGCGGTCTCAAATCAAAAAACTCGATCAGTTACAAATGCATAAATCCTCGGAGTGTCTACCAACCCGTATCAATCCTCCTCACATGTTATCCCTGACTGATTTCTGATGCCAGTGCTCACTAGCCTGAATCAATCTTCTTACCAGGCAGTCCTTGGCGTCTTGGCCTTTCGAAGAGTTCAGAGGATCGTAAGGAGTGCCAAAGATTAAGTATGGTTACTTGTTTCTTCTGACCAATTTTTTTTTCTCACAGTCGAGCTGTGATATCCTATCAAAGTTTGACTGATAGCGAGGGATACTTCGAATGAGATTTGTAAATTTAAACGAGTGGCACGCATTGCGTCCGAACAAATATAGTGTACTCTTGAAGTCTCCTGGGGAGAATCAGTCCTGGATTTGGAATCACTACCCACTTTCCGTGAAATACTCGGTTTTTAAGTGTTATACCTATATCACCGTCAGACAAAAGATGACGAGAGTAATCCAAACTTGATATGAAAATGAAAACTCATACGTCGATCGGTAACTCTTATTATTAGACATTTCGCTTTTCGACCCGACGACCTTTTTCACAGTTTTCAATTCCTAATATTCATTGCGCAATTTACCACTGGACTCTAAACTTTTGTCTCACTGTAAGTGTTAGATCGTTGAATGAGCCTTACGAATTGAAATGCTGAATCGACGCGTCAGCTTTCGTTCTATCCGGCAATACAACCAAACGGGAGATTTTTCTGTTCCAAAAATAAGCTCTAATCTCATTCTTGGTTGTGGGTAAATCCCATCAACTGATTTTTTTCACTGGGGGGCTTGAATCGTTATGGTTAACTATAGTTCGTACTTTTTTTTTTGTGTAAATTTTTTTTTTCGCTGCCTTCATTTTATCCATTGTCGTGTGCAAAGTTGCTCGATAGGGTAGTGGTGCTTACACACATATCCTTCACTGTCACTCACCATCATTAATCAAAGGCTCTGTAGTCATTATCATTTATTTATTATTCTCCGACTCGTCTAATTCATTGTTTTATTCAACCGCAATGTTTTAATAATCATGGATTTTCAATTAAACGCGATGTTCGAGCCAAAAGATTATGAATATATTTATGAGACTGTGTAAAAAAAAACGACATCTACTTTTCGTTCGGGCGCTTTCGGAGATAGTAAGTGCTTGATATAAAAAAAAATTGTCCCCAAAGCCCAGTTACGTAGCTCGAACACAGAAGCGGCGCATTTGGAAATAAGATTTACCATTTATGTCCAATGGCAGAATTTCCTCATCTTAGTTTTATCTGTATAACTCTCCTTATTCAACCGATAAGAATGAAGTGAATATATACTTTTGTAGAGAATTTAATGATCTACAAAAATGGTCATTTGACCCAAATTTCTCAATTGAACGGTCAACAAGTTACAGTGGTTTAAAAGTCATATAGGTAATTATATTTGAATACTATACTTAATTTTCGACAAATTAATTTTAAATAATTTTGCAAGAAATTTTTTGAGAAATTTTTTTCTCTCCAAAAACATGTACTTACCCTTTTTTTACTTGTTGAATGAAAACAGTTATGAACAGAAAAAACTAAAATAAACAAGTTTTGCCATTTGAAATACATGGGAAATCTTATTTTCAAATGCGCCGCTTCTGTGTTCAAGCTACATAGCTGAGCTTTGGGGACACTTTTTTTTATATCAGGCACTGATCATTTTCGAAAAGGTCCGAACGAAACGAAGATGTCGATCTTTTTTGACACAGTCTAATATCTATACTCGTCTATATACCGCTACCAGACAGCACTTCAAGTTCAAATTAGGCTTGCATTGTTTTAAACTACAATTACCGGCGTATATCCACGACACACACCCAGATTTGTATTTTCAAAGTTCAAACAGTTACGTTTCGGTTATATAGAGCTTGTTACTACTATGAAACGTCGCAGCACTCACCTCCCGGAAATTGTTTCCCGGTTTGTTACTCGTACGACCCTTCACCCATCAGTGTACGATAGTTCCAATTACAACTTAAAAAAGCAGCATTATATCTCGCCAAATTAGTTTTATTGAACACGGCCGAAATATATCTGGAATCTAAGTAAGACGTATCAATCGTTCTGTTTCAGATATGATTTATTACGGTTATGTTCAACACAAGTTTCAGATGTGATGTTATGAAAGCAGATATATCTTCACTGATCCGATAAGTTATATTGTCTGGTTACTGAGATGCACCAATGTCCAGTGATATTCTGCGTTTCAAGATGTTCTGGAACCCGAGAGCTTGTTTTCAACGGCGTGACAACAAGGATAACAACGACTAGCCGATGGCAAGTGATAGTTGGTCGAGTGAAGGATGTCTTCGGGTATCTACACTTCTTTTAGAAAAAGGGTATAACGCAGAGGGTACACCGGGTGTATGCGATTTATCATAATCTTTAGCTACCACTAGGGGCTAATCCAACTACAATATCCGATTACAGAGGAGTTGACAAGCAGTTCTATGTTCCTTACATCAGTGCAGGAGCAGGGTGCGCATTGTCAGTATTGGCAACAGAATTTTTGTGGGGGATATCGTTCGCGTTATGTCCTGAAAGATTCTTATCTATCCACAAGGATAATTCATCTGTAAAAATCAGATTCCTTATTCACGGAAAAAAATGAGTAGTTAGAATAGGGACAACACTTTTTTTCAGTAGAAATGACAACAATTGGGGTAACATTTACTCATTAGGACATTGAAATCTACTTGCTCCTTTGTACCAAATACTAGAATTGTGGTAATTTCTACTGAAAAAAAGTGTTGTCCCTATATGAGCTGCTGAACATAGTAAATTCAGCAACAATTTTTTTTCCCGTGTTGCCAGTGACCCGGCCCATAGACTAATGCAGTTGCTGTTGAGGTATGTTCAATTAATTTTTGATACCGCAAGTCTGGGAAAATGATGGGTTAAGTAACTTTCGACGCCTCGTAGCTGCTATATGCCGAGAATATGTTTTTCAATTTTTCACTCGCGAACATCACATGGTAAATCTGCAGACGAGCTCTCATAACAGGGTACCCAGATTTAAGTGGGTTACGCCATTGCGCTATTTAACCCTCGATACATAAATCACTGTCTCGTTGCGTACGGGTAACGTGGGAAATTATTCATGTGTGTCTAAAAGTTCCAGAATTTACACGCAACTTGGTTTCTTGCAGAGCTACTAATGCCGTTGCGTCCCTAGACGCAATTTTCAATATTTGAAACATGATTAATTTTCACTTCTAGAGCCGAAAAAATGTTGGGAATATCTGAAGATTCTTGTATTCCTGTATTTGTACTGAAAGGGAAATAGGAGAATCCGCTAACTCGACTTCGGAGTTGAAAAATGATTCGGTTGGGGTGAAAAGCACTTGTTTCACCGTAATGAAAGAGCGCTTCTCGGTGTAATTGAACGTTGCGAAGGGCCGTGGATTCGAAACTGTTACCAAGTTATTATTCCCTTTTGAAAGCTGTGAATCTCGTTACACGTATTCCAGGATTTTTTTTTCGATTACGTAACGATCAATTAGACGCGTGCTCGACGCGATTTTCGAAGAATTTCTCTAATGTTTGTGTACGCAGTAACGCACCGCTTTTGATGGTTCAAAAATATTTATGCAAACATTTACATATTTCGTGCTATTTAGCCGTCATCACATTTCTGAGGCGTTATAATTAAACGCCAAATATGTACGAAGGGACAGGGTAATACAATTTCACCTCTCATTAATTTATGAAAAGTAGCCCGAATTACGATCCAATTTTCTCCCTTGTCTTTACGTAGAAATTATATTCAGGCCTCGCCGTTTTTCTCTCGTGATAAATCGAGAGGCATTTATCAGACGATCGTAGGACGACGATTCTCCTTTGTACGGTACCCTGACAAGTATAAGAATACCACAAAATCCAACCAATTAATTACAGGGCATAGTAATGGCCGTTAATGAATGCAGAGTCATTTGAGATTCGGGCTTAGTTAGATAAAAAAATCAGTAAAGACGAAAAAGACGGTGTTTTTCGCAGCACTTTTCATCATTTTGATCTTGAAATATCCAAAATGAAAAGTAAAAGAAAGAAGAAGTAAAATATACACATATAAAATTGGAAGTTAATTGATTTCCGATAGAAGCAAACGTTCGATTTTGATGAGATATGGCAATTTTTCGTTGCCGTCATTCGAATGTCAAGTTCTCCAAATTTCAGATTTTTCTATTGAGCTGTTTTCCAGATCATCGCGCGGATTCATGCGACAGACCGCCGGACCGCCGGACCGCTGGACGGACGGACAGACCGACAGACAGACCGACATTTTTCTAAAAACCTGTTTTTCGGATTCCGGAGGGTCGGAAACGTAAAGATTCGTTGGAATTACGAAATCCACTTTTCGACCGAAACCAATACTTTTCTTATATCACCATAGGTGATGAAAAGTAATTATTGCAAAAATCACGATGCCTTAACAGCTCTGAAAACTTAAATGCTCTAAACAAATAGGAACGGACTTTTGCCGTGGGTATATTTTTCGAGGACATTGATTAGTCTTCCGGGCTACTCGCCCGTAGACGAAAAAAAAAATTCACTCGTAGCTGCGCATCGTCGCAAGGATGGCTTACTTTCACGACTATATTTCGCGAAATTGAAATCAAAATTCAAAATTCAGCAGAAGACGTGCCAGAGACACATTCTTCATCTATAAAATGGCCCCCTGAAAACTTTATTATCTTTGAAAATGAGAAAATGAGGAAAAAAAAGTCACGAGGGTTTGCAAGAGCGTGCTCAGCGAGCCATAGACAATGCCCTTAACCGAACCGAATTTTTGTTGTTAAGGTGACCAGTACAGCGACTTTTCGAGAAATTATCATAGACAGAAATCAATTTATTTCATCATCAAAGTTCATTTCACATCAAAATATTTTTCTTTTTTCAAATCATGTGTCCTAAGAATTTTAGAGCACCGTTGGACCAATTCAGGTCATCTTGGATTCATTTTCGTCAAAAAACAAATCCTCATCATGTGAATGTAGGAATTTTGAAAAAATTTCGTTTTGGCCAAGTTATTTAAGAAATAAGTGATAATAAATTTTGCAAATTTGGTAAATTGATCATAACTTATGACATAATTCTTTATTTTCAAATCCCGATATCCACAAGATGAGGAATGGTCCACCGAAGAAAATGAGACGTCAAGAGATTGAATTGGACCAACGGTGTGCCAAAATCCTTACGACACATGATTTGGAAAAAGAAAAATATTTTGATGTGAAATGAATTTTGGGTATGAGATAAATTGATTTCGGACTATGACAATTTCTCGAAAAGGTGCTATACTGGTCCCCTTAATACAATGACCAATGAAATTACGGAAGGACTGCAGATCCCCCAGACCACGTAAACTTGGATTTTGATCATTGGAAATTTGATTAATTATTGAAATATTTGAATGAGAGATTGTGGTTTGAAAGTGGTGTAAATTACAAGTAGTAAATACTAAAAGATTCGAATCAAATGGATATACAAGCGGTTGCGTATACAAGTAGGTATACCGGTTCAACAAACAGTTTCAAGCATTTCCCTGCAGTAGGGATTACAATCGGTCTCATTAAATGTCGAACCACGTTTCTGCCAACGTCGACCTAATTACTACCTACATTGTTTATGCAGAATGCTTAATCCGATATTAGTTTACCACATTCGAGCTTGTCCGCCGTTGCCACAGGTTTTGAGTGATATCTCATCGTATGCCAAAACTCGACCTACATCTTACTGACCAGCTTTGGTTTATCTACCGAATTGCTGAAGGTGATAATCATTATAGTCATGACAATATAGTAGAATGTCTGATTCGTGTGATTCACTAGATAATATACTTTCCTAACATGCCAAGACTGATCGAGACGAGATTTACTACTTATACCGTTTGATCCGTCTGTTACTACTGTGACTGCAGTCGTGGTTGACGTGGGCCGACTAGGGTAGACACACCATTTGTGGCCACTGTACCGTTTGTGGCCATGCTTGACTAATGCTTTTCTCCTTTCTAGCATTATGAATCTATTCAATTTTTGAATTAATCACGAAAACATACCCTACAGCAAATATTAAACCCAACTTTTCCAGTACTTGATTGTTTAAAGTGAAGTTATTAATTATTAAAGCTGTTAAAATAGTTTTGTACCGTTTGTGGCCAGGCTTTGATTTACATGGTAATGGGTATGGCCACAAATGGAGCAAGTGGTGACCACAAACGGTACTAAGGTGGCAAAAACCGGTACGTCTACCCTATTTCTACTGGATATATATATACGTCCGTCTCACGCGGTCTACTACTGATTTGAACGCCCATCAATCAGTACAATCTTCTTCTCTCCCTTCATTCAACAATATAGACGATAGAGGCTGTAACGACCAGTTGAATATAAGATTAAAGTCTCAGAAATTTCTGACGTGGAAGCTAATAGAATAGGAAAAATTTGTGGAAAATTTCCGACTAGTTTACCCTCTACCGTCTCCGACTTAATCGGCAAAGTGTGACGATGATAATTTTTTACTTGGTACTTGGGATCAAAGTATAAGAAAAACTTATCGTAACTTTAAATCAAACATGGACGTTAATAATCTATACAATTGTTTTTTATTTGATTAATAGAATTGGCATAGCTTAATGATGTACTTATTCTTTTCTCGAGATAGTGGAAATGTTATTCCAATTTGTCCATGGCTCTATGAAAGTATGAATAACCCTAAACGTAAATGCCTGGAGTATTGTGCTCAAAATTCTATGCATGCAAGAGCTGAGGATTTCACGGGTGAAGAGTGATGAGAAATTTACCAGGGTACACTGTATACTGGAATTGAGAGAGCAGAGGACCGTCAGATTCGTTGAATAGACCGGAAAACATTTATCCTACTCGGGCAGAACGTAACTTTGGTCGTGGGAATTCCAATCATATTATTAAAGCATACCATTGTTTTATAAATGTATACCTGGCTGTGAATTAGCACCCGTTCTCTCGCAATCAACTTCGTCCCGGAATACAGATAGAGTAAATTAATCACCCTCTGCGCCGGGGTTTGAGTATATTATAATACAAACAGCCGAAAACTTGAACTCGACTTTTTCCTCCTGTATATTTTTGCTATCCATTGAACGACGAAACGGAAATGTAAAAAAAAACAAAAATTAAAAAATTAAAAGCAGGACAAACATGCCCGCGGCTAATATAGGCATCTCTTTCAAGTGCGGCTTGAGTATGAAAATAAAAATAATATTCTAAATCAGTATTCAAAGTAATACGAATATGAATATATTTGATAATTCAGTAGAAGCGCGGTCTGCGTTTCATTCATAAATATATTATATTTATTGTTCACAAATAATATCTGTCGTTTTATTTGGAACTTTAAGCGCCATACCAATCACGACTATCATAATAAATAATTATCATGAAGGTTTCAACTTGAACTTTAACACCTTTCAAATTTCGTGCGAGAGCTATAACTGCAGCTTTCATTTCACATGCGTTGCGGTTTAGTATTTTTCTACGCTTATCGAGTATGTATGAATTCCTATACCAATCACAGGATATACGACAGAAAGAGTCTCTCTGAAAACGATCAAACGAATCTTTCAATCTTGAGGATTATAGAGGGTAAATGTTGAAGGGAAAATTTTGCACCGCTCCATTCAGAGATTCGTCCTTTGATCCTTTTGAATGAAATTTCACAGAGCAGCCGGTTTCAAGATAAATATCAGGTGTTTCGTATTCGTTAGAGATTATGCACGGTAGCAGACTAAATAATCTAAAAATTTATAATCAGACTAATCTTGACACATTTGTTCAATTATACTTATCCACAGCACAAAATCGAATTCAGTTTGCTAATTCGTTGCAGAAATTAATAGTCCCGAAATTTTACGATGAATTATTGCCAAAAATAGCTATTCGATATATTTACGCTATTACAACCGCATAATTGCAGCTAATTTTAATCCGTTACCGTAAATTAAACTGAAATTTATTCTCAAACTTATTTCCTTTACAGTTCGGAGTTGACCATTGAACACAAGTGACAACTTATAATCACTGATATTTCTTTTATGGGCAGTCAACGACTTCGACTTATTGCTGTATGCGAAAATCTAGGAATTATATACACACGGAGAGAAATCTCAAGTAAATATTACTTTGCACGTAGAAAAACAAGGTAAATATTACCATGCCACCTAGTATTTAGTCCGTGAAACAAAAAACGTTGGAAATATCAATATGTCACATGGTGATTTCTACTATTTTTCACTGTTCTTAGTCCCATGTTGCCCGGAACTTAATTTCAAGTAATTTCTACTTTTATTCTATTGGCAAGGATCTATGCAGCATGGTAATATTCACCTTGCTGGGTAGTTCGTGCTACCTTGTAGCGATGTGAGCGCGACCAGACAGCAGAGCGTGTCAGTTTTAGGTTATGTGAATATTCGATGGATCGCGCTGAAGCAGACGGCATGGTAATATTTACCGTGCTGGCATGGCTATGATGACATTCTCGCAAAGTTATATCAGACGGAATTTTTCGATACTGTGCTACATAGTAATTATTACCTGGCTCCTACAGTCGTCACATCTATGTTTTTCAGAAAGCCTAGTAACATTTACTGTACATTTCTCTCCGTGCAGTTAGGAAATAAATCGATGACTGTGATAAGCACCTTGGAGGTAACGTGCTTTCAAGTGAATTGAGATTGTACTTTCCGCTTTTGTGGTGACAATCTTCAGCCATTGGCGGCGGTTCGATTGATCGTAATGAACCTGAAAAATCGTTCAATTCTGATGATTTCAGAAAGAAGCAAGAAAAAGAGTGGAAGCAAACGTTTGCCCACTTTGGCTCAAGGCTGACACATTTTTATATCTAACAGAGGATTTTTGAGAATTTTTCAGATTTTCAAATTGGGGCTCCAATGTTAGCGTTTCGTGTATTTTTCAAAAAATGGCGGCGTTCGAGAAAATCTGGAAAAAAATTCAGAGCGTCTTTTCGAGCAGGTACAATAACATAACAAACCATGGCCCGAATCGAAAAGGGTCAGGGTCAAACGTTCCCTGCTTAAAATTTCCGATAGAACGATAGAATCCGGGTACAAAAACCGTATACGGTATACGGTTTTTGTATCCGGATCCTATAAAAATCGTATACCGTATACGGTTTTTGTACCCGGATTCTATCGTTTCTATCGGAAATTTTATGCAGGGTTTACCGAGTTTACGTGGAATTCTTTACCGAGAAAAAAAATCATTTGGATCAAATGAATTTCAATTTGGTGAAACGAAAACGAAGTGAAATGTTGATTGAATGAACAAGATTATACAGTCGAATCAAAACTGAAAAAATGGTTGTGACGACTACACGCAGCATTTGACTCAAATAGCAAAATGTTGCTAGACATCAATTTTCAATTGTCGGAACGGCCACATTTGGTTAATTCAAGTGTATCACTATGTTGATTTTATGGGATAAATCATTACCTCAATACAATCATTGATTGACTTCGAACGTTATCAAGCTATAAGTTAACATAAACCTGTGCTTGCAATAAATAGGTTATTAGTTGGGACAGCCATATACAATGAATTCATCGCTCATAATGCTTCATTCAATGCATATGGTATGATAAGCGTGAAATTACATAATCAAGATTTTTATATTAGAAAAACATCGCATTGTTTCGGCCGGGATTCGATCCGGGACGCACGCATTCGCGCGCATTATACTAGTCGCACGCTCTACTGGCTACGCTAAACTAATTATTGGAATGAGTTATCACTTTTTCGTATTTATTTTGAATTTGGCATCTGTCTCGAGGATATCATATCATTTTAATGCAAGTAAGATATCTTAACTGAACATCCGAATTGCAAATATTTCCTTAATTCAATTTCCTTTCTAGAGTTTCGGAAGTCCTCAAGAATAAAATTCAGCTCAGACTTGGCTACGTTTTTGTGTACGCAATTTGAAATACTGAAATCATTCCAAATAACCCTTACACATTCAATTGGTTCAACCCTGAACATAGGCAATAAAGGAATAGTTCGCATAATCATAGAAAAAACAATTCTATGAATCCAATTATATTGTTGAATGAACAACATATCATGTTGATAGAATGAATTCGCTCACATGTAAAGTAAGCGTCACAGTTTTGTTGATATGTAACTGTTTCACATGTTTCAAGCAACAGAATATAGTCCAGTCAAATAGGCCTAAAGTGGCATTTCGTACATCTAATGTTTCGTTTGAGGACGTTCACAACAAAGTCGGCACTGGCGCCTCAAATTACTTTGCCGACTTTGTTGTGAACGTCCTCAAACGATACATTAGATGTACGAAATCTTTGAGGACGGTCCTCAAAGTATGCTGGTGTCCCCAAATTATACTTCATAACATCTGAAATAGTCCCGGAACGAAACGATAATAGTATATTGTGATACAAGTACGGAAAGTAGGCAATATCCGACGAGTGTCGTTTGCAGCACGAGCCGAAGGCGAGTGCCGTAATGACACGAGACAGATATTGCCTATCCGCACGTGTATCACACGATATTTTTTGTAACTCCTTGCGAAGAAAGTTTGATTTGAGGGACAGATTAATTATTAAATATAACCTCACATCGTGACTGTCCGCCGCCATGACACAGTGTGCGAAAAAAGCACTAGTGCGTAAAGTTGAGTCAACAAAAGCACTAGTGCGGAAAGTAGAGTATTTGCGGTGTGCGCATGCGCTCACTCTGCTTTTGTTCATTCCTCGGAAATAGGGTATTTTACGCGCGCTACACAAGCCACGAAAATCAAACTTTCGAAGCAGGTGTTGCAAAAACAAATTTATATACATATATATATATGATATTGATTGATTTCCCGCACGGCCTTATTCGCTCACAAGGAAGTATGCCGAAAGTCCATAATTTTTTCAGACTATTCTGAATCAGGTCGAGTCTTTATATATTTTCTCTCATTTTTTGTCGCCCCACGAGGAGACCCAGGCTCTCGCCCAGGCTTCGTCAGAGGGATAAAATAAAACAAAATAAAACGAAATAAAATAAAATAAAATAGAATAAAATAAAATGAATATAAAAGGAGAAAATACAAGAGTACAAAAGCAATCGCGGCAGAATATATATCGGAAAGAAGAATTCAGATCACGGTTCAATTGCGACATGTTTCAATAACTCGCTTGTTGCGGCGTAGATTCTGGATACATATTATTCACATGTCACTAGTTACTATAGACTATAGAGACATACATGGATGTCTATATGGCAAGGGCTGACTTGTCGGTGTGGATTTATGCATACATATAGGGGCGTAATATGCTGACTAAAGTACGATCATTAAAAAAAAAAAAAACAATCCATCCTGTTGGATATTAAGAAGGCGAAGTTATTAAGGTGCTGCCGGACGCAATTTCACCGAACCTGACCAGAGCTGCCAACATCTTTAAAAAAGGTGCTATTAAACGGAATATCTCTGCCTGGGCACCGAAATCAACGAAACAAAATGCCCCGCGCAAATTCAGGCGCGATTACGAGCACGTACGGCCCAAAACATGTCCGTTTTGAGTTGAAAAAGACAAGTTATCCATGTAAAACGCTTATTTTTTACACTTGGCGATTTTCTATAGGGCTTTTGTGGTGTCGGTGACGCTTCCGAGATGGCGTGGCGCATGAATCTACGACTCGGATCAGTGTTCGATAAATTGGATAAAATCAGCTGTCAGTGATAAATATGCGTGTATTCTAAAATTGTCATAGAATGTTGTTATTGTGATCAGGATACACAGAAGACTAACCAAGCCATAACGTTTGGTAAGTGCATCAACAAAATACAGTGGTGGTATACCTTACGTCATTTATATTCACCTTCGTTAGGTTAGGTTTGATTCGATTCTGTTCAATTTATCGAACAGTGATCCGAGTCGTAGATTCGTGCGCCACGCCATCTCGGAAGCGTCACCGACACCTCAAAAAACCCTAACTCACCATTATTCCAGCGATAGAAAATCGCCAAGTGTAAAAAATAAGCGTTTTACATGGATAACTTGTCTATTTTAACTCAAAACGGATATGTTTTGGGCCGTACGTTTTCGTAATCGCGCCTGAATTTGCACGGGGCATTTTGTTTCGTTGATTTCGGTGCCCAGGCAGAGATATTCCGTTTAATAGCACCTCTTTTAAAGATGTTGGCAGCTCTGGTCAGGTTTGGTGAAATTGCGTCCGGCAGCACCTTAATGCACAAATGAGTCAATCCACGTCAAGCGGGACACCTTTTTGACCGCATGTTCTTGAGAATCGTCGTAATTTTTTTTACATATTCTCTGGGTAAAATGAATGCATGAAACATTTTTCTTTTTTTTTTCTTCAACTCGAAGGGCTTAGAAGATACAGGGGGTTAAATTTTCGAAAAAAAAAAAACACCAAAAATCGGAATCACGCTCTTCTTTGAACGTTATTATCTCCGGTTCCCTATGTCGTACAGACATCGTCAAAAACTCATTTTGAAGCTCTTGAATCGCACTTTCATGTTATGAATTTTCAATTCATGTCATGAACAATTTTCTATTTCTTATTAACAATTATATTTTTTAAACGTGATTTTCGAGATGATTACACCCTTCGAAAATTCTAAAAAAAATATGAGCGTGTTCCTTGATTAATTTTCTACAAAATCTGTAATTTTCAAAATGGAACTCCGATGGAAACTATATTTAAAAAGCGATTGACCCGCGCGGGACGTCGCGCGCGGCTGTCTACGCGGGCGCGCCGAGACCGAGGCTTGTTCGCTTTACATGTAAAGAATATATGAGGGCATATTACGATCAAATTCATCAAATCCAATAATTTACCGAATTATTCATTCCATTTCATGCTGAATACTCGACTTGAAACTATAAAAATATTAGTGTGGAGATACAAACTTGACTAAAATCTTGAAAATAACTGGTAAACATAACGTACTTTTTGATCCCATCAAACGGAATACGACACCGTATTATTCGATCGATTACGTACTCAATTAATGAATTTGAAATTTGAATACCTACAATGTACAAGTGATTCGAAAATAATTATTTTGAAGGTATAATAGTCCCCCCTTAAGATTCCAGTGAAATGTAGAGTTCTCGTGGTTAATAATCGAGTAATTTTAAATTCAATAATTTAGTACGTAATCGATCGAATAATACGGTGCCATATTCCGTTTGATGGAATCAAAAAGTATGTTATGTTCACCAGTTATTTTCAAGATTTTAGTCAAGTTTGTACCTCTATAGGGGAGAGCAGGGCAATGTGGTCATGCGGGGTAAAATGACCATCTCAAATATTTTCCACTCTAGAACGCTGTATTGCACCAAGCGTTTGTGCCGAAGTACTTCGGCAAGTTCTTCGGCACAAACGCTCGGTGCAAATACAGCCTTTTAAATATTGCTCAAGTGGAAAATATTTGAGATGATCACTTTATCCCGCATGACCATATTGCCCTGCTCTCCCCTACTTATATTTTTGTAGCTTCAAGTCGAGTGTTCAGCATGAAATGGAATAAATAATTCCGTAAATTATTGGATTTGATGAATTTGAACGTACAATATGCCCCCCTATATTCTTTACATGTAAAGCGAATAAGCCTCGGTCTCGGCGCGCCCGCGTAGACAGCCGCGCGCGACGTCCCGCACGGGTCAATGTCTTTTTGAATATAATTTCCATCGGAGGTCCATTTTGAAACTTACAGATTTCGTAGAGAATGAATCAAGGAACACGCTGATATTTTTTTTTAGAATTTTCGAAAGGTTTAATCATCTCGAAAATCACGTTTAAAAAATATAATTGTTGATAAAAAATAGAAAATTGTTTATGACATGAATTGAAAGTTCATAACATGAAAGTGCGATTCAAGAGCTTCAAAATGAGTTTTTGACGATGTCTGTACGACAAAGGGAACCGGAGATATTCACGTTCAAAGAAGAGCGCGATTCCGATTTCTGGTGTTTTTTTTCGAAAATTCAACCCCTTGTATCTTCTAAGCCCTTCGAGTTGAAGAAAAAAAAATAAAAAGTTTCATTAATTCATTTTACCCAGAGAATATGTAAAAAAAATTACAAGAGAATCAGAAACATCGAGGAATATTTTTGGCCAAATCCGTCCCACTTGACGTATAAGCATGAAGACCCCAATAAAGGAAGAATGAACCGTCCCTTTGAAGACCGCGAATATAGGTAAAACTAAGATCGACAAAGTATGGACCCTTTCCATACGGACATTCACACGTTGTAATTCGAACAGAATAAATTAATTTCGATGCTTGTATCGCATTGCTAAAGCTATCATACCAAATTTATCACTCAGACTGTATAAGTATACTGATCACAAAATATGCTATCCATATTAAAGTGCTAATTAGTGTACACTGTATATACATTATACATACACATGTATGTTGTAAAACCATAAGTATTTTGTATCACAAGTATAGTAAAATAATATTCAAAATGTATTTAGCGTGCTGGCATGAATAAATTGTTATTGCGTTTGGCCTACGTTTTGATGAGGATTTGTTAACGACTTACAGATATTGACAAGTCACGTAGACAATCCAGGTCATAAGATTCGCCCAGTTTGCACGTACGCGAAAAATTCATTCATTTCTTTGATACTCAGGTTTTTTTTCGTATGCATGTGCTTATAGTCTAATTGGGAGACCTTTTTAAAGGCTCTACATCGGCAACATAAGTTGGCAATCCGTGATATCTATCTTTTGTATTTCATTAACGGGACAATTATTCTGTTAGAATGACAAAAACTTGAAAAATTTCGTGTTTATGGAACACAGAATCTTTCAATTATTTATCTGCCCATGATTATGCACGGAGAAAAGTATTTCATGAAACTTTACTGAACTGTTGAGCAAAGTTGGGATATAGAGACAAGTTGGGGATTTTTTCACAACTTTGTAGTAATCAGTGACATACTGAACGTTATAAAATACATGACAGTTCGGTAAACTTTAATATTGTACAGTAAAATTTACATATGAATCATCAAATAGTCTCGAACTAGTCTCTATATCCCAACTTTGCTCAACAGTTCAGTAAAGTTTCATGAAATACTTTTCTCCGTGTGCATATTGTTTTTGTCATCCTTCTAAAATGAATATTTTTTTCATAAAATTCTATTCCACAACTGTTACTATGTCTTCAAATTGTCAGGATTAGTCCATAGTGGATGAAGCTTGAGCCTCTTATTGAACAATTTATGGATATATATATCCATAATTAATGTCATATCTCTGTTCTACAACTTTACAATAGCGTACAATAATCCACTCCTTCCAAGCCATAATGGTGAAGTAAACGTTATCTTCGATCTAATATATCGCAGATCTTTACGCAATACAAAGTGATCGCAGCACGACCGCATCGAGCCGCAAACTGGCTCAAGTATTTCATGCTGTTAACTACCAGCAATAATTATTAATCTTCAAACAAAGCTAATTTCACTTTGTAATTATACCAACTAATTGGGTAGTGAAAATTCCGCAATTGATTTCCATCGTAGCAACGGGGAAACAGCGACGAGAGAAGCTCTGTCAAGTTTAAGGACGTTGCCGATTCAAAGATCCCGGGCTCCTCGGCTTCCTCGAATAAAATGCAAGTGGTGAGGGTTATACCTTTTAGTTTATACGCCTAGGGCCTAGGCCGCCTGCGAGCCTAGCGGTGGCGCATGCGCGCGACTGTATCCTGCGCAAACAATAGATGATTCGCTACTTCACTGATTATTTCTCACTTGTTGATCCAATTTCATCGATGTGGGCCTTTGATTATAGATAAAGGATGTAGCCAAAAAATAGTAGTCGTATGATGTTTAAAAATCATTCCTTCGTCGCAAAAATAGCTTACTTTTGAGACAGTTTTTCGCGAAACTGAAAGTGAAATTCAAGATTAAGTTAATCGAAATAGTGAGAGAAAAAACATCCTTCATCTGTGAAATGACTCCCTAAACGCTTCATTATCTTAAGAAACGGAGAAACAAGGGAAAAAAGTCACGAGAGTTTGCCCGAGCGTACTCAGTGAACCATAGGCAACGCCCTTGGCGGAAGGAGGTATTCGGAGCCACTGTACTCGCGTCAATTTTAAAGATTTTTTACTTTGTTTGAATGGACTAAGTGCCTGTTATAGGCAAGTACTTCTATCGAGGTTGACGCTGCGGATATTTAACATTTTTCATAATCAAAAACACAATAGACTCCGCGGCACCCTCGGCTTTGTGATGGCTACTGTTTTGTCAATAAAAGTGGTAGCCCTTAATCGTAAACTATAGCTACACTTAAGGGCGCAGTGAAGAGACGTTTTTATCACACCCTAGCGTAACGTAGACCCATCTTCATTTTCGCACGGATTTATAGTGGTATTTGATATCGTAAATTATTGAGGAACTGTATTAAAAACATTTCGTTCTTGTTAGAGATTCAACCTTGAATTACGTTACTTCGTTCATTATGCATTTCATTTCACCCAAAATATGCTATTCAATTCATCCTTTTATGACTTATCGTCCTTTCGGACATGTAGTCGAAACCCAAAATATGCTAGTTCTCGCAATTCCCGCCTCGGCCGTGGAGTCTATATTGAGGCGTCTTTCGTGCTAGAATATGTCGATGCTTGATATCGATTAGCCCCACATCGCACGATGGCCTTCGCCGGAAACATTACAAGTCCGACAAATCGCTCGGACGTTCGTTAATTGGAAATATTTTTAGGCACTCTAGTTCCATTTTTATATGAGCATCATATGTTTCATTAAATTATTGGAATTTTCGAAAATGTAATAAATGACAAATTATGCATGGACTATTTCACCTCAAGTCGACGTGTCTCCAGTCCCTGATAATTCCAGTGTTCCTCTTTTTTCATATGTATGCATACAGTACGGAAAGAATCGACTACTTATACAATTATTGCTTTGGTGATTAGTCTTCTGGTTCAGACTGGTTGGAATATTGAAATTTAGAAGTTTTCGTTGACAAGAAGTTTTTAAACGCGTATGACTTGAATTCTGTCAGTCCCTCCGGATGCATCAAGAGGTTGAAATTTATTCTCTCTTGAGCCTGTTTTTTGTAAGTACCTAATGTTCACAAAATTCTTCAAGCCCTGTATTAGGTGATATTTTCGAATAAAAATTAGAAGCCTTTTTTCTCCGAATAATAGGCCACCTTCGATTTTATTGAAATTTTCTGTGGTAGATAGCAATACTCCTTGTTCGGAAATTAAAATCATTAAGAAATTAGTGAAACCCAAATACGAAACGAAGCGTCATGAAAATAAAACTATGAAACGATTGTGAATTATAAGTAGTTTCATATATTCAAATAAATTCCACATTTTGATTTCGAATACAATACGGTTTGTATTCAACTCGCCAATCTCCAAAATCAACCGTGTCAGAAAAAAAAAAAAATCTATCCGGTCCAGAATGGATAATTTATAACCGTTATTCATTATTCGCTATGGAGGGAGGAATTTTTTTTATTTTCTTTTACATGAACGATAGTGAAAATAGATTATCTACATACAAACTATACTATATTCAAGACTGAAATATAGAATTTATTCAAATAACCCATTAACCCATGGCCATTTCAACTTACAATCCGTTCATCGTTTCATTTTTGGGACGTTTCGTTTCGCTTTTTCCTTTCGTCAATTTTCAAATGATTGTAACTTCTGAACAAAGAATGTTGGCATCTGCCATACAAGGTCTTGAAATTCACGTAATTTCTTTGTAAAATATCGTTCAAAAACTTGAATAAAAGCTTTTAACTTTTAATCAACAATGTCACCTGATACTAGTGTTGAGGGAAGAAAAAAAAAAAAATTATTTGTAAAAAGTACATATATTCGAACAAAGAGAAATTCCAACAATACAATTCCGAAGTAGATATAATAGAGTATGAACTTTCTTTTTCGTTATAATGTATGTATATACAAATGAAACCATTGTTACAATCAGTTTAAAACGTAGACCAAGAGGTAACCTCTAACTGTAATTACCTTAACGTGATTTGATAAACTCCCTAGTGAAAAAAACAGTTTAAGTCTACAGTATAAATAGATCGTTAAATCTCATTCAAAACTTTCATGAGAACGCTTACATCATTTTACACCATTTAGCTTGGAAGGAACGGCCGGTAATAAAAATAACAAAAATTGAAAAAAAAAAAAAAAAACCGGTACATGGATACGAGTAATATATCCTCTCCGATAATCTTTTTAATTTGTTGCAAATGAGAGGTGATTGAAAGTTGATTTATCCGAATCTAGTTTCTGGTTGAAGTTTTACATCATATCTTGAATTATGAATTACTGAGTGTTTTCCTTTCAGTCTATCCCCTTTAAGAATGATCTGCATGACGTAATGTATCTCTTAATTTCAGGGTAGTAAAAACCTCCTACGTTAAACTCAAACTATAGAGCTGCATTATATTAATATTCTCGAGTATGCATAATGGTAACGCAGTAACGCTCGAGTTCAAAGTAATGAGAATATACGTTATTTTCGCTCACCTCCTTGCAGCTGCGGTTCTCCAAGCTCGACGTAAAACAAAGCATCCTTTTCGTAGGAGTCCTCCTCGATTATCGTCAATGTTATCACCTTCCTGAAACCATGTGAGCATACATTAAGGACGTTGATTAAGAAGTCGAAGATTTCCCATACTGACTAAGAGTCATGAGTGGTGGGGGAATCTTACATTCCTACTCCCTACTGTCACTGACGATCAGTAACATATTCACTGATTGTCAGTGATTTTGGTATGCTTATAACTGCCATCAGTGACTTTTCACTGATTCAGATTTAGATAGTAGGCTGTCCGTGGGCCCAGTATAGCGGCATGTGCTCGCGACTGCATTTTGTGGAAACAATCGTCTGTCTAAAGCTTCGCTATTTAAGTGAGTATTCCTCAGTCGTTTATCCGATTGCATCGATTTGCGTCTTTATTGATAGATACAGGATACAGTCAGGGAATAGCCATCGTAAGGTGTTGAAAAAAAATCACTGCAAAGATCGCTTACTTTGAAGACTGTTATTCGTGAAACTGAAAGCGCAATCCAGGAATACATCCTCCATCTGTAAAATGACTCCCTGAAAAGTTAATTATCTTGAAATCGGAAAAAAGAGAAAAAAAAGTCACTAGAGGTCGCACGACAATTAGTTGACCTGATCATTTGCCAATGATCTGTAGAGGTCGCTTGGATTCGCCGCAACTGTTATGAAATACTATCCGTGGATGACAAATTTTCTGTATCGATTTACAAATTTTCACAGAACAATAAGAAACTTTTGTATTGTGAGTGAGACATATAATGACGTGATTGGCCTTTGATATAATAACAATTCTAACAATACCGAGGCCCGGAAATAACTCGACGATTCTCTCGGAGTTTGGGCAAGAATAAGAAGATGAAGAAGACGCGGACGAAGTAGAATGAGAAAATGAACAGAAAGCTCGAATGCCCTCGAGCCCGTTTACATGGTACACGTCGTTCTCCATCCCTCCAGATGGCTCAAGTGGCAAACCAAGACGGGGTGGAACGGGGAGTCCAAAAAGAGCTTTGTTAACAGTTTCCCTTTAATTGTAAAGTATACGTATTCGGCGGCTAGAGAGCAGTTCGCACAGTCAAAATTAAAACATCAAAGCGAATTGTAGATCAACGCTTATCATACTGTCGAGGTGTAAATTGGCATTTACTTTCGTACGTGACCTCGGTAAGCTTGTCCTCTTCAACCCTCGGTGGGGCACCAATTTCTACCCTCGATGAACCTATATAAAGTCTTATGACGCCCTTCTCCTAAGAGCTCGTTACCCTTCGTCATCCCTCATAGTTTCATCTCCTCCCACAAGCTATACCTAAGGAAGACACGGAATATTGTCAGCCCCTCGCGAAATAAAATTTAATTGATTGATTTCAATTCATAGCAACGTAGTTACGTGATTTTTCGCAGTTCGCTAAATGCAATAATTGAATTTTTTTTATACATGAACGTCAAGGCCGATTTTGCTACCTATGTTTGGAGAGCAAAGAGCGGTTTTACGGACCAGAAAGTTTTTCCTACCAGCCTTTTCTCCCAGTCTTTGCTCCCAGTCTTTTCTCTTGATTTGACTCAATCGGTACAGTCACGTCTTCAAAAGCGGAAGAAAAGACTGGTAGGAACTTTCCGGTCGATCAATTCGCTCTACCCGAAAACAGGTAGCAAAATCAGCCTCCGTTCATGTGTAAAAAAAAAATATCGTGTGAACCACGGAAGCAACGTTTTCGCTCCCTTGGTGCACAATATACTATTACCGTATCAAAAAGTTCGGGTTAAGAACAAGTTTAATTTTCGGAATGTCCTATGTGCCGAATGTTTAGCTAATAGCAATCGAAAACTTGCTAGAAATTTGAAACAAACATTGCCAAT
This sequence comes from Tenthredo livida, assembly GCA_963992785.1. NCBI lineage: Eukaryota > Metazoa > Arthropoda > Insecta > Hymenoptera > Tenthredinidae > Tenthredo > Tenthredo livida. The sequence continues at coordinate 9,509,618 of OZ023073.1, forward strand.
GAATACATTTGATTAGGCGCGTCCTATATACGACATTTTCTGGCAATGTTTGCTGTCGACTAACTAGTTACAAGTTTCCAATTTGATATAAACTCTGAAATACAAGAGTGAGACGATGTTGTTTGGATTATACGTTAAATCCTCAGATGCGAGAGCAGCATTAAACTGATTCGAATCTACTCCTAATTAGGCGCAAACAAAGTTAGTTTTATTTTAGTAGAGAGTGGAGGAGATAGGTATAAGGTACGATGAAATTTCTGCAAAATTTCCGTACTCTGAAATGGGGTCTGCGCATTGTTCGTAGGATGGTTTTAATCAGTTTTACCCAAGCGTAATAATGAGCTAAATTCTCGCGGCTATGCTATGGATGATCAAGAGACTCGGTAGAGTCTCGTGCAAAGTACAATAAAAAAAAATATTTATCATATATATATTAGGTATGTACCTACGCCGCGCGAGACTCGACGAGTCTTTATACCCGCACGGGAGCTAAACGGCGTGGTGGGGACACATCCCCATTCCCCTCATATCTTGCGTCTCGCAATATTCATGTGATTGAAATATTTATCTCAGATTGTGAGCACGAAGAGCTTTTGTCCGAGTCCAACTTCGATTGAATCAGCTGAAATATGATTATTTTTTTTCAAATTTCTGAGTACTCGGTCCGGTCAAAAATTTTTCGTCGTCTGCACCGCCTTCATCTTCTTCTTTTTCCCTTCTTCTAGGCTTTTCCCGTGCATCGGAGGTAGCCAATTGACCGCCTTCAGCCAGATCTTACCAGTCCACTAAAGCTATGCGGATGAGAATGAGAAAAGAGGGGCTTCCACTAGACAGCAGAGATACAAGTACTCAACATCAGTTGTCAGATGGCGCTCTAGTCAACGCTGTTGACTAGAGTCCCTAGAATAAACAGAGTCTAGCAAATGCATGACTCTTTTTTATTGGTCAGTTTGAACTCGCTCAAACATGGCTGCCGATCTAGTGACTTTTGTCTAGTAACAAGCTTGAACCTGGCATTCTACCCTCGACTTCCACAGTCCTCAACCTCATGTCGTGGAGTATGGACTTGCTGTTAATGTAAGTTTACATTCAACATACCATGCTGATTAGCACAATAAAGCACAATAATTCGGAATAAGTATTTCCGTGTTCAATATTTATTTCTACAATACCCCACCCGCAATGCGCGCGACAATTCAAACATCGCGCGTACAACTCGCTCAGACACACGGAGAGAAATTTGGTACGCCACCTATACTGCGACCGATAGGTGCTATCCTTTTTAAAGTACAGCAGCGTCACTCGCATGGGTATAATGTACAGTCCAAGCTGGGAGCGCTACTGTACCAAGAGGCACACATTGTATACTAATCGGCCGGGCGAGCAGCTATTCCATATTTTGGTATAACTGCTCTCCCTTGTTCTAACTTTTGGTGCAGCAGCTCTCCCAAATAAGTGCGTATCAGCTACCAAAAGTAAGGAACAGCAGCGCCACCACGCGTGGCACAGCAGGCGTACCGAATTTCTCTCCGTGCATGGCGTCGCGTTTGCTAGACTCTGTTTATTCTAGGGACTCTACTGTTGACGTAAGATCGAGAATCGATTGCCCAAGACCGCGGACAGACCATGGAGTAGGAGACATATCTCCCTATACACGCTGTACTGAAAAAGTGGCACGATTTTTTCACGTAATAGATGGCGCTGTTAGCAATAAACCAACACGGACTTCCTGTGAGCGGGGAATTTTAAACATTAAAAAACTTGAATTTCGACAGCGCCATGATAAATCACGAATCACAAAACATGTTATACGCAGACGCAGGCTGAAGTACGATATGTATATCGACGACGGCGCCATCTATAGCGTAAACCACATTTTACTTTGAATATAGGTCTCCTTCTACTCCACGGGACAGACGGACTCCCAAGATTCTATAATTCTAGCTGTCGGTAGCTATCAGTTCTGTTCATATTCGTACATCTTGATATTATGCAAATTTTTTGCTTCTTTACGCTTCCTATACTCACTTATTATCATGAAATTCATATTTAAAGTGGAGGGCGAAATTCTAACAATCTCTTATGAAATGATAAAGCGCGCAATTTTGAGGTTGGGTCATGGAGTAGAAGGACACCTATCCCCCTATATCTATCTATCTATCTATCTATCTATGCACGCTGTATCGAAAAAGTGGTACATTTTTTGCACGTAATAGATGGTGCTTAACGCGGACTTCCTGTGAGTGGGAAAATTTACCATACAGTAAGTGACGTCATATGATGCCTTGGAGTGCGCGCGCAAGCGTTTTGCAGGAAGTTCGGGACTGGTTACTCGCAACAGCGCCATCTATAGCGTAAACCACATTTTACTTTGGAGATAGGTCTCCTTCTACTCCATGGGTTGGGTTATAGGTACGGTTATTGAAACGTATGAGTTTTAGTGTACAGCATTGATAAATAAATGACAAAGCTTTCATTCAACGTGGCAGGTTTTCAATATAGTATTATTATTTATTTCAGAATATATTATCGTATATTCGATGTGTCAAATATATCATATTCAGTACATGCACATAAGGTCATATCTTCATGGCTGGTTTATGCAGCGCCGTTACTTGACTTGATTTAAGAATTGACCAATCAGGAGGCTGCTTTAGCCACACTCCAGGTGAATCGAGCTTCCTGATTGGTCAATCCTTAAATTAAGTTGAGTTACGGCGCTGCATAAACCAGCCATTACAGTGCTTGGAAATTAGCAACGAATGATAGCGTATGTGATTGTTTCAGGCTTCTGTGCTTTTAACACATTTATATTATTGGGAAAAGATCGCAAAGTACTTTTGTACTAGTTCAAATTTCAAATACCAGATGGAGAATGCGTCTCCCCTATAAGAATACATGGCCCGTTGGAATAGTACTGGTTTTGACCACGGGGTGGCTAAGCCTAAGATACATTTACCAATACTACTACATTTAACATCACTGCTTATCAAGGGATTTAGATGGTATGAAATGCATCACCGTACACGCATTGAAATACTCATAGAAACAATTGGCAGAATGTTGACCACCGAGCGAGAATATAGGGAAACCTAATCGAGCGAGTGTAGCGAGCGAGCACAATTATTAGGTAGTTTTCAAATTATAGTACCACATTCGACATTGATGCTTATTGAGGAATTTAGATGATATAAAATGCATCACCGTATACTTGCCGAGGTTGATTCTGGCCCGGAAGTGATCAGGTTGGCGTGTTAAATCATATACCAAACAGTCACTTCCCGGACAGAATCAACCTCGCCATGTGTACATGCATTGAGATATCATAGAAACAATTGACGGAATGCTGACAGCTGAGTGGGCCTAACGAGCGAGGATATAGGAAGACCCAGTCAAGCGAGCGAGCACAATTTTCAGGTGGTCAAGCAAGATTTTACGAAAAGTAGTGAAATCAACCCCAAAAAGCAGTTCTGGTGCAAAAACCCTACGCCACGTACAATAATGATCACTACCCCCAAAAAAATCTACCAACAAAAATTCCCTCTTGACAAAAGTGGTAGAAACAATTGACAGAATGCTAACTGAGCAAGCCTAGCGAGCGAGCACAATTTTCAGGTGGCCAAAATTTTACAAAAAGTAGTAAAATCAACCCCAAGAAGCACCTCTGGTGCAAGAACCTTTCGCCAAGTACAATAATGTGATCGCTACCCTCAAAAAAATCTACCAACCAAAATTCCCCCTTGACAAAAGTGGTACTATAAAAATGTCTACTTACAAAAGGATTGAAATCAGATACAATTGCCAAGTACATGTCTTCTGTATAATATATACCGACTCGTAATGAAAGAAGTCCGAAATTAATCGGAAAAAAATAAAAATTCGGAGGTAGTGGTACTTGGCGGGCCTATTGTAGACAAGTACAAGGAAACAGCAATCGAACTACCGTGATGTTATGAGGAAGCCGAACGATGGCCGCACTATAGTTCGACCAACACACGCTCGCGTTGCGTACGTGAGCTTCTACTCGCTGCCAGTGACTGCCAACTCGATTCGCCTGGCGCTTTCTTCGAGGCTCAAGGATACTCAACTATTGGGAACTCCCCAATCGAATCACGACGTCTGGTGGTTAGAATTTTAACTATTAATAGCTTACAAATTTATTGTGTTTGCATAAGTATTTGTAGTCACTAATACTATATCATATGTGTACATACATAAAAGTGTAAGCTACTTTCCGACAATTTTTCCTAAGCCACGCCTCCGTGTGAGTTCCCAATAGTTTAGTATCCTTGAGGCGCCGGAAAAATCAAGTTGGCAGTCACTGGCAGCGAGTAGAACCTCACGGACGCAACGTGAGCGTGTGTTGATCGAACTATAGTGCGGCCATCGTTCGGCTTCCTCATAACATCACGGTATGTCAATAATATTATAGTGCTATGAAATATTGACCCGCCAAGTACCACGTGCTCCAAATTTTTATTTTATCGAAATATTTCCGACTTTTTTCTTACGTGTCGATATAATATATTATACAGAAGACATGTACTTGGCAATTGTATCTGATTTCAATCCTTTTGTCAGGAGAAAATTTTATAGTACCACTTTTATCAAGGGGGAATTTCGATTGGTAGATTTTTTCGAGGGTAGTGATCACATTATTGTACTTGGCAAAAGGTTTTTGCACCAGGGATGCTTTTTAGGGTCAGATATTTTCAGAGTGTTGTTCACGAAGAGAGGGAAGAAAGTATCTAGTGGAGGAATTCCAAAAGCTAAATATAGTCGAATGTCATTTTCTTGTATTTAAATGACGAACGAACGGCAACAGTTAAAGCTGCTTTCGAGCCAGAAAGAACCGCCAAATTGAAGTAGCTACGAGAAAATTTGAGGTGGGGAAAACGAGGTAACTACGATGAGAGCATACTCGACGGTTACCCTCCTCGTCGCGGCGTTGTTCTCGTGCCTTCACAAAGCCACTCGGACTCGCTTGCTTATCTTACGGAAACAATCACGCGAAAAAATTCCGAGGAGGCAACCCGTGCCGGGACACTTCCCACGTTAGCCTAGAGGCAAGGGTGTCTTCACAAAGTGCCGAAAGTGCAAGTTAAATCCAGGTGGCGATACGGGTAATAATTTTGTGGGGTAATGGCGATGAACTGTCACGGCGGTGTGTAGTGAGCATAGACTGATACAGGGTGATTCAGAAGTCGTGACGAATCTTTTGAGGGGTTAATCCCTGTCAAAATTGGAATCGAAAGTTCCTCAGCCATTTTTCCCAAAAATTATTTTTTTTTCCTTGGAATTGTTTTTTTATTCTTTTCATATCATTTGTCAATTTTAAAGAATCCCAAATTATGCCTTGAGTTTTCTTCTTTCAATATTAGAAAGATTCCGCGGCGAAAGTTTCTTATTTCGTGGAAGATGTTAAAAAATGTGTTATGGTTCCAAGGAAAAAAATCATTTTTCGGAAAAATGGCTGAGGATCCGTCGATCCCAATTTGACAAGGATCAACCCCTCAAAAGGTTCGTCACGAATTCTGAATCACCTTGTAGCGATAGACTGCACGCTACTATGAAAGGACCTGAAGCAGTCATTAGAAAAGAATAGTTTTTCGGTGGCAGCGCGCACCGGTACTTATAAATAAATCGTTTTCACATAGTCTTCAAAGTTTCTCCATCCTTTTGACTTAACGATTTTGTAGAGAATTGATCAACGAATACGCTCATATTTTTTTCAGAATTTTATCGGATGGTTCTTGCTTTGAAAATCACGTTTGAATAATATATTCGTTTATAACAAATGAAATTGTTTGTTACGCAGAATCAAATAAACGTATAATAATAGTGTCATTCGATAGCTTTGAAATGGTTCTTGACTGAAGTCTCTAGGATGAATACAATCAAAGATATGACCATTTGAAGAGGAGTATGTTTTCGATTTTTGGCTCTTTTTGCTGAATTTCACCCCCGTGTAACTTGGAAAATAGGGGCCAAAAAAAAAAAATTGTTTGATGAATTTATTTGTTCCATAGAACCCGTGAAAAAAATTATAGCGAAATCGGTAATATCGAGGTCATATTTTGATTTATTCAGTCCGGTCTGACGTGGAATGGCTCATATTAAGGTGCTGCCGGACAAGGATATAGTATCCTTGGCTGCCGGACGCAATTTCACCGAACCTGACCAGAACTGCCAACATCTTTAAAAATGGTGCTATTCAACGGAATATCTCTGCCTGGGCACCGAAATCAACCCAGCAAACACAGATTGCAGGGCCATTGCTGGATAGGTGGAGGAATGCCGATACTTGAGTTACCGAACCGCTGTCGGAAGACTGGTGATGGCCCTGTACCCTGGTGTCACAGTGGCCGACAGCTGGGCCAGTGCCGGCAGTGCCGGCAGTGTTATAACGGCCCAACGTTTGGCCAGCGCAAGTCCAGCAATGGCCCAAATTGGCTGTCGGGCAGTCGTCAATGGCCCAACAAGAGCCCAATATTTATCAGCTGATGACCCGATCATTCTATTTTTGTTTATTTTCGATATTATTCGGATAAAAAATATTTTTTTCACTAGTTAATTCTTTTTCGAGCGGTAGAGCACGCAGTTAATATTTTCTGGATGTTAGAAATCATCTCTTCAAAGACTAACTTTTTTGTTTGTTTTTGTGTGGGTCACCCATCCGAATTCTGGCCGCGGTTGAAGTTGCTTAACTTTGTTGATCGGCTGGTGTCCGGTGTTCATCTAGACCTAATGGTCACCTGTCACAATACTTAACACTTTTTGACTCGATGGGTCAACTTTGATTTGTGAGGATTTACATCAATATGTACTTGAAAAAATGAATTATAGAAGAATTTCACGATCACTTCGAAGATTTCTGATAATTAAATAGTATGTACTTTTATTCGATCGCATAGAAACATTCTTTGTCCGGTTAATTCGGTGAAAGTGTTAGGAATACTGCAGTCAGCAGAAGAGCTCATAGGGGAGAGCGGGGCAAAGAGGGCACCTCGGCCAAAAAACAAAAGATTCTTGGAAAATTTTCGATTTTTTTTTTCAATAAAAATTGTTTCCCGAAGAATTTGTTTTTTTTTCAAATTTAATTCCGAAAACTTAGCCAAGGTGGCCCCGGATCCCTGCTTCCCTCTTTGCCACCCTCTACCATACTATGTACGCCGGCGAATCAACGATCGGATGCCGGTAGAAAAGTGCGGGAATTGCCAATGCCGGGCCATCAAGATACAGATGCAAGTGTGTTTGAAGACGGCCAAGTGATGGCAACTCGGTTGTGGCAAGATGCAAAATGCCCTGCAGGAAAACGGTAGTTGGTAACCAGCACCGTTCCATCAATGGTTGGATTCTGGTAAAACTTCACCGAAATACCGCTATCTTACATGTAGTGGCGCCGCAAAGGCTTGCCTGGACCAGCACATTGCCAGCACTGCCAGTGCTGGGCCATCATGATTTCGGCAGTTCTGTGTTTGCTGGGAACGAAACAAAATGCCCCGCGCAAATTCAGGCGCGATTACGAGCACGTACGGCCCAAAACATGTCCGTTTTGAGTTGAAATAGACAAGTTATCCATGTAAAACGCTTATTTTTTACACTTGGCGATTTTCTATAGGGCTTTTGTGGTGTCGGTGAAGCTTCCGAGATGGCGTGGCGCATGAATCTACGACTCGGATCAGTGTTCGATAAATTGGACAAAATCAGCTGTTAGTGATAAATATGCGTGTACTATTCTAAAATTGTCATAGAATGTTGTTATTGTGGTCAGGATACACAGAAGACTAACTAAGCCGTAACGTTTGGTAAGTGCATCAACGAAATACAGTGGTGGTATACATTACGTCATTTATATTCACCTTGGTTAGGTTAGGTTTGATTCGTTTGTTGACAATAAATTATTTCGTTAGAAATTCGTTGGATGGCATGCCCAGCTGAGGAGTACACACGAAGAGTATTTGTGACAGCAAATATTTTTTGTCTTTGTACTCGTTTTCGAATCAGTAATTCGATGACGATGAACGTAGATTCGTGCGCCACGCCATCTCGGAAGCGTCACCGACACCACAAAAACCCTATAGAAAATAGCCAAGTGTAAAAAATAAGCGTTTTACATGGATAACTTGTCTATTTCAACTCAAAACGGACATGTTCTGGGCCGCACGTTTTCGTAATCGCGCCTGAATTTGCGCGGGGCATTTTGTTTCGTTGATTTCGGTGCCCAGGCAGAGATATTCCGTTCAATAGCACCTTTTTTAAAGATGTTGGCAGCTCTAGTCAGGTTCAGTGAAATTGCGTCCGGCAGCACCTTAAAGTGTCCGTTATTTTCCGAATTGACTTTTTCTACCTGGGTATGGGCCAAACTATTACTTTATAGCCTAAAAACAATTATGCTATTTTTTAAGCGCTATTAACCCCTGTCTGTAGGACGATACTTGTCCCCTTTGATTAACATGGGATTTTTGCCCTTTTTAGATTTTAATTTGTTTTTCTCTTACTACTTTCAGTACCTCATCAAACATTGTTGATTCTACAACTGTTCTGACCTCTTTGAATGGACACATTCTTACATTGGTGAAAAAAAATTTCATAAGTTTTAATTTTTTTTTTCCAATTTTTTTTCAATTTGAATGTATATAAGTGTGTGGTACAAGACTCAACACGCGCCATTCCCCATCCGATCGACGCGCATCAAAGAAGGCCCATTCCGTGCCCTTATTATAAAAAGTACAGTGTGCTACTAGGGGGGGCGGGGGGGGGGGGGGTGCCCCCCCCCTCTAGATACACAATATACTATTTTATCCGGATAATATGGAAAATAAACAAAAATAGAATGATCGGGTCATCGGCTGATCAATATTGGGCTCTTGTTGAGCCGTTGACCATATATATATCGAGGGCTAAGGACCAGAAAGGCGTAACCCACATTTTTTCGACTTTGTTGAATTTGCTGCCATAAGGGCGTATATCTGAAAATTTAACAAAAGTTACGCCCTACTGATCCTTAGCCCTCGATATATATTTATATTTATAAATTTATACTGGCCCAATGGCGATAGCCACACGTTGGGCCGAACTTATCATCCCAACTAATTACCAGTATTGGATCGGTATTGGCCACCGTCGCTGGGCCTGCACTCAAACCGTTGGATGCGGTGTCGGCCCAGTATTCGGCGGATTGTGAAACTCTACTTGGGTACTTATCACCTATAACAATGATGCGGTCATTCGGGCAAGACTAGCTCAACTATTGGCAATCGTATACTTTTCTTATTACCAACATAGACATAGCCAAATAAGTATACTGAAACTACCCCCAGCGAGTTTTTGAATGTGCTTGGCCAATTGTATCCTTACTGAAATAAAAAAATTTCCCTGAAATTTCAGCTCTCTGACCCAATTATTTCCCGACTAATCGAAAAGAATGTGATTTTCAGTTTCTATTTTTTCTTTCAACTTGGATTTTCATGATGGACTCTTTTTGATTTTTTTCTTCAAATACTTATCGCCAAAAAACATCAAACAAATAGCTTATCAAATATTTCGATACAAAATTTGATTTTCAACGAAGAAGCGAAAAATGCGAATGGCCTTTTCAATGTGTTTCTTTCGAGGTACAATTATAAAACTTTCACGAAATATTGGTCTTCTATGCATCTTTACTTTCAATATTTTTTATTTGGTGCTACATTGTGAGAAAAAAACCGTTTTTTCTTTTAAATATGTACATGTGACAAAAATGAAAATAGTGAAAAAACTTCGGAAACGAAACGGTTTTTTTCACAATGTTGCACCAAGTTAAGAAAAAAATCATAAACTGAGAATCACCTTTTTCGATTACTCCGGAAATAATTGGGTTACAGGCTGAAACTTGCAAGTTTGTTGTATTTTTTTTTTTTCAAGGATACAATAGGCTGAGTGTCATTCAGAAACTCGCTGGAGGCAGTCTCGGTACTATTCTTATTTGGCTATGTCTTTTAAATTATGTGTCTATCATACGTATAAATACGTTCGTTACATTGAATAATAAGACTTTCTAATTTCGAGTTGGGTTCCTTTTTTCATCAACGATCTAGAATTTTCTTCATAGTCAAGCTCCATCTCCAATCTCCAGAGTTCTCGAGCTGTATGATCATATCTATAATTTTCGACCATGAGGCCTTTGTATAGAAGCTGTCTTTCTATATGCCCTCTGCTGAACGTGAAATTTTTCAAGAAAAAGGGTTGAAATTCGTGCGTGAGTTTTCAGTGAAAGTAGGTCAATTTACCCTCTTCAAGATTATAAGACTTCCCATAGTTGATCTCCGCCGATAAGTCGACCTTTGCTTATCTTACGATGAGTGAGCCCAATTTGTTTTCTATACATATACCTATAGGTATAGATAGGTATGTATACATCCCTTGAAAGGCTTGTATCTAATCTGGCGAGCAACGATTCAGACACGCAAGCTACCCTCATTGTTCGAACGAGAAGATAACGCAACAAATTTTTACCCTCCACATAGCCAGGTAATATTTTTGGCCGTGCTTTTATTTATGTTTTATTTTGTTTCATACAGATTTCCATTTTTCAGAACGCGTTGCCATGCTGAAAGTTGGCGTTTAGACAGTTAAAATGCTAAAAATGATTTATTAGACCCAGCCTAAAGCTGTGCTAAGTCTCCATTCGTTCTCCAGAGTGACAGAATTGTTGTAAATTACTCCGAAAAATTTCCAGTAGGTCGAAACTTTAGAATTTATTGCCTACTTTCATGGCGAAGCCACATTGTTCACGTCCAACTTCCCGAAATCTCATCCTCCCTACACAATGACACTAGTGTCAAGCTCGCGATGTGTGTCAGCGATATTCTTGTGTGAAAATTCACAGGGTAGGTAATCGATCTAAGTTACGGTCGCGATATGCGTTATGAAAACGCGACCTTAGATACCGGACAAAGAGGATGAACGACGAAGAAAAATGGTCGTCTACGAAGCCACGTTTCTCGATTTTTATCAATAACTGAAAATAAAAAAGATTAGACCAAAATAATGAGTATTTGTTGCCAGGATTTCAGCAGTCAAAAAATCCAAAAAAAAGAACAAAAACTAGTATTTTAATATATTAGGAGTGGGAAGTTAATTTTTTTCAACGAACACAACAACTACTGGATCGATAATTCCGAAATTCAACCGGATTCAAGCTAGAGAAGATCCTATCGACTGAAACCAAAATCATAAAAATCCGTTGATCAGTTCTAGAAATATCGTCAACTAAAATGTTGGTCTTTAATGACTCAAAAACTACGGTACCGTTTGAGAACAAAATCTGATCAGTTGTAAGTTATGAAGAATCGTATCGATTGATACAAGTAAGAATGAAATCTGTTAATTCTTTCTCGAGATGAAGTGGGATCAAAAATTGATCACGCACACCCACACTCGAACGTCTATCAAAAAATGGACGGGGGTGATTCTGCGGATCTCATAACGTGGAGATCTGGCGAAAACTGAACTGTTCATTTTCGGGGTGATTTTATCATGTCCTTTTTCAAAACAGCAAGGACACCGCAAGAACAAACTTATCCATAGGGTATATGAGAGTGGCAAAAGCTCGGGAAAATGATTGAAGGGTGCCAGGTTTATAATCTCGATGATGTACTGTGTACAGTAGCTTCACGTCTTGACTGTTTGCACCGATTTTAAGTGCTGAGGCGTGGATGTTGTGGTATAAAATTGCAGGGTTCAAAATGTAAAGTGCGAAGCAGCTTAACATTTCACGTCTTACGTTAAGTCGCCCCAGAAATTGGATCAATTTCTTTCATGATATCAAACCGTAAGCATCATCTCAGTCACGCTAACGCTGATAAAAGTCTCGACGATTACACGGAGAGAATAATTATAGGAAGCGTTATCATACTGGTATAGGCCGATTGACTGATCGCGGACTTCTGAGGTCCCGTACTATAAGTATGGTAACCATTGCCTTACTTGTGAGAACGGTTACCATATTCGCTCCGTGTAGTAATAGCTGTTGTTTTATCCCCAGAAACCATGTTATTCCACTTTCCTGTATACCGAGAATATTCGGTGAGGGTAAACGACCCCCTTCCTACGGCAAAACCAACGCAGGCGCGCACCGCTTTCGTGAGGCTCGTTCGGGAGGGGATGCAATGCTACTGGGAACTCATTCCCAAAATATGAGCATATTCTTTGATCAATTCTCTACGAAATTGTTGAGTCAACGGGATGGAGAGTCGATGGAAACTATGTCAAAGCGATCTATTTACAAGCGACGGCGCGCGCTGCCGCTGAAAGACCCGGCACGGCCACGGTTTTTCGGTAGCAGCGCACGCCGTCGCTTATGAATCAATCGTTTTCACATGATTTCCATCGGTACTCCATCCTATTTACTTCTAGATTTTATAGAGAATTGATCAAGGAATACGGTCATATTTTTTTGAGAATGTTATCGCGTGGCCCTTGCTTCGAAAATCACGTTTAAATAGTATATTTGATCATAACAAATCAAATTGTTTGGTACCGCAGAATTAAATGAATATATAATAATAGTGTCATTCAATAGCTTTGAAATGGTACTTGAATGAAGTCTCTAGGATGAATACAATCAGAGATGTGACCGTTTGAAGGGGAGTATGTTTGCGATTTTTGGCTCTTTTCCCTGAATTTCACCCCCGTGTAACCTGGAAAATAGCGCCAAAAAATAAAAAAAATTGTTCGATGAATTCATTTGTTCTATAGAACCCGTAAAAAAATTATAGCGAAATCGGTATCATCGAGGTCAATTCTTAATATATTTCGTCCTGTCTGACATGGAATAGCTCAGAAAAGCAGAAAATTGTATTTTTATTTCTTCAATTCTTGGCCGGTCAAAATCAGTAACAACCAGGGCGCCATGGGGAACTGTTGCCCTACACGGAAAGAAATGAATGGCGTTTATCACTATGCCAGTATGGGCGTGAAGGCCATACTGTATGGTATCGACGATTTTCATTGATTTTAATAGTTTGGTCAACAGACTTTTATTCATAACTTTTTTGTATATTCACCAAAAATTATGAGCAAAGTGTCATTTGGTTCGGAAAGACATTTAGAAACTGTTCGAAAGAGTCCCAGAGAGGGAAGACAAAAATTGCAAAAGTTATAAACGGGTTATGCGGCGGCCGCGCGCGCGTTTTTAGACCTTTTTTCACCGCACAATTAAAATTATAAATATTGGTTGTAGAGTTTGGGGAGGAAGGGCGTTTTTATAGGAAATTTTCTGCTCTTTTAGGATCTTTTTTGCGATTTCAAATATCTCAAATAGTTTTCGAGATATTCGCAAAAAACCGAACTCCCCCTCTTTTTATTTACTAAATTGTTTATAACTTTTGCAATTTTTGTCTTCCCTCTCTGGGACTCTTTCGAACAGTTTCTAAATGCCTTTCCGAACCAAATGACACTTTGCTCATAATTTTTGGTGAATATACAAAAAAGTTATGAATAAAAGTCTGTTGACCAAACTATTAAAATCAATGAAAAACGTCGATACCATACAGTATGGCCTTCACGCCCATACTGGCATAGTGATAAACGCCATTCATTTCTTTCCGTGCAGGTGCCATTTCAACTAGGCACGGCGCTGCCCGAGTTATATAAGGACCCGATCAGGCAGTTGTGAGGCATGCCAAAGTACGGAATGCCTGATAAAATGCCGATCGGAATTGACGTTGGATATCCTCATGTTATAAAATTTGTAGTTTTAGGAGGTTTGTATCACTAGGTCCGAATCAGGAACTGCACAATTTGCCTTACATCAAAAATTCAAACTGAGTTTCTCACCAATGCAAAGTTCACATTAGTCTTTTTCCATTGAATTAACACCGGTGTTCCGTTATTACCAGCGAGAATAGCAAACTCGTCGCTGAAAATTTCCGAGTACATCCGATGGTAGCTAAATATCAAAGATCAACATCCCTGCTCAGTGCTTTATTCAGAGATTCGAAAATGGCGGGTTTCACTTCGCCGATAGGTGGCGACAAACGAAAGAATATTTCTCACCAGCAGTGAACTGGATAAACGTTTGTATATAAGGAAGAGGCATTCACCGTACCAACATGTAACTGCGATGCGTCCAGACTTGCGAGCGAATAATTATTATAAGTTATCGGTTGCCAAAAGTTAAGATAGCGATTAGGTTAGCCGAGAGCGAGATGTATGTGTTGACCTGCGAATTACTATGATCATTAATTGAAAAATGTATTATATGAAATACCCAAACATGTGGGTAGTTTACTTGAGAAAATCAATTTAGTCTACTGAAACATGAAAACTAAAATGATCAAAGTCTCAAGCTTTTTGCAAGTTTTGCTATGAAATTCTTCCTAAAATGACTATTAAAACTTTCAAGAATAACGCCAAATTTTCAGAGGTAGGGTGGTAGAGTTGCCACGGCGATATCACCATTTAACCATAATGACTTGGAGATGTTGCTGCCCCTTTTGGCATCTTAGATTATTTTACCATCTTCGCTTATGGGGCAAACCTTACATGGTCCTTATTACCGAGCTGCGTTACATGTGTAATCGGGTTGCATTATCTGGACTCGATCAGTAGCAAGGTCAACCTGATTCGGTCCTGATCGGATCCCTAACACAATTTCTGGTCGAGCATATTCGTATTTCACAGAAACAATTGATTACAAATCGTAAGGGAGATAATATTCCTTAGTTTTGAATTATTTTTACATGAACAATCTGAGTTTTTACTTTATTCTTTTTAGCCTAGCGTCTTCTTTGGTTTTTCTAGATTTTATTTTGTGCCAAAGCGTGACTAACATCACTGCTAACACATGACCTGAAAATATTGATGAAATGTTGATTTTTTATGTCTTCGAAATCAATCAAGGTTTCCGAGAAAACGATCCTCAACAGCGGAATACGGATTATAACGAAGGCCTCAACATAGTTGAAAAATTGAAAGTTGTCAACACCACTGCTGAAAGAGCCGTTAAATTAATCGAAGACTGTAATGATCATCTAACTAAAATGAACAACAGAAACAGTTGATTGTGCAAATTGTTCCGGAACATAGAAGAAACTATCCAGATTTCCGTATTAATGCAATGCTATTGGCATCTCATCCCCTCCCGAACGAGCCTCACGCACGCGGTGCGCGCCTATGTTAGTTTTGCCTTAGGAAGGGGATCGTTTGCTCTCAAGGAATATTCTCACTATAACAAACACACCCAAAATTACGCAGGCCCTGCCTCGTTGATGGTGAACAATGAATTCTACTGCAGCATTAACTTGTGCTTGTTCATTAATTTGACTTCGCATGATCCGTCATATCAGTGAAAAGCCAGGTAGCCGTGAAGTAGCTTGTATCAAAAACAACCTTTGGGCGGTTACGAATGTAATAGAGAAAATTTTTCCAACATTCCAATAGCTGCCACCTGACCGTACGCTGAAATCAGCATTCGAATCCACAATTAAATATTGACTGGGTGATTCGTTTTATTGTTAGCTCGAGGCTGACATGCGTGGCGTCGTGACATGCGGATAATAATTGCACAGAAAACAGCGTGAGTAAATTTTGTGAATGCTAAACAATCATTTCTACCATATAGCGTCGATTATCTCGGTATAACCGAATGAATTGTTGGCTTACTGCCAAAACCTCCTCCAGGGTCTAGCTACTCACACGAGAATCCATTACAGTTATTTTCCCTTCAGTGGAACAAAAAATGTAGAATAATGTTATTTTGCGATATATGGGCTTCACTGCGGGTTAGACCATCTGTGCGGAATAGTCACACCGACGAATGAAACTAACATAGACAGTAAATTTTGCACGAACTTTGTATCCCGTTTCAAATGACATATTTTCATCCGTGTAGACTGTTTCGGTTAACTTAACGTACATTTCAGTGTCATGTCGTGTCTTTCGGAGAATACGACTAACTATGAGATCACAGTCTTCCAGCGTATCGCGTTGTCGTCTGTCTTACCCTTCATCCACTCAGATGAGGTGCATACACCGTGCGCCAGTGGCACTCAAGCATCATTCTGGAAAAGGAGCAAGAGCCCTTCACGTCATGTTCAAATAAACTAAACTGTACTTGAAAATCACGTCTGGTACCAGTTCTGGTAGTGACGATTTTTTGAATTTCAATTATTGTTCGATTCGCGTTAACTTTGAAAGTCCATAAAAAACGATACTATTATGTTTTTAAGGTTTGCGTGATTGTGAAAAAAAAATCCATGGCCCTTCGTTTGGATGTGGTTTGTGTAATAAATTAATATTATGTAACTTCAAACGACAAGATCTTGGCAATTTTCGAAAACAATTACGGTACTGTTTTTTCCACAGTATTTATTGACACTATTCATGAGAAACAGCTCTAAAAATGCGGACTTCTCAATACTTTGACCTGTCAGAAATCGCAAACTTCCCGCGCTGACTGTATCGCGAGTGGTAGGGGCAGGGGAGACCGGGGCAGAACGGCCCGCCTAACGTTTGAGCGGGGAATAATAAACTGAAAACGCCCGCTAAATCGAGCAGTGGGCGTTTTTGAGTTTTTAGCGCCCGCTAAATCAAGCAGCGGGTGTTTTGAGTTTTTAGCGCCCGCTAAATCGAGCAGCGGGCGTTTTAGAATTTTTATCGCCCGCTAAATTATTTTTCAATATTTTTTTTTTTAATTTTTTTTTAATTTTAATTTTTTTTTTGTATTATTTTAATTTCTTTTTTATTTATAATTTCTTTTTTATTTTTCATTCGTTCATTTATTTTATTTGTTTTTATTTTATTTTTTTCAAGAATGGAGATAAAATCAATTTAAAGTCCGGTTTTTTCTTTTAGTCGGGGGCTTTGCCCCCTGAACCCCCTACCGGGGGCTTCGCCCCGAACCCCCGGTCGGACGTTTAGCCCCCTACATTCCGACATTCGCTAATCTACATAACCTAACCTCACTTTCTTTCGTGGATGCATACGATACTAATTTTTTCCAAATTGCTGATGGTTTTTCATATCGCCGAACGTTTCAGTTTCATCTCGATTGATATGGACGCGAAATCGATAAATGTGCCACCAAAAATAGGGTGTGCACCACGGGCGAGGGCATTTTTGCCCTTGGTACACATATGAGCTCTAAGGCTCATATGTTCGTAAGGAACCACGTAATGCCTTTCAGTATGAATGCATCAAAAGTGTGATCCTTCCTGGTTATTTTGCCACGCTGATATTTTGGTTATGATTGCTATGAGCCAAATGCGAAATATTTTCGTCAAAGAACAGGTAGTCGGCTAATTCGTACCGATGCTGTTCGGGTAAATCGTACCGGGGTACGTACCGAGGTGATCCACCTGTTTACCCGAACGGGAGCTAAACAACGTGGTGGGGAGACAGTATTTTCCTTATTTCTTTCCTCTCGCGATATCCAGGGGGTTGAAATATTTATCATAGGATGTGGGGCCCAAGAGCTTTCATTTGAGTCCAACTTCGATTAAATAATAAAAATAAAATTATTATTATTCAATTAAAATAATAATAATAATAATAATAATAATAATAATAACCAACCTGACATCGATGGGATTGTGGACATTTTTTTTTTCGTCAACCTCGTGTACCATAAATAGTGGAGAGATCGCCGACAAAAAAAATATCGGTCGTGGTCTCAAGTTTTCTTGAATAAAGTGATATGCGTTACCCACTGGTTAGCATATCACTATATGCCAGATAATATTGCTTTCCTTTGGGGTGGTGCGATTTACCCGATACGGTGGTACGATTTACCCTGCTGGTCGGCCATATCGTACCGTTTGCAGAGGTTAAAAAAAAATTGTTTTCATACCTTCACCATCAAATTGAAAGAACGATGATTTTTCTGGTAATTCCTAAATGAATGTAGAGTACGAAAAAAAATGGGTCCACGACATCTGAATTGTGTTTAAATTTTGAAAGACTCAAAAGTCCAAAGTGGTACGATATAGCCTACTCTCCCCTACTATTATGCAACAAGTATGGTCATTTCCCCAAAGACTGTATACAAAAGAAGAACCGAAATCGAGGTGCCTATGCGATGGAAGAGAATTTCCAAAATAACGACGACGAAACCGACGACGATGAAGACGAAATATCACCTTTTGCCAACTTGTGTACTTTTCTCACTCTTATCGCTACGAACAAGGAACAGAAGATATTCGACTCATTATCGTCCGAGTGGATCATCAACTCCGGAGCATTCAGGCACATGTGTGCCAATGAATCAAAATTCATCAACTTTCGTCCAAATAAAGTCCAGAACATTTCCATGGCAAATGCCTATAAGATTCCAGTCTCTGGCGAAGGTGAGGTTGAGATTCTATGTAATACTTCTAATGCAAACTGCGAGGTAATATTAACCAATATATTATACGTACCAGAAATAACAGCGAACTTAGTCTCTATTAGCTGTATGACGAGAAAAGGTGCGACTATATCTTTTAAAAATAATAATTGTATCGTAAAAAACTAATCAAATCCGTTAGTGATGTTAGCTACCGAAATTAGCAATGGTATTTACAAAATAGATCTAATAAAAAATTCTTGTGCGAAAATTTCTCAAAAACCATCTAAAAATAACAATTCTTCAAACACACCAGTCCTTCTGTCAGCAACTACCAGTTCAGCCAAACTGCACACCTGGCATCGCAGACTGGCTCATCTAAATTATCAAACACTGTATCAACTGAGTAGCCAAGCAGACGGCATCAAATTCTCTGATAACATAAAGAAGTTCTGCACAGCCTGTGTCCATGGCAAACATGCCAAGAAGCCGTTCCCACCCTCCTCAAAAAGAGCCACTCATTTTTTGGAGTTACTTCACACCGACTCAATTATGCGAAGTATCACCAGTCTCTATCGAAGGCCATAGATATTTCATGGTGGTGTGCGACGACTATTCGAGGATGATCTTTGACTTTCTTCTCAAGAAAAATCTGAAGCTCCTAAGTCACTTGCTGAGTTCATTATATTTATCAAAAATCAGACAGACAAGAAAGTTAAACAGATAAAAAGTGATAACGGAACAGAATATGTGAATGATTACTTCAAAAATTTCCTCAAAAAAATGGGTATTCAACATCTTACTACAGTGCCAGGCAATTCACAGTCAAATGGAAGAGCTGAGAGAGTTAATAGGATTCTTCAAGAAGAGGCTCGCTGCATGATTACAGACTCGGGATTAGAGAAAAAATTCTGATCAGAAGCAATCACTACTGCAGCATACCTATCAGACCATTCCGAAGAAACACCTGAACAAATTCAAGATTTGAAGAAAATTCCATATCAAAACGCTGTTGGCGCATTGTCATATTTGCTACAAGCTACAAAGCCAGACATAGCCTTTGCGACTAGCTTTCTAAGCTGTTTCAATACATGCTATAACAAAAATCAGTGGAAAGCTGTCAAAATACTCATAAGGTACCTTAAAGCAACAGCCCCACTTGGTATGACTTTCTCAAGAAAAAGCGAGAGCGAAGTTTTTGGATATTGTGATGCCAGTTATGCATCAGAAAGAGAAAGCTTCAAATCAGTGACTGGATAAATATTTCTGATGCAGAGAAGTGCAATCAGTTGGCGCTCTCGAAAACAGTCAACAATGGCAAAATCAAGCACAGAAGCTGAGCTCAAATCTTTATCCGATGCTGTTGACGAAACATTATGGTTAAGAAAAATTATATACGAATTAGAAATGCAGGATTATGCCCCAACTTTAATCTTGTGCGACAGTATAAGTACCATAGCATTTGTAAACAACGCGAAATTCAGCCATGCGTTGAAACATGTAAATGTAAAATATTTTCCAATCAAAGAAAGAGTAGATAGGAAAGAAATTGAATTAAAACATGTTCCGAGTACTGAAGTGACAGCTGATATGTCAACCAAGGCTGTAGGTCCAGATAAAGTGTATGAATTTGTCATGAATGTAGGACTATCTGATACTTAATTGAAAATACAATGAAATGTAAAATTGTCTATATGTACCTATCTATGTATGTACTACTACCAAATTACTATAAACGATATAGAGAAACTTGTCGTGTTAGGGTTAATCTTAAATCAATCGCGACGTGAGTGTATTTGAGTATGTAACTTACACACTACAACTTTTTCTAAAACAAACAAATTTCCTCTGTAAAAAAGAAACTAAGAAATAGGTATAGAATATTTTAGTACGACCAAAAAAATAGGGAATGCAATTTATGCATATGCATATATATATAAATATGTCAATAATGTACAAAGAAAATATAAGATTATTCCAGTAATAGTAATTGTCTGCATTAAGGGAGTGTGTTGTAATGCATGTTTGTATAATGCAGAGCATGATTGTATATGTGTACGTGACTACGTCATACCTGTAATATGGTAAAGTCAGTAGGGCTCTGCCAGAGGTAGAGAGCAAAGCTCTGCACGCACGCTAAAATAAACTGTTCAAGTATATTTGAACCTCTCTATATTTCTTTTCCCTCCGGTCACAGTTATTAATTAATGACAATGCCTCTGGACGAAATTAGACCACCGAGACCGTTCTGCCCCGGTAGTCCATTCCACCCCCTACGGCTCCCCTACTTCGTATGCCTAGACCGCCCGTGGGCCTAGTGGTAACGAAAGCACAACAGCATTTTGCGCGAACGACTGCCCGTTTAATACTTTGCTATGTTACTGATTATACCTGGATTGTTCATCCGAGTGCATTAAGTTGGGCTCTCAATTATTATAGACAAAAGATATAAGGGGGAATAGCAGTCGTGGAATCTTGAAAAAAATCCCCTTGTCGCTGTGCATTGTCGCAAAGATGGCTTACTTTCAAAATTGTTCTTCGTGAAACTGAAAGTGAAATCTAGAATTCGGCGAAGAAGGTGGCAGAGATAGATCCTTCATCTGTAAAATGACTGCCTAGAAATTTCATTGTTTTGAGAATAAGAGTAGCGAGAGTTTTGCGCGAGCGCGCTCAGCGAGCCATAGGCGACGGACTTAATTGTCGTATTTTTCCTGAAACAGACTGTAATGTTTTCAAATTATAAATCTTTCGGGTATCTGTCTCTTGGTGACGCGTAGCGAAGTTTGCTATGAGCACTGACGATAAGATGTAATCGTGTTTGAATTAATTTCAGGCTTCGTGAGGTATTCGATATAAGTCGACGCACGAGTCTTTGCGCCGTGGTGCTTTGTGCGTGTCTTGCTAATGCGGGTAGCACACTCGGCCCTCTCAGGCTCGACACAATCGCTATAACTGTATCAGATTCGTTCGCAATGGCTGGGCTTATCGACTGCACGTGTTTCGTAATCAGATTTTCTTCTCCACCTCCAGTAAATTCTGCCCTCAAAGACGAGTTCGAGGTCCGTCAACGAGCCTACGAAGCTCTGCCCCGATCCTCGTCAAAGTTGTAAAACGTTCAAGCCTGTACTAGATTGCTCCATAAAATTCATAACGAAGAAAACAAAACCAGATAAGAGTATAATATAGATCGATGGAGGGTTTCAGCATTAAGAAGTTCCGGTTAGATACCTAGAAAATAAGCCAGACACGTAACATACTATTCTGGTAAAACATTGCATGCTCTAGCTGTCTGGTAGAAATTTATACTTCTACGAATTTCTTCGAATCTTCAGGGAATTCAGAATACTTCATAGTTTTTCATGAAAAATTGTTGATTTCCGTGGTGTATCACCAAAAAATTGTATACTTTCGTGATATATCACAAAAAAATGTCAATTTTCGTAGTTTTCCGAAAAAAATTCATGGTTTATTTTCTACAAGTATTTACAATGAGACTAGAGAGGGCTACAATTTCCTATGAAAAACTGCAGAAAGTATCAATCACCCTAATAATTTAATAGGAATTCATAGAATTATTTTCACCAGGGTGTGCCTACAGCTCTGAACGGTGGAGACGATGGTTAGCAGGAAAACGTAGAGCAATGTGGAAGTGGAACGACGTGCTTATGCCATTCGAGCAGCAACTATAAACCAAGATTACTTGCTACAGGTATATGTACAACGTTTTATCACCCCCATATATGTATGTAAAGGTATAAAAGAAGATATGATGAAGCATAAAAACATGAACGCAGCACGTATCCACCGAGCTGTTTGTCGTGTGATAAAATCCACCATAGAATCCGTACAGGTGTTGCAGTTTCTCGCATACAATGTAATAGCGAACAGTTGATAATGGTCAACGATGCGAAATTGAAACTATACGAAACAACATGTTAACATATCATTCGGTTAACATAAGCGACAGCAGCTTCAACATCGAGCTTTTCAAGGGGAGAGAAATGACGAGTTCAACATTTTCGCCGAATTAGTACCCGCCCTGCCTCATTTTACTGGCGATCTAATTTTTACGCTCATGTATAATACCAAACGGTTGTGGTGAACCGCGCTTAGCCCGCAAGGACTCACGTAAATAGTCTTCTTGAATGAACGTTAAACTTTCCGATTTATTTATTCATCGAGAATTTCATCCAAGGTACAACCTACCGACTCGCTAATAAACATCCTCTACCGCGGTGATGCCGAGGGGATGCAAGAGGTGATTATCTTAACGATGCCAAAAATACTCTCGACCCATTAACCTACTCGTCCGCTGTTATATCTCCCTACTTCTTTTTTTTCCGGTAAGCTTTCATCTCGTTATTACAGAATCGCATGGTCGCATCGTTTATCGAAGCATCCGGAGGACATACCTATATTATAACAGGAAGTCATTTCAGGGCTAACTGATAATGAAAAGAGATGAAGTCAATTCGTCGAATATCATTGGTTCGCCCAGAAATTGAATGAATGTGGAATATTCCCTTCAAATTTGGCGAAGTTTCGATGAACTATGCGACCTGTACCCTACGACGACTGCTTTTCGTTCTGTGCAATCAATCTATGCAAGACGAAGTCCATAAGATCCCAAATCATTTTTAATTATGTCCCATGAAACGAGTAATCAGTTGGGAAAAAGTTGAGCTAATGAAATATTTCCGGTGATCTGTAAAAAAATTTGTTCCAAGGTTTATGCACCCCCTTAAATATACGGGCGTTTATTTATCAATTTAGAATCCAATTCAATCAGATACCTACAGCTCCTCTGATAACAAATCCATTTACGGAGAGCCACTGCAGTCACAGAGCGTGAAAAATCTTTTCAGGAATTTTATGACATCGGAGATATCGCGACTTGCAGACATGGAGTGGAAGATTTTGTGGTTGTTTTCTTTTTGCGATAAGATATATCGGCCGGCTTGAACGATACCAGTGAATCATTTCGAGGTCACAAAAGGCTACGACGAACGATTGCGCGACTGTTGCATAAAACTGTAACGGTTCATAATTAGATAGAAAAGAAAAAAAACTTTCCGAAGGAAAATATGGAGGTATCTATCTTCAATGAACGCATGCAAACTTGGCATTTTTTTTATCAATCATATTTTTATCCCGAAAGAATATTACCATTAGTGGAATAACGTCTCATGATATTATATACCTCTGGGAATTGCTTTTAGAGATAATGAGAGCCTTAAAATAAGGAAAGCATCGAATTCCTTGCTCCCGAAATGGTATTTGAAAATATTTGATACTGCTTTATAGCTTGTTTATACGTTCGTTCTTCTCACCTTCATTTCGTGAAAGCTAGATGAGATTTTCAGTCTAATTCAATTTTCAGTCTTATGATTAGGGAAATATCTCTCGCCGTATATAGAGTTAGTGAATTAGTCTTTGCGAGTGAAAATTGTATTACATAAGATTAAGATAAACCAATGAGTGCTATCCAGAATTCTACCTAGTCGCTAGTGGATGTGCTTTAATTTATTCTTGATCTTCTGCGGGACTCATCCATCACACTTTCTGAATCACGATGAAATATTTGAGATTTGAATTGAAGAAATAAGCGGATGAATAATAGCATAATGGATTTACATGTCGGGACTTCAGGACGAGTTTGAAACTGCTTCAGGCGTTTTCGAGATTTACAGCGCGATAGTGTATCAGGTTCTACTTTCATTATACATAGTGATTGCGTCAATCAGGGGTAGACATCTAGAATATGGACAAATTTCTTTCCTCAAAGAAGCAGTTTTATCGTCGTATCTATCACTCACAAATCATCAAATGCCAAACGGTTAATCGGTCCGATAGCACCATTTCGGAGAAATCTGCAAAAACATTTTATGCCATCAAAAATCGATTCGAGCCCCGCCCCCTTGAAGCAAGGACTTGGATCAACCATTGCATGGATTTTAGATATTTGGCTTTCTCATTTTTCAGAAAACAAACCTCTGTCCGATGAACAAAAAACTTTTTGACGCGTTTATTTTTGTTCCAGAAAATTGAATAACAGTGAAGAAAACAAACTTTGTTCGGCATAGGCATTGAAAAGTCACTTTATGACGCCTGTTTTCTTCGTTTTGGACTCGAATAATGATTTCAGAACTCGCTAATTCCGGCTCGCCTGAAATCATTATCCTCGCCGAAAAACACTTGGTTTACAGGCATGCCACATAATATACTATTATAGACTTGAAAATTGGACAATAAAAAATGGATCGCTTGAGTCACGTTTGCGGTAGCAAAACGTCGCACCTTCATCGGACAGAGGTTGGTTTTTCCGAACAAATAGAGATCCAAATATCTAAAATCGAAGTACATACCGGTTGGTCCAAGTCCTTGCATTAAGTGCCTTTACTTTTACTGCATCTACTAACTCTGAGATCTGAGGGCTCACAATTTCTAACTTTTACTTGAGTATGCTTCAAAAGACTAGCGAACTTCTGTGATAAAACTTGTCGTTAAAAAAAAAACGAAATAAAAAAATAAGAAATCGGACACATACCAGTCCTTCAAAGATACCTCCAATACAATTTGTAAATCGCATGAGATACACGAGTTTAAAAGTTATTTTCTTGAATATTGAAAAAGTAGAAATAGAAAAATGAATTACAGGGAAAGTGCAGGATTATATATTTATATTTACTATACATATATAATGTAGGTACTTCGAAATCGGCCGTCATAAGTTGGCAAATCACGTTTTTCGCTTTAACCGTTATGTTTTATCTGCAAAATAAAAAATGTCGAGGGTCCTAAAGTTAGAATTCTAAAGGCTGAAGCAAGGGACATTTCGCCGTGTACGATGTGACTCTGACACTTCGGTGATAATAAATTGTCCGGTCTTATCAGCTAATGGCATTTCACTACGATACTGTAGCAATCACGATTTTATAGCATGGGGGAGGTTTCCGTTCCGATTTGGGTACAGCGTGGGTATTGAAATCTACACGTCATCGGTGAATGCAGAACCTCGAAACTAAACACTTGCACATTCTTGGGGGAATTATAACCATCATGAAGAAGAAAATCCCTTATAGTAATTTACATAACTCCTAAATACATAATTGATATTTAGCCAATCGGTTTTCAATTTTCCTTGTGAATTACGACTGACAATAATCATCTTTATCCTATTCATAATCCAGCTTGTATTGAGGCTGTGTTGGGATTTTTTTTTACGACTACAATCCATTTGGATGAGGCAGCTGAAGGTAATTAAATAATAATGTAAACGGTCGTTATATGGCCAATATGAAATTTAAAAAACGCCAGTTTCCGGGTAAACACATAATGTATAAAGGCCTATCACGTATGTATGTACACAATATCCACAGATATTGAATTATTCACTCAGTGCAAATAGCAGTAGTTATTTGTTCTACTCGGACATGTCGTTTCTAATTCCATAATGTGTTGTTTGTCATTTTCACAAGCTGATTTTTTTGGCTAGCTTATGGGACGTAATTTTTAATGAAAGAAAAAAAGAATCATGTACATGTGCCACGCCACGCAGTTAAAACTCGAAACCGCATGATATAATATTCATGATATCACGAGAACATACCACGAAATATGGTTGAATTTGGTCAAGTATAAACATCGGCATCTTGCCAAATACAATTCAGGAGTGTCGGAACCAAACCAGATAGTCACATTTTTTGGACACAATCGGATTCCACATTATTTTTTGGTGTAATTTGTGGGTTACTTCGAATCGTGATGACATTTATCAATATTTAACCGTAAAACCGTACACTTGGGTACAAACGTACCCCACTAACGTGTAAAAGTTAATAAGTGTACGGTTCTAGGGTTAATTACCAAAAAGTTACCCAGACATAGATTGTCTATTCCCAATCGGATATTTCCATGTGGTACGATGAAAAACCGATATTCCAGTATTAAATATATGTTGAATGATTGAAATATAACAGCGCAATAAAGTTCAATAAGGAAAAAGGAAAATATCACGAAGAGGTCCTCTCAGCGAGTGAAGGTAAACTGAATGAATATGTCACGGAGTTTTTTCGATCTGACATAAGTTGTGAAAGAAATTGAAACTTCGTGATTATTGCTCTCTGATACAACGTACCAGAGAGAAAAAAAAATTTCGTCGATTTTGATGTTTCAAACTAAAGTCACAGCAATTCATAATTCCAAACAAGGTTCAAAATTCAATTATGCGGGTCAGAAATTCCTGACGAAATTAATCATTCGTTTTTATAATAACCCTTCGCTAGAATGAAAAAAAAAAACGTTTTCAGAAAATTATATATATGGGGCGTTCCTCGACCCCTTCGATTCGGTCCTCAATTTTTTTTCAGATTTTTTCGAGTAAAATTTTTCAAATTAGAAATCTAAAAGAATTCTAGAAAATCCTGTATTCGATGTAAAAAAATTTGGTGTGTGGACCAGAGTGGGCCGGCGTTCCCTTCTATCTGTAATTTGCAGTTTCCTAGAAGAACAAAAAAAAAAACATTTTTCGTGGAAGAGCGAAACCTGCGGTTTCATCTCGAACATCGAAAATTTTGAAAAATGGTTTCCGTACCGACAGTTTAGCTCAAAAAGCACAATCTGGAAATATGATTGATTTAAATTTTGATAAATTTCTCTGCTCTTGAATTCCGTCAGAAAGTTCCGAAAATATTGATGGGATATTGTCGAAGGGTGGATTTCATACGATGAATAAAATCGTAAAAGGTAATTGTTTTCAATGGAACTGAAGCGTGGGTGCAGCGTATTGTATATGTATAGGATGTTAAACGTCGGTATATCTTCTTTAAATTATAGATCATCCACCCGCTACATCCTTTGAACAAGCGGTACACTCCGACGTCCTGCAGCGATATATTATTCAGCTGTACAAGTTTAGTGTAGCCATCAATTAGTGCTCTAGTCTAAAGAGTAAATTCCGCAAGAAACACCGATCTAATTAGTTCGAGTTGCAGTTCTCTGCACCGACAAATTCAACAAGCACAATTTACTAGCTCGCGAATTAAGTAACCCACCACACAATTCCAGTTAGGTTAACCCGAGGTGTATATGACAGGCGAAATAAATGATGAAATTCTCGTAGCCATGCGGACTATTTCATATCCTTCATATCCGGCTATACGCTCTGCAGGGGATCCTGCAGCGATCGTTGCGATGGCATTAATTCTAATCCGCGGTGTGGTATAATGGCGCAGAATCACCACCCACGTTAGACACCGCGAAACCCTCCTTCTTCGCAGCCCAGGATAGTCCAGGGATTTTCTCGTGCGCCAGCGCTCCAGGCTCCTGGCAGTGGTAAAATTATAGGGTGTATAGCATGTTCAGGGAGGAAAAATCCTCTAGTCGTCACGAATTACAATTCTTTATAATATCAAAACCACAGTTCAGAATATATTTTCAGATGGATATGAAATATACAGAAACACCCATTTTTATCGGAAATCATTTTTTTTCTTTCCTTCTGAAATCACTGGTACGCTTCAAACCAATTTCCCATTTACTCAGATTTTTCACGGCTGCAAATATTTCGCATTGCGAGACATAAATTCGTAAATTATTTCAGATTTTATGGAATTCGCGCTGCGCATAGATTGCTAGTCTCTACTAAAAACTAAATTCATCGGATACCATTCTGCTGTGAAAAAACTCGAGTCGATGGAATATTCCTTCAGAGCATAGCTGAGATTGAAAAAAAATTATTTCCAAATGAAATGATGAATGAATTTTTGGAAGTTCAATGGTTTTCGGAGATGAGAACGACATAGTTAATTTATTAGAATTTTACTCTAATATAAAACGAGGTCTTCCTTGCTAATCTCTGTATTTCAAATTGTTCATTATTTCTAAGCGATAATTTTTTATTACAAGTCATTCTTCCCCATGTTCATATAGGTAAGTAAAAATGCAAAAATTTAAAAACTCTGTCGCATTTGATAACTTGAGAACTTTATATAGGGAAATCATTGTTTATCGGGGCGTGAAGCAAATATTTTCATTCCGCGTTGATATTATCAACTTGATAATATGCGGTCTTGGGAATTGTTCTGTCTTAGAGAAACCCCTGGACCGAAGTATATTAATCTCGGATGAGCTGGGTTTCGGATATATTTCGAAGAGCGACCTACCGAGATTGCGGTCTGCCGCCCGCATCGAGCCATGTATTATTTCTACTCTGTTATGTCTAGAATCTAGATATAGTATACAATTGTACGCACTTCTCCGGAGAAGAAATTCTCAGTGCCAGGAACAATCTTAGCAATTATAATCCCTGGTCTAAGCATAACTGCAGTGATTACGCGAGCGCCGCGCCATGAACATCAAGGATGCTGTGGGCTCTGAGATAAAGTATTTCTGAGCGTAAGTTTAGTCACGGTAAAGTCGAGCAAATTTTTTTAACGAAGCCTTGAGGCAAGATTCCGACAGTTTTCTTATGAAAATCTCTAGAATTTGATAACGCAAAAACTGTCTTACCACTTGGTCCTGTAAACAAGACGAAACTTCTTAAGAGAGTATATTTTCTAATCAAGAAAAGTGTTGGTCAATTACGGAAAAAGTTTTTCTTATAAAGCTCATTTCATCTCTTCTTCGGTCTGCACTTCCCTCTCTACTTTTCCTACCATGTATCTACTCTTCAGCCCCAAACTAATTTTCACAAACTCAATTCCTCCGGGCTTTAAACAATATTCCCAACAGGATCAGAGCCCCTTCAAGAAGCCAAAATTTATGCCGGAAGTGTAAGTGTATATCTTTCCGTAACGCGATCTCAAATTGTTCAATTTGTTAGCTTATATACACTTATACCTACAGAAATTTGTCGATCAATCAATTACCCGACTTAATTCTTTCACGAATATTATGTATTACATCATTCACGAAATTTGTTAAGCTCTAGTTGACAAATCACTAAAATATGCCCGAACTATTCTTGGATTCAGCCACCCTGGTCATCCTCTCCAGTGTCGTCATCCTATTATAGCCTTTAGGATCAGAGGCCTTGCAAGAAATCACGAACGGAGATCCAATTCACCCTGGAATGTCCTTTTTCAACTAAACCAGACAGAGAATCATTATTCGTTCGAATCAGGACTTGATGATCATCAGAGTCTCGTTGTAACTTGTAACTTGTAGGGGAATTATAATTATCTGGCTATGCCTCTTTGTGTGCTGAATTGCGAAAATATAGGATATAGCTCTCCGAAACTGAGCCACGTTTCACCTCACTCTACAGTTAACGTGTCGATTCAGTCGAGGATGCTTGTCGTTGAGACTCTTCAGCTAGTATGATGACTTCGTACCTGCTCTGCTGAAAAATCAAAAATGAATGGACTGCACTGAAAAATTCGCAGAAATTCTGATATTGGGAAAACGGCGCCACAGATTCGTCTAAAAAATACGTTGATACGATATTCGGAAGATGCACAGATGAAAAGCTAATCGAAAGACGAAGAGTACTAGCTGATTAATAACAAAATCATTGCCGCCACGGTAATAGTCTGTAACTCTAATGGCGTAGAGATGAATTATTTTTACAGCCACGTGGAGTTTATCGATATTGAAAACCGCAATTGATTGGATCATAGAATTTGCTTTCCATTATCAGTGGAAGCTATTATTTGAGTTCATTTTCCTTTCTTCCTTCCGTTTTCAATTTCGTTAATTTCATTCCTCGCGCTCCACCGCTCACATTCGAGTGGCTATCTTTATGCTTCCCTAGTTTTTCCTTCCGTCAGTTTCAGACAAGGGTAACTGAGAGAGACGGCGATAATTCTAATCGAGTTTTCCGTGTCTCCACCACGCTCTGTGTCTCTCTATTGACCTAGACTAGAAATTGTATACCACACGCAGCGTAAGGAAACCATAGAGATTTAAGAATTCTATTACACACTTTGATCGTTCCTTATATCGTGTCAAAATAATTATCACTGCCTCTGTTATCGATCTGCAAACAAGTAGTAACTACTACACCTTCGATTTAAAAATAGAACAAAGTTCTTCGCATTAGAGATACTTCAATGAATTTTGCCGAGCAGTTCATCTGCGGAATCACGAATACAATAGTACATTACGATACGAGTGCGGTAAAACTTTTTCTGGCGAGTGTGAGGTTGCAGCACGAGCCGAAGGCGAGTGTTGTAATCACACGAGATCAGAAGAAGTTTTTCCGTCGAGTATTGTACAAAATTTCACTTTATAAGGGGTGAAAATGGGGGTTTTATCCACGCGAAGCGTGAGAAATGGCTTGTGCCAACTCATAGAGTTGGAAAATACTTATAGAGATTAGAGCTCATATTGTGGGAGGATTTGTATTGTGTAAAAAAATAACGTTTAAAGTGGTGGAAGCAGATAAGTTCGAATGCCGTTTGTTTTATACCCCCTAATAGACTTTTCGTTTAAATTAAGGGTTTTCCCGACCAAGAAATTCCGAAAAGAAATTGTTTGTTGTTTTTTTTCTTTGAAAATAGTTCTAACTCTCAAGATTGATATGCAGAAGGACCCATGTAGGTATTCGAAGTATTTTTCGAGTTATAGCATTTCGAGCGAAGCTCGCGCGACTCGAGGATTCGACTAGTTCGTAAACTTTGAACGCGGTTATCTCGAAACTGTGCTTTTCAAATCGGTGTACAAGATATCCGAAGCTGTAATTGATAAACTGATTCGAGATTTGGTACACATGTTAAGGGAATTAGTACCTTCTGGACGATTTTGTTGATATGATGTTTTTTCGTTAAATATTAATAATAATCATGCGCATTCATGGGCCGATAATGGCGGAAAAAATTGAAAAAAAAAAATTGTAAGCCTGGAAGAAAAGAAACAAAAATCTCCCGGAGCCGAAAGCGATAACAATGTACTTGATGAGCATACTGGGTGAAAGTCTAACGTCCGGCCACTCGGAGCAGCGTTGAGGTGGCCACGACTTTGGCACGCATAAGATTTTATATGCGCGCCGAGATCGCGGCCACCTCAACGCTGCTCCGAGTGGCCGGACGTTATGGCTCATTCCCGCGTCATGTGGCGCGGCAAACAATATGCAGTAACCAATGGGAGGGCTGCTTTTCACGCGTGTATGATGTCTTTTTCGACAAAGCAGCCCTTCCGTTGGCTACTGCATATTGTTTGCCGCACCGCGTGCCGCGCCGCGCTGTGTTGGAATGAGCCATTAGACTTCCACCTTGTATATGGGGTATTCCACGTGAAATCGACCTGACCAAAACCCTGACCCCCTCAGAATCGGTTCAAACTTTGAGAAATGTTTGTGTCAGTCGATGAGAGTATGCAGGAATTCTTGTAGATTTTTTATCGAAACCGTTTAGACGTTAGCAGCTGATACGATATACGCGAAAATCGGCAATGTCCGAGTTTTAATTGAGTATAACTCGAAAAGTACATATCACACGTAAAAAATGTTGAATATGAAAAGGTTTCAGATTGAAGTGAACTTCAGTTTAGTAATATGAAAAAAATATGGCAACTCCGAAAAGTTGAAAACAATTGGCATAAAATTAGTTTTTCGGATTTCTCAAAAATCATACGTTTTTTTCTGCTCAAATTCACAGAGGATATTCATCTACAGTGTGGAAACAACGTGTATACATTTTATCATGGGGCCAGATTTCGTTTAAATGATATGAATTTTTTATTGCATTTATTTCCGGAATCAATGGAAACAAAGTACAAAAAGGAACAAAAAAAAAAAAAAAATTGACATGTGGCCAAGTTTCATAACATGCTCGGATTTGATTGAACAAAAAATTGATTTTTGTACTCAATTTATTTCTAAGAAAATACGCTGTTCACAAGTTATGAATTTTCGTGAATTTTTATATAAAATAAATTCAGTAAAATTTCATATCTTCTAAACGAAATAGAGTATAAATTGATGAATAATTCTGCGGCTTCATCGGCCTAACAGCGCTAACAAGTCTTAATTACAAGTCGATATACAGTGAGTTCAATATCTTGACAGGACTGAGTATATACGCTGAAATGCTTGCGCGATAGAGCAAGAGAGCTGCCGAGGGTCGTTAGCAGTCAGCAGGTAGTAGCCAACAGCTAGGGGCTCATGAACGCAGCCTTGGGGCTTCCCTCCCCCTAGTGGCCCACTTGCAACTTGAACGCAGCCACGCGTACTCTCTGTCGAGTTCCAACTGCCTTTTTTCTTCTTCTTTATTTCTTATTTTAGCCTAAGCTCTGAAGTGCGAAATGTTTTTTTCTTTCATTCAAATCTTGATGTTTATTAAAAAGCGCTTTTTTCAAAACTACAATAACCTCCTGAGCTGAAAATATTCTCCAACCATTTCATAATTCCAGAATCCTCTCATCTATGTATACTTAGCTATATATATGTACATATATACACGAGGCTCTGAAATCTCCCTCATTTTGTGCTTACTCAACGTCCACTGAACTTATTGTCGGCGTGAACTCCGACGGAGCTAAGTTCACTGTTGCTTTAAAAAGCTCGTTGAAAAAGCTTCCTTATATCAACTCGTAAGTCTTCGCTGAAATACTTTTTTTTCTTATTTTATCTGATTTATGTTCAGTGAATTGCATTTCAATTCTTCATTCTACGACATACACATACCCTGTGCAATTCACCTCCGATGCAGACAAACCTACGTGCATAATGAATATGCAGTTTCTTGCGAAAGCTTGAATTTATACGACGGCTACGTGTCTAAAAAAGAAATTCACATTTTAATTTCCCTACTTCCGTTGCTTTTTTTTCACACAAAACGAATCCTCCCACAAGATGAGCTCTATATCTCAACCCTGAGAGGTGCCGCAAGGCATGTTTATATGTTTATCTCACTTTTTGAAAACTACACTTTTTCTGACATTCGATATGCTCGGAACTCACCCAGAAGGGGCTTTCTGGGTCACTGATTCCAGAGAAGTCGAAACACCGAGATTCGGAATTATGATTCTGATACGGCGTACCGGAATTGTAAAAAGTAGGTACACGGTTTTGCATCAACATTGGCAGTCGAAGGTTCTTGAGGCCGCTGATTTCAAATCGGAATGAAAAGAATTGCCAAATTCACAGTTACGGATAGTAAAAACCCCGAGTAACTATTATCATGCGAATTACAGCCTACTTTTTACAATTTCGATTCACTATTTTGAATTTTTGTATCTTGAACTCGAATCTGAAATAACCCAGACACGTTTTGTTTCTTTATTGTCTGGGAATAGCGTCCCTAAAGACCGTCGAGTGGTGGTTTTGATGTAAATCATTCTTTTTTTTAATCATTTTTCTTCGTCATGATACGCCCTCCATTTTGAATTTCTGTATTTCTGAGTCGTAAAACGGTGAATAAACACCTAGCGAGTCGCAATTAGGTGCAGAAGGCCCGTTGCACTTTTGATCAATCATCAATTAGGTAAATAGTCGCAACCGATAAATGGAAGTGTAGCAACATCAATTCGATATCATCGCCACTAGGTGGTCATATGACTCGTAATAAAAGTAATAAAATATTTCAATATAAGAGGTCAAATATATTCATCAATCGGGGTGCCATACTTCGGTCTTCCTGCCTGTCTTTGGTTCTTCCTCCATATCATCGTTCAAAAATTGGTTCGTTGGCATCGCGGATCGCACTTCGGTCTTTCTGCGCCTATCTTGCTCTCCCTTTTCGGTAACTTCTATCAAATTCATTTTCTTATTCACTAACACTTCATAGTTTCACAAACTGAGACAAATTCACATCTATCTATAGGGTATGGCGCTATGGTCACCCATTCTCTTTAAGCATAATTCTACTATTTCTATCCTCCTAAAGGTTCAAAAATTGAAGAATAATACCATTAGTTCAAACACCAGTTATTGAATATACTCATTCAAAGTAGTTCTCCTATCAGATCACACCAGTAACACTAAGTTTAATTTGAACCTTTTTTATTTCATCCCTAGTTCCTTATTATCATTATTACAAATAAGATTCATACATTATTCAATAACATATGCCCGTATGTCCTTTCTTCTTTATACAATTTGAAAAATTCGTTTATTTTTGTTATCAGATAATTTTTTATACTATTCGATTATCCTCGTTATCCTTCATTTAGTTTTTACCAGCCCAGAGAATTCCCAACGCCCTGAGCTCCATGAGTTATCTCGTTATGGTTTTCTCTTTTTTTTTTCCATCATAAATCATTTGATTGGCGCCCAACATCGTAATTTATCATACACATGAAAATTCTCTCCAAGGCAAATGAGAGAAAAATGTAGCTTCAGAGTTTGGTTGCGAAATGAGTATTTCGAAAAGCTGCGTCTGAGTGAGGTTCAGAATAGGAGGATTTGCTTTGTTTGAAGAATTAACGTTTAAAGTGATGAAAGTCATAAATATAAAAATTAGCCGTGAACATTCAATTGAAACGTGGAAATTTTCTAGGATAAAAATCACACTTTCGACAAAACGAACTTCTGCAGACAGACTAAAATCGCATTTCGTTTCGAGCAAAATTCGTATATGTATAAAACATGGGCTTATGCGGAAGCTGCGTGGTCGGAATCTGGTCTCCAGAGGCTGTCAACTCGTTCGTTCAATTTTGCCTACCGCCCTGCTTACATGCAAATTTTCGGAATACATTAACATCTGATTTCTTCGGTTACTAAGCTCAGGTAACCGCCTTCATGAGTTAACCGGGCAAATAATGCGGCGTGGAAATTTTTCTATCAATCTTCAAAGCCCGAATAATTAATGATTCAAGGAGAAAACGATTGATCTTATTGGACGCAGACAGATATTAATCACGCGATTGAATGAAACTGGTGCGAATAATGGAGTGAAAGCGATTCATAGACCAAGTTATATCCTAAGGCCAAAGTGGAGACTCGCGAGGAGCTTCATTTTTGCCTGTTTAGAAGCAGCGAGTTATACACCTCTCTTTAAAACTATTGGTGTGCCGGGTATGAACAGCTCATTCAAGTTTGTGCGGTTCACCATGGTATCACATTTGGGCTGGAGCTGGCAATATCGCGGTGGTAATTATTTTAGGGATAGTTTTTTTTTTTGTCGCGGAAAAATTCGATGCTGATTTTCTCCGCCAATATTGGACGCTGGGTGCAGGTCCTCTCTCCAAATAACAATTTGCCGTTACCAATTAAAGCCGTGAGTTATAAGATCGCTCAAGCTGCTTCGGCAAACAGTTCCAATTACTGCGCACGAACCTATATCACGAGATTCCACTCTGCCGAACTTCAACCAATCGGTGATGGTGGGGATTAGTAGCTGTTGGAATACCACAAGCTGGATAAAAATCTCGACCATTTCCTCGATGGATTTTGATAGTCATTTTACCGAAAAGTTGGAGAATTTTGATCGTGGTTACTTCTGAACCTGAAAATTCTCACCCGGATGAATATCCAAGTTCAGTTCTTCATATATTTTGATAGTGTGATCCTTTGAGAATATTTACCCGACAATTTTTTTCGAAAAATTTGCAAAATCGAGGACAGGAAATCGAAAAAAGTAGCGTGGTGCGCAGCCGATCCCTGCCGATCGGCCTGAATGTTATCCTGATCCCTAAGGGTTGGATCAGTCCCTAACGATGCAAATATGGATTTTCTGTGGGCGCTGCTAGGGCTGAAAATGCTGTGCAGAATTCATTCGTCAGTACAGGCAGTTGTTTTTACTGTATCGGGGAAAATACTGTACCGATCCTTTAAGCGCCATCTTTTCGAAACAACATCGCCACGATATCTCAAGGGCTGTTGAAGATATCAATTTGAAATATCAACTGGAGTTGAAGGACACATAGCGCATTGATTGAACGTGACAACGGAAAAGACATATCTTTCATTTCAATCTTATATAATAACCCGAGTTCTTCAAATTTTCGCGTTTCTTTCACGTCATTTTTGTGATTCACTTGCGATGTTGAATTTACTGAGGTTTGATAGAGAAACAGGAAAACTTAAGGGGCACAAATATCGCTGCAAGTTGCTCAAATCCTCATCCATCCTCCTGGAATCGTGACAAAACCGGATTTCACACTATCTCCATCATTGCGCCGCAACGCTACCTACTATCACTGACCCTGGAACAATCTTGACTGCATATTCATATTTTATAATAGGTATTACAATAAACACCCATAGAAATGAGATTTGTTTGTATTCAATCTTAGCCTTGTTACAAACGATCAAACATGAAAAAATCTCTCGACCCGTCCAAACCTTTCTGGGTCGCCTCAATTTACTATGCAGAGTTGGTTAATTTTCATACTCCTTTTTTCCTTTCAAGTTGGAACAAAAACGGTCCTTCTGTTTTTTCACCGCTTACTAACCCCTCTAGGGAAAAAATAGCCGTTCAATCTTCAACTACTTACTCTGTCTGGTTGTC
The DNA here is from genome assembly GCA_963992785.1 of Tenthredo livida. Classification (NCBI taxonomy): domain Eukaryota; kingdom Metazoa; phylum Arthropoda; class Insecta; order Hymenoptera; family Tenthredinidae; genus Tenthredo; species Tenthredo livida. The sequence continues at coordinate 9,546,314 of OZ023073.1, forward strand.
CTCGAAGGTCAGGGCGCCCTCGACGTTCATGTACTGCTTCCCTGGCTTCGCTGTACCCTCCTCAGTGTGATATGGGATGACAACCCGGCCTCGAGCACCACTGTACCGAACCACCCTGAGCGAATATTGGCCGACGCTTTCCACCAGCTCCACATCACGTTCCGGAAATCCAAAGATACCGCTGTGGTCATCGTCGAGAATCATGACCGTCGCCAAACTCGGGGAAACCAGCATTGCTGGTTGGGTACAATTGCTCAGCCTGAAACAACACGAGTTTTTCTTTTCTTTTTTTTTTTTCGTTTTTTAACTCAAGCGATAAGTTGAGTAGCACGAGTAGGTAACTAGAAGTACTCGAAGTTGTTGCATGCTATGGTAAATCGGCCGTACCCCCTCGACCACTTTGCGAGAGGAATATAGGTCGTCAGTGGTTCACATTGGGCGGAAATGCGCGTCGAACACGAAACCCTGGTTCTATCCTTGGCTATGGCTATAGAAAAGGTCTAGATTTTGCCGAGTGCATTAGGGGAATTACCCAGATCGATTTAAAGAAAGTTACGCAAAAGAAACGAGCCCAGAAAACGTTACGTTCCGTCATAACGACCCCTGTGATGCATCGGGGGTATGTTATACGCCCTCGTTAACACATGCAATTCGACTCTGCCCTGCCGTTATAATATGCGGCTAATGAAAATCTTTCGGGTCATGGTGTGGCTTCAGTTTTCATTCAATTTCAAGCCCCCTTCGAAAAATTTTTGGGACGAAAAAAACCGTTTGTCTTCGGAGCTAATGACACCCGTGTAATTACTAAACCCACTTTTAAAAAATTATCCTGCGGTTAACTTGCGAATAATTTCAAGAAGAATTCAGTCTCTTGAAAAATTTCAACGAGCTTTATTACACGGCAATTAGGATTTCGCGTTTCCCATTTATAATAATTGATCATACCTCACACTATGCCAAGTTGATTCAGCGAACATGGAAATAAGGTTGCAATATCATTTTGGATATTTTATTCAAGGACTGCGGGCTTTTATTCAGAGGGAAATTTTGTAATAACTATACTTTATGGCTGTGACAGATATGTTATATGAATTTTCAGTCTCGACGAGTAGTTACTACTCCAAACTACCCCCGGCGGAGAAATAAATTCGGTAAAACATACCCTAATTAACAATAAGTGGGAAGAACTGTACATCATACAAACTGATAGTTACCATCGATCCACAAAATATTTTCATGATAACCTGCACCGAATTATGGTAGATGACGATTTACTTTTGGTGAAGTTCGATGAGAAAAAAAATTTAACCATCTGGAATAGCGATCTAAACTAGGTCGAGGATGATGGACCAGTTCCAAAAGTCAAACGACACAATGTCTCAGAACATAGTAGATGAGAAAAATTCTGGAATTTACTCATTATCGACATACTTATGTATGTGGCAACGCCCAAAAGTTAGAAAACATTTTAAGGGGACCGGTACAGCGACTTTAGAGAAATTATCATAGTCCGAAATCAATTTATTTCATAGCCAAAGTTCATTTCACATCAAAATATTTTTCGTTTTTCAAATCATGTGTCGTAAGGATTTTAGAGCACCGTTGGACCGATTCAGGTCATCTTGGATTCATTCTCTTCAGAAAACAAATCCTCATCATGTGAATGTCGGAATTTTGAAAAATTTTCGTTTTGGACAGGTTATTTAAGGGGGCACTCCATATAGAACGCCAAATCTTAGTCGATTTTCATGATCTTTTTTGGAGGATAAGGAATGCATATATCTTTTCAGGGTCTCAGGTACTTTTGATTACATAACTGTAGTTTTCAAAACGATTCTTGTTAATTGAAAAAAGTGGGAAATGGCGGGGATGTAAACAGTCGCCGTGAAGCTGTCCGGACGGGTGGCCGAATGCGGTGTACACTATAGCACCTCATAGGATTATCGAACAGAGTCTGCACAAAAAAATTGAGGAGTATATACATCTGGGCAATTGATGAACCTATAATATTAGGTAGATAATGATAATTGGGTAACGGGGAGGCCTTTGAACAAAAAAGTTGATTTTTTCGGACTACATTTCGGACTTTGACCCAACCAAAAACATGTTCATTTTGATAATTTTGGGTCAGTCTTAGGTTCATCAATTGCCCAGATGTATATACTGCTCAATTTTTTTGTGCAGACTCTGTCCGATAATCCTATGAGGTGTTATAGTGTACACCGCATTTGGCCTCCCGTCCGGACAGCTTCACAGCGACTGTTTATATCTCCGCCATTTTCCACTTTTTTCAATTAACAAAAATTGTTTTGAAAACTAGAGTTTTGTGAAAAAAGTACCTGAGACCCTGAAAAGATATATGCATTCCTTATCCTGGAAAAAAGATCATGAAAATCGACTAAGATTTGGCCTTCTACATGGAGTTCCCCCCTTAAGAAATGAGTGATAATAATTTTTGCAAATGTGATAAATAATTGATCATAACTTATGACATAATTTTTTATTTTAAGATCCCTACATTCACAAGACGAGGAATGGTTCACCGGAGAAAATAAGACGTCAAAAGATTGAATTGGACCAACGGTGTGCCAAAACCCTTACGACACATGATTTGGAGACAGAAAAATATTTTTATGTGAAATGAACTTTGGTTATGAAATAAATTGATTTCGGACCATGATAATTTCTCGAAAAGTCGCTGTACTGGTCCCCTTAAGCCAAGGTTCGACCACTTAGTATTCCGTGAATTAGGAAAGTTTGTTCATTTTCACTAGATATGTGTTAGAAATCATTTTTCGTGATAAATCATTGAGATGCAATGACTGATGCTTGATATTTCAGTCATCATTTGTGATACCCAAATGATACCCAAAAACGGATAGTTTGATGCAAAAATGTTCAATACTGAAGCGTTTTTTTTTATCTTCTATTTTCGAAGGGGATATCGAAATTAAGAAATTGTATAGACTGAATTTATGTTTTGGAACTACGTATACAAGAAGTGGACATGAATCTTTGAAACTTGGTATTCCATCTTCACTCACTATATCCTACCTATTAAGAAGATCGGGTTGCTATCGGAACAGATACGGGTAAAGCCTCAAATATCTTACTATTAAGACAAGGTATACAAGAACATAACTTTTATTTTCATCGTATCTTGGTTCGAACACTGATCGTTTCATAAAACCAACTGACGATTCATAAAGAATGAGACTTCTCATATGTCATTTGTGAGGCATTTCCCACAATACATCGGTTCACTGTTCAGTTGCTTGAGCCGCCCCCTGACTTCTCTCTATTTCATCGATTCATCCACGAATACGATTCATGACACATACCTTTTGCCACGGCTAAGGGAAAGGGTGCGGGATTCCTTGCCCCGCTGTAAATGGGACGCGAATGCCCCTTGTCCACCCCTCAAAAGCTTGTATACCCCTGCAGTTCCATTCGAATGGCAAAACACAAAGGGGGTAAAACCGCGCGAAATGTCTTCCTTGTCATATTTCAGGACAATATTTATTTCTCACTTGTATAACAAAACGTTCAACCCCCTTACCCGCGGGGTTACAAAGACCACAATGACAGCGCTGGATTGTGCTAACTCTATGTTATATCCATTACAGATTTGGGCAGAACGGGAACTTGATTTATCGCCTACGTGTATCACGAAATACCATAAATTCATCCCGAAACGTCCGCTCCGTTTTAGCTATATCTACCCCGTATCAAATCCGCGAAATTCTCAAATGTTTACAAACTCAGGGGAGTGATAATTCATAAATAGAAATTCTACTTCGATCTTATAAGACCTCAATTCCTTCGACCTTTAGTTTTTTCGCCGGAAGTCTAACTCTATTCCAGTAGAATTACGTCCTACGTGAAGATTCGGAGGTGTGAATCAGGACTAGCGTTTGAAATTCTGATTAGCCACTAAATCTTTTAATTCTACTTAAACCATCAAAGGTCTGCAGAAAATCAACTGAATGATCAATTTATTCGTCAACCAGTCTTCAAAGCGTTTTATTAAAGATTTAGAAGCTATAGGTCGGAGCCCCCATCGTAGGATCTAGAGGTCCTAACTAGAATTTAGAAAGTCTCAGCTTGATGGTATTCAGAATTTCATCACATGCACAATCCCGCTCTACAATTATTCTAGCTTGCACCTTGAAGTCATCAGTGAGAAGTTGAAGAATGAAACCGTAATTTTCATTATGACTTGGGTTAGTATTACAAAAACATGACTAAACATAAGCCACGTGTCATGTTATTCTGTTTTTGCACTGAAAGTTTACTCCATGGTAATATTCCGTACTACGCAACGAACCTATATCATCAGCATGAAGATAATTCAATTATACGACTTCTATAAACCCGTCAAGGAAAGTAGTACCCTTGTTAACTGGGGCTTCTGTTGTAGATATAATATCGGACAGAACTTTTTCTCGATATTTAACCATGCCATGATAATTGCTATCAAACAAAGCCAAACACGTAGACCTCTCGTACTCAAGATGTTTCACAATTACCCGTAGCATATTAGAGTCGACGCCCGCAACGATAAAATAACAACGGAACCGAGCACTTGAGTACCAATTACTCGCACATATCTCACTGTCCCACGCATATTTAATATTCTAGTATACGTATGCCTGATTTAATTCTTGCGCGACTCTCCAGTGGTTCTGCAACCTTTTCAGAGATTTCTTTCCAATTGCCCGTAACTTACCTGATGTAAAAGTGCTCGTCCTCTTCGAAGAGTTCGTCATCAATGACCGAAAGTTGAATCGTCTTCCTGGTCTCACCAGGTGCGAAGGTCAGGGTGCCCCTAGCACTGACATAGTCAGAACCAGCCTCTGCTGAGCCATCTTCGGTGCAGTAGTCCACGTTACAAGCTTTGCTCAGATCGCCACCAGCCCGGGTAACTCCGACTTCGAAAGTCCCAACGTTTTCCATGACCGTGTAATGGCCAGGTTCGAAAAAGACGCGCATTGCATTCACCGCTTCTATGTCCACGCTCTCGGCCTCGGCTCGCTGCAGTTCTGCCTTGACCTCGCTAAGGTCGCTCTGTGCACGCTCGCTTATCTTTCTGCTCAGATTACCAGCACCGACCATCTTTCTGGTGGCTTGTACTCGGTAGAAAGCCCGGCTCTTAGGCCCCTTGCCAAGCACCTCTTCGTGGGCCATTACCTCTAGCTGTTCCAGCGACAAGGTAGGATGTCGCTTCCGAAGTTCTCGCAAAGTTTGTATATAGTCACGACGCGTCTGCTCGAACTCTCTAGCTTCGGGCGAATCGCTATCGACATGATCGCAGCTCACACCATCGATCTGCGTTTTTATCTCAAGTTCAACCCCTCCATCCGAGTCCCCAGCTTCGCCTTGAACAATCACACCGCGTTTGTTCATGCGGTAACCCTTATGCAGGTATTTGTAGATCAAGAGACGCCTGTCGGCGACATAGGCCGTGAGGACGGTTGCCGGAAAGAAGGAGAACGTCAGAATTCCTTCCCAGACTTCGAGGACTCCAGGGCTCGAGACTGCGAGGATAACGTAGAGCCAGACATAAGCAAAGATGCTCCAGGTCGCGGTGACGAAAAATACTCGGAGGTGTTTTATCTTGCGCGTTTCACCCTCCGGGATTACAAAGACGCACAGAGCGATTATCACGAAAAGGTTGTAGGCCGCTGATCCTACTATTGTTCCAGGACCGAGTTCTCCGGCCTGAAAGTTCTTCGCCCATATCTCGATGATCGAGAGCAAAATTTCGGGCGCGCTACTTCCCAGGGCCATAAGCGTAAGGTTGGCCACCGTCTCGTTCCATACTCGGACTACGACGATCTGAGGTTCTCTTCCCTGTCTCCGAACCACAAGTTCCTTTTCCTTAGAAGTTATTACTTCGATGGCTGCCATGAACCGATCGCTGATTATCGAGACACCGATGAACAGGTAGAGTAGGAGGAAAAAGTACACCGAGCCTCTCAGGATAATGTCAATCAGTTCCAAGTTCTCCGCCGGCTGCCAGACCGGAAATATCAGCCCTGGCTCGCACTGGGCGGAATAATTTCCTGGCATTTTGATAACCGGAAAGTAAACTGACGGTTTACACAAATTGGGGGGGAAAATAAAACAGATGGAGGGAAGTTCAGATAAAAACAGAAAATTCGTTAAAGATTGAGAGACAGATCGAGAAAGAGAAAGAGAGATAGAGAGAGAGAGAGAGAGAGAAAGAGAGATAAAGACCCGAGGGATTTTATCACTTCCTGTAAAACAGTATCAGCTACCTAGGGTCGCTACCCAGAAAGTCGCGTTTTAGTTGGTCCATCACGGGTTGACACGGACGGATCCTTGATCGCGCTCGACCGCGGACTGCCTCGGTTCAGGCAGCCGGACCTCGCCTCCGTCGCCTCAACGCCCCGACGCCCCGGCGCCCCGACGCCGACGCTGGGCGTCCTCCGTGAAGGCCCGCCAGCAGAAAGCGCAAGCGCGTCTACCGCGACGACAACGACTACGAACCAACCACCCTGGAGTCTCCGTGAAGTTCCTATCCACGCTCTGTCTAGTATGAGAAAACCCTTACTCTGTGCTTCCACCGCGCGATGCACACGACCTTTGTAACGCTGACCTTAGGCTTCTGACCTTCGATGAGCAGTCGCGTACAACTTCGCTTTTTCTCTTCTTAGAAATTGTTCACGTGTCAAAAACAACCCCTGATGGGATTACGTATACATTGTAATCACATTTTACGACAGAATGGATCCCGAAGTTATTAGGGCTGGAAACAATTCGGCTATCGGTCAAGTTTTTGAAATAAGAAAAGTTATTATAAATACCCCGAAAATGGAAAGTTGTCCCAGATTTGTCCCAGATGTCAACGTTTTGAGGTCCGGAAAATCACCTCCGACCATTTTCAGGTGGACCTTTGGGTGCGTGCGTGTATGTGTGGTAAATTTGTCGTCCAACAATATCTCGAGAAAAAATGAACGGATTTCATCCTCACTTGTATTGATCGATGCGGTTATTCCTAACTTAGAACTGATTAGATTTTCGATTTAATCAGTCCAGTGGTTTTCGAGTTATTCAGAGTACGAAATTTTATACAAAAATTTGAATTGATCATATCCTCAGAAGCGATCAACTGGTTTTATCATTTTAGTCTCAATCGATAGGATTTTCTCTAACTTAAATAACGGAAGTAATGGATCTAGTGGTTTTGATATTTGACATTTCATATTGACTCACCTGCTTGCTGGTCTGTTCATTATTTGTCCATAAAACGCCATTTCGCCTTATCGATAATATGCATAAGCGAGCTGTTACAGCGTTCACAGGCAAACCTATAATTTATTGATTTGTGCGAGATTACTTTCACACGGATCATCTAGAATTAACGAAGTTTCGCATAAATAATACAGACAGGTATGTCTACTGTGTGAGCCACGAGTAGCGCACAACATTCGTGCAAACTATGGTTCTTTTTTTTTCGAGAAATGTATCGTTTTTCATAATTGTCACGTGTATAGATAAACGGTGTATTGATCTCGTCTCTGCATTTATCAGAAGAGTTTCTAGACCGAGATCAATATTCGTAGTTCACTTCGCGCGGAAATCAGTATGTTGAACCTGGACCATGAAAATGTGACAGTTTTTATGAAATCCTAATAGAAATGCAAATGAAAAACAGAAATGACGAAAAAACAATTTCAAGTTGTAGTATACCTTGATTTGCCTAGGGCGGTTTCATCTTGTTGAACAAAATCTCAGAATGATTCATGGGGGTAGGTGGTTTATGGTTTACAATTTTTCATTCATTTTCACAGATAGTTATACCACCATAAAAAGCACCTCTGTTGCAAAAATAACTTTCGCCAAGTACACAATGTGATTTTCTGCTTCAGACATTTTTTTTAGCAATAGTTGTGTTTCTTTAGATTTTCAACCATTTGAGCAGAAAAAGATTCATCATGCTAAGACGAAATGACCCATACATATTTTCATAAAAATATGTAGTAGTTATAAGTTCGTTTGCTCATCAAGATGTACCTACCAAGTTTCAGATTTTTCGATCCCGAATTACTGAATGGAAACAATTATTTTCTTTGGTATCTTAAAAACGTGTGTATTTTACGTAAGAAACTTTGACTCCGCTGGTAGTGGGAATTAAAAGGACAAACAATTTCTGAACCACGGTTGATTTTTTTAAAATGATTTGCAATGGATTGAGGGGACGTAAGAATCGAAATTAGAAAAAGTCCAAATCAGAAGCACCCTAATTATATATTAGGGTCTTGAAGAAAAAAAAGAAAAATGTCTGATCTTTCATGCTCCAACCCTTGAAAACTTGAGTGTTTATAGAAAAAAACTCACTCGCACCGACTGAGCTCTGTAGATTAAGTGGAAGCTGCCGCTCATTGAACGTTTCTAATTATATAGCAGCCAATTAACGTGAACGGTGGATTTTTTTAAAGTAAAAATTTGAGACCATGAGGATGGTATTTTGAGTTGAAAAAAAACTTTCACGGAAGAACAAATTTTTTTCATACTATATGAGCATTTATCGGACGAGACGAACCAAATTTTTAAATCAAGTCTTCTAACTGAGGAAAGATTCTTCCTCTGCATAGAGCGTGCAATCCCCAGAGAGACCGAAAAAAACTGAAAGTGCATCAAATTAATTTTTTCAAGTAAAAATTCCTTCAGCCCGGGTTTGAACCGGGACCTCCGCATGAAAACACAGGCCTGTGGACTAAGAGGTCAATTACAATAACACAAAATTCAAATAGAGATTCTTCCAGTCCTTCAGTGGTCTAATTGGACAAGGCGTCGCAGTACAAATGCGGAGGTCCCGGTTCAAACCCGGGCTGAAAGAATTTTTACTTTAAAAAATTAATTTGATGCACTTTCAGTTTTTTACGGTCTTTCTGGGGATTGCACGCTCTATGCAGAGGAACAATCTTTCCTCAGGTAGAAGACTTAATTTAAAAATTTGGTTCGTCTCGTCCGATAAATTCTCATATAGTATGAATTAATAGGTATACGAAGGATAGAGTGACTACGCAATGAAAACAAATTTTTTTGTTGCATAATTCCGGTTCTTCATGAAAAAAAATTATGAGCAATCTTAAGGGGATATATACACCTTTAAATGGGTTGAATTTCTGAAAAACAATTTTCCTTTTATTTTCAACTTGAAGACTCTGATAAAATTTAAAAAAATCATCATGTTTGGGGAGGGCTTGACCTTCATTATCCATATCTTACATCATGTACTACTTCCGGTCTAATAGTGGCTGCGCTGAAGACAGGAAAATACAAAATCACTCGGTTGGCGCAAAGAATCAAACCCAGCATTGGACCGATCTTGGAATTTTTGGTTCTCAATTGTTCATAAGACACGCCTCTATCAGATGAACATAGATTTTTTTAATAAACTCATTTTTAGTTGAAATAATAGAAAAATAAGCAAAATTTTTTTTCAAATTCAGAAAAAAATCGAAAAAATTCAATAACTCAAGTAATTCTTGCAATATCAAAAAGTTCTATGTTCATCTGATAGAGGCTTGTCTTATGAACAATTGAGAACCAAAAATTCCAAGACCGGTACAACGCTGGGTGTGATTCTTTGCGGCAACCGAGTGATTCTGTATTTTCCTGTCTTCAGCACAGCCACTATTAGACTGGAAGTAATACATGATGTAAGATATGGATAAATAAGGTCAAACCCTCCCCAAGCATGATGATTTTTTTAAATTTTATTAGAGTCTTCAAGTTGAAAAAAAAGGAAAATTGTTTTTCAGAAATTCAACCCATTCAAAGGTGTATATACCCCCTTAAGTCGCAAAATGATTGTTATGAATGAAATCGATCTATATTTTTATGTAGAACATGATGGAGTCAGGAAAAAAAATTGAACTCGAAATCGTTTCTAATTTTTTTATAACAAGTTGAAATTTAGGAATAGAAAGAAAATTGTTTAATGAATCTTTTTTTCACCTCAAAATACAATCCCCATGATTTCAAATTCTTGCCTCCGAAAAATTCGTCGTAGACGTTAATTAGCTGCTATAATTAGAAATGTCAAATGAGCGGCAGCCTTCGCTCCTACAGAGCTTAGTTGGTGCGTGGATGATTTTGTCTATCAAAGTTAAAGTTTTTAGGGGTTGGAGCACGAAAAATCGATTTTTTTCCAAACATCTTAATGCTGTATGTATAACACTAGACGGGTTTAAAGAAATCAACTAATTTTTTTTTCTTTAATCCCCTCTGAAACACTTTCGGGGGGGGGGAGGGGGTGTGCCTGTCAGAAGCGGAGCTCTTAATATTAATATTTAGAGGTCGCGAATCACGGATTTCTGTTTTCTATTTAAATTCCATAGGAATGTTTTTTTTTTTAGAATTTTGTAGTTCACAAACCAATAAACAAATTCAAATGACTCATACATATTTTTATAGGAAATTGAACACCCTACAAAAAGTGTTTCCTATTATTTTTTGATAAATTGACTCATTCCGAATTTATTCAAGTTCAAAGTTCAATTTATAGTTAAGTCAACTATTTTTTTTTCAGTACTTTTATTTTCTAATATCACGAGCTCCGCTTTTAACAGCCCCCCCCCCCCCCCCCCCCCCCGAAATTATTTCAGAGGGGATTCGAAAAGAAAAAAAAAATAGTTGATTTTTTTGAACCAGTCTAATGCAACACCGTATTAAGTTCTCATTTTTATCACATCTTGCAAATTAATCGGAATTTTCTCCTCTACTAAGTGAAGTTTACCATCCAGTGAAGTTCAAACGAAGAGGTTTGTGTATTATGTTCTTGCTACAAAGTTTGATTAGCTTGAGACTGGATTGGCTGAAATCCTTCAAAGTTCAATGAGACCCTTCCCAGACGCCTATACACTGTAAAAAATCGGCGGTGTAAACTGCGACGGAGTGAGTGGTTAAATTCTTTGGTGTCAAAATTAACACCAAGAAAAAGTAAAAACCACACTTCCGATGTGGTAATAAGAAAAGCGGTGTTAATTATTCATCTTGCACACCGTATTGTGTTCAGGCAGCGAGTTGACACCCATCGGTGGTGATACGAGAGCTATGGTGTTAATTGTGATGTCATAAGTTCATGTCACACCGAATTCACACTATTCCAGGTTCATATTCCGGAGGGTATGTTTATATCGTGTTAAAATTAACACGAAAAAGAGTAGAACCCAGCAAACCAAAATATGTATCAAATACGTATATATTATGTAACGAATGTTACACGTTATGTATCAAACTCATAAGAAAGTATGTTACTGGTACAGCACGATGTCAGCAACATTGGATGTATCATCAATGTATTAGATATGTGCTGGTGATACATATCAGCGACGGCTCACCGATATATCATAGACATATCAAAGATATGTCAAAGACATGTTGAAAGATGTATCAGATACATATTGGAGATGCATCTGATACAGCTAACTATCACACTGGAAAAGCTAAATAAAAAGCCGTTATTATTACTAATTTCCATCATCGATGGTGTATATATGACATGGTAACAATTTATAATCAACCACAGATAGATTAAAACGCATTTTTAGTTCATTCAAGACGACATCATTATTTTGACCTAACCCGGGCTCGAACCATGATCGCTCGGACTCGCTTGGATTAGTAGTCGCACGCTCTCGCCACTACACCACAGTATCGTGTAGTGAATACTGCTAGATTTCTCTATATTTTCGATCTCGCTATCTAACAGCTCTGAAGCGTTTATGCCTCGATTGATGCGTACTATCATGTTAGTCACTTACATACGTTTCAGAAATTATCGCCAGCAGATACGGATATCCTATTTTGCGATGTTTTAATTGCAGAACTAAAGATATTGCACGTATCATAGATGTTATTATGTTATGTGACTCTGTTTCCTGGTGTTGCCATCTCTGTTACGTATCATCCATGGGTCTGATGTTATATATACGACACATGTCATATTTGCAGAAATGTTATGTCCCATGTATGTAACTATGTTATATTTCCGGATCCCTGAAGATGCTTTCAATTTTATGTATCACTTGTGGGTCTCATGTAATGTACATGATACATCACGGAATTGTAGTTATGTTATTTCTCCTCTACGTAACTTTGTTATATTACATTGTTACTTCGTGATGCCCTCAATATTACGTATCATTCATGCATCTTATGTTATGTAAACAATATGTTACATTCTAAAGATATGTCGCATATCAGAGACATAACTATGTTACATTGCTCCGATCTCTAGATGTGCTCTTACAGTTATGTATCAGTTATGTATTGGTTTGCTGGGAAGGAGCCCTGGAGACTATTTATGGTCTCTTCGTCTGGTAAGTCGGGACGAAAGGTAGACTAGGCCAATTATTATCTTCGACCTGCTGATGGCCATTTCAATAAAAATCCAATGCTTGGATGTGCGCAAAGTTCTGAAGTTTGGGGTTTTTGGAGGATTGTTTTTGATGAATGAGATAGGTCCTCCGCTAGCTCTCCCGCTGGACCATTTTCTCACACCCTGGACTTGGAGAAGAGAGTATTCCTCGAGAAAGGTTGGCGGGTGTTTCAAGTCGTATTCCAGCCAGGTCTCAACCAGGCCAATGATGGTGAAGTTTTCTAAATCTCCTCTCAACTTTGCATACAAATTTAAAAAGTTATTTATAGCCGTCACAATTCCATATCATGAGTTGGGGAAGGCCCGCTTCTATGTCAGGTAAGCTGTCGTTGTGGCTTTTTTGGTCAAGGGGGTGGGGGTGGGGATGGGTGTATATATTAGCTGGGGGTCATTGCTGCTGGCTGCTACAAGAGCGCGCATTTCCTTGTGAGGAGGTTTGGTAGCCTTGGGTGGAGGGATCTGGGAGTGTGGAGGGTTTGAGAATGTTACCCATTGTGACTGGTGTCTTGTTGTGAGCACCATTTGGCCCCATGGAGTTGGAGTCTGTGCAATGCTGCGGTGTAGGTGCAGAACGTTGGTTGCGAAATGGCTGTGGCTCCTCCGCTCTAGGTCTCTTCTTTGACTTTGCAGGTCTTGACGAGGAGGACAAGCTGCCTAGGTGGGCTAGGGCCTCGTCCTTGGTGACTTTCCGGTTGCGGATGTATAGTGAGTCATCTCTCAGTTGTGCCTGGATGTCGTATTTCCTCAAGGAAATGAGGGTGGGATTCAAGGTCTTACGAGTCGCTAGGACCTCCTTGCTATAGTCGTTTGAAATCGAGAACGCAGTACCCTTTAAATCTGGGGCTGATTCCAGTAGAGCAATTTTCTTGTGAAAGGATACTAGGGCCACGAGAATAGATGGGGGTCTGTCCCTTTTGTAGCCTCCAAGCTTCCTGGCGAATTGATGTCTGAGGTGGTGAAATCGTGGGAATGATGGTTATTGACGGATTGTACAACTTCTGGGACGACCTGGCAGATAATAACTTCATTTCTTGATTGTAATTCCGTTATGAGTGTGGTATTCGACAATATGTTAGCTCTTATGGGTTCGATCTCGTTGGCAATAGTGTCCCTAACAGTTTCCTGTAGTTTTGGTTGCGGTAACAGTTCCAGCTGCTTTACCGACGCTTCGTCTATTTTGGTATGAGAGTCAGGCTACAGGTGGCGATGGGGAAGGGCCCAGGATGTAAACAAATGTAAACTTAGATGGACTCAATGATCTCTATAATACACTGGGTAGGGTATTCAAATGGGCAGACTTGTGCCTATTTGAACGCCATTATGGAGTCTAGATGTTAGGAGAACGAGCTCTGTATTACGGAAGTGGTTCCAGTTCTGTCGCTTTGTGTACATATATATACGCGAGCCTAACGTTCGACGCGCCTCTATCGGCAGCCAGGAGTAATAGTCTTAACGTGCATAATGTATGGCAAGTACCGGTTTTCTAAAACAGCTGATTTTTAAATAACAGTTGAAATTCGCGGTTCCTATGACAACCTGAGCTTGTAAGTAGTGCCACTAGAGGCGCAGCGAACGTTAGGCTCGCGTAGCTATAAGTATATACGGCGCAGAAAACGGGGACGTTTTTCAGAGGTGGGGATGACTAAGCTCGGTCTCCTAACTCTAGACTCCATAAACGCCATGTTGCTTGTAGTACATTTGTCAATTTCAATATGGTGGCGCCTATAATCGACTTGTTCGCGCGTGATTGTTAGGTTATGTAAGACTGTAGTATGTTTACCAGCTGGATTGCGAAGAAACAAACGTGTCAGTGGTGTTATTGCAGACATGTAAAATGACAAACTGCTGGTGCTGGTGTGCAAATGTTGTGGAAAAAAAGGTGGGGTGTAAGGAAGAACATTACACAAATCAGCACATATATATATACAATCGCGAGGTTATGTTTACTTGTTTAGATCTAATTTTGAATGAATGAATACTTGCATGCCGTATTCATTATTTTATAGATTTCCTCCGAAAGATCTAGATACCCTCCAAGTGTGGTTGGAGGAGATTAGTTTAGGGCCTACTTTTTTCTAACCTATGCATACTTTATTATATCATTCCTAGTGACTATAACACGAATTTACCTATCCCATATGTTATTTGCAATATTTCTGCATTGGTCAGAAATATATTTTATACATTTGGAAAAACTTTTGTTCTTCAGTGACGCTATTTTCGTTGCTTCAACGAATTCTCAATGTAAATAATGTTGGTCGTAAATTACTAGTATCCACTTTTTGTATATCATATATTTTGAATAAATCTGTGATAAAAATGCAATGTCAACTCCATTTCAATCTCCAGATGGAAATATTTTTATAATAATATCTAATTTTCAATAAATTTGCACCGTTTTCTGCACATCTGTTTGCGGCATCATTCGAATTTCCCGGTAAATTTGACAAATCTACTACAAGCAACATGGCCGCCGCACCGCTTCAACTCGGCACAAAAGTTTCACACGGGATACCCTATCCAGTGTATTATAGAGATCAGTGCACCTACGTGACGCACACAACCATGCGCCACACTTACGTAACACACGCAACCGATCGTAGTACTAAAATCAGCCGTTACCGCCCGGCGTCGCGTCACATCGTGGGTACATGGGCCTCCACAGGCTTGGGATAGGGACCAGCAGTCCATAGGTATATAGTCAAAGTGTGAGGTTATATCTCGTCTGCTTGCATACGTCATTTGAATGTAATTCCATTATTTCGATTTTCGACTAACAAATCGATCCCTCCATAACCTCAACTCTGAAATGAATTCCTAAGTTAGACCGGCTGTCAAAAATGTGAGGTTATGTCTCGTCTGCTTGCATACGTCATTTGAATGTGTTGTAGATCAATTTCAAATATTGGGTACATAAGTATCTAGTTCCGTTATGCTCTATTCGCGGCGGTACTCGTCTACCCCACTCTTGTCTACAAGTCAATCTGATACATACCCAGGGCCGGCTTAAGGCATGGGCTAGCGGGGCTATAGCCCAGGGCGCTCGGCCCCAAGGGGCGCCAAACCCCCGAGTTCCTTTTCAGCATATTGAGACCTTCTATATAAAATCTCATTCAAGAAATAAATCAAGAACTTTGTTGCAATAGAGGCCAGAAGAGTCAGCTGTTAATTATTTGTGATGCTCTATCATCCGTGTGTCACTAGGGCGGTTCAAAAAAACATTTAATCTTTTTCAAGTATTGCTGATCGATATTTTTGTTCCTGTTCATGGAAAAATAGCTCTCGCACAAGGTCCGCACGATTCTTTCGACTACTGCCGCACCAATGTTAAAATTTCGCGAATATATGCAGCTTTTTGAGAGTTTGAAAGTTCATATCTCGAGGCACTCTTTGAGGTTTTCGTTTATCCCAACATGTGAAGGAATTCTGTCGAAATTCGAAAAATCGTAAAATTAGGTTTGTTAATAATTAAGATGCGCAGCAGCTTATTGAACCCCTCGTTAAAATTGCGTTGAAAAGCAGTTTCTATATGTTGAGACGAACGAGAACCTCAAAGAGCACCTCCATATCTGAACTTTGAAGTTCCCAGAGAGCTGCAGCTTCTCGAAATTTCAGCGTCGTTACGGCAGTAGTAAAAAAAAATCGCGTGAGCCTTAGCTGGTGCGAGAGCCATTTCTTTTATGAACGGCAAAGAAAAAATATCGATGAGCAGAACTGCAAAAAAATAAAGCGTTTCTTTGAACCACCCTAATGTTTCGCGTTTCAAGGACGAAGATGCGTGCAATATGCGTTTTTTACGCGATCGTTTAATTTTATCCCTCAACAGCTTCTCACCCACTATGGGTTGTTTTCGAATGTTAGGCCATTAGGGGGGGGGGAGGCCTTCGATGAGGGTAGCCCATGGGCGCCTTCAACCTTAAGATGGCCCTGTACATACCCGCCTCCGATAAAGTTGTACTAAAGATAGAATAAATACTTATAGTTGTTCACTAACTACAGAGCACTATTCATTTAATCATTGCTAGATCCCAACCTGACTTCCAATATAATAATGTTTTCTCGTAATGCAAATTTCGAACACGCATCTACCTATCGTTTGTGCGTATTTTAGGTTAGCTGTTAGTCGGGTTAGCCAGGTGCGATCCGTTGTTCAATATTTGTGTTTCTTGTGAAGCACCGTCACGCGGGGGCAGCAGGAACCAACATCTCAGACGTAAAGTGACAGAGGAAACCTTCACTAGCGCTGCTGCTCGGCTTGCAAGTAAACTGGCTGCAATTTCGGTACAGCTGCTGTGATCTCAACTAAATGTCGATACGGGTAGTGATCTCAACTGAATGTAGGTTTTCTTGTTTTGAGTAACGGAGAATCGTCAATAGGGTTGAATACGCAAAGCTCTTTCCAGGTGGCGTTAACGAGCCAAGTAATAAAAATGGCGTCAATTACCAATGCACGCTGTTATTAGTGTGTGTCAGTGACTATGTGTGTAAATGTGCGCGCGCCACTAATGGTGCTTCATTTTAATTTTGAAACAACCAGAGTTACTTGGCTCGCTAGCGCCAAAGTTTAACAGTTCTACCGGTAGCCAACCCCATTCTCAGCCGTTTCTCCATCAAATGACACGGGATTGGGCTCAAAGTGTGTGGTTTTTCATTGCGGTGTGGCTAAGTGTCGGGAAAATGTGATTATCTACGGCAACAGTGAATAATCTCGCGATTTATGTGGTCAGTACGTCAATCTGTGAAAATTTTTGTCGAATTTTGGAAAAGTGAAATAATCAGCCACTTTCTGCCACAATTGTGTGTAATCCCTAAAAATTTCGTTGCCATCGATTCAGTAGTTCCCGAGAATTCACGATTCCCGTTTTTGAGGTTCTGACAAACGTTTTCACTTTACCTTAAGGTGCTGCCGGACGCAATTTCGCCGAACCTGACCAGAGCTACCAACATCTTTAAAAAAGGTGCTATTGAACGGAATATCTCTGCCTGGGCACCGAAATCAATGAAACAAAATGCCCCGCGCAAATTCAGGCGCGATTACGAACCCGTACGGCCCAAAACATGTCCGTTTTGAGTTGAAATAGACAAGTAATGTATGAAAAACGCTCATTTTTTACACTTGGCGATTTTCTCTAGGGTTTTTGACGTTATGGCTTGGTTAGTTTTCTGTGTACCCTGATCACATAACAACATTCTATGACAATTTTAGAATACACGCATATTTATCACTGACAGCTGATTTTGTCCAATTTATCGAACAGTGATCCGAGTCGTAGATTCGTGCGCCACGCCATCTCAGAAGCGTCACCGACACCACAAAAACCCTATAGAAAATCGCTAAGTGTAAAAAATAAGCGTTTTTCATACATTACTTGTCTATTTCAACTCAAAACGGACATGTTTTGGGCCGTACGTGTTCGTAATCGCCTCTGAATTTGCGCGGGGCATTTTGTTTCGTTGTTTCCGGTGCCCAGGCAGAGATATTCCGTTTAATAGCACCTTTTTTAAAGATGTTGGCAGCTCTAGTCAGGTTCGGTGAAATTGCGTTCGGCAGCACCTTAAGCTAGACTTAGTCGAGCCCGACATCGGACTCCTGTTAATTCTACTTACAATAGTATATTGTGTAACAAGGGATGAAACAGTGTGAATGCAGGCCAGGGTGAAGTTGTCAGCCCGAAGCCGAAGGCGAGGGCTGACATCACCCGTGCCTGCATTCATGTTTCATCCCGTGTCACACACTATGTTTTTCATAACATTTGCAAAAAACTTCCGGTTTCAAATTGCTTCCCTCCCATGGGAAGAAAGCAACTGCAAGGGACGAAAGCAGTTGCTTTCTTCCCATGGGACGAAAGCAGTTGCTTTCTTCCCATGGGACGAAAGCAGTTGCTTTCTTCCCATGGGACGAAAGCAACGCTGCTTTCAGACCGCTAATACATTGAAATCGCGATTGAAGCATACGTCACAGCTTTTCGCGGCATTCGCATGAAATTAGCTTGTTTCGACTCGCTAAACAGGCACTGAAAGCTGACGTTTCAGAGCAGATGTTATGAAAAGCAACTTTTAACCCCAACGGCTGGTGGACCGACTTTGAAACTATCCTGAAAAACAGGGAGGGCGACAGAGTTTGCCCTCGAGGGCTCTCTGAGTCTACGAGCCGCAACATAAAGTCCGCCCTGGAGAGCCCTGCGTCTCTCTCTGCGTAGGTGACGGCGAGCTCGTCTCCGGAGCTTAGGGTCGGCCCTACACGCGTTTATCCATCTCCGAGATACATGCGCGACGTTGACGAGGGAAACCGCGTCCAGGAACCCGAATATCATCTGTGAGACCTCCAGGGCAAGATTTGCGACGAAGTCCAGGTCTGGGGAGCCGGCGCCAATCGCGAACAACAATGAGCCAAAGGATTCCATGTTACTGGTGTGACGGCGCGTCGTCGAATGACTCTCCCTCGTCAGATGTCCGTCTTATATGCTCATGATCGCCGTTCCGGATCAATGCACCGGCCCATTAGGGCCGCGGTGCATCCAGGTTATGGTATCTCGCCGAAATTATCTGTTGGTCACTAGTCTCCACGTGCCCTGTCTACACACGCACTTTAAGGTCGGGTATATTTAGGTTCTTAGCCAATTACTGAATTTCCACAACAGAAGTGAGCAAACAGTTGACAGATTTCTTAAATATACCCGATCTTAAGGGGTAACACCACTCTGGAGTCAGCAAAAAAGGCCTAGATTTGATAATTTTTGTTTTAGAATATTGGAGAAGGGATCGGGTTTCTTTTTTCAGAGTTTATCAAACACATATTGAAGTATGTGAAACAAAATTTTTATTTCATTTTTAACACAAAATGGCGGCGACAGAGCTAGTCTTCAAGAACGCCTTTTTTTTTATACTTTTATAAGTATAAGAGCTAGAACAAAGAAATTATTTTTCTCTTAATCTATACGTCATTGGCTAGAGAAGTACATGGGTTTTTTTTTTCAAATCAATTTTTGCTAAAATGGCACAAGTTTCAAAAAAATTTCATTTTTTCGGCAAAAAAATTTGCAGTAAATTATTTATAATAAAAAAAGTTTGCATTCAATCAAAAAACTGCTATTTGACGGGCTCAATCCCCACTATTCGGCAGCGTTCCCCTTAACATCGGGGCCGTGAGTGACGCGGAGTGGCACGAACTGGCTGCGCAGAAAACCGTCCACAAGGAGTGGGAGGCCCCTACTTTCGTCAAATAGCAGAAATGCTCGGTCCCGATTCGGTCAAATAGCGGGAGTTCGAGTGTATTCGGCCATTTACACTGCATCTCACATTGGATCCAACTATTAATATATATGATAAAAAATAAACATTGTTAATTATTGGTATTTCTTAGGTTATTCGGCGGGCGTGCGAGGTTATGTCATCACGTTTTAAATTTTTTAAATATTTTTCGACACAGTAGCCCCAGCGCCACGTAGCGGTGGGCGACAATAAGGGGGACACTTGGTTAACATTGGCGGTATAGAGAATTCACCCCCGTGTGCCTGATGTACACTTGGGGACACGGATTCTGAGGTCTTCGGTAGAAAAATAATTTTTCACGGACGTAAAAATTTCTAAAATCAGCCATTTTTCGATGATAAATCATTCATGTCGGTTATTTTTCAATAACAAAACTTTTTCCATCAGTTGGCATGACTAATAAAAAAAGATTTAGTTTGAACTAAAGCGTAGTTTTTATTCATTTGTGCATGTATTATTTTCTTTCATTCATTTTAGTCATCTATTTTTTTTTATTCATTTTATTCATTTATTCATATATTATTCGTACGGATTTCTTGATATATTTTTCCTAACTGAGTGCGCAAGATTCCATTTTTTTTCAGATTTTATTCTCAACACGTTGACTATTCTTATTGTATCAAATGAAATTTATTTTTCGGTACTCGGGGGGCTTCGACCCCCGAACCCCTTACCGGGGCTTCGCCCCTGAACCCCTCACAGGGGTGAGATGTATTCAATGGTTTTTTAATACTGTCGAATTTTGCGTAACTCGTTACACGAAAATATGTATTTTTGGCGATTTTCATCATCGCATTGTCCTATGTTTTATGAAAAGCGTGAACAGTTGCGAATTTTACGGCAAAGATACCAAAAAACAATGTTCGTCACTCAGCCGTAAGATTTCACGGCCTCGCGTGATCCCGGCATACTCGGACCAGCTTCGCCGGTCCTCGTACGCTGCGATCACACTCGGGCCGTGAAAATCTCTTTTACGGCCTTGTAACGAAAAATACTATTTCAAGGGCCACCCTAGTACACACATATATGAAACACGGAATAAGGACTTTTCTCTAGAAAGGGGTGACCGAAGCATGCGCGGTATTCGCTGTGGATAGTCGAAGAGTTGAACTACAACTTACAATTTAAAAAAAATCTATTTTTGCAATTTGAAACCTTTAAAAATGGCGTTAAAAAACGACGTTTTTCAAAATAAAAAACAATGACGAAAAAATGGCCGTATCGAAATGTGACAGAATGCATTGGAAAGCTGCTATTTTTCTACACGGAAAGAAATGAATGGCGTTTATCACTATGCCAGTATGGGCGTGAAGGCCATACTGTATGATATCTACGATTTTCATTGATTTTAATAGTTTGGTCAACAGACTTTTATTCATAACTTTTTTGTATATTCACCAAAAATTATGAGCAAAGTGTCATTTGGTTCGGAAAGGCATTCAGAAACTGTTCGGAAGAGTCCCAGAAAGGGAAGACAAAAATTGCAAAAGTTATAAACAATTTAGTAAATAAAAAGAGGGGGAGTTCGGTTTTTTGCGAATATCTCGAAAACTATTTGAGATATTTAAAATCGCAAAAAAGATCCTAAAAGAGCAGAAAATTTACTAGAAAGAGCCCTACCTCCCCAAACTCTACAACCAATATTTATAATTTTAATTGTGCGATAAAAAAGGGACCAAAAATGTTTTATGCGGCGGCCGCGCGCGCGTTTTTAGTCCTTTTTTCACCGCACAATTAAAATTATAAATATTGGTTGTAGAGTTTGGGGAGGTAAAGCGTTTTTATAGGAAATTTTCTGCTCTTTTAGGATCTTTTTTGCGATTTCAAATATCTCAAATAGTTTTTGAGATATTCGCAAAAAACTGAACTCCCCCTCTTTTTTTTTACTAAATTGTATATAACTTTCGCAATTTTCGTCTTCCCTTTCTGGGACCCTTCCGAAAAATTTCTAAATGCCTTTTCGAACCAAATGACACCTTGCTCATAATTTTTGGTAAATATACAAAAAAGTTATGAATAAAAGTCTGTTGACCAAACTATTAAAATGAATGAAAATCGTCGATACCATACAGTATGGCCTTCACGCCCATACTGGCATAGTGATAAACGCCATTCATTTCTTTCCGTGTACGAATTTTGCCCACCTGAATTTTGTTCCACGATAATTAGGAGCCGAGATAACACTTTTTTTTGAAAATTTCCCCTCCCTTTGTTTATTTATATGAAGTAACGAGACTACGACGACTGTACAGAGGAAGAGTCATATTATCCATAGGAACCAGCAGAATTTGTTTTCCAAAATTGTTTATCGTATTCATTGATGTGGGAAGTGAAGGTTCTTCCGGGACCGTTCGCCGCGCCGCGCGGAGGGTGAAGCCGTGGGAGCGGCCCAGGCGCTTGGCATAGCTCTGACGTGGTCACGTGACTAGTTTAAATCGACCAATCATATTTTGCCAGAGAGAGAGAGATAGATAGATAGATAGATATATTTATTATAACCATAACAATTTTGGCTAATAATACAAGCGTATTCAGAGCAAGCATAAGAGCAGTACAGAAAACTTAAAAATAGGTACTTAAGCTAAATTAAATTAAATTAGGCTACAGTGAATAAAGTAAAGAAAAGAAACGAAAGAGAGAGAGAGAGAGAGAGAGAGGATATCACCGTGCTATGTCTATCCTTCCTGCGCTTGCCACTTATGGAACAAGATAGGACTGGCTCCCTCCATGTCTATATGCTCTAAGATTAGATTTGATGGGGATATATGTGCTAAGAATGCCCACAAGTTTCGAATAATTTATGGAGAATGGTAAAAACTAACGAGACACCAAATGCAAAAAATCCGGAACTGATTAATAACATATTTTAAGTTTCATAAATGAAATAAGTGCGTCTTTCCCTCCTACTTGTCATCGCGAATGACATCCAGCTGACGCAACAGCTGATCGCTCGGGATCTTTCGGTCTGTCTTTTGAAGTGTTAATCACATAAAAGTCATGCCTCCAAGGAAGAAAAAATGAAAAACATAAAATACATAAAATACATACATATCGCACCTTGGCGACGAAAGTGACACAACTCAAAATATTGCGGTTTTGAGATAATGCCATATTCAAACTGGCAAGGTTCGATTCTATAACCCAGCAAAATGTCATCTCTGTAGTAGCCAAAGTCGCCTGGAAAGAGAAAGAAAAAGCAAAAGTGACACAATCGAATGCACCCTTAGTTGCGGTCATCAAGGGCTCCCTAGTAAAGTCGAACAAATCCAAACTTTCATTCGTGTAATCCTAAAGGGATTCAACTAATTGTTTGCCATAAATAGTTTCCTCCAGAAATCAATGGGATGATTTTCCAAACTCTTCCATTTTCTGTATTTGTCCGTATCGAAGAATGACATATTTTGAGTTGTGTCACTTTCGTCGCCAAGGTGCGATATTTTTACGTGTCTGAAGAAACCACGTGGATTTGGTGAAACTAACACTGACAACTGCGACGATCAGCTGCTTTTCGTCTCATGTGGCGGTAGTAGGAGACGGGCTTCTTTCATTTATAGAAGTTAAATGATGATATAAGTTGCTCCCGGAGTTTTGACCTGTGATTGTTATTTACCTTCTGCTATTTCCTAAAAATTTCCAGAAGCCTGTGGATATTTGTAGCTCACGCATTCTTTATCAAGGTCCATAAATCGTATTGAGGCCCTGCATAGAGAAAGTTTTCTCGCACTAGTGAGTAAAAGACATTTCAAGTGCCTATAGACGATGCATAAAACAGGACTTTTGATGTAGGTGTTGCAAAAAAAAATTCTGCCAAGTTTGAGCCCTTAAGGAGGGGGGGGGGTCTCCTCGGTTTGTTACCGGCCTGTCTATTTTCTCAAATTTTTCCGAAACGGGGCTATCAATCGACTTGGCCTTTTGGGCAGCCGATGTTTGACGAGTAGTGAGTTCGAACTGGTATGTGTAATCGAATGAAATCGGGATTTTTTTTTTGTTTATGATTAAAAAGTGTGGGCGTGCCATTTATTTCGACTTATATCAAAGCCTACGCATCAAAAATGCAAAATCGGCCGTCGTTCTATAAGGAATTCCGAACATAACCATCCCAAAACATCTTTGTTTTCGACAACAATGAAGGGGCCAGTTGTAATCTACGATTTTGTGGTAATTTTTGCGATTGTCGACGGCTGGGAGCGGCTATATATTGCAGCTTATGTCATGATATTAGTTCCCAGAACACTCGTGAGAGGTCGCCACGCTGTTACGTTGATACACCTGGGACCACGTGTCTCGACCTGCAGTCCAATCATCTCTGAATAATAAGTGCTAATAAGCCACAAATCTGTGGGTGGCGACATCTCACGGGCGTTCTGGGAACTAATATTATGACATCAGCTGCAATGGCCGCTCCCAGCCCTTGACAATCGCGAAAATTATCACAAAATCGTAAATTACAACAGGCCGGTCGGTGTACTTCGGCTTGGTAGTATTGCCGAATACGTTACAGTACACGAGCATATAAGCAATCATACTTGATTTTTGATCGATTTCCAAATTCTGAGCCGACATTTCATATGAGAAATATAATATGGCATCGGTAATCAAAACTATGATTCAGCATTGGTTCAAAAATAATTTTTTGTGAAACAAAATTTTATTTGCAAACGTACATTCGACAAGCAGACGTTTATGGACGTCTGCGATTCGTGTGAATTACATCTAATAGTAGTACAATACATCTATAATAATAAGTAAATATGTATTTTAACCGCATAATATTGTAGAACCATTTTACAAAATCCCTCCAAGTTGATAGAAGACTTATCCATCGAAAATTGGGACCAATTTGTACAATTATTCGTATTGCAAGACATAGGGCAAATTTAACGGGCTTAGATACACTCTCCAATAACTTCGCAAACGCGATTCGTAGTTTCTCCCATACTACATAACCGATCGGAATGAAACTTCTTACCCGGACGAAGAATGGCCCAAAATAATAGTCAAATTTTCCGACCCAATATCCGCAATCCATTGAGCCCTCATCATAGTCAACGGATTGTCTTTAAGCGACAAGGACCGCATGTTCGGTTCATTGGTCAGAGATATGTTATCTGTGCTTGTAAGTTCGTTGTGGCCAAGGTCCAGAGTGGTGATCAAACCGGAAGCTGGCAGAGATCCCTCGGGTATATTCGACAGCTGATTCCCGGCTAAAGAGAGTACTTCTATGCTGGTCAAGGATGAAAGTAATTCCGAATCAATGCTAGATAATTTTGTATGGTTTAACATGAGGTGTCTCAATGCCGACATGTTTCTGAACAAGCCATTAGAGATGTACGAAATATCGTTTCCCCCGAGGAAAAGAGTCTCCAGGCTGATCAAATCTTTGAAAGTATCAACTGCGCTGAGTCGTACGAATTTATTGTGCTCAAGAGATAGAGACTGGAGTTCAAATAGTTCGTCGAAAGTGCCTTCTTGTATTTCCGAAATCTTATTGTGGGAGAGATCGAGGATCAGCAAATTTGGCGTATGCGCAAAAGAGTCGGCGTCTATCTTCGAAATTTGATTATGAGATAGGGACACGGATTCTAGTCTCCGGCCTTCGGATAAATTCAAATAAGATGATGAAATTATACAGTACTCATTACATATTGACTTTATTTCGTTCCCGTCAAGGTAAAGGTACTTCACAGTCGGTAGTCGGAAGGCCTCTAATTCCTGAATAGCACAATACTGCAAATAGATGTGCGTCAATGCTGGCACGGATCTGTTCAAGGCAGACGTAATTTCCGGATTCAGATCGAGCGGATTATGCGAAAGGTGCAAATGTGTTAGGACCGGAAGTTCCCCGGAAATAAAAGATAACACTTTAATGTCATTATTCTCTAGAAAAAGATGTTTCAGACTCGGTAGATACGCGTTAAATTGTAAACTACAAAACTCTTTGTAGGTCGATGGCGTCGCCACTTGGAAGTCATCACGATAATCATAATAGTCGCCAAAGCGACTGTACTTAAGAACTGGCGTGATAAGTTTCGCCTTGCAATTTCCGTTTAAAATTAATGTCTCCAAATCCGTTAATTCAGAAAACGGATGGAGATCGAGAGGTGCGAGTTTATTCTTTGCCAAGCTGAGGTAAGACAACCGCGGTACGAATAAAAATGCTTCGGATGAAACTGATTGAATTTCATTTTCATCCAACGTTAGGTGCGTCACAAATCTATTCTTCACAAATCCATTCGGCAAACTATGTAATCCAACGGCAGTGAGGTTGAGGGACATGTTACAGCCCTCTGCTGATAGACTTTCATGGCTCCCTTCAATCTGGCCGAATATTGATATTCCAATCAGTATCAACGATATCAGCTTCCGAGGATTCAGCATCAATCGGAACATCATCTGCGAAGCATAATAATAATAACGAGTCATAATCAGGAAATCTTGGATAATTTAGAATTACGTTCGCAAATGCAAGTAGCAATCAGCTGTTAGAAAACGAAGCTCATAGAAAGTAGGGCTCATATTTATAAACATTGACATAGATATTACAGTAGACTCTCGATAAGTCGCCGCCTGACGGACAGTAAAGCGGGGCAGTGGCGAGTTAGCGAGAGTCCCCACTCCGGTGCTGCGCCACCCTTCGCCACGCGCACATCAAGCCGCACGGATCCAGTTTAGTAGCGGTGGTGGGGCGCAATCTGTTGTGGTGGGGGACAGTTAGTTGTGCTGGTGTGTGTCTGTGTGAAAATTCACCCGCCGCTGCTGCGACTTACCGATCGGCGAGTTATGGAGAGTCTACTGTATATACAGGGTGTAAATCATAACTCTGTACATTCTTATAGGGTGTGTAAGGGCTGCCAATACAAGCATTTTGAGGTATGACACCCATGGTCGGAAACTCATCCTAACCACTGTGGAGGGTTTTGAAGGATATGGTACCGCGTGCTTGATCCTAGTGTAATGCATCAGATGTGATCACTTTCGACTCAAAATTTTATTCAGCCGTAGACAACAGTACACATGTTCTTGCGTGAAATCGACAAAACGATAAACTTGATAATCAAAAAATAACAAAACAATTTCTGGCGCTTATGAACAGGGGTTGAAAAAGTTATGGAAAATGGAAAGCCCAAGTGTGCAAAACCCCAATTCGTTTCGCATCACTTTTCGGCGCTTTCCGGCCGGAGGAGAGAAAAAACAATTTCTGGTGCGTATAAACAGAATTTGAAGAAGTTATGGAAAACGAATTGGGGTTTTGCACACTTGGGCTTTTCGTTTTCCATAACTTTTCCAACCTCTGTTCATAAGCGCCGGAAATTGTTTTGATGTTTTTGATTGCCAAGTTTATCGTTTTGTTGATTACATGCAAGAACATATGTACTGTTGTCTACGGCTGAATAAAATTTTGGGTCGAAATTGATCACATCTGATTCATTACACTAGGATCAAGGGCGCGGTACCATATCCTTCAAAGCCCTCCACAGTGGTTAGGATGAGTTTCCGACCAAGAGTGTGATACCTCAAAATGCTTGTATTAGCAGCCCCTACACACCCTATAAGTATGTACAGAGTTATGATTTACACCCTGTATATATATAATATTGACATCTGGGCTGTCACTTCACTACGATACTGTCATGTGATGGTGACACTCGAGCGATTGGTCGATGAGTTCACGTAGCAAAAAAAAATAATTATTCATTCGACTTATCCTTCAATGAGTCAGTATATGGGATTCTACTTATAGTCTAGGAGCCAGTGAATTTTTAGCGTATTAGCGCACGATGGCTTCATTTTGTTTTCAACAATGTAATTTCATGTCGTGTAACCGGAAACCATCGTCTTACAGCATGTGAGTCAGTCCACGTCCAGCGGGATGGATTTGGCCAAAAATATTCCTCGATGTTTCTGATTCTCTTGTAATTTTTTTTACATATTCTCTGGGTAAAATAAATGCATGAAACATTTTTTTTTTTTTACTCGAAGGGTTTAGAAGTTGCAAGGGGTTGAATTTTCGAAAAACCACCAAAAATCGGAATCGCGCTCTTCTTTGAACGTTGATATCTCCGGTTCCTTTTGTCGTACCGACATCGTTAAAAACTCATTTTGAAGCTCTTGAATCGCACTTTTACGCTATTAGTTTTAAATTCATTGAATAAATCATTTTCTATTTGTTATGAACAATTATATTTTTTAAACGTAATTTTCGAAATGCTTACACCCTTCGAAAATTCTAACAAAAATACGAGCGTGTTCCTTGATTCATTCTCTACAAAATCTGTAAGTTTCAAAATGGAACTCCGATGGAAATTATATTCAAAAAGACATTGACCCGTGCGGGACGTCGCGCGCGGCTGTCTACGCGGGCGCGCCGAGACCGAGGCTTATTCGCTTTACATGTAAAGAATATAGGAGGGCATATTGTACAGTAATGTTTATCGATGGTGTCCCCGTGGCTCACTATTTTTCCCAGATTCGAGTTTTATTTCTATGAATATTTTATTTACCCGTGACCAGTGGAACCTTCATAGTCTAAGATCCGGCATTAGGAATATATACTCTCATCTGTTATTCGAATGAAACATAGTTTATATAAAAGATAACATATAAACTTATAAGTCGGGCATCGGTTGTCTAGTCATATCCCGGCACTATGCCCTTAAAATGAAAAAAAATTTTTTTTTTTTTTTTACCTACTACTCTCATTTGTTATTTGAATGAATGAAATACCATTTGAAAGTATATGATATAAGGAGTTAAAAAAAAATAGGTTGACTATTTTTTTCTTGGCACTATTGCCGGGTTGACAGATTTAAAGAGGTGAGCTCACGTAGTTGATTTACTCTCATCTGTTATTTGAATGAAATTTACATCAAAATGAAGGTATTTTTTTTATCTACGCGATAGTATGGGGTTGACTGAGTGAAAGTTGACCCTACTCATGGTTGTCGAGGTTTTAAATATCAATTTTTGAGCGATAAATGAAGGAGCGATATCCCCAGGCAACAAACAAAAAACAATCAAACCCAAACAAACCACTCTTACGCCAAGTAAATAAAATGCTGTTATTCGTCCATGTACTCACCTTACGCAAATCTTGTTCGTGCAAATATGCTATTAAAACTGTTAAGCAAAAAAATAAAAAAATAAAAAAAAATACATTTATTTGGTCGCTGTATTTTATAAAAAATCATTTCCGACCACATTATTTTTTTTTTTTTATTTGGTGCCCGTTTTGCCCCGTGTTCCCCTATATACTCTCATAAATATTATATATTGCTCATATATTCGATAATATTAATATATTAATTACTATTATGAATATACCCGAGTAGAAATTAGATCAGGCAGCCTGATGTAACGCTTGGTCCGTCCGGGCCTGATCAGGCTCTAGTATTTCGTAGTATTGCCTGATCGGGCCCTGACGGAACAAATGGCCCGATATGGGCCTGATTCGAGCCTGACCCCATCAGGGCCCGATCAGGCAGTACTACGAAATACTAGAGCCTGATCAGGCCCCGACGGACCAAACGTTACATCAGGCTGCCTGATCTAATTTCTACTCGGGTAATAATCATCCCCTTCTCTTTCGCTGCGCAACTGTCTTGCGCGAACCTACTCTCCGTCACTGTCTATTGCATGGAGAGCTCCGCGCGGCGCTTCTCTCTCGCTCCTTCATTTATCGCTCAAAAATTGATATTTAAAACCTCGACAACCATGAGTAGGGTCAACTTTCACTCAGTCAACCCCACACTATCGCGTAGATAAAAAAAATACCTTCATTTTGATGTAAATTTCATTCAAATAACAGATGAGAGTAAATCAACTACGTGAGCTCACCTCTTTAAATCTGTCAACCCGGCAATAGTGCCAAGAAAAAAATAGTCAACCTATTTTTTTTTAACTCCTTATATCATATACTTTCAAATGGTATTTCATTCATTTAAATAACAAATGAGAGTAGTAAGTAAAAAAAAAAAAAAATTTTTTTTTTCATTTTAAGGGCATAGTGCCGGGATATGACTAGACAACCGATGCCCGACTTATAAGTTTACATGTTATCTTTTATATAAACTATGTTTCATTCGAATAACAGATGAGAGTATATATTCCTAATGCCGGATCCTGTACTATCAGGTTGTTACGAATATGACAGCTGCGTGTTGGAGCAGAGTCACGAAGTAAACCACCAGTCATTGGCGAATAAAATATTTGTAGAAGGGAAATATGATTTGAAAAAAAGCTAGGAAAAATAGTGAGTCACAGGGACACCATCGATGAACATTACTGTACGTTCAAATTCATCAAATCCAATAATTTACGGAATTATTTATTCCATTTCATGCTGAACACTCGACTTGAAGCTACAAAAATATAAGTATAGAGGTACAAACTTGACTAAAATCTTGAAAATAACTGGTGAACATAACGTACTTTTTGATTCCATCAAACGGAATATGGCACCGTATTATTCGATCGATTACGTACTAAATTAATGAATTTGAAATTTTATTACAGTGTAGAAGTGATTCGAAAAAAATCATTTTGAAGGTGTAAGTCCCACCTTAAAATTCCAGTGAAATGTATAGTTCTCGTGGTTAATGATTGAGTAATTTTAAATTCATCAATTTAGTACGTAATCAATCGAATGATACCATGACGTATTCCGTTTGATACAATCAAAGAGTACGTTATGTTCACCAGTTGGACATTTTGAACATTCTTTAATACAAATTTTTTTCATTCTTCTAACGAGTTTTTCGGAACCCGATTTCCAAGGGCGTGTATCTCAGCAAGAAATAAATATTCTTGCGATTTTCAAACGCGAAACGAAAGGTTGATTCTTCTAATTTCGAGCAAAAAAAGTTTTAGAAAATCGGTTTGACACATTAGGATTTTATTCACGTTTTGTATATAGGGTGTTTTACGTTATCTGGACACAATAAATTCTCACATCAATGTAATTACGCATGAAAGACACCCCAAAAAACCTGAGATCTATGCCCCAGTAAAATGCTTCATTCAGAACAGTACATTGTATTTTCCATAATTTGTTCAACTTTGAATGCTGCAATAACTGAAAAATCGTCTGAACTATCAAAATGTCGAGGTAATTTATAGAATCAGCATAAAAAATCACATCGAAACTTTTCTGGTCGAATGCCGAGAAAACATTGCGCAGATTTTTGTAAATAACTCTTCAGTGTTCGATGGATATCTCAAGAGCACGACTGCAGGTCTCGTTCCGGAATAAAATGAAACGCTTAATTTTTGTCATTCAGTAAAATTTGTCTCCATAATTTACAACCAGAAGTGATAATGATTACGTATTAGGAATATATTTTTTATGTTGAATATGAAAATCACCAATCTTTCTCCACTATGGAATATCGCTCAGTCCTTTATAGAAATCAGTCAGTAGATTAATTACATTCAGTTACAATTAGTTGTAATAACTAACCCCAAAAAGCACCCCTGGTGCAAAAACCTTTCGCCAAGTACATTAATGTGGTGACTACCCCCAAAAAATCCATCAACAAAAATTCCTCCTTAACAAAATTGGTACTATAAAAATGTCTACTTACAAAAGGACTGAAATCAGATACAATTGCCAAGTACATGTCTTCTATATAACAAAAGTTTACAACAGAAGAACAGAAAACTGAATAGTCTTGTATCGTTCACTCGCTACGCTCGCTCACTCGATCAGCTCTTTATAATTACAGGGAAAAAAATCAGAAAAAAAAAATTTAGGAAGTGGTACTTGCGGGCCATTTATGATTAAGTAAAAGAGTATTCATTTAGGTTTATGTATCATTTGTTTGATACATATTGCTATAATGGCCCGCCAAGTACCACTTCCTAAATTTTTTTTTTCTGATTTTTTTCCCTGTAATTATAAAGAGCTGATCGAGTGAGCGAGCGTAGCGAGTGAACGATACAAGACTATTCAGTTTTCTGTTCTTCTGTTGTAAACTTTTGTTATATAGAAGACATGTACTTGGCAATTGTATCTGATTTCAGTCCTTTTGTAAGTAGACATTTTTATAGTACCAATTTTGTTAAGGAGGAATTTTTGTTGATGGATTTTTTGGGGGTAGTCACCACATTAATGTACTTGGCGAAAGGTTTTTGCACCAGGGGTGCTTTTTGGGGTTGATATCACCACTTTTTGTACAATTTTGCTTGACTACCTAATAATTGTGCTCGCTCGCTACGCTCGCTCGATTGGGTTTTCCTGTATTCTCGCTTGCGAGGCTTGCTCAGTTGGCAGCATTCTGCCAATTGTTTCTATGAACATCCCAATGCATGTACGGTTATGCATTTTGTATCATCCGAATCCCTCAAAAAGCAGCTATGTTAAATGTGGTAGTATAATTTCAAATCAAATGAATGAAAATAATGTAATAATATACACGTTTCTGTGAGCCTTGAATTTCTGTGGACAGACGTAACATATGTTCTTTCATTAAGTTCTACGAATTGTTTCGTTAGAATCTGGTATAATTCTATATGCCTGAAACGTGTAGCCCTGCGCGCAGCCCTCCTCCTGTCTCATCTGGACCTGGGACCGGCAATGGCGGAGTTACTTGCACACAGGGTTATAGTTGTTGCTCATGATTAAATATATATAAATATGAGATATGTGTATTGCAATTCGTAGGTAGTTTTTTTTTTTTAAATGTAGCTAGTCCTCTGTGAAAAGAATACGTACGCGTCCCATACTTATAACGTCAACTTCAAATTCAGGTCTGAACAGATGGTATCAAAATATCTAGAATTGAGCCTATTCATGCAAGACTAGCTTAGAACATAAGATGGAAGTTTATGAAGTCAAACACTCGCATTCTGCTCTCTTCGTCTGACTCTTGCCGTTTCTCGTATCAAATCGCACCATCCAGATACTTTGCGACCCTAGCGTCTTCTCTCATCATCCTTTGGTCTTATACGGCGACCCGCTACAAAATTGAACAATCCATAAAAAAGGTTTTTTTTCCAATAATGACATCCATAAATGATTATACGCTGAGTCTACAATGAATAAATAAATATAAATGAGAATCTCTATCATCTGACAAAGAGGGGTCGATCGATCATTTCTTTAATAGCGAATGAGTATTTTCATTCCCACCATTTGTCGTGATAGCACTAATCTGAATTTGATTGAGCTTCTGAGCGGAGAATCTCAACTGATTGTAAAACATGGGTTAAAAAATTATCTCCACCGAAGGTCAAGGAATTACGTTGACGTCGAGTGTAGAATAAAGCCTATCGGAGTCCAACACACAACGTCGACTTACAGTCTGATTTGAACTAGAGGATACCGGGATAGAATATAGAACTCGTCGAAATCCAACCCATAACATTGGCTCACAATTTGGGTCCGAGCAGACGAGCCTCTAGAGACGAGCCTAACATAAAGCTTGAAGTACAATTCGTTGCAATCCAACGTTTCAACTCTGCTTTGTTGGTCTGGCTCCTTGCCGTTCCTTATATCAAATCAAGCTATCCTGATATTTTTCAACTTTAACATTTTGTCTTGATTTTCTACTGTCAGACTTCCTCAGCCGGTGACTTGCTAGATAATTAAATCCCCAAAAAACCGTTTCCTCCGATAATTGCATTCATGAATGGAGATAAGCCAAATCTACAATGTATAAGTGAATAAAATTTAGAGGTAATAGTCAGTTAATAGTCATCTAACATTCTTGTGTCATACAAGGTAAACCTAATCGTAAAATTATCCGTTCACAATTGTTATTCTATTTATCACCACGAATCTTACACATCAGTCGATTCGCATAACCTCAAAAGCTCAAGATCGTAGGATTTAAGATAATTAACCTATCAAAACATTTCTGTTGGTGGCTATCACTTAAATGTACTTGGCGTAAGCTTTTCGCACCTGAGGGGCTTTTGGTGGGTATTCACTAGTTTATGTATGTTCAAATTTTGTATTAAGCATCGCTCGTACTCTCTCTTTTTTCGTTTATTTGTATTTAAAAACATGAATAATGACAACACGCGTCTGCTAGTGTTGCAGACGGTTTCTGTTTTAGAGCATATATTTCTAAGGTTTCTGTCTGCGATACCAGCGCCATCTACCTCGTGACTCTCGTACTCACGCCACTCTATACAACTTTGGTGGGTTTCCCGTCTAGTGATTTTATATGGGAATGGTTTGACTGTCGAACTTGGTCTGACGACGACGAAAGGGAAGGAAAAACATTGTACGAGGAAACGGGGTATCAGGATTTGTAGTTAATCATATCTCAGCGTCCCGGACACCGATTTCATCGATCTAGGACTGAAATGAAAGCTGTTCATGCCCACATCCTGGATTAAGTTAGTTTCAATTTGTGTATGTTGTGAGGTGACAGAAAACGAAGATACTAGTTCGCGGTATAGGTTAGGGTAGTTGCCTCTCGGGTATATAGACTCGTTGAGTCTCGCGCTTGAAAAAATTTTTTTTTTAATGTACTTGGCGCGAGACTCTACCGAGTCTCTTGATGAGAGCTTTCATCTTACTTTAATATGAGAAGTCCACAGTGGTGGACTCAGGCCTTCTGAAGAAATAGCTTACTGTTTCTTCTGCTCACTGCTGAACGCGTACTTAGCGCGAATGAAATGATAACATGTAAAAATAATGATGGAATCCCGGAGTTACAGACAGCTTTTATCACTAAACCAGCTTCAACGGATGACCTTACAATCTACAAGTTTAAGACCTCAACATACGGGGGCATTCACAAAACACGTGACGCAAATTGTAACTTTTAGACTAAGGCCCCCCCCCCCCCCTTTATTTGAATGTAAAATACTATCTCTAATGCAAAACAAACAGAAAAATGAGTAAGGAAATAATAGTAAAACTTAGAGTATCATATGACACATGCTTCATCCTCCGCTGTCCCTCTCGCGACATATTGTGACGATTTCTCGAACACCCCGATCCCTTCCCTAAGCGCGTCGCGTGTTTTGTGAATGCCCCCCACACACGGATAAGGAAAAAATACGACGATTCAAGGCGTAACCCGCTAGAAAAACAAGATTCGGCAGTATGTAATGGACCATGTTGGCAAGATTGGAAAATCGAATACTTCCGTTCATTCTGAACGTCACGAATTCACATTGGTTTTGATAAAAATTTCGACCAATTGAGGATAAGGTTTGAACGGACGGGCGAAGTTCTTGTATTATAAAACAATGTTTACCATAATTCGGACTGCACGTTATTATCTGGTTTGTTCGGACTCGAGATTAGAGATGGAAAAAATTCGGTCGTCAAGCCATAACAGGATGTTGAGCTTGAAAATATTTGTGATGAGCAAGGTCGGAAATCGTATATCACATAAGAATGAGTACCATACCGCTCAGTCAATATGCACAGATATAATGTGGTATACACACGATGCCGGTATCTGTCACACCTAATTAGCGTTGGGCAGCATCTAATTACATTTGTAATTAATTACATTTAAATTACAAATTACAATTGTAATTTAATGTAATTGAAAGTCAACTGAATTGCAAATTACAATTGTAATTGAAATGTTTTTTCGAATCAATTACAAATTACAAATGTAATT
Organism: Tenthredo livida; assembly: GCA_963992785.1. Lineage (NCBI taxonomy): Eukaryota > Metazoa > Arthropoda > Insecta > Hymenoptera > Tenthredinidae > Tenthredo > Tenthredo livida. The sequence continues at coordinate 9,581,585 of OZ023073.1, forward strand.
GTCACATTTTTTCGAATCAATTGCAAGTCACGAATGTAATTGGCACCTTTTTTCGGATCAATTACAAATTACAAATGTAATTGAAATGTTTTATTGTATCAATTTCAAATTACAAATGTAATTTGTAATTTATTTGACTTCCAATTGAAAATTCCAATTGTAATTTGTCATTTGTCATTGATGAATTACAAATCCGCCCAACAGTGCACCTAATACCTAAAATATGCAACCGACGGTACATCTCTTCTCAAGTTGGCAATGCCCTGGACAATACCTGACTGGTTCGAAAGCCCCCGCGACAGGGGTGGATAAAATAGTCGAGCAACAATCCATTGTAATCATACGAAACCAAATCACCCACATAATTTCTAACGATATGTGAACGTGATTTGAAACCCATTCATAATAGTATATTGTGTACCAAGGGCGTAAAGTGGGCTTTTTTAGACCGAGTGTGGAGTTTGCAGTACGAGTCAGAGGCGAGCTAGCACGAGTCGAAGACGAGTGCGTTGCGAGCCGAAGACGAGTACTGCAACCACACAAGGTCAAAAAGCCCACTTAGCCTTGGTACACACCATATTTTATATAACGAAGCCATGTTTAGCGACTTTTTGATGTTTCTGTATAGGATCTAAAGTAGTACTTTTAAGTCCTGTATAGGACCTAAAGTAGTACTTTTAAGTCCTAGGACCTAAATGTGGCACGAAAAGTCCTAGGACTAAAAAGTACTACTTTAGGTCCCATACAGAGGCATCAAAAAGCGAGGAAAACATGCTTTCGTTATATAAAATAGTTTTCGATCGAGTATCCGTAAAGTACGTCTTTTCGGTCATGTTTTGCGGCCGTAAAGTACGACTTTACGGCCGCAAAACACGACCGAAAAGGCGTACTTATTACGGATACTCGATCAAAAAATGTTGTTCGCACCTCGGCCGTAAAATCATACTGTGGTGTAATTTATAGTATCTTGCGAGGGTATAAATGAATGGGGTTTGGCATCAAGTATTGAACAGTTAAAAATGACTATTTATTGAGTATTTGTTAATTAATATAAATCTATTTCACAATAACAAGTATTTAAGAGTCTCGCCTCGTATAACTCTATAAAGTATACAAAAGATCATTATGAATACGGAAATATCACAAACAAATTTTATCGAAAAACCAATTTAAGAATAGACAAGATCACGAAGGGCAAAATATCGAATTAGTGAAAATATCAAATATACGAAATTTGGACTGTTCTTTATTTTGGAATAGCCAATCTAAGTACCGTTTAAGAATTCGAATTCATTCAAACGAAAGGTCACCCTGGCGAAAAAAAAATTCTGGAAATCTCTGCAAAAAAGTCTGCTTTTTCTCTGCAAAACACTCTACATTTCTCTGTTATTTGGAACACTTTCCAGAGAAAATGCAGACTTTTTTGCAGAGAAAAATCAGAGTTTTTTCATGTAAATCTCTGCAATGCCCAAAATTATTTCAAATCTTTCATGCGTATTTATTTATGAATTTCGATCAAAATCTCTGCATAACCGCAAAAATTTCTGGAAATCTCTCCCAGCTCGAATTTTTCCATCTGGCCTCGCTCATAATTATCTGTATTTCTATGCGAAATTCTGCGCAAATGCGAAAATGTCTGGGAATCTCTTCAAGCTCGAATTTCTCCGTCTGGCCTCGCTCATGATTATCTGTATTTCTATGCGAAATTCTGCAGAAATGCAGAAATTTCCGAAAATCTCTTCGAGATCGAATTTCCCCATCTGGCCTCGCCCATAAGCCCAGCAAACACAGTTATGTAACAGCTATGCAACAGCTATATAACCGAATATAACGTGTAATATTACCTGTTCGTTACATGTAACGGTCAGGTAAGTTGTTATTTCCTACTCAAGCTTGTAACCATTATATAACAGTTACGTCCGTTGATTATACGTACGTTATGTATTTGTTATATTGATGTTGCGTACAATAACGCCGAATACATGTAACTGATCGGTAGCGTAATGGTCTATTTCTCAATAATTAAGGCCACTACTCCAATAAACCCAATTGCATGATATTCCGACTAGATCTAATGTTCTGTAAAACAATGAAGTAGTCTTTTCTGTGGATTGAGCCGCTTCGTTGATATCTGTAGTTTGCTGATTTTACTCAAAAAATCGTCGAGTCTCATTGAGAAGAAATGTTACTTCTATTGCGAGAAAGGTTTTTCGGGCGAGGCGCTGCAGCGCTCGCCGGCCCATCTCCAGTAACTTCGGTCGCGTGGGGATTGGCGTGCGGGTTGCCGGCGTTAGCGGGTGACAATTATATGTATGGGGAGTTCCACCCCAACCCGACCTACGTCTGACCCCCACCCCTTCCGATTAGAGTCATAATTTTTTACACTTTTCGAAAAAACTCTGTTTTTTCTCCAGATTTTTTGGAAACCGTCCGATTTACCTATGATCTTCGAAAATGAACACATCGATAGCCTCAATTAAAAAATCTGAAAAAGTCTGAAAAATCCTGCTTTGTTCATCAAAATTTTCAAGCCTTAACCCAGAGTGAGCAGACCTTCGCTTCTATAATGTTTACAGTTTTTTCCGAGAACAACATTAAATAATATGAGAAGCAAACGTCTGCCTACTTTGGCTGAAGGCCTGAAAATTTTGTTAACTGAAGCAGGATTTTTGAGAATTTTTTTCAGATTTTTCAATTCGGTTTCCAACAAATCTGGAAACAAAGTGTTCTTTCGAAAAGGTGGAACAACATAAAAAATCATGACCCTAATTGGAAAATGTGAGGGTCAGACGTAGGCCGGGTTGGGGTGGAATTCCTGTATGTAACAATGGTATATAAAAGTTATAATTCATTGTCACATGCACGATACCTAAATGTGATATAATATTTATGTTTTCGTTAGATAACATCTGAAATGTTCGTTTTCATGTAACCTTCATGCAACAATGGTATATAATAGTTATGATTTATTGTTACATGCGCGATACTATTACATGTTACATAACATTTATATTTTTGTAAGATAACATCTGTAATGTTATTTGTTAGACCGTGGTTATATAACCGTAACAGTTTGTGTTTGCTGGGAGTATCTGTATTTCTATGCGAAATTCTGCAGAAATGCTAAAATTTATGGAAATCTCCCCAATCTCGAATTTTTCCCCTGCTCATAATTATCTGCACCCTGAAATATTTCGGGAATTTCTGGAAATCTTTTTTTTTTTTTTTTATTCATGTGGGTCACCCATCCAAATTCTGGCTGCGGTTGAAGTTGCTTAACTTCGTTGATCGACTGATGTCCGGTTTTCATCTAGCTCTAATCGTCGCCTGTTACAATACTCGACATTTTTTGACTCAATAAGTAAGCTTCGATTTGTGAGGATTTACATCAATATGTACTTAAAAAAAATAAATGATTTAGCAAAATTTCACGGTCACTCCGAAGATTTCTGATGATTAAATAGTATATTATACTTCTATTCGATTGCATAGAAACATTCTTTTTTCGGTAAATTCCGTGGAAGTGTTAGAAATACTGCATAATTGTACAATTTTGAAAATTCTGCAAAACTGTACAGCAGAAATTTTCAGATTTTTACATTGAAAATCATCAATTTCTCTGCAAAACTTTTAATATTTCTATTTCCATGAAATATTTACATTTTGGAAAATTCTGCAAATTTTTCATTGAAAATCATCAATTTCTCTGCAAAACTCTGAATTTCTCTGTTGTCGTGAAATTTGTACGATTTTGAAAATTCTGCAAAACTGTAAAGCAGAAATTTCAGGATTTTTACATTGAAAATCATCAATTTCTCCGCAAAACTCTGGATTCTTCTGGTTTCGTTAAATTCCTGCACTTGGGGAAATTCCGCGAAAATCTACAGTCAAGATTTCCAGAATTGTTCATCGATAATCATTAATTTTCCGCAAAACTCGGCATTTTTCTGGTTTTCTGGAATTTCATCACTCGAGTAAATTCTGCGAAAATACGCAGCGGAGATTTCCAGAATTTTTCATTGAAAATTATCAATTGCTCCGAGAAACTTCGGATTTTACTGGTTTCGTTAATTTTCTGAACTTGGAGAGATTCAGCGAAACTCTACAGCGGATATTTCCAGAATTTTTCATCGATAATCATTAATTTTCCGCAAAACTCGGCATTTTTCTGGTTTTGTGGAATTTCATCACTCGAGTAAATTCTGCGAAAATACGCAGCGGAGATTTCCAAAATTTTTCATTGAAAATTATCAATTTCTCCGAGAAACTTCGGATTTTACTGGTTTCGTTAATTTTCTGAAATTGGGGAGATTCCGCGAAGCTCTACAGCAGGGATTTCCTGAATTTTTCAACAAAAATCATCAATTTTTCCGCAAAACTCTGCATTTTCCTAGTGTTGTTAAATTTCTGCACTTGAGGAAATTTCTTGGAAGTCTACAGTGGAGATATCCAGAATTTTTCATCGAAAACCAGAAATTTCTCCGCAAAAATCTGCATTTTTCTGGTTTTGTAAAATTTCTGCACTTCAAAAAATTATGCGAAGCTCAACAGCAGATATTTCCATAATTTTTCATTAAAAATCATCAAATTCTCCGCAAAACTCTGGATTCTTCTGGTTTTGTTGAATTTCTGCACTTGGGGAAATTCTGCAAAACTCTACAGCGGAGATTTCCCGAATCCCCCGGATTTTTCCGATAAATTCCACAGATTACATCTCTGGAAAACTCCAGATTTTTCTGCATCTTCATTTGTAGATTTTTGCAGAGATTTGGCAGAGATTTTTTTTTCGCCAGGGCAAAATCTCGAATCGCTTAAACATAGACGGGCCAAAATAGCGAAAGTGCTGCAAAACTTATTCCAGGTATTTCCTGTTTCCTACGCTACTGGATAAGGCTAATACTTAGGAGCTCATGAAAATTCTATCATTCGAGATTTTGACCTTTCTACATTTTGCGTTCATGAGTTCTGCTCCTTCTGAATTTTGGTTCTCACTATATTTACACAGTAAAAATTTTTTTGTAAAATTTAACACAAAATCTTGTGTTAACCACGTTTTTAACACAAAATTTGTGTTATTTCAACACAATCAGTTTATGTCAAAAAAGTAACACAGCTTTATGTTAAAACTAACACAAAAGTAACACTTTCCAAATGTTACTCTCAAATCAACACAAAAATTCAACATAGTTTTGTGTTAGTTTTAACATAAAGCTGTGTTACTTTTTTGACATAAACTGATTGTGTTGAAATAACACTAATTTTGTGTTAAAAAAGTGGTTAACACAAGCTTTTGTGTTAAATTTTACAAAAAAATTTTTACTGTGTATGTTTGGTTTATTAGCTGTTTGAAATATTAGCCATTTTCGATTTTTAGTTTTGGAAATGTAAATTTTTCATATCATTATAATCCATATTCTGCACATTCGAAGTACGAATGATCTGAAAACACATTGTCGAATTAGTGACCTGTCGGATAAATAACCTTTTGACGAAACACTTATTCGACTCAGTGGTCTGTCGGAAATAAAAAAATTTGAAATCACAATTCTCGTTATTTTGGTATTCGCTCATTTCAAAATTCGAGATTTTGCTCAGTTTACGTTTTGGACTTGCGAAATTTTGACCCCCACCCGCTAGACGCCAAGAGCGTATGGTGACAAAAAACACGGAGAAGAGGAAATAAAGCCGACTATCACTAACATGAGCCAGCCTGTACCCTCGACGATGAGGCGAGATGTGCTCATCCCTAGTGACACCGCAGACGAAGCGCACACAGTTATTGAGGAGACGCTGCAGCTTGGTGTTGAGGACACCCGAAATATCGTTATAGGCAACACAGCAATAATCAAACAGAGGAAACAGCAACGTGACCACGAGAAACCTACGGAGTGGCAGAGAGAGAAGGCGACGAGACGTTGCAAGCTGGCGGAGACTACCATTATGCAAGCGACCGGAGACCGCAGCAACTTGTGCCGACCAAGCGAGCTTTTTATCAAGTATCAACCCGAGATCGCGGACGGACCGAGAAAAAAGAAAAGGGGTGCCGTCGAGGAGTAGCGGAGGAAGTGAGGCCAGATCCAGTCGAGAGACATAAGACGAGCTACCAAAGACACAAGCATTGGACTTAGCGACGTTTAGCCGGGGAAAACAGCTGTTCGCCCACGAGAGAACGGCTCTGGCATCCGTGTTTACCTTTTCTAGACAGTCCAGGAGATGGTCCGGGACGCATTGTCGATAGATCTGCAGGTTGTCGGCGTAAACTAGGTGATCCGTGTAACGTAGGACCCCGAAGATGTCATTGATGAATGCGGAGAAAAGCAGAGGCCCGAGAACCGAGCCCTGAGGCACGCCTAGGTCAAACGACATCTAGAGACGACGGTGGTGAAAGAGATTCCCGCCACCCCGAAGAGCGAGCGAACCGCGTTCTTCCTGCAGGAACCGTTATCATTGGAATGAATTATGAGTTTCGCGCGGAACCAAGATCTACTGCCACCGTGAGGCGATCTAGTGGTCAGTACGCAAATTATTAGACGATCATATGACCAGGGTGCGAACTATCGGCACCCTGCCGTCAAAGATCACTCTGCCGTAGGCCTGCCTCGCAGGTAGAGCGCTGAGCTCAGTGCTCGCTCTAATTGTAATTCTCGTAGAGTTTCGTGGTATGCCCTTTGAGGGACTTTTTGTTGCATTTTCTTGAGATTTTGAGTTCGAGCTTAGTGCACCCGTTGCAGCATAGACCCGAGTGCACGTCGTCGAGACGCAACGAGGCCTAACTTTTAGCTGGACAACTTCAAGCGTCTCACACTAATTTGAATTCGGCAAACGGCCATCAGCCATCTTGCCTTGTTCCGAGCTACGAGGCTTTTAGAGATTTTTGGGAATCAGATTAAGACGACCCTCACGAATCATTCGATTCCCACTTGATCGACATTTGATCGGGCGATCAACCTGTGCACTCGGTTGGTCATGAGTTGGTCATCAGTTCAGTTTTGGTTGATGGTGTAATGGGATCGACCGGATAACTCAACTCATGATCAACTGAGTTCACAGGTTGATCCCCCCGCTCAAGTGATCCGTGAGGGGACCTCCGAGCCGATAGGCCGCTACCAGTGTCTCATATCATATTAGACTTTTGAGTTCGTATTTTTGAGTAAGACCTTCGAGTTTTGTGGCATCCGAGTGCATTTTGAGAGCCGTAGACTTCGCACCCGAGTGCGAGAAAGATAGTCTGAATATGTCACTGTCGCGCTCTCTTTCTCTTACGGAGAGATTCGGAACGTTATTGTATTTTGAATTTTGCTTAGCCCTTTTGTTTCGCCTACGATGGCAGAGTCAGTTTAAGTTGATTTTAAGTGAACTTCAACCCCCTCTTATCAAGGTAACGTCAACTTTTCGACCATGGGTTCCTACATCAAAAATGTTAGTTAGGGTCCCACTTATCACCACCCAGCGGGGTGACAGAGTTAGTGGTAACACCCTGTATAAACGAATTCAGGACCCTCCGAAATGAAATACCGTTTTTTGTGTATATTGCTTCGCCGGACCGTTTATGGTATATTTTGACATATGTACCTAACTAAAGTTGGTAGATGAGCAGAGATGTGCAAAATGGGTACCTAAAACCATTTAAATGGAAAATGGAAATGGGTGTGGAGTTTTTCCATTTGAAATACAAAATGTAAATGGCGATTTCGAAATGCATTTGAAATATAAAATAGGAAATAGGTATTTTCAAAATGCAAAATGGTTTTTTTTCATGCGTCATTTTTATTTTATTCTTTTATACATGGAGAGAAATTTCTCTCAGAAACTACCATACAATTATTGCAGTTTGAAGACAGAACGGAGGTATAAACAGACCTACTATACTTTTCTCGTGGTTCGTCTAATAAAATCTTGTCCGAGTTACAATAATATCACAGCTGAGAGAATATTTTATTGGACGAACCACGAAAAAAGTATGGTAGGTCTGTTTATATCTCCGTTCTGTCTTCAAACTGCAATAATTGTATGGTAGTTTCTACGAGAAATTTCTCTGCGTGTACTGAAAGCCTTTATTACAAGCTTGAAATCTACTCTTACCGCGCGGATGATAGTGAAGATTTCAACTAACCTTACCGGCTCCCTATACCTCTACGTGTATAAAAAGAAAATTCAAAAATTAATTTATCAAAAACGGGGTGGTAAATCGACTTGAGATTTCGGCAGGAAGCATTTCATTCATCTATATTTCGATGATAAAATTTTCAAAGATTTCTCTACATATGTATTTGGGTAGCCAACCTCCTTAAACGATTACCGAATTTCATTTTTTTCGAAATTTTTGTTCAAAAAGTATTTAAAATGGAAAATGCATACAAAAATACCATTTCAAATGGAAATGGAAATGGGTGTAAAAAAAAATGCATTTCAATTGAAAATGGAAAATACCTATTTTGCATTTTGCATTTCCATTTGAAATGGTTTTATTTCAAATAATGCCCATCTCTGTAGATGAGCCGTTCGAAAATTTGTCGATTGAAAATGAGAAAAAAAATTGACAGAACTAATGCAACCGTTTTACCGAGCTCTGCATTCCGCAATTAGATATCCGCTGTACTATTAGAAGAAACACTTCGCGACAGATTCCATAACAGCCCTAGAAGGCTAGAAAAATGCGAAATTTGTTCTTTCCAATTTTCAGCATCGTCGATTTTTCGAAGACGGGTACTTTGCATACTATTTAGGTAGGCTCAGATCGAGAGTTACATAACAAACCGGAAATTTATTATCTAAGTACCACACTCGTCAACAATTCATTTTGGAGACTTGATTTTTTGAAATGATACAGAATTTGAACTAGTTATGGGCACCATCGATCACAATTTGTAATTATAATCACATTTTCATTTCAAAGTACAACTGTAATGTGCAATTTGGCAATCTCCTATAATTTGGAACTTGTGTTCGAGCTGAAATAAATCACAGAACTCATTCGTCATTCGTAATTGAACCACAATTCATTGCAAAATACAATTGCAATTTATAACTGAACCTAAACTAATTACAAAACTGTGATGAGTGGAACAAGTAATTGATTTCGGTTAAATTATGAAGTACAAATGTATTTTGTAATCGATTTCAACTTAATTGCAAATTATAAATGCAAAATAGTTAGTGATTTGTGATGGGCTAATTACAATTCTATCCAAAATTGATCTGAACACATATTGAAACGGAAAATCAATTGCTCTGAAAGAAATATTGAAAAGTGAATTACTTCATATAGGTATTTCGTTTCTGATTACATTGAATTTTTCTTGTCCAAACCTGACATCATTTTCTTTCAGGGGTCTTATAAGCATATACCTATGTTTCTGGTCCATCATACTCCCTTAGATCTATTTGCTGCTACTGAAGATAGCCCACATTGGTTTACAGCAATCTCTTAAATAGTTTCAAGGAATTTCTCGCCATTTTCGTAAGCAAGAACGAGAAGAACCAGAATGAAGAGAAGGCCTTCTGTCTGGCATGTACGGATGCCATATGAACACACGGTCCCTGCCACAGCCTCTTCCACGGATCCGGTCAAAACGCGATAGTTGTAGTCATCAGAGTCCCACTCACCATACATAAAGGTTGGAAGTCGATTCGACAGCGTCCAAATGTTGCCCGAACCATCGATCTAGAAAAATCGGGACAGAGTGAATTCATCTCCAACTTCTGAAATCGAATTTTCATCCCGAACATCGAACGGAAAAAGTTGCGATCCCTGTTCCTGTTCGCAGCATGAAAAAATTCATGGAATCATAGAGAAGGGAGAAAATGTGATAAGCGTGTTGGGCTGACCTTAATGTCGCCGGGGAAGACCAAGGTGGTATTATCTGCATAAACGCGACCCACATTCTCCTCGTCGTAGCTACTCGCGGGGTTCCAGCAAGCGATGGCATTTCCTATTGAAAGAGCGTAGAAGAGGATTCCTGTGATTGGATCTAGGTAGCTGGCGGCACCCTGGCCATTGGACCCTCTGGATCCCAGGTACGTGTACTCGTGGAAACTGCCTAAAATTCGAATATGCGTTATTGTTATCAGTTATCCGTCGATATAATCAGACGTGGATGACATCTTCGGATTTAAGAAGCTTTTTCATTCAAGAGGACACCCCTCTCTTGCACTGCGTGATTATGACGCTACAAAATGTCGTCTCCGTTAGATGTCGATATTTTTCTTTTTCTTTTTCCAAGCGCAAACTCGTAGTTTCTCGGTCATTTCTTCATCAAACGAGATGGGATAATGCTTTGAATGTGTGGATTTCCACCGGCTGAGTATTTTAAAAGTGCAATAGATCTACTGCATCTGTAAATAATTCTACAATTTCTCTAATGATAACTGAATCTGCAAAGAAAATGACAAAATTTTGATAAAACGAAATACTTCGGCGCGCGCTCTGCTAAAATGAAGCACAGTTCTCCATGGGGAACTTGCAAAGTCTAATTCCGATCGGTTGTGCGGTATGAGGTATGGGAGTACGAATCGCGTTTTCGAGGTGATCAGAGCGTGTATCAGAGCCCTTTAACGGCGAGGGAAAAACGTGACCAAAAAACGGCCACACTCACCTGCTGACGTCGATAACTCCGGATCCTGAAGTATCCGCGTGCTGACGGCAAACTCCGCGTTGCTGCAGAGCGGATGGAAGTATAAAGTGCTGTAGCCGTCTTCTCCGGAGGCAAGGGCAAGATTTATTACGCCGTCCCACCATTGGAAGAAAAGGCCCGAGGTATTGAAATGGCCAGCCTGAAAAGTGCAGTCGTTATGTCGAAGCAATAGTGACATGCTTCGCTTGAACTAACTCACAGATAGATTGACCTGAAAAAATGTTTACAACCGTTTTTTCACGAAATGAGTTTGGTTACCAGTGGATCAGGATAGAAGTAGTGATGCTCAACAAGCCAGGAGTCGTTGCTTGCCCATGAGTAAACGACCAGGTCGTCGTTACGCACGTCAGCGAGATAGGCGAAGGCATTTTCGCAAGTAGTATCCTCAACGACGACATTCGCGAAATGGGAAGATGCCAAGGTTTGTGTTGTTGGGATGACGTAGTTGCGGAGAAGCGTGTCATCGGTCAAGTTGTAGATAACCAAGGCCGGTTGAACCACCTGCTCTCGAGTGTCCATAAGCGCCTCCACGCCCATGTCTAACACCCAAAGACGATCGCAGCTGTCCGCCCAAACGCGAAACGTCGATACCACTTCCGGAATGTTGTCATCGTCAAACTGATGCGCCACCCAAGAGGGATACGGGTTTAGCAAAGGAGACTCACTTGTATCTGACAATAATGGCAAAATATTAGATTCCGATGCGGACTAGAAATTCTAGCTTCATCCTCGAAAACCTCAATTCCTTTGCTCTTCGGTTCTGCCGACAGAAATAAAATTCTCACATGAAAGAATTATGTCTTCTATATGAGAATTCAGAGGTGGACTTGAAATCCTTACTAGCATCTCTACATTCCACTCAATTTTCAAATTTTAACTACAACCTCAATAGTGTGCAAAAAATCAACTCGATGGTCAATTTTATTCAAAACTCGGAATTTATTCGTTAATCGGTTCACAAAACGTTTTATTAAATATTGAAAGGGTAAGATCACGGAGCCCCTCTGAATTCTAGGATTTAGAGGTCCAAACTAGAATTTCAAGAGTCTAGTATGCACCTAAACTTGCCCAAAACAGATTAAAATTTTACTCTTAGATGCAAATCGAAATTGAGTCACATGCACAATGTTTTTATCTACAAATCTCTGGTAAGAACCTGTGGAATAGAACTGAGATTTCTATCCTGACTCGGACGTCCACTCGAGGTAACGACATGCTTTTCGCGAAAATCGATTCAAATCATATAAACAAAGCGAATTCAAGGAACGGTTCTGGAGGGTTGCAATTTTCGGGTGGACTTGAGAACGTTCTAGAGCATTGGTGCGGCTTATCGCCGTTTCAGAAGAGCAATTCTCACAGGATACAATAGCCGCTTACCATTTAGGTAGATGTAGTTCAGGGTGGCCGCAACCCCGGCGTGCCATCGTGGAACAGTAATAAAGAGCCTATCGCCAGCGACTTCGACCCCCATAGGATTGTTATTTTCACGGACATAATGGGAGAAAAGCAGCTGTGTCTCCTCGTCCGGCCACGCGTATTCCAATTCCTTCCACTGGTAGACCACTTCCAGATTGTTAATGGCTAGTGCTTTTTGTGAGCTCAAGACAACCAGCAACAATGTCGTGATTAGGCCATTACCAGACCACCCGTGAACCCTCATTTTACTCCTGGATTGTATATTTTTGTTTTTATTTCTATGTTCAGTCCATCAATGTTCTGAAATACGAGACTCTCACGAGTTCCTCGAGCTGTTCATCCCACCATTCATTGTCAGAAATGTTGAATGCGTTGAATAATTTTCAGGTTCGGTATGGAATTTGAGCAAAATTAATTGAGGGGTTTGCAAAAGCGAGAAATAAATCTGTTCAGAACTGTTGGTACGATTTGAATGAAATTCTTTTTTGTTGTAGATATATAATGCGACATTTTGCACAATTCGAAAATCTTACCGAGTCAAAATAATCGGAGTGACTTTTTGTAGACAAATTTTTTCAAATCAATTGTAAAAGGAGTCAGTTCCCAAATTTCATGCACGCATTCAGAATTCTGATAATATCGCTATTTTTGGCTGTTTCGTAATACAATTGCCTCCTCATGTCTTGTATTTTATTCTGGGTATAGAGATTTATTTACCTGAATTATCTACTCTTATCGGTTGCTGTAATCGAAAAAATATCTTACGCAATTAAAAAAATATGCCACTTTAAAACCGTTTAATTTTGCACTTAGCAAATACTTCAATATCGAATGTCAATAAAATGAATGGAGTACTACCACGGTCGCAGTACAAGTGAGGTGATGAATTATACATTAGCAATATTTGATTATTCGATTGGGATATTATGTGATGATTGTGTTATCAGAATGATGATTTAATGAGATTGTCACTGGTTCCAACTCGAGCTAACTGGGCTTATCTCTGGAAATTGTATCTTTTGTCAAAATAGATTATCACTTCTATATTTCTATATGACGTCTATACTATCACCAATCGATCCGGTAACCTTGGAAGTAACTAAAAATATTCCGGGAACAAATATTTGTCATTCGAAAGCATTTTCTTGCATTACAGCAAGATGATTGAACGTCCGGAATCGAAATAAAAATCTAGTTTGATCCTGTACAATCTGAATTCCTATGATCTTTAGTTTTTTGCGACGGTAACATATACTTCTGTTTCAATAGAATTATATACTGTGTGAAGATGCAGAGGCATCAACCATAATCAGCGCTCACACTTCAAATTCCGATTGGCGTTTCTATATCTCACCGAATTTTCAATTTCCATACGAAACTTGCAGAAGTATGCGAAAAACCAGTTTCATGATCAATTTCAGTTGCACCTCAGAATTTATTCACCAATCAGTTAAAAAAACGTTGTGTCCAAGATTGAGGAACTCTAGTTTGGAACCAGAATTACGAAGCTTCTCTAGAATTCTAGAGTCTAGAGGCCAAGACAATTTTATTACACGCACAATCATATTCTCAAATTCTGATTCGGAGATCGATAAAAGTCGGTAACATTTATAGAGGCTATCGTTGGAAGGCGCAGCTGTTATATCATTTAAAGGTATATTTTCGAATACAGATGTGCCGGTTATGAATAAAAAGATATGTATTTGCATATGAAAACTTGAAAAGTAATAACAGTTTTCATGTTATGAATCTGATATTGAACGATATACGGCTTTCCCAACTTCCAGCTTTAAAATGCGGCATTAATAGGATTTGCGTGATGGTAGAAGTAACCACTGGAAGAGATCGTATTATAATATCGCAGTGGGAGATCGTAAAACTAGAATGTGTTTTGAGCCTGGAACATGAATTTAAACATGGGTGTCACTACCGTAACAAACAGCAGCAACAGTTTATGCGATTTTCATTCATTCGCAATAAACGTAATTGTTGATATACTTTGAGGATGACCAAACAAGTACCGAGACAATATTTTCTAACTCTGTTTAGATCAATTTTCGTTAATTTTTCAAGGACTAGCATATATACGTCCGATTTTTGTTTCAACAAGAGTTGTGAGACATCGGGTCGCAAACTTAGATTCGGTCGAAGTGAAAGCACTTAATGCACGGATGTGGATGAACCGGTGCTTCAATTTTAGATATTTGGGTTTTTAATTGTTCAGAACACAAACCTCCATCCGATAATCAGGTAACTGTTTGGTATGTTAATTTTCGTATCAAAAGATCGAAAATTGTAAGAGAAAATTAGTAATTTTTCAAATTAACCAGTTAAAAAATCTTTGCTCTAGTCGTGTGCGGATTAGTAGATTACGATACAAGTGCGCGAAGTATGTGATTCTCGCACGAGTTTAGCTTGTCGCCCGAGCGAAGCGAGGGTGACAAAAACACGAGTGCGAGGATCACGTACGCGCACGTGTGTCGTATACTATTTTTTATAACTAAATGTGCGAATTTCGATTTCGAAAATAAATATAAATACAAATATCTGTCTATCAGTAACCGAAAACCGGCTGGGAATGTGAATACTGTATTTTGGACAATATTCTATAGATACACTATTTACAGTGTGCGGAGTAAATCATTCTCTACACTCAGTGCACGAATGTATAATATACTCCAGATACATTTGCGCACTGTGCGCACTGAGTGCGCGAATGTATCTACTCCAGATGCATTCGCACACCGAGTGCGTGAATGTATCTACTCGGAGCACCGCGCGCCACAGTGTGTGAATCGGGCACTTCGCACACTACCAACAGACATGAGAAATCGAAATTCGCACACTGAGTTATAAAAATAACTTTTGCTAATAAAATAGGAAAATAACTAACTCGCTGCGCTCAGGCGACAAACCTGACTCGTGCGGGATTCACCTATTTGGCGCACTAGTTGCGTAATGTACTAATTCAATCTTTCAATTACTTTTAAACCCATATAGTTCGACGAAAGAAACGAAGCGGGAGTGGAATTCTGAAAGCGGAGTAGGAATTTGCTTTGATATTAAGAATAATGTCATACATATAACTGATCAACAACTGCGGTTATATAGCCAGCGCCGGATCTAGGATATTTGGGGGGGGGGGGGGGGGAGACCTACGGCTGCCGAATTTTACCACCCCTTACCACTAACTTAATCTAATTGTCAACTCAATTTTCTTCCTTTTTGCCACCCCATGAAGTTGCCGCCCGGGGCAGATGCCCCGGCTTGCCGCCGCCGCCCCCCCCCCCCCAGATTCCCCACTGTGTATAGCTGATAAAGTCTTTGTACAAATCTTGCGACAGTCGAACGTTTAATCGCTAGTGCGTAATTTCAAACAATGTCAAATCATAAGTTATCGCAGAATTTCAGATCTTGCGTAAGTTCAACTGAATTTCAGGCAACGATGGAGTGTCGACATTCAACGTAATCTCAAAAGATATAAACGAGCATTCTGTGAAAAAAGTTGTTACGATATTTGACTGATGGAAGTGCGAATAATGATTGACATGTGCAGAGCTCAGAAATCGGTGCAGATCGGTGTGAGGAAGACTGATCATGAAGAAGAAATGGGATTTGTCACTGGTGTTGGCTGAATGAAACTTTGGTACAGTAATGTTCATTAATGGGTTCGCAGTGGCTAACTTCTTTTTTCTAACTTTTCCGGAAACGAGACTCCATTCTAGTCGTATTTCATGCGCCCATCGCAGAAATTAGATTATTAATAATTATGACCCTGTATAAAAATAATATAATAATATTTTATTCGATTGTATCCGAAAAAGTCAGAAAAAAACAGTAAGCCACTGCAAACCCATTAAGGGGGTATACAGTGGGACCTCAAAAGTTGCAACGCCATGGGGCTGTAGGGGAACCCAATAACTGGAATTGTGCAACTTTCTGAGGCCCCCACTCTTCGACCGCTGCCGACCCGAGTTCGGAGAAACATACTAGGCTTTCCAGGAATTTCTTAGGACCGGTTTCACTAACGACAAATAACTTTTGTTCGCGACGATGAGGCGGCCGGGAGTGGGGGAAGCGTCCGAGCGCGTGAGGAGTAGGCTTTGCAACTTTTGAGGGTGCAACTTTTGAGGTCCCACTGTATACACCTTTAAATGGGTTGAATTTCTGAAAAACAATTTTCCTTTTTTTTTCAACTTGAAGACTCTGATAAAATTTAAAAAAATCATTATGTTTGGGAAGGGTTTGACCTTCATTATCCATATCTTACATCATGTATTACTTTCAGTCTAATAGTGGCTGCGCTGAAGACAGGAAAATACAAAATCACTCAGTTGCCGCAAAGAATCAGACCCAGCGTTGAACCGATCTTGGAATTTTTGGTTCTCAATTGTTCATAACACATGCCTCTATCAGATGAACATAGAACTTTTTGATATTGCAAGAATTACTTGAGTTATTGAATTTTTTCGATTTTTTTTCTGAATTTGAAAAAAAAATTTGCTTATTTTTCTAATATTTCAACTAAAAATGGGTTTATCAAAAAGTTCTATGTTCATCTGATAAAGGCATGTCTTATGAACAATTGAGAACCAAAAATTCCAAGATCGGTCAAACGCTGGGTCTGATTCTTTGCGGCAACCGAGTGATTTTGTATTTTCCTGTCTTCAGCGCAGCCACTATTAAACTGGAAGTAATACATGATGTAAGATATGGATAATGAAGGTCAAACCCTCCCCAAACATGATGATTTTTTTAAATTTGATCAGAGTCTTCAAGTTGAAAAAAAAAGGAAAATTGTTTTTCAGAAATTCAACCCATTTAAAGGTGTATATACCCCCTTAAGGGGACCAGTATGTCGAGATTGAAAAAATTAAACATAGTCCAGTATCAATCTATTTCTTCACCCAAGTTCATTTCACATCATTATAATCGTCTCATCTCAAAACTCCTGCTACACGAATTCAGGCACACCATTGGTCCGACTCAACTTCTCTAGGTTCAGAATTGTTGGAATACGAGCCGTCAAAAAATAAGGGAAGGAAATTTGAAAATTCCATCCTTGGGCCGCGTAATTTGCCAATAAGTGAAAAGGAAATATTAAATTTTCGAAAACTCGACCATATCTTCTATGATAAATTTTTTCAATGAATTTCCCTCATTCATTTTAGTGCGACGCAGTTTCATAACAATCTTGCATCCAGAGAAGTCGAATCGGATCAACGCTGTGCCTGGAATCGCGCAGCAGGTGTTTTGAGATGAGACGATTATAATGATGTGAAATGAGCTTTGGTGAAGAAATACCTAAATTGAGTTTGGACTATGTTTAATTTTTTCAATCACGACATACAAACGATTTACCGTACAGATATCGATGAAATTTAATATTCTTGTAGATGTTGGCGCGAAAATGACTCACTAGGAGAATATCGCACCTCCGGTTCATCGATCTTGACCAAACTTATAGGGGTGTTTCCTTGGGCCAAAATATCAAGTACCTGCTGAATAACTCTCGGGAATGGGCCCTTACTCTATCAATTTACTTGAATGTACAATAAATTATAAATATTTATAAATATTCAGTGCAATGTAGAATCTCATAACGCAGCACAAAAACTGGTTATTTCTTGGCAATTGGGGAAAACCCAGGTTACGCTGATTTCTATTGTACATTTAAGTAATTTGATAGAGTAAGGGCCCATTCCGGAGAGTTATTCAGTAGGTACTTGATATTCTGGCTCAAGGAAACGCTATACGTATATACTGTAGTACGCTGTACGTACGCTAGTTGCGTAACATACAAGCACGCTACTAGTGTGTGTGTTTCTTGTGCACATACCGGGAGATTATGTGGAAATGAAAGGCTCCAAGCGCGCAGGCGCTGATTTATTCGAATATTTCGAGGGTCACCAATTTCAGACTCGCCACGAATATCCCTAGAGTCCGTCTGCTATTTGTTTCTGATTGTTGTCAAATACAAATGGCGGCAGACCGTTGCAGGAATAGGTTATGTTTGTGTGAATCTAGCAGACGACAGAACTAGGGATATTACTGAGAAGTGAGTGGAGTCCCTGGCGCTATTCTGCTGGCCAATGAGATTTAGGTAAATCAAAGTTCGCGCGCTTGGAGCCTTTCATTTCCACATAATCTCCCGGTATACGCCAGTCAGCGCCACCTATTTGGGGCTGAGGCGTAACTGGGAAACAATTTATATGTTACGTATACAACGATACAAGCTTGATTCTATGCATGTAAAGGTACGCGGCTAGCGTATAAGTTTGGGCAAGATCGATGAACCGGAGGTGCGATATTCTCCTACTCAGTTAAATTTTTGTAAAGATTAGGAGGCCGAGAGAAAAGTTCTGAGCATTTCCCTTTTCACATGTTTAACACGTAGTCTTATGGAGAATCACGCTTTTGGCAATTTCAAACTAAGATTATGTAATAACTACCGTTCAGATTCGAATGAAATTGCACAGAATGATAGTTCAATATCTGCTGAACATTTCATATGCTTGAAAACACAATTTAGGAGCGTGTGATAAGTAAGATAAGCAGTTGAAAATTGAAAACTGCGAATAGCTGACAATGATGTATCGTATGTGGCAATGCCGTGAGGCGTAAAAGAGGTTAGGACGCGCGCGGCCCAAAATGCTACGGGCTGGGCACATGAGTAAATCTTATCACACTGAGAAAATGCTTCCGTTGTCAGAACGTTAGAGCACGGCGTTATTATTACTCGACAGCAACACAGTAGAGTTGCCGCAAGGCGGCTATTTACTTTGCACACAGCGTTCAGAAAAGTACACTTTACGCATCGAAAATTTAACTTCACACACGAACTTAACGCACAGTCGTGCATAAAATAAATTGAAGGGAATATTAGTATACACGGATTTTACATGTGCTGGATTAGCTCTGAAATCAGAAGACCTCGATTATTGTTAAAAAAAAAGTTCAGAATAGTTCAGCCGAAACTTTGGTGTGCGTAAGAAATTGCAATACAGTAAGTAGACATCTAAATTATTTGCCTGTTTATTAAATGGTTATACGTAAATCTTTATTATAATAATATTATGTATACAATAGCATCATATATATGTATATATATATAAGGTTACAGCATATACTGCATAACAGTGCAGTACGGTGTACCTATTCTAGCTGTGGAGAACGGGGTAAAATAAGGCATCTGGAAATTCAGGGAAATAAATCAGATAATATATCGTCCTATAAATTTTTCTGTAATTGCGTTCTTATCATTATTAAGGTGGCTCCGTAATTGAAAAGTTATGAACAGAAAAAAATAATTTTTAAATATATTATACATAAGTATTAGGGTGGCAATATTTTTTCGCCTTTTCCAGTAAACCATCACGAATTGCAACGAATTGAGTATGTGAAAAATGGAATTAACACGAATTAAATAAAATTCAAAAGAATTACAAAGAATTGACACACAGGTCTTTTTAATCCAATCTAATTCGTCTTAATTCCGTTTTCCACATACTCAATTCCTTTTGGTTTCCTGGGTTTTTTGTTTTTTCGAGCTCACATGAAAATTTGTTAGTTTGATCCATTTCAAGAGCCGTCTCCAAATTTTAGCTGAATTAAAAATTTCGTACGGGTCGCTCAAGACTTTTGAAAATATCAAAATTCAACGAAATCGATTTTTTTTTTATATTCTGCAATTGCTCACTAATCCAATCGGTTCTAGGTGGATTGTAGAAAAACATACTGAAATTTCAAGTAAAAATATTGATATCTAAGGTCGCTCAATAATTAAACAAAAAAATTCTAATAAACTTTCAATCGTCTCACGGGGTAACCCACGTTTATAAAATCGGGCATGAGTGAAGTAAAATATCATTATGTTTACCTGAAACTTCAGTATGTTCCTCTACAATCTCTACAGTCTCTGATACAAATGCGCATGAGCGGAAACTTATAGTCTGTTAAATTTGTTTTTGATTGCCGCATTTTCTAGCCAAAAAAATATTCTCGACGCTTTTGAAACTCTGAATGAATAAATAAACGACGGAGAAATCGCAGGAGAGAGTGAGATTCGGATTGTGACGTTGACGTACTTTTTTCGATTTTTTGATGAAATTATCAATCATACGTTCATGAGTAACTGTATTATAACAAACGTACATACCTATAGCGAAAAACATTGGGGGCCCCGCTTAGACACCATTGCGATTCGCCCCTTCGTGACGGAGCCACCTTAAGTACCACATTTTGCCCCGTTTCTCCCATAATGCATAATCAATCAAGGGGAAGCTTGAACATTGACCATAATTATTATAAACTAATCATATGTGGAAATATAGTGAGTATAAAAATTATTCTATCAAGGTCGTTGTGAAATCCGAAAAAAAATTAACTTTTATCCCTCGCATTTTCGCACAGCCATATATTTTCTGCATATTTTTAACTTATATTAGTACCGAACAACTAGATTTCACCAATTCGAAAAAAAATTTACTCCCCTTCTTCATGACCTTTGATATGAAGCTACAAATAAAATAATGCATCAAACAGAAATTTTCTACGGCTCTTGATTTTCGTTGAAGCTTTATTCGAAAAAAAACCCGTTTCACAAACCACCATCTCCCTTAATATTATGTAGTTATCGAAACCACTTATACCGGTTAGTACAATCTGTTCTTGCGTGAATAATTTGAGAAATCAATCAGAAATTAGTATATAATATGTAATAGGTATTATAATGTATGGGTACCAGCTGTACCATGATTATCCTCTAATTCTAAGTCAACCGTAGAAGGTTGGCCATTCAGCCACTCGGACACTCGTTTCCCACACTGACTGTTAAATTTTGTGACACAATCGAATGCCGATACAAGTTTATAGCTCTCAGCGGATTACATTTGAGAGACAAGAACAGTAAATTTGGCAAGTTGTCGAGAGAAATGTGTTCCATACTTGTAAACTCGTTGTTCTGAAGGTCCAGAGTGATCAACGAACCGTGAGTCGGCATAGATCCGTCGGGGATTTTCGACAGATGATTTTCAGCTAATGAGAGTTTTTCTAAATATGTTAAATTCGAAAAGGTCCCCGACGCAATGCTGGATAAATTGTTAGAGCTTAGAATAAGTGTCTTTAACGAGACCAAATTCTCAAAGATTCCTTTGGCGATATTAAATATATTATTGTGCCCCAGGGACATATTCTCCAAGTTAATTAAACTTCTGAATGTATTTTCTGCAGTCAGTTTCACCAGATTGTTACCCTCCAAAGACAGAGACCGAAGCAAATGTAATTTTGCGAAAGTTCCTTCTCGTATTTCCGAAATTCTATTCCGCGAAAGGTCAAGTGTAACTAAATTTGTGGTATAGTTAAAAGCGTCTGTATCTAGGCCGAAAATTTGACTGAAAGATACGGACAATGTCTCAAGATTTTTGGCACCCTTGAGTTTCAAGTATGTTGCATATTCACAATACTCATTGCAAACCAGATGAATATCGTTTTGGTCCAGGTAGAGTGATTTCACCGACGGAAATTGAGATGCATCAAATTTTCTAATGCCGGAATTCTCCAAATGAAGCTCTGCAAGCGATGGCGCAAGCTCACCTAAATTTGACATCATATCGCTATCCATTTCCAGTTTATTACCCGAAAGGTACAAGTGTGTCAGAAGTGGGAAACTCATTCTCTCAGAAAACGTCAACAATTCCAGATCATTATTTTCCAAATACAATTTGGTTAGGCCAGGAATTTGCGTGGAAAGATCCACCTCACGTATATCGGGCCTTCTTGGTTCAGATGGTTCAGTGCGAAACGATGACGGATAATCATTCCAAAATCCAGGATATTGCTCGGTTTGACTTGGATACGATGTTGTTCGGAACGGTGACTGCAACTTCTGAGATTTCTTCAAGTTTGAGTTCAAATTCAACGTCTTCAAACTTTTTAGCGAAGAAAATTGCTTGAGATCAATATTTTGTAACAAATTATCTGCCAAGCTGATATACGTGAGACGTGGTAAAAATTCGAAGGCCAAAGGTGAAATGCTTCTAATCTGATTGTGTTCCAAACTAAGATGTGTTAAGAATTCACTTTTGACGAAACCGTTAGCGAGATTGTTCAACTCCATGTCATTGAGAGTTAGCGACACGGTTAATCGCTCCGGGAAATCCAGCGTCAGATTTTTAACCGTTTCTGTACCCCATTCTTCCTTGGTCTCTGGATGAATCTTATCGGGCTCAAATGACAGCACTACAGGTCCAGCAGCGAATATGAATACGAACAGCCGCAGGGAAATCATCTTTGCTATCGCCGCCTATAAAATGAGATCAATTTACCAGCGAATTATATTTGCGGCTTTATATTGAAGTTAAATTAATAAATTCGGAAGAACGTACATCGAAAATTCGATCGATAGGAATAAATCGTAATTTTCATGGTGATGATCACATTCATGAATTGCATTAACACCGTATTATTAAACACCGCATGCTCAAAATATTCAAATATCTGGGTGGTTCTACACTAACGGAAAATGAAAATAAATACATGAAAAGAAAAATTTTCACATTAACACCTTATAAAATCAGTCCCCTGGGGTGTCCCAGATACAAAATCGGAATTATTTTGTGACGTGTACTGAACAAGTAATAATATTTTTCAAAACTACTCTTATACAGGGCGACCCAGGTTGAGCGCACCATATTTGGTGGGTGTACTCCTCCCGAAAATCTAAGACTAAAGTTCCTTTACCAAAACTCCCAGGGTCTAATAATTCAGGAGCTACAGGAGATCTTAGTCGACCAATCAGAGGGCTTATGATGGACCAAGACAGGGCCGGTTCAAGAGTGTAAGGCGAGCAGTGCCCGCGTCGGATCAATTTAGGTGGTTCGCTAAGTATTTCTGGTAGTCCAGGTTGTTCGCTAAGTATTTTTCGTAGTCCAGGTCCTCGGCTTCGTAGTTCTCGTAGTCCAGGTCGTTCGCTAAGTATTTCTCATAGTCCAGGTCGTTCGCTAACTATTTCTCGTAGTCTAGGTCCTCAGCTTCGTAGTTCTCGTAGTCCAGGTCGTTCGCTGAGTATTTCTCGTAGTCCATGTGGTTCGCTAAGTATTTCTCGTAGTCCAGGTCGTTAGCTAAGTATTTCTCGTAGTCCAGGTCCGCGGCTTCGTGGTTCTTCGTAGCCGAGGACCTGGACTACGAGAAATACTTAGCGAACGACCTGGACTACGAGAACTACGAAGCCGAGGACCTAGACTACGAGAAATACTTAGCGAACCACCTAAATTGATCCGACGCGGGCACTGCTCGCCTTACACTCTTGAACCGGCCCTGTCTTGGTCCATCATAAGCCCTCTGATTGGTCGACTAAGATCTCCTGTAGCTCCTGAATTATTAGACCCGGGGAGTCTTGGTAAAGGAACTTTAGTCTTAGATTTTCGGGAGGAGTACACCGACCAAATATGGTGCGCTCAACCTGGGTCGCCCTGTATAGTTGTCTATAATAAAGGCATTTTACAGTTTACATGGTTAAAATCTTTTGATTTACTATTTTTACACCGAAATTATGAGCTAAAGTTTGTCCCTTGATTTCTGCTATCAGTCCCCTGTCGCACGGCAAAATAATTCCTTTAAATGGTGTGTGGCACCCTCGCCACGATTTATGCGTTGAGTCGAATGTTACCGCTGAGAAGTTCATAGAAAATGTCAGACAGCGCTTCAGCGCTATTCTATTTGGTCGTTCTTTCGCATTCAGTGTGATGCTCGCGTGTCTGGCCTAAGAAGATCAGTCCTCTGGCAACGTTTTTCTTTGAATGTATTATTTTATTCGCTCTGTTCAACTAGATAACATCTAACGGTGAAAGTCATATTACTATTACTGTAAGTTTATTTGATGGAATATTGTTAGTTCATCCAGGATTGTTTATTCAAGCCAAATTTGTCAGTCCCCTGTCGCCAGTGCCCTGTCTGAAAATATGCCAGTTTCTTCTAATTTTATTGTTAATAAGTCAATTTTTAGTCCAGTTGACAGACCTGCCCATACAAACAATTTTGCCATAACAGTTTGCGGTAGCATTTTTCTTAATGTTTTCGACTTCCTGAATTCAATGGTGCAAGAATTTTTGCGCTAAGTCTTGCGGAAGGGGTTCGAAATAATTTTTGAAAATTGAAATTGCAATATAGCGATAACGTCGGAGAAATTGAAAAAAAGTTTCATACAAGAGTTGTAGAAAAAAAAAATCCACGTTAAAAATAATTTAATTTTTTTTCTCTACAATCAATAGGTGAGTCAGTGTAATTGATTTCAGATTTTTAATAGCTATATCCAAAAATGAAGGAGTGGGAGGTGCCTCTCCTTTCTCCCAATGTCGCATGTGCATGTTTCGTACGGGTGCGAGTGAAACACACTAGCCCGCGATGCTTCCACCTCTCGTGCCTGTCTCCCCACTCCTTCATTTTTGTATATAGCTATTGAAAATCTTAAATTAATTACACTGGCTCACCTATTGATTATAGAGAAAAAAAGTTAAATTATTTTTAACGTGGATTTTTTTTTTCTACAACTCTTGTATGAAACTTTTTTTCAATTTCTCCGTCGTTATCGCTATATTGCAATTTCAATTTTCAAAAATTATTTTGAACCCCTTCCGCAAGACTTAGCGCAAAAATTCTTGCACCATTGAATTCAGGACGTCGAGAACTATAAGAAAAATGCTACCGCAAACTGTTATGGCAAAATTGTTTGTTTGGGCAGGTCTGTCAACTGGACTATTTATGAGATTTTGATTTCAGAATTTGGTTTTGTAACATGTTGATTTGATATAAAAAGAAATATTGTTTTTAGTTGACTTCATTTTGATTATTTTTTCCAAATATGCGAAAAAAGTATCGGGGACAATTTTGTGTAGTTTTTTTCCCGTTAGTGTAGAACCACCCATCTATACTTAATTTCTACCAATCAATCTGAAACGTATTTTTATAGGTATCAATAGATTTTTTTCCAACTATGAGAATCATGTGATTCTACTGTTTTATTTGTTATTTACGCGTATCTGAGCAGATGGAATTTTCTGTAAATTGCAGAATAATTTTATACCACAAGCCGAGATAGAATGATCTGATTGTAAATAAGGAATGTAAATCATTTTTTTTTTTTTTTATCGTGATCCACTTTCTGGACACAAAATCATCGACGCTCGTATAAAATTCAACTTCAAATCAGTATTGATAAGAATCTTATCGAATACAGTTCCATGTCGGACTGGGTGGAAAAAATCGCTTTTCCGATGTACTAAGAAGTGCACAATATGCGTCATAAATGAAATACCTATATTACCATAACGAATCATTTTCGCGATTTTGGTCAAACCATCTGCATCGGTGCCATTGTGGATCCCGTTAAGGAATAGTATATTGTGATGCACGTGCGGACAGTAGGCAATATCCGACGAGTGTCGTTTGAAGCACGAGCCAAAGGTGAGTGTCGTAATGACACGAGACAGATATTGCCTATCCGCACATGTATCACTCGATATTTTTTCACTCCCTGCGAAGTAAGTTTGATTTGAGAGACAGATTAATTAGTCAATATCACCTCACATCGCGACTGCCCGCCGGCATGACGCAGTGCGCGACAAAAGCACTAGTGCGTAAAGTAGAGTATTCGCGGTATGCGCATGCACTAATTCTTCTTTTCTTTACTCCTCGGAACTCAGGTACTTTACGCTCGCTTCAGAATCCTCGAACATTAAACTTTCGAAGCAGGTGTTGCAAAAAAAATTAGAAAGTACTGTTCGAATATATTTTTCCTTACTGCGTGCGCAAAGTTAGATTTTACGCACGCTTCGCTTCGCGTGCGTAACATTCAACTTAACGCGCGTTGTGTTAAAACATAAAGTTCAATACACGTGCGAAAGTGTTGATTCTCCGACGAGTGTGATTGTCACTCTCGCTTCGCTTGGGCGAAAAACTTCACACTCATCGGAGAATCAACACTTTCGCACTGGTATCGACGAGTATACTATTTCAATATGCAAACGAAAAAACTACTTACTAATTATGGGCGGCACGGCAGCAGAATTGAATTCGCCAGAATATATATGCAGATGTTCAACCACTATCAAAATCAACCGTACTTGATGGACAGTAGAACGAAACTGGTCTCTGAGACGTGTCGGCAAAGTGCATAGCTGGTATAACCGTTAATCACAATGAATTTCAAAGAACTGATTATATTGATTTCCCTGCATGAATGCACAGTGCAGAACTATTCACCATTCATGAGCAAAGATATTAAAGAGCACAAGATGAATGCGCATTGTCTGTAGACAACCGCGGACGATGTCCATTTCAGATTCCAGAAAACAGTGAAAACAATTCTCAACAACTTGTATACTCATGTAAAATTAAGAAGATCTCAAAATCAAGAATCGCTTCCACCTTTTGATATATTGTTTTCAAATCGCCAAATAAAGTACCAAAAATCATTTTTTTCGTTCCTGATTCTAGATGTTCAGTTGCGTCTGGTTTTTTCGACCAGATTTCTGATGTTGGAACTTTTTGAATAATGATTATGGCTATTGATGAGAGCTTATATCTTATCAGCTCTGATACAATTCAGTGAAATATCGCCAGAAGCTATAAATGTCTTCGTATATATATTAGACAGACACGTTACAATAAAGTGCCTCATTTCATTTCTCTCCTAATTATGAATCATGCCGCTAAATGGATTTACAATTAGTGAACGCATTAATCGAAACAGCGCTCCCATTATTACTCATTTATGTATATATATGTATAAAGTCACGTTTAATGTGCACTGTAATCGATATTATCCATAATCGAATATCTAACAAATTATTTTCAACATTGATGGAGAAATTAAAAAATTCCTGGCAAATTTTTACACCGAGATAATAAAACATATTGGACAATTTTTGTTCAAATTTCAAATCAATTTTCACCCGTCATGAATGATAATTGACATTTTCATCTGAGTTTTTCTTTTTTTTTTTATTATTAACAGACAAATTGCAAGTTCTTTTTATAATTTTAATCGTATTTCTATGAAATCGTAAAGCTTATATCTCTTATTGAACTAGTCCTTCTCTATTTTAGTTCGTCTTGATAAGTTTTAATGAAAGGATACCCTGACGGTTGGACGATCAGCAACAAGGTATAAAATGCCCGAAGAAGTCTAAAAGCTATATGGAGATTAATGAAAATGAGGAAGGAAGGTCTTCTGTTTAGCTTCGTATTTCGTATTATTTTTTACGACAGAATGCAGAGGATTACTGAAAATCAGCATCAGTAAACTCTTGAAGATTTCATATTTTTTCCAGGCACTCGCAATGCAACGTTGCTACAACTAAACAGATAACGATGTAAATTAAAATTTAACAACAAGCATGTGAAATGTTGTTAACCCAATATCCCAAGTCTTCTTTCGCTTCAGTAATTTGGAATTCATTTTCGTAAATAGTTTATGCCAAAGGGATTAACCAGCTAATCACTGTTGTGATCTGATGTACAAGCCGATTGTCATTTCATGTAAACTAGATGTAATCCACATAATCCTTGTAGAATATTGATGCAAAACTCCATACAATCTGTCTAATCTTCGTAATTTTTTTTATCCTCTTTGTAATTTTTGTATTCCCTTCAATTTTCATAATTATTAATCTTTATAATTCATCTAATCTCGGAACTTCGTAGTTTTTATAACAATCTTTTAAATCTCCTATGATCTTTGTGAGCCTATAGTCATCACGTTATTTTGTAGTTGGTGTGTGTCATTTTTTCATAGTCATCATCCCCTCGTTACAGAAATGGGGCTTTGAAAAAATCCCTGAAGGTTTTTTTTTGCATAGGTGTTTTTCCCCGAGGGTTAAGGCCAACGCCCACTACACCGCACCGCACCGAACCGAACCGATCGGCATCGCACCGATCCGCACCGAGGCGATCGGCACCGAATTTCATTGTTTAAACAATAAAATTCGGTGCGGATCGCTTCGGTGCCGATCGGTTCGGTTCGGTGCGGTGCGGTGTAGTGGACGTTGGCCTTTATCTGTCCAATGTTCCATAGCAATTGTATCCGCTCTATGGCAGCAGAACTATGCACCGCGCGATGACGTCGATACCAATGACGAAACGTCCGAGTCCATTAGTCAATTCGTGATTTGACCGTGCATTTTGGGTAGGCAGCGATTTTTTTTTTCGGTTTCGTAGGGGGGTCGGCCGTGAGTGTAAATCTCAGTTTCCGGGACTGGGGGTGTTGCCATTCGGTTGCCATCTTGAAATTAAGGGTGTAACTAGTTTTTTTAGATTATCTCCGCATCCGTGAGGCTGACAAAAATTTTTGTGAAGAGCATTTTTGTAGCCTATATAATTATCTATAAGTTTGATCCATAACTTTTCTGGCTGAAATCAATAGCAAAAAAGTTATGAGCAGAACAAAACGACACATAAGTTAATGAAATACTTGGAGGACTTAAAATTCCAGAGTTATCTCGCCTTGAAGTATTTCATCATCTTCTTTGTCCTCTTTTTCTACTCATAACTTTTTTATTATTGATCTTAGCCGGAAAAGTTATGAATCAAAGTTATAGATAATTGTATGAGCTACAAAAATGCACGCCACAAAATTTTTGTCAGCCTTACGGTTGCGAAGATAAATCAAAAAAACGAATTACCCCCCTAATTTCAAGATGGCGACCGAATGACAACACCCCCAGTCCCGGAAAATGAGTTTTAAGCTAACGGCCGACCACCCTTCGAAGCCCCCCCAAAAAATCGCTGCCTACCCAAAATGCACGGTTGCCCCCTTTTTACGCACGGATTGACTGGACTATCACTTATACCAATTAACCTGTATCAATAATTGTCAGACGCGTGAACAATTGCACATAGGCGTAGTTCTGCAGCTATAGAGCGGATACAATCGCTATGAAACATTTGACAGATAACCCTCGGGGAAAAATTTGCCCCGTGATCGAAGGGATCCCCACGTTTATGCAACCGGGCATTACTGTCAAAATGGAACAGAAATTTTCGAAAAGTGGATGTTTACAGATTTTTCGGAGTGTTAATCCGTTTTTTTTTTTCTTCCACGCCCTGCATCAAATTGCAAGTGCCATTTTACAAAATGTATTATGTTATTTCCGTTTTCGAATCCTGCAATAATTTGTTTACTATATGATTAATGTGATTTTATAAAACAACGCAAGCATGTTTTACGCGTTTTTCATGCTCGATTTAGGTACGCAAAGTTGGCGTTTTAGAGACAGTTGAGCGGGTCTGCGAATGCGCATGCGGACAGTTCACTTGTAGCTACTTTTGAGTCCTACGAGTTAAAAGTGGTGTCTGACGTAACACGTTGTTATGCGTATCAACGCGTTATTATGCGTTGCTATGCGTGTATGTCCGTCGGCTTTGTGTACCGGATCGAGCATGAACTTGTAAAACATACTTCTTCGATATAGTATGCGTAAAATGAAATTTAATTTTACGCACACTGTGTCGAAAAATATCGTATGAAACTCGTGCGTAAAAATTTTACGCACTTGTTGCATAATATACTATTATATAACGGAAGCATGTTTTTCTCGCTTTTTGATGCCTCTATACAGGGTGAGTTTTTTATCTTGAGACATCGAAATATCTCAAGAAATACGCATCGTACAAACAAATGTCCGGAATTAAAACTTCTGGATTTCGAGGGGGAAAATTGACTCTGTGAAAATCGACCCCCCACCCCAACCCCTGAATGCGGGAGGGGTAGTAACTTTGGAATTTCAAATGGAAACCCCTATTTTGTATTGCAGATTCGAATTCTACATGAAAAAATACAGAAGGTTTATTGAAACATTTTTTTTTCGATTCCCGACAGATGGCGCTTGCATCGCGAAAAATCAAGTTTACGATTATTCCAAGAAAGGCGCCCCAAATCGAAGATAAGGAAGTACGTGTTGAATGTTTTCAGGAGAACAATTCGATTGTGCATAGTTTCACTTCAATTGCTACAACCACTCTTAGCGCTACCCAGGAACAACGACGTGGACGTAGTAGTTTTCCGTTCCCTTCGGGGTGCCTGTTTTCAGTAAGTCCCCTCGCCTCTCACTATCGGGGTGCTTTCTTTCAGTAAGTGGCGATTGAGGTGAAACTATGCACAGTCGAATTGTTCTCCTGAAAACATTCAACACGTACTTCCTTATCTTCGATTTGTAGCGCCTTTCTTGGAATAATCAAAAATTTGATTTTTCGCAATTCAAGCGCCATCTGTCCCGAATCGAAAAAAAATGTTTCAATAAAACTTGTGTATTTTTCATGCAGAATTCGAATCTGCAATACAAAATAGGGGTTCCCATTTGAAATTTCAAAGTTACTACCACTGCCGCATTCAGGGGTTGGGGTGGGGGGTTGATTTTCACGGAGTCAATTTTCTCCCTCAGAATCAAACAGTTTTGATTCCGGACATTTTTTTGTTCGACGCGTATTTCTTGAGATATTTCGATGTCTCAAGATAAGAAACTCACCCTGTATATAGGACCTAAAGTAGTACTTTTAAGTCCTAGGACTTAAAAGTGCTGTATACTAGGACTCAAATTTATTTATTTGTTCATTTAATTTTTATTTCTTCTTCTTCTTCTTGTGTTTCTTCACGTTGTATTACAAACATATTATTTACATTATTTTACATTAAAAGCATATAAAAACCAGTTTTATTGTCATTGGGGGGCCTCCGCCCCCCAGCCCCCCAAAGGGGCCTTGACCCCCCCCCCCCCCCTGGACCCCCGGGTGACAGTTGCGAACAGCTTTCCCGTGCATGGCAGCTTTGCAATCAAAAAGCTCGGTAAACATGGCTCCGTTATATAAAGTATCGTGTGCACCACGGAGGTAAGCCTTTTAACGCCTTGCACGATGTTTTCAGTACTCGTCTACGACTCGTACTGAAAACATCGCACTTAGCGTTAAAAGTGCTACTTTACCTCCTTGATGCACAATGTACTATTATTATTTTTTCTTTTTTTCTTTTTATTTCAGATTTCGTAAAGTTATCAGCATATTAACACTTGAGGCAGAAAGTCTAGCCACTCGAAGCAAATCGCAAGCTGCCAGTTGTAACACGCGTTACAACATGCCGCATCGCATGGTTCAGGACATCTCTATTAATTTAAAAAAAAAAAACAGGGTGATTATAAAAAAAATAAAGACATCATGTGAAAGCTTAATATATTGACTAAATGAAAAATCAAACACACTTGAAAAAAAAATCAATTAATACACCTAAAATCAAAGACACATTTTTTGCCGTTACTTTGCCAAAATGACACGCCCACTCGCAACCGCTCGCTGCAACGTCCTGCATAGCACTTACTGTACGTACGTAATAGCCCCCCTTATAAGTATTGCTTTTGGTGCGTAACCCCATAAAAATATTCGCAATCTACCGAGTAATTGAGCTGTTACTACTTACCCCTGTTACTTTTATCCCCAGTCTCCCCTACGCCCGTGCAGAAATTGAAAGCTGGCGCTCGGCAGACCCTGCCCAGTTTTCCTTATTTCTGGCCAGTTATTAGGCAGGTACAATGCCAAGTTCCAGACTAGGGATGTCAGACTTTGGTAAGTTCGCTCTGGCCAGTAAATCCAAAAGAAATCTGGCCAGTACCAAATCAGGCTTTGGAGAGTTGTCTCTGACCAGTAAATCCAAGAGAATCCTGGCCAGCACCAAGTCCGGTTTGGCCGAGTTTGCTCTGGCCAGTAAATTCAAGATAATTCTGGCCAGTACTAGGTCCGGCTTTGCCGAGTTCGCTCTGGCCAGTGAATCCAAGAGAATACTGGCCAGCACCAAGTCCGGCTTTGCCGAGTTCGTCCTGGCCAGTAAATCCAAGAGAATGCTGGCCAGTACCAGGTCCGGCCTTGCCGAGTTGGCCCTGGCCAGTAGTATCTGGCCGGTACCAGGTCCGACTCTGCCGAATTCGCTCTGGCCAGCAAATCCACGGCTGGCTCTGGCCAGAAGTCGGGCAAACTGGTCAAATTTCTGCACGGGACATCTTTCACAAATTTAACACCTAATGATTCGAAGATATTTGGAGCTTATTTATCTATTGATTTCATTTCCGATAATATCAGATAATTCAATCATATTTCCGATAATCTAGAAACAATCGGTCGGTCACCACGCGTGCATGGCTCTACTGATTGAATTCCTTGTTACAAATCGAAAGTCACTCTTACTAATCGTAACACGCATATAAGCCGTTGCGCCACCGCAAAAGCACTTGCGTTATGGCTCATCTACAATAGTCGCTCAAACGCAACTCACCGGTCGCAATCGCAAGACAGTTGCAAAACAAACGCATGTATACATATAAATACGTATAAGTTCTATGCATGTATGCCGTTTGCGATGTACGTTGCCACCTGCGACTTGCGTTTTGGCGACCACTATAGATGAGCCATTATCGAATATCACTATTACGTATCTTAAATGGAGATCGAGAACATGTTGTTTCATTGTTCTATAAAACAGAAATCATCCAGCCGAACAGTACCTCTCTATAGACCTAAAGCCCAGCAGATGTTATACGTAATCTTGGAAAAAGCATGACTGGCAGAGTGCCTCAGCCTAAAGCTAAATTGGCACCTCAGGGATAATTCCGTTCCAGTCACAAAACACTGTTGAAGCTTTATTCACCACGACTTTAAATATTTGACTGATGTCTGGCAGCAAGCTAATAGCCCTGTAACTTTAAGGGTCTGAGCTTATATACTTAATGTCCTTTTTCAGCAGGGCATTAACCTTTGCAAATTGCAATTGTCGACCTGTTCGGGAAATGTACACGGAAAACCAAACGTCGGTGTGAGCGCCATCTCAGATTGGTCTGAGACCAATCTGTAAGAAAAAATATTTTCAGACGAGTGCTAGGCCTATGCAGATAGTATAGAGAACAATCTGCATTGGACAGAGGGCCATCCGAGATTGGTCTCACACCAATCTTACATTTATTAGTTCAACACAGTTGCAGAGCCGATGCGCATGTGCGTAGAACCCAGTTTACATAGCAGTACGTCCCATTTTGCATTTGAACACAACCGATGTGCAGATAGTACGTATTCCTACATTACCATTTGGTCAGTTCCCATGTAATATTTACGTGACGACTAGCTGAGACTGTACCTGCGACCATCTCAGATTGGTTTGAGACCAATCTGATATTTTTATTCTCGTGCATATTGGTTATAAAAGCAAAACGTAATTTTCTTCGATATAATTTAAATATTTATTGCAATTTTTAATTATAAAGATAATATCACTTCGTAACGTAAGTAATTTTAAGTATACTTAATTTTAACCTCAAAATTTCTGAAAATTATTCTGGGCTGTTGGAAATTTAAAAAACTATTCAGAAAAATTTGTCATTCGTTCTTTATTATTTTGACTTCTAAGAATGCTAATGCTTCAAAATTTAATAATTATGCTTATGCTTTTGATGGCACTGATGTGAAAAACCTTATTTCTAATATCAAAGCAATTATCTTTTTTTCAGAACCTAATTAGTTTTCATTTATCATTTGTTTAAATTTTTAACAATAAGGATAGTAAAAAAGTATCTAAATTCATAAAATACGCTTTCCTCATTGTAAGAGTAAATTTTGGAATAAATACTTTGTTAGATATATATTTTATTTTTCAAAACTAAAATATTTCTTGATCAACAAAAAAATTAATTTCTGCGAAATTGTATCTTTCTGATTTGTTTTTATGCTTATTAGTTGCTTTATATATAGTTATAATTTTTTAATTCGCATTACCATTTTCATTTGATCTTTCATTTTAAATTCGTGTCTTATATCATACTATAATAACTTAAAAAACTAGTTTTCGATTTTTTTGTCATGATTTTTTATGAGTTGCTTTAAGGAATTAAACTGCCTTTGTCAGATTGGTCTCAAACCAATCTGAGATGGTCGCAGGTACAGTCTCAGCTAGTCGTCACGTAAATATTACATGGGAACTGACCAAATGGTAATGTAGGAATACGTACTATCTGCACATCGGTTGTGTTCAAATGCAAAATGGGACGTAGTGCTATGTAAACTGGGTTCTACGCACATGCGCATCGGCTCTGCAACTATGTTGAACTAATAAATGTAAGATTGGTGTGAGACCAATCTCGGATGGCCCTCTGCCCAATGCAGATTGTTCTCTACACTATCTGCATAGGCCTAGCACTCGTCTGAAAATATTTTTTCTTACAGATTGGTCTCAGATCAATCTAAGATGGCGCTCACACCGACGTTTGGTTTTCCGTGTATGTTGTTCAGCGTGATATTAACTAAAATACTGCAGTCAGCGCCGGATCTGAGGGGGGGGGGGCACTTGCTCCGGGCGTCAGCTCAGAGAGGGCGGCAAAATCACCGGCTTGCTAAAAATAAAGTTTACAATTTATTAATCCAAACTGTCCCATTTTCAATCAAATCCTATCAATTTTATAATTTTACAATTTATAGTTTTGCCGGAAGAAAGGCGAGACAAATTGAATTTTAATGCTACTCGTCTATTCCGTACTTGGGTTAAAATAAATTTAAAAAATGGTAACATCTGAATCATGTTTTATTTTCAGATTATTGAACATGCCCGCTTACAAATTTCGAAGTCCGTTCATGATATATGTTTTCGAATTATTGAGACTATACTCTTCAAGTTAAAATAAATGTCCAAATTATAAAATGAATGTTTGGCAGTTTTTCCAATGACCGGGGGGGGGGGGAATTTAGCTTTGCCCCCTGTCGTCAAATTTGTAGATCCGGCGCTGACTGCAGTCATTCAGAGTCGGAATATACGGTAACGTTCTGTGGATGCGGCCCAGCAGAGATACCAACCCAAAACTCGTTAGCAGCAGCTTAGTAACTTACTAGATTTTCCCTTAGAGCATATACAGGGCGACCCAGGTTGAGCGCACCATATTTGGTGGGTGTACTCCTCCCGAAAATCTAAGACTAAAGTTCCTTTACCAAAACTCCCAGGGTCTAATAATTCAGGAGCTACAGGAGATCTTAGTCGACCAATCAGAGGGCTTATGATGGACCAAGACAGGGCCGGTTCAAGAGTGTAAGGCGAGCAGTGCCCGCGTCGGATCAATTTAGGTGGTTCGCTAAGTATTTATCGTAGTCCAGGTCCTCGGCTTCGTAGTTCTCGTAGTCCAGGTCGTTCGCTAAGTATTTCTCGTAGTCCAGGTCCTCGGCTTCGTAATTCTCGCAGTCCAGGTCCTCGGCCTCGTAGTTCTCGCTGTCCAGGTCGTTCGCTAAGTATTTCTCGTAGTCCAGGTCCGCGGCTTCGTGGCTCTTCGTAGCCGAGGACCTGCACAGCGAGAACTACGAAGCCGAGGACCTGGACTACGAGAATTACTTAGCGAACGACCTGGACTACGAGAACTACGAAGCCGAGGACCTAGACTACGAGAAATACTTGGCGAACGACCTGGACTACGAGAACTATGAAGCCGAGGACCTGGACCACGAGAAATACTTAGCGAACGACCTGGACTACGAGAACTACGAAGCCGAGGACCTGGACTACGAGAAATACTTAGCGAACGACCTGGACTATGAGAAATACTTAGCGAACGACCTGGACTACGAGAACTACGAAGCCGAGGACCTGGACTACGAAAAATACTTAGCGAACAACCTGGACTACCAGAAATACTTAGCGAACCACCTAAATTGATCCGACGCGGGCACTGCTCGCCTTACACTCTTGAACCGGCCCTGTCTTAGTCCATCATAAGCCCTCTGATTGGTCGACTAAGATCTCCTGTAGCTCCTGAATTATTAGACCCTGGGAGTTTTGGTAAAGGAACTTTAGTCTTAGATTTTCGGGAGGAGTACACCCACCAAATATGGTGCGCTCAACCTGGGTCGCCCTGTAGACATGGAGGGAGCCAGTCCTATCTTGTTCCATAAGTGGCAAGCACAGGAAGGATAGACATAGCGAGGTGATATCCTCTCTCTCTCTGGCAAAATGTGATTGGTCGATTTAAACTAGTCACGTGACCACGTCAGAGCTATGCCAAGCGGTACGGTACCCAGTACCCAGTATAACGCATAGCCCTGCGCCTGTACGTGCTGATATATCTATGTAAAAATTATTATTTATGAATATAATGTATTATCATATGTATAATATTATACTATATAAGGCAATATACAGTCTTTGAAAATACAATACAAATTCTGAATTCCGTATCTATTATCGACGCGGGCACTGAATTTCCCACGCTATGCTCCTGGCTTGGAGAGAGAGGTTATCACATCGCTGTTCCCGTCTCTGTCATCAGGCTTTTCAGCCAGCAGGCTCCCTCCATGTCTATATGCTCTAAGGATTTTCCTAATAAAATCACTAAAAATCTAGTGATATCCGGTAAAAATATCGTGATTTCTAGTGATTTTACTAGAAACATCTAGTGAGTTATTAAACTGCTGCTAACTACTTTTAGGTTGGTATGCCTACTGGGTCGCATCCAGAGAATGTCACGGTATATCCTGGTTTCGTTGTATATATCCCGTACGGAAAAAACTACTGAAAGACTACTCAAAAACCACTGGAAAAACTATTGGGGAACTACTGAAATAACTACAGGGATACTATTGATCACCACTGCTGTTTTTCAGTAGTTCTCAGACTGTAAATTCGCGAATACTGGCGACTACTAGTGAGTAGTAACTACTGGTGAGTAGTTACCACTCGCGAGGAGTCTACTATTTAACCTGAGGGGTGTGTGGAAATTACAGTCGAGAACTTACCAAGCACGTCTATCTAGTTCTCTCGGCTAAAAAAAAAAAATGAAATTTCACGTCCGCATTTTATAAATTTCTACATGTAGATGGACAAGCATTGCAAATCCGTTGAGAAAAACGCCATCTGGTTTTTTCGATACAACCGGGATTTGAACCCAAGTCCGCTCGCACTCGCTGTATTACTAGTCGCACACTCTACTCACTACGCCAAACTACCCTATGGTTGGTTGGTTAATAATTCCTTATTTGTCGAAGCTCATGATTAAGATTTTGAATTCAATTAAAATAAAAGGTGTTAAAAAACTGAAAGTTTTTTGTAATAGTAAAAAAATGCATAGGTATACATATTTGTATATGATCTTATCTGATCAAATTCAGGTTACAATTTTCCATAATTTGAGATATTATTATTTGTATATAACCTTCATGTGTAAAATTACCAACTATTCAACCAAATACTTTCGACATTTTTTCTCTAATTATTTCTTTCTATTGTATCTTTTGTTTCATTTTAATTCTTCGATTAATTTTTTGTTCTCTTTTGTTTTCAATTTCTGTCAAAATATGGATCGAGATGTCGGTTGACATTTTTATTCCGAATAATATTTTTTCCACATCATGGGGCAAACGAAATATGTACCGCATTTTTTCCATTTTTGTCTCGTATAATATGTCAATTTTGAAGAATTCCAAAATAATGCGACTTACTTTTTTTTTATATCAGACAAATGTCCTTATTTATAGCGTAGTCAATTGAAGCCTAATTTGGTTGGGAAATAATTGAAAAACAATGTGTTATTGTTATAAATGTATTGAAGCGAAAAGCGGATTATTATACAAACGGAAGGTATTGAAACGATCATCATGTCAGTCATTTGAAGTTGGAAGAAGAAAATTTATGATTTTTTTACAATGATGAGATTTTTTTTTAAATATTTGCAGAAGAAAGATATTATTCAAAACTGAAATGTTGACTGAAATCATTCATATTTGAGAGAAATTAAAAATAAAATTAAAAATTGAAAAACATAATAAAAATACTGAAGCTGTAATAGATTCAGCAGTGAATACTCGCAGTACTGCTCAAATTAGTTACCACTAGCAGTAATCACTACTTAACTTGTTAAGTAGGATATGAGTAAACTACTGAAGCTGTAGTAGATTCAGCAGTGAATACTCGTACTACTGCTCACAGTAGTTACTACTAGCAGTAGTCACCACTCAACTTGAGAAGTAGAATATGAGTCAACTACCGAAGCTGTAGTACATTCAGTATTGAATAATCGTACTACTGCTCACAGTAGTTACTACTAGCAGTAGTCACCACTCAACTTGAGAAGTAGAATATGAGTCAACTACCGAAGCTGTAGTACATTCAGTATTGAATAATCGTACTACTGCTCACAGTAGTTACTACTAGCAGTAGTCACCACTCAACTTGAGAAGTAGAATATGAGTCAACTACCGAAGCTGTAGTACATTCAGTATTGAATAATCGTACTACTGCTCACAGTAGTTACTACTAGCAGTAGTCACCACTCAACTTGAGAAGTAGAATATGAGTCAACTACCGAAGCTGTAGTACATTCAGTATTGAATAATCGTACTACTGCTCACAGTAGTTACTACTAGCAGTAGTCACCACTCAACTTGAGAAGTAGAATATGAGTCAACTACCGAAGCTGTAGTACATTCAGTAGTGAATAATCGTACTACTGCTCACAGTAGTTACTACTAGCAGTCGTGGCCACTCGACTTGAGAAGTAGGATATGAGTGAACTACTGAAGCTATAGTAGATTCAGTAGTGAATACTCGTACTACTGCTCACAGTAGTTACTACTAGCAGTAGTCACCACTCGACTCGAGAAGTAAGATATGAGTAAACTACTGAAGCTGTAGTAGATTCAGTAGTGAATACTCATACTGCTGCTCACAGTAGTTACTATTAGCAGTAGTTACGACCGAGGGGTATGCTATTTACTGAACTTACCTCTCACCTCTAGGAGTGACTACTTGATTAACTACAAACCTTCAGCAGTTACTACTTAGTTACTACACCGCTTCAGTAGTAACTACTGAAAATCCAGTAGTTTTTTCCGTACGGGTATGGGTCATTCCACGCCAACTCGCCCTGGCCAAAACCCTCACCATTTCAAATTCTTTTTTCCTTTCAGTATGTTGTTCGTCATCACAAAGAGCCCATCACACCAAGTTTTACATTTTTTGAAAAATTGGTCTGGTCGTTATAACTTGAAAACGCAAAACACTGTTCGACCAATCCGATTTGAATGAGATTTCGAGAGATGAATCTCTGTGAAGAATACAAATTTTTGAGCCATTAGCGAAGGTGAGCGTGGATCTGGTTTGGGAGATACGGGGAAATGAATTTTTTTTTATTTTCGATATTTATTTTCCACCTCCTTCAGGCTACTATACAGCTAATAACATTCACTTATGGTTAGATCCAAACAAATTATGAATATACCAGAAAAAAAATTTTAGTATATCTGAAATGAAAAAAATTCATTTCCCTGTACCTCCCAAACCGGAACCACGCCCACCTTCGCTTATGGTTCAAAATTTCTTATTCTTCACAGAGATTCATCTCTCCAAATCTCATTCAAATCGGAGTGTCCGAACAGTGTTTTGCGTTTTCACATTATAACGACCAGACCAATTTTTCAAAAAATGTATAACTTGGTGTGGTGGGCTTTTTGCGATGACAAACAACATACTAGAAGGAAAAAAGAAATAGTGAGGGTTTTGGCCAGGTCGAGTTGGAGTGGAATGCTCCATATATAAGTTATCCCCGGAGACTCGGAGGAACAAACTAGAATTTGAGGGTAAGATATGATATTATGCATGAAGTGAAATTCTGATTTGCACCTGAAAGTGAGCGATATGTCTGTTTCGAGCAAGTTTAGCCGCAAACTAGACTTTTGAAATTCTAGTTGGGATCTTATAGATCTTGGAATTCAGAGAAGCTCTCTGAGGGTGAGAATTCAGTAAACCGATTGACGAATAAATTCCAAGTCGAACGTAAAATTAGTCATTGAGTTGATTTTTTTTCAGACCTTCGAGGTTTTAGGTAGAATTTAAAAATTTAGTCGGACGTAGAGACGCTACTCAGAGTTTCAAGTGCAACCCCTCGTCATGATTTCCTTCTGACGAGACACTTCTGTATCCTCACGTAGGATGTAATTCTACTAAAACAGAATTATGTTCCTGTCGAATAAACTGAAACACGAAGGATTGAGGTTTTAGAGGGTCGAACTAGCAAACTCCTCTTCCGACTCGGGATATCTAACGATCTTATGTGGGTGTTTGAGTGTTATATATGGAGGGAATT
Source organism: Tenthredo livida (assembly GCA_963992785.1). NCBI lineage: Eukaryota > Metazoa > Arthropoda > Insecta > Hymenoptera > Tenthredinidae > Tenthredo > Tenthredo livida. The sequence continues at coordinate 9,621,774 of OZ023073.1, forward strand.
ACATCGCAACCAGCTGACCTTTCGTTACTCAGATTGCTGCACATCGAGATATCTATGAATCTCTTAATTCCAAGTTCGGTACCGAGTTATGGTCCAAAATTGTTGTAACGATCTTGTTTATAGCGATTCCCATCTCAACTACAGATCTTAACTACCCAACTTTGTTTGCGGCCATTCCATCTTGCTTGACTTTCCCTCCCGGTATTCCCGCATTAATTAAAAAGCTACTTTACTAACAAGAAATGGTTAGCATCCGTTATTTAACTGCAATTAAATAAACTGGATTGATTTGTAAGAATTTTATTGAGTTTCTAATTGGTAAAGAAAAAATAGATTCCCTACGCCCGCGCCGCGCCGGCTGGAGTTGGGTCTCTTGATTCTAATCATCGTTTATTGCTCGAATGATGTTGTTAATCTGTTAGCATTAGTTTCTCCGAGGGAAAAGTTGAATGTTCTGAAATTCATTATTCAAAAGCTCCAAGACCCTATTGTGAGAATCGGTGCTGGTGGGATGGACCGAGTTTATACTTCTCGGTGTAACTTTACCGCCACTAATTATAACTTCGGCTGGATGGTTCTCGTTGGACTTTCTCGCGGTAATTACGGTGAAAAAAAAAGTTCCAGGATCTACGACGATATAGCGATTTTCTTTAAATTGCATCGCTTCTATATTACGGGGTAGTCCTGTTTCATAAAATTCACGTAGTTTGTATTCTTTGAAACGAGGTTTCCCTTCGCGTAAAATTGTTTTGGTTTTCACCCCGTTTGCTGCAAAGGTAAAAGAATCGATTTTTCTTTCTTTCACTGTAGTTCCACGTATATTCTGTCGTATTCCATAACGAGTTATCAACATAAATAACATACGGGGCATTCCAGCTGTGCTCGACCCACTTCCGACCACATCTTTCCGGATTCGGTAAAAATTTCTCATCTAGGTATATTTTAGGTAATACCATCCCGAGCAGAAATTTGTTAGGGCTGTCCCTAATATTAGCAGGGCCCTGATAGGGGTCCCGTATGGCGTCCTCAAGTAAGGACACCTTAGCAGGGCCCTGATAGGGGTCCCGTATGTTGTCCTCAAGTGAGGACACCTTAGCAGGTCCCGACTCGTGCAGAATATGGCGTCCTCAAGTAGGGTGACTTAGCGCAGACTTTTTACGACCCTGGCCTGGTTAGCAAGTGGCAGCCTTAAGTAGGATTGTCTAGTGCAGCCTTTTTATGGCCCTGCTAGGGAGTGCATACGGCATCCATAATCATGATTGCCCAGTGTCACCCTATCGAGGCCCTGTCAGGGTTGGCATGTCGCCTCCCTGAATAAGATTTCCTAGTGCAGGCCGATTCATGGCCCTGGTAAGGGGGCATGCGGTGTCCGTTAATAGTATCACCCAGTTTCGCTTCTTTAAGGCCCTAATTCGCATCGCGTATGGCATCCTCAAGTAGGGTTACCTAGTGTTGCATTAGTAAGACCATCAAGCGGGTCGCATGCGTACACATATGATCCTTTCCACGTCAGACCGGACAGTTTTTGACCTCGATGTTTCCGATTTCGCTATAACTTTTTTCAACGTGTTTTATGACACTAATTAATTCATCAAACAATTGAAGAAAGAAATTTCGACCCCATTTTTCAAGTTACACGGGATGAAATTCAGTAAGTGCTTGTGGATCTCAAGGCAAGAAATTAAATTACGAATATATTTTACCTTCGGATGTTCAGTTAAGATATCTTAACTGCATAATTACACTGATATCATTCAGACAGATGCAAAGTTCAAAATAGTTACGAAAAAGTGACTTGTATTCTCAATAGGTAGTATAGCGTAGTCGGTAGAGCGTGCGACTAATACAAGCGAATGCGAGCGTCCCCGGATCGAATCCCGGTCACAACAAAAATTTGCGGCGTTTTTTCTAATCTTAAAATTCTCACTCTGTATCATTGTGCGATTGCCTGCGATTAGTAGGTGTTGATTAACGAATCATATATTATAATTAATTGATTTTGTGTATCTAAATTAATTTTTTTAGGGCTTGATTAGGGCACCATTAGCAGGGCCCGACTAGGGTAACCCGATCAGGCCTCACCGACTAAAGCGTTACAGCCCCGACCGGGCCTTGTCCGGGCAGCCTGACCTGGGCCCGATAATTGTTAGGGGACCCTGGTCAGGCCCCGAAGTTTCCCCCAAGAAATTTCTGCACGGGCAGCTCCCAAGTTGACACTTAATTTATTTAAGACTATCTTTCAAACAGTCTTTCAAGTTAGTATTTTTCAGAACGCGATCACTTTTTCAAAAATCAATTTTTCCCTAAAGAACGTACTGCAAAAAGGATTTTTAAAATATATACGATGTCTTAAAAAATCTATCTCTTTTTTTTTTGTCTATAAACTCGAAACGTGATTTTTCGTTAAGTACTTCATAATTTATGCGACTATTGATTTTCTCATACAAACCTGCATTCGTCACAATCATTCCAAGTATCATATGAGATTCCATCTCGGATATCATGCCCGGAGTTCGCGGTTACAAGATATGATTATTCGAACATAATTTGGAAAAAAAATGATTGAGATTCGAGATTTTATGCAAAATTCGGAGCGAGGATAAAATACTCTTTTTGTATAACGGTATGGTTCGTTCGCTATTTTGCTTTTTCGAAATTCAAATTTTGTACAAAGGTCTTGAGATATCCGTGACGAATGCAGCTCTGTACGAACAAATCAACAGTCCGATCGATTAAGGCGATGCTGTAGTCGTATTCGCCCACCGATTTTTAAAAATCATGCCCTCTGAAGAAAATTCATCAGAACAAAATTTCCTTCCGGGAATCGTTTTGATTTGGATAAACGAAGAGCGGTTGAATAGAAAATCGAATAAGAACCAAAAGTTTTTCGAAAATTGGTTGTAACCCGAACCTATAATTGGAGCGAATGATATAATTTCAGTCAACCGCTCTAGAAGAGAGATCAGAGATTCTAATCATTCTGATTCAAGTCTGTTTCGTCGTATAATGTAGACGAGACATGATTTTCCCTGAGTTCGTTTATCATAGCGATGAAAATTACTGAATTGTAATAGCTGCTGAGTTAGTTGATACAGTTGATCCTCTCCCTAACAGAATGCGCTCGTGTATAATCAAAAAAACTTCTAATCTTATAATATAATATATGGAATATGCCTCGGAATATGCCTAATGAAATTGCGATAATAATCTAGATGAAAATCTAAATACAAATTACAAAAATTGTAAGAACTGTAATGGTGAAGGCATTATTTTTTTTTTTCTAAATAAATACTATTTTTTCCACTGAAGTAAATCAAAAAATTCAAACCCGATATCCAACGGAAACATTCATAATTTTATAGGGTATTCAAGTTTATTCATTCGACAATTTAGAGAAAAATTGATTCATTGAGCAATTGGAAATTGAAGTAGGTATTATCGGAGTAACCCTGAAATGAAATTTTATCGTAGTATTTTGACGACGACGATGAAATAATAAAACAATGAATAAATCAACGCGTGATATTATTACAATGCAATATTTATTCCAGTATTTGATTTCTTGATCGCAAAAAATCGATCCATACGGAATCGCATTATCTCTTTGACATTTTTTCTTAAATTCAGTGATATTATCATTCTCCTGATGATCGAATAGCTGCCATGTCCGCATGGTATACTTATGTCACTTATGGTGCTGCCGGACGCAATTTCGCCGAACCTGACCAGAGCTGCCAACATCTTTAAAAAAGGTGCTATTAAACGGAATATCTCTGCCTGGGCACCGAAATCAATGAAACAAAATGCCCCGCGCAAATTCAGGCGCGATTACGAACACGTGCGGCCAAAACAAGTCCGTTTTGAGTTGAAATAGACAAGTAATGTATGAAAAACGCTTATTTTTTACACTTGGCGATTTTCTATAGGGTTTTTGTGGTGTCGGTGACGCTTCCGAGATGGCGTGGCACACGAATCTACGACTCGGATCAGTGTTCGATAAATTGGACAGAATCGAATCAAACCTAACCTAACGAAGGTGAATATAAATGACGTAATGTATACCACCGCTGTATTTTGTGGATACACTTACCAAACGTTATGGCTTGGTTAGTCTTCTGTGTATCCTGACCACAATAACAACATTCTATGACAATATTAGAATACACGCATATTTATCACTGACAGCAGATTTTGTCCAACTTATCGAACAGTGATCCGAGTCGTAGATTCGTGCGCCATACCATCTCGGAAGCGTCACCGACACCACAAAAACCCTATAGAAAATCGCCAATTGTGAAAAATGAGCGTTTTTCATACATTACTTGTCTATTTCAACTCAGAACGGACATGTTTTGGGCCGTACGGGTTCGTAATCGCGCCTGAATTTGCGCGGGGCATGTTGTTTCATTGATTTCGGTGCCCAGGCAGAGATATTCCGTTTGATAGCACCTTTTTTAAAGATGTTGGCAGCTCTGGTCAGGTTCGGCGAAATTGCGTCCGGCAGCACCTCATGTCAGTTCAGTTTCGCTACCGCCCTAGCTTTTTCATCGAGCTTTTCGTCTGATGAGCTTTCCGTCAGGAACGAAGATGCCATATCCAAGGCGTAGTAGGTTTGTTAATAATTGGGGCAGGATGAAGGAATGCCGAACACTTAGGAAAAAAAAATTAATAACTTCTAGAATGAATCGTTTTGGTCAGCCAACATGATGTCGCTCGAAGCTCTAATGCACACAGGGTGCAGGTCTTTTTCAATCGTCCCAGACGAATATCTCAAAAACTAAAAAAGATACGAGAAAAAGTTTGATACAAATGATATGAGTTGACTTAAAATTGAAAATTACCCTGGTTAAAATGCCGTATAGGATTTTATAGGAACGTATAGAATTTTGTATAGAATTCAGTATTTATATCCGACACCAGTTCATGCGGTTCTATCCGCATCCTATCGCATCGACAGAATGTACTCGGGCCGCTGGAGGACCTATCCGGATTATGTTCGGGACCGAAAACGCAAGCTCGGTGATGTACACGATTCTATACGGTCAGCGTTCGTCATTAAAATCGCGCCTGAAATATTTTAAAGTACGTCACGGGGCTATATCCGTCCCTATCTGGTTTCGGTTGCGCATTTTCTAACATCAGAGTCCGACGCGGCGCTCTGTCCGTCCCTATCAGGAATATATTCGGGACCGAAAACCCAAGTCCGGTGATGTATACGATTCTATACGGTCAGCGTTCATCATCAAAATCGCGTCTAAAATATTTTAAAGTACGTCACGGGGCTATACCCATCCCTATCTGGTTTCGTTCGCGCATTTTCTAACATCAAAGTCCCACGCGGCGCTCTATCCGTCCCTATCAGGAATATATTCGGGACCGAAAACTCGAGCTCAGTGATGTATTCGGCTCTATCCGGTCAGCGTTCGTCATGAAAATCGCGTCTATAATATTTTAAAGTACGTCACGGGGCTATATCCGTTACCGTCGGGCTTGGATGCTGCGCATTGCAAGGCCATAGAAATATTTACTGTTTGTGTCATTATTTCTAAGTCCCAGTCGGGGCTCTGTCCGTACCTATCCGGGTTCTATCCCGCGATTCATGATGTGATTATTCACACAAAATTTTCTAAGTTGGGATCGGGGTTCTATCCGTACCTATCCGGTTTCCATGCATTGTACATTACTTCAATATTTTCTCGTAAGGTGGCGACCACCGCTTTCGATATTCTCGCGAGTGCCACTTATAGGAGTTGGTGAGTATATATAGAGGCGGAGAATATCATCTACAAGCGTCGTCTAATTCCTGTATTGGTCATGTGTTATCAGTATGTATGTTGTCGATATATGGGCTCCCCCCTAAAGCGCTGATGCTTGAAGATAAAAAATAAAAAAAATAAAAAAAAAAAAGGACTGCGATGATGCTCCATGCTATGTTAATTGATGTAATTTTTGTACGTTCCGGATAGGACAGTATCCCGAACATACTTTTATGTGCGCGTACATTACAGATTGAACCGAATACGCTCCGTATAGAACCGCATACGCAGGGGGCATCCTACACTCCGTATAAAACCGTATAAGAGGCGTACCGATATTTTTAAAAATCGCGGTTCTGTCACGCATAGACCCGGATAGGGACACCGAAGGGGCGTCCGAATAGAATGGCATAAAACCGTAAGGAATTGGCATTCAAAATACGACACTTTGCCGTATCGGGCCGTATAGAATTTGGACTCCGGATTCTTATCCGGCATTTTATGCAGGGTAAGTACTATTCGATTCGGTTACACAGTTTAATTCAAATGCAACTTAACAATATTTTTAGATGGTAGGTACTGCATATCGATAAATGACATGAAGCAAATATGTAGATCTATTCGCACAAGTGCAGAAAATATATTATTATATTCATCGTCGTATGAACCAGACCCTCCGATGCTGGTCTCATACTTTCTTCTTCTTATCTTCCATGGGTCGTCTAATATTCTCACCATAGTTGTCTTTGATGTGCATCCATAACCTCTGAAGAGAAAAAAATTGCAAATAGCATAATTCACGTCTTTCAAATCTAATCACTGGTCTAAATTATATCAAAGATATATAGGCTGACCCCCTTGTTATAATTTTCATAAAAAGTTTCGCAGAGCTGGTCGTAGACGCGTTCGAATATGAAAGCAGACACACACATAGTAGCGGCAAACATTGAACTTCGTTTAGCAAAGATCGCATAGAATAGTCGCGCCATTTTCCGTTAGTTTCAAAACTTTCGTTGCAGTAAAGTTTAATGCTTGTAAACTTTGTGCAATTATAACTATGATACGTGTCTCTCCAACAGTTTACCCGCGATATACATCATCAGACGTGAAGTTATGAACCGAGATAAAAATCCTATGTCTTATGATTTTTATTCCGCTGCTAAATTCAGAATGCACTTTCCTCCGCTCCATTCCTAATTAAATTATTGAAAAACACGAATCTCCCCCAGTTTTAAATAAAGGAGTATACTTTGAAAAAGTTGAATTGAGCCAGTAGCTATTCATAGATTTGGGTAAGACATGCCCCTGCACCTGCACAGTATTTCGTGATAAATATGTATATTATAATTTTCATTCGCTCGTTCTTCCGGGCATATATTTGCGATTCTTTCGTATATTTTCCCGCGCGCGATGAAAATAACATATAGGCATAAATTTCCACGGCGTTATGAATTGGCGAATAATAAAGACCGAGCTGAAGATTTTTTTTATCCAGTCTCTGAACACAGTGTCGAGTGGTGAAATTTTATTCTTTCGCACATTCAAATTGCTCTAGATTCAGGATCCTCATTTCACATGATTACAAAATTATGCATTCACCATATTCCATTTCATCAAAATTTAACAAAATATCATTATCCATATCTCCGTAAAACGTTGCAACATTTCACTGTCTCTAAATTATCATACGTCAACAATTTCTCGTTATTATCACACCATATTTTCTTCCTTTGGAATAAAATTACCTAACGCACCGTACCACCTTAAAGAGATGCTGGAAATACCCTTGTGTCATAAGTACGAGCAGAATTTCGAGCTCAAGACGTTATAGGGCTTCGATTATTTCCAAGAATACTACGAAAAGTAGGTCGAAATTTAACTTCCTAAATGACAGCGTTGAGTTGAAACCCAGAACAGTAGGTCGCCTTGAAATCATAAAGTTTTTGCAGAAGGGCGTTCAGAGCTGCTTTCGGAGGGAATTGCGTAAATGATGTCTTAAAGAAGAGCAGCCTACCGGATATTGAAGATGAAATTAATGAGCCAAGCATATTTCGAGCGCAAGAACATCCCGAAGGATCAATGGATGAACGGCATATTTCATATGTGCTTAGAGCCCGACGGTTTTGGCGACCATCTGTCACTGACATCCCCTAAGAATTTTGCGGTCCAGTATTTCACGGTGTCTCAAAATCACCCCGTTAGAATTTGCCGCAGATCGCAATGTCCTTTCGCTGCGCATGGCCTGAGGTGAATATTACTGGATGGTAAAGACCCATTAATTCATAACCGTGATGCTTGTTTGTGCACATTTTTTGGGCGAAATTGGAACTGATAATGAAATGCGACCGCCTTGATAGATAGCGACGAAGTCTGGGCTTAAATGGTGAAACATTAACGACATTTTTCGTTTACTTTTCTCTTTACTACATTCGTTCTTTGCAACCTTCCGAGATCCAAATCTGGCGATCACATCTATCCCACTTGAATAATTTCGCACAATTGATTTCAATCGCTTTCGTTTGGCCTGCACTCATCTAATTTTTTGAACGTTCATAAGTTCTAAGCAGGTATACCTCATCGAATAAAATTTGTAACCGGAAAAATTTCGCATTTCAATTAGCTGGGGTTGAGATATTGATCTAACCCTGAACGGTATGAACGCAAAACAATCTTGAGGCTAAAACGTACAAAATGCCATTCATAATCACATCCTCATCTCACAATCTCGCTCTGTGAAAAAATTGCCGAATTATTTAATTTTTTACTAACATGAGACCTGCATAGGTATGTTGGAGTTCTTGGAACCAGAAATGTTTCAACTTGTGTACCTTTATTGTTTGCAATACAGAACGCAAGAGAAGAGAAAACAACCAGCTTGTTCGGAGCTCTCGCGATGTAAACGCAACCAAATAGCGATACAGGATCAATTTTCGCATTGCGCCAATCTCCCGACAGAAATCGAGAAGGCTTCTACGGAATCAACACCCTGCTCTGCTTCGTTGAAAAAAGAAGATGACTTGAGCTGGGATCATAATATATCTCGCGCCAGTTCGAGGCAAGGGTACAACTCTACCTTTGACTCCAGATCCTGTTGCACTTCGAAGTTATCCGCTGTCGAATCATTAAGAGTGAAAAAGAGCCATACTCTGCAACAGACGGATCCAGAGCAGTCTTGGCAGGCAAGATGTGCCAGCTTCATAATGAACTTGCCTGTGACCTTGTCGGACAAATTATTCGGCCCACGTACAACTTGCGAAGCGTCGAATGACGGAAAACGCACAATTAGCGAGGAAGATTTGGAGATGAAGAGCCAGCCAGTTTCAGAGAACACCTACATACCATGCTCAAGGGATCATGGTAACAAGAAGTCGGTTAAGTCGCGGCCGAGCTCGTTAGGGGATCGTGGTTGCCATAAGAACATCGGGACGGACAGGGTTTTCCTTGAAAAGGCAAACCAAGTGGAACCGTGTTCCTTAACGACAACTCAATCCCTCCAGGAAGGTATACAGCGTCGAATATCCTCCCGAAAGTCAGAAAAAAGTAGCACAACTCGTAAAAAAACGACCTCCAGGTGCGGTCAATCTTGCGACGACAGCTTCTCTCAGTTCGAAAGGTGCGCCAATTATTCGGACAGTGCAGGTGTTCGTTTTCGAGGATCAGAGCAACACGAACCACGGTTAAAAAGCAGACCGAGAAATCAAACGAGATCGTCGATTTCGGAGGGAAAAAAGACCCCCTACCGTTTCTTAAACTGGCCAGCAGTTTTAACCGAAAAAATTTTCGGTCGCCGAAACGAGAAGGTCCCGCGATATTGCGACGTTGACGATGAGGTGAGGCATGCGAAAGCAACAGATGTAGCCACTGATTCTCCAGAAATTGTACCCAAGGTTGTAAAACCATCTACGGCAAGGAATGGACGACTGTTGCTGAAGAAGTATACGATTTCGCAGACTCCAGAAGCGATGGAGGAGACGTTGTGCTTTGATATACTTACTGGTAAACAGCCAGCTGAAACTCGAACCAAATTGCAGAGCAGTAACAATAAGCGGAAGCTTGAAACGATCCAGGAACAGAATGAGGTACTAGGAAAGTGCTTCAGGACATATACATCAAAGAGATGCATGAAATCAAGAGGAAATGTCAGCGAATCGAGTTCAAGAAAAACTAAACAGGTGGAGGAGAAAACGTCTACAGAACGCATCTGTTTGACCAGTTTAATCATGAAACTGCTCAACAGGAACAGGGAGGACAAGTATGCGTCTCTGGAAGAGGAGTGTCGCCGGAACACAGCGAGTGGACAAAACCGGGACAAGGAAGATCAGCGTGGAAGGAAACGTGCTTTTAAGCAGAGGACCAAGACTGCATCACGTAAATATGCAACCACAAGCATGCATAAACATAGGCATAAGTCTATGAAATGCCCGAAATATGTTGGAAATTATTCGCGAAAAAAGGAGGCAGTTTCATGCTCCTTGAAGCAAAACGTGCCATCGCAGACCTGTCGCACTGCTATTGATTTACGTGATAATTCTGGCGAAGATAAAAGTCAGAAACAAATTTCAAGTCATTTCGTAAGCGGAAGAAAAGAAGTTTTAGAACAGGACAGTTCGCAAATACATCCCTTCGAAGATAATCTTCAGAATGACCGTACAGACCGATTGAAAAATAAATCAATTAACGAAGAGGTATATCAGAATTGCGATAGCTGCGGATTCTCAAATTTGAATGAAAGCCTTGTGAAACCAGGAATTCCGCAAGTCAGTGATAACAGTCGTGCATTGCGGCCGGGAAAGTACAAACCGCTCCAATCAGATGTGCGAGCAAAATGTTGCGAGAGGATTCTAAGCCCGAAAAAATTGGCCTGCAAAGTTCTGAGACGAAACGAAATTGAACAATTCCCAAAGGCAAGAGTTTGCAAGAGATTAATAATCGTTAATGAAAATGAACTTCCAAACCCAACTGAGCATCAAATCTTTGTAATAGCCGATGACGATATTTGCGTAAGGATGTTCAATGACCGCGAGACTTGCACTGATGATTTGCTAGGTGAGAAGCGAATGAACGATGAAGAACGAATACCAAACCAAGAATTGATATGCACTCGAACAATTCTCGATGGAGACAAAAAAGACGCGGGAAATTGTTCATCATCGAGACGAAAAACTGAACAAAGCGGCATCACCCAAGTCATTCGAAATTCAGATGGACAAGGCTCTGTAGAATTTTACCCACAGTCGAGATCTCCAGAGGAAGGACCTCTTCTGGATGGAAATAGCAAAGGCAGTATGCAAAGGCTGGCAGAAAACGCGATGCGAATTAGGGTGGGCTATGAGGAATGCGTGGAGTCGTTCTGCGGAAATGACACGTGCTCGGTACGTCCTAGGGGAATTTCCGAGGGCGAAGATATCCCGGAAGCTGAGCAGGGTGTGGGGGAGGTATTTTCGTCACTTTGGCAAGAGATTCGCGGGGAACGCGGAAACACAGTCTGCGGGGGTGAAACGTGTCTGTACAAAACCTTGATTAAATCGAAAACGAAAGACGCACCAGGGATTTCGAAAGAAGATGAGTTTTGCCAGAGGCATAGTACGGTTTTTAAAGTTAACGATCTTCCACCTTCGTTGGTTACAGCGAAAGCCTGCAGTCCCGAAGACACAGGTAATTCGAGTAATGAGTCCAGCAACAAATATGAACGTAGAAATGATGATCAGCAGCTGTTGAAAACTTGGCCTAGAAAAAGCAAGCAACTGGATGAAGTTAATCTAAGAATAAACTTCGCCGAAAAACAAAGTGGCTGGATAAAATCACCTGGAAAGTATTTGGTGGTAACAAGAGCAGAATCACGAAATATAATCAACTCATATTATTCCCAGAAGAAAAGTGTACTCGGCTCAGGGCGTGAGTTGGCGCGGAACAATGAACGTGCGAAAGTGAAAAAGGGAAAGGTACAACGGGACGGCCGTGCGTCAGAAAAAAGTATTACAAGAGCTCGCACGCCTTTTCAGCAGATTGAAAATTTCAGGCAGGTGGGTTGTAATGCAAACGTTGTAATCGAAGATGATAAAAGCAAGAAGCGAGATGCCGTCGAAAAAGAAGATAGAATCGTGAATAAAAAGACGCAATACACCCAAGGTGCCGAGTTTTTTGACAATGACTCGAAGAATTATTTAGTCCAGAATATAGCCATCGAGGATTCAAGTTTGCCAAATGACTCTATCGCCGTTCCAGCCGCCGATGATGTTTATTCGATACAAAAATCAATAGAGACGCATTCTGCAGTGAATCCTGAAACGCGACCTACGCTGATACAAATTCGACGGGAATCAAGACCGTTAACAGAAAATAAAACTTCTGAGCGAGTCTCAACTTCCACCAGAAAGGTTCCTGAAAGTTCGAACGCAAATCTCAAAGAGAGCTCACGCAAGGCTGGGTCGAAGAAGGGAAATAGTATGATAGCTAGTAAGAAGACTGGTGAAAAAGGAGGAGCGAAAGAGGGTGCGAAAATTGCGGAGAGTGTGAAGAGTGAATCTTCAGATAGACTCACGAGGCTAATCGATACTTACGATAGGAAAAGAAGAGAAGAGCTAAAAGAATTGAAGGCTCCTGCGTATATTCTCGACAAAGAGAATATAAAGCCGCGAAGTCTTGAAATGGAAATATCGAGCGTCGAAGAGCGGAACATTCCAAACGCTGCTATCGGAAAAGGTGCTGGCTGGAATGCAAAAGGACGTGGAAGTCGTGAGTCTAGTAAATCATCGATCCTTCAATGGAACGGAGAGCGGATACAGAATGACAGAAGTCGCAGTAGTTCAGCTGCAAAAAAGATGAAAGAGAACAAACAGACTGAGGAAAATCAATCAAAGTCGAAAAGTGGGAGTAAGAAAAATGAAAAAGATAAGACATCAGCACCCCTTAAACTTTTATCGCAAATCGATTCTAAAACAGACGCGAGCACATCGACGCAGGGACTTGTCACAATGAATGCAGATTTATTCACCATCGCTCTAATGGATGGTAAAAATAACATCAAGAGTTCCCGTGACTTACAGTCAGCGGGTGAGGAAAATTCTAATTCTGATCGAATTCCCACGTCGAAGGATGAGGGATTACGAACATCAGCTTCTGCGACGGCTCGAAGTAAATCAAAAGTTTTGAAATCGTATAAAAGCATTAAGACCAACGCGAAAAGGAAGAGCAGTGAAAAATCGGGAAACTCGAAAGAGAGCGTTGATGAAGCCACCCAGACTACTAACGTTGCTGACGAAGGTAAAACTGACAACACATTATCAAGGACATCCTCTGCGAGCGTTCACATGGAAAGCAGCGATAAAGAGCCCACAGCAAATTCCGGACACAACAAAGTTGACGTGACTGGAGACTCTTTGAGCATCGAAATGAGTAATGTAGAACCGTGCAGATCCACCACTTGCAAGAATAACGCCAATCGCGAAAGAGATTTTGAGCTAGGTTTGTGTGTAAGGAATCCAAGGAAAGTCGAACATGTCGAGAGTGCAGCCTTGCCAAAAAATATTTCAAACGAAGAATCCTTCGTTTGTACCTCGAGCAAGGAACCAAACCACAAAATACTTTCGTGCGAGTCCCGAATGTCTTCGTATTACACGAAGAATGGAACACAGACTTCATCTTCTAGAAGAAGTTCGGATACGAATAAAAAAACTAAGCAAGAAACTCGAGGAAATGTTCTACCTGCAGGATCTAGACTGTGTAGGCCGTGCAAAGACAGGAACGCGTTGGAATTGAATCATGCGGGAGAACGGATAAAAAATATGGCGAATTTGCAGAAAGAAAGAATTCACAGCAGTGCAAGGAGGGAAGAAGCTGAGAAGAGAGCGAAGGAATTAATTACTGAGATTGAGAATTTTCTGATGTCTGAAGTAAAGTGTAAGAAATCTATGGCTTCAGAATCTATGGGCGACGGATCGAAAAGACTATGCGAAGACTCAAAAAAATCTAGCACCGAGGAGGGCAAGCAAATAGAACAGCAGAGTAATGTTGCAGATAAACTAACGACTCTCTGTACTTCGGGAAGAAAAATTAGCGATTCGTCGGACCGAAATTTTTGCTTCACTGATGATGGTGATGTCAAGCGATTTCTGGATCAAGGGCAACAATTTTCCGGCTTAAAGATAAGGAAAAACTCTAATCAAACAACTTTATGCTCTGATGTCAAACAACAGCCAAGACCATGCGCTGGTTTCGAATCTAATGAAAGCGAGGCGTGCTGTACTAGGGCAACTAAATTTTGCAAAAGCGTTGATTACGAAAAGTTTAAGGAGTCTTCAAGGATCTGTGACGATGACCAAGCCTCAAGCAACTCCATTTCTTCGCTAGAAAAAGCGTACGGTACTGTGAAGACAATTTTGAATAAAACGAAGTGTATTAAAAGCAGCTTTATGAACGTCAAGGAAACGGAATAAACGCAAATTTATACATCTATCCTCGACGAGTCGAGCACCCTCATATAAAAGACAGTATCGAGCCTCGCAGAAATGTGAATCACCCGGAATCGAAGATATCCAAAAGCAATGAGTCATTGAAGCCCCTAGGAGGCTCTATTTGTGAAATTCAAACTCACCTTCCTGTGACGATAAAAACAAAAGAATGTAAATTATCAATACTCGGAAGTAGTTGGTACAGAGTTTCATTTACCTTCAAACGGAATAATAAAGGTTGATTTTTGCCTTAAAGCAAGTTGGTTTTCATTCGTTTGAAAAGTTAACGACAAGTCCGTTTTGACTAGAATATTTTGTACTGAGTACCTAATAATTGGACGGAATGGTGAAACTTCGCTGATGTAGTCATTAAATCTTTACCAAGTATACGTCTGGCTTACAAGCTTTGGAAACTATACTTGTTAAGTTCGTAAATCTTTGAACGTTCTGAGAGAGAATCTTCGAACTCGTCCAGAAGAATTAAAGTCTTTCGGCTGAATGACCGCCGCGTTAACATAGAAACAGACGTATGTATATCTATATACAGACTATTCTATAATTAGAAGGAATTTGTGGAACGTGGGAAATCTCCTACACGAGTGAAGTTGTTAGATGTATAATCGTTAAATAACTGACTGCAGCCTCGACATTTCGAGAAAAGATGATAATTTCATCGGAATCAAACGAGACTGGCATTTGGACTAAATTCTTAGCAGCTGAACAGATTAATTGAATAGAAAAATCACCATTCGGCTATAAAATTGAAGGTCACATTTACGACGAAGATGTAAGGCCGTGGAGGTTGCGTTAACACGCTAAAATATGTCTGGATTCAAAGAAAAGACCTGGAAGAAATGGAAGGGAACTAAAACAATTTCTCCTGTAGTAGCTGTCACGGAAAAAAAGTAAGAAAATCAAATGGTCTCAGAACTTGACATTAAAGGGTACTCCACTTCAACTTAGCGTTTATCGATTCGTCGGGGCAGAATATTGAAATTTCAAAGTTTTCGTAAACAAGAAGTTTCCGAACGCGTATAACTTGGATTCTGTCAGTCCTATCAGAAGAATGAATAGGGAAGGGCGGGTAGTCACAGTCGTCGGTTACTACCCGACAGTCAAGCCAGAGAAACATAATTCAAGTATTAGGATGGACTGTATACATTTGAAAATTTCAGTGCGCGTTCGAATAGACTCCTATTAGTAGAATATCACCCATAAACAAAATTATAAATATTACTCGCGTGACATCTCGAATTCGTTGGTTAAAAGTTAGTTGATTCATTCATGCACTATTGATATATAGGTTAGTTTGATTGTAGGGTATCGAACATTCAACAAACCACAAAAGAACTGATGAATGCCTTTTCCTACGTGAAAATTTCTTGTTCTTTGAATGTACTGTTTAAAAATAGTTTTTTTACACATTTTTTTCCATCCCTGTATCAGTTGTTTTTTGCGAATAAAAATCTAAAAGCGGTCTTTCGAAGAATAGGCCACCTTCGATTTTATTGAAATTTTTACACGATATTCTACAAAAAATTATGTAAATTACAAGACCTTTTGGCACATGGCAGGGCGCTTGGCTCAAAAGTTGCAATCATTTCAAAATTAGCGAAAGCCAAAATCGAGACGCAACGTTATGAAACTGAAAAGATGAAAGCATTGTGAATCAAAATTTGTATTTGAGTCATCCGTTCTCAACATTGACCGTGTCCAAAGAATGTTTCTTTTTCTGCATAGCAAATAATGAATAACGGTTAAAAGTTATACGTCTCAGAGCAGTTAGATTTTTTTTTCTTCCGTTTGAACATGGCATATTAGAAATTGGCGATTCGAATATAAACCATACTGTATTCAAAAATAAAGTGCAGAATTTATTGGAATACCTATGACTGTTCTTGATTCGTAGTTCTTCATGTCCCATTTTCAGGACGTTTCGTTCCATTTTTGAGTTTCCCTAATTTTTGAATAGGTAATGGTAACTCCTGAACCGAGAACCTTATCATCTGTCAAAAGTTCTTGAAATTGATATCATTTTTTGTATAATAGGGTGTGAAAATTTCGATAAAATCGAAACTGGCCAATTTTTTTAAAAACAGTTTCCCAATTTTTATTCGCAAATAATAACCGTTTTAGGGCTTAAACTAAATTGGAAAAACTATTTCCAAATAGTAGATCAGAGAACAAAAAATTTTTCCGATGGGACTGACAGATTTCAAGTTAATATATGCGTTTGAAGACGTCTTGTCTACGAAAACTTCGAAATTTCAATATTCTGCCCTGCCGAATCGATGAGACTAATCGTCAAACGGTATGGTATAGGTACCCTAGTAACCATCTGCCGCAAGGTTTTCGGAAGATTCTTGCAAGATGCTTACATATGAGCCACTAGTAGTCTGTTTCCGCATGCATGCTATGAACTTGCGCAAGATGTTGATTATTTCAAGTGTTTTGAAATGATCATATAAAAGTTTGCTGCAAATCTGCCGAAAGATGCTTGCGAAAGAGAATTGTCCAAGTTTCTTGCAAGATTCATTCACAAGTCTGCTGCAAATCTGCCGAAAGATGCGTGCGGAAGAGGATTGTCTAAGTTCTTACAAGATTTGGTTACTAGGGTAGTTGCATCTTTCCTACAACAACCACTTTTTCTTCGGTGCAATCATAATCTATGTTAGGCGTAGTCCATAAAATCTCAAATAATTCGAATTATGTCTGAAAATAGTTGTAATCAGCAGTGAAAATACGGACTTAATAGAAAATTCCGTCACAGCATACGATTGATTTGATAAAAAGTATTTTATACCACTTTACACCGTCTTGGTCTCAAAATCTCTGGACAATGAAATACATGTATGGCATGGCATTTTTACTTCCCATCTTGATATTTGATAGTTCAAAACTGTACACGCCATTTCAATCTCTAAAACTCTGAAGTCTGAGCTATTACCTAAAAGTTTGAAATTGCATTTTTATTTTCGTCCTTGTTGGAATCACGTCGTTTTTGTTAGAATCGCAACATTTATTTCAGATTGCAAGGGTACCTTTTATGATTTCTACTTTATTGACAAGTCTTCCGACTATATTATTCCCTTCCACATCGACTTGTGCCCCTATGTCTTATCTGCCTTTAGAAGCACCGACAGTATCGCCAGCCAACGGAGTTCTTCGCTTATTCGATCAAAAAAACGCGATACGACACGGAACGCCGAAAATAATATCGTAAGCTCATGATCGCCTAATTCTCTGCAACTTCGAAACCATATTCAACCAAGAAGTTTGTCCGGATAGTGCGATTCTAACGTAACGTAACAATTATGATTTAATGACATGAGATATATTTCAGTTAACAGCAGAAAATCAAGGAATAATCAAACCTAGGTACGTTTAATTATAAAGCCTATATTTAAAGCCAATGAAAAACCAACATTTCTCCTTAAACTAACAATGATGAGCAGGACGCCGATCGATAATGGAGGAAACAAACGAGCCACAACTAATAACAAAGATCACTGTGATGCCGAAAAGAAAAATGATTTGTGAGTTGTGTTGCGATTCCTCATTCAATCAGTCGACTTCAGTCTCTCGAGATTTTGAAAGGGCTTTGATACACGCTCTGACCACCCCAAAAACGCGATTCGTAGTTTCTCCCATACCACAGAACCGATCGGATTGGTACTTTGGAAATCACTACTTCATTTCAGCAAAAACTGGCTTAGTATTTCGTTTTTTTCGAAATTTCGAACAAATTTTTACAGATCCGGTAATCATCAGAGAAATCGTGGAATTATGCATAAATAAACTCGTGGTGGTGGCGAACTACACATTTTGAGCACGATTTTCTTTTATTTGATAACGAAATGATTGACAGACTACGATTTTCCGTCTTATATAAAAAAAAAAAAAAAAAAAAAAAAAAAAAAAACGATATCTTACGGAGGAGAAACTTGGTAGCAACATAATCACGTGATAAAAGTGACCCGTGTCGGAGTACCACGCAACTACCACAGCCCTTTAAGCGGGGGGGGGGGGTCGACCACAATTTTACCGACCCCGTTTAATTTCTCCGAAGGTTCTTCGAAGCGGGGCTATCACTTGGATCTTCCTTTTGACAGCTTAAATGTTTGACGAGAAATGAGTTTGAGCAAGTAAGTGAAAATCAATGACATCTAATTTTTATTTTTTCTTTCCATCGTGAAGTGTGGGCGTGCCGCTTATTTCGACTTATTTCAAAGCCTATGCATAAAAAAAGCAGGAACAGCTTGCTGAGCCCACTTCTATATGGAATTCCGAACACAACCATCCAAAAAACATCTTTGTTTTCGACAACGATGAAGAAGAGGCATCTGATCTACGATTTTGTAGTAATTAGCGATTGTCAACGGTTGGGAGCGGCCATTATATTAGATCCCAGAACACCCGTGAGATGTCGCCGCGCGCGAATTTGCAGCTTTTCCTTCTACCGGTAAGTGAGAACATTAATTAATCGATCCATAATTGAGTATTTCGTTCATTTGTTTCCATTAAAAAAGTATTATATATTATATTGTAAACATACGCTTTGTTAATCTTCAAATTATCTCTGACTGCAGGTCGAGGAGGAGAAGCTGAACATTCGCGGGCGATGACATCTCACGGGCGTTATGGGAACTAATATAATGGCCGCTCCCATCCGTTGACAATCGCTAATTACCACAAATTCGTAAATTAGATGCCTTTTCTTCATCGTTGTCGGAAACTAAGATGTTTTTGGTTGGTTGTGTTTGGAATTCCATATAGAATTGGGCTGAGGAAGACGGTTTTGCATTTTTGATGCCTAGGCCTTGATATAAGTCGAAATAAATGACACGCCCACACTTTGCGACGAAACAAACAAAAAAAATCGATTTCATTGATTTTCACTTCTAGTACAGGCAAATATAGGTAATATTGCATTGCACTAAATTACAGGAGTAATTTTCTTTTTTAATTAGGTTCAATATCACGTACTGAATATAAATGACCAAAATCCTTACAAATTTCGACCCCGGAAGTGCCGCCATTTTGAGAGAAACTTTATCTGCCTATATCTCCGTTATCGTGCACTTGAGACCAAAAATTGTGACGACCTTTCTTGTAGGTAATTGAATTTTCTATCTTTGTTGTCGAATAATTTTTTTTGTATCACTCACCGTTTATGACTGATGATTTTCTTTATTGACTAGTGGAAAAAAGTGAGAAAATAAAAAAAATGAAAAATTATTCAACAAAAAAGATAGGAAATTAAATTACCTACAAGAAAGGTTGTCACGATTTTTGGCCTAAAGTGCACGACAACGGAGCTATAGGCCAATACAGTTTTTCTCAAAATGGCGCTACTTCCGGGGTCGAAATCTGTAAGGATTTTGTGCACTTATATTTAGTACGTGATACTGAACGTAATTAAAAAAAAAAAGAACTCCTGTAATTTAGTGCAAAGCGTACAAGAGTGCCGGGCTTCCCTATTGCCTGTACTATTGCTAGCTCGAACTCATTCCTCGTCAAACATTGGCTGCCGCGCCGCAAAAGGGCAATCCGATTGATAGCCCCGTTTCGGAGAAATTTGCGAAGTCCGACGGGGTCGGTGAAGATCTGGTGCCCCCGGCCCCCTTGACTAGCATAGTAACTCCCAAGCTATTGTTATTTCAGCAAAAACAAGTCAACGTCTCCATTCAATACACTCGCCCCAACAAATCCCTTCTATCGAGAGAATGTGGTAATTGTCCAGTATGGAGAGCTCAAAGAAGACAACGCCCACTCCGCTTTAGACGCTCAAGAATCGGCCGAACTCTGGGACGAGCTTCCAACGACAGAAGTCGCGGAAAGTTCTAGGCCTACTAGAGAAAAGAGTCCCAAAGGAGGACACAGACATTCTACTACAGCTAATAAATCGCACCATCAATCAACGGCTCCTCCCGTATCACCAGTCAACGAAAAATCGTCACCACCTGCACAAGTACCTCCGCAAACAGCTTCAAAACCTTCAATGCCACAATCTGGACCATCACATCATCCCAAGACGGCACCGTCTCCTGATCTAGAAGATGGCACATGCGATTTCCCCGAATGTCCTGCCCGAGGACCGAAGCAAAAAGAAAGGCTTTGTATGGCCCCAGAGTGTCCGGTTACTCTGAAGAAGGCTGTAATCAAAGAAGCTAAGAAAGCGATGAAACGGTCCAATGGAAAGAAAAGAAAAAACCCTCTAACCATCCTGGGGTACGTAACTATAGAAGCCTGTGGAATTAGTGCAACAGTTTTGGATGGAAAATGATTTTGATTTTGTTTCAGGGCAGCTTTGATGAGTACGTAAGTAAATCGTTGCTTCTCAGTTCAGCTGATCAAGAAAGTATAATCGATCTTTGGATGCCAGCTTCGCAGGTCATGATTCATCTTGCAAGTTAACTAAAGAGGAAAAAAGGGCATTGAAACGGATGAAACAAGCCGAAGAGGACGACGACGATGACTACAACACAACTCCCGTGAAGGCCAAAAAGTCGAGAGGAGTGCAGTGCAAAGCGCCAATATTACAAAAGACCGAACGCGCACACGGGGGACCTGAAAAGGCGGATAAATCAACCGCCTGCGACGTACCCGAATGCCCCATCGCCGCGCAGAAGACAAAGATCAAGGAGTTCATGGACAAGGGACAACTATGCGATATCCCCAGCTGCCCGGTCAAGGAGCCACCGCCTCGGTATGAAATGTTCTACTTGAGGTTAGCTCCTTTAAGGGGCTTTGAAAGACGCTCTGATCACCTCGAAGACGCGATTCGTAGTTTCTCCCATACCTCTCGACCGATCGGAATGAAACTGTGGGGATTACTGCTTTATTTCAGCAGGAAGCGGCTACGTATTTCGTTATTTCGAATTTTCAAAATTTTGTACAGATTCAATTATCATCGGAGAAATCGTGGAATTATTCACAGATGCACTCGATTTATCGCAATTTTGAAATACTTAGCCATTTCAGAAAGCCACACATTTTGTGCACTATCTCATCTCATTTGATAAAAAAAAGGCTGAGAAATTATGATTTCTCGTCGTATAAAAGGAAAACCGACATCTTAAGAAGGCGACGCTTTGTACCAACATTGTAATCAAGCGGAACACGTGACGCGACTACCAATGCCCCTTAATTCGAGGAGCTTTCTTAGTGATGCCATGATGAGAATATGAACTGATAGTACTAATAACTTTATTTTGCGGTTTCAGGAAAGAAAAGAAGTGAGTATGTTTGAACACTTACTCCGCCACAAGATGATTTGTGTGATTGGTAATGCAGGCTCAAAGAAGCCCTTCAAACTATAGTATTGCTTCGCCACGGAAATTCGTCTGAAATTTCAATATTAACAGCCCTAAATCAATCAGCAACTGCTCACCTGCTGATTAACGATCTCATGTGATTCTAGAGTTGAGACGCCTAAGGGATGTCCTTCGAAGCCATGTACTCTGAAAACCAAAGACGAAGAGTTTTTAAAACAGCTAGACCCGAGCATTTTTGAAAAATTACCCCGTTTGAAAATGACATGCGACCAAGCACTGGCTGAAGAGAATGGGGAGCAGTCACGGTTACATCACACCCCGTCTGCCATAAAGAATAAAAACAAGCCATCTAGCAATAAAACTAAGGAGAAAGATAAGGGAGTGAAAATAGTCGCTGCCCACGTACGCGTACCACCATCCTCGAAGAACCCTTTTGCGCCAGGCATTCCGCAGGATTTTCCTGTAGCAGACAAACTCACTGGACGACAATTCGAGCAAAATCCACAGAACTCGGAAGAAGCGTAAGTATCGTATAAGAAATTGTCGTTCTTATGTGTTTTTATAGTTTCCGAAAATCGATTTTTTCGGTGGGCAATAAGTCTAAAAGGTCTGAACTGGAACGAACAGAAACCGAGGTATAGTATGACATTGTTCTTTCGCCAACTTCTAATTCCCAGAATATACTTCAGACCGAGGGGTTAATCATTTTACCGATTGACAATGAGTGTACTGCTCCTGGCTTCTAGACTTCCAGACTTCAGAAAACTTCGTGAATTCAATGACTTCACATATCGCACCCCTAGAACAATGTTGTAACATCTCAAAAAATATATTTTTAGGGGATTTTCGTTCAAATGAATGTAAATGCTATTACATGAAGTCTTATAGCGATTTTGAAGAAACAAGATTTTTTTGAGATGTTACAGTGTGGTTTTAGGGGTACGATATGGCTACAAATGACTTCAATTGATCGCACGGGACTTTTCGTGATTATGTTGCTACAAAGTATCGCCTACGTAAGATATCGGTATTTTTTTTTTTTTTTTTATACGACGCCAAATCGTAGTTTTATGCTCATTTATTTATTGAATGAGATGAGATATGAGATAGTGCACGAAATGGGAGTGGTTAACCCCTCGCTTGATATCTTTGCATATGAATCAATCATATTTTGGCCCATTTTCTGTAGATGATAAATGTCCAGTTCAAGATCAGACGCAGCGTAAAGAAGGAAAAGTAAAAAGCATTCATAATTTACTGACTATTTAGATCAGAATGTCAGAAACTGGTTGGTCGACGGTTGTCTACATCAGCTTTTGTGTCTGAAGCGGAATCAAACGAGTTCAAATCTCTAAATTCAAGACCGTTCATTTTGAATCAGGAAGGGACATCTACAATCGGAACAGAGGACGAAATAAATAGTAAGCAGCCCCTTGACATACGATTTCTTAACATTTCTGTGAGCCAGAAGAGTTCCCCCTTAGGACTGCAAAATACAGCGAAAATAAGCTCACGGCTGCTTCGCTTCTTTCCAAAGAAGTCCGGAATTGCAAAATCCGGGAAAATGAGGCCCGCAGAATCGATAGAAAGTAAAACCAAACTGATCCATAATATCGACGTAGTTTCTCATCAGAACAGACTCACGGCTTCAAAAACTATTTACTACCCCGTGAAAATGGATTAGAATCAAGTTTTTTGTCTAAATCAGCGAAGGATCTTATCGAAACCGATCCGGAATCCAATCAGGTAATCAGGGATAAACCGGAAAAGAAACCTGTTGCTTTTAAGCCGACCCATGGGAGTGCGAAACTAGGATGGAAAATGCAAGATTTTCCCATCCATATATCTGACTCATTGATCTATACATTGAATTTCGTAACGCGGAAATATGGGTCAGTGAGGTTCACGTTTTTGGAAGCATTGGAAAACAGATGGCCAGAAAATACAGATTCCACGCAGTGCCTATCAGTTGTGCCTGTCAATCATTCGTCAAGCTATGACGTGAGATCTAATAAAATTCTGGAATACCCTTTTGATTCACCAACCCGAACAGAAAGTTCGGCGATCCAATTACCTGAGCGAAATTGTAGTACACCGAAAAATTCAGCGGATCCCATCGCAAATGAAACAACTTCATTGCAGTCTTCATCTCAGAGTATAAGAGATCAGACGAAGATTAAAAAAGTCTCAAATTGTATTATATCACGGGAAAAGTCCGTGGGAAAAAATTCAGAGCAGATATCTATTCGTGGGGAGAAGTTTTGGTCCGAAAATTTGACGAACCTGCAGTAAAACATTCTTGCGAAAAATATGATCGTAAAATTTTCGCAGAATATTTTAACTACATGACCGATAACGAGGCGTCTTTGTCTGAGAATCCCGCGCTAAAGACCGTCGATAGTGCTAGATTCAATGACAAAAGCCACGAACCATTGATAGTCAAACATAGTGCATCTAGCAAAAAGTCTAACGAAAATGGGTCTAAGAAAATGCCGTTGAATATTTTTGTTGCAGAACCGATAACCACCAATCCACCGGAAAAAAGTGAGCCTGAAAGTGAACCAGTTCCGTGTTTGTCTAAGGCAATGTCTGCGACTAAGAATGACACACAACGTTATGTCACAACCAAACCATCGAGAGAAATTCAAACAAAAACACCCGTTACAAGTCAATATACAATAAATAATATAAAACCTCAGAACGATATAATTTTGGACAAAAATACTTTGGAGTCTTTGAGAAGAGTCGACAAAACTTGCAGTATTCTTTCCGTTGAGCACGGTGCTGCTACTCTATCATCTAGGAACCCAGTCATACCGAATCAAGCCACAGTATCAACTGCACAGAGTAGAAAGTTCGATAACTCGAGGACTTCTGATGGAACATGTAATTACATTTATATTGCAATTTACTTAGCTAAAGATGCAATATAGTTGGTGTGATCTAATGATTTCTTTTCAGATACCCAAACGTTGGCAACGAGTGCCGTTTCTCCTAATGAACTAAACACGATCGGCGTTGGAGACAGTGCTATCATCGATCTCAATTCCGAGAGGCTTGCTTCTCATATTAAGTAATGTTCCAATGATCGACGATCGATGTGTTATTGTCTAAAACTGAACAAATGTAACTACCGAACCAATCAATTGACAATTTATATCAAAATGTCAGTTTTCAATGGTTTTTTTTTTTTTAATATTTCTTAAAACACCGAGGGACTGCATATAAAACCTTCACCATGAAATTAGGTCAAATTACAATTATGCAAACTGTAAGACCATAGCAGTAAACGGATAATTGGTTGGTTGTCTATTATATTTTATTTTCAATTCAAATTCGCCATATTTTTATCGCACACTTTGAATTCAATTAGGTAATACTCAACGTATTTAGAAGTGATAACATATTAGAGGAAAACGTGGAAAGTAACATGTGCAAGAACATAACAAGGTGAATTAATTACCTATTTTTCGTAGGCGTTATTCTTTTTATACAGATCAATTTTGTCGGTGATTTGAGAAAATAATAACAGACTAACAAAATTATTAAATAAATGAACATGTATATTAGGGTGGGTCGGAAATAAACATGTTTTTTTTTTTGCTACTGATACTCCAAATGATAGATTATTTTTTGTATGGAATAGCTCCCTCCCAAAGAAGAGACCTGGAGCTAAATTTCGAGTATCTCTTCCCAACGGGACTCCCATTTCCCATTTACTAAACACACAAAGAGAAAAACATTTTCACTTAATTAAATAATTATAACTTGGCTGAGAATCAAGATATCGAGTTCGGTTTGGTCTCATTTTAAAACAAGAGGGTTGAAGTATTGATAAAATAATAGGTTGGCTCCAAACTGAAGCTTCAAATACTTCTGCAGCTTGGACGAATCCCTCCTCCCAGGCCATCTCGTAACTCATCAGGCTTCATTGCAAAGCAGACTCATTTTTTTTCATAAATGCCTCAATAGACTGTGTCAAAAAAAAAAACGACATCTTTTTTTCGTTCGGGACCTTTCGAAAATGGTTAGTGCTTAATATAAGAAACATTGTCCCCAAAGCCCAGCTATGTAGCTGGAACACAGAAGTGGCGCATTTGAAAATAAGATTTCCTATGTATTTCAAACGGCAAAATTTCTTCATCTTAGTTTCATCTGTATAACTCTCTTTATTCAACCGATAAGAATAAAGTGAATATATGATTTTGTATAGAATTCGATGATCTACAAAAATGGTCCTCTGACCCAAGTTGCTCAATTGAACCGTTAACAAGTTACAGTGGTTTCAAAGTCATACTTTCACTTGAATACTACTTACTTTTCGACAAATTAATTTGAAATGATTGAGGGGCCGCAAACAAAAAGGGCGCGTAATTTCGTCTTCTTCTTCCTTTTTTCGACTGATCGCTCAGGGCGCGTAACTGAAATCCGCCGGCTAAGTTTTGTCCATAGAACCTCGAAATCAAGAAGGTCAAATCTTGAATTTTCCTTGTGGGATCGATAGAGTAGGTCATTCTGCACATTTTTTTGTGTTGGAACTATATGAAAATTCTTTTTCGTTTTCGAGATATGAGAGGAAAATGCCAATTTTTATGACTAGCAATCAGAATTGTTTTTTCAATTCAACTCGCTGCCATTTTTTTTCTATCCAGCGGATTTCATTGTCAGTTACGCGCCCTTTTTGTTACCGGCCCCTCCCTCAATTTTCTAAGAAACTTTTCTCTACAAAACATGTATTTACTTTATTTTGATCAGTTAAATGAAAACAGTTATAGAGATAAAACTAAAATAAACAAGTTTTGAGGAATTATTTGACATCGAAATCTATCATTCAGAGTGTCAGCAGCGAAAAAATAACAAAAATGTTCATATTCGACACACCCTGACGTATCTATCATACCAATCGAGACGAGATGAGTACCTTGAAGCGGAGTTAGACTTTGTTCTCTGTACTTACTTTCTTTGAACAATATTCTATTCCTCAGTACCATTTCCACATGACCGCCTGGCCCAGAGTATACGACCAAGGTTTTAATACCAAGGACAATAGGGCAGTCACAATAAATTGTACAAAAGCATAGTAAGGGATTGAAAGATCCATACAGTACCGCGTTAAGTTCGTCAGGATTATTTCATCTAAACATAATATAGGTATGTACATACATTCGGAAGTTCCTTCGATTTCGCATCATTTTTTCCTTAGAATCGTGAACCTCTTTTCATCGAGTGAAACAATTTTTTTTTTACATTTAAACGTGAGAATTGAAGTGAGCACCTTGAAAAATGTATCTGTATATTTCAAAACGAATATCACTGTTTAAAAAGGCTAAATCGTATAAAGAATTGTCGTACTATTTACAACTTAGAGTGTAATAAACGAAGATCTTATTATTAGATGTAATATACAACAGATTTTTATACAATAGAAACAAAAACATTACATAGGTACTTTCTATTCATATGAATTCTCGTTTAGTTTTACTCATCGTTCTTGTCATGTCAATCGTTTCTACCATATTACTAACATTGACTCAAACTAAACACCAATTCATCTTACAAAACTAGAGAAAGTGCCCCGCGATTTAATACATTTGTAATTTCCGGTATTTATTAATCGGAAAAATTTTTAACAGCACCAGCGCCACTACTTTGTAGTACTTTCCGCGATAATCTTATGCTTCCTGATGCAGGATCTCGGCCGAAATATTTAACGTGCAATTCTTGACCGACTTCGAGATTTAGAGCACTTGGATGATTCACTTTGCGTTGATCCAATTGAGAGTTGTGCAACAATGCCGGATTCATGTTTGGATAGAGTGTGACCATTACTCCTATGTCTAAGACTTCCACAATCTTGGCAGTATAAATTGCCCCGAATTCCAATACTGGCTCACGTTCAGAAGTTAAAATCTCGTCAATTAATTCCTTCGCTTCGTCCATCGCCGTTTGATTGGGAGCAAATAAGGAAAAGAATGTATCGTCTACTTGATTTATCTGAAATCGACCGTGAAACTCTTCATATTATAGGGATATTCTACTCAAAACAACGATCATTGCAATGATTCGAAATAATTGATACCTGAACTCCGGTTTCGACTAGAATCTTCTTGATATTAGACCTCGCAATTCCAACAAACTTAGCTCGTTTGTGAACAGGCACATCTATGGACTCTGATACAGGCATATTCGGTTTCTTCTCAAGCCTTGGTTTTGAGATCACTGAATTCATTATCTCGATAATCCGTGATTTTGCATGGTGGCCTTGTTGCAACGCCTCCATTACGATTTTCAATGGAAGCCCGGAAATTTTGATATCGGCTTGTATGGCTGTGATACCTTTCTTGGTACCTGATAGTTTGAAGTCCATGTCACCCATGTAGTCCTCAATTCCCTATTGATCAATTTATAACATTGTAAGTGTACATAACTTGTTGAACTTCAAACAGACAACAAAAAAGGCAACAGATCGATGAGGATCCGAATGACACGTGAAAACTTCCGTAGATACGACTACCGCAATAGCTATCTAACGGTATAATGATTTTAGCATTTCAAAGCTACCAGACACCTTTCTGCGCTTCTTTTCCGCTTTTTCTAATCAAAATTCATCACAGCCGTAATTTTAGACGCTCAACATGCAACACGTCGTCCGTCTTCTCCAAATTACGCACAATATTAACGTTTAATTAATGTAGTAACGCGCAAGCACTATCATTTGCCAGCCAAGGACGATCTGCCGTATGGTATCTAGTTCGGTGGCGCCCCTTTGGCTAAAAGTTGCACGCCGGATCCTCATTGATTGAAAAGCATTCTTTGATACGTTTATATTCAGCGCCAAGTGTTGAAACAATTCTAAAGACTGACTAGGAGAATATCGCACCTCCGGTTCATCGATCTTGACCAAACTTGTAGGGGTGTTTCCTTGAGCCAAAATATCAAGTACCTGCTGAATAACTCTCCGGAATGGGCCCTTACTTTATCAATTTACTTGAATGTGCAATAAATTATAAACATTTATAAATATTCAGTGCAATGTAGAATCTCATAACGCAACACAAAAACTGGTTATTTCTTGGCAATTGGGGAAAACCCAGGTTACGCTGATTTCTGTTGTACATTTAAGTAAATTGATAGAGTAAGGGCCCATTCTGGAGAGTTATTCAGCAGGTACTTGATATTTTGGCTCAAGGAAACACCCCTATAAGTTTGGTCAAGATCGATGAACCGGAGGTGCGATATTCTCCTAGTGAGACAAGTCTGAAATTGAAACTGAGAAACTATGTGAAATAGAGTAGATCATACCAATAAATCTGTGAGGACCTTATAATCGGTAATGTGATTTGCGTTATCATACTTTGTGATCAAACCCATAGCTACACCTGCAGCTGCTGCCTGTATTGGAACTCCAGCATCCATCAGGGCTAAACTTCCGCCGCACACTGAAGCCATTGATGAAGAGCCTTCAAGAAGAATTTCACAATGTAGAACTACTGCATGGCATAGTGACCGGTCGAATTTCAATTAAGAAGCTTTGATACACGCTCCGATCACCTCGAATGCGCGATTTGCAGTTTCTCCCACACCACACAACCGTTCGGAATAAAACTTTGGGGATTACTACTTCATTTGAGAAATTATCATCAGAGAAATTATGGAATTATTCACAGATGCCCTCGATTTATAATTTATTGCACTTTTGAAATATTCAGTCACTCAGCGGTGGTAAACCACACATTTTGAGCACTATCTCATCTCGTTTGATAGAGAAATGACCGAGAAACTACAATTTTGTGTCTGATATAGAAAATACCGATATGTTACGGAGGCGACACTGTGTAGCAACATAATCGCGTTATAAAAATGGCCTGTGCCGAAGTATCTACGCGACTAATGAAGCCCTTTCAAAAAAACCAAATCAAAAGCAGTGAAATCTCATCAACTTTACAGTCAAGACTTGAAAACGTAGGCACAACCCGACCTACCATTTGACTCTAGCACCTCGCTAGTCAGTCTTATAGTAAAAGGGTAGTCTTTGGGAAGAATTGCGCGGAGTCCTCGTTCGGCTAGAGCACCATGTCCCACCTCTCTTCGTCCGATAGGTCCTGTTCGTCCTGTTTCATTGGTTGCAAATGGAGGAAATTCGTAGTGTAAGAAAAAATTCTTCTCCTTTATTCCACTGGAACAGAGAAAGGATTACAATGATATGTAAATTACGTTGACACATACATTTGAGAATACCCCAAACCATCCGGCTTTTATTCACCTGGTTAGCATCGATACAGTGTCCATTTTTAATGCACTTTCTGGGGAGTCGAGAGTAACTGTACAAAATACTTGTGTCTGGCCTCTCTGGAATATTGCAGACCCATGAAGGGGGCTGTGTAGATTAATTTTGCATGATATATCTCGTAGATCTTCTAGCCCTCGCCCATCACACCTGATAAATTAAATGCTAATGATTAAGGAATACCATGTTTGCCATTATTTGAAGACTTTGTGAACTCTAATGCGATCGTTCATTGTATAAGTACCTCACATTATCTTCGAAAATGAGAGACCTGAATATGTCCTTGCTGAGCAGTGAAAACTCCTCCGAAACCACAGCAGAGTCAATATCTGGATGGTTCTGTCTCATTTTATCAATTATATCCGTCCTAACATTGGTCACTGCGTTATCACGTGAAATCTTATCGTGATTATGGTCCCTAAATATTTCCCGCAGCCTCATTTCTGAGAGTGATCTTATAGACTCAACAACCTCAGTGCAGGTCTTAGGGACGGGATCTATCTTTCGTTTTTCCTTTCCAAACTGTTTTTGTAGCTGTAATATGCTCTGTACAATAATCTGGCATTCTTTGACACCGGCTTTGAGTGCCTTGAAGAAATCTTGCTGAAATATATTGTCGGCCGAACCTTCCAGCATCACAACAAGATTGTTTTTAGTCGCCGTAACTATAAGATTTAAAGTACTACTCTGCATTTCCTTTCTCGTTGGGTTTATGACCACGTTTTCATCTATCAATCCGACTCTGACGGCACCCACTGGTCCATTCCAAGGTATGTCGGACAGAGACAAAGCTGCAGATGCTGCATTTATGGAAATAATATCCGGATCGTTGACCCCATCGATGGCCAGCATTTTGCACATCACGTGAGTGTCATAGCAATATTTGTCAGGGAATAAGGGACGCAATGATCGGTCTATCAAACGACTAGTAAGAATCTCATGTTCGCTAGGCCCTAATTCCCTACGGAAAAAATTTGTTGGAATTCGACCGGCCGCTGCAGCTTTTTGCCTGTAGTCTACAACCAATGGAAGAAACGAATTGTACGACGCTCGCGTTTTACTGACAGCTGTAACCATGACCGCAGTATCGCCGATAGTAGCGACCGCACATCCGTCTGCCAATTTTGCATATTGACCTGTAGAGATGGTTAGCGTATTTCTGAAAATTAATCAACGCTTGTGTGTCGACTCGAAAGAATAACTAACGCGTTAGATAAGATAAATTTTAGGTTAGGTTAGAATTTAGACGGCTTAACTTACCCACTTGTTAATGGAACTCGAATTTCAGGCTGATCGAGCGCTGTATTTCCGGAACTAACTTTACGACCTGATAAACTCAGGCTGTACTGATTCCTTTTATATTTAAATAGTAATCTGCGTTTTGGTATTAACCTAAAAGTTATAATCGCCGCCATTTCTAAATGACACCGGCTCGGCCTGCTGTATATAGAACTTATGGTGGATTCACATGGACGCGGAGGCGCGGAGCGCGGAGGCGCGATACCCAATAAAAATGCCTGAAATCTGCTCAGCGCATTTTCACGGTATCTCTGATTGGGTACCGCGCCTCCAAGGATAGTATATTTCATAGGATGGCTCATCGGTCCTAAAAGTTTCCTCGGGGGGTTGGGACGGGCCGGAGGTAGTCACACAAGCGGTAGCCCCATCTGTCGCTTACTAAGCGCAACATATTATAATAACAAACAGAATCCTAGCCTAAAACTGCTGTCACGCTACGACGCGACTGATCGTTCTTCTTCTCTCTTACTCTTGTTCTCTCTTGTAGTTTTTATAATAAAATGCCAATGATCGTTCTTCTTCTCTCTTACTCTTGTTCTCTCTTGTAGTTTATAATAAAATGCCATTCGTGTGCGCCGTAATAAACTGTAGAAACAAGGTAAAAACTCCTGGCATTTCATTTCATTCATTTCCGTCGAATCCAGAATTAAATAAAATCTGGCTCGGAAAATGCGGTCGAGAATTGAATCAGCCGACCAAATCTTTACGCGTTTGCTCTAGTCACTTCCTTCCAACAGATTATAAACGGTTGAAGACGGGATTCGAAGGTAAGTGTAAAGTTATGGTTTCTAAATTTTAGTTCATGCGTCCGATGATTTCGCAGCGGTTGTAATTCATTAACATATCTGATACTTTGTAGGGATCAAGAAATTATTAAAACCAGGTGTGATTCCCTCGCTAAATGTATCTGAGACTGTGTCATCTGAATTAGTCAATGATGAGCCTATGTCATCGTCTAAATCTGAAGCTATTATGAGCTATCTCCAAGGAATCCCAGGTATTTATGAATCTGTTACCATAGTATTTTTGGCTAGTGTGCGCCGAGGTAAAACTCGTATTACGACATTCACTAAAGTGTAAATATTGTGTTAATTATTTTCCGATTCACAACTCATGATATTTTACAGGTACAGCAGAGCAAGAAGAAAATCTAGGATCACCATCAAACTCTAATTGCGAAAATATCGATCCGTCGAAGATTGGAGAAATTCGTAGTCCTCCTTTGCCCATGTTTCTAAGATCGGAAAACAATAGTATTGTGGAAAAGTTTGGCCACACTAAATCAAAACTAGGTTTGGATCCAACGCAGACAAGTCTTACAACAAACACCAACGATTCTGAATTACAAGACGATTTGATGGAAGGTGTTCGGGAAAGCTTTCTTCTTAAAGAACAGAACGATAATTTACAAAACAAAATTATTCAACTAAATCAGAGGTTCGAACAGTTAGCAAATCATTCTGAGAAGCAAAAGTTGGAACTCACAGAACTTAGGCAAAAGCTGAATGATATGGAGCAGAAAGCAGAAACTAAGAGTACCCTTGATTTTTTGTCAGGATTTTTATCTGCAAATCAAATAAGCCTGTTGAAGAAAGAGAGGACAAAAGTATGCTGGACATCTGATGAGATTGCAACTGCATTTACTATTCGTTACTTGAGTCAAAGATGCTATTTGTATCTAAGGAATAGTTTACACTATCCATTACCTGGATTAGCGTCATTGAAAAGATGGGCAGCTCGAATCGATATGCGCGGGGGTATTTTGACAGATGTCCTTCGACTTATGGCAATAGCTGGACGTGATAGAACTGATCGTTCAAAAGTCACAGTTTTACAATATGACGAGATGAAAGTTACGGGTATATACGAGTATGATCGTTCAGCGGATGAAGTGGTCGGTCCATATTCTCAGATGCAGGTTGTCATGGCTCGTGGTTTATTTGAAAAGTGGAAACAGCCCGTATTCATAGGGTTCGACCAAAAAATGACCCCCGAAATTCTGAACAATTTAATTTCTCAACTGCATCAAATGACTTACAACGTTGTAGCTTGCACGAGCGACTGCGGTGGTGCCAACATAGGCTTACATAAGCACCTTGGTCTCAGCTTAGAGAAAACTTGGTTTGAACATCCGGAGACGGGAAGACGTATTTATATGTTCACGGATGCACCACACATTCTTAAACTTGTCAGGAATTGGCTGTTGGATACAGGCTTCATACTACATGATGGTACAATTATTGTCAAAGATCCATTGGTTTCGCTGATTACAAAAACGGATTCGGAAGTGAACGTCACCTACAAGATTTCAGACAAGCACGTCGACTGCAAAGGACCAAAACGACAAAATGTCAGGATGGCTGCGGAGTTATTATCCCACACAACAGCAACAGCTTTGAAACATTACATGCAAAATAGGGATGATGCCTTAGCTTGCGCGGGCTTTATTGAAGCTATCAACTCATGGTTTGATATAATGAATTCATATGTTGCTAGTGCATCTGTACACCAGAAAAGCGGATATGGCATGCATTTAGAAGAACAACAGGAGATTTTGGAAAATGTTTTACAAATCGTATTGCATATGAGATGTACCGGGAAAAATAGTCTTCAACTGTTCCAAAAAGGCCTCGCTATGTCCATCATATCTTTAAAACAATTGTACAATGATATGGTAGATCTATATGGAATCGCATACATCCTCACACATAAACTGAACCAAGATACTTTGGAAAATTTTTTCTCTCAAGTGCGAACCCGTGGTGGCTTGAACGATCACCCTACACCACTGAACGCGCTGCACAGGATACGTATGATTATTATGGGGAAAAATCCAGGAATTATTCAAGCTAACACGAATACAATTATTCCTAACGATGCTCAAGAACCGTATATAGGTTCAATAGATGCAGGTGAACAATTTTCTTCATTGAGTGCGCAAGTAGTTTCTAAAGCTGCCATAAAGTTATCCGCAGAGAAAGATGTAATTCCAGAATTGGAATATAATCATCGCACAAGTAGTGACACAATATCATCTGCTACAAGCAGCATCACAACTGACAATGCTCATGGTGAAACAGGAGGTGACGCACTGTCATATATTGCAGGATGGATCGCCAATAAGTATAAAAAAGACTATCCACATCTTGGTGACTATACATATTTAACGCTAGACCATCACAATTATGCTCTGCCAACATGGGTTCAACATTTATCATTCGGAGGCCTCACGCAGCCCACGAAGGACTGGAACGATAAGGTGATGTTGATGGAGCGATACTTCCTTAAATGGCATCCTGATGATGACATTAAACGTGGAAAACGAGTCGTGGAAAGACTCGTAAATCAAATCTTGAAACATATGGATGTACCAAAAGAATTAGTCCAAAGTTTCATTCGCCTAAGAACAATTATTAGGATGAATTATCTTAATCATAAGCTAGAAACGTCTCGTAAATGCTTAGATTCGCAAAGAAGAAAGGGAGCTAAAAAAATGAGAAAAATAGTTGGCTGATTTTTTTTTTATATAAATAATGTGTACTCTTTGTAATATCCAATAATAAAGAATAAATATGATTTCACACGAATCCTCATGTAGATATATATATGTATACATATTTCCTCGATTCCTCACATGTATGCCTGGGTGAGAATCTCTATTTCTACGAATTTCTACTTCTTAGGGAAATTGGAACATTCCGGAGTTTTTCAATGTTAATATCATTGAGAATATGTAACAAAAAGAATTCTTTTTAGAAAAGGTGCTTCTTTGTAAATTTGAACAGTTTATTTATTAGGACAGTACAAAAAGTACTTTTTCAAAAGTTTTTGATTTTATTACTAATACCCTTTTTCTTTTGTAACTATACTCATATCTATGACTCCACATATTGTATCACGTCCAGACAAGAATATTACTACATTAAATGCGATACAAATGGGTTCAAGCTTCATAAGGTGGTCGAGAGATGGCACTACCGCTTGTGTGACCCTTCTGCCGTCTCCCACTTCCCCTGGCAGGATGAGCCATCCTATGAAATATACTATCCTTGCCGCGCCTCCGCGCTCCGCAGCTCCGCGCCCATCTGAATCCACCATTATATTACTGGAAAGTGGAAGGGGAGTAGAGCTGTTGAGCTAAGGCTGGATTTTCATGGACAGCAAGTAAAGGCCATGCCACGGTGGAACGCGAACGCAAACGCGAACGCAAACGTAGGAGCAGCGCAGCGGCGCTCCTGATTGGTGGTTGAAACGAGTTGTCCAACTTTAGACCAATGAAATTTTGTTGTCCAATAAAGTTTCACATGGTCTTGGACAAATATCTAGGGATACAAGCGCAAGCCATTTTAGAACCAGTTCTAATTTCGCTTTTGCGTAGTATCCCTAGGTATTTGTCCAAGATCATGTGCAACTTTATTGGACAATGAAATTTCATTGGTCTAAAGTTGGACAATCATGTCAACCACCAATCGGGAGCGCCGCTGCGTTTCTCTGCGTCTGCGTTCACGTTTGCGTTCGCGTTCCACCGTGGCATGGCCTTTACTGCCGCTGCGCATGAAAATGAATGGTGCCGTCCCCAGTGTTGCCAACCTATCAAATGACTATTTCTTCAGATGGCGTCACAATAATTCTTTTAGATAGCACCACTAGGGTGGTCGTTAGAAGCAAAATTTCCGGGCCGCCCCCCAAATCGACTCCAAATAAATCGAAACTCATCCTGTAATTTTTTTAGATTTTTATTTTAACGCTTGACCTTTGACCACAGAGGATGAACTTCTCCATTTGAAATACACGGGATTTCGCAGTCTTTTCAGTGATTATTTCACTGTGGGTCTAATTATGGATATAAGAATCTGAAATTCTCACAGATTGGTCTACGGAATTGCTGCTATCTGGAAAAAAATCGCCACCCCCCCAGCCCGCCAAATTTTGTATGGGTCATCCTATGCCAATAAGAAAAGGTTTAGACAATAAACCGAGCATTAAGATAAACCAAGCAGAAACTCGTCATTTCACAGGACTGAATATTGTTAATCTCAATGAAATATAAATATTTAGCCTTCGTTTCCAAAATTTGTACTAGTTTTTGTTTCAGTTTTGCATCGCTTATTTATTTAATAATAAGTTGCTATTTATTAAATAACGTATTCTCAAAGATGTGATGACAAAAAAAAAAATAATAATATATTACGTTTATTTTAGGTTTTAATGTTTGGAAGAAGTTGATGATATGTGAAACATAATAAGAGCCAAAATGTTGTTGATGCAATTTTATTAACAAAATATTATAAAAAATTGTTTTTCAAAAATATATAAGTTTCAGACTGTATACATTTGCTTTATTCAACGATATCTGTTGTTCCGCTAATTATAGGTGATTGCAAGTTAACTAAAACACAACAAACATGCAATATATCATCTATGCAATGAAACAATGTCGCAGGTATTTTCTTTAAAATTTGATGAGTCCTTAAGCGTTGCATAATTCTCTCCACATGTATGCGAACCTTCGCTATGTTATAAGTGGCTTCAGTTTCTTCTTTGTCAAATTGTGTTTTTTTTTGTAAGAACGGTGGTATAACTAATACCATTTGTTTGCCTGTTGCGTCCATGGTTCGTTGAATATCTGAGAAACCTTCATCGGCTAGAACTGTATCTCCATCTTCTAAAAGATCAATCAATCCAGATTCTATTGTTATTTGAGAGTCGCTCTTCCTTCCACTAGCAACTTTGGATTTGAAACTAATGAATCCTCCTGGAGTAATGCCAATAAGGACTTTAGCAGTGAAACCCTTCTTGTAATGTGAATAGGTGAACACGCTAGCATCCACAGTTGCTGGAACTTCAATTCTAAACTCTGTACAATCGATTATTACTCGAGTATCACTATAACTGGGATAGAAACACTGTGGCATTGTCCCTTGTACTACGTCCTTTTCTGGCCAGAACACTAAATTTGCTGTTGCACTAGTTAATTCTTGTAGTGTCGAAACGAAAATTCTTGATATTGTGACCCTGTGCACAGAGAACAGAACACTTATAGCTGAAAATGTCAATCCAGTTTTTATTTTAACTAAAAATATAAAAAGTCTATCTTCTTTTGAAATTTTAGAATAGTCAGCTGGATTCTTGGATAATCTTTTCAATAGAAAATTAAAATTAGCAAATGTCACTCCTGCAAGATCTAAAAGTTGTTGATCCTTTTTTACTGATGAAAAGCCAGAAAAGTTAGATGTAGCTGTAACTTTATGATCTGAATTAGGTCCAACTGACTGATCCACGTATATTTTCTGCACAGATCCACACTTTTTAGCCTTAAACTTTCTCTGACTTGGCACTATTATGACACGAGTATCTTCTGTTATATCTGTTTGAATCTCAACATCGTTATGAGGAGTGTTATTGATGTATCGGTTGCACGTGAATGTCTTTTCTGGTTTCATTGAATCAATATAGATTTGTACTTGGCACTCTTTATCTGCATATTTCAAACTATTCTTTTGCACTGTTTCAAAATTGACTGGGTCATCAGTCATTTGCAGCTCCGTTTGAGTTATCGCTGTTATAAGTAGGTGTTCCTCTTCAGCTTTAATTGTGAGCTGATCTGTTTCGACTGTGCTTGATGAAGGAAGTACTTTTTTTTTTCTTCGCTCCATGAAACGTGAATGCCTGCATTTGAGGGAAATAATTTTAAATGTAACAAAAAGAAAAGTGGTAAATTACTTTTGAACTAAATGTGGATTTCGAATTTTCATTTTACCTAGCTATTCTGCTTTTTTCATTCACTGCTTCCACTTTGTATGCGGAAGGAAATATTTTTGGAACATAACTGGGGCTTAATGGATCATTTGACCTCTGATTTCCAATAAAATGTGCACTGCAAATGTAATCTGATCTCTTAGGATTCCATGGCAACCCATTGGGACTAAAAAGAATTTGAATAAATATTATAGACACATAGTATTTATGTATACCACCTTATAAGTCAAGGTTACGTTACTCACTTGATTCTCTTAACAGCTATGATCCATTTGTTTCTTTGATCTATTCTATGTTTTGCTGTTGGAAATGAATAAAATACACACTTGCTATTGACACCATTATTTTTGCAATTCACAACACAACACGTTGTATGACCCATTTTAGGTAATTAATTGAAATGCTAGCATTGATAAAATGATAAATATTCCGGGAGGAGGCTTGGCGGTTCGCCACCATGAGCGCTGCCGCCAATCTATTCATCCCTTCCCAGCGGACGCACGGAGCTGTACCTACGCGCGCGGCAACCGAACAGTGGTAGAATAAAACATTAACAATTTCTAAACCATTCATTCGATTAAAGTAAGATTTTCCGGAAAACTTATTTGTACCTTAATGAACAGCTTTCTCACTGGAAGTTTTCGGTCGATCAAAATGCGTTCGACTTCCGAAGCGCTTGAAGATATCCATAACTCTTTTTCGCAACGTCTCGTAAAATAATTAATAACTTAAGAAATTTCTTGTCAACAACAATATTAACCTTTTTCTTTGTTAGTCAATAATGAAACACTATAATTTATGATTCCTGCAAATTTCGTTTGAAAATTCCAAAAATTGGGTAATCTAGCGCGAGTTGAAGTGAAAAAAGGCGGGAATTTTTGACCTCACAAAAAACACGTTTTTTGTAGATATTTCGGAAACGACGAAAGCTACAACTTTTTTGAAAAGGAAAAAATCATGCGGAATTAAATTTCCTACGGGAATGCATGTTTGAAAAATCAAAATTCGTGATTTCATTTCTAACTACTCAGGGCCAACGCTGCGGAGCCAGAAAAAGTTATATCCCCTTATTGCATCCGTCCCCTCAATTGAGGGGATGGGCGGAATAACGGTATAACTCGGAAAACATAGTTTTGAGATAAATGAGAAAAACGTAGGAGGCTAACATAGACTGATATAGCGTTTTTGCAAAAAACTGTTCGGTTTAACCCTTCAAATTTCAACCGATTTTTATCAAATAAATATATAATGTAGCTCTGTGGTCACTGATCATTCTTATGCAATCTCCGGAAGAACGGTATAACCCGACTTATACCGTTATTCCGCCCATCCCCTCAATTGTGCTAAATCTAGTACGTTTTTAAAGTATTTAGCACGTCAGTAGCCCTTCGTCAATCTAGTACGTTCTTCAATTTTAGTACCCGAATATGAAAAACACTCAAAAACGCATTAAAACCCCCCATTCATCCTACCCCGACTCATTATTCGGTACTTTATAAATCGGAACTGTGATGTTCGAATAAGATTTAAAACAAAAAAAACAATCAATCTACTATTTGATCTGGAACCGTGATCTGGACCCGTATTCTAAAAACGTATCCAACTGTACCCCAAGCGTATCGGCCGACTTTCCGTTCAACGCTGTTCTCGGATTGGTCTAAACGGCGTATACCATCCGCGAAACGATTCGATTAGTTTCTGGAATCAGGGTCCTGGAACGTTTTGTGAGTGATGCCGGCGACACAGACTTTTCGTGTCCCGTGTTCGACCTCACCTACAGGCGCCACGATCGCTCACACATGGCTGTGATCACTGAAATATAATACAACTGGAACGCGCGCTCCAAAGCTAAGCAGGCCTCTGGCTGTCCGGAGAGAGAGATAGCTCGAATGTGACCACCTGTCTTTTTCTATTTGCTACTGCGCATGCGCTGGACCGTCTCGGCAAAAATTTTAACCTAATAGGATATACCACGTGCAAACAGGGGTATAAACTTTTCGACAAACTGTACATGGTGCGAGAGAGACAGGTGGTCACATTCGAGCTATCTCTCTCTGCGGAGCCAGTTGTATTATATTTCAGTGGCTGTGATGTTCGAACTCATTACTCATTAAACATCGGCTGCCGAAAGGACAAGTCGATTGATAGCCCCGTTTCGGAGATATTCGAGAAAATAGACAGATTGGTAAAAACATAGAACTTATATTACTGGAAGGGGAATAGGACCTGTCGGGCTGACGCCAACATGTTGAGACAGAGATATATCTCTTTCTCCTTTCCTAACGCGGCGTCTTTCCTTTCCACGCAGGCGCGCACCGCCCTAGTCCCTTAGAGCATATAGACATGGAGGAAGCATGAGTACCCTACAGCGTAAGTGGGAAACGGGCATGAGACAAACTACGGGACAGTATATGCCTTCTTTGTCTTGCAGACTCTGATTGGCCCTCACTATTCTCTGATTGGCCCTATGATCGAATAGAAAGAGAGAGCATGTACGGTCCCGACGTCCCTCTTTCTCGCCGCTCGACTCGGTTTCTCAGCGGCTATGCTTCCTCCATGTGTATATGCTCTAAGCCTAGTCCTAGTCATTCCTAACCTGTAACGTTAACCACGAATAAAAATTGTCAGATTGTTTGCTTGGATGATAATTCTGAATAGCATATTAATTTATAACCGTTGTCAGTAAATGTATAACTACCCAGGTAGCACAATTCAATAAGTCATCCAAAAGCTATCTAAAGGATGCCTAATGTCCGTCTGGAAGTTAACTATAAGTTACCTTTCAAACACTTGTTAACTATAAGTTATCTTTCAGACACTTGGTAACTTATAGTTAACTTCCAGACGGACATTAGGCATCCTTTACCCTGCATAAAATGCCGGATAAGAATCCGGAGTCCAAATTCTATACGGCCCGATACGGCAAAGTGTCGTATTTTGAATGCCAATTCCTTACGGTTTTACGCCATTCTATTCGGACGCCCCTTCGGTGTCCCTATCCGGGTCTATGCGTGACAGAACCGCGATTTTTAAAAATATCGGTACGCCTCTTATACGGTTTTAAACGGAGTATAGGATGCCCCCTGCGTATGCGGTTCTATACGGAGCGTATTCGGTTCAATCTGTAATGTACGCGCACATAAAAGTATGTTCGGGATACTGTCCTATCCGGAACGTACAAAAATTACATCAATTAATATAGCATGGAGCATCATCGCAGTCCTTTTTTTTTTTTTTTTTTTTATCTTCAAGCATCAGCGCTTTAGGGGGGAGCCCATATATCGACAACATACATACTGATAACACATGACCAATACAGGAATTAGACGACGCTTGTAGATGATATTCTCCGCCTCTATATATACTCACCAACTCCTATAAGTGGCACTCGCGAGAATATCGAAAGCGGTGGTCGCCACCTTACGAGAAAATATTGAAGTAATGTACATTACATGGAAACCGGATAGGTACGGATAGAACCCCGATCCCAACTTAGAAAATTTTGTGTGAATAATCACATCATGAATCGCGGGATAGAACCCGGATAGGTACGGACAGAGCCCCGATTGGGACTTAGAAATAATGACACAAACAGCAAATATTTCCATGGCCTTGCAATGCGCAGCATCCAAGCCCGACGGTAACGGATATAGCCCCGTGACGTACTTTAAAATATTATAGACGCGATTTTGATGACGAACGCTGACCGGATAGAGCCGAATACATCACTGAGCTCGAGTTTTCGGTCCCGAATATATTCCTGATAGGGACGGATAGAGCGCCGCGTGGGACTTTGATGTTAGAAAATGCGCGAACGAAACCAGATAGGGATGGGTATAGCCCCGTGACGTACTTTAAAATATTTTAGACGCGATTTTGATGATGAACGCTGACCGTATAGAATCGCATACATCACCGGACTTGGGTTTCCGGTCCCGAATATATTCCTGATAGGGACGGACAGAGCGCCGCGTCGGACTCTGATGTTAGAAAATGCGCAACCGAAACCAGATAGGGACGGATATAGCCCCGTGACGTACTTTAAAATATTTCAGGCGCGATTTTAATGACGAACGCTGACCGTATAGAATCGTATACATCACCGAGCTTGCGTTTTCGGTCCCGAACATAATCCGGATATGTCCTCCAGCGGCCCGAGTACATTCTGTCGATGCGATAGGATGCGGATAGAACCGCATGAACTGGTGTCGGACATAAATACTGAATTCTATACGAAATTCTATACGTTCCTATAAAATCCTATACGGCATTTTAACCAGGGTAGATAGCTTTTGGATGACTTATTGAATTTTGCTACCTGGGTAAACTATTTCTGTGATACGTAATGAATTACAACTTTACGCTAACGCTAACCTATCAATCTTCGTGCGGTACTATTCTGGCGAGGGGTATGCGCGGAGAGGGGACTGCACGTTAGGAAAGGAGAGAGAGATATATCTCTGTCTCAACATGTTGGCGTCAGTCTGCCGCTCATTGCGCAAATGGGCTATTCCCCTTCCAGGAATATAAGTTCTATGGGTAAAAATCGAGTAGACCCCCCCCCCCCCCTTTAACCTCGCAACAAGTTCTACTTCACTTCCACCTTGGGGACGCCCATGGCATTTTAACCATCGTCGTAACTGAATGCAATTACGTACTTCTACTGTATAGCTTGTATATCGTTGTATACATATGCATATAAATTGTATCCCAGTTACGCCTCACCCCCAAATAGGTGGCGCTGACGGGCGTATATGTGCTCAAGAAATACACACACTAGTAGCGTGCTTGTATGTTACGCACATGGAGATATTACCATAGAGGAGGTGGGGCGGTCGGATCAGCGTAGTGCGAGTAGAAAGAGACAGAAAACCGATAATGGATAGCTTCCTCGTCTTTTCACGCATGCGCACTGAGTCTTTATAGCTGAGCGCACCCCATCGCCGAAG
Source organism: Tenthredo livida (assembly GCA_963992785.1). Classification (NCBI taxonomy): domain Eukaryota; kingdom Metazoa; phylum Arthropoda; class Insecta; order Hymenoptera; family Tenthredinidae; genus Tenthredo; species Tenthredo livida. Next base: position 9,664,551 of record OZ023073.1, read on the forward strand.
AGACGAGGCTAGTCGTTCATTGCGCATGCGTTAAAAGACGAGGAAGCTATCCATTATCGGTTTTCTGTCTCTTTTTATTCGGACTACGCTTCCACTTATAGCGTTTTCGGTTGGGACAATTTTTCGTGCACCGTGCTCAACTGGTGCAGAATTTGCCCGTAAATATGCTGTATAAAGCGCACTCTACAAGCAAATTCTGCACCAGTTCAACACCAGTTCAGCACGGTGCACGAAAGATTATCCCAACCGAAAACGCTATTACACGCGGCCCTATGTCTCACCTCCTCTATGGTAATATCTCTATGGTTACGCAGCTAGCCTATAAAGAGTGCCCGAAACTTTAATATTACCGCCTTTTTAACATGGCGGAAACACTTGCGCATAACTAGCACCAGGGGGTGGACTAGGGATGGGCGATGTTCACCGATTAATCGAATAGCTCGATTATTTTTTTTTAATAATCGATTATTTTCGACCGATGTTTTTGAGGTCCGATTCATCGATGTTCGATGTATTTCACCGAACATCGATAAAAAGGCGCGAAAACAGATTTTTTAAAGTTAGTGAATTTCGGACCGATTTTGATCAACAATCTGAGAACAAAATCATACCAGAACGTCCGTTTCACCAATTTTCTTCAATTTTCAAAGTAAATTTTTACAATATTAACTAGCAAGAATTGTGTCGAATTTTTTATTGAAGAGTTTATCATGCAACAGAATGCCTTCCGCCAAAAAAAAAGAAAAAATGAATAATCGATGTTCCGATTTATCTTTTAAACATCGATTTTAAACATCGATGCTTTCTAAACATCGATTATTTAAAAATCGATTTTTATTTTGAACATCGCCCATCCCTAGGGTGGACACTCAATAGTTTTTGAGCAAAATTATTCGTCGGGTGGACCAGACTCTTAGAGCATATAGACATGGAGGAAGCATAGCCGCTGAGAAACCGAGTCGAGCGGCGAGAGAGAGGGACGTCGGGACCGTACATGCTCTCTCTTTCTATTCGATCATAGGGCCAATCAGAGAATAGTGAGGGCCAATCAGAGTCTGCAAGACAAAGAAGGCATATACTGTCCCGTAGTTTGTCTCATGCCCGTTTCCCACTTACGCTGTAGGGTATCTCATGCTTCCTCCATGTGTATATGCTCTAAGACCAGACTGCAGCCAACACAATAATGCTTTTCACTAGTAACTTACTAAAATGGTTGGTAAAATGGCGATCACGACGACCTCTGCCGATGTATACTTAATTTATATTTTGTTAAAAAAATACATATGATTCGGGGATTTAGTTTTCAAACCAGGCACCAGATAGCGCTTCGATACGACAGTAATGCCACCACAAAATTTATGTGTGGGAATATTTATACCTTATTGTTGTGGTATGACTCTGGTCCACTACTTCTGAATAGCGAGTGGAGGGGAGCATCAAGTGTCCACCCCCTGACTAGCACTAGTCGTGAAAAGGTCTATGAAGGTTGTGAGCGTATGCGCGGAAGGTTTTCCAACGACCCAGTGAAACATTACTGCATCAAACCTCCGAAGACGTAGGATCGCGGTAACTTTTAGGTGTATAAAATTTTCGATTATAAGTTTTTCTTTGTAAAGTATTCCTAGTGTTTCGGAGGATCGCCTGAGTTGCTGTAAGTTTCTTTACGAGATCGTTCGCAAATCGCAAAAATTTTCTGGAGAGCCTTTGGACTCCTCGATAGATTCGTTGTGGCAATTCAGCCGCATCGATCTTTTAAAATGTATTGGTGATCAATTATTAATTAACGCGGAAGGTCGCTCGATCAGGATTTAAGCCCATGACACAAGATAAGCCGTGTGCCGTAAGACGAATCACCTACAGGCCGGTCGGTCACGCACATCTAGCGTCGACCAATCGCGTACGCGTGTAGGTGACCGACCGGCCTGTAGCTGATCCGTCTTACGGCACATGGCTTTTCTTGTGTCATAGGTCGTGTTCCAACTGGCAAAGATGCACCCTTGTACACTTGCCTTTACAGCAGAGACATATCTATATATCAGAGATGTGCAAAATGGGTACCTAAAACCATTTAAATGGAAAATGGAAATGGGTGTGAAGTTTTTCCATTTGAAATACAAAATGTAAATGGCGATTTCGAAATGCATTTGAAATATAAAATAGGAAATAGGTATTTTCGAAATGCAAAATGGTTTTTTTTCGTGCGTCATTTTTATTTTATTCTTTTATACACGGAGAGAAATTTCTCTCAGAAACTACCATACAATTATTGCAGTTTGAAGACAGAACGGAGGTATAAACAGACCTACTATACTTTTCTCGTGGTTCGTCTAATAAAATCTTGTCCGAGTTACAATAATATCACAGCTGAGAGAATATTTTATTGGACGAACCACGAAAAAAGTATGGTAGGTCTGTTTATATCTCCGTTCTGTCTTCAAACTGCAATAATTGTATGGTAGTTTCTACGAGAAATTTCTCTGCGTGTACTGAAAGCCTTTATTACAAGCTTGAAATCTACTCTTACCGCGCGGATGATAGTGAAGATTTCAACTAACCTTACCGGCTCCCTATACCTCTACGTGTATAAAAAGAAAATTCAAAAATTAATTTATCAAAAACGGGGTGGTAAATCGACTTGAGATTTTGGCAGGAAGCATTTCATTCATCTATATTTCGATGATAAAATTTTCAAAGATTTCTCTACATATGTATTTGGGTAGCCAACCTCCTTAAACGATTACCGAATTTCATTTTTTTCGAAATTTTTGTTCAAAAAGTATTTGAAATGGAAAATGCATACAAAAATACCATTTCAAATGGAAATGGAAATGGGTGTAAAAAAAATGCAATTCAATTGAAAATGGAAAATACCTATTTTGCATTTTGCATTTCCATTTGAAATGGTTTTATTTCAAATAATGCCCATCTCTGCTATATATATAGATATACATCAGTGGCTGAACTGAGAGCAAGTGTGCATGCAAGTATACTTCACTGCCCAATTGAAACACAGCCATAGGCTTTACTTGGGTTCTGCTTCACCTCGAGTACGTTCCATCAAGTAAGACTTTTCCTCGCCTTTGCAGTTCGTTGCTATAGTCGACACGAGGTGGTGGTTCATACCACTTTACCTGCGATTTACGAAGCCCTTCCTCGACAGACTTATCCAACAGCCGTTCTAATGCCAATCAAAGGACAAGAAAGAGAAGAAGAAGAAGAAAAGGAAGAAGCCATTCTAATATCGAGACGCTTTTGTTCCCGCAGTGTTTGCACGAGCATCTTCTCCATCATTCCGTTTTTTCAACGGAGAGCGTCTTCCGCCAATCTACAAGTATTTATCATAACCTCTGCTTACCAGGAGAGCTTTCTCTTCTCTTGTTATTTTTAGTCCAGTCAAATAGGCCTAAAAAAATGGATACTGAATGATACCCCTATGAAATTTTTGCCCCCCGCCCCCGGCGACCCTTAGATTCAGGGGATCAAATGTTCAGAATCTCAATATCTCCGAAACTAACCACCCGATCGTAAAATGTTTCGAGCAAAAGTTGTTCTGAATGAAAAAAAACACAAAAAGTTCTATCAAGTTCAACCCCGTAATTCTACAAATAAGGGCTTTAGACCGATGTAAAGATTTGGGGTCAACCGCTGGAAAAGAAAGACAAAGCTACATGTCTGCACCGCTCGCACTCACTGACACGCTTTCACTAATGTTCTGCGCATGTGTCAACCCCGAATCTCTACATCGGTTCAACGCCCTTATTTGTGCAAAATACGGGGTTGAACTTGATATTACTTCTTGTGTTTTTTCTTTATTTAGAATAACTTTTGTTCAAAACATTTTACGATTGGGTGGTAAGTTTCGGAGATTTTGAGATTCTGAACATTTGATCCCCTGAATCTAAGGGTCGCCGGGGGCGGGGGGCAAAAATTTCATTGGGGTATCATTCAGTATCCATTCACCTACCTTCACCTAAAAAATCAATCTACCCCTAAAAAATTCTTCACTCTAGGCCTATTTGACTGGACTATTTCTTATTCTTTTCTCTCCTCACTTTCTTTTATTCTTTCCTTAATTTGTTTTGCAGCCTTTTTTTTTGTGCTTCATTCTCTTCTCTATTTTCTGTTCTTCTTTCCATACTCTTTCTTTTTATTAATTAATTTTAATTATTTAAAATTAAAAGATTAACTAGATAATTTTAATTTTAATTTTAATTTTTAATTTCAATTTTGATTTATATAGAATACCTGCACGATTATGATACCTAGATTAAAATGTATCACTATCATATGTACAAAATCAACGCCAATATGCACCTGACTAGTCAGCGCTTGAGGGGACCTGTCCCAGAGCGCTCAATAAATAAATTATCTTATCTTATCTTATCTTTGGACGGGTGTAAGCTCTCTTTTTTCATTCTGGGTTACCGGCCTGGTCTAAATTTTTAGAGGCTCACTTAAGAGGAAATTGATAATAAGAGAAATACTGCCCTCGTAATTCTCTGCCCAAGTTTGTCGGACTTTCTTTTCTGGCCAGGGCTTCAGGATTCTTTGGGCAACGACCACTTGCCAATGACAGTCTCCTCCACTTCTTTGAATCTCACATGTCATTGGAGTAATTCGGGCATAAAGTAAACAAGTCTAATGTGGATTGGCCTCATTTGCAGAAGGCTTTAGACAGGGCTTGCCTACCTCGGTGAGTAGAAATTATCCCAGCAACTATCTGGACCAATTCAGAGAATTCGAAGAATGCAACGTAGCTTGTGTCTTAGAGTCTGAACCTCCTGCCTCACTTCATAAACCTGGACTTCATCTTAGATCTGTCAGGTGGTGGGATTCCCTCTGTAAAGAGGTTGTTTCAATGTGTTGCTTTTTTTCAATGTGAACAGAGCCTATGATAGTGTGAATATCGAAAAACTGTATTCAATGCTTTGATCAGCCGGTTTCAACGCTAAATAAGTCAGTTGTATTCGTGAGTCCATGGGTCATAAAAAAATCACTATCCCTTATTAACCCCTTTGTCAATGGGGTTCTTGTCAGCAAGTGTTTCTCCTCTAAAGAAGTCCCTGACTGCTCTCGCACCCGGAGACTGTGCTTCCGTTTTTCAAGGCCCTTATAAGACTGTTATGTTAGGGTTGTGAGTTCATTGAGTTCGATGAATTCGATGAGTTTGGGCCTCGTTTTGACATCTAAAGACAACAGAATTTAGGTGTCTAAAAGTTGAAGTGAATTTATGATGTACGGTCACTGAATAATCGTTTATTTACTGTCGGTTACAACGATGGTAGAAACCATATACTAGTAAATTACACTCTTCTAGAGATAGCTGTGTTGTCTTCAATAATTAAAGATCGATTCAGGTGTTCAGTGTTCGAGAGTAAACTGAAAAGTGTCTTACGAGTGAATAATATCGTGAGTTGGGGAGTAAATCAGTTCCATTGTGTTTAGGCAAGGCTGCAGTTTTATAGGTACGTAGGTAGGGATGACAGGGTGGCCACTCACCTGGAAAACCGGGAAAAGTCAGGGAATTTCGAAATCGAAATTGAGTGGTCACGCTGGATGAGGTTTTTCGAACGTAAGGTAAGACTTTCTTTGATTAGAGGTCTTGAGATAGGATATAGTCGGGATGTTGTAGATCAGTATCGAGAATCAAAGGTATGGGATACATAACAAGACCAAGATTAGAATGGTTCTTCCTCTTCTCTGCAGCCAGAAAAGGGTCCTTCTATAAAGCTGAAATGATTCAGAATGAGGCTCTTAGATGTGTATCGGGATGTTTTTAAAATCGCCCCAATCAATTCTTGTTTGCATGTCAATTGCACAGGCTCGCTAGCTATCAGGAGGAAATTCCCTCCACAAAAGTTAATCACCAGAGTCAGCGCTTTCAGAAATTTCTTGTTGTTTTCCAACTTGGATAAGGTCTTCTCTCTACACGCGGCTTTGGTAAATGGACAGTTTCCTTCTTGTTCTTTTCTATATAACTGGTGGCTTGAGGTAAAAAATATTCTCCCTATCATTTTCTCTGCTGCATCTACCATTTTTGTCTCAATTCCTTATTTTTCTCACTACATCGGAGATTTGTGCTACTGCGAACACAGGAGAGGCAAGGGTGGGAATTCGATCGAAATCATATCATCCGGCTTTTCAGAGAGCCTATAATTCTCCGGCTTCCATCTTCATAGTGGAATCGTTTGCGATTATGAGAGCGGTAGAAATGATCTTGAAGGATTCAATCCCCTGCAAGACTCTGATTTGTGCCAATTCCCTCAGCACTGTCAGCAATTTAACTTCAGGCTCACGTTGAAAGGCTGAACATCTCACAGGATGGTTGCGAGTAGGGTACTGGGGTGGAAGATATAAATCATATTGTTTCGAACTGTCCCCTACAGGTGTAAGGGGAGAGAGAGGCCTTATTGCCGTTCTCATTAAATATGGTATAAATAGACACGAGGGTCTGTGCAACGCGTTTATGCTCCATCCGCAAATTAGGATAAACCTTTTATTTCTCCTAGACTCGGTGCAACATTTTTTTTTTAAGAGGGATATTATACACTAGACTCTGGATATAAGAGACACGCCGGGGGTTTGTCTCTTATATCCAGAGGCATATGTATAGATATAGTGCTTTGGACTAAACCGGTTTGGAACAGAGCCGTGTGTAAAACTTTGCCGGGCCCCAAATCACAAATTGCCACATACAATGTAAACAACACGCGTATACGCTCCTGAGTTTTTCTCGGAACGGAGCGCGTCGAGCCTCAGTCTCGAGATTTGTCTCTTATTGCCAGAGCCCTTATTGCCAGAGTCTAGTGTACTATACAGTGAATATTCGTATCTGCGGGTCACTTGTTGTATGAGTCTGTGTTCAATTTATTGGGAATTCGTTGTCAAGCATCAACAAGTGACCCGGAGATACGAATATTCACTGTATATAGGTGAGAGGTAAACAGAATGGTACACATAGGAGAACAGTTCAAGACCAACTGGCTTTATTATCTTTCTTATTACATATTACAGTATAGTGTGTATGCTGGCGACACTAGATGCGCATACCACATATCCTACAGATATATTTTCCTTTACCTTTCTGCATAGGAGGAATTATTTAGTCTGTTCTACCTTCTTTTTCTCTTTTTCACGTTTTCCTTTTCAACCCGCTTTTGTTGTTTTTCTTTTATTTTTCTCTCTTCTAGCGGGGTCCTATTTTTCTTCTGCTCCTCTCTTTTCCTTTCTTGTCTCATCTTATTCCCCTCATCCCTGCTTGCGTATCATTTGCATGTGCCTTCTTATTGAATGTCCAAGCCTATATGATGCTTAGGCTCTTGCAGGCTCTCGGGCTACTTACAGTAGTCTGGTTTTTGATGCTCGCAGAAATTCTCGTTGGACGTCTTCTGAGCTGACTACGTACTGCCCAGCCAGCATCAGTGTGTGCATCTGTTACCGGGCATTCACAAGGGGGACCTAGTGGATGGACATAGACGGTGGTGAACCTAGACACTCGACCCTGATTTCGGAACGCACCCATTGTTTGCAGATAAAAATACAATCGAAGGAACAAATAACATCTATAAGATATCAGAGTACCATTCTCTGTGGATTGAAAGAAATATCAGCTACTGGCAATCGTGCAAATATACCAAACATCAGCCGCAGCATTCGACCATGTCGTCACCTTTTCAAGAAAATGATCTCGCAACAATGCAGGAAACGTATGAGGAGCATAAAATTCAGCTGAGAGACGATTATTGCGATTGGTTACAGTCCTCATCGACAACGCTTCCAGAAGAACTGAAGAAGAGAATCGAGAACACAGCAACTGAGGCTGCAGACATATTCTGGAGTCAAGTGTTCACATTACCTGTGTGTTATTTTCCATCGAAACAATTTTGCCTGCCACGCCGACTCAACTTTGATCATGTATTTTTTAAAAAATGGGTATTTGTTCGACCGAGTGATATAAGTTTTTTCAATTTTGAAAATATTCTGGACGATGTTGAAGAAATTCAGCAGTTTAACAAACATCTTAAATCATTATACGATAATTTCGATATGAAAATTATTGAAGAGAACAAATGGATAACGAAAATTAAAATAGACGACAGGCTCAATTCATTATTCTACAACTTCAAAAATGCAGGTTTAGCTGTAAAACCATTCAATGATAATGAACGCGGTGGTCTGCGTTTTATTTTCCGTTCACGGGAATTGTCCGAATTATTGACTAAAACGTTGAGATCTTTAAATAAATTTGACAAATGTGATTCCCTCGACCTTGTTCGTGTTAATGATATTTTTCGTTGGAATTATTTTCCACCAAACGGCGATGATTTTCGCTGGCATTACGATAGTCCGTACTTTGACAGACAAGCTAAAGAAATATCGGTAAAAAGTTTGGTAATGTACGTATCGGTTTCGTCTGAAAAACCATGTCTGAAGATTATTTCTACAGCTGATGATGCTGATGACGAATACGTATGTTTAGAAAACGGCACGACTGTTTTATTCGACAGCGATTTGCCACACGAGGGTTATTGTGCTCCGGAGCATGACAAAATTTTCGTCAGAACAGAACTTATTTATCGCTATACTAGCGAAGAGTCGATAAAACATTTAGTTGATAAAAAAACTATGGATGTATTTGCAAAAGCTTGTCACGCGTCTTTGAAAGCGATGAATTATCCAAACTTGAAAGAATATTCACGTGAATTGTTTTTACATTATAATAATTTACGTTTGGGTAAAACCACAGAATTTGCGATGAAGAAAGACCTTTGGCATTATGTAAAAACAGCAACTCGTTTGAGATTCGCAACGAACGGTAACCTGTACGTATTCCCGTTGTGCAATAATGTAATGATTGAAAATTATGTTAAAACAATTATTAGAGATGCGTTTGTGGTTAATTCTCCGTATATTAAACACATCAAAAGTTTTCACGATGATCCGAAATCATTGGTCAAAGTATCAGAACTATTTCAAGATGTTACTTGTACTTGCGACTATTTGCATAAAGAATTTTGTTCTAATGAAAAACACAAATATACATGGATAAATTATGACAAAACCGGTCTCACAGACGACGGACGCGAATGTAGAATGTATTGCTGTGATTGGCATGCGCATTACGATAACTTCGATGAGAAATTTGCACCAACGCTAGTAAATGAATTACCTACAGATATTATTGAATCAAAATTTTGTTTAGAAAACATGAGTGTCGACAGAATTGGAACAATCGGCACTAAAAGTCAAAATTTTCTTAGAATTTATTTCTGTAGAAAAGCAGATTTTCATTACGCTGGTCTATATTGTACAATGGATATCAGTGATTACATTGGATTTGGTAGACGTAAATATTTAAAAATTGATAATAATGTATACATTGACTGTTACAAGGATCACGAGAAAAAATTATTCATATTTGATGCAAACTTCTTTAAAAACAATGTGAAATTTGGCGAATCTATTATTTATACCCGTGATTATTTATCCGAGGATACAACTGATAAAATTGAATTTACAGCTGAAACCATGAAACATCAATTTCGAACATATGTCAAAAGTAAAACATGGGAAATTGTACGTAAAGCTTTGATTGACTTTAAAGATACATTGGATTGTAATGAATGTGATCAGTACGGCAGAAATGTATTATGTGAAGCCGTTAGGTCTGGTGCAGATAACGATATAGTTGATAAAATTGCATCTTTATGCAATACAAACTCTATTCATGCATCTTTGGGAGTAGCTATTGGTCTTAAAAAATGGAATCTAGCTTCAAAACTTATGCAGTTATGTAAAAAAATAACATTCGATTCAACAATGTACGAGGGCTTAGCTAATTGTAAGGATAATGATTTTATAAAGCAATTGTTGAAACGTAAAGATATTTCTTTGTTCAACTTATTGGAAGAAGCTGTCGAATACGATCGTAACCCTGATTTAGCAGAAGCAATAATTAAATTGAATAAAGTTGATTTACATGCGCAATCTATGAAACATCCATATTCATATAGATACAGATACAGATGCAAGTATCGTACACTTGGTACACTTTGGACAACAGCCGGTCGGCAATGTTTAAAATTGTTAGTCGAAAACGATAAACTCAATATTAAAAAGTCAAGAGAAATATTTTTGCAACGCACTGCGCATTCTCAAGCGCCATCTTGAAATGTTCGGTATCAATAGATGAATTATCAGCCTGCAGCCAAATCAATTGTTCTTGCAATGCGATTATTTTTGTTCGCCGAACATGTATGTAGTAGTGTCGAGTGAATTTACGAGTAAAAGTTCGTTTACATTAGAGCTAAGTATTAGGATACAATATGAAGAGCGAGAGCAGATATGTTTAAGTTGTAAATCTTAGGACTAGGATAGCTATAGGGTCAGAGGCTAGGCGCCGGTATGACCGTTAGCAATAAGAGTAGGTATGTCTGAACCGAGAAAATATAGAGTGCATGCGTGAAAAAGCACAGATGAAGGGTCTCGAGTGGTTGGTGTGAGCTGTCCCACGAAAAAGGGAAATCGGCAGATTTGACCTGACCAGCGACTCGTTAAGACGTACAAACGGAGCTGGGTCATTTGTACGACAACGGTTCAGAATAAGAATACATTTTGTTTTTAACTCTTATAAAAGTCCTTGCATCTATTGTTCATCCTATAACATCCTCGCTCACCCTGAAATCCACACATAGCTAGTTTTTATACTACATGTATAGTCTTTGTCAAGTAATAATCAATAAACGAAATGTTGAACTATCTAAGGCGTAGTCTGTGTTACCAACTATTTATTTATAAAGCCTGCATACCTTATCCTGGCCAAGAATCAGCACTTGATTCTAACGATTTCTTTTGACAATCTGTAATAGATCTTGTGATATAAATAATGTTACAAATAACCCTATATTCTTTCTTTTATTTATCACTTAATCTTTAAAACCCAATGCAAAATAACATGAACGAAAAATTTAAACGACCTATGAAAAAAATTAATTTTCATTGCATTTTAAAATGCATATAGTAAACCATCACGAATTGAAACGATAATTGAGTATGTGAAAAACAGAATTAACACAGATTAAATAAAATTCAATAGAATCACAAAGAATTGCGACACACAGGTCTTTTTAATCGAATCTAATTCGTCTTGATTCCGTTTTCCACGTATAGGGGAACGTGGGGCAGAACGGGCAGCGGGGCAGAACGGGAACCAAAACAAAAATAGTAATGTGGTCGGAAATGATTTTTTATAAAATATGGCGACGTATTTTGGATCAATAATGAAAAAAAAAATGAAAAACAAATGAAAAAAAAGTAAAATAAGAGGGAAAAAAAATTCATTTTTTTTTCCAAATGAAATGATTTTTGGATGGAAATGATTTTTTATAAAATATGGCGACGTATTTTGGATCAATAATGAGAAGAAAGTAAGATAAAACGGAAAAAAAATGAATTTTTTTTTCCATTATTGATCCAAAATACGTCGCCATATTTTATAAAAAATCATTTCTGACCACATTATTTTTTTTTGTTTTGCTGCCCGTTCTGCCCGTTCTGCCCCACGTTCCCCTACTCAATTGCTTTTGGTTCACTGGGAGGGTGGCCACTCACCTGGAGAACCGGGAAATGTCAGGAAATTCAAAATGGCATTTTGGATAGTCAGGGAAATATCAGGAAATAACCCATACAGCACCGAAATGTTGCAGCAACGTTGCAGCAACATTACTTCGCAATGATGGCAATGTTATGGTTATATTGCGCAATGTTGCTAAAATGCCCCTGCAATGTTGCTGCAATGTTTTAATGTCCGCTTTTTTCGCTATTCTGCAATATTGCCAAATAATTTGAGATATTGCAAACATTTGTTTTTCATACGTTTAGGTATGTGTATCATACCGTGATAATCAGGTGAAACCGAATGGACCGATCCTCCACTCGGCGGATGATTCGTATTTTTATGGGGATAGCCACTCGTTGCACTGAAAATCCTCAGGGTGTTTTGTTGCATCGACCTCGCGGCCAAATCACCTTAGAAATTTTTCAGCGCAACGAGTGGCTAACCCCATAAAAATACGTAATATCCGCCGGCCGGGGAATCGGACCATTCGGTTTCACCTGATTGTCACGGTATAAGTCGATTGAGAACGTGTAGATAATCGATGGACTTTTTTTTCGATCTACCCGGGATTCGAACCCAAGTCCGCTCGCATCGCTGTATTACTGGTCGCACGCTCTACCGACTACGCCAGACTTCCCGATGGAGTTCAGTCTCATATTCTCCTATTTGTCGAAACTTGTGATCAAGGTGTCGAACTGGGGGCTTATAGATATTTCAATCACACCGATCAGTATCATGATTGATCAGTGTCAAGGCGAGATCACGCCTAAAAAATGTTGAATTTATGCGATATCGCAAATCAAGTAATTTTATACACATGAAACCTGCAATAATAAAACTTCGTGATATATATAAATTTTACTCATATTAGGAATGAAAAGCAACGATCAGTAAAATCATAAATATAACATGTGAATATATAAATATAACAAAGTTATATTGCAGGAATCCTGCGGTAACATTGCAATGCAAATGACGATCGTGAGAAAACTATCTGTCCGATTTGGATCAAAAAATTACGGAACATTCTCTGAATATTGTAGATTATGCAATAGAAGTCGTTTTGTTGGAAATTGAAAGACAATAGGTTAGAGAAAAATCGTAATTTTGTCAATTTGTGAAGATAGAACAATTTTGCTCAAAAGTCGATGGGTTGAATCCACCCAGTGTGACGACGGAGGGTTAATGTTCTTTTTGGTATCATAGCCGTGAAATTCGATTTTACGGCCCGTTTTCAGTCCGTAATAGTATATTACATACCTAGGGCAGTAAAATAAGGAAGGTCCCAGATGCCATGTAATTGTCGTCCGAGGCGAAGCCGAGGTCGACAAACATGTGATCTGGGGCTTTCTTATTTACTGCCCGAGGAGTGTATACGATTTTTCGCATCGACGGAGCCGAAAAACGGGAACTTCGTTCCGCGCAGCGGGACGAAAGTTGTCGCTTTCACGATGCTGAATCTAGCGGCCGGGGCTAGCGGCCGCTAGGCCGTTAGTGAGCGATTACCAATATTTCATAATTCTCCAAAGGTTGTCTCCCGGGATTTTGATTTTTCTCTCAGTTCGAATGTTAGTCGTGCGTTAAATACGAAATTTCAATTCGATATTCGCTTGCAATAACTTCGTGGCTTTCAACGGCCGCTAGCTCCGGCCGCTAAATTCAGCCTCATGTCGCTTTCGGCCCGGAGGTGAGAAAAATGATTTTTCACGAACGTAGGTCCGTAAAATGAAAAATTTCTGAAATCAGCCATTTTTCGATGATAAATCATTTAAGGTAATGGTACCAATGTTCGGACGGTTAAGAACGTTCCTAGATTAGAGGATTTATTAGTCATTCAAGGAGTGTTTTTTTTTCCAAATGACTGGAACCATCGTCAAGCTCATAATTTCTAGTTTTCAAAACACGTACAATAAGTGCGAAAATGTTAATTATTCTAATTTTCATGCATTTAAATGTTCAATGATAGCAAATGTACCGATCTTCGGACAGCTTTTAGCGTTACGTCCCCGTGTTCGGACACTGTCATGTCCCAATTTTCAGACATGTCCTTTATGTATGTATGTTTGTTTGTTTGCTTGGTTCATTTTTTTCTTTTCATTGAAATTTTGATCAGCCCTCGAAATCCATGATTTTTTCATTTTATTTTTCTTTCTTATCTTTTTATTTTATTAAATAAAATTTGTCGAACTATCACGAGCGATCCCGAGGTAACAACGCTCGGCGTCCGATTATTCGGTCTCTGCGGCTACGTGCTCTCGTACCAGTAGTCGGACACGAGTTCGACCGTGGTACATAGTGTAATGGATGTCCCAGTAATGAGATGCACAAATTAATATATAAAACCTTATTAAAACCGATTTGTGTTGACGGTATCGAAAAGCTTGTTTGATTCGCTTTCTATATATCTGAAGTCTAGTCTAGAAATCGATAAAAATAAATCCCTATTATATCATAAATCATCGCAACTCGTTAGCTCATCGGTTTAGAAAAGTGCATTCATAGTATGACTGACTTCTACTCATTAATATCTCTCGTCAATTTTACTACTTAAGTCGTTATTTAGCGTACAATTTTTCAGAACATCCATTATTAATTGAAGGCTGAATAGTATACAATCGTCACTTTTGGTTACCTGTCAATTATATTGCTAATATAGTGAAATATTTGGACTACCGTCCGAACATTGGGACCCGTCCGAGCATTGGTACAATTACCTTATGTCGGTTATTTTTCAATAACGAAACTTTTTCCATCAGTTGACAACGCTAATAAACAGTATATTAGTTTGAACTAACGTGTACTTTTTATTCATTTGTGCATCTATTCTTTTCTTTCATTTATTTTATTCATCTATCTTTTTTTATTCATTTTATTCATTTATTGGTCGTTTTGTGGCCAGCCTATTCCTTATGATGTAACTGCCAACTTGAATCTTGTTACTTTCTGTTTTTACTTGCCAAATGTTTTAATACATTTGGTCTGAGGAGGGGCCTCACTCGAGCCGAAGCGTCGACATTCGTGACGCTTGACATTACTATGTGTGTCAGTATATGCATACCTGAGTGGATATAGCCGTCGTAGCTGCTTGATGGCCTTCAATCTAGATGCGATTTCGATATTTTATAAGTAGTCAGTTTACTAACAACATGAGTCGAGTAAAATTCCCAAACGGGTTTATTACCTGATGATCCACTCATCCAAGTGCACAGTAGATGGTATAACTATATCGCGTACGTCCTAAACGACACTATGAAATTTGCGATTATTACTTTGTTCTTATTGGGATGCGGTCTCTGCCTTTCAAAAAAAGTCAAGGAGTCATTCCCACGTGTCACTACGCTGCTTGGCCGGGTCGAAGGTTATTATAAAACCTCAAGCAACGGTCGACAATACGAGGCCTACGAAGGTGTTCCTTATGCCCAGCCACCAACCGGGAAGTTCAGATTTCAGGTAAGGGTTCAGCAATGTTTCAGTACTCGTGGTAGATACTTCATAACGTGTGGATCATTATTTCACGGTGGAGACTGTAAATGTAATTTCGCAGGTTGCCGAAAGTATTTTGCCGTGGACGGACGTGCTGATGGCTAAAAAATTCGGCTCGACGTGTATGCAGTACGAACCTTATCCTGGTCAAGAACCTCCCGGAACTGTTAGCGGTTCCGAAGACTGTCTCTACATGAATATTTATACCACGATGGTCGATGACGGTAATGCTTATGGTCCAGGGGGCAACAGGTCTTCCGAAAATCTGCTACCGGTTATTGTCTACATACATGGAGGCGGATTTCAATTCGACACCGGGAATCATTATGGACCAAAATACTTACTAAATGAAGATGTAACGCTGGTCACATTCAATTACAGACTGGGGCCACTAGGTGAGCCTTGGTGCTTAAAATTTATGTCATGATTATAGTGTGTCGACCTACTCAGGTATCCACATTCCAGGAGAATGCAAAAATACTCTTATAATCTGTCTATTTCAGGTTTCCTAAGTACGGAGGACGATATAGTGCCTGGAAACCTGGGTCTGAAGGACCAAGTGATGGCACTGCGTTGGATCCAGGATAACATCAAATTCTTTGGCGGGGACCCGTCGAGGGTTACGATTGTTGGGCAAAGCGCCGGGGGTGTAAGCGTCCATTATCATCTCTTGTCAAAGCTCAGCTCAGGCCTGTTCCACAGTGAGTATGATCAAGGCTGTGATACATGTTAGATAGTCGGACGAATTGCAACATGCCCATGATAGTCACGGAGAACTTACAGATCGGGCATTCCACGCCAACTCGACCTGCCGCGGACTCTCACTATTCTTGACTTCTTTTTTCTTCGAGTATGATGGAAGGGAGGGCAACAAATGAACGTATGAATTTTTTCAGATTTTTTGGACCCCCGGTTCAAAAGTTGACTTATTCACGGGCAGACCCGTACCTATTGATACTTCGGTTCCGTTCGGTTCGGCCATAGTGCGCGTTGAGCTTTAGTCGTACGAAAAAGTCATCCCGATGAAAAAGGTTGCCAATAATATGAGGTGACAGGTAGAGAATTGATCGAGGAATACGCTCATATTTTTTCGAGAATTTTTACGCGTGGTTCTTGCTTTGAAAACCACGTTTAAAATCATATTGTACTGATAAAGCGTCAATATTGCGTGCTCGTGCATCGCGCGCTTTTTACATGAAACGTCCTAAAACCCACAAAATCTGACTTAATCTTTCCGATTTTTTTCTGAAAACTCCATCAAACCCTTACCTACAACTTTTTCACTGTGACTTTTGAATACAAGCAAATCGAAAAAAGTTTCTCACTGGTCGAAAATTTCGGAACTCGGATTTCTGCGCCGATAAGTTTATAACTAATTATTTATAGAGAATAAATATTTATTGGTATGTTTTTCGATTTTTCAGCATCGCTCGAGTATAATTGATTGTGAAAAAAAATTCCATTCCGTTTCGTCAGTAAATTCTCGCGTACCAGCGCTTGCAGTTTTAAAAAACACGGAAAAATCTGATTTTTCAGCATTTGAAAAATTCCAGTTTTTAATTTTTTATAATAAAACCACTGGTGCAAAAACAAAAAAAAAACCGCGTGAATATGCGATTTTGTCACCTTTACATGTGACCATTTTTTAATAGACCTTTTTTTACTTTTTTCTTTCATGAGCATATTTTCAGAAGTGACAACACTTCTATGTGATTTCTTCCGCGCGATCCCTTTTACGATCCGGGGGCTCAATCATTGGGCATCTTTATTTTATTTTTTTCATTTTCTTTCTGTTTAGTTGCTTCATGCCGTGTAAATATATGGTACCATACAAATGCAAAGACCTCGTTCATTCCATACGTCAACATATAGCTCAAATCGTTTTTGCAGTGCGACCAATTCACTAGTATTTTCAGTTCAGCCGAAATTTATTTAATTCTGGCATCTGAACCAGAGCTAGTAACTTTCGTCATAGTCTTAAGAGTTTCTTATTTTCGCAAAGAATTCATGGTGAAACTTTCACAGAAATCGATAACAGCTAACGCAGTGTAAATCCCAAATTAGGAGTGTTTTATCGAAAACAACAGCAATATTGAGAAATTCTTAAGAAATAAGTTTGCGTCACCCTCACATTATTGACAAACTTTTGCATTTGGGTGATTTTTTCGTACGACTAAAGGATCTCCAAATACATGTCTGCCTGAAAAAAAGTCAACTTTTGAACTGGGGGTCCAAAAAATCTGAAATAATTCATACGTTCATTTTTCGCCCTCCCTTACATTATACTCGAAGAAAAAGAAATCAAAAATGGTGAGGGTCCGCGGTAGGTCGAGTTGGCGTGAAATGCCCCATATATGCCCATTAGGGTGTCAGTTTGACTTTTTTTTTTTTAATTTTCATGGTGCTAGTCTTGAAGTCAGTAGGTCTCATCAAGAAGAAGACATCCCGCATAGTAAAATGTTTAAATAATTTTCCATGGGCGTGTGTAACTTAAATAAAAAACGAAAGAGAAGTTTCGGAATCACTTAGCCTTGACATGAAAAAATTTTCGAGCGGGTAATCTCTTTGTGTTGGCGAGCAGGGCCGGCGAAACGTGTCTGGTAGGTCTGGTCGTTCCAGACCTCGGAGTGTGGCGGGTATGGAATTCCATATCTCAAATTTTGAGTCTGTATCCACTTTTTTCAGTTCTTATGTCAGAAAATCTATACCTTCACACTTTGAAAATACACGGATACACGTTTTCAGAAAAATTTCATTTGCCCCCTCCCCCCAGAATCCTGCCTCCAGACCTCGGAAAATTGTGTTCCGCCGGCGCTGTTGGCGAGAACTATCCGTTCGACACGTAGCAAATTTTTTTTTGTGACACCCTAATACCCATATCTACAACAATATTCTTAGGGGGAATGTCGCTGAGTGGGACTGCACTAGACTGCTGGGCGCAGACGGAAGGTTCCCTGGAAAAGGCTAAGAAACTTGCAGCCATCGTAGGATGTCCGTCTGGCGATATTCAACGTATGGTTGACTGTTTGACAATTCGACCGGCCGATGAGATCACACGGGCGATTGGAGAATTTATGGTAAGTGAAGCGGGCAACTGATTGCATGTATGTAAGAACGAATATCGTATGTGCTATAGAGATCGCGTGAATGATCATCGTATTTACAGCCATTTTTGTACAATCCCTTCTCTCCGTTTGGACCAGTTGTTGAAAAGGGTGGTGGAAAATTTACATTCATTGATCAGCCACCTATTGCAATCTTGACTTCTGGTGAAATACCGCAGGATGTACAATGGATTACAAGCGTCGTGAGTGAGGAAGGCTTCGACTCGCTTGCCGGTAAGACATCATCACTTATTTCCGTATGTGTCGGCTCACATAATGGACATATGTATAAACACGTATAGCGTACCCTACTAAAAATGGCGTATAAAAATTTACAGAACCGGATAGGGGTGCGGATAGCGTTCCGTGCAGGGTTCAATCGGATTTGGTTCGTTTCTATCCGCATTTGATCCTCCTTGTCAATTTTGTGCGAACCTTATAAGGTCCTATCCTGAATTCGTCCGAATCCGAAGATTGAAAGAGTCGGTAATCTATCTTGTCTTACACTCGGACCCCACTTATTTGACCAACTCGGGACCGGGTACCTTCAATTATTT
Organism: Tenthredo livida; assembly: GCA_963992785.1. NCBI lineage: Eukaryota > Metazoa > Arthropoda > Insecta > Hymenoptera > Tenthredinidae > Tenthredo > Tenthredo livida. The sequence goes on from OZ023073.1 coordinate 9,683,312, forward strand.
GACCAAAGTAGGGGTCCCCACTTTACGTCTTAAAATGGCAGCCGCTCCTGCGCAGTTGTACATGCGCAGTCCCACGCTAGTTCAGACCCGTACGTCGTAACACTTTGTCTCAATAGTGGGGGTAGAGGGAGTCAAATAACTGAGTCTAAACTCCGTCAAATAACTGCGGCCGTCGAATAACTGGTGGTCAAATAAGTGGGGTCCGAGTATATATCGGAAGTATTTGTCACCAGAATCCTGTACCAAATTACGTCCGTCCCTATCAGGATTTCATCCCACAGATTACAACGCGTAGGAAATATTTCAACATCCCAAGTGGTGCTCGATCCGTCTCTATCAGTTTTTGAGTCGGCAGATATTCAACGTCAAAAATATTTATTCTCTCACTCGGGTTTCTATACGTCCCTGTCAACTTTCGAATCGGTACATTTTAAGGCGATTGAAATATTGCCACGAAATGCAAATATTCCAAAGTCCCACTCGGGTTTCTATACGTCCCTGTCAGGTTTCGAATCGATACATTTTGAGGTAATTGAAATATTGCCACGAAAATATGTCAGAGTCCCACGCAGGGCTCTATCCGTTCCTGTCGGGTTTCCATGTGATGTACATTACTTCAATATTTTCTCGTAAGGCGGCGATCACCGGTTTTGATATTCTCGCGAGTGCCACTTATAGGAGTTGGTGGGTATATATAGAGGCGGAAAATAACATTTATAAGCGTCGCCTAATTCCTGTATTGGTTATGTGTTATAAATATATATGTTGCCATTGTATGTTGCGCCCCCTATAAAGCACTAAAAAAAAATGAATGAATGTATTCAAAAAACTAAAAAATGAATGAATAAATTTAAAAAAACAAAAAAAATGAATGAATAAATTAAAAAAAAAAAAAAAAATGAATGAATCAAGGGGGAAAAAAACTGTTCCTACGTAATCATTGTAATTTGCAGATACTGTATCGTATTTTGTAAGAATAAGCTTTAAAACCGTATACGCGCAGGGCATCGTACACTCCGTATCAGACCGTGAAAGAGGCGACCCGATATTTTTCTAAAAATCGCAGTGCAGTAACGCATAGAAATTCCAGTTCATTTGCGGATAGCTCCGGATAGAGAGCGAACGCCGAACCCGGATAGGATCCGGAAAATTACCGTATCCAAAAAACGGAGTTTTACCGGATAGAACCGGTTCGTCGGTTCCTATCCGGCATTTTAAGTAGGGTATATATATACTTATCAGCGCCGGCAACTCTTGTGTTGCCTGTGTTGCGACGGCAACACTCGAAATCTTCCGTGTGTGGCATGGCAACACTCGGAATTTGACCACTACAACTCAAAATTCATGAATTTGAATGAAAAAATTTTCTGATTGATGAGTTTGTATCTCGAAATGCTGTCAGGAGCGCGACTTTTTGCGATCGATGAAAGAAAATATGCTAATTACCCCCCCCCCCCCCCCCCCCCCCCCCCCCCGAAGAATCGTAACTCGGCCACACACGGAAGACTAGTAAGTTGCCGGCACTGATACTTATACACACAACAAGATAACATACCGTTCATCAGCAAGTATAGTTTCCTTTACAGTATTATTAGCATCGGATGGCAGTTCCACGACTGTAATTCAGTGCTCATCAATGTGTGGATTTTCATACGACCTGATACCGTTAAACTTTCAGAACAAAGCTACTCAAAATTAAAGGACGTAGGAAAAGTCGAATTTGGTTGATTGTTTCTGTAAAGATGAATTCTCTGTCCAGAAATAATGCCTAGGAAGAGACTCCTCGATGAATTGAACGAAAAGTGGGAGACAATCGCACCCCACTTGCTTGACTTCAATTACACCATACCGAGGAAGGACCAACCAGCAGTTGCCAAATCGATAAGGCAGTATTACCTGGGGTCAAGTCCGATTGACATGTCAACCGCTAATAAAACCATGCAAATGGTCGGCGATCGTTTGTTCGCCTATGATGCTGAAAGAGCTGCAACTTTGCAGGCACAAGCTAACCAAAGCCCGAGCCTATTCTATTACTTCTCGTACAGAGGGGCCCACAGTTTTAGCGACTCGTTCACAACCAAAAACTTTGGTAAGTTCCTGATGCCAAGTAATTTTATTGCATGGCGTACTATCACTGCTTACATTCTGTAGGAGTCAGTCACGGAGACGACCTGGCATATGTATTGGAATCGTTTTTCGACCCAACGACGACGGCGAGAGACCGAGAAATGCAACGAGTGATGATTAATCTCTGGGTATCGTTTGCCACCAATGGGTAAGTGTAGTTGTGCCGAAAATTGCACCAAAAACCGTACAAACAATTCTTATTTTTTCAGTACACCCGAAGTGGGTGTTGAGTGGTCCAGGTTGAGTAAATCCAGCACCGACGAGTTCAGATATCTGCACATCGCGGGACCGGAAGAAATCGGCATGGAAAGTGCCTCGAACTTTGGGAACAAGAATTTTTGGCGCACCTTAGATTTTCATGAAAATATTCTATGATCGCATACTGAGAGAAAATCTTGAAAGTATACACTCGGTGCCAAATAATTCAATTGCTATGGTCCGCGGGCTCCTGATTTTTGGCCATATTCATCCGATAGACAGTACCAATTGACTTGGAATCAACTTATCCTTGAAAACTCGTATTTCAGCGTTTGATAGCTGAAGTTCAGAGTAGTTAGCCTGCATGGGCAGTTTGCAAAATTGGCGCACGCACAGTCCCCACTGTATACTTTCAAGATTTGCTCACGGTATTGTTATGGTATTTCTACATTGAAACACTTCATCAATCGTTTTCTATGTCGACCCCGTTTTTAATAAAAACTTTTGAAATATTGAATCGAAGGAATGTATGGAGGAACAAAATAATGTCAATGCTGATATACCTCTAACTCGCAATAATTACGAAAATAAACCATAGAAGTAGGTGATCAGATAGCGTAAACTAAATAGTTATCAATTTAATTATCAGGGTCAGCATGTGGCCTCGAAAATTTTGGATACGGTGTGTGAGCCTGGAACTTAAGGGGAAATGAAAGCTGATATGGTCCCATCTGAGATTGAGATTTTCGGCCGCTATTTACCCAGCTAATTTTCGATTTTCGAGAATCCAAGAGCGTCATGCCCTCCGTGCACGTCTTCTGCGTCACTGATATCAATTTCACATTGATCGGATGTGTTTTAGCTGGGAAAATAGCGGCCGAAAATCCCAATCCGATAGATGGCACCATATCAGCTTGCATTTCCCCTTAATCTGTAGATACATACCGTGAGGTTACTTGGAACAGCTGGTTCATGCGCAACAAGTTGCTGCAGCGGCAGATTGCTGCGCATGAAAATCCAGCCTAACGTGACATGCTCAGTCTCGTAGCCAGGGCCGTGCCAACGGGCGGCGCAATGGGGCAACCGCGCCAGGGCGCCACCTCGCATGGGGCGCCGCACCGTTAGTCCAAATCAATTGTTATAATTGCTACAGTGACATTGTAGATGATTTCGCGAAAGTAAAAGCGAGAAAAGTGAACTTTAACAAAATCTGAATATATATTTTCAAATCAATACTAACCAGGGCGCCATGGGAAACTGTTGCCCCAGGTGCCATTTTAACTAGGCACGGCGCTGCTCGTAGCAATCCTGTAAAAGTGATAGTACCCGCATCGTATAAACTTTGCCTGAAATTTCGGTTTTTTATTTCGTAATTTTTAGTCTTCACGTCGTCTGACCGCTGGTCGGTCATTCTCGTGCCCTACGTAGTTCGCCCCGTGGTTGACGTTCTCCAGGTGGTCAAACTGGTGACTTACATTCCCCAGGTCTTTTGCTTCGTAGTTTTCATTCTAGTTTTCGTCAGGCAGGTGATTTCCGACCCCCAGGATTTTCATTAAGTCTTTGACATTGTCCAGGTGTTCAAACTGATGACCTCTGATCCCCAGGTCGTTCGCTTCGTAGCTTTCTTGACCATTGTTTACAAACATTTTTTCATCGAATAATACCGTCTTGAATAACGGTGTTTTTCCCGGAAAACTTGGGTGGTCCATAATTTTGTCACTGAATGTATAAGAATACAAGCTTGTGTGCGTGTACCAAAGGGGATTTCCCTCCTTGGAGATCCGCCTGAGTCTGTTGACTTCACTTCTATCTTGGGACTCGCTTGCGGGGGTATCCCCACCTTTAACCCTTTCACTGGTGCAGCCTTTTTTACTGTACGTGCCAAAAATGGTAGGACAATAAACTAAACAAATTATACAATAAACTAAACTCTTACACACCGAATTTGAAATGAATTGATTGGAAAATGCAGCAGTTATTCAATTTGATCATATGTGATACATCGCCAGTTGTGGCACGACTTTTTTTTGATCATATATGATACATTGCCAGTGAAAGGGTTAAATGGGTTAACATTCTGAGAAAGAGATTGATATTTTACAGCGAATTTGAGAGTCTGATCAAATCCGGAAAAATCATGAAGTTTGAAGAGGGTTTGACCCTCATTATCCATACTTAACATTGAATGTTACTTTAAGTCTAATAGTAGTGACGCTGAATATAGAAAAATACAAAATGACTCGGTTGTCGCATTGAAACAGTAGTACCGTTAGATCGATTCTGGAATTTTTGGTCTTCAATTGTTCAGAAGAGATGCCTCTATCATATGAACATAGAACTTTTTGATATTACGATTTTTGGTTGAGATAATAGAAAAAGTAGAGAAAAAAATTTAAGAATTAGAAAAATCTCAGTAAAAACTAATGGCTCAGTTCTACAGGGCGCGTCGCGTCACGCGGCGCGTCAAACAATATGCAGTAACCAATGAGAGGGCTGCTTTTTAAGCGTGTATGATATATTTTTCGAAAAAGCAGCCCTCCCATTGGTTACTGCATATTGTTTGCCGCGCCGCATGACGCGACGCGCCCTGTGGAACTGAGCCATAAGCGAGTCAGGAAATCATTCCGATATTAAAAAGTTCTATGTTCATATGATAGAGGCATCTCTCCTGAACAATTGAAGACCGAAAATTCCAGAATCGATCCAACGCTACTATTGATTCTTTGCGACAACCGAGTAATTTCGTATTTTTCTATATTCAGCGTAACTACTATTAGACTCAAAGTAATATTGAATGTTCAGTATGGATAATGAGGGTCAAACCCTCCCTAAACTTCATGATTTTTTTGGATTTGATCAGAGTCTGAAATTCACTGCAAACTATCAATCTCTTTCTCAGAATGTTAACCCATTTAAGGTAGTTGTTGCGTGGAACGATTTTTCAAAGGATTTCAACGAAACTTTCCTTGATTGTTATTTAATAGAATACAAAAAATATGGCCCTATTCCGATTAAAATTGACCACCCCAATTTTGAGATAAACGATATCAAAGTTTTGTAATTTTAGCATGGGCTCTTATGGAGAATAGAGAGTTACACGCGAGATTTTATAAAATCATTAATAAAATCAAAACGCAACAAAAGAATTTGATAAAAATTTGACATATTATATACACCGAAGTTATAAATTACACAAAAAAAAAAATAACATTTTTTGACCACGCCGTTACTGAAGTACAACTTGTAAAAATCTAAAAATTTTCATGAATAAATACACGTATAGATACTATTCAGATGTGTGTGAGAGCAGTAAAAGTGTACTTTTACAAACATTTCGTAATAGGCGGTTTTCGACTAACGCTTTAGCTAGATTATACTTTTAATTCGATGAGCTATATTTATGAACGTGACTATCTCGAAACAACTACCTTGAAGGTGAGGATACCCCCTTAAGCTACTTCTAGAAGTTTACTCTCAGTTTGATTTCAATAAATTAATTAGGTGCTCTCTTATAGTACACATCAAGAGACTCGGTAGAGTCTCGCGCCAAGTATGTACATAAAAAAATTAATTTTTCACGCGCAAGACTCAACGCGAGTCTATAATATATTGTATCATAATTTCACCTTTACACCAATTGTCGCCACTGTAAAAAGGGGAAAATTTGAAGGGAAAAAAAATTGAAACATTCAATTTTTGGCGATATTCTCAAGTTTATTAATAAAATCATTGATGAAATATTCAACATTTTTGTTTAAAGTCATGCACTTTAATATATTTTTCAACCCTTTCTGGTCGCCACGGGTCAAAATGACCCGAGCATAAACTTGGAAGGTAAATCCCGGCAAGTCCGTGGCCAAAGAACTCAAAAAACATAAAAAATGAAAAAAAAAAATAATTAAAATCCTAAAATGCTCTTTACGTTTTTTTTTTAAATGTCACCATTTAAATTTCGATATACCGACCATTGCTCTTTCTCCTCCAATTTTCCGTCAACGTAAGGTAGCGAGTTGCCCAGTAAACACAAAAACAAAAGTCATCTTGAAGTCGTGGTATAGACGTCCAATGTCTCAGTTTTTGACGTCTAAATGTCGTCTCATGTCTATAAGACGTCTTTAAGACATAAGACGATATTTAGACGTCAAAAAGTGAGACATTGAACATCTATACTACTGCCGTGCTTAGGTAGAAGGCAGTAAAATGCAAAAAGTGAAATCAGAGAAAACTGACATCTAAATTTCTGATATTTTCAAACTAAATTAATGATATTATTTTTTCATGACTAATAATATATTACATGACTACATGAAAAGTCATTCAAGTGTGATTTCAGATCATGATCAATCAAAATGCCTAAAATAGGTGACGTACTGCCTTTCACTGTTGTAAATCGAAAAGCAGTAACATCCCAGATAACAATTTGACGGCAAGTTGCTGGCATTGTGCCAGCATTTTCCAACATTTGAACGTAGCAATTAACCGCCAAGGTGTCACCTCAATATCGGAACAGTATGCAAGCATTGGATGCGTGAGCTCGCTTAAACACAAAATGACGGCATTGAGCAAGCATCCGCAGAGCGCCAGTTTCTGCTTTGCACAATAAATGCCAGCATATCATGCTTTCACATTGATGCTGGCATAGCAGCAGCATTTAAACAGCATCAGAGGACAACAAGGATTGCAACTTGTGCTCGATCTGATCTGGTTATCTGGGATGTGATTTACTGCCTTTATACTCTGTAAAACACAATTACTGCTTTTTTTTCACTGTTACTTTATATTAATAAATTTTTTTTATCTCATTTTATTTTGAAATACATATTTTTTTAAAATACCGATTGTCTAAGCACTATCGAATCACAAAATCTTAAATACTAATTCAAATTTATTAATCTTTGTGGAATACATAACGAGAAATTAATCTGTATAACATAATAATTATAAACTGATATTACAATAATTATATCAAAAAAATAAATAAATAAATGAAAAACTGTCTGCTTTCTCATTTATTTTTATTTTTTTTAAGAGTAAAAAGGCAGTACTTATATCTTTCAGTGGATAAAAGCAGTGCAGTTTAAAAACTACTGTTTTTTTACTCTGAAAAATGGATTTACTGCTTTTATATTTAGGAAATGTCACCGATTTGACATATTTGACGAGCTTAAAACATGAATATCTTTTTGAAATAAAATTCTTGATAATTCATTCTATAATTGATATGTAGAGAATCATTGAAAAAATATATTGGCATCAAAATTAATAAAAGGCAGTAAATGAGGTTTACTGCCTTCTACCTAAGCACGGCAGTATACCACGACTTTAAGACGACTTTTATTTTTATGTTTACTGGGTGGCTTTCTTCGGAAATTCCAAAAATCGCCAGGTGGCGAGTTGGCGGGTCGGCGAAGAATTTGTCCCGCCAGGGAACTTAAAAAATCGCCAGTTTGGCTATTTATAGCCAGATTTTTTTTTTTTTTATATCCTTTTAAATGGCTTATCTCCTATAATAATTTATAGCCAGATCTGGCAACCCTGGGCGTGTGTTCCAGTATTATTAGAGTTGGTTGTGTCCTTAGAGCATATAGACATGGAGGAAGCATAGCCGCTGCGAAACCGCGTCGAGCGACGAGAGAGAGGGACGTCGGGACCGTACATGCCCTCTCTTTCTATTCGCCCATCTGTAATAGTGAGGGCCAATCAGAGTTGTGCAAGACAAAGAAGGCATATACTGTCCCGTAGTCTGTCTCATGCCCGTTTCCCACTTACGCTGTGGGGTATCTCATGCTTCCTCCATATGTATATGCTCTAAGGTTGTGTCGCTTGAAGTAAAGGCGACCGGTGATTGGTCGTTTATTCGAGATACGACTGTCAAGTTTCGAGGGGAAGACGGGGCACAGAAGTGGCGATATCCAAAAAAATATCGATATCGCATATCGATACGTATCGACGCACAAAATATCGATACGCCTAAATATCGGACATTGGTGTGTCGATATTTCGATATATCGATATATCGATATATATCGCCCATCCCTACCCCAATCACACAAGATGGATCCCAACCATCTCTAACTTGCGTTAAATTTATCGTACACAATTTTATAAATTTATATATATGTATGTAAATACATTCTAGTAGTTATATATCAAAGTATAATTAAAAACAATACGCAGCGATGGGTGTACCGGCATTTTTCCGATGGCTAAGCCGAAAGTATCCATCAGTAATCGTAGAGTGTATCGAGCAAAAGGTTGGTTAAGAAATCTCACGTTTTTATTATATCTCTAAAATTCAACATTTTATCACTTTATCAAGCATCGTTTAACACCAAATTATGATCAACTGAAATTCCGATCATTTTATCGCCGACCTCAATTCCCTCTCCCATCTTTCTAGTCGGCAACAACAAACGGAGTTCGTGTACCAGTCAACTCCGCGGATCCTAACCCCAACGGGGTAGAATTTGACAATTTATATCTTGACATGAACGGTATTATACATCCGTGTACTCATCCTGAGGACAAGTGAGTATCCATCTTCGCCAAATCCATCATTTAGTGTCCAGAAATGCGAAAATATTTCACCAAAATAATAATAATAATGTCCATGTTTTGATGCGCGTTGATCAACGTCATGCACATCCTTATTGGAGAGAAGTGATGACTTGTAATATACAATTTCACTTCTACCAAAGTGCCTTTCTGTTAGTGTGAACACAAGAATCTTCATCTTACATGAAGGTAACACCAAGTCAAGTAGGAAAAAATCATTGTTTGCAAACCAGTAGTTTCACCTAAATACTGTTAATTGAACATGCCAATGAGAACCAGTCTAGCCTTAAGTACAAAAAGTACTGAACACTGCTTGCATTTCCGCATTAGGGAATTTTCTATCGATACCTAGTAGGAGAAGAATGTGTCAATATAGGCGATAACAAGTAGAGGCTTACAAGGAGAATATCGCACCTCAGGTTCATCAATCTCGACCAAACTTATAGGGGTGTTTCCTTGAGCCAAAATATCAAATACCTGCTGAACAACTCTCCGGAATGGGCCCTGACTCTATCAATTTACTTAAATGTACAATAGAGATCAGCGTAACCTGGGTTCTCCCCAATTGCCAAGAAATAACCAGTTTTTGTGCTGCGTTATGAGATTCTACATTGCACTGAATATCTATAAATATTTATTATTTATTGTACATTCAAGTAAATTGATAGAGCAAGGGCCCATTCCGGATAGTTATTCAGCAGATACTTGATATTTTTGCTCAAGGAAACACCCCTATAAGTTTGGTCAAGATCGATGAACTGGAGGTACGATATTCGCCTAGTTGGTGTTAAGATACTCATCAAGTTCTCTATCTGGACTCGATACAAATCACAAAGACATTTGTTCCGTTATGAATGGTGTCAGTCAATGTCAGTCAATTTATGGGAATTTCTCAGTTATTTTTGACTGTGATGTTTTCGAAGATATGGTATTTTCGTTCGTTGGTATGGTGACAACTTCCTTTGAACTGCTTTTTTCATAGTATTTCTAATTAACGTCATAAGCCTATCTGTGTTTCATTTGAGAGATGGGAATGAATTGATTCTCTATACAGGCCAGCTCCCAAAAACGAAGACGAGATGATGGATGCGATTTTTGAATGCATCGACAGATTGTTCGCCATCGTAAGACCAAGAAAAGTACTATATATGGCTATCGATGGAGTTGTAAGTTTGATTTTCACAACTTATGCAATTCGAGTACTCATTTCCTTATAAAAGGTGGCAAAAACAAAAGAAAAAAGAAAACTCTTGATTCACAGATTCTCAAAAACTTATGAGATTGTGAATTTGTTTATTCTTGCACGAACTGAAACACAATCATTATCTTGTCGCGAAGTAAATGTGTGAATTTCTTTCTACAGTTTATTCGGCGTGAACGCGTGAACAAATTATTTTAAATCCCAAACGAAACTCTTTGGTCTTGGTTCAAATCTGTGATTTCTACTTTTTTAATCTACAGGCGCCCAGAGCAAAGATGAATCAGCAGAGGTCCAGGCGTTTCAGAGCGTCGAAAGAAACAACTGAAAAGATAACGGAAATAAGCAGAATACGTTCTGAATTGGCTCTTAAGGGGGCTTTTCTGCCTCCAGAAAAACCGAAAGGGGATCATTTTGACAGTAATTGTATTACCCCTGTAAGTTCTGCCTTATAATAAATCCGAAAGTTGCCTTCTGCGAGTTTCAATTAGATAGAGAATTACATTTATCAAAAATTGTTCGATCTGTATGTGAAACTGATAAATTATCATACTCTCATCAGGGTACACCGTTCATGGCAAGATTATCAGCTTGTTTACATTACTATATTCACGAACGATTAAACACCGACCCTGGCTGGCGTGGAATCAAAGTTATTCTCAGCGACGCAAACGTACCTGGAGAAGGGGAGCACAAAATTATGGATTACATCCGCAAACAGCGAGGTGAGAACGTGAACCTGATTTTCAGCACTTTTACCGATGTCAATATTGAACAAACTTAAACGTGAGATCATTCAGTGATAATTTGATAATTTGATCGAAGTATTGAACAATATTTTCAGGCCAACCAGATCACGACCCTAATACACAGCACGTGTTGTGTGGAGCCGATGCAGATTTGATAATGTTGGGACTAGCGACTCATGAGCCAAACTTCACTATTATCAGAGAAGAGTTCAAGCCCAACAAGCCCAGACCGTGCGATATCTGCGGCCAATTGGGTCACGAAATGAAAGATTGTACGGGTTCAGAGCCTGCGCTAAAGGAAGACGAAAATGCATTTGGATCCGAATGCCAGTTCATATTTGTCAGATTAAATGTACTCCGAGAATATCTGGAGCGGGAATTGCAAATGCCCAACTTGCCTTTCAAGTACGATTTCGAACGAGCCATTGACGACTGGGTGTTCATGTGTTTTTTTGTGGGAAATGATTTTCTGCCACATCTTCCCTCCCTAGAAATCAGGGAAGGTGCTATCGACAGATTGGTCAATTTGTACAAAAAAACTGTCTACAAAACTGGCGTGAGTTTCTATGACGTTTAGATGCGCTTTGATGTTTTCAAACAATTTCAACGGATCGAAGCACATTGAGAAATTCTTATCTTTTTTACAGGGTTTCCTCACAGACAGTGGTGACGTTAATCTGGACAGAGTGCAAATGATAATGTCCGATCTTGGGGACGTTGAAGACGAAATTTTTAAAAAACGACAACAGAATGAACTAGCTTTCAAACAACGGGAGAAAAACAAGAAGAGAAGGATGGAGGCGATCAGTAATTATAAACCAAACTGGGTTCCAGCCGGACAGTTTGCTCCGACTGTAAGTTCTTCAAACATTTATTTCACCTCCACACATCCATCTCATATCTAGCATCATCTTATTAAACTGATTTACTTCAGCCCATAGGTCAATCGACAACACCGGTTCAAAACGCTCGACAGGAAGCGTTCCAGATGCGAATGCAGGGCAGAAATTACAGCAGCAGTGCTACGGAGCGTTCTCTGAAAGGAACTAATGCCAGTAACGCATTGGAGAGTATGTTGGTGCCAGAGGTGAGTCCAGTATGTTCAACACTACTTTATGTCTCGTGAAACGTTTCTAATTGTCTCAGCAATGCGACTGAACGAGTTCTAGCTTCAGTATACTGATTATTGTGAACACACGTAGGGCTCAGGCAACAGAGGGCAAAAACGGAAGACCGATGATCAAAATGTCGAGGAAGCCGAAGACGATCAAGCTCACGATGAAGTCAGGCTATGGGAAGATGGTTTCAAGGATCGATACTATGAATCTAAGTTCGATGTCTCCTCAGACAACTTGGCGTTTAGGTAATGCTGCTCATTGAACAGAAATACCCATGTCTTTCGTTTCATCATTTTGTCTCACGTTATTCACGACGGAGAATCAGAATTAAAAGGCTCACCAATTTTTTATAGAAACAACGTGGCTCTACAGTATGTGCGTGGGCTTTGTTGGGTACTTCGTTACTATTACCAGGGTTGTGCTTCGTGGAAATGGTACTTTCCTTACCACTATGCGCCATTTGCCAGTGATTTTATCAACATAGGTGGACTATCTACAGAATTCGAAAAGGACACTGTCCCAGTAAGTTATTTTTCACAAATATCACCGCAACTCAGTGGATGAAATTTTACTCAAATACCATAATTCTTATTCGTTTTTACAGTTCCGACCATTGGAACAACTCATGGGCGTGTTCCCTGCAGCTAGTAGCTCACATGTTCCCGAACCGTGGGCAAAATTAATGAGTGACCCGGTGAGACTGCGACATGTTTTGTAGATTATTTCACTTCTTTTTTCAATCATGTGAGATTTTATGGACTTCGCATTGCATAGATCAAGTCATTTCATGGGATAAGGGTCGCTTTTTTCATGGAGACTTTAAATTTCGAGAAAATGTACTGCGAAAGAACTGAGTGGACAGAATATTTTCTCTAAAAATGAGTCTCTAAGCTTCGTCGATTCTATAAGTTCTGAATTATGTTCACAGAAATCGACGATCATCGATTTTTACCCTGAAGATTTTAAAATAGACTTAAATGGGAAGAAATTTGCTTGGCAAGGAGTCGCCCTGCTGCCGTTCGTCGACGAAAAGCGATTATTCAAAGCCCTAGAGCCTTACTACTCGCGTCTAACAGAAGCAGAAAGTGAGTGAGACCAATCTATCGACTATCGTGCTTAACATCTCGCCGGTTTATCCACTCCTGCATAATTATATACTTTATTTTCAACTTTCTAGTAAAACGGAACATAAAAGGTGACGACCGTTTATACGTGAGTTTACACAACAAAAGTTTCGACTTTATAACAGGCTTGTACAAAAACAAAGTGGATCCTGACTCGGAGACAGAAATAAGCGCGGATGGTATGCGAGGCACTGTTTTACTTGCCGAAGATTGCATCGGGGAAGGTGCTACTCTGAATTCACCGATTGGGGGAACGCCAGTGCGGAATAATCAAGTTTATTGGTATTTCTTGCTTTCCTTTTGGAATCCACCTAATTTCCATGATCGTTAATTACTATCAGGATTAATCGGTTACAACCCATTCTAATTTCCTGTAAACATATTCAATTTTCAGCGTCAGGTTCAGAGATCCAAAGTATGGACAGAACTTCATATTCGCTGCCAAGAAACTCAAAGGTGCTGTTGAACCTCCCAAGGTTTTAAAACCTCAGGACTTTGAGCAGATGAACCGAGGCGGCGGCGGCGGCGGTGGTGGTGGCGGCGGTGGTGGTGGCGGCGGAAATCAGTGGCGACCACAAATTGGTTTCACACCTTCGACTCAGAGAGCTTCTCTCGGAGATGCGGGGCATAGAATGCTAGGGTTAGTAGGCTTCCTGAGGTTTCAAGAATTCCAACCGAGCTGATCAGTCAAATTAAAATTGATTGAAAACTCAATCAGACTGATAACTGACATGTCGTTTTGGTATTCATTACGATTACGATTACGATTAAACTTTAGTTATAACATCAGTTAGAACTTCTTTGAGTCGGATAAGAATTTTCTTGTGAAAACGGATACATTACTGTATGATATCTTATTTTTTCAAAAGTTCTTTTTTTTTTGTGTCTAGGCATCACAGGAACAACAACGGACCTGGCCAATATTCCCATCATCAGAATCGTGGTGAGTCTCATAGACAGTTTATTTTCTCAAAAAATGAATATCTTGCTTGTATTATTAAGGTATAACTGGATGGATAATCAAAAATCGCGAAAATTCTTTAAAATTTTATCAATCATAGTTCTTGATAGAATAATGATACATTAATTATTTCGGAATCTTACACTAAATAATTTAGTAGTTATAGATTTTTCAAATCTACGAATTTTTACCCCTAATTTCGTAAGATTTCGCTTCAATTAATACTAAAAAATTGCAAATCGACACTTATAAGTGTTCATTTATAACTAATTTAGCTATTTGTGAGGCGAAACATTCACTATACGATCAAGACCTGTAAATACAAGATTTGCCCATTTTGGACTAACTTTTTCATGCCTTAAACTCAAATGAAAAGATCTTTTCTTCTTCGTACAGAAAACTCTAGTCAAAGCTGGCTTGTCTACTATATATTCTTATCTGTATGTCTACAGTAATCACTAACTGAGCTTTCACAGCATCTAGTGCTCTTTGACCGAGATTTTACATGCCATTTCATTCGAAAAAATTTACCACGCAAATACTGTAGTCCGTAGAAGAGGATTTACCATTGATTCTGAAAAAAGTAAAATCTTCAAGTTAAGAGGGACTCTAGTCGATTTTTTACCGAACTCTCTTATTTCGAGGAATGAGTTCGAGCCAGCAGGTGAAAATTAACTAGAGCACCCCCATTGAGGGTATACTAAAAAATTATTCTTTCGGCTGTTTGTTAACTCGCATATGAAACATCCCATGTTAACTCTGCAGGCACTCAAGTTTTCGATTCTGTCGCCAATTTTTTATTTATATTCATCAAGTTACGATGAGCATCCAGTATTTTGTACAGATTTTTAACTCGTCATCTCGAGATTCATATGGATTTTCGAAGAATCATAAATTCTCGAGAACCCAACATTGCCATTGGTATAATGTCCAACTCTATACTGACCGAATCATCAAGAGTAAGGACATCGAACCATCCGTCTTGAATAGGGCTGGCAATTAAAGTCGACTTTTTTCAAAAACCGACAAGTCGATTGAAATCGATTTCCGATTTTCGGTTTGAAAGTCGAAAACCGCCGAGTCAAAATCGGTTTTACCGGAAAGTCGAATAGTTCGATTTTCGGATTTTCGAATTTTCGATCTTTCGATTTCTCGCAACTACGGTTCTCGAAATTTCGGTTCTCGTTAGTCATTTTTATGTGTGACGTGAATGAACACACTGAAATGTTGAAAACATAAAAACTGAGACTTTGCGACTCGACTTGATCGATACCTGTTATGAATTCTTGTGATTTTTCAGAACTTACGAAATGGTCCTAATAGTTTTTTATTGATGAGAAATCGTAACTCAAAAGCGTAAGTCCGAAATGTTTTAGGGTTGGGATACCAACATAAAAATTCACGGGTCAAATCGTCGGTGGTAAGGTCTGGAGACTGGGTGAATTTAGTCATTTACCTTCCTGACCAAGCGAATCTCCGAACGGATAGGCACAATTAAAAAACATCAGAAATCGAGTAATCACTACCGAAAACCGAAATTCTGAAAACCGAAATTTCGAAAAACCGAAAACTCGAAAACTCGAAAATCCGAAAATCCGAAAACCGAAATATTCGATTTTTCGGTGAAACCGGTTTCGGTTTTCGACTTTTCAACAACTATTCGAAAATCGATTAAATTCTCGGCCTTTCGAAAATCGATTATTGCCAGCCCTAGTCTTGAAACGTACTTTTCGAAAGAAAATGTACATACAAATTTTTTGAACTGTTAGTGACAGTAAATATGACGTTTGAAGACAAAAACGTTGTTTTTTTTTTTTTTTTTTTTTTTTTTTTTTTATAGCAAAAGAATTTTTTTTATTTTTCTTCACTTTCTGACGAAAAAAGAAACAGACATTCCGAGCCCGATTTGATCTTGGCACGATGGCTATTTGTATTTTATTTTTTTCACATACAATGTGCAGATAAAAATGTCAAAGTATTCGAAATGTTACATAATAATTACGAGATGTTGGAAAAAATGAAATAAAATACAAAAAAATTGACCGTATTATCGTCCCACGATAGAATAGTGCTCGGAATTCCGTTTTCGTTTTGTCCGGAATACGAAAAATATTGATTTATCAAAATTGTGCTCGGCCTTTTCTATGAAAACCGTCGATTTTGTATGTCGACAATCAAAACTACTTTTCAAGACGATAGTTCGATGTTCTAACTTTTGATGATTCGCAGAATGGAGGTCAACGCGCACTGTGCCGAAGCGAAGCGAAACGAAGTTTCATTAACATGCTTTTCATGTGTTTTTTTTCGAAAATGTCGTATGAAATGTCGAAAAATATCGTATGAAACTCGTGCGTAAGATTTTACGCACTCGATGCATAATATACTAAGAATGCATGTTAATGAAAACGTCGTTTCACTTCGCTTCGGCATAGTGCGCGTTGAGCTTAAGCCAATGAGATAAACAAAATTTGCACACAACTACCGAATCACTCAAAATTTGACGCAACATAGGCATCCCCCAGACCGGAAAAAATACCATCGATATTTTTTTTATCCAACTTTTGACTATTCGACATGTTTTTCGTAACAATTCGAATAGTGAGCTGAGCAGCCTACAGGTATTTTATAATCAAGTCTTGATCAATCCAGTCGAGTCAGTGTTAATCTGTCGCCTGACGCTTCGGCAGTCATGTTCTGTCGTCATCAGAGGCTTAGACATAGTTAATGCCCTACGCAAAACCCTCGTGTTTGTGGTTGCCCATTGTTTCACTCAGAGGATAGAGACAACTCTCCGATTATGAGCCACTAATTAAAATAAAGCAACATAACGGATTTCATGAAAAATCACATGGTAAAACGATCTTTGAAACACAATCTTTCAGTCGTGAAAAAGTCCCGGATCTCGATACTCCAATTTTGCAGGACGTCATATATTATACAGCTGTACGGAAAATTTGTATTGCTCGTCGATAGTTTGTTAACGAGACGGTGCAGTACGGCCTTATAACTCAGTCGTGAAAAGTCAAAAGGTTGGACGCACGATTGAATTTATTGATTAACCAGTGACTTAAAAATGCATGGGCGCGCATGTATGTACATACAAACAAACAAATTGTGGGGTGATTTAGATGGGGTTCCAGGATCCTCGGCCGAACCCTTCTCACCCCCGACTCGCTCTCGCGCAGTCAGTCACTCCCATAAGGATTAAGAAACTTGAATTAAAACGCACGCGTGCCTTCCTGACTTGCGACGCACGCGTGTGTACCTAGATATATCCGCAGGGGTAACTCATAGCCTTTATTGTTTTCACCGAGTAAAATTTCCATAGTTAAATAATACCTATGCGTCGAGAAAAGTAATTAGATGAAAAAGTTTCAAAACTAACAATATATCATTTGGGCTTGGAATATTTTTGCCAAACTTCTTTTCGGGGATTCGACAATTTTGAAGATTATTACCATTCTGTGTTCCTGCAGCAGTAGAATAATGAGAAGAAAAAAAAATGGAAAAAAAAACAAAATGGAAAAATGAAAAAACGAAAAGAGAAGTAGAAAATTAACAAACTGTCGGCTGAAGTCAAACCCGTAGAGTTTTGATGTTCCGGGACGTCAGAGGCTGGAGAGTTTGCGGAATGAGCTCCAAGGGTAGATTGTCACGTACCGCGTACCGCGTGACTCGGGATGTCGACGTTTCGTCACGTCGGGTGGTCGGGCGGGCCGCGCGCTCCCAATTATAAAACAAGCACGCCGCACTTCGTAATTATCCAATTAGCGGATGTACCCCGTGGTCCCCAGTGCGTGGCCAGGGACGCGCGGCGACCTGCTATACCAAAAGAATAGGAAAAAAAGGGGGAAATCCCGTACCTACGCCCACGCAAACAACAACCCTTGAAAGGGCGTAGGACGTACAGAGCACAAACGAACCTCTCTACATATTTTTACCTACTCGAAATAGATTTTGACAAGAAATTTGTTTAAACATTTTTTTTCTTCTCATATACCTGCACACAGTTTTAGATTTTTACTTTTCACCACCCTGTGTGAAAATAATTGACAGCATTTTTACGAATTATTATAGGGAAATCCGAGCTTTTTGATAGCTCTGTTTTTTTATTTTTTTCATATAAGAAATTTCAGTTATTTCAATTCTTGGTTTATTTGACAACAAACACGAGTCCAGAATTTTTATTCCGGAAAACTCTGAAATATCTGAGATTTTCACTTTCATATGTGATGCGATATGATGGAAGTATTGCAGCTAGCTTTGGTCGAAAATTACTTTTGCTAATCAATTCCACGAATTTCTATACGTTCTCGAGGCTTCGACTTGCGGAAATAGTACATTATGCCGAGTTTTGCCGAGTGTGAGGTTTGCTGCCCGAGCACGAGGCAGGCGCGGATCTAGACTCTTGATTTGGGGGGGGTCACGGTTTCGTCCGGAGCAAAAACAACGTCAAAACATATTAAAAATGACAAAAATTTGGATACCGTTTTATTCATCAAATCAAATCAAAAAAAATCCCCATTTTAGTTTTTTTTCTTCCTTTTGGGACGCAGGGCAGGGGGGGGGGGGTCATGACCCCCGTGACCCCCCCCCCCCTGAATCCGCGCCTGGCACGAGGTGAAAATCATCGCACCTCCCGTGTGGCATATATTACTTTTTCATCATTCTAACCTCAAAATCGCAACTTCGTCGCGATTTCTCGGCTTTCGTGATGGAAAATAATAATCGTTACTTGTACTCGCTTTCGGCTCGTGCCGTAAACCTCTCGTTTCGTCAAAAAAAGCCTTTTCTCACTCGTACTGAAGTGTACTATTTACCCGACTAGATAAAATGACCATATTGCATTCACTAGTCAAACACAGCAATTTAATCAATCAAACCCAGAATCGGTCAAACTTGGAGTTTTTTTCTTCCCGCCAAATTTCACTTTTTTACCCGCAAATCTACTTTTTTACCCGCAAATATACTTTTTTACCCGCAAATTTACTTTTTTACCCGCAAATCTACTTTTCTTCTCTCTGGTCAAAAATTGGTTACTTTCTCCCCGCGTTGCGGGGATGGAATATGGTCATTTTATCGTCGTCGGGTAAAAACAAGTTTTTAGACGAAATTTTGGTCTGTCGTACAAACTCGCCGAATGATCTCAGAAACGGCGAGACAAAACCATCAAAAATTTACAGGACTTGACATTCGAATGATGCGGGCATGAAAAATTGCCCTATCTCATTTCAATCGTTTTATTCTACCGAAAGCAATTCGACTTTATTATTTTTACTGAATATCTTCTTTTCCTATATATATATATATATATATATATATATATATATATATATATTTTTTTTATCATTTTTCTTTCAAGTAAAAGGTTATATTTTCCCGAGTTTCAAACCTTAGTATTAATTAAGATAGTTTCGCAAATATTCTCCATCAACTTTTTAAACTTATAAATTCAAATTCCCCAATTGATCTCGAAAGTTGCTATGCCGGTTGAAAAAACCTGAAATTTATATGCTCAATGTTAATGTTCCTAACAAAAACAAACCGAATTTCATTTTTGGAATGTCTTGCGTTTGAATAACAATCTCTGCACTTTCAATCAGTGATTTATACCTATAAAAATTAATGGTAAATGGTAGTAAACCAGTCGTCCTTCGGTATTTCCTTGTATATTAATACTCAAATCGGGCGAAAAAGTATTGGCAATAAATCCTCATCGTAATTCCCGAGTCCAAAGAGTTCATTTGCACACGTCAAATGGACGCTTAATTATTCATGCTGGTAAAGAGAGAAAGAGAGGAAAAAAGGAATCTTGTGCAAACAGGTGACGCGTGGCCTCCGTAGATCAATATCGATAAAAACTGAATTTTCTAAGCGTGATTTTTTTCTTTCCCATTTCCTTTCTATAAAAAAAAAAAGCATCGAGACGAAAATCGAATGTATACAGCTTGACTTCGTCTTTTTTGAATACCAACTGATTAATTGATGAAAACGCAAAAAAAGTGAAGAAGATATAAAGAGAAAACTGAACTATGAGAGGGTCTGTATCTATATTTATATATATAGAAGGATGAGCTATCTACTGCTTGCTTGCAGGGTGATTGATTTATAACGAAAGTAAACGCCACTACCAGATCTCGACCCCGCCAGACTGTCAGGTTCTGGACCTTCCAGAGGGTAAATTACCGCATTTTACCCCAAAAGGAAGAAGAAACATTATAAATCTCACACATTATTTCGGGTCGATATTATACCCAGAAGGCAGAAATAAAAGGCTGCTGCAGATAGAAAAGAGAGAAAAAAAACTTAACATGTTCTATGATCTTGGAAATCAAATTATACATTATATCTTATAATTACATTGATTTGAATCGAATTTGAAACATCCTAGTCACAATACATATATGGGGTTGGAATTTTTTAAAGAAACTGCAGTGCACCATTCGACTATACCTATCTTCTATTCGTAATTAGTTCTAGCCATTTAAAATCTGTCCAACTTTCTTTCCGCCCGCCCTGTATGTATATATATCTATGCGTATATATATATATATGTATATTTATATATGTATATACATACATATGTATAATGTATATATATAGGTATATACCAATGTATGTGTAGTATAGCTATAAGCACAGTGGCGAAGGGGTGTGCGGCAAAGAGTCGGTATAGAACGGTAGCGCGCCTCTTCGAGTGTTTGCAGTCCACTCCAAGTTCGTCCCGGGCGAACGTACCAGTCAGCAGGGCTTAATTTGTCTAACGAGGGCCCACCAGGACCCCGGACCCGCGACGCAAGGCCCACCTGTCATCTGGGCAGATAGACAACTCTACGTATATTATATAGGATGGAAGGACCCCCGGTCTTGCTCTCGTGCTTATGTACCTATATTTACTTGCCTTCATGTCACGCTCCTGTATCGCATTACATCCAAGGAACAGATGAATCAGAAAGTTACGGAATACGTACCAGAAAACCAAATATGAAGAGCACTCGTACATCCATAACTTTTTTTTATTTTTATTCTTTTTCATTTTTCATTATTGTAGAATCGAAATCATTAAGAGGGTGCGGAAAAATCTGATTACTCGAGGTTTGCTGAAAGTAGAGTTGGCTGTTTGTCGAGAGCATACCGGATTAATGTGTAATGAATGATGATTAATTTATGAAGACTATTAGGCGGAATAACTCTCGGCAAAACATCTCTGATCCTTGCCGATCCGTTGGCGCGATTCTATATACGTAACGCAACTACACGCGGTGGTTGCCGCTAATAATTTATAACCCCGAGAGAATCTTGTTGAATTTTTTCTTTCATATAACGGGACGAAGATCTTCTATAGGCTTACATGGAAATTATATATACGAATTTCACACTTATACCAAAGCGCCATTGTCGTCCCATGATACCTATACTATGCGTGTATAATACTACCTCACTCCCTCATCTCCGCACCTTTATAGTATAACATATATACACATACCTATATAACTATATACGGGATTGGTGCAGGGAGAAAAGAGAAGAGAAGAGCGGAGATGATGGTGTGCTCAGTGTTCACGGGGTGTTTATGGGATGGGGATGACGGGCGTCACCAGCAGTACTGCGGCTAATTTCCTCGGCATTGAGCCGCATTGTGCTTCAAATCGGTCCCCATCCTACCCTACGAACTCCCTCACCCTACGGCTTGTATAATTGTAGATCTATTCACTCGCCTGACAGTATAATAGTATTGGTACATCGGTGCGTGCATTTATACACGTATAAGATTCGTGTGTTAGTTCATGGCCCGGTTGTTCCGCTTCGGACTAACCGGGCTTCCGTATATGCTGCCATTAAATCGACACGCTGTTTTAAATGGGTAAACAAAATCCACGCTTCGGCACCTTACGCAATCTGACACCAAACCTTTACCACCGTGCTTCTTATACTCTCGGAAATTTAGTATAGCTATAGCTTGATGATGACACAATATCTCACCATTATGCGGGTCGAGATCATCTTTCCGCGTTAATTTTTTCATTTTTTTTTTATAAGAATAGAACAAGATGCAGGTGATCGACTGCGTTGTCACCAAACCTAAAGCGAATAATGAAATCTCCTTGCTTCTTTTCCCGGGGTCCTGGTATTACTTGTACATATCCCATACCGTGTGTTAGGCAATCCTGTGATATCACTATCAACTAATCAGACGGGAAAGAAGATCGTCAAGATCTTGATGAACAAACCGAGTCAGAATAGGAATTCTTGTTTCACACTACCAGTTCTCACTGAAGACTTGGAGGTGCCAACTAGAATTCGAGCATGTAATGCATATAATGAAATTCTGATTTGCACCTGAAAGTTAGAGTTATCTAAACTAGACTTTTGAAATTCTCGTTTGGATCTCTCGATCCCAGAATTCAAAGAAGCTTTCTCAATCTTTGATGCGAGATTGAGTGAACTGATTGACGAATTTTTCGCCCACTTCTTTCGCAGATACGCTAATCACAATTTCAAGTGCAAGCGCTAATTTAGTTTTCCCGTTGGAAAAACTGAAGAAAAAAGGGACTACGGTTTCCGAGAATGAACCTTGACCTTCTATTTCAGCTCGGTTAATCACTGCTGAGTAAGATATCGCAGTAAACATCTAGTCGAGATAGAAAAAAATAGTATAAACTTGAAGAGATCATAATCATCCGGTTAGAAATCTAATAGAATACTTTTCCTCGCCTCATAAATCAAAGCCATTGCGCAGTGCCTAGCCTCTGGCTCTGCAGCGTGCACAAGAGCTTTTGGTAGTGGTAGGTGCAGAGCTCTTCTTGGTGTCGCCGTGCTGAGCTCAGAAGAGGGTAAACCAGTGCCAAAGAAGGCATAAAGTAGGAGATGAGGAGAGGGATGAGGGATGAGGGATGAGGGATGAGGGATGAGGAAAGAAAAGAAGAAAAAAAATGAAAAGAAGAAAATGCAGGAACAGAAGGAGGGACTCCTCCTAGCCTCTCGTTCACGAGTGTGGGATTGCCCGTGTCCTCGAGAACCCGTTCGAGCGCCCGGTAGACAGTATCACTAATTATGGCCTGCCTCATTAGCGTCACCTCGACACTACCCTCTCTCCTCCTTGCACCCTCCTTTTTCTTCTCTACCCCATCCCCCGTCACTGTGTACTTCACTCGGTGTGGAGTGCAGGCAAAGCTCTGCGCTGCGTTGTCGAGTATCGCGGAACAGAGTGTACCTACTGCATGGGCTTCTGACGATACGTTTTTGGGCGACAAAATTTGAAAACAATTCTCGCCGAATTATTTGACGAGCTTTTATCAGCTCATCCCTTATTTTTCTGACTTATTTTGGCTCTGTCTGTCAAACGGTTATTGGAAAAGATTCGTCACTGGTAATCGGACTAACGACGAGGAGCCGATCTCGGCAACTAATACTGAAATGATATTATGTATTGTATATACGAATGCAGATCATCGCATTGTTTCCCGTTCTATGAAGCAAAATACCAAAATGGGGAATTCCGTTTATGCGATACGTTCCACCGCGTACAGCGAAGGGTTTAGAGTTTGATCCAATTTCTTTTGCGGTTATATCAGGAATATATATGGTATTATTCTTGAATAAAAATGAGGACAAAGGGTGAAAAACTCTCAGAATCCGGCTGTGTAAGACGCATTTACTTCGGGGCAGAACGATCGGCTAGAAACCAAATTCAAGTTCAGGTTTTATCGTCAATTGTGCGTTAGTATAATTGGGGTTCGGCGAGGGGTATGAATAGAAGCGTAAAGGTGAGCGTCGAAGATTTTATTTTTTAGGAAAATTACACCATCCGTGAGATAGGATTATCACGGTACGACTAACAAACACAATTTACCAACCGCAAATTCCCATATTCAAGTTTGGGGAAAAAAAAAAACCCGCGTCGAAAGCGCTCGTCACTCCGACGGTCTTTTCTATCCGACAAATACTAAGGGAGAAAAAAGAGTTTAATCGTACCATTTCCACCTTTATTTCATTCTGGATTTCGGCGCAGCAGTTTTTTCCTAACTAAAATATGAAAAATTTCACGCTGTATTCTTTTCGAAGTAAAGCGATAATACTAGTCTATCGAACATCATACTAGATCAGGTTTAATCTCCAATAGATATAGGTAGTACACGGTACTATATTGATCATGAAAACCAATATCGCTTCGATTTAGATAGAACTTTTATTGAATGCAAATTGAATCAATTTCAGAGTAGAACCCCGATGCTCTTTGACCTGTAAACTGACCCGTGGACGACCCAACCTGTAATATCTGTTCTTCAAGATTGTAGCAATACGTATCTGATCTCTCTACCCGTCGTTCGTGATCGTTCATAAACGAGTATAGAATTCTCGCTCTATGGGACTGCCAATTTATACATCCATGTGTATAAATCTGTGTATGTATATACAGGGTCCACTATCCTTTCGAACCCCTTGGTCAAAGTGAAGAGCAGATTTAGGGGCGAACAGGGTACGTTTGATTATCAATTCCTCGCCTGACCGGTCCTCTGCCCCACAGAATTACCCAATTTTCTACTAAGAAACTCTATTATCGCGCTTTACTGATCATTCGTTTACCACCCTCCTCCGAGGGGACGATGCAACTTTGTCTAACGGCTAATAGAGCAGAATACCGGGAGAAGAAAGTTCGTTTGCCCATCGCAAAATCAATTGCTCCCTGCAGGAGCTCCGGATGTGCAGAGCGTGTGTTAGAAAAATAAGGAATTCGATGCATTATAGAAAATACAAATCAGAAAAACCATCACATGCATTTAATCTGCGTGTAACTTGTTGGGAATCCTGTGTACTTTCTTCTCCCGGATACTGTACGAAAAAAAGGATCTCGTTTTGTTGCTAATCGAATTTGACCGACTAATTTTCCGTTATGCACTCTGACTGCTTCTGTTAAATACAAAGCTTCGAGGCTTGAGGCGATCCACAGGTCCGTAGGGAACGCACAGGTGTCCAGAGCCTTTGCCCGTTTAATACCTTCCGTCACAACAGAACGCCCTTGCGTTCAGTGCATGCCAAGTAAAGGTTTTTGTTCCTCGGCTAGGATATGCGCTCCATTACCTTCGAGGGAATTCTATGAAGTATTTACCAGTTGCTTACCTACCGACAGACAGCCGGATAGACGGACAGACAAGGAGGTTGGCCAGCTATTCATTCGAGAGACAAGTGTCAAGTCGGTTATACCACCGGGGGGTTGCGGCGGTTCCATTTGACCAGGGATCGTATGCTGATAATTATGGACTTTCATCGTTTTCGTATTTTCGAGAAGGGAGGGAAAAGGTCAGATGAAGTAGTCCGCAACCTGGTGGATAGAAATGTCATTGAGTCTTCGGAACGGTTTTGTTCAGTAAAAAAAAGTAGACTTAGGTAATAACGACGTAATGGCTACTGCATACAGAAAGGAGATGAAGCGGGACAATATATGTTTGACAAATTGAAGGATACGGAGCCTCTCCACTTGACAAAGGATGGCAAAACATCGGATTGTATCTTTAACAGTATAACTACGTAAAAGCATGTATTCGAACTGAATGACATAATACTTTGTATGATATACCTATTGCAAGAAAATTGCATCTCTGCACAAATTACAGACCGGCTCGTCCTAAGCTTTTCAACGCATTTACTACGGATATTCATTCCATGAATGGTCTATTATGGTCCGACAAGAATTTAGTTAAGAACACATTAACGATCGATCGATTATCGCGTCACCTACAAAGGTACTATTTTCAATTTTTGGGGACTCGGCAAATCCGACATGCTTTCCAGTCCGTAGATAGTCCAATATACTCTGAGTTTGAGAAACATTGATCAACATGCCGATTCAAAGAATGTTGCGAAACTGTCGACATTTCGTGCCCAAAACTTCATCACATGACGGTGAGTCTTTGAAGGCATCGATAGGACGTGTCATGTAGTAAACGATCCGAAAATTCACGCATGGAAGATTTTGAAGTTGAAAATTTTCATTCGACAAAACGAGAAACACATTCAAAATGTCTGGTTCATGGAATTTTACGATAATTTCGAGTCGATGCTATGCAAAATTGACCAACTAGGAGAATATCGCACCTCCGGTTCATCGATCTTGACCAAACTTATAGGGGTGTTTCCTTGAGCCAAAATATCAAGTACCTGCTAAATAACTCTCCGGAATGGGCCCTTACTCTGTCAATTTACTTGAATGTGCAATAAATTATAATATATTTATAAATATTCAGTGCAATGTAGAATCTCATTACGCAGCACAAAAACTGGTTATTTCTTGGCAATTGGGGAAAACCCAGGTTACGCTGATTTCTATTGTACATTTAAGTAAATTGATAGAGTAAGGGCCCCATTCCGGAGAGTTATTCAGCAGGTACTTGATATTTTGGCTCAAGAAAACCGCCCTATAAGTTTGGTCAAGATCGATGAACCGGAGGTGCGATATTCTCCTAGTAAAATCGATTTCCCTTGATATACAGCTCGTAATTATTCATTCACTGCGTTGTGCGATGAATTAGCGCAGGTTGGTAACCATGTATAATAAATTACTTAATTTACGTCCAAATTCTACGTAAGTATATTTATTTTTCCAGAGATTTGAATAAGGTTCGTATACATATATAGGAAGAACTCGCCGGGATAAATGCGTTTACATGCAACACAAGATAAATATCTCGAGCTTTTATGCAGCATCGAGGGCATACACACGCGAGCTCTTTAAAAAATAACTTCATTCCCAGGATTTTTTTATTCCAATTAACCTTGAAGGCGCGCCGAGCGGTCTCCTGGCGAGGTAAGAGGCTCGACTATAAAGGGGGCAGTCGAATGAGATTAATTCAAAAATGACGTTGAGTTCTTTAGACCTCGGTGCGCATGCGGCGGTGTAAACGCCGAGGGCCTACGAGGGCTTTCCTCCTTTTACGGACTGAAGGCGTACTGGTCTCATGGCACAAAGGCTCTTCGTCGAACACCAACGCGATAGCTGAGATTTCTCTCAATCGTCTTCCGCGTTTTATATTTTTATTCTCACTCTCTTATTACGTCATATTATTATTATTTTCAGTTGCTCTCAGCTTTCAGTGCAAACAAATTTTCTACGCTTCTCGACTATGATTATACGCTAGGCACGTACAATTCCAGTACGCTACTAGTGTGTGTAGAATTTGTGCATGTATACGACCGCCAGCGCCGCCTAACTTCTGTGCCAGGCAACTCTGGGGTGAAAATCGCATGCATGTATACGAAAACACAAGCTTGTTCATACGAGTGTAGTAGTACGAGCCTAGCGTATAGTTGCAGCGAGAGATCCGCGATATGGGAAAGTTCAGTTTCGTTGGAAGACTTGTTCACCCGCTTTAGCTAATGAAGAGAAAAGCAATGATGAATAACGATCGTGAATATCATGATGAAAGTACGGGAGGAACCTTTTCTGGCATCTTTTATTCCTACTTACTTTGTCTGCCTGCCTGCCTGCCTGTCAGTCTGTCTCTTTTCTGTGAAGATAGACGCCCGAGTGCCCACGCACGACGGATTTACCCGGGCTATAGTAATATCAAAACCACATCAAGAACAAATCTGACAGATTGAAGAAAAAAAAAAACCCCACACACAAAGGGCAGGCTTCGTTTCGAGCCTACTACTCGACGGTGGTGGTTCTCTTGTGGTCTTCCGCCTCATTTCCGCGAGAAGTGAATGCGATTGTGGCCAACTTTACCGCGCGCTTTTATGATCCTTGGTTGATCCGTCAAATCGAATTTTCGACAAGAACGTCATGCGTCAAATTCTTTTTTCTCACAAATATCTTGAAACTTCGAACGTTTTCGAATACAAGACTTTATAAGTTGCAGACAACATCTTACACCATGAAATAATCTGCGAAATAATTTCGGTATGAAAATCCTCTCCTACCGGCTCAGCTCGTGATCAAAGTTGGCTTGAAGAAAAAGTCTTCTTTCCTGAAGCGTGAAGACCTTTTTCACACCAGGTTAAGGGCTAAGGATATTGACAGTGTATTGTCTGCGAGAACTACTCCAGTTTATTGACACACGCGGTCTGATTCCTGCGGAAATGGATCACGTTACCTCTTAGGCGTGGAGGTGGTTCCCGCCCTGTTTGACCGGGCCGTCAACCAAAGATCTCGAATTTCATCGGTGCTGGGTTTTTAGACCGTTGACGCGCGAACATGACAGGTTAACTTTCTCTGTCAAAACAAATCTCTCCTTAGATGCCTAGCCCGGCGCAAAGCTCCTTTCCGTATCCTCTGATCCCCGGCTTTGCCATGCAACACGCGCTGTTTGATATTTGAGAAGCAATTATCGCATCAGTAGTCAGCTATAATTATACATGTGTTGGCTACACCTGGTGAGAAAGTCATGACGCTGGTCCGGGCGAATTTGCATCCTGCGGCTACGAGAACAGAGAACGTTGGGGCCGGCAGCTTCGGGACGCTGAGAAGACTCATTTCGCAAGTTTGAAGGGTTTTAGAAGCTTCGTCGTCCGGGCACCTGGGCTTAAGGATGCCTGAAGGATGCCTGAAGGACGTTTGGAGGACGCGTGGAGAACGGGCGCGCGAAGGAGGAGGGCGCCAACTACTCCAGAACTGGGAAAACCCTTGATTCCGCAATCCGTACAAAAGTCTCGCGGCAAACACCCGATATCCTTGTAGCATTTCAAGGAGATGATACTGGTGGTGGTGGCGGTGGTAGTGGAGGCCGATGCTCGAGCTAGGGGAAGTGGAGGGCATATTTACAACGAGATGAGTAGACGGCGGTGGCAGGAGCCTGAAGCCTGGAGCCTGGAAACTGCACGGACCAGGAACCAAGGGCTACAGAGGGCCAGGAAGGCAGGGGGTCGTCGAAGCCTCCTCGACGACTCTAGGATACTCCTTATCGAGATCCTCGTAGCCCTCGGTTCACAAGAACCATCCGCATCCTCTTCTGCCGTGTACTCGGCCCTCCTCTCTCTCTCTCTGTCTCCCTCTTCCTCTTCTGCTCCCTCTCTCGTTCTCCTCGAGGGGGCGAGCGCGTGCGCATTCCTTCGTGTATTTCCCCGGGACGTCCACCACCCCCAGCACTGTTGCCCATCAAGGAGGACGTTCCACCCTGTAGTGGTGTACGTGTCTACGTAGATATACTTACATTGCCTAATCATCACCAGCACCGACCCCGAATTCTCTTACTTTTTTGTCGCGATCATATAGCAATGGTGCCTCAACACTTTCAGCAGTGACTGGACCGACAACAAGAGGATAAAGAAAAGGAGGATTTCGCTTTCCCCATTTTCTGACCTTCTTACGAACCTGATTATCTCTCTATGTATAGCTTCGTCTTTGTTACAACGACCCTTGTCGGGTCAACGATTATACATAATACGGCACATTTGGAGTGTCTCTATACACTCTTCACTTTGTTTCTCGCCTCCAATGTCCGATCAATTAACCATCGCCTCTTGACCATATCCACGTCGTTCATATTCGAACGTTTCCACATTGCCTGATCGTTTACAACCTACTATCAGGCATTTTATCGTCGTTTTCCCCACACGCCGAGCACATCTTGTACTGAAACTCACCGAGACTATCAGATGGTTGCTTTTAACAATGGACTCTGAGAAGCACAACCAGTTCTACCCACTTCCGCATGCAGCATTGTATTGTTTTTTCATAACGGATCCCCAGCACTGCCTGCGCACGAGTATATGACATGTAAACATACCGCGTAGAAATGACAAGGAAAAACCCGGCTGGTTGAAGAATTTAATGTCGAGGGCGAGTGCAGTATGTAACTGAAGTGTTCTCCTCGTGGAGATTCAGGGTGGTGAACTCCCAGAACTTGGGCCGTTCAGGTACGTCCGTAGTCCGTGGGTACCGTAGGGACACGGAGGCCGTGCAAGCTGAGGGTCCTTGCTTTGACTCTGCAACGGAGTTTGGCTGAATGCCCCTCTATAGCGGAGTACGTGCTTCTAAGTGCATCCTGATTTTTAGAACCTCTTTTTGATTACACGCACTCGTCAGCCGACGGCGTTCAGTTATAAATGCACCTCATGTTTCTCAATATTGCATTCACGGACTTCTCACACTCGAATTGAAACCGTTAGTTCATCAGGTACTTCCTGCGTCTCTGATTATTCACAAGACTCAAAGTAAACTCGAGCTACAAGATCGTCGAACCATTTTTTTTAGGTCAGCACCTCCGACTGCCCACCATTAGTGTCGCACCCAGTTAATCCGCGTGCAGTGATGATTGCTGGACCATTTTATCCGCGAAAGAATTATGGGAGATCATTTCACTCCCAATACCTAACTGGTAAGGATGTGTTATGAAAAGAAAGGTACACCAATCCTATAGTTACATGAAAGAGATTGAACCATAGGCAATTGGGAGTGCGTAAAAAATGCATAAAATTTCAGTTGGATCCGCTCAATTGTTTTACACCGGGACTTGCGCGTCCTGGATTTCATCGCTGCTACGTTGAGCTATAAAACCTCTTCACAGGTGTGAGAGGAGGTGTGATGATTTATTTGATAAATGAGTACTGGATGCGGATGTGGATAGGGCTTAAAGGGAAAAGTGGTAAAGGGGGCCCACGGGGGGCAGGAAGCCGGGAGGAAAAGGGAAGAGCCCTCCACCGGAGAGTCCTACACCGCCGACCAAGCGCCAACCTCGCTTCAGGATTCACCGGCGCAAAATCAACCAGAGCGAGTATTACCCGTAGTTGGCTTCGTGGCTCCGTACATGGCTTCGTGACTTGAGTGCTCGCTTTATTGTCCATATTTCTATGCTCACCCGGTACCTATCCTGGGTACGTACGAGTAGGCTCATGCATACACGTAGGTATATACCTGTCGTAAATGAGACTCGCTACTTTTACACGAATTATCCCATACCCTACCACCTTTCAACCGCATTAGACTCTAAAATACTTTTCCCATTCGCTAGTCTACGACTACGGAATAGTACCATTGATTCCTACATGGAGCCAAGCCTCGCAATGGAAGCGAACAATTGTCACTTAGAGGGTGAAAAGACAAATTGAATCAGAACTTCGAAGACCATTCCAGCCAAAGTTGGAACATAAGGAAAGTAAAGTTGATCGATTTCAAAACTCAGCGCAGAAATAATAAGCTTACGCGAACAATTATCGCAGTGACACAATTTGTCGGTTCATCTGATAGAAGGCCGTTCTCTCAACTATTACAGACGATGGCCACAAACTCTGACTGTTAACTGCGTTTACTGGAAAAACCGAATCAACTACTGTGATAAGACTGAATTATTGAACCATATACTATTAGAGTGAATCGGCCCTTTGTTTGTAAATCTGAATAATGCTCAAGACTATGATCGAAAGTTACTCGGACTGCTAAGTGAAGGCATCTGTGAAAGTTTCGCTGTGAATTCGGCGTGAACTTGCCAAAACCGCATTTTCCTTCAACCCACGGAGGCGAAAAACCGGTGAGCCAGGGGAGTCAGAAGGTGGCGTGCGTCCCGTGAACTGGGAAGTCGTCGAGGAAGGCGCCGGCGTTGATTGGATCACCACAAGAATCGATACTCTCACGGCAGAGTGAGCGGGTACCGTAGCCAACCCCCGGAGTCCCAGCTCTCCGCTTCCCCGTGACGGCCTCCTGGAGCATCCTCGAGTAGGTCCTCGAGAAAGCTCGTCCCCCACACCCTGGGCTCTCGGGCTACCCGCCCGCTCGCCAGATCCTGTCCAGCAGGTCTCCATGCCAACGAGCGCTCGATAAATTGGTCCTCTATCCAGGCACAGGGATGATTCCTGGACGAATTCGCCTTAGGAGTCAACGCGCTTGACGATGTCACTCGACACCCTACGCTGACTTCTTCGTCCTCAATTTCTACCAAAGCCACATCACAGTGGAAACAAAATTCCCGGGTACATCGTTTGCGGACATTTTTATCACACTTGGATCTTGGATGAGAAAAAAAAATCGCAGGTCTCTGCATCCGCTCATTTTACATTTCTACTCTACTCGGGTTATATCATCCTTGAATCTGAACACTGATCCGAGAGAGTCAAACAATGAAACCAGAGTAACGGATTTGTCTTTCTCTGAGGCTGAAAAAAGCTCTTGAAGAAAATAGAGAGAAGGGTCGAGAGGAACAATAAGATACTTTCACTCATACATGATGGAATCGCGCAGAGTTGCAAGACTTACTTACTTACTACATATCAGTGGAGAGTGGCTACAAACTGATTGTCGGATGAATTGAATGGATTCAAACTCCAGATGATGAAACAAAATTAAGTTCAGAATAACTGCTCCGCAAATATCCGTATACATATCATGTGGACGCAAAGAGTCCGTTTAAATTTCTGCTCGAAAAACTGCTGGACTTTGAAAACATCGAAACACCTGCGTTGAATTCATCCTCCTAGCAACAAGATTTTGTTACAGTGAATGCCCGTGACGTGGGCGGCCCAGCCTGTTGTATGGATATTCATTTACGTGAAGTGCACTACAACCCGATGTGAGCTCTCTCGAAATATTGATGATTTAATGTTTTTTCTTTTTCGGCCCCAGTTACACGTTCGAAAATTCTGGTGGTGAAATTTTGTAATCAAATTTGGGCTAGAAAATGGCCCCAAATGATCAGCCATCGTGTTCCTGGAGAACGATACTTGTGTGAAAACTTGAAAAAAGAACGGAGAATCTTCCAGACAGAAAGCCGACCGAAAAAAGGTCGTATGGCTACCGGGAAGACAAGAAATGAAACTATGGTCCGAGCAGTGAAACTCCGGGCAGCAGGGTCAAGTGGCTGCCGCCCCGGCGAGGCCTGTACTCGAACACTCCCGCCCCGCAAACGTTGCGAGGGTGGATGGGGAGGCCCGCCAGCTCAACAGAGCACATAGTCATTAAATGCAGTGGGAATTAGTTACACTGGTGCGCGTAGAGGGGAGCGTGCGTCGGGGCTACCCGGCTACAGTCGTCAATATTGTGATTTAATTGCAGCCCCCCGGGTAAC
This sequence comes from Tenthredo livida, assembly GCA_963992785.1. NCBI lineage: Eukaryota > Metazoa > Arthropoda > Insecta > Hymenoptera > Tenthredinidae > Tenthredo > Tenthredo livida. Next base: position 9,716,337 of record OZ023073.1, read on the forward strand.
TGTACATACATTTATATACGGAATACATACACGCATATGCATGCATGGAGGCTTCCACTTTTAGTCACTAAAGTCACTCCTCAGCATCACCTCGGTTACCGACCTCCATTACTTTCGGGCTGTCTTTTTGGAATGACGCCGATCGAACCAGGTCACTTTTCAGGCACATACGTGAGCATGCTCGTATATCGATTCTTGAAAAGGATTTCCTCTTTGCGAAAGAATCGAACGGAGAAAAAGACACGAAAATATGTTATATGATCCTGTAGTAGGAGGTGAAACGATCAATGATGTCTGAGTGAGACTTCCCGTACAGAGATTGTGCAAATTCGCTGCCCATACCTCACGTGGTTCTTTAAAGAACGTGTAATTTAAACGCGAGAGGTTTTCAAAGGAAGTGATGTCGGCCAAAGCCACGAAAAGGTTTTCCTCTCGAGCAAATCATCGCGAGGGAGTGCTGTAAACATTCAATCTCCATGAGGCTGGCAGAGTGGCGAAAGAGCCTCCATTACCGACGACTGAGAATCTCAAGACCGCCAGGGCTTGTGTTTCGTAGTGCAAAGATGAAAATGAATGCCAAGACGAAGACGGAGTTGAACGAGGAGGAAACCGAGTGAAAAAGAGATGCTGATGCGCTCTGAGCACGAGGAAGATGCCAAGAGTCTTGTTCGCAGATTCTAACTGCCTTTATACAGATGAGCACTTTATCCAACTTCAGAACGCTTTTACATCGTAGCTTTGATCAAATCTTACACTTTCCTAGGTGCAACTGGTACGATGCTTATCTACACTCGTGTCAAAGAACTGTAACGGAGTAATTACTGCACATGCAGATTCTGCAACTTGGACCCAATATTGCTTTCAAAGAATTGGTCAGGTAAAGTCGCAGGCAAAAATCGATTTCAAAACGACCAATACTCTTGGTATGGAAGCATGATCTCGGTAGATAAAACTCGACCAGAGGTGTTAAATCGGAATTTCAGTTGCGGAAACAGTCCCGAGTATAATATGGCGAACGAAGACACGAGTGATGGCTGGTTGGCATTCGATGACGAAGAGAATCGGCCAGGGGTGCACCGGCAGGGCGATGAAGAGTGAGGGGAGGCAGACGACCCACATCGGAACTCGAGTGTTTGTATTGCTGACGCGGCGATCGAATCCAATACCACCATCCAGAGGATGGCGAGCACTTAGATCCCTGGCAATACAATTCTGCCACTCTCTGGGCTCAGGGCTTTGCAGTAGGTAGCTGTAAGCCAACTGCTAGTCGCTCTTCTCCCGAACGCCCTTTCGATAAAACACCGTTTTTGTGGCTGTAGAGCGACCACGAAGCTCCGCGGAATTAAGGGCACTGCACTGCACCTCATCGTAGCTACAGGCCATGATTACTAAGCCAATAGAATAGGACGATGTCGAGAACAGTTGCGGTTCTTCAGATTTATCTGGCCCTCTGAACTCGCGAAGCTTTTCTCAGTTTTGGTACAGCTTAACAAGTCGAGCTTCTCGAGGCACTCTCTCGGGAGCAAGCGAACTATCCTCTTCTCCCGGATTTCAGGGATGGATGAATTCCACTCTTGTGAAGACATCCAGTTTGTTAACAAGTTTATTTCCGGAGTAATGTGATTTTGGAGACACTGACATGAACAGAAAATCAAAAGCATCATTGATAGAGATAAGGGTCTCATACCGGTCAAAACAGCATGGAAGGTCCTTTGAGTGTATACTCTCTAGGTTCCGGACAGAAAAATGAGGACTTCGGGTCAATTAAGCTCTGATCAAGCGAAATTAAAACTAAGGATAGAAGGAACAGCTAATAACGAGCGAACGAAAGAATTCAGTGCGGTATTACGCGCCTTACGGGAGTTCATATAGTTGCGATTTCAGTGGCAGGGGTTGGTTGTCGGAGGTAACTATTATCATAAACGCAACAATAACGAAGGATGATCCGTCATGTAAACGGTTAGCAGCCGTGGTAGTCAGTCCCCTTTCAGCACAACGAGGGCGCGGATTACCCCCCGTCGGGAGGGCGGGGATCCCCTGGAAATCCGACGAGATGTTATTGTTGCCTGGGTATGGCGAGTTCGGCTCATATACCGGCGACGAGCACGCGCCAACGCGATAGTGTGTTGTTCACCGATTCTATGCCCTCGGACTACGTGGAAAGTCGATCTCCGTCGATTTATATGCGATTAGCGAATACCCGGAAGCGCATCGACCTGCAACCTGCAGATGAAACTATTTGAGTCTGCAAAATTACACGGGTGATCGCGGTTTCTTCTTCTCTTCTTCATGTCTTTCTTTTATAATTGTAATGCGGGCGAGGAAATGAGAAGAGGAATTGAAATAATTTCTGGGAATGATGAGCTGCAGGCATAGCAGAGGAAAATGGTATTACAGATTGAATTCCAATTTGATTATCTATTTCAATCTACCTATATAGCATACTTTATTTTTATAAAATCAATACTGCGATTTGTGGTGAGTACATCATGTGGTTGCTTGATCTGCAATCGAAACTCTGGGTAAATCTATTAATGCCAGAGTCGGAATCGATGTAAATCCGAATTAGGACTTGCACTTGGAATTCTGATTAGCGTCTCTACATCCTAATAAATTTTGAAATTCTACTTACAGCTCAACAATCAAACGAATGATCAATTTTATTTTAGATTTGTAATTGATTCGTTGATTAGGTCACAAAACGTGTCATCAAATGCTGGGGGTTATGGGTCGACAACAGAATCACGAAGACTCTGGATTCTGGGATCTAGAGGACCAAGCTAGGACTAATTTTTTGGGCCCATAATTACAGAATATGCCATATGACCACAGCCATCTAATCCGACTTTAAAATTGGTGCTTTATCCATCAATTGGTTCAGTCAAACTGAATACGATAATTGAATTGTAGGATGAGCTTTGATATACCTAATTGGTTGTCAGGACTTTAAAAATGATCGGATCTTCTCCTTTCGAGTAAATATTTATATCGACACGCACGTGAAATTTTTGCGAGCAGTGCAGCAGTATGATCGTGATGAAATAGAAGTGAAACGTTCATTGTGCTGCTGTGAAATCTGTTATTAGCTAGCTGTACGTTGTTGGCGAGTATTAATATGACGTTTCATGAACTGCGAACATACAGAGCCACGCGCCGCCACGTTCCCATTCAACCAAATATTGTGCTGGTCGAACAAAGCACCCGGTTCTGTTGTCTGAGTATGCAGTTTATAGTTAATAATCGGACCGATCATCTTCCATGGCATTAAATCGACGTCTAAAATATTTCTATCAAACACTTTGTCCCCTGTAATCTAAGAATTCTGAAATCACTTGACCCATTCGGTATTACTTTGCGCTACTGGCTGTTACTAGCGCTACAAAGTAACGTTAACTTTGTTTCCTTTCCCTATACATGCATGAACCGCATTACCATTCAGGAAAAAGTATTGTATTGTTTTTTCTTTTTTTTTTTTCAACAAGTAATCACTAATGGTCTGTTAATTTTCTAGTTATCTTTTCGAGTTTAATTAGGTCTCAAAAGTCAGTGGTAATTCCGAAGTCTGGAATGGACGTTGAAATTTCGATTTTTGGACGCTGCAACAAGATTTTGACATTTTCACTGACCTAGCTTAATTTTACACGAAATCATCACCCAATACAGTAGGTTACCTCAATATATTTTATTCCAAAATTCATATCATTATTATTCCCAAATATGATTCGGGGCGTGTAAAGTCCGGAGTTTTTAAAAGCCCTCGAAAAACACTACTGCCAGATTTGTTTTTCGCCTAAATGTTGATAGGTATATGAAAAACTAATTATTGGAAAACCCAAGAATTGAAAAAAATGTATGAAACATTTGTAAACGTGGAATAAGGTCTGTATATCAAATTCTGTTTCATATACCCTGTGGAAGATGAAAAATAAGCAGTTTCGTAACAGTGGTATATTTGTATTTTATACCACGTTGAATTCCCGGTAGGGGATATTTTCCTCTCGCAATTCTTTCTTGCATTGCGCACTCGCTAATCCCACGTTCCCGGCTTTCTGTTTCGAGAGGTAAATTGCCGGAAACATTCTTCCCGCAAAAGTCCTTGCAGTAAAAGAGATTGCTCTTTTGTTTCAGGCTATCAGAGTGGCTACCATTCCGGTTCATCCAACAGCGGTAGTGCTGGTAGTTACGGTGGCGCCACTTCCGGCCCAGGTAGTGGCGGAGGTGGTAGTACCGGGGGTGCGCGTGGGGGTAGTAATCGTGGTTATCAAAATCCACAAGCTGGTGTTTGGGCAGGTGGCTATGTGCCTCATCAATCAAACTACCAGCAACGCAATCAGCATCACAGCCAGCACCGCAATCAGCAACAAAATCCACGCCCTCATCCTTATCAGAACAAACCGCATAATCCAAACTACCAGAATCCGCAATGGGTAAGATAAATTGACTACTTCTTTAGAATGAAAATGCTAATAAGAACCAATTTAGCCTCACGTACAAAAATCACCGAACCATTACCTGATACCATTTTTGCATCAGGGAATTTTTTCTTGAAACCCATTAGGAGGGAAATGTGAAAATTCAGGCAACAACAAGTAAAGTCTTAGTGTTATTAACTCCCTATGCAGAATACTTATAGTACCGGTAAGATACTCGTAAAATCTTATTCATGTAAATTCAATCCCGTGTAATTCTATCTGCACAACTTTTAGCGCTGATATGCCCGATGCAATATCAATGAGGACTCATTAGTTCTATTATAAATCGTATCAGTTCGTATCATAATCTTTGGCAAGCTATCATTTCTGTCCAACGGGTAAGAGTAGATTTTTTTTGTGCGACACCAGATTTCGATCTTTGAACATTTCAATTTCCACTGAATTTCAATGATTCCACAATCGATGAACGATGTTAATTAACGATGTCGTGGAACTTTGAAATAGACCACATATTTCCTTCTGGTATTTTCTTTCATTTCGTTAATTGTTGGTGGAATCAGTTGATTGATAAAATCGATCTATCTTCTTTTTTATTCCCGCTGTAGAATCCATCCTTGAATCGTCGCGGAGGTGGAAGTAGCGGAAACGGAAGTGGTAGTGGCTGGAGAGGACGTTAAATGGCGCGAAGACATCAGATATTGTAATCCGCTCACTGGACTAAGACCGACCACCCCCCATATTTCAGTGTTCAAAATGACATATTAAAACTGCGCATAATAATTACGTTGGGAAAAAAAAAAAAAAGAAGAAAAAAACTCACCAAGTCTCGATTATTTCACAAAATGTTTATTGAGAACGATTCTCTGTACACTAATTAAATTATGGTCAAGGTATTTTGATACACAGAACGACTGATCCCTGCCAATAGACATTTATTAACGAGCCTTAACACAGCCTAGAAATAAATTTCATTATTTTATATCTGTCAACGTGAAGATATTTAGAAGATAACTTTTTCATCTTCTTCTTTTCCTTTTAAAAAAAAAAAAAAGGAGATGATGTTTACAAATCGTGGTCATTTACTGAATAATTATCGGTACAAAGAATTAGCTGTGTACCTACCTATATATGCGTCAAATTTCGCAACAAATTATTAATATGAAACTGTTTGAAAAAAAAATATTAGACAAAACCGTTATACTTTTATTCAGATTAGTTTATTTATGGTATTGAATAAGTTGAACTATATACTCAAATAATATAAGGTATATAATCACCTATCAACGTTGATCAAATAAGCAATTGGTTTAAGTCGAGACAGCTGTAACCTATAATACCTATCGATAACGTAAGTATGCAAGCAAAAACATTTTTGTATGTCTTTACCTTTTATTCTTTCTGTCTTTCTTTCTTTTCTTCATTTTTACATATTATATTCTGTAACAGCTGCAGCAGTTTCAGGAATCTGAAAATGGGGAAAAACCAAATTTGCACACAGATAAAAAAAGAAATTGATGAAAATTTGTTCATAGCTTTTTAGGCCTGCAGTCGAAGAATAGTCGCGTTACAGTTATTCGAACTTTTAGTCAAATTATAAAATTAATGAAAATTGAATACACATACATATATGCATATTATATCATTATAAATATATATAGTGAGTTTATTTTGTCACTTTTTATTCAGTTTAGTAGTGACACACCTACCTATACAGAATTCTTTTTATACGTTAATGACAGCGTATTCTCTCGTGATATGAGATTATTCGAAATGTATGTATATTAATTAAATACCAATAATGGCAATATAAAAATATTTCTTTAAGGAAACTGACGCAGTCTATCTTTATTATTTATCGATTCCCATTCAAGGTTTTCGGACAGAACGAGATGCTGGATTATTTAATCAAGAAAAAAAAAAGAAAAAATTGAATTGAATATAAGACATCGAAGTATTTGAAAGCTGAAAAGTTTTTAACAATTACTAGAATTTGTCCTCGTTCGGTTCAAAATGGGGAAAAAGATGTTCATAGCTGGTATAACGGAGCATGTTATACTGAAAATTCTTAGGTTCATCCATTTCTTTTTTTAAAAGCTTTACCTCTCATCATCATCATCATCATTTTGCCATGGCAAAGTGAAAAAATTAATATGAGTAGAGAGCGGGCTGAGTAGGCAATCAGGGATGAAAAAAGTGCATTATATGGTTAGTAAGATGCAAGTCAGTGCCACACGCTCTTCAAAACGAATGAGCATCTAAGCTGTTGTTCTCTGAATCAATTTTTTGGCCTTGTCTACACGATATCTCCGGAACGACTTGACCTGATCCTGATATTTTCAGGGTCCTTTCCTCGCGTGAGCGGGAAGTCGTACTTTCCGATGCCAGGGGGTGGTGAAACAGATGTTTCGGAATTTTCATTGTAATCGCTGCCTACTATTCTCGCCTCGTACTAAAAATCCGTAGAATTATAAGACATGAAAACCGGGTAACATATATATATGTATGTATTTTTTAAGTAATGTGGACTAGGTTGTAAGTTTGGCGCGGGTATGCCGCGTATATGAATGAACTTTATCCATCCACAGGGTAATTTTTATTGAATTGAACAGTGTGGGCATGAGTATGTAGATTATTGTATACGGTACCCATATGTACATATATATACTGTGCGACTCGAAATGGATGAACGTACATGTACGAAAGATGAAAGAGGCGACCAACCGAGGCGCCAGCTGCTGGCGGGCGAACGGGCGAATGGGCGAACCAGCGAACCCGCGAGTGCCACTCGAGAAAACAATAGCGAACAGCGTTCCTCTCTCCATCGTCACCCCGGTTCCTGGATCCCATAATCCTCATCCTCTTACGAGGCACAAGCCCTCTGTACGAAACAACTCGCAGCTCGCCTCTTTCCATTTCGTTTCACTCTCGGATTTTATTACTGCTGTGCGAGGTGAGTGAAGCCAAGCTCGCGTCTGCTTGGTTTCTATATATTCTATATTCTATGTCAGAGTTGAAACTCTATTTCATCTGACCCAATCTTACGATAGATTATTAACCATGCGTTTCGTAACTCTGAGCACATTTTCATTCCGAACGACTCAACCGCATATTCAGGCGGCTGATAAATATGTGCGCGAAATTATCAGGTTCCCCGCTCGACTATTAGGTAGCTATAGTATAGTCAGAATTCGATCAACGCGATCGTAGCCGTGGATTTTTCTTTCCTCTTATTTCTCATCTACGATCAGTGGCTACGATCGCGTTGACCGAATTTTGACTATACTATACCTACCTAACAGTCGAGCGGCGAACCTGATAATTTCGCGCACATATTTATGGCGCCGCCTGACGGTCCGAGACTTGCAGTACTGAGATGTCCCTGGAATATCACCCCGTATACTATACCTACACCGTGCGTGTCTAACGCAAATTTATTGTCAAGAGTTACTGACCCAGACCCGCATCTAGCTCAATCCTTTTTAAACTATTCGAGCCGATACTTCCGATCACCCGCATCTCAAATCGCTTCGCCTTACACACTGCCGCAGCTTCTATATACAGCGATGTTACCTGAGCCTTGATCACAGCTGAAATCTCGTTTGCTAGTAGAAATATACGAGGATAAGGGATTTTATGCCAAATGGAAAAAAGTTGGGGTGTAAAATCATCCGCTTTTTATTTCTGCGGTGAAGAACCTGCGTTTCAAATAGACATTTCTAATGTCACGAATATCAACGAATTTTCAGGGAGATTCGAACAAATATCCGAGTTTTTCATAACGAATTTAAGATTTTCGTAGTTTTTCAAGAAAAGTCGCAGTCTACTTTTGTAATTTGTCAGAAAATTCGTTGCTTTTTGTCAATCAAACTGGAAAGAACATATACACAGTCAAAAATTTTTTGTAAAATTTAACACAAAAGTTTGTGTTGACCACTTTTGTTACACAAAATTTATGTTATTTCAACACAATCAGTTTATGTCAAAAAAGTAACACAGCTTTACGTTAAAACTAACACAAAACTATGTTGAAATGTTGTGTTGATTTGAGAGTAACATTTAGAAAGTGTTACTTTTGTGTTAGATTTAACGTAAAGCTGTGTTACTTTTTTGACATAAACCGATTGTGTTGAAATAATCCAAATTTTGTGCAAAGAAAGTGGTCAACACAAACTTTTGTGTTAAATTTTAAAAAAAATTTTTCACCGTGTAGAAATTACCCGTGAGAATTAAACTACGAAATGTTTGAATATCGGTAATGATTCGTATAGAAAATCGTAGAATTATTTTCACCAGGGTATATATAGGCATACGTATGCATGGTCCCTTCGTACCTATGGGGTGGGAAGGGACCAGCTAAGTACCGGGACAGGAACGCGGGCGAATAATGCGTCTGTGTTATCTCGGCTGGCTCCCTTTGACGAATAAAGCGATATCCGCGCGGGAAATCTACCCCTGCTGGTTGCGGTGTCCTGGCACTCGTCTTCTGCCTCCTCCTCGGGACAATGGAGCTCCTACGTGCCGTTGAGTGCACCACGTATACGCCGCACACTTGGCGACTGCTTAATACATTTGCTGGTGCTGCTTCGCTCCTCATGCTTTTCTATAAGTATAGGTACTACCTATAGGTGTTCTCGATTACGATGACAAGGGCTTGTATTTATTCACGTTCCATTTAATTCTTCCGAGGCAAACTAATTTCCCTATACCTACTCCCGACACTCGGCTATAATATTCACTTTCATTCAATTCTTCCAATGTAGTATATCTTCAACCATAATTATTGTGTTATCAAATTCAAATTCCCTTTTGACATGAAAAGAAAGAAAGAAAAAAGAAAAAAAAACAGTTCTTACCATACGTCGTTACTGTATAATTATCATCATTAATTCTAGTATGTTATGAGTCGGAGGAACTGCGAATATTTCCATTTCCATTTCCATTTCCATTTTTTTCTTCTTCATCGTGTGAAAAGAAGCTTAGAGGAAACGGAAGTCAAAGAAGAGAAGAGAAGTGCGCAGAGAGAAACGAGAAAAGGGGAGAAGAATACTTCAAATCCGTTGAGCCGCTAGGAGTAAAGAGAGGTTTTACGAGGCCCTTGACGACTCTCGAAGAAGGTCCAGGTGTAGCGGAACTTATCGTGGTGCACGTGTGATATTGGCCAAAAAATTTTTGTCCGAGGCTACAGAGGTATAGGTATGAAATTCAGGTAGGTACCTATGTATGTTTCTCTAAGCACATAACATAACATGGTGACTATGGATGCGCGATAGAAGGAAGAAGCCAACCCTCCGCAGTGATGTCAACGAGTGTCGATTCTTCGGGTGTTGCATGGTGAGTGAAGACATATTATTTTCGCATACATGTTATATAAGTATATATTAGACTGTGTCAAAAAGAAACCACATCTTCTTTTTGTTCGGTCCCTTTCGAAAATAGTTAGTGCTGAATGTAAAGAAAATTGTCCCCAAAGCTCAGCTATGTAGCTTGAACACAGAATTAGCGCATTTGAAAATAAGATTTCCCATTTATTTCGAATGGCAAAATTTGTTTATCTTAGTTTTATTTTCATAACTCTCTTTATTCCACTGATAAGAATAAAGTAGATATACGGTTTTGTAGAGAATTTTAGGAGCTACAAAAATGGTCCTTTGGCTCAAGCTGCTGAATTGAACCGCTAACGAGTTACAGTGGTTTAAAAGCCGTATGTATAGTTGATTACTACTTACTTTTTTAAATTATTTTTTTCATACATTTTCTCAGAAATTTTTTTCTCTACAAAATCGTATATTTACTTTATTCTTATCAGTTGAATAGAGAAAGTTATTAAAATAAAACTAAGATAAAGAAATTTTGCCATTTGAAATACATGGGAAATCTTATTTTCAAATGCGCTAATTCTGTATTCAAGCTACATAGCTGAGCTTTGGGGACAATTTTCTTTATATTAAGCACTAACTATTTTCGAAAGGGCACGAACAAAAAGAAAATGTCGTTTTTTTTTTACACAGTCTAGTATATATACATGACGATGAACGAACCTTTGGTATTTTGAAAGTATCATGAATAGTTCATTCATGAATGATATTCGAGACTTTTTTAATTACGTAGACCATTAATAGGTTCATATAAAAATTCTCGCGAACAAAAGGTATTGAGAATTACAAGTTTTTATGTTGAAGGAATCCCAGAGAGACATGGTTTTTCTCTTTTTAATTTGTATTATTCCGCCCGGGTTTTATGATACGAAATTTTGCAAGGTGCTGTTTCATAGAGAATCAAATTTTCCACAGAACATTGTGTCCTTAAAATTTGAAAGTATAAAAGATGAAGTTTTCATGTTGCAAAACTATTGCATATTGCGTATAATATGGCTCCGTTTGGATATTTGGTACCCACTTAGTACAGAGAAGGAAGATATGTCCTTTGACGAATTGCCACACTTCGCTGACTTCGAGAAACCTCCAGGAGGCTTCTGGCCTCCTGCGGAGGGATGAAAAACTTTTTCTTTTCTGATAGCCGCGCAGGTTGGTCAGTGACGCTTTTATTTTTCCTCGTCGTAGTTTTCGAAGCTCGACATGACGCAGCACGACTACCTCCTGGTTACCTTCCATTGTTTCCCCCGCATTTATTCTGAGCTCGTGCTCAAGTGCTGGAGTACCTATAAGGTCCCCGTGTCCCGGAGGGCCGGCCACCCTTCAACATTTGATCCACCTGAACCCCCGCGGATATTACTATGTAGTTTAATTTTACACGAGATTTTTTTATTTTTAAAACGACAAGCTTGCTTCTTTCAAGGATCTTTTCCACAAGAGAATAAAAGAAAGAAAAAAAAAAATCACACTTTCGTCACGCACGCCGATTCGAAAGGATTCTTTCCTTATACATGATTCATTCCATGTCAACTCAACCTCAACCACTTGAACTTTCGATTTTGCAGTGGCTAAATCTGTCTTCTTTTCTTCTGTTGGGTCATGACGAGCATTCAATTAGTTATATATATTAGTTAATTATCGCATGAGTAAAATAGCAACAATAGTTTTCAGACATAATAACCGAGTACCTTGTCTTCAGATTATTGTTGATGTTGATATATCCATCAACTTTCATGGAAGTGACGGTTATTCGATTTTCGCCCTTTTGTGTGGCCCAAAAATCGAAGTACCTTCATAAAACTGAGTCAAACGATCAGCCATTTCAGCTATAGAGTAGGCATAAGCTTTCAGGGTACAATTTTCGACAATGTATATAAAGTATGAAGTTCTTTACCTTTCAAGTTTGACGCGAAAATATGCAAACACAGACACGTTCACGGATTTACTTTTCCCCCGATGTGCAAACAGCCGTTGAAGTTTAGGCCTCTATGGCCTTTTACGCTCATGTAAACTGCATCGATAACCACATTTGCGCGGGTAGTAGTACGCAGGTAGTTAAAATGATGAATTTTCAAATATAACGCGCTCGTCGCTCGTTATCACGAGTTAATTATAAATGAATTATTGCTCGCGCTTTGGGTAGTAGGAACAAAAAATCAAAGAAGAAAGATGAATCCTATTTACAAAGGTAGACAGAGTTTTATATTTTTATCATTCAAATTATAGGCACATATGTATGTATATGTGAGTGGCTTGCACTTGCTAAACATACAATATATGGTCAAGTTGACCTTACGAGAATTGTAGCCGGACTGTGATTGGTTAGGAAATATCAAATATATGAAAATAAATAAATGGAAATCACTCGACATAGCCTCTCTTGATAATCTCTGTATTTATATGTGCACACATCACATATACTGAGTTTCTTTCCTATGGAGAATCTCTACGTGAAGTAAGAAGCTTATAGTAGAAAGCAAACATTACTGACAGGACACATTATGCGAGGGACAAGGTAAACTGACTATATATTATCATCCAGCATATATCGTCGACATATGCATACAACATCGAGGATAAAGAATTTTTTTTTCCAATTATAGTATATTGCGTTAATAATAATTGTGGTTTATGGATACCAACACTCTAATTCTAATAGAATAAAAAATAAATAAAAAAAATAGCTAGACTGCATCTACATAGGTCTGGTTTACTAATCGATACAATAATTTTCAACTAAATATTAGAATAGAAGAAATATTTATCGACTCTATAAATTTAATTTCGGAGAAACTTCCAGGCGAGAACAAAAGTTTGTGGTTCAAAATTATCGGGTGATTTTTCGAAAAGTCTCACCAGCGGAACCACGAGCGGAACTAAAAAGTTTTAGTAATTAATGAAGAGTAGAATATTCATCTTAGATCGTCACTACGTTCGAAATGGTCTACTCTTCGAAGTTCAATTTGTCTCAGATCTTTCCGATTTATTCCGGCTCAATAAGTGCTAGGATCACTTATCGCTAGAGTGTAGAATATCCGACGATCGGAGATGCAGAAACACGATTTCTTATTCATCGTATGATTAGTAAATCACAATACAGTATATAGTCTTGAAAATTTGAAAGCGAGTCGTGTTCGAAATTTGAAACTATTCCATAATAAACTGCTGAAAAGATCTTCCAATCGTGAAATTTCGTTAAATATACGGATTCCGAAATGTTACAGCTGCAGCTTCTGTTCAATAAACTGTCATCCTGCATATGTAGGTATATAAGTGTTCACAATGAATTACAAATCGATAAGGACACTTTTGAAATCAGACATAGTAATGATATTTGGAAGGCTCTTGATGAGGCAATACAAAATTTTATAGAGGGTTCATTTTCAGAGTTATAAAACTGGTATATAGTTCTATACAAAAATCGAATCACGCCTATTGATGTATAAAGAAATCTATTTTCACGGTATAGCCTCTAGTATAGATAGTATATTTCCGCCCTCTGGTATCTGGCGTTAAGAGGTTCATAAAATTGATATAATAGGTGCTATAATTTTTGTGATTTGTCATCCACCATTAAAACAAACACAACGAAAAAAAAAGTATCACTCCCGGCGATGACATCCTACTATAGTATCAAATAAAAAAAACAACAACAAAGTTGGAACAATTTTATTCTAGACGTAAATTGAAATTCTTGCAAAATTCGCGTCACCCTAATGTTCACGAATTATTGTATAGACTTCATCCAAATGTTTGACGGAGTGATTACACTCGCATTGCCAGACAGCCGAAAAATGTTTGCTTTATTCAAAGTAATTCTTTGTGTATTTATTTTTTATTTCAATAAAATGAATATTTGTTTGAACTAATTCAATTGGCTCGATTGATTAACACAAAAATATTGTTCAAAGTAAACAAGTTTTTTGATATATTCAAAGATATTTAGATTAATTCAACACGTCAGCTTGGTTGAATCAACAAAATATTTTGCAAAATCAACCAAATACCTATAAAAAAATGAATTCATTGTATTTTTTGTTTAAATCGACCAAATTTTTAATTAACCTGATCACATTTTTGTATAGAATAAAAAATGAAAAAACAAACCAAACGAAATGATTGGCTGAAATTAACCACAACTTTTACTGAGTGAGCTGGGTACTTGTATATTTGAATTGTTTGAAATTTTACAGACTTTACCTTGCATAAACTAAATTTACTGGAGTTTGAAATGTGGAAACTTTCTGAAATTTGGATAGGATATTATGAAATAATGTCGTTTCAAGGCCAACCAATAATATACATATTCGTTTGCTTCACTCGGTGTGATAACGGACGTTTTACGCACGCTTCGCATGGGTAAAACCCCCATTTTCACACTTCGTAAAGTAAAATTTTGTACAATACTCGACGGAAAAAGTTCTTCTGATCTCGTGTGATCGCAGCACTCGTCAGAAAAAGTTTTACCGCACTCGTATCGTAATTTACTAATAGAGAGATAGGGTCAGACTTCTATCGTTGTGAGCACATAACAGACGGTTACAAAAAAAAGAATGTTTAAATCTATGCGAATGAAATTCATCGAATATTATTGGTTTGCCGTAAAATGACATTAATCAGTAATATTTCCTCCAAATTTAGCAAAGTTTCGATGAATCATGCGACCCGTAGGTACACAACGACAGCGAATTTTCCTCGGGTGAAATAAATCCAGATGTCAAGCGAAGTCGGTAAAATGTCGAATAACTTAAAATTATGTCTCAAAATACTACAAGTATGTAATCAATTGTGAAAGAGTGAGTCCATAGAATATTTCTTCACAGCGTAGCAGTGACGTGAAAAAAAAAAAAGAATGATTACCAACGTGTATAATACACCCTAAATGAAATCGTTTCCTAGCGATGCACTTCGAGTTGCGTTAAGTTCTTTGCGTTTGACGGGCCGTCGAAGAAGTCAATAAGAAACCAAAAGGCCAAGAGAGTAGTCAGTCAGTATGTAGTTGACGAGCCGCGACCCCCCGGGTGCAGTTCCCGCGCGGGTCACCCGGGTGTCTCTAATGCCCCGGCGTCCCCGACTCTCGGCACCTATAACTCCTCCGTGCGACTGCAGCCCCCCGCAAAGCGACTCCTTGACTCTGCGGACTCGAGACTCCGGGGACGCTGGGTACTCCGTGGCTCCCGGAGGTGAATAGTAACCAGTCTCGCGGAAATATCGATACGTTCGTCCGGAAGGGGACGACGAATCGAAACGTTCGCGCTGCGTGTATCCGCGTCGGGGTGCTGGTCGCCGTTGGTGGGCTTGGCGTCCACGTCGCTTGTCACCGTGTGTGGGAATCCTGATGTATACGACCGCCGAGTTTTCGGCTCTCGCCTCGCCTTGCCCTAGCAGGTTCGCCTCGAGTTATGGCCGTCGCGTACCAGCGACATGCAGCGCCACTCGAGGAAACGTTATAAACCGTGCCAGAGAAATATTTCGTTCATTCGTTTGCACCGGGCGAAAAGAAACCAACAAAAGCATGCAGTCGCACTCATATTTAAACAATGTCCCATCGTGAACGCGTCACCGGACCGATAAGTGCCAACGATACAATGCCTCGATCTCATGATATTTTTGAGTGCTTCGACCGTTATTTCACCGATATAAACGCGCACCGCGTACTATATACCCACCTATAACAGCAGCTTGTTAATTCTCGCCAAGAATTGTACCTCGTCCAACTAGCGGTGCAATAGAAGAGCGGCCTTTTATATTTCTCTCATGCAAAGCAACGGTTTCCTGGGTGCTGCTGCTATTGCAGTGCACATACGGTGGGTGTGCTGTGCCCCTGTACAGTACATTTCTATAACCTATACGTGTGTATATTACATTTGTACGTATAGGAATACGCATACGATCCGATATAGAATATGTGTATGCCTATACACGTTGCAAGAGGGAATCAAAGATTTGATCGAGATCTTATTTACCTCTTAAGCGCAGCATTGAATTGAGGTTCTTAGAGCAATGACGCCTCAGGCCCTCGGGCTGCTACTTGAAGCAAGCTACTTATATGCAGCTTGCTTGTGCTATAGTTCGCAGCTGTTTTTAGCACAATTAAAACTCTCGTCCATATTACCACGTGGGTTTGATGAAGTTCTTAACAACTTTGAGTTCTGTATTTGATGGTGATTGCGGGTCTGGGTAAACCAGAGCGACTTTATAATTCTAGAGATTTTTGAGTAAAATGAATTAAAATCAAATCTCGACTACATGATTCGTCTTAGCTCATTCCAATCCGAAATCGTTCGAAAATGAACTTACTAAATACGAAAAAAAACAGTGTTCAATTGAAAATCAAAAATTCTTATCTAACATCGGTAGGATCCAACCGATAATCCATAACTCAATCGTAATCGTAATCAATATCAGAATGGCTGTTCAGTTATTAATTTCATTCAATTTGTAATCAGTTGCTATTCAATATTCGAGAGCATTCGGATTTAGTTTCTTTTCCCCTTTATGTGATATGTATTATGCAGGTTCAGTGCATATGCAGTTATAAAGTATTTTCTACTTCTGAATCTGAAAAATTGTCTGCAAAATCTTTGATACTATACCGATAAAAAAAAGTGTACCTAGAGTGTTCAAAGTTCGAAATTCGTTCATGAGACTTGGGTATGTATATGACAAAGTATTTCATAGTTATGAAGTTTTGGGAGATGCGATAGAAAATTTTTCCGGAAAATATTCAGAAATGTAATCCGATTGATGAAACTTAATATACACACATTCTAATCCCCCGCATATTACGGTTCCTCGTCCTGTTAATACAATTAGTGTATATTATAGGCCTGCTTGTGGATCTCCCGGGCTGTATGAAGTTTTTTATGTTTCGTGACGGATGAATCCTGAGTTCCTGTTAGTCTCCGGGACTCCTGAAATCGCCGAGGTCGCGTTATTCCTGTAGGCGTGCCGACGCCGAGGGCGTTTCCGGTTGAAGAACGAGGCGGAGTCGCGTTCCCCACCTGGAACGACGCCGACGACACCGAGTCGCGTCGAGTCGAAGGGTTGTGTGCGGTAAAGTATGTGAATCCGTGTTCCTCCCGTCGATCCCGTTCTCCACCACGTCTCGACACCCCCGCTGCACCAATTTAACCTACGATTCATTGCGATACGAACGATTTCTTCGGCCCCTGCAGCGTGCCCGTCGTTCTCCTCGACGCCGGCGGCGCCGACGGCTCAACTAGGAGCTCAACCGCGTAAAACACCGTACTGTAACCCCCGGTTTCTAATATAGCAGTGTTCTTATCGCGATCATTTAATATCTAATAGTGATACGGTGAAAAGACCGCAGCCTGTGTAACGGTGCTTATAAAAACCATATAACCAACCGCTCAAGATATTATATAATTAACGATTACCTAATTACCTATACCTACTGAACCAGAAGAGAAATTAAAGTTCTCACTGCAGAAGACTTCGAGGTGCGAACTAGAATTTGAGGATAGGATTGTGAATGTAATGAAATTCTGATTTGCACCCGAAAGTGAGAGTTACGTCCGTTATGCGAAAGTTCAGGCGCTTACTAGAGTTTTGTCATTCTAGTTCGGCTCTCTAGACTTTTGAGGTTGGAAAGTAGTAAAGATTTGAAAATTTAGTAAGATGTAGAGACGCTTATCAGAATTTCAAGTGCAAGCGCTAATCTCGACTCACACCTCCGATACATATGATACATTCCACTGAAACAGAATCATATTTCTCTCGCTCAAACTGGAGAATAAAGAAATTGAGGTTTCAGATGATCAAACCAGAACTTATGTTCCGACGTGTCTAACCTCTTTCCGGCGCCGTAAAGGCTCGACAAAGTAAAGATGCAGACATTAAAAATTCGTATCTATCATTGCAAAAGTTCAATTTCAGAAATTGTTGTTGTATACTGCGGTTCAAATTGTTTCTCTTCAACTATACTATTATCCAATTTTTTAACGCTTCTTCAAGTAATTATATCACACTCTTTCTTATCAGTGAAAAACTACACCTATAATACAGTGTTTCATATCATACCATGGTACACACTGAGCTAAGCTTCGGAGTAAGTCTATTCAACTGTTGAACGGTTGGTTGCCACACATTGACAAGGCACTAGGCGGAATGTTTTGGCAGTTCGTTCCTTCATCACTAGAATTCATTGCTTTTCTATATACGAGAATTTATAGCAAACTGGGCAATTAACTACCTTTCGCGTTAATTGGTATAAGACTGATTTTTAGATTTCTAACGATAATCATTGTAAAAATATGAATTTTTGATTTTCGAGGATGTTATGTTGTGTTTCTTTGATGCACAACTTTACGCAAGCACGTGTGGTTATCAACTCTTGGATTTCACCTGATGATTTAGTTTCACGAGTAAAGAGACTGTTCGTTCACGGTGAAGTTGGATACCTTTTTACATGAGAAAATGTTGTAACACTCATATATGGGGAATTCCACGTCAGACCAGCAAACCCAAAACCCTCACTATTTTAGATTGACTCAATTATCATATATGATGCTTGTTAGGGTTCAATATGAAGAGATTAATTTTTTTTCTCGGTCGTTGATCGCAGTTCCACTTTGATTTTTGATGGACAATGTTTCTAGGTCATCACAGAGTGCGTATGATTTTTTTGGTAATTTTAAATCGGGTCCCACTGGCAAATTTGTTTTCTCCTTATCGTGCAGGGATGATGAATAATAAAAAATTGAAAAAATTAATTTGATCATTTTGAACCCTAACAAGCATCATATATGATAATTGAGTCAATTTAAAATAGTGAGGGTTTTGGGTTTGCTGGTCTGACATGGAATTCCCCATATATATATCTTATGGTTCAAAGCACTTCGTTTGACATATAATTCAAGAAATGGGTGTAGTAATCTACGCGAAACTTTGATTCAGGATTTATGAATACTTATACGATTAAAATTAGAAGTGACAAATTTCGAGAAACTCGTCGTCTGTATGCAAACCAGCCAGTATATTACAGAAGAATAGACATATACCTTTGATTTGAGCGTACATATAGGTATACTATGCGTCACGTTTGGTGTTGGGTGTCTTTTTCAAATGATTAATGATGCCACGACAATCCTGTAAATGTATATGCCGAGTTGTGTAATGATCGAATCTTTTCTATTTCATATTGTTTATAAAACAATTGAGAGTATGTGTGGGAAACTGTAACAATATAATTAGTGACATAATACATCTATCTATATTATTTACGAAGGTAAAATAGAAAACCATAATGTCTTCTATTTCAACGAACCGTATTTATTGATCACAAAAAATACTGTATAAAGTTGCAGGGGAAATCATCGAGCAGAATAAGATAACATTTGAACTTTGACACATCAAGACTTGAAAACCATTATTGGATGTATGAAACATGGAACTTACCTATTTATTTTTATCCAACGTTATAATCGCGATTCGGATTTGTTCGACTTGTTGAACTTGAGTGATACAAATCCTTGCAAGTCATCCTATTACTTAATTATCGCGTAATCGGTAATGTGTTTTTTGTAATTCAAGCCTTGATTTGTTATAGTTGGAGTTTCATGATGTATACGTTTTAAGTATATTATTATCAACATAAGTGAAAACAGCTACGTTGCAACTATTAAAAATCTTGAAATGCAGTGAATTCCTGAAAGTGTTTGAATCTGAGACGTTCTCAATTGTTGAATAATAAACATATGCATATTTACTTCCGATTTCATCGAATATCTCTTTTTTTCACGCTTCGATTTACGTATGTAGTGGCTCAATTTTATTTGATAAGAAATTAATCTTTCATCGCATGTACGAATTTCCGTTATTACGAACCAACCGTTATCATTATCAATAAACTTTCGTGTACAATACTAATTTTGATGATTAATTATGCCTGAATCTCTGTACATGTAAATCAATAAATATCAACGTGGTAAAACGTCACAAAAAAATCGTCAACTGTGTTTTACTAATTCAGCTGAAAAATCCCTGATTTCCAAAGGCAGTAAACTTAATTTACTGCCTTTTATTATTTTGATGCCAATATATTCTTTCAATGATTCTCTACATATCAATTATAAAATGAATCATTAAGAATGTTACTTCAAAAAAATATTAATTTTTCAAGTTTGTCAAATATTTTGAATCGGCTACATTTCCTACATATATAAAAGCGGCAAATCCAATTTCTAGCCATTTTAATTAATTATGATCTGAAATTACACTTAAATGACTTTTCATAAAGTCATGTAATATATTATTAGTCATTCAATAATTGTTATAAAAAAATAATATCAATAATTTAGTTTGAAAATATCAGAAATTTAGATTTCAATTTTCTCTGATTTCACTTTTTTCACTTTACTGCCTTCTACCTAAGCACGGCAGTATACGCCAAAAATAAAGGACCTACGATCATTGATGAAATTTGTTGTATTATTGCTTGTAACTGTTTGTACTCATTATCAGACTTTTTGTGAAAATAAAATGTAAGATACAGTGGAAAACAGCGTTGTTATTTGGGAGAACGGTATAACTCAAAAACTTAATTGTTGAGTTTATTGTGACTGGTTTGAACTCTTTGTGGTTCTATTTATATAATCAAAAGCATTATTATATGTACTACTATTTTATGTTATGTTAAATCATAACAGGGTGCGTTCAGTTTATCTGAGTTTCCTACGTTTTTCTTATTTATCTCAAAACTACGTGCTTCGAGTTATACCGTTATTCCGCTCATCCCCTCAATTGCTTCCCTATTTTGGAATTGAAGGACCCAATCAAAAAGGAACTCAATAATTGTAGAAATATTTTTGCGAGAAAATACCTTCGAGTCCAGACGAAAAGATTGAAATAATTTTTGGTCCGTCTGGTTCGTTTTTCCAGAGCAATACGCGTTTGAACTTTTTGAGGGTGAGATTTTTGAAAAATTTCTAAATCGGGGGGTGAGGGTCAAAATTTCGAAAGTCCAAAACGTAAACTGACCAAAATCTCGAATTTTGAAATGAGCGAATACCGAAATAACGAGAATTGTGATTTCAAAATTTTTTATTTCCGACAGACCACTGTTTCGAATAAGTGTTGCGTGGTAAGGTTATTTATCCGACAAGTCACTAACTCGACAATGTGTTTTCAGATCATTCGTACTTCGAATGAGTAAAATATACCTAGATTATAATAACATGAAAAGTTTATATTTCCAAAACTAAAATTGAAAAATGGCTAATATTTCAAACAGCTAATAAACCAAACATAAATATATCGAGAACCGAAATTCAGAAGGAGCAGAACTCATAAACGCAAAATGTAGAAAGGTCAAAATCTCGAATGATAGAATTTTCATGAGCTCCTAAGTATTTATGAACGACGTCGACATTCTTCGTTGCGATTCTTCAAAATTAGTTACTCAATAAGTGTTGCAGCATTTCCGCTATTTCGGCCCGTCTATGTTTGAGCGATTCAAAATTTTGATCATTCGAGTTTTTGACCTTTCCTTTAAATGAATTAGAATTTTTATAAAGCGGTCCTTGGGTTGACTATTCTAAAATGAAGAACAGTCCACAAATTTCGTATATTTGATATGTTCATTAATTCGATATTTTGCCCTTCGTGATCTTGTCCATTCTTAAATTGGTTTTTCGACGAAATTTGCTCAGTAATATTTGCTGTTTGAAGTTTGCTAGAGCAATATGTGAATAATGAAATTTAAAACATTTTTCAGTGATATTAGTAGTATGATAATTAAGTCAATCTAAAATAGTGAGGGTTTTGGGCTTCCTGGTTTGACGTGGAATACCCCATATACTAATATACTAGGGTCGTTCTTACTTTGGTCTCGGCTTCGAGGCGGTACTTAGAATTGAGATAGGAACCTGGGGTTTTGACTACATTATTTTATATATATTTGGAAACGTCCTGGCTCATGGGAGCATTGAAATTCGAAAGTGAACAAATTGAGAACCACCTTTATATATAGTATTGATCTTAGCGAACAGTTAAATACCTACGACTAATAAGGGAGCTCAATTACACCCCTAGACTCATGTAACTCGAAACCGTTGATGCTGCGCGAGCCCTGACTAGATATCTCACAAGACCAAATCCCAACGTGCATTCATCTGTGCGACAGTGCCACAAATTCAGTATTGTACTTAGTTTTTTGGTTTTTGGCCATTCGTGGCTCGGGTTAAATTGTCTCCTAGTTTATTTTATCACATACCCATAATATGATTGTTGTAATGGCATTTATTTTACAGTAGTACTCCGATCGTTATAGATAATATATTTATGTTTGTGAATAGCCGTAGTTTTTCTATAGTTTATTGAAAACCTAGACAGATTCATATACAGAGAATTTTATAGACGAGTGAGAGAAATACTTTCAAGTATTAAAGTCGTCACTTAACCGTTCCCATTGCTGCACGATATTGCCGTGGAGGCATCCTGTTATGTAATTAATTACGAGGGGGAAAATTGGATGGCGAATGAACAGGTTGGAAGGTATCGAGTAGCAATATCGGCCATAGAGAAGCACGTCATTCGACTATCACGTGCGGAATGCTTTGAGGATTACTGATGTTAGGGTGTGCACTAGCACTATGTGGAATACACGGTTACAACGGTATGCAGGAAGTTGTGCCGGTATACCTGCGCCACAAGCATGCGACACATATCGAGACAAGTTTTATTTTGTTGCAATATTGAAAATTCCCCTTGTGAGCAAAGCAAGCAATTTATATACACAGCAATTCGTTTTATTATTTTGAATTCGAATGTAGAATCAACGCGGTCAACGGGAATTTCATAAAATCTTGTCAAATTGCACTCCACAAATTTCATATACGGTAGGTATCTATAATTGTAACGAATCATTAATGAAGCGTTTCAGCAATGTCCTCAAACCTATATATGAATTCATAAATACAATTTTCGCTTATCCGGAGATCTTCCAATTCCATGATACTATACTTGAATTATTATTTCATAGGTTTATAAAAATATTATAGTATTATTTTTCGAAATGTTTCTGAATGACTCCGGAAACTAAGAAATTCTTAAATGTGACTTAAATTAGGAAACCAATTTTTCAGAGTCCAATTGGAACAAAAAATTAGTCATTTCAAAAAAGGGCAGGACGTCTATAACTACAGTTAGGTACATTATAAAATGATATGTGGATAGTAATCCTCGGTGATATTCCCTAATGAGATTGGTATGCAATTATGCCATTATTGGCCCTGTGTTAAGGTACTATTAATTGTCGATAGCCTCAGGGCGAACGGTGAATGGTTCACTTGATACTCCAATATGCGAGGGTTGGTGTGACACTGAGGGTGGAATTTATAGACGCATAGATCATGGAACAAGGTGGATGGTAATCTGCGTTCGAAATAGCTATTATTGGATGTCGAGGGATTAATTAGAGAACTGAAACAGTGCGATTTAATTGTGCAGATAGAATATTTGAAGGTAACGGTACAAAGGGGGTGGCAATTTGATTCCGCGCAGATTATAAGTAGGTACGTATTTATTGCAGGAATGGAGAATTCGCAAGCTATATTGGTCTGTATAATGGGGTTTGGATAATGCATGACCCCCATGAATGATAAATGCAAACTTGGCTCCTCGAACGCAAACAAGACAGACAACCCTTGCAATACATTATATAGGCTTCCCCAGTTCCACCCTTGCTGCTCAGTGCTCGCAACGTCGTAGTAAAAGGACATTAGCATCCCCACGATGGTCCTGGAGCCACTCCTTGCGATCTCCTCGGCGTCTTCTTAGGAGTTTAACTCCCGCGCCTCAAAACAACCCCTGTCAACATCGACGCGCGAACCTGTTCATGAATACGCCAATGAATGAGTCGCATTACCCCATGAATTTAGAATAAAGAGAATCGCGCTCGTCATGCTTCGAGTACCTATTTCAAATTTAAACCTGATTATAATATGGACGACGAAATATATTTCTCATAAAAAGATTCGAAAAGATTTTGACTTTCAACTCGAGTCCTGGTATCAACTTCCCTAAAGAATTTCCAACACATGACGTCATTATCTATGCAAGAGTGAAAAAATAGTGAAACCTCACTAGTCTTTTCGTCCTAGCTCCCAAAAAGTGATTTTTCACCGCAAAAATTCAGAAAGTAACATCAGACCACGGCTTTGAATTATATAATATGAAGATTACGAGCTTAAAACGCAATTGTGATCCGAAGAAAAACAATGATCATAAAAATTGATTTGTGCAAGTGATACGCCCACACAGCACCCAATATTGCCCAATATTGTAGCAACATTGCCGCAATATTGCTACATTGTAGCAACATTGCAGCAATATTGCAATGTTGCAGCAATGTTGCTACAAAATTGGGCAATATTGGGTGCTGTGTGGGCGGTGTAATATACCTAAATAGGATTTGATTTCTTCCAACCCGAAAATACGCAGCATATAGCTTGCGGCTTGATTCGTGATCATCAGAAAGTAAAGTGCAGCATTAAAAATCATACAGCCTATGCCAAGCAAATGATCAGAGGCTTAGTGCACCTATTTGCATTATTATTCGAGTGAAATTTTACCTCAATGGTTTCGGCTGGGACGATTTTCACTCCACAAAATTTGGACAATACATTGGTGTACGCATTGTGAATAATAATCGTGGCAATTCACAATCTTTGAAAAATACCTGCAACAAACTCACTTTGCAAGTTCTTAATCGATATTTTCTCGAAAATATAGATCAGTCCTTGAAGAGATTCTACTTAATGCCCTGAATTTTGCGGAGTGGGAGTCGCATTACTCCGGTCGAAAGGACTGGAATTTAACTCCGAAAGAGTGACTCTTCACTCCGAGCAGATTGAATTTCCATTGTTTTGTAGTGAAAATTTCGCCACTCTGAACTGATACTACGTTCACTCTGAGAGAATTTTGCTAAATTTTAATTGAATGTAAAAATGTAATAAAGATAATCGGAAAATTGATCAATTTCACGAAATACAATGAATTTGTTTTCTTCAAAGTAAGTACCTATATTTGGTCGATGCTCTTGGGTAAATTCAGCAAAATATCCTTCTGAATCAACCAAAACGATCATGTGCTTCGGACACTACATCCTCGAACAAACTGAACTCATTTTTGTCACTAATCAAGCCGATTTATCCGATGAACAATCGATAGGTTCAAACAGCTATTCATTCGATTCAAATGAAAAGAAAAAAAAGAATGAACAATTACTTTGAATGATTCAAAACCGTTCAAAACATTCGTTTCACTGTTTGGTAATGCAAAAATTTGTTTGATTCGAACAACCGCTCTCTGAGTGTGTTGAAATTTGATTCCTGAAAAAAAAAAAATTCATTCATTCCTTATCCTCGAAAATGTCATTTTGTCTTATATTTGCGGGTGAACAAAAAATCCATAAAATTTAACAAGACAAAACCCTGAAGAATAAACCACGTGATGATGACGACGACATATGGGTGATGTATAACGTTGAATGATTATAGTAACCAAGAATAATTCAGCAGTTGTAAAACCACGTATAAAATCTATAGGAGGGTGTGAAGCGTAGAACTGACACCTCGTCGAGAGCAAAGCGGGAATTTGGAAGCGGGGACCTCGATGTGGTTGGCGCGGGTTGGGCGCGTGACATACGAGCCGTTCTGTCGTTGACAGGTCAGCCTCCACTGGTCACTCTTATACACCCTATCCTATCCTATCCCTGTCGTATCCTCTATTATCATATTTATTAACTGCCGCATGGTGGTTATATCTCCACCACCTAACCACCAGGACCTATCTGTCGGCGTATAAACGTACGCACTGCACCACCCGCACGTGCGCGTCAAAATATCTACTGGTACAGTGGCGTAAGTGGAAGAAATATGAAATTTTATTTTCATTGAGTAGCTGCTGGACAAAAATAGTACTTTTCGATACTAGTGCGAAAGTGTTGTTCGCTCGGGCGAAACACTTCACACGCCTCCGAGAATCATCTTTCGCACTAGTATCGAACTTCATTTTTCAACACAGCGCGCGTTAAGTTGAATTTTATGCAAAATCGAACTTTGCGCACGCCGTGTGGAAAATATAATTTTTCTTTCAACAAAAAGGTCAAGCGGAGAAATATTATAGGTATTGTAATACAAGTGTGGAAAGTAGTTCGGCTCGTGTTGCAAACGACACTCGTTGGATATTGCCTATCCGCACTTGTATCATACGATTTTTTTTGCGAAGAAAGTTTGATCCGAAAGACAGATTGATGATTCAACATAACCTCACATCGCTAAAGCCCGCCGCCATGACACAGTGCGTAAAATTAAGTTGTTTTGAAGTGCGCATGCGCGAAACAAGCACTAGTGCCTAAAATAAAGTACCTGCTATGTGCGCATGCGCTAACTCTTCTTTTATCCACTTTTCGGAAAGAAGGTACCTTGCGTACGCTACACAGAACTCGAAAATCAAACTTTCGAAGTATGTATCGCAAAAAATTATGTAGGTTATAGTTTGATTGCGCCAAAGAAAAAGCGCGGTTGTTTGAATTTAGAGGGAATATTCTGCATTGATGTGATTTAGGAAAAACTAATGATATTGTTGATGAATTTCATTCTTCGATACGACTTTTTTTTTATCTTCAAGACATTTTTTGTAAACGTTGACAAAAAATAAGTGTCTTACTTGTTCGCAACCATGGAAGATTGACCTTATCTCTATACGTTATTGATTTCTCCCGGAATGATATCATTTCCGAATATCCCCTCGAAATTTCAAAAGGTTTTGATCATCGCTGCGACCTGTATCCGGCGACAAACACTTCTCTTCGGTAGAATCAATCTATGCGAACGAAAAGTCCATAAAATCTGAAATAATTTCACATTGTTTCAAAATCCATGTAATCATCTGTGAAAAGAGACTTTGTCAATAGTACCTATATATTTCTCCAATGAGATCGGTTTCATGTTCTTATAGGTATTTAAAATCATCTAGCAGTCACTCGACATTTAATTTATCATATCATATAACGTTCTTGTCTGAAATCGGTAAAAAGCCAACTGCGATATCAACTGAAATGGCGATAAAATCCTACGAAATCATCTGCAGTGACCGAAATTCTTAAATCATTCGAACTTACCTTGAAATCATGTTTCCTTGAAGGCTTCATGTATGTTTAGGTATTCCTTTTCTTCCGAGATATAACCGTAACAAGAGAGTTTCCTCAGATCGTCTATCTCCGTAAATAACAATCTTCCATACTGCAAGTCTAAATGTTTAATTCTACAAAAATGATAATTTCGGATTCCCAGCTAGGCTCTGGCCGACCTTTTCTACCATTACAATGTCACCTTGTAGTTACGCTACTGTTACATCTTTGTGGATATAAATATGTTACGTGTATGTATGTGTGTCTGTATAGCAACGTGGCGATGACAGCAGCACGTGCCCACCCCCGATTTGTTGTTTGATACGATTATGCCGTGTCCTCACGGCTGGCACGAGTACGTATAGTCGATGCGTTTTCGCGTCATTGCATTCTCACGCGATAATTCAATTATACGCTTATCAAGTAAAGAAATTTTGTCTCTACAAGATTGTATCTGGCATATTAAAATGCGCAACATTTCACCGAAGTAATGCTACCTCTTTATTTATCTTGATAATTTGAATAGACCTACAACTTCCGGTTTTCTTATGGCTCAAAATAATCGTGAAGGATGAAACGCTTTGAGGAGAAGAAATTAGACCAAAAATCCACGGAGACTCACATCGTTTATATCATTCTCGTATTCAGCGAGTGTCTGAATTGAAGTTTTGATGGTAATTGATGGGATGCGGTCATGGATGTGAAATTGAGTCGTCGATACCTAATAATTGAATGAAAATACGTATTTGAGTTCGAAATATCTTATCTAGTCTAGTGATTCTAGTGATTTCTAGTGATTTTACTAGAAACATCTAGTGAGTTACTAAACTGCTGCTAACGAGTTTTATAGGTTGGTATCCTTGGCATTCCGCATACAGAGAATGTCACGGTATATTAGGGTGCAGGTCCTTAATTCGGTCATATTAGAAATTCGATGCCACTGTGAGCCAGAGCGTTTCGAAATATATACAAAAAAAATGAAGTTAAAATCTCAGTTTTTATTGAAATGGGAAGATTCGAAGGCTTTGGATCGGTACTTAGAATCGAGATATGAACCTGGGGTTTTGGTTTTTTTTTTTTATATATGTATTTGGAGACGTCTTGGCCCATGCAGGGAGCATTGAAATTCGTAAATGATGAAATCAAGAATCACCCTCATATAATATACCTATTATTTTATACACACAGTGAAGATTAGCTGGTCCGTTGCACGGAGGGTTAATTTTATTGGCATTTTGAACAATGAGTTATTCGGACTTCCCTTAATGCGTTCTGCATCGGCTTAGCAATTAGTAAGACCGGATAATAAATACCTTTTTATCCGAAGCCAACAGCAACCCTCACAAAACTTATGGTATATATATATATATCTGTATATACCCGGACGCGGACCCTTAGAAAGATCTGCGCAACTCGCAAGTCGCGTGTAAGCCCGCACCCCTGCACCTAGGTATAACCGTGTTCGATTTATGCGGGTAGTACGAAAAGTGTAACGCGTACCTACGCGTAGGTGTGGGTACGTGTACATCGAGTAGCCTGTACCGGGTAGGTATTAAGCTTTCGCTGAAGATCGGCTTACCTTAATATTTGTTGGCAAAGTCTGGAAGCGAGGGCGAAAGTAAAGTGAAGGAAGGGAAGTATTCGTCCTATGGGTCGTTCCTAACGCGTATCAACCGGCATGCCAGGGGGTTGCCATGGCAGTCAAACTTATTGGTAGAAGCAATGATCAAAATACGAGACATGTAATGAAACGTTCTTAGTTTTATTGGCATTCAGAAATACATTGAACTGAATGAGAGGTTTGCAGGCTGGTGCAGTTGGGGTTCGTACGTCGCCTATAAGCCGTTGAAATCACAAAGTGAGATAAATTTTCAGCTCGTCAGATTAGATCGCAGCTTATTTTCCTCAGTTATCCAGGATACGATAAGTTTCTGCATGACCGAAGTAGGGATTAATCATCATTGATTATTTTAAGCTTTCGGGTATTATTTTATTAATATCTCTTTATTATTTACAAAACTTGATAATAATCTCTAATTTTCACCGTCACACGCTACTATATTACTATAATTGTATACTTTTTTTTTATCGCATATTATATTAATATTAATAATATTCATTCTCTAACGTTATGTATAATATAATATATATATATAATATTATATAATATATATAATATATATATAACATCGTTTCAAATCTTATAAATTCGTTGGTACTATATAATAAGGAGCGAGCGATGAAGCTTTCGGTTTTTTTTTCTTTTATTATATATAAGAAGAGAAAAAAAACATTATTTTTCTTGTCTTCTTATTATTTACACCCTTCGTGTGACTTGGTATATACCTACTCCTCGTAGGTGTTTTATACATCTAGGCATATGTAAATTTTATACGTAATCCTTGTCGCTAAAGTCTTGACGCTTTTTTGGACCTCCTATATGTATAATATAATCCGCGAACGAAATAGTATACATGATCGTTGATGATAAAATATATGAACAAATTATCACAGTGCATTTCTATTAGTCGTACATACATACATATATATATATTACACGAATAATAGCTGTATTACCAAATAGTAATTAGAGTACTAATTATTGTTAGTTATATTTTCATCGATTCTGATTAATTAGTATTAAATGAAAAATGAAGGCGCGAGTGCGTCAAGACTCTGCGAGTTTTCCTTAAACGAAAAAATGTTCAAATAAAAATTTATAGTAATTATGATAATTAAAGACAATATATACACCATCCAAGTTATCTATTATATATATATATATATATATAATATACGATCAAATCTACATATTACTAAACCCTATATGCACAATACTATATTAGATGTATATCCTGTGCACCATACAAATAGAATTGACATAGAAAAGAGTTTGTTTTATTATAATATGTATTTCATTCGAGAATTCAATCTGTGACACATCGATGGATTCGATTATCGTTAAAATTAAACGCATGATGATTATTATATGTAGTTTAATTGATTTTCGAAAATTCATTTGAAACTCCGCAGTTTCCAGAATTCTATATAGCAAAAGTGATCCCGTATACTGATGAGCAATAGACTCAATACGTATATGTATTATCATTTATAACATTTGAATTACTGATATTTGAGTGGGATTTCCGTTGGTATTCAGAGTCTGGAGAGGTAATTGTAAAAAAATAATGATATTCATTGATGAATATTTGACGATAACATTATTCAAACGAGCTGTGAGGAAATGATTTCGAATTTCTTTTTCAAACCAATATAAAAAAAGATAGGATTGGTCGAAGCCATGGTTGTGCACACGATTTCTATAAACTTATATAAGTATAATAACTTATAATGATGCCCAGATTAAACGACGTGTTGTTGAGTGATGAACAATATCTCCGTTTCTAAAAATCACCTATATTTGTTAATATACCTATACATAGATGTATTAGGGTGGTCCTCAATTCGGTCATTTTCGAATTTCAATGCTCCCATGGACCAGGACGCCTCCAAATATATTCAAAAAAAAAAAAAGAAACCCCCAAAACCCCAGGTCCGTATCTCGATTCAAAGCGTGATGCGTATAGGAAGTAAAAAACAACCCCGAAGTACTAAAAATCGTGTGCGTTATTTGCATGAGAAAATTCAAAGGCTTTGGGGCAGAACTTAGAATTGAGATAGGAACCTGGGATTTTGACTTAATTTTTTTTTATGTATTCCGAGACGTTCTGGCCCATGAAAGCATTAAAATTCGAATATGACCGAATCAAGGAGCACCCTAATTATACATAATATATGTATATATAATTATATCCTTAAGCTAAAATCATTTATTTACAAAGTCTTGGAGACGAATTACTTTCTTAGAATTTTAACTTAATATCGTCTATAACGCGTAACCGTATCATATGGTCAATTATTTTTATACTAAACGTCCATATAGTGAACAATTTTTCCCTAATAAATCCAGCCCTTCATTATCAAACCGAATGTTTTATCGGATAGCGACTAAACTCTTGGCTCGTTAGTTGGTTACGAAATAAAAACTCATCCCCACGCGCATAGCAAGTGTTTTTCGAATTTCAACCAACCAATGCGATTAATGATTCAATTACGGTTTCGTAGAAGAGTGTAATGATAGAAGCTTTCGAGACATCTGAGTACTTCAGGGGACGAAATATGCATACGGTGATTTTGGCATCAGGTCTGACATGTCACTTTCCAAAAAACTTCATTTATTATAAGAAAAGTTGTTCAAATATCGCGTCGCAGCTCCTGGAGCATATTTAAGTTTGCTTAATACCTAAGTTAATCAACCAGCCACTGGATACGTTCAACGTTGTTATACGTACAACATTTTTGTCCATACATTTCCCTCGGGTCAATTTTAACGTGTAATTATTTCGCTTACAAACCGAACCATGGAATCAGTACAGCTAAAGTCACTAAAACTTGATCACTCGCGCAGATTCAATGCAGAAATTGAACGATATCTTCGACGCGCTACAAATTGAACATTACAAAAAATCAACAGCCGTTTATTGTTCCCTCTGCATGTCCCGGCGATTTTATAATATTAGAAAAATCATGATATTAATCACAATAACTGATACGATAAGGGTATAGTGACTATAGCTGGCCTAGGATTTACATGAAAAAAATATTCACACAGATGAATCTGCACACAGTGTGACACGTAACGTGCGTTCTAACATATGGCTAAAATTCAGAGACCCTTCGTAGAAGATTCGTCGAAGACCGCTCATCGGAGTAGTAACGGCTTTAGAATTCTGATCACGTTTACAGTATTTCCGTTTAAATCAGCCGGACCAGAGCTCTGCTTGTGGCTTACTACTTCGAACCAATATTCACGGTAATCCACGTATGGTTGAACCTGGTATAAGATTAACCGGATAGTTCAATGAAAGTCGATATTTTGTATTCGTTACGTGGAACACACATGTGAATCACGGATCCTCTGCTCACACTATGATCGAAATGTTCAGACTAATGTCCTCCGGATTTTCACAACGGTTAAAATCGTGTATGGCGTTTCTTTCCTGAGGTCTGCACCCAAAATCGAGCCCAACTGTTTTCACAATCACTACAATTAGAAGTAATACACTGCATCGAGCCCAGATTTCGTTTCAGAACTCCTACGGGACTTTAAGGGTCTTAGATCAGTGTGTGCTGTAAGAGCAAAACAAGACTGTGAATGTTCCCTCTGAGCATGAGTCTCAGAAATGTGTTGCAATGTTTTATTGACTCCGGAAATAGTAGAGCTTGCTTTCATGAGGGGCAGAGAACCGTCGAGACCCGGAAATTCCGAATTTTGAACCATAACCGAAAAGACCGAATTGTGGCGAAGAAGTTGAACTCACTACTGACCCGAAACTTGTGTGTTAATTATTTGCGTAAATCCGCGCACGTAAAAGCTCACGTCTGTAAGCCTTAAGGACTGTCTTCAGGAATGGCGTACCAAGCGGCTGGATCCGCGGCGAGGGCCCATGGGCCAGCGACCTGGGGACTTGCGTATGACGCAGCCCCCGCCGCGGATGGTGCGCACTACCAAGCTCTACCTTGAAGCGGTAGGTAAGCACCACACTGAGGTTGCTGCTGCTGCTGCATGCTTTGTTGCGCACTGGTTCTTGTGTAAGAGCAATGCTGAAGGCTCTGGCTGGATGCCATCACGTGACTTACACCAACGACGGAATGATGGGAGACCACCGCTGCGTGATGAGAACCATGGGGGCTGGATGCTGCGGTCATGTGGGGCGCCGGACTAGCCAAAGCTGCGCTTGGACCTCCGCGGCTACCCTCGTTGCCACCACCGCTTCCACAGGGTTTCCCGTCCTTCACTAGGACGGGGACGGCTACCCGTCGAGGGGAACTTGCGCTCTGAAATATCAAAGACAACGTTTTTTATGGTCAGTCAAGTTTGGACTAAGTTTAGAATTCTGTTATCATAACGAACGCAGCACATAAACTTTGGACAAGTTCTCACTGAATTAGACATTCTGCGTGTAATGAAGTCTGAATTGCACCTAAAAGTCAGAGTTATGTTGGGCATAAGTTCATATATTAGGCGCGAACTAGACTCAATCTTTGACGAAACGTCTTGCGAAATTATCGACGAGTAAAATTTCAAGTCGAAGGTGAAATTGATCATTTACAGTTCAATTTTACCAGACTTTCCAGGTTGTAAGTAGAATTTTTTTCAAAATCAGTGGAATGTGAGAGATGCTAATCAGAATGTCAAGTTCCAGCGCCAATCCTGATGCACAGCTCTAGATCCTCTGCACGTACTGAATAACAAAGAAATTTAGGTTCCAGAGGACAAAACTACCTATAATTTCAATTCCTAGAGAATTTCGCCGAATCCCGTTCGACAAAAGAAATCGCATGCCAATCGGCGGACTTTGAGTGATGTAAAGGTTTCACTGTTTCACTTCTATTAAACCGCAGTTTTTCCTCGACATACAATGATCATCGACTCAGCTTAGCTTGTAGAGTTTCACGGATCTAAACCCCGCTGCTATCTTGTTATGCGATACGAATATGATCATCCTGTACACGTACGAATATCGGAAAAAGCTATTCAACAGCAATAAGATTTTCACTTTCATAAGACACAGTGACCCAAACTTGAGAGGCATATATGTCAATAACATGGATGTCGAAAGGTCCTAATTCAGACGATTACACATTCGTATTGAAGTATATACCGGGAGATTATGTGGAAATGAAAGGCTCCAAGCGCGCAGGCGCTGATTTATTCGAATATTTCGAGGGTCACCAATTTCAGACTCGCCACGAATATCCCTAGAGTCCGTCTGCTATTTGTTTCTGATTGTTGTCAAATACAAATGGCGGCAGACCGTTGCAGGAATAGGTTATGTTTGTGTGAATCTAGCAGACGACAGAACTAGGGATATTACTGAGAAGTGAGTGGAGTCCCTGGCGCTATTCTGCTGGCCAATGAGATTTAGGTAAATCAAAGTTCGCGCGCTTGGAGCCTTTCATTTCCACATAATCTCCCGGTATATGTGTATATATGTATATCTATATAAATATGTGTAAATTATTAAGCGGTTAAGAATAATGTTTGGATAATGTTATAATAATGAATCGCTAAACGGTGCATGGAAAATTTCTCTCCACAGTGTAATAATCCTCGGTCTCCGGCCAGCGCTGAATGCTAAGGAGTTTAATATGGATAAGCAATAAGGGTAAACAAGGTTTCTCTAGAAAATGCACTTCTTGGACGAACTGCTGGTGCGGACGTGTATGTCCAGCAAACACGGCCTCGCAACGTGACCACGATCTCTGTCCACAGTTCCGCGCACGCATGTCAACGCATATCCACAACCAGTCCGCTACGAGTAAACTCGATATAGGTATTTCCTCGAGGTAGAGTATAATATAAAATAAGAGACGAGACGCGCCTCTCTACGGCTACCGTCGCAACGTCCTGCTCCAGACGCCTGACGCCTTGCCGCCGTTGTCCATTGACTGATCTGCGGTCATCGGTATGCCTTACAGAAGCTCCGGCTACCTGGCCAACCACTCAGCTGTATCAACATTCGGTACATGACATTCCTCTTCCATATTTCTCAACATATGCTTTGATCATTCTATATTCTTGGCTCAAATCTGCACGGTCTTTTCAATAATCCTTGATACCACCTGGTTTAGATTCTGGTACATATATACTGTGTGCATATAGATTTGAGATATCTTCATTCTCTGCAACACTGGTATGCTCAAATCTTACGAATTTTCACTCAAGACTTGGAGTATGCAACATTGTGCCTTAATTAATGCGGGCTTGCCGAACAGAGTTTATCCTGTTTTCCTGTTTTTCATTTTTTCATTTTTGCATTATCTTAACCGGAAGTGCAAGAAGCCTCATCGCGGCGTGCGCGCGTACGTAGCGCATTAATATTATGCACTTATCTTTGAGTAAGTGGCAGCTGAGTGACGTGTGGGCCATAAGATAAGCTTTCGGATTAAGCGTATAGGTATAAGTGGAGTAAATGCAATGGTGCACTTCAGAATCGCAACGGGATGATTGGGCCAAACGCATGACAGTTATAAGTATACATATGTATAGTCTATACATAATACCTCTATATGCTCAAGCGTAGCGCACGTCACGCGCACGCAGCATCACGCCACTACTTTAAAATAATTTCCGGTGAAAATTTTTACACCGATTATAATTTAACCCTGAGTTGAAGCATGGTGAGTTTGAAATCTGCCCGTATAGGTATACCACGTCCGTATAGCGTCGTTTAATAAAATGAATAGGAAGAAGAAGAAAAAAGATATACCTAGGAGAAAAAGAATTCATCGAATAATTGGAAAGGTGTGTGTGCAGTATTTTGATATTTTAATCAACGAAAGGGGAATATAAGCGGTCGAGTTCAATCAGAGGTAATTAATATCAATTTATCTTCCGCTTAAATACGAGAGCATGTCAAAACCGCAGAGGAAACAAATTACAGCTATACTTATACTCGCAATTTATTGTTACGGGAAATTGATGTAATTAACTAAAAGCTTTTTCTTTCCGCGAAAAAGATCATGCCCGGGAAATTTCTGAAAGAGTGAGCGAGAGAGATGAAGAGATATAAAGAGAGCGAACAAAAGGAGACTGCGGAGATATTAAAACATTCCTTGGGGATCGGCCCGTTGTGAGGTACATAAAAGATTGGCTTATACCGGAGCTGAATTCGCATCGAAATATAAGTTGTTGTTTCGGAAAAAAAAAAAAAAAAACCACTTGCGAAAAAAATGCTGACGATCATTCCTGATAGCTTGGTACGTAGAATGCAAACCTTGAATAAGACTTGTATCGTACATCCGCGCGTCAAAATTTTGAATTTAGAGTTATCGAAGGAACAACATTTTGAAAAAGAAGAAGAAAGAGAAATAAAAAGAAACAATGAACGCTTCACTCTTAAGATACATGTCTTTTTTTTTTCTTTTTCTTTCAATCAGACTTCTCACTGATGGAATACTATTTTTCGAACTCCGACAGTCATTGTATCCGTTTTTGTCGATATAAATTATAGGTACAGAATAAAAACGAGCTTATATAACACGTGTTGGAAAAATGGTTGTTGCGACCTGAAGTTTTTCGTTATTGCTCTAGCTGCGGGATCAAAAAGAACCTCTTCCATGTATACAGGTATAGGTATAGGTATATGTGTATATATTATCTTCAAATATATGAATTTCCGCACAGAGGCCACTCCGCGTCTATCCGTCCTCCTATATAATTCCGAAAGAGCTCCTCGAGAGCTGGTTCGAAAACCGTGAAAATCGTAGTGGAAAAAAATGAAACGTATATAAAAAGGTGAAAAAAAGCAAGCGACAGAAAGGTATTAACATCTACCGCGAGGCAGCTCTAGAGAGTTCATTCTAGAGAATCCGCGTAGTCTAATGGACAAAATCTCCTCACGTCGTTAAGGCGTAGGATTTCAAATTTCATAACGAGTCCCGGCAGAAACTATAAACAATCGGTATAAGTGATTTGCGAATCGGAAATGAGTAAAGGTATTTAAATATTCGTACACCGTGAAAGATCTGAAAAGTACCTACTCATAGTCTCGGCGAAAAAGAGTTTAAGGCTATGTGGAGAGACGAGAGAGCTGAGAGAGAAGAGAGAATAGAGATCAGAGATAAGAAAGGAGAGAGATAGTGAGAGAGAGAGGAGGGAATCCGGGGGAATTAATTCTGGTCTGTACTTTGGCGTTGTACACTGGGTACCAGGTGCTGGGGGTGACTGTACCCCTGGCAAGATGGCGACCTGCCCTCTCCAGGCTCGTTTCTACTACGTACCAAGGGGCGAAGCGGGCATCAGGGGAGAACCGACGAACGTTCGCTTGCTCCGGCACTTGAGATTTTTTTACCGCCGCGAGGGGGAAATAAAATAAAGCGAAAAAAAAAGAAGAGAGAGATAGAGAGAGAGAGAGAAAAAAAAGGGAAAGAAAAAAGAAAAAAGGAAAAGGAAAAGGAAAAGGAAAAAGGAAAATGAAAAAGAAAAAATCTGAGCACGGTATTGCTGCTGCGCTGCAGGTAACGCTGATATTTAGATACCTATACGCATATATATATATTTAGGTGTGTTTGTGTTAGTATTCACATGCATGCGTATATAATATAATATGAAAGAACGTACGTAAACATGATGAATTGCACGGATGGAAATATTTATCTGTATAATTTAAAGCAGAACTAACGCGATGCATCTTATTTAGCCCTATATAATGTTTATCTCGCTTCGAAACCCAAAGCCACTGTAGGTACCTATAGGGGTTCACTGTTAGCATATAGGCTTTTACAATCTTTATAAATTCTCTTATTCTTGTTGAGTCGATCCTAAAATCGTGTGGTTTCGAAAGCTGAACCGAGATAAATGACTTGTACTGCAATCAATCGCGTCGATTTTATGATGGAATTATCAGTTGTGTCAGTACTCCGTACT
The DNA here is from genome assembly GCA_963992785.1 of Tenthredo livida. NCBI lineage: Eukaryota > Metazoa > Arthropoda > Insecta > Hymenoptera > Tenthredinidae > Tenthredo > Tenthredo livida. The sequence goes on from OZ023073.1 coordinate 9,753,789, forward strand.
TGGTTGAATCGAGTTTAGTTTTCAATTTCGCTCCCTATGCCACTAGAATTTTCTAGTCAATCACTATCTCGGTGCATCAAGAAAATATTTGTTTCCTCAAATCTGGTCGCCATATTCTACTCAGTCGAATAATTATTCCTTCGGGGTGAAACGGCTTTTCATATTCTGATTACGGACCTCCCATTACCTACACACGCGTATAACCAGGCTTGTGCTGTGTGCATTAACGTAGTCGTTACCCCAGTTATGCTCGGAACTGAATGCGGTGGCGCTGACGGCCGTATGCTTGCGCTAGGAACACACGCATTAGTGGTGCCCTAGTGTGTCACCCAGTGGGCCTATCCGTACGTCGAAGTACTATCTCTACCCCCAAATAACTCCCAAACGCGCCACCCGGCGATATTATAGTTTCCTTTCAAACAAAGGATCAACGTGGGCACATATTCATCTATTTTCACAGTTATACTTAACAATGGCAATAAAAATCATAGCCTAGTTAAGGGGCCATGTCTAATTTTTTACCTAAAAAGAAGGGATTTTTGAAGACTATGGTTTGCCAGAAAAGAATTAGGTGAGAAAAGTTTCTGATTCCAGGCCATTTCTTATTTGTAAAATTTGTTACGTGCTCGTCACGACAATAAGAGCATTCACCTTATCTCTACATACATGATCATTGGTTAATTGACTCGGAATGATATCATTTTAGAATATGTATTCCCATTGATTTTGAAATAGTTTGCATCTTGTTATGTGCCTGAATCTATATTTTTAAGTGAGTATAGCATGTGCCTGAGGGATAGATGGAACAACGATGATATAAAAAGGAATGAAAGTATCATTGTTAGAAAATTGTCCTAAGTGGCTGACGTTTTCCTCGATACCTAAACCTGAACACAGATTAAGATCTAAACTACTCGCAACAATGCTCCTATAACAAACGGTGTTTGCGATCGACTAGCTCGCGGCAAACACCATTCAATATTAACCTACACGAAACGATCTACATCTACATCGGGAGCTCGCACGCTCCGTCGAGCGCACCAGTCCATAATTCCCTCGTTAGCAAGCTGGGGAACCCCCACAATTCACAAATACTAACTCCGTACACGCCCGACGAAACCCTCCCTTATTCTCCCTCGTACTCTACCGAGCTCCTCGCAACCCCAACTCGGGCCTTGCCGATCCATCAATTCACTCTTTGGCCTCGATACGATTGCCGTTGCGATTTCTACGGCTTGTTTACCCTTCGAAGTTTATCTTCATCTTTTCCAAAGACTCAGAATCATCGGCGAGACTCAAGCGTAACAGATTACTCTCTGATTGGATAATGACCCGATTCGGAATAGAAATTCTAGTTTCATCCTCCAATACCTCAATCCCATTGTCATTCGGAAATATAATTCTGTTCCAGTGCAATTATGTCCTACGTGATGATTCTCACTAAATTGTCTACTAAATTTTCAAATTCTACTTACACAAACTGAAAAGTCTGCGGAAAATCAATTCAACGACCAATCTTACTAGCTGCTTGGAATTTATTCGTCAATTAGTTCACAAAACGTTGTATGTATCAAAGACTGAGGAACTTTAGGTCCGAACCAAAATCACGAAGCCTTTCTGAATTCTAAAATCTAGAGGTCCGAAGTGGAATTCCAAAACTCTATTTTGCACCTAAACTTGCTCAAAACGGACATAACTGTCACTTATTTAGGTGGAAATCAGAATTACAATTTATACAGAATCGTGACCTAAAATTCTAGATTGCGCCTCCAAGTTTTCAGTGAGATCACCAGATGAAACTGACTGATCTTTGTGTCCTGAATTTTTGGTCGTTGATTCGTTGTTACTTGTTTCACTTTTTTCGGTCTTTGGAATGAAATAGCTAACTCGTGAAGAGCTCGTGCAGGATTTTTATGGTAATGCAATAACAATGAGCGATTACGTGACCCGGCATATACATACGATATTACAATATCTATAGGATCTGGTACAGGCGCGTATTTTATATCTTTGCCGATCAAAGCACTTATACGGGTTGCCAGGAACTTTTGAATTTCACAGACATTCATCGCTGCATACGCTACACGAAAGATCAAGACACGGCACGCTCTGAATTCTAATATCTCGTTTCAACCCTCTGTTAGATACGTCTGCTGCAACGCGTATTTTCGCTATTGTGTCTCCGAAAACATGCAGGGGAATCTGGAATATCTATAACGATTCTAGAGTCTGGTATAGGCAGCCGTACAAAAAGCACAACCGAGTACCTACCACCAATCAATTATCATTTCTCTTACCTGATTCTGCGCGTTCTGTTCCGCCATCGCCTTTTCTTTGGCCTGTCGTTTGCACTTGTATCGGTGATTTTGGAACCAGATTTTGACCTGGAAGAGAAGAAAATAAAAATCACCTTGTAATTAAAAAAAAACTACTACGTTCTGGCGTCCGCATGGAATATTAGTTTAGAACGTGCGGAGAGGTACGAGAAAAATAAAAATCTCATTTTCGATATAATGTAGATGTTGTTCCTGAGCAGCTGCTCAGGTATCCGCTTCGGGCTACCGCAAACCGCGAACCCGTGTTTTCGTAGGAGCGCTAAAATCCGATTCTAGTGACTGGAGATTTTCCGAACGACTCCAAGGGTCTAATCCTATAATCCGTGTTAAACGGTCCCACCGCAGACTCCACGCCTTATTTCTCTCTTATTTTTTCAAGTACCACTTATTGACGCGCAAATTGAGAAATAAAACGTTCTGAAGTAAAAGTCCAGACACATCTCGACTTCTTGGCGGTGTCGAAAAACTCGGCACAAACTTATCGACATTTTTTTTTCATAAAGGATCTCAAATCAGCGAATTTGAAAATCCGAGGGTTTATCATAGTGTCATTGAACTGGCCGCAGCACCTACCGTGAGACTGATTCGCTGCACTTATTGCATTTGATCGTTGGACCCCTATATGGGTCCGTACCTTATGCAGTATGTACCAAGTCAGAGACTATGATGGTCTGCAGAAGCGGTGGGTAACCCATATGTATGTTGAACTGTGTAGCAGAAATCTAGCGCTTAAGTTGAATACAATAACGGAACACGGATGAGTAGATGAAATGGTCAAGTGGTCGCGTGTGGGGCTTCTTTGCATTCGTGAAAAGTAAGCTAGTAACATGTTGCGCAGAAGCTACCCTGATGCCGCAAAACCACTTGAGCCCGAAACACAAGCACGTACATATACTACCTAAGCTCTACGCAGCTACTTTGTACTTATATCGCATATGTATGTGCAAGCTCGAATAGCCCCGGGTGCAGTTTATCGGTCCGTAAGACAAGTGAGTGGGTTCACGCGTGTAATTCGTATACGATATTAACCCTGGGCGAGATAACTTCCGCGCGGTGGGAACCACAATGGAACCCTACACCCTCCCTCCGGCTATACGTATACCGCCAAGTATTCCGGCCCATATGTTCCTCGGCTTTGGTTCACGCACTTCATGCAATTACTCAAGTCAATCGAAATTCGGACATGGACCGTTTGGGTTCGTTCTTGAAAATTTGATCCTGCACCGCAAATGCAGCAGTCGAAATTCTGAAACGACAAGTGCTTTCAACGCAGCTAAAACCTGCAATGCTATGAGTATGTCGACCGCAACTGCATACAAGAAACGAGTTCCATGTCACTCTGGATAGACACCAGTGTACATCAACTCTCTTTGTGAACACGTTGGTATAGAAAGTGAATATGGGCGAAGAAAGTTTGGAAATATGTGACAACCCCTGCATTAAGAGTTGGGATTTGCTGGGGGGAAATTTGTACGGGGATTCAGGAGTCTGCGGGATGAAGAGGAGCCAGGAGGAGCCAGAAGGTGGATGAGGATGACGAGGAGAGAAAATTCTCGTAGCCGTGGTGGGACCACGTGTTATTTCAAGCCATAGACCGTTTCTCCGTTTGTCCATCACTGCCCAGCAATGTGGTGTGTAAACACGCGCCCGTTTCTATGCTCGAAGAAAGCTCTGTCGAAGGCCTGGATGCTTGGCTGCCAGTATACTTACGGAGCCTGTAAGAGCTCAAGGCTCAGTATTAAACGTATATTTTATACATACAACGAGCCTGGTCGCCCTGCAGTGGGCTGTGAGAGACTCTTCGGAGTCTCTCTCGGAGAATTTTCTAACAGTCAGGTAGGTAGGTAGCTGCCGCATCGTCACCGAGAGCAAAGCTGTTTACCCTGGAGGCTGGAGGCTGGAGCAGCAAACGAGAGGACCGAGGCTCCCGCGTTTACTTAACGATGGCTTGAGGATAAATTTTGATAAGCGGGTTGCCGGTAATTGACTCGCGACTTGCTAATGACTCGTTAAAAAACAAACCGTTACCAAATCAAACCCCGTTGATCACGATTTTTGATGCATGGGCGTCGCTGGGCTCGGGGATTGTTATACATTTTTTACTCTTCTCCGAGGGAGGGTCAGAAATTTGAATTTGCAATTGGTCTTCAAGGAGAGGGTCCCATGTAAGTGTCCCGATTCTTGGTACATGAAAGTCTATTCCGAGACATCTTCCGCGGTCTAAAATCTCTGCGAATGATTATCGGACGTATTCAATTGGCGTTACAAAAAACGCGATTCTTTGACCGAAATGAAGATTTATTTTTCATATGGTATCTCAAAATTTGACATAACTATAGGTACTATACATCTTGATACCTTTTTTTCTTTTACTTTACAACGTCGTATCTCGTTTGAACACGATTGCTATATACGTTATGATTACGTGTCTCTATCAAAACGCAATGAATCTCTCGGATCGTTTTGCCACAAGGGATGGCCAAGGGTGCGACCGGAGGGGGACACTCTGGCAGTACTATAAGTTGTGTTCGACAAGGGGTTCGCGAGGTGACAGGGTGGGCGAGCTAGCGAGCGAGCGAGCAATTGATTGAGTTAGGCTAACGCAATTGGAAGGGTAAATTCGGGGCTGTTCAGAAATTATAGCCTTGCTTAGACCGCAGAGTTTATCTAGGCATTTGAGACCGCCAATTTGTTCAACCGCGTTCAACCACATTCCCCATATGAATTAAGAATTAAAATCATCAATCCAATCCATTATGGCTATAAAAGAAAATACAGATAATTTATAATTGGTGAAAAATTGATTATTTCTATACGTTTAAATACTCAAAGTAATGCCAGATAATTTGACTCGCGAAATATGTAGGTATTTCGAATTCGAAGCGGGACGGAAAAACTTTATTCAATGCGAAATCGAATTCTTACGTTATGCTAATCCGAATTATATAGCTACGGCCTTGTTGTTGGATCAGAATAATTATATTGCTGTAGAAATATCAAATTATGATTAGGGGCTGTTAATTGGCGCGTGTTGACCTTGCTAAGTGGTACCTCAGGGGGACTTCCTCATCCCTAGGAGCACCCCACGTGGGACGTGGGTTGGGTGTTGTTTTAACAGAACGCCACGAAGCCGAAGATGACTTGCCGATTACCGTACGGTAACTATAGACACGTTACGGTTTGCGAACACCGTACCTACCTATAACGCGGTAACGCTTTTCTACGTGGAGGGAAATTCATAAGAGAGAATGAGGAAAAAGAAACAAAAATGACATAAATATTCTTACGCAGTCTGATATAAATAAAAAATGAAGGCTTCTAGTTGGCTTGAATAGGCTTGTATAATTCATATATGTATATGTATGTATATATATGGTGATTGAATGTAATGCGAAATTTTGACTGCGTTGGCTCGTGGAATAATGCATAACTACATATGTGGCCAGCGATAATTACATCCTCCTATGCGGGTGTACTATGCAGATTACAGCTGGTACCTGATGCACCGTTGAATTTCTGCACGTACTCAACGGGTTTGCACACTTTTCAGAACGCAAGGGTGCATACATTGCTGAAGCAAAGAGGCACCGGGTTTACATCCCGCTTCCCTTTTAAAGCACATTTTCATTTCATCTCGCGAGAACACTCAATTTCCGTAGAATCTAACGTGAGAACCCTTTCCAGCCGTGTATAGATGGGACAATATATCTCACGTATGCATCATCCCTCCATCCACCGATTGAGACGTAAGATTCTTTTTATTATCAATTCACCGCATTATCCAGAGGCCGAATTCGGAATAGAAATTCTTATTCCTCGTTCATTTTGTTCTTTATAAGTGAAATTATTCTCCCCATATGTGAGGATTCGTAGGTTCAAATGAAGATTAGTATTCGTGCTTGAAATACTGACTAGCGTCTTTACATCCTACTAAATTTTCATATTCCCCGAGTCGAAATTTAGCCCCTACTTTGAACCTATACTCGTAGGTTCAAATCAGGATGTGGAGGGTCATAGGAGGGTTAACTTGCATTGTAATTAGCCCCTCGTTTGAACCTCCAATGGGCCGTTATTGGACGATATTCCATGTTTAGGTTCAAAGTAGGAGCTCCCGAGAACCTAGGAAGACCCTCGACCTCCTCCCATTTGAAAGAAAACAAAATAGTAGCGGCAGATCAGACTCATATAATACTTTCTCGTATACATTGTTGTCCCAACGCCTATTTAAACCTCCTATGATACTGAAGAGATCTGAACCTTCTATGAAGATGTGGTACTGATGATCGCTATATATGCGAAGCGGAGTCCTAGTTTGGTACTAGCGAGAGCGTAGTGAGTTGGATGCGCCGCGCTGTGAGTGTGAAGAGAAACTCTGAGATATTATAGTGTCGCCACAAGACTATTCGACCTAGAGCTCCTACATTGAACCTCTAAGTCCTCCATTTACTACGTTTGAGGACTTGGAGGTTCACTGTAGGAGCTCCAGGTCGAATAGTATCATAGGAGGTTTAAATAGGCGTTGGGAGAATCAAAGCAGGGTTAAAATTTCGACTCGGGTCTACCTACTAACCCGACAAATTTTGGACAAATCAAATCAATGACCAATTTCACGGATCATGCACGAAGGGTAGCTACCGTCATTCATTCTTATTCTCAGAATCTAGAAGACTTTATGAAACACTCTTTTCATTTTCACAAAAATTTATACAACAAGCAAAATCCTGTGCCACAGATCTTCGATCCTTGTTTTTTTTTTTTCTCAAATCAATGGCACGTCCGCAGGTTGACTGAGTATTTCTGCAAGAATTGAACGTCCTCCGCGTGTTTACCGTCGGGTCCCGATTATCGCGGGCAAATTTCTAGGGGCTGCGCTGGGCAAACCAATTATTATTATTGCAGGGGTAAAGGTACCTCGATCCCGCGATCCGGGTCTCATTCCTTCGGGACTCTGTCAGGGACGTAACTTTTATACGTATAACTACGTCTGCAAAAGCAGGAGAAGTAGGTACGATGTGCCAAAATAACTTTGTGTACTTAGCCAGCCCCAGTATGATGACGTGCTCACTCGGGCTCCTCCCTCTCTGTACAAACATACCCCTTGCATGCCCTCTCTCCCCCCTCTCTCCCTCTCTCACTCTCTACTTCTCTCATTCTCCGGCAGCTTCCATTCCTTTCAAATTTAGACGCGCGAACAAAGATTTAAGCTTTAATACTGTTTACCAATCACGGCACGCTTTGCGTTTCAGTTACGAATCTTTTTTTTTTTTTTTTTATATATATATATATATATATATATATATACATAGGTACATACCTATTTATTCAAGTCAAAAAGTTATTCAATATCAAAATTCAACTTTCTAACGCATTACTCGAAAATTTCCCTTTTTTTTTGCATTTATATTTCTCATCAATTTTCACCAACAGATTAATCAATTAATCTCAACCTCAAATTCTGGATCCGCCATTTTGAAATTGGAATTTCTCTAAATCTGCTAAAATAATATCGGGTTTTCTGAAAAGATTCCTACAAGAATTGGATTTTTTTTTCTCGCACTTATCGACGGTGCGCCAAAATTGTGAATAAAGGTCAGTGAAAACGCCGCTTGTTAATAAAACGCAAAACTTCCGATGCTTTGCGGCACGTGTTAAAATTGAGATAAAAAGTTCAAATTTGGAGGATGTTTTTTTTTTTCTTAATTATCTGGAACCCTTCTAGGGGACGAGGAAATCTCAATTCCAAAATGACCAATATGAGGACCACTCTGGTATATATGTAGGCACATTAAGCCCATATACCTACCTATGTATTATGTAACCGTGAAATAATTTAGGGCATCGTATCTACAATAACTGCATGAGGATTTCACAAATGATTGTGGCAAAGGATCACAGACGACGTTTGAGTGCAGGCCGTCTGTCCTGTAAAGAGTTTCGAGTACATATATATATATATATATATATGGAGATGGGTACATGTAGGTATACATATATGCTACACAAGTGAATATACGCATATTTGCTATATGTATGTACATTGTACATATATGCAGAAGTAGGAATGTGTTGAGAATCTATGTGTGTCTATACATATATAATATATATACATATACCTATATCTATATGTATATGCGAATAGATGATCTCCGTCGACGCAGCGAGCTTTGCTGCAGGCACACGTGGGACACAGATGCGACGACCCTCCATTTTATTTTCACATTGTTACTTTAAGTACAGTTGGGTCATTGTTACTGCCTGCCCACTTCAGCATTGTTGTTACCGTTGTTGTTATTATTATCATTATTATCGTTACTGTTACTCTTTCGACGCAGCTCTATATCCAGCTGTCCTATATACCCTGTCCTCTAAAACTGATAGTCGGACTTATACATACTATACAGTCACACGTCCTATTAGTATCGAAATTAGGTACACTAAACGTGTTGGATGTTGACCGGTTCAAGGCCACGCATATTTTCGACAAATGCGAATTTAGATGAGAACCGCTTGATTCGTCTGTAGCGCCCCTAGTGGCCTCGGAGGCTATCTCGCCCCAATAAAGATTTCGACTCGCTGTTATATCGATATTGTTTTAAAGGGCTTGACATCGATAAATTCAGCTAAACAGAAGAAAAACAGCTATCGATATCTTTATCAGCACGAGATTCCCTCAGAGGCCACTAGGGGCGCTACCGACGAATCAAGCGGTTCTCATCTAAATTCGCATTTGTCGAAAATATCCGTGGCCTTGAACCGGTCAACATCCAACACGTTTAGTGTACATGTGAAATATGACGGGACAGTGCAGTGTATCAAAGATTCGCAAGTATCGTCAAATATTGGTTTGAATCGACTGCAGTGAGAATTACAAAATGACCCTCATTGCGTAAGCTGGCTATGTACACATTCATCGTGAAAATACGGTATCCTTTTTATTGTGGGGTATAAAGTGACTGAATATCGATAAAATCCATTTTGTCATCCAACATGTATCATAATTACGTCGATCATCATATGAAACAAAAAAACTTCTACATTGCAGTGATTACATCGAATTCAGTGGTTATTGCACATCAGATTCTCGAAATTTATTATCCCCCAGGTATGGAATCACTTTATTCTCCATCTCCTCATCGTTTATCACTCGTACTACATTAATTTGGTGAATTTGAAGACCTTTTCCCACTTGAAAAATTTCGAATATAAAAACGGACCATTCCAGGGCAATTGGCAAAACCCATGTAACGCCGATTTGTATAGTATAGTTTGGTAAATTGACAGAATGAAGGTCCATTCGAGAGAGTTATACCCATAGCGTGTTCATATTTTGGTGCAAGTAAACACCCCGACAAGTTTGGGCAAGATCCATGACCCGGAGTTCGGGTCGACTCCTAGTCAGTGTACTACCTACTTTGGATCTAATGATGTTTGAAAAAAAAAAAAAAAAAAAAAAAAAAAACTATAAATACAATTAACGCGGAGTTTGGAGTATCACACAAGTGAACTTTTCCGCTATCTTTCTATCCTCTATTATTTTATTCTATCATCTTGAACCGCTGTGGGAGTATGCAGGTAGAATATAAGGCGATACCAATATATGCCCGAGCATTACTCGAAAGAAGAAGCGACCGTGATTGCAGCAATCAAGCTCACCGACTCGACTTCCGCGAGAGTGACAATGGCACGAATGGTGCCGGCCATAATTTTGAATAACGAGTTCGTCGGTGGTATAGGTAGGTACTTTCGTTTCGCCAATCCGTGAATGGGCCTCGAGGCTGCTGCCGAGAGCGTCCAGCTAACACTTCAACTTCGAACGACAAACAACCCCAAACGAGCTCTTCGCGATGGCTATAATACCTATATACTATACATATAGGTATATGCACCTACGTGAACATGTGTGTGGGTTGCGAGATCGTATACCAATTTTGGTATTCTAGATGTACGAGTTTGTCAAATTGTATGAGATTACAAACTAAATGGGGAAACCCATGTTATTTCTAAGCTTCTTGTCGTCAATTTGTCAAATTGACAAATAACATACAACCGCAAGTGTAAAGTTCGATGCCAAATGATCAAAGAAGCTATGGTATGAATTGCAATATCGTGAAGAGGGCCGTAGATGATCCTCAAATGCGTTTCGCTTCGCCCAGTCGGAATAGAAATTTTGCTTTAATCCTCTAGAACCTCAATTCCTTACTTTTGCCAGAAATGTAATTTCATTTTCTTAGAACTATGTCATACGTGAGGATTGAGAGATTTGAATCAGAATTAGTGCTAGCACTTGAAATACTGATGAGCGTGATCTCTACATCCAATTAAATTTTCAAACATGTACTATACTTACAATCTCAAAAGTTTGAGAACTTCGGAGGCCTAGTCTTCATTTCCTGCACAATCCTGCAATTTCCCTCCTCAAATTCTAATTCGGACCTCCTAGTCTTCGGTGAAAAATTGCAGAGTGAAACTAGAATTCCTATTCCGACTCGGGGCGATACTTCAGTGCAGAATCAATACACGTATACGTACATGCTAGTACATAGCTCTCGTAACTATCGAAAAGCTGGTAGCTACACAATGGTAGCGACTAGTGACCACTTCACCGCAGCGCAAGTTTGGGCCGAAATTTCGTCCTATATGCGGCCTACGGACGGACAAGGGACTGATTATTGGGGTTTGATAGTTGAGAAGCTGTGAAGGGTGTGGAGAAAGATTCAATAGCTTGAGGGTTATTTCCGGCGCTGTTAGTTACCCCTTAATTTGTCGTGCGTTTTTGTGCGATATGCGAATGATGAGTAATTGTATGAAATGTGAAATCAGGATCGTGGCGTATCAGGGAACGTGCGGTAATATTGTTTGACATATACACGTATCGCGGACGACGAATATTTTAGTATCACAATATTGTAACGTGAAGGGTTACGTTGTGCACGCGTATGAGCTGATGAAAAGAGACGAAGATAGGGAGCAATAAAGAGGGAAAAGGGGAGAGAGATACATGGGAATGTAGGTTGTAACCACAGACAGACAGGGGAGAGGGAATGCCGGGAGTACAGGATGCCGGCAATGAAGGCGACAACAATTATTTATTGTTGTCAGACTACGTTGATGTTGTGCCAGATAGATTTGCCCATTTGATGAAGTTCACTAGGTACAATAAAAGAGATAACCGGTGTACATGTTGCGTGTGTGCACCAACGTCTGGGAATGAGCAGCAATCAGTTTGCATAACCCTGCTCATTTTCTTCGACACCTGCAGCGGATAATCGATAATTCCTATTCCGTATACCAATTCCATTAGCCAACTTCACCGACCGTTTGAGCATAGAAAAATTTTGCACACGTATGTAGGTATGTAGGTATGTATAGATATGGTGCAGTTGTAATGAGACGATCAAACGCAAATATCGTTCAGACCTTTGTCCTTTTCGTATACAATTGGTTCCTGCGGCCACCCCATACCGTTCAATGAAACGCAGCGACTCGTAAGATTAATTGTTCCAATGAGAGCTCATTCCCAAGTCCCCAAAGCTCGGAGCTGTATGGGAACGCATTATATGGCTGTACAACAGACGCGTCTAGGCAAGACCCACTTCACTCTCCGTACCTACTCTTCTCCCCCTATTTCTCTGTCTTTATTTTTGGCATATTTTTATGACCTATACTGCAGTCGTATCGAACTCCTCGAGCAAACTATAGTTTTAGGGTAGAATTTTGGATGTATTATACCTAGAGGCTAGATTCCATCTAAAACTAAAAGTTACGTCCGTTTTGGGCCAGTCTAGGCACGAACTAGACTTTCGACATTCTAGTTTGGACTTTGGACCTCTGCTCAATACAATTTCGGCGATACTCTAATAGGTCTAACATTCTCCCTCGTCTCTGCCGCACCTACATCACTGTTTACTGCGAAACCTTATTTTGTTTCTAATTGTGGCCGAGTTTCATCTCAATTCGCTTGTTGCATCTTGCGATATGACTCATGGTATACCTTCTTATCGTATACCCAGTTGCATCTACACGGTGCCATGATCAACGAAGAGGACTACATAGAGAACGAGTCCTCATGGGCTAAACAAAACTGTCTTTCTATTTCTCTTTGTCTTTTTCTGAACAAAATCTGGACGATACATACCTGAGTTGGTGTGAGGTGAATTAGCGACGCGAGATGTTCTCTTTCCGGTGCGCTGAGGTATTTCTGTTGCTTAAATCTTCTTTCGAGCTCGTATACTTGGGCCTGGGTGAAGAGAACCCGACGTTTTCGTCTCTGGGCTAGAGGAAACTGCATCGCGCCGACGCCCATGCCGACGCCAACGCCCACGCCCATCCCTGAAGACTTACTCATGTCCCCCATGGACTGACCGACCGAACAACCCGCCATGTTGGAACCGGCACCAGCCGCCGCGGCTCCCATTAAACGCGAAACTGAAATCAAGTTAAGAAAATCCATTAGTCGCGGTGAAAGAATCAAAAAGGAACTCAACCATTCGGAATGCAGTATCGGGATTCAATATTCAACATACAGGGTGATATTCGCAGGGACATCTCAGTACTGCAAGTCTCGGACCGTCAGGCGGCTGATAAATATGTGCGCGAAATTGTCAGGTTCGCCGCTCGACTATTAGGTAGCTATAGTATAGTGAAAATTCGATCAACGCGATCGTAGCCGTGGATTTTTCTTTCCTTTTATTTCTCATCTACGATCGGTGGCTACGATCGCGTTGATCGAATTTTGACTATATCTACTATAGCTACCTAACAGTCGAGCGGCGAACCTGATAATTTCGCGCACATATTTATCAGCCGCCAGACGGTCCGAGACTTTCAGTACTGAGATGTCCCTGGAATATCACCCTGTGTATACGCACACAGGTGTGCATGAAGGGACAATTAGTATATTTGAAGTCTCAGTTTCGAGGAAAGTGCTTGATTAAAGATATAGCGCGAAATGTTCTACGTGCAGATACTGTCTAGAAAAGTAGAGGTTCGATGTATTGTTATAGACCAAATAACGAGCTACGGCTTAATTGGTAGGTAAAATTCGACCTCGAACGACTGACGAGTATACATTCCGGCCTTAAGAAAATGAATAGTATTTTGGTTTCATCTTTGGATGAGATTAAGTGGGGCGCGTGAGAAGGTTGCTTCCACCCTTGTTGTTTCGCGAGGCCAAAAGCAAACCTGGCTTAATACCGGTATTAAACGCCACCCTGTGGTGTGGGTATATGCCCATCTTGTATAATGTTCGTATCCAAAGATCCTCTCGCTTAACAAAACTGACATTCGAGATGGTGTGTATATATCTTCGACATTGCAGGCACGTGGTTTGGAGAAGAAACCGCAATAACTGTAAGCTGCAATACGTGAAGTTATATGGATGTAGTTTATTGCAGCACGAGCCGCGGGCTTCGGGATTACAGTTATCTCTTCAAAGTGAGATTCATCCCGCGGAAAAGGATCCCCGGGTATTTTAAAATGACCAAGAAGAATGGTGAAGTATTATAAGCGAGTGAATGCAAAACATTTAAACTCGAGGAGGCAGCAAGAGCCTTCCGAGATATCTCGAGTCGCCTCTTGAGCTACCGGATCGAAGAAGCCTCCACCGTCGCGGACCTGCGGCTAAGAAACACCGACGGACCGGTCCCAGGAGCCTTTTGCCTCCGACAGACGAAAGAGAGAACCAAGAGAATCGAGAGACAGCCGGACAAAGGGGTCATTTAGGGATGTTGGGTAGACCAGGGATGCTGCGTCATGACATCCACAGTCCGGGAGGTCTGGCCAACGGATTCAAATTAAAATTTAAAAAGGTATTGTTAAAAAAATAAAATGGACGTTGATTCTACCCCCATTTTTTAAACACACGTGAATTTCACTCACTGTCAACGCGGTGACTCTTCAATAATTGAACAACAAACCGTGGAAGTATTACATTTTTGCACAACAGCATCGAAATGATAGACAATTATATGGCTGCACAAGAATTATCACAGTGCACAATCAATAAAGGGTACAATAATTTCCGTGCATAAGATGGAGAGTACAAAGGCCACATAGGTATGTGTATCGAACATCATTCAGACCACAGATTGTGCGACGTGCATCACGAAGCACTGAATATGAAAATCTCTGACAATTTTTGGGCGAGAAAATTCATGGCTGACGGACTTGTTCTGTACTTTGACCATTGTGCAGCAGTTACTGCACAGCTCTAATTATCTATAAGTTATCTTCTGTGCGAACGAAATCGTTCTTTCCATTGATAGATGTGGATAACATTTCAGATCTTTAATCACGAGATTATTTTGAGACTCAAATACGTTCCTCTGATTCCTACGCTGGTTTGATGTCTTATGGATGACGTGATCAATCATATAAAACAAATAGAGTTAGTTTTTGATGGACGTTTGAATAGACATAGGTATGACGTAACGATCGCTAATCTGATACAATCCGGTGAAATTCTTGTCGACGCGTGGGGCCTCGTTAGTCTTGAGCTCGAGATACCGAGCTCTCGACTCTCGTCCCGATCCGTACCCTTGTCGTCGCGAAGGTGTGTGCAGGAATAGCCGATCAAAGAGCGCGAGAGAGTTAAGGATTGAGAAATAAAGAAAGAGATTTGAACGCGTCCCGCGATCGTTTTCCCCATTAATATTCTTCTCTCTTGAGAACGATATACCTGCAACCATGCACAAATAACATTCAGAGGATTTATCACCCAGGAACAATTCAAAATTGCATATTCAATCTGCCTAGGTAAATCCGGGCCCAATTGAACCAACGGAAGAATGGAAATAACAAATTAACAAGTCCCACACAGACCCATATGAATAAACTTTTCTTTCGATTTTGTAGCTAATATACTTTTCTCCGAATCTTAGAATATTGACTTGGCTTTGTTTGTGCACGGGAAATAGTTTCTGCGCCCTATAACTAACACCAAGTCCATTCAATCACATGATGTTACCTATTATATAACATTGTGTCGCCAGTCGGCAACATCTGACACATGCACACTGACCGTGGTCAGAATTTGTCCTACATTATCCGAGAAACTGGAATTCAAAAAGGTAATCCAGTACACTGTTGACTATGCGGAAATCGAAATGAAGCCAAAATCTTAAAATTTTATTAAAAATCGCGACATGTTTAGTGTTCCTGAAGGTGACAACCGTTAGTCGATTACACTAAACATGTGATTTTGTTCTAGCATATAAAATAACTTGGAAGTTCGTCAAGAGTATAAAATTTTTCGGTCGGACGATAATGGGAAAAAATTTGCAAAAGAAATGAGGCTTTCCGCTATTTTCACAATGCAGTCCATATTTGTGTTCACGAACATTGAAACACATGAAGTTATACTAAAATTTCCAACTTCCGGTGTGTTGAAGTTGTTTGGGAAATTATTGGGAAAGGTGCGAGCTGGAATAGATTCTACCCATCACTTAAATATCGAGATAGAGGCAGACACGCGTGTTGCTATAGATTTCCTTCGACCCGGATATTCGGACTAAGCTCACGTCCCGTGGGCGAAAGCGAATCGTGGCGACGTGAGGATGTGACGACGCGTGGGACTGGACATCGGGATGGATTTTAGCTAAGCAAATAAAAACTCTGCAGGCAGCTTTCTTGCGTCAGATATATGGACGGGAAGGATGAAAAGGGGCGAGAGGCGAGGGGCGGTATAAGGCGCGGATACCATGTCCGAGGCACATCTTGAAAAATTTCTATCAAGAATTTTCGCCCTCGTTCTATTATTTATACTCAGACTATCCACGCACACGTCTTGGGCTTCAATTCGCGCCTCTCAACCCCCAGTCGTCCTAGTTAACGATACGTCTCTAGGTATATCTATATCGATACGTTTGTATAAGCTAGGCTTCGCGATTCAATTGTTGGTCGTCACGTTCCAAGATAATCTAAGCTTTGCACTTCGCCTTGGAAAATTTTAAAGAAATAAAGCTCTTCGTCAGTAAATCGTATATATGATTCACGCTCTAAGGTCGAATTGGAAAATTACTTACTTTCTTCTTCGGCCAGAACTGAAATACGAAACTCGATCTAGTTTGATCCTCCAATATCATTCTGTTTCAACAGAATGACTATGTTCTACCTGGGGATTCAGATGTGCATAAATCCAAATTAGCGCCATGCTCTTTAAATTCTGATACACGGAACGAATCAGTCTATACGTCAATTTGAGTTAAGTCTGTTCAAAGTGTCCGTATGTGAATTACCTAATTCGATTTTCATTAAATATATAGAAAAAGAATGGGAAGGTTAATCATTCAACCAGCCTTTTATTCTACGAACAGAGTTATGCATTCAGTACAGTATCTAAAATTCTATCAGGCTTCATTCGGTATAGTTGAATTTCTTTGATGTCACTTAAGTCGCAGGCTTGGGCGAAATTGCGTGTATAAAAATGACGTTTGAAACGTTAATCAAATTATTTCGACCCAAGTTTGACTAGGGAGTATCTAATTGAATCAGGGATTTCAACGACGGAGCTTGACGCTGCCTCAAGAATCCTTTGGTAAAAGTTGATAAATCTCTCAAGTTCTGTAAAGCCTTTTTTTTCATTCGGTTGCAATCGGACCCGTATCGATTGTTTTATGCACTACAAATATCGTGATTTGAAACGTTTTATTGAACATAGATTATTTTTAGTTTCAATGAAAACTATAGTCATTCTTCAATCAGAATTTGCTGCCTGCATCAATCAGGGTAGGTTCATAGACCGTACTTGAAGAGAAACTTCAGAAGAGTCTGAAATTGGGACTTTTCGAAGTACATATGATTGCGTTTCCATCTCCATTCCGATTTCGAAGTTTGTCAGAAAAATTTTGGAGACGAAAATTTCCGACAGGGCTGGTGGTCTTACGTTTTTCTTAAATCTATCCGAGCTTATCTCTGTACACGCCTTTCATAGTTTCTGACATCCGCACTCAGAAGGCTGTGACCCTGTAGCTTATAGTACATAAGCAAAACTTCTATCTAATACATAATTATGTATACAAAATTGATGAAATAATAATTTTAAGGAATCATTGAACACCGTGATGCGACATATGGCTCGCTATTTACATTCGGTGATCGATGTCTCTAAGAGCTGTGCCGGGTGACGTCTCCGAGACATCAAGTGCGGAGATTTCGGAGAGTGTAAATTATCGTGATTTGTTCCTGAGTCTTTTCTATATTTACCTTTCATAATCAACTATTAAGTTATACGTCTCTGCCTAATTCACCTCTCACAATTAGCCGGAGAATTTACGAGGTTCTTTACACCTATAGATCTCACTTTCAGATATATTTTTGACCCAATTCATAAATCATATGTACGAGGAAATCAAATCTATTATACCCGTTTGTAAGTCGAGTCTGTCATTCGTGGGTCTGAAATATTGTCTGTAATGTAAATAGCTAACAAAATATAATTTCAATACGTCTGCGTTAGTTTATTTATCCAGAGAAAATTTATGCTCACAATATCCAAGGCTGAAGGCTGAGATAACTCGAATGGTTTAGCAATGATCCTTTTACCATAACGACTGTACAGCATCGATGTAAGAAATATTTAGGCGCAGTATTTCTCGTTATTGTTAATTATTCGTTTCGCCGAGGGCTGAATAAATGTTATACTATATCTATTTCAAAATTATAGAACTTTTAAACTATGTGGGAACTTTTTATCGAGCGATCAGAACCGGCAAAGATATATAACTATGCTATACAGCATGGATCAGAACTTTGAAATATCTGATCCAGCATGGGGCAACCGACGCTTGCTTGGAATTTGCCAAGAATTTCAGGGATTTTAGGGTCTTCTGAGGAATTCTAAATGCCCAAGTTTAGAACTAGAACTAACTGACTAGACTGGCGAAAATCATTCTACGAATTTCGACGAATTGTTACGAAAATTACAACTTTTTTAGGTTTTGGAGTAGACATTTTTACCAAGGTACGGAATATAGGCAGAGTCGATTCTACGACCTGCAATCGCATATCATGAAAAAATATTTTCAGGGCCAAGATACGTCGATTTCAGATTAGATCTTGATTTCTCGAAACATAAGCCCAAACCGTAAACAGGCGTGAGTGAATATCGAATATTTTACAATGATCTCGAATTGGGTGCAACAAATTTTGAAAATCCTTGCAAAAGCCGAATTGAATGGAAGAGTGCGGTATGCGGGATTCTTCTTGGGTCAATTGATACCAAATCTTGAAATCCTGAATTGCATGTGGTTCCGACGCGCGTTAACAATCGAAATTTCCAGTGGCGAATTAGATTGATAAAAATCTGATAAGTGGTACTCACTGGCGAAGCGCGGGTCGTTCGTCGCCGGGGGCGCCGGGGCGTACCAAGGATGATGATGGGAAGATCTCATGGGGTCCGAGGCAGTGGCACCGCCACCAACCCCAGCCCCCGCGTGATGATAGGGTGATAATTCCGCCGCACAATACTGATACTGTGAAGTCAGCTGCATAGTTGCATAGGGATTACCCATTGCTCCCATACCACCGTTGCCACCCGCACCGCCCAAAGGTGGACCTGGCGTTGAACCACCAGGTGTTGAACCACCGTGTAGCGGAGGACTTCCGCTACTCGCACTTGAACTTCCGGCGTTTACACCAACTCTTCCGCCGCAGGCGTTGGCGTATGGTGAGCCCTGAGGATGGCTTACTACTCCGACGCCGACCGCTGCCGCCGCTGCTGCAAGTTCCAGTTTCCTATACGATTCCTCTATGGGGCTTAAGATGTCGGTTACACTGAAGGGTGTAGTATGAGCGCCGCCGCCAGCCTGAACATGGGATTGATGCTGTTTTGGGGACAAACTCATAGCCAAGTCGACACCGTTTAGGTCCGGCAAAAGGCCGGCTTGTTCCAGCTGCGTCTGCTGCTGATGATGCTGATGGTAAGATCCCGCGTTATTGTTGCCTTGGCCACCGCCACCGCCACCTCCACTGCCACCGCTCATTTCCGGACTCGTTTACTACTCGCTCAAACTGTCTACCCGGTTCTGCTTCCGAGGTCACACCTTATTAAGATATACACTAGCGCTAAGTACTCTCACGACGCATGGCTCGCGACACTACGATACAACCCCGATCCTCAAACAATTCTCACGTAATTCTCGCAGTTCTTACAGTTCCGAAAACGTTCCGCATCTCGATGGTATTGCGTTACGGGGCCACTGTCCCTTGTTCGCGAACCGCACTAAAACCACGCGTAATATCCAAGGGAGAAGGGTGCAGGTGTACACTGGGTTACTTATTAGAATTCGAGTGTTCCGAACTAGTCTGAGTGTTCTTCACGCTGATCATCGTTCGATCCGGATCGGCTGACCTGGACTGTTACAAAGCCGGCCGTTTTTCGTCGTTGAAACCGTAAATCCAACCGCCAATGACATCGCTGCAAACCCGTGATACGGCTATTATGGGTTTATTCTTCGATATGATAAAACGCGGCGATTCAATGGTCACACAGTGTTTGCTGGTGAGGAGTGGCCGGCGGCCGGCCGGCGGCCGACTGAAAACTCCTGTCGAGTCTTTTAGTCCTTGGACTCGGTTGGTCGTGTGGTAGATGTAGACTCAACTTTGCTCTCAGCTGAGGATATACGTTCGCCGGAGCAGTGCTATGGATGGATGGTCCTATGGTCGGATGGATAGATGAATGGAGGACTGTTGGGCTCTGTGGAGAGTCCTCACGACTCCTCACAACCGCTTAGAACCACTCGACCGTCGCAGGTCGTTCGCTCGGCCCAGCCCAGCTTCGCGAACCAGTAGATGATGCGATGAGTACCCACTACCGAGAAGTGCCTGGTAGCAAGAGTCGAGTTGTCCCCTTCCGCGAGACGCGGGACTCGGGAGAGGTCCTTCTCGTTCGAGAGGTGCCCCCAGATGTCCCCACCACTTCCCTCTCTCGCCAATCCTGCCCGACGGAGGAGAGCATTGGCTCGGTACTCGAGGGGACACCATCTCCTCCCCTGGTTGCCCCTTCTTAATAGGCTTGCTGGGAAACGAGGGTTGTTCTTGGGGATGTTACGGTTGCCAATGGACAACCAGCCGCGCCTGCGAGGAGGCGGGATTTACGGATCATCGCCATGGCCACCCACGAGCCTTGCATAACCTGATACGAGGCTACGGGTCCCGGGTACAACCCTGCGCAAAATTACTGGCTGCGCAGACCCGGACGCGCATCAATCGACGCCGCAGCTTCCCCTGAGACGGAAGAAATCCACCCTCCAGTTTTTACTGCGCGAGCCGACGCCTGACTCGGCGCTTACGTAGATTATAGGAAATTCACGGTAGAACGCTTACCGCGTACAAGGTATCGCCACCAATCTTTGACACGACTGTACCCACCCCTGCAAAACGCTCACCGCGAGCCACGTAACGGTGCTAGGAGTCCTGGTAAAGTCCTGACCCTGACCTACACACCTACATGCCTACATCTGAAGGTGAAATAGAAATCCATCGCATGAGTACCCACCTACGTACTTTTGTGCGGACACAAGCGTTTCTTGCTAACTGCACATTGCGGGTGCAAAGGATCCGGAGAATTGAGAAATGGAAGTTCGTCATTGCGATTGAGGAGTTTTCATAAGAATCTGATGATTTATTCATTTGGAAACCGAAGAGGTACTGCAGGACTGTAAAGTTACACGGTTGCTGGTCGTTGTGTCGCATCGTTCAACCAGCAAGCCACATCATTGACGATCCTTCACCATCGAAATTGGAAAGAAGACATCGGACGTAACTAGACGCTGATAGAATTGCAGCAGCATCGGAGAGGCACTCGACGAAGTAGCCTCTTCAAGGGAACACGCTATTGCAGGGCTACCTACATCTTCAACTTTGTCAACAAATCAATAGTTTTCTACTTCAAGGTTAAATTCCTCAAGGAAAAATGACCTTCATCAAGATCTGGATGCAGCTGCCAGCTTCACCAGCTAATATATAAGGAATAATGACGGAATCGTTTCCGAAAATTGCGTTCTGCTAGCGACTATAACCAGACCAGGTTCCTAATCAACACGTCGTATATGATCAATTTTAGCTATAATACTTAAATGAGAAAAATCAAGATACTGCAGGCATAAGACTAGTAGTCTGAGTGGATGTGTGATAATTAAGTGATGCGATGAACTAGATGTCCCTCAAGTGAGTTTATGATAGGGATGTCAAAATACCAAACGCAAAAAATTCAAATAACTGTTCGACCCACAAGAGTGGAAAGGACCCTTTCCTCGCAAAGTCACATTATCACTGGCATCTAAAAATCCTGTTATGATCGAAATCGAATTCACCATCGCAAACACTGTGTATTCTTGAGAGGCTTTTATACACGCTTTGATCAACTCGAAAACGCGATTCGTAGTTCTTCCATACCGCACGACCGGTTCGGGGATTACTGCTTCATTGGGACAGAAAGTGGCTAAGTAATTCTTTTTTTTTTTTCAATTTTGACTTCTTTTTCTTAAAGAGTCAGTTATCGCCAGAAAAACCGTGGAAATATTCACCATGGCATTCGATTTATTGCACTTTTGAAATACTTAGCCTGCACTCGGCGTACTTTCTCATCTCATTTGATAAACGAATGACTGAGAAACTACGTTTGCCGATTGCTGAATGTAGTACCAGAATCACCACCGAAGAGATATTGTCGTCTTAGTTCTTTTTATCTACTTGGTGCGATGCCCGTGAGGTTAACCTTCCTTGCTATTCTTCTTACTCTATAGTTGGTCAAAAAGTATTTCGCAGTTAACTACCTTACCGACGCTACAATACTCTTGTCGCATATTCCACATTTGAAGTCATTGCGCATATTTGTAGGTACTTAGGTAAACTACGAATGATAAGCTCGGATCCTATAAAAATTTACAACCGCTAGATGGCGACTGGTGATACCGGTCTACCATCGGTCTACAACTTCTACAACCTAAAAGTTGTCGCACGGCAATGTGTCGTGTAAAAGCAACTTCGAAAGATTTGTTTTAGAATTATTCGATCTAAACGTCTTGATTATTAAATTTTTAGCTGAATACAAAGCTATCATTCGTTTTCATAATCAAGACAATACAGTGAATGGTTAATAACATTAATTGCTAGTCGCTGTTCCTTCATCTCTGCGAAAGCGAACGGAAAGATGGCTTTTCGTATATTACGTGCCTGTGAAACTCTGGCTAAAGCAGCGAAACAAATTCACATGCTCAATAATGGTATTTATAAGAAACTGCTAACCCAGACTTATATTTTTCAGATTTAAGGAGCGACCTCTACGCTTATAAGTAAAGTTCTAAAACCACCTAACCTAATCTTACCTAACCTTAAAAATTGTTTTCAGGACTCGAACTGCCGAAGCGAAGTTTTGTTTCAACGGTGAATGAGAGTCTTCTAAAAACCCGGACTCCTTTGACACACGCAGTTCGTTATACGAATTTCTTTAACAAACGTAAGTCATCCATCGGATGATGTTAAGCTTTGAAACAACGCATTATTATCATTAGCTTTAATGTATTTTATCGGATTCTATCAGTTCTTTTCTTTAAGGTTGTTAGCTTGTAAAAGGGGTTGTCGGTAGATTTGTGTGAAATTTTACTGGTGGATAGCTTGAAACAAGTTCTACAACATGATACGAAGTTCATTGAATTTTGCCACATATTAGTGATAAAAGAAATGATTGAAGTTTACATCATTTGCATACGTGCATAGGGAAAATGCCAACTTTTATCACTCTCACGCTTTTTATGAATCAACTAGTCCGGAGATTTCAATGAAAAACTAGTATGTTATGAATTGAAATTTAACGAACATTTTGAGACTAGAAACAAAAGTATTCGCCATGTAATAAAAAAGATAGACCAGTTAAACTCAAGTATCTCTTCGATATTTGCGTATAAATCAGTGAATCAATTTTGTCTAAAAGTTGGCATTTTCCCTATGCACGTATGCAAATAATGTAAACTTCAATCATTTTTTTCATCACTAATATGTGGTCACATTCAATGAACTTCGTCTCATTTTGTAGAACTTGTTTCAAGCTATCCACCGGTAAAATTTCACACAAAACTGCCAACAACCGGTTTCACAAACTAACAACCTTAAGGATTGAACACAGATGTGCGTAAAATAAAATCCTCATGTCTGAAGTAGAGGTTTTCTAGCTAAAATTGTATTTTCAAACAAATCCACCTTCATCCTACTCACTCGATAGATTCTGCTGAGAAATTATGGAAAGGTGTAACCAGCGTGAGTAACGCGGGTCGGAAGAGAGGCAGAGGAAGAGGAGCGGGAAAGAAAATGATAAGGAATTTGAACAAGGGACAAATAATTGGTGCTGGACAAGCCAATATGATATGGCCTGGTCTTACGGCACCGATATTACGCGGCAAGGAGCTTGTCCAGCAAGAAAAACTCCCCGAAGACCCAGAGAGGCAGGCAAAGCTGATAAAGTTACGTGATGAAGGTAGCGGGCGAAGATCCTTCAAAGTTCATCCACTCGACCGAGGCTGGTCAGGTGCTAAACTGCCAGGGAGAAGCGTCGGGCCTCCGGATCCTAGAGGCGAAGGTAATTTAGGAATTAGATATCGATAGACCGATTTTGTTGGTTACGTTATTGTACTCATCGACGAAACGATTTGGTATTCAATTTATTGTTACATTATGAAACAAAAACAAATGTTCCAGAAACTTTTGAGGGATTTGACACGAAATGCTTAGAATCAAAGGCAATATTCAACATGCAAGGCAACATGGGACGTAGGAGGAGAATGAGTGTACTTGTTGTGACTGGTAATAGTAATGGATTGGCTGGATTTGGGTTTGGCAAGGCTATAGAGACCAGAGCAGCTCTGAAAAATGCTAAGAACAGAGCTGGTCAGAGACTGATGTACATTAATATCTACAATAATCATACAGGTATGGAAGAAGATGAATTTCACAATTTTTAAAGCTTCGAAAATCTATAGGACTAATAAAAACGCCTCAAATTTGTTCGATCTAGTGTATCACGACTTTTTTACACAATTTGGAAAAACTAAAATATTTGTGAGCAAACAACCAGAGGGCTATGGGCTGAAGTGTCATCGGGCAATCAGGACTTGCTGCGAAGTAATCGGGATCAAAGATCTGCATGCTAAAATCGAAGGATCTACCAATCTCCAACACATAATTAAAGCCTTCTTTGTGGGGCTACTACAACAAGTAATACTGATTCTCATTCCTTCCAGATTCAAGAGCTGTTATTATTTTATTATTCATACAGGACTGGTTTGTATCCAAATGAATTCTTTAATCAAACAGTTTTGTTGGGCGTCGTGAGTCATTAGGCCTCAGAGTTGAATGCAGTTAAAGTAAAAGCATTCAATGCAAGGATTTGGATCTCTAGAGGTTCAGAAAACAAGGCTCCGTCTGCAAGTTTACAAACGTTTCATCCACCGTGTTTAGATTGTGGAAAATAAAAATCAAATCAAAAACAATTCGAGACCAAAATATCCTGAATCGAGGAAGCGGTTCATCCGAGTCGTCGCATTGAGTACATTCACTTAGTCTGCTTCTAACTCGGAGACCGAATAACCCACAACTTTGAACTCTTGTTTAACTATGCTTCAGAAGAATAGTAAACTTGTGTTATAAAACTGGATGCGACTGGATGTTTGACAAGGAATTTGAACACAGGCCAGTCCTTCGGAAACAGCCCTATTCGAGGTGTTTCTTTCCCTCTTGAATAATTCTCATTTTTCGTATCCACTTCTACCATTGTAGAAAACCCATTTGCAAATGGCAGAAGAAAAGAACCTGCATCTGGTTGAGATTAAAAAGGAAACTGGTGAGTTTCCACTCGTTGTAGCCTCACCATCGGTGGTAAGAAAACCAGCGGAGATAAAACACGATGAAGTTCTGGATTTCACCCAATATGTGATGAATAATCGAGTAGTCCTAAAAAGAAAGAAGTACCCTCCATTTTATACAAAACATAGGTCATGGGAGATTCGTCTTAGGAAACAAGAGTATCTTAGGAATCAAGATAAAGTCAGAATTCGATTGCTGGCTACCTATGGAGAGTTGAGAAGTTTCCTGACCGACAAACATCCCGAAGCTAGACCACCTGTATCAAAGTCACGATCAAATAAGGAAGAATCTGAAGCTTGAAGTTCATTAATCTACCACACATTGTATACTTGTAGAGTACTAATAGTCTGTAAATAAATTATATCGATTCGTCGAGGTCTATTTGATTTTAATTCGAGTTTAGCCTTGCCACACTTCACAAGGACAGAGGATCTCCGTGTCCCGCAGCAAATGTTGGAGATTTCAACCCAAGGTTTTAGTTACATTGAAATTTATTGAAATTCTCTGATTATTTCCACGAGAAAGAGATATGACTATCATCAAAATTGAAATAACGATTTTCATTCTATTGTCGTTTATTGTCCGGGTATGAAGAGATGAACGCGGACAAATAAATGTCCCGTTGAATAGTCATATCGTACCATGAACGCAGCTCACAGAATTCAATGTAGGATAGTGAAAATATGATCTGGAAATAGTATATTGTGCACCAAGGGAGCAAACAACGTTTTTGCTCCCGAGTGTGTAAGTTGCTGCCCGAGCGAGAGGCGAGTAGAGCCGAACGCGAGGGCAGCAAGCTACACCGAGGGAGCGAAAACGTTGCTCCCGTGGTTCACACGATATTTTTTTTTACACATGAATGGAGGCCGATTTTGCTACCTGTTTTTGGGAAGAGCGGTTTTACCGACCGGAAAGTTTCTACCAGCCTTTTCTCCCGCCTTTGAAGACGTGACTGTACCGATTGAGTCAAACGAGACTGGGAGAAAAGACTTTCAGGGAGGAAAGGCCGGGAGGAAAGACTTTCAGGGAGAAAAGGCTGGTAGGAAAGACTTTCCGGTCGGTAAGACCGCTCTTTGCTCCCCGAAAATAGGTAGCAAAATTGGCCTTTACGTTCATGTGTAAAAAAAAACTATACTCGAAACACAATCTTTTATAGTCCTGAACAAATCCTGGAAAAGTCCTAGGTTTGATACTCTAACTTTTCTGGACACCATGTTTTTTTTTTCTTAGATTCTTTCGATTCCTCGTACCTACTTGAATTCATGATAATTTTTTGACATTTTTGAAAACCAACTTTCTCAATCACTTTCATATAGTCAGAGAAGAAACAGAAAATTAAAGGCGAGAATACATTTGCAGTGAAATTTTCCACTCTTATTTTGAATGAAAATATTTTCATTTCGCTCTAATGTTTCTAAATGCTTCAAAAATTTACTTTTGCATTCGAATGCCATTTTTCTGGCTTCCCTTAACTTATATTTCCAATTTTATTATTTTTCTCTCAACAAATTCGGCTCAAAATGCCCAAGGCATATGATTTTCAGATTAGGATCTCGAAAGGGTTCTATACCCACACAGCATTGAATATTTCAGAAATATTTCAGAAATATTTCAGTGAAAGATTGAAATATTTTAGAAATATTACAAGGAAATATTTCTGAAATGTTCCTATGTCCGTTATCCCATGTATTTATAATATTTCATGAAGTATTTTTGAAAGATTTCCGAAACATTTTCCGAAATATTCCTTGAAAAAATTAAAAAATTAATCTTCGAAAAAGTCTTTGGAATATTTCTGAAATATTTCTGGCAAGTATCTTACATATATATAATATTTCCAAAAGTTGAGTTAAACGTAAAATATTTTTTAAACGACCTTTTGAAATATTTCTGAAACTTTTTACGAAATATTCCATGGAATAATCCTGGGATGTTTATGAGACATTTCTTGAAATATTGGTGAACATTGCATTGCATTATTTCATGTTATATTCGTGAAATATTTCACAAATATTTCGCGGAAACAATTCACAAAATGTTAAGAAAATATTTGAGTGGATATTTCTGAAATATTTCCGAAATGTTTCCATGTAATAATTCAATTTGAATATTACATGAAATATTCAGTGCTGTGTGGGTAATGAATCAGAGCTTCGAATCTTCAAATAAAAATTACCTCAAAACTTTACTAGATAGGTATATCGTAATAGGCTTGAGATTAAATAAAAAATAATATTTCGTTTTTATAATATTTATCATCTTATACCTATTACTTTTTATCCATTCTAATTCAACGTTATTAAGAAATAGTAAATCTTCTATAACGAATGAATTCCTACTGATTTTCTAAAATATTACAATATTTTCTGAAAATTTTCCAGTCTTTGTATATTCCCAGCAACAATCTCTAAAGAACGTGTCGCAATATTTCACTATGTAAAGATTAATATAATGAAAAATTATGTATCATTGATGCGGTCATCAGCTATCATCCGAAAATAAAAAAAATGATTGAAGACTTCATCTGCGTAAACAACGTTAACTGCCTATTGAGCACAGATTTCATCATATTATTTGGTTCGTGATTAGTCGAGGTCATTTTTGTTTTTTTTTTTTTTAAATGATACCGATTGCGGAATATTATTGGGGGTAATATCTTATGTTCCACGATTTGGTACTAAATTTGAAGATAATTCGAGATCACATCTTGACCCTGACGAGTATGATATTATAAAAGCCCTGGACCAGTGAGTTGGGGATCAATTTCACTACAGTGTAATTCGTCTAACGAATAATTACAGAGCAGAAAAACGGAATCTGCGGAATTAGCGAAATGGCAAAATTCATTGTGAGTAACAATTTTTTAATAGTATATTTTATATATTTTTTATAATAAGTGCATGAATGTGGGGCGTGCATGTCAGTAGCGGGACGTTTCCCAAGGGACGAAAGTGAAGTAATTGTGGACTGCGCATGCGTCAACCTTACTTTGCAGACCTGGTATGCATTCGGCCACTTTCGTCCCGCTAAACTGACATGCAACGCCCCACTTTTCATGCACGTGTTATAAAAAAGCATTTTAATCCCTATTGTATCACGAGTCAGTTTAACGTCAAATATTCGAAATTCTGACCTTTATTTTATTTGAGAAAAAGCGTGCGAAAAAATACATTAGGTATGTAGAGTAAAGTGAGTGAATATATAGGATCATCAAGTTTCAAACATTTCACCCTAGTATTCCACTGCTCCAACATAGAAAGTCTGCTTATAAAATTTCTCGCTTTTTTCTGTCTATTCATCCAAAGAAACATATTATATGAACATTTTGTTAGAAACATTCTTTCGATTTATTATGCAAGACGATCTCTTGATCTTCGACCTTTTTATACTCTGCTGTAATAGTCTGATAATATGGAGTGGAGCTAAGATAATGAATATGCCATGGATTAAAAACCAGTAAAAAATCATTACGCGATAATTATTCATGAAAAATGTCAATTTGTTGAAGTAAAATGAATGAAAAATTACTTACAAATTTTCTTTTACGATTTACGAATACTTATTTCTTACATAGAAAATTTCTCATATTGAAAATATATGGCAACTTTTCACGGTGTACAGAAATCAATTAAAGTTATTCATAGGGGGAAGAATACCGGGTGGTTTTATTATCTGAAAAAATACATATAATTCCGTTTACAGATCGTATTTGCGTTGATAGCGATGATCGCCCTTAGTCAGGCTGGCCCACTGCCTGATCATGTAGGATCGATCACTGAAGATCTTTCTCAGTCCGCTCCAGCAAGTGATCCACCGCAATTCGACCATGGACGCACGCAGAATCCTCAACAGAATGTAGAATTTGAAAATCCGTATGCCAGGCGAATGAAAGTAAAGCACTGATCCATACCTATAGAGGAAAAAATCTACAGTTCCTGGTCTTTAAGACTCACCAGAAATTGATAATCATTTATGCAAACAGTTAATAGTGTTTGAAAATAAATCCAACATGCATTTTATCCTTATAGTTTTTTTACTGCCTGGGATAAAAATACATTCAATCTTCTATACGGACTGATTCTGAAAATAATTTTGTTGCGTTAAAGCTTTTTTGGATCGTTCGCAGCGTCGCCGTGCGTTGAGTTTTCGAACCAAACTCGTCAGGACCCCGCTAAAATATGGGTGTGAATCAGAGGGCCCTAAATTTCACACAATTTGTTGTGAATTGAGAATAGTTCTTAAATCTACATTTTCACGTATCTATGAACAATCTCGTACTGAAATTATGTATACATAATTATATCTCAACATTGAATTTGTCTATAAACTGGCCAGTATACATCAAAATTGGTGGTAGACGTGACACCCCTTGGTGCAGAAATATCTTTATGATATCTTAATCTTATCTCTGCAAATATGATGTCTTTAAGAGCTCACAAAAAAGTTATCTTCCTGATAACTTTTTTCAGAGATTAGTTCATCGACATCCTAAAGATATCCATACGAGAACCGTTACTGAGGTCTTCATGAGATCAAAAAGATATCTTTATGCTGCTTACTCAACATAACCAAAACTTACAGGAAGATATTTATAGAGCACAGTCAAAAAATCTATCTAAAGAATCAAACGCTTTTTTCAGGCTGGATGTAAGGATGAAAAATATAAATGTAAGAAAGAATAAAATAATTTATCCCTCTCTCTAGAGTAAAGTGATTGTTGAATGTATTATATACTTAGAGCATATAGACATGGAGGAAGCATAGCCGCTGAGAAACCGAGTCGAGCGGTGAGAGAGAGGGACGTCGGGACCGTACATTCCCTCTCTTTCTATTCGACCATCTGTAATAGTGAGGGCCAATCAGAGTCTGCAAGGACAAAGAAGGCATATACTGTCCCGTAGTCTGTCTCATGCCCGTTTCCCACTTACGCTGTGGGGTATCTCATGCTTCCTCCATGTCTATATGCTCTAAGATTATATATGTATGGATTTCAATATCTTTCTTCGACTACATGTCCGAAAGGACGATAAGTCATAAAAGGATGAATTGAATTCAATATCTTTCTCTCTCTCTCTCGCTCTCTCTAGCTTATTTTTATTTTTATTTTCATTTTCCATGTTATTATTATTTCTACTTCTATTTTATCTTCTTGCTGAGTCTATAATTCTTATTTATTTTATTTTTATGGTTGGCGACACAATAATATGTCAGAGTTTCTCTCCACGCTCACTACGCAGCGCATCCAACACACTACGCTCTCGCTAGCACCAAACGAGGACTACGCTTAAAATTTCAAAATTACGTAAAACAGTGTAAGCGTGATAGCCCATGAGAAATATGCATCTAAAATTATGTCGTGCCGAAAGGCAAAAGGGCGTATATGCGTCGAGATACGCCTTTATTGCACGTAGAGCTTTCAAGTTTTTTACAAATGCTTGAAAGCAGAAGGGCGTATACGCCATTTTACGCCCTTCTGGCACTTTCTTGTTAGTAAGAAATTCTTTTTTTTTTTCTCTAGGTTTATCGCGTAATCGCATGCAACCAAGGTTAAACATTGCGGCTCATTATGCCTAGGATTCGAATATACAACTATTGGTGCCCATCCCGAATTTAACTGTGTACTTCTGTATTTATATTTTTGTAGTTTCAAATCGAGTATTCAGTATAAAATAAAATGAATAATTCCGTAAATTATTGGATCCGATGAATTTAAACGTATAATAAGTAATAACCCTCTTGTATTCTGTGCATGTGAAGCGAACAAGGAACAACCCCCGGTTTCGGCGCACCCGCGTACACAGCTGCGCGCAACGATCCGCACGAATCAATCGCTTTTCAAATATATAGTCCGACCTCCCGATAAGTCCTCCCTCAATAGGTCTGTTTTCCCAGTTTCTCGCTCGCAACGTTCCCCCCACTCCGCCGCTTGAGAGTTAGCAGCGCGAGGAAAGAGAGAGACGGAAGACGAATGGTGCGACTAGCGAACAGGGCAAAGCGGGGATACAGTAATGTTCATCGATGGTGGCCCCGTGGCTTACTCTTTTTCCTAGCCTTTTTTTTACATCGAGTTTCCCTTTTACTAATATTTTATTTTAATTTGAAACAAAGCCATAATTCCCCAATGATATAAAGATGTTAGTCAACGCTCCATATATCATATCGCGGTTTTGAATTTCCGCGCAAGGACATCACAGGCGGATATCGAGGGTCACAGCGCCGCTAAACGTTAGAATTATCGGGGACTGTTTTTCGACTCAATCCTCGGTAAAGTTATTTCTCCTGTCTAACGCGCGATTATGTGGAAAGAAAAGGCTCCAAGCGCGCAGGCGCTGATTTATTCGAATATTTCGAGGATCGCCAATTTTAGACTCGCCACGAATATCCCTAGAGTCCGTCTGCTATTTGTTTCTGATTGTTGTCAAATACAAATGGCGGCAGACCGTGACAGGAATAGAGATGTAAATGGTAAACGTGACCGGTAAATTATCGTATTTTTACCGTCACAAACTGGTAACGTGGCGGCGAATAAATTACCACATTGGTCACAAATCACAATTTTTTTTTTCTATTGCCGTTTTGGCTTATCTTCTATCAGAGAATGTAGCCTAAGGTCACAAATCACAATATATTCATAATCGGCTTTGATCGAGGGGCTGGCAACTGAATGCAAGAGGAATCGATTTCTGCTGATTTCGTCTATGATTTCCGCGATTTCTACGTGTTGATTTTGTTTAGAAACAAATGCTCAGTGTTCCACGTGCTGGGGTTTTTTAGAAACGAATGCTCAGTGTTATCGATTTCCAATGATTTCTTTTAGATTTTTCTCACTGATTCCCAGAGTTGCCAGCCCCTCGGCTTTGATTCCTAGTTTACGCAGCACCGTGACTTGACCTGATTTAAAGATTGAACAATAAGGAGGCTTGATTCACCTGGCGCGTGGCTAAAGCAGAAAGAAAATGACGTCAATTTACGATAAAATTACGGTATTTTTTTGGTAATTTTACCGAAAATCTTAATACCGGTAATTTCACATCTCTAGACAGGAATATGTTATGTTTGTGTGAATCTAGCAGACGGCAGAACTAGGGATATTACTGAAAAGTTGGTGGAGTCGCTGGTGCTATTCTGCAGCCCAAATTCCTATAATGGCTGACTTACGCAGCGCCGTAAATCAACTTAATTTAAGGATTGACCAATCAGGACGCTAGATTTACCTGGCGCGTGGCTAAAGCAGTCTCCTGATTGGTCGATTTTTAAATTAAGTTAAGTTACGGCGTTGCGTAAACCAGGCATAAGAAATGTACCATCTAAAGAAATCTAAAGAAATTTCAACCATCTTCTAAAGATTTTTTCGTTTCGGACGTTGGCAACACTGGCTCAGCCCATCCCTACACATCAAACATTTGAAGACGTCGGATCTCGATAGCTTTTGGGTGTATAAAATTTTCGAATGAGTTCTTCTGTGTGAAGTATTGCAGTGTTTTAGAGGATCGCCTGACTTGCTATAAGTTTCCATTAAAAATCATTCGCAAATCGCAAGAATTTGGGGTCTCTAGGTCTTTGGAGCGAAGCTTTTGGTTCTGTGTTGCCCAGTGGTGTTGTCACGTCACACGTGTTCTCGGTCCGAGAGCGACTGTTTTCTCAGGAGCCTCTGCACTCCTCGATAGCTTCGTTGTCGCAATTCGGCCGCATCGTGATCTGTTGAAATGTATTGACGATCAATTATTACTTAACGCGAAAGGTCGCACGATCGTATTCATTTGGATTCTGCTTCACCTCAAGTGCCATCAAATAAACCTTTTTCTTGCCTTTTCAGTTCGTTGCTGTCATCAACACAAAGTGGTCGTTCATTCCACCTTCCCCGAGATTTACGGAGCCCTTTCTCATCGGGACCTATCTAACAAGCCGTTCTAATGCCAATTGAAAGAGAAAAAGAAGAAGAGGAAGAAGAAGAAGATAAAGTCGTTCTAATATCGAGACGCTTTCATTGCTGGAGTGATTTCATCGGTTCCATCTGCAGTGTCTTGCGCGCATCTTCTCCGTTCTACCAGGCCTACAATTCTATCCTTCAACGGGACACGTCTTTCGTCAATCTACAAGTATTTCCATCATAACTTTTGATCAGTTTATATCTCTTACTTTGAGGGGTTTGTCTTCTTTTTTTCTTTATTCTTTCCTTAATTTCTTATGTATCCTTATCTTTTGCTTTATTCTATTCTCTATTTCCTGTTTTTGTTTTCCACACTTCTCCTTTTGACTGGTGTACAGTTTCCTTCTTCATCTCGGCTTGCTGTCCTGGTCTAAATTTTTAGGGGCTGACTTGGGAGAAAATTTAATCCAAAGGCTCGGTCTTTCACTCGCCTGAACCCTCAACTTTTATTAGCTTGTCCTTAATGACGCCTCTGTAGAGGGGAGCAGGGGTCTAGATTCCAAATCCTGGGTGGTGATAACTGAAATAGAAAGGTGCAAGCGAGGATCCCCTGAGAGCTCAAACACTGACCCTTCTCAGTGCATGGATTCTGAGGTGGCGAAAATTTGTTGTACGGACCCTATCCCTGAGAAAACAGCAATTTTCAATTTTTGTTTAAGAGTTGTTTTGTTCGTTCTTCCCACCGGAAAGTGCCATTTATGTTAGCGTTTCAGCTACACAGGCCATTCTTGCCATTTTCTCAGACGTCACGTGACGGGCACATATGCAACTTGAGGCCCATCTCAAAAGGCTGAACATCCTTTCACAGGATGGTTGCAGTGCGGTACTGGGGCAAAAAATCTAATAGCGATTTCAATTGACTGCACTAGTGCGCACTGAGTGTACTTCTATCGCACTCTGATATAGGAGATAGAAGAGGATAAAAGTGCATTCAGTTCGCACTAATGCAACAAATCGAAATCGCTATAAATCATATTGTTTGGAACTGTCCTCAATAGGGGCGGGGTGAGGGAGGCCTTAGTTGCCGTTCTTATTAAGTATGGTATTAATAGACGGGATTCTTCCTAGACTCGTTCCAACATTTCCATTTGAAGAGGATGTATCTTTCCTTGCCCTTCTGCGTGGGGTTCTTCTTTTTTTTTTAAAGTTTATTCTACTTTCATTTTTTCTCTTTCTCTCCTACTTTTTTCTGACCCTCTTTTGTTGTTTATCTTTGTTTGTCTTTCTTTTTTCTTTGATTTCTCTCTTTCTTCTGGCGGGGTCCTGTGTTTTTCTGCTCCTCTCTTTTCTTTTCTTGTCTCATCTTATTCTCCTTATCCCTCTGGGGCTACTGACAATAGTCTGGTTTTTGATGCTTGCAGAAGTTCTCATTGGACGTCTTTTGAGCTGACTGCACACTGCTCGACCCTGATTTTGCAACGCACCCATTGTTTGCAGAGAAAAACAGAATAAAAGGAACAAATAACATCTTTGAGATATCAGAGTACCATTCTCTGTTGATTGAAAGAAATATCAGCTACTGGTAATCGTGCAAATAAACTAAACAGCAGCCGCAGCATTCGACCATGTCGTCACCTTTGCAAGAAAATGATCTCGCAACAATGCAGGAAACGTGTGAGGAGCATAAAATTCAGCTGAGAGACGATTATTGCGATTGGTTACAGTCCTCATCGACAACGCTTCCAGAAGAATTGAAGAAAAGAATCGAGAACACAACAACCGAGACTGCGGACATATTCTGGAGTAAAGCGTTCACATTACCCGTGTCTTATTTTCCATCAAAACAATTTTGCTTGCCACGCCGACTCAACTTTGATCATGTGTTTTTTAAAAAATGGGTATTTGTTCGACCGAGCGATATAAGTTTTTTCAATTTTGAAAATATTCTCGACGATGTTGAAGAAATTCAGCAGTTTAACAAACATCTTAAATCATTATACGATAATTTCGATATGAAAATTATTGAAGAGAACAAATGGATAACGAAAATTAAAATAGACGACAGGCTCAATTCATTATTCTACAACTTCAAAAATGCAGGTTTAGCTGTAAAACCATTCAATGATAATGAACGCGGTGGTCTGCGTTTTATTTTCCGTTCACGGGAATTGTCCGAATTATTGACTAAAACGTTAAGATCTTTAAATAAATTTGACAAATGTGATTCCCTCGACCTTGTTCGTGTTAATGACATTTTTCGTTGGAATTATTTTCCACCCAACGGCGATGATTTTCGCTGGCATTACGATAGTCCGTACTTTGACAGACAAGCTAAAGAAATATCGGTAAAAAGTTTGGTAATGTACGTATCGGTTTCGTCTGAAAAACCATGTCTGAGAATTATTTCTACAGCTGATGATGCTAATGACGAATACGTATGTTTAGAAAACGGCACGACTGTTTTATTCGATAGCGATTTGCCACACGAAGGTTATTGTGCTCCGGAGCATGACAAAATTTTCGTCAGAACAGAACTTATTTATCGTTATACTAGCGAAGAGTCGATAAAACATTTAGTTGATAAAAAAACTATGGATGTATTTGCAAAAGCTTGTCACGCGTCTTTGAAAGCGATGAATTATCCAAACTTGAAAGAATATTCACGTGAATTGTTTTTACATTATAATAATTTACGTTTGGGCAAGACAACAGAATTTGAGATGAAGAAAGACCTTTGGCATTATGTAAAAACAGCAACTCGTTTTAAATTCGCAACGAACGGTAATCTGTACGTATTCCCGTTGTGCGATAATGTAATGATTGAAAATTATGTTAAAACAATTATTAGAGATGCATTTGTGGCTAATTCTCCGTATATTAAACACGTCAAAAGTTTTCACGATGATCCGGAATCATTGGTCAAAGTATCAGAACTATTTCAAGATGTTACTTGTACTTGCGACTATTTGCATAAAGAATTTTGTTCTAATGAAAAACACAAATATACATGGATAAATTATGACAAAACCGGTCTCACAGACGACGGACGCGAATGTAGAATGTATTGCTGTGATTGGCATGCGCATTACGATAACTTCGATGAGAAATTTGCACCAACGCTAGTAAATGAATTACCTACAGACATTATTGAATCAAAATTTTGTTTAGAAAACATGAGTGTCGACAGAATTGGAACGATCGGCACTAAAAGTCAAAATTTTTTTAGAATTTATTTCTGTAGAAAAGCAGATTTTCATTACGCTGGTCTATATTGTACTATGGATATCAGTGATTACATTGGATTTGGTAGACGTAAATATTTAAAAATTGATAATAATGTATACATTGACTGTTACAAGGATCACGAGAAAAAATTATTCATATTTGATGCAAACTTCTTTAAAAACAATGTGAAATTTGGCGAATCTATTATTTATACCCGTGATTATTTATCCGAGGATACAACTGATAAAATTGAATTTACAGCTGAAACCATGAAACATCAATTTCGAACATATGTCAAAAGTAAAAAGTGGGATATTGTACGCAAAGCTTTGATTGACTTTAAAGATACATTGGATTGTAATGAATGTGATCAATACGGAAATAATGCATTATGCGAAGCCGTTCGTTCTGGTGCAGATAACGATATATTTAATAAAATTGCATCTTTATCCAATACAGAATCTATTCATGCAGCTTTGAGAGAAACTATTAGTCGTCAAAAATGGAATCTAGCGTTGAAACTTATGCAGTTATGTAAAAAAATAACATTCGATTCAACAATGTACGAGGACTTAGCTAATTGTAAGGATAATGATTTTATAAAGCAATTGTTGAAACGTAAAGATATTTCTTTGTTCAACTTATTGGAAGAAGCTGTCGAACGCGATCGTAATCCTGATTTAGCAGAAGTAATAATTAAATTGAATCGAGTTGATTTACATGCGCAATGCATGAAACAGTCATATTCATACAGATCCAAGTATCGTACACTTCCTACACTTTGGACAACGGCCGGTCGGCAATGTTTAAAATTGTTAGTCGAAAACGATAAACTTAATATTAAAAAGTCAAGAGAAATATTTTTGCAACGCGCCGCGCATTCTCAAGCGCTATCTTAAGATGTTCGATATCAATAAATCAATTACCAGACAGCCAAATCGATCGTTCTTGCAATGCCATCATTTTTTTTCGCCGAACACATATATATATCATGTTTGTCAAGTGATAATAAATAAACAAAATGTTGAACTATTAAAGTCGTAGTCTCATGTATTACAAACTATTTATTGATGAAGCCCGCACAGCTTATCCTGGCCCAAAATCAACACTTGATACTAACGATTTCTTTCGACAGTATGTATAATAATAAAACTTGTAATATAAATAAATTTACAAATAATCCTTTATTCTTTCTTTTATTCATTCTCTAATCTTCAAAACCCGACGCAAAATATTAAGGGGAGGGCTACTCGAATTTTACCGACCGGTCTATTTCTCGATTTTCTCCGGAATGGGGCTATCAATCGACTTGTCCTTTTGACAGCCGATGTTTGACGAGTAATGAGTTCGAACTGGTACGTTCGATCGGATGAAATGCCGCTCCCCCAACCGTGAAAATCGATAAAATTACCACAAAATCGTAGAAATGCAAAATGCAAAATCAAAAATGCAAAATCGGCCGTGGTATAGCCCGATTCTCTATGGAATTCCGAACACAACCATCCCAAAAGTTTTTTGTTTTCTACAACGATGAAGGGGCCAGTTGTATTCTACGATTTCGTGGTAATCTTAGCGATTTCCACGGTTGCAACCATGGGAGCGGTATTTCATCCGATCGAACGTGCCAATTCGAACTCATTACTAGTTAAACATCGGCTGCCAAAAGGACAAGTCATTGCTAGCCCCGTTTCGGAGAAAATCGAGAAATAGACCGGTCGCTAAAATTCGAGTATACCTTCCCCTTCCCCAAATAAACAATGGATGAACAAACTTTTTTCAAAGTATACATATTTTTTTATACATTCTATGACACTTTCCGCGTAAGCTAAAATAAAAAAATTGAGTCCAGTGTCATTTTTGGCGGAGTTATGAATTTGCGAAAAAAACCTTGCTCGAATTTTTTTATGCAAATAACTCAACGAATTTTGCACTTATTCAAAAATCCTTTAGCACAAAAATCTAACTCCCCGAGGACAATCGACATGCAAAATTAGAAAAAATACCCGAGAGGTGACTGATCCGGTTCACGTGGAATGGCCCATACGTCAATCAAGCCCGAGACAAGTCACTTTGCCTAATTGCAACGCTCGTAATATCTTCAACTCCCATAATATTTTTCAAGCACACTATCTGATGTATGAAAAATTAATAGAAAACATTTGTATGTGTGTTGTATGTTGTATGAGTGATGAGCCATTGGAAATACACATCGTGTTCGAACAGACAATGCTGATGCATTAGCAATATTACTTAGGATATATCCATATTCTACAGCTTTCAATTTAATCCAACCCTCAAAACATAATTGACATGACGTGCTGGGGTGTAGAAAAAAAAAGTCCACTTATGAGGCAAGCGTACAGATGAATACCTACTTCTACTCTTACGGTAGCAAACTCGAGAAGTGCGTGCGATATTATAAACACAACGCTGGAACACTGGACATAAACATGCAATTAAGGAGGATGACAGATATGTCGTTGTTTGACGCCACGAAGCCATTGCTGGTTGTTTCCAGATTGGTCGGAATCAATCCGAAATCAAACTGGCATAAAGTGTACACGGTCTTTGCTATGACATGTGTGCTTTCGATGATTTGTTACACTTGGTTCGTCTACATCAGGATGGATTTTCAACATCGCTACTTAAATGTGTTCGTGTATGCTTTGGAAGAGGCATGTCGCATAACTTCGCTCATCATTATCTGGAGCCTAAGCTTGTTCGATAAAAAGAGGTAATTCCATTTGCCAAATTTTGTAAATCGTTCCAATATCTATTCGATTATGAATTCCAGATTCATGGTTCCGTTAGAGGACTTCGCCAGTGTCGACAAAAACTTGAAAAGTTTAAATGGATTCCTAGACAACAGTGGCACTTACAGGTGACCGTGTCTTATCATTTCTTATCTAACAAAGAAAGGGACAGTATAGTATCACAAATAGATGTACGTTTCGAAACTATTTGAATCACCTGAAAACACTACCCTATAGGTACTAAAATGCATAATTACTTCGAATGATTGAAATAGTTTCGAAACATACCTCTTCGTCAAACCATTGTCCCCTGTTAAGTGATCTGACTATCTGCGGTTGGACCGTAAAGTACAAAAAAAAAAACGCTTGTCAAGTCACGATTGGCCCAAAATGTATGCTTTGGACTTCAGAGATAGGACTGTTCTAAAGTTTATCTTGAAAACTTGCAGATATATTCAGAAATAACATTTGGCATCCCATTTCTTGGGCCAAGACCAATCAGAGAATATGTAGTTTTAGCCAGTGCTAGCGGAAAATGAACTGAGAATTTGCAGGTACCAAATCGTACTGGCCATCTACGTGGGGCTGATACTATTATTACTCGGGCCGGTGAAATTCAGCTTAAGCATAATACCGATGTTGAACAGTCAATTCTACGAAAATTACGTAATGAATTGGTGCTACAACTTGACAGTCATGATTGTCTGCGTTGTAGCGGACTGCTCGTTTTTATCGACTCTGTCTATAATAAAAAAGAGATTCAACACAATAAACGGGATTATTGATCGTGCTCGAAAGAGGGGCTCAAACTTGAGGATCAATTTTCTAGAAGTCTCCAGGTAATTAAACTTGCATGTATGAGTGATTTGAATATGTAGTAGTTACGAACTTACACTACGGTTAATGAAGGGAAAGAAATCTATCTAGTATACCGTGACAATTTTTCCATCCCGTTTGCTCCGTGTAGTGATTTTACTAGAAACATCTAGTGATCAGTTACTAAACTGCTGCTAACGAGTTTTGGGTTTGTATCCCTGGCGTTCCGCATCCTGAGAGTGTCACGGTATATAGGGTAAGGTGAGTAAATGCGCATTGGCACGGATTGATGGATCTCTGAGTATTTGCCATCGTACTTCATGAAAAGATTCGAATCTTAGTAAATCATGGGTAGGGGAGACTGGAGTCAGATGAAACACGAAAATTAATATTGTAGATAACTCACAATCCATTAACAATACTGTGCTGCAATTTTGAACACATATTCTTTACACTGTTTACAACATAGCACCAATAGTTTAATTTTTTTGAACAAACAGTTCTAGAGATAAAAATCATGAATGATGAGCAAGCGATATGTTGCAATCGACACCTCACTGGTGTCAGTTGAAACACCATCTGAGAGTCAATTGAAACAGCTTTGAAACGAGCGCAGTATAGCGTGTTTGGAGGAAAATTTGGAACTTTCGTGCTGGATTCGTCGCGGCAAGATTGCGAGCGCTCGGAAAAATGAGCAACGTTCAATTTTTTTTTTTTCAATTTTTCTACGTCCCTATGATTTATAATTGGATAGAGTGTTTCAACTGACACCGTACGACACTGTTTCAATTGACACCCGCGCCATAATTTTTATTCTTAACTATTTATCGAAATGGTTTTGATGTATGGATAAAATGCGAATGTTATATGTTGAACATCGCAGTCTAACGGACTTATTGATGTAGTGCACTCGTCATTAAACGTAATATTGACTATGCAATCAAGAAATATTCTGACGTGAACAAATTTACTTCGCGAAAATTCGAGGACGAATTTTTTTCAAATGAGCATAGCCAGGGCATTTTGTTGAACTTAAGTCTGAAATTTTTATCATACGTTTGTCGTGTGATGAAGTGACTGATTGGCCATAAAATTTCGATAAGTAATATGAAATAGTGAGCTAAGAGGATGTGTTTCAATTGACTCTGTATTTCATCCGACTCCAGTCTCCCCTATACATTGGGTTGGTCGTTAAATGGAAAATCATGTAAGATGGCCGTAAATCGACTCAAAATGTGGAAATAGTAGGTACTTTTCGATACAAGAGCGCAAAAGCAGTAATTCGCGTACGAGTGTGAAGGCCCGAACGAGCCCGGAGGCGAGCCGGAGGTAGCGAGTGAGGCGCATTCACACGAGTAAGGGATATTGCTGCCTTGGGCTCGCATATCAAACTCTATTTTTCTCGACACATGCAACGAAAGGTCCTCGACTGTGTGCCGTCTGCGGGAACGCTAGCAGGTTTTAGCGTACCGGTGGGCGAAAAACCTTTGCGCGCCATGCAGCGGTGCGCAAAAGTCTGCTTTGGGTGCCTGTAGACGGTGCGCAAAGGAGGACTTTGGCCGCATGTGTTAAGAAAAAATAATTCTCTAATTTGTTCAGATTCTTCTTCTGAGCCCTGATTGGCCTTATTTTCACATATATTTTTTTCATTCGTAAAAATACTAATTTAAGTAATTTTTAGATTAAAAATTGAATCAACAAACCTGAATCGAATGATGAACGATAATATTCATATTTCTGTAAAGCATAGTCAAAATTCGTATATGACCGGTTATTTCATGCAAGTCGTGGGGGTTTTAATTTTTTTTAAATTTAAACTTCGACGATGTAATCGAAACTTTTGCGAAAGAAAAGGCCAGGAAAAAAAATTCCGAATAAAAAAAGCGCAAACAAAAATTGTTCGTCTATTCTATTCATTTTCCTCTTTATGCGGCCATACGCTAGATTGACGAAATAAAGCCATGTGGGGGGCCCACTGGGTTACTGTATAGCCCCCAGCCTCAAAATTTTTGATTCGGCGCTGTCTATATTGGAACGCGCTGGTTCTCCTCAAATATTTGCATCTAAATATTATGTGAGCGTTAAGAGCGACCACAATAAGCGATCTGGTTTGAACTATAAAACCAACATGAACAATGACTTTTAAGATTACTGTATCTGCATCTGCAACTAGCACTACACGATCATGCCTTGCGTAAAGAAGCGATGAGCTTTTCGGCCAAAACTGCTGGTTTCTTATTAATATTGCTCCAATAATTTATCATCATCAAGATTGAGAAAAAATGTTTCAAATCTGCTGATTCATATTTAATCAATTTACCCTACTTGCAATAAGAATTTTTAATCTATGGTTTAGGCCAACCGTTATTGGAGACCTCAGAATATTGAGAAAACAATATCACGAGTTGTGGGGCATTGCAAATCGGGTAGGTCAAACATATTACATATATAAAGTCAAGGACCTAGGTGTGAGAGTCATTCGGCTCGGATTAATATCAATAACGGCAATAAGTTCGAACTGAAATTTGAGATTGTTTTCAAATCGTTGGTAAATTAAAAAAATTCAGGTAGAAAATAGACCCAAGAATCGACGAAGAATAATTTTTCATATTAACAAAGTATCATGCTTCCGTAACGGGGTGCACGAAGGTGGCCGAATATTTCAGGCCTACAACTGAAAACATGATTTAGAAATTTTCTGGACATAAGAATGTTCGCAGAACAATCAGAGATGCTAATTGGACTTGAAAGATTTTAGCGGGAGTTATATAGTTGAATTATGAAAGGAATACATAACTTTGAAAACGATTCAAGTTTACTCCAGCCGTTTTCACGCCGAGGTTCACTATCGCATTCATTTCATAAGCAAGATATTAGATATATAGTAAATCCTACGCAAAGATCGAGCACATACCTATATCAATTTTTAAATACATTCACGTTTCGATAACAATCTTACCCATTGTTGAACAAGGTAAATGCAGCCTATGGTCCGCATCTCCTTGTGGGAGCGACGACTTCGTTGGCGCTGATAACCAGCAAACTCTGGATGAGTTACGTGCTATCCATGAATCCCAACAGTGACCGTCCCCAGTCCATTGTCGAGAGCATTATCTGGGTAACATTCTACGTCATGAGAATGTTGTTTTTAGTTAATACCAGTGAGCTTACGGTCGCTGAAGCAAAGGCTACAGCCATTGTGCTCCAGGAGCTCGAAATGGAA
Source organism: Tenthredo livida (assembly GCA_963992785.1). Taxonomy (NCBI): domain Eukaryota; kingdom Metazoa; phylum Arthropoda; class Insecta; order Hymenoptera; family Tenthredinidae; genus Tenthredo; species Tenthredo livida. The sequence continues at coordinate 9,796,866 of OZ023073.1, forward strand.
GGCGACTTCGACCTTGCGACGAATGGTGAGGTGAGTCAAGTTCTCAAACAATTTTTGGATTCATTATTTGAAAGTTAGAAAGTTATACTACAATCTACATCGAGGGTGTCGCATTATCGAATGAAATGTATTATTTGAATGAATAAAATTTTTCACATGGTTTTTTTTTCATAGATTAGAAATTTCCTAACCCAGCTTCAATTCGAAATACCAAAATTTACAGCGTCCGGATTTCTTGACATCGACTCAACCCTGATTTGCGGTGTAAGTAATCACTGCAGTTTTACAGATTCACCGGATTATAATACTGGTGATCTCGGCATTTCTTCTTTCAGATATTGGGTGCGGCATGTACGTATCTGGTCATCTTGATACAAATTGCCACAAATCCTTCCGTCGAAAGTACTGGCCGCAACAACGACAACTGTATGCACTCCGATAATTAACGGGATCACCTATGTGAATGAAGCCCTGATAGTTGATAAAAGTTCTCTTCTAAACGTAGATAATTCTTGTGTAGAAACCAGAAAATATAACAATGTAAGGTAATAGTCCAGTCAAATAGGCCTAAAGTGAAGAATTTTTGAGGGGTAGATCGATTTTTTAGGTGAAGGTAGGTGAATGGATACTGAATGATACCCCAATGCAATTTTTGCCCCCCCGCTCCCGGCGACCCTTAGATTCAGGGGATCAAATGTTCAGAATCTCAATATCTCCAGAACTAACCACCCGATCGTAAAATGTTTTGAACTAAAGTTATTCTAAATAAAATAAAAACACAAAAAGTTATATCAAGTTCAACCCCGTATTGCTACAAATAAGGGCGTTAAACCGATGTAGAGATTCGGGGTTGACACATGCGCAGAACATTAGTGAAAGCGTGTCAGTGAGTGCGAGTGGTGCAGCATGTAGCTTTGTCTTTCTTTTCCAGTGGTTAACCCCGAATCTTTACATCGGTCTAGAGCCCTTATTTGTAGAATTATGGGGTTGAACTTGATATAACTTTTTGTGTTTTTTTTCATTCAGAACAACTTTTGCTCGAAACATTTTACGATCGGGTGGTTAGTTCTGGAGATATTGAGATTCTGAACATTTGATCCCCCGAATCTAAGGGTCGCCGGGGGCGGGGGGCAAAAATTTCATTGGGGTATCATTCAGTATCCATTCACCTACCTTCACCTAAAAAATCAATCTATCCCTCAAAAATTCTTCACTTTAGGCCTATTTGACTGGACTATAACGTGAGACCACCGGGTTTCAAACTTCTTTTTTTTATTTGCACATGAACGCAGAGGCCGATTTTGCTACCTGTTTTCGGGGAGCAAAGAGCGGTTTCACCGACGGGAAAGTCTTTCTTCCCGCAAAATCTTTCCTCCCGCAAAGTCTATCTTCCTTGAAAGTATTTCCTCCCAGTGCCACTCGGTCAGCAGCGCCACATCGCTTGAAATATTTGAATAACTTACGACTATGAGTCTACTGTTTAATCAATAATTCTTCAGTTGTTTGTGTAATCTTTCATGTAATCTCCAATATAGTTCATTTAATTAATTAATTAATAATAACATTCTTTTGATTAATTGAACTATAGCCAAGTCTTTTAATCATAACTTTAATTGATTAATTAAAAATTAATCGGTAAAACCGCTATCCCCTTTATTTACAGTCGAAATAATCCGAAAACAACAAAATTGTGCAAAAAGTACACATATCAAGCTGAGTAATCACTTAATTAATCAACAACCCAAGCCAGCTTGAATGGTGCATCTAGTCAAATTCCCCGCGGAGAATTTGACCCAAGATTGTCCCTTCGTCCGACCCCCAAGCCCCTACCGCGGCTTCAATTATTGGTTTCACGCTTAGACCTGCCAAGTAAAGCGACAAGGATAGCATTAGCGATGTATATAGACACATGAATATATATGTATGTCTCATTCGTGCTAACACTTGCAATCGAGTAGGCGTTATGATCGAGAGAGTTATGCCACAGAGGCTATGGGCCACATAAACGCAGCAACACGACTTGGGAACGTTTACTCCACTAGTGAATCACAGTTTCCTTGTCTTACCAATGCTCGAGTATTATCCGTCCTTTTCCCATTACTCGGCGGAAGTCCTCACAATGCTTCAGCATAGGCAATGCGCAGTCAATCCTGGAACGGTTATGGTCTAAGGTTTCACGCCGTACGGGTAGAAAAGGTACCCGTCCGCCGTACAGTTATAGAGATCAGTGATACCAACAGAACAAGCGCACCTCGTGTGGCGCCGCCCTTTCGGCCGAATCAAGAAATTCGGAGATGCCGGAGTGTCAACAGCTGTTCATCAGTGTACGCATGGATACGCTTTTCGTTCATACAATTAATCTAATTTATTCAGATGAATAATGCCAGCCAAACGATATTGTTGTGTCGTTGGGTGTAACAACTCCGAGCAAAATAGTCGTCACTTGACCTTTCATTCTTTTCCCAAAAGAAGTTGGGAAATTGACAGAAGAAATAAGTGGATACAAGCCATCGGACGATTGTAAGTATGCATTTTGTTCAGTACATTTTTCATTCGAATGAATTCGTCATATTTATACGTATGAGTAATTCCACGTTAAACCGGGCAGCTTTCGGACCTCGATGTTACTGTTTTCGCTATAATTTTTTTTACGGGTTCTATGAAACAAATAAATTTATCAAATAATTTTTTTTTTTTTTACGGCCCCATTTTCCAAGTGACACGGGGGTGAAATTCAGCAAAAAGAGCCAAAAATTGAAAACATACTCCCCTTCAAACTGTCATATTTTTGATTGTATTCGTCCTAGAGACTTCATTCAAGAACACTATTATTATACATATATTTATTTAATTCTGCGGTAACAAACAATTATTTTTGTTATAAACAAATATATTATTAAAACGTGATTTTCAAAGCAAGAACCACGCGATAAAATTCTGAAAAAAATATGAAATTCTCTACAAAATTGTCAGGTCAACGGAATGGAGAACCGATAGAAACCAGGTTGAAACGATCCATTTATAAGTGAAGGTGCGCGCTGCCGCTGAAAGACCCGGCTCGGATACCGTTTTCCGGTGGCAGTGCACGCCGTCGCTTATATTAAATCGTTTCAACATGGTTTCCATCGCTCATCCATCCTATTTACTTAACGATTTTGTAGAGAATTGATCGAAGAGTGTTTTACTGTAAAACGAAAAAATGAACTAAACTCAAACAATTCAAAAAATAACTTCAATCGAAATTCAAACACAAAATCTGACTATAAAGACTCAACAGATAGTTCTAATTCAACATCATGGAGGAACCGGGATTCCCCTTCCAATTCTCAACCTTCTATTTCAAAAAACTGAACTCTGGTGATACCGCGGGGCTTAAATCATCAGAAGAGCTTTATATTGGTGGCCCTAATAATTTTAATTCTAATCTAACCCAATTTTTATTAAGAGGTCTCCGTCAAACCGGACTATACACTCGGGGTACCATGAATGGTGTTAATTGTCTCCGGGTTGTAGATACCGGGGCGGAGGTTACAGTAGTCCGTTCGAATCTTTTAGATTCCGCTAAGGATGATTTCCATTCAACCTCTTTACGTACAGCTACAGGACAGACCACTCCAATTTTGGGACAGCGATCTGTTCAGATAAATGTAGCTGGATTTATTTCTTCGCCTCATAAGGTTTTTTTAGCTGACATAGAGGACGACAGTATTTTAGAGTTAGATTTTCTGTCGGCACATGAGTGTATTATTTCCACAGGCACCAATTCATTGAAATCTGGTAGTCACCAGATCCCTCTTTTATCGACTCGTCGTTCTTCTAATACTACTTTTGATGATGCTCCTAGCTTACGTAACTTAATTCAATTTCCTCAAGGTCTTGAGATTTTATCTGAAATTTCGTCAAAAGGTGGAAATGAACAACAGGATATGCAAGAAGAGAAAGATACAACTTCAACATTAACCTCTACTCCTTTTGAAGATCTCTTGGAAAGGTCTGTGAAAGACCTACAAGGATCTCAAGTTGAAGATTTTAAATCTCTGATGGAGAATTTTCAAGATTCTTTTGCCAAAAATTCAGGAGATATTGGACGATGTATGCTAGTGAAACACAGGATTGATACCGGGGATAATGTTCCTTTCAAACAAGCAGCCAGGAGGCTTCCTCTCAACAGGAGGGAAGAGGTCAACAAGCTAGTTGAAGACATGCTAGCCAATGACGTAATTGAACCTTCCTCCTGTCCTTGGGCATCTCCTATTGTTCTAGTTAACAAGAAGGATGGATCAAAACGCTTCTGTATAGATTACAGAAAGCTTAATGAAATTACTAAGAAAGACTCCTACCCCCTACCAAAAATCGAAGAAACTTTAGATCTTTTAGCCGGAGCTCAATGGTTTAGTACCATTGATCTTCAGAGCGGTTGTTGGCAAGTCGAAATGGATCCTGCCGATAAAGAAAAAACCGCTTTTGTTCCCGGTCTTGGGGGATTATGGCAATTCAAAGTCATGCCTTTCGGTTTATGCAATGCACCTGCTACGTTCGAAAGAGCCGTGGAGACGACTCTTCAAGGACTGTCTGGAAAGATTTGTCTCGTCTATTTAGATGACGTCATCGTTTTTGGGAAAACTTTCAAAGATCAAGTTGACAATCTCCGACAAGTTTTTCAACGATTGCAACAAGTAGGACTCAAGATGAGTCCAAAGAAATGCCACCTATTCAAAAACAGAAGTGAACTTCTTGGGACATGTAGTTTCAGCTTCAGGAGTCAAAACAGATTCATCGAAGATAGAGGAAGTCTCAAATTGGCCTTGCCCCATAAATAAGGACCAAATACGAAGTTTTATTGGATTATGCACCTATTTTAGAAGATTTGTAAAAGGATTTGCTACCGTCGCTAGACCTCTTCATCATCTTACTGGACTCAAGACACCTTTCGACTGGAATCAAGATTGCGAAGAAGCTTTTATTCATTTGAAATCCTGTTTAACTTCCTCTCCGATCTTAGCTTATCCAGACGTTAACCTTTCATTCATTTTAGATACCGATGCTTCTTTAACAGGCATAGGTGGAGTTCTATCTCAGATTCAAGAAGGTCAGGAGAAAGTTATTAGCTATTTCAGTCGAGTTCTTAATAAAACGGAAAAGAACTATTGTGTCACTCGGAGAGAACTTTTAGCTGTAGTCAAATCTGTTTCTCATTTTCATCATTTTCTTTACGGGAAGAAATTTTTAATTAGAACTGACCATGCTTTATTAAGATGGTTGCTTTTATTCAAAGCACCAGAAGGTCAAGTCGCTAGATGGTTAGAGACTCTAGGTCAGTATGAATTTGATATTCAACACCAGGCTGGGACTCTTCATGGGAACGCCGATGCTTTATCCAGAAGACCCTGCGATGATTCTTCTAACTGCACGCAGTGTATTCGCCTAGAAAAACAACAGGTTCCTTCAGTCAAAATCAGAATGATTTCTCTTGATGGAGATAAAGAAGATTGGCAGACTCTTCAGATAGAAGATGAAATACTATCTCAATTGAGAAGTTGGAAAGAAGCTGGTATCAAACCAGATTGGCAAAGAATTTCACCATCAACATCTCAAGATTTACTGGGCACAATGGGATTCCATCCACATTAATGAAGGATTATTATGTAGAAAATGGAAATTACCAGATAATTGCGAATAGATGGCAAGTTTTAGTTTTAGTAATACAACTAGTTCATAAATTGATAATTGTTACTTATTCAATAAAAGAAAGTAATGAAATGACTTCGTTATTTTTTACTCATATGGTTTGATGAAAAGATGTGGCAACAGCGCGCTGTTATGTGAATATGTATAAGACATTTGGATACACATGCATTGAAGATATAAAGGGAAATTTTGTGAAAAAAATCTAGCAAAATGGAAAAATTAATTCCTCATCTCGTATTTTCTTTAAATTATATTTATATCTCTTTCTTTTCGCTCTGCTGCTCCCGCGACGCTGCCAAACTTTCAGTAATATGTATCACGTCGATAAACGAGATTGAAAAATCAAGTTTAACTTCAATTATTTCAATAATTACATCGGTAACGGTATATTGTTGATATGTTAAAATATTCCATAAGTATTCAACTTTACTACGCGTGGTTTTTTATTCCTTGAACTTGGGCGATTAATAGTGAAAATAATAAAACAAGTCATGCCGGTAGCTTGTCAGCCATAAGAGCCTGTGTATAAGAACTTTAAAAACGTCATATTTAAAACTATTTTTCTAAGAAACTAGACGGTGGATCGTTCTCAAATTTTGAGAATACACCAATGAAGTATTCATTTGTATGTAAACGAAGTTTCAAATCTTAAACTTGGAAAATTCGTTTTACATAAGATTCGCTCGAACCTCCTTAATAAGATTTTCAGATTTTTCCTTCGAACGGATCTAGTATTCTGAGGTTGGAAATTGGTACCAAAAATGCATCCATCCTGGACCCCTCTTTCCTGTTTTTCCAGTTCCCCTTAGATAAGATCGTTCCAATTTTATTAATCCATTTAATTTTGATTCTCCAGACAAATATAATTAAATATCGCCTTATGTCTTACCCCTTTCGAAAGGGATTTTGCATATTTTTACGCATAGATCTCACATTTGTCTTCCCATCTAGGTCGTTCTTTAATTAACTCTTTGAAGAGGTTACTATCTTGGCGGATTTGGGATGAAGGATCGTACTACTTCTCCTGAACTCTTGTCCCATATGCCATCCTGTCACCTCCTTTTTCCAGTACCTAATTTTCACATCCTAAACCTACGTTCTTCTGGGTTCTTCTTGCAAGAAAGAACACTTCAAAGAACATTTTTATATTAAAACTTACAGTTTGATAGTTTTTAACCTACATACAATTTGACTACTAGACATTTTATTTTTATTTTTAGATTTTATTTTTGATTCTGACTCTATTTCGTTTTTATTTTTCAAGAGTCGGGTCGCCTCTTTTCCTAAGGGGGGGGGGGGGGTAGTAGTAGTAGTAGTAGTAGTAGTAGTAGTAGTAGTAGTAGTAGTAGTAGTAGTAGTAGTAGTAGTAGTAGTAGTGTTACGAGGGTTGATTCAACCCTCAAATCTAGTTCACATGGTCTAGTAGTCATCTTAAATAAAAAATGTTAACATATACCATTTGTTCGCTGTTACCAATTGCTATTCAATTTTTATATACAACTAGTCTTGTTCTAGACCCTAACTCGAACGCACGTATTTTCAATACAACCCACATTCTCCAAAATACCAATCCTTGCATTATTTCGTGAATTCACTTACTTATTAATCTCTCAGAGACCCACTTAATATTTACGGACTACCTTAAAACTAAATTCCGTAATAATATATTTGTCTATAACAAATAAAATTGTTTGTTACCGCAGAATTAAATAAATATATAATAGTAGTGTCATTCAATAGCTTTGAAATGGTTCTTGAATGAAGTCTTTAGGAAAAATACAATCAAAGATATGACCGTTTGAAGGGGGGGGGGGGGTGTTTTCGATTTTTGGCTCTTTTTCCTGAATTTCACCCCCGTGTTACTTGGGAAATAGGAGCCAAAAAAAAAAATTGTTTGATAGATTTATTTCTTCCATAGAACGAGTTAAACAAATTATAGCGAAATCGGTAACACAGGGGTCATATTTTGATTTATTTTGTCCGGTCTGACGTGGAATGAGCCGTACATGTAACAGTAGGATCATATTACCCCTGACGGCTTTTGATATACGCAGATTACCCCATATGTTCACCGTACAAACACGGTATAGGTATAAGGATTGTCAGAAGACCGTAACAACACGTTCTTTTCGCTATAACATAAACACGGTATTTTTGAGCCGAATATGATCAAATTTTAAACGGTACAGAGTAAAAAAGATTAACTTGAACCAAGAAATTTGTTTTGAAGAACCGAAAATCTCCCGAGCGAAGTAAAAATTCTCTGAGACGAATAAAAACTTTCTTGATCCAAGAAAATTTTCTTGGTTCCAGAGAATTTTTACTTCACTCGAGAGATTTTTGGTTGGTCAAAAAAAATTGCTTGGCTCAAGATAGCATTTTTTTCTGTGTAGGTATTCGTAGGTAAGTACGGTATGAAAACCGAATGTTCAACGGTTACAAAATACTTAGTTTTCAAAAAAATATTCATTCAATAATGTTTTTACAAAAGGATCGCAACGAAATTACTAATGGTCGGTTTCACCAACAACAAATAACTTTTTTTCGTCAATTGACTTTATTCACTGATTTAGGAATTACATTTTTCACATTGAAAACATAGTTTTATCGGACTAATTATGTTAAAAAACGTTATTTTTATCAAAAGCGTTGTAAGTACGCATACATACGGTACGAACTTTGTTCATTTTCGGCCCAAAACTACCATATTTAAACCATTTACACGTACTATAACGATAGTTACACAGTAAAAATTTTCGCGTCATTTTTAACATAAAGTCTTTGTGTTAAAATTTTTGTGTTAAATATTTAACACTTTTTAGTGTCAATTTAACACAATACAATTGTGTTATTCGTTCACATTTTTATTTAACACAAAAAAGTGTTATTTCGACAAGTTGTCAACTAGTACATTTCAGTACGAGTATACGGACAGGCTTTTTTGACGAAACGAGAGGTTTACGGCTGGAGCCAAAGGCAAGTGCTGTAACGAGGTTCGTCAAAAAGCCTTTACGTGCAAGTAACGATTATTATTTTTCGTCACGAAAGCCGAGAAATCGAGACGAAATTGCGATATTTTAAGGGGGGGGGATACCGGATGTGTTACCGACACCGCCTATATCTCCGAAACGGGGCTATCAATCGACTTGTCCTTGCGGCAGTCGATGTTTGACGAGTAATGGGTTCAAACTGGTACGTTTGATCGGATGAAATCGGATTTTTTTTTTTTTTTTTTATCGAAAAGCGTGGTCGTGCCATTTATTTCGACTTATATCAAAGCCTACGGATCGAAAATGCAAAATCGGCTTCCTGAGCCCGATTCTGTATGGCATTCCGAACACAACCATCCAAAAACATCTTTGGTTTCGACAACGATGAAGAAACCACATCTAATCTACGTTTTTGTGGTAATTTTCGCGATTGTCAAGGGCCGTGAGCGAAAATGGCCGCTCACGGCTGTTGATATGATGTGGTGGTTCGCAGAACGCCCGTGAGATGTCGCCGCACGCCCATTTAAGCTTCTTCTTTTACCACCGCTGTTACGTTGGTACACCGTGTAAAAGGTAAAAAGAGAAGCTTAAATGGGCGTGCGGCGACATCTCACGGGCGTTCTGCGAACCACCACATCATATCAACAGCCGTGAGCGGCCATTTTCGCTCACGGCCCTTGACAATCGCGAAAATTACCACAAAAACGTAGATTAGATGTGGTTTCTTCATCGTTGTCGAAACCAAAGATGTTTTTGGATGGTTGTGTTCGGAATGCCATACAGAATCGGGCTCAGGAAGCCGATTTTGCATTTTCGATCCGTAGGCTTTGATATAAGTCGAAATAAATGGCACCTCCACGCTTTTCGATAAAAAAAAAAAAAAAAATCCGATTTCATCCGATTAAACGTACCAGTTCGAACCCATTACTCGTCAAACATCGACTGCGCAAGGACAAGTCGATTGATAGCCCCGTTTCGGAGATATAGGCGGTGTCGGTAACACATCCGGTATCCCCTCCCCTTAAGGTTAGAATGATGAAAATAAATTTGCGTGATTTTTAATATAAAGTTGTGCAATTTTTAACATAAAAGTGTGTTATTATTTTAACACAAAACGTTTATGTTGAAATAACACAAAAATTTGTGTTAAATTTTTTTTACACAAAATTTATGTTAAAAATGACGCAAAAATTTTTACTGTGTAGTTAGTTAGTTAATCCTTTAACGACTTATCGCCTTGTACAGGCATGTAGTCGACTATAACGATGGTAAGAGGGTAACCAGCCGGTATATCCACGGTAGCTGAAAGTATATTGAGCGTATATCCAAAGCCGTCAGGGACATATTGAGAAAATAGAGAAATCAGTGGGGTTGAATGCGCAAAGCTCTTCCAGGTGGCGCTAACGAGCCAATTATGTAGCCACATCAAACCAGAAAACTGTTAAACCCGCTCACGTTTTTTTCTCTGCCTCAATAATGCTTCGAAGAATCTGAAATTTGGCAGAACGTCAAACTTGTCTTTCGAAGTCGAGAATCACCATTTTCACGCTCTGGAACTTCGACACTTTTATCCCTGAAAATCGCCCAATTTTTTGTGAAATACTTATGATTATAGGGTAGACGTATGCCAAATTTCAGATTTTTTTTTTCAGATTTTCAAAGAAAAAAAATAATGCATTGAGCCCGAGTTTCCATGTAAATTAAATAGGAAACTTCACTGCCCTGTGGGCAGTACTTTGAGTTGAACTACACCCTCTAAACATGAATAAGTGAAAATTTCACAAATAAGTGAATATTCACTTATTTGTGAAATTTTCACTTATTCATGTTTAGAGAGCAGACTTCAACTTTTGCGTACTTTTTAAAAAATTTATTTGCAAACTTTTTCCGCCTTGTCCACAGAAAATTTCAAAAACACCCCAAATAAGGACCACCCTAATGAGTATTACGTTCATAATCGCGCACGAACTTGCAAGTCTCACCGAAGCGAGCGAGCATCCGCCGCCCCCTAAAATCTGCCGCCCTTAGGCCGCGGCCTATACGGCCTATTGGCAAATCCAGGACTGATACATGTCTGTTATTAGTGTGTGTCAGTGACTATGTGTGCAAATGTACGCGCGTCACTAATGGGGCTTTTATTTGAATTCTGAAACAACCAGCATGCTCTCTAAATTTTTGGGAGTGAAAAGTTCACTCTTTTGTCTTGGAGTTGCACGATTTTCAATCCAAGAAAGTGAATTTTCACTCCCTTGGATTGAAAATCGTGCAACTCCAAGACGAAAGAGTGAATTTTTCACTCCCAAAAATTTAGAGAGTGCGCTTCCGAAGGCGCGATACCGCTTCAGTCCAGTCAACTTCGCCTAAAGTGAAGACTTTTCGAGGGGTAGATTCATTTTTTTAGGTGAAAGTAGTGGAACGGATACTGAATGACACCCCAATTCCCCCAAAACCCCGCTGCCGGCGACCCTTGGAAACAGGGGATGAAATTTTTAGAATCTCAATATCTCGAAAACTAACGTCTGGATCGTAAAATGTTCCGACCAAAAGTTGTTTCGAATCAAAAATTTAACAAAAAGTTACATCAAGTTCAATCCCGTATTTTTACAAATAAGGGCGTCAAGCCGATGTACAGATTCAGGGTTGACGCGCAAACAGTATAATTTCTAAAAATCGTAAGAAATACAAATCAGTTTATTCTTCGGTTTTCTCAGACATATATCGAACCGGAATGAGTTTCTGGCTAGAATTCACACTGTTTGCGCGTCCACCCCGAATATTTACATCGGTTTAACGCCCTTATTCATAGAAATATGGGATCGAACTTGTAACTTTTTGTGTATTTCTTGATTCGGAACATTTTACGATCAAGACGTTAGTTTTCGAGATATTGAGATTCTAAAAATTTCACCCCCTGTTTCTAAGGGTCGCCGAGGACGGGGGGCAAAAATTTCACTGGGGTATCATTCAGTATCCGTTCCACTACCTTTACCTGAAAAATGAATCTACCCCTCAAAAGGTCTTCAATTTATAGGCCATTTTGACTGGTCTACTTGTGTTATGTGGCTCGCTAGCGCCAAATTTAACAGTTTTACCGGTAGCCAACCCCATTGTAGTTATCATTTATTATTTTGTTTTGTTTCTTTCGTAGTACTGCAGATGGGAAGCCATTTTGTGTATTTCTTGATTCGGAACATTTTACGATCAAGACGTTAGTCTTCGAGATATTGAGATTCTAAAAATTTCACCCCCTGTTTCTAAGGGCCGCCGAGGACGGGGGGCGAAAATTTCACTGGGGTATCATTCAGTATCCGTTCCACTACCTTTACCTGAAAAATGAATCTACCCCTCAAAAGGTCTTCAATTTATAGGCCATTTTGACTGGACGACTTGTGTTACGTGGCTCGCTAGCGCCAAATTTAACAGTTTTACCGGTAGCCAACCCCATTGTAGTTATCATTTATTATTTTGTTTTGTTTTTTTCGTAGTACTGCAGATGGGAAGCCATGGCAGCCAAATGCGAACAGTCGCATCTGTAGTGCTCATTTTGTTGGAGGCAAAAAATCAACTACTGAAAAAAGTCCGTCCTATATCCCGACAATTTTTCCACCTGTTTATGAAAGACAGGCCTTGTCCCAAACGGCTGTGGCTCGACAGGATCGACTCCAAAGACGGATCCAAAAATCAAAAACACCGAAAGATGTTGTTAAACTAGAAGAACAACAAGACGATAATCTTGAAAACAATATTGACATGGGTAGAAATATTTATTAACGTAATGTATTTGAGAAATAGTCATTCAATACATTATGAAATAAGGAATAATTCCTGCACTTCCAGGCTCAGATGAAATACTGGAGAAACCAGAAAGTGTCAGCATCAGCTGTCAAACAGATATTTATGAAGAAGAAGATAATTCACCGGCCAACATCTTATTTTGCTATCAAAATGAGAGGAATGAAGCTTCTACCCAAACAAATATTCACATTCGGAAGCCGAAAAAGAATGAGAGAGTTATAGTTAGTAACCTCAAAACTGTTGTAACTAAATCTTGTGGACCGGATGAGATGATAAATTATGGTTTCACTCGATTTTCTGATATTAAGACAGATGAAATAATGACACAGCTGTGCGGGGTATCGCGTCAATTCTTTTCTGTGTTGCTGAGTCTTATCACTTTCAAACAAGCCGGCCAACCATTCTATTATAAAGTTTTGACTAAGGAGAATAGATTACTTCTTTTTTTAATAAAAATGAAATTGGGCATTTCCTTTTGCGCTTTGGCTGCTGAATTCAATATACATACCACTACTGCTTCTAAAATTTTCTTTGAAATGCTAACCACTTTGACATTCAAAACCAAAACTTGGATTTTTTGGCCACCCAAAGAGAGTATTAGAGAAAATCTGCCGCCTGCATTTCGAAAATATCCGAATTGCCGATGTATAATTGATTGTACAGAAATAATTACTGAAACCCCACCAACTGTGCCACAACGCGTCTTAATGTATTCGAACGACAAGTCACGTTTCACAATGAAATATCTCATTGCTATCACCCCAGATGGTCTTATTTCTAAATTGTCGAAAGGGTATGGAGGAAGAGCTACCGATAGCTTCATTACCAATGATAGTGGCCTTCTACAATTTATAGAACCAGGCGATACAGTATTAGCCGACAGAGACTTTCCTCAGATAAAATCTGAGTTACTGAAACGTGAAGCTGTATTGGTGGTACCTCCTTCTGCATTTGTTCCACAATTTAGTAACGAAAACGCAGAAAAAACACACAAAATCCCATCTGTTAGAATACATGTTGAACGCGCAATTCAACGAATAAAACTTTGTAATATTTTGAAGCTAATACCTGTAGAACTTTTACCACATATGGATTCGATCATGCACATGTGCTGTATTATTGCAAATAGTAAGCCACCGCAAATCAAAACTGAAGTGACGATCGATGAATAATAACATTTCACATAATTTCATAATGAAATAAGTATCTATATTTTAATCAGGTACATACACAGGGTGATTCATTTTAATCGCCTGGGGCCGATATTTCCGAAACTAAGCAAGATACGAAAAAAACTTCTGATACAAAACATTTAGGGTTCAGAGGGGGACAAAACTTGGTGGTATCAGTATTTCCGTAAGTGGAGCCATCGAGGTTGGGGGAAGGTCAATTTGGTTTTTTTAAACGGAATGACATATTTTTCTTTTCAGAATCTGGAAGAGCATCAGATTCTGCGCCAAAAAGTACTCACACACATATGGCCTAAGGTCAATGAGTAAGGAGTAACGAGGTCGCGGTGCAGCGCCCGCCAGCGTATCAATCTACAGATATCTTATTGTTATCGTGAGGAGACTTGAATATCCATGTTTTGAGGGATATGAAGGGATCAGATTATTTTTTACGTGGAGTTGCTAAGGGTCGATGAAGTGTAACTAGTTGCTTTTGATTTTGTTTCGTTTATCAATCGAACAACAAGTTTTTGTTCGGAATTATTTCATTGCGTTTTTTATTTTTTATTCTTTACTTTTCATTTTCACGTAAAATTTTTAATGTTTATTTCTTTTTTTTAATAATTCCGAACAAAAATTTGTTGTTCGAATAATAATCGAAACAAAATCAAAATCAATTAGTTACACTTTATTCACCTTCAGCAACTCCACCTGAAAAATAATCTGACCCCTTCATATCCCTCAAAACATGGATATTCAAGTCTCCTCACGATACCGATAAGATATCTGTAGATTGATACGCTGGCGGCGGGCGCTGCACCGCGACCGCGAGGCGCGGCCGCAGGTGTACTGTTTTGACCGGCTCTGCCTCGTTACTCATTGACCTTAGGCTATATGTGTGTGGATACTTTTCGGTGCAGAATCTGATGTTCTTTCAGATTCTGGAAAGAAAAATATGTCATTCCATTTCAAAAAACCAAGTTGACCTTCACCCAACCTTGATGGCTCCACTTACGGAAATACTAATCCACCAAGTCTTGTCCCCCTCTGAACCCTAAATGTTTTGTACGAAACTTTTTTTCGTATCTTGCTTCGTTTCGGAAATATCGGCCCCGGGCGATTAAAATGAATCACCCTGTATAGCACAGTTTAACGAAGTACGAGAGCTGTGACAAAATATCGTCAAGTAGAATAAGAGTATTACAATCCATTTAGCAAGCTATATACCTATATATATGAATATGACCTATGAAACGAATGATGTATTTCATAATAAAATAACGAATAAATGAATATGAGAAATCAAAGAAAAGTATACGTATATCTTCATCAAAATTATGTCATGATAAAACTGGCACTTCATTACATATTATCATTTTTTCTAAAACAATATCGGTAGAAAATACTTGAAGTAAAAAAAGTTCAATTTTTGGAATTAATTCTCTCAAAAAATGGTTCTCTCTTTCTCTACTTGTGTGGAACTGCTTGTATGAGATTCGCTTTTACAATTGAACTGGTCGCGATCTACACATAACATAGTTCCGAAACTATGCATTGACTGAACCAATGACATAACCGTGATATCGAAGAGATCAGGAGATACGTAACTGCGATATCGCTGTTACAAAGATGTATTTACTGGGATATATTATCATGTATGATAGTATATCTGATCATGCGCATGACATTATATAATTATTAATAGGGTCGTCCACGAATTTTTTTTATTTCATATTCCAGTAGTTCGGCAAAAAATAATTGGGACGTATTTTTTTCTTTTTTGTTTAAACAAAAATCGCAGTATATATAACGAATTGAAAACTACTAGTTTATGACGTCACCCATGTTGAGGTATATCTATATAGTCTAGTCGAGAAGTGAGTTTCCTGGGAAAAATAGTTCTAAGTCTCTTAAAAATATGAGCGATAGCTCATTCGATTCGGAATGCGATCCTGAAAAAGACGTATTTTTTTTTTCCCGAAAACAAAAATTGTAATTGTTATTAACAAAAAACAAACAAAAAAAACGACGTCTCCGATTTTTGACTATAACTAAAAAACTTTAAGAGATAACGAAAATTGGAAAAAAGCATCTTAAAGAGGAGGAAATTTCCAATGAAAAAGTCTCCACTCCCGGAACTCTATCTCCATTATTTATAATTTTAATTTGACGCTGAAAATAGGGTTCCGCGCGGCCGTTTCAGCACTGACGCGTCGCCGCTGAACAGAGAGTGCGATAGAAATTATTTTTTTTTTACTATTAAATATTAATTTTAAAATTTTTAAAAATTATGCTGTCATCAGAACACTCCAAAGAATCCAGCCCCGCAGAGAAAAATTTTTTAACTTCATTTTTCTAAAAGCTATGAAATTGTTAATTAACTCATTTTTTTCGGACTTCTGTTTTCATAAATGGCGACATAAAAGTTTAAATAATTGGCCTAAAATTTTTTTACTTCTTGGGAGCCCTTCTTATATGTATACTTAACAAGATTACGTAATAAAAGATTAAGAAAGTTTATTCATTTGTTTATAATAAATTTATTAAGTTCCAAAAAAATGATAAATGAAAAAAATTATGGTAAAAAAATTTTTTTTAAGGAAAATTATGTTATGGTTGTTTTCACATCGAACAATGACATTAATAAATGTTAACGGGATGTGATAGCCAGGGGTCGATAAAGTAGGGGGGTGTTTTTACCAATTTTTTTTGTTTTACTCGGCATTTCGCGACGAAGGCACAGAATGGATTTTCGCAGAGGCATTCGACGTATTATATGGTGAAGTATTGCCGTAGACGAATAAACGTATTGAAATCGAAAAATAGTTTGTTTTCGTAAATTACAATCTGTAAAATAGGGTAAAAAAATGGCCGCTCGGGGCTCGACTCTCATATGCTGACCTTATTATTCAAGTTCGCGCGGTATCCAGCACTGAAATGTATAGCGACGTCAATTCTACGACCTCGCACGAACCGAATGATCCGTTTATTTATGAATATTACTTGAAAATGGGAGCGTGAGTTGCAATGCTGCATTTCGTCGACTTCGACCGAGTCAAAGCGGGTCTTGACAGTTAGCGCGAGGGAAGAAAGAGACAGAAGACTGTGGGGTGAACTTCATACCGGTCAACATTGAACACGTTCAGTGTATGTAACTGTCAAAAACCGCTTCAAAAAATGTCATCATCAGCCCAATCATCAGTGGAAATAGAACATTTAAGCTTTTACTTAAGATTCTCTACCAAGGTTGTGTCTGGCTTCTTGTGATTAATATATAGTTCTTTCAGTTCTGTGAGAGTTACAAGGCATTCAGAATTGGTTTTATTCAACGTACAGTTGCCAGTTTTTGGGGGTTTCAATATACTGTACGATGATAAAATTTTATAAATTTGGAGAAACGTAGGCGTAGAAGGGTGGTCGTTGCATCCACCTGCTTGTCGTACCGTCCCAAAGAATTGCTGAAGTAAAAACAGAGACAACACACCAGTAGCAGTGAGAAAATGATAAAAATGAAGGGAGGTCACAGCCGTTCCAGTATAAGCAGTAAATGATGAAAAGAAACAGCGAGAGCAAAAGCAGTGCCAGCTAAAAGCATTTGTGACCAATTGCCCATCATACAACATCAAACCTCTAGTGGATCTTGATTGATTTCTCCTGAAAATACATGAGAATGTCCATTCTGAGTTAAATAGTCTGTGAGATCCATCGTCGATTTTAAAGTTACTCTCAAACCGTCAGCTGTTTGTGGTGTGAGGAAACAGTGTTTACTGATGATTCCCTGCTCAGCTTTAATCTCCCATTCATTGAGCTTACTCAGTGACTTGTCGAGTTCCTAGAGAGTGACACGGAGTATCAAAAAGTATAATCTATGAAAGACCATCTTTGAATTAGTTTATAGGTACTTTATAGTAATGGTTGTTCGGTTGTAGCCCTTGAGGTAATGGATTTGAGTCGTTCTCCTGGATATTACCCTTAGGGATTTTTATGTTCAATGCATCGAATAAATTATTTATCCACTCGCAAAAAGCAATGGTTTCTTCACAGTCATTGAGACTTGGAATTCGGTATTGATAGAACCGTAAACCTTGCGCCATCGAATTACTGAGAACCTGTACCGTTTATTGATTAATTTCATTGATACTCGAATGCCTCAATGATAGAAACTTGCTTGAACTGCCAGTCGAACTCGCATTTTCGCAGAATTGTTCAGTTTCAAGTGATGGGGAGTAATCTTGGGGCAAACCCTCAATTTCCCTGGGTTATTTTTATCAGCTTCATACACATCTTCAAAATGCACCCATTTTATCTCAGGCTTCGAAGGATCCATCTATAATCAATGGGGTATTATTACAGAAAAAAACATATCGACAGCTTAATAACATAGTCACGTAAGTTCCATTATTTTGGCCTTTTTTGATAATTATGTGATAGAAACGTATCTCCATTTTTTCTTCATTTTCGCACTCGTCAATGTACTTGAAGCATTTTCGCGATATAAATAAAAATTTGGAACAAAGAAGCGTAAGTGCCATTTTTTATATGAAACAGACGTATGTACAGTCTGGTTCGGTAACAGAAGAACGTATCTCCACAAGATATTATGGAGATACGTTTCTATGCTACAAATCATTTGACACCGGAAAAGTTCAAAAATACACGCGTATCTCACTACACTCACCCGTAGTGTAGACTCATTCACAAGCCGATTTCGTACAGTTTTTATAAGATGGGGGGTATCAGAAAAAACATAGATTTTACGAGAAGGGTCGATAGGATGTGGGAAATAATTCTTAAGGGTCTCTCTTTTACAGTTCACTCCTAGTTCTTTCCAGAATTTTCTATTTGTTGCGCCACCGTCACACACCACACCATGAACTTTGGCTCCTGCATTCTCCAATAAAATTATAGCTTTGACCACTAATTCAGACAAAACTATTCCAGTTGTTGGACCTCTGGCAGCGAAAACAGCAATGGGTTGGGTATATGAATCAGTAATCGATTTAAACATAAGTACTAAGCCATGATTTGCTCGTTCTTTGAAGTCTGTGGCAACCTTCCCATCTCCTAAATCAACAAGGCCAGTATACGTCAGTGTAGTAGTAGAAGTTTCATGGAAGGCTCAACAATCAGTTCTTTTAAAATCCCTGTTTTCAAAACTCCATCCACTTGAACACATGAGACAACGGAGAAATGAACGATGTTAATTCCTGCACTTAATATATCGTTTCTGCTCCATGATGGAGGCGGCTCTAAGCTATCATCTGCCAATAAATCTTGGAAACCCCACTCTATACGAGCCGGAGCCTCACTTGCCTTACTGAAAATCAATTCAGGAGCATCACGAGAACTTTCTGTTAAACTTCCTGTATCGTCAAATTTTTTAGTAGTATCTTTGTTGATTTCTGTCCCTGGCAATATATTCGACTCAACTGGTGCACACTGTGAAGACACTGTTGTATCAGAATTTACACAGGCTGTCAATGAATCATGAGAGATAAAATCAGTTGCTCCTCTAGTTGTCTGGGCTTTCCCTAGTTCATTTGCTGTTTCTGTTCTGATTATAATTGTATCTGATTGAGATGAATCTTCTCTAGAGCAGACGACAAGATCCACCAGTTGTTGGGATTCTATGTGGCTCGGTGTCCAGGTGAAAATAGAGGGTGCTGCTCCTTTCCTCACTTGTTTTCGAGAATAAGTTGACTACGATAAATCGAGGGACAATTATGTGTAAACTTTAAGGATACTGAAGCACTGAAAATGAATTAAATTATCACAATTTACTTACCACCCCCAAGATTTTTCCATCTAGCCCCCGAAGCTCTCGTTGTGAGAGAATGTCGCCTTCAGCAAAATGGTTCTCACAAATTAATTGCTTCGGTTTCAACACAATTGGAGTTGGTGGAGACGACGCGTTAATTGCATTCTGCCACAATAGAAGAATATTGTCTTTAGTTGAGACGGCAAATAAGTGCAAATTATTATTTCTTGACTTCGTAATGTCACAATTCGGTATGAGACACTTCCGAGGCATTTTTATCACTCTATCGAATTCACTGTCATCAATGTGTTAATATTTATCTAAAAGTTCACAATTAAATGTTAACGAATGACGACAAAATTTGTTTACAACACAACTTCTAATCTCTCCGAGGATTCAGTACACTTGATGGACGTGACTGACGTGACTTATTTTATTATTTTACTCCATTTGATCTGTAGGTTTGAAAACAAAAATATCGCGCCGATGATCGCGCGCATCACGCCTATCACGCCAAACTCGGGACGTTAGTCGTTTAACGCCATCTGGTGCGAGCTGCAATCAGGTGACACTAAGCCGCCCAAAAATCCGTATGAAAAAGTAGTTGAGTTGAGGGGGGCTGCCCAAGATCTTGAAAATTATCGGATATTTCCCGAATGTTTTGTTGCATAGCAACGAGGGGGATCAGTTTTGCAAATTAAAATCGCGAGCGCGCAGCGCGAGTGCAGTATTCGAGAAAAATTTTCTACATTCGGAGGCTGGAAAGCTAAAAGAAACTGCCCAAATCGACTCATTTTGGGGTTTAAATGAAGACGAACTGACACGGATTTGACAGATGTTTGAATGAAATCTGTCACATTTGTGGAAAACGATTGACAGGCTACTGCGAAATTATCGGTCTGATAAAACCCCCGGCCACGGGGATTTTATCAGATTGAAACAGGCCACGTGACCGAGAATACTGTACTCTGATTGGCCAAGATCGTAATGGAGGAAATAATCAAAAAAAAATTTTTTGTTTTTCTATTGAGAAAAGTCAATCATGATTTTTAGAGAAAAAATTTTTCCTTAAAAAATTTTTTTAACTGTTTATAATCGTTTTTTTCATTTATCTAACATTCAAATTATTAGTTAAGGAATAATTTTTTGTTCTAAAATCATAATTGGCAGTTCTCTATATAGTAACAAAAACAAAAAATTTTTTTAGCAACAATTTCATTGTTTATTAAGGTACATTTGGTATAACATGAAAATTTCAAATAGTTTTCGTGTGCTCTTAAAAAAATCGAATTATTGCAGGTGTTTACGATTCAAATAATCAATTGGTAATAGCTGCTGTATACAGATTATTGATAGCACACTTATCGGATCACATGCGAAGCGTTTCCTTTTGTGTTGAAATGAAGTAAATTTAGTCCATACGTTGATAGACAAGGGGGCTCGCAAGTAAATACCATAACTTTGCTAAAAAACGAAAAATGAAAAAATTGAGACTCGCATTTTCGTGGCCCTATAACTTTTAAATGAACATGGGCATATGCACGACCTCGTAGATATAATCACACTGTATGAATAAGTATCTGAAAAACCGACGAGCATAACGGAATCTGGAGGGGCATCCCAAAAAAATCATTAAGAGTGGAAGATTTCGCAAAAACTCGCAGACGTTTTCCCAATTTTCCACTTTTCCCCTATTTTTTATGAGTTTGTTAATGACATTTTGGTACATCTAGTTGAACAAAAACGTTGATATTCATCTATAGAAACTTGAAAAAAAAATTTGGATGGGTGACGTTATTAGTTTTAGCATAATCAGATAATTTGTTACACCTCGCTGAAAGTTAAATGTTTTGAGGATCTGCCCGTATATCAAAATTAGTGAACTTCAATTGCCTATAACATTCGCAATTTTCATCGGAAAAAAAAATGATCTAACTATTTTGAGTTATTTTCTACTTGATGCGCCCCAAAAAGTGAAGTAAAATTTTTTTCTGTACGACCCCATTATGCATGATATTATATGATCATACATGACCAATTCATGAATGATTTAATACGACCATATATGACCATTTCTTTGCGGGTATCCAGAATTTCAGATCTGATGACCTACTGGAATGACCAATGGGTATCTTTATGCATTAAAACGTTGATCCCATAATGCTCCAGTAATATTTTAGGGAAATCCTAGGATATCCGTCGTTGACATCATCAGGTTAATGTACGACCGGACATATTCATATACCTGGGTTATCTCCCGAATATCAACGAATGCCGTGGGATAATTCCAGGATCACCACAATAATATTACAAGACCTTCTGCTGTGTGATAATCATCGAATTTCATTCAACTTTAATTAGGAAAATGTTTTCCACCATATACACGGAGAGACCGTTTTGGTGATGATTGTTAAAAAATTGGAACTCATTCCTAAAAAAGTTGGTAACTTGGTGACAATGCATGATTTTTAGTAGCGCTTTGTTCTGCACAATAGTAACGGCTCCTAGCAACGTAGAACATTGCTGGTATCCACTGCTACAAAACTTAGGAACCATTGCTATACTAGCGATGGTTGTGAGTGATCATTAACAATGAAATAAAATTTTAGAATCAATCGAAATATTTTCAGTGATATTTATTATAATCGTAGTAATAATTATTTCACCGTGGGAAAAAGTGGGTGCTGAAATAATCGGGCAAATTGAATATTCCAAATTTGTTCTTCAATACAATGTAAAAAATGCGGTGTTCAATCCGGATAAAAAAAACACCGTTTTTGTTTATACATTGGGGGAAATTTTCAGCTAGCCCAAAAAAAAATATATTTTTCAACAGGGTTTTAACATCATACATTCGCCAACTTATAATTATCCGCACGTAGATGAAAATGCATCACCAATTCGCTGAGAAAAAACCGCCGCTAATATTTTGTCCTAACCGGGATTTGAACTCAAGTCCGCTCGCATTCGCTCCATCGCTCGTAATACTAGTCGCACGCTCTATCCGCTACGCCAAACTACGCTATGTTAATTTGTACAATGTTTTCATATATGTTTGGAGATTGTAATGCACTATTTGAAAACGTAGATATGAAACTCAATGTGGTATGGTAATTAACGCTTTGACCAATATCACATTCAGTACTTTGCAGTGTTAGGAACTACTACCATACAACTATTGAGGAATGCTGCATTTGTATGGGATTGATTACAATTTTTTTATTTTACGAACTGTTACTAT
Source organism: Tenthredo livida (assembly GCA_963992785.1). Classification (NCBI taxonomy): domain Eukaryota; kingdom Metazoa; phylum Arthropoda; class Insecta; order Hymenoptera; family Tenthredinidae; genus Tenthredo; species Tenthredo livida. Next base: position 9,819,507 of record OZ023073.1, read on the forward strand.
GTAGTTTAGGAATCATTCATATATTTATTTGAACTAGTTTCATAAAAATATAAATTTCCAAGAATTCCAGTGCATTTCTTGGGAATTCTCAAAATTACTAAACTAGCATAGTAATCATTACTAAAACGGTCTCTCCGTGTAGTTGACATCAGCCACGATTTATATAGTTGTAGGTATCAAATTAACAGATTCATTTCTTAAAATATGTATCGATGAAATATTTATCAGCGACATATTTTCACAGCTACAAGGTGAAATTTCCAAATTTTGATAACCTAATCTATGCACCAATTGATTGTGCTGGTTGGAATACAGCCGAGACATGCGATAACTTAATCGGTGCACTAATCAGTTGCGCTGATGCCTGATACACCTATAAAGGATTTACGTAACTTCAGGTGATTCTGTATAAAAGGACACGATCCATGGATCATGTGACCAGTCAGTCAGCTCAGTACTCTAAGTTCGTTAGAAGGTTCGCAGGTTATAAGAGAAGCGATTAACTCGTATAGCAAAATGGTTCAAATCGTTGGAACATACAAATACGTCAGCAACGCTCCCAATTTCGAGAGTTACCTGAAAGATTTGGGAGTTCCAGAAACAGCTTTACCAAACATTATGAACCAGAGGCCAACCCTAACAATCTCCGAGAATAACGGCCTGTGGACATTTCACCACTCCGATTCCGGTAAAGAATGGTCTTCGACCTGCAAGTTGGGAGAACTCTATGATGAGTTAATGTCCAACGGAGATGTTCTTAAGGTACATATACGCCCGTTCCTTGGCTAAAATCTCGGAGCAATAATACTTTTCGAGTTATAGGCGATTCAAGTTCAGTGTTGCCAACCTATCAAACGACTATTTCTTTAGATGGCGTCACAATAATTCTTTAGATTTCTTATTTAGATGGCAACACAATAATTCTTTAGATTTCTTATTCAGAAATCATAATGTTTCCAAGATCGGATAGAATTATAGAAATCATATACAATAATTGCGTGAAACTTCAAATGTCTCTTTACGCAAAAATATGTGTCTATAATATCAATTGAATGTATACAAACCTCCAATACGGTCTTCGTTCTACGTATTTTTACTGCCGCCACAGTAATACTGTTCGCAAATCGCAGACGCAATCTGATTGGTGCATACTCTCTCGGGAAACTCGCAATTGGTTGATTTTCAGTCTGTTGTTCCGAATTCATGGACCATTTTTAGAGCTTTCGCAAAAAGTCTTTAGATATGGTCAGAAATGTTCAGATTTTCTTTAGATTCCAACCCAAACGACGATATTTCTTACTGAGAAAACAACTTTTCTATTTTCTTCAGACGGACTAATATTTCTTTAGAACTGAAGAAATTTCTTTAGGGTTGGCAACACTGTTCAAGTTGACCACCCTGGTGAAAATCTCTACTTCTACGAATTTTTAGGGAAATTCGGACATTCCATAGTTTTTCATAAAAAATTGTAGATTTTCTCAGCATTTCATGAGAAATTATAGATTTCGGTGGATCATCATAAAAAATTGTAGATCTCGTACCTTTTCAGAAAAATTCGTCGTTTTTGTCATTCACATTAATAAAAAACTACAATTTCTTATGAAATGCTACGAAATGTCCGAATTTCCCTAATTGATCTTAAATATTCGTAGAATCATTTTCACCAGGGCATTCAGAGCACAGTCGTGACTACTGCAGGAGCCAGGGCCAACGCATCAAGGTTGGTGCCCACTAGATCACAGTGCAGCACGGCGCAGCACCGAAAATAGTGGCGCATCCACGAGGAAAATTTTCGGAATGCAAATACGAACGTAAAAGAACAAAATGATAAAAATTGGAAATTTAGGGTCAATTATGAGAGCGAGTTAATGCTCGGCCCCGGTTGCAAATAGCGACTGTGCTCCGAATGGTCAGCTTGAACCGTCTATAACTCGCAGAGTACTGATCCTCGACGTTTCAGTGACGGAATATTAGTTCCAGTTTTTTTTTTTTTTTGTTTTTTAAGAAATCGACAAAAAGAACAGTCACTATTTCCCCTTTTGTTCCTCTCAATTTTTCGTTAAATAAAACGAGAGAGTAGCTTCTTGACCGTATGGTAGTAGTAGGAGTAATAAATCTCGGGTATAGACGGTCAGTCTTGGAAAAATAATATTTATTTATGTTAAATAAAACGGCAAAAACATCAAACTGCATTGTCGATAATGGGCGCAGATCAATGTGTAATTATTGATTATAGTAACATTCATCAGTGTAGCTTTAAATACACTATTTCGAAAAGAGAAAATAAGATTATCAAATCAATGACAGTAAATCATTTCTCTTGCAGAGCGTAACAAGACACGAAGGTGACAAATTGATCACCGAATCCACGCTGAAAAGTTCTCACGACAAAAGGGTCTTCGAATTTACCGACGCTGGTATCACTGTGGTAAGTATTAATATTAAATAGACTTTATCAATTCGTTATCAACGCGAGTATATCTAATTCATATCAATGAATATGCTATCAATACATATCGTGAGATATAGAGTCATGTGGAGAAAGTCTGTGCAGCGAATAAGAGTGCGCAAGTTCATTATTTCGGATCTAAAATGAATGGGTCTGCACCAGTGGCGTAACCAAATATAATGTCGACTTTGAATTTATATTTTTCATGTATTTAATCACTAGTACAGCAAAAAAAGTCCTTTTTCTTTCAATAGGTCTAATACAACTAACTCACTTTTTATAACTCCGTAAAAACTAGTGAGTACGGTGGTAGGTTGACCCCCTGCCCCCCCCCCCCCCCCCCCCTCCCCCCAAACTGGTTTTTAGTTACGCGCCTGGGCTGCACACACCTACCCGCTGTGTACTCTTGCCCCACATGACTCTAATGAGATACATGTACCCGGTCAAAAGTCAATCTTGAGTGGCAGTTTCGTTGTATAAAGCCCGGCGCCCACTGCACCGCGGCGCAGCGCAGCGCGGCGGACGGCGGAAAACAGTGACTCATCGTATTTTATAATGAAAATCATGCACACTTTCATAAGAAACTACAGAAAAAAGACGATGCACCACTGTTTTTCGCCGTCCGCCGCGCTCCGCCGCGGTGTAGTGGGCGCCGGGCTTAAATTACGCAATAATTTACGGCTTGAGACGGGATACGAAGCTCGTCGCAATGATAACAAGCCACCTGTATCATATTGATACCTATACTATACCTTTTTTTTCAGCATCTAAGTAATCCGAAATCTGGCACCACGACCAGCGCTGTTTACAAGAGGGTTTAAAAGAGTTTCCCGTCGCTGAAAATCACCTATTAGAAACCGGAATAAAAATATTCGTAAATCTGTACCGTCTGATATCTTCATGTGAATAAATAAATTTTCTTTCTGTTAAGTCTATTCCCTTTGCTTACACTGTCCTCATCACGAGTCATTATATCTTAAAGTTTAGTTAGGTGCAGGGCTGAATTCAACGTATAAGGGGCCTGGGGCTACACACATTTTTCGGGGCCCTGCGTGGGGATAATGTCTTCCCTACTGAAAATTTCCAGATGGATTCATCTGGTCGTTCGACTATAGCCCCTGTAGCCCCCCCCGCCCCCCTCAAATCCAGGCCTGATTAGGTGTTAGTTGGTAACAAGACAAAAATTTTTATGGTTGAATGAATTCATTTGGAATTTGGTGTACGGATTATAGTCTCAATGACATGAAACTAGTACTAGTAGGGGAGAGCAGGGCAATATGGTCATGCGGGGTAAAGTGATCATCTCAAATATTTTCCACTTGAGCAATATTTAAAAGGCTGTATTTGCACCGAGCGTTTGTGCCGAAGAACTTGCCGAAGTACTTCGGCACAAACGCTTGGTGCAATACAGCGTTCTAGAGTGGAAAATATTTGAGATGGTCACTTTACCCCGCATGACCACATTGCCCTGCTCTCCCCTACGTCAATTTAATGAAAAGACAAATTGTACACACATGATATCGGTATCTGTCCGTATGAAGTTGGCCCTAGAGTCTTCTTTCTCTTTTCTTCTCTATGTAACCATGAAGGATAGAAGGAGACAATAGTATATTGTGTAACAAGGGATGAAACAAGGTGAATGCAGGCCAGGGTGAAGTTGTCAGCCCGAAGCCGGAGGCGAGGGCTGACATCACCCGTGCCTGCATTCATGTTTCATCCTGTGTCACACACTACGTTTTTCATAACATTTACTCTGGAACTTCAACTGTCAATTTCAAGAGTCTGAAATTTGCTACAGGCCAGTTATTTTTCTTTGCAATCCCAAGGGATTGTAGAGACCAATTTTGCAATCCCTTGGGATTGAAAAACACCAATTCACACCGCTGATTCATTGAATTCACGACTTGCACATATATGTGTGACAACTTTTCACGGCATTAGCCTGAAATCAGCCTCTTTCAACTGACCAAACAGGCACGGAACTTGCAGTTTCAGAGCAGATGTTATGAAAAAGACTTTGGTGCCAACTTCATACGGACAGATACCGATATCATGTGTGTATACTACACACGATTCTGTTTCCGGTCTCTGAAATTCCTAAGCCAATAATGAGTAATGGATGGACGTCTTCGTTATTGGTGCGAGAATTTTTTTAGTTTTCATTTCGTAAACTCATTCGGAATTGAAATATAGTGATCTCCGTTGTGGTGTCTGTCAGATGCTAGCCATTTCAAAATTCAGGTTATAGCACTTAGATTTAGGCAGCCAACTACACAGAAGCGAGCGTTGGGCTTTTCCGTTTTAGACGCGTTTGCAGTTCAGAAATCACTGGTCTACTGCACTGAAGCACGAAAGCAGCATACCGAAGAGCTAGTTAACACAGTCGGTAGACCATTCTTATGATTTTTGAACTGAAAAAAACGTGACTCCTTCAGCGATCGTGGGTGAATACAACCGGACAGCTCACTGTTCGCTTCTATCTAGTTGGCTGCCTGGATGCAGGCGCTAGTGAAACTTGTTGAATAGCCTAATTCCTAACGACAGGGTACAGTAATGTTCATTAATGGGTTCCCAGTGGCTAACTGTTTTTTAGTCAGCAGATGAGTGAATGCAGGATATCCACTGTCTCCCAGCAGCAAACCTGCGAATTCTCCGTTCGCAAATCGTTGCTGCAATTGGCATTCACGAAAAATTCGGGAATCGTGAACGCTTCCTCTCATTCGAAAGTTTTTTTTTTTTTCTTCCAGCGGTAATCGACAATACGTTCGGCGTCCCAAGTTGGTGGGGGGTCCTTACATACGGACGTCAAGTATTTAATGATAAAATATTTCATTAAATTAATAAATAAATTTCGCATTCAATAAATTATTCTAGGCGGAGGGTTGAAGATCCGGCGGACGAGCGCTATTTTTCAATTGATGGACGTATTTGTTGTTTCGTTTCTAGATAAAAATCGGTAGATTCTTATAGCTATGTGTGATTATAATTCACTTACTTGCACGTTGAGACTATAATAGTATATTGTGAACCAAGGGCGAGAAGTGGGCCTTTTTTGCCCGCGTGTGGAGTTTGCAGTACGAGTCGAGGCGAGCAAGCACGAGCCGAAGGCGAGTGCGTATCGCGAGCCGGAGACGAGTAATGCAAACACACGAGGGCAAAAAAGCCCTCGCCCGTGGTGCACACCATATGTTTTGTGAAACATGTATCGATTTTGCGTTTCTATTAATAGAGATCAAACTGAAACGTTTTGCGACATAAATAAATATCATTTGTTGATACAAATGTAAAAAAAGTAGGATATCAGGAATCCGAGGAGGGAAGTGAGTGTTTTTTTTCCGTAGAGCATATAATATTTTCTACAACAAATGCATGAAAGACCAGTAACAACTACCGAGAATATTCATGGAAGCGCTTCATAGGGAAGTGAAAACGCCCGCATACAGGCAACTCAGGAGTCAATGGATTCGGTTTTATTTCGCATATTGAGTGCCCATTGACTACGTCCCCCAACTAAAAAAGAAAAATCAAAGACTTTCAAATTGATTTTGAATAGCACTATACCCGTGTAGAAATCATAGAACGGCAGCCGATTTAATAAATCGGGCCAGCGTTAGGCCAATGTTGGCAATCTGATACAACGGTCTTGCATTGGCGGATTGGACGGCCCTGCGCTGGTACGATATCGAAACTTGATAGAATGGTGAAGCAGCGACGGGCTATGTCGGTCCACCATTGGTTTGAAAACGGCAACCATTGCAATGGTCCAGCATCGGTAAGCTATGCCTGTCCGATATTGGCTTCAGGATGGCAGCCATTGCGGTGGTCAGACATCGGTGTGCTATGTCGGTCCAACATTGGTTTGAAAACGGCAACCATTGCAATGGTCTAGCATCGGTCAGCTATGCCTGTCCGATATTGGCTTCAGGATGGCAGCCATTGCAATGGCCAGACATCGGTGCGCAATATTCATCCACTACCGCTTTCAGATCTGTCACCGATACACCGGTCGATTATCGGCGCGCGTTGCCTGTCCAATATTGGTTTTAGACCGAGCGCCAACGCAACGGTTAAACCTCGGTGCTCACTATCCATCCAATATAGGTTTCAGATCAGCCACCGATGGAACGGTCGAGCCCCGGTACGCAATATCCATCCAATATAGGTTTCGGATCGGCACCTGATAAACCGCCGAAACAGCGGTTGAATATCGGCGGCTGATATCTTTACAATATCGGGTTCAGAATGACTCCCGATGCGATGGTCATACTAAGGTCCATAATCCCGGCCCAAGATCGAACTTGAGCCAGCAGCCGATTCATCGGTCAAACCGGAGCTCTGTATCCCGGCCCAAGATCGGCCCAGAACATCCATTTATGTGCACGCTAATTCTCCAAGTAACAAAAAGTAGTATCGATAGTCATGCGACGAATTGGCGTAGTGGCTAGAGTGAGCGATTCGTAATATGGGAGACCGAGCGTTCCGGGTTCAAATCCCCTCGTAATTAGAAAAAAAATATATGGCTAGTTGACAATCACGTAGGGGTACATAAGTTGCGATCATATGATCTAATGCGTGACGAATAGAGTCAGTTAACACAGCATTGGCGCAATGTTGAATTGCCAATGTTGGCTCACTAGTGCCCGGCGTTACATTACTATTTTGGTCCAGTATAAAATGCCAAGCAGGGGCCAACGGCACAGAATATTGGCCCAATATTGCGCCGTCCTATGATTTCTACCCAGGCCCAAGCTAGATAAATGAGCTTGGTCCAATGTTGCTTTGCCAATGTTGGCTCACTAGTGCCCCGCGTTACAAGACTATTCCGGTCCAATATAAAATGCCAAGCATCGGCCAACAGAGCAGAACACTGGCCCAATATTGCGCCGTCCTATGATTTCTACACGAGTATGGACAGTCGACGGACGAGACGAGCATACATAAATGCTGGACAAAAGTAAGTTTGAGAAATGAACAATTAAAATCACAACGAAAAGTTTTCTCGATTTATCTTATAGTAGGGGAGACCGGGTACAAAAGTAACACTCGTTTTTAAACTCTGATTTCTAGCTATCAATGATATTTTCGATAAAATGAATATAGCCCTCTGAAACTTTCGTCTTTACTCTACAAATGTACATCATAGTTTTATTTAATATATCTTGGCTTCTAACAATTACAAGGCTGCAAAAAAAAAGTGTCGATTGTTACTTTCGTCCTGAGCGTCAGGACGAAAGTAACACACAATGGGGACGAAAGTAGCATCGGGATTTTATGAGCGAATCAGTACGGATACTTCACTTAATCTTACAGGATTCCACAGAATTGATTATAATGAAGTAAAAAATATTATAATATCATCAGATAATCTCCACTTATAGTAAATCAACTAATTATTGAATATTTGTGAAAGAACAAAACTGAAATATTCATTTTCTTCACTATTATTGAAATAACAAGTTAATAACAAAAACACAAGAATCTTTTGATCGTAAGTAACTTCGAGGCATTCTAAAAATCAATGAAAAAATTACAATAGGTACCTAATGCTTGGTTAACATAACCCCGTGGTGTTGTGTTACTTTCGTCCCCAACCTCATTTTCCAGAATAAAAAAATTATAACTTCAAAAAAACAAACAGAACATAGAACTTCTACACCGCCACTAATAAAGCGACTTTTCAAGAATAATCTGGCAAAAATTCATTGTAGTATTGACATATTTACTACAGGTTTTCATAAGAATATCAAGAATCGAAAAACTTACTTGAGGCGGCAAAAAACACAAAATCTCCAATAAAACGTGTAAATTTCACGAACGGGCACAATCAATGGCTCAAACTGCATCAGTATCGAACACGCTTACTACTGTATAAAACACAACTTCTAGATTTGATTGTGTGCGTTGTAGGAAGCTTTGTTACTTTCGACCCGCTGTTACTTTTGTACCCGGTCTCCCCTATATTTTGAATTTCATGCGATTTTAAAGGAGCGGGCAAAAAAAGTTCATTATTGCCCGCTAAAGGTCGGCAGCGGGCAAAAATAGCTCATTATTGCCGGCTACCGACTTTTTTTGCCCACTGGTACAAAAACGTTGATTTTACGCCCCATTTTTAGGTCAAAAAAACGCAAAAATCGTGCATGTGTTACAAAAAAGCCTTTTCTATTAATGTACGTCTGCGCATAAGGGCCACCGGGATTAGGGATACGTATATCGCGTTACTAATGCCATAAGGTCGTAAACGCCAAAAATGCGATTTGAGTGCCAGAAGGTCGTATAATTTTTTTTTTTTCTGCATTCGCTTTAGAATCGACAATTACGTGTAAATCAATTGAAATTAGAAATTCGGAAAGTTAAAAGCAGAAGGTCGTATATGCCGAACACATACGACCCTCTGGCTTTATTTTCAGGGAAAAATCGAGAAAATTAAGGCCAGAAGGTCGTATCCGCCATTTGTTTTTTTTTTTTATGTAATCGTCTTGAAATTGATGGAAACGCGTATTTCCATTGAAATTTCCGAAAAACAATTTTTTTTTGGCGACTACGACCTTCTGGCTTTAGTTTTACGGAAAAATCACGAAAACTAAAGCCAGAAGGTCGTAGTAGCCAAAAAAAAATTCTTTTTCGGAAATTTCAATGGAAATACGCGTTTCCATCAATTTTAAGACGATTGCATGAAAAAAAAAAAATGGCGGATACGACCTTCTGGCTTTAGTTTTCGTGATTTTTCCGTAAAACTAAAGCCAGAAGGTCGTAGTCGCCAAAAAACTTGTTTTTCGGGAATTTCAATGGAAATACGCGTTTTCATCGATTTCATGGCGAATCTGAGAGAAAAAAAAAAAAGGCGGATACGACCTTCTGACTTTAATTTTCTCGATTTTTCCCTGAAAATAAAGCCAGAAGGTCGTATCCGCCAAAAAAAATTTTCTCGGGAATTTCGATAGATCTATGTGTTTTTCATTGGTTCCATCGCGATTCCGAAGAAAAAAAAAATATACGACCTTTTGGTTTTAATAGAACCAGAAGGTCGTATAGTGTCGCTTACGACCTTATGGCATTAGTAACGCGATATGCGTACCATCAACGCATCCTATCACCTGTGGAAATCCGCTGATCATTTGAAAAGCCTGCATTTCTTGCCTTTGCTTGTGAATGGTGTTGGGAAACTTTATGATCTGCCCTCGCATTCGCGATAGTGCTTCAGAGACTTTCCGCAATACCCTACAGACAGTTGGTTGACTCAAACCGTGCACATCACCATTCTCCAGCTGATAACACCCCTTATAGTGAAGCCCGATTAGGTCCTCAAAGGGGTGTCTCGACAGTGCCATGTTTGAAATAATTAGTGCTCCGATACTTTCGCCCCATTCGGGCCCGACTTGTTTTTGTTGTAACTATACCGAAGTCTTTGAATAGGGGTACCCGATCGAAGCCCGACTAGGTCCTCAACAGGTTGCGTTAGGTCAACCATATTTTAAGGGGGGGTAGTAGGGTCTGTAGCCTGAAAAAATGACCATTTTTTATAATTTCTTTTTCGGCGATGAGCTAAATATTATTTATTTTTATAAACTGCTCCGGATAAAATAACATTTCATCAATAAGTAGTATTTTTTTTCAGTGATAATATGAATGAATAAATGATTAGCAGCAGATTCCCGAAGACGCCTCGAAAAAAAGTTGGTTTTCCGTTGCCCTGATAACTCGTCACTGGATCATCCGAAATCAAAAAACCAGGAAATTTTGAAAACATGACTTTTCCCTGAAATTGACGAAGCGAATTTTTTTTTAAGATTTTTTTTAATTTTTGGCAGCACTTCGAAGTTCAAACAGCGATTTTCGGCGAAAAAAAGGTCTAATTGTTATTGTAAAATCAATATTTGTTGTAAATTTTGAAAAAACTCGACGTCAATGTCTGAAAAAGTAGATCAAGAATATGGGATTAAATTTTCATAAGGATCGGTTCATTAGATTTCGAGATATCGCGGCAACGGACTTTGAAAAAGGTAGTTCCGAGATAAACGCGTTTAAAGTTTTCAACACGTTCAAAACTCAGGCCGGCACCGAACAGACCCGTGTGGAAATTCTGCCCAGGCGTAAGCCGGGGCCAAGTTATTTGTCCCAAGTTTAATCTTGGCCCCTTCCAGAATTGTCCCACATTTCAATCTAGGGCCTAAATTATCTTCCTAATGTTGGACATCAATCTTGGGCCAATGTTGGATATCCAATTTGGGCCATAATATTATAATATTATCTTGGCGTCCAAGACAATGCCAAGCTGGGGCCTGCATTGGCTGTTTTTAGGCAAGCCCGAATGATATTGTCTTGGCGTCCAAGGCAATGCCAAACTGGGGCCTGAATTGGCTGTCTTTGGAAAGCCTGTGATTTGGATGCCACGATTACGCCCGTATAGGGCCTTTATTCAATATAGGATGCCATGACAAATTTCCACACGGGGAGCGCTCAGCTGTAAACATCACAACTCTCATAATTTTTCTCGCTTTGAAAATTTTACACACTATTCTTAAATGTCTATACTTTCATATGAGCAAATAAAAAGAAAATGAAAAATTTGAAATTTCACGACCCTAACCCCCCCCCCCCCCTAAATAAGCTTGGCGACCATGGCATTGCCCTGTCGGGGCCTAACCTGGCGGTGTTATGGCAATTTATGATAGGGCATCCACGTTTAAGCCCTTCAAGGCCCCGACTCACGGTAAGGCTGCGCTGGCGATTTGACGCATGAGAAGCTGTGTCACTTTTTTGACATAAACTGATTGTGTTGAAATAACACAAATTTTGTTTAAAAAGTGGTCAACACAAACTTTTGTGTTAAAATTTACAAATTCTACTGTGTACCTCGTCAAGTCCATCAATTCGTTAGTGAAGAAGGATTTTCAATCACATTTTTGTGCACAAATGTAGTATTCAAGTCTTCGGTTGAAAATGATAACAATTATCAAATAAGAATGAATAGTAATGTTTTTCGTACATCAGCTAGACGTACAGGCTACAAAGCAGGTAAAGAACAACGATTGTGAAAATAAACAGATCTTGTTAAGTTCATGAAACTGCAGTTATTATAACAGTAAATATATATTAACTCGTATTCAGTGATTCGCCGCGATCGATTTAAAAGTAGGCTGATTGACTGATTTAATAAGTCCTCTCTATGCACAAAACAATTCTATTTGAACGATAAATGGTCGTAATGAATGAACAAACTTTGTGGATTATCACGTATCTGCGAACTTTCAATGTTCGAAAAATAACTAAAATATCGTCGTGTTGAAAAAATTGTCAAAATAACTTCCAAGTTTGCGGAATATGTAGCATCAAAGAAAGAAAAAACTTATGGGAACCAACAAATTTTTTCGTTTCTAGAAAAGCTTACGTTGTTTTCGCACGTTTCTGGAAAATCTATTCTAACGTGTATACTGTATACTACCATATCCGTAGTACGAATTTCGTGAAAATTCATTAAGCTATTTTGAAAATGTGTGCTTGAAAAACATTCAGGTGCACCCTCTGATTTTTAAATTTGCTGTGCATCGAAGTTTTATACGGATTGATGACCTTGTCACGACGTTGATAATCGCTTATTTTATTATCAATTCATTGAGATTTGAATAAACTTTGAAATGAAATAGTTTGGGGTTGGGGCACAGAAAGCAAGGGATATAGACTGAACAAAAGAACATGATTTATTTACATAGAAATTAGACCAACAAATTATGTATTTATTATATGATTGTCAGCTGATTCTCGAGATCAGGCGACGAAAAATCTTTCTAAACCCTCTTGTAAACGACGCTGGTTGTAACGTCGCCAGCATTCGGACTGCTTACATGCTGAAATGAGGAAACATTTATTTCTTAAATAAATATCAACACGATATAGGTGGATTGTTCGATGATATACATATAGACGGGCGAAAGAGATGTTCACTGCTATGCATGTAACATTCTAACATCGAGGGATTCACATCTCGTCTCGAGCCACAATACATCGATTTATCACGAAAGTGGCTACTAAAGTTAACATTTCTACTGGTATGTCATAGATATGTACATGAATATGATGGCGTTATCTATCGATAAGGTGTATATAGAGTGAATTCCTAATGGGTAGACAGGGGTAAACAGGCGAATTCCAAGTGCGCGTGCGCAGGTGATTCTTCAAGGCGGTCACCGTTGGGAATATGAAAATTATATCTGTCTACCCATCATGAATTTACTCGGTACAATACTCACCATAGTGATGCCGTTTTCCGTGAATTCGTAGACTTTTGTCTCCTTTATACTGCCTATCTCAGTATCGACGATTAATTTGTCACCTTCACGTCTTGTCACGTTCTGCAAAAAAATAAAACAAAAATAATCATTTACCGACATTGATTTGAAAACCTTATCTTGTGTTCCAAAACGTTACGTTTGGTTTGGTAACGGCACGCTGACATACGTAACATAATTATAGATTGATTTGCGTCTATAACGCCAAGAATTTATTCATATAGGTATGTATACAGCAACTTTTTTGGTTGTTCTGATTAATAATAATTTAGGAAAATAGACTGATGGTCATGGGGTGTTGCATAAATTTATATTTTCGGGCGTTGACTAATCAAGTATTGTGAAAAGCTGAGCTAGACTGACTCGGTACGCCACTTTGGGTAGACAAACAAACCTGAAGATCCAGAGTTAAGAGTGTTCTTAGCAGCGAATACGAATTAAGAAATTAGTATCGATGCAGGTGCACCTAAACCTGGAATGATTTTTTCTATAAGGATCGTGAAATTTTAGGTGGTTTAGAAATTTTGTCAGATGAACATCCAATGATTTAACTATGAATTTAATATGGAGAAAACATGATTGGAAAATAATAAAATAGAAAAAAATGAATTATAAAACTAGTCTTAAATTCTACTCGTTTGAAAACCAACCGTTCTCCATATTCACAAAGGTTTGCTATGTTTTGTTTTTATGGCTATCCCGACAGGCGATAGTAGAGTGTAGACTTGACTCTAATAAGAAAATACAGTGATATGTCGCAATTGGCTGTAGCTAAGTTTGAATTATGTTATAACGAGAATCCGACAGGCCTTTTACATTATTTGAAATGACTCGAAAATGAAATGACGCTAAGTAATCACCCGGTGAAGACCACTGGTATGATTTTACAAAATATGAAGCTAGACAGAAGTGCGCGAGTGTACCCTGACAGGCGGCCAATTCTCGCGAGTGGCCTGACAGTGCCGAATTTATACCTGCGATGACGTCACGCTAGTCTTGTCTTCGCTCGGTTGAGCTGCCGGTGCGCGCGCCGATCTGACTCTGGGACAGCTTGATATGTTACAAATTACAATACATTAGGGGTGGTCCTTAGGGATGGGCGATATTTAAAAAAATATCGATATTGCATATCGATACGTATCGACGTACAAAATATCGATACGCCTAAATATCGGACATTGGTGTATCGATATTTCGATATATCGATATGAAGTCGTAGGCATTATGCCTGGGTTGCACACGCACTTCAAGATCGGATATATTTGAAAATATTCAAGAAATCTGTCAACTGATTAGTCACTTCTGTTGTGGAAATTCAGTGATTGGCTAAGACCCTGAATATACCCGATGTGAAAGTGCGTGTGCAGACTAGGCACAACTCCGACATTGCTGTCAATATCGACATTCGATATCGGCACCTACGATATCGATACGGCAATATATCGGACCACTGAATATCGACGATAAATATCGATATTTTTGCGTGAGAATATCGATATATCGATATATCGATATATATCGCCCATCCCTAGTGGTCCTTATTCAGTGTATGGGTGATTTTTTTCATAGCTACCGCTCCAAACCGTTTCCAAATAATTAAAAGAAATATCTCTAAAATTTCAGCTTTCTCAAATCTTGAACCCTATCGTGAATGGGGTGAATATTGCCATTTCAAATAATTCAATAACTATTTCATCACGGAACAACTAGCTTGCCAAAAAATTTGTATTGAAAAATCAGCGGGTATCGATGCTTCTATTCGGAGAAGTGTAGAGTGCAAGACGTATGCGTACCTTCGAGATGGCTCCGTGGGGCATTACTTCATCGTAGGCTTCTCCCAACTTGAAGGTTGCAGACCGATCTTTTCCGCCACTGGAATTGTGGAAAGTCCACTGGCCGCTATTCTCTGAGATTGTCAAGGTAGGTTTATAGTTGGCAAGGCCTGATATCGATGCTTCCGGAAGTTTGAGAGCCTTCAGGAAACTCTCGAAATTAGAGTCGTAACCGCCGTGCTCATATTTTCCAATGATTTGAACCATCTTGGTCTACGAGATTAAGCCGGATTTGTCTTGCGAAATTTTTTCGAACTCGAAGTACTGAGCTGACTGACTCGCCACGACAATCGCGATCTTTTATATGTGGAATTACTAGCAGTCACGTTGGTACCAGGTGAATCAGCCCAACTGATTAGTGCGGAAAGTAGATTATCGCAAGTTTTGACAGTACTTCAAATAGCTTTGACCGATTGGTTGCAGAGATTCAATTATTAGAATTTGGAAATCGGATCGTATACATTAGTGAAAATAATGTGATGTGTGTCATCGAGTCTCAGAGTTAGTGCATGGATGATGGACTTGGACCAAACACTGGTTTGATGTTAAATATTTGGGTTTCTAATTGTTCAGAAAACAAACCTCTACCTGATGAATAGACAACTTTTGGGTGGTTTTGATTCATTTTTGTTCTCATGAAGAATGTATCTACTGCCAACTCTTTTACCAAAATTTGTATTCCACTTTCAATTCCACAAAAACAGTATCGAAAGTAACGCATCTTTGCGATGAGGCACAGTAACGAGTGAATGTTTTTTCATAATCGTTTTCAAATCCGTAACAAGTAAATCGTTTTTCAACATTCTACGGTACTATTTTCGGCGACATCTTTCATCTATAATTTGTGGGCCAAACCGATGAAATCGGATAAACAACTGAGGAATAATCATCAATCAGTAAAGTAGTCAAGTATTGAACGGGCAATCGTTCGCGCAAATTGCAGTTGCATGCATGCGCTACCCATGTAGAATCAGACTTAGAACCAATGATACTGGATAAACATGACGTGGCGATTTTTAATTGCCACTCTGGCTAGCGGTCTGAAAATAATACTGGTTTGACATCGAACGCTGATGTTGGCGATTAGAAGTACCAATAGAAGGCCGTGATATCGGCTCGAAAAAGGCTTTAAGTCAATAAGTTACGTATGGATCGGATGTTGTGGATGACCAGCACGTTATTAGTTGTACGATGATATCTTTCGTCTATCGAAATTTGACGATCAAGAACTGAAATTGATCAGATTAAGGTAGTAGTCTCGCGAAATCATCAGCCAAGAGTTTTGAGGGCGCGTAGTGGTAGTTGCTCGGCCATTTGCCGGGTTCTACTCAAAAACTTGTGATAGTTATTATGATTTTATTATGAGCATTTTTACTATCATTATTATTAGGTGTTATTATTATTATTTTATCAATTTTATTCACAATTTTGAAGCTTCTATTTCTTGTTTGGAACGGTGAAAACAGATCATTTTTTTTTTTCAAATATGTGGAAAGGATTATTCTACCATTTGGCGAAGTTTTTTCAAAATCTATCTCGTCGTTTTTTTTTTATAGCTAATATTCGATTTCGGCCATGAAAGCGCGTGTAAAAAAACGATTTTTTAATAATTAATATCTTTACTTCTGAACGGTACAGTTCCTCCAAACTCAGGCAATGTTTTCATAGCACTAAAAAGATCGTCTATAAAAATTCGCATGGAAATCTATCTCAAAAAGTTTCACGAGACTACTACCTTAAGGGCTCATGATGACGGCTGCGACGATATATTTCATCTATCTAGACTCTGCGCTGACTGAAGCGCTTACCTATGTCGATAAGAAACCGATATTGATGAGATTAAGGGCCTGTTGGTTTTTCCGGAATATTGCGTGACGTTAAAGAAGATGAATGGCCTACGTGCGTCGAATGTGATCTCACGACAAGGATACAACCTGAACGATTGAACACATCAGTTGCTGAGCATATAGCGTCTTCATTGTGAAGTGGAGCCCTTGGAAGATCAAATTAATTGACAGAACAAATTGACATTTTTTTTTCCAGGAGTTTCAGTTCGAGCCTCTCAAACCCGAAATTTATTGTTCTTTAGATTTTCCGGAAGTAATTTAATTGAGTAATTATGTATGTTCTAGTAGAATTATGTCCTAACGTTATATCATGTAGGGGGAAGTCCCATAAAGCCGGACAGCACCTAAAATCGTCCATTGCTAATATCAGCCAAACTAAAAACATTATTTACCATTTCCTTGCGTGGTTCGAACATGCATGAATGCATCTTTGAACCACGCAAAAAGAATTGTAAATAATGTTTTTAGTTCGGCTGATATTAGCAATGGACGATTTTAGGTGCCGTCCGGCTTTATGGGACTTCCCCCTATTCATAAATCGCAAATAACGCTATAGTCAATGTTGGTTACTAATCGGTGTTGGAACCCGCACGAAGAGAAATGTACAGTCAATATTACTTTGTACGTAGAAAAATAGGGGAAATATTACCTTGCTACCTAGTATTCAATCCGTGACAAACAAAACGTTGGAAATATCAATATGTCACGTGGTAAATTCTACTATTTTCAGTGTTGTTAGGTCCCATGTTGCCCGGAACTTAATTTCAAGTAAGTTTTACTTTTCTACTCTATTGGCAAGGATCTATGCGGCATAGTAATAGTAGGGGAAGGTAGGGCAAAACGGACCGGGAGGGCAAAACGGACCGAGAGGGCAAAACGGACCGCCTGAAAAATTTATTTTGAATTATTGTAAAAAATTCAATGATGCATCGTAAAGTTAACCCTCGAACTTAGAAATATTTTGAGGTAGGTCTTAGTCAATCACGTCGAGTCAGACTCAGTCAAGTCATCGCAAACGACTAGAAAGGATAATTGACTCGACTAGATTGACTTAGACCTACCTCAAAATGTTACTAAGTTCGAGGGTTACCTTCACGATGCATCATTGAATTTTTTATAATAATTCCGAAGAAATTTTTCAGGCGGTCCGTTTTGCCCTCTCGGTCCGTTTTGCCCTACGGTCCGTTTTGCCCTCCCGGTCCGTTTTGGCCTACCTTCCCCTATTTACCTTGCCGGGTAGGCCACGTGCTACCTTGTAGCGATGTGAGCGCGACCAGACAGCAGAGCGTGTCAATTTTAGGTCATGTGAATATTCGATGGAACGCACTGAAGTAGGCAGCACATTGTTTTTCGGAGTTTAACTTCAACTCATCGCCATTCTTCCAAAATGGCGGGAAAAAATATTTCAAAAATCATGCGCAATCTTTGAAGCTTCCTGAATGCAACGCTTTTTGAATTCTAAAGAAATTTCTAAAATTATGGTCACGACAGTGGAAAATAGCCCAAGTGGTGATCTCGGAGACGGGTAACAATAGAAGGTTCATCAATGGCTGAAGATTGAGGGAAAAATTATGGTAAGCAATTGCAATTGCGATTTAACATGTTCGATGTGTTGTTAAACAGTTATTGCAAAGTTATCGCTCCTGCAGCCATGAGCGCCGCGCACCGGATATGAATACTTTGCAATAACTGTTAAACAACACATCGAACATATTGAATTGCAATGGCAATTGCTTGCCATAATTTTTCTCTAAATTTTCAGCCATCGATGAACCTTCTGTTGTCACCCGTCTCTGAGATCACCAGTTGGACCATTCTTCACTGCCGTGACCGTAATTTCAGGAATTTTTCCAAATTTCAAAAAGCGTTGCATTCAGGAGGCTTCAAAGATTCAACATCATTTTTGAAATATTTTTCCCGGCTATTTTGTAAGAATGGCGATGAGTTGAAGCTAAGCTACGGAAAGAAATGCGATAAAACTACGTTTTTTTACATACATTGAACGATAACTCCCCTCCTGATTCTCGTACAACAATGGTCTATTGCTGATCTAACGGGGAATAGGACAAGCTCGAAAATGATGCATATCCGAAGACTGTGTGATTTTTGTTCACTTGGATGTGTCAAAACCAAGTGCCCCGACTTTACGGCCCGATAGTACAGTGGGATCGCGATATATTGCATCTTGATATATTGCCGCTGAGAGCACTTCCCCTCCGTGCGGACTACATGAGCTTTTGTTTGCCTGACATCATTTTGAACGAGAAACAATATTTTTTACGTGCTAATTAGATGGGAATCCTAAAGCTTCGTTGAGCGACCTCTAAACTTCAAGCTACAGCGCCCTCCTTGAACGAGGAGCTCTTTAATGTCAAAACCTAAAGTTTTGAGTGGTAGGAGCGAAAAAACAAAATCAAAGTCAATTTTCGACACACCCTAATGACTATGCATTAAAATTGGTTCAAATTAGTATAACAGTAAAAGAAATTAAAAAAGAAAAATCTACAAATTGACATGAAACTGATCCCTCTCGTTGCTATGCAACAAAACATTCGGGAAATATCCGATAATTTTCAAGGTCTTGGGGTGTTATAGCTGACTAATGCTGACTAGCATTGATTGGTAGTGACTTGCGTTACTTACGGCTGATTATGGCTGCAATATCTTTCGTCTACCAAGAACCGACATAAAATCAGATAAGAATATCTTAAATGAATGAGCGCACATGACTAGGAGAATTCTGAATTCTACGAACTTTTCTTGAGCTTTACCCAGAGCCAACGACGTGGACGTAGAAAGTTTTGTAGCTTCTTTTTTTTTTTTGTTTTGTACCTTTTTTTATTTCCATTTTTGGTATTTTTTTGTATTTTCTTCGCATTTTTGGTACTTTTTTTTTGTATTGTTAGTCGCATGTTCTTTACATTGGGAACACCAAGCAGGCAGCAACGCCACTAAAAATTTGGCACCCCGGGCGGTTGCCTGGCTTGCCCTACCCTAACGCCCGAGCCGGCACTGCAGTTGCCAGAGTATATGTATTAGACCAGGAGCTCATGACAGATTTTTGACAACGTTTAATGCCCGTCTGCCGTGCTGAGAACTCATATATTTCATTATTTGAAACCAAAAAATGCAATCAAAAAAACTCGGTCCTGGGTAGCGAATTCAGGGTAATAAATGCAAAGTGTTTCGAAAATGTGAGCAAATAATTGATCGATGCCCGTCTGCCGTTGCAAAGTAGGGAAGTTCGTGAAAAAAAACCATCGGAAACGTAACGGCAGACGATTTCGAGTGATACACGGAGAGAAAAGACGTGCAGTGAGTCCCCCGCGACGGAGAGAGATTGTCATTTTTGTAGTACGCCGCTATCCGTTCTTTCGGTGGTGCCACTACTCCTCAAAGAGTACTGACTTCCCCGCAGGCGGGTTTTCACTATACCGACGGCGTGAGTCCTACTTTTTCGTGTAACGTCTGCAGCAGCCCCTCGCACTTTTGGGAGATCTGCTGCCCCGAAAGCGTGCTGCTACTCCTCGAACTCGCGGTACAGCAGCGCCACTACCGTTCGTACGGTGACTGCACGTCTTTTCTCTCCGTGTAGGTTTTTCAGGACCTCCATGGTGAAAATGTAAAAAAAAAGTTGTGATACAAAATCATTGATGCCCGTCTGCCAAAGAAAAGAAACTCTTAACAGTCCGAAAGAACCCTGGAAAACGATCGGCAGACAGTTAGGACATGTACATGATGTATCAATTGAATTTTTTTACGTCTGCCGTTACGTTTACGATGGTGTTTCTTCACGAACTTCCCTACTTCGCAACGGCAGACGGGCATCGATCAATTATTTGCTCACATTTTCGAAACACTTTGCATTTATAACCCTGAATTCGCTATCCAGGACCGAGTTTTTTTGATTGCATTTTTTGGTTTCGAATAATGAAATATATGAGTTCTCAGCACGGCAGACGGGTATTAAACGTTGTCAAAAATCTGTCATGAGCTCCTGGTCTATATGGGGTATTCCATGCCAACTCGACCAGCCCGTGACCTTGACGTCTCCGATTTGGTCCGCGATTTTTTATATGGTTAATCTACCTCAAAAAGACACTCCAGATTTTTTTCAGATTTTTTCTATTATTAGGCTATTTTTAAATCGACTCAAAAGGTAAAAAAAAAACGCCACTTCCAAAAAATATGAAAAAATTCGCAAAATTTCTAAAAAACATAACGAAATTTTTCAAATTTATTTCAAAATGGAGAAATCGATAGGTAGGCTAAAAATATACATTTTTTATTTTTTTTATTTAAAATATAATTCACATGAAAATAAGAAGTCAGATATAAGGAATAAAATTTTTTTGATATTCTTTCTACATGTTTTTTGGCGCGCTGAATTCGAATACGAAGATGGTCTTTACGTATCATGATTTTACAGCTATTCGAATCAATCTTCGATTGGAATGGATGGAGATATCGAAAAAAGTTTCGAACAAAAAATATTCCTCGATAAAATTAGCACTAATGTTGTTATGATACTATAAAAATGTCTACCTACAAAATGATTGAAATCAGATACAATTGCCAAGTACATGTCCGCCGTACAATTATAAAACAGAAGATATAAAAAAATAAAAATTTGGAGTACGTGGTACTTGGCGGGCCAATATTTCATATCACTTCAGGATTATTGACATAGTTTAATGGCTGTTTTCTCGTACTTATCTCTAAGAGGCCCGCCAAGTACCACTACCTCCAAATTTTTATTTTTTTATATCTTCTGTTTTATAATTGTACGGCGGACATGTACTTGGCAATTGTATCTGATTTCAATCATTTTGTAGGTAGACATTTTTATAGTATCACTTTCGTTGTGGAGGAGTTTTCATTGGTAGATTATTTTGGGGGTAGTGATCACATTATTGTACTTGGCGAAAGGTTTTTGCACCAGAGGTGCTTTTGGGGTTGATATCACCACTTTTTGTACAATTTTGCTTGACCACCTAATAATTGTGCTCGCTCACTACGCTCGCTCGTTTGGGTATTCCTATATCCTCGCTCGCTTGTCAACGTTCTGCCAATTCTGTCTATGAGTAGCTCAATGCACGTACGCTATACATTTCATACCATCTTACACCCTTGATAAGCAGTAATGTTAAATGTGGCAATATAATATAAATACTTTTTCTAAAATTTTACTTGACTACCTAATAATTATGCTCGCTCGCTACGCTTGCTCGATCGGATTTTTCTATATCCTAGCTCGCTAGGGTCGCTCCGTACTCAGCATTCTGCCAATTGTTTCCATGAGTATCTCAATGCATGTATATGTACGCTGATGCAGTTTATATCATCTGAATCCGTCGATGAGCAGTAATGTTAGATGTGGTAGTATAATATAAATATGTTGAAAGCACAAAGGCCTGAAATAATGACGTACGCTATCATTCGTTGCTTTCCGAGCCCTGTAAAGATATGTTCTTGTGTGCATGTATTAAATATGATATATTTGACCCATTGGATATATACGAAAATATTTGGAAATAAATAATATTATATTGAACACCTGCCAGGTTGATTGGAAGCTGTGTCACTTATTAACTCATGTTGTAGACTAAACTTTATGCGATTCAATAACCGTATACCTATAACCTAACCTCAAAATTGCACACTTCGTCATTTCATGAGAGATTGTTATAATTTCGCCCTCCACTTTAAATGTCAATTTTATCATAATAAGTAAGTATATGAAGCATAAAAGAGAATTGAGAGGAATGAAATTTGCAAAATGTCCAGATATACGAATATGAACAGAACTGACAGCTCTGTCTCGTAAGCCCGTCTGCCCGTACTCCGTGGTCTAGTGGCATCGATTCGCGATCATACGTCAACAGCGTCGACAAGAGCGCCACCTGGGACTGCTATTCAGTGGTGGCCGCTCTTTCCTAATTCTCAGACACATAGGTTTAAGGACCACTTGGTCTGAACCGCTCTTTCCTAATTCGACTACATGCCCTAACGGGTGATAAGTCCAAGGAAGAAGAAGAAGAAGAAGCTCTTTCCTAATTCTCAGACACATAGATTTAAGGACTACTTGGTCTGAAAGAGAAGGAGACGAAAAATTTTCAGACGAAACGGGTACTCATAAACTTAAGCTAATCATATCTCAGCTTTTCGGGCACTGATTCAATTGAAGCTGGTCTCAAATGAAGGGCTCTTGGTCCCTACATTCTGAGATAATTATTTCAATCCCCGGGATATCGCGAAACGAAAGATATTAGGAAAATACTGTCTCCCCACCACGCCGGTTAGCTCCCGTGCGGGTATATAGACTCGTCGAGTCTCGCGCGGCGTATATAGATAATATATGGGGTATTCCAAAATATTTCTAACGGTCATTTACCCCGACCCCCATCGATTTCCGAATAAATTATTCTCAGGGTAACCCTAGACCCAGGTATGATTGCTGAATTATTTGAGAATTTTGCGATTTTTTTTTTACAAGTTACGATTTTTTGAAAATCGCACTTTTCGGCAACAGCTCGTTTTTCATCCAATTCTAGTTGGCAACCAAGGTATCCCACGGAAAAGTGACTGGTGCACAACTGTCCAGTTTTTTGACCTACTTCGAAATGGAAATATTTGTAGATTTTTTCAGACACCGGAAGTGCCGAAATTCTCGTTTCAAAAATCAAAATCTCGGATTGCAAAAAGTCGCCGTGATCGATCTTTTTGAAATTTGGAGACAAAATTCGGCATCGAAAGACGGAATTTTTAAGACCAGGCCGAAGTTGGGCCTACATCGGGTTTAGGAGGTATGGCTATTTTAATCACGCGAAAATTCATATTCCGGCGTTATTTTTGTTATTATTATTATGATTATTATTAAAATTATCAAAATTATCATTTTTGTTATCAATTAATGATGATGATGATAATAATAATAATAATAATAACCAAAATAATGATTTTGATAATTTTAATAATAATCATAATAATAATAACAAAAATAACGCCGGAATATGAACTTTCGCGTGATTCAAATAGCCATAGGGTAGACGTACCATTTGTGGCCACTGTACCGTTTGTGGCCATGCTTGACTAATGCTTTTCTCCTTTCTGGCATTATAAATCTATTCAATTATTGAATTAATCACGAAAACATACCCTACAGTAAATATTAAACCCAACTTTTCCAGTACTTGATTGTTTAAAGTGAAGTTATTAATTATAAAAGCTGTTGAAATAGTTTTGTACCGTTTGTGGCCAGGCTTTGATTCACATGGTAATGGGTATGGCCACAAATGGAGCAAGTGGTGACCACAAACGGTACTAAGGTGGCCAAAACCGGTACGTCTACCCTACCTCCTAAACCCGATGTAGGCCCAACTTCGGCCTGGTCTTAAAAATTCCGTCTTTCGATGTCGAATTTTGTCTACAAATTTCAAAAAGATCGATGACGGCGACTTTTTGCAATCCGAGATTTTGATTTTTGAAACGAGAATTTCGGCACTTCCGGTGTCTGAAAAAATCTACAAATATTTCCATTTCGAAGTACGTCAAAAAACTGGACAGTTGTGCACCAGTCACTTTTCCGTGGGATACCTTGGTTGCCAACTAGAATTGGATGAAAAACGAGCTGTTGCCGAAAAGTGCGATTTTCAAAAAATCGTAACTTGTAAAAAAAAAATCGCAAAATTCTAAAATAATTCAGCAATCATACCTGGGTCTAGGGTTACCCTGAGAATAATTTATTCGGGAATCGATGGGGGTCGGGGTAAATGACCGTTAAAAATATTTTGGAATACCCCATATATACCTTATATAATATTTTTATTTATTGCACTTGGCGCGAGACTCTACCGAGTCTCTTGATATGACTTTTTTTCGTATCTCCATTTTTTAAGAAGATATTCCATGATTTGTGTGAAATGAAGTGAATGAGGGGGTTTTGTTGTGTCGGACAGAGCCTTGTTAGCACAATCTCGGACACTATATGGGATATGCATTGTTGACAATCTGACTTCTTATTTTCATGTGAATTATATTCTAAATTGAAAAAAAAAAATGCATATTTTTAGCCTACCTATCGATTTCTCCATTTTTAAATAAATTTGAAAAAATTCGTTATGTTTTTTAGAAATTTTGTGAATTTTTTCATATTTTTTGGAAGTGGCGTTTTTTTTTTTACCTTCTGAGTCGATTTAAAAATAACCCAATAATAGATAAAATCTGAAAAAAATCTGGAGTGTCTTTTTGAGGTAGATTAACCAGATAAAAAATCGCGGACCAAATCGAAGACGTCGAGGTCACGGGCTGGTCGAGTTGGCATGGAATGCCCCATATGCACATAGAATTTTATTCTACGCTGAGGATTTTCTGATGTTGGAATCTTTTCATTCTCAGGAAAAACAGTTGCTTTTTAACAAACTGCAGAGGTAGTTCTCCTACAACCTGATTTATACCAAATTTGTATTTTAACAAATTTTTCATTAATTATAGTATCCCATGTGGGTATGTACCATTGGCCCAGCCTTCCACCGTGTTGGGCCCGAATGTCGCCAAGCGTTGGCATAGACGATGTCACCGGGCATGGGCAAAGCTGGAGGTATCTAGATACAAGCATCTAAGATACAGTATCTAGATTCAATTTGTATCTAAATAATGTATCTAGATACGATATTTTTTTTCATATCTTCATCTGTATCTAGATATTTCGTGGAGTATCTTTATATCGTGCTAAAGATACTCTTGGAGATACTTTAGAAAATCTGAAGAAAGGTTGAATCATTGAATGACTCGTGTAGTCTTGTACATACACCATGGTCAAACGCAATGTTCTAAGTGATGGTTTGTTCGAAACCTTACTTTTCTTGAAAAAAAATTATTCTTTTTCTCAAGCCTTACTGAGTAGTCAGTAGTCTGTCGCTCTGTTACTTCCAATTTTGTAATATGGAATTTTCAATTTTGTTTCATTTCAATTTTGTATCGAAAAATAAAGCTGATCAACATCCAAACGTGTGCCTATATATGATCTCATCTTATTTTAGAAAGTATCTATTGAAATATCTAGATAGTCTTAAAAGTATCTGTATCTATATCTAGATACGTTAAGTATCCTTGTATCTTTATCTGTATCTAGATACATTTTACTGTCGCGTATCTGAATCTGTATCTAGATACATTCCAGAAGTATCTTTTACAGCATTGGGCATGGGCCAACATCGAAATGATAAGATGAGGCCGATAATGGGTCAAGCGTTTTGCCAATCCTTGATCCAAACTTGTTTCATTCGTATTTTAGTAATGACTCATCGTTGATCTGAACGATCAGGCCGTTCTTGGGCCAATCGATTTAATCATACTCGGCCCAGACTTGGGCTTGATATTGTGGAAAAATGGGTTGCGAATTCCGTTATCAGAAAATTATTCGATTATGTTATAGTATCCGACATAATATATATAATTATAATACATATTCGTATGATATTTAAATACATTATATCAAATTATGCACGGTGTAGTCTTCGTAGTCCAGGTCCTCGGCTTTCTAGTTCGCGTAGTCCAGGTCCTCTGTTTCGTAGTGCCAGTTGTCCAGGTCTTCGGCTTCGTAGTTTTCGTGGTCCAGGTCCTCCGCTACGTAGTTTCAGTCCTCCAGGTCCTCCGTGTCGTAGTTTCAGTCGGCCAGGTCCTCCACTCCGTAGATTCAGTTATCCAGGTCCTCCGCGTCGTAGTTTCAGTCGTATTATATGGGGTGGTCCACGTGAAGTGGACCGGTTTTTGGCAAAAAAAAAGGAATAAACGGGAGGCTGGAAATTTTATCACTTCTTCGTGGCACTTCGAAGTAATTTCGTTGGAAATTTCAAGGCGATCCGTGTGACCCTTCAAGTAGAAAAAAAATGAAAACACATTTTTCCCAAGTTTTACATGCTTCGCCGAATTTTTGAAAAAAAAGAAGAAAAAAGGGAGGCTGAAATTTTGATCACTTCTTAGTGCCACTTCGAAGTAATTTCGGTGAAAATTTCGGGTCAATTGGTGTGACCCTTCAAGTAGAAAAACAAAGAAATCGCATATTTTCGAAGTTTTACATGTTTAAGAATTCGGAAAATAATTGAAGTGCTATATATTTCGAAAGAGCTCATTTATGCGCGTAGAATGCACTATGGGAAGTTATGATTTTGTTCGTACATGGCTGAGATAAGTGAAGTTGAAAATGTAGTGATTAAATTTTTGGTATAATTATGACAGCGATATAAATTGAACCAATTGGTTTCATGATCTGTAACTGTGGGGGGCATCTCATGTAGTAACAAGGAATCCAAATTTGCATTGGCGTCAAACTCGATGACCTCAGGCCAAAAACCGGTCCACTTCACGTGGACCACCCCATATACATCGCGTCCCTAATGCCATAAAGGCATATCGCCGTTATAGGCCTTTATGGCATACTAATGCCAAAAAGGCATACAGTTTTTTCAAACTTTGTCTATCGCTTTGAAAACATGAGAATCGCATAGAAAGTCAAAAAAAAAAAATTCGTTTTCCTAAAACCAAAAAGGCCTATGGCCAAAAAGATATGCTCTTTTGGCATTAGTTTTTTTGTTTTTTTTTACCCGAATGCCAAAAAGGCATATCTTTTGGGACATAGGCCCTTTTGGTTTTAGGAAAATTGATATTTTTTTTTTTACTTTTTATGCGTTTTTCATGTTTCCAAAGCGATAGGCAAAGTTTGAAAAAACTATATGCCTTTTTGGCATTAGTATGCCATAAAGGCCTATAACGACGATATACCTTTATGGCATTAGTGACGCAAAATATAATCATTCACAATGAAATAAGTGAAATCATTACACCGTACCGAACCAAGACATTGCACGATTTGCAAAACAACTTAGAAAAGGCGTAATAATATGTGTTTGAATTTGAATTTGCGTGTTGTATTTTATTGTGATTTATTTTTGTTTATATGCCTTTTTGGCATTAGTTATCATTTCGCCTAAAACCAAAAAGGCATATGCATAATTATAGGCCTTTTTGGTCTTAGTTTTGTTTTTTCTCAGAATATCCATTACAAGTTATTCTGAAGCGATTGGGCGAAAAAAAAAATTTATATGCCTTTATGGCTCTTACGGTAGATCTATATACAGCGTATGCCTTTATGGCATTAGGGACGCGACATAGTATTGGATAATCATTTGTCAACAGAATACATACATACCGTGAATATTCGGTGAGAGTAAACGATCCCCTTCCTACGGCAAAACCAACCGGGCGCGCACCGCGTGCGTGAGGCTCGTTCGGGAGGGAATGAGGTGCCAGTAGCATTACATCCCCTCCCGAACGAGCCTCACGCACGGGTGCGCGCCTATGTTGGTTTTGCCGTAGGAAGGGGATCGTTTACTCTCACCGAATATTCTCGGTATAATCGAGATGAATCTTGTTTTTTCCAAAAAAGAAATTGTTGCAGTGTTTTTTCGCTTTAAACATTAGGATTATTTTCTTCTCATACAATAGATCAAAGTGAGTCTATACGCACTCATATACTAAGGCCTCGGGAAGGTTGGTCTCTGTTTGAATCGTCCTTGTTAGTGCTGGACACAAGATCAAGACCGGACGTGGTCTTGTCTTGGTCTCGTCTCGATTTTCAAGACGAGACCAAGACAGGATCACGATGGAAGAATTCGAGACGATACCAAGACTACCCTGAAGTCTCGTCGAGACTGTCGAGAGTCTCTACAAGATTAGTCAATATTCCAATAGTAAAAAAAAGGAAAAAAAAAAATGGTGATAAATAAAATGCAACATTTCGTTTTTGTGACATTTTTATTGAATGGAAACGAGATGTTACATATGGTAAAATTCAAAATTAAACGTTCTTTATAAATACCTAAATGACTGATGCATCAAATACAAAATTCAACATTTATATGGAATAACGTAATACTTAAATAATTAGGGCCATTAAGGGACAAGTAATGACAAGACCAAGACGAGACCTGAAAATCGAGTTTTTTTCGAGACCAAGACCGAGACCAAGAAGAAACTTCACAGCGAAGTAAATTGCTCGAGTAATAGAGAATGGTGGAAATTCCCTCATTTCGCGAACATAACAATTTTTTTTTTTTTTTTTCATGTGGTCAGTGACAGGTGCTGTTATTTTGACACCTCACACATTTTTGTACAATAGTATACATTGAGAAGGACTTTCCACCATTGTAGAAGTATCTATTGAGGAGTAAATTTTCGATCTTTTTTTATCAGTGCTCTATATCGGATCGCCTAACCATTTGTTTTTTTTTTCCAAAGCTGGAATTTTTTTCTCAACCATGATCGTTTCCAAAATTCTTTCACCGAGTTATTGATCATTTCAATTTTGTAAATGCACGGGGATTCAATCAACCGTGTAGAGGGGTGATCACCAAGTCATTTTGAGGAATCGCTATACCTGGATGCACCCGCCCCTGATTGGCCGGTGCACTGACCCGGAACGGTGATCACGAGCATATAAGGCGGACCTCCGACCTGGGAGAGTCATTCGACAACTCGCCGTCACACCAGTAACATGGAATCCTTTGGCTCGTTGTTGTTCGCTATCGGCGCCGGCTCCCCGGACCTGGACTTCGTCGCGGACCTTCCCCTGGAGATCTCGCAGAAGATATTCGGGTTCCTGGACGCGGGTTCCCTCGTCAACGCCTCGCACGTATCCCGGAGGTGGATGAACGCGTGTCGGGGCGACCCGAACCTCCGGAGACGCGCTCGCCGTCACCTACGCAGGGAGAGACGCAGGCTTTTCCAGGGTGGGCTTTTTCCCGCGACACGCGGACTCGGGAAGTCCTCTCGGGGAAACTCTGTCGCTCTCCCTGTTTTCCAGGCTAGTTTTAAGGTCGGCCCGCCAGCCGTTGACCGCAAGGGTAGCTTTGTAAGCAGAGTTAACAGGAGCCCAAAGTCGGGCTCGACTAAGTCTAGCTTAAGGATTTAGGTAGTCCACATAGATATAAGGATTGTAAAATTATATTTGACCAAAATATTTGACCTGTAATGTGATAATTTGATGATCGATGACGTGTAATGTGATATTACTAATTTGACTAATAAAGATATATATTTTATGAATAATAACGAAGTTCTTTTTTCATTTCTTTTTATTGTTTTAGCCATTTTAAGATCATTCTGGCCAATAACCAAAAGATACCTATCTCAATCCAAAGTAACCCGCCTTAAAGCCTTTGAATTTCCCCATTTGAATTAAACATATTTGTCACATTACGCGGTTTATTTTCTTTCTAAAACCTGGTACGCTCCTTACCTGTTATAGCGATAAAGTATTTGACGAGAATTCGACAGATTTTCGACGGTATAATTGTCGAAGTTACAGCGCACCAAAAAATAAAAATGTGCATCCCCAAATTGTGTTGAATAAAATTTTGTCGGTAAAAATCTGTACATTTTTCAAGGATATCTACCTACTAATATTGGTAAGAAGCCTGCCAAGCTTCAGATTATTCGAAGCGATAATGCGATGGGCGGTAGAAAATATCCTCGAAGTACCAAAAATCGTGTGTTATTCAGATGGGAAAGTTCGAAGGCTTTGGGGCAGTACTTAGAATTCAAACAGGAACCTAGGGTTTTGACTTCATTTTCCTGTATATGTTTGGAGATGTTCTTTTCCATGGGAGCATTGAAATTCGAATATGACCAAATTAAGGAACACCCTAGTGGGTACGGGGTACAAAAAACACATTCTATGAATTATGCAAGAGACATACAACTATTTATTTATGAAAATGTGTGTGAAATTAGTGAAAATATGAAGATAGATTGATGAACGCATATTACATGCACTTGATTCATTCTTGTTCGTTGAGGTCTTGTTCGAATTCTGATTCGGCTTCTCGACGGAACCGCAAGCGTCCTTCGATTCCAACATTAGGCTGCCAATTCTGACCCGGTGATTTGTGGGCTCCGACTGATACGCCCAACGATCCATGTTTGTTCTGCAATATCGTGTGCTCGTAGCCGAGGCCGTAGGAAGGCCGGCGTTCCGGGCCATTGAAATTCTTCTGCCAGTTAGCGTTGATGGATCCTCGAGGATTCGACTGTGGGAACCGATAACTTCCCTGCAATGCAAGATTTGACTGCCAATTCTGACCCGGGACCTGTTGAGCTCCAAAATTCGCGCCGAATGATCCTTGAGGTTCCGGACTAGCTGATCTTGCATATCGAGTTTTGGGAGGAGGCCAATTGTTCTGAAATTTTCAAACGGACATATATGAGAATGATGAGTATCAGAAATTCGAAAAAAGTACTCACAATGTAGGGAGGAGGTCGCCGGTTATTTCCTCGCCCCAGAGATGATTCTACTAATGCTGTTAAGGCGATTGCCAAAATGATCAAAACTGTAGCCCTCATTTTTATTAGCTGTCTGAAAAAATTCGACCATTTATAAAGTTTAGATCTTACCTACAACCAAAGTTTGGCAAACTCTTGGAGTGAACCAATCTTACCTTTACGTTGCTGTAGATCTCGACTGTGCTCTCCACTTGACAATCATCTCATTATATAGCCGAAAAAGAATAAAATGATAAGGTCGGGGAAGAACTAAATTCACTTCTTTTCTGGATTTTCTCGTCAAATACTTTATCGCTATAACAGGTAAGGAGCGTACCAGGTTTTAGAAAGAAAATAAACCGCGTAATGTGACAAATATGTTTAATTCAAATGGGGAA
This sequence comes from Tenthredo livida, assembly GCA_963992785.1. Lineage (NCBI taxonomy): Eukaryota > Metazoa > Arthropoda > Insecta > Hymenoptera > Tenthredinidae > Tenthredo > Tenthredo livida. Next base: position 9,850,638 of record OZ023073.1, read on the forward strand.
ATTCAAAGGCTTTAAGGCGGGTTACTTTGGATTGAGATAGGTATCTTTTGGTTATTGGCCAGAATGATCTTAAAATGGCTAAAACTATTGAAATGAGCAAAATAATTCTAAGAAGTAGACAATAAGACATTCATAATTCCACGTAAAGCCTTGGTGTGTACGTAGTATTGTTTATGTTACAACAATGACCTCATAGCATTCCAATATTGGAAACAACCATCGTCTGTAATCTTTTCTGTTATTGACTAGTCTAGTCTGTCTCCGGATTTTGATCTGAGTGGATCACTAAAATAAAATGCTCTAATTGACTCCATAACATTGTCTATAAGTTTCTATTTCCTTGTTCCCATATTCCAATAGGTTATGGGCCCAGGCAACGTTTAAATAATAAATCAAAAATATATATATAAATATATTACAAGTGATAGTCAATTGAGTGGCTGGACGGTTTTTGTGAATTAAAATTCCTTATCACAGTTTTGGACCGGTTTTAAGACGTTCAGTGATTGTGATTAAAAAAAAAAAAAAAAAATGGGTGATCATGAAATGAACACAAAACGGAACATCAAACCATTCAATGGTGAAAAATACAGTATCTGGAAATTACGAATCCGTGCCCTACTAGATGAAAAGAATGTACTCAACGTCGTTGACGAAGTTCCACCGAGCCCAGTGACAGATGCTTGGAAGAAAAGTGAGAAAACAGCGAAAAATGTAATCATTGAATATCTGAGCGATTCGCTGGTTACATATGCAACTCAAAGAAATGTGACAGCTCGTTCTATATTCGTTAAGTATGATTCAATTTACGAACGCACAAGTTTGGCAACTCAAATGACAATAGAGAAGAAATTGTTATCTTTCAAATTGAAAGGTGATACAACTCTCGCACAGCATTTTATAATTTTTGAAGATATGCTTCTCGAGTTGGAAGCTGCTGGGGGTCAATTAAATGAAGCAAGTAAAATTGCTAGATTGTTATTATCATTGCCGAATTCGTATGAACCAAAGATCACTGCAATCCAAACTATGAAAGATGACACACTCAATCTCGATTATGTCAAAACACAACTAATGGACTATGAAATTAAATTGAAAGCTGAAAATAGTGATTCAAGCGCTAAAGTGTTAAATGTGGAAGTTCCACAGCAATTCCAGCCAAAGAAATCAAAACAAAACAATGACAATCGAGGGAAATGGAGAAACCATCGCCAAAATTTCAATCCAAAACCTTACGGTCAATCCAACAAATCTATGAACAATTCCTCGAAATATCAAAATAAAAGGAATAGAAGAGATGGAAATAACAGCAAGTTTAATTTTATAAAATGTAAGCATTGTGGTCGAAGAAATCATGAAGAGAAGAATTGTTTTTATAAAAATCCAGGACAGAACTCAGACCAACGCCAAAGGCCAATTCAAAATGTTCAACGCCAGGAAAACAATGAAGGCTTTGCTTTTGTGAGCCAGGTGGGATCATTAACAACCGGTGAACAAAGTGATTGTGATATCAACAAAGTGAAATTTCTGTTAGATTCTGGAGCAACAGATCACCTAGTTAATAATTTAGACTGTTTCACAACAGTAAGGAACCTTGAAGTACCATTAAAAATATCAATAGCAAAGAAGGGTGAATCAATTATGGCAACCAAGAAGGGATCCATAGAAGTAACTTCAAACTTAGGAGTAACAGGTACACTCTCCGACGTCCTTTACGCACCCGATATACCACACAATCTACTATCTGTACGACGAATCCAGGAAGCTGGAATGACAGTAATCTTCAGCGAAACTGGAGAAGTAATGATCAAAAGGGGCGATCAGAAAATAATAACTGGTAAGGAAATGAGTAATTTGATATGTATTACTTTCACTATCAACAAAACAACCAGTGAAAATTCATGTAATCAAGCAGACCGTAATGAAAATTCATTAGTCAAAACATATAAACTTTGGCATGAACGTTTAGGCCATATTAATCAAACAAAATTCCTAGAAATAAAAAGGAATAATTTACTTCATAATATTCATCCTTTAGAAAGAGTAAATCCTATAAATGAGACATGTGAAGCTTGTATTTACGGAAAGCAAGCAAGACTACCTTTTTCAAAGGTGAGAGACAGAGCTCATATTACGCGGCCTTTATTTACTATTCACTCAGACGTATGTGGCCCTATTACACCCTCAACCTTTAACGACAAAAATTATTTCGTAACTTTCATTGATGAATTCACTCATTACACGGTAGTTTACTTGATTAGCCATAAATCAGAAGTATTTCAATGTTTCCAAGATTTTGTAGCCAAAAGTGAGTCACATTTCAATTTAAAAACAGCTCACCTGTATTGCGATAATGGGCGAGAATACTTATCAAATGAATTCAAAGATTTCTGTGCACTGAAGGGAATACAGTATCATTTAACTGTACCTTATACACCCCAACAAAATTCAATAGCTGAAAGAATGAATAGAACTTTGATTGAAAAAGCCCGAACTATGATACACAGTGCTGAATTGAGTCAAGAATTATGGGGTGAAGCAGTATTAACTGCAGCATATTTAACAAATTTAACTCCCACTAAAGCCATCCCACAGAACAAAACTCCATATGAACTTTGGCATAATAAAAGGCCTAGACTAGATCATTTAAAAATATTTGGCTGTACTGTATATATACACAATAAAACTAAAAAAAATAAATTTGATAAAAAGTCATTTAAAGGAGTACTTGTGGGCTACGAACAAAATGGCTATAGGGTTTTAAATACTGAATCGAATAAAATTATCACAGCTCGTGATGTGATATTTGATGAAATGAATTACAAAAATTCACGACCTTTCATGCACATAAAAGAAACCGAAAATGAATCTAACATAAAAAGATTCAAAGCTAATGAACACCCAAATCAGAATGAAAAAGATAAGCTTCATTCTCAAGTTAGAAATAGAACACAGCAGGAAATAAATGACACTCCAAGTATTGCGACAAATTCAAACTCTTCAAGCAACATAAACGAAGTAACAGAACTTCGTCGAAGTCAGAGAATTAAAAACATGCCCTTGATTTCTTACAATGAGGACCATTGTCTCCATGCATGCGTACAATCAATAGTGAAACGAATTCCAAAATCGTACAATGAGATAAAAGATAGCGAGGATCGAATTCTGTGGGAGGAAGCAATTCAAGAAGAAATAGATTCCCTTCTGGAAAATAACACGTGGGATTTAATACCTAATCCAATTGATAAAAATATCGTTGACTGTAGATGGGTATTTACTATAAAAAATGATGCTTCGGGAAATTCAAGTAAACATAAAGCTCGATTAGTAGCGAGAGGTTTCAGTCAAGAGTATTTATCAGATTATGATGAGACTTTCGCACCGGTAGCGCGAATTACAACCTTTAGATTCATCATTGCTTTTGCCAATCAATATAATTTATTAATTCATCAAATGGATGTCAAAACCGCTTTTCTGAATGGTTACCTAAAGGAAGAAATTTTTATGAAAGTTCCCGAAGGAATTATGGTACCGGAAAATTATGTGTGTAAATTAAATAGAGCATTATACGGCTTGAAACAATCAGCTCGATGCTGGTTTCAACGCTTTGATGAAGTACTCAAGGGACATGGTTTCGTAAACTCCTCCGCAGATCGCTGCTTATATTTTCTCGAGAGAAATCACATCAATAAAAACATTTATGTAGTCCTCTACGTCGATGATGTTATCATTGTCACTTATGATAAAACAACAATGAAAAATTTCAAAAACTACTTAATGAAGCAATTTTCAATGAAAGACATGGAAGAAATAAAATTATTTCTAGGTATTCGCATAGACAGAAAGGGCGACATAGTAACTTTAGATCAGAGTGTATATTTAGAGTCAGTTCTAAAAAAATTCAATATGATTGATTGTAAAGATATTAGTACTCCATTACCCAATAAACTAGATTACAAAGCATTGAATTCTGACGAATACTATGATGCTCCTTGCAAAAATCTTATTGGATGTTTAATGTATGCGATGCTATGCACTCGACCTGATCTATGCGTGTCTATAAATATATTGAGCAGATTTCAAGTTAAAAATAATAAAGAACTGTGGCAAAATTTGAAAAGAATCTTAAGATATATCAAAGGAACTCTGAAACTCCGTCTGGTTTATGAGAGAAATAATTTCGAAAATCAATTAACTGGATATGTTGATTCAGATTGGGCTAACAATGAAATTGATCGTAGGAGTACGACTGGCTATTTATTCCAGTTGTTTGATAAAAATACAATTTGCTGGAATACACGTAGACAAAATTCGGTTGCCACTTCATCAACTGAAGCCGAATATATGGCCCTCTACGAAGGTGTTAGAGAGGCTTGTTGGTTAAGGTCTTTGTTATCCAGTATAAAATTAACTTCACCACATCCAATCGTTATCTACGAGGATAATAACGGGTGTATCGCGATCGCAAATAATCCCACTAATCATAAGAGAACAAAACACATAGATGTTAAATATCATTTTTCAAGAGAAAAGATTGAAGAAAAAGAAGTAAAAGTCATCTATATTCCAACAGGTAAACAACTGGCGGACGCTTTTACTAAACCACTACTGGCTACTCAATTTACAACTATCCGTAAACAGATTGGCCTGAAAGAACATTAAAACTTCTAACCTGACGTCAAGAAAAAGTAACCAAATAAAGAGATAGGCAGACTAAGAAACATTATACATAAGTAAATGATAAGTTAAGATGAGTTAATAACCATGTACTTGGTCTGGTTGGGTTTTATTTGGGGTTTTCCCAATCCTTCGCAACAAATGTTGGACCAATTATTATTATTTCCCCATTATCAAGTAAAGGTATCAAACATTAACTCCAATTAAACTAATTATTTTGAGTGGGAGTATTGAAATGAGCAAAATAATTCTAAGAAGTAGACAATAAGACATTCATAATTCCAAGTAAAGCCTTGGTGTGTACGTAGTATTGTTTATGTTACAACAATGACCTCATAGCATTCCAATATTGGAAACAACCATCGTCTGTAATCTTTTCTGTTATTGACTAGTCTAGTCTGTCTCCGGATTTTGATCTGAGTGGATCACTAAAATAAAATGCTCTAATTGACTCCATAACATTGTGTATAAGTTTCTATTTCCTTGTTCCCATATTCCAATAAAAACAATAAAAAGAAATGAAAAAAGAACTTCGTTATTATTCATAAAATATATATCTTTATTAGTCAAATTAGTAATATCACATTACACGTCATCGATCATCAAATTATCACATTACAGGTCAAATATTTTGGTCAAATATAATTTTACAATCCTTATATCTATGTGGACTACCTAAATCCTTAAGCTAGACTTAGTCGAGCCCGACTTTGGGCTCCTGTTAACTCTGCTTACAAAGCTACCCTTGCGGTCAACGGCTGGCGGGCCGACCTTAAAACTAGCCTGGAAAACAGGGAGAGCGACAGAGTTTCCCCGAGAGGACTTCCCGAGTCCGCGTGTCGCGGGAAAAAGCCCACCCTGGAAAAGCCTGCGTCTCTCCCTGCGTAGGTGACGGCGAGCGCGTCTCCGGAGGTTCGGGTCGCCCCGACACGCGTTCATCCACCTCCGGGATACGTGCGAGGCGTTGACGAGGGAACCCGCGTCCAGGAACCCGAATATCTTCTGCGAGATCTCCAGGGGAAGGTCCGCGACGAAGTCCAGGTCCGGGGAGCCGGCGCCGATAGCGAACAACAACGAGCCAAAGGATTCCATGTTACTGGTGTGACGGCGAGTTGTCGAATGACTCTCCCAGGTCGGAGGTCCGCCTTATATGCTCGTGATCACCGTTCCGGGTCAGTGCACCGGCCAATCAGGGGCGGGTGCATCCAGGTATAGCGATTCCTCAAAATGACTTGGTGATCACCCCTCTACACGGTTGATTGAATCCCCGTGCATTTACAAAATTGAAATGATCAATAACTCGGTGAAAGAATTTTGGAAACGATCATGGTTGAGAAAAAAATTCCAGCTTTGGAAAAAAAAAACAAATGGTTAGGCGATCCGATATAGAGCACTGATAAAAAAAGATCGAAAATTTACTCCTCAATAGATACTTCTACAATGGTGGAAAGTCCTTCTCAATGTATACTATTGTACAAAAATGTGTGAGGTGTCAAAATAACAGCACCTGTCACTGACCACATGAAAAAAAAAAAAAAAAATTGTTATGTTCGCGAAATGAGGGAATTTCCACCATTCTCTATTACTCGAGCAATTTACTTCGCTGTGAAGTTTCTTCTTGGTCTCGGTCTTGGTCTCGAAAAAAACTCGATTTTCAGGTCTCGTCTTGGTCTTGTCATTACTTGTCCCTTAATGGCCCTAATTATTTAAGTATTACGTTATTCCATATAAATGTTGAATTTTGTATTTGATGCATCAGTCATTTAGGTATTTATAAAGAACGTTTAATTTTGAATTTTACCATATGTAACATCTCGTTTCCATTCAATAAAAATGTCACAAAAACGAAATGTTGCATTTTATTTATCACCATTTTTTTTTTTCCTTTTTTTTACTATTGGAATATTGACTAATCTTGTAGAGACTCTCGACAGTCTCGACGAGACTTCAGGGTAGTCTTGGTATCGTCTCGAATTCTTCCATCGTGATCCTGTCTTGGTCTCGTCTTGAAAATCGAGACGAGACCAAGACAAGACCACGTCCGGTCTTGATCTTGTGTCCAGCACTAACAAGGACGATTCAAACAGAGACCAACCTTCCCGAGGCCTTAGTATATGAGTGCGTATAGACTCACTTTGATCTATTGTATGAGAAGAAAATAATCCTAATGTTTAAAGCGAAAAAACACTGCAACAATTTCTTTTTTGGAAAAAACAAGATTCATCTCGATTATACCGAGAATATTCGGTGAGAGTAAACGATCCCCTTCCTACGGCAAAACCAACATAGGCGCGCACCCGTGCGTGAGGCTCGTTCGGGAGGGGATGTAATGCTACTGGCACCTCATTCCCTCCCGAACGAGCCTCACGCACGCGGTGCGCGCCCGGTTGGTTTTGCCGTAGGAAGGGGATCGTTTACTCTCACCGAATATTCACGGTATGTATGTATTCTGTTGACAAATGATTATCCAATACTATGTCGCGTCCCTAATGCCATAAAGGCATACGCTGTATATAGATCTACCGTAAGAGCCATAAAGGCATATAAATTTTTTTTTTCGCCCAATCGCTTCAGAATAACTTGTAATGGATATTCTGAGAAAAAACAAAACTAAGACCAAAAAGGCCTATAATTATGCATATGCCTTTTTGGTTTTAGGCGAAATGATAACTAATGCCAAAAAGGCATATAAACAAAAATAAATCACAATAAAATACAACACGCAAATTCAAATTCAAACACATATTATTACGCCTTTTCTAAGTTGTTTTGCAAATCGTGCAATGTCTTGGTTCGGTACGGTGTAATGATTTCACTTATTTCATTGTGAATGATTATATTTTGCGTCACTAATGCCATAAAGGTATATCGTCGTTATAGGCCTTTATGGCATACTAATGCCAAAAAGGCATATAGTTTTTTCAAACTTTGCCTATCGCTTTGGAAACATGAAAAACGCATAAAAAGTAAAAAAAAAAATATCAATTTTCCTAAAACCAAAAGGGCCTATGTCCCAAAAGATATGCCTTTTTGGCATTCGGGTAAAAAAAAACAAAAAAACTAATGCCAAAAGAGCATATCTTTTTGGCCATAGGCCTTTTTGGTTTTAGGAAAACGAATTTTTTTTTTTTGACTTTCTATGCGATTCTCATGTTTTCAAAGCGATAGACAAAGTTTGAAAAAACTGTATGCCTTTTTGGCATTAGTATGCCATAAAGGCCTATAACGGCGATATGCCTTTATGGCATTAGGGACGCGATGTATATGGGGTGGTCCACGTGAAGTGGACCGGTTTTTGGCCTGAGGTCATCGAGTTTGACGCCAATGCAAATTTGGATTCCTTGTTACTACATGAGATGCCCCCCACAGTTACAGATCATGAAACCAATTGGTTCAATTTATATCGCTGTCATAATTATACCAAAAATTTAATCACTACATTTTCAACTTCACTTATCTCAGCCATGTACGAACAAAATCATAACTTCCCATAGTGCATTCTACGCGCATAAATGAGCTCTTTCGAAATATATAGCACTTCAATTATTTTCCGAATTCTTAAACATGTAAAACTTCGAAAATATGCGATTTCTTTGTTTTTCTACTTGAAGGGTCACACCAATTGACCCGAAATTTTCACCGAAATTACTTCGAAGTGGCACTAAGAAGTGATCAAAATTTCAGCCTCCCTTTTTTCTTCTTTTTTTTCAAAAATTCGGCGAAGCATGTAAAACTTGGGAAAAATGTGTTTTCATTTTTTTTCTACTTGAAGGGTCACACGGATCGCCTTGAAATTTCCAACGAAATTACTTCGAAGTGCCACGAAGAAGTGATAAAATTTCCAGCCTCCCGTTTATTCCTTTTTTTTTGCCAAAAACCGGTCCACTTCACGTGGACCACCCCATATAATACGACTGAAACTACGACGCGGAGGACCTGGATAACTGAATCTACGGAGTGGAGGACCTGGCCGACTGAAACTACGACACGGAGGACCTGGAGGACTGAAACTACGTAGCGGAGGACCTGGACCACGAAAACTACGAAGCCGAAGACCTGGACAACTGGCACTACGAAACAGAGGACCTGGACTACGCGAACTAGAAAGCCGAGGACCTGGACTACGAAGACTACACCGTGCATAATTTGATATAATGTATTTAAATATCATACGAATATGTATTATAATTATATATATTATGTCGGATACTATAACATAATCGAATAATTTTCTGATAACGGAATTCGCAACCCATTTTTCCACAATATCAAGCCCAAGTCTGGGCCGAGTATGATTAAATCGATTGGCCCAAGAACGGCCTGATCGTTCAGATCAACGATGAGTCATTACTAAAATACGAATGAAACAAGTTTGGATCAAGGATTGGCAAAACGCTTGACCCATTATCGGCCTCATCTTATCATTTCGATGTTGGCCCATGCCCAATGCTGTAAAAGATACTTCTGGAATGTATCTAGATACAGATTCAGATACGCGACAGTAAAATGTATCTAGATACAGATAAAGATACAAGGATACTTAACGTATCTAGATATAGATACAGATACTTTTAAGACTATCTAGATATTTCAATAGATACTTTCTAAAATAAGATGAGATCATATATAGGCACACGTTTGGATGTTGATCAGCTTTATTTTTCGATACAAAATTGAAATGAAACAAAATTGAAAATTCCATATTACAAAATTGGAAGTAACAGAGCGACAGACTACTGACTACTCAGTAAGGCTTGAGAAAAAGAATAATTTTTTTTCAAGAAAAGTAAGGTTTCGAACAAACCATCACTTAGAACATTGCGTTTGACCATGGTGTATGTACAAGACTACACGAGTCATTCAATGATTCAACCTTTCTTCAGATTTTCTAAAGTATCTCCAAGAGTATCTTTAGCACGATATAAAGATACTCCACGAAATATCTAGATACAGATGAAGATATGAAAAAAAATATCGTATCTAGATACATTATTTAGATACAAATTGAATCTAGATACTGTATCTTAGATGCTTGTATCTAGATACCTCCAGCTTTGCCCATGCCCGGTGACATCGTCTATGCCAACGCTTGGCGACATTCGGGCCCAACACGGTGGAAGGCTGGGCCAATGGTACATACCCACATGGGATACTATAATTAATGAAAAATTTGTTAAAATACAAATTTGGTATAAATCAGGTTGTAGGAGAACTACCTCTGCAGTTTGTTAAAAAGCAACTGTTTTTCCTGAGAATGAAAAGATTCCAACATCAGAAAATCCTCAGCGTAGAATAAAATTCTATGTGCATATATATACTCTGGCAACTGCAGTGCCGGCTCGGGCGTTAGGGTAGGGCAAGCCAGGCAACCGCCCGGGGCGTCAAATTTTTAGAGGCGCTGCTGCCTGCTTGGTGTTCCCAATGTAAAGAACATGCGACCAACAATACAAAAAAATACCAAAAATGGAAATAAAAAAAGGTACAAAACAAAAAAAAAAAGAAGCTACAAAACTTTCTACGTCCACGTCGTTGGCTCTGGGTAAAGCTCAAGGAAAGTTCGTAGAATTCAGAATTCTCCTAGTCATGTGCGCTCATTCATTTAAGATATTCTTATCTGATTTTATGTCGGTTCTTGATAGACGAAAGATATTGCAGCCATAATCAGCCGTAAGTAACGCAAGTCACTACCAATCAATGCTAGTCAGCATTAGTCAGCTATAACACCCCAAGACCTTGAAAATTATCGGATATTTCCCGAATGTTTTGTTGCATAGCAACGAGAGGGATCAGTTTCATGTCAATTTGTAGATTTTTTTCTAATTTCTTTTACTGTTATGCTAATTTGAAATAATTTTAATGCATAGTCATGCGGAATTTGGGAATTCACTTTTTGTGCGTTCTAAGTTCTAGTCACAACTCACATGCCTTGAATACGTCTATGCACAGGCCATTCTTTGTGCGACTTTGAATCCTATACACACAGTGCACCGATGTAAAATTACACCATCTTTTGATGGCAGTCAAGGGTCCAATCATTCATCTGCCAAGTTTACCTATATTTACCAACTATTTTGCAACAAAAAAAATTTGCTAATATTTAACACTGGCAGGCTCTGCAATGCCGTGGGATTGATTATTATGACTTCATTCCTACAAAGCCAATCGAATCATTTGGAATCAATTGGAATTTGTAATTTTTATATTTTCAACTATGGTCAAACCAGAAAAGTTAGGGTCTTTCGAAGATCGCCTAATATCACATGTATCAACGATTTTTAGTTTTGTAAACTAATTCTGAAATTCCGATAACATAATCTCCCCCATTGATTGGTTCTGCTATTCACAATACTTACAGCCGAGACTAGCGATAAGTTAATCTTTGTACTAATCAATCGAGCTAATACAATCGGGATTCATGTAAGTGCGGGTGACCCGGTATAAGAGAATACCATTTCCGTGGCGAGTCACTAGACTCAGTGTTCCAAGCCCGTGAGAAAGATCGAAATTTGAAGGCGATTCCCTCGTGAATGAAAATGGTTCAAATCGTTGGAAAGTACCAGCACGTCAGCTATGCTCCTAACTTCGAAGATTACCTGAAGGCTCTGAAAGTTCCAGAAGCACTGATAGCGACCATTTCCAGCCAGAAGACAACCGTAACGATTTCCGAAAATGGTGGCCTGTGGACGGTCCACAATACCGACGAAGCCGGCAAGTCTTGGTCTTCGAGTTTCAAGATGGGAGAGCCCTACGACGACCACACGTTCACTGAAACCATATTGAAGGTAAATAGATCTTGCACTAGCTGCAGTTCACGTCTGCATTGAATCTTTGTGAAAAGTTCGATAGAGAAAAAGTCAAGTCGAAATCGGTATAAAAATCACGAAACTTGATTTCGCACTTCTTTAGGAGTGGAAAGATTTCTCACGGTACACACGAACACTTCTATACTATCAGGATCATTTACAGTTATTTTTTTACTTTTTCAATTTTTTTCACGGTTCGAATGTCAGTCGTGAGTATGTATACGAAATTTCAACCAGATATTATTTGCTTGCAATAACTTTGCGCGCTCCGAGCGGCCGCTATAGCTATAATCTATAGATTCAGCCTCATTCAAAATTACCAGTTACATATTTTCCTTTTAGAGCGTGGCGAAGCGCGAAGGTGACAAGATCATCATCGAAACAGAGGTGAAGGGTGTAACGGACACAAAAATCCACGAATTCACTGACGCCGGATTCACTGTGGTGAGTATCGATGTTGAAACATTATTTCCTATCATGGAACCAGAGACTACGACCTATTTTTTCTTGATATTCAATCTCAGAAATGACTTTTCTGTTTTCAGCATGTTAGCAGTCCGAGGGCTGGCGCCATGACAACCAGCGTTGTTTACAAGAGGATCTAGAGCGATTTGTCTTCGCCTGATTCCAAGACCCAGCTAAAAATAAAACACAAATTTATAAATATATACTTCTCAATCTCCATGAAAACAAATCGTTGTTTTTTTTTCAAGCCTATTTCTCTTGCCCTTGCCATATTGCGGCTGCAGATCACATATGGCATCCTCTTCCTGTCTGACCTGCAGCTATAAAAATCGCATTGGGTGCCGGCGTGTAGGCAACCGCGTACACAGGGGCAGCGATTAGCTGCAGTCTTGTTGATAAGCGCACTCGACTTTTGATGCGCGTCATAATACTTTAGAATTCGGAAATTTCAAACAAAAATACTTTCGACAGTAAATTTTTGCCAAACACATGCCTTGAATACGTCTATGCACAGGCCATTCTTTGCGCGACTTTGAATCCTATACGCACAGTGCACCGATGTAAAATTACACCATCTTTTGATGGCAGTCAAGGGTCCAATCAATTCATCTGCCAAGTCTATATTTAACAACTATTTTGCAACAAAAAAAATTTGCTAATATTTAACACTGGCAGGCTCCGCAATGCCGTGGGATTGATTATTATGACTTCATCATAGTGGCCCTATTATCGGAGCGGACTGTATATTTATATATTATTGTAACCTTACTTTTATCGTGTTGAATGAAAAAAATTAATACTGAATGATTATGTCCATGCACTACCACACAATCCATCTGCGATTGACATAAGTTTAGGAGAGTCAGTTGCAGTGAACGGATCGTGTAGGGAAAGCCACTCAACGAATCGGAGGTAATCCTCGGTATCTCGTTTTATGCTAGATGGTCTCCAGTCCGTGTGTTGCTCAGCAGTAGCTCCTCTTAGCCCGCAGAATGTTTCGAAGGCTTGCATCACTTCACAAGCAACTGGCATCCCGAGTATCCATCTTGCGAGGGGCATCTCACTCTGTAGTCAAATGTTATCGTACTAGTATTGCTTTACAATTTCATACAATTTCAGCGTTAAAGGGCGACTTCTTTCTTCAAATTATTGTTTTACATTCGTGCGCATGTTCACATCGCAAGAGCATTTAACATGCGATTTCACATTCAATTAAACGATTTCAGGCGTTGACTGCAAGCGGCGTAGTCGAAACTCTGTAATTTCACGACGATTCTATATGATTTCACGATGACTACATTTGACTTCACGTTGATTGCATTTTATTTTACGTTGTCTCTATCAACCTAACTTTTTCTTATAGCGGTTTCATCAATCCATTGTCTGTTATCGATTTAACTTATGTTTTTTCCACAAGTTGACTTAAAAAAAAATCAACATTCAAGAACTGTATTGATATTGGTATTACCTTTCTGAGGATATTGAAATCATGCAATTTCCATGCTGCTTTTTTGTAAAAAAAAAAATAATCATAAAGAATAGTTCCTTTTAGTCCGATAATTCGTTTGGTTGAAAGGAAGCAATGCTCGAAGCAATGTAATAATTTGTGTGGAAATATTTTTTTATTTATAGTAGAAAGTTGTTAACAAGAAAATTCGTATGCAACATTTAATATAGGTTTATTATTTCACCATACAGTATTTGAAAATATCCATTTCACTCGCTCACGTCGATAGACTTCAATATTGTCATACATCTATATGATTCATAACAATTTTCTATTCTACTATCAGGAACGCAAATACCGAGGCAAGTACGAGCGAAAATACCTTAAGTAACACACTGTTACAAGACGAAAAATAAACTTCAATACGACGAACAAGGCTGACATTATTATCAGAAACTTACACTTATAACTTAATTTACTATTCGGCTTATACACCGTAACGGACTTATTATGATAAAGAATGAACTTAATTGCGAACTCGATTGCGAACAAATCACTTATATCACTATATGTATATATATTTTATATAGGCTGAAGACCGAGCTGAAGCTGTGCTGAGGCCCTCGCTCAGACCTTCGCATTTAAGATATTACGTTAAGTTTTACACAAGCGTCATCATAGATATACCTTTTTTTTACATACATTTATATAAATACATAGGTATATATTAATATAAAAACATTAGCGAAAGATACCACGTTTTATATTTCAATACAATTCTGATCGTAACGATATGTTTGATTCCTCGTATTTTCATATCACAGGTACAATGTCTTAGAATTCACTAACTACAGTTTTATAGTTTTTTTTTTAATACTTCGATAAGTGTTATCGGTAAATTTGTAGCCAGAAGCTGTCACATCTGGAGGAGGTACAGTTATTTTATATTGACTTATGGTAATGTAACCATGTGAAGCCACATTTTGCGAGTGAAAATAGCCTTTATTATCTACGTTGTACCATTGGCACATGACTCTAACTAATTTCCTATTTCCCTTGATATTTGCGAATTTGTTGGAAAATTCCATGCTTTTCCACGTGTTACATTCCATGTAACTGAATCCCAAAGCAAGACCAACTAAACATTTGACACCGGTAAGTTTTTGAAAAAGGCACCAATCACCGATAAATACTTCCTGACAAATAATCGGACAAGTTATATGTAATGAGTTACAGACGCGAGGAATAGCAGACAGTTTTTCATACTCTGAGTTTTTTACTCTTTCAATACGGTCGCTACTCAGTTTCGATTTTTTGTTATTTAGTAACCAGCAAATAGATGATTTTCTAACGACGTGTTGTTTTCCCTTCGCATCCGTTACCACGGTATATTGATGATCAGGTGGTAGAATCACTTCAGTTTTGGAAGTGCTCGGTAAACCTAACTCTCCTGTTATGCCGTTCAAAATGGTCAGATCCTCGCTAGTCCTATTGTCAATTGCACTTTCTTCAGCAGATTCTATATTTTTTTCCGCAAGCATAGTATCATCTTCGTCATCGGAATCGTTTCTTACATCAGAGGTAGCAGGGTTAACGTAATCAGGAATCATCAAGTTTCGATATTGTATATTATTAGCTTGAGTAATGTCCACCCCTATTCCAAATTTAGTGACAGATTCATACGCAGCGTTCCTAGCTCTCGCAAGTATTACTTTTATGGTTGAATAGTTAAGAGTTTCAGAGTTTCAGAGTTTTAGTGTTAACCTCAGAAGTAGGGGATGGAAGTTTTTCATCTTGAATTTCATAATTTGTATTTAAATGCCGTGTCCGCGGGAAAATTAAGTTTTCATTTTCTAATTCAAAATCAGTGACGGAAATGTCGGCTTGTAATTGGATACGTTGAATTCTATGGATTGCTTCGAGAAGAGTGCAATTAACAACGGTTGAACACGTCGTACTTAGGGATCGTAAATTCCGATAGAAACTTTCGCACTGCTGGCTACCAAATTGCCAGGGAAGAAAATGTTCAGTTGAGTTATTTTTGATACAACGGAAAGCAAGATTCAATAACGCACGAGCATTGAGTTCGATGCAAAGATAAGTATTCGACGTTATGCAGTTGTTAGTCAAAGAGTAATCTGGTCGAAGGTCAAGCCATGCTCTCCATAGTCGCAAAAAAAATACAGTGTACCACAGGTAATATATTCTATCTGTCAATGACATGGTTTTAGAAAGAAAGGAAATGATCACATAATACATTATTTGAAGATAAGCCACGGTTCCTTCGCTGCCTGGAACGTACAATTTTAAAAAGTGCCATATTCTTGGGTCACAGATCTTGATAACAGACGCAAAATTCATTTTGTCCTTCGGTGATATGTCGCAGAGATTGAGCATAGGGTAAGGTGGTGCAAGAGCGCGCAGTCGACAAGAGTACGCAGTGCCATTATTTAATCACAGAACAGTATTTTGGGACTGGTTTTAGTTTTTAACAGTCCACTGACGTCTCAAGTATACCATCAAAAAAATCCGCGTGTTTTCATCCAATTTTGAAAGATTTAGACGAGAAAAAGTGATTTTTGACCCGTGTGATCTAATATTTATGACTTTTGTAACCAGGATTGTAAGAAAGATTGGAAAGATAAGCTACTTTTTTTTTATTTATTCTGGTGGGGTTATTATTGGACTAGTTGCCACCCAAGTGATTTGGATATTCATCTCAATGGATGGCAGTAGGGACGTTTCAAAATTGTTCAGTCCGGATAGTGCAAGAGTGCGCAGTGCCAAAGTGTGCAAGAGTGCGCGGGTACTTCGTGAATTTTCATGACTTTTTGACCCCCCCACCCCCACCCCCTGTTGTCCAAGTAAGTCACAACCCTTGAACCCCTCTCCCTTACAAAACGTTCGATTGTCACGATCAAATACCCCCCTTATATCTCCAAAATCGGAATTAAACTCTGTAACTTTTTTTTTTTCAATTATCAATTCTTCTATTGAAGCATATATTTTTTCCAAAATTCCAAAAAAGGAATTCTTGCGATTGACCTTGCATTTAGCCATATCACCTCCCACCCACCTTACTGCGCACTCTTGTCCTCGTTGCTTGTGCAAAAAAGCGCATTACGGCGGCTGATCTTTTTTCAATTTCTGCATAAAGCGTTACTTTTAAGTTGATTAATTATTTTTTTTTCGTTACCTAGATAACCAAAGAAGTTAAATAAAATATGCCATCATCCCTAAAATCTCTTGAATTATTCCTATAAAATGAAGTATGCGAAAGTGCGCACTCCTGCACCACCTTACCCTATGCTTATCCTTGGATATGTTATCTATAAGAACGGTTAAATGCCCTGGAGAAATGAAAAAGTCACCCAGTGGCATAATAAGAGAAAGTTTCAAAAGTCTATTTCTCAGTTTGGCGCCTACATGAACTGTATCTTGTGTGCATAGGAAATCCGGACATACATGAGCGTGAAATTCTGAAAAAGTAGAGTCCTGTTCAAGCACGGAAAAATCAGGGTTGTTTATTCCAATACCGGATTTCATGCGCATTGCTTTCATTAGCCGCGAATCTCCATCCGAAGATATGCCGACTACCGATATGCCATGTTCAGATAAAACCTTCACGGTATGATTCCAGCGTTTCATTACATGTTCAGTAGTAAATTTGTTGTCTGTCCCGAATAATGTTAAACAAAAGGCCGGAGCATCATCGTGTATGGGCTGAACCATAACGGTATACAAAGAAGATGCTGGGGTGTTTTGAAGGAAATAATTCTGAATTGCCGAGGCGGAAGTAGCCGAAAAAGAAAAAGCTATTGGCATACCATTATCATCGAAGGGCAAAACGAATCCAATTAATTGATTACTTTTGCGATCATATTGTACTCGAGATGAAACTCGCGTGGCGTCTTCGCTTAACCAGACGAAAGGGGTCAAATGTCTAGCTTCCAAGAAGGCTTTCAGATCCTTAACGCGACAGGCACCTTCTAATAATGTAATTGCGTTTGTACTTATACGGCGACAAATGGTAGCAACACCTGGAAGTGGCAAGTTAGCGAATAATGTGTCGTACAGGATTCGCCCACCAACGAGATAAATGTAAGTTGCCATTGATTTCATAGCATTTTCATATCTGTACCCGCCAGATTTGTACCTAGATTTTTCTATAGCACATCTCACCAACATTGACAAAAAAGTAGACTCCTCGCCTCCTAAAAACTTTGGTAATAGGGTTTCAAGCGAGGTTTGAAGTAATTGCTATTGCTGCATGTTCTCGATAGACATTAGCGTCGTCATTGCCTTGCCGATCACCGTGGTCGGTGCGAGGTACGGCGTTCCATCGGTGACATTCTGATGTTGCAGTTCGTGTTGTTGTGGTAAAATTGGCACGTCTGTGGATCCGTCCTGTGTCTCGTCAGCTGCAATTTTTTTGGCCTCACTTTCGCCTTGGTCACCTCCAAGGTCACTTCCACTTTGTCGTTTTTGCGATTTCTGCTCGAAAAAAAATTCATACGAAGTTCACTTATCAGATACTGTAAATTTGTATAGTAATACCTCCAATTTTTGTATACATTGCACGTACATGATTTGAAAGTCGTGTTTCTTGGGTTGCCGCAGAATGAATTTGGAGATGCCTAGTGAAATTCGATGTCACCCATCTCTTCGACCCACCAGAGCTGTTTTCCGTTCTTTTGAAGGAATACTTGGATTGGCAAATGGGACACGTGATTACTGCATCATAAATGATCTCTCTTTTTTCCGTGTGAATGGTACTTTGAACATCAATCGAAATGTCACTCGACAGGATTTGCAATTGAACTTTATTAAAACCGGCAGTATTATTCTTGACGGTGTGTTTGAGTGATCGTTCTAGTCGTTTGATTTCTGCTGTGGTATCGGCCGACAGCTGTTTGCCAGTATTTTCATTTTGGTTGGTATGACTCGTTACACTCAATGCTTGACTTGTTATCCAGAATTCATCAGGTTGACTCTTGACTTTGCTGACCAAATTGAGTATCAATGTTTTTTCTCCATGTAAAAAGGTAAACTCTTCTGGGTTTTCGTGATCTTTTCCAAAGTAATCTTTCAAATTCACATCAGGCTCTAAATATTTCCTCATTTTTTCTCGAGTGAATTGTTCCACTTCGTTCAACAATTTGTCATCCAAAGCAGAGAAGGAAATTTGGTTATCATAACTTTGAAATGTCAGGATATTTTTGATGTGGGGCTTAATTGTGATGCCAGTGATAGTAAATAATTTATGCCAGAAGTTGTTCTCTTGATTTTCGTCGCCCATCCCATGTAGGTTTCGCCGATCAAACGGCAACGGCCGATGCTCAGACCAATGTTGGCGAGTCGATGATCGATGACCCAATTCTAGGCCAATGTTCGGCCTAGTATAGACTCGCCATTCATCGGCCTGTCGATACGAGGCCAATATTCGGTTAAGTATATACTCTAGGGTGGTCGTAAAAAAAAAAGTTATCTTGGATGGCCTTCAATCGGTTCTAAATGTGAAAAGAATAATTCTCTAATTTTTTCAGATTTTTATTTTGACTGCCTATGGACCCTATTTTCACCTGAACATTTTTAAATTCGAAAATATCCTAATTTGAGTTGGGTCTAATTTAAATCGACGAGATTGCATCGGATACGTTTTATTATGTATATTACACACAGCTCGAGTGAAAAAATTAAAATTATTATTTTACCTATTTTAATATATCGATTGATTAATTATTTTTTCAATTATTTTTTTCTTTGGATTTTTTTTTTAATTCTCGCGAAAAAAAAATTAAAACCATCGCCAAAGATTCAATCAACGTGTATTATGTACATTCGCGATGCTCGGCCAATTCTTATGAGCCATTCTAGGACCAATATTGGTTACCAATATCGAACCATACTTATCATCCAAGGCTCGGTCGATGATCGGGCCAAGCTCGAATGCCAATGTTGGTAAGCTCGGCGTCGAGCTTCGGCCAATCAGTGGCCACTACCGATCACCCTACATGGGATGTTAATTCGGACGAAATTGCACTCGTCTATCGCTTTTAAAAAATTGAAAGTACGGCCGTTAGAACTTAGGTTTGATTCAAGAATATTTAAGAAGCACGTATATTTCTAACATTGAAATACAGATAAAAAAAAAAATACTGTTGAAAAAAAAGAACTAAATTTATTTTTTCACGGAGGCAGTCCATTTTGACCAATGACATTATTTTACGGCAAAGATACCAAAAAATAATGTACGTCACTCGGCCGCAATCTCTTTTACGGCCTGGTAACAAAAAATACTATTTTTTATTACGGTCTTATACCATGTTGAATACAAATGAACTTACCGGGTCGAAGAAGAAACGTTATACGAAGAAAGATAATGTTGCAAAACTTTTTAATCACATATGAACACTTGAACCGGTGAAATGAAAATAGTACGAGTGAATAATAAAACAAACAACCTCGCAAACAATAGCTGATCGCACCTCACGTGGTACACCAGAATACGCGTGCCCGAGCGCGTACCCAGGATTCGTCTGTGACGTACGCGGATTTTTCAAGTCAGAGCAATTTCATGCGTCGTGCTACGGACTTCAGATGATTTCACACGGACTTCAAGCGTTATGTTACGTTAAAAGCGCGATAACCGACGATTTCTTCCTTCATTGGGAGAATTCACTCGATTTCATCGAATTTTTAAATACTATTGCGATTTCACGCATTAGCTGGCGATGACATAGTTTAATACTCGCTTTAGTATTTATTATTTCATTTCGTAGCATATTTCAGTCAGAATACGAAATGACTTCAAACGTTATCAAGGCAATCGAATTTTTATATTTTCAACTATGGTCAAACCAGACGAGTTAGGGTCTTTCGAAGATCGCCTAATATCAGATGTATCGAAGATTGCTAGTTTTATAAACTAATTCTGAAATTCCGATAACATATTCTCCCCCATTAATTGGTTCTGCTATTCACAATACTTACAGCCGAGACTAGAATAGAATTGCTTGCTTTCAGTGAGTGGTGATTGAGGTGAAACTATGCACAATCGAATTGTTCTCCTGAAAACATTCAACACGTACTTCCTCATCTTCGATTTGGAGAGCCTTTCTTGGAATAATCAAAAATTTGATTTTTCGCGATTCAAGCGCCATCTGTCCCGAATCGAGAAAAAAAATTTTGAATAAAACTTGTGTATTTTTTAGGTAGAACTCGAATCGGCAATACAAAAAAGGGGTTCCTGTTTGAAATTTCACAGTTACTACCCCTCCCGCATTCAGGGGTTGGGGTGGGGGGTTGATTTTCACAGAGTCAATTTTCCCCCTCGAATTCAAACAGTTTCAATGCCGGACATTTTTGTGTATGATGCGTATTTCTTGAGATATTTCGATGTCGCAAGATAAAAAAACTCACCCTGTATAGCACAGTATCGAGAAATTCCGTCTGCTAGAACTTGGCGAGAATGTCATCATAGCAATGCCAGCAAGGTAAATATTACCATGCTGCCTGCTTCAGTGCGTTTCATCGAATATTCACATACCCTAAAACTGATACGCTCTGCTGTCTGGTCGCGCTCACATCGCTACAAGGTAGCACGTGACCTACCCAGCAAGGTAAATACTATTACTATGCTGCATAGATCCTTGCCAATAGAATAGAAAAGTAAAACTTACTTGAAATTAAGTTCCGGGCAACATGGGACCTAACAACACTGAAAATAGTAGAATTTACCACGTGACATATTGATATTTCCAACGTTTAGTTTGTCACGGATTGAATACTGGGTAGCAAGGTAATATTTCTTTTTTTCTACCCACAAAGTAATATTGACTGTACATTTCTCTTCGTGCGGGTTCCAACACCGATTAGTAACCAACATTGACTATAGCGTTATTTGCGGTTTATGACTACGTGATATAACGTTAGGACATAATTCTACTAGAACATGATTAATTAATTACATTACTTCCGGAAAATCTAAAGAACAATAAATTTCGGGTTTGCGAGGCTCAAACTGAAACTCCTGGAAAAAAAATGTCAATTTGTTCTGTCAATTAATTTGATCTTCCAAGGGCTCCACTTCACAATGAAGACGCTATATGCTCAGCAACTGATGTGTTCAATCGTCCAGGTTGTATCATTGTCGTGAGATCACATTCGACGTACGTATGCCATTCATCTTCTTTAACGTCACGCAATATTCCGGAAAAACCAACAGGCCCTTGATCTCTTCAATATCGGTTTCTTATCGACATAGGTAAGCGCTTCAGTCAGCGCAGAGTCTAGATAGATGAAAGATATCGTCGCAGCCGTCATCATGAGCCCTTAATCTGATCAATTTTAGTTCTTGATCGTCAAATTTCGATAGACGAAAGATATCATCGTACAAGTAATAACGTGCTGGTCATTTTCAACATCCGATCCATAGATAACTTATTGACTTGAAGCCTTTTTCGAGGAACCGATGTTGACGAGCCGATATCACGGCCTTCTATTGGTACTTCTAATCGCCAACATTAGCGTTCGATGTCAAACCAGTATTATTTTCAGACCGCTAACCAGAGTGGCGATTAAAAATTGCCATGTCATATTTATCCAGTATCATTGGTTCTAAGTCTGATTCTACATGGGTAGCGCATGCATGCAACTGCAATTTGCGCGAACGATTGCCTGTTCAATACTTGACTACTTTACTGATTGATGATTATTCCTCAGTTGTTTATCCGATTTCGTCGGTTTGGCCCACAAATTATAGATGAAAGATGTCGCCGAAAATAGTACCGTAGAATGTTGAAAAACGATTTACTTGTTACGGATTTGAAAACGATCATGAAAAAAGATTCACTCGTTACTGTGCCTCATCGCAAAGATGCGTTACTTTCGATACTGTTTTTGTGGAATTGAAGGTGGAATACAAATTTCGGTAAAAGAGTTGGCAGTAGATACATTCTTCAGCAGAACAAAAATGAATCAAAACTATCTAAAAGTTGTCTGTTCATCAGGTAGAGATTCGTTTTCTGAACAATTAGAAACCCATATATCTAACATCAAAGCAGTGTTTAGTCCAAGCCCCCCGAGTCTAAATTTAGCGCCTACTTTAACACTCGTAGCATCCTGAGTCGAAATTTAGCGCCTACTTTAACACTCATAGCAACCTGAGTCGAAATTTAGCGCCTATTTTGATACTCATAGCATCCAACTCAACGTCTCTAGATCCTGTTTAGACCTCAAACTCCTATTTTGAACCTACAAGTCCTCCATAGTCGAAATTCAGCACCTACTTTGATACTCATAGCATCCAACTCATAACGTCTCTATAGATCCTATTTAGACCTCAAACTCGTATTTTCAATCTAACAACTCTGTAGTCGAAATTCAGCGCCCGCTTGAGCACTCATAGCGCACAAATGAACCTCTTTTCAATCCGTTCGACCTCGAGCTCCAATTTAGGACCTCCAGGTCCTCCGGAATAATAATTTAGCGCGTACTTTGATACTCATAAAGTCCGATCTCAATTAATGATGCGATTTTCCATATCGTGCATTATTTTAGTAATTAAATGTGGGACGCCGCTGCATTATTCATTACATCATTTTACGACATTACACTGTTAGAAATTTCTATGCTAGTTCCACAAAGCATGTATCGGAAGCTAATAGGCAAAACATCTAACCAAAATTCCAATCGGGTATAGTAATTATACAAAACTTTTTTATCGGTATTCCAAACAATTTTGTGAATTCAAGTACAATTTTTGTGTTTTTCGTATAAAAGTTCAGCAAAATCAAAAAATTATTTGGAAGTTTACAGAACAAGCTTAGCAATTCACTTTGCTACGCCAAATTTGTAATTTTGCAAAACTTTTGCATATTGGCTTCCATAAATGTGTTGTAAATTCACAATTTTTTTTTACAGTGTATGCATCATTTTGATAATAGTACATTATACAACGTGGGAATAAAGTGAAAGATTATTCCCGAGGGCGAGTTTACTGCCCGAACGAAATTCCCGAGGGTGAGTTTACTGCCTGAGCGAAGCGAGGGCAGTAATCACCCAAGGGAATTTTCGCAAGGGCAGTAAGCCCGAGGGAATGATGCACTTTATTCCCATGTTGCATACAATGTTTTATTCACTCCTCAACTGTAACCACTTTATCAATCTTCATAAATTTTACGGGAATAATGTACATTATGCCCGCAAATCTGCGGGAATAATGTAGATTATTTCCCGCAAAATCCAGATTTGCGGGAAATAATCTACATTATTCCCGCAAAATCCAGATTTGCGGGAAATAATCTACATTATTCCCGCAAATCTGTATTTGCGGGAATAATGTAACATTATTTCCCGCAAAAGTATAAGAGGGAATAATATGCTACTTTATGCCCGCTTTTCAGATCAATAAAGTGGCGATTACAGTTGAGAGGTGAATAAATAATTATTATGGAGGGATATCAATAATTGATAAATCGTTACTATCAGCAGAGCGGATCATTTGAAAATGTAATTATATATTACGTAAATCATGAATTTTGTTTTTATATAGAATAATGAAAAGATATTTCAATCGTTCACCTTCATGCAGTCATGATTTTTGCAATTATTACCTTAAAGTTTATTCCATTTTGGATTTGATTTCTTTTAGTCAGTTAAATATCAAACTCGATGTTTTCGAAAAAATCCCATACATCCCTCCGATTTCGAATCCCAATAACCTCCGTTTGCACAAGATACGTATGTTTCAAAAGTTAGATAAGAGCAGTGCCAAAAGCCCGTCTTAGCTTGTTCTGTACGAAATGATGATGTACTTTTAAGAAGATTTTATTGGCCAATTTTAGGAATATATGTGTTTTCAGCAGTTTATTGCTGTCGTTGCGTAATCTGAAGATCTGGCGGCGGCGGGGATAGCAGGTTCTCGTGAGATCCTCATTTGACCCTAAAATGCTGCATTTGTCCGGTAACTACGAGTTTTAGGCGCTAAAGAGGGTTTCAATTCCCATACAAAATAAACCTCACTAGACCCTCAAAAACCTCCCAACTTCGCAATTCTGAGGTTCTAAGCAGGCGCTAAATTTCGACTCGGGCCATCATCCATGCACTAACTCTGAGACCCGATTACTCACATCACATTATTTTCACTAATGTATACGATCCGATTTCCAAATTCTAATAATTGAATCTCTGCAACCAATCGGTCAAAGCTATTTGAAGTACTGTCAAAACTTGCGATAATCTACTCTCCGCACTAATCAGTTGGGCTGATTCACCTGGTACCAACGTGACTGCTAGTAATTTCACATATAAAAGATCGCGATTGTCGTGGCAAGTCAGTCAGCTCAGTACTTCGAGTTCGAAAAAATTTCGCAAGTTACAAATCCAGCTTAATTTCGTAGACCAAGATGGTTCAAATCATTGGAAAATATGAGCACGACGGTTACGACTCTAATTTCGAGAGTTTCCTGAAGGCTCTCAAAGTTCCGGAAGCATCGATAGCAGGCCTTGCCAGCTATAAGCCTACCTTGACAATCTCAGAGAATAGCGGCCAGTGGACTTTCCACAATTCCAGTGGAGGAAAAGATCGGTCTGCAACCTTCAAGTTGGGAGAATCCTACGATGAAGAAACGCTCAGCGGAGCCATCACGAGGGTACGCATACGTCTTGCACTCTACACTTCTCGGAATAGAAGCATCGATAACCGCTTATTTTTCAATACACATTTTTTGGCAAGCTAGTTGTTCCGTGATGAAATAGTTATCGAATTATTTGGAATGGCAATATTCACCCCATTTACGATAGGGTGCGAGATTTGAGAAAGCTGAAATTTTAGAAATATTTCTTTTAATTATTCGGAAACGGTTTAGAGCGGTAGCTATGAAAAAAATCACCCATACACTGAATAAGGACCACCCCTAATGTATTGTAATTCGTAACATATCAAACTGTCCCAGAGTCAGATCAGCGCGCGCACCGGCAGCTCAACCGAGCGAAGACGAGAGTAGCGTGACGTCATCGCAGGTATAAATTCGGTACTGTCAGGCCACTCGCGAGAATTGGCCGCCTGTCAGGGTACACTCGCGCATTTCTGTCTAGCTTCATATTTTGTAAAATCATACCAGTGGTCTTCACCGGGTGATTACTTAGCGTCATTTTATTTTCGAGTCATTTCAAATAATGTAAAAGGCCTGTTGGGTTTTCGTTATAACATAATTCAAACTTAGCTACAGCCAATTGCGACATATCACTGTATTTTTTTATTAGAATCAAGTTTACACTCTACTATCGCCTGTCGGGATAGCCATAAAAACATAACATAGCAAACCTTTGTGAGTATGGAGAACGGTTAGTACTCAAACGAGTAGAATTTAAGACTAGTCTTATAATTCATCTTTTTCTATTTTATCATTTTTCAATCATGTTTTCTCCATATTAAAGTCATAGTCAAATCATTGGATGTTCATCAGACAAAATTTCTAAACCACCTAAAATTTCATGATCCTTCTAGAAAAAAGCATTCCATGTTTAGGTGCACTTGCATCGATACTAATTTCTTAATTCGTATTCGCTGCTAAGAACACTCTTAACTCTGGATCTTCAGGTTTGTTTGTCCACCCAAAGTGGCGTACCGCGTCAGTCTAGCTCAGCTTTTCACAATACTTGATTAGTCAACGCCCGAAAATATAAATTTATGCAACACCCCACGACCATCAGTCTATTTTCTTAAATTATTATTAATCAGAGCAACCAAAAAAGTTGCAATATACATACCTATATGAATAAATTCTTGGCGTTAGACGCAAATCAATCTATAATTATGTTACGTATGTCAGCGTGGCGTTACCAAACCAAACGCAACGTTTTGGAACACAAGATAAGGTTTTCAAATCAATGTCGGTAAATGATTATTTTTGTTTTATTTTTCTGCAGAACGTGACAAGACGTGAAGGTGACAAATTAATCATCGATACTGAGGTAGGCAGTATAAAGGAGACAAAAGTCTACGAATTCACGGAAAACGGCATCACTGTGGTGAGTATTGTATCGAGTGAATTCCTGATGGGTAGACAGGTATAAATTTCATATTTCCAACGGTGACCGCCTTGAAGAATCACCTGCGCACGCGCACTTGGAATTCGCCTGTTTACCCCTGTCTACCCATTAGGAATTCACTCTATATACACCTTATCGATAGATAAGGCCATCATATTCATGTACACCCGAGTCGAAATTTAACGCCTGCTTAGAACCTCAGAATTGGGAAGTTGGGAGGTTTTTGAGGGTCTAGTGAGGTTTATTTTGTATGGGAATTGAAACCCTCTTTAGCGCCTAAAACTCGTAGTTACCGGACAAATGCAGCATTTTAGGGTCAAATGAGGATCTCACGAGAACCTCGCAAAACCCTCACTACACCCTGCCGCGCAGCGGTGCAAGGCTGCATTGAGGGTTAAATGAGGATCTCACGAGAACCTGCTATCCCCGCCGCCGCCAGATCTTCAGATTACGCAACGACAGCAATAAACTGCTGAAAACACATATATTCATAAAATTAGCCAATAAAGTCTTCTTAAAAGCACATCATCATTTCGTACAGAACAAGCTAAGATGGGCTTTCGGCACTGCTCTTATCTAACTTTTGAAACATACGTACACGGAGAAAAGTATTTCGTGAAACTTTACTGAACTGTTGAGCAAAGTTGGGATATAGGGACCAGTTGGTGAGTTTTTCACATTTTTGTAGTAATCAGTGACATACTGAACGTTATAAAATACATGACAGTTCGGTAAACTTTAATAATGTACAGTAAAATTCTCATATGAAGATCGTAGCAAACTTTAATAGATTCACGTGAATTATTCCCTTAAGATTAGTTAAAGAATGACTAACGTTGACGAATCATTCTTATTGAGGAATTGAAAAAGTACTCAAAAGTTCGGTAAAGTTTCACATCGATAGGCAGAGAAAAGTTTATTCTCCCTATATGAAACTTTACAGCACTATAATGTAACTTCTTCCTCCTGGCACTTCAAATTTTACTAGACAGTTCAGTAAACTGAACGACGTGAAACATCTCCCACCACTCCCGTAGTCACGCAGGGTTAGACATAATAGTCTAGTTCGCCACCAGATGTCTCACAGCCGCCTTTTCTTTCTCACAAGTGCTAAACTTTCTTCCAGTTAGTATATAAGAGAGTTCCAATTCCTAAACATCAGCGATAGGCGTGCGTTTGCGTAGTCTATAAGTGTTGGAAACTATGAGCGTATAGACTTAATGTATACACGACCACTGCGATGCGTTCCACATAGGTGATAGGTTCGTTCTAAAGGCGTACTAGTATTAGGTTAAGATGTGAACACGACAATAAGGGTAACCGGCCACCGACAGAATGTGTAGGATGGTGTGAGTACAATACCTGTAAAAGTTAACTAACAGTTCGGTAAAACGTGGGCAACCGTCGAGTAAAACCTAACATTTTCGTTACTCAAAATTTTTCTACTTTTTTTTGCTGCACAGGAGTTGACGTTTTACCGAACTGTTCGGTAAAGTTTCATCGACTGTAAGTCATTCATTCATTCGTTTCATGTAAATCGAGCTAAATTTTCTGCTATGTCCTCAACCGCGGTTTACTGAACTGTTCGGTAATCTCTACCTGACGTTCATTATATTCTACAATTGTGCGCATTAAAATTTCCACAACCAAGTGCAGTATTAATTACAGTTCTAGTTCGGTAGATATTCTTTTAAATTTATCAAAATTTCACGTTCTATGCATGAGGTTTTCTTGAATTTCGCTTTACTGAACTGT
Organism: Tenthredo livida; assembly: GCA_963992785.1. NCBI lineage: Eukaryota > Metazoa > Arthropoda > Insecta > Hymenoptera > Tenthredinidae > Tenthredo > Tenthredo livida. The sequence continues at coordinate 9,878,841 of OZ023073.1, forward strand.
AAGTGAAACTTTACATAAATGTCCCTATGTCCCCAGTTTACTGAACTGAGTTCGGTAAAGTTTCACGAAATACTTTTCTCCGTATATCTTGTGCAAACGGAGGTTATTGGAATTCGAAATCGGAGGGATGTATGGGATTTTTCCAAAAACATCGAGTTTGATAATTGCAAAAATCATGACTGCACGAAGGTGAACGATTGAAATATCTTTTCATTATTCTATATGAAAACAAAATTCATGATTTACGTAATATATAATTACATTTTCAAATGATCAGCTCTGCTGATAGTAACGATTTATCAATTATTGATATCCCTCCATAATAATTATTTATCAAAATGATGCATAATGTCGTAAAATGATGTAATGAATAATGCAGCGGCGTCCTACATTTAATTACTAAAATAATGCACGATATGGAAAATCGCATCATTAATTGAGATCGGACTTTATGAGTATCAAAGTACGCGCTAAATTATTATTTCGGAGGACCTGGAGGTCCTAAATTGGAGCTCGAGATCGAACGGATTGAAAAGAGGTTCATTTGTGCGCTATGAGTACTCAAGCGGCGCTGAATTTCGACTACAGAGTTGTTAGATTGAAAATACGAGTTTGAGGTCTAAATAGGATCTATAGAGACGTTATGAGTTGGATGCTATGAGTATCAAAGTAGGCGCTAAATTTCGACTATGGAGGACTTGTAGGTTCAAAATAGGAGTTTGAGGTCTAAACAGGATCTAGAGACGTTGAGTTGGATGCTATGAGTATCAAAATAGGCGCTAAATTTCGACTCAGGTTGCTATGAGTGTTAAAGTTGGCGCTAAATTTCGACTCAGGATGCTACGAGTGTTAAAGTAGGCGCTAAATTTCGACTCGGGCATATCTATGACAGACCAGTAGAAATGTTAACTTCAGTAGCCACTTTCGTGATGAATCGATGTATTGTGGCTCGAGACGAGATGTGAATCCCTCGATGCTAGAATGTTACATGCATAGCTGTGAACATCTCTTTCGCCTGTCTATATGTATATCATCGAACAATCCACCTGTATCGTGTTGATATTTATTTAAGAAATAAATGTTTCCTAATTTCAGCATGTAAGCAGTCCGAATGCTGGCGACGTTACAACCAGCGTCGCTTACAAGAGGGTTTAGAAAGATTTTCCGTCGCCTGATCTCAAGAATCAGCTGACAATCATATAATAAATACATGATTTGTTGGTCTAATTTCAATGAGAATGAATCATGTTCTTTTATTCAGTCTATAAGGTAAAAGCCCCCATTATCGACAGGGCCCCCACTATTGACACCCTGTTTGATTTTATTGTTTATTTAATTAATTTGAATAATATTCACAACTTCAAATACTTTATCACAAATTTTTGTTATCTTAAGAATGGAAAAATAGTTTAATTTTATTTCGAAATATAAAATATTGACCGACAAAAAAATTTATATTTTCAACTACACGGAGAAAAGTATTTCGTGAAACTTTACCGAACTCAGTTCAGTAAACTGGGGACATAGGGACATTTATGTAAAGTTTCACTTACAGTTCAGTAAAGCGAAATTCAAGAAAACCTCATGCATAGAACGTGAAATTTTGATAAATTTAAAAGAATATCTACCGAACTAGAACTGTAATTAATACTGCACTTGGTTGTGGAAATTTTAATGCGCACAATTGTAGAATATAATGAACGTCAGGTAGAGATTACCGAACAGTTCAGTAAACCGCGGTTGAGGACATAGCAGAAAATTTAGCTCGATTTACATGAAACGAATGAATGAATGACTTACAGTCGATGAAACTTTACCGAACAGTTCGGTAAAACGTCAACTCCTGTGCAGCAAAAAAAAGTAGAAAAATTTTGAGTAACGAAAATGTTAGGTTTTACTCGACGGTTGCCCACGTTTTACCGAACTGTTAGTTAACTTTTACAGGTATTGTACTCACACCATCCTACACATTCTGTCGGTGGCCGGTTACCCTTATTGTCGTGTTCACATCTTAACCTAATACTAGTACGCCTTTAGAACGAACCTATCACCTATGTGGAACGCATCGCAGTGGTCGTGTATACATTAAGTCTATACGCTCATAGTTTCCAACACTTATAGACTACGCAAACGCACGCCTATCGCTGATGTTTAGGAATTGGAACTCTCTTATATACTAACTGGAAGAAAGTTTAGCACTTGTGAGAAAGAAAAGGCGGCTGTGAGACATCTGGTGGCGAACTAGACTATTATGTCTAACCCTGCGTGACTACGGGAGTGGTGGGAGATGTTTCACGTCGTTCAGTTTACTGAACTGTCTAGTAAAATTTGAAGTGCCAGGAGGAAGAAGTTACATTATAGTGCTGTAAAGTTTCATATAGGGAGAATAAACTTTTCTCTGCCTATCGATGTGAAACTTTACCGAACTTTTGAGTACTTTTTCAATTCCTCAATAAGAATGATTCGTCAACGTTAGTCATTCTTTAACTAATCTTAAGGGAATAATTCACGTGAATCTATTAAAGTTTGCTACGATCTTCATATGAGAATTTTACTGTACATTATTAAAGTTTACCGAACTGTCATGTATTTTATAACGTTCAGTATGTCACTGATTACTACAAAAATGTGAAAAACTCACCAACTGGTCCCTATATCCCAACTTTGCTCAACAGTTCAGTAAAGTTTCACGAAATACTTTTCTCCGTGTAGATGAAAACAGCTTGTATGTTTGAAATCCCTTAACAGTTTCATTGAGAGTGATGGTATTTTCAAAAGCGGATTTTCCATTCTTTTTCTTATGTAATTATACTATTGAGTATTACTACAAGATTTGTATAGCCTAAATAACCCCATAATGGTTTATTTATACTATAACTAGTTAATATTATTTTTAAAATAGCGGATGTCAATAGTTGGTACAGAAAATTTGACTTGCGTCAACTAGCGACAGGCTGACCTGTCAGGTGGCCTAACCTCTTTAACATGAAGATATAATATGTTTACACAGCATTCTCACGGTGTGGCAATAGAAAATATTAAAGGAAAATAATCTGAATAAATATTTATACATAATAAAACAAATATTACTTTGAATTCATACTTTATTTACGTAATGCATTTTTAATTTATTTTTAGTGAACTAGTGCGCATGCGCATTAGACCTGTCAATAATGGGGTCAACGGTATGTCATTAGTTGGCGCTGCCAGTTTTCTGCCCTGTCAATAATACACCCATCCGACTTTTTGTTTTCAAGTTGATATATTTATTATTAAATTTGAAAATATTTGAATTGATAAATTGAATTATATGACTAGAAACATGAATAAAAGTACCATATGCAAAAAAAAATGATTATATTAATTGGAAATATGATAAAAATAATGTGATATTCGATGTCTTTCTTATAGTGTCAATAACGGGGGCTTTTACCTTATCCCTTGCTTTCTGTGCTCCCACTCCAAACTATTTCATTTCAAAGTTTATTCAAATCTCAATAAATTGGTAATAAAATAAGCGATTATCAACGTCGCATCGTGACAAGGTCATCAATCCGTATAAAATTTCGATGCACAGCAAATTTAAAAATCAGAGGGTGCACCTAAATGTTTTTCAAGCACACATCTTCAAAATAGCTTAATGAATTTTTACGAAATTTGTACTACGGATATGGTAGTATATAGTATACACGTTAGAATAGATTCTCCATAAACGTGGGAAAACAACGTAAGCTTTTCTGGAAACGAGAAAATTTGTTGGTTCCCATAAGTTTTGTCTTTCTTTTATGTTGCATATTCCGCAAATTTGAAAGTTATTTTGACAATTTTTTCACCACAACGATATTTTCGTTATTTTGTGAACATTGAAAGTTCACAGATACGTGATAGTCCACAAAGTTTGTTTATTCATTACGACCATGTATCGTTCAAATATAATTGTTTTGTGCATAGAGAGGACTAATTAAATCAGTCAATCAGCCTACTTTTAAATCGATCTCGGCCAATCACTGAATACGAGTCAATATATTTACCGTTATATTAACTGGAGTTTCATGAACTTAATAAGATCTGTTTATTTTGACAATCGTTGTTCTTCATCTGCTCTGTAGCCTGTAGGTACGTCTAGCTGATGTACGAAAAACATTACTATTTATTCTTATTTTATAATTGTTATCATTTTCAACCAAAGACTTGAATACTGCATTTGTGCACAAAAATGTAATTCAAAATCCTTCTCCATTAACGAATTGATGGACTTGACGAGGTATACTGATCATTACATGCATACAAAATAACGCCGAAATATGGACCTTTTGAAAAGAACGAATAGAATCTCATACAATACAACTTTACTTGTACCAAAGTGTCTTTCTGTCACTATTATATGATAATCGATAATCTTTCTTTTCCATGCACATTAGGGTGGTCCTTATTTTGGACATTTTGGAATTTAATAGACCCGCTCCCTCAAACCCTTCCCAATAACTAAAACAAAATTCCTGCCAAGTTTGAGCCCTCAATATTAATATTAACCCGACCTCCAAGACGACGAAAGTTTCAAATGGGAAATTGCATGTATTTTTTAAAACTAAATTTAGAATTTTCATGACTCCGATAATAATTACTGATGAAAAAATCTGAAATTTGGTATAGTTATTTGTACTTGTATGATGTAGAAAATGGTGTATTGGAACAATTTTCAGATAATTATACATCTTTTACTGCTGACACAACGTACACGACTTGTTAATCCTGTTTTAAAATCGTACCAGTTCATATTGAAATTTATGGGAAACTATCAGTTCTTCTTAACAGAAGAGACGTTCCTCGCGAGAGAGAGATTGAGAAAATAGGTATAGCAAAATACAAGTATATTGTGATTAACATCTCATGTACAGATGTCATACGTGTATGACCTACTTATCTGGCTTGCAGTCACTGTGAAGCAAGAGGAGAAAAACAATTGTGAAAATAAACATATCTCACAGCATCGTGAAACTTAGTTTTTCCCGAACCTTTTGAATATGTCTTATTTACAATATTGTATACTTATTAGCTTGCGTCACGCTTGTAAGAGTACGCGCATGTGCGTCCGAAAACATAAACATTTGATGATAAAAATGAACGCGAAGATCTTTCATAGATGAACTCAACAATCGAATAAATTTTAATTTGGTCATAAATACATATACGAATTTCAGTGCTGATCCCATGGACTAGAATGGCTCCAAATGAATGAAAAAACTGTTACTGGATCCCCAGGTTCCTATCTCAATTGAGAGGCTGAGCGGAATAATGTTATACCGTTTTTCTGAAGGTTTCATAAAAATGGTCGGTATTCAAATTATATATTTATTCGATAGAAACGGGTTGAATACTGAAGGGGTTAAACTGAACAGCCTTTATGAGCGAACGGTATAACTTGAGTTATTTCGTTCTTTCAAATATTTAGATAGATACCTTTTTCTTATTTATGAATTTATCTGAAAACTATGTTCTTCGAGTTATACCGTTATTCCGCCTATCCCCTCAATTTTGAGTAGTACCGGCAGCCGTCAAATTTTCGCATTAAAATAACATACGATTTCTGGTACTTTGTGACTGGTTTTTTTTATCCAAATCTCAGTATTGCTCAAAAAGATCTGAAACTTGCCGAATTTCTTAAAATTTGTCAAATTTTTTTTTATGCCGATCTACAATTTCAGCAATTATATTGTTGAAAATCTGTAATATTGCCATAGAATACCTACAAGTATGGGTAAAAAATTTGCCAAGTTTCTGTATTTTGGAGCAATACCGCGATAGGAAAAAAATTAGCTACGAAGCGCCAAAATCGTACACACGTTATTCAAATGGAAAAAGTCAAAGGCTTCAGAGCAGTACTTAAAATGGGGTTTCGGCAAAATTTTTCCGATGTATTTCGAGACATTTCAGCCCATGGAAACACACAAATTCGGATATGACAAAATCACGGACCAATATTGTGATTTTGATTACATTTCTAAATTGTACAACTGAAAAACTGGAATCGAAAGTGGTGAGAAATGAATCGGTATGCAGAAGCCATCCAGTAAAATCTGCATTCGCATGAGAATTCTCTCCGCCATCAAAAATGCATATTAGGTATAAGTATATAAAGTGTAAATGATAAATTGTAAAACTCGATTTTATCAAAAATTGGATGAAAATTCAATCTGCTCTGCTTCTCCCTCGCTTTCATTGACCACTTCTTCGTCAATTGTACGTCATGAACTCGTATGACGTTGGTTAGACAGCGAAGACTGTGCAATAAGAGAGACTATAGATATCGGCTATTTTTTCAGTATAAATACAGGTACTGAACCATCTGGGAATATGTTCATTCTGCATTCTCGAGTTGCCACGCTCTCATTGTTCCGGATTTGTTTTTATCTATTGACTACATCGGTATAACAAATACGAAAAAGTGATCGCATTGTGAATTTTTGAAAGAAGCCGCACGATAAGGTGAGACTATAATTATAGTGTTTAAGTTCAATTCAATCTACCGATTCATGGAACAGTTTGAGGGATGCAATAATTCTCTGGATTAAAATAATGTCGTCGCGAATTAAGTTAGTGCTTTAATTTCGGGGATCATGACAAGCTTAGAAATTACTGTAATTCCTTACGTTGTTTATATTTTCTCGTCTGACTGATCAAGACTAAAGATCTGATCTGCTTGAGGCTTGGCGCGTATTTTCAAATTCTTCCGTTTGAAAATTATGAGTCGAAAAATATTAGACATTATGATTAATGATCAATCTTTCAATCATACTGACACTGAAAAAAAAAACAGGTTATTGGGACAAAGATTCGAAAAAATGAACGTTTAATAATTTGTATTAATTTTTCATGACATGAAACACTGAGAAAACTTAATTTTTCCACTGACAATATTTCTTGTTCTGGGAACAAAACTTGGTATCACTCTACTAACAATACATAGTATTTTGCTCAGAACTATACGTACGGCGACGCAGCGTATTATTCTCATAACCGGTATTTTGCTGAGAGCAATACGTATTTTGACTACAACCAAGCTCGCTCGGTAATACTTGATATTTTGATAGGAAAAATACAGTTTTCTCAGTGAATAAACGATTCTTATTAAAACTACCAAATTGGATAAAAAGTAATAACAGTTCAATTAACTTTTTGGAGTTTGGCATCATTACATTGTAGGAGAAAATCAAAAAAATATTTGTATTTGAATCGTATAGCTTTAGAATTGAGCGTGAGTTAGATACAACATATGATTCATAATCAATCAACTACTGAATTATCACTTGGCCACTCAAGTGCTACAACCTACAGAGGCCGATTTTGCATTTTTGATGCACAGGCTGTGATATAAGTCGAAATAAATGGCACGCCGACACTTTTCTATAAGAAAAAAAAAAAAATCCGATTTCACCCGATCAAACGTACCAGTTCAAATTCATTACTCGTCAAACATCGACTGCCAAAAAGACAAGTCGATTGATAGCCCCGTTTCGGAGAAATTCGAGAAATAGATCAGTCGGTAAAAATCGGGTAGACCCCCCCCCCCCCCCCCCCCCCCTGAAACTGAGAAGTTCTGCGGTATGAAAAACCATCAACAAATTTGGAAATAGTACTTTTAGGTCCTAGACCCTAAAGTCGGACTTTAGAGACTGTTCTGAGTCCGTCAAGTTTGATTTTAGGGAACCAAAATAGTCCGTAAAGTACCACTTTAGGGCCTAGGACCGAAAAGTACTATTCCCTCCCACCCCAGTACCATCCTCAACCTGATCGACGCCAATTTTTTTTATATTCTTTGAATGATAATGAGTACTCAGTAGTTTTTTTTTCAAATTTTGATCTCATAGATCTCTATACTATATTGGAGGCCGCACTTGACAAAAAGTTCTCGTACTACGAACTTTAAGTACTTTATCCTCAACGGTGTATCCCCATTGTCGGCTCAAGACTGCTGCAAGACTCGTGGGCCGGGGGGATCGACATACGGGATCAAAAAATCCGACAACAGCAAAGAAGAAACATGTATACCATTACGGACCGTAAAAGCCTCGACTTCGTGACGAGAAGTTCTTGGATTATTATAATCAGTTGTATAACCATAACAAAGTAAGTCCGACGATTTTCTGCGGACCAATAACGTTGAGTTTGCATAATATTGTTGATCGTTAATTTTTCAGAGCGCTCTACAATGAAACGAACGATCTCAGTTTCCCTCCTGGATTCATTTTCGGAGCCGCAACCTCAGCGTTTCAAACTGAAGGAGCCTGGAACTTGAGCGGTAACTATAGATCGCATTTTTAAACTATTATAATTTCCAATCGCATGCCCATTAATAGAATGGAAAGTGCGAATCCCTGGATACGAACCTGCACATGATACAACTGATGATGTTTCATTCTTCTAAATGATCCGAAAGAAGATACTCAATCGATATTCGCATCAAGTCCCCACTTTCAGTCAAAAATAATTACCTACACCTATTCAGTTTTTGATAAAATACATGACATCGTACGTTCGGGGTGATCATTCTCACTAGAAATTCCCCTAATCTGAATTGCGGCTGTTGAATATGAATCATCAATTAAAAATAAGTTTGAAACTGTCGCGATATTCATTACCGCCGATTATTTCAGACAAGGGACAAAGCATTTGGGATTGGTGGCCGCATAACGATCCATCGCATATAGCAGACCGTAGTAACATAGACGTGGCTTGCAACTCTTACTACAAGTACAAAGAGGATATACAATTGCTAAAGAAGATGGGAGTGAGTTGAAAATCGATAAATACAAACCTCCGTCGACCCAGATTCATGGTTTTTTAATACACGTCTTTTTTTAGTTTAATTATCATCGATTCTCGATCAGTTGGCCACGAATTCTCCCAACTGGACTTGCGAATAACGTGAGCTCAGATGGTATGGAACATTACCTGAATTTGACCAAGGAATTGCTCGACAACGACATTGAGCCCGTTGTTACTTTGTACCACTTTGACCACCCGCTAATGCTGGAAGAGATGGGTGGATGGTTGAACGAGTTGATGATCGACTATTTCGTTGATTACGCCAGAATTATATTCGAAAAATTTGGGCCGATCGTAAAAACCTTTGTAACCATTAACGAACCGCAGGTACTATGCGGAGGATACCAAGGCCGAGATATGATGAGTCCTGGTACGTTATAATTTGTCAAGTTCTTCATTTGAGAGTCTTTCATGCTAAGTATTTTTTTGTTATTTTTTTGTTTAGGTAAAGATATACTCGACATTGGGGTGTACCTGTGTCTACACAACATTATGAAAGCTCACGCAAAGGTCTATCATATGTATGACAAAGAATTCCGAAAATCTCAAGGTGGACAGATCGGTTTTGCGTCTGCTTGCAGTGGATTTGTCTTCGATAATTTAGGTAACGCTGATGCCGCCGATGCCGCTTTTCAATTCAATTGCGGTATTGTATCACACGCTATCTACATTGGCGATTATCCATCAATAGTAAAATCACGAATAGCCAATGTCAGCAAGGCGCAAGGTTATTCAAAATCACGTCTTCCGGAATTCTCTCCAGAATGGATATCGTACATAAGGTATGTATCCGCTAGAACATGAAATTCGACGTCTGGAGTTTGAACAGGAACTTTGGTAGTCGCGTGGGAACTCTTCTACGGCGTGCATATTATGTTGCTAGAAAGTTTCGCTTCCGTAAAATGTCGGTATTTTTTAATACAAAGTAAAATCGCGGTTTCTAGGTCATTTAATTATCAAATGATATGAGATGGTGCACAAAATGTGTGCTTTGCCACCACCGAGTAGCTAAGTATTAAAAAAATAGAACTAGATAAGTGAATCTGTAAAAAAAAAAATGCAAATTTTTAGAAAAACGCAATTCTTAGTGGAGCAGTAATCCCCAAAGTTTCATTCCGATCGGCTGTGTGATATGGGAGAAACCATGAATCGTGTTTTCGCGGTGATCACAAAATAAATTAATTTTCTCCCGACACACAGAGGAACAGCTGATTTCTTCGGTCTGAATCACTATACCTCCCGGGCCTATATACACGATCCAGATGAAGTATTAGGAAAATTGGCCTCCGATTCGGGGATAAAATCCGTCCAAGATAGTACTTGGACTAATGGATCAGCTTCTTGGCTGAAGGTAAGCATGAGACAGACATTGTGGTTGAATATGATTGCAGCTTAAATGGCAAATCTGAAATTCCAATTGCTTGATTCAGGTCGTTCCAAAAGGATTTGGTAATCTGCTGCGAAAAATTAAGGAAGAATACGACAATCCGCCGGTGTATGTTCTCGAAAATGGCTATCCCGATCATGGTGAATTAAAGGATTGCAATAGAATAAATTACTTTTATTCATACTTGAAGGAATTACTTATAGCAATAAAACGAGACGGCTGTCGTGTCTTAAGATATACAGTCTGGAGCCTCTTGGACAACTTCGAATTGGGTGCCGGTTACACGTGAGTAATTTTCTGTACCGCAGTTTAAGAATTGTATGTTTGAATTAAGTTTTTTCTGAGTACTAATTCAGGCTGGTTTGTTTTCGTGTTCAATGCGTAGGCAGCCTTTTGGAATTGTACGTGTAGACTTCAACAGTCCTCACAGGAACAGAACGATCAAGTCCTCGGGGATCTGGTGGCAAGAAAATATCCGTACTCATGAACTTCAGGAAGTTCCCTGCTCATAATAGGGCAGCAGGATAACGATAATGTTACTGTAACATCTGAAGATATGTCTTCGGAGTGTTTATTTTAAGTTTTCATCCATTTTGTATTGCATGTCTGTATCGAAAAATAATTATTTATTCATTTCAAAAATACTCCGAAATCAGTTTCTCTAAAAAAATACTCTGAAATGTACCAACCCCGAGTGAAGATATGCTGTTCTATATCGAGCTGGGCTCTCAATGCGTTCCACTTCCTCGCGAAAATGACATCCAAATCCCGCTGGAGGAAGTGGGTAGTCCATGCACTGACTTCCTACGGCTTTTTTCAAGTATATCACCGGAAATGACCGTGTTCAGAACACTTTCGAGATGAAAGAGAAAATTGCCGAATTGGTCCTAATTTCTTAAATACTATATATTCTGAAGACTGGCATTCCAATTTCCTGACTGCATTGGACCTGCTGGATCGATGAATTTATGTGTAAGAGGCGTATTACACCTCATATATAATATCTGCAGAAATAATTCACAGAATGCAGGTGTGGTATATGTAAATTCGCGTATCATGATCATTAGTTGATTATGAAAATACGGTGAATGGTGATAGTTACGTATTGATTGAGTGTTACAACCTTGTGCTCTATATTTTATTATATTTGCCTGCGTGTATAAGTAAAGTCGATTTTGTACCCCATGGAACTACCTAGTAAGTACTACGAATGGTTTTTGGGAAAAAGTGCCTCTGAGACAAGTCTCCACTGCCTGCAGACAATCCGAATATGACATAATCGGCTTGAGTTTCGTGCGAGTATACCGAAAGGCGATGTATAGGATCTTAACGCTTGCATAAAAAGAAGAATTAAAAAATAATATCTGGCAAGTTGTATACCCTTCGGAGAAGAGAAGACGTAAAGTCTAACCCGTATGGCATGGGTCGTGAGATATGTCGTCAATATCATCTGAAATGCAAGGCAATAGTGCGACCTAGCTCGTCCATGCCATACAAGGCGCGGCACCAGGGGGGAGATAATTAATTCGTCCATGCACCAGTTAACGGGATAAGCGGGAAAAACCATCGCTATAGGTATAGATGGACTATCTGCTGATAATGAACGTCCCACAAGTTATATATACATAAGTGCAAAAGCCTCGTGAAAAATGTTCATTCTGCATCCTCGAGTGACTGTGCTCTTATTCGTCTTGAAGAACGTGACCGCATTGTGAATTTTTGGAAGAACCACTCGGCAGGTAAAACTACAGAATTCTTACCCATCATTAATAGAAATCGACCCGACCCGTGCATTTTTTTTCCAAAAAGTATCGATATGCATGTGAGCCCTAGTCAAAAATGGGAATTCTCGTTTTGTTCTACCCGTTCTCACTGAAGATTTCGAGATGCAAACTAGAATTTGAGGGTAGAGTTGTGCATGGAATGAAATTCTGATGTGCACTTGAAAGTGAGAGTTCTAGTCTGGACCACTAGATCCTAAAATCCAGAGAGGCTTCGTGATTCTGGTCCCGACCTAAAGATCTACAATCTTTGATAAAACGTTTTGCGAACTGATTGACAAATGAATTCTGACTTGAAAATAAAATTGATCATTGAGTCGATTATTCGCAGACTTTCCAAGTTTTAAGTAAATATTTCATATTCGGTAGGATAACTATATAATAGATACGCTTGTCGGAATTTCAAGCAAGCACTAATTCCGATTGACACACTGAGAGAAAAAGCTCCTCCTGAATTGACCATAAGTGGAAGGTTGAAATATTTTTAGTTAGAGTCACCTCATTTATGGTACAGTTCACCATTTACATGTGGTTATTGATATGAATAGAAACATGGTGGACACGATAATAGTTGCGTATACCACTTGTTCAAGTCGGTGAATGCAACCGTGAATTCATTGGTATAACTACCACGTCAGAGTGGTGGGTAAGCCATCATTATAGTGAAACAAACCATAGGCCAAAAGGTTGACTTATGAACTTAGCAAACGTGAGATGTCACCTTACATGAAGTTATGTTGACCCGAATTAAAGTCGATTTGACTATAAATTCGGCAGTAATTCTACCATATCAGTGATTATACGTAACAATTGCATATTGTTGATTTGAGCCTATGAATGTTCAGCAAATTATTGTTAATGCTACCATAGATATGGTCTCCAGTCACAACTGAACTCTAACCATGTTATCTGGTTATAAATAGTTGATGCAACTGATTTGGTTCATGGATGCTGCAAACATAATTGCAAGGTTGAAGACACTTTCATCCAACTATGCACTGAGATATTTGTTACCATGCACAATATTCACTGATAGAATAAACTTTATAGTGCATTCAACACTATATTTTTCCGTTGCCACAAACGTGTCAATAGTTGGAGGTGCCACTCATCCAGTTTTGCGAACTTTATATAATGTCAATCCGTATCATGTACACCATAGTTGAGCCAATACTCTTTTTCGTTACCGGAATACTTAATACGTTACAGTGAGTGAGAACTTTTGGAACTCCAGGAAAGAAATTCAACTAAAAAGATATTTGGAACTCAGATGTTCAGTTAATCAAATATCTTAGCTGCATTAAAACATTGATATTATTGAGACACATGCCGAGTTCAAGATAAATAGGAAGAAATGATTAGTGATTTCAATAGATAGTTTAGCGTAGTCGGTAGAGCGTGCGACTAGTAATGCGAGCGAATGCGTGCGTCCCGGATCGAATCCCGGCCAAAACAATCCCATGTTTTTCTTATCTAAAAATCCTTACTTTGTATTAATATGCGGCTGTTTGCAATTAGTAGGTGTTTCTCGGCGCATCATACAATGTTATAAATTCATTGTAACGAGCTAAATTTATTTTTTCATCCTAATACTTTATTTTTTCATTCAACCATGGAATCTGGTTGTATATATTTGGTACAACTCGTTCTCTTCCAAGGGTAATCTAACCATAATTTCAAAGTTGAAACATCTTGCACCCATATAAAAACTCATAGAAAGTTTCAAATAGTTGGCTCAACTTATTTTCATCATGGTTAGTTGACCTAGAATTGCAAGGTTGCGATCATTTTCCATCCAGGCTCAATGGTTGTAAATAGTTCGAACAACTATTTTATATGGTTCCCGAAAGTATTATAATCTTAGTGTGCCCAACCATGTTTGAAAGGTTGAGGCCATTTTCAACTATTAAAAATGGTTACATTATGGTTGACTGTACCATATTTTTCTCTCAGTGCACTTTTGAATCCTCACGCAGAAAATAATTCTTCGTATTAAATCGCGATCACCAAGATGATTTTCAACCAATAAAATTTCATTATAAAAAGATTCGGATTTGAAAATATTGAAACTGAGTAGTATTGCGATGAAAATCCATACGCGACGGTATGCTGTCACTATTATAATTTTCGATACTATATACGAACTGTGAGCGAGTTAGATCATTTTTATCGATTCAACACGCACCTTGTCATTTATAGTATATTTCCGCGGTATTAAGGGGGGGGGGGGGTCGGAAATTTTTTTTTCGATCGAAAAGTGTGGGCATGCCATTTATTGCGACTTATATCAAAGCCTGCGCATCAAATATATAACAGCCCCGTTTCGGAGATATAGACGGTGTCGGTGAAAATCAGGTATCCCCCCCCCCCCCCCCCCCCCCCCCCGAACCGCGGCACAACGTCCGGGTTGTATTTCCACATTCAATAACAAGGAAACTTGCACAACAGAAAAGAAGCAGCGTTTACCGTTGGCGAAACGTAACAACCCTGACCTGATCATGAAAAGTGCTTGGATCATCGCAATCAGCTGTATGACCATAGCAAAGTCAGTCTTAACAGTTTTCCATAGGAACTAAATCGTTATAAGTTCACATAAAATTGCTGACCGTAAATTTCCCTTTTCCTAGATCTGCTCGCGACGAAATCGACGATCTTTGTTTTCCTGATGGATTCAAGTTTGGTGCCGCAACCTCAGCGTTTCAAATCGAAGGAGCCTGGAATACGAGCGGTAACTATTACTTTTACATATTGATTAGAGTGTATTGAAAAAAAATATATGGGTCAAAACGCGTCAAACGGATAATGGCTCTGCCCAAAATTGTAGGTCACCAAAAAAAACGTGTATAGGCTCAAAATTTTCCTCCTGCTTTCTAGTTTCCATTGAAATGTATCATATTCGAAAAATTTAAAAGACGGCTTCAATATGGCGGCTTGAACCTGGGGAGTTCGTCGAACATGTTCAAAAAGTGATGATAACTCGCTCAATTTAGTTGCTAGATTTGTTTTGGTTTCAGAAATGGATTCAGAATTGAATTTTACATTAAATATGAAATGATTGAAAGAAGTAAAAAAAATTATTAAATCAAATGATTGAAACGTGTGTTGAGCGCCAATCAAACTTCCTGGTTGGGAAACGCGAATTATGATAATTTTCTGGAAAATACAATTTTTTCAATAGCTATATACAAAAATGAAGGAGTGGGAGGTGCATCTCCTTTCTCCCAATGTCGCATGTGCATGTTTCGTACGGGTGCGAGCGAAACACCACCAGCCCGCGATGCTTTCACCTCTCGTGCCTGTCTCCCCACTCCTTCATTTTTGTATATAGCTATCGAAAATCTTAAATTAATTACACTGGCTCACCTATTGATTGTAGAGAAAAAAAGTTCAATCGTTTTTAACGTGGATTTTTTTTTTTTCTACAACTCGTGTATGAAACTTTTTTCCAATTTCTCCGTCGTTATCGCTATATTGCAATTTCAATTTTCAAAAATTATTTTGAACCCCTTCCACAAGACTTAGCGCAAAAATTCTTGCACCATTGAATTCAGGACGTCGAAAACTATAAGAAAAATGCTACCGCAAACTGTTATGGCAAAATTGTTTGTATGGGCAGGTCTGTCAACTGGACTATTAAAATTATTGCAATTTTGTACCCTGGCCAATTATTACAGACAAAGGAGTAAGCGTTTGGGATTGGTATACACATAACGAACCATCGCGTGTAGCAGACCACAGCAACCCAGATGTGGCTTCCAACTCTTACTACAAATACAAAGAGGATGTCCAATTGTTGAAAAACATTGGAGTAAGTTGACAATCGATAGATACATACTAACCATTCGCGAAACCAGTTCATATAGTTCTTCAATACCCGTCCTTTTTTTAGTTAAATTACTATCGATTTTCGATCAGCTGGCCACGAGTCTTGCCGACTGGACTTGCGAATAAGATAAGCAGAGATGGTATACAATATTACAAAAATTTGACCAACGAATTGCTCGCCAACGGTATTGAGCCCGTTGTGACCTTGTACCATTTTGACCACCCGCAAATGCTAGAAGACATGGGTGGATGGACCAACGAGTTGATGGTAAACTGGTTTGTAGATTACGCCAGAATTATTTTCAAGGAATTGGGGCCAAAAGTGAAAATTTTTTCTACTATTAACGAACCGCAGCAGCTCTGCAAGGGTTACCATGGCCAAAAGTGGATTAGTCCTGGTTTGTTACAAATTGTTACATTTATAAAAATGTCGACCTTCCATTCGGCAATGTTAAGGCCCATCCCTAGTCACCCACCTGTTTTTTGTCGAAAAAGGGGTGGGGGGTGACACATTTCGATTATTATCCAAGCCCAGGCGTCAAAATCGCAAAAAAGGCCAACGCTGCGTGCGCAAATAAAATTTGTTCAGCTGGCCCGGGATACAGGAGGTATTGATGTGCCGTTCTCTGGTGGAGGACTCTCATAATCATGACCGCCGAGGAAATTGACACCCTAATAACGTAAAAACCATCTGTAGACTTTATTTCCGTACGAAACGAAAATGTTCTTGGACGTATGTGTTTGGAATTGAAATTGAATTGGTGCAGCGTTGGCCTTGTGTGCGTTGTCGACGCCTGGGCTCGGACAATAATCGAAATGTGTCACCCTCCCACTCTTTTTTCGACCAAGAGGAGGTTGGTGACCAGGGATGGGCCTTAAGCATAATGACTATAAAAAAGTCTATGGTATGATCGGCTTTTTCTAGGTAAAGACCTGCTCGATGTTGGGGTGTACCTGTGCCAGCACAACATTTTGAAAGCTCACGCGAAGACCTATCATATGTATGATAGGGAATTTCGAGAATCTCAACATGGTCAAATTGGCCTAGCGGCTGCCTGTGACGGATTTGTTCTGGATGATTCAGGTGATACTAGTGCCGCTGACACCGCTTTTCAATTCGATTGTGGCAGCTTAGTACATCCTATCTACATCGGTGACTATCCGCCAATAGTAAAAACGCGAGTAGCCATGATTAGTAAGATGCAAGGTTATTCGAAATCACGTCTTCCCGAGTTCTCTCCAGAATGGATATCGTACATCAAGTATGTATCCTCTAATACGTGGCATTCAACTTCTGCAGTTTAAACTAAACAATATCAAAAAACCTCATTTTCTGTGTGCTGACACACAGAGGAACAGCGGATTACTTTGGCCTCAATCACTATACCTCCCGGACCTTTATACATGATCCGGATGAAGCATTTGGGAAATGGAACACTGATTCGGGGATAAAATCTCTCACCGATGATACATGGGCTACTGGATCGGCCTTCTGGATGAAAGTACTAAACATAAAACTAACATTATGTTTGTATAATTACGGTTCGAATGACAAACCTAAGCGCCAAAATTATTGATTCAGGTCGTCCCGAAAGGATTTGGTAATCTGCTACGAAAGATTAAAGATGAATACAACAATCCACCGGTGTATGTTTTTGAAAATGGCTATCCCGACCATGGTGAATTACAGGATTACGAACGAATAAATTACTTTCATTCATACCTGAAAGAATTACTTATAGCCATAAAGCGAGACGGTTGTCATGTCCTCAGGTATACGATCTGGAGCCTCCTGGACAATTTCCAATTGAATGCCGGTTACACGTGAGTAATTGTTACACCAGGCAGTTTCTACCAGGAGGCTTATTCTGTAACTCATAACTACGTAAATAACGGCAAAATAGCATTGAAACACTGAAATCATGAAAAACAATAGGCGTCTGCCAATGAGGTGCTCCTATTTCATGGATATTAACATTGTTTTGTGCAGTTATTCTGCAGTTATGATAACGCCAGAGTTACAGAATGAGGCTCCAGGGCCCCTATTCAGCAATTTTTCGTTAACCAAACGATCGGTTCAGCTTCTTTTGTCTTGTTTTCTATTGGGTAGATTTGTCTTTCTTGAAACCTTATTGGTCGCTGACGTCACACTCGATCGTAAACTCATCCGATCGGAGTTAGTGAATAGGGGTCCAGGTACTGATTCAGGCGTTCCTTTTTTTTAATGTTTCCATATTTCACTCACAGGCAGCCTTTTGGTATCGTAAGTGTAGACTTCAACAGTATCCACAGAAACAGAACCGCAAAACTCTCCGCTTTCTGGTGGAAAGGAGTGATTCAAACTCTTAAGCTTCAGGATGCTCTCCATGAATAAAGCGGGATGACCATAATAATTTTATGCGACCCGTTGTTTGAATGTTAACTTTTTGAGCATTGGATTTAAGGTGCTATTTTATGCATGCGACGGCGACAATTGTCGCGCGACAAAACCACGCTGATTGGTTAAAAATTGGCGGGGAATGGGTGTAACCCTCTCTCCGTCAATTTTTAACCACACAGCGTGCTTTCGTCGCGCGACAATTGTCGCAGTCGCATGCATGAAATAGCACCTTTAGGCCGCAAAGTGACCAATTTCAAGTCACCAAAATGTAGTGAAATATTTTATATATTCATATTTAGTATATTATGCATCTAGGGAATAAAGTGTTCTTTTTGACGAGTGTGAAGGTCACTCTCGCACTCCTCACACTCGTCAAAAAGAACACTTATTCCCTAGATGCATAATATACTAATAGGACATGAGCCCATAATGAAATATTATTATCGTACAATATGAATATGTTTCATTAGAATAAACATAGTCAGGTTAGTTTTCACTACGTTCACACATTACAAACCAAAATGTCTGAAAATGTCAAGTGTCCATCTCTATGCAAGTGTCCGGGTCAAAATGTTTTGATACAGAAAAACGCATAATAACACCAATAATTATATAGAAACTAAAGTAAGTATAATATTAAATACTTCGAGCGCGCAATTTTTCGAAAAGTGAACCTTCACACAACGGATCGCATAAAATATTGTATGCGCCAAGTCCGAGAAGTGTCAAATCCGGTATGAGTAATGTCCAAAATCCGCCTCTTAGTGTGTTGTGTCACAGAAGAACTCGATCGGCTCATGTTAGGAATAACCCATACCGAAAAGTGACACTTTTCGGACTTGATACATAAATAGCTAATATGTTATAGCGATGATGAATTCTATTGTTTTTCCTATGACATATTATATTAAGATTCTTCTTCTAATGTTGTTATCCATGTTTACCATATAAATTCTGCACATTTATCTACAACGAGTAAAACTGGAGATATTGATTCTAAAATTCTAATTGACTAATGAACGATCCTATAGTTATAATTGTAAGGCACCCCTGGCTAAGAATTCCAAACTGGTCCTCGATATTACTTATCGTCAAAGGTATATATTGCATATACAATTGATAATTGATTTTTGAAAACAAATACACTGAGAAAACTGTATTTTTCCACTGACAATATTTCTTGTTCTGGGAACGAAACTTGGTATTGCTCTACTAACAATACATTGTATTTTGCTCAGAACTGTACGTATTTTGCTGAGAGCAATACGTATTCTGCTGAAAGCAATACGTATTTTGACTACAACTAAACTCACTCGGTAATACTTGGTATTTTGATAGGAACAATACTGTTCTCTCAGTGTACGCACTCATCGCATTCTTGGCGTATAAGTTACTATAATGATATAAACTTCAAGCGTATTCTAATGTTATATTACCTGATATAATTAATCTTACAAAGACTGATTCAATAAACTTTCAATAAACTTTCACAAAAATTTTCAATAAACTTTCGTCGACTGCAATAATTGGAAAAGAATCCTTGCTGGACGTAGGACGGAGATGCTTGGTATCACATGGATTAAGTTTATTATATTGTAACAGAGAGACAAGTGTTATTAGAAATATACCACGATCATTCGGTCAATTAATTAAAAAAACAGAACAAGAACAATCTTTGTTCGTCAATGAGTATACCGATGGCTGAAAAGCTGAAAAAAACAGGTTGTCGCAGACATTTTAATGTCTGGGCTTTTGCTCCAACCTGTTTTGTCAGCTTTTGAATCATAATGTTACGTTTTTGAAGCAAAATTTCGCTAGCACGATTTGAAGATAGCCGCTTTTTCGAGCAACATCTGAGATAGCCGCTTTTGCGAGCAACTTCTGAGATAGCTGCTTTTTCAAGCAACTTCTGAGATAGCCGGTTATTCCGCGGAGCCATCGATACATCGTCCATTTTGATACAATTTCTAGTCTATATTTGGAGTATTTTTTATTGAGATATGCCTTCACAACTCACAATCGTATATCATTAACGCAGTCTCCATGCGAATCCTTCGACGCCACGTGGGCCACCGACTCCGTGACAGGTGCCCCTGGCCCGGGTCAGTGTTTTTCTTCGACCGGATAGTAGCGCCGATGGGGTGCCAAATGGTATCATCATTTCGAAGTAGAATTAAATAACAGAAGGAGACCTATCTTCGAACTGAAAATGGGTTTACGCAATAGGTGGCACTGTTGCGAGTGACGAGTCCATGGACGAGTCCCGAACTTCCTGCAAAACGCTTGCGCGCGCACTCCAAAACATCATATGACGTCACTGACTGTATGGTAAATTTGCCTATGAAATTTTCCCACTCACAGGAAGTCCGCGTTGGCTCGCCGCTAACAGCACCATCTATAACGTGCAAAAATCGGCCCACTTTTTCGATACAGCGTGCAAAGGGAGATAGGTCTCCTTCTATTCCATGTATACTTGAGATACAAATATTGGTACGCTTGTTGCGTACAACCCGCATTTCGTTCATGTGATTACTATACTGGGGTTGCATGTAATAAGGCGTACATACGCTTGAATTCGACTGCGAGATGGCAACACCTGGTGGCCTCAAAGAGTGCACAAAGGGATTGCGTTGCATTATTTTGTAATTATTCGGATAAATTTTCGCCATAAATAAGGTTGAAAAAAATACACGTTGCAGGTTGATGTTCCTGTAGAAGGAAATTTGTTGTAGAAAAACTGAGAAAGACGAAAAGTGTAAGGGTTTCCTGAATTTAGAATAGACTCAATTGTTTAGAAGAAAAGAAATTCAATGCACTCGAAAATTGAAAGAAAATACATACCGTTTTTTTTTATAGGTAGAACAATGTTCCTCGTAATTTTTGCGTGATTTTTCAGATATTTCACAACTTAAAGTAATAGAAGAGGAAAAAATTATGTGCCTTTGAAAATTTATCAATAAAAAATGGTTTTGAAAAAGAAAAAAAATTGAATGAATTCCAATACATTTTTTTTTTTTTTGTTTTTTTTAATATAAAATCAAAAAGTTAAATTATTTTCCGAAAAAGCCAAAGAATCCGAATGTTGCAATTATCATATTCGATATTTCCACTATAGTGAAGGCGCCTCCCAAACTCTGCCGCCAGGAGCGCTAGCGAGCGTTCGGTCTCATCTGCCAAGCTGTTACGTGTGTTTGGTGCAAATAAAGGGGTTTTATTTCACTCAGTGTGATAATGGACGTTATATGCACGCTTCGCGTGCATAAAACCCCTATTTTCACACCGTATGAAGTAAAATTTTGTACAATACTCGTTCAAAATTCGTTCAAAAGCTAATTACTCTTGAATTCTTGGTATAGCTGTGGGTTAAATGACGTGAGTTATGGGAAGGCTTCCTATAGGGAAGGCGACACGTAAAGCTAAGCGCAGAGGGCAGCACCGAGTTTTCGGTCATAACTCACGTCATTTAACCCACAGCTATACCAAAAATTCAAAAGTAATTAGCTTTTGAACGAATTTTGAACGAGTATTGTACAAAATTTTACTTCATACGGTGTGAAAATAGGGGTTTTATGCACGCGAAGCGTGCATAAAACGTCCATTATCACACTGAGTGAAGTAAAACACCTCTATTTGCACCAAACACACGTAACAGCTTGGCAGATGAGACCGAAGGCTCGCTAGCGCTCCTGGCGGCAGAGTTTGGCAAGCGCCTTCCCTATAACTTCTCTCTCTCTCTTTCCTTTTTTTGACTTATCACCCTTTCAGGTATGTAGTCTATTCCACTATAACTTATACTAAACACAATAAATCATCAGGCATAGAATAGTTCGATTCAGGATGGCCACTAAGTCTGAAGAAAAATATTCCCTGATGTGCCCGAAAATTTTCTTGACATAATCTTCGGAAAAAATTTTCTCCAAAAAAAATTGTACCGATAATTCACGTCGTTATCTTTCCTTGTCTTACCTGTACAGAGAATTAAAACATATTCTTCGATGAAATCGAGAAAACTTGATGAAATTTGAAGATTTCAATTTACAAATTTACCGGACAAATATTTAATTTCCTGGCACATTTTCAGGTTTCCAGGTCTCCAGGTTTTCCCCGACCGTGGGGCCATTCTGTTAATGGAAATGAATGATATGCGCGTGTTTATAAGAATATATTTACCAAATATAATCGAATTTAGTACATAATTTAGTCGGCTTCTCTGCTTGTATCATTTTATAAACAATATAGCCGTTATTGTTTCGACGTGATAATTTAAACAACAAATTATTACGTGTCACACGTATTCCTGTAACACAGCTTCACCAGACGTCCTATATAAGACTAAAATCTCCTTGTATATTAATTTCGTATTTTAATCTAATGTGTATACAATACTTAAAATTATAATAACCAAAAAATATAACGGATTTCTCAATCAATAAATATCCTACTTGGTCTAGAAATACTGCTGCAGTCATAAGCGGGGCAACTAGTTTTTTCATCCGCTACAGAATACGACATCAACTAGTCTCATATGGAAAAGCAACAAATATGTTTTGTTCAACTAACTAATTCTTGTGTTTTTGGTCGCAAAGGAACTTCCAGTATGCAGCCTTCTTCATTTTCTTGAATAACTATAAACTTAGTTAATGTATACGAAGACCCTGGATCAAGACATATCGAATATATGAGAGAATATTCATCATTATAGATAGCATGATATACGTTCTAACTAATGTTTTTGTAATAAAGTAACTTATGTCCTACGCGAAATATTTCATGTTAATTTTATAATTTCATATTGACCTTTTTATTCTCCGAAATCTAAATCACAATAACAACAAATATTAACGACTGATTTCAAAGACGCGCAAGAGTTATTACCGAGAAATCTTTATACTACATACAGGGTGAATTTTCTCCGGGGTCCGGAAGGGGCGTGGCTTAAATAGGCTGAGACTCCGCCTCCTTCCATTCATACTTGTAATTTTTAGCCACACCCGGCTCTACGGACGCCGGAGAAAACTCACCCTGTATATGGCAATATACAATATGAGTCATAGTATATCTAGTCTGAGAAGCTGATTTCTGATGCGAGAAAACATTGATGAAATAAATGTAGCTACAAGTGCTAAGTGATGATTATTAATTGTTGTATAGTATGACGGTTATTTATTTCACGTTATTACATGGAATATTTGAATATGTATAAATTATATAACTGTACACGAGTCAAAAATGAATTTGGTAAAACTAGTTTTGTTCAAAAACGAAAGTCTATATTTTGTAAGCAATTTCAGAACACGTGTACCTAATCCATTAAAAAATAAAAATGACATCCCCGCTGCAAAAATTCAAGTGAAATTGAAACTAATTAAGAACGATTAGGTTTCAGTGATATTTAAGCGTTTTTAGTTGAGTCAATCGGTCAGAAAGTCTAATCATAGAAGTTTCAATGTAGACTAATGTTAAGCAGTAAATTCCGTATTGATATTCGATCAGTTCTAATGTCGACCAATTACCTGACGTCCAGAGACGAGATTCAATTGAATAAGTACAGTTATTCCTGAATAAGTTTTAATCGGACACACTTATCCATGAATCTCAATGGGACTGAATCGGAGAATCTGGATTCGATGCCAATAACTTCTAATATGCAACGTTCAGATGTAGTCACGTATTCGTTTGGATAAAAAAAATTTTAAACGACACCGATAAGTTCTGACTGTTGTTATCTGAAACTTAATCTCAATCGTAATCAATACCAGAATGACTGTTCATTTACTATTTCGATCAGTTTTGATTCGATGTTCGATGCAATTCAATTGCGTTAAGAAATTTACGACAATGAACCATTGAACAATAGTCTTATTGTATTGTATTTGATATTTCGAAATAGAAAAGACGATTTCGGTTTCAATCAGTTTTCATTAGCAGAGATGTGATTCCTATTCATTGTAATGTTTTTTCGTTTCAATAAATGCGGCATATTCAAGTTAAGGATAATAACAATTACGATTATATTAATAACAAGTTAGTAAAACTCTGGCGGATTTTTCACATAATCGATAGAATGTAACGGTTCGGAATTGTCATTAAATTGCTACGTAAATTGTTGTTACAATATCACCTCATATTACCAATACTTCACTGTCAAGCTCTAAACGTTCGCACAACACGGACCACGTACTGCCTGCAAATCGGACATTCTGATAACTGTTTACCACAGTTAGTACATGTCGCCATGTGTCCACATTCCAACATTACACACTCGACCGGGGCGTCCATACAAATTTTGCATAGATCTTCAAGGCCCAACTTTTCCAAATCTGTAAAAACTCAAGTCGATTAACATTCTTTCTACAATCTTTTTTACGAATATACCTACTTATACGCATGTAGACTATGATCGTATAAATTTGATTTAAGGACTTGTTTACCTTCTCTGGACTTTGCATTCTGTTGCCACAATCTAGAAGCTCTGTCTAACAGTTCACTGCGCTCAACGCAGCCCTTAAAGTTGACTCGATTAATGCTAAGCAAGTCTTTCAATTGTTTTACATTCAGAGCTTCGAGGCCAGCGACGTCAGATATATCGGATAACTTGACGGTACCTGTGTGCTGTAAAGATAAATAAAAAAACAGCCATTCTCTAGCAGTTCTGATCGCATATAACTCCCTCATCAGCCTAAGAAGCAGAGACAAAGCTCAGACTTACGCTGAGCAATTCAGTAACCATTTCAGAACGGTGTTCGGCATTACTAGCAGCATTTTCGTCTTGTTCAGTAACCAGGGGTTCAGGCCCAGCTGTTTGGCTACAATCACTGTCAGAGAGCTCTTCAATTTCAACAGCGGGTGGTACGGTGAAAGACGAAGCATGTTCCGTCTCTGGTGAACTGATAATAGGTGTTGGCTCTTGGTTCGATGTTTGTGGATTCTGTCGAGCCTGTCTATCGTTGCTATGCGATGGACTGCGAGATCTTGAATTTGGTGCAGAGTTGGAATGATCGGCAGGACTGCGTTTTGTTATAACAGAAAAAGAAGAAGTAAGCGACTGCCAATCTGAATTTGCTCCATCGTCATGAATAATTTTAGGGGCTTGGGGGGGGGGGGGGGGGGGGGGGGGACTGACTTGCGTCCAAACTCTCTTTTCAAACAACCAATTTTATTATAGGAGTTCATCAGTCTTCTCAAGCATAATCAGGTAGAAGTTAGGAGTTGCGAGTTGTTGGGTTTCAAAGTTAGACGCAGTCAAAGTACAAGCATTTAATCAAAGTATTTTAATGAAACGATGCTTAGATTTTGGATATTTGGAGCTCTGATTGTTCAGAAAAAAATACCAAATATCTAAAATTGATTGAAATCCTTGGATTTACTTTGACTGCATTAAAATCTTAGACCGGAAGGCTCGGAAGATCCAACTTTTATTTGATTGTGATTGAAAAGATGGAGAAACTTCTGTAATAAAAGAAGTTGATTGAAGAAGAATTCGAAAGGCATGCCAGTTCTATGAACATACTCTTAACTCTTCTTTGCTTCACCTTGTTAGATTAGGCTCGGTACTCCTCTGTGGCTGTCTAGGATATTCTCTAGGGTCTGTGTTCCTCGCATACGTGGGTACTTCGCGCCTGATATTTTCAGGTCTGTTGGAATTTGGCACCTCAGAAGTTGACGAGTTGAATATATTAGAAGTGAATCCACGAAAAGCGTTCATCAACGGACTTTCGTCAAAATTAGATCCTGTTCTGTGATTGGTCGTGTTATTATCGGTCGAATTTGCATGTTGAATAACTAGATTGACTAAATCTTCTTTTTCTATATAACGGAGAAAGTTCAAGTCATAGATAATTGAAATTGTATTTAAAAAAAACTTTTCCCAATTATAAGGTAAAACTTATTTGACTTCTTGATAACAAGAAACAAGTGAATCAGATCTATTCTCACCTACGCATCCTCTGGTTGATATTTTTTTGGCTGTTAAATAATGCTGTAAATCTTTTGAACGTAGTTCAAACAAATTACTTCTTATTAATGGCCTGCGAGATAACACGCTACATTTATCACAGTTTAGTCTCCTGTCTGCACAACGGGTCAGACAGTTTGTACAGTAATAGCGTAAACAGTCTGTACATTGTTTCTGAAAATCGAATTTCAACTCATTGACATTAATCGGTAGATAATTCCTAAATGAACAGAAGATCATTAGCCAAGATGTACGTCAAACTATACCATGATGAATAAATAAGTAAATAAAAGAAATTTATTTTTATATTTAATAAATTAAAGATAAGCATGGTTCCTGCAATTTTTTCATCATAATGTCTTGTCTTTCGGCTATCAGATCAGATCGAAAAAAAAACAAAAGAATAACAGCGTTGGTTTATCTGTTATTAAACATTTGGCACAAAGATACGAGGGTTTTAAAGACGTCGATTGTTCGGTTGATGATTTGAAGGGTCTTCTGCAATCTTATGCAATCGGAATCGTTATCTTTTATAGATTGGAGTAAGTAAGCTATATTTTAGGCATTGACCTACAAGTCCGATCTCGTATTGTTTCTTTATTTCCATTTCGTATGAATCATGTATGTAATGCATGAATATAATTGCGTCAGGGGGGAAATACGAGAATGTTCAACGACTCCGATATCGTGATAGTATTTCTTTTCAAAAGGTTATGTTGTTATGTTAAAATGAAAATAAATACGAAATTAATGTCAACTTGATATGTACTTACTTTTCTTTTGAATAAAGTAAACTTAATCGCGCACCCTTCACAAGCCATATTTGTAAAATATATCTTTTATAAATATAATTGATTATAAAATAACTAATTAGGAGTAAAAATGTTAACGCAGTACCAAAGTACTTTATAGGTTATATATTAAAGTCATGACTCAATCGAGTTGATAGTTGCTGCATTACGTATTTGCACATCGATTCTGACAGATTTTTATTATCCTCGTATAATAGACACGTTTAAACAATAACATAAACGGAAACATTTATTTATTTTTTGCTTCTTCCGTCCGCTTTATCGCTTTAAGGAAAACAAAACTTCGATTCCAATTTATACATATATATATATACATATGTATACCCTTTATTATGTACACACGCTAGCGAAGTCTGTCAATCCATGTGTGTTAAAAGAATAAATAATACGTTCTATACGCATGATCAATTCATTACGTTATCTTCAAATATGTTATATATATTACATTTCGCTTTATCAATACGATGATGAATACTGTATTGTTTACAGACACAACTTGGCCTCCGTTTTATTATACATACAAAAACAAATGTTTAAATCTAGTGGTTCGATGTATGTATGTGTGCGTAATCGCTCGAACGAATATAACGAATACGATAATAAAATCTGAAATGAAATGGTGGGAGAAATGACGTATGCGCATTATCATTTATCATCATAGTTGGAAGCGCGGAGGAGCTTGGACTTTGGAGGAGGAGTACTCGAAAGTATCGAGAACTACTTTCCCGTTGTTTTCGAATTGACGTCATTCGTTGCTCGGCAACGTTTGCCGAATCAGAAACAGCCACATATTACTACCAATTGGCTTATCCAATCGGAATGAGGAACCTCCGTATTACTCGATTCTAGAATGTCCAGTTTTCTCACGCAATCTGTCGAAGTTGGAAATTTTTTTGCATCAGCCTTACATGCGAGTTGTATTCAGAGGATCTTGTGATGTTTGAGGAACATTTATCGCCCAGCATTTCAAGGGATCTGACGTACTGCTGCAGGTGTATTTCCGTGTACTGATAAAATATCACATTTTGTTTATCGAAACACCGCTTTCCGCTACCGTATGTACATAGTGCAGTCAAATGGCAGAATATGAGCGGCTTAAAAAGTATCATCATAACCGTGCCTAAGAGTCTGACGAAGACTTCTGCGGGCCTCACAACTCATAAATTAAACTTCACAACATCGTTGCTTGCCGATAAACAAATAAAAAACAACAGGAGAATGTCGACCACAGAAGATGACGCAACACTGGACTCCTCCTCGTCCCTTATGGAACAGGACATATGTTTTCGCGGTAAAAAACGACGCCTAGATCACCTCACTTGGGAAGAAAAAATTCAACGGAAGTAAGTCAAGTGAAGTCTAATGCATCGATTGTTTATTCATCATCATCATCATCATCATCTTAAACATGTACATCATCATCTGTTCGGTTCAAGTCTTTAAGAAGAACAATAATAAATGACGGTCAAATCTTTGGTTTACAGAAAATTGAAGAACAGAGTAGCCGCGCAAACATCTCGCGATAGGAAAAGAGCCAAGCTTGACGAGCTTGAGGACACAGTCCGAATGCTTAGGGACAGAAATGAGGCCCTTGTTCAAGAATGTTCGATGTTAAAGTCTGAGAACGAAAGTCTTACCATACAGAATACTTCGCTGAGGAGAGACCTCGAGTCTAAAACAGTGGAGAAACCGGTTTGCACAGAGTGTCAGAACCGTGTCGGTCGCGTTGCCCCCATCCAGGGATCTACAGTATCCTCTAAATACCCTCTGCCGCAGGGTGGGGCAACGAAATCGGCACCGGTTCTGACCCTGACACAACCGGAAGCAACACTGTGGAAGATTCTGACCCTCTTCCTCCTCTCGAAGAACTGTTTGCAGACCTCCAAGGCGACGATTACATCGAAAGACTTGAAGAATTGGCCGAAAGCCTTCTGCGAGAGGTTACCGCTGAAGTTCAAGCAAGCTCTAATCAACAAAGTGAACAAGTGAGTAGGCGTTTAACTGACTCAATCATTTCCGCTTTCATTATATGCAGAGAAATTCTGGGACTTATTTACCATTCATATGTTTTTTTTTTTGTTCACGCATGAGTGTTAGAGATTTTGAAAAATAAGAAATCAAATTAACGGCTGAAATAATATGGTGTGCGCAATATTTTGAAGTTATTATAACAAAAAAATTTGATCATCGAGTCTTTGGGTAAATTTCTATGCATATATATTGAATACGTATGTATGGGTGAACCCTCAGTGGTATTTCGGCTAATTATTTAAACTTTATTTCACTTGAAGGTCAACTGCGCAAAAGATGCCGGCCAAGAATCTAGCGATACAGCAAGAATGGTGGGGCAGGCATCAGAAAATGTGGAAGCCGATAGAACTCGTCGAAGCATAGACGCCTGTCCCACACCGGTAGAATATCATGACCAAATCACGACTGCTGGAGTTTGTACTAGCACTAATGATACAGATACAATTGTTTCTCCATTATGTGAAAATGATGTTAAAGTTAAAGTTAAAGACGAGCCAAATTTAAATGGCATGGATACAGTCTACGGTACTTACGACGAATCTACAAATTGCATAACTATAATATACCCTGGACACGAGGATGATATTGAAATTCAAGAAAGTGTCCAGGAAGTAGTAAGCTCTGACGTTAACTACCAAGACGAAGAATCTACTTACTCGATGCCCACCCATAAATTTGCCAATCATTTATCGCCAGCTTACACATGCTCGGATTCTATGTCTCCTGCTAGCGTTCGTTCTGATGATATTGACGTTGACATTGACATTGACATGATCAAACCTCGGAATAAATTAGATGCGAATTTATCAGACGGAGGATACGAGTCGCATGGTTCTCCCAGTACAGAAATTATCAACACAAACTCTACAGAATCTCTAACAGATCTGTGGCCTGAAAGTTTTTCAGAATTATTTCCAAGTTTAGCCTGAAAAAAGTAAAGACAGAAAAAAGAAAAAAAGAATACACCCACAAAAAACTTACCAGACTTACGATATTTATAAAACAACGGTGGTTTATCATGATATATGATAAATTGCTTAGAAGAAAATATATCTGTGATACAAATAAATGATCCTTTACTCATATGTATGTAGAATGATTAGGGCGATTTTATGTTGGCTCCTGTAAGTAATTCTTACATTCCGACTTGACATAGACAGTTTTCTTTCTTTTTGTTTTTTACCAATTTTAGTAAATGCAATTAATAATTGCGATGTAAATAATGAATGAACAATATTTCTTTGTATTTATGTATGTAAAATGTAAAATAAGTAAGTACGTAGCTCTATTTCTTAAACCATGTCATTTTTATTAATAGCACTTAATGGTCTCTTATGTTATAATATTATATTATGTAAATTTATTATTTATTAACTAACTTTCATTGTTTTCAATTTTCGTCGATAAGACATAAAAATGCAATTTGTTGATCAAAGTGCACAGAATAAATGCTTCTCACAGTCACATGGTGTATCGCGTGTTTTTCATTCCCCTTCTATATCAATATTCAATACCCCTATACATTAGACTGTGTCGAAAAAAAAGACGTCTTCTTTTTGTTCGGGCCCTTTCGAAAATAGTTAGTGCTTAATATAAAGAAAATTTTCCCCAAAGCTCAGCTATGTAGCTTGAACACAGAATTAGCGGATTTGAAAATAAGATTTCCCATGTATTTCAAATGGCAAAATTTGTTTATCTTAGTTTCATTTTTATAACTCTCTTTATTCAGATGATAAGAATAAAGTAGATATACGGTTTTGTAGAGAAAAAAATTTCTTAGAAAATGTATGAAAAAAATTACTTAAATTAATTTGTCGAAAAGTAAATAGTAATCAACTATACATATGACCTTTAAACCACTGTAACTCGTTAGCGGTTCAATTGAGCAGCTTGAGCCAAAGGACCATTTTTGTGGATCCTAAAATTCTCTACAGAGCCGTATATCTACTTTATTCTTATCAGTTGAATAAAGAGAGTTATAAAAATAAAACTAAGATAAACAAATTTTGCCATTTGAAATACATGGGAAATCTTATTTTCAAATGCGCTAATTCTGTGTTCAAGCTACATAGCTGAGCTTTGAGGACAATTTTCTTTATATTTAGCACTAATTATTATCGAAAGGGCCCAAACAAACAGAAGATGTTGATTTTTGTTGACACAGTCTAATATACATATACTTACTTTATCAAAGTTTTTGAATAACATGGAAGAAATACATAATATCATACTATGTATGTATATTTATATGGCTACATACAGCTTAGCGGCAAAATAGCCGTCGAAATACATGCAATTAGTAAAGTAGAGTCTAGACGTGTGATTACAGTGGAAGAACTAGAATGGTTATATGAAAAATTGAATTGCGATTAAAAATTCTTGTGTGTCATTTATTATCGGCATTATGGGTTGCTTTGTATAGATAATGTTAACTTACAAGTACTACAAGATCCTGTATAACACAAGACAAACCATGATTAAATTTTTCATTAATTTATTCCATAATAGCATACCACGTTCATTACCTAGTCATAGTATAATACTAATTGTATACGAAATAATGTTGTCTCATAATAATGAAGACATAGATATTTTCTTTGCTGTTTAAGAAACAGTGCATAGACGAATTAGGTAATAATCAATTAGTCAAATTTGCAACGGAAAATAAAATCTGAATTAAGCCGTTATTATAAACTATTATTAACTGTACATAAATATATCATAATTCATAATTAATTATATATAACAAATTGAAAAAGAAGAGGCTCCACTTTCACATATTAGTAGTTTGTATCAAAGAACTATACATATCGTAGTACATACGTAGATGCAGGATAACAAATTATCTTCACTACAAAGGTATGCATTATTCAAGTTAGACGATTAGTATAATATAGCTTCATAATAGATAATACATCAATTAATTAGGTATTACAACGCCACCGAGATATATTTACGTAGTACCTCTTCTTTTGTTAAAATTGACGACAACCGTTACTTAGGAGTTGCCGGATATAAAAATTGTATAACAAGTGATAAAATTATTTGAAGAATGAGACTACCTCATCGTTTCTCTCGCTCTTTACTTTTTCGTTTTTTTTTTCAACTATTTTAACAAAAGGAAGCCTGGTAGAACGAGACATGTTGTATGCATATCAGTCTAGATTCCAGAACTATGAAGTATAGCGAATGCGGTATATGTGATGAAAGACAACTCCTTATTTTGCTTTATATTAGTGTTGTTCTATCTCATACACAAAGAGATGAGCTTGTCCATTCGGTTCAGGCGAACGTCGAAAGTTTGGAGTTTAAAGCCCGTTGAAAATAATCACTCTCACCTTCTTCGATCCTCGCTATTGAATGCAGACTGATGTATTGCGTTCTGAATTTATTAACGAGTTTGCAAAAATCGCCTGAGCCGAATGGGAAAGCTATAATTCACGTGCATGTGTATTCATAGTATATATGTGTACGTAGTATCAATGAAAGATCGACTTTTATCCAAACAATTTGTCGAAACAACCATGACAATATGGTTTATCATTCTGTTCCTTGAAGGTACCCTTGTTCAATTGCTTCAAACAAAATGCGCACACAAAGTGTTCCGGATGGAATTTTCGGAACATTGCAGTTATGCAGCGACCTGAAATATAAAGCAAGGAAAAATCAATGAACGCTCTTGACAATCGTACTATTTTAGAATGAATCTACAACCCAGTCTAGCAGAAAATGAATAAGCAATATTTCACAGTTTCCTATCAAAAATTGTATATTTTCATTGCTATTATCAAGAGTTCCAATTTCTCTAATAATTCGTTGAAATTCGTTGAGTTATTTTTATCAGAGCATACAGAGTCGGAGAACGTACCGGTAATTGGCTTATGGCAACCTGCGCATAAAGATCCTCGTTTTGCATGATAATGAGTTTCGCAGTATGGTAATCCCTCGTGGTCAAAGAACGATCCACCGTGGAATGGTTGCCTACAATCCTGTAACAGATTGACCAATGATTGTAGACGACTTTCTACAGTTTATAACTGGACAAATATCATCTTTACTAATGGATTAAGAGAGTATCCACACTTTGGGATCCCGAAATATTTATATATAGTTCAGGAAATCACTCAACGCTAGTTGAGCTGTTCGACTGGAATTTTTCATATGCTGAAACTTTACATCATCACAGGGTATGGCATCAAAATACATCGATATTTCTAGACCCCCATGATGCACATACCCCCTTTAGTGATTTTCATCAATTACAACATTGCAGGGGATGCTGCAATTGCAATTTTTGAAGATATGACTAATTCTAGAATAGGATAACTATAGGCATTCTATAATATAAAAATAACTATCGAAGAAATCAATGAATCGTTGAAAATATAGGTATGGATAAAAAAAAAAAAAAAAAAAAAAAATAGGCAAGACAATTGTCTGTATAAAAAAAAGAATTCTTTTGTTTTCTATGTACGCGAGGCAAGAAACAGTCGTGAAGAGGTAAGAAATAAAATAAAAATAGTACCTATGCCAGCGTTATGAAATACAAACAATTTCCAGACTTATAAATGTATAAGTAAGCAATCTAAATATAGCGACGACTCAATATGCCTGGCGGCGTACCAAGAACTTATTGGCAGCAAGCTGCGTAAAGTTTTCCGCGCTATTCTGCCTCAGTTTTACTCAATCAATTATACCCAACAAGTTTATGACACTCTCATGTCTGAACAGGTGCAGACTCTGGGATAATTTTACCATTGCGTCCCTGTATGTACATGAATTTCATATAAATTGTCTGAACTACAACTGCGAATGCCTTATATGGAACAAACTCACTGATTTCCTTGTTAAATCTGTAAAATTAATCTAAACCGATGTCCTACCCTAACAAACGTTGCAAGGCAACACATGACACACGACTGAAGCTTCATGACTGGGTCATATGCACAAATGGACTCTGACCGATCTGCAATTCGACCTTACTAACTCGTGTCAGTAATGGGTGACACAAAGTGTATCGAGAGTCCATTCGGCTGCTCCGACCTCTAGTGTGGTGTGTTTGTTTGTTTTTGTTGGTTTGTTTTAAAATTTTTACTTTTATTCATAGGTTTCTTTTTTTTTTTTTTTTGTTTTTTTTTTTATACAATACAAATGATTTCATAATGATAATTATTTACCATATAGGACAATTTTTTTTTTTTCAAATAATGCAAATATGCAAATTTTAAAATCTTGTATCCAATGTGTCAGACTATCTTTACCATCTTTACTTATTTGTAAATCTATCCTAAGCTTGAGTTGTGTGTGCATGTGTTGTGATGAGTGACTAGACCAAGGCGGAGGGTGCAACGATGCTGATGTTGAAATAGCAATCGAACGAAGGCCATCACCTATTTTTGATGTTCGGGGTCCTAGGGGGACTCCGCATAAATGGAGTCAAGGGCATATGGGGGCCATTGGGGGGGCATTGCATTATCATGTAATCGGTGATGGCCTGCGTTAATGAAAACAAGCCAATCGGGGCTAAATTTATGCTTCTTCTTCCTCCTCTTCTTCTTCCTCGTCTTCATCTACTCCGACACACTTTGGGCATACAGGCTTTCCTTCCATCGCATAGAAGGACTTGCCAGAAACTGCCTTCTTGCAATCCTGTAATATCAAGGACACAAAACGATGCAAAGCAGTTGTCACAATGGTGAGATCAACGCTTTTTTCTTTCACCTGAAATTATGAAACGAAACAAAACCGCGAGGACTTAGTCCTTTTATAATACTCAAACCTACCCTGCAGACAAAGCAATCTGGATGCCACTGGCTGTTTAAAGCAGAGATGTAATTCTCCATTATGGCGCGGTTGCAGCCACCACATTTTGGCGCAAACATGTCAAAGTAGTCTTCCCGGCAATAAGGTTTTCCGTCACGTTCGTGGAAACCGTCTTCACCAAACTGTTTGCCACATTGAGCACAGAAAAAGTGCTCCGTATGCCAAGTTTTCTCCAAAGCAGTTACGCATTTCTATAGAGAAAAATCAGAAAATAGCAATTCGTTGAGACGCTCTTTCTTTACACAAGCCTGCGACCTTGCTCCAAATAGTTCTTACGTCGAGAATCGGACCGTTACAATAAGCGCATCGAGGGGAGAACAAGTTGTGATAATCAGGCTCGCAGTACGGGTGACTGTCCCTCTCAAAAAAGTTTCTTGTACCCAGCTCCTGGTTGCAATGGGTGCAAGTGAAGTGCTCCGGATGCCAGGTCTTTCCCAAAGCAGTGATCACCTGTACGCCGAATTTAAAGAGATAATAATCCTCGTTATTTATCATTCTATTAAACGAGACTTGAACTTCGTTATATAAGTAGATATATTTCCACCTGTCCCACGATGGGTTTCTCGCAAGCGTTGCAGCATCCTTTCTGGGTTGTGTTTACTCCTTGACGACTCATGTCTGCTTGAAGATTTCCTAGCATAGAATCCAATTGATTCTGTTTTATTTGTGTAGCAGCTTGGGCGTTGTGACTCTCCCCTTGCTGCGGCTGATAATGATGTGTAGTATGAGTCTCTGAGATGTGGATTCTAGTCAGCGGCCCCTCTGGTGGCTGTGGACTCGGTGAGCTCTTGGTAGCTTTATTTGGTTTTGCGTATGTCGAGTCTGTCACCGTCTGATGTTGGTGAGTGCTACCATTAATCTGCAAAAATCAACCAAAAATTTGTATCAATTGAATGTTGAAAAAGCACGAAATACGGTATAGGGAATTCTTTATTGGGAGAATCTAGAACGGAACGAATCGGGAAAGCAGACTGTTATGTGGGTGGTACCGGTTATTAATAGATCCGAGTCTGGTTAATGAGGGCAACTCTTCTTGCAGTATTCTGAGGTTGTTCATAAGCAAACGTTGAGGAGGTCAAGTGATGCAAGTAGTTAGATGGGTCAAAGGAACAGAGAGAGACGATTCGGTGTTAAAAGGTAAATGGTAAGCGAAATAAATGGCTTCAGAGACCCGCGGAAGATGTCGACCGTTGCGGCTGAGCTTGCAGACTGGCAGAAACCTTTGAGGAGATCGGTGGTTGACTACGTCCCCCTCCCTCAATATTTCCCCCACACGTTTGCCGAAAGGACGAGGAGAACAGAAGATGGGTGAACAGAGGGAAGGAGAGGAGAGCAGACACTGGGCAACTCGGCTAGGTGGATGGCGGAATGAAAGCTATTTCGGTAACCTGGGGAGCCAAGAATGGGCAGAGGCAAACTCCAATATACAGATTTCTGCTGCTATGGGGGACCAACAACTAACAGGCTTCACTGTCACTGTCGTCTTCCAGCAGCTCAGGATAAACTTTATGATAACACAACATGTGTGGATATTTTTACCTATTTTGTGCCAAGTTCAACTCCATGACGGAGGCAATCTTCTCTCATTTATCTCTGAATTGTCTTGTAGTTCGTCAAATTTCATCACATCTCACCGTTTTTATGGCATATATTCAAAGAAATAGAATTTCTATCAAGCACAGCAAAAGTGAACTTGCCTTGAACTCGGAGAGCGAGGCCATAAGGTCGTCCAATTCCTTGGTGGCATTGCTAGCTGCGTGTCCATTAGTAAAGCTTTGATTGAGCTCGGTCCTAGTAGTTAATGAGTCTCGTTGCGGTGGAGAATATCCTTCATAGACCGGCGACACTTCAGTGGTTGTTTCTTGAATGGTCACTGTGACCTTACCATCGTGCGGATACTCGCTACAGCAATTAATTAATTTTCACATTTGAGATTCAGCCAAAGAAATGCAGATGTTTCATTATGACCGAATTTAATTTCAGATACTCTATGATAACTCTCAGAACCATTAGATGTGTGCTGATCTCCTGAACACTGGAATTTAATATAGTTTTATAAAGCATACCCAGTTGGGACTGCAGTGCTCAACTCTTCAAGGAGAGAATCGACGGTGGGCCGTGTTGTTGAAAGGCTACTTGGTGAACGTAACATTGGACTATTGGCACCTCCATTCAATCTCCCTGCTGATCCTATGCTGTCTAGAATTGATAAAAAAAATGACAACCCAGACACAATGGTTGTTTGATGCTTAAGGGGGAATTTGCACCTTGGAGTCTGGGAATATTGATATTTTTGCACAGTATGCCAAATCAACATTCCTAGACTCTGATGTATGTATATTACCTCTACAAGTAATCGGGATTATGACCAATTGATTATTTCTTGGAGGCGGATCGTATGATCTAGTAAAATTTATTTTTGAATGAAGTTCTCATTGAAGGAAAAAAAAATTCCATCGTTTCACTTTCATCCTTGATTGAAGTTGAGTTTATAACATTGTTTTAACAACTCTGTAAACATTACCTACGTAACATCTGTGTCTCAAAACTCTGGCGAAGACATGAAAATACACATAATGAAGAGATTTGACATAGATAATGCACGCTGCAATGCACCGTAATAGCATATTGCAATCCCTAAATCTTCTAATTTGGCATAGGTTGATGCCAACCTTCAAACAAGCAAGGTCGACAAGAAATGACGTTGATGCTGCTTTAGAATAAATTCAACGCTGACAATAATGACCCTAAAAATAGAGCGGGAAAATTTCACCAGTTACCACCCAATTACAATTTATTGTACACACCTGCTACTAATTAGTACAACGATGATGCCACATTCTCTACATAGATGTAAAAATTGAAACTTAATATGTGCGTTAATGAGGTACAATGTAAAAATGGCAATAATGAATGCAAGACGCTTCATCTTATAATTCAGAAAAATTGAATACTCAGGTATTTTCTCATTTGAGATCTCAATAGGGTATGAACACTCTAGAAATCATTGTTTTTTTTTTTTTTTTTTGCAAATCATTGATCGCTCTAAAGAGATATTCTATTAGTTTAACTTTGCCAATTTAAGGACCTCTGGCTTGCGTTTTTCGTAGGGTACAGGTTGCATCGTTCATTAAAACTTTGCTATATTTGGTATGTGTTACCTGCTCATAATAATAGAAGACTGACCTTATTTCTACATATATATTATGAGTTTGCTCCGAAATGACATTATAGAATGTTGAACAATTCTTAATCATGTCTCAAAATACAATGAACCAGTTGAGTAAAGACTGGCTCAATGGAATACATATTTTTCCAAAGCGTACCACTGATTTGGATAAATTATTTTCAAGCTTACTAACGCGCAATGTAGGATGTGTATTGCGAATTTCCAGTGCAAAGTCTGGAGAATGGAACTGTTACTAATTGGGCTAAAGCATGAGCTTGAACAAGTAGAAGAACGTGGATGGATATAACTATAACGCAGCAGGGATGCTTACCTCTTTCCTGAAGATTGGTATTGTAGTGTGCATTGCTAAGATCTTGAAGGAGAGTGTCCAATTCTGATAGATTGTTGTTAAGGGAGGGCATCTTTCCTCCTGGTGCATTTTGCGAGTACGGCACACCTCCACTCCTGCTTATCGACTCCTCAATCGCTTCTCGATTTTGATAAGTAGGCTGTAACATAAAAGTAGAAAAGATTTTTCTAGATTTTTCAGATTTCAACGATTTTTGATTTAATTGTTTCATTATTCCTCAGATGACAATATCCTAATTACATTCGAAGTTTTTGGCTTCTTTGGCCACTGTTTGAATGAAAAATCAAAAACTGATTTAATTGTGAATTCAAACGAACTTTGCCAATTTCTGTTGGCGGAGGGAAAGTAAATTCTGACGTCGTTGAATGGGTATAATAAATAATTATTCCAGGATATTTTTGAAGGTTTTTGGAAGACCTTGAGAGAGAAAAATGCGTTTGGTATAGATGTTGGTTCTATGAAGATTAAAATAGGGGAATATTGCTATTACCAAGCGTTTGTGTATCTTAGACGAACGAACGAACGAACGAACGATCGAATGAACGAACGGATATTATAGGTATATGTAACATAAATGTTTTCCATAGATTTAAAAGTGGAGCAATCTTTCAAGCGCTAGATGAATTATGACACTTTTTCTCGCCTGATTTTCGACCGTGTGAAAATGGCATAACGAAACTAGTAAATCGAAAGTTTTACGACTTGTAATCGTAGATAAAATTATTGATAGAATTATTATCGGGGACGAGAAATAATTTGATCATTATTTTACAGTCACGAGACAGAGTCCGCATAAAAATATCATTACATGAGAGCGATTTTCTATAATAAAAAGAAACATTATCATATATTTTCTTTTATTCATATCATCTGAATTGCTATACATTTTATTTAACCAGGAGAGACATATAATATATATAGGATATACATTCTAGTGTAATGTCATAGCGCGCATATTTTGATACACTTTGTGATTTCACGTGCGTGTCTTTTAAAAGCTCGGGATATTAATTCTCCTTTTTTTCCGTAATAAAATGGTATAACACTACATCCGGTCGATGGAAACTGGGTTGCCGAGTTGTCAGGCCAAAAATATCCAACGCAACCAACAGCAGCAGAAACATGTCAGCAAAATATATACTATTGGTAACTCTTGACCCGTTACACTATCACTATAGAATATAAAATTCTCTAATTGGTTCAGAGCTCAAAGTATGTATATAATCGAAGAAAGGTAAAATTCACTGATGCGTCACACTCTGCGATAGATATTGAGATAATTACTGTCATTATATCAGATTCAAGCTGTGAAGTCATTTCGCTGCGTATAACAGCTTAGAACAGATCTGATAAAATGTCCAGTCTCTTAATTAATAAAAAAAAACAAACACAAAGGATTATCAAAGTCATTGCGAAACGGAAGGGAAAAAAGCTCATTTCACAGATGGACTGTTTAGAGTGTGGAAATTTGATTTTTCGCATGACTAATCGCAAATCAATCGTATAATTATACATACTATAGGGCATTACATTAATTCTTTCAAAAGGACGTGTCGCAAAAAACGTAATTGAGATAATGAGATTCCGTTCGGTTTGAAGTATGATGAAAAAAATTGCGTCAAAGTCGTTTTTGTTTTTTTTTTCAAGCCTTTATGCAAAATATAAGAGATACGTTTACAGCTATTGAACTCGATATACATATTGACTAAAGAAAGACGAGAGGTGCAGATAGTGAGTTGAGAATGAGTTGGGTGAATGAATATGTAATTGAAATTTTCACTTCTGACTTCCCGTTACGAGAGTGGTTACAAGACAGCGGAGACAGACTAGAAGTGAAAGAGAAGAAAAAAAGACAAGAAAGATAAAATTAAAGAAAGAAAGAATGAATAACATTCAAGTTTATGAAACCGTAAAGGAGGAAGAAACTTGGAAAGCTTGAACGATTGCCAATTCATATAAAATAAGGGAGAACCTGAGTCTCGACGTTATATGAAAGAGAAAAAATTAAGTTATCTATTCGAAACTTAAGTTAGAATAAAATTTAAAGAGGCGGAAGTCCGGCGTTTTGCACAATTATTTATTCACTATTTTGACACTCTAACTTTTAAATTATGATCAAAAATGACAGAATTATTCCCCGACTGAATGAAAATTAATGCTATTCGTGCTAGTGAGATGGTTGTATAAATTATTCAAAGAAACTTAAAATATTGTTATAACAAATAATGAATGATGTAAAATTACTTGGAAATTATTCGAGGGAGTATAAATTTTCTTACATTATACATGATATTATGTCCCTAGACAAACCATCCGTGATCTATTTTTTTTTACACACGATGATTTCAAAATGTGAGATCAGAGAAAACAAAAAGATGAATAGGTACTATATGTACCTAAATGTATAAAAGATGCCCGTGTAACGTAATTTCTTAGACAATTCAACAGCCCATAAAATAAAGTCAACACTCTATATTATTTTAGAGTAAAAGAAATCGTTCAATTCTTTCGCGCCCACGTGTGACATATACTTATCTTGTAATTCTGGGACAAGAGCCGAGTATTTTTATAAATAAAATATAGACTATAACCAAGGGATATCTGGCATCTAGACGGTGGAAAAGAAATTTGAATAAATACGAGGAGACACATTATCCTGTAAAATAATCATTAGTATGTGATTCTGTTGATACTCTCTTTCGGTATCGGATCTATTATACATATAGCGATCGATTAGTTTCAACTCCCATAATTCCAATACGATGTTTGGTTGGTTCTCCAGATGTTTATTGGCTCGAAAGTGTGGGGCTTGTTTTCTGGCTGATACAGTGGTTCATATGTATATATTTATAGCTATAATAATAGTTAATTATATCTTGGAGCCCGCGGATTCATGCCACTTCCTACACGCCTGCTGCTAAACTTTGCACACGTTCAAAATCAACACGCTTGTGATTCTTAGATTTTTATTTTTTCCTCAATTTTAAAGTCTGCACCAAGCTATAGAAGCCGGTGCCGTAGGCATATATGAAGACGACGGCGAAAATACACGCCGGCATAGTAATAGCTGGTCGTCTAATTCACGCCAAGATTTATACAATTTCGATTCTTAACTGATTTGTAAATAAAAACTAAATTGATCTTTGCTACTTTTTTTATACATTACCCTATATATATATATATATATATAAATATACATATACCCATCTACTATTTCTCAGAGATTATATCATCGTATGATGATTCGATTCAGCGTAGGTGGCAAATCGCATTTTATGACAGGAAAGTTTATATACGACGAATTTCTATTTTACTCGAAAGAGTATTTTGGGAAATAAATTTCTATACTATTATTGCCTGCAGCCTGAACGGAAATTTCGATAAAAATGAAACAAACCAGTGCCAGCTAATTGCTGAAAATTAGTATTGATGAGGCGCGAACCGCTGCAAATACGAAGCAACTGTTGATTCCACCTTTAAAAACTATCCGGCTATTTATATCGACTTTTTGGCTACGCTGTTTGGGCACGAGCCTAAATATGAAAATTATTCATTTCACCGGAAAAATTCACGCGACTTTACCAATCATTAGGTAAAACTACGGGTCAAAGATCATCAATTTTTGAAAATATCAAATCTACTACTTTATTTTTTGTAATGCAGTACAATTTTCGCACCAATGTTTGATCTCGTTCCAAAGTATTCAGGATTAAACATAGTTCAACGAATAGTTGACTGTATAGTATATGCAATGAATATAAAACTATTTTAGAACCAAAGTCTTTTATTTTCTTCTTGGTTGTTTCCTTTTTTTTTTTTATTATTTTTTCTATTTTATTTTTCCCAAAAAAATTTATTATTCAACATCGCGATCAAACGTATACGCCAATGCTTAGCGTGTAGAAAATAATAGCCAGTGAGCCAATTTTAGTTTAAGCTTTAGACATCGTTTCAATGTCTAGTTCAATGGGAACACGAGAAAAATAAAATAAGAAGATAAAAAGAAGAAAAAAAAGAGAGACTTTCTTGAACGTCCTAAAAAATTCATTACCTCCCCCCCCCCCCCCCCCCATCGCGAATTTTTCATTTAAATTACGGATAATAACAGGCCACTAATAATTTCTAACAACGCTACGGGACTCAGAAGACATAAGTCATTGTGGTATATGGTAATTTCACGCCTATAAATAATGAAGAACTTGGAAATATCGTCGGATCAATACCTGCCGTGAGATATCGACAGGTGTAGTAGTTACGGGCAGTTAGGTTCTATAACCTCAGGTCACGACTGGAGTGACCATCATTAGCGAAAAAAAAAAAAAAAAACGTTTGAGTACTAACAGCGCCTTAACATCATCCTAACGTTTATCAAAGCTGGTGCCATCTGGCGGATAGATAGTGTACTTAAAAAATATTTACCGATCGATCTGAGCTGATAGATGCGAGATACCGATAGGTAAATTTTTTTTTTTAAATAGGAATTGGCTGGAAGGTTCTGTTTTACCGACAGATTGATCAATAGAAGGACAAAAATGTCGTTTCTTTTTTGATTAATAAATTAGGCGAGAAATGAGTGACGGATTTCTTTCTTTCTTTCTTTCTCTAATTTCGGCGGGAAAATTTGACGAACGATAGGTCGTCGGTAAAGAAGAATGAGCGAGTGATTTACCCTATGAAATTGATATCTTCATCTAACAATAAGGCGGGGTTTGGTTGTTGCTAAATATGTCGATGATCTAAACTGTCTAGGTCTTCTTAAATTAGATCGTTTAGTCTCTATTCAAGAATAAATTAGAGAATGAGGAACGGAAAAAATTGTGAGCTAGACCAGTTTCCCAAGTCTTCAAGGCGTAGCAGCGACCAAGGAAATCTTCTACTCGGAAGAAGAAATGAACACAAATTTCCTCGTACTTTGTTACGACCGTAAAAACCAATAATAAAACGATTTCCAAAATATCGCAAAAAAAAGAAAATAAAAAGTAAAAAAAAAGAAAGAAAAATTACTGTGTTTATTTCCCACGAAATGAATAAAACCCAACCGTCGATGTTTCATCTGCTCAATTCGGGCGTTTCCCGTTAGCCTACCTTTTAGGCGCGTGATTTTCCACAGAATCGCACTGTACATATGAGTAAGTCCAAAGCTGGAGGTATCTAGATACAAGCATCTAAGATACAGTATCTAGATTCAATTTGTATCTAAGTAATGTATCTAGGTACGATATTTTTTTTTCATGTCTTCATCTGTATCTAGATATTTCGTGGAGTATCTTTACATCGTGCTAAAGATACTCTTGGAGATACTTCAGAAAATCTGAAGAAAGGTTGAATCATTGAATGACTCGTGCAGTCTTGTACATACGTCATGGTCAAACGCAATGTTCTAAGTGATGGTTTGTTCGAAACCTTACTTTTCTTGAAAAAAAATTCTTCTTTTTCTCAAGCCTTACTGAGTAGTCAGTAGTCCGTCGCTCTGTTACTTCCAATTTTGTAATATGGAATTTTCAATTTTGTTTCATTTCAATTTTGTATCGAAAAATAAA
Organism: Tenthredo livida; assembly: GCA_963992785.1. Classification (NCBI taxonomy): domain Eukaryota; kingdom Metazoa; phylum Arthropoda; class Insecta; order Hymenoptera; family Tenthredinidae; genus Tenthredo; species Tenthredo livida. The sequence continues at coordinate 9,922,739 of OZ023073.1, forward strand.
GCTGATCAACATCCAAACGTGCGCCTATATATGATCTCATCTTATTTTAGAAAGTATCTATTGAAATATCTAGATAGTCTTAAAAGTATCTGTATCTATATCTAGATACGTTAAGTATCCTTGTATCTTTATCTGTATCTAGATACATTTTACTGTCACGTATCTGAATCTGTATCTAGATACATTCCAGAAGTATCTTTTACAGCATTGAGTAAGTCTACCAATTCTGGACGTCGGATCTGGCCTCACCCCCTCAGATCTTTTTTCAAATTTTCCGAGCTGAAAGTCCTAGTCGGAAGACAGCATCCCAATTTTTTTCAGACTTTTATCCCTTTCATTTTAGAATTTATTGTATGGGGTATTTCTGGTGGTTTACTACTTCTTGTTTTGTTCGTGTTTTTTTTTTAGTTCTTTTGCCAGTATAGAATTTTTTTTTATGAAAGACTGGGTTTCTTGTGTGAAAAAGTCTCAGCTTTTCAAAGAAAATACTTTTTTTTCGTTTATACTCGCGAAAAGCTCTTAAAGTTGAGTTTGAAATCTAAAAAGCTGTTTTTGTGCCGTTACCCAAATTTTGAAAAAAATTTCAATACTCTTTTCGAATAGCTGAGAAAATTTCACTTTGTATTCGTAATTGTCAAGGTGGGTTCTCGATAAACAAATTACTTATCTTCAATGATTAAAATTATTTTAATCTAATTCTCATAGTTTTTACATTATAAAATAAAATATCCAAAATAAATTCCAAATTTTCTCAAATTTCTATTTTTTCATCCATTCCTCCAAATCCCACCATTCATCTAGTCTGACTATATTCTCAAGTTTTTGGGGCACGCCGAGAGTGAACGAACAAATCGTGAAATTTATTACTCGGAAGAGAACGGGTAACGTCCAACCGTATTATATACATGGAAACGCAAGCTTCTTCGTGACTTTATTTGAGCTGTCGTTTTCTCTCCATTTCTGGCTCTATATTATGCAGACCATCGGGTTTTCTGGTGACAAAACCTCATCCAATGAGCGAGAAATTTCTTGAGCACAACTCACAAGCCTTGCGCGAGTCACGTTCAAAGATAAGAAAGTACTCAAGAGTAACGTAAACACGCGAGAGTACTGAGTATGTACTACATACACAGGGTGTACCGGGAACTCGACTCTCTCTTTCTCTTTTTCTGTAAAGCTCAAGATATCCGCGTGACTATAAGAGATAAGAATATATTGAAAAAAAAAAAAAAACGACAACGATGGATAATATCGTGTCGAGTATCATGTGATATGAATACTTCTAATACTACCAACGCATCATTGCATTCAGAAAATGCAGCTCGCGTTTCTTTTTCAACAGAATGATATACTCCAAAGTTCTAGTTGCATAGTATTTAAACTCATTAGTACATGTTGGATGCCATTGATTTTTACCTAATCGAACAGATTTAAATTCCCCTAAAAGTAGTTTTGCAATTCTAGTCGTTTTTTTGTTATTTGTTTTATCTTTTATAATTCTGCATCCACATCATTGACATCTACATAACTTCAGTAATTATAATCAATGTTCAGAGGGTCATTTAATTTATGTTGAAGATTATCGCCCTTCTAGTTTCGAATGGCTCAATTTTGACTCTAAAAAATTTAGAGATCAGATAAATGAATAAAACAAATGAAAGAAAAAAAAAAACAGTTGAAGTTTGTTTAAGAACAAAAAAAAAAAATGTCAAACTTCTGTGATGAAAATGCAAACGTAAGAAAGATGCGACAGAAAATTTTCAGTGATAACTGAACCGTAAAAAAAAAATCAAAATTCCGTAAAAACGAAATACTTAGCCTATTTTTGCTAAAATGAAACAGTTAGCTCCGAAGTTTCATTGCGATCCGTTGTGTGGTATGGGAGAAACTTCGAATTGCGTTTGCGAGGTGAACAGAACGTGTATATCGACCATCGAGCCGATTGAAATTTTGACGCATGTATCAATTTTCGAATTGTCTTTAGGACCATGTGGACGATGAGGTAGTTATTGTGTGCATCGCCCGGCCTTGTATGCAATATGAATATATCGCTGTTCCCTAACAAGAAGGTTGTAATGCAGAAATCAAAAAAATAGAGTCGCTGTTCAGAGAATGAAAAAATAAGGTTGCTATACAGAAAGTGAAAAAATAAGGTCGTTATGCAGGAATTGAAAAAATAAAGTTGCTATTCAGACGCGAAAACAATAAAGGCGCTAAGCGCGAGTGGTGATGATTGTGCGGTTGGCATCACTGATCTCGCCGGCTGAATAAGGGTGAAGAGAAAATTTTCGCGATTGGGAAATTTATGATTAATTTAAATTGAAAATTAAAATATTCTGCAGGAATTTTGTGTAACCAAATAATAAAATGCTCTACTTACTTACCTTACTCATCCATATATGGATGAAAATAGTTTAGGCACTAACGCGAGCACAAACTGGCACAGTAAATGAAGAATATCGTATTGCCTGGCAGAAGAATGACTTAAATGCAACTTTTCAGAAGTTTGGCTCATTTTTGATGCACCTATGTATCGAAAATATTGATTAAAAACTCTGTAGAGCATTTTATTATTTGGTTACACAAAATTCCTGCAGAATATTTTAATTTTCAATTTAAATTAATCATAAATTTCCCAATCGCGAAAATTTTCTCTTCACCCTTATTCAGCCGGCGAGATCAGTGATGCCAACCGCACAATCATCACCACTCGCGCTTAGCGCCTTTATTGTTTTCGCGTCTGAATAGCAACTTTATTTTTTCAATTCCTGCATAACGACCTTATTTTTTCACTTTCTGTATAGCAACCTTATTTTTTCATTCTCTGAACAGCGACTCTATTTTTTTGATTTCTGCATTACAACCTTCTTGTTAGGGAACAGCGATATATTGTATTCAACGTGAAGACAAGAGTCGATGAATCCGTGCGGTTAGATTATATTTGTTGAAGTTAACGATCGCATGACACACCACCCCCACGAAAAAAATATATATGCTAGGATATATGCATGGGATATATCCTAGCATATATGCTAGAATATATGCTAGGATATACTCAAATTTGCCCAAAGATATATCCTAGTATATATCCTAGCATATATATCCTAGTATATATCCTAGCATATATATCCTAGCATATATATCCTAGCATATATTCTGGCATATATCCTAGCATATATTCTAGCATATATCCTAGCATATATTCTGGCATATATCCTAGCATATATTCTGGCATATATATTCCGGCATATATTCTAGCATATATTGCTATAAATATGTTGAATAGTTTATTAAAAAGAAAAAAAATCTAGATACGTTGGCGTGAAACAATTAGCGGCAAATTTTTTTCTGAAATATTTATTGTACAAATTTTTCAAGTTTAAAATATTTATATTAAATATGTAACTTTTCCGGTATGTTTTAACCCTCCTAACATTTTGAGGTTGTTTCGGTAATGTAGCCAACATGTTATAACGTGCGTTGGCAATAATATTACCGTGATTTACACTCAATTCAATTTCTTCATCGTTGGTATCATTAGCAGCCGATGATGAAGGCCTGGAGACATAATTCCTTCGGGTGCCTGAATTTTACACTCCAACATTTTACTTGAACCTAAAACAATTATGTATAATTAACTACCGAATTCATTATGCAAAAATGTATAATTTGAATGAATTGATAATTTTAATAATACAATAGGCTCTTACCGGACACTTCCATCACTATTGCGTGGAAACATTTCCAACCACCGAGTGCCATTTTCTTCGTATCGTGCCATTCAACTACATCCATTTTTTTCAGATCATGATCTTCGCTCAAAAATTCTTCGAAATCAAAATCCTTAATGTGCTGAATATCGATTCCTGACGTCATCTTCTTGTCATCTCTTCCACCTACCCATTTAACTAATACCCACATTTTTTTCAATGACCAAATAATTAATTAATTGATTATTTTATCAAACCCGTCCACCTCTGCTAGCCCTATATTTTTTGACAATCAACAATTGAAGACAAGCAAATCCTGACTCTGTGATAACGCTAACTACCGATCAGGCGCTACCGACGAGGGTTTTTTATTTTTCAATTTAGCGTTGTCACAGAGTCAGGATTTGCTCGTCTTCAATTGTTGATTGTCAAAACATATAGGGCTAGCCGAGGTGAACGGGTTTGATAAAATAATCAATTAATTAATTATTTGGTCATTGAAAAAAATGTGGGTATTAGTTAAATGGGTAGGTGGAAGAGATGACAAGAAGATGACGTCAGGAATCGATATTCAGCACATGAAGGATTTCGATTTCGGAGAATTTTTGAGCGAAGATCATGATCCGAAAAAAATGGATGTAGTTGAATGGCACGATACGAAGAAAATGGCATTCGGTGGTTGGAAATGTTTCCACGCAATAGTGATGGAAGTGTCCGGTAAGAGCCTATTGTATTATTAAAATTATCAATTCATTCAAATTATACATTTTTGCATAATGAATTCGGTAGTTAATTATACATAATTGTTTTAGGTTCAAGTAAAATGTTGGAGTGAAAAATTCAGGCACCCGAAGGAATTATGTCTCCAGGCCTTCACCATCGGCTGCTAATGATACCAACGATGAAGAAATTGAATTGAGTGTAAATCACGGTAATATTATTGCCAACGCACGTTATAACATGTTGGCTACATTACCGAAACAACCTCAAATATGTTAGGAGGTTTAAAACATACCGGAAAAGTTACATATTTAATATAAATATTTTAAACTTGAAAAATTTGTACAATAAATATTTCAAAAAAAAAAATTTGCCGCTAATTTTTTCACGCCAACGTATCTAGATTTTTTTTCTTTTTAATAAACTATTCAACGTATATATAGCAATATATGCTAGAATATATGCTAAAAATATACGCTGGAGAATATATGCCGGAATATATGCTAGAATATATGCCGGAATATATGCCAGAATATATGATAGGATATATACCAGAATATATGCTAGGATATATGCCAGAATATATGCCAGAATATATGCTAGGATATATGCCAGAATATATGCTAGGATATATGCCAGAATGTATACTAGGATATATGCCAGAATATATGCAAGGATATATATGCTAGGATATATGCTAGGATATATCTTTGGGCAAATTTGAGTATATCCTAGCATATATTCTAGCATATATGCTAGGATATATCCCATGCATATATCCTAGCATATATATTTTTTTCGTGGGGGCAGAAGGTCCCGTCATCTTTTCCGATGCAGGCGTCTCATGCATGAGCAAAGACATCAAGAATAGTGAACTATAGCGATTACCATCCTTGCAAAGATATCACATGTACTGTGTGCTAACTCAAGGCTTTGTACCACCAACTCCTAGGCTGGATGACTTTAAGGACGTAAGGGGATCCAGACTTTGGATAAAGACTCGAGCACCGTACCACGTGCGCGCATAACTTATACCTATACCATAAGAGATTTCTAAAAATAAAACGTCATCATAATTATCCACCGATAATTCAATACCAAGAATAGCCGAGTCGTAGATTAATCACATAACGGTCGGAGAACAAAAGGACAAAGTCGATAAGTGAGATTCTAAGTAACTCAAGCTTTCAAAGTTATACACTGATCCGTTCCGTCGTCCCGTGATAAGTTATTTCTTTATTAACCACCGAACGATTTCGAACGATAAAAAAAAAAGTACCACTGCAGTGCAGTGCGGTCGCATTACGACTATAGGTATGCGTATTGCACTGAAAAATCATCTTCCCAAATTTATTGTCCATTGCACATCACTGTAACCATCTGTCAGATAATAACTCACCGATTGTGGCGGTAATGGAGATGTTCGATTATCGTATACCCTGTAAGCACCTGCAGGATGCGATCGCGCTCCGTTGAGAGATCCGTAACCAGGGGTAGCGTTATTTCCCACATGGTTTCCTTCGGGTGATACCGTGTTCTGGAGATCAGCTAGCAGGGCATCTGAAAGAAAATATTTTTTCAATTTTCATACGAGTTTTGAAAATTTCATGAAAATATTTCGGTATAACTTAAATCATGATTACACTGCGTTTATATCATAAAACAATGTAAATTATATATTTAAGAATTCTGCGTCACCGTTTGAGAAATGATTCGGCGATTACACCACGTCAACAAGTTAATTGACTCAATTTTGTTGCAGTTATCATCATACCTAGCGGTATGCCATGGGTTTGATCAAGCTCATTCTCACCCTCGTAGAAATAAGACTACATTATCAATCCCTTCGAAAAGGGATCGTGTGTTTCTCGTGAAAAATCGAAAATTTCTTTCTACACGCGCTACCATATCTGCAATTTTGAAATTTTAAAAACAATACCTCGGCTCGGGCGACGATCGAACTTTCATATGTATTTTGTTTTCCATATTTCACATATCAGATTGAATCAGATTTTCGCAACGCTGCAATAAACCCCGAGATAGTTAATTTTCGATTACGTATAGCAATAATATGCACATATTAATAAATAACTACACCAGGCATGTATTCAAAGAATGCCTCTACGTTACAGCAATAATACATACACCGCAATAATTCCTGGTAATAACGACATGCGGGAATTCTTCGTGGAGTATATAGGTATTAGCTCTCAGAACTGCAGGATGTGTGTATAACATAGCGGAAAAACGATGACCCAAAAATGTGAAATAAATAAGTCGGTGAACCCGTAAATCCAATCGTAAGCAGGGATATGAAAAAATGACACTAGGCTAGTCATCGGATATGTGCATACGTACACATATCGCGCACGTGGTTTGTATTATATATAGACTATATAGGCACTCTATATAGAATCCGGAGTGCAGTATATCCTCATGAATTCCTGACCCCGCGATAGAGAGATCCGGTGCATTAACCGTTATTTGCTAAGGACAACTCCTCGCGTCCGCTGGCGAGTTTACTTGAAGGTATAACACCGTCGTTTATCATTGCATCCCCATAGTATCCAGAAAGAAAACGGTGCAACGTACTTTGTTGCCCATTTCCGTTTTACTAGTAAACGTAGGTCGTCAAGGATCCATAAAAATATGAAATCTGAATGATAGAGAATGCTCGAAGGAATTACGAGCACATGTGGCATTGTCGTCACTATCAAAGAGGACATTCTCTGGACCCTGAACCTTTACTTCGTACTCGTATTTCTCCTGTCTCTTTACACCATGTCGCAAATATCGCTGCGTGCTATAGTAAGGCGATGAAACGTCATCGGCGTCGCGATGCCAGATTGGTAGATGACGTCAGCCGCGACTATGCCGCGTCGATTGCCGATCGTGGAGAGTAAAAATTTCTACGATAATACGGTCGGCTGTGATTCTTTCGAAATGAAAATTTGACAGAATTATTGATAAGTCTCACCGAGACTGAGCAGATTGCTGGAAGCTGCGGTCCTCTGAGGATCGTAGACTTCGTAAAGATCAGAATTGTCCGTCGATCTTCTGCCGTAACTGAACTGACTGTCCATTTTCACTACAGGCACACCCAGTTCCTAGGTTCTTATGGATCTGGACACTATAGACACTGCCGGACAATTACAATCTAGACGGCACTGATGATGCCTCGTGTGGTCGCGATCCACGTATCTCCAGGTCGCACTAACTGAGACTTGAGACTCGAGACTCGAGACTCGGGAGTGCAGTAGACGACTTGATTTCATGCTGGAGGTAGAGAGGAGGTCTGGAGGCGTAGGTGGGAGAGACAACGAGGAATCGAGTTGTATGAGCTGCTGCTATCGCAGGGTTCACCGTATTAATCGTAAGTCTCTCCTAATGCTCATATCGCCGAGTGGTTTGCCCTGTGACGAAATTTTTCTCGGTGTATATGGATGATGGATATGCATGGCTTGGGATACCCAACATACTCGATATTTTATCTCTAATATAGTCTTATAGAGTAAGATCCCAGAGCCCCCAGACGTAACTTATTTTCTAAAAGACAAAATGTGGAGCTTTGGGTAGTGTTTATGTGTACAATGAATGCCAGCATAAATGTAAAGTTGGTTAGTCGGCCGATTTACAGGTACCAGGTGAGAAAGGTAAGTAAAAACAGGTCTAACTTAACTTAAATTCTAATGGTTGATTTTTATATCCATTCCATAAAATGTTATTACAAAATAATATTCAACACTGCCAGACACTTTTCGACGGCCATAACTTGCGCCAGACGCTTTGAAGCTCACAAAAAAATAATTGAACTTTACTTATATTCTAACGCTTGATTTTTATATATGTTACTTAAGGGACTATTTCCAACATATATGTGTTCAGCCAGACAAATTGCAAGGGCCAAACATCCCTCCAGACACCAAAAATATTCAACCGTGAGTGTGAGCGCGAGGGTACTATGCTCGTGCTTTGGAGCGAGTGAGATATCTATCTGAAATGATTTCCCCCTCTTAAGGGGGTATATACACCTTTAAATGGGTTGAATTTCTGAAAAACAATTTTCCTTTTTTTTTCAACTTGAAGACTCTGATCAAATTTTAAAAAATCATCATGTTTGGGGAGGGTTTGTCCTTCATTATCCATATCTTACATCATGTATTACTTCCAATTTAATAGTGGCTGCGCTGAAGACAGGAAAATACAAAATCACTCGGTTGCCGCAAAGAATCAGACCCAGCGTTTGACTGATCTTGGAATTTTTGGTCCTCAATTGTTCATAAGACATGCCTTTATCAGATGAACATAGAACTTTTTGATAAACCCAGTTTTAGTTGAAATATTAGAAAAATAAGCAAATTTTTTTTTCGAATTCAGAAAAAAAATCGAAAAAATTCAATAACTCAAGTAATTCTTGCAATATCAAAAAGTTCTATGTTCATCTCATAGAGGCATGTGTTATGAACAATTGAGCACCAAAAATTCCAAGATCGGTCGAACGCTGGGTCTGATTCTTTGCGGCAACCGAGTGATTTTGTATTTTCCTGTCTTCAGCGCAGCCACTATTAGACTGGAAGTAATACATGATGTAAGATATGGATAATGAAGGTCAAACCCTTCCCAAACATAATGATTTTTTTAAATTTCATCAGAGTCTTCAAGTTGAAAAAAAAAGGAAAATTGTTTTTCAGAAATTCAACCCATTTAAAGGTGTATATACCCCCTTAAACTCAGTTTTAAGATTCAGCCTTCAATAAATAATTGTAAAATATAATCTTAATCATAAGTCTTATTACATTAGAATGAGACATGGAAAACTATTGAACCGAAATTGGTAAGTATTTGAACTATACTTGCGGAAAATGTTAATATAACTCAAAGTTACTTTTATAAATCTTAAAACTGAGTTTAAGAGGGGAAAATCATTTCAGATAGATATCTCACTCGCTCCAAAGCACGAGCATAGTACCCTCGCGCTCACACTCACGGTTGAATATTTTTGGTGTCTGGAGGGATGTTTGGCCCTTGCAATTTGTCTGGCTGAACACATATATGTTGGAAATAGTCCCTTAAGTAACATATATAAAAATCAAGCGTTAGAATATAAGTAAAGTTCAATTATTTTTTTGTGAGCTTTAAAGCGTCTGGCGCAAGTTATGGCCGTCGAAAAGTGTCTGGCAGTGTTGAATATTATTTTGTAATAACATTTTATGGAATGGATATAAAAATCAACCATTAGAATTTAAGTTAAGTTAGACCTGTTTTTACTTACCTTTCTCACCTGGTACCTGTAAATCGGCCGACTAACCAACTTTACATTTATGCCGGCATTCATTGTACACATAAACACTACCCAAAGCCCCACATTTTGTCTTTTAGAAAATAAGTTACGTCTGGGGGCTCTGGGATCTTGGACTATTATGCTGATACACATGTGTGAGTATCAAGAAAATAATTATCCCACGATATTTTTACTATCATATAGAGTGTGGATGAATGAAGAACTGGGGAGAACTAGTAAGACACACGTACATAGCTCATTGCATTCCATTTTCGTCGATTGCACTGATACAGGATGCAACAGAATTCTAAATTTTATGAAAAAAAATAAAATATATATAATTTTCATCGGGAATTATTATTACCCGCAGAATATGCGGGATATCATGTTGGGTTGCTTTATCGAGGTGACAAAAGCAACGAGGAACTGATTACGCTAACTGATAAGTGTATCATACCGTTTTTTTTGTTTTTTTTTGTTTTTTTCTTCTATCTGGAGTGGGTATAGAGATTAATACAATCTGTAATGTAAATCGTGGGAACGTCACCAATTAAACATGAATCGCAATGATTATACAGAGAGTTTCGTTAACGAAGGAGCTCGTCATCAATGAAAATACAAAGCTATACGGATAATGGTGAAAAGTGAAGTAATCGAATGAGCTTTTTCAATTCTTGAAAATACCTTGACATAAGGCAGTTAATTTTGTTGATATGCCGTGCAGAGATAGTAACTTGTTATGTTGTCGTTCTTCGTATGTATGCAGTAAACCATTACGAACATGTCAGGATAATAATTGCAAACCAACTTGATTAGTTTCAAATACGCCTGAATGGGTCTTAGGCTTTGGCCAAGAGCCCACACGGAGAGAAATTTCAAGTAAATATAACTTTGCACGTAGAAAAACAAGGTAAATATTACCATGCCACCTAGTATTCAGTCCGTGAAACAAAAAACGTTGGAAATATCAATATGTCACATGGTGAATTCTACTATTTTTCACTGTTCTTAGTCCCATGTTGCCCGGAACTTAATTTCAAGTAATTTTTACTTTTATTCTATTGGCAAGGATCTATGCAGCATGGTAATATTTACCTTGCTGGGTAGTTCGTGCTACCTTGTAGCGATGTGAGCGCGACCAGACAGCAGAGCGTGTCAGTTTTAGGTTATGTGAATATTCGATGGATCGCGCTGAAGCAGACGGCATGGTAATATTTACCGTGCTGGCATGGCTATGATGACATTCTCGCAAAGTTATATCAGACGGAATTTTTCGATACTGTGCTACATAGTAATTATTACCTGGCTTCTACAGTCGTCACATCTATGTTTTTCAGAAAGCCTAGTAACATTTACTGTACATTTCTCTCCGTGCAGTGGTGTATTTATTTATTTTCTATATGAATCTATTTTACGCCTGATGAATCACGCATCGTTTATTATCACCTCATGGAATATCGATTGTACATTATATAGTCTCGTATATATAAATAAGATGAGGTAATTTTGAAAATTCTATGAAAATAAAGTAAAAAATAATTGCACAAATTGAAGATTCATCAACGCGCGCCTACCCACATCCTTGATTTCAAAATAAAAGCGTAAACACAATAGTACCGATGTTTCCTGTGGGATGAACCATTCTTCACTCATATAATACTCGTTCAAATTTCACATCCGAAGTCTAGATGAAGGATATTGCGAATCTTATCTGATTATTGGTTTTTAATCAAATATGTTTGTCTTCAATTGGATTAGAACAGTGCAGAGCGTTACTTTCATTAATTCACGTCAGTTTTCATATTTTCCCGCATTTGTTACCCCAAGTAAAAATAATTGGACGTTTAATTAACGTTAATTACTTACTAATATATCGCTCCCAACGTTTGTGGCGTTCCAGAGTGGCCAAACGGGCAGGCGTTATGGGTGACATTGGTCTCAATGCGGTAGTTGTCATTTTATTAATTCAATTTAAAACGATTGCAGGTAGGTATAATATACGCAGATATTTAACGCACTCTCATTTATATTTCACAATATTTGAATCTGTTTTATTTTTTTTTTTTTTTTTTGAAAATCGAATTATCTTTCCTATCGCAATTATTAGTATGCCACAGCTATCCTATATATAGGAAACATAATTCGACTTTTCAGCTCTCAAAGTCTTGTAAAAATTCCCATTGATTGTAAAATCAGATCCTGAACTCTGATGCAATTTTTATATATTTTACCAAGATGGTGAATGATTTACTCCCGATTGAACTATACGGTCTTCGCGTTTATTACATATTAGATTATTCTTAAAAAACGTAAGTAAGTGTATTCGAAGCGTCTGTTGAATAAACGACAGTTCGTTTATAGATCGGATATACACGATGTCTACGTTTAGCCCGCAATAAGCAAAATTAGAAAAGTATCTCGATAATGGAAGGCGTGTCCGCGATTGATCAATCAAGATAACGAATCCGTTCAATTTACGTAACGGATTTCGGGGTCAGACGGGTAACGAGCGTGAATTTATTGCGCTAGGTCAACCGCGGAGATACACGATGTCGAAATCGTGGGTAATTAATTAATTCATTATGGAATAGGCGCAAGAAGAAGACAAAGTGCCTGTATATGTGCCGCGCCGCGTCGGATGGACAATAATTGAATATTCAAAGCTCCGTTTATCATGTAAGAAAATATTAAAAAAACCCTCATATAAAATAAAATAAGATACAAGTAAAACCAGCAGAGAACCACCAGCACCGCGGAAATGATGTCGCGTTAGTGTTGGCAAGGCAAACCGAGAACTGGGCTGCGGTTCAGGCTCTAGCCCTGCACCTATGAACTATTAAGCTATACGTGTAGGTATTTGGAACAAACCACCACCACAGTAATACATAAGGTTTTCACCTAGTTGCGTGGTAGAATCTGCCAAAAATAACTGCGACCACTAGTGCAGCAGTGGCTGTATAGGAACGACCCTACAGCTTCCTATTACCAGTTTGTGGAAAAATATATTTTATACATCCTCCGTCTTGTAACGCATGTATAAAATGTGCGTTATACTAGTCAATTCGGTTCTGGTACCTTATACCCATACAGCACTTCAACGTTGCTGCAATGTTACTCTGCAATATTGAAGACATTGCAACAACATTGCAATAATGTTGCAATAATGTTGTAGCAATATTGCAGCAACGTTGCTATGTCCGCTTTGATCGCATTTTTGTAATATTGTGGCAATATTGGAAGACCGACCATTGCTGCAATGTTGCTACAATGTTGCAATGTTGCTACAATGTTGCTGCAATGTCGCAATGTTTCTACAATGTTGCTGCAATGTCGCAATGTTTCTACAATGTTGCAATATTTCTGCGATGTTTCTACAATGTTACAATATTTCCGCGATGTTTCTACAATGTTGCAATATTTCCGCAATGTTGCTGCAATGTTGCAATGTTGCTACAATATTGCAATATTGCTGAAATGTTGCTACAATATTGGGCAATATTGGGTGCTGTGTGGGCAGTACTATATTCTCTACCAATAAATCCGTTTCTCATATTATAATCCCGTGGGTTTTCTCATAGAGAATAACTTCCTTACATACCTATACTAGATCAAAGGGATATAAAAATTAGACACATATATTCTTTGGAATTTTGGTGACTGAGGTCAACAATACAGACATCTTGCCTTTCTGTGTCATGTCATCTAATAATCTTGATGGTGAAAACCCTCGCATCTTACATCATGTGCTCACCAATACAGATCAAAATAAGTTATCTCCAAAAATAACAGACAGAGGCTAACTGTGTACTTGATAACTATCTAACCATTAGTTAGATCGATCTGTTATTTCCTATACAAATAATCCTTGTACGTAGTTTTAGTGTGAACTAGAAGTATTTGGAAGTATTAGTTCGTCTGACAGTAAAAAAAAAAAACAGAGAAAAATTCGTGACAATTCAAATTCTTTCATTTTTCAGTATACCTACGGACTTTGAAAATCCGAAAATGGGTGAAAAATTAAATCTCTTCTGATAATCCTAGTCCACGCTAGAGTCACATCAGTATCGAGTTAGTTCACGAAGCCGGATCTGGTTCGGACTAAAATTGACCTCGAAATTAGGTCAACAGTTAACCTATGTCATTTTTACAGAGCTCACTTCAATCTATGCTAATGACCAGATGATGTAAGATCCGAGGATTTTTAAGATCAAGATTTGTAGGTTTGACATGACGTAGAATAATTACTCGGAACGGGATGTTATCTGCCTATAATACGCAATTTCCGAAAATGTGTCTGATTTTCAGATCCTGAACAATATCAGTTCCAACGATTTTCTTGAAAATATGGATTCCAAGTATCTAATTACTGATTGTTGATAAAGTATAGGGATACACAGATCAGATCATTTTCCTCGGATTCATCTAATATCGAAATGCATTGTGAAACAACTTTAGAATGTTTAGTAATAATCCGCATAATCTAGGAGCTACACGAATTGGCGCGTTCCTCTTGCTCTGACTGATATATGTGTTCGTTTACACCCACGCATATAGTGGCGGATAACGTGACCTATATAGGTATATAGCATATGTGTGTACAGTATATACGTATATGTATATTATGTGTATGGCAACGTAGCTAATTAGAGATTTGGCGCCAAAGGTGAAAATCGTAGGTACTGTGGCGCCACTCAAATTTATTGAAACTTTTCATTTCGCACTTGATATTGTGTTCCCGCAGCATTTATACATAATAATTAATTTTTTCAAATGAAATTATACTTCTTATGTATAGACTTGATAAATTTTACAAATTCCATAATACAGAAAGAATGTATGGTTCATTTTTGATTCAATAAGAATTTTTGACTGAAAGAGTTCGAATTCATTTTTCCTTTTCATTTATCCAAAAATTTCTGGCCTTTATCAGCATATACATAATATATATAGGATTTTCAGACCCTGTAGACTACTGCACTCTGTTCGCATTCGCAAACCCATAGAGTCCTCAATTAGGATTCGTTGAATGGATGAAAATATTTATTCGTTAGCTGCTGATATATTCAATTGGTTAAATTTAAATTACAGAAACTATGTGGGGTCGATTCGCCCGAAATCGTGGTGAACGAAAAATGGAGCTAAAACATACATGAGAAACTCGCGTTTCTTTTTGTTGCTGTTTCTTTTTTGAACATTGTTCATTGCGTTGACGATGAGTTGAATAAAAATGATGAAAATATGATAATGTATGTATAATATGTACACGCCGATGGAGTTTTACATCGCTCACTACAGTACCTATCCATGGCGTAGGTAGTGGTTCTGGACATAGCGAACCTCTTATGGACTCTGGCCTCGCGAGCCACGATCATAGAAGACGTGAAACTGAACCAAGCGCCCGCACACGAACACATACATACATTAATACCTCGGCATGTAGGAATATAGGTATAGAAATAGTGCCACGGTGGTCTATTTATTTCCGACATGCCCTCGAAACAAACGACAATCATCTAGCTGTGACGTCACGGCTAATTAAAGATAACACAACAAATTACTTGTTGTTATACTGTCTGTGATGATAATATATTGTCGTCGTCTATAATTATGCACCCCCCACCCCCCGAGTTTCTACACATTGTTTCAAACTAGATCAGCATCGGAGAATTATATATCCAATAATTATATAGCCAATCATTTCATTAAATACATAAGAATAATTTGGCGAAAAAAAATAGGAAAGGAAACGCCCAGGAAAACTAACGTCGCGTTATCGTCGTTTTAATTATCGTGAGATTGCGTAATTTCGCAATTATGATATTCATGAGTTAACTTAGTTGCGTATACATATGTATGGAGGTATATAATATCATCTATAATATATAAGTGCGGGTAAAATTTCTTTATAAACTTGGCCGCAGATAGTGAGATAAAATTCTTATAAACTGAGTGAAGAAGAAATTCAACTTTCTGTCGTATATCACGTAGACACTCCGATACTGTTTTCATACGTACAGTATGTATATCACTTTTTTTACGGTTTGTATAGAATATCACGATAATCGATCTAGATCGAGCGACTATAGATACTTCAACGATTTTCAATGTTGATTCTGGACCGATTTCCATACGACTGATGGGTCTGAAGCCTGCAGCCTCACACCTGACTTCTAATTTCATCTATACATAATTACATATACATGTGTATGGGCATAGGTGTATTATCATAAGGCATATCTAATTAATATGCGTGGCTAACAACCACGCACTTCCCACAGTTCCGTGAATTACCCAATTCTTTAGGCCTTCGCGATTTGCATAGATAGAGGTACTCGATACCTACTATATAGTCAACGTTGCCTTGGATTAGGACCAGGTTATTCGACTTGTGGATCTTCCATACCAATTAATTAAACTACTGCAGCTTTGACCGATTTTAATCGAAATGCCATATACATATAGGTATTGATTTCGAGATGAATCTCATTCGTCCAGGAGCTTGAGAACGGTAATGAAATTTGTTTCGTTCTTACTTTTCGGACAAATATAACACAATTTGGAAATAAAGTGTGCATGGGAGGGCATGCAGCAGCAGTTTGGAATTTTACTGCCACAAACCTCGATATAGTTTCAGTTGTAACAATTCCAACGAAATTTTACCGTAGAATTATGTTTTACGATATTAAGCAACATATATTTCATTTCATCAGTTTCTTGGTAAACATTTCACTATACTGTTTGAATAAGTATATGTACAATGTACCTAATAAATGGTTTTATTGGACAAAGAAAAAAATCGAATCAAATCTCTGGACAAGATTTTTGATATTGAGTAGGGCGGAGGCTCGCGCATCTTGGAATAAAACGTATGAGAATACTATATTTAGACTTACCAGTCATGTCTACGGTATGTAAGTAGCGCTGTAATACAGTAAACAGCGAGACAATTCACAATCAAAGTTCGTTTTTTTTTTTTTTTTTTCTTCTTCTTTCTTTTTCAGACACCGTTAACACTGCGATAACAATATGTAATAATTTCAACTCGTATAACACGCGGCGTAATTTATAAATCTTTGTACTTTATAATAATTGAGAAAGAATAGAAATAAATGAAAATAAAAAAAATATATCAAACGTATACCGTTTACAGGTAATGATTAATTTATTTTATCACTTGGTCCTATACATATATTGTACACTAAGACCTATGATAAATATACTACGTGTTTGAAAGAAGAAGAAAAAGAAGAAGAAGAAGAAGAAGAAGAAGAAGAAAAGAAAAAATGATGTATACAGGAGTTGTTATAGTTTAAAAATGATATAATAAAGCTCCGTGCGTTCACTCCGGACAAAGGAAACGCGGGTAATGAGATAAAATTACTTTGAAATCACTCGGTGGTGGAAAAAGAAAAAAAATAAAAGAAAAAAAAAGAAAAAAAAAAAGAAAAGAAGGAAAACCCAGACCGGATACAGCAGACGGTCAAACCAACATCCGCACTTGTTTCATTCGAAGAGTAACTGGTCCGCGCGTAAAGTGATATAGGCTGAAATGACTAATCGTCGCAGTTATTATCGGTATCGGTGCTGCAGTGCGTAATAATTGAATAGTGAAAATAAATAAAACAAAAAAAAATAACAAATGCAGAATAAATCGCGAGGAGTTAAATTAGAGCGAAGGGACTCACATTCTGCAATCGGGTCTAGTTTTTGAAAAATAGTTTATTGAAATAGATAATTCTGGTGTTACGAATCAGATAAGAGAGAGAAATGATTGAATAATGGGTATTTCTTTCTTTTTCTTTTTCTTTTTCTTTTTCTTTTTATTTTTCTTTTTCTTTTTCTTTTTTCTTCTTCTTCTTATTTTTTCAAATGTTCGCGAAAATAGAAAAGCACGGTTTTTTTTTTCCAATCGAATATCGAAGTTTGAAGAGTTTGTGAAAGCAGTGAGACAACTAAGAGCTCATCTCGACTCCAGACGCTCACCTACTACCCGCAGAAAAAGCTTTTATACGCATGAGAGTTTAAACGGGTGAATATTTATAGTGTGATGTAACTAATCGAATACCTAACTTAAACTTATAAACTAAATATGCGTAAGCTTATAGAGCTTGTAATATGCAGGAAGACATTGATTTAAATGTTAGTTTCAAAATTTCTTTGTGTAGGTATATTGAAACTGCATTCGTTGCAAGAAAGATGAATGGATATCGTCGATCGGTAAGGCGAATTTAAAAAAAAAAATTAAAATATAATAAGAAGAAAAGAATGAAAACGAAAGAAAATATGTAATCATAATGAATTTAGATTAAATTTCTCGAGGGATTATTGAATGATTTATTAATTTTTTTATTTTGCATCGTTATAGCATAGTTTCGATTATTCGATTTTGATTTCTAATCGAAAGATCAAATTATCATTGAACATTTGAATTTCAAATAATGATGAAAGAAAAAAAATAATGATTAAAAACTAGCAGCGCAACTAGCGGCAGTTCGAAGTAGCTATGCTTATGATAAAACAGAGCGTGTTGCACAGTCGATAAGTTATCGACAGAGTTTGTTACCGACTGTCAATCACATTAGCACCTTAAACGCGCGCGTTTTAAAACTACATAATTTAATATGAAATCTTTATTTTCATTTGATGTCAGTGCAGTTTACGATACGGAATTAATTTTTTCGATGAATTTAATAAAATTTTCCGTATGTACTAATTACTGACGACGACTAGCGATCACCGGGTCACGGCTTATGCAAACAAATAATAATAAGAACGCAGATTAAAATTATATTCTTCGACCAAAACATCGCTATTATTAAATATCGTTATCAAGACTCGCTTTAATGTAATATGTTACGTTGTAATATGTATTGTAATGAAAGTAGTGCAGATTTTCTCTCTTATCTGTATAATATATCGAAGAATTGTATAATTACGATGAAAAAAAAAGTTGTAAGACGTGTGTAACGCGACACTTTTGGTATAAACTATGGGGTATTCCACGTGAACCGGAGCGGTTTTTGGCAAAAAAAAAAAAAAAGGAAAAAACGGGAGGCTGGAAATTTTATCACTTCTTCGTGGCACTTCGAAGTAATTTCTTTGAAAATTTCAGGGCAATCGGTGAGACCCTTTAAGTAGAAAAACAATGGAAACACATTTTTCCCAAGTTTTACATGCTTCGCCGGTTTTTGGAAAAAAAAAAGAAGAAAAACGTGAGGCTGAAATTTTGATCACTTCTTAGTGCCACCTCGAAGTAATTTCGGTGAAAATTTCAGGGCAAATGGTGAGACCCTTCCATTAGAAGAACAAAGAAATCGCATATTTCTGAAGTTTTACATGTTTAAGAATTTCAAAAATAATTCAAGTGCTACATATTTCGAAGGAGCTCATTTATGCGCGTAGAATGCACTATGGGAAGTTGTGATTTTGTTCATGCATGGCTGAGATAGGTGGAGTTGAAAATGTAGTAATTAAATTTTTGGTATAATTATGACAGCGATATAAATTGAACCAATTGGTTTCATGATGTGTAACTGTTTGGGACATCTCATGTAGTAACAAAGAATCTGAATCTGCTTTGGCGTCAAATTCGATGACCTCCGGCCAAAAACCGATCCGGTTCTCGTGGAATACCACCTATTCATACATACATACAGTAAAAGCGAAGTTTATAGTTTATACCAAACAAGTAGTTTATAATCATTGAGGTAACGTATATGATTGTCTCGTCTTATAAGCCAGGGGAAGTTTAGTGTCAAGGTAATTAGAGCTAAACCAGGACATGGCGAAGGTTCTTTATACCCAAAGAAGTCGTCGAACATTGCGTTCTACTGTTTGTTCCCTTGGTCGTGACTCGTGAGTCACATAAGTCTTCCTTTCATTCGAACAACACTACTAATTTCGCAACTATATAAAAGCAGAATTCTTTTAAAAGTTATCCTTATAAGGACTTGGGGTTATAAACAGATATGGAACGCATTATACATATACGGTCCATTATTGCGAAAGGCAAATTATTACACGCTTTTTCTTTCAAATACGTAGAATATCAATAGCTATAACTTTTATTTGAAATTCGTCCAATTATAGCAGATATCAACAATCATAATGCAAAAAAAAAAAAAAACAGGAAGAACGTTTTTAATTTTTTTGTTTTTAAGCGGCCAAAATCCGCATTAGTTTTTCTGTTTTTTTGTTTGTTTTCCCAGAAATCCATTCCATCACATTGTAGACAATGTTTTCGGATCATGTTCAACATCAGCAAAAAGAAAATTGGAATTTTGCTGCAGCATCGTGGCACCGCAAATTTGTAAAAAAAATTTCAATAACTTTTCTTCGTTGTTCATACATAATTTTTATAAAACGAAGCATTTTTTACATAATGTAAAGGCAGATGCTCACCGTTATACTTACATTGTCTATTTCTTTGAAAAAAAAATAAATAAAATAACAGTCGAACGTTTATTATATTCCCGGTTCACCGCGTTGAGTGAAATTTTTAGGTAGGAATTATCACGCCTGCCAAGACTGTAATATATATATATATATATGTATGTGTACATCCATATGTATATTTTGTGTGTACATGTAGTACGAAGCCGAAGTCATTAGCGTGAAAAAGCTTGTGGACAGTTCAAGAGCAAGTTAATTTGGTAAAGTATGTAGAATGTTAATAAGTCCGATGCGGATTATTATACCTCGCGGATAACAAGCGTTGTCACTTTAGGTGATAAACGAAACTGCTGTGGAAAAATTCCAATGGAACTAATCAGCTAATTAACCCTCGCGTTTTACCCTAATCGAGAATTATATTACTAAATAGAAAAAGAGAAAAAAGGACGGAAGAGGAAGATAAGAATTAATGATTGTGAAAAATGAACCAGGGCGCGGTGTTTCGTGATGATTTCAATTATCGGGGATATCTGCAGATCATGCGCGTTAGAAAAGGATGAGAGAATTATGAAAATTCATATAATCGTTTGGAATGTTACTCTATATGCGGTAGAGTATAGATAATGATATAATGAAGTAGCTGCAGGCAGCTGATGGATCTATCAGCTAATTATGTAAAAAAAAAAAAAAAAAGAAGTGAAAAAGATAGGAAAGAAAACTTAAAACTCACTTGACTAGATTTCAAACTACTTTCGCGTATATAAATATGATAAAAATGACTTCCGAGACGAAACGTGAAGCGCATATACTTACCTATACAGCATATTATACACCTTCGCGTATGCATATGAATATGAAGCTGGGATATTTTTTTTTCTACAACTAGATCTGAGAGGGTGCAGTGTATCATGTAATTTATATATAAGCCGGTTATATTAGTTTTATAACAGCTGCTACGGGGGTATAGTTATGCGTAATTTTATTGTACCACAAGGTGTTCCATGCTATGCCAGTCCCAAAGTCACCGCGCTTCTTCATAATGAATCTTCGCGGCGCAGACTGAAATCCTTTAAACCGAATAATTTCTCTAATCAATGCCGCAATCCTTATTCTTAAAAATAAGACCGAAACAAACTCGATATCTTCATTTTTAACAGAGTTATAATTTTTTTTATTTGTGTTTTTGTTTTGTGTAAAAATGTTGCAGATATTATGGGAAATAGAAATCCCGTTTGAGTGAATACTAGTTGAAATTAAGCTACGGACTTCTCCGTCTCGAAAAGGCTAGTTCATACCAATATCTGTCATCGAGATTATCAGCGGCAGTATTATAGAGAAGAAAATACAGAAGTTCATTTTCGACATTTCCTGGATCCAATTTACGTCTCAAAATACTATAACTTCATTATTCGATCGGTGGATACAACTTTCTGCCTCCAATCGTGAAATTGGACATTTGTCAAGTTATTTAAAATATTTGTATGTTTAATCGCGCTTACAACATTACGCCATTGGACACGCGATATTGTACCAGTATAAGAGCAAAGTGAGTTGCAATATGAAATATCAACTATGGTAGCTCAGGGTATGTGGGTGTTGCCGGATTAATTTGCTCATTCCGTGTCGGTGGTAAAACAATTGATGCCAATTGTACGAATTTAGATTAAAACGTGACGACGAGAGAGATAATATGTCGTGCATTATGAAACATCCTCTTCTATCCTCCGACCCAGATAATATGTGGGTTTCATTGAATCAGAGATGTAAGAATAAGAGATCATTCCTACATTTTTTTTCCTCATTTATTTATTTTGTATAAGACACAAAATCGTAGTTTCAAGCAGGTCCCACCCATTTTAGACCTCTGAAAAGACTCACCCTGTACAAATGAATAAAAAGGGAAGGAGTCTTCCCATCATTACCTAATCGACTGTCCTCGCCTCGTGTATTTGTTCCACTTTGTGCTCATTCGCACACTCACTCATTACCCATACTTTGAACTTGATTTGATTTAGTCCCTTGGTGCAGTATTTTGACGTATGCATCAGGTACATTAACCACACTGTGCACTCTTGGCGCCAGACTTGTGCGAGGGCATTAACCCTGGACTTTGTCACATCGAAATAATTCTATATCCACACATGTCTACCCCGTTTTAATTGTGTACTGTATAATACATGTGTTCTAATTTCCTCAATTTCATGCCAGAATTGTATTATCGCTCGAATTATTACACGATTAAATTCAACCTGTCTGAAATTTCTCCCAAAGGTGAAGCAAAAAAACTAGCAAGGATTATTTATGGCGAAATTCAATTTCGCCCAATGGTAATTCCTTATCTTCGTTGTTTAATTCGTCTTTAAATACGGGGAAAAAAAAAACTACACATGGAGGTAGATCGACGTTGAATATTTCTATCTATATGGATGATAATAGAATAAACGGTTGACGTAATATTCAAGGATATATACAGCTGAAACTGTATAAATTCCATATTCAATCGGATGATAAAGAATATGTTGAGAATCATTCGGCGAACATAATCAGTTTACACAGATTTTCCGTTTCACTTTGTTCTTAAATTTTTTCTCTTTTTTTTTCTTTTTTTTCGCGCTATAACACGTTGTAATAAATTTACTCTCATCATAGACCTCTTCTCTCACAGGGTAACTCTGGATTGCCATAGTCTAGAGGACAGATTTATTATACTAATATTAATTAAACCAGCCTGAACAGTTAGTCATGCGAAATGAAGTGAAAAGAGTTCTGTGTACGTATGTAGGTGTATATATATCGTAGCTGCTCGCTATGAATAGAGCTAAAATCCAGTAAATTCTAATAATACTTAATACAGCGACTGGCCATATAGTGATAGCACTACAGCTTATGGTCATTTAAGTTGATCATCGCTGTCCAATTTTTCATTTTTTTATTATCTATATTTTTTTTTGTTCTTTTTTTTTGTTCTATTCTCCTCGGTCTTCGTCATACGTACGTATACCGAAAATGTATTCTTCAGACTTCAGAGTAAAACTATGTCGCACGCTGCGGTATATAGGAGTGACAATAATGTGTCACGTTCATTCAAAGCCGCTATTCTCGACCAGACTATTTCCGCCCGGTCTTATTCGAACGTGTCTGCATATTCCTAAATTAATAAATTTACGCAATAGTTTATTTAATACGTAATTGTAGGTATATACGCCTCCGGAGATCAGAGCTTCGGATGTTACCTGCTTTGCTGATGGAATTGTATCCTCGGTCCATAAAACATTAGAAAAGAAATTTGTCGAAAAAAGTTAACCAATATACATACCTGCGGCAGCTGTTGTTTTTGGAATATTTTAACTTGCATACATTATTGGTGAAATTTTTCAAACTTGTTTTTATTATTTTCGAAAAATCTATTGGCCAACGGCCAATACAGGGTTCATCGTAGGCTCTATCTACACTTCCTGAATATCAAATTAGACGATAGTCGTGTATAAAAAAAAAGAGATCGAAATTGGCGTTTGTGTTTTAGTCCAAAAGATATAATACAGAATTAAACATCATTGGAAAAATTATATAAAGAAAAGGAAAAAAACATAACATGGATCGAACCTATGAGATGGTCAGAGTCAGACGTTGGTCGATTTGACACGTAATGACCCATATAATTCAATCATGTGGCTATACCAATTATGTAATTCAATTAATGCAGTTGACGTATTTGAACGAAATTTCATTCACAAATATAATATCTACTCGAACAATTCCAACAACGACTTTTGATTCCGAGCCAAATTATCGGTCCAAGAGTTTGAGAACGGTAGGTAATGAAATTTGTTTTTTTTGTTTATACTTTTTTAGGCACTCTCTATATTTCTAAGATTCTGTCATTTTCAAAGTTTCCATACGATTTATCTCTGACAATAAGACTTGACCGCGAGATACCAATAACGGACTTAAGTATGTATGTAATTCGTTTCAATTATAGTAAGACACGGAACAAGTAATGAATAACTTACATCCTGGTGAAGAGCCATTTTTTACGGTGATACGATACGGTTGATAAGTAGCACCTGGTTCCACCTTCCCATACATCGACCGATCCATAGCCATAATTATGAGATTATAGCGGTATGTAGGTATAAGATAAAATGACTAATTATCCAAATACACGTAGTATAGGAAAAAATGAAATGGCACAAGATGAACGTAGCTATATTGTACTTCAGGTATTTAATCACCACACCAACCACTTGGCACTTCGCTACTCCTACACCACTTTGTTTTTTTTCAAATTTCAATTTCCGGTTATTTTTCGGACTCGTAAATTTTCTTTCAAACCTGTGTTAGTATGTTGATAAATAATGATGAAAATTAAGATGTACCGTAGGTATAATATACGAATGTTTTACTACAACCATAATCGGCACCCCGTGGCAGATTATCGTCGTTGGTCCAACCGGACGGTTCACCATGTGACTGCTACCCGCTGGTATCTACTAAAAATACAATCGTTGGCACGCCATGAGCGGACAAACAGACAAACGGACGGTAGTTGTACCTATACGATGAGATGAGACGAGATGAGACGAGATGAGACGAAACGAAAGTAAACTTAAGTTAGTAAAGCCTGCGAGGGATATAATAGTGAACTAACTTATAAGTATACTCGTTGTCTGGCTCTGATCTATTGTGTCTAATGTCTATACGATAATATATTATAGGTTCACGTCGAATTTCATTTATGGCTATTAAGAAGATAGGGGAAGGTAGGGCAAAACGGACTGGGAGGGCAAAACGGACCGCAGGGCAAAACGGATCGAGAGGGCGAAACGGACCGCCTGAAAAATTTCTTTTGAATTATTATAAAAAATTCAATGATGCATCGTAAAGTTAACCCTCGAACTTAGTAATATTTTGAGGTAGGTCTTAGTCAATCACGTCGAGTCAGACTTATTCAAGTCCTCGCAAACGACTAAAAAAGAATAATTGACTCGACTTGATTGACTAAGACCTACCTCAAAATGTTACTAAGTTCGAGGGTTACCTTCACGATGCATCATTGAATTTTTTATAATAATTCCAAAGAAATTTTTCAGGCGGTCCGTTTTGCCCTCTCGGTCCGTTTTGCCCTACGGTCCGTTTTGCCCTCCCGGTCCGTTTTGCCCTACCTTCCCCTATACGTATTCTTGGGACCGGTTCGAAGTTCCGAATCTTCAAAGCTCCGAACTGTCAAATTTCGGAATTTTAATGCAACGAACTCAGAGTTTTCAGAAAGGGTATTTCACCGAAAGTCTACTCTCTAAATTTTTGGGAGTGAAAAATTCACTCTTTTGTCTTGGAGTTGCACGATTTTCAATCCAAGAAAGTGAATTTTCACTCCCTTGGATTGAAATTCGTGCAACTCCAAGACAAAAGAGTGAATTTTTCACTCCCAAAAATTTAGAGAGTATGTAACCGAATTGAGAAATTCCGAATCGCAGCACACCGAAGGTTCAAAATTCCGAAAGGTCAAGACTCCGAAACCTCAATATCCGAAAGGCCAAAACTTCGAGACTATTGAAAATCAAGCCGTCGCGCGTCGTTTAATCAACACGTTAAGGACACGTTCGATCTTTCGGAATTTCAAACTGTCGGAGTTTTGGACTTTCGGAACACCGGACTGTCGGAGCCTTGAGCTATCTGCATTTCGACCATTCGAAATTCTAGTTTTCTAAACCCTAATCTTTTTGGAAATTTCGATATCGTTTAGAACAGATTCGGAATTTTGACCGTTCGGAGCTTTAAAGATTCGGAACTCTGAAACGGCCCCGAGACAATTGGGCAGACTCAATCTCTTCATTATCGATACCTATGTGTGGATTAATTTACGATCCTCTTATTTCGGTACCTGCATAATATATGTTGACAAAATTCTGATCTATCGGTTTCATATCTTTCCCTTTGATTTGATTCGTTTGCTGTTATGTAGTAATATAGTAGTTATTTGGTGTGATGAATCTATAAACGGTAAAAGCTACGCATGAAGAATCACACTGTCGATACCCCGCACGTAAAAAAAAAAAAAAAAAAAAAAAAAAACTATCAATCGATAAGCCCTATCAGTTACTATGTGATATAAGGTATATGCATGCACGGTTGTTACGTTACTACAGTTGGTTTAGATGATATGGATCATCGGCAAACTCCCGGAAAGAAGAAAAACAACAACGCATTAACTATATAATTTGAATTCCTTCTAATACGGAAAACGCGTCTTCTTCCTATTCAATTATACAAATGTATAAAAAAAAAAAAAAAAAAAAAAAAAAAAACATGAAGAACTTGTATAATATAATAGAGAATATTGAAAACGTTGTATAAATAAATAAATAAATGTGACAGCATTTGCTTCCGAAAATTATCCATCAGTCTCAACGTGCGTTTAATGTACCTAAATACCATAGAGCGCGTCGTGCAGTAGTGTATGATTTAAACAGCGTCGTCGATCATCGGTCACTGTTAATCGCGCAAGCATTTCGAACGTTAATATAGATACAGCTATAGTCAATACTATGTATATTAGCGTTGACTGGTAACAGGTATGTACACGGAGAAAAAAATAAACTACTCATTGCTGTGCAGAACACTAATATAGTCAAAAAAATTCATAAACTGACTCAATAACCAACAAAACCACAATCATTGACGTATTGACAACATTAGTTATTTTTCTGACAGCAATGAGTGGTGTCCTGCACTCTAGTGAGTGATATTAAAAACATTATAATCAAAACACCAACGATTAGCTTTCAAATGTCAGCCATTAGAATATAAGAAAGTAATCGTCACTCTCAGAAGTTAACCCTTTGCTCTACTATACAGAGTCATGAGTAGTGCATACTTCACGGCAGTGACTACTATCCAGAACATTAACCAGTCGTGTCCCAAACCATAGTCACAATTGCGCCGCGCATGCTTTTTTATTAATGCGCGATAGTGTTTAGCTTTATGAAATCATCTTTTCGGAAACGAGACTCCATTCTAGTCGTATTTCATGTGCCGATGGCCGAAATTA
This sequence comes from Tenthredo livida, assembly GCA_963992785.1. Taxonomy (NCBI): domain Eukaryota; kingdom Metazoa; phylum Arthropoda; class Insecta; order Hymenoptera; family Tenthredinidae; genus Tenthredo; species Tenthredo livida. The sequence continues at coordinate 9,949,890 of OZ023073.1, forward strand.
TAGTAATAATAATAATTATGACCCCTTATAAAAGTAACATAATATTAGTTTGTTCGATTATATCTGAAATAGTTAGAAAAAAACATTTAGACACCGCGAACCCATTAATGAACATTACTGTACCGATCGATGCTTTTGATTTGTTATTATTGCATTTAAAATAAAAATTATATTATATTCAAAATAAAAAGTATGATGTGTCATAATTTGAGTTCCTCGTCGTGTAATTATTGTGATATATTTACCAAGTAAATTTAAAAAATATAGAATATACCTCTGCTAAACACTATCGCGCATTAATAAAAAAGCATGCGCGGCGCAATTGTGACTATGGTTTGGGACACGACTGGTTAGTGTTCTGGATAGTAGTCACTGCCGTGAAGTATGCACTACTCATGACTCTGTATAGTAGAGCAAAGAGTTAACTTCTGAGAGTGACGATTACTTTTTTATATTTTAATGGCTGACATTTGAAAGCTAATCGTTGGTGTTTTGATTATAATGTTTTTAATATCACTCACTAGAGTGCAGGACACCACTCATTGCTGTCAGAAAAATAACTAATGTTGTCAATACGTCAATGATTGTGGTTTTGTTGGTTATTGAGTCAGTTTATGAATTTTTTTGACTATATTAGTGTTCTGCACAGCAATGAGTAGTTTATTTTTTTCTCCGTGTATGCATGCATATAACGCCGAGCGAATTTCACACACGATTTACGACAAACTGTACAGAAGTTCGGCCAAGACTGACGATCACGAATGCCAGACGTGAGACGTAAGCCTGTGAGTGCTGTGACCACCCAGATAATAGTTACGCACTCGATCCCCCACTATTTTATTTATTGTGCGTACGTACGACGTACGTATAGACACTAGCGTATAAACGTTTCGCCATTATAGTCAGGATGAAAATGCTAATTCCCCGATATCTACCTACGTCGTCATCACGTCGAATAATATCTACGTTTCAGAGACGAAATACATAACACGCGTTTGAGCAATCGCGCGGGAACCGAAGATCAGCAAGCTACTGTCACTTGGAACTTCAGTCACGCAATAAGAAGTTGCGATATGGAGAAGAGAGATCATTTCTTCGGTAAGAAGAAGAGATATAAGTCAATATAGTTGATGATCGGTGATATTCTCTACATATACGTCTATCAAAACGATCGTTGTAAGAAATTCGACGAAATTTATAACGAAAAGTTTTCTTCACAGAGAAAGGATTGTGGAATTACGTTCATTAGATAGTTTTTTGTTTTTGTTTTTGTTTTTAAGTTTGTAACATATTATGCCGTCTGCGCGCGGTAAGATTGAAGATGTATACGTAGTACCTTCAAAATTCCCGCGCTTTAGTGATATGTACATACTATACTTTGACACATTGATCAAAACATGAACTATATTTACGTTCGAAGATATTTATTACATTATGCGAATTGCGATATCGTTTGAATCGGCAAAGGCAGTAAAAAAAAAAAAAAAAAAATAACTGTTATTGTCGTCGTTTGAGCACACACTTTCGAGGTGTAAAATAAAAAGATGATAAAAACATAGAAAAAAAAAAAAATAGAACGAAACCTTATATGTAAATATGATGAAGTGCGATATACCGTTTGAGGTTACCTTAACACCTATTTTATCATATACAACGAAATCACTCACCTAAATCATCCATATCTTCAGCCACCACTACCAACGATGAAACAGACGCTACTTTATATTGTTCACTATAATTCTATATAAATTAACAACCCGGACAACACGGAACGTCACCGATTACAATATGGAAGGATTTCGAGACGGACTAAAGCGGCGAAAGATCAAACATGGAGGGCCTCATCCCTGCTCTTTTCTTTCTTGATCCTTGTCTCGCAATTCTCATATCGCAATTCGCATGATATTCAAATATATTTATAACTATATCCATGTGACGCCAATACCCATGCAATATTTTATAAATAAACTTATTTTTTTTTCTAACCGATTGTTGACGTAATTTTTTTCATCCAATATTACCATTGTTATTATATTCTTTGACTACTTACTTCTTTCTGTGTATGTACCTAAAATAATACGAGCTTACTTTTTTTCGTTCAACTGCGGAAAAACTCACAGACAAGATAATGCCCAAGCGCAATCTTCAGCGCACGAAAAACATCAAGTTTATGTTTTACACTATTCTCGTAGCATGATATGTATAACGATTGTTCAAATTTTCGCCCATACATATCGTCGATGGATTAACAAAAGCTCGAAAACGAAGAGAAGAAAGACGGGGATTGATCGCGGGAACATTTATTATGCATATATATATATGTACATTTTTTCGTATAAAAAGAAACAAAATTTTCATTTAAAACTATACAATTGATATAATTACAGCGTGGATATAATTAAAGTTAATGCTAAATTTTTACCAGGAAGAAAAATTTTTGAACGAATAAGACGTGTCTTTGCTCTTCTTTGCTCTTGGCTCGCCGCTTAGCTCTCCCTTTTCGATTCTAGAAAAATGATGTATTGTTGTAATCGTAATTTCAATCCTATCATAAGAATACTCACTTGGCTTGTTCGTCATTAAATTGTACGTATTTGCCAACGCCGGTACGATAAACCTTGAGGGTGTTGTTCCCTTCGTTTTTATTTGTGGATTTTTTGTTTGATGCTTCTTTGGCTAGTCTTTGAATTTCAGCTGCCCTTTCGGCGGCTAATTGTTCATCAGCTTCCTGGAAAGGATCCACAAATACCTGGGCGCGTTGGACGATTATATCTTCAATTGGCTTGTCCTTGTTATCAACTTCTATTTTCTCTATAGCATTCAGAGTCTCTAATCCTCCAACTATTTTTCCAAATACTGTATGCTTCCGATCCAAATGACGACATGATCGATATGTTATGAAACTGTATGAACATGAATCAATGTTTTTTTTATTACAATATGTAAAGAAATTTCGCCGTATTTGAATCTTAGGTCATTAAAAAATGAACCGATTCATTATTCTCAACATAATCCAGCCTCTTACAATTGAGATCCGTTTGTATTAGGGCCGGAATTTGCCATAGATAAAACACCTCTTCCTTGGTGGACTAAGTTCGGCTTGAATTCATCTTCGAATGGTTTGTCCCAGATAGATTTACCACCGTTACCAGTATTAGTCGGATCTCCACCTTGGATCTGCGCAGATAATGAAAACTTATAGCGTTAATAATGCTGCAATCATACATTGCATCCATAGCATGAATCGTTCACGATCTTACCATAAAGTTTCTAATTGATCTGTGCAGTTTTGTACCATCGTAATAACCGTTCTGACAATGTTTCATAAAATTTTCGCAAGTCTTTGGAACCACGTCGCAATAAAGTTCCAAATTAAGGGCTCCAAAATTGGTGATAAACCGCACGTATCCTGGAAAATTGATTCCAACATGTTTAAACGCGATTATCAAAAGTTGTGTAAAAAATCTTTGGTCCAACGTTTTTTTCAACGTAAATCAACAGTCACCTTTCTTTTTCACACGTTCATACCGTACTAAATCTTCCTCTACAATCGCAGCCTCGTGTGTAGTCTCTCTCGGCATAACAGTGGAAGTAAATCCCGCCGCTACAGCACCGGTAGAATAGTGTGCCTGTGTTGATAAAATGATTAAAAAAAAATCCTCCGTTCTTCACTATGTGGCTAAAAAATGGTAAAAATTTTTTGCTTCCTCATTCCTTACGGCATTGAACTTGTCTGCCTTTTCCTTAGAGGATGTGTCTTTGCTTTCTACAGGTTTAAATTCTCTGTTTAACTCCTCGAGTATATCTCTAGTCTCTGAAGAAACGGTTTTAAGTTTAGCGTTCGGGTCTTTACGCTCTTTAGTTATTTCTGTAATTCACAAAACAAAAGTTGAGTATCAATCGAGAACAGTTTCATCTCAACTACTAGAGTTGCTATCGTCTTCAACCTTCGTCTTCTACTCTCAGATTATTCTTGATATGATGAAAAGTAGAGAGATTAAATTTGCTGGCGTGATTTGGATCCTGAATAGTTATTAAATCCTTTCTTTCGAACGGCTCGTCGTTGATCAAATCCCTCCAATTTCTTGTCTTTATATTCAGCTGTTCGACTGCCTGAAAATTTCAACTTATCAATAGAGAATAGACGGCGTGTTTGTTATCGAACGTGAGATAGATGCTTGGTATTGAAATATTTACCTCGTGCGAAAATACGTTTCCCGTATTTCTGACTGCTACAATGTGCGAATGTTTTGTAAAAATTTTGAACAATACAGGGCAATGGTACTGTCCGTCTGAATTTTTGTGGAATATCAGCTTGTTCAGCGATTTGGTATCCATAGATTTTCCCGTAACAGGATTGTGCTTGAATCTTTTAATGTAATCTACTATAGCCTGAAGCTCAAACACGTTTCCATCATTGTCGCAATAGGGATGTTCAAACGGTTGTAAACTGACACAACAATGATTGTAAGGTAGACGACGGAACGTTGTGTCTTCTGTCGACTCCAACGTTCCGGCTCTTTTACCACCGTATAATGTTGTCCATTCCGTGTACGTCAGGTACCTAGCATCGTGATCAATCACATTGTACTATTTCATATAAATCGAGGATAAAGATGATTGAGAGAATAGCTGGGTAAACATAACCTCGAAATTTCGAACTAAAATAAATGTGTCAACGTTTGTGCATTACAGACTAACAGGTTCTTACATTTTGTCCTTTTGATGCTGTCGCTTGCCCATGATGATTTTTTGTTTTTTTCCTTTATTCGAATAAAAGTGAAATGTTTAACAAGACAATATTCCAGCCAGGTTGTTATGGTTGTGTAAAATAAAGAGTGATAAACACAAGTGAAAGACAAGCGTTTGAAGCGCTCCGCTCCACTCACCACTTGGCTACGTCTATGGTTATTGGTTTGGTATATTTTACGGAAGTTAGAAGCGCTTGAGAAACGCAAGTGAAGCGCTTCAAGTTTTCGATACGTTTTATGTCAGTGGTGGTCAACCGTAGGCCTCCGCTCGTTCTAATATAGGGCAATAGTACGGGGTTGATGATAAAGGTGATGTATTTCGTGCATTATCACTTGACGATCACTGTGTCGTGGCTGGGTTCCGGGGGTCAGTGTTAGGAGAGGGCGATTCAAATTCTTCCCTTTGTGCGCTTGTGTGATGTTTTCTTCGGTTGGTTCCTCGCTAGATAATATACGATCCGATGAAAACTGAAATATCAATTAACATATAACCGTCCGGCAAGCAGGGATCTCGGGACTACTTTATAACCGCGTTATATATATCAGATGGAAGCGGGTAAAGGAGCGCGTTAAATAAGCCGGTGATTTATAAGAGAAGGTTTCAGGACGCCGTGGGGTCATTTGGGCGGCCTCCAGGGCCTCAGCCAAGGAGTAAAGACCCGAGCTGCACGTCCGCGCGGCGCGGTGCACCTCCATTATACCAGAATCGGCAAGCTTGTCTCTATCAGTTCGTAAGGTTCTAATAAAAGTAAACGTGTTAAACCCCTAGGACCCGGTTGAAACCGGCTTAATAACCATATTTCTGTTATTAAAAAAAACTCCAGGGCTGGTATTATCGCTCTGTTTGCAAACACAGTGTACGGGTATTATTATACACAAGGTACTTATACACGCATACATATACACTACTATCATCATCATCATCATCATCATCATCAATCGCATAGCGTACGCGAATAAATGTGTTTATTCTTTATTATTTTAGTATTACATTACATTACATTACAATATTATATTATATTATACACAAATACGGATAGAAATCGGGTATACAAGACTAGTAGCAGTACGCGAATGTAGTGAGACAAATATATATGTGTTATTTCAACGCCGCAAGTGATAGACTGCAAGTTGTTATTAATATTATCGCAGTTATTCATCCCTATCTTCCCCTCTCGCCCCATACCTCCCCTAATTCATCCACCCAACGTGTTTGTGTTTGGCTAATTGCATTTCGGGAAAATATATATAATAGTATAGTAGGTATACGCCGAAAGGCGAACAATATCGTTATCAACTCGACACCAACGTACGCATACGATTAGAGAAATAAAGATACACCTTCGCCCTTCGCCCTTCGCATTCTTTCTTTCTTTATTTCATTATCTAGTCAACCTTTTCGTTGGAAATATTCAGATTCGCTCATGCCCCAATCATTCGTCCGTTTAATTACCTTCCACGAACACAACGACGATTATTATTTTTCTTTTCTTTTCTTTTTTATTGGTTAGGTCAAGGAATCGTCTCTCTTTTGTTCCTACACCTCACCTTACCTTACCTTCATTCAATTCACGTTAACCTTTTCGCTAACATAAACGAATATAGACCCGAGTTGTGTCTTACGGCTGAATCATTATCGTCTGTTATTCAGACATTCTGTACTCGCCTCGTCTTCATAGCTTGCGGTCGTCGCATCTTTAAAGATATACATTGATTTTAGAAGCATGTCGTCCGGGGCTGGATCAAGCGGTACAGGCAGAGGCCGTGGATCCTCTCTGGCGGATAATAAACCAGAAAATAAAGAGGCTAAGCCGAATCCAAAAATGTCAAAGGCTCTCGGAACGTCGGCCAAAAGGTACGGAGTGCTGTTCATTTTTTTTTTCAGAATCATGATTTCACGCTCGACGATGGATACATAGATATATATATTTTTTTTCACTTTTTTATCATCGCACTATATTCTTGTTTCAGGATACAAAAGGAATTGGCAGAAATCACTTTAGACCCTCCGCCTAACTGCAGGTGTGTATTTATACCCGATTAACGCTTTCTCTCTGTTCACATATCGTCAGAATTTGAGATTGTAAAGAATACTGGCTATAATATGTTCGGAGAAAGAAAACTTCACTGTAGAAATACACAAGAAGATTTTCTATCGGTCTTTGACTCATTGAGAAGTTGAAAATTTGTGAAAACGAAGCGAAAACGTATGCCTCGTGATGTTATGTGATGCTGCGGGTCTAGAAAGATTGTATATCTCACCCTATGATTGTTATTTTTATTTCACAGTGCTGGACCAAAAGGAGACAATTTGTACGAGTGGGTTTCCACTATATTGGGACCACCTGGCTCTGTGTATGAAGGAGGAGTCTTTTTTCTTGACATTCATTTTTCTCCAGAATACCCCTTCAAACCTCCCAAGGTATGCATATAGTCTCGTGTTGGATCCCAAGATCTGGCCTTTGTCTTTCTTTATAATTGAAAATCTATGTATCGTAAACAGTTGTTCTCGATGAAGAGAAACCTCCAACTTGTTTTAAGGTTGTTAGCTTGTAAGAGCGGCTGTCGGTAGATTTGTGTGAAATTTTACTGGTGGATAGCTTGAAACAAGTTCTACAACATGATACGAAGTTCATTGAATTTTGCCACATATTAGTGATTAAAAAAATTATTGAAGTTTACATCATTTGCATACGTACATAGGGAAAATGCCAACTTTTATCACTCACGCTTTTTATGATTCAATTAGTCGGGAGATTTGAATGAAAAACTAGTATGTTATGAATTGAAATTTAACGAACGTTTTGAGACTAGAAACAAAAGTATTCGCCATGTAATAAAAAAGATGGACCAGTTAAACTCAAGTATCTCTTCGATATTTGCGTATGAATCAGTGAATCAATTTTGTCTAAAAGTTGGCATTTTCCCTACGCACGTATGCAAATAATGTAAACTTCAATCATTTTTATCATCACTAATATGTGGTCAAATTCAATGAACTTCGTCTCATTCTGTAGAACTTGTTTCAAGCTATCCAACAGTAGAATTTCACACAAAACTGCCGACAACCGCTTCTACAAGCTAACAACCTCAAGGTTTTAGATGTACTTCCATTATTTGATCTTAATTCTGAAGATGATGCAATAACACAATAATTGGAAAATTTAGTTTCTAACAAACACATTGAACTCGCTAAGATATGAGAATTGAGACACGTTTGATCTTCAGTGCGATAAATAACATAACTATAAATCTAGTATTATTTTAATATGAAATAATTGTAGAACTGATTCATGACTGTTACCATACGCCGCTGTCCTTATCGTCGAACATATCTGCTAATATATTTTCCCCCCAACGTTCCTTATTTGGCGAGTGTTTTTTACAACTGGTAATGAGGCATGGTGTGTGATTCATGAAACAGCATACATGCGATATCTGGACCTGCTAACCGGACCCCCTATCCCATTTATCATTGTAAATATGAACTAATAATGTATGGATTGAGTTGAAAATGTTAAGTTAATTATAAACGTTCCAGGTAACGTTTCGAACACGGATTTATCATTGCAATATAAACAGCCAGGGAGTAATATGCCTGGATATCTTGAAGGACAACTGGTCTCCTGCGCTAACTATTTCTAAGGTGTTACTTTCCATCTGTTCCCTCCTCACAGACTGCAATCCAGGTTCGTTTTGTTTTAATATGAGAAAAGAAAAAAAAAGAAAAAAAGTATAAACACAACTGAGTTATGAATAATGAATTTCTTACCTGATGAATTACAGCTGATCCATTGGTCGGTAGTATAGCAACGCAATATCTGCAAAACAGGGAAGAACACGATCGCATAGCGCGACTGTGGACCAAACGTTACGCCACATGAACATTTGTTCGAAAATTGAATTCGTCTCCTATCACAGCCTCATGCCAATTTCTGACCAGCTCTTAAGCTCTCGTTAAACTTGGCTAAATTAATCTTATAAATCTTAAGATGTTTTTAAAAAAAAACCTAGAACTGCTTAATCGGGCAGCTTTTCAACAATTATACAGTCAAGATATTAGGAGACTTGAGATACAGCTAGAAGCTACAGTGAATGTTATGTGCTTTTATGTTGAGTATGTTGATGTGCCTAAGACGAATGTATGCGAAGAAGAAAACAAAAAAATTAATAAAAATAAAAAAAAAATAAAAAATGAAAAATAATAATAATAATAATGAGTGAATTTAGGGAGAGAATGAACTGTTAAGCGGCATGAGATTTGAGGAGGTTTTCATACAAAACCATGACGAGCTAGTATTTAAATTGATTGTATTGTAAATCAACAATACTGTCCCGATTATACTGATACTTTTAGGATAGGAGAGGTCACGAACTATATTAATAATAATAATAATAATATTAATAATATTAATAATAAATGATAAACTGTAAGTAATTAGGTATGTACTTTAGGTATTAAGGTGCGAATATAGAGGCCCAACTCTCTCACTCCCTGACGTATGATCATACCTTTAAAAACCCTCCAATATTTTTGTATAAGCTCAACCTTTATAATATTATGACCATACATAATTTTAAATTATTAGATCATTTTATATTTCCATTATTCATATATATCATTTAATTAATTCGGTATTACTAATCGTTTTAATATACATAATATAGAGATGTTGATTTAGCTGAATTTAATACTACGGAAATTAATAGAAATTCATTTTCTTCGTTTTCCCTAATTTTTTTTTAATTTTTTGTTTCTTTTTTTATTAAGTTTTTCTTCATTTAATTAATGATTTACACAAACGACTGCATTTCGTGTAGTTATTTATGAATAATAATATTTTGTGTAACTATTAGCGCGGCGCCGTATTATATAGGTGGTTAAACAGCTGTTATATATTTTCAGTGATATTCGTAAAGATCGATCAAGTGTCGAGGGGCCCCACTTGCTGAATCGTTGTAATTGTAAATAAATATTATTTCCTGTATATTCAATATAGTATAATCAATATCACTGTAATTTTCGACCTGAACTTAATATCCAGCTTATTATTATATATTATACAATAATAGACAACGACATGTTGATTATAATTTTCATATACCTTATCATAATAACTTGTCGTAACTATTTTATGCAAAGAGTATAATACTAAGGTATACAATATGTGTATACATATATATATGTATAATATATATATATATATATATATATATATATATTGTTTTTAAAGCGTGGAATAATGGGACGATGTTATAAGCTTAAAATCAGATGAGTAATAGTTGTGATTAATTATTATAGTATCCTGCAACGGCAGCCATTATTGATAAATGTGTTCAGCCAAAAATTAGCAGTTTTAGGTGAGAGAAATTAGTCTTCAATTTAGAAAAGTAAATGATAAAAAAAAGAAAAAAAAAAACTTGTTCATTCCTAATTATTTTTTTTCGTCGTTTTTTTTTCTTTTTTTTCTTTTTTCAATAAATAGTTTTATGTAAACTATGAACGAAATTATTATCGATTATCGGAGATCTCTCAATCTATTATTTATTGATTTTCGTTAAATGATGTGAATCTCGCTGATTTCCTTGTGCATTGAAGTAAAAAAAAAAAAAAAAAAAAAAAAACGAACAAACAAATTCCCAGAATAATTATTATTTTTACAAAAGAAAAGAAAAGGATAGAAAAAACGCGTCGCAGATTGGAAGTTGTGGGAAATTGTTACAAAGTTTATTCACGCGTATGAGTAATTCTGTTATATGAACAATTTAAACAAAAAAAAAAAAAAAAAATCGGCTGTGGCACTAAGTGCAATTACTGCAACTTCCTATTCTGAATTACTAATCGCGTAGAGAAACTTTGAAACTTCTTCTTTTTTTTTTTTTTTTCCATTCTTGTTTGTTTAATATCATAAAATAATATGGTAAATGTTAGTCTGCTAGTTAGTGGCGTCGATATCAACATTAAATAAACTACATTATACATAATCCTGTGTCGTCTTTGTATCTTTCGTCCCAGCTTTCACCTCTTATTGTTAATGCTAATAAAGTTCTCAACTTGAAATTTGAAAAATTGAAATATCGGAGAAATTTTTTCAATCAATAATTCTTAAACTAAATGAAAGGGTTTTTAATGAAATATCAAATCTTTAGTATGATTAATTTATTCAGTATGTATTATAACAGCTAGACAAATATGTATGTGCTAAGGATAGTAGTAGACGGTTTGGCTCCTAAGAAGTTAACTGTTAGTAAAAATTGATATTAAATTTTACCGATATAAAAAAGAAAAATGAAAATAAAACAAAAGAATAACAGATTAACACTCTGAACTGTTAATTATTTAGAAATTACCTATATTCAATCAACAGTGAGTCTAACAATCTAAAATTGTTTTACAAAAAATGTTTTGAATTTATATATATTTTTTTCTTTTTTGTTTTTTTTTTGTAAACATGGTACATTAAATTTCACGTGTATAATTTATCTATATCTCGTATGAAAAATATCATAATTAGTGTTGTTAATACTGATTATCATCATATTCATAATAAACGTCAGTCTTTTTCTGCAACGTGGCCTGATCGTGAATAACGACTGATGTAAATTTTCATTTTTTTTAATTAAGGAGCAAACTTTGGGCGCAAGTGCTGTAAACAACCTTAGGACAAGCAATAGGTATTGTGTATCACATTTAAAAGTAATGACTTAAGCAGTCCCAATAAAAACTATTCTACTTAGTCATTATACATCATAATATTATTTAATCTTCTCTTTCGATTAATTTTAATAAATCATTTCGTATACTGTGAGGACTACAGTTCATTCGACAAGATCATTTTCTGTTTTTTTTTCATAATATCAATCACCGACTACGTGAGATTATGGAGCTTCTTCATTAAGCTTCGAGCATCATCACAAATGGAAACGTAATATCGTTCGAATATTATAATCAGTGAATAATATTCCTCGGTAAAGCGGCTTGGCCGAATACCCTAACAAAAAAAAAAAAAAAAATAATATTCCTGCCCAATGATAATGTATGTATTTTAGGGTGGTCTTTGATTCGGTCATATTCGAATTTCAATGTATAGAATGTTCTACTTTGACCGAAAGATGAGTATTATGAAATCGAATCTGGTTTTAGTGTATGTGATGTTTCAATGAGGTATATGATTTCTTTTTTTTTTTTTTTTGATAAATCTGCATAGATAAAATGTTGAAGTAATGAAATCCCTTTTTTTCTTTTGTTATATTGTTACAATGACTCCAGTGCAAACGATCATAAATTTCATTAGCACTTTTAATTTATATCATGGCAGAAAAATTTTCAATCGTATTAACTCTCTGCTAGTATATGTAGTTCAACACAAGTGGCAGGTGGCTACAGCCATTAAATATGTACGAGAAAACAAAGAGAATCAATATTACAGTTCACTGACACATAGACTGAATTATTGACAAGGCTGACGTTGCTTTTTGCATTATTATTCTACATATATAGAGACGCAGCAACCCTAACTGCCTATGTACTTTGAATTTAGTCCTAGTATCCATGTCGCTTTGAATATTGAGTCGTTTTCATTTTCCTTTAGTCAACCATATTATATCGTTATATTACTCTTCATTATTGAGATAAGAAATTTTCGGGTAAGTATATTGAATCAGTTAATTAACTTTATCATTCAGACATTATCAGAGATGCATTATGTATGTCTATTTGTATGACAAATATTATTCGCAGTATGGAAAGAAGTAAGCTTGTTATTGAACGAAATTTCAGCCAACAATTCGGCGATATCAAATTGTGGAAGAATTCGTCAAGATATAATTAATTATTCATCACTCAGGCATATGGATATCAAAGAGGAACGATGGGTTTATCATCGCAATACTGATGTTGCATCTAATCATTTGATCGTATCACTCAAAGTCTCCACCATTCCTACTTTGTTACACTTTCGTAAGCACAACTACTACAATTGTTATGAAAACCGATTATGGGTATATTAAACTAGCAATGCATGATGAACAATAGGTATATAATGAAATGTGCCTCCTAAGTGGTGGCTGATCAGTGTGCTGTAGTTTCACTGTAATTAAAAATGTTATATCACTGAATAAATAGGAATCAGTTTTCAAATATGAAACAATAATTATTAGTGCAATGAACAACGAATAAGCGAAAGGTATGAATAGCTGAGGCATAAACGATTAGTTAAATATAATATAAATTCCCCGGATCGGGTGAATAATTTTGAATTCCAGATGCGCACAGGCGATCGAAGACCATGATCTGCACGTAGACAGTATAAATAATAATCTAATATAATCATTTTTCCGAACTGTTAGAATTATAGTTGTTTGAAAATTTGATATATATACCTACTATAGAATCTGTATTTATTTATTACTATAACTATTATTGTAGCACATATATGATACTATTGTTTAATTATTTATTCTTTAACACTACGTAAACTTTACATTGTAGAAAACAACAGAATATCTCCTTATAATATCATACATAAATATTAATATTTTAATCTTATTTTATTACGTAGTATACTATAAATCTTTATACTGTGTATTGTATCGTTTAAATAGTATAATAGGTATGTACCTGTATTATGTATAGGTATTATACGTTATTTTTAATATATAATAATACAGACCTCGATAATAATTGTCGTCCGGACGTATTTTACTTATAAAATTCTAACTTAATAAAGTTTCTTGTTGATTCAACATGTTTTTTTTTTTTTTTTTTGACTTTCAAAATTATTAATACTATTGTTATTATTATTAATATATTATGGTATTGGTCAAGCAAAAAACAGCTCATGCTACAACATTGAACAATTCAAATCACAGTTTTTCTTAGAAATTGTGAATTGTCGTTAAAACGTGTGACAAGATTAGTAACACCGACAGAACCGAATAATAAGATATAAGATGTATTAATTAATAATATTAAAATTTCACTCGTGAATAATTGAATGATAAAATAAAGTTGGAAATATTTCACTGATATCTATCGACAACGAGTTTAACTTTAAATAGTTAAAAAATGGCTGGAGTCTAGGTATTTCATTCAACAATACATACCTCAGTTATTTAGTTCTGACAACACATAGCAAACCATATAATGAGTAAAAGGATATTGCCAGCACATTTTTAAGAACAAATACATAGTAGCAATTGAATATCGTACTTAGAATTGTTGAGAGACGACAATGAGATTCAATTACAATAAGAAAGAAGAGGAAACAAAAGAAACGTAGTTTTAGAGTCTTATAGTTTCTCTCGAAGATGAAAAAGTAAAAATTGTGCAAAATTCATCCGATAAGTAATATACTAATACAAATCAAATGGCAATGAATATTTAAATAGGAACACGGGGTGTGTATACAGTGTGATAGAACAACATTGGTTGAAAGTGCGTGATATTGCAGATTACAGTGAATATTCATTTCTGTAAGGCTTACACAGTTTCATACTCGCGACGAATTGAACGAGCCAAACAGCACGCAAATATTACACCGATCACCTGAAAATAGATAATTAAATATTTGAATTAATTTGAAGGAAAATTTTTCAGAATAAAAAAAAACCCTCAAAATATTAAATATTTAATATTTGGAAAACTTACTTGTACGAGAGCAATTCCTATGCCAACACTGCCAAGAATCACAGCATTCTTTTCAATAACAGTCTGTAACTTGTCCATACAACCATTTGTGCGAATGCCTATCGAATTGACTTCGCATTTTTTATTGATATCAAGTTCGACGCAACACGTATCAGGCAGAACATTATCATCCAGTACTTTAGCCCAGTCATTTGGTCCAGTAATACCGCAGCAATCCAGCTGAACCAAGTGAATAAATCAAATGATTAGAATTTCATGCGCGTGTATTGATGCAGGTAGATTAGACTTTTATATAATGTAAACAATAATGCATGAATATACATCAATTAGCATTCGATCAATTAATCCAAACAAATTTTACATGTTATGCAACTTTACATTCACCAATGCTATTCACAAGCAGCATAGCATGACTAGACAAACCAAAGCTCTGTAAGTGGATACCAGAAAAAACCAGCTATGTATGCATGTAGTGGATTAGTAGAGGTCTGTGAATTGCCACACTAAATCTACAGGTGTTTTTATTCAGCCTCGATATCACCTTGAGTATAAAAGTTATTCTTGTTGCACTTAACAGGGCTTTAGGATTATCTATCCTATAAATAGAAGCATTAGTATGTAATTCATTCGCAGCTTGAATATACATTACATGGAACCTAGATTTTCAAAAGATTTCACACCCCGTGTGTTTGAGTTTAATTTGTTTTTCTTTTCAAATTTCGCTTGAATAATCCAGTAGAATACTGCAGGAGAACGTGCGTTAGGATAAATAACTTGTTAAACTTTGACATTTAAGCATCTCAGAGTAGGAAACTATCCAATCACTGTACATATTGCACAAATCTTGTTATGTATTACCTAAGTTAAGCCATGCTTTTTTTTTCCCCAAATCAAGCAGTAAACTATTATCAGATAAACTTCACGTTACGTAAGTTTCTAGGATAATAATTACTCATCGGATTATAACATTAAACGCATATAAAACTTCTAGTAACTATAAATTAATCATAATATACTGGGTTTCTGAAAAAATCACATATCACAAGCCACAATACCACAAAGAAAATATAAACCAGCGGCGGGGGGGGGGGGGGGGGGGGGGTATTGATTTGCATAAAATACAACCCCAGGCCATAGTACAACTCGTACTTAATAATACTTGGCCAGTTTGTGTCAGAGACTATTGCCAAAGGGTTTAAAATATTAATATCTTTCTGAAATCAATCAAGTATAATAAAGTAGTCATATAGTCTCATAGGGAATGCCAGTCTAGTTCTCATACCATTCAAACTACAGCCTCAATACATGAGAGAGAGAGAGAGAGAGAAAGCTGGTAATTCCAAATGTTAAATGCGACGGATGGATAAAAAAAATCACTAAATGCATATGATGCAACTATTTTTATCATTTTTTTTTTCTTCAAATTTTCCACATGCATTTATCGATTTGAGATTATATTTCTAAATGAAAAAAAGGAAAAATTGAAATTATTATGTAATGTATATAATATATATGTGCTTATTTCATTTCTTACATCATGCTGCATAATATCCCACGAAGCCTTAGCTTCTTTTTCTTTGGTATAGAGTGGCATGGTAAGTTCGAGACGACCTTCTAACATATATCCAACTTCGTCACGCATCATGTATCCGGATATTCCCGCTCCAAGTTCCAGCGCAAATATCAATAGCAATAGAAGCGAGAACTAACAAATTACACAGACTTTTTATTTTCTGGTGGTTGGGGGTGGGATTGAGATAAACATTTTTTTCTCCAAATCATTATTTTGTCATTAATGTCCAGAAATTTTGCGATAGCCAGTAAAAGAAAAGAAAAAAAAAAAAAAAAAAAAAAAGGAAAATTATATATCGAAATTTATTATTCGCGCCAATAGCATTGAACTTTCTATTATTAAAAAAAAAAAAAAGTCATTTTCTTCTTTTTCCTCATTATAAAAGGGTTCCGGAAACCTTAGTTTCATTGATAAACGTCATGGTGTGTTGTAATAGGGTATGACGCATTGTAAGGTGTTTTATTTGACCAATGTATACTAATAACAGCATGCGTACCGTTATGATCATGCAGTGGTTCTCCTTGACAGCACCGCAACAGCCGAAAAATGATACAAGGAATACAACGATGCCGACAATAATCATAAGGACCGGAGCGGCGAAGAACCAGTTGTTGTCGACGAAGTTACTGTATCCTTTGTAATACCCTAAAATAACAGCCCCGACCGAAATGAAAACGATCCCTGTAATCTGAAAGTGAATACATACGCATAATTAAGGCAATTATTATTGTATAATTGTACACGCTATACTATAAGAATCACGAATAAATCATATATCCATGTGTCTAATAATACAGGGGGTATATTATTTCGCTCCAGGTAGCTGAAAATAACTTTCTATACGGTGCATCTATTTCTCTAGTATTTTCCTGTGTTCTTATTCTTATTCTTATTCTTCGTACCCCCGTCGTCGTCGTCGTTGTCGTCGTCGTCTTATATCGAGCGATGGAGCGGTTTAGGTAAAGCTAAAAACTATAACTATGACTATAACTATAGGATGTTATATTTTACTCACGGCGAATATAAGATTAAAAAGAAACAGCAGGTATTTCACACACGTCATTCCACCGGAAACCATTTTCACGATTTTATTTATAAACACCTCGATTCTATCGATTATTAAATAGTATTATAATATCAAACTTCCGATGCACAGATAATGAGCTTCGACGGTCTCTTCCTGGTAGGTGGCTATGCACAGCGTGTCTACTCTTTCGACGTTCGCTTTGAACAGTGTACTACGGATATTTTTGTTGTCTGTCCGTAGCACACCGTTGCGCGCGCAGGTTTATTCTTCGTTACGGGGAACTACTTTCTATTATACGGGATACTATGTTCACATAGGTATGTATGCATAGTGATCTAGGTGATATCAGTATATGTATATATGTACCGAATTGTTATTCATTAAGAACATTGTAAAACCATTATTTATCAATAAATAACGCAGATAAACAGTCTACATACTTTTCACTATAACATATAAAATAGACACGATTTTTTTTCTTCTGTCATTCGACTTTGCGCGGTTCTTCGCGTTCGTTGTAGCACCCTATACTTTCATTCCCCTCTACGTCATACACCTGTCGCTATTTGGCGTCGTATCCAAGGGGACTACAATGGTTTCGATCGACACTTTTTATAAAAAGTTTAGTCATACCTTCCGTGTTCCTTCCGCGCTAGAACCTATACAACACAATTTAGACAAATAAATTGAAGCGAATATTATTTACGATGTAATAAGTATAGTCTGTTATGATGTTTCTTACAGTCATATTGTTATTATATGTTGCAAGGATAACAATATCGTTGACGTGTTTATTATTATACTATACGGATGAGCCAATCGATCATTTAGCCTTTACCTCTGGCCGTGCATATACATACATTCATTATGACAGAGATGAGATGCATATACGGCATACATACAATGCTGTGACTTGATTAGGCGACAAAAGGCGTGGAGTGCTTCGAAACTTCCGACATTTATTTTTATAATGCCGTAGGTACGTGAGCGTCATCTTGTTGGCGTATAGCGATTGCTTTTGATAAGACTTAGTTGCCGTAAGCAACGGTAAGCTTTGTGAATCGAGACATGCTTTATTCTGTATTCGTTTATGTTGTATAACAATGGGCATATATGTAATTGAATCTTAGAAAATCAGAAAAACGAATTGAGGATACAGAACGTCGATGCGGGACGGTTGAATTTCATGATATAAGTTATATAAATCGAGAAATCTTGTAGCCATACGCCGCGGCTGTATGCGTATATATAGCTATTCCAGATATGTACAAGGGAAATAAAGTTTCGTCTCAAGCCCTAATTACGTTCGTCCGCGTATTTTATATAATTTATAGTTTAAGCGATGCCATGCGTAGGTGGTAGCTGGCCACTGGCCGCTGGTACCAGCGCGGACATTCAGTGACCCTTTCGCTCCGAAGAACTCAAGCAGTAATTGCGTTTCAAGACCCATAGCGTGCCGTAAACTGGCGAACAGTACATATGCCCGGTGCCCACGTACGTATATGTACATACGAACGTATGTATTATACACAGCTTTTACGGGTCTATACTCTATATATACGTATACATTTACAAACCATATGGCGATCCATATTGCCAGTTATGTCTATAGCCAGCAGCACGCTATACATATCGCGAATCATTATATATAGTACCTACTTCCCTCTATGCTTCTCAATGAATGTATATACATACATATCTAATCATCTTAACATGTAGCTTTCCGCTACCCCTCGCTAATCGCAAATCGAAATATTACCGTCTGCCATGATAAATGAGAAATTGCCACATTATATACTATGCGCGATTTGAAACTGTATGAGTACGGCTGGGGTATACAGTTACAATCGAGTACAAGCCAATACGCAAAACTCGTGACATGAAAGAAGAAAGAAAGAAAGTAATGCAATTATATACATACAGGTAAAATTACTCCATTCTCTTTTTCTCTTTTTCAATTGAGGAAAGCGAGCAGCTGAGGTAAAGAAATTGCATACACTATGTAATACATCAATTATCAAAAGCAAATCATGAGCGATTAATTATGAACCTTTGTAACATCTACGGAATGTAGTGGCATTTATACGAGATTGTGATGTGACACCGGAATTTTGCGGTTACTGCCCGGATATCGTAGCTGTCTTTGGTCATCTCTCTGATGTAGATTATTTTATCAAGCGAAGCTTCTATATCTATGTTTTTTTCTTTTTATTTCACAGTTTAGAAAGATGCATTTAAGGTGCCACAGAAGTGACATGTCCTATATATATTTTGTGACGTCAGAATCGTGAAATACGAGGAATTTCGTCGCGATATTGAGCCTAAACGAGGAAACGAATTCCACGGGTATTATTTTTCTATTGAAGCTTAAATTAATCTGTACTGCGCTTGCTTAGTGATTTTCGGCGTAAATTACCCAGTGATGTCCATGGTGAATAAATAAAAGTGACAGGTCGTTTAATACATATCCAACATGGCGGCATCAGAATCCGGTCATCACCGTCTTGTCGTATTTACGCTGCATCCAGGAGATTATTACGTCTATCACTAAATACAGGGAGCAAGCGCAGGGTAGAAATACACACTTGTTTCGGGTTTCGGGAAAACTTATTCCGACCATCTGCATCCCGTGAATCAGGCTCGATTTGACGACGAAATTCCTCGTATTTCACGATTTGACGTCACAAATATATAATATAGGACATGTCAGTACTGTGGCACCTTAATCTTGTACATAATAGAAGTATATTTAAGTATATTATATGTATGCATAAGGCTACCAGATCTGAACTAGTGCAATGCAGGACACCGCCATTACCCTCCCCCCCCCCCCCCCCCCCGAGTAATGCATGGACATAATCATTCAGTATTAATTTTTTTCATTCAACACGATAAAAGTAACGTTACAATAATAGATAAATATAATATTTTACATAAGTTTGTAGTATACTCACTAGGGTGTGTCAGAAAAAAAAAATTTATTTTGCTACCTTCTGAACGGATAGTTCTCGTCAAGACAGAGAGATTCCCCGCTGGAAAATGTCCTATGTCAAGGCTATGTGGTTCCGAAACTTTTTTTTAGTTTTCCATTTTCCTATGGAAGATTCCAATTCCTATGTAAAACGGAAAACTAAAAAAAAGTTTCGGAACCACTTAGCCTTGACATAGGACATTCTCCAGCGGGGAATCTCTCTGTCTTGACGAGAACTATCCGTTCAGAAGGTGGCAAAAAAAAATTTTTTTTTCTGACACACCCTAATACTCACAGTACCTATCTTACACTAGAATTCTCAATTCCTTAATCTTATATGTAGGTATTGCAAACATTAAACAAGAAAAATCTCGAAAAAAATTAAACAGTCAAATGATTGAATAATATATCTATAGTATACGTATCAGCTACGATATTGTTACTCAGTTTGCGGCGCGAACTTTTCCGAACTGTGGATTTTCTTCAAGATATCCGGCTATTTTATATGTTTAAAAACAAGTTGAAGCGAACTCGCACATAATCCAGGACAATGCAGGACAATTCTTATAAATGCAGTACGAACTCGGGGTGTAAAAAAATCCAGTACACGTAGCTCAAATCCAGGACTGTCCTGCCTAATCCAGTACGTCTGGTAGCCTTATGTATGCACAATAAATCTCTTTAAATCCTTTTCCTCCAATAAAAAGATTGATAATTTATTATTATGCCGTTTTCTTTTTAACCCGGTTACTTTACCAAACGACTATATTATAGCGTCGAGGAGATTAATTCTACTCGCAAAGACACGTGTATGTAACATATACGCTCTCGAAAATAACTAATTACGAATATCTATATATGAATCATTAGGGAAATTTCTACTTTTCGTAGTTTTTCATAAGAAATTGTGGTTCTTTATTTTTTGTAGTTCGATTGACAAAAATAGCGATTTTTTCGTTTTTATTTTTTATAAAAAAAAACTATGAGAGTACAATTTTTTATGGAGAACTATGAAACATTCCGAATTCCATAAAAATTCCTATACATTTTTAGGAGTGAAAAATTCTACTCGCAGGTATACATAATGTATAATAATTGGTGCAGCATATTTGTGCGATGATTACGATCTTATATGGTTGAGAAAAATAATTTAACTGATCTGTTTAATAAAAAATGTTTTATTTTTAAAAGTTTCGATCTGTTCTTGACAAAGGTTCCGGAGTATAATGTTCTATTTTAGAGTCTAACTTGTTGTAATAGGGATAGAGGGAGTCCTCGTAGGAGATTTTGAATCACGTGGGGGTCAGGTCCTAAAGTCGAATTGTTCGAGGGATTGATTTTAAATCAGTGCAAATGCGTGGGGAATTGGTATAATAGGATGCTGGATTGGTTATGGGACTTGGGGTATTTCTGAAATATGAGTTCTAGGGCCTAGGGTCTTTATGAAGATAGAGGACTAGACTATAGGGTTGCTTAGGATCGAAATAGTTTTTAATTTTGGGAAACGGTTTTTCATTTTCACGATAAATATTCTATGTGTATAACTAAAATCTTACATATTCTACAAAAATATTGTATTATGGGACTGTATACTGCGTCTATAGAATCGTGGATGTTATAGTCCTATATAGTGTGGAATATACCTATATTCGGCATAATTTGTCGTGCGAGTGAATCGTGCCGTACCGCGGGAGCAAATTATACGTGATGTAGTAGTAGCTGGTGAGGATCAAAGTATAAGCAATACGAGCACAGCACAATTGTGCATTATACTAAATACATCCCTACATGAGCAACGCATGCAATGATGTTATTTTGAGATCGACACGAAATCGATCGCGTCTATGTACCGTCTATACGAAGTGGCTTATGTTAGACCGGTTGTTCACCTTTGCACGAAGAGTAGAACAGACGCCCACGAAGCCATATTATACCCAACGCTTACTGCAGTGAACAAATACATGAAAGCAGCAGTTTTTTTTTTTACGTTACGTTATATTCTTTCACGTGTTTCTTTATTTTCTCTACTTTGTAGTGAATTTTAGCAGATTATAGGACGTTCACATCCGACATCGATTAATTGCATTATGTAGTCGTTATACAAGTACCTATACACTCATTTTCCGTATCCCCGATAGGCAATAGTCGATAATTCATTTTTTTCACATAGACCTTATAGACTACGTGTGGTATCATCATATTATCACTAAGATACGATATGTATAATTAATATGTTACAACCCTCTTACTACATCATATTTATATTTAACCCGTTTATACCCAGACCACCTTTTTTGTGGAACGAAAACGACCTTCTGGAACTTCCAGATGTTTTTACTGGTCAAAAGTAGAGAAACAAGGAAATTAAATGAAAGCAAGAGCGATTTTTTTAGTAGTTCTAGCGGAAAATGAGGGGGAGGGGGGCTTTGATATCGGCCGAAATAAGAGGCACGCCCATACCTTGCGATGAAAAAAAAAAAATATAGACATAAATGATCTTCACTTGCTAGCTCGAACTCATTTCTCGTCGAACATCGGCTGTCAAAAGGACAATCCGATTAATACGCTAGGCTCGTACTACTACACTCGTATGAACAAGCTTGTGTTTTCGTATGCATGCATGCGATTTTCACCCCAGAGTTGCCTGGCACAGAAGTTAGGCGGCGCTGGCGGTCGTATACATGCACAAATTCTACACACACTAGTAGCGTACTGGAATTGTACGTGCCTAGCGTATAGCCCCGTTTCGGAGAAATTCAAGAAATTAGATCGGGCCGGTACATTAAGGATGCTCGAAAATTCGAAAATAATAAATATTGATTCTCCGTTTCTCACATATTCGTAATATAGAGGACAGCAGTCCAAAGACCTATAGAGTGGTGGACAATGGTCGAACGCAGGAGGCTTGAGCACTATTTTCGGAGAATTGAATGTAGTGAAAAAATATTAAAATGTAATCGCAAATTTCGAAAATTAGCTTCAGACGCCCCCTCATAGTGAGCTAGTATAATAAATATTGTGAATAGAAAGAAGAAAGACCCATTGCGTGGACTTACTCGTCCTTCGTTTGATATTTTCGCACAAGGTATTTAGATAACACCTCCACTAATTTCTGCAGAATTATTCATATCATCCGGAGATCTGATAGTCTCCTCGTATAAGTGTGAGAAAAGTGTTTTTAGTCGAATAAAATGAACATTTTTTGATACACTTATAGTTTGAAGGGTTGAAAAATCGGACATAAAGTGCATCCTGCGTTCAATATGGACTGAAATAAAAAGGACAAAATACACGATTGATGTTAGTTTTAATTCGAAACCAAAAGCCATATGTTTATGTATCTAGGTAGTATATGAAAACATCGTCCGAATTATTATAATTTTGTTTATTTTTCGTAGGTTTATCTCGGTCTCCCCCCTACATATTACAGAATTATGTATAATGTATATAGTATAGGTATTATACATATACCTATACATACGCTGCACGTATTATATGAGATTATACCTACACTGATTTTTGGCACAGCTTGCAGCTAAGGCTTTTGTTATTGCAATCGTTTAGCTATTGTGAGATCACCTCTGAAGCCGTGCTATAGAGTTTAATTTATGGAACAAGTGTAGGCGGGTAACTGTGTCTGATATGACACATACGCGATAATGTATATAGTTACACAGCTTTTATCGCGTCGAGAAAAATATTGTTGTGACAATAGTAGATAATAGCTGTATTATAGGTATAGTAAGTGTTTTTGTGAGACATTTTATTTAGATAAGAAAATTTACCCGCTGTATATGAATAATGATTAATTATAAAACACTCACAACAATTGGCTATATATACACTGTAAAAAAATTGCGGTGTAATCTAGCTCGGAGTTAGTGGTTGAGAATTTCGGTGTCAATAATAACACAACTATCGTGTTTGAAATACACCAGCTATGTTGTCGAATAAAAAATAGTGTTATTTTATGCGAATTAACACTATATGAATCTTTTGACAAGAAGAAACACCTATTGGTGTTGTTGTACGGAAAAAAGTGTTTATTTAATACCTCTCGAACTAATACCATACTACACTGTGAAAAATCGGCGGTGTCAACTGCGACGGAGTGAGTGCTTCAATTCTTTGGTGTCGAAATTAACACCGAGTAAAAATAAAAACCACACTTTCGATGTGGTAATAACAAAATCGGTATTAATTATTTATCTTGCACACCGTATTGTGTTTAGGCAGCAAGTTGACACCCATCGGTGGTGATACGAGAGCTATGGTGTTAATTGTAATGTCATAAGTTCATGTCACACCGAGTTCACACTATTCCAGGTTCATATGCCGAAGGGTATATTTTTATCGTGTTAAAATTAACACGAAAAAGAGTAGAAACCGCACCTCTGATGTGGTTATACTGAGAGAAATTCAATTTGTGAAATTAACATTTTCGACATAGTAAGAACTTCAGGATAATCGTGACATTTGAGAAAGATTTGTTAAACCAACCGAACATATTTTGTTGAGGAAAATCTGTTTCAATTCAGCATTCCTAATTTGACTCGGATGACATGGATTTGTGAAACATTGTATAACTCAACATAGCGAAGTTTGGCGTAGCGGATAGAGCGCGCGACTAGTAATACGAGCGATGGAGCGAATGCGAGCGGACTTGAGTTCAAATCCCGGTCAGGACAAAATATCGATGGCGGTTTTTTCTCAGCGAATTGATAATGCGTTTTCATCTACGTGCGGTTAATTATAAGTTGGCGGATCTAATGTTAAAACCCTGTTGAATAATGTATTTTTTTTTAGGCTAGCTGAAAATTTTGCTCAATATAAGCAAAAACGGTGTTTTTTTTATCTGAATTTAACACCGGCTATGGGTTCAATTTCGGTGTTGATTATAAACACCGTTTGAACACCGCACATCTTACACCAGCATTTTACACCGCAATTTTTAGTGTATGATATCCCAAATTCAGCAGGTGTTATTGGAATCGGTGTTATCTCAAGTGACTATTTTGACACCCAGATTTTAACACTGTCTAGTAACACTACTAACGGAGTGGACTCCCTGGGACTACGCGTGGTGTTAGAATGGTGTTAGTTTTAACACCACTTTTTTTACAGTGTAGCCTATAAATATATATAGATTGAATATTAATAAATTAATAAATTCACTTATTATTTCAGATAATGCATGTAGAAGTTGCTCTTTTTCGCACGCGAATTAAAATGAGACGATTTATATTCAGATCGTTTTCAAGCACTCTATGACATTCGCATTGTACTACATTATCTCAAATTTCTACCCTATAGATATAAGTTCGAACTTTATAGGATGTTTTATTTCGTTGAAAATTATTTTTCATGCATAATATTATGTTGTTTACGCAACACGCATGAGCCACCCAGAGCTGCGGGCGCCGATCGGCAGCGGCGACGCGCGCGCCGCGCATTACCTTATCATAAAATATCACAGCATCACACTGCAATTCAGGTTATTATTGTATACGATCTGATTCCAGTGAGACATTTAATAATTATATTTTTGTAACACATGCACGATTTTTGCGTTTTTTTGACCTAAAAATGGGGCGTAAAATCAACGTTTTTGTACCAGCGAGCAAAAAAAGTCGGTAGCGGGCAAAAATGAGCTATTTTTGCCCGCTGCCGACTTTTAGCGGGCAAAAAAGAACTTTTTTTGCCCACTACTGACTTTTTTGCCCGCTTCTTTGAAATCGCTCAAAAACGCGAAAATCGCGCAAAAAATATGGTGTGCACCAAGGGCTAAGTGGCCTTTTTGACCTTGTGTGGTTGCAGTACTCGGTCTAAAAAAGCCCACTTTACGCCCTTGGTACACAATATACTATTTGGTTAACTAATTCCTGACCATTATTATTGTCGCCATAATCGATGAAAAATTCGATTTCATTTCACTAATTTCTTGACTTCTTGCATGACCTATCATTTCATTGATCGATTTGAGCTCGTAAGGATATCAGGACTGATGCATTTTGAGATGAAAAGTGAAAATATCGTCATGGCCAATCGAGGCAGATCAATAATAGTCTCTTTTTCAGCATTATAATGGCCTACGCCATCGCTCCTATTTTATTTACTACATAAAAATGGCAAAGATTTCAGCTCATATGAGTTGAAAAACAATATGGGCTTCGTCTTTTTGAAGAATTATTGCTATTTAAAATATCTGGCATACAATCCATTGCAATTTCATTCAGTTTTAAGACTGTGATCGAAGATCTTGCGGTGCTGATATATTACACCTCTGTGAAGTTGGCCCCCCTATGAGGTCTAATACATATACCTACCGATTTCGGATTTACAAATAGGTTGTTCTTGTAGCTACTAAATTTCCGTGAAAACAACCACGCGTTTTTTTTTTTTTTTGCGTGATGCACTTTTATCACTTGTGCATAATTCAGCCACAGTGCTGCTGTCTAACAGACAAAGGTTGAAGTTTATAAGCAACGAAATGATCCTCTGCAAGAAAAGTTGCGACCTTTTCACATCCTGAAGAAGAAACAAGAACAAATAACTCGTTCGCTGCAGTTTGACGATTACATTCTATGATGAAGAATATGTCAAATGTTACATAATATCGACCGTATTTTAACCCTGGAACGGTAAACTGGATATTTCAGCGATGATTATCAATATAATATGCATTTTGATTTTGTTGCAGAAGTTTTTAGCCATGGGGCCCAAAACTTCGGCATTTTATTCAATACAACGTCAATACAATTGTATTGTGTTAAATTGACACTACGAAGTGTTGAATATTCAACACAAAAATTTTAACACAAGACTTGGTGTTAAAAATGACGCAAAAATTTTTACTGTCTGTAAACACTCTCTAATCCGCTGATGGATTGATCATGGATAAAATAATCATGAAAAAAACACGTTGCAGCAATAATTTGCGCTAATGTAAGCAGTGTCATTTCCAAGACACATGGATTGTAATTAACCGATCAATGCAACGGACTTTATATTCGCGACGATAACAGGTAGGAGATCGGTTCAAGGCTACCCTGTTCAGCGAGTTATTCGAGTTATCCCGCAAGTTATACACCTGCGTTGATTTATAGTTTATTGAAAAGCTCTGGATTTTCCGATGCAAATTCCAGCGGCATGAAAAAATTGAAAAATATCTATTTCAAGGAATAGGCTTCCACAGTTGGATAGTTCAAGACTTGCTGCTCTTTCTTATAGTTCATGCCCTGCGGTCGCCAAATTTAAAGCTTTGAACAAAGATTTAGCGCGCTGCCCGTTTAGAGTTTCAGCAAGGCAGCAGCAAGCAGCTATGCTTACGTATAAATATATGTGTGCCGACCACGTGTCGACGAGTTATATTTATTATTATACGAAAATACAGCGAAATACAGTATGTATACGTAGTAGGTACGCATAGCTTCAAGCTCAGCCACGTCAAGCAACCCCGACGCGCCATGAACTCCCCTGACCTCCCCAGCCCGATCTACCGGCCTTGGTTCTGTCTCGAACACATTGATGGGAAACTCGACTATATATCTCCACACTGCGCGTCGCCACGGTGCACACATCGACACAACTGTCCCGTCCGAGTCCCGTGGGTCCCGCACAGTCAGCCGCCGAGATCGTGTGTATGTAGTGTGCAGCGAACGTGAATCGTCGGACGTTAAAGACTCGAGAAGAGTGTTGTTTCGTGTGCTCGAGGACCCGGGCCTCTCTTGCTGCACAGTATACTCTAGCTCCTTGCACTTGACGCTATCGCGCTTCTGCAGTTCATCGCTGTTGGACTAAGTTTCTCAAGTCGGAAAAGCCACGGTTTCAGTTAGTAGAGACTTTTAATGAGAAAATATAATACATAGCAAAGAACTATATTGTGCTACCTAATTATCATTGAATTATTATAGTGCTGAAGTTAGTTATTTTAACCCTTCCAATTATACCTGCATATGTATTTCACAGGTATGGTGGCCGGAGTGCAACTATCGGCGAGGTCGCGATGCGTAAAATACCTCATGTTCATATTCAATCTTCTCTTTGTGGTGAGTTTTTTTTTTTTTTTTTTCATCTATAATATGCAGGCCAATTGCTTTATGTATCACAATACTGTGTGACTACTTATTTCACACTATCTACGTCGTTGTCTTTCCCGCGTCGTATTTTTCCGAAATGCGTATTATAGCTACAAAAATAAGATGACGAAATCTAAATGTCACACCTAGGTATATAGCGATGTATTATATTATTATAAAAACTAACGAGCCACAATCAACTGGACATCTTTCTGTATCCTGGAGGATGTGTGACGTCAAGAGTACTAACCAGTTTCCTTGAACATATAGTATACCGATAGCACTATACCTAACAAGTAACATCCGCAGAGAAAGATATCGTTGTATAATTATCGTACTCCGTATAGACGAACGGTTCTACGGGGTTCCCAATGACGATGGTTTTTACGACCTATTTAAAATCTCTTATACAGTCATTCAACATTCCATTTGAACAATAAATTGCTGACTATTAATATTATTATTCTGCATTTTTCAAACACCCTGTATATGACTCTCGACTCAAGGGGCGTACGTATCTACATGTTCGTCATAATCTGGTTTGTTGATATCCTGTGGAAGCCCAACGAATGTTTATCCTCATCAGTGGATTTTTCCTACATTATGCATATTCTGTTTTTCCTGCAGTATACTGTACATAGCCTATATAGGTATATGCTTATATAGTTGCACATTGTACTACGTACACCGTTTAAAATTAGCATGACTAGATCTAGATAACTACTTTCGATACATACTTCGTCGCCACGTTAACATTATACACATAACATATGCGTTGCGTAAATATATGAAAGTATCAAGAAACGCTTCTGGCCATGCGTGAAACAGGTGTAACACAGAATCGAATATTTCGGTTTATGCCTATATGATTATACTATACCGTTAATGGAATAGGCCGAGGTATAAATGAGAACAGTATAGCGATTAAATTTAAGCAATGGTACAATCTAACGTCAGCAGAAAAGTAATAGTATATACGGATTGCTCGCACGATTAGCAACTCACAATCGAGAGTATATAAATTGAAAACTACTATAAATGAATATGAATTCGAATTACTATAAGAAATGCATATAATATACGCAAACGATTCGGTTGAAAGAAGAAAGAAAGAAAAAAAAAAAAAAATATTCGCTGCGGACAGGATTCGAACCTGTGCGGGAAGATCCCAATGGATTTCAAGTCCATCTCCTTAACCGCTCGGACACCGCAGCTTATAAAAATTTCAAACCATTTTGACAATGGTATACGTCTCGTTTGCGAACAACAAAGATATACGTTTTGGTTTTTAAACGTTAATAACATAAATTAACGATGCAGTATGCGATTTGATTATAATTCGATTGTAAAATTGAGGTTGACGTCGTAATATTATATCGACGTAGAATATGAAATTGTACCGTACAACAGTTGTGAATAATTTCAATATTGTAATATTCAGGCAAAATTAAGCGATTAATTTTTTCATCTTCATTTTTTTCTTTTGTCGTTGATTGTTTTCGAATCGATATATTGTTAATCTCATGAATGAATTTATTGTGCTGTAAGCATAAACTTATTACTATCATGACGTATATCAATTACATTATATACATAATATGTAGATGAATTGAAAACTCGTGGTGTTAGGAATAATGAACTGCCGATTCGAATGAAGGTCGTACCTACATCTAACTGAGAGAAGTGTTTGATGATATATTGATGTGTATACATGTGTTATACAGTCAACAATGAATGCGATAGACGATAACCCCGATTTGCACTTGCAAGTAACAACTTTATTAGATTCGTATACTATAATATATGTGTATGTATATATTTTAGTTCTTGCGATGACTGCTGCACAGCAGCTTTCAACCACAACAAGATAATTGATTTAAAAACCGTCGCGACTCGAACGCTGTATAGAAACTTTACAGATTTCATACAATAATATTGATGAGACAAACTGCTTTGTCTCGGGATCAATGAAACTGATTTTATTAAATTAATGCACATGATCGCAGTGTGACTCACGCGCGATCTATACGTCGAAATACATGCAACGTATACTGTAGATATCGTACTGTAGTGCGATGGTTCGAATTTCCTTAAATTTAGGTCTTGAGTAATCAATAAATTGCATCAAAGGTTCATTCGATGCATATTATTATAGTAAAGACTTGAATCAGAATCGATAATAGAAAAAAATAACCCTTTAATAATCCAGCTCGCGCTCTTTTTCGGATGGTATTGATTGTGCAGCGTATGCGTGAGCAAGTAGGTGATCGAGTCGGGTGTTGTGTTTCTCACCGCAGAAGGTGGAGTATAATGTTGTGCAATTTTGTTTGCAGACATAATTGCGTCATTCGGCTGAAAGATACCATACCATCGGTTTTGCGCAAATACTATATTATACGTGTATATAGGTATATGGACGTATGATATTTTGCACTATATAATATGGTATAATTAGTGGCGTTTGTGATGGCATATTGAAGAAGTGGATCTCATGCAGACTGACTCGCGATCGTATGAAAAAAAAATTTCAAGAGTCGACAGTCTGCATGAGATCCACTGGTTTGCTGAATCCGCTGCTGCGAATCGGCTGCTATACTTGATAGCTCCAGCGTCATAATTAGGAGGAAAATATACTGAAATATAATACTGAAATTTGATCGATTTTGATTAACATCTATTTTTACCCGTAATTGCATTTAGATGAACCATTTGAATATTCAATTGCACATACATACATATATATGTATACTATATAGGAAGAAATATTTAGTGGAGTTACCTTTACTGTTTCCTCCGTGAACTCGTTGACTCATCGATTACTCATGTATATCCTATACAGCTGTAACGGATGCCTAGAATTTTTCTTGGAAATCCAGCGACGAAATTTTTTGCGTTGCAAGGTAGTACCTACGTTATACCTGCCTCTTATACTCCAGGCAGCACAAAAGTCGTCAAGAAATTAAACGAAAACAAAATTGCATATAGTCGTGGAAGATTTGAATATTTCTTTAATTTTATTCCATAGATTAGGAACTGACTATTTTATGTATGTTACATACTACAGGGAAACTTGGCGTTGTAATCTTTTATACGGAGTTTTGTATGAAATAACCGCGAAATATACATGGGATTTTATTTTTTGTTCACTTTGCGTCATTTTTTCCGGGTCTTTTTTTTCCGGGTCTTTTTTTTCCCTATAAGATTGCCGTTCAATATCTTGCCTTCTGAATGATGCATAAAACTGCAATGTTGGTTACCGACGTTTTGCACATTCGCGGTGAGTGTATACAACCGCCAATGTGTCGTCATTTCATCGTACACTGATGAACTATTTGTATGGCTATTTATAAAATAAGTATAATAATTGTACAGATAACCGGAATTCTACTGATATCAATTGGATCGGTGATTCTTGGTGTGTACCATGACTACCAGCACTTTTTGAACAGCACGTTCTTCTCCGTACCGTCACTCCTAATCGCTATCGGTGTGATAATATTCTTCATAGCATTTTTCGGATGCTGCGGAGCCCTCAGAGAGAATTACTGTATGATTGTAACGGTGAGTTTGAGCTAAATACGAAAATGGCTCTCTAAGGTACTATTTTGTAGTAGTACATATGTATAATTAAATTATCTACATTATATTATATTATATTGTATTTTATTTCTCAGTTTGCCACCCTAATGGTATTGGTATTCATACTCGAGCTTTCCGGTGGAATAGCCGGTTACGTTTTGAGAGATGGCGCCGAGGAAATAGTTGCTGATAAAATGAACGCCTCTATGATCGAGTATGAACATAGCAAAGAAATAGCTGTGGTCTGGGATGAATTACAGAACAAGGTAATATTGAACTGTACATGGGCAGGTCCACTAATTATCTGTAAACGATCCGGGGTCAAAATTTTAATTTGTCTGCAATTTTGATATCTCATATTGTGTATTGAGATGTAAAAATCCACCAAGTATCAGACCTCTAAGCCTTACCGTTCAGGAGATACGCGTTGATTAGTCTTTCAACTTTGAGCACATTGACTTTTACATTAGAATTTTTATCCTATCTCTATCGCAAAAAAGCGAATTCGATGATACATGTTTTTTATGTAAAAATGTCTGATCTTTCCGAATATGAAATTCGTTTCAAGTTAAACTCTCGAAAACCGTAAAAAAAAATTTGAAAAAAGAATTCGGCGAACGTTGAAGAAACGCATTTTTTGCTGACGGTTCTTGAGAATGTAGCTTGAAACGAACTCCATATTCGGAAAGATCAGACATTTTTACATGAAAAACATGTTTCATTGAATTCGCTTTTTTGCGATAGAGATAGGATAAAAATTCTAATGTAAAAGTCAATGTGCTCAAAGTTGAAAGACTAATCAACGCGTATCTCCTGAACGGTAAGGCTTAGAGGTCTGATACTTGGTGGATTTTCACATCTCAATACACACTATGGGATATCAGAATTGCAGACAAATCGAAATTTTGACCCCGGATCGTTTCCAGATAATTGGTGGTCGTTATCCTTACGTTCGGTATAGTCGTGTCCGTTGCGGCGTCTGCAAGATACAAGCCATTTAAAAATTAGCGCCTGCGGGCTGTGTTTAGGCAGCCGTTTCAAGTTTCAGGCGCACACGACCGCTGAAGCGAATTACAACACATTCTCAGAGCCGTGAATGATTGTTGTGACTCGTGAACTGGAAAAGCGTTTCAACTCCGTCAGTGATCGTGGGCGCCTAAAACCAGACGGCGTATTCGTCGCCTCTGTGTGGTTGGCTGTATAAATGCAGGCGTTACCGCGACTTTTAAAATGGCCTGTATTCTACAGACGCCATAGCTAAGATCACTATTTCTTACGATAGGGTACCAAGCTATTTCAAGCCAATAGCTCCACCATCATCTTGGTATCTTAAGCGAAGAGCACAATCTGAAAGTTTTACATGTGATTATTATTATCTTGAAACAGTTCAAATGCTGTGGTACGAGAAACCCTACGGATTGGAAGCAAGTTTTTCCGAATGGTACTCTCCCGATGTCCTGTTGTTCTGATCAATCTGTACCTTGTACGACTAATTCGACGACCCAATACGCTAACAGCTGTCTCAGTGGCTTTCTCATCTCCATTAAGGCACACGCTCTACAACTAGGCGGTGTCGGTATCGGCTTAGCTGTTGTGCAGGTAAAGAAAATATTATGTTATGTTATGTTTTGTTTTCAATTCTGGAATTTTTCTGATCGATAATAAACACGCAGACTCGAACAGCCGTAACGCATTAATTTATATCTGTTTTCTTATTATTCTTCATTCTTTATAGCTACTGGGCATCTGGTTCTCGATTTTCTTGGCTAAGTCTATAAAGAATAGCTACGAAACGGTTTAGGAAGGAAAAATTCTGAACAAGCATCACAACGTGTCATCGTATACATACTATAGATTATAGATATATTAAAAAAATGGGAATATTTTTTATTTGTCTTAAATTTCCAGGAACTATGTTATTATACTCTATAATTATTATTAAATTAAGTCATCTATTTTGAGTCTACATACATATTACATTATTTTATGTATACTTTATATATCACAATTGGACTGTATAATTGTTATTATATAATAAGTCGTGCCATAATACATAGGTATGTTTGATACTGAAGTGGTTCCTAAGCAAAAACATAAATAACGATTTTATTGAAAAGAGAATGGACTGTTATTGTTTTGAAATAACCGACTTTATAATAAAATATATATCTTTCCTGATACATATACACATAATAATATACGTATATCCCAATTATTTGATACAATTTATTTGATATCCGTCCTCTTGATATCCTTACAATTATTTTCAATGGCAATCCCGGAATTCGGTCCACAAGTACGATAATAGTGAGGGAACTTCGAACAAAGTAGTGAGATTACTCGTTTTTCATTAAAAATTTGATATTGACGTTTTTCACATTTGAAATTTGAGATAGCACGTTCTTCAACTCGAATCTTCGTTTAGTATGCCATGATGTTGAATAGTCTATTCTACTAATCCAGTGATTATCAGTTCGTTTTACGAAACGCCCGGACCTGGTGTGTATACCTAGGTACGTATATTTGAATTCGATTAATAGTCTCTGTTGTGTCAGCTGTTAGATTAACCCAGGAAAAGGCCAATAAATTTCACTCCCAAACTCTCAAACCTCGAGTGGGTATTTATAGTGCTGGAACGACCATACGAAGCTGTTTTACGATTAGGGCGTCTAGAAGGGATAATGTAAACAGTAATACGGGACATATACGACGCCAGAATGCAAACAGCTGTACCACACCGTGTTGCGGGTTGCTTATCCGAAGGCGATCTTTTTCGCCACATTATCGGATTTTTAGATAGTCATCACAAGTTCAATTTGAAATTAGAATGACTTTTAAAATGCTTTGTTCTGACGGTATTAAGAAACGGAGATACGGATGAATTGAGAGTATGTATTTTTTTTATTAATTCTTTTCATTTTTATTAACGTTACCGACAATAATGAGTAGCACTATATGTAATGATAATTGCGGCCGCTATACTAAACCGCGAATTAGTGTTCGGTTCGTTGTGGTTCAAGAACTATACAGTATACAGTGTCGTTTGGCCTTGAATTGAAGGTGAAACGTCTTGAAAGTTTAATCGGCGCGTAACGAAAAGTGCCGTCTGACAGTGACACATGTTCAATCGATCGTAGTAGGTATATAGTCGAACTGCGTTAACCGATGGGAAGGAGGGAATTCCCTGATCTGAATCTGTCCATTTTGTTTTTTTTTTTGTTTTTTTTTTCAAATCCAGCAATGATGATACGATAAATTCGGAATTGGGATATCTGGCACTGGCTGCACTGCGTATTCCGCTATAAAACACGAGCGTTTCCGCTGACGTATGAAATTAACAACTTCGTGCATTTTCGTTTTCATTATCAGTAGATATAGCGGCGCACCTGACTCGCCACTCAACCCACAGTCGCCATTAACAGTTCGCGCTTTGAAACACTTAGACGCAGTGCTTAGATTGCGACGGAATAACAATTGAAGAGTGCAGGATTTGAAATTGTCATCGGAAAGGGGACAATATAACTGCAATTAACCATGGCATCATCGCAACTCGACGTCGGTCTGCGATGCATCAAGTATCTGCTCTGCGCAGTAAACGCTCTTTTCGTGGTTTGTAACACTCTTCAGCATTAAGCCTGCACCCATTCTTCAACAGTTACAGATTATTCCTGTATAAATTATGGCACCTCACAGCTCATTTAATCTTTTACGGTTGCTCTTGCGGTAGATTACAGAGCCATATCTTCGTCGTTTCAAGTCGCAACATCTGTTATTAACACTTGTGCCCACTACCCATGTTTTCAAACTTTTGAATTACGTACTTGAGTTGTATTCATCCAATTGCTGCGCGTTGCGCTTTTTTTTTTATTTTCATTATTTTCAATGTCTATGCTATGAATTCATGTTGTCGAAGTCAATGATATCAGTTCTCCGATTAATTTTCGGAAAAATAAATGGCCGCGGATTGATATGACTCAATATAGAGATACGATCGTGACCGTTATAATTCGTGTGTAGATTACACCTTATCAGAGGGATAATCTCGGCCGTGTTAAACTTCGCTACGTCAGCTAAGAGGCAGAACTGTATATGGTTTACCATTTAATGTTTATCGCGCCTTTGTACATGTACATATTATACATCTGTTTGATTATAGATTCAACGTTAATGGTCGCATAAACGGTGTTGTTTCTTTCTTATTATTACATTAGTTGCGTTCATGTATAATACCTATGAATTATATGATTATAACAAGCAGAAATAAATGCTAAAGAACCTTGTTAGCAATATCGATTTGTCGATATTGTGCAAACATTATACCAGCTCTGTATACGCTGAAAAATCTATCATTTTCAATGTTTTTCTTAACGATATTCCCTCTTTCTCCGTAAAGATATAATTCCAGGATATCATTATCATCGGTAATATATGTAGTGCAACAATCAGATGATAAGGTAGTAGCTATCATCGGAGATATAAATTCGGTGGTATATGTATACGAATGTACTAATACATATGTACATACTACGTATAAATAGACACTCATGCATATCGCAGAAAAGCTCAATACTATATACTTCATATTCATGTAATCAGCTTCGTCTCAAATTAACTCAATGCTAATGGGCGCGGGCCTTAAAACTCTTCAAAAAGGAATGATCTTTAGCTGTTGATGGGCGGAATTCAGTGATAGAACACCGCTCGTCGATACATTAGTTTATTCATTAATTATGGGTAAACGTGTTTAATAGCTAACAGGGGTGATGATAATCTCAATCGCCACAACGATTTATGCTGTTTATGAAGACTTCTCACACTTCCTTGACCCGGCTTACTTTTCACCGGCAACTCTTCTCCTAGTTGTTGGTGTTTTGATATTCGTTATTGCCTTTATGGGATGCTGCGGTGCGATCAGAGAGAGTACATGCATGGTTTTGATGGTAAGACTGAAGAGTATACAGCCGGTATTCGGTTAGAGAAAACATGAATCGTTGGTAGAGATTTTAATTCATTTGCGGAACAGTTCGCAGTCTCGATGTCCCTCGTGCTGATCTTGGAAATATCGGCTGCGATTGCTGCGTACATGTTACAAGGTGAAGTGAAAGAAGTCCTTTCAGATCTAATAGCGAACAACATGCAAGCGTATGAGAGTAACGAGGAAGCTGCTTTCGCCGTAAACTTCCTGCAGTCAAAGGTCTCATAGACAAGCCCTCCATTTTTTTCTAATTCTTAATTACAGTGCATCACAATGAAACAATTTTTAAAACACTTTTAGCTACGTTGCTGTGGATACGACAGTT
The DNA here is from genome assembly GCA_963992785.1 of Tenthredo livida. NCBI lineage: Eukaryota > Metazoa > Arthropoda > Insecta > Hymenoptera > Tenthredinidae > Tenthredo > Tenthredo livida. The sequence goes on from OZ023073.1 coordinate 9,986,818, forward strand.
ACAAAGACTGGGACGGTCTGCTTACAACAATCGAGAACGACATGGGGGTTCCAAACTCATGTTGCTCCTGGTTTACTGCTTCTGAATATTACTACAATTCAACAATTTGCGCTAACGTTTACGGAGAGGGTTGCCTCGATCGAATGGCCATCGTCGTTAACAGAAGTGCTCTTTACTTAGGTACTGGAGCAACTGCCATTGCTTTGATTCAGGTAAGTGAGCAGCTGTTCTCCCTGAATGATAACAGAATATGTATATAAAACACAACGTGTTAATCTTCATTGTTATTCATTTTTATTATAAAATATAGTTGACTGGAATAATGTTCGCTTGCATGCTGGGACGGAACATAAGGCGGCAAAAGACCGAAAGAGAAAGACGTCGCTGGGAACTGCGGGAGAGTTTGGTGAACGGATATGCACAAGTTGGAAAAACTGATCCGGCCACGAGCTTCCCTGTAGTTTATCTGCAGTCTCCTGATTTTCCCCTTAGACACCCCCACAGTACTAACGCTTAGCCGCGTCATTGTTATTATCATTATTTTATTTTCTTCGCACAGAAATTCAATATTGCAACATTATTATAACTATATTAGAAGAACAGTATGATTTTGTGTTATACTATAGATATATGAGGAGCTATACGATGTAATAATTGTAGGTAGTAAATTACAAATCACTTCAATAACAGGTTGATGTTGAGAAAAACAAAAAAAAAAACAAGTTGCAAGTGCAAAACTATTTGTGTCTTATATATACAATGAGTATTTTGTTATCTTTTATGAATATTTATAATAATATGAATGTATACACACCTATCTATACATGTACCTATAATAATACCTATAAAATATAAAAATATAATAGTGGAATAAGAAATCGATTTTATTCAATTAAGATTTGACGAAAATTAGTGATCTAGCATCAGAACTGAAAAATTCACGACGTACAATGTTCGAAAATAGCAAATCTAGTATTAACCCTAGAGGGGTACACTTCCTAATTCTTACGCTAAGGGTACACCTGGGTGTACGACACCCGAGCATTTTCAAAAAGGTGCCATTCCGGCTGTAATTAAGAGTTTTGATATTTTCAAAGGTAGAATTCTTCTTCAAAGTGCTCTGAATACGATCAAGTTCGAAAAAGTCGATTCCGAAATTTTTTGGCATGAATAAATCGTGTTTATCGAAAGCATGAAATCGGAAAACCATGGGAAGAAAGAGAAAAGGCCTGGGTGTATAACACCTAGTATACCCCTCTAGGGTTAATTCTGTATAAGAACAAACGGGCTCTTCAAACTGAGTTGGCACAAAGCGCCGCCATGATACTTGAATCCGCGGTCCACCTCGCAACTTCAGCCTTCGTAATTTCTTAACAACAGCTTAGATTGAAGAAAATATAGGCTACTATCACTTCTTCGTTGCCTGCACAGTAAGAAAGCGTCGATATTTTTCCATTTCGAGACGCTTGAACGACCGTAATTCGTAAAAGAAATGCACGCGCTTCTGACGTCACAACGTAATGTCCGTACCAAGTCGTAATGAGTTATGGAATCAACTAAAGGCCTCAAAAACGTTTCATATCAGAGTCTGAAAATCAACTTGTATTGAATACAAGCCAGTTTAGGGGGTAGAGTTCGTAGTATGTGATATGTAGATCAATATTTCTCCGAATGTTGAAAAACGTTACAGCTTACTTCAATAATTGAGGGGATGGGCGGAATAACGGTATAAGTCGGGTTATACCGTTTTTCCGGAGATTGCATAAAAATGATCAGTGACCACAGAGCTGAATCAGATATTTATTTGATAAAAATCGGTTGAAATTTGGAGGGTTAAACCGAACAGCTTTTTTGCAAAAACGCTATATCAGTCTATGTTAGCCTCCTACGTTTTTCTCATTTATCTCAAAACTATGTTTTCCGAGTTATACCGTTATTCCGCCCATCCCCTCAATTATCAACTATTGTTGTACGTGTGTAAAGAATTTTATTAATTATACTGTATAAGAACATTTAAAATTTGTTTGCCAATTCGATAATCTGATTTACCAAACACTTTATAAATATAATTCAAATTCAAATTTACATAATAAATGTATACATGATTGTAAAAATGATATACCATACTTAGTTCATAATTCATATATTATTATATCACACTCGACATTTTCGACCAAAATATGACCAAACAAAATGACGTGTATAAGCACTGATTACTGTGGAAGCATAATTAACAAATTGACTATATAATATAACAACGAAAAATAATACATAATGATAAGAATAACAGTGATAATGGCAGTTCGTACGTCTGCACATTATATTTAAGAAATTTGTATGCAAAATCTAGACCGTTTAATTTATTCCACTAAAATCCAGCCAGACTTGGTAGTGAATAAATTACGCCGTTTACTACCTATCAGTAACACTGTATTTCAAATAAAGATAATTGATCGATATGAATAAATACCAAGTACATAATTACAAATATTAAACTAAAAATTTACCTACATTATCTACAATTCATGCCTTATTAAATTTAAACTACCTATTTATTATACATTCGTGCCATTAAATGATTCCAATCACCAGAATACCCTAGCGTTTTCTAAAATTTTACTAGCTTCTTCGTGTAGTTTCCCGTCCGGTAGATAAGGCGGAGTCATTTCACGATACGCAATGCAGACTCTACGGCTAGAGACATCTTCTCTTAGTACAGCATGTTCCCAGTCATACCTATTCAATCGAATTTTATGGTTTCATCAATTATTATACAGACTATGAAAGAAATTGCACAGCAAAGTGGGTAGGTTTCTTTTGTTATTGCTCACCTAGCTGTACCGTATAAAACCATAAGCGATCTTTCGGGCATTGGCAATCGTATAACCGCATCATCAATACCGTCAAGATCGATGTTAGCTTCGATAGAATCTCTGTTAGATTGAACAACGGGTGGATACGTGGGAACATCGAGTAAATTATATCGTTTCAAAGTGTCTCTGTATGGTGTCATAGTGAGAACCGAATCTCCAATCACGTTTACAGTGACTATTCGCTCTCCCCAAATCCAACAGTCGTCTATATGAGGATCGATCGATGCACCGCGCTCCGGGTTGTATTCTAAACTGCATTGTTCGATCGTTCTGAACCCCTTGAGTATAGGAACGGCGGAAAATTTTTCCTGAACGAACCTAGTCGGCGCTGGAAAGCCGGAAAAATCTCCCAAGCGCAGACGTCGCTTTTTGAAATTACATTTAGGACCGTAGTTCTGTAAATCATATCTGACATCATAAAGTATTCATTTTTTATTCAAACCAATAAACCGCGTCTTTATATACCTGTTTTCTGCGTCCGCTTTGAGAAAGATCCCAAGGTAGAGCGTCCAGGTCTTTAATCAGAGAGCTAGCTTCACCTGTGCTTAAAAAATCTGGCTGAAACATTGATCACTGTTTTATAATCGATAATGATTATGTTTTTTCAGAAAATTTCGACTGACCAATTTTTATCGCTATTAAAAATAAATAGATAAATTATGGATAAAAGGGGAGAAAGCACCTCTATATAAACACCAGGATAGTCTATCGACTCCCCAACGTGTTCGGGATGTTTATTCATATCTAGATCCCATCCTGGCCAAGCTTTATCGCATTTGGTACAGTAGACGTAAGTATTCTTGTCCTGAAATAAAGATAAGGAAATAAAGATAAGGTATGTGTGTGTGTGTGTGTTTGTTCAGGTTTATGAAATATCAAAGTGATGATATTTGATCAAATTTAGGTTAAGATTTGAACATATTACTTTTAAATTCTCGGTTATATTCGCCCTTGACAAACCATAATCCTTTTCACAAATAAGACACGTTCGAATCCCTTTGCAACCACACGGTCTTACTGTCTCCATCCTGCGTAAAGTACATTCATTAGCTATTCAATTATTGCTTATTTATTAATCTTAATCACTTTTGTCCTAAAAGGCGTGGGCGGTGCTCATACACTCATTGGCATTCAGTATTAGGTATGCGATAGTCACTTCTTCTTTTTTTCGACTTACCGCTCTTTTGAGCATGTAGTCTATGCGATAGTCATGTGACTATCGCTAAACGATGCATAAACGTCGATATCAAAATTTCGATACAACCTTTACCGCGCCCCGACCAATCACGCTTCTTTTTTTCCTTCGAGAAAGATTTACGTAAATATGATAAGACGGCAGAGCCTAATGGCAAAATGGGTTTGGCGATAAAAACGATGTCTGAATTTATCGGCCGAAGTAGCATGTTGCTGTATGTCTTCGGTCGGTAAGATTGAACATTGTTCAATCCCCAGGGACGACTTTGAGCATTAAATATCTTTTTAATATCTATATTTATAATAAAAAATTGTTTTATTATGAATTCGAAATTCTCAGGTTATACGCATCGTTTTTTATTTCATTATTCAATATATTCAGTCAACGATGATATCAACACCGTCAATTAGCGTTCCCAAAGGTTTCTCGTGAATCTCGTACAGATGTCGTTATGTGTTGATTAAGCTTGACCTAACATAACCTCCATATTGTTTCGTATAATATTTTATTCTCGTGTTATTATCGTACGTGCAGGTTTTATGACGTTATTATCGAATGTAATAATAACAATGGCCGCTGGTGTTGTCTGCGATCTGTCAATAGCAGCAGAAAGTTTATTCTACTATTTTGTTTGACAATGAGTTTATCACCGTTAATAATATGTCAATAAGTGTATTCAATAGTATAGTATAGAAAGAGAGAGAGTAGTGTGGCTATTTTTTTATGAAATAGATGCACGATATGATTTCGTAATACAGATAATACGCGTATACCTAGAGAGCTGCAGTATAAATAAATAAATAATTAATGATAGTGTAGTGTAAAACCGCAAATGATCAGCTGACAATGTTTAGCAATTACTAAGTACCTATACATACATACATACATACATACATACATACCTATACCTATAAATTTTTATTTCCAATAAGACTAAACAGAAACTAGCGGATATTTATGTATACTTGACGATGTTCAAAACTGAGGAATCGTCAAAAGGCAGTTTCCTTCAGCAAACAAAAGCAGCTAGGGAAGAACGTGCCAATGAAAAATTGAGAGAAGATGCAGTCAAGCGTATTCAAGCCAACGTCAGAGGTTGGCTAGCCAGAGTAAACTACACAAAAACTATATTGTGGGTAAAATTTTTTTCAAACAACGATCAGAGTCTGAAAGATTGATTCACTACCATCATTTTATAAGTTCAGAAGAAATTTTTTTCCTAATTTTCCTTTTACAGAAAAGATTTCGACTCGTGTTTACCGGAGGAATTGAACAACGACGGAGTTGCCCAGTTGAGACCGGCTGTTCAGATATACAAAGTAACGTCCAGGTTTTTAATAATATATAAAAAGGAAAGAGACGAGGAAAGATTGGAGCGATTATGCAGGTGAATAAAAATTTTCTGTTTATTATTTGTTCGCTATTATATGTATATACATTGGACTGTGCCAAAAAAAAACAACATCTTCTTTTTGTTCGGGCCCTTTTGAAAATAGTTAGTGCTAAATATAAAGAAAATCGTCCCCAAAGCTCGGCTATGTAGCTTGAACACAGAATTAGCGCATTTGAAAATAAGATTTCCCATGTATTTCAAATGGCAAAATTTGTTTATCTTAGTTTCATTTTTATAACTCTCTTTATTCAGATGATAAGACTAAAGTAGATATACGGTTTTGTAGAGAATTTTAGGATCCACAAAAATGGTCATCTGGCCCAAGTTGCTCAATTGAACCGTTAACGAGTTACAGTGATTTAAAAGTCACATGTATAGTTGATTACTACTTACTTTTCGACAAATTAATTTAAATTATTTTTTTCATACATTATCTCAGAAATTTTTTTCTCTACAAAACCGTATATTTACTTTATTCTTATCAGTTGAATAGAGAGAGTTATGAAAATAAAACTCAGATAAACAAATTTTGCCATTTGAAATACATGGGAAATCTTATTTTCAAATGCGCTAATTCTGTGTTCAAGCTACATAGCTGAGCTTTGGGGATAATCTTCTTTATATTTAGCACTAACTATTTTCGAAAGGGCCCGAACAAAAAAAAGATGTCGTTTTTTTTGACACAGTCTAATATATATGAATGAAGAGATAATTTATGTACACACTTCTTTCCAGATATCTTGTACAGACTCTGGTTTCTGAATCCCTGAAACTCTCTTACGTCGGTGTTGCCTTGAACAAAGATATTTCAATAGCATGGATATCGCAGATGAAAACGGTGCTGAGCTACTGTTTATTCGGACTCGAGTATCTCAGACCAGAAATGGTCGCTGATCATAAATCTATATTACTCAGATTACACACTCTAGTTAGTTTCACATCCACCGGAACATGGAACATACTCAGAGTAAAGGGTATGGAGAAGTTCAGGAATGGAATGAACCAGCTCTGCGCCAACATCATGGGATACCTTGTGAACTGTGGTTTTTATGCTGTTATGCAGGTCATTTATCTTTTTTTTTTAATTAATAAAATACGTTAATATCTAAATAAATGAATATCTCGAATATTAGATGTGCGATTATCGCCTCGTCGAAATAATTTCAAATATACTGACTCAAACGTTCAAACTGCTTCGTCACCTAGTGCATTGTCAATAATTTCATGCGAATTCAACATTATTTCAGATCCTTTTGTTCAAAGGATTGGGAAGAGCCAAAATAGCTTTAACACCTGTGGCGTTATCTGCCGCGGTAACTTTGTCCTTGAGGCCTTTAGTCTCGTCGCAAATGTCCGATAAGCTGGTATCTATGTTTTTGATCAACATATGTAGCGTTCCTGCGCTGATTCATCACCTAAATATCATGTCGCCTGAGGTAAACAATTTTTTTTTTCAATGATACCAACGTTTATTTTCAAAGCTTGAAAATAAAATACAAAACCAAGGGTGACTAATGTCTATCTTGTAAATTTTTGCAGTGTATATCAGCCCTAACAGCTCACAATCTATTCAGAAGAAGTTTGGAGCTGTTAAATTCTGAGCAACATTTAAGAATAGTTTTCAACGCTTTAGAGGGTAGCTACGCCCTTTGTTTATTAGCCAATTTGATCCAGCTGGCGAATATAGAGAAAGACGAAGTGCTGATGGATCTTTACTTTCCTTCCTTCACGGTGAGAACTAACGTTGTCGAAGAATTACAAACTCTTGCATTTTTTCATCTCTGCTATTCTTCATTATTCACAGTTCGTTGTAACCAGAATGTTGGAGGCTTGCCAGGAATACGTTGTAGCTAAACAGAGCAATTTAACGCATTGGCATCCTGTATTAGGATGGTTTGCGCAAAGCGTTGATACTACTCTTCAGGAAGCTATTCCTCACGTTAAAATGCAGCTGGCTTGTCTTTGGACGGGAAAAATAGTATCGCAGTTAATTGGTGAGCTTATAAAAAGCGTCAAGTAATCCAGGCGGACAATTGAATCTTTAGATTCTTCGCCAGATCAATTATTGCTCGCTAACCATTCGTCTCTCTTCTCTTTTACTCTAAGGTCTGCCGTTGAGCAAACTGGTAGAAAAAGAATCGCAGTTCCAGCCCGACCAGCAGGGTACATCCATTGGGACAAACATCTTCCGTCGTGCCTTTTTGGAAGCTCGAACAAACCGAAATAACAGTAATAAAAATTATCGAAAATTGGGAAGTCCAGAGGCTACTAGAATAGCTTTGATTTGTTCTTTGTATCAAACTGCTTTACACACATTGACGCAGATGAAACTCGACATTTTAACTGGTCGGTATTCCAAAGATTAATCATTTCTCAATCAGTTTAAATGCTGAATCATAATGAAAATGAAAATTATTTTAAATAAAATCTTCAATTTTTACAGGACTTTGCTATCAGGATAAAATTTTGTATCATATGTGGCTGTTCCTTTCCACCCTAGGACAATACTGTGGTTTAAAAGCGTTTCTTGATCATCTAGCCGCCAACACCAAATGCACAGCTCCAGAATTTCAAATGTTGATATTATTCTGCGATTGTATGACGCATTACGTTACGTGAGTATTCCTGGTGAAGTAAAGCCTATTGATCATTGATCGATTGACAATTTCATTTTCATTTTCATTTTTTCAGGATTTTAGACGATATGGAAATGTACGAACAACAGGAGCCGTTCAAACTCACAGATTTTATAACGATGTCTTATTTCTTGAATCAGTTCTTGTACAAAGCGGTACTGAACAATCTGTTTGGTACGATTTCCACTATTTAAAATGAAAAAATGAAATTTTATTGAACGGCATAAAGTTCGTAACATACTAAAGTTTCAGATGTTACAGATGTAAAGACTGTATCGAGCAATCCCCTCTTCACATCTCTTCACACACTTCTGATGGCTCTTTATCGGCGAGATTGTAGGAGAACCTTTTGCCCGGATGGTCACTGGCTGGCCAAGTTGAGTATTCTGAGAAAATTCGATTGCGACGTCTTTTGTGAATCTTATGAATTATTCGATTGTGTTCAATGCGACAACAGGAGGTACGGGTCTCAGGGTTCCTTGCAGACTTGGAAAAAGGACGACGAGGAGCAGCCTTGTTGTTATCCAAGATGCCACACGTCATTCCACACTCAGAACGAGTCGTTCTTTTCCGAAAACATGTTTCGGACGAAAAAGCAGTGCTGGGTTTGACCGTAAGTGCCTGCAACAGTCCGCCGTCGACTCTCATAGCTGTACATAGGTGAGCAAAGCACCCGGAGGGACGAGACATACACCCGAGAGCTGGAGCTCCGTTAATCTTTGCATTTCCTCAACCTTAGATCTCGTATCGTCGAAGATGGGTACAGGCAGCTTGCTATGCTGCCTTCTCAGGCTTTGAAAGGTGTTATAAGAGTGAGATTCGTCAACGAACAAGGCCTCGACGAGGCTGGTATAGATCAGGACGGTGTTTTCAAAGAGTTTCTCGAGGAAACTATCAAGCGAGTGTTTGATCCTTCGCTGAATCTGTTCAGAGCTACAACCGAGAACAGACTGTATCCTTCTCCGACGTCTTCGATGCAGGACAATCATCTTCAGCTGTTTGAATTCGTGGGACGTATGCTTGGAAAGGCGGTTTACGAAGTAAGTCGAGGTTTTTGCGCGAAGACAAAGCTTGAATTTTCTTCCAACGCAGCTGAATAACGGTGTATATTTTCCAGGGGATCGTAGTCGACGTTCCATTCGCGTCATTCTTCGTTTCTCAGTTCTCTGGCCAGGCCGGTGGTGCTCTTTACAGTTGGCTTGACGAGCTAGCATCTCTGGATAGAGATCTGTACCGAAGTCTGACCCTTGTTAAACATTTTAAAGGTGACGTCAGGCAACTGGAATTAACATTTTCTCTCGACGAAGATGCTCTCGGGAAACTTGTTACTCACGAACTTGTACCTGGTGGAAGAGCCGTTCCGGTTACGAACCAAAATAAAATCAATTACATACATCTGATGGCACATTTTAGAATGCATACTCAGATCAAGGATCAAACATCCGCTTTCATCAAGGGATTTAGGTCTATCATCAACCCCGATTGGCTAGCTCTCTTCTCTACACCGGAGGTGACTTTATCATCGCAAACTATTAAACTCCCTGTCAAATGTCCGAACTGTTTTATGATCAGCCAGTTTTAACATTCAAATTTACAGCTACAGCGGCTCATATCTGGCGACAATGTTCCATTAGACTTGCGAGATCTTAGACGCCACACTCAATACTATGGGGGTTTCCACGACAGCCATCGGGTAGTATGTTGGCTGTGGGATATACTGGAGAAAGATTTTTCCGAAGATGAAAGAGGGCTATTCTTGAAGGTATCATTCTAACTTCAAACATGGGATCGTAAAACAAAAAATCATGCCCTAATAGTGGGGCAAAAATTGATGTGACTTGCGATAATCAATCTTTTTTTTTTTTATTCTTTTTAGTTTGTTACTAGTTGTTCAAAGTCTCCGTTATTGGGATTTGCACATCTAGAACCTCCGTTTTCAATCCGTTGTGTTGAAGTAGGCGACGACGAAGACACGGGAGATACAATCGGTGAGTAAAAATTTTTGCCGGTCGGAATAAAAACATGAGTTGATTATTTGATTAAAAGTTCTTTGATAAAAGTTCAAGGAGCCAAATTTGGACTTTGTATTTTGTTTTTTTTTTCCTTCTATAACAGGCAGTGTAATCAGAGGATTTTTTACAATTCGTAAAAAGGATCCGCAGAATCGTTTACCAACATCTTCAACGTGTTTTAATCTTTTGAAATTGCCTAATTACCAGAAGAAGAGTACCTTGCGTGAGAAATTACGCTATGCTGTAACAAGCAACACAGGCTTTGAACTATCGTAAGCTGTGTGCGTGTGCGTGTGTGTGTGTGTGTGCGTGCGTGTGTGTCTATGAAAAGTACAAACAGTAAAAAAACAAAAAACTAACATTTTTTAATCCATTTGAACACGCTTTTTCCGTTGATACGGATTTCGTTCAATATTCGAATCGACAAATTCGTGCACAAAACTGAAAAACTTATACTATGATGCATATTTTAATCTTTGTCACAATTTTTGGTAAAACTTTTCTCATCATTCAACATTTTTAATGAATAAATCTTTCGAATATTGTAAGAGAATATATTATCTGGTGTGCGAGTAGCAAGCGTGTAATTATAATTTTAAAAATCGCAAGCACAATGGATACAGCAAAAGAGTACCTAGATACGAGCGTGTAGTATAAATAACAATAGAAGAAGTTAGAAATGAATAGCACTTAGATTTTAATAACTTATGGATAATTAGAAATTTTCTAAGCGAGGGTAACTAGTGTAAACTTGGTACACAATATATCTTGTGACTTTTTAATTAACGCGTTGTTGTTTGTACATATTCATCTGCTTAAAAATATTGTTAAAAGTATTTATTAATTTTATTAATTAATGTATGTACTATTATCACCGGGTGTAAATTTTTCGTTTCTTTTTCTTTGTTAATATTTCATATTTCAGCTGCATCCGAGCTTGTGATTATTGAATAGAGGGACGTGTGCTTACTAGGGTAGAAATTTGTATGAAAAAAGATATTTTCTAGCGCATAGATTGAAGAATAGCGATGAAACTATCAAGTCTGTACAGGATGGACGAATTATTTGTGAAAATACAAAACCGGACGTATTTCTAAATTCTAATTATCCGTATCTAGGAACGGTGCGCGTAAAGAGGATGAAAGATAAATGAGTAATCATCTCTATATTCTTTACATCGGATAATCTAGTGTCTGAGAAACATTCATGATGTTTTTCTATTATTATCGTGTAAAATTCACTCCGAATGAAGCTCATTCGACACACATAGCTGTATATCCAATATTTATATATAATACTAAATTCTAGTTTCTTGACTAGTTCTAGTTGGGAGCTAAACTGAGAATGAGCAATTTTTGAATGAATTTGAAACAGACCAAAGACGAATAACTAATTTAGCTTACCAAATAATATGAGAATAAATCAGTAGGATATATTATAATGTTAGAAAAAAAAAAGAAAAAAAAAAAAAAAGAAAAACGAAAACTAACTAACAGAATTAATGTTAAATCGAAAATATTTTCCTACAAGTAAACGTTGTTTATCATCGTATATAATGTAGTCGGTTACCTAGTGTTTTATAATATCAATTATAACAAGTTTTTCGAATAGTTGTCACCTCGGCGAAGATGAATATATGTTAGGGCATTTGAAAAAATAAAAATAAATAAATAAAGAAATAAATAAGGCGAATTCGAGGTATTTCATTAGGTAACTTTCACTAGGAAATACATGAAATCGGTGTATCTCGAATTTGTCCCTTCCTCCTTTTTCAACTGCCCTATGTATATTGTATACACGAATCATGTATACCTAAATTAATCTAAAAAGAAATTATTTTTCTAAATTTCTTTACCAAGTTATAAAACATGTTTTAATCGAGGATGTAGAAGGAAAAGTAATTGAACAATACGTTTACACCTGATTTATATACCGTATCAAAGAATTGAACTTATTATATCGAAGGAATAGTTACGACGTTATAAACGTTACTTTACTTTTTGGAACGCAAGAAATCCGATCGTGTAAAAGATTTGTATAAATACAGTACGAAATTCTGGTTTCATATAATTAGTAGATGATGATTGGAGAATAGGAACGAAGTCTATCATGATAGTGTGTATGTTTTAGATTTTGATTTTCTTTAATTTCCGAAACATTGAATAACTACCTAAAATCGATCTACCAGATCCAAAAAATGTTGTGTATGTACAGTTATTATGTATAGGTATGTATAATGTATCTTAAAACACGGACCATGATGCTTTTGTAAATTTATGTATCAACAATTATTATCGTTATAATTCTATGTACACATACTATACTATAATCCGAATAATTTTTCATCATTATTATGATGTATATTGTTTATATTTTAAGTGAAAATAATAATGATCATAATAATAATAATAATAATAATAATAATATGAATATGAATAATAATAATGTAAATATGCACACATGATTGAGACGTGTATCATATTCCGTTCCTTTTATGCATCTGATCACATTCCTCTCATAATTTAAGAATTAATTTAAATTCTTCGTTTTCCCGAACGCGCGGGAACACACGTTTAGTCGCGGAATCCGGTTATAACCCGGATTTACGTTTTCGCCGTAATGCGTGTATTACATGATTCACGTATTTCGTAGAGAGCTACTTAAATTCTCTGTATATTAATTGGCGAGTGATATCAGCTCTATAAATAATGTATAATGTATTTTGTACGAGGGTAGGTATATTATAATATAGATATAGGGCAACGGACAACGGTACAATTGGGTACAACATTTTGCCTTTTAGATCGCATCGGTCAGTTTTTCCCGAGTATTTCGATACCTTCGATATACGTACAACGTATTCCAAGAATTTCAAAAGCTTAGGAAAAGTACTACCTTCCTTGAACTTTCGCTACGACTATGCCATAAATAATTTGGCAAAATCACTCTCTAAAATGGAATACGTACTGTATGTACCTACTGAAGTGCGTCGTGCTGAGTAAACAGCCGTGGAGAAATACGCAGGTAGCCAAGTATTGGCTATGTCTTTGAATTTGGGATTTTTTGCCTTTACTACCCACCGGCTACCTGCCAAGCAGTCTTAAGACCGCGGAACATCTGTCCTCATAATATAACGTTTTCAAACGGTATATATGTATATACGAATGATTCTCTTCAATTATGAGCTTCGAGTTACTTTGATCGTACAAGAAAGAAGCGGAAAAAGAAGAAGAAGAGATAATTTTACAAAATTTCATTCTTCGGGAAAATTATTCACGGGCTAATTTTTTAAGTTTTTAAAAAACAAAAATATATATCAATTTGCAAAATCCGTCAGCTTGATAAGATAATATGAGGGATGATATTACTGTGATTAATTTTATAAGAACATAAATAAGAATAATAAGACGATGCATGCATCCGCACAATCTTTTATTCGATAATGATCTATGTATAACGAACGGAACGGAACGAGACGGAAAAGATAGGCTGATAGACACGCGCCCGTGTATCTATGTTTGCATAATATCAGGGGCATTAGCGACAAAAGCGCGTCGTTTGAACTGCGCAGTAATAAACCGCGCATGTCACGTGACGTTTCTTTGTGAACTTGGGGCGCTGTTGTTCGGTGGCTAGTTTAGGTATTAGGATGTCGTTCGACTGGTAGGGAGAGTCAGTGACTAAGGGGGCAGGGATTATTAGTTAGTGGCCAGCAAGCCTTGGCTGCGTAACGACGTCCGTTTCGGTAATAAACAAATCTAAAAATCGCCGCGTACGTGAGTGATCCGATAATATTTTCTTCGTGTGTGTGTGTGTGTGCGCGCGCGCATGTGTGTTGTTGTTGTTCTGTGTGTGTTTCGGGGAGGTGTAAAATCGGCGAAAATATTAAAATAAAGAATCCAAAGAGAATACCGAACTCTCTAACCTAAGTGGTTCGCCGAGGTCTGAGGTACTGTTTTTCATTAATTTTTACCCCCTCCCCCCCCCCGCCGTTGTTTTATTTCATCGTATCCCTCCTCCTCCCTCCCCCCCTAAAGGCCCAGCTACGTCGCCACCCCAAACCCCCCGAACCCCCCCGCCCCACCCCTTGCCGTAACCTAATCATAAACTGCTAGTGCTACCGCAGTCAGAGTCACAGCCAGCAGCTGAGTGCATAGCGTGTGTGTGTGCGCACGTAAGCAATGTAAGTAATGTAAGTAAGTGAGTGCGTGCTTCGAACATAACCTCATCTTTTTACAACGCCTTTTAAAGCAAAATACATACGATAATGATATTATTATTATCATCATCATTGTTACGTATTTACTTGAACACTTTAGAGAGAGAGGGAGAGAGAGAGAGAATAAATAAATATCTTGACGATTATTATTCGTAGATCGAGTGTTTTTTTTTTTTTTGTCTTTTTCTGTTCTATTCTTATTATTATCATTATCGTTCTCATTGTTTGTGCGGATACTGTGAAAAATTAGTAAACGTTACGCAGTGATAGAAAAAAACAAAAAAAAAACAAAAAAAAACAAAAACATAAACAAAATAAAAACAGTGAGAATAGGATAGACGAAACAAAAGAAAGATAGAAAAAAAAAAGAAAAAAAAAAAAAAGAAACGGAGAGATAAAGAAGCACTCCAGAGTTAAACGTTGGCCAAATTATATAAATACGTAAACAAAGGGAAGTACGAGGATATATATATTCGTTTCGGTGTATAAGTATAACAGTGAGACGTGCAAGGTTTGTGAATAAACTTCAAGGCAAAAGTTTTCGGATTAAAGACATTTCGGTGTTTATACATATAACTTATATACTAGTGCAATATACTGTATACACGAATGTTGTGGATCATAAACGAATACGAAAATAATATACGTTTAATATTGAAATAACCGTGTTAAAGACGCTCTATTCTCTTCTCTTCTCTTCTCTTCTCTTCTCTTCTCTTCTCATGGTTTATACTTGCAGACTTGACTTAATGTGATTTGAAAAACAAAATAATAATAACAAACTGTTTATCTGTGACGTCAAATAGGGATAAAACCGTTCTGCAATATTGTTGGATAAAAAAAAAAGGAACGGAGAAAAAATTTGTGCAATACGTGTTAGTGCAAAAGTCAGAAGAAAAATTTAAAGGAGACGTACAAGTGTGTTAGTGGAAACGAGTGATGTCGAAGAAACCATAGTGCAAATCTATATAAAGGAAGAAACAGAAGAAGAAAGAAAAACAAGGAAAAACAAAACGAAACAAAATCAAAACGCGCACACACGCGAGGGGAGTAGAGATATCGCATCTTTATTCTTCCTGTTTGTATCTCTCATACGGTAGTAAAGAACGAAACATAACAAAGAAAGAAAGACGATAATTATTACGCATCCTTGTAAAAGTGCCTAACTATTCGGATAGACAAAAGAGCCGCTTCGATCACGAAGACGAGGGGGAAAAGGGAAACGAAAACGAAAAGAAAAACGAAAACGAAGGTCGCAGACACCTTCTCGCGGGATTGCCTTACCTTAGGGGGTCCTAGGTAGATTTTTAATGGCTGTCGTAGGGCCAAGCCGGCACTCGCGGGTGTCCATGAGCGTGTCTATGTCGCTTATGCAGGGGGGTGGGGCCGGGGCTACCGCCGGTGGTGGCGGCGGTACGGCCGGGACTCATCCGGGGCAAGCGGTCCTTGCCGCTGCTGCGGCGGCTGCTGCTGCTGCCCAGGCCCCCCCGACTTATTATCATCCTGCTGCCCCCGCCCCACCGCCACCACCTCCGACACAGGACCCAGTCCAGCCTGACCGGCCCATCGGATACGGGGCATTCGGCGTTGTTTGGTAAGTTGTTTGACTTTTAGTTTTCCAAAATTTAATCTTCACAGAAAATGAAATAAAAAATACCATTTAGAATATGTGTACGTACCTCTTTTGTTTTCCTTCCTTGTCCCCCTTCGACCATTGTTGTCCTGTGAATATAATATGGGAGAGAGAGAGAGAGATCGGCTGCGTCGTTGCAGGTTGCGCTCTCGGCTTACTCTGCAGTTCAGACAACGTAGGTAGGTATATGTATAATGTGAATGCCCTGTGTCGATTTATCTCAACCAAGATCGTTCTTTGTGCGTGAAAAACCTGCTTAGAATACTAATATGTGAAGCAGAAGATGAAGCAGAAGATGAAGCAGAAGATGAGATGAGAAGAGAAGAGAGAACGCGCCCGGTTTCTTATATACTTATACTACTCTATGTACAACAACAAAACTACATACACATCGAGGGCTAAGGATCAGAAGGGCGTAACCCACAGAAAACTGCGAATGCTGCCATAATAAGGGCTCGCGTGTTGAATTTTAAGACATACGACCTTATGGCAGCAAATTCAACAAAGTCCAAAAAATGTGGGTTACGCCCTTCTTGTTTATCACAACGCATGTTGTTGATGCTGTGAGTTGCGATTGGCCAAAAAGCACACAGTAATTAAAAAAATTAATCTAATCTTCCGAAATTCGAAGAATTTTTTCGAATACTATATACATATGTATATGAGAAATGATTGCGTTACGATATTATAAATAGAAGATAAAAGTAAAAGCTTTACATAACTTATAATGCCTAATGCCTATACCTACCTGTACCTACTTCGGAGGAGTGAATTTAAAAGCTGTTGATATAACGAAATTGAAGGTGTTTTCATTCTCTACCCTAAAATAGTTGCTGCTTGGCGCTGCTCTACCGAACGATTTTACCCGCAATAAATATTGATCTTAGAATGTATATCTTATAACGGTTCAGTGACCGCCGGTATACATTTTAACGGTTAAGAAAAAAATATGAAAATGCGTAATCAATGTCATTAATATTTACTGCGGGTTATTATTCGTTATTGTTATATTATTGATGATTGTATACGGGGAAAAAGGAAACGCGAAAGGAAAGAGAGAAGTAGCTATATGTACAATGTACTACATACAAGTTCGATTTTAAAATTTTCATCTCCTAAACCTCAACTTCAAAATTAAGTCCTTCGTGATTTCTGGTAACCAGTTGTTGTCACCTAATCCCTAATCCGGAACGTCGATATATATTTATATATTAACATACACCGCAAAAGTTTCGCGCGGTAAAATAAGTCTCAAAAGTCGTCAGAGCTATAAGTAAGAATAAGAGATCTATGCTAGGATTACGCGAGATTTAGACGTTGACAGTTTGGATTTAAATCCTTCCTTATCTCTCCTTTTACTTTCACCATACTGAATTCATTCTTTTAACTTTTTTTTCTTCTCCTATTTCTTTGTTTTGTCAACTTTTTGTTTTGTTTTTACTTTCAATCGCGAAGAGAGAAGTTGGAAGAAAGAAAAAAAATGACATTTTCTCATTTCGATAAGTTTTCGCCCGCTGGGTATGACCTCTACCACCGTTACGATTCTTATTTTTTTTTTGTTTTTTTTTTTTTTTTTGTAGTGTGACTAAGTATTTCAAAAGCGCGTATTAATATCTGTGCACAAATCGAGTGCATCTGTTAATATAATTTCACGATTTTCTCTGATGATAACTGAATCTGTAATAATAAAAAAAAAAAAAGTAAAATAAAAATGCATAATTTTCAAAAAACTAACCACTCAGCCACTTTCTGCCAACATGGAGCAGTTATCCTCAAAGTTTAATTCCGATCGGCTGTGTGGTATAGGAGAAATTACCAATCGCGTTTTCGAGGTGATCTGCAGAACGTGTGTATCGCAGTCCCCCTTAACCTTTTATGGCATCATCATGGCCGCTATTTTCATTAAATAACTCATATTTTTCGAAAATATCACAACGAAATTATTGTTAGACGCGATTAAAGCGTTTTCACCTATGCCTATATACATACCTACACCTATACCCATGATGACGTCGCGGTCGTGTTTAGTATACGTATAGAAAGTAAAGAGACGCGGAGGTTGGTGTATCGTCGTCATAGCAACGAACGGCGGTGACTTTCGGAAGATAAGTAACCCGACGCTGCTGTCCCTGCTGTTGCTGTTGCTGCTGCTGCTGTTGTCGAATTGGAGGGTTCAAGACGCGCCTCAGCGTCTGCGCTTGGTGTTCAGGCGCGCCGGGTGCGTGCGAATGAACGATAACGCGGTGGCGGGCGAGCGAGATATACCTGTCCGCCTTATAGTCGGTGTAGACTGTAGAGTGTAGACGACAGGCAGTAGCTGAAGCCGAGGTGGAAGCAGCTGAGGCTCCGTTTAGGCAAACATGCGGAAGCGGATGTAGAATCATCTTATGAGCGAGATGGTGCTTTTGTTGTTGTCTTTTTCTTTATATACCAATATACATGTACGATTTCATTCCGTCGACCTTATAATGAACAAAAAAAAAAGTGCTCAACGTGCTCACAATCATGAAATACTTACCTTATCTCCATACAGGGTGATTCAGGCCGAGTGGGTCGTATTTCGAGGGTAGATTCACCGTCAAAATTTAAGACTAAATTTTCTTCACCGAAAATTCGAGGGACCAATAGAGTTTTTGAGCTATGTAAGATCTTACAGTTGCCTAATCATGTATAGAGCCGTATAGGTCGCATGTGTAGGCGCAGAACAACGCTCAACTTATACATTCGTGTTCAGCCCTGTCCGTGTCACCTATATATACCCTACATACGTATATATTAGTAGAAAGAGAGGGGCGAGGGGGTAAACAAGAGTGCGTTTACACCGCGAAGCGGAAGTTCGATAATTGCCTTGAATCGAATCGGAATTGTCCCCGCAGTACATGGCAGTGGTTAGAGTACCGAGGAGGAAGAGAATCCAAAGACTCGATATAGGTATATACTATCTAAGTATACACATATACTTGCAGTATATGTAGATCCGCGGTGCAATGCACAGAATTTGAAGTAGCGGGCGGTATAGCTATATATATATATTAGGGTGGGCCAAAAAAAAAAGAATAATTTTTTTTTCTCATCTACCATGAAAATATCGTTCAGGAAGACGAAAAATAAATCCTGTAAAAGTTTAAGCTCTTAATATTAATATTAAGAGGTGGCGTTTAGTGATTATCGATTTCCCATTTAAATAACACAGGAATTTTTTTTTTTTTATTCGGAATTTTATTCCGTTTCAACGAATCAGCGTGTGATAAAAACCAATACATATTCTTGTAGGAAATTGAACGATCTCCAAAAAAGGTCTGATATGATTTTTCGCTAAGTCGAAAAAAAAAAAGGAAGTTGAAGTCATCATATACCGTTTGAGGTTGAACTTTAACCTTGAATAACTTCTAATCGAGTGGACTTAGCGAAAAATCATATCGGACCTTTTTTGGAGATCGTTCAATTTCCTACAAGAATATGTATTGGTTTTTATCACACGCTGATTCGTTGAAACGGAGTAAAATTCCAAATGAAAAAAAAAAAATTTCCTGTGTTATTTAAATGGGAAATCGATAATCACTAAACGCCACCTCTTAATATTAATATTAAGAGCTTAAACTTTTACAGGATTTATTTTTCGTCATCCTGAACAATATTTTCATGGTAGCTAAGAAAAAAAAAATTATTCTTTTTTTTTTGCCCACCCTAATATATATATATATATATATATATATATATATATATATATATATATATATATATATATATATATAGGTACTGCCGTTGTTACCCCGGGAAATGCATATTGCAACAATATAAGTATACCTACCTACATATTTCATAAACTCATTGACATGACAAATCTAATGATTCGACAAATTAAAAAAATTTTATATTATAATATCTGGGTACAACAGTTTTTATTTTTTTATTTTAGTTATTTCTTTTCGAAAAAGTTCCTATTCAACGCTGAATAAATTTCCGAATTTGTTTGAGACGGTTTAGAATTTTTTTGAAACTTTGAAGTTTAGAATATTAGAATTCCGGAAATCCAGAACTCCGAAAGTCCAAAGATTCCAGATTTTTTTTTTGTCTAATTCTCAAAATTACGGAAACTAATTTAAACTGATTTTATCTGATCCAATCGATATAATACTTCATGATTTCATAAATAATTGATAGGATTCAGAAACTTTTCTGAATCCTTAAAGTAAATCTGAAGATGATTAATTCGACCCGTTGGTGTCGTTGGTTTCGATACGATCAATAATACAGCCCGAGTTATTAAATACGGAAAGAATATACATACCTACATGCGTGCTCTCTAAATTTGAAAATAGTGGAATTAGTGATCTTCACTAATTCAAATTTAGAGAGTGCAGAATTTCAAGTTTCGGAATAATTTTGAACCTCGGGTTGTTCTTCGTTTCAAAGCTTTTCAAATCGGCTATCTGTACTTTCGGGGAAATACTCTTTCTGAAAAAGAAAGAAAACTGCGAGTTGGTGATATTGAAATTCGGAATTTTCACCGTTCGGGACTTTTGAAATTCGCAACTTCAACCCGGCTCCAGATTCTTTGATATTTTTTACCCGCGTCGGGAGGGCTATACACACTTTAGTTATGTGAAATGCTAGTTATACCGCGTTGATACAAAGGAAATATGCGGCATGTATATATACTACCTGTACCTCGCGACTTAAGGTATACCAGTTCAAATTCCTTAACCAAAATCTTCTACTTCTATGTATATGAGTATATTTCAATAACACGTATAAGCATATAGGTAATATATACCTATGTAAAAGGCGAACCCGCGGGCTAAAAATATTATAACATTAAACTACTGCTAAACTGCACAGAGTTCGGTGCCTATACCCACCCAGGCTACTAAATAGTAATCAAAGACGAACCGAGAACGACTGTACACTTTACAGGTACAGGTACAGGTACACGTATACCTTACACGTACCCAGCTATTATACGGTTCGCATAATTTAAATCAATTTATATTACCTACATAGGTAGTGATTTAAATTTTCTCTTCAATTAAATGGTTTCTTTCCTTTTTCATACACGCATGTATCTTTTCAAATTGTGTTTTACAATATATTCATTAAAACTGTTTAGAGCTATCAATTACATATTATTTTTAATTGATTAATTGAAAAGGAGAAAAAAATTGGAAAAAAGAATTTAATCAAAACGAATACGTGAAAAATGATGTTTTTTTGTTGTTTTTTTAAATCGACTTTCTTTCGTAATACATATTGGTTCTGTTTTCCAAACTTGCTACACGTATCCACGTAGATGTACGATATTGTGTCTTCTTCTTGGAGAGAGAAGACAAATGAAAAGGTAAAAAGTATACCGCGGAACAATGTGATTTTCTCTTCGATTCGGTTCGTGGATATACAATATATTTAACATATAAGACATGCGGACGATATGGTGAATCATTTTGCTGCTTGTACGAAAGATTCTTACACATGCACACGCAGATGCATTTATATAATATACATATGTATATATACATACATACATGTATGCATGTACGTATATATACTTGGTACATAGAAAAACGGGAAGTGCAGCCGGCCGATGCACCGGAAGTGTATAAAGTTTCCCTCCGTCGTTTTCTCTACGAGGGATCGACGCGACGCGTCGCGACACTTGCTGCACTTCGTTATACCGAAGTATGTAGATATACGTGTATATACTGCATACACCTTCAACTGCATCTTCAATGTATACCTAGATGAAATATTTTAGCCTAATTTGATTTTTTATATATACCTAGTATAACAATACCCCTCGAGAGATTCGTCACGAATTCTGAATCACCCTGTATATGTATACATACATACATATACATATATGCATCTACATAATATTAGTATGTCACACATATGTATATATGGTGTATCTTTTTTACCGTCTCCGCGACACGTGAGCTACCATTATTCCGCAACGTCATATATATATATATATATATAAATGAGTAATGGGAATGCATGCAGCAGCAGTAACAGCAGGTGAAGTAATCGAGGAAAGGTGGTTCGCGGTGATGATTGATTCACTGTCTTTCTTGAGTCAGTGAATCACGTTCAACCGATGAATCACATCATCAGGACCGTGTAAATAATGTAGCAGGTACAATGACAACAATAGCAGATCCCAGAAAATCAAATTTACAAGAGCGGTAAGAAAAACTAGTTTCTCGTTTCAAAAAAGACATCGAAATTATGTCGGCCGTGAAATTTGGCACCAAAAAAGGCGATTCTTGTGACGTAATCGTCGTATTAATTTTTTTTCAATCAAGAATTCAATTTGAAAACTTAAATGAACCTAAATGATTCAGAATTCGTGACGAATCTCTCGAGGGGTATTGTTATACTCCTGGTCAAAATTGGGGATCGAAAGTTATATCTTCACCCATTTTTCCGAAAACTGATATCGCGTGTCTAATGGCAAAAGGTCGTAAGCGCCAAAAAAAAAAAAATCTTGTTTTTGGTGGCAAAATCTTATTCATGCAATATTACATCTTTTGGGTATATCCGCAAAAAAAAAATTTTTTTGGCGCTTACGACCTTATGGCATTAGTCACGCGATATTTTTTTTCCTTTTCACGAAATTTCAGCTCCTATAATAATATAATCGTTTCTATGGTATAAAATAACACTCCGAAAAATTTATCCGTCATAAAACCCCGGGGAGTTATACCAATCATGCAAAAAAAAAAGAAAAAAGAAAAAAAAGAGAAACAAAAAAAAAGATATACGTAATATTGAAAGGCTGCGTGCAAGTACACGATCGTCTACTTAAATAGAGCTTTATGCAAATCGGTCTTGTGCCTCGATGTACGCCACGTGTCGGATATATTGGTCCCCAATCATCAACCCCATAGGACAACCATATACCTACTATACTCTAGGCTCCCCGGTTTTTGGCTCGCGCTTCAAGTTCAGTTTTGAGTTAGCTAGGAGCTAGAGGCTGAAGGCAGCTGTTACGGGCAGGTGAGCACGCAGCTGTCCCTCGAGATGGGTTCTGTTCAGTTCTGTTCAGTTCGTTCCTCTTCTCTCTTTCCTATGCCGCAGCATAGGCACAGGCGCAACCCGCGTAGATAACGCGTCATGGGTGTCTAACTAACTTTGGGTTTTCCGCGTTCTGCCTGCTGGCATCGTCGACTATTATACTCATACACGTCCTCCTGGCTCCTGGCTCCTGCCTCCTGGACCTGGAACATCCCCCTTCCTCCTCCGACTAGAGTGAGTCGTGCGCCATCTCGTCTATTGATCTGCGAGTCAGCCAAAGGTTTTTCGGTCCGCTACGTCCGCGTCCTGCCTCTGCCTGCCCGGCTTGTTCGCCTTACTCCTAAATTGCTGCAGGGGGTCGAGTTTGACCGCAGATATCGCCCTAGTCCCCGAGGAATTTCTACATATGAGACTTCGATTCCATATCTCGGCAACTCTCTATATCTATCTATCTATCTATCTATCTATCTATCTATTTCCCTTATATCTCTCGCTCTCCGTCTCTCTTATATACTTCGCGCAGATTGACCCGGAAGAAAATGAGGAGAAAGGAAGCCGATTTTTTTTTTTTTTTTTTTTTTTTTTTTTTTGGGGGAAAAAATAAATCGAAATCAAAATCGCATCGAATAAAATGATCACATATCCGCAATTTAATTATTGAGAAATTTATATTATACCTGTTATTCCGGAAGTACCTATATGTCACAGGTAGGTATACATTCAGGGTCATTCAAGTTGAGAAATTCTTTCTTCAATTTCAATTAAGAAAATGGTCGAATCAAAAGGCTCGTTGAGTGTATAGGTTTTCAAAATTTACAGACTGGTGCAGTTTATATGCAGCCTGCAGCAGCGACATACGGTAGACACGATGCCTTTTAACTGCTGTACTAAACTACTATACCTACTATACTACGTACTGGGGGGACATGAGAGACTGACTGAGGAGTAGGTACGAGACTCATGGTAAGGGGGCATGGAAATCCCACTTCCGGAAGGGGTTATTTTTTTTAATAACACGATCTGTGCGGTGCACTGCAATGATCACTCTACGCGACGGTCTGTGCACATGTGCCATATGTGGCCATAGAATCGATATATATATATATATATATATATATATATATATATATGTGGCAGAACGTGACGATAACAAAATTCATCATTCTACTCTGCGCTTTACTTAATTTCTAATTTCTAATTTCGACGAGAAGAAAAGAAGAAAAAAACAGAAATTTTTTTTTTTTTAAATTTTGAACAAAAAAGCAAAAGATTCAAAATTTGTTAAAAAAAAAGAAACCTGCAAAAAAAAAAGAAAAAATTACGGACTAAATCCAAGGGGTCGAGGGTTAGACCCGGGTCGACATATATCGCGTGTCTAATGGCAAAAGGTCGTAAGCGCCAAAAAAAAAAAATTCGTTTTTTTGGTGGCAAAATCTTTTTCATGCAATATTACATCTTTTGGGCATATCCGCAAAAAAAAATTTTTTTGGCGCTTACGACCTTATGGCATTAGTCACGCGATATATATATATATATAGCTATATGAGTGATTTTCGACGTATCTACTTCATATTGTCGGGACTAGTTGAACTGATGAGGTGTCACCCATGACGGTCAGTGAATCGAGTGTCATATATATATAAATATGTGTATATGTACATACATGTACAATGTACATACCTACCGCTTAACAACGTGGCTAATAATAACTTCCAAGGAGACGATTCATCGATCGGAGGTGGTGGGCTTGCTCGTTGTAATCAATTATTAGTTTTTTTTTATTTTTTTCAATTTTTTATATGTAATACATATTTTTATTTATTTTTTCCTTATTCTCATAGCGTCGCATGATATTTACAATTTTTTTTTAATATATAACGAAAGTTCCAATAAAAAATTATAGTAGCGGTATTATATAGAAGTCGTGCGTACTTTATATCTATGTATACCCATATATAACATCCATGTGTATAAATCCGTGCAGTAAAACGCAAAAATAGGCACATAGCATACATACCTAAGTTGTTTGACGGTCTATACTTCAAAGCCGCACACACGCTTATAAAGACTACCGAGGATTTCCATTTGACCCGAGAAATTGAGTTACAGATCACAATTTTCTTTACTCTCTTTTTACCTACTCTTCGCGGCGCGGTTGGTAGCAGAATTCGCGAAGAGGAGGTACGCAGGGAAGAAGAAGAAGAAAAAAGAAAATTAAAAAGGAAAAGGGAAATGGAAATGGGAAAGAGAAAAACTATTCTGTATATATAGCAGCAAGCAGAGAACACTCGCCTTATATCGGACTGATCCTTAACGTTATATGAAAATTATGGGATGCAGGGTGCGCAGGGTTGAGTCCTTGCTGAGAGGATCCTATGTCCTGCAGACGATAGAATTTAACTTATATAATCCGTCTTAATTAGTTTATAATAAAATTATAATGAGGGACCGGCGCAAGTATGGGAATTTAAATATTTTACTCTTTGAGAAAAGATGTGAACGGTTCTTTTTTTTTCGAAAGTGCAGCGACTCTCTCCTCTCTGTCTCGAAAAAAGAATAGAAAAAAAGACAAAAACAAAAAAAATACAGTAGGGCTAAAAATGGATGAATCAAATAACCGATGAATAATTTTTCGACTCATGTATCAGTAGATATATGCATACAGCTATACCTATAGAGATGTGTCAGATTAACCGCAGTATCAGGGTAAAAGGTGAAAGCAATCCAAAGTCGTAAACACGATCAAAGTGATCCGATGAAATCAAATAATTTTTGATACGAAGAGAAGTGCTGCGGACTATAACTCTGGCTGGCTTCTGCCCAATATTCTCTCCTCGATCTTCGTTATACTATATAGATACCTACGTCTATACGGGTCTGATTGCCAACGGATATCAAACTTCTATAGAAACGGGAAATGAACAGAAAAAAAAGGAGGAACTGAAAACTAGAGAAATTTGAGGGATTAGATGACTTACATGTACATATACATAGAATATGTATGAAACCACTGGTTGGCCACTTTCCACTCAACGTTTTTTTTTCGCAATGCTGTTAAAAAAGGTCAAGATTACTGTTACTTTTTTTGGAAACGGAAGCCCCGATGTATTCGCCAAAAAATGATGAAAAAATGTTTGGAAAAATTGGTGATTTTGCGGAGAACAAGTTTATAACACAGATTTGTTGAATTTAGCTTTGAAGATGATTATTCGCCCTTAAAAACGAAATAGGAAAAAATTGGCACTTTTAATTTTAGGGTCAGAAATGAAAAATAAATTTTGTTTCGCCATAGCCACGAGTCGAAATCACTAAATATCTTCATAATATCGGTCGACAATATTCATTTATTGTTCATAAGTTGACGCGTTCAGGGGGAAGCATATCAGGGTACGTCGGTTCGCAGAGCATTCTATCCTAATTTTCTTAACTTCACTGTCGGAGAAGCAGAAAAAAATGAAAACGAAAATCAAGAAGATTTCGAAACCTTGAAACCTGTAGAACGACGTGGTATTACAGAGAAAGTCATTCACCGCTATTCAGCTAGTCGAAATCATACTTGAAACTCACTGGCAAAAAACTTTGTGACCGCGCACAAACCGGAGTCTGGCATTTTCAGAAGGTAACACGTGAGAAATATGGTGACTATGGGCTTTGAACAAGCAGACAGAGCAATTGGACCGAGTTCATGTCAGTACTAAAGTAACGCAGCACTCTGGAGCGGACAAACATGGGTATGTCAGTTCCGGCACTTTTCCTCAACGAATTCTGCTCCGTTTTACGATCCCGAAGAATCGCCACTTCGACAAATAGGTATAACAAGAAATGACACCATTCGCGAAATTCTAAATTATTTGAAAATCATTCGCAGGTATATAATGCAGTAACGGTTTTTGTCCAAAAATTAATTCGAACATAAAAATTTGACAAAGACACACAAGTGTGTCGGTTTTGGTACTCTACTCTTCTATTCTTTATCGAAAATTCGTTCATGGCGTGACTCCACTTTTTTTTTTTTTTTCGCCACCACGACCAAAAATCAAAAATCAAAAATCAAAAACTCAGCATTATAGTCGATACCTATAAGTATAAAATAACAGAACAAATTCGATTTTCATATTTCTGTGATGAAAACAAAAAAAAAAAAAAAAAAAAAAAAAAAAACAGTCTATTTTTGGCGACGATTGTCACAAGGTGATTCTAGTGTGTAACGGTTTGAAACCATACTATAAACTTTGGCTTTCACCGCAACGTGTTAAATTCGACACACTAACGAACCTGCGACACGGGTTTCAATGAATAAATATGCATGTATGTTTTTGTTTTTTTTTTTTGTTTTTTTTTTTATAAATAAAATGAAAAGCAAACTGGACGGCTTCGATTTCCCTCAATCTGGTAAAATTCAAAGCCTCAAAGGTCCCGCGCGTGTATACCTGCAGCATATACTATGCTCAATTAAATTTCAATCACTTTAACCGTTTGAATGATTTTGAAATTCAAAATCGATGTATTATATATGTCAGTGCAAAAACTTTGCTCTCTTATCCGCGAGTCTGATATATATGTTACGTATCCAAGATATGGCACTATACCTAATCATAAAGAAGAAGAAGAAGAAGAAGAAGAAGAAGAAGAAGAAGAAAAAAAAAACAGGAATAACCTTTTCTTTTTTCTTCCCAACAATCGAGCCTTTTTATAATTACTGCATTTAAAAAAAATTGTACTGTATGCGATTCCGAAATTGTAATTCAAATATTAGGTAGGTACCTATACGATTGAAATTGTTCGAGTAATCTTGATGGATGAATACCTTCGCGATATTCACTTGGAAAATCATAATTGGAACATAGTTGGAAAAATGTCGGAAAAACAAAATCCAAAGTTTCTCAATTTTCACTCTTTTCGCCTAGTTTAATGTTCTCCGGTATAAATGTTTGGATGTAATACATATAGAAAAGCGTAGTATATAGTACAAGGGCAGAGAAGGAAGGGTGTATTGCGGGGGCAGGGGGAGAAAACGGGATCAACCCTCTCGAGGGGGGGGGGGGGGGGGTTTGGGAGATGGCGGGAACCGGTGCGATGGGGTCGCACCGCGGTTCCCGTGACGTCATTTGGGTTGGGGAGCGGGTGGGGCCAGGGATCGATGCTCGGCTAGCAGCTCCGGGGACGGCGGGGGACGAGACGGGAACGACGGGTGTAACGAGCCGCGTGCGGGGCAGGCGTCTCGACGCCGTCGTCAACGACGGCCACACGATTCTAGAATCCATCTGGCCGGATGCTACTCCACTCTTTCTCTCTATTTCTCTCGCATCCTTATTGTATCTCAATCTCTATTTTCTTTTCAATAATTCAACCCCCCCCCCCCCTCCCGGCCCCCAAAATTGAGAAAAAAATGAATTCTGAGGCGACACATTTCAGCAAAATAATCACGCGTTAAAAAAGACCCGCGTCGGAGTTCCCACGCGACTACCGAAGCCCATCAATAAGCGAAACTATAGCATAGGTTCGTTTGGTTAACCGCAAACGAACTGAGAAACCGAGTAGGTGGGTATAGTGTAGTGGACTAGGTAGGTAGGTATGTGATGCGATGTAGGGTATTATACTGAAGAAGGAATTTTGTAGATTGAATCTACCAAGGGCATTGGCAATGATCAGGAAACGGGTTCCCCCCCCCCCCCCCCCGAGTTCTAAAGGTCGTTTTAGCAGCAATGTGTCAGTACCTACCTCTGCAAAACCGATCTCCGTGTTTCAGGCAATGACTTTTATGGCTTCTTTTGAAATTGGTATCTACTGCACAAAGAGATCAGTGCTGCAGTCTATGGAAACAAATCGAATGCGAATAAGACGAAGAAACAATCTCGAGGAGTCGGATGATGCTATGCAGTGAATTATCACGTTTCGAGATGATTGAGGAAAAACTCATCATTCATTCGGTTGCGGATGTTTCACAGCGATCTTTTTTATCTCAGGCATGCGCTTCGTCTCACGACACCTGCACGTTCACTGCAAGATGAAATGTCAAGTACATATCAATTGACATGATGCAGTGTAACGTCAAGCAGGATCCTTTTACTGTTCATATAGTATGATGATTCGTCATTTTTCTCGGTACTTATCCGTAAAATTCTTGTTTTTCGACGAAGACCACTCATCGGCCGCGGCATTCGCCAGCGCAATATGTACTAGTCACTGTTTTTTTAAGGAAACTAAAAGGCGACAATGTGGAAAATGAATGGATTCTGTTGTTAATCGCCGTCGCGGTCTGCAGTATTGTAAAAACACAAGATAACGAGACTGCAGAGCGAGGATCATGGCCAGTTTGATGACCCATCGGCAGACATGGTTCTCTTCGGTAAACCCGATCGACAAGATAAACACCGTCAGCTGCAGGCGAGTTTGACAAGATATCAACTATCTGGTTTCACATCAAACCCGACATTTTCGTTTCAATTAGCCTTGGTTCCAGCTGCGGCGGTCAATGGTCACTACTCACTCACTCGCTCACTCCTCTGTACTGGTCATCTCCACTGATGTGTGCTGCACCTCGACTAAACTGATATCACCTTGATTCATACGTCGCTATCTACTCGCATTACCATACGAAGTGCTGCTGCAGACCAGAGAACACTGGGAGGTAGTTAGAAATTGTATACTGCAATTGGAAGAAGTGGAAAAAATGTGTATATGTTGTATACATGTACACAGAGAAGGAAGAGAGGGTTTAATGGTACCAAATCGTTGTGCCTTGATACTGACCGAGCAAAAACTAACAGCAAATCGGATTTTCTTTAGATCCTTTTAAACGGAAGCTGTTGCAGAACCAGAGCTGCAAAACCATGATGTGGTAGTTTAGAATACTTAAACGTGTCGGGGTAGTGATATACGTACTGGATATGCACACCGTGAACTGTGTACACATAGAGTGCGCACCCTTTGCGAGGTATAAGGTAGGTAGGTAGGCAGGGTACCACTGAATCAACAAGTTCGCGTTATCGCTGGTTTGCGATCCCCCGCGAGATTTCTCTCCCTCTATTTCAAACCGTGATGCAGGAATCGTTTGCACAGATATTATATGCACCCGGTGAGAGAGAGAAGGAAATAGAGAGATATTGTTGCAGGCTTTTAAACCGAAAGAATTGGCTAGGAATTACCGCCGTCAAGGTGATTCCCCCGATGACGTCAGTTCCTTGGGAATTGAATAGAGCTAATCAATCCGGCTTCAAATCATGTTTTTCATTGATTAATTGTATACCAAATGCCGTTTCGATCACGTATTGACGTAGGTATGTAATCTAATCAGTGAACTTACACAATATTTCATAGGCGAGCTGCAGCCCGTAATCAATTGATTCGTACATGATTGCTCTGTCACCGATCATCCGAAACTAGTGAAATTTTACATGAATATTCAACAAATTGCATCACATACGTGGGAAGCATCTTCTTTTCAAACATTCAATTCGTTATTCATAATCGTCACGTTTATCATCCCATTTATGCATCAAAGTGCGATAAAAGATGATTCGGGGGAAAATGCGATACCTATACGTGTTCGTTGGAAATAAAAATGACCCAAAAAAAAAAAAAAAAAAAATAATAATAATTAATGAATATCGTGCGATCGGTGAAGAAGTTTTCCCCAAACTAATCACCTCGCAAGTTTACACCTCTCGCGTAATTCGTTGACGGTGCAGATCGTGATGATACATATATTCGTGGAAATGATTCGCTGTGGTATTGCTGGTTTCATCGGGGTCTATAATTCGGACGACTAGACTGAGAGAGACGCGGATACATAATATCGGGGGTCAGTTACCGGCCGACTAGGTACATGCTATACTAGACAGATTCATGGCGACCATTACGCGAGGTTCATATCCGTACGATTTATGTTTATCACTGGTGGACCTAGAGCACTCATCCGTCCTATCCTGCTGCTGCAGTCTCTAACTAGCTGCTCTCGTCTGCTGTCGACGACGCATCGCTGTCTGATTGAGATTTGCTTTGCTCAGTGCACATATATACCAATTAATTGGTAAACTGAACTGTACAACTACAACCGCTGTATGTATATATCATATACACGGGGTATTCCACGTGAACCGGATCGGTTTTTGGCAACAAAAAAAAGGATAAAAGGGGAGGCTGGAAATTTTATCACTTCTTCGTGGCACTTCGAAGTAATTTCGTTGAAAATTTCAAGGCAATCCGTGAGACCCTTCAAGTAGAAAAAAAATGGAAACACATTTTTCCCAAGTTTTACATGCTTCGCCGGTTTTTGGAAAAAAAAAAAGAAGAAAAACGGGAGGCTGAAATTTTGATCACTTCTTAGTGCCACCTCGAAGTAATTTCGGTGAAAATTTCAGGGCAATTGGTGAGACCCTTCGAGTAGAAGAACAAAGAAATCGCATATTTCCAAAGTTTGACATGTTTAAGAATTTCAAAAATAATTGAAGTGCTACATATTTCGAAGGAGCTCATTCATGCGCGTAGAATGCACTATGGGAAGTTATGATTTTTTTCATGCATGGCTGAGATGAGGGGAGTTGAAAATGTAGTAATTAAATTTTTGGTATAATTATGACAGCGATATAAATTGAACCAATTGGTTTCATGCTCTGTAACTGTTGGGGACACCTCATGTAGTAACAAGGAATCTGAATCCGCATTGGCGTCAAATTCGATGACCTCCGGCCAAAAACCGATCACGTTCACGTGGAATACCCCATATGTATAATGAAACGGAATAAAAAATGTCGATTTGTTTCGGCATATGAATGGAACAATTTTTACTTCTATAGGTACCGTCTTCTCGTTTTTCATTTTTCAAACTTTTTCTTTTTCTGTTTATTGCGGAAAACGTTAGTTCGCGTGTTTAGAGAACTCCGACGAACGCGTTGAACTTCTGAAAGGAATACTGGCGTTCACCCTAGTCATACTGTGCAGCCATAACTCACCAGTGGAAACGTCCGAAAACTAAACCCCTGCGTTTCGTTCCTTTTCTTTCCTACCCTCGTTCGTTCGTCCATTCGTTCCTTTCGGGTCTCGAGTACAGCCGTATACCTACTAGCTTCCCAAACGCATAATTTTCCGCCCCTATACCACTACGGGGGTGGTTTCTTTCATTCTTAACCCCCCGGCCTAGCTGGGCCCCACTTTCGTTTATGCTTTCTTTCCGGGTGATCCGGGGATCTCGAGTGAATAGAATGGCCGCTATGCCGGAAAACTCTTCGTTCTAAGTATCTATAAGCATTAAGTACACGAATCTGCATACGAATTTTTCAAAATTATTACCCATCACTGCATCCGCGTCATGGGCGAATAACAGAAAGAGCAACCCTTGAAAACATATCACAAAAGTTGGATGTTAGAAGCCAGTGCTTTCTTCTCGCTTGAAAGTGAAAAGTATACGTGTAGGTATACGCTGGCTATCTATTTACTTTGGATAAGTTGCAGGTCTGCAAGGTATAGGTTTTTACAAGGTAGATACCTACCAGCTATCTATTCTACTTCAACGAAGACTTTGCTTTAGCTGCACCCAAGCAGCGTGCTTTAAAAATTCACACCACTACTTTTCTGAGTGCGAATCTGACTTATTCAAGTTGCTACACCTCCGCGGGATTGTTGAACAGTAGATTCGAGGTTTAAAGTGAAATCTGAAAAATTCGCGACGTAGTTAGTTTTTCGGTTTTTCTATATTTTCATAATTTTGCTTCGCTTCGCATGCTGCAATCTAGGTTCCGTTGGGCGATATAGAAAAAGTACAAATCATTCTCGTCTCGTTTAGAAGCGATTATCTTCATTCATGCAGTAAATAATTCATTTAACATTTCAAATCACGGTCGAATCACGTTTCTCAAATACTTAGTCGACGCTGAAGATACTTTGAAGTACTACGTAAAATAATTCGCTACAAAAATGATGAAAACGTGTAAATAATTCGAAATTAGGAATTTGAAAACTTAAATTAAGGAGCATTCTGATTTTTAGTTAATTTCCGTTTTTTGAATTTCAACTTTTTTCAAAAAATATCCTAAGACGGATGCGACCAGCTTCTGATTTTCATTGTTAAATTAGTCATTTTTAAAACTCTTCCCAAAATTAATGTTCATTATTAATTTTACGAATGACAAAAAGTCGTACAGTCTCGCTTGAATTACGACCTTCTGGAATTAATTTTTCGCGTAAATCGATGCGAAAAAATAAATGATACGAGTTTTTTTTTTTTTTTTTTATATATAAAAAAATGGCAAACGTTCGTATTTTCGTAGTTTTGCTTAATACGACTTTGTGCCATTTTATAGACACGCGATACGATTGCGATATCCAACTTCCCTCAATGGCTTGAATCGCAGATAAATGCGATTAGACAATAAAAAAAAAATAACAAAATAACGAATCATTTATTTCCTTGAAAATTTCTATTCAACCCCCGAGGTCGCAGATATACCTATAGCTCATATTTACTAGGTACTACTCACCTAGATGCCCTTATTCTACTCGTTTACTAATTTATATAAGGGATTAAAGTCGCGATTGTCGTCGTATAGCGTGGGCTTCCCCACGGACCTTGGCACGTTTACGTATATCGCGAAAGAACTCGGTAGGTATACCTACGCGTTTCTCGAGCTACATATATATATATATATATATAGCTGTTGCACTGCAGTCTCAGACTTTATATTAGACCTGGCTGCTATTGCTATGTTGCACTAGACAATTCCCGTCACGAAACTGCACCTCTGCAGGCGAACCTTTTTACCTTATTCGTATTTTTACGTGGGTGTGTATATAACATAGGCGGTGGGTATATACCTATACCTATACCTATGTACACATACAATAACCAAAGCTATACGGAATAACGGGCGAAAAGTAGCTTAGTAGAGAGACAGAAAAAGAAAGAGAGAGAGAGAGAGAGAGAGAGATGACGCGAAAAGTAAAAAAAACAAAATTTGAAAAAAATGTCGATCAACGATCTACTACACTGTAAAAAAAAAATTGTGAATTTACAACACATTTATGGAAGCCAATATGCAAAAGTTTTGCAAAATTACAAATTTGGCGTAGCAAAGTGAATTGCTAAGCTTGTTCTGTAAATTTCCAAATAATTTTTTGTTTTTGCTGAACTTTTATACGAGAAACACAAAAATTGTACTTGAATTCACAAAATTGTTTGGAATACCGATAAAAAAGTTTTGTATAATTACTATAACCGATTGGAATTTTGGTTAGATGTTTTGCCTATTAGCTTCCGAAACATGCTTTGTGGAACTAGCATAGAAATTTCTAACAGTGTAGGTATACACATGCACATGTCATAATGAGAATTGAAAATAGTGTAAACGTATAGTTACGCAGACATCTTGCTGCGGGGTATTGTCGACCCTGCTGCAGCACTGCAGTCGTATAGTTTATATTTCTTTGTGTACACAGGATGCATTTATAAACCTGAATTTACCTGCCACCCTCGCCCTTGCACTTCATGGATCACGCGATGAAAAAAAAAAACGAAAAAAACGAAAAAACCGAGAACGAAATAGCGGAGGTGGTAGCGTCGCCGAGCACCTGGTCGTCCGCGTCCCACGTCGTCCTTGTATAGAGAAAATACAGGCAGAACTACATATATAGTTCGAAAATAAAGAAAAATGAGGAAAATGAACTGCAGCAGGTAGGTAGCAGATCGTTTCGGCTACATTACTTCTATGCTGCCCCTATACCGGGCTTGGGTTTGGGTTTGGGTCTCCTTTTGTCAGGATTTCAAGTTTACCTACCCCTGGAACTAGAGAATATCAGGGTTCTTATTTTTTCTATGAAACCTTACCGAGATCCGAAAAATCTGGCTTTCTTGTTGGGATTATAAGCTCAGAAAAAGTTCGGTTCCTTTCATTCCAGGAATATCGAAGACCCGGTCTTTTCCAGCTGCCGCAATTCATATTTTCTATAGCCGATGCAAGACCCATTATGGTTGAACCAGAAAACGAATTTTGCTGTGAAGGATCTTCACGTCTTTCATGTTTCGTCCGTTTTTACTTTCTAATCGGCTCGAACCTATTTTTGGCTCCCAACAATCAAAAATGCAGTTTTTCTTTCCTCTAATTCCCAACTTCAGTTCCGAACGGAATAAAAAACGTCCTTTATTTCATCGATAAGAATGTAATAGCATTCCTGCATATTGACCTGCAAATCGACTTGACAATTGAGTCAATTGAGGATTGGATAGCTGAAAATTCGCGGTAGGTTCAGTGCATGAATTTATCATTGTTAAACCGATGGTTCGCATGCAGGATCGCAATGTGTAACCAGAAATTATTCCTGAGAGATAATTTTTCGACACTTAGTCGTCGACGAGTAGACCAGCTACGTGCAGCACCACACCACACCGCCTGCACCGGTAGCGCAGCAACCCGGAGGCAGCGAACGCTGTGGCTGTAGTAATTAAAATCCGTTTAAAATTTTAATTATTATGTAAACTAGGCAAGACCCTGTTATGCTATAGCATAGACTATAGAGTATAGAGTAAGGTAAAGGAGGGCAAAGTGTAAGGAAAAGGATCGCTGCTCCTTTTTCTCATTATTCCTTATTGGAAATGGCAAAGAAACGAATAAAATGGCGAAGAAACGAATCAAATGGCAAGAAAAGGACGAGAAACTTGAGAAATTTGTTTTATTGGTGATCATGGAACTGGCACGAAACATTTTTGAAATTTCAAGTTGATGTTTCTTCGTAGTTTTCAAGGCTGCATCGTCCCGAAATATATTGGGAAAATTTAATTTCGAAGAAATTTTATATTCAAGTGTGTTCACTGCTGCAGGGATGAAAAATTACACCGATATTATATTATGTATGTGTACCTACGTCAGAATAATAATAATAATGAAAATAATGATGATGGTGACAATTTGCGTCAAGTGACATTCGTCGTTTCGTCATTTTCGTGTAAGTATAGGCACATACGTACTATATTAGATGTAGGTAGGCACTATTACCGTTCTTTCTCAACGCGTTAATTACGAAAGTCAGTGCACTCTGACCTCGTGGTAAAAGCTCAACTGATATAGCCATAATAATTCCGGAATTAAACCATATTATCACGTGGTATACGTGAAGAAGAAGAAGAAGAAGAAGAAGGGGTTCATTTTACAACGAAGATGAAGGATCGGATTTTCTCAATCTTAGTTTATTCAAAAACTTGACGAGATTCTTTACTTCCTTTTTTTTTCGTTTTTTTAAAATCTTGATACAATGTTCATCAACGTCATTTTAGTTCGGGTTCATTTTTTGGGCGTCTTGTCACGTCGGCGGAAAGGCGGGTTGACGGATCCTAAAAAATGAGACATCTGGTAAAGTTTGGTTTGTTTAATGTCTTCGACGGTTTTTTTTATCGGTTTTCTTTTTACTCAGAGACAATTTTTCCGGGTCGATGAACCTTGGGAGTCAAGAGCTCGACTATACGGTATCCAATGTAGATAAAGTGCGATATGTGGGTATATCTGAAAGCGATTAATTCATGTCCACCTATTCATTGATCGATCACGAAGTATGAACAGACGTTTATAATAATTATTATATTCGTTCAGATTCACTGCAGGAGTTTCAGTACACGAGAAGAATCTATGATTAATCTCTACAAGTCGCGAAAATTTTTCTAAATTTTTCTACATCGGATTTAATGAGTCTTTTTTTTTTTTATACACTGATTACTGCAGGCTATTTTTATCGAGCTTGTAAAGCCACATTGAGTCTATACCAAGATAACATTAGAGTACAACGTCGTGACAGAACAAGTCATGATATCAAACACAGGATGTTCGGTGGTTGTGAGGTTCTCTAAAGCGTGAAGTGACGACGAAAACCTGAGTGCAATATTCATGGAAATGATAAGTCGGGAGTCAGAAGGCGAATGTCCTTCCTTCTATCAAGGATGGAGGAAATCTTTAGATTTTTTCCGAAAATTATTGTATTCTATACCTGGAGATGATGGATTTTGAAAAATGAACGTTTGACAACGGGCTTGAGGATTTATTTGGACAAGAAATGATGAAGTTTGTTTTTTGGCTACGGAAATCGGGTGTGACTTTTATTTCAAAAATCTGAAGTATGAAGTTTCGTCCTTCGCAATAATTTTCAACCTTATGCAGGCAACTGCAGATAAATTTGTATCCTCAATTTCGGACAAACACGAGATGGAATAATTCGGACAAAGAATTGCAAGCATTTGCTGAAAATGTGATAGAGGAACACACGATATCAAACACAGGATGTTCAATGGTTAGAATGTTCTCCGAGCATGAAGCGACGACGAAGAATTCGAGTGAAATATTCACAGAAATGATGAGTCGTAAGTCGGAAGGGAAATGACCCCCTCGACCCTCGTTTGTCAGGTTTTTTGGATAAATTAAGAGAATATTTTTCTTAAAATTGGGTAAAATCATTCCATCTTTATCCTCGACTTGAATAAGGCGCCGATTTAGTTCTCAATCGATGAGTTATCGTAGGTACGATTGTACGTCGATACTTTGAAGAAAGCCCTTGCCTAAATTTCACAAAGATTCTATCTCCCAGTAGTTTCTAAGTAACTCCATAACCGATTGAAATAAATCAGCCAAAAATGAAAAAATTGGATTAAACGGTCAGATTCGAGTCTCTGATAAACGACTTATAAAAGTTCTTTGATCTAGTCAAGGTTTGGCCCAAATATTTGTCGACTCGTTTTTTGGTACCGAATGAGAGGCTGTATCAGACGCTACTCATCACAGGTACTATCATACCATGTGCATGTAAGTTCATCTAGAATTATTCTACGTCATTCCTCAACTAGCACGCGATATGACGCCTTTCTCGATCCTTATGCGTGAAGGCACAAAGCAGATATAGTGTAGTTCATACCTCAAAAAGGAGACAGGATCACTGGTGAATCTCAAGCTGTGAATCGGCTTAGTTCATACATAGATGAAAACGTCGGCTTTCCTATCTCCTCGACTTTGTCAGCTTTCTCCAAGAGTAAAGGAGAGGAGACGTGCAGGTTATCTCGAGTTTGCAGCTTGCGTCGTGGCTAATATATACAGTAAGGAAGCAGGTAGTAAGACACCAAAGACAAAGAGCACCAGCTGTAATGTACTTCGGCCACTAGTTTCGTCTCCTCTCGTATCCCATTTCGCAATTAGCTTATAGCGTTCAGGCGCAGCTCAGATTTACCTGACGATTTAAATATCTCGAAAAAAGGCGATGTAGCTTAAACATTTTTTCACAACTTCCTTACTTTTCAAATACAGAAATTTTAATCGGAAATATCTGACCGACCGAAATTCATTTTCGTTTACCTTTTCGAAAGGAATTTGTAAATTTTGATTAAAAATGAACAATTTTGCTGCTTTTTTTTTTCATATTTCTTCGCGCGTGACATTTGCATATAAGTATATGCACACTATGCGCATCAGAGGCATATAATAGGCTCTCGTCATACGAGGCGACGATATGGACGTCAGTTATCGAAACGCCATGTGGCCTCCATGGAGCGAGCAAGTAAACACACGTCACAGATAACGGTATAACTAGAATTAACTTGGCCTCGGATTATTTCGCGATAATAATTTAAACAACTTATTTGTTAATGAAAATTTTGAACCTGCACTACCTAATCCTCTGCATGTGTTTTAAAATTTGGAATAAAATTTTTTACCTCCACCCTGCGATTATACAAATTTTTGAATATATAGTATAGACTATATTATAGGCCTAGGTTGGAAATGCGATGAGTTAATCAAGAGACTCGGTAGAGTCTCGCGCCAAGTACATTAAAAAAAAAATTTTTTCAAGCGCGAGACTCAACGAGTCTATATACCCGAGAGGCAGCTACCCTAACCTATACCGCGAACTAGTATCGTCGTTTTCTTTCACCTCACAATATACACAGATTGAAACTAATTTAATCTAGGATGTGGGCATGAAAAGCTTTCATTTGAGCCTTAGATCGATTAAATCGGTGTCCGGAGTGCTGAGATATGATTAACTACCAATTCTGATACCCCGTTTCATTGTAAAATTTTTCGTTTTCGTCGTCGTCAGACCAAGATTCACGTCAAACCATTCCCATGCAATCACTAGACGGGAAAATCCACACAAAAGTTGTAGAGTGACGTCAGTACGAGATAGTTCCGACGTAGATAGCGCCAGTATCGCAGACAGAAACCGTCTCCTACATAGACATAGAGCATGGACTGCGCATTCCCTATACAGCCTATGGTAACGCCGAAAGTGAGAGAGAAGGGTAACACACGCGGCCAAATCTGTCTCTTTCTATGCATTTGACGTTGTTGGTTAGAAAGAAACAGATTTGGCCGCGTGTATATGCTGTCTCTTTCTACCGACCGAGCGATTTTCGGCCCGAATGCGCAGTCCATGCTCTATGTCTATGGTCTCCTACACTAGCAGACGCGTATTGTCATTTCATGTTTTTAAATCCCAATAATAAAGGAAATAAGAGAAATACGAGCAATGCTTAATACAAAATTTGAATGTACAAAAACTAGTGAATACCCACCGCAAGCCCCTCGGGTGCCAAAACCTTACGCCAAGTACATTAATGTGATAGTCACCAATAAAAATGTTTCGATGGGTTAATCTTGAATCCTACGATCTCGAGCTTTTGAGGTTATGCGAATCGGCTGACGTGTAAAATTCATGGTGATAAATAAAATAACAATTATAAACGGACAAGACTGTCAGATGAATATTAACTGATTTATGAATGCAATTATCAGAAGAAACGGTTTTTTCGGTTCAATTGTTTAGCAAGTTATCGCCTGAGGAAGTCTGACAAGAGAAAATCAAGAGAAAATGTTGAAGTAGAAAAATATGAGGATAGCATTATTCGATATAGGGAACGGCAAGGAGCCAGACCAATAAAGCCGAGTTCAAGCGTTGGATTGCAACGAATTTTACTTCAAGCTCCATGTTAAGCTCATCTCCGAAGGCTCGTCTGCTGAGACTCAAATTGTGAGTCAACGTTATACGTAGGATTCCGACGAGTCCTATAATCTAACTCCGTATCATCTAGTCAAAATGAGATTTTCAGTCAACGTTGTTTGTCGGACTCCGATAGGCTTTATTCTACACTCCACGTCAACGTAGTGCCTTGACCTTCGGTGAAGATAATTTTTTAATCCATAATGTATATTCATAATTTAATGTCAAATTTCAATAAATTTGTTACATTTTGGTATGCAACCTGTGTCTATATGTTCGACTCTATTAAGCTTTCTCCAAATTAAGATTAGTGCTATCACGACAAATGGAATGAAATTACTTATTTATGGATTATTTAATTTTGTAGCGGGTCGCCATATAAGACGAGAGGATGATGAGAGAAAACGCTTGGGTTGCAAAGTATCAGGATAGTGTTATTTGATACGAGAAACGGCAAAAGTCAGACGAAGAGAGCAGAATGCGGGTGTTTGACTTCATAAATTTCCATTTTATGCTCTACGCTAGTCTTGCATGAATAGGCTCAATTCTAAATATTTTGATACCTACTGTTCAGACCCGAATTGGAAGTTGATGTTATGAGTACGGGACGCATACATGTTCTTTTTGCAGAGGACCTAGTTGCATTAAAAAAAAAACTACCTACGAATTGCAATACATATATCTGATATCCATATATATTTAGTCATGAGCAGCAACTATAACCCTGCGTGCAAGTAACTCCGTCATTGCCGGTCCCAGGCCCAGATGAGACAGGAGGAGGGCTGCACGCAGGGTTGGATGTTGTAGGTATAAAAAATTGTTGTAGTGGAACAATTTGTAAACGCTATGAAAGTACATTACGCGTCACTCTACAAATTTGAGACTTGGGGAAAATTATGAGCACACGCGTGCTCGTTGCTGTTGACGTTCCTGCTTATCGAGGGACTTCGGGCGGTATGAAATAGCACAAAACAACCGAGCGAGCGTAGCGAGCGAGCACAATTATTAGGTGGTCAAGCAAAATTTTACAAAAAGTAGTGAAATCAACCCCAAAAAGCACCTTTGGTGCAAAAACCTTCCGACAAGTCCATTAATGTGTAGATCACTCCACCAAAAAATAATCAAAGGTTGTGCTCGCTCACTCGATTGGTTGATGATTATCAACATACAAAAGCATTGAAATCAGATACAACTGCCAAGTACCTGTAGAATGATAAAAGTTTGGAATTGAAAAATTTGTTCAAACTAAATAACGTTGTACTCGTTCGCTCGCTGCGCTCGCTCACTCTATTGGCTTATGATTATGGGTTGAAAAAACAATTCGGATGAAGAGATTGAAGATGTCAACATTTATCTAAAAATATTCATAACGAAAAAATAATTTAAAAAAAATTAAAAAAAAAAATTAAAAAAAAAAATTTGGAGGTAGTGGTACTTGGGGGGCCTTTTGTAGAAAAAGAAATGTAAAATATCGATCACGAACCATGTCAATGTTATCTGATAGATATTCAAACATTGGCCCGCCAACGTACCACGGACTCCAAATTTTTTTTTTTTAATTTTTTTTAAATTATTTTTTCGTTATGAATATTTTTAGATAAATGTTGACATCTTCAATCTCTTCATCCGAATTGTTTTTTCAACCCATAATCATAAGCCAATAGAGTGAGCGAGCGCAGCGAGCGAACGAGTACAACGTTATTTAGTTTGAACAAATTTTTCAATTCCAAACTTTTATCATTCTACAGGTACTTGGCAGTTGTATCTGATTTCAATGCTTTTGTATGTTGATAATCATCAACCAATCGAGTGAGCGAGCACAACCTTTGATTATTTTTTGGTGGAGTGATCTACACATTAATGGACTTGGCGGAATACATATTACGGGCTTCAGGCGTGGCGAGGCCCGCGACCACTGGCTACCAACTCGCGGTCGTTCGACTTGAGAGAACTTCTCCAAGCGTTGTGACCCGGGTGGGGTCGTGGGAGCCAGGAGCTAGGAGCCAGAAGCCACGAGACACGAGATACGAGAGAGAAGAGAGAACAGCAGGTCCACGGCTCTCTGAGGCTTGACTTTGTCCACCGCAGAGACGAATACGTCAGGCTATAAGCCAGATAGGAAAGCTGTTTCGGAATGGATTACGAAGTGATCAGAACCGGGATAAAATTTGGCTTTGGAATTATCTTTTTCATTCGTTGTTTCCCCATCGAATGCCCATTTTCATGACCTATACTGACATAACAGAAATTGATTCGTACAGGATTACTCCGTCACCGTTCAGCCGAAACGGATCAAATTTTACATCAATATTATAGACAGGTATGTCTACGGTGTGAACTAAGGAAATTGCATCATGTACATGGGGAGTATCCTTTTTTCAAAGATTTACCGCATCTTTTTTTCCACAATGATCGCGTTTGCCAATCCCATCAGGGTCGTGTTTGTGGCAGTTCCTTTCTGCCTCCTGGCCATGATATGGTTACCCACTATACTTTGGCCATAAGTCGTAAGTCATGAGTCTAATAAATTGAACGAGGCAAAACTTGACTTCGTATACCGCAACAAGTAGTCTGTGTCCGATTGTTTGTCAACGAGGAAAGTAAGTTATCGACGCGCGGTTTTTGGTTGCGGAGTTGAATAAGTTGAATTGAGTTGAGAGAGTGATCGATGTCAAATATGTTTCGAGGCCAAGTATAAGGCGAAGCATATAACGTAACGTAACGTAATATTACGTAATGCAATTTGTTTCTTGTATCATGTACCGTGACATTCTGTGGATGTCGCCCAGTAGGGATGCCAACCCAAAACTCGTTAGCTGCAGGAGTTTAGTAATCTTACTAGATTTTCCTAATAAAATCACTAAAAAACTAGTGACGTTCAGTAAAAAGAATCTAGTGATTTCTAGCGATTCTACTAGAAACATCTAGTGAGTTACTAAACTGCTGTTAACGAGTTTTGAGTTGGTATCCCTGCAGGGCCGTTCCCAGAGAATGTCATGGTATATGTAACAAATATCGATGCATATTTCGTTTTTACATAAATTGAATGATTCTTATTTTTGATTTTCCTAATAAAATCACTAAAAATCTAGTGACGTTCAGTAAAAAGAATCTAGTGATTTCTAGCGATGCTACTAGAAACATCTAGTGAGTTACTAAACTGCTGTTAACGAGTTTTGAGTTGGTATCCCTGCAGGGCCGTACCCAGAGAATGTCACGGTATATGTAACAAATATCGATGCATATTTCGTTTTTACATAAATTGAATGATTCTTATTTTGGATTTTCCTAATAAAATCACTAAAAATCTAGTGACGTCCAGTAAAAAGAATCTGGTGACTTCTAGCGATTCTACTAGAAACATCTAGTGAGTTACTAAACTGCTGTTAACGAGTTTGAGTTGGTATCCCTGCTGGGCCGTACCCAGAGAATGTCACGGTATATGTAACAAATATCGATGCATATTTCGTTTTTACATAAATTGAATGATTCTTATTTTTGAATAATTTTCAAAAAATTTTCATTTCTGCATTCGTTAGGAGAAATATTTTGAGTATAGTCGCTATCGCAAGCTGCGCGAGGTCAAATCTCTTTCACTTATGACTCGAGCGGCTCGTCGTCTAACTCGCGTTCACCCTAATGACATTAGGAAGTTGGTAATTAAGACTAGCGCAGGTTCAGCACTTGAAAGTCATTTATATTTTAACTTATTCATAAAATTATTTATTTATTCATACCGTTCTCCTCTTTGGCCACCAAGCTTACAAAACCTTTGGCCTTTCTGTTTTTTTTTTTTTTTTTTTTCGTTCCCCCCCCCCCCCTCCTCATTTCGAGATCGTGTATGAACGATTTTCCGCAAACGCTATTTCTTTTTTTTCAACCATGCACACTTGCATGTGACTCCATAGAATTGATTTTCTTTTTTAAAAAGACGTCGAGCATTTGTTTCAATCTTTTTTTTTTTTCCCTCTGCTTCACCTACATGTATATCTTTTCCGGAAATGTGGAATCGATACTGTTATCGGCCAGAAAGTAGATACGTCGCTTATCTCTTTCCCTCTGTTTTTTTTTTTTTTTTTTTCTTTCTTTTTCTTATCTCACAGTTTCTTCCATAGATTGCATACTGTATCGTGCGATCCACTGGTGTATGCTAATTTTCGTTTCGTATAATCTGCACCTGCACTAGCACAGCATTCTACATACTGGAATGAGTCATGATGTACAATAATTTTCACATTTGCACATTTCTAGACTTTTTTTTGTTATTTTATTTTAATTATACAGCTGTTAATTATGATGCTGTACCCGTGTATAAAATCTTTAAATGATAATAAAGAGAAGACGGGAATAACGAAAGAAATATACTATAACTGCACAAGTCGATTTCAAAGACTTGACTTCACCTCACGGTCGCGCTTCTTCTTTGGCTTTGACCCAAATGTCGTATCGCAAAAACCTTGCATTTGGTATAGTTACTCATATATGTATGTACGAGTGTGGAGAACTTTGTCTTGGTCAGTCTTTCGGCTTTGAGTTATAGCTGTAAAAAAAAAAAAAAATCCGCAAATACGCGAATTTTCCCAAAAATAATGATTATCCCTAACACGCAGTTCTCATCACTTTTCTACCTCATATGTGTGTCTATTTCTTCGATTAAATCCGCACAAGTGCATGCAACTAGCGATCATCATAGATCGTTGGGAAAAAAACTGATGAAAATCGTGCTGATCTTTTTGAAACG
Source organism: Tenthredo livida (assembly GCA_963992785.1). Lineage (NCBI taxonomy): Eukaryota > Metazoa > Arthropoda > Insecta > Hymenoptera > Tenthredinidae > Tenthredo > Tenthredo livida. The sequence goes on from OZ023073.1 coordinate 10,031,499, forward strand.
AAAATTTGTTCCTTTTTCTATTATATTGGCGACTAGAACGGGGACGTAGACACTCCGTAAAAATATCAAATCATCTCTCACCGGGTATAGGGTGTGGTTATCCGATATCTTATTCAAACAATTCGTCACCGAGTCTGCAGCACCCCGATTCCGCAACAGATTTGAGCAAACATTTTGGCAAAATGAGTCGATTAGCCGTGTAGGAACGGGCGTACACACGTGTATAATGATCCCAGACAGAGATTGCTATTGCTGCAATTTCCTGGCTCCGGGGTTTAGACATGGTTATTGTTGAACGTACCTAGCTATAAGCTATTCTGTATTCAGCTTATTTATTTTTATTTTTTCACATCCGAATGATTTATCGGCATAAAGCCTCTTCGGCTTGGCTCTAGCTGCACGGTAATGTAAGAAACGGGCAATACTAATTTTAAATGGAAAAGAGTTTCAAGGACTATTCGGTATTGCGGTATAAATTCGTTTCAATCGTACAACTAGCTTACAACTATCTCTGAGGTATCACCTAATTTGGTAATACACCTTGAAATGGATATACAGATACACTTATGTGTGTTAAACTAGGCGAACTAAAGCAACTCGACGTACGCTGCTGCAGCTGCAATGTGCAGAATAAAAATCGTCATCTTTCCCCAGCTTTCAACATAAACTGCGAATGTCTTATCTATAATATTGCCTTGTACACCCATAGTGATGGGGATTTTCTTTTCTCGAAATTATAAAACCCGGTGGTTCGAATCGATAATCGATCATTTATTGTTCGTATAACATTGTTGGAAAAATAAAATTGAAAAATTTTCACATCATTCTTCGATTCAAGTTCAAAATAGAAACAGAAGGTGCAGGGAGTTTGGGGAGCGAGAGTCTAGATTCATTTCCAGAGGATAGAGACCATCGACCCGCTCCTCGTCTAGACGGTTCTTGTAACTATGAAGCCTGAACCGATGAACCTTGTCGTCCAGGATTAACCAGAGAGGATTTTTTTTTCAACGCTTGTGTACCGCGTTTTCAGTCATTTTTCAAAAACATCAAAGAAGTTCTGGGAAAATAATCACAATACGGTATTTTGGAAAAATAGTGAAAACTAGTGTTTCTAACGCCAGGGACATGCTGCAGTCGCAATAAAGAATGATAACTTTTTTTTATTTGTTTTTCATCCAATGAACGTTCACTCGATTTTTTATGGAATCTGAAATTTATCGATTGAAAGGAAAAAAACGAGGTTCTGACGATGATGATTTGATTGAAAATAGAATAGAGGAACGGATGGATATACACACAAGCTCGAATTAGTAGGAGAGAAGGGAGAGAAAAAGGCGTGAGAAAAGAAACGTTTCCCTAATATTTAAGGAAACAGATGGAAATCGTTGTCACGTGTTATAGCCGATACATCGTTGGATGAGTCGATTGCTCTTTTCCTCCTGCTCCTCTTTCTTCTTCTTCTTATTCTTCTTCTCCTTCTTTTCCTTGTCTTTGATCGAATAACAGTGATTGGGCATTCGCTGAACGAACTAGGCGAAGCGAGGTCATTTTTCTTTCTCAGATTGCATCAATTCCGAAAAATATTGTGTTACACCTCCTTTTCCTCCTCCCTTCCTTGTATGTATTCCGTTCCCAGGTAGGTATTCTCTATTCATCTCTATGTGTGCGTGTACTCGAAGTCTAGTCAAGTATAACTCGATTACGAATCCTTGAATGAATCGACCTTTCTCTCGATCAATTTCCCACCACATATACATACATCAGACACAGCATACCTACCTGGTCTCATTTCTTAAAAACAGATTGAGACCTGATTAGAGAGCGTGTGAATTTAGGAATCTAGAGTGTAAACCTTTTTTTCTTTTCTTCTTCATCGTAAACATGTTTAATTCCATCATCTTGTGTACTAGGATCGCTAATGAATAAACTAAATTTATAACGGATATCGTCAAGTGCAGCGGTTGATGTACATTTTAAGTAACACTTCTTCGACTCTTTTTCTAAGGGTGCCTACTATATAACAAAGTGGATATCTGCCCTAGTGCCTTTTGAACTCCGATAAGAATTTATTTAGGCTTCTGCAATGAACGATTTAGCTGTTTGAACTTACGTACGTACCGGGTTAACGAAATAAAATTCTTTTTCATTTTCTGTTTCAGGTAAGCATTGCTAGAAGCTGTGGGGAGCGTGTTATTATCGTGTTTTCTGCGGTCTGGGTAAAGTTACACGAAAAACATATTATAACAGAATAATTGAAGATCATACTTGCGGTGAAGAAATGTACACTTTTTTTTATTTCATTTCATTTTTATTATTTATTTTTTGCATCCACTAAACTAAAGAAGTTGATTATAAGTCCTTCCTCGCGATCCCTTCTACATCTTCCACCTTTCGCCTTCCATGCGGAAGGTGGTCGTCGATCCCGTGGTCCCTCGGGATGAAAATGGGGCGTATATAAAGGAAATGAACCGAGGTATGAGAACGCGCGAGTTTCGTTAATGGTAGTGGGGATTGTAGTCAAGGGTGAGTCAGGGTGGTGAATATATATATATATATATGTATATATATTTCCGAAAAGCTATTTCGTGTGTATGCGTGTCCTCCCTATGGGTTATAAATACACGAAACCCTGCAGTCGAAAAGACCCCTAAACCATTTGCAGATATTCGTCTTCTCTTTCTCTTTCTCGTTCAAGTATATATTTTCCAAGTTCATTGCATCGTCGATCGAATTTATAAGGCAATGATGTTGTCTCATGGCGGATGTGAGGTATAAAAATCTGGGAATATCGAAATTTCGAAATATTATTTTCCACACTGCGTGCGCAAAGTTCGATTTTGCGCCCGCTTCAACTCAACAAATCAACAAAGATTCAACTCAACTCGCGTTGTGTTGAAAAATAAAGTTCGATACAAGTGCGAAAAACTTCAGACCCGTTCGAGAATCGAGACTTTCGCTCTAGTATCGAAAAGTACTATTCGGTTGGGCCTTTTCCTCTATTGTCACACTTGTAGGTAATTGTAGTGAGTGCCGAGTGAATCGATGCGCCAGCGCGTGTCGTTAATGGGGATAGATGTATTTCTGTATCGACCTATAATACTCTATTATACGTTCAGATTTAATTAACTCGTGTGGGAAAGTCCTGCACAGCGAAGTTATTTATTCAGAAATCCGGGAGTCTCTCTCCTTCTGTTTTTTTTTTTTTTTTTTTCGAACCTAGGGATTTAAACACGCGAAAAGGCGTCACCGACATCTGTGCGTTTTGAAAAATCTATTCAATTAACGATTTCAGAAATTGATACACATGTAGGTATGTGCCTATGGCATTAATTAAACAAGAGAAGAAAATCGACTTTTCGTATCATTATGCCGAAGAGGATTCAACCAATTAGTAAAAGCGAGACAACGTACGCGGCGACCGAAGAGACTGGTGAAATCATCTTTCGGGCTGCAGAATCTGGGGCGTCTACCCCAAGCCACATCCCCCGTCGCTAAGGCAACGCCGACGCTAATCGTCGCCGTTATTTGCCATTTGTCATCGCATTGAGCGAGCTCGCTCCTGCACGAGCCAGAGGGATTTGCATGTATGAAACTACCGATTGCAACTACTTTCTCTTTTCACAGCATCGATATTTTACTGAATGGACCATTTTCGGTTTAGCTCATATTCGGAAACGTCTATTTCATAGACGCCATTTATCATTGTCTAAGTTTTATCGAACCATCGTTACAACCTCAGACCAATTTTTTTGAAATTCAAATTTGAATTTTCGCTCAATCGATCTTCAACCAAGTTTTTCTACCGGCATGTTACGACTCATTTCCGACAAATTCTAGCGCTCTGATCACGAATCTGGCCGTGAAATTCGATTACGTCTTATAGTTTTCCGATCGGAAATTGCGGGGAGCCTAGTTTTTCGTAAAAAATCTCCTAATTCTGCTGCGATTATTCCTGTCCAAATATAAAGGAGGATCAAAGTGCCTGCCTTTACTTCAGCTTTCCTCAAGTTTCCGGTACCATTTTGCTACTAGGAACATCCACTAACGCGCATGCAGCCGAACTCTGAGGCACGATCTAATTTCGACGCGGACGTAAAGCGTCTTGGCGCCTGAGCTGGTCGTCAGTATACATATTCGAAGTACGTACCTACTCTGCATCCGTGATTTTCCGAACCCGAGAGCAGCCTCTTCCTCCACGCGGAATGACCGCCTTTTAATAACGAACACCGCATCACTTTCATACCGATTTCTGCATACCGCACTCGATGAAAATGATCACCGAGTGAAAATACAGCGGTGAATATGCGGATGCGGATGGATGCGGATGCAGAGGCAGGGCAGCGTTACCCTGATGCATACAAGTCGACCCGTGAACCAGGTTGAAGTAAAGTTATTGGCCTTGATTACAGTCTAAATATATCCAGCTGGCCGTTCACCTCGCCACTTAGAATCGAGACTAGAGCGTCCGCGGCGTCCGTGAGTTCTATCTGGCACCAGCTACCTCCATCATGCACCAGATCCAAATTCGTCGTTATCTGAACACGTTTTTGTTATCGCTACAGAAATTTTATGCACATTAATTCACGATGATCAGGTCGAAAAATGACAATTTTCAGTCCGTATGAATTCCCATAAGTTGCAATGCTGTAAAAGATACTTCTGGAATGTATCTAGATACAGATTCAGATACGCGACAGTAAAATGTATCTAGATACAGATAAAGATACAAGGATACTTAACGTATCTAGATATAGATACAGATACTTTCTAAAATAAGATGAGATCATATATAGGCACACGTTTGGATGTTGATCAGCTTTATTTTTCGATACAAAATTGAAATGAAACAAAATTGAAAGTAACAGAGCTACAGACTACTGACTACTCAGTAAGGCTTGAGAGAAAGAATAATTTTTTTCAAGAAAAGTAAGGTTTTGAACAAACCATCACTTAGAGCATTGCGTTTGACCATGACGTATGTACAAGACTACACGAGTCATTCAATGATTCAACCTTTCTTCAGATTTTCTGAAGTATCTCCAAGAGTATCTTTAGCACGATATAAAGATACTCCACGAAATATCTAGATACAGATGAAGATATGAAAAAAAATATCGTACCTAGATACATTATTTAGATACAAACTGAATCTAGATACTGTATCTTAGATGCTTGTATCTAGATACCTCCAGCTTTGATAAGTTGGAGGAATGTTTAGAGTGGACTGCGATGAACCTCTGAATCTTGAGTTTCGCAGGAGAATGTGTTCTACATCTTTGGTAGTTATAGTTTATAGTTTCCCTATAATCTCGGCTTTCCATACAAGACTCGAAACTTACTCCGTGCTGCGGTAACGACATGTTTCAGTTTCACTCCGACCATAGTTCTAGTCACTTTGCAAATTCCGGGATACATGATCGTGGTAGATCTTTTTCCTACGAAAGGTTAAATTTCCGGACTTTGAAGAGACTTCGTTTTTTTTTTTCTTTCATCACATAGTTCGTTTTATTTATGCCTAGTTCGTGTCTCATTCGGTAAATTTGCATACCGATTCCCCAAGCTGCATCCGGTATTTCTTCTATATCATCGCTGCACGTGTGCCTTATTCCCTGTTCCAAACGCATGTGCGAGTGCAGCTTGATGCGGTTGTATGTATGCATACGTACGTATGTATGTATATGTATTTACGTATTTATACACATATGTTCTATCATGTATTAGTTACTATGTACCCACACATCGTTGCGTGTGATTCCACGTAGGTATTTAGGTACACGTGTGCAGTGTACATCGTCGAGCGTACGCAGTACTTACGGTACGGTACGGTACGCACATACGTACTGCCGGATATACTAATTACGATCTTGCGTATGAAGCTTCCATACCGAGATGTATACTGTGTGTTTGATTTTTATCATATCAAATTATTTTCGGGTCTCTGCTAGTCGAGGAAATCATTAGGCATCCGATTATCATGAAACTTGGAGTAACGTAACGAGAAAAGTTGTCTCCATTAGAAACACGAATTGTTATCAATGATTCGTTATCATTGATCGTCTTTACCTCCGAAATCCACTAATTGGGACAAAGACGATTTTTAGGATAGGATAGATGAAAATCTATCAATTTATAACGAGGAGATGTTTTCTTCTTCTTTTCTCGTCTCTCTAATTCTAAAAAAAAAAAAAAATCTAATGATCGATTATTATCCTTTCCGATCATCTATGATAATCAGACAATTGAATAACCAACACCTTGCATAGTTTATTCGTCTGTATAACAGAACAGCTTATGCATGCCTCTGGTGACAGACGAACGCACAGAGATTGGGGTAACTATCGACAGTTGTCGAAGTGGTGCCGATTAGTAGTTTACCATTATCTGTAGTTGAATTTAAACCGACGCCAAGCGTCGGGACGTTCATATTTTCAGCTGATAAAACGATGTACGTAAGCTCTGAGTAGGTGATATGACGGTCTAGTTTTCGAGTGGAGAAATCGATTTCAGACATCACGACTCTTACCTTCCGTCATATTTGCGATAAGAAAATTATTGATTTCTGTGGAAAAGTGACTTTTGCTGACTTCGACGATTCTTTACGGTCTCCGATCTCCAGTACGAAAAAATCGACGGATTATCTCAGAAACGACGAGACGAAAGGATCTTTCCATTCACAGAATTCTACATTCAAATGACGGGCGCATAAAAAAATCGCCACGTCTCGTTGGATCCGAACGTTTACTTCTACGATAAAATAAATTGCACCTTCAATTTTCGACCGCCAATAAACCGGCGATTGGTATCACAAAAAATACTCCCATTTGTCTGATTTTCTAATCCCTTATCACCCCATCGACTAATTGCTTATTATACCAAACCCCTTCCTCCCTGCTTTCCTCGGTTCAATTATCAATACGTTTACGACTGGACGAGGAATCGTAATGCTCGACTACTGCATGGCTGCAGTCTGATGTACAATGTACCAGGGTACGGTGCGCCGGTGGTGCTTCTGCTTCTGGTTTTGGTTTTGCTGCAAGCTTTTCCCAATTTTCTGACAAATGATTTCGAACATTGTGGGTAGATTAAAAAAATGTACATCCAGATTGCGACGTTTCCTTCCACGCGGATCGAATAATTGGACTCTTTAGGTCTTTCACTCACGATCTATGATTGACATACCTACTATATATAGGTATTTCCGGTTATCGTCGTTATTTTGTCTTCAAATTTCATTCCGACGATTCCGCACGTCATGCCTGTTACAGCTACGTAAAACCAGTCTTATCTACGATCTATAGTAACAAATCTCCGTTTGCCTACATATAGATCTATGAAGATTTTTCCGCGCCAGATTTTATCCCACGGGTTATAAACCGTGGTAGAGTGACAGATGAAAGTCGTACGTATGTATCCCACTTCGCCCCCGCTTATCCCATCCCGCGGCTGCTGCTGCCTGTTTCCTCGGTCTTTTTACATTTATTTATTCTGTTTCCTTTTTTTTTTTCTTCTGTTTTTTTGTCTTTTTGTTCGTTTTCACTTCTTCCTTGAGCTCGGTGGAGGACAGAATGTATCCGGAATCCCTTTATGCCCATCATATGGGTATATCCAGGCCTGCAGATTACCGCAGACCCAAAAGATATTGCATTGAATCGGGTCATAATATTTTTCTTTTTTGTTCCATACGTAAATCGATAAAATGATTAAAACGCAGCCTAAGGATATTAAGAAGAATGAATAAGAAGTGTAAACGTGGTATTTTTCCTGTTTTCTCCGAGTCTATAAACGTACGAGGAAAACGGGATTTTATTTTCAACTCGTTAACCCGCTATAAATTATCACAATTTATAATTTTTTTATTTTTGCGAATCTTTTATGCTACATATATTGTGTGATAATATTAAAGACGTTTCGTCAATCCATGAGAAAATCGGTAACTCGATCTCGATCCAATGGCTGAGTGAAAGGAGAGAAAAAAACGACAGGAAATCTTTAATTTTCACATTTCTCCACCTTTTTTTCCCTAATCTTCAATTTTCAAAAATTGAATAACAAGCCCTTGAAAATAAGTAAAAAATCATCGCTGTGGCGGATCCCTTCGGGATATGCGCTTCTCTCTTTGAAAGTCGAGTAGGTACAGCTACAGCTCTACCGCGAGCGCCGCGGTTCCATATCAATGAGGAATCTCTCCCTCTCTCTCTCACTCTCTCTCTTTCACTCCATCTCGCGGCAGTCGTACAGAATTTCTTTGTCGTTCGTCCGCACGTCCGCAACACGTCGTGTTTCTGCTTGAGCTTTCCATTTTCCTCGGTTTTTCCCCTATTCCGTCACCGCGACGGTCGGTCCTTTCCCCCTGATTGCAGAGCTGGGTGGGTGGAGTGTGCAGCCTTCGCTGAAAAACCTCCCGGCATTTCTTAGGCTGCACTCGCATCGTCCTATCAGAAGTTTATTGCGCTTCTATTTTTTTTCTTCATTTTTTTTTTTTGCCTCCTTTTTGTTCTGTTTTTTTTCCTTTCTCTTTCATGATTTTCGAAAAATCGAAGAGACCAAAGAAACGAAGCTCTTCATTTTTATTTGTCTCATTTTTTCCCCAATCCATGTCGTGTTCATATTTTTTGTTTCTCCACCTGTTTTCCGCGGATTTCACACTGCGGATTCGAAAAGCTTCGGAATCACTACGCGCGACGTGTTGTTCTTCAGCCGTTCAATCAATTATTATTACGTTCGAGTATAAACGTTGATGATTTTATCGCATCGCATCGCATCGCATCGATTGATTTATTTGTTCGACTGACTGGTCACTGGTCAGCATCACAGCGACACTGCCATCGATGCTGCTGCAGCATGCAGGAATATGTGTGTGTGCTGATACATACACCTATCTGCGTCAATCTCGCCTGTGTTTAATCGCGCCGACGAGCGACAGGAACCGCCCGTTTAAAGCTGCTTTCCGCACATGCGACGGTAGAAACTTGTCAAATGCGTTTCTTTTTTCTGTCTGTTCAGACTTTTCTCCGAGGAAAGCTCCAGAGCTTGCAGTCATCCCTCGTATTCCACGTTCGCGTCGAAACTCTGAATTCCTGCCATCGTCGATATTATTCTGCCACCAGGTACCGAATTACTATCCGTGGGTTGGGTGGTAGTGGTGTAGGTAGTATGTAGCTGGAGGCCATATGTGGCCATATGTCAAACGGTAATGGCAGACATGGGGTGGCTGCATGGCTGCTGCCAGTTGGGGTGTAGCTTTAACAGGGTGATCCCTCCCGTGACTAGCATGGGGAAACTGCAGTAATTTCGTTATAACCAAAATTATGATCAATTTACCGTCTTTCAGGCTGCAGTAGGCGTAGGTGAGTACCTACCCCTGCAGCTATGTGTCAAACGTATGTGACATACCTCACTGTGGGGTGTACTGTGCAAATAGAGCTGTAGCTTCGAAAATGATATCGTTGAAAATCTGTCGAACTTTCGATATTCTTTTTTCGCTTCCTTTTCAGCGATTTTTCATATTGAACAGCCAGCCAGCTGGAATGCGTTAACTTATTCCCATAAAACTATAATGAAATGAATAAATTCGAAGCTCGACTGTGTAACAGGGGAAGTAAGCTGTGCCATAATCGTTGCTCAGAAATTAAAATCCACCCTACAGCAGCAGCAGCAGCAGCAGCACCAGCAGCAGGGGCAGAAGGCTAGCCTATTGTATTCTGTTCTGTCTCCCCTTGTGCGGCTCTAGCTTGTTGCCTGCTCAACATTTGCCAGAAAATTTGTGCTGCAGGGGAGAAAGCTTGCAGCAAAACCAAAACCAGAAGCAGTAGCACCACCGGCACACCGTACCCTGGTATATTGTACATCAGACTGCAGCCATGCAGTAGTCGAGCATTACGATTCCTCGTCCAGTCGTAAACGTATTGATAATTTAACCGAGGGAAGCAGGGAGGAAGGGGTTTGGTATAATAAGCAATTAGTCGATGGGGTGATAAGGGATTAGAAAATCAGACAAATGGGAGTATTTTTTATGATACCAATCGCCGGTTTATTGGCGGTCGAAAATTGAAGGTGCAATTTATTTTATCGTAGAAGTAAACGTTCGGATCCAACGAGACGTGGCGATTTTTTTATGCGCCCGTCATTTGAATGTAGAATTCTGTGAATGGAAAGATCCTTTCGTCTCGTCGTTTCTGAGATAATCCGTCGATTTTTTCGTACTGGAGGTCGGAGACCGTAGAGAATCGTCGAAGTCAGCAAAAGTCACTTTTCCACAGGAATCAATAATTTTCTTATCGCGAATATCGCGGGAGGTAAAAGTCGTGGTGTCTGAAAATCGATTTCTCCACTCGAAGACTAGACCGTCATATCACCTACTCAGAGCTTACGTAGATCGTTTTATTAGCTGAAAATATGAACGTCCCGACAAAAACATTCTGTTCGTTCTAGACTGTTCCGTATGGATTCTGTATCCACGGAACTCTCTTTGTCTCTTCTCCAGGGCGCAGATCCCCAAGCTTCGAACTTCTCTCTGAATACACTCCTCGACAAGGAGGGTGCATAACTGTCGTTGAGTTTGCCAAGGGGCGTATAATGTCAGGAACTTATAGATCTTCTGCTCTACCTTAGGGTATATGCAGGAAAACTACGGGAACCTGAACCCATCGCAGTTTCAAACTATTTAAATCGTGTGCATAATAACTCCTACAGGATAATAATTTCGATTCGATTCTTAGTTATTTTCAAATTTCAATAAAAACTACAAAAATCGTCCTATCGCAGCTTCTTTCGATCTTTATCTTATTCTTATTATTTTCTTGTTCTTCTTCTTCGTTACTTCGTCAAGAATTTTCTCACTAACAACAACAACACCATGGGGACCGTAATATCAACCCGCAAGACGATGAAAAATAAAGAAAACAGCCTCAGGCTGACGTTGATATCCCATCGTTACAAGGGGGGAAAGGGAAGAAGAGCTCCAGAGGCTCTGGAAGTGTGAATTTGATTATGTTTTTATAATATCTAGTATCAGGGGTTACAGCTAAGGGCTGCTGGGTAATCCGCTGCAGGAGCTTTGGTGGTCAGTTATAATTAACTTTGAAGTTGATTAAAGCCACGCGATGATCTCTTATGTCCTGATGATTTCCACCTATATATAAATAAATTGATTAAATCGTCGTCGTAACTTGATTATATTTATTTTTCTCACATTCATACGAACGTCGAAACGCCCCATTTCAATTGAAAATATATCCTCGCTACGTTACTTTCACGACGTATATGTGTAATCATCTAAGGAGTATAATTTAGCACGTATAACAGGATACAGCTGCGTGTAGGTATTATTCGCATCAGTCGTCCGCACAATTCCTAAAAATTGAAAATGTGTTTAATTTTTACATCGCATGCACCCCGTCAAATCTTTGGATCATCTTCGAGCCTGAGACGTAATCTCGTTTTGGGTGAATTTTCGGCAAGAAGAAAAGCTGGAAAAGTGATGATCGCTCATTTTTTGTGCAAAAAATAACAAGTTTTCATTTTCGATGTTGTATAACGAGGAGAAAAACGAGAAGAAAGAAATCTGAGAGGAAATCGCTCTTTCGATTAAAAATTAATGGAAAATAATCTGACAAAGAAATAAAGAAAGAGGACGCGATGGCTGATGAATGGAAGATTAATCGTTCGACGGATCCTTGACCCCGTTAGACTTCGTCCATCTGCTTCAATTCAAGAATTACGTACCCATTATACATTTGCAGCGTCGTTTTATAGTTCGAGATAATTTCAAGGTGACGTGACGTGAAATTGACCAGCTGATCTTTTGAAGTGCCGACAAATTTTACATATGGGGTATTCCACGTGAACCGGATCGGTTTTTGGCCGGAGGTCATCGAATTTGACGCCAATGCGGATTCAGATTCCTTGTTACTACATGAGATGTCCCAAACAGTTACACAGCATGAAACCAATTGGTTCAATTTATATCGCTGTCATAATTATACCAAAAATTTAATTACTACATTTTCAACTCCCCTCATCTCAGCCATGCATGAACAAAATCATGACTTCCCATAGTGCATTCCACGCGCATGAATGAGCTCCTTCGAAATATGTAGCACTTCAATTATTTTTGAAATTCTTAAACATGTAAAACTTTGGAAATATGCGATTTCTTTGTTCTTCTACTCGGAGGGTCTCACCAATTGCCCTGAAATTTTCACCGAAATTACTTCGAGGTGGCACTAAGAAGTGATCAAAATTTCAGCCTCCCGTTTTTCTTCTTTTTTTTTCTCCAAAAACCGGCGAAGCATGTCAAACTTGGGAAAAATGTGTTTCCATTTTTTTTCTACTTGAAGGGTCTCACCGATTGCCTTGAAATTTTCAACGAAATTACTTCGAGGTGGCACTAAGAAGTGATCAAAATTTCCAGCCTCCCGTTTTTTCCTTTTTTTTTTTGCCAAACACCGATCCGGTTCACGTGGAATACCCCATATAGTAGTATAAGTCATTTTTATACTCGCTTCAGTTTTCTATAATCTGAATTAAAATATGAAAAAAAAAAGAAAAAAAAAAATGAAAAAGATAAAACGAAAAACAATTCTGAGTAAGTATTACTAAACGGAGTGATACAGCCTGTTGCTTCCTAATAAAAAAGGGAGGAAAAGAGGTGTTAATCCGGGTACAGCATCGATTCGTCGATATCGCGTTTCGTACCATTAAAGATTTATGGTTTATGAACGGGGGTAGAACCTCCTATATGTGGCCAATACATGCATACTCGAGTCGCGAGGAATCTGCGTTTATATCGTATCTAGGTATTACACGCGCTTAAATGTATCAGAGTGGTCGCTCTGCAGAAGTGTGATTTTTTGAAAATTTAAAAATTAGCTCTTGATTAGAATTCATTTTGAAAAATCTGAAAAAATATTCTAATTGCTGATTTACAGTCAGAAGAAAAATGATACAAAAGAAAGAAAAAAATCGCGGACCAGCCCTGAATTGTCATGGAATGCCCCATGTACCGTGTAATAAATGTATACACGTACGCGGTTCATTTGTTAATTGAGATCATCCTTCGCCGGTGCGTTTAATTAACCGGAATATATAATCTCGTGGGCGTATCCTGGCTGCGGAAACGAACGATTTGAGGGAAAAGGGGTTTTCCACTTTCTATCCTCACGCAAGCCTTCACGTTATAAGCAACCCTCGCATCATCCCTCGACGTGCTGACAAAGTTAGGACTAATTTGTTCGTCGATTTTTACCATTTTTTGATTTTTTTTTGTTTTTTCCAGTCCTTTTTTTTCGTTGCCTATAGTAAAATCAAAAAAGAACTGATGCGATGATGTGATAATGGCCGGAGGTGATTCTCTCCAGGTCTTAGAACATGTAGATATAATCTATATAAGTGTGAAATTGAACTCTGAACTCCGATGAACACTTTCGCGGAAACTTCGAAATTTTCACCGTTCGGTACTTTTGGAATTTGGAACTTGCATCCGGCGTACTTCATACTTCATCATCATTCGGACTTTGAAGTCTCTACGAGTCTATCCGCGTCTTCGTCAAGGTGCAACAAAGGATTGGCAGGAGCGGACAGACCTGTACAGTTGGTTTGTCGGACCGTCTGCTCCCGCGAATCGACTAAAGCGACTAAAGCGAGTAAAGCGAGTAAAGCGAGTAAAGCGAGTAAAGCGAGTAAAGCGAGTAAGCGAGTAAAGCGACTAAAGCGACTAAAGCGACTAAAGCGACTAAAGCGAGTAAAGCGAGTAAAGTGAGTAAAGCGAGTAAAACGAGTAAAGCGAGTAAAGCGACTAAAGCGAGTAAAGCGAGTAAAGCGACTAAAGCGACTAAAGCGACTAAAGCGAGTAAAGCGAGTAAAGCGACTAAAGCGAGTAAAGCGACTAAAGCGACTAAAGCGAGTAAAGCGACTAAAGCGACTAAAGCGAGTAAAGCGAGTAAAGCGAGTTTCGGTTCGGTCGGGTCGATCGGGTTACTCTCAACTCGGACCTGTGTTATGCTGTTCTTGTATTATCGTAGTACTAGTGTGAGCAGACATAGTCGCCATGACACTTTCCTTAGCCAAGGCATTCGGTAACCGGAACGACCTGTTGCTGCTGCTGCTGCTGCTGCTGCTGCTGCTTCGATTTTTAAACCTCGTCTCGGGTTCGTTCTGTCCTGAACTGAGAGAGGAGGAGGAGGAGGAAGAAGAACAACGAACTAAGAGTGTGACGACTCGAGAAGCTGCTGGGATGCTGTGAGAAAGGCTTCGGTTCTCACGTGCTGCTGCAGTTTCTTCTCTCACCTTTTCTTTTTCGTTTTATTTTTTTATTTTTTTATTTCTTTATTTTACGAGGGTGGTGTAGGTACCGCGAGGTAGGAAGGGACGTGCTTTAATACTTCAGCAGGCAAAGATACGGGGGTGCAGCATAATATATCCTATGCCCTATGGGACCAACGCAACGTATCAGATTTTCGGCAGTTTTTTTTTTTTTTCTCTTCCCTTCATTTCTTCCGTTAGAATTTCATCTCTTTTTTTCTCCCTATACACCCGCAGCTTTGTTTTCCGATCTTTAGATAATCGATCATCGATTTATAGAGAATGAGAAAATCGGTGGAAAACGCCACCCTGCATGAGCAGCAGAAATTATATGCATATGGATGAAAAGCATCAAAATTTGACGAACCATTAATTCATTCTTGTCGAATTAGAACAAATTATCGGATCTAAAAATGAAATTTGATGATGGATTAGAATTGGTAATAAAAATCCTACCATACCGCAAAACTGTTCTAATAATTCACAAGGAAATCGCTGAAACGTTGTACATACCTACTCATTCATTCATTACGAATCGCAAAACTCCGGTACCAAAAAAATCGACTCGATGTAATCTATCAGTTATTTTATAATTACAACCGCAGCAATTAGGCTAATTTCTGTCAGTCAAAAAAACAACAAAAAAAAAAAACTACAATATCGAGTTTTCTGGATTTTGCATCGCTAATTAGCAGTTTTATTACACAAGCATATATAACATGTGTAATTAGATGCATCTGTTGCCCTCATATATGCGCGACTAATTCCCACCTCTTTTCACACGTGTATGTGTACATATAACTTTATACGAGGGGTTGAAACGTTTATTTATTTATTTTTTTTCCATTTTTTCAATTTTTTTTTTTCTTCCACCCTTTTCATCCCCTAGCTTACGCTACTACGCTACTACGCTACTACGTCGTCGCTAATACGGACGTCCGAACGCAAATGGCTTGACGTCACTTCCAGCTCCTGCAGCAGGCGTACTGACGTATTTCTACGTGGGCGTCCCCCGTGAACTGTATATCCTACTCAACCTCTTATTCCCATCCCTTATCCCTGTATCTTCTAAGTTGCAGCATCTCCGCGTTTTAATTCTTACTTCATTAGACGTTTTTTCTCTGAAAGCCGGGAAATGGGAAGTCGCGAAAAGGGACGAATAATAAACAACCCTGTTATTTTCTTGACTTGATCGAATGTGCCCATGGAAGGGGATGATGCCGACACACGCTATTGCAGGTTGATGATACTCGTACCTATACCTGCGGTGAGACTGAGACCCGTGTTTTGGCTGTAATTATTTAATCACAAAGCGTAGTGCAGGAGAATCCGTAACCCACGAGGCGATAGTACCTATAACACGCACCATTGCGTGGCCGGTGTGTCCAGAAAGAGTCCAGAAACACAAAGGAAGAACAACGGGCTTGCTGCATCATGCGTCGACTCCTGATGGACTGGGCTGTTAGCCATCTGCGCCATCGCGGCAGGGGCATACGCCAGCTGCCATATATATTTTGAGGATTTTGAGCCAACCTTGCGAGAGCGTAGAGAATTCTCGTTCATATACATTTTTGGATATTACGTCAGTCGAAAATCGAGTCATACAATTGTTGGAGATTTTGCGGAGAACAAGTTTATAACACGGATTTGTTGAATTTAGCTTTGAAGATGATTATTCGCCCTTGAAAACGAAATAGGAAAAAATTGGCACTTTTAATTTTAGGGTCAGAAATGAAAAATAAATTTTCTTCAACAACGGAGGGAAACCAGCGAGTTTCCATCCGCAAATGAGGATGGAAACCAGTCGATTGCCGGTCCTCGTTTGCGGATGGAAACTCGCTGATTCCGCTCCGCTGTTGAAGAAAATAGTATGTTCACCTCGGAGAAAACAGTCATTGGCGCCTCGTATGAAGTTGAGAACACCTCGGCTTCGCCTCGGTGCTCACCTTCATACTCGGCGCGCAATCGACTGTTTTCTCGCTCGGTAAACAATATACTATTGTTTCCCCGTAACCACGAGTCGAAATCACTAAATATCTTCATAATACCGGTCGACAATATTCATTCATTGTTCATAAGTTGACGCGTTCAGGGGGAAGCATGTCAGGGTACGTCGGTTTGCAGAGCATCCTATCCTCATTTTCTTAACTTCACTGTCGGAGAAGCAGAAAAAAATGAAAACGAAAATCAAGAAGATTTCGAAACCTTGAAACCTGTAGAACGACGTGGTATTACAGAGAAAGTCATTCACCGCTATTCAGCTAGTCGAAATCATACTTGAAACTCACTGGCAAAAAACTTTGTGACCGCGCACAAACCGGAGTCTGGCATTTTCAGAAGGTAACACGTGAGAAATATGGTGACTATGGGCTTTGAACAAGCAGACAGAGCAATTGGACCGAGTTCATGTCGGTACTAAAGTAACGCAGCACTCTGATGCGGAAAAACATGGGTATGTCGGTTCCGGTAGTTTTCCGCAATGAACTCTACTTCGTTATATGACTCCGAAGAATCGCCGATTGAAGAAATAAGAAGAAATCGCAGCACCCACGGGGTGTTATAATTAATTATTGAAAAATCTTCCGAGGTTCAATAACGTACGTTTTTTTTTTTTTTTTTTCAATTCGTTGATCATTTCAGCATTGAACTTAAAAATTTGTCAAAGATACAATTTTGTATTGAAAGAGAAAAATAGAGAAAAATAATTGAGGACGTTTTCAAGGAATGCAAGTTTTACTGAATAAATTGTATCCTGCAGGACGAGGATAACCAGTCGAATTGATATCAGTACAAAAATGACAATAAAGGACAAGATTTCAAACAAAATCACGTACACTTTCTCCTTCTTTATATTTTTTTGTATATTGCGTCGAAGTATAAAGAAATTTGAAGATCGTTTAACGAAGCCTCTTCCTCAGTTATTGTAGGATTAAAATAACGCCGAAGCGGACTATCGATTCTTCATTTTTCCAATTCAACTTATTCTCTCCTTCTCCTAGTCTGCAGGAGGAAATAGAAAAGAAAGATGAGAGAGGGTGCAGGCTCGAGTGTCTTGTTGCGTTGAATGGATACCAACTGGTTCATTTCTCCTCTTATTCCTCGCATTTCTCCGTTTGTTAGAACCCCATGATTTGCTGTCGGTGTTCGTTAAAATATTTCAGCAACATATTTCCTTCCCGTATACCTTGTTTTTATTCTTGCTTCTTTCTCTTCATCTTCCGTTATTTCACTCTTCATTTCACCGAGCTTGAAATACACAAAATAACAAAATCCCAAAATTACCCTCAACGCAATGAAATTTTGACAGTTTTTTGCGAGTTACGCCCTCCTGGTCCCAAGCCCTCGATACGATCATCGCCGAAGGCCAACTAGGCTAACAAGATCTCTAATGACCTCCCTATGTCCAGTGTCCACTGCAGGGGCATTGAGTAACTATTTAACAGTAGTTAGATCCCTAATGACGCACGTACAACCGTGAACCGTCGGAATAATACGTCACGTGTCTTTGATTGGCCAAACTGCAGACACGCGCCGAAGTAACGAATTCGCGAAAATTGGTAAACGACCTGCCTGCAGCAGAAATACAGCGATGACAATAAGATTGTTTCAAAATCGATCTAAATCCTGTGTTTCGAAGCGTAGAGAATCACCTCCAATCATTTTCAGATGGACGGTCACTCTGTGTGTGTATGTATCTATTATTATACGTATGCGATCAATTTTCATGATTTTCGTCACAATCGACGCGGATTTACCGAACTTAGAACTGATTAGATTTTGGCCTTGATCGGTTCAGCACTTTTTGAATTATTTGAATAACAAAATTGTGAAAAATAAAATCAAAATGATGACATGTTGAGAATGAATGAACGGATTTGGGCGAGAATTTGTACCACAAGGGTCTTTGGATCGCTGATCACGAACTTGACATTGTGCTTCCAAAATTCAAATAAGATAATCATTATCATTATTTCAGCTCGAAACATTGAGACATATTTGAGATTGCGAAAGGTATTTTCTGACCATGTGCAGGTGGAATTGAAAAGATCGTTCCAAGCTGTGGCGGAAGATTAAATTTCCTCGAAGCTATGAGAGGAGAGATAAAAACGATTTCTGACTGGGTACATACTTCGTTGCAGAATCCCTCACACCGCGTCTTGGTGGTGTTTCTTCTGTTTTTTTATTATTAAAGAAAAGAAAAAAATTGGTTACTTGAGGTAACGAGAAGAAAACCTTTTGGAATAACCAACCTCCAGACTCTGGAGAAAGACTGTAGCATTATTCTCGAGTGCGGAGAATATCCACGTCTGGAGGTTCATAACCAGAATGTAGAACGTGAAATGTTCCTTCAGGATCTTCTCAGTGAGCTTATAGTTGTACGAGTATAACACATCACAAAATGACGACGTTGTATGGTCTGGTTGAACATTTTTGAGATGTGCATATCTATCAGGTTTATTTAAACCTGATTACTGGCTATTTTTGTCGGAATTATAAACGCACGTTCAGTCTACACCCAGATAACATTCGAGTGCAAAGTCGTGATACGACAGAACGACTCATATATGATATCAAACACAGGATGTTCGATGGTTGTGAGGTTCTCTAAAGCGTGAAGTGACGACGAAAACCTGAGTGCAATATTCATGGAAATGATAAGTCGGGGGTCAGCAGGGGAATGTCCTTCCTTCTGTCAAGGATGAAGGAAATCTTCGGATTTTTTCCGAAAATTATCACATTCTATACCTGGAGATGGATTTTGAAAAATGAACGTTTGACAACGGGCTTGAGGATTTATTTGGACAAGAAATGATGAAGTTTGTTTTTTGGCTGCGGAAATCGGGTGTAACTTTTATTTAAAAAATCTGAAGTGTGAAGTTTCGTCTTTCGCAATAATTTTCAACCTTATGCAGGCAACTGCGAATAAATTTGTATCCTCAATTTCGGACGAACACGAGATGGAATAATTCGGACAAAGAATTGCAAGCATTTGCTGAAAATGTGATAGAGGAACACACGATATCAAACACAGGATGTTCAATGGTTAGAATGTTCTCCGAGCATGAAGCGACGACGAAGGATTCGAGTGAAATATTCACAGAAATGATGAGTCGTAAGTCGGAAGGGAAATGACCCCCTCGATCCTCGTTTGTCAGATTTTTTGGATAAATTGAGAGAATATTTTTCTCAAAATTAGGTAAAGTCATTCCATCTTTATCCTCAACTTGAATAAGTCGCCGACTTAGTTCTCAATCGATGAGTTATCGCAGGTACGAATGTACGTCGACACTTTGAAGAAACCGCTTGACTAAATTTCACAAAGATTCTATCTCCCAGTATAGTTTCTAAGTATAAATCCACAACCGATTGAAATAAGTCAGCCAAAAAATGAGAAAATTGGGTTAAACGGTCAGATTTTAGTCTCTGCAGACGAACAAATTCTAAACGTTCTTTGACCTGGTTCAACTTTTGCGCTCAATTTTTCCACTCATTATGTGTCACTTGACGAGGCGGTAGGTATTACCTACGCGAACTGTGAAAAATGGAAAAAGTACGTATTTGCATATATACACACAGGTATGTAGGTACGTAGGTGGAATATATCACCTTCTTCTTCATGCATCTGGATACAAACATCAGTGAGAAGTTTCGTAACGAGTTGGTGGTTATTTTTCTTCTTTTTCCCATCTTTTTTCATCACGTAGGGTTAATCTTGCATTGAAACGATGCAGGATATACAGAGCTGTAACCTTTAAAGCCCGACTCTATACAAGTACTCGCAATCCACGTTGGGGATGTAACGGTGTTACCCTTAAGTAGCTCGACCTAGAAAATAAGTCTTCTGGAAATATAGTAGCATGCGACTATATCCTGTAGCTACATGTGTCGTTGACGTTGAGAAAAGGAAAAAGGTTGAAAAAAGTTGATAAGACTCCAAATTTTTTCAAAAAATCGGTCGATCTTCTCCTCGTTTTTCGAAAACGAAAAAGATACAGAGAGAAGAAGCGTTCACACATACACGCATAGAAGCAGTAGCTGACTGTTTTTTCAAACATATAATCGATTGTGGTATGTTTTGTTCCAAGACAGATTCTAAGCTGCAGTACAAGGAAGACCGGACGCCGCATGATGATTGTATAACAATAAAGATAAGGTGCAACTGTTTGAATTCTAAACAGGAAGAGTTTATTTATTTCTATATATACATTATGTGCGTAACATTAACAACAAAATTAAACAGAATATGACGGACGCAGAGGTTTTCGATGCTCCACCTCGCGATTTTTTTCAACACGTTAAGCTCGCTTCAATTTCACCTTGCATAGACTGATTCAACTGCATAGTAGACTGAAAGCGCAGTAAATCTTTGTTGTTCATATTTTTTTTTCGTTCATTTATTATTTTCTTTTTTTTTTCCATTAATTTCTGGATGGGTTTGACCAGACGCAAACGCAAACGTGCTCGCACGTTGTAACACAAAAATCGATAAACAGCACACATACTATATATAGCGTGAGATAACGGTTACCGAGGAAAAAAATCAAATGCCAGGAAACAGAAAAAAGGAAAAAAAAACACACACACACACACACACAACATCCCTTGTTGTGGAGTTAGTCGTTATATAGAAAACATAATAATACAAATCGGAAGTAAAATGTAAAATTGCATCATTTATGTTTTAATGATTTTCCATCTTTTTGAACTTTACGAAAAAGTTAGTCCAAAATGGGCAAATCTTGTATTTACAGGTCTCGATTGTATAGTGGATGTTTGGCCTCGCAATTAGCTAAATTAGTTATAAATGAACACTTATGAGCGTTCATTTGCAATTTTTTAGCATCAATTGAAGCGAAATCTTACGAAATCAGGGTTGAATTCGTAGATTTGAAAATCCATAACTACTGAATTATTAAGTGTAAAATTCTGAAATAATTTGTGTATCATTATTCTATCGAGCACTATCATTCACGAAATTTTAAAGAATTCAGGCGATTTCTGATTATCCATCCAGTTATACCTTAATCTGCAATTGCGTCGCGCGGGAACGAATCGACGGATTTTGAAAAATCTTGTTTTCTCGATCCGCATTACAGGATTTAATCCGACTTGATCAAGTCGAATCTGATCGAATTTCGGAATTTATCGATTCACTGGCATTTTCAGTTGAAAATAGTACCTATTCATTTTTTCATTTTGATTCGGAGTTTGAAAAATTCTGAAATTTATTATCTATAGCGTATCCTCTCGCTTCTTCTTCTTCTTCTTCTTCTTTTTTTTTTCTATAAACATAATATTTATTTATTCTATTTTGAAAACGGTAGAAAAAGAAAAAAAAGAAGAAAAAAAAAATAATTTTTCGTCTACTTCTTCCGTTTTCTGTTCAAAATTATATGAAGATTAACTTTAGAGAAGAGCGCGTGAAATAGAGGCCTGCTGCTGCTGCTTCGGCGTCCTTTCAATTAGCAACTTTTCTTCGAACCCTCCGTAAGTGGTGCTCGGAACGGGAGAATAAAATCTTATCCGAACCCACCCTTAGTAAATACCAACCAACCTACCTACCTACCTACCTACGCCTATATACGCCTACGTCTCAAAAGAGCAAAGGGTCTCAGGTCATAACCCTCCTCAAGTTACTCACAATTGGTTGCAATTGCTTCTCGTGTTAGGGAAAAGAATCCCCCCCCCCCCCTGCCCCGATGTGCAAAAAAAAAAAAAAAGAAAAAGAACAAGCAAAAACGAAACATACGAGATTTCACAAAACGAACCAAATTTCATACATCGCTTGGTTGACGAATCGGAGGAGATAATTTGTTTTTTTTTTTTTCCCCATATCCATTTCGCGTGTCTAATGGCAAAAGGTCGTAAGCGCCAAAAAAAGAAAATTCGTTTTTTTGGTGGCAAAATCTTTTTTCATGCAATATTACATCTTTTGGGCATATCCGCAAAAAAAAATTTTTTTTGGCGCTTACGACCTTATGGCATTAGTCACGCGATTTCTTTCGTTTTTACTTTTTATATAAGACGAGATTTTCGGTTCTATGGGTAAATGCAACTTCGAGTATATAAGGACACAGGAATTTCTTCCTTCCTTCCTTCTTTCCTTTCTTTCTTTCTTTCTTCTTTACTTTCTTCTTTCCTTATTCTAACCGCGGGTATAGTTTCGTATCGATTAATGGATTGGCATCGGTATAAGTGCTCGAAGTATTTACAAGGATAAGCTTTAGCTGAAACTTTCTACTATTTTTAAATAGTTTATCTTAACAAATAAAAATGCTGCCGAGTTTCGATGTATGCATCCGCGCATGTGTGGGTATCTCTCGAGTCTGTACATATACGAAATGAGAAAGATTTTGAAATGCGAAAGTAACAATTGTCTGTTCTTTTTTTCTCCATGTTGTTTTCGCCGAATTTTTTGGCCTTTTGAAATTTTGAGCTTTTTGAAATTTCGATCAAATTTCAATCTTATCAGCGCGTTGCAAATAATCGTTACAGTGTCGAAGATATTCGGCGACAAATTATTATTATCCTGAATCGGTGTCAGAATTCGGATTGTGCAGATTAAAAATGAAAAATGCGATTTTAACAGGCTTGAACATCATCACTGCAGCTGATAGGCATTTAAATAGGTATACGTAATCTAATGGTCGACGAAAACGTGTGCGTCTTTACACACGTGACAGGTGTGCTGCAGGTGATTTTCGTTGCAGCTGCTGCAGTTACCTGCAACCATATCGCTGCACCAGGCGAGAAATGAGTAAAGAGAGAAAAAAAAGGAAAAGGAAAAGGAAAAGAAACGGAAAAATGGATTCAAAGCGACGTGCACCTTAATCAGTGACCGTTATATCTTCGCAAAATGATATCACAATTCGTATATACAGGACGTACGGTCTGCCATTATAATAATTTATCCGCAGTCATTGTGCGAATGCAACATCGCGACTGTGGTCCAGATTGTAGGTATAATTTCTGGGTGAGGATCCATAAAAATCCACCAGGTAGTATGTAGGTACAATACAAACGAACCGTTAGAAAAATAGCTTAACAAAACTTGAAGACGATATCAAACACATTTTTCAAATTGGAGAACGGCCTTGCGAGTTTGAACGTGACATTATAGTAGCTACCTACGAATAAGGAAAGAAGTACGAGGAATGAAGAAAATGAACGCGACTTATTTTCATCATACATTATTCCTCTATGTATGCAGACATCGTAGTAATACATCGCGATGTCTAGAAGAGATTCCTCAGAGCCAGTTATACGTGATATAGAATTGGAATTCGCGAGGTTTACCGATCAAGGCAAAGGTCAGCTCACAAGCAAGGCAAATAGCTAAACTAGTATCGTATGTATTTGTTATACTCGCGATTACGTCTGTCTGACAATAGGTATACCCATAATCACTTCCAGTCATTAATTATCCATTCGTGATCGAGCCTTTTGACACAAATGGGGGGAACCGGATCGGTTTTTGGCAACAAAAAAAAAAAAGAAAAAATAGGAGGCTGAAAATTTTATCACTTCTTCGTGGCACTTCGAAGTAATTTCGTTGAAAATTTCAGGACAATCGGTGAGACCCTTCGAGTAGAAAAAAAATGGAAACACATTTTTCCCAAGTTTGACATGCTTCGCCGGTTTTTGGAAGAAAAAAACGAAGAAAAACGGGAGGCTGAAATTTTGATCACTTCTTAGTGTCACCTCGAAGTAATTTCGGTGAAAATTTCAGGGCAATTGGTGAGACCCTTCGAGTAGAAGAACAAAGAAATCGCATATTTCCAAAGTTTGACGTGTTTAAGAATTTCAAAAATAATTGAAGTGCTACATATTTCGAAGGAGCTCATTCATGCGCGTGGAATGCACCATGGGAAGTTACGATTTTGTTCATGCATGGCTGAAATAAGTGGAGTTGAAAATGCAGTGATTAAATTTTTGGTATAATTAAGACAGCGATATAAATTGAACCAATTGGTTTCATGCTCTGTAACTGTTGGGGACATCTCATGTAGTAACAAGGAATCTGAATCCGCATTGGCGTGAAATTCGATGACCTCCGGCCAAAAACCGATCACGTTCACGTGGAATACCACATATATTAAAATATTAATCGTTCGTACCTACATACATTATCGAAATTTAAACTCGCGTGTAAATGAACTATTAAGCTTATTTCGATCAGTAAACTTGGAACATGTGATCGTCCCACGAAGAGTGGCCTTTGTATCGAGAGAAATGGTTATCCAGGTCGTGGCACACATAGGTAAGAGCAGGCCGTGGTTTATAACTGTCTTAAAAATGATATTAACTTTGATTATATTTTCTTCGGTTAAAATATCATTGACATTAAATTTGATCAACAACAACGCTCGATATAGGATACTGCGTATTAATTATTTAATAATTATAATATCATCAGCGCAAGTCCATAAATTGGACCTTATAATGACCGCATATATAATATTTCAGAGGCAATCGATCTGTGGACAAAAAAAAAAAAAAAATTTTTAGCTACTAAAAAAAAGAAAGAAATCCCTATGATTGTATAATCAAATTAATTGTATCTATAATTTAGTACAGCTGGTATAGCTGTAATTCATGCGTCGGCCCCCTTCTTCCCTCAGTTTTAATTGTTAATTAAACACACAATAGCCTAGGTAGACGTCATAACGAGTGTCGTTCTAATTCACGCGACACGTGTTTTTGACGTACGCGAAGAAATACCTGGGGATTCTCAAAATTGAAGTATAAAATTGGCGACTAGTCACGTGGGGCGTGCGGCCAAATCCCTCTTGCTTTAGTATTGCGAAGACACGTCTCATCCCCCGTCTAATTTTATTTATCACGCGTAATTCACGCCTACGCGGAGCTTTTAGTCGGGGATTGTTAATGACGTGGGTATAGGTACGTGAAGAAATTCGATTTTATGAATCGATACAGAGTACAGACGTACTAGTGACTCGCGTGTACCTGTGCCTCTGGAAAATAAAATGGATAAAAAAGAAATACAAAATGGCACAAAAGTCGAAAGCTGCGCATTGCCATTTTTCCAATTAACTTGTATAATAATCAAGAAATTTATTGTTGCTTCATCTTTGTGCTTTCAGGGCTGTCACAGATCCCAGAGACGGTCGCAGGGTTGCGCTCAAGAAATTACCAAACGTATTCCAAAGTCTGGTCAGTAGCAAACGCGTCTTTAGAGAGCTGAAGATGTTGTGTTTCTTCAAACACGAAAATGTGAGTAAATTCGATTTTTCAATAAAAAATTTTCATTCATTCATTCATTCATTCATTCATTCATTCATTCATGCAGTTTCATATTTCTCCGTCAAATATGTTCGCTATTTCGATCTGGTATAGATTAAAATAATCCTGCAGCAACCGGTGAACTTTCACAGGCTTCATTATAGCCGAGCCCCATAGTCAATTGATTTGTTCAGGATTAACTAGTCCGTCACCGTTCATTCGAAACGAATCAAATTTTACATGAATATTTTAGACAGGTATATGTCTGCGGTGTGAACCACGGAAATTGCGTTCAATACATGGGAAGTATATATATTAGAGTGGTCCTTATTTTGGTCATTTTCGAATTGAGATTTCTTCGCCCCCTAGAAAGGTTCCAAATAATTTAAAAAAAACACCCTCAAAATTTGAACTTCTTATCTCAATTTTAACACGTGCCGCAAAACATCTGAAGTTTTACGCTTGATTAACATGGCGTTTTCACTGACCATTATTCAGAATTTTTGGCGCACCGTCAATAAGTGCGAAAAAAATCTAATTCTTGTAGAAATATTTTCAGAAGACCCGATATTATTTTATCAGATTGACAGAAATTCAAAATTCAAAATGACGAATCCAAAATAGCGGCTGTAAAACATAAAAAATGTTTAAATCCAGCCGCTATTTTGGATCCGCCATTTTGAATTTTGAATTTCTCTAAATCTGATAAAATAATATCGGGTTTTCTGAAAATATTCCTACAAGAATTAGATTTTTCTCGCACTTATTGACGGTGCGCCAAAAATTCTGAATAATGGTCAGTGAAAACGCCATGTTAATCAAACGTTAAACTTCAGAGGCTTTGCGGCACGTGTTAAAATTGAGATGAAAAGTTCGAATTTTGAGGATATTTTTTTTTAATTATTTGGAACCCTTCTAGGGGGCGAAGAAATCTTAATTCAAAAATGACCAAAATAAGGACCACTCTAATATATATATATTTTTTCAAAGATTTATACTCCATTTTTTCACAATCATGCAGATCGCGTTCACCGATCCCATTTATTAATTTGTTATTAACATCCGTAGTTCAGACTGCATCGCGAAAATTTATACTGAATAAGTGAAACCACCGTTATATTGTGTGAAACTAAAATCTATGAAAGTCGGATCTTTGGGGAGCCCCTGTCCCCCCGAGAGTCCATAATTGAAGACAACGTTCGCAATTGTGTGTTTGCACAGTACATGAATTATTCGCTATGTAGAGATATATACCTATGTATGTATGTGGGGGAGGAGAACAGTAACGTGAGTTACACACAAGAGACTTGTGTGTTTACGCTCGTTGAAACGTACTTTCAGATAATAAAACCGAATAGTTTTGCCTCCCGAATACATGGGATATATTCAAGGTATATTACATACCTACATGGTTACATACTTCCTATGTATCCGCTGCAATTGCTGTACATCTCACTTTAGAATTACACCTGGAACTTTCCCAGGCAGAAATCGTACCTTAGCTGGTGAAAACGAATCCTTAGGGAATGATTTTTTGAATTTTTGTTCCAGGTACTTTCAGCGTTGGACATACTCCAGCCGCCACATCTAGACTTCTTCCAGGAAATGTATCCTTTGCGCATCGTAATATGTGTGTGTGATATTTGATTTTTTTTATTGCAATTTATTAATTATATTATAGACAAGGAGGAATGCAGTAGTTCGATTCTTTTTCTTTTCATGATTCGGTCGTAAGAGTTCGAGATATTGACAATAAATTGCAATCCTTGGATCTAGGAAAAATAAGTAGGTATAACAATTGGCTGGCTAAACTCTTATACGACAGTTCTATACATGCACGTGTGTATAAAGATTCTACAATCCTCTGAGAAACCCCACGCGGAGGAGCTGAGTCGAAGCCCCATTACTTATTCGTCGAGTCTCGATCTTTGCTCACCCTATACACGTCCTTCCTTCTTTCCTTCTGTGAAGGATGAAGGAAATCTTGAGATTTTTTCCGAAAACTATTATATTCTATGCCTGAAGATGATGGATTTTGAAAAATGAACGTTTGACAACGGGCTTGAGGATTTATTTGGACAAGAAATGATGAAGGTTGTTTTTTGGCTGCGGAAATCGGGTGTAACTTTTATTTCAAAAATCTGAAGTGTGAAGTCTCGTCCTTCGCAATAATTTTCAACCTTATGCAGGCAACTGCAAATAAATTTGTATCCTCAATTTCGGACGAACACGAGATGGAATAATTCGGACAAAGAATTGCAAGGATTTGCTGAAAATGTGATAGAGGAACACACGATATCAAACACAGGATGTTCAATGGTTAGAATGTTCTCCGAGCATGAAGCGACGACGAAGGATTCGAGTGAAATATTCACAGAAATGATGAGTCGTAAGTCGGGAGGGAAATGACCCCCTCGATCCTCGTTTGTCAGATTTTTTGGATAAATTGAGAGAATATTTTTCTCAAAATTAGGTAAAGTCATTCCATCTTTATCCTCAACTTCAATAAGTCGCCGATTTAGTTCTCAATCGATGAGTTATCGTAGGTACGATATTGTACGCGATCTCGACAGTTCGAAGAAATAAAATTCTATCTTAGAATAGTTTCCAAGTGACTCCGCACAATCGATTGAAATGAATGACCAAAAAAATAAAAATGAAAAAATTGGGTTAAACGGTCAGATTCGAGTCTCTGCGATAAACGACTTGTAAACATTCTTCGATCTGGTTAAACTTTCACCCAATTACTCCGCTCCTTTTTTGGTACTCAATACGAATTTGGAACATCTTACATCTATCACATCATCTATACTGAACGGGTAGACGGCTACCTAGAGCGACCATGCGAAAGCTTCATCTTCATCCACACCGTTTAGCGTAATGAGTTTAACCGCGTCTACATTATACATCGCATTCAAAGCAGCCAAGTCAAGCCAAGCCAGGCCGGGCCCTTATCGATTGAAATGGTTATTAAGTCGGCATAAATTCGGCCCTTTTAGCGAAAGCTTGAGGAGGATAAAAAGGGCGGAAAAGGGGCGAGGCGGGGAGAGAAGGGGAGAAAAAGGACGGAAAGGAAGGGGAAGAGACGAGGAGAGGAGAGAAGAGAAGAGCGTTGCTCCCGTCGTCCTTTTTCCCTTCTTTCCCTTCTTTCCCCTATTTCCCCTCTCTTTCCCGACCCAGACCTCCCGGGGAAAGCTTCGGCTGTTCAGCGGCACCCTTTTTGTAATTTCGGCGCCTTGCCTTGGCGCCCGACCACGACCCAGCGCGTGGCATCGACCAAAGCTCTTCTCCCTCGCCGGCGTTTCGCATCCCTCTACCATTTCCTCGTCGCCCTTTTCCACCACCCTAAATTTACTCGTGTATATATATATATATATATGTCTCCCAGCTTCTCAGCTACGTCTCTTCTCCTCTTCTCAGAGAAGTTCCATCCCTTCCTCGTTCACGGAGGCAGTTCATTGTAATAGGTATGGAACGTTCATGCAGTCGACGTAAATCCTCACTCTGAGAAATTATTATTGCCCGCGGATTTTGTGTTTCAGGTAAAACGGAATGACAATGCAGATACGAATTCGGACAATTCTCTCCTTATCTTCGCGCGATGTATTTTTTATTCCAATTTCAAATAAATTCAACAACATTATTTTCAGCTTGTCTGCAGTCGAAAATCAGACCTCCAATTTTCTTGGTTTGTCATGCGCATCATTATTCGTTCGAAGGTAGAATCTTTCCAATTTCAGATGGTAGGCATCTAATCATCGAGAAATTCGCGAGAATTATGTTCGTTTATCAAATGGGTTTCAGACTTCTATCCTCCGCGCAGCTCTCATCTATATAGCTTTTTTCTCTGCACTGGCCACTCTGATGTTGAAATTTTTGATCACCCTGGCAGGCAGGCAGGCATTAAACCTGCACCCGAATTGCCCAGTCAAGTTTTAATTGCCAGACGGTTATCTCCAGCCCTTTTACTCAAATTATTCATCCTCGTTTCCCCATTACTATATTCTCTTCAATTCACCTATTTTCTTTCATCCTGAACTCTGGACTTGGGGTCAATTTCGCAAATTTGTTCATCCCGCAATAAAATCTCAGGCCTCGGTGGTTTCTTATATTCAGGTTACGAATTGAAGAGAGAAAAGAAAGAAAGAAAAAAAAAAAAAATTCCACCTCACGCGAATTTCATTTGAAAATTTTACTAAAATTTTATCCATCTCGTTGAATCCTGCAGCAGGCTACACTTTGATCGCTGTACCCTGTGTATACCTACTGTGGTAAGATCCTCGCTTTCAAGGTTCGATTCATCGACGAAAGAGAATTCCTTGTATGTCTTTGATCCAGTAAGATAATGAAAAAATAAAATAATGAAAGAAAATAAAAGAAATAAGAAAATATCTTCTCTCAAATTTGACGTTCAATTTGTTCCAAGATACCAAATGACTTGGAAATAATTTCCAATCGTTTTCCCATCATTCTAAAACTGACGAAACATTACCCGCGTTAATTATTGTTACAAGAGCGATCAAGGAGAATCTGCATCCGCTAATTGGCAACTGGATACTACAAAGCCCCAAAATTTTTCTCACTCTATCATATTTTCCGATTCACTTATAATCTAGGTGCATGCGTCAGTTTTCATTAATTTTTAACTAAAAATGAAGATAACTATGAATGAAGGGAATATGTATGGAAATGAAAAGAAAACCAGCTGTCAAGATGAGAAATAGCACCAACTTAGCGAATCACTGGTAATATCTCTGGCATACGGTGCGCCAGATGCCTCTACAAATCATTTCTTCTTCTTCTTCTTCTATTTCTCCTTTTTCTCCTGTATTTTCCTAGCTTCGAAGCATTTCACATTAACCGTAACGAAGTTACATATCATCTTGCCTAAGTTTTCCTTGCATCATTCATCATCATTTATGATGTGCTTTTGCATACTTATTGTTACACTTAGGTGCGTGTACTAGCTTTAATGTGAATTGCAAAGGAATTACTTTCCATTGGTTTCTCACAACCCAGTTAAGCTTCCTCGGGGACATTTCGTAACCTTTGTAATGGGATTGCAGTACCTATGACGCCGAATAAGCTTGCGGGTTAGTGTAGTGTAGTACATACGTCGATGTAAACGTGCCTGTACTACGGTATGTCAGTATGTAAACACGTGCTTATATTATCGCCTGCATGTCCTCCAAACCTCGCCATTATCCCTTTTGGATGACCAGGAGAGAATATAATTGGATCCGAAATAGTATATTGTGTACCAAGGGCGTAAAGTGGGCTTTTTTAGACCGAGTGTGGAGTTTGCAGTACGAATCGGAGGTGAGCTAGCACGAGTCGAAGACGAGTACTGCAACCACACAAGGTCAAAAAGGCCACTTAGCCCTTGGTGCACACCATATTTTTTGTGACACGCGCGATTTTCGCGTTTTCGAGCGATTTCAAAGAAGCGGGCAAAAAAGTCAGTAGCGGGCAAAAAAAGTTCTTTATTGCCCGCTAAAAGTCGGTAGCGGGCAAAAATAGCTCATTTTTACCCGCTACCGACTTTTTTTGCCCGCTGGTACAAAAACGTTGATTTTACGCCCCATTTTTAGGTCAAAAAAACGCAAAAATCGTGCATGTGTTACAAAAAAGGACTATAGTTTTCAAACTGCTATAACTTTGTCAAAAATGAATTCATTCAGGCGAACGAAATTGCATTCGGAAGCTTGAAACCTCAGCTTTAGAACCATTTCCATGAATCTTTCTCACAGCGATATTTCACTGAGTTATCCTAATTCGAAGCGATACGATACCCAGGCACTTTTCGAAACGCACTCGAAGTATGTAACATCGAATAACTCGGTGACAAACAATCGTACGAAATTTTTAAACCGAGGGATTTGAAGGGGCAATATCAAGCTTGAAAACCTTCGCGATGCGATATTTCTGCAATTCTTTTTGCACCGTGCACAGCTCGATGAAAAAAAGCAATTCACCAATTCTGCGGCTGTAGTTTCAAAGTCAGATAACTTTCTGGAATATCATTAGAATAAAAATTCTGAGACAGCATATGAAGAGTGAGATACCGGGCTTTCTAACGGCGTTTCGTTCATCTGAAACCGTTCATTTTTCACGTAGTTACAGCTCTCTGAAAGCAAACCCTTAAAAAGGAAAGAAAAGGTCAGAAAATTTCTCTAATGAACGTAAAGCGGTTTCTGGCTAGAATCCTGAATCAAAAATCGATTCAAGCACCTGTAGAGATCCACACCTGCAGGTGAGATCTTATCTGAGATCATCGCAGTGCAGCAGGCCATGTGTTGCTGAAAAGAGGTCAAGCACACATACACCTACATACACACTATACGGTTTCGATTCCAGAGTGATCCGCGTGTACACTGTATAGAGCAGCTCCTTATACGCTTCGATAAACACGCTGCTGCAGTATCGATAACCTTCGTCGTAGATTCGTTATTGGAGGACTGCGTAATATAACGCAAGCAAAGAATGTGTGCAACGCGTCGATGCAGCAGTATGGAAGAATTTCCTCTGTAGGTACCATTGCGGATCGGTGTTCCCGCGGGCTTAATGGATGTAGTTTTTCATTCGACTATAGGGACTGCATGCATAGGGTAACCGCTGATGGTTTGGCAAAAAGTGTGGGGAGTATGTGTGTGGGAAGGAATTCATACCCTGATGGCCAGGATCAGATGTTCATACAAAAAGTGTTCAATTCTGCAGAAGTGCAGCGGCATCAGCATCAGCAGCAGAACTTACCGCGAGGTACTACTATTTCTTGTATAGGTATATGTTTACGGTCATACCTTGAGATAAAAGTACTGGATAATGTGCTTTGATTCTTGTACGTGGAATGGCACGATGGTCATTTCCATAATTACGCGCGGGTTCCAATTGGTCACAATTGGTCAGAATTGGTTCCGAGACAATGTATGACCGCAACAACTCTAGTGTTATATCTGTATGCAACTACTGGTCTTTACCCATGATATTATAATGCACGAGGTGGGTATGAAAATCGCGAGAACTTAGAAGAAAAAAAAGAAAAGGGAAAAGGAAAAAGGAAGATGGAAAATCGTCAAGACTTTCCTGGCCTGGCTCGAAGGTTATTTCGCGATAAGACACGACTGACACTTTCAAGAGAGAGAGAACTGGCTCTTATCTCTCTTGCCATGACCTCGTGCTTCGTATAGTTCGCAATTCGCAACTCTCTGAACTCCGAAGTTGAGGGCGACGACGCTCGCGACTGGCTCCTCTCGCCTCTCGCATCTCGGTTCATGACTGCAATGGGAAGGTAGAGATAGGTGGATGTATAGTTACACATATGTATATCTACACCATAGGTACACATACAAATCATCGAACTATCGTAGCTGGGAGTGACGGCAGACAACAGTAAATATTTGTAGCGAGCTTGGTCTGGCGTTATATATGCCCGGCTGATGCACGGGCTACCGGATAATCACCTATTATTAATGCAAATTATCAACAATAAACGGTGCTTGCTTAGTTACTGTTCGCTAAGCCGTTTCTCTATATGCATGTATAGAAATACGTTAATTATATATCGACCCTCGATGTTATCACAATTTCGGTTTTTATTTAGGGATGCGGTATACCCACCTGTGAATCGCGTCAATGAATACTGTAATCACACCCCCTGGTTCAAAGAGCGATTATTATATTATACTATACGATCGAACAACTGATCGGCAGTGAAATAAGAACTCGGTTGAACCCAATCTAAATCGTTCGGATAACTCGCTGATGATAGGATTTCCATCATATTGTATACAAGCCTCAACGCGAAATAGTGTTGAATACCTTGTCAATTTCGTATCGATATTCAATCCGCAGTTCTAATCTTGACCAATTATATTGTGTCTAGAGGCGTGATTCAATCGAAGAAATACAATTTATTCGTAAATCAGTTCTAATCGGTAACGCAATTATCTACGAATCTCGATGAGACTTGAATCGGAAGTCTGGATTCGATGCTAATAAGTTCTAATGTGCATCGTTCAGTCGCAGTCTCGTATCCGTTTAGATAAGACAATTTTTATCCGACGCAAATAAGTTCTGACTTGTATTATCTGAAACCTAATCGTGATCGTGATCAAAACCAAAATCTCCGTTCAGTTATTAGTTCGATCGAATTTTCAATCAGTCTTTATTCAATATTCGATGCGATTCAGTCCCATTAAGAAATTAACGATGATAAACGATTGGTTTCCTTTCCCCCTATGTATGCGTATGTTCAGTGCATCTTGATGAGAAATTTTGAACAAAGAGAAAAACAGTCTTCCGTTATATTCGAGATTTCGAAACATCTCGGTCCTCCAATTTATGGATATAAAATTGATCAAAAATTAGACTCATCGCTTTCCCGGCTTGAGAATCGGACTTTGAAGCCGCGAATGAAGATGTCCTGGCTTGTTCATAGCGACTATTAACACTCGGGAAAAAATAACACCTCACGTAATAGGTGGCTTGGCGATTTTCTGCCCAAGCAGGTATTGCACCATGTGCTGCACGTGGGCGGTCGTCTCTTCTTCATCTTCTTCTTCTTCTTCTTCTTCTTCTTCATTTTCATCTTCTTCTTTACATCTGAAGAGAAGGAG
This sequence comes from Tenthredo livida, assembly GCA_963992785.1. Taxonomy (NCBI): domain Eukaryota; kingdom Metazoa; phylum Arthropoda; class Insecta; order Hymenoptera; family Tenthredinidae; genus Tenthredo; species Tenthredo livida. The sequence goes on from OZ023073.1 coordinate 10,065,659, forward strand.
AGAGAACTGTTCGTATAAATATGTGATGTTAGAAAGGAAGGTCCGTCGTACACAGTTTTCAGTTTAAAACGTAGATAACTCGTGATACTCGCCACTCCTTGATGCAAGTCTTTTCTCTCCATGCACAGCAGAGCTGCTTCTTTCAATTCTCTACCCTTTTATTTCCACCACCACCACCAGCTATTGTTATTTCTCGTTATTTATGTCAAAAGATATGAAAATAACAAAGGATTCGACTCGGCATTTATATCCATACCATTTACATACATATATAAATTATGTTACATATCAGTGCTTTCATGAACTCTAACATAATTCTCTGTCTTTCTTTTTCTATTCATTCATTTTATCCTTCGTCCGCGTGCGGGTTAAAGCGATCGGGAATAAGAATAGGTACCTATAGCTACGTAAAAGTGACTCTTTCGAGCTTTCAGGATATCCGGCTCTCATGCATATAGTAGATTCTTATATAATATAGCCGTAGGAAGTAAACCGTGAATAAACGATGGGGGCTACGCTACGTATGGTAACGTGTAGTAACTTGATGCTCAAATGCGGGTGAATGATCATTCTTCCAGAATACACGCATACCTACGTGCATAATATACGAAAATAGCACGTGTAGATCTTGTTCCATCAGCCTCTTCCTATCTGCACATATCATTCACGAAATTTCATCGATGGCTAACCATGTGAAGGTGTTATTAAATTCTTCTTCTCGTCAAATCCAAATGTTTCCATCTTATCATCCAACAATCATGTCAATCTTCATGCAATACGTACCTTGATTCTTAAATTTCGTTCTTCAAATTCTCGCGGTTATTTAAATTCAAAATTTCCACCTCTTATCTTTCTCGATTTCCCATAAGCCTCGGAGTATTTGAGATGAACGATGGGGTTGAGCGCGGGCGTGCGCGCGCGGATCGAAACCCTCGGGATTAAAAACGTCAGCTACCCGTAGGTATACCGTTGTCCCTCCGTCACGTGGCTCACATCTATACCCTCCATTGTATTAGGAGGGGTAAACGTATGCCAGAAACAGGATATGTACGTGTATTCCGTGCGTACGAAGAGTCCTTTGTTTATGTCAAACCAACTCTCTGCCTATATAGACGTACATGCACTGTACATAGTGTATGTAGGCATATGAAAGTCCTTTCTTCTTCGTCGTATGTGTATTGTATACGCATAATGGTATTCCACGGGTAGTTTTGGCCGAGATTTAGCGAGTCTTATACTTGCGATGTAATTTCACATCAGATGACGCGATATCTTGGATAATTAATCAATCCAGATATAGCCGTATGGTCATGTAAAAGGGAAAGTATAATAATACAATCTCGAAGTCCCGTTTTAAGGAATCTTCGTTTCACTTGAGGGAATATTCACGCCCGCGAGCACCACCGCGGGAGTAGGAGTAGCTCGCGTGACGGAAGTCCGTCATTCAACAAGAACCAATCTTTGCGATAGGTACCTATGTGCAGTATAAATATGCATGTGTCTCGTCACTAGCGAGAAATAAGAAACTGACAATGATCAACGGGTCATAGATCTATTATACTAGATTTTTCAATTTACTAATTTACAAATTTCAAGAAAAACAATTATCTCCCATTTGAATGGAGGAAAAATTTGGAATTGATGATAAATCGCTACTCCAGTCTTCACCTGAAACAATATGTAATTGAATATATAATATAATATAATATAAACGGTTTAATACTGGAAATAACGGGGGTGGGTCTGGGCTGAAGTATGAGTAAAGGGATTAATGCTTTGTAATTGACCAATCATCTCATAAACATTTAATTAGCAGTAGTTTGTACGCATATAGGTATATGTATAATATATATATACATATATATGCATACGTGTGTATATATATCATGTAGGTAATTTCTTGGGACATGAGCTTGTCCATAACTATATCTGTATATTTATCGGTGCATTTGAGTTAGTACTGCACATGCATACCACATGGATGCATGCATGATGGGCATTGCGTGTCGAGAAATAGATAGCTAGGTAGTGTATAATATCGTTTCAACTTTCACAGGAAATAAATCAATAGTAATACTGTATACGTATGCCTCTATACCTATAACCGACACTTTTTCACACGAATAACACTGACAATAACCTGTGGGATAGGATACTGTACGTATCCTTCACAGTGGAAGAGAAGAGAAGAGAAGAGAAGAGAAGAGAAGAGAAGAGAAGAGAAGAGAAGAGTGGAGTGAAGTGGGTGTGGCTGAGTCATTCGACACGCGATGACAAAGCTTCTCGATATAAGTAGAAACCGTATTTTAGGCAAAAAAAATCCAACTACATGCATCACATCCCAAAAGAAGATGAAGTCGACGATATTTCGAATTTTGGATGACTTGAGCCGGTTTTCAGTATTGAATACCAAAATGTGTTCAAGTTGATCCGAAATTCGTTCGATTTAGTAAAATACAATGAGTTCGCATTCGTTTCGGTTGATTTGACTCAATATGGTTTTTATACCCAACCGCAAGTCGATGTGTTGAATTAATCTGATGTTGTTCTTCCACATTATATCCTTGAATGAATCCGCTAGATTTTCGTACATCAATTCGATTTGAGTTGAAAGAATGACCAAAGAATCACTTTTGACGAAAATGAAAAATTGACCTTCTTGATGGTCTTTTTTTTTTCCTCTGTTCCGTTCGAGACCCAGAGAGCTCTAAAGTTACATATGAGGTAAAAACTGCCATCCTGTAGCTTCAGAGCTCTGGTTAACCTTACCTGGTCTACTTCGTCAAGGAATAAGAAGAGAGGGACCGGGGGTTTGGTCGTGGACCTGGGTGACCGGTCCCATGAACGCGACTGAGTCTGGCCTTGCCAGCTCTTCGTCCCTCGTCGACGAGAAGCAACAAAGAAACCACCTACTGCTTAGCTTAGATGAAGCCACGGTTAGCTATAAGAAAGGCGACGAGTACTCCTACTTATTTTCTTATAAATTGCTGCCTATGTGTGATGTGATTCGAAACGACTGCAAACCCACCTGCAAATCCCATCTTTCAACACGATTGCGAAATTCTCTCGTCCAGTTTCGATATCGAAGGAAAGATACCGTTCCGTTCGATGCTGCGCTTTTATCTTTTTTAAAGAGATTTTCTATTCTTCGCGAAGAAGGCCTTTGTACATGTGGGTGTTCGCGTGCAGAGGCCAAAGATTTTATCCAGATGGAAAGAGGGATATGTATATAGAGAAGAAGCTTGCACAAGTGCAATCAACCCTCGGCCTCCCACATTTAGTCGAGTCTATTCCGAGATGGAGGAATTTCTCTGTGTCCTCTCGTCCACGTGGCCGAAATTTCCCATTATGTATACCAGCTTGGTCTATTTTTGATTCTTCTTTATTGCTGCTGTGTTTGTCTACGTACTACGTGGGCAGTATGGATGGATTTCGGTATTCGGTATTCACAATTCACACACCGATAATTATAAAACCGAATGATAAAAGCCTCGATCATTTTCTAATGAGAAAACATTCGCCTTTCTTCGTTCTTCGTCCCGGACACCAACGATGTTCTATACCCACCCTAAGAAGGCGAATAGAAGGTGTTAAATCGACCGAATGCGATCAGTAGGCAGAAGATGAGAAGACTTTTCGAACTAACGAAGAGTTTTTTGGTTTCGTTTGAAAGCTGACTTTGAAATTCAAATTTTCTTTTACTTCACGGCTTATGAAGATAATTCGATAAAATCAGCTGCAAACTATACCAAAGTCTGGCAAATTCTGACTGAACGATTTGCATGTCTGATGATGATCTCTGCACGATGGCGAGGCTCGGAGTTCGCAACAATTATTCGTCTAGAATTTTTTCATCTTTTCCTAATTCGTTCGCGAAAAATGATATACATGTATAAATTTCGAGTTCTCTTTCAACACACTGCTGCAGTGGATCCCACCGAACGAGGAGATCTTCCTGGGTAGTTTGTCGACCGGTTCCTGCGCAGGACAAAGCGTTCTTCTCTGCAGCGAGACCATCAACTTTGTTCTCTTCTTCTTCTTCTCCTCGACCCGAGCCGTTTTAGGCGGACAAGTCCTTTCCTCCTTGCTGAGTGTCCGCAGAAGAACCAGATTAACCAAAAACCGATTATAATATGATTATTTCATTTCTTCCCGTTCGTACCGATCGGGATAGGCGATTGCCGTGTCCGAATTGGCGCTTGTCGAGTCGTTCTCCTCCCAAATCCTCGTTTAAAATTCGCGGACCAGCATATAGGCAGCTTTCGGTCCAATTTAGGACACGAAATCCTCGGAATGCGTCGTATAATTTGTGTAGACGAATCCGGTGAACCAGTCAAGTTGCATACCTTTGTCGGGTCGCAGTTGCACGCACAGACTTCTATACCTGGCATTCCGGGGACCGGCTTTGCCCCTAGACCTGGTTCGACGATTCTGTTTCGTAAACCCGAGCCCCTTCACTGGATAGACTAGATTATTTGAATCCTCACTATCCGGGGTTCTGCCGGCGATTACTGCAGTGGTCAAAACTCGAAAAGAAAGAATTCCTCGCAAGTACGAGATCTAAGTTGGAAATGACAGGGAAGAATTAGGCTTTGAGTTTTTGGTCAAATAAGACAGAAAGCATTTCCGCCTAACTATATTAATTCACAGTTTCGCCGACTTTCGCCGAAAATGTCATGCGATAATATCGACGATTCGTTGATTAAACCACATAAACCATATATACTACTAGGTGCCTGGTAGAGGTAGTACACATACATCTATATTTGAACAATTGTGAACTCAGCGAGACGGTTATCGCGAAAGTTTTCCCGAAGCTTGGAGGAGCTTAAGCTTGTCTGTGTAGTCCATTGTTTTGCTTTGTACCATTCGCCGTTTATTCCTCTATAGTATATAGTTATATATCCGCACCATAGGTATACCAGAGAAACTAACTTTGATACATAATTACTCACTGACTTGGAATTTCGGTTCGATAGACAAACGCGAACGTTTTCGAAATCTTAGTCGTGATGAAATATAAAATGAACAACGATTGATGGAACCGATTGGTCAAATATCGTGTTCGAAATCTCGAATATAACGGAAGACCGTTTTTCTTTTTGTTCAAAATTTCTCATCGAGATGCACTGAACGTACGCATACATAGGGGGAAAGGAAACCAATCGTTTATCATCGTTAATTTCTTAATGGGACTGAATCGCATCGAATATTGAATAAAAACTGATTGAAAATTCGATCGAACTAATAACTGAACAGAGATTTTGGTTTTGATCACGATCACGATTAGGTTTCAGATAATACAAGTCAGAACTTATTTGCGTCAGGTAAAAATTGTCTTATCTAAACGGATACGAGACTGCGACCGAACGATTCACATTAGAACTCATTAGCATCGAATCCAGACTTCCGATTCAAGTCTCATCGAGATTCGTAGATAATTGCGTTACCGATTAGAACTGATTTACGAATAAATTGCAGTTCTTCGATTGAATCACGCCTCTAGACACAATATAATTGGTCAAGATTAGAACTGCGGATTGAATATCGATACGAAATTGACAAGGTATTCAACACTATTTCGCGTTGAAGCTTGTATACAATACGATGGAAATCCTATTGGCAGAAAATTCTCCGAAGTATTCAAACGACTAGAAATTATCGGAAATTTTATTGTTTCTAATTTTGTAAAAGTCTTATTCCAACATTTTTCCTTAACCAGTTTTACCACAGTTACGTAATAACAGAACTCCTCCAAAGTGACCTGCACAAGATCATCGTCAGCCCTCAGCATCTCAGCGCTGATCACATAAAGGTCTTCCTGTACCAGATATTGAGAGGTAAGTGCAGTGGTCTTCTATTCCTCCTATTTTTCGACAATCGTTAGAAAAATTTGTTCGCAAAGTAGATTTGGGTATTTCACAAAGTGAAGAAAGCCAACTTCGACTGCGCGTTTACGGCTTTGGAATTACCCGCGTTTATTTCGAAACGGAAATTAAATTCCTCGAAGCGTAGGTAGTAAAGTATTAGATACACTTCTATACGTAGGTACCTACTTGTAACACGAGATTCTTGAAAACAAGGTAGACAGCTTATATACAGGTATGTATAAGTACCAGCAGTTAATTTTCGCATTAGATAAATTTGCGCAGTTTCGCCGTTTACTCGATTCGAAAATTCACAATAATTCAAGATTTACATAAATTGATTGCATCGTTCGTACAGAACTTCGACTTCGACATTAGAAAATCGACAATCCGTATTTTTTTAATTCATTTTTTTATTTTTATCCATATATTCTGGTGTGTATCAATATTTTGTGCGAACGTGCGTGACTACGAGTCTGTAGGAGGACTACGGACTGGTATACATATAATATATAGGTAGGTACGTAAGTAAGGGAAGAAAGAGGGTGGACAACGAGGCACGAAAATCCGTCGCGTATACCTATTCGTGACCAAAGAAGAATAGGCATCGAAGCCCTAGCTGCGAGAGTAGGGTTTGGCACGAAGGTCTCTCTACGCGTTGTATCCATCGGTTTAGCGCTAGTTATTGACCTCTTTGTCCGATATAGGCGAGGCGAAGACCAGAGAAAACAGCTAAGAGAGTAAAGAGAAGCCTTCTGTAAGATAAGTTACATCCTCCTGTTATATCCTCCCATGGTTGAATGGTCAAAATGATGAAAAAATAAAAAAATAAAAAATAAAAAACTAGTTTGAAAATAAAAGAGAGTTATGAAAGAGCGTCTCGTAAAAGGAGATCAGAAATTCATTTCCCTAAAGTTACTTATTTAAAAAAAAAAAGAAAAAAAAAAAATTATATAATACGTACCTACCTACCGCTCAGATTCTGAATACTGTGGGTAAATTTTTTTTTTAATGAAATTCCGCAGAGAAAGATGAAGCGAAAGAGAAAGAGATGTAAAAGGGCGAGGAAAAAAAAGAATAAAAAACTTGATGAAATTTTCCGCGAGTTGCGATTCCTTGCAAATTTTTGTATTTGCAAGACATACCTACTTTATATATATATTTTTTTTTTTTTCTCAATTTTTACATATTTTTTTCTTCCCCCAACTCAAATCATAACTCCTATATCTAATTCTTTACCAAATGATTCCTCGAAACGCATGTATAGCCATTATACGTACGGTATGTGGTAGAGCTTTTACCTCATGGGTTATACACTCGGGCTTCACTTTACTCTCATACTACATACGTCGGAGATGAAGATGTCTGAAATAATGTTTAAAACAAAGGGAGGAACTGCCGGATAAGGGTTGTGCTTCCTACAGTCAAGCTACGTATCGCTAGGTAACCGAGCTTCGCGTTATACGCTACTATATACCTATATATCACAATTATAACACATATATACAGGGTGGCCACGAACTGAGTGTTTTTATTTTAGGAGATGATCCGGAACGTGTCTAACTATCGTTACCCTGCCGTTTGATATGGTGCGGATTTTCGTTGCGGCGTCTGTGAGATATTTAAGTAAGAAGTCGTGGTTACGCCTGCATTTAGGCAGCCAACTACACGCGGGCGATCAGTGGGCTGTCTATTTTGAGGCGCGCACGATCGCTGCCACGAGTCACGACGCTTTCCCAGTTCAAGAAAACACTGGACTACGAAATTGACGGGCGAAGACAGCGTATCGAGTAGTTAACTAACACAACGCATCAATGATTTTTGTTATTCTTTAACTGCAAAAGCGTTATTACTCCATGAGCAGTCGCGCGCGCGCATAAAACCGCATACAGCCCACTGATCGCGTCTGTGTGGTTGGCTGCCTAAATGCAGGCGTCAACGCGATCATCCTCTGAAATTGAAGCATAGTTCGTGGCCACCCTGTATAATGTAAATATGTATACGTGCGGATGCAATGGTTGAAAAAAATACACACATGAATATATACATATATGTGTTATTTACCTTCGTGTATTCAAACTGCGGAGTACAAACCCCAGATTGTGTTTCAGGGGTGACACGAGAGGTTGGTGAGTGGTGTTGATGGGGACGGATGGGGATATGGATGGGGATGTGAATGTGGATGTGGATGTGGATGAAGATGAAGAGGAAGAAGGTGTAGGGGGATAGAATACTGGTGCAGGAAGGGTTGCTTTTTAAATATTTACACCAATTAAGAAATAATGGCCTTCATGAAGTGGCGATGTCTGCTTGCTACGCGTGCTGCGTGCTGATATACCTATGCTCATGCTTTGCTTCAGTCAAACGTGCAGGGATATAGTTAAATTTCATTTCATTTTAATGGAGTAGGTATGTACATACATATTACTATATGTGTGTATATGTCATGGTGGACGCAGACTTTTATAGAAAAAATTCCATACGAAATTGAGCGACATATTTAATACACAAATTTTTGTAAAAGAAACAAAAGAACAATACGAATGCATAATGTTATGAATTATAATTGTTTTTAATGAGTTTCGGGCTTCGGGTGCCCATTGTGTGTACGCCGCAATAAACTTCGTTTTTTGATTAACTGCGCGCCGTCATACTGATGATTTAAATTTATTCTTTCAGTTGGTACAGACTGTTACGACGAAAAATTCAGTTTTTGACGTAATTTTGATGAAATTTGATTTTTGTTTTCACTTTACTTTCGACATCTTAAATGTATCTGCAGCATTTCGAATTCCGCAATTTTTAGATCAGATTCGTAATCAGCGACCCGAAAAACGCCTAGATATCAAATTTTCAGTAATTCGATGAGATTTTCAATTTCCGCTCGTGTGCCAGTCCGCCATTTTGAATCTCTGATGAAAAAAGTTTCATTGAAATCGATAAAACGCTTTCGGAAATAAGTAAATAACTAATAATAACAGCCCTCGGGCCTCGGAGGGTTAATCGCATACGCACAAGCTCCGTAAGGGATGATGATTATTCATAAAACGTTCTTCGCCAGATTATAACATAATGGTTATTTTGTTTCTGTCACTCGTAAATCTTGTAAAGAGCTCATCCGTCATTCGCTCCATCGTTCTCGCATATATTTACAAAAGTATGTACTTTCATTTTCCTTTATATATATGTATATACCCTAAAAAAATTATTACCTACTTTTTTCCTGCAGACACGCCTAAAAAAATACTGCGAAAGAATTCTAACGATTTGAAGAATCGCATAATGCACATAATTTGGCGAATTTTTTGGTCAAATTTAAGAAGAAAATTTGATACTTTTTTTCTTCCAAGCTAGTATTCATTTTATCACTCGGGAAGAAATAAAACATCTTTTCAACTCTCCGGTTGAGAAAATGAGGGAAGTCATTGAAATCAACCCGGAAATGAAAGGTTGGGTTTCTCCTTTATCTCCACGCTTCAAAGTCCAGAGAATCACCTCCGACCTTTTCTGGATCTACGTATGGGTGTGTGCGCGCGCGGATGTGGTCAATTTTTTTGTCCGAAGATATCTTGATAACGAATGAACGGATTTTAACTTTCGTTGGACCGATCAATCCGGTTTTATTCGTCTTAGGACTGATTAGATTTCCAATTCTATCCATGCAGTAGTTTTTGGGTTGTTGAACAAATAATATTTGAAAATTTCTCTTTCGGATCAAGGATCAAAGATCAACGGATTTCAGTAAAATTCGTTGTCAAATCTAAAGGATTTGATCCGAATTGAAAAAATTTTTACAAAAAAGATGCAAAATTTCTGTTTCTTTGTATTAAACTTTATACACGCAGACAGAATACTATACTCCTCCCAAGATGATGCATAATAATAAGAACAGTGATAATCCCATCGGATTTATTATTACAAGAGGCTCAAACCTCCTCGAGCTCTTTCCCCGTTTACACATCCTAGTTCGAAGCATGGGTAGGTATCATGCAGTGATTAACACGTTAAGCAAGCAAACGTGTTCTGACAGCGTGACGCGTCATCATCGTTCAAGATCATAGCTCTTTCACGAGTTGAAAGATATTCTAGAATCTAGATACACGATGTGTGTGTAGATTCGAAATTTCGGTCATTATAAAATCATGATTCAGGTCAACCGGTGTTTCGATTTCAGATATATGGGCTTTCTGATGAATTTTTGAACGCAAAATTTTCAACCTTGCAGATTTTATTTTCACCGTTTTTCAATTTTCTAGAAGAAAAATCAACGCATCGCAAATAGTTGTATGCATGTTCATAGGCTGACTAGGTTTGAACAATGAATGAATTGTCCGACCAATTATAGACCCAAATATCGAGAATCGAGCAGCAGTTGATTCCAAATCGTTGCTTTGAGTGCTTTTACTTTGACGGCGTATAACTCTGAGACCTGATGTCTCACGATTCCGAACTTTTACACGATTCTGCTTCCTAAAAAGACAAGCGAACTTTTGTGGTCAAACTAGTTGCGTAAAAAAAAGAATTTTACACATATGTGTGTGTGTGTGCGTGTGTATACTTGTATAGTTACATATTAGATACCAGATATAAGACTATCTAGTATAGAAGCGTGCGCGTGCACGCTTATACATATGTATCAGTACAGAGAGAAAGAGCTAAGTCTGGGCCAAACCAGTCCTGCTGGCACCCATCCGTGACCCGAGACCCCGTCATCCGGCCCAGGGGCCTCTACTCGTTTGCCGTGTAGCATCGGATCGAGAAAACCAAACCACCAATACACATGTGCATATACCTACAGTCCTATACTTCGTCTGCATGAGGGAATCAACGTAGCGCCCCGATCTTTGTTATACGGTCACTTCCGCCGCTACAGATCGATGAAATTCATTTATAGTTAGAGTAGCTGTAGAGTTCATTTGTTGAAAAAAATTGAAAAAAATAAATAAAAGTAAAATCAATTTCATAAATCGATTATAGAAGCTGTTGAAAAGAAAATGAGTGAAAAAAAGAAGAAATGAATTTTAATACCTCTTTCGAATCTAATGAATAGAATTTATGGAATTTGGAAATAAAAAGTCGAAAAAACTTGGTACTGGTTATTTTCTATTCGAAAATATGTGTACATTCGTACCGATGCGCGCGTTACGAGACCCATGAGCTGTGAGCAGCACAGTGGATCGTATCCTTATAGCGACGACGTCTGACGCAAGCGGGTCGCTACTACTGGCTAGGGTATAAGGAGTTAGGACCGGCTCGGGTCGGCCGAGTGAGTACTACACATGTATTATGAATTAATACACGTGTGTACGACAGTGATCGAGTGCCAAGACCGAGAAATAGAGAAAGAGAGAGAGAGAGGAAAAATTTGAAAATACAGTAGCTCAGTCACGTATTTCTGCAGGCACCTAAAATAATAATTGAAAAGGGTAATTCGTGCGAATTAGTTGCTCCCTAAATCCGTATGTATGCAGGTGAATTCTTTTTTCCTTGTTTTACTTTTCTTATAACAATTACAGCGACGCACATAGGTACCTGGTACATACATACATGTACATACATGATTTTACATGTATAATTGTAAAATCGTATACGTATGTGTATGTAGGTATGTACCTAAGCACGTATCCGACGCCTTTGGAATTACGCACGGGGAATCGGCGAGTGCGGTGAACCCATCCACATCGAACGTAAAATCGGTAAGCGTGACGTACTACGCGTATCCGTCCGTCCTGCTGCAGCCGGCCAGCCGGCCTCTCGCAGGCTTTCAGGATAATCGAATCCTGCGCACCTTGTGGATACGCGATTACTTTGAAAATCTTTATATTTTCTTCAGTTTTAGCATAAAGCTGTGTTACTTTTTTGACACAAACTGATTGTGTTGAAATAACACAAACTTTTGTGTTAAATTTTACAAAAAATTTTTGCACTGTGTATACATGGTACTCATCGGAAAAGATCTATTTTTTCAAATCGCTGCTTATAACGAGAGTTATTATAACGACGACTTTCTAGCCTCTGAGAGGTCGGAAGATCCGGCATTAAATATACTGATACAATTAAAGGGTGCAACCGAGTGTGTCCTCGGCGCGAATATTAATTCCCCGCGCATATCGCCCACTACCGATCTTAATTTCATCGGTCTAGGTCTGATGATGATGATGATGATGGTGATGGTGATGGTGATGATGCTGTTGCTGTTGCTGTGGCTGCTGCTGCCGCTGCTGCAGCAGTAAGCGTCAAATCGTTATACCCCCCCGTTCGCCACCGTTAACTCGTTCGACCGTTGACTTCCGGAACGATTGCGACTGCGATGCGCCGACGCGACGCGCACTGAACGCGCTCTCTGTGCCCCAGCAGCTTGCAGCCACACGCTTGTGTCCTACGTACAGTAGTATGCCTCTCCGCGCATTATCTATAGATATATTATCTATATACTTACTCTGCAAGCTCGGTGTGTGTATGAGCGTATGCCTCGCGTTCCTATACTCTCGTGCGTGTCTCGCTTACGATAGCTTCCGATGCGTCGTCTAGACGCTCGATATAAGCCAATAATTAAATAGCGTATAGCTGCCTTTACTTCTTCCGGTTTTCCTTAATATAGGGTACCTACATGCCCGGCTATATTTCATCCGTTCGTTCATATAGATTTGAGAAATTGAAGTAAAAGAAACGAAAAAAAAACAAAATGAAAAATTACGAACGAAGAACGTTTTTCGACATTTTTTTAAACCATATACGGAATACTTTGCTATTTTAAAAATCACGTTACCTTCAGTCTTCTTTTTTTCTTTTAAATATTAGGATCGTTTTCTTGCTTGAGATAACCGGATATCAAGATCGATATAATTTCGTTGTTATCTTTAGGTAAAATTTCTTATCTCACGCGACATTAAGACATGTTTGCGAGCTTGGCGATCAGAAACCTTAATATAGCATAAGTCAAGACTTTCGTATAGTAGGTATACAAAGTTCTTTTGTATATATACACGTTGTGATGACGGGGGGGAAGTAACATATAGGAGATAAATTTATAACGCGTTGTCTAAAAACTAGCGGTTTAAAATTACACGCAAGGTCAATGCATCTTCGCACTTAACTCATCATATTCTCACGGCTTCATCTTCCCTCCCTTACCGCCACTTCCACTTCAACTTCCACTTCCACTTCCATTCCATTCCATTCGTTTGATTTTTACTACCGGTTACACCATCCACGTTCACGCTTCATCGCGCTCCAGCGACGTAGGCATAGCAGTAGGTACACTTCCATCGCGTCTTTTCGTTTTCCGCAGAAGGTCTATAAGCTCGATGTATTTCTCCTATAATAATTATACGCCATAATCTCCATTGTTATCATTATCATTTTATTTACACACACAATTAATAATATGCGCCTTTTTGATCGATCTTATATTTTTTAGGGAATTAGGAGGCTTTGAAATGTTTAATTCAGCAATTCATTTCGATCAGATTCGTAATCAGCGACCCGAAAAACCCCTAGATATCAATTTCTCAGTCATTCGAGGAAATTTTCAATTTCACCTCGTGTGCCAGCTGTCCGCCATTTTGAATCCAAATATCGCGTAAATCAATTCCAAAAATCAAGTCAAATAAACGAAACGCATTAACACTTGGTTTCTTTCCACTTGGAACTACAGCTTTCATGCAAGTTGGTGTCAACTTCTGTCTGTCTGTCTGTCTGTCATCATTACCCACTACAGATATTATGTGTGTATACTTGCTAACTCTCGCAGTTAACTTCATCAGTTAATATGGCCTCGGCATTTGCGGCTTGGTACAATTTGCCCTAGGCCGTACCTCTGCCTCGTTTATGTGCATGTTTGGCATGTCTCCGAGATTGGCAAACTTAGTCGTAAGTATTATCGGCCCGGGCGATAATTAATCCTGTTTACTCGGATGGTCGCGGGTCGCCTGATCATCGCACTACGTATATCACTTATAAACGAAACTCTTAATCATATACCTATATAATATATATGGGGTATTCCAAAATATTTTTAACGGTCATTTACCCCGACCCCCATCGATTTCCGAATAAATTATTCTCAGGGTAACCCTAGACCCAGGTATGATTGCTGAATTATTTTAGAATTTTGCGATTTTTTTTTTAGAAGTTACGATTTTTTGAAAATCGCACTTTTCGGCAACAGCTCGTTTTTCATCCAATTCTAGTTGGCAACCAAGGTATCCCACGGAAAAGTGATTGGTGCACAACTGTCCAGTTTTTTGACGTACTTCGAAATGGAAATATTTGTAGATTTTTTCAGACACCGGAAGTGCCGAAATTCTCGTTTCAAAAATCAAAATCTCGGATTGCAAAAAGTCGCCGTGATCGATCTTTTTGAAATTTGTAGACAAAATTTGACATCGAAAGACGGAATTTTTAAGACCAGGCCGAAGTTGGGCCTACATCGGGTTTAGGAGATATGGCCATTTTAATCACGCGAAAATTCATATTCCGGCGTTATTTTTGTTATTATTATTATGATTATTATTAAAATTATCAAAATTATTATTTTTGTTATTATTATTATTATTATTATCATTATCATCATTAATTGATAACAAAAATAATAATTTTGATAATTTTAATAATAATCATAATAATAATAACAAAAATAACGCCGGTTACCCCTGGTTACCCTGAGAATAATTTATTCGGAAATCGATGGGGGTCGGGGTAAATGACCGTTAAAAATATTTTGGAATACCCCATATATATAAGATATAATAAAAATTTGGAAAACTAATTCTACCGATGATGCATTTATTTCTCCCCTCTGCATTTCTCATTACCGGCAAATATCGACGCAGGGACACTGGCGAGGGATATTTACGATGAAATTTGAACGCGTCTAATATTAGGCTTTTTCGAAGTGACTCACACTGCCCTTATGCCCCTTGTGCAAGCAGATAGCAGTCGGGTATTCAGCGCTGATATTGCATCCCAGTATTCCGTGTGTCGACACGATCAAGGGACTGCACAGTCGCTCCCTCAGCTCCAAGGGGAATCCCCAGAGCTGTTTCCTGCAGAGCCTAGCTGGAACATTATGGTGTCAACTGAATAGGGAACAGATTACCCTCCGCACGATTCGACTGCCTGCAAAGGGGGTCGCTTATATTCTCTCTTTCGTTCTCCTCCACTCGTACGGGTATAATCTTTCTCTTCCTCTTTTCTGTTAGGTACATTCTTTTTTTTGTCCCTCGCTATACGCATACCCGAACTTAAATGCAGAAAATTATACATACGACTTGTCGAAGCCGAACGAAGGTCCTAGGACTAAGGACTAATATATGCAGGCAGGATGTATACGCATACGTCATACGTCGGTTACGTGAACATGCATTTAGCAACTGTGAGTAACGCGTTGTTACTACTAATTGTAAAAATCTATGGATGGTACCTACTCGGTTTGTAGCCAAGCAGTATTTCACGGGTACCTATATAACGGTATCAGAAAAATTCCGAAACTATTGCTCTTCCGCTTCGGTAATTCAATGTACCTATACGTGTGCGTCAAAGTTTTCACTCGAACATCATACGCGGAGTTTTGTTCATCTGATTCATTGCTACACCGTGAAAAACATGTTCCATGGAATCGGTGTTTCCATTAGTTATTATTACAACATTTTGAGAAAACAAAAATGAAAGTAGACCGGTCGTCGCACCATTCATAGAAAATTCTTCAAATTTTGAAAGAATATTATAAATTTATTTGAGTCCCGAATAAACCAATGTCATTCGACGAATCTCATTTTTGGATACGAAATTTCTCGATTTCAATCCACTTCTTATTCTAAACGTTGAGGAAAAATAATTTGATTGAACGACGTTATACCGGTAGACCTTAAGTGGCGAATTGGATAAAAGGAAACGTCTAGCTGCAGGATTGAGATTAAAAAATCTTTCTCGAATCCCATAATTGGTGTTTAAAAATGCGTGTAATCCCCGCGGATGGGAAAGTAGAACGTAGGTAGGTACTTGATCAAACGGAATTTCTAGCTTGTATTTAACGCAGGCTGCAGGTTTCTTGAGTAAATAGTAGTCGCGGTTTGTAGGAGAGTGAAGAAGAAGAATAAGAAGCGGGCGTTTTTACTCGTTGAAATTATTGTATGAATAAAGGTGTGGAAAGGGTATAGGAATAAAAGGGAAAGGAAATTGAGGTGAACCCGGGAAAATATATATCGCGTGACGATGTAGGTAGGTAGGTAGGTAGGTGGGTATATAAGAAAATAGGTGTTAGCCTTCGTCTCTTATATACCTCTTTAAATTATACAGTTATATATTTATTTTTTACTCCCTTGTATTTTTCTTAATTTATTTTTTGCTCTATATACTTCCTTATCGCATGCATGGCGTTAACCCGCGAGCTTGAACAAAGTTTATCGCATGCAACACTTTGGGTAGTTATTATAGTTTCAGTGCGATCTATGCGACTGATTCTCTGAAGTTTTGAATCGTAAAATGAGTTGCGGTTTTATGGGGATCATTTGGATGCGGCTCAAATGGTATGGTACGCACCTATCTACGTACATACTCGGATTTATTATTCGACAACACACATAGAATAGTTTATCTACGCAGTTGCAGCAAGTGCAAAGTTTGGACGTAGTGTACACAGTACAGTTTCATAAAAAAATTTTCACCTCAAGCCTTAATTATCGCTAATTAGATCGTTTCGCGCAGCACCGATGCAGCTAAGAAAAATTATCAACACTTCTGTGAGTTTCTAAGATTTAACGCCTTGTATACCATCGTTAGAAACTTTGAGGATACGGTGGAAAGGATATTAACTCTAATATGAAATTTTCGTCTCTTGTTATGTGGGTACGTAGATGCTATGAAGGGAAAAAAAAGGCTCATTCTATGTACATTCTTTATTCCTTTGTAATTTTGCCCGCGGGATTAACGTGAAATTTGTTCCCCTTTGTGTTACAGGACTAAAGTATCTCCACTCGTCCAGAATTCTGCATCGTGATATTAAGCCTGGTAATCTTCTGGTAAACAGCAATTGCGTTCTGAAGGTAAGTTGTCATAAATTTCGCATTCTTTATGCTGTATGTATCCACTTTATACCCATAATAAAAAAAGTCCCGAAATTAATACAAGAAGATGTTCGTTTAAAAAACGAGAGTTCAAATTCACAATCAGCTTTGATCATGTTCATTGGCCAAAAGTCTGTCAGAATGAATTGAACAAGATAGACTTTTGCTGTTGCGAAGCGATGTGTATACATGAAGTATAATATCAGAGTTTAAAGACTCGCGAAATTTCATTGAAACAATTTTTCAGATCTGTGATTTTGGACTAGCCAGAGTAGAGGAACCTGATCAAAACAAACACATGACTCAAGAGGTAGTGACACAATACTACAGAGCCCCAGAAATTCTAATGGGTGCCAGACACTACTCTGCTGCGGTAGACGTATGGAGTGTCGGTTGTATATTTGGTGAACTTCTAGGCAGAAGAATTCTCTTCCAAGCGCAAAGCCCGGTCCAACAGGTAAACCACTCGACCTAAACATCGGGTATCTTATAATTGCAACACCGTTGATTGGCCAAAGTTCAGCACGACTATAAAAAGTTTTAAATCCATTCGTGTTTCAGCTTGAACTAATCACAGAATTGCTAGGAACTCCAACATTGGAGGACATGAAGTACGCCTGTGAAGGTGCCAGATCTCACATGCTGAGACGAGCGCCAAAACTAGCTTCGCTAACTGCTCTCTACACCCTCAGTAGCCAAGCTACACATGAGGCTGTACATCTGCTTTGTCAGATGTTAGTTTTCGATCCAGTAAGTTAATTGTCATGTAGACTGTGGTTCATTCTTCCTCACAGTTTTTGGACTCCTTGTTCATATTCTCTCTCTTGTTTCTCAGGACAAGAGGATCACCGTAGTCGACGCTTTGGCTCATCCTTACCTCGACGAAGGAAGACTGCGTTATCATTCTTGTATGTGTACGTGCTGTTATACAGCAACCGCAGGAATGCGACAATACACTGGAGATTTTGAGCCTGCGACATCACTATCATTCGACGATCT
This sequence comes from Tenthredo livida, assembly GCA_963992785.1. Classification (NCBI taxonomy): domain Eukaryota; kingdom Metazoa; phylum Arthropoda; class Insecta; order Hymenoptera; family Tenthredinidae; genus Tenthredo; species Tenthredo livida. The sequence continues at coordinate 10,083,591 of OZ023073.1, forward strand.
ATGGGAAAGAAAACTTACCAGTGTGCAGCAGGTGAAAGGTACGTACCCAACGAATGTCATCTTAAAGGGAATTTCTCAGTACTGACACAAGTTCCAATTGTTCTTTAATCGGTTCAGCCATAGTCAAGTAGAAGTTGGGAGTTATCAATCAAAGTAAAACTCAAATTCAGACCTTGAAACATATTCCTTACATTTTTTGAACAGTTCGTACTGTTTTTGCTAGTCTAATCGTGGTGAATTTGAATATGCTGCTCATGTCTACATGCTCAATTTGTGGATGGAGATTTATTTTGAGAACTGTTAGAGAGAAAGAGAGAGGAAGAAAATCTGCTTCAAATTTGTTAAAAACCTTACGATGTGTATTTTGGTTGCAGAGGAAATGCACAAATTTATTGCGGAACAGCTGAACACAACGCGCGTACCACTGTGCATAAACCCACAGTCAGCGGCGTTCAAGAGCTTCGCAAGGTAAGCCGTGGGTGGCTCAATAATAGTCGCCAGGCACCCACAACCAACCAACCAACCAACCAACCAACCAACCAACCAACCAACCACAAAACAACCAAAAGCCAACCACAATCGTTCACTATCCATCCAGAAAGTATTTTTACTTGTGTGAAAAAGAGACGATCCAATCGCCAACCGTTCCCGAAATGACCGTGTATATGAAAAATATTTCCCTACGGAAGGCCCAATACCCTGTAAAACAGTATATCCCAACAAGGACCATGAAACTAAGAAACACCATAATCCCAAATTACTTTATCCACAATCCATGTATCCCTCAAATATCCTTTATACAATGATCATTGTGATTCGACTGATACTGATCTTGATCGTCTTGCTTACTGCCGTCAAGTTAGAGCAAGCCATCTGCCAACCCAGCACCGTGCGCCGCGTATACGTACACATTACCACTACCGAATCAACTATCTACCACTGTCAGCTACCACTATCAACTACTACTATCAGCTACTACCAATCGTTACGTCTTCTCCTGAACGAAAGAATGACCATGAATCCATCAGCTATAGTCGGCACGACCTCGCTCGCAGAGGTACATACATAAATTAAAATTATCATACGTTTTATCATAGCTTGTCTTTTTATTATTACAGATAAATCGTTCAAAGTAATGACACATTTATACAGGGATCTGATTATCATGTAACTCGTTCAGTCTTAACTGCAGCTACCATATAATTAGTTTCGCAAAGTCTCACCGACAGTCGTTTAAACTCATTATTCTTATAAGCTGCTGACTCCAAAGATGCAAAATGCAATCTATAATGTGAGAATGGAAAAAAAAAATGAAAAATAGAAAGTGAATATTCGTTAACATATTAGATATATTTAATCTAAATCTAAATATCAAACGCTTAATTAAAACAATTAATGAAGAAGGCCTGATCAACCATGCAGCCTTCAGTTAATTTTTGTCGCAGCAAATTATTCAGCTAATTTTCACTAGTCAACCCCCCCCCCCAAAAGCCCTTGTTTAGATCACCTAAAAAAAATCCAAGAGAAAAACTATATCCTAATAGATCCACGATAGGCTAATACTTACCTTCATCGCCCGTAACCCTGCACCCAAATCCAATCCAGTAGTTAGATCACGTTTGTAGATTATTTATTATGATTTGCTTTGCCAAGCAATAATCAATCAATCAATCAATCGTGCTTATATTTTACCTCTTATTCACAATCGGTCATATATCTCTCACTTTTAACGGATGCATTTTATACCAAATAATTAATTGCCTCTATACCCTCTGAAGAACTTCAAATAATCGAAATGATTAGAAAAAATAATCTAATAATCTCAAACTCAACTATTCACTCACTAATCGGTAGTCGGTATACTGCATGCACAGTTATTCCAGTATACCTTGTACATGATTTTTGAATTATTATAACATCTGTGAGTTCCTATGAAGTAAAAGTAACATAGAAAAAACGATTTTTTCATCTCTATATCGTTATTTTATCTAAATGTTAGATTGTGAAATTCTTGGCAAAGCAAGGTAGGTGTGTGCTTTAGCACTAAAAGTAGCTTGTGATATTACGTAAAAAAAAAGAAAAAGAAAAAGAAAAAGAAAACCAGGCTGTCACACATGCTGACAGCTGCATGGATATCAGATGATTAATTAATATGTTAATATTACCGGTGCATAAAATTTTAGTTATAAATAAATAATTAATTAATAATTTATACACAACTTAAATTTCCGATAAAATGCTCATGCTTTCATTCTGTTTTAGATACCCTAAATAATTTCATAATTAGTTTTGTGTTTAAGAAACTTAACGCATTGCTTTAACATCTGATTAACATTATCTTGACAAGTATAATTACAAAAGCATTGTAAGTTTATCAATTATCATTCAATTTAGACACAAAATTGTCGTTAATGTTTAACATTGTTAATAGTGTCTTCTATAGGTAATAGTATGGGGCTTACAGGAAATTAAAACAAATTTCAAATATGTTATCCTATAATAGTTAGATAGATTTTTACCTATTTCACAGTGGAGTGAGTGCATGATTTTAAAAATTCTACAATAAATTTAATATAGCTATCTAACATATTATGCAATTTACAGCTCAACGGTGGCCCACCCTTCGGAACTGCCACCCTCTCCCCATCAATGGGAATAAAACTTCCCTGGGTCCAACAGTTTCCAATCTACGAGGGAAACGCGAATGATAGATGAAAAAGCATTTTTGCGAAAAATTAGAAGATGAGAGAGGAAGAATTTAACGGAAGGGAAGGGAACCCGAGAAGAATGGACACTAAGCAGTTGGACCCTTAGAGCGCTAAGAGAGACAATAGACTGCCGAGCATGTAGCCTCAACTTCGAGTCTAGCTAATAGACGAATGTAGCTAAATAATAATAGACAAATAGTAAAAATACAAAATAGAAAATAATGAAATGAATAGGCCAGTTATTAGCTCGATTATAACAAAGAAAAACAGCTGGCATTTAACTGATTATCCTTTATTATAATAAATATAGTGTTAATTCTCTTAGTTATTAATGTGTACGATGTGTACGCAAGAGTTTAATCAATCAATGAAAATAATGTTTCTACTGCACATACTTATAGCTGCCAATAATTTAGCGACGTTGAATAAATATCGTCGTTGCAAACTATTTAGTGAAAATATTATGTAGGAAGAATTTAACGGGACTTGAAAATTATTAGCCATAATATTGTCCTGGAAATTATTCTACGGACTCTTGCTGTATCATATTTTGAAAAATATGATACGCAACGAAATTTAGTTAAATGCTTTTAATCGATGTATTTTAGACGAACGACTGAACGTTGTATAATGTATATTAGCAAAGCTGACTACTGCTCTGAGTATGTAATAATAAATGGTTTACACTTGTTGTAATAGTTAATTCAGTTATCAATATCAATATCAGTATAAACGAAATGATCTATTGCAAGAAACTGATTTAACGGATGTATTATAACAAGTAGCCAAGACGTATCATCATCGTCAGTGTAAGATTTAATAGTACATACGTAATGTTTTGAAATGTAGAAAAAAAAATCGATGATTATTACTAACAGAAATATGGAAAAAATTATTCCAATACCACTGCCGATAAATGAATCTTAATATTTCATTCAAATTTTCGTCAACACATACATATACGAAAATGAATAGCGGCAAAATCAATGCACTGTTAAAAATTAATGTAAATAGACACTTACCGACACTTTAATTATTTTTCAAATATCTACCAAGCACTAACGTCGTCTGATATTTTTAACTTATACAGAATGAGGAATTTTCGTTCGAGGATACGAATATTTTTAAATACACTGCTGTCTTTCGAAGGAATTCTTTCGTAACAAAGTTTTATTCCTCTGTCCAACTATCCCTTTGATATATAATTCAGACGAAAATCAGAATTCAGTCAATCTCATTGAATCTGACTCGACCCCGAATTATATACAACGAAATAGTGAGCGTATGGGATAAAACTACATCATCGAAAGCCTCCCTAGGGAAAACGAAAGTTTGTTTAACGTGAATTCTCTCGTTCTGTATTTGAAAAGTTGATGAGGTATTTATACATACATATATATATATTATATATATTATATTCTGAGTGTGATTTAGATTAAGAAAATTAGTAGAGGGAGGGGGTATACATTACTCTAGGATAAAAGTCACATTTCATTTTGTAAAGATAAGGAAGATAAAGAAGAAGAAGAAGAAGAGGAAGAAAAAAAAAAAAAAAGAAAAGGAAAAAAAAATGTGTTCTCTTTTTTACACAAAATTAAATAATTCTTGTATACATATATATATAGGTAATACTATAATACGTTAGGTAAATAAGTATTTTAGCTATGCGGCAGCAGACTTGTGTCCACAGAGGTAAATATTTACTTTATTACCTACCTAATGAGAAAAGATTAAAAAAATTTGTTGGGAATTGGTATTTGAAATGATTATGATTATAAACTAGTAGGGGAGTGAGAAGATGGTGACGTGCTTTGAATAAATAAATCGTAAAACTATTACCACTGGCGTTTAGTTTCGTTAATAGTTGATAGTTGATAGTTGATAGTTAATATTAGGTATATGACTAGCATGTATGTATCTCTTTGATCATCATTTGTAAATAAATCATCATATTCGCAATGTATATTCCAACACATAATATACCTAAATCCGCATTACGCGGACGAGTTTGAAAGCCGTTATTAAGTCTGTAACAGTAATTGTAACTTTTGATGATACTGATAATACCGTTGACCTGCAGGTAGATGAATTTTCTTCAAAAATTCAATTCAATTTAATTAGGACGTATATATAGGTACATACTATATTCGTAACAGTATTTTCATAATAATTCAATTTTTAATTATTTGACCTAAAACTACTATGCGATATGTGACGTTATAATATTGTGTAGAATTACGTGGGAACAAGTGTGTCTAGCGTAAGATATTCGCAAAGTACGAATAACCAGATATTGCAAACAGCCGTTAAAACGTTGGGGGGGGGGTTTAGATTCGAAACTGAAACTGAAAGAAAAAACACGTATATGGATTACTTTAGGATGGTATACATACTTTTTCTTATTTGTCACTGCCGAGCGGCCGCGTACCTACCTGTAAATATATATATAAAACAAAAAACAAAGAAAAGAATAAAAAGCGAAAGAAATTCGTCTCACCATTTAGTATGATAATAAAATGAAATACCTACTCGAGGTGTAACTTTTAAACTTATACCTAATTGGCAAGTCTTAAAATATACCAATATTTATGTGTGTGGTGTTTTTCTCTCTATAAAAACCAAGGATCTATTCAACGATCATTTATACAAATGTGTGAATGAATGAATGAATATACCTAGTTATCTTTTATTATACTAAAGAACACATAATGAAATAAATAATATTCAATTACTTATATAGAGAAAGTAGAGAAAGAGAGATTATAACATCGTTTTTCTATCTTCTCTCTGCGTATGAATACGATAGAAACAAAAAAAAAGATGAAAAAAAAACAAACTAAAAAACAAAAAAAATAAAACAACTTTCAACATTAAATAATTTATTATTATCGATAGGTACGAGATGTGCAAATTATACGTACACGTATCTATACCCAGAACGTGTTAAATATCAACAGTAAATATAATTTCTATAGAATTTAAGGTATATAAAAACAAACTTTCTTCTATGGTGTTGGTTTGTCAACGCAAATCCGAAACTCAAGTGGCGCTCAAATATTGAACAAGGGGTTGATGCTTGAACGATTACCGAACAATGTTACGAAAAATGAAGAGACAAAATAAGATAAAATACATATATATACAGGGTGAGTTTTATCCGGGGTCTAGAGAGGGCGTGGCTTGAATCGGCTGAGACTCCGCCTCCTTCTATTCATACTTGTAATTTTATTTTCAGAATAACAATTCTCACTCATTGTCAGTATTTATACATAATAGACGAAAGTCCATGATAGCCTTGTCAAAACAATGGAGACAGTGATACTATTCACCCCAATTTTTCAACGAATTGTTTATTATCTGAAGGCAATCATTCCCCTGATAATAACAAGTATGAATATGAGGAGGTGGAGTCTCGGCCGATTTAAGCCACGCCCACTCCAGACTCCGGAGAAAACTCACCCTGTATATGTACAACAAAACAGGCTACAAACTTGTGAAAGTATGCGAAACTAAATATAAATGTAGATTACAGATAAAAATAATTTTACACGCATTAAATCATTACGATGAATCATATTATTATATCTTGATGAAAAAAAATGTCGAATCAAATACAAAAAAAAGTTTACCCCCTATAGTTTCGTGTAACAGAGAAACAGTCTAAACATCCCACGTGATGTCAAGACAAAATATATAAGTTTGTAGAAAAGTACAAGCATATCCCTAATTTTTTTTTTTTTCTTCTCCTCTCTCAGAGATCTTAAAGAATGAAAATAAATTAGATTCGTTGTAAATTTTTCTACGTAGTTGAATGATGTGTAAAAGAACAAAGAACAAAAAAAGACGAAAAAAAAAGAAAAAATCCGAGTATTTAGCATCTAGATGAAATAATTTTGCCCTACATGTATTTCATAATGGACAACTTATTAATATTGTCTGTTGTAGATAGATAACGTCCGTTAATCGTTTATCTGATTAAATGTCGACTATAATAGATTGCATTGGTACAAAACAATTGATCGTTAAAACTAAACCCGTAAACGAAGATGGTCGCCAATATTTAAATAATTTGGACATTATATAGGTATATGAAAATACATATAATAACAATTATTAAACTTCCACGGTATATAGGTAGCGTAATATAGATAATTATTTCCGAATATGCGAAATTGTGCTTAGAAAGTTTGTAGCCAAGGGGGGGTTTTACCACCATGTTTAATACTACATTGGTAATATATTAATAATATAATAATACATTTTTGTATATAGATTGAAACTGTTTCAAGCCTTGTAAGCGGGGTAAACTACGATTTCATAAAGAGATACGTGTACAATCGCATAATATATGATATATCCGATTTATTAATAATTATTGTTAGTGCATCGTGATCTGAGCTGCTTGTATAGTAATATCTCTGGTTCGAAAATTTAGATAAGAAGGGACGCGCACGCAAGGTTTGATATAGTTTAATTAAATAAGAATCTTGTAACATGTAATAGTAATGATATAATAATATCAATGATAATTAATTTGTAACACGTTAAGACTTACTTTAAGGCATATTAAGGTTTACGTAAGTTCTAATATTAAATTATATATATAAAAAAAAAGAAAAGAAAAAAAAAGAAAAAAAGAAAAGCACGGAAATGGGACGAAAAACGCATGTAAATAATAATAAGCATAAATGCAGCCAGTAAGCGTGACCCTGTCCTGCCAATAGCCAGCACGAGCTGCCTGATATGATAATTTGAAAGTGCGATTACAAGCGCTGATACCTGTTTGTCGTATTTCTAATTGTTTCCTTTTATATTTCGTTTTCATTATCAATTTTTTTTTGATTTTTTTTTTTTTCATCAATGCTGTGGAATTAATTGAACATTATTATTCAACACTACTATGTGTCTATCATAGTATCATGTTATAATATTATGTATATCCACAGTCTAGAGCGTCGAACTCTCTCTATTGTAAACTTCAATCTTTCACAGATCTCATATTAATATTTAAAGCTTAGATCATAGCTTGTCGAAGATTATACATTTGTGTAAAACGGGGTAACTATAGTTCATTTATTTATTTCAATGTTACAGAAAATATTATGAAACACGTTCGATATACGTAGACTCGGGATAAAACAATAAAAAACAAAAAAAAACAACAAAAAAAGTTGAAGGTTTTAGACAATAATATAAAGTAATCAATATTTTTCTGGTAACTATCTATTTTTTTGGTTTTTCCCACTTTCTTCTTTTTTTTTTTTTAAGCAATTCAAATTGCGCTAATTATGTATAAAACTTATATAATTTCTTTTGTCATTGTTACTATATATTTTCGATAGTATACTATTATGAATGATGAATGTATAAATCGCTATGAGCTAAGTTTTAGCAAATATGTAATGCTGGCGTCAAAAAGCTACGCAATGTGTGAGAAATTATCATTATTATTAATTTTATTATTATTATTTATTATTTTTCTATAATTATTGATTTATAACAACGCGAAATTTTGAATTTGCCTGCGTAGTTTTCGGACAATGCATTGTGAAAAGTTTAATTCGACAACAGTCATGCATAATATGAAGAGAAAACGAAGAAAGAACAATTAATTATATTATTACATAATATTATATGCAATTAAAAATCAAGCAAAGAAAATATTAATGTTTCCTATTAAAGAAGTTATTATTTGAACATATACTTATATAACACAAGGGATGTAAATACTTGTATGTTATAGCTCGCTGTGACTGGTCAGTTGGGCATTTGTATTATCATACTCGCGCACACATTAAGTCGGTACAATTTTATTTTATAAACAGAAAAGCGTCCGCGGAGAGAAAAAGAAAAGAAAAGAAAGGAAAAGAAATGCAAAAAAAAAATACAGAAATATGCAAGAGATATTCTTTTCGTGTGTATTTTTTCTTCTTAAAAAAGAGAAGAAAATAACAATAATAAATAGATAAGAGAAGAGAAGATAAAGAAACTGCAGAATTAATAACGCGTTATAATACTGAAACTATATAGGTGACAATTTAATTCATAAATATAATAAATAAGGTACCTCACATAATACATACACACATAGTAATAATTGAGAAATGAAAAAAGAAAAAAAAAAAAGAAAATAGATTAAAAATATATACTCTACAATAGCGAATATGCCTTCAATATGGAAAGTGGCTGGCACAAGATGCACCCAACAATAAAGTTGCTACAGAAATATAATAAATTATATGAATATATCATTTCTTTGATTTTATTATTAGTCTCAAAGAGCACTACTCAATCCATATTCCAATATTACCACACGATTCCTTATCCTGAGTTATTTATTACTACTTAATATCCTCATCACGCCTGCATTCAGTTTTTAATTTTAGTTTATATACATATATATCTCGGTTACAACGCAGACAGGGTGTTGTGGCGTCAGATAAGATATATAATTTTATCAGCAACTCGATGCAACCCGTGTAGAAATTTATATCGGGATCTGGTCGGTTCCCGACCAGTCAGCCCCGTTTCAAGTCGGGCGCTGGTCAGGATAACTAGCCAGAATCCAGCTAGTAGTGTCACGGTAATTCATTAAGTTCCTAGCCAGTCACACCGATTTGTCCCTAGCCGGGAACTGGTCAGGCACTAGTATCGCGCCGGTATGAAGATTTTCTTCCAAAAATTCTCTGGGATTGATAATAGTACATTACAATACGAGTCCGGTAAAACTTTTTCTGACGAGTGTGGGGTTGCAGCACGAGCCGAAGGCGAGTTTTGCAATCACACGAGATCAGAAGAAGTTTTTCCGTCAAGTATTGTACAAAATTTTACTTCAGGAGGTGTGAAAATGGGGGTTTTAGCCACGCAAAGCGTGGGTAAAACATCGAAAATCACACTGAGTGAAGTAAAAGGATTTATAAGTGTAAACTATTGACGATTTTGAATAACTTTTATTTCACGTACATTTATTATTATTATGTACATGAATATCAAATAATATACCTCACATATTAGTTAGGAACTTTGGTAATATAAATGCAGCTGAACTTTGATACATTATCTTAAAACATATATATTTTTTTTTCTCATTTATGAAAAAGTGACCGAAATTAAGCTGCGGTCAAAGATAGTCCGGCCAGAGTCTGACTAGTATCCGCCAAGGTGATAGGAAAGAATACCCCAGTGAACCCCCGTTTAATACCCAGTGAGGTTTTTTAGTACATTAAAACTATCCCGACCAGTACCCGATCAGTACCCGATCAGGAATCTTGATAGAAAATAGCCTGACCAGCACACGACTAGCGCCCCACTTCTGATCGGGCTAAATGGGGCTATTTCTACACGGGAATCTGTTGAATTGTTTGAATATAGAAAATTTTCATCGTTTCAGCTCCAGTTTTACTAGAGACTTAATGGGAATATTTTATCTGTACAGAAATGAAATATGGTGGTCATAGCTCAATCAACCTTCCACCTCGCAACTTCAGCTCATATTCTCTACCAAACGCTGTTGAAATCAGTGAGAATATACCCTTTAGATTTTTCTATAGTGCTGGCAGGATTGAAAAACGTCAATAATTTCAATCTGAAAACAGTTTCGAGGCTGTAAATTGTCAAAGAAATTTTGTCGCTTCTGAAGTCACAACGCCATGTCTGGAACATGACGCCGCGAGGGCCTCGAATCATTCTTATTATTTCCCGAAGAATTTTTCTTCTCAAACAGACAGATTAAACTAAACGAATTAGTTGATCAATTTGTCAAAGATTTTTGCTCAAAGTTAGACGGAAATTAAGAGAAACTATTCTTTCCAAATTGTTTGAATAAAAAATCTTTGAACTATCGATTCTACTAGTTATAGTTTTATTTATCTGTAAGCATAATAATTTGTTGTTTTTCCAGATCATTTTCGTTCCCATTGGTTCATCCGGTATCGTTTATATGCACATTAAAATTGATGTAATTATTATTATAGCGGTAATGTAATAATTAAGTGGATGACTCTAAAGTTGAAGCAGCTTTGTTGTGATCGCTCTACGCAAACTTTTGAGGTGTAAATATATAACGATATAGGGGATTGAAATAGAGTCGTGATAAATGAAATCGTCATTGACTATACTATAAATGATATCATATACGACCTGTAATAAATGAGTGTAACGTAAAAGTTCGTAAACGTACGCGTATGTATCGCACCTATGCTGGAGCCACAATATTACCTAAGTCGGTTGTAATCGTAGTAGATGATGCACGCTGAAGTATTGTTGTTGTTGCTTGAGTATCAGTAGGAATTAGCGGTCAAGGTAAAAAGTGATGACCTGTCGTTAGTAACTAAGAGGCCTTAATATATCATGTTTATATATATATTAATAATTAACTTTAATTGAAAAAAAAAAAAAAAAATTGATAAAAATCGTAAACTGATGAATTAGTTACGTTAAATATATAGAGCGGTAAGATTTATCAACTATTGGAGTTGCATTACAACCACATATGTGTCTAAACGTAATTTATAAGTCACAGAACTTCGACAAACAGCAAATCTCTTTGGTGACTCATTTATTCAAACAATTTTTTGTCTTTGTATTTTTTTTTTTTGTTTTTTCGTCAAAAACATGCCAAAACGTAAATGGTTTCACTTTGTATAAGGATTTGAACCAGCACTGCCACCTTTATAATTACTCGTTTACGTAGATTTAGAGAAAAATATTATGGTTTATGATATATACGGCAGCGTCTGTTCTTTTATTTATCTTAATGTTTGTTTGATGAAATTGAAGTGAAGTAAAGTGAATAATATATTAGTGCAGACGTATGAAGAACAGCGTTGATGCCGATTGCCTGTGACAAATGATATAATGATGCACCCTGCAGACTTGTAAATATAGCATAATATAAAATTAATTAATTCGCGTACCTTGAAAGTAGTTGTAACATTTTTTGGTATAGAGTTATAATAGCTTACGTAAATATAAATTATAATATACACATATTAATGAATATATGATTATACAAAAGTAAAGATCTTGAGACGTTGTAAATTTTGTAATTGTATTTTAAATATTAAAATTAGTCAATTTTAGAAACAAGTGTGTATCGCAATGCTTCTTGTCTTTTCAATCTTCAATTATGTATAATTGATATAAATATATATATATTATATTAGGGTGTCCCTTGAAAGGGGTGTTTTAGAATTCCATTCCTCCGTGTGGCTAAAATTGGTCAAGTTTTTATCCGGCGCATATTGGATCTGCCATTGCAGGAAATTTTGAAATTCTGTTATCAAATTCGGATTCAGCGACCCCAAAAGCCGTCTTACCGTGCTCATCAGATTTTGTCAAACACTCAGCTTGCTCAGAAAAAAATATCGACTGAACTTACACTGAAAACGCAGGTTATTCAAATTGGAAAAAGTATGAGCTTATACGGACACCACTTAGAATCAAAATTAAGGAAACCCCTTCGGCAGAACTTTTTCTCAGATTTATTTTGCACCAATTGATTCACTCCGAGGAATGAAATTCGATAGAACACCCATTTCAAGGGGTACCCGAAAAATAAATTTAAATAACTTTAGATACACACAACTATTAATTAAATCATGTTTATATAGGAATGGAGAACCGCGTATGACCCAAAATCAAACCATCTATACTAATTAAGCTGCAGCTCTATGTTTCTTCAACTATATCTTTGAATCTAATTAATCTATATAGTTATACCTATAGTATATAATTCGCGCCAGAAATTTGTAGCTAGAATATCTTAATAACTATAAATTATATATATTAACGTTAAGTAATTTGGATTACAGTGTATTTCTATCGAACTATACCTATAGAGTAAAATTATTACCAAAATTCGATTCTTAGATATTTACATATAAATGATGAATATTTTTACCTTTCAGTCATACGATCTTAAATTTTTTTTTCTTTTTTTCGTTTCACAGCTTGTTAGAAATACACGATTGTCCTGCACTTTTTAAATATCCATTTTATCGGTGTTTCTCGGTGTTGGTGTATTAACATCTTGTAAATATATACAACGTGCACGTTTATCATCGAATTTATACGCGCGAGCTCTGACATTGAAATCAATTTAAATACTCGAAAATATAAAAGAAATTAGCTATTTACTGTGGCTGGAAAACGTTACACACTATTAGGAAACAATTTTATTTTTATCTTCGTTTTCGTTTTATTTTTTCTCAAATTAATGGAACAATTTGGAAGAATATTCTAATGGCTCAGTTTCTTCAAGTTTCAAGAAGTTTCTTAAAATCCGATTCCGTAAAATGTCCATAAGACACAAAAAAAAAAATGAAATAAAATAATTACGCAGTGTTACTGCTTTCGATTTTCTTCATTCTCTAATTCTATAATGTACCAAAAAAAATCAAGTTTTACGACGATATGTCATGGCTCCTCGTATATCTTTTCGGTGTTCTGTAATAGTTCTTGCCGATCTCATCTGGCAAAGTTTAAAGTTATGAAGACAAACTCGGGTATCCTTAGTTAACTATATATTAGTCATGAATTGTGGTGATTAGGTAAAAAAACAGATAAATATAATGTGTGAGTCTTCTGGGAACATGGCCAGTGCAGCATAATATAATAAGTGACTAGCTCACTACCGTTGCAGTAAACCTGTATAATGATATTAATTATAGAATTGACTTTAATAAATCATACTAAAACTATAAGTATATACAGTTATATCTTATAACTATGTAAATATTAGTAATAATAATGATAATAACAATAATAATAATAATAATAATAATAATAATAATAATAATAGTAATAACGTTATACCAATTAATCGATACATTATTAAATTATAGTTTTGTGTGAAGAAACGGTAGCTATGTTGATTGACCTTAACACTAATTACTACACATCGACGTAATATTGTTTTGAACTTGTCTAAATTTTGACAAAAACATGTCAAGTTATAACGTCAATAAATTTTATTGTACCAAATCACGGCCAAAGTAATTGTTAGGAGAAAGAAAACGCGCGACTTCTGCAGCACTTTAGTTTTCAATTAACAATTAATCATGTTTTTCGAAATCCTGTATTGGAACGGATTGAAAGGGATCGAAATATCTTGAATTTGTTTCCATCTGTAATTTTCGAAAATGGGATTCGTCAATCAATTTTCATTCACTGGGCACTTGAAATTGTTGTCCTTACCCCCACGGAAAAATATATATGTGGAAAATATATGTCGAAATGTCTGAATCATATATGGTTCTATATGATAAATATATGAAATACAGGAATTACATACAGGAAATATATAAAATTGGCCCATTTTTGTATATGAATCATGTATAAAAGCTATAAATGAATCATCTATGGGAATTATATATGAATCGTACATGAGTATTATATTTGATATATGATTCATATATCATTTATACATACAATATATATTTCCGTGTATATTTTTTACATACATAACCAAGTATATAAATGATTTTGGCGTACTCGTATATGCAAATATATTAAATATATTTTTGGAATATATTTTTTTTCATGGGGGTATAGCTGGGGGATTATACGGGGGCGTTAATTTCGCAGAAGGAGGCGCGTGTCCTCGTTGTAAATAATGAATTGTAAAATATAATATAACTCATGTATAATTACGATTATATATTATATCGAAGCCTCATGCTATTATCTTAAACTTTTACCACAGTTTATTCTATCTATTTGTATGTCGGTTCGATTTGATATAGATTTTTTATCACCCTATCTCCGTGTACGATTCTATATCTAGGTATGCATAATTGGGAAGATCTGAAAACTGTAGCTCTGACGTGATTCAATCAAGCCCGAATTGGAATTATTCAATGAAATTTATTCCCGGAAAAAAATTCCTAATTCAAGTCAGAGCCGATATTTTCCAGTTACAGATATTATATCGTGTCTTTAACTCGTTCCAAATAGTACATACGTACCTATATAGTTATTAGGTCAGATTGCAGTAACTGGTGAATAAAAATTTTCTGATCGAATTGAAAATATATCATATCCCTGCTAGAGAAAATCGATTGAAACTGATCACCCAGATTTTAATCGGTCAAATTTCTTGAGGGAGGAAGCTGAGCGTTTATCATCGTCAATTTATTATCGGAACTGAACCGTATCGAATACATATTGAATTTTAATTGATTGAAAAATCAATGAAACTATAATACCTGAACAGTCATTCAATACGGAATTTATAATTTCATTGAAATTCTATTGGCAGCAAATTTTCTGAAATATTTAAGGGATTGAAAACGACTGAAAACCATTGAAATATTTAATCATTTTCATAATGACGTTCAATTGAATTTTCTCTCCCAGGAATATAAGTTTCTGATTAATCTGAATAATTTCGCAATTAATTACTAATTATTGCAACTGACTGCAGTAGATAAGGTCGCAACGTGTATGATGACTGATTGCTTCGTGTAGAATTATTTCTACGACTGATGTAAGAAGGACCGCACAAAGCTGGCGCGACGTTGTATCGACCATAATATATGTATAATTCTATAAGATTGAATTTACGAATCCCTTAAATCGTTGTTGTTTTTTTTTTTCTTTTTTTTTCCGGTATAACCGAAATCCGAAAATATTTAAATTCAGATTGGCAAGGCAACAGAGGAAAACGTGCAGCGGTCGAACGTTCGATATACCTACACGTTTATTACGACTAAAAATTTCTACATAATTGGTAAAAATAATTGTCACTATAGTTCGAAGAATGGTAGAGCTGTTGTATTACGTATAGTATCCATACATAAATATACCTTTGTAGAGATCAGGATAATATCGAAATATTTCAAACTACCCAAAAACTCGAATCAAAATTAAGTACATTAAAACAGTCTTGCATATACGGACGTGAATATGCGTGTACATAATTTACGTACCAGAACATTGGAGACTGGCAATCAAAAGTAATCTAAGAAAATTGAAGAAAATAAATTTATATAGATTACTTGTTAGGTGCGGTTACACTTTGGTGGCACGTTTTTAAAATTCAAATTTTATCCCGAATTAATCATAAGTATATCTTACTGCACTCGAGTATCAACGAACATTTTTCAATGATGATAATATAATGATGATATTAATTTTCATTTCGATACTTTTTCGTTTGAAGATTTCTGTTTGAACCTCCCAGTAAACGAACACGAATTGAAACGAATTGAGTATGTGCAAAACGGGATTCACACGAATTAAATAGAATTTAAAAAAATTGCTAAGAATTGACACACGGGTCTTTTTAATTCCATCTAATTCGTATTAATACCGTTTTCCACATACTCAATTTCTTTTCGTTTACTGGGCTACTACTGTAAATTCGAGGGCAGAAGTACTTATTGATATTAATTGAAAACGTGCCACCGAATAGTATAACGCTGTCTTAAATTTGAGCGCAATTATTCTCTTTTTATTATAGACGAGTCGCGTATGTATTGAATATATTGATAAATTGATTGAATAATATAATAACACTAGTGCGTAGCTAGGTAGGTACCTGCATTTCATTGAAATTTATTATGTGCTTGGATATAGCTCTTCAATAAATCGTTATACATGTTTTGATAAATCGTTGTTGTAATTTCATTAATCACCTGATACTACTACGTGAAAATTTGGTTTTACGATATTTTCGATATTCGAAGCCATGTTTCATGCTTGGAAATAAGATTGATATATGCTGGGTCAAACTCTGGAGGAACTTTCGACTCCTCGCATAGAGATACTTTGAATTTGTCAAGCAGCTTGATGAGTGCCACCTTTACCTGATGTTCGCCAAACCGTAGACCTGTAAAGTCACGTAAAATGATAGAGGCGTTCGTTCGTCGAGGCCGAATTATGAGATCAGATCAGAATGACCATGGGTCATCTAGCTATCATCAGCAATAACAATATAGTTTCCCATTGTTGTCTGAGCAGATTACCTATGCAATTTCTGGGACCAGCTCCAAAGGGAAGAAACGTGAAAGCCAGTCGTTGGCTTTTTGCTTCAAGAGTGAACCTCTCCGGATCGAACTTCTTCGGTTCAGGGTAGTAGTCTGGATCATGGTGGATGGCGTAGGTGGGAATAATGCACATCGTTCCAGATGGCAGCTCCACATTTGTATCTGGGATCCGATAGGGCTTAATCGACTTTCGGAAAATCAGTGAAGTCATCGAGTATTTTCTGAGAGTTTCTGAAAATACATTCTAGTTTGAACACATTGCGCATTTGCTAGCTTAGATTAGACATCAGGTCTGCACCTTGAACCACCATTTCGAGGTACTTCATGTTATTCAGGCCATCCCACGTGATGTCTCCATTGCCTGTGGCTCTGGTCAGGTGCACCTCTTCGCGAAGCCGATCTTGGATATCCTCGTGGGCTGCTAGCTCGTAAAGGCAATAGCTGATCGTCCCGGTGGTGATCTCGAAAGAACCAAGAAAGAAGTCAAAGGCTTGTGCGGCAAGAAGTTTGTCATCAAACTCTAAAAGTGAGAAATTATGGATCCGGCGTTCTGTGATTCAGGTTTGCGACCTCCGATAGAGTCAAACCACAGCCACGACTTACCAACTTCTGCACTTTCGCCTCGTGGCCTGCTGGTATTTTTCAAACTCCTCAAAAGATCTGCGAAGTCGTTTCTGTGGACGTTGTTCTCTTCCCGGTACTCGAAATTTTGCTTCATGATGTTCAAGAAAAAATCTGTGAACTCCTGCGATTGTAGTCTGAGCCTTAGAAGCTTGAATAACCATGGACTGGTTATTTGCAACAGTGCTGCGATCTTTTTCTGGAGCGTTGGCTCGAACATATCCTTTCTGAATCTCTGATAAAACGGGTTATCGCGAGTGAGGGAGTTCGTCTTAATCCCAAGGGCACACGAGCCGTTCACGTCAGTAAGGAATCTGGCGCTCATCCCCTTGGCCTCAACGAGCCCCCCAGTAGCCGCTAGGTTGTCCAGGTACTTCTCGAAGTCATTGCCGCACTCTAGCAAGAGGTAGTACATCTGTTTCAGTTTTCCCGGAGTGAATGTGGGCGACAACTTTGACCTCACCGACTTCCACTTCTTGCCGTTCAGATTGACGAGAGTTGCAGATAGCGGATCGTGATCCGGGTTGAAGGGCAGCCCGCGCTCAGACCAGGTCTCAGAGTCCTTTACCAATATTTGGCCGATCAACTTCGGGTCAATGACGAATAAGGTCGGTGAAAAGAAGCGCCAGATTCCGCAGAATCTTTCGCTCTTGAATTCTTTGTAGATGTTCACGGTGAGCTCGGCCATTGAAATATTGGCTCTCATCCAATCTCCAAAATTTCCGAAAAACCAGTGTGGTTTGCTGTACGCGACGCCACGTTTGGCCCAGAATGAAAACTGGCTTCGAATGTACCAGTAAATGAACGTGGACACACCTGCTAGTAACATCCATATTGGCAGAGGAATGATGGACCACATATTGGAGTTTGGATGCTTCACTTACTGCAGACAAAAATTGTTCCTGAACCCGATGGTGCTAACCGATTTTAATGCTTTTTAAAGCATAGCTTTAGTGACTTAGCATTTTGCACCGCAAACTTCTCAATGAAACTAAATCGTATCGAATATCTAATTAAAAGTGTTTGAAAACTTGTTAAAACTAATGACTAAACAGTCAGTTTTGTATTGATTATGATGACGTTCAAGTTTTAGATATAACACCAGTTAGAACTTATTATGATGTCAGATTGAACATTTAAGTCTCTGAACGCTTATGCTGCGATTCGAAACGACTAAAAACCATCAGAATCCAATCGTTTCTGATAAAGTTCAATTGATTTCTTTCACCATGGGGTTCCTTCTTACCCTTCTTTCCATATTCTGCGGACTCAGAGATAACAAGACTTAACTGTAACGTCTCGAAATGCTACGCCTTGGCTGGATAAAAGCAGAGAGAAATGCCACGTTACAACTCGAGTATGAATACTGACTGGAATACTCTTGGTCATTACGTTCAACCGTATCCAATTGCAAACACGTTTTATTGACCTTTTATATAAGTCTCAGTATCAGTACGGAAAATAGAAGAAGACAAGTCTCAGTGTTGTTTGTACTGTGTTTGCCTTGGGTCACAATCTCTGGATGTAGTTGACAACTATAGCATATAATTATGTCGTTTTAAGTTGGCTCGAAACAGATAATTGCAGAGTGCATAATATGTTGAACTTCAATATCGTCAAGTTACAAGTCTTTGAACATGGAGCTTATCTTGATCGGACGTTTGAACGATTCCATCACATTCGGTATTGAATTAGGATTTTTATCTCATCGGTAGCTCTTCGGAAACATATGACCCACCGTGTTTGTTATAGAAAGAGTCTGTTCTTCCCGAATATGGTATTGGTGGTAGGATAGACCTTCAAGAAATTCTGAAAACATTTGATTCGTGGGAATAAAACTGCTTCTTTGCAACACCTACATCAGAGGTCTTATTACGTGGACTGAACCTTCTATAACTCTGCAGGAACGACCGGTCCCTCGAAGTTTTTGACAAGTGACTTTATTCTTGGATTTTTAAAAAAAATCTGCATGTGAAATTTTTCCTGCGACTTGAGAATCACGCTATACAGGGTGATATTGCAGAGAGGTCTCAGTACTGCAAATCTCGGACCGTCAGGCGGCTGATAAATACGTGCGCGAAATTATCAGGTTCGCGCACATTTTCATCAGCCGCCTTACGGTCCAAGACTTCCATTACTGAGACGTCTCTGGCATATCACCCTGTATACTAGCTGCCTCGTGAAATATTCGTGCTTTTATTGAATTTCGCATACGTAATGGCAGAAAAATTTATACAACAACCACGAATGAGTGTAAGAAATATTCTCTAATGTACAATATATAATAGAACAATTATATTGTTATGCTATAGTGTACGCACTCGCTGGGAAGTAAAATCTTCGTGCTGTTATCAAATTTTGCACACGTAATGGCGGAGAAATTTATATCACAACCCGGAATGAGCATAAAAAACATTCTTTAATGTAACAATAGAACAATTACATTGTTATCTACGTACTCGCTGCGATGTAAAATATGCTTGCTTTCATTAAATTTTGCATACGTTATGGCAGCGAGATTTATGTAACAACTCAGAATGTGTATAAGAAATTTTCTTCATTGTAACAATTTAACAATTACATTGTTATCAACGGACTCGCTGCGACGTAAAGTATTCTCGCTATCATCAGATTTTGCGAACGTAATAGCATAGGATTTTATATAACAAGTCGAAATGTGTATGAGTATATGCAAGCTTGAGTAGATATAGCTGTCGTAGCTGCTTGTGGTCTCCATCTTAGGCGCGATTCCCATACTATATAAGTAGCCAGTTACTATCAATATGAGTGAAGTAAAATTCTCAAAAAGGTTCATTACCTGTTGATCCGCTCATGCAAGTGTTCAGTAGATGGTATAACTATCCCGGGTCCCAAGTCACACTATGAAATTTGCAATTATTACTTTTTTGTTATTGGGATGCGGTCTCTGCCTTTCAAAAATAGCCAAGGAGTCATTCCCACGGGTCACTACGCCGCTCGGGATGGTCGAAGGATATTATAAAAACTCAAGCAACGGTCGACGATACGAGGCCTACGAAGGTGTTCCTTATGCCCAGCCACCTACCGGGAAGTTCAGATTTCAGGTGAGAGTTCAGTAATGTTTATGGCAGATACTTCATCATGTGTGGATCATTATTTCACGGTGGAGGCTGTAATTCCACAGGTTGCCAAACGTATTTTGCCTTGGACGGACGTTCTGATGGCGAAACAATTCAGCTCGACGTGTGTGCAATACGAACCCTATCCTGGTCAAGTACCTCCCGGAACTGTTAGCGGTTCCGAAGACTGTCTCTACATGAACATTTATACCGCGATTGTCGATGAAGGTAGTGCTTCTCGTCCAGAGGGGAACAGGAGTTCAGCAAATCTGCTACCGGTTATTGTCTTCATTCATGGAGGCGCATTTCAATTTGGCAGCGGGAATCTGTATGGACCGAAATACTTACTCAATGAAGATGTAACGCTGGTCACAATTAATTACAGACTGGGACCACTAGGTGAGCCTCAGTGCTTCAAATTTGTGTCATGATTATAGTGTGTGGCAGGTATCCACATTTCAGGAGAATGCGGAAATGCTCTTATAATTTATCTCTTCAAGGTTTCCTAAGTACGGAGGACGATATAGTGCCCGGAAACATGGGTCTGAAGGATCAAATGATGGCACTGCGTTGGATCAAGGATAACATCAGATTCTTTGGCGGGGATCCGTCGAGGGTTACGATTGTTGGGCAAAGCGCCGGGGGTGCGAGCGTTCATTATCATATGTTGTCGAAGCTCAGCTCAGGCTTGTTCCAAAGTGAGTATGATCAAGGCTGTGATAGATGTTACATAGTCGGACAGATCGCAAAATGCCTATGATAATCGCGGAGAACCTGCACACCCATCACCCATATCCACAACAATATTCTTAGGGGCAATGTCGCTGAGTGGGACTGCACTAGACTGCTGGGCCCAAACGGAAGGTTCTCTGGAAAAGGCTAAGAAACTTGCAGCGATCGTAGGCTGTCCGTCTGTCGACATCCAAAGTATGGTTGACTGTTTGAGAATTCGACCGGCCGATGAGATCACACGCGCGATTGGAGAGTTCATGGTAAGTGAAGCGGGGAATCGATCACATGTATGAAAGAACGAATATCGCATGTGCTATACACGTCGCGTGAATAATCATCGTACTTACAGCCGTTTTTGTACAATCCCTTCACTCCGTTTGGCCCAGTTGTTGAGATGGGTGGTGGAGAATCTCCATTCATTGATCAGCCACCTATTGAAATCATGAATTCTGGTAAAATACCGCAGGATTTACCATGGATTACGAGCACCGTTAGCCAGGAAGGCTTCTACACGACAGCCGGTAAGACATCGTCACTTTTTTCCATACGCGTCGGTTCACATAATAGAGACATTCATGAACACGTTTAGCTTATACTTATAAATACAACAAGACAACATACTGTTCATCAGCGAGTATAGTTTCCTCGACAGTATTAGTAGCATTGGATGGCAGTTCCACGACTGTAATTCAGTTGTCATCAATGTGTGGATTTTCATACGACCTGATACCGTTAAACTTTGACAACGAAGCTACCCAAAATTTAAGGACGTAGAAGAAGTCGAATTCGTTGAATTGTTTCTGTAAAAATGAATTCTCTGCTTAGAATTAGTGACCAGGGAGAGCCGCCTCGATGAATTGAACGAAAACTGGGAGACCATCGTACCCTACTTGTTTGACTTCAATTACACCATACCGAAGGAAGATCAACCAGCAGTTGCCAAATTGATACGGCAGAAGTACCTAGGGTCAAGTCCGATTGACGTGTCAACCGCTAATACAATCGTGCAATTAGTCGGCGATCGTTTCTTCCTCTGTGATGCTGAAAGAGCTGGAACTCTGCAGGCACGAGCTAACCGAAGCCCGAACCGATTTTATTTCTTCTCGTACCGAGGCGCGCACAGTTTAAGCGAGTCGTTCACAACCGAAAACTTTGGTAGGTTCCTGCAGATGCCAAGTATTTTTATTGCATGGCGTACTATTATTGCTTGCATTGTGCAGGAGTCTGTCATGGGGACGACCTGGCATATGTATTGGATTCGTTTTTTGACCCAACGACGACGGCGAGAGACCGGGAAATGCAACAAGTGATGATCAAACTCTGGGTATCCTTTGCCACCAATGGGTGAGTTTAGTTGTGCTAAGAATCGTCTCGAAAACCATCCCAACAATATTCATTCTTTCAGTACATCTGACGTGGGTACCGAGTGGTCCGCGTTGAGTAAGTCCAGCGAGGACAAGTTCCGTTATCTGCACATCGCGGGACCGGAAGAAATCGGCATGGAAAGTGCCTCAAACTTTGGGAATAAGAATTTTTGGCGCACTCTGGGTCTCCAAGAAAATATTCCATGATCACATATTGTTGTATTTCTGTATTGAAAGTGTGAGCTTTTGGCTGAATAAATGTCCCGAACACTTCATCAATCGTTTTCTCAGTCTACCCCGTTTTCAATAGAAGCTTCCGAAGGATTGAATCAATTTGGAAATAATCTGAAGTACAATCACGATTCGCGGCAGCGGATAGCCGCCAAGTCTTTGTAGGACCGCGGCGCGCCAGCCGCGTAAAATTACACGCATTAAATCATTACGATGAATCATATTATTATATCTTGATAAAAAAAAATGTCGAATCAAATACAAAAAAAAGTTTACCCCCTATAGTTTCGTGTGACAGAGAAACAGTCTAAACATCCCACGTGATGTCAAGACAAAATATATAAGTTTGTAGAAAAGTACAAGCATATCCCTAATTTTTTTTTTTTTCTTCTCTTCTCTCAGAGATCTTAAAGAATGAAAATAAATTAGATTCGTTGTAAATTTTTCTACGTAGTTGAATGATGTGTAAAAGAACAAAGAACAAAAAAAGAAGAAAAAAAAAGAAAAAATCCGAGTATTTTGCATCTAGATGAAATAATTTTTCCCTACATGTATTTCATAATGGACAACTTATTAATACCGTCAGTGTACCAGTTATGGAACTCCTTACGATTAAAATCCCTCGAGAATGCGTTTCAACATGTCTATTTTGATAATTTATGAAATTTAATTTTTCTAATGCCTGAAGCAATATCTTGCCTTTGATTTGAACGCGCTTTTACTCTCACGGAATCGAAAAATCAATTAATATTGAATTAAATGCAACACCTGTCCAATGGCCCAGTTATGGAATCCCAAAAGTCCACTTGTCCCCGTTTTGGAACCCAAAAATGTACTAGTTTTGGAACGGAGGGATTGAATTCGGGTTACTGATTACCCCGAGCTTGGAAATTAATATAATCATGAACTAATACTTTATTTAAATTATACAATCTGTTTTTAACAACAACGATACGCTGAAATGATTCATTAAATTAATTACTCTTCTATCTTTCGCTTTTTTGGTGTGGATTGGGTACATTCATTTCATTAGGGAAATTCTATTCATTTCTATCACTTTCATTAGTCTTGTTATTATCAACTATCAAAAATTCTTTCTTGAAAATAAAAATTATTTTTTTATTTTTTTCTTGCATTCTATCCAAAATTACATTTTTGGTACACGTGTCCGTAAAGTACGTGCTTTAGGGCAGGGGTCGGCACGGCCGGGCTCTCAGAGCCAGCCTGGCTCCAAGTGTCAATTATTACGGCCGTAAGTCCCCTCGGTCTACCTGAGAATGGTCAGTTGTCCTTACCGGAAAGTTCGATGGTAGGGGCAGCGTTCAGGAGAAATAAAAGGAAATAAGGGGTGTGCGGTCTATTTGGGACGGCAAAAACTGCGTCTGACCGTCCAAGTCTTTTCATACCTGCATATCCCTATAGGGATAATATATAATATATATTATATAATATATAATATATAATATATAATATATATAATATATGCGAAAATCCAAGACACGGCGTTAAAATTTACGGATTTACGGATTTGGCTCATTGGCCTAATGAGTATGCCGACCCCTGCTTTAAGGACTGTTCTGAGTCCGTAAAGTTCAATTGTACGGACCCAAGATAGTCCGTAAAGTACGCATTTTACGGACACGTACCAAAATAGTACATTATACAACGTGGGAATAAAGTGAAAGATTATTCCCGAGGGCGAGTTTACTGCCCGAACGAAATTCCCGAGGGTGAGTTTACTGCCTGAGCGAAGCGAGGGCAGTAATCACCCAAGGGAATTTTCGCAAGGGCAGTAAGCCCGAGGGAATGATGCACTTTATTCCCATGTTGCATACAATGTTTTATTCACTCCTCAACTGTAACCACTTTATCAATCTTCATAAATTTTGCGGGAATAATGTACATTATGCCCGCAAATCTGCGGGAATAATGTAGATTATTTCCCGCAAAATCCAGATTTGCGGGAAATAATCTACATTATTCCCGCAAATCTGTATTTGCGGGAATAATGTAACATTATTTCCCGCAAAAGTATAACAGGGAATAATATGCTACTTTATGCCCGCTTTTCAGATCAATAAAGTGGGGATTACAGTTGAGAGGTGAATAAAATATTTTTTGCTCCACGGCCCTAAAGTCAGACCGAGAACTACTATTTTGTTGAACATAATTAAGAAATATGCAAGAGGTTCGTTTATTGACGGATGGGGGTTCGCTAACTGGTACAAGGCGATGTTGAGGTGTTCCAGTAATGGAACTGCTATTTTTTAAACGAAATTGATTGTAACTGTGATTTTTTACGATTGAATCAGGAACCTTGATCATTTAAGTATAGCCACAAACACTTTTCAAGCCATCAGATACTCACATTTTGTGAGAATAGTCCCATCAATCATAGACATCGACTGAATGTACGACTTAACCTAATGATTCATGACAGCCATGCGAGAGCAATAGCTGACCCGCCACTTTCAACGATTTTTTTTGAAAAGGTTCTCACTCACTCACCCCGACCAAACCTACCCCTGGGGATACGGAAAACACCAGACTACCATCGCGATTAAGTTCCCTATTATAGCAATACGTTTAGAATTTTATTTTTCGATAACTAGACCAAAGTGTTCCAAAACCCGTACAGGTTCCATAACCGGGACACTGACGGTATTGTCTGTTGTAGATAGATAACGTCCGTTAATCGTTTATCTGATTAAATGTCGACTATAATAGATTGCATTGGTACAAAACAATTGATCGTTAAAACTAAACCCGTAAACGAAGATGGTCGCCAATATTTAAATAATTTGGATATTATATAGGTATATGAAAATACATATAACAATTATTAAACTTCCACGGTATATAGGTAGCGTAATATAGATAATTATTTCCGAATATGCGAAATTGTGCTTAGAAAGTTTGTAGCCAAGGGGGGGTTTTACCACCATGTTTAATACTACATTGGTAATATATTAATAATATAATAATACATTTTTGTATATAGATTGAAACTGTTTCAAGCCTTGTAAGCGGGGTAAACTACGATTTCATAAAGAGATACGTGTACAATCGCATAATATATGATATATCCGATTTATTAATAATTATTGTTAGTGCATCGTGATCTGAGCTGCTTGTATAGTAATATCTCTGGTTCGAAAATTTAGATAAGAAGGGACGCGCACGCAAGGTTTGATATAGTTTAATTAAATAAGAATCTTGTAACATGTAATAGTAATGATATAATAATATCAATGATAATTAATTTGTAACACGTTAAGACTTACTTTAAGGCATATTAAGGTTTACGTAAGTTCTAATATTAAATTATATATATAAAAAAAAAGAAAAGAAAAAAAAAAGAAAAAAAGAAAAGCACGGAATTGGGACGAAAAACGCATGTAAATAATAATAAGCATAAATGCAGCCAGTAAGCGTGACCCTGTCCTGCCAATAGCCAGCACGAGCTGCCTGATATGATAATTTGAAAGTGCGATTACAAGCGCTGATACCTGTTTGTCGTATTTCTAATTGTTTCCTTTTATATTTCGTTTTCATTATCAATTTTTTTTTGATTTTTTTTTTTTTTCATCAATGCTGTGGAATTAATTGAACATTATTATTCAACATTACTATGTGTCTATCATAGTATCATGTTATAATATTATGTATATCCACAGTCTAGAGCGTCGAACTCTCTCTATTGTAAACTTCAATCTTTCACAGATCTCATATTAATATTTAAAGCTTAGATCATAGCTTGTCGAAGATTATACATTTGTGTAAAACGGGGTAACTATAGTTCATTTATTTATTTCAATGTTACAGAAAATATTATGAAACACGTTCGATATACGTAGACTCGGGATAAAACAATAAAAAACAAAAAAAAAACAAAAAAAAAGTTGAAGGTTTTAGACAATAATATAAAGTAATCAATATTTTTCTGGTAACTATCTATTTTTTTGGTTTTTCCCATTTTCTTCTTCTTTTTTTTTTAAGCAATTCAAATTGCGCTAATTATGTATAAAACTTATATAATTTCTTTTGTCATTGTTACTATATATTTTCGATAGTATACTATTATGAATGATGAATGTATAAATCGCTATGAGCTAAGTTTTAGCAAATATGTAATGCTGGCGTCAAAAAGCTACGCAATGTGTGAGAAATTATCATTATTATTAATTTTATTATTATTATTTATTATTTTTCTATAATTATTGATTTATAACAACGCGAAATTTTGAATTTGCCTGCGTAGTTTTCGGACAATGCATTGTGAAAAGTTTAATTCGACAACAGTCATGCATAATATGAAGAGAAAACGAAGAAAGAACAATTAATTATATTATTACATAATATTATATGCAATTAAAAATCAAGCAAAGAAAATATTAATGTTTCCTATTAAAGAAGTTAATATTTGAACATATACTTATATAACACAAGGGATGTAAATACGTGTATGTTATAGCTCGCTGTGACTGGTCAGTTGGGCATTTGTATTATCATACTCGCGCACACATTGAGTCGGTACAATTTTATTTTATAAACAGAAAAGCGTCCGCGGAGAGAAAAAGAAAAGAAAAGAAAGGAAAAGAAATGCAAAAAAAAAATACAGAAATATGCAAGAGATATTCTTTTCGTGTGTATTTTTTCTTCTTAAAAAAGAGAAGAAAATAACAATAATAAATAGATAAGAGAAGAGAAGATAAAGAAACTGCAGAATTAATAACGCGTTATAATACTGAAACTATATAGGTGACAATTTAATTCATAAATATAATAAATAAGGTACCTCACATAATACATACACACATAGTAATAATTGAGAAATGAAAAAAGAAAAAAAAAAAAGAAAATAGATTAAAAATATATACTCTACAATAGCGAATATGCCTTCAATATGGAAAGTGGCTGGCACAAGATGCACCCAACAATAAAGTTGCTACAGAAATATAATAAATTATATGAATATATCATTTCTTTGATTTTATTATTAGTCTCAAAGAGCACTACTCAATCCATATTCCAATATTACCACACGATTCCTTATCCTGAGTTATTTATTACTACTTAATATCCTCATCACGCCTGCATTCAGTTTTTAATTTTAGTTTATATACATATATATCTCGGTTACAACGCAGACAGGGTGTTGTGGCGTCAGATAAGATATATAATTTTATCAGCAACTCGATGCAACCCGTGTAGAAATTTATATCGGGATCTGGTCGGTTCCCGACCAGTCAGCCCCGTTTCAAGTCGGGCGCTGGTCAGGATAACTAGCCAGAATCCAGCTAGTAGTGTCACGGTAATTCATTAAGTTCCTAGCCAGTCACACCGATTTGTCCCTAGCCGGGAACTGGTCAGGCACTAGTATCGCGCCGGTATGAAGATTTTCTTCCAAAAATTCTCTGGGATTGATAATAGTACATTACAATACGAGTCCGGTAAAACTTTTTCTGACGAGTGTGGGGTTGCAGCACGAGCCGAAGGCGAGTTTTGCAATCACACGAGATCAGAAGAAGTTTTTCCGTCAAGTATTGTACAAAATTTTACTTCAGGAGGTGTGAAAATGGGGGTTTTAGCCACGCAAAGCGTGGGTAAAACATCGAAAATCACACTGAGTGAAGTAAAAGGATTTATAAGTGTAAACTATTGACGATTTTGAATAACTTTTATTTCACGTACATTTATTATTATTATGTACATGAATATCAAATAATATACCTCACATATTAGTTAGGAACTTTGGTAATATAAATGCAGCTGAACTTTGATACATTATCTTAAAACATATATATTTTTTTTTCTCATTTATGAAAAAGTGACCGAAATTAAGCTGCGGTCAAAGATAGTCCGGCCAGAGTCTGACTAGTATCCGCCAAGGTGATAGGAAAGAATACCCCAGTGAACCCCCGTTTAATACCCAGTGAGGTTTTTTAGTACATTAAAACTATCCCGACCAGTACCCGATCAGTACCCGATCAGGAATCTTGATAGAAAATAGCCTGACCAGCACACGACTAGCGCCCCACTTCTGATCGGGCTAAATGGGGCTATTTCTACACGGGAATCTGTTGAATTGTTTGAATATAGAAAATTTTCATCGTTTCAGCTCCAGTTTTACTAGAGACTTAATGGGAATATTTTATCTGTACAGAAATGAAATATGGTGGTCATAGCTCAATCAACCTTCCACCTCGCAACTTCAGCTCATATTCTCTACCAAACGCTGTTGAAATCAGTGAGAATATACCCTTTAGATTTTTCTATAGTGCTGGCAGGATTGAAAAACGTCAATAATTTCAATCTGAAAACAGTTTCGAGGCTGTAAATTGTCAAAGAAATTTTGTCGCTTCTGAAGTCACAACGCCATGTCTGGAACATGACGCCGCGAGGGCCTCGAATCATTCTTATTATTTCCCGAAGAATTTTTCTTCTCAAACAGACAGATTAAACTAAACGAATTAGTTGATCAATTTGTCAAAGATTTTTGCTCAAAGTTAGACGGAAATTAAGAGAAACTATTCTTTCCAAATTGTTTGAATAAAAAATCTTTGAACTATCGATTCTACTAGTTATAGTTTCATTTATCTGTAAGCATAATAATTTGTTGTTTTTCCAGATTGTTTTCGTTCCCATTGGTTCATCCGGTATCGTTTGTATGCACATTAAAATTGATGTAATTATTATTATAGCGGTAATGTAATAATTAAGTGGATGACTCTAAAGTTGAAGCAGCTTTGTTGTGATCGCTCTACGCAAACTTTTGAGGTGTAAATATATAACGATATAGGGGATTGAAATAGAGTCGTGATAAATGAAATCGTCATTGACTATACTATAAATGATATCATATACGACCTGTAATAAATGAGTGAAACGTAAAAGTTCGTAAACGTACGCGTATGTATCGCACCTATGCTGGAGCCACAATATTACCTAAGTCGGTTGTAATCGTAGTAGATGATGCACGCTGAAGTATTGTTGTTGTTGCTTGAGTATCAGTAGGAATTAGCGGTCAAGGTAAAAAATGATGACCTGTCGTTAGTAACTAAGAGGCCTTAATATATCATGTTTATATATATATTAATAATTAACTTTAATTGAAAAAAAAAAAAAAAAAATTGATAAAAATCGTAAACTGATGAATTAGTTACGTTAAATATATAGAGCGGTAAGATTTATCAACTATTGGAGTTGCATTACAACCACATATGTGTCTAAACGTAATTTATAAGTCACAGAACTTCGACAAACAGCAAATGTCTTTGGTGACTCATTTATTCGAACAATTTTTTGTCTTTGTATTTTTTTTTTTTGTTTTTTCGTTAAAAACATGCCAAAACGTAAATGGTTTTACTTTGTATAAGGATTTGAACCAGCACTGCCACCTTTATTATTACTCGTTTACGTAGATTTAGAGAAAAATATTATGGTTTATGATATATACGGCAGCGTCTGTTCTTTTATTTATCTTAATGTTTGTTTGATGAAATTGAAGTGAAGTAAAGTGAATAATATATTAGTGCAGACGTATGAAGAACAGCGTTGATGCCGATTGCCTGTGACAAATGATATAATGATGCACCCTGCAGACTTGTAAATATAGCATAATATAAAATTAATTAATTCGCGTACCTTGAAAGTAGTTGTAACATTTTTTGGTATAGAGTTATAATAGCTTACGTAAATATAAATTATAATATACACATATTAATGAATATATGATTATACAAAAGTAAAGATCTTGAGACGTTGTAAATTTTGTAATTGTATTTTAAATATTAAAATTAGTCAATTTTAGAAACAAGTGTGTATCGCAATGCTTCTTGTCTTTTCAATCTTCAATTATGTATAATTGATATAAATATATATATATTATATTAGGGTGTCCCTTGAAAGGGGTGTTTTAGAATTCCATTCCTCCGTGTGGCTAAAATTGGTCAAGTTTTTATCCGGCGCATATTGGATCTGCCATTGCAGGAAATTTTGAAATTCTGTTATCAAATTCGGATTCAGCGACCCCAAAAGCCGTCTTACCGTGCTCATCAGATTTTGTCAAACACTCAGCTTGCTCAGAAAAAAATATCGACTGAACTTACACTGAAAACGCAGGTTATTCAAATTGGAAAAAGTATGAGCTTATACGGACACCACTTAGAATCAAAATTAAGGAAACCCCTTCGGCAGAACTTTTTCTCAGATTTATTTTGCACCAATTGATTCACTCCGAGGAATGAAATTCGATAGAACACCCATTTCAAGGGGTACCCGAAAAATAAATTTAAATAACTTTAGATACACACAACTATTAATTAAATCATGTTTATATAGGAATGGAGAACCGCGTATGACCCAAAATCAAACCATCTATACTAATTAAGCTGCAGCTCTATGTTTCTTCAACTATATCTTTGAATCTAATTAATCTATATAGTTATACCTATAGTATATAATTCGCGCCAGAAATTTGTAGCTAGAATATCTTAATAACTATAAATTATATATATTAACGTTAAGTAATTTGGATTACAGTGTATTTCTATCGAACTATACCTATAGAGTAAAATTATTACCAAAATTCGATTCTTAGATATTTACATATAAATGATGAATATTTTTACCTTTCAGTCATACGATCTTAAATTTTTTTTTCTTTTTTTCGTTTCACAGCTTGTTAGAAATACACGATTGTCCTGCACTTTTTAAATATCCATTTTATCGGTGTTTCTCGGTGTTGGTGTATTAACATCTTGTAAATATATACAACGTGCACGTTTATCATCGAATTTATACGCGCGAGCTCTGACATTGAAATCAATTTAAATACTCGAAAATATAAAAGAAATTAGCTATTTACTGTGGCTGGAAAACGTTACACACTATTAGGAAACAATTTTATTTTTATCTTCGTTTTCGTTTTATTTTTTCTCAAATTAATGGAACAATTTGGAAGAATATTCTAATGGCTCAGTTTCTTCAAGTTTCAAGAAGTTTCTTAAAATCCGATTCCGTAAAATGTCCATAAGACACAAAAAAAAAAATGAAATAAAATAATTACGCAGTGTTACTGCTTTCGATTTTCTTCATTCTCTAATTCTATAATGTACCAAAAAAAATCAAGTTTTACGACGATATGTCATGGCTCCTCGTATATCTTTTCGGTGTTCTGTAATAGTTCTTGCCGATCTCATCTGGCAAAGTTTAAAGTTATGAAGACAAACTCGGGTATCCTTAGTTAACTATATATTAGTCATGAATTGTGGTGATTAGGTAAAAAAACAGATAAATATAATGTGTGAGTCTTCTGGGAACATGGCCAGTGCAGCATAATATAATAAGTGACTAGCTCACTACCGTTGCAGTAAACCTGTATAATGATATTAATTATAGAATGGACTTTAATAAATCATACTAAAACTATAAGTATATACAGTTATATCTTATAACTATGTAAATATTAGTAATAATAATGATAATAACAATAAGAATAAGAATAATAATAATAATAATAATAATAATAGTAATAACGTTATACCAATTAATCGATACATTATTAAATTATAGTTTTGTGTGAAGAAACGGTAGCTATGTTGATTGACCTTAACACTAATTACTACACATCGACGTAATATTGTTTTGAACTTGTCTAAATTTTGACAAAAACATGTCAAGTAATAACGTCAATAAATTTTATTGTACTAAATCACGGCCAAAGTAATTGTTAGGAGAAAGAAAACGCGCGACTTCTGCAGCACTTTAGTTTCCAATTAACAATTAATCATGTTTTTCGAAATCCTGTATTGGAACGGATTGAAAGGGATCGAAATATCTTGAATTTGTTTCCATCTGTAATTTTCGAAAACGGGATTCGTCACTCAATTTTCATTCATTGGGCACTTGAAATTGTTGTCCTTATATAGCTGGGGGATTATACGGGGGCGTTAATTTCGCAGAAGGAGGCGCGTGTCCTCGTTGTAAATAATGAATTGTAAAATATAATATAACTCATGTATAATTACGATTATATATTATATCGAAGCCTCATGCTATTATCTTAAACTTTTACCACAGTTTATTCTATCTATTTGTATGTCGGTTCGATTTGATATAGATTTTTTATCACCCTATCTCCGTGTACGATTCTATATCTAGGTATGCATAATTGGGAAGATCTGAAAACTGTAGCTCTGACGTGATTCAATCAAGCCCGAATTGGAATTATTCAATGAAATTTATTCCCGGAAAAAAATTCCTAATTCAAGTCAGAGCCGATATTTTCCAGTTACAGATATTATATCGTGTCTTTAACTCGTTCCAAATAGTACATACGTACCTATATAGTTATTAGGTCAGATTGCAGTAACTGGTGAATAAAAATTTTCTGATCGAATTGAAAATATATCATATCCCTGCTAGAGAAAATCGATTGAAACTGATCACCCAGATTTTAATCGGTCAAATTTCTTGAGGGAGGAAGCTGAGCGTTTATCATCGTCAATTTATTATCGGAACTGAACCGTATCGAATACATATTGAATTTTAATTGATTGAAAAATCAATGAAACTATAATACCTGAACAGTCATTCAATACGGAATTTATAATTTCATTGAAATTCTATTGGCAGCAAATTTTCTGAAATATTTAAGGGATTGAAAACGACTGAAAACCATTGAAATATTTAATCATTTTCATAATGACGTTCAATTGAATTTTCTCTCCCAGGAATATAAGTTTCTGATTAATCTGAATAATTTCGCAATTAATTACTAATTATTGCAACTGACTGCAGTAGATAAGGTCGCAACGTGTATGATGACTGATTGCTTCGTGTAGAATTATTTCTACGACTGATGTAAGAAGGACCGCACAAAGCTGGCGCGACGTTGTATCGACCATAATATATGTATAATTCTATAAGATTGAATTTACGAATCCCTTAAATCGTTGTTGTTTTTTTTTTTCTTTTTTTTTCCGGTATAACCGAAATCCGAAAATATTTAAATTCAGATTGGCAAGGCAACAGAGGAAAACGTGCAGCGGTCGAACGTTCGATATACCTACACGTTTATTACGACTAAAAATTTCTACATAATTGGTAAAAATAATTGTCACTATAGTTCGAAGAATGGTAGAGCTGTTGTATTACGTATAGTATCCATACATAAATATACCTTTGTAGAGATCAGGATAATATCGAAATATTTCAAACTACCCAAAAACTCGAATCAAAATTAAGTACATTAAAACAGTCTTGCATATACGGACGTGAATATGCGTGTACATAATTTACGTACCAGAACATTGGAGACTGGCAATCAAAAGTAATCTAAGAAAATTGAAGAAAATAAATTTATATAGATTACTTGTTAGGTGCGGTTACACTTTGGTGGCACGTTTTTAAAATTCAAATTTTATCCCGAATTAATCATAAGTATATCTTACTGCACTCGAGTATCAACGAACATTTTTCAATGATGATAATATAATGATGATATTAATTTTCATTTCGATACTTTTTCGTTTGAAGATTTCTGTTTGAACCTCCCAGTAAACGAACACGAATTGAAACGAATTGAGTATGTGCAAAACGGGATTCACACGAATTAAATAGAATTTAAAAAAATTGCTAAGAATTGACACACGGGTCTTTTTAATTCCATCTAATTCGTATTAATACCGTTTTCCACATACTCAATTTCTTTTCGTTTACTGGGCTACTACTGTAAATTCGAGGGCAGAAGTACTTATTGATATTAATTGAAAACGTGCCACCGAATAGTATAACGCTGTCTTAAATTTGAGCGCAATTATTCTCTTTTTATTATAGACGAGTCGCGTATGTATTGAATATATTGATAAATTGATTGAATAATATAATAACACTAGTGCGTAGCTAGGTAGGTACCTGCATTTCATTGAAATTTATTATGTGCTTGGATATAGCTCTTCAATAAATCGTTATACATGTTTTGATAAATCGTTGTTGTAATTTCATTAATCACCTGATACTACTACGTGAAAATTTGGTTTTACGATATTTTCGATATTCGAAGCCATGTTTCATGCTTGGAAATAAGATTGATATATGCTGGGTCAAACTCTGGAGGAACTTTCGACTCCTCGCATAGAGATACTTTGAATTTGTCAAGCAGCTTGATGAGTGCCACCTTTACCTGATGTTCGCCAAACCGTAGACCTGTAAAGTCACGTAAAATGATAGAGGCGTTCGTTCGTCGAGGCCGAATTATGAGATCAGATCAGAATGACCATGGGTCATCTAGCTATCATCAGCAATAACAATATAGTTTCCCATTGTTGTCTGAGCAGATTACCTATGCAATTTCTGGGACCAGCTCCAAAGGGAAGAAACGTGAAAGCCAGTCGTTGGCTTTTTGCTTCAAGAGTGAACCTCTCCGGATCGAACTTCTTCGGTTCAGGGTAGTAGTCTGGATCATGGTGGATGGCGTAGGTGGGAATAATGCACATCGTTCCAGATGGCAGCTCCACATTTGTATCTGGGATCCGATAGGGCTTAATCGACTTTCGGAAAATCAGTGAAGTCATCGAGTATTTTCTGAGAGTTTCTGAAAATACATTCTAGTTTGAACACATTGCGCATTTGCTAGCTTAGATTAGACATCAGGTCTGCACCTTGAACCACCATTTCGAGGTACTTCATGTTATTCAGGCCATCCCACGTGATGTCTCCATTGCCTGTGGCTCTGGTCAGGTGCACCTCTTCGCGAAGCCGATCTTGGATATCCTCGTGGGCTGCTAGCTCGTAAAGGCAATAGCTGATCGTCCCGGTGGTGATCTCGAAAGAACCAAGAAAGAAGTCAAAGGCTTGTGCGGCAAGAAGTTTGTCATCAAACTCTAAAAGTGAGAAATTATGGATCCGGCGTTCTGTGATTCAGGTTTGCGACCTCCGATAGAGTCAAACCACAGCCACGACTTACCAACTTCTGCACTTTCGCCTCGTGGCCTGCTGGTATTTTTCAAACTCCTCAAAAGATCTGCGAAGTCGTTTCTGTGGACGTTGTTCTCTTCCCGGTACTCGAAATTTTGCTTCATGATGTTCAAGAAAAAATCTGTGAACTCCTGCGATTGTAGTCTGAGCCTTAGAAGCTTGAATAACCATGGACTGGTTATTTGCAACAGTGCTGCGATCTTTTTCTGGAGCGTTGGCTCGAACATATCCTTTCTGAATCTCTGATAAAACGGGTTATCGCGAGTGAGGGAGTTCGTCTTAATCCCAAGGGCACACGAGCCGTTCACGTCAGTAAGGAATCTGGCGCTCATCCCCTTGGCCTCAACGAGCCCCCCAGTAGCCGCTAGGTTGTCCAGGTACTTCTCGAAGTCATTGCCGCACTCTAGCAAGAGGTAGTACATCTGTTTCAGTTTTCCCGGAGTGAATGTGGGCGACAACTTTGACCTCACCGACTTCCACTTCTTGCCGTTCAGATTGACGAGAGTTGCAGATAGCGGATCGTGATCCGGGTTGAAGGGCAGCCCGCGCTCAGACCACGTCTCAGAGTCCTTTACCAATATTTGGCCGATCAACTTCGGGTCAATGACGAATAAGGTCGGTGAAAAGAAGCGCCAGATTCCGCAGAATCTTTCGCTCTTGAATTCTTTGTAGATGTTCACGGTGAGCTCGGCCATTGAAATATTGGCTCTCATCCAATCTCCAAAATTTCCGAAAAACCAGTGTGGTTTGCTGTACGCGACGCCACGTTTGGCCCAGAATGAAAACTGGCTTCGAATGTACCAGTAAATGAACGTGGACACACCTGCTAGTAACATCCATATTGGCAGAGGAATGATGGACCACATATTGGAGTTTGGATGCTTCACTTACTGCAGACAAAAATTGTTCCTGAACCCGATAGTGCTAACCGATTTTAATGCTTTTTAAAGCATAGCTTTAGTGACTTAGCATTTTGCACCGCAAATTTCTCAATGAAACTAAATCGTATCGAATATCTAATTAAAAGTGTTTGAAAACTTGTTAAAACTAATGACTAAACAGTCAGTTTTGTATTGATTATGATGACGTTCAAGTTTTAGATATAACACCAGTTAGAACTTATTATGATGTCAGATTGAACATTTAAGTCTCTGAACGCTTATGCTGCGATTCGAAACGACCAAAAACCATCAGAATCCAATCGTTTCTGATAAAGTTCAATTGATTTCTTTCACCATGGGGTTCCTTCTTACCCTTCTTTCCATATTCTGCGGACTCAGAGATAACAAGACTTAACTGTAACGCCTCGAAATGCTAGGCCTTGGCTGGATAAAAGCAGAGAGAAATGCCACGTTACAACTCGAGTATGAATACTGACTGGAATACTCTTGTTCATTACGTTCAACCATATCCAATTGCAAACACGTTTTATTGACCTTTTATATAAGTCTCAGTATCAGTACGGAAAATAGAAGAAGAAAAGTCTCAGTATTGTTTGTACTGTGTTTGCCTTGGGTCACAATCTCTGGATGTAGTTGACAACTATAGCATATAATTATGTCGTTTTAAGTTGGCTCGAAACAGATAATTGCAGAGTGCATAATATGTTGAACTTCAATATTGTCAAGTTACAAGTCTTTGAACATGGAGCTTATCATGATCGGACGTTTGAACGATTCCATCACATTCGGTATTGAATTAGGATTTTTATCTCATCGGTACCTCTTCGGAAACACATGACCCACCGTGTTTGTTATAGAAAGAGTCTGTTCTTCACGAATATGGTATTGGTGGTAGGATAGACCTTCAAGAAATTCTGAAAACATTTCATTCGTGGGAATAAAACTGCTTTCTTGTAACACCTACATCAGAGGTCTTATTACGTGGACTGAACCTTCTATAACTCTGCAGGAACGACCGGTCCCTCGAAGTTTTTGACAAGTGACTTTATTCTTGGATTTTTAAAAAAAATCTGCATGTGAAATTTTTCCTGCGACTTGAGAATCACGCTATACAGGGTGATATTGCAGAGAGGTCTCAGTACTGCAAATCTCGGACCGTCAGGCGGCTGATAAATACGTGCGCGAAATTATCAGGTTCGCGCATATTTTCATCAGCCGCCTGACGGTGCGAGACTCGCAGTACTGAGACCTCTCTGGAATATCACCCTGTATACTAGCTGCCTTGTGAAATATTCGTGCTTTTGTTGAATTTCGCATACGTAATGGCAGAAAAATTCATACAACAACCACGAATGAGTGTAAGAAATATTCTCTAATGTATAATATATAATGGAACAATTATATTGTTATCTACGTACTCGCTGCGATGTAAAATATGCTTGCTTTCATTAAATTTTGCATACGTTATGGCAGCGAGATTTATGTAACAACTCAGAATGTGTATAAGAAATTTTCTTCATTGTAACAATTTAACAATTACATTGTTATCAACGGACTTGCTGCGACGTAAAGTATTCTCGCTATCATCAGATTTTGCGAACGTAATAGCATAGAATTTTATATAACAAGTCGAAATGTGTATGAGTATATGCAAGCCTGAGTAGATATAGCTGTCGTAGCTGCTTGTGGTCTCCATCTTAGGCGCGATTCCCATACTATACAAGTAGCCAGTTACTATCAATATGAGTGAAGTAAAATTCTCAAAAAGGTTCATTACCTGTTGATCCGCTCATCCAAGTGTTCAGTAGATGGTATAACTATCCCGGGTCCCAAGTCACACTATGAAATTTGCAATTATTACTTTTTTGTTATTGGGATGCGGTCTCTGCCTTTCAAAAATAGCCAAGGAGTCATTCCCACGGGTCACTACGCCGCTCGGGATGGTCGAAGGTTATTATAAAAACTCAAGCAACGGTCGACGATACGAGGCCTACGAAGGTGTTCCTTATGCCCAGCCACCAACCGGGAAATTCAGATTTCGAGTAAGGGTCAATCAGCAATACTTCATCAT
Source organism: Tenthredo livida (assembly GCA_963992785.1). NCBI lineage: Eukaryota > Metazoa > Arthropoda > Insecta > Hymenoptera > Tenthredinidae > Tenthredo > Tenthredo livida. The sequence goes on from OZ023073.1 coordinate 10,122,287, forward strand.
GTGTGGATCATGATTTCACGGTGGAGGCTTTAATTCCACAGGTTGCCAAACGTATTTTGCCTTGGACGGACGTTCTGATGGCGAAACAATTCAGCTCGACGTGTGTGCAATACGAACCCTATCCTGGCCAAGTACCTCCCGGAACTGTTAGCGGTTCCGAAGACTGTCTCTACATGAACATTTATACCGCGATTGTCGCTGAAGGAAGTGCTTCTCGTCCAGAGGGGAACAGGACTTCAGCAAATCTGCTACCGGTTATTGTCTTCATTCATGGAGGCGCATTTCAATATGGCAGCGGTAATCTGTATGGACCGAAATACTTACTCAATGAAGATGTAACGCTGGTCACAATTAATTACAGACTGGGACCACTAGGTGAGCCTCAGTGCTTCAAATTTGTGTCATGATTATAGTGTGTGGCAGGTATCCACATTTCAGGAGAATGCGAAAATACTCTTATAATTTATCTCTTCAAGGTTTCCTAAGTACGGAGGACGATATAGTGCCCGGAAACATGGGTCTGAAGGATCAAATGGTGGCACTGCGTTGGATCAAGGATAACATCAGATTCTTTGGCGGGGATCCGTCGAGGGTTACGATTGTTGGGCAAAGCGCCGGGGGTGCGAGCGTTCATTATCATATGTTGTCGAAGCTCAGCTCAGGCTTGTTCCAAAGTGAGTATGATCAAGGCTGTGATAGATGTTACATAGTCGGACAGATCGCAAAATGCCTATGATAATCGCGGAGAACCTGCACACCCATCACCCATATCCACAACAATATTCTTAGGGGCAATGTCGCTGAGTGGGACTGCACTAGACTGCTGGGCCCAAACGGAAGGTTCTCTGGAAAAGGCTAAGAAACTTGCAGCGATCGTAGGCTGTCCGTCTGTCGACATCCAAAGTATGGTTGACTGTTTGAGAATTCGACCGGCCGATGAGATCACACGCGCGATTGGAGAGTTCATGGTAAGTGAAGCGGGGAATCGATCACATGTATGAAAGAACGAATATCGCATGTGCTATACACGTCGCGTGAATAATCATCGTACTTACAGCCGTTTTTGTACAATCCCTTCACTCCGTTTGGCCCAGTTGTTGAGATGGGTGGTGGAGAATCTCCATTCATTGATCAGCCACCTATTGAAATCATGAATTCTGGTAAAATACCGCAGGATTTACCATGGATTACGAGCACCGTTAGCCAGGAAGGCTTCTACACGACAGCCGGTAAGACATCGTCACTTTTTTCCATACGCGTCGGTTCACATAATAGAGACATTCATGAACACGTTTAGCTTATACTTATAAATACAACAAGACAACATACTGTTCATCAGCGAGTATAGTTTCCTCGACAGTATTAGTAGCATTGGATGGCAGTTCCACGACTGTAATTCAGTTGTCATCAATGTGTGGATTTTCATACGACCTGATACCGTTAAACTTTGACAACGAAGCTACCCAAAATCTAAGGATGTAGAAGAAGTCGAATTCGTTGAATTGTTTCTGTAAAAATGAATTCTCTGCTTAGAATTAGTGACCAGGGAGAGCCGCCTCGATGAATTGAACGAAAACTGGGAGACCATCGTACCCTACTTGTTTGACTTCAATTACACCATACCGAAGGAAGATCAACCAGCAGTTGCCAAATTGATACGGCAGAAGTACCTAGGGTCAAGTCCGATTGACGTGTCAACCGCTAATACAATCGTGCAATTAGTCGGCGATCGTTTCTCCCTCTGTGATGCTGAAAGAGCTGGAACTCTGCAGGCACGAGCTAACCGAAGCCCGAACCGATTTTATTTCTTCTCGTACCGAGGCGCGCACAGTTTAAGCGAGTCGTTCACAACCGAAAACTTTGGTAGGTTCCTGCAGATGCCAAGTATTTTTATTGCATGGCGTACTATTATTGCTTGCATTGTGCAGGAGTCTGTCATGGGGACGACCTGGCATATGTATTGGATTCGTTTTTTGACCCAACGACGACGGCGAGAGACCGGGAAATGCAACAAGTGATGATCAAACTCTGGGTATCCTTTGCCACCAATGGGTGAGTGTAGTTGTGCTAAGAATCCTCCCGAAAACCATCCCAACAATATTCATTCTTTCAGTACATCTGACGTGGGTACCGAGTGGTCCGCGTTGAGTAAGTCCAGCGAGGACAAGTTCCGTTATCTGCACATTGCGGGACCGGAAGAAATCGGTATGGAAAGTGCCTCGAACTTTGGGAATAAGAATTTCTGGCGCACTCTAGGTCTCCAAGAAAATATTCCATGATCACATATTGTTGTATTTCTGTATTGAAAGTGTGAGCTTTTGGCTGAATAAATGTCCCGAACACTTCATCAATCGTTTTCTCAGTCTACCCCGTTTTCAATAGAAACTTCCGAAGGATTGAATCAATTTGGAAATAATCTGAAGTACAATCACGATTCGCGGCAGCGAATAGCCGCCAAGTCTTTGTAGGACCGCGGCGCGCCAGCCCCGAATCATTTACATGAGCAGGCTCTTGTTCTTGTGAAAAATTTGTTTTCAAGTACCAAAAATTAATTCCATGTTACTGGTTTCAAAAATATTTCGCATTCCGTTTCGTCCCGCAGGTTCAATGTCTCCTCCTCTGGCACTTTTGTATTGGCTTTTTTGGGCCTAATAGAATAAGCATGAATAAAACGATGGAGGCGCATTGAGCGTTCGGTACGAAGCTTGCAACACGTGACACGCCGAGACCTCAACGTTTGTGTTTGGTAAGTGAGTGCATCGCGAGCACCGCGTTCGGTCATATGTAAGAGTGATCCCGATCTCTACCCTGGTCAGTTGTACTCCACAATTAAGAGGCGATTCACCTCAATTTTGCATAATATTTATCGAACTATGTTCAATACTCAGCATGTTAAGGCCCATCCCTAGTCGCCCACCTCCTCTTGGTCGAAATGTGTCACATTTCGGTTATTATCCGAGCCCAGGCGTAAAAGACGCGAAAAAGGCCAACTTAGCGCAAATTCTATTTCAATTCCGAACACATACGTCCAAAAAAATGTTCGTTTCGTGCAAAAATAGAGTCTACAGATGGTTTTTACATTGTACGCCGAGGAAATCGAATTCGAATAATTTCGTAACAATGTGACACATTTCAACCAAAAGGAGGTGGGCGACTAGGGATGGGCCTTAAAATCTAAAATCGAAAACTTAACTTATCTGTATGGAATTACACAGTAAAAATTTTTTTGTAAGATTTAACACAAAAGCTTGTGTTAACCACTTTTTTAACACAAAATTTGTGTTATTTCAACACAATCAGTTTATGTCAAAAAAGTAACACAGCTTTATGTTAAAACTAACACAAAAGTAACACTTTCTAAATGTTACTCTCAAATCAACACAAAATTTCAACATAGTTTTGTGTTAGTTTTAACATAAAGCTGTGTTACTTTTTTGACACAAACTGATTGTGTTGAAATGACACAAATTTTGTGTTGAAAAAGTGGTTAACACAAGCTTTTGTGTTAAATTTTACAAAAAAAATTTTACTGTGTAGGGTTTTTCCGCAAAAACATATCTCCCCTGGCCTCATGAAGAATCATTAAAAATGATCAGAGTTACTCGCACCTTCGTAAGTTTCAACAATTGAGACTGTTATCATTACAGCAAATATGAAATCATCTGTAATTATTACATTTTATGTTTTGCCAAAATGTTTACAGCTGAAACACAATATCTTAGAACCACCCATATACTATTTATTCAAACTTAGCATGAATTTTCCGTTTCTGTATCAAATGAGCTGAATAAATGAGAAAATGATTGAAACAATTGATTAATCTATTGGAAACCAGTGCTTTGTATACTCCAGGCACCCCGAATTCCTGTGCCGTATATCAATGAAAATATTCTCCTCATTCGAGATAGCACGTTCTTCTGGCACGATTTGAGATAGCACGTTCTTCTAGAGCAATTTGAGATAGCATGCTCTACTAGCACAATTTGAGATGGCACGTTCTTCTGGCATAATTTGAGATAGCACACTTCCATACTGCCGTCGATAAGTAGTCAGTTACTATCAATATGAGTGAAGTAAAATTCTCGAAATAGAACATTACGATACGAGTGCGGTAAAACTTTTTCTGACGAATGTGAGGTTGCAGCACGAGCCGAAGGCGAGTGTGAAATCACACGAGATCAGAAGAAGTTTTTCCGTCGAGTATTGTACAAAATTTTTCTATGTAAGGTGTGAAAATCCATTATCACACTGAGTTAGGTAAAGGTTTATTACCTGATGATCCACTCATTCAAGTGTTCAGTGAATGGCATAACTATCCCAGATCACAAGTGACACTATGGTATTTGCAATTATTACTTTGTTGCTAATTGGATGCGGTCTCTGCCGTGCAAAACTAGTCGAGGAGTCATTCCCACGGGTCGCTATGCCGCTCGGGATGGTCGAAGGTTATTATAAAATCTCAAGCAGCGGTCGACGATACGAGGCCTACGAGGGTGTTCCTTATGCCCAGCCACCAACCGGGAAGTTCAGATTTCGAGTAAGGGTTAATCAGCAATACTTCATCATGTGTGGATCATGATTTCACGGTGGAGGCTTTAATTCCACAGGTTGCCAAACGTATTTTGCCGTGGACGGGCGTTCTGATGGCGAAACAATTCAGCTCGACGTGTGTGCAATATGAACCCTATCCTGGTCAAGTACCTCCCGGAACTGTGAGCGGTTCCGAAGACTGTCTCTACATGAACATTTATACCGCGATTGTCGATGAAGGTAGTGCTTCTCGTCCAGAGGGGAACAGTACTTCAGCAAATCTGCTACCGGTTATTGTCTTCATTCATGGAGGCGCATTTCAATTTGGCAGCGGGAATCTGTATGGACCGAAATACTTACTCAATGAAGATGTAACGCTGGCCACAATTAATTACAGACTGGGACCACTAGGTGAGCCTTAGTACTTCAAATTTGTGTCATGATTATAGTGTGTGGCAGGTATCCACATTTCAGGAGAATGCGGAAATACTCTTATAATTTATCTCTTCAAGGTTTCCTAAGTACGGAGGACGATATAGTGCCCGGAAACATGGGTCTGAAGGATCAAGTGATGGCACTGCGTTGGATCAAGGATAACATCAGATTCTTTGGCGGGGATCCGTCGAGCGTTACGATTATTGGGCATAGCGCCGGGGGTGTGAGCGTTCATTATCATATGTTGTCGAAGCTCAGCTCAGGCTTGTTCCAAAGTGAGTATGATCAAGGCTGTGATAGATGCTACATAGTCGGACAGATCGCAAAATGCCAATGATAGTCGCGGAGAACTTACATAGTCATCACCCATATCCACAACAATATTCTTAGGGGCAATGTCGCTGAGTGGGACTGCACTAGACAGCTGGGCCCAGACGGTAAATTCTCTGGGAAAGGCTGAGAAACTTGCAGCGATCGTAAAATGTCCATCTGGCGACATCCAAAGTATGGTTGACTGTTTGAGAACTCGACCGGCCGATGAGATCACACGCGCGATTGGAGAGTTCATGGTAAGTGAAGCGGGGAACCGATCACATGTATGAAAGGACGAATATGACATGTGTTATACACGTCGCGTGAATAATCATCGTACTTACAGCCGTTTTTGTACAATCCCTTCACTCCGTTTGGACCAGTTGTTGAGAAGGGTGGTGGAGAATCTCCATTCATTGATCAACCACCTATTAAAATCATGACTTCTACTAAAATACCGCAGGATTTACCATGGATTACGGGCACCGTTAGTGAGGAAGGCTTCTGGGCGACAGCCGGTAAGACATCGTCACTTATTTCCATATGTGTCGGTTTACATAATAGGGACATTCATAAACACGAATCGTGTATACTATCGGGCCGTAAAGTCGGGGCACCTGGTTTTGATACACTATATCCAAGTGAAAAAAAATCGCAGAGTCTTCGGATATGAATCATTTTCGAGCTTGTCCTATTCCCCGTTAGATCAGCCATAGACAATTGTTGTACGAGAATCAGGAGGGGAGTTATCGTTCAATGTATGTAAAAAAAACGTAGTTTTTACACATTGTTTTTCGTAGCTTAACTTCAACTCATCGCCATTCTTCCAAAGTGGCCGGAAAAAATATTTAAAAAATCATGCACAATCTTTGAAGCCTCCTGAATGCAACGCTCTTTGAATTCTAGAGAAATTTCTGAAATTATGGTCACGGCAGTGGAAAATAGCCCAGGTGGTGATCTCGGAGACAGGTAACAACAGAAGGTTCATCGATGGCTGAAAATTTAGAGAAAAATTATGGCAAGCAATTGCCATTGCGATTCAATATGTTCGATGTGTTGTTCAACAGTTATCGCAAAGTATTCATATCCGATGCGCGGCGCCCATAGCTGCAGGAGCGATAACTTTACAATAACTGTTTAACAACACATCGAACATATTAAATCGCAATGGCAATTGCTTGCCATAATTTTTCTCTAAATTTTCAGCCATCGATGAACCTTCTGTTGTTACCCGTCTCAGAGATCACCACTTGGGCTATTTTCCACTGCTGTGATCATAATTTTAGAAATTTCTCTAGAATTCAAAGAGCGTTGCATTCAGGAGGCTTCAAAGATTGCGCATGATTTTTTAAATATTTTCTGCGGCCATTTTAGAAGAATGGCGATGAGTTGAAGTTAAGCTACGAAAAACAATGTGTAAAAACTACGTCTTTTTACATACATTGAACGATAACTCCCCTTCTGATTGTTATACAACAATGGTCTATGGTTGATCTTATGGGGAATAGGACAAGCTTGAAAATGATTCATATCCGGATACTGTCCGATTTTTTTTCACTTAGATATAGTGTGTCGAACCCAAGTGCCCCGACTTTACGGCCCGATAGTAGGTACTTATACACACAACAAGATAACATACTGTTCATCAGCGAGTAGTTTTCTTCAGTTGTTCATTCAGTTGTCATCAATGTGTGGACTTTCATACGACCTGATAGCGTCAAACTTTTATAATGAAGCTACCCAAAATCAAAGGACGTAGAGAAAGTCCAATTCGTTAAATTATTTCTGTAGACTGTAAAGATGAATTCTCTGCTTAGAATTAGTGACTAGGGAGAGCCGCCTCGATGAATTGAACCGAAACTGGGAGACTATCGCACCCTACTTGCTTGACTTCAATTACACCATACCGAAGGAAGATCAACCAGAAGTTGCCAAATTGATAAGGCAGAATTACCTAGGGTCAAGTCCGATCGACGTGTCAACCGCTAATAAAATCGTACAAATGGTCGGCGATCGTTTGTTCGTCTGTAATGCTGAAAGAGCTGGAACTTTGCAGGCACGAGCTAACCGAAGCCCAAACCGATTTTATCAGTTCTCGTACAGAGGGGCCCACAGTTACAGCGACTCGTTCACAACCAAAAACTTTGGTAGGTTCCTGATGCCGAGTATTTTTATTGCACGGCGTACTATCATTGCTTGCATTGTACAGGAGTCGGTCATGGGGACGACCTGGCATACGTATTGGATTCGTTTTTTGACCCGACGACGACGGCGAGAGACCGGGAAGTGCAACAAGTGTTGATCAATCTCTGGGTATCCTTTGCCACCAATGGGTGAGTGTAGTTGTGCCAAGAATCCTACCGAACACCGTATCAACAATATTTATTGTTCCAGTACGCCTGATGTGGGTGTCGAGTGGACCAGGTTGAGTAATTCCAGCACGGACGAATTAACTTATCTACACATCGCGGGACCGGAAGAAATCAGCATGAAACGTGCCTTGAACCTTGGGAACAAGAACTTTTGGCACAGTCTAGATTTGACAGAAAATCATCTCTGATCGCATATTGTTGTATTTTTATATCGAGAGTGCAGTCAGCCTTTGGCTAAATAAACGTCCCGAACACTTCGTCAATCGCTTTCTATGTTTATCCCGTTTTCAATGAAAACTTTCGAAGGATTGAATCAAAGGAATGTATGGAGGAATACATAATAATGTAAATGCTGATATACATACTTCTAACACAGAATTACGACAATAAACCATGGAAGTATAGGTGACCATGTGCGCAAACGAAATATTTATCAATTCAATTATGGGTGGGGGTCAAACAACCAAAAGATCGAAATTCGTAATGATCGAAATTCCGAAATTTCAAAGTTACGAAAACTAACAATCCAACTTTGCCTATACAAATGCTACATAAAGCCGAAATGAAAAATGCAGAAGGTAAACCGATCAGGTAAGTACAATTCAGAACAGACAAACTTTCGATCAGCCAAAAACCCGAATGACTAAAATACTAAATATCCGAAAAAGCAAGTCAACTATTTTCAGATGACCCGAAATTCAGACAAATCAAACACCGAGATGGAATGACCGAATGACCAAAGAAGCAAGTGGTTAAAATACCGAATGATCAAATTGCCGAAGATTTAGAATCCCGAAAATGGATACTTGTATACAATACAATTTCCCTTGCTGTGCCGAAACTCTTTCGATCCAAACTTTTTGACATACTTGTGTATGCGATTTGAAAATATTTTCCTAGCTTTTTTTGCAAGAAATATCTGTTGAAATATTCCGATTCAATAAAAATTATAGCATTGCGCTTGATTAAATGAACGAGCGTGTCTGCGGTGGCTTTTTCGGGATTTTAATTTTTCGGGACTTTCAGTTTCTGTATTTTGACACATCTGATCTTTTCTTGTTGACATATTGATCTTCGGAATTTCGCTCCATCGAGGTAACGGCTGTTCGGAAATCTGGTTTTCAGAAATTTGAGCATTCTGTTTAACTACAATCTGCATTTTGCTACATCGCTATTTTCAAATTCGGGAGGAGGTTTTTAGGTATAAATGTAAATTTTTAATAAATGGTGTTTATTCTTTTGTATGGCCTTTTTTCATTATTGGAAGATTTCTTTTTCGTTAATTTATGGGGCGGCAAACCTTATAGGCCCAGGGCGCCGAATATTGTAATACGCCACTGCAAGCTTCTAAAGTACGTTATAAGAGGCATGCTGGAAATTTCACGGCGATATCACTTACTGTTGTTGCTTATTGCGGCAACCTTCTACCGGAAGTTGAACATTTTACACACAATTTTGTTGGAAATTTTGTTACCCATCTTTTTGTTCACCACCTTCATTCCGATAAACTCAACGGTTCACGAGATGTACGTGAGAAACTGAAAAAATGTCCCCTTTTTGCAAGACGGCGGCGGAAGCCATATAAATACACATCGGGACTTTTTTGTGCTTCGATAGGATGCCCAAAGGAACAGTTTCACCAAGTTTCAAAATTTGGGATCCGTTGTACGTTTTTTGATGTTTTACTTTTCATTAAAGCGACTGGGCTATATGATGACATGCTCGCAATGTTATATCAGACGGAATTTCTCGATACTGTGCTACATAGTAATTATTACAAAAGATTTTCGAAGATTACAGAATATTTCAAGAGATTGCAAAAGATTTCGAAGATTACAGAAGATTTCACAAGATTCAACCCCTCGGTTGCAATGGACCCGATACCTTGGGCACTTTTCCCTCGGGCTACAGGTAAAAGACCATGCATGACCGTTGCTCGGGACGAATCTCGGGACTTCACCTTAGAATGGCACTTCTCAGAACCTGAGATGGGGAGACCTTCAAAGCGAGACGCCAAGTATGCTCATATGTTGCCTATTGAGTTTAGACCTAAAAAACATTGTCCAAAATTGACTTTGATTTTTTATTCGCTCCTACCACTCAAAAGTTTGGGCTTTGACATTAAAGAGCTCCTCGTTCAAGGAGGGCGCTGTAGCTTGAAGTTTAGCGCTCGCTCAACGAGGCTTTAGGATTTCCGTCTAATTAGCACGTAAAAAATATTGTTTCTCGTTTAAAATGATGTTAGGCAACCAAAAAATGTCCGATGTCTGTCTTTCTCGGCTCATCTGAAAGCGTGACTCATCCCCTAAACGATGATAGGTCGTTTTTTGACCTACCTTGGTCCAATTTTTTTTTGCTATTTTTTTTTACCACAATAGTCACTTTTTCAAGTTTACAAAGTCTCCAGGGTATCAATGAGTCTCAAATGGACATGAATTGCTACGAGTATCGATTGTTGATTTGAATATGAAGAACCAATTGCAAAAATTCATAAAACATAAAAAAATGTCTCAAAATGAACATGATCTTTTAAATTAAATTGAAGATACGGAAATACGGAAGTGAAAAATGAAAAAACGAAAGAAAATTATGAAATTAAAAAATACGGTGTGTGAAAATGAACTCACTTTTCAATCTTCAGTTGACAGAACTTTATTTTATGAACATTTTGGATCGCAACCTACTTTTTTTTTTACAAATTTCTCTTGTTAGTCGTTGGGTACAGCTGTCGATGATTTTTTACGATCTGTAGGAGACATTGCTTCTGTTCTTCGTTTTTTGTCAATATCTCGTTATACTCCTCAATGAGTACCACCCCTCGCTCATTCAACAATCAATACTTGTGGCAATTCATTTGAGACTCATTGATACGCTGGAGACTTTGTAAACGTGAAAAGGTGACTATTGTCGTCAAAAACGGCAGAAAAAAAAAATTAGACCAAGGCAAGTCGAAAAACGACCTTTCATCGTTTAGGGGATGAGTCACGCTTTGAAATAAGCTGAGAGAGACAGACATCGGACAGTTTTTGGTGGCTTGACATCATTTTGAACGAGAAACAATATTTTTCACGTGCTTAAATTAGATGAGAATCCTAAAGCTTCGTTGAGCGACCTCTGAACTTCAAGTTACAGCGCCCTCCTTGAACGAGGAGCTCTTCAATGTCAAAACCTAAAGTTTCGAGTGGTAGGAGCGAAAAAAAAATCAAAGTCAATTTTCGACACACCTTAACATACCTATTGAAATTTTTCCCCCGTTGCTGAGCCTTTTGAAAAATCTTCTCTCCCATACCCGAAGAGGGAGAAGAAATGTCGTAGCTTCAGTTGACATTGAGGGTAGTAATCTCGTCGAAAGTTATCAACAAGCCCTTAGGATCTGTGGATTTACTCTTTCTCGCCGTAGGTTTTACTGCTTTTTCTATCCACGGAATATTTTTGCCGCCTGTGCTATACAGATTATCGGAATTATCAATACTCCGGTTCCGACCTAACGCACACACGAGCACACCCACGCTATTGAACCATCTACGAGGGGAATCCAGAAAAGATGTAACTTGAAGTGAATATAGTTCTTCCCCGACCTTATCATCTTACTGTTTTGCGGCTATATAATGAGATGATTGTCAAGTGGAGAGCACAGTCGAGATCTACAGCAACGTATAGACCCTGCAGTTGAAAAAGGTAAGATTGGTTCACTCCAAGAGATTGCCAAACTTTGGTTGTAAGATCTAAACTTTATAAATGGTCGAATTTTTTCAGACAGCTCATAAAAATGAGGGCTACAGTTTTGATGATTTTGGCAATCGCCTTAACAGCATTAGTAGAATCATCTCTGGGGCGAGGAAATAACCGGCGACCTCCTCCCTACATTGTGAGTACTTTTTTCGAATTTCTGATACTCATCATTCTCATATATGTCCGTTTGAAAATTTCAGAACAATTGGCCTCCTCCCAAAACTCGATATGCAAGATCAGCTAGTCCGGAACCTCAAGGATCATTCGGCGCGAATTTTGGAGCGCAACAGATCCCGGGTCAGAATTGGCAGTCGAATCTTGCATTGCAGGGAAGTTATCGATTCCCACAGTCGAATCCTCGAGGATCCATCAACGCTAACTGGCAGAAGAATTTCAATGGCCCAGAACGCCGGCCTTCCTACGGCCTCGGCTACGAGCACACGATATTGCAGAATAAACATGGATCGTTGGGCGTATCAGCCGGGGCCCAAAGATCACCGGGTCAGAATTGGCAGCCTACTTTCGGACTCGGAGGACGCTTCCGGTTCCGTCGAGAAGCCGAATCAGAATTCGAACAAGACGTCAACGAACAAGAATGAATCAAGTGTTTGTGAAATGTAATATGCGTTCATCAATCTATCTTCATATTTTCATTAATTTCACACACATTTTCATAAATAAATAGTTGTATGTCTCTTGCATAATTCATAGAATGTGTTTTCTGTACCCCGTACCCACTAGGGTGTTCCTTAATTTGGTCATATTCGAGTTTCAATGCACCCATGGGACAGAACATCTCCAAATATATACAGGAAAATGAAGTCAAAACCCCAGGTTCCTGTTTAAATTCTAAGTACTGCCCCAAAGCCTTCGAACTTTCCCATCTGAATAACACACGATTTTTGGTACTTCGAGGCTATTTTTTACCGCCCATCGCATTATCGCTTCGAATAATCTGAAGCTTCGCAGGCTTCTTACCAATATTAGTAGGTAGATATTCTTGAAAAATGTACAGATTTTTACCGACAAAATTTTATTCAACACAATTTGGGGATGCAAATTTTTTTTTTTTGGTGCGCTGTAACTTCGACAATTATACCGTCGAAAATCTGTCGAATTCTCGTCAAATACTTTATCGCTATAACAGGTAAGGAGCGTACCAGGTTTTAGAAAGAAAATGAACCGCGTAATGTGACAAATCATGTTTAATTCAAATGGGGAAATTCGAAGGCTTTAAGGGGGGTTACTTTGGATTGAGATAGGTATCTTTTGGTTATTGGCCAGAATTATCTTAAAATGGCTGAAACAATAAAAAGAAATGAAAGAAGAACTTCGGTATTATTCATAAAATATATATATTTATTATTCAAATTGGTAATATCGAATTACACGTCATCGATCATCAAATTATCACATTACAGGTCAAATATTTTCGTCATATATAATTTTACAATCCTTATATCTATGTGGACTACCTAAATCCTTAAGCTAGACTTAGTCGAGCCCGACTTTGGGCTCCTGTTAACTCTGCTTACAAAGCTACCCTTGCGGTCAACGGCTGGCGGGCCGACCTTAAAACTAGCCTGGAAAACAGGGAGAGCGACAGAGTTTCCCCGAGAGGACTTCCCGAGACCGCGTGTCGCGGGAAAAAGCCCACCCTGGAAAAGCCTGCGTCTCTCCCTGCGTAGGTGACGGCGAGCGCGTCTCCGGAGGTTCGGGTCGCCCCGACACGCGTTCATCCACCTCCGGGATACGTGCGAGGCGTTGACGAGGGAACCCCCGTCCAGGAACCCGAATATCTTCTGCGAGATCTCCAGGGGAAGGTCTGCGACGAAGTCCAGGTCCGGGGACCCGGCGCCGATAGCGAACAACAACGAGCCAAAGGATTCCATGTTACTGGTGTGACGGCGAGTTGTCGAATGACTCTCCCAGGTAGGAGGTCCGACTTATATGCTCGTGATCACCGTTCCGGGTCAGTGCACCGGCCAATCAGGGGCGGGTGCATCCAGGTATAGCGATTCCTCAAAATGACTTGGTGATCACCCCTCTACACGGTTGATTGAATCCCCGTGCATTTCCAAAACTGAAATGATCAATAATTCGGCGAAAGAATTTTGCAAACGAAATCATGGTTCAGAACAAAATTCCAGCTTTGGAAAATGAAAAACAAATGATGAGGCGATCCGATAGATCACTCATAAAAAAAATTTGAAAATTAATTTTTTTTTTCCAGTAACACACAAGCTTTAGATCCTCGAAAAAAAATAGAAGGAAAATTCATCTCAAATTGGTTGAGGGTTCCACAGTTTCGTTTTTTTTGTCTAGTTTCTTTCAAAAAAAGAAATATCAAAATCAAAAACGGCCTTTTGTTGGAATTTCAAATTTGGTGTTTAAACTCGAATATCTTCTATGATCGTTGATGATCAGCGTTCAACATAATGTTTTTTCGAAAAGTTCGATTCAAAATGAACATTTTGTATCCGGGTCATTTTCGCCCCTCTGGACGTTTTGGAGAAAAAAATGATAAACTTGGTCAATTGTTAATTCGGCGATAAAATCGAAATGAATGGCTCACTCTTGTGGGTGGGGGTCAAATTTTCGAAAGTCCAAAACGTAAACTGACCAAAATCTGGAATTTTGAAATGAGCGAATATCAAAATATGGAGAATTGTGATTCCAAAATTTTTCATTCCCCACAGACCACTGAGTCCAATAAGTTTTTCGTCGAAAGCAATGGCGGATTTAGGGTTCTCGCCGCCCTAGGCTACGGGATTTCTGCCCCCCCCCCCCCCCCCCCGCCGCCATCCGAAGAAATATTTTGCAAAACTAATAAAACATTATTATTAAATTAAAAAAAATATATAATTTTCGTTTTTTTTTACTTATTTTTGGCAAAAATTTGCCGCCCCCAAAATTTGCCGCCCTAGGCTGCAGCCTACTTAGCCTACTGGTAAATCCGCCACTGGTCGAAAGGTTATTTATCCGACAGGTCGCTAATTCGACAATGTGTTTTCAGATCATTCGTATTTCGAATGAGCAGAATATAGATTATAATGACATGAAAAGTTTATATTTCCAAAACTAAAAATCGAAAATGGCTCATATTTTGAACAGCTAATAAACCAAACATAAATATAGCGAGAACCAAAATTTAGAAGGAGCAGAACTCATAAACGTAAAATGTTGAAAGGTCAAAATCTTGAATGATAGAATTTTCATGAGCTCCTAAATATTAGCCTTATTCGGTAGCGCAGCAAACAGGAAATGCCTGGAATAAGTGTTGCAGCACTTTCGCTATTTTGGTCCGTCTATGTTTAAGCGATTCGAGATTCTGACCAATCGAGTTTTTGACCTTTCGTTGGAATGAATTCGAATTTTTAAACGTTCCTTAGATTGGCTATTCTAAGATAAAAAACAGCTGTCCAAATTTCTAATTCGATATTTTGCCCCTCGTGATCTTGTCCATTCCCAAATTGGTATTTCGATGAAATTTGTTTGTGATATTTCCGTATTCATAATGATCTTTTGTATACTTTATAGAGTATCGTAATATTGCCTGTTCTGAATTTTGCGTTTCGCTAATTTTGAAATTCGAGACTTCAGCCAGTTCACGTTTCGGACTTTCGTAATTTTGACCCCCATCCTTAAAAAAAAAAAGCACTATCTGCGATTTCCATAATTACGTTTTTGAACGTCAAAATTGTTATAAAATCAAAATCTGAAATCAATTCTGAAGTGATAAGACTTTCAGAAAAAATTAAGTTCAAGGCACCCGCGGGCAGGGGGTGGACACTTGATGCTCCCCTCCACTCGCTATTCAGAAGTAGTGGACCAGAGTCATACCACAACAATAAGGTATAAATATTCCCACACATAAATTTTGTGGTGGCATTACTGTCGTATCGAAGCGCTATCTGGTGCCTGGTTTGAAAACTAAATATCTGAATCATATGTATTTTTTTAACAAAATATAAATTAAGTATACATCGGCAGAGGTCGTCGTGATCGCCATTTTACCAACCATTTTAGTAAGTTACTACCCAAGTAGGATGTGCCATGGCTGACAACAGGGCCAATGTTTGGGCCAGGACTGGCGTCTAAGTCTTGAAATACAGTACAGGCCCAGTATTTCGGCCATATTGGCCCAACACTGTGATAGTAATAGTGAACCAATATTCTCATTCGAACACTGGACGAGTACTGGTACAGTTACGACATCTCGACCTTGGACTTCTCAGTGCTTGCTCAATACTGGTTGGATTGTTGACAAGCCAGCGCTGGTCAATAAGTACAACACCAGCACCGGTTGGATTGTTGAGAAACCAATACCGGGTATCAAGTGCCGGCTCAGCACCAGTTCGAATTTGGGCAAGCCAGAATTGCTAGTCGAGTACTGTTCCAGCACCGGCTTAATCTTAGGCTAGCCAGTTCAGCGCAACCTGTACTGGCTAAGCATTGGTCTAATTCTCGATAAGTCAAGATCAGAGATTGAAAGTTACCGGTTCAACGCTACTGGATAACCAGTATTGGCTCAGTACCGGCCTACTTCGGGTAAACTGAAATCGCTGGTCGAGTATTGAGCCAGCATCGGCTCAAACGTTGGTTATTTGGTTCCGTGTATGGGGGTACTGATTCATCATTCGTCTATGTCTTGAAAAGCCAGGATCGGAGATTGAGATCTTTGAGCTTCACGATACTGAGTATTCGGTGCTGGCTGAATGCTCGTTCAACGTGAGGTTAACTGAAATTGTTGATTGAGCACTGTGTCAGCACTGGCTCCGACGTACGAAACCTGGTTCTGTGTATCCGACGCTCATCCAACACCGGTTCAACTCTCGAGACCCGGTTGTAGCTGGCTCAGAACTGCGAGTCAGCCGATGCTGGATACCTGGCACTGACCCGACGCAGGGCCAACTCTTGCCTGCAGGTGAGAGCTGGCTCAGGACTGCGAGTCAGCCGATGCTGGATACCTGGCACTGACCCGACGCTGGGCCAACTCTTGCCTGCAGGTGATAGCTGGCTCAGAACTGCGAGTCAGCCGATGCTGGGTATCTGGCACTGACCCGACGCTGGGCCAACTCTTGCCTGCAGGTGAGAGCTGGCTCAGGACTGCGAGTCAGCCGATGCTGGATACCTGGCACTGACCCGACGCTGGGCCAACTCTTGCCTGCAGGTGAGAGCTGGCTCAGGACTGCGAGTCAGCCGATGCTGGATACCTGGCACTGACCCGACGCTGGGCCAACTCTTGCCTGCAGGTGAGAGCTGGCTCAGGACTGCGAGTCAGCCGATGCTGGATACCTGGCACTGACCCAACGCTGGGCCAACTCTTGCCTGCAGGTGAGAGCTGGCTCAGGACTGCGAGTCAGCCGATGCTGGATACCTGGCACTGACCCGACGCTGGGCCAACTCTTGCCTGCAGGTGAGAGCTGGCTCAGGACTGCGAGTCAGCCGATGCTGGATACCTGGCACTGACGCGACGCTGGGCCAACTCTTGCCTGCAGGTGATAGCTGGCTCAGAACTGCGAGTCAGCCGATGCTGGGTATCTGGCACTGACCCGACGCTGGGCCAACTCTTGCCTGTAGGTGAGAGCTGGCTCAGGACTGCGAGTCAGCCGATGCTGGATACCTGGCACTGACCCGACGCTGGGCCAAGTCTCAGGAACCGAATGTAGCTGGTTTAGAATCTGGGAGAGAAAAATACGAGTTCTGAGAGAAATAGGAGTCCGAGGGGCGATTATGTAGCTCCCGCTAGCCGGTGATATCTACGCCAGTCGCTAATTCTGCGGCTGCTATCGTCAAATAACGAGATATTTCGTTGATTATCCACGGTTACTATTATGGAAGATCAACAAAATATCTTATCATCAACGTTAGCGACTGGAGTTAGCTGAGATGAGATATCGAAATTTGAGTTTACTACTAATGTTCAGTAATGTTCATTAATGGGTTCCCGGTGGCTAACTGTTCTTTTCGGACTTTTTCGGAAACGAGACTTCATTCTAGTCGTATTTGATGTGCCGATAGCCGAAATTATAATAATAATAATTATGGCCCCTTATAAAAGTAATACAATATTATTTTATTCATAGTATCCGAAAAAGTCCGCAAAAAATAGTTATAGCCACCGCGAACCCATTAATGAACATTACAGTTCATGAACATTACAGTTCATGAACAGTAATGTTCATTAATGGGTTCCCAGTGGCTAACTGTTTTTTCGGACTTTTTCGGACACGAGACTCCATTCTAGCCGTATTTCACGTGCCGATAGTCGAAATTATAACAATAATAATTATGACCCCTTATAAAAGTAATATAATATTATTTTATTGATGGTATCCGAAAAAGTCCGAAAAAAACAGTTAGCCACTGGGAACCCATTAATGAACATTACTGAACATTACAGTTCATTAATGGGTTCGCGGTGGCTAACTGTTTTTTTCGGACTTTTTCGGATACAACCAATAAAATAATATTATATTATTTTTATAAGGGGTCATAATTATGATTATTATAATTTCGGCTATCGGCACATCAAATACGACTAGAATGGAGTCTCGTTTCCGAAAAAGTCCGAAAAAAACAGTTAGACACCACGAACCCATTGATGAACATTAACCGTCCCTCAAACTTGGGCTCTCTGGTGACGTACGCTTCGACAGGCTTCCGCGCCTGCATTTGTTCAGCGGATTCGTCCATTTTGTCACCATGAAGCGGTCAAGCTACGGTTACGTGAAAAAATTTCGAAAATTGCGAAAATTGAATCGAGTACTGAGTGAAATTAGTGATAGTGATGATGCAGCAGATCTGCCAGTCGAAGATTCACAATTAGCTGTCAACGAACTTTGTGCTGACCATGATTCGGTCAATGTCACAATTGATTCCCCGATAACGCTGCAGAGCACAAGCGAAATGGTTGTTGAACAGAGGGACAAGACTCACAACCAGGTAATCGTTGACTACTATAGTGATATTGAAAATGAAAATGCAGCCGAAAACAATAGTACAACTGGTACAAGCCGTTCGGAAAGTCCTGTTGTCGATCAAGTACAGTTCAAAAAGACTATGAATTTGGAAGATAAACTTCGACAATGGGCGTTACAGAACTCTGGGACTCTGAGACACTCTGTAATATCACAATTACTACTCGTGCTGCGTAGTGAAGGTCACGTTAACTTACCTAAAACAGCATCAACTTTATTAGGTACACAGCATTGTACACCGGTTCTGCCAATGCGAGGTAAAAGCGGAAATATGGGGAGTTTTTATTACATGGGGATCGAACGGGGACTCAAACAGCGTATTTCTCCGGCAACCTATACCGAAGATACGATTCGTGTCTTTGTTAATATAGATGGCGTGCCATTGTACAAGAAATCCAGGCAACAATTCTGGCCCATCTTGGTACAATTGAATGACACTAATTACCAAACTGATAGTCCGTTCGTTGTAGCAATATTCAGCGGGGATTCAAAACCTTCTTCAGCTGACGAGTACTTGAATGAATTCATCGAAGAAGCATCCAAGTTGACGGAGAACGGTATTGTTATCGAAAATAAACAATATGCATTTGAAGTATCTGCGTTCATTTGTGACACACCTGCCAGAGCTTTCATAAAATGTGTTAAAGCACATAATGGTTTTTACGCATGTGAACGTTGTGAAACGAAGGGAGTATCTGTCAGGACTAAGAGTAAAAAGAAGAGTAAAAGAGTTTATCCTGAAACTGATAGTAACCGGCGCACGAAAAAGTCTTTCCGTAAGCAAAGACAAGAAGGTCATCACATCAAGAATCTGATATCCCCGCTCTTAAAGCTACCGAATTTCAACATTATCAAAGCGGTGATTTTGGACTACATGCACCTCTTGTGCATCGGAATTATGCTCGCTTTGATGGACAGATGGATTTCAAGAGGGAGTGGTTCGTCTATTCCGGCACAAAATCGGGAAGCCCTAAAACAGATCTTTATCGCAATGACCTCTGATGTACCGATTGAGTTCCAACGGAAAGCGATCGATATGGATAACATCTCGAATTGGAAGGCTACACAATATCGGTTTATTTTGCTTTACTGTGGTGCCCTGGTTCTGAAAGATATTCTACCGGAGAATAGGTACCGTCATTTCTTACTTTTATTCGTAGCGTGCCGGCTACTTTGTAGCCGTGAGAATGCAGTCGCTCAATCTGACACTGCTAGAGATTTGCTGATCAAATTTTTTGTTCTGATGCCGTCGTTGTATGACGAAGGCTCACAAACAATGAATTTTCATAATTTAATCCATTTAGCCGATGATGTGAAATATCTGAACGCTAGCCTGAGTGACTTTTCGGCATTCCCTTTCGAAAATAAGATCGGACTATTGAAAAAACTTATTCGAACGCCGAATAAACCGCTGGCTCAAGTGGTGAATAGGTTGAAGGAAAAGGATTCACACGAAGACCTGCTGATTCGTCGTCGTCCTGTAATAAGCGAATGCATATTCGCACAAAGTTCCGCTAGATCAATAGAATGTGATGGAATTATTCTGAGTGAGATACGGAAAATAACGGTCAAAGATTTAACATTAACCAGCTGCCATCCGAACAACGTAGTAGAACTATGCAACGGCGAAATATTCCAAATCTGTAGGATCATGGCGAAACAAACACCTACTTCACTGCGTGATGTATACTTCGAAGGATGCCCATTCGTGACTAGAAGAAATGCCTTCGACGCTCCGTGCCCTTCCTCTGATGTTGGAATTGTTGAAGTCGGAGCATTGGGTTCAACATTGAGAAAGCTAGACGCACGGGAATTAAATAAAAAATGTGTACTGCTTAATGTTAGGGGAAAAAAATATTCAATTACTCTTCTCCACACGTAATCAAAGTTTTCTTCAGTTAATCGACTGCCGGACATTTTCTCAGTGTCATGCGCATTCTTGCTGAATAATTTTTTTAAACTATTAAATCAATTATTCAAGCGTGAATTCTCATCTATCGTGAGATACAAACAATCAACGAAATCGAATCCGAAGTGATCTATGTTTACTGATCGGTGATTGGCTACATAACCTTAGCGCGGTTGCCTTGCTGCGCAAGACTACACTTCAACCTCCGCTATTTGACCACCCGCTATTTGACGGGCTTAACCCCCACCATTCGGCAGCGTTCCCCTTAACATCGGGGCGGTGAGTGATGAGGAGTAAGAAAGAAAACCGTCCACAAGGAGTGGGAGGCCCCTACTTTCGTCAAATAGCAGAAACGCTCGGTCCCGACTCGGTCAAATAGCGGAGGTTGGAGTGTATATCACTTCCGTTTGCCGCCAATTTCACCATCTTGTTCTACGTGCATCGTATCCTTAGAGGAATTAATTTGATATAATAGTGTTCAAATTTTACTGGATCATCGAAATAGAAGAAATTGACATAGTTAAATTGGAACTAATATTCATCAACACGCGACAGGTAGTCTTAGATGCATTTACGCAGATCTCCAAAGCTGCGCTCAACGCGAAAGATGATTGTTCTGACTGGTGTAGTTTCGCGTCTCCAACTTCCGTTAGCCGCCAAGCCTCGTAACTCGTAAGCGTCGTTTTCCTCACTGAACTTCTGGTATCGCTAAATCGCTTACAAGGATAACGACACTTCACCACTTCAGTGCACTTCAGCGTCTGGAATATTGTATTACTTCACTCATCCGAGCAGCAAAACCGTATAACCCGAAAAAGGTAAGTGAAACGCATTGAACGATTAGTAATTTACTGAAATATCTATAGTTCTAACCTCAAAATAGTTTCTTAATGGACACGCGCGGGTACACACGCGAATCAGATTTTACACTCCTGCACAATATATTTCTTTAGACTTTCTTCGGCATAGAAACCATTAGTGAATTATTTCTACCGATCATTAAATTATTCGTAAATTGACATATATTAGATATTTTCCGAAAACGTGGCCAAAACAGACTTGCTAGCGAATTGTTGACTTGCTAACGATTTCCATTCAGATAACGTTTGCTCCATAAGAACCATTCTGATCAAGAAAGATAGATTCTCCGTTACCTATCTCACGCACAATCCTTTCAGCGGTGCCCCAGTCGTTCTTTTGATCACATTGAGGGGCGACTTGGGTGAAAGTTTGACCAAAAACAGGTTTGTCAATTCTTAGAATACTAAAAATAGCTGTATAAGAATAGCTGTAAAACAGCTTTCAGCAGTTTTTGAATAATGGTAGTATGGGCTGTGAAAAAACGTTTCAGCCTACTGCAATAAAAGTGTGGCGCAAGGAATTTTTTGCAGCGGTAGACAAAATCTTCGTCCCAAGGTTTCTCACACTTACACTTTCATCGCAGGAGACAACATTTCTTTCACAGTCTATACGACCTTCATTCAAAAACTGCTGGAAGGTTACTTTTATACGACCTCTAATAACAATTTTCAAAACTTCACCGAAGTCTCCTATTGAAAGAAACATTTGACCGGAAGGTGATAAGGACACACTAAACTAAGCAGAGTATGAGCTTCCCGAGTAAAAATGATTTTATATAATTATATAGTTTTATAGAATTCTATAGAATTTCATAGAATTATATGGAATTATATATAACAATTCTATATAATTGTATATAATTATATAAAATCATTTTCACTCGGCTCGTATCGTAACTGCTAGCCTCTTCAAAAGCCAATTACATTCAGTCTCGTTATTTATTGATTGATTGACAAAGACGTATTTCCTTGAATTAGGCTTCTAGGAAATAATCTTAACATTTGACGCTCTTCGATATTATTACTAACAACCATATTGGATTTCAGAAAGATGGAGTTTCTCAAAGACGACACAACTCATGTAGTTGTGATGTTTGACGGAGAGAGAAGAAAACGTCAGAAAGTCATTGACTTGGTTCCTCGTACGTGGCTGACTTGTTTCGAGGAAGATATAATCTTCTGCAGCTACCCACCTGATAAAGATTGTGACTACGTTAATGAGTGGGCAAAAAAGATGGTTGCCCCTGATCCTACATGGAGGAGATATCGCGTAACCGTACGAAAAGAGGCTGGTACGATTATTTCTTTATTTATTGGTGATCAACGGGCATTAAGCCCTTTATACAAAATTTATACAAAGGTTCATTAGATGAACTTTTATTATTCTATTTTTTTTATTTCTCTTTTATTATTTTATTTTCATTATCAATTATTCATAACAGACTCGCGGGTGTGAGAGGACGAATTGAGACATAGTGTGCCCCTAAAAACGAACTATATTATCCGAAAAGGATGGGGTTTCTTCGAAGCTACCACGAGAATCCTTGTAACAATAATTACTCCATGTCGAACCTTTGAATGAAAAGTTTATTTCTCCCTAGAGATTTTACAGTGTTGTTTTGAGTATGGAACGGAATATCCGATCGAATGTAATCAGATTTTACACAATTGGAGAAAAAGTGTGGTGCTGAGACAATGCTTAAATCAAACTCACTGTCGCCCTACTCTCACTCGGTTATATTCTAGACTATCAATATAACAATCATATCATTAAAAATCAACCTTAGGCAGTGTAGCAAGAACGCTACATTAGCTACGTGTTCTTGCAGAAGGTACCCTACTTTCCCTGATGTTTGAGATTTATATTTTTTTTTTATTACTTTACGGTTACGTTTCATTGACTTTGTTACATAATAGTAAAAACCCAGAAATAGGGAAAAGTTGTCATGGTTGGGACGCTGTCAGGGTTGGGACACTGATACAAAATACACGGGTGTCCCACCCCTGACAGCGTCCCAACCATGACGGGGTGGCCACTGTCAGGGAAAACCTGGAAATGTCAAAGAATTTTTTAAGTTTCAGGGAAATGAGGGAAATGTCAGGGAATTAAATATTAGTCAGGAAAAGTACGGAATATCATTCTATTCGAGAAAAAACGTGTATGTGCAAACATTTTTTTTCTGCACACAGCTGAAAAAAAAAAATGAAGGGCGAACATTGAGTTACTTTTTTTTCAACAATTCTGAATAGTTTGTCAGGGAAATTGTCGAGAATATCAGGGAAATGTCGGGGAATTTTTTTCTTCCGATTCAGTGGCCACCCTGCATGACAACTTTCTCCTACCTATTCTGCCTTGCTAAGCACAAAGGTGGTAACTGCATTTTTGGCCATCTTGAGATATTGACAGTTTTCAATTTTCAATGTTCACAGTAATTAGGAATTATATTCCAGGTCGAACGATTTTAAAATTTGATTTGAATCGAAACGATGAAAGCTTATATTATTCGTTACTGTTGTATTAATATTACTGATAAATACCGCTAATTGTTCTAGTAATTGACATTTTTAACGAAGATGCGGCAACTTTAATAGAGTAATTTTATTATTAAAAAATGTATTAGAATGCTTAATAATATGATGAAAATATTCATCGATTGTTATTATACCATCTTAGAGTCATAACTCGTTTTTGACGAAAAAGTCAGTTACCACCTTTGTGCTTAGCACGGCAGTATTGTGAATGTTAAAATTTGGGATTTCTTAGCTTTGTGCTGATCGAGTTTCTCGCTAGCTAACAATACTTAGGGAGTGCCTAAAAAACTTGACTCGGAGGTACAGTAATGTTCATTAATGGGTTCCCAGTGGCTAACTGTTTTTTTCGGACTGTTTTGGAAACGAGACTCCATTCTAGTCGTATTTGATGTGCCGATAGTCGAAATTATAATACTAATTATTATGACCCCTTAGAAAAATAATATTATATTATTTTATTGATTGTATCCGAAAAAGTCCGAAAAAAACAGTTAGCCACTGGGAACCCATTAATGAACATTACTGTACATACACCATAGATATGGGAACAATCTCATAATGAATAACATTGTTTTATCAGCTCCAGCTCCGAAAATTTTGGTCGAATAATAAATCTCAACCCACCTTGTATAGAACTGACCTTCAATTGGACAATTTATTATTAGTTACCTACTATAGATGCGTCGTTCACCCTCTATTTTTTTTCTTAGTTGGGTACAAACAAGGTATACGACGATTAGAACGTGCATACGCTGCAACTGACGTCGAGAGCACAGACGTAGACACCAGGCCGGAATCAAGGGTCGACCTACAGCCTGAAGTACTGAGTGATGCCGAAGTTTGGGATCAATTGAATGCTGAAACATTCTCTCTGGCAAAAAATCCATTGAATAAAAAATCTTCGACGTCCTCAGCTAATAAGGATCAACCTCCATCGGGCACACTATGTAAACCTCAAAACCCTATTAAAAAGCAGAACGTACCGAACAACCAAACTGAAGGTGAATCAAATTTCAACAATTTGAATAAAAAAACATCCATAACTTGTACCGAAACCATAACACATACCAAAAAGTACCAAAAACTGAAAATGAAAAAATGTGGGATTGAAGAAAATCTAGGGGAAAGTTGCCATGGTTGGGACGCTGTCAGGGTTGGGACACCCGTGTATCTTGTATTAGTGTCCCAATCCTGACAGCGTCCCAACCATGACAACTTTCCCCCACTGAAAGAGAGAATGTATTCCAATATCTACATATATCAAATAATCAACACGATTTGAGTCGAGTAATACATTCTGGTCGAACTGGATAGTTACATGATCCAAAGAGTTTCAAAACCTGCTTGAGAGTTTTCAATATAATTTTTTCTATCATAGCTTAAGACCCAATCCGGGAAATGAAAATATCAAAACACAAATATATTACATCTTTTCTATTGTGTTACCCATCAAAATTCAGATCTGTATCATTTTATATCATTCCGATTTAGAAGCAGCTTTACATAAATATTTAGCGGAGATGGAACTGCGCTTCATGCAGAAAGTCGAGGGGCTAAAAAGAAGTATCCTCTACGACCTCAACCATAAGGTTGATGAATTGAAAGCGACTCTGACTTTTAACCATCCAGTGGAAAGCCGCAATATTACACGAAACAGAGAAATACTAGGATTCCAACTTCCTATCACAACGTTGGCAAAGTTTATTCGGTTTAACCTGGAGCTAGTAAAAGAAGATAAGAATGCAGCACTGGTAAAGTTTACTTCTTATTCTAGAACTATACTTATTATTCAGAAAATTAGTTAAGAAAAATATTGAAAGTGTTAGAAGTATGACAGTGAATTACCTAGTAGTCCATGTTTCCTATTTCTCAGAAAATATTCTTCTCTGGCTTGTTTTTGAAAACGACCTTTTTTCGAACCGTTTCATGTCGAATATTCAATTTTCATGAATAAATACACGTATAGATACTATTTAGATGTGTGTGAGAGCAGTAAAAGTGTACTTTTACAAAAATTTCGTAATAGGCGGTTTTTGCCTAACGCTTTAGCTATATTATACTTTTAATTCGACGAGCTATATTTTTGAACGTGACTATCTCGAAACAACTACCTTAATGAAACTTCGTTTCGCCGCGCAACGCAAAGGTGGGATTCATCCCTTATCTGTATGATAAATGTGGTCCATCTGCCGAATCGATTACTCGAGAATGGTTCACTGAGAGAAATAATTTCGTTGGGGGTACTATATTATTTTAGTTTGGAACATTGAAAAGTAAATTGAGCTCAAACAAATTAGCGTCAAATGTTCAAAAACAAAAAATGGAATTCGACAGGATTATGATAAAATAAAAAAATTAATTGAATTAAATGAATTCATTAAAGTTAGAAGGGAAAAAAATGATTCGTAAGTTTCCAATACTAATTTGAATTGACGTTATTTTCGAGGATTATTTAAAAAAAATATTCGAAATGATTGTATTGGGAAAATTAGGGTGAATGGAGAAAAACTAACCCAAATTATTCGACTTGAAATATATTCGGAATTTTGAAATCAATATTCAATTTCATTACAACCTGGTTCAGAAATCGCTCATGGAGATCCTCGCGGCTGGCACCAATAGCATATCCGATGACCTGGGTAAAATATTCTCTGCGACAATACACAAGGATGTGCAACTTCAATACTCAGCTGTGGGCAGAAAACTAAACGGTGTTGGGAAAAAAAATTTTAGCGAAACTAAGTTTTACCAACTGCTTCAAGGTATTCATGAAATTCATTAACAGACATGCTGGTATCAGTTTTTCAGACCATGAAGGCCATTATATTTATTGAATTGAAATTTCAATTATTATAGATGTTCTGCTCCAAAAACATGAAACGGTTACTGCACCGATCCTCATCTCCAAGCTCAGCAGATTCCTGTCAGGAGCTACTGACAGGAATAACGGAAGACGGAACCGAGGGGTGGTGGAACGTGTTCGCAGAGCAGAACAGGAGGCCATTCCGGAAGCTGAGCCACGCGCTGTCCCAGAGGCTGTTGTAGAAAAAGTAGCGGGGCATGATAATGGCCCAAAGGCTGTTGTAGAACAAGTAGCGATGCATGATAATGGCCCCAAGGCTGTTGTAGAACAAGTAGCGATGCATGATAATAGCCCAAAGGTTGTTGTAGAAGAAGTAGCGAGGCATGATGATGGCCCCGAGGCTGTCCGGGAAGTTAGGGTTCATGCTAAGCCACAGGTTCAGAAACCAGAGGAAGTTAGGTCTCAGGCTGGCCTGAAGGTTGCTGCAATTGATAGCTCAGAAGATGACTCAAAGGAATAACTGCTGGCAGTTCCTGAGTCTTAGAGTCTCTCTTATTTACGTCAAAACGTCTTGATCAGATCTGAAAGTCAGTATCCCATTTATTTCAGTTGTTGAAGACATGATTTTTCACTGATATTCTGGAATCCTGGAATCGAAGAATGCATTAACAGGGGTTTCATGGGTTTCATGGGTTTCAAAGTTTAAAGAAGGTATGTTTTCTCTATTTTTTTTTCTTTTTATATATTCAAAGTTATTTTATTCAAACTTTTGAGGATATGAAAGAGCACCGATGCAAAATTTGAACAATATTTCAAAAAAACTTGGAGAATTCAGTCGTTGGGATTTGGTTTTTGGAGAATCCTTCCAGAAAGCGGTGGACATGTGATAACTCATTATTTGAAATTGCAAAACAAACCTTATATTTTCTGTTAATGATAGATGAGTATAGCTGTTGATTGAACAAAATATTTATTTTTCTTTGTTCACAACTCATTTTACAAGGCAAAGCAATACGTCGAGTAGATTTGATCTAAAATTGTACTTTTTTGCATACAACTCTGCCTCAAATTCAAATTTCATTTATTTTTCAAAGCCATTGTTCAATCATGTACTAAACTCACCTACCCAAAAAAATATTCGGGCTTTTTCGTTTCAGATGAAGTTATTATGAGTTACTTGTCCACCGCTTTTTCTAAGGGGTCTTCGAAAACCAGGTCCCAATTACTGAATATTCCAAATTTTCGAATGAAAGTTTCATGAAATATTGTTTAAATATTGCTCTCTTGACTTTTGTATGCTTGAAAGTTTGGATAAAATAATTCTTTTATTACATTTCAAGAAAATGAAGCAAGTACACTTTTTTTGTCTTCGAAAAATCTATAGTCGGTAATCACCTGTACTAAAATCAATCTTGAAATTCCCTCGGTGTCACGTTTCCTTCCAATATTTTTTTCTTCAACCATAGTAACGGAATAATTGATTCACTCCATTCTTATGCGTATTTTCGAAACGGATTCCAGAATATCAGTCAAGAAATCATGGAGTACGATCCTGGATGATTGATGGAATCTTCAATTACTAATACTTACCTGTGTGCAAGTGAGCCATGCTTGCATTTCGACTATACCTTGGTTTTATGTTCCTCTTTGTAACTTGTACGTTTATTCGTAGTCGACGAATGATTATTATTCCATATTATTTTCAAATATAAGAATGAATCTGTTAGATTTTCGAGAGAGAGAAAAATCGTTCTAATGAATGTGTACCAATATTATTTTTTGTTTTAAGAAATAGAAAAAAAAAATACTTACCTGTGTTATAACCACCGTAATGGTACTATTACATACAGTACTACTCATTACTGCTCACCTGTGTGCAAATGAGCCATGCTTGCATTTCGACTGTACCTTGGTTTTATGTTCCTCTTTGTAACTTGTACGTTTATTCGTAGTCGACGAATGATTATTATTTCATATTATTTTCAAATATAAGAATGAATCTGTTAGATTTTCGAGAGAGAGAAAAATCGTTTTAATGAATGTGTACCAATATTATTTTTTGTTTTAAGAAATAGAAAAAAAAAATACTTACCTGTGTTATAACCACCGTAATGGTACTATTAAATACAGTACTACTCATTACTGCTTACCTGTGTGCAAGTGAGCCATGCTTGCATTTCGACTATACCTTGGTTTTATGTTCCTCTTTGTAACTTGTACGTTTATTCGTAGTCGACGAATGATTATTATTTCATATTATTTTCAAATATAAGAATGAATCTGTTAGATTTTCGAGAAAGAGAATAATCGTTCTAATGAATGTGTACCAATATTATTTTTTGATTTGAGAAATCGAAAAAAAAAAATACTTATCTGTGTTATAACCACCGTAATCGTACTTTTACTCACCGTACTGTATTGTATGTGATATAACTAGTCACACGTCCAGACTTGTGAGAAATATGTGATAATAATAGATAATAAGAAGAATAAAATAGAGCACCTTGCATTTTTATTACTTTTTGTTTTGATCTCTCCGAAAAAAAATTACCCACTGTAGACCGGAGTGGCCTACCATGCTGGCGACTAATGCAAACCCAGTATTGTTGGCCAATACTGACCCATAGTATTATAATATGCGAAAAAACGGCGTTCACGCCCCGGTACTGTTGAACGATGCTGGTCGAGCACTAATGAACGATGCTGGTTAAGCACTAATAAACGATGCTGGTTGAGCACTAATGAACAATTCCGGTCGAGCACTGTTCAACAATGCTGGCCGAACGCTGTTCAACAATGCTGGCCGAACGTTGTTCAACAATGCTGGCCGAACGCTGTTGATCGATGCTGGTCAAGTGTGTTGGACCCTATTCTACATTATCGTCATTCAGTAGAAAACCAGTACAAGTCCAGTAGTGTCGACCAATATTGGCCCAGTACTACTGGCGGTACGCAGGTCCATTATTGTTGACCAGCGGATATTCCAGTACTAATGGCCAGTACATGCGCAGTACATTCGACTAATACTGGGCCGATATTATCATCCCAGATAAAAACCAGTATTGAGCCAATATTGGCGGCCAGTACATAGCCAGCTCTGGCAGTTGTGGCACGGGTACTGGACCAGTACTGGCTCGGTATTGATACCCTGCTTGGGTAGTTAAAAGCATTATTGTGTTGGCTGCAGTCTGGTCCACCCGACGAATAATTTTGCTCAAAAACTATTGAGTGTCCACCCCCTGCCCGCGGGCTGCAATTAGAAGACCCTTTGGGGTATGGTTTTAGCTAGTGAAAAGGAACGCAAAAATAAAAAATTGGATCGAAATCGCAGAGTCAAGAAAGATCACTTTCGTTTTCGTTTTTCTGGGTTTGGTATCTTTTGGTTATTGGCCAGAATGATCTTAAAATGGCTAAAACAATAAAAAGAAATAAAAGAAGAACTTCGTTATTATTTATAAAATATATATTTATTATTCAAATTGGTAATATCGAATTACACGTCATCGATCATCAAATTATCACATTACAGGTCAAATATTTTCGTCATATATAATTTTACAATCCTTATATCTATGTGGACTACCTAAATCCTTAAGCTAGACTTAGTCGAGCCCGACTTTGGGCTCCTGTTAACTCTGCTTACAAAGCTACCCTTGCGGTCAACGGCTGGCGGGCCGACCTTAAAACTAGCCTGGAAAACAGGGAGAGCGACAGAGTTTCCCCGAGAGGACTTCCCGAGACCGCGTGTCGCGGGAAAAAGCCCACCCTGGAAAAGCCTGCGTCTCTCCCTGCGTAGGTGACGGCGAGCGCGTCTCCGGAGGTTCGGGTCGCCCCGACACGCGTTCATCCACCTCCGGGATACGTGCGAGGCGTTGACGAGGGAACCCGCGTCCAGGAACCCGAATATCTTCTGCGAGATCTCCAGGGGAAGGTCCGCGACGAAGTCCAGGTCCGGGGAGCCGGCGCCGATAGCGAACAACAACGAGCCGAAGGATTCCATGTTACTGGTGTGACGGCGAGTTGTCGAATGACTCTCCCAGGTCGGAGGTCCGACTTATATGCTCGTGATCACCGTTCCGGGTCAGTGCACCGGCCAATCAGGGGCGGGTGCATCCAGGTATAGCGATTCCTCAAAATGACTTGGTGATCACCCATCTACACGGTTGATTGAATCCCCGTGCATTTCCAAAATTGAAATGATCAATAACTCAGTGAAAGAATTTTGGAAACGATCATGGTTGAGAAAAAAATTCCAGCTTTGGAAATAAAAACAAATGGTTAGGCGATCCGATATAGATCACTGATAAAAAAAAAATCGAAAATTTACTCTTCAATAGATATTTCTCCAATGGTGGAAAGTCCTTCTCAATGTATACTATTGTACAAAAATGTGTGAGGTGTCAAAATAACAGCACCTGTCACTGACCACATGAAAAAAAAAAAAAATTGTTATGTTCGTGAAATGAGGGAATTTCCACCATTCTCTATTACTCGAGCAATCTACTGTCAAAATTTGAATCGATTTCGTTCATTAGTTTATTAATGAAACAAAATCTAAGAATCCGGTAATCGTGGTCGTCAAGGAAGATGAGTACTGCAGCACCTTAAAAAGAAATTTTTAATTTTTAGATATCAAAACGAAGACGATTCTTCTCAGCTTCATATTCGCGATTGTCGTGATCGCGACGCGAACCCTGGTAATACGTTCTGATCACATTTGGAATATTAGAATATTGACTAATCTTGTAGAGAATCTCGACAGCCTCGACGAGACTTCAGGGTAGTCTTGGTATCGTCTCGAATTTTTCCATCGTGATCCTGTCTTGGTCTCGTCTTGAAAATCGAGACGAGACCAAGACAAGACCACGTCCGGTCTTGATCTTGTGTCCCGCACTAACAAGGACGATTCAACCAGAGACCAACCTTCCCGAGGCTCACTTTGATCTATTGTATGAAAAGAAAATAATCCTAACGTTTACTGAAAGGTTTTCTCTGCTGCAGCTCTTGAAGATCATTGGTGTGTTTGAAATCTCACAGCAAAGTCGTCGTTCCCGGGAAGATGGAGGTACAGTGACGTGAACGGTAATTATTTAATTGTTTGTCAATCCAGATGGGATCTTTGTTCCGATTCGAGCTTCAGCTCGAAAAAGATGGATTATAAAACACGAATGTGAGATGAGGAATAAGAGCTATCAAAAGATGGTCAAAAATGTTCGAAAAGAAAAATAGAAAAGTGCGAAAAAACAGTGCAACAATTTCTTTCTTGGAAAAAAAAAAAAGATTCATCTTGATTATATATGTATTCTGTTGACAAATAATTATCCAATACGATGTATATATGAGGCAAAACACGTCAAACGTTCCCACCAAAAATTTTGTTGGGCCTGATCTTATTGAAACTCTGACAATTTGCAGTACTGGTGGTCCCCTTCTAACCCCCTGAAACGGAAGCTTGGATACCCACCCGTTGTCCCGGTACAGGTACACGTATTTCGTCATTGCAGTCTGCAGGCCGTTCTTTGATGTATTGTATCTTTTCTCCTGATAGGCGGATTCTACGTTGTAAGGACGGTTTTGGAAATGGGTTTTCGCAATCTTTCGGTCTATCGAAAGGATTTTTCGATGAAAGAAAATTTAGATAGTTTTTTTCGAATCCAAACATATTTTCAAGTTTTTCTCAAAATGCGACAGTATCGTTTTTGCTCAAATATGTCTTAAAAAATTCCTTGTTCCTTACCCTTCAAAATGAAACCAAGTGGAAAGTGGGAGGATCAAATTTGTTAATAATTTAGATAGTTTTTTTCGAATATAAACATATTTTCAAGTTTTTCTCAAAATGCGACATTATCGTTTGTGCTCAAATATGTCTTAAAAAATTCCTTGTTCCTTACCCTTCAGAATGACACCAAGTGGAAAGTGGGAGGAACAAAATTTTTGGTGGGAACGTTTGACGTGTTTTGCCTCATATACGGTTATCAATCAACATAATAAAGCAACTCACTCAAAGTTCACAATTTTTTATTGACTAATAATATACTTCCACGTCCGGTGGTTCCCGTAACTACACTGCACTGCCGCATTCGACATATGTGTGAAATTATAATGTTGTCACAGGTGAATCAGTAATTCACATGATCCGTGAACATCTTTCAGCAAACAGCAAGCTTATGGGTATTGCGGGTAGCAAAAGGTAAAGAAAGTAATTTCAATTCCAAAAAATTGTCGAATGGTCAAAAAAGTTTGGCAATATCCATATATGGTAGAAAAAAAATTGATCACCGGCGTCATTTTTGCAATATCAAAAAGTTGTCGATCCATCTGCTACAGAATAATTATCTCAATTGTTGTAATATAGAGACTATAGGTTGTTGAAAAAAATAATAATAATAATAATAATAATAATAAAGTCGCATTCAAGATAACGCAGTATAAATATAATGAGCGAAATATGCAAATTCAAAACAAGCACGGTAACACTGAATCAGAGTTCTTCCCCGCACGATAAGACGCGTTATCTCGTTTTGCTAATGGGCGAAGATCGTTGCTTCACACATAAAAACGACTTACGCATTCGACAATTGAGGGGATGGGCGGAATAACGGTATAAGTCGAGTGATACCGTTTTTTTTTTCTCGAAAATCGCATGAAAATGACCAGTGACCGTAGATTTACATTATATATTTATTTGATAAAAATAGGTTGAATATTGAAAGGTTAAACTGAACAGCTTTTATGGAAGAACGGTATAACTCGAGTAATTTCGATCTTTCAAATGTCATAGATAAAATGAGGCTTCACAGTATAGGTTTTCAAATTGAATTTTTTTACAATAAAAAAGAAGAAGAAAAACTGAAAACGATGATAAATTTATTTTCTATTTCTGAACCTGGATGAAGAATTTTTAATTATTCAATCCTACCATCATCTTTGTTTTGTTATAAATACAGTAGGTACATGAGAACATCGGAGAGGTTTCGGAGATTGTTCCAGCAGGCTTATCGTCGGCAAAAATAGATGACCTACGATCTTTGACGAAATTTGTGTCAAGCGGAGCGCTGTTGTGATATCAGAATATATTCAAAGAAGCATCTGCTGAAATTCGAGAGTAAATTAGTGTTGATATGTAAACTAGAATTTAAGAAAACGATATACCCGTGTCGAAATTTGTCCGGGCTAGCCCGATGCACGCAATGGCCCCGACTAGATTTCCCCATGACAGCCCTAATTCCGCTGCCCAGGCACGGCCCCGATCTGGTTCTGATCGGGCCACCAGATGCAATATTTTAAATCTGCATAATATGCTATTTATTAGCGAACTTAGCAGTTACTATCTGACGCCCGTCATGGCGAAGCCAGAACAGCCGTAAACTTCATGTCGGTCAGAATCAAACACGCTAAGCGTACATACCGCAGTACATATCGCGTTTTTTTTTTTTTTAATTTTCTTGATCTTTACTTTTATCATTATTCCTCTTTATAAGTAAACCTTCGTGGCAAGTACTAAGCTGTGATAAAATACACGTTCATAATGCGTATCGCAATAATATAAAATAAAATATCTTCGATTTAATTTTTCATAACATCTGCTCTGAAACGTCAGCTTTCAGTGCCTGTTTAGCGAGTCGAAACAAGCTAATTTCATGCGAATGCCGTGAAAAGCTGTGACGTACGCTGCAATCGCGACTTCAATGTTTTTTCACCACACCTGCACGGAAAGTACGACTTTCGTTCCCTGGCGTGAGCGGGCAGTCGTTCTTTCCGATGCAGGGGGTGGTGAAAAATAGTATACCTCACACGGGAGTGAAAAAGGCCATCCCAAACTGCGTTTTTGTCACCCTCGCCTTCGGCTCGGGTGTCAATTTCACACGCAGTTTGGGTTAGCCTACTTTCCCTCCCTAGGTGAGTAATATACTATAGCGGTCTGAAAGCTGCGTTGCTTTCGTCCCACAGGGAAGAAAGCAACTGCTTTCATTCCTGTGGGCAGAAAGCAACTGCTTTCGTCCCTCATTTCAAACCTGAAGTTTTTTGCAGATGTTATGAAATAGTATATTACATACCTAGGGCAGTAAAATAAGGATCGACGTCGTTTTCTGGAGATTGGCACAGCACTGTGCAGACAACTGAGCCGACGCTTGTGCCATCACTATCATATGATTCTCGGCGACAAGCGTCAGCGCAAGGCTCCGAACGTGGTCATGCCAATCTAGAATCGACGTCGTTGTCCGGGGATTGGCACAGCACCGTGCAGACAACTGAGCCAACGCTTGTGCCAGTAGTATCATATGATTCTCGGCAACAAGCGTCAGCGCAAGGCGTCGTCGTCCGCAGATTGGCACAACACCGTGCAGACAACTGAGTCGACGCTTGTGCCATCACTGTCATATGATAAACGCCATCTACCACAGCGCGGTCAACTACAGCAAGCGCCATATCGTCTAAAACTTCTCTCGCTAACAAAGTAACTACGGGAATTAGTTATCTGAGCGATAACAATAGCATTTATTTAGAGAAAAAAGTATCTCTCTGGATATAGCAGAGTGAGAGCTAGCGAGGTTCATTCGTCCTCTTTGCCTGTCTTCTCATCCTAGCATATCTATTGTATTTTTGAGATTTTCCTTATATTCTTTAGCAAATAAATTCTTTCTTTAAATATTCAATCCTCTCGTTAACATTTAACACTGGCTGGCTAGCAGCAGTGGCATGGACCAGTACTGATATCCAGCGCTGGCTCAAAGTTTGACGCCATAATGCAACCAGTGTTGAAAGTGAACCTTGGCACTGTACTAGATAGCTACGTTGGTTCAATGTCGGATGCCCTAATGCAACCAATGTTGAAGGCCAGCCCTGGCACTGAACTAAATTGCAACACTAGGCCAACAATGGTCGCCAGCGTCGTTGCCAACGTTATATGCCAAGCGTAGGACCCATGTGACCACTCCAACTGAATGCCGGTGTCGAGCCAGCGCTGGCGAACAGCGTCGTCACGACGCTGAAACATCGGCAGCCAGCGCTGACCCGGCGGTGGGCCGATTGTACAACCCTACATGGGTAGTGTGTGACACGGGATGAAACATGAATGCAGGCACGGGTGATGTCAGCCCTCGCCTTCGGCTTCGGGCTGACAACTTCACCCTGGCCTGCATTCACACTGTTTCATCCCTTGTTACACAATATACTATTTCATTACATTTTTGTTCATGATTGAAACCCCAGAAATATAGATTTGAAAAAATCAACTTTACGGTTGGCTTTTCAAAGGGCTGCCAGATGAGCGCCAGGTTATTTTTACTATTCAGGCCCTATTCGGGCGAGCGTGACGTTTCTGGGCGGGCCCCGCTCAGTTCGCCAGATTAGCGCCCCAATTGAGAATCGTAAATCTAGCCAGGGCCAGTTCAGGCCCCCAACTCAATTTCCACACGGGTAGCTATATAATCCTATATGAACAGTTTCCTGTATAGTATACATAATTGTTTCTAACTGTTTGTGCTCATTGTCAATTTTTTTTTTGTGAAAATAAAATGTGAGATGAATAAAAAAAAACAGACTTGTTATTTGGGAGAACGGTATAACTCGAAAACTTGAGTGTTGGTTCATTGTGACGGGTTTGAACTTTTCGTGGTTCTGTTCATAGTATGATCAGAAGCATTATTATGTACTACCATGCAGTGTTACATTATACCATAGGATACGTTCAGTTTATCTTAGTTTCCTACATTTTTCTCATTCATCTAAAAACTATGTTTTCCGAGTTAAACCGTTATTCCGCCCATCCCCTCGATTTATTTCGTGCCATGAATGGCAAAATTATTCACTCTGAAGTGCTGTTGATTTTGCATTCTACATGATTGAACGTTTATTTTCTACACAGTCGATTTTGAACAATAAAAATGTACTCTAAAATTTACCCAACGATTATACTTTTATTTAATAATGGTGAAGCCAAGAATCTGCATATTCATATCCTGAACTTGAGAAAATACAATAAAAATTTTGTTGAAACTAATCATCCAGCATGTATTGGATTCACAAAATGTGGTTATCATGAAACTACTAATGTTTACGGACTTGGAAATTGTATCTCAATGATATTATTTTCACAATAACTGATTCAGCAACTATCCATTTACACGTGATAGTCGAGCATTCTGAGAAGCAATCGCAGAACTAAACCGATCTGATAGTTTAGGGGAAAGCCAATCGGGGATTTTAGGCTCCGTGTTTGCACACCGACCCGTATTAGCAAAGTGAATCCCCCTGCGGCTGATCGCAGGCGATACACGGAGGCAATGAAATACATGCTCGTGTCCGTGAAAGTTGAGCGTATATAAGCTAGATGCGTTGATGTAACAGCATTCAGTTCAACTCGTAAGCGACTGAGACTTCAAGCAATTATCCTTCGATACACAGTTAATTATCGACTCGTAGTATTTTTGAAAAATGAAGATCTTTCTTATTGCTCTGGCAGTTCTTGCTGTGACTTCAGCCGAACCTCAGAGAAATCCGAATTGGCCACCAAGAAGTACTGGTCCCACACGTCCCGGAAATCCGTTTGGGGTAAGTCACGAATAGTTCTTATCCAGCCAGCGAGTTTCAATATCATATTCGCCATAATCAAACTGACATTAATCGCTCTGTTCTTTTC
Source organism: Tenthredo livida (assembly GCA_963992785.1). Lineage (NCBI taxonomy): Eukaryota > Metazoa > Arthropoda > Insecta > Hymenoptera > Tenthredinidae > Tenthredo > Tenthredo livida. Next base: position 10,159,397 of record OZ023073.1, read on the forward strand.
CCTTTTTTTTTCATTATAGGGACATCGCTTCCGCCGATCACCTGATCCAGCGGACAACGGCTTATCGGCAACGTGGAGCAAGCCTCTGTCCGGTCCTGAAAGACGCCCATCGTACAATTTGGATTACAAGTACAACTTTGTCGATAAGAACAGAGGATCAATCGGAGCTACAGTTGGAGCCCAAAAGCTTCCTGGTCAACGATTTGAGCCCACCGTTGGAATTCAAGGCCAATGGCGATTCCGCAGAGAAGCAAATCCACAAAATTCGTTCGGCGGTTCCTGGAGCAAGCCTCTGTCCGGTCCTGAAAGACGCCCATCATACAATTTGGATTACAAGTACAACTTCGTCGACAAGAACGGAGGATCGCTCGGTGCTACAGTTGGAGCCCAAAAACTGCCTGGTCAACGATTTGAGCCAACTGTTGGACTCCAAGGCGAATTGAGATTCAGGAGAGAAGCAGGTCTTGAAGACATCGACGAGGCAGAAGACTTTGTCACCTACTAAATTAGTTGACTGATTGAAAACATTAGATTATAGTGAGTGAGGAGAGACACACTATGCATCTACACTTATGCATGTGCCGTTCCACCTTCGAAGTAATTATACAACGATTAGTGAACGATGAGAACTGTTCTTGATGAGATTCGGTCCTGGAGTTCATATGACGATATGATGTATTCCTAATTAGATTTTGTATCGTTATTTATGAGCTTACGCAAGAGGGATGTTCTTAACTTAGTATTCAACAGGTGAAATTGTTTGTGCAATGAGACTTATGAAAATGATAGCTTTAAAAATGAATGTAAGATAAAATTTAAATGTATGCAACGGATATATGATTAAATAAATATTCTATAAGCTGAAATTCCGAGTATGTTGGGCACAAAAATGTATGCGCTAAGATATCTTTTGTCGGGGATGTCCAGCTTCACGTCCAGTATATTTTCGTTCGAATCTGATTTCTCGCGATCGATAATTCACGCGGGAACCATACAGAAGCAGCCGCGTACTATAATTCGAGGGGTTCATCATACCGAGATAACATTTAAGCGGTGTGATCAATTTTTTTTTCATAAACTTCTCCAGTTTTGTCTTTAATTCCGCTATATCAGCTACTGATAGCCAAAATAAGTGTTCTCAATGAAAAATTCCAAGTTGCTGGAAAAATATCAGGAGCGGTACTATCGTCAAGTCAACTTATATCAGCATTAATATCCTTCCCACTCGGAAGCCTTCAACATTTCTATCAAATTTCTCCTCGTATCTCTTATAATTTCTTAGACAATATTCGCCCGGACGATTGAAACAGACCGCCAGCTGTAAACCCTGATGAACTCGCCGGACGAATGTAGGATGAAAGGAGGACATGATTCGCGGACGTCCTCAGGTTATTCTGGTGGTGCATTTTCGGACGTCCTGGAGACGGAATGCTGTCCTATGAGGTGACCTCACGACGCAAAGTGGACGTCCGCAAGACATTTATTTTAAGAGGAAGGATATCCGTAGGATGTCTGTGTTCAAAGCGGGAGGACACGCGTAGGATGTCGGTTCTATGTCCTCAGGATGAAATATTGTAATGTTGGCGTGTCTTAGGGATACACAGCGGGAAATACGTATAGGGGAAAGGTGGGTGGCCCGTCCAGCGGGTACCCCCGGTCGCCTCAAGTTTTGGACACTTACGCATGAATAAATTTGAAAAATAAAACGTGGAAATTAGGGCAACGATCTTGGTCACATTTTCACATTTTATTTTTCAAATTTATTTGTGCGTAATTGTCCAAAACTTGAGATGACCAGGGGTACCCGCTGGACGGGGCTACCTGCACCTTTCCCCTACGACTCTCAGCCGTGTGCGGGGCAAGCGCAAGACAAGTTTATTATCGAAAAGTGGAGGTCTCCGGGACGGCAAAGGGATGCAGATCGGAAAACACCATGCAATTGACCAGCTTCAGCTTCCCTGATGAGACGTCCCGAGGACGGAACATTGATACGAACTTGGGACACAGGATTGAGAGAGGAATCCATCCGTAGGACAAGGTCGGGATCCAACGATGAGACGGCTTTAAGACGGCGAAAGGATGTGGACATAGAACATAAAATTTAGGAGACGATCCGTCCACAGGATAAGGTTGGGACTCTGTGATAAGACCTCTTGAAGACGGAGAAAGGATGCCGGCCTGGCGCAAAGACTTTAGACAACAATTTATCCCCAGAACACAGTTAGGATCATCTGCTGGGACATTTTGAAGACGGAGGAAGGACGTCGACTTGGGAAGATAGGACGAGAAGTATGGATTGTACGAAGGACATCATCAGGACGAGAGAACGTCCGCGAGAGCCTCGATAGGATGTAAGGACGTCCGCGAGACAATTTTTAGGACGCCAGGACGTCCGCAGGATATTTTTAGGACGGATTCATGTCCTGCGGGTTCATCAGGGCTACAGTCGTAACATTTCTGTTTGTCAAAAAGCCCAGTAACATTTACTGCACATTTCTCTCCTGCTCGAAATTTAAGCTTATAGAATGTTCATTTCACCAAATCTGCAGTTGCATACATTTGACTTTTATCTTACATTCATTTTTGAAGCTATCATTTTCATAATTCTCATTATACAAACGATTTCACCTGTTAAATACTAAGTCACCCCCCCCCCCCCCCGCCCGCCCCCCTTCCTTGCGTAAGCTCATAAATAACGATATAAAATCTAATCAGGAATAGACGAGGGGTAAATCACTCGTCGGTTTAGTGTAGGACTACATGATTTCGAATGTAACAAAGATTACAAAATATTACAAAGAATACAAAGATCACAGAAGATTGCATGAAATTTCAAAAGATTACAAAAGAATTCAGGAGGTTACGGAAGATTTCACGAGATAACAGAAAATTACAAAAGATTAGAAAGATTTCAAAAAATTACAAAAGATTTTAGAAGATTACAGAACATTTCAAGAGATTTCAAAGATTTCAAAGATTACAGAAGATTTCACAAGATTCTTGAAGGGGTGTACACCAGATTGCACAAGTGATTAACTCATCGGAAATACATATATCGTCATATGAACTCCAGGTCCGAATCTCATCAAGAACAGTTCTCATCGTTCACTAATCATTCTGTAATTACTTCGAAGGTGGAACGGCACATGTATAAGCGTGTGAATAGTATGTCTCTCCTCAATCACTATCATCTAATGTTTATAAGTAATCAGCTAATTTAGTAGGCTACAAAGTCTTCTGCTTGATCGATGTCTTCAAGACTCGCTTCTCTCCTGAATCTCAATTTGCCTTGGATTCTAACAGTTGGCTCAAATCGTTGGCCATGAAGTTTTTGGGCTCCAACTGTAGCACCGGTCAATCCTCCGTTCTTGTCGACGAAGTTGTACTAGTAATTGTATGATGGGCGTCTTTCAGGGCTGGACAGAGGCCTGCTCCAGGTTGCTGATAAGCCATTGTCCGCTGGATCAGGTGATCGGCGGAAGCGATGTCCCTATAGTGAAAAAAAATAAAGGAAAAAAACAGAGCGATTAATGTCAGTTTGATTATGGCGAGTATGATATTGAAACTCGCTGGCTGGATAAGAACTATTCGTGACTTACCCCAAACTGATTTCCGGGACGTGTGGGACCAGTACTTCTTGGTGGCAAATTCGGATTTCTCTGAGGTTCGGCTGAAGTCACACATGGTGGCCACTACAAACAGTCAAAAAAATTCACTGACTTTTCCCTGACCAAATTATAATTTTTCCCTGACTGAATTTCGGGCCAATTACTGGTTATTCATGTATACCTATAATAAACAATGCTCTGAATCGATGCTGATAGAGAATGATTTTTTGAATTATTTTTTAGCTTATACAAGTTTTACCACTATTTACATTGATTGATTAAGAATTCCGCACAAGGTAGAAAGAAGAAAAAATCGCGGGGGACCTTTTATTCTGTCTTGTTCTGTGTCGCCATAAAATTCCATAACTCGCTGAAAAATTCCCTGACTTCCCGGTTTTCCCTGACTAGTGACCACCATGGTCACAGCAAGAACTGCCACAGCAATAAGGAAGATAGTCAACTTGATTTTTTTTAAATACTATAATTCGATTATCAACTGTGTATCGAAGGAGAATTGCTTGAAGTCTAAGTCGCTTACGAGTTGAACTGAATGCTGCTGCTTCAGTGCATCTAGCTTATATACGCTTGCCTTTGACGGACACGAGCATGTATTTCATTGTAAATGTTATCTTGGTATGATAAACCCCTTGACTTATAGTATGCGGCTACTTCTCTGTGGTTCAAATCGATCAGGAGACATCGAGCTCGAACGAGAATATACTGGACACGTAGCCTGAAATCCCAGAGATTAAGAGATATTTCATCATCCATTTTTTCGCCCATAAGTTTTATATTATCTCACAGCTTCCGAGTGTGAAAAGTATTGTGACCTCCATCGATTTGCGTAGGCAACGTACTCGGTATTTCAGCTTATAGAGTATTTATTTCATCATATCAGTTGCATACATTTCACTTTTATCTTACATTCATTTTTAAAGCTATCATTTTCATAAGTCTAATTACACAAACAATTTCACCTGTTGAATACTAAGTTAAGAACATCCCTCTTGCGTAAGCTCATAAATAACGATACAAAATCTAATTAGGAATACATCATATCGTCATATGAACTCCAGGACCGAATCTCATCAAGAACAGTTCTCATCGTTCACTAATCGTTGTATAATTACTTCGAAGGTGGAACGGCACATGCATAAGTGTAAATGCATAGTGTGTCTCTCCTCACTCACTATAATCTAATGTTTTCAATCAGTCAACTAATTTAGTAGGTGACAAAGTCTTCTGCCTCGTCGATGTCTTCAAGACCTGCTTCTCTCCTGAATCTCAATTCGCCTTGGAGTCCAACAGTTGGCTCAAATCGTTGACCAGGCAGTTTTTGGGCTCCAACTGTAGCACCGAGCGATCCTCCGTTCTTGTCGACGAAGTTGTACTTGTAATCCAAATTGTATGATGGGCGTCTTTCAGGACCGGACAGAGGCTTGCTCCAGGAACCGCCGAACGAATTTTGTGGATTTGCTTCTCTGCGGAATCGCCATTGGCCTTGAATTCCAACGGTGGGCTCAAATCGTTGACCAGGAAGCTTTTGGGCTCCAACTGTAGCTCCGATTGATCCTCTGTTCTTATCGACAAAGTTGTACTTGTAATCCAAATTGTACGATGGGCGTCTTTCAGGACCGGACAGAGGCTTGCTCCACGTTGCTGATAAGCCGTTGTCCGCTGGATCAGGTGATCGGCGGAAGCGATGTCCCTATAATGAAAAAAAAAAGGAAAAAGAACAGAGCGATTAATGTCAGTTTGATTATGGCGGATATGATATTGAAACTCGCTGGCTGGATAAGAACTATTCGTGACTTATCCCAAACGGATTTCCGGGACGTGTGGGACCAGTACTTCTTGGTGGCCAATTCGGATTTCTCTGAGGTTCGGCTGAAGTCACAGCAAGAACTGCCAGAGCAACAAGAAAGATCTTCATTTTTCAAAAATACTAGAAGTCGATAATTAACTGTGTATCGAAGGATAATTGCTTGAAGTCCCAGTCGCTTACGAGTTGAACTGAATGCTGCCACTCCAACGCATCTAGCTTATATACATACGTTTACCTTTCACGGACACGAGCAATATGTATTTCATTGCCTCCGTGTATCGTCTGTGATCAGCCGCAAGGGGATTCACTTTGCTAATATGGGTCGGTGTGCAAACACGGAGCCTGAAATCCCCGATTGACTTTCCCCTAAACTATCAGATCGGTTTATAGTTCTGCGATTGCTTCTCAGAATGTTCTACTATCACATGTGAATGGAGAGTTGCTGGATCAGTTATTGTGAAAACATTACTATTAAGATACAATTTCCAAGTCCGTAAACATTAGTAGTTTCATGATAACAACGGGCATCATAATAAAGTATAACTATATAATATCGCGTGACTAATGGCAAAAGGTCGTAAGCGACACTCATACGCCCTTCTGTAATTCTTAAAGGCAAAAGGGCGTATTCGTCAAAAATGTTCAATTCTTTTTCAAACTTTAATTTTGGCCGATACGTCCTTTTGGCATTAAGTTCACGGCAAAAATCATGTCAGCTGATGCCAGAAGGGCGTATCCGCCGAAAATATCCAATAATGATGGTGATGATGATGATGACAATAATAATAATAATAATAATGATATCCATGATGATGATCATACTAATACGTATACAGGGTGATTCAGTTTGACCGGGCCACTTTTACAGGGTGGATTCTTCAATGAATACTGAGAGCAAAAGTCCTTTACCGAAAATCGTTGGACCTCTCGTTTTTGTCGTCTAGGTCGTCCGCATCGTAGTTTTCATCGTCCAGGTCATAACCTTCGTAGTTTTGTCATCCAGATCGTGAGCTTAATAACTCGAGAACAGTTTGCCTTAGAGAGTTTTCGTAAAGGAATTTCAGTCTTAGAATACGACAAGGAATATACCCATTCAATGTGGCCCCTGAGTTCTAGGTCACCCTGTATACTAAAAATATTTAATTTAAAATCTTATGATTTATTCGAAAAAAACTATGATGATATGTATTGAAAAATATAAAAATTATCACAAATCTAATAAATAAAAAAATCCAATTTGAAAACCTATATGTCTGACCGCTACTGGCTACTGCTGTATCGTATTATAAAGCCGCGATAATGAAACCTCATTTTATCTAGACATTTGAAAGATCGAAATAACTCGAGTTATACCGTTCTACCATAAAAGCTGTTCAGTTTATAAGCTTTCAATATTCAACCTATTTTTATCAAATAAATATATAATGTAAATCTACGGTCACTGGTCATTTTCATGCGATCTTCGAAAAAGAAACGGTATCACTCGACTTATACCGTAATTCCGCCCATCCCCCCAATTGTCGTATGCGTAAGTCGTTTTTATGTGTTGAGCAACGATCCTCGCCCATTAGCGAAACGAGATAACGCGTCTTATCGTGCGGGGAAGAACTCTGATTCAGGGTTACCGTGCTTGTTTTGAATTTGCATATTTCGCTCATTATATTTGTACTGCGTTATCTTGAATGCGACTTTATTATTATTATTATTATTATTTTTGTGTTCAACAACCTATAGTCTCTATATTACAACAATTGAGATAATTATTCTGTAGCAGATGAATCGACAACTTTTTGATATTGCAAATATGACTCCGGTGATCAATTTTTTTCTACCATATATTAATATTGCCAAACTTCTTTGACCATTCGACAATTTTTTGGAATAGAGCATTAGTTCGAAAAATATGGATCATAAAACACGTATGTGCGATGAGGAATAGGAGCTAGAAAGGTGGTAGTAGATCTTCAAAAAGAAAAATATGAAAGTGCGAAGAAACTCTGCAACAATATCTTTTTGGAAATAAAAAAAATGATTCATGTTCACTGTAATATATTCTGTTGACAAATAATTATACGGTTATCAATCAACGTAATAAAGCGACTCATTCGAAGCGCACAATTTTTAATTGACATCAGATATCGACCTGGGCCGGGTTCTTTGCTGCTCCGCCGGTGACACTTATGGTGCCATATTGACGCTCGTAAATCTTATGATCATAATCGCGAGCATGAAGCTGGGAAGCATCGCCTTCATTTTGCTATCTACAAATTTGAAATTTTTCCTCAATACAAGGCACAATAATAATTACTTTTAAACTTTGAGCTTTCTCGTGAAGCCTTTGAGCTTTGGCTCTCACCTGTCAAATTGTATATACCTACAGTTCTCTAGCATTGATTGCTCGCCATAGTATCTGGCTTTCACGGTTTTATACTCGTTATAGACTGAGTGGGCGACGAATCCAAGATACTTATGTTAGCTGTAGGTATAGTTGTTTCGTAAGAAATGTCGCCAGGAAGTCCAAAATACGGGGAAGAACAGATCCGTAAAACACACGCGTCTTTATAGTTATCGGTATAACTTCTGATTGTCGTTGTATATGTGCCCGTATACAAATACTCGCAATAGATATTAAACGTGACTTATCAACATAATATGTCTTCTGTTTCTTTGTGTAATTACTCTATGGCTAATAATAAAATTGCTTCGGAAGTTGTTAATCAGTTGTAGTACTTTCAATACCTATGACAACGCTGGAGAAGACTTATTCCAGTAAATGGAGAATACATTCCTCACCTTTTCCTCGACAACTAATAGCACTAAGTATTGAAATAGCATGAAGAATAGTGTAATTACGTGGGTATTACACGCAGAAAAATTTCCAGTGAAAAGTACCGAACTTCCCCGATAATCACGGGACATTTCACTAGGTGTACAAAAAACTAATGAGAATCGACGAAAGAATAATAAGAACCGATGACAAATCGATAGATTCACACGAAACTTTGACAAACATGGTTCAGCAATTTTTGACTCGCCAACAACGTCACTTTTACCAAGATCTTTCGGTATATTTTAGTGGGAACTTCTCTCCGTGTAGGGTGGTCCTTAATTTGATCATTTTCGAATTTCAATGCCCCCATAGGCCAGGACGTTTCCTGATATATACGAAAAACATATGATTATAGCCAACACCCCAGGTTCCTATATCAAATCAATCCAAAGTACCCCCCTTAAAGCCTTCGAATTTCCCCATTTGAATTAAACATGATTTGTCACATTACGCGGTTCATTTTCTTTCTAAAACCTGGTACGCTCCTTACCTGTTATAGCGGTAAGGTATTTTACGAGAATTCGACAGATTTTCCACGGTATAATTTTCGAAGCTGCAGCACATCAAAAAAATTTTTTCGTAACACGTGCACGATTTTCGCATTTTTTTGGCCCATTAAAAGCGGGCCTAGAGTGACCGTTTTCAGCCGAGCGGCGTAGCGGGCGTTGTTACGTTATTAACGCCCGCTACTCGAGCATAAGCAGGCAATAAAAACCCGAAAACGCCCACTAAATTATTTTTGAATATTTGCGCGAAAATTATCAATAATGAAGAAAAAAACGCGGTAACCGTGCTGTCACAAAAAATATGGTGTGCACCAAGGGCTAAGTGGGCTTTTGACCTTGTGTGGTTGCAGTACTCGTCTTCGGCTCGCAGACGCACTCCCCGGGTAGAAATTATTCCAGGGGACATTCACGGCCCATGCTAGATTGCCACGTCTGTTTTCCCGGGCCTTCCAGGGCAGTCTAGCAAGAGCCGTTCCCGCATGTAACGCTCCTGTTCGCATGGCCCCCGTTCTGGGGGCCTTTCGAGGCCCTCGCGCGTTTCCCTGATAAGACCAGAAAAACCTGCCAAGGCCCACACACGGCTTTGGAATGTATTAATATTACTAATTTTTGTAGTAGTCCCTAATTTATATAAAAAAAAAAAAGAAACAGAAATTGACATATTTAATCGTCAGTTGAGCCTACCTACGCATGATATCGATGAAATTGAATTATTTACCCACTGAAAAAACCGCCGGATTTTTCATCCCCGCCGGGATATGAACCCACGTCCGCTCGGTTACTAGTCGCACGCCCTAACCACTACGCTAAACTATCACATGGCATATAACTCAATACTCCCCTACTTGTTCAGAGCCCATCAAAGTGTCAAGTTATTATTCGAAAAATCTCAATGTCATCAAAATTTGGTATTTGCAGGACTAAAATGAAGTCCTTGCATATAGTATTACGATTAATAACAAAATATTATAGGGGAACGCGGGGCAGAACGGGCAGCGGGGCAGAACGAGCACCAAAACAAAAAAAAATAAAGTGGTCGGAAATGATTTTTTATAAAATATGGCGACGTATTTTGGATCAATAATGAAAAAAAAAAAAAATTGAAATTTTTTTTTAAAAAAGTAAAGAAAAATAGAAAAAAAATAATGTTTTTTTGATTTTTTTTTTTTTCATTATTGATCCAAAATACGTCGCCATATTTCATAAAAAATCGTTTCCGACCACATTGTTTTTTTTTTGTTTTGGTGCCTGTTCTGCCCCGCTGCCCGTTCTGCCCCACGTTCCCCTATCATATTAGGGTGGTCCTTGAAAATAAAATTTTTTGATTCACCACCTAGAAAGTTTTCTTTTTGTGTAAAAACATGAGAGACATGTGTTTTTCGTGAAAAAAATGAAAAGAACACGTGCCGGCAGACGATCCAAGTTTTCGTTTTGATAGATCTGCAGTTTTTTGGAAATGTGTCACAAAATATGCAAATTTGACAACAAACTGAAGAAAAAAAATTTGAAATTTTGAAAAAAAATTTGTAAAAAATCAAAATTTGTAAAAAATCAAAATCTGTAAAAAATCAAAATTTGTAAAAAATGAAAATTTTGGAAAAAAATTATTAAAGATGAAAAATTTTTTTTCTTCAGTTTTCTGTTGAATCTGCATATGTTGTCACACATTTCCAGAAAACTGCAGATTAATCGAAAAAAAACTTTGATCGTCTACCGGCACGTGTTCTTTTGATTTAAAAAAAAAAAAAACAGATGTACCATAGATATAAGGTTAGTAGATTGGACAAGTTGGCCTTTAAAAACAGTGTCGCGATACGAATGTAGGCGGAGCGGCAGTCGAAAACATCTTTTTCGTGTATTTCGCTTCAGCACGCTATTTTATCAACAGAATTGCATTGTAAACGGTCTGCACACATTGATCGATAATATAGATTTTCATTTTATCCATAGATTTTTAATATCTGCGCATTATCCGGTGCTACCTCACAACGTAAAATGTTATTATTTGTAGCATAGTATGAGCTAAATAATAGCTAAGAATTGAGCTGCGGCATATGCGGTTACCCTCAGAATAATACATATGAGGCATTCCATGCCAAATCGACCTGGTCCTGACCCTCGACCTCTCAGATCTAGTCCGCGATTTTTTATATCATTCTTCGGATTTCCCAAAATAAATTTGAGTGCGTTATGAATTTTCAAAGTTTTTTTTTCAACACCTCTATGGCCTGGAAAACCTGAAAAAATTCTCAAAAATTCTTTGTCAGAAATAACAATTTTTCAACCAAAATTCATCATGTCTGGACTTTCGCTTCAATCTGTTTTATGTTGATTGAAAAATCTTCATTTCTGACACAACATTTTTGAGAATTTTTTCAGATTTTTCGATCACGGCGATCGAGGTGTTGAAAAGAAAAACTTTGAAAATTCATAACGCACTCAAATTTATTTTGAAAAATCCGAAAAAATTGTGATCGCCATTTAGAGTCAGAAGAATGATATAAAAAATCGCGGACCAGATCTGAAAGATCGAGGGTTAGGACCAGGTCGATTTGGCATGGAATGCCCCACATAATATATGAGTCCACCAATTACCTATGAACGATTCGTGGCGAAAATCTCGATTTGTCTGCAATTTTGATATTTTATATAATAGTATACAGGGTGATTCAGTTTGACCGGACTATATTAAACGGGCATATTCCTTGTCGAATTCTAAGACTAAAGTTCCTTAGCGAAAAATTCCGGAGATCAACGGTGTCCGAGTTATTAAATATCTTAATTCGGCTATAAAGTATCTTTTTCATCAATAAAAACGGATAACGGGTGTTAATTTTGACTTCGACAATTCCGCTTCTAATCTTTGGCAATCAGGTCGTACGGCTCCTCAGTTTTCGGTTGCCTAGGTCCACCGTTGCATAGTTTTTTTTTCTCAATTTTTCAATTTTTCAAATTTTCACTAAGGAACTTTAGTCTTATAATTCAACAAGGAATATGCCCATTTAATATGGTCTGGTCAAACTGTATCACCCTGTATACTTGGATGTAAAAATCCCCCAAGTTTCAGACCCCAAAGCCGGTCACCATGAATATAGTTCACTTTTACATTCGAATTTTTATCGTGCCCGTATCATGGAAAAAAAATTATCCGACATGTTTTTTGAGTGAAAACAAAAAATTAATTCTTCGAAAAAGACATGATAATCATCCTGTTAGCATGAATAAAAATGATATAAGCCGCTAGCCTAACGGAGCACATTGCATTTGTTGTTCCTATACATTGTATATAGCTGTAGTAGAATGTCAGCGCGTCGTAAGTCTGAAAATCGGAATTCAGAATTAGACCACGTGGTGTTTTTTGTTGGTAAGAAATTTGGCATTTTACCAACAGAATATTTAGATGATTCGAGCACACGGGTAAAATTTTTGACTATATCGATAGATGTTCTATTTTACCACCAAATATAGAGGGCAGCATTCGTTGTCACTATTATTTTGTGACATACTGCTATATGACTCCGAATTTTCCCAACTTGTCCAATCTACTAACCTTATATCTATGGATGTACCTCATGTTTTTACACAAAAAGGAAACTTTTTATGGGGTGAATCAAAAAAAATTATTTTTAAGGATCACCCTAATATCATAATATGATATGCATATTATGCATCACGATTAAGGATAATTTTTGTCTGGACCGGACAGGGAAATCCCCGTTCAAGTGAAACTTGAATTCTCAATAAGTTTATCGTCTGGACAGGGCTTTACAGGGCCCTTCCGTGAAGGCCTGGAATCTCAAAATTTTCAGGTCAGACGTGAATGGGCCATGAAAGGGCATTTCCCGCTAGACAGATTCCCGACCGACGGCCCGTATGAAAAAACTATATATTGCAAAAATATATGGCAGAATATATGAAAATAGGTGGTGTTATATTATGGCCGAAATTATCTATATGTATAAATATATTTTCAGAATATAATATATTATATATGTTTACTTTATATGAGTAATATATTTTTGCCATATATAGTTTATATATGATTTCATATATAAAAATACAATTATTATATATTTCTTAATATATTTTTGCCATACATAATTTATATATGAAATTATATAACTTATTGGTCCAAGTCCGCCACTCTGTAATTCTCATCGTCCAGGTCCTCCGTTTCGTAGTTCTCGTAGTCCAGATCTTCCACTCTGTGATTCTCGTGGTCCAGGTCCTCCGCTTCGTAGTTCTCCTCGTCCAGGTCCTCCGCTACCAAGTTCTCGTAGTCCAGGACCATAGAAGTCCTATACGACTGAACCTATGAAGCGGTAGACCTAGACGACGAAAACTACGAAGCGGAGGACCTGGACCACGAGAATTACGGAGTGGAGGACAAAACCTAATCGTTCGACTTCTGAGTTGCCTGTATGCAGACGTTTTCCACTTCCCTAATAATGAAAATCTGAACGTCTTAACGTTAACTTCAGGCTCAATATAAAACCATTCATTTCTTGTCTAAAATTGTGAATATGACGAAAGAAGAGAAAAAATTAGCACTAGTAAAATGGATTAGTGGTGAATATGAAAATACATTCACCCTGGGCATTCCAATAGAAAGGATGAAGGATTTCGACTCTGAAAAATTTGATCCCGATAATATGAAGATGAGGACACTTCTTACGTCGTTGAATGGCGAGAGAACGGAAAAGGAAATCGACCGAAAATGGGATGGAAGTGTTATGATGCTAAAGTAATGATGGTATCATGGGTCACTGGTGACCCAGGTGTAGCCCAGTGCAGCGGGTTGATTTTTCAATAATAATACATGGTTTAATAGTTTCGTAACGTATATATTAAATGATGTGTGTAATTTACTAATTTAGAAGCTGTCACAGAAAAATTCCCGGATGAATTCAAACGTACCATGTTCGGAATCGCAACCAACAACATGTTAACGGACATGCGATGAAAAAATAAGTTGAGGGCTGTAGCGCACCAACATAATCAACAAAATGTATAAAAATAATAAAAAAGAGTTGATTATATAGTTCACAGTATTTTACTTTATGAACAGGTAGCAGAATATATTCATTAATGTATGATTTCATATATTAAAATACAATTATTATATATTTCTCAATATATTTTTGCCATATATAATTTATATATGATTTCATATATTAAAATACAATTATTATATATTCTCAATATATTTTTGCCATATATAGTTTATATATGATTCCATATATTAAAATACAATTATTACATATTTCTCAATATATTTTTGCCATATATGAAATTATATAACTTATTGGCCGAATATTTGTATATGATAATCCACATATTCATCAATATATGATTTCATACATTAAAATACAATTATTATATATTCTGCCATATATTTTTTGCCATATATTGTTTTTTCATACGGGGGGACTTGCCACTTAAGGGCCTTGCAATCATTCAGGGCAGTCTGGAATGATTTCTACCCGGGTCGTCTTCGACTCGCGCTAGCTCGCCTCCGACTCGTACTGCAAACTCCACATTCGGTCTAAAAAAACCCACTTTATGCCCTTGGTGCACAATATACTATTCTGGGCGAATAAAAAAATAAAAACGCCCGCTACGTCCAGCAGCGGGCGTTTCCAGTTTATTTTTGACCGCTAATCGAGCATAAGCGGGCAAAAATAAACTGAGAACGCCCGCTATAGTATGTTGCGTTGCTAGGGACGAAAGTCGGCCATATAGTAACGCACGATATTTTTTATAATAAGTGCATGAAGGTGGGGCATGCATGTCAGTAGCGGGACGTTTCCCAAGGGACGAAAGTAAAATAATTGTGGACTGCACGTGCGTCAACCTTACTTTGCAGTCCTGGTATGCATTCGGCCACTTTCGTCCCGTTAAGCTGACATGGAACGCCCCACTTTTCATGCACGTGTTATAAAAATTAATTTTAAGGACCTGTTTTAAAAATACACGGAGAAAAAAATATCGCTCTCAGAGCTATCTAATAGATAGCTCTTCGTAGATCGCTACTGTAGCGATACGTTTTCTTATGGTAACAACACGGTATCGCTATTCCAGCTATCTGTTAGATAGCTGGAATTGCTATACCACATTTTTCAACGGCCTTTATTTAACTATATCCGATTAATTATTTGTATGAAAATCTACCTTTTAAAAGACTCAAATTCAAATACATACATAGTATTTTATGTAATGTTGGTCATTTAAACAATAATGATCGACAAAATAAATGTATCTTCAAATTTTTGAGGTTATAAAATATGTCACGCGCAACACGACAGCGCAGCATATGGCTCTTTCAACTACGTATGTACATCCCGTATAGCTATTTTAGCTATCTAACGTATCGCTCTCAGAGCTATCTACCAGATAGCTACAGTAACGATCTAATAGATAGTCAACTGCGTATAGTTACTGTAGCGATACAGTATAGCTCTGAGAGCGATATTTTTTTCTCCGTGTACCTTGCTCGGATATGTTTAGGCAAATAACTCACCGAATTTTGCACTGATCGAAAAATCCTTTGGCACAAGAATCTAACTCCCCGAGGACAATCGACATGCAAAATTAAAAAAATATCCGACAGGTGACTGATCCAGTTCACGTGGAATGGCCCATATGCTTATCCTTCCGTCTGAATTGCGCGCGGCGAAATGAGTATTCAGTCGTTGCAACTGAATATCTGTTGGTATATTTTTTTTGACCATAGGTTTTACTGATTTCTTCGTGGTGAAAGAACCTTTGTGTTTTTGTTCATTGAAGTAATGGTGTTACCACTTGAGTAGCACATACATACCTATTATTGGGATAACTCATATGAGAAGTTTGAAGCAATTAAAGATGATTAATAGCGCGTGCACTTGATTGAACTATGTACTCGCACAGGGGAATCCAGTGAAGATTTGATATGGCAGTGAAGAGTTCTTCCCCGGCGTTATCATCCAGTTTTCTTGACTATAAAATGAGACGTTCCTCAAATGAAGAGCACAGTCCAGATCTGAAGCAGCACACACCCTGTAGCTGAAGTAGGTAAGATATAAGTTCACTCCAACTCTTCACCAAACTTTTAACGTAAGCCAAGATTGGGTGATACAGAAGCCGCACAATAATTAACCCATTCACAGCAATACGTGGAAATAGATGTTCAAATCTCACGGATGGTACTTTTTTTTTCAGAGAGCTAACGAAAATGACTTCCACCGTACCCATAATCTTGACAATTATCGCTGTAACAGCGCTGGTTGAATCATATCCTAGTCCAGGATACATTGTGAGTATTTTCATAAACTTTCCCTGATGTATGACATTTTTGGAAACCCTCGGGTGTCATTTCCGCGGTTTCAACATTTCAGACCCGATTCGAAAGATCGGCGAATCCAGAACCCCAGGGATTCGGAGGATTTGGAGGCGGATTTGGAGGCGGATTTAGTCGCTTTTCTAATGTAGGAGGCCGTGACTTCAGCTACCATCCCCCAGCTCCAAGTCCTTATGGATCAGGAGGATATTTCCCGTCAGCTCCCCGACCAACTTTCAACTTTCCAGAACCCCCCTCCCGGAATAGCTTTAACTTCAGTCCAGCAGGAAGTAGTGGCCTCAACGTCGGCTATGGGCGAAGATTGATCGACACTGACCGTGGAACACTCGACGCGACAGCCTCGGCACTATTGATTCCGGATGGCTCGAGGTTGACCGTGCAGCAGCCAACTATTGGATTACAAGGTACTTATCATCCGACTCCTCAGGGCACTGTTAGCGCCAGCGTGAACAAGATTATCGACGGTCCTGGAGATCACCGTCCTTCCTACAGCCTCGGCTACGAGCACACGGTAGTCGAGAACAAAGATGGAAAGGTGTCGCTATCAGCCGGAGTACAAAAGTCGCCGGGTCAGAATCCGACCGGGACTGTCGGAGTAGGAGTCACATTCCGGTAGTTCCGTGGATCAACTGAATCGGATTTCAAAAACGAAATCGATCAACGAAAATGAACTTAAGTTATAGCGAAATGTTCATCAATGTCAACCAATATTTAATCAAATTCGAGAACAATTTTTTAAATAAATAATCGCATATTTCTGCTTCATAACACGTAAGATATTTTTTGGACCACCTACCCACTCATCTTATTTCATATGCTATTTTGAATAATTTCCATAAGTAGCGTTGAGGACGTGTGCGCAAAATCTGCAGTTCAATTTAACCATTCGAATATCCGGTCTCGGTACTTCGTGTTCTCGTACGTTAGTCCGCGCCTTGTCCAGGGGACGCTAAACCCGAAAAATGAAGCAGTCGAAGTAAAAATGAGGTTCTTCAGTAGCACATAATTCCCGTTTGGTAATAATACCATCAGTTGAAGAATGAAATTCAGATTTGAAAGGGACGAGCTTCTTTTTTGAGAATGTGACGCTACAGCGCAGTCGAGTCCCTTCGAAGCACCGATAGCACAGAGTGATTGAATTTTTCGAGTCGGTACTATATTTTCTCCATGACGTGATCTCGTTAACGTTCGATCAAGTTGATGATTAAGGAGGGACCTCAGTTGCATTCAAGGGTGAGGAGTGGGGTAAATTTCAAATGGGCTTGCAGTTATAGCTGCAAGTCGCGGGAAAAATAATGAACTTTGAACTAATTGTACGAGCCGAAGACGAGTGCTGCAACCACACACGGTCAAAAATTTTTACACAGGCATTAATTTTTTTCTGTTTTTATTTGCCGTAATGCCAAAAGGCATATACTTTTCCATACTTACATGCCTTTTTCGCATCAGCAAAGGAAAAAAAAATGCTAACAGGGCATATCTTTTTGACTATAGGTCCCTTTGGCTTTTGGAACACTGATTTTTTTTCACTTTCTATGCTATCCTCATGTTTTCAGAATGATGGATAAATTGATTTCTGATTTTTGTCTCATGGTCCAGAAGTCTTGTTTCCACAAAATCCAACGTGATTCTGTCTTCCGTCATTGTCTCAATCACTGTTGATACAGTTTCATACGTTGCAGGAAGACTGGTTAACAAATATGTCACCTTTTGACTCTCAGTTACAGACACGCCTGCCGCTGCTAGCTCTGTTATATTAAATCATCAAAAAATTCAAAATGGTCTTTTAATTGTGTATCACTCTTAATTTGCAAACGGCTCAACCGATTTCGAACAGACACTCCAGTGGTAGCGGTTTTTCTTTCATAAATGTCATCCAAACTCGTTAGAATAGATTTTGCAGTACTTCCAGGTGTATCATATTTGAGGTATGCGTCAGCCCTTTCGGCTTTCATCCACTTTCTTCTCATTGGATCAGGAGATTCTTCGTCAATGACGTTAAACACATTAAGTTCATAAAGTAAATTTCGTATTCTATGTTTTCATGCAATGTATTTGCTGCCATCGAATGGCGCTATATTTCTCCTGCCCTTTGATTTATACATTGTCACTTCCACTGAGTAATTACGCTGAATTATTTCTAAAATGCACAGTTAATGCACTATGTAATCTGGGCCCATAACCTATTGGAAAATGGGTTGATAAATAAATGTGGACGCAGTGGATTTAACTATTTAACTGTATTCTTTATTGAATATGGTTTAACGGGGAAGGACAGCGCCGGACAAAGGGGGGGGGGGGGGCGAAGGGGGCGCCGGCTCCGGGCGCGATAGGCAGGGGGGCGCCGTATGCATATCCGATTCCTCCAAAAGAGTCATATTGCAACAACTTGGTTGCGGGCACGCAGACTGCAAATCGAAATGAAGTTTTGATTATCGAAGCCGCCGCGCGAACCTTTCATTTACAAAAGTAGCTGCCATTCGGAATCTATGGTATTTTCATATCTGAAATCTTTTTTAAAAACTTATTTTGTTATTTAATTATAATAATTAACGGTCAGATTCGTGGAATTCGAAAATCCGTACGATAACTTTTGTCTCGGAAGTTGATGACTCTGATTTTCAGAGTTTTTTTGCTAGTAAATTCGAAATGAGTTCTGTTTATTTTCTTTATTAATAAAATATAATATGTGAGTTATATTTTAGTGGACTGCATTGTATTATTTGAAAATTGTGATCGACGGGGGGGGGGGGGGGGGGGCGAGATTACGCATAGTTAGCCCCGGGCGCAATATTGTCTTCGTCCGGCGCTGGGGAAGGAACATCTGTTCTAGGCTCTGTTCTCTATATGACTAAATAAGACTAAATATCCAGTCAGCTAGACTGGATGAATATCATCACCTAACGATAAAGAACTCTCAGTTCTATTTTTTGTATATGTTTACATCTACTCTCTAGCACTCTCTCCATCGAGTAGTTTTTGGTCTCATATATATCTTATGAAATGATTATTTAGACTGAAGCTATATGATCCAAGATGATAGCTTGAAAATTTACTGATCAGATAATAACTACAAGCGTTTCATGTTCACCCAAAGTCCTCCTATCGCAGAAGCTAGGAAATGATTCGGGTCCAGTTGAATTGGCTCCCACGTACGTGGTGACAACTCCCATGTATAATTTTGGATCATCGTTGCAATGCTAGCCTTCATCTGCATCGTGGCCATCTTCATCCCAGGGCAAACGCGAGGACCATCCCCGAAAGGAAGATACACGAATCTATGCCGTGAGCGTGTGTTTTCTTTGGAGAAACGTTCAGGATCAAATTTTTCTGGATCCTGCCAGTGTCCAGGGTCTCTTTGCAAGGCTGCAGCAGGGATTACGACAAGCATTCCTGGGGTTACTTGACAAGTGATTCCATCCGAACCAATCAGCTCAGTCTCCTTAGTGCAGAATTTCATCAACGCTCCAAAAGGAGGAAACAACCTCATCGACTCGTGCAGCGCCTGATCCATGTATGTCATTTCTTGGAGTGCATCGTAGGTCAAGCCACCGTGCTTGGCGATGGCACTGGTCACTTCCTCGCGAACATGATCCTGAACCTCCGGATGCGCAGCTAACTGATAAGCAAAAAAACTCAGGGTGATACTCGCGGTTTCGAAGCTCTCATCGAAAAATGCGGTTGCACGGGCTGTAATGACATCGTCGTTGAATTCCTCGCCGTCGACCGGGTCAACTTCGTTGGCATTTTTGTACTGGATCATTAGCTGGATGAAATCTGAACGTTGGATACCCTCCCCCTCCCGCTGTTCCAGTACGTCTTTCACGACTTTCCTGAAAAAGCGATCTGCGCTGAGCGGCAGGTTACGTGTATTGAAAATCTTACCAATAGCGGGATGAAACAGTGTCATGATTTGAATAAGCCCTTGGACAAACTAAGGCTCGAACATAAGTCTCCCGATTTCCCTGAATGGTCCATCTTTATGGTTTTCGAAACTCCCGTCTTTTACACCAAACACTACACTGGCTGCAACCTCAGCTGTATATTTCGAGAAGAAATCCTTCAATTCCAACTCCACTTTTCCGTTACTGCTTTTTATCAGTTTATTTAGATATTTCGTCATGATGACGCATACCTCATTCACAGAGTTGTACATGTATTTCAGTTTGCTCGGAGTGAAGAATGCGGTCAGCTGCTGCCTGGAAGCTTTCCATCGATCTCCGTGAATAAAAAAAGGATTCGACGCCAGTAAAGGATCAAGCTCCGGATCAAGCTGGAAGTGGTTCACAGTAAAGTGATTGAATTTCTCCGTTAGCACGGTCTTTACTAATTCCGGATCACGCACTAGCAAAGATGGCTCACGCAAATTATAGAAGCCAATCATACTATGCTCCGGCATCTGATTGTAGAAATCGCGATACATCTCCGCGAAATTTCGTCTCATCAAAATCATGGGGAGAACGTTCCCGATCCCTGGTATGGCTCCATCAACGTATGGATATATATATTGATCTCTTCTTCCAATATCCATAACTACTCGTGAGGTGGTAATACAACAGCGAAAGAACTACTATAACGAGGGCGAGACTGTAATAGGTGTGATCCATGGCTCAACACGATACTGGCTGCCGGGTAAACGCCTCGCACCGTTTTTTAACATCCAAAGCGAGTTTCCCAATTTATGTTATGTAATTAGTTTACATTTTCGAAGCATCAACGCGACTTCTCCTGTAATATACGATATCAACGGTGGTTCCAAACAACGATAAACGAATAAGTATTGGAGTACACGTAACACGATATCACGCACGCGAACAAACCTTCGTATAATTTATCGTGAGACTCAATCCCAGAAAACCCAAACTGTTACGGTTACATAACCACGGTCTAACAAATAACATTAGAGATGTTATCTCACAATAATATAAAATAATGTTATATAACATGTAAGTATCGCGCATGTCACAATAAATCATAACTATTATATACCATTGGTACATATCGCACTTTTCAGTATGAGGAAAAAACGTTTTGCTCCAATTATGCATTTGGATGATTAAATAATTAATTAATTAATTATTATTCATAATAAATATAATTATATAATATGATTAATAATAATTATCATTCATTATTCTTATTATCAATAGTATAATTATATTATTATACAATTATTATTCATTATTTATTATTTATTAATTCAGTAAAACAAAGTCAGCGCAATCTGTCGTCAAACGGTTATGAATATTAAGGGGAGGGTATACTCGAATTTTACCGACCGGTCTGTTTCTCGATTTTCTCCGAAACGGGGCTATCAATCGACTTGTCCTTTTGGCAGCCAATGTTTGTTGTCAAATACAAATGGCGGCAGACCGTGGCAGGAATAGGTTATGTTTGTGTGAATCTGGCAGACGACGCAACTAGGGATATTTGGAGCCTTTTCTTTCCACGTAATCGCACGGTATATATCAGTACACTAGGTGTACAAAAAGGAAATGAGAATCGACGAAAAAATAATAAGAACCGATGACAAATCGATAGATCCACACGAAACTTTGACAAACATGGTTCAGAAATTTTTGACACGCCAACAACGTCACTTTTTGATGTACTCTCCGTGTAGGGCGGTCCTTAATTTGATCATTTTCGAATTTCAATGCTCCCACGGGCCAGGACGTCTCCTGATAGGTATACACGAGAATAGTACATTGTGCACCAAGGGCATAAAGTGGGTTTTTTTAGTTCGACTCGTACTGCAACCTCACACTCGTGAGAAAAAGTTTTACCGAACTCGTATTGTAATGTACCATTTCAATATTTTCAAAAAATCATCAACAATGAAGAAAGAACGCGAAAATCGTGGTGTTACAAGAAATATGGTGTGCACCAAGGGCTAAGTGGGCTTTTTGACCTTGTGTGGTTGCAGTACTCGTCTTCGGCTCGTACAATAAGTTCAAAGTTCATTATTTTTTCCCGCGACTTGCAGCTATAACTGCAAGCCCATTTGAAATTTACCCCACTCCTCACCCTGGAATGCAACTGAGGGCCCCCCCTCTCAATCATCAACTTGATCGAACGTTAACGAGATCACGTCATGGAGAAGATATAGCACCGAGTCGAAAAATTCAATTACTCTGTGGATTATCGGTGCTTCGAAGGGACTCGACTGCGCTGCAGCGTCATATTCTCAAAAAAGAAACTCATCTCTTTCAAATCTGAATTTAATTCTTCAAGTGATGGTATTATTACCAACCGGGAATTATGGTGCTCTACTGAAGAACCCCATTTTTACTTCGACTGCTTCATTTCTGGGTTTAGCTTTCCCTGGACAAGCCGACTAACGTATGAGAACACGAAGTACCGAGACCGAATATTCGTATGGTTAAATTGAACTGCAGATTCTGCGCACACGTCCTCAACGCTCATTATGGAAATTATTCAGAATAGCATATAAAATAATATGAGTGGGTAGGTGGTCCAAAAAATATCTTACGTGTTATGAAGCAGAAATATGCGATTATTTATTTAAAAAATTGTTCTCGAATTTGATTAAATATTGGTTGACATTGATGAACATTTCGCTATAACTTAAGTTCATTTTCGTTGATCGATTTCGTTTTTGAAATCCGATTCAGTTGATCCACGGAACTACGGGAATGTGATTCCTACTCCGACAATCCCGGTCGGATCCTGACCCGGGGACTTGTGTACTTCGGTTGATAGCGACACTTTTCCATTTTTGTTCTCGAGTACCGTGTGCTCGTAGCCGAGGCTGTAGGAAGGACGGTGATCTCCAGGACCGTCGATAATCTTGTTCACGCCGACGCTAACAGTGCCCTGAGGAGTCGGATGATAAGTACCTTGTAATCCAATAGTTGGCTGCTGCACGGTCAACCTCGAGCCATCCGGAATCAATAGTGCCGAGGCTCTCGCGTCGAGTGTTCCACGGTCAGTGTCGATCAATCTTCGCCCATAGCCGACGTTGAGGCCACTACTTCCTGCTGGACCGAAGTCAAAGCTATTCCGGGAGGGGGGTTCTGGAAAGTTGAAAGTTGGTCGGGGAGCTGACGGGAAATATCCTCCTGATCCATAAGGACTTGGAGCTGGGGGATCGTAGCTGAGGTCACGGCCTCCTACATTAGAAAAGCGACTAAATCCGCCTCCAAATCCTCCGAATCCCTGGGGTTCTGGATTCGCCGATCTTTCGAATCGGGTCTGAAATGTTGAAACCGCGGAAATGACACCCGAGGGTTTCCAAAAATGTCATAGATCAGGGAAAGTTTATGAAAATACTCACAGTGTATCCTGGACTAGGATATGATTCAACCAGCGCTGTTACAGCGATAATTGTCAAGATTATGGGTACGGTGGAAGTCATTTTCGTTAGCTCTCTGAAAAAAAAGTACCATCCGTGAGATTTGAACATCTATTTCCACGTATTGCTGTGAATGGGTTAATTAATGTGCGGCTTCTGTATCACCCAATCTTGGCTTACGTTAAAAGTTTGGTGAAGAGTTCGAGTGAACCTTAGACCATACAGGATGGACCGCGCATTGCCTATGCAAAAGCATTGTAAGATTGTCGCTCGGTAATGAGAATGAAGGACAGACGTGAACACACGATACTGGATCGTTCGTCGGACAAGGACGCAATAGTCCACTAGGGGAGTAGCGCTTATGGGCGAAGCCCATGACACAAGAAAAGCCGCGCGCCGTAAAGACCCTCGCACACTAAACGCAGTGTGCCGTAAAGACGGATCACCTACAGGCCGTACGCTCACTCACACAATGCGCCGTCCAATCACAGGCATGCCGATCCGTCTTTACGGCACACTGCGTTTAGTGTGCGAGGGTCTTATCCTCTTTATTCGGCGGCACTAATGCGCGGTCCATCCTGTATGTCTATAGATATCTAAGGAATGGACTTATATCTTACCTACTTCAGCTGCAGAGTGTGTGCTGCTTTCGATTTTGACTGTGCTCTTCATTTGAGGAACGTCTCATTTTATAGTCAAAAAAAACTGGATGATAACGCCGGGGAAGAACTCTTCACTGCCATATCAAATCTTCACTGGATTCCCCTTTGCGAGTTCATGGTTCAATAAAGTGCACGCGCTAATAATCATCTCTAATTGCTTCAAACTTCTTTCAAGTTATCCCAATAATATGTATGTGCTACTCGAGTGGTAACATCATTACTTCAATGAACAAAAACACAAAGGTTCTTTCACCACGAAGGAACCAGTAACACCTATTGTCAAAAAAATATACCAACAGATATTCAGTTGCAACGACTAAATACTCATTTCGCCGCCTGCAATTCGGACAGGAGGATAAACATGAATTCGTATTAATATGAATCATCCAAGCGATTTATAAATGATGAGTAATACGCGCGTTATTCTTAATTCAAGGATAGAAGAAATTAGAAATGATCTCCGATTTGGGTTTCAGGTTGCCGGCGCCTGATTGAAGTTCCGAATTTCAAAAGTCCCAAACGGTAAACATTCCGAGTTTGAATATTACCGACTTACAGTATTTAGAAAGCGTATTGCTCCGGAAGTCTATATGGAGTTCGGGAGCTTCGAAACGATAAGAACAGCGAAGTTTCGAAATTGCAATACGTGAAGACCCGAAAGGTGAAATCTCCGAAACTTGAAATTTATACGCATATATGCCTTCAGTGTGTAATAACTCGGGCTCTATTGATCCAATCGCAACAAATAAGTGGTCAAATTGATCGTTTTGAAATGTATATACTTTTCGGAAAAAAGGTTTCAAAACTCTTCCGATGATTTATGACATCGAAGTTAGCGAGCGAAGTAGACAAAATGCATTTGCATTCAGAGAGTCACGATGATTATATAGAATGAATTATTTTTCGTATTCTTATCCTATGATAAATAGATCGAACTTTTCTGATTTTCGAGCCTTCGGGGGTCCGGACTTTCGGACTTTTAATGTTCTGAACTTCAACGATTTTGAAAATTCCAAATCATCTTAAACAAATTCGCAACTTTGACCATTCGGAATTTTAGAAATTCAGAACTCCAACTTGGCTCCGGGTTTCTCATTCCGTGCTCTTCATAGTTTTCAGTGTCTACTGCAGTTGACTCCAATACATGCACAGCTGGACACAGAAAGGGGGGACCGGGGACGAAAGTAACACGTAATGAAAGTAACAATAGTAAGTGTGTTCGATACTGCTTCAGTTTGAGCTATATCGATTGCGCCCGCGCGTGAAATTTTCACGTTTTGGTGGAGATTTTGTGTTTTTGCCGATTCAACTAAGTTTGTCGATTCTCGGTACTATTATAAAAACCTGTAGTAACTATGTGGGTAAATACTAAAATGAATTTTTGCCAGTTTATTCTTGAAAAGTCGCTTATTCATTAATGGCTGTGCAGAAGTCCTATGTTCTGTTCGTTTTTTTGAAGATATAATTTTTTTGCAACACCTGCTTCGAAAGTTTGATTTTCGCGGGCTGTGAAGCGAGCGTAAAATATCTTATTTCCGAGGGATGAAGAAAAGAAGAGTTGGCGCATGCGTATACCGCAAATACTCTACTTTACGCACTAGTGCTTTTGTCGCGCATGCGCACATCGCAAATACTCTACTTGCGGCGGGCAGTCGCGATGTGAGGTGACATTGACTAATTGATCTGTCTCTCAAATCAAACTTTCTTCGCAGGGAGTTACAAAAAATATCGTGTGATACACGTGCGGATAGGCAATATCTGTCTCGTGTCATTACGGCACTCGCCTTCGGCTCGTGCTGCAAACGACACTCGTCGGATGTTGCCTACTGTCCGCACGTGTATTACAATATACTATTTCCTCAAACAGATAGCAAAATCGGCCTCCGCTCGGGGAGCGAAAACGTTGTTTGCTCCCTTGCTGCACAATATACCTACTATTGTTGATTTATTATAAATGAAGTTTATCTGAGGATATTATAATATTTTTTGCTTCATTATAATCAATTCTGTGAAATCCTGTAAAACTGAGTGAAATTACTGTACTGATTTATAGGGGAGAGTGGGGCAAAATTAACCGTGGGGCAAAATGGACTACTGAAAGAAGAAAAAGACCGATTGACGATGAAAAAACTGGAGTATTAATATGAACTTTTTTTCCCGAAAGGGTCCATTTTCCAGCCATGTTTGATTAAAGTGATTATAACTCTATAACAGACTGATATAAACATTCTTCAGAAAACGTTTTGGATTTCCTTATCATACATCAAGGGTTCAAACAAACCCTTTCACAATACAGAGTCCTCGCGGTAGTTGTCGAAATCCATTTGTACCGTTGCTTTACAGCTGGCGGTCTGTTTCAATCGTCTGGGCGAATACTATCCAAAAAATTGGAAGAGATACGAGGAGGAATTTGATAGAGATGTTGAAGGATTCCGAGTGGGAAGGATATTAATATTTAATGCTGATATAAGTTGACTTGATGATAGTACCGCTCCTGAGATTTTTCCAGCAACTTGAAATTTCCCATTGAGAACACTTATTTTGGCTATCAGTAGCTGATATAGCGGAATTAAAGACAAAACTGGAGAAGTTTAAGAAAAAAAAATTGATCACACCGCTTAAATGTTATCTCGGTATGATGAACCCCTCGAATTATAGTACGCGGCTGCTTCTGTATGGTTCCCGCATGAATTATCGATCACGAGAAATCAGATTCGAACGAAAATATACTGGACGTGAAGCTGGACATCCCCGACAAAAGATATCTCAGCGCATACATTTTTGTACCCAACATACTCGGAATTTCAGCTTATAGAATATTTATTTAATCATATATCCGTTGCATACATTTACCTTTTATCTTACATTCATTTTTAAAGCTATCATTTTCATAAGTCTAATTACACAAACAATTTCACCTGTTGAATACTAAGTTAAGAACATCCCTCTTGCGTAAGCTCATAAATAACGATACAAAATCTAATTAGGAATACATCATATCGTCATATGAACTCCAGGACCGAATCTCATCAAGAACAGTTCTCATCGTTCACTAATCGTTGTATAATTACTTCGAAGGTGGAACGGCACATGCATAAGTGTAGATGCATAGTGTGTCTCTCCTCACTCACTATAATCTAATGTTTTCAATCAGTCAACTAATTTAGTAGGTGACAAAGTCTTCTGCCTCATCGATGTCTCCAAGACCTGCTTCTCTCCTGAATCTCAATTCGCCTTGGAGTCCAACAGTTGGCTCAAATCGTTGACCAGGCAGTTTTTGGGCTCCAACTGTAGCACCGAGCGATCCTCCGTTCTTGTCGACGAAGTTGTACTTGTAATCCAAATTGTATGATGGGCGTCTTTCAGGACCGGACAGAGGCTTGCTCCAGGAACCGCCGAACGAATTTTGTGGATTTGCTTCTCTGCGGAATCGCCATTGGCCTTGAATTCCAACGGTGGGCTCAAATCGTTGACCAGGAAGCTTTTGGGCTCCAACTGTAGCTCCGATTGATCCTCTGTTCTTATCGACAAAGTTGTACTTGTAATCCAAATTGTACGATGGGCGTCTTTCAGGACCGGACAGAGGCTTGCTCCACGTTGCTGATAAGCCGTTGTCCGCTGGATCAGGTGATCGGCGGAAGCGATGTCACTATAATGAAAAAAAAAAGGAAAAAGAACAGAGCGATTAATGTCAGTTTGATTATGGCGGATATGATATTGAAACTCGCTGGCTGGATAAGAACTATTCGTGACTTACCCCAAACGGATTTCCGGGACGTGTGGGACCAGTACTTCTTGGTGGCCAATTCGGATTTCTCTGAGGTTCGGCTGAAGTCACAGCAAGAACTGCCAGAGCAATAAGGAAGATAGTCAACTTCATTTTTCAAAAATACTACGAGTCGATAATTAACTGTGTGTCGAAGGATAATTGCTTGAAGTCTCAGTCGCTTACGAGTTGAACTGAATGCTGCTACTTCAACGCATCTCGCTTATATACGCTTACCTTTCACGGACACGAGCATGTATTTCATTGCCTTCGAGTATCGCCTGTGATCAGCCGCAAGGGGATTCACTTTGCTAATACGGGTCGGTGTGCAAACACGGCGCCTAAAATCCGCGATTGGCTTTCCCCTAAACAGCTATCAGATCGGTTTATAGTTCTGCGATTGCTTCTCAGAATGCTCGACTATCACGTGTAAATGGATAGTTGCTGAATCAGTTATTGTGAAAATAATATCATTGAGATACAATTTCCAAGTCCGTAAACATTAGTAATTTCATGATAACAACGGGCATCATAATAAAGTATAACTATATAACATGTCTGCCTGATGTAATCGAAGACTAACCACATTTTGTGAATCGAATACGTGCTGGATGATTGGTTTCAACAAAATTTTTATTGTATTTTCTCAAGTTCAGGATATGAATATGCAGATTCTTGGCTTCACCATTATTAAATAAAAGTGTAATCGTTGGGTAAATTTTAGAGTACATTTTTATTGTTCAAAATCGACTGTATAGAAAATAAACGTGCAATCATGTAGAATGCAAAATCAACAGCACTTCAGAGTGAATAATTTCGCACATTGAAAGCACGAAATAAATTGAGGGGATGGGCGGAATAACGGTTTAACTCGGGAAACATAGTTTTTAGATGAATGAGAAAAACGTAGGAAACTAAGATAAACTGAACGTATCCTATGGTATAATGTAACACTGCATGGTAGTACATAATAATGCTTCTGATCATACTATGAACAGAACCACGAAAAGTTCAAACCCGTCACAATGAACCAACACTCAAGTTTTCGAGTTATACCGTTCTTCCAAATAACAAGTCTGTTTTTTTTATTCATCTCACATTTTATTTTCACAAAAAAAAAATTGACAATCAGCACAAACAATTAGAAACAATTATGTATACTATACAAGAAACTGTTCATATGATTATAGCTATATCGTTTTCTTAAATTCTAGTTTACATATCAACAGTAATTTACTCCCGAATTTCAGCAGATGCTCCTTTGAATATACAGTCCGACCTCCGAATAAGAAACCTTCCCCAGTTTCTCACTCGAGCGCTTCCCCCGCTCCAAGCTCGGATTGCACTTACGTGCGAATGAGAGAGAGAGACAGAGAGAGTGAGTCTGTGAAGAGCGCACGCATGGTGGGGGTACTCGAATTCTTGCAAAACCTCTTCCCCTTGGGGGCTTTTGGTTTCTTATTTGGAGGTTGGACTGTATCCTGATATCACAACAGCGCTCCGCTTGACACAAATTTCGTCAAAGATCGTAGGTCATCTATTTTTGCCGACGATAAGCCTGCTGGAGCAATCTCCGAAATCTCTTCGATGTTCTCACGTACAATGTAGTATACGGACCTATAAGAAAACAAAGATGATCGTAGGATTGAATCATTAAACATTCTTGATTCAGGTTCAGAAATAGAAAATAAATTTATTATCGTTTTCAGTTTTTTTTTTTTATAGTAAAAATATTTCATTCGAAATCTTATTGTTTTTGAGAAAATAATAATAATAGTGAAAAATACAAAAATTATCACAAATCTGATAAATAAAAAAATTCAATTTGAAAACCTATACTGAAGCCTCATTTTATCCAGATATTTAAAAGATCGAAATAACTCGAGTTATACCGTTCTTCCATAAAAGCTGTTCAGTTTATAAGCTTTCAATATTCAACATATTTTTATCAAATAAATATATAATGTAAATCTATGGTTACTGGTCATTTTCAAAGCTGGAGGTATCTAGATACAAGCATCTAAGATACAGTATCTAGATTCATTTTGTATCTAAATAATTTATCTAGATACAGTGGGACCTCAAAAGTTGCACCCTCAAAAGTTGCAAAGCCTACTCCTCACGCGCTCGGGCGCTTCCCCCACTTCCGACCGCCTCATCGTCGCGAACAAAAGTTATTTGTCGTTGGTGAAACCGGTCCTAAGAAATTCCTGGAACGCCTAGTATGTTTCTCCGAACTCGGGTCGGCAGCGGTCGAGGAGTGGGGGCCTCAGAAAGTTGCACATTTCCAGTTATTGGGTTCTCCTACAGCCCCATGGCGTTGCAACTTTTGAGGTCCCACTGTATAGGAGACATTGCTTCTGTTCTTCGTTTTTTGTCAATATCTCGTTATACTCCTCAATCAGTACCACCCCTCGCTCATTCAACAATCAATACTTGTGGCAATTCATTTGAGACTCATTGATACCATGGAGACTTTGTAAACTTGAAAAGGTGACTATTGTCGTCAAAAACGGCAGAAAAAAAAAATTAGACCAAGGTAAGTCGAAAAACGACCTTTCGTCGTTTAGGGGATGAGTAACGCTTTGAAATAAGCTGAGAGAGACAGACATCGGACATTTTTTGGTTGCTTGACATCATTTTGAACGAGAAACAATATTTTTACGTGCTAAAATTAGATGAGAATCCTGAAGCTTCGTTGAGCGACCTCTGAACTTCAAGTTACAGCGCCCTCCTTGAACGAGGAGCTCTTCGATGTCAAAACCTAAAGTTTTGAATGGTAGGAGCGGAAAAAAAATCAAAGTCAATTTTCGACACACCCTAACATACCTATTGAAATTTTTCTCCCGTTTCTGAGCCTTTTGAAAAATCTTCTCTCCCATACCCGAAGAGGGAGAAGAAATGTCGTAGCTTCAGTTGACATTGAAGGTGGTAGTCTCGTCGAAAGTTGTCAACAAGCCCTTAGGATCTGTGGATTTACTCTTTCTCGCCGTAGGTTTTACTGCTTTCTCTATCCACGGAATATTTTTGCCGCCTGTGCTATACAGATGATCGGAATTACCAATACTCCGGTTCCGACCTAACGCACACACGAGCGCACCCACGCTACCGAACTATCTACTAGCGAGGGGAATCCAGAAAAGATGTAACTTGAAGTGAATATAGTTCTTCCCCGACCTTATCATTTTATTCTTTTTCGGCTATATAATGAGATGATTGTCAAGTGGAGAGCACAGTCGAGATCTATAGCAACATATAGACCCTGCAGTTGAAAAAGGTAAGATTGCTTCACTCCAAGAGTTTGCCAAACTTTGGTTGTAGGTAAGATCTAAACTTTATAAATGGTCGAATTTTTTCAGACAGCTAATAAAAATGAGGGCTACAGTTTTGATCATTTTGGCAATCGCCTTAACAGCATTAGTAGAATCATCTCTGGGGCGAGGAAATAACCGGCGACCTCCTCCCTACATTGTGAGTACTTTTTTCGAATTTCTGATACTCATCATTCTCATATATGTCCGTTTGAAAATTCCAGAACAATTGGCCTCCTCCCAAAACTCGATATGCAAGATCAGCAAGTCCGGAACCTCAAGGATCATTCGGCGCGAATTTTGGAGCGCAACGGGTCCCGGGACAGAATTGGCAGTCGAATCTTGCATTGCAGGGAAGTTATCGGTTCCCACAGTCGAATCCTCGAGGATCTATCAACGCTAACTGGCAGAAGAATTTCAATGGCCCAGAACGCCGGCCTTCCTACGGCCTCGGCTACGAGCACACGATATTGCAGAATAAACATGGATCGTTGGGCGTATCAGCCGGAGCCCAAAGATCACCGGGTCAGAATTGGCAGCCTACTTTCGGACTCGGAGGACGCTTCCGGTTCCGTCGAGAAGCCGAATCAGAATTCGAACAAGACGTCAACGAACAAGAATGAATCAAGTGTTTGTGAAATGTAATATGCGTTCATCAATCTATCTTCATATTTTCACGCTCATTTCACACACATTTTTATAAATAAATAGTTGTATGTCTCTTGCATAATTCATAGAATGTGTTTTCTGTACCTCGTACCCACTAGGGTGTTCCTTAATTGGGTCATATTCGAATTTCAATGCTCCCATGGAAAAGAACATCTCCAAACATATACAGGAAAATGAAGTCAAAACCCCAGGTTCCTGTTTGAATTCTAAGTACTGCCCCAAAGCCTTCGAACTTTCCCATCTGAATAACACACGATTTTTGGTACTTCGAGGCTATTTTTTACCGCCCATCGCATTATCGCTTCGAATAATCTGAAGCTTCGCAGGCTTCTTGCCAATATTAGTAGGTAGATATTCTTGAAAAATGTACAGATTTTTACCGACAAAATTTTATTCAACACAATTTGGGGATGCAAATTTTTTTTTTTTGGTGCGCTGTAACTTCGACAATTATACCGTCGAAAATCTGTCGAATTCTCGTCAAATACTTTATCGCTATAACAGGTAAGGAGCGTACCAGGTTTTAGACAGAAAATGAACCGCGTAATGTGACAAATCATGTTTAATTCAAATGGGGAAATTCGAAGGCTTTAAGGGGGGTTACTTTGGATTGAGATAGGTATCTTTTGGTTATTGGCCAGAATTATCTTAAAATGGCTAAAACAATAAAAAGAAATGAAAGAAGAACTTCGTTATTATTCATAAAATATATGTATTTATTAGTCAAATTAGTAATATCAAATTACACGTCATCGATCATCAAATTATCACATTACAGGTCAAATATTTTCGTCATATATAATTTTACAATCCTTATATCTATGTGGACTACCTAAATCCTTAAGCTAGACTTAGTCGAGCCCGACTTTGGGCTCCTGTTAACTCTGCTTACAAAGCTACCCTTGCGGTCAACGGCTGGCGGGCCGACCTTAAAACTAGCCTGGAAAACAGGAAGAGTGACAGAGTTTCCCCGAGAGGACTTCCCGAGTCCGCGTGTCGCGGGAAAAAGCCCACCCTGGAAAAGCCTGCGTCTCTCCCTGCGTAGGTGACGGCGAGCGCGTCTCCGGAGGTTCGGGTCGCCCCGACACGCGTTCATCCACCTCCGGGATACGTGCGAGGCGTTGACGAGGGAACCCGCGTCCAGGAACCCGAATATCTTCTGCGAGATCTCCAGGGGAAGGTCCGCGACGAAGTCCAGGTCCGGGGAGCCGGCGCCGATAGCGAACAACAACGAGCCAAAGGATTCCATGCTACTGTTGTGACGGCGAGTTGTCGAATGACTCTCCCAGGTCGGAGGTCCGACTTATATGCTCGTGATCACCGTTCCGGGTCAGTGCACCGGCCAATCAGGGGCGGATGCATCCAGGTATAGCGATTCCTCAAAATGACTTGGTGATCGCCCCTCTACACGGTTGATTGAATCCCCGTGCATTTCCAAAATTGAAGTGATCAATAACTCGGTGAAAGAATTTTGGAAACGATCATGGTTGAGGAAAAAATTCCAGCTTTGGAAAAAAAAAACAAATGGTTAGGCGATCCGATATAGATCACTGATAAAAAAGAATCGAAAATTTACTCCTCAATAGATACTTCTACAATGGTGGAAAGTCCTTCTCAATGTATACTATTGTACAAAAATGTGTGAGGTGTCAAAATAACAGCACCTGTCACTGACCACATGAAGAAAAAAAAAAAAAATTGTTATGTTCGCGAAATGAGGGAATTTCCACCATTCTCTATTACTCGAGCAATTTACTTCGCTGTGAAGTTTCTTCTTGGTCTCGGTCTTGGTCTCGAAAAATACTCGATTTTCAGGTCTCGTCTTGGTCTTGTCATTACTTGTCCCTTAATGGCCCTAATTATTTAAGTATTACGTTATTCCATATAAATGTTGAATTTTGTATTTGATGCATCAGTCATTTAGGTATATACCGTGACAATCAGGTGAAACCGAATGGACCGATCACCCACCCGGCGGATAATTCGTATTTTTATGGGGTTAGCCACTCGTTGCGCTGAGAAATCCCTGGGGTGATTTGGCCGCGAGGTCGATGCAACAAAACACCCTAAGGATTCTCAGTGCAACATGTGGCTATCCCCATAAAAATACGAATCATCCGCCGGGTGGGGGATCGCTCCATTCGGTTTCACCTGATTATCACGGTATATAGAGAATTCCACGTGAACTCGGTAAATGCTTGACCCTGACACCTTCCGATTCGGGCCATTATTTTTTATGTTATTATACTTGACCGAAGAGACGCACCGAATTTTTTTCAGATTTTTTCGAAACGCCGCCATTTTTTTAAAAATCCACAAAACGCCAACATGAGAGCCCCAATTTAAAAATCTCAAAAAAATCTCAAAAATCCTCTGTCAGGTATCAAAATTTTCCAGCCTTGAGTCAGAGTGGGCAAACGTTTGCTTCCATTCTTTTTCGTGATTTTTTCGAAAAAAATTATGAAAAAGAATAGCAGCAGATGCCAGTCCACTGTGAACTATTGCTTGAACGTTTATATACGTCACGAACGATTTTTGGGAATTTTTGCTGATTTTTCCGAAGCGATTATATTTTTTCTCATATTTTTGGATTCAGATCGGATGAAAAAAATCGCATGGAAAAAATCTGATAAAATTTCCAAAAATCGTGCGTGACGTATAAAAACGTTCAAGCAACAGTTCGCAGTGAACTGGCAACTGCTGCTGTTCTTTTTCATAATTTTTTTTCGGAAAAAGCACGAAAAAGAATGGAAGCAAACGTTTGCCCACTTTGGCTCAAGGCTGAAAAATTTTGATATCTGGCGGAGGATTTTTGAGAATTTTTTCAGATTTTTAAATTGGGGCTCTTATGTTGGCGTTTTGTGAATTTAAAAAAAAATGGTGGCTGTTCGAAAAAATCTGAAAAAAATTCGGAGCGTCTCTTCGATCAGGTACGATGACATAAAAAATCATGGCCTGAATCGGAAGGTGTCAGGGTCAAACATTTACCGAGTTCACGTGGAATTCCCCATATATACCTAATGATAATTTTTTTTTTTTTCATGTGGTCAGTGACAGGTGCTGTTATTTTGACACCTCACACATTTTTGTACAATAGTAGGGTAATTCCGGGAGAGATGAACCACTTAAGCGAAAAAACGGTATGAAAAATTATGAGTTCACAAAAGGAAAGGTTTCATTCCATAGAATCTTTACATGAACCTTAAGCTATCATGCAGTACGCTCATGATAATTTTAAAGTACGATATTTACCAACAAGATGATAAGATATGAACATGTGGCATGCGGCCATCTCACCCGTAGGGTACGGGTGAGATGCCCCCGAGTATTGGGGTGATATGCCCTACCCGGAAAAGATGGCTTCTGCTGCTTTTGTGATGTAGAATTGCATGATTATAGATCCATTTTTTTTTTCATCTACTTTTCTGCTTTTTTGTGTCATTGTTGATCCAAAATACGTCGCCGTATCATAAAAAGCATTGCCGACGAAATTATTTTTTCTTAGATTCCGTGCCGGTTTTTCTTCCGTGCCGAATTCGCCTCCGTACCCTTTTTGGCCCCCTTTACCCTATTTCCTTGGCATTTCTGAAAAATGGCTGATTATTATGGGTGGGCCATCTATCCCGATTGGGGGTAAGATGGCCTTTTCCTATCTGCTGCCATGTAGATAGTAGTTATTGAAGCCAAAACTGAATGAACATCACCTCAGACTATCGGTTTTAATATTCCTACGTTGATACTTTACTTTTGTTATTGATTGATAATCGGAACCGTGACGTAAACAAAGCGAGAAATTATAACAGCATCAATATTCATACGGCTTAGCAGTAAAAGGGTTATATCTCGAACCACAACTTCTTTTCACATTATTTCTCGATTGAAGGTAGGCATTTAGGCTGCGAACAACAACTAGAAATTTTATTGCTAACATCTGTTGAGTATTTAATGAAATATATATCGTCGGCCATCTCTCCCAGTGGTTCATCTCTCCCGGAATTACCCTATACATTGAGAAGGACTTTCCACCATTGTAGAAGTATCTATTGAGGAGTAAATTTTCGATCTTTTTTTATCAGTGCTCTATATCGGATCGCCTAACCATTTGTTTTTTTTTTCCAAAGCTGGAATTTTTTTCTCAACCATGATCGTTTCCAAAATTCTTTCACCGAGTTATTGATCATTTCAATTTTGTAAATGCACGGGGATTCAATCAACCGTGTAGAGGGGTGATCACCGAGTCATTTTGAGGAATCGCTATACCTGGATGCACCCGCCCCTGATTGGCCGGTGCACTGACCCGGAACGGTGATCACGAGCATATAAGTCGGACCTCCGACCTGGGAGAGTCATTCGACAACTCGCCGTCACACCAGTAACATGGAATCCTTTGGCTCGTTGTTGTTCGCTATCGGCGCCGGCTCCCCGGACCTGGACTTCGTCGCGGACCTTCCCCTGGAGATGTCGCAGAAGATATTCGGGTTCCTGGACGCGGGTTCCCTCGTCAACGCCTCGCACGTATCCCGGAGGTGGATGAACGCGTGTCGGGGCGACCCGAACCTCCGGAGACGCGCTCGCCGTCACCTACGCAGGGAGAGACGCAGGCTTTTCCAGGGTGGGCTTTTTCCCGCGACACGCGGACTCGGGAAGTCCTCTCGGGGAAACTCTGTCACTCTTCCTGTTTTCCAGGCTAGTTTTAAGGTCGGCCCGCCAGCCGTTGACCGCAAGGGTAGCTTTGTAAGCAGAGTTAACAGGAGCCCAAAGTCGGGCTCGACTAAGTCTAGCTTAAGAATTTAGGTAGTCCACATAGATATAAGGATTGTAAAATTATATATGACGAAAATATTTGACCTGTAATGTGATAACTTGATGATCGATGACGTGTAATTTGATATTAACCATCTGAATAATAAATATATATTTTATGAATAATAACGGAGTTCTTCTTTTATTTCTTTTTATTGTTTTAGCCATTTTAAGATCATTCTGGCGAATAACCAAAAGATACCAAACCCAGAAAAACGAAAACGAAAGTTCTGACTCTGCGATTTCGATCCAATTTTTTATTTTTGCGTTCCTTTTCACTGGCGAAAACCATACCCCAAAGGGTCTTCTAATTGCAGCCCGCGGGTGCCTTAAACTTAATTTTTTCTGAAAGTCTTCAGAATTGATTTCAGATTTTGATTTTATAACAATTTTGACGTTCAAAAACGTAATTATGGAAATCGCAGATAGTGCTGTTTTTTTTTAAGGGTGGGGGTCAAAATTACGAAAGTCCGAAACGTGAACTGGCTGAAGTCTCGAATTTCAAAATTAGCGAAACGCAAAATTCAGAACAGGCAATATTACGATACTCTATAAACTATACAAAAGATCATTATGAATACGGAAATATCATAAACAAATTTCATCGAAATACTAATTTAGGAATGGACAAGATCACGAGGGGCAAAATATCGAATTAGAAATTTGGACAGCTGTTTTTTATCTTAGAATAGCCAATCTAAGGAACGTTTAAAAATTCGAATTCATTCAAACGAAAGGTCAAAAACTCGATTGGTCAGAATCTCGAATCGCTTAAACATAGACGGACCAAAATAGCGAAAGTGCTGCAACACTTATTCCAGGTATTTCCTGTTTGCTACACTGAAAAAACCGTTCAGCGGTTACAGCCAGAATTCGTGTTGGTCCAGCCATATTGTATTAGTAAATAGGCGACAGCAATGCAGTCTAGTTGAAGAATGCATACAAATATGGCTGAGTTGTGTGGTTGGCGCAAGCTGTGACAGCTATTTTGTTTCGTGAAGATCGCTCATAAATACACGCCATAACCGCAAAACTTAATGACATTGAAGTTTGCATCGTTGGAACGCAACGAAATTCAACGTAAATTTAAAAAAAATATACATAGCATAAAAATGATCCTACTAGGTTTAATAACATTTTCAAGTTATTTCTAGTCGTTTTCACTTTTCAACCATAGCAGGATCATTTTAGGTTGATTGATATATTTAGCCTTCAATGTCCTAAAACTTATGCATACAGACCACAGCTGCTTCCATTTACAAAACTGATATGCTTCCAACAGCTATAATATATAGCTGTATTGGAAAGACGCCAGTAGCCATATTTGTATGAAATTTAGAGCAATCAGTGTTTTCTGATTCAGCTATTCGATTTTATACATCAGCAAAAGTCTTTTGCTATAGCGCCTATAATTGATCAGCAAGGATTGTATTGCCGTACGGCCCACACAGATTTTTTCGGTGTACGCTACCGAATAAGGCTAATATTTAGGAGCTCATGAAAATTTTATCATTCAAGATTTTGACCTTTCAACATTTTACGTTTATGAGTTCTGCTCCTTCTAAATTTTGGTTCTCGCTATATTTATGTTTGGTTTATTAGCTGTTTAAAATATGAGCCATTTTCGATTTTTAGTTTTGGAAATATAAACTTTTCATGTCATTATAATCTATATTCTGCTCATTCGAAATACGAATGATCTGAAAACACATTGTCGAATTAGCGACCTGTCGGATAAATAACCTTTCGACGAAAAACTTATTGGACTCAGTGGTCTGTGGGGAATAAAAAATTTTATGCAACGCAAGCATGTTTTACGCGTTTTTCATGCTCGATTTCGGTACACAAAGTTGGCGTTTTAGAGACAGTTGAGCGGATCTGCGAATGCGCATGCGGACAGTTCACTTTTGGCTACTTTTGAGTCCTAGGAGTTAAAAGTGGTCTCTAACGTACGCGCCGTAGCCTTCAAATCGCGTGGTTATGCGTTGCTATGCGTGTATGTCAGTCGACTTTGTGTACCGGATCGAGCATGAACTTGTAAAACATACTTTTGTTGTATAAAATATCGTGTGTACCAAGGAGGCGAAGGTCTTTTACGCCGAGCGTATTTGCAATACTCGTCTTCGACTCGTATTGCAAATATACGCTCGGCGTTAAAAGACCTTCTTTGCCTCCTTGGTATACAATATACTAGTGGAATCACAATTCTCGTTATTTTGGTATTCGCTCATTTCAAAATTCGAGATTTTGGTCAGTTTACGTTTTGGAATTTCGAAAATTTGACCCCCACCCACAAGAGTGAGCCATTCATTTCGATTTTATCGCCGAATTAACAATTGACCAAGTTTATCATTTTTTTCTCCAAAATGTCCAGAGGGGCGAAAATGACCCAGATACAAAATATTCATTTTGAATCGAACTTTTCGAAAAAACATTATTTTGAACCGTGATCATCAACGATCATAGAAGATATTCGAGTTTAAACACCAAATTTGAAATTCCAACAAAAGGCCGTTTTTGATTTTGATATTTCTTTTTTTGAAAGAAACTAGACAAAAAAAACGAAACTGTGGAACCCTCAACCAATTTGAGATGAATTTTCCTTCTATTTTTTTCGAAGATCTAAAGCTTGTGTGTTACTGGAAAAAAAAATTAATTTTCAAATTTTTTTTATGAGTGATCTATCGGATCGCCTCATCATTTGTTTTTCATTTTCCAAAGCTGGAATTTTTTTCTCAACCATGATCGTTTCCAAAATTCTTTCACCGAGTTATTGATCATTTCAATTTTGGAAATGCACGGAGATTCAATCAACCGTGTAGAGGGGTGATCACCAAGTCATTTTGAGGAATCGCTACACCTGGATGCACCCGCCCCTGATTGGCCGGTGCACTGACCCGGAACGGTGATCACGAGCATATAAGTCGGACCTCCGACCTGGGAGAGTCATTCGACAACTCGCCGTCACAACAGTAGCATGGAATCCTTTGGCTCGTTGTTGTTCGCTATCGGCGCCGGCTCCCCGGACCTGGACTTCGTCGCGGACCTTCCCCTGGAGATCTCGCAGAAGATATTCGGGTTCCTGGACGCGGGTTCCCTCGTCAACGCCTCGCACGTATCCCGGAGGTGGATGAACGCGTGTCGGGGCGACCCGAACCTCCGGAGACGCGCTCGCCGTCACCTACGCAGGGAGAGACGCAGGCTTTTCCAGGGTGGGCTTTTTCCCGCGACACGCGGACTCGGGAAGTCCTCTCGGGGAAACTCTGTCACTCTTCCTGTTTTCCAGGCTAGTTTTAAGGTCGGCCCGCCAGCCGTTGACCGCAAGGGTAGCTTTGTAAGCAGAGTTAACAGGAGCCCAAAGTCGGGCTCGACTAAGTCTAGCTTAAGGATTTAGGTAGTCCACATAGATATAAGGATTGTAAAATTATATATGACGAAAATATTTGACCTGTAATGTGATAATTTGATGATCGATGACGTGTAATTTGATATTACTAATTTGACTAATAAATACATATATTTTATGAATAATAACGAAGTTCTTCTTTCATTTCTTTTTATTGTTTTAGCCATTTTAAGATAATTCTGGCCAATAACCAAAAGATACCTATCTCAATCCAAAGTAACCCCCCTTAAAGCCTTCGAATTTCCCCATTTGAATTAAACATGATTTGTCACATTACGCGGTTCATTTTCTGTCTAAAACCTGGTACGCTCCTTACCTGTTATAGCGATAAAGTATTTGACGAGAATTCGACAGATTTTCGACGGTATAATTGTCGAAGTTACAGCGCACCAAAAAAAAAAAATTTGCATCCCCAAATTGTGTTGAATAAAATTTTGTCGGTAAAAATCTGTACATTTTTCAAGAATATCTACCTACTAATATTGGCAAGAAGCCTGCGAAGCTTCAGATTATTCGAAGCGATAATGCGATGGGCGGTAAAAAATAGCCTCGAAGTACCAAAAATCGTGTGTTATTCAGATGGGAAAGTTCGAAGGCTTTGGGGCAGTACTTAGAATTCAAACAGGAACCTGGGGTTTTGACTTCATTTTCCTGTATATGTTTGGAGATGTTCTTTTCCATGGGAGCATTGAAATTCGAATATGACCCAATTAAGGAACACCCTAGTGGGTACGAGGTACAGAAAACACATTCTATGAATTATGCAAGAGACATACAACTATTTATTTATAAAAATGTGTGTGAAATGAGCGTGAAAATATGAAGATAGATTGATGAACGCATATTACATTTCACAAACACTTGATTCATTCTTGTTCGTTGACGTCTTGTTCGAATTCTGATTCGGCTTCTCGACGGAACCGGAAGCGTCCTCCGAGTCCGAAAGTAGGCTGCCAATTCTGACCCGGTGATCTTTGGGCTCCGGCTGATACGCCCAACGATCCATGTTTATTCTGCAATATCGTGTGCTCGTAGCCGAGGCCGTAGGAAGGCCGGCGTTCTGGGCCATTGAAATTCTTCTGCCAGTTAGCGTTGATAGATCCTCGAGGATTCGACTGTGGGAACCGATAACTTCCCTGCAATGCAAGATTCGACTGCCAATTCTGTCCCGGGACCCGTTGCGCTCCAAAATTCGCGCCGAATGATCCTTGAGGTTCCGGACTTGCTGATCTTGCATATCGAGTTTTGGGAGGAGGCCAATTGTTCTGGAATTTTCAAACGGACATATATGAGAATGATGAGTATCAGAAATTCGAAAAAAGTACTCACAATGTAGGGAGGAGGTCGCCGGTTATTTCCTCGCCCCAGAGATGATTCTACTAATGCTGTTAAGGCGATTGCCAAAATGATCAAAACTGTAGCCCTCATTTTTATTAGCTGTCTGAAAAAATTCGACCATTTATAAAGTTTAGATCTTACCTACAACCAAAGTTTGGCAAACTCTTGGAGTGAAGCAATCTTACCTTTTTCAACTGCAGGGTCTATATGTTGCTATAGATCTCGACTGTGCTCTCCACTTGACAATCATCTCATTATATAGCCGAAAAAGAATAAAATGATAAGGTCGGGGAAGAACTATATTCACTTCAAGTTACATCTTTTCTGGATTCCCCTCGCTAGTAGATAGTTCGGTAGCGTGGGTGCGCTCGTGTGTGCGTTAGGTCGGAACCGGAGTATTGGTAATTCCGATCATCTGTATAGCACAGGCGGCAAAAATATTCCGTGGATAGAGAAAGCAGTAAAACCTACGGCGAGAAAGAGTAAATCCACAGAGCCTAAGGGCTTGTTGACAACTTTCGACGAGACTACTACCTTCAATGTCAACTGAAGCTACGACATTTTTTCTTCCTCTTCGGGCATGGTAGAGAAGATTTTTCAAAAGGCTCAGAAACGGGAGAAAAATTTCAATAGGTATGTTAGGGTTGTCGAAAATTGACTTTGATTTTTTTTTCGCTCCTACCACTCGAAACTTTAGGTTTTGACATTGAAGAGCTCCTCGTTCAAGGAGGACGCTGTAACTTGAAGTTCAGAGGTCGCTCAACGAAGCTTCAGGATTCTCATCTAATTTTAGCACGTAAAAAATATTGTTTCTCGTTCAAAATGATGTCAAGCAACCAAAAAATGTCCGATGTCTGTCTCTCTCAGCTTATTTCAAAGCGTGACTCATCCCCTAAACGACGAAAGGTCGTTTTTCGACTTACCTTGGTCTAATTTTTTTTTTCTGCCGTTTTTGACGACAATAGTCACCTTTTCAAGTTTACAAAGTCTCCATGGTACCAATGAGTCTCAAATGAATTGCCACAAGTATTGATTGTTGAATGAGCGAGGGGTGGTACTGATTGAGGAGTATAACGAGATATTGACAAAAAACGAAGAACAGAAGCAATGTCTCCTACAGATCGTAAAAAATCATCGACAGCTGTACCCAACGACTAACAAGAGAAATTTGTAAAAAAAAAAGTAGGTTTCGATCCAAAATGTTCATAAAATAAAGTTCTGTCAACTGAAGATTGAAAAGTGAGTTCATTTTCACACACCGTATTTTTTAATTTCATAATTTTCTTTCGTTTTTTCATTTTTCACTTCCGTATTTCCGTATCTTCAATTTAATTTAAAAGATCAGGTTCATTTTGAGACATTTTTTTATGTTTTATCAATTTTTGCAATTGGTTCTTCATATTTAAATCAACAATCAATACTTGTAGCAATTCATTTCCATTTGAGACTCATTGATACCCTGGAGACTTTGTAAACTTGAAAAAGGTGACTATTGTGGTAAAAAAAAATGGCAAAAAAAAATTGGACCAAGGTAGGTCAAAAAACGACCTATCATCGTTTAGGGGATGAGTCACGCTTTCAGATGAGCCGAGAAAGACAGACATCGGACATTTTTTGGTTGCCTAACATCATTTTAAACGAGAAACAATATTTTTTACGTGCTAATTAGACGGAAATCCTAAAGCCTCGTTGAGCGAGCGCTAAACTTCAAGTTACAGCGCCCTCCTTGAACAAGGAGCTCTTTAATGTCAAAGCCCAAAGTTTTGAGTGGTAGGAGCGAAAAAAAAATCAATGTCAATTTTGGACAATGTTTTTTAGGTCTAAACTCAATAGGCAACATATGAGCATACTTGGCGTCTCGCTTTGAAGGTCTCCCCATCTCAGGTTCTGAGAAGTGCCATTCTAAGGTGAAGTCCCGAGATTCGTCCCGAGCAACGGTCATGCATGGTCTTTTACCTGTAGTCCGAGGGAAAAGTGCCCAAGGTATCGGGTCCATTGCAATTAACTGGCTCTATGTCCAGATCATCGGCCTTACTCATAGCTCTATAGGTGTATCACGCAGTTCAGAAGTAAGTGGGATCTGAGAAAGTTCGATGCGTGAACAGCACTTTCTTATTATATTGACCTAATAGTGAATCCCCGAATTGATCGCTACTAGATCTCGCCTCTCGGGTGCAAAAGTTCAGAATAATAATCTCCATCTCTTTCATGCTCCCAGGGGCTTAAACGCTTCCAAATTAATAAAAAAAATTCCCCGAAAATTTGAGCCCTTAATATCAGCTCTGAGATAGTCTGCTTTTCCGCCAAAGTTTCTTATGGAAATAACATGGGAAAAACTCATTTCACTGATCGACGTAATGTCTTTTACGATTTTATTCTATACCTTGCATCTCGCAAAGAAATCTTGGAGCTGGTGAGCTGTTCGTAATTTTGTACAAACATATTTGGGACTTCAAGGTACGAGGAAGGAGACGGCTGACAATGCACTGCACATGCATTCATTTACAGCTCGCTCGTATATGAGACAATCCAAGCCTTTAAAAAACCTGCACGTTCTAACTTTCGGCACATGAGATATTAATCACACATTAATTAATTTCCACCCGGGAACTCCCGCAATTCTCAGACGCTTACTATGAGTTCGTCACGTAACTTGTACTATACAAGTGTGTGGCTCATTGAGACACTGATAAAGATACGATGTATCTTTTGAGTGGGGTCATAGTTCGATATGTAGGGGAAAGTCGGTTAAATTGGACCAGTTTTACAATAATTGAGTTATCATGTAATTAACAATTAACCGGTGTGCTGTGACGGAAACGGGACTTCCCCGGATTGTTCGAATGGATACTTGTCCATTTCAATGCATCGCCTCCTACTTTAAAATATTAGATGCCAGCATGGAGCAGGGAGATTGAAATCATGTGACATGGTCCAATTTTGTTGGTGGTCCAATTTAACCGACTTTCCCCTATTATTGGCATTTAATATGAATAATATAAAATTCCGAATGGCTGAGTTGGCCTAGACCATCTCATATGTGATTAAGATTATAGATTTCACCACTACAATCGTGTAACTAATATGTTTATAATTAATAGGCGTGGCTAGACTTGAAGTACTGAAAAATTTGCTAATTGACATTGTTTGTTGAAAGTAAAATTAATGCTAATTGCAGGTCAGGGTATATCGCTGCCATTTTACACTAATGAAATTC
Organism: Tenthredo livida; assembly: GCA_963992785.1. NCBI lineage: Eukaryota > Metazoa > Arthropoda > Insecta > Hymenoptera > Tenthredinidae > Tenthredo > Tenthredo livida. Next base: position 10,203,992 of record OZ023073.1, read on the forward strand.
TTCATACGACGTCTTACTCCTGTTTTGTTGCAACATAAACATTATCAGTGGCTTTATCCAAATAATCGAAAGGGGAATCCAGTGAATTTTTACGTGGTACAATATTATCTGTGGAAGACTGTTCTTCCCCAATATTATCATCCACCTGCCCCAGATATAAAAAACAGATGTTCGGTGAGAGGAAAGCACAGTCAAGTTCCAAAGACAAACCAAGTTGAAACAGGTAAGATACGTACTAGATCCATTCCTACAACTGTACGAAACTTTGAACTACAAAATAGACGATGAATAGAACTTGAGTGATCTGACATTATTAGGGTGGTCATTAAGTTGGGATGAAAGATAGATTTGCCGGGCCGCTCCCCAAATGGAATCCAAATAACTAGAAAAAAAAAAAATCCCTGCCAAGTTTGGGTTTTTAATATTAATATCAACCCGACCTGCAAGACGACGAAACTTTCAAGTGCGAAATTGTATTTTTTTTTTTTTAATCTAAGCTCTGAATTTTCATAGCTTGACTTTTCTTTCAGAAAATTAGAGAAAATGAGGGCAGCAGCTCTGGTTATTTTGGTAATCGCCCTAACGACGTTGGTAGAATTGTCTATTTTGCAATATGTAACTTCTTTGCATGCAGAATATTTGTCATTGAGTCGTATACCTCGTTAGCACAGACCACATACGACATTGATGGACTTCATAGCATGCAACCCGCATGTCATTCTCCAGACGATTGATTTCAAGTTGCTTATAACCAGGCGTACAGATAAAAAAGTAGTTCGTCATTTTGACTGCGAGATGGCGATACTGTTTCGTTAGTCGTTGGAGTGGGAGCAAGGACGTGACCTTGAATTTGACCTTGACCTTAGCTGGCGGCTCCTCTTGGGAAGTCAGTGGCCCTCGTGACGTCAGAGAGTTCGTATGGGGTCGCGTTAACGAGATACGACTGTTAAACTTGTGACAGGCATCGTAATAGAAATACATACTATGAACACAGAGAAATTGTCGCAAAATAGAAAACGTACTTATCGATGGAAAAGCATTATTCTTGTTTAGTTTTTTGAATAATTTATTGAGTGAAAGTAATATTTCAACGATTTCAATGATTGAACTTACATCGGAGTCCAGCACGGACTTTGGTTCAATCGCAACGAACGAATGCATATCGAACTCATGTCAGTCTTTGTAGAATTATTATTTCATTGACAGTATATATATGTGTAACTATGATACGAATGTGATTTTTGTTGTGACAATTTGTTCAGCGATAAGCAAATGAAGAAACTCAATTAATTGCGATGGGTAGGTATACATCAGGGTGGTCGTTAAGTTGGGATGACAAATAAATTTTCCGGGCCGCCCCCCCCCCCCCCCCCCCCCCAAATCGACTCAAGATCAATCAAAACTAATCCTGTAATTTTTTTCAGATTTTTATGTCAACGCTTGACCTTTGACCACAGAGGATGAACTTTTCTATTCAAAATGCATGGTGTTTCGCGATCTTTCCAGTCATTATTTTACTGCAGGGCTAATTATGGACGTAAAAATTTGAAATTCTCACAAATTGGTCTACGAGAATGCTGCCGCGAGAAAAAAATTCCCCCCCCCCCTCTGCCTTCAAAATTTTGTACGGGTTATCCCATGCCAATGTAATGATATTTATTTTTTCCAATTTCATCGAATATTGTTCAGCAACATTGAAAATACAGTCCGATCTCTCTATAAACCCTCCCAAGCCGCCACGGGGAAGAGTTTTTCCAAGAAATGAGGTACCCCCACTTTGCCTACTTCGCTATTCGCACCAATGGTTTTCCGTCTCTTTCTTTCCTCGTGCAACTATGTCTTAATAGGCGGAGTGGGGGAACGCTGCGAGCGAGAAACTGGGGAAGCGGGTTTATTGGGAGCGGGTTTATTGAGAGATCGGACTGTATATGTTTTTCGATGTTTGAACAACATTCGATGGAAATAAGAAAGAAAAATCATCATATTGGCATGGAATAACCCGTACAAAATTTTGAAGGTATAAGGGAAATGGCAATTTTCTTGAATTTAATCGCTCTGTACATAACTAAAAGCCCGCATTCTTCATGATCAATGTTCGTATTGAGAATGATGATCATGCATATGTATTGTATATCATTTTGCAATTTTTAAGTTATCACTCAAAATAGGTACCTATAGGTATGCGTGTGATTTTTATCTCATCTACACCGATTTTCATTCGCAGTGGCTCCGATGAGCGCATATCTACTGCATAGTTAATTAAGTTGATGGTTTCTAACAAGCCGCGATAACCCCGATAACTGGGGCCAGGCATGAACGACATCACGTGTTTGGTCAGCTTAGGATCTGAATAGCTTCAAACGACTGAATGTCGTTGACTGCAGTTGTCACAAGATTTTCTGTTTTACTTGAAAAATGAATAAAGTTATTTCACTCTGTGCACTGGTTTCCATATTATGTCTGTCCCATGTTCGAACAGAGCTAAGGGTGACCCAGGTCCAAGTGGTAAGTTTCAACGGCCACATTCCATGCTGATCTGTTTCTGTAAGTTAATATTAATACCACGTCACAAATCAGCATCGCATTCAACTTGAATATCACCGAAATTTTACATATAAATCTGGGAAAATTGTGGAATATAAAAATTCTAACAGCTGTCATCCTGTGTGTTGTGAATTATTTCTATAATCATGCAGGTCTTTGGAGACATATAAATGAAAATCCAATGTGGTTCCGATATCACCGTATTCATTCGAAAACGGTGTGTTTCGAATTCCCAAGACCTTCCAGAGATTATTGTCTATATTCGTTTCTCGTTTCAGTTATTCAGACATGGGGACAGAACGCCACGTCTGCCCGAGATGTATCCCAAAGACATCCATAGTCCATCAGAGTACGAACCATGGGGCTTTGGCCAGTTGACTAATGTGAGTTACTTGAACGCGTCAGACCTCGCTTTTGTACATTTACATATCAGTGATTTGATAACTAGAAAGTTATCAGTCGAATAAGTTGAAACGAACGTTCTTCCATGTAAATTATTTGTTTTCTATCTAAATACGACGAAATAAATGTCATCATGATCCGAATTTGAAGACAGGGAAAATGCGCGCTTACCAAATTGGCAGAGTGTTAAGGACGCGGTACCAAGAGCTGTTGGGCATGATGGATGTTGCCAATGCAGATGTATACGCCGTCAGTACAGACTCCGACCGGACGAAGATGTCTCTTCAGCTGTTACTGGCAGGACTTTTTCTTCCTTCGGAAACGCAGATGTGGAATCCTGAATTACCGTGGATCCCGATTCCCACACATTACGTACCCCAACCACTAGACATATTAATGAAAGCGTATTTGTGTCCGCAGTTAGTATACACGTACTACATCAGCTGAACCTTCCGTAATGTTCACCGCAACATCTTCAACTCTGATTATCCTGATTTTTTTTTAAAAGCAAGATATTAAAGTCAGCCTCTGTGATAATGAAGAGGGCAACCTGAGATCGACGACTTTCCTCCTTATTTTATTCTATAGATTCGAAAACGCGGTTGCCGAAGTACTGCAGCTTCCGGAGGTGAGAACAAAGATCGCCGTGCACAACGATCTCTTTAATTTCCTCACGGTCAAGACTGGTCTGAATATCACCGACTCGTACCAAGTCTACGAAATCTACAATCTTCTAGTATCTCAGGTAAGATGATTTCAAGTTTTTGCAAATATCACACGAGCGGTTAAGAATTAAACGGTTTCCTTGAATATATGGATGTGACTCGACTCGATAACAAACTTTTCCCAATCGTAGAAAGCAATGAACTTGACTTCACCGGATTGGTGTACGGACGCCGTTTTTCGGGAAATTGGTCAAGTTGCTACCCTACAATACGAAATATGGTCCTATACGACACAGATTCGAAGACTACACGGTGGCCCGATGATCAGAAAATTCATCGAGAATATGCACCTCAACGGAGCACAGAGGAGTCCTCGAAAGATTTATCTGTATAGCACTCACGACTCAACAGTTTCTGCTTTTTTACAAGCTCACGGTATTCTAGAATCTCAAATACCCTTTGGCACAGCAGTGATATTCGAACAGCTTCAGGACACTGACGGAAATCATTTCGTCAAGGTGCGAAATTTTCGCGGTACAAATTCACGGAAGCCTTCTGTAATCTCTCTTTTCTTCGAAATACATATTCTGATACCCCTGGTGTTATTCCATATCATCCAGTTACGTACATTCATCACATAAGCCATGTCACTCTTCATGTCGACTTGGTATTTCCTTCCTTCATATCATACCTATTAATAGTATATTGTGTGCCGAGGAGGCAAAGTGGGTCTTTTAACGCCGAGCGTATGTAAGTTTGCAATACGAGTCGAAGACGAGAATCAGAAAGCTCAGCAAGCCTTGCGTTTCCATCTGTATACCTATATCGTGCCTACATCGTTCCTACATGCTATTTCTTTTTTTTTTTCTTTTCATTATCAGCTAGTACTGTGGACCGGCGTGACCGAGCAGCTAAGACCACTTCGGTTACCTGGCTGCGAAGATGTTTGCCCAATTGCAAGATATTTGCAACTAACTCGCGAAGTAATCCCTTCCGATGAAGAAATGGACTGTCACTGGAGGCGGCTGAGCGCTCGCCAGCTTCGATGTATATTCGACGAAAAGATTAATTGCGACTGAAAAGTCAGATTGAATATATATTTCAATTGCCAACGTTGCTGGTTTTTGCGAATCAAAAACCGGAAGACCTCCGTATTATTGTAGCTTTCAAAGTTTGCTTTAATAAAGTCGTCACGTCACTTAATTCTACACATTGTTGCCCTTTTCTATCCTGATGAAACTCCCCATTCTCAAAATCGAAAAAGAGACGAGAGGAAAATAAAGATCTTTTGAATACAGGACCGTGATGACAGTGCAAAAAAAAGTATCGTGAATTGTCACAACAAGTTCACAATCTCTGACCAAAAATAGTATAATACGTTCGTGTTACTAATATACAGATAGAGGGGTTTATTCAGGTCCGCCACGGGGGGGGGGGGGGGGGGGGGGGGGCAAGCGGGCTGATCGCCGCGGACTAACGTATGAGAACACGAAGTACCGAGCCCGGATATTCGTATAGTTAAATTGAACTGCAGATTTTGCGCACACGTCCTCAACGCTCCTTATGCAAATTACTCAAAATAGCATATGAAATAAGATGAGTGGGTAGGTGGTCCAAAAAATATCTTACGTGTTATGAAGCAGAAATATGCGATTATTTATTTAAAAAATTGGTCTCGAATTTGATTAAATATTGGTTGACATTGATGAACATCTCGCTATAACTTAAGTTCATTTTCGCTGATCGATTTCGTTTTTGAAATCCGATTCAGTTGATCCACGGAACTACCGGAATGTGACTCCTACTCCGACAGTCCCGGTCGGATCCTGACCCGGGGACTTTTGTACTCCGGCTGATAACGACACTTTTCCATTTTTGTTCTCGAGTACCGTGTGCTCGTAGCCGAGGCCGTAGGAAGGACGGTGATCTCCAGGACCGTCGATAATCTTGTTCACGCTGGCGCTAACAGTGCCCTGAGGAGTTGGATGATAAGTACCTTGTAATCCAATAGTTGGCTGCTGCACAGTTAACCTCGAGCCATCCGGAATCAATTGTGCCGAGGCTCTTGCGTCGAGTGTTCCACGGTCAGTGTCGATCAATCTTCGCCCATAGCCGACGTTGAGGCCACTACTTCCTGCTGGACCGAAGTTAAAGCTATTCCGAGAGGGGGGTTCTGGAAAGTTGAAAGTTGGTCGGGGAGCTGACGGGAAATATCCTCCTGATCCATAAGGACTTGGAGCTGGGGGATGATAGCTGAAGTCACGGCCTCCGACATTAGAAAAGCGACTAAATCCGCCTCCGAATCCTCCGAATCCTCCGAATCCCTGGGGTTCTGGATTCGCCGATCTTTCGAATCGGGTCTGAAATGTTGAAACGGAAATGACACCCGAGGGTTTCCAAAAATTTCATAGATCAGGGAAAGTTTAAAAAAATACTCACAATGTATCCTGGACTAGGATATGATTCAACCAGCGCTGTTACAGCGATTGTCAAGATTATGAGAACGGCGGAAGTCATTTTCGTTAGCTCTCTGAAAAAAAAGTACCATCCGTGACATTTGAACATCTATTTTCACGTATTGCTGTGAATGGGTTAATTATTGTGTGGCTTCTATATCACCCAATCTTGACTTACGTTAAAAGTTTGGAGAAGAGTTGGAGTGAACTTATATCTTACCTACTTCAGCTGCAGGGTGTGTGCTGCTTCAGATCTGGACTGTGCTCTTCATTTGAGGAACGTCTCATTTTATAGTCAAGAAAACTGGATGATAACGCCGGGGAAGAACTCTTCACTGCCATATCAAATCTTCACTGGATTCCCCTTTGCGAGTACATAGTTCAATAAAGTGCACGCGCTATTAATCATCTTTAATTGCTTCAAACTTCTTTTAAGTTATCCCAATAATAGGTATGTATGTTAGACTGTTTAAAAAAACAAAGTTTTTTTTTTTCACTCCCCATCGATGAGGCAGTTGGAGGCGGACATAGCGAAGAATTTGCACCAAAGCAGTAGTGATGCCACAAGAGAGCAAGAGAAACAAGACAAGACAAGAGAATAGTTACAAGAGACAAGACAAGACATACAATTTTCTCTTGTTTGGTTGGACATGACAAGACAAGAGAGTCTCCAACAAGAGACAAGAGAAAACAATATTTGAGACAAGAAATAAAATCCACAAACTTTCGAACGACAGATAATTTATTTAAAAAAAAGGTACTTGAAGTTATAAAGTTTGTGTTTTATAATTGTTCAATGAGTTTTTTTTTTTTTCTCAATCGTAGGAGATAACGGCGAAGAAAACCATGAATTGAGGTAGACGCATAGACAAGAGAATACAAGACAAGACAAGAGATATCTTTCTCTTGTTAATTTGGAACAAGACAAGACAAAAAATGTCTCTTGTCGATGACAGCAAGACAAGACAAGAGGACTGTCTCTAAATTACGAGACAAGACAAGAGGAGTGCGAGTCTTGCCTTGTCTTGTCTTGTGACATCACTACAAAGCAGGTGTTAAACCGATTTTTTTTCGGCTGGCACCAAGCATTTTCATTTTTTCTATTCATTTAACATGGGAATTTTTTTCTTCTCCGCTTTTCTTCGACTGCACCATTCAAAAAATGTCCGAAACTACTATAATTTGGGGAACGTATGGAGGAATGTTACAAAGATATTTCTATGTGAAGATGCATGAAAAGAAAATCCATATGGACAAACAGACGTTTATTTCAGATCATATAAACGTTACATTGAAATTCTCGTGAAATTCCGCTCAAATCATATTTTAATATTACTATTGTTACTATTATTATTATTATCATTATTAATATCATAATAGTAATATTAAAATATGATTCGAGCGAAATTTCACGACAATTTCAATGTAACGTTCATATGATCTGAAATAAACGTCTGTTTGTCCATATGGGTTTTTTTTTCATGCATCTTCACATAGAAATATGTTTGTAACATTCCTCCATACGTTCCCCAAATTATAGTAGTTTCGGGCACTTTTTGAATGGTGCAGTCAAAGAAAAGCGGAGAAGAAAAAAATTCCCATGTTAAGGGGCACCACTAGTGTGACCGCCTAAAAACAAGGTGATTTTCGGGAATTTATTGAAAGAAAAGTATCTCATCGAATGATTTGAAATTTTATGGATGTATTTGTGTATAAAGTGTATATACACAGTAATTTTTTTGTTAAAAAATATTCAATTTTCAGCGACTTATGCCATGTCTCCCGAGTCACAGAAAAAAAAGTTCTCCCATTGCTGCAGTGATTCCGGCCTTCAGAATGCCTCAAATCAAAAAGTGAAAAAAGTCCGTTAAACTAGCAAGTATTGCCCGTACAATGACCTACGCGTTTGGAAAAAATTTAAAATCTAACAAAATGGCGGAGTTTTGAAAAAAAAATTCGAAATTATGCGTCAATTCTAATGGTTTTTTGCATGGCAAATTGACATTTTTTACCTAATCGAAAAACTGGTAGGTCATTGTATGGAAAAACAAATACTAATTACGCTTAAAAAAATTTCGAGTCGATCGGATGATTTGTATTCGAGTTAGAACTGCAGTAAATTTCAAAAATGTAGTTTTGAGAAAACCGCGTTCAAAGATGAAAGTATTGATTTCATTGTTATAAATCGATAACATTGTACGAAAGGTTTCACAGGTTTATACGTGCATATACATATCTGCCTATCTGGAGGTCCAGAGTAGCATCCCTAATACTATTATACTGATTACAATGCCGACAGAGCCCGAATAATAGCTCAGGTACGGCCCCCCAGCTTACGCACGTTTCTGTCTGACAAACAGCTTCTCTTTGGGAGGCTGTAGTTGAAAAACTATTTGGAATCCGTACCTGAAATTTGAGTATATTATTTTTGGAGGTATAGACCATCGAAAAATCGAAAGAAAAAAAAAATCGATTTTTTGAAAGTGTCACACTAGTTGTGCCCCTTAAGGCCCATCCCTAGTCGCCCACCTCCTTTTGGTCGAAATGTGTTACATTTCGATTATTATCCGAGCCCAGGCGTCGAAACTGCAAAAAAGAGATGCTTAGCGCAACTTCTATTTCAATTCCGAACACATACGTCCAAAAAAATGTTCGTTTCGTGCGAATTATTCAAATTCGGATAATTTCGTAACAATGTAAAATCGATCTGTAGACTCTATTTTCGCACGAAACGAACATTTTTTTGGACGTATGTGTTCGGAATTTAAATAGAAGTTGCGCTAAGCATCTCTTTTTTGCAGTTTCGACGCCTGGGCTCGGATAATAATCGAAATGTAACACATTTCGACCAAAAGGAGGTGGGCGACTAGGGATGGGCCTTAAATGAATGGAAAAAATGAAAATGCTTGGTGCCAGCCCAAAAAAAATCATTTTCCCACCTGCTTTGGTGCAAATTCTTCGCTATGTCCGCCTCCAATTGCCTCATCGATGGGAAGTGAAATGAAAAAACTGTTTTTTTTAAACTGTCTAATGTATGTGCTACTCAAGTGGTAACACCATTACTTCAATGAACAAAAATACAAAGGTGTTTTTCACCACGAAGAAAGTAGAAAAACCTATGTCAAAAAAAAATGTTGAGTAATACGCGTGTTATCCATAATTCAAGGATACACTGTAAGAAATAATTGTGAATTTACAACACATTTACTACACAAAAGTGTTGCACAATTACAAATGCGGCGTAGCAAAGTAAATTGCTAAGCTTGTTCTATAAATTTACAAATAAATTCTTGATTTTACTGAACTTTCATAGGAAAAACACAAAATTGTATTTGAATTCGCTAAATTGTTTAGTAAATTTGAAGTATTTGTGAATTAATTTTAGGAAAATGTCTTGTAAATTTACTACTAATGTATTGGAAGTTTTATTCAGACACTGTATCGGAATTTTGTGGGCGAAATTTTTAACAGTGTAGAAGAAATAAGAAACTATCTCCGATTTGGGTTTCAGGTTGCCAGGGCCTGGTTGAAGTTCCGAATTTCAAAAGTCCCAAACGGTAAACATTCCGAATTTGAATATTACCGACTCACAGTTTTTAGGAAGGGTATTTTTTTAGGAATTCTACATAGCCGATTCCAGAAGCTTTGAAACGTATAGAACAGCGGAGTTTCAAAATTGCGGAAGGTGAAGATCCGAAAGGTCCAAATTCCGAAACGTGCAATTACCGCATTATATGCAATAAGTGGTCAAATTGATCGTTCTAAAATGTAGTATACTATATCGGAAAAAAGGTTTCAAAACCCTATCGACGATTTGTGACATCGAAGTTATCGATCGAACTAGACGAAATGCATTTTCCCGAAAATCGAGAATCACACTCCTCCCCCCCCCCCCCTCCCCCTCCCCTCTCCACAAAGTTTAAAAAAAGAAAACCGCTGCCCCTAATTAATTCCAGGTAAATCCTAAACATTGAAAAATTTACAGCGTGTAAACGAGTAAATTTTCAATTCAAATTTTGTCAGCATCGATGTTGCGAATTTGAAATTTCCCGCGTTGTTAGATCGATTATTCGATTGTCGACGTAGTAAAGGGTAATAGATCGATAGAACATTTATCTAATGTCATACCGCCTTGCTGACGTTCGACTCAAAGATGGCGTTGATGAGTACGCCATGTTTTTTGTGATGTTCGCGCATTAGGAAAAAAATTTTTTCTTCAGAATCGTAATTCGTATAAGCAAAATGGCTGATGATGATCCGTGGTTATTAAAAGAAGACGGCTATTTGAATCTAGATACAGAGTGCAAGAGTATAATATATCATCCAAATTTAAATGTGGTTTTAATAACGACTGGCACTGCCAAGGTATTCGTGTTTGATGTCAACTCCGGGGTAATACTACAGAAAAGTTCCTTGTCGGGTAAGCCCCTACCTCGTTAATTACCCTATATTGCCTAAAAATTTTCGCGATACCTGCTATTGACTAACAATACGAAATCGAACCAATTACTATCTAACCCAACATGAATTACTAAACGTCATTCACACACTCGCCATGGTCAAGGTCGTTTATTCCACGACATGTCAGACGCGTGATTCGACGTTAGTGTTAGTTTTTTTTTTTTTTCCTTTTTTTTTAATTTTTTTATCCTCATACCGTCGACGAGACAATATCATGCGACGATATTCACACCATACCACGAGTTCGGAATATTGCTCGTCCTTTTCCTTCAATTTCCCAAAGATTTCTGTCCCCAATTCTTCATCTACACTTCACACGATCGTCTCAACCAACTCGTCAATTTTCATTGTCACTACTTTTTTCTACCTAGACTAAAACGATGCGATATCACTACTCTACCCCCCTTTATTTCAGTCTTATTAATTAAACCCACAAATCTTGAGACTATTCGGCACTAGTCTATAGTCTGAGATTAAGATCGCATCAACATGTGCTAAACAATCTGGAAGAAAGCCGATGGCTGTTCTTTGTGGACATTGAAAAGTAGCGTAAAACCACAGCGCACTCGACGTTCCGCAACAAATATAACTTTCGATATAACGAAGCAGCTTTCTTAGGCTTCTTTACATGCCACAGAAAATTGCTCTGTTATCATCGATCGCTGAACTATATCACTTGCAGAAAGAAGTTGGTCGTCGTTTCAATCATTTCTATTCATAAAGAATTTATAAATGAATGAAATGATAAACCGATTCCTTTCAATGCGGGGAAGAGAAATGCTCCAATTTTCATGTATACTTACCAGGAGAATATCGCACCTCAGGTTCATCGATATTGACCAAATTTATAGAGGTGTTTCCTTGAGCCAAAATATCAAGTATCTGCTGAATAACTCTCCGGAATGGGGCCTTACTCTATCAATTTACTTGAATGTACAATAAATTATAATACATTTATAAATATCCAGCGCAATGTAGAATCTCATAACGCAGCACTAAAACTGATTATTTCTTAGCAATTGGGGAAAACCCAGGTTACGCTGATTTCTATTGTATATTTAAGTAAATTGATAGAGTAAGGGCCCATTCCGGAGAGTTATTCAGCAGGTACTTGATATTTTTGCTCAAGGAAACAGCCCTATAAGTTTGGTCAAGATCGATGAATCGGAGGTGCGATATTCTCCTAGTCAGAGATGAATTCCAATATTATAAGTTCAGCCCTACTCCGAGTATATTCCTCCCTAATTACAGCTGATCAGAAGAAAATTTCTCTATGAGTTTCTGTAGCTGGATTTTGACCCGTAATTAGTTCCTATTGAACAAATCAGGAACATGTATTAAGTCTTGGATGTATTATGTTCTGTTAGTTGCGTTTCACATTCCAATGTATAGTTGAATAAAAAGAGAGTGATTCAAATCTCATATTATCTCTCCAACTGTTCTAAGAATTATGACTATTGCCCCATGCTGTACCACAGTATAGATGTATTTATCACTCTGCATGCCTTGGCGGTCAGCATCTTTGATAAACGAGATTCCTGCTACGAATATGATACCTGTTTTGCAAAGAGAACTGCTTAGGCCTCTCTCTCTCTCTCTCTCTTTCTTTGTCTCTCGCAAGTAGAGGCTGAAGAAATAGTCTTAGATTTTATTAAACTCATTCAAGATATATGAGAAGGATTGTGTTTTATTTCCTCATAGGTAAATCTGAAGGAAAAATAAATGGGGTATATTTAGCAGAAGGGATAGACAAAGTACTGTATACAGATGGCCGGGGTATTGGTGTACGCAGCGATTACAACGGGGTTCTTTTACTGGACACAATATTGCAAACCCCCGTATCTTGCAGCGAAGACATAATAAAACTAGAGCTTTTACTAAGCGAAGCAATTCTGTTACACCTATGTCTAAGATGCGTAGAATTGCCCGGGGTCGATCACGTTCAAGAAGTGCTTCAAGAATTGTCAGGAAAAATTGTCGCTGCTCAAGCAACCCAGAAAAAGGGAATTAAAGCACAAAAAGTTAGTTATTCTATTTCAGTGATAAAACGCTTAGGTCCTAATGCAGCTGAACATTCAATTAAATATTTCTTAACTTGAACAAAACTTTCCACAGTGGAATACGGTATGCCTAGAGTTACCTCATGGGTCTCTGAAGTTGGTATGCTCAGGCTTGGTAACAGAACTAAAACGCCAAAACAGGCATATCCCCGCATTGCCTATCGCTTCCGCTATCAACGAACAGCTAAATGGCCTACTACCAGGTTTAATATTGGAAGGTGGTCCGGCGGACAGAGCACTTATGTTCAGTGAAGCGGCTCGGCGAGATACATTTTCTAAATGGCCTCACATGAATTATAAGTGAGTCGAATAAGAATTTCACTCCTAATTGATGTCTAATATCAGACTGTGAATGATGTGACTCTAAAAGAATGCATGAAATAGTATTAGCAATTATATTAGGAATAAATAGTTGATTTTCATACAACAAATGACAATATCAAGAAGAGAAATGACTTCCAGATGGGCATTGCCTGACCAAATGGCACAAGCTGGCTTCTACCATCAGCCAAACTCTACGGGTGATGATAGGGCCATGTGCTTCACTTGCAACGTCTGTTTGGTATGTTGGGAACCAACGGACGAACCATGGTCAGAGCACGAACGTCATTCACCTAATTGTCCGTTCGTTAAGGGAGAATACACACAGAATGTACCTCTATCAGTAGCTCTAGCCACGGCGCCTGCCATAGAGTCTGGTGATAACGTGGAAATAATTAGCACAACAAACGTCACTGGTCTTGCCGCGACCGCTTCGCACAACGGACTCGTCAATGTGTGGAACGTCAGTAATCAGTTGAAAGTAAGAAATTTCTTGGACTGGTGTATACGAGTGTTGAAAATACTCATTACCAAGTAAATCCGTTCCTCTTTTTTGCAGAAAGAAGTATCCTTCTTTGTCACCACGAACGATCAGAATTCAACAAACAAGGAAACTGTGCAGTTTCACGCTGCGAGAAACTTGGCAACTCCATACCTGCCCAGTCTCGGTTCAGAGACGGATACCTTATCGGATTACAAGTCGTTAGGGTCTCAAAGACTGCAGCTGACTGCGTTGTCAATTGCTGGAGGTCCTAAGCCAGAAGCTGAAGAATCTAGTAACATGAGTACGACGGTATCGGCGACTCTTATCGAGACAACAACGGCTGGAATCAGGCCGTGTTTGATCTGTGGTGTCTCAGTGACAACCAATAACACACAGCAAATAAGAACTTTGGAAAACGTGTGGGCAGCATCGACCGATCTAGCTCCAGCTTCCTCTCTAGTTAGAGCTATGAACAGCGTTAATAGCGCGGCTAGCGATAGTCTAGACATTATGAAGGTGGCGGACAGATGCACACCGTCTAGATCACACTATTTAATTCTCTATGATTTCTACCACAAGATTGACGTATCGCAATCCGCCAAGACAGATAAGACCAAAGATTCTAAGACAAAGAAGGTCTTGTCTGGTACGGGCACTAGCGCAAGCTCCAACGGGGGTCGTCAGGAGAGTTTATACCAGGAACTATTTCTTAGTAAATTTTTGTACGAGGTTCCAGTCATCGAAGACGTTATAGAAGACGTTGTCATCGAAGACTTTGACGAAATGAATGTCGGAGCGCATTTTGACGCTCTTACTGCTTCATCGTCAAACGGAATACAGTGCTCAACGCCTATCAATATCGCCGTTCCACCGACCTCGACCTTTCCATTCGACGCCAATTTCAACCCAATCAATTCTTCTGAACAGTTCGCATCCACTTCCGACATAACTGGGCTTAACAAAAAGACACTTGACCTTATGAAGGGCCTGAAAACAGAGCCTGTTGTTATACAAACAGTTTCTATAGACGCCCCAGATCTACAGAGAGTAACTTACGCCGTTCCTTCCAGAGACGGAAGGCATCTTTACGTCGCCTTGTGCCCTGCGCCAGATATAGCGCTAACAGATCCGCCCCCTACTTCAAATGCTAATCAAATGGACATCGACGAAGAGAGCGAATTCTTACCGCCTAAAAGCTACATGTTTTGGGACCAGAACGAAGTCGACTCGTCTAAGATGATTAATGGGGAGGTTCATAACAATCAGAGCAAAAGTGGCGCGCTTTTACTCGTATATGCTTTTGACCTAACTGGTAAAGTCGTGAAACTTTTACCGGAGCCGGTAGCAAGGCGGGAAATTCCACTCAGCCAAATTCCAATCGAACATGTCTTGCTACCACTTCAAGAGAAAAACCGATCACGGTCGCTTTCTTCTAGTTCTAATACCGTCACTTCTCCATCATTTGTCGAAGAGCCTAGAGGACAGATTGCTCTGGTATGCAAAGATGGTGTTGTCAGACTGCTGGATCTCAACGATCTGAAAACTTCATCGGAAGCAAAAATTGAAGGAACCAAATTCATCTCTGCTACCTATTGCAATAGTGAGTTGATTGAATTCCTTGAGTCATCAACACACAATATAATGCCACCAATATTTCTCCGTCTTATTCAGGTCTGGAAAGATTATGCGTATGCACAAGCGAAGGTGCGCTACATTTCTTCGCTACAATGGAAGAGGAGGATTCTACAGAAGAAAAAGAGGACATTGACGATGTGAATATGGTCACCGAAATGGGATCCAGTAATAACGATCACCTCGCTCCTAGTACCTCTACGAGTTCAGTTACCTATCAGTGTGTATATTTCATTTAATTCCTAACTTTACATACTTTATGAGTTATTTATCACTTGCGTTTTCGATCTATTACAGAGATTCTGTACTGGCGCATCGAATCAGTCTTTCATATTCGGACCTGAGAACGCTTTACGAGTTGACAAGATTCGATCGTCATTCACCCGCTTATGGAGCAACAGTACCGCCCTGTTGGAGTGAAATGATGCAAGCTCAAAGGCAGCGTCGTCACCCCCAGCATTTACATCAATCAGAAGATCAGCACCATACGAGGACTTGGCGTCTCCAAAATGACGCGTAAGTGGAGTTTTTCCCTCTCAAATCGTTATCCAAGAAAAATAAATCGCCAAATTTCATTTTCAATAAATTTTTCAGTACAACATGGGACGAACACGTGTTTGAACTAACTCTGCCTCGCGGTGCTGCGGGCAACATTGGACACGTTGACGTAAGATTCAGCCTCCACTCGCCTTGCCCCGAACTTCCTACAATCCAAGTCACTTTGCTAAAGCAAAACATAACTGGAATCGGTCATCACAAGTCTCCGTTAACTCCCGTTGACGAGAGGATAGACTTCAGTATTGGCAGCGACGCACAAAAAGGCGAAAATCCTGTAACCACTGATGAATATTTGAGGCAACATAACACAGAGATATTATGCGGACCTATTAATCTACAACAATGCACAGATCTATCCGATCATTCTGGATGTGTTACTCTGACCAGTCCCAGACTGTTTCGCTCCAAAGCCAGGACCATTCTTGTTCATATTAAGGCTCTCATCGATCCGGCAAAAGATGGAGTGAGTTTAATTGAATGAGGAAATAAAAGATTGGTATAATTTCTCAGAGCGTAATTCTCATATGTACTTGGTGTATATTTTTTCATTCAGGCTACTACCAAATCCAGGATAAATATTATGGAAACTAAACCTCCGACTTCTAAGAAACTGAAAATTGGTGAAGCGGGACCACTTCTACCCGGAGCTACAGTTGAACGGCTTGCCGCTAGCGCGAATAAGAAATTAGAATACTATATCGGTAATACTATTTAAATATATCAATGAAACTCTTATCGATAAATTGATAAACAACATTCATTCGTTCTAACATCGAATTGTATTAAATTGATTTTACAGGCTGCGATTGGATTCATGAAATATCCATCACTGTTAGATCCGTTCATTCTACCAGCGTATCAAACGAGAGAATACAACGTTGCGCAATGCTCGAATCTAAGACATTCATTGATAATATTCTTAACGTTGCTTGCCTCCACGGTACAGATAAGTAAGTCAACTATACCGGTGGATGAATCAAAGCATATTAAATGTTATCGTAATAAGATAAGACGTATGATTTTTTATTTTCATATCGAGTAGAGAAGAGAAAGTTCTTTTTCGTTTTTCTTTCTCTCAAACTATATTTGAAGAGGTGTAGTCAGTCTTAGGATGAAATATTTGTTTTTGGAATTTTGAAACTGTTTTTTTCTTTTTTCTAGGTCACCCGTAGTACAGTCTCTCGCATTAGATATACTCATTTGGGTAGTAGCTATTCGGTTGACAAGATTAAGAATTAATCCAGAAGTTAAAAATGTACAATTAGAAACAATACGATCTGTACAAACGAGACTTTTGGACTTGTTACGTACTTGTCTTCTACATGCTGGCAGAAGTATTGCACATAAATGTGTTAAGTTGATTGTATTGTGCAGCGAGTAAGTATTTTTTATACTAAATTCAATATAGGTACCTAGCATTTGTATTGAAGCTTCTCCAAACTAATAACTTTAAATTCTCATTGAAATAATGATTTTTTTTCTTAGGGGTCTTCAGAACTTGGACGAACCGTCTCCTCATTCATTCGACGAGTCGGTTCTCTCGGTTTTAGTTACTCTACTTCCTTCGGTAGCCGGAGTTCAATGGGCTGGTTCATTGCGATGGCTGGCAGTACTCATTACCAGATCGTTAAAACACGATAGAAATCACAGCGTTGCTCAACAATGCATAAATCTGGTACAGCAAATAGCCACCGAGATGTCGAACAGAGTGAATCCCTATCATTTACTGCTCGCTACGAGGTATGCTGGTCCATATCTTCACAGAAATTACGAAACTGGATAAAAGAGTTCGGAGCTTTCAGCTTCTTGAATTTCAAAACTATCGATTCTAATCATAGATCTGTTTTTTCTTTCTTTCTGATCGTCAGGTTCGGACTATACAACACACCGTTTGAAATGGAATTATTCGACATGGAACCGCCTATGCCAGCAAAATTTAGCTCCATGCCTGTAACTTACGCGGCTGTTGTCGCCGGAGAACAAGTGGGAGCATCGGTTACGGCTACTAGTTCTGTTCACACACAGGATACCATTGATTTGCGGGACCTTTTAACACTGCCTTCGCATCCCACTAACGAACTCAAAGTTCCTAGTAAATTACGAGCTCTTTGCGCGAACAATAACATGAAGGGACTTCTCGAGGTATTCATACCTTCATTCCAAGTCGAGAGTTTGAAATTATCAAATTTTTAGTGTTATAACACTCGCAGATCCTATCTCTATATTTAAAATGACTGGTCAATTTTTGCCACACCTAATTAATCTCAGATATGTTTAGATCTCTCCTATTTATTTACTCTACCTATACCCAAACACTGTTGCTTGTAGGTAGAGCCTCTCCACTTCACTTGCCACGCAGCATCCGATGGAACTAAAATGGAGAAAATTGATCCCGGGATAAGCGCAGTTAACATTGGTACTGCCCTGTACGACAATACATCTACTAACAACAACAACAACAACAACAACAACAACAACAACCCTGTACCAGATATTAAAATAATTCATCACTCATACGTAAGTTACACTTCAATTTCTATTTTTTATATACAGAATATTATATTTTCATAACTTCACACAACACCTGTTTCATTTCATCACGTTTTTGCATTCGTTTGAATTTAATAACAAATTTTTTTAACAAACAGAGTTGGTCATTTTTTTTTTTATTTTGCGTTAATTAATAAGCATGTTGGTTCACCAATTGCGCAAGAACAAATAAAGAAAGAACAGTCGTCACGTATATAAATTTAAGAATAATTATTTATCGTTGTGTAAATTGGTTCGACATCAATTGCCGTTGAAAATGATTCATTGTAACGATACGTCAACAATTGGGGTAAAGCTGAAAGATCAATTTCGAATCTAATTGTAAGGAAAATCGATTTTAATCAACGAAGTTAATAGCGCTAGATACCTTTAGCTAGTCAGAATATTAGCGATAAAATTATAGGCCCGTTGCAAGTTGCAAATTAATTTTTATTCGAATTTGAGAAAAAGGAAAAGGAAGAACAGAAATGAAGATGATACATTTAGAAATTATTGTACATTGTAGAATTTGGATGCGGTATCGATAGAACCAGATCTTCAGGCAAAGTTGACAACGAAATTAAGTGATCTACTTAGTCAGTGTAAAGCAGAAATGTCAAAAAAACCAGCAGCTCTATTGTCACTTACACCTGACGACCAATCAGACAGTGACGAAGCTAACAATATGCCTGGTGAATTTAAAATCTGGCACAACGCTCAAAATGATGCTCCTAATCCTCTTACCATAGATTCTTCTATAACGAAAGAAAAATCATCAGTACCAAATGCTAGTACAGCTACAAACAAAATTGAGGACAACCATAACAAGAAGGTAGATTTTATTGTAGATTAGGAATTCATATTACTATATTCTATTTATTATTTTAATAAATGTATTTTTATTATTTTCAAATATCGATGACTAGGTTCATTATTTTAAGAAATTCAAAAAATTAATGGCAAAAAGGCTTAACTAATCAGGAGAATATCCCACCTCCGGATCATCGATCTCGACCAAACTTATAGGGGTGTTTCCTTGAGCCAAAATATCAAGTACTTGCTGAATAACTCTCCGGAATGGGGCCTTACTCTATCAATTTACTTGAATGTACAATAAATTATAAGTATTTATAAATATTCACTGCAATGTAGAATCTCATAACGCAGCACAAAAACTGATTATTTCTTGGCAATTGGGGAAAACCCAGGTTACGCTGATCTCTATTGTACATTCAAGTAAATTGATAGAGTAAGGCCCCATTCCGGCGAGTTATTCAGCAGGTACTTGATATTTTGGCTCAAGGAAACACCCCTATAAGTTTGGTTAAGATCGATGAACCAGAGGTGTGATATTCTCCTGGTAATAAATTATCGTAGTAGTTTGCGCTGTTTATCATAATATGAGGTATACAAACTGCATAATAATTATTTGCTTTACTTATACCCATTTCCCCGAACACAGTTTGATCAATCATTTTATTAAGTAGAATGTGGATTCGATTCAAGCATAAAATTACACAGGGCACAGTCACATTACTGTATTTTGAGTTCAACAAACTACCTAACAACGAGACTAACTAGTCTTTCCTATCTTTTCGCTTACAATGTCATTTCAAATTCACACAACTACAAACGATTTTTCAAGCATCTTCGACCTTCATGCTCTTTATATATTATACAGTGTTTTATTAGGTAGAATCGATTCCTATAAAATAAGGGCCAAGAACGATTTAGGATGAGCTCGGATCAATTTGCCATTTACTAATCACTTCAAATTTCTATCTAAGAACAATTTCCACCTCTTATTTTAATTGTCTTCGAATCACCAAATACCTTGCATCATGTTAATATCGATGAGGTTTTTTCGTTTCCTTTCTACCAATCTATCGAATAATCCTACTTGTATGTGTGTGTGTGTGTGGCTTTAAATTTGTTACTTCTCCGTTGTGTTGCTATGCATTTATTTTTGGTACCACGATAATATGAATAATATTTTAACTACATTAACAAAATCGAAATTGTTTGATGTATACATAGATTTCATCCTTATTTTAATCAATGAGTGATAATTTCACCGTTTCTTTTTATGTGTGAAAGAGTCGAGCTAATAGTCTTTATTGCCAATAGAGGCTCCGTAGTCGAACTAAAAAAATGTTCAATGCATATATTTATATTAAAATACGATTTTAGCGAGAAGACATCACCTTTCCGTGGGGCAGACTGCTATGCTGGCCTCCACAACAGGCTTTGGTAGTTGAACGAATGCATTCCGGAGCCAGACGTTTTGTTGTATTGGATTTTGGCTCCCCTGTATTGCTCACCGACCTAATGATTCCTTCGTGTAGTGATCTTGTATCATTGTCAATAGACATATGGACAAAGAGTGAGGAAAGCGATGGAACTCGTCTGGTTGTTGCAGGAGATATCGGCTCAAAGCCGCTGGTTGTTAACGATTTACAGCCACCCCCGGTCTGCCGTTATCTCAAGGTATACCAGCGCTTCGCTCCGAATGCTCATAATTTTCAAAAATTTTGATAAACCCATTCAAACCTGTCTATTCTTTGCCAGATCACGACTATAGGCCGTTACGGAATGTCTACTGCTAGATGCAAAATTCCACTAGGTATGTTTTACGGACACATGGTAGTACTGCCAGGAGAGGATTACTCGGAGCCAAACGCTTCGTACATCGGAAACGACGGCACAACGGACACAGCTTTGCACACATCCATAGAATCTCAATGTAGCATTCTTTCAGCTCTCGCCGAAGACGTCCAGTGCAGGTAGTCTTCATGTTTTATAATAAGATTGAGAAATCCCAACCAATTACTCTTGATAATTTATGATAATTTGTGTGTATAGATTCAGTCTAGCAACTGAGAGACTGAAAAGTCTTCTAGATCCTTTACTCTGCACAGAGACTCCCAACGTTGTTCATATGCAGCATTACTTACACCAAAGTAAAACTTCGAATGAAAATGCCGAACAATCGTCGTCAAAAATTCTGTCCACTTACCAGGTAACTTTCTGGACTTAGATCGACGCACCTAATTAGGGTAAATCAAATACGCACTGGTTTTTATCATAGATATACCCTAATTTCAGGAATGCATTATGTTTCAACATCAATTGAACGTCGTACGAGGCGTTTGGAGACGATTAGAATCTTGGAGAGGATCTCAACACACACCTGTACCATCTTTAGCCAGTTCACCTACCGACAAACTTAGAGTACTCGGAGAAACTTTACTCGACATTCTGCTTTATACTGTTTATGAAATCGGACCTGTGCCTAGCGTCAGTATTATTTATCTGTCTCGGGATAATCGCAAATGAAAATTTACTAACATAATGTTACATCTATTACAGATTCCTAATACACTTTGCAATGTCTTCACACCTGTTATATGCGACAAGTTCTTCCATTCCATTTGTGTTGTCACCGCTGCGCCCAGGCTACAACTTCATGCTGCTGCGTTATTGGCTCGTATGGCAGGCCATCAGGCTTGGTGGGGAGACTTCTTGGCTACTACGTTGATCAATTTGTATTCAGCTTCTTGTACTCATATCTTCCCTCAGGATAGGTGAGAGTTTTATTCATTTATCCACGTATCATTCATCATTTATCATTATCGTACGGTTTAAGCATATACGTGTCTAATTCCTAGGGTGTTTATTCTGCTGACATTCCTTGGACGTAAGTCGTTGATAGCAGGAGCTAACAAATCGTCGGTAGTAGACTCGATGGTTCGTACACTGGGCAGGCTATTGGCTCCTTTGTCAAATGGTCAAGCATCTAACACGAGTCGTTTGGATACTACGCTTATTGGATGGGTTCTTCTCTTCCTTTCTGTTTGCTTGGACACAACAGCTACTCAGCCAGTTCAGCACGAAGAAAATAATGACAAATACAAGGATCAAGGTACATTATATTATATTATATTATATTATATTATATTATATTATATTATGTTATGTTATGTTATAAGCAAAAGACTCTCTAATCTTTAACTTTTACAGTTTTATCTACAAGATGGGAATTCATTCAGGGTGAATCCGCAATGCAGAGAAAATTTGTTAGCGCTAGTCGGTCGTCGGCTTCACGTAACTATCGTAGAAAATTGCAAAAACGACTAATGCATCATAAACAACAACTGCAGGATCTTGAACAAGCCAAAAAAGCTTTTCACGCTTCTACTCAAGTACAGGTGAGTAATCATTTATTTACCTTGCCTCATAGAATTCAAGAGTTTATATAAAATTTATATAAATGTATTATTTTCAGGCTTTGTCTGCGTTGTCGTCTCAAGCTGCAACTTTATCCAGCAAACTTGAAGCTGCGTTGAAACAGCAAGAACATTTTTTTAAAAAAACACTGAAACAACATTCTGCTAAACATTTAAAAGATCTTCTTAGCATAAGACGAAGCGAATCACAAAATTTATCCAGAACTACGAGGCTACAACCACAGCCGTGTTCTAGGTAGGTCAATAGTTGGCGACTATTTCAATATCTAATTCCAAGTCCAGACTAACGATAATCTTCTTCTTATTTTCCCACGTAAAAAATAGTAAATCTGAGAACGTTGAAGCGGAGATTGAATCTACAGGGAATTTATCACATACGAATTGTTTACCGGTTGCTCGAGGTCTGGTCGCTCTGATATTGAATAACGCTGCTAATGTTGACATGTTCCTCTTGGCATGTAAAGTAAGTTTATCTCCGGATCGCCGAACCCAAATACATTCCATAATCAAACGTACGCGCTAACTTTAACTCAATCAAATCTAGGTCGTTGCGAGATTGGTCGTATCTACGCGTCCAGCGATAAGTCTAGGCGAACTTATGACCGAGGAACAACTATTCAGATTAGTCAGACTAGCAACAGGCGCATCAGACGCTGCTTGGGCTTCACATGCAGTTTCATGCCTTTTACAAGACTTGTTGGAAGGTAGAAGACCTTGCTAATCTCTTATAGAGCAGATTTAACAAGTATTGACTATTAGAATTTCAAGTACGAAGCCATGAAAGTCCATGAAAATGCTAACGTCTTTTATATTTCAACAGGCGGGAGACTGTTTCCAAAAACAGTACCACCTCACGAAGGAAGTCCGTCCGAGGAAAGCTTCGATTCTTTGGCTGCAGAAGAAAGCGGTGCCGCTGACGAAGATGCAGCAGCTGTTGCAGGAGCTAGTAGCTCCGCTACCACTTCGTTTGGGAATGAAGTTGCAGACGTGGATGCCGATGGGGACGAAGATACACAGGACAGCGTTATTGTCACTCCGGCAACCGCCTCGACTTCTAAATCTAACGGATTTACCCTGCCTTCGCTACTCGAATCTGACGATAGCGAACTCGAAGATTTTCTCGACGATATATTGGAACGGGGTAGAAATTTACTCAAAAAAGGAAACACCGTGTCCAAATTTCCTGCTTCCGCTGGCTCGGGGTAATTTCGATTAGATATTCAAGAAAATTAAAAAAAATGATTAATTAGATTCACGACAATCTTTATTCATTAACAATCCTATTTCAGAAGCATTTCTCTGGCGGTCGACGCGAGACTTGAATATGGGGTTGAAACAGGCGTGGAAATTTCTTTGAGAAGACTCTCTACTCTAGGAGCGTATAATTTACCGCTGAGTGTTAACGCTACCATACAAGTACGTATAATAATTGAGAGCCATGTATTCCAAATGTTGAATGAAAATATGTACAGTTTTAAGTTGTAAAGCTATAATCCAAAAATGATCAAATCACCAAATCAATATAACTTGTCTATAGGTTCCTGTGGAATCGAGTCGATATACACAGTCGACAACGTCTAGAAATTCTGGATGGAACGAGAGGGCTCAAGACACTTGGAATCCCAGCGACGGAGCTCCTTCGAGTCTTCGCATGCTGACTAATTGTTTTGAAAAAATATTCACAGATTTATACCTACAAGTGAGTAGGCTTTCTATTCATCGATTGAAAGCGGAGTAAGCTTTCCCGTAAAAATTCTCGTATATGTATAATAAAATGATTCTTAACATTTTTATTTTTAAATTCTAAACTCGTAAAATTTATAAACAGAATGCAGGCACGAGTCTACAACTTGTACTACAGTTATGGCTGACGCTCAACTTGGACGGTGCATCAGAACCGCCAAGTACATCGAGCACGTTCGATCCTTCTCTGTTGCCAGTGATACCTTTAAGTTCGGCGGCAATATCAGGCCTGATATCTGCTCTGTCTTGGTAATTGATTAAGTCATTAATTACTTAGCATTAAATATGCTTTGTATAACAACGTCATTCAAATCTGACTCCGTTTAGGCATCCCGGAGTCTCTCTGCGCGCTTGGTGCCTCGCTCTACAATGTCTGACCTTAGCGAGTAACCAGCCTCTGAAAACAGGAGGCGAAAGTGTAGACGTAGCTAACAGCAGTCAACCGTTGGATGGATTGGTCGGCGGTATGGCCAGCTGCATTATTAAAGAACAAAATATAGGCTCTATGTTATTACGCCTATTCTCAGGGAACGGATTGAACGTTGATACGACAGACAAGCAGTATGTAATGGTAAATCGATTTCTATTCTCTGTTGGATATTTGGGAGATTGTGAAACGGACGGAATTCTAATGAATATTTCATGCAATTTTTGTCTTTGATATTACATCAGGCGGGACCGACCGTATGCCAAGCTTTACAAGACTTCTTAATGAGACTAGAGATGCGATGCGACGTAACAACGCCAAGCAGTTACTTGGGTAACGCCTTAAAGGAACTTTTACTTTGGGTTGTTTATCAACTCGTACAACCTGGAGGTGCTCTGGTCGCTCGACGAGGTCCCCTCGACGCTCAATGCAAACTGATAACGTCTTTAATAAACTTAAACTTCGCCAACACAGACCTTGGCACTGCGATGAGTATATCGGAATGCGTGGGTGTCCTGGTTTCTACATATGTTAGGGGATCTGGAGGTGAGCGAAAGCTTTGAAAATACATTTTTCAATACTCTCTTTGAGATGTGAGCAAAAAATGATGGAAATAAATAAACTCTTCATTACAGTTGGAGCACAGTGTGGAGGCGCAGTAGATACTGGCAATCAATCCGGAGGATTCGGAGGACTGTTTGCTTGCGTTCTTGGCGGCGATGCAAGACAAGGTCGTCCCGCGTCTTGGGACACCTTGGTCGTTGCTTTGATAAAATTAGTTTGCAAACTGATACAAACTCCCCTTCCTAACGTAAGCGAAGAACATAGAATAAAAATAAAAATGTTATATCAGATATTTATATTCATTTCCAAATCAGGTACGACAAACGAGGCAAGACAGTGGAACGGATATGGAGATTGGAGAGTCGACTCAACGGTCTAGTTCAAGCAGCAGCATGGAACAAGAAAAATTGAATACCTCACAGACGGACGAGAGCAAAGTAGCCGAGCAACAAACATCGTCTAGAATTCATCAGCCCAGTACTAGCAAAGCCCGTGTCCCATGCGTCGCTGATACCGGTTCATATTTTACTTATAATCGTTGAAAATGACACGAATAAGTAACGTGTGAGCGTTATTAACATCTGAAATTATTTTTACAGTATTACAACACGAGCCGACAATGATGAGGCTACTTGGCGCCCTCGGTCACAGTACAGGATCATCTTTAGCGATGCTTTTGGGAGAGGGTGCAGGAGCGGCAACAGAGCTAGGTGATCCTTCGTCGATACCTGACGCCACTTTTCAGCTGTTATCAACGCTTACTAGAAAAGCTAGTAGTCCTACGTTGGTGCTAAACCCGCTGTATCAGTACCTAGCGTCATGTGAGTGAAAAGAACTTTGGACGAGTGAAAGAGGGGGTCTTTGCGAACGTAATGCTATCTTTTACTCGTTTCATTAACAGCGTGTGGACAAACCGGAGGAGAGAGACAATTGGGAGTGATGCAATTGTCCGAACCCCTGCTTTGGTACATATTAAGAGTTCTCGACAACGAAGCATCGCTGGCGGTATTCACGAATATGGGAGGCGTTAAAGTCCTGTGTGAAAATCTAGTAAAAGCTAGCAGTAGCAGCAGCGGCAGTAACTCTGCATCTCCGGGTGTTATAGCTCTGGTAATGCAGCATCTTTCTAATTCACCAAATCTCGCCCATGTCGCTGCGAGCAGTAAGAAGGCTGCAAATTCTCTTGAGTCTTACGAGGATGGACTACTCAATTTTGCACCACTGGGAACAATATCCTGGTCAAATCCCACCGCACAACCAGCGGACATTCTTATTCAGAGCGCAGCTCCACATAGACGAGCTAGAACGGCTGCGTGGTCTTATCACTTCTATCCTGACGAAGCCTGGGTCGATCTTACCATCACTTTACCTTGTGCTATTTTGCTCAGGGAGGTCGAGCTGCAACCGCATCTCACCGCACTTGCTAGTGGGTTTAGAAATGCGTTAATTAATAAAATTTATACCGATGTTCCTCTTTGTATTATTTGAATAATTTTATTATTTGTTTTCATTACAGCCTGTCCGTCCGCAGTTGCATTGGAGATATCTCGAGAAGGAAACACGACTCTAACTCCTGTTTGTCCGCCCATGCCTACGGCTGGACTGACCTTCATTAGATTGACTTTATCCCAACCGGAAGTGGCGACTGCGGTTTTAGTCAGACTTTACAAACCCAGGGATTCCACTAATATCGGATTAAGCCAGATACGACTTTTAGGCACAACTGCTTTTGGGGAAATAAAAACTACCACCGAAGCTATAGACGAAGAACAGCTGACAAAGACGAGGTAAATTTATAGCTAAGTATTCGCTTTGCTTTCATCTGCTCGAAAAGTGATCATCTAACGCTAATTACGTTTGCAGCTTAGGTTGGCTTCGATTAGTTCATCAATGCCTCTCGGTCAGCATGTTGAACGGTAGTCTAGCAGAGGAGGTCCTAAATTCAGCAGCGTCGGTCGAAGGGCTGATGGAAGCGTGTTGTAATCTGCTGCTGCTTCCAGCTCCGTCTCTTTTCACTCCAAATTTGGAAAGAGTTCTCTTGCAGTTGGGTCTCCACTCTCGAGAGCTTGGCCTGAGATTAATTAATCTTTTACTAAACAACAGATCGACTCCGCTCCTCCAAGGTTTCTTCGCTTTATTTACAAGTTCGCAATCCACGTTATTCAGCTTGCCAGAGATCTAACGTATATGTTTTTACCAGGAGCTCTAGCCGCTGGCAGTCAGGAAACTTCCACCGTTCAATTGGTCGTAGAATTACTCCAGCAGTTATGCTCCGCCCAGGACGAAGGGACCGAAGCACGAATGCTCGCAGTTCTTTCTTGGCTTTACAACTCAGCTCTTAACGCTATTTCAAGATTCAATTCTAACAGCAGTCCGATATCACCGTCTGCGGTATACGTTCATTGCATTTCTGCTATCATATGGAAAGCTCATCAACAAAACAACGTCAACTACGATCTACAAACTATGTTGACCAACGAACTCTTTAAGTGAGAAATCAACAAATGAAAATAATGGCTAAAAATTACTCCAATCAAATTCCCTGATACTATTCTACTTCCAGCGCTCTATACGAATGGAGTTTGACTCTCGGAACATACACAGCATTAAAGCAAGGAATCGACTCAACGATATGTGCCTTCTGCTACGTTAGACCATCGCTGTTTCCGCTTCTACTTCAAAGAGTTAGAATTCTGGTTCCCAACTTAGCCACAGATCATTCCGCCTCTATATCCGATGATCGTAAAGAAAGCGAGGGACAAACCGACGATAGAAAGAGCGAAAATGACGCGGAGGAATGGTATTGCAGATTGGTATTACCAGAATGCAAAAGACTGCATCTTAGCGAGGGCCAGTTGCTCACTGTTGCCGCAGCCGCTAGGTCACCTCCCGTTACTCAACAGCTCATAGACTCTGGTCTTCCGGCTCTTCTCACTGCCTCGATCACAGGTAAGCGTAAATATCCATACATTCTATACCTTCATTGAATTTATTCGATTTTTATTAACTATTAATTCTGCTAAAGAATTCTGCAACGTGGAACAAATGAAGCAAGGATTGCCTAACGACGAAAGATTCCGTGCAAGCAGTGTGGGAAACAGGAGTTTGACCGATAGCGATAAAGCCGGAGAGTCATCGCATCAGACTAACAACAATTTGGGTAATATTTGCAATAAAAATGTGTGAAATAATGTTTTGTTATACAAACGTTTTTTTTTTACAGACGGCCTGTGCATGGCGGAACCTGAGAGTATATCAATGGTGTTGGAGTTCTTGTCTCTGATTTGTTCCGAAGGTAGAATGCGAGATTGGCTGGGAAAAGAGGGTCGTAATTTTTGGCTTCCACTTTTATCGCTGCTTAGTAATCGACCGATTGAAAACCCCGCAGTGTGTACATCTAGGTGGGTATAAATGCAGCTTAAATAACACGGATAAGTAAAGTGAGATAATCGCTGATCGCAAACTTCTCGATATTGTATTTACAGGTGTTCAAAAACAAGCGTCTCATACTCAAGCTTGGAGAGTGCTATGATTAAGTTTCTCTCTCGATGTTGCTGGTGCCATCCAGTGAATCAAAAATTACTCGCTGAACTTTTGACCGATGTTATTTCACAGCAAAGAACACCGCCAAGTGAGTGGTCGGCCTTTTGATTCGCCCCAATCTACTCTATCCGCTTATGATGATAAATCCTAGATCCACAATTATCGATACGTATTATTTTACGCAGTTAAACTTTCAGGCGTAAGATATTTGCATGGAATATCCGGCTTCACACGACGACTAATCTTGCAATTACTATTGGAGGGAGAGAGAGTACTGGTTGCAATCAGCTCAGAAGCACCGATGAAGGTCGTCGCTACAGATGCTAAGCACAACGTGCCATCTATGCCTCCGCATCCGGCACATCCTCTTGGCCATTATCATCAGCTACTCTACCTTCCTACGCAAGCAACTGTAGCTGATATTTTGCAGCAAGTATCTGGTACGATAACGCTGAGTATACATTACTTCATCGTTCATTTCTTCCGCACTTAAAGCTTCTGATATTATTATATGATACTGTTTTTCATATTTAGGAACTTGGCTTCCCTTACTACTTCCATCTGCTTATAAAGGCAACGAAAACAACGCCTCCGGGTCTAATCGCACTCGCGAACTCTGGGAATCCGGCATGGCCCTGGTAGCAGATACTCTTAGTGTTGCTGCAGGGAATACGGCGAAGGATAAACGAGCCAAAGAAGTATCGAACAGAACACAAGCGCGTGGTCCTTGTCTGAGAAAGGCTCGGTTCAATCCTGGTACGGATACAGTCTGTTCGCTCGACTATTGATATTATGGAACGTAACGTAGTTGGTTTACTGTTTCTATTCCAATTTTTCAATAGATGGAACTCCAATCACGGGTAAAAGCTCTTCCACAAGTCTGCAAGGGGGTTCGTCGAGCGCAGGAAACCAACAATTTCTTACCCACGGATCAAATCCAGACGTTCCACTTCCTCCACAATTAACTATCGCCCAATTATTAGCCATAGCGGAAGATAGTGGGACATCTTTGTCCGAACCTTGCCTTTATCTGTCGCTACGTCAGCGGAATAAAGACTGCAAAGGTACGACGAAAGATAAAAACATGAAATACCCATCGTGTTTCATATTTCATTACTGCGAACATTCAATCAAATATCTTATTCAATTTTCAGAGGATATGACCAAACAGAACGACAACGAATTGCTCAATCATAGAAACGCTGAGAGTTCGTTGGGCGTCTTTAGCGCAACAGGTGGCCTCGCCGTCTTAGCGACACATTTGCCACTCGTGTATCCAGATTCTGGTAGATCTGCTTCCTACACAGAGAAATCACCATCTCCGGAGCAGCCAGATGCCGATTGGGTCAAGGTTGAGGCCAGCGATGACATTTACGAAGATTTAGAAGGCGTGAATGTCGGATCTCCGAGAGCACCGCCTCCCACACCTCACATTCCACCTCATTCGCTAGCAGCGTTTGGTCTCTTCCTCAGGCTTCCTGGCTACGCCGAAGTACTACTTAGGGATCGAAAACGCGCCCAATGTTTGCTCAGGCTGGCTTTGGGTGTATTAGATGATGGAGACGGAGGCGACGTTCTGGCTTCTCCGCTTGCTGCTTCCCTGCCAACACTGCCTTTCCAAGTTTTGAAGCAGCTGCTCGAAGCAACGCCTCCTACCACCGACGACGGCCTTTTGTTGAGGCGAACTACCATCGACATTGGCGCAGTACATCTGCTGCTTAATTGTCTAGCGGTTTTTACGCATCAAACTGGACACAACGAAGGAACAGAACAAAAACTGGGCCACACCGGGGGCCGTAGCGACGACAAGTCGCATTTATACTGGGCAAAGGGAACCGGATTTGGAACTGGATCTACGCAACAGTCTTGGAACGTAGAACAAGCTTTACTGAGACAACGCTCTGAGGAAGAACACGTTACTGTTTTATTACAAGTCGTTGCTAGCTACGTGGGGCCTGGCGGACCACCGCAAAGGGAACTACCTACTCCGTTTGGCGATCTTTTGGCCAGATCTTGTCTGCTTCCGGCTCTATCTTCGTACTTGAGGAATGACTCGGTCCTGGATATGGCGAGACATATTCCTCTCTACAGGGCGGTTCTACAGCTGCTTAGAGCCATGGCTTTGTCCAGCCAGTTAGCTCCGCTCTTACTACCCAGAGGAGGGAGGAGCGGAGAACCTTCAATCGTATCTCTTTTGTCTAGTATGAAGGTCTGCGTGGATACTTATATGCACAAGATTAACAGAACGAGAAGCAGCAAATCTAAGTCCGCATCAAAATATCCAGACGATACTGAACAGGACGAAGGACTGGCTACGCTGATACCAGACATTCAAGAGAGCGCGAGTATCGTACAAAACGCTACTTCAAGACTGGCAAGCATCGCCGAAGAACTTGCAGGACCGAGTCCAACGGCTTCAGAACTCCCGTTGCGTTCCGTTGAACAAAGATACCTAGAAGTTATGAAGAATCTTCAGTTCGGTAGGTTTTCACGCAGACCCTAGTCCCCTTTAAATTTTCTTTCTAGCGATTTTCCCCAGAGTTTAACGATTCGAAACAATACTTTCAGACACCTATGAAATGATAACAGAAAACTCGGAAGGTGGTGGCTATAAATTCGTCGTATCCTATCACTTCGAGTCGAACATGAGAGCGGCTGGTGAACGAAGTCATCCGACACGAGTCAAGAGATTAGCACAAGAAGCCGTTACTCTTTCCACAGCCCTGCCTCTGTCATATAGCAGTAGCGTATTTGTCAGATGCGATGCGGACAGGCTAGATGTTATGAAGGTATAATTCGGGTCTAAAATATTCAGATATCTAAGATGAGAACAGAAAAATTAAACCCACTCATGGATAGTCTGAATAAATGCAAGGCTTGTTTACTCCGCAGGTACTGATAACAGGACCAGTAGATACTCCGTACGCAAACGGTTGCTTCGAATTCGACGTATACTTTCCTCCCGACTATCCTAACAGTCCGATGATGATAAACCTGGAGACAACCGGTCGGCATTCGGTCAGATTTAATCCTAATTTGTATAACGATGGAAAGGTATGTCTCAGTGTGTTGAACACATGGCATGGTCGGCCGGAAGAGAAATGGAACGCTCATACTAGTAGTTTTCTTCAGGTATTTAGATTATCTATATACACATATTATATAGATTGTGTCTCGAAAATTTCATATGAAATTTTGTTTTAAACACGCTTCATCTTTTCCCTCCGCCTCATAGGTTTTAGTTTCAATACAGTCGTTAATCCTGGTATCAGAGCCATACTTCAATGAACCAGGCTACGAGCGATCACGGGGGACGTCCAGTGGAGCTCAATCTAGTCAAGAATATAACGCTAATATTTGCCAAGCTACAGCCAAGTGGGCGATGCTTGATCAAATACGAAACCCTTGCCCCTGTTTTAAGGAGGTATATTATTCCCTTCGTCTATATTGATATCGTAGAATCACACGAGTTACAAGCTTTAATTTCTTAATCCTTATCTTTACCATCAGGTTATTCACACTCATTTTTGGATAAAACGACATGAAATTGTCGCACAGCTCGAAGGCTGGATAAGAGACATGGAGCGACACGGAGCTGATAGACGATCCGGTCGCACTATATCCCTGAACGCTCTGGCCCTTAAGGTAGCTTGCGAATGGATAAATTTTGAATACATAGACTTGAACGAGACTGATGGTGTGAATAGAATTTCATATTTATGAATTTTGATTTTGATTTACAGAGACACTACAGACTGCTAAGAGACGAATTGAACAAACTACCAACCCCCGAAGGTTTGGAGGACTTAGTCGAACCCCTACCGTCGCCAGGTTCTCCTTTAGAACTTGTCGGAACACCGGGCAGTCCGAGTACACCACCAACTTCGACAACAACATCAACCGCCACCCCTACGGCGGTAATAAGCAACGCGATTACCACACCCATTAGCAATATCGAAGCTAGTAACATGATGCATCATGACATTGACACAGACGTAGAAATGGAAAAGATGGTTTCAAAAGTGTGTGAATAGTTAACGGGTCGGTTATTAATTGTTGGACCTTTTGAAAAGTCTATTGTTACGTGTTATGAACAATAATAATCGGATTGACCAGTTGGTTGTAATAATAAAAATAGTCCTGATCAATCGAGGATGATAATGGTAAGGAAGGCGATTAAACAAAAGGTAATAAAAAAGAATAATAATAATAATAATAATTTAACGTATCGTGGCGATTTTTGAACGTTGTGTTATACCTGTATACTTGTTGTGACACAACTGTGTACTATAATACATTTACTACACAACGCGTTCTACTCTGTACTTTTAAATATTTAATAAGTACCAACCAAGTTACTCCATATATATTTATTATACATACATGTTCTTCGTTTATGTAGACCGGTACCCTCCCTCCCTCCCTCCCTCCCTCGCCACCATCCACGCCCCCTACATTCGATGCGACTGAACTTCTAAGATTATGTTAATAAATAAAAGAAACAAACAACATGAGTGGGTAGATTATGTTACGTAGTAGTAGCGTCAAGTATTAGTATTTCTTTGATAAGAAATATATACGAACTATACAACAGAGAAAACGAGACAAGATTGGAACAAAATAGAAGAAAAAAAAAAATGGAAAAAAAATGGAAAATGAAAGAAATAAATAATAATAATAATAATAATCGTACCAGAAAGGCAAAGCCGTTATTTGTAACCGTAATTAATTAGCACACAGTAATTTCATATTAATTAATCATAAAAAAACAAAAAAACAAATACAAAAAAAAAAAAAAAAAAAACGAATAAAGTCATTTTTGTTTTCAAATAGTTTTTAATACTTAATCCCCCCCGCAAGCATGGCTTTTATGTGCCTTTTTCTCAATTGAAATATGACCCCACCCCTACCGCCTGTAAATGGGTGATTAATTAACATTTAACATAAATTTTAAGTTGCATTGTATATAAAAAAAAAAAAAAACGTTTTAGGTTGACGATAGGACAAAACAAACATATGCATATACGGTAGGTTTAAAAAAATACACATATATGTATATATATATATGTTATGTATACTCTTGACTTATTAGTTCACTGTAAGCATTGATATTCCAAACTCTTTGAGAATACCTGTGAAAGAGTTTATAAGTCAATGTCGAAAAATTTGAAATTATTTGTTATTTCCTCATTAATGCTAAATATATCATTCTATGGATAAAAATCAATATATTGTTTAAATACATACATACATAGATGCATACATACATACATACATACATACATAGTAATTAACGAACGAACGAAAAAATAAAACTAAAAACAATTTCTTGGACAATGAAAATATTTCAAGTATAATTTTCGGTTACTTATATCTGTATTATAAAGAACACGAAAATTATCGAAAAAGAGTATAAACGCATTCGAAAACCAATAGAGATACACTGACAATCTTTGTACCCACTTCTTTTTCACAATATCTTGCTCGGGTCTGGATCTTTCGAGCAATTCAGCCATACATTGATTCTCACTATAGAATTCGCCAGACAGCAATGCATATGTAGGTGTATATCTTTTTTTTTTTTATATGTATATAAATAGTAAAGCCAAACAATTATCAAATTTATTATTGGTAAACACGTTAGTTGTAACGTTCGGGCTAAATAGTACAAGTATAGTTGAAAGAATAGTTTTCATTTTCACCAAAAACTAGGTGAATAATAATTAAACTACGAAAAAATCCATAGAATTGAGTTTGAAAATATCGGGTAATAATATTATTATAATCGAAAGAAAAGAAAAAAGAATTAAGGCTAGTGTATCTTATATTAATTCGCCAATATAACAAAAATGATAATTTTATTTCTATTGTATACTACCTGTAGAACAATGAATAATATTCATTGTCTTGGGCCTAGTAAAGTTAATAAATAATTGACTGGACTTGATGGGATAAAGGGGACGAGACACGCATCTCCACTCTGATGATACAATTTTGGAAACTAATTAAATTTACAGAATATAATAAATATATGAATCAAGAAATATGTAATTGTTGATATTTATAATATAGATAAAATTTCAACACTGGATTAATAAAAAAATGTTGTTTCATTAGTTTCCAGATTTTATGATGTCATTTATACTATTTGTCCGAATGTATTACTTACTAATTTTTGTAAAATAATGCAAATTCATTTATCTGGTTGTTTTTTTTTTTTCATTTTTTTTTTTCATTTTATTTAGAAAAGGAATATCTGTCTAGTTATACAATTATGGAAGAAGGGGATAAAAAAAATAATACAAATTAGCTTTGCCAACACTAATAAATACTATTTAATTAATATTATGCATACCTAAATAGGAAAACAAATATATAGGTGTAATATAATAATTCCTTAATCGAAAGTTTATATTGCCATACATTTATACGTGTTTGAAGTTGATTATTTTCGTAATATAATAATAATAATTAAAGAAATAAAAGAAATAATAATAATAATAAATAATAATAATAATAATAATAATAATAATAATAATAATAATGATAATGATAATCACTGATGTGAGATGAATATATTGATGTACTTATTGAAAATATCTCTTAAAATATAATATTATAGTCTTAGAATTATATATAGTAACTCCATTAGAGTGACCAATTATTATTTTTTTTTTTTTTTTTGTCAAGAGGTGGGGTCTGAAAAAAAATACGAAAAACAAAAACAAAAAAAAAAAAAACAAGTCAACATTGTAATGAAAAATAACAATATAAGAGTTGAGAAATATTATTTTCGAATAATCTTTCATTTTGTAAGTTTTGTATCATATGTTGTATCATTTATTTTCAATTTAATAACTGTAAAAATAACATACACATTAAAAGTATGTGGATGACGTTTTCAAATATAAACTTGAATTTAGATAGAACAGAATAAGAAAATGGACGTCTATGATATTTGTTCGTATTTACCCAATAATCAAATATTATTCTAACGACGCATATGGTTTAAAGTTTTATGTATTTCGAACATCATACACGGAGAAAAATCCTGCTGTTCAGATTACCGCTCTCCTCCAGTAAAATTTTTATGGTTAGGGGTACTCTAGTTCGGGTTATAATTACAAATGTATACAGTCCCGAGTAAGTGCGTGAAAGTATAATCCACGAAAAATCTTAGGTAATGCCTACTGATGCAATTACAGCAGATTTGACCGATTTTCTAGTATACTATACTTGGTCATAATTGAGAGTACCGGTCATAAAAGAGCGTATGCTTCACCAATCCGTTCGCTAGGTTCTACTACCCTACGCGGCGAAACATATACCAGCATCGTCGGTAAGGATACTGATGAATCGGTATAATTTGCATGCGCCTCTAGTGATCGATACTAGTTCGTACTTCTAACTCGTGTTAGCGGGAATATCACCGAAATGCATGGTGATTCGTACCAGCTTCTTCAGTACAAGTCACCAAGTGCCATAAAATCGGTAGAATTCGCATGCCGCTACAGCGACAGCTACTGTTTCGTGCGTCCGAACACGAGTTTGCGGGACAATTACCGCAGTGCCAGTTTTGGTGACCGGCGAACTTAGTTTTTTGTACTACAACCGTCACTGTCTCATCAAACAGTTTGCAAACATAGTGTCGTGGCAACATGAGTGTCCAAGATGGTGGAAATGTGTGCAACGGGTATAATCTACGTGTGCCATTAATAAATGGCTCAGAAACGACACCATTATGCCAGGAACAAGGTATGGTGCCAGACTATGTGACGTCATCCATGCAGTTGGGATCTGGTACGTATTTTATTAATTATCTTTACTCTCCTGCTTGTTTTTTGCCTTCGGTCTCATAGTTTTCACAATTTTACGATACAGGCCAGTTTATTCTTCCACAACAAATGCAGACTCTGGATCATGCCCCATCAGTGGAGCACCCGAACATTCAGAACCTGTATGAATAGTGACAACCTAACGAAGTAGGCCTACAGAATTCGGTGAGCGACAGAAGACCACAACCAACACAGCCACCAGCATCGCAAAGTGGTACAGATGTTTGGGCCTTAGAAACAATTTGGAAGAATTGCTATCAACAGATCGGAGAGGCCGAGAATTTTTATACACCCATTGTACCTTGGAAAAAATTGATTCTGCCTTAGTGTCGAGCATATTAATCGACAGCAAACTGAACGAAAATCCTGACAAAAGGTATATTTGTGCAGAACTATCATAATCCATTTATAATCAGTTTATCAGTTATTTCAACACTTCTAATTCATTGTTTCGGTTCTTTTTGTTCCAGAATTCCGAGGAGTTTTCTTTACTCAAATTGCATAAAGTGACTAAAAAGTTTGCTTCGCGCTCAGCGGCGACTGCATACGTTCGGGGGCTTGTCTGATCGGCTCGAGCGCGGAAGGCGTTATTCAATCCGGCCCTTCAATTTAGTACTTTTGCTTCCTATCAGTGAGTAAGATCTTTGATACAGAGCGTATAATGCGTATGTATATAACACCTAAACTGTGTGAATAATAATATTATACTCAATAAACGTAAACAATTTCTATAAATGTACAGAGTTATTATTTGCGTGTACCTATACCCCGCATATAACAGTTGATATTTACAGGAATCGTGGTAAATTTCACCAAACTCGCAGGTGCCTATATGGATAGTGTGCCTATACAGTAATTGGTACTAAATATTTTGGTAAAAAGAATATAGTAGATGTGACGACATTGACTAGTAATTCAAGCTATACAGGCACTGGTAAATTGATCATTGATTTGCAGTAGCAGTTACCATATTGACTAAATGTGCCGTACGATTCGGTAATTCTGACTCTTGGGCCTGGATCCGTGAACTAAACATCAAGTTCTGAGTTTACCAAACAAATAAAGTAAAAATTACCAAACAGGCACACTATCCATATAGGCACTAACCAGTTTGGTAAAAGTTACCTTAATTACAGTATTCTGGACAGGGGATTTTTCTCCGTGTATGTAATGCAGCGCCGCCTTCGAGTGCTGAATGCAGCGGTCCCGAGCCATATTTCGATTCACGATTGATTCCAGCACCGTTTTTGACTAAATACTCTATGATTTCTGATCGAGCGCCGCTTTGGAGTGCATAATGCAGCGCTGTTGAGCCATCTCTCGATTCACGATTGATTTCGGCACCGTTTTCGACTAAATACTTTATTGCATCTAATTGAGAGCGCCTTTGAAGTGCATGATGCAGCGCTGTCATGCCATCTTTCGATTCGTGACTAATTACGGCACCGTTTTTGACTAAATGCTTCACTACGTTTAATTCGGCTCTGTGTTCAAGTGCTGTATGCAGCGGTGTTAAGCCCTTTTCCGATTCACGAGTGATTTCGGCACCATTTTCGACTAAATACTTTATTACATCTAATCGAGAGCACCGTTGAAGTGCATAATGCAGTGCTGTTGAGCCATCTCTCGATTCACGATTGATTTCGGCACCGTTTTCGATTAAATACTTTACAACATCTAACTCAGCGCCCCCTCGGAGTGCATAATGCAGCGCTGTCAAGCCATCTTTCGATTCAGGATTGAATTCGGCACCGTTTTTGACCAAATACTTCACTACTTTTAATTCGGCTCTGTGTTCAAGTGCTGTATGCAGCGGTGTTAAGCCCTTTTCCGATTTACGGTTGATTTCGGCACCGTTTACGACTAAATACTCTATGATTTTTGATCGAACGCGGTTTTGGAGTGCATAATGAAGCGCTGTTAAGCCATCTCTCGATCCACGATTGATTTCGGCACCGTTTTCGACTAAATACTTTGCAACATTCAAGTCAGCGACCCCTCCGAGTGCATAATGCAGCGCTGTTGAGCCATCTCTCGATTCACGATTGATTTCGGCACCGTTTTCGACTAAATACTTTACAACATTTAACTCAGCGCTCGCTCGGAGTGCATAATGCAGCGCTGTCGAGCCGTCTTTCGATTCATGATTGATTTCGGAACCTTTCCCGACTAAATACTGCACTATATCCAATTGAATGAATTCATCAGAGAATGCCAAATCCAGCGGCGTAGAGCCATCTTCTGATTCGCGATTGATTTCGGCACCTTTTTCGACCAAATACTGCACAACGTCAAATTGAGCAATATCAGTAGACAGTGCCAAATGCAGCGGTGTCCAGCCATCTTTTGATTCACAATTGATTTCGGCACCGTTTTCGACTAAATATGTTACCACATCCAATTCAGCGCCGCGACGGAGTGCTAAATGCAGAACTGTCGAGCCATCTTTCGCTTTATGATTAATTTCGGCACCTTTCTCGACCAAATACTTTATCACATCCAATGCAGCTCTGTAATGGAGTGCCGAATGCAGCGGCGTCGAGCCACATTTCAATTCATGATTGATTTCGGCACCTTTCTCGACCAAATACTGCACAACATCCATTTGAAGTGAATCATTATAGAGTGCCAAATGCAGCGGCGTCCAGCCATCATTCGATTCGCTATTGATTTGGGAACCGTTTTCGACTAAATACGTTACTACATCCAATTCTGTGCGGCCACGAAGTGCTGAATGCAGTGGTGTCGAGCCATCTCCCGATTTACGATCGATTTTGACACCGTTTTCGACTAAATACCTTACGATATCCAATTGACCGCAGCCATGAAGCGCCCAATGCAGCGCTGTCGAGCCATCTTTCGATTCACGATTGATTTCGGCACCGTTTTTGACCAAATATTTTACAACATCTAACTCAACGCCGCTTCGGAGTGCACAATGCAGCGCTGTCAAGCCATTTGTCGATTCACGATTGATGTCGACAATGTTTTCGACTATATACTTTACCACATGCAATTCAGCGCGGCCTTCGAGTGCTGCATGCAGTGGTGTTGAGCCATTTTCGAATTTACTATCGATTACGGCACCGTTTTTGACCAAATATTTTACTACATTCGATTCAGCGCTTTTTTCGAGGGCTAAACGCAGCGCTCTACTATCGATTACGGCACCGTTTCCGACCAAATACTTTAAAACATTTAATTCAGCGCGACCTGTGAGTGCTGCATGCAGCGGTGTCGAGCCATCGTCCGATTTACGATTGATTTCGGCGCCTTTTTCAACTAGATACTTTACCACATCGAATCCACTGTGGAACCATAGTGCCCAATGCAGCGCTGTAGAGCCATTCAGATAATTTTCAGGATTGATATCGGCTCCTCCGTCAACGAAACATTCGACTAGAGCTAACACACCTTTGGCCACAGCATCCATAAGCGGAGGTCTGTGGGCTGAATCTTCAAGATTGATATCGGGGTCTTGCTTGGGCGATTCGTGCTCGCGATTGATACCGAGTCGGATTGAGAAGAATCTGACAATTTCGGTGTTATGTTCCTTAGCTGCTATATGATACAATGTTCGATGAGCATCATCACAATTTTCTCTCAAATCAAATGCCCAGGAGTCTTTCTCAGGGGCGTGATCCCTGCGGCACAATAGACAATTCAAAAATGCTCGAATAGCCTCATACCTACGCTCGACAAGAAGTTCTCCTACGAAGAATTTCCGTACTCGCAGATCACAGCAGTTGTCTTTCAATTTTTTTGACAGAAATGCAGCAGCAAAGTACTCTGCGAATGTGCGATGAACGAAGTGCGGTTTCCCGTTGATAACCTGAGTAACGATGCCACTCCGCTCCTCACCCTCATCTTCATCTTCTTCATCTTGAGATGACGAAGACATTTCGTCTATTCTCTGCTGAAATCCCGTCAACGCAGTCACAGTCTCAGCGTCAAATAATGCTTCAAGCGCCAACTTTTGATGTTTCGTCAGGAATGACCGATACATGACCTTTCTGAACTTTTTCTGCCCCAGATTTGTTTGATCGCCCGATGACTTTTCTTTCAAAAAAATGTCAAACTTTTTATCAACAAACCGCCTGTACAAATCTGTTATATAGATTGGTTCTTCCGATGACTCAAAATGGTCTAATTTTTCTTTTTCCTCAAAAGGAAAGGCCTCCGCCACCATCCTAAGTTGTAAAGGGATGCCGGTGAAGTTTAACATCCGGGGATTCATCAACTTGACCAGAATTTTTAACACCGCATTCGCATGCTCTTCTAAATTTTCTCCGATCGTCTCGTCGGACTCGTTTGAGTTTAATTTCCTGCCCCAGAATTTTGTTAAAAAATCCGTTTGATTCGCTCGAGAGAATCGCTGCAAAAAGTGAGGAAACGTGCCGAGTTCCCGTTCTAAAGCATCACTTGTGTGTGGCCTGGTCGTAACGAACAGCATTCTTATCGAAAGTTTCGCAAGTGATCCGAGCAAGTCGATCACTATGTCCCCATAATCTGGACAAATTTCGT
The DNA here is from genome assembly GCA_963992785.1 of Tenthredo livida. Lineage (NCBI taxonomy): Eukaryota > Metazoa > Arthropoda > Insecta > Hymenoptera > Tenthredinidae > Tenthredo > Tenthredo livida. The sequence continues at coordinate 10,244,987 of OZ023073.1, forward strand.
CATATCCGTCGATTAACACTGCCGCTTCGCCGGTCAACTTGACAACGTATTTGAAAATGTTACGTTCAAAATCGTTGCTGAGATTTGAAAGCACATCCACTAAGAAGTCAACAGCTCCATTCGTATCATCCCTCCCAAAAGTTCGCTTCTCTTTTTCTTGTTTCAGCACGCCTGTGCGTTGAGGCAAATCGACTTTGATGACCAACAGACTAGATCGATCATGTTTTATTTTCACTGCCAAATTAGTCAGAAGGGTAGACTTGCCCATTCCTGCCGTGTCGGTCAGAATAACAATTCGACGTTTCCCGTCGTGTTGTGCTAGTTGATTTTCCGTCAGGCCGGTCACTCCTGGTCTCTTATGATTATCAATATCCATACTCGTATTTCCGAATGCTCGTAAGTTGGTGATACCTCCAAAAGATTGCTGCCAGACAAGTGCCCCCGTTTCACCCCGCAGCCAGTGAATGTTGCGTTCCGAATTCTCTTCACATATATTTCTGAAATGATCTGCCTCTCGGCCACTTTGCAAAATATGATATTTATCGATATCGAGTTTTTCTAGACTACTTTCATCGACTAATTGATTTTCATTTCCAGATGCCACTATTTTTTCCAAAGCTTCTTGGTCAATGCCACTAATGGCAAATAGGTCGGGTATATTTGAATCTTTGAGAATCACTGCTTCGCTAACCACGTGCTCAACAATCGTTCGAGGTATGTAATACTTTTCGACATCACCCAATCCCTGTATTTTACTTCCTATCACTATTTCTCTACCTCGAATGAGCTGAATCAACGTCTCCGTCTTTATTATCTTCTTGAGAGCTGATAACTTGTTCGATTCAACGTCATCAAAGTCGCGAATACTAAATATTTCCCCAAAGCTAGTCCACTCTTCGTGTCCTTGGAATTTGATGACACTTTTTTTCAAGAGCTTCTGTCGCGAACATTCCGTGAGATCAATGATACTAATTTCGTCGTCTCGTTCCTGTCGAATCTTCCGAAAAACCGAACTGTCGTGTTTTTGAATGATGAGAATCAATTTTTTGCACGGAATTTCATCCAAAATCTCACGTAGTCGACTCCACAATGTCTGCGTATGTTCATTATGATTGAATAACCCACAGTCGATTACTAACAAATCGTGGCTAATGGACGATCCAAAGGCACATAACACTTGATCCGTGATGTCTGGTAGCAAGAGTTTTTCCAAGTGTATGAAAATCGAACTGTCCTTTTTGTTGTACGTTACGATTTGCTTGAGAGTTTGGTAGACCCTCAAAGCTGTCAATAGAGTTGGATTCGGAGACGTCAGCTCCAACGTGGAGTTTCTCACCGGATCAGACCTATCAAGAAATTTCCGCAAGTCACTATTTTCAACTTCAAAGTTGATGTCACAATTCTCGAGCTCTGCCGAATACGATAACTTCAGGCCCACTGTAATGAGAGAGCTGAGATTACGCTGTAATTCTTCGAAAAAAGCATCAGCCTCTTGGTGTGATAAAAATTCACTGTGTTGTCCCGTTTTCTTGAGCAGATGCACCATCATATTCTGGAAGCAGGCCCCAATGAAATGTACATTGAGCAGATTGAACTGGTGAGAGGCACCCAGTTCATGCTTTATCATTGTGCCGAGTTCAATTTCGTTCGGTTGATTAACTGCTAGGATGAATTCTTGGAGAAATTCCGAGACTTCCGCCTGTGATGCACCGGCTTCCTTTTCAAGCTTATCACGCAAAATGGAGGGCTCATCTACGAACTTGTAAAAACGAGGTGTTTGCTTCGGTCCGACTGTTACTTTCAATAAATCGTCCATTTCTAACTCCTTTACTTTGATTCTTTTGGCTTTTAACTGCACCACGTCAAGGCCGCTATTGGTACAGAGAATGAATTCTTTCGACTTGCTTGCGTTGAATATTGGATTATTTCGAATCTTACGCCAGGAATTGAAATATTTCACTATTCCGAATGGGTCTTTTTTCGCAGTTGTTAACAAGTCATGAGCTTTGAGCATCCCATCAACTGACACATGCTTGAACTGTAGGAATCGATGGACTCTTCCTCGCACAGGGTCCTGATATTCTAAAACTGCGTCATCGAACTTTTCGGCTGCGTCCATTTCTGTGGCGAAGCGAAATGAATAACCTTTCTCCCGAGCCCGATGCACAACAAGCATCATATGTTTCCATTGATACACCGTCCCGTGAAGAGTTTTCCTCACGGCTGACGTAGTCTTGTACGTTTCGTTGTCGTCGAAAAGTGTTGTTTGAATAACCTCTCTTGTACTTTCTTCAAGTACTCGATCTCCACCCAAGCCAGATTCTGTCGAATCTGTGGCATCGCTATTTCGTTCAACGTGCGGAGGATTGGCCAGTTTCAAACGTATTCGTTTCGGTCTCTCATCACATTTTTCATCAGTATCGAGCTTTCGTTTCGTGACTTTATGAAACTCATTGCCTTGACCATCGACCATCATCATCGTTGAATTACCTTCTTTCGAAGTGGAAGGCCTTTCGTTGTCAGCCGCCATACCCCGAAATTTTGAACACAGTTGGCGTACCACTTGTTCGTTGTCATTTATCTCCGACGGTTTAACGTCCGTTGAACTGGAGTTGCTATCAGATGAACTCATTTCTGAGAATTTCTTGGTCGCAGCGCTCTACAATTATCTAATTTGTACGTTGATCGGTAAACATCCAAGTCTGAAAAAAAGTGATGGAAAAATAATTCTACGGAATGATCCAGGCAAGATCAAACATCAGAATTGACAATCGTTCAGATAAAGAACCGAATTTCCGGACTCGACAATAAGGAAAAGAAACAATGGCCAAACTTGGCTGTTTTCTACTTACCTAATTGACAGTGATTCACGTTTTCTTGCAAATTTCTAATTATGTTCAAAATCCCGGGTGAGGGATTATTTTGTCAGCAGTAAGTACTTATACAGTCTTTCACGGCCTCAGGATCTCCAAATAGTCTAATTTTTGAACCTGAGTCAAGAAACGTCCCGACTCTGAAAAACCACAAAAGACGTCATGAGTTAGTTTTTAAATATCCATGGACATGGAACTAATATGACGCTAAGCCCGCACGTGTTAAATTGCGGGTTCAGAATTGAATGATCATTCAAGGGCTTTCGAAAAATGGACTTTTCTCTCGTCCGGCCGGAAAGCGTCAACTTTCGAAACACGTGATTTCCCCACGCCCGACGAGCATGAAAGAAGGTTCATTTCATGCACATATTACGAAAAATACGTTTTCATGCCAAATAAATGGGTATAATTATTATTTGACACGAAAATTCTTTCCTCGTTTGAGAAAAAAAAATCCGAAATCAGACGCTAAATACAAGTGCCTTGAAAATGAAAGAAACTGAATCATTTTTATTGAAAGGACTACGTTATTGTGTGAGATCATCATACGTATACGAATCAAGATAATAACAGATTAGAGCGAAACTAATCGGCTTTCAAATTCAATGCTGCGGAAGGATTCATTTCCCGCAGAATTATAAGTTTTTATGTAAAAAAATGTTTTATTTCTTCAACCTTTCGAGTCAGTTTATACTCACATTTGTCTGTTTCACTGCAGTTTCTTCCTGAATTCAATATCTCCAGAGTTCTCGCAATAATCATATAAAAATAATGCTATAATACAGCTATTTGTGGAAGCGATTCCAGCCCTGTTCGCAACTTATTTATGTAAGTACAGTTCCTCACTTCCTCTCGAATTTTGTGTTATCTCACTTGTATTTCAATCCGTAAACGATGATTTTTTACGAAAATGCATGGCTTCAAGAATGATGTAAAGAAAAAGAAACCGTGAATCGCCTGCTGTGGTATATTTATAACAATGAATTATCATAAACGCATGTGACCGCACCGCTTTCGTGCGATAAACGAGTTCCACATCCCGTGCCGTATGTGCAGTGATTCATTATTTGTGGAATGAACGAAATGGAAAAAGTGTCATACCATATAGAGAACAACATGTCAATTTTTCTTTGGACAGATAACTTGGTTTTTTTTTTCTTTTTTCATTTATACAGTGATATCCCGGGACAGGGTTGCGAATTTTATAATCAAAATATATTTACAATTCAGAATCGAATTTTCGATTAATAATTGAACAAATCGGGATTTAAAATTGAAAAGTTAATCCCAAATTCAAATACTGCGAGGATTAGAAAATTGAAAATTGATTTCGTAGCTAAATTATCGTATTGTTTGGGCCCTGCACCAAAAATCTATGCTACATTGGGCGGGGCCTGGCCGTACCGGACGTATTCAATTTCGGATTCGTGTCGTTCTCTCGGTAAACGCAGTATACACTCCGTACCATGGAAGTAGATTTTCACTTTTCCATTAAACGATGCGCTAAAATGACATACAAATATATGCCATCGCGCATTCTCCGTACCCGACGCGCTCGAAAAATTATGGAAAAACTAGCACCAGCGCCGCGCCATTAGCTAAAATCAGAACTGCTGGACAACGACATTTCGGCCGCAGCCGTCCCCATGTATTTAGCCCGAAATGCATCCTCCTTCTCTCTATCCTCCATAATCTTTCCGATCAATGTGTTTGTAAGAAAACAAAATATACACACCTCTTAATGAGCCTGCACGTAGATCCACAGCACTCAGTCAGATGTTCTCCAGCAGCTTACAAATTCACCCAACTAACGAGTCCGCTGCAAGAGTGCGAATGACCAGCGACGTTTGACTGCTGGGTTTTATTCCTTTTTGCATAAACCGCAGCGAAAAAGCGAGGACTTTGACCAACCTTAATTGCCAGCCAATGATAGCCAGAGAAAAGCTGTAGGCTTTCATCCTGCTCATAATCTCGGCCTGAATCAAACCGATCTGAATAGGAATACAGTGACTTATTTATTATTAATTCGCTTTTCATAATTATCGTTCCTCGAGTAAAATTATATTGAGTAAAAAAAAATGTTATCGTCAGGAAAAGGTTCTCTGATATTGCCTATAATACGTTCATAATTCAATGAGTGGAAACGACCTAATTTCCACTCTAAGATTTTCATTTTCATCCGACTTCCGGGGATTATAACGATTCTGTAGAAAAATTCGAACATTTTTTAAGAATTGTTATATAAATATTCCATCAGGCCCCCCGACGACTTGGTGGGTTTCGACGAAAATTAACCATACGAGCGATTTTCCAAGATTGTGACTAAAATTTCACAGATTTCATCGAATTCATGAACCGTTTCACACCATAATAATACAGTGATTTTAAGTTTTCTGTACCAAAAAAGTCGAAGCTTCGATTTTTTTTTTTTTTTTTAAAGTTTAAAGTGATAAAACAATTCATTTTCACAATCAATTCTTTTGTAAATAATTTCGAGATGAGCTTATTGATCTTTAATAAACATTAATCGATCATAAGAATTAGTCATTTTGAGTAAATATTATTATTAACAACAATCATAATGAAAGAGTGAAAAAAGGTTCAGTTTGACCCAGGACAGGGGTAAATTGAAATTGAGTCGGGGCAAACCGAATTTATGCAGAAAAATATTGGAAAATGCAGGATATTCACCGAATTTTTATTGTTTTGTTTAAAATAGTAAAATATATTCTATTGTATCCCATATCAGAATAATTACAGAAATTCAATTTACCCCAGAGTTCACCTTACACCGAGAAAAAAGTCTTGTTGACACAACCAAAATTTGGTTATTATACGGACAATCAAATTTTTGGTTATCCCAACAAAATTTTTGGTTGGCTGAACAAAATTTTTGGTTGACTGAACAAAAAATTTTATTGTCCGTATAATAACCGAATTTTGGTTGTGTCAACAAGACTTTTTTCTCGGTGTACCCCGGTCTCCACTACATTTTTATGTTGTTGAGTCAACGAGTCGGTTTGAACAATTATTCGTTGATAAAGATAAGGCACGGTCTCAGCGCTCGATTGAGGGGGGGGGGGGGGGGGGGGGGGGGGCTAGCAGGGGCTATAGCCCCGGGCCCCAAGGGTTTCAGGGGACCCCAACACTCGTTCTCGCAAAACGAAAAATACGCTCCAATATGTTTACAATAAATTTTATGAGATCGTGAAAAAAATATTTTTGAAGAGGGTGTTTCGATCCACTTTTCACAGAATCACAGCAACATACACATATTCAAAAACTCTCAGTTGCGATTTCTTTCCCAAAAATCATGTCATTATTGAAATCTGTTTTGAAGTACGTAAAGTTCATTGCCGCTGAAAAAAAGCATCAATTCAGAGAAAATGGTACCAGCAATATTCTAGAATGAGGCCCACAGATGTACATGCTTTGCATACGCGTGCTAATTGTAAATCCTCATCTGTATTTGAAATGGGATCAGGTATTTGTTGAGTGATGTAGCTTATTTTAATTTTGATGGATTGTTTTTTTTTTCTTCTGATCTATAAGGTAATGGTACCAATGCTCGGACGGGTCCCAATGTTCGGACGGTAATCCAAATATTTCACTATAGTAGCAATATAATTGACAGGTAACCAAAAGTGACGATTGTATACTATTCAGCCTTCAATTAATAATTGATGTTCTAAAAAATTGTACGCTAAATAACGACTTTAGTAGTAAAATTGACGAGAGATATCAACGAGTAGAAGTCAGTCATACCATGAATGCACTTTTCTAAACCGATGATCTAACGAGTTGCGATAATTTACGATATAATAGGGGCTTATTTTTATCGATTTCTAGACTAGACATAAGACCTATCGAAAGCGAATCAAACAAGCTTTTCGATACCGTCGTCACAAATTGGTTTTAATAAGGTTTTATATATTAATTTGGGCGTCTCATTATTGCCCAGGTAGCAAAATTCAATAAGTCATCCAAAAGCTATCTAAAGGATGCCTAATGTCCGTCTGGAAGTTAACTATAAGTTATCAAGTGTCTGAAAGATAACTTATAGTTAACAAGTGTTTGAAAGGTAACTTATAGTTAACTTCCAGACGGACATTAGGCATCCTTTAGATAGCTTTTGGATGACTTATTGAATTTTGCTACACAGAAAAAAAAATTTGTTGGCCCAAGAAAATTTTCTGCAAACCCATTGGAAACCGAAATTATCTTGAATCAAGACAAAATCTTCTCGAACCAAGAAAACTTTCTTCGATCCAAGAGAGTTTTCTTGGTTCGAGAACATTTTTGACTTGATTCGAGATAATTTCAGTTTCCAATGCGTTTGCAGAAAATTTTCTTGGGACAAAGAAATTTTTCTTGGGACAAGAAGATTTTTCTTGGAACAAAAACATTTTTTTTGTAACACATGCACGATTTTCGCGTTTTTTTGACCTATTAAGCGGGCGTAAAGTGTCAGTTTTCAGACGAGCGGGCAATAATAAACTGAAAACGCCCGCTAAGTCGAGCAGCGGGCGTTTTTCAGTTTTTATCGCCCGCTAAATCGAGCAGCGGGCGTTTTTCAGTTTTTATCGCCCGCTAAATCGAGCAGCGGGCGTTTTTCAGCTTTTATCGCCCGCTAAATCGAGCAGCGGGCGTTTTTCAGTTTTTATCGCTCGCTAAATTATTTTTCAATATTTATTTTAAAAAATTTTTTTTTTTAAATTTTTTTAAAAAATTTTTTACTAACAACATTTCAATAAAAAAAACTTGAACATATATAATTGTATTTTTTTGAGTTTCTAATTTAAAAATTTTTTCTTAAATTATTTTTAATTTTAAGTTTATTTTTTTTATCCTTAATGAATGGAATGCTGTGACGGTTCTTACCTCACTTTCGTCCAGCATCTATGCATGCTCGTCTCGTTCGTCGAGTGTCTGTATGGGTATTCAAAATCAATTTAAAAGTCCGGTTTTTTGTTTTAGTCGGGGGGCTTCGCCCCCCGAACCCCCTACCGGGGGCTTCGCCCCCTGGTCCCCCACCAGGGGCTTCGCCCCCTGGACCCCCACCGGGGGCTTCGCCCCCGGACCCCCCGTCGGGCGCTTAGCCCCCTATATTCCAAAATCCAGTACTCTATATAACCTAACCTCACTTCCTTTCATAGATGCATACTATACTAATTTTTTCCAAATTTGTTGATGGTTTTTCATATCACTGAACGATTCAGTTTCATCTCGATTGATATGGACGCAAAATCGATAAATGTGTCACAAAAAATAGGGTGTGCACCACGGGCGAGGGCATTTTTGCCCGCGTGTGTTTGCAGTACTCGTCTCCGGCTCGGAGTACGCACTCGCCTTCGGCTCGTGCTTCCTCGCCTCGACTCGTACTGCAAACTCCACACGCGGGCAAAAAAAGCCCACTTTTCGCCCTTGGTACACAATATACTATTTTGTACCAATTTAAATTGATACAACTCGTTTTTTCTGTGTACCTGGGTGGGACATCCATTACACGTATGTACCACGGTCGAACTCGTGTCCGGTTACTGGTACCCCTGCATAAAATGCCGGATAAGAATCCGGAGTCCAAATTCTATACGGCCCGATACGGCAAAGTGTCGTATTTTGAATGCCAATTCCTTACGGTTTTATGCCATTCTATTCGGACGCCCCTTCGGTGTCCCTATCCGGGTCTGTGCGTGACAGAACCGCGATTTTTAAAAATATCGGTACGCCTCTTATACGGTTTTATACGGAGTGTAGGATGCCCCCTGCGTATGCGGTTCTATACGGAGCGTATTCGGTTCAATCTGTAATGTACGCGCACATAAAAGTATGTTCGGGATACTGTCCTATCCGGAACGTACAAAAATTACATCAATTAACATAGCGTGGAGCATCATCACAGTCCTTTTTTTTTATTTTTTTTTTTTTTTATCTTCAAGCATCAGCGCTTTAGGGGGGAGCCCGAATATCGACAACATACATACTGATAACACATGACCAATACAGGAATTAGACGACGCTTGTAGGTGATATTCTGCGCCTCTATATATACTCACCAACTCCTATAAGTGGCACTCGCGAGAATATCGAAAGCGGTGGTCGCCACCTTACGAGAAAATATTGAAGTAATGTACATTACATGGAAACCGGATAGGTACGGATAGAACCCCGATCCCAACTTAGAAAATTTTGTGTGAATAATCACATCATGAATCGCGGGATAGAACCCGGATAGGTACGGACAGAGCCCCGATTGGGACTTAGAAATAATGACACAAACAGCAAATATTTTTACCGCCTTGCAATGCGCAGCATCCAAGCCCGACGGTAACGGATATAGCCCCGTGACGTACTTTAAAATATTATAGACGCGATTTTGATGACGAACGCTGACCGGATAGAGCCGAATACATCACTGAGCTCGAGTTTTTGGTCCCGAATATATTCCTGATAGGGACGGACAGAGCGCCGCGTCGGACTCTGATGTTAGAAAATGCGCAACCGAAACCAGATAGGGACGGATATAGCCCCGTGACGTACTTTAAAATATTTCAGGCGCGATTTTAATGACGAACGCTGACCGTATAGAATCGTATACATCACCGAGCTTGCGTTTTCGGTCCCGAACATAATCCGGATAGGTCCTCCAGCGGCCCGAGTACATTCTGTCGATGCGATAGGATGCGGATAGAACCGCATGAACTGGTGTCGGACATAAATACTGAATTCTATACGAAATTCTATACGTTCCTATAAAATCCTATACGGCATTTTAACCAGGGACAAGAGCACGTAGCCGCAGAGACCGAATAATCGGACGCCGATCGTTGTTACCTCGGGATCGCTCGTGACAGTTCGACAAATTTTATTTAATGAAATAAAAAATGAAGAAAGAAAAATAAAATAAAAAAATCATAGATTTCGAGGGTTGATCAAAACGTCAATGAAAAAAAAAAGTTAACCAAGCAAACAAACGAACATACATACATAAGGCACGTGTCTGAAAATTGGGACATGACAGTGTCCAAACACGGGGACGTAACGCTAAAAGCTGTCCGAAGATCGGTACATTTGCTATCATTGAACAATTAAATGCATGAAAACTAGAATAATTAACATTTTCGCAGTTATTGTATGTGCTTTGAAAACTAGAAATTATGAGCTTCACGATGGTTCCAGTCATTTGAAAAAAAAAACACTCCTTTAATGACTAATAAATCCTCTAATCTAGGAACGCTCTTAACCGTCCGAGCATTGGTACCGTTACCTTAGGTGCTCTCAGTATACATTGCATCATAATTTCACCTCTTCACACCGATCCCTTTTCTCTCAATTCAATTCATCCTTTTATGACTTATCGTCCTTTCGGACATGTAGTCGAAATCCCTTTTTCTCTCAATAATTTTGTCCAATTTCTTGCTGAAGTGTTCATTAGAACTTTGGCGACTAACGAAGACCAGCCTATTTAAACTAAAACTCTCATGCGGACGCCTACTGGTAGTTACCAGAAGTACTTAGGACGTCACGTCGTCCACAGTGGGGATTTCCATGCTATAGTATTGGCAGCCCTGGGCTAATCCCACGCAAGCAAGCAAGTAGCCCAAACGGCCCAAACAGTTGCGATGTTTTTAATTACGTCTGTTTCCAAAATCCGTATAATCCACTAGCTAACATCTCAGTATAAAAATTCTAAACATAAATAACTAATGTTGACCGATAAACTTGACGCTTTTATCAAGTGATGCCAACGCTCAGGTTCAGCTCCTATTCGTAAACGATAAGATGAGTAACATCACTGACGAATGTAAGTCAACTTTATTTGTACACAGTATACCTCACTAATACAATCAAACGATTCAATTATTTCTCCTAACTACACCTTGTCAAAAAAAAAGTCATTTTCATTTTTGACGAGTAACGCGAAACAAAATCATCAACATTATCACGCACCTCTAATTATCATTTCGTTATCATTAATTATTCTACAAAAACAATGCACCTCGACAATGTTCGATAGATTGTTTTACGAATTGCGGGACCATTATCTCGGCTGTGTCGCTGTTTTCGTTTCTCTGAATATATCGAGAATTAGGGACACCCTGATGTACCTACTTTAATTTTGGGTAAACCCATTTTGACAGATGAAATGGAGGCTGGGACCTCAGGGTTGCTCGAAACATGCGACGAGTCAAGAATGTTGATTGAGACTGTAGGTACCATTGTGGAGAAGGATAGTACCCAAGGTCACAATTACTACGTGGTAACCGAGGTCAACGGAGACCAGACAAATCTCATACAAATCACAGGCGCAGAGAAACTTGTCGACGCCACTGATACAATTGAAGAAAATCAACCGTGGGATCAATTGTGCAGAATATGCGCAAACACTAGTGATCATTTGATCCCAATTTTTAAAGGAGAAGGCCTCGAGCATCAACTCAACAACAAGATAGACAAATACTTACCTGTTCAGGTATAAATTTCAACTCACAAGCACGCCTCATATTATTCTTACAAGATTCAATGCTCTTTTACGGCTTCTTCTAGGTTTCCGAGGAAGACAATCTGCCCCTGCATTTGTGTTATCATTGCGCAGCCACCTTATTGGCTTGGCATGAATTGGCCGACGGCTGTTTAGACGCCGAACAACGCCTTTTGCAAATGCAAAATGAATTCCAACAAAAACATAGGGTGGGTCTTTGATTAGATATGCAATGATCGAATTTACTTTTCAGGGGCTTAAAAACCCAGCAAAACTTTTAAATCTTGAAAATCTCTCGATTTTTCAGCCCACCATGTTAGACGAATCATTGGATGAAGAAAGTGCCGCTCTAACAACTGAAGATACCGAAGTATCAATTAGAATTCAGTCGGTAAGTGTTGAATTATAAATTTCTCAGAAATTGAAGCTTGCGTATTATCCTGATCCCCAAATCTCGTCTCTTATCAAATGGTTTGCCATTCTAATATCATTTTTCAATCATTCACAGTCTCAAGAGAACCACGCAGTCAAAGGAGAATCTATCGAAGAATCAACAGCAAGCGATTCTGAAAGGTAAAGTATTTCACAATGATTAAGAAATTATCCTGTGGCATTGGGATCGAATTTCATTGCACTAATTCTACTTAGAATTATGAACTGTAAAATAAGACATGAGGATTATGCGATTCTTCACATTCACTGCTCTTAGCTTCTGTACCATATGCCACAGGATAAGTGATATAAACAACCAATTCTCTTAGCCTGATATCAGTAACAGGGTACCTTTGTCGTCTCGTCTTTGTCTATGAATTCTAGCTTCTAGCTTATGATTTATAGTATTTCATTCATGAATACCTAACTTGTTCCTCCTCATTTTTCACCATACTTAGTTGCAAACATGTTGTTAACTTTGAGCATCATGACGTCCTACAATTTTGATTGAAACGTAAATTACGTTTGAATTGCAGAAAAAAAAACATTTTATTAGTGTCAATATCATTTTCCACATGTTACAATGAAATATGAACCTTGTCCAGAACTATCTTGAAAATTCATATATTTTACTGAAACATGATTAAGATAAAGAGAACTAGAAATTGATATGAATATGGATTGCAATCAGGAACTGAATCTATTTATTAGACAGGGATATTTTAGAGGTGGGTGGTCAGGGCCGGGTATATTATGTTATTTTATCAAAGTAGTAGATATTTTTATATTGGGAGTAGATTCTGAGAAACCTCATCGTTCACAATCATTTATACTTCCAATGATCTATTTATTTTGTTATTTTTTTTTTTTTTTTTATGAGTAATAATTGATACATGATTCATCATGACTCTCACCTCTTGAACGTAACGAAAATTTGGCATAAACTGATGCTGGCATAAAGTGATGATACATAAATTCATATATAAAGTAAGAAAAAGATAAAATAAAAAAAAAAAAAAACTAACGACGACAACCGAATTGAAGATGAAAAATAATGAATAATAATTTCTTTGAATCGGTGAACTGAAATGAAACGGCAAAGTAAAAGAATTACATTAAAATAAGTATCTACAGCGAGAAATTTTCGAAGGACACATATACTAGTAAACATTGAGTTGAAGAAGAATCCCTTATTGATTGGATGTGACATGAAAGAAGTTAGAATGTATCAAGATATTGTAATAAAATCTGAAATGAAATTAGAGAAACGTACGAGTGGAGAGTTGTGAAAATTCACTACAAACACAATATCAAAGTTGCCTAGATACTCATAATTGATAAATCACTTGAGAATGTGGAAGAATCACAGATTTTTCACTAGTCAACACTAGTGCAGCCTGGGTCTTTAAATTCTTTTTAATCTTACTGTAACATCTGAAGAGAGAGCTAATGATGGTTCTTCCACAGTGGATGAAATTAATCAGTTTTTTTTCTTTCTTATACATGGTTGAGGATCCGATGTTTAAATTATGTCCTAACTCGCAGACAACTTAACTACTAATTCTAAATGTTATCTCAAAATCTAAAACAAAACTGACGGATGTTAATCAATCATCGATCAATTGAACGTGCACCACCCACCTCCCTGCCTCGTCGTCTCATATACTGCAAGTCTAGAGTCAAGTTTTGACTATTTTACAGGTCCAGTAGAACCCAGATGACTTTCAAAGCATTCCTAGACTCGCAGAGTGTTTTTTGGAGGTCGTACAAAAAGTCAAACAAGAGAACCAACGGAAAACCTATTTTAGAAGATGATACAGAATCGGTATGGATCGCAGTTCCAGATTCTGCATTTGATGATCCCTCAATGACATCTGATCCGCTGCAATTTAATGATTCGCTTTTACACAAGCAGCAGCGAGAATCTCGTGGAGTTTATAGTCAGGGTGTAACCAAAGAAAATATTAAATTAACGAAAGAGAAAACAGTAACTAATAACGGAGGAGGAGTTGAGAAGGAAATATTGGAGAATGAAAACTCGCAAGAGATTCGAAATCCAAAAACGTTACCCGACCAATCCGAGTCACAAAGAAAAACAGGTCATAAAAAGGCAGCAGAGGATAAGCCCTCCCCAGATATTCAAGAGTCAAAAATATTAGCAGATCGAATCAAGTTGCAGAAAGTTATATGCGGAAGGCACGAATCATATCGATGTTTGGACTGTGGGAAATGTTTCAAGCTGAAAGACTCTTACCAAAGACATATACGAATTCACACAAACGAGCGCCCTTTTACTTGCCACATTTGCGCAAAGCAATTTCGTGATTCGGGCGGTTTGTCAAGGCACTTGAGAGACGTTCATGCCAAGTTGAAAAAATTCTCTTGCGATATGTGTGGGAAGTTTTTTGCCTCAAAAGCTACGAGAGAAGATCATCGTCGAACGCACACAGGGGAAAGACCGTACATTTGCGAGTCCTGTGGTAATACTTTTAAATCAAAGGCCTCCCTTTACATACACAGCAAACTACACACCGACGAGTTTCCACATCCGTGTACTTATTGCCTCAAAAAGTTTCGACGAAGACAGGAAATGCTCGCTCATATCACAACGCATACTGGAGAAAAAAATCACACCTGCGAAATATGCTCGAAAAGTTTTAGAGTCAAATCTGAACTTGTGAGACACAAACTTGTTCACTCTGAAGATAAACCCTTCGTTTGTAACAGATGTAGTCTAGCGTTTAGACAGAAACGTTACCTAAACAATCACATTAAAAGCAGGCACATTGATACCTTGAGAAACTGCTAGTATACAGCCCCTGTATTCCTTATCCCACTTCGACTAAGCATAACAAGGGCAGTCATTCAAAACTCCTGCATTTATTATGCTTCCAGGTTCAACTCGACAGGAAAGAAATGCTTTGCGGCGTTTAGAACAGCTCGAAAAGAACTTATATCAAGAAATACTCATCAACAGAAAAATTCTAACGATCAGGACTACCGAGAAACCGTACAGGTTTTCCTGCCATTAGAATTATCAGAGCAAGCTGATGAGTTAACAATTGAAATGACTAGTAGGCCGAAGTTTTCAGAAAAAAAAATTCACTCCACTGAAGAACCCATTGAATACCAATCTCAAAATACGAAATCGTCCTATTCCTGCCACAACTGCCAACGAATATTTAAAAGAGAATTCCATTTCAAACGTCACGTTATAAAATGCGAGAAGAAACATTCAGAATCTGAATTAGTTACTGAGAATTCGTCAACCGGAGTTGAAGAGTTTACTGAAAGATCAGAAGACGCCATCGAAGAGGTGAAATCAAAAAAATTGGAAAACGATTGGGACTTAAGTGAAAAGGGGAGAATGAATAAGCTCAAGTCTCACCCTTGTATGCACTGCAATTACTCGGCGAATAAAAAGCGATTACTTGACGCCCATTATTCGGAAGTTCATCGAGAAGTTTCGCGAAAAAAACAGATGATAAAATCGAGAAGTATAGATAAGGAGACAGTAAAACGAGCACGCGTAGAAGTTGATGGAAAGGTTTACTACCACTGTAACGATTGTGGAAAGGATCTCTATTCTCCTTACACCTTTTCATGGCATGTTAGAATTCATACGGGGGAGAGACCCTACACCTGCCATCTGTGCGGTCGTCAATTCCGGGTTAATCAAGGCTTGGCAAGACATTTGCGGGAAACTCATGCAGGCATTAAAAACTTTCCGTGCGATATATGCGGGAGGATGTTTTCCACTAAGCGAAACGCTCAGGATCATCGACGTATTCATACGGGGGAAAGACCGTTCGCATGTAAAACGTGCGGGAAATCATTCAAACAAAAGGCGTCATTGTTTGTTCACAAACGTACTCACACAGACTTCTTTCCATTCAAATGCAACTACTGTAATCAAGGCTTTCGCACCAGACCTCCGCTAATGGTTCACATAACTAAACATACCGGCGAAAAACCCTATGCCTGTGATATTTGTAATCGTAATTTCCGCATTAAGTATGAACTGAAACGACATCGGCTTGTCCATTTTGAGGAAAAACCTTGGCTTTGCACTGACTGTGGACTTTCGTTTAGACAAAAACGTTATTTAGTTAATCATAACAAGATAAATCACAGCGCTAATCATAATAACGAAATTTCGCATTAACAATACGCAACATTGTACATAAGATATTTTGAATAGAATAGTCCCCATTTTTTCTTCTCAATATATAATGGAACAATATGAATGACTGAAGAATAAACAGAAGTATAACATTGGAATAGAAGAAAAGAGGCGATGTCTTTGTTTCCGTGGAAGAGACAATAGAAAAATTCAAGATTATCACCAGAAATCAGCTTAAGCCTACCACTCATGCTCCCAACGTGATCTAGGAATGTTTGTTTTACAGGTTGCATGGAGAGGAATATACCGTGAGCGTGTTACAAATACCTAAAGCAGATATTGAGGAATCTTCTTACGAAGAAAGACTAGAATACGTCGAGTGCGGGGAATGCGAGACGACGTTCATTCAATTTTCAGATCTTGCTGCTCACATGAATTCCGTACACAATGATTTAGTCCATTATTGTACTCATTGCAAGACCGTATACCGAGGAGCTGTTAAAGACTTTACAGAACATGAGAAAGAGCATGCAGCTGATATTCAGTCAGGCGAGAGATCCTCAAAAACCATATTTTGCTCTTTGTGCAATGAAGAATTTAACTCGATCGCGAAGCTCAAGCAACACTTGATTACACATGTAAATGGAAGACGAATTTCGAGGGAAACTGAACCAAAATCTTATACCTGTGATAAATGCGAGAGAATTTTTGCCAGGAAGTACGACCTGAGACGACACGTACATGCGCACGAAGATTTCGGATACATAGAAAATCGGGAAGAGATGGAGATTCTAAACACTGCCAAGGTCATTATGGAGGACCGTTGTTTCTACAAGTGCAACACCTGTGAAAAAGATATCGTAACAAGGCGAGGATTTTTACGTCACATCAGGATTCACACTGGACACAAACCCTGCAGATGCCATATTTGTGGCAACCAATATCGGATAAAACAAGACTTGGCAAGACACATCAGAGACGTACATGAACGTATAAAAAGGTATCAATGCGACATATGCAGTCGACCTTTCGCTAATAAAGGTGCTAAAGAAGATCACCAACGTATTCATACAGGAGAAAGACCGTACTCTTGTAAACTATGCAAAAAGACATTCCGTACTTTGAATTCTATTTATATACACAATCGCATACATACCAATTATAAACCACACAAGTGTCCATCCTGTGATAAGCAATTTCCCAGCAGACAAAGACTCAATAATCATTTGACCACTCATACAGGCATCAAAGAATTCTCTTGTGAAATATGTTTCAAACAATTCTCAGTTAAGGGTGAGGTGGTTCGTCATCGGGCTATTCATTCGCAAGATAAACCTTTCGTTTGCACCAGCTGCGGAATGAAGTTTGGACAAAAGCGATATTTACGAAATCATATAAAACAACATCATAAAGAACAGTCTACCTTATTACTAGCTAAACTGACATAAGCGGCACCTCATTTAGTATAAATTTACTGTATATAATTGATGATATTTGACTTCTCATTAACAGCCCCTGAATTAAAATCATAAAATCGACGGCTGCGTGGAATAACCGGCTATCTCAGAGTCCGGTTGAAAAAGCGGCTATCTCAGAATCCGGTTGAAGAAGCGGCTATCTCAGAATCCATTCGAAAAAGCGGCCTGTGCCTATATGAATAATATAGGCAACAGTCGCTTTTTCGAATGGATTCTGAGATAGCCGCTTTTTCAACCGGATTCTGAGATAGCCGCTTTTTCAACCGGACTCTGAGATAGCCGGTTATTCCACGCAGCCGTCGAAATGTAGGCTTGTCAAGTGAAGAATATTTCGTTGTGTACATGTAAATAGTATGTAATAAGGGTAATGGCAAGGAGTTCGATCTAAGATCATGAAACGTTGAACGGAAAGTGTATTTTCTACAAGACTTGGAATATCACGGACGATATTCATCCTGTGAATTTCGGAAATACTGACATCGGCTCTACTTCACGATCCTCTATCATTCCAGGTGTTTGCTGGAGGAGGAGGAGGAGGAATACAAGGCGTCCATACTCGATACCGTTGACGAAATTGTTGGTCATGATGAACAATTTACGTATGGGGATACCATAGATGTTACAGTAATGTATTCTAAAGAGCAAGATGGTATAGAATTCGAAGAAGATTCGTTTGTCCTAATGATACCACAGAGTAAACCAGACAATCCTGACGCACGTGCTTACGGATGCCGTACTTGCAATATTTACAATTTGATGTTTACCGAGTTTTCCGCGCACGTGAGCAGGCATTCATCAGACAATGGGGATTGCGGCGAAGAATATGAAAGCCAGGAGGCGTTGCATGCTGCAGTTGCCCATTCCCTCCAATCCACTATGGACAATTTTAATTGCGAAATTTGCGACAGTAAATTCGATATCGAGACAGCATTGTTAGAGCATCTGGAAATTCACACCCGAGAAGAAACTTACAAGTGTAAATTTTGCGATGTCAATTTTGACGCTTTAACAAGTCTTCAGTCTCACGTTTCTCTTCAACACTCGATTCCTTGTCAAGATTGTGACCTACGATTTGATACAGACCAGCTCCTCCAAGATCATATTAAAGACGCTCACTTGGATAAGGTATTGATATCGTGCGAAACATGCGGAAAAGTGTTTCCCAATAAATCTAGCCTGCGACATCACATGATTAGGCACAGCACCGATCAGCCATACGTTTGTAAAACTTGTAATCGGGCATTCAAACGCACATCTAGTTTGTACATGCATGAGAGAGCCGTTCATCAAAAGATCAAGGCATTTTTGTGCGTTATTTGCAATAAGAAATTCGCATTGAAAACACAAATGCAAACACATATGAGGGTGCATACGGGAGAGAGACCATACGCCTGCGACATATGCACTCAAACATTTAAGACTACCAGCCAGCTGCAACTGCACAAGGACGTTCATTTCGACAATAGACCTTTTCCTTGCGAATATTGTAATAAGAAATTTCGAAGGAGGCCTAATTTAATACTTCATCTGAGAACTCACACAGGGGAAAAACCATATTTGTGCGATCTGTGCGGTCGTGGATTCGCACAACGTGGGGATATGAGGAAACATAAAGTCACGCATTATAAACTAAAAAAACCTCCTAATCCTCGCGGATATTGTCACTCAAGCGTATCTTAGAGTTGTAGAAAAATTACATATAGGACACATTCTTCGATTCAATTATTCGGTCAGGAATCATGATGAACAATGTATATTACTATACATGAATTCTTTATATCTCTTATCAAAAACTGTACATCATTCTCCGTATCATCCTTAACATTTCACCTGGGCTAATCATATTCCAATGGTTGCGGGTTTCTCACACTACATTGTGCTGTTTTTTTTTCTTTGTGTTATGGAAAGTGTAATTCTTGTACACTATTTGTATTTCCTGTGAGCTTATTCTACTTGCAGGTTGACGACCTATATTCGTTCTCCTCGATCGTCGTCCTTCACCGAATTTCGGAGGGCTTATCAAGCTTTGCTACAGTCGTACAAAAGGCAAGTCGCGCCTATTTATCAATCGGTTTTGAAACATGAAAAGAGCGATCGATGGCTAGATGTCGGTTCTTTAAACAATGGCACTGATCCAAGCAGCCCTGTAGATATAAATGGCAAAACGCTGAAATTTGAAGAAAAAGATTTAGCCTCGGTAATTGTTCTACAAAAAAAACTGACCCCTATTTCAAACGATGAAAATGAATCGCTAGATCTTCTCAATACTTCGGTGATCAGCACAGCGATTGACGTAAGTCAATCATCAGATAAAAATTTCGAAGAAGAAAGTTCTAAAGATGATCAAGATTCCGTTGCGGAACTTCCATCAGTTTCCACGAAAATTTCTTACGATTGCAAATTGTGTAGTAAAAAGTTTCGATTGCAGGAGAGTTATCTAGCTCATATGAGTATACACACGGACGCTAAACGCTTTACTTGTCATATTTGTGGTAAGCAGTTTGGACAGACTGGTAGCTTATACTATCATTTGAAACACGTTCATGGCGGGGTTAAACAACATTCTTGCGATCTTTGCGGTAGGAGTTTTGCGATGAAAGCAGCCATGGAAGATCATAGACGAATTCATACCGGTGAACGACCCTATTGTTGCGCATCTTGTGGGAAAACATTTAAGACAAAAGCTTCGTTGTATATTCACAGTAAAACTCACACCGACGAGCTACCTCACAAATGTTCTTATTGTCCGAAAGCCTTTCGCTGGAGGCAGCAAATGTTAGGGCATTTGACCATTCACACTGGACAAAAGAATCACATTTGTGAAATTTGCGGTAAACGTTTTGGTGTCAAAAATGACTTAACAAGGCACAAACGGATTCATTCGGAAGAAAAACCATTCATGTGCCAACAGTGTGGTCTCAGTTTTGGTCAGAAACGATATTTGAAAAATCACGAAAGAACTAGGCACAGCTAAAGTAAAATTTTCAATTGTTATATTTGCAGTAACGATGTACATTTACCATTCGATACTTTGGAAATCTTAAGTGAGATAAGCACACGATGAATACACAAATACATTTATATGTTCGATGGATTATTTTTTCCTGCTGCTGTAATTATTCCTTTTCAATTAATTGCGCTGACAATTGTGTCCATGCTTAGAAAAGTTACTATTATATACATAGTTGTATTTAATATAGGCATGGACGGAGTCTGGAGTAAAATGAGTGGCTAGATTCTCTTCCTTTATTATGATATTAATCAAGTTGTACATTTGTAAAAAGATGTTTATAAGGCATATTAAACTATAAGGGCGTTATGCAGACTGCACAGAAATATGAGGTATGATTGTTAATGAAAGAATTAAGTGTTTTTCATTAATTATATCCGTAGTTTTAAATCTAAAATAAAAGAAACATTAACTTTTATTAATAAAATGTGCCACGATCACTATCGTGTCTTCGAAATTTAATGTTTTCGTTTATTACCGAAATACTTAGTTATTACAAGACTCCTAATGTATTTTATCTGTATAACTAAAATTAAATGAAATTTTGGCTCCACGCAGGTAAGTAGAGCCACCTTTTTGTACATCGCAAAAGAAGGAAGCTCGACTGAATCTCGAGGATTTTTTTTGATTGTATAAAAAATTAAAATCTATGTTATGTCTTCCAAGGATTCTTAGGCTGTCAACTATTGTATGAAGCGAGGTATCAGCCTTCTCCGTATCAGAAAATTTCACTAAATTTTTTCGGCTGAAGTTTCTCTTATTCAATTTTTGTCAAATAGTCCAGTCAAACCGTAATTCGACTGTGTATTTCGAGTAGGTAGCGATTTTTTTTTTGGGTCTCGTAGGGGGGTCGACGGTGAGTGTAACACTCAGTTTCCGAGACTAGGGGTGTTGCCATCCGGCCGCCATATTGAAATTAAGGGTGTTATCAGTATTTTAGATTTATTTCCGTAACCATAAGGCCAACGAAAATTTTGTGGACAGCACTTTTATAGTCAATACAATTATCTATAACTTTGATTCGTAACTTTTCGGGATAAAATTAATAATAAAACAGTTATGAGCAGAAAAAGATGAACAATAAGGGGATGAAAAACTTTGAGGCAAGATAACTCTCGACTTTCCAATCTTACAAAAAAATACGTCAGAGCTTTTTCACATAGCATTTCTTAACAGACAATTTGACCTGTTTACTTTTTTCATTTGGTTTGTTTTTGTTGATTTTTCGGCGTTGCGAAGGGAGGTGAGTAGAAGATAAGTGAGGGTACATAGGTGAGTAAAATCACGTCGTGTGGACGCCCCATTTCCCACTTGCCATTTTCCAATCCGGAAGTATGTCAAAGGTTCATGATAAAGTCGTAAAATCATTGCACACGCAATTAAAAACAATACGCTTCTCCGGAACCAAACAGAATTATGAAACTCGTATACGTAGAATGAGGAGTTATAACTTATAACTTATAAGACAGTGATTGCTCAAAAAATTTCGCTAGGCGGTGGATTGAACCCAACGACGCGGAAAAAATCTAAAACGACAAGATGTTTAGCCCATTTCTATAACGATGAAGCTTTGACAAAACGCTCGACCGACTGTTCAACGATCAACAATTTCGCGGTAAAACTGCAGATTACGGAAGATGATGAATGGTTGAAATTCAAGAATTATTATCGTAAATACAAAGTACCCTATGTAGTTTACGCATATTTCGAATATCTACTGGAAACGGTTCAAGACGTGGTTATGGGGTGATAAATCTCGCGCGTATCAGAAGCATACAGCATACAGCGTCGGATATTATATTCACTGCAGTTTTGACGAATCGTTGTACGCTTACGAATCCTTTAGGGGGGCGGAAGGCGCTAAATGGTTTGCAGAAAAAATGAAACAATTTTCACAGGTTACAAAAGGTGTTTTTCCGTACGATTAGGTCAGCGACGTGGGCAAATTGTCTGAAACATCGCTTCCGTCGATCGAGCAATTTTATAATAAGCTCACGGACGACCATATCTCGGATGCGGATTATGCTCATGCCAAAACTGTCTGGCAGAACTTTGAAATAATTAAATAAAATAAAATAAAATAAAACTTTGATTCTATTCCATATGAAAATTATATCACAGCCTATGCATCAAAAATGCAAAATTGGCCGAGAGAGCCCAATTCTATATGGAATTCCGAACACAACCATCCCGAAACATCTTTCTTCCCGACAACGATGAAGGGGCCAGTTGTATTCTACATTTTGGTGGTAATTTTCGCGATTTCCACGGTTGGGAGCGGCATTTCATCCGATCGAACGTACCAGTTCGAACTCATTACTCGTCAAACATCGGCTGCCAAAAGGACAAGTCGATTGATAGCCCCGTTTCGAAGAAAATCGAGAAATAGACCGGTCGGTAAAATTCGAGTATACCCTCCCCTTAAATACAAGTTTCATTACGATTATATGATGTGCAAATTTCCCGACACATGCAAATTGTTGTATACCGATACAGATAGCTCGATATATTCGATACAATGCAACGATTACTATTCCACGATGAAAAAAGACATTCACAGATTCGATACCAGTGATTACGAAATTGACAATGTTTCAAACCAAGAACTTTCTCAGTCAATGCTTTTGGTTCATCGAGTTGACGTGGAATTCCCCAATTACATCATTTCAAGTTAAATCGACGGCGAAGATTTACTCGAGAATTATAACCAGGCATAGATTCCAGTCACAAATGTAGGTAGAGATAGTTTTATGGTGCGTGAAAGAAAGTGACGGAAACAATCGAAAAAAAACCCTTGAAAGTCACGTAGGCAAGGCTGTAAAATGAACTGGAAATTCTGAGTTTATGAGTACGTTTGGTCGTCAAATGTGCTCTTTGAAAATGGATGAATTTAGTAAAAACTTGTTTAAGGTTGTTAGCTTGTAAAAGCGGTTGTCGGTAGATTTGTGTAAAATTTTTCTGGTGGATAGCTTGAAACAAGTTCTGCAAAATGATGAATTTGACCATATATTAGAGATGAAAATGAATAATCTCATTGGAAAAATCGCAAGCTTCTATCACTCTAACATTTTTTATGATTCAACTAGTCGACAGATTTCAATGATATAAAGTTGTATGTTACGAATTGAAATTCAACGAACATTTTGAGACTAGAAACAAAAGTATATTCATCATGTAATAAAAAGGATATCATTAGTTGAACTCGAGTCTCTTTTCGATATTCATGTGTGAATCAGATGCTGATGTGATAGATGTGGCAACAAAGCTTATTACGTAGCTTAAACGGACGGCCGAAGCGGATTCATTCGTCATATGCACGCAATGTTGCCACGATCTATTACAACTTCGACTCAATGTGCGTATGCTCATCCCTAAAAGAAATGAGAACTGTACCTTCACAGAAGTTTGAAAACTTGGCCGTTTTCAAAAATTGATAAATATATTAGCAAAAATTTGTTTAACTATCAACATTTTTTGATACGGTTTACATATCATATTATGTAATTGATATTGTGTATATTTGATTTTGTTACTTATTTATTACTGTCGTAATTTCAAAACTATCGTCAACTGAAATTAACTTTTGACCGTGACTATATAACAAGCTAACAACCTCAAAGCGGCGTATATGCATGACTTACTCATGAATATAATAAACGAAATTTTATAACTAAACGTATTAGCTTGGAAATTCGTATGAATGATGAGGATTTCCCCTACATGATTAAACAGTATGTGTATTTGTGGCAACACATGGATTCATTGGAGATAGGAGAAAGTGCAAGTTCCCCTACCATATATTTTTACGATATCTCAAACGAGACTGACGACGATATCATTCTCATTGTCAGTCGTATATCGCGAGTGAACTGCACGTTGGCTCACCGCGGCGCATGTGAAAATTATTTGTCTCCCGAAATATCTGTCCGCTAGGTAAGATTGTGGTGAGATTATTTTTCAAAACTTTTATGAACGGCGCATATATATTATTATCACTTTATCATACATTTATAGAAGATGATGAATGATGACCAAGTCCAAGGTACGAGTTATCAACTTTGGCATATCGGTCTCACTATCAGCTGTGGTATCGTTTCAAATCAGTTGTATAGGAAGAGATGTTACGAACTATTTCAGTAATACATTTACTTGTGTGATTCAATAAATTGAAAACGAATCTTCAATCTATAATAGTTTGCACATATTTTGTTAAAAATATGTTCCTTTCAGATTTCAACTATCTGGCTATACTCTAAGCGCATCTATATTCTCCAGCCACCGATCGTATATCTGAATTCCTGAAATATACCAAATATACCAAAAATGAGATGCTTTGATGCAATTCAATCGAAGATTGTGCAGAAATGAGAGACGTATGCTATAACGATTAATTATCCTGAATTGCATTCCACTTTGAGAGGTGAAAAGATGGATCATCCGAAAGAGTCGTTGCAAGAGCCCCATATCTCTGATACTGATAGTGATCCAGATTGGAACGAACAATTGATCAGCGCTGTTCGTCAGAAAGAAGGCAGGTCGAAGAAAATCACTGAACAAAATAGACTCGATCGTATACGGGATTGTTTGAATGAAGGAGCAGATATTAATGCGGTCGACAAAGTCGGCAATACAGTTCTTCATATTGCGGTAAAAAGGGGCTGGAAAAAAATCATCCAATTTCTTCTACACAATGGAGCAAGGACTGATATTTATAATCGCTTTGGGCAAACGGCCATTGGACTATCGGCAACTATTGATAAGCGAGAGATCGTGAATATTTTAGAAGTATCCAATGAACGCCAATGTGAACAAGCAGTTCGCTACTCAATATCAGCGAATGAATTTATATCGGCTGACCATCCACAGCCATCAACTTCGAGAGGAGATTTCTTGCAAATTCGTACGGACTTATCGCCGAGAATGACGTCTGATAAACGGAGATTTGACTATAACCAAAGTCTACGAAGCGTGAAGCGGAATTTTGCGACTGATGGTGACTTGGATAAAAGTCCTAAAAAAGAGCGATTTGCATTGGACAGTGATCGTTGGATTGGCTTGAGCGAAGGGCTTCATTCTGATGAAAATAATGAAAGAATCACTCAGGTCCCGAACTTCGACGATGAAAAAACATATGCTGCATCAGGTCTAAAGCGATCGTTACACGGAACCGTTTATCAGTTGAAGCATTTAATGCTCATTATGCACCGAGCATGGAAGTTGGGCTACCCTTTTCGATTATCAACTGAAATGATAGCTGCCGAAAAATTCGACGATTTAGTTTTACAATATCGAGATCATATGGGCAAGGAAGTGCATAGGTTCGGACAAGTTAAACACAAGCAAGACGATTCTAAAGAAATTCGTGCGTCCGACTTATTGACACAAAGCGAGGGTGACTTTAGCTTGCAAAAGTATTTTACCTCTTGGCGAAAAATTCGGAAACATTCAGACTTTACCGGCAGTGATTCAAAGCGTTTTATCTTGTTAACTAATATCGGCATAGATCTGGAGGGATTAGGAAAATCGGGAATCGATTGCAGACTAGAAACAGATTTCGATGAATTTTTGAAAATACCGAACAGAGCGGAACAACCACCACGCTACAAGCTTTCTGCAAACGAGCATTCTGAGCTGCATAGTATACTCAAAGCAGCATCTGATATTTGTAAGTTAGCTAGGGTTTTGGCCCAGCGTGTTCATACGGATAAAGATATCGATTTGAAAACTAGTATTTTTAAATATTATCATACTGCGCTGGCACAAGAGGTCATTGACATTCCGAATAAGACATTTTTTAGTGATTTTATTAAAAATATTAATCTATCTGAGAGGGCTGAAAACTTTCGTGCGATCTTCTTTTTGAACATGAAGCAATTGTCGAAACGCGATGCCTCTGATCAAGAGATTTGGAAAAGCATAGAAGAGTGTTCACTAAAGTTATCTGCGAGTTTCGGCAAAGAATTTCAGTTAGCCACGAAACCTGAGCTGACTGATGTGGGAAGATTTTCTGAGGAATTTATCAGATTGTTGAATAATGCGACGAAGGATAACGTGGTGAAAATTGCTAGGAACATTTATCATAAGCAAGCAAAACGAGGATCTATTCAAAAAATCGTTGCGGACAATATTGACAAGCTGGTCGGACATGTCTTAGTCAGGGAAGGCGGAAAAGTCAAATTTAGATCGCAATTTTTGGACTATGGGTTCCAGTCGCCAGGAAATATAGAGGAATTTAAAGACGTATTGAAAACTCAACTGGGGAGTAAATATGAGGAGCTTGATCGAATAGAATTTGAAATAAACAATTTTAAAACTTGCGAAGAAGAGCAGTTGTACTCAAAAGCGGAATTACCCGATGACGAAATTCTCGATGGGGAAATCTCAGACTTTTTGAACGAATTTGTCTTAGCAGTGAATCAGCCAAATGAAACTGAACTTGGTGAAATGATCACGAGCGAAATTGGTGCCGACAGTCAGTTCAATATCTTAAATCGCGAATTCATAGGGGACTCCTTTCAAAAGGTAATGTTGGATTGGTTTAAACAGAAGGGAAAAAACGGAACATTTCTGACCAACAAACACGCTGAAGATTTCTTTAATGCTATCGAACTCACAGTTAGCTCTCTCGTAACTGTAGGGTTGAACTTGGCATATCCGGAAAAACTCGAAAAATATGGCATCAGGTATCAAGATGAGAACAGTGAATTTTTTAGATTCGTCACTTGTGCTAATGTCACTGGGATCCAAATCCTAAATTTAATTGCTCCCAAGGAAATTTTGTTAACTGTTCTACGGGTTCACCAGACTCTTTCAAAAATTGACAGATTCAAAAAAAATGACAGTTTTATCTTCGTAACACTCAAAACGTTGCTACTAACAGGCGTAATGAATCGAGTGATACGTGCTTTCGAATCGCCACACAGTCACCATTTGTTACTCATTGATTGTGGGTCTATCACTGAGAACATTATTTCACAAGAATTATGGAATTCATTATGTAAGATTGTGAGAAGATATTCCGACAAGAGGATAGTTCTCATTACTCAAGCAAACAACGGCATAGCTACCCAATTTAAAATCGGCATCAAAACTTATCATGAAAGCGATGAAGACGTCAGTTTCAATAATCTTACGAAATATTCGCAACAAAAACTGCTAGGAAAACTGGCCATCATTTTCCAAGGTCAAAGCAAAATGACCAGTTTCGGTAGATTGTTAGGGATTCATGGCTCCGACAATATGAGAACAGAGATTCCAGAAAATCTTGAAGGGATAATAAATTCAAGTACGTTAGTGAGCCTCATTCGTGACGAAGAAATACGAATAGGCGGAAATTTGAAGGGTTTGGGAGAGGTCGAAGATTACTACATAAATCGCACCATTGTTCATCGGGTGGTTATCAAAGAAGATATTCTTCAAACTCCAGACATGACTGATTTGTTTGCTATAAGTGATATTCACAAGATTAGACATTTTGCTGACTTAGTGCCAAACCAAAAAGTGAGTAAAATTAAATTCACTATTTTAGATAAAGACCAAGAGGAAGATCACTTCAAACTTCTATGCGAACAAAATTCAGAATGCAACATTCATTGGTTACACGGTGAATCGGATAAATTAATATGGAAGCAATCTCTTGGAGATATCTCTGATTTGGTGAAATACAGAGACGCAATTAGCAGCAATTATAATGATTACGGATCAGGTTTTGACGGAATAACAGAGGACCGACTAGCAGCTCACGATAAGCCTCCTAAGATTGTAATCATTTCTGACACCGCAGGGATGGGTAAAAGTACCGTGTTGATTTACTTGGCAGGCATTATGAAAAAGACCAAATCTGATCTGCTGGTGGTTAGTATCGATTTGACCAATTACACAACTACTTTGGCAGAAGAGCAGAAGAACCCAAGTTTCGAACGAAGCAACACTAGCGAAGCTGTTGACTTCTTGGTAGAAAAATTCTTGAACATCGAAGCTGGTGCAGAAGCGAATGTTTTCAAAAGAATGATCGAAGGGCACGGTAGTGCGGTACTGTTTTTCGACGGGTTTGACGAAATCAGTCCGAACTATGAAGATACGGTGATTGACTTACTTCAAACATTTGCGAAACTTCCTATCAAAAAGCTGTTCATAACTACCCGGCCACACACCAGACAAGCGTTAGAAATGAAATTGAACGCATTTTCTTATACGTTGAAGCCATTTTCAGCGGCTAATCAAATCGAGTTTCTAGCTAAGTTTTGGAGAAAAAGATTATACTCGAATCGTTGTGATATGAGCGAGGAGCGCCTACAAAAGTATGCTAAAGCAGTGATAAAAATGCTGGCCAACTCGGTTGACGACTGGATGAATGAGTTGACTGGTGTCGCATTACAAACGAGGATGGTAGCTGAGGTTTTTGGAGAATTTCATGGATACGAAGAATTTCTTGAATCAAAAGACGATGAGCCCAAGCTACCGGAAAGAATTGATCTAATTGATTTATATCGTCGTTTCATTGATAAGAAATATTACATTTATTGTACAGAAAAAAGAAGAGATGACCCCACAAATCTAGGGGTGGAGGAAGATGCTGAAGACTTGCGTGAAATATTCTTGAAAAGGCACCAGAAGTTGGCTTTGTGTACATTGTTTAACAAAGAAAAGTTGAAAGAGTTGCTGCCTTCTCAGAAAGATATAAACTTTGATGCACTCGTTAGTAAGTTAAACAAAGGTAAGGAGCGGACTGGAATTGTTACTCAAATTACAAACAATAAACCGTACTTTATTCACCGTACGTTTGCTGAATATTTTACTGCTACGTTTTTGATCAGCACAATAAAAAAAAGTGAACGATATGAACCGGTAGGAAAATTTTTTATTTCGGAGATTCTGCTAAAGCCAGAGTACAAGACTGTTCGTGCCTTTTTGAACTGTCTTCTGCTAACCGAAGGTGAGGCGCTCGGGAATGAGTCCTGGAAATCCACGTTGGTTAAATATTGCAATGCCAGTATGCAAGCCGCCTTACATGTAGCAGCTGCGGAGGGAAATTGCGGAATTATTAAATTTCTTCTGAATTGTCTTCAAGAGCATCCTGCAGATCGTGGGACCCTGCTTAACATCAAGGATACTGATAAGCGAACAGCGGTATATGCAGCAGCTGAAAATGGCCACTGGGGGGCTTTTAGATTACTGACACAACACGAAGACGCTGACGTAAATTGTTCTATCGATGTGGGTAAACGACCACTGCAAATGGCTGTTTGCACCGGTAATTTGGACTTAGTGAAGTTCTTAATTGAGAAAGGTGCCGATGTCAATTCTCGAGATAACTTTGGATTCACACCGATTGACGAAGGTGCTATGGGCGGTTATTTGGATATAGTGGAGTACTTGGTGACGAGAGGTGCCGAAATTAATTCTCCAAGCAATTCTGGATTCACACCAGTTCACTGGGCTTCGAGGAGTAAGAATCTGCACGTTCTGAAGTACTTGGTCGAAAAAGGTGGAAATGTTAATTCTCAAGACAGTTTCGGCATGACGCCAATTCACCAACCTTGTTTACACGGTGATTTAGACGTGATAAAGTACCTGCTCGAAGCAGGCGCGAATGTTAATTTTCCGGACATGTTCGGCACCACACCTCTGCAACGCGCTGCTAACTCCGGCAACTGGGATGTAGTGAGGTATTTGCTTGCAAATGGGGCCAATTCTGACTGTCTCGACGAGCATAGCTGGACGGTATTACGTGAAACTGGTATTTGAGGGAACAGAGTGAGAGCGATGTATACTTGATGATGTACTAATACATATGAGAACTTAATTGTCTTATATAGTTGTTCGGAAATTATCTTCAAATTATTTATATCTAAATTAAATATTATAACATTCACATTACGTAATACTGCCTGTCTGAGAAGACTTGAAACTCGATTGTGATTTAAATTTTAAGGAACAACTGCCGAAGTGAAACGACCGACTACCTAATTGTATATGCAAACCAATTTTTAACGAATTTCCCTCCAGCTTATTTCGTACCTGGAATAAAGAGTTGCAAGAAAGAGACAGTTGAAAATAACGAAACAATAGATAATTGATATTATCTGGAAACTTATTGTTGCAGCATCGGTGCAATATTAGTAATTGTCAAAGGTAGGTCTCTACGTCTCTTACCTGTACGCCTTACTATACGCAACTTCATATTAGTATTCACAAGAAGGACAGGCGCGTTGCATGCTATCAGACGTATCGATGTTCGCGGCAATAGTATATTGTGCACCAAGGAGGCAAAGAAGGTCTTTTAACGCCGAGCGTATATTTGCAATACGAGTCGTAGACGAGTATTGTAAATACGCTCGGCGCAAAAGACCTTCGCCTCCATGGTACACACGATAGTTTATACAACAAAAGTATGTTTTACAAGTTCATGCTCGATCCGGTACACAAAGTCGACGGACTACGCATATAGCAACGCATAACAGCGCGAGTTGGAGGCTACGGCGCATGCGCGGAGTACGGTAAAGACCACTTTCCACTCCTAGGACTCAAAAGTAGCTAAAAGTGAACTCTGCGCATGCGCATTCGCAAGCCCGCTCAGCTGTCGCTAAATACCCCACTTTGTGTACCGAGATCGAGCATGAAAAACGCGTAGAACATGCTTGCGTTGTATAAAAGTAGTTTCTTGCCGGGTAAGAAGAAGAACTGACCTTGACCTTGTCAGTCGCTCTCACATAGTGTAAAGAGATTCGTATGGGAACTGCGTTCACAACGCGACTAGCATATTGATGAAAAAAAATCGACTGCCAAAACGAGAGCCGAGCCTTTATTCATGAACGTACGACTGCAGCCAAAACGATAACCTGGAGGACCTGAACGACGAAACCAACGCCAGCAGCAATTCCAGGACATCGTAAACGTTTCAGTTATAAGTGATGCCGAAATTACTGATGACGAAATAAAACTCGCATTCTATTACTTTAATGTAACACATACTTTTGAGATTTCGAGCCAAATGGACCATATCATTTTGCGCCTAACTGCATTTAGTCCCGCGATACTTCAGTGGTGCTGTGCCGAGCGGCAATGGTGTGCGTTGGCCTTAACTCAAAAACTATCAGTACCTTTAATTTTTGTTCAAGACATTTAGACTTAGATTTTCATGAAGAATAATTTATCGTAAAAAATATGGCTTGGTTAAACTGAATCATCCTGTATATCTACGAGGAGCTTCTCCAACTTTCCCTCGTTGACCGGAGGACAACAATCTCACTCACCACGGTCCACTGTTCGATTTTACGTAGGATTAGCCATTAGGCAATTATGACCGATATTATGTCATGTATTACTCGTTTTCTTTGAATGAGAATATTTCGACGATGCACGTATCTCAAACAGGTGAGGCTTGAGGATATCTAAGCGTTAAAAAATATTTAGGACATAAGTTTTCACAGAAAATGGCAAGGATATAGTTACCGCTCGTTTTGTTCGAGACAAGAAATAAAGCTAATTAGAGATCGGTGGGAAATTTTTTTCGAATTAATAAAGAATCGCTATGCTTCTAACGTATACTATCGAAAGACTATAGTGATTACACTTTCACTAAAGATACAGCTTAATCAATAGTTTGAAATTAGGATATTCGATTTTAATATATGCGGATGTAGAAAGTGCTATCGTCTCTCGACTCGTAGTATTTCGAAAATCGAAAATACAAATTTGATCATCACACTCGAATAATAATGAATTAAGAAACACTAGATCACCATGCACAGCTTCGTATTTATTCTATTGGCTTTGGTAGTCGTTTCAAGAGTTAATAATATTACGGAACAATCTCGGCTAGTATTTCATAGAAAGTGACCAGATTCAGCGTAGTGAATTCAACTCGCAGTTAACGCAATATCTATACAAACATAATCTCGACTCTGCTTGAAATGTCTGTGATTTCAATAGTCGCACACTGCGACTACAATCATCTATCCTCCCGCCTATTTATCTGCAGTAAGTCTCACAAGACGTTCGTTGAGTTACTCTGGTGAAGAAGGCCGAAAGTACGTACCGGAAACACGTTGGATTCCGTAGCATTTACAAATATTGACCTTGACTTGGAATTGCGTTTGAAGTTCGGAGTACCGCGCCTCGAGCCTTTTAGTTGGCAAAATATTCGTGAACAAATACGTGACTCAAAAAGGTGTCACAACAGGTGCCAAGTCGCGGAAGGGGTCAAACGGTACCGCAAAACGGGACGACGGTGCACGCTCAGGTTTAAAATCGGTGTAATTGCGGCCCTCGCACTTAGTCACTGAATCGCTTCAGCCTAGCTGCAGGCACTCCGTTTAAATCCGCGAGGTAATCATGCGTGTGTCAACAGTTTTCTTCACTGTGATCTGTTCCGTTGAAATTCTGCTTAAAATCCCGGCGGCTTCGGCAGCCAGAGGCCCGATACAGGAAGCGATCCAAAGCGGCATGGCAGCGGATTACGACAAGGACGATTGTACGTGGAGAAGAGGTAACGAACGAGATCTCTGCCCGGATCCCGACGTCCACGTCTTTCTCTACACCCCTGGCCAGCCGAAGCGAAGACTTGAAATTGATCAGTCGGATTGGCTCAGAAACGGCCCGTATGAACCCAGGCTTGAGAATGTACTCGTGATCCATGGCTACGCCGGCGGGGATGATACCCTTCCCATCGCAGTCCTGAGGGATGCTTACCTGAGGAATGGCAGCTACAACGTCTTCATGGTCGATTGGAGTGCGCTTTGTGCAGCACCTTGTTACCCAGCTGCAGTAGCGAACCTACGACCGGTCGCAAAGTGTCTTGCCGGGACCTTGACGACCCTGAGGAACCTCGGCCTTCCTATAGAGAGGACAACGTGCGTTGGGCACTCGCTGGGTGCGCATGTCTGCGGCGTAATGGCAAATTATTTGCTCTTCCGGCTGCGCCGCATCGTAGGGCTTGATCCTGCGCGACCTTTGGTGCGGCCAGGGCTGGTGAACAGACTCGACAGCGGCGATGCTGACTTCGTTGAAGTAATACACACGAATGCCGGTTACTACGGTGAAATGGGGCGCGTCGGTCACGTTGACTTCTGCGTGAACGGAGGAAAACTGCAACCCTTTTGCGAGAACAGACGCAATGATCAGCTCTGCAGTCATGTCTGGGTAGTTTGCTACATGGCTCACAGCGTTGACGGAGACACAGACCTCATGGCACAGCCCTGTTCTAGGCGATGTCCCGCGGGTCCAAGGATCACCCAGAGAAGTGGAAATGCCTTGGTAATGGGGCAACACACTCCGGGTACTGTCAGAGGATCGTTTTGTCTATCGAGTGTCAATCCTCCCTATTGTCCGAGACACGGTCACACCAGAGGAGACGAGAGATGTTGCGTCTGAACGTAATATTTTGCGGCGAAACAGGGAGGAGGTCAGATCCGAAAGTCTTTCACGATTACCCCGTTGTGCAGTGTGTGTAATTCAGGAGAAACCGACTGACTCAGCTTTTGCGAAGAATCATATTGCTAAACTAATGCGGAAATACCGGTGTTTTTTTTTTATTCGTATTCTCGATTCTTGAACCAATTGTTTAACGAATAGGTAGAACTTGAATCCGTTATGTTTTAACCGTTCGCATAAGGCGAGGCTGTTTGTTATTCAATAGTGCATTGAAGAAAAACCCTGTGCATACGTAATGCAGAGTGAATAAATACCGCTATCTGTTCCGTAAAATATCATTTGTGTTTTACTTCTTATTTTTATTTTCATTTCATGCTATGCTATGCAATTACCGATAGCGAACTGAAAATTTTTCTGCGATTCAGACCGTGACGTGATAATCTTCAACACGGAATTATACCAGAGAAAAGAAAATCTGTATGAGTATACTTATAGACTTCCACTAAATGCTTTTACTTTATATTGTTTATTTGATAATTATCAAACCGTGCTAACTGCGATAATGTTGTACCCACGTCCGTGGTTAATGTAATCAAAAATTAGTTGCTGATCTCTAAGTATATCTCCAAACAGGTCATTGAGGTCATGAAATTTCTCGTCATAAATATATGTAATTGAATGTGACGTAGCTCGATTGTATGTAGTCTAAGAAAAGTTTGTTCATTCATCACTTTGTTATTCGATTTATAAGAAATCAATTTTTCGACATCCATATCGACAACATCAACTCTTATAATGCATAACTTATTCTAAATGACAATTTTACGCGCACATTTATTTAGTTGGACTCTAAAGGTGTATAGGTATGTATGTACCCACAATATGTAATAGTACAATATTCAAACAATGTAGCCATTAATTAATTGCTAATAATTTAAAACATAAAAATATTTCATTCTTATTGAGATTCTTATTGAGATTGACGTTGTGTTCAAAGTTCGTCTGTTGTATTGTGGGAATGATAGAACAAACTTATTATATGTACACATATACACATTTTATTCAAAATTATTCACTATAAAAGGTGATCACAAAAAACAACGTCAAAAACCACGAGAAATAGTCCTAAGTACACACGTATACATTGACAATAAGAATGGAGGGATGCTCGAGAAGTTGGATATAAATGATAAGATAGAAGAAAAAGAAAAGAGAAACAAATAGTTAGTCTAAATTTACCTAAGGGGTAACAAATCGCAGGGTTGAATCTTATATAAAATTTTTTATCTTATAATAGCTTCTCCCATGCTATATTATCTTATATAGTCGTATCGATACGTTTGATGCATATAAATGATATAGCTAGTTAAACATTTATTTACATTTAAATAAATTGGTCTTTGTTTAAATTTCAATAAATACAATAGAGCATCCGAAATTTGATTGCTGGTAACGTAGGTTGCGTTAGAGTGAAGTTAATCAATTAACAGCCAAATTTTGCAGCCTTGAACTAACGGCGTTCGCTACCTGCGCTCGGTCGACATCCGTTAATTTAACGCTAGAAGTTTGTCCTAATCTTGCGCAAGATTTTTTATGCATAAACCAGTGCAACCTCTGACATTCTCGATCGCAATACTGCACGGCTTTACACTTGCTGCATTTTTTCGTCGCCTTTTCTTCACCGCAAGTTACGCAGATTTGAATATTATCCGAGAAACCTCTCTGACCATTTATTGCTGCCGATACAACAGACACCGCTGACGGTGGATCAGACCCAGCCAAAGTAGCTACCATTTGACGAAATATTGTGCTCTCTCTGAACGGAAATTCCCTGACTGTTTCTCGCAGAAAAGCTTCTTGATACTCTGAGTTACCCTCGCTTTTACTACACTTCAAGAATTTTCTGACTAGCAACTCTACAGAGTCGGATTTCCTCTCTTCAATATCATCCCCGTTCTTATCTCTGTCCGACTTTTCGGCTTTCATAGCCTCCTGACGCTTTTGACATTTTGATACCTCTGCTGTTACACAACTGAGATAGTGATACTTGAACGCCATCACTTCGTTGGTTTCAATTCCTCGTCTCATTTCCTTGTGTCGCATAGCTTCCAGCACTTTTTGTATCTGCAATATGGACAATCGAAATTATATTCAATACTTAATATGAATTAGGATTTCAGTTTCCAACTTGCTTACATGCACAATTCTCAACAACCGTTACCGTTCCTTTTAGTTTGACAATAATTCTGAATATCTTTGAATTCCATTCTCCACTTCATTCATATATTCGATACAGCAGAACAATGGGGAATAAAAATGATCTTCACCTTGTTCAAATTCTCCAAAAGTCCTGGACATCTTTGTAAATTTAGTGCA
The DNA here is from genome assembly GCA_963992785.1 of Tenthredo livida. Lineage (NCBI taxonomy): Eukaryota > Metazoa > Arthropoda > Insecta > Hymenoptera > Tenthredinidae > Tenthredo > Tenthredo livida. The sequence goes on from OZ023073.1 coordinate 10,281,135, forward strand.
ACTCTGACCGGATGGACGTTGACTTGCATAATAAATTTATGAAATGAATCAGCCAGGTGTGGAGGAAGCATAGATTCTGTTTGGAGTCCTTGAGGTGTAATATAATAGTCGATATCAGCCTTTGGTATAAAATTATTAATCGTAGCAACGCAGTCATGGTTTCCAACAAACGCAGCCATTTGAGCAGGAGTTCGACCGACGCTATTAGTTGCGCCCAAACGAGCTCCGTGGGACATGAGCAGATGACATAAGTCCGCGTTTCCACTTAACGCCGCAAAGTGTAGAGCGGTGTAAGCGTGTTCGTGTTGACAAGAATTCACATCTGCGCCCTAGGGTTGAAAAACAGGATATTTTCTCCTCATTTTTATTCGGTGATAGTCCGACAATGTATTACAATTGATTTTCGACATTGGGATGCATCGTTGAGTACCTAATCTCATTCAAGCCATGTTGCGTTCGTGATAAATGAGAATCGCGTCTATCAGATATATCGACGATAATTCCTAGTCTAAAATACTAGCGAAGTACTTAACCTACCTGATCTAGAAGCATCTGCACAATTTCTTTGTTTCCTTTGTAACAGGCGTGCTGGAGCGGTGTCATACCATTCTCGTCGACGAAGTCAATCTTGCATTTGTTAGCCGCCAGTAATGACCCGAGTTCCGCGATCTCATTTTTACTGATTTTAGTGAAAATCTCCTTCTCCAAGTCCGTCAAGCTTTCTGTAGCCGGCGCCATGTTGTTTATGGATAAGTTTAAGTGGGGTCGACGCTATTACGCTTAGAGAGAACTCTGTCGATAAAGTCGACGCGACGCGAAACTAATTATCAAAACAACGTATCCAGTGTTTATTTAAAAATTATTATACAACAATGGACATTTTTGAAAACAGATTTGGACGAAATTATTTATGATGTTATTTTCTATTGCATTAAAATGCGAGTCTGCAGATCTAACGACGAAATATAGTTCGTTACTTGACTAAAAGTCCGGCGATATTTCAACCACAAGGATAATAATATGATATGTTTGAGTTGTCCACGCGCAGGCGCTATCACAATCAGTTCTTTATGAATTATGATTATGCGCGTCCTGCACGAGTTATGAATAAATAGCATCAGTCAACGTAGAAATTGATTGAAATTTTATACTGGTCGAGATTGGGTGTAAAAATTGCATGGGACCATAGGATATGTACGTATTTATACAGTTTTAATAAAGAAACAAACTTTATTTAACAACAGGTTTACATAATACTGACACACTATATGTATATGATGATTATGTTGGTTTTTCGGATATTTAAAAATGAGTAAAATCAACATTTTTCATAAAGTAATAATTAAGGTATTTTGTTAATCACATCACTATTACGATTAGGGATATGAGTTAATTCATAAGGTAAAATAAAATATGACTATAATTAATAACGTATAAATTAATATCACACAAATTGCGCTCGACATTAAGTGACAAGTGCTTGACCAATATGGCTCTTGGAAAAGCACAGATGTTGAAGCATATTATAGTATTTCCTTTAATATAACATAAGGATTACATAAGTTTTATTTATTACGTACGACGATTAGGCTTACGCATTTATTTATCATCTATTATTATCATTGATCAACAAGGCCTGAACTGCCGCCTATGGCTGTGGCAGCAGTTCAGATGCGATGTACAAAATATATATTTTTTATTTATCAACAACAATCACTATTTGTTATATAGGTTTTCACGAGGTTTTCACCACGAATATATATCTTCGTAGTTATACCGTTTTATACTGTAATATATATATATATATATATCTGCTATCATTTAAACTAACATTAAATGATTACAAGGTTGCTGTCAGTATATTCTGCGAATTTTACAAGCCGTTACGACTTGCAAATAACCACATTTCCGCATTGGTCTTTGTTTGATGAATTTTTGTTCTGAATCCCTAGACATATGACAAAAGATATATAAAGTCATTTTGGTTACTATAATTCATTGAATGATTTGTTCTCAAGACGTAATACGGATGTATCTTTGATAGAACAATAAGTCAAGGAGCAAGATAGCATCAATCGCGAAATAAATTATTTAGGGAACGTCTAAATCTATGAAAATGAGAATGGATCGAATATCGTGTCATATGAAATTTCTCTTGTTTCGAATAAGACTGCATCGCTAACAAAGAAATTATTGAATTATTCAACAGACATTCGAACAGGTCTGAAATATTTCATGGCAGTGCCAGTCTATGGGCAGAATGAAATGCTGTGAATTCTTGGCTGACGTCTAGCCATTCATTCTTCCGAAGGATCCGATTACGCGAGTATTTTCGATTAACTTCTTTCTTTTATTTCAGTTTTCTAAGAATATTTTAGGGGGTGGCGCTCCCTATGATACTCTTATTTGAACAACAAATATAGTCACTGGTTCTTCTTTTCAATCACTTTGCCTAACATCATGAGATGATCAATTTCATTCAATTAAACATATGTACAGGCAAAATGATTTTCATGATATTTGAACCAAAATACAATTTTATGACATCAGTTGAGAAAAATCTTGAGTAGAATGCGAAAGATACCTATCTGTCACATAAATTACCGAGTGTCTTATCTTGCTTCCATGTAACTGTATTTCTACACAAGAATTATATTTCCCACCATTACCCATGCATACTTTTGTTACGGTTATTACATTACCTACATGAAGTAATTATATTGTTTATTCATTTATGCTTATTATCTGTGGTTGTTTATTTGACAATTCTATAGTCCACACAGCATGCAAATCCGGCCTCACAGCTCGGATATTGTATAAATGTTGATAAGAAATAAATAAATGAATAAAAACTTTTTAATACTACTGATATTGTATATAGCTCTATGTGATTTTCTTACTTACTAAAATTACTGGCTTTTTTATTTTACAATTCTCTATTACGTCATCCACTACTTGATCTGAATACCTACTCCACTCTAAGCATTTCAATGTTTCGTAATGTAAAGTTAAATTTACAAATCAGTGTGAATGAAATAAATTAATGTATGTTACTATATGTTTCAACGAGCCCTTTCGAAGGATTCTCATTGCCTATCAGTCGGTTTGACTAGTCTACCTGGTGAACGTTTTAAACAAGCTCGGAATTCTACGGTTTATATATGCAATAGTGAGGTCTTATGTTATAGTTTGGTCTTTATACGTCTAACAAGCATGAATCAAACCATAATATCTATATAGACCTCATAGTAGAGTAACTAGCATTAAGAGTGAAAGAGCTTGTGGCGAATTTAAATGTTCGTCAGATATTATATGGGGGCTCGAATTCCGGAAGCAGTATACACGCTTCACCAATTTCTAAAGGTCCTTTCGCCTAACTGCTGAATTTTGTACGAATTTGTTCATTACTTGAATTTTCAAAAGTAATAATACAAAGTGGATGATACAAAAAAGTACATATATATGTCCGATTTCGTCAGCAATTTCACCATTATGGAATAGTTACGCCACTATTCAGCCCTCAAATGTACTATACCCATAATATAGAGACTACCTACTTCACTACTAAAGCCATTACCTATTAGATTGGTTATACTTCAAAACCCCCTGGGCCATGAGAAGTTCGACCATATTCCGTCTATGTATCTTACAAAAAGTCGATTGAACTTTTACGACTAATTAATTACGATCTATTAATATTTTATTACATAGTTCATACCACACTAATTACTAATCAATATGTTTTAAATAGATTGTTAATTCACTCAAAATGAGATGAAACTGTATCTAGCATAGTGATAAATACAGAAACTCGAGGGCCTATGAATTTAATCGAGGCAAACTACAGCTACGTCACTTATCTTATACCGGTATAACGTGTCGCAGTATCGACTATACCTTGAAGTTATTCGAAAAATAATTAATGAAATGAAATTGAACGCGCAGGTATTAAATATGGGTAGACGGTAATATATGTCACATATTGATATCGGTATAGTTTTCTTTTTTTATATTGCATTCATACACGGATTTGATAAGCTCTAATAACTATATGCATGTAACGTATTTTACTTTACGCCAAACATTCATATCTTCTAGAATCAGTTAAAATCATTGTCACTTCTCTCACCTCGCGTCTATTATAACATTGACGAAGAAAAATGAGCGAAACTTCGGACTAGCTAGATAACAAATTCGTAATATGCGATGAAATCGATTGTGATGTCACAACAGAATATAGGTCTAGTTGTGACGTAACAACTGCATAAATGTAGCGCAAACGATAAACCCTGCTTTTTATTTATATTAGTTCAATATATGTATGGTAAGAAAAAGTTTGCGATCCCCTGTTTGTATCTTTCATTCAATTATTCACTGGAAAATTAACTAACTCCAACCACATCAAAAAATAGGTGGATTATCAAATAGTACATACATACAGCGTTAATAGAAGCTCGTATTATTTCAATCCCGATGCTAAATATCAATGTATTCAACCCACTGTATAGAAATTCATGAGAAGACTAGATCAGTGATCTGCATCGTGATCTGAAAGTTTTTTTCAGCTCATGTTGAAGAGCGGGCGATAGTTTTTCTGGATCGCTGAAGCCGTACGTGTAAATTTCTATCAACGATATATATCAGCTCAAAATGCGCCTATTTTGAGGTATGGTCACTGTAGCGTACGTACGAAGAACTTATGTTAAATAAAATCGCGATTTCGGATAATGACGGTTAATTATTTCCGTACGTCATTATACGCATAAAGTAGTGTTTTTTTCTTTTCTTTTTATTACAGTAATTCCTTCCTGTACCTTGAATCGAGATTCAACATCTAGACTTTGGTTCTTGGTCCTCTCTTGTATGAAACGCCCTGGTTGATCCTTAACGAAAATGTATATACCTACTGTAACCTTTAACAAAGATAGACTTGAAACTTAGAGCCAGTGAAAATGACAACGCTATCGTCCTATACGGGCTCCGGTGGAGTCCCGTTGAAGGATTCGCGGGATTGAACTGTGACCTCAGTTTGTTCTTTTGCTGCGTCTGTTTGCCCGTTGGTCATCGGAGCCTCTTCTCCCGGAGACAAACAGACGCTTGAACTTCGTCGAACAGATCCATTGGTAGTTGCCGTCGTCATTTGCTTTTGAGTATCTCTCCATGGGGTAGTCAGAATTTTTATTCTCTGAAATTTTGAGAAACATTAAATCGGCCGAAATTCAATGACCAAATATGGATTGTTCGCTACTCACCTGGACAAAGGTTCCTGGGGTTGTGAGAATTTTGTAAATCGCAACTCCAGGGATCATGGCTATAGACGACGAAGCGATCAACCAACCAAGCACATTGGCCCATAAAGGATACACGTAGTCCTCGTAAGTAAGGGGCTCGTAGCCCATCAATCCGTAGACAATTATGAACTGGAATATATCGGAGGGTACATATTTGACGAATACGAAATATGTACCTATCTTGATAAAATAACTTGCTAAGCGGTTTTTTACCATGAGAAAAATGGGCGCCACGAACTTCCAGCAAACCCGCCAGTAAATCCCCGGGGAAAATCCAATCATATCTTTTATATCAGCGCAGAAACGATCAGTTCCGTAAATCCAGCTGACAGCTATCGCTTCGGCTAGTACAGCAAACAGCATGGAATAGCCTGCAGCGTAGCGATCGAGTAGATGAAAGAAATAAAAACCACCCTATAACGAGGAAAGAAATGTATCACCTGCGAGTTATCAGTGAAAAACTGTTTTTGTAACACATGCACGATTTTTGCGTTTTTTTTTACCTAAAAATGGGGCGTAAAATCAACGTTTTTGTACCAGCGGGCAAAAAAACTCGGTAGCGGGCAGCAAAAGTTCTTTTTTACCCGCTACCGACTTTGAGCGGGCAAAAAAGAAATTTTTTGCCCGCTTCTTTGAAATCGCTCAAAAACGCGAAAATCGCGCGTGTCACAAAAAATATGGTGTGCACCAAGGGCTAAGTGGGCTTTTTGACCCTCCACACTCGGTCTAAAAAAGCCCACTTTACGCCCTTGGTACACAATGGCCACTTTGGTCGAATATTTCACCTGGGAACAGGAAGCTAGACCAACGAGAAAGTACAGGGTGAATAGACAAGCCACAAATATCTCTCGGTGATTTCCGATCAGCGGAAACTCGTCACTCAAAGCTGTTATTATAGCTTCAGAACCTCCGAACTGAAAGCATATGAAATATACCATTGAAAAATTGCGACACTATTATAGCAGCTCTGATATATACGATAGATGTAAGGATTACGTACTGAGCTATCCAAGCCCAGTGTCAAAAGCATCATGAAGAATATCAGAGCCCAGAATATGGATCCTGGCATTGTAGCTATGGCGGCTGGATACACGATGAAAACTAGACCTGGACCTTCCGTTGCTACATCTTGAATAGATCTGCCACTGGCGTGAGCCATGTAGCCTAATACTGAAAATATCACAAACCCAGCGATGAAGGAGGTCACGCTGTTTATTACACTTGTCAGTAGAGCGTCCCTGCAAAAATGAATTAATCCAATAGCGTTTCGTTTTTCACATATTAAGATGGGTAGAAATAGTATATTATGCGACTCGTGCGTAAAGTGAGTTTTCCTTCGCCGGTGACGAGTTTTGCTAGATCACACGAGTGAAAAAAAAATTACGCACGAGTTGCATACCCTATTTTATGCACGACTGTGCGTAAAATGCGTGTGTAAAGTTAAATTTTCGCCTTGCGGCTATTCACTTTACACACGGCGTGCAGAAAAGTACACTTCACGCATCGAAAATTTGACTTTACACACGCACTTTGCGCACAGTCGTGCATAAAATATAAAATGAGAAAAATTTCGAGGGAATACTCACTTGTAAACGTTGTTGTGATATTTGTTGTAACTCGCGTATGCCAACAAAACTCCGAAGCCTGGACCAAGCGAAAAGAAAACTTGTGTCGCTGCGTCTACCCACACCTATTTGGTCGGGAAATAGTCTGACTTATCATCGAATAGAATAGCAGACACAATTGGGAACAGGAAAATGTATAAATGTGATCAGAAAACTAGGCATAAGTGATAGTGCCCAAAAAAAAAAAAACGGTCAGTCATGACGTCTGACGTCAGCTTAAAATATGGGGAATAAAGTAGCAAAACTGCACCGCAACGTATGGTGGGAATTGTCCGAGAAAAATAAGGTCTCTGATGGGCAGTATGACAGCTACACCGAGTCTCCATTTCCACCCTTGTTCTCACCCCCACGGTATATCTTTTTTCTTTACTGACACCACGTGACCGCATTAATATGATGCATTACCATGAGTCTGGATTTTCGGAGGTCTGACGAAGTATAATAAATTTCTGACGATTATTTTACCCCAAGTTAGTGTGAAAAATAATGTTCTTAATCCAACTACCGCTGCAGAGGTAAAATTCTGAAAGGTCGTGAAACAATAACGAATCCATCAAGTGTAGGTATATTTTCGCTTTTACTTACCTCGGCTTTTGTGATCGCAGAGAAATTTGGACTTAGGTAGTATTTTATACCCTCCGCACTTCCGGGCAAAGTGATACCCCTCACTAAGAGTATCAATAATACCGCGTAAGGGAAGAGGGCTGTAAACCAGACAACCTGTGCAAAAATTTGATCACAAATTGACCGTCATATAATATAATGATAATTGATCAGCAAACGTTAAATTCTATTTCACTAATAAGATTTCGAGAAGTTCATTCAAACTGTATTATCTACAATGACTAGCCTTTCCAGATGTAGAAATACCCTTCCACAAAGAGAAGTAGCATATAACGTACACCACCAGCAGACACATGGCTATGTCCCATTTGACAGCTCCAAGATCGTGCAAACCGGCACTTTCATGAAGTTCCAGGATTGCCCGACTGTGACAAGAAGAGTGAAACGTATTTTTTTTTTTTCTTTGTAATTAATTCACGCTCGAGGACGTCTTTTGGTGAGGATAAATTCCCACTTGTCTTACTTGAAGTATTCTTGTGCAGCGCTGGTGTATCTGGTATCATTGCTGTGGTCACCCATCAGAGTGCCATTTCGCATTCCCTCAAAAGCAATCCGTGAAACATTGCCAGCCAAATCGTCGTCCGTTAATGCGTAACCTCCGACGTAAGAGGCGTTTACGTCAAGCCTACGACACCTAGGAGTATTCCAAGGATTGTCGCAGGTCGTCCAAGGCAACATACCAGCAAATGATGCAAAGAAGTAGCGAAGCGCCCACGCAATTATTACGTTGTAGTAAAAGTCAACGTAAAACGCTATCAATGCTACCGCGTAACCAATTCCTGAGAAAGAAATGAGGGATTTTTTACTTTCATCGAAAATTTGATTCGTATTAAGGATTTCGATTCGTGGAACCATCGTATGGTCAAAAAGCAGTTGAGACGTGAGAATTATTCGAGAACGATGAACTATAGCCTTTCGTGTCGAGTAATTCAAGTGAGAAATGTCCATCTATATTCGTGACCGTAAGAATGTGGGGTGCGCGGGAGGTGAACGTAGTTCAAGCTCCGGTGGAAGCAGAGCTTAAAATCTGCGGAAATGGAAGTCCCGTGCCTTTTCCCAGCGGTGAAAATCGCACCGCTCAACTCACGAACCTTAACACCGCGTCCTTTTACCCCCGCGTCCTGGCTGAGCCCGACAATTGTCCCTTAAGTGACCCGGAGAGGATGGTGGAAAGAATGGAAAGAGTGAAAAGTGAGTGCGGCGCTATCCCGCTTCTGGAATACCAATGTTTCAGAAGAAATACGTTCAGCCCGTTTCACAGCGAAGTTACACGCTCGGTTGCCCAGCTTTAAGAAATAAAGATTTCGTGACGAAATTATTTGACTTCGACTTAACATCACTTTGCACTCTCTTCATCCGAAACATATTTCACCTGCAATTACCCGCGGCAGTTGCTAATTGAAACGGTACCTCATTGCCATTTTTTTTGGTAAAGTACGTACCTACATTCGTTTGTGTAATGGAATTGTTCGCAAGTGTAATGAACAGAAAATGCAGTCGATCTTAATCCTTGCTATACATAAATCGACCTTATTGGTACCGATCTTTACAATTATATGCATATTCGTCTCATAATATCAACAGTCAATACCGTACCTTTGAGAAGTGGTACCAAACGACCCCAACAAGTAATCGCACCCTTGCGATTGAATTGCCCCAAGGCTAATTCCATATAGAACAGAGGGATGCCCCCAACTATGAGCATGACGCAGTACGGGACTAGAAATGCTCCTGAAAATGAAGAAAAAATCTGTTCTCAGACCAATTCTGAATTGTCAAGTAATGATCACACGGATGACTTTGCGCACCCTAATTATTAACCACAGAACGTTAGACTGCGAGGGCGTGAGGATATATATAACGATGAATATCGAAGACATTCTGGATTCGTGCAAAAAAAAACCTATGTGTCTTAAAAAGTAATCGACTATGTCATAAGTGCAGTCTTCGAAAAACTCGTCTCAGGATGTACAACGCAGTAGTTCATACAGTCTACTGAAATGTCTACGTACAATTCTGACAACGCTTCAATTTTCCATTGTTAAACCATAAGAGGTGGTAATTGTAGGCGGTAGAACTCAGAGTACCACTTTAGTCGGGACTGAGCTTCGACAGGGGTGAAAGCAAGAAAGCAGGCGAGTAGAGGGTGAGGTCGCGAGTTGCAAAAAAATATAAGAATTTCCATTAAAGTGGATTTGCAAAATGCCGGTTAAAGATACTTTAATGGTTTCGGGAAAGCGGATTCCAAGTGACTGTCATCCTATATTTTGAATTGCTGAAAGAAATATGAGAGAGAAGGTGCTTCACTGCAGATTGCGCTAATTATCTTTCGTCGATACTCAATACCTATTAATAATTGCCGATTGCAGTGCATGGTATAGAACAGCCATTTTACGCCCCTGAAAAACTTGAAGGGCCTTCCTATGAAGTCGAAATTTCGAACATATGAAATGGCCTTCGGGAGCTTCCTGGCCGTAAGCATAACTCGAGCTGGTCTTAATTTCGAGAAAGAGATGCTCGTTGAGATAAGGAAGAACCGTAAGTAGGTATATATGTATGGGTAAGCTGAGGAAGGGCTAGAGGTAGGGATGAATCTCTCGTAGATGTAATTGCTTCCTAATCTCTTGAGCGCGTGCCTTCGCCTGGAAGATCATCCCCCGATTCGGTCCAGCATATCGTCTTTTCTCGTCTCTCCGTCATAAGGCTAAATTTTGTCTAATTTTACGTTATCAATAAGACCAAGGATGGCTTAAGCTTTCATAGTATTTACGGTATGAAATGTAACGAACCGATTTTCAGACTAGGTATGATCAGACGATATACAATATCAGAAAATCACTCGCTAATTTCACCTCATTCCGCGCTTACTAATTTTACCCTTTATACTCTCCGTGTACAATCGAGGCAGTGAAAATTTATGAACAAATATGAATACCTAGAAATTATGAAACTTATTAATAATCATGAAAGTTGTATTATACGAAATTTGAGCTGTAAAAATATTCGAACGACAAATTAAGTCACAGGGGCTTGTACAATAATCCCTGGGATTTGCAGGGATCAACAGGTTCCTCCTTCAATCTACCCCTCAGCTTTGCCAAGTATAGTCACAGACGACTGGCACACTAACAGACCGCGTCTTCTCTACCTCAAAAATAAAGAATTCTTTTCCCTCGTAGTCATGGCAACTCAGATCCAGAGTAATCTTATTAGAGAAGATATTGTCTTGAATTTCATTTAATTCGCAGCATAATTCCTCGTGCTAAATATCAGGTAGGTATAGTAGAATAAACGCATTTCTATCAACAGTTGATTTCTCGAGTTAAAAATTTCGGAACGTAACGTGGACGTCGATCGACTGGACCTCTCCAAGAATCTCCCTCGTTTTGTACGATGCCAGAATTTTCAGGATCACTTCTTCGGTACATGTTCTCCCACTTGTGGTGTCAGGAGCAAACTTCCGCTGTTAGATGGGCTTCCGGTCCGTCTTTCCTTTGACCCGACTCCCTTCAAGAACTTTACTCCACTTTGTCATATAGCGTAAAATTCGGTGGCAAAAGCTTTCGAGAGGCTAGAGCTTGCAGGTGAGAAGTTTGAAAGGCATGTCAAGGTAGGTCGTACGAGAATCGTGTAAAGCTTTTCAATCGACGAGTGAGAAGGCATAAAACTTTTTCTTTAATCTAAACACTATAAATGCGGCCAAAAGCTCGAGGTCGAAAGGGGTCCTAAACGGGTAATTGTGATTAATTAAACTAATTGAAAATTAGCGACCGATCTTGCCCATCCTAATGGTGCCCCTCGTGCCATACCTCTCTCTCTGTCTCTCTGCTCTCTCAATGCCGAGGTACTCTTGTCTCTGTCACTCTCTTCTCTCCATCGTTCTCTATAATTAAGTTAGCGGCCGCTTTTGAGAAGCGAAGCGCTGGAACAGCTTCTGTATCGTCGACAGCCATCCTTTAATCACATTCCTGCCGCCTACAGGCCTTGATAGAGGACTAATGGCGTCGCAACGGAGACGCTATGCAACATTTACAAAATTTCATATGTAGGTATACCTAACTTTAGACGTCGACGCTCGCGTGGACGTCAATCATTTGGATTCTGATATAGGGGAGAGGCGGGCAAAATGGGCACCCCTGAAAATTTTTCTTAATTCAGTCAAAATTGTAAAATGTTCTGAATTTCATTATTTACTTACTATAGCAAACTTCAAACACAAAATCAACATATATAAATAATAGTCGAATTATTTTTTTTTTGCAGTTTTAAAACACTTTGTGTTCCGCGGCGAACTTCGAATTTCGGATTTAGAAAATTCCAAAATTGATTAATGTCCTAAAATTTTGATTGTCTTTTCTCTACAAACCTCTTGAACATAGCTAATTTCATGTTCAAGTATTCTCAAGTGAATACGAAAATGAATTTAAAACCTTTTTTCGATTTTGAAAAATTTCGACAAATATTTGGGATGCCCATTTTGCCCGCAATTTTGGAACTTTTCAGGTGAGGGCGTTCAACACTCGGAATTGATCAGGTTATCGTTTTTCGGACAAAATTCGAAGATCCATCGATTCAAACCTGTATTTGAAGCCTTCATTTCTTAGGGGGCCCATTTTGCCCGGCTCTCCCCTACTAGAATTAGACACAAATTCATAGCTGTGTATTCATACCTAAGCTTTCGATGCGAAAATTGAGTGCGCGAAAAAAAAAAAATCATATTGCTGATAGTGAAAAAAGTTGCAGAAATTATATTAATCAGAATGATTAATTTTTAGATTGACTCGTCGCTTGATCCCATCCAATGTTCAATGCTTGCCTAATACCTTACTTTGCTATCGTTAACTGGATGGGTTTTACCCTACAGCTGTAACGCTTGCTGCGTACATTCAGGCGTTGCAGCCGTGTATAGTTTCGCAGCTACCTAACATTCGAGCTTTTTCCGTTAGTTGAAAATTCTATGTATTTTCACAGCCAAGTAATTTGTGTTTGAGGAAATTTGAACTGCAAATTAACAAGCAGAGAGTAAATTCATGTGGACAGTTACTCCGGGGTGCTCGGTGCAGCACTGTACATAGTTACTACCCCGAGTGTAGACAGCCACGCGAAACTCACAGCGGCAGTACAGCGGGTCATTTTCTACTAAGTAAATGGCAATTAGCCACCTTGTTAACGACGTATTAGTACGGTGTATATTACTCCCTCATTTTGAGCTCGAACTTGGTTCTCGGTGCAAGTTACAGGCGAAACGCGACTTTCTTAATTAGCAACGTTAATGTTTTCCACTTGTCCTCCGCGAGCGAAGTAAGCGATGCGTTGAGTAATTTGAGGAGCATTAAAATTGTCAAATAGGACCTTCGCTCCTTGTCAAATAATTACTCTTAGGGTAAAAAAAAAAGCCTAAATATTCTGAATCTCGGGCAAGTACAGCCGAAGTTCAAAGCAGGCACATCAGAGCTGAGTTTAATTGTTTCCTGTAGCTGGTGGGCCTGCAAGGCTCCAGGTAAATCTGGCTTGAACTTTGTACAACATCGCTGGATTCCGTTTACAAGGAAAATTGTGAACTTCAGGAATTCGGGGGATAACTTTAGATATTTTTCACCTGGTTTATAAAGGCCCTAGGACTTTGAACGTACTATATACCGCCGTTTGAATAGTACAAGTGATAAGCATATAACGAGCGAATACTTAGATAAGAATTAGTTTAATGAATCCTTTCTTTTAGTTCAGGACTTGCAGGACTCGGGAGCTTGCAGGTGCAGACGAATTGATTCAAGAATTAACGCGAGATTCAAAAAGTCGGGATTATTTGCGGCGATTATAATTTTTATAACTCACTTTTTGCTTGGGAAAAAGTAAAATAGCACTTAGCGGAGGCCCTCGAAATAATGGACTTACAGTGACACGGCTATGAAAGACTGATTGGATTAAACTTCCATTAAAAAATACCACCATGGACGAGCGCTATCGCACGGCGCAGGAAATTCCCCTAAAATAATTCAATAATAAAGGCAGAGATAGTATTCCGTTCTTACTAAAATGTGACAATTGTCTGTCATATCGATCGAAACTTTAATTCCAGAAAATACCTGGCACCGAAATGAAAGAATATTTAAATGGCTGCATGTAGCTCGAAGGAATTATAGACTTGTTAAAATAATTCAAAATTGCCGACACGTCAGCCTGCATAGCATTTAGACAAAATGAGAAAATAAATACAAATGAATAATGTACTGTTTTCGGATTCACGGAAGTCCTGAAGGTAAATTAAGAATTTCTGAAATTGTCGGTGATACAAAACAGTAAAGGGACTAAAGGAAGTAAAGGGATCTTATCTACTATTCACTGGCCAATCAAGTGACCTTAATCCTGTATTAAGAAGAAAGAAAAAAAAGTGAAAATTCATCATCATCCGGGCTAATTGCACATAGAGAAAACTCACCGCCTCCATTCTTGTAGCACAAGTAGGGAAATCTCCAAACATTAGCCAGGTCAACTGCAAACCCAATGACGGATAGGAGGAAGTCAACTTTTCCCGACCAGGTTTCTCTGCCTTCGATATCGATGTCTCCTCGAGTAGGCGATTTCATCACCCTTGACGCCATAGTGCTCCTGCGTGCATATAGATTTAGAAAAATTCAGAACTGACGGAGAACCCCGCGAAGTTTATCGTGAGGTGTATAATAATTGTCATGAATTTTCATGGAGTTCATTCAATGGCCAATGAACAAAAAAAAAAAAAGAAGAAAAAAGGAAAAAAAAACAATATAAACTCGATGCTGAAAATTCGCGTATATATTCGTACACTCATTTCATAAAGCCTTGAGCCGAGCTGGTGTCAGTGAATATCGTTAATGTGAAGTTGACACGTAAGTTATCGATGGTCCTCGACGCCAACACTCAACCCCTAACAAGCCCATTGTGCGTCGACGTCGCCCAGAACCGCGGCTACGACCGGTAAATCCGATTTGTATAAATGCAGGAAAATATTTCAAAGGTTATAACTGATAAGCGATGGAAGTTAAGAGTTTCCTGTCACTCGCATGACATTTTCGCGTTGTACGGCAATAATGGCTCGATATTGAAATTTACCGCATATTGTTCGCTAATGATAAAAGGTGATATGCTGGAACGGAATTGTTCGTCATTTTATTGGCGCATTAGGATCATTTTCAAGTCCGCTAGATATGGCATGGAGAAATATAGTAAATTTTTAGTAAACCACAAAGAAACGGTCTGAAATCTGAAAACATGTTGCAATAATATTATCTTCTTTTCAAGTTTTGGGAATGATGAATAAAAAATGGTATACATGTAATGCCGCAATACGGGTGGTTGAATCTTCTCCGGTATCGGAGGAATTGTTAGAAAACTAGACATTGTGTTATTTCGATGAAACACTCATGAGTAAATGTGCTAAATAATAGCCTCGTGCTTTGATTAATTTCAGTCATCGTTATGACGCGAGAAAATTGAGGAAACGCTAACTAACAGATCGTGGGCGATGGTAATTATTGTTATACGCCTCTATCGTCAACCGACTGCAGACTCCATAAAATATAGGTAATAAAAACTGCAGCCTAAGAGCCAAGAAAAACGCAGGGAATATTCACTAATAATTATATCGTATACGCGGTTCTGTACTCTGAGTTTAAAACTCACTTATAAAAAAGTGACATTCGTCGCATGAATCGCATCGCGAGAAAAATAGCATCATTCAAAATTATTGGTGAACATAGCGATGTTCATAGGTATACGAGCCCATAAAACCAAGATATAATGTCGAGAACTCGATTTTCGAAACCGTAATAAGGAAAAGGTCGAAAAATGAATATGTATATCTATATGGAAGTAAATTGAAAAATGAAGACATCAATTTATTCAAAGTTCGAATCATTGAAAGTCATTTAGTTCCGCACCGCCTTTAGGTTGAATTAGTGAGTCTATAACTGCAGTGGGCTTCGATCAAGGGAAAGCTTGTAGTATTATGTGATCATACGAAGAAAAAAGCGAAACAGTAATTATAAAGTACATGGATTTCGGTTTGGATTTTATTTTTCTATAAAATATAAAAACGATGTTCATCCAGGGTGTTTTGACTTACCTCGGTATTGCAAGAGCAGCTACTGCGCGACGATCGCGATGTTGCGGTAACGTGGGACAGCGAGGAACTGCAGGCCGAACTCGAAGGACCTGAAAGGCCACGCGACGCCGAAGACCACAACTCGCCACAGGGTCAAGAGTAGCTCAAAGCTCGTGTCTGTTAAACCCATTCCCGCTCTAAGATAAACGGTCTCAATTTTGAGATCGAGTTACAAACAATCTCCAATTACAGAATAGAAATAAACTGTTTATGCGACGACCGCAGTGCAGGGTGTCAATTCTTTGTCGAAATTATTCAACAAGGTTTTTAAATATTGTCAATAGTTGTAAGAAAATTTTAGCTACTGTTTATCCCCGTTACAAATATCATCAACTTATGAAAAATCTATACTTTTTATATTCTCACAAAAGCGAGGCCTGTGTCCTTACAACGCTGCACCCCGAATGAATTCAAAGTCAATCTGTGATCAACTGCGATTCACATTTTGAAATATCCAATGACATGTTCAGACGCTGTTTTGTCAATTGTACAGTTGCAGCGATATAGAGTTTAATTAGCTGCTTCAATTAATTGCAACAAATAATCTTTGTTTACGCGATTCAGATGATTTAATTTAGGCAACAAAATTGCTTAAGCTAGTCGAAAATTTGAAACGTTCGGTGATTTAGATGAGTATAAGATGTAGTCTTTTAGGAATAAAATAGGCAAAATACAATGGCTAATGAATGAGTTTAATTTTGAGTAACGCTTTTTCTTAAAACTCTTAGAATTTCAACCCGCGCTCAGAACGTTTAAAAGTTTACTTATTCGAGGGTCAAAGATCGTGCGACGGGACCTCGACGCTTCTACGGCTCTAAAAGGAGCAAATGACAAATCTGGGCAAAGATCTCTCGCTTATACAGGCGCGATGGAGCAGCGGCAAGGGAAACAGCCAATCGGAAAGCACAGTGACCAGCGAATGCGATAGGGGTGGGATTTTAAACAGCGCATCGGACTGTAGTATATACTGGCAAATATTCTTCGTTCCGGGATTGAGCTTTCAAATTAAAACTGAACTCATATTTACCGTTATTTTAGATCAATAATTGGTTTGTTGCAGCAATAAGGTGCTTAAACATTTCGAAATGCTGCGTATCATAAAATAAAATCTCTTGCACATCTGTACAGAAATCAATACGTAATATATAATTATTCCATCTATCAAAAAAAAAAAAAAAAAAAAACTAATAAATTACCTCTAAACATCTAAATATTCCCCTTTCTAAACTAATAGCGAATAATATAGTGTTCAAAAATGTACATGGCATCATTCGTTGTTTTGAATCAGTAAACGTTCAAACACCGTTTACCGTTATTATAATATTCAAATAAGTTTTTGCCGCCAAATTTTATGCGCTTGATACGCGCGCCTCTCTTCGTCAATTTTCGGTACTAACTAGTTCAATAGCATAAACGAAGCTTGAAGTCAATGGCTCAGTATCAACGCGTAATCAAGTATCCATCAAGACAGCC
Source organism: Tenthredo livida (assembly GCA_963992785.1). NCBI lineage: Eukaryota > Metazoa > Arthropoda > Insecta > Hymenoptera > Tenthredinidae > Tenthredo > Tenthredo livida. Next base: position 10,298,288 of record OZ023073.1, read on the forward strand.
ATAACAATCCATATTTCAACGCTCTAAAGGTAATAACGAAGTCCTTATTGCTCTCTTCAAGACTGAAATGCATCCTCTTTCAATTATCTGCCGACGTTTTATACCGTCAATTCTAAAACTCGCCTAAAACCTCGCAAGATGTTACGTGTGTATTTTTTTTCTTTCTTTTTCCCCCTCTATTCCACTCCGCTGTCAATCTGACATTTTAGATTTTAGTGCCACATCAATGGCACTCGTGATTCGTGGCTATAATTTCTCGCCCGCTCTCGAAAATCTAAGAAAATCTAAACTTTGTTGTTTTTATTTAGAAAAGACGATCTAGTTTGTTGACCGATTTTATTATTAATCGGAAACAATATCGATCCTTCGATCGCATACATCATCGCATATCAGTGTTTAGATTTAGGTGTAAATATTGTTTTTATTATTTCAGCTAATCAAAAACTAAAAAACTAAAAAAAAAACAAAAAAAAACTAAAAAAAACTAAAAAAAAATAATTGCAAAATGAGCGACGAGGGATTCGACATGTGCGAGTATATGTGGGACCCAGACGTTGTCATGCGTCGTCTTCTTTCCATTGTGAGTACAGTTATGTATAGTTAGCAGATATTTAATCAGTGATTAGATCGTTGCATAATAAAAGTTATACGCTATCACATGTGTGTACCAGGTATGAACCTAGGCTCAATCTGACCAGATGATAACTTTGTATGATAGTTTCATTGGTCGCAGTACCTATTCCGGTTAAAAAAACGTTTCAACTTATTCAAGCCTAAAGATTATTCAAAAATGGGTTTAATCACGTAACTACCGGGCCTACTACCGGCATTTTACATCCTCATTGACATCCCATTGACATTTTGCCATTGGTCAATTAATTGGTGAAATTTTGCTTTCACTTATTGCACTAACGATCTGTAAATTCCTTACTTTGCACCAATGCTATCCTCGACGGAGGGAACGTACTATTATGAATCGTCGGAATATCAATCCATTTACAGAATTGTGAGTATTATGTGTACTACATGTTTAAAAAAAGTTTGACAATTGTGCGTTACCAACCAATTTGGCCATATTTTCATCCCGAACAGAAAATAAACAGCAGACCTCTCAGTTTTAGCTCAAACTGAAATACATACTATAATGCTATATGATATTCCATTGTCCTTAGAAACCGGCTCATTTTATCATTAGCGCAATATTTCTTTGTCCCGTGTGAATGTGATGCAGAGAAAACAATTTTTTGTTTCCTTTTCTTTTTCTTTTTCTTTTATTTATTTATTTATTTATTTAGCCGAGGAAATGAAATGATCATCAAATGTCGTTGAAATTTATTTTAGTTACGGCAAACACAGGCCTACTGCACCGACACAGAATGCCTTAACGATGCTGCACGTATGTATTATACGCGTTGTATAAGCTTCTTTTTTCTTATATTGTGTTTTATATGTATAAAAAAATCTAAGGAAAAGTTAAGAAACATGGATTAGTACAATGCGAATTGAGGACATGCCGATTCACCTTTGGTATTCAATTTTCAGTTCCTGGACCAGGTGCCGGTGCAGGTTCATCAGACTTTTTTCTCATGTGTATAGTTTTTGGGTTTATAGCAGTTATGCTCGCACTTAGACCAAGGTCGCTTAGAGCAGGAGGAGCAGACAACGATACGAAAAGGCGTGACCCTGGGACTGTGAGTTCGTTTATTTTAATTAGTTTATTTTTATTTTTTTTCGATATTTATCTATGTAATTATTTATCAGTAGTCATATGACTTGTGCTCAAACATGGAGAAACCAGTCTTGATAAATAATTCAAATGTTCTCATCTCCTTATGCCTTTTTCTTCAATTTTATATTCAATCGCTTTATGGATGTTTAAATCGATTGAAATAGTACCTGAATTTTTGTATAGGACCCACATGGGAATCCACCAATGCCACCGCCGACGGCTGATTAAAAATAATCACACTGGTTACTGGAGTGTTCATTCTTCATAGCTGAGTTTAAAATAAACTTTGAAGATGAAATAACGAGAATTACAATTATTTTTCTGTTTGACATTATACTAATAATTTGACAAATATAATTTGACGATAGAATGAATAATGATAAGATGGACCGAAATGATTGAAGTATATTGAACTGGAATTTAGTGATAAATCGGTACGGTTCCAAAGAGACGATATATCAAGACCTAGATCTGATCATAATTTTGGTCCCTAATTACCTAATTTAACTGGTTGAAAATTCTTACCGATAAGTTTTACCAAAACTAAATGTGTGTAATAGTGATAGTAGCAGAAAATGATTTATTTATTATCAGTTTATGTATTCTATTCTACATAGTTGTTCAATATCTATAAGGGGGTAAAGTTTGAAAGATAGTAGTAAATTATTATTATTATCGAATATCTAATAATGAAATACATATTATTGACAGAATATAGTACAACTCTACTTGATGGCAGGAAGCAATTCTTTCGACTACAAATCGATAGTAATCAATGATAAAAACACATTAGCTCAAACAATGCACAAAAAAATGTCTATTTGCTTGCTTACGATTAGACCTGGCTATGGCAAAGACTGAAGGACTTGGGCTATTGGCTTGACCTGGCAATAATGTAAGCATTAAATGTATGTGGTCGAAATTCTTGATTCAAAATCCTCGCTCTTTTATGAAAATGGAAGAAAGAATGAATGAAAAAAAATTAATTGATAAGTTTACTTTCAAAATTACTACTGTTTACAAAATGACAATATTGTATTTTGTACATACATAAATTTGTCGCAGATATAATATCTGCCGTTTGAAATGCCGAGAATTAATTACCATTTTAAATAAATGAATAAAAATAATTATAAAGAAAATTATCAAATTTGTAAAATTACCCAAACCGACGACCAAGACAAATCGTAGTGAAAAAAAAAAAAAAAAGAAAAAAGAAGGTTTACAGAACTTGTGATGCTGATATTAGTCAAACAGATTATATACAATGATAATAATAATAATAATAATAATAATAATAATATAATATGTATAGTTATACACATAATATATTATAATATATAATATATACTATATACTATATGATACGCGGAGATTCTTGCCTCTGTGTGAATATTGTTATGATATAAAAATTTATTCCAATATTGTATACATTCCTGCGCAAGTTTTTTTTTTTTTTTTATCAATAATAAATTTCTTTAATGGTACATGTACATACGTTATATTCTAATAGCATAAATTGCATTTTCAATATACCTGTTCCCAAGAAATTTGAGCCGATATTACCTATTCATTCGAATTTGAACACATACCTCAAGGCCAGACAATACGTAAAATGAACATTTTTTTAATTATCGTGATAACACTACGCCACAGGTATGTATGTGTGTATGCACAGCGTCCACCTGATAACATACATTAACGATTTTCTGAAAACATTATTGACTCCGGTGTCTGCAATGAATGAAATATACTGAAATACTAATTCAATGCGAATAATATGGAATACATATAGAAATATAGACGCTTAATTATTAACTGCGTTCTACCTTATTATTCATAACACGGAAAATAACGAGTCAAATATTTACAATTACTGTTTTATTATTTCATTGAAAAATATGGCTGTTTAAGAAAACTTTAACGACCAAAGATATTTTGTACAATATTGTATATAATCTATTATAAGTTTTAGACTAATTAAATTCAGATGAATTTTTTTCACTAATAATTTTGCCTCACTTTGAGAGTTTTTTCGTATTTTATTTTTTTTCGTTTCTTTTTTGTCTTTTTACTTCAATCAATGTGAATTTCTACCAGTTACATTCCGAGAAGTAGCACACACATCCTTATCATCCGACTTTGAAATTTTCATGAAAAATTAATGTTCAAAAAATGTTCATAATTATTGAATTTATTTGAGCAATATATTAATGGTATTGCTAATGAGTAATCACTATTCCATAACTTCTCAATTTAACGAGTCTCGTTTTCTTAACGTGTGTAATTTACAACTGAATGAATATTGTTATTGTTAATTTAATATCAATATACTTTGTACTATCTATATACCACAAAGAATTGATTATATTTGAGAGAATTTATCAACCAACAATTCGAATAAACCGACCTACTACCTTCTTATAAAATTTCTCATCAAGATTACACGTTGTTGGTTGATAATCTAAATGTACATTATTACTACTTCGAAATTGTGTAAGTTCATCTTCATATATTATTATCAAATACATATATATTCCTTATAATTGCTCACAGATTCACGTTCATCATTTTATAATGGGTTGATAATAATTCAACAATACCTGATTAACATTTCTGTCAAATAAGTTGTTGAGATTAATAGAACTCATTATTTGCAATTAAGAATAGATACTGTACTTTAATCACAGTATATTTAGATGTGTCACAAAAATGAAGAACTATCAACTTCTGCTAAATCTTCTTTATCAAATTGTATAAGAATAATTTTTTTGTATCTTTTTTTTTACTTTTTCTTTTTTTTTTTCTTTTTCTTCTGAAAATTGAATACTAATTAAATTACAATCTATTATTAAATTTATCATAAAAAATATGAACAGTTTACCTACTCAGATAAATAAAAATCGGACAATATTTAAAATAAATTACAATCATTCCTGTTGTAACCTGGACACCGCGTTACGTACTCTTTCAATAATACCGCTCATTTTTTCATATTTACCTGTAGAATCAGGCAGGTTTTCAAAATTCATAATGTCACAAATATTTTTTGAGAATTTTTCAGACGACGGCAGTTTGCTGTAAGGTGATGTGCTCTGAAGAATCGGTGTTCCCAAATCTATAGATTTTACCGTACCTGTGTTATCCGTCTTCGAAATATGCTCTTGTCTATTTTGGGTTCGACTCGATTGCGGCGTCGACTCCGTACTAATCGGAGGCGGCATGCACCCTCTATCAGAAACTTCTAAACCTGAATTAGACCTTCCAGCATTCACAGGAGTTCCCGGATTCACAGGAGTTCCCGGATTCGACGCTGTCCCGGGCGCGTCTAATTCAGCTAGAAGCTGTTTCTTCGCTATTTCCAAATCTGTTAACGTTGGAGACTCCCCCCGAGATGACGGCGCCGTACTCTCATCCTAAATTCACGAACACACACACAGCGATGATAAGATCAAATCAGGGAGAGAAATTACATCCATAAAACTATGAATCTTTCTATTATTACCGTAGGCTCAGGTGATCGTGTTCCTTCTGATTGGCTGTTTGAATCTTCAGAGGGAACCGGTGGTTCGGGTGGTTTCGGAGGTGTGTCCTTGGGCAGGGGTGGTATAAACAATCCGTTCACTGCCAGAGTCTCAACTTCGCCGTCTAAATTTCAAAAGAAGTTATAGACTGATATTGTGGGGATAATAGCGTCTGAAAGATACCTTCGACATCCACAACTTCCATTTCGCTAGGGACAATGGAAGCATTTTCGACCGTTCCAGACCGCGTAACTTTCATTTTTTTCCTCTTGTAACCGTCCTGCGCTTTTCTACCGATCAGCGTCGACAGCATGACTTCTTTGCTGTGAATTTCTTGCATTCTTGGCCTGCCGTAATATTTATGTTCCTGAATGAAAAGATTCGATTTTCAGATCTTGCGATAATGTTAATAGATTAAAAGACGCGTTACTCACGTCGCGAGTTCCGTGAGGAGGAGCTACGTTGAACCCAGGAAAATCACAGATCTTTTTAACATCGAATTCGTCCCTTTCTTTAGAAATAATTATTTCACCGTCTTCATCGGCCGGGTCAAGATCCACACCACCTTCTGAATTGAAGAGCGTCAATCCAGAGTGTTGGACACGTGCTTCCTCTATCCACCCTGGAGGGTAGCCAAGTATTCTCATGCTAAGAAAAATGTTTCAAGATACGAAAACAATAAAACTTCTGACCTCTCTAGCGAAAAAAATGAATTCTTTGTTTAAAAACGATAAAAATCATTAAGAATATCACCTTGTACATAAACGAACTGCACTAGTTTCAATGATAACAACATGACTAGTCGCCTTAGAATGGTTAAAATAAAAATCGAAGATCTCTCCTCAAAAACATTTTGTTGATGTATATAAAATAAAGAATATCATTTTTAGCTAATAAAAATATGTTCAAATGACTACCTGTAAATATGCTTAGGAAGTTCATTGTCTCTAAGTCCCAATGCTCGACGAAGATTTTTACTCAGTTGCCCTGGCACAAAATGTCCAAACTTTTGTTCATCCTCTAAGTGATATCTACCGTTTCTAGGCCCCATTTTTGCCGCAAAGTTCTTCCGATTTTTGTTTATATTTGCATGATCACGCGGCTCGGTACAATCGCGCAAATTATGATTCCCTAAGCAGTTGAAACACGACAACTTTGGAGCGCAATCTTCAGCCGGGTTTGCCACCGCCCCATCCTTGCCTTGTTTTTCTAACACTTTCTCGAATTTCTATTTATACCGGATGAAAAAAAGAGATGCATGGGTATATATAAGTTTCTTTTGATCTTTTCTCTTTTCAAATCACCAATGAAGAGAAAATTCTAAACGATCACAGAGACAAAGGACAAAATTCTGGTATAATGAAAAATTGTAAGAATAAGAGCGAACCTTTCCATATGTAGGAATGTCCAAGTCATCCTTTACTTTAGGCTTAGTATCAATGGTGAAAAGTTGATCCTCGACTGTTTCCTGACTGTTTTCTTCAGTCTCCGTTGAACCAGATATTTCGCCATCCTCTGGCAGAGCGCTTTCATCCCAAATCTCAAGGATCAAACCAGAGGGATCTGTATCGGCTTTGACCTTATTAGCTTTAGCATTACTGGCGATCAAATTTTGTAAAAACTTCTCAACAGTTAGCCTGTGCTTTCTGTAATCCAAAGAGCAAAGAAAGAAGAAAAAAAATTTTTCAACATCGTAGTATGTACATTCGAATTCGCAAAAACAAACAAAAGTATGAAACATGCATGAACGTGATTAGAGACTGTTTGCATCAAATTCTTACTCTGCGAATAGAATTTTAAATTACACACTGAAAATAAGCACGTTTTCGTAGAATAAGTATAATCAACGAGTGATAATATGTAAACATCGTAATGTGCGTACCTGGCAACGTCGATGTCTCTAAACATAACCTTAAAAATTGGCGTAAATTTTTCCGACACCGTATCGTTTTGACTTTTTGCATTATCGGTATCATCATCAACGCTAAGGTCTTCGTCGACGAGTATAAACCCTTCGGGCGCAGCGCCTGGGCCAACGGTTTTATCAAAACTGACAGTTTCTGATAGGTTATCGTGTTCGAAGGTAGCTGATGACTCTTGGCTAGCGTCTAATTCAACGAGTTCTTCGTCGGATTGTTGTATGGTGATAACGGCAGGAGATTCGACCGGCGATCGATCCTCGGGGTCCAATTCGTATATATCGTTATCAAGTAGTAATTTACGCTTGTTAGACTTGTTAATTATATCACTTTTTGCCATTTTTATTCAGATATTTTTTTCTCAACCGCCTGAAGTTTCATACGGATTTTCGGAGTCGCGCTACCATCGAGTATCGATGTGTTGACAATCGATCACAAAGATGCATCATTCGATGTTCGCGGCATACTTCGCGACCTCGAAATTTCATCTCGCGCATTACGTAGTATGTATGCATGTATACATACGTCACGATCGATATAGTAATGGCGGCATAATTTTTGAAAATTTGAATACAATCTAGTTTTGAAAATTTGAATCAAAACTAGCGCGTGTAGTTAGTTGATGAATTTTTTTTTCTATAAACGCGATCGAAATAACTCGTGGTATACATACTAACTGTATAATATAATAATTGGTAAATTTAAAATCGATTATTATATCAATGTCGTCGTCGTCCCGCAATTAGGTACTAACTTATGTCTTATATTTAACATCCGCGCATCTAACCGTTGTCATGGAAATGACGGGCGCGCGCGCGATATATTTTTATACTATTGTTACGTCTAGATTAAAATAGTAGTATAGATCGAAATTATTACAATTATTTAATGTAGTATGTATACGCGTATACTGAAAGTAGTATATGAAATTTATTTAACATGCCCTACTGGGTTCGGTGTATATTTAAATTATAATTATGCCATTTTTAAAACCGACAAAAGTTTTCGCGTCTGATTCAAAATTTCAAAAATACAAAAGAAATGGTATACGAAAATCAATATTTAGCCCTAGTTGGCCACTAAAAAGCTGCTACAAAGGAGAATGGAAGAATGACAAGAAAGAAGGAAAGGGATTGGAGCTCAGCGGGTATACTAATAGACGTAAAAATTTTCTACATCAAATATTTCCTCTTCTATATTGTATGTGTAAATAATTCATAAATACAAATAAATAGACTACCTATGATATTTAAACGGAAATAATTTATAAACATGTATGTATTTGACGAATTGATTAATAAACGACAATCTTGGAAGTAGAAATATTTCACATGTTATGCACAAATTTTTGATATGCCATACTCACGTTAGGAGTTATCGAAAAAAAAAAAAAAAAGAAAACGAAAAATGTAAAAAAAAAAGAAAATATTTAAGGACCAAGTGGCTCTACGAAGGAGAATGGTGGCATGGTTATCGACATGGATATGGAGTGCTGAGTAAAGTCCTAAAGAACAATGAGATATGGAAATGCTATGCGGGTAATTGGGTAAAAGGAAAAAAAGAAGGATTTGGAGGCCTGTGGTATATGGATGGCAGCTACTACGAAGGAACTTTTTGTGGAAACAACCGGCACGGGTTTGGTAGGATGTGGTATGGAACCGGGGATTTTTATCAAGGAATGTGGATAAAGGACCTGCATCACGGTGACGGAATGTTGGTTCAAGGTCTATATCTCATAGAATTTCATAACATGTTTGATGATTGTCAGAGTTGATTACCCCTCGAATTTTCGTGGTAACATAAACGATGATCAATACATAGTTTCGGAAATGATGAATGAATATGTATTGTCTTAAGATTTTCGGTAACATTTCTTAAGGTAACGGGAATCGATATGAGGGTCAGTTTTTCTCTGGTAAAAAACATGGACGAGGAATATATTATCATTTAGACAGCGGTCAGATGCAAGAAGGTTTTTGGGATGATAATATATGCGTATTGAGTACAATGGAAGATTTTTACTGGCGACAGACGTCCTGCAATACGACTTTATATTCTATACCAAAAGTGGGTAAAAATTTCTGACCAATTTATGACCAAGAATATTGTTATAACAATAATAATGATTATTGATGCCTTATAGGAGGAGCTTATGGACAGAGGTGATATCATTGCACGTAGGAAAAAAGAACTTTCGAACGTTGAAGACAATGATCTTTGAAAAAGACGTCACAGATGTTATTTTGCAATAGATTTTTCGAATCGTTAAATAACAACAGTCTTTTATAAACTGAGTAGATAATATTGTACACGAAAAAATGCAGTTCTTGATTCTGTTATCGCATAATATTCAGTTATTTGTAATATTCCTTATCTTTTTTAACGAGGTGACAATAAAACTTGTTCTGATTAAACGTCAGGTGGTCATTTTTATTGAATATGTTGCATTAGCAATGATACTCATAGAAACACATCAACTTCAGCCGTTCAACTTTCAATTTTATAATAACTTTACATAATAAAGTAGTAACTAGATAATAATCTTAAGTATATCGATACATAGGAGTAGTGTGCATTGAGGTGTTTCAATTTCTATCGTCATTGTCGTCAAAAGACATGCATTCCAAATAAGTATAACAGATCTATTCGATATTAGACGAGTAGCAGCGACGCGCATCGAGACCTCTCAATGAACAAGACTAAACATAAATAGGTGCGTTCACCTGTGTGGCATTAAGTTAAGAAAGTGTAAGTGCATATTGGCATGTTGATGCTTCTATAGTACGTTTTCATAAAGGTTGTTAAAAACGATTCAAAATAATTATGTATAATTTGTTGCGATTACAAAGTTAGGCAGCTGGTGTCATGGACCTTTTTTTTTGTCATAACAATCTTCCATAATATGTAGTATGTAGTTTGGTTTAGTGATTATTAGAATATCGTTTTTACTCTAAATAATCCAAATAAGTTAAGAATTCGTCAACAGATTTGGTCAGTTTAGGAAAACCTTTTCCCCACAAATGAATGTTACATTTATTATATATAATATAGTTGAAAACGTAGTTTCATAGAATTTACTCATCTTACTTTAGTTTAAGTCGCTATGCACAAAAGGGAATGTTTAAACATATTTACAGGTATTCAAATAGAATTTCATTTCCTGAAATGCTCGCATAATTATTATATATCATGTAAATTAAGAGCAAATATATTGTATAATCATTGGATAACTATGAGTTTGTTTAATATTATTACTCACAATGTTCTTCTTATTGTATAAAGCAAAATAAATGAGCAAACAAGATAGTACTATCGAAAAACGTTGGATAAAAACTTCTACTTTCAGCTGTACATTGTGAGTGAAGTCTTTCATGGTAGCGAACCACCCTTAAGCGATAAAATAAAAAAAAAAACAAATGTTCCAATTGGAAGACTGTATCAGTCTGCAAGATGATAACTTTGAAATAATTATTAGAATATCATCAAATATTTTAACGATAGTAAATTATGAATCGATGTAAATACGTAATCGCATTTAAACATCACTTGATAAAATATATTGCTTTTTAAATATTGCTTGATTCATAAGGAGTAATTCTTTCATCCATCGAGAGTAAACTACTGAACTCCTGAACTCCGTTGATATAATAAAACTATACAGGTATATAAATTATCAATAACATAGTAAATTTGCCAGATTATTTAAATAACAATATAAAGTTACTTATCAATTATCATACCTAATAATTAATAGTTGTATTCAATATTTCGACGTTTGTGTGATTCAGTGCTTTAATATTTCCAAATAGTTACTTGTGTTCATAATATAACATTTGAGAAAGCATAAAACTGTGAAATTAAAGGCACGAAGAACGGCATTCTATCTTTTAACACCATTAACTGATGACAAGATAAAAAAAAAAAAAAAGGTTCTACTGTCTTGTATAAAGCTAGCTAGCTAAGAACATTCTTAATCCGACTATAACTAATGATATTAAAAACGATCGAATGGTCATTTTCAGCAAATTAGTTTCAATGCCAAATTTCAATGTCTCATGAAATATGAAGACCAGAGTCTTCCGTCCTTTTAGAATAACTAATGAATTACTATCAGCAAAATACTTGATCCGGTGAAAATTTTTCAAATTTTTGCTGCCAAATAATTACACAATTTGTCTTAAGCGTCGAGTCGAGTCTTTGAAATGTTATTTTTATGTACTTTCATATGAAATTGTTTTTTTTTTAATTTTTTTACATATTTGTTTTTTCTCTTCTCAGAGAAAACTATTCACAAATTTCTTTTATACAATGTGGGTGTTACCCTGCAACGGATTCATACCATTCCTGCCTTCAAGATCAGTAGATTCTATCTGTTCTTTGAGCAATTCTAACTCTCTAATGCCACATGCAGTGACTTCGTATTTATGTGCCACAAGGCTTCTGTAAAAGTGTATAGCAAATGCCAAAAAGACAATCAATACTGGAATTAATATTATACATGCTGACCAAGCGGCGGCTGGTGACATGTCGTAAAATTTTACCCAACACAAAATCGCTATCTCTAACAAAAACAACAATAATCCTAACAACGTTGAGAACGCCCAAGCTATTTCAATGTACCAATGAAGTCTTTCGTGTGGTGATTCGTGTACTAAACTAATGCTGTGGAGATTACATACTGCCTCAATATTTGGTAGAATACATGTGGATATCATGAGGGCCAGCATGTGGACTGCCACCAGTAATGTCGTACATACTGCAAAGGCAACCAGCATCGTGTTAGGCACTATGGTGTCTTTATTCAATTGCACTTCAACCATGGCTACCTGTTGATTGAATAAAGATTTTCGGACATTAAATCATGTCTAGCTTTCAATTTTCAATAATGCATGAAAAGATGGTTATATCCTCAGTCTGTTTAAACAGTCTCTTTATTTCTGGAATAAAAACATGCATATTGCTCATTTCCTGTAATTAAATCATCAGCTGACTATCAAGTGAAATCAAGTAGTCTTACGTACATCTATCAAGCCAATTAATTACAGTATACAATTTTCTGTTAAATGAATATAAATACGATAATGATTGATGAAATCTCACCATGGCAAACCCAGAGAGAAGGGCTGAAGTTTTGCTGGAAGCTTTGAGTTTGGCTCTGCTTAACTGAAGCTTTCTCCAGGACAGGTAGCCCGGAGTATGTAGTCCATCGCCCGATTGCGACATCTTTGTCTAATGACAAAAACACAACGTTTTATTTTCATATTCATTATTAAGCTTGGTGGAGTATGAACTGAACTTATGAATTCAAGATTTGCGGAAAAAATGGACCTTAAACTATGAGTTTATATTTATATTAAATTACTTAAATTAAATATTAAAATACTTTCTCAAATAAGGTCATTTATACAGAGCATAATGTTAAATTTAGTGTCTATTTCGTGAATTAATATATGTACATAATTACACAGTAGACATCTACACGTCGATCTATATCTACCAACGAGTCTATGCAGAGCTTGAATTTGGATATAGCTTTGCTATTGCGTAGTTGGAATTCTTGCTTCAAAGAAATGTTAGTTCCTGAAAGGTAAACAGTTGAGACGCAAGATGATCAGGGTCATTGTGGTCTAACTTGTCACGTTTGTTTAGTTTTTGGTGAACTAGTTTTATTATTGCAAGGAATGTTATTTTGCAGTAGCAAAACATGAAAATTCAAACCTTGAATAAACTCAGCCTTGTCTTGACATACGTTTGAATTTCACTTTACTAGTGAAATGCTTAGACCAAAGTATTTTAGTAGCGATAAACAATGTTAATAGAAAGAGAAAAAAAAAATAAAAATACCTCCATGCTAGAGCCAATTCCTCAATCTGGAAAAGTAGTCGGATAGAGAGAAACACAGTCAGGATAGAAAAATTTTCCTATTAAATATTGTTGTTAGTAAGTTTTGGATATTTGGATATTTGGATATTTGGATAATTAAATGATGTCAGAAGAAACGTACCAATCGATGGTGCCAATAGAAGTGCTTGTCAGAAGTCCCACAGAAGGCAAAAAAACCAATGGGTGCTGAACCAAACAAAATAGTAGCAAAAATTAATGGATAACTAAGAATGCTCTAAAAATTGAACACAGAAAATGATCATAGATTAATAATGATCTAGTAATTTACTTTCATGATAAGCAGCATGATTCAATAAGAATACCAAACTACTGTCTACGGATATTTATTGCAAAATTATTATTTCCGAAGAGGATCAAGTTTATCGATCATTAGATCAAGAGTCATTTTTGTAAAATTAATGACATTTTAATAGAAATGAGGAGGCTTGCTAATGGCTGGTTTCCTGTCGCAAATGATACATACTGTCCTTGTACTACGAGATAAACGTGTAACTACAACTACACAAACAAGTTATGATAAAAACCATGAAAATGATTTCGTAAGTAACACAACTATTGTTTGTTAATTTGGTAGACAACTGATGCATGCGGTGAACATATAGCACAGAGAGAATGGTCTAAAAATTTGAATTTACAACTAATCGATTGAATGAAATGGATTCTTTTGATGAATGTTGGAAATTAATTTGATGGCATTATGTTCATAAAATCGATGTACAAAGAATATGTATATATTAAGACTAAAAATACCTACATGCAAACACCTGTGAATAGTACCGAGGTAAAGTAATAAATCTGAATCCGACGTGATCAATAGTATTGCAGTTATTGTTTAAAATTTATAGTAAATACTATACTTTGAACGGCAGAAATTTTACTGCTATCTACGTTACTGTTTGAGTAACAATGATTAAATAATTATCCAGTGATTTGATAATAAAAATTCATCACTCACGTTTGTAGTCAACGTCCAGGAAGTGATAAGTACCAAGAACAGAAGGATATTGACCTTGATATAACTTGCCATATTGATAATAAGCAATTATTATAACAATGGAACTGTAATTCTAGCTATTCTGTTAATACTTCAATTAAATCTCAATCAATTTTCGCAAAATAGCTAAAGTGAGCACCTCAATTGTTTAGTGTGGAAAAGATTGACTGCACAAAAAGCTGTACAGATTAGGATTTTGTCAAGAATCACGTGTTTCGAGTGTAAATTCCCGGCTTGTGCATTCTCTGTCTTATAATTAGGGTATAAAATTCAACTCATGTCGCAGCCTAATTTATAATTAGATCACGGATTCATCAGTAAAATTTTTTGCTCCGATATTCACCTGGAATTTTAATTGAAACAATACTAAAGTTTCAATTCTCAATTATTAGTATGCTAGACTTGATTTGCATTAAAATTGAACCCAAGCTTGAGCAGCTGTGTCCAAATTGTTGTTGTGGACTTAAATGACTATTGGCCAGACATTGAAGTCCGATATTTGTAAGAATTTCTTCAAACTATTTTGTGAGTCACATATCGGTATACAATATACATACATATGTTTAACAACTGTTGTAACATACCTGACAACTTTGGGCACGTTTATGGAAGCAATGGCCGTTATTATTATGCTGTTGAGTATGCGAGTGTGCGTGAACTGGCAAGTGAGAGAAGGGAGGCGGTCCACCCTCCGCACCAAACACTGAGTTACGCCCAGTACTTGTCGACCATACAGACATTAGGCCAAAGCGTTATGCGCCCACAGCCAGCACTGTAACAAACATCATCAATATAGACTAGTCAATGATTTTATCAATGAGTAGAAGACTTTGACCAATTTAATGAAGCGACATATGGAGTTTCTATCCACGCAATGAGATAAGGGAGAAATTTCTGATTAGTTTGATTGCTTATTGTATTTTCCAATGTCATGGTACAACAATATGTACACCATATTCCAGAGATAAATATAAGTGAAAAGAAATTCATGAAGGCAAAGGTGACGGTAGTGATTGCTACTATGTTAGTAGGTCAGGGTGAGTATGTAACACACTGCAATGTTACAAACTGCAATATCAAGTGGTAACAGGTGTGCGAAAGTGAGATTATAGTTACCTTGTAGGAAATTTTTTAAAAATAATTAGCATATGTGCATTTATAAGGCGTGACGAATAGAAAAATTCTTGGAAATCCTTTAGGACTTAGGAATTTTTTATACAACAATGACTGTTGACATTTTTTTTAAAGATATATTCTTCCTTTTTCTTTTGTTTTTTTCTAACTATTCATATCATTCAATAGGCTTTCAGTCTATTAAGATTATCAGCCCAATTAAGAAGCTGACTGAAATACACATTGAGTCGGGTTTTTGGGTGATGCTGAAAATATCTTACACTGATCTAGTTCTAAATGCAGACTAAGCAATTAGTTAAAAGTGCCTAAATTGAAGATTGCTCAACTTTGGTACAGTCAGAATGTCGTCGAAGTGAAAATACCAAGATTTGAAATTCAGGATTTCCCAATTCCAAGCCAAAAATTTATCTTCATCGATACAAGATTAGTTGAATGAGAAATAGGGAAGGTATTAAAAGTGCGATAGAGTGATAATCGACAGTCTCATTGGTAATATGTAATCAGAGCCTTGTTATCTGAGGCATTTTTAATCCTCCTTCTACATAAATAGATCAATTTTATTAATGAATTATATTCTGTACGATTACTGCAGGCTCTGAGTTCTTATCAATACAAATGTTTGCTTTATGGCTATTGCTGTTAAGTAAAATGGATAAGGATTTAAATCTAGTTTGTAAATATTAGTTAAGAGTAAACGTTTACACTAGCGTTAGATCTAATACACTCAAGTTATCGTTTGAATTATGTATACTAGATACGAGTTATTGATAAGGATTATACTCTGCAACTGATTATCCATATGTACAATCAAACGATGTGGATGAAATAAACTGAAAATTTTTCCAACCCATGACACGCACATGTTAGATACTAAATTTTTTTTATTATTAATGCATGAGGAAAAAATGAACAAAGGTATTAGCGACAAATGATGTGTGTCAGGCTTAGAGGTTCGCGAAATAAAAGAACGACGATAACTTATTGTTTATTTTCGGCATTGACACCCTCATCGAATTTTGTTAAATATCGTAAAATCTTTCGAATTGGACGAATAAAAAACAAAGGATATATGCAACATTGGAGAATGTTGGAAATTTTTAAGTTGATAAATTATCTCAACTATAATAAAAAAAAACAAAAAATCTCGTTACTTGCTTGCTTGCTTGCTTACATTAGTATTCGATGTCACGTTTTCGGAAACAATGAATTGAAGTATGTATTAGCATGTTGGAGTGGTCAGCGGAGTATGTGTATGTTGTATTATCTAGATCACCGTGGAACACGATGCGAGTTATGATTTGAATATAATTTTCCGGGTAATTAATAAGCTGAATAACAATGTATTACCATTTTCACAGAGGCAGAGTAACAATGTGTCGACGCATAGCTTTGTCCGTAACAATTAAGGTCAATTATTCGTATAATCACGGTATTTAATCACAGTGCAGGTTACACCACCAATTGTCGAACGTTAGACAGCAGCAACAGCTCCGCGTCCCTCGCCGGACTCAAAACAAGTGACGAACTACGCGCCGAGATCGTACGAGGCTAACCGACAACATACGAACATGCGAACATTCAACATAGAGCATTGGCGAAACGGAACGATGCGATGCCTGGGAATCCTTTTTCTTACTGCAACTACTGCAAGTGGTAGGTATTGCGTCTTTGTCACCTTAGTCGATTCCCAGTTAGCTCTATTTCTATTTCGCTACTGGCATGCGGGCAGTGAGAAATGGGACATAAGTATACGATGCTTGAAACCGAACGGGCGCAAGCGCACGCTAATCTCAAGTTCAAGGCGATATAAATTCATAAAAGAACCATCTATGATCGCACGCTTACGTCTACAATCTACATGTGTAATACTGCTCTTTATACGCGTTTTAATCAACAGCACGTGGGATGTTAAGTTGCCACTTAATACCTAAAGTCCAACTGTCAGCACGAGCTTCAGACCATTTCCCGCACTTCAATATGGTTTATATTTTTCCCGATAGGCGATAATATAATCTGCGGGAAGTTTTTCGACGACATTAATTTTCGAACTCATTACGTCTACGCAGTTATATTGTATGTTTAACTTTTTCGTAGCGTTTTGTAATAATAATTTTACAATTGCATAAAATATGAGGCTGACACACGTACGGGTTTTCGAAAGAGTTGCCAAGTATTCTCATGCTCATACATACCTACCTGTAAGATGATAGAGTTTCAGGATCTAATCATCCTAATAACTCATGCTGATCCTTGTTTTCAAGGTGATAACAATGAACTTCAAACCTGTAGTTTTTATTATTAGTTTTTTGGAATAACAATCTATGTAAAAAAAAACTCAATGATTTATCGTTTATTAAATTTCACGCCAAATTCTTCATCTTTGAATTGTCAAAACATATAGGTAGGTATGTGTATTGTAAAAATTCTGATTGTCTGCAGTCTTCAGCGAAGGTTGATTTATTCGCAATTAAACTTGTACAATAAACTCCATCCGACAAGGCCAAAAATAAAGTAATATAAAGAGAATATGTATTATAGGATAGCGCCAATTGCTATCGTATACATGTGTACCTGTAGACGTAGATGCTACAATATTCAGACATTCAATAATATTGTATTTTGGTTATATTATATTTACATAACAATGTAATAGATAAAAGTCGAGCACTTATATCTACTGTAAAAATATACTTGAAGATGAACAATTTTATCGTTCGACTTTATATATACGCAATTAGATCGTATTTTTCATTTTATAAACCCATAATTCATAATAATTCTGATATGTAATATGGCCGAAGAAGTTGTATAAAGTGTAAAAATCAAAGATATCTCGTGAAATAAAACCGTTGAATAAAATTTAAACACGTCAGCTCGGTTAGGATCATCGCTAAATAAATCTTCTCTTTGTTATATTTTTCTTGTTCTTTTTAACTTGAAGATAATAAAAATAAAAAAACACAAAATCAATTCCGCGATCAAATACAACGGACGCTGCCAGGTCTAGAGAATGATTGATGGACGGGTTTCAAGAATCATTCAACGAGACAGAGCTATAATATACACAGAGACGCAATTTTTCATCCGGTACTTCATTTCGAGACTAATATAGTTCGGGTGGTATAATAATAACGGTATGTCGCTGTGAGAACAGTCTTCTTTGAAGTCCAATTAAAAGTATTGTCAAATTGTTCAATGGTCGCCATAAAGTATGTATAGTACCTACATCGCAAGTTTAACTCGAATTATAGCATAGTACGTGTAATCGGTACCGGCCGAAATCCGAAGCCCGAATGATGAGTCGAAAAATGTCGATGGGTATGAAGAGAGAAAAAAAAAAAATTTAGTAATGTGTTTTTTGTTTCAAATATAGGTAAACGATGATAATAGCCATGGAGTATAGCTATATGTCAGCTATTAAAACTCGAAATAGCTGTAATTCCAAAGGTTTATAACACCGCGGTCTGTGCAATTAAAGAATACGAAATATATGTTATATGGTATATAAAATTCGGGAATGAAAATCGAATTTATTAAGCAGAATTGGTAGAGGTGAATAGTTAGTCAGACCAATATATTCATGAATACATAATATGGAGATTGTAAAAAAGTAAGATATATTGCATGTATGCACGCACATATTAGAGTGATCCTTAATTTGATCATTTTCGAATATCAATTTTAGCCAAAGCCATATCGCACCAAAAAAAATTTCTCATCTCCAATTTGTGATGAAGAAAATTGTGTCGTTAAAAATCTGTAAATTTTTCACGCGGATATCTACTACTATAGGTAAGAAGGGTGCGGAGTTTCAGATTCAGAAAAGCGATAAAGCGAAAGGAAGTAAAAAATGACCCCGGAGTACTAAAAATCGTGTGTGTTATTCAAATGGGAAAGTTCAAAGGCTTTGGAACTCCATATAGAAAAAAAGAAACAGGTGCATATGAGAAGCGATAAGAATTATCGCACGTCTCCTCGAATCGATCAGCGCGACTTATAACGGAATTGGCAATCGAGTTAGTAGCTTTCGTTTCAGAGATAGGTATATAATGTATATATATGTATAAGTATGTAGGTGACGCACGATGTCAATAATTTACAAATCGCGTCCACATACTAATTTCACTATCATTCACGAGCCAAAACAGTGTCTATGGAATATTTAGCATCGTATATCTTTTCATAAGGCTTCACCGCGGCTATACATAATATTATAGCATTGTAGATTTATAGCATCGCATGACCAGCGGTACCTACATGAGCGGGACGTCCTTGATTTAACTAACATCTAGCTTTCTATTGTGGTCGAATTTTTGTACATCTGAACAAGCAAGTACTTATCTAAAACGTCAAAAAATTAATACTGAACTTATGCATACGTATCATTTTTTGGCAAACTTTGAATTTTCATCCGTTTGATTATCGAAACAAAAGATGTTCTATACTAATTATGATAATTATAATGATATTAAAGTCTTTGACCGTATAGGTAATACCTGCACCTATTAAAATTTTCAACAGCTGTTGAAGACTAGATAGCTGTAATGTAATAATAAGAGACACGTTGAACATACATACAAACATACATTCATGCGTATATACAATTGTACAGCTCGTGTGTCGTAATATAAAAATTATTTTTAAACCACTTCAGTCGAAGTTTTAACCTTCGAAAGATGATTCGTCGTATAGTTTTCATACCTGGGATGAAATTTTATTATATTGAATAACTGTTGATGCTGCAGTTCTTCGTTATGAGAATTCATCATTGTATTGATAATGTTACACCGTTATTTCGTCGTTACGTAAAAACCGCAGTCTTCGGTATATCGCATGCGATTACTATCTCGATTATTATGTGTTTTTCTCTCTATACTTCCACCAGACTAAAAACACGATTCAAAATTCATACAGTTTTCATTCGAACTTATTGAAAAAATTTCTCAACAAAAT
The DNA here is from genome assembly GCA_963992785.1 of Tenthredo livida. Classification (NCBI taxonomy): domain Eukaryota; kingdom Metazoa; phylum Arthropoda; class Insecta; order Hymenoptera; family Tenthredinidae; genus Tenthredo; species Tenthredo livida. The sequence continues at coordinate 10,318,445 of OZ023073.1, forward strand.
TTGACCGTAATGGAATTGGAGTCGAGGCGAAATTAGTTATTAAAGGAAAAAAAAGAAAAGAAAAAAAAACACGTTCAAGAATTATTCGAATTTTATATTTCGCGGATTCAATTTCGAGTCAGAGCGTTGCTGATTATTTGAGATAGTTAAAATCGAAGTATTTTCTTCAATGCCAGAATGAATATGATCGTTTAGACGATTAGACACGTGATTAAAATTAGTTTTGGCATACGTAACAGCATATAGTCAATTATATACATCAGTCTGATTCAAGCTACGTTATAAGTTTAATTCTGTTTTAGCACCGTGGCAATCGTCCAGGGTGCAACCACTCCGAAGAAAAGGTGAAGTCACGGCCAGGGCACCCCTTACCTATTTTTCAGTGGCGTCGTCTGATCTATTTAGGTCCTTTCCTTTCTGTGTCGCGATTGTCTACCTATAAGACTCCGAATATGTGGACAGATTTAGGTATGTGTATATATTTAGGTATAGGTATAGGATTGAAACCGAGAAAATAGCGAAAACGTAATTCAACACTACACTCTTCATACTGTGAAGTAAAAGGTACCTTTTCGCTTGCAAGCAGTATAAGAATACAATATCAGGTTCGACCAAAGCACTTTAAATAATGCCTAGGGCCAACAAAAGAGTTGAAAAGATTGTTCCTCTTATGACATCATGGTTCTTTTTATCTGCTTCGTGTATTTCCTATAGGCATGGTTCGATATCCTACGGAGTGAGTGAATGACTTGCTTAAAAAGGCGGTAATCCAATAACTATATTTAGTTTGAAGCTGATATAACTATAAGCTTCTTTTTTCTTTAGATTCATACACAATTGCATAGTATAGAGAAATGTGTATGCATGTAGGTATGTACACACATACATACATACAGAAATAGATAGTCCTTAAATTTATATTGGCGCCGGGTCGATATTCACTGAATTTAACGCCATTCAGACACGCGACGTGGGTTCCCTATCAACAGGCGCTTTATTTCCTTACTTTTCATTGTGAGATATTTCCAAATTTATGAAGAGCATAATGATCAATTTATTTTTTTACGACATCTGCAGTGGCGGTGTAGATAAAAAAAAAAAATTGGAGTAACGAAATTTATCTGCGGCAGGTGGTTTAATACGTTTTTTTTTTTATTTTTTCTTGATTTTTTTTTTTAAGAATTTTCGGTCCTCCAATGTGGAGGTAGAGAGTCGTTCACTTTTTTAGTAACCCATTGTGACGAATATTTTTAGATGTGATATCGTCCCACTCGGTGAAAAAAAGTTGGCCGCGATGCGGCCGAATTTGTGAACGGAAATAAATATAAATGGCTGAAGAACCGAATCTCTGCAGCCCCCGAAACCATATATACCGTGACATTCTGTGGATGCGGCACAGCAGGGATACCAACCCAAAAAGGGTGCTATTAAGCTGCAGCAGCAGCTTAGTAACTTACTAGAAACATGTAGAAAGTTACTAAACTGCTGCTGCAGCTCAATAGCACTCTTTTTGGGTTGGTATCCCTGCTGTGCCGCATCCACAGAATGTCACGGTATATGTATTATATTATGACTATATACTCCTGTTTTCGCAATATAATTGAGGTATATTTTGTTTCTCTGCAAACTTTCATCTAATCGTTTACAGCAGCTATACATAGGTATATGAGTAATGCATATCATTTTCTCGAATAACAAGGAAAATCATAAAGAATATTGCATCTCATATACCTATATTCATAAGTAGCATAAAAACAGAAAAAAAACTCCGAATGAATGTGTGTACCTACATGAATTTTATTTAAAACTCATGAATCCATCAATAACACAAAATTTATCGAATAAACACTTCATCGCGAAAATGTTCGCTGTTAATTAAGTGCCCATTGATGCGCAACGCTATTAACCCCTTAGGTTGACGAGGACTCGGAAACCGAGGAAAATTTCGATAATATGTTTCAGCTGATGCAGCTCAATGTTTCATCAGATATAGTCGTCATCGATAAGATATTGATTTTAGTGGAAAAATTTGAATGTTAAGACAGAAAATTATTAAGAAAACATTTTTGAACCAAAACTCATGACTGGGCTTTTGCTTCAACCTGAGAATTTTTTATTCCTGACACAGAATTTTTGAGAATTTTTTCAGATTCCTCGATCACGGCCATCGAGGTGTTGAAAAAAGAAACTTGAAAAATTCATGACGCGTTTAAACTTATTTTAAAACGATCTGAAAAAAAATTCACATTGCTATTTAGAGCCAGAAGAATGATACGAAAAAGCGCGGACCGGATCTGAGAGGTCGAGGTTCAGGCCCGCAGGTCGAATTAGTATGGAGTGCCCCGTATAGTATAAGAGCTGTTTCACAAACTATATATAATATGCAAAGATTTTTTTATTTATTTCATTTTTGTTTTCGAGAAATTTCATACACACAAGAATTGTAACGTTTCACCCAATTACTCGAAGCTATAAAATTTACCGTCCAACGTACCTACGTGGAGAGGCGGCCTAATTCTGACTACAGAAATAACTGTGGTCTTGGATCTAAAAAAAAATTCCGAATTAAAACACAGAGCAAATTACAAATGAATATCATCCTGATTTATCGAACTTGACGTATTGTTTTTATAATTGATAACGAGGCTGCAATAAATACATAGACGATTCAGATTTATTTTAAATAAAACATTCGATTTCTCATGTTACCGGCTTCAAAATTTATAGATTTTAAAATATTACATTTATATATGAGTCCATGCAAGAATATATGTTTATTAACCAAGCTGTGAGATTCTTAATTTTCGGATTATTTAATATGCACAAGGATAAAACGTACGTAAGTATAAAGTGTTAAAAAATTTCTATTTATTTGAACAGAATAGATAAAAAGCTTTTGATCGCTCATAGCGTGGGTAAAAATAAATAGAGAAAAGGTTCTTAGTCGTTGGTCGTTTATGAGCCGTGAAATTGAAAAAAAAAAAATGAAAAAAAAAAATCATCGCCTGGGATTCTTCTCTCATTCGCGACGGGGTTTTTGATATTTTAGGACCAATGCGTATTCGGGGTAAAAAAGTATACATATATCTACCTACTTCTGTGGTCGGGAAGTGGTCGATACAGAAACGAATTTTAATCAGCATTTTACTTATTTGTAAGAGAAAACTTTTCTCTCGACTTCCGAGGTCAGATAATCAAGTTTCACGGTTATAAAACTACCACAGAGACCAGAGTAATGAATGACGACCGCAAAGATCCTTCTTAGTCGCGTATTTCATTTCTCGTTTAACTAATTATTGATATGAAAATATGACGATTCCGTAAGAACGAAGTTTGAGAACGAAATTTACGACATCTTTATAATCATTAATCGACCTTTGGCTAATGTAAGTTTTAATCATGTCCGTTGATGGATAGAGAGGCTCAGCGACGATCATAAATTTTTTGACGCTTCAAAATACTCCGTACCGTTCGCATATTCTATCCACTATACATGCGTGTATGGGTACATATATATACATCATGTTCGAACATCTCAGAGCAGTGTGCTAAAATAGACCTTGATCCTTTCATCAGTAATTTAGTAGGATAGGAATTCTTGAAGAAATTTATTGTTTCATGTCAGTGCTAGTGCAGTCCACAGTCCGACGAGACGTACTGGTGGCATTGAACTTAAATTCGACGCAGTATATACCTATACACAGTTTCTATGAACAGTTTTTTCGGCACATTACAGCCGAAGGTGTAAAAATTTAATAAAGACTATAGGTATACTAGTCAGCTTCTATGAGTCTTTTCTATTAGGTATTATTTAATTGGACTATGGCCGAGAAGCCTGACTGGCACATGATCAAGACTGTAACTATCTTCAGTCGAAGAACCCTGACTGAAAATGAATAATTGAAAAAGAATTGAATACTCAAATTCTGATGATCCTTTCAATTTTGGATAAATAGGATAGATAGGTACACGTAAACGCATGATAATAATCAATATTTACACAGATCGTAGCAGGAAATTGGAGTCTGAATAGTCGAATGTATAGTTTCGAAAAATGACTGCGGAAATTCTGCATTTTTATCTTCTTGCATTTCGTTATATATGTTGGAACAGAAGGGTTTCGGTTTCGGAGACTCGTATCGATTCCAATAGTTCGATAAGCATCCTCATAACATATATTTAGATACTATATGAATACGGATCTTCTCGAAGATAGATCGAGCCGGAAAGTACTAGCTGACACCAAGTTGCCTGCGTGTCACTATACTGACTGATTGTCGGGCCAGACTGAAAATTCTGAAATTTCGTAATCGACAAATCTTGGGAATTGAAAATACAAAATCTTGCAAGCATACAATCAATTTGCAATTGATAATTTTGTTTTTTATTGAATTCCGAACTCCGCCACACGAAATCTTCTACTTCTTTCGGTAGGTAAACGAAAAGATATTGACTAGGATTGAAACGAATGAAGTTTCTATCAACAAATCCGTGTTTCTGGAAATCCTAGATCGGCTTATGCTTCAGATTTCAATTCCGCTAAATATTCAAATTATTTGAATCAACTTCAGCGAATTAAAACCGACTTTGACGCTAACCGTCGTTTCTCCTTTCAACAGTTTCTTATCAACAAAATAACATTGTACCGATCAATTCCGATTATAGATATTTGGAATTGAATAAACACTTATGCAATTGAAGCGAATGAAAGAGTCATACGAATTGATCAATTTCGTAATTCTGAGAAAATTACAACTGACCTCGCGCGAGGGTCGGATTTCAATTGCTTTCTAATTCGTTCCAATCTATCTTCCGTTCAGATGGGAAGCTAGGGTGGTCTTCAATTTGATCATTGTCGAATTTCAATACTTCACTGGGCCAGGATATCTCCAAATATATACAAAAAAAAAAAAATTAGCCAAAACCCCCAGGTTCCTATCTCAATTCTAAGTACCGTCCCAAACCCTTCGAATTTTCCCATTTTAATAAAACACGATTTGTCACATTTCGCAGTATAACTCCGAAAAATCTCAAACTTGGTACACTCCTTACCTGTAGTAGTAAGTATTTCATAAAAGTTCGACAGATTTTTAACGATATAATTTTCGAAGCTACATCGCACCAAAAAAATTTCTTATCTTCAAATCGTGACGAATAAAATCTGTAAATTTTTCACGGATACCCACTACTATAGGTAACAAGGGTGCGGAGTTTCAGATTTTCTGAAGCGATAATGCGATAGGAAGTAAAAAATAACTCCGAAGTACTAAGAATCGTGTGCTATTTGAATGGGATAAAGTTCAAAAGCTTTGGGGCAGTACTTGGAATTGAAATTGGAACCTGGGATTATGACTACATTCTGATGTATATATTTGGACAGGGTCTGGCCCATGAGAGCATCGAAATTCGAATATGACCGAACCAAGGACCACTCTAATAGAAGGGTTCTAATCCGTCGTAATCTCTCCGCATTTACTTCGTCGCAACGGTTTTGTATTCTCTCAAGTATATTTCTGTATTAACAAGCAGAAAACCTCTCGAAATTATAATCTCGGGGTCAACAAATCATAACAAACATAATTCACTCTTATAGATCCAAGTTAAAACTAGAAAGAAAGTACATAGGTACCTACCCAACGATGTCTGCGTCCATGAGAAATTGATAATCAACAATACCTATTTGAAAATCTGAAGTAAGCATGGAATGGGGCAAATAATCGTTCGAGACTAATTTATACACTACAAGCATGAAACATAATCGTATGCACGCGATAAAATAACAATGAAAAATAATCATAACATAAAATGGATCATAATTATTTTACAGTATGCAAAAACAGAGGCGTGATAATACACGACGTTAAGGGGGTGATGAGAATAACTTACAAAAAGTAAATTTCCTTCTCCAACGCGACGGCTCGTTGCTCGACGAGAGACGAACGTTGATTTACTGCAGTCCTTCGTGTTCGCTGTCCGCTTACGGATGTGAATTAGAGCTTTTGTTTTTCGAAAAATCTCAAGTCTGTAAAGACGCGGGGGCGCTCTCGTCACTCGACCGTCTTTATTCGTATCGTTAGTAATTTTCGATATAGTTAGAAATTTCGGAATTACTTAACTGGTCAACAGCTTAACAAACTTTAACGACGTCTTCCTCAACACTAAGGCAATATATGTTACATTCTTTCTGTTTACTTGAACGCGTGTTAGTTTGACAGAAATCTTCTGATTCCGTATGTTCGGCGCGGTGCGCGGCGATACTACTGGCACCTTGCGGATCGCGCGAGAACTAACGCCCGTATCGATTATCAATTGTTTATTTCTTTATTTCAACTGTTAGTTCGCATTAATTCTGACAGAGAACGGCACACGCCAGAAGAACCGGCCGATTATTTGAATTCAAGATTCTAGATTCAAAATAAAGATTTTAGGAGCAATTTAACCTCAAATCGATGGGATTTTCATTTTCACAAATTGTAGTTGTTCAATTGAAACAAATATTTGAAGAGTTTTTCAATATTTTTCTTCAGTTGCATTTTTTTTTTTTTTTCACAGTATTTTTAGTCCAACATTTGCGATTTACCTATATCACTATAGTATATAAGAAGGATTCTTTGAATTTGTTCATAATCAAAGATGACGGATCTGAAAGCAGTTTTTTTAATGTTTTTTTTTCAGTTGTTTTTTGCATTTCTCCAATTCTTCTGGACATCCGCTCTTCGTCAATCTAAATACAAACGATTCCCCGAAGAGAAAATTCATTGTGATAAATATTCTTCACGTAACATGATTTTCAAATTCGGTAAAAACAAAAGGCACGAGTACGACACGCCTTAAAACAAGTTCGAATCGTAACTCGTTGACGCAACCCCCCTACGTTACTCTCGACGTCACGAAGGCCACTGACTCCACAAGAGCAGGTGCCAGTTACCACTACCCAAGGTCAAGGTCACTGCTCGTCCTTGACGGATGGGGGTGCCAAATGGTATCGCCATCTGACGGTCCAATTGACAAACTGTTTTAGTTACAAACGTAGTAATACTTGGTTACAAGGTGGAAGCACACAGGAGTCCTTCTTCCTCTTCGTCGTCTCCTTAGGCTGTGTTCCAATTGGTAAGTGTGCACACCCCAGTAAACGAAAAGGAATTGAGTATGTGGAAAACGGTATTAATACGAATTAGATGGAATTAAAAAGACCTGTGTGTCAATTCTTAGCAATTTTTTTAAATTCTATTTAATTCGTGCTAATTCCGTTACTCAATTCGTTTCAATTCGTGTTCGTTTACTGGGACTCGTACCCTCGTGCCCTCGTACACTCGCGTACTTACTTACATGGAAAAGTAAGTATGCGAGTGTACGAGGGTACGAGGGTACGAGTGTGCACACTTACCAATTGGAACACAGCCTTAGGCTCATACCCTTTCGGGAAGAGACACAGAAGTCCATAAGCCATAAGCAGAATGCATAGCCATAGATATAAGATCTGCAGTAACAGCGAAGTGATGCGCATGCGCTATGCTTCTGCTTTTTTGCTTACGGCTTATGGGTTCTGTGTATGTAGTACTTTCACCTTTACGTTTGCAGTTATTAATTAGCCTAATAGATGGCGATACTATTATGCACACCGTCGGTGCGACGAGCCTGACCTTGGTATCGGCGCCCGTCGAGGGGTCAGTGGCCCTCGTGGTGTTGAAGGGTACGTATGGGGGCTGCGTTAACGATAATCGAGATATGATTTGCGACCAAATCTTCCATGAGTTTAAAATACTAGAGTATAGTTGACACCCAAAGTCCGAAATCCAGCCCTTTAGATAATCGGCACTTTTAAACGCCTATAAACGGACGGACAGACCAGAACCAGTTATATCTGGTTGCTGATATAGATAACATAGTGCCTAAGTCAATTGGCACAATATTTTTAGTCCAACATTTTCGATATACCTACCTATAATTATGACTATAGTATATTAGAAGGATTCTTTGAATTTGTTCATAATAATCAAAGATGACGGATCTAAAAGCAGTTTTTATTATTTTTTTTTTTTTTTTTTGGCAGGGCGATAAAGATAATCGTGCGTTTTGTTGAAAATTAGTAACTTATTCACGTCAAAGTTGGACACAGTCCGTGCTGAGAATAGCGACCAATAATTGGTCTGAGAGTATAATTTTATTACCTAACTTTCACATAGAGCTTCGATGATAAAAAAAAGTTATACCTACTACGTCTTTCAACCATTGTCGGTTTTCTATTTTATTAATAAGTACATCTGTTCGGAGCAGAGAGAGGATTTAACTCGATCCCACAGAATCAATCTCGCTGTATGTATACCTTATGGTATGCAACGCTTATAACTTAATTACCGTTACATTCAGTCGTATTTATATATTTATTTTTGGATCTACATATCATATACGTATAATATAGGCATAGATTGAAAGTTTGAATAAATTAATAATTTTTCCCATCCAATATTAACGGGAAATAATTTTCGTTCAATTTAAATCAGCAATAAATAAATAAATCGAAGATCAATTATTGGAAAGCAAGAATTAGATCAATGGGTCAAGAGAAGAAGAGCTCCACTTATCATATTAGCTTTATAAGATCCGAAAGGATTGAAAAGGCTAATCCTGATTCAAAGGAAAACTTAAAACTAAATTTTCAGACAATTATTCTTCAATGATATAATATATGATAGTTTGATACCTCCACTTCTCATTTCAGTTATTCATTTATTTATTTATTTAATTTTTTCTGTTTAGAATATATTCAGTCATAGTTTCATCACACGTCGATTGATCTTTGATTGAATCGAAACCGTGAATTAATTAAGTTGTAAAAAAAAAAAAAATGAAATCAAATATGTAAATATCTCGACCGCTATATTCAATAGTATGTCTGTATGTATACCTACTCGCAGGTCATTAGCTTCCATGTATGAAATTCCCCTCAAGTATACGTATACGGTATACATCTTCCGAACTTGAAGATAGAATTACGGAACCTGTTACCTTGTACTCCGAGTACCAGTTTCGGGACTTTACTTTTTGCACTCGTTCGAATCGTTGCCGTAGCTCTATCAGGCTACAAACAAAATAAATAGATAGAAAAAAACCACAAACTGAGGCTTTCACGTGGTCTCTTTACCCACTCATCGGCGACCGTAGCATAGCAGCACCGCGATAGTGGGGCTTGCGATTTCAAACGGAACGGCAACGCGTTCGACTAAGGCTTGATAGTTGAGTAAAAGTAGTCTTAGATTGAACAGCGACGATACGCAGTTGATACTGTCATACTTATATGTATAAATACCGTAAATTTATACCTCGTTGATCAGTTACCTACGTTTGCCATCCGCTTCGCGAGGCTCGGTATGTTGTTTAGTTACCTCAAGTATTAGATATCGATTATTTTTCTTCAGATACAGAATACTTTGGGCAGAAAAATTTGTTGGGATGGCACCAACGCTTGGATTACCTGACGATCAAGTCTTCGCTCTGATGAAGGTAACTCATCACGATAACGATCTGCTAATTGAACTGCAATTTATTTTAACACGAAATTTAGGCGTGGGCTGTATCATCCATCCATATATCATATATATATATCCATTTCTGTTGATATTTGAAATCGGCACAATACATATAGCTGAATGTATAATCCAGCCTCGCCAAGGAGGAAGATTGATTATAAATTCTAACTGTAAAAAATAATGGCGTTCGAAATATTCTGCGAAAGGTATAATCAGCAGCATTTATTGCAAAACTTTGAACAACATTAGGTGTGAATTCAAAGATCGAAAAACTGGTTGAATAGAATGAATCGTTTTCCATTATCGAATGATTTGTTGAAAAACTTTTCTCATTATTATTATCATTATTATTATTGTTTCCATTGAGATCCGAGAACTTTGATCGTTCCGCGGCCTTGACATTGAATACTGATCTCCGGTGCTTGATTACGAACTGCTTGCTGAAAAGATATAATGGCACTGACGACAGTGCATAATCTTCGTATAGTATCTAAATTATGTTTTTTTTTTCTTTTCTTGTACAAGAATCGCGTAATAAAAAGATATCCAGGCCATATCGAAACCGACGTATTTAAATTTGTGTCAATGCGATTATGACACAGTCCAGGTGTTACGTGATTTGAATGCGAAAAATATCTGAAATATTTTTGACCAACCGTATAGAGGTATCTAATACAAACGTGAAATCTTATAGTCGTATAAGGACTATAGAACGCAATAAAATATGGATTCGAAAAACGAGGCACCTCTGATATTTAGGTTTGAAATTGAAGCGACAGAAAACAGTGAAACGAGCTTGAGATTTTTATTCGCTTGTACACAGGTATTCTACTTTTAAACATAGGTGTTGAGAATAATTTCGCAATCCACATGCCTTAAGCGTTTGAATTAATTATACATGCTGCAATTCTTGTAAGATTGCAAAACTTGCATCTTGAGTTTATGTGGACTTGAACAGGTAATACGTAATACCTACATATTTTTTCTTGGCCTTCATTTATGTCGCTTATTGACATCAAGATTCAATGATTGTATCTTACCTCATCATGTAGTCGTATATGAAAATTCTTGAGACGATTATAAAATGACAATTTTCGTAAATTAGTTGAAATATTCTGACATTATAATTATGACGTACACGTCCCACGAAACCAACATCGATCGTTATAAAAGTGGTGGCTAAAATGAACTGATATTCTTCTTTAAAACACAAAGCATCTCAAACAGCGTAAAAGGCATAGAGAATAATTACATGCTATACAACGTGAAGGTTCTGGAATGATAAGTATATCCACATATATGTCCTTGTTTTATGACCGTTACTTTCAAGAGTATTTAGAACGCGCATACCCTTCACCCGATCCATATACAGTCCAAAATGATCCATGATCTATCGATACCTGTGGATTTGGACTTATTCCTTTCCCGAATTATCCAAGTTCCCCTCCGCACAGTATACATCGTATTGTACATAAAACATGCAATTAAATGGTAAACCATTCAATAATCCGATAAGTGCATTGACTTCTGGTATCCGAGTATAAAGTTGTTACTGCAATCACCCTGACTTTCACTCAGCTTTCTGTTCGAGAGTAATTACATCGCTGTATACTGTATAAAGTCAGGATATAGATTCTTGTGATACGATTATCCGCAAGACGCAAGAAATAATCGGGAGATAGACTAAGATTCGCATACCTCAGTTCGACGAGGCCAACTGCTGTCCAAATATCAAAAATTAGCATTTATAATCAATAATCTGATGTTATCGTCGATTACAGCGTAGTTATAGTATCTTTTCAAAATTATGCAATAATTTTTTTATTCTGTAGGAACTGCAGATTATCAGGGTCACTATTGCGTGCCAACCGATTTCCTTATTTTGGACCGAAATCTTTCCGCCCATACAGCTCACCTTTGTAAGATTTCAATTTATATACAGTATTCCAGAATCATTACCGAGTGTCATACATACCTATTAGTCTGCGAATCTTTCAATTGGACACCGAATTCTTTTGCTATAGGTAATTGTGATACAGCGAAATTTGAAGAAGTTATCCGCACCGTGTTCATATATGTTCATCTCTAAAAATTGTTCGACCTTGTATTTCCTCTCCATTGAATTTATTCCTTTCGTTTTTCAAGTGAATGTAGTACATGGGTGCTACACGCTTTTACGATAAAAAATCTCGTCTATAATAATGTCTAGTCAATTCAGTCAATTCAGTTAGTGAAATATCTCATAACATGGTCGCGTATATTGATAAACCTACGCCATTGCTCATTGTGCAAAATTCAAATATATATTTAGCAAAAACTTGATGTTTACTAGGTAGAACACCGAGACACCTATATCGTCTATGTTCATTATATCCATACGCAAACGTTAGAGACGTTAATTTATGGAAAATACGTAAGCGTCAATCCCTTGTTTCCCCTCGATTGAACTAATAACATGATCATAATAATTGTTCAGAATCACTCCCCATACAAGGTTACGCGTATTTCGGTTATGGTATAATAAGTCAGGAATAAGAAATTCCAGTTTTCAGTCTAAAAGCTTCCATCGGTTTTATCCGACGTGGAACATATTCCGCGGTTTATCATTTACTAACAGATCATTTTTTTTCTTTTTTGCTGCATACATGGGGTACTTCGTCGATGAAGCATTGAGAAAGGTACCCCACGAATACCTATTTTTGAATACCGTTAGAAGATTACTTCCGGTATCCAATTGAACGGTCCTTTCGCTGTTATATGTACACTGTTGTAATTTATTGCTTAGGTGGATACAATTAACAAGTTGATGCGGTTTGAAGTGACTTTCACCGATCTTTCACACTGCCCATGCCGTTCTGCACGTGTAACATGTTTCGTTCTTGGTTGTTACCAACTTTCCATAATTATGCCGTGTATACATAGGGACAACGAAAGTTACCTCAGACGCGGAATAGAAAAAAGTTTATAAAAAGGAATGGGAAGAAAATAAATAAAAAAATCAAACAATTTGCTAAACCCGAATTGCCGATGATGCGGAAGAAATGAGTCGAGATAATGCGAGATATTGCGAAGTCATTTTAAACCCGAATATATGAGAACATCTTTTAGAAATATTCATATCAAATTTCGATCATATATATATTTAAGCCTGGAAAAGATGCTTAATTCATATTACACACAGGATTGATGATTGTTCTCTTTTTTTTTTTTAATTTATTTTTAATTTGGGTTCATACGGAATTTCATGCATTTTTCAATCTTAAAATTGATTGACGATTGGAAAAGAAAAATTGATCAATTTCCATATTGATAAATGATACATTTTCTCGTAATGGGTTTCCCGTGTCGTATTATAGGTAACACATCGCGTGTATGACCGCATCAATATATTTTATTTAATTCGTAATTAACCGTGATATGAGGTAAGATCTCATGAAGTGTTTCGTCGCATATGAATTGCTCAATTCGTTAGGTTTTACGTGTATTATTAGGAAATCTTCACAAACTATTGCGTCGTCCCTGTAAAAGGAAAAAAACGAAACAAGAAAAAAAAATATAAATATATATATATATATACACATACGTTAGTTCTTCTATAGTACGAATAGCACATTTTCCCTATCAGCAGAATCAGCACAAATCTGTTGCCCAATTCTGCAACAGACGTATGAAAATGAAGAAATCATATGGATAGTCACAAGTCGTAAAAAAAAAAGAAAATACTAAAAGTTAATCGAGTTTGCTTACGCGGATTACACAATGATTGGCCTGTCGTTTATACCTCATCCTTTTTTTTTTTCAAGCAGCGAAATGATCGATTGACTTTATTCTCAACCGCAAGATAGAAATAAATAAATATAATATAAGGAGAAAAAGAAAAATAGGTAAATCAAACAAACAATGCAAATTTTCTGATTGTTTTTTTTTTTGTTTTCTTTTCTCAACAGTTCAGACGAAGTGTTCGCGATGTTTTGGAACCACATCACGACGACCAATTTCTGCTAAGATGGCTCAGAGGTAAGCATCATACCCGCATAAGTTATAATCATTTCTAATCGCGAATTGATAATAATTAACTTATTCACTATACTATACCACCACCATATAAATCTTGGAGGATGTATTAATTCGTATACATTAAGTGAAGGCACTTTTGCGGTTTTTGAAATTATAGAAACTTGATACATTCGCTATGCGAGAAGTCAGCGAAGTATATAGGGATACCAAAGGATGAAGGTTTAGCTGTTCATCAAACCTTATGCGGTTTGAATTTCCGCAATGATTAAACTATCTCATGTATAATATACATGCGTACAATCAGAGAAAATATATATAAACGCGGTTTGATAATCTCTGCTTAAAACTTGTTTCGCTCTATAGAATCGAGAGTCGTTTCATACTATTCATTAATGGTGGCTTAAACGATTACGCTTTCTCGTTATTATAACTAAGTATCTCTATCTATGTTTCAGCACGAAAATGGGATCCAACCGCGGCTGAAAAGATGCTTAGAGATGTAAGTCTCCATGGTTAGCATTCATAATTATTTGGTCTCGACATAATATACCTACCTACTTCCATAAAATTTCGATTCCAAGGTTCAATTTATATCATAATCAGGAAATTATCTCAGACTAGGTGGCATTGCTGTTTTCTGCGAGAGATTGAACAAAAAAAAAAACTGATACAAACATAATCACTCAACTAAAATCGCTATTGAATACAATTTCTTAAAATGCCTTATAGTTTAATGAGCAATTCGGTGGTCAAATATTTTTTAATCGGCAAAAAATAGATCCTAATGATCAAAAATCGCGCAATACTTGGAATGGTTTTAATATTTTTCTTTTCATTCAAACATTAAGTCATGATGGGCAGCCCAAGGTTTTAAGTTATGAAACTTTCGGGCGTTAATAATTGTGTATTAATAATTTAATACACGAGAATTTCTAGAAACTTTCGTGAATTAATAATCGATTTTTAGTCCCTGGAATGGAGGAAGATATGGCAGGTTGACAAAATACACGAATGGGAGGCACCGCCGGTGTTTAAAGATTATTTACCTCGTGGACTTTGCGGTTTCGACAAGGATGGTGCCCCAGGTAAATAACGAATAGTAAATGCTGTAAATATTGGCCGTGATAGTCGCTCAGTTCTTTTCAAACATTGTTAAGTATATATACATATAGTATAATGAAAACGAAATTTGAACAGACATCAATATAAACTCAGAGTGTCATTATTTGCTGCAGTCGCAATAGCGCCATTCGCTGGGCTGGATATGTACGGACTTTTACACGTCATAACGAAGCACGACATGATGAAAGTGACCATACAACATTTGGAAGAATATTTGAAAATCAGTCGCGAACAGGGGAAAAAATACGGACCAATCGCGGACCAGATTACCGTCATTTTTGATATGGAAGGATTCAATTTACGGCAATATGCATGGAGGCCAGGTTTGTTCGATCCTTACATTTTTCAAAAGTAATGAAAGAAAAGACCCGAGTGCAGAGATTGTCTGGGTTTTTTTTCTGCCCACACAAAATCATTCGACGATTGACGAGTTCCTCGATTAAAAAAACTCTCTTTAGTACGAAGGGATGTTGAACTATCAGAAAGGCAATAGTGTGCATTACGAAATGCTATACTAATCGTCAAGAAACACTGTGATTTTTAATCGGCGATTAACGCAAAGTTGTATAATTATAATTAGAAACGAAACATTAAAAATAGCAATTATTTCGCATATCTTCTAATGAATAGAAGAAAAGAAAGACGGATATTGCAGTGCCGATTATGAACTTGTGAACCCACAGAAAGAATGTTTTCGAATAAAGAATAAAATAACCACTTATGGGTTTTTCACAACCCAGTGTAGAGTCTGTTCATTTTTAATCTAACTACGCGACAATAAATAATTGAAATTATCATGTTTATCAATTTATAGCCGGAGAAGTGGTCATTGCGTTAATTCAAATGTACGAAGCAAACTACCCGGAAATTCTTAAGATGTGTTACATCGTAAATGGTAAGAAAATTTGCGGATTTTAGTAGGAGGTGATGGAATATTTGAATAAAATGAATAAAGTAATGCGTGAGATGTTGAAGATTGAATAATAATCAATTTCATTGTCGGTTATACGCTGCAGATATGTAATATATGCCTATATAAATTCATACCTATTTATGTATTTAGCTCCGAAGGTCTTTGCCCTCGCTTTCTCCATAGTGAAGAATTTCTTGAATGAATATACCCTCTCGAAAATTCAAATTCACAAAGCCGATCCTGCCAAATGGAAACCAGCATTATTGCAAACTATATCGGCTGATCAATTGCCCGAGCATTTTGGTGGAAACTTAACAGATCCGGATGGAAATCCGAGACTTCTTACCAAGGTTCTTAAATTGAGAATACGAACATTAGGGTCTAGGTCCTTCATTTGATCATTTTCGAATTTCAGTAATTCAGTTAATCTTTATTCTTCCTATTGCAGTATGGCTTCAAAAATTCTCAAACTCGATACACTCCGTACCTGTAGTAGTAGGTATTTCATGAAAATTCGACAGATTTTCAATGATATAATTTTCGAAGCTACAGCGCACCAAAAAAAAAAAAATTATTTATCTCCGAATTGTGATAAATCAAATTCTGTTGTTAAAAATCTGTGAATTCTCCACGGATATCTACTGCTATAGGTAAGAAGGGTGCGGAGTTTCATATTATTTAAAGCGATAATGCGATAGGAAGTGAAAAATAACTCCAAAGTACTAAAAATCGTGTGTGTTTTGTATATATTTGGAGACATCTGGGTCATGGGAGCATTGAAATTAGAGTATGATCGAATCAAGGACCACCCCAACGCACATACTTAGCTTTCAGGAGAAAATGCAGTACGTATTTTCGACTGTGATTAATGAATTGAAATATTTGCAGATCTGCCAAGGAGGTAAAATCCCCAAAACAATGTATTCAAGTAAAGCAGATAAAGATAAGATTAACGATGATCTAGAATCAGCGACAATTAAAAAAGGAGATAAACTCACGCTAGACTTTTTGACTGCAGAAGAGGGGAGTTTTTTGAAGTATGTATCGGTAACTTAAAACACACTGTAGTACTTTATAAGTGCAATCAAAAAATTACAAACACTCACTACTCGCTTGAATTCTACCTTGGAAAAGCTAATCAAATTCGTTATAAACTAATCAACAGACTTATACATATAAATAGCTTCGGTATAGGAATGAAGTATGTAATAAATTATCGTTATTTTTAGATGGGAATTCAGATCTGAAAGTCACGATATTAAATTTGGAATAATAATGAAAAATGATGACGGAGCACAATCCGAAATTATACCTCTTCACAGAGTTCCTGCTCATCAAATGGACGAAATTGGTGTTATTACTTGCAAAGCACCCGCCACTTGTAAGTTACACATTTGATTCAACATTAAAACTTAATAAATACAAAAATTGAATCTACAGGAAGTCCGGGTCTATTTAATCCTTCATTTACTTTATGTTTAAATTCCAGACTCAGTCATCTTCGACAACAGTTACAGCATGATCAGAAACAAAAAAATTTACTATTCAGTGCAGGTCACACCTCCGTTGGCAACTGTTACCGAGGCATTAGCTTTAGTGGAATGAAACTAGGGATGCAGACTATAAACGAAATATAATTGTGGCTTTAAAATGAAAATACTCCGTTCTTGTATATAATATTATCGTATATTTGGAAAAACTTAGTTATATACATATATATGTAACTTTTTCGGTGATATGTGATTAAGCGTAAGTTTCATACTGTAGAATAAGTTTATGTTTTATATTACACTATACATATATATATATGAAAATAGAAATAAATCAGTTACTAAAAATGATTTCAGGAAAATTAGGAATAAATAGAAATTCTCCATTACTCGTCGCGAAAATCTGCCACAGGAATAAACTACAATGTAAATTATCATGGCAATCAGTTTTCTGTTGATACTTTAGTGCACATATTATTCAATCATCTTCGTCTGTGACCAACATTTCAATCAGTTCAACGTCCTGGCATTGATCACCTTCGAGTCGTTTCTGGGTTCCCCATCTGGCCAAAGTCGGTAAAACTTTAAGTTTAGTTTTACCGTCTGTCCGGAATGGGCATTTCAAATCTTTCCAACTATACACAAGTTTACAAACATAGAGATTATCTGAATAATTGAAGAATGGAAATAGGGCTGTTAATGGTTAACTCACTAAGGTCTGTCTCCAACTTCGACGTATACAAAGTGCGAGTTTTCAGGCGCAGATTCTAACCCTTTTTGTATAAACGGGTCAGCTGAAAACGGTGAGAACATTTTCTTTGAGCTGCTCTAACTTTGAATTGAAAATCTATAAACTGATATTTGAGGTTAGGTTACGTTGAATATTTACACCGACTAACCTTCGACACAATCGGGACACCAGCTGGTACCGTTCGGTAATTTAGTACCGCTGTACAATACGTGGACAATATTGTCTTTCGGAAAAGTCTCCATGAATTTTAAGAAGCTTTCGTACCCTTCGACGTGATGTCGGACAACCATTTTCGCCGATTTCTGTCTCGTAGAAAAGATTCGTGATAGGGTTCTGATGCTAGCAGATAACATGCGTCGCACAGAGATATCGAGGCTATAATCTATTCAATAAGATAATCAAAGCGCAATAAATTACCGGCACAACGGGCACAACTCTACCTATTTGAACTTTGTAATATGGGCGTTCGGGATTTCCGTACTCGGCACTCGCTGTCATGTAGTATGTATGCGTGTATTTAAAACGACTGCACAGTTCTACCAACCGATAAATAAATGAATGTAAATTTATGGCTAATTGGTTGAAAAAAGGAAAAACACTACGTAAATATTACACGCGCATAGCATGACGACGAGTTATCGATAATATAATCAGTGTTTAAATATTCCCGGAATCAATTTGATTCTATTTTTAAACGCGACTTTAAATTATCCGATACTTAATTGTTGACAAGTTTGTACCACAATGCATATATATACATATATGGGAAAAATACGTCTGCTAGATTAGTGCTCAAGAGTATTCACATCGCGTTGACAACTGCAGTACATAGTATACTGACTGCGGTGAACAAATTCTGTGGTGTCTAATAGAATAATAATAAATTTGA
Organism: Tenthredo livida; assembly: GCA_963992785.1. Taxonomy (NCBI): domain Eukaryota; kingdom Metazoa; phylum Arthropoda; class Insecta; order Hymenoptera; family Tenthredinidae; genus Tenthredo; species Tenthredo livida. The sequence goes on from OZ023073.1 coordinate 10,337,157, forward strand.
CTAAACCAACGATTCTATTTACGATGGCATTCTCAAAACCAACACACATCATCTACGAACTTGTCGGGGCATATTTTCAAAGTCTATATGCGAATCCGATAAAAACCAAGGCGCTCACAAGGTATGTATAATAATAAACGTTATGTTGATGTTTCAATTATAGTTTATAATAAAATATCAACGATTAAACCATTTATTTTAGTTGCTGCATAGCAACTCTGGGTAATTTTGTTGCTCAGAAATTATCAGGTACAAAATACCTGAATCAAGATAGCCTCATTGCGTTTGCTCTGTTTGGGTAAGTAATTTGCAATTAAAACTGGCTTTATTTAAACAACAATGTGTTTAAATTATTCCCCTCCCCCCCCAGCCCCCGTTTTTTTTTCTTTTTTATCTTTTTCTTTTTATTTAAGGTTTATTTTCGGTGGTCCGGTACCGCATTACTTCTACCAGTATATACGAACGGTAACTAATCATCCTCTTGGAATATTGTTGATAGAACGACTTTTGTACACTCCGTTTTTTCAAGCTTTGTCTTTATATATGCTCGCCAGATTCGAGGTAAGTAGTACCTACTATGTACTATGACCAACGATTTGTGGTATTCAAATATTCAATGCCTAAACATGTGCTCATTTATTTCAGGGTAAATCTCACGAAGTCTCTTATTCACAGTTGGAAAAATTATACCGACCTGTGCTGATTGCAAATATCAAATACTTAACGGTCTTCCAATTCATCAACATCACATTCGTTCCACCGATGGTATTGAAGATTTTTTTATTCTCTCATCTATTTAGTTGGATAAAAAAACATCTATGGCAATTCTTACATTTGTTATGCACATATATTTATTTGAAGATGTCGAAATTTGGAAATGATGAAATCAAGGAACACCACCCCCAGTGAATGCGTTTCTATCGCATCAACATCACCACTAATCAATTTTTTGATTATTTTTTCAGCTACGTGTGCTTGTCGTCAATTTAATTGGATTTTTCTGGTCGATATACCTGGCTAATAAGAGAGCTAAGCAGTCGGCTAAGGACAGAGCTAGCAAGGAATAAGAATGAATTGAAACGGGATGAAGATATTATTTTTTATACTATATTTCCATTTTTGAAATTACCTTGATGGGAAATAGTGGATTTAAACTAGGATTCAAATTCTTTAAGATGTAGTTATCGCAGATGCTATCATTCCATTAACAATTAACTATATTTTATTCACAATTTTGGCTAATTGTATTCACGCTGAAAGCTACAATTACTTATGTAATATTCTAGACAAAGGGATATAGGTGATTATAATCGTCACGAAACTTTATATTCCAAACATTAGTTTATCATTAGATTAATGTGTAACACTATCGTATGTTATTGTTTTATACAAACGTATCTTATCGGCTCAAAAATTGATATAATTTATACCAATTACAACATAAACGAATTCGTAATAAGATGATAACAAGAGATTATGATGATGTAATCTACTTAATGTTTCGTATGTAAATATGTAGTTTTTAAATTGCTAAGAGGCTTAAAATCATCTTCAAATTTCGAACTTTTCAAAGTTCAATATTCTACGCACAAGAAATTTTCGATCCAGAAATTATTTTTATCCAGATGTCAACAACGGACGTATGATATCTTAAATCTTAATCCGCAGCATAACTTCTGACCTAAAGATCTATTTTATCAAATTGTATAATACGCAAGAGCAAGATAATATTATATCAAACGTATTATCGCACGTTCTAAGATTTTTAGAGACCTCAAGCATGTGATTATATTATTACTATTCATTTCATGCCTACATAATGTCTTCCGGTTACAGCTATATTGATTGTTTAATCCTGCGTAGCTATATTATGATGATTAAACCATGGTGTATATGATGTTTTTTTGTACGTATTTTTACTGTGAATATATTGTTGAATAACAATTTTTGTCTTCAACGTGTTACTCATTTCCATGTCCAAGGTACATAAAGAAAGGGTATAATTTGAAAGCATTTTGATTTAATCACACAACAACAATACAGAGTATATTACAGATATAATCAGATATTTGCTTTAACGACTGTAACATTTTGGATTAGGATCTATCTCGTTAATAATAAGAAATATCAAGGTGATTGTATAACTAGCATTTTGACCATTTCAATTATGGTACTCTTTCAGATCTTATAAATAATTCACATATTTCAATTCAATTGAGAACTCATACGCCTTATAAATGCTACGATATACGTAAGTGGTAAGTGACACAATTAGGAATTTATGGTTTTCTTATTACTTTTGGTGGAAGCTCATCTAATCGTTTAAAAATTTTCATCTCAATCGATCAAAACTGTAAATTTATCAAGCAGATCAGCTCTACTTAATTAATATTTATAACGTTGTGGTAGTTATCGATTTCCAAAACAAAAAATGAGCATTCATTCGTTACGCAATGTAACGTAATATCGAGAAAGTCATAACTTACATACATTCCCAAATAATCAAATTTCAATGGCATTAACACAAGTTTTTTTTTTTCTTCCAACTACCATAAGACTAGATGATAGTATTTAATTGATAAACCATCCGTAATCAACGTTAGTACTATACTAAACATGTCTTTTGAAATGCCGCCTGGTTCTATACTATAGTAAATAATATCAGAGATCTTAGAGTTTTAGATCTGCAGTGAGTATTATGGAAAAGATGAATTGATATTGAAATCGTTTTTCCTTATTACTTAAAAATTTTGCTTACTGATCCACTGGCTGCAATGGACAAGTAATTTTAATTACATTGAGTGACTAGCTACATAAATACATACTATATAGTTGATAAATAAATAAATAAATAAATAATTAATTAAACAAATAAGTAATAAATACGAAATTATTATCTAAAAAGTTTGAAACCATAATACAGAATAAATTATTCTACATAATGATGACTTTTGCTAGTTTTAGAATTATCTATGTACACAAGGGTTGGGGGTTTAACATTGCACTAAAATATCAAATCACAATAAGATGCGAAATTGGTCAATTATGTGTAACTAATATCATTTAAAGAGTGATTGAGGAATGTGACAATTTGACTAGGATGAACACAATAAATCTACATTGTACGCAGTTAAAAATTGATACCAAAATGTGCCAAATTTTAACTTATAGGTAGTATAGTTGACACAAATTTTGAGCAAGATTCAATCTGCCCAATGAAGTTTTCAAGTATATATATGTATACTAGACTGTGTCAAATAAAAACGACGTCTCCTTTTTGTTTGGGCCCTTTCGAAAATAGTTAGTGCTTAATATAAAGAAAATTGTCCCCAAAGCTCAGCTATGTAGCTTGAACACTACAGAATTAGCGCATTTGAAAATAAGATTTCCCATGTATTTCAAATGGCAAAATTTTTTTATCTTAGTTTTATTTTTATAACTCTCTCTATTTAACTGATGAGAATAGAGTAAATATACGGTTTTGTAGAGAAAAAAATTTCTGAGAAAGTGTATGAAAAAAATTATTTAAATTAATTTGTCGAAAAGTAAGTAGTAATTAACTATACATATGACTTTTAAACCGCTGTAACTCGTTAACGGTTCAATTGAGCAACTTGGGCCAAATGACCATTTTTGTAGATCCTAAAATTCTCTACAAAACCGTATATCTACTTTATTCTTATCAGTTGAATAAAGAGAGTTATAAAAATAAAACTAAGGTAAACAAATTTTGCGATTTGAAATACATGGGAAATCTTATTTTCAAATGCGCTAATTCTGTGTTCAAGCTACATAGCTGAGCTTTGGGGACAATTTTCTTTATATTTAGCACCAACTATTTTCGAAAGGGCCCGAACAAAAAAAAGATGTTGTTTCTTTTTGACACAGTCTAATGTATACTAGTAATAATAAACGCGTATACAATATGTATATGTGTTATGTTATGAGATATACATATCTAAAGAGAGAGAAGTAAATAAATATAAAAAAATGTACAAAACTACAATAGTAGTACGAGAGATGACTATATAATAAATGTAAATAAATCAAATAAATATAAAATTAAATTATAAATATGACTTAGAATCATGTGAGCCTAGAATTTGTTCAAAACCTTATTTGGATTTGTTCATATTGCTTACATATTTAGACTACTGAAAATATCGAATACTGTAACTATAAATATCACTGAAAATTGTGTATGTATGTATAAGAAAGATATGAAATTATTCAATTTCAAGCTTAATTCCAGCAGATTAAAGTATGAAAAGGGTGATGATTCATGTTAAAAATATATAATGTTTGTTGGGTGACGATTTTATCTAACACCAGAGAATATTTATCAACTTTAATCACATGAATATGATCAGTGTTAAAATAGGCAATTAAGGTATTTCCTGTTGTGAATTTGTTATTTCTTAACTAGATACATGCATACGTTGTATGACGGTGCTTTGGTATAACATAACAGCTTAAAGTTTGCTTCTATTATTTCTTTCTCTTTTCTTCAACAACATAATAATATATAACTTTCCTTCAACATTTATAAGTATTGAATACAGTTGACTAGAAAAGTACATAGTGTATATACAGTGCGTATTCGTGGATGCGGGTCACTCGTTGATGCTTGACAATGAATTCACAATGAATTGAACACAGATTCATTCAACAAGTGACCCGCATCCACGAATCCTCACTATATGTATCTTTAAGGGGCTTCAAAAAATAAAGAATTTACTGAAAACGTAGAATAGTGTTTAATTCTCTTGCTATTGCCAGAAGAAGTTAGAGCAATTGAGTTATTAGAATTTATGCCTCTTATATAGATGTCGCCAAAAATCTATTGCAATTACCACTATAAGTGATAATATGACCATAGAGAGGCACAAGGCATTGCTTAGATTGGAAACGAAATTAGATAACTAAGAATGACGTACACCAGACTATTTGAAGAACGATTTGTGTTGAGTGTTGCAAAATGAAACTGAAATCTACCCGATGATAAAGGTTGAACAACGTAATCATTATCTAAACCATAAGCATCACCATGTTGGATTTAGTACACATAATATAGGAACATCTTAGATTTAGAGCCCCTTAAGCAAACGAACCAATAATCTTAATGACTGTACGATGGACTCCGAGTCAGAGAACGGCTCGAATGTGCAGCAGGACTTGACCAATCGGTGTGTCTACTGCTTTCAGAACTGCTTGGTGAAGACGGCGGTGATGGTGTTGGTCGATGATACGGTATTGGTCGTTTTCTAGCACTGAAAATAATGTTAGTTTCTTGTTTTAGCAAATGAAAACCGACAACTAAACGTTTTTAGATCAATTTACGTTAGTCTCAAAAAGTATGAGAGGCGATTAGTACTTTAGTAGGCATTTCGTTATAAATTATGGGCTCAATGAATTCAATCAGTTAGTTTGATCCCATAAAATTTTCGATGAAATTCAATTGATCGTTAAAGTCCTGCTTGATAGATAATGGTATAATCGATAATCAGGATGATGTTGTGAGTGATTATTAGACATGCGATAACAGGGTATATAGTGTTCATGCAACATTGAATTGGTAACTAAAAAAATGGGGATGCAAAATAAAATAAATGTCACTTACCTATCGATATAGTTTCAGTTTCATTCTGATGAATTAGATGATGGAATTAAACAAGGCTGATGAATCACAATAGAAAAATGAACGAGACAAAGTAAGGAAGAAAAAAAAAAATCAAAAAAAATAAATGAATAAATAAAAATACTATAAAGGCTTCACAACTAAAACGCTTTTTATTTGCGATTGATATAATATATAAAACGAAAAAAAATCACTACTAGCCATTATCAATTTACAATAACTTACGTGGAAAATACACACATGCTACAACTAAAATAAAGTGTTCTCAATAAGTTCACAATCAATAAGCATAATAATAATGATAATAATAATAATAATAATAATAATTCATTAGGTAATGACTAATGAAATTAAATATATCATAATATCAAATATATTTAGTGAAAAAAAGAAAAGAACTTCATTCTGAATTTAAATTGTGCCAGGGGTTTATCGGGGGTTTGAATTTTGAAAATTTATACTGTGGTGATGATAGATAGAGATAGTTTAAAAATCACGATAATTACATCTGAAATTAAGCTAAATTTAACGATTAATTATCACCCCAGTATTCATTCCCTGCGTAGTTTAAAAATTCATTTCAATTATAAACATCGACTGCGTTTTATGCTCTAAACTATACTTTAGAAATTAATTTTTTATCTCTTTTGTTTTCTTGTTTTTTTTTTTTGTTTTTTTTTGTTTTTTTTCTCTCGAATGTTAAAGAGATAAAGAAAAGTAAATTAGGACATATATTTTATTTCTACATAAGTGTAGGAGGAAATTAATACAATAAATTTACGGAGTCACGACACTATCTTCTATGTCTGTCCCTCGATCTGTTTCTGTTGGATAGAATAAAAAACAAAACATTAGGTTCATAAAAGAAAAACTAACTTTTAGATCAGTTGAGATCGTATCACAGTTACTTCTTTGACTGCATTCTTTCTTCGAGATTTTTATTTCAAATACAGTAGAATTCGCTTCAACACTTCCTTCCGAACAAAAGTATTTTTTTATTTTTTGTTTTCAATTTCAATTTCAATTTCAATTTTAATTCAATTCTGATGTATCTGGATTTTAATAACACTAACATAACTGATAACAGAAATTAAAAGGGGGAGGTGGAAACGAGTAACGACGACATTAAGAAATAAATAATAATAAAAGACGAATCATTTCTACATAAAATAAAATTGTGTGATTACGATTCTAGCTTGGTGCAGTTTTGTAATTAATTTAAATATATATATAAAAAAAAAATTAAAAAAAAAATTATGACTACGCTATTAATATTTTAACAGTTAAAAGCAGTAATGGCTTACCTGGTGATTCGACGTCGGTCTAAAAAGCTGGGAGAACCATGACGGCGCGGGATAGAAGGTGATCGCGATCTACTAGATGCAGAACTGCTCGAGCTCGAACGAGACGAACGGCTTGAAACACTGCTGGATGATCTAGAAGAACTTGAGTAGCTTCTTCTACTGTGTCTAGCAGAGCTGTGAAGAAATAATGAAAAGATGTAGTTTGGTCATTTAGAAAGGAGGTAATCTTTACTTTGTATGAATTTTCTGCTCAAAGTTTATTCCATTGAAGAAGAATTCAAATTCCCATCGAGGATATTATGAGAACGCAACGTAAAGTCCTGATTTTTATTACACAATGAATTATCTACCTAGCTGAGGATCGCGAGCTACTCCGGCTACGACTCCTCTTCGCCTTGTTTCTAGACTCTCTAGAAACAGATCTAGACCGACTCTGTGATTTCTTGGACAATGAACGGCTCCTTGATCTGCTCCTGCTTTTTGACTTTTTTGGAGCCGGAGAAACTGATTTTTTTACTCTCTGTGGGGACCTTGAGCTAGAGCGTTTTGTCCGGGAGGTTGACCTCAGCCTAGAAGATGATTTGAGTGAATCACCTGTTTTCAGATTCGTAAGAATGAAAGAAATCTGTAATGAAGTTGAATTCTTACACCGAAGACTGGTTGCTCGGTGATCTGGACGGTCTCTTTTCCCTGGATATTGATCTAGAATAAGATCTCGTGTGAGATCTAGAGTACGATTTATCCCTAGGAGAAGAAATCTTCCTCGATCTAGCCGGCGACCTTGAGGGTGATCGAGACGCGGATACTTTCTTAGAAACAGAGCGAGCCGGTGATCTGGTCGTCGAACGAGATATGGACATATTTTTTGGCGAAACATCCTTCGATTTATCCGAATTTCTCGACGGAGATCTAGAAGACGATTTACGTTTAATCACCGGCTTAGATTGCAGCGGAGATTTAGGCTTCGGTGGTGAAACCTTGATCATTTCTTTTGGAGACTTTGAACTAGATTTATTTCTCAGCCTAGCTGGTGACACGGAGTTAGAACCCGACCGAGATCCCCCCCTGTGCTTAGAAGCCGATCTTGATCTATTATTTCTAGGAGCTTTTTCGAACGATTCGCATCTGGATTTTGAGCGAGATCTAGACTTTGGTCTATCCGCGTTCTTCTTCGTTAGACTTATGGATCTAGATCGCACTGATCTTTGCTGAAAATTAGCCATCAACAGAGGCGGCGATTCTGTAGGAGATCTCAACCTGATCGCCGCCGCTTCAGCTCTAGTTAATGGCAGGGCTGGGGAAGGCGATCTACTCGTAGCAGGGGATATAGCAGCGGTGATTTTCTCAGGTGAAACGGACTTAGATCCTTCTTGAGCAGGGCCGATGATCTTATTTCCGGATTTAGGCAATTCATCTGGCAACGCAATGTCGAAAACATTTTCGTCCTTCCTCTCCACCTTGATTTTTACCGGGCTGATCACCTTTTTGCCCAAAGTTTCTCTCGCTTTTGCAGCCAATCCAGTCTGCAGTTGTTTCAAAGTGTTCAATTCCTTCTGTCTCTCCTCGTCCTCTTGTTTGGGCTCGTCGTCTGCGAGATCTCCTTCGTCTTCGCTAGAAGATCGCAGGCTAACTCTTGGCGTGATAGTCTGTACTTTTCTGTTTCGAGAAACGGACCTAGACCTCCGTTTCCCATTGTCGTTCTTCTTCGATTCCTTTCTCTTGTCTTCTAAGATGTCTTTGTAACGCTCGGGGTTCTTACGAACCGGTGAATAGCTCAGACTCGATCTCCTCGAATGGCTTCTGGACTTGGTGCGGCTCTTTCGATCCCTCGATCTTTCTCGTCTCTCCCTGTCTCTGCGTGGTGATCTTGACCTCCTGCGGGATCCAGACCTCCTTCGCCGTGGCGGCGATGGTCTTCGTCTAGATCCATATCGTTCGTATCTGGACTGGCTCCTGCTCCTCGATAATGAGGGCCGTTGTCTTCTGGATCTAGAAAATCTCCGTCTCCTAGGTGAGGGTGAGACTCTTCTAGGTCGAGAATGTCTCCTCGGAGACCTCCTCTCCGCTCTTCCCCTTGAGGGAGATCTGTTGCGACGGAAAGGCGAATTTCTTTGCGCAAATGGCGATTTATCGCGTTTTTCTAAGCTGGCTTTTCGAGCCTGAGAATCTCGTCTTCTAGGCGGAGGAAGAGGAGGGGATTCGTTCCTCGGTTCAGCTCTGATGATTCTCTCTTGTCTTCTAGGCGATCGGTTTCTAGATTCTCTTTGCTTAAGAGAAGCTGACCGACTCCTGCGTCTGGTTCTCTCCTCCGTCTTTTCTTTTTTCATTTGGTTTTGGGCCTCTAGTTCTCTTTGCTCTCGCTCTTTTATCCGCTTCTCTAATTCCTCCAATTCTTTTCGCAGATATTCCGTTCTCTTGCTCGTGCTCTCTGCCTCTTCTACTTGAACTGTTTCCACCGTTTTATCATGCTTCGAAGACTTCTTCGGTCTCTCTGGCGAACTGAAATCAATGTCAAGAGTATCGATGAGTTTGATTCAAGTCGCGAAAGGTGTTAGAGCGATGAAACATAAGGATTTATGTTTACCTTTCGGTAGAGCTGTCAGAGGACTGATGCTTCTTTTTGGCAGCGGCCTTCTTCTTCTAAAAAAAAATATACCATAATTTATTAAGAGCTGATGATAACGAAGGATGAACACCGATCATGCATTCATATTTAATAATGATTTCCAGTATCAAGAACTTATATTTTATCTGTTTCTTGCGATAGTCTGTTTATTCCATGTCGAAATTCTGCCACATACTATAACGCATCATATTATATCTTGTATGTAAATAGTATAAGTTTGAAACTGTTCCGAGTAGAAAATAAAACTGAAATGCCTAAGTATTTGCGATTAATGAAACGGTGGTTTAGATTTGCATTTCTTTAGCGTTGTAGTGTTTATCTTTCAGACTATTTCGATCTTCTCTCAGACACAGAGTACCGATATTATGAGAATAAGATATTTATTTTTACAAGGAATAAACACAATGTTTTATGATTGAAGCTCTTTTTGTCTATTATTAAATAGTGTTGGTGCTCGACACAAAACAAGTGAACATACAACAGTCGTAAACTCATACTCATATGTAGATTACGAATAATTATTATTACATTGAGTAGCGGCATATCGGGTACTCACTCAGGGAATGCCTCCTGTCAAATGGCGCTGATAATTACAAACAATACTGAGATTTACACTTTGAAATAATGATGATCGGTAACTTGAAATCAGATTAAGATCTTTAAAGAAATAAGAAGCAATGAATCATGCTAGTCAAGAAACAATGCAAATGTTTAACTATCACACTTTTTCTTCTCTTATTCTTCTTCTTATTAATAATTTGTCAAATAATGTTTTGTATAAAAAGAAAACACAAACAATATCTTGGTCATGCTCCCGCTTCTTGTGCTAAGTTCAATATTTTAGTTGGTACTCTCTTTTCTCTCTCTTTTCCATTATTAATTATTATCGCTATTTCCTACCTCACGCTTATCTTTTCCATCTGATTTCGACCTCTTCTTCTTCTTCTTTTTCTTCTTCTTAGATTCATTTTCCGAAGAGCTGTAAATGATTTACAAATTAATTCCTCCTCCCGTAATACATTGGATAAATTTGTTCGTTGATCCTCACCTGCTGTTGTCTGTATCTTCGCTAGACGAGTCGCTGTCCGATGAAGAGACTTCGGTTTTCTTGTGTTTCTTTTCCTTCTTCTTCTTCTTAGGTTTTTCCTTCTTCTTGTTGCTCTTTGGGGACTCGGACCTAGGAAATTCCACAAATTGTTAAACACTTGTGTCGACCGCTGTGATCCGTTAATTTTAAACAACTCATTGGATATTATGTATATTTTGAAATTTAAGAAATTTTTTTTTTTCTCCGAGCGGTCATCTTCCTCTTGACAAGTGCATACCTTGTGCTGACAATAAGAAAGCTGTATTGAAATAAAATCATTGTGATTACAGATCAAATGTGATTAAAAACATTTCAATTCGGCCGTCGTCACTCTCTTAAATAGATTAAACTAATCGTAAAAAAAAAAAAATTAAAACTTTTGGCCAGAATTATCAATGTCCTTGCGGAGGAGTACGTACACATCGTTCATTACGTTTATATTTTAAACTACTACAATCTTAGATTAATGAATTAATAATTGATGATCGGCCGAAACATCAGTTCTACTGCTAATAAATTTAAACTAATAAATTAGTTCAGAGATTTGGTCCGTCTAGAGTCGATAGTCTATAATAATAATAATAATAATAATGATAATGTGAATTTTAAAGTTTGAAAAGTACGTGAATGAACACGAACAGACCATATCTTTAAACTAACGTAAGAGACATATAGTATAGAAAAGATTTGAGGAGTATTGATATAATATGGGATTAGCATTACCTTGATAACCATCGATAGGGACGGACTTGTCAGAAAAAAATAGAGAGATGACATTAACAACAAGCTTTATCGTTAACAACAACAAAGATAGAAAAATGGCATTGGTTCTTCAGAAAAAAAATTACTGCGTTATTTATGACTCTGAGTCTGTTTACTATGAGATCAAAAGTAAATGTCTGCTCGATGTATGTTCATATTCTTTTTTTGTTTTTTATATTATTATCATCGACTCAACTAGTTTTTTTATAATCTAGCGTAATAACTGGTCTCTTGCGATTTAAGCTAAGGTAACAAAACGAGGAACAATATGCAATAAGAAAATGATAATAAGAATTTTTTGATATTATTATTTAAATAGAAACTGTTCAAAGTTCTAATTCAATTTATACTTATTATCGAGATTGTTCATTTACAAAAGCAAACATTTACTCTGAAAATTTAATGAATAATATAATTGTATAGAACTTTAATCCTAACTTTGCGTTAATATTTTCTCAACTACAAATATATGTATATATAAAGGTATAGATATATGTATTAGACTGTGTCAAAAAAAAACGACATCTTCTTTTTGTTCGGGTCCTTTCGAAAATAGTTAGTGCTTAATATAAAGACAATTGTCCCCAAAGCTCAGCTTTGTAGCTCGAACACAGAATTAGTGCATTTGAAAATAAGATTTCCCATGTATTTCAAATGACAAAATTTGTTTATCTTAGTTTTATTTTTATAACTCTCTCTATTCAACTGATAAGAATAAAGTAAATATACGGTTTTGTAGAGAAAAAAATTTCTTAGAAAATGTATGGAAAAAATTATTTAAATTAATTTGTCGAAAAGTAAGTAGTAATCAACTATACATATGACTTTTAAACCGCTGTAACTCGTTAACGGTTCAATTGAGCAACTTGGGCCAGAGGACCATTTTTGTAGATCCTAAAATTCTCTACAAAACCGTGTATCTACTTTATTCTTACCATTTGAATGAAGAGAGTTATAAAAATGAAACCAAGATAAACAAATTTTGCCATTTGAAATACATGGGAAATCTTGTTTTCAAATGCGCTAATTCTGTGTTCAAGCTACAGAGCTGAGCTTTGGGGACAATTTTTTTTTTATATTTAGCACTAACTATTTACGAAAGGGCCTGAACAAAAAGAAGATTTTTTTTTTTTTGACACAGTCTAATATGTATATTCTTTTTTCTATAATAGTCTGAAAATATTCTGAGGGTTTTTTTGTTTGTTTGATTTTTTTTTCTTTTTTTTTTTTTTTTGAAATTAGACGCGACGGCCACACTTACCTACTGAGCCTACTAGGTAGGCACTCAGTCCTCCTCAGTTCTGTTTGAAACAGAGAAACGTGTACGGGGCATGAAATAGTAGGCGATTTATGAGTCAGTATCAAACAGTATCAGATGTGTAGTAGTAAGCGAATGAATGAATTAATGAATTAATTAATTAACCAGTCGGAATGTGATAAATGAACATTTCAGGACAAACAAGGATACTACGGGATAAAGGACGCCCGGTCCTGGAGTCTGGACTTTATCAGGTTGCTGCCAGCTCCCAAAAAAACCTCTTCAACAACTTTGAAGATCCTTACAGCATCCAGTGTTTAAAAAATTGAGAAAAAATGGCCAAAGATCTGTGTTAGCGACTGAGAAATGACCAGTTAGTCAACGTTGATTAGACGCTACGCGTTGAAATATTATGATCAAGTTATATCGGCAGAAATCCTGTCAAATCCAGCCTCCATAGACTCGTGGACCTTTATGATTGAACATACCTGTCTCGTTTGTGTTTTTTTCCCTTCTTTTTTTTCGAATTACTTCCCGATCGTTTTCTCTTCCTTTTTTTCTCTGTTATTGTTGTTGTGTCAGGCGCCGGACTTGGAGTTCTCACTAAATCATATACTTTATTAGCAGCCGCTCTCGCTTCAGCTTCACGAGCATGTCTTTCCGGGTCCAGGCTACTTCCTTCTACAAAAAATTCTGATATTCCAAACGCCTCGCGCAACTTTGCATTCTTCTCTTGCTGTGCTTCAGCTATTTGATGCGTCTCTCTCACGCTGTAAATAGATGTACGTAAATAATATAATCATTTTATCTATCAGGCATCACTTGTTCAACTATTACTAGTTAGATTATTCTACAAAACTGAATATTTTGAAAAAAAAGTTCATAACATTCAAGTTTTTTTTTTTTTTTTTTTTTTCAACGCACGTACCGCTTTGCTATTTTAACAGTCATATTTTGTTAAAAACAAAAATACAAAGAAAAATGGAAACAAAAAAACAAAAAACTAATCGATATATCACAGGATGTTTTTATTTGTTTCTTCCGATTTTTTTCATTTTTTTTTTTTTTAAACCGGCATACAGGAGAGAACGAATACAATGTGAACACGATGATGATAAAATCGTGTAATTATTGTGTACGTTTAAATAATTACTATAGTAATTATTTTTTCAGTTTATTGTTATTTTATATCGTATTTTTTTTTTGTTTTTTTTTTTTTCTTCCACTCTTTAAAGCCTATATGCAGCACATATACACGTATTTCGGGAGCAAAGAATTTAGTTCGATAATAGTATCGGGGGGTGACATAACACTGGAGCTTGCCTTGAGAGTTAGCCGGTGAGCCACCACCCCCTACATACATACATACATACATACATATACATGTATACGAAAAAGAGAATAGGGAAGGAGTAAACGTGAGGGAAGTGGGACGTGGAGGAAAATCACCCCCTGTACTACTACGGTTATGCGACTTGTACGGATCAATACATGCCAGCTGTTCTCTTTGGTGCAGGCGCCCCGTTTAGATACATTATTATTAATTATACGATACCGCTTATTATTTTTGAAACGTTTGCATTACGTGTAGGTATATACTAAATGCGAACGTGAAGTATGCGAAAGAATTAAATTAGGAAAAAAGAAAAACACCTGGAAGATCGTAATAACGTGCAGACTCTATACGAGTACAAGAGAACGACTCTTTCGTCTTTCTTTATAATAATTGAATACCATAATAATTACAACGCGGGTATTTAGGAGAGAAAATAATGAAGTCGAATTCGGTTATAAAAATATAATGAGAATTTTAATACATCCAGATATACAGAACTCGAAGTAGAGCAGGGCAGCAAATCGTGTAACACCTGTTTGGCTTCTGGACTATGGAGGGAGAGTAATCGCGGCAATAAGCTTTTTGTCCGTGTGCGTTACCATACGCCGCCTATTATTCTATATGTATCACGTTACTTGTGTAAAATAGTACGTGTTATAGAATGGAAATAACACGCAAATACAGATTGCATAGGTCTTGCCTGAAGAGATGGAATGAAAAATTTTAGACGGTATACAAAGATCGAAGAAGAAAAAAAACAAAAAATAAACACTAAAGTAAATCTCCAAAAATCAGACTTATTTCCGATTATACAGGGTGAGTTTCCTCTGGTGTCGCATGAGGGAGGGGCTTATCGTCGTAAACGCTCCGCCCTTTTCTATTCTGAATATACTTGTTGAAATCGTCAGTTTTGACGGCGCGAGAAAACGGAAGTGCGGGGTTTCTCGATACGACGATAATAAGTATGAATAGAAAGGGGCGGAGCGTTTGCGATGATAAGCCCCTCCCTCATGCGATATCAGAGAAAACTCACCCTGTATAATATAAATTTCTAAAAATCACGCGGCGTTGTGATATACCCCTGAAATATAAACGCTTTTTCTTTCCGATTTGTAGCCAAAATTGAAATTGAAACAAAAAATTTGATGTTTCAATGCATTTCAAAGTTTTCAAAGTTTTACTCGATTTCCTGACAGTCTGGTCGAGCTTTAACCGTCAATTTCCTTATTGTAATCCATCTTTACCAACTCGGCGAAAAGTTGGCGTCTAAAGGCGATTTTTTAAATGGGAAGTAACGAATCCTTTCGAAAATGAAAAAGGACCCTTTTTACTTCGTTTGATAATAATCACCTGACAACAGACCGTATGCTGTTACGTCGTTCGGCTAACAGGTGAAGTTGAATGTCACGTAGAGTACGTTGACAACAACAACAGTGTTGTTTAGTCTGTTGTTGTTGTTGTTGTTGTTGAGCTTTTTTGCTCGCTGAAATTTGTTTCGCAGCTTGTAACTTCCTTCGTCTTGATCTTTTCAGCGGTTTTTGTCGATCGAGAAAAAAATTTCCCCTCCATAATCGTTCGAAAAATGCTCGGCCATCGGGAGGACCGCGACCTCTCGCAGTCTTGACCGGAAATGATGAAGACATAGTCATCGAAGACGCGTTATTTCGTAAAGAATTATTAAATTATATCTTCGATGTTAGTATAATGTATTATTATTATTCACGCGTTTCTATCAATCTTCAAGTTATAATATGCAAGTTTATTTGTTGTTAATTTTTATAAATAATATTACAAGTTTCTTTTTTTGGTCTTCTTCTTTTAAATATACGTTGATTAATAAGAATATTAATTTAACCGCAATTGCTTATTGTCTCTTCGAACGTAAATTCGAATCTTTAATACAAAATCCTCTGCAAGTTTAATTGCGCAAATTTATTACGTATGTATTGTATAAGTATAATCATATAAAACGCATTTCCGAATTTTTCGGTCTTTCTATTTTCATTCTATTAATTGGTTGTTGATTAAATTGCCGCAAGATTGCGGAGACGTCGTATTTCCTATGCAAATAGGTAATCGAGATTCGTCTGTTTTAATCCCTTCCCCAAGAGGGCTTAGTGAATGGAGAATCGAGTGGTAGTAGCAGCTAAAAGAGGCACGAAGGGGAATATAATAGCTTCCTCTTCCCCACTAACACCACCCCAGCTTTTGTTGCTTTCAGTTTTCTGCTTTTCTAACTTATACATACAACAGTGCTGTTTCATGAAAGGACAATTTTCCTTTCAAATCTTTTTCCACTCCAATTTCAATCTGCAGTATCTATTTTTTTTTCTTGTTGTTTTTTTTCAGCGTTGTTCGTATATGTATACCTATCGTAGATCTACGTAATTATACTTATAATGATGATAATTATATGTTTTTATAAATTTTCGGAAGACGCGAGATTCAGGCACACCATTAATATACTTAAAATAGGATATTGTATGTTATACTATTTCAATGAAAAATCAATATCCAATTATCGTGATTATCGATTATTATTTATCATCAATAATAATACACACGTATAGTATAATAATTATATTTTATTATTATATTTGATAGATTATCTTCTCGCCTTGGCCAGCTGTGGTTATAGCTTATACATAATAGTCGAAATTTAATAAATTCCGTTAATATTCTTAGTGTATAAATATGGAGACACATGGATTTATCGACACGAGGTTTTACTGTTTAAAATCGAGGAGATATCGGTTTTACAGTAATTCACGTGCGAGTTAATTTTATTATGAACAAAATCTACGCGTTTTATACTTTATCTTTTATTATTTGTTTAGCAAATTATCACCGAGATTATTACATCAATCTTCGGCTGGTTATAGAAGATTCAAATATCTTATCTCTCCTGTTTATCTTCGAAATAATTGTCGAATGATTATAATATGGTTATTCGTATTCATGTATCAGACGTACGTGGGCTTAGAATTACGTTAAATATTGTCACGCCGTAAACGAGTGGTTTAATTATTATTAATATTATATTTAATTATTATTTATATTCGTAAAGATATTTAATTTTCAATATAATTTTATAAATTACGAGCTAGTGGAAGACTCTTGTGATTTTAAACGAGATTTTTACCCCTTTATGCGCGAGCTACATATTTTTTTATTCCCGGGTACCCCGCGTAGACCCTCGCGGTCCGGCGACGACGCGAGGCGTCGCGACGTCGGTCCATTTCCTAACTGATATCAGCGGGATGCTGGGTAAGAGTTTTCGCTCCTTTATCTCGCTCTCTCTCTCTCTCTCTGGCTATACCAGAGTTACGCGCGAAAAGGGCGCCGGCGCTAAACCAAGTCGATATTACGGGGGCGCATATTGGGGTGAGTTTGTAGCTTTTAGGGTATACCTCGTAATATCCTAGATAGAAACTCGCCGCAGATTGATAAACTGAATTCACGCGTTCATTCAATTAATATACACCTCCACCTGCCTTAAACTCAATTAGGTTTGATTTGTTCGATTTATTTATTCCCATACGTGAAATTTTTTAATTCTATAACATAAAATTTCTATACTGCAGAGAAGAATCTCATGCAAAAGAGCTTTTCTCATAATGTGTTGCCAAAAATTTATAATCGTAATTATTATTGCTAAAGATGAAAGTTTTCATTATCCTATAAAGCTGCTCTGCAATTTCTCATAGAAATGGATATATAGATAATAAAGATCCAAGGTGGATGGATCATCCCGGATCAGACGAGTCGCATAAAAACGATATAGACACGAAGGTCTTTTCACTAAAATTCATGGTTTATTTTTCAATATCTCGGATTTCGCGTTATTAGAAATATCATTGCGTGTCTTGATATACGGAGACATAGATTTCGATTCACAATTTTTATAGAATAAAGAGTATATTCCGAGTGAGATTTAATAGTTGGTCAAATTATTGATTACTATCCAAACAAGAAATCCTCTTTTATCTATACATTTTTCTACATCGTAAAAACGACCGAATTTATAACAAAAGGATTTCGCAATTTTTAGATCGGATTTCGCCAATCCCGAATCACAAGATTTTATTCAATTATTTTTTTCAACTAGAGATCTGGAACGTACCAGAATCTATCTAAGTACTCGCGTCGGAATTATCTACATTCTACATAGCATAGTAAGGTGGTCCTTGATTCGGTCATATTCGAATTTAGGTGCTCTCATGAGCCAGAACGTCTCGAAATACATGAAAAAAAATGTAGTCAAAACCCCAGGTTCCTATCTCAATTTCACATACTGCCCCAAAGCCTTTGAACTTTCCGATTTGAATCGTAGAATAATTTCCAATCAAAGAAATATATTCTTCGTTTCTTCGCAATTTCATTGAATTCGTGCGGAAATATTAGAACCTTGATAATTAAACGAGCTGCATGACATGTTTTTGGATTCAAATTATTGACGGCAAACTACAGGGAGGCGGGGGGGAGGGGGGGCTCAATGATCGATGATCACTCAAACAGTAACTGTAAACGGGTCAGTAAAGGTATTGGGAATGTTTGAACAGTGATTTCTATAATGCGAGGCACGTAATAATAATTAATACTCTACTCACTTGACACGTCCGAATTCATCGCGAGAAACACCGGGCTGTATATCGCTGCCGATTAACATCGATCGATAGGACTCTACCTTCTGGACGACCTCCTCGCTTGTGAATCTGCAACATACATAAGTATTCAACGTCGAGTTAGTTAGCTTTGGAGGAAATAATTTTTGGGCTGATCATATGTACATATATATGAATGATTCCAGCTTCTGTATTTGAGATGGAAGCTTTAAAAGGGCGGAAAGATTGTTCCACATTTTTAAATTATGAGAAGCCATATGAAAATGTTCAGACCGAAAGCTCAGCGTCAATTCCTCTGGGTTCTTGTAATCCAATTGTATTTCATATTATGGGTGATATAATTATGTTTGCAAAATTGGGTTGAGTAGAACGCATTACACGAATGTGAGGTGGGACGATGATCAGCGCAATTCAACTCCATTTCAACGGTTTTGTACGAAATAAAAATTCCTCAAGCTCACCCTTGGTCCTCGAGTATATCAGCAAGTTCGGCGCACTTGACTTCGATCTTTCTTTTTCGTTCATGATCCAATATCTCCTTGTTAGGTTGTTTGTTGAGCTGATCTAGCTTCTGTAGTTCTTCTTCGGTTTTGTAAGAAACTTTGTCTTTTGTTTTACGAACAATTGCCCAATTCCTTTGCACGTGTCCGTTGGTTCCCGAACCTCGGGGTGTTTGGAGTCCGATACCGTTATACATTGTGTTACACTTCACACCTGATCACCTGGAATATAGTTTCAAACGTCAATCATCCGCATTGACTACATAGGGAATAACAAAAAAATTCTTGTAATGAATGATCATTCCTCTTGCCTTTGAATAATTTTTTGAAATGCATGAGGTAAAAAGCGTCTAGGTAGATGCTAGTAGGGTGTTGTAATCTCAAATCAGGTTGACAGTGGTGTATGTGACGATACGTACAATCCGATTCTATGTGTTCAGTTAAAATAATGTATCTATAAATATGGGACCTCTCGGCTGTCCGGAAAGCGTGAGTGGTGTGTGTGTGTGTGTAAATAATATGAAACAGTGGAAGAACTACGTCGAAGGTGTAAATGCCTATAGAGTAGAGAAAACGGGCGCCAAAGCTGGTTGTGAGCTAAGGTTAGAATCGAGGCAAGTAGTAGCAGAGATCAATTTATCGATCCGGCGGAAAACAGTGCGACGAATTAGTCGAGTGTTAATGAATGAAGATCAGTGTGTCGGAGACACTTACCTCGAGTTCGTTCACAGCTGTTCTACTATTGGCGTATCATTTTTTTTCGTTCAACCGGATAAGTCGGATCTTGTGTTAACGGATGAAATTTAATTAACGAAAACACAACGGCGAACCAAAAACGTTGCCATTTTAATAACGCTACTTTGATATTTCACCGAGGTG
The DNA here is from genome assembly GCA_963992785.1 of Tenthredo livida. Taxonomy (NCBI): domain Eukaryota; kingdom Metazoa; phylum Arthropoda; class Insecta; order Hymenoptera; family Tenthredinidae; genus Tenthredo; species Tenthredo livida. The sequence continues at coordinate 10,357,172 of OZ023073.1, forward strand.
TGACGCTGCGGTGGTTATACATGTGTATCGCGCGCGCAAGCCGGGTCACGTGACCATTAAGAATGACGAGGGTCCGGTCGGTAACAAGGATTTTATGGATTTTATAACCTGTATAATGGAGAATAGCAAAGATGGCGCTGCGCACTTATGGAAATCAGAGATCTGTCGCGAGCTCGCGCCCTCTCAGTTATGTAGTTTGGTAACGTAGTTAGCAGGTCGGTAAAAATGACTTATAACGATAGAATACCATGTGCAGCTAGCTACTTACCCGCCGAGGGGAATTAATGTGGTACATATAGGTCACGCTAGTGTTCTTTCCTTTCGAACTATCTTTACTTCGATTCGCAACTTACAATCACTACTTTTAAAGTACACGTGTACGGAGATACGAGGAGTCCGTTTTAGAAAAAGAATTTACTGAAGGGAATTCTGAAGATTAGTTTGTAAATGTATCTGTTATTTACCTGTCTTACCTGTTTTTAGTTACTAGTGGTAATCTCGGGCGAATTGGGTCTCGGTGTTTCCTCTTCCTTTGTTGAGATGATACTGTTGTTGAATGTTTTGTAATCTTGTAGAATCTCCCGATTTGTTCTTTGATGATTCTTAATCAATTTGTTTCTGAAGAATGAGATTTTTATTTATCTGAGTCTATTTCGTTTGAATTTAAATGATTTGAAGAGTTAATATCAATTAACTCATCGATTGATAAATCCCTGATGGGTGCTGATTCTTGAATAAAGTTATCTGATAATCAATCGATTAAATTAATAAATGATTTTTTCGCAATCTTTTTACTCTCCGGGAAAGGCATTGGTTTTCATTGTTTCGGTACAAATATTTGGTTCTCGTAATTTGGACTTAAGTGTCTAGTTTTTGGCACGGAAACCGTTAGGGTCCAAATCTTGGCCAGGTGTTGAAAATTGTTTAAGATTTTTCGATCGCGGCCATCGAGGTGTTTTAAGCTTCTCTTTTCAGCCTGGTACCACGTGACTCGACTTGCAGTCAGAGAATTTGACAACAGGTCGGATCACGTGGTACCAGGTTGAAGGGAGAAGCTTCGATATAAGTCGAAATAAATGGCACACCCACACTTTGCGATCAAAAAAAAAAAAAACGATTTCACTCAATCAAACGTACCAGTTCGAACTCATTACTCGTCAAACATCGGCTGCCAAAAGGACAATTCGATTGATGGCCCCGTTTAGGAGATATTCGAGAAAATAGACGGGATCGGTAAAAATTTGGTAGACCCCCCCCCCCCTAAAATAGTATTATATTAAGCAATCTATAAGCGACGGCTACCCACAATGAACATAGTACATATTCACAGCGCATCCTTCAGTTTGCAACTAGTCTCGTTAAGAACAGGGAAAAATTGCCACAATTAACGTGTAAATTAATATACCTATGTATGATAAATTGAATAAATTTATGAATATTTTTCAACTGGTTAATTTTACTATCTTTAGACATGTATGACTAGACCAGTCTCAAAAAGTCACTACAAAATGCATGGATATGATGATTTTCCTAGTTTGTGTGCCAGTGGGAAACTATTACAGCTTTTGCAATCGAAAAGTGAATGTAGGAAGATTATCTTATAGAGGGCCATGATTTATACATGTGTCAAACACTCGCAGTCACTTATCAACTCGGAAAGTTTGCCGCGCTTCTATGAGAACTTAGCTGTCTTATTGGTGGCGTTTAATGAACAAAACTTTGTACAAATGCAAAAGAGATCTTCAAATCGCTTTGTACCTACTCTGAAAACTGAAAAAAAACTGTCAAGATAGTTATACCCTGTAGCAGAAGGATATAACTAAGTGTAAACGCTTCAGGCAGACTAAAGCCTGCAGTTTTTAAATCGATTAATCTGATGGTTTTCGCGTATGCTCTCTTTCATCTCGATAGTCAGAATTTAAATACATATTTTTATAATTCTTTCTTCATAGAGTAATTTTTGATTATCGGTTTATTCTGAAATAGAATTTGAATTGCATTCTATTCCGACATTCAACCAGGCCATTTCTCTCAGCGTACGTCTAGCTTCGATTATAGTAATTACGTGCATGCGTATCAGGCGTCAGGTGTTGGCAGTCTCAACACTTGAAACGAATTAACTTGACAATACCTGTCAAGGTCTCCGATGCTTACATACATCTATTTCGAATCAAGATGCAGGTGACTCCCTTCCGTAGGCTGGCTTAGGCCAATCACAAGCGAGAAATCCTCGAGCTATTTGCGGATTGAATCATTAGCTTGATTGCTATGAAACGCTTTGTATATCGATTGCAACTTGCATATGAAACGCACTGGGTTGGTCATTTCTGATAAAAGCTTGTATGAGACTTGTTGGACCTCCGAAGTCCTGCGAACAGCAGTCATTCTCAGCATATCGTTCACGGATCTACCCGATACGATCTCGGCGAAAAAAGTATCAGAATGAAGCACCGAATAACGATGGAGACTGCCATTACCATTGCGAAATATTCAATCAACCCAATTAGTTGTTGGCCACCGGCTGCGGGGTCCAGTTGTTTCGCTGTCTTACGGCATAATATTTTCTTGTCGATTGGAGTCGTTCATCTGGTAGCCAGTATTGGATCAAGTTTCTATAACATCTATCTGAACAGCCATAATCCCAGTAAAGTAATCAAAGTATTATCGGAGACGAGTGCCATGATGGCAGCAACTGTGAAAATGATCATATGGAAAATTGAAACTCCCCGAATTGAGGTCAGGTATAATAACTGAAGTACTAGTTGCCAATATTTTCTTTCATCACCTCTGAGAGTATACATGCCTACTCGACTATCGAATGATTAACGATAATTTTCAAGAAATTTTTCACTCGGTTCAACTCGATGGACAAGCTAACCGTATGGTTCGTCGGTGCTTACGCCTCCGTGTCACACTTTTTGGGGTGAATTATGATGCCAGTTTAAAGTTATAAATTGAATTATCGATCAGGTTTTGATAGACGAGCTGAAGACGTTCCTGAAGCAAGCAACACGCAAGGAAAAAGAGTTGATGCAGAGTTATGTTGACAAATTTCTGGTACCCCATGCAATAATATTTGTCAGTTCCGTGATCGGAACAATCGCATTCATCGCCACACCCATGGCGACGTCGCAGCCTCTTCCAGGAGATTCTGCTCATCCTTTTCGGACCGACACATTTTGGGTTTGGGCATTTTTGTATGTCTCTCAGAGTGTATGTATCATCCAAGTTGCATGCATGGCTTACGTGGATATCTTTTGCGCTACACTATTGTGGTACGCAGGTGCAAGGTTCAAAATGTTAGCCCTGGAATTGCAGTCAGCAACAAACGGCGCGGATGTGCATCGCTGTGTTCGAAAGCATCAAAAGTTGATGGAGTGAGCATCTATCATGTATATTTATAATGTCAGATATTCTTCTATCGAAAAATAAGAATCTCTCCTCTTCAGTTCGAAGAAAAATTCATAAGTGCAGGGCGCTCATTGTTAGAGTCATAATGTTTTGGTCACTATTGGTCATCTTTTTTCAGATATGTCGATAGACTGAAGGCCAGTACTCGTGTTATAGCCGTAGCAGTGGTGGCGACTACCTTGATTACAGTTTCAGCCGGAGGTTTTATGCTTATTCGGGTGAGAATTGCTCCTTGAAATTTCTGCAGTTGTAACACCGAATCACACTCGGAGTGACAGAGAAATTTATCTATTATAATTTAATCATTAAATTGTTGCGCTTTATGAATATGTGTGATGGAAATGCAGCGTCCGCCACTGTACGAATTCGTGAAGTACGTATTTTACGAGTTAGCAACAGCGATGGAGCTTTTTTTGTTCACTTGGCCTGCTGATAATTTGATTGACGCTGTAAGTATACGATAGGCCACAGAGATTGAAGCACGCTTCTATATTCAATAGTGAAGAGGGTTCGAATGGATACATTCTGCACTCTATCTGTCACGCACGAAAAGCTGATGGGAAGATCTCTAATTTTTTCACTTTTGTGCAGAGTACGAGAGTAGGGGATGCCGCCTACGGCTGTGATTGGATTGGTAAATCCCCCGAAATGCTTAAAGACTTATTAATCGTTATCGAACGATCGCGATTGCCAATCTACATTGCTGTTGATGGTTTACTCCCAATCTTATCGCTTGAGTTTTACGGATCTGTACGTATTGGTGTCTAGTTTTTGTCTCAATAGCAGTGTTACTCGATTTTCTAGAAATCTGATCCACCTTTGAACTGAATGTTTCCAGACTTTGATGACAGCCTTCTCATACCTTACAACACTCCGGGCATTCGCTGGGGACTAAAGATAGCAAAAGGATTTCAAATAGTATATTGACATAGATTGTTCAGGTTGAAATTTGGAACTATTAAGAAAAAAAGTAAGCTGTGACGAAGGATTCGAATCAAATTTACGAAAATTTTATCCAAATTTTTATCCACACACAAAAAAGTGTAGAAAAAAAATTATTTTAGAAAACCGACTTCGTACATTTATACTGTATTATTATAGTAATATATAACTGAACCTTAGTGCAATAATTTGTAGACCGAATTTTCAAATACTTCATATTTAGTACACAGTAAAAATTTTTTTGTAAAATTTAACACAAAAGCTTGTGTTAACCACTTTTTTAACACAAAATTTGTGTCATTTCAACACAATCAGTTTATGTCAAAAAAGTAACACAGCTTTATGTTAAAACTAACACAAAACTATGTTGAAATTTTGTGTTGATTTGAGAGTAACATTTAGAAAGTGTTACTTTTGTGTTAATTTTAACATAAAGCTGTGTTACTTTTTTGACATAAACTGATTGTGTTGAAATAACACAAATTTTGTGTTAAAAAAGTGGTTAACACAAGCTTTTGTGTTAAATTTTACAAAAATTTTTTTATTGTGTACACAAGTTATATATGTAAATTGAGGAATACTGTGAAACCGTTATATGTTCCCATACCAAGTTTTCAAATTTCAAGAAAATGCATAGCAACTAAGTCTGCGTGAAGTCAAGTTCCTAATTTTACGCTATGTCGTTGCAGCATGTACTTGGCACTATTATCTCAAACAAGGAAAATCAATGCTTAGGGGGATTATTGTATGAGCATATTTATTAAAGCAGTTACAATCTTTGGTAGCGAGTATACTCAGGAGCATAGTAGATCGGAGTCCGTTGCTATAACTGGCTTAAGTAGCTCGAGGAACTTTTCCAAGGGGCACAACTCCTCGCAACCTGGTATCTGCTGTGTGACGATTTCCGACGGAATGCCAGTATAGTGAAGTACCTATAAAAATTTGGGAGGAAAGGCTGATTTATGGTGCCTTTGAACCTGGGTGGAGATCATTCAGTTGGTAATTACCTTGAAAAAGTACTCCTCTTCCAGTTCCCAAAATTCGATAATCACCGCGCTAGAGTAAGCGGGGACGTGGGGTTTATATACTCCAAGTGTTGACTGTAGACCAGCAACGTTAATCTCGTGTCCACTGTACAGGAACAGCTTTCTGCCTTTCTCGAGAGTTCCGTTCACATAACTGATTGCATTATCAGAAATTTCGCGCAGTAGCGTACCTAGAAGATGGTCAGGATTTTTAAATACGCAGATGGCTCTTGATTAGAAAGGTTGCAACGATTCATGTGAATATTGCCAGAATTACTGCAAAATGTAACGGAGATTTGACACAGAGATATGAATGACAGCGGTTGTATTGTATCTGATAAGAGATCGCTGGGCTTGAAGAAGATATTATCGCGACACTTGATCCATGAAAAAATGATTATTGTGTATTGATGAAAGAACTATGGATGTATTTCTCAAAGTTAACGTAGAGTACTCTGGGTGCTACGTAGGCCTCTGACGAGGAATTGCACTATCTCATAACAACGGAGTGCTAAAATTATGCCATAAAATTACCTCCATATACTCTCTTCAATAAGTCGTTGTACGAACTTATCTCGTACTCGAGATTAGCACCGTCTAGAAGTTCGCCGTCCGGGTAATAGTCATAGACCCACTCTGGTAGCGTCAAATTATTCGATCTTTGCGCATCGAAGACGTGATAGAGGCCATAAAGTGCCAAAGTGTCGGTTATCGTCAGACCAGTCAGCTCTCCCAGGGATGTCATCATGTCACTGAACACAGCAATCTTCTCTTGCACCTCGGTCGTGCTCTTAACACGGGCATATTCGGTCGTGTATCTGAAAGAAGGCGTGGGAGGTCAGCGTGTGAACTACATACTGTACCATTTTTACGAGGAAGTAAAACGCACTGTGAGCACAGCTGAGAAAAGAACAATATATCTTCAGCCATAGGCGAGTACACAGCTGGGATGGGCTGCCAAGGTAAATCCTCGTTCCATTCTTGTATAGGCTGTGGTGGATAAAGAGCACTTAGAACGAGCTGTAGCGACATCTTCGTCCTGTCCATGTCCGAGCTACGAGCCACTAGAACCGTAGGATCATAGATGGGACCCAAGAAGTCACTGTATCGTGATTGCAGTACTTTCCCGAGCTGATATTCTCGCAATTTTCCCCCCTGTATTCAATTAACACTGTTAAGTTTCTTGAGTGCTAGTAGTTGTTCCGTCAATCGCACCGAATCTGGGACTGGTATCGATACGGCAGATTGGGGAAAAAATTGAAAAACATTCTACTGGTTTTACAATCGACCATATGCATTCTTCTCTGCTGAAGACTGTGTACCTGACTTTTTGATACGTACCTATATGTGCGACTAATTTGCGATCCTGATGGAAAGATATATTTATGAAAATGCAACTATAAAATAGATCCTTCCTTACGGTATAGAACAATATTACAGAAATATAACTGTTTTTGGTACAACAAAGCGTCGTCAGTATACCTACATATCGATACCCACGTTCTAATATGTCGTAACCCACATTTGTAAAATTGTTCAGGAGGCCATGAAAACGCTTCACTATTATCATTGAAAAGATAGGACTTGACGGGATGGAATATTTATTTAAAAATAGTAAATCAACGATTTGACCACTAAAACTTGAACATAAGCTGCACAATATTATTATCATTCGATTAAAAAAAAAAAAGTCAATTTCTGAAATTTTGTGGTCATGAAAACGCTTAACTATCACCATTGAAAGGATAGAACTTGACGGATTGGAATATTTATTTAAAAATAGTAAATCAACGATTTGACCGCTAAAACTTGAACATAAGCTGCACAACATTACTATCATTCAATTTTTCAAAAAAAGCCAATTTCTGAAATCTTGTGGGTTACGACGTATTAGAACGTGGGTATCGATATGCAAATTTTATTGTGTGTACACTTACGTTTGTTAGCCCTCCTCGGCCCATTGGATAGTAGTCGTAATTGGCGTACGGATCATTGGGGTAAGTTTCCGTGGTACCAGGTGACCGATCACCATGTCTATACACCTGAAAAGATCAAGTAAAAGAATGTCAACAGTAGTAAGAGTTAGCATTCAGTCTGATCTCGCCATTCTGGTATCTATCAGAGAATCGTGATCTTGTTATCTTGGTTGCGAAGCCATGTTATTATATCGCCTATCAAGCTTTGCTGTTCATACTATATTGTGTTTTTACCGAACTTTACGTGTGAAAAACGGTCAAATTCGATGACTTAGACGCACACAGGCATCCTCCTCCGTTGAGACCCTGTACATCGATTGTTTATTCTAACAGACGCCAGGAAGTATTATTAATGATGAGAATTTTCACAGCACAAGGTACCAATCAGAAAACCAAGTTGGCAGTGTTTAATTCGAAAAAGAACATTATGACTTATTCTATACTTACGACATTGACTAGTCTCAATTCTGGCTCAGCTCCCAGGACGATGGCAAGGACCTGTACGATCAAGAAACTCGCCACAAGTGAAGAGTGGCTCATTGCTTCCATTTTCAGGCGGTAGTGTGGGTCCAAGGTTCCTCTGCAAAATAATATTTCAATTCGTGATTATTGAAATATCGTGGCATTCTTATCCAATCTCAATATTATTGATCCTCACAGAACAGGAAACTCGTAATGATATGAGGGGTGCTATATCAAACCGGGGATTTGCTGTTCACATTCGAGCTTATGCTTACGGCAAAGAACGCCAGGCGTGTACAAGGCTTTCCTAACCAGCGCTTATGGAAGATGGGTTTTTTACTATTCTCATTTCAATTGGCAAAAGGTCGGTGTCTACAAGAAAGCTCTTGCCGCAGTCCAACATCTTACCTGGCTCAGAAAGTCCGAGTCAATAGTCATAGAATATTTAGTGACCATACGATGCATCGTGAAATTGCTAAACCTTTTGCCTACTTGAAGGTAAATTTATTTGAAAAATAGTTAATACAAATTTTTGGTTCTCCATGTCTCACGAACCTCCTTGGATCGGAGTAAGGATTTTCAGGATTCAGAGGGACACTTCGTCCAACAAAACCTTCCACCTCACTAATTTCAAAGAAATTTGGAAGGACTATGGATTCTCGTTTCAGTCAACTCCTGATATTAATGTTATGAATTGATGTTTCAAGAAAATTACCTAAGATTATTATTGCTCACACAACTTACCGTTGACGGTGAAGCAGTGTCGGGGATCGTAATGCACGGTGAAGTGAAAAATCGACGATGACCCTCCTTTGACCCTCTCCGACAATGGTGCGATATTGGCTCAGCTTGTTCTCGCCAATTTCTCCGGTGTTATAGGCATCGTTATCAGTACCTTAAGGCTCGCAGATCTTATAAAGATTAGTCATCCCCACTCATCGATTCCACTCGCCCGTTTTGGTCTTCTCAGATTTCTTACTTAGTCTCCATGTACGACCAATCAGAACTATTCTGTCCTACCTTGGATTTCCGTAGCGGAAAAAATCTTCGATTCAACTTATCTTATCGTAAACTCGATTGAACTTTGGACATGTGTCTCCTTTTTTAGAAGGAAAAATGAAGAATACTAAAAACCTTATTTATTTTTTATCGCGATCTTTCAAATCCATGGCTCCTCTACGTCCATAGATTTTTCAAATGTTCAGATTTTTCACGTATTCTCAAATATGATTATTAAATGAATGGAGTAGAAAGTGCCATCAATAACGTCTAGTTCAATCGTCAGTCTTAGAAATATGATACGACGCAGAAAATCCCCGTATGGCTTCCGCAGAAGACAGAGTGAACTCCATCATTGTCAGTATACGAAAAATTGAATAATTTGCAACGTCAGATAGCGAGGAAACGATGAAAATGAGAAATTCGTTTTGTTTCCGAAGTCTATTTCATTTATTGATACTTTTGCAGATAGTTTGCGATGTTCCGTGTTGAAAGTTTTTTTTATATGGTCGACTGATAATTTTTAATTGTTAAAAATAAATCAGTTCCATGGCAAGAGCTTGACGATTGCGGTAATCCCGAGTAGGTATAAGAAAATCTGGGAGAAAAAGGCCTTCCATTTAGGGAAAACGTATTTCTATCTACACTCTAGTTAATTAGTTAGAACACGACTCATGATATCAATACATAGTATGTTGTAATTATTTACTGTCGGAGATAATTCAGGCATAAACCCGTGGGGAAATAATTGTCGTTAATCTCATATATTAGGGTAATAAATTACCAGGATCGTATAATTATCATGCCTCGTACCACAAAGCGTATTACTGTGAGATCAGTGAAACGATTATTCTTTGCTAATTGATTACCTATAAGCGTACTTCTTTATCCGAGATAAAGAGCCAAATCGATTTATTGAACTAATTGTACATTTGTAACAAACGTGAGTCAATTATCTTTTATCACGTGCGAGGGCGTGGAATATTTATTACAAGAATCATCTGTCACTCCGTTCTAGCAAAAGTGCCGTACGACTTTTTGTGATCTAAGGGACCATTGAGAGTACAAAAATCGGTGAACTCGGTGATACCAAGGGGTCAAGCTTTCTTGAAATTTGGCGTGCGTATTTTCTTGAAATATTGTGAAATCGTGAAATCTTATGATTCAATAAGGACTGAAAATTGTTTTCGTCGATCACGCCGATTCGGATAATAAAATACGAGGATTGTATCATTGTCACGCCCAGTATCATCAGCCTATGACTGCTAGACCCGTGAATGATTATTCTCTCCAATTCAGTTGCCCATAAGTGGCTTCCTAAGCCGAGATAAATCGCAAAATCGTTTTATCGAACCCGTGCATCTATCATGAACTTGAGGCAAATTATCTATTATCACGTGCGTGGGTGTATAGTATTTATTATGAAAATCATGCAGCAGGTACTCCAATCAAATTTCGCGAATTATCAATCGTCGAATAAAAGCGCGGGTATACCTACGCCACATTCGCCGAGTCGAGCAAAGGCAGTAAATGCTCCTCTTCAGCAGCTGAGGCGAGGAGTAGGTATTAAGTAGCCTTATCGCTGACCCTTTTATCTGCAAACGCAGAGAATTTTTGGAAGAAAATCTTCGTACCGGGCCGATATTAGACTTGCAGCCACGGATTCTCACCCGCCCATTTAGATCGCATTTGATAATTTCTTGATTTTTCGATGAACGATATACTGGACGCACAGAGATATTTCTCCTGAGATCATCCTAAATTTCATCTGAATTTCATCCTAATGCGGACTAATATGTTGAAAAAGAAAATCTTCCTATGTTGGGATTGCAAGCGTAAAGTTGGTAAAAGATACGCGAGAAAATGTAGATTTTCACAGACCACGAGATGATTTCTAACTCCAGGTATCAGCGGGATATAGAAAGACGCTTATGCCATCTCTATAGTGGCGGGTTGGACCTGCAGCCTTCCGCAACACTTCTGTGCGAGAACCAAATGCCTGTGAAGACATAACGTGAGAATCAGTGCCTTCTTCAAAAGATATTCAAATCTGGGCAGAAAAAAGATGAAATACCATCGGGTGTTTAGAAAAAATAGATTCTCATTTTCCTTTTTCTTATTGTGCACGATCACCTCTGTGCTCTGCAAATGACCAATGGATAGTCTTCAGAAACGTGCGGTATACATATTCATTGTGCTCCACGTTGATTCGGATCAAGATGAAGTAACAGACACAATAACAGGGTACCGAATGGGATTCGCCTCGAGTCATATTAATACCTAAAATCATTAACTGATTACATGAGAGCTGCATAGTTGGGTGGAATTGGTCATGTAGCAACTACCCTAGTAACCAAATCTTGTAAGAACTTAGACAATCCTCTTTCGCAAGCATCTTTCGGCAGATTTGCAGCAGACTTTTATATGATCCCGAGTCGAAATTTTAGGCCTGCTTTGAACTTCCTTTCAACCTCGTAGTCTCGTCGAGAGTCTGTCAAATCTTGGGAGTATCGAGGAGTCAAAGGAGGTTACGACGTATACGGTACGTTTCATATCAGACTCCACTTGAACCTATAAAAGTGGCAGAAACTGAACATTTGGATTCAAAGGAGGTTGTGGAGGGTACAAATAAAACCTCCGAACCCTCCTTTGGGCCTATTCCAGATGTCTCACAAACCCTACAGTCCCTCCTTTCGGCCTAAATCGAATCTCGTAGACCCTACAGACCCTCCTTTCGGCCTAAATCGAATCTCGTATCGACCCTACAGACCCTCCTTTCGGCCTGAATCGAATCTCGTAGACCCTACAGACCCTCCTTTCGGCCTGAACCGAACCACACGTAGGGCCTACAGACCCTCCTTTCGGCCTAAATCGAATCTCGCGTAGACCCTACAGACCCTCCTTCTCTAGTAAAATTCCAGCCGGGCGCTAGCGACGGCCGGGCCAGTTAAACTCATATTAACCGGCGCCTAGCCAGACAATTAATAATTAATAATAGTCGAAAAAAAAGAAAAAAACGAAATATGACAGATATTATCGTCGGATGACCCAACCTACGCATTATTATGTTGAGAAAATCGCATTATACCGCACTGAGATTATCGCCGCATTTTTCGTCCCCGCCGGGATTTGAACCCACGTCCGCTCGGTTACTAGTCGCACGCCCTAACCACTACGCTAAGCTATCATATAGTATAAGACTCAATACTCTTCTACTTGTGCGGGGCCCATCAAAGTGTTAAGTTATTACTCGAAATATTTCAATGTCATCAAAATTTGACATTTGCAGAACTAGATTGAAGTCCTTGCATAATATATTATTAGTATTACGAATAATCACTAAATATTATACCATGGATCTTCCGTTTACGCGGTTATCTGTTTATCCGAATGAAATATGACATTTTGTTCGAAAAAAAGGTCCAGGTGGTTCACTACAATTTTTTTGTTTATTTTGGAACAGTGTTGAAATTACCCTCAAAATTTTAGTGGACCTCCTAGAACATTTTTGTTTTCCAACGGTGTACCTTAGGGTCGCCTTTAAAAATTGAATTTTTTGATACGCCCCCCAAAAAGTTTCCTTTTTTGTGTAAAAACATGAGGGATATTTGTTTTTCGTTAAAAAAATGGAAAAAAAAAACACGTGCCGGCAGACGATCAAAGTTTGTGTTGTGATGAATTTGTAGTTTTTCAAAAATGTGTCACAAAATATGCAGATTTGACAGAAGACCGTAGAAAAAAAATTCAATTGTTTCAAATTTTTTTTTTATTTTTTTTGTCAAATCTGCATATTTTGTGACACATTTCCGAAAAACTGCAGATTCCCTAAAACAGAAACTTTGATCGTCTGCGGCACATGTTCTTTTCATCTTTTCAGCAAAAAACAAATTTTCCTCGTTTTTTTACACAAGAAGGAAACTTTTTAGGGGGGGTTAAAAAAATTTTCATTCTTGAAGGCCACCCTAGTGTAACTATATATTCCATATTTCACAAATCCGGTAAACCGATCGAGCAATGACATAGAGATCTATTATTGTGGAATCCACAACTGATCCTGATAGGGGCCTTTGTGTTGTCAAGGCTTTAGCGTTGAGCGCACGCTTACGAGGTTCCGTTGCACTTAAATTTGGCAAGATATGCGTTATCATAAATATCTGGGGATAACGTATTTTTGTTTAAACTACAGAGTTATGGATGTAATAAACTAAGACCCGAAGTTGAAAGTAGTGGAGTTTCAAAAAAACATATCCCAGAATCCAGATTACTGCCTTGACCCTACATAGCCTCCTTTGGATCCAAAGTTTTCGGTCCTGCTTGTTCTTGGCCAGCATTGGATCCAAAGTAGGCTATGGAGGGTCAGAGTAGGAGTCGTTAGATCCAAAGGAGGCTACGTAGGGTGAAGACAGGGATCTTCGGATTCAAATGAGGCTACGTAGGTTCATGTCCGCGAGATATTTGCGATCTAAAAGAGGTCTACGAGGGTCATCGGAGGGTGAAGTAGAGCGAAAGAAGGTTCACTGAATTCTGCAAATAGGGCCTAGTAGGTTCAACGGAGGGTGGCGGCTCGTGCATTACAAAGAAAAATAGGTTCTAGTGGATTCAAAGGAGGGCTGAAATTTCGACTCGGGATATAACAATATTGTATGAGAATCAGGAGGCCTAAAAAAGTATAGTTCTTAAACATTCCCTATCGTAGCTGCACTTCAACTCATCGCCATTCTTCAACAATAGCCGAGAAAAATATTTAAAAAATCAATGTATTTGTAGTTCGACTCGTTTTACACTCAAAAGGGTGACTAAGATGATACAAGGAGGTTTTGAATAACGATAAGATGATGAGATGATCGTCGATTAACATGACCGTTTGGAATTTTATTGATAATGTCGACAATAGGGTTGATATCGTCGAGCTTAGGATATTGGAGAGTTTGTAAGAGAATAAGGAGAGATGTGCAGAAGGTTAGAGAGTTGACTCAGAAAACTGAAAACATAGTTGTTTTTAAGAAAGGTTCCCGTTTTGCCCCCCTCGTCCCTATACGATAATCAATTGACTAGCGAATTGACTTCGCGCGCAGAATTCAGAAACTTGTGATTAACATGTTGAAATAATGATATCGAGCTCATGCAAGTAAATAAGTCGGTGTCATGGCAATAGGTCGACTATGGTTGTTAGGGATAAAGTTGTTACGGCTTCGATGATTAGTACTGTAATGTGATTGTAAATTCGGGGACCTTGGGGAGCAATCACTCGCGATATACCTCGCGATATAAACGTATTATTTATGGCAGATGAGCAACTTGAGAGCCGGCGTTAACAAGATCAAGAATTCGAAGGGTACAGTACGTTTCGGCGCGACCGTTCCGGTGCGACCGTTTCGGTGCGACCGTTTCGGTGCGACCGTTTCGGTGCGACCGTTTCGGTGCGACCGTTTCGGTGCGACCGTTTCGGCGCAGCCGTTTCGGTGAGACCGTTTCGGTGCGACCGTTTCGGGGCGACCGTTTCGGCGCAGCCGTTCCGGTGAGACCGTTTCGGTGCGACCGATTCGGCGCGGCCGTTTTGGCCCGAGTCCTTTCAAAGTGTGAAAAGTATTATTCCAAGGAATGGGTATAGTTTTGGTATTATTCCGTAGATGATACTGATGTAAGTCTGCGACAGCCTTGGTGTGTTCGTGCACACCCAGGTATGTAGGAGACGGCACCGATATTTCTAAAATATCTAAGTCCGTTTTAGGTGGAAATAAAAAGGTGATCTCGGCGTGCACAAGCACACCTAGGTCTGTAGAGAGACGGCTTCGATCTGGACCGAGATTTAAGTCCGTAGTTATGTATAGTGTCACTAATAAAAATTGACTACGAGTGGTCCTAAAATCAATTAGGAATAAAAAACAACTCACAATAACCAGCAGGTTTGCGACACCTTTAGTGTTGCAATACCTCAGAAAAGTTACAACATATGATACATGATGATGCAACATGATGATATAACGATCATTAATCGCCATGGAAGTTTCTTTCGCTACACACTATAGGACTACTTAGTACATATTCGGAGTGTTGGAAATATTTCACAGTCTTCCGGAATGCTTGTGAATCGCATTAGGAATTATATGGACCATAGCGAAATCAATTCTCTTGAAGATATGTTGATTGAATGGATACCTCATGGTCTATGAAGCTAGTTATCGTGGTTGCGATTCTTCGTACCTATACACGCGGCAGAATTCGGTTTGAACTCATATGACTGAAATATGTGACGTCACACCTCGCAATTGAATCATATTTCGGTGTTTCTAAAGCAGTATTATGATTCGAGGTCGGATGCCAAGCAAGTTGGCTCGCAACAAAAATGATGAATAAGCTGGCTGATCAAATATAATCGCTCTTTCAAGGTCTTTCAACTCTTCAATGCAAACATAAATGCTGATAAGGACACATGAATATTTATTCTTATTTGAAAGCAAGATTATTATAGTACTTGTATCGCAAAGTTGTAGAAAATATACGTAATGGAATTGGAGGTCAGAAAGCATTCACACTTTCAGTCATGGATAGTAATTCCTAGTTCTGATTTGAAAAAAAGTTCAGAATTTATCATTAGCAATGCGATACCTGGGTACTAGCTTCTGATCAAACCTTCGGTGGGGGGGATTGGGTAAGGGGGAAAGGGGGCAAAGCCCCGAATTTGAAAACAAAAATATATTTTCTACTAATAAATAACAGTAGAAATTTATTTTTATTCAAATAAAATCACATAGTTTTTGAAACTTATAACGAACAGACAATAATATATGAGCAGTTTGAACTAAAAATAATTAAGAAATTAGAGATATTTGGTGAATTAGCAATGAAATAATTAATTCAAGTAATTGGTTATGACATAGTGTTGGCGATTAAATTAAAAATTAAATTAAAAACATTGGTCAAGCACAAGTTCATTTACGTTGTTGATAAGCTGTTGTTCAGCTGTCGCGATAAATGATAACTATAGCATAGTGTGAGGAAATTTCGAAGCATGTGTACTTTGAGCTTACGCTACATATCTCGATTCTTGACCGGGCAGAAATGTGCCGTTTTCTTTCCACGAAACAGGAAAAACATTCGAACTTTCCGCGTAGGTGAGGTAGAAGTATTTTTATCCGTGCAATCGACTGGATCACGCTGACTGGTCAATACTGCCAAACTTACGTGTCTTGCTTGGTTTCTGAGTTTCTTTATTGCGCACTACATGTTGTGAAGACAGGTTTCATTTCGCGATGACCTCATACCCCCGTTTTATCAATCTACAGTCGCCTTTGACCGGTGAGCAAATCTGTACTTTCCAAGCGAACAAACTTATGTTGTAACTATCTAGGCTTTACAGTTCAGCTTCGTGCCTTCGTATCAACAGGTGGTTATTTACGGTTCGCTCCTGATTTTTGAACTTCGACACATTTCGTCGAAAATCTCGTCAAGGTAATACATACACCGAAGATAACGTACTTTATTCCGAATCATTGATGACGTGAGTCAACATTCATTCAAGTTTGCTTCGTGAGAAAAAGAAAAAAGGAAAGAAAAGTATGAGTCAACGACGATCAGAAGATTTCATATTATTCTAATTGCTGACTATTCGGATTTACTATTCCCTGGAGATCATACAAACGCGTCAATATGAAATCATGATAATATCGAGTACTCTCGGGTGGCGATTTATTCACGCTGTAAAAATCTATGAGCAGATTATTTATAGCAACTGGTTTCATAACAATTTTATAATTTGTCTTACAGGCATGACGATGATTGAACTTTTGGTACTGACAATCGCGATTTGCTCTACAACCATGGCTGAAGAGTCAGGTGGTAGTCATGGTGGACTCCAGACTATCGCTGAGACTACTGGACAATTTGGTAACAATTTCGTCAAGGTATACGCGTGACTATATTCAAAACTGTTAAGACAATCGCGTAATCACTGTGCAATATTAAGTTCTATGAATTCCTGATAACTTATAGGGTAACACGGGGCAAAACGGGCACCAAATGAAAAAAATATTCTGTAGGAAATGATTTTTTATGATACGGCGACGTATTTCGGATCAACAACGACACAAAGCAGCAAATAAAACAAAAATATAAAAATAGATTTATAATCGTGCAATTCGCCCGACTTGATTGCCGTTGTTACTACGTCATGATCAAAAGTTATTGGAATAAAATAAAAAGGCAAGTATTAAAGGATGAAATCAAGTTATATACCAAGTCTTCACTTTCATTTTGAAACAACTTTAATTTTAATTAACATTAAAAGTGAATATTGTTAAACATTATGCGATTCAGGTCACATTGGGCACCTATTCCGTTGTGCAGGAATCGCATATTTAAAAATGAAAGTGTTAAGACTTGGTATAACTTGATTTCGCTCTTTAATACTTGCCTTTTCATTTTATTCTGATAACCTCTTCATCATAAGGTGGTTATTACAACGGCAATCAAGCCGATAGAATTACACGATTGTTAATGAATTTTTTTTTTACTTATTGCTTTTTGTGTCATTATTGCTCCAAATTACGTCGCCGTATGATAAAACATCATGTTCGACAATTTTTTTTTTTTTTATGATTTGGTGCCCGTTTTGTCCCGTGTTACCCTATATCACCAAACCCGAGAAACACCGTAATATCTACGGAAAAAAATGAGTCAATACTGTATCATCTTCAGGCAAAACAGACCATGAGGTGTTTTAGAATCCGCCGCACACTTTGCCGCTATTTTTGAGACCACATCTAACAAAGGGCTGATTGTATCGACCTTGAAAACGAACGAACCATCATCGATTATCACTACTACTACAATTACTAATTTCAGGCCGTGGCTAATGATAATCATGGAAATCTGATTACGTCGCCATTGAGCGCTCAAGTAGTACTGGCTATGGCTGCATACGGAGCCGGTGGCACAACCGAATCGCAAATGCGTTCAGCTCTTTTCATTCCCAGTGACGACGAACTTGGCCAATCTGGTTATCGGTCTATCATTGAATCCTTCAACGTAAGTTATGCAGAGAGTTCATTCATGTGTACATACTTTGATGCCCGTTGCCGATGTCAATCGTGCTGATCGCAAACACTAATAATGTGACGGTGTGAGGAAACTCTCCATACCTTTTGGTTTTCGTGCTTTGACGACTTGGGAATTCTTTTGTTCCAGTCTGTAACAGGAGTTGACCTACGTCTCGCAAATAAGATATACACAGCATCTCAGTTTGTCGTGAAACCTGCATATAAAGAATTGACTGCTGGTAAATTCTTGTCTGCAAGCCAGGAATTGGACTTCAACAGTCGAGCGGCTGCGGCCACGACGATAAACACTTGGTGTGAAGAGCAAACCAACAATCGCATCAAAGATGTGATTTCCCCTGGTAAATTTCATCACACTATAGAATTTAGTGGAATAAATTCCAAATTTGTTGTCGATTCGTTGAATATCCACATTGATTAAAATCTTTTATAAGCCACGTATGAAATGTGTTTCACAGATGACCTTGGTCCCGATACAAAGTTGGTATTAGTGAATGCAGTCTACTTCAAGGGTAATTGGGAGATTAAGTTTGATCCACTCTTGACCGAGAACAGACCTTTTTACGTTGGCGAGAATACTACTAGAAGTTTACCTACCATGTTCATCGAATCGAAATTCCGGCATGGAGATCTGCCACAGATTGAAGCGAGGTTCATCGAAATACCATATGAGGTACATATAGGAAGACCGGATGAATTGAAAAATCAATATCCAACTACACTCGTTCATGCTTTTGATATAGAACAGTATGAATAGAATATCTGATTGGAATATATTATACACTCATAAATTGCATGGCTTGCCAACAAGATCCAAAACCTAACAATCGTCCATATTTCAGGTCCTCTATTTCTGAATTACAATGCTGATTCAGGACTCGACTGAGCATACAGAATGAGTCACAAGATTGAGTAATTGTTTGTCTTTCAGGGTGACCAGCTCAGTATGATTATAATTCTACCAAATGAAGTAAACGGTCTGAGAACAGTTCTGGACAATCTTTCGCGAGTTAATATAAGAAGAAACGTACGGCACACATATCTCCGTAAAGTCGAATTGTCCTTACCAAAATTCAAAATCGAGAGTACCTTGCAGCTTCAAGCAACTCTAGAGAAGGTAACGTATAATCTAAATAGGGGCGTTGAACACTTTATGGCGGCTGAGGGGTCTGGGGTTCAAAAATAGCCAGACATTCATATATTATGAAGTGTTCTGATGAAACGCCGAAAATCTGCTCGTTATTCTAATCCGAATTAGCTGTCTAGTCTCATCTCAGGCAAATGCCAAAGATGGTCTCTTCTATTTTGTTCACGTTCTCGTTTTGCTTCTCTTTCATACGGATTTTAATCTCCCATGAAAGATAATTGAGTACCTGGGTGCAAGAACAACCTAAGTCGACTTAGGTTTTGACACCAAAACCGTTGTTTAAAGTTTAAAAACTGAATTACATCCACGAACGAAACGACAATGGACTTTGTAGACTACTCATTTTAAAGGGCGATTCTTCCGGAATACGAAGCCCATTTTGTTTTTGCACTAAAATGAACAGGAATCTTTATAATAAATAAAACACGCGCGCTGGCTTAGGTCGTTCTTGCGAAAAACGAAATTTCTTGCGAATATTCGGTCCGTCTCGACACTTCCGACTTAAATTTTGTTACTTTTCATGTCGAAACACATATTTTACGCAGTCTTTAAGAATTTGGATCAACCAGTGGAATAATAAATAAGACAGGAAATTAAAATAATTTTTTTTTTCGAACAATACACCAATTTTTGCAATTAATTAAATAAATATTATTACATAAGGCATATTTTCGGAAATATATAAAAAGGGATTGATGAGCTCTCAATATATATAGGGGAGGGTGGGGTAAAATGGACGTGGGGCAGAATGGACCACTGAAAAAAACAGATTAACCATCAAAAAACTTGAGTATGAATATGAACTTTTTTGACCCAAGAGGTCCATTTTGCCCCACCCTTAACTTAAGGAGTGAAGTATGGCAACCTTCAGACAAAGAAAAAAAAAAATTGTCCCCCAATATTAAACCCAACAATCAAGTGTCGAAAAAAAAAAAATCGCAAGATCCTACGTTATTTAACCCTTCCAGTCACAGACATCACTATAGTGGCGTCATTTTATTTTCAGTCTGACAATTTATTTTTTCTTGACATCGAAAAGTAAATATAATACATAATGCCAGATAAAATCAAATTTTGTGACGGAAAGGGTTAAACGGGAAACTTTAAATCTCTTTGGGCATCTGTTAGAATTTTTTTTTAAATCTCATATTTGAAGACAATTATTTTTTAATTTATTTTCTGAAGGTTGCCATGCTTCACTCCTCAAATTTGTATTTAAGAACCACCCCAATATATATATAGGGTGAGTCCGGTATAGTTGTCCCACGTTAACAAAAAGTTGGATAGCAATTTTGAGTATACAGTATTATTATAATTATATTTTTTTTTTACACAAAATGGACATTCAAACTTCGAGAAGTATTAAATTCAGTAACTCAGTAACTGCCACAAACTTGATTTTATCAGGCAGGCGAATAGCGAGCACAATACTTCAACAGACTCACGCGCTCTATGCAATAACAACCTAAGTAGTGGCGTTAGGTTGTTCTTGCATAGATCGCGCGTGGCAGGGTTGACGCTCCGTGCGCATTGCATACTTAAAAAATACTTTCCACTAAAATGCGACATCCCACAAACCTGAAACTCACAGGGTAGGTAGTTGGGATGTTGTACAACGCGAAAATGGTGGTGGGAGCACAAACGACCTAAGTCGACTTAGGTTGTTCTTGCACCCAGGTACTCAATTATAGCTGATTGTCTCTTGCGTATAAATTTCTTCATTTTCTTCTATCTATTCTTCGGTACCCATTCAATATTGTAATTTTAATATGATGGTGCGATTTCATTTCATATCACATAACGTGGCCTCTCATTCTAGCTGGGAATGACCGACATGTTCACCAATCAAGCGAACTTCTCTGGGATAGCTGACACTCCACTTAAAGTCAGCAAAGTCATCCAAAAGGCATTCATTGAAGTCAATGAAGAAGGTAGCGAAGCAGCTGCTGTCACCAGTGAGTTGAAATCTCTTGCAAAATGACCTCGTATAATACTATCCATGATGAAATTGTGCCTGCACTTGATCGCTATATAGACTCATTCCACGTCAGACCGGACGGTTTTTGACCTCGGTGTTTTCCATTTCGTTACAATTCTTTTTACGGGTTCTATGGACCAAATAAATGGCTTTTACCGCTCGTATTTTTTATCCATGAAAAATTCATCCAATAAGTGGCGTGATTCCAATATGATTATATTTGTTTCAGCACTGCAGGTTAAACTGCTGAGTGCAGCACCCTTCCCCGAACCTCCATCAACATTCAAAGTCGATCGACCTTATTACTATGCGATATTCCACCGCGACACTGGAATATCCCTGTTCACTGGCATTGTTGAACAACCAAACGTCGCATAACTTGATAACGATCTTGGAATTTGGAGCGTTGGCAGTGAAAATTGACTTTGATACCTGTTTTATACCACACAGTTTCTTCCCAAGATATCCCCGCTTACCCTTTCAGATGTGCGTGCTGTTCAGAGATAAAGCACGACTTTATTTCCTCAGCTCTCTAATTCACTATACGTATTACGAAACCTTTCAAATGTATGTGTGGCGTTCAAAGACTATTAATAATTATGTTTGTTGGGGTTTTGATTTAAATAAACACATTTTTAAATTATATATACATTTATTTGTACTTGTATCACTAAGCGTGTGAAAAAAAAAAAACAAACATAATAACGTGCTCATTTCGTGATGGCTCGACTCGGACTAAAGCCCACGGGATCCAGATTTCGGCAACCAGTCAATACTGTCATAGTGTTCACACTTTTACTTGTGTAATTATTTTGTTCTTCTCTGTCTACATTTCTGTAGCTATAGTTCCTATTCCGTCACATAATCATTCGGAAGTTGGAATATACTCGTCTTTTCCCTTACGGAAAAAAACCCTCAACTTTAAGGGGACCAGTACAGCGACTTTTCGAGAAATTATCATAGTCCGAAATCAATTTATTTCATAACCAAAGTTCGTTTCACATAAAAATATTTTACTTTTTCCAAATCATGTGTCGTAGGGATTTTGGCACACCGTTGGTCGAATTCAATCTCTTGACGTCTCATCTTCTCCGGTGAACCATTTCTCATCTTGTGAATGTAGAGATCTTAAAATAAAAAATTATGTCATAAGTTATGATCAATTTACCAACTTTGCAAAAATCATTATCACTCATTTCTTAAATAACTTGGCCAAAACGGAACATGTTAAAAATTCCTACATTCACATGATGAGGATTTGTTTTCTGAAGAAAATGAATCCAAGATGACCTGCATCGGTCCAACAGTGCTTTACAATCCTTACGACACATGATTTGGAAATAGAAAAATATTCTGGTGTGAAATGAACTTTGGTTATGAAATAAATTGATTTCAAACTATGATAATTTCTCAAAAGTCGCTGTACTGGTCCCCTTAAGGGGTAAATTCGCACCCCAAAAATTTTGGCGGCTTACCATGAAAATTCAGGGTTTACCCTGTATTTGGGGGTAAAATTTGAGGGTAAACCCTGAGTTTTCATGGTGAACCCCCAAAACTTTGGGGTGCGAATTTACCCCTTAAATTTGAGGGTTTTTTTCCGTAAGGGTTATTTCACCAGTCTCAAAACATTCTCGAACGAAGTGATACTGAACATCAATGTGCTTTGGCCGCTGGAACTCTAGACCACGCAACGGGGAAATGGCCCAATGATAAAGTTGGAATTTTTATAGAAGGTAGGGAATAGTTCTATCGGATAGCTAGAAGACGAAATTCTAAGACCTCCCACATTTTTTGAAGGATCCGGAAAGTGGCAGATTTTCTGCCACAAGCCCTCGAAGTCCGAAATTTGCGATATTTCGTGTTTTTTTCGATCTAGTGACTCAGGTGTTGATTCTATACAGAAAAGTTGAATGGGCGCGTTGTAGACCATGAAAAAACCTATAATTTGAGACATTGTAGGTACGTTCAAATCCGTTCATTAGTTACTTTCGGCATTAATTATTATTTCACCTAGAACCAAGAAGGCATACCTATGTTGCGACGTCGTGAATTTTGCTTTTCCCGACAGTAGTGGGGTGATTTTTAGTTTATTTTTTTTTAATTTTTCTTTGGCAATTCTTATATATTTATTCGTTACGGTTTATTTGTGGATGAGGGCGCGTTGTATTCGAGGTTCTTCTCGTTTTACACTATAAAAAATAACTAAGGTGGTAGGATTTATGTTCTAATGTGGAATTTTTTGACGGGGAAATGACTCAGACCTGGATTGACACATCAATTTTCCAGTTTGAATTAATTCGCATTAGGGTATGAAAACCGGGGTAGATGGCCGTACGGGAGAGATGGCCAGCGTTAATATTTCTCATGTACTCGATATATGGCACTGCCTATAGAATAAATCGCTCCGTACCGAGCGGACGAACAACTAAAAGTTCAAAATTGTCGCGAAAAAATATTAAAAAGTGAGTAAAATCATCCTTTTTGGATTCTGACTACTGTGAATTTGTTGAGCACGTTCACTGTTTACGTGCTCACTATATTAATTTTGAATAATTACACATTTTTACAACTTTTATGGTATCATTAGAGAACTTTTTTGTATTCTAGCGTAGAGTCATTCAAGGTTACTTCAGATTTGTTTAAATAATTGATATGGCCATCTATCCCGGACATTTGGGAGAAATGGCCAAAACTGTTATTTTTTCGATTTTGCTTCATTTTAGTTTCATCGGTTTATGTAATGACAGGAAAATTGCCGATCATAGTAAGGCAATGCCAGCAAGTAGATTCCCTTGGCGTTGCTGATGTGAAAACCATTGCATTTCAGTTCGTAGAGCATTGCGATTGTTTTTGAACAGGAATTGAATTTACTTACAATGAGTGCACGAAAATCAAGGCCGGAAACTTTGGTGGGGATGGTGTGGAGGAGCTCCACACCTGGATTGCGGACCGTGTGGAAATTCCACACCCTCGGGCCTCAATATATATTTTGTTTTTGGACAAAAATTTCTCGCTATACTAGCTTGTTCGTTCCGTCTGTGCTCCTTCCAACTTTGGGCAGATTCGAATAGCGACACCATCTTCGCGCGTTCCCGCCGAAAAATTATTTGAAATCGAGTATGTCACAGCCGCGATTGAACAGCATAGTTGTTCTTCACATTCACAACGAACTTGCTGAACAAATTGATATGGACCGAATTTTAAGAGACTTCATTAAGAAAAATAGTACACGCCGTACTACTTTTCAACTGTTGGAGTAAATAAAACGATAAATTTCAAAAATTGAATAAAATACCCCCCACCCCCCTTTATAATTTCACACCCTCAGCGAGAACAAGTTGCCGGCCTTGACGAAAATTGAACAGAATTTGATGATTTATGCTTAGTTTATGGGCAGAAGAAGGAGAAAAATATAAAAAAAAGGCGTGAGTAGAGGTAATGGAGAATTTCTGCGAAAGAGAGGATTCAGTATTTGCTATCTGATCATAAACTAAGTGGTCGAATTTCGTCTCTTGACTGACTGGATCGCTGGTGTCAGGACATTGTAATATTATGACAAGTACGATGTTTCTTTATGCTACGAACTTCCGTAAATCAGTAAGTCCGAAAGGTGAAGGCAGCTGGAAACTTAGTCAGATATTGGTGTCTTATCCAAATGCCGTCTACAGGCACAGCATTTGTGTAATTAGCACAGGCGCCGCGTCCAGGGGTTGCTCGAGTGCCCGAGCAACTTATGAAGGCCTTCAGCGATGCATGAATTTTCTTCCAGGAAAAGAGTGTTTGGTGACGAGGAAGGGTAGGTATATCAAAAAACGAAACAAGGTGTTTTTTTTACAAACAATAAAGTAGCATCGGTGATTTTACTCATTTTTCGTTCGATAGTGCACCCAAAATGTATTATCATTGACATTCGTTGAAAAAGTAGTAAATGGAATATGAATCGAGGAAATCGACATTTTTAATAACGATGTACGCTTGGCGTGTTTGATTTTGACCGGTATGAAGTTAGCATAGAGCTAAAGAAGCTGTAATTTCAAGTGCCAATGCTCTAATATCGTTATCAAGTTATGCGACGTTTGGTTGTTCAACAATGCCAGTGAACAGGGATATTCCAGTGTCGCGGTGGTATATTGCATAGTAATAAGGTCGATCGACTCTGAATGGTAGTGGAGGTTCAATTACGAATACTGCACTACTGGCCGGTGCAAACATCAATGCTGAAAAAAAAAATACAATAATTTTAAAATTACGCCATTTGTTGGGTGAAAGAAGTTTGGCGGTAGATATATTTTATAAAATATATAAGAGCGATAAGCGCAGAAACAATATCATCATAGTTACTATGATATGAGGTAATTTTACAAGAGATTTCAACTCACCGGTGACGGCAGCTGCTTCGCTACCTTCTTCGTTGACTTCAATGAATGCCTTTTGGATCACCTTACTGATTTTAAGTGGAGTGTCAGCTATCCCAGAGAAGTTGGCATGATCCGTGAACATGTCCGTCATTCCCAGCTAGAATTAGAGGACACGTTATGTGATATGAAATAAAATCACACCGTCGTATTAAAATTACAATATTGAATGGGTACCGAAGAATAGATAGAAGAAAATGAAGAAAATTATACACACGAGATAATCGGCTATAATTATCTTTCATGGGAGATTAAAATCCATATGAAAGAGAAGAAAAACGAGAACGTGAACAAAATCGGAGAGACCATCTTTGGCATTTGCCTGAGATGAGACTACACAGCTAATTCGGATTAGAATAACGAGCAGATTTTCGGCGTTTCATCAAAACACTTCATAATATATGAATGTCCGTCTATTTTTGAACCCCACACCCCTCAGCCGCCATAAAGTCTTCAACGCCCCTATTTAGATTATACGTTACCTTCTCTAGAGTCTCCTGAAGTTGTAAGGTACTTTCGATTTTGAATTTTGGTAAGAATAATTCGATTGAATGGGGATATGTTTGCCGTAAGCTTCTTTTCAGATTCACTTGCGAAAGATTGTTCAGAACTGTTCTCAGCCCATTTACTTCATTCGGTAGAATTATAATCATACTGAGCTGGTTACCCTGAAAAACAAACAATCACTCAATCTTGTAACTCATTCTGGACTTGAAATACAGATATGATTGTTATATGTTTTTGATCTTGTCGAAAGACTATGCAATTAACCAGCGTTTAGGAGTTATTCCACGTCAGACCGGACAGTTATAACTATATATAGTTATAATATATTGACCTCGATGTTCTCGATTTCGCTATAATTTCCATAGTTCCCATCGGAATTGCATTTTGTAACTTGACAATTTTGTATAGAATTGATCAATGAGTACGCTAATATTTTTTTGGGAATTTTAACGCGTGGTTCTTGCCTTGAAAACTAGATTTGAATAATATATTCATACTTAACAAATGGAATTGTTATCGTATAATTTATTGGATGTATGATAATACAGTGTCATTCAATAACTTCAAAATAGTTTTTGAATGAAGTCTCTAGGATGAATAGAACCAAAGATATGACCGTTTAAGGGGAAGTATTTTTTCGATTTTTGGCTCTTATTGCTGAATTTCACCCCCGTGTAACTTGGAAAATATAGCAGCTGAAAAAATTAAACAAAAATTGTTTGATGAATTCATTCGTTGGATAGAACCCGTAAAAAAAATCAGCCGTAAAGACGGTGTTTTTTCGCGGAACTTTCCATCAACTTACAAACCATAATACGTTTGTATCGGTATGAATTCTTCATAGTCAAAGTCTTACGTTAGTTGCGCTATAAGTATTCAACATGATTCGCATAGCACGAATGAGTGGAGTAGGATACTGATTCTCGAAATTCTCGACTCCATCTGGGTCTTCTTATGTACCTGATATGGTATTTCGATGAACCTAGCTCCAAGCTCTGGCAGATCCCCATGTCGGAATTCGCTTGTGATGGACATGGTAGGTACACGTCTACTAGTATTCTCGTCAATGTGAAACGATCTATCCTGGGTAAAAAGTGGATTAAACATCTTCTCCCATTTTCCCTTGAAGTAGACTGCATTTACCAATACCAATTCTGTATCGGGGCCAACGTCATCTGTGAAACACATTTCATTCGTGGCTGATAAAAGATTCTTATCGATCAGAGGGTATTGATTTCGAAACCCTACTTTTCAGTTTCTTTAGTGACTATTTTTCAACCTTGCGGCGATCCAACGAATCGACAACAAATTTGGAATTTAATCCAATAAATTCTATTACTTCACTCCGTGTGATTTTGGACGTTTTAGCCACGCTTCGCGTGGCTAAAACCCCCATTTTCACACCTCCTGAAGTAAAATTTTGTACAATATTCGACGGAAAAACTTCTTCTGATCTCGTGTGATTGCAAAACTCGCCTTTGGCTCGTTCTGCAACCTCACACTCGTCAGAAAAAGTTTTACCGGACTCGTATTGTAATGTACTATAGTGTAATGAAATTTACCAGCGGAAATCACATCTTTGATGCGATTGTTGGTTTTCTCTTCACACCAAGTGTTTATCGTCGTGGCCGCGGCCGCTGGACTGTTGAAGTCCAATTCCTGGCTTGCAGACAAGAATTTACCAGCTGTCAATTCTTTATATCCAGGTTTCACGACAAACTGGGATGCTGTGTATATCTTATTGGCTAGGCGTAGGTCAATTTCTGTTACAGACTGGAACAAAAGAATTCCTAAATCATCAAAGCATGAAAACCAAAAAGTATGAAGAGTTTTCTCACGCCGTCACATTATTAGTGTTTGCGGTCAGCACGATTGACATCGGCAACGGGCATCAAAGTATGCACACATTAATGAACTCTCTGCATAACTTACGTTGAAGGATTCTATGATAGACCGATAACCAGATTGGCCAAGTTCGTTGTCACTGGGAATGAACAGAACTGAACGCATTTGCGACGCGGTTGTGCCGTCGGCTCCGTATGCAGCCATAGCCAGTACGACTTGAGCGCTAAATGGCGACGTGATCAGATTTCCATGAGTTTGATTAGCCACGACCTGAAATCAGTAAATGTATAGTAATGATGATCGATGCTGGTTCGGTCGATTCCGAGCTCAATACGATCAGCCCTTTCTTAGTATGGTCTCAAAAATACACTCTCTAAATTTGGAAATAGTGGGATAAGTGAATAGTCACTGGTTTGCAGTGAATAGTCTGCCACTGATTCAATCAGTGGCAGACTATTCACTGCAAACCAGTGACTATTCACTAATTGTTAGTGATTTTCACTAATTCAAATTTAGAGAGCACTGTGTGGCGGATTATACGACACCTCATAGGCTGTTTTACCTGAAGATGATTTTTTGACTAATTTTTACCGTAGATATTGCGATGTTTTTCGGGCTTCTGGATATAAATTAATATTGTAGATAAATTTGAACATTCATAAAATTATTGAGGCAGAATTCTTGCCTGTACCCACATAATATGTTCTCAATGAGAACATAGAATTCAATGTTAATGAAATATTGTACACAATCGACCAAATCGTTCGTAGCTACCTCTACCGAAAAAAAAAACCCTCAAATTTAAAAGGTAAATTCGCACCTTCAAAGTTTTGGGGGTTTACCATGAAAACCCAGGGTTCACCCTCAAATTTCACCCCCAAATACAGGGTAAACCCTGAGTTTTCATGGTGAACCCCCAAAACTTTGGGGGGTGCGAATTTACCCCTCAAATTTGAAGTTTTTTTTTTCTGTTAGGGTAAACATCTATCATCCTTGTTAAGTTTGTCTGTCTCTTACTCAAACTCCGAAACAATTTCAGTAATCGGTAGATCCTCTCTGTTAGTAAGCTATATCATTTATTGACTCTGATAATATGACGTAATAATAATGCACCAAAAACCATAAATTAATACGAGTGACAACAGTAAAATACCGAACTACATTCTTCTCCGTTGCAAAGAAGAACGAGTCACCCCACATCATCTCAACGCCTGCAAATAAGTCAAGCTAAATTTCAGCATCAGACTTCAATATTGCATTGTGATTACACGATTATCCATACAGTTCTGAATATATTGACGCACATACCTTGAGGAAATTGCTACCGAATTGGCCACTAGTCTCAGCTATAGTCTGGATTCCATGATGACCACCACCAGACTCTTCAGCCATAGTTGTGGTGCAAATTGCGATTGTCAGTACCAAGAGTCTAATCATCGTCACGTCTGTAAGAAAAAAATATAACTGAACGTAAAACTAATAAAATTGGAATTGATCACTCGACGTTGTGTAATTCTCGGTGAAGAAATCGATCAAATCGAGTCAAAGGAGTTAGAAAAAAACTCCTTTGACTCGATTTGATCGATTTCTTCACCGAGAATTGAACGTAAAACTATTTGCTAAATAATTTGCACACAGATTCTCATAAGACGAATCGCAGTACGCTTAGTACCCAATACATAGAAAACCCTGTACTACTTCTACAGAGTGCAGTTCTGCACCA
Organism: Tenthredo livida; assembly: GCA_963992785.1. NCBI lineage: Eukaryota > Metazoa > Arthropoda > Insecta > Hymenoptera > Tenthredinidae > Tenthredo > Tenthredo livida. The sequence continues at coordinate 10,386,658 of OZ023073.1, forward strand.
GCACACTCAGTTGAAAACAATATACGTGTATGTATTACCTTTACGAGATATTTGACGGTAGGCAGAAGTTCGAAAATCTGGAGCAAACCGGCAATAATCACCCGCTGATACGAAGGCACGGTGCTGAACTGTCGTCAAATTTATAAGTAAGCTCGACATACGTTCATTTGCATGTGAAGTCCAGATTTGCCTACCGGTCAAAGGTGACTGTAGATTAGAAAGACGGGTGTGTAAGGTCATCACGAGAAGGAGCCTATATCTCCACAACACAGTGCGCAATAAAGAAATCCAGAGAGACGGTTGTAGACCGACCTTTGACACTGTGTACTTGGATATTGGGTTGTGGTCGTAGGTATGCGGCGGTCAGTATCAGTTCCTAAGTCCAATGTTGCTTTGATTGTTAAAATTGACTGTGATAAAATAGAACATCCAGCCACGTAAGCTTGGCAGCCCTGGTGAAAATGATTCTACGAATATTTAAGATCAATTAGGGTAATTCGGACATTTCGTAGCATTTCACAAGAAATTGTAGTTTTTTCTTAATGTGAATGACAAAAACGACGAATTTTTCTGAAAAGGTACGACAATCTACAATTTTTTATGATGATCCACCGAAATCTATAATTTTTCATGAAACGCTGAGAAAATCTACAATTTTTTATGAGAAACGACGCACATCTACAATTTTTTATGAAAAACTATGAAATGTCCGAATTTCCCTAAAAATTCGTAGAAGTAGAGATTTTCACCAGGGAGTACATATTGACCAGGGAGTACATATTGACCAGGGGCAAGCGGCGCGAGAACGCCCGTATACCGTGCGAGTTCAAAAACACCTCTAGCTCCGGCAGCATCGGTTTGACGGGTAAAATGTATGGAACTTTTTCGATGGGAAGTTTAGTTAGCTTGAATTCTTATCTCCACATATTTTCTCCTAAAACCAACCGGAAACGAAATATTGGCGGAACACCATTGTTTGGCAACTTACTATGTTGAAAAGTGCACAAAAATGAAGGGATTCCAACTATGAAACCTTTATTGCGATTTAAATCGCGTTTTGCCACTTTTAGGCCCTCTGGCACCTGGCCAGTATTTTGTGAAAGTTTTATAATTGTATACCTTATGAAAGGAACATATTGGAATGGCCATTTTCAATGTTCTGACGTTTGTTATAAACATCGGGATTCACTCCGAAATATTTAAGAAGCTATTCTTTTGATGGCTTTTGTGCACACCCGTAGTCCTCAAGAACTAACAAGTTTCACTAAAATGTCAAAGAAAACTGTTGGTGACATCTTATTGTATGTAATTATTTTGCTACCTGTATGAATTGCTTCTTGGATTGCAAAATTCAATAAATTGAATTACGAAAATTCAGAGCGCCGATTGGCTGTTTCTTCGATTGTCGAACACATTCGGCTCAGAATCCATTACGTTTAGTGTACCTATCACATACCTATATACTGAATCGTTGAGAGTTAACTAGAATATACCTCAATGGGGAAGTCTGCTAGGAAACAAAAAAAAAAGTCAATTAAGTATAGCTTCATTTAGTACGCAATAATTCATGCAGAAACGCAGTAATTTCAGCATACGAATCTCTTCTGATTTATGTGGTCTTTTAGAGGAATCTGAATTTTTCAAGAGTTTTAACACTCGGTTTGTATTTCAAAAGTATCAATTAAGTGTTTTCAGATACGTGCGAGACATTTTGTCCTGTGCAAACATCTTATCTTATCATCCAGCTTAGCTTAGAGCTAACTTATTCTGTACAATAGTGCCAACTGTATGTCGACTACTTTTTGGTGACCAATAAGACATCATTTGTAATCATCAAACGTGGTGGATTTTAATATGGAGCATTTTACACCCTTCTCTGCACGTTTCTTATCAGCATCGCCACGAGTTCTAAGCGTGCGCAGTCCGATATATTCAATCATAATTTTCCCGTCATTCTCATCCTTCACCAAACCAAGGCGTTTTTTATTCATCAGGGAAATGCCATTCGACGAAAAAAAGTACACTGGTCAGTGGACACCTACGTCATTTTATGACGTCCTACGTAAGCAATGAAAACTTTGGTCGAAAAGGAGGCAGAAGAGGGGTGCCAGTTGGAAGCGAGAGGTTGGACTTTCGGAAATGGAAAGTTTCGGAGTTGAGGGTTTTCTTGGAATAGCAGCGGAAAAAGACACTTGAAGGAAGAGGGTCGTAAAACTATAGAAATTTTTATGGGGACAAAAGTGCATTGATGACCAGGTAGAGAAGGAAACGGTTTATGAGGGTCAGGGGATTAGAATTTCGTTACGGAGGAACTTATTTTAGAAATGTACAAAGTAATATAAAATATATAAGTGTGGATAAACGGTACTCCGTATGTACATTACACGTGCACCACCCCTACCGTTACATTTTGTGATTAGTTTCATGGTCTTATGATTACGAACATCCACCATAGTCTTGCCAAAAACCGCGTTATTCATAAGCTTGAAGACTTTTTTTTCAAACTCGTTTTCGATTGCTTCCGCATATTTGTATTGAGATCGATGTATGACTCCAACCATGGTGATTGCGCGAACCTGAGGATTCTAGGCTGCACTTTCACCAGCTTCGAACCGAATTCAATGCATTGTTTCAAATTACCCGCATCGAAAAATTGTGCAAAATCGAAAAATTCAGTTTTTTCGGGAAAAACTCATTTCTCAAACCCGTGTATCTTCGAAAGTATAAGTAAGATATACTGAAGTTCAAAAAGTCAAACGGAAGCTATACATTTTTCCGGCCTCGAATAAGCGTAAGGAGACTGAAATCGGCCGACCCAGTGAGTATTTAGGAATTTTTTAGTGCCAACTTGTTTTTCGCGTTTTTTCTCCATTTAAATCAATTGTAAATTTTTTCCTTCGGCATAGTGTTTGATGATGCCAAGATGCAACTTTCCCGCACTATTAGAATACGATCCGCGAAAATCGACCCTTTTTTACTCCCGCTTAATAAATATATTTATATCCCCAAAAAGCACTTATAACAAGCTAACAAGCTTAAATTACAATGGCAAATGTGAAATGCTTATCATAATTTTTCCCTAAATTTTCAGCCATTGATGAACCTTCTATTGCCACTCGTCTGCGAGATCATCGCTTGGGCTATTTTCCACTGCCGTGAACATAATTTTCTGAATTTCTAAAAAATTCAAAAATCATTGCACTCAGGAAGCTTCAAAGACTGAGCATGATTTTACAAATATTTTTCCCGGCCATTTCGAGAGAATGGCGACGACCTGAAGTGAAACTACGAAAGAGAATGTGTAAAAACTACATTTTTTATAATAACTTCCCTTTTGATTTTCATACAACAATGGTCTACGGCTGATCTAACGGGGAATAGAAAAAGCATGAAAGCGATTCATATCCGAAGGCTGTCCGATTTTTTTCCACTCAGCTATAGTGTGTCAAACCCAAGTGCCTCCACTTTACGGCCCGATAGTAGAACTGCAGCGCCGTGCCTAGACGATTTCGCGCCCTGGGCAGTGCGAAAACAAATCCCCCCCCCCTCCCTTTCGCCCGAAAAACAATAGATTAGATCAAATGGGATCAAATTTGATTAAATTAGATTGAATTCGATTAGTGATGAGCAAAAGCAAGACCAAGACCAAGACTATGGTAGTCTTGGTCTTGGTCTTGGTCTTGCCCACCCAGTCTTGGTCTTGGTCTTGATAAATCGCATTGGTCTTGGTCTCGGTCTTGGTCTTGCACACTCAGTCTTGGTCTTGGTCTTGGTCTTGCACAGTCAGAAGATTTTTGCAAGAGTCTTGCAGTCTTGCTTCTTTCCACCCTACTGCGATTGATGGCTTATTTACACGTATTCAATATCTTTCGCAAGTAACGAGAGCAAGTGGCTTTTACCTACTTACACAATGTAAATAGTAGAAAAAAATATAAAATGACTTGACTGATCACGTGGTACATACTTAGATATCTATTTTTCATACCAGACCTATTATTTACGTCCAGCCAAAGTAATGCTTGTAGTGTTGCCTGAATATTAGAAATTGAGAATATTTAAAACTCAAGAACTTGAAATGCAAGGTGTATTGATTATTTTCAAACCAATGTATAAAAAGTCTCTTCTTTATTCTTCACCTAGTTCAAACATTACACAAGTGTTTAGCAAAACTGCAAGAGTCTTGCAGTTCGGTCTTGTTCTTGCTCGAGTCTTGCATGCTGTGTCTTGGTCTTGGTCTTGGTCTTGCGCACACAATCTTGGTCTTGGTCTTGATGAGTCGCATGCGATCTTGGTCTTGGTCTTGGTCTCGCAAAAATGCAAGACCAAGACCAAGACCGCAAGACCAATACCAATTTCGCTCATCACTAAATTCGATGCAGCTGTTGTATTTAAATTTTGACAAAGACTTAGATCTAAATAGATTTTGAGAGATCTATTCAGATTTACTTAAGGGTACCAGTATATCGCGATTAAAAAAATTAAACATAGTTCAAAATAATTTAATTTTTTAACCAAAGTTCATTTCACATCATTATAATCGTCTCATCTCAAAATACCCGCTGCACGATTCCAGGCACAGCGTTGATCTGATTCGACTCCTCTGGATTCAAGGTTTTCAGAAAACTGCGTCGTCATAAAATGAATGAGGGAAATTAAATGAAAAAATTTATCATAGAAGATATAGTCGATTTTTCAAAACGTATAATTTTTCCTTTTCACTTATTGGCAAATTACGCGGCCCAAGGATCGAATTTTCAAATTTCCTTTACTCATTTTTTGACGGCCCGTATTCCGAACAATTCTGAACCTAGAGAAGTCGAATCGGACCAACGCAACGGTGTGCCTGGAATCTTACACCTACACTGTGGTCAGTGTCTCTCAGATTGCGATTCAATAACGAAATATATTCAATAGAATCGGAAAAGCACTAAATGAAACGAAAAAAAGAAACGAACTGTGAGCTTAGATGCGCCCCCCTCGCCCTGGCGCCCTGGGCCAGCGCCCCGTGGGCCCATGCCTAGGCACGGCGCTGAGTAGAAGTGTTGTGTCAAAATTCCATGAAGATCCGAGCAGTCTGACTGTATTTTTCTGTTAATTAAAAGTTTCTAGTACCTGAGCGCGCTCACCCGGTTAATCCCACGTCTAATCCGCTTACCTGAGTTTGTTCGTTCGCGCAGCTGCTCCTTTTATAAATCCCATATTTCCACTTATTTACAGCTGTACATACAAAGGGCTTGAAATTACAAAAGGGATATTGTATGGTGCAGGCCATAAAACAAAACTTTAAACGCGTTTTTCTCGAAACAATATTTTTACAAGGTTTGTTGATAAAATTTTCGAAACTACTAAACTGATCATTATGAAATTTTAATGGTATAGATATTCTGTACACATATAGCTATATGGCAAAACCTCAGTTATGCCCAAATTTCCGATTCTTACTTATTTTTTTTTTTTTTGCAAAAAATAGTGAAAAAAAGTAGCTCGTTCTATGGAATGATTGAAACTGGAGACATCTTGCGATGTTTCGATTAAATGCAGCAAACGTATTAATTTCTTCTGTAGGTTAATACGGGGCAAAACGGGCAAGGGGTTAAACCAGGCACCAAATCAAAGAAAGAGAAAATAACAATTTCGTCGGAAACGATTTTTTATGATACAGCGACGGAGTTTTGGATCAATATCCCAGATAACAATTTTCATATTACGATATTATACAAGAAGAAATGATAGAATTATTGCAAAGTCTACAGTGTAGAAAATATGCCTCCTGTGAAATGTGAATGTTATATGTCATTTTCCATGTAAAAATAAATGTATACAAGAAATTATACACTTTCTATAAACATTGTGAACCTCATAAAATTCATAATTTCTTTTATGTAATTATGATAAATAAGTCCCTATTATTCAAATATAAAATCTATAAAATTTATATATAAAATATAAAATCAAAATACACGTACGAAGAAATGGGTATTTAATTCAAACTTCAAATGGTAAGGGAAAATACTACTTCGTTATACGATAAATGTTGCAGAAGTATGAGATTAGTTTATAATAATGTTATAACTAATGTTGGTAAGTCATATTATTCGATATATAATTGTTAGTAAGAAAATATGAAAATTGTTATCTGGGATAATGACACGAAAAGACAAAAGAAAAAAAAAACTTAATCGTGCAATTCTATCGGCTTGATTGCAGTTGTTACCACCTTATGATGAAAACTTTACGGAGAAAAAAGCGTGGCTCTCGTAGCTATCTAACGGATTATAGCGAACGTAGTATTTTGATTGGTATTATAAACGGTTTCATGTTTATCACGGTACTATATATACCAATATGCTCTGTACCTAATATCCTTACAATATCCTTTCGAGGTATCGCCACTGTTAGAATACATGTGTTGATATACACGAAACTCTAAATACTTATTATCGAGATCCAACAGTATCGTGAATGTATCAATATGCATAGCGATCGCGAAACGGATCGTGATAATCGCGATCCACGCCTTCAGCACCCCCACTCATAACCAAATTGTCAAAACCATTTTTTTTTTTTTGCATTTTGTGTCGTTGGTGATCCAAAATACGTCGCCGTATCATAAAAAATCATTTCCGACAAAATTATTTTTTTCCGATTTGGTGCCAGTTTTTCACCGCATCACTCTTATACCTACACGGAGAAAAGTATTTCATGAAACTTTACTGAACTGTTGAACAAAGTTGGGATATAGAGACAAGTTGGCGATTTTTTCACAACTTTGTAGTAATCAGTGACATACTGAACGTTAGAAAATACATGACAGTTCGGTAAACTTTAATAACGTACAGTAAAATTCACATATGAATCATCAAATAGTCTCGAACTAGTCTCTATATCCCAACTTTGTTCAACAGTTCAGTAAAGTTTCGTGAAATACTTTTCTCCGTGTAAATGAGGAGTGTAACGTCATGACCAGTGTGTGGACTTAAATTTTAATTTTGATTAAATAAATAAATATTTTTGAAATTGTACGTAGTTTACTTCAATAGAAATTGAATTAGAATCGATTCGAAAGGTGTCGACTAAACGTCGGGGTGTACGCTAGGGCTGGCGCTGCTTCTACCTGGATTTCAGTACACCTGTACCTTTTCATGCGAAAAATATTATCCGAGTTTGCCATTGGTCAGTCTCAATTTTGTGGGCGTTTTTCTGGTTTCTGGTTAGGTATAAAGGTGCTAGTTTGCGGGGAGTTCTACACATTCTGCAACTATCCAACAGACAATTGACAAGCAACCAAGTCTCCGATTTGAAAGTAAGAAGTTGGTGCAGTTATTCTTCGATATCATAGTTTTCGTGATGGGTATAGTTGAACAACCAAGTGAATAACATTCCCGCCGATGTGTTGAACCACGAGGACCACCGTGATGCATGAATGCTGAAGAAGATTCGAAAGTAAGAAGTTGGTGTCGTTATTCTGCGATATCGTAGTTTTCGTGATGGGTATAGTTGAACAACCAAATGAATGACATCCTCGCCGATGTATTGAGCCACGGGGACCCCCGTGATGCATGGATGCTGAAGAAGATTCGAAAGTAAGAAGTTAGTGTCGTTATTCTTCGATATCATAGTTTTCGTGATGAGTATAGTTGAACAACCAAATGAATGACATCCCCGCCGATGTATTGAGCCACGGGGACCGCCGTGATGCATGGATGCTGAAGAAGATTCGAAAGTAAGAAGTTGGTGTCGTTATTCTGCGATATCGTAGTTTTCGTGATGGGTATAGTTGAACAACCAAATGAATGACATCCCCGCCGATGTATTGAGCCACGGGGACCCCCGTGATGTATGGATGCTGAAGAAGATTCGAAAGTAAGAAGTTAGTGTCGTTATTCTTCGATATCATAGTTTTCGTGATGAGTATAGTTGAACAACCAAATGAATGACATCCCCGCCGATGTATTGAGCCACGGGGACCGCCGTGATGCATGGATGCTGAAGAAGATACCGGACATCGGAGTCTGGCGAGCGGTGGACCTCGTCATGCTGGATTGGAATGATGAGCACTGCAGGGGATATGCCAGCAGCCGATCGTCGAGTGTCAAATATGGAGAGTGGTTGTCCGATACGGAATCTGAGCATATTGTATACGGCGGTCACGATGGCGATATAATAGAGGGCGACGCATTAGCTGCCGCCTTCGCGGATGAGTTCATCAATGATGTGGAGAAAGAGGAGGAGCAGGATCTGCAGATTCTTGAAGAAGACGGCGCTCTGTTGGGAGAGGGTCCTCGGTGGGAATATGTCGAGGACGGCGAAGGATCCGACAACAAGTGCAGGGACCGCGTCGACGCCAGAGAGAAGTACGACAGGCAGTAACGTTGGCCTGACGGGGTCCCCGAGGAGGTGGAATGGTGGTGTGTGGATTTCGGGTACATCGCCGACTCTGAGTCACACCTCAGCTCTTGGTCTCGTAAGTTAATATCATTTTCACGAACTTCACACCCCCTTTTCTCCTCAAAATAGAGTAAAGGGGGAAAAATTTTGTTAAAAAAGGGGAAAAATCGGGGGTTCAAGCAATAGAAAATAGAAGCCATTATGTCTAAGAAATGATATTTTAATCTTGTATTATAGTGACATATAATATTCTAAACATTTTGATGACATAATATTGCGTGAAATAAAATTACTCAAAACACGAACATTGATATAAATTGAGAAGTACGAAGAAACTTTTAATATGTTTTGCCATTTGAATCCTTAATTAAATAGGACACTACCAACTAAGTAATACTCATTATTTTTCTTGGACACAAGACACTCTGGTTTGTCTTCAACTTTTTGACAGAAGATATAGACTTATGACCAAATTTATTTGCATTCTAGGTTTCGAGATTCAACAAAAATGGAAGGAATTATCAACAAATTTCGCCCGATTTTGCGATTACAGGGGAAAAAGAGAAAATGTTGGTTTTTAGTGTGAAAATAGGGAAAATCTTAATTTTAGTGTAAAAATAGGGAAAACTGTGAAAAAGGGGGAAAAAAGAGGAAAAAGGGAGAAAGTGTGAAGCCTGTAATTTCATTATATATCGTTCGGTTATTGCGATACCTGTATGTTTCAGACATGCGTCAACCTCGGAGCATGATCGCCACTTCGTTGTAAATATGTGTATAGTTTAAGTGAGTTTTAAGAAAATTGTCACTTTAGAAGAGGTTAGACTTGAGAAATACCGGATAAACAAATATTATCAGATGATCCGCGTCATTGCTTGCATATAACACCCTGTCACTCTTCAAGCATTTCAGCTAGTAGGGTATAATTCGTATATAAGCTAAGAGTTCGATATTTCAGAGCGGCCATCTTGCCATCTTGGATCGATTGTCGGTAATGAAAAAAAGATCGGTAATCGTTACCATGATCCGAAAGCGAATCGGCAGTGGCGCTAAGGCACCACGGAAAATCGCAGCCATCCGATTGTCTGTAACAGAAGAACGGCGATCCATGCTTCAGAATCGTTACTATCAGACTACCGGTAACGAAAGATCGGCAATCGTTATCATGATCCAACATTGTTTATACCATCGGACTGTGGGTAACTTACTCGTGCGGTCAGTTACTTGACATAATGGTTCGGCCGGTAAGAATGTCTTGGTCCAGAACCCCCATACACAGAGCGAATTTGAGGAAAGTTTCGGGAGCATTCATCAGAATTTAATAATCAATATTAATTTATTAATTTTTAAAGGGGCCCAACTAAAGAACCTATGAAATTCGGCCCTCTGTGGAAGAACCGCCTTAACAACTCTCACGAATCATCTAAATTTATTTTTCGACTTTATTTTATATCAAAAATCTGTTAGGACTGTTTTCCAGAATTCCTTAGGTTTAATTATTTGCATGACCAATTACATTGACCATTAAATCTACCATTATGTAACGCCTGGTGCACACGGTGCATTTTTCATGCTGGATCACTGCTGGGTAATAGGCTGGTTTAGGTGCACTGCAATCGACTAAAACTCGCGCTGTGCTTTAAAAAAAACTAGGGAACAGAGTCTGTGTGCTCATTTGTTAGCATGCCATGGCGGATCGGCTGAACATAAATCTAAACACAATTCATGCACCTCTAGATGTAGGTACTGCAATCGGCAGCAGCATGAAAACATGCAGATAAAATAGCACATGGTCAATCACCGAAATCCTGCAAGGCAGCATACACCAGCACAAGCAGTGTCGTCATTTTGAAGCACAGTTCCCTGCTCAGCTGCAGCTATCACGGCTCTAAGCAAGCGATCCAGCAGGAAAAAATTCACCGTGTGCGCCGGGCTTTATTCATTCTTTTCAAGTGACATTTCATTGTTAGTCTCTTGAAACCATATCATTCATTATTTCAAATTGTAAGAATATATTATCGTTTTTACCAGCTAATTTGTCATTATCATTTGAATCACCTAGTATTCATTACTTTATTAATTTATATTAATTAGCCTCAACAATAGTTTAAGCAATTCAACTGAGGTCTGAGACCTGTATAGGACTAGACGGCAGCAAGCATATACATCGGTCTATCGAAAGATAGATCTTTTTCTTAGTTTTTAATTTTATTATTTTCACGCATGTGACAAGTAACCAAATTCCAATGCTAGTTGACAAGTTCTCGCTTGTCAATAAAACCGAGCGGGATTAAACAAGCACACTACCCACACCGTCCGGCACACAATTGAATCATGTTTCGATGTTTCTAAAGCAGTATGATTCGATGTCAGATTCCGGGCATGCCTTGGCTTGTCAAAAAAAATCACGAATAGGCTAACTGATCAAACATAATCGCTTTCGCAAGGTCTTTGAAATGTTCAAGGCAAACATGAATGCCGATAGGTATGTAAGTATACAAATGAATATTTATTCTGATTTGAAGGCAAGACGTTTTTTTCATCCGCGCAATTGGCTGGTCATCGCTGACTAGGTAATACTGTCAAACTGACGTATCTTGGTGACTAGATGTTCTATTTTAATTTTTATCATGGATAATTTCGACGATCGAAGCCTGGTATTGGCCATCACTACCAACGACTAGAACCCAATATCTGAATAAACAGTGCCAAGGTTAGTCTGCAATCTTCTGGTGTGAAATATCTGAACGGACCCAAAACTATTGTACCTCATCGTGTGCGTCATTGTCCGACATGTTTGCCACAGATCTGCCAACTTGCTTGAACACTCTTCGGGCTTCTTTATCGCGCACTGTGTTGCGGAGATAGGCTTATTCTGGCGATGACCTTAGACACCCGTCTTCCTAATCTAGAGACGCCTTTGACCCGTGAACAAATCTGTACGTCACAAGCAAATAAACGTATGTCGTATTTACTTAGGTTTTACAGTTCGGCGCCGTGCCTTCGTATCGGCGGGTGGTTATATTTCCGGTTCGCTACTGATTCTCTGAACTTCCATATTCCGTTGAAAATCTCGTAAAGGTAATACATATACGTATGCCGTTTCTAACTGGGTGCACTCGTGCAATACTGCACTCTGTAGGTGTAGTCCAGGGTTTTCCATGTATTGCGTATACTAGCGTACTGCGATTCGTCAGAATATTCATTTGATCGGAAGCTTTTCACAGGATATTTTCTTGAACGGAATAGAACTTTTAAAAAATCGGCGATTCTGTACCATCGATAATTAATCGATACCAAATCATCATGGCATATACTATAGTATAAGATACTGAGGGGGTGAGAGATCTGAAAAATAATTGAAAAAAGAAGGACACCTTACTATACAGCCACCGTAGTTAAAAGACACACAGCTAGCTAAGTTCCGTATCTAGTATATCGCATACTGGAAATATCTGCACTTCATCTTCAATAATTCTTCGATTTCAACCCACTCATATCCCAAATCTTATGAAGTGAGTCAAAGTACATTGAAGCGGGATTTGAACATCTGTATTCATGCGGAAAAATGAATAACAATTCAAAGTTTCCAAATATACTGAGCTTTTGTTTCTCCGAGTTCGCCGTTTCCTTCGTAATACAAGAAAAAGTAAAAAAATTAGTCAACGGCGATAAGAAGATTCCACTCAGATCAAGAACCAAATTTCAATCATTTTAAACAGCTGTCCAACTTAATCATAACTTGTGCGACTATGAAAGTTTTTGAAAATCCTTCAACGAATTTCTTTCTAATTGCTGACTATTCGGATCAACTATTTTCTGGAGATTACAAACGAGACAATATGAAATCATCATAATATCGGGCATTCTCCGATGACGATTTATTCGCGTTGTGAGAATCTGTTTCCCAAACTATTTATCAACTTTAGTTTTACGTCAAGTTATAATTTTATAATTTGTCTTACAGGCGTGAGGATGATTGAACTTTTGGTACTGACAATCGCAATTTGCACTACAACTGTGGCTGAAGAGTCTTATGGTGGTGGTCATGGTGGGCTCCAGACTACAGCTGAGACTATAACTGGCCATTTTGGTAACAATTTCCTAAAGGTATGCGCGTAAATATATTTAGAACTGTCAGGATAATCGTGCAATGACATTAATGCAATATCGAGTACTATGTTCTCATCAAGAACATATTACGGAGGTAAGTACAGGTAAGAATTCTAGCTCAACAATTCCAAGGCTGTTCACATTTTTACAATATTCATTTGTATCACGAAACCCGAAAGATATCGCATCTTTAGGGGAAACTGCCCATGAGGTGTCGTGTGATATCTGCCACACAGTATAAGGTCTCTATTTCTGAGACCATGATAACGAAGGGTTGGTCGTATTGACCTTAAAAACGAACTGACCGCCATCGATAATCATTACTTCAAAATTTCAGGTCGTGGCTAACGATAATCATGGAAACCTGATTACCTCGCCATTGAGCGCTCAAGTAGTACTGGCTATGGCTGCATACGGGGCCGGTGGCAGAACCGCATCGCAAATGCGTTCAGCTCTTTTCATTCCCAGTGACAACGAACTTGGCCGATCTGGTTATCGGTCGATCATTGAATCCTTCAACGTAAGTTACGCAGAGTGTTCATTAATGTGCATACTCTGATGCCTGTTGCCGATGTCAATTGTGCTCACCAACTACTAATAATGTGAGGGTGTGAGAAAACTCTTCATACCTTTTGGTTTTCATGCTTTGATGATTTAGGAATCCTTTGGTTCCAGTCTGTAACAGGAGTTGACCTACGTCTCGCAAATAAGATATACACAGCATCTCAGTTTGTCGTGAAACCTGGATATAAAGAATTGACTGCTGGGAAATTCTTGTCTGTAAGCCAGGAATTGGACTTCAACAGTCCAGCGGCCGCTGCCACCACCATAAACACTTGGTGTGAAGAGCAAACCAACAATCGCATCAAAGATGTGGTTTCCTCTGGTAAATTGAATTACACTCTAAAATTTGTTGGGATCAACCGCGAATTTGTCATTAATGCGTTGGATAGTCACAGGGCTGAGAAATAGTGCGTTAAGACACTGAAAATTAGGGTTTTGATATCAACACTCTCGGATCAATTAAAAAATTTCATCAGTCGCGAATGGAATGTGTTTCTCAGATGACGTTGGCCCCGATACAAAGTTGGTATTGGTGAATGCAGTCTACTTCAAGGGTAAATGGGATAAGAAATTTAATCCACTTTCGACCAAGGATAGACCTTTTCACATTGACGAGAATACTACTAGAAGTATACCTACCATGTACATCGAAGGTGAATTTCGACATGGGGATCTGCCACAACTTGGAGCTAGGTTCATTGAAATACCATATCAGGTACATAAAAGGACCAGATGGGTTCAAACATTTCAAAAATCAGTATCCAACTCCACGTATTTGTGCTATGCCAACCTTGTTGAGTAATGATAGTGCAACTAACGTGGAACTTTCACCATGGAAAATTCATACCAATACAAACCTATGGCATTGACAATGATACCTCCTTCTCATATTACCTTTGAGAAAACATCTTTCGATATATTAGAAAAGTATTAGTATGATCGCATGGTTCTACAACAAGATACAAAACATCATTAAAAGATCATAACAATCATCTACATTTCAAGTCCTCTTCCAGCTCAATCAAAATGCTGATTATCAGAACTCAACAGAGCATACAGAATGAGTTACAAGATTTAGTGATTGTTTGTCTTTCAGGGTAACCAGCTCAGTATGATTATAATTCTACCGAATGAAGGAAATGGGCTGAGAACAGTTCTGGACAATCTTTCGCGAGTGAATCTAAGAAGAAGCTTAGAGCACACATATCTCCGTGTAATCAAATTATTCTTACCAAAATTCAAAATCGAGAGTACCTTGCAGCTTCAAGAGACTCTAGAGAAGGTAACGTATAATCTATACAGAGGCATTCAAATATTACGAAGCGTTTAGATAAAGCGACGAAAATCCGCTATTGTTTCTAATCCGAAATGGCTGCATATAGTGTCAGGCAAATGCCAAAGACGGTATCTTTTTTTACCTAGTTCACGTTCTCTTTCTTCCCATACAAGATAATATAGCTGTTGTCTCCCGTGTATAATATTTTTTATTTTCTTCTACCGATATTTTTTGATACCCATGAATTATTGCAATATTAATATAATAGTGCAGCTTCACTTCATATCATATACCGTGTCCTCTCATTCTAGCTGGGAATGACCGACATGTTCACCAATCATGCTAACTTCTCTGGGATAGCTGACGCTCCACTAAAAATCAGCAAGGTTATTCAAAAGGCATTTATTGAAGTCAATGAAGAAGGTAGCGAAGCAGCTGCTGTCACCAGTGAGTTGAAATCTCTTGTAATATTATCGCTTATAATAGTCATATACTATGATAAAATTGTGCATGCACTAAATCGCTATAGCGCGTTCACCGCTCGCATATCTTTCATCCGTTGAAAATTTCATCGACCAAGCAGCGCGATTTCAACATACATAATCGTCTTTTTTCAGCATCGATCGTTCATTCGTATAGTGCAATATCCTCCCATAGACCTCCACCAACATTCAAAGTCGATCGACCTTATCACTATGCGATATACCACCGCAACACTGGAATATCACTGTTCACTGGCATTGTTGAACAGCCCGACTCGGTATAACTTGATAACGATCTCAAGGCATTGGCACTGGAAATTACATCTTCTTCAGCTCTGTTCAGGATTTATTCATAGGCTCTTTCTAAATCGGATCATATTTTGTAATTGAGTGAGTGGTATCCTATGTATGCTTATCGTATGTACGAGAAATTATCGTATTTTATTAATGAAATCATTCCGTGTTGATTCGCTATCATTGCAGTATGGATAGGTAATACTTCAGTATTGACTGAAATATTTCTACTAGGTACACAGTCTGACTGAAGCTATCTTCGCATACCGTTTCACATGTAAGTGCTTTTCAGACACGAAGCCCAATTTCATCTCATCAGCCCATGACAAGAATTATAAGATATCGACTCTTTCATCCAATGTACGAATTAGGAAACGTTCCAAATGTATGTGTGCATAGCGATCGCCCAATGACTGCCAATCATGTGTTCAACTGAACAACTAATTCGGTGATTCATACATCTGAACCGAAAAAGATACCCAAATTATTCGGAATTCGAAAGCCACAGCAATATAAGACCAGCTTTACGTTTGCAACTTTCTTGATATACGTGTACAATATTACTGAACATTTCGATGTACTCAATTCATATTCAACTTACTACTCACAATCGAGAGGATGGGCTGAGTAATGGTATAAGTCGAGTTATACCGTTTTTCGAAGATTGCATAAACATGATCAGTCACCGCATACACAGAGAGAAAAAGATTCCTTGTTTCAAGAAAAAGATTCCTTGTTTCAAGAAAAAGATTTCTTGTTTCAAGAAAATTCAGTTTCTTGAATGTTTTTTGATTGAATCAAGGAAATATGTTCTTAATTCAAAATAATATGTACTCAGTTTGAATTAACAACATATTTCCTTGATTTGATCAAAAAACATTCAAGAAACTACAGTTTCTTGAAACAAGAAATCTTTTTCTTGAAACGAGGATTTTTTTTTCTGTGTAGATTTACATTATATATTAATTATTTGATGAAAATGGGTTGAATATTAAATTGAAAAACTTTTATGGGAGAATGGTATGACGCAAGTTATTTCGTTCTCTCGAATATCTAGATAAAATGAGTTGGAAACATTCGTCGTATTATTGTTTGTAACTGTTCATACTCATTATCAGAGTTTTTTTGTGGAAATAAAATGTAAGATATAGTGAAGAACAGCCTTGTTATTTGGAAGAACACGCGGTATAACTCGAAAACCTAATTGTTCGTTTATTGCGACTGGTTTGAACTTTTGGTGGTTCTATTCACCTATATAATATATAAAATCAACCCATAACAAACTCCTACATCCCTCCACCTTTGGAAAATCCTCCTAATTCTAGCTATAATTAGCAACTAAAAAAATCAGTATGACTCCGACGCTCGACAACTATACAATTCAAAAAAAAAAAACCTGACGGAGCAGTCGGAAGCATTTCACTAAATATAGTAACTCTAAAAATCTTATTGTATAATAAAGACTAACATGTATTACTTTTGTACGTTTTTTTAACAGTATATAACACCTCTGCTCATCTGCTTTTTCCTGTTTTTTTGTTGAATTTTTATAAACTAAATATTTTGAAAGGTCTGTTGTTTTTTTTTTTTTTTTTTTTTTACTTTCGATTTTAGATTAACTCGTGTTTTTGATTTTCTTGCGTTCTATTCGCCTCGTTAATTGTCAAGTTTCGTAAGACTCGAACCGAGAAGAAGAGATAAAAAATAAGTAAAAAAACAAAAAAAAAAACAAAAAAAGAAAGAAAAAATATAAAATAGTGATATTTGAGAAGAGGAGGATACAAATGTATTATTAAGTTCGTTTTCCGAAGCCGAGAACGCACTCGAAACTATTAGGATTGAATAACGATTGCTGGCTTACTTTGCCGGACCTACACATACCTATACTACTGTCAGCCGTCAGCACCGAGAAAGTAGTACAAACTTATTTGCATCGGACCCGTAGGTATGCATACATTAGGGTGTGTCATTTTTTTTTCTCTTTTTTAGTTTTGGGCTCTCACCCCCTCAGTATCTTATACTATATGCCATAATGATGTGGTATAAATTTGGGCTACGTCGGATTTTTTTTAGAGGTTCCTCATCGAGTTTTTCTGTTCTCCATTCATTTAACATAGGAAATTTGGCGACCTTTGACATAATGCCATATATCTTTTTAGTTTTTCTTGTGAATTGCGACCACTATGCCGGGAATTGTTCAAATATATCTACACGATTTTTCGCACCATCATTCATTTATTTATTTTTATTTTTTTTTCAATTTTCGTTTGTTTCTATTCATTTTATAGTCATTTATTACAGAGCATACGTGAAGAAGAAAAAAATGAATGATGGTGCGAAAAATCGTGTAGATATATTTGAACAATTCCCGGCATAGTGGTCGCAATTTACAAGAAAAACTCAAAAGATATATGGCATTATGTCAAAGGTCGCCAAATTTCCTATGTTAAATGAATGGAGAACAGAGAAACTCGATGAGGAACCTCTAAAAAAAATACGACGTAGACCAAATTTATACCACATCATTATGGCATATAGTAAAAGATACTGGAGGTGTGAGAGCCCAAAACAAAAAGAAAGAAATAAAAATGACACACCCTGACATACATACATGCATACTAGTGGCGACGCCAATAGCCGGGATCGGCATTTTTCCAGGAAAAAATGAATGTATGTACACGAATACACATTCTCACTTTGGTGTGAGTGCATAGGTGTGCACGGAGCGAATATCTTTGTAAAGATGAAGAATTATTAATCCATAATCATGATTGTGTCATCGGATTTACATTTTTATATGCGTGTGCGATGATTATGCATGGGTGTGTCCATGTGCACCAATACTGACAGATTCAAAAGTAGCGTATCGCCACTGCCTACTACTACTACGGATTCTCACCCGCTCATTTTGATCACCTTTGATGATTTTTCGATATTTTTCTACCAACGAAACTGATCACACAAAGAGACTTCTCCTAAGAGTCAAGGCCTGAATATTACCTCGATGAAGATCATGTTGAAAAAGAAAATATTTTAATGTCGGAATTGCAGGCGAGAGGCTAAAAAAAGAAAAAAGAAAAAAGAAAAAAAATATCTATCATACGGAATCGGACTGCGAAAATGAGATCGATGAGTAACAATGAACTTATAGGTACTTGCGAAATATTTAATGTTGATGTTGATGATATTTAATCGAGATTGACACGAATTTCTCAAATAAAAAATCTCCTAATTATGAAAATGTAGTTACCAAAATGCAATGATCACGGCACTCGAAAAAGCGGATACGCATGAGGCTCATAAACCTCAAGTGTTAACTCCAGACTGGCAATATTAGTCTCGTGACCGCTCTACAGGTAGAACTTTGCACCTTCGTCGAGACTCGAAAACTGTTGAAAGAAGTACCAGAGATTTGACACTTGGATATGAATAACAGTGTATAGTCTTGTATCTGACAAGGAATCGCCAAGCTTGTAGAAAACACTGGGATATTTGGTCTGTGAAGAAAATGTGTGTTGCATAGTCATGAGATGATCATAGATCGTAGTCGTTCTGGAGATGAACACAAAGTGTATCGGACGTAGAGCGTAGGTCTGAAACAAACGATTGCAATATCTTATAACAATTGAGTGGGAAATTATGCTATTCAATTACATCCGCATGTATTCTCTTCAAATAGTCATTGGGCAGCGTCTCGAAGTTCGCCGTTCGGGTAAAACTCATACACCCTTTTCGCTGGCTTCAAATCGGCCGATCTTTGTCTGTCGAAGGTAAGATAGAGCGCGTACAGTTCGTGAGTATCATTATTCGTCTGGTCAGTGAGATCTCCGAGAGATTTCATCAGTCTATCAATAAATCGGCAATTTTCTCTTTCACATGGTAAGTGTTTTTGACACGGTCACATTCGGTGATGTATACCTGATAAAGACGTCAGTGCATAGAATACCTACTACCCCTTCGAAAACAGTCTTTAGGGTCTCTAGTAGAAAGCTAATTATCGTGGTTGCGATTCTCCGTACCTACATGCAGGAGAATTCGGTTTGAACTCATATGGCTGAAATATGTGGCGTCACACCATGCAATTGGATCATATTATATCCTACAGCAGTATGATTCGAGGTCGGATGCCGGGCTTCCAACAAAAATCATGGATAAACTGGGTGATGAAAGATAATCGCTCTTTCAAGGTCTCTAGAAGTTTCCACGCTAACATAAATGTGCTGATAAGGACACACTTTTATCTAGCGCAATCGCCCGGTCAACGCTGGCTGGTCAATGCTGCGAAACTTACATGCCTTGGTGGCTGGATGTTCTATTATATCACAGACAATTGTAACAATCAAAGCCTGGTACTGACTGTCACATACCTACGACCACAACTCAATATCTAAATAGAGAGTGTCAAGGTCCGCCTGCAATCTTCTCTCTCGGTTTCTTTAGTGCGCACTTTGTTGTGGAGATAGGCTTCTTCTCGCGATGACCTCATGCACCCGTTTTCTTAATCGAAAGTTGCCTTTGACCGGTAAGCAAATCTGTACGTTCCAAGCGAATAATAGTACGTAGTACTGACTCAGGCTTCACAGTTCAGCTCCGTGCCTTCAGATCAACAAGTGGTTGTTTGCGGTTCGCTCCTGATTTTTGAACTTGCACACTCCGTCAAATGTCTCGTAAAGGTAACACATACACGTATATCGTTTTCAACTGGGTGTGCTGGTGCAATACTGCACTCTGTAGGTGTAGTACAGGGTTTTCTATGTATTGGATAATAGCGAACTGAGATTCGTCAAAATATTCATTTGATTGAAAGCTTATCACGAGGTATTCTCTTGAACGGAAAAGTACTTTGAAAAACAGGCAATTGCGAAAAATAATCCATCGAATACCACTCGACCTCCAAAATGAATCGGTTATTTCCCTCATATTGTTTTGATCCTGCGTAGCAACGAACGGGCCAAGTTGAAATATGAAATCATCATAATATCGGGCACTTTCCGATGCCGATTTATTCGCGTTGAGAAAATCTGTGTGCAAATTATATAGCAACTAGTTTTACGTTTAGTTATATTTTTTCTTACAGGCGTGACGATGATTAAACTTTTGCTAATAACAATCGCAATTTGCACTCCAAACATGGCTGAAGAGTCTGGTGGTCATGATGCAGTCCAGACTATAGCTGAGACTACCGGCCAATTTGGTAACAATTTCCTGAAGGTATGTGCGTGAATATAATTTCCGAAAATATAGTATGGAAATTATTGTAACTTACCAGACATATACCTACTTCGAACAAATATAAACTACTTCCTCGCTGACAGTTTTGTACAAGTATAAGATTTTTTAATGTTTTCACTTCACTCAGTGTGACAATGGACGTTATACGCACGCTTTTCGTGCATAAAACCCCTATTTCACATTTCTACAATATTAATTTATATCCAGAGAACCGAAAAACATCGCAATATCTACTGAAAAAATTAGTCAATAAACCACATTTAGGGAAAACAGCCCATGAGGTGTCATATAATCCGCCACACAGTGTGCCGCTGTTTTTGAGACCATATACTAACGAAGGGCTAATCGTACCTTAAAATCGAACGAACCAGCATCGATCATCATTACCACACTTACTGATTTCAGCTCGTGGCTAATGATACTCATGGAAACCTGATTACCTCGCCATTGAGCGCTCAAGTAGTACTGGC
The DNA here is from genome assembly GCA_963992785.1 of Tenthredo livida. Lineage (NCBI taxonomy): Eukaryota > Metazoa > Arthropoda > Insecta > Hymenoptera > Tenthredinidae > Tenthredo > Tenthredo livida. The sequence continues at coordinate 10,407,474 of OZ023073.1, forward strand.
TATGGCTGCATACGGAGCCGGTGGCGCAACCGCATCGCAAATGCGTTCGGCTCTTTTCATTCCCAGTGACAACGAACTTGGCCAATCTGGTTATCGGTCTATCATTGAATCCTTTAATGTAAGTTATGCAGAGAGTTCATTGATGTATATACTTTGATGCCTGTTGCCGATGTCAATCGTGCTGACCAAACGCTAATGATGTGAGGGTCTGAGAAAACTCTTCATAATTTTTGGTTTTCATGCCTTGACGACTCGGGAATCATTTTGTTCCAGTCTGTAACAGGAGTTGACCTACGTCTCGCAAATAAGATATACACAGCATCTCAGTTTGTCGTGAAACCTGGATATAAAGAATTGACTGCTGGGAAATTCTTGTCTGCAAGCCAGCAATTGGACTTCAACAGTCCAGCGGCCGCTGCCACCACCATAAACACTTGGTGTGAAGAGCAAACCAACAATCGCATCAAAGATGTGGTTTCCTCTGGTAAATTGAATTACACTGTCAAATTTGTTGGGATCAATCGCGAATTTGTCATTAATGCGTTGGATAGTCACAGGACTGAGAAATAGTGCGTTAAGACACTGAAAATTAGGGTTTTGATATCAACACTCTCGGATCAATTGAAAAATTTTATCAGCCACGAATGGAATGTGTTTCTCAGATGACGTTGGCCCCGAGACAAAGTTGGTATTGGTGAATGCAGTCTACTTCAAGGGAAAATGGGAGAAGAAGTTTAATCCACTTTTCACCCAGGATCGACCTTTTCACATCGACGATAATACTACTAGAAGTATCCCTACCATGTTCATCAAAAGTAAATTTCGACATGGGGATCTGCCACAGCTTGAAGCTCGGTTCATCGAAATACTGTATCAGGTACATGAGAAGCTCAGATGGATTCAAACATTCCAAAAATCAGTATCCAACTCCACTCATTGGTTCTATGCGAATCTTGTTGAGTAATTATAGTGCAACTAACGTGAATTGCAAATTGTCGCAAAATCGTAAGCATCGATGTCGAAAACTGTCCGGTATGACGTGGAATGACTTATACACGCTCGTTAATTGCGTGGTCTTCTAACGATATCCAAAACATAACAATCATCTATATTTTAAGGCATCTGCTGAATGAAAATGCTAATTCAGGACTCAACAGAGCATACAGGGTGAAGTAATTGTTTGTCTTTTAGGGTAACCAGTTGAGTATGATCATAATTCTACCAAATAAAGTAAATGGACTGAAAATGGTACTGGATAATCTTCCTCAAGCGAATCTAAGAGAAAGCGTACAGCGCGAAGTTCCCCGTGATATTGAATTATTCTTACCAAAATTCAAAATCGAAAGTACCTTACAACTTCAGGAGACTCTAGAGAAGGTAACGTATAATCTATACAGCGGCGTTCGAATATTTCGTAAGCATTTCATGGCGGCTTTTCACGGCGGGGTTTGGGGTTCAAAAATAGCCGGATATTCATGATATGAAGTGTTTTTTTGGAGCGACGAAAATACGCTTGTTTCTAATCCGAAACAGCTGTGTAGTCTCATCTCAGGCAAATGCCAAATATGGTCCTTGGATGGATTTTCTATCTTGCTAACGTTCTCGTTTTCCTTTTTCTTCCACGTATATTTTGCTACTCATTCAATATTGGAATTTTAATATGATGGTGCAATTTTATTTCACATCATACAACGTGTCCTCTCATTCCAGCTGGGAATGACCGACATGTTCACGGATCATGCTAACTTCTCTGGGATAGCTGATACTCCACTAAAAATCAGCAAGGTGATTCAAAAGGCGTTTATTGAAGTCAATGAAGAAGGTAGCGAAGCAGCTGCTGTCACCGGTGAGTTGAAATCTCTTGTAAAATTACCTCATAGCATAGTAACTATGATGATATTGTTCCTGCACTGAATCGTTATAGCACGCTCATCGCTCGTATATTTCATGAATCGAAAATTTCATCCAACAAGTGGCGTGATTTTAAGATTATCGGATTTTCTTTCAGCATTGATGATTGGTTTGAAAAGTGCGAAGTTCCCATCTGAGCCTCCACCAAGATTCGAAGTCGATCGACCTTATCACTATGCGATATACCACCGCGACACTGGAATATCCCTGTTCACTGGCATTGTTGAACTACCAAACGTCGCATAACTTGATAACGATCTTAGAGCATGCAGAGTTTATTTACGGGTTTTTCCACAGTCAAATTATATTTTGTAATTAAGTGAGTGGTATCCTATATGTAAGCTCCGTATGTACGGGAAATTATCGTATGTTATTGATAAAATCATTCTGTGTTAATTTGCTATCGTTGAGTATGGACAATACTTATCAGTATTGACTGTGCTATTTGTACCATACAGTCTAACTGGAGATATCTCCGCTTACCATTTCAGCTGTGACTGCTTTCCAGGCACAAGGCACAATATTTTCTTTCCTAAGTTAATGACAAAATTATAAGATGTACATACAGACTCTCTAATCAACTATGCGTATTATGAAATTTTATAAATGTATGTGTGCATAGCAATTGCCCAATGACTATCAATTATGTTCCTTCCTGAACACTTAATCCCGAGATTTATACATCTGAGCTGAAATGGATACCTAATCGTTTGTATTCGAAATCCACAGCAACCGGAGACCAGCTTCACGTTTGTATAGCCTCATTTAATAAGTGTAAAATAATATTAAAAATTTCGATTTGCTTGTTTCATATTTCACTTACTACTTACAATTGTCTACAGTCACCCAGAAGCTTCGATGCATGAGACTGGGCACTTTTATTCATTGCATGTCAATGATAATTGGTAACACATTTTGGTTGCATTATCGAATAAAAAATGAGCAAACGTACTGATGCGTATTAATTGTATGAAAGATAAAAAAAAGTCCCTTGCACTATTTGTTCTCAAAGATATCTCAGGCACAAACCTGTGTGGCGAAATAATTGTCGGTAATCGCATATATCAGGGTAATAAATTACCGCAAGATCGTATAATTTTCATGCCTCGTACCACAAGGCGTATGGTTGTTATTTCCTAATTAATTATATTACCTATAAGTGGACTTCCTTATCCAAGATAAGGAACCAAATCGATCTATTGGACTAATTGTACATTCGTAACAAACGTGAGTCAATTATCTCCTATCACGTGTGGGGGCGTAGAATAATTATTACAAAAATCATGTGTTACTCCGTTTTAGTCAGGGTGCCCTATACGGCTTTTTGTGACCTATGGGGGCACTGAGAGTCACGAAAATCGGTGAACTTAGTGGAACCGTGGGGTCAACCTTTCTTGACATTTGGCGTACATATTTTCTTGAAATATTGTGTAATCGTGAAATTTTCCGATTCTTTCACGACTGGAAATTGTCTTCGTCGATCACTCCGATTCGGATAATAAAATACGAAGATTGTATCATTGTCACGCCTAATATCACCAGCCTATGACTGCTAGACCCGTGAATGATTATTCTCTCGAATTCAGTTAGCCATGAGTGGCTCTCTAATCCGATATAAATCGCGAAATCGTTTTGTCGAACCCATGCATCTATCATGAACATGAGACTAATTTTCGATTATCACGTGCGAGGGCGTGCAGTATTTTTCATGAAAATCATGCATCACGTACTCCAATTAAATTTTGCGAATCATTAATCGTTGAATAAAGCACCGTATAGCTATTATATACGCCTTATTCGCTGAGTCGAGAAAAGGCGATAAATGATCTTCATTAGCAGAGGCCAGGAGTAAGTTGCCTTATCGCTAAGCCGTTGAAGACCTGTGCCATCAGAAAACCCGCGATCAGCGAAACACGGCCAATCGCTCCCATTTCTAGACTGTGCTTTAAGAAATAAATATATTTCATTTCGTAATTACGTAAGCGGCATGGATAGAAATTCCATGATTTCGCGGAATATTCGATTCGAGTAAACCCTCGATCTCACGGATGAAAAAAAAAAAACCGGAGAGGTTGGACGCCGAAATTCTGTTTTGGTATGGAACTCCTGATATATCTATACATCTTTTGTAGGGTGATCGCCGTGCACGAGAGTCGGCGAAGCCGGCCCGAGTGATTACGGCATCACACGAGGGTAGAAAGTATTACGCCCGTACTGCGGACGATATTTTTCGATGCAGTTGGCGTAAAATTCGATTTCATCCAAGCAGTAGAACATAAATTGTAGAATCGGATTTTACGCCCACTGCAATGAAATTAACAATTTCGTCTTGATTGAATTTTTATGATATTGCGACGTATTTTGGATCAACAATAACACAAGAATGCGAAAAGATGAATGAAATACGAAAACAAGCGGTTCTGGGCTGACCATGAGCCAGTCGTTAAACTTCCCGTTTTCAAACTCGTTTCGAATTGAAATAATAATAATAATAATAATGTTATTATCGTATTCAAATTTTGGTAGCATAATGTCCAATTCGTGATCTGCGACCCAAAAAACCTCATCGTACAAATTTGTATTCGAATCCGTTTAGCTGTTTCTAAGATATCATCATTATTATTTTATTTTCTAGAACTTAGTTATTCAAATAATTCGAAAAGTACTCAACCGATCAACCCAGGTAGCAAAATTCAATAAGTCATCTAAAAGCCATCTAAAGGATGCCTAATGTCCGTCTGGAAGTTGCCTCAAAGCTAACAACCCTCCTAAAAGATAACTTTCAGACACTTGCTAACTTATAGTCAACTTCCAACAGACATTAGGCATTCTTTAGATAGCTTTTAGATGACTTATTGAATTTTGCTACCTGGAAAGGCCAGAATCCAATCAGTTCTAAGTTTGGAGAAGCGCGTCGATTGAGACCAGAATCATTCAAATCCGGTAACTCGTTCTCGAGTTATCGTACATACATACACACACGCCCCGACACGTACAGCAGAGCAGCGAATCGAAAACGCTATAAGCTTCACAGTTCATCTCCTTGCCTTGAGATCAGCAGGTGGTTATTTACCGTTCGCTCCTGATTTTTGAACTTCCACCTTCCGTCAAATATTTCGTAAAGGTAATACTTATACATTTGGCCTGGCCAAAAAAAGAAAAATGCTTTTTCGATTTCGTCTCTCGTAACTCGGAACATTAGTTTTGGGTCTAATGAGGACTCTGTCAAAATTTAGGCTTCATCGGATAATTTTGAAAGGTCGCGCATCGAGTCTCAATATTTGCATTTGATTGACATGTAAAAAATAACTTTTCACCGTTCAAAGCTTGTCTAGAAAATTCTAGGTGATCGAGGGGGGCGTAGATTGCTGTACGGCTATATTTATTTATTTTTGTGAATTTTCTGGCAGTTTTTTTTTTTTTTTTTGATTATCATTAAAAAAGTTTGTGAAGTAATGAATTAAATAGAACAAAAAAAAACTCAAAAAAATTGAAGAAAATGAATAAAGCCGTACAGCAATCTACACCCCCCTCGATCGCCTGGAATTTTCAAGAAAAGCTTTGAACGGTGAAAAGTTATTTTTGACGTGTTAATTAATGGAATGCAAATATTGAGACTCGATGCGCGACCTTTCAAAATTATCCGGGGAAGCCCAAATTTTGACAAAGTCCTCATTCGACCCGAGACTAATGTTACGAGTTACGAGAGACGAGATCGAAAAACAGTTTTTTTTTGGTTATAGGCCTCATATAAATATATCGTTTCTAACTGGGCATGTGCTGGTGCAATACTGCACACTGTTAAAAATCATTGTGAATTTACAAACATTTGTTATACAAAAGTTATGGAAAATTACAACTGTTGCGTACACAGTGAAAAAATTTTTGTAAAATTTAACACAAAAGATTGTGTTAACCACTTTTTTAACACAATATTTGTGTTATTTCAACACAATCAGTTTATGTCAAAAAAGTAACACAGCTTTATGTTAAAACTAACACAAAAGTAACACTTTCTGAATGTTACTCTCAAATTAACACAAAATTTCAACATAGTTTTGTGTTAGTTTTAACATAAAGCTGTGTTACTCTTTTGACATAAACTGATTGTGTGGAAATAACACAAATTTTGTGTTGAATAAGTGGTTAACGCAAGCTTTTGTGTTAAATTTTACAAAAAATTTTTACTGTGTAGCAAAGTGCATTCCTGAGCTTTGTCCATAAATTTCTAAATAAATTCTTGACTTTTACGGAACTTTTATAGAAAAAAAACACAATATTGTGTTTGAATTCACTGAATTGCTGGTAAATTTGAAGAATTATTTGTAAATTAATTTCACAGGAAATGCATTGTGAATTCACTACTCATGTATGCGAATAAAACTTTCAGTACTAATTAAATATTACAAAACCTTCAAAATTGTCGGATATTTCCCGATTGTTTTGCTGCGTAGCATCGAGACGAGATTCTTGTGCAAGACTTGGCCCGTTCGTTGCTACGCAGGATCAAAACATGAGGAAAATAACCGATTCATTTTGAAGGTCGAGTGGTATTCGACGAATTATTTTCAGCATTCGAATCTCGTCAGGCAAAGAACGGCAGGTTATAGAAGAAAATAAAAATTATTCACAATGTTCTCTGACTTTTATCACGGTATTTGACAAACAGTTTGTTTAATTGTTTGATTTTTGTTTGATTTTTTTTTTAATTTTAATCTGCTGTAGCGAACAACATAAAAGAAATTCAAGTGGTAAAAATAATCAATAAAATTTGGAGGTATTGGAAGTTTCATTTGCATACCTACATGAGTATGAGTCAATTCACAATACATTTCCTGTGAAATTAATCTAACGTGCAAAAATTTGACGGCAATGCAGATTCGGATTCCTTATCACTACGTGAGTTGTCCCCAACAGTTACAGAGCATGAAAATAATTGGTTCAATTTATATCGCTCTCGTAATTATACCGAACATTTAATTATACTACATTTTCAACTCCACTTATCTCAGCCATGCATGAACAAAATCATGACTTCCCATAGTGCATTCTACGTGCATAAATGAGCTCTTCCGAAATATGTACACAGAAAAAAAATTTATTGACCCAAGAAAATTTTCTGCAAACGCATTGGAAACCGAAATTATCTTGAATCAAGACAAAATTTTCTCGAACCAAGAAAATTCTCTTGGATCCAAGAAAGTTTTTCTTGGTTCGAGAAAATTTTTACTTGATTCAAGATAATTTCGGTTTCCAATGCGTTTGCAGAAAATTTTCTTGGGACAAAGAAATTTTTCTCGGGACAAAAAAATTTTTCTTGGACCAAAAAAATTTTTTTTGGACCAATTCAAATTGGTACAACTCGTTTTTTCTGTGTAGCACTTCAATTATTTTTGAAATTCTTAAACGTGTCAAACATTGAAAATATGCGATTCCTTTGTTCTTCTACTTGAAGAGTCACACCAATTGCCCTGAAATTTTCACCCGTTTTTCTTATTTTTTGTTCCAAAAACCGGCGAAGTATGTGAAACTCGGGAAAAATGTGTTTCCATATTTTTTCTACTCGATACATTAATACTGGTATATTATGAAAGACGGTAGTATTTCATTGAATAAGATTCCCCACTCCGCCGAACTTGTGGGTCCTTGCGGTAACGAGACACGGTCGTCGAACGCTTATATTTCTTGAATGTACTTGGCGCGAGACTCTACCGAGTCTTTTGATATGCAAATACCTACTTCAAATTTACTATAAAATTTGGTGAATTCAAAACCCATGTAGTGAATTTGAATAAAATTCTGTGTTTTCTCTACAAGTGTTCGGTAAAAATCAAAAATTTATTTGGAAATTTATAAAAAAAACTTAACAATTCACTTTTCTACGAATGTTTCTAAATTCGCCATCATTTTTAACAGTGTGCACTCTGTAACTGTAGTACTGTAGTACTGTAGCTGTAGTCCTATGTGTTGGGTACTAGCGTACTACGATTTCTCAAAATATTCATTTGATTGGAAGCTTCTCACAAGGTATTATCTTGAAAGAAATAGTATTGGAAAAAAAAAACAGCGGTTCTGTACCATCGATAATTCTTTCTCGGGGCTCATATTGCCAAAACCTTCCATATCCGAACTCAAAGCTATACGGCCACGGTAGTTGAAAGAGACACAGCTAGCGAAGTTCGATATTCAGTATCTCACAAATAAAATCGTAATAATTTCGGGCAATCTCTGGGGTCGATTTATTCGCGTTGTGCAGAGAATCCTTGTATAAATTATTTAGCAACTAGTTTTACGTTTAGTTATATTTTTTCTTACAGGTGTGACGATGATTACACTTTTGGTACTGGCGATCGCAACTTGCACTACAACTATCGCTGAAGAGTCTGGTGGTAGTCAAAATGGATTCCAGACCATAGCTGAGACTACCGGCCAATTTGGTAACAATTTCCTGAAGGTATGCGCGTGAATATATTCAGAACTTTCGAGATAATTGTGTAATCACAATGCGATATTGAGTTCTATTGCCAAAATTTAGTTTTACTTCTTTGAAGGCGTTGAGATAGTGTGTGGTGACTCCTTCTTCTTTGCAACGGAGGAGAAGGGAATTCGGTATTTTATTGTTGTTACTCGTAATTTATGTTTTTTGGTGCATTCACTGCATCGTATTATCAGAGTCAGTAAATTTTATAGCTTACTGAGCCCCCCCCCCCCCCCCAATGGCCCAAACGTCTGAAGAACATTTGTTTTTTCGATTTCGCATATTTCATCCCTCAAGCCAACTAGCCATTTCACATAATTTTGGAAGACAAAGAAAAGTCACAACATAGATATGACCGCCGGTATTTCGAATAGGAAGGAACTAGAGATGGGTCTAAAACTTGGGTGTCTGTACACGGTTCGGCAAAGAAGTGTCCGTCGATTTGAGACATCGGATTATGAGCTTCAAGATTCTACGAGGATTTTTTCTTCCTTTTCCGATAATCTAGTGGTGGTATTTTTTTAGTTTTTTTTCAAGACCGACGCATAATGCAAACAATGAAAATTTGTGGCTCATTACGGTTCACTTCAGGGATCAATCACTTCCCGCACGCTCCACAGGCATGGGAAATAGTACATTACGATACGACCTCATAAAACTTTTTCTGACGAGTGTTGCACTCACACGAGATCAGAAGAGGTTTTTCCGTCGAGTATTGTACAAAATTTTACTTCATTAGGGAGGAAAATGGGGGTTTTATGCACGCGAAGCGTGCGTGTACCGTCCATTATCACACTGAGTGAAGTAAACGATTTTCCCGCACGCTGTGTCAAAAATCTGAGTTATTCAATGTCAAGCAGGACGGATTTAGCCAAAAATATTCCTCGATGTTTCTGATTCTTTTGTTATTTCTTTTACATGTTTTCTGGGTAAAATGAATATATGAAACATTTTTTTTTCCCACTCAAAGGGCTCAGAAGCTACAAGGAGTTGAATTTGCTAAAAAAAACTACTAAAAATCGGAATCAGATCTGATAACATCTCTATGGCAAAGAGAAATGTCAATTTTTGTCTGATGATGGCCGGCCGTCGCCAGCTGCAACGTCACAAATAAAGATGTTTTTAACAAAGTATTCCTGATCGTCTCCGACGAATCTTCTTATTAAATACCACGGTCACAAGATCACGCAATATAGCTGGAAACAATTTGATTTACATTGTATACAAAATTTCACTAACATCGAGTGCTATATACGTTCTCATCGATAACATTTATTATGTGAGCACATGTAAGAATTCCGGCTCGATAATTGCATTACTGTTCACATTTTTATACGATATTCATTCATATCCCGAAACCCGAAAAACATTGCAATATCTACAGAAAAAATGGGTCAATAAACCATCTTTGGGGAAAACAGCGTATGAGGTGTATGATCCGCCACACAGTCTGCCGCTATTTTTGAGACCATACTGACGAAGGGCTAATGGTATCAAGCTTAAAATCGAACGAACCCGTATCTATCATCAGTACTACATTTACTGATTTCAGGTCGTGGCTAATGATAATCATGGAAATCTGATTACGTCGCCATTGAGCGCTCAAGTAGTACTGGCTATGGCTGCATACGGAGCCGGTGGCACAACCGCATCGCAAATGCGTTCAGCTCTTTTCATTCCCAGTGACAACAAACTTGGCCAATCTGTTTATCGGTCTATCATTGACGCCGTTAACGTAAGTTACGCAGAGAGTTCATTAATTTATACTTTGATGCCCGTTGCCGATGTCAATCGTGCTGACCAAACACTAATAATGTGACGGTGTGAGGAAACTTTTCATACCCTTTGGCTTTCATGCTTTGCTGATTTAGGAATCCTTTTATTGCAGTCTGCAACAGGAGTTGACCTACGTCTCGCAAATGGGATATACACAGCATCTCAGTTTGTCGTGAAACATGCATATAAAGAATTGACTGCGTGGAAATTCTTGTCTGTCAGCCAGAAATTGGACTTCAACTATCCAGCGGCCGCTGCCACGACGATAAACACTTGGTGTGAAGAGCAAACCGACAATCGCATCAAAGATGTGATTTCCGCTGGTAAATTTCATTACACTATAGAATTTATTGGATTAAATCCCGAAATCGTGGTTGATTCGTTGGTTAGCCGCAAGGTTGAAAAATAGCCACTAAAGACACTGAAAAGTAGGGTCTCGAAATCAATACCCTCGGATTGATTAAGACCTTTTATCAGCCACGAACGAAATGTGTTTCACAGATGCCCTCGGCCCCGATACCGAATTGGTATTGGTAAATGCAGTCTACTTCAAGGGCGATTGGAAGGATGCGTTTGATCCACTTTTGACGGAGGATAGACCTTTCCACATTGACGAGAATACTACTAGAAATGTACCTACCATGTACGCCAACAATATATTCCACGTTGGGGATCTACCACAGATTGGAGCTCAGTTCATCGAAATACCATATCAGGTACGTAATATGAGAAGACCAGATGGAGTCGAATATTTCAAGAATCAGTATCCTACTCCACTCATTCGTGCTATGCGAATCTTGTTGAGTAATTATAGTGCAACTAACGTAAAACATTGACTATGAAAAATTCATACCGACACAAACGTATTACATTGACAATGATACCTTTTTCTCATATTACCTTCAGGGAAACATCTTTCGGTATAGAACGGCATGGATAGAATATCTGGCTGGGATATAACAAGTCATTTTATTACGTCAGACCGGACAGTTTTTGACCTCGATGTTTCCAATTTCGCTAAAAAATTTTTTACGGGTTGTATGGTACAAATAAATTTGCCAAACAATTCTTTTCAATTTTTTCCACCCCCATTCTCCAAGCTACACGGGGGTAAAATTCAGCAAAAAGTGCAAAAAATCAAAAACATACTCCCCTTCAAACGGTCATATCTTTATGGTTGTATTCATACTAGAGATTTCATCCAAGAACCATTTTGAAGTTATTGATTGACACGATTTTTGAATACTCATTGAATTCTGCGATAACGAACAATTCCATTTGTTATGAACGCATATATTATTCAAACGTGGTTTTCAAGGCAATAACCAAGCGTCAAGATTCCCGAAAAAAATATTAGCGTATGCCTTAATTAATTCGCTACGAAATTATTGGGTTACGAAATGGAACTCTGATGGAAACTATGGAGATTATAACGGAATCGAAAACATGAAGGTCAAAAACTGCCCGGTCTGACGTGGAATGACTCATATTATACGCTTGTTCTTTCAACGAGATCTAAAACATAACAATCACCTATACGCTAGGCACGTACAATTCTAGTACGCTACTAGTGTGTGTAGAATTTGTGCATGTATACGACCGCCAGCGCTGCCTAACTTCTGTGCCAGGCAACTCTGGGGTGAAGATCGTATGCATGTATACGAAAACACAAGCTTGTTTAAACGAGGGTAGTAGTACGAGCCTAGCGTATATTATTCAAGTCCTCTTATGAATAAAAATGTTGATTCAGGACTCAACAGAGGATACAGAATGAGTTTACAGGGTGGAGTAATTGTTTGTCTTTCAGGATGGCCAGTTCAGTATGATTATAATTCTACCAAATGAAGTGAATGGACTGAGAACGGTTCTGGACAATCTTTCGCAACTGAATCTAAGCGAAAGCTTACGGCGAGCATATCCCACCAACGTCGAATTATTCTTACCAAAATTCAAAATCGAAAGTACCTTACAGCTTCAGGAGACTCTAGAGAAGGTAACGTGTCATCTTATACTATGGGGCGTTTGAATATTTCGTAGGCACTTCATGCCGGCCAAGGGGTGTAGCCGTGTATGGTTCAAAGATATAGCTGGAAATTCATATTACGAAGTGTTTTGATTGAGCGACGAAAGTCTGCTTGTTTCCAATCCAAAATGGCTCTATAGTCCCGTGCAAAGATCTTCTATCTTGTTCACGTTCTAGTTTTTCTTTTTCTTCACATGAATTCATAAATTCCCATTGAAGATAATAGCTGTTGTCTTTTGTGTATAATTTTCTTCGTTTCCTTCCACCTATTTTTCGGTACCAGCTACGCATGCAATATTTTAATTTTAACATGATGGTGTGATTCTATTTCGTATCATAATACAACGTGTCCTCTCATGCTAGATGGGAATGACCGACATGTTCACGGATCATGCTAACTTCTCAGGAATAGCTGATGCTCCACTAAAAATCAGCAAGGTGATTCAAAAGGCATTAATCGAAGTCAATGAAGAGGGTAGCGAAGCAGCTGCTGTCACTAGTGAGTTGAAATCTCTTCTAAAATTACTTTATAAAATGAAATTGTGCCTGCGCACCCAATTATTGCTATAACGCGTTTATAGCTCGTATAATTAACACATAGAAAATTTCATTCAACAAGTGGCGTGATTTCAAGATGATTGTACTCCTTTCAGAATTGCAGGCTATTCCGGTAAGTGCACCATCAGAATTCAAAGTCGATCGACCTTATTACTATGCGATCTACTACCGCAACACCGGAATATCCCTGTTCACTGGCATTGTTGAACAACCAAACGTCGCATAACTTGATAACGATCTCAGAACAACTTGCATCATTTTTGTTTAATAAACTTAGCTGATCTGCTCTTTAGCAGAACTTAGCATATTCAATTGGGTATATCTGCATTTGTCTATGTATTATGCGATTCACGAGTAAGTCACGAACAAGCTAGAAAAAACGGTTGTGCAGGGCTCGAAGGGATGGCAACAGCTCGGGAAGTGCTGGAGACTTGAGATCAGTTCTAAGTCACCCCGAAAGAGAATATGGCTTAACCATCCCCTACCAATCACGGATATTGCCACCCCCTCATCGAGCCCCTGCAAAAACGCACTAGTTTTGAAATATTTTCAAAAAGAACAGTCCATCTCAAGTCGCCAAGGCAGCAACACTGCACCTACTGAAAAGTCTAATTCGAGTCGTCAAGGGGGCAGGACACTCTATATTACGAACTAATAGGTACGGCAGCAGAGGATACAAATTGTAACTAAATAAAAATAAATAAAAATGGAAACCAATATTTGGGGTGAATGTATTGTATGAGGATATATTGACTGGACCATCCTGCATATTCATATGTTACTTATCAAACTTGTTTAGTACATATTTCTCCCTTGAATCCATCTAGCCTAATCTTAGGGACACAACAGATCGGCGTCCGTTGCCGTGACTGGTGCTAGTAGCTGCAGGAACTTGTCAAAGGGGCACAATACCCCGCACCCTGGTATCTGTTGCTCGATGATTTCCGACGGAATGCCAGAATACTGGAGTACCTATAGAGAATTGCAAGATCAAGGCAGATGGGGGGTTGCGAGTTATTTTCGGTTAATCAGAATCTGGGTAATGATCATTCAGTCTTTTCATTGCTGCAGACCCACCTTGAAAAAATACTCGTTCTTCAGTTGCCAAAGTTCGATAATCACTGCACTCGAGTAGGCGGGTACATGAGGCTCATAAACTCCAAGCGTTAACTGGAGACTGGCAATATTAGTCTCGTGACCGCTGTACAGATAGAGCTTTCTGCCTTCCTCCAGACTTCCGTTTACATAATTGATTGCATTATCCGTAATTCCGCGCAGTAGCGTACCTAGAATAGACGAGGTAAGATTTATTGAATACGCAGATAGCTCCTAATTAGAGCAGGCGCACTGATGTGAACCGGTCATGTAGATAGTGTGAAAACTGTTAAAAGAAGCACCGGGGATCTGACACTCGGATACGAACAACGGTGTCGTCTGTATCTGATGATAAATTCCTAAGCTTGTAGAAAATGCTGGGATATTTGGTCAGTGAAGAAAATGTCTATTGCATATACAGGGTGATATTCCAGGGACATCTCAGTACTGCAAGTCTCGGATCCGAGACTTGCAGTACTGAGATGTCCCTGGAATATCACCCTGTAGTTATGATGGGATCATAGATGGTAGTCTTTCTCAAGATGAACATAAAGTACGTAGCCCGTTGGTCTGGGACAAGCAATTGCATCTCTCGTAGCAATTAGGTGGAAAATTATGCTACTCAATGACATACCTCCATATATTCTCTTCAAATAGTCGTTGTAGGAACTTATCTCGTACTCGAGATTGGCAGCGTCCCGAAGTTTGCCGTTCGGGTAAAACTCGTACACCCTTTTCGGTAGCTTCAAATTGGCTGATCTTTGTGCTTCAAATGTTAGATAGAGCGCGTACAATTCGTAAGTGTCATTAATCATCTGGCCAGTGAGCTCCCCGACAGATTTCATCAGCCCATCGAACTCAGCAATTTTCTCTTTCACCTCGGAAGTGTTTTTAACACGGTCATATTCGCTGATGTACCTGAAAAGATACGTAGAGGGTCAGCGCACAGACATACTGACTTCAATCAGTGGGATTTGAATATCATTTTCGTAAGAAAATAGAACCCACTGAGAGCACAACTCGGGATAGAACAGCATATCTTCATCTACAGGTGAGTAGAAAGCTGGAATTGGTTGCCAGGGTAACTCATCGTTCCATTCTTGAATAGATTCAGGTGGATAGAGAGCACTCAAAACCAACTGTAGTGACATTTTCGTTCTGTCGTAGTCCGAACTACGGGCAACAAGAACCGAGGGGTCGTAGATGGATCCCAGAAAACCACCGTACCGCGATTTCAGAACTTTTCCTAGCCGATATTCTCGCCGTTTTCCTTCCTGCATTTAGGAATCAAAAAACGAGACTATTTTTGACGATTTTCGACGTACCCGAGATTCGCTATTATATACCCAAGATATATCTCTGTCTCGCCTGATTTCGCGTGTACTAAGTACTCACGTTTGTTAGCCCTCCGCGACCTACTGGATAGTAGGTATAATTTGCATACCGGTCATTGGGATATGTTTCTATGGTGTCGGGTGTCCGATCACCATGTCTAAAAACCTGAAACGAATTAAAATAATATAATTCACAATTAAGGGGGTATATCGTCGGTGATAGTGCAATAATATTTCACGTATTCAAGTTTTAGACATAGAAATTTTTGATTGTAAAATATTTGTTTTCAAAACGATGGAGAAAAAAGTCTTACAAATCAAAAATTTCTTCATCTAGAACTTGAATTCATGAAATATTATTGGTTTGCCCCAAAATTACATTCATACAGGATATTTCCTCCAAATTCCTCCCTCGTATGTCGATGCCCTCATATAGATAGCCGGGTTGCTTTCGCCCCGTATAAATATACCTCATGTACATACCTAATGTCACCCTAATTCGATACTGTTCAGAAAACTAAACTGACATTATAAAAGTCAAAGAATTACATCACAGGTTTCTACTTACTACATTGACTAGCTTCAATTCCGGCTGGTGTACCGGCTTACAATTAGCTCCCAAGGTGATGGTAAACACCTGTACAGTCAGAAAACCTGCCACTTGTGAAAAGTGGATCATTGTCAGCAGTCTTTAGCCGCCGAGTTTGTTTATACCAGGTTTCTATGCAAAGTAATATTTTCATTCTCAGTTTTTGAGATTCAGTGGCATTTTTCTCTAATATCAATCTACCCAGACCTCTGAATATCAATATACTATATTTGTGCGGATATATGGGGTTCCATGACCAGACGAAATATTCGTTGTCCACATATTTTCAGATTTAAAAAAAAATCTTATACAGCTGGTGTTGCAGATTAGATCAAATATCGGGAGCAGTTTTTGAGGTATATATTATACCACCAATTGTCCGTAAATGATCCGGGGTCAAAATTTCGATTCGTCTGCGATTTTGATATCTCAAAGTGTGTATTGAGATGTAAAAATCCACCAAGTATCAGACCTCTAAGCCTTACCGTTCGGGAGATACGCGTTGTTGATTAGTCTTTCAACTTTGAGCACATTGACTTTCACATTCGAATTTTTATCCTATCTCTATCGCAAAAATGCGAATTCGATGATACATGTTTTTTATGTAAAAATGTCTGATCTTTCCGAATATGGAATTCGTTTCAAGCTACATTCTCAAAAACCGTAAAAAAATGCGTTTTTTTTCGAAAAAAACGTTTTTTCAACGTTCCCCAAATGTTTTTTCAAATTTGATATTTTTATCTGAAAGCTTGCAGTTTTTAACTGAAGGAACTGAAATTTGTTTTGGGTGCTCGAAATGGGATCAGGCGGGAGTTGCATTTAAGTTTATTAAATTGAGTATAAAATGTATTTTTTTTGTTTCTTCAGCCAAGAATCCTCAATTTAATGAACATAAATTCAATTCCTGCCTGATCCCATTTCGAGCACCCAAAACAAATTTCTGTACTTGAGTTAAAAACTGCAAGCTTTCAGATAAAAATATCATATTTGAAAAAAAAAATTGGGAAACGTTGAAAAAACATGTTTTTTTTCGAAAAAACGTATTTTTTTGACGGTTTTTGAGAATCTACCGTGAAACGAATTTCATATTCGGAAAGATCAGACATTGTTACATAAAAGACACGTATCATCGAATTCGCTTCATTGCGATAGAGATGGGATAAACAGTCGAATGCAAAAGTCAATGTGCTCAAAGTTGAAAGACTATAATCAACGCGTCTCTCCTGAATGGTAAGGTTCAGAGGTCTGATACTTGGTGGATTTTTACATATCAATACACACTATGAGATATCAAAATTGCAGACAAATCGAAATTTTGACCCCGGATCGTTTACAGATAATTGGTGGACCTGCCCATATATAGACGATCAGGAAGACCAAATTCTTGAAACGCTGCTATATTGGTTTTCCAGCCATCTTATCAAACTGTGAGAATTTTTCAGAATCCACAAATTTATGCCGTTTTTTAAGCAAGCAAATTAAAAATTGATATGCCTATACAATAATGCATTCCCGTATGTTTTCTAAAAATTACGATCATGTGTGGATGCTGCAGTGATAAATTCCCGAATATACCAATAATCGGTTGCTTCTATATTTTTCAATTTCCTCTCCGTGCGTCTAGAAATCCAAATATAGTGATTCGAAACATAAATGTATTTGATCTAGGGAAAACAGAATTTCGTAAAGTAGGTAAGTAAACCTTTGATGTCACCGATTTGAAGAAAATTCGGTACAGGTATGGACAACGAATTTCCGTTTTGGTATAAAACTCTTCATATTATGTGCATCTTCTACGTCGAACTTTCAACAGACATATGTGTTTGATACATTAGTATTGCTCCCACAGATCACATTCGAACTTACCGTTAATGCTGGAGTAAGTAATCGACGGTGGAGTATCGCCGAGAATTGCAATGATCACAGAGTAGAAGTGATCTGAGTGATCTGACCCTATCTGATGACGATACGATACTAACTCAGTTGGTTCTTATCTATTTATTAGTTGGCATAGTTTTCGTTATTAGTATTTGCAATTCAACGCTTCAAGATCTCCCAAGGATTAAGTAGTCATTCCCACCCATCAACTTCCCCCATCACATTTTCGTCGACGGATCGAACTATTACAAAATTTCTGTTACTCGAAGAATAGATTAAGATTGTTGAAATCGAATCAGACATCTGTAACGGAATAAGTGGAATTCAATTTTCAGTGAAAACGACAATAAGGGGTTTAGGAAAAATCCGAATTCAGGGAATCGAAAAAGGAAGAAAAAACTCAATATGCAGATATCTTCAGGGTCATGTTCGGGAGATAAATTTACAAAACTATCAGGATATTGTTTATTCCATCAAAAAATTACTGAAACAAACCAAAAGCGACATAAGAGAGAATCCTCGGTAGAAGCAAGTCGTCGTCTTCTTAAATCAGCAGCGATCCAAACAAGAAAGAAAAGTAATAAGTTCACTGAAAGTTGCGAAAGAAAACTATTTCTCTCATCATTTTCCGAAATCTTTGTCGGGCTCGAATGGTCGTTTTTCGGGAACACAAGGAACATACTTACTTCCCTAGTTCAGAAAAAAAAACCATCCACGAAGAGTAAGTCTGAAACATGACCTCCACCAGCCTGTATGATTTGAAAGAAATTCAAGTCGCCAGTATTGTGTTGAAAGTAGGTCATATATAGGCACGTGAAGTCGGAGGAACAGCTGGAACAATATACAGTCGTTTTAATTAAATTGTGATCTAGCTGATGTTAGTGTTTGCATAGTATACTGTATACATGCCAATATGTGTGTCAAGATCCCAAATGTGATATTGAAAGTTTGATCAGACAGCATAGAGTCCAGAGTGACACGGTATGTAGCCGTGCTATAAAAATGGTCATGTTCTAATAACCAGAAATATTAGGAAGTATTTGAACGGATTGAAAAGATTTCAATTTTATCAATTAGTCATAAACATTCATTATACTCCAAGCGAACAAGTCAACTCCGGAACATGATGATATAATGATCGTTTATCGTAATGGGAGATTTTTTTCATGACATACCTACTATACCGGGTGTCCCATTTTCATCTTACACCTGATTCATCTCGCGAAATATGTTTCCGTTCGAGTATTGAGTAAAATAAAACTTCAATCGCTCGAAGGGGGATTAAGTCAAGGAAATATTTTCTTAATTCGAACTGAGAACATATTAATTTGAATTAAGAACATATTTCCTTGATATAATCAAAAAACATTCAAGAAACTATAGTTTCTTAAAACAAGAAATCTTTTTCTTGAAACACGGAATCATAGGCGGAAGTCGGGCGTTGAACACAACGTAATTCAAGTTTTATTGATATCGGAAAATTGAACTAGACAATCGTGATATTTTGTATCACATGACTCAACAAAAATCATACATGTTGTTGCAATGTTGATGCAGGGGAGCATTTGGAATAAGGCAATAATCAATTTACCAATGTGTGAACAAATATAACACTTTATTTCTTGTCTTCTATACAGCGGGGTTGTCCTAGCGCGACTAGTAACAGAACGGAAAAGAATATAGGTGAAGGAAGTGACGCTGCAAATTACGCGAAACAGATACGCCACTGACTACACACCGCATATAACTACCTAATATAATATAGAGCTACATTTGAATGTTTGAAATTGCTGCAACACATGTTCGGTGACAAAAAAATAGTGGCATTGCAAGAACGATCGATTTGGCTGGCTGATAATTGATCTATTCTTATCGAACATTTCGAGATGGCGTTTGAGAAAGCGCGGTGCGTTGCAAAAATATTTCTCTTGACTTTTTGATATTAAGTTTATCATTTTCGACTAGCAATTTTAAACATCGCCGACCAGCCATTGTCCAAAGTGTCCGATACTGGTATGGCCATGGGTATTTCATCGATTGCGTATGTAAATCAACTTTGTTTAATTTAATTATTGTTTCCGCTAAATCAGGATTACGATCGCTTTCGACAGCTTCTTCTAATAAGTTGAACAAAGAAATATCTTTACGCTTCAACAATTGCTTTATGAAATCATCATCCTTACACATAGCTATTTCCTCGTATATTAATAAATCGTGTGGTATTCGTTTACATAACTGCATAAGTTTCGAAGCTAGATTCCATTTTTCATAACGAATAGCTGTATTCAAAGCTGCATGAATAGATTCTGTATTGGATAAAGATGCAATTTTATCAAATATATCGTCATCTGCACCGGAACTAATGGCTTCACATAATGCATTATTTCCGTACCGATCACATTCATTACAATCCAATGTATCTTTCAACTCAATCAAAGCTTTACGTACAATATCCCATTTTTTACTTTTGACATATGCTCGAAATGGACGTTTCATGTTCTCAGGTGTAAATTGAAGTTTATCAGTTGTATCCTCGGACAAATAATCACGGCTATAAATGATAGATCCGTCAAATTTTACATTGTTTTTGAAAAAGTTTGCATCAAATATGAGTAATTTTTTCTCGTGATCTTTGTAACAGTCAATGTATACATTATTATGAATTTTCAAATATTTACGGCTACCAAATTCGATGTAATCACCGACATCCATAGTACAATATAGACCAGCGTAATGAAAATCTGCTTTTCTACAGAAATAAATTCTAAAAAAATTTTGACTTCTAGTACCAATTGTTTCGGTTCTGTCGATACTCATGTTTTCTAAATAAAATTTTGATTCAATAATGTCTGTAGGTAATTCATTTACTAGCGTTGGCGCAAATTTCTCATCGAAGTTACTTTCATGCCAATCGCAGCAATACATTGTACATTCGCGTCCGTCGTCTGTAAGACCGGTTTTGTCATGATTTATCCATGTATATTTGTGTTTTTCATTAGAACAAAATTCTTCATGCAAATAGTCGCAAGTACAAGTCACATCTTGAAATAGTTCTGATACTTTGACTAATGATTTCGGATCATCGTGAAAACTTTTGATGTGTTTAATATACGGAGAATTAGCCACAAATGCATCTCTAATGATTGTTTTAACATAATTTTCGATAATTACATTATTGCACAACGGGAATACGTACAGATTACCGTTCGTTGCAAATCTCAAACGAGTTGCTGTTTTTACATAATGCCAAAGGTCTTTTTTCATCTCAAATTCTGTGGTTTTACCCAAACGTAAATTATTATAATGTAAAAACAATTCACGTGAATATTCTTTCAAGTTTGGATAATTCATCGCTTTCAAAGATGCATGACAAGCTTTTGCAAATACATCCATAGTTTTTTTACCAACCAAATGTTTTATCGACTCTTCGCTAGTATAACGATAAATAAGTTCTGTTCTGACAAAAATTTTGTCATGATCCGGAGCGCAAAAACCTTCGTGTGGCAAATCGCTATCGAATAAAACAGTCGTGCCGTTTTCTAAACATACATATTCGTCATTAGCATCATCATTTGTAGAAATAATTCTCAGACATGGTTTTTCAGACGAAACCGATACGTACATTACCAAACTTTTTACCGATATTTCTTTAGCTTGTCTGTCAAAGTACGGACTATCGTAATGCCAGCGAAAATCATCGCCGTTTGGTGGAAAATAATTCCAACGAAAAATATCATTAACACGAACAAAGTCGAGAGAATCACATTTGTCAAATTTATTCGAAGATTTTAACGTTTTAGTCAATAATTCCGACAATTCTCGTGAACGAAAAATAAAACGCAAACCACCGCGTTCATTATCGTTGAATGGTTTTACAGCTAAACCTGCATTTTTGAAGTTGCAGAATAATGAATTGAGCCTGTCGTCTATTTTAATTTTCGTTATCCATTTGTTCTCTTCAATAATTTTCATATCGAAATTATCGTATAACGATTCAACATGTTTGTTAAACTGCTGAATTTCTTCCACATCGTCGAGAATATTTTCAAAATTGAAAAAACTTATATCACTCGGTCGAATGAATACCCATTTTTTGAAAAATATATGATCAAAGTCGATTCGGCGTGGCAAGCAGAATTGTTTCGATGGAAAATAAGATACGGGTAATGTGAACGTTTTACTCCAGAATATATCTACAGTCTCAGTTGTTGTGTTTTCGATTCTTTTCTCTAATTCCTCTGGAAGCGTTGTCGACGAGGACTGTAACCAATCGCAATAATCGTCCCTTAGCTGAATTTTATGCTCCTCGCACGTTTCCTGCATTGCTGCAAGATAATTATCTTGAAAAGGTGACGACATGGTCGAATGCTGCGGCTGATGTTTAGTTTATTTGCAGGGTCGCCAGTAACTCATATTTCTTTCAATCAACAGAGAATGGTACTCTGATATCTCTTAGAGGTTATGTGTTCCTTTTATTCTGTTTTCTCTTCACGCAATGGGTGCGTTCCGAAATCAGGTTCCAGTGCCTAGGTCCACCACTGTCTATGTTCATCCACTAGGTCCCCCTCCCTCGTGAATGCCGGTGACAGATGCACACACTGATGCTGGCTGAGCAGAACGTATAGTCAGTTCAGAAGACGTCCAACGAGAACTCCTGCGAGCATCAAAAACCAGACTACTGTAAGTAGCCCGAGAACCTGCAAGAGCCCTAAGCACCGTATCGGTTTGGGTATTCAATAAGAGGGAACACGCAAATGATAAGCAAGCAAGGATAAGGAGAATAAGATGAGACAAGGAAAGAAAAGATAGAAGCAGAAAAAAATAGGACCCCTCCCACGCAGTAGGGCATAGGAATACATCCCCCTGAAGGAAGAAAACGTTCGAACGAGTCAAGGAGCAATAAAAGGTTCATCTGAATTTGCGGATGAAGAATAAACGCGTTGCACAGACTCTCGTGTCAATTTATGCAGTGTTTAATGAGAAGTGCAACTAAGGCCTCCCGCTTCCCATACTCCCATAGGGGATATGTAGTTCCAAACAATATGATTCATATCTTCTGCCCCAGTATCGTACTCGCAATCATCCTGTGAGAAGATGTTCAGCATTTGAGGTGGGTTGAAGTTGAAGTAAAAACCCTATGGGACACCTATAATGATACATTTCCTGGAGAGGTTACTTGCAATTAACGCTCGAAACGCTCGAAATCTTGGCATGCCGCAGCCTCAATTGAGGGATCATTGGATAAGGCGGCGTTGTCCTTAGATTTTCCCACTGGATTCAAGAACCTCCGTTTAAACCCCCTGATTTGATTCGATACAGAAGATAACGAGCTGGAAGGGATGAATTGTCGCAAGACTTTTACAGAGGGAATCCCACCACCTGACAGATCTAGGATGAAGTTCAGGTTTATGAAGAGAGGCGGGACGTTCACACGCTAAGACACAAGCTACGATGCATTCTTCGAGTTCTCTGAATTTGTCCAGATATTTACTGGGATCATTTCTACTCACGGAGGTAGTAAAGCGCTGTCTAACGACTTCTGCAAATGAGGCCAATCCACATTAGACGTGTTTACTTTATGCCTGAATGACTCCACTGTAAGATTGAAAGAAGTGCGGGCAACTTCAACCGAAAAGGCTTACATGATGGCACTCGAGGTGAAGCAGAATGAAAATAAATCCTGATCGAGCGACCTTCTGCGTTAATTATTGATCACCAATAGTACTTTTGAAAAGATCACGACGTGGCCGAATTGCGACAACGAATCTATCGAGTAGTCCAAAGGCTCTCCAGGAAAACAGTCGCTCTCCGACCAAGACCACGTAGGCGTGTCAACACAGAACCATAGATATAAGGTAGTAGATTGTACTAGTTGAGAAAATTCGGAGTCATATAGCAGCATATCACAAAATAATAGTGACAACGAATGCTGCCATCTATATTTGGTGGTAAGGTAGAACGTCCATCGATATAGTCAAAAGATTTACCCGTATGCTTGAATTGCTTGAATCATCGAATATATCCTGTTGGTAAAATGATAAATTTCTTACCATCAAAAAACACCACGTGGCCTAGTTCTGAAATCCGATTTTCAGACTTATAACGCGCTGACATTATACGCACCACAGCTATATCAATGTATACCCTTTTTTTCACTCGAAAAATATGTTGGATAATTTTTTTTGTCATGTCAAGAATTCGAATGTAAAAGTGAACGATGTCTATGGCGAACGGCTTTGGGGTCTGAAACTTGGGGGATTTTTACTATTTCTCTCATCAATTTCCGAAATCTTTGTCGGGCTGAATGATTGTTTTTCGAAAACACGAGAAATATACTTGCTTTCCTAGTTAAGAAAGAAAACCATCAGCGAAGAGTAAGTTTGAAACATGACCTCCACCAGCCTGTATGATTTGAAAGAAATTCATATTGCCAATATTGTGTTGAAAGTAGGTCATACATGTAGGCGTGTAAAGTGTCGGAGGAACAGCTGGAATAATATACAGTCGTTTTAATCAAATCGCGACCCAGCTGATGTTAGTGTTTGCATAGTACATACATGCCGATATGTGTGTCAAGATCCCAAATGTGTTATTGGAAGTTTGATCATACATCTTAGCCAGATCCAGAGCGACACGGTAACAAAGATCCCCAAAAAGCACCTCACGTGCAAAAACCTTGCGCCAAGTACATTGATGTAGTCATTACCTCAAAAAAATTGACTTCCCTCAAGAAAAGGATTGAAATCAGACACTACCGCCAAGCATCATCACATCGGAAACATAGAAAAATGAAAATGAAAAGATATAAAAAAAAATTTGGAGGTAGTGGTACTCGGCGGGCCGATATTTTATATCACTACAGGATTATTGACATAGTTCAATTGCTGTTTCCTCATACTTGTCTACAAAAGGCCCGCCAAGTACCACTGCCTCCAATGAGACTGTGGAGCGAAAAATAGTCTTAACGAAAAGTCTTAATCTGACGAAGTGAAACTCGCCACTTCGAAAATGAAAAAATGCATAACTCAGCTTTCAGTGCACCGATCATGCTGAGTTTGGGCTTAAATTAAGGCATTTTCAATCAGCATTCTCAACATAATACATCAAATATCGGTATATTATGGGAGACGGTAGTATTCATCAAATAAGATTCCCCCACTCCACCTAGATTGGGTCCTTGCGGTAAAGAGACACGGTCGTCGAGCGCTCACTGCATTTCTTGAATCTACTTAGCGCGAGACTCTACCGAGTCTCTTGATACTGTACTTTGTGAGATAAGGTTGCAGATATAAGTAAATACTGACGGTGTGAACCCGGTAAGTGAACAATTTACTCCTACACTGAGAAGAAAGCTAACAATAAATCTAATCGTCTCATTACTTTGATAATTGCTTTCGAGTCGGTGAGAAATAAGAATTCTCACGGCGGACAGAAGCGCGTGCGAGCCGTAGATGACGTCGGAGCACGCAATTTGCATAAACAAATGCGCGTAACTCCGGAACTAACCATCCGATTTGGAAAAACAAACAATGAATTGTTCATTAAAACATTAGGAATAAAAATGCTAGAAACAATTTTTCTCGTAAATATGATAGTTTTTTCGAAAAACGTCATTTTTGTCAGAAGAAGACTGAAAATTATTAGTAACAATGTGTTTGCCTAACTTTATGAGAAGAACACCGACGGATTCGGATCCCGCACCCCCGAAATCATTTGAAACACCCTAAACGGCTCCGGACCTAACATACTATAGGACAAGTATTCGGAATCTTAGAAATATTAAATATTAAATTGCGTTACAGCAAAAATCATGAATAATTTATCTGATGGAATATAATCGTGCTTTGAAGGTCTCTGAAAGTTTCAACGCAAAGATAAGTGCCGATAAGAATGTTTATTCTAACTTGAAGGCAAAACATTTTTTTATCCGCGCAATCACCTGGTCAACGCTGACTGGTCAATACTGCCAAACTTACGTTTCTTGGTGGTTGGATGTTCTATTTTATCGCCTGGCATTGACCACCACTACCAACGACTGTAACCCAATATCTAAATAAACGCAGTATCAAGGTTGGTCTGCAATCTTATGGCGTATAATATCCGAACGGACACAAAACTATTCTATCCAATGGCGTACGTCATTGTCTGACATGTTTGCTACAGATCTGCCAACTCGCTTACACACTCTCCGGGTTTCGTTATGGCACACGGTTTTGTGGAGATAGGCTTCTTCTTGCGATGACCTTATACACCCGTATTCTTAATCTACAGTCGCCTTTGACCGGCAAGCAAATCTGTAAGTTTTAAGCAAATAAACGTACCCAGTACCCACTTAGTTTTATTCAGTTCAACTCCATGCTTTCGTATCGGATGGTTGTTTGCGGTTGACTCCTCATTTTTGAAGTTCCACATTCTGTTAAAAATCTCGCAAAGGTAACACATTCAAATATATTGTTTCTAACGGGTTACGCTTAGGTAATACTGCTAACTGCACTGTGCAGGTGAAGTGCAGCATTTTCTATATATGAGGCTTTGCACGTCCACGATTTTTTTAATTGTACGCTAATTTCTTGGTGTCTTCAGGGATCCCGAAAAACATGTTTGGAGAACTTGTCAAAGTCCAAAGTAAAAATGTCATAAAGCTACTTATTATATTAGAAATGATTGATTTTCACCGATTTGTATTTTCGCATAATTCTGTCGCACTAGATCGGAAAAAATCAAATTATTTGACACGTGTTTTCGAAAGGCCTTTCCCGCTCTTTTACGTAAAAGCGTCTCCACCTCAGTGTCCATAATTTTCGTGAGATCGAATTGATGATAAGATTACCAGAAATAACATACTTTTATTCCAAATCTTATAATAAGTGAGTGAACATTCCTTGAAGCGGAATTTGAATAGTTATTTGTATGGAAAAATGAACAGCTATTCGAAGTTTCCAAATATACTGTGTTCAGTTTCTCCAACTTTGAACTTTGTTCGTGAGATAAAAGAAAGAAGATAATTGACCGCGATGAGGAGTTACCAGTCTGACAAAGAATCAAGCTTCAAATATTCTCAACAGCTGTAGAACTCAATAACTAATACGATTCTGAAATTTTTCAAAACTACTTCAACGAATTTTATTCTAATCGCTGACTACCTTCGGATTGACTATTTTCTGGAGATTATCAGACGAGACAATATGAAATCATAATAATATTGGGCACTTTCCAGTATGCTGATTTATTCGCGTTGTGAAAATCTATGTGCAAATTATTCAGCAACTAGTTTCACGTTGAGTTGAAAATTTATAATTTGTCTTACAGGCGTTATGATGATTAAGCTTTTGGTACTGACAATCGCTATTCACGCTGCAGCCGTGGCTGAAGAGGCTGGTGCTGGTGATGGTGGACTTCAGACTATAGCTGAGACTACTGGTCAATTTAGTAACAATTTCCTAAAGGTATACGCGTGACTGTTGATGATCGTGTAATCACAATGTGCATCAACCCTACGTTAGTTTGGTCAAAAAAACAACGCCTTAGCTCATATTGCGTTCTATATTCTGTAGGTACAGGTAAGAATCCTGTATTATTGTCTAGCAATGTTTGTAAAACAATTTTATCACTATGTGCCTATAGCAATACGATGGACAGAAGAGAATTTGACGGGGGTAGAAAAAAGGGATAAGGAATTAACTAGTTGTTTATTTAACGTTGAAACTTGAATAGAAAAGATAATTAAATTGCTCATATTGTGGATTGCGGTTCACATATTTTCACGTTCATTGACGAGGAATCACCTCAATCCAGAGATCTTTGGGTCCCGTGGCAAAACCCGGCATCCTATCTTGCAGGGAGGACGGCTCGCCATCCACAAATGAAAAGTCAAAATTTTGAGCCAGAGTTCCGAATGTGAGGAACAAAAATTGTCTGGCGAATGTCTCACCGGCACAGAGTCGTCCTCCTACACATAAAAGGATAAAAATGACAAGTTAATCGAAAGTGAGCTTCATGCACGCATGGTGACTGTACTTTATAAGCAGTCGAGCAATTGTTCGATCCGAGAGAAAAAAAATGTGGTGTGTCTTTTTCGAAAGTGGAATTTTGAGAACGTAGAGTACTGACCTGCCCCAAAGGGTAGCGAGTGGTCTTTTCCGAGCAGTCCATTCTCGGTCAGAAACCTTTCTGGTCGAACGTTTTCGGGATCTCCCCAGAATTCAGGGTCGTGGTGCATAGAATGGAGGTCAGTTATCAGCACAGTATTTGCAGGAATATCAAAGCCGCAAAGTTTATCGTCTTTGATAGCTCTGTGAGAGATTGACCAAGGAGTCATAGTATCTGCTCGCAAAACTTCGCGGATAGTTGCTTCGGTGTAGGGAAGACTGAAATGGAAAAATGAATAACGGCGAAAAAATGGTTCTAGATTTAAAAATTTGAAATGATTTCACGTCTTACTTCACTCTGTCGTTCAGTGTAACGACTCGATCTCTTCCGACTACCGCGTCTATCTCATTTTGTACTTTCTGCATTATGTGAGGATAGTGCATCATGTATTTAATGAATCCAGTCACACCCCATGGATTCCCGGTTAGTGCTGGAAACATGAGGTCTGTTCCTACCAGCAAGAGCTGTTCTTCGGAGAAGGTTGATGATTCGTCGTTTTCTTTCAACTTTGTGATAGACGTATCGAGGAAGCCTCTTTCCGATTCGGCAATGAACGAGCCCTCGTTCGTTTTGAAACATTTCTGTGCAACAGAAAGAAGGTGATGTGCATTGATAATTGAAATTTAAGTTTCATGCAAAAAATAAATGAACAAATAAATCGTCAGCTCACCTTGACGAAGTTTGTGACTCCCATCGCGCCTTTAATGAATCCCGGAAATGCAAAACCGTGAGCGATATGACGGAGCCAAGGAGTCATAAAAATTGCACCTCCGGTTGTGTCACTGTTTCTCAGGAATTGTCCCGCTGCCTTCGCAACTCCTCGAAGCTTTTTGTGCTCTGATCTGGGTTCTCGTTCTCCGGTGTATATCGTTAGAAAGAAATTAGTGGCAAGAGGGTATAAAACATCGGGGAAAAAAACTTTTCCATCCTTCATCAGGCTCTGCAGCAGTAAAATATTTGCGATTATATCGCGTCAATGATTTGACATTCACATATGGTATAACAGCAGTTTGTAAATGTTTCTCTTACTCGTTCGTCGTCATTGATCGGGCCATTTTTTAAAGTATCTACCAGGGTACTTAATTCCTCCGCAAAATCGCTTTCGACTTTGTCCATTCGTCGCCCAAATCCAAAATCCCTCATGTGTCTCAGAGCAAATCTTCTCTGCTCTTTCCAGCTGGGTCCATCATTAAAGAAGATACCTGTTCCGGAAAACGATTCAGTAACCATTGAACTGCAGTTTGGGTTGCATTGATTCAAATTTTTCAACAACTTTTAATATAAATTCGATGCTTCGTATCCGAGTATAAAAGCCATCAAATGACCACTGATATGCGCTCAAGCATTTAGCACATGAGGTCAGCGATAACAAGTATGAGATGAATACTTACGTTCCACAGTAATTTGTGCAGTCATGCAATTTTTCGATAAAACTTAGAGTACTCTCAATTCCCATCAGCTTTTTTTTTCTTTTTTTTCTCTTTTTCAATTCATATTTATACCTTTTTGCGACATACTGACCTAATTTCTTCCCAAAAGCTCTTGCTTTAGCTACGTATGCCTCGCCCAATCTTCCATCGAAATTCTTATTCTTCAATAATTCCTTCACACTTTCGTAATCAGTTGCAATTACCGTGAAATAATCACCCAACCAACAGCTGACCAATTTGGATTTGTATTTTTTTGTATAGTACTTAATCGTTCTATGTGGAAAGGTGTAGTCTCCCCAGAGAAGAAACCAGTAGCTCCCCCAAATCGGGAGCCGAGGCAAACCTGCAGCATTGTTAAACATTACAGCAAAAAGTTGAGATATAAGTGATTCCCTGCACTAGCGAATATTAATAACAAAAAATTTGATAGATCTTTGTCCAATCATCAATCAATCTACTGACTGCACCGTCTTGGCGCTGTAGAGTGATATATTCAGAATTATAATTCGAATACTAATTTGAATATTAATTTATAGCATGCATTCTCACCTGGTGGTACGTTCCTCGTCGGTTTGTCGAATACGAAATGATAAAACTTGTTCAATAGAATTATCAGCAGAACTACGGACACCAATGCCACCAGCATGATGGTAGCGAGTACGATTCCTCGGTTGCCAAAGAGTGTTATGAATGACCGAGTTGCGTTCTTTTCAACGCTCAAGAAATCTCTGGCACCAGTGACGGATTCAGATACTGTCCCACCCAGGGTGACGTATGCAGTAACTCTTACAATCATCATTGACGGATATTAGAATAAAAAACTACAGACTCCCGGAGTCCGCATAATTAATTCGAGCTCTTGAACTATGGCGCATAAGTCAGAACGCGTTATAGATTTTTATCGACATGTCATGATCTATGCCCATATTACTCCCATGTTGAATACAGTGGTCTCTCTATAATCCGGCACTTCGCCAATCCGACCTCTCCTGCAGTAGCCCGACGCTTTGAGACGGGCGAAAGTGGGAAACGTGAAAGGAAAAATAAGTCAATGCATGTCGGTGTCAGTGTCCTTGGCAGCTATGCAAACTACAGCAAAATGCAAAATCTTGTTTCCCAATTTTTTGTTCACAACGCTAATCTCCATTTTCATAGATTTTGTTGCATTTTGTGTCATGAACATATTACAGGTATTGCTAGTGTTTTTATGAATGAACCTCCACTAATCCGGCGTTTTCGTTTATCCGGCAGTCCTCTGATCTGATATATGCCGGATTACTGAGAGACCACTGTATCTAAATTTCTACAATATTTATGTACATCACCAAACCCGAGAAACATCGCAATATCCACGGGAAAAATTAGGCAATACTTTATGTAAAACAGCCCATGAGGTGTCGTATAATCCGCCACACAGTCTGCAGCTAATTTTGAGAACATACTAACGAAGGCTTGATCGTATTGACTTTAAAAACAAACGAACCACCATCGAGGATCATTACTACATTTACTGAATTCAGGTCGTGGCTAATGATAATCCTGGAAACTTGATTACCTCGCCATTGAGCGCTCAAGTGGTGCTGGCCATGGCTGCATACGGAGCTGGTGGCACAACTGCATCGCAAATGCGTTCAGCTCTTTTCATTCACAGTGACAACGAATCTGGCCAATCTGGTTATCGGTCCATCATTGAACGCTTAAACGTAAGTTACGCAGAGAGTTCATTAATGTTACATACTGTGATGTTCGTTGCCGATGTCAATCGTGCTGACCAAACACTAATAATGTGAGGGTGTGAGAAAACTCTTCATGCCTTTTTGGTTTTTATGCTCTGATGATTTGGGGACTTTATGATTCAGACTGTAATAGGAGTTGAACTACGTCTCGCCAATAAGATATACATAGCATCTCAGTTTGTTGTGAAACCTGGATATAAAGAATTGACTGCTGAGAAATTCTCGTCTGCAAGCCAGGAGTTGGACTTCAACAGACCAGCGGCAGCTGCAACCACCATAAACACCTGGTCTGAAGAGCAAACCAATAATCGCATCAAAAATGTGATTTCCCCTGGTAAATTTCATTACAGTACAGAATTTATTGGAATAAATCACAAATTTGTTGTCGATTCGTTGGATATCCACATTGATTGAAATCTTTTATCAGCCACGAATTAAATGTGTTTCACAGAGGACCTTGGTCCCGATACGAAGTTGATATTAGTAAATGCAGTCTACTTCAAGGGTAATTGGAAGAATAAATTTGATCCACTTTCGACGGAGGATAGACCTTTCCACGTTGACGAGAATACTACTAGAGATGTACCTACCATGCTCATCGAACATAGATTCCGATATGGGGATCTAACACAGATTGGGGCGAGGTTCATTGAACTACCATATCAGGTATAGAGAGAACACATACCCAATTCCACTGATTCGTGCTCTATAAATCGTTTGGACTAATCGTAGCGCAAATATTACATAAAACCTCAAATAGAAAATCCAAACTGATTCAAACATATTAAATCGGGGTATAAAACCGTTTTCGCGTGTATGAGGTAACACCTTTTAATAGGACAGTATGAATGAAACATATATCTTTGGATTGTGTACAATTATATTTCACGGAGTCTCGCAAAAAAAATTTAACAGATTACAATGATCCATTTTTAAAGTGATCATCGGGTTTCCTAATGCTGATTCAAGACTCAACAAGATTGATTAATTGTTTGTCTTCCAGGGTAACCAGTTCAGTATGATCATAATTCTACCAAATGAAGTAAATGGGCTGAGAACAGTTGTGGACAATCTTTCGCAAGTGAATCTAACAAGAAGCTTACAGCACGAAACTCCCCGTAAAATAAAATTATACTTACCAAAATTCAAAATCGAAACTACCTTGGATCTCCAAGAGACTTTAGAAAAGGTAAAGTATAAACTTGATAAGAGCGTTCAAATATGACGTAAGAAATTTATGAGTGTGAAGGAGTGAGGGATTCGGAAATAGCAAAAATTGTATGTCAACAGAGAATTTCGTCGAAGCGTTCAAGATCTCATGCTTGTTTCTCATCCGGAATCGCTACATAGAGTCTCTGATAGCAACTGCCAAAAACACTCTCGTCTTCCTTGTTCGTGTTCTTGTTTATTCTTCTTCCAAGTATTTCAACCAACTTTACAGGACAATAGGTGTCTTCTCTTTCGTCTGATTTTCTTCATATGCTCCTACCACTGAATACCTACAAAACATCGACATTTTTATACGATAGTGTAATCTCATCTCATCTCATATAACGCGTCCTCTCATTCCAGCTGGGAATGACCGACATGTTCACGGATCATGCGAACTTCTCTGGGATAGCTGATACTCCACTACAAGTCGACAAGGTCATTCAAAAGGCATTCATTGAAGTCAATGAAGAAGGTAGCGAAGCAACTGCTGTGTCAGCCGGTGAGTTGAAGTCTTTCGTAGATTACCTATTATATCGATACGCTGCTTACCAAAAGTAGCACGTTTCAGATTTCTTATGAACTAACACGTTTCGGCTTTTTACGAAGACCGGTATGTTTCGGCTTTCGCCGCGAAAACTAATACACGTTTCGGTTTTCGCCGCAAATACTAGCACGTTTCAGTTATTGCTACAAAAACTAGCATGCTTCAGTTATCCCCGCGAAAACTATCATGTTTCGATTAGTGCTACAAGAATTTTCTAAAGATTTATGCGGCGTGCGGTAGTTGAATTGAAAGTCAATTTGCGGATGTAGGAGTGCGTTTCTTCGCGGTGAAATCCGAAACGTGCTAGTCTTCGCGGCGGAATACGAAACGTGCTGGTCTTCGCGGCGAAAACCGAAACATGATAGTTTTTGCGGTGAAAACTGATAGTACATGCTGGTCTTCATGGTGAATATCAAAACGTGCTAGTTTTCGTAAGAAATATGAAACGTGGTATGCACTTTTGGTAAGCAGTGTCGATATGACGCTGCCCATGAATCATTGAAGCACCTTCACCGGTCTTGTCTTTTATCGATCACAAATTGCATCCGTTCGGGTGCACCATACATTGCATCTTCTTGATAATAAATGTCAGCTTTTGTGTGGCGCGATTTACAGCTCTAAGATGATTTCAATATTTTCAGAACTGTTCGCTGGTCGAAGTTTTATCCCATACATTAGACCTCCACCAACCTTCAAAGTTGATCGACCTTATCATTACACGATATACCACCGCAGCACTGGAATACCCCTGTTCAGTGGAATCGTTGAACAACCAAATATGGCATAACTTGATAATGATCTGTAAACATTAGCATGGAACTAGCATTGGAATTATATCTTTTTCAGCTCTGTGCAGAGTTTATGCACAAGGTTCTTCACGATCAAATCATCTGTTATAATTGAATGAGGCGTATCCTATATGCTAAATATGCATGTCCTTAATATAATAGAGTGGTCCAAAAAAAACATTTTTTTTTTCTCTTAAGTGCTATTGTCTCAAAACCTTCTTTTAGGTATAAAAAAAATTCCCTCCAAAGCGCAGCTTGATATCTCAATTCTCCACTAAGCTCAATGAATTTTTATTTTTCCATTTAAATAACACGTAAGAAATTTTTTTTTTTTCGTTTTTATCCGCTAAAACTACGAGAATTTTTTTTTCTGAATTTCTCATCAATTATTCTTGTAGGAAATTTAATTTTCTACGAAAAAGTCCTGAAGTAGTTTTTTCGTCATCTTAACGGGTAAAAAGTTATTAAGCTTCAAATACTTGCTACTTAGTAAATTTTAAGGAAGATCGTTTCAAAGCAACTTTTTGAAGATATTTTTGAAGAAATTTTTTTGGTGACTGCAGGTATTTATTTCAAATTATTTTTTTTTTTTTTTTTTTTTTATTTCCAAAAAGTTGCTTTGAAACGATCTTCCTTTAAATTCTCTAAGTAGCAAGTATTTGAAGCTTAATAACTTTTTACCCGTTAGGATTACGAAAAAACTATTTCAGGACTTTTTTGTAGAAAATTAAATTTCCTACAAGAATAATTGATGAGAAATTCAAAAAAAAAAATCTTCGTAGTTTTACCGGATAAAAGCGAAAAAAAAAAATTTTTTACGTGTTATTTAAATGGGAAAATAAAAATTCATTGAGCTTAGTGGAGAATTGAGATATCAAGCTGCGCTTTGGAGGGAATTTTTTTTATACCTAAAAAAAAGTTTTGAGATGATAGCCAAAAACATTTTTTTTTTTGACCACTAATGTATAAGAAAGTATCAATATATTGTTACATTGGGTAAGATCACCCATATTTCATTAATTCTATATGATAGAAGACCTCTTATAAAATATAAGAACCTCGGTTGCTGCGTCAACAAACATTATTGTAAAACAAATCAGTCTTGCTCTAGCTTATCACTAGTGCGGACTTGTATTTCATAATATATAACCAATTTTCTCAATTTATATAATTTCACTTTGATTCACTTTATTTCCCTCGGGAACCTACTATTAATTCATTTTCATTGCAAAACACATTTTGCAAGAATATTATAGAAAGAGTCTGGTTATCTTAATTCAATATCACTAATTATAGGCAATATTTCAGTGTTAACTATGATATTTTATACACAGTCCGACTAAAGACATCTCTTCTTATTAGCCTATCTGTGAGTACTGTTTGAAATCAAAGAGCAATTCTCTTTCATCAGCCCATGACAAGAAATAAAAAATTATAAGATATATTATATATAAGATATAATATACAGGGTGATATTCCAGGGACATCTCAGTACTGCAAGTCTCAGAAATTATCGTCAAAACTTGATCAACGCGATCGTAGCCACCGATCGTCGATGAGAAATAAAAGGAAAGAAAAATCCACGGCCACGATCTGTGGCTACGATCGCGTTCCAGACGTAGGGTAAAGTCGGGAGAGATGCCCCACCTAAGCAAAATGTTTTTTGAAAAATCACGTGTTTGATGAAAAAATATTTTTATTGCACGAGGTTACTACGTAAAGCTTTGGTAATCATTTATCACGAAAAAGAAAAATAATTTTCATCTTGATGTTATTGAAAAGTACGATATATAAATAAAGTGATTTGGCCATCTCACCCCAGGGGTATGGGTGAGATGCCTCACCTATGTGGGTAAGATGCCCCAGGCGGGAGAGATGGCCCCTGCTGGTAAGTTAATATATGGAAATGTTTCATTTACGCGCTTTAGATTTTTCAGCACGCTTTTCCTTTCTTCCGCACGCATTGCACTTGGCAGCATACATGGTACAGGTTTCATGCATCCACTTTTCGCAATCAATACATTGCACCCAGTCGACCTTTTTCTTTGTGTCCCGATAATTTTCTGAGCATTCGACGCAGTGATCTTCATAGTCACTGATATAATCTGACGATTCTTCATCAGAAGTGCTACGTTTGCTTTTTTTTTTGTTAGTTTCCTTCTTTATTTTCATTTCCTTCTTTATTTTCATTTTTGGTACCGTTTTTTCTTTGGCGAGCTTATTGTCGCTATTCTTATTTTCCTTCTCAGCAAGCTTCGCATGTTTGCGCCGCGATTACTTTCGTTCACACCCTTACCCTTTTTCAGTTATGTTGCGAAGAAAATTTTGGGCTAGCCCCCCAAAATTAGAATTTCCCGGTCATTTTTTTTGCGATCGTTTGCGTTTCGTTTGCGCATGTTTGCGCCGTGATTACTTTCGTTCACACCCTTACCCTTTTTCAGTTATGTTGCGAAGAAAATTTTGGGCTAGCCCCCCAAAATTAGAATTTCCCGGTCATTTTTTTTGCGATCGTTTGCGTTTCGTTTGCGCATGTTTGCGCCGTGATTACTTTCGTTCACACCCTTACCCTTTTTCAGTTATGTTGCGAAGAAAATTTTGGGCTAGCCCCCCAAAATTAGAATTTCCCGGTCATTTTTTTTGCGATCGTTTGCGTTTCGTTTGCGCATGTTTGCGCCGCGATTACTTTCGTGAATAGTTCTGAGTTAATATACGACGATTTTTCGTTCATGTAAACTTGCGATCCTGGTGGTAGTCCATCTGAGAATTCGGGCTTTTGGCGTTTGCCCTTCATGACTAACACCGGAGGAAGGAAAGTGCCTTCTGCGTTACAGCATGCAATAACCGTTACATTTTCTCCTCTTTCAGTTGATGTTAGTACATGTACGACTTTCGCGCCTTTGGTTACGACTACTTTTCCAGGTTTGTTATTTAGTTGCATACCAGATTCATCCATATTATAAATGTTCCCCGGTTTATTGAAAGAATCATACTTGATGAAGACTTCTGACAGCAAGTTGAAAAACTGGTTCACTTCATCTCTGGACATTCCCTGACCACGTGCCAAAGACAATCCCTCGGCTTGTCTAATACCTAATTCTTTATTACGTTCAAGAAACGAAACAAGCCAGTCGCGCCCTGCACACTTCGTTTCTTCATTGAATTTATGTTTCAGTCCAAGTTTCTCGGAAAACTGATACGCAAGGCATCGTACGGTCATTCGGTCAGGCGCGAACCCAGAAGACTCAAGTCTCTGTATGTGTTTTACGAGACGTTTCTCATTTTCGAGACCAAATAAACCTTGTGGTCCGAGGGGTAGCTTTTCAAAATTGCCGGAACTCCTTCGACGGCATAGGGTTCGTTGCGGTATACTATAGTATCTTGAGGCCTCGTTAATACCTATCTCATTGGCATTTATTCTTCGTATAGCCTCTCGTAAATTATCCGCAGACCACTGCCCTCGCTTAGAGGAGATTTGGGTATTTTTTCTGATATACTTCCTGGGCATACCTGGAAATACATTTGGCCTTCTAACAAGTGCTACATTTATCCCTCCCGTTCAGGGTCAGATGCCTTTTCTATGGTTAGTTTCGTCTTCGTCGACATTACGAATGCAATGTTAACCGTACATATCATCCAAGTATCTAACTATATGCATGCCTATTCTCATAACACACTATTAAATAAAAAACGAAATTACAGCGAGAAGAATATTTCGAGTGCTTACCTGCAAAGTCCTTATTTCGTGAAAAAAAAAACTTTTTTAATTGCGCGCTTGTGCTTTCTCTTTTGTATTTCGGGTACGAATAATAACTGCGTAATTCAGTGGCAACAAATGAACATTTGTTTGGTGCGGCAACTATCCCGCAATTATTTGGGGCATCTCTCCCGATTGGGGAGAGATGGCCTTTTCGTAGTCACCTCCGTCGTAGTAGGCGTTCTGAAGTTAAGGTTGACACTACATGACCTTCAAGTACCTATCTGAGTCTACCCATGCCCATAGTACCTTTTAGTTATTGTTAAATAGTCAGATCTACCGCATAAATAATATACAAAGTTACAGCAACGAAAATGGACTGAGTACTTACCAGTAAACTACAATTTTCATGAAAATGATCGGTTTTTTTCGAGCGTTCGTGCGTGCCTTCTGTCATTTTAGGTACAAGGAACAGTAAAAAAAATTCAGTGGCGGTATCTGACCATTAATTTATTAAATATCGAATATCGGCCATCTCTCCCACTGAGGCATCTCTCCCGACTTTACCCTATAAGTGTTCTTAGCGATATTCCAGAAACTATCAATCGAGTTTATATGCCGGGAATCCCTGCTCATTTCGACCTGGCGCTGATCCTTGACCGGTTTAAATTTGTTATACAATTTTTGAAAAGGAGTATATTGATCGACACAATTTAAAAATCTGAAAAATTTATGAAAAATCCTGTATCAGATATCAACATTTTTAAGCTTATAAAGCTGGAGTGGAAAGATTCTTGCCCCTCATTTTTTTCAAGCCTTTTCCGAAAAAAAAAAAAACGTTGAACAAAATTAGAAGCGGGAGTTATTTTACTAATGGATGGTAATTGCTGAAACATTTTCATATATCACACCGAATATTAGAAATTTTTTCCAGATTTTTCGCAAGAGATTTCCAAAATCTGGCGTGATATACGAAA
The DNA here is from genome assembly GCA_963992785.1 of Tenthredo livida. Classification (NCBI taxonomy): domain Eukaryota; kingdom Metazoa; phylum Arthropoda; class Insecta; order Hymenoptera; family Tenthredinidae; genus Tenthredo; species Tenthredo livida. The sequence goes on from OZ023073.1 coordinate 10,445,646, forward strand.
ATGTTTCCAGTAATATGTATCAGTGCAGTCGATAAACGAGATTAAAAAATAAGGTTTAACTTCAATTATTTAAATAATTACAACTGTAACAGTATGTTGTTAAAATGTTATAATATTTTACAAGTATCCAAGTGTATTACATGCGGTATTTTATTCCTTAAACTTGGGAGATTAATATTGAAAATAATGAGAAAAGTCATGACGGTAGCTTGTCAGTCATACGAGCTTGTGTATAAGAACTTCAAAAACGTCATACATATTTAAAACCATGTTTCTCAGGAACTAGATGGTGGATCGTTTTCAAATTTTGAGAACACACCAATAAAGTATTCATTTTATATATACAGGGTGAGTCTCTTCGAAGGTCCAAAATGACTTACCAGACTTACTCATGGCGAAGGCACTCATTCAGCCAATCAGGTAAAGAATTATCCGAGTGGGGATGATTAATCACGAATCACGGCGTGTCTTTGCCGCAAGTAAGTCCCACCCATTCGGGACCTTTGAAGATTCTCACCCTGTATATACGGAGTTCCAAATCTTAAGCTTGGAAAATTCATTTTACGTAAGATTCGCTCGAACCTCCTTAAGGGCACAGCAGATCGGCGTCTGTTGCGATAACTGGCGCTAGTAGCTGCAGGAACTTGTCGAGGGGGCACAATACTTCGCATCCTGGTATTTGTTTCGCGACGATTTCCGACGGGATGCCAGAATAATGGAGTACCTATAGGTACAGAGTTGAAAGAAGAAAGGAGATGAACGTTGAGTTGCTTATGGTGCATCAGAATCTGGGTGGAGATCATTCAGTTGTCAATTACTGCCGACCCACCTTGACAAAATACTCGTTCTCCTGTTGCCAAATTTCGATAATCACCGCGCTCGAGTAAGCGGGTACGTGGGGCTCATAGATTCCGAGTGTTAACTGCAGACCAGCAACATTCATGTCGTGGCCGCTGTAGAGGTACAGCTTTCTGCCTTCGTCGAGAGTTCCGTTTACATAACTGACTGCATTATCAGAAATCTCACGCAGTAGCGTACCTAGATGATGGTAAAAATTGATGATGAACATAAAGTCATCCGGATAGTACGGAGGTCTTAAACAAACACTTTCAATATCCCATAACAATTAGGTGATAAGATCATGCTATTTAATTACCTCCATTTATTCTTTTTAAATAGTCGTTGTAGGAATATAGCTGGTAGTAGAGACTGGCAGCGTCTAGAAGTTCGCCGTTTGGGTAAATCTCAAACACCCATTCCGGTAGCGTCAAGTTTGCCGATCTTTGTCCGTCGAAGATGAAATAGAGATTGTACAGTTCACGAGTGCCATTGATTGTCTGGCCAGTGAGCTTTTCGAGAGATTTCATGAGTCCATTAAACTTAGCAATCTTCTCTTTTACCTCGGAAGTGTTCTTAACACGGTCATATTCAGTGCTGCACCTGACACAAGACGTGAGGGATGAACGTAGATACTACTCATTTCATCCAGTATGGGATTTGGATATCATTTTGCATAAGAAAGAATAACGCACTGAACGCATACGTATGGGAAAAAATGCATATCCTCACTCTTAGGCGAGTATATAGTTGGAATTGGCTGCCAGGGTAACTGATGGTTCCATTCTTGACTGGGTACCGGTGGATAAAGAGCACTTAGTATCAACTGCAGTGACATTTTTGTTCTGTCATAGTCCGAGCTGCGGGCAACAAGAACCGAGGGGTCGTAGATGGAACCCAGAAAATCGGCATACCGCGATTTCAGGACTTTCCCTAACTGATATTCTCGCCGTTTCCCTTCCTATATTTGATTGAAACTATTAGGCTTCTTCAGTGCTCCTATAGTAGATACAGGACCGAAACAGTAGAAAAAGTTCCGAAAGTGTTACAAAACATTTTTTCTCACCTCCGGGCCGAAAGCGACAACTTTCGTCCCGCTGCGCGGAACGAAGTTCCCGTTTTTCGGCTCCGTCGATGCGAAAAATCGTATATACTCCTCGGGCAGTAAATAAGAAAGCCCCAGATCACATGTTTGTCGACCTCGGCTTCGCCTCGGACGACAATTACATGTGATCTGAGACCTTCCTTATTTTACTGCCCTAGGTATGTAATATACTATTCCATACGGCGTGCGCAAAGTTCGATTTTGCATAAAATTCAACTTAACGCGCGCTGTGTTGAAAAATGAAGTTCGATACACGTGCGAAAGATGCTCCTCGACTCGTGTGATTGTCACCCTCGCTACACTCGGGCGAAAAACTTCGCACTCGTCCGAGAATCACCACTTTCGCACTGGTATCGAAAAGTACTATTGTACGGAAATGGGAGTAGTCTGCACGGGAGAGAAACGAGCCAATTGAATGTGAACTTGATAGGGGCGAGCATTGCTAGTCGCCCCTGCCTGAATACCTACACCGATTGCGAATACTCACGTTTGTTAGGCCCCCTCGTCCGATTGGATAGTACGTATAATTGGCGTACGGGTCATTGAGATAAGAAGTTCTGCTACTAGGTGTTCTATCACCGTGTCTGAAAACCTAGAAAGAAATGAAGTTATTCTTACGGATTTGTTAATCGATCATTGTCGTTTGTCGAGTCAATTCACTCTTAGGCCTGTATCAATGATCAATTCTCAAGTGATAAACTCAGCTGAAACTATAGTCTTGGGTGTGAATTATATAGTTCAATAGACGCATCTTGAGAGTTTTTTCGAAGGCTGAAATTGAGAAGAGATCAAGTAGGGGCGTTTCTGGTGATCAATGCTTGAGACTTGTCTCATGCGGTACATAACGATTTTTTCGGGGTCGGTTGAAACGTTTTATCCCATGTATTATCATAAGATTCGATTAAATCTGTCAGTGTAGAAGCCGCAGGATAACATTACAGGATTCTACTTACGACATTGACTAGTCTCAGTTGCGGTTCGGTAACTGTTCCCAGGACGATGGGAAGGACCTGCATCGTCAAAAAAATCGCCACTGGCAAAAAGTCGGTCATTTCTTGCGTTTCTAGACCGTGCTGTAATATTTATACTAGATTTTTCTGAAAAAATAACGTTTTCATTCGTGTAATTGTCAAAATTTAGTGGCTCTTTTCTCTTCTAGTTCTAAATGTCCGAATATATTAGGGTTCCATACCAAACGAGGAATTCGTTATTCATATCCGCTACAATTTTTTTTTTTTGTTTTCCAATTTGACGAAATCGAAGGTTTCGTTTGAAGAAAAATTCGAAAGAAGCTACAGGTAAGGTCAGGAAAAACTGATTTCTGAAATTTTGTTATGGGTTTTTTTTTTTATATATCTTATAAAGCTCTGAGACTTTTTCAAAATTTCCAATTCTTTTTAATAATGAAGTAATTTCGGTGTTTCTCATTGATTTTGCGATCGGAATGAGGAAAAAATATTCTCATTTTTCTATCGCGTAGATTTTTATTTTATTTTTGTATACTTCAAAAATTCTAATTTCAACTTGAATTTTTTTTTAATCATCAAGTATCAAATAATTCGCAGTATAATAGCAATTCGAACTGATTGCTCGGTTCCTGATAAGATCCTACTACACTGAGAAAAAAAAGTTATTGAATTCATCAAATATTCATTGATTCAAATAAATGATTTTTTTCTATATTCGCGAAAGCATATTTAATCAAAACAACACCAGATGTAGAGTTAGATAGAGTAAATAGAGTATTCATTTCATTTCAAGAAAAAATAGTTTCAATCAACCATACAGATATTCAGCGACATCACTTACCGAGTTGGTCTATTAGTACAATATCTTGAGTCAAGTGTGTCATATCTCATGTTGAGAAAATGATATATTTAATCAAACGATACATAATACTTTAGATGGGATATTTTATTATTCTGAAGAAACATACCATAATATAAATTAAAATATAATCATAAGAAGTGACTGCTTATTAGAACCTAAAACAAGAATCAGTGATGAAATACGATGATCGTTTGGAAGAATGTCGTATTTTCACGCAACAACAAGATATTTTATTATTGTTAAGTAATTCACGTTTCTTACAATCGCAAGTTTATTATAAATAATAAAACATTTATACCCTGTAAAAAAACTGATAACTAATCAAACGAGATAATTTGTGTATCCAATAAGATATTTTTTGGTAACAAATAACATTTATTCACAGCAACGGTGATATTCATTTGAATGAAAATACGAGACATTCAAGCTGGACAATTATATTGTCATTGTAACACGAGAAACGTGTATTATACTATTAACGCATTAGAACAATCAAATGAAAATGATTATTTCACCGGTTGAACCAATAATGGTTTCATTGAGAAACGTTAGAGGTGCAATTGAATCATTGATAGAGTCTTGGCCGTTCAAGCGAATTCCAAATTCAATTCAATATGCCGCAATGGCTTGGTCAACCTTCGTAAGAAGGCATAAGTCCAACTTGTCTTGACTCTGAAGCCCATCGCTCCTGAGTTGGTTGGTTAATCAATAGGTTGGAGAGGCGCGAAGTTATGGTTGGCTCCACGCTGCTTCCTTAGCGAGAATGCTGGTACGGATTCGCCACGTTGTGGCCGGCCACAGAACTCACGTTTGAGCGCCTATATAATAGCACACCAGGTTTTTATCATTTTCACGCATTGATTCAAGCGAACTGATTGATTATTTACATACTTGATGATTTTCTCAAGTGAAAGGTGTTTTGTTGTTAGTGGTAGGATTTGGGGATTCACGTTAATGAAGTCGTTGCATTAAAGCAATATATTCTGTCATTCGTCATGAATATGAGATATTATTTCGTCTGTCACGTCTATAACGTTGTCGCAAAACAGAAATATTCTGGATAACAATTTTTTTGATCGTAGAATATTGGCAATCTTAAACGAATGATTCACTTCAATGAAATAACATATGTTTGGCACGACACAATATTTATTCACCACAAGCACTCATATGATTGTATTCACATACTTTTGAAAATGAATTTTAAGTATAAATGTACATTTTTCAAAAACGTGCATTTGATTGAAAATAGAATAATATTGATTTGATTTTATTCGAATAATCATTTGAATCAAGGGCATGTTGACGTATTGCATGATTACTCATTTCTTATTTAGTTGAAACGCAACATCGTATGGTGTACCAAAGAATATTTTTATCGCAATAAATATGAAGATTCAGACAACAAAAAGATGCTCTCCAATAGAAATAAAAATTTGATTCGTTACGCAATTGTACTTTTGAGGGTAGTAAATATGATTTTCACTCAACTACGTATTTATTGCATTGAATGAATATTTTCTTACACCGAATACAAGATTCAACCGTAACATAAATGTTTTGGCTAACTCTAGATTAGTACCTTCAATTATTTGTGGCAGTTGGATGAACGTCATCGACTCTCAGAGTCATTATTTGTTATGAATTAAATTAGGTTGGCTGCTCCAAATACACTTCTTGGCTTTAAAGACTAAATTTTTAATGATTTCAAATAAATGAACACTCGTCTCAAGCAGATAACACTCGAAGAAATATAACATTAAATCAATGCATGTGCTTTGTTGTTCCCAGTACCGCGTGATTGCGTGAAATAAAACAATGGTTGAATCAAGCGAATTGAACATCAAAGAAATCATTTGTTTGATTTAATAACTTTTTTTTCTCAGTGTACCTACGTATATCTATGTGTGATTTTAATTTGTTCATCATTTTTTGAATACACGTAACTGCTTGTATCATACATCATTATTACGCGCATAGATTAAATCCGAACTTACCTTGGACGCTGGAGTAATTGATAGAGTTCCTTGATTAGTCCGAAACAAGGCTGATTGAAGGTTTGCAGGTGATCAAGGTAAGTTCTATTGATGAATACCTTGATCTATTTCACTGGATATATTTCACATCTAATTGATAATCCTAGAAGGTTTCAAACTCAGGTTTCTAGAACAAATTGATTCGAGCATACGAATCTGTATGCGTTTTATCCACGGAGCGTATACAAGTTATTCTTGGTAAAGATCTGGCATTAGATACCATTAACGCACAATTGATCTTATCCTATACTATAACACAGTGACTGTAACACTGACGATTTCACGCTGAGATGTGGGTTTTGTAGAGATCTAGCGAATACAAAATTGGCACTGTGTTGTGGAAACTGGAAAGGGAGAAGATAAAGTGGGTGAAAAACGTATAATTCTGATAGAATCATGAGAAATCTTGGGTGTGGATATTCGTGAGATTTAGAGATATTTTCTGACCAATCGACGTTTAATATTAGACTAGAGTCTGAAACTAATAATTGACATAATATGTAATTCATACAGAAAAATTCACTGTATAATCAATTTAGTACATATTTCATTCACTTCATATTTTTTTACTGATACATCAATTCATTTTCCATCATCTCACCAAATATTTCAGTATATAGTAGGTATACACGTTCGGAGCCGGAAATCGATTATTCGATCCCAAATCCTTTATTCCACTTGCGATCCTTGTTCTTGAAATTCATTTCTAACTGGCGCGGCCTTCAGATCATTTCTAAACACCATCAGTATTCAATCTTGTACATTTTGATGGTAACACTCTGACTTTAGTAGATAAGCGGAAGGTCTCGACCAATCTACTAGAGTCAGTAGGTCAATCTGTCGCCTGATGTTTCGGCAATAGTGTTCTGACCTCATCAGAGGCTGTTTTGATAAATATGAACAGAACACGAGTGACGAAACGTCAGGCGATAGATTAACCTACTGACTTGACTAGATTGATCAAGACCTTGCTCTTGAATATCCGGTTCCTATCCGAAGAATCGATTATTTGCTCCCAAATCCCACAATTCCCTTATCATACGTGCTATACACGAATAAAACGAACGAAAATCGAAACGGATGAGCCCCCTGACAGATGTTGGAAAGCTTGACTATTGACCTATTGACCATTCTCACCAACATCCAATACTCGTTTTCACGTTACCCATCATTCATCTGGTAACGAATTTCATAAAAAGAATTCGGATCTTATCTTTGATGTATTACGTTCGAATGATTATCCACGTCCTTTGTTAGAAAAATACATACAAATAGAAATATAGCTACCCTGGCGAAAATGAGATGTGCAAAATATCGAAGCAAATGTAAGTTGAAACAGAGAAGTGTGACCGGAGTGTGAATTTGTTTCAATTTACATTTCCTACACGCTTTCTCACATTTCCTGTACATCTCATTTTCGCCAGGGTGAATTATGAATTCTTCTGATTCTAACGACAATGATGGTGAATGGCGATGCAGTTGACGCTAATAAACATTTAAAAAAGTTAGTTTCGGGACTATTCAAATCTCTAAACAGAACTTTTGCCAAGTACGACATCCAATTTGTGGGAAATAATGAACATCGTTTCGACGGCAGTATGGAAGAACGTGCTATCTCAAATGATGCCCGAAAAACGTGCTACCTCAAATTGTGCTTGAAGAACGTGCAATCTCGATGGGGGGGGGGGATGAAATTCCATTGATACGGCACTGGTATTTGACGTGTCTGGCGTATAAAAAGCACTGTTTTTCAATAGATCAATCAATTGTTTCAATTATTAACTTCCCGTATCTCTGTTTTCAGAGAAAAAAGGGAAGTTATTGTATTCACCCCGAAAATGAACAGTTGAGTTCACTCAATCTCCACGTTTTGAGGTTTAGAGAATCACATCCAATCATTTTCAGACAGACGTCTGTGTGCGTGTGTATGTATACACGTGTGTATGTACGTATGTCATGAATTTTTTTGTCCGACGATATCCCGAGAACGAGTTACCGGATTTCAATGATTCTGGTCTCAATCGACGCGGCTTTTCAAAACTTAGACTCTTTACTCCAGGCACCCCAAATTCCAGTTCCGTATCAACGAAAATATTGTCCCTGTCCGAGATAGCACGTTTTTCTGGCGTAATTTGAGATAGTACTGCCGTCGTCATGCGAAATACCTGAAATAATGAGGCCCAACGCAACACCAAGTTTATCGATACAAGAAAATGAGTTGTATTAACCCTAGGCGGGGCAACTTATTTTGTTCACCTTCTATCGGGCAACTGGGGTAGCGAAGTACCCCAAGCGTTTCCGAATGATGCACGCCTTTCTAATTGCAATAAGATACGATTCTTGTACGTCATTTGCTTCGTTATTGAATCAGGAAGACGATGGTATGTATTCAAAGCCCTTTCCTGCAAGAGAAAGTCGAGAAAAACTTGTTTAAAGTAACGAAAAGTGCGGCGAAGAGCTAAAAATGACTTTTTTCGAAGTTGGCTTGGGGCACCTCGAGACCCCAGTTACCCCGTCTAGGGTTATTTCCGAAAAAACCTATATGAGGACCACCCTGAAATGTATACACATAATTTTGTAAAAACTTTTGAATAGCTTATGAGGCAAGTTTAACATGGTTCTCCGGCTAGGCCTTCCAAATCTCATTGAATATTGCATTTTCATCGTCAGTATGATAAACAACGCCAAAGAAAATACACAGCAATTATTTGCTATTACCAGCTGAGTTGTACATCTGACGAGTGCGAATTTGTGGTTGTTCGAAATTTTGTTATTCATTGCTGTAAACTTGACTGAAAAACTTTGCTGCTCCTGTTTTATCATCACCCTTTGCAGTTTCAACTTCTTGGAATACAATAATGTAAATGTTGATATACGTCTAACTCAGAATTACGACAATAGAGAACCGCTGCTTTTTGTTAAAACATTCAAATTTCAAGATTTCAATTTTTTCCAAACTCGACGAGTCATCCTGATTTCCTAGCTTTACGTAGTAGCTCAAATATTTTATCTTATGCCCACGCGTGTTCCACACGTAATTTTTTCATTTTAATCAGGTACCAATCAGATAACTAATCTGACTGGGTAGAAGTCGAAGAATAACATTAGGGATTTCAACTCACCACATTGACTACAGTCTTAGTTGCAGCTGAGCCTGTTGACCTGAATCAAAAAAAAAAACTGCAACGAGCGGAAGGTGGAGTATATGAGTGGTTCTCCCGAAACAATCATTTTACATGTACCTTCCCATATCTTCTATAATATATATAATTTCATTGATTTTTTTTCAAAACATAAGAGTAAATTACATTTATAAAAATGTTTAAAAGACAGATTATTTATAAAAAATCGTATTCACCGGTTTTTTTCTGTGCAAGACCCCTAAAAGTCATTCCCCTGGCACGTACCTTTTACATTTTCGCGCATTCTCATAGGCTACAAGGGTACTCAAAATTGTTTAATGATGAAACTATGGATATTTCCGGAAACTAGTTAGTATTAATATCACTCTTCTGAAACCTAAAAAAAAAATATGTCACAGATGCGTCACAATATAACATAAAAGTTTGTACTCGAGTTGTTCCGTCATTCCTCTGGCCCTATGGAAATTAGTCAATATTCACGAAAACACACGGCGTTAGCTTATGATGTCTATCAGAACAGCGCGATCTCAATCTATTTCATCAAGCTGATCAATCGTTTATTCGACGTTTTGATTCCTTTCGTTTTTTTTCGTGGAGGCAAAGTGCCATAAGTCATTGTCACAAGCTGGCGCGTCATTCCCCTGGTAAGTGCCAAGTGTACATTTATGATTGAAATAAATCATTATATTTTTTTTCAGGTAAAACTATTGAGTATCAACTCACCGCCGCGTTATGAGATTAGAAAGACGTTGCATATCACGTAGCACATTCAAAATCGTCCAAATCGTCATTTCCCTGGGCGTCATTCCCCTGGGCGTGGACATCCAGGGAAATGACGAATCTCACAGAGTAATGACACCACCTAGTTTATTATTCATGAGTTGACATGAAAATTATTTTTAGTTCGATTTTAAATTTCGTTTTCAAATTTTTTTTTGGAATTTTTTTCAAGTTCCAGAAAAAAAAAAAAACAGCTTGGCCATGGGGTTATTACGGTTCAGCAACTCAACCTGAAGCTCATCTAGAGGTTTCTCAGTGAAAACAAACTATTTTTGTTTGTTTCATTTTTCAGCCCGAAAAATGATCGTTTCGGGAGAACCACTCATATATATATTTACAGTACGTTTCACTACAAAATAATAGTTTAGTTCGCAATTAAATTAAGATTTAGTATGGCATTCTTCTCTAATCGCAATTCACCTGACCCTCAAAATGAACTACACTTATAAATATACGGAATCCCATACCAAAACGAACATCCGTCGTCCACATCCTCTCCGATTATTCTTTAAATTGATGAGATCGGAGGTTTGATTGCGTTCGTGGTGTAGGCTCTTGCACCTTTTACTGAATGATGACTTCCTTACCAAGCGCGTGAAAGTATTCGCCTGTATGGTGCCCAGCCACTGTTACTCATGGCAGAGTCAATGACTCTCTTGAATAGAATTCTGAAGAAGATTATAACTTTCTTCTTATGGATTGAATCTTTCTTCTTATCATGAATTAATCGATTAATAAATTGTTCGTTAAATAACTATGTACAGGTTGTCATGATGAAGTAGACCTGTTCGGAATAAAATCGGCGCCACTCTCGACATCTGCACTAGCTTGTCCTCTTCATGAAATTGTTTCACGAAATCATTCGAAATTATTTGAACCCTTTCGAAATCAAATCCCTTGACAATCTGTTGAATGAATACGTTCACGTACTGCAGTCTTCATTGTCTATTGTAAAGAGTTAGTTACTGATTTGCGATTCTTTGGTTTGAAATCATCATAAACGAAATTTGCAACGTCACATCTTTGAATTGGATCGCATTGCAGTGTTTCTGAAGGGGTATGATTCGAGGTCAGATACTTTCAGGGTCTTTGAAATTTTCAACGCAAACATAAATGCTGATAAGGACAAAGGAATATCGATAGTAACTAAAAAGCAAGGAATTTTTTCATCCAGCGCAATCATTTGGTCAACGCTGCAGACTGGTCAATGCTGCAGAATTTAAGGTCATGCTGGCTCAATTCGCGGTTACATAACAGACTATTTCGAGCACCAAAGCCTGGAACTGAGCACCACTTTCTACCTCTACAACCTAATACCGGAATGGTGAAGTCAAGGTCGGTGTGTATTCTGTTGGTGTCGACTATACGGACGTAGACAGAGCTGTTCTATCTCATCGAACGTTATTGTCTGACATAATATTTTCCACGGATCTGCCGACTCGCTTGCACGAATTCTGGGCTTCCCTATTGCGCATCGTGTTGTGGAGATTGGCTATCTGCGGCGAGTGACTCATACACAAGCCTTCCTAATCATCAGTAGCGTTTCACCAGCGAACGAATCCATACTTATCAAGTGAATAAACGTACCTATAGGCGTGTTCAGTTTAGCTCTGTGCTTTCGTATCAGCAGGTGGTTACTTTCGGCTCGCTCGGGGCATTCTATCGCCGACTCCTTATCAAAAATCTCGTAAAGGTAAAACATCATATCGCACCCCTACAACCACACTGTAACATCTCAAAAAAATCTTGTTTCTTCAAAATCGCCATAAGACTTCATGTAATAGCATTTACATTCATTTGAACGAAAATCCCCTAAAAATATATTTTTTGAGTTGTTACAAAATTGTTCCAGGGGTGCGATATACGTATATCGTTTTCAACTGGTTACACTGGTGCAATGTTGTACTCTGCAGATGTAGTATCTACAGCGTTTCTCATGTATTGGGTACTAGCGTACTGCGATTCGTCTACTGACAAAGCAGTATGTACTTAGAGGATGTTCACACGTATTGTTATAGTGCAGAACCTTAGTGTTATCTGGGCTTGTCTAAATCTGGGCGCTTTACGTCGCTACACCGCGATCAACTTCAGCAGTGCATCTTATTTACGTTGCATATGTTCAATGTAGGCGTGCACTCACAATCCGTGTACATGAGTGCAACCAGACGGAAACACTATGACACACAGATCGTACAACGTATTTGAACTTGGTTTATACGAGGTGCGCAAATTTCAAAAATGAGAAATAATAATATTTTGAAATTTGAAGGGGAATTGAGTAACGTACTTGACGTATTCTATATAGGTACATCCAAGATTCATGTAAGTCTTTGTCTGTTTGTATATGGGCCATTTCGCGTGAAACGGATCAGTCAGTAGGTATCTCGGATATTTTATTAATTTTTAATATCATCGGGGAGTCAGATTTTTGTGCCAAAGGATTTTCAAACTAGTGCAAGATTCGTTGAGTTATCTGCATAGACAAATTCGAGCAAGGTTTTATTTCAAAAATTCACAACTCCGCCAAAAATGATGGTGGACTAAATTTCTTTTTTTTTCGTTCACGCGGAAAGTGTTAGAATGTATAAAAAAATATATACTCAAAACAAGGTTTTTTTTATCTATTGTTTATTTAACAATTAGGTTTTCGAAGATTTTTTGAAAAACACTCAGTGACATGATCGAAATTTTTTTGTGAATATACTGACATATACTTTGCACTATGCTGGTCTTTGTCTGTTTCTATATCTCTATAAGAGTTTTTCACAAACCGATGTACGAATATATTTATAACGAACATGAGACGAAATACAATTCCAACAATTTTGGGACCACCTTCGTGTTCAAATTTTTATTACAGATTTTATTCTCCACTTCAGAAGGCGAACCTTTTTTTTGTAGCAGTACAACAATTATTTATGGTGGAATAATAATTTTTTGCGAGGTTTTATCTATCAAAAATGCATCTCTTTCCAGCATTCTTGATCTTAAAAATATGTAATCGACTTCGATCTTACCAACGATTATTTCTGAAATGAAATAGTCGTCCGAAAAAATTCACGATTAGCCATTCTGGATTATCGATATTTCATACAGTTGGCTCCAGCCCGTCGTTGGGTTAATTTAAATTTATCTGTTCCAGTATCATCACTTTTTGTTCTGCCGATCGTAATTCGCAGTGCAAATATGGCTGAAAGAACTAGTGATGATAATATTGGGCTTCGGACTATAGCTGAGAGTAGTGACCAGTTTGGTAATAATTTCCTGAAGGCATGTACATAACTTACTATAACGAGCAGATTGCAAAGATGAGATTTTATAGCCAAGTAATCATAATTGACCTGAAAAATCGTTACTTCGAAATTTCAGGTCGTGGCTAATGATAATCATGGAAATCTGATTACATCGCCATTGAGCGCTCAAGTAGTACTAGCCATGGCTGCATACGGAGCCGGTGGCACAACCGCATCGCAAATGCGGTCAGTTCTTTTCATTCCCAGTGACAACGAACTTGGCCAATCTGGTTATCGATCTATCATTGAATCCTTCAACGTAAGTTACGCAGAGAGTCTATTAATGTAATATGCTGACCGCAAATACCAATAACGTAAGGGTGTGAGAAAACTCATCATACCTTTTTCGTTTGCATGCTTTGATGATTTGGGAATTTGGGAATTTTTCGTTTCAGTCTGTAACAGGAGTTGACCTACGTCTCGCCAATAAGATATACACAGCATCTCAGTTTGTCGTGAAACCAGGATATAAAGAATTGACTGTTGGGAAATTCTTGTCTGCAAGCCAGGAATTGGACTTCAACAGTCAAGCGGCCGCTGCCACCACCATAAACGCTTGGTGTGAAGAGCAAACCAACAAACGCATCAAAAATGTGATTACTCCCGGTAAATTGCATTACGTTGTAGAATTTATTGGAATAAATCACAAAGGCGTTTGAGGGATAAGCAGGGTAAAAAGGCATTTTGCGAATATTTCAATGATATTATTTGGGGATGAATAGGTACTAATAAAATATTTAGATCCTGAAAGTGTCAGACCTCAGAATGAGGAATGTAAAAACAATAGTTTCATCAATTTGGTCGGAAAGTATCACTATGAACAGCGAAAATTTGAGACAAAATAGTTTATTGTATCGTGAATTTATTTAGTTAAAAATCTGTCCGGTTGTGTCTATAAAAGCTCTTGACTCGCTCAGTAACATATTAAATTTTCTAAACAATCGGGCAAGTCATAATCCTGTATAAAATTATTTTTCATTTTTTTTCTAACATTTTTTTCTATAACTTATCATGAAAATATTCCCAAAAGATGATCGCATCTCAAATATCTCGATATTTAGCATGCTTATCCCTGTATGGCCTTTGCTGTCAATTAGTTGCAGAGCCACAGGGCTGAAAAATAGTAACTATAGAGACGCTGAGAATTACGGTTTCGAAAAAAACACGCTCGGATTGATTAAAGACTTTCATTACCCATGAAATAAACTTGCTTTTACAGATGACGTTGGTCCCGATACAAAATTGGTATTGGTGAATGCAGTCTACTTCAAGGGTAAATGGGAGAATGAGTTTGATCCATCTTCAACCGAGGATAGACCTTTCCACATTGACGAGAAAACTACTAAAAATGTACCCACGATGTTCATCAAAAAGAAATTCCGACATGGGGATCTGCCAGAGCTCAAAGCGAGGTTCATCGAAATACCATATCAGGTATGTACACCAAGCGTGTTTGATTTCGTCGGTATGAAGTTGGCCCCACAGTCTCCTTTCCCTTTTTTTCTCCATGTAATCATGAAGGATAGAAAGAGACAGAAGACTACGGTGGCAACTTTGATGGATCAAAAAAAAAAAAAATCAGTATCCAACTCCACTCGTTCGTGCTGTGCGAATCTTGTTGAGTAATTATAGTGTAATTAACGTAAGCTTCGACAGTGGAAAATTCATATCAATACAAATTTAATACATTGACAATCACTCTCTTTTTTCACGTACTTTCACGTACTTTTATTACGAAACATAATAATCATCTATATTTCAAGTCCTCCTCTGAATTTTAGTGCTGATTCAGGACCTTAGTGTGTATACACGATGAGTGACGAAGTGAATTAATTGCTTGTCTTTCAGGGTAACCAGTTCAGTATGATTATAATTCTACCAAATGAAGTAAATGGGCTGAGAACAGTTCTGGACAATCTTTCGCAAGTGGATCTAAGAAAAAGCTTGCAGCACGCATTTCCCCGTGAAATCGAATTATTCTTACCGAAATTCAAAATCGAGAGTACCTTACAGCTTCAAGAGACTCTAGAGAAGGTAACGTATATAATCTATAAAGGGGCATTCAAATATTTCGTGAGGGATGAGGGGTGTGGGGTTTAAAAATAGCCGAAAATTCATATTATGAAGTGTTTTGATGAAGCGACAAGAATCTGCTTGTTTCTCATCCGGAATGGCTGTGTAGTCTTAGGCAAATGTAAAAGATGGTCCCATCTATCTTGTTCACGTTCTCGGTTTTCTTCTTCTTTACAAAGATTCTAATCTTCCATGCAAAATGGTAGCTGTTATATCTCGTGTATAATCTTTCAATTTTCTTTCACCTCTCGATATTCATTGAATATCGTGATTTTAATATGATGGTTTAATTTTATTTCATATCATACACGTGTCCTCTCATTTCAGCTGGGAATGACCGACATGTTTACGGATCATGCTGACTTCTCTGAGATAGCTGATACTCCACTAAAAATCAGCAAGGTCATCCAAAAGGCATTCATTGAAGTCAATGAAGAAGGTAGCGAAGCAGCTGCTGTCACTGGTGAGTTTTAATCTCTTGTAAAATTACCTCATATCATAGTAATTATAATGAAATTGTGCCTGCACTCAATCACTATAACGTGTTCACCGCTCGTATCCTTCATATGAAAAAAATGTCATGCAATAAGTGGCGTCATTTTGGGATAATTGTATTTTTTCAGCACTGATAATGTGTTATACTTCATTATCGTACGAAGCGCCTCCGCTAACATTCAAAGTCGATCGGCCGTATTATTATGCGATATACCATCGTATTACTGGGATATCGCTGTTCACTGGCATCGCTGAACAACCAAACGTGGCATGACTATCAACAAGGATGTTCTGGCGTTAGTGTTCTAACGTTACTAATACGATAAAAATTTGACAGATTATTCATTTTTCCTATTCAAATACGTGTGTCAATTCGCAGTTGATCGACTTACCGGTTCGATAGTTATTCAACATTCAACATTCATAAATTTTGCATGGATTCTTATAGAGGAGCAGCACATTTCTGCATTTCTGAACGGAACTAACCGAGAATCAACGATAAGATTGTATACGAACTTTTTCTATGTGTAATGTTGATTATACAAGTGGAAATATAACGTCAATGATGAATAATTATATATCTTATGCATTTTCAATTATTATTTGATGACTGCTATACATCAAATATGTCTTATGTGAACAAGGATTTTTATTTTTTTTTCTTACAGTTCGATTCAGGTCGAATTCATGTACAAGTGTTTTCTATCAATTATCACAGAATGAGCAAAATCCACTAATTTATTAATGTATGAAGTTGAAAAACATGTTTACTGACATCATTGTAGCCCTTCACAACATACGAGTGCATACTTTACCTCCGTAAATCAGAGAAGTTCATCTAAGTTCAGTAACTTTTGTCTGGTACTGTAAAGCCAGAACATCCTTAAAGTTCCATTTTCTTCCGTCTAAAACGCAACTTTCTAATATCGCGATTTTGAGACAGTTGTATTTTTTTCCAGCAATGATGGCTATGCCGTGTTGTGCAGTAAACTTCTCTGGACCCCCAGCAACATTCAAAGTCGATCATCCTTATCATTACGCAATATACCATCGCATTACTGGAATATCCCTATTTACTGGCATCGTTGAACAACCGAACTAGGCATAACTATTAATAGTAATTTTTAAGTATTAGCACCAAAAGTGAAATCTTTTTCAGCCTGAATCTTAGTCTTCATGTCCCGCAAACGACAGCTCTGAAACAATTCCAATTTTTTCAGCGATGATATCTGTTGATTCTTTGATGTCATACGCTGAACCTACCTCAACATTCAAAATCGATCGGCCATACCATTATTCGATAAAGCACCGTACAACTGGAATATCCTTGTTCACTGGCATTGTTGAACAACCAAACGCGGCATAACTATCAACGATAATTTCTAAGCATTATCTGAGTGGTAATATAAACTAACATCTTCTTGGGTTGGAATTCAGCCTCATTGTGGCGCGATTTTGAGATGGGTGAATTTTTTTTTTTTGAGTAATTGTAGCTGTTGGGTGTTGTGCAGTTTTCTTCTATGACACTTCGCCAACATTCGAAGTCGATCGGGCTCATCATTACGCGATACATGCTCGTAGCACTGGGATATTCCTGTTTACTAGCGTCGGTGAACCACTGAAATTGGCCTAACTAATAACAACTTATTACTCTCAAACATCAGCAATGAAAGTTTCATGTTTTCCAGCCTTAATCTCAGCCTTCTTGTGTCGCGATTTTGAGAAAGTTGTATTTGTTTTTTTTAGCAATGATAGCTGTTATGAAATGTGCACTATTCTCCTCTGGACCTCCACCAACATTCAAAGTCGATCATCCTTATCATTACGCAGTATACCATCGTATTACTGGAATATCCCTGTTTACCGGCATTGTTGAACAACCAATTGTAACATAACTTGATAATGATCTTAGAGCATTAGCATTTAAAATTACATCTTCTCTACCTTTATTCAGAGTTAATCTTTCATTTTTTCTGTAATCAAATGATCTTTTGTAATTGAAAGATTAGTATCCTATGCATGCTTAACGTATGTATACTAGAAATCATCATATGTTATTGAGAAAATCTGGCTGTGTAAATTCACTATCACTAAGTATGGTCGATACTTTAGTATAGACTGAAGATATACTCTGCTGACCATTCAGCCGTGAATGCTGTTTGGAAACAAAGCAGAATTTTCTTCCCTCAACTCATGACAAAATTATAAGATGTAAAGTTTCTCTCATTTACTATATACTTATTACGAAACGATCTGAATTGTTCAAAAACTATTAATATGTTTTCATCTGAACACTTAATCTCGCGATTCGTACATCAGATATGCAAATCGTTGTCATTTTAAAGTCACAGCAGCTGGAGACTAGTGATGTGTTTGTAATTTTTTTGATACTTGTATAATATTGTTAAAAATCTCGATTTGATCGAATTATATTTAAGTTACCACTTACAATAATTAATCTGGAGACTGCCGAAAGCCTGTATGCACAGGGTTCGAATAGTGGCAGTATAGAATGAAAAATGGAATAAAAACTACTGACCTTAATCGCTTGTATAAGAAAATCTTGATTGTATTCTGATAAATGATAATGGAATGAACATTTTTATATTATTCTTATCGGGAATGTGTTAACGAGAATCAAGATGTGACTATGTGATATTCGTCCTTATAGAAATACTTTGAATTAGCTAACATACATGCCAGGACACGAATAAATAGACTCGATTAGTTGAGATGGGCAAATATTTATTTATTCAAGAACAGTAATATTACATCAATGCTGCAGCGAATAAATTCCCAGATATGTTAATGTATACTGTATTGCGTCATTTTTTTTTCCACTTTCCCCTTTCTGTGATTCTTTATTTCAGGTAATGAAAGGCCCATGAGCTGGATTTTGAACCACCGTACAACACAGGAAAAGTAGGAAATTATCATTTTACAGAAATAAGATCATTAGCTACATACTTAGAATAAAATAGAATAGAATAGTATTTATTATGCCGGGGCCTATGCAGGCCCAGGAGCAATTTTCACTTACAAGTTTTGAGATTGCAGCATAATAATTAATATAGTTAATACAAAGATATAGACAGTACATGACAACGCTTAAGAACTAATACTCTAATAATAGTAATACCAATCGTAACAGAGTTGAGACTTAGGTATATGAACAATAATATTAATAATACTGATAAGCAATAATACTAAGGCCAACACCGGCTGTTCGAGCGTATTATTACTTAGGAACTAAATAAATAGTTATTTTAACATTTAAAGCAAGAGAGAAAATAACCATAACTTTCTTGAGGAGACAACCAATGCACTTTCCCTTTCTCAAAGAAATGTCGATGAAGATTTATTGCTCCAGGCATCCGGTTGAAACGTCCTCAGGAAAGTTACGTTAATTTAACACTCAACCGTGTCCGACCCGACTATCTTTAAAAACTCACAAAAGTACACTTCGCAAGGGTCGGACTCGGAAAACGCAGGCAATGCAATAAACCTGCACATGGCTGGGTCACTGTTGCACCCATAGACATATAAGAACAGACCGTGCGAGTAACGGAGGTGGATGCGAGAGCGGAATAGAAAGAGAGATCGGAACATATGGGACCCCTCTATCCTCGTCTAACGCGCATAGACACAGAGTCCCGTATGCAACTTTCTCTTTCTATCGCTCTCCCGACTTCTTGGCCTGGTTGCGTATGGTCTATTCTTATATGTCTATGGTTGCACCCCCCGAGTGGCCGAAAGAAGAAGGCTCTGGAACAAAGAGCATCCTAGAGAATTTCCCTTACGAATGAAATGATTTGGGCAGAGGCAATCGAGACTCTACACGAAGAAGGTGATTCGGCTGATAGCACTCCGGGCACCTTACTCGTGTTCGTTAGACTTACTTCCATAACTGCACCGTTCTTTAATTTTGAAATCTAAATTGTTGTCACATTTATAAACCTTAAGGGGGGGGGGGGGGGTAGGGTCTTGAAATTTCAAATTTTTCATTTTTTTTTTATTTGCTCATATGAAAGTATAGACATTCAAGAATAGTGTGTAAAATTTTCAAAGCGATCGGAGCAAAATTATGAGAGTTGTGATGTTTACAGCGGAGCGCTCTGTTCGGTGCCGGCCTGAGTTTTGAACGCTTTGAAAACTTTAAACGCGTTTATCTCGGAACTACCTTTTTCAAAGTCCGTTGCCGCGATATCTCGAAATCTGATGAACCGATCCTTATGAAAATTTAATCCCATATTCTTGATCTACTTTTTTAGACATTGACGTCGGGTTTTTTCAAAATTTACAACAAATATTGATTTTACAATAACAATTAGACCTTTTTTTTCCCCGAAAATCGCTGTTTTAACTTCAAAGTGCTGCCAAAAATTAAAAAAAAAATCCTACAAAAAAATTCGCTTCGTCAATTTCAGGGGAAAGTCATGTAATTTTCAAAATTTCCTGGTTTTTTGATTTCGGATGATCTAGTGACGAGTTATCAGGGCAACGGAAAACCAACTTTTTTTCGAGGCGTCTTCGGGAATCTGCTGCCAATCATTTATTCATTTATATTTTCACTAAAAAAAAATACCACTTATTGATGAAATGTTATTTTATCCGAAGCAGTTTATAAAAATAAATAATATTTAGCTCATCACCGAAAAAAAAATGATAAAAAATGGTCATTTTTTCAGGCTACAGACCCTACCCCCCCCTTAATCCACTCTTTCATTTCATACTCCACTAAAGCGAATTATTTTCATTAAATTCAAATTCAGTACTTTAATACAGCGTGTTATGTATTGATTTTAACCCAATACTACATACTTCCGCAAACACCGGCGATCTCACTAGAGGAATAGAAAAATCGAAATATAGAGGAGAAATGATTAAATTAATGCGCAGAGCAGCCCTCAGACGTCAATAAGTGCACCAGGAGTTTCTTTTTGAACACTTCCGAAGAAGAAGTCGACACTACTGAGCCCGGAAGACTATTCCAGAAATAAATTGTTGATAGAGCGATTTAACGCCGTCACTGAGCGTGCGACTAGAAATCGACAAGGAAATCGAGCGGACGTGGGTTCAAATCACAGCGTGGATTAATAATGCGGCGGTTTTTATTCAATGGATCTATAATGTGATTTCTCGATACAATGCGTAGGAAAACATTCGTAAAATTTTATACTTTTTTTTTTCTAATATCATTACTCTTTAATTTCACGAAAATAAATTACGGATTCCGATAATATGTGCAGTAATATTATTTGGAATATTAAACAAAGCATTTTTTGAGATAATGAAAAGTTTCAATGTTTTTTTCTTTATCATTAAAGGGGGGGTGGATGGGAGTTTTGTGACGTCACGTTGAGGGGGGGGGGGGGGGGGGGGGGTAAAAAAGTGTCATTCACGGTGACGTCATTTATGGATGGCCCCATACCTGGATGACCCGATCGTAATAGCGAAGGACGACGACGAGGCGATAGCACGGTTAAAACGCGTGCTTGACGTGGCTTCGAGATGTGGACTCGACGTCAACTGGAATAAGTATGTCTGTAAAAGTACGGCTGCTATGCCGTATAGGATAGAGTTTTTGTGGAATATTGTGGAGGGCGGAACGATCAAACCCTCACCGGGGAAAACGGCGCCGCTAGTGAACTTTCCGCAGCCAAAGATGACGAAGCAGGTGCAAAGATTTCTGGGGCTGGTTGGGTATTTTAGGAAATTTCTGAAAAATTACGCTAAGGTGGCGAACCGATCGGCAGCGAATTTCGTTGGTTAAACAATAAAGTTCACTGCGGATCGCTTTGGTGAGGATCGGTTCGGTGCGGTGTAGTAGGCGTTGGTGCGGTGTAGTTGGCCTTTATGCTGTTGGAGCAGTACGACTATGAAATCGAGCATCGCGCGGGGATCCGTATGAAGCACGTAGACGCACTAGGCAGAAGTTCCAGCCTGCTGGTGGTGAGGGACGCATTGACGGAAAGGCTGACGAGAGCCCAGGACAAGGACGAAAAGGTAAAAGCGATCAAGAAGCTGCGGAAGTAGTCGAAAGAATGAGAATTCAGCAACAGACGTTCGGAAAAACTCGACAGATCATTACGGACAGAGGCACGGCGTTTACGGCGAACGAGTTTGAGGAATATTGCCAAGAAGAGGATATCCAACACCTGACCATCACGACGGGGGTACCAAGGGGCATAATGGACAAATCGAGAGAATCAACGGAAACCAATAATCTCGGGAGTGTCAACAAAACTGTCGACAGAGAAACCATTGAAGTTGTATAAGCACATGAGTAGAGTGCAACAAGCACTGAACAGTACCTACCAGAGATCAGTGAGAACTAGTCCGTTCGAGCTGATGTTCGGCACCAGGATGAGGGTGGCCGAGGACGTACAACTGAATGCACCGTCTTACACGTTAAAAACCTTTGCTTTGTCGCGAATAGAGTTGCTGAAATACAACGCATTACAGAATCAACTAACTGGAGACACGTATCGTCGCAGGACAATCCTGCCGATTTTATATCAAGAGAACAACAGCCTTCAGAATTTTTGAACACCCACGTCTGGTTAACTGGACCTAGTTGGTTAGCAAGCGAATTCGCTCTTAAGAGGCGTCCTGGCCTAACATTGAAATATTACCAAGCGAGATTCTCGAAAAACGCGTCTCACACTCACTTTTAGTGAACAATCTCGAGTTAGCACGAATATTTGAGCGAAGTTCATCAATGACTAAATTTATTCGCGTAATAGCCTATTGCTTTCGATTCACGACGAATGCACGAAATAGGAAACCAGTCAAGGGACCACTCACAACGAAAGAAATCGAACATGCACACGACTTCATTATAACACAGATACAAAGTGAATTTCACACCGAAATCAAGGCACTGAAACAAGACAAGCCAATCAACCCTAGGAGTAGAATACTAACACTAACACCTCTTATTGACACTCGAGGCATACCTACTAAGGCCCAGTTCCACAACTTGACTTTAAACCAAGTTTACGGTTTAAACTTGGTTCAAGGCGCACATAAAACCAACTGGCTGGAAGGCACACAAGCCACTTTATCAGCGGTCAAGCAAAGATAGGTACTGGATTTCAAATGGTAAAAACACAGTTCGTAGAGTCATACATAGCTGCATCAAATGTTTTCGCGTGAAGCCAAAGGAAACTCAATATTTGATGGGCAATCTTCCGCAGAATATAGTGATTCCATAGAGAAAACCGCTCTTGTCACACCCGATGGTTAATATGAATTCTTGCGTATGCCATACGGATTAGCAAACGCCCCAGCTGTATTTCAAAGAGTCATGAATAAGGTACCCAAGGGGTTATTAGCTTTAGTAGACATGGACGATATACTTATCGCAACAAATGAGGTTGAAGAGGCGTTCTTGAAATTGGAAAAGGTTTTACAAGTATTAGAGCAGAATGATTTCACATTGAATCTTTCTAAGTGTACATTTTTCCAAGAAACGTCAAAAAATTGAATACTGCCAAAATTGAATACTTAGGTAGAGAAATCTCTATCGAAGGGGTATGACCAGGATCCCAGCATCCCAAGTCGGGAAAAAAAAAGTTCGCACAAACCGCGGACTTACACTCGCACAGAAAAAGATGAATTTTTGCGGGTCATTTTCTCGAAGACGGAATGCCGTATTGAATCGGGGTTTGGACCATTCGAAAGAGCTTTAAAAATTGTAGGAAGTACTTTTTCATTTGAGAAGAAATCGATTCATCATATTTTGGGATAGATTTTCTGCTGTCCTATGAAATTATGATGATGGCACTTACACCGTGCTGCCGTGCCCCCCTTCATCACGCTGGTATGACCGCTGGGCGCTGGCAAGAAGAGTATGTCTGGGTTGAGAAAATGGAGAGTGCATGCATGGCGAAAAACAGATTGAAAGCGAACTTCTATTTCCCTGTTCGGAATTGTATAAAAAGGTGACAGCCACATTAAAATTGAACCTACAGGATGAACATTCCTGGTGTGACCCCACGGTGGCACTGTACTGATGCATTCATAAATTGTTTGCATCGATTCGTATCGCGACGAGGAAGATATGCCACAGCATTCATTCGGACAACGGGAGTAATTTTATCGGTGCTCGAAATGAATTAAACGAATCAGGAATTTTTCTATCGAATAAGGAACACAACGATCGTGTAACTAATTTCCTGAGCAAAGAACAAATGCAATGGCATCTGATTCCTCCTTTGCCAAGGGCAGGGACGGAGGTCCCTCGGCAGCTTAGCACCCAAAGAGGATGGAGGACACTCCCAACGGGGACTTGCTCGCGGTCAGTCACATATTATATATATGCTGCACATTATATACTCATTGTTTTTTATTCCGATAACATACTGTACTCTAATTAAATATTGACTATTCAAACTATTACTGTACAGTTTTTTACAATTATTATCATAGAATTTGTCACACTGTTGAAAATCACTATTTTCAAAGTGGGCGGAATGTTGGGCCAGGGCTTGTGAAAGCCAACAAAACAGGGACTAGCAGAGTGGTAATTTCCAAGAACGGTTAGCCACTCAAGAATAGCACATGTGCATGCACTTAGATAACTTAGGAATAGCTAGCCATAAGTTAAGCGCTATATCAACGATGGCAGATGAAATTTTGAAAAACAAATAAGTCCACAGAAGAACTTGAATTTTTACATACATCGGATAATATGCATCTGTACTTTCATTTTACTTTACCTTTTATTTCAAATAACCCGATGCTGTATGGGGAAAAACAAATCACACTCACACAAATATGATGAAGAAGACAGTAATTTTACAGTCTGACAGATCCAGAATTTCATAAACCTGCTCCAGTCCAGATGTTAAGAGGCACAGGTACTGCATTATCATCACTCTGCATTGGACAAATCAAAGTTTAAACAGGGAACGGGGCAGATTTATACCTGCAGAAAACTTTATTCGGATGGGTAATAGGAGGTGACGCCAAGGTAGCAAAGAGTCATAAACTACCCTCAGACCATCGGAACAACCCCAAAGAATCAACGTGTCATCTCACAAACCTCGAATCAGACATTACACGTTTCTGAAAAATCGAAGTGTTGCTATTTTATTTCTTACTTTTTTATTTAAGCATTCGTCATTCAATCATACATAGTATTTAGCCTTTACCATTAGCTTGTAGTCTCTAGATTTAACTTCACAAGCATAAGGTCATAAAACCCTCCAAACTAACGGTCGAATATAATTACAAAGGGAAACATTTTTCCTTAAAATTTCTCCAGTTTTGAAGCCAACATTTGGCGACCAAATGTGTCATCGTAAACACTCAACTAGACAGTCCGTTTATAACTTTTTAAGCATTTCAATCCATTGTTTCCTCACGTCCGACTTTCTATCATAAAAACTACCCTCTACCTTCTCATACCTATATCTTTCCAAGAATCCTTAATGTTCAAACAATCCTAGGCCAACCCCTAAACTCCTACTCCTCAAAAACTGCATTCCGACCCTTAAAATCTCAACCAATCCTAGAAATTAAACAAATCCCTGCTCTACTAATAGAACCAATCCCAACTAACTAACAATCTCCTACCCTGACTAGAGATCCTTTTTCTCCACCCACCAATCCAAGACTCTTCTTTTACTCAAAAACACAAATCAGTCTTGTCCCAACTCTCAATCATACTTCAACTTAGAATTAAGTCTAGCCTAGAATCTCAACTCAAACATATACTCATACATTCCAACTCTGTCGTAGATCCGTTAAACTTCATTCAAATCTAACAATCAAGTCTTTTCTCAACTTTTGTCACAATTTATGTTAAGTTTTTTTTCATTGAAATATATATCAAAGTGCTGTTAATATCAAACATTAGTTACAACTCATTTCCATCAACCAACCTATACTTATTATCCAGAAATAGTCACATAAAGACGGTGTCCGCGTGTGACACAATACACGAAGACTATTCGATTAACAATCATTAATCAATGGGAGAGGTAAATTGTGAACATCATTTTCTTGACCACGTGACATGAAAAAACGAAGGGCGATATACCGTCGCTCTACCATTTAACGACAAACGGAATCAACTTGGAGAGTCACGCCAGTTAGCCCGGAAACAGCTAGATGCACCCGAACGAATATTTAAGAAGGAATCAGAACTCAAACAACAATATGTTCATGTTATACAAGAATATAAGGAACTAGGACATATGCGAAAGGCAAGCGGAGATCTCCACGAGGGATTCTATCTACCGCATCACGCAGTAATCAAAGCTAGCAGCCTCACAACCAAGGTCCGGGTAGTGTTCAATGGGTCAGCTCATTCAACCACAGGCATATCACTCAACAATGCTTTAATGATGGGCCCAACTATCCAGGATGTCATCTTCTCACTCTTACTTCGATTCCGGCTACACCAATACGTATTAACCGGAGATATAGAAAAAATGTATAGACGAGTATTAATCCGGGAAGAAGATCGCAAATACCAAAGGATTCTATGGTACGACGAAGGATCGTTCATACCGACAACCTACGAATTAAATACCTGCTCCTAATTTGGCCACAAAGTGCCTCCATAAACTCACCGAAGACGAGGGGACACTAGTTTCCCAGGGCTGCAACAGTCTTAAAACGGGACTTGTACGACCCATTGGGTCTTTTACAACCAATCACTGTTAGGGAAAAATTAATAATTCAAGAACCCTGGAGGGTCAATTTAAATTGGGACGAATCCGTTCCACAATCCATTTACACGGAGTGGTGCAAATACGCATCGCAGTGAGCTACCTCTACTCAACGAGATGAAGTTTGATAGGAAGATCATATTGCATCCAGATGAAAAGATACAACTTCATGGATTTTGTGACGCAAGTTTGAAGGCATGCGGAGCATGTATCTACATCAAGTCTACATACGAAAACGGAAACATTCATACACTCATTCATACATGGGGCCGATTATTGCGGCCCATTCTGCATCAAGGAAAAGAAATTAAGAAATCGAAACAAAATCAAGGTTTATGTAGCAGTTTTTATCTGCTTATAAGTCAAAGCTGTACACTTAGAAGTAGTCAGTGATATGACTACAGACGGATTTCTTGCAGCATTAACCAGATTTATCGGCAGACGAGGCCGGTGCACCTCAATTTATTCTGACAATGGATCAAACTTCAAGGGTGCGAAGAACGAGTTAGATGAATTGTACTCCTTACTCCAAACAAGAGAATTTGACAATCAAATCAGGAATCGCCTCACAGAAAAGGGCATCGAATGTAAATTCATACCACCTCTGTCACCACATTTCGGAGGAATTTGGGAATCGGCATGCAAATCATTCAAACATCATTTAAGACGAGTCGTTGGCAATGAGGTGTTCACATTCGAACAATTCAATACATTTGTAATCGAAGTCGAGTCTATCTTAAATTCAAAACCTCTCACTCCACTGTCATCCGATCCTAATGATTTCCTTGTCCTTACTCCCGCGCATTTTATGATTGATGAAACATTAACAAGCGTACCTGAACTAGACTTCAAAAATCAATGGGTTTTTGTTTTACCAAAAAGAAGTGATGTAACAACTACATGTCAAAGAAGCCCCGAACTGCATGATATCGTATTAACAGGAACAGAAACTTTCGAATCATCATCTATGTAATTGCAAAGCTTGCACAGCCACGGTTATGCTAATTGCAGAAGGGCCGACTGAAAATAAATATTCATCCATAATCCCAAAATGCAATATTTCCGAAGATGATTGTTGTATCCACCATAAAATTAATATGAGTACGATACCTATGTTAAAACAAATCCCCGTGTAAAATATTAGTTTAGATAACTTAGAAATAGCTAGCCATAAGTTAAATACCATCTCTAGGATGACGGACGAAATTTTGAAATCTAAAGAAGCTCCTGGAAAAATTTCCATCTTTACATACATTGGATACGAAGTATGTGCTTTTATTTTATTCTACGTAATTTTCACGATAGTAAGATATTGTTGTAAAAGAAAGTCAGTAAATTCACACGGACATCATCACCATGAATCTAATGATTGTTGCACGAAATTAGTAAATTGTTGAACTTTTCAAGATCGTAAACGATCATCAAAAACGACGTAATAGGAAGTCAATTCCAAAGGAAACAATAGAATTAACTGAACCTCGGATCAGAAGACGGAGTGTAACTCCAAGTCCGATTATAAAAATAAATCAAGAAACCTCTGACTCTGATCAAGAAGAAGAAATAATGTTCGAGAATATAAACCCTCAACCTACACCCAGAGGAGGGAGTATTCCTCAAGATAAATACTAATAAATTAATCATTATCTTTAAACTAACAGGGGAGGTGTAATGTACCGACTCATTACTCATTGTGTTTTAGCGGTAATTACTCTATTCTGTTGTTTCTAATATTGATCTAGCAAGACCTACTCTTAGATATAATCACTGTTTAGTTCAATACTCCATTCTTCATTCGCCTAATCGTAAGATAATCTATACACGCAGTCCCAAACAACCTCTATTTTACGACCAGAACACTCTTCCTATCTACTTGGGTATTTCTTAACTCCCCAACCCTGCAATAAACCATTTCCGTTCCTCCAACTCAAAATCCATGAAATAAACAAACTGTCCTTTACCGACAACTTCGTCTATCCCCATCCCTCAATTTTCATCCCGAAATTCATTGGTGCCCTTCCACCAAAAGACACCAACCACCAACTACTACCATCTCTGACTACTTCACAATTTCGAACTTATACTCAATGATATTTGATGAAGAATTATATTTCACTTGAAATTATCTTGTACAATTTCTTCGTAATCCCTTACACTTGGTAAAGGTATATCACTGTGTGTTATGGGAATGATTTCAAGATTATTGAAAATGAACATTCACCTGGAATTTACTATGACTACATTCAAGATCTTGAATTTTATGACAACTCATGGAAACTTATTACATATCTCGATCTCTTTCACATAGATGATGAACTTCACCTCATAGATTCTAACTTTGAAAAAACACGGTATTGTTGCAACAAAATTTCGGCATATAAAGAACTCCTGTTATGCAATACCCCAATTATTCAAGTCTTAGAACACTTAATTCCGGAAATGAAAGGAAGAGAGCGCGACCCAAAAGATATGATCGGACATTCTGGAGTTAAAAGAGGATGGATTAATGTACTCGTATCCGTATTCAAAACTATAACCGGAAGTCTCGACAACGCCGAGGCCGAATATTATAACGTCGCTATTGACAATATAAACATGAATGAAAAAGGAATAACACAATTAATCAAAGCACAAGTCCAAGTAGTCCAAACCACAATCATGAATTTCAACGAAACTATAACAAAATTACAGAAAAACGAACAAATATTTAATGAAAACATTAAAGCCATAGAGACTTATACTAAACTTTTCGAAACTGTAGTGTAGGTATACAATTTAGAAGTTAAGGAAAACATCAAACAGCATCTCACGTTTTTATCATTAATGTGTAACGAAATTGACGATAAACTATCAACACTGATAACAGCGATATTGTTGGCTATTGTTGGCCCTAGCTGCGCACCCATCCGATACGCTACTTAGGTAAAGAACCACTTTAAGTCCTCATTGTAAAGCCTACATGCCATCAGCAATTTTAATCACCGAAGTTTCTCTTGAAAGTTCCTTCTTTCAATATTTTCGACGACGATTGTTGTATTAAACATAAGTCTAATATAAGTATTTCACCTTTATTTAAGCAAATACCTGTGACTAATATAAACCTAGATAATTCAGAAATAGCTAGTCATAAGTTGAACACCATTTCAAAAATGACCGACGAAATTATAAGAAAAAAATACCTCGATAATAGAATTTCTATCAAATTTATTTGGATCAAATAATATTTAGTTGAGAGTGGCTTATTTCCTCAAATCAAAGAAATCTTGATTATCAAACACAATCAATTTTTCAATGCGGGTATACAGCATTTTCCACGACGTGAATGTCAGTATAATATACTGTACGTAAGTTCAGTACATTTCGAATTATTCATTTTAGATACCGAAGTATCGAGGAAGACCTTAAATTCTACGACAGCACGTGAAAATTTGTTACTTTAAGCCACATCGACTCAAAATGATAATTAGTAGAATCAAATTTCAAGAAAATTAGTTTCTATTGAAACGAAACCACCAGTTATAAAGAACTCCTGTTGTCCGTAATACGTCAATGCAACCAACTCGTACCGGAAATGAAAACTAAAGAACGTAAATGAAAAGACTTAATCGGGCACACCCGCGGCAAAAAAGGTTGGTTTAACGCCATTGGCTCAGTTTTCAAGACTATAAAGGGTAATCTAGACAACAGCGATGCCGAATAATATAACCAATCTATATGTACGTATTATGACATTAATACAAACGAACGAGAACTAGCTATATTATCTCTTCAAGGCTCAAGTACATGTAGTACAAACGCCAATCACGAACTTCAACGACACAATCACAGATTTGCAAACAAAAAAAATAAAGAAATATTCAACCGTAATATGAAAGCAATAGAATCCTGTACTCTAAAGCTTTTGAAACTCGTGCTTATAATTTGAAAGTAAAAGAGAACATGGAACAACACGCCTCACATCCTAAAATTATCTCACCAACACAATACATTGATGAACTCCAAAAAAACAATCGAATTTTTACATTGTTAATTGTTCAACATTTAACGTTGGTAAAAAAACCAACAATCTCATACTCATAATCCTAGAAGTACAGAAACAATACTATTATCAAAACATGTTCGTAAACGAAACGTGACTCCAAAACCTGTTCCTAAATTGAGCGAAGATTTATCAGAATCAGAAAATGAAGTAGAAGTATACTCACAACGTGAACCCCGACCTTTTCGCAAAAAAAGTACATAGTGTTCTTAAAGATAAGTACTAATCTTAAGCACTAATATCTTCAGTGTAAAAGGGGAAGTGTAATGTACTTACTCCCTTATGTACATTATACACCTTACATTTTATGTTACTTTGTATATGTCTAAAATAATGAGTTCCTCCGTAACGAAATCCTAATCCTCTGACCCCTCATAAACCGTTTCCTTTTCTACCCAGTCCTCTATGCTGCACTTTTGTTTCTATAAACATTTGTATAGGTTTACGACCCTCTTCCTTCAACTGTCCTTTCCCGGCCGCTATTCCAAGAAAACCCTCAATTCCCAAACTTTCCATTTCCAAAATTCCAACCCCTCGTTTCCAATTAGTACCCCTCTCCTTTTTACATACCTCCTGCCTCCTTTTCGACCAGTTTTCATTGTTTACGTGGAACGTCACAAAATCCCTGTCTACCTCATTCTACTCCGAAAACTCAAACTCAAAATAACTCTCATTGATACAATAAAACAACGATGTGATGGCGGATATGGAGCTAGTTCAAATGAAGATATTGCTGCAATTCTTCATTCGATTTCTCACTTAATGAAATTCTCTGGAAAAGTAGTGCAGGGTTGATTGGAATAATTTCATCTTGAATCTTCATCGTTGAGTTCACTGCTTGGAGGGAAAGCACTCTCTTTTTCCGCTGAAACTTCACGTCCAGGAAGTTTTTACCAATCATATCCGCCATATTTGAGGATATGCCGATCTCGTGCGACTTGTGGCAATTCATTTTTCCGTCTCTTTGTCCGCCTGTGCTTATTGACATAAGATTCTCCGTAGTTTGAAATATGTGCAGCAAAACCCTGAAGCTGAAGGCACGTGCAAAAGATCCTTGGAGCCGTATTTTCTGCTTAAAAATGCACCAAGACTTGTATTAGTAGTGACAATTGACATTTTTCTCGATTCGTCACAATAGGATCACAAATGAATTCAATTACAGCTTTGGTATTGTCATCTTCCGCACGACCTCTTTTCCGACCCCATTGATCCTCTCTCTCGTGTGCAAATTTCGAAATTTTCTGTTTGAGCAGCAAAGTCTGAACATTCGAAACGACATCACGTTTTCGGGGTGGTTTCTTCGATTGCCTATTCAGAAAATCCTCTGCACAAAACAGACACTTATTTTTGAAATTGAAAGAATTCTTTGCGTGCGTGTAAGACTAATATTGCATTCAACGTGTAGAGTCAAGGATTGCAGCTAGGTCCCTTAAGCTGATCCGATTTGCCGTCTTTTCTTTTTGAACTATAACACTCTGACAGGGTTTTAAGTCTCCTCTCTTTCACTTCAACTGTATCACCGTTCGACAAAGTCTTCTCACGTATAAAACACTGTCTCAAATCCGCGATGGCATATTTAGAACTAGAATTACATTTCCACAATATTTTCTAATGATGCGTGTAGCAACGACTGCGACCTTTGCCATACTGGTTTGAGTCCCATTCTTTCTTCTGTAGGTCTGCGAAGCCCTTCCCCTCTGTTACTAGGGGAGGGCCTGTCAAACAATACCCCGAACCCGAAAGCAGGTCTAAAAGTAACGGGTCACTCGTTGACGACCGTTATATTACAGACACTTATATTTACATTTGAAAACACAGAGTGGTGTGAAAATACCAGTATATAAAATCGTAGTAAGTATCAACTTTTTTTTTATTTATCGCAAATATGACAAAAAAAATGGGTGCAGGTGGGACGAACAATCTGCATAAAGTCTAATACTAATCGGCTTACAGGTATAGCTATTAGAGTGGTCCTTAATTTTCTCCACAATGCAGCGTGCGCAAAGTTCGATTTTGCGAGGCGTCATTCATCACCTCGTAGATTGATTAGGGTCAATTTTTTGAATACGTCATACGATCCTGGAGAATTAACTCGGAATGGTTTTACAGAAGAAGTAACAGAGTATAATTCAAATCGTAGTGTCTTGATCCTGTTGGTTTTTCTCCATTTATTCGGTAACAAATTGTTTTAATTTATCAAATAAAAATCACAATTAAAAAATTATTAGGACTTGCTATTCAAATTCAAATTCGCTGCTCATTTTGAAACACCATTTCGAATAAGTTCAGTTTTTCGAGTAATTGTTTGGGCGTAAGGCATAATTCCTTGGAGATAATTTGAACGAAAAAAACAAAATGTCCAAATTAGGAAAAGGCAGATTTTTCGATGTTTTTTTTTTTTTTTTGATAGAAGGGGTTTAAATGAGTCGGAATTCTTTTATTCTAATTTTACCGAAAAGCTGAGAAAAAAACAGAGAAATTTTTTTCACTATTTTGTACATAAAACTGCAGTGTTTATAATTTTATACACGATCTTAATGATGAGAAAATAGTATTTTATTCATTTCAAGTTATGAATGTTTTCAACACGATCATACTTTTCAAAGAATTTTCCATAACGCGAAAACTTCTTTTTTTTCAGCGGCGGAGTTCGATAAAGTTTCGCGAAATACTTTTCTCCGTATATTGTGCATCGTGTTGTGAAAATTGGCTATGTATCTGCGGCGATTATGTCCGTAGCAGTGCCGTCTTTATGCACAGGCCTGAAAGGCCCGGGCCTAGGGCCCCGGGCATCCCCAAGGGCCCCCTGCCCTTGAAAACTGTATTGAATACAAAAATAATTTTCAATATATCTACAGAAATATCGAATATCGGAAATGTTCTCTTTGATTCAAACTAACTAAAAAACTAGAGTTAAAATTAAGCCATCGTTTCGTAAAAATTTACATTACATATTCATTTCATGAGATTTTCGCCGCCTTAAGAGGACCCCGCCCCGGCCCATCAGGCCTAGAGCCCCGAGGTCGATAAAGACGGCACTGGTCCGTAGCAGCGATAGACTCGCACACAAACCTGCTGATCTTGAGTCACGTTTCATCGGCGAACGAATGCAGCGCATCAAGTGAATAAACGTTCTTATATACGCATATTCAGCTCAGCTCTGTTGTTTCGTATCAGCAGGTAGTTACTTCTAACTTTCTGAGCAGTTTGAAAAAAAAAAGCTTTAGCTGTTTCCAGAAACAATCTTTTGCAAAAAAAAAAAAAGAAAAATTCGACATTTTGTGAAATTTTTGTTTCTGATTTTTTTGCTTCCGTATTCGAATTAGTCTTTAACCCAAGACGGTCATATGGGGTGTGACACACCCCAGGCCATTTTCGATCTCAGATTTCACCCTCTAAATCCCCGAAACCGACCCTATCACCCCTACCTACACTCAGATGGAACCTTCCTCTCTTGGCCCAGGTAGTGGGGACCAGGGGCGACAATCTCCAACGTTATTTCATGAGTCCTTGCGATGGTGGAGCCTCTATTAGTCATGACGCTGAACTAGATAAATAATCATAATAATCTGTACCGCTATGCACACGCTGTGTTTTCTCGAACATAACCTCTTATGTGTAAATAAATATTATTCATTGTAGGTATCACTCGAACTAGGTAATTATTTAAGAAGGGGCTGAATCAATCAAGTCGAGTCAAATTTTGTGATATTGCTTCTACTTGATTGATTGAGCCCCTTCTCAAATAATTACCTAGTTCGAGTGATACCTTCACGATGAATAATATTTATAAAAGGTTATGTTCGAGAAAACACCGCGCAAGATATGTACGGGATTGCGTATGCGGTCGAAGTCACTGACACGAAGTTTTATAGTGTGAGTGTCGCTTTCAGCGCCATCTACTAGTCATGACGCGAAAAACTCTGCCTCAGCTTGCTCCATTTGCGCTCGGAGGCCCTGGTGGGGACTAGACCCGGCGCGTTAGTATAGTTCCTGCAGCCCTCCGAAGCGAGCGAACGAAAATTCTCGGGTGTGCCACACCCCATGTGACCATCACGTTACAAATCCGTGTTGAAAGTGATTTTTTTCTTGTGCTCTACACAGATTTTCGACTACAATGTAAGTGTACAAGTTTATTTCATTCGGTTAGAATTTTTTTTTTTAACATTTCATTGAAAATACTAGATGAGCTACAGTCTTCGCCCACGAACGTTTCGGCAGCAGCTTGAGGACGTTGAAGAGAGCGATCCCGTTGGCGGTGATTGTTCAGACATTGAAGACAATATTTCTGTACAAACTGAATCATCAGAATCTTCAAGTGATGAAAATGAATCTGATTTGGAAGACGCAACTTTGAATCACAGACTTGCTCAGTCGAAGGCTCGGGGCCGTCCCACATCGGTTCTACGAGGCGTTGATGGCTATAGGTGGCAAACAAATAAACCAGCACGTCGATCAGGTATGTAATCGATTGTTCTGTGTGCATACAAACACAGATCACAGATCTAAACATCCGTTCTTACATTGAACAATCATCTGACGTATACATATTTCGTAGATCGCATGAGTGAGATTCCGCCAGTTTTCATTTCTGGACCAGCCAACACAAACGCCTCAACCATGGAAGAATTTTGGGATTTGTTATTTGATTCTGATATGATTGACCTAATTATCAAGCACACTAATACCCAAATTGAAGACGTTTGCTCAAGGATGATGGCGGAGAATAAGAACAGGGAGACGTGTCATGGTCTCACCGATAGAGTTGAACTCAGAGCTCTCATCGGTCTATTGTATTACAGTGGCTGGTGGAGACAGAGCGATGTAAATTACGACCATTTATGGGACAGAGTCAATTCTATAACAGTATACAGATGCACGATGCCGAAAGCTCGTTTCATGTTTTTGTTTTCTTGTCTGCGATTCGATAACAAATCTACGCGAAATGCGGCTGATAGATTCGCACCGATTCAAGAATTATGGGAAAAATTTATTGCAAACTGTCAGAAATACTACACCCCCCACTACAAGTGCACTGTAGACGAACAACTCTTGGGCTTCCGGGGAAGGTGCATTTTTAGAATGTATATAAAATCCAAGCCCGACAAGTGTGGCATGAAAATTATTTCTTTGAATGATGCGGTCACCTCTTACATGGTAATTTCCCAATTTACTAAAACTATTTGTATTTAAAATAATAACTGACAGTGCACGTTTTGTATTCCAGTACAATGCTATTCCATATCTGGGAAAAGGCACCACTCCTCGAAATCAACCCGTATCAGAGTATTTTTTGCACAAGGTCACTGCTCCCATTCACGGCACGAGGCGCACGGTCACGTGCGATAACTGGTTTTCCTCTATCCCTTATTTTCAAAAAATGGTAGGAAACCCTTATAAGTTGACATTTACGGGGACTCTAAGAAAAAATAAGCGGCAAATTCCCCAGGAGATGAAGGTTGCAGCCAAAGAACCCCCTGCAGCAAAATACTGCTTTGCAAATGATCTGACGCTCCTATCTTACAATCAAAACAAGCATAAGATCGTACTACTAGCATCTACTTATACTGATAGTACTAAAGAGGTGAATGATCAGCCAGCAATCATTCACCACTACAACGAAACTAAAGGGGGCACGGACCTCTTTGAAAAATTAGTCCATGCTCATACCGTTAGCAGAAAGACAAACAGGTGGCCATTGCGGTTTTTTTTTGGTATATTAGACCAAGCCGCAGTAAATGCTCGGATTTTGCTCAAATGCACGCATTACAATGCCGGAAATTCAACCCCGGTAACGGCGGAACATTGCTTAAAAAGCATCTATTTGCACTTGGTACGGGATCATCTAACAGAGAGATACTCTAGCCCGACGCTGCACCTTAGTATCAGGAACGGAATCGCAAATATTCTGGGCCATGACACCCCACCAGTTAACCGAGGTCGGCGAAAATTAGACAGGCAAGCTAGATGTGGCTTATGCGACCGAAAGAAGGACAGGAAATCTCATTGCATGTGTCCTTCTTGCGCGCGCCCCATGTGCGACGAACATCGGGCATACCTGTGCACCGAATGTGTACTCGGAATCGAATGAAATAATTATATACCCTAAGTTTAACAGTATTACACTCAATTTGTTGTTTGACCATATTTTTGTAAGAGTTTTGAATAAATAAATTATAATTTTGCATGAAAAATCATCGATATCTTGTACATCATTTTGCCACTGAAACCTGCATG
The DNA here is from genome assembly GCA_963992785.1 of Tenthredo livida. Taxonomy (NCBI): domain Eukaryota; kingdom Metazoa; phylum Arthropoda; class Insecta; order Hymenoptera; family Tenthredinidae; genus Tenthredo; species Tenthredo livida. Next base: position 10,482,193 of record OZ023073.1, read on the forward strand.
TTCACAGTGCGAAATAAATATACTTTTTAGAGATTCCACAAAAACTTATATAGTCGCCGGAAAGAGAATCCTTTCCGGAATCAGACCCCGTTTGAATTTTGTCGATATGTCGAAAAACAAGAAAAATAGAGCATTTTTTGTAAAAAAAGAGCATTTTTGCGAATTTTTTTTTCACGAATTTTTTAAACATACTTAAAACTAAAATTTCGGAAATTTTTTTTTTTGGGTTGATAGAGAAACGTTTGAGATACGTTGTCAATTTTTTTGGGGCCCCTGGATCAATTCTACGAAATTCTACAGCGCTTCAAAGTGCTTGAGGTGTGTCACACCCCATGTGACCACCAAGGGATTCTCATGAGGTGTGACCGTCTTGGGTTAAATAAGCAAATAAGTATTCTTAAATGAGATAAACGTATTGTTTATCCGACGATACGTCACTTGAGGATACGTTGGATAGTCATTCTGATAATATTTTTTTCTCCGTGTGTTTATAATTTTATACACGATCCTAATGATGAGAAAATAGTATTTTATTCATTTCAAGTTATGAATGTTTTCAACACGATCATACTTTTCGAAGAATTTTCTGTAACGCGAAAACTGTTTTTTTCCCACGCCCCAAATTTTGTCGCCCCTGAAAAGTTGCCGCCCTGGCCACTAGTCCCTAGTGCCCCTAGTGTAAACCCAGCGGCGGAGTTCGATAAAGTTTCGCGAAATACTTTTCTCCGTATATTGCGCATCGTGTTGTGAAAATTGGCTATGTATCTGCGGCGATTATGTCCGTAGCAGCGATAGACTCGCACACAAACCTGCTGATCTTGAGTCACGTTTCATCGGCGAACGAATGCAGACGTATCAAGTGAATGAACGTTCTTATATACGCATATTCAGCTCAGCTCTGTTGTTTCGTATCAGCAGGTAGTTACTGCTAACTTTCTTAGCAGTTTAGAAAAAAAAGCTTCAGCTGTTTCAAGAAACAATCTTTTGCAAAAAAAAAAAAAAAAATTGCAATTTTGTGAAATTTTTGTTTCTGATTTTGTTGCTTTCGTATTCGAATTAGTCTTTAATCTCCCTATCATCTGCTCCCAACCAAAACATGTGTTACCTATCTAAAATCCGAAGTTACTCGCAAAATCTTGGAATTGGCGGAATCCACAATTCAACACATATCGCGTGACTAATGGAAAAAGGGCGTAAGCGACGTAAAGTGCGATTTAAATGGCAAAAGGGCGTATATTTTTTTTTTTTTTTCGCCAATCGATAGACAATCGGTTGAAATGAAAAAAGCCGCTGTTTTTTTTCCAGCCTAAAATATAAAGGCAGAAGGGCGTAAGCGCCGTTAATACGCCCTTCTGCCAGTAACCATTTTTCGGGCTAATGCCAAAAGGGCGTATTCGCCAAAATTGACTTTTGACAAAAAGCGGACTATTTCTGGCGGATGCGCCCTTCTGGCATTAGCTTTCTGAAAAAAGTCATGACAACTAATGCCAGTAGGCCGTATCCGCCAAAAATCAATTTTGGCGGATACGCCCTTTTGGCATTAACTTCATAAAAAAAATCATGCCGACTAATGCCAGAAGGGCGCATCCACCAAAAAATAATTTTGGCCTATACGCCCTTCTGGCATTAGCTTTCTGAAAAAAATCATGCCGACTAATGCCAGTAGGGCGTATCCGCCAAAATTTGTTTTGGACCTGAACATTTTTGGGGAATACGCCCTTTTGGCATTAATTCGACTGATTTTTCTTAAAAGCTCGGGGCGTATCTGTGGCGTTTACGCCCTTTTGCCTTTATTTTTTTTCACTTTTCAATGTTGACGTATTTTTCCGTTTCGACGAATTTCCAGTCGAATGACGCAAAAAAAAAATATATACGCCCTTTTGCCTTTAAGAATTACAGAAGGGCGTAAACATGTCGCTTACGCCCTTTTTCCATTAGTCACGCGATATCAGCATTATCTTTCCCCCTCGAAACCCTTCAAGTTTTGTATGAAACTTTCACTTGTTTAACTCTAAGTTTTTGAGATATTCGCCTGGGCGATTAAAATAGGCCACCCTGTAGATATATCCAAGATTGATGCGAACAAGATTTTGCCTGTTTGTACTTTGTAGAGTCACTCACAAAGCGATACACCAATATTCATAACGAACACGAGACGAAATACAATTTCGAGGATTCTGGAACCACTTTCGCGTTTAAATTTGTATTACACAGTTTCTTTTTAACTTCAAAGACGAGAAACAAAATCTTTTGTGGCAGTACAGAAATTAATGGTTGGATAATAATTTTTTCTGAAGCTTCATATCGAAATGCATCTCTTTCCAGCATTCTTCATACTAAAAATATGAAATCAATTTCGAGCTTCCAGATGATTATTTCTGGAAGGAAATAGTCGATTTCAGAAAGGATAAATTCACGATCAGCTAATCAGGATCATTGATATTTCATAGAGTTTGCGTCGTGAAAATATATGGGGAAATTTTTTGGTGATTACTTTTACGTGAAATCAAACTTTCATGATGTGTTCTAGAGTCGTTGGGTGAATTTGAATTTATCTGTTCCAGTATAATTACTCTTTGTTTTACCAATCGTTATTCGCACTGCAAATATGGCTGGAGGAGCTGGTGATGATAATTTTGGACTTCGGATTATAACTGAGAGTAGTGGCCGATTCGGAAACCATTTTCTGAAGGTATGTACACTAAACGTAATGGATTCTGAGCCGGATGTGTAATCTAGATAGATGAAACAGCCAATCAGCGCTCTGGACTACGAAAATCCAGAGCGCCGATTGGCTGTTTCTTCGATTGTCGAACACCATCCGGCTCAGAATCCATTACGTTTAGTGTACATATTGTATACGAGTTACTATAATGAGTACTGTTAAGATTCCACAATTGTGTTATCACAATGCAACAATCCTTTGTTCGTTTAATAGAACGAGTAACACCTTAGCTCACACATTGTTGCGTCCTATGGTCTGATCACTCTGATCATTGTGCAAATGCTGGTCAGAGTTCTGTCTTAAGCAATTTTTGTCGAACAATTTCATTATTATTCGCATTTCTAAAAATAGTACTTTTCGTTACAAGGACGTGCAGCGCCACTTTCACGGCCAAGGTTCAGTCGTAGCAGGCTCCTGTCACGACTTAACACGAGGCCTGAAGTGGTGCATCACTCACGTGTGACGAATTTTGTTTTTTCTCATGCCATATATAAACGACGTATTGAAGGATGACGCAAATGAATGAAATGACAACATCGAACAGAAAATTAAGGGGCTATTGTTGTCTAGAGCGAGATTTTTGACGTCATTTTTGGGTTGGAATAACTTTTGAACCGTTGAAGTTGTCTTGATGAGATCTTACATACGTATTTATTGTTCCTTTGGGAAGGTATTTACATTACGAAAAAAATTATTTTCAATATTTTCAAGTAGTTTTATTATTTTTTTTACAATATGGTCAGCAGAAAACCGCCTCAATCGGCGCCCACTCTGGGTGATGTTGTATCCATCGGAAAAAAAAAAGAAAAGTATATTCTCAATCTGTATGAGTGTTCGGAGCCGTGGTAGCAGAATTAGTACTTAAAAAAATTTTGTTACAAAATGGCGGTCTGTTAAACTTTGATTAACGATATTTCATACATTTTCCGGTATTCGACGAGTTATAAAATGTGGCCAAAATTATTATCTATAATAATATATAATAATTTGAGCTCGATCGGTCAATTAGTTATCGAGATATCGTGGGCGCCGATTTGAAAAACATAGTTCTGAGATAAACGCGTTTAAAGTTTTGATACCGTTAGATGAGGTTTAAATTGAATTATCGATGCTTACTAGTTAATCTGCCAACTCGGGTCTATAGATTGCGCCTTCTGCCAAGTAATTCTGAGAACTGGATTAGCGTTATACTGTTTGGAACCCTAGGGCAGGGCCCGGCACACTCATTAGTCCAAAGAGCCAAATCCGTAAATCCACTAAACCCGTTCACCGGCACTAATCCTTTTAACGCCATTTCTTGGATTTTGGTAGGTATGGGTGGGAATATGCAGGTATGAAAAGACCCGGACGGTCAGACGCAGTTCTTGCCGTCGCAAATAGAGCAAACCACCCCTCAGTTCCTTTCATTTCTCCTGAACGCTGCCCCTACCATCGCACTTCCAGGTAAGGACGAGTGACCGTTTTCAGGTAGACCGAGGGGACTTACGGCCGTAGTAATTGACACTTAGAGCCAGGCTGGCTCCGAGAGCCCGGCCAGCGGCTTGCCACTCTTTACCCCCTCCACTTTCTTATTTGACAACTTACCACACTACCACAACAAAAAGCATAAAAATGAAGAGAAATATTAACATTTTTTCGTTTTCTGCTCCATTCAGTTGGTAATGTTGTGGTATAAGTGAGTCGAATAAGGGTCCTATCTAATAACATTGAGTGGCAAGCCGCTGAGCCCGGCCGTGCCGGGCCCTGCCCTAGCACACTCATTAGGCCAAGGAGCCAAAGCCGTAAATCCACTCAACCCACTCACCGGCACTAATCCTTTTAACGCCGTTTTTGGGAATTTGGCAGGTATGGGTGGGGATATGCAGGTATGAAAAGACTTGGACGGTCATACGCAGTTCTTGCCGTCCCAAATAGACCGCACACCCCCTTAGTTCCTTTTATTTCTCCTGAACGCTGCCCCTACCATCGAACTTTCAGGTAAGGACAACTGACCGTTCTCAGGTAGACCGAGGGGTCTTACGGCCGTAGTAATTGACACTTAGAGCCAGGTTGGCTCCGAGAGCCAGGCCGTGCCGACCCCTGCCCTAGGGCAGGGGTCGGCACACTCATTAGGCCAAGGAGCCAAAGCCGTAAATCCACTTAACCCATTCACCGGCACTAATCCTTTTAACGCCGTTTCTAGGAATTTGGCAGGTATGGGTAGGGATATGCAGGTATGAAAAGACTTGGACGGTCAGACGCAGTTTTGGCCGTCCCAAATAGACCGCACACCCCTTAGTTCCTTTTATTTCTCCTGAACGCTGCCCCTACCATCGAACTTTCAGGTAAGGACAACTGACCGTTCTCAGGTAGACCGAGGGGACTTACGGCCGTAGTAATTGACACTTAGAGCCAGGTTGGCGCATTGCGCCAAGCCTGCCGACCTCTGCCCTAGGGGATGGTGCCCTTCTCGGAACAAGGGCATAGCTGCTTCCCGACCGCGCTACCTGAGCGCGCGGCTTGCTTATAATTTCTATTACTCTGCTAAGTTTTCAAATATCGATAAACGGTTTTCACGAGCGTATTAAGAAAGGTCTAAGGAATAATGAAATGAAAAAAAAATCGATCTTTTCAAATTTCTAGACAACAATACCCCCTTAAGGTGCTTCCCTACCCAATTCCACAATATTGTAATAAACGCGTGCAGAAGGTGATATTAAACGGAATATCTTTTCCTGGTCACCGAAATCAATGAAATAAAATACGTCGCGCTATTCTGTGTGCGACTCAGAACACGTACGGCCAAAAACATGTTTGTTTTGCGCTAAAATAGAGAAGATATCCATGTGAAACGTTTCCCATTACCGTTTTAGAACGGATGTCGTAGGATAATCCCAGAATTGTCACCAATATATCTTTACAGGATATTTGCCAGATATTCTACGGTGGATCCCGTGCTATGTGGGTATTTAATTCGAATTGTGTAGAGAAAGTTGGGTCAGGCCACGGAAGGGCCCTGTTCAGGGCGTACGTATAGTGGCCCTTTCCCACCCAAGCGTTACATTCTGACATGGGCCCTAGCTCACGTGCCTAGAATGGGCCATGAATTTGAATAGGGCAAACTATCCTGGCCCATTGAATAGGATGAGGAGAAATTTCCACGGGGGATGCGCATTGAGATGGTGATTAGTACCATTCCCGGTGTTAGGGGCGCTGAGTGAGCCTTCAATTCGACCTCATTTCGGCTTGCTGGGCTCATAAGGACAAGCCACCCAGTTGTTATAGAGATCAGTGGTTAGCTGGCCGTAAATTCTCCCAGTTTGACATGTGTTCTCCGTTAACCAATGGGCGCACAGTACGTCACACTTTAACGTCCTAGGACGTAAAAGTAGGTCCTACAACTTACTTTTACATCCTTGGCTGTAAAATATATGTTCACGGCCCGTTCAGCGGCTGCGTAGTCGTCGTTTACATACAGGAATGAAAAAAAAATTTATTTACATTACCTGCAATGCTCGAGAAGAGAATTATAGTTGGTATACCTACTACATAAAATCATCTTAATGTAAGCCAGTCCATGCGGAGTCGTACATTCCGTCAGTACGTCTTTATTTCTGAGACCACACTGACGGAGGATTCATCGTATTGACCTCAAAGGCAAACGTACCGCCATCGATAATCGCTAATTCAAAATTTCAGATCGTGGCTAACGACAATCATGGAAACCTGATTACCTCGCCATTGAGCGCTCAAGTAGTACTGGCCATGGCTGCATATGGCGCCGGTGGCACAACCGCATCGCAAATGCGTTCAGTACTTTGTATTCCCAGTGACAACGAATATGGCCAATATGGTTATCGGTCTATCATTGAATCCTTCAATGTAAGTTACACAGAGTTTATTAATGTACGTACTTTGATGTCCGTTGCCGATGTCGATCGGACAGACCAAACACTTGTACCGTAAGGGTGTGAGTAAACTCTTCATACCATTTTGGTTTTCATCCTTCGATGGTTTGGGAACTTTTTATTTCAGTCTGTAACAGGAGTTGACTTACGTCTCGCCAATAAGATATACATAGCATCTCAGTTTGTCGTGAAACCTGGATTTAAAGAAATGACTGCTGGGAAATTCTTGTCTGCAAGCCAGCAATTGGACTTCAATAGTCAAGCGCTCGCTGCCACCGCCATAAACACTTGGTGTGAAGCGCGAACCAAAAAACGCATCAAAAATGTCATTTCTCCTGGTAAATTTCATTACACTATAGAACTGATTGGAATAACCCTTACGGAAAAACAACTTGCAAATTTAAGGGGTAAATTCGCATCCCCAAAGTTTTAGGGGTTTACCATGAAAACTCAGGGTTTACCTCACATTTCGATCTTTTTTTGGATAAAGATACCCCCAAATACAGGGTAAAACCTGAGTTTTCATGGTAAACCCCCAAAACTTTGGGGGTGCAAATTTACCCCTTAAAATTGAAGGTTTTTTCCGTGAGGGAAATCACAAAGGCCATAGAGGGATTAGAAGGGTACAAATTAATGCCTTTTGCGAATATCTCAACGATATTTTATGGATGAGTATAGCTACTATTAAAATGATCAGATCCTGAAAGTATCAGACCTTAATCTCAATTAGTTTTTGAAAAACTACGAAATAATTTTTTTCCGGATTGACTTCACCGATTTTTTAATAATAGTTTTTACTAACATTCTATTTTTGGGGAAAAAAGTTGTTTTACAACTTCTAATGTAAGCGAATTCCTTCAGTACAGCGCGCTTATATAAAAATGAGAGTACAATTTGCAATAATACGGTTGAAACTTACTTGATGATTCCATTTCCCTGGAATAATAATGTTTGTTATTATTTTTTTTTTTTAAATCACGGAGTCCCGTTGCCAGAATCTTAAAATGAACACGAGTTATGGAGAAATCTATGAGAAATGGAAAGTAATAGTTTCAAAAATTATTTTGTATTTTATTTTAATTTTTTTCTCATCTCAAGCACCAATATAGATTGAGGTCTGATCTTTTCACTATCTTAGTATTTTCATGGTACCTACTTATTCATAATATATCATGAAAATATTTCCAAAAGGCGATCCCCGTTTCAAATATCCCCATTGTTACCCTGCTTATCCTCCTATGGCCTTTGCTGTTAATTCGTTGCATAGGCACAGGGCTGAAAAATAGTTGCTATAGAGACCGAGGGGGAAATAACTCGAGATTTGAGTGACACATTAATTCATTGGGTTAAATTAATTTGAATCAATGCCCTCAATTCAAATGAATCTTTTTAATTCAAGTTAACTTTTTTAATTCAATTCAATTTTTTTCAATTCATCTAATTCAACTTACTTTTCATAGTAATTCATTCGTATTCAAGTTTATATTCGATTATTTCAATACAATTTTCATGTTTCCTGCTATTTCGAATTAATTCATCCAATTCACATTTTGTTTTTTTTTAATCCAACTCAATTTTATCAACTCAAAATTATTTTTTCAATCCAATTCAATTTTTCTAATTCTTTCCATTTGAGCTATTTTTTATCGTAATTCACGCTAATTCAAGTGATTATTTGATCATTTCAATACATTTCTCCTATTTCCTGTTATTTCAAATTAATTCGTTCGATACAAATGCAGTTATTTCCCATACATAATTCTGAATATTTCAGTTATTCCTTAGTCAATTCTCATTAATTCAGGTAATTCAGTTATTTCCCAGTTAATTCTCATTAATTCCACTTAATCCACTTAATTTCTCATTATTTCGGTTATTTCCCCGTTAATTTTCATTATTTCAATTATTCTCCGTTAATTCACGTCAATTCAGTTAAGGCCCATCCCTAGTCGCCCACCTCCTTTTGGTCGCAATGTGTTACATTTCGATTATTATCCGAGCCTAGGCGTCGAAACTGCAAAAAAGAGATGCTTAGCGCAACTTCTATTTCAATTCCGAACACATACGTCCAAAAAAATGTTCGTTTCGTGCGAAAATAGAGTCTACAAATCGATTTTACATTGTTACGAAATTATTCGAATTCGGATAATTTGGTAACAATGTAAAATTGATCTGTAGACTCTATTTTCGCACGAAACGAACATTTTTTTGGACGTATGTGTTCGGAATTGAAATAGAAGTTGCGCTAAGCATCTCTTTTTGGCAGTTTCGACGCCTGGGCTCGGATAATAATCGAAATGTAACACATTGCGACCAAAAGGAGGTGGGCGACTAGGGATGGGCCTTAATTCCCAATGATTCAGGTTAATTGAAATTAATTCACGGGCTATCGACACGTCAATTCAACGATTTATTTCCCTCTCGTTAGAGACGCTAAAAATTACGGTTTAGGAAATCAATACGCTCGGATCGATAAAAAAACTTTCATCAGCCATGAAACAAACTTGTTTTTTACAGATGACGTTGGTTCTGATACAAAGTTGGTATTGGTGAATGCGGTCTACTTCAAGGGTAAATGGGAGAATAAAGCTCAACGCGCACTATGCCGAAGCGAAGCGAAACGAAGCGATCGGAAGTTTCATTAACATGCTTTTCTTATGTTTTTTATGGAAGTATGCACGCACACTCCTAAAAATGCATGTTCATGAAAACTTCCGATCGCTTCGCTTCGGCATAGTGCGCGTTGAGCTTAAGTTTAATCCACTTTTGACCAAGGATAGACCTTTTCACATTGACGAAAAAACTACTAGATACGTACCCACCATGTTCATCAAGAAGCCATTCCGTCATGGGCATCTGCCAGAGCTCAAGGCGAAGTTCATCGAAATACCATACCAGGTATGTTACACAAGAAGATCAGATGGATTCAAAAATCGGTATTCAACTCCATTTGTTGGTGCTATGCGAATCTTGTTGAGTGATGGTATTGGGTAACTAACGTAGACTTTGACAATAGAAAATTCATATCAATACAAACTTAATAAATTGGCGATGATACCTTTTTCATATTACCTCTAGAGAAACACGTCACAACTTTCAATATACCTAGAACAGTATGAATTGAATATCTGGTGGGAATGTATATTGTATACACTTATGAATTGCGTGGATTTGCAAAAAAATCTGACATCATCATCTTTATTTCAATTCCTCTTCTGAGTCTATGCTGATTCAGGACTTGACTGTGTATAGACAATGAGTGACGAGGTGAATTGATTGTTCGTCTTTCAGGGTAACGAGTTCAGTATGATTATAATTCGACCGAATGAAGTGAATGGACTAAGAACAATTCTGGATAATCTTTCTCAAGTGAATATAAGAGAATGCGTACAGCACGCATTTCCCCGTGAAATCGGATTATTCTTACCGAAATTCAAAATCGAGAGTACCTTACACCTTCAAGAGACTCTAGAGAAGGTAACGTATAATCTATAAGGGGGAATTAAAATATTTCGTCAGCATTTGATGGCGGCTGAGGGATGTGGGGTTTAAAAAAAGCCAAAAATTCATATTATGAAGTGTTTTGATGAAGCGACGAGAATCTACTTGTTTCTCATCCGGAATGGCTGTGTAGTCTTAGGCAAATGTAAAAGCTGCAGGTCTCTTCTATCTTGTTCACGTTCTCGCTTTTCTTCTTCTTTACAAAGATTCCAATCTTCCATGCAAGATGGTAGCTGTTACATCTTGTGTATAATCTTTCAATTTTCTTTCACCTCTCGATATCCATTGAATATCGTGATTTTAATATGATGGTGTAATTTTATTCGATATCATATAACGTGTCCTCTCATTCTAGCTGGGAATGACCGACATGTTCACGGATCATGCTGACTTCTCTGAGATAGCTGATACTCCACTAAAAATCAGCAAGGTCATCCAAAAGGCATTCATTGAAGTCAATGAAGAAGGTAGCGAAGCAGCTGCTGTCGCTGGTGAGTTGAAATCTCTTGTAAAATGACCTCGTATAATACCAGCTGGCAGCTATGATAAAATTACACCCGCACTTGATATATAGTGTCATTCGACGTCACAACCGGACAGCTTTTGAACTCGGTGTTTTCCATTCCGTTATAATTTTATTTATGGGTTCTATGTAAGAAATAAATTCACCAAACAATTTTTGAAATTTTGTCTGGTCCCTATTTTCTAAGTCACACAACGGTGAAATTCAGGCAAAAGATCCAAAAATCGCAAACATACTCCCCTTCGAACGGTCATATTTTTGGTTGCATTCATCCTAGAGACTTAACTTTTGAAAAAAATAATTTTTCCATCACATTGAAAAGTAAGTATAAAATTATCTGGGGCGTAAAAAATTTGAAAACAAAGGAATTTATTTGTTGTAAGAACCCGTGAAAAATTATAACGAAATCGAAAGGTTGTGGTCAAAAACTGTCCGGTCTGACGTGGAATATCTCTATAGGGCTTTTACCGCTCATATTTTTTATCTATAAAAAATTTTATCCGACAAATGGCGTTATTTCATGATGATTATATTTTTCTTCAGCACTGCACGCCCGGAATCTATCTGCAGGACCACCACCATTCGAAGTCGACCGACCTTATCACTATGCGATATACCACCGCAACACTGGAATATCCGTGTTCACTGGCATTGTTGTACAACCAAACGTGGCATAATTTGATAACGATCATATAGAGCATATTATTGGCACCGAAAATTACAAATTCAGCTCTGAGCAGAGTTTATTTAGGTATAGATTTTTTCGCAATCAAATTATATTTTGTATTGAGGGAGTAGTACCCTATGTATGCCTCGTATGTACGAGAAATTATCGTGTATTATTGATAAAATCAGGCTGTATCAAATCATCCCAATTCATGAGTATGGGCAATACTCCAGTAAAGACTGTGATATTCATACTATACAGCCTGATTAAAGATGTACATATCTCTGCTGACCATATTCTCGCTGTGAATGCTCTTCGGAGACAGAACACAATTTCCTTTCCTCAGCTCATGATAAAATCATAAGATGCACAGACTCCCTATGCGTATTACGAAACGTTCAAAATTTATGTGGGCTTAGTAATTCTACAAAGACTATCAATATGTTTTCATCTGAACACTCAATTCCGTGATTCATACACATCAGATACCCAAATCGTTTTCATGAAAAAGTCACAACAGCCGGTGACTAATGATCTGTTTGTACCCTTTCTAATGTGTGCATAATATTGTTGAGAATCTCGATTTTCGCGAATTTTATTTAAGGTACCACTTGCAATCAATCCGGAGACTGCTGAAAGCCTGTATATACAGGGTTCGAATAGTGGCAGCTTATATTATATAGAATGAAAAATAGAATAAAAACTACTGACATTAGTTGCTTGTATAAAAAAATCTTTATTGTATTCTGATAAATGGTAATGAAATAAACATTCTTATATTATTCTTATTCATGAAATTTTTTGTCAACCTATTCAAGTTATTTGCTATCTTGGATTCAGACAGAATAAATATAACGATATCAGGTGCCAATTAATTGATAGATGGTAAAAGCCACGATAAGATATCTGATACTCAAGACGTTAAGAATTTCCTGGGATTCTGAACAAAGCGGAATAATTAAGACACGGGGAGCAAGGGAATGTGTTATAACGTAGAAAGGTTTTTCTACAATGATTGCTGAAACTAAGACGTCAAAGGGTTCGTGTAGGGAATGTGTTAACCCAAGTTTTGGACACTTACGCAAGAAAGAAATTTCAAAAAGAAAATGAGAAAATCTGACCAAGATCGTTGCCCAAATTTTCACGTTTTCTTTTCAAATTTATTTGCGTAAGTGCCCAAAACTTGAGATGACCCACCACCCAGGGCTTACCCACATTTTCCCTACATATCGATGGACTAATGCCATAAGGTCGTAAGCGCCAAAAAAAAATCGAAGATACGTTTTCTTGGCGAATTTCGATGTATGTGTTTTATATAGGTGGGGGAAAAAAAAATTTGGCGCTTACGACCTTATGGCATTAGTACATCGATGTTTATTTTGAAAAAACAAGTAGGGAAAAGTGGGGCAAAACCGGCCACCAAAAAGGCTAAATCGTATTTTTTCTTCGAAGCGAGTAAGAAGAAGCTGTATGTAACGTATCTCTGCTGAACACGATAAAATACTGGGAAATGGGGGAAAACCGGCCACTAAAGAAGAAAATTGTACGACTACAAATTCATTGTAACAGAGAATAGAAAAATCAATTGATTCAGAAAAAAAATAGGAAAGTTTTAGAGACTAGATGTCTAGATATTCTTGTGTTATCTACAGTTTTTTAAATTTCATTTCGATGAATGGCAGATCAGTAGGTACGCCTTTTCGAGAGCCACACAATTTTTGAATGATTCACCTTTCATATTTTGCACACCTGGAATGATGAATCACAGAGAGAGGTGAACGGAAAATAATGAATCATGTGATTATTGGTGTGTGTGTCTGAGAATGTATTTCTGCAGCATTGATGCAATAGTGAGTGGGTACACTCACGGAATCTGAACCTGAAGCGCCGTTGGTAAGGTGATCGAGCAACCCGTACGTCATGTTGATACACGTTGTTTTTAATTGTCTTCAAATTGTCAAAGACAATTAAAAACAACGTATATCAACGTGTATGTACGGGTTGCTCGATCACCTTACCGACGGGGCTTCAGGATCAGATTCCGTGAGTGTACTCGTGGTTACCGCCGGTAAATTCAGTTCGAATTAATTATGAATGAAATTTGTAACATCACACCTTGCCGTGCAATTGTATCGTGTTGCAGTGTTTCTGAAGTGGTATGATTCGAGATCAAGTACCAGGCAATTGGGTTGCAACAAAAATCGTGAACAATTTGTCTGACACAATATAATCGTACTTTCAAGGTCTCTGAAATTTTTACCGTGAACATGAATGCTGATAAGGACATGGGAATACTAATTGTGATTGAAAAGCAAGAAATTCTTTTTATTCAGCGCAATCGCCTGGTCAACGCTGACTGGTCGGTACTGAAGAATTTAGGGTCATATACTATAGCTCAATGTGCTGTTATATAACAGACTAGTTTTAGCACCAAAGCCTGGAAGTGAGCACCACTATCTACCACTACAACCGAATACCAGAATGGCAAGGTCAAGGTCAGTGTGAAATCCGTTGGTATGGAATATACGGACGTATAGGCAGAGCTGTTCTATCTCATCGAACGTCATTGTCTAACATATTCGCCACGAATCTGCTAACTCGCTTGCGCGAATTCTGGGCTTTCCTATTGCGCATCGTGTTGTGAAGATTGGCTATCTGCGACGATGGACTCATACACAAGCCTTCTTAATCTTCAGTCGCGTTTCACCGGCAAACAAATCCATACGTATCAAGTATATCAACGTACCTAGGCGTATTCAGTTTAGCTCTGTGCTTTCGTATCAGCAGGTGGTTACTCACGGCTCGCTCCTGACATTCCATCGCCTAATCTCCATCCCAAATCTCGTGAAGGTAAGACATATACCTACGTATAGCGTTTTCAATTGGTTACACTGGTGTAACGCTGTACTCTGCAGATGTAATAGCGTTTCTTTATGTATTCGGTACTAGCATACTGAGAATCGCTTATTGGCAGAGCAGTACTTAGAAAATGTTCACGCTTGTCGTTATAGTGTCTCTCTTAATTCTTGGGAGTGAAAACAGCGCCGCTCCGAGAAAATAGAGTGAAATTTCATTCTAAAAAGTTTAGAGAGTAGCAAAATTTAGTGTTCGGAGCTGGTCCAGGTATAGTGGGCGCTTCAGCAGTGCAGCCTATATTCGTTGCATTTGTTCATAATGTTCAATGTAGGCTTGCACCCACAATCAGTGTGCATGAGTATAATCAGACGAAGACACTTTGGCACATAGATCCTACAACGTATTTGAACTTAGTTTGTCCGAGGTGCTCAAATTTCAAAGATGAGAAATAATAATATTTTGAAATTTGAAGGGGAATTAGGTCACGTACTTGACGTATATTATAAATATCCAAGATTCATGTAAGCTTTTGTCTGTTTGTATATCTCTAGAAGAGTCACTCATAAACCGGTGTACGAATATCACCAACATGAGACGAAATACAATTCCAACCATTCTGGGACGACCTTCATGTTCAAATTTTTATTACAGAATTTCTTTCTTCCTTCAAAGACAAGAAACAAAATCTATTGTGATAGTACAACAATTTATGGTTGGATGATAATTGTCCTGATCCTAAGAATATGAAATCAACTTCGAGATTCCAGATGATTATTTCTGGAAGGAAATACCCTACTGAAAATGATTATGTGATAAATCACATGATGTTATGAACGAAATTGATATGTATTTTATCATGTAATTCAACATGTGACTACGATTTAATATATAACAAGTCCCATGATAAATCATAAAATACGACTTATAGGGTAAAATACATTATAAATAACATACCGAAACCTATGATTTGTCATATGATTTGTTATGTATTTCATCTTAAAATCTGTATTTTATGATTTATCATGTGATTTGTTATGTATTAAGTCGTAGTCACATGTTAAATTACATGATAAAATACATGCCACTTTCGTTCATAACATCATGTGATTTATCACATAATCATTTCCAGTAGGGTAGTCCTCCGAAAAAATTCACGATCAGCCATTCTGGATCACCGATATTTCATATAGAGTGGGTTCCAGCCTGATAAGCTAACGATTAGTTGTTGATATACCTTCAATGTGCTAACTGGAACTTAACAGCCAACGTAGCTAAAGGCGACAAAGCGGTCTCCAATATTAAACATTTCTCAAATTGAAACCTTTCTACAGTTCTCAACATGTCGAATTGGTGATAAGACTAGCAGATATAACTTACTTCTATTTTCATTTCGAATTTTATTATAAGTGAAGATTCTTAAAAGCGAAATCTGTAAATTTGTTTGTGTGCGTGAAAAAAGTAATAGCTATTCAAGGTATCCAAATATACCGTGTCTTGTTTCTCAAACACTCAAAGTTTCTTCACAAGACCGAAAAAAAAAAACAGTCACCCGGGATTAGGAGATGTTGATTAAAAAAAAAAAAAACAAGGTTCAAACATTCCCAATAACTGTATAACGTCATAGCTTCATCAAATTTCACAATTTTCGAAAATCCTTCAGAAAGCTCAATGTAATTGCCGACAATCAGAATTGACTATCAATTGGAGATTGCAAATAAGACTATATGAAATCGCAATATGACACCATGCGCCGTCCCGTATCGATATAGTGCGTCGTTAAAATCTATGGGGAAATTGTTCGGTGACTAGCTATGCGTGAAATTAGACTCTCATAATGTGTTCTAGAGTCGTTGAGTTAATTCAAGTTCATCTGTTTCAGTATAATTACTTTTCATTCTACCAATCGTAATTTGCACTGCAAATATGGCTGAAAGAGCCGGTGATGATAATGCTGGACTTCGGACTATAGCTGAGAGTAGTGGCCAATTCGGGAACCATTTTCTGAAGGTATATATACAAGTTACTATAATTAGTACTGTTAAGATTTCACAATTGTGTTGTCACAATGCAACAATCCTTTGTTAGTTTGATGGAATGAATAACACCTTAGTTCATATATTATGCGTCTTATGCTCTCATCATTGTGCCGATACAGGTCAGATGTTTGACAAACAATTTTATTACTATTCACATCTTCAGAATATTTGTGCATATCACCAATGCCCGAGAAGAAAATAGTCAATACTATATCATCTCAAGGTGAACCAGCCCATGAGGTGTCGTACAATCCGCCAGAACGTCTCTATTTCGGAGATCACGCTGACGCAGGGTTGATCATATTGACCTCAAAAACGAACGTAGAGCGATCGATAATCGTTCATTCAAAATTTCAGGTGGTGGCTGACGATAATCGTGGAAACCTGATTACTTCGCCATTAAGTGCTCAAGTAGTACTGGCCATGGCTGCATACGGAGCCGGTGGCACAACCGCGTCGCAAATGCGTTCAGCTCTTTTTATTCCAAGTGACGACGAACTTGGCCAATCTGGTTATCGGTCCATCATTGAATCCTTCAACGTAAGTTACGCATAGAGTTTATTGATGTAAATACTTCGATGCCCGCTGCTGATGTCAATCGTGCTCACCAAATAGTCCTTATAATGTAAGGGTGTGAGAAATCTCTTTATACCTTTTTTGTTTTCATGTTTTCATGTTTTAATGATTTGGGAACTTTTTGTTTCAGTCTGTAACAGGAGTTGACCTACGTCTCGCCAATAAGATACATACAGCATCTCAGTTTGATGTGAAACCTGGATACAAAGAATTGACTGCTGGAAAATTCTTGTCTGCAAGCCAAGAATTGGACTTCAACAGTAAAGCGGCCGCGGCCACGGCGATAAACACTTGGTGTGAAGAGCAAACCAACAAACGCATCAAAGACGTGATTTCTCCCGGTAAATTCCAGCACACTATCGAACTTATTGGAATAAATCACAAATTTGTTGTCAATTCCTTGGATAGTTACTCGGCTGAAAAATAGTCACTATAAATACGCTGAAAATTACGGTTTTGGATTCGGCTTGGATCGATTGGAATCTTTCATTAGCCATAAAACAAACTTGCTTTTACAGATGACGTTGGGCCCGATACAAAGTTGGTATTGGTAAATGCAGTCTACTTCAAAGGCAAATGGGAGAATAAGTTTCAGCCATCTTTGACCGAGGATAGACCTTTCCACATTGATGAGAAAACTACTAAGAATGTACCCACGATGTACATCAAAGAGAAATTCCGACACGGGAATCTGCCAGAGCTCAAAGCGAGGTTCATCGAAATACCATATCAGGTATGTAAACAACAGATGATTCAAAAATCAGTATCCAACTCGACTCATTCGTGCCATGCGAGTCTTGTTGAGTAATAATGAATAAATATTTGTTTGTCTTTCAGGGTAACCAGCTCAGTATGATTATAATTCTACCTAATGAAGTAAATGGGCTGAGAACAGTTCTAGACAATCTTTCGCAATTGAATCTAAGGAAAAACTTACAGCAGGCATTTCCCCGTGAAATCGACTTATTCTTACCAAAATTCAAAATCGAGAGTACCTTACAGCTGCAAGAGACTCTGGAGAAGGTATTGTATAATCTATAAGGGGAATTCAAATATTTCGTAAGCATAATTCATGGCGGCTGAGGGATGTGGATTTTGAAAATAGCCGGAAATTTATGTCATGAAGTGTTTCGATGTAGCGACGAAAATCTGCTCGTTTCATTTCATCTTGTTCACGTTGTGTTTTTTTGTTTTTTGTTTTTTTCTTCGTATGGATTTCAATCTCCTATGCAAGATAATAGCTGTTTTCTTCCTGAGTATGATTTTCCTCATTTTCTACTATTTTCTTCACTTTCTACTATTTTTCGATTACCATTAAATATTGTCATTTTGATATTATGATGGTGTACTTTTATTCCATATCATATAACGTGTCCTCTCATTCTAGCTAGGAATGACCGACATGTTCACGGATCATGCCAACTTCTCTGGGATGGCTGACACTCCACTTAAAATCAGTAAGGTGATCCAAAAGGCATTCATTGAAGTCAACGAAGAAGGTAGTGAAGCAGCTGCTGTCACGGGTGAGTTGAAATCTCTTGTAAAATTACCTCCTATAATACTAACTATGATGAAATTGTTCTTGCACTAAATCGTTGCAGCGTGTTTACCGCTCGTATCTTTTATCTATACAAAATTTCATTCAATAAGTGACGGTAATTTGGGATAATTGTATTCTTACAGCACTGATTATGTGCTGTACTTCATTATCGGACGATGCACCTCCACTTACATTCAAAGTCAATCGGCCTTATTATTATGCGATATACCATCGTATTACTGGAATATCCCTGTTTACTGGCACTGTTGAACAACCAAACTCGGCATAACTACTAACAATACCTTCTAAGCATTATCTGAGTGGTAATGTAAATTAACATCTTCTCGAGTTAAAATTCATCCTCATCGCGGCTCGATTTTGAAATGGTTGAACTTTTTTTCAGCACTTATAGCTGTTGGGTGTTGTGCAGTTTCCTTCTATGAGCCTCCACCACCATTCAAAATCGATCGGCCTTATCATTACGCGATATACCATCGTATCACTGGAATATCCCTGTTTACTGGCATCGTTGAACAACTAAACTTGGCATAACTGATGTCAATTACCTTTAAGCCTCAGCATTGAAAATGTCATTTTCTTCGGCCCAAATCTCAGCTTTCTTGTGTCGCGATTTTGAGATAGTTGTATTTTTTTCCAGGAGTGATAGCTGTTAAGTATTGTCTATCCTACTCTGGACCTCCACCAACATTCAAAGTCGATCGGCCTTATCATTATGTGATATACCACCGTATCACTGGAATATCCCTGTTCACTGGCATCGTTGAAGAACTAAACGTCGCATAACTATTAACAATAGCCTTTAAGCATTAGCACTTGAAGCTCTATTTTTCTCAGTCTAAAACTTGGCTTCTTCATGTCGCGATACTGAGATAATTGTATTTTTTCAGCAACAATAGCTGTTGGGATGTCATGCCGTGAGCCTACCCCAACATTCGAAATCGATCAGCCATATCTATATGCAATATACCACCGTAACACGGGGATATCCTTGTTTACCGGCGTTGTTGAACTACCAAACTTAGCATAATTTAGAAATAATTGTCCAGCATTAACATCATAAAAAGTCTTTGTATGGCGCCATCGACATCTCTAAGATAATTTCAATTTTTTCAGAGATGATATCTCTTGAGTGTTTGCTGTCATTCTCTGAATCTACCTCAGCGTTCAATATCGACCATCCATATCATTATGTGATATACCACTGTAACACTGGGATGTCGTTGTTCACTGGCATTGTGGAACACCCAAACTTAGCATAAATTGATAATAATTGGCGCTCAGAGATAGATCTTCTTCAGCCTTCAAGCCGCGCAATCGACAGCTCTAAGACAATTCACATTTGTTCAGTGATGGCAACACTTCAGTGTGCGATGACATTCGTCAGACCGATCTCAACATTCAAAATTGATCGGCCATATCGTTATGCGACAAAGCACCGTAAAACTTGAATATCTTTGTTTACTGGCGTTGTTGAACAACCGAACTTAGCATAACTTGCCAATGGACTTCAAGCATTATCACTCAAAGCTAGATCTTCTCCAGCCTAAATTTCAGTTTTTATGTAGCGCATTCGCCAGCTCTTCCCTACGTGATTATCATTTTTGTTCAATATTGCGTGCTCACAGATGTGTGAAGCACTTAATTGGACTTCCGCTAACATTCAGAGTCAATCGAACTTATCATTATGCAATATACCAATATAACGCCGGAATGTCCCTGTTTACTGGCATTTTTGAACAACTAATTATGGCAAAACTCGATGATGATCTTAGAGCATTGCCAATCAAAATGACATCCTCTTAAGTTCTATCCAGAGTTGATTTTCAATTTTGTTTTTTTCTCAAAATAAGTCATCTTTTGTAATTCAATGAGTCATATCCCATAGTATGCTCAACGCTAGTAATAGAAATCATCGTGTTTTATTGAGAAAATCTGGCTGTGTTGATTTGCTATCACTGAGTATAAGCAATACTTCAGTATTGACTGTGATATTTATACCATACAGTATCTGACCGGAGATATCTCTGCTGAACATACAGCTGTGAATGCTGTTCAGAAACAAAGCACAATTTCCTTTTCTCAGCTCACGACAAAATTATAAGATGTACAGAATCTCTCATTCACTATACGTATTACGAAACGTTTCAAATGTATGTATGCTTAGTAATTATCTGAGATTGTCACTGAACACTTAATCCTGTGATTCATATACATCACATGCCCAAATCGTTTTCATCAGATAGTCAGCAACCGAAGATTAGTGATATTTTCGCAACTTTTTTAATACGTGTTGTATAATAATGTCAAAAATTTCGATTTGATCGAATTATATTTAAGTTGCCACTTACAATTAATCCGGAGACTGCCGAAGGTCTGTGTACATAGGATTCGATAACTTTAATAAACAAAACACAAAAATTGGTGACAGTACAGAACGAAAAATAAAATAAAACTACTGATGTCAGTTGATTGTATGAAAAAAATCTTTATTGTATTTTGATAAATAGGAAACATTATATTATAGAAATAGGTTTATTAAATAGGAAATAGTATATTAATACTGTATTGCGTCGTTATTTTCCACTTACCTCTTTCTGTGATCCTTTCTTTCAGATAATGATAAGCATAAGCCGGTTGTTAAACCACTGTATAACACAGGAAAAGTAAGGAATTCATGATAATACATACGTAAAATTATTATAGCTACTTACGCAAAGCGCAAGTTCATTTTTACAATTCCATTCACTCGACTGATGAATTTGTAGTCTTCAAAATTAACTATGAGCCTTCTATCGTATACAGTAGGTATTGGCAGGGTGCGTAGTATATGGTGGGGAGGGCTGGCGCTGACTATCACTTTTACGTGTAAATCTTATGGGAAGAGCATGATTTAACGCTAATGGCGGCCACTGTAACTAAATTACTCCGTTTGATTTAACATAGGAAAAGCATGAAAAATGAGGGCAGCACCTAACGTGCTCCTAGCCAATACACACATAAACTTACATCTGCAAGACTGTATGTATGGCTGCTGGCTGATGGGAGCAAAATGTTCCCCTCCGAAAATTTCAGCACACTTCCTCGGGCCAGTCGATGTTCTCCTGATACCAGGGGGACCTTCGATTCAAAATATGTCTGACTCTAAAAAGCACTAGATATGGAAATTCTTCATCGAATATTTCTCCTAGTATCAGGAGAACATCTGCGCGTGGAGGTGTGTTGAAATTTTTGTCAGAAAAAAGGCATAATGTATATATCTGGAGTATTCGTGGAAACGCTTCATAGCACGCCTGCATACAGGCAACTTAAACATTAACCGATTCGGTTTTGTTCCTATGTAGCTAATGGGCATGTAATATGCGAAATCAAACCTAATCACTTGACTTCTGAGTTGCCTGTATGCAGGCGTTTTCACTTCCCTATGAAGCGTTTCCACGAATACTCCCGGTATGCATGTACGTGTCTTCATGCACATCGTTGTATTTTCATTATACCAGCGCTATTCAGAGTTAGAAGAATTTCAGGTGAAAAAATGCTTCTGGTATCAGGAGATCATCTGACGAGAAGGTGTGCTAAAATTTTTGGCAGGAAAAGTTACTATATACCATGAATTTCTCCAACGGCTCTAACCTGCATGTTTTAACAATGAGGTGTATCCTCAATTGCCTGTCCCCAGGCGCATGGATCCTGCCACTGTTAGAAAAATTCATCGTATACGTGGCTATTATATTCTTATGCTATTTAGAGCTTTTGAAATTCAAAGTCAGTAAATAAGCACAGCAGATCAGTACGCCTTCTCGAAAGTTACCCAATTTTTGAATGATTCACCTTCCGTCTTCTGCACATCTGGAATGAAGAATCACAGAGAGAGAATACGGAAAATGACGAAGCATGTGATTATTGGTGTATGTATCTGAAAATGTATTGCTACAACATCTAGTATGCAATAGGACTCGTTGTCAAAGTTATGTAACAATTTGCAATTGAATCTTAAAAATAAATACGTATGTATTGGCTTCTGTTTAAACTACATGTATTACAATAATACTATACTACCCATAATATAACTTGAAGTTTTAGAAAGACCGTGTTCCATGTACTCTGACTCTGACA
Organism: Tenthredo livida; assembly: GCA_963992785.1. Taxonomy (NCBI): domain Eukaryota; kingdom Metazoa; phylum Arthropoda; class Insecta; order Hymenoptera; family Tenthredinidae; genus Tenthredo; species Tenthredo livida. The sequence goes on from OZ023073.1 coordinate 10,504,638, forward strand.
TATAGGAGTTTATTCATGTGTAGAAGAAAGACAAATGTTTTGTATAATATCATTCAGTAAATGACTCAAAAAACGAGATAAGAAAAATGCGGAGTAAGAAAATACGAAGAAGAAGAAAGAAAATGAGAAAAGAGAAGCCAACGTGAGTCTTTGGAGCGCCCGTATGTAAGTGGCAGCGATATTAGAATAGAAAGAGAGAGGCGAACTAGTGCGAACTAGGCGAAAATCGAAATGACGCATGCGCCGCGTTTATGTTGACACGAACATAACCTGCATTCAGTGTTGTGTTAAATTTCATAGATTAATTCCTGTGACATTAAATTTCTCGAATTGTATTCTGATAACCAGAAGAGTCGCACTATGGTGAAACTTTGTATAATATGTAAAAAGGAAAAGACTCCGTTTGAGAGCCGCAGTTTTCATAGGTGAGCAACGATTTTCATAAAATGCTATTGTATTCAATAGTCACGATGAATTAAATTTTTTTTATCAACAATTTAGATTCCCTACAAATGATGAGTCGAAACAAAAATGGATGAATGCGACTGGGTTAAAATCAGTTTCAAAAGGTGCAGTAATATGCTGCGATCACTTTGATAGCAATGCGTTTAGAGACACAGGAGTTTTTCATGGTTCTGTAAACACTAAGAGACGATTACTCCCAAATACCGTACCCAACAGTCAAATCTTACAAGTTTCGAGTGTACTACCTGATGTTTATGATAACTTATCTATGAGTACTTCCAGGTACGGTGACTGCCACATTCATCTCACTATATTATTATGTATACTCTGCTTTTGGGAGGAAACGTACACATTATTTTTCCATGAAATTTTTTCAGTGATCATCACGCAAAAGTATCAAACGATATTACCGCTAACCAGAACATGACGAGCTTCAATGGTATACCAGACATAAAAACTGAATGTATCAATCTCCCAGATGAAATAATAATAGATGAAGTACTTGATCAAGATATTGAGATTAGTAGTGCAAACGTCGAAAATACCAGTGAAAGTCGTGAAAGGTATTTTGGAACATTCATGAAGAACTTTTTTATCACAATGTCCAATGATTCGGAATTTGGGCCCATGAATCTTATGAATTATTACCCACAAGGTTCACTTTTGAAGCGTTGTAAAATCCTCAGCATGTACATCTTAAGAAATGACTGTCAATGAATGTTTATTTTTTGATTTTGTTTTAGAGAAATCTCCAGTGCTGAGGATACTTCTAAAAAAAAAATACGATTTAGAACAGGATTTGTGACCGAGTTCTTCTCACGCAAGGACTGCGTTTCAGATGAATCGTGGGAACGCTTCCTCAGATTTAATAAGTGTAGAAGCAGACAATTGCAAAATGCACATAACAAAACATCTCGGAAACGGAAAACAACCGCTAATATGAAACGTTTAATTAAAGATTTAAGAAAGAAGCAAAACTTGGCTGCATGATTATCTGATGACGAGTTTTAAAATAAATATTATATGAACGCTGTGTTGAATTACTGAATTTGAATTTACTTAAGAATGATTTATTCAGTCCGACCCTTGTGAAGTGTTTTATGAATTTTGAAAGATAGTTGAGTTCGTTCTTCGCCCATACGAAGTTACCTGATTCCGTTGTCCGGAAATGCGTCTGTTCAACTGTAGACTCTATTTTCGCACGAATACGAACATTTTTTTGGACGTATGTGTTCGGAATTGAATTTGAAATGATTTGATTCCAAATTCTTACTTTTTTTTCATTTCATTGAAGTTGTTTGTACACATTTACATTTTTGTGTGAATATTAGTGTTCGTTTTCGGCTTATATTGTTGTACTGATTCCAAGATTTGAATTGCGAAAAAAATAAATCTATTGGAATTCGGATACCGAACGTATAGGTAGCCTTAACCTAAACGCGTTATCGTCGCTTCATGGAAACCTGCCGTATTACCAACTAGTATTTCTCTTATGCCCACGTCGGTTACATCCTATAAGAGGAGATGAGCCATTAAAGGTTTTTTATGCCCACGTGTGTTCCCCACGAAATTCTTGCGCATTTTGATCGGGTACCAATCAGATAACTAATCTGACTTTTTTTGGTGGCACTCGATGCGCACTGAGTGCAGTCCAGTGCAGTCTTTCTAGTTTCCCTGTATTCCTATTGGTTCGAAACTAGGGAAACCGCGCTCAGTGCGCATTGAGTGCAGCCAAAGAAAAACGACATAACATTACGTATCTCAACTCACCGCATTGACAAATCTCCATCTATACACATAGGTAGGTAGGTATTAACTATATTAATCATGTGCGCGTTCCCGCCACTATCTCTGTTCGTCTTAGCCACTGATCTCTAATATACACTGGATAGGGTATTCCTATGCATTCTTATGGACAGACTTGTGCCTACTTGAACGCCGTGGGCCGCCATGTTGCAAGCAGCCCGTGCGAACATTTCAATATGGCGGCGCCCATAATCGAGTCGTGATACTCGTGATAGTTAGGTTATGAGGTGCTATTAATTAACACAGAACATGGTCCTCAAGTGCAAATATTGTGGCCAAAAAGCAGGGGTGGAAGGAGCAACATTACACAAGTAAGTATCATATATTTGGTACTTTCCCTGAACCAAAGTTCGGGGGATATAGCCAAAGGAAGAAGAAGAAGTATCATATATATAATCGCGAGGTTATGTTTATTTCTCTGATTTTTATAATAATTATATTATTTCAAACAAGGATTGGTTCCCTGTCAAAATTACCCAATGTTTAATACGTGTACTTTTTTCTTCGTTGGCTGTCATGAAAAGTATTATTAAGATAAACGTACTATTCCACCGTTAACGGAATGTATATTTCTTTAATCCACCTCTCCATATTTCACTAGCTCACACAGCAAGGTCTACTCGACGTCTTTGAAAAATTCCTGGAAGATGACATTACTTATCATCTTTGAACTCTGGAAATGAATCCAATTTCCATGACGAAGTCATCGACAAATTTCGATGTGACGAAGAAGTCTACCTACGTCTGTCTGGATCCTTCGTATTCGCAATTTTACATATTCAATGTATTTGTGTAAGAGAAGAGCGTGATTCGATTGCAACTGCATAATTGTATTATATGTTTAATTAAATATTTATACCTTTTTGTGTATTCAAATCTACAGTTCTTTCTAGCCTATGCACACTTTATTACGTCATTTCTAGTGACTATAATCCGAATTTACCTATCCCATATGATATTTGCAATATTTCTGCATTTGTCAGAAATATATTTTATACATTTGGAAAAACTCTTGTTCCTCAGGGACGCTATTTTCGTTGCTTCGACGAATTCTCAATATAAATAATTTTTGGTCATAAATTGCTAGTCTCCACTTTTTGTATTTCGTATATTCTGAATAAATCTTTGATAAAAATGCAATGTCAACTCCATTTCAATCTCCAGATGGAAATATTTTTATAATAATATCTAATTTTCAATAAATTTGCACCGTTTTGTGCACATCTGTTTGCGGTATCATTTGAATTTCCCGGTAAATTGTTCGCACGGGCTGCATCCAACATGGCCGCCGCACCGCTTCAACTCGGCACAAAAGTTCAACACGGGATACCCTATCCAGTGTATATTAGAGATCAGTGGTCTTAGCTCACACTTAGCTCTACACTCTTCCTACACTTCATACACTCGCTCAATAGGAGGTGTAGTATACATTCCTAGTGAAAAGTGTGAAAAGTGTGGCTAAGACGAACAGACCTATTGTGCAGTGTATACACAATCTTCGGCTCGTCTCAAAATTTCAAAATGCCAGAACAACAATCGTACGATATGAATGAAAAATTGTTTTACAACACTGTTCAATGCCAGACGTTTTCCCCCGATGGAAATTACCTATTAGCCGGTAACATATACGGTGATGTTTCCATCTACGAGTGAGTACATTCATTCAATCAATTTTATTCTAACCTAAAAATCGTAAGCATGATTATGCGCGGTGAGTTATATTTACGATTTGTGTATTACACAGAAAGATGTGAACTGCCGAAGAACCCTCACAATGCATATCTTCATTTTTATACAATTTATTTTATTCAGAATAAGGAGATCCCCCATTACTGAAATCATCGCTTTCTCATTATAGGTTATCCAAAGCGCTTGGTCCGCATCAAGGAGACGAAACCGACCCACGAGGTCCGAATTATAGATTTTCAGCCCATCCTCAACAACAAGTACACAGCATTGTTGCAACTGATAAATTCCTGATAACCGGAACAGTGGGAGAAATATCTGGATGGGACTTGAAGGTTGTTACTTCAAATAAAGTATCTAAGATCAAAGTATCGTGGACGATACAAATACCAACCGTAAAGTATGCCTTATATCACACTATACTTGTATTACTCTACTTAAATTGAGTCGCTATTGATAATCGTGCACTTACAACTTTAGAGACAGTTATGAAAGGCCAGATGTTAACTACATGGTGCTTTCCAAAGATGACAACTTACTGCATGCCGGATGTGGCGACAATAAGATATACACTTTTAATCTGGAAGACGGACGACTGGTGAGGACGCTCGAGGGTCACGAGGACTTTATACATGCTCTATCGGTGTCGTAAGGAAATAAAAAAACTCTTTGGATTGTGTTATTATCAGATATATATCAAGAAGTATCTGTAATATGTAAAATACATTAATCAACTTGACCAGAGGCAATCAGCTTGCATCTGCTAGTGAAGATGGATCAGTTGGACTATGGGACTTGCGGAAAAAGGAGAATACGAACATAGTTAAACCTTTCCTGGAAGATAAAGTGGCGAGGCCAAGACTCGGCAAGTGGATTGGGACTGTGGACTTCACTGAAGATTGGCTGGTGCGCAAAACCCTGTGGAAAATTTAAAAAACTCATAATTCGCGAATTTATGTGTGTGAATTTTACGCGTTTGGTTTTCAGCTGTGCGGAGGTGGTCCCAAACTAGCCCTCTGGCACATGCGAACGATGGAAGCAGCCACGATATTCGAATTACCAGACCAAGGAATTCACGTCGGAAGTATTTACGAGGAAAGAGTTATCGCCGGTGGTGCAATGTCGAATGTACACCACCTGACTTACCAAGGAGAAATTTTAGCCGAAGTTCCCACCTCCAGTAACACGATCTATTCTATTGTTTACCAAGAAAATCCACAGAAATTACTCAGCATGGCTGGTTCTAGTAATAATATTGATATTTGCACGAATTTCAGCTATAGGGAAATGATACTTAAGTTTGCTTAAGATAATTAAGATAAATAATCGTATAGGGAGTGTTTCAGGCACAAGACACAGAATACAGATCTCATTGTATTCAATAAATATATTAATACATAATGGATTTATCAACATGTAATAAAAGTTTATACAAATATACAAAATTTCTTATCGTCTTGTTACTTATTACTTCGCATAAAATAACTGTAAGATCCTCGCTGTGATATCGGTTATACACTTTATCACAAAGCTATAGTATCAAATTGATCTCAATGTTTGTACGAAGACAAAAATATCGCCAAATCGTCAAATACTTTTCTTCGTGTAGATAATCTGTGCATGTATGTAGTATGTAGATATCAGACAACGTATCTGAAAATCATAAAAATCCATGTCCAGCTATGACTGCGGGGATGAATCCTTCGCGTCCGTCGCGGGACCTGATCCAAAACCATTCGTTAACGTGTCCGCTAAGCAAGGCGACCACGTCGCCTTTGGTGACGCTTATCGTGTTGCCTCCCCGACCCTCATAGTCATTCCTTATCACCAGTAACGTATGGCGCGATCCTTTCGTTTTAGCGTTTGCTGCTGCCCTCAAGTAAAGCCTGTCGACGCTTCTTTCACCGCAAGCTGAGACGGCGTCCCGAGCACCACGGCGAGCCCTTGCTCTGCCACCCCCACATTCTGATCTAGTATCGCGGAGCTTTTCTGTGTCCGTCATATTGCCTTTGTATAAGAACATAGGGAATACGGTTTATTCATTAGAAATCAGCTCGAAAAAAAATGCAGATAGTTCTCTATGCAGAGAACTCAATACCAATACTGTAATAGTACATTGTACAACAAGGGGGGAAAATGGGTCATTTCTAGCGAGGGTCAGATGATGTTGCATGAGTCGGAGTCGAGGGTGCCGAAGGCGCCTGAGACAAAGACGAGTGCAACGTCATCGTCCGAGCTTGAAATTACCCTCCCCCCCTTGTTGCACATCGTAATTTTCTCAACGAGTGCATGTATAGGCCCTTTTCCGCGCATGTACGACCGAAATTTTGGGAAATTTTGAGAATTTCTAATAATTTATGGAAATTTATAGAAATTTTTGGAAATTTTGGAAATTTTGAAATATTTGAGAACCTTCGAAACCGTCTTGAACCCTTGGAAGGTAGCAATAGATCCATTACCTCCCTAGGGAGGTAATGAAGTCCACGCTAGATATGACCGATTTTCTATTCGTTTTACATGCAAGAAAAAGGGCCTATTATATGCACGTGTTGAAAAAAATCATTTTTACTATTAGAAACTATGAACTGATTTGAAAAAAAAAGCTGTATGAATCTCTTCAAGTTATGTCTACAGATGAGGTAGTACAGTTTGAACTAATGAACTCAACATTTGTGATGCAAGAAGCTCTTTGAAACCTCAATATTAGAAATATATTCAGAATGCTCCCATCGCATCACAGATATTCAGATTTTTGATTCAAACCTTTCTGGTTCATTTGTAGATGTGATTTAAACAAATTCGCACATATTTTTTTTCAACTAAGAAGCTTTATTCTCATAGTGCTAATTATTGTTGTCAAATTATTAAATCCGACACGAATTGTTATATAGGTATAAGGACTAGTGAATGAATTTTTGAAATTAAGTAAACTCTGAAGTTTAAGAAGGGTGAATGCTCAGCTTACCCAAGGGGCGCGGAAAAACATCGGTAGAATTTTCCCAACAGGGTCCTCTCGTCGGTTGAGGTAATATTCCCAGAGGAAGGCAGCCTGCGTAACCAACGTAGCCTTCCTGGCCATGGGGCGTCTGGACGTAGAGCCAAGCCTGATTTTTGAAGACAGCATTTACCACCGTTCCCAGGGGAAGAGCTACTTCATCCTGAGTACCACCCTGGGTTTGGTACAAAACCGATGGAAACGAAAGAACCACGGGAATATTGGCTGGACTCTCTATGGAAGCCTAAATTCAAAAAAAAATTATAGGAATAGTCGGAGTCTCGGGGCCAAAATTCACGTTTGATTTTATCTTTCCACGGCGAATTACATGTCAGGACTTTTTGCAAAATTAAAATACACAGTCCAAAAACTGTAGTTTTATTACCAACCAATGTACGTGATTTTTTGTTTTTTTTAAGGCGTATTTCATCTTCGACATATACCTTTGTTAAAAATGCATCAAGATCTGATATTTCATAGCCAAATCGGCTGGGAGGTCGAGGCTTGTGAGGGCGCTTGGCCCTACGATGTCTGTGCTTTTCTCGTCCACTTGGGGTAGCTGGTGAATCGCGAGCCGCTAAAGCGGGCTCTGAAGCTGCTCTCCGCACTTTGTCCGCGTCTTTGTTACAGCACTTTCCGTTTTGATTAACGCTTTCGGCAGCAAGCTTTTCACACATGCTCATCAGCGACTTCTCGATCAGCCTTTCATCCTTCTCAAAGGCCTGAAAGAATCAAACTAACATAGGTATAGATGAATACGGTTCATTTTTTTGTTATTCTTATTACTGAGATGGCACGCGATTCCTCTATATGTGTACGATATCAATGCATGATAAAAGTATTTTCATAAATTTGCTGTCTGATTTTGGGAAAAGAAAAACATTTTATCGAATCGAAATGACCGAGTTACCTATATCCGAAAAATTGTGGTATTGCAGAACTTAATAGTAATGCGTAATTTCGCCAGAAATGATTGAATCCGCGAAATGCACTGGATCATGAAAGCTTATTGCCGTAATTTCTGATTGCTGTTCACATCTTATATCTCAACATGATCAAGCAATAAATTCTGAATTCTAATATTTTCGCATAGTTATATCCCTTCATTTAATCAAACCCTTCCATTCTTCATCATAAGTAGCTAATATATAAAGAAAAAAATGATGTCAATACCTTTTCGAGCCTCTCGATTTTCTCAACCCTTTGGCAAATTATTGTTTCCTGTTTATCTCCACGATCTATGTTCTCCTTTTCTTTTTCTTTCTTCGTTTCACTCTCCTTTTCTTTGTCCTTATCCTTATCCTTATCCTTATCCTTATCCTTATCCTTATCTTTATCCTTATCCCTCTCCTTATTTTTCACACTTTTGACGCTCCTCTTCGAAGATCTTTCCTTGCTACCTCTTCCGGATACTCCGTTTGTATTAACAGGTACCACACTGGCTGTGGCCGCAGGTTGTTGCTGGCCCCTCAACACCCAGGTGAGAGAGATCTTGGGGCGCAACAGGGCGCTTGGACGCTGCCCCATGCTACTTGGGGCTGTCAGCGTTGGGGTTGGCGTCGATGGTGAAGTCACCCTGACCGTTCCTACCACTCGCGACGTCGGCGTCGGTGGCGGCGTCACCATCGGCAACGGACAGCCCGCCACCAGGTCCACCGCCTGCACCGCACGTGCATTTTCCTTTACAAGAAAAAGATAAGATTGAAATTGAATATAATTAGAAATTTTGTATAAATTCGATGTCGCGATTCGTCTATTCAAAATAAGCGAAAGATCATGCACAGCTGTGTATTAATAATTATACAATTGGCGTTAACCACTCGTGAATTCTATCTAGGATTTTATGAGCTGTGACTAAGTTTAAAGTTTCAGCACTTCACCGAGGTACTACTTAGTTATTTATAGTATACAGTTGAAGAGTTCAAGGAATATGACTATCACGTTAGATTCTTGGGCGTATTCTCTCGTCTGCGCTCACCTTTATGCTTGAACCTTCATAAGACTTTTACGAAACTTTACGGCCTCAATAAATTAATATTCGAAATTAAAGCATCGAATAAACTGTCCGTTAAAAATTGACTAACTTATTGTAAGCTCTAAAACTGATCGTTATTATACCGAGTATATAAGCTATATCTTTCGAAGTAAATTTTAAAATTTTTACCTACCGATCGACTACACTCAAAAGCGCTGTTATTTTTTCAATATTTGATTATAGAAATACACGAAACTATTTCATATGTGACAAAAAACGTCAGATATGTCGAATCATATAGGGGTAGATACTAAAAACATTACAGCCTAATCTTTCCCCTGCCAAATAGAAACCCTCAATCTAACTCCACTATAGTTAGTTGACTTAGTTTTCGGTGTATTGAAATAGTAGTTTTCGTATCAAGGGCGTAAACAACGACTTTACGCCCCGGGTTGTAATCGCGGCGCGGTCACACTAGGGGCTTAAAGTCGTACGCCCGTGATACGAACAATATTTTTCACCACACCTGAACGGAAAGTACGATTTTCCACCCCTCGCGTGAGCGGGAAGCCGTGCTTTCCGATCCCAGGGGGTGGTGAAAAATAGTATGTGTCAGACGGGAGTGAAATAGGCCACCCCGAATAGCCTACTTTTCCTTCCTAGATGCGTAATATACTATTTCATCATAGTGTAGGAAAGTAAACGGCTTTCGGAAAGTTAAATGAATGATCAATCGATTATAGGTAACACTTTGCCTAGAGAGAATTGGTAACTGATACTGTACGATGATATCTTACGTAGTTGCATGACGGGAGAGATAATCATCTACAAAAGGATTAAGAAAAAAAAGAAAAGAGAAAGAGAAACTGGGATACTTGTCAATCCTTATTAATAGTACAGCTATAATTCTGCCATGTCCTACATGTTTAATTCCCTCTCTATTCCTATATCTCTCTCTCTCCCTCTCTCTCTCTCTCTCTTCGTCTTAAATAATCTGCAGGCAATGGAGAGTCGGGAGATAAGCAGATAATTAAATAATCGGACACACTTTGCCTGGAGCAAAGTAACCAAAACTACAATATTTTAGGCTGAGGTTGGCAGGCAGGTGAGATAAATATCTCGAAAAGACTTTCATTAACACGCGTGGCGCGCGCTTCACTTGTCATCTCCGGTGCCATGCCTTATACCTTTACGTATGTTATACCTTTACTTCCATTGTTTTTCTCTCATTTTTCCCTCCTTTGCTTTTCTTTCCTTTTTTCTTCCTTCGCTTTTCTTACATCTACCTTTGTTCTTTATGCCAATTGTGCATGCGAGAACTCTTTCATCTCGCCACTGCAGCACTTTGTGAAGTTTCATTTGCACGAAGATCTCTACATAGGTATGTTTCTTCATTATAACGAAGGGAGAGATAGAAACGCTTGTATATCTATAAATATTTTTGGTGCGCATAAATTTACTCCTCTTATACATTTGTGAGTACATGAGTGTCATAAGCTGATACAGAAATTTTAAGAAAGGAAAAAAAAAAATCCGAGGACTCACAGCTTGAGATAGGTAATATACCTACTTAATAAATTTTTCGATATAGTATGCGTAAAATTTCATTTTACGCACACTGTGTCGAAAAATATCGTATGAAACTCGTGCGTAAAATTTTTACGCACTTGTTGTATAATATACTATTCTGCAACGCTGTCTCAGCTTTTTCTGCAGGCACGTACTTTGATCGAATTTTCTTTATTTTTACGATCAATGATTAATCGATTATTAAGGGCCCCTTTCACGTATCAGGTTCGAGAATCGTTTGATAAATCTGTATCTGATAAATTTTTCTTTTACACCGCCATATAAGCTCGTCGCATCGCCAAACGACCGTGAAATATTACGTTGGTAAAATAAGCTATCCCGGACAAGCTCAGAGAAAATTACACGGCCATTTGTCAAAAGATGATCAAATGTGTCGACTCTTTGCATAATTTTTATGCCTGCAAGCGTAATACTTCCAATAACCATGTATACATATACTACATATATATATATACCTCTATGCTGCACCGATCAAAGAAGTAACTCAGCTACTATTAAAAAGCCATATATATAGTTTCGATTTTATTGCATACAATAACTAATTTACACTTTAAACAGGTGGAAATCCATTCGACTGCGCAACGTTAGTTGTTCGACAGGACATCGGCACTTTTCGCCACAAGTCTACAGTTACATATTGCATTCGCGCGGCTGATCATAAGATATCGTTTATCTGCGGGGATGGGAATTGATATTGTTAATTTTGTCAAGAATAGGAAACATGTAATGAGAAAAATAAAATGATAGAGATGATAGAGGCTGGATCTTTGAATATTTATATTCGGTCAGTTTTGTAACGCGGGTATATATTTTGAAACTGCCTATATATAAATCTTGAAGGGATCTCTCGATTACCAACGATATGATAATTATGCCACGTATGCAATAATTAGAGATCTGCGTACGCCGTGCCGACAATCTTATTTACAATCTACCGCATCCTAGTGTATAATTTAACTTTATTAAATACATAATAACGAACCGTTAATTCGGATGATACGATGAATGGCTTGAAAAAAATTTGAAATCATCAGGTTTTAGTGCACGTTATAATTTCTATCCTTTTCTTTTTTTTTTAATTTCAGTTTTTTATTTTCTACTCAGATCATGAAGTCACCGATGATTCACGGTATTATAAACGCACGTCTTTCAACTCTCGTCAAAACATTCGTCAAAAATATATTCAACCGATGAATTATCCCCTCGCTTACTATTTTTCTCTTTTTCTTATTATATACCTACGTATGCGTTAATTCGAAGACGGACGTAACTTTCCACAATTCGGATTCTCGCGCGGCATTGCGGAGTCGAGCGATTCAAACTATTTGCGCTCAGTCGTAAATCTACCGGAGACTGTATACTATATACAGCTTACCTCAATAGGTATAGGTACGTACAGGTATGTATCTGCATTCATGTGTGTACAATCCCATATACAAAGAGTTACATGACAGGGATTCGGACCCTTCACACGCCCTCGCATTAGCAAGTAAATCCTCTTAGAGGAAAGAAGAACTTTTTACACTGTTTCAGAGAACAAGAATAGTCAGCTGGAATCCGGTGTCACTGCAGAGCCCAAAAGAAATTCCCAAATCCTTATATGTACCTATATATCTACAGTGGAACTTTGTGACAACGTCGTTCCGTCCACATCGCTGCAGTCGTCCTAATTTAAGGATAATTGATTTCCTTTTAAAGAATCATTTTTCCTCGCATCGAAAGTCGTTCGATTTAATTATGTCCAAAATTTCAGTGATGTGTTTAGAAGAAGGTACCTAATTTAAAAAAATCTCGCATACTACCATCCATATGTTACATTTGTTCTTTCGCATTTGAATTAGATAAGAGTCCTGGTGAAATTACGACTTGGTAAAACTGCAGCAACATATTTACGCGGTTCTTTGAACCGGAGAACTCCGAGTGACTTATAGTGCAACCCCGGGCTTCATTTTACGACCAATGTTACGCTAACTGCAAGAATATGCCTTCTGCCATTGCCAAGAGTTGTTAGGTTTATACGCCTGGCAGGTTGCAAGTTACGCTCACCGTTGCACGGTATACAACTTGCAGACACTTTATGCCATATGATTTTACCATGCAAAATACAGTTTTGGTCAAACGATTGCGTCCAAGTCAGCCTTCGACGATCTTTGTTCGTCTGGTTACGAAAGATGAGATTATTTTTCATCCTTTTACGTTATACATATATCAATGAAGAATTGAGAACAAAAAAGTAGTTCTGATGCTCCTCAATTCAGTCAATTGCAATTGCAATCCATCTTGAAACATAGGGCCCAAATTCTTTTGAATAGAATCCTGCGTTCCAGATAGAATCTGAAGATCTTAAACTTCAACTCAAGAAGTGTACCGTTCGAAGTATCAAAGTGGCAATTCAGATGCTAAAGATCAAGTTTTATATCCGACGTGTTATTTTCACGGTGCAAAGTGTCGCCGTGATTAAATCTAGGCAGAAATAACAAACGCGATATCTAAAATCTACAAGAATTCCAACCGCAAGTTCTTATTGAGACGGATATTTGCGGCTGTCTTAAACGACTGCGATCAAGCTATATTTCATGAGAGTTTACATTTTCTGAAACCGGCAACTAATGGTCAATGCAATCATTTACATTTTTTTTTCACACTCGAAATAAGACAAACTCGTCAAAGATATAGGTAGATAGAGTGAGATGAAATGAAGTTGAATTAAACCTTGTAAGAAAGCCTCTCTTCGTGTCGAAGCGGTGAATGGTCCTGATAGATTCCTGCTGGATATCCCGCAGCTTCCGCTTCGGCAGTGCGGAAGTCAGCTTCACTGCCCCAGGAGTGCCGCCTCTTCAGATCTTCTCATGGAAAAAAGAAACGGAAAAATTATTCCGCTTGTTGCAGAAGAATAATAAGAAGAAAAAAAATATGTAATTAAATAATAATAATTCCAAAGTTTTCGCTATGCAGTTACACTAGGTAAACGATAATCATATCAGTGAACCTGATTAAATTCTTCAAAGGTTTATTGTATATCAATAACGAAACTTGGTTCCGCATTCGTTAAACGATACTAAACAAGGATGGTGAAGGTATGGCAATTAAAGCAAGTCGAACTAATTAGGCCAGCTCGATTTAAAGTGTCACTATCACTCAACTGTAACCGTTACCGCAAGTGTGTTCAACCGTGTCTGACCAACGCGGCGCCTTCTACTTGTTCTTATTCAGTAGTTTCTTGCACGTATGTAACTTGTCAGCCGAGACACTGAAACAGAGGCGTCCCTCATACCATGCATGCCTCGAGGTATTAATATTTAGATTTAAACCTGCGGCAGCGAAGCCATGTCACGTTTGATAATTATTATTAATCGTGTAGTCAGCAATCCCTCATTTTCTCCCCATATCGGTGAATATTGAAATATTTTATGAGAATTTGATGGGGTTTGAAAAATGCCATCAAAAAAAAAAGAAAAAAAAATTATCTTTCAGTCAGCTTCATTCATTGGAGCCCATCTGCGTATGGTAATTGAAATCATGCGATCTTTCGCAAATAGTGCGGAAACGGTCTGTGCTTCACGCACTCTTGGACAAAAATAACGTCATCCTATATTGTTCATAGGATCGGGACGTAGAAAATCTTGCGATCAATGGAAATTCGGGTTTGTTTTCTAAGAATATGAAGTAGTGCACTCATGGAATAAAATGGTTCAATTACACAGTAGATACCCGATACCTGATGATTATGAAAAATGGACATTTTTCTCATGTTCGAGACACGCGATATCCCATGTGTTCGAAAATATATACCTAGACCGGTCACCTCAAGTTCTGAACACTTACGCAAATGAATTTGGAAAATTCATCTAATTTCTTCTCAATTCTTCTCATCATCTCAAATTTTTCTCATTTTCATTTTCAAATTTATTTGTGCGTATATATAAGTGTCCAAAACTTGGGGTGACCGGGGCTACCCACCATTTCCCTAGTTATGGAAAATTGACTATAAAAAGCAACGAAAAATTCGTCAATTCCAGGCTAAGTTGGTGAAAAAAAAGAAGATTGATTAGTCAGGTAATTTTTACAACATCAAACTGCAGTCATATCGGTTCATCGAGTACATAGATTTATCTTCTGAAGAAATGGAGAGGGAAAAATCTGAAATTTAAGCAGCGGTTTATCCGAGTCGTTATGGAAGAAGGAGTCTGATATGATGAATGTCATTTATTACGCATTGCACTTATTCCTTATGTTACATCTAATTATGGAGCTATAGAAGATCGTTTCTTAATACCCGATGGAAAAGTCTAGAAACCGGTCTATCAGATGCAAATGTGCAATCGCGCAGAGAAAATCGAGGATAATTATTTTCTAATATAATCCCAAGAGAATTCAGTTTACGATATCCGTATATGCAGTGCATATGAAGCGCGTGTACACGATCTGTCAAAACATCAGCATAATTGAACGTTAATTTGAAGAGCTATGCGAGCGAGACATGCGCCAGCCTCCCAGCGACGTGAACCGGTAAAATCTTAGGCTTGACTTAAAGCGTGGGCGTGTTAGTCGGCCAGCGATCAATGTGAGATTCTTTGGTCAGGGTTTATAAATTGACCCGCTGTCAATCGATGCAGTGATCATATCGCGATGAATGACATCCGCGTTTCGGAACGAAAATTCAATTCCTTGTACCAGAAAATAGGCGAATCTCGAGAACGATTATCTGCATTCTTCCGTCCCATGGTCTCAAGCGCTCCCCCTCCTTCCTTGTCACTTTTTAAAAATTTCCTTTCCTGCGCTATTTCACGGTACCGTCACACGTGACATTCCCTCTGGTCAACGATGCGTTCTTTAAACGCATGCCGCGCGTGTCGACCGCGTCACGCTACGTTTTTCAGAACGTCGACATACTGTCACGTGTGCTGCAGCCGTCTGTCCAGGCGGAAGACTCTCGACGCTGACAGCGGAGATAGACACGTGTAGGAATTGTCACCGATTAACACAGAGCTCGAAATGTGATTCTCTTCGTCACTTTCATCAAGATTTTTAATTAGGGCTTTACTTTTTCGTCCGAATATTTCACTCCATTAAAACGCACTTTTCAACATCCTGCAGCACTACAACCAGACCTCTGCGATTCACACCCTCAAATTTTCGTCGATTAAATGAACTTTTTAAACCTTAGACTCGACACGAAGTGGGTAATCCTGAAACACTGCAGGACTGTGATTGCAGCTTATATCATTTGATTTTCTGCACACCATAAAGATCCCAGCCGGTTTCTCATATTCCAAACTTTACATATGTTTGTTGAAAAGTAATCGCGAAAGCACACTCCTATGGTGGTTCCATCGGGTCTTATAGAGTGTAACGTGTAAGATTGTGATTTATTTCGAACAGGTATACAGGTTCACTCACAGGTACTGCCGCGACTAAACTAAGCTTCGGGAGTGTCTGGTTCTTGCACGCGAGTCTCTAGCCGATCGGAGAGTGGCGCGGTGATCTCCGATTGGTCGTTACTTTCCCGCGTAAACCTCTTACAGCCAATAAGAATCAATATTCAAAGGCAATTGTTGACTCATAAGAGTCAGAAAAGTCTGGAAGGGGCCAACAAAGTATATTTGAGAACGCGATTCACTCGGTCCCATATACGTAGGTATACATATATGTACACCTTTTCACCCATCTGATGCACCAGGACTACCCTAGACAAGATAGACATCGTCTTTTGTAACCGACTGACATTTCCTTTCAAACTAAAAGCTAAACAACATAAATACTCCGTATACACTTCATCCTGCATCATCAGCTGCATCAACCAGTAATTGACCAGTCATTCCTTATCAATAGTCGTTAGTTTTTCGTTACGAATGATTTCAGCATTATGATAGCTATTATACTAGCAGACTCTCCCCTCGTCAGTTGCTCACAGTAAAAGAGGCAGGAGGCTACGCATAGAAACCAGACAGCACAAAATGAAAAGTTGTCTATCAGACGTCTTATACAGATTTCTTAACTTGAAGTTGATTTTCGTCCTAAAGTCATATTTCTGGCCAAAGTCTACCCCTAAAACCGGGATTACGATGAACTTAACGCGACGTGACGTAACGGGACGGAAAAGTATATCATATACAAATCAATGAGACTGATTATGACGAACTTGACGTTATGTGATGTACCGTGACGTGACGGCATAAAGCTTGTCAACGTCAAGTTTCTCCGTCCCGTTACGTCGACTCAGGGCGGTCACGTCATCGCACCAACCAATCGGAAAGGAAGTGACATGTCGTGGCGGTGTTGTTTCATCTTCTGTTTCTGCAGTCAAGGTGAAACGCAACAGACGAGGACACTCATTACGTTCCGTCCCGTTGCGGCGATCATAATGACACCGCCACCTCCGTTACGTTAAGTTATCGTCGCGTCCCGTTCCGTCGCGCTACGTCACGTCACGTCACGTCAAGTTCATCGTGATCACAGTTTTAGAACCTGAAGAGTCTGAATGAAGACAGAATATAGTCAGACCAGGTCAGGTTGCGGGATCATCCATTCAGTCTGAATGGATTGCTTAGGTACACCATACTTGCGGTTTTATCTGATTGCCGGCTTTAACGGAGCGTACTTTGTCATCGTGTATGGGAATCTGTTTCAGCTTCCTGCGGACGGTTTAGCGAAGATCGCTAAACTTGAAGAGCTTTTTCTCCAAAACTTTTGTCGAGCTTAGAAAGAATGCGGGGTACCGTGATCCGGGTTCTACGATTCTCTAAACAAGTATCTCCTGCTCGATAGCTGCGGTAGTAACTCCAGGAATCGTTGTATACATGGATGTAAGCATATACATATGTCGGGTGTATATACGCATCCTGTGCGAGGCATGGCGTGGTCAGACGATGGAAGAAAACTGGCCCAAGAACGGCGCGGTCAGGGGGTACGAGAGGGGCGTACGAAAGGAGGTGGACTCCGCGACCTTTGACCTGCTTGAGAACCTCGCAGGCCCTCCGGGCTCAAATCTCGGGAATCCATTCGGCCCTGCTCACCCGAAATGCTTAAGAGCTCGCCCTAGTAAATGAGCGAGGTCGAGGTAACTAGGACTTAAAAATCTAGTCCCTACCATGATTGGTTCGTATCTACATCATCGGTTCGAGATCAGACCTCGGAAGATATATTATAGCCATCAGCTTCTGCGAGCACTCAATTTTTAAAAGTCAAATTCTGGAGTCTCGGATGAGTTCAAGTTTAAAAATTTCCCAAAATTTATGGCTCAGGGATATTTCAAGGGGTTTCGAATCCAACTTTTATTGCGATCCGGTTCAGAGCTTGATCCTTGTCGCTGCAATGACAATTATTAACGCTGGTAATACCGTCATTACGAATCGGTAGAAAAAGCGAGACGGTGTAAATCGTTGAAGAAGAATACCCACACAACTCCACACGCGTTACTTTACGACTTTAACAATCATATTACAGCTACGAACCAGCTGCCATTTAATTGACCAACGTTCTCTGAAACTTCTATCACCGCAAATTTTTATTTTTTTTTTTCTTCTCACACGATTAATTAGCCGATCCTAAAAATTATAATGAAGAAATTGACTCACCGCGACTCATATTGATTTATTCTAATTCTATTCTTTCACGGTCTATGCAAATTAGGACCAGACTTATTTATCGGTATACCGATTATCGTTGGCTGAAAATTTATCTATCCTATTATTACACCTAGATCCAAATATTCTTCGCCAAGATATGTATTCAGGTATACTCGTTCAAAAAGCCTGCTGGAGTCACCATACAGAAAAAAAAAATATGCCCTCGTTGTTTTGATCTCGGGGGATTAATCTCCTTATCCTTAGTACGTGTTTTTCTTCGGAGGATCACTTTTTGCATACAACAAATTAACTGGGAATCTCTTGATAAAAAAGCTCTGGAAATGTTTAACGCGTTTTTGATAGTCTTCCTGCCTTCTGCATGCACTGACAGCGCTTAATTAGCCAGAAGAATTTCGCGTTTACAGTTTACTTCGCGATATTTAAGTGTGATGCTTTTATTCATAAATAATTACCGTAGATGTGTAGCGTGCAGAACCTCATCACGGAAAACGTGAGAAAATTGTATCAGCTTATAGCACGAACTACCTCGATAATTGGGGGGCTTTGATTATCGCTATTTAATTCTAAATCATGTACCATGTAATCTGAATATTTTGCAAAACGAATCACATAAGTGAAAATCGATAACGGTGTAATTAAATTGGCAGTATGACGCGATTATCCAATCATCTGCAAGCTCCTCGCGTATGCCTTAGAGGAGGAAGATAGGCAATTATTAGGGCGTGGATTTGAAGCAAGAATATAACTGTTAAGACTAGCTGAACTGCTGCTGAAGGTCTAATAAAAATGTAGAATAGTCATAAGAACGAGTTGACGATCGTGAAGCCTTGCCTAGAGTAAAATACCTGATGATCAGCGTCGTCGTTCTTACCGGACCCTGAAACAGCCGCGGCTTATGCTCATCACGTCCTATCGTAGCAGAATGCAGATAAAATGTACTACATACGTAACTAAATAATGCGTTTGCTCATCCGTCGGCTGTTTTCTTACCAACTTCTTCAGGTGAGTATAAAAGAATCGCTCCTCACCGTGTCATAAGTATGTTAACTGCAAGAATGTGCTTTTCGCATGACTTTGTCGGCCAACAGTCAAGCTTATGCGGTCATAACTTTTTAACAACTACATTAAACCGAAAAATGTATCCCGCATGAAACGTTCATCATCTTCAACTCTGCAACTTTAATTTCAGAGATTTTTCAATCAAATGTCAAATTGCAGAGATATATGCACCGCAAAGATCAAACGGTTCAAATAGTACTTTTCAATACGAGTGCGAAAGTGTTGATTCTCGGACGAGTGTGAAGTTTTTCGCCCGAGCGGGTCGAGAATCATCTTTCGCGCGTGTATCGAACTTAATTTTTTAACACAACGCGCGTTAAGTTGAATTTTATGCACGCGAAGTGTGCGCGAAATCGAACTTTGCACACGCAGTGTGGAAAAAAAATGATATTTGATGATTTTCAAGGTTCCATTTGTATTTAATTCTTGATTGAATGCGGAATGATCACCCGGCCTGATATCATTCTCTCGGTAGTATTTCCACGACTTAATTTCGGACAGTCAGATCTGTTGGGATCGGCAATTTGCAGGTATAAGACGAGTATAACGAACACGTAGGATCGCATATTCCGTCTAACGACTCGCTATATCAGTACATTGTTATATAGATATAGGATATTAATTACAATGATTCCCTGCCACTTATAAGCCGCGGAGATTTAAATTATAGATATCTGCTCGCGAGCTGCAGGTTCTCCCTCGAGTAGGTACGATCGCGTTCGGAGTAAGGATCACGAGGTAGGGCAAGATTACAGGGCGCGCGCAAGTATTTCAGGAATAAGCCCGGGCCTCGGCGCGTCATAACGCCCGGGTCATAGGTCACCATCGAAATTCTCTCGACGAATTAAGTCGCTCCTATACGAACCTGGAGTTGGTTCGGCATGGCAATCGGTGTACGATCGAACCGATCAAATACTCGCTCGGGAATTTTCGGTTCGATCGCGTCTCGATTTTAACTCGAGCTGATTCTTTTACCAGATTTATTTTTCTTTCCAATTGCTAAACCCGAACGATATTTTTAACATGTCTATCGGGAGCTAGACTTTGCATAGAATGTATGCAATCTGCTCTTATGCGATTAAGTGTCAGTCGATTTAGGCAGCTTCTGCCTAACACAAGATATATAGTATATTCCATTCCAAAAAACTGATATTTTTGAAATTTGCTGGGTGGTCAAAATCACATTTCAATGCTAAACGTCGAACCACCGTCTTTGCCGATCTTGGCTATATCCTCGTGACTGGCGCCGTGCGTGGGACCCATGCCTCAGGCGATCGGCATGGTATCCCATGGGAGCACGCCAAGTTCCCATCCAATATCTTCGCTAGATTTACCCGCTGGTCGATTCGGTTTACTAGGCGGACATGGGCACCGCTTCGTGTCTTGCGTGCGAAATATTGAACTCTTATTAGCGATTCGTGGAAAATAATGAGAACAAGTTATGCCGACACCGTATTCATGCACGATTCAGCGTTCTTATTTCTTGTTTCAACTCGGACAATAAAGTCTGAGGTACTAATCTCGGCTTTTGGAAGACCAAAAACGGCTCAAGACCATTTTTGTAACAATGGGGTTGATCGAGTATCGCGTGAAAGGAAAATACTGAGCAATTTTTAGTACACAGGTCTCAGCGGGGCCTTACTCGCGAGGCCACGTTGGGGTTACTTCACGATGGACCATAAATCATAACTGTGCACATGAGTGTGAGTAGGCGGGGTCCAAGAATACGGCCGTGCACAAGCCGGGCAGAACTGAACCGTGCGCCGTACGTCATACGCTATAAATTTGATACGTGTTCATCGTGCAGGTCTCTGGTTATATGGATTAGCCCGGTAGTGATATGTGCCGATCGAGGGAGATCCTTAGAACGGCGGTTATAGGCAAGTGAAGGAACCGTGGTACCAAGGTACTTCAACTTCATTTGACGCAGGACCCAAGTCGAGGAATTTACATTTTGAAGTTGGACTGCAGAAGAAGAATGGATGTCATAGGTATGTATTGAACGAGATGAGATGCAGAGCGAGAATAAGGAAGGAGAGAATCGGAGAGATAAGTCTGTTGAAATTTCAAGGTTTTTGCTTTTGGAAGCTATAAATATAGGCATAATTGAGTAGGGAGGTAAATCTTGAGAGTTTGCTGATTTGTATCAAATTTTCTGCTGCATCGATTGAGATTGGTTCCACGCTTGAGAAGTAATTGCCAGATTGAAGATACGAGGTATGGGTGCCCGACGTACCTCGCAATTTTGGTCCACCTGGAGTGAGTACCTACCTACCTCGTCGTTCGTGCGAGTCTGTAACGGACTACGTTCCTCTTCCGAGGTCGACCGGGGTCAAACGGCCAATTCACGCAAGTCCAGTCCCACCGACGACTATGTATTTTAAATAATGGCCTCACCGTCAAGCCTTGATTTCCTTACCAACAAATACGAGACGAATCCCCCCAATGAATTGGGCGGTGACGCGATAAATTAACCAGCCCAATAAATCGTCAATGCCAAAATCTATACTGGCAATTCGGATCTATCCGAGACCAAGGATGATGAACAAACCTATCATTTCTCAAACGGCACTCTTCACAATCCGTAATATTTATAAATAAATTCTAAATAGCATTCTTCGTCATTCTTATCCTTTGTCCGTTAACTGGCCAAAGATAGTTTGAACATGCGATCGATAAAGGTCTCGGATAGTTTAGTCCGGTGTTTTCTTATACCTATACCTCTGGGTGTTTTTATGGGATAAAAATAAGATCTTTACGTATAGTTATGTGATCCTAACGCGTCGACGAGTACAGACGCGGCCATATTGAATGTTGCCTTTTGAAATATCTCGGTGCTAACTTCCACAAAGTTTTATGGATGAGAAGAAGAGGAGGTTTACTGTATGCGCATACCTCGTCTCCATGAAACGTCCAATTATGCAATAGATCACCGAGAAGGCGTTCTTCGCTCGCATCAGAGCTCTCGCTCGCCAATAGGATGAATTATTCTTAAAACTTTTCTCAGCTCCCATTGACCGGGGATAAATTAGGCCCAAGTTTTTCTGTTCAATTTTTATTATTCAAAAACATCATCATGGGTGAGAAAGAACGTTCATTCATATTTTCCGTAAGAATTATTCTCGTAGGGTTCGTAGGAAAAATTAGAAACCGCTGCCTCACTGTTGAATAGATCTGCTTGTCGAGTTTTCCCGATGTCTTGACTGAGCTCAAACTGGACCAAAATTGTCATGTAAGTAAGCACTGTGCTGATTATCTGCAAGTCGAAATGCCAAGTTCGTTCTTTGAGTCACGAGTCGGTTGATAATGAATCGTCGACATCGGTTGTCATAACTTACCGAACAAATCATCGATGGGCTTATCGTAAAGATACGAAAAACGTTGAAAGATATTTGCTGAAGTAATAGTTGATGGCAAAAACCAGTGATCTGTAAAGGAAGTTTTAACATACATTTATTGAAGACACCATGCAGTTGCCCATCCAATTATTGGGAAGATACTCACTGCACTTGAGCTTTCCGAAAGCTGAACGACTCTCTGAACGCGAAGAGCAATTCCCTTCAGCGAATCAGTCTGAATAGACGAACGTAATTAATGATTGAAATGACGAAGTTTCAGTCTGCTATGCAACGCTTTGATCACCGCTAACCTGGATAATTGTCCAGTTGCATACGCCGATAATGGATCCAACGAGAATTGAATGCAATAATGGGTAACAAGTCAGACACCACCAATCGTAGTCCTTCTCGTCTGTGTCACCAATGGATGGTATTGATGCAGCAACGGTGTACTGTATTATCCTTTTTATGACCAAGTACAAACCGCTAACTGATACTATCAATGCAGCTACGAAGGACAATAGAAGTTGATAGGAAAATGCAGAGATCAAAAGATTCGTTTCGTCGACAAGTTCCAAGTGATCTTTGGCCACTTCATTCACCTCTAGGTTTATCATTTCAGCGTTCTTATACCTTGCTATGACCATCCTCTGCTGGAATAGTATATTGTGTACCAAGGGCGTAAAGTGGGCTTTTTTAGACCGAGTGTGGAGTTTGCAGTACGAGTCAGAGGCGAGCTAGCACGAGTCGAAGACGAGTACGTTGCGAGCCGAAGACGAGTACTGCAACCACACAAGGTCAAAAAGCCCACTTAGCCTTGGTACACACCATATTTTATATAACAAAGCCATGTTTAGCGACTTTTTGATGTTTCTGTATAGGATCTAAAGTAGTACTTTTAAGTTCTAGGACTTAAATGTGGCACATTTAAGTCCTGTATAGGACCTAAAGTAGTACTTTTAAGTCCTAGGACATAAATGTGGCACGAAAAGTCCTAGGACTTAAAAGTACTACTTTAGGTCCCATACAAAGGCATCAAAAAGCGAGGAAAACATGCTTTCGTTATATAAAGTATATATAGTATATAATTTCTGTAATTGACTGCAGCTGACAAACTCCATAAGTATAATAATTTCATTGTACCTACTAATGAGATTGAAATAGTTTAAATACTAAATGGGACTAATTGTAAACCTGAGATAAATACCTCGTTGATACAACCTTCCAGTCTGACATTAAGAGCTTGAATTTTTTGTCCGACCTTAACGACGCCACATAAAAATTGAAGGACCACCAAGGTGTTTAGAAGGAATAAAATACCGTTAGGGACCCAGTAATAATCAATTACTTTATGATTGTCGAAGTATGATGTCAGCGTGGTTAGTAGATGAAGAAATATCGTGATTATGACCATCGCTGTGCCGTGAAAAATGTCTTTGTGGAATTTTTCTTGGTCGAGTATCTCTTTCGGCTGATTATCATTTGTGTCAAAAAGTTGGTTGAATACCTGTTGAATTTTCGGGCACTAAATGAAAGAGAAGTGCGAAATAGTATAATTTCGCACTAGTCTTTACTTAATCTGCTGGATAAATACCTTGACGACTTTCCACTGCTGTAGAGAATTGGCGATAACAATTAGCACAGAAAATCCATTATTAATGCAAAACTTTAGCCACTGAGCTGTGATCGTTACGTGACTTTGCGAGATCTGATGGGTGCTGATCGTTTCGTAATTAATAACAGCGAACCACGTCAGAAGAGCAGCAATAACCGACGAGTATATTATACCAAATTTCGAGGTCTTAAATTTCGTCTTCGAAGATCCAGGATCAAATGAATAAGGCGCTACGCCAATAAATTTACAAAGAATCTGCATCGGTTTCAGTCTGACGCTCATAATTCCGATAAATTTATCTCTTGTTATTTCAACAAAATTCACGTGAAATAAAACTGAAGGCTTTATGTACGGTTTCTTTATACAGACCTCACATGATCGCAAGATCAATCAGATACGATACCAACTGTATAATATGCGCACTTATATACCTCATTCGCGTAAATAATTCATTGACATTAAAAAACAAGAGCGTGCGACATGGCTTAGCATTAGTAACATTGGTACACTCAAGAGAATTGAATGCCCGTTGATGATTACCTACTTGATAAAATTAATTATTCATAGATGGGAGATATTAGCTTTATAACGTTATCGTCTAAGTATATTAAGTTAGGGGCTATTCAACAATTACGTCACGCTATTTTGGCCATTCTTGCCCCCCCCCCCCCCCCCCCCCCTCAGCGGCGTGGCGTAATTGTTGAATGGCCCCTTTTATCATACTGACAAATATAAACTGATAATCCAGAAGCTTACATGAACTTTACGTTTCTCGATTTATTTCGAACGTTGAAAAATTAATTTTGCGATAAATTGTGCAAGGCTGGAATAAAATTGCATTGATTCTAACGACGCGACAGACACAAAGAAATGCTATTAAGTTATTTCATGTCCTTGCGACTAGTACCTGTATTTTGTTTTTTTCAGGAATAAGAACGAATTAAGATTAAAAAACACTGTAGCATCCTATATCGTACCTGCGCAGGTTCTCATTTTTATTCCATTTTTGGATGAAGATTACAGAAGGAGAACGTTTAGAGTTGGGAATAAATTAAGAGATTGAATGGACGTTTTCCATTAATGTCACGATAATCTGTTCTAATAGTCATTAACAGTGCTACTAAGAACAGCAAAGTGTAAGAATTTTGAGAATACTATAGGTAGGCACTATGCTCACTTAATTTTATCATTAACCGGAATTTCAAACATTAGCCCTTCTCACTTTGAATAAACAAGAAATAAAGAGTGATAATTGTCTCTCGGAGGGACTTTTCGATTTTCTATTCTATAACACATGAAATTTAACCATTTTTACATCCTGTCATTTAAAACCAGCTGCAAAGTGACATCTTATTGTTGTTAATTAGTCAGGATTTATTGTTATATTTTGTTAGTGATTTGTGGGCGCGGAATTCATTAATTGGGGAAGTCATTTGACCCGGCTTGTATGCATTTGCACACCGTATCGATTGAGGATATAATTTATCGTAATATATTGTAGCAGATGTTAATAAAATTGCAGCGAATGATTAGCCGAAACAATTATCTTGCTTTCTCGATATTAATTGCATCGTTAATCAAGGCTCCTTAGTCAAGCATTCACCCGTGTTGGTGCTAATTACATTTCACGGCAATTAGCCTAATAAGAAACCAATTGGTGAGATAAAAAACTTAAAAAAATTGATAAAACGAAAAGATCTTAAGTAAAAAAAATGCATAAAGGTATGCATGTAGGTATATATATATATATACGACGATCGTTTTTTTACTTTATCATTAATCACCGCTCGCTATATTTCCTCGCCATTTCTTAGCGGCAAAACATTATTTGCGCGACGGGGTATGGGTATGCAAGAGAGTCGTAAACTTGCGGTTTACCTAGAGATAAAGAGAGACAATTAATGAATTACCTGTAGAAATGCGATGTATAAAAAGTCAGCGAAACGGAGAAAGTAATATTATACGTTTTCGATTGATTTGTTTAATTTGCGCAATCGCATATTATATTAGAAAAGTAAAGCCGCGTGGATAGAAACACGCGATGATTTAACACTCCTGCTGTCTATCTCGTTTGCAGTCTCAATCCGAAGGATCGTTTACGTGTATGTGAACCATACATATACCTAATTCTTCTCGGCGTAGAAACATTGAGACATGAAAAACCTCATCTACAATATTAATTTTCTTAAAATCTGAATCATGATCTCGTTACATTCATTATCCGAGCTTATACCAACCAAGAACTCGATATGTAACCGAAGATAAAACGGGACGCATTAAGAGACAAGGATTCTTATTTTCTATCCTGGTGCTAGCTGCTGCAGCATCCATGCAATGCAACGTCCAGACACTATTGTGTTTCTACTGCACTACTGCAGACATAACGTGAGATTGAATCGTTGATAAACTCTAATGGTAGCCCCCTGCGTTAGTATCGTTGGGCCCATCTGTGTAGGATGTCAAACGCAAACCTATTATCTATCCGTTCACCGTTTCGGTCTCTTAAACTGCTTTACTGTACATCTTTAAAAGCGACAAACATGTTCTTATAGACATAGAACAAACTATAATAAGGTATTGGTGCCTATAGGCGTCCAAGGAATTCTTATGACATAGTTTGGCCTGATTTGTATACTGGTCGAATCTCACCGACCACAGAACCAGGTCAGAGGTTGTTAAAAATTAAATTCTTGAGTTCAAAGATAATAATTATAATCATTATACTACGAGAGAATCGCATTCATGTATTCTTTCATTGAACCATAAATGTGCTTGGAAATGTAACATTCATCCTATGACGTAAATTGGTTTTCAATTTTTTGTTCTACAAATCATTCACAGGATGATTTTCTGCCAGATGAGAATATTTGGACTTATGGAATATAACAAAATTTACTTGAGTTATGAATTTGTTCTTCGAATTTGTGCTGGATTCATAAATTGTCATTGCTCAACCGGAAATCGAGATATCAAAATAGAGGTAAAGCCCCCCATCGACTAAACTTGAAAATTAACGACTTGTAGGATGATTAGACAAAGTGGAAATGTTTTAGGCATGTGCTTATTGTACGATTCGCATGTTGTATTGCTGCAGTGTTGCACGTGTTGGTATACATATTATACGCGTATATTGAAATGATTTTCTAATTTTCCCCCTACGATTTAGTACCCTGTTATTAATTTTATTGCACGAATATTAACGTCACTTCTAGTTCTAGCTCGTATAATGCTCCGCGATATAGTCGTCTGGTGTTAGTGCAGCTAGAGACGCGGTGTCTTATAATCATGGTGATTATTCTAATTCGTATAGGGTAATTGGTTATTGACGACAGGTTTAGTGCTTCGTAAAGCCGTAAGTCTGTCGCCAAATAATCGAGACTCATCCTTATGCAGGCTACGAAAATTGATAAAATTCATAATCGATTGTAATTGATGGACTTGTTCCAGATTTCTTTTTCTATTATTATGAAATCTCGAAAGCTGTGCATACGTACATACTATCTAGGTATATCAATATCTGTAAAAAAAAATCAAATCTCACCGGTGGATCATCCTCAAAATCTTGAACATCAAAGATGAAGAAACATCGAATTCCGGGCCTCAAAGATTCCGGGCGAAGTTCCCCGCGTTCCCAGGCCATCCTACCCTTAGGGTCGTGAACTTTGACCCCGGCACGCGAACTCGCGACGTAAACTCTGACCCAGAAGACGCTTTCATCGATCCCTCTACACCGGGTTAAACTCTTCGTGTTCTTTTTGTTACAACAGAACGTTGGATTCCAACGATTATTCAATCAATCGCCTATATATATATATATTTATTGGCGATGTAGCTGTCAAATTTTTGGAATTCTATGAAAAAACAAAAAAACATCAAGAAATCTTTTGTCTTCGCCAATTGCTATATCTATCGAAATGAACTTCGTAGTTTTTTTTTTTTTTTAAAGCATCGAACAGGGGAGAACCATGGCCATTTCTGTAAAGAAGAAAGACACGAGCATCTAGCAGCAGTACTGCCAAGACCACAGGGGTCAAGCCGTGTCCAACAACTTGTTGGCGGTTACTATTTGCGAGTTTATACGTATACGGTATACCTATACTTGCCGTAGAAATTCTGCACCAGGAAGTCTCAACTCCTATCGCCAACGGTGGTGGAACATAATTTAAGATTACCTCCGTAGTTACTCCTGTCCGGTAAACGCGGACTCATCATTTCTTGTCATACGTATTATATTGTACATTTGTACCTGCGTCATAATGGATTTTTAATTGACCATTTTTCGAGTGATAAAGAATGAGATAGTGACAATTATTAGTATTTGGTATCTTGATCGGTTCATTAACTAATGCAGGAAACTTCCAAAGTTGAACATTCTCGTTTGGAAAATTATTCGAATTCATGAATACCATAGATCGCCAAATAGATCGTAAAAATTAGCCGGAATCATAGCTAGAAAATTCTAGACGACACGTATACCGATTCTAGGGAGATTTTCGTGTGTCGGTTCGCACTGTAAAAACGTAAGTGAGTATGACCCTGAAGATATCTGCATCAGACAAAATTTCATCTTTGGTAAGCGATAGCTGCCATGTTTTTTATCGTACAGACTCCGCTCAGGAATCATTTTCTTCGTTTTCAAATTCTCTAGATGAGCATTTTTTTTGTTTTTTTTTATTTCGCTTTACCTATGGCGGTGACTTGAAAAGTAATCTTTGGGAGGCCATAACTGCCGTGTTTTTTATCATACAGACTTCGCGCTCGGGCGTCATTTTCTTCGTTTTCAAATACTCTAGATGAGCATTTCTTTGGTTTTTTCGATTTCGCTCTACTTGAAGCGGTATGGGCAAATGTAATTTTCAAGACGTATACTTCATTTTATCCACATTAGGGTGGTCGTTAATTTCTAACATATACTTGCCACTCTTCGAATCGATAGATAATGACCCAAAAACACCGTGTAATTTTTTTCAGATTTTTAGCATAATTGGAAACCATGCCGAAATCAATTCGAAGTTGAAATAATTGGAAAATTGAATGAAAAAATTCAAGAAAAAATTTTCCTCAATTTTTTAGTGAATAACAAGGAACCTGAAGTTCGCTTCGGTAATATCATATGATGAAGCCAAAAGAGTGATTGACTCAATAGTTTGGTCAGAAAAAAGCGAAAAAAATGTCGAATGACAAAACATGAAATCTTTTCGATAAAAAAATGTATTTTATGATAATCTTATCATATTACAACGTTATGGAGACTATATTCATTTGTTATCAACTTCTCGTCCATGGCGTTAACGTTACATTTGAAGTTAAAAAAAAAAAATTTCAACTTCAAATATATCTGCAAAAAACTTCAATTTTTTTTTTAACTTCAAATATAACATTAACGCCATAGATGAAAAGTTGTTGTAGAATAAATATAGTCTACCATAATGTTGTAATATGACAAGATTACCATAAAATACATTTTTTGATCGAAAAGATTTCGTTGTTTGTCATTCTACATTGGTTTCCCGCTTTTTTTCTGAACAAACTGTTGAGTCGATCACTCTTTTGGCTTCATCATATGATATGACTGAAGTAAACATTAGTCTTCTTATTTTTCACTCGACTATTGGGAAAATTTTTTTTTTCAATTTTTAAATCCAATTTGTTTTAATTTTTTCCACTTCAAATTGATTTCGGCACGGTTTCCAATCATGCTAAAAATTACACGGTGTTTTTGGGTCATTATCTATCGATTCAAGGGGTGGCAAGTATATGTTAGAAATTAACGACCACCCTAATGTAGATACACCCAGAAGAAAGATTTATTTGAAGATTAACCTATAAGATTATTTATTTGACAGAAAGAAAATTTATTGGTGGGTAGTTTACATATATTTCGCGCAAATGAAAAATTTATTTGCGGTAAATAAATAATCTGAAAGGTTCATATACAGATAAAATTTATTTAGATTAAATAATTATTTCCCTGGGTGTAGAATGAAGTATATGGCTTGAAAATTACATTTGCCCATACCGCCTCAAGTAGAGCGAAATCGGAAAAACCAAAAAAAATGCTCATCTAGAGAATTTGAAAACGAAGAAAATGATTCCTGAGCGGAGTCTGTACGATGAAAAACATGGTAGCTATCGCTTCCCAAAGATGAAATTTTGTCCGATGCAGATATCTTCAGGGTCATGAGTGAGTCAGCGTTGGCGCGAATTGACCGCGCGGTTTCCCCTGATTCTCACGGTATATCGACGAACACGGATTGATCGGTTTTATAGAAATTTGGCAAACTAATTAGAGCCCGCCCCTGTTGGTTATTGACCAACGATTTTCTCACCTTCACTTAGAGTAATTGCTCTTTCACGTGATATAAGCAATTAATACCGTTGCTGCACGCGTGGGCGAACGTATATAGAGAGCATTTGTTCCCTGGAGTAGGTACGCTACAAGGACAGCCACACGGAGCAATCGCTGTCCTCGCACCAAATATATCGTCAGATCGATGAATAATTGAATGAAATTTTTAATGAACTTGGTGATTCTTCTATTGCTAATACGCATGGCATGGTCATGGTGGACTTTATGGTGTTCTATATACCCGCGAGATATACGTCTGTGTATTCTCATTCGTTGAATTGATTACATGCGCGTAGGTATAGTTAGAAAAGCGTGGGTTTCGATAGTAGTAATTAATAGACAAAGAAGAGAAAAAGGAGGGACCTTAAAGCAATGAAACGTATTTGGAGCTCATGATTTAATGAGCCTGCACGCGTCAATATGGCATTTCGTAAGATAATTGCCTCCTTTTAAGACCCGATCTTCCTGGCCCAAGTTTTTTCGAAACACCTCGTCGCTTCTCCAATGGAGCAAGTATGCTGATCGGTCAGAACCACTCACAGATCATTCACAGCAGTACTTCATGGCAATATGGGTGAGCTCGATGAATGATTAACGCAAATCTTCGAGGATCTTATTCAGCACTTCGACCTGACATGTTTCTCAGAAAATGGTGCATACAAAAAGGTCCAGGACTTGTTCGGGAGTCTTTCAGGACTAAGAGGCTAATCTTATTTAATGACTTTCGTCCACTGCAGATGCTTTGTTCCGATGTGTATACGAATACAAAATCAAGAAGCAACGAGACGAAATTTAAGGAAATTTCCACACGATTTTGAGGAGTTACAAATCATGCTCATCATTTTCATGCAAGCATGTTCGGATAACCATTGCAACTGATTTTCGTATCTTCTTTGTTGATAATGTAGGGGAGACCGGGGACAAAAGTAACACGTCATGAAAGTAACAAGGCCTCCCACAACGCACGCAATCAAATCTAAAAGTTGTGTTTTACATAATAGTAAGCGTGTTCGATGCTGCTTCAGTTTGAGCTATCGATTGCGCCCGCGCGTGAAATTTACACGTTTTGGTGGAGATTTTGTGTTTTTGGCCGACTTGACTAAGTTTTTCGATTCTTGGTATTCTTATGAAAACCTGTAGTAAATATGTAAATACTCAAATGAATTTTTGCCAGTTTATTCTTGAAAAGTCGCTTTATTAATGGCTGCGTAAAAGTCCTATGTTCTATTCATTTTTCCGAAGTTATAATTTTTTTATTTTGGAAAATGAGGTTGGGGACAAAAGTAACACAACACTATTAGGTACCTATTGTAATTTTGTCATCAATCTTTAGAATGCCTCAAAGTTACCTAAGATCAAAAGATCCTCGTATTTGTGTTATTAATTTGTTATTTTAATAATAGTCAAGAAAATAAATAATTCTTTCATAAATATTCAATAATTTGTTGATTTATTATAAATGAAGTTTATCTGAGGATATTATAATATTTCTTGCTTCATTATAATCAATTCCGTGAAGTACTGTAAAACTAAGTGAAGTTTCTGTACTGATTTATATCTCTTTTTAAAAAAAAAAACCGAAAGAAACAGATGTTACTTTCGTCCCCTAGGTATGGGACGAAAGTAACAATCGCCATGTTCGATTAAAGTGATTATAACTCTATAACAGACTGATATGAAAATTCTTCCATTTGGTTATTATTAGAGGAATGAATATACTATCTGAAAGTGCCATTAGATCTATTTCATCTTGATTGTGGAATTTACAATTGGGCTCTAAGTCAAAATTGTTACTTTTGTCCCCGGTCTCCCCTACTGTTTGAAGACAAAACAAATTAATGTATGTATTCTATCTCTCTCTGTTTGTTTCTTTCGAGATTTCTTTCCCACTTTCTCAACTCCGTCTCTCTTTCGCTGGCATCGCACCCGCAACCATATAATTACGGAAGCATACCATAGTCCAGGTATAGGTATGCGTAGGATGAACGCACGTACGCGTATATAAAGATCCTCGGGAAGTGTGCGAGAGGATGATTTACACCGTTGCTGATTCCCGCACATTCCCGGGCTTTTACGTCGACCAACTGACGATGAGGTCTGGAGAAGAGAAGAAGAGAAGAAGAGAAGAAGTTAGAAGGCAGACAGGCAGGAAGGCAGGAAGGCAGACCTGCGGTACCATATACACATCCAAAGTCTCACCGTGAGGTCTGAAACTCTTCTTATTAGGCCCGACATTCTGAGTGATTGTTAACCCAAGGATATTTCATTATACTCATAGATTTATATTCCAAAATGAAAGACTATGCGCCTTCAGGACCTGCTGCATATACCACAGGTAAGCTTTCACTGAAATTTCTCATAATCTAGTGCAACTTCGCATACATTCCCACATAAGCTTTGATAAACTGCTGAATCCTACGGCACAGGATGAGGTGTTAACTTATACACACATATGTCGAATATAAATAACGTCGATGTCCTTCGTGACGGTTCTCGAATACGATCGTGTTTCCTTACTTCCGATTAGTCTGCAGCAAGCGAGCGAACTTTCTACCGCACCGATCCACCAACCCACCAAGCAGCTCGAAGTCTACCTACATTAATTAGTATCGCTAATTATCTGGACGTTGAAACAGGCCCACGAATACTGTAAATTTTATTTCAGTTTGTCCTATTTGGGTCCGCATAAATAACCGATTAATTCAACGATAAGAGATTTATGGTAATACGGTGCAAGGGTCATATGCACGTATCTAATTAACCATTTTCGTTATGCCATACGAAGGTATTATAGAGTTCACTTGCACGCGTTGCAGCGGAACCCACATTGAGGAGGATTATTTGAGAGTGAAATTAATCACGTGTTTGTTTATCGGACGAGTTTTACTCATCCTTCAAAATTCTGGAATCTGATGATAAAAAGCTGCGGGTTTAAACCACAATATGTACGTGTAAGCCTTGGTAATAACCGCGACTGTACAACCCTTCGTTGACTAACTCAATTTCAGTTTATACATCGAGGCTCATGTTTCAAAGTACGAAAAAAGTTGACCAGTGGAACGCTGCGCACGTCACTAAGTCGCGACATAATATGGGTTGACTTGACTGACTGACCAACGAATGGACGGAAGTGGATGGTACAAAAAGTGACGTTTAGAGCCTCTCGGGATTGAGCGAGGCACAGTTGCCCGCTGTTTGTCATAACCAGTTCGATGCTCCAGGCAAGGACGCTCTCGGAGATCCCGAACAATCCTTGACCACCGCAATATCACCTAAATCATTCCCTTCCGATATACCTACTTGCGCACGTCCCGCAGCGATCATCAAGGCCTATAATGACCGATTTTCAGGATTGAAATCCAATTTCGAAATTGGGAAATGCACACATGATGATCGTGAGCATATCCATGCTCTGGAGTCCGGATGGAGCGCGGGCTTATGATCATCGCCGATCTAATGGTTGATACGGCAGGGTGATCGTTAAATCCTATAAGATTCAAGAAGCCGGCGTTGAAAAACTAGACAGATATGGTATCGAGTAAGAATATAATAATATAAACGAGGGTGATCTGCGATCTGTTGGAACTGTAAAAGGTGAAACCGTAGTGATGTCTCATCTAAGAAATAGAGACTTGCAGTAATGTGCGAGTTTTTAGCGTCTCGAGGTACTTCTTCGTGTGTCAATGTCAGTTAATGATTCCACCATTTCTTATGGTCGCTTTGCACTTTGCAGTATAGAGTCATATAGAGATAAAGCGATGTAGAGCTCGTTAGCGCTTCCACGATTTTCATCAACTATGTACTTCCCTTCCATCAGCAAACGGCAAAACCTTTACTTTACGCTTTTTATACCGAAGAAACTTAAATGTAGAAACGAATTAGGCTTGAAAAACTGACGAGATATCATCGGCTTTTCATGAAGAAGCCTTCAAATGCGGGTAGCAGATTCTGGGGTGGAATATAAGTTTCATGGTGAAAGAGAGCTGGAGGCTGAATCTATAAAACAAAAATCTATAAGCTTAATATGCATAATCTGATACTTTTTGCGGTAAGTATCGAATTTCTAGTTTGTTTAGTGGATTATTGTTGTACAGACTAAGCATAGCCATTGTACCTTGTAAGTTGTACAGAAAATTAATACCGCAGATATATGTAACATATAATTACACCATATACAACATCAATTGTCAAATGTAATTCTAGCCTAAGTTCTTGGCTTACACCTCATGATAAAATATAATATTATATGCATACACGAGGGGAAACCGGATATAGAGCTAAAGTCAGCGGAAACCGTGGTTCGTTACCTCGTAACCGCGGAGCCGGAAATTGCGTATTTTTCGAACGCCTCGGCTATTTGCATGCTATGACTATTCACGTGGTGAAAGAAGCCCGAATAAAGCTTTACACATCTATATATATACCTATAGGTATGATATGTGGATCAGTGTAAGTATAGTCGAATGATAGCGGAACATTAGTGCAGGCAATTAATGATCAGCAATATTAGCGCGTTAATTAGCGCGCGTAAAAGTTTACGAGTACCGAAACGATGATTTCGATGCAACCCAGACAACACAAAATTCAAAGGGGTCCTAAAGACGTCGTATGGACGTCAAATGCGTCGATTTCTGACGTCTTGAAGACGTCTTCAACAATTAAGACGTCTTTAAGACTTGAGACGTGTTTAAGACTTGAGATGTCTTTGCGACGTCAGAAATCGACGCATTTTCACGTCCATATGACGTCTTTAAGACTTTGTGTTGTTTGGGAATCAAATACGAATATGCGCATCGATACTTATTCACATATCCACATCGAAGAATGACAAATTTTTTGGAATTTTCCTGACTGTATCGTAAGTCTCTAATTAATTGCTCTGTTATCACTACAGCACAGTGAAATTGTGTTTTAAAATGTATGCATTGTGTATCTCCGCAGAGTATAGAAACACGTCTCCGCTTGAATGGATTTTTGAAACAGTAGATGCATCAGCATCAGCATCAGCATCGGCGTATGTAGGTATGTATTCGAGTCCGTTGCATCAGAGAATCTTACCTGTTGCTTATTCAGGAAGCGGTATTCTGCGATTAGTTTTACTATTATCGTCGTCACTATTATCATTAATGTTGCCGTCATTTGACGTCGTAATAGCGGTATACCCCTCGGCTAGTTATATCTTCAGAGATCTTCGTCTCGATATTTAACTAAGAAATTATGGTCAGGTATAACCTAGAGAACGTACTAAGGTAGAACAACGTCGTCAGTTGCCAAGCGAAGCTTCCCAGTCCGCAGAAATGATGAGATAATACGGCTGATAGCATAAATATAATTAGACACCACAAAAGGGCGCGTAAAAAGACGACTTTCAGGCACGACGGTACCTACTCCACGCTCTGCAGACTTCTTCTACTTCTTGTGTTTCTGCTTCTTACTTGATTCAACTTTCGAGATAAGTAGGCACACCAGAAAACCACCTTATTACCTCTCAACAATATACAGATGAGTACACCATGGTCTAATGTCAGGCTCAAACACCCTCCATACAAGATGCGAGTCAAGTTATTTGCACCCTCATACATCGATGCTTAGATTTCGAATTTTTAGGACCCCAGTCATGATGCACAAACGACCCTTTCATCGGATGAGCACGGGCCTTATACGATCTTTTAGTTTTAATAGACCCAGAAGTTCGTATAGTGTCGCTATTACGACCTTATGGCATTAATAACGCGATGTGGTTCGCAATATAGTTGTCCGGCGTTACGGAGATGCGGTGCCTTCTAATCACGGTGATCATTCTAATTCATAGAGTAATTGGTTATTGATCCCTGCTTGACTCCGATAATTTTTTCGGATTCGATCAAAAGCCCAAATGCATGTAAAAGTACTAATATCTGTGCGAAAATTGCAATCGGATGTTACGTTTCTGGTGTACGTCGAATGCTTTCATCCGCAAACGTGGAGTTTGCTGGGATCAGTCTAGTTTGACAGATCGAGAAGTAGGTATTGTGAAAACAGCAGAGTAAGGAATTGCGGTGGACTGTTGGAGCGTTATCGGGCATCTGGATCCGACAGCATCCCATTTCTCTATTTTCTGCAACGGCACAGTAACTTGCTCGAGTCTCGACTATTTGCAACGAGTATGTCTTATACCGCAAAGGGGAGATACGCTTGTAACTTTGTTCAAACAGCAGGTGCATTAATCGCGTGTCAACGGGAGCCACAAGACGCATACGTTTTACTGCAGGGTATATCTGCAACGATATAAACGCTTGTAGATCAGGAGTGCAAGAATATAGCCATGAAACGACATATATACAAGTGCATATACACTGGGCACGTGAAGAGAACAGAATAGCAAGAAGAACAAGGAGAAACAAGACCTTGGAAGAGTGTTTCTCCAGCGTATCTGCGCTCCTATATATGCGTTTCAAGTTCAGACGATTGAATCGAAGCCACTTCGCAACATTGCAGGGAGGTATAAGGTAGTACCTACATACTATCGCGATCAAAGGCACAAGTATATAGAATTATATGCACCAGTGACATCACAATTCTTGTTTTGCGATAACTGATCATTTTCGGGATTCCTGATGCTCAGTCTTTTTTTGTTTTTCTTTCCATTTTTTAGTCCTAGCTCTTCAGCTTACATTGTTTTCATGCATGCATGTGTGTGTGTGTAACTCATGGGGTGGGTTCACCCCTTCGTCTACTATTCGTGAAGATTTTTTCTGAAACTCGTGTGGCTTGTTAATGTGCGAAGGTTCTGTGGATAACGTACTTAAGTCTATGTTGTACACCAATATCGGGACGACACCCACCGAAATTCTATACTTCAACATCCGCATCATATCCCGACTGAAACTATTAGCGTAACGGAATATCCGTATGGAAACTAGAGAAGGTGATAAAACAAATCGTCGGGTCATTGCTGGGCACGGGCATGACGAAGTGCTACTCTAGAAGTACGGAAGAATATAAAGGCGTAGCTCTCCGGAGTCAATGCACGGCCGTCGCGTGGCACGCGTGTTAGTAACAGTATATACATACGAATACTGTGTAACAGTGGCAGGAAGTTTTACAGCGTTGGTATATACGCCCAGACAATGAGGTCTATGTATACGTTCGACGTGCGTCGGTGTTGTCGTAAAAAACTAAGAAAGAAAGAAAAAGGGGAAAATAAGCGCTTTGTAAATGGCCAATCGATTAATATTATGCTGCGGAAAATAATCAATCGACCGCAAGATGAAGTTTTCTTTTTACCCCCAGCTGGACTTCGATAGACCAGGAAAAGTCTAGGATTGTGTGCGTGATACGACAATGGGCCAAGTAATATAAGTACTCCTTGTTCTCGGAGGGGGGGGGGGGGAGAGTTCACGCTCTTGGCTCTCGTCATCATGAATGCCGTCGGCATTCGACGCTACTCCTTCACCGTCACGGCGTGGCTACTTCCTCTATGAGAGGATCGTGCGTCGTTGTGCACGTGCTAACTACAAATAATCGACCATCAAGTATTCAACGGTACATAAAACCGAACAAACTCTATATATGACGTAGTTCTATTCACTGACAAAGTGTCGATATAGGCACATATATGTATACATGCGTATGTGTATTTCATTAATATGCACAATACAGTAAATAGATTATCCATTTTTTAGATCTGAAATTCATCAATCATCAGTTAGTCATATCTGACCTCCTCACGGCTAATTTCAGTTTCGCAAGTTGAACATATGAGAAGAAGGATCTATGTGCAGGAGGATGTATCACGATCGTAGATTTAAGGAACAGAGAAGCGATTAACAAAGAAGCAGCATAAGCAAGTATGTCGGTATATAGATTGCTGCATAGCGGTTGATGGAAAGTAATTTGTTCTGCCGATGTAATAAGAGAATACATGTATACTTCATTCTCTGAAATAATAACGCACCCCCAGATTACACGTTCGAGTATGAAACGTGCGTATCTATATCTTGCGCTGCAGGTATGTGTAGAACAAACTCACATCAGCCGATGACCGAGGAGTAGAAAGGCCGAGGCAGAAAGAACGAAGATAGCGGAGTAGTGCGAGCTTTTTAATTTTATAGGGGGGCATTTATCTTGCGATTATGTTAATGACTTCTTGGTAAAAGAACGTAACGTAAATTGGACAAATGCCGGAACGGCATAGCGGTCGATAAATATATTTTCATTCCGAAATCAAGGAAGCGAAATTTTGATTCAGTTCTTCAAATTTCGAATTGTATATCACGTGTGTATAGTGACGTTGATTTTGGACCATTGAATATCGTAGCGATTTTCACGCAATTGTCAAATATCTCGTTTCTGAACCTGTTCTTTCGCTGCAGTTCGTTAAGGTGTATAACCAAGTAATGAATGGCAACTCAGGTCAGATAAAAATGATTATAGGAGAACGAGGTATGAACGCAAACCTGCAGCACGAACGTCATAGAAACATCTTTTCCTCCGCCTGCATCGACTCCTTGCCGCCAACCCCACCTCCTTCAGGTTCGGCTCCTTGCGCCGACCTACCGACCGCTGTTCATGTAACTTGATAAACAAGTTTACTTGGAGAGTCCAGTATCTTATATACACTTGCATACTGGGTGTTCCTCAGAGGCAGACGTGAATCCAGGATTGAACATCGTTTCTCGTCACGTTAATAAAACTGTTACTCAAAATTTCGGAAATTTCTATATCACAGCAAAGACTTGACGTTCTCAAAACCCACCTAAGAAAACCCACCGAAACCTAGAAGACCCCATGGATTGAAAATCGATTGAAAACTCTATAAAATAAAAGGACATCTCATCTCCTCTTTCTCGAATCAAATAATCCACTCGCAATGTCCCGATAACTTCGAGTAAATACCAAGCACCATTAATATATAGCAGGGTTATTATTGCGCACGGGACCGACCATGCGATAATACTGCCGCAAAATGCTCGTACGTGCAAAGTACCCGGAGAATATTATACAGCATACAGCATCTTCCGACGGTTTCATATTATGGGCTGCGCCAGGCCTTGGATGGCAATATTCTCGATATTGTCAGTATTTGACCACAAGTAATAAGGAACATATTAGCTCTTCGCGTGATCCTTGGCTCCTCGAGATTCAGAATCAGGAAATTAGACGAACATTAGTCGACGTAAGGAAATTTGTGGAAATTAAGAGAAACTGATCAAATTAAAGAGTTATCGAATTTTAAACTGCTTCAACCGATGCCTTTCCCAGATGATCGGCGTTGTTGAGGACACTGGCGAATTTTTTTCACGATGTCAACCATATCATTGAAAAATTTATAGCACGTCGTATGGAATGTTGTGCAAAACTTCTCAATGACATGACTAAAGGATACGTCGAGTTTTATAAGACATATGAAAGTATGTGAAAATTGTCCTATACAGTCCAAAAATTTTTCGATAAATATGAAATATCTGTTCGCAAAACCGAAGAGTTTTTATCACAAAAATCTCCTCAGCTTAGCCATGTGAGAAATTTTTATTCGAACGACTGATATACGCAGCTCCTCGAAGAATCTCTCGAAGACTTTGAACGACGATTAATTATCTGTCTCACTTACCACCACGTTGTCGATCTTTTCAGACTTAATCTGGTATAACGAGTGAACGAATGTGAACGCTCTTCTTCCGAACGTTTAAATTCCATCAAGTTTTTCTCACCATTTCCCCATATTGGGGAGCAATTAATTAACGAATCGAAACGAGTCTTAAATGGTGTAACTTCGGATTGACTGACTGCAGGCGTAAGCTGTTACGATTTCCTGTATCGTTGTTTCTACCTACTTGCTATCGAGTCAGTTTCTCATCGTCTGCAGTGGGTTGTGACTAATCAGTGGGAAACAGACGATAAGAGACGAAATAAGAGAAGCTGTAGTTCTTCCTGTCTGAGAAAGTTACGTGTGTAAGCATAATAGGTGAGGAGTAGATGAAGATGGTCAATGATACATTGAAACGATTGAAGTCATCTTATACTTTATACCGAAAAAAAATTCGCTAAGACTAAACAGGCCAAACAACGATTAAAGAAAAAAACTAAACAGATGACGTAACTGAGCTTCATGAAGAATTACCCATATAATTAATTTATATCCATGATTAATTTTCATCATGATTTTTGAATAGCAGATGAAGGTGTCTATACGTTAGTCTATAATTAATCCGCAAATATAATTGCTCGCGATTATTTTAGTGTGAAAAAAAAATTTGATCATCTCGTTATACAAACGTCAGATCGTGTAATTTCGAGCGGAAGGCACAATTACACCTTTCACGAATCGCTCGCAGTTACAATCGAATTAATGTTACCTTTTATTGACGGCTAACACGCCGTTAAAAGTAAAGATATGTTTACCCGTGTATTACAGTACGTGAAAAAAATCGTTAAGCTCTTCTGCAGTATCGCGCATCATTGACGGGATTATATTTATAGTTTTGAAACCGCCATGAAACTGCCAAATATTTACCCACATATATATACAATTATTTCAAAATAATTGGTTTTCTTTAAATTAATCAATATCCAATCTGTATTTTGGATAGAGAAATGTATGGTGATCCATAGCTTAGCTCACCAACTTTACCATAAACGAAAATCTGTTTTACCCACCGATCTATAAGTTTTCTCACAAAATCGATCGCTTTTAAGAATTCTACGCTTCACATTCTTAGAAATAGACAAAATATTTATATTTATGATGATTCAATCACTTACTTGTTAGCCACCCGGTACAATCGACGATGTTGATGTTCATAGCGCCCCGAATGTTTATACGTAAGTCCAAACGTGAAATTTTAGCAATGGAATGCCGGTCAAAGACCGTATACACCGCGTGCAGAATAACTCGCGACTTATTACATGATCGTTATTTTAGAACTTGGAATTCAAACGGTTTCAACGATTTCTCGTAGTTCTAGTGAATTTCGAGAAGAATTAAAGGCCCAAACTTGGTTTTTGTCGATTTAAAATATGTCGAGGATTACATGCGAAAATTGGCGAAGAACTGGACACTCGAACTCGCGTTGATTCAGAAACGCGAGATTCACCGGGATCCGTTATCGTATCCACATGTGTAGTTTATAGTTCATGTAAATCGGCGGTAGCACGATAATCGCGAACTCTTTAGGTGCTCGAACTCGAACGAATAACTGGGAGGTTCAAATGAAATCTGCAGTTAATCGCGATGATGTTTATTGTATGCCAATATAGAGTACAAAAATGACTAAATTTACTAAACGAGAACCAATATTGATCCGTTTTACAATATCCTTGTAGAATTCGTGAAATCGGTTTCAGTATACTTATTAGTGTAGGTACGTAAATTGTACGGATATTATAGGCGAGTACTTGGACGTTCTCGCGGTGACGTTACGGCCCGCGCGAAACACTGACGGTCAAACGGGTCTTCCCCTCAAGGACTATTAATTCGGGCCTTAGCTACGTACTTGAGTCACGTATTCGAGTATAGTGTGGTTGAGTGCGGGCGTGAGTAAGACTGCCTGCTGACGGCGCGGCGGTAGCAAGGATCGCGCCCGCGGCACCGGCTGCCCGAGAGGTGCCCGTGAGTCGCCGCCTGACGGCCCCTCTACGGTTCTACCTTGGGCCCGAGGAGTCGGGGACCGGGGATCGGGGACCGGGACCGCCGCGGTAGAACGAACGTCTGCTTCGGACCCAATCCTGAATTCTAGTCCCGCAGGGTCCTCCATCGCTCGGCGAAGTCTCGAACCACTCGTGAGTCCGGCTATGAGACGTTGCTCGGTCGCCGAAGGGCGAAAAGCCAAGAATACTGCTTCAGGATTTCTTTAAAAAGATTATTTCTAGTATAATCCCACTTTCACGCGCCTCGATTGGATCTCCGAAGATCGGATATTAAACGGAGAAAGATTCGACAAATTTGACGTACATTTCAAACATATTTCAATTCTGTTGAGCCGAGATGAGACGCGATGTGGTTTGATGCGCGATAGCTTAGCACAATCTAAAAAGGATTTCCAAGCTTTTTGAGTTTCCTGATTAAATTTGGCTCAGTTTCGAGTGCCTTGAGTATCGAGGATACAAGAACTCCGGTTTGATCGTACGGAGGAAAGGGCATTTCCTCGAGGTTATAGATGAAGATGGTTCCCGCACTATCGCCGGCAACAAGTTGATTTCCATTAGCTGTGAACTCGAGGAGCAATAGTCTGCCTTGCGTGTCACAAATGGTGCTGGAAGCTGCGGTATAGGATTTTCTCCTGATGTCCCACACGTCGATTTGGTTGTTAACAATCGTGGCGACGATCGTCGAGTTCTTCGGACTCCATGCTGCCTTCTGAACGCAGGCCATTTGCGTCGACAATGTAATCAAAGGCTCGTTTATGCCATCGG
This sequence comes from Tenthredo livida, assembly GCA_963992785.1. Lineage (NCBI taxonomy): Eukaryota > Metazoa > Arthropoda > Insecta > Hymenoptera > Tenthredinidae > Tenthredo > Tenthredo livida. Next base: position 10,547,498 of record OZ023073.1, read on the forward strand.
CCCATATTCTTGTACACCAATCCGCGCCACTGGTCAAAAATATCTTCGAACAAAACGGCGAAAATTCAATGGCATAAATTGGACCATTGTGGGCACGAAAGCTGTCGATATGTTGCTGCAAATAAGTGGTTGAACAACGATGAATGCAGCCTTCGTCAGAGCCCACGAAATAAATCATCGGCAGCGCGGGATGTCTGCACATAATTAGAGCCCCTGGATTTCTGGTGATCGATATGTCGTGCACGACGCATTGCTCCGGCTGCTGATCCACGCCCTTTATCTTCCCTTCGATTTTGCTTATCCTCATTATTTGGGTGCAGCTAAAGTCCGTGTCTGCTCTGTAAGTGAGGATCCTGCCGTCCTGATTGCAAGTGTAAATTTGCTCTTCAAACATGACCTCATCCTCGCCCGGCCACCACTGTACTTGCCAATGCGGTGCGTACGATGGAGAGCTTGTTCTGTCGCTACAACGCATAATGACCAAATTCTTGTTGCTAACGTCGATGACCTGCAAAACACCGTCGTAAAATCCAACAGCCAAGAGATTCGGCCGATTGCGACTCCAGTCCAGAGCGGATATTGGACTGTTGAAATAATGCCATCGGCCAGCCCTGTGCGGGTTCTTGGCCGTCCAGATCATCACGAGCCCCTGACGACCTGGCTGATTACTGATCGGCCCGTAACCCACAGCCAGAACGTCCCGGTTTACGTAATTCCAACAAAAACAAGCCACGTTGTAGCCCGCGCTAAGTTCCGAAACGAAAGACCAAAGGAACTCGAGGCTGTACGTGAACTGTAGCGTTGGGCTGTATGGGTCCTGCTTTATTATACCCTTGAACCGTTTTTGGGCTACTATGTACAGGTTGCTGGCCACCATGCGTTCAACGATCGTAGCGGAATCTAAGAAATCGGTCTGTTCAGCCAGCTGCGTAAGTTGCATCTCTAGCGTCAATTGGTCAGTGCTGTCCTCGATCTCTGGCAGCTTCATCGGGCTGATCTGAAAAGCAAACAATGTTTCCGACGCCTTGCGATCAGAATAACTGCAAGACATACCCCTAGAAGCTACACACCTTCTTTTCTAGGGCCTTTTGCCTCGCCTCGTCCGTGTCTATGAAGATCGGACCCTTGGCTTTGGTGGTTCTTAGATTTTCGAAAGTATCATACATTATCCAATTATTGACCAGATTTCCCTGGTTCCTTCGCTTAGTTCTGGGCAGACATGTGGATCTGTTTTTACGGTAAATACATGGCGTTTGGGCCTCGGCATTCGCTAATTTTCTATTCGACCCAAGACCCTGTGTGATATATTCGTACTGTTCGTTAGTCGCTTTGACGGCCAAACCCTCTTCCGACGACAGGTCGACCGTCAATTGCGGGAGCTCGAAGATAAAGAATACGTCCGTTTCTTGGAGAATTATGTTCACTTTCTCTGGGCGAACGTGAATCAGACCCGAATCGTATCTGTGGGCCATATCGAGGAACTTAACTCTTTCGACTACGTGTAAATTAGTATATTAGTATAGTACACAGTGTATTTTTTATAACAAGGGCACGAAATCGGCCTCCTTTGATGCGCGTCGATCGGATTGAGAATGGCGCTGGGGCGGGAGGAAATGTATATTCCCTCCCGCTGTTGGATAATCGGTACTCACGGCTCACGTTCGAAACACGTGATTTCTCCCACTCTCGACAAGCATGAAAGAAGGCTCGTTTCATGCCCGTGTTATGAAACCGTTTTTCCATAGATATTCAAAAACTCGAACGATGGAAAATGAGGTTTATATATGCAGACTTTTAAATGTCAGGTATACTCACCTCGGGAGATAAAATTGAGAAGGGGCTCTGTCTTCGTCCACGATTGCAGACGACAGAGTATACGAGGTGAGGCTTTCGCCCACAACGAAATCGTCCATTAGTTGTGTCTGCTGCATATGTATAGAGCTGGACTTAATCATAAGGGAAGAATTGACCTTTAGATTTCCATAATGAGAATCCGAGGAGCGAGAAAATAGCTGACTATTACTCGATCCCTGGCCCAATCCAATAGTGTCGAAAGCAGTGAGGTGGTGTTCTTCGATCCCACGATAAACGCTATGTGTTAAATTCTTCGGCGTTAGATCTACGTCGTCTTCGAATACCCGAAAATATTGTCGTTGATTCAGAATCGAGGTTACATTCTTCTGAGGTATCCTACGATTTTTTGACGGTACTGATGTCTTCGCTGATGTTATACTATGATTTTTATTACCACCTACGTCGGAACCCCCTAACTTGCCTGGGGATATACTTCTGCTGCGCATTTTTTCACGTGCAGAATATAGTTTTACAATCAACGATATGGACAGTACCGTTCAAGAATATTATTTTTTTCTTTCCGATGAAAGTGTAAGGCGAACTTCACTTCGGTTCGGCGACAACGCGAATTTCTTCGCAAACGAAAATGAAATCTTACTATACTTACTACTTACATCATTGTGTAATAAAAGTTGAGAATTTATTGCGGAATATTTATAAATGTCTCCGACCGAGTCACGAGACTTGCCCACAACGCGATACTGAATATAAAGGATTTTCATCGCAGTGTAAAGCATCTGCATCGTATTTACTCACGGTATCACGGGGTGATATCGATCATCGTAAACAACTCTATATCCTCGATTAAAAAAAAATATATAGGAACTAAACAGCTTCAAAATCCGTTCTGAAATGATCATTTTCAGAGAATTGAAATTGAACATGATTTTAATCTAGGTATAGGTTTTATTCAATTACAGAATACACACGAAGAAAATTAAAATACGATCTCATTGTTACCCGACGTCGGTAACTCGCCTCTTCTGCTTTATCGACACGTACAGCTTACCATCAGGAACTTATTTTCTGTCTTATGTTCTCTGATGATAATAGTAGAGTATGATCCTTCGTCTTGACTGCGCTAGTCAAGCGATTGATTTCGAATATCTAAAAAAAAAAAAAAAAACCATCATTTAACAAATATTAAAAAACATAATACTCATCGTGACTGGATTTAAATTTAATTAAGTATGCGTTGATTATCGAGTAAGGGAACAAATTCGTCCGACAATATTCGGGGAGAATTTAAAAGTCAAGAATCTTACGTGTTATATGGAACATCCGTTTCTCGTAAAGTCATGAAAATCATCTGCTAGTACTTGCGCAATTAAGGATTATTTTATTTCAGGCAATTTGCCAACATTTACAAAGTGTTTGTACAGTGATATTTCAGTAGTTTTAAACCACATTTGGCTAAACCATCAAAGTACGTGAGTCTTAATCCCATTCTTCATAACTATAATATTACGACAGAAATTTGACCTTTGCTTGACAGGTGACACTGCCTTAACAAATTTTCCAATCTTTTATGAATTTGTACCTTACTCCACAAACTCGACCCATTTTAGCCGAACCTATTAATGCCTGACAAATATTAGACACAGATTTAAGTAAGCTTCGTTAACCTCTGTTGACACTCGTCCTAAATCTTAACCTGCTTCATAAACACAATGATACCCCTAGCATTCACATTCCACATTCCTCAGTTGCTTCGCCTCCCATTTCGAATGTCATACAGGTACGAACGAAGTGTTAGATCAATGATTATTATTTACATAATATTCGCATTCTCTGAACACACACACCTAAAATCGAACACTAACATATCCAAATTTGAATAACGATATACACAGATAACATCGAACCACTGGCCTCTATCTGCGTCCGTATCAAAGATACCTAAGATATTAGGTCCCCAAAAACGATTCGACGAACTGATAGCAAGAGGTTTTTAATCATTGCATTAGGGATTATCGCCTTATCAATTGTTGTGCTAAATTTCAATACTTGCATGTATTCTGAAATGAAAACAAGATCATTCTTGATTATGAACGTCTAGCTTCCGAGCCAAAATTGGAAATTATTAAAAAATTTTAGAAGTAGTGTGTGAAGATGAGCACCGCAAAAGAGCAGCCGGGTCCTTCGAGGCCGTCCGGATCAGCTCAGGAGGAAAAAGAAAGAGATGAACGTATGTTCGAGTGCAATATATGCTTGGATACAGCTAAAGACGCAGTGGTCAGCATGTGTGGACATTTGTTTTGGTAAATATGAACATGTGAACATTTGTTTGATAACAGTAGATAGATCTGCGGTTTGTTTTATCTTCAGCTCGTATATATAATTCACTCCATATGGTTGTTAACTACCTTCTGTATATCATTCTATTGTTTCCTCTTAGTCACTGTCTAATCTTGTTCAAGATAGCTCTAAACACTAAAGCTACAACGTTTCATGTCAGAAAAAAACATTCTCATGTTATCATTGGCTCACAACGAACACTATCAACTCATCATAGAGAAATTCTGACCTAAACAGTGTCACAGCTTCTCCACTATCCGAATTCTTGCGGATTATTCGAATTAGAGCTTCTTATTGCTCCTGATCTGCTAATTATACAACGAATAACGCTCTTTATTGAATTTTTCAATTCTCAAAGCTGATCGTTACATTTATGCTCAATTATTATGGACTTCTGTTATTTACACTAACTCCTTAAAGAATCGTCACATTTTTCTATTATCGAAGGTACATATTAGGCAATGCTTATTGATCTAGAAATTTTTTTTGTCCATGTAAATTATTAGACAAATATTCTTACGGCATTAATGTGTAAAGTAACTTAAGGAGATGCGTAGTATGACTCTGCTTATATGTATACCCATACCATTCGAATAATACGTAACAACATTTTTCTTGCCATATTTAAATCCTCATCTACCCTTATTGGAACGTTATATCGCGTTTGAATGGCCGTTGTATGAATATTTTTTGTTTCAAAAAAATATAACGACGTTCTTAAATCCAATAAAATTCTTTTAGCTGGCCGTGTCTTTACCAATGGCTAGAAACACGACCTGCTAGACAACTGTGTCCTGTTTGTAAAGCTGCTATCAGCAAAGAAAAAGTAATTCCACTATATGGCCGTGGAATTACCAAACAGGAAGACCCGAGGCAAGTATAACTTCCTTCGTATTATGATAATGTCAATAATGTTCATTGATCTTGCGTTATATCCTCATTTATACTGCAGAAAACTTTCATTTTTATACAGCCTTGACGTGTGTAATGTTGAAACGTTGAACCATCTCATCATGTGATGTTGAAATATGGCCTCTTCTTGATTATAGAAATAATGTACCACCACGTCCGGCTGGGCAGAGATCGGAACCCGAAGCTAATGCAGGATTTTCTGGATTTGGGTTCGGGGAAGGCGGTTTTCACATGTCCTTTGGTATCGGTGCATTTCCTTTTGGTTTCTTTACATCTACCTTAAATTTTGGAGAAACGAGACCAGCACCAGGTAGTTTACTACGCAATATTGATGCATCTCAATAATCGTAGTTCTTGCTTGCTTGATTTCTGTTGTTTGTTAGATTTACATTTCATCCAACTATCTTGATACCATTTTGATATTTATCTCTCCTTCTAGTGTCTCTAATTCTTCAATATGTAGTACCAACCAGTCCTCTCCTTATCCTTCTATTATCTAACCAGCTATTTTATTTTTCAGCTCCTCGTGGCACGCCTCAATTCGAAGAAGAGCAATTCTTATCTAAAGTGTTCCTCTGGGTGGCATTACTGATCATCTGCTGGTTGTTGATGGCATAACATTACTCGTGAATTCAGGCCTCTGATTTGGACCGAACTCAATACCTGATCACCATTTTTCCTTGTATCAATACACACCATCCTCTGACCGACCGTCTCTTTTAACAAATGATTTTCATCAATCTTATTGTGATGATGCCTGCGTGGATACGTTGTTAGGCGAACTTTATTTCACAGCTTCTTTTGCTCGGTATAAAGAGTATAAATTGACGAATCATATCATGGACAACTTGTTGCTTTTCGATACAATTCTTATCAACGTATTCATCCGAGATAAAAATTCCAAATATTATACATTCGCTTGGTAGTTCACAATAGCTTAGTTGCTTTTCCTACGTTTTTATTAAAAACTAATACTAACTAGGTAAGTTAGTTAGGTAAAATTGAAAAATCAATGTATCAAGCCGAAAGACATTATTGAATTGAATAGATACATCACACAATAGAAGTTGATTGCAGGACGGTAGTAATGAAATAAAAATAAAAATAAAAATAAAAATAAATGATAGTGAATCATAGTTATATCTTAAAAAGAGGGTGTACGTATCCAGGCAGGTGATAATTTTACTTGGTTTTGGAAATTTTACCAATCACATGTATATATATAATAATGCGTAGGTTTGTTAAGAAATATCTATTATATTAGAAGGATTAAAAGAAAAAGTTTAAGATATAAGTGAAATATTGATTGGAATTGTTTCCTTTGCGGTTGTGTAATATCATTACGATTTTTTCTCAGAACCATACATATTTCGAAATTTGTATATAATTTAATTTTTAAGCTAGGTTTAAAAGATTCCAATAAAATAATAAATAAAATTTAAAAAAATATATATACAAATAGGTATATAATATACCTATATCCTTATAAGCGAATGTCCCTATATGCGGAGTAATTACCTATATCACTATGTAATATAATAGAATTAAAAACCACATTGCCCTACCACGGAGAAGGACTTGTAAACGAATAATTAAGCTAAAACTGATAGTTCTAAGTATATTTCAAAAAATTTTCATTCAATTATCATTTTACTAAGTTTACACTTAAAACAATGATCAGTGACTAGACGCAAGTAGGATTTACTGATTCGTGAATATACCATTAATAAAATGATAATATAAAAGGGAAATTTCGTTGTAAGAAAATTCTATAGAACCGAATTGTGTTATCTATCGATACAAAAGACAATTTCAAACCATCTCCTTTTCCTTTGCAAATAATTTTTTTCTCGTGGATATAGTAGAGTTGTTAAATTGTTAAGAAATTGACTGTGGTGTCTACTTATGATTAGCGTCTCAGAAAAAGAGCTTGCTTAGATAATAAATTGAACAACATTCTAATTCCTTGAATTAATCACAATTATTCATCAACACATTACAATGCGTGTTCCGTTTCTGAAGATTTGGTGATCTACTGTATTAATGGTAATCCGGTTTTACAGATTCACAGAAATAAAAATAAGTAATTATCAACATATGGGGCATTTCGCCTCATTTCAGTTGCTAAAAAAAAAAAATACAAGGATCAAATTCATGTATTCAGATTTTTCTTTTTAGTGACTAAAGTGGCGTGGAATGTCCCATAGTATTGTTTCACAATTTGTAACATCATGAGAAGACTGCTTGCCTATAGGTATAATAAATATCTGGGATATTTTCAAAGTTTTATACATTGTATTAACGGTGAGAATTGAAAGAAAATAAAATTGACCGCAATCCAGAATCATACATCTAAATGCAATTTTATTTATACTCGTAAAACATAAGTGAATAAAAACTAGATACAAAAATTCGTGATACTATAGGGTGCGTAGATTGAATCATACAAACACTACTCAATCTTAGACTAAAGTAAGTGTAAACCTGTGCGTCTTATATTTTACCGTCTAATAATATTGCAAGAATTTCAATTTAGTACATCGAAGATCTCATTGCCCTGTTGCAAATGATAAAAAATAGTTTGATAAAATTCTGAAAATCTCACTTTACTTAATTTTCAAAATTCTTCCAAACTCAAAGACTTTCATATTCTTTTAGTTGTAGCCGTAATTGAGTATGAATGAATAATGAAAAAAAGTTTATCAAACAGTAATACATTTTTTTTTATTTTTTTTTAGCCCAACAGGCAAGGCTACTTATGTATTATAAATTAAACAGTTATATCTCGTCCTTGGCTGGCTTTGGGATTTTAAATCCTTTCGAAATCAACAAATCGTTGCATTCGTCGCGACTCAATCTCGAAAGTTGCAGCCTCTCCACTTCCTGTAATTTCATCATTAATAAAACATACAAATACGAACTGAGAAGTGTGTCATTTGTTTTCTATTTTGTTCTGTTTTACCTCGTCGTTATTGTTGAGTAAAACAAGTTCCGGAATCGCGCCAGGTATTGGTTTGAATTCAACATTATCGCTGATAAATATATGAGTCAAGGAATGAAATGAACATTGACGTCGATGTTGTTAATGTTGTTATTGAATAGACGTGTGTGTGTGTAATTACACATCTGACAATGAGCGTGATATGTATTGAAATCCATATCCAATTTGTTACGTGCGTGTGACAAGATAATAACGCGATCTGATATCGGTTAGGTAATTGTAACGATGATTAGTGTTCGTTGTTATTTGTAAAGGATACTAAAGAGGTATATCTTCGAAAATAAACTTCTTCACTTCGGGAAGCCGGTTGAGACTGCAACCTCTGCAACTCTGAAAAATGATGAAAATATTATCTGACAAGTGACAGTCAAATGATATGATGTATATCGCGATGTTTTTTACGTCGAGAGAAATGAATATTACACATTGATCGTTGGTCTGATTGATAAACCGACTAACGTCTTCTCACCTCAACTCTTGCAGACGCGTATTCATTCGTCGAACAATTGACTAACGATATTACGAGTACTAGAGTTAAAATAGGGAAAAACGGGATCGTCGCAGATGCCATGTTGATACTTTATAGTCACTAGTCAGTGTATTTGATTTGATACCGGAAGTCGACTCCCATCATGCTGAGGAATAATGAATTTATTATTTCAGTGGATTTAACTTGATTCGGACTCAAATCGTTGAAAACATTTAACGACTAGGTAGTATACATCGATACTACTAAATGCAGATTAATTTAATAAACGAAATTAAGACATCGTTTGTTTAAAAACAAAAACCTGTCTCTGTTTATTGAATAAGAAATTAAACATCGTTTAGGTTTAGGTAAGGCCGGATTTTCATGCGCATTCAATTGCTGTTGCTGAAAATATGTAATGCGCATGAAAATCGAACCTCACTGCGCATGAAAATTCGGCTCTGCGCGGAAGAAGTGAAATACAAGATTTTGCGCAACGCGCATGCGCAGTAATTGTATATCGTAAAAATGGCGCTCTCTTGTGCAAGTAAGTTATTTTTCATTATTTATATGAATAAAAACCGATCAATCAATCGGTTCGTACTACCACGTGCGATTCAAAGGCCATTTATCCATCGTATGCAACCCTGTACACCGCCGAGTATCCGAATTCTATATTTTATACCGGCTGGTTTAACCCTAACCTAAAATAACGCGCGTTTTACTTACTAACTCAATGAATCAATCAATCAAACATCGTTATTAATTTCAGTTTCTAACGAGGTACCAGAACACCCGGTAATCTCTCCGGTGTCTGGCTCGATTTTCGAGAAGCGTCTAATCGAGAAATACGTTTTGGAAAACGGTGTCGATCCAATAAATGGGAAAGAGCTTGCCGTCGATCAGCTAATCGATGTCAAAGGTAGCGTTGAGCCATTCGCCTAAACTCTAACGTCAAATTTTGTTTCTAACCGGAATCGACGTAACGTATTTTGAGATTTTGCCATTTATTCCCTCAGCGACTCCCATAGTGAAGCCGAAACCACCGAGCGCTACGTCGATTCCAGCTATTTTAAAAATTCTACAAGATGAATGGGACGCGGTGATGTTACATTCGTTCACTCAAAGACAACAGCTTCAAACTGCTAGACAAGAGTTGTCGCATGCTTTATACCAGCACGACGCAGCTTGCAGAGTCATAGCTAGATTGACCAAAGAAGTTACAGCCGCAAGAGAAGCTCTTGCCACTCTTAAACCACAAGCTGGTATCGCACAAGCTGCTGTTATTCCACAACCGGTATACTTATTCGCAATTCACATTCTTCGATGATTCGCATCGTCGCTAATTTTCTTAACGGTATTTCAATCGAATATTCACAGTCGGTCGCAGTCGAGGCTGGTGGTGCGGCGGCTCAACCGACGGAACAGGCAGGTATAACCGAGGACGTTATACAAAAATTGCAAGAAAGAGCGACTGTGTTGACTCAGGAAAGAAAACGACGCGGGCGTTCCATACCCGAAGATCTTCTACCCCAAGAAAGCATTCGTTCGTTTCAGACACTGGCTTCACATCCTGTGAGAATTTTATTTATAATAACGCATCTTTGATGTGGTCGAGCTTGTACTCACTGAATACATTTTTACCATCAACAGGGTCTTCACTCTGCAAGTGTACCGGGAATATTGGCTCTTGATATCCACGGCGCAGATACTAGCAAAATTCTGACCGGTGGCGCGGACAAAAATGCTACAGTTTTCAACAAGGACACTGAGCAAGTTGTCGCTATTCTCAAAGGCCATACAAAGAAGGTGAGCTGCAAAATGAGGTCGAGGATTTCGTGTTTGGAAAATTTAAGCCACCTGAAATCGCTTTATCTTTATTATTCATTAATTTCTAGGTCACCCGAGTCATTTATCACCCGGAAGAAGATGTGGTAATGACCGCATCGCCCGACACTACAATTCGCGTATGGAATGTCGCAACGAGTCAAACGACTCTTTTATTAAGAGCTCACGACGCTCCTGTAACTGGGCTATCTCTTCATCCAACTGGAGATTACTTGTTAAGCTCTTCTCTCGATCAGCATTGGGCATTTTCCGATATACGCACTGGTAGACTGCTGACAAAGGTCAGCCATCAAGCTTCCCGTCCTAAAATGAACGGAATTAGTTCAATGGTCCGATTCTTTCTTCCATCCGTACCATCATTGAACTTTTTTTTCATCATAGGTGGCTGGCCAATCCGGACAGCCTTTGACAACGGCGCAATTCCATCCGGACGGACTCATCTTTGGTACCGGAACGGCAGATTCCCAAGTAAAAATTTGGGATTTGAAAGAGCAGTCGAATGTAGCCAATTTCCCTGGTCATTCGGGCCCTATTACGGCGATAAGTTTCTCAGAGAATGGATACTACTTGGCAACGGCAGCGGAAGACTCTTGCGTCAAACTATGGGATCTTAGAAAACTTAAGAATTTCAAAACTCTTCAATTAGACGAGTCTTATGAGGTGAAAGATATCTGCTTTGATCAAAGCGGCACATACCTTGCTGTCGCTGGATCCGACGTCAGGTAAACTTGACTTAGTTTATTTTGTAAATATTTCGGTATATCATATATTCTACGATGGTGGAAATAATCTAAATTATTTGTTTTTTTTTTTTTCGTTTATTATAGGATTTATCTGTGTAAACAGTGGCAAGAATTGAAGATACTAAATGATCATACGGCAACAGCTACTGGTGTTAGATTTGGGAAGCACGCACAGTATATTGCCTCTACCAGTATGGACCGAACGCTAAAACTCTATGGTTTACCTTAAGCGTGAATGGCTATTTAATAATAATATGAAAATAAATATATTATAATGTGAAGAAGAAAAAAAGTTCAAAGAAATTCATAAGTTGGAGAAAAGTTGACGCGTGATCACTTGTTGCAGTGGTATTATTTCTCCTTTGTTCTTTATAATCAATTCTCTTGTTTCGCATTTTTTTTTTCTTTTTTATTTCACTTGCATAGTTTTGGTATTATTTAATCTTGACGTTATCATAAAAAAAAAACGAAAAAAAAAAATAACCGGAAGCAATGCGTATAGAAAATCATAAATTAAATAGAAACTACGATCTTAAATACCTAATTAGTAGTTCTGTTCTCTTTCTATGCGCAATGTTTTGACTTTCATCAAATCTATTGAACTCCAATATTAAAATTGCATCTATTGCAATAGAAAATTAATTGTTATCGCAATTGCAATTAAACAGTACCTACCTTACATGTAACTATTTTCTCTGGAAAGATCCGAAGCCTTACATGCAAACCTCGGCTTTAAAGCTTAACTTGCTACATGGTATGAGTATGAATTTCAAAGAATAGAGATGTATGTTTGTATATGGGGCATTCCATGCCAATTCGACCTGCCGCCAACCCTCACCATCTTCGATTTTGCTCTAGAATTAGAATAATGTTGAGGGTGTCGAAAAATGAACTTCCGAATTATTTCAGATTATTTCGATCACTGGTCTAGAAGTTGCCTTATATTTATACTAATTTATATCTCAACATATTCAAGTCCTACAAAAAAATCAATTGAACAAAAAATCTTTTAAATATTCTTAAATAGAAGAAAACATTTTTTGGTAAATTTTTCAGCTACCAGAAATGCATTTTTTCGCGCAAATAGTATAAAATGAAGATTTTGTCGGCGATGGACATGATCGATTTTCATGAAATTTTTATCACAAATTCCTTGTCAAATTACGAACATTTTGACACATTGCGGAAAGTGGGGAGATTTCTAGTTTGGATGCTACAATCGATTGAATGTCGAGAAACTAACTTAAATCAGTCGCGTAGCTGGCTTTAGCTGCGGTTTCTCGACATTCAATCGATTGTAGCATCCAAACTAGAAATCTCCCCACTTTCCGCAATGTGTCAAAATGTTCGTAATTTGACAAGGAATTTGTGATAAAAATTTCATGAAAATCGACCATGTCCATCGCCGACAAAATCTTCATTTTATACTATTTGCGCGAAAAAATGCATTTCTGGTAGCTAAAAAATTTACCAAAAAATGTTTTCTTCTATTTAAGAATATTTAAAAGATTGTTTGTTCAATTGATTTTTTTGTAGGACTTGAATATGTTGAGATATAAATTAGTATAAATGTAAGGCAACTTCTAGACCAGTGATCGAAAAAATCTGAAATAATTCGGAAGTTCATTTTTCGACACCCTCAACATTATTCTAATTCTAGAGCAAAATCGAAGATGGTGAGGGTTGGCGGCAGGTCGAGTTGGCATGGAATGCCCCATATGTAGTACCGAAGATTTTCAGTAGGTATACTTCTGTTTTCTTTTGCCATTAAATTAAATGATCATATTTTCATAAATAATAATCGTATTATCAGTTAATTATAATTATGATTGTTCAATTGATTATAATATCTACAACTCCTTATGCTTAAATTATGCACGTACTGTTTAAAAATCAGTAATAATATTATAATCGCCAGAATGAAAAAGTATGCCTGCAAGCTTAAAGCATTTTGATAATAACTTGTAATAAGGTTGTTAATTTAAGTTATCAATTATCGTTCAATTATCGAGTTTATTGTTACACAATAGTTTTCTAAATTCCTGAAAATAGTAATATCAATTTCTATATCATCCGTAAATGTAAACGTATAAATAGAAATATTGAAGAATAAGAATAAGAATAAGAAGAAGAAGAAGAAAAAAGCTATCTATTTGATTTTCAATAGGCCCAAAATACAGAAGACATTCATTACCAGTTGTAAGTTATAATATAGGATACGGATAGTAGTAATAAATATTTTATACAACAACCAAATAACGTTGTCTGTTCATAATTCACGATTCCTGATATACATATAATAAAACTGAGGAATGATTGCCAAACGTAAATACCTACATATACCTATATATATACAAGAGGTGCGAATGATTTGATAACTAGAAGAACTCTATTTACAATGATTATTACTATCGCCATAAAGTCTTGTAAATTAAAGCAGTTTGATATCTTGTGATAGCAAACTACGTTAGGAATGTTAGAAGAAGAAAGAAGATGAAATGAAAATAATTAATTGTTGATAGCTAGTATATACATATACATAATAATTTATTGTCATTGGAGTATACTATTTCCCTATTCTCGCGCATTGAAATAAAGCAGTAGTTTTGTCAGATCTTGTATCTTGGTACAGAAATCTTGAAAGAAAAAAACAAGACAAATATTGACAAAATTATGATTCGTAGATGATAAGATTTACTGACATGCTTAGACCTATACATATACATAATACATGTTGATGTGTTTATCAATGCATAGTTCATTTTTGAATTTTAAATTGTCTAAGCACAAACTTTAATTCATACACTCACTGGGCCTTCAATTTATGAGCTTTAATGAATACGCCAAAAAAAAAAGAAACAGCCGATCATTGTTTTATGAAAGATAATAATATCAATACTAAATCTGAAATCGATTAGAAAAATAGATATTCAATCTTACTTCTATACAAATTGACTATAATATTGGAATATCTAACTTGGTGTTATTTTTTTTTTTTTTTCATTTAGAATAGCTTTTCTAGATATTGGAATGCTGACTATATCATCCTTATCAACTTATCAACTTTAACAATTAAATTCACACAGTAGGAATGTAGGCGATGATCAATATCGGCATCGTACACCAATATTGACTATAAACTTATATTACCTCTCAAATGACATTATGGATCTTACGTGTAAGAATAATAGGTAATTACGTATAACTGAGGATCGATAAAAGCGCAACAAACTACCTAGGTATACTAAAGATTCTAGAAGACTTGTAGAATTTCAACAATATATATATACAGCGATTATAATAACGAAAAATGTAAATAATCTAAAAAATGGGGAACTTTCGTTATCATCATATTCAAAATTAACTTACATAAAATTGTCCAACTGCAGTGCATTTTTTTTTTTTTTATAATGTACTTTCCGATAGGTTCGTAGCTTTAAAATAAATAAATTGAAATGCTATGCGCAGTTTGAAAAGAAAAAAGCTGCAAAAAGAAGATGATTAAAAATGTTCATGATTCACAATCACGGTTTCTATTCTGTCTAAGCGTATTAGCACATTAACGTGATACTAACGCATCGTGATGTGGGACGAATCGGTAAATTAAACTTAAAATTATCATAAATAATGTTATATTATACACAAGATAACAAACATACTAACTATATTATAATATTATGTGTAAACTTATCTAATGGAATTTATTTGAATTTAGTATCATAATTTATGGAGACTTTTGAGTTGTCTGTAAGTTTTGGTACTCGGATTGCATATTGTATATGAATTTCTAAATGCATCTCGAATCTGAAAACTATAATGCCTACGAGAATCTGTGCAAAGATTGTCACTGGGATTTAATGGATGCAGTTGACTATGAAGGATAGAATTGTCTGACAAATACACGCCAAGGAGCCAAATTATTACTTGGATTTGTTCACAGAACAATTTACCTGCGCTAGTGTTAGCTTTGATGTCTATACTTCTGGTTTTGGTGGTAGATATGTGGTATTTTGTTGTAATAAATTGTTCAATTCGTGGAGAGGTTCCTTGACTGAGTCCTCATCGTATATATGTAATGGTTCGGTGCAATATTCTTGTCCACAAGTTCGACATGCCTCGAAATCTGGTTTGATCGAGTTTCTCAATTTCTGTAAAATATTTAATTAGACATTGTCGTAAAATGTTTAAGTAACCAGTCATTGAGAATGATCGACTATACCTCGAGAAAAGTATCGCCTTCAGCTCGAATTAGTACGTATACAGCAAAGGCGGGAATGCATACAAGAGAAAGTGACGCAATGCCCCACCCAAGAGCTTCCGCCCACCAGGGGTAAGTGTAATCACCATTCTGATAAGTGGGTGGTTCGTAATCAATCAAACTGAATACCCAGACAGCCTGGAATTTTAATAATAAATAACTGTAAATTATTCGTTGTAACGATTGTGATTTCAGTTGAGATTTACATACTACAGGCAAAATCTATTTTATTTTGAGAAAGCAGTACCGGGGATTTCTTACCATGATTAAAAGTGGAGCAGCTACGAGCCAACAGAAACGAAAGTAAATGGATGGCACTCGACCCGTCATTTCTTTAACGTTGCTACTCAATCTCTGCACTCCGTAAAACCAAGATATTGCAATTACTTCAAAGAATGCCAAAAACATGATGGAAATTGATGCAGCATAATGATCTATCAGTTGAAAGAAGTATATACCGCCCTGAAGATTTAAAAATGTTTGAGAATTTACATTTATGAAGGTATAGAAAAGCGTAATCAACAAAGTTTTTGCTCTGAAATATACCTGCGTTATGTTCGGTAGTCCAAATAAAAAGGATACCACACATATGAAAAGAACCAGCATTTCGTGGCAAAGCAATAGCCGCTTTATCCAGTTTGGAAATCCATCTTGTATCGACGTTACTACAACTTCGACAATTGCAAACTGTAAGCACAAGACAAGGATTAGGGTGTACAGAATCATTGAATTTGAAGATTATCAAAATCTGGTTATCGCTCTTTCTGTCAAATCGAAGAAAGCAAGCTTTAGGCTTTCCTTGCTAATAAATGAAAGTACAAATATATTGAATCTCGTATATTTCAAATTGGCTCTACGACTGATTCGCTGTTTGTTTTAAAGCGATAAAACTCGTAGTAGAGAGTCAGAAGTGCGATGTGCCAATAGTTTGTTTAAACTATTACTCACCTGACTATTGAGAGATAGGCAGACGAGCATAAAGAAAAATAATACAGCCCAGAGTTGAGACGCTGGCATTTTTGCCAACGCTTGAGGATAAACGACGAACACTAATCCAGGACCTGTAATGAAAGAAAATTTATTTTACGGACTTTCTCCTGGGAATGAAAGAAATATCATCAAAGAGTCAACACCTAATGCCTTTTTTTTTCATACCAATTAGTAAGTGAATAATAATCATCAATATCGCATACCATCGCTAAGGACATCTTCGACTGACATATTCTGCTCAAGTGCTATGTTGCCTATCGTTGCAAAAGCGAATATACCAACAAGCAGACTGCTGAATGCGTTGATAAGCGAGACAGCAACTGTGTCTATTAAGATATTGTTATGGAACTTATTGTAGCTCGCAAAACAAATCATCGAACCAAACGCAATACCCACTGAGTTGAAGATTTGGGCAGCTGCATTCACCCAGACCTTTATAAATGAAACAACACATAGTTCAATCATAACACCTAATTTAAATAAATTTAAAATCATACATTTATGTACATCAATGAAGCGGTTTTCTGGTACCTTACCTTAGCATCTGCCAGCAGAGCCCATCGAGGTTTGAAAAAATACTGCAGTCCCTTGTCTGCGCCTTCGAGAGTGAGAGAGCGTGTAAGGAAGACAATGATGAGTACAAAAGGGAGTGTGGCTGTTAGGTACCTAACTTGTGCCGAAGATCTGATCGATTTCCATATAGAAAAGTAAACCATTACCCAGGCAGTTATCAAACAGGCAGCTAATTCCCATCGCAATATACCCGGCTCTTCGATGCCGCTGCTCATCTGAAGTACTTTGTTTCTATAATGAAAAATTGATACTTTCTTTTGTCACCATACGTTCATTACAATACTTCTGATTCATTCTTATATTTATTGAATTAGCAGATCGGCATACTCATAAAATTCTTCCGATGGTGTCTTCGAAGTGTTTGGTCGTGACCGATTATCTAAAGATTGCAAAGCGGGCAACCAGCAAGCCGGTGTATTCCATGGATTATCACAGTCCGACCACGGCTGATCAGCTTTGAACGCCGTGAAGAAATAGTAAATGGCATACGCTATTATCACATTATGGTAAGTTGACATTAGGAATGATATAACTACGGACGATAAGCCTGCCCCTGTGAACAAGTTAATGTAAAACCTATGATTCACAGTAAGAATAAACAGGTAATTAAATTCAGAGCAATTATATTATCCTGACGATAAGTCAATAATATTTCATATACCTATTGCATTGATTTAACTAGCAATGCATATAAGTCAAAGTGCTAATTATAACAGATAATTTATTGCTATACAATTAGCATGATAAGCTTCTAATTAATCAATATTATTGTTACAGTTCAACAATTTAGAGTCCATATTATGCTCTTGCTGAAAATTCTACTCTCATCCAATATGGATCGCTATACGAACCTTTGAACAGAGGACATATCTGACCAAGGGCCCCAATTGGACCTCGACGTGTAAACTGCCCAACGGCAAGTTCCATGTATAGTAGAGGGACACCGCATACTATGAGTATCAAGAAGTAAGGTACAAGAAATACTCCTGTAACATATAATGAAAGGTATATACTACCTTTGATTAAAAATATGAAAAAAGATCAAGTACTAGCTTGTAATAAAGCACACGCTGAAACGGATTGTGGGATCATAAAATCATACATAGCCCATAGGTATCATGGGCTGCAGTTTTAGATGAATCAGATGTTGTCATAGTGCAGCAGGTTTCATGAATTTAAATTAGGCGGAATATGCGATGTGATCTTTGATAATAATCAACGCTCATATTCAAATGAATTAATTAATGAATGATTTTCATGAGGTGTGAAAAGAAAAAAAAGAAAAAAAAACGTTTAACACAGAAGCATTAAGTGTATGAAAATTCTCATACCGATATACAGTTTGTAATTAGTAAAGATCGCGGTCATAGATACGTGTACAGATAGCAAGTGCCTGTATCTATACTAGATAGATTGCGTCTACAAATGCATTACCAATACTTAATGTAAATTTCAGCATTTTGATCATCGCGGGGCTTTATGTAATAATATGATATATTCTGATAGGGTGACAATTTGACACCTTAAATCTGCCTCATTAACTTGTCTGGTGATAAGGTGGGGTTTATTTTAGTATTTTTATACATGAATCGCGAAAGTTACAATTATTTCGTAATACATTCTATATGTATATGATATATTTTAGAGTCTATCAGAATAAACTCGGCCAAGGATGATAGAACGAACTTATGACAATTCGTGCACATTTGTAATATCATAGTTCTTTATAGTCGAATATTGTGTCAACGATATTATAATGACAATTGAAAATTCAGATAACAATTAAAAAAATTCTAATGTTCTATAAATCATTCGACATTTTGCGCTAGAAAAATAATTCGATCCGTTCGAATTTCAAATCCCTTACGCAAGTTTTTCGACAATGTAATTGCAATGCAATGCAATGCAATATGTAACTAGATCATATAGTAGAATATATAGTAGCGGCCCTTAAAGATGAATCTATTTAAGAGATTTGATAATCATGGGTATAAATATTGAAATATACCTACGTAGGTGGGTGTAATATGCAAAATGTACAAGAATTATATACGTAACACATACATATATACATATACACATGCGGTAATATAAGCAGCTCTCAGATTGCTGATAATTTGTTGGAAAAAAAAAAAAAAAAAATCTGTATCAAGTATTATGCAACTACCATAGAAACGGAAATTGCGGAACTTTGTGAGTCTGCATGAACTTGATACATGACCTTGCAGTATATAACGCATATACATAGTATAATGTCATATACAGCTTCACATCCGACCTCATATAATCGCGATTCGCGCCCCTCGAGTTTAGTAACTTCGCAATGACACCGGTATAGTACCTAAGATAATTTATACGCTTTGTAATTTCAGTAGTCATTCGGTATAGTAGCTTGCACTGAGGATTTAAAACCGTAGTATATGTAATCGGTATGCCCTTAGAAACCAATCTACACATACCCATACCCTACTCTATTCCGCATTTATTTCCGCTATTAATCTGCGCGAACGGTGGAGATTCAATCAAACTGGTATATTACGCGGCTAGTATTAGTCTATCAAAGACAGGAAGAGCTGATACATAAGTTCGATTGTAGTTATCATAAAGTTCGTTTGCGGTTTCTTTCCAGGGATCGAATGCGTCGTTTATATTCCATACCTTATTTTATCTAATGTTATTGAACTTTCGTTATTCACCCTATACTGCAGCCGTATGAATAGATAGGAGTAATAATTATAAGTGGCTGTCACGACTCGCTAAGAGCTCTATAAACTGTCCAGTACCACAATTTATAAATCGCTATAAAGAGCTACATCCACTGACCTTGCTCCATCCCACAGACGCATAAGGCGAAGATAATTTTACGACGTAAATTTTTGACGTATATAGCATTATATATTTATTACATACGTCGGTGTAATGCAGGTGAATCAGATCATCAATCATTACTTTATTGTACTCGTTTTCGAATTTGGAGATGTAAATTATTGCAATTTGAATCCGTCCCTTCTTCGATACAGGAACGAATAACGTCGAAGCTAATTAATCGGTAGCAAGTTTTAGGCATTCCGCAATTCTGTATATGTGTATCTGTTCAAGTGTATATTATTATACGGATCAAATAGTATGGAATATAGCTATTCGAGAGACGATATGTGATAAACCCCTCGTACAACATCGGTTGACGATTTCTGATTAGATAAAATGAGATCTAAAAACCGTTACGATTAGATTCAATGACATAGAGTGTGTAATTACGTCAACCCGCTGCCGAATTTAATTATATATAATATATATATATATATATATATATATTTTATAGGGACAACAGTTATACACATCCATATAGGTGGGTATATTCAGTATATATCGTGTATGTATTATGAAAGTAAGAATTTATTAGTCATGAACGCAGACTCGTGATAAAACGCGAACGTTGATAGTGAATAAAGGTCTTATTTACCTTATATACACTGTAAATCAATCTAGCAGCTTGCACCAAGCGCTAGTTTACATACCTTCATATACGCGGGATAAGAAATAAAAAAATAAAAAAAATAAAAAAACATATATATATATATATCTATAATATTACGTATCTGCAGGTATATACTTGCAAAATAATAATTTTCATTCAAGTATATGCAGCATGGCGTTTTAGAGCGCTTAATATTTTTCATTCAATGATCTATGTCACGCGATTGAAATTGATATTATTCCAACGGTATAAAGAAAGAGATATGTGTATTATCTCATTCACATATACACGTTGCATACCTATATACCTAGCTATATGCGGAGAAAAACATATTGTCATTTTTCTTTCGTTCCATAAAATTTTTCCGAATGATTTATTCACGCCGCGGTTTAAAAAGAAGAAAAAAAACAAATATAATTATCTTTGAATTAACACATCGCAGATTTCGCAAAAAGTTCACTTATAAACCGGCTGATTTACAACCGTATATATATATATATATATATATATATATATAGCGAGCTACTATACTATCTTTTTATGACAATTTTAAACGGTATATAGAACGCAGGTGCAGGTGACGTTTCGCAAATCCGTAAAATAATCCGTAAATGCGAAACGCATGACGAGTTATACATCCTGTAAGAATTTCTTCTGACAATAAGCCGATAAAATTTCGCTACCCAGAGTCAATAGATCGATAATGTACACATCATAATTCGTATAAAGATTTGTCAGTACCTATATAAGCTAAGAAAAAGGGAGCGATTTTTCGGCAGTGAATCACACTAGATCGCTCTTGTGTGTAACATACATGTATAGGTATGTATGTACCAATACAAGCACATATAGGTATGTAAGCAGTCATACGATGACACAATCGCAGTCCATACCTACATAGACGAACTATACGCAATGGTTACTTATCAGATGACTAGTTGAACGCGCGGGTAAGAGAAAAAAGAAAAAGAGAAATATATATATTTTCGCCTATACCTACTATACAATCGGTAACGATCGTCATACTCCGAGAATATACCTTTTCCGGTTCTACTATATTGGTAAAATTTATGACTCATCCGATTACATTCACATGTCTATAATAACACATGTATATACTTGCCTAAAATTGAAAATTGAAAATTGAAAATTGAAACCTGTATTACATCTGGCATTGGTTATAAATTCTAGATTTTTTTTTTTCTTTTTATTACTCCGAAATTGTTAATCGGCGAATACTTTCGCTGCATACTATGCAGAGAAGTGATTCAAGGAACGGCCGTTGACTAATTTATTTTTTCTACTGAAATGCAACGAGGATAAAATTTTTCATGAAATATATTAGCGTAAAGGTATAATTCGCATTAATTAGTCAATTCAAATACATACAACAAAATGAGAAGTTTTTTTTATGAAAAAATAGAATAAAATCTTCAAGTGCTCGTAAAATTTCGGATTTTAGTCGCGAATAGGTAGTATAAATGACCGTCTAATCTAACGATAAATTTCGCCAGATTTCTAGAGAGTCTGAATATGCGCATATTTTTCGGTTTTGCTATACAATTAAAAAAAAACATTCCCAGACTTTTTATTGTGAAATAAAAATACCGAGAATAATTTAACGAATGTTATATTCGAGAATCGAGATCCCAAGGAACTATATAATAATATGTATTTGTCATATCCGGATCTTCAGTGATATATACCTTTCGCACCTTGTCCAAAAGTTTATTAGAAAATTTCACTTCTGGAGTTGAATAATTTTACTGTGAAATGCAAATCGAGTAGTTTTCAAATTGGATATTAAATTCTATTGGAAACCTGTGAGCTATTCTACTTTCTGGCAATATGAAGAAGAATTTTTCCAAACCTGGGCAATCTGCCATCGCCACCAAAGGTCACGGCGCGGCGCCCAGATAAATACAGCTACGCTACTGCATGGGCTCGGCATAGTATACTTATTCGCAAAGACGCGTTTCCGGGCCAATGTGTGTTAGTTCGCATACAACCATTTCGACTAGTATTTTAATTATAGCCAATAACTTACGCCCACAATCCAACTATAGCGTATTGTATACCTATATATATATATGTATACGTAGTATATAGTACAGAAAAATTCCCACTATTTGTATGCGTATTATAATCGCGTACGTTTTTACGACACTATATTATCGTCACATCTGCAGTAACGTAAATATCGCCTCTCGTATTATGAGATCAATATACTCATATACTACTATAGAGAATGAACGGATGGATTTATACTTCTTATACTCTTTGCGATTTGGTTGTTTTAACGCGTTTTTTCTTTTTTTCATTCACACATGACATGTAGGTATGTACATAGATATGATCGCATGATCGCAGCTTGGACGATCGTTTTCTCTCGCATTGAATCGCACGAGTTCTAATTGTCGTAAATTGTATTATAACGTTATAACGTACGTATAACATACGTATAGGTGTATATGCACGTAAGGCGTAGGTCGAGAGGTTGTTAAGAGGTAAGTATATAGTTATATTGTAAGAGTCATATATATTATTGTAAGTACTTATAACGTATAAGAGAGAAGCGAATATGCTTACCGCCGCCACTTTTGTAACAGAGATAGGGAAATCTCCAGACGTTACCAAGGCCGACAGAATAGCCGATGCAAGCGAGAACAAATTGCACCTTGTTGGCCCAGTGGGGCCTCTTTGGTTGACGATAATCACCAGGATCGTCAGCATCCACATCATCGTAGCTACTGCAGGTAGAAAGGTCATCTTCGATGGGTCTGGAATAGACAATGATCTAAAATAGCTTTTGTATCTCTCATTTTTCAGCGAGCTCCCATCTTTTTTAATTTTTTCATTTCAAAGGTTCACAATTGAAATTGTTCAATTAATTGTTTCTCAGTCAAGTTGATTCAAAAATTCATTCTATTCTCCACGTAGTCATATAATAATTGCGGTTATAATACAGTTATACATTCTGCGGTTTGTTTTTCACAAAAATAAAAAGGTATACTACACGTTCAACAAGAAATCTATATATATACTATTTCTTATTCTACCTCGGGGCTACGGCCTCCGAGGCATAGATTTACGGTTCTGCAGCATCACGTAGTGGGGATCTTCGTCGTATAGGCCTTATACTTATTACGAGACCACAAAATTATATCACAGGCTAACCCGACCCTAAATCCAACTAGCGTTATAGCTAGTCGCGTACGAAGTCAGGCTTTCGGTGATATAAAATTACATCGCGTTGTTAATTTATTTTCCGGTCGTAAGATAAGCTAGCTAACTTTATACGCGAATTAATGTAATATTCAAATTCAAAATTACTGAATATATGCTTCGGCAGAAGCTTTTTTTCTTTCTTTCTTTCTTTCTCTCTGTTTCATTCAATTCCGGTGATCATATGACACTGTCTCTTATACCTATGCGGGTAACATACAATTCAGCTTTATCGCAAAAATCACCATCTACTATATCTAATTGACTTTGGATATATTTAGAAATAATTGCGATATGAATATCGGAATTTTCAACGTAACAGATAAAATGTATACCTATATCGTTTCCGTAAAATAAAACGAGACAAGAAATATGATATATATACCTATATGTGGCAGGATTATAGACATATAGGTATACCCTGCCGAGATAATTATTGTAACTCCCCTAAAGGCTAAAACGGGGTAATTTTCATTCCTCAAGTTTCTTTAACCCGGTATACTATACGGTATTCTTGCGAGGTTTTTCTTACATATATATATATATGGAGGATTTCTGCAGCACTGCAACTAACTCGTTAGAGAATGAGGAGAGGACGGTGTACCGAGTAAGTTTACACTATATACACGTGTTATACCGCATTATTTGTCTCTTCCGCCAAGGCCTTACAGCCTTGCATAGGTGTATATATATATGTATATATATATGTACTTTCTATGTATTATATGTCACATATATATATATGTATATGTATACGTTAGTAATAATGTGACATCTGCAAAAGTACAAACGCAATATAGTATAAGCATGCATGTATGTATACACATATTCCGCAATTATTGTTTTACCTATTCGAACACATTATTGCCAATATAAATGATATATTTGTTATTTTTAAAACCAACTGTATCAATGTACCTCGTCAAAAATATCCACCGCGTGCTTGTCCATTTATATATTATTTCCATGACAACTCTTTCTTATAATTATTTCTCTGTTACAATAATAACGTGTTGCGTGTTTTTACGTATTTTTTTTTATTTTTTCCTCTCTTATTACCTCAATATTTCGAAACCTAAATATGCATGCATGACAATCGTTGCTTTGACTTTATTTCGCGCATCTTACCGCAAACGGACGATAAACGATTCACGATATTATAAAGAAATGACAAAAATTTACTTCTCCTGCAACAATGGTTATCCTAGTGTATTAGTTTGTTAATAATATTAACATTGAATGCTTTATTTCTTTCGCACACATGAATAACTATTTATTCTTTCTAATATATGAATGTATGGATTCTCGATTATTTTGATTCGGATGTGACCGTATTATAGGTATGTATAATACGAGGGTATACATTTTGAAGATAAATATATCGCACGCATATTCAAGCAGAATATATTTAAACATAGACGCGGAATAGTCCATAACTATCATACATACCTATATATAGGTATAAGGTATCTTAAAGTTAAAATAGCTAGTTAGTAGGGAATTACCGGAAATAATTTATTACTCTTTTTCATAGTGACGATTAAGGCTTTTTTTTTTACTCCCGCTTCGTTATAACGAAATACGATCTCGTTGCCCGAGGGGTCTTGCAAATCTGTGCGGTTAACCGCTTGGTAGACAATGTTACTCACATATACAGATGTTAGTATATATATATATATTTCTGTGCAGGGTTACGTGTTCAAAGATTCAGGTAACTAGATTTTCGTTCATTTCTTTTCTAAAACATTCTTTCTTCTTTTAGATTTTATTATCAACTCATTTTCATTTTATTTCCCAAATACAGTATCTATGCAAAAAAGATTAATAAAACAAAAGTCCGAATGACCTGTTTCTTACATCACAGGTAGGTATATCCTGTATCCATGAGCACATAGCGATTGTTGATCAGATTAAGATAATACGTCAATTAGAGAAGAAGAAAAAAAGTAAACAGAATCCATAAACTCACGAGCTTAGGCTTAAAAAGATGAGATTTTTCCGGTAAGATTTAGCCGCAATTGATTCACACATTTTTTCACTCAACTTTCACGATTCACGGACAAAATTGAACTGGAAAGAGGTCAGTTAAATCCTATACCAGATTTGGGAACCTTATCGCAAATTACTTCGGCCTGTAAGGCTTGGTCGTTTGCTTGAATAAACTGAAAAGTCTTATATATGTTTCATAAAAATGACGCAGTCTCACCTCATACTCGCGTTATATTTTTTACGATCATTATATGTATACCCACGTCAGAATTTTTTACAATTTCAATTAAATGTGGGTAAAAAATAAGGAGGACGAAAGGCCAGATGAAATGGAACTTTTTCTATACTTATGACCTCAATGGTTGTTGAATATCTATCGTTTACTAGGAAAAAACCGAACATCACCCAACGGACTAAACTGCAATCTGCAACACGTATTCTGACTCGAGATTTGTGCAGTGGTGAGACTCGATTCTCCTCTGCGCGAACAAAGCAGGTCGTTTCAGCTTCTAAACGGCTTCTTCTAAAATGCCAATTACCCACTTACGTGTCTGGAACAATGCGCTTGAATTGTAAGTCCTGGATGATTAGGCCTCTCTTAGTAGCTCGGAAGCTCGAACCTCGCTGCATCTTTAATGCCACTAAATTTGCAATATGCAATTATTCACGCCCCTACTACCGACAGAAACTGTGACTATAAGTGATCCGGACGATTAGACAATTGAAAACAGAGAATTTGTATTCCGATGAACAATAGAATCAATTCTTAACACTCAAAGGAAAAAATCTTTTCAAATTTACTCCGAAAATTATAATACGAAATTTTTATTTTTTTCTTCTTCTTCTTCTTCTTCTTCTTCGACTGCTCTATGTACGGTATCCTCAAGTTCGGTAGCCGACTAACTCTCGTTTCAGAGAGTTCACAGATATTATATAAGGGAAACTGGCCAGTGGACCATCTGCTGCAACCAAGAGACTGAGGTCAGGTGTCGTTTACTCTTGAGATTAGAGCCCATGCCCGTCTCTATCGGCGAGTAAATATCGCACGATTTTAGTTTATTTCGACTCGCAAGTCGTGCTAATAGTCTCGATTGCCGGGTGGAGATGGACCGACGTACGTCTGTTCTCTAATGGCGTATATAGGGTACGTATTATAAAGAATCTATATATCGTCTATAAATACGTATACCTACAGTGGTAAGTGTGAAATGACAATAAAAAGATTTCGAAAATCTGTAAATAATTCTTCGCATCGATGTATATTTCGGTTTTTATTTTCAATTCGCCAAACTGGTCAGCATGATTGTAACTCTGATACGAGTTAGTCCGTAAACGTTGATTTTTATCAAGTGAGTAATAAAATATTCGAATTTTATGTTATCGCAGATTTCCGAGTAGACGTCAAGATTTACGGTTGAATTTTTGACGCGATTAATCAGCGTAGGTAGGTACGTATTGATAATTGAATGATTGATAGAGATCTTGAGCCTTTGGCAATTTTCTTTCCGGTAAAACAAATATTTTCGTGTACTACCTAATTGGCATCGCTCAAAATAGCGGCGGCGCAATTATACTTCGAAATCGGGTCGTACAGCCTGGCTCAGGCTCGACATTATCCCTTGGAATTTATCTCACGACGAAGTGAGATAATTTTTAGGATCCAGAGGATGAAAACAAGGCAATAACACGCGCGCGTTTTAATCCATATCATTATTACGATATTTTGCTTGTCAGTTGGCCGGATAATCGCGGGTCGAAAATAAGCGTCGAAGATCACCCCCTTAGCGATATAATGTTAATCACTCGCACACTCGCGCCCAATTGTACCCTAATTAATACCTAATTTATCGCATTTAATCAATTTTGCTGCTGATCCATGTAAACTAACAATCTTAACCACGTGCCTATGCTGCATCGAGAGATTTATTAGCATAAATCTTGTCTTATCTTTGATACTTCGTGAATCGTGAATCCCGTCTTTATCGGGCTTTGCAAAACGAATCGCAAAGAATTTTTTGCTGTTTTCTGCTGCAGTAGTGTCGAATTCCGATGGATATATCGGGAGGAAAATTCGGAAAAGCAATTCCGCCAGGATTCGAACGGGACACGTTCTGCAGGTTTCGAGGATCTAGAGTTGGCTGAACGTCGACCCTGGAACTACGAAGGTAACCCAGGGCACAGTTTCTGCCTTCGACCGAAGAACCGGTGAAAGTATATATACTGTAGGTATATAATATAGGTATATAACGGCCACGTCCTGTTGTTCGTCTCTTTGTTCCATCGGTCGCATAAATACGAATATAATATAGAAGAGGGAGAGGCATACGCGAAACTTGCCTAAGTACATAAATCTCTATACGGTTACTATGGAAGTCCATTGCGATTATAATTCCAGAAATACATATCCGGAATTTTACCTCCACTAGCCAAGCCTCAGGCCTCGATATTTTCAATCGGATACGATTTTCTTTCTCCTAATTAATTTTCGCAACTATAATTATACCTATGTACCTACATAGATATAATTATCGATTCGTGTACGAATTTCAATTTCAAGATCAATTCGTATCAGTTTATGTCGCAAATGACTGGCTGCGTGGCCGATCACTCCTTACTTTTTATTTTGCAGTTACGTATTCGGTGGTGAAATAACAATAATGGCCCGATTATGCAAGTTCAGCATTCGCCTGAACTGCAGTTCTAAGCTTTTTATTGTTGGCAAAGAAAAGGAGAAAAAAATCGAGTCTGTATAAGATGTTCGATTATTTCCGCATGCTATTTTATTTTACCTTTATTGTAGCAATTTTTTTTCTCTATAACATGATTTTTGAAACTGTATCAGATCACGTGCGTGCGATAATCCGAATGTAAGAACTATCGAGCTGTAACTCTCGGTGCGTAAATCTCATGTTTCTCATATTATCACTTGAAATGGGACATTTACTACTTGTTCTCTTTTCTTTTCTCTTTTTTAGCGGACATGCGGATTCACTCGCGGTTCGAAGTAGGTACATACACACAAACTTAATGTACATTATGTACTCACTGTGAGTATGTATGCATATACATATCGCCTCTGCTCTCGCATTTCGTAGTTTTGCGTAATTTCTTAAACTCATTATCATAAGATCTCGCGGTCACTTTAGCGTGAGAAAGACAGATAACTGTATACCGTCTCTCCGCGTGCTCATACGTACCCTGCATACATACTTGGTTAATTTAACCGAGTACCGAGAGGCAACGGTCCGAGTATTCCACTGATTGTGAGTTAAAGAAACTTGCAAAAATACGAAAAGAAAAAAGAAAAAACCAAATCTATTTCAATAATCTGTTCCTAATGCGTTCTCTAGTAGGTCGATCAACTGCCAAAAACAACGCGCCTCTGATCCACCATACGTTTTACGAATTACAGGTTTACATTCCTCGCCACACCGCAGGCGAAAGATACAAGCGTCGCGACGCCCCTGGAAATTGTCAATCCATAAAGAACTTAGGAGACGTCGACTCTGGACGAGAATAAGACCTTCGCTCGCCTCTGCGATAATTACTATTCTCAAGATAATACCGTCACGTATAGATTGACTGAGAAGAAACGAAGGTATTCGGATCGAGTCAGCCAAAGCCGCTTCTTTGGAGTTTAGCTAAAGAAGCTAAGAATTAGGAACTGGACGAGTAGCT
The DNA here is from genome assembly GCA_963992785.1 of Tenthredo livida. Classification (NCBI taxonomy): domain Eukaryota; kingdom Metazoa; phylum Arthropoda; class Insecta; order Hymenoptera; family Tenthredinidae; genus Tenthredo; species Tenthredo livida. The sequence goes on from OZ023073.1 coordinate 10,576,814, forward strand.
CGGGGTGAACCACCGCTCTCGCTCTCGCTCTCGCTCTCTCTTTCTCTCTCTCTTTCTCTCTCTCTTTCTCTTTCTATTCTTGTCGTCGGTATTCGCATCTTTACTCTTCCATACATCCTCGAGATTTTGACTTACGTTGGCGGATGCACCATGTTGAGTAGTTCTGACGGCGACGTTGGAACTCTGCGGATAGTCAGTTTGCGTCCATCCGAAGAACCCATTCCTATCGATGCTAGTGATCGGATAGAAACCGAGTCCGGAAAGGGTCTTCCCGACTGACTCGCTACATCCGAGAAAACAATCGAGGCCCAGCTAGTAGCTGGATGATGATGGTGGTGATGATGATCATCGGCGGCTGTAGATTTGAGGGACCTCATACTAGGGTATCGATGTCTGCTCCCATGTAGCTCTATTCCTCGTGTTATCCGACCGCCACTGGCGTGCGTTAAACCCTCACGATACAATCTAGGCTCAGCTTCCAAAGCGGCGAGACGAGATTGCGGAATTCTCGGTTGTTTTGTCTCCTGGACGCTGTCGGTAGAGCTGTTTCCACTGCTGGATCGTTTTATCCCATTCGTTGTTGACCCTATACTCGATGTACTAGCTGGGGTAACCATTATCTTACGACTACCAGCGCTTAACAAACGGCCTCTTTCTCTGCCCTCACTCGGGGAGTCTGAGTCTGGATCTTGCTGATGTTGATGGACCAACGGAGCTGGCCCTATTATTACAGCATCTGGATCGGCGTCAGAGCCGTCTTCTTCCGGCATAGTACTCATCTTACGCACGTTGCTTTGTTTACCGATTGCAATTAGCCGGTTGTTGTTAGCGTGCTGTTTTAAAAGACTTGCTTTATTGTCGCTTATAATCATTATTGGATTGTTGTTACTGATCATGTTAGAAGTCTCCATTATTTAATTATGCCTTCATCATTTCATAGAAAATTCGTTCAACTTTTATTTTTAGTAATACTTTTTATCTTTCGTTCGTTATCTCAGTCAGGGTATATGTGTTTATTCCTTATTTACGCGGGCACGTGCTATATGATATAATATCAGTCTCTCGTAATACTATGGAAATACTGCAATGCACATGGCAATATTATGATGAGATGATCGTTGGTGCAATTGCATAGATGTGATGCTATTTTGTCACAATCTACGATATGGAGCGAGTATCATCACTTGAATCGTGATTCCGAACGGTTTGAAAGACATTATTATGTCGACCGTTAAAAACACTCACCAACACTCACGTGTACCGTAAACGCCTACACCTGTTCATTTAGAGGAAGCTCAACGACCAATTTACGAACCTACCGGTCGCTCGTCTCACTGACTGACTTACTGACTGACTGACTGACTGACTGACTGACTAACTGACTAGCAGACAATGAATGACAGAGCGCAACGCGTTCTCCCTCCGTTTCGTAATCCGAGCAGTTGGACGCGGAGCAAGATAATGTTATAAAGCGCGCCTGGGGCCCGCAGCTCCGTTTCGTCGTACCGCAGCAAAGAGACGGACGCAATCAGCGATCAGCACAGGCGACGAGGCCGCCGCCGTGCGCCAACCGCACCTAACTAATAATATAATGTTCAACAGTTGCGTAGTTCCCTTTCCTATACCTATGGGCTGTGCTGTGTGCATGTATGTTCGTCAGTCGTGCTGACGCCCTTCCTTACCTCACGGCTCACTCCGCAGCTCGCACCAACTGGACGAGTTCAAACACAACGTTACAAACACCGTCACCTCGTCTTCTTCGAGTTCTACGAAGCAGCGCGCGCGCGCGCCGCGCTACCCGCGCTTACCTGATGCCTCATACCTCCGCGTCATATTACCTTAACTTAACTTAACTCCCGGGTTAGACGCCACCGCGCAACAGGTACTCACGCATGCCAGGTTTACCGGACTGCATGTGTGTTAGAAACTAGTGCAGGTATTGGAGTCGTTTCACGTAGGTGAAGAGTTTCGATCGATGATTCGATCATAGAGATTCGACATTTGTACATCAATATATATAACGTGTTTCAAACATATGTTCAATATGCAAAATTAATACGTATTTCATTCGAAGCGTGTATGTATAATTTGTTTTAATGAGATTATAAACTCGTTATTTTAGCGCTCATCTACTATAATGATATTCACATTGTATAACGTATGACCAGCTTAGAATCGAAGTTCCAGACCTTTGCATATCGCGATATAAATATATAATAGGAAGTTAGTTTGCGAGGTCACGAATGAGATGCAGTTATTGTATGGCGCGAGGTCTCGTGTCTCGTGTACTCGTGAATCAATTTGTAATTACTACACCCACACTTATCTGTATAGTCGCGATGTATGCATATATGTTTATTATTATATGTAGTTGGTTTGTTGGTACAGATGATGTGCATTGGCTTGTATAGTAATTAGCTTCGTTGCTGTAGTTATACTATTGTTGCGATTATAATCAATTGATTATTATTCACTCGTCAAATTTTATACGCTGGTTCGTAAAATGGTCCAGTTTTTACGCACTATAAGTTCAAGAGAAAATCAGTTTATTTATTTTTCTTGTCCGTACGCTCACTCTCATCTACTATCTATATGTATACGTCGAAAGCGAAAGAGCCTCTGACTTCATGGTATACCTATACTTTTCATACATGGGTATATTATACATCGAATACTTAATTGCTTCATTCGTCTAGTATTATACTCATGGGTGTTCGAATTTCTACTTATAAACCATTATCAACAATCTTTGCAACTACTTTTTTTTATTTTTTATCCGATGGACAACCTGTGCCGATATTCCTTTTTAATTGACATCCGAGATAGTTTATTGTTGCAATAATATCTCATTCATCATCTACAAGATAGCGCCACCGACCAACGTAGATAACTTTGTACAGATAATCTCGTACGATTACTATCGGTAAATCTTCTACGTCAATGGGTACATTGTCTATTTTGCGACAACTTCTCTGTGTCCCATGTATTGCTATATTGAGATGCCTGTTGCAATTCATAGTCGTATTTCGTTGACGCATCCCCCATACGAACCCCTTGGCGCCACAAGGGCCACTGACCCCACGACAGGTGCCACTCCCAAGGTCGAGGTCAGTGCTCCTTCTTGTTTCGCTAGTGATCCTACCGAAGGCTAATCAGTATCGCCATCTCACGGTCGAATGGACGAACTAATTTTGCCGCAAACATCTGTGCGCCTCATCATCGGCAACTTAAAGTAGAAATTACTAAAATAACATGCGGGTTGCATACGATGTGGCGTATATACCGGGCGATTATGTGGAAATGAAAGGCTCCAAGCGCGCGAACTTTGATTTACTTAAATCTCATTGGCCGACAGAATAGCGACAGCGACTCCACCAACTTTTCAGTAATATCCCCAGTTCTGTCGTCTGCTAGATTCACACAAACATAGCCTATTCCTGCCACGGTCTGCCGCCATTTGTATTTGACAACAATCAGAAACAAATAGCAGACGGACTCTAGGGATATTCGTAGCGAGTCTGAAATTGGCGACCCTCGAAATATTCTAATAAATCAGCGCCTGCGCGCTTGGAGCCTTTCATTTCCACATAATCGCCCGGTATATTTGCGGTAAAAGCAGTTCATCGGTTCTACCGCTAGATAATATAATGCTATACCGGGCGATTATGTGGAAATGAAAGGCTCCAAGCGCGCAGGCGCTGATTTATTCGAATATTTCGAGGGTCACCAATTTCAAACTCGCCACGAATATCCCTAGAGTCCGTCTGCTATTTGTTTCTGATTGTTGTCAAATACAAATGGCGGCAGACCGTTGCAGGAATAGGTTATGATTGTGTGAATCTAGCAGACGACAGAACTAGGGATATTACTGAGAAGTTGGTGGAGTCGCTGGCGCTATTCTGCTGGCCAATGAGATTTAAGTAAATCAAAGTTCGCGCGCTTGGAGCCTTTCATTTCCACATAATCGCCCGGTATAGTGCAATACCGCGTAAGTATAAAAAAAAAAAAATGAGACGTGTTGTGCATTCGATCTAAAAATAAAATATACATCAAATGCACACCAAATCTCGTTTTTTTTTTTTTTTTTTTGTACTTACGCGGTATTGCAATATTCAGTTAAACACACAATTTTCAAGTGTTCTTCAAATACACACTAGAAAATTAAAACGGTTCGCGGCTATTTACGCGACTGAACGAATTTATGCACATGCAGCAGATAGAAGCTTAGCGATTTATAGATAACGATCACTTATTATTATTAGCATTTTATTAGATAAAATGTACAGTCATTTCTATATTATAAGTATAAGAAAGCTATATTAGACTAATTCAGTTGACTTTACAGTGAATTAAATTCATTAAAATATATTTATAATATATGTATATACTATGTATAATATTTATAGTTATATGTATATAAAACAGATCCTCCATTGGCTGAAGAGATAAAAAAAACAACAAAAAAAACGATAGTATGGTATAAAGCACTTGGGTAGAAAAGTTTAACAATAGACGTATAATATAATATATCCTCTGCATAAGTTTAGATAATGGAATAGGCCATCACCATAAATAACGCTCAAGTTCTCCCGCTATACTTGAATTATAGTATTAGAGGATTTCTTAAAAAAAAATTTTGTATCCCTTAGAAATAAAAAGTATAAAAAATTAGCCAATGGAGGAGGTGCATGCGGGAATGCAATACCGACCCATAGGAAAGAAATATGGTCAGAAATGTATTCCCCTAAATATCATGAGTTTTTCCTATCAATAGTTATAAAATTACGTTATAATTAAAAAAAAAAATTATTTATGATCCTAACAGACTTATGACAAATGATAGTCTGGGGATGGTTCAGCTACAGATTCTGTAGTGAACAATGGATTTGGGAATTCCGGGGGATGTGGCAATGGTCCTGCAGTCTTTGGCTGGCGACGATATGCCATTAACCAGCAGGACACGGCAATGGCTACTGCGACTAGTGCCAAAAGCGCTGTTATCACTAATGAGATGATGAAGCCAACCATGGAGACACAAATATCTTCCACGCGTTGAGCTGATGGAGCTGAAAACATAGAATAAATAAATAAATAAATAAATAAATAAATAAATAAATAAATAGAATTAGAAAAACTTCATCTTCGTGCCTATTGATTTACCATTTCAACACAACAATCTCTATATGTGAACAAGAAAAAACATTTTTTTTTAAATTTACCTTGCGCAGGATTTTCTGCTGTGTATCTTTCCTCTCTTCTTTCTACGGTGAATATAAGATTTGATTGAATTGTTATTTCCTCTCTAAGCTGTCCTTCGAATCCGTCATCCACGCTTAGCGCGGTATCGTTTGGATCTGATTCTACATCTCTGCGGCGTCTACCGAACGCGTTATATCCTCGACAATTGACCTGTGTTCAAAGAAAGAAATTTATTTAATGATTGAATGAATAACTGCTAATAATAATATCAATGGACATTGTAAGAAATGTTTTTCTCTAATTACCGGCTGACATTTTCCAAAGCATACACGAATGTTACATTGGAATCGTATGTTGTCGCTAGTAGGGAACTTGAAGGCGTTGAAACTAGACCACAAAGATTGGCTCTCTGCGTCGTGTGTCCATTCACCAAATATCGTTGGGTCAGTAGCGCACCCATTTTCATCCGTCACTATGTATTCATTCTCCATATTATCTTCCATTGTCTTGGCCACACAATTCCTGGCGAATCCACCGTAGATTGCTGAAAATTACATAGAAGTTAGTGTTTGTTCTGAGGTTTCATGATTCAGAGTTGAACGACGATGAGTGAAAAGTAATATTTGATCAATCCACAATCTATTGCCGTTTATCCATTGTAATCAATAACTACTGATAAAAGTACTCACTTGAGGGCTGTACTTCAACTTGCAGCATTAAATTGTCTCCTATCTCAGCCGAGCTGATTTCATTCCCGTTCTGAGTGACGATTTTCATCACACACGTAGGTGGAGGACCAGTGTTTGCAATCGTACCAGCGGTGGTTAGCATCGATACATTGAATCCAAGCGTAACAATTCGTTCGCCAGTTTGGTATAAGCACTTTATGTGGTACGCTTGGGCCATCGCAGTCATAAGCTTGGGATGCTTTTGAATAACCAGAACAAAGCTGGCTTCCCCCTTTAACAATAAATAAATTAAATTAATTAAATTAATAAATGAGCAATTTTCACAGAATAATTACTGGATAACATCCAAGGGATGTAACTCTTATGAAACATAAAACACTCACATTAATGTGTATCAATCCGCAACTTCCAAATGAAACCTTGAATATTTCTGGTCTCGGCATCGTGTCCAATGGTGTAGATACTACTCGATGACATTCTTCATCCTTACTGTGTCCCTTGACGTAAACAACTCCGTCAAATCCTGCGTCTAGTATTCGAATCAGGACTTGCACTCCGTCAGAAAGACAGGTGACGTCCATTGTCGGTGGTGGGAAATCAGTACGCCCAAAGACATTAGGTTTCTTAACTGTATTTGAGAATAATTATATCATATAAATATATAGCCCATAGATATTGACTCAATTATGTATGTGATTGCTCTCGGTAATGACACATTAAATAATAAGCTTCAACGTACCGCACTGTATATTCGGATCTCCCGTACTTCCTGGGTTACAGATGCATACTGCTTGATGTCTTGTAGCGTTACAGTCCGCATTGATGCCGCAAGTTTTTCTGTTGCAAGGATTTTGACAAGTCTTTGTTATTTCTTCGCAATACTTGTCATCGGCGCAATCTCTGTCAGTAGCACAGTTCGTTATTCCAACTAAAAACAATACATTTTATCACGTTAGATTGTTTAAGAAAAAATATTGATAGACGATTGGGCAAGGATTTCAATATACGAATTAAACGTTACGCACTAGCTATGCAGTTTCCATTTCTGTCTAGATAATACCCGTGCTCGGTAGGGCACACGCAATTTCCATATTCGTCTATTATCATTCCTTTGTCAAGCGCACATTCGCAATACCCTTGGGCGTTGATTTTCATACCAGCCTCTACACGGCACGGTACGCAAACTTCATTTTCATTTTTGGCAAAGTTAGGCTGACAGACACAATTTCCATTCGCATCACGAATTTGACCACGTTTAATCGGGCAAATGTTTGCTGAAATGATAGACAACTAGTTAGTACATTTATTGCTACGACTCGCACAATGAAAGATGTTTGATGGCAACTCAAGGCTGTATCTTGGTGTGTGATTCAGTCTTCAAAAAGGTCCTACATATCTTCACGAAATACTTCTTAATTTTATTCAATAAAATAGTTTCATACCTTTGTCACACCGAACAACAGCGTTACCCTGATATCCCGGTAGACATTCGCAAATCATTGTTCTTACTGGGCTGGAATCTAGTATCGTACATTCTGCATTGATACCGCAGGGTTCTATCTTGGTGCAAGGATTGATACACTCTCCACTAAAGCATGCTGTCTGCGATGGGCATTCAAAGTCAGCCCTGCATTTCTCAACGACTGTAATTCATAGAATATTCGTTAATACATGTTATTTAATTTGCAGTGCAACAAATACTAGCGGTCGATGTTTAGAAATTCAGAGATCAAAAAACTTACTTCTAGCACAACCAATTTCTACGTTTCCTCTGTATCCTGGTGGACAGGAACATTCTACCGCGTGATTATGAACGTTACAGTCAGTCTGATTAGTGCAGATATTGAAGTCGCAAGGGTTTTCACATTTCTTATTGACGCAGGCCTTATTGGTCGGACAATCGGTGTTGCTTCTGCAGCCCAAAAGTACGCAGGCAACTCTTGGGTTACCGCCAAGGCCAGGTGGGCACTCGCAAATTGCTTTATGATTTATGCCGAGACATTCGGCTTCTTTGCCACAGGTGGTCAATGTTGGTGAGCATGCTGGCACACAACTACGTTGTATGCAAGTATGAGTTCCACTACACTCGCTATCGGCCCGGCAGCCAAGTACTGTGAAATAAATTTTATAGTTAAAGTAAGAATGCATTCATATTCTAGGGTCAAAGTAAACAAGATTTTGGATCAAAGTACATTCTACAAACATGAATAAGATACCACACGGAAACTATCTTACTTTTCACACACTGAATATCTGGATTCCCGTCATATCCATCCTCACAAGAGCAGATCGGCTTGTGATTTGTAACGCTGCAGACTGCGAATGCTCCGCAATTGCACGGATCTCTACATACACCGTTGATGCACGTCTTATCAGTTGCACAATCCGTATCCCTGGTACATCCGCCGATTGGTATTATAGGCTTCGTTGGCTCACATGTTCCACTACCGCTACTAACATAGCCACTTGGACACACGCATATCATTGTGCGCACAGGGAAAGTCGAGAGAACTCTACATTCTGATGGATCTTGACAAGGGTGTATAACGGGACACGGATCTTGGCATTTCTGATTGAGACATGCCAACTGAGTTGGACAATCGCCGTCTTGTCGACATTCCGGTTCTTCTATTGGCTGACAATTCACGTACGGATCCCCAGAGTATTGTGGAGGGCATCGGCAAACTGCCAGATGATTTTGAGCTCTGCATTCTGCACGCGGTGAACAAGGTCTGTCTCTGAGACATGGATCGATACATTGCATGTTTATGCACGCGTGATCTTCGGGACAATCGCTGTTGCTGTAACATCCAATGACCAAGCACTTTTCTGATGGATTGCCGTAATATCCGCTACGACAGCGACAGTTTGTGACATGATTCGCAGCATAACATTCAGCATTAGCAGCACAGGGGCTGGAGAGTAAGCATGGGTTCACGCAGTTGTTGTTTACGCATGACTTATCATCCGTACAGTCGGAATCTCCTTGGCATTCGACTGTGTGACAAGCGAGATTTGGATTTCCTTGGTAACCCTGTTTGCAGGAACAAACTGGCTTATGGTTCTTAACGTAGCAAGCAGCGTTTATTCCACAATTGCAGGGATCGCGGCATTGTCTGTTTATGCACGACTCACTTTGCTTACATTCATCATCAGTCGTGCAGCTAGCAGTAGTTACCAATAAAACTGTGGAACAGATACGAAATTAGCATTTCAATTTCAACCTGGTTTATACACTGTCGAATTCAGAAAATAAGTGATGTAACAATTTACCTGGTCTACAAATTCCATCGGAGTCTGTGATCCATCCTTCAGGACATGTGCAAGTCATTGTCCGGACAGGGGTGGTATCCAACACATCACATCGAGCTTTTTCCAAGCATGGTCTGATAATGAGGCACGGATTTTGGCAGGTGTTTCTTATGCAAGCTAATTTTGTGGGACAGTCAATGTCTTTTTCACACTCTGGAGTATGTTGCTTTTCACAATACGAGAACGGATTTCCATTCGGCATGTGTTCGGGGCATCGACATGTCGCTACATGATTTTGCGTATAGCATATAGCATTTTGGGCACAAGGTGATTGATCAGTGCAAGGATTAATGCAACGCATATTTTGACATGCTAGATTTTGCGGACAGTCGAAATCAGTATTGCACTCCGCTCTCTCACATAGAACTTTGGGATTTCCATAGAAACCAGTACCACATCGGCACGAAGCTTGATGATTCTCGCCGTAGCACTCGGCATTAATTGCGCAACTATTTTCAATTATGCATGGGTTTATGCACTGGCTGTTATAGCACGTGTCCGAATATCCGCAATCGTTGTTGGTTTCACATTCCACTATAAACGAAGAAAGTTAATACATGGTATTCAACCCAGATATGATAAAAGCGATTAGTTGATTCTAAAGAACTAAGCATACCTTTGCTGCAACTAAGTTGCGGATTTCCAGAATAACCCGGAGGGCAGATACAAGATGGGTAATGATTGCTGACGACACATTTAGCATTTGGTCCACAGTTACAAGGGCTGGCGCACAGACCATTGACACATGCTTCTGTGCCTGCACACTCGCTGTTTGATACACACCCGATGATAACTGATGCTGAAAAGATAAAACATAACGGCATGAGATTGGGCTCATTTCAAACTCATTCATTTGTGATAGATAATTTGAAATGTATGCTTACGTGGTATGCACTCTGTTCTAGGATCGCCCATGTAATTAATTGGACATTTGCATACTGGGCTGTGGTTATCGACGTGACACAAGGCATGTTTTGCACATGGGTCGCTTGCAACGCATGGATTTACGCAAAGATAGTTTATACATTGCCTGTCTTTATCACATTCGTCATTGCTATAACATTCTTGTCTGCCTGGTGGTGGATCTCTACCTTCTAAAATTTCGAAGAGTTTATCATTATTAATCATGAGTGATAATCCAAGGACCAGGGATAATGTTTCACTGTTTAAACTTTATAAATTTAAAACGAAATGTATATTCAATACTAACCATTAGTGCACTCGAAGTAAGCATTTCCTGTGTATCCAGCAGCACACAAGCATTGTGCATTGTGGAATGTGGATTTACACTGAGCATTAATTCCACATTGAGCCAAGCGGCAAGCCTCGATACATCTTCCATTGTCGCATTTTTCTGAATCCGCACATTCTTGGTCCACACGGCATTGATCGACCGTTACTAAATAATGATGAATCAAAGTATTAATTATTTTACTGTTCTCTCATCGTTATCTGAATGAATTCTATAGATATCATGCTAATTGTGTTATTTTCATTGACTACAAGATTTTCATTCGGCATATCATGTTGTCCCATTTATATTATATACACACCAATTTTCTTGCAATTTCCGTTGTCGTCAGTGATGGAGTCTGACGGACATTGACATATCATCGTACGTAGTGGCAATGTGTCTAATACTCTGCACTGCTGATCAATGCTACACATATTTGTAGATGCACATGGATCTTGGCACTTTGTATTTATGCATGCTAATCCTGATGAACATTCGCTATCTTCTCTACATTCCGGTGATGTCACGTCCCGACCTAAAATTTGTTGAACAATCTTTAGTCTACCATTTCGGATTTATAAAAATTATCATTTTATCTTAAAATCAGTCGCGTATTTCCATAAAATATATTTACTACATACCAGAGCATTCTATGTACGGATTTCCTCTAGTTCCTGGCGCACAGGCACATTTTGGTTGATGATCTCTTGGGAGGCAAGTGGCAGTTTCTGCACAAGTGTCCTCATCACAAACAGGTCTACACACTCTATTCAGTCTGTCGCATGCTTCATGATCAGCACAGTCTATGTTGTAATGACAAATTCCTGTAATACAAGCTATTTCCGGGTTTCCTTGAGTTCCTGAAGGGCAAGTGCATTGCGCTCTATGATAGGAAACAGTGCACTCCGCTCCTCGGCCACAAATTATTTCATCACTTGAACAAGGACTGACGCAGTTTGTATTTCTGCATGTCTTATCTATCGGGCAATCGTCGTCCGTTTTACACTCCGCTAAAAACGAATTCATTTCATATTATATTCGTACTGGTTTGACGGAGTAAAACTGTTGAAACCATATTTTTCATTTTAGCAACACTTACGTCTAAAGCATTGAACTTGTGGATCTCCAGCATACCCTTGCTGGCAATGGCACGAAGGGTGATGATTTATTGTTACACATTCTGCATTGAAGCCACAAGAATTACCTGCGCATGGGTCTTGGCAGCGTTTGTTCAAACACGCTTGATTCACTGAACATTCTGAATCTGATGTACATTCTGGTAAAACTATTGATTCTGAAATAAAACAGGCGGATGAAATTAGGAATGAGACAAGACTCGCTCAGAATGGTTGCAAAAGATGCAATTACCTCTGTAACAACTGAACATTGGGTCGCCAATAAATCCAGCAGGGCACTGGCATACGTGTCTATGATTTTCGACGTTGCATTCGGCAGAGGCTGCACAGGGTCTTGTTGTGCATGGATTTACGCATTTGCGATTCAAACATGCAGTGTTTGGAGCACATTCAGAGTCAGATTTACATCCAAGATCGACAGATTTATCGGCTAGAAATTATGAATTGAATTAGAAATTGAGACACAGGCATATAGGCGTTATACTATTACAGATGAATGAAAAATGATGCTGTTTTCAGAAAGAATAAGGTACATAGAGGAGTGATTGTGTTATACATATGTTACAGTATATATGCAAATATAGTACAGGCATGCAGTTGTTAGTAATCTGAAACAAGATAATAAAAATATTTAGTATGAAATGAAATCAATTGACAAAAACTGCTGTATTTTTATGTGTGTAATTAGTACCTGGAGTGCAGGCAACGTTCGCGTCGCCAATAAAGTTTGGCAAACATTCGCAAACCATTGTTCTCATTGGTAAAGTGTCTACGACGGTGCATTTTGCGTTAGAACCGCAGGGCTTTGATTGCACACATGAGTCTTTGCACGTTCCACTGAAGCATGCCAATTTACTGGGGCAGTCCGCATCCACGGTACATTCTGGGCTTGGTGATAGTGGCTCTGCGGAAAGAGATCATTGTATAAGTTTACAGTTCCATACGATGAGTAGAAATCATTATTCAAATTAATTCAAGGTACAATAATATTACCTAGAGTGCACATTGAGTAGGGATCACCGATATATCCAGGTGGACATCTACAAGTTGGCTGGTGATTGAAAACTGAGCATTGAGCTGATGGTACGCAATTACAAGGATCCACACATTTCGTGTTTTGGCAAGCTAAGAATGATGCGCAGTCGTTGTCCACGGTACATTCTGGTCTTTCACATATTTGGTAAGCATTGCCGTTGTATCCTTCAAGGCAGTAACAACTGGCTCTGTGGTAACCATCTGGACGGCACATAGCATTGGTCCCACATTGTGTGACCAGACAGGTGTCAATACACTCCTTATTGTAACACGTTTGACTGAGTGAACATTCGTCGTCACTACGGCACCCAACTGAGAAACGAAAAATGTCATTATAAGTTGCGATTTTTGAGATGTTTAAATGCATCGAAACTAAACTTAAATGTTCGAATAATCCATTGGATATGAGTCCTTCAACTTACTTTCATAACAATTCTGTTGTGGATTACCGGTGAAACCATCATTACATACACAAATTGCTCTGTGCAACTGAACGTGACAGACGCTATTCTGACCACATGCGTTGCGGCTACAAGGATCAATACATCTCTGTTCCAAGCAGGCTTTGTCGTTTGAACAGTCTTCGTTTTGTATACATTCGGGCTTTGGTGGATCTTAAGAAAATTGAAAATAATGATGACGCTATGTTCTTCGTGCGTACATGCTTATCATAAATGTTATATTTACACATGAAATAATGTTTACCTGCTTCTACGATGGATATTCTACATTGTATTTGAGGATTGCCTATGTAACCGTTAGGACAAGAGCACACAGCTCCGTGATTCACAGTCTGGCAGAGTGAGTTAATGCCGCATGCTCCTATACATGGATCTTTACATTTCTGTGAGTAACAAGCTTTGTCTCTTGGGCAATCTTGATTGATTACACATTCTGGGTATATACACACTGCAGCACCGTTTCTTACTTGGCATTCTCCGTTAGCGTTACATGGAGACGGATTGCACGGATTGATTTCTGATAAAAACAAGAAAAATTTATGCCTCGTTATTTACTGCTAATCATTGATTCTCCGAGCAATATAACTCCAGTAGGTGGGTTTTATCATCGCATCGCAGACTTTTATCAAGTCTATTCATAACTGGGATAACTGTTCTCTTTTTCAATTTACCTTTAACTTCGTGACATTCGACAAATGGATTTCCAACTGTTGGCTGAGGACAACTGCATAACGGACTATGATTAATTGCCTTGCATACCGCTCCAAATCCACAAACATTGCGTAAGCAGGGATCGATGCATTTCGTATTGATACAAGCCTTGTCTCCAGGACAGTCAGAGCTTAGTACACATTCGGGCCTACAACCACTGACGCTAGTAGCATCTCCCAATAGACCTGGCGGGCATAGGCAGGTAGCGGTGGTTCCATGCGTCTGGCAGATGGCATTTGGTCCACAAGGTGAAGGATTACAAGGATCTCTTGGTCTTGGAGCTGGAAAATTTGACGTAGCACGTATGTGAATAATACTCGTGGTAGAAGTGGATATCAATTTTTCATTCGACGTCAATATAGTCAATTTGAATTTCTTCTCTGAATGTTACACATGTCTGAGAAATAAAACCATTACCTTCAGGAGCTTGGCATATTTTAAATGCATCGCCCACAGTTGGTGCTGGACAAACGCATACAGGAACATGATTCGAGACTCTACAAACTGCTCCTATACCACATGTGCCGGGACAAGGATCTTGGCATTTATTTCGCAAGCAAGCTTGCGACATTGGACAGTCACTGTTGATTGAACATTCCGGTCTACATCCCTCGTATGGGTTTCCTCTGTACTCTGGCAGGCATTCGCATATGGCTGTGTTATAATTTTCCCTACAGTATGTGTTCGCTCCACATGGCGACGGGCTGCATGGTCTTGGATCATATGGCGGGACCGGATCAGCTGTAATAAGAGAAATTTGAGGATTAGTGATTGATAATAATATCATGTATTATAGAAAAAGCATTTTATGCAGCTATAATTAGTAGTCTCATAAAATTGTTAAATAATCAAAGCTTAAAGCAATTATATACTTAATGCTAGCAGTTTAGTAATTGACTTAGAATATTGCAGATATAATGAAAAAAAAATAATACTTCAGCGGTGTTATAAGCAGGGAGTATAATATATGCGATAACGTTGGGAAAATAGAAGCGCAAAAGGGTTTATTAACGTTTATCCTATCGTATATCTCGCTGTTGTTTAAACGGGTTGAGGATAAATGATAAACGTAATAAAGGGTAACTTTGTGGCCGGGGTATAATAAGCAATGGGTACTTCTTTGCAGGCAATAGTTTTATAAATTTTCAGAACCAACCACCTTATCAAAGCTTTTTATCTTGTTTCAAGCTTTGTGATTGGTAATATTTAATAAAAATCTTACTCGGCACAATCGAACATATTGTGAATGGGTTTCCGGTGTATCCTGGGAGACATGAGCATCTTGGCTGATGTAAAGTAACAGCGCATAATGCATTGGCTCCGCATAAGCCAGTGCAAGGATCGCTACATTTGGTATTAATACACACTCGATTGGCAGGGCACTCGTCATTGATAACACATTCGGGTCGACAGTTTGGCGGGTTGCCCAAGTAAGATGGTATACAAGAACATGAGGGTGTATTGGCAGCAGTTCGTGTGCACTGAGAATTTGGTCCACAGGGCGATGGGTTACAAGGGTCCTCCGGTCTGGGATCGTACACAGGTTCTGTTCCCAAATAAAGTTATTGTTAGATCTCAGTTTGGATTTACAGATCGATGTATGGACTCATTTGATCCAACTCACTTATAGGTGTACAGTAAACGAACGGATCTCCAGTGTATTGTGCTGGACAACTACAGATCGGGTTGTGATTGTGTACAGTACATAGAGCGTATTGACCACAGGTATTTCCGCAAGGGTTTTGACATTTTTGATTTATGCACGCTTTGTTTTGTTCACAATCAGTGCTTACTGAACATTCGGGTCTGCAGGTGGGTGGTATTCCAAAGTAACCAGGAATGCATGAGCACGAAGCTTGACCATATAGCGAGTGGCAAATACCATTTGGTCCACACGGTGATGGGTTACAAGGGTCTCCTGGATCTCTTTCTTTAGGAGCTGTAATGAGGAAGGATTATGTCTGCTCGTATATTTGTTTGTTGTATTCAATACACATATATATGACATAAAGAATAAAGGCTTACGTTGCACAATCTGGCAGAACCTAAACGGATCGCCTTCATGGTTTGGCAAACAGCTGCACATTGGAACATGGTTTACAACTGCACATTGTGCATTCTGTCCACATACACCAGGACAAGGATCACCGCATTTATTTCGCATACAGGCTTTGTTGAAGGGACAATCAGTATTTAGGACACATTCTGGTCGACACATGTAGTATGGGTCACCGTGATATTCGGTTAAACAACTGCATGTACCGTTATCACATCTAGCATTAGACCCACATGGTGAAGGGTTGCACAGATCTGGTGGTGGCGGCCTTGTGGCTATAGTGGCAATATGGATAAACATTATTGTAGCGCTTGTTAAAGAATTGGTTCCGATATGGTTGAATTCGATTGAAGCAGGTAGAGCTTACATGGTTTGAGGACACATCTGCTGAAGGGATCTCCCGTGAAACCTTCGGGACACATACACATCGGGGTGTGATTGACTATGTTGCACAGTGCTCCTACACCACAAGATCCAGGACATGGGTCTTTGCACTTTTCTCTTATACAAGCTCTGTTGCTCGGGCATTCGGCATTGATTGTGCATTCAGGATGGCAATTGGGAGGTGAGCCAATGTAGTTTTGTATACAAGAGCATGATGGTGTGTCTCCAATGGGATTACATATGGAAAATGGCCCACAGGGTGATGGCTGACACGGATTAACTGTTGGTGGGTTGTCACGTGGTGCTAAAATATTACGATCTTATTTTATTGGTGAACCATTCGTTGACCTGAAAAATTTCTAAACGCATATACCACACTTACGAGGAAGGTCGAAGCATCTTATGAATGGGTCACCAGTGAAGCCTACATTGCAACTGCAAATTGGACTGTGATTCATGGTTTCACATCGGGCATTAGTGCCACAAATGCCAGGGCATGGATCGATACATTTTTTATTAACACAAGCACGATTAGTGGGGCATTCAGAGCTAACTCTACATTCGGCCCTACAGGATGGTGGACTTCCAAGATAGTCTGGTAAGCATGTACAGGCAGCCTGTCCATTAAGATTACGGCATAGACTGTTTGGTCCACATGGTGAAGGGTTGCAAGGCTCTTTGTCCTTAGGATAATGCTCTGTTTAGAAAAAGAGGAAATAATAAATAAGTTCTGTTCATCTCTCGAGTTACATACGTTTTGGGAACGTGTATTAGTCTTGCAATACTTACTTATCACATTACAATATTGGAATGGATCGCCACTGTAACCCGGTTGGCAAGTGCACGATGGTAAGTGATTGATTACTTGGCATATAGCGTTCTGTCCACATGTTCCGGGACATGGATTTTGACATTTAGAACGGATGCAAGCCTTGTCTGATGTGCAATCAGAATTGAGAACACATTCTGGTCGACAACCTTCGTAAGGATTTCCAATATAATCTGCCAAACATACGCAGGAGCCTGCATTGTTTAATTCTCTACAAACCGCGTTTGATCCGCATGGTGATTGTCTACATGGGCTTATATTATCCATTGGTCTTGGTTCAACTGCAAAAACATATTTTATTCATGAAAGAATGATAATTATAATGAAAAATTCACGAGACTGTAAATAAATGTGGCGTGAAGTGAAGTGTTTGACGAAGGAAAGTACTCACCTCTGGGTGTACATTGCACAAATGGATCTCCAATAAAGCCGGAAGCACACGTGCACATAGGAGTATGGCTAATTGCTCGACATTCAGTATTTATTCCACAGGAACCAGGACAAGGGTCTTTACACTTCTGGTTGATACATGCTAGATGGCTAGAGCAATCGCTATTACTATTACACTCAGGTCTGCAGTTTGGTGGAATTCCAAGGAATTCACTGAGGCAAGAACAAGAAGGACTATTATTCACGATCTCGCATTTAGCATTTAGACCGCAAGGAGATGGTTGACACGGGTTCTTCTGTGGTTCTGATATTATGGCTGCAAAGTGAAAATTTCATGCTAAGTCCAAAAATTGTCTGAACGATAAACTAGAAATGTTGTGCTCCGTTACAACGATGTTAAAAACGATTAGAAATATATTTTATAGCAACAGAAGTAGTATTCACACTTACGTGGTGGATAGCATCGCACAAATGGATCTCCGATAAGTTGCAATGGGCAACTGCATATAGGATTGTGATTAACGACCACACATTGTGCCAACAAACCACATGTACCAGGACATGGGTCTATGCACTTCTGATTATTACATGCTTTGTTCTGAGCACAATCGGAACTTATTATACATTCTGGTTTGCAAGTAGGCGGTGATCCTATAACACCAGGAATACAAGAGCACACAGCCTGTCCGTTTACTATTTGACAGTGACTATTAGGCCCGCATGGAGATGGTTGGCAAGGGTTTGGTGGAATCGGATCTATCAAACCAAAAAATTATCTCTCTTTAGATCGTACCAAATACAATATTTAAATTTCATTCTAGAGTTTAAAAAAATAATTTATAGCTTAAATAAAGATGCATTAGTAATGTTGATTCAAAATTATCGAGCCTACCGTCCTGAGGTGAGCATAACACGAATGCATTCCCGTTCATGTTACGAGGACAGCTACACATCGGCAAATGATTTACAACGTTACATTCAGCATTAGTGCCACAGGTGCCGGGGCATGGATCTTTGCATTTGTTACGAATGCATGCTTTGTCACGAGGACAATCCGGATTCAATACACATTCTGGGCGGCATCCTTGGTATGGATTTCCAAAGTACTCGGCTGTACATAAGCAGACACCTTCAGCGCATTCTGCATTTGAGCCACAGGGGGATGGATTACAAGGATCAACAGGTAGGTCCACTGTGGAAAGTAAAGAGTAAAAAGTGTTATAAATCAGAGAGACAATGAACACTGAGAATATCTCCAATTATGTTCGATTTCTTACCTATTGGTTTCGGGTAACAGCTACTGAAAGGATCGCCTGTCTGACCCTCAGGACATGTACAAACGGGAATATGGCTGATGACGGTACAACGAGCTCCAACGCCACAAGATCCTGGGCATGGGTCTCTGCATTTTTCCCTTATGCAAGCCTTGTTGCTCACACAATCCGAATTGATGGAACATTCTGGACGGCAGTTAGGCGGTAATCCGATGTAATTATTTATGCAAGTACACGACGGGCTTTCGCCAATAGCCTGGCAAAGCGCATTAGGCCCACAAGGTGAAGGAACGCATGGATTCTTTGGGTAAGTCTTATCTGGTGGAGTTTCTACTAAAATGAAAAATTATGAGTCGTTATTGATTGTATGGACATACCATTCACAGAATGCATCAATCGATGCATGGTAAAGATACTTACTTGGAATTGAGTAACAGTGACTGAATGGATCGCCGGTCAAGCCACTTTCACAGCTACATATAGGACTGTGATTCAGGACTCTGCATTGTGCGTTATTTCCACAAGTACCTGGGCATGGATCTTGACATTTTTGATGAATGCAGGCTAGATTAGGTTGGCACTCTGAACTAACGACACATTCTGGTCTACAATTCGGAGGACTGCCGATAAATGTGGGCAAGCACGAACAAACAGCTCCGTCATTCTTCTCTTGACATTGGCTGTTCGGTCCGCAAGGTTGAGGATTGCATGGATTGGAATCGTCTTCTAGATTTAAAGAAACATAAGAAAGGTATTATTTTACTAGAAATATTTTCCTTCCAAGTACTTCCTACTTCCTTATCACACACAGCGTAACGATAACATGTAGCTGATGATTTATTATTTCACCATTCTTGTTTTTTGTATTTTATGAAAATAATATTCACCTATCACAGGTGGTGTTAGGGAGCAATAACTGAAAGGATCTCCAGTATATCCTGGAATACAGGTGCACGAAGGTAAATGTGACACAACTTGACATTGCGCGTATCTGCCACATGTTCCTGGGCACGGATCTTGACATTTTGATCTGATACATGCGAGACTGGCAGAGCAGTCAGAATTGATGGTGCACTCTGGTCGGCAACCTTCGTATGGATTTCCAATGTATTCTGGTAAGCAGAGACAAGAGCCAGCTCCATTTTGTTCCTTGCAGACTGCATTTGTGCCACAAGGAGATGGTGTACACGGTGTAGGTGGGATATCGCGTTCAACTAGTTTAAAAAATCATCGACGTTTTAACAAAATGAACTATTAATAGATAAGATAGCGATAGCAAAATAAAAAATCCAATTCACCTTCTACAATACACTGGGTGAAAGGATCGCCGGTATAGCCAGCAATACAGGTGCACATTGGCGTATGACTAACTACACGGCATTCTGCATTTGCACCGCAGGATCCTGGACATGGGTCTTTACATTTCTGGTAAATGCATGCCAAATTATTGGCGCAGTCGTTGTTGCTTATACATTCCGGTCTACAGTTCGGAGGCGTTCCGATAAAGTTTGGTAGACAGGAGCATGATGGTGAATCATTAATTTCTTGGCACTGAGCATTAGGACCGCAGGGAGATGGTCGACATGGATTTTTCACCTCATCGTATATTTCAGCTGTTAGTAAACAAGATGATATATCAGCATATTTTCCTGACCATTGAAAATAAATGTCCATATGAAAAAGTACATACGAATTCGCGTGCATCTTATGAATGGATCCCCAGTGAAAGCAGGTGGACAGCTACATATCGGATTATGATAAACGACTTGACAACGAGCTGATACTCCGCATGTACCTGGACAAGGGTCTTTACATTTCTGATTAATGCATGCCTCATTTTGAGCGCATTCAGAATTAATCACACATTCTGGCCTGCATGAGGGAGGATTTCCAATGAACCCTGTTACACAGGTACACACAGCTTGGTTGTTGATTTCTTGGCATCGACTGTTCGGACCACACGGTGATGGATTGCATGGATTGGTTTTATCTGGTACTGTAAAAATCAATGCACTAAGTAACGAGGCTCAATGTATATTAAATAGCAAACGTACCTTCAGCAATCGAGCATAGACTGAACGCATTTCCAGTTCTTCCGCTGGGACAACTGCACATCGGTATATGATTCACAACTGCGCATTCTGCATTTTGACCACACACTCCAGGGCATGGGTCCGTACATTTATTACGTATACATGCTTTGTCGAAGGTACACTCTGTATTCTGCACACATTCAGGGCGGCACGCATATAATGGATCTCCGTGGTATTCCGGTAAGCAAGTACATACGCCATCATTGCATTGCGCATTAGGTCCACATGGCGAGGGATTGCAAGGGTCGGTTGGATCTGATATCGCTATAATTTTGAAACATGGTCTTGGATTCGATCTAAGCAGTAAAACTTGAACGAGATAGTAAATTCATAGGATAAACAATACACTCACGTGCTATTGGTTTTGGGAAGCAATTGTTGAATGGATCTCCAGTATATCCTTCAGGGCAAGTACAAGTCGGAGTGTGGTTTATAACATTACATTGTGCTCCTATTCCGCAGGATCCTGGGCACGGATCTCTGCATTTTTCTCTCATACAAGCTCTGTTACTGACACATTCAGAGTTGATTGTACACTCAGGTCTACAGTTGGGAGGGGATCCAATGTAATTTTGCAAGCACGTGCACGATGGTAAATTGCCAATAGCTTGACAAATGGAAAATGGCCCACACGGAGATGGTACGCACGGATCTCTAGTATCAGGTGGTGACGGGTCTTCGACTGTGATAAAATAATTATAATTAATTATCCAATTATTAATATACCAATCATCAATAGCTTGCGCTGTACTTACCAGGGATAGGGAAACATTTTACGAATGGATCGCCAGTGTATCTTTGATTACAACTGCAAATAGGGCTGTGATTGATAGTCTCACATCTCGCATTTTGCCCACAGATACCTGGGCATGGATCGACGCACTTTTGATTGACGCAAGCACGGTTTGATGGGCACTCGGCGCTAACGACACATTCCGGCCTACATGACGGTGGACTTCCCATATAATTTGGTAAACATGAACAGATAGCCTGGGTATTAACTTCACGGCATTGACTATTCGGTCCACAAGGTGAAGGATTGCATGGTTCAGCGATAGGAGGTCGAACTGTGAAATATGAATTGACTAATGAAAGTTGCTTAATGCTTTCTAGGGCTTAGAAATAGAATGACATAACAATCCGATGACTCACCGTCGTCCATTACGATGTTACAATATTGGAATGGATCGCCAGTATAACCAGATTGACAGCTGCAGGATGGTAAATGATTAATCACTTGACATATGGCATTCTGTCCACATGTTCCTGGGCATGGATTTTGACATTTCGATCTGATGCAAGCTCTGTCAGATGTACAATCCGAGTTTATAACGCACTCTGGCCGACAGCCTTCGTACGGGTTTCCAATATAATCTAGCAAACATGTGCATGATCCAGCACCGTTCTGTTCACGGCATACGGCGTTAGATCCACACGGCGATGGTATACAAGGTGTTGGTCTTTCGTCCGGGTATTTCTCAACTGCAAATATCAATATGTGAAATCTATTCCGAAATAATATCTTTAGGATTGCTTACCTTGCTTAGGGATGCACTGTGTGAACGGATCCCCCATATAGCCAGATGCGCAGACGCACATCGGGGTATGACTTATTACTCGGCAGTCAGTATTTGCTCCACATGATCCTGGGCAAGGGCCCCTACACTTTTGCTTAATGCAGGCCAACTGAGTTGAACATTCGCTATTACTGACACATTCTGGTCTACATTGTGGTGGAGATCCAGTGAATTCCGGTAGACAAGAGCACGAAGGCGAGTCATTTACTACTTGGCACTGAGCATTAGGACCACATGGTGACGGCTGACAAGGATTCACAGGAGGATCTGGGTCTCTTTCTGTTGAATTTTAATGAAGGTATGCAGTGCAGTTCAAATGAAACACAAATGATGCGATCGATTCGCTAAAATAATTACTTACGAATCAGGATGCATTGAACAAATGGATCGCCGCTAAGGTCTGACGGGCAACTGCATATCGGATTGTGATTCACCACGTTACATAAAGCTCGTACCCCGCATGTACCTGGGCAAGGATCTATACATTTCTGATTGCTGCATGCCATGCTTTGCGCACAATCTGAGCTGATTATACATTCCGGTCTGCAACTTGGTGGGCTACCTATGTAGCCAGGAATACAGGAGCAAACAGCTTGTCCATTTATTTGACGACACTGACTGTTTGAACCACAAGGCGTTGGATTGCAGGGATCCTTGTAGATCGGTACTTCTACTGGAGTACAGGTAACAAACGCATTGCCAGCCATGCCAGATGGACAGGTACAAATTGGAACATGATTTACGACACTGCATAAGGCGTATTTACCACATGTTCCTATACAAGGATCTTTGCATTTGTTTCTGATACATGCAGTAGTACGGTCACAATCTTGATTCAAAACACATTCAGGGCGACATCCTACAAATGGATCTCCTTGGAAGTCTGGCAAGCATGTGCATTCACCATTGACACATTGTGTATTAGCTTTGCAACTGAAGCAGGGATCAATAGGATCCCTCGCTGAAAAATTAGCTTCGTTATAATAGAGTAAAACTAATTTCTAATAATTATATTGTCCAGAAACACAAGGAAATGGTTCAGAAGATTTCATATTAAATTTTTTTGCATGTAACGTCACTTACGTGGTTCCACCTTAGGCGTACATCTGGTGAATGGATCCCCGGTGTAACCTTGGAGACAAGTACACATAGGCGTATGATTAACCACGTTACATTCAGCCGCTATTCCACAAGATCCGGGACAAGGATCTCTGCATTTGGCTTGTAGACATGCCTCGTTACTGGGGCAGTCAGGATTTATTGTACACTCTGGCCTACAATTAGGTGGTGACCCTATGAAAGTGGGCAGACAAGCACAAGATGCTTGACCGTTAACGTCCCGACATTCAGAGTTTTGTCCGCATGGTGTAGGAACACAAGGATCAAAATACGATGGTTGTGTGGATGGTTGTTCGACTGCAAGTATGAATAATTCGTAATTAGTTACCGTCGACCGCCACGGATAGACTTGATTCAATTATTGAATTCTCTGAAGAGATTCTTCATTCTTATCAAGTTTCAACTTACTAGGTAATTTGAAACAGGTAACAAACGGATCTCCCGTGTAACCCTGCTGGCAACTACAAATTGGGCTGTGATTTATCGTTTGGCATCTCGAGTTTGAGCCACATCTTCCTGGGCATGGGTCGATACATTTTTGGTTGACGCATGCTTGGGTTGATGAACATTCAGAACTAACGACACATTCTGGTCGACACGCTGGTGGACTTCCAATGTATGTGGGCAAACATGAGCAGACAGCTTGTTCATTAATAACACGACACTGGCTATTTGGTCCGCATTGCGATGGATTGCATGGGTCTTTGGGCTGAGGATCTGGTGAAGAATTATCATAGAATAAATAAATAAGCGAAAAGAATGGACAGAGAATCGAACCACCTTATGGTACAATTCACTATTAGCTAACATTGTATCGTACCGTCCATAATCGGAATGCAGTATCTGAAAGGATCGCCGGTGTATCTCACGAAACAACTACACATTGGCAGGTGTTGATTGACTTGACATTCTGCATTTTGCCCACACGTTCCTGGACAAGGATCTTTACATTTTGAATTAATGCATGCCAAATTCGATGAGCAATCGGAATTAATGATACACTCTGGTCGGCAACCTTCGTACGGGTTTCCAAAATAGTCTGGAAGGCAAGAGCACGAGCCTGCTCCATTAAGCTCTTTACATATAGCATTCGCCCCACAAGGTGAGGGCTCACAAGGTCTAGTGGATGGTGGAGGTGGAATTGCTGTAAAAATATGTGGCCAATAATTATTACGATGTGACATGAATCTGAAGTTAAAATAAGAGATATAATCTTATGATAAAAATGTTGATCAAGAGTTGACTCTGATAAGTTACGCTGCTATAAAATTGCGGATACATGAATGTTCGACAAAACATAGTAATACTTACGTTCTCTGAAAATGCATTGTGTGAAAGGATCCCCAGTGTAGGAATTCATACATTCACACATCGGAGTATGACTAACCACGCGACATTCAGCGTTAGCTCCACAAGAGCCAGGGCAAGGATCTTTGCATTTCTGATTGATGCATGCTAAATGGCTAGCGCATTCACTATTACTGGTACATTCTGGCCTACAGTTTGGTGGGATTCCTATAAACTCTGGTAAACAGGAACAGGACGGAGAATCGTTTATGACCTTGCACTGGGCATTAGAGCCACATGGCGATGGTTGGCATGGGTTTAACGTTGGCGGTTTTTCATCCACTGTAATTGAAGTTTTATGATTAGGAATTGGTTACTGATTGGAATTACAGTGATTCAAGACATAACTGAAAATAGTCTTACTAATGGGCGTGCATCTGAGGAACGGATCGCCTTCGAATCGTATAGGGCAGCTACAAATGGGATTATGATTTACAACCACGCATGTGGCTTTTATTCCACAAGTTCCTGGACACGGGTCTTTACACTTTTGGTTACTGCATGCTTCATTTTGCGGACAATCTGTGCTAACTACACATTCTGGTCGGCAAGTTGGAGGGCTACCAATGTATCCGCTCACGCAAGAACATACAGCTTGGCTGTTTATGACACGGCATTCGCTGCTGGGGCCGCAGGGTGTTGGATTGCATGGGTTTGACGGCTCATCCGCTGTTGAAAAATATACGGTCAGAATAAATGGCATCACATTTAGGAATTCGTAGATTTCGAAAATAAATTGTTACACACATTCTATGGGAACACAGAAGGTGAAGGCATTGCCGCTCATGTTTTCTGGGCAACTGCACATGGGTACATGATTGATTACAGTGCACAGAGCATTACTAGCACAAGCGCCAGGGCATGGATCTTTGCACTTATTTCGTAGACAGGCTTTTTCACGAGGGCAATCTGGATTGAGAACACATTCAGGTCTACAGCCGGAATATGCGTTTCCTTGATACTCTGGTAAGCAAGTACAAGTGCCATCATTACATTCAGCATTTGGACCGCAAGGAGATGGATTACACCTATCCACTGGTATCGGAACGTCAGCTGTAATATCAACCGTAATTTTAGTAACAATATTTTCCGTGTAAAATGATATGGCTGATATTATGATGATGTAGTCGCGTTAATTTTTTCAATGAGCACTAAATCACGAAGTAAAACCCGAACCCAAAAGAGATTGATATTATGATCAGTAGTGATATTGAAATTATAATTTTTCAACTGCAAAATATCCTTTTTATTTTCCCATTCCTAGTCCGGGGAAGATTCTTTGACATGAAATCATAAATCGTGAATGGATTTGTTATGATTATAATGATTGAACTCTGGGAGTTTGAAATGCTTACGGATCGGACGTAGATTGCAGCTTGAGAATGGATCTCCGGTAAAACCTTCAGGGCACGTACACATCGGAGTATGTGTTACGACAACACATTGAGCTCCAACACCGCATGACCCAGGGCATGGATCTCTACATTTTTCGTTTATGCAAGCTTGATTGCTCTGGCACTCAGGATTAATAGTACACTCTGGTCTACAATTTGGCGGTTGTCCAATGTAATTATTCAAACAAGTGCAAGCTGGTGTACCACCAATATTGCGACACTGAGAGAAACTACCACATGGGGTTGGAACGCATGGATCTGATGGAATAACTGATGGGACATCAGGTGCTGCAAAGTAATAGATTTTTTAATAATGAACAACTCCAATACATCGGGGGTGTTAAAAATTGAAGTTAACTAATCACGAAAATTGCTTACGTGGGATAGGTGTGCATCTGGTAAATGGATCTCCGCTATGTCCAGGTAAGCAACTGCAAATTGGACTGTGATTCACAACCACGCAGTTGGTTTTAAGGCCACATGGGTTGGGGCACGGATCCACACATTTCTGATTGACACATGCTAATTGGGAAGAACATTCTGAACTGGAAACGCATTCTGGCCTACAACCTGGTGGGCTGCCGATATATGTAGGAAGGCAAGAACATACTGCTTGGTCGTTAATCTCTTTGCATTGGCTGTTTGGTCCACATGGTGATGGGTAACAAGGATTTCTTTCCACTTTGTCGTCAGCTAAGTAAGAAAGCAGGTGTTCGTATGGGAAACATTGACAGCGATACAACTAAAAATTGTTTTAATTGATAACAAGGAGAAAGGAAACTTACGAGGTAATAGTGGGATCGAACAGAATGCGAAGGGATCACCAGAATATCCCGGACGGCAGTTACAAGATGGCAAGTGATTAATTGCTGTGCATTCTGCGTTTTGGCCACAAGCACCTGGGCAAGGGTCCTTGCACTTTGATTGACTGCACGCTTGATATGATGGACAGTCGGAATTGATTACACATTCTGGTCTGCATCCTTCGTAGGGGTTTCCTTGGTAGCCGGGTAAACAGGAGCAAGATCCAGCATCGTTCAGTTCCTTGCAAATTGCGTTTGAACCGCAGGGTGTAGGTAAACAGGGAGAGTGTTTTTCGGGATTTGGATCAGCTAAAACACGGAAAAGCAGAGAAAAAAGTTCAGAGTAATTCATAGATATTTTGACGATTGGATAGTTGATTTTTTCGAATTTTCCTTACATTGAGCTTGGAAACATTGAACAAATGCATTTCCTGTGTAATAATTGAAACACACACAATTTGGCGTGTGACTAACGACATAACATTCCGCATTTGCGCCGCATGTTCCAGGACATGGATCTGTACACTTTTGATTGAAACATGCTTGGTGACTAGGGCATTCGTTATTGCTAACGCACTCAGGTCTACAATTTGGAGGGGACCCTGCATACTGTGGTAGGCAAGAGCACGAGGGTGATTCATTGATAACTTGGCATTGGGCATAAGGGCCGCACGGTGAAGGTTGGCAGGGATTTAGTGGTGGCGCTTCAATCATTTCTGAAGAAAACATTTACGTCGGTTATTAAAATAACATAATTGAGATGAGTATAGCCAAAGTATTATTGGTTTCTTACGTATGATAGTGCATCTGATAAACGGATCACCGGTATAACGCTCAGGGCATGTACAAATTGGGTTGTGATTGATTACTGCACATATCGCTTGTCTGCCACATGTTCCAGGGCATGGATCTCTACATTTCTGATTTGTACAAGCCTCATTTCTTGAGCAATCAGAACTAACAATACATTCGGGTCGACAGGATGGAGGGCTGCCTATGTTTTCAGGCGCGCAAGAACATACAGCTTGACCATTTATTTCTCGGCAAATGCTATTCGGGCCACATGGTGACGGGCTGCATGGTCTCAGATTGATAGGAGCTAAATTTAAATACAGTGAAGATTATTTTTGGATTCATATTTTTCCTAATTTTCACCTGGTTATAACTTATTTTCACTTGGTATCTACCTGTTACTCTTTGACACAATATCAATGCACTTCCACTTGTGCCTGGTGGGCAACTGCACATTGGGGTATGATTGATAACATTACATAGGGCGTTTTGTCCGCAAGTACCAGGGCACGGGTCTATACACTTATTGCGCACACATGCTTTGTTGAAGGGGCAGTCGGTATTTAAGACACATTCTGGTCTGCATCCAGTGTATGGATCGCCATAGTATTCAGCTAAGCAATCACAAGTTCCCTTGTTACATACCGCATTGGGGCCACATGGTGATGGATTACATTCATCTATGTCAACGTGTTCTATAACTGCATAATATATATTATTTAGACAAGAATCTAGCAGTTTATTTTAGTCATGGTTCATGGTTCAAGTTGTGTGCTTAATCTTACTTGGTGGCTTATAATAACAATTGGTGAATGGATCCCCGGTGTAACCTTCGGTACATGTGCATACAGGTATGTGATTGAACACGCTACAAATGGCGTTCAAGCCACATGATCCTGCGCATGGGTCACGGCATTTTTCATTTATACAGGCTTTGTTACTAGAGCAATCGGGATGGATGGTACATTCGGGTCTACAATTCGGTGGACTGCCAATATATCCAAACAAACAAGAACAAGATGGTGTTCCTCCAATATTTTGGCATTGGGAGTATGGTCCGCATGGTGATGGGAAGCACGGGTCTCTTTGAATAATAACTGGATCTGCCGGGGCTGTAAGAAAATTTTGGGATTTGTGAGACCTTTTTTTTCAAACAGATATGTACAACTTTTCGAGAAAGCATATATCTGTACCTTGTGGTATGGCAAATAAGGACAAATTTAGTAATAAATTGATTTTCTAAACCTATGTATGTTAAGTATAATGCATCAAATGATATTGAATACACTATACAAATTGTGTTACAATTATTCTTACGTGGAATCCCGAAACATCGTGTAAATGGATCTCCAGTAAATCCATTCTTGCAAATGCATATGGGGCTGTGATTTATAACATTACACATCGAATTCAGTCCGCATGGATCAGGGCAAGGGTTGGTACATTTTTCTTTGATACATGCTAGGCTTGATGGACAGTCGGAGCTTACAACACACTCAGGCCTACAGCCGGGTGGACTGCCAATATAAGTTGGAAGACAAGAACAAACGGCTTGGTTGTTAATTTCCCGACATTGACTGTTAGGTCCACAAGGTGAAGGCTCACAGGGATTGCCTGGATCAGCTTCAATTGCTAGTGAAAATATCACGTATTAATATCTCATGTTTGAAAAGTGACTCGGAGGGCATCATAGATTTCTTACTTGGTGCCGGAGTTGGGTGACAATAACGGAACGGATCACCCGTGTATCTTTCAAAGCAAGTACATGTCGGTGCATGATTAATCACATGGCATAGAGCGTTTTGACCACATGTTCCTGGGCAAGGATCTTTGCATTTTAGCCCGATGCATGCTTGGTTCGATGAGCAATCAGAATTTACTACACATTCTGGCCTGCATCCTTCATAAGGATTGCCAATGTACTCTGACAAACATGTACAAGAGCCAGCATTTTGTTGTACTCTGCATTCCGCGTTCGCTCCACAAGGAGATGGCATACAAGGAGTTGGTGTATCGTGAGGTATGTCGTCAACTAAAATGGATCAAACTTGATATCAGAGGAAGCTGAATTTTATAATTGGTCAAGGGTGAACATCTGAGATTGAAATTACTGCAACTAGTTAGGTATTCAAGTTTTGTGAGAAATCTTACATTGCTGAACACATTGGGTGAATGGATCTCCGGTGTGACCAATGGGACAAACGCACATGGGCGTATGACTGATGACGTGGCAATCGGCATTAGATCCACAAGATCCAAGGCATGGATTTTTGCACTTTTGATTGATACATGCCAATTGACTTGTACATTCGCTATTACTAACACATTGTGGTCTGCACTGAGGTGGAGATCCAATAAATTCTGGCAAGCACGAACAAGATGGGGAATCATTGATAACTTGGCATTGTGCATTAGGACCACAAGGTGATGGTTGACATGGGTCTACTCGGTCCGCTGGTTTCACAGCTTGAAAGTGTATAGAATGTAAATTAGTAAACTTTATACTTTGTTTTCATGAAATTATTACTTCCGTCATAAATGACAATTTTTTTGATGTTAACTAAATATTATGCAAGCAAAATTATTAATAATGAGAAGTTATAATTTCACGATAAAAAGTATACAGTAAGCATTCTTACGAATTGGTGAACATCGAATGAACGGGTCTCCTTCTAAATTACTAGGACAACTGCAAATCGGGTTGTGATTGATAACAACGCAGTTGGCACCGATTCCACAAGTTCCGGGACATGGGTCACGGCATTTCTGGTTATTACAAGCCTCGTTCTGGGCACAATCTGAACTGACGGAACATTCAGGCCTACAAGTGGGTGGAGAACCGATGTAACCATTGATACACGAGCATATTGCATGTCCGTTACTCTGTCGGCATTGACTATTTGGTCCACATGGGGATGGAATGCATGGGTCCGTAAATATAGGAGCTGTAACCAGGACATTATTGGAATATAAAATCTTCGATCACGTGGCAAGAATCAGATTTCACAGATCTAGTAATAGCTAACTCATGTATGTGCATACCGTCTTGTACGGAACATAAAACGAAGGCATTCCCACTCATTCCCGGAGGGCAACTGCACATAGGCACATGATTATACACATTACATATAGCATTTTGTCCGCAAGTTCCTGGGCAAGGGTCTACGCATTTATTATGGATGCATGCTGCATTGAGTGAGCAGTCTGCATTTAGAACACATTCTGGCCGGCACCCTTCGTAAGGATTTCCTCGATATTCGGGCGAGCATGTACAAATACCATCGTTACATTGAGCATTGGGACCACAGGGGGAAGGATTGCATGGGTCTGCTACGTCAGCTTCAGGTTCTGTAATTAAGTTTCGTTATAGACGATGTGAAGAGTAAACAGCTGGGGAGAAGGAAAAATCAATCAAACTTACGTTGCGGGTTCGGGAAACAATTACTGAATGGATCACCAGTGTACCCGAGATGGCAAGTGCATACTGGGACATGATTCATGACGTGGCATTGAGCTAGTACGCCGCATGATCCAGGGCATGGATCTCTACATTTCTCTCGTATGCATGCGAGCTGACTTGCACATTCTTGATTAATTGTGCATTCAGGTCTACAATTCGGGGGGCTTCCGATATAATTGATCAGACAAGAACACGATGGAACTCCTTTTATATTTCGACATTCTGAGTATTGGCCACATGGAGATGGGAAACAAGGATCTCTTTCAATTATTTCATCTTGACCTGGAGACGTGACTGTAAATTTTTTCATTAATTATTTTCATATAATCGACGATGTAGCTGGTTGATATTTTCATCAATCAAACAATATATGGTTCTTACATGGTGCATGGAAACATACGGTGAATGGATCACCCATAAACCCTGATCTACAACTGCATAATGGAGCGTGGTTTATCACACGACAATCAGAATTCTGACCACATGGTGTTGGACATGGATTTTCGCATTTGTGTTGCATACATGCTTTGTTCGAAGGGCACTCAGAACTGACAACACATTCCGGTCTGCACGATGGCAGGCTGCCAATGTATGTTGGCAAACAAGAGCAAACTGCTTGATCATTTATTACCCTACACTGACTATTGGGACCACAGCGAGCTTCACTGCATGGATCAGACTTGTCTATTGCCTGAACTGAGGAAAATCAAGAAAAAGGACTTTAGTAAGACAAGAATTTGAAAGATTTGAAATGTTCATAGTCCAAATTCCTAAACCAAACTCGATGGGGTATTTCATAAGTAAAACTTACTTATTGGTTGTTGTACTGAACAGTATCGATAAGGATCTCCTGTATAGGATGCGTAACAAGAGCAAGTCGGAAGGTGGGAAACTACTCGGCATTCTGCATTTGCACCGCAAGTTCCTGGACATGGGTCCACACATTTCGCTCTAACACAAGCAAGATTAGATGAACAATCTGAATTGAGAACACATTCTGGTCTACAGCCTTCATAAGGATTTCCGATATATTCTGATAGGCAAGTGCATGACCCGGCACGATTACGCTCTGTACAAATGGCATTTGCTCCACATGGTGATGGCAAACAGGGAGACGAAACTTCATCGATAACATCATTAACTGCAAATATCATTGTACATTTTTAACGATTATTCTAATTCGTTCCGGAAATATGTGCAACTAGAATCATGTGAGGATTAGAAGAATATGAATGTATTATTCCAAATGGAATATGAAAATGATTGATTGTATTGATTGTAGAATATCTTACTTGGCTTGATAAAGCATTGGTTGAATGGATCTCCTGTGTATCCAATAGCACAGAAGCACATTGGTGTATGACTCACAGTACGGCAATCTGCATTATTACCGCATGCACCTAAGCATGGGTCCTTGCATTTTTGATTAATACATGCTTGGTGGCTAGGACATTCACTATTACTGACACACTCGGGTCTACAGTTTGGCGGAGACCCAATAAATTCCGGTAAACAGGAACACGATGGTGAATCATTTATAACTTGGCATATAGCATTTGGACCACAAGGAGATGGCTGACATGGGTTTAGAGGTACGACGGGAATTTCGGCTAGAAAAATGAAAATTGGTAATTGGTAAGATGTATGGCTACATGAATGATGGTTGAATAATATAACAGGCTCACGTGTTGGGGAACATCGCACAAATGGATCTCCGGTATATCTCACGGGACAGTGGCATATCGGATTGTGATTGACAACATCGCAAAGAGCTCCCAA
Organism: Tenthredo livida; assembly: GCA_963992785.1. Taxonomy (NCBI): domain Eukaryota; kingdom Metazoa; phylum Arthropoda; class Insecta; order Hymenoptera; family Tenthredinidae; genus Tenthredo; species Tenthredo livida. Next base: position 10,609,888 of record OZ023073.1, read on the forward strand.
TCCGCATGTGCCGATGCAAGGATTTCTACATTTCTGATTATTACAGGCTTCGTTTTGGGCACAGTCAGAGCTAACTATACATTCCGGTCGGCAGGATGGTGGGCTTCCAATATAACCAGGGACGCAAGTACACACTGATTGACCGTTGTTACTTCGACATTGGCTATTTGGCCCGCATGGCGAAGGATTACATGGTGATGAAACTGCCGCAGCTATTGAGGATAATAAATATATGGATTAACATTCGGATCCACTGAAATATCGAGGTGACAGACATTAGATAAAGCACCTTGGATAGGAGTACACAACACGAAAGCATTCCCTTCGAATCTTTCTGGGCAACTGCACATAGGAATGTGATTTATAACGTTGCATAGGGCGTTACTTGCACATGTTCCTGGACAAGGATCTGTGCACTTGTTACGAATGCAAGCTCTATTTCGCGGGCAATCAGCATTGAGAACACATTCTGGGCGACATCCAGCATACGGATCTCCTTGGTATTCGGGTAAACAGGAACAAATGCCATTGTCGCATTGAGTATTGGGTCCGCACGGAGTTGGATTACATGGGTCTGTCTCTACCGGATCAATTTCTAGGGGAAAATATCATTCAGTTCAGTGAAACAGTTCAAGAAAATGTAGTGTCATGACAAAAAGTTATGCAGATAAATCCCGGGCTTCGCAGGTAACTTACGTTGCACTGGTTTCAGATGACATTGACTAAACGGATCTCCGGTATGACCTTCGAGACATGTGCACATCGGCGTGTGATTTATTACTGCACATTGAGCATTGAAACCGCACGATCCCGGGCATGGATCTCTACACTTCTCTCGAAGACAAGCCATGTTACTGGCGCATTCTGCATTGATTGTGCACTCAGGTCTACAGTTTGGTGGACTGCCTACATAATTTGGCAGACAAGTGCACGAAGGTGAATCACCAACAGCTCGACATTGAGCGTTAGCGCCACAAGGCGACGGGATACAAGGATCTCTCATTATAGGTTGCTGGGGTGGTATAGCTGTGAAAAATTATAGTGTTGAAGATTTTGTACATCAGAAGGCGAAACTTTCTATGATCAAGGCATTTCATAGGCGCTTCAATCAACGAAGACTAATAACCCACCTTCGATCATGGGGAAGCATTGTGAAAATGGATCTCCTGAGTAGCCATTTATGCAGAAGCATATTGGGCTATGATTGATGACTTTGCATTGTGCGTTTCGGCCACAAGGATCTGGGCATGGATCGATGCATTTCTGGTTAACACAAGTACGAGTTGACGAACACTCTGAGCTAACTATACATTCGGGGCGACAAGCCGGAGGGCTGCCTCTGTAGGTAGGTAGACATGAACAGACTGCCTGATTATTATTGACTCTACACTCGCTGTTAGGCCCACAAGGTGATGGAATACATGGATCTCGTTTTTCTTCTTCGAAGACTGTGAAAAATGATTAGTGTCATTATTACCGAGTCTTTAGCGTCGTCAGTTCAGGAATAGGATGAAAAATCTCACCAATTGGTGCTTGGATGTTACAATAACGGAACGGATCACCAGTGTAACCCTCAATGCAAGTACAAGTTGGCGCATGACCTATGACTTGGCAACGAGCATTTTGACCACAAGATCCTGGACAAGGATCTTGACATTTAGATCTAATACAAGCAAGGTTGGATGCACAGTCCGAATTTGAGACACATTCTGGTCTACATCCTTCGTAAGGATTGCCAATGTATTCAGGTAAACATGAACACGATCCAGCTGCACCTTGTTCTTTGCAAATTGCATTTGCCCCACACGGAGTGGGTCTACATGGCATTGGTCTTTCCTCGATATTGGCTACAGAAAAGATCATTTTCTACTAATTTCCAAAAAATTCTGATGCGAATAAGATTACAGATTCGAGATTAATAAGAAAATTGCTTACGTTGAATTATAGAACACTGTGTAAACGGATCTCCTGTGAAACCTGATATACATGTACACATTGGTGTGTGACTGAAGACATGACACTCGGCATTTGCTCCACACGATCCAGGGCATGGATCTTTACATTTTTGATTGATACATGCTTTATCGCCAGGACATTCGCTGTTACTGACACATTCAGGTCTACAGTTGGGTGGAGAACCAGTAAAATCAATGAAACAAGAACATGAAGGAGATTGGTTTATAATTTGGCACTGGGCATTAGGTCCACAAGGTGATGGCTGGCATGGATTGACCGGATCTTCTTGAACCACAGCTATTTTCAAAAATAATAACATAAGTTACATACAATGGTGCTTGGCGATTGGAACGGAATAATGACAATTAAGTGAAATTTCATCTTACGAATCGAAGTGCAAGCCCGGAAGGGATCTCCCGTTAGTCCCTGAGGACAGATACATATCGGATTGTGACCGATAACTGAGCATTGAGCTCTGAGGCCGCAGGTTCCGGGGCACGGGTCTTTACATCTTAGATTAATGCAAGCTTCATTTTGCGCACAATCGGAGCTAAGTGTACATTCAGGTCGGCAAGTGGGAGGGCTTCCAATATATCCTTGCACACATTTGCATATAGCTATTCCGTTAATTTCCTGACAGTGACTGTTTGGTCCACATGGCGATGGTGAGCATGGGTTTGTTACGATGTCAGCTAATAAAAAAAGATTGAATGTAATTGTGACATTTCGCAATAAATTGTATCTGTTCTTGTGACTTATATGAGCTTATATGATGGTAAGATTTATTAATATATTCAAGAATGAAGATGGATTTATCGGAGCATAGATACCTTGCACTGGCACACATTGAGCAAATGCATTTCCATTCGTTCCTGGTGGGCAGCTACACATTGGTATATGATTTGTTGTTATGCATTGCGCACCTATTCCACAAGTACCTATGCATGGATCTAAACATTTGTTACGGATGCAGGCTCTGTCGCGGGAGCAATCATAATTTACAACACATTCTGGTCGGCATCCGCTATGAGGATCGCCGTAGTATTCTTGGATACAGGTGCAGCTGCCTTCTTGGCAAATCGCATTAGACCCACATGGTGAAGGGTTACATAAGTCCACTACTGAGGGAGTCTCATCGGCTATAAGAGATAAATCTATTGAAAATCCGTCGAAAAGAAACGTTTTGCAAAAAAAGGATTCTAGAAATATTCGGCAAAGTCTGATTGAAAGATTATTATCTTAAAGCTAGGCTTACAAAGTGGTCTTTTGGGTACGCAGTTGTTAAACGGATCTCCCGTGTAACCTTCGGGGCATGTGCAAATCGGGGTATGTTTTACAACGTCACATCTCGCTCCTAAACCACAAGATCCTGGACATGGGTCTCTACATTTTTCCCGAATACATGCCATGTTGCTAGTACATTCTGGATTTATTGTACATTCGGGTCTACAGTTTGGCGGCGTTCCTATGTAGGTAGGTAAGCAGGAACAAGACGGTGTCTCGCCAATATTACGGCACTGAGAATACGGACCACAGGGCGAGGGTAGGCATGGATCCCTTTGAACGAGTGGTTGATGATCGATCGTTGGACCTACAAGAATTTCAGACAGTTAAAACTCGTGTCCCATTTGTTGAATTAATTTCGATCCTTACGTGGAGTGGGAAAGCAAGATGAAAACGCGTCTCCGGTAAAGCCTTGTCGACAGGTACATATGGGACTGTGGTTTATAACTCTGCAGTTGGCATTACGTCCACAAGGATCTGGGCATGGGTCAACACATTTCTGATTGACGCAAGCTCTATCCGTGGGACATTCTGAGCTCACGACACATTCTGGTCTACAACTGGGTGGTGAACCACTATACGTTGGTGAACAAGAACAGACGGCTTGACCATTATTTTCGCGACATACGCTGTTTGGCCCACAAGGTGAAGGGTAACACGGATCAGTCTGATCGGCTTGGGGAACTGTGACAAAATTTACAAAAATAGTAAATAATTTCATTTTAGTTGTATGGACTACCTAGCTGATTATCGTTTTGCGTAGACGTACTTTTGTCTGGTTGTCTACCACAGTAGCCAAATGGATCTCCTGTGAATCCAACATTACATATGCAGGATGGTAGATGGTTTATTACTTGGCACTCTGCATTTTGACCACAAGTTCCTGGACATGGATCTTGACACTTCGAACGAATACATGCTTTGTTTGGCGCACAGTCTGAATTAATTACACATTCAGGGCGACAACCTTCATACGGGTTCCCGATATAGTCTGGTAAACAAGAACATGCTCCTGCGCCATTTCTCTCCGTGCAAATAGCATTGGCGCCGCATGGAGACGGAGTACATGGCAATGGAATCGCGATAGGTTGATCTAAAATAAATCACGAGGGTTTTTAATAAATTTACCATCCATAAACCATACGCTTTTCTCATATTTATATGCTTACTTTGTTGAAATATGCACTGTGTGAATGGATCTCCCGTATACCCTACGGTACAGATGCACATTGGCGTATGGCTAACTACCCTGCATTCGGCATTTGCCCCGCAAGATCCTGGACATGGATCTTTACATTTTTGATTGATGCAAGAAAGCCGACTAGAACACTCGCTATTGCTAACACATTCAGGTTTACAATTTGGAGGAGATCCAATGAATTCTGGTAGGCAAGAGCATGATGGGGAATCATTGATGACTTGGCACTGGGCATTGAGTCCGCAAGGTGATGGGCGGCACGGGTCTACCTCAGCGATAGGAGTTTGTACTAAAATTATTTATCATTATGTTTATGCAGCCCAGACTATGCAATATGGAAAGCTTGAAAGTGAGAACTGGGTTCTTACGTATTTGTGAGCATCTGATAAACGGATCACCCGTCAAATGCTGAGGACAACTACAAATGGGATTGTGATTTATGACTTGGCATGTAGCACCTATTCCGCAAGTGCCTGGGCACGGGTCTTTGCATTTTTGGTTCATGCATGCTTCGGCTTGAGCACAATCTGTGCTCACGATACATTCAGGTCTGCATGTGGGAGGGCTCCCAATAAATCCAAGAACACATGTACAGACTGCCAAACCATTAACTTCTCTACATTGGCTATTGGGCCCGCATGGCGTTGGATTGCAGGGATGTGTTACTATAGGATCTATTAAAGTATTCAATATTTAAAATCAGAATCTAGTATGTTCAAGGGAAAATATAGTTGTCAACGTTGGAGGACATAATCATACCCCTGAATGGTGTGCATGTTACAAATGCATTGCCTGTCATTCCTGCTGGGCAACTGCACATGGGAACATGGTTGAAGACGTTGCATTGCGCATTTTGACCACAAGTACCAGGGCAAGGGTCTATGCATTTATTATTCTTGCAAGCCTTATCCAACGAGCAATCTGTATTGAGAACACATTCTGGTCGGCACCCCGAATAGGGATCTCCTTGATATTCTGCAAGGCATGTACATAAACCATCACGGCATTGAGCATTTGGTCCACAGGGTGATGGATTGCAAGGGTCTGTCTCATCAAGTACAGGTTCTGAAAACATAGGCTCTCAGAGTATTTTTTTTTTCTCAAATGTGACTCGTGTCCTGTCGCCACCATACAGGTATATTATTTAATAGATTGTGATTATTCTTTCTTACGTGGTGGTTTGAGATAACAGCTACTAAATGGATCTCCAGTGTAACCTTCAGGGCAAGTACACATCGGAGTATGACTAATTACTGCACACTGAGCACCTATACCACAAGAACCAGGACAAGGATCTCGACATTTTTCTCTAATGCAAGCAGTACTGCTCGTGCAATCAGGATTTATGGTGCACTCAGGTCTACAGTTTGGTGGACTACCAATGTAAGTTGGTAAACAAGAACATGAAGGTGAACCTCCAATGTCACGACATTCTGCATGCGGCCCACATGGGGAGGATGCACATGGATTTTGAATTGGAACATGGCTTAGTGGTGGTGCTGAAATATATTGATTCATTGAATTGTGCCTTAGGTGTAATGTGATAACATATTATAGACATTGAAAATTTCAGCCGCTTACGTGGAGTAGGGAAGCATCGCGTGAACGGATCACCAATGTAGCCTTGCTTACAGGCACATATGGGACTATGATTCAAAACCTCGCAATTTGTGTTCAACCCACATGGGCTAGGGCATGGGTTTACACATTTCTGATTAACACATGCTTTGTTGGTTGGACATTCGGAACTCACGACACATTCAGGCCTACATCCTGGCGGACTTCCTGTATATTCGGGAAGGCACGAGCATACAGCTTGGCCATTTGAAACGCGACATTGACTGTTCGGGCCACAAGGCGATGGATTGCATGGGTCAGTTGGATCTTCTTGTACGGCTACAGGCAAATATTAAATTGTTAATATTCTTCTGGAGAAGACTTGGCGATGAAATATGCGATTTAGAGAATATTACCAGGTTGTTGTGTTGGACTACAATAACGGAATGGATCTCCGGTAAATCCAGAAATACATGTACACGAAGGTAAATGATTTATCACTTGACACTCGGCGTTTTGAGCACAAGTACCAGGACAAGGATTCTGACATTTTGATCTAATGCAAGCGAGGCTTGAGACACAGTCTGAGTTGACTACACATTCTGGACGACATCCTTCGTAAGGATTTCCAATATACTCTGGCAAGCATGTACACGATCCAACATGGTTCTGTTCTCTACAAATAGCGTTCGAACCACACGGAGAAGGTGTACATGGAGATATGTTATCAAATATTGGATCAGCTGTAGAAAAATATTCACATTTAGTAATGAAATCAGGAAATTATTAAGGAAATTCATGCCCAACTATTGGGTGCGTAAGTTAGACTTACGTTGTTTGACACTACACAGAGTAAATGGATCGCCAGTGTAGCCTGTGCTACAAACGCACATTGGTGTGTGACTGACTACTCGGCATTCTGCATTTGCACCACATGAACCTGGGCAAGGGTCCTTACACTTCTGATTAATGCATGCCAAATGACTAGAGCATTCGCTGTTACTAACACATTCGGGTCTGCAGTTTGGCGGGGATCCTGTAAACTCTGGCAGACAGGAGCAAGATGGTGATTCATTGATCACTTGACACTGAGCATTCGGACCACAAGGAGATGGTTGACATGGATTTATATGTGGCACCGGTGTATCAACTGTACATGAAAAGTTCACACAGAACATAAATGTTAATTTCATTGATAGCTTTGGATTTTAATAAACGATGCTATCTATCTATTCAGAAACATGTGGTTCAATAATATTCTTACGTATTATTTCACATCTGACGAATGGATCGCCGGTGTATCTTGGAGGACAGCTACATATGGGATTGTGATTATTAACTTGGCATTGGGCTCGAAGACCACAAGTACCAGGACATGGGTCGATGCATTTTTGATTACTGCATGCCTCGTTTCTCTCACAATCTGAGCTTACTACACACTCCGGTCTACAAGATGGAGGGCTTCCCATATATCCAGGAACACAAGAACATACTGCTTGTCCGTTTATCGTGCGACATTGACTATTCGGCCCACAAGGCGATGGATTGCACGGATTTGACACAATTGGATCTATGATGAAGTTATACAAGTTATATAAAAAATATGTAGGTACGTTAATATTTGGAAGAATGATGAAATTACCTCTGACTTCGGAGCATAGTACGAATGCATTTCCATTTGTTCCTGGGGGACAACTGCACATAGGAACGTGGTTGTACACGTTACATTGTGCATTTTGTGCACAAGTGCCAGGGCAGGGATCAATACATTTGTTACGTACGCAGGCTCTATTCAGTGGACATTCTATATTGAGGATACATTCAGGTCTACAACCTGCATAAGGATCTCCTTGATATTCTGATAGACAGGTACATATGCCTTGGTTGCATTCAGCGTTTGGTCCGCATGGAGAAGGATTACATGGGTCAGGTTCCACAACGTCGGCTACTATAAGTATAAATATATAATGTAGTCTCTGGGTCGAGCTATTTGATTTGAAAAAAGGTGTATCAGCTGTGAATGGATGTATTCTTACTTGGTGGTTTGGGGTAACAATTGCTGAAGGGATCCCCCGTATATCCGTCAGGGCACGTACATGTCGGAGTATGATTGATAACGCTACATTGAGCTCCTATACCACAGGACCCTGCACAAGGATCGCGACACTTTTCTCGCATGCATGCTTTATTGCTTGGGCAATCAGGGTTTATAGTACATTCCGGTCTACAATTGGGTGGGCTGCCAATGTAATTTAACGAACAAGAGCAAGAGGGTGACCCCCCGATATCCCGACATTCTGCGTAAGGCCCACATGGCGATGGTACACATGGGTTTTGTACTATAACGACTTCCGGAAGAGGTTCTATAACAAGGAAGATGCAAATTTGAAAAATTGTTGGATAATTGGAAGTTAAATATCAACATGAATCTGGAGATTGCAATTTCAATCATCTTCTCGTATTCAAAAGCTACTGAGAAGTATTCTGGTTTTTAGCTGAAGGCTACTTTCAAAGGGCTGATAACTTTATTTCCCTCGCGATGAGGTGAAAATATACTGCTTTACTTCACACGAAAATTCTGCGGTCTTACTTGGAGTAGAGAAGCATCGAGTAAATGGATCTCCAGTGTATCCTGGTTTGCAAGCACATATGGGACTGTGACTCGACACTTCGCAATTGGTATTCAAACCGCATGGATTAGGGCATGGATTGGCACACTTCTGATTGATACAGGCTCTGTTGGGCGGACATTCTGAGCTGACGACACACTCGGGTCGACAACCTGGTGGACTCCCGATATATTCTGGGAGACACGAGCAAACACCTTGGCCATTGACTTCACGGCATTGACTATTCGGCCCACATGGTGAGGGGTTGCAAGGATCTCTAGGATCGTCTTGTATTACTGTTGGATAATATCTCATTTTTAATACTGTTCTATTGCGATTAGCGAAAAAACAGTATAGAGCATAACAAGTTTTACCAGGTACTGGTGTTGGATGACAATAACGGAACGGATCCCCAGTAAATCCAGGTACACATGTGCACGTAGGCAGATGATTGATAACTTGGCACTGTGCATTTTGGCCACATGTTCCAGGACAAGGATTCTGACATTTAGAACGAATGCAAGCCAGATTTGATACACAATCGGAATTAACCACACACTCTGGGCGACATCCTTCGTATGGATTACCAATATGCTCTGGTAAGCATGTACAGGATCCTACAGCATTCTGTTCTTTACAAATAGCATTGGAACCACAGGGAGATGGCGTGCAAGGGGACACCGGTTCGAATATCGGATCGGCTGTTGAAGAAGGTAGATATTTTCATTATTCAATAATTGGACTCAAAACATTATGATTTCAAAAAGCATTATGCTTACATTCTTTGAAAATACATTGGGTGAAAGGATCACCGGTATAACCAATAGTACACACACACATTGGTGTATGACTGACGACACGACATTCTGCATTGGCACCGCAGGAACCTGGGCAAGGGTCTTTACATTTCTGATTAATGCATGCTAGATGTGTTGAACATTCACTATTACTGACACATTCTGGTCGACAATTTGGTGGTGATCCCGTAAACTCTGGGAGGCATGAACACGAAGGTGAGTCATTGATCACTTGGCATTGAGCATAAAGGCCGCAGGGTGTTGGCTGGCACGGATTTACATGAATCACTGGTGTATCTACTGCAGATAAATATTGACAATGTATTAAACTACTTCTGCATGAATAGAAGTCTTCGATGCGGGTTTCAGATTTGAAAATACGAGCTTTTAACATCTTTAAGTATGCTTACTGATTTGTTCGCATCTGACGAATGGATCACCGGTGTATCTTGGAGGACAGCTACATATGGGATTGTGATTATTAACTTGGCACTGAGCTCGAAGACCACAAGTACCAGGACATGGGTCGATGCATTTTTGATTACTGCATGCCTCGTTTCTCTCACAATCTGAGCTTACTACACATTCGGGTCTACAAGATGGAGGGCTTCCCATATATCCAGGAACACAAGAACATACTGCTTGCCCGTTTATCGTGCGACATTGACTGTTAGGTCCACAAGGCGATGGATTGCATGGGTCTGATACGATGGGATCTGTGATGAAATTATAAAGATATTGATGTATTTGAAAGGATTGATGTATTTGAAAAAAATAATTCAAACAACCGTTAAATTACCTCTGGCGGGAGAGCACATAACAAATGCATTTCCATTTGTTCCTGGAGGGCAACTACACATAGGCACGTGATTGTATACGTTACACTGTGCATTTTGTGCACAAGTACCAGGGCAGGGATCAATACATTTATTACGTACGCAAGCCCTATTCAGTGGACATTCTATATTGAGAACGCATTCGGGCCTACACCCTGCATAAGGATCTCCTTGGTATTCTGGTAAACAAGTACATATGCCCTGATTGCACTCAGCATTTGGTCCACAAGGAGAAGGATGACATGGGTCAAGTTCCACAGGGTCTGCTACTGTAAGTATGAATTGATAACGTAGACATTGGCTTAAATAGTGTCATAATTCGCAGAAGACGTAGTGAGCTGTGAAAAGATTTATCCTTACTTGGTGGCGTTGGGTAGCAATTGCTGAAAGGATCGCCTGTATATCCATTGGGGCAAGTGCATGTCGGAGTATGATTAATAACACTACACTGAGCTCCTATACCACACGAACCCGCACACGGATCCCGACACTTTTCTCTCATACATGCTTTATTGCTTGGACAGTCAGGATTTATGGTACATTCTGGTTTGCAATTTGGTGGGCTGCCAATATAATTTAAAAGACATGAGCAGGAAGGTGATCCCCTTATGTCACGGCATTCAGCGTAAGGTCCACACGGAGATGGGACACATGGGTTTCGCTCTGGCTCTATATTTGGAAGAGGTTCTGGAGAAGAAGGAAGAGATTTTGAAACATGCTTCGAAAATGAAATCTGGTCGTATATCAAATAGAACGTATTAGACTATCTAATAATAATCTAGTGCGTGACTGCCTGTTTAACTGTTTTCACATTCTTACTTGGAATCGGGAAGCATCTGCTGAATGGATCTCCAGTATGTCCCTGTTTACAGGCACATATTGGACTGTGATTGGAAACCTCACAGTTAGTATTCAGACCACACGGTGCCGGACATGGATTGACACATTTCTGATTAATACAAGCTCTGTTGGTGGGACATTCTGAGCTGACAACACATTCGGGCCGACAACCTGGTGGACTTCCAATGTACTCAGGAAGACACGAGCACACACCTTGGCCATTGACTTCGCGACATTGGCTATTCGGCCCACATGGTGAGGGATTGCATGGATCTCTAGGATCGTCTTGTATTACTGTTGGATAATGTCTTATGTTTGATACTGTTCTGTTGAGATTAGTTTCAAAATGATATGGAGTAGGTCCAGAAAATTTTACCAGATACTGGTGTTTGGTGGCAATAACGGAATGGATCTCCAGTAAACTCAGGTAGACAGGTACACGAAGGCAAGTGATTTACAACCTGACATTGTGCATTTTGGCCACAAGTTCCAGGGCAAGGATTTTGACACTTAGACCGAATGCAAGCGAGGCTTGAGACACAGTCTGAGTTGACTACACATTCTGGACGACATCCTTCGTAAGGATTTCCAATATACTCTGGCAAGCATGTACAAGATCCAACATGGTTCTGTTCTCTACAAATAGCGTTCGAACCACACGGAGAAGGTGTGCATGGAGATATGTTATCAAATATTGGATCAGCTGTAGAAAAATATTCACATTTAGTAATGAAATCAGGAAATTATTAAGGAAATTCATGCCCAACTATTGGGTGGGTAAATTAGACTTACGTTGTCTGACACTACATAGAGTAAATGGATCGCCAGTGTAGCCCGTGTTACAAACGCACATTGGTGTGTGACTGACTACTCGGCATTCTGCATTTGCACCACACGAACCTGGACACGGGTCCTTACACTTTTGATTAATGCATGCCAAATGACTGGAGCATTCACTGTTACTAACACACTCGGGTCTGCAGTTTGGTGGAGACCCTGTGAACTCTTGTAGACAAGAGCACGACGGTGCGTCATTGATCACTTGACATTGAGCATTGGGGCCGCAAGGTGATGGTTGACATGGATTAACTTTGACAATTGGAGTATCCGCTATATGAGAAGAAAGTAGTTGTGTCATGACAAGATATTTCTGATTTTCAATACCAAAGTAAAACATGTTTAGCAATGTCTAATTGCAACAGAGAGTTTCAATAGTTTAACCAGAAGAGATATGTAGACGAAGTGAAAATGACAATTTGTCAAAGTATGAGAGATGTAAAACACTATGTCAATCATGAAATTTAAGATTTCGAGTATTGTCCAAATGGATTAAAATATGATTAATTTGAAATTGACTTGGATTGCTATAATTTTAATTCAAGAATCTCAAGGCACACTGATATTTTTCGGTAACTGGATTATTAGATTGCTACTGAGGCTACGATTATACTGTTTATGAATAATCCTTACGAATTGGTGTACATCTGACGAACGGATCACCAGTGTATCTAGTTGGGCAGCTGCATATGGGGTTGTGATTACTGACTTGACACTGGGCTCTGATACCACATGTTCCAGGACATGGATCGATACATTTTTGATTACTACAAGCTTGATTTCTGGGACAGTCCGAACTAACAGTACATTCAGGTCTACAGGATGGTGGGCTTCCTATATACCCAGGCACGCATGAACATACTGCCTGTTGATTTATTACTCGGCACTGACTGTTGGGACCACACGGTGAAGGATTGCATGGATTTTCCACAATCGGATCTATAAATGGAATATAATGAAAGCAATACGAACGAGGGTAATAAAGCTTTTCAGTGAGAAAGTTTGTACCTCTCGCAGGAGAACATACAACGAAGGCATTTCCGCTCATTCCTGATGGACAGCTACACATTGGAACGTGATTATATACATTGCAGATAGCATTTTCACCACAAGTACCAGGGCACGGATCGTTACATTTATTTCGCACGCAAGCTCGATTAAGAGGACAATCTGTGTTCAAAACACATTCTGGGCGGCAACCAAAATACGGATCTCCATTGTATTCTGGCAAACATGTGCAAGTCCCTGCATCGCATACAGCATTCGACCCACAAGGGGACGGATTGCAAGGATCTGTGTCGGTTGCTTGAATTACTGTAAACATATTTCGTTAATACTTGTTCATCTCTATGCATTGATAGTCCCATGGGATAAGTCTCTAATTCTTACTTGGTGGTTTTGGGTAGCAATTAGTGAAAGGATCACCAGTATAGCCATCAGGACAAGTGCATGTTGGTGTATGGTTGATTACGCTACACTGAGCACTAATCCCACAAGAGCCAGGACACGGATCCCGACACTTTTCTCGCATACATGCTCTATTACTCGAACAGTCTGGGTTTATGATACATTCTGGTCGGCAATTAGGTGGGCTGCCGATGTAATTTGCAAGGCAAGAACAGGATGGGGATCCACCAATGTCACGACACTCTGCATAAGATCCACAGGGGGAAGGTATGCAAGGATTTTTTGGTTGAACATATGTTGGTTCAGGCTCTGTAAGATAATGGATGGTGCTAATCATATTTCTACCTAAATGTTGACAACGGGCAACGAAAAGAGTATGTGATCTTACTTGGAATTGGGAAACATCTGGTAAATGGATCTCCAGTGTGTCCAGGCTTGCAAGCACAAATCGGGCTGTGAATTGAAACCTCACAATTGGTATTCAAACCGCATGGACTAGGGCATGGATTAACACATTTCTGATTTATGCACGCTCTGTTTGTCGGACATTCGGAGCTCACAACGCATTCTGGCCTACATCCAGGTGGGGTTCCTCTATACTCAGGGAGACACGAACAAACCGCTTGTCCATTACTAACACGGCATTGGCTGTTTGGCCCGCAGGGCGAAGGGTTACATGGATCTTGTGGATCAGCTTCAACTACTGCAAGATTTAGAGAATCAGAAATACCTATTACTAATGATAAAATGAATTCGTGATATTGATTGAAAATAAATGTGATATGTGTGAAAAGATGAAATCATGTTACATTTATCAGAAACATATATATATATATATATATATATATATATATATATATATATATATATATATATATATATATAGAAATGATGGACTAAAGTTATTAATTTCAATCTTGTTAAGTACCTTTATCAAAAAATTATTTCATAAAAATTAGGAGTGAATTATTATTGTGACTTTTGTTATGTTTAGCCTCGTATCGCGAATACCATGTATTATTTATTAGATCCTGAGTGCAGGGTTTGTCATTTGATCTAGAAATACGCTTGACCTCAGATATAATATATAGTTTTAGTCTTTGTTGTGCTCTTTATTTCTCTAATTAGTACTGACTGGTAGTCTTCAATTTGGTTATTACTTATTAAAGTGTTATTTGTTACTTAAGCCCATTTAATTTTTCCTGTGTGTGACGGAACACTTACTTATCGGTTGATGGGGGTGACAATAACGGAATGGGTCTCCTGTGAATCCTGGTACGCATGTGCAACTAGGTAAATGGCTAATTACTTGACATTCAGCGTTTTGGCCACATGTTCCTGGGCAGGGGTTTTGACATCTAGACCGTATGCATGCTAGACTTGATACACAATCTGAATTTATTGTACATTCTGGACGACATCCTTCGTAAGGGTTACCGATGTATTCAGGTACGCAAGTACACGAGCCCACATTGTTCTGTTCTTTGCAAATGGCATTTGAACCACAAGGTGATGGCGTGCAGGGAGAAAGTTTTTCACTAATAACTGGATCAGCTAGAATCGTGTAAAATGGAATAAGTTTTCGCCAGTTCCATAAACGTATTATAGTGTTAGATACATGAAAAAACCTCTTTTATCAAAATTATTCTTACGTTGTCGGATGTTACATTGAGTGAAAGGATCACCGAAGTAACCTGTGGTACAAACACACATAGGCGTATGGCTCACCACACGACATTCAGCATTAAAACCACATGAACCTGGACAAGGATCTTTGCATTTCTGATTAATACATGCCAAGTGACTAGAGCATTCACTGTTACTGACACATTCTGGTCTGCAGTTTGGTGGCGATCCAATAAATTGTTGTGAACAGGAACACGAAGGAGTGTCGTTAATTACTTGACACTGAGCATTTGGACCGCAAGGAGATGGTTGACATGGATTCACAGGTTCGACCTCGGTTAACACTGAGAAATACAATAAGGTGAAACAATGTTTGCTATCAATTGATGGCAATGAAAAATCGATCAGGTTCTTACAGATGAATTCACATCTCAGGAATGGGTCACCAGTGTAACCCGAAGGACAGCTGCATATTGGATTGTGATTAACAACTTGGCACTGAGCTCTGAGACCACATGTCCCAGGGCAAGGATCAATACATTTTTGGTTACTGCAAGCTTCGTTTCTTCCGCAATCTGAGCTGACCACACATTCGGGTCTACATGATGGAGGGCTTCCAATATAACCAGGAACACATGAGCACACGCCTTGCCCGTTTACATGACGGCACAAGCTATTAGGGCCGCATGGTGACGGATTGCATGGATCCAAAACGTCCAATTCTACGATGAACAGCAGTAGTTAGAAAACATCTTACCGAGTGAGAATTTGACTAATATTTTTCATACCTTTTATAGGTGAGCAAAAAACAAAGGCATTTCCGGACATTCCTATCGGACAGCTACACATGGGAACATGATTGTAAACGTTGCATAGGGCATTTCCCCCACATGTACCAGGGCAGGGATCAAAGCATTTATTATTTCCACAAGCTCTATTCAAAGGACAATCTGAGTTAAGGACACATTCGGGTCGACAGCCTGAGTAGGGATCTCCTTGGTACTCCGGTAAACATTTACAAATACCATTGTTACAGTCGGCATTTGGTCCACAAGGAGACGGATTGCATGGGTCTCTTTCAACTACTACTGTTGCTGTAATATGATAATAGAACGTTAACTTTTGATCAAGGTCATATTCTGGGAGACAGAGCTTAAGTTTTTCTTACGTAGTTTGGGATAGCAGTTATTGAATGGATCTCCGGTATACCCATCTGGGCAAGTGCACATCGGTGTATGATTTATAACGTTACATTGAGCTCCTATTCCACACGATCCAAGACAAGGATCTTTACATTTTTCTCTGATGCAAGCTCGGCTACTCGGACAGTCTGGATTTATCGTGCACTCAGGCCTGCAGTTTGGTGGACTACCGATATAATTTAATATACATGAACAAGAGGGTGAACCTCCAATATCACGACATTCAGCATTTTGACCACAAGGTGAAGGTACACATGGATTTATCACTGGATCTCTCTCTGGAATAGGTTCTGAAAGAGGATTGGAACAATTTGTTTCACATGTTTACATGAAAATGCATCATAAATAGTGAGAAAATCAGAGGAATCGGCTTACTCGGAATTGAGAAGCATCTCGTAAATGGATCGCCGGTGAAACCTTGTTTGCAAGCACAAATCGGACTGTGATTTAAGACTTCACAATTCGTGTTTAATCCACATGGTCCAGGGCACGGATTGACACATTTTTGTTGGATGCATGCTCTGTTTAAAGGACATTCCGAGCTCACTACGCATTGAGGTCGGCAACCCGGTGGGCTCCCAATATATTCGGCTTGACAAGAACATACAGCTTGGCCATTAACAACACGGCATTGACTGTTTGGCCCACAAGGTGATGGGTTACACGGATCCACAGGATCATCTACTACCACTACAAAATAGTATAAGAAATTGTAGACTAAAGTATTGAAAGTTACGATCTATAAACTGAATTCAAAGATATTATATCTAATTACCAGGCTGTGTTACATGACAATAACGGAATGGATCTCCAGTGAAGCCAGAAATACATGTACAAGAAGGTAGATGATTTACAACTTGGCATTCAGCATTTTGACCGCACGTTCCCGGACAAGGATTTTGACATTTAGATCGAATACATGCAAGAGTAGACGAACAATCAGAATTGATCACACATTCTGGCCGGCAACCTTCGTAAGGATTTCCAATGTATTCAGGTAGACAAGTGCAAGACCCAACTCCATTTTGCTCTTTACAAATGGTGTTTGAACCACACGGAGAAGGAGTACATGGAGTGAGATGATCAGTAACCACAGAAGCTAGGGGGAAAGTAAAATTTTCTGAGTAATTGAGCCTCAAATTTCGAAGAATAAAATTTGACAAGAATTAATTTCTGAGCTTACATTGTTTTAAGCATTGTGTGAATGGATCTCCAGTAAAGCCAAGAATACACACGCACATTGGTGTATGACTAACGACTCGACATTCAGCATTGCTGCCACATGAGCCTGGACAAGGATCTTTGCATTTCTGATTGATACATGCCAAATGGCTACTGCATTCGCTGTTACTTATGCATTCTGGTTTACAATTTGGCGGAATACCTATGTATCCTTGAAGACATGAGCATGAAGGTGAGTCGTTAATTACTTTGCACTGAGCATTGGACCCACAAGGGGATGGCTGACAAGGGTCTACTCGAATAGGGTCATTCTCACGTGCTGAGGAGAAAAGAAATGAAGATTCGATTATAATTTTTTAGATAAACAGTTCAATTGTTAAGGAAATAGCGATTCTTACGTTTTGGTATGCATCTCACGAACGGATCGCCAATATAAAGTTCCGGACAGGTACAGATTGGATTGTGATTAATAACTTCGCACTTAGAACTGATACCACAAGAGCCAGGGCATGGATCTTTGCATTTCTGGTTACTACATGCTTCGATTAACGAACAATCAGAGCTCCTGGTACACTCGGGTCTACAAGAGGGTGGGGCACCAATATACCCGGGTACACACGTGCAGACTGCTTGCTCATTAATTTTCCGACAAATACTATTTGGACCGCAGGGACTGGGCTGGCATGGATTCGTCTCTATGGGGTCTGTATGTGAAAACATAAGTTTATACAAGATATTCTGCCGAAACTGATATATTCCTCAATACTGCATCTAACTCAATAATTTGATATTTCCGATATCACTCCAGTTAAATAAATCGATGATTCTTTCCGCAAATACATAAGACGTTTTTCTGACAGGAGTTTGAAAACAGTATGAAGCTGTGATGTAAGATTACATGCATTTTTTCCGGAGTCACAAGGTTCGTAGATTTTGATTTTATTTGAAAATTAGAAACAAAAATTCTCTGCGAATCAGCCGTTAAAATTTTATGGCTATCATATCAGTTTTTCATTCTGCAAATCCTCATCATTTTCATAGTCTTACTTCAGTTGTTACGACGTACCTTTGAATGGTAAGCAAAGTACAAAGGCATTTCCTGTCATTCTTTCGGGGCAGCTGCACATGGGAACATGATTGAATACAACACATCGAGCCATTTGCCCGCATGTTCCTGGACATGGGTCGATGCATTTATTACGAATACATGCTGTTTCTCGTGAGCAATCTGTATTCAGAACACATTCTGGACGACATTCATAATATGGATCACCCTGATATTCGGGTAAACATCTACAATTTCCATTGTCACATACAGCGTTAGGGCCACATGGAGATGGATTGCACAAATCACGAACCGCTGGTTCAGCTAAAAGGAAGAATAATTCGGGTTTGGACACTAGTTATATGAAAGGTTGAAATATATCAACTGTGTGATATTCTTACTTGGAGGTGGTGGTTTTGGATAGCAACTACTGAAAGGATCTCCTGTATAGCCTTCAGGACAAGTGCACATTGGGACATGATTACGTACATTGCATAAAGCTGTACTACTGCACGATCCTAAGCACGGATTTTTACATTTTTCATTTATACAAGCCAAGTTCATAGAACATTCTGAATTGACCCTACATTCGGGTCTGCAATTTGGTGGGGCTCCAATATATGTCGATAAACAGGAGCAAGACGCCGAGCCCCTAATATTGCGACATTCAGAATATAATCCGCAAGGAGAAGGAACGCATGGGTCAATGTCAATTTGTTGTACAAGCACAGTTTCTGAAATATAATATTTCGTAGTTTAAAGTAGATTACCAAGTGAATGTAGTAAATTTTTTCCGCAAATAATCTTACGTGGCAGTGGGAAGCATCTGGTGAAAGGATCTCCTGTATATCTAGGAATACAACTGCAAATGGGGCTGTGGTGAATTACTTTGCATTCTGTATTCAATCCGCAGGGTTCTGGGCAAGGTGATATGCATTTTTGATTGACACATGCCAATGTTGGAGAACATTCGCTGTTTACCACACACTCTGGCTTACAATTCGGTGGACTTCCAATGTATGTTGGCAAACAGGAGCAAACACCCTGACCATTTATATCTCGGCACAGACTATTTGGACCACAGGGTGATGGGTAACATGGGTCTACTTCAATTATCACAGCTATAGTGTAAAACACGTTTAAACATTGACTGTAAACAGTTTCAGAAATTTTTAACATCAATTTTTGAGTGAAAAAAGGTCTTACGATCCTGCTGGTGTGGGACACAGTATCTGAAGGGATCACCTGTGTAACCCGAATTGCAGTTACAAGTCGGTAGGTGATTAACGACATTACATTGTGCATTTAAGCCACATGTTCCAGGGCACGGATCCTTGCACTTGGAGTTGACACAAGCCATATTTGACATGCAGTCTGAGTTTGATACGCACTCAGGGCGACAGGCTTCGTAGGGATTTCCTACATAGTCTGGGAGACAGGAGCATGATCCAGCGCCATTATATTCACGGCAAATAGCATTTGAGCCACAGGGAGACGGATCACATGGTTTCCTAATTTCTGTATGGGGCTCTACTGCAAAGAAAATATACTCGAAAATGTATAACTTCATATACCGACTACCTAATGGGTTACTCAGTGATTATGTTTTAGTACAAAATGAACGGCACCGCAGTTAATAGCATCATCAGTTCACTAGATATAAGTGTCACATATTTGTGCAGGGGTCATTTCCTTAATGCTATGTGAGGCGTTGTGTACATCTGAGTTGGTCAGACTTATATAACGTGCTTACGGAGTGCATTGTGCAGGGTGGACAGAAAAACGCTATGAAACTCTCTCTTCTACAGATAAGAGTCATAGGTCAGCGACTGTTATTTATTCTTATTTTTGGTGGTAATTGCTTCGGGGGATTAAGAATTTTGTTCTTTTCTGACCAACTTCGCATGTATTTTATGTTATATTTCATTAATAGTGGCAGTTTAAGTAGGCATTCACTCCAACAGCTTTGTTAAAGTGCTTGTTAGCTCTATATCCATGTATAATAATAGCTCCGATAATGGTTGTTCATTTTCTACAGCTTGGATTTAATCGTGTATTGGGATTAGGGCAGTTTTTTTGCAGTGCAAAATGTATATAATATAAACTCATAAATTCATTCAACCAATTAGTTTATCGGTGGACCAAAACCAGCATGGGAAAGTTATTCATACGATGGTGCTGTATCATATTGCAGCTGCGATTCATACAGCTGTATGAGGGAGGAACGAAGTTTGGGACCATTCCAGATTTATTTTATTCTCTTAAATTATTTCTCCTATTCTACCCAAGTGTATAAGCGCATGTGTGCATTTGTGTATAGACCCTTCAATTACTTTTATCAAGGACAAATTTGGGGACCATGCATAATCTATTTGTAGATTTGCATAACGAAGAGATTTTTCAAAATTTAGGCATCCATCACATAACATAAGTAAGGGACTTCATCATTATGAGAATGATATCTCGTAAGTAGGTTGGATATGTTATAAAAAGATAAGTCAGGAATATATTCCCATATGATAACGCATGTAAGTATAAGAAATATCATTTCCAATATTCAAACACAAGTGTTGTAATATTTTTCAAGACTGATCATGGGGACATTTAAAATTTTCAATCGGGGAAGTGTCTTCAGCAAATTAATCAAGCAGGCTATAGCCCAACTTGATGAGCTAGAAGCAACCATTTATTGTCGACAACTACGGGATACGCAATCTCCCTGCTGCCTTAAAATATTATTCAAACAGTTTCATTTTCATGCAACATGCTGTATTATGAAAAGTTGCTACTTACCAACTGGATGGCAGCTGCTGAATGGATCACCGGTGAAGTCTTGATGACATGTACAAACGGGTTGATGATTGATTACAGAACACTTTGAATTCAAACCACAAACACCGACACAAGGATCACGACACTTTTGTTGAACACAAGCAAGCTGCGGCGCACACTCTGGATTGATAGTACACTCTGGTCGACAGTTTGGTGGAGTTCCTATGTAGTTCTGGGAGCACGAGCACGCAGGACTCTCTCCACGGATGTGACATTCTGAATTGGGGCCACACGGCGATGGATCGCATGGATTTAGTGGCGGTGGAGGTACTGAAACTGGAGAAAAAATATCTTGATGAAGACTGCATCAAATCGACGAATCTAACGTAATCTATCTACTCGATCATCAACACTATGGGGTTTTCATGAACAGAATATCAGTCTTCATAAAGTACCTGGTACTCGATTGCATCTAATGAATGGATCTCCAGAGTGACCCTCACTGCAGCTGCATATCGGATTATGATTGACAACCAGACATCTTGCATTTTGTCCACAGGTACCTGGGCAAGGATCTAAGCACTTATTTCTCAAGCAGGCTTGAGTCAATGGGCACTCCGCACTGACTATACATTCCGGTCGACAAGACGGAGGACTGCCAATGAAATTTGATTGACAAGAACAGACTGCGTGGTCATTAACAACTTTGCACATACTGTGTGGTCCACATGGTGACGGCGTGCAAGGTTGTTCTGGCGGATCTAAAATAAATAAGATATCTGTTGCGTCAAATTGACTGTATTCGAAATAGCTGTTCAATTCTAATGAATCAAAAAAAATAATAATAACAATAATATGTTTACTATAAATATATTAAACAAAACTTTGCATTTGCAACGTCTTGCATACATGACTGTTATTATTTCATTGTCATCTGAAAGTAATATTTATTTATAATATTTCAATTATGCATACCGTCAATTCGTACATCCGGTCTACATAGGGTGAACGGGTCACCGGTTGTACCAGCTGGACAACTGCACATCGGAGTATGATTGATAACGTCGCAGTGGGCATTTGATCCGCATGTTCCAGAACATGGATCTATACAATGCTGATTAGCACACGATTTGACTCGTGGACAATCAGAATTCATTGTACATTCAGGACGACAGGAAGAGTATGGATCTCCAAAATAATCTTGTAGACACGTGCAAGAACCTCGATGACATTCAGCATTTGGTCCACACGGCGATGGATTACACGGGTCATTAGTCACGTTTCGTTGTTCTGTAGAAGAATGTTCATTTTACAATTATGAGTCATTAAACATAACTAAGGGAAGCAATGCCGATCATAGGGACTAGCAGGGTTGTAAGTTAAAACAATAATGTACGAACCTGTGAATTGTGAGCATAGTGTGAAAGGATCTCCACTAAATCCTTGCTGGCAGAGGCATGTAGGTATGTGATTTTGCACACGGCAATCAGCATTTTGCCCACAAGATCCTATGCAGGGATCTCTGCACTTTTCTGATATACAAGCATTGTTAGAAGAACAGTCTGTATTGACGACACATTCTGGACGACAGTTTGGTGGAGATCCTATGTAATTTTTCGAGCAGGAACAAGCCGCTTGATCACCAATATTTCTGCACTCTGCATATAAGCCACATGGACTTGGCAGGCAAGGATCTCTTGGTAGCGGATCTGCCGGAGGTTCGACTGTGGAAATGGATGATAAAATGAGATTAATAATTGACATCAAATAAATTAATGGCACTATTATCCCAATAATTTAGGTGCACATTTACCTATCTCTCGATAACACCTTGAGAAAGGATCTCCGGTCATTCCTTGTGGACAGCTACAAAGCGGGTTGTGATTTACGACTTGACATCTTGCTCCGATTCCACAAGTACCCGGACAAGGGTCATTACATTTGAATTTATAACACGCACGATCTTGAGGGCATTCAGAATTGACAACGCATTCAGGCCTGCAGTTTGGCGGCGAACCAATGTACAGTTCTTGACAAGTACAAACCGCTTGAGTATTGACCACTCGGCATAAGCTGCTTGGTCCACATGGCGATCGTGCGCACGGATCAGTAACTGTCATTTCTGTAAGATCGGTAAACGTCAATACATGCATTCTCTTTTAATTTGATATTCTATTTCTCGCACAATTCTATATTTAATTTTACCTGTTACTGGTTGGAGTGTGCAGGCTGTGAACGGATCACCGACGTATCCACTCATACAAGTACATGTTGGTATATGGTTGACGACTGAACATTGAGCAAGAGTGCCGCATACACCTGGACAAGGATCTTCGCATTTATTGCGAACACAAGCTTTGTTTGTTGGACAATCTGGACTGAGAATACACTCAGGCTGGCAACCTTCATATGGATTTCCGTAATAATCTGCAATGCAGCTGCATGCACCTGCATTATTACGGCGTTGACAAACCGCATTGGCGCCACAAGGAGATGGTTCACAGGGATTTAAAACTTCATCTGCAGTCACATAAAAAGTGTAAGATATTTGTTCAGCATATTATTGATAATTCAATCAGAAATGAGTTTAGTACATCCAAACTGACCTGGTTTGACTACGCATTGCACAAACGGATTTCCCGTGTACCCGGTAGAGCATGTGCAAGTAACGGCATGATTGACTACATTGCACTCAGCATTTTCTCCGCAAGAACCTGGGCAAGGATCTGTACATTTGGCATTGATGCAAGCTTTGTTGCTAGAACAATCTGGGTTTATAACACATTCCGGACGACATGAAGGTGGGTTGCCAATGTAAGTTGGTAAGCAAGAGCACGCAGGATTGCCTCCGTTGCTTTGACATAATGCATTTGGTCCACACGGTGTAGGATTGCAAGGGTCATCATCTAATTTTGGTCCTGGTGGCACTGCAATGATATATTCGTTAATACGCATGACATGTAAGTGCGATTCAGCAGTTTCCAATCTAAATTATAGCACGTTATTTCCGAGTTCGAATATCAAACTGGATTTTGAATATAATTTTTATATAAATCATTACCTGGGATATCATAACAACTTCTGAAAGGATCTCCGGTCTGCCCCGGAAGACAGCTACATATTGGACTGTGATTTATGACTTCGCATCGAGCATTGAGCCCACATGAGCCCAAGCATGGATCAGTGCATTTTTTGTTGATGCATGCTCTCGTCGACGAGCATTCAGAACTAACAATGCACTCCGGTCGGCATGATGGTGGCGATCCCAAATATCCTTGGAGACAAGAACACACGGCGTGATCCTCGGAATTGCGGCATTGGCTGTTTGGTCCGCAAGGAGATGGTGAACATGGATCGGGATTAGGTGTGACTGCTGAAATATGCAAGCGAGTTATAAATCATAGTATGATCAAATTAAATTTGGATAAATATGCTTTTCGATCTTATACATCATAAAAATTTAGTTTGCTTTGTATATTGAATTCAGCTTTTACGCATTGGTACACAAAATGATGGTAAGTTTTTGATTTGTAGTAAATTGAATTACTTACTACGATCTTCTATGCGACAGCTCACGAAAGGATCTCCAACGTATCCAGTAAGGCAGGAGCATACCGGAATGTGATTTACTATGTCACACTGTGCATTTTGCCCGCAAATACCAGGGCAAGGATCTTTACACTTGTTCCTTAAACAAGATTTATCACGTGGACATTCGGAGTTGAGAATACATTCTGGTCTACAAGCCTCGAATGGATTACCAATAAATTCTGATAAACATTCGCAGTCCCCATTTTTACACAAAGCATTTGGTCCACATGGTGATGGATTGCAAGGATCAGTAATTACTTGTTCTGTGGCTAAAAAGGAAAACAAATTATTGTAAATACATCAGGATGCTGTGTCGACTGTAAATAAAAATAAATGAGTGTTCAATTTACTTGGTGGAATCGGTGAGCACTGTGAAAATGGATCTCCAGTAAATCCTGTGGTGCATGTACACACTGGTATATGATTTAGTACATGACATTCGGCACTAACTCCACAAGATCCTAGACAAGGATCTTGGCACCTTTGATTGATGCAAGCAAGATGACTCTTACATTCAGAGCTCAGAACACACTCAGGTCTGCATTCCGGTGGAAAACCGATATAACTTGGAAGACATGAACATGCAGGATTACCAGATATTATCTGACACTGTGAATTCGGCCCGCAAGGTGATGGTGTACAAGACGGAGGTCTTGGAGTAGGCGGAGTTTCAGTCATTACTAAAATCACAGGTAAGACGTTTGGTTTTATAATAAATACGAATGGATATATTGGTAGTGTTGTGTAATTTACTCTTCTTCTTTTCAAGAAACTTACCATCGAAAGAACATTGGGTGAAAGGGTCTCCCGTGAATCCAGATGGACAGGTGCAAATTGGATTATGGTTCTTCGTAGTGCACTGAGCCCTTAGCCCACACGTATTTGGACAAGGGTCAGAACATTTTTTATTAACACAAGCTAAGTCGACTGGACATTCCGCGTTGACAATGCATTCTGGACGGCATGATGGAGGTACACCGATATATTCTGGTAAGCATATGCATACGGCTTGCTCATTGATGGTACGACATTTACTGTTTGGCCCACAAGGAGATGGCGCACAAGGGTCTTGAGGTGGACGTAAAACTGTAAATGTATTCAAGTTATTACATTATCCTTTCTACTGTTTTCAAAATAGCGCGGATTCCAGATTTGGTTTCAAATCCAAATGTCGCTTACCCTTTTCCTCCAAGCTACAAGCGAAGAACGGATCTCCTGTGTATCCTGTTGGGCAGGTGCAAACAGGAACATGTGCTTCCACGTTACAGATGGATAACGTGCCACAGGTACCTGGGCATGGATCGATGCATTTGAATCCAACGCAAGCCAAATGCGAAGCGCAATCATCATTTGATTCACATTCTCTTCTACAGCCTGTTTGTTTGTCGTAAGGATCTCCAATATAATCTGAAGAGCAAACACATGCGGCAGCTCCATTTCTTTCACGACATTGTGCATTTGGTCCACAAGGTGTTGGCAGGCAGGGATTTATTGGAGTGTATTCGGTAGCTAAAATAATAAGTGGGTTTTGCGTTAATAAACGTTTCGTTGCTGAGATGATTTTATCTAATCATCAACAATCAGCAGCTCAATTACTATCACTTACAAGTTGGAGGAGCTAGGCTACATCCAAAAAATGCATCTCCAACGTAACCATCTGGACACGTGCAGAGCGGTTGATGATTTTGTACCGTGCAGATAGCAAAGGTACCACATGCTCCTGCGCAGGGATCTTTACAGCGTGTATTAATACAAGCTGCAATACTTGGACACTCGGAGTTATCTGTACACTCCGGCTTGCAATTAGGTGGTCTTCCAATAAAGTTCAAAGCACATGAACACGCAGGCTGCGATCCTATAACTCTGCATTGAGAGTTGGGACCACATGGATTCGGAGTGCATGGATTATCCGCCCCTTTGCCAGGTGATGGTGTTGTCACTGAAATAATAATGTATTGAATGTACCATACTGTCTTTCACTTCGATATTGTATAAATTATTGTTCATAAACTCACTTTCAATCTTTGTACAGTACGAAAACGGATCTCCAGTATAACCATTCGAGCAGCTACATATCGGGTTGTGATTTACAACATAGCACTTCGTGTTCTGGCCACATGTCCCTGGACAAGGATCGGCACATTTGTTGTTAAAACATGCTTTATTTTGTTGACATTCAGAGCTGCTTGTACATTCTGGTCTACAGGATGGTGGTGTTCCGATGAATCCGGTTTGGCAAGAGCATACAGCATGGTCATTCAATACACGACAGTTACTATTCGGTCCACAAGGCGATGGTTCGCACGGCATGATATCTTTATAATCGGGAGCTAGGGGAACGAAAAATAATCAATGGTGATCAGACCTTTCAGAATTAAAGCCATAATTCTATGTATATGCAATCCAATGAACACAACTCACTGGTTTCGGGACCACAAGATATTAATGGGTCTCCAGTAAAGCCTGGTGGGCAGGTGCAAGAGGGTGCATGGTTGAAAACTTGGCAAGTTGCACCCTGACCACATGTACTCCAGCAAGGATCAATGCATTTATTATTTAGGCAGGCTTTAGTGCGTTCACAATCAGAATTGGTTACGCATTCAGGTCTACAGCCTGTATATGGGTCTCCGAAATACTCGGGAAGGCAAGAGCATGAACCTGCCCCATTTCTTTCATTACATCGTGCGTTAGCCCCACAAGGCGAGGGGTTGCAGGGAGTTCGAGGATCTTCAGTTGTTATCGGAACTGCAAGAATATTGAATACATAAATCATTAATACTTATAATCGTACTAAATACTTTTAAATTCTTTAGGCACCAAGACGCTTGTTGAATCGTCACTGATGTCTGATAGACCTACCTTCTATTATCAATATACATTCGGAGAATGGATCACCGCTATATCCTGGAGCACAGACGCATACGGGATTGTGCTTGACCACATTACATAGAGTATTGACACCGCAAGATCCTGGACAAGGATCTCTACACTGTACACCTTGACAAGCTAGATTTCCAGGGCACTCTTCATTGATTACACACTCCGGACGACAATTAGGTGCACGGCCGACATAGTTTGGTAAACAGGAACAAGCAGGGAAGCCGTCGATCAGTCGACATTGAGAATTAGGACCACATGGAGATGGCATGCATAAATTTCCTCCTGGTGGCGCAGGCGTTTTAGCTGTGTAAGAATATAGAAAATAGTGAATAGCCCAGATGTGCTTGAATATTGATGAAAAAAAAAATGATGCAATATTTTTTCCTTAAATTTATTACCTTCTTCCTTCGAACATCGGAAAAATGGATCACCCGTATATCCTGTAACGCAACTGCACACTGGATTGTGATTAACGACTTGACAGTTAGTATTTTCTCCGCAGGTCCCTGGACATGGATCCTTGCATGTTTGGCCAATACAAGCCTTGTCTTGAGCACAGTCCGCGCTCACTACACATTCAGGACGACAAGTCGGTGGACTACCTACGTAATTAGGCTGACAAGTGCAAACTGCATGGTCATTGACTGACCGACAATTACTGTAAGGTCCACATGGAGAAGGTTCACATGGTGTTATTGGGTCATGAATCACTGCAATAATTAAATATTATGGTTTAATTTAATTTAATTTAATTTAATTTAATTTAATTTAAATGCATACGAGAACATCTAGTCCAATTCTGCGAATAAATAGTAATGTCGTAGAAATGTAGATCGACATACTTGGCGGCACGTGACAAGATACTGAGGGGTTTCCAGTGTAGCCTGAAAAACAGCTACATGAGGGTTGATGGTTGTAGACTTGACACTGAGCGTTCAGTCCACATGCTCCTGTGCATGGATCCTTGCATTTGTTGTTAATACATGCTTTCGTGTGAACACAGTCAGAATTTTGCACGCATTCTGGCCTACATCCCATGTACGGATCTCCTGTATACTCGGGAAGACAAGTACATGAACCTGCTCCATTACGTTCTTTGCACACAGCATTCGAGCCGCATGGTGATGGGTTACAAGGTTCGGCTGGTGGCTGCTTAATACCTAATGAATATTGAAATTTGTTAAACAACAATTATTCCATGAAAAGATATTTTTCTTGCAGTTATAAAAATCGGTCACAATTCTCATGGATAGAACATACTTTTCTGGTTACATCCAGAAAACGGATCTCCTTCGAAACCCTCATAACAGTGGCACATCGGACGATGATTCTGTACGGTACATCGAGCATTAAATCCGCAGGATCCAATGCACGGATCCAAACACTTCTTTTGCACACAGGCAAGCTGGTTGGGGCAATCTTGATGAATTAAACATTCCGGTCTGCAGTTGGGGGGTGCCCCGAACATTCCACTCAGACAGTTACACACTGGACGAATGCCTTCTACACGACATTGTGCATTTGGTCCACAGGGTGACGGTAAGCATGGGTTTATCGGATCCGGATTTTTCAGCTCTGTAAAAGAATAAAAATTGTAACATTATTAATATAAAAGTAGACATATTCGACCAATAATTTATTTATCGTGATACGTTTAAGTAGTATATTCCAAATCTTGAACTGAAATATAAACCACACCTTTCAAGCACTGCACAAATGGATCCCCGTTATATTGAGGTGGGCAACTACATATCGGGTTGTGATTAGCCACTTGGCAATGGGCATTAAGTCCACACACTCCTGGACATGGGTCGGTACATTTTTGTCCTATGCAGGCAAGATGTTGCGAGCATTCTGAGCTAACCAGACATTCGGGTCGACAAGACGGTGGCGTGCCTTGGTATCCTGGACTGCAAGAACAAACTGCCCGGTCGTTCATGACACGACAAATACTGTACGGTCCGCATGGCGATTGTTCGCATGGATTTTGTGACGGTCCTGGTGCTGAAAACGAATAAAAGTTGTACATAATTACTTATGGACATGTAAACCTGATATCGCACACTATCTATAGTTTTGTGGATATTTTAGTGCAAGAACTCACGAGTAATTTCAAATTTACAGCCTTGGAAAGGATCACCAGAGTATCCCCTTGAACAGGAACATACTGGTATATGATTAATGACTTCACATTCTGCGTTTGGACCGCATACACCTGGACATGGATCTCGGCAGTGCTGATTCAAGCATGCTGAACGACTTGCGCAGTCGGCATTTATAATACATTCAGGTCTACATCCCCCGACATATGCGTTTCCAATATAAGGCGGTATGCAGCTACATCTTGCCTGGTCGTCGACAACACTACATATGGCGTTATTTCCACATGGAGGTGGTGAGCAAGGGTCGTCTCTCTCAGGTTTTCGTTCTGAAAACATTTTTTTTATCAAACAAGTAAATATCATTGTATACATAATCAATGAACATGCTGTGTCATAACTCATAAGTATCTGTAACAATAACTTTACCACGAATTGCAGTACATCCAACGAATGCATCACCCTCGTAGCCTACTTTGCAAGAGCAATACGGGGTGTGACTGATAACGGTGCAATCAGAATTAGGTCCACAACTTTCTGGGCAAGGGTTGATACATTTGTGCGCTACACAAGCATCATTGATAGGGCACTCTTGACTTATCAAACATTCTGGTCTACAGTTTGGCGGACTTCCTACAAATGTACTTGAGCAGGAACATACTGGCCTTCCCATTTTTACTTGACAGACAGAATTGGGACCGCATGGAGATGGACTGCACGGTGACAGTGGTGGACCCATATCTGAGAATTATTAATACGTAAAGATACTTTGATGATATAGAGATTGAGGAATATTGAATTATCTTTTTATTGGGTAACGAAAGCTCACCAGTTGATCTGTAGCAACTAGCAAACGGATCACCTTCCTGACCAGCAGGACAGCTGCACGTTGGATTGTGATTAATCACTGAACACAGCGCTCCGTGCCCACAGATTCCGTTACATGGATTTACACACTTGTTGTCAATGCAAGCTTGAATATGTAAGCAATCTGAGCTCACTACACATTCTGGGTTACATAGTGGAGGGCTTCCCTTGTATCCCGGCAAACATGAGCAAGTTGCATAACTATTTTGTGAAACTATACATCTGCTGTTCGGCCCACATGGTGATGGATCACATGGATTGAAAGGTGTTGGAATTGGAGTGACACCCGCTGTGAAAAAAAATAGGTAAATATTTTATTACAATATTATTTACCACCCATATTTTTTGTGAAATGAACTTTTGATCATTTAGTGATATTGTATGGTGAATTTATATAGTGAATTTTCAACTTACGATCTCGCTGTTGTTGGCAGTGAACAAATGGATCTCCCGTGAGCCCGCGATCGCAGAAGCAAATTGGGTAGTGATTGATAACATCACAAGATGCTCCTGTGCCACATGCGCCAGTGCATGGACTCACACATTTGTTGTTCGAACAAGCTTGATTTAAATTACAGTCGGAATTTTGTACACATTCCAGATGGCATGCCGTGAAAGGATTTCCAAAGTAGTGTGGTAAACATTTGCAAGTAATAGCGCCATTTCGTTCCTCGCATATTGCGTTCGCTCCGCATTGTGTGATGCCACATGGATCTGGATTTTCTGCAATCGATTCATTATTTATAGGTAATCGGTATTTCATTCAGGATGGCATTGTTCCCATGACCATAAATGGTCATAAATCTTCAGAAAAAAGGAGTGACGTATAGAAAACTGATAGATATAATTACCTATCACTTGCGGTGAACAGCTGTCGTATGGATTGCCGTACAACCCAATCGGACAACTGCAGATCGGTGAATGTAAGATTACTTGACAATTTGCATTTATACCACAAGAACCCAAGCAAGGATCTGCACATTTCCATCCAATGCAGGCCTGATTAAATTGACAATCGGTATTACTCAAACACTCTGGCCGGCAAAGCATGTCATTTCCACTTTCCACAGAATCACAGCCTCCACAGATGGCTACTTGATCAGTATATGTGTCACATGCTTTATTTGGTCCACATGGCGAAGCAGTGCAAGGGCGAGTGGTGTTTCTCTGTTGGTCCATCGTAATGATCGCTGAAAAATATATCAGAGTCAGTATTACATTCAAAATGTAATAATTAAACACTTTAACTCACGTCTTTGAATGCATCTGATGAAAGGATTGCCGAAATAATTTTTTATGCAAGTACAAGCTGCTGTATGATAAGAAACACTGCATTCGGCGTTAGAGCCACAAAGAGATCCCAGTGAGCATGGATTGACACACTTCATATTCAGACAAGCCTTGTCTAGTGAACAATCTGAATTTATGGTACACTCTGGATGGCAACCGCTTTGTGGATCACCCAAAAAGTCTGGTACACACGAACAAACTGCTCGATCTTGCATCACTTGACAGATTGTGTTGCTACCACATGGACTTGGCTGACAAGGGTTTACTGGAGGTTCGTCTAGCGGCGGAGAACATCTGATCATAGGATTCCCAAATAGTCCATCTTTGCAGGAACAAACTGGGTGGTGGATTTCAACACGACAATTAGCTCCAATGCCACAAGCTCCCAAACATGGATTTCGACATCTGTATCCTATACATGCTTCTGTTAGAGAACATTCATCGTCGCTTGTACACTCCAGTCTATTGCATCCAAGAGAACTTGTTGGATCGCCAGATGTTCCCGGAGTACATTCGCACATAGCATGGTTTTCCAAAGTCACTCTGCACTCTGCATTCGGACCACAAGGGCTCGGCTGACAAGGACTTACAGCCGGAAGCTGACAGCCAGAATAAGCATCTCCAAAGTATCCGGTCTTGCAATAACATTGTTCACGTTCATTGGATACATAACAGTCTGCATTTACTCCACACGGTCCAGGTGTGCATAGTTTTACTATTTTTGGTCCTGTTGAGAAACATTCATTTAGATTGCAATAAGTACTATCAATGACGTACATACGTAGTACTCATGATGAGTCTATACCTTGGCATTCTCTATAAGGATTTCCAATTGTTGAATCGGGACAATAACACGGTGGGTCTTTATTGATGTCACACAAAGCCCCTACCCCACACGGATTTGGTTGACAGGGATTTGATTGTGGTACGCAGCCTCTGATGGTGTTAGGACTTTCTATGTAGCCAAGGAGACACGAGCATTTTGAAAATCCATTCTCCAATATTGAGCATTGAGTATTCGGGCCGCAAGGGGAGGGATCACAAGGATTATCAGGCAGATCACATTGCGTTGTGGGCGGATTTCCTTCGTAGCCAGGTAAGCAGAAGCATTTAACTTGGCCATCGACCACTCGGCAGCCAGAATTTCGACCACATGGATTATCTTTACAATTATCCCCTTCAGGAACTGAAATGAAAATTATAAGCTTTAAATGACATAATTTATTGACGTTATTATTAATAAAATCAAAGAATGAAGAAGAGCACGTACTGCACAGCTGGAATGGATTTCCAGTCAAGCCTTTTGGACAGACACAGATGGGATTTCCTCCATCAATTTCACACATTGCCAGGATTCCACATGGACTTGGAATGCAAGGGTTTGAAGATGTTTCTTGACAACCAGTTTCTGGTTTGCCAGAATAACCAGGTAAACATTTACATGATGCTTTGTGGTTCTTGACATCACATATTGCATTTCTGCCACAAGCACATGGGTTACCACATCGACCGTTTACACAAGCTTCATTACTTGCGCACTCCCTATTGCTTGAACATCCAGCAACTGTAAAATGAATTTTAACATTGTCATAACCCACACAGCATTGAATATTTCAGAAATATTTCAGAAATATTTCAGTGAAAGATTGAAATATTTTAGAAATATTACAAGGAAATATTTCTGAAATGTTCCTATGTCCGTTATCCCATGTATTTATAATATTTCATGAAGTATTTTTGAAAGATTTCTGAAACATTTTCCGAAATGTTCCTTGAAAAAATTAAAAAATTAATCTTCGAAAAAGTCTTTGGAATATTTCTGAAATATTTCTGGCAAGTATCTTACATATATATAATATTTCCAAAAGTTGAGTTAAACGTAAAATATTTCTGAAACGTCCTTTTGAAATATTTCTGAAACTTTTTGCGAAATATTCCATGGAATAATCCTGGGATGTTTATGAGACATTTCTTGAAATATTGGTGAACATTGCATTGCATTATTTCATGTTATATTCGTGAAATATTTCACAAATATTTCGCGGAAACAATTCACAAAATGTTAAGAAAATATTTGAGTGGATATTTCTGAAATATTTCCGAAATGTTTCCATGTAATAATTCAATTTGAATATTACATGAAATATTCAGTGCTGTGTGGGAATTGTTCGAAAAATAAAAAAGAACGAAGTCTAATGAATCCTCATAAAACATTACCTCTGGTACATTCCGTATATGCGTTTCCTTGGTATCCAGACAGACATTTACACTGAGCTTCATGATTGTTGGCTTCACATTGAGCATTTTCACCGCATGTATCTTCAAAGCAAGGATTAATGCAGATCCTGTTCAGCCGGTCGCAAAGCTTGTTTGGTGGACAATCCTCATTATATTGGCAAACGTTTTTCCTGTCGTCAACTGAAAAAGTTCACAAGCTATTAATATCGTACACACAATTTGAGCTTACCCATGTTCCCTCAGAAAATAATTTTAGACGTTTATTTTTTTTAATCAAGAAACATGGTATATGGTATCAAGTCTCACCTAAATTGCAAGTGACAAATCCATTGCCATGATAGCCTTCCTCACAGCTACAGTCCGTTCCATGATTTGTGTTGATGCAAACTGCATGTCTGGCGCAAGGATTGTGGACGGCACATGGCTCCTGACAAGTTTGCTCGAAACAGGCCTGTGTCAGCGAGCAATCTCTGTTGCTAGTGCAACCCGCTAAAGAAGGAGTGAGAAAGCCCATATAGCCCAAAGAAAGGTGCAGAATATGTTGTAAAACTAAAGGATGACTAATATATATAGACTATCGACTTGAATAATTACACGACGTTTCAACGATCAGAATTTTATTTATGAAAGCAGTAATACGGTGTCAATCCGTCTTATCGCAAAAGTGGTGTAGTAGTTGAAGATTTTTTTTTCAGAGTTTCATCGAATTGAGAATCTTGACGCGATACGTGCAATGTGCAAATAAGCATAACTGGAATATGTGAGTTCTATCTGAATTTTGACGTCCAATCAATCGAATTGCAAACTTACCAGTTATTTACATTAATTACATATTTACATTTATTCAATGACAGTTGAAGAATCATTATAACAACATAATTTTGTGCAGCTTTTTATCTATCTATAAACAGCAACATTTTTCATCGATATCTTTCCAAAGAGGATCGATTACATTGATACAAACCTTGTACACAAGTACTTGTATAAGGATCGCATTCCATCCCTGATGGACATTTTTCCGGACAGCTTTCAACTGGTTCAGGATCTGCAAATCGGGAATAATTTTCTTTTTCAAGTATAGGTAAGATTGTATTGTATATGAGCGCAAATTCAGCACCCAAATATAATAATGAATTATCAAAACTTCATAGACGGAGGCAAAATTGTAAGTTTTCAATTTCCCAATCTATATTTATCGAAATTGATATCAAGTTTGAATAATACCTGGTTGGACACAGATTGGTCGGTGTTCTTGGACGTGGCACTCTTCAACATAATCACAGGGATTACCAAGTGTGCATGGATTCAGACACTGTTGATTGATGCAAGCCAACTGTTCTTGGCAATCGGTATGGGACGTGCATTTCACCTCTAATAAAAACAATAATTATCAGAAAATGGAATAACAAAGAACAGAGACAGGTGTATTATATTTACAACGAGAAAACAAAAGCTAATATCTGAAAAGTTTATATTTTCATATTACATTTATAAGCACCAAATAATATATAATATATATTATACTATTATTATTAAATTAAAGCATGATAACGAAAATTGATATCAATGCAAATAATTTTCAATTAGATAGCACGTAAGTAATTACTGTATACATTTTTTTTTTTTCTTTGATGGTGCTTGATATTTACAAGACAAAAACACTGTTTTATATAAGAAACATAATGAATAAATGAAATGTTTATGTAAATATACAAGTGCAATGAGAATGCAAGGTGAAGAGTAATGACCCATATTGCTAACACCATCATACACATCCATATGTATATTATGTTATACGTTCATGCCAAAACCGTAGACTTTGGTCAGTTTTACATTCTCACATGGTTTTGTGTGTTAATATAATCATCCAATTGCCAATATTAGTGATTACACATGCATAAGCTATAATGGGAACAAACATGCCACTTAATAATTCACCGCAGGCACTCGTGCTCCGATGCAAAAAGTCAATAAATCGCATAGGTAAAGGCAGCATAATATAATAATTCGTATAATTTTTTCTTATTCGTATTATGAGAGTATTTTCACTGAATCCTTTTCTTGAAGTACACATAGCATATTCCACCTAATATATATTCATAACAGCCAGTACATGACAGTAGAAGACAAATCATTGGGAAGCGGCACAACATCGAGACCTTCCAGAATTGGTTGTCTCCAATTTTCATCTGGATGTGATGGATATGCACTGAAAATAAGCTTTCAGAGGCACATCGGTGGCAGAAAAAATAATGAAGTGGCAAAAATGACTAAACTTCCATCTAGAGAGGTTCTTTTACCTGGGAGTATGCTACAATTAGACGAATTCTGGTGTTCAGCTGAGCACAAGCACACAGGCCGATGTTCGATGACCTGACATTCTATATTATCTAAACAAGGGTTACTAACTTCGCATGGATTTTGGCAAGTTTCATTCATGCATGATTGACTTTCAATACAGTCAAAATGCTCACTGCAAATATTTTCTATAGGATTAGTTGTGGTGGACAAATTCGTATCATTATCATCGTACTGTTCTATAAATAATTTTGTAGTAGTGTCGATTGTTTGAATAAATTCTTCTGTGGTTTGATAAGGCTTAAAAGAGGTCTCGGTAACCAAAGAGCTAGTATCTGGATGACTAGTTGAGTAATCAGTTGTAACATAAAGGTCACTTTCGGTGAAAGTTGAAGGTGACGCGTCATTAGACAACCGCGTAATATATGTGGTTGTGATGTCAGTTGATCCAGTAAGTTCAGTAAACGATGTTCGTCCATCATTTTCAACTGTACTATATGAAGTAGTAGTTTCTACTGTACTAGACCCATAGGTTGCACCAGTTGTGCTCAGGTCACCTGTGATCTCTGTAGTGCTAGGTGAATTACTTACATCTGTTATTACAGACGTATCTACCATTTCTATCGTACTTGATGTATCAGTCGTTTCCATTGTGCTAGTGGCACCTGTTGTTGCTGAGCTAACTGTACTCGTTATTTCAATTTCATTATATGGGTCAGTCGTTTCTGTGGTACTAGGTAAATTAGTCGAAATGTTGTCTTGTGTACTGGACGTGTCGACGGTGCTACTTGTGTCAACGTTCTCAGTCGTTGATGATGTAACTTGTGCAGTAACGATATCTGACTCTGTTGTCGATTCAGTAAACAGATCCCCATCTGGTGTTACTACATTTATAACTTTTTCTGTCACACTTTGTGCAGGTAGTGTGTGTTTAGTCTGTGTTTCTGATGAGGTATAAGCTGTTGTTTTTAATACCTCATCGCCAGGTCCCAGTGTTATATCTTCCATTTTCTCCGGATATTGGGGACTAGAAGTTGTTATGGCAGTATCCACTAAAAATACCTTTTCTGTTGTTATCGATTCATAGACCTGAGATAAAATCGGATTTTTGGTAAAAACTGAGTTATTGAGTTCATTCGATTCTGTTGTAGGGATATTACTACCCGCAAATAGTTGTTGAGTTGTTGTTAATAAAGAGTCCTGTGGATCCTCTGTAGTAACTTGTTGGCTGTCATCAATAACTTTGATAGTTGTATACTTGATATCTTGCCCTAATGGTGTCGTCGTAGTTAGTTCAGGGACTTGGGTCGTCTCTGGCTTGGTAGCAGAGACTGAAGGATCTACATTTTCTCCTGTTACAGGAGTTTGTTCTTCAACTTCACTAACTTTATGTGTAGTAGTCTGAATATTTCCCTGCGAAGGGTGCTCAGTTGTGGGACTATTATCGTTAACATTAGCCAGTGTCGTCTCAAACCCGTCCGAATGTATGAATTTTTGTGTTGTTTGGGGATCAGAAACGGTAGCAACAACTACAGGTGTTTGCGCGACCAAACTCACAGTAGGAATGAATTTGTCAGTAGTCTGACTAATGGATGGATCCCCTTGATTTGATATTGTTGTTTGCTCTGGATCGTCGTAAATTTTATGTGTGGTAGTGAGAATGTTTCCCTGAGAAGGGTTCTCAGTTGTCGGGCTATTATCATTGACATTTGCAGGTGACGTTTCAAACGCATCCACATTTTCGAATTTCTGTGATGTTTGGGATCCCCGAACGGTAGTGACAACTTCAGGTATTTGAGTGGTCAAATCCAGAGCCGGAATGAATTTATGAGTAGTCTGACCAATAGCTGAATCTCCCTGATTTGATATTGTCGTCTGTTCTGGATCTTTGTTAATTTCGTACGTGGTCGTCAGGATGTTTCCCTGCAAAGGGTTCTCAGTCGTCAGACTATTATCATTGACATTAGTCAGTGTCGTCTCATACCCATCCAAATTTATGAATTTTTGTGTTGTTTGGGATTCCAAAACGGTAGTAACAACTTGAGGTATTTGAGTGGAAAACCCTACATCAGGAATGAATTTCTGAGTGGTCTGACCAATATCTGAATCTCCTTGATTTGGTGTTATAGTCTGCTCTGGAACTTCGCTAATTTTATGCGCATTAGTCGGGATGTTCCCCTGAGAAGAGCTTTCAGTTGTAGGATTATGATCATTGAAATTTCCCAGTGTCGTCTCAAACTCATCTGCATTTATGAATTTTTGTGGTGTTTGGGATTCCCGAACGGTAGTGACAACTTCGGGTGTCTGCGTGGTCAAATCCACAGTAGGGATGGATTCATGAGTAGTCTGACTAATGGCTGAATCTCCCTGATTTGATATTGTCGATTGCTCTGGATCTTCTTTAATTTTATACGTGGTAGTTAGAATGTTTCCCTGAGCAGGGTTTTCGGATGTTGGACTAATGTCATCGATATTTGCAAGCGTCGTTTCAAACCCATTCTCATTTATGAATGTTTTTGTCGTTTGTAATTGCGAAACACTGGTGGCAACTGCAGGTATTTGAGTGGTCAAACCCACGGTAGGAATGAATTCACGAGTAGTCTGGCCATTGACTGAATCCCCTTGATTTGATATTGTTGTTTGCTCTGGATCTCCGTTAATTCTATATGTTGTGCTCAGAATATCCACCTGAGTAGGGTTCTCAGATGCCGGACTATTATCATTTCCATTTGCAAGTGTCGTTTCAAACCCATTTGGGCTTGTGAATTTTCGCGTTGTTTCGCTTTCCCGGACAGTAGTGACAACTTCAGGTACTTGTGTGGTCAAACCCAAAGTAACAATGGATTCATGAGTAGTCTGAACAATTGTGGCTTGTTCTGAATCTTCTATTTCCGCTGCCTGTGTGGTCCAATCAACAGGAGAAACAAATTCTTGCGTAGTCTGATCAATTACGAAATCTCCTTGAATCAGTTTGGTTGTTTGCTCTATGACTTCACCATTTGTCTGCGTGGTAATCCGAGTTGGACTATTATCCAGAATCTGTACATGTGTTGTTTCAAACTCATCCATAGTCATGGATTTTTGTGTTGTCTGTAACTCGTTAGCTACTGTACCTTGTGTTACAGATATCTCTGTAGTCACACGAGGAATGGAGTCGAATTTTGACGTAGTCTGATCACTTTCGGAATCTCCTTGAATCAATTGCGTTGTGT
This sequence comes from Tenthredo livida, assembly GCA_963992785.1. Taxonomy (NCBI): domain Eukaryota; kingdom Metazoa; phylum Arthropoda; class Insecta; order Hymenoptera; family Tenthredinidae; genus Tenthredo; species Tenthredo livida. The sequence goes on from OZ023073.1 coordinate 10,649,511, forward strand.
GCTCTGTAAACGCGTTACTTTGATGCGTTGTTGTTTCGATATTCAACACAGAAACATTGTCAGTTGTACTATTATTGGTATTAAAGGCTGCCTGTGTTGTCCCAATCTCCCATGAATTAATTGATTTTTGTGTAGTCTGAGATTCAGAAACTGCACTAACACCAACTTCAGGTTCCTCTGTAGTCAAACCAATGGTAGGGACATATTTCTGGGTACTCGCCTCGACTTCTAAATTTCCTTGGTCCACCTTTATTGTCGTTTGCTCTGTGACTTCATTACTTTTATAGGTAGTAGAGTGGATATTGAGCTGAGTGATACTTTCACTTGTCGGACTTACATTAGTCGTCATATGTGTTGCTTCGGTCTCACCTACGTCCATAGATTTTCTTGTGGTTTGCAATTCAGTAACTGTACTGAAATCTACCTCTGGTTTTTGGGTGGTCAGCTGGTCAGCAGTAGGGAAAAATATTTGTGTAGTAGAATCAACGTGTGTACCCCCTTCTAACGTTTTAGTTGTTTTATCTATAAACTCGTTACTCGGATGCGTCGTCGTCTGAATGTTCTCCTGAAAGACATGTTCAGTTGTTGGAGTATAATCATTAATGTTTGCCTGAGTTGTTTTAATTCCAATTGAATTGATTAATTTTTCAGTTGTTTGGTATTCAGTAGGCATAGTGACTCCTGCTTCGGGTATATGTGTAGTCAAAAGTTCAGTAAAGCCCAATTTCTGTGTAGTCTGACTAATTTCTGAATCTCCCTGAACCAGTTTTGTTGTTTGTTCTGTAATTTCGTAACTTTCATGCACAGTCGTTTGGAAATTTGACTGCTGAACATTCTCAGTCGTCAGACTCTGATCAGTGACCTCAGGTGTTGTCTTAATCTGATCCAGATCTGAGGGCTTTCGTGTTGTCTGAGTTTCAAGAGCTACAGTAATATCGCCTTTAGGCATCTCTGTCATCAAGATAGTGGTAGTGACGGGCTGCTCTGTACTGTGATCAATTTCATCGCCTTTTCCAAGCAGTTTCGTTGTTTGCTCTGTGCCCCCATTATTACTTTGCGTAGTAGTTTGAATAGTAAATTGCAAGGCATTTTCTGTCGATGTACCATTGCTATCAACATTTTCCGTATAATCATCATAATGTACCGGCTTTATTGTTGTTGATATTAGCGCATATTTATTCGTTGTTGAAGAGTCACTCACTTGATCCATGCTAGGTATCGTGTGTTGTAAATTTGAGTCCGGAACCACCGGCGTAGTCTTCTGAATCTCGTAGCTAGTATCTGGATTTGTGTTTTCTCTATTTCCATACGTGGACATCTCTTTTACTACTTCTGTTATTGAGGTGAAAGATACTGTGAGGCCAGATGCAACTGTTGTGTGTTCATCTTCCGTAACAGTTGGATTTGTTGTATGTTCAATTGTGATATCACTGGTAGGTAAGGTCGTGAATACTATATCAGAATTCGTAGACGATTCTTTCGTTGCCTGGGATTCATCAATAAATGATTGAGTTGTGGAATCGAGCATTGGTATACTTATTTTCGTTTTTTGAGATTCGTTTATATCAGTCACTGGATTTTCATCATGATAAGTAGGAGGTGTGTAATGTATGGGTGGCAAATCAGTCTGTTCAGTGGATACAGTATCAATGTTAGTTTTGCCAGTCGTTTGAAACTCCTGCTCGTTTGATGGTTTCAGTGTTGAAATATGTTCAGATATATCACCATCAGTTGATGTATAAAATAGCTCGTCAGTAACGACATTTTGTATTGCATGTTGTGTCGTGAGACCATCCAATGGGAAAAATTGCTGAGATGTCGTCTCGTATGTTGGTGTAGAATAAGTCACCCCCGAGAACGATGATTGTTCAGTGAAGGATTCATTATCACCCGAGATTTCTCCACTTGCATTAATTTGGTTTGAATACACCGGTATGAACGTAGTCGTAGGGTCGGCTGATTTGCTGTAATTATATGCCGAATATGGGTTGTCTGTAACTGATGTTTCATTGAAGGAGAGTTTGACATTATCAGTGGTAGTTTCTGTTACGCGATCTGTAGTAAGAGTGTGCTCTGTCAGCTCATTGGACGATGATGTGGTATACGCATTACTGACGTGAACTTGCTCTGGCGTTGACACAGTCACAAAATTATCACTGATTACATCTGTTGTCTTATTTGCACTTGTGAATACTGTAGTTACATACTGTGTAGGTTCATTGAATTCAGAAGTTGTATTTTCATTGTGTATCATGAATGAAGATTCTGTAGTAAACGAATCATTGTTACTCGGACTTGGTAAGTTTGTTGGAGAATTAGTCTCGACAACATACATGTGCGTTGTTTGACTTTCAGACAAAAGAGTCGAGATTGTAGCATCTTCTTCTACTATAGAATTATTGTTAGTCGTATTGTAATCTACGTCTATACTAGGAAGAGAAGATGTGAATTGAAGGGTAGGTACTTCAGTGCCATTTCCTGACTGGAGCGTAGTCTGGTCAGGCACATCAGCGGCTAAAGAATTGAAGGTTGTTGTCAGAAATTGGCCAATTTCATCGATCGCCGACTGATTGACTAAACCATGTAAATTTTGAGCGGTAGTAGTGTAAACAGCTTGAGTGTCCTCATTTGTGTAAGCAGGATTCATTGAAGTCTGTTGGCTACTAGGAGGTGTTGTACCCATGCTGTTAGTTTCGAACAAATTTGAATGAGTGACTGGTAATTCTGTTACTTCAGTAAATTGTGGCACCGATTGATCTTTATCTGTAATAATTGATTGTTGTGTAGTGTTATCAAGATTAGAGAATTCAGTAGCTCTGGAAGTTGTTTCGATTATTGGAGTAGTATGTTGATTTTGATTTGTAATTCCTTGGATTGTATCATCTTTCGTCGGTTCATTAGGCTCCAGTGTAGTTGTAGTTCTATCTGTTCCTTCTACGAACGTCGTGGTTGTCTCTGACGGCTCTCCAGAAGTCATATAGGTGTCGGCGGATTGGATAAGCTTATGCGTAGTCCCTGAATTTGAATCTCCAAATGTTGAACTTTGAGTGGATGCTTCCATATAATTATCAACTAGAATTGGCATTTTAGTTGTGATGCTATCAGTAATCCAATTGATTGTTGAGTGCGAACGGTCGGTTGTCAACGTCGCTGGCGAAGCATCTTCAGTCTTTTGCGTAATCGGTTTTATTGTAATAATCTGGTTTGGGTCAATAGTATTTTGAGTTGTCGTAGGTTGACCTTCAATAATAGAAGGCGTTGTAACTAAATTATCCGTCACTACTGTCATAGTAGGTCCCACTGAAGTCAATATTTCACTACTGGGTGTCATTGAAGTGATTTCTGGCATGTGTATTGGTACGTTTTCTGTAACCGTACTCTCAGTGGTTTCACTTAGTGAAGTATCTCTTTGACTTGTCAATGATCCACCACTTGCTATAAACGAGTTTGTTGTCGACTCTAGGTTTTTCGTTGGGATCGTTTCTGTGATTGCAATTCGTGTCACTTCATGTGAACCTTTAGTTGGATTACTCCAAGTATTTGTATTTTGAGTCGTCAATGACTCGCTGTCCGTAAATGAATATGTTGTTGATCCTAAATGAGGCTCTATTATTATTTCCGTCGATGTAGGTTCTGTTAACTTGTTAGATACCGTGGTTGGCTTAGTAAACGCATTTTTATTCTGAGTTGTCAATGACTCAAAACTGTCGGTAGATAAATGCGTTGTTACTTCTAGTTTCGGTGTTGCAATGTTCTCTGTACTTAGAGTTTGACTCAGACCAGCGGGTACTGTAGTTGGATTATTTGAAGTACTTATTCGTTGACCTGTAAATGACTCCCCACTATTTGTAAATGAATGTGTATTTGTTCCTGGTTGGTGTGAAGTGGGATCACCAGATGTTTGACTTGTTACATCATCCCTGCCACCATTTGTAACAAATTCTGTAGTTAGTGTAGTTGAAGTAATCGAATCTTCAGTACTAGTAAGCAATGTAGAATCCGTAATGAATGTGGTTGAAGGAGTCGATGCTTCTTCAGTACTTGGCATTGAACTCGATATACTCTCCGTTGTAGGTCTGGTGAAAATCCGTGTTATATCTTCGACATTAGTACTCAACGTAGTTTCCGTCGTAAATATCGTAGTAGTTGTGTCTGCAGTGCTAGTACTGATTGTGGGCTCCGTGCTCAATGTGGTGGATGTAATAGTTGTATCTTCGTCAAAAGTGCTCAAAGTGGACTCTGTTGTTGAAGTAACCCAAGTAGCTGTCGAACTATCAGTAGTAGTACTTAGTGTAGGTTCTGTATCTGGTGCAATGGATGTAATGGTCGTGCCTTCAGTATAAAAAGTTGATGTAAGCTGATCAGTATTCGGTGTGTTGAATGAGACTGTTGAGGCTTCAGTTCTAGTATTTATTGTGGGCTCGTTAGTCAATGTAGTGTGTGTAGTCGTTGAATCTTCGTTGGTAGTCCTCAACGGAGGCTCTGTAGTTGAAGTGTCCCAAGAAGTTGTTGAGCTATCAATAGCAGAACTTATTTTGGGTTCTGTAGTTGGTGTACTGAATGTAATGGCTGTACCTTCAGTATTAGAAGTTGATGTGAGCTGAGTATTCAGTGTGGTGAATAAGGTTGTTGAATCATCAGTGATAGGTGTTGTTATAAAATCTGCATTGCGTACAGTAGAAGTGACCACTTCTACCGTACTATTGTTTAATTTATGATATGTGTATGGCTTAGTTGAAGCAGTTGTAGCTTCTACGTTTGATATTGATTCTTTAAAATTATATGTGCTATTCAAACAGAGGGAATCATTTAAATCGCAAACACAAATAGGCCTGTGTGCTTCGACCCGACACTGAGCTGCCAGTGGACAGTTGGTGGTGCAAGGATCTACGCAAGACCCTTTTACGCAGGCATTTGTATGATTGCAGTGGTCATCGGACTCGCAGACAATCGCTGGATTGAAGTTCTCAACTGCTGTGGATACAATACATACATACACACAATATAGTTTTACTTGGTTAAACTAAGTAAATATCAAGCATCTTGTATTACGCTATAACTACGGGTAAAATGTTTAATATAAGTACTACAGATTAAAAGTTGGCATGCTGCATAATAGACAAGCTAATTAAGAAATATTTATTAGGACTTTACTGAGACAGATGTAACGGAAAGTACCTTCTAGTAGTATAATAGGACTGGCAGAAGAGTGCAGGAGGTCAGGACAAAGGACATTATCTATATGTATTCTTGTACTAATTAACTGTTAAATGACACCTTCAATGTTGCATAAAAGTGATTTAAATTTGAAAAAATTGCGTGGCAACTTTTCCGGTAAAGGCAAAGCACATTGAACATTTCAAGTTGTCCGCATATGATATGACCTACTCAGATAGCAACTGAGAAATGGTGTTTACCTTTCATGCATCCATATTTAGTATCTGGCACAAAGCCCGAGGGACAGAACTTGCAGATGGGCTTATGCTCCTCCACGTAACAGGGGGCATCAGCCGGACATGTAGAGTTGATGCAAGGATCCAGACAGCGATAGTTGCGGCACGCCAAATCCGCGGAACAGCCACTGTCTCGCAGGCAGATGGATAAGGAAGGGTTGCAGTTTCTAGTGCATATGCACACAGGTCGATGATCCAATACGTCGCAAGTTTTGTCGACCGGGCATGGCGGTTTGTTTCGTACGTTACAAGGGTTTTGACATTTTCCGTTAATGCAAGCAGCATTTGATGGGCAATCAAAATCTCTCAAGCAGGTCAAGGTGTCAGGAGCACAAGTTAGTTCCCCAATTTCGTTGACAACGAACCCATATTTACAGACACACATCGGGCTGTGATTTCGCACCTGACACTTCTTATTTACATCGCAGTTATACTTGGAGCCTAAGCATGGGTCGCGGCACTCTTCAGTCTGAATATTGCACGAAAGACTTTCCGGGCAATTGTAGTTAGAAGTGCAACCTATACTTGGGGGATAAGGTCGGGGATCGAGAGTTTCGCACTTGGGATCTGGTTGACAAGCGGTATGGGGCATGCCAATGTAACATTGTGGGCACGAGCAACGTGGCTTGTGTAACACAACGCGGCATAAGGCATTTATTCCGCAGGCACCGCGAAGCGCGCATGGGTCCAGACATTGTAGATTTATGCAGGCTTTCTCATTGGGGCACTCTAAGTCACTGGTGCATTCTCTGTCTATTGTCACGAAATTTCATTGATGGGTTGCGGGTGGGACAGGAAAAAAAAGAAAAAAAGCATTTATAAGAACTGTGAAAAGAAACTTTCTCACAAATAACATTAACCACATGCTTTGTATTTATGATGAAAATAGGGTAGCTTTGTGAAAGGTGGAAGAATTTACAATTTTTCAATTTCATACATCTCGGTACAGAATAATATAATGACAAGCAGCAATATTTACACATAAGCCACCCACAGACTTAAGAAAGAGGAAATGACCTGTGAATATCAGCAAATATCAAGCATGGGTATATGAGAATGTCCCTTTCGCAGTTCCCAATCTGTATTAGCCTAATATATGTCGTGTCAATTGTATCACTGTATATCTCCTCTCAAGTATTTAAATCAAAAACGCTTTCTTCCCATAAAACAATGATAAGACAGATTGGATACTGAGATAAACATTCTACATATGCGGTTATAATGTGAGATGTGTGAACATGTTGTAGTATATCAGATTATGTACAGTATGCCTAACGAATATGTACACGAGCATTGACATTCTTAAATGAAAAATAATCAATCGATGCGTCGATAATTGTATCGATCTCCTCCAATCACATCTGTCTCTCAGTGTTAACGATCCACTGGATTAATACATATCTAGATATATTATTCAATCCTACTGGACGATACATGGTTATTCTACACACCATGTTCCTTTCTCGTCAGTCACAAATCTATTTTTTGTTTTTTTCTAATCACAAGTGCTGTACACATATAATTAACTAGTATACTTTGTTAAACAGTTAGTAGGTTGTCTCCTACCTGTTGTGCATTCAACATATGCTGAGCCGCTGGTACCTGGAGGGCATTTACACACGAATATTGTACCATCTCTTAAGCATTCCGCACCTTTTCCACAACCAGCTGTTCGACAGTCTTCCGCGCTACGTTCTGTGATACCTATTTCAATCAATTAAACAAATTTGCATAAGATAATGGATCAAAAATCACAAGAAATACTTCAAACTTACATTCCTGTGATGGATCGCCGGATGGATAATTTTGTGGACAATAGCACTGCGGTTGATTATTGTAAATACGACACAATGCGTTAACTCCACATTGGATATCCCGGCAAACATCACCTCCCTCGCACACGCAGCCTGAGTACGGATCTCCTGAGCATTTAGCATCACAAGTACATTCAAAGCCTCCAGTAGTATCACGGCACTTGGCATTAGCCCCGCACGGGCTGCTCAAGCATTCGTCTCCACCTGGTAAAGCATACAATGAAAATAACCATCAGTGAGCTCATTCGTTTAATATTATTGCTAATGCTTTATCGAGTGAACTTTCTCTAAACCGATCTCAATTCATTGCGAGAAGACCTGTGCTGACCTTTTTTGCAATTGGCTTTAGGGTTCCCAAAGTGTCCAGGTGGACAAGAACATTGCGCTTGTCTGTTCACCACACGACACTGTGCATTGAATCCGCAGACCCCATGTTGTAGACATGGATTACTACACACCCCACTCGGGCTACAGCGCTTATTCGACTCGCAATCCTCATCCAGATGACATTCTAACTGATAGCATTCTTGGCTTGGCTCTCCCTGGAAGCCTTCTGGGCAGAGGCATACAGCTCGATGATTAGAGACTCGGCAAAGAGCATTTATTCCACACGGTGACTCTCCACTCTTACATGGATCTACACATTGATTGTTCGTGCAGGAAAGCGACGACGGACAGTCGGAATAAGTTCGACATCCCACAAGGCACAGTCCTCTCTCACACATGTAGCCCTAAATTGGGGAGTCCGTATTTAGTCAACACTCTTGCTTTACATATTTGTCAAAATTGATCTGAACAAAACATTTCAACATGAATCATAAAAAAAAGATATTTATTATCATACCTTTGGACAAGCGCTGTTAACGTCACATTTAGCTCTGCATTTCCCAGCATTGCAAACTTCTCCACAAGAACATTGAGCCTGGGTTGTACAGCTTATTGTGCAAAAGCCGACTTCGTCACATTCACAGGAACCGTTGCAGGGAATAGCAGATTTCGTACAACTGACCATAGCATTACCGAAGTAGTTAGTTGGGCAACTACATTGTGCTGCATGATTGACCACACGACAGCCTGCACATTCTCCACAAGCACTGCCTCCTTCGCACGGGTCTGAAAGTTGAAATTTTAAGTTTTAGATAAGCTCGAACATGTTATTCAACTAATCAGGACAACTGGAATTTACAGTTTGATGATAAGAATTAGGAGAGGGTTCGGCCAGAACTTACTTTTACATTTGTTGTTCAGACAAGATTCCTCACTTGGACAGGTGTTATCGCTACGACATCCGATATCGCACAGTCGGTTTTTACAAATTTGTTGTGATACACACTTGTCATCGGTATTGCATATCGTCTTACATAATCCACCATCGCATCGTTCATCATTAAGGCAATTAGAATCACTAAAATGAGAAATCATCACATTGCTTATAATGATGCTGAAAAGAAGTTTATGAAATCGATATAATTACGTATACCATGAAGGAGAACTCACCTTCTACAAGTGGTATAACATGATTTGCCGTAACAGGATTGACCTGGCAAGCAATTTGCACTTGCTGTGCAAGGAAGGAATGCTTGTCTACATCCGACGACTGGATCTCCTACCAAAGGTGTCGGACATACGCATTGTTTTTGATGATTAACAGTCGAACATTCGGCATTCGTACCACATGCATTTGGAGAGGTGCAGATGTCTATAAAACATTGAAATGCAAATTGTAAAATGCAGAATTATCATAAATAGAGATGATAAATATGTACTATTCACGTTCACGTGAATAATAACGGACGTCTCACCTGAGCACTTGTTATTCACACAGGCATCACTTTCTGGGCATTCATTATTGGATCTACAACCAATAGAGCAGACGAGACCTTCGCATATTTCACCGCTACTGCAATCCTCGTCGCGTCTGCAGAGTGATTTGCATACTCCAGAGTTGTCGCATCTCTCATTGCTCAAGCAATTAGCATTAGACGAACATACGGGTGTGCAAAGATTGGAAACGCAAGCTGTACCAGCTGCGCAATCTCTGTTTGCCTGACATCCTGGTCCAGGAGTACGTATGCACGCTACTTTAGCTGTTGGATTAGCTATGAATCCAGATCCACAAGAGCATGTAGCTCGTTGGTTGGTGACTGTGCATTTGGCGTTTGGACCGCACGGTGTTGCTTCACAAGGATTTGTACATTTGTTCGAAAAACATGCCTGATCTGCGTTGCAATCTTCATCTCCTCTACACCCGAATGTGCACATATTATTCAAGCATATATGCCCAAGGAAGCAATCATTGTCTAGTCTGCAAGTTAGCAGGCAATTTTTACTGATACATTTTTCGTTGAAGGCACATTCGCTGTCTGCGGTGCAAGTAGGTAGGCACATGTTATCCCGACAACTGTTTCCATCACTGCAGTCACTGTTGCTCTTACAGGAAACAGGAACTGAAAATATATCATAAGATATGTATAACCGAACATAATTGGCGAATTTAGCAGGTCAGACGTTAGTCAACAATACAACAAACACACCTCTTACGCATTCCACCTCTGAATTACCGGTGAAACCTGGCGGGCAACTGCACTGCTTAATGTGGCTTCTTACTTCGCATTCAGCATTTATTCCACACGCTGCTCTTATGTCGCATGGGTCCAAGCACTGTCCGTTTAGACAGACGTCTGATAAATTGCATTCTTCGTCGGATTGACAAGAGGCTATAGAATTGAATGGATATTATTCAACTGACTGAAGAGAGGAGGAAGAACTATTTCAATATTTCATTAATACGAGTGATATACTCACGTCGACAAATGCTTTCATAGCAATACGTGTTAGTCAGGCAATCAGTTGTTGATGTACAAGGTATTGGTTTTGGTCTACATCCAATGCTCATACTAGTAGGGTCCCCTTCGTAATCAGATCGGCACTTACAAGAACCAGCATGATTCAATGCAGTGCATTCAGCATTCGGTCCACATTGTAATTGCGAGCAAACATCTGTAACAGATTTATGACCATCTTAGAACATTGGCTCAAGTGTTCAATCGTTCGTATTATGCGGAATACTCTTCGGTGGTATGAAAAGATCCAAAAGAACTTTAGAGAACGTATCGAAAAATGAAGATACAAGTTTTGTATAGGAAGGCAAAGTTACGTACCAACGCATTTCGGTTTTCCATTCAAAGTAATGCATTTTGCAGTCAACGGACAATCCTGATCTTCTTGGCAGTAACCAGGCTCATGACAACCGCTGTTGTATGGATCCCCCACAGTTCCTTGATTACATTGACATTTGAATGATCCACGCGAATTTTCGCACGATGAACCGGGTCCGCAAGGTATAGTGGCACAGAAATCAATAAGCTCACATCCTTTAGTAGGTTCTCCTGTATAACCGGGCTGGCAAGTACAAACCTATGAAAATATTCAATCGCATAGTTATCAACTTGACCCTTCAACATCTTATTCGTCTGAAAAAACGTGGTAAGTAGTATTGGAAAAAGGTTGAGTATCGAGAAATGTATCTTACTTGTAAATGCTTCGCTGCTGAACAAATGGCATTAACGCCACAAGGATTGTGTGCCAGACAAGCAATTCTGCATTTGAACGAATCGCATACTTTCTCTTCCGAGCAATCCTCGTTAGATTCACATTCCACTGGTTGACAGCCGATTTTATCATCCTTGGCATCTCCGAAGAAGCCACGCTCGCAAGAACAAGTAGCGTCATGATTTTCACCCTTGCATACCGCATTGCGCCCACAGAGTACAAGTTCACATGACTCTTTACATTCAGCCTAAACAAGAAAGCATATTAAGTTTTATTAAATCACGCTGATGGACTAATTAAATTTGCATATTATGCTATGCTATAGGTTCACATAGGTATATGATACAGAATATGATGAACGCGTTGCAAGGAAATAACGAGAACATATTAGTTTACTCACTTGTCCTATAGCGTTTCTGATACATTTCTCGCTGTAGCCACAATCGTCATCCGAAACACATCGTAGTTCTTGGACGCAAATACTATTTTGACAAAACTGAAACTCTGGGCAGGTAGAATTACTTCTACAGGTTGGTTGACAAACCTCATTGATACACAGTTGGTCTCCAATGCAATCTCTCGTACTTGTACAAACAGCTGAAAAATGGGTATTCGGTTATTAATGAACAAAAATGATGCCTACTCATTGTGTATTCCATTATTGATCGATTTTCCTTTCGCAAACTGATCGTTACAATATTACATACATGTGCACACTCCTCCATTGCAGGCAGAGCTTGTTGGACACTGTGAGTCAGATTTACAATACTGAACAGGAACACAACCGAGATTTGGGTCACCCGTACCTCCCGGTTGGCACGTGCAAATTGCACTATGGTTTAACGACGAACAATCTGCTCTCTGACCACACACGTTGGGCACCAAACAAGGGTCAATACATTTATTGTCGAAGCATGCTTCAGACGGACCACAGTCGCTGTGGTAGTTACATTCCAGGTGAATACAATCGACCTAAAGTTAAAAGCAGAATTTTTGTATGTTTTATGTTGATATTATATTATAAGATGACCGATCTATCCTGGGATTTTAATCATAGTACCTTAGGGTCTCCAGAAGTTTGGCCGGGGCATCTGCAAACTGCTGCATGACCCACAGCATTGCATTCCGCATTTCGTCCACATATAGTAGGACTGTCACAGGGATTTCGACATCTGTTTTCAATGCATGCTGCTGAAGTTGGGCAATCAGAGTCAGTATAACAATCACCGGGTTGTCTACAGCCGATTTTTATCGGATCTCCCACCAAACCATGAGGACAAACGCATGTGAAAGAACCTTCGGTGTTGTGGCACCTGCAATTTACCAGAAATATTTATTATAGTATCTATGAACAGTAGGGAAATTCACCCATAATATAGCAAATCATCATTGCACTTACGTAGCTGTTGAGTGGCATGGGTTTTCTGAACATTCGTCAATGTCCGCGCATGTATCGCCAAGAAGGGCAAAGCCTGGGTAGCAATTGCACGTAGCGATGTGATCTACGACGGCGCAATTTCCATATCCGCAATTCATTTGATTACAGGGGCCTGTTATTTCGAATGTAAGCAATACGTTAATTTTTCACTCTGTATTGTTGTACAGTGGTATCGGTATATATAAAAAATAAGGTACCGTAAAATTAATGCAAAAAATGTTCGGAGCTACTCACTTGCACATTTGCTTGCTTCTTGATTACAATACTTGTCCCCTGAGCAGTCATTGTTGGATAGACATTCGACTTTGAAACATCCTGAAGCATCTCCGATAAAACCTGGCTGGCATTGGCATGCTGCATTATGGTCAATCACAGAACAAATTGTGTTAGATCCACAGTCTACAAGCGTGCATGGATCCGTGCAGTTATTTTGTAAACAAGCTTGCGAATCGGCGCAGTCAGAATCAACATCACATTGATGTGGTATTAGGCACCCAGTTCCTATTGGGTCTCCGGCTCTTCCCTGGGGACATATGCAACGGTACGAACCATGGACATTTATACATTCCGCACTCTGATGACAAGGCTGTTCTTCGCATTCGTTAATGTCCAAACACTTTTCAGGCCCAGCAATAAATCCATGACCGCATCTAAAATTGAGTAATCAATATTTGTTAATGATTCTCGAAAATGCTCCATTCAGCAATAGGTCTTAAAGACGTCGTAAAGAAGTCTTCAGTTTCTCAAAATTATCCTTACCTGCATTTGTTGTTAATACATATTTCGTCAGTTTTGCATCCAGAATCAGAAGTGCATCCGATTTCACAATGACCTCCAATGCATTGTTCACCAGGTAAACAATTGCTGTCGCCGTAACATATCTTTACACATAATCCATTTTTACAACGCTCTCCATGAGCACAGTCGTTCTGTGCGTTACATTGGCATTGACAAAATCCAGAAATGCACGTGTGTTGAGATGGACAATCTCTAGGTGTTTCGCATGTAGTTGGAACACGTACGCAACCCTGTTCTGGAGTTGGATTACCCTGAAATCCGACTGGACAGCTACATGTTGTAGAATGATCTATGCAGTTGCACACTGCGTTAGCACCACAGACATTTTCTTTCGTGCAAGGATCTGAAATACGATCGAAAGTTAGGATATTGAAGAAGATATATTTTCAAGGTCTGAGCCTTCGCACCTAAAATAACGAATCCTGCCCTACCTTGACATTTATCATTGATACACGACTCGGACGATGGGCAATTCTTATTGCTTCGACAGCCAAGTGCGCATGTACCGCTGACACAAGCCTGGTCTGATTGACATTGAGAGTGAGATACGCAAGGGATTGCACATAGATTGTTGATGCACTTTTCCCCCTCAGAACAGTCAGAAACTGAACGACATGCAGCTAAAGAAAAATTAACGGTAAGTTTTAAAGTTTACACAAATCTTTGAAGTACGCTTTCAATAATATTGATATATCGAGTGAGAATTATACCTCTGCATCGACCGTCCAGACAAAAATCATCATCGCAATCGGCATTAGTCAAGCAGGCGCCAGTAGCTCTGACACATCCTTCTTGCGGCCCTCTGCTAGATGGTACGAATCTGTGAGCGCATTTGCAGATAAGTTCTCCGTTGTTGATTTCACATATTGCATTTGCTGGGCAGGCATTTTCGCACGGATTGATGCATCTGTGATTTTGACAAATTGATTGTACAGGGCAATCCTTGCTTGTGGTGCAAGATCCTTCCGGTTGGCATCCAGTTGTATACGGATCACCAACTTGATTTGGTGGGCACTGGCAAATGGGAGTACTAGAAGCTCCTGCGATACACACTGCAGATTCATGACAGTAGTTTGGTGAGCAGACTTCACTGTTGACGCACTCGATATCTGGTACAGGGTTCGCTCTGAATCCTGGTGGGCACTGACATGTTGCTTTATGATCATCTGCTATGCAGACAGCGTTTAATCCGCACGAACTCTCCTCGCAAACATCGTAACAAGTATGCGTCAAACGATTGCATAGTTGAGTTGGTGGACAATCGATGTTATAAACGCAGGGAACAGTTTGACATCCCTTGGTCTTGTCGTTCGCATCTCCGGCATAAAGGCCTGGTGGACATTCACATCGTGCGACATGATTATTTACAATGCAGAGTGCATTCGGCCCGCAGGAAACAAAGTTGCAGACGGGTTGGCAGGACAAGGTACCATCGCTAGAAGATCTGCATGTTTGATCTTCAGGGCACTGAGTATCGGTGTTACACTTATCCTTGTGGGAAGTTTGACATCCACTACGATCATTAGAATTACCAGTATAGCCAGGTAAACATTCGCAATGTCCCTGATGATTGAAAGCTACACACTGTGAGTTTATAGGACATGTAAATGCTGTACAGACGAATGAGCACTTTAGAACTCCAAGAGCATCCGGACGACAAGTTGCAGTCGTTTGGCAGTCTTTATCGCTTATGCAATCAGGCACAGATGGCTTTTCGCATGAGGATAGTACCGGATTCCATTCATATCCATCTTGGCAGATACATGTGGCATGTCCCGATGAATCTGGCTGGCATTTCTCATGAGAACCACATACTACTTGGCTGCACGGATTCACGCACGATCGAAGTCCATTCTCTAAAACTTTGCAGAAGGAGCCTTGGACACATTCTGTGTCATCAGAGCATTCCCTAGGAGGATTAGCTCTCTGAAGTTGACATCCGTCGGCAAGATTGCTTGGATTTCCGTCATATCCATCGATACAAATACAAGATGATAAATGGTTTTGGGCTACACACAAGGCGTTTGGACCACACTGCAATTTGCTACATGCATCCACGCACTTTCGAGCGCCCTTTCCAACTTGGAAGCAAATTTCTTGGGCTTCACAATCGAGGTCATTGGCACAGTGACCTTGCAAGTAGCAGCCGTTATTGAGATCATTTGGATTACCGCTATAACCAGGGGGACATATACACGTTCCTTCTTCGCACACAGATCTTGGGCCACACTTAATGTCGCTACATCTATCGATGCATTTACTTTGGATGCATGAATAACCCAATGGGCATGGCACTTCGTTATTGCACGAGCAAGAGGAAGGATCTTTGCAAGGACCAGGCTGCACTTCTTGACAACCGAAAAATGGATTTCCTACAAATCCTTCCTTGCATCGACAATCATAACTTCCTATCGTATTTATGCAAACTGCATCACTTCCACAAGCATTTCCATTGCATTCGTTTATATCTGAAAAGAAAAACAAATACAACAATGAAAGGCGGTCTACTCATTTCATGACGATTCTGAACATTGATTGTTGTAAACAAATCACATCAAATTTCGAAGAGAAGTGAAATTTTTTCATTCATTCCTACCGTGACACTGAATGTAGGGATTTCCAGCATATCCTGGCGGGCACAGACATTCGACAGCATTGAGTCCAGCACTACAGTGTGCATCTTTTCCACACAACTGACCAGAGCAATCAGATTTTTCTTGCACACCACAACCGTGGTAAGGATTTCCGCTTGTACCGGGGTTGCAAACGCAGCTAGATTCTGTCGAGCCATATTCACAATGCGCGTTGTCACCGCAATTTGGATCACATAATGGGGGTTGATATGCTGCAAGAAAAAATAATTCATCAGTGTATAAATTTAGCCAATATAATTAGAATAGTTTTGCAAACAAATTGAAAAAGCACGAGTGAACTTACGTGGCATGCATAGAAGATCTGGATTTCCCACAAAGTATGGATTGCATACACATTTGTTGGTAGATGGATCGCAATTTGCTCCAACTCCACAAACTACACTTTCACAACGACGCTTGCATCGGCCACTTATGCAAATACTTGGCTCGGCACATGGTACATCCGGTGAACATACATCCGGAGAACACTGACCACCGGGGAAGGGATTGCCTATGAATCCTTCAATACACTTGCAAGTTGGACCATCATAACTAACAATACACTGCGCACCAGCTCCACAAACAAATCCATTACATTCTGTAATAAAAATAGTGTTGATATTACAGCAATTGACGTGTTGTTAAGGTTTTTAATAATCAATCCGTTCGAAAGGTGGGATAAAAAGTGATATTGGTGGTATACGTACGAGAAACACATTCGTTATCCTTTCCTTCGGTGAATCCAACAAGACATCGGCACCATGCTGCATGTTTGTCTGGTTCGCAGTAGGCGTTTGGTCCACAAGGCAACGTATCACATGGATTTACGCAACTACCATGGTCGCAAGCGTAATAGTTCTCACAATCGTCATTAGATGAGCACAATTTTGGTACACCAACATCGGTACATCCGGCACCGTAAGGATCGCCGATAGCACCTCTTGGACATTCGCAGACATGGGCTCCGTTGGTATTGAGACAATATGCCCCTTGGCCACATGGGTTTTCGGCACATTCATTAATGTCAGCACAGCCATGTTGTGGATCGCCTTCGTAACCGGCTTCGCACATGCACTTTGGCGGGTCACTTGGAGTGCATTTCGCGTTGATTCCACATGGGAATCGTTTGCAAGGATCTGTTGAATATTGTATAAAAATTAATCCCGATTCTTCGTATGGTTGTAACTTCAACAAGCCGTTAAACAACGTATATTGCATAACTGAAACCTACTTTTGCAAAGATTCCCGTCTTGAATATCTGTATAAAATGGAGGCGGGCAAACACACTCGCCAGGCTGAACGCACTTCTCGTTTGCCTTACACTCGTTGTCATTTGTACATCTTCTCTTAGCTGGTGAGCAGAGACCATTGTATGGATCACCGCCATAATCACGAGGGCAAATGCACTGATGTGATCCAGGAAGATTAATACATTCGGCTCCGTACCCGCACATCTGTTGTCCCTCGATGCACTCGTTTATATCTGTAATTTAAGTACAAATGACAAAGTCCGCTCCAACACTAGGTGGCTGAGATTTGTTTCCAACGTCTAGACACGAGGATTATTTATAAATCGTTTTCATCAAATCACACTCACCTTCGCAGGTGCTGTCTGGTCTGGTTCTGAAACCCTTAGGACAAGCGCAATAACTTACGCCGCCGGAAATGGTTATGCATTCTGCGCCGCTGGGGCAACTTTCACCCCTTGAACAACCAGCCAACATGCATTTGCCATCGACGATCTTGTATGGTGGCTGACATTGACATTCGATGCTGTTGCATT
This sequence comes from Tenthredo livida, assembly GCA_963992785.1. Taxonomy (NCBI): domain Eukaryota; kingdom Metazoa; phylum Arthropoda; class Insecta; order Hymenoptera; family Tenthredinidae; genus Tenthredo; species Tenthredo livida. The sequence goes on from OZ023073.1 coordinate 10,666,982, forward strand.
CTGAAATTGAGTAAATGGAATCAGGCATTATTACAGCGTGAATCTTCGTCGACATAAAATACCATCATATCAATAAATTAACGAAGACCTTACCTTCGCATAGGGAAAACGGATTTCCATTGTACCCTGGTGGACACTGACATTCATAGCTTCCAGGTAAATTTTTGCAGATAGCATTGACACCGCATGCTGTTTTGTCCCTTGACTCCATACATTCGTTGACATCTCTGCATTTTCCGGTATCTATATCGCGCGTATATCCACGCTGACAAATGCAGACACTGCTGCCAATGAATTCGTCTCTTATACACTGTTCACCCGAAGGACATGGCGTGTTAGGTCCACAAACATGAGGTAATTCAGACTCCTGGCATCCTCCATTGTACGGATCTCCCGTTGTACCGCTAGGACACTGACAAGAAAATGAACCTGGCTCGTTGTTGCAAATAGCACCAGGTGGACAAGGATTAACTGCGCATTCATTTATGTCGCTACATCCACCCTTTACACCTGGTTTTCCGGTATATCCATTACCGCATATGCAAGTGGCAATATCCTTCAATAACATGCAATGAGCATTTGGGCCGCAGGATAAATCTTCGCACGGATCTGTAAAAGAATGTGATATGACGTAGAGATTTATTTGTGATACACGAATTCTTAGCAACGCTTTATCAAGTGTAAAACTTACGCCTGCAATCATTTCCGACATTTGGTTCAGGGCATAAGCATCGTTTCTGTGAATCGCAGTTCGCGTTTCCAGGACAATCGCTATCTGTATTACAGGTCACTACGCCGACACATTTGATGTAAGGGTCAGGATCAGGTATGGTTTCTTCTGGACAGGAACAGGAGTACGAACCGTCGTTGTTTATACAGTTAGCACCATGGCCGCACGACCCAGGCCGTAGGCATTCGTCAACATCTGTGTTATGATAAAAATTATGAATCAGTTTCGCTCGGTACAGTGTGAAAATTTTCACATTGTTTCGAGGAGTTATCAAACCTACCGATGCACTGTTTGAAAGCATTTCCGGAATAGCCTGCTTCGCATTGACAATTGAATCCTCCAGGTGTGTTTGTGCAAATTGCATTCTTGCCACAACGTCCTGACGGGCCATTGACGACGTCACATTCGTTTATATCTAGTTAAGAAGAGAATGAGTAGCTTGATATCTGTTTAAACTTTGCATTTGTAGTTAATTAACGTGTTATTCAGTAGAGAGTGATTACGCACCAACACATCCTGCCGCTATATCATTAGGATTGAAAGTCCAGCCTTCCTCGCAAATGCAATATGCCTCATGTCCATCTGGCTTACAGAATGCATGCTCACCGCAAGTGACTTCGTCGCAAGGTGCTATTTCATAAAAGATAAGTATCAGAGAGCGTTGAATAACGATAATTGGCTCCTAGCAATAGTTGCAATTATAATCGAGCTATAATCTCGATGGGAAATTCTAACAGTACTTAATTAAATCAAGATTAAGATAGGCGTGTATTAACTGCAGCTTTCCGCCTCACCTTTGCACGGAATATGCGGTGGACTACCAACAAATCCGATATCACAATCGCAGTGGAAGCTGCCCTTAACATTGGTGCAAACTGCAGCAGTCCCGCAAGGATTAGCGACACATTCGTCTACATCTTCGCATTTCGCACCAACCGCCTTGAATCCATCTTTACAGAGGCACGTTTCCTCTATACATTCCGCATTATTCACACAGTCGAAGTTTGATTTGCAAATAATCGCCACGTCGGTCTGTAAAAATTGAACTAATTAGCATTTCGAATTCAATACACGTGCTCATAATTCTCAGGCAATGTAACGAGGATGATAATACGAACGTACCTGATCGCAGGCAACTGCTGGACTAGGATTACCGCTAAATCCTGGTGGGCATATGCAGTTGTATCCAGGATTTGAATTTTTGCAAATAGCATTTCTGCCACAAGGTCTTTCGTAGGCTGTACATTCGTCGATATCTAGATGGAAAGAAAAAAACAAATGATTTAGTTTAACAGTACTTAATCTAATCTCGAAACTGTTATTAGACAAATTGTTAGTGAATTCCTGCTAACCAACGCAGCCTTTAAACGGATCGCCGGTGTAATCTGGTTTGCAACTGCATACGTAGCTGCCGACTGTGTCAGTGCATTCGGTATTTTCTCCGCACGGATTGTTTTCGCATTCGTTAACATCTGTTAATAGTTAATAGACATTTGGTTAGTTATATGGCTGTTGATTAAAAGTTTAATAAACATTATAGACTTTGTTTTAAAAATAAAAAACAAAATAACACTGACTTTCACACAGTGTGAGACCTTGGCCGATAAAACCTTGCGGACAAATGCATTTGAACGATCCTGGTACATTGATACACTTGGCATTAGTAGCACAAGCATTGCTCTGGGCACATTCGTTGGTATCGATGCATCCGTGAAATGAATCTTCCTGGTATCCCGCAAGGCATTCGCACTTGTAACTCCCTTCGGTGTTTAAACATTCCGAATTTGTCCCACAAATACCGGCCTCCTCACACTCGTTTACATCTGTTAGCCGTTAGTCATTCAATAGCAATAATTATTATTCAATCATTATTGAGTGAGCAAATTTATCGATTCATTCATGTCATATATTATATACTTTTGTTGTATAAAATATCGTGTGTACCAAGGAGGCGAAGGTCTTTTACGCCGAGCGTATTTGCAATACGAGACGTAGACGAGTCGAAGACGAGTCGAAGACGAGTATTGCAAATATACGCTCGGCGTTAAAAGACCTTCTTTGCCTCCTTGGTATACAATATACTATTAGACTCCATATTAATAATTATTATTCGACTTCTTTATGCACTAGATGTTAATCTATGCAATAGCAATTAGTGATAGTAGACACAACTAGGTAATGTAAGGGCAACAGGTTTTATTCAATTCGTTTATAATTGGTTGAAAATTTTTAGTGGATACATAGAAACAATTTGATGCAGTAGAAAATGATTTTTTAAAAATACCATCGTGTAGAGGGTAAAAAAAGCCAACTTTTTGGTAACTACACTTTTTTTTCGAGACTCGTTATTTTTGGAAAAAAATAATAAAAACTGAAAAATCGCGAAGCTCGTTAGGACCGCGTTTTTTAATCTTAACTTGCACTAACTTCGACAAATATCAACGGGTCTTCTCGATTTTTGGTATGAGATCGTGAGATACCGTACCGCTGCCGATAAAGTCATGAAAAAGTTGATGATTATATATTCTTCATTAATAATTTAGTCGCAAAGAAGCGAACAAGTTTTTATAGGGTGATGTATGTTTGGCGAGAAAAAGTGTGCTACAAAGTTTAAACGTGGAAAAACTTTCAGCGAGACATTTGATCGTTAACGTTAGGGGAAGTTTTTCAGAAATTTTCAGATTGATTGAATGAAAATTGGCTAAGATACAGCGATTTTCCTAAAAGCGATCGAGCCGCGTGGTCTCAACGTGTCTCAACGCTTGAATGCCTGTGCACGATGCGGTTGCATTCAAATTTCGAGACCACGCGGATCGATTTTTCAGTCTTTATTATTTTTCTCGAAAAATAACGGATCTAGGAAAAAAACTGTGGATACCAAAAAGTTGCCTTTTTTTATCCCCTACACGATGGTATTTTTCAAAAATCGTTTCGATGAATTTTGAAAATTGGTCACACTGACGTGAATTTTTTACTGCAAATATTTAACGTTATTACTCAATTCGTCAACCCTGCGATGTTGATAATATAATAATTATCTGGGTCACTTACCGTAACAACCTGTCATCGGATCTCCGTCCATCCCATCGGGACAAGAACAGCGAAAGCTTCCATCCATATTTGTGCAATGGGCCGATCGGCCGCAAGGGCTTCGCGCACATTCGTCAACATCCAGACAACCGTCTTCGGGATTACCTTCAAAACCTTCGGGACATTCGCATCTGTGTGTTCCGGGTAAATTTATGCACGAAGCTCCCCGGCCACAGGCTCTCCCATTTTCACATTCGTTCACATCGACGCACTGCAACAAATATGCATTACATTACCTACCGGTCTAGAATGAACACAATAATATCTTCGACTGCTGTATTTCGAAACATGGCGATTTTTCAAAAGGGACTTACGGCGGCGTATGGATCTCCGGCGTATCCTTCCTTACACGAACAAGTGTAATTTCCGGGTATATTTTGGCAAATAGCATCTTCCGCGCAAGCACCAGGAATAGTGCATTCGTCTACATCCTCGCAGTGTTCTTCACCATCGCCGGTGTATCCAGGTTTACATTTGCAAAGGAAGTTCGATGGCAAATTACAGCACTCTGCATTCTCGACACATCTTGCGGCAAGGACTGGATCGTCGCATTCGTTTATGTCTATAGATATGTGTGAACATTTAAGGCATATTATAATCAATTGATGTACGATTTGTCGGAATATAATCTAAGAAATTGAGAAACATAGAACTTAATTGCAGTGTGCGCATTCGATAGAAAACCTCTAAGATACACAACGTACCTTCACATTGAAATCCGTCCCCCCGATAACCAGGGAAACACGAGCATTGAAAACTACCGAGAGTATTTGTACAATGAGCAAAAATATCACACGGACGGTATTTGCACTCGTTTTCATCTGTAACAAGATAAATTAATTTTATAAGTCGTACGAATCCCTTAATAATAGCCATTTTTCTGATGAGGAGGTATTTAGCGAAACATACCTGGAACTTGGCAGTTGCAACCTCCGAAGCCGTCGTTGCAGTGACACACAGAGTCAAGGCAGACTCCGTTTTGACATTTTGTTCCATCTTCTTTCGTGCAGTCGTCTACGTTAGATAAAATTCTATGATGATTATTCGAAAAAATCGTGAACACGTACTCATAGTCAGATTTGCACAACTTTGTGCCACAGCTAGTTAGTGAGCGAAGAATATTATAGAATTGGGCCTGCACACTCACCAGTACATTTGAGCTTATTTCTCTGCTCGTCAGTTCCTTGAAAGCAATCTGTATGGCCATCGCAAAGTTTCGAAAGCTCTAATAGCTGTAATACATCTGTAGACTCGTTTACTTGACAGCCAAAATAGCCGTCTTCTAAATTTAAAAAGAATACTTCTCTTCTAGCGCCTGGTCTCCCTCTATTTAATGATTCGGCCTGTTTGAGAAAAGCGATTGATATAAATATTCGAATAAAGTGTATGACTAAACGATGATCAATTATCATGATTAGAATAATATTTATCATACTTACTGGGTATGAAGTAAATATTATCCATACCACCAACGGCAAAAGATGTTTCATCTTTGCTGTAAGAAAAAATAACATGATAATAATTAATAATATTATTTTACACACCGCGTGCGCAAAGTTCGATTTTTCATCAAATTCAACTCAACGCGCGTTGTGGTAAAGAATAAAGTTCGATACACGCGCGAAAGATGATTGAGAATCAACACTTTCGCACTAGTATCGAAAAGTACTATTACAGTGTTTCATCTTCTGTGTGTATGTGAAACATGTTTCGAATGCGTATATAGTGTTCAGACACCCGGGTACAGATATGAATTTCATAACTAAAACTATCCATTATCGTTGTTATTTTGTTTTTCAAGATTTATACACGATTCTTCTGTCGGTCACTTTTATATTACACTGCATCCGATGTCCTCTTCGCTTCAAGTTCGCATTTTCTTCCCAGATCTTCACCGAAGTACGGCTGCAGGTCCACCCATTCTCTGTCCGTTCAGGCGGAAGGGTTGGCGTACCGTGAAGATCTTGATTCGTAATAGCACATAAAGGCTATGGCATTGTAATTTACGATTTTCTGCAGGTCTCTTATGGATTTGATTTCTGTGAATTATTCTGCTCCAAAGAAACGCGTATTTGAAGGAAAATAACTCCAAGTTTCTGGGTCGCACATACATATATCGTTGATTAAAATCCGGCGTCGGAATTTGCCATGCGTAACACTTTCGTGGAATTTCGTATCCATATGTTTAAAGTAAAAAAGGAGGATAGAGAGTCAGTAAAAATAATAATAACGAGAACAATTTATTATGATGATAATAAGTCGAGCACCTGAGGGTGTGCAGGGCCGATGCACCTGTGCACCTCCTGCGCTATGCGTCTCACAGACAGAAGCGTTATTAGCTACCTACTGCAGGGCCACAGCTGCAGACCAAGGGAATCGTCGCGATTAGTTAAGCACGGTTTCAAGGTATCCAAGTTGTTTGAAGATTCCCCAAGATGGTCGAAAGCTTTAACTATATGGCAAAAAGGGATTCCAAGGAGAGATTCTAATCTCTCGATTCCGACACGTAGTACCTTATACTCTTAGTTTGCGATTATATTCGTCGTAAACATACACGTACCTCCGTAATTTATATACGAGAATTCATCACCCTTGGTATTCAGTCTCGTTTTTCCATAAAACTCAAATTAATTTTTAATAATAGACGAGTAGAATTAATGGAATAAAATACATCGCGAAATCGCGGGCTAACAAAACGGAGCAAAAGAAAGCGGGAATTGCCTATGTTATGTTATAGAAAGTTCCACAATTCTTCAGCAATTACCGCCGACCTTGCACTGCATTTATAATTGGTGGGGGGTTGGTGAAAAGAGAACGAAAGAAGGTCTTCTCAAGATGAAATGAAACCGTTGAATAAACTTGCCTGTTAATCGTAAAATTGAGGGAAACTATAATGGAACAACGCGGATTCCATTGGATAAAAAACCGTTTCACATTATGTATAGGATTAGATAAACGGTTCGGGAATACGACCTTCGATTGAATTACATAACAAAAGCCTTAGCTATCATGTTACTTGTTGAATGGTTGAATAAATGATATACAGGCATCTAAAAGAAAAAAAAAAGAAAAAAATGGCTTGTTCGTTAATAGCTGATAGCTGTGTTGCTTGAAATTCTTCTTGATTCAAAATTCTTGAAAATTCTTTAAAATCTGCATGCAATTTTTATTCTCCAATCTGCAGCGTTGAATTTTCGACACGCAATTGATAGTAAAGATGAAAGTAAATTCATGTTAGATTGAGCAACCATCGTCAATTATACACGCTTGAAATGACCCCCGTGGCCCAAAATGACGAATAGCTCAATCTGAACATTCGAATTTCCGAATATATTCCCAACCATGAGAATCCTTGTTAAAATATGAATTTCCTTCCTCTTCGAGAGTTCTTACTCACGCCGATAGATACATCTTCCTTTCACTCTTTCTTCAATGTGTGTATGTACTACCTACCACGTTTGTATGCACATATAAGGTGTTACGTGGGTATATATATATAAATGGCAACTGGTTAAACAAACGTCGATAAAAAGTTGGCAAATGAGAAGGAGAGAAGTAAAAAAAAAAAATACTCAATTAATATAACAGGTCTTGGCGACATACCTTTACGACTATACAGTATAATCGTAGTTCAAATTTTCATCTCGAGACTTGAGCAGCGAGTTCCGTACAGCAGAAATATTTCTCTTCGACTTTTACCATTTCATATACCAAGATTCAAGGTGTTCCTGTTCAACTAACTATCACAAAAAATGTCTGGTTTCACCTTTTTAAAAAAACTTTAATTTTTATCACAGACTTGCGCTATGGAACTGCAGTGAAACAAGGCATCGCCTTCCGATCTCGAACCGCTAAATCTATCATGATTTCAAGAACATGACTCACGAATCGAAAACGCATAGTAGTATACGTGTATGTATATGTATAGTCATCGCACAGCTATGTAATCAAACGTAGGTGTTCCCCATACTATGCATACACAGTAAAAATTTTTTTGTAAAATTTAACACAAAAGCTTGTGTTAACCACTTTTTTAACACAAAATTTGTGTCATTTCAACACAATCAGTTTATGTCAAAAAAGTAACACAGCTTTATGTTAAAACTAACACAAAACTATGTTGAAATTTTGTGTTGATTTGAGAGTAACATTTAGAAAGTGTTACTTTTGTGTTAGTTTTAACATAAAGCTGTGTTACTTTTTTGACATAAACTGATTGTGTTGAAATAACACAAATTTTGTGTTAAAAAAGTGGTTAACACAAGCTTTTGAGTTAAATTTTACAAAAAATTTTTTACTGTGTATGGTAGGTTGATAATATGAGCCAAGATATAATTACACTAACAAGACCCGATAGCTTCTCAGTTATCTAGTCAACGATTTCGTAAGTCGCGCGTAGTGCTGAAGGTGGGACATAGACACACAGAAGCGGACTCTGGCGTGCTAAAAATGTGATAAAATTAAGAAACTCTTGTAATTGTAATCAAGCAATATAGGTTTACTTAGCAGAAAAAAATACACGAGCTTAATACATGTTTAAGCGAGTATACTGCAGATGGAAGGACCATGAGCGAGTTGCTGTGTATATAGTGCTTGAATTTTAAGATCTTACGACGAAAAGCCTGCGCCTACTTATGGTTCAAGGACGATAAGGTGAGGAGAAATTTCTGACCCAGTACTAAGAGTCTTTATTTGGCTGTGACATACACGCCGTATGCTCGCAATTAACATACGAGAACGCCGCGCAGCCTTGCGTCAATCCTTCTTTTCGGATATATGAACGCCAAACTATCGCTAGAAATTTTTTAATCCAGCAAAAGCATTTTTTCTTCCATACATCATTCATTGTATGGATGAATCATTAGAGACGCTTTTAAGATCCGGGAAATATACAGCATGTTGCCAATTAGCAGCCGAAGAGAAAAAAAGGATTCGATAAAATCAATCCAAGCCCACATGATTAGTTATTCGAAGGTTTTTGAGCGTGAAATCTTGTGCAATAAAATTAACGGGTGTGAGTTGAGCCCCTCTTCTATTAAAGCAAATTCATTTTAGCGTCGCGCCCACCGCGAATCATCGCTTATGGAAGGTTGTGAGTTAACAACTGGTATTTAGTTAATCTTTGTGAAAGTGTGGTAGATATATCCTGTCCGGGTCCTGACTTTGGCTTGGTTAGTTATATATTCTTGCCCTGGGCGCCAGCGGCCAGCCAGCTTCGCCTTCACCGTAGAATCCACCTTCTTATGGCTCGCTGCTGTTGCTGATGCTGATGCTGCTGCTCATAGCTTACGTGGCTTATATATATATATATATACCTACGTACTTTGATCGCGACCTAGCGAAATCATAGTCTTATGCAAATAACAGTCCATCGCTGGGCGTTATAGTCGAAGAAAATTTTCTCAATGACGCAAAGATGGAGTCAAGTCTTATGCAACGCGTCGCTACTTCGGACTACGGACCGGAATTTATAAATTAAATCAAGGAACCGTTATAAGACAACCGCCTTGCCAGACAAAGCGATATAAAACGGGGATTCGAGTCGTACAGCTACGTATACACGCATACGTACAGGTATACCCGCGCTTAAGAGACTCGCTGCTTCCCGTCATTCTTATATCGTTAATTATTATAAAGGGGATGCGGACCGCGAGACTTTTGGAAGATGCTATTGGAATTTCAATGAGAGCATACATATATATATATATATATACCTATAGGGAAAGAGAAAGGAGGCGCAAACGGTCCGCGGATATGAATGACACTCGGATATATGAATCCGGAATACAAAACAGATTTGTCGTATTCAGTACTGGCCGATGCGAATTTTCAGTTTTTATTTTCTACAACTATGTGCATAAGTCGTCGGTATTGCAAAATTATACATGTAGAATCTTAGATAATAGGTGTATTATATCGTTTCTGGGCTGAACAAGTATAATGCAAAATTGTTAAGAGAAAATGATCTAGAAATAATTACGCTTTGAAAAATGTCTGAATATAATTTCTATCAGAGTATCGTTATAGGAGACTGTTTATAATATGAAGATGAATGAAACGTAGGTAAGATATCATGTAGCTATAATTCTCGAATCTTCATGCTTTTAGATAACTGGCCAGAGAGGTCATTATCCGGTAGAATATCTATATGCAGCCGCAGAGGCCATTATTTTCATTAAAAATTCATGTGTATACCTACCTACGGGAAGCCTACGTCTAACGTATAAGTTTATTAGAATTTACCTACGCGTTGGTTATCATTTTATTATACATTTGTTGTGACTAATTCGTTAAACAAGTCGTATATTCGAAACCGAAGTCAATCGTGCGAACGAATGTTCTTTCAAAATCGGGATATAGGTATGCATAATTTAAAAACCTTTTCAATTCGATCCTGAACCGGAATTCAATTCCAGAAACTTTGATATACAAAAATTTTCACTATTCAGACTAGTAATGGGATCAGCTTGATATAGGAACTGGGACCGAGTAGATATAATCAAATATCCATTAGACACGCGTCAGCGAATGGATCTCATACTTTGAATATTTCACATTCTCGATATGATTAGAATTCACAAAAACAAAAAAAAACCATCTCATTTTTATGTCATAAAGAACTTCTCAGACGACCAGGTCGAATTTTAACCCAACACATGTCGATCGCAAGCTAGTTAGACGCAGGTGTTTTCTTATACTGTTAAAAAACTTCTTCTTTAGTTATATATCAAAGAAAGAGTTCTAGGATGCATTCAAAACTCATATAGGTATTGTGTACCTACGTCCGACGAATAACGTTCGAAATTTTAAACCCAAAATTATTTGAAATATTGAAAACAGAAAAACAACTTCGTATTAAATTCTATTTAAAATTGATCAATAATTTTCTCAACTTGGGTGAAAAAAAAAGAAAAAGAAAAAGGAATCTTTCCGCAAGGTATTTCATGGAAGAAAGGCGCACCTAAGACTGACTGACAATTATCAACCGATGCGAGACTCTCGTGGAGTAAGAATTCGTTTTGGTTTGGGCATAAGTATTTCGATGTAGGTATCTGTATTCAACCGGCGATCCCTGGGCATATATAGGTACTATACGGTCTTCTGTACACGGACGAATAAAGGTAGTAGGTATGTATACCGATAGGCAGTATAAAAATGAAAGATAAAGATAAAGATAGATAGACAGATAGATGTATACGTCGAAACGTGCACGTTGCAGGCACGAAGAGGCTACGGACTGAGGCAACATCCGGCATGAATCAACAAAGTAAAACAGCTTGAGAGTCGTGCCAAAGAACCTAACTTAACGCCTACTGTAAGGGGACCCAAGAATTATACTGGACGAAGCAAAGCTGGATTTATATTGTAGAGTGAAAGTCGAAGTCGAAGTTGAAGTCGAGGTGGTTTCGATCCGCTGGCGTGGGCTGATCCAAACTGATCCAAACCCTCGTCATCCGTCGCACTCGCAACAGTATTTTCCACACTGCGTGCGCAAAGTTCAATTTTGCGCACGGTTCGCGTGCATAAAACTCAACTTAACGCGCGTTGTGTTGAAAAATAAAGTTCGATACACGTGCGAAAGATGATTCTCGACTCGTGTGACAGTGATTGTCACCCTCGAAGTAAAAACTTCACACTCGTCCGAGAATTAACACTTTCGCACTGGTATCAAAAAGTACTATTCTTTTTCTACCATAACACTTACAATTTCATAGATTATATAGATAAATAGAAATTTCGATTACTAAGATCTAATTTCTTCCGCAAATATTTGAAGAGAAGATAATAAGATCCTTCATCGCTTAAATTTAGGCGAAAATATCTCATGCTGTAGACGTCCGTACTTTTTCGTGAATTGATCTCTGTCGATCATTCAACTTCCCACGAACGCATGAGCAGTGAAAAAAAATTCGATACTTTTAGCCCGTTTTCGAAATTCGAAAGCCAACGGTTTTGTACTTAAATGTCGAGACCTAGACGCCATCGTCCGAGTATAAGTTATACGCACACAAGTCGGGGGCTATACGGTTAAGCAGGGAGGTCAGTGACCGAAAAAACAATTCTAATCTATTGTGTATGACTATATTATATATTATGATATATACGTGAAAATTTTGCGCATTCTATGCACCCGTCTGTGGCAAAATATATCTGGTTTATTTTCACAACGTTTAGAATGTCGCGGCCACTCGACAAATGCGAACTTTAATATTGCTTGATTCGGTGCAATATAGGATCGATCATTATTGGGCTAAATAATATCGGGTGAATTTGAATCTCGATTTTACCGAGATGAGAGATGCTGAAGAGATTAAATGTCGATGAATTCAATCCTATAATTTATTAACTTTTTTTCTAATTGCGGTGAATCGGTTTGAAAAAATTGAAAGTCAATGTATACGCGCTAGCTAGGCTGTTGGTGCAGCACTCTTTCGTCATTCTAATTCCCAATAGCATGACGTCATTCCCCAAGTAGGCGAGCTGTGCTATTGGCTTATTAGCTATAACGTTTTTTCGTCATTATATTTCAGATGGCTTAACCCCGCGAGCTAGTAAATGCTAATCCGAAAACGATCGATTATGACGATCACCGATCACCGAACATCTAAAATCTGTTTATACCTAAGAAACGCGTCAATCTCTCTAAATTTTTTTGAGTGAAAAATTCACTCTTTGTCTTGGACTGGTGCTGTTTTCAATCCAAGGAAGTGAAAATTCACTGTGCTTGGAACGAAATTCACTCCGTTTCGACTGAAATTTCACTCTTTTTTCTCGGAGTGGTGCTGTTTTCACTCCAAAGAATTAAGAGAGATCCGTTTTTCCTCAATCTCTAAAATAATCGCCGATACAAAGACTACCGTAGACTCAATTTGATATTAACTGTGCCTATGTCTATGCCGTGGTTATTATAACTGCATTGACTTTTAACTAACTAAGAATATAAATCTCTCAAGGATATAATTATGGCCGCAGTATAGGTATACCAACTCTTGTTTCAGTACACAATTGCGATATTATTAGCAATGCTGTAACGTGAAATGATTAACACTGCAGTGATCAGAATTGCCCACAATGTGACTTCCAACATTTCTTCTAACGTTTTATTGATCATTGTGCAAATACGTCACGTATTGCAGGATCTTATATCATAGATGTATCTTCATAAGTACATAATACATCTTTTTTCATACTTATAGGTAGTACCATGTACTTATATGTTCATGCGTTAACGTGTCAAGGAAAAACGATTGCCTTTATCCCAATTCTGCAGCGATACCCGCAATGATATATCACACCTCCTGAGATGAAAAATCTCTGTGCTCATGATTCTCAAGGACGTTGATCGCGGCAGTTTGAGTCTCGTTTCATGACACAATAGCTTATTATTTGCGGAGGTATATACCGGTGCCGAGCATGATTGGAAATACAGGTACATAATTGGTTATACCGATCAGCTATGAACGTATAGATTATTAACTTTTGCTCCTACTATAACGGTGAATAATCGCGTCATATTTTCAACGCGTGTCTATATTGACGTTACCGCGAATTATAACACTATACCTATGCAGTAATTACACGTCAAGCGTTTGAAAATAACTCGGAATGGTTTTATTTATTTTTTCTCCAAAAATACTGTGCCTATTCGCACTGTACTCGATTTTGATGGGATTAAATTATGCACGATTTATCTTACCGGGCGAAAACTGGATTTTTTACTTTTGGTCTCGCAACTATTTTTCTATCTATCCATATAACAAAGTCATTAACCGTGTTTGGCCGCCTTATAATTCTACTCCTAGATACATTGACCTTTGTTGCTACCTATCCCTACCCAGTACTACTACCAAATTCAACATGTATATGTAGAATTTTATTTTCAACGTCACAATCTTACATCAGACTCTTCGAAATGTTAATGACAGTATGATGGATACTTTCCTTATAAGAATTCTTCTGTTTCTTGTTTAAAATGATAATTTTGAATTCTCGACTTTATATCACCTTCTAAGATCCAAGACTGCTCACTAAATTACATTCACACGGTCTATGAGAGAGAAAATATAAGAAGTTACCATAAAACACGTAGCCTTATATATTTGAGCATCAAATATTATACTCATGGTATACGTTCTATTAGCTAAGTAAGACAATTTTTGTCTCACCTAAATTTCGTCACTTTTAATACAATCCCTTTCAAGGCGAGCAATTTGTTCGAGGCAGTCACTGATCATTTATTAATCAGTCTTGAATATAACAATTGAAAAACGAGAGAGTGCAGAATTCCGAAAAGGCAATGAAAAACAAAAATCGCCGAGCTAGGAAGGAGAAGTTGCGATGGACCAAAGTTCACCATTTTTTGGAACCACGTACTGGTTGATCAATCGTACTAATTCCAAACTGTGTGAACTACTAGGTAATCGATAAAAATTTTTCTGAATTATAATAAAATTCCTGCATTTATTTAGCTAGGCATATTCTCTGTCGAAGTACTATTCTGCAGTGTATATAGAAACTTTACATCAAGGAGGTATTCGTACCTACACGACACGCTGAGAGGAGTTTAGCTCGGCACATACTTTGAGAGACTCGAGCTTGTTCGTGACGTGTCCGCGCGGCAAGCATTGAACTCTCCGCTATGGCTATATGGTTCCACGCAGCTCTATACCAACACATATAGTATAGTAGGTGTCTAGGTAGCCAAAGGATAATTCTGGTATATAATAAGGTTTACCATATAAGAACTACGGCATATGGTACAGCGGGATACGCATGATATAACGAACTCACACGTTCACTAAACAGTTTATAATTGCTTTTGACCGATCCCGAGGAATTCTGCAAGCTGTAAATGAGAATGAAAATAAAAAAAACATAAAACTATTGCATTTCACCGATATACGGACCTATTCCTCCTGTATATACTATATTTCCATTTTCCTACTACTGCAGCTATTTCACCTCATGCAGGGTCTAGTTATTATCTACAATTTCATTACTCCAACTCGCGTTTGTCGTCTCAGGCAATAATTAGGTAGTAATAACTGACAATGAACTCGCAGTTCTGGGAACGTTGTATGCATACCTACGTTCATCCCCAAGTTATATGAACCGTAGAATTGGATCTCTTCTTCTTCTGCGTCTGAATACTCCGTGAGTATAATGCTGCTCGAATATAAGTGATATTCGCGGACTCATCGTCACCATAACGCAAACAACATATTTCGAAATTTCTGCAGGCGTTATGTGATGCAGTTATTCCGATTTTTGTAAATATGCAGGATTTCGATTCCGATGAAATATTGAACATCCAATTGATATGAATCGATGAAATTTTGCGGCGCCACTAGGCTTACGACGTACCCACTTCAAACATGTCCATCTCTTGTTTTTGTGAATTTATATCATTCCCGATGTAATTTCCATACACAGATATCTGCCCAATGTTCGAAGGTAGGTATAATTGAGAAGCTCACAGTGAGAGAACCGGTCTAACGTCATTTTTTGCTTGAATTCAGTCATCTCCCGTCTCGGTATAGGTATACCTACATACACGATACGAAACCGATACGAGAACTCTCAGCGTTTCAGATCCCTAATTAACGAATTTAACGGTAGGCACCAAAATCTTCGCCCCGAGATGTTCGGAGGTTTTTTAAACGGTTCAATGACATCGAAAGTACCTACCTAATTTTTTTTCTTTATTTTCAATTCATTCTTTCTCCTCTTTTTGTATCAACGTACTAGCAATTTGTATAATATGAACTCGACTACTATAAAGCTCTCGTTAAATCCACCCTCATACACCGGAAGTACCTATTGAACCGATTTTCTCCCTCCAGATTCCAACGGACAGGTATAATCCATGAAAAACGATCAATATATAATCCGTGAAAAACGCGATCTCTTGGAATCAGTCGAGTTATCAAAAATCCAATAAAATAAGTCAAACGCAATCGACTTCCGTTCTGCAACCTTACACACTGCATAAATGTCGCCACAGGGAGTATAAGGATTTTGCAGCGCAACAAAGAGGCAAAGGCAGAAGGTAGGTAGGTAGGTGGGTAGGTGGTTGTAGGTACGACTGAAAATAAGCGACCTCCTTGAGATCGGTCCTTGACTCGTTCAACTTGTTGAAGGAGGAGGCGAGGTAATGGCATCTACGCCTGCAACCCGGCCGTGGTGCAGATATCCCCTACGGTGTAGGTATACATGTCTTATGTACTGCACCAGCTATATATGTACGTATGCACACTCTCTCTTGCTCTCTTCTCCTCTCATAAATAAATCCGATTTCCTATCTCCCTCTCTGCTGCAGGAGTCCATAGACTGTGCTGTGCAGCGCGATTCTTTCGCGAACTTCAGCTTAAGCTCGAGCTTGAGCTTGAGCTTGAGCTTGAGCTTGAGCTTGAGCTTGAGCTTAGCTGCAGCTTCGTACCTACTCGATAGCGAAAGCCAAGGTATACCGTACAACCAACTCGCGGCGGATGCCTATAATCGGCGATGCGATGTGCAGGGGATCTTGACTGACCGCGCCTTCGTTCACGCGACGCGTAAGCTATCCTCTTCGGTACACCATAACGGGCATTCTTCTCGGTTTTTCCGGGATAATTCATAAGGAATATTTTCGAGACGAATCTGTGCAACCCTGATCCTCATCCGATCTTCAAACTTCTCTCATACTATATATACCTAATATACAACCTTATTTCAATTCTATAGTTGATTTTTTATTCCACTTTATTATCCTTCCAGCTCTTCGCGTCCCGAATCCGAGACTAGTAATTAAATCTTGCGCATCGTGCGTGATCGAGCTTTTGCATGTGTTGTAAAAATAAACAAGATTATGCGCTTCCGACAGAGGTGTCGATGGCTATAGCCTCCGTTCGCCGCATATGGTATAATAAAATCGTACCTACCTACTTCCTTTTTTCCGAAATTATTTTTGATCAATGGCCGCCCGTCGAATATCATGGTAAAAAAATGGGCGTTACATATTGCCGCGTCTTTTATACGGAGGCTTCCTTTTAGATACTCATATACCTCACTAATCGAGTTGAATTTATTGCCTCCGATGGCGTATTAAGAAATCAAGAATATACCATATACCTTCCTGCTCTACGTGTTTATAGGCATGTCTTCAAAGCTTCACCCAAGGCATGCATAGTAAAGAATATTTTATTGAAACGAATGGGACCCAGTTTCACTGACCTTTCCGCTGGAAAAGAACAATTTAAAAAGAAAAAAAGATGAAAATAAAAAATGACGTTATGCAGATGCAAGTATCTGTATTCAAAATCTGAATACATACCTATTATATGCAGACTAGTGACAGATTTTGGGAACGGTATATAGGTACACCTCGTTGCATAAATGATACATATTATACTAATTCTGCAGCATATGATTCAATGAAATACTATATTTTAGTCTTAAGAACGCGTATGGGCTTCTATAATCGCGAATGTATGTATGCGTATAGGTATAATATAAGAAATTGAAAGGCCTCTGTATTGGCTGGGCATTAACCGGTAATACGGGGGAAAAGTGATTGTCTTCGATTTCCGAAGAGCAATTTTTTTCTACTTCTTTCTCTAACAGATAACGATTCGCAATAAATCATTTTACTTGTGGATATGGTTATTTTTGTTTCTTTACAGCTGTTTTAATCGCATTCACTTGTGAAAGTTGATTTTAAATTTTGGTCACAACATAATACATAAACGAGACACGTATCTATACGTATATAGAGAATGTGGTTAAATTAAATTGATAACGATTTTGACTTCGTCAAGATATTATATGGGTACTAGTATACCTACAACGATTTAAACTCTATGATTGATCGGATGTGAGATCCGGAGAAGCGCGAAGTGTATGCGAAACGGGTTTTTCGTACATGTTATTCGAAAGGGGACGCGTGACGTCATCGGGACCTTGCCAAATGTTCAGTTCACACATATATATATATATATATATATATAAAGAAATATCTATATGTATACACCTAGGCGTAGCTCAGAATCTGTTCAGAGGACTGAAGAAGCCACGAATAAAAATGGCTCACGTCTGCAGGGCATTGCGAAATGCATCGGAATTTGTTTTTTTTTTTCTTCACATAAATTAGAATCTATCAATATTTTATTCAGATCAAGAGTCGCTGCGATGTTATCCAATCTTTCTCGTATAAGTAGAATGAAAAAATAAAAATATGGATTTTCTATACTGTTGCCTGTTCAAAGATATCTACAAATTCGAAAAGGTTCAAATTTTTATGCACACACACTACATTCTTTTTGCTCAATTTTGAACAGGTACTTATATAATAATACTAAGCTTGCAATTCGTAGCGAAATTTGTATAGATCTGAATTTCTGCAGTATGTGATATATATACTAGCAGGGTTCGAAATTTCGCTGAGCGAATATCCAAAAAAGATTATAGGGAGTGGGATAAAACCGCTAATTCCTATTAACAGCCATTAAGACGTGCTAACGCACTGACAATGATGATGCTAAAGATATAGTACGACATACCCACATTATACACGTATAATATATATAAGTAATTGGAAAATCGAGTCATCATAATCTTCGATTCGTTGCGATCGATGCATTATTCTGCAACGCAACCATTATATATCAGAGAGAAAAAATAGTTGTTGCTTTACCTCGTGTTGCATTACGATTTCCAGAAAGAAAAAAAAGAATCACACTCACGTAAGGAGATCTCTCTCCTCTTCTCTCCTGTCTCTCGATGGACCCGCGTATCCTTGACAAGCGTCAATTGAACTCACTCACTAGTCGCACCACTCACATGTGTCTCTTTTCCTAACTCATTTTTCCCCAATCATTATATTATACTCCCTTTTATTGATTGTTAATTTCAGGACGTAGGCCTTCTCGGTCTTCACTTTGTTATTAATTGTTAATTAGCCGCTCGTCTCTGCTCCTGTTTCCCTTTTTTTTTCCTTTTTTTTTGTTCATCGAATTTCAGATATAACTCCGTATAAAGGCACTGATACACTGACACGTAAGACACACCGTGACCTGCGCACTGCTATTGATTCAATTACGAGCTTTCGATCAACAGGTAATTGTAATTGTAATTTTAATTTAATTTTTTATATTCATTTTCATTTTCATATTGTGACAAGGTATAATATATTAGAGTGTAGATATGAATGATGTGCCTGTGTATGATTGTATGTGTGTTTGTATGTTTGTTTGTTTGTTCATGTTTGCACAAGTGGACACATTCGCTTAGGCGCAAAGACTCATATTGACTGCAAAAGAAAGTGACATCGATGCCTGACCACTAAAACTGAAAATTTCAGTACAGGAAAAAAACCGCCGACATATTCCTCGATCTGAAAGATCGAGACTTTAAACTGGCAGCTGTTTCCGGTCCTCAAAAAATTACAAAACAGAATGTGAAAAAAAAGGGCCCTTCGCCCTTGATGTAATTTCTCTTCTACCTCGACCACCTTATGTTCATTTTGAAAAAAAAAAGAAAAGAAAAAAGACTTCCGGTTCAGATGGACATTCGACGGTCCATTTTACCGGTTTTAGATCGAGAAACAAATTCGACGACGTATTGCGCTTAAGAGAATTGCTCCGAGTTTTATTTTAGGGAAAAAAAACTTACCCGTTCCCATGGCTGAGTGCAGCCTCTTTCCTGCACGTTTATCCCTAACAGTATCCAGCCAATTTGTGTTTTTTTTTTCCTTTCTTTTTTTTGATCGAATTTCGTACCACTCACGAAAACGATCTCTTCGTCCAGTCGGAAGACCGCGGACGGACTGTTGCTCGAAGGAACATTTGGAGAGCCTTCACCAGAGACAAGACGACGTCATTGCTTACCTGGTTTCCGATTGGACGAAACGTTTCACCTCACCTCTCTCTCTATAACACCTACGGACCTGCCGCGTACCTACAATTTCTCAGGGAGGCCCCCGCTGCTGAGTTCTGAATTCTGAGTTCTCAGTTCTCTGAGTCCTGTGTTCTCTACTCTGCAGTCCCCCACCGTCCAACGGGAGATTTCAGGCTCTTATGGATGTATTCCTATTTACACGCTGGAGTTTAAACCGGGTCTATACACCTAGTCTCGAGGCTTTACGTATACTGATCACGAGTTGAAATTCCACGATCAAACCATGCATCCTCGAAAAAACAAAAAAATCGTGGGAAATACATCGCAAAGACTCCGGAAAGTTTTACGATCAACTAAATCATCGCGTTCTATATAGATTTCATCTTTGAGTTATTTTATTTTATTTTTCTTAATCAATCGGTTATCAATTGTAATTATTCTTATACTATATCGCACAATCTCTGCATTAGCAAATAATAATTCATACGAATATTGTATGCATTCACGTGCCGATCTGCATAGCAGCTATATCGAATTATTTCTATTCAACTTTGTCAAAGTCTTGATGGTAGTATGTATATTAATTCTGTGCATAGATATATACCTACTATCTATACTAAATGACTTATAATGGTGACAATCGAGATGGTCGTATGCGATTAGGAGAGAGAATTTAATAATCCAGTCTGATTATGATACTATTCTAACAGGTTTATGAACCTTGCATGCGGTGAAGATTTATTTAACTATTTTTGAGTTACGTAACTGAATTATAATATGTATACCGTATAGGTATACAGCAAAACGGCAATTAGTATCACTCTGCTCTTGAGATAAGAGAAAAAAAATGCCAATTAAATTGGCTAATTATTTTCTTGTTAGCTACAGTAATACTATATAGGAAATCGTTATTATTCGAAATTCGTTCCATACCTATACCTACTGGAATAATAAAAATGAAACGGTACAATTCCTGCTAATGCGAGTAATCCTATGTATCATCATTTTTAATTCTAAAAAAACGAAAGAAAATGCGAAATAAAAGCTCGTCGCGGATATCTAGCTATTTGGCAAGAATGACTTAGTCTATAAGTAATTACATCGTCTGGTCAAGGCTCAATTTATAAAATCAACGTCTTGGCTTACGTAACGCTGCAGGCGATTTCAATTTGAATTAACATCGGCAACCTTCCGAGATTGCAATACCAGCTATCGCATCGTCAAATTATATTACGTATCAAAAATAGAAACAAAAGAAACAAAAATCCCATAGATATCAATTGGATTTGATAAAAAGGCAGAATCCGCCCCACGCAGCTCTTTGTCAGAATCTCTTTATTAATTTTTTCTTGATCTCAATACTATATGATCATTATATTTTTCACGAGATGATCAATCTTCTCACATTTTTCCTTCTTATGTACCTGTAGATCAAATGTTCCATAATTATTCGATTATTTTTATTTTTTTTTTAAATTCCAATTCCTTTCGTGAATTCTGGGAGTATTTTTGCGATTCCCAAGTCGTATATAGCTATACTGCACATCCGATGAAGGCATATTATTCCATTATACTTCTTCACCACGACCTTGCAGTGTGAACATAATTCTTTACCAATGACTAATTTGTTTTCTCATTCGTTTAAAGTTTAAACTATACGTACATGTACGTCGCCCGCGTCCGTGCGAATCTAAAAATTCTGGAGGCCTCGAGTATCGACGAGCCGTTCTATGCGGGTTTCAGGAGCGTTGATATCACCGATTATAAGCGATTCACCAGTAAGGCCAAACGACAACGCTCGCGCGTGTTATACCAGTCGTCATTCATTATCATTCTAGTTGCTGTAATCTATTTAATTATTCACAAATTAACGCTGGAATATCTGCGCTTTATACCTGCAAAACAACTTTGTCACTGACCTTTCGCGGTATCTTATGGCCATGATAATGCAGCTCGAACCGAGCACGACGCGATTAGTATATAGGTATAATATCGACAATTAGAAGCAATGATGAGATTGAATCATCCCGTTTTATAGAATCCGGTATCTATGATCACTATCGATGCTGTAAAAAATTATAAGTAAACGTAACAGTTTTTTCTTTTTTTTTTTTTTTTCTCCTCACGGCCAAATGTTATAGGTGCTTCTTCTCTTGCGCAAACTTACTGAGAATCAAAGATGACGATATGACGAAATATGTATAACGAGTATGCATGCGTTATTCTTATAACAGCGAATTTCTGAAGATGTGGATGTTCTTTTCTTTCTCTTTCCTCAACCTAAGACCAATATTTCAACGTGAAAGAGTTATCGGAATTTTTGTTCAGCATTATCGATACGTTGCCCGCAATGGTGAATGATCTTTTATAAAGCTCGTATGACGTGCAATGCGCATTGAAAATGCGTATAGTTATTAGTTAATCCGTGATATAATGACAGCTATTATACTCATGGTATATAGATGCAGCATATACCTATCGGCGATATTTTTCAATCAACTTATACATATGTGTACCTACGACTAGGTACATAACATAACATAATGTGTCGTATGAAGGATCGTGAAAGTTGCGAAATAATGTGCAACACCAATTCGCCTATGTATAGTACCGCAGCGCAGAGAACCAGCGCAAAGAGGAACGAACTGCCGAATCGAAATTTTTGCAGCAACCTTATACGGCACGCATCAGTATCCGCGTCACCTACGCATTTTAGCAGACACGATATTATGCTCGAACGTCACTAGACTAATTGACAGTTAGATGATTGGATAAAACGTATCGCTATACACTGTACATACATAACAGTATCACATGCACCCTGGAATCTATAAACACTAACATAAGAGTCTTATAAGTGTATTTTATAAATACCTACATAACTTTCAAACTTAACTATTTCATCATCGGCACATTGTTCACGTAATCAAAACTGCATGCACGACAGAATCAGCCAGTTTTTTTTTTTCCTTCTTCTTTTCTTTTGCAGTGCGGATTACCTACTTGAACGCGTGCCGGTGCAACTTGAGACACCTCTGGCACCTACCCTGTTTGGTGTTTACTAATATAGTCCAAAGACCGCTGGAGCTGAAGCATATTTGGAGAAATCGTACTTCAGCAAAATATCAGCACAGCTCATATTGTTTGAAAATAATTCGACCGATGAATTGGAGATACGATATTAGGAAACGTGTGCTGATCATTATGATCATTCGAAAAGCTTTGTGGTTGTTTCTGGTATTTGATGATTATCTATAACTTGTATGACCAGAAATTGATTCATTCGTCATCTATACATGTATTTTTGGTCGAGTGTCAGCTGAACTTTTTCTCTTGGATAAATCCTCGCTAATTTAAAAAAAATTAAAGTTCTATTCATAAACTTCTGTACAGAAGTAGATTTTCGATAATTATTATACCCGTTTTAATTATTAAGTGGGTGAAAAAAAAAATTAACAACGAACTTTCACCGAGTCAACATAGCTGTGTGAGCTAGCTATTATTCAAAATCCTTGATATTTTGTTACTCTAGGTATGGCTATAGGGACGTGGGTCGTATCTCATACTGCCCACGTAGTAGGATGATTCTGCGGTCCTTTCTACACTTTTTTTTTAGTCTAAACCCCTATAATTTACCGCCGCTATCTCGATTCCAAGGATTTCGGATCGGCCCATCAACGTATCACTAATAATTGCACAAGCTCGTGCAATAATGACTGACAATTAGACGTGGAGTGAAAACAGTCCTTTTATTCTCTTATCATTCTCGTTTACCAATCACAAAGTAAAGTTTTTCGCCTGCATTTGCATGAACTGCAGGCCTGCAGCTGTTTTTGCCAATTTTTTGCAACAGCCAATTTAAGTGGAATGGTTTCGTACGAGTTGAAATCCACACCCGCAAGGAGCCTATATTAAGTAAATTTATAAACGCTCTGATAATCATGTGTACGTAAATTTCATGAAAGAGCGATTTCTCGGAGAATGTGCTGCAGCCACATACATGTGCGGAATTGTAAGAAAGCGTTAACATAGTGATGTACCTATTTCTAACATACAAGTTGCTGTTAATTATTCAAAATTAATTCTATTCCGAGTTTGACAATGATATTTAATATGCTTATATAGCTTTGATGCAAGCAATACTTATATTCCAAGGCACGTAATACTTATATATATTGACGTAACAAACGTGCTGTTAAAGGATTCACAGATTCGGTTTACAGATCGTTACGTAAACCGATGATTTCTTCACTCGCGGACAGCAATAATATGTACTTCGATGACTGTATAGGTATACCTGGAATCCTTTGTGCTCAAACCTCTCCGACGTCTTACTTCTAAGACATGATTACCTGCTTAGAGAAATTTCTGTACATTTTTACCGGATTCACATTCAGCCATTACGCTGGCCCCGAAGTTGTATTTGCTAGCGAGAAAAGACGCTACAACTTCGCCGCATAGCGGCCACTTGTGGTACTAATACTACAAGTCGCTCTTGTCTCACCTTTTGAGATAGGTAAAGAAAGTCTGACATAAGACATCGCGATTAAAAAAATTGGTGAAATGAAATGTCTTTCAGAATATCGTGCTATCTGCAGGGATCCATCCAGAACGTACGTTCAGATACTGTATTTGTTACCTACTTGTCCATCATAAGTGGGTATACGTGGGCAGACATTGAAAAGAAAGAAACTTTCCATTATTTTTTTGAAAAAGATCCATCGTTCGGTAAAAAGTTGAAAACGTATCAGAATAAAAAAATAAAAATAAAAAAAAATTAATGGTAATAATAATGGCTGAAGGACAGTATATCTCATTGAGACGTCGTCAACGCTGATGTGTGGAAGGCTTACTTTCCAATGCACCAACTTAACTTGTAAATAGGACAGTTTGCTCTGTTCGCAATTTTTCCTGCGATCGTTTCTCGCCGCGGTAATCATGATACATGTACCTATTACATGGGCGGATGAAATGACTCGATGTATGGATGCATGCCTACTACCAGCTGTTCTTCATATCGTGATTAACTATTTCCCGTGGCCTCTATCAGAACTTTGATACGTCCACATATACATATATGCACGAAGTCCTTTTCAGACAACGCACAATGTGTTACATCGCGATTTTTTCGAAAGAAAAAAATGTCCCCGTTTTCAAGTCGGTCTTCCCACACGTAAGAGTTTTTTTAATTGATGACAAATCCGATAAATAATTAGGGCTGCAGGCTGTTGCCGCTACAGAGATTATTGCGTGGGCGTTTTAAGGCCGTCGTCGAGTTCAAAGACAAAGACAAACTTAGATTATAGAAATGAGAATAAAAAATAATTCAACATACATATGAGCATATGCCTATTGTTTTGTAACGAGACTTACTTGACGAACAGGAAGCGTTTAATGATTACTGATTAGTGTATCCGCAGAACAAAGAGATTCGCTCTCAATACGATGTGGAATTTTTTTCACGATTTCATCCCCATGTATACTGAATTTCATACTTCTATAGACTATCTATTATGTGCAGTGACGTGATAAAATCGTTCGATTATTAAATATTATAATGGTATCAATTATCTCGCAATTAGCGAACCTGTAATCGCGGCGCTATATACCTGCTAAGGTCGACCGCGGATTAAGGATGAGACCTGGAGATGCGGTATGGTAACAGAAATAGCCACGATGACGTAACCAATCCTCCTTCTTTATGTTTTAGCTTCTATATACTATACGGTATATACTATCTCTCTATCCGTGGGTATATCTGTATATCCAATCCATGACTATATACGCACGCTTATTCCCTCTCACCTTTACAACTTACTCTATACCTGATACATACTTATTTGCACAGCTATATAGCTTGTATGTATTCTATCTGGCATGGCACCGCCATGGCATTGCGACCAGTCGGTCTAGTCACCACTGTAAATAGCCACTCCAATAAACTGGATCCCTAAGCTAGTGATCCATGATCGATACCTTGGAATTTATAGAGTCGAAAGAAGCTGCAGGTTCTGCGTTTGCAAAAAAATTTATATGTACGCTTTCAACTTCGTTTTTACTCTTTTATTACCCTCAAATTATTTCATTGCTGCAATTACGATTCCTGTATCCTGCAGCTTCTGCCCATCATTACATCGCACGTAACAGTTTATGAATTTACAATGCTGCGAGAGGGCTATTCGCAAACGTCCCTCTGGTATGATGATCCTGCAATCTTCGAGTACAGAGTAACTCGACTTTTGCTTTTGGAAATAAATTTTCGACATTCTTATGCATAACAACCCAACGAAATTTAACAATGAACTGAATTTATTTTTTCGAAAGTTCTATCATAAGCAATCGTTTATAATTACGTCATAGATTCCCATGCTTTTACGGTCTACAGAATTGTGCAGTACTATAAAGTGAATGATGTCATATAGGTAGTATAGGTACTCGTTGTTCGAGACTATTACGTTTTTTATTTCATTTTTTTGTTTTTTTTTGTTAGAGTTCGGGATGCAATTTTCGCTGAAATATATCCACAACAGTTTCCTGCACAGGCTATATAAAGCTATGATATTTAAGTTAGGAATCGCTTGTATGCTCAAGGCAGCGAAGACACGAATCTTGATTGACCGGATGCGCTTACCGGTTTAGGGGAGCCTCGAATGTCTAAGGTCAAATTTGACCCAACAATTAATTGTTACTTAACTGATACTTTGTTTTTCTTCAAATTTCTCATACGTTTCAATCAGCTTCTCTTTGCTCGTCAATAAAATCGTAGCCGCAGAGCGTATATTAATAAAATTTGCATACGTGTTCGGAAACTCTTGTCTTTCGATGATTTTTTGTGAATTCGGAGATTCGGGATAAAACATCGAACAATTCTGCATATGATTTAAAAAAAATTATTAAACCATCAAAGTTTCATCAGTTGTTTAGGCTTTACGCAATTTTTATTTGAAAATTTCTCAATTTCCAGAAGCCTATAATCATTATTCTTTCTCTCTCTCTCTTTCTCTCTCTCTCTCCTCATTATACTAACGAAATTCTGTTCCATTAAGTCTCCAGGAAATCCGCTTTTCGAAGGCGAACCAAACGGCTCTCAAGTATATTTTCGCGTCTATAGGGTGATGTGGTTTTATAAAACTGATCATTGTGTCTTGCGATTTTTGTTCCGTATGAGTCTAGTATAGGTAGGAATACTCGTATGTGTGTGTTTTTTACGGGTTTAAAACCGTCAAAAATAACAATTTGGACGAACTTTATCGGCCCGTGCCACCCTGTAGGCGCGATAATAAAGTGCCAAAGTGCTTTACAGTCATACTTATAGAACGCGTGGGCTAAGAGGCGTGGGTTCTTCTGGCCTTCGAAGTCCTTCGGTGGAAATTACTCGGAGCAAAAGCAAAAGCAAAAGCAAAAACGCAAGAGCGGGGCCTGGGGCCCCCGGGGTCGTACGATTTAAAAGCGTGGGTTTCCGGTGGGAGGACTGGATATTTACCTCGAGAATTACAAATACGTGAAGAGTCGCTGAGCCAGCTCATAGCAATATATTATAACTGTAACCATTTTTATACATAGATGAAAAAATAGAATAAAAAAAAATGTGCCATGAGAAATACGCTATGGATTATGATCTCCTGACGACAAGCCCACCCTGATAGAAATATTTTCTGAACAACTATACGCGAGAAACTATGTACATTCATAAAGTTCCATATAAGTTCTGATTATTTCGAAATTTAGTCTGAAAAAATGATGAAAATTTGAAAACCTTATACGAGTTGTTAGTAATTTCCAAAAAACGTTCATAAGACTTCATAGTTTTGTTAATCTTAAAATTATTATTTTTCCGAAATGATGTTGAGTTCTTTAAAATCGAAAAAAATTGTTAAATCATATTTTTCTTGTTTTCTAACATTTATTGGTGAAATTCTCTGGTAAAAGTCTGAATTTCTTCTTTTTTTTGTTTCAACAATTTTTAATAACACTCGTGCCTTTGTATTTCAGGGAAATATAAAATCACCCAGAAATTACGACATAGGTAAAGTCCAGTGGCGATCACTCGACTGGGAAAAAACACTTTGTCATATACTTAATACTTGAGCCATCATTACAAACTATGTATGGGAATACAACATTCTAAATTCTAAATTGCTAATCAGAGTTGGACTTGGACTGACTTTTTACTAAATTTTCCACTTATACTTGGTGAAATATTCTTTGGCTTTTCGCGGATTTCCCCTATGTATATAACAACCCTGTGTATTTAAAACTGTACTCTCTGAATTTTAGCATACGTGAATATAAATCGCATTCATGAAATGCAAAGATACTATAATATGCAAATTTTTCTTATATAATAAATATCCATGAAAGCGCTTCAAAATGGAAAATAAGAGAAAATTTTTTTCAGATCAAAATTAGGATTTCTTGGGGTCGATTTTTGCCATATAAGGACTGCATTCTCTGTAGAAATAATGGACATCGAAACATTTATGAAAACTAAAAAAAGTTCGAGACACTAGCTAAGCTTTTTGATAATTGTGTGATATCACATAAGTATTGGCGACGACTAGAGACAGCTTATAGATAGGTAATTAGTTTATTTGCTGTTTGATCATTTTTGATCATTATTTATCCACTGATGGATAAATGTTTAATTTCTAATGAAGTAATTACGTTCATTAGACAAGGTAACAAATGAGAAATTGTCTTGGAATTAGGATCGTCTTTATTCCGTCCATTACAGCACAACATTACACATGCCTACAGAAATGATATTACTGAACATAGTTACATGGTGGACGTAAGAGTATAAAATTAAGTATGTGTAATGACCGTCAATATTGAATACGATTGCATTCCATCGGGTGATTCATGGTCTCTATGTTCTTAGAATTCGACATATAAATTATTCCGACAAATTCATACAGCACTTTTAGTTTTCACATCTTTTCGCGTCTGTTTGCGCTTCTCTTTCTCGGTAGCGTCGTGGATACGTCGTTTCTTTCTAAGCAGCCAAATCTCCTTCGCCCTATCCTCCTTTCCCTGCATCATACTCTTGTACAAATTTCTGTGCTTCTTCTTCATCATCTTTTCCCGCAATCGGTACTCCTGCTTCTCTACACGATTCTGCTCCCAAGGATTCTCCTTCACCAATTCACCCGCTTGCACTTTCATTTTCTTTTTCTAGAACAATAAAAGAAAAATATCAAATACTTCCATCATTTCTCAAAACTCATTCATATCTCACCTTCTGCTGTCTCTCCTGCTCCGTTTCGTCGACTTTCATCTCTACCTCAACAGCTTCAAGTCCATCTTCCGATGCCTCGTTGTCACTAGCCGCCTCGCTCTCCCCTTCCGCGGTCAGTTTCGATTCCTCCTCTTTCTCATCTTCGTTGTCTTCTTCTTCCTCCGATTCTTCGCTATCATCTTCAGCTGTGAGAAAATCAAAAATTCAATCACATTGCCCAATGGTACTGAACCAAAGCTGAAGACTGCATCATCTTTACCTGTTTTTACTTTGAACTCTGGATCAAGCAGAGCCCTTTGCTCAGGTGGAATATAGGTCTGATCACGCTGGCTGTCTGTGAATGGTGAAAGATGCGGTGGAAGTACGGTACCCATCAAGTACTGTTCAACAGGTAATAATTGTCTAGCATTCACAGAATCGAATACCCATTGCGGTTGGACATAGTATCTGAAGTAATTACAATTCTGGGATTAGTATGAAATTGTGAAGATCATATGCCTTGGTAAAAACGTTTGTATTAATCAATTTTTGTCTCGAAGGCAAAAGTTCGTTGTTTTAGGCACCTAGAAATAAACTGCTTTGCCATGCTCGGTCTGTCTACAATTTGATGGGTGATACTCTCGTCGTTTTCGTCAAAGCTTGAACCAACGAAGAGAACCTTGTCCCAAGATACTTCTGCTCCGAAACATCGTAGCACAAATACAAGTGGTTCTCTGGGCACTTCTCTGTTGATGAAAAACTTGAGGCCTTTAAAGAGAGTTTTCAGCTTCTTCACCTTGTCTGATTCTATTCTGGCTAATTCGACCTGAGATGCGTCAGTCTCCTGGAATCAAAATCGAATAGCAATTAATCAAAAGTCTCCAGCACACATGTGTTTACAATGCTTGAAACATAAAAAACCAGGAATCTCACAGTTGGAAATTGATCGACATCCAATTCCTCCGCTTCTAGAATTTGTGCGGCATTATTAACGCTGGATAACGGCATATTCAATGCAGCAATTCTCTCCGATACGTACGATTCTTCGTCTACCAATTTAGAATCGTTGCTTCCTGCGAAATAGGATTTAGTTGTAAAACATGTTTTAATAGTATTTCTTTTTTACTAAAAAAAATTCAGAACATGTAACATTATTTAACTTCAATAAGTACATAACAGCTACAGTTATTACCTAGACTATTGAATTTTGGTGGATAAAACATGTTCAAAGAGTGATAAAGCCTGAAGTTCACAAATCCAAGCATAACGATGTAAAACTCAACGAATGTGGACATGATTTTAAAGTCTACATCGTTCTTTGACTGAGGTTCGAATGAGAAATGATGTGGAACGATCCAAGTTATGGTTTGCCCCTTTATCTCAGCTTGATAATAATATCCTTTTATGGAAACGAACACCTTTCTAAGTGCTTTGGCTGCTATAACAGCGTGCAAAAACTCGACAGTCAATCTTCTGCACAGAATAGAGTGTTCTCTCGGTACATGAAGTATCGAGGGAAAGGTGCTGAACAAGAAACACAACGTGAGACAATCGTCAAGGTCTCTTAGAGCGTCTACGAAGGTTGGATAACGCTCTTTTACTATATGATCGAGTTTTAGCTGTGGATGATTGTTCAGATAACGTCTCATAGCGCCGAAATCACGCATCGCTTTAGCTCTGCCAACTTTTCTGTTAAAAATCTGAAAAAAATTAAGACAACCTTACGGCGTGTTGGATAACGTTATTTATCTTGGGTGTTTCAAGATCCGGTGATGACTTACCTTGAATTCCCGAAATTTCCATATTATCGGTTCGTGCATGAGAAACTGTATGTCTTTTTTATGGTACAAAGTTTTTATGCTTGTATCACCCTGCTGGGCGCGTTTTCTGTTCCGAGGTTCTCGGGGATAGATTCCTTTCAGTATGCATAATTTTCGGAAATCTTTTAACGAAAGTTGGAGCTTCTTCAGGGCTGATCTTCTCGACAGAAATTGAGCACCTTCTCCAGATTGGTACTGTTAAACGGACGAAAATGGGAGATTTTATAACCTCAAAATATTTTATGGTTAACCTGATTTTAGTGTCATTTAAGTGATTGACGGCTTTTGGAAATTTACCTTCTTCTTTCCTATCACTACCATTTTGCTGGTTAATAGGTGTTTGCGATTTTTAACTTGTATATGATTCGGTTAATTCGAAATTCTCGTAAACACGTGCAACGGACACTCTTTAATACATGGCTGTCAATCGATTAAGAAAGGTACGAGGTATCGAAGTATCGAAGTATCGAATTGTCGATGAAACTTGAGAGTCTGCGCAACGAAGTGAGCGCATCTATACGTTCATTGGTCCATTCCGTTAGACTCGAGTTCTGATTGGATGAAAATTCAAAAGATAGAAAGTGAACCGCGGATTTTTATGCTGGAAAATTGTGAATATTAATAAACAACAACAAATCATCAATCTTCAATCGAATGCTTTCTATAAGCAATAACTTGAAGAAACAACATTTGCAGGTTTATAAGTCCGTTCATTTTTATTGGAGAATACATAATGGGATTAAACAATAAATTTTATTTTACATGTTGAGATACACATTTAGAAGATAATTTGTACTACAGGGTAAGGGATTTACTATACATAGAGTAATGAACAACGATTGTGACGCATCTCTTTCTTCGTTTTATAACAATAGTTGAGTTTTCGAAATTTCGGCGTTGAAGTTATTATGTTGCATACGACATGATTAAAAAAACCTTATATAATTTCTGGACAAAACCCTACAAGCCGTCAACTGATGGTCAACTTTAAAACGAATTAGGAAGTCCGAGAATTTTGAATCGAGGCATTGTCATACAGGACGTACAATAAAGAAGACACATCAGAAATTCAAAGAACAAAAATTGTCAACGTGATTTGTATTTTTACTATAATGAAATAAAATCGAATGCAAAAAATGAGTTCGTTTACCATTTCATAGATCAGTGTTGTGTGGAGTCATGTAGTAAAATTATAACTATTTCACTACTGACCCGAATACAGTCCTGTGAAGAGTGGCACATTCTTATTAACAGATCTTATCTCGTAATAAAAGGAACGATTTGCATCGAAGACTCTAGGTGGCTTGCAACACTTTCTTCTGAGCTTGAGACCTAGAAGTATATCATTTCTGAAATTACGATATCAGTTTATACCTATATCTATGGTGCTGATTTGATTTCATCCATGGTAAACCTGTATGGTGCCAGATGCAAGCTCTGAAGCTTTTACGTGATTTTTGATATTTATATCTAAAATTGTTAATTTTCGTTTTCAAATACATAAATGAAGATAGTATGTACCTAATATGCTTTGAATTTCGACTGCAATGTTGAAATAGTACTTTTATGACCGCAAACGAAAAATTTATTCAATTGAATGAAAAGAAAGTATAACGTCGTAAAAGTTGTTAAATTACGTAACTAGGCCAATACGAACGATAAAATATCAAAAATTGAGATGATGCGACCGATACCTATTTTTTTTTTTTTTTTTTTACACAAATAATGGGCGAAGTACTTCCAACGAAAATTGAACTCACGAGTAACTGCAGCTGCTTCACTGCCCTCTTCATTGACTTCAATGAATGCTTTTTGAACAACTTTGCTGACTTTTAGTGAAATGTCAGCTATACCAGAAAATTCCGCCTTGTTTTCGAACATTTCGGTCATTCCCAACTGTGTGGAATAAGAGATACACGTAAAATAGAATATACAAAAAAGTACTAATTATGAAGTTTCAAAGATTTCATTATTTCTGTAACGCTGTTTAAAATTAGGAAAAGTGAACATGAACATTTTTTTTTTATACAATTTTTTTCCGTGCGTTACCTTCCGCAGAATTTCATTGAGGTCCAAAGTACACTCGATCTTGTATTTTGGTAAATATAATTCAACGTCCCTGGGCATTCTTTGCAAATACTGACTTAGGTCCACTTGATGGAGGTTCTCCAGAACCGTTTTTAATCCGTTTACTTCATCTGGTAAAATAATTATCATGCTGAGCTCGTTGCCCTAAGCATATATATATAATCAATATGGATAATTGACTCCCTCATAATAAACGTGAAATTCTTCATGTGATATTGAATAATGCATCGCTGAGACCTTACTAAGCCACATAGGTACAATATAACTGATGATCACGAGTAAGGCATGCCTGTGTTTGGGAAATTGACATTTCTACTAATTCCCAGACCTTGTTTGTATTTTCTATAATACCTCGTATGGTATTTCGACGAACATCGCGTTCAGCGGGTGAATGTCTCCACATCGAAATTCCTTTTTGATAAACATGGTAGGTACGCTTTTGGTAGTTTTCTCATCAATCTGAAAAGGTCTATTTTGGGTCAGGGAAGGATCGAATTTTTTTTCCCATTGACCCTTAAAATACACTGCAGTCACCAGCATCAACAAAGTAGATGGATCCAGGCTTCCTGCAGTGAAAACACATTTGATTCGCGGGTAGGAAGAACTTCAGATTAATTCCAAACTAGTATGCAAGAAATACCTGCACTAATCACATTCTTGATCCGATTATTAGTTTGCTCTTCACACCAAGTATTAATGGTGTTGGCGGCGGACGATGGATCATTGAAGTCCACTTCTTCAATCGACGACAGAAATTTCTGAGAAGTCAATTCTTTAAACGCCGGTTTTACCTCAAAATTAGACGCGGTATATATCTTATTAGCGAGTCGCAATTCAACGCCGTTGACCGCCTAAAGAAAAAAAGAATATCTCGAATTTGGAAATTCGGAAGATTATCGTAAAATTTTAGTAAATAAAACATGAAACTTGCGTCAGTTTTGCTTTTTTGCACAAAGTAAGACCGCGCTGATGAATCAAAAGCGACCGAAGTTTGAAAAGCTTGCATTGGCAATATATTGGCTTATCTGGGATCTTGGGAGGAAAAGAATGAAGAATAAAAGGAAGTGATTTCCGCTGCCAATATCACTTACGTTTAAATATTCAATGAGAGACTGATAACCAGATTGGCCTAGTTCGTTATTACTGGGAATGAAAAGAGCTGATCGCATTTGAGTTGCAGTTTCGCCACCAGCTCCATATGCAGTCATAGCCAGTACCACTTGAGTACTCAACGGTGAGGTGATCAAGTTCCCAAGATTACCAATGGCCACGACCTGGAGTTGCAAAGTGAAAATGACCAGTCATGGCATGAAATTGAAATACCTGACAATGTATAGACTATAGATATAGGAAATCGATTAGAAGCTGGTCATTATCATCGTTACTTGGAGCAAGGTATTATGCAGGTATACATACTTATGGGGCGTTCCACGTCACTTCTGCAGCCGCTCAATAATAAAAATCCTTACAAAATTACAACAAATTGAGCTACATGAATATGACACCAGCAAATTCACGAGATTTCGAAGTTTTTGACATCTGATCGACGAAATACTTAAGTTTTTTCATTTTTCATTCAAACAGTAATATCACGGGAACGGTTGATCGTAGCGACTATGTTAAAAAACGAAAATCTGCAGTTTTTCAGGGCCTACAAGGATAAAATTTATTCAGATTTAACTGAGTCATTCTTACCCGAATATGGAGGCAAAATTGTCGAAACTTCTTCAGAGATCGAGTTTTGAGTATCATTTTTTCGTGAGATTCGAATTCTTTCACGTAATATCTCATTTTACAAGATTCTTTAAGATGAGTAGTATCTTTGCATATAACTTTCCGACAATTGCGATTCCCATCTATAGGGCTTTTTCTGGCATTCTGGTTTACATCCACAATATGACAAGAAAATATAGGCGTTGCTGATAGCAATATGTGCCTGGCTTTTCAGAATTCAAGATTATACATACAAAAATTGAAAATCCCGGAAAAAAATTCAAATCCCATCAAAACAAAAATACTCAAAACGGTTCCCGAGATATCACTGTTTAAATGAAAAACGAAAAAACTTCAGTATTCCGTCCGAAAAAATTTAAAAAATTTGAAATCTCGTCAATTTGTTCGTATCATATAGCCGATTTGTTGTTATTTTGTCAGGATTTTTTTGTTAGTGGCTGAAAGTGACGCGAAATGGCCCCTTATGTGACTTCAACTTATATCCATGGAAACTGAAGATAGGATAGTAGAGTTATCTTCTTACATTAAGGTCATTACTCAATGATCTATATCTAATAGTACAGACATACCTTCAAAAAATTATTTGCAAACTGGCCAGTTGTTTCGGCTATAGTTTGAAGCGCGACGTTTACAGATTTATCCTGTTTAGCCATACTTGTAGTTCAAATCGAGATTGTAAGAACAAGACCGAATTGTACTAGAACATATTATACGAATAGCATCTGAATAAATATAACACCTGTTGATCAAATCATTAGAGATGACATTTTTTAACGCAATTGTATTTCGGCGTGAACTTTGTTTGAAAAACAATTCTCAAAATAAATTTTTCTGACGATTGCCAGAATGAAACGAACGACTGTCTTATCATATGCAACCCAATTCTTAACAGATTCACCTCCCGCTTATTCTATACCCGAAATTCAAATTCCCAGGGAGAAAAAGGGGTAAATAGTGGAAAGCTATATGTGAATACAATTTGTAATTGTTTCCTCAAAATAAATATCTACCCATTGCAATTTGCAATTGAACGAGTCACTTATTATTCGATTTCTCCAGGCATACGAGTTATCAGAATATGAACTACATTTGTATTACGATAATATGCTACCTAATATAGGTAACTAATTTCATAAAGACTGAGTTCAATTTAATGGAACAGGATGCATATTAGACGAAGATGTTTGGACTCCAATGTTAGTTTATTCAGCTGTAATAGAAGGACGAGTGTTATTATATCACTACATAAGTAAGTTAAGTATAAGTAAGTAAATTACTCAAAAAACTAGACTAGATTCTTTTTTCGTCGCTAAGTATGTTCATTGTCTATTTTGCGACGCCTTCTCTGCGTTCGAACTTCGAAGTATTTCTGAAGAGACGTTCGTCAGTCGTATCTCGTGAACGCAACCCCCATACGAACCCTTTGACGCCACGAGGGTCACTGACCCCGGGGCAGGTGCTTCTACCCAAGGTCAACGCTCATGCTAACAGGATGCGAAATGTTATTGCCATCTCGCGGTCACACTGACGAACTACATACTTTTGCGCAAACGTTCGGTATTAGATGGTGTTGGAAAAGCACCGACCTTGACCTTGGGTGCCAGCACCTGCTGCCATGGGGTCAATGGCCCATATGGCGTCAGGGGGATCTAGTCCAGTTGACAGACCTGCCCATACAAACAATTTTGCCATAGCAGTTTGCGGTAGCATTTTTCTTATAGTTTTTGACGTCCTGAATTCAATGGTGCAAGAATTTTTGCGCTAAGTTTTGCGGAAGGGGTTCAAAATAATTTTTGATAATTGAAATTGCAATATAGCGATAACGACGGAGAAATTGAAAAAAAGTTTCATACAAGAGTTGTAGTTGTACTAGTGCAGCAAATCGAAAACGCTATGAAATTAATTACACTGGCTGACCTATTGATTGTAGAGAAAAAAAGTAAAATCGTTTTTAACGTAGATTTTTTTTTTCTACAACTCTTGTATGAAACTTTTTTTCAATTTCTCCATCGTTATCGCTATATTGCAATTTCAATTTTCAAAAATTATTTTGAACCCCTTCCGCAAGACTTAGCGCAAAAATTCTTGCACCATTGAATTTCAGGACGTCGAAAACTATCAGAAAAATGCTACCGCAAACTGTTATGGCAAAATTGTTTGTATGGACAGGTCTGTCAACTGGACTAATCGTATGGGGTTTGTGTTAACGATATAAGACTGACAAGATAACGTACTTATCGACGAAAAACGATTATTCTATTCTAGTTTCTTTAGTTATTTGTCTTTCTATTACAGTCGAATAAACTTCCAACGGAATTCCATCTCGGTCCATAGCACTGATGCTCTTCGAAATACATTGGACTCAGTCTTCGCGGGATTCGTTATATAATTCAACCGTATATCATTGTAAATCGAATAATATTGTACCAATACAGCATCAATAAATTTCTATAGACACACCAATAACCAATTGCCTCGTTATTTTCCACTTTTCAAAATCAAAGGCTGTAACTTACCGGCCCAAATTACGTCGTATTACGATAGGAGTATTCTATTCCCCCGAACGATTTTGGGTCAATTTTATGAATTTCTTTACTTTATATTTGTTATTTTTTTGCGTTTATCACAAATTTACAAAAATGTGTTACCTTATACCTGTTCCAATACGCACTGCCTATGCTAAGTACTGTCTGTACGTGTATAAATACAAAATCCCGGCTGCCAGGCGGCTGTTTGAAACGATCATAGCCAGAAACGCCCTTGGATTGTTGAAACGCGTGATATTTTCGCTACTATTCGGCGGATGATGTCATGCTGCAACTTGTTACTACTAATAATGCGATTCGTGTCTGTGACTAGTATAGTAAGAAAGTCTGATGATATGATAGAAACATTGAGTACTGATCTAGCATTAATAATACGTACCTTTAACTTACCTATATGCATATAAATCGAAGCGTATACACCATTATATAGCTGTATAGCTATCATACAATTTATAATAAATGTTGATAAGATATTGAGGAGGCTTTATCACTAATTACAAGACAACAGTACGTCTTAATAATCTCTAATCATTATTATTAAAGGCTTATTTACAGGAGTAGCATCATATATTAAAATAATACATTGCTTCAACGTCTGTTGAGATATTATGCGTATGCAGTCATAATAGGAACTACAATCAATAAATAATAACCATTTTTCTATTTTCCCAAGTGGTATTACTATGTGAATGAATTATATTCATCACATTTCCAAGTCTGATAAAGTATGTCGTGTACCTATGCATAATGTGTTGTATATAAAATTGATCTATTCTTCTTCTTCTTTCTCTGATTCACTTTCGTCACTTTCATCCTCTAGTTCTGTTATTGGAAACCGCAGTAGAGCCGCTACTCCAGTTAGCTGATCCAGTTCTAGATATCAACATGAAAAAAAGAAAAACATAAATAGACGAAGACAAACCGCATCAACAACGATATCAAACTCTCTGATGAAACAGTCTGGGAGCTGTGTCGATTCCACAAGTTCATCATACATTCTTAGTTACCTACTTTACTCTCAATAATGCTTTTAAAAATGCATACGAACTTACGTTCACCCGATACATGCATACTGGAGAAAATTTTCACGTCTCCACCGAATTCTCGGACGCTGTCCACCAGGTTGACGTATTGTTTCCGCAAAGGAACATCTTGGCATCTGTAATTCAGAAATCAGATTAAAATCGTTGGAACAGGAAACCGTTTAGCGTCCAAAATTACCTGAATAGTTTGTCCGAAATTAACAGAGTCTCAATTGCCTGAGCCTCATTCGCTTTCTCGACGTGTCTTTTGCCGTAAAACGCTCGTGCTGGTTCTGTTAGTAACAATGAATAGAAAGCTTCTAGAGCTCTGACTTCGCTCGCAGCTTTTGTGTCAGCAACTCGACTGACGACTGCTGGATCCGCCAAGACCTCTGCCAACAATTATCGCATTAATAGACATATTTACGTGGAATTGATTCGACTACTTGATAAGTAAATGGCGATTACATCGCTATGTTTCGTTACAAAATGATCAATTTTATTCTAATCGATTAAAAAATTGGTAGGAGAGTAAAATGCATCGTGAATTATAAAGATAAGTATAATACCTCTCAATGAATGCTTGAAGCCAGAACTCGCGTGAACAAGCATGAATTTTGCCTTGTTTTCGAGAATGACTTTGTTATCCGTTCTCACAGCTTCTTGGATCATGTAGTCCATGAACTGATTTTTAACAAAACCAGGACTAGCGAGGAGGATGCATTTCACAATGTCGAAATTAACGTGGCGTAATATTGCCTGCATTACGCTTTCATAAAAGCGAGTCAAGCCCTGAAAATATCAATGAATTAATTACTGATCAACGCAATAGAACGGAACTAATTCATCAGTAATAAGAATTAAGAAATAAATTCTTTAGTCAACAAAGCAGCAAAAATCGCATACTCTATCATCTTTATACATGATAGCAAACCTTTTCATGCTGCGATACGTTCCCTTTTCTTTTCCTAGGAATATTTTGATCTATTTTTGCTCTGACCAAAGTCATGTTCGAAGTTACAAGACAGATATGGGCTATTCCATCCTGCATTACAACCGCCGCCAAATCAGCACTCTGAAAAAATTGACCGATTAATTTTTTAGAAAGAATAATCGTTTTTCTAAGCTTTACAAACGAGCTGCCGAAGGATGTGATCAACGTCCGAATCATTAATTCAGCACGAATCAAAATCCTATTTATTACTTATAAAATACCTGAGTGGGATCGCAAGCTGTGTCAACTCTCTCCAAGGAAATCGAATCCCACTCGGACTTGAACAGCGTGAATTTTCTGTTCTGCTCCAAATCCAACGTGTGATAAGCTCCCATCTATAGATCGTATAAAAATGTTTAAATCATATAAAAACTATTCCGAATGATTGAATTTGGATTCCATCGGAATATAAGTTCATTTCTTATCCCAATTTGAGGGAACTTGTCTTCGTCTCACCTTGACATATTGATTTTCTACTATATTCCGACCTTTCAATCTCAGCTTACAGGCCTGCGTATCAAAATCTATAGATTCAACTTTGATAGTAAGCACAGTCCTCACTCTATTGCTAGAGGAACTTCCAGTCGATGATTCGGTCTGTACCTTCCTAGATAAATCATAACTAACATCAGCGACAAAAATTTGTGGAAATGTTTGATGAATGTTAGATAGATTTTAGAGATTTTCAAATCATTTCCAATATGGAATATTATCTATACCTGATGGTAGTCCCGCGGACAGAATCACCCTCACTGATCAGATTGTAAGCGTGCCAAAGATCTTCTGGCTCTTCTGGGATCAGAGTTACTTCTCTGTGTGTAAGAATTTTTGATTTTAGAGGTTAAATACGTCCGACTATGAAACAGAATCAGCGTAGTTTTAAAAAAGGGAATATGCTCACCCTTCACCCCCCTTGTCGATTATTTTCGACAACAGCTTCATTTTGATGCGATAATTATTAAATACTAGTACTTAACAGAGAATAATTAAGCGATATTAGATTCTCGTTGAGGTTATGTTCGTTTCAACTGCGCACACCCATATGTTCTTTGAACATATTTAAACATATTTTAATCACTGTTTTCAGATCGGTTTTATATTAAATGTTAAACAATGTGAAACAATGCGAACTGCATTATACTGAATAAATTAAACGACATTGTTTTCTTAGCGCAACACCTATGGACCATATGGTTATTTTATTTATGCGGAAAATGAACACACACTGACACGCGAACACCACCTGAACATAACCTATAACCAAGACAACGATCAAATAAATAGAACGGAAACAACGTAGATAAATTCTAGGCTGACTGAAACCTTGTTTTCCGGGTATAAAAATAGATGACCGCGAATTATTTAATTCATTACTTAAATCATTTACAAATAATAGAGCTACATATACTTGAAAGGCCTGTAAAAATTCGCCAAGTTATATCTAATATGTTCTAAGCCTATTATCCAAAAGAAAATCCCAATACTCCCAGTTGCAGTTACGCTTGTCCTGTAGATGGGAAGAAAGATAGAACTCTGTTGAAGCATGTAGGTTTGGTAAAAATGAGTTATATTAAATTGTCGAAGCAAGATTTTTTACTAAAATGAATCACATGGCAAAATACAGTAAGCATTACGAAATTACATGATCTTTGGTAATGCAAATTATGTATATGACTAAAATATGAATGAAACGTAAATTTAAGATTACAAAAATCATAATTATGTATCTGATCATGAAAAGGAGTCTTCACCTGTTAATGCTCCATTTCAGCATGGGTTTGAGGGCAAATAAAATGCATTCATTTTGCAAGATTCTCTTGCTGATATATCCCGTAGAGTAGGTATTTAAATTTAAACACCAAACTCGTCCAAGTGTATATATTGTATTTCGAGAACGAATCCACGATTCAGGGACATTCTTATAATGATTAAAATCATAGCACGACCAACAATGTCTGTTGCGGATTGGTTCTTTGGCCATTCGATATCCTGCAATCACCGCACCTTTAGTCAGCTTGTCATTCAATTTATATGGAGAGCATATGGATATGTCTCCCTCGCAGTACATCGTAGATCGATCAAATTTGAAAAGTTCATGTCGTTCAATAGTCATTCCTTGAACCATTGAACCTGTGTCAGGAAATGCCTGAAAAGGAACCCTCCAATTGTTGCTTTTACGTGATCCTGCGATTGAAGATAGCTGATGATACATGAGTTCGCACAGCTTATAGACACTAGTACTCGAAGATGTATAGTTATTCTGCACAAAGTCGTCATCTATCTTTGCTGTCTCAAGTAGCTTTAGTTGATTATCGGTTAGGTGCTGCGCAGGAGCCCAACCTAAGAGGTTTTTAGTAGGCTTGTTGGATTCAATTTGTGATTCTAAAATATCAGGGCGAAGCTCCTCTGGCAGATCCCAAAACAAATTTTTTTCGCAAGGATCTTTTGTGTACCTAATGTCAGCCATCATGCGCAGGGCTGCGATTCCAGGTGCGGGAAATGCTTCGTAAAAATAATGTGTCTTTCCGTTAACTTTTCCAAAAGTGTACGGGATACCCGCGATCTTTTCACACATCGGATATACGGGCAATACGAAATGTCTTTCATTATCATGAGGATCACGAAAATGTCCAATCCCTTTCAAATATGTTAGCAATGGAGAGGGCGTATGAAAATATTCAGCTCCCACGAGATCTATCTCCTTGAAAAATAGAGATTCATTTTCCGTAATATGGGTTATTTGCGCTAATCGCTTCCACAGAAGAAATATTACATAATATTGAAAGGCCGACTCTGGAACGATGTCAGCAAAATCCGGGGATTCAACGCAGCATGCAGCGTACATGCGAGAACCTAACGAAATGTAGCTGTCAGTCGTAATAGTAAAATCCCGGTGTATTCTGGTGCACGATAAAGGTAGCACGCTCTCTGGGGTCTCAAAATCGAGAGGATCTACTGCAGGCGGCGCCATGTTCTTGTTGCTGTAGTCGAACGAGGTAATTTCGAAATCAACTCGCGTACAAGATTAAAAATATTAACCACGACTATTCACGCGTTGAATTTTGTGTTATTTGACAAACTGCCATGCCAACTCGAAGATGGTGCTAAACATCTAGTGCCTGGTCTACACACGCACGTTATGATCGGGTATATTTAGAGTCTTAGCCAATCACTGAATTTCCACAACAGAAGTGACCAATCAGTTGACAGATTTCTTGCGTGTTGTGTATCAACGTGCGTGTGTAGACCGGACATAGGGGAAGTCCCGACTTCCTCTGTAGTACCTATCTGATATTTGCGAGCTCGTCATTCCTTCGTGGGAAAAGAGCCAATAGGATTGATCGAACTCTGATGGAAGGGCAAATTAACCGCGAATTATTCAAATATTTCATCTACAAATACTGAAACTGAGTCTGAATTAGTCTATGTGCTGAATAATTATTAGGCATTCTATTGTTGCAAGATTCGACAACCTAACAATAAGATGAACTTCATATTGTATAATATGCCTATAATTAATATACTTCGTAAATTAATATTTCAAATGTTATACGGCATCGTAATTGATTTAATAGAGGAATAGATTGAACAAAAACGAATTCATTTGGCAGTTCGTGGATTCGTATTTGTGCAAATTCCAAATTGACCCACCTCAGACTTTAATTCTGTTGAATAAATCTTTATTCCTTTTAATTTTAAGATCTAAACAATGACTGTACTTATACCTTTCGTCGGATACCTACCAAGGCTTTTGGCCTCTGCTGATTTTCTACTTTAAATTGGATGTTTATATTAACATTCAACATTTTTATTCAATTCAATTGTTTGCTTACTTTACTATTGGTAATTGATTTCTAATTTCATGTTTATTCCCAACACAAGCAAACCCCACATTTTCTGTTCAAATGTCTCATTTATCTCTAGTTCAAAACAGTGTTTCCCAAAACTACTTCTATATCTCAAACACGTTTCTGTTACAAAATTTGTACCTACTGTGTATCTTAAATTCAAATACTTCATTGAATTTTTATTGATGCCGGATGAATTGTAGTTTAAAGGAAGCCGGAATTAGGAAATATTTAACAGGGTATAATGTAACAAGAGTGATTCTTTGGTGAATTAAGTAGAAATAAGCTCTTTATGAAAATAAGTGACTTGCTAAGCAAAAAAAAAAACATGATTCAGATGGACATTACAATATCTAAATATTTCCATTGAAATCCATGAAATGAGAAACTAAAATAAAACAAAGTATAAACTATAGGATATGATTAGATATTCATATGTGTTACAAGCAACAAGGTATCGTGAAAATCCAAAGTCAGAGGTCGAGCTGGCATTTTTTTTTTCAGTGAAGAATGTTCCAATTTGTCGCACGTAGAGACATAGTATGTTGAATGCATTCGTTCTGCAGTATTCTCTTGGCAATATGTCCCGTACTATAGACTGTTTCGTTTAATCTTCCAGAACTACCATATGTATAAATCATATTTCGATTGCGAATCCAAGATTCCGGGACATTCTTGTATTCATCAAAATCGTAGCAGGACCAGCTATGTGTGGCACCAATCTGTTCCTTGGCCATACGATATCCCGAAATCACAGCACTTTTATTCAGAGTGTCATTTAATTGATATGGGGAACATACTGATATTTGCCCTTCGCAATACATTGCAGATCTATCAAATTTCAGAAAATCATTATGTTTTTCAATAGTCATTCCTTGAACTAACGATCCCATTCGAGGAAGGTTTGAAGTATGCCCAGCAGCCTTATACAATTGAGCGGAAATCTTTTGCGAAAAGTATTCATCTACTCTTGCGAACAGGCTATAGGCACCTGAATTTGGCACATAGTTATGATCAAGCTGATACTTTTCACATAGATTCAGTTGGCTAGTGGTTAAGCGTTGTGCAGGAGCCCAACCCAAGAGATTCTTAGTAGGCTGAACAGATTCGATTTTTGGACTCTGTATATCTGGAGAAAGTTCTTCAGGTAAATTCCATAAGAAATTT
Organism: Tenthredo livida; assembly: GCA_963992785.1. Classification (NCBI taxonomy): domain Eukaryota; kingdom Metazoa; phylum Arthropoda; class Insecta; order Hymenoptera; family Tenthredinidae; genus Tenthredo; species Tenthredo livida. The sequence continues at coordinate 10,711,111 of OZ023073.1, forward strand.
GCCTCACATGGATCTTTCGTGTATCGAATGTCAGCCAGTATGCGCATGATTGCGATTCCTGGAGCTGGGAATGCTTCGTATAAAGAATGTGTTTTGGCATTTACTCTTCCGAAAGTATATGGGAACCCACCGATCTTCTCATTGCTTGGAACCACTGGCAATGTCAATCGTCGATCACAACCATCAGGATCACGGAAATATCCAATCCCTTTCAAATACGTACGCAATGGTAAAGGAAGATGGAAATGTCCTATATGCTGGATCTCAGTGAAAAAATCTGATCCATTTCCTGCAGAGCTAGATAAAATGTGTGCGAATCGCTTCCAAAGATGACTTATTGCGTAATATTGAAAAACCGATTCTGAGACACAGTGAGCGAAACCTGGTGACACAGAACAGCATGCGGCGTATACGCGGGGGCACAATGAAACGTAACTGTCCGTAGTAATTGTAAAGTCCCGTGGAATCCTGGATTGTGTTGATGGTAACAATATGCTGTTTGGGGTTCTAGAATCCCAAGGATCTGATGAATAATCGAATTCGGCTTTCTCAGCGGATATTGGCACCAGTGACCTTTGTAATGACATTGTCGTTCGTAGTATTGCTACTTTTATCACCAAGTCTCGTGCGTTTTCCCTTCAATTATGTCTCACTATCAAACCACAGAATTGGCCAATTTGGAAATCGTTCTTACTACTCGGACGCTGCTTACTTATCTCTAAATCAACTGTCGTCTACGAGCTACAATATACTGAACATACCAGTAGAATATGTAAACATCATGTGTTGAATGAACTGTTTTTTTTTTTTTCCAAACCTTCGGCTTATTTCCTATATTGAATGAACTGTAAAGTGATGCTTCATAGTTGAGGAAACTCGGGGAATACGTGCCCGTAGTTTTCAAGTGTTCACTACACCGGCGTATCTAGCTTCTATTACGTCTATGATTATAGTTTAGTATGAATTGAATTCAGTTTAAATTTAGTTCCGGAATCCGGCACCACGGCACTAGTAGAGCTAGTGTACTTCCGAAGAATATCACTAGAGTACAGTTGAATGAATTTTCCATTGCGCTATACGAGCTAAAATAGTGATGGCATAATCCTGATTCAACAGAGATAGATTTGAATATGATAATTTGTGATTAAAGTGCAGGACATCACGAAGGTTTCATAAGGTATATAATATCATAGTATACTATAAATATACCTCAGCCACAAGCATGTCATTGTTTTCGTAAAGTTAACCTCTTAAATTAGTACAGCATTTTTCATTCTGTTGTCATGACAGATCTTAATTCAACAGCCTCGTAGGCATTATCTGTTATATTAAAAATAGTCGCTACTAAAATATAACAAGAGTCAGATCATTCTCTCGAAAATTTTTATATAGATCGACATACACCTATATTCATAACACATCGTGATCGTAATTACGCTACTAGTCATACTACCGCAAATATGAAATTTCTAGCTCCTCATCAAACTCACACTAGCATAAAACATTGCAAAAAATTAACTAGTGCATAGAGATTCACCGTTATACATAACGCTTTAATAAATATAACCGGAATGTCCTCATTATGCATTTTATCGGCAGAAACTGTTCATTCAAGATATAAGAATGCTAGTATGCCAATAAATTGTAATTGTAACACAATGATTAGTAAAAAAAAAAAGAATGTTAAACAGTAGACCAATTATTTCTAAGATAAAATTCATCGCGAATTTAAGTCTTGAAAGTCCATTCACTGGTCTAAGAATCAAAGTTTATGAATTTATGAATTTTTTAATTCCAGAATCTTTGTTGAAAGATTTAAGAATCAAGATGCAGATATAAGATTTTTTGTTGACTTCACTTTTCAAGATTTCGTAGAATCTCGATATTTGGTATCAAATAATTGAATTTTTGGCTGACTGCCTTCTCAATTTGAAACATTTCGCATTTATTTCGTGTCTAACTTATTCCACCAGCTTAAAATCACCTGAGACCCGATAAAAGCTTTGGGAGATATTATTTCCAATAACTGATTCGATATTAACTTCATTATTTATTTATTTTACAGTGATCAATCAGTGCATTGCTAGTGAAAAAGATAAGATGACTGAAGCAAAATCATCGGGACTCCGACCGCCATCAAAGATTGGGAGACCTTGTTGTACTACCGGACCTAAGCCTAGTATCCCACCATCTCCCCCAAGATCAGTAGCGAGTGAGTTTTAAACCTGCATGATCACCTCGATGGAGAAGTTATTACAATCGTTAACTTGTTTGGCTTTATGTATGATTCGCATGTTTCGTAGTTTGTTAAGTAAAGAAAGAGGAGCCTTTATTCTCGATTATATTGTAAATCTGATTAAATGTTACATCTTGTGTTCAGGGTTTTGCATAATGAGAAGTATGCTGGAAGTAAAGGTGAATTCTCCTACAAGGCTTTAGACAAGTAGATTAAATATCTTGTATTCTTGTAACATAAAGCTGATGTAGTTAAGAATCATTGATAACATAGTGAAATTAATTTATTACTGTGTTTTTTCATCTTTAAAACTGCTGAAATTGAGAGATTCTAGTCTTTAGCTGAGATCCATCTTTTTCTATTGATAATTTATTACATTTATCGAAAATTCTTTGAGCAATCGTGTATCAAGGCACGAAAATTTAGAATCGTGGAATATTTCATGAAGATCTAATCATTAAACTTGACCCAAACATTTTCTAATCAATTCAGATGGTCTTTTCAATAGTCTCACGATGTATAGTAAGACAGTAGCTGTAAGACCCATTATGTATCTCTAAATAGAGTAGAATGCAGCTTGGATGGCCTAATATTTACGAATAAATAATCAATTTTTAAAATAATCAAAAAGGAACATTGTAGCTATAGAACGAGACAAGTTTCTCCAAATCTCATGGGAGAAAACAGGAAATTATAATTTTTTATTTATTGACATAAGTTTGTAAATACATATTGAGATATTTTCACTGATCTCACTTTCCGTTTGACAACTTTGCGGACACTTGAAGCACCGTAGGAATTCCTAACGATATAGGCACACATATTTTGGAATAATTAAATATTGCGCTTAATAATTCGCGTTGGGTGACTGAAAATACGTATTTTCGTCAAAAATTAAAGGATGAAGATAATTAAGATTGCAGAGGCACGAATAATTACCATCTCGATATATTTGTGCTGCTTTTCGGAATCTGATCAGCAGCGGAAAATTTTGCATAAACAATCATTTTCATACTTTCGCCGTTCTCTTGGTCACTCAAAAAAAAAAAAAAATCAACAGGTCGGTTTTTAGAAACACCAAAAATATGAGAGGCGAAATAAAATCTAAAAAAAAAAAAAAAAATGATTTCGGGCTCTGCGTGACTTCAATCTTTGGTACTTGAAGTTAAAAGGTAATTGGGGGATTATAAGACCCAAATCACGGTTGATATTTCCGAGAATGGTCCTTACATACGATTCAAATAACAAAATCGGACGATAGTTATATCGTGCCTAAATGATGTTGCAGTATCCATCATATGTACGTATTGGGGCAAAATTGGCTGAAATTCTCTTTCTTGCCTGAGTTAATGATTGAGATATTATAGGCGATAAGTACCGGGTTTGAATCACACGTTTTTTAAAGCTCAATTGTTAATTCGCTGAGCGGCGATTACCCCCACGCGATAAAACGATTTGCTCGTTGATCTTAAAGATCTCCCACAATCGCACGGGCTCTCCGGGTTTCATAGCTGCTCGCGTTTTAACATCTGACAAGTCACCTTTGCACCATTCAACACGACACATCGTATTCGATCCACCTGGTAAACGTTTTTCAATACATATAGTACATAAATTCATAAAAATCTTTCAATTCGCGATCTAAATCTCATCTTTTTTTTAGCTACTTATCCAAAAACTTAACGTTTTTTTATTCTCATCTGGATTTCGCTCTTTATTCAAAAAATCGTATTTCCTTATTCGTTTCTCAGCTCAAATTATAAAGCAATTTTTTCCCGAATTCTCAAAATCGTTTTACAGCTCATTTCTTTTCCCGCGGTTTACTTTTCTCAAAGCATACAATTATTGCATTAATATTCAGTTGACTTTTCTCATAATCTGCATCATAAATAACAACTGTTCAATTCAGCATTATAATATTATGTATCTACTTCTCAGTTTTCCTGCAGTTTTTATAACATTAAAGATGCAGCTTATGGGCGAGGCTCTATTACTAGTTTGTTAAACACGATTGTGGTGCTCTATACTCGATATTTTTGTGTTGGTCGAACACATCTGTGCGCATGCATATCTACTAAGATCCGTTGTTACCTCTACTCGTTCCACGCATCTCGCGCCTTATTCGCACATGTGTTTTTTCTGCATCGTGCATGTCTTAGTTCTCAAGTAATAATATCATGGTCACCGCGGTCATAGGATGACGCATTCGATTTCTTTCGATGCTTATGCAACGCGACTGTCTGTGTCGTTCCGCTCTTATATCAGCAGAGATCCTTTTTCCCTTTTTTATTGCATTAAAAAATACCTGTTCTCGATGCGATCTTTAGAACGGTTTCATTAACCCGCTCGGTGGATTACATGTTCATCGTTCTTCGCTCAATATTTGTTCCACGAATATTTGAAAACCGCGATTCGCGCCTTTTCGTTCATTCGACTTTATACTTTTTTTCTTATACTGTTGATATTTGACTTTCATAAATACTGAACGCCTGTCTGGAGTCTTTAGGTAGTATGTATCTACGTACATATATGTAGTCAAATGTTAGCTCTGATACAATCGTAAAGTAATAATTTGTAGTGTATAAATATTTCCGTATTGACTCATCACTCGATATAGGTATACGTAACAAATACCAAACTGTTAGCTCATAAATTACGACGCTATTCAAGGATATCTTAGAATCCTTTGGCTTAAATGATGTATAAAATATGTATGAAATTAATTCGAAATTCGAAGTAACGCGATCTTCGTTAACGCGGGAATCTTAGCTTTCGAAATCTGGGAATCAATCGTTGCTCTTTACTTGTTAGGTTCACTAAACTTGAAGCTATTGATTATTAATTTATGCAGATTTATCTTCCGTGGTAATTGAAACTTACAATTTATCGATATACGGGTAATATATGTTATCTTTTGAGTGCTCAGTCATAACTCACTGTAATAAGTATAATGGCCGATTATAATGTTAATACATATTTATCTCTACTTCGTCAATCAGTCGGAACATTAAGTTTATTCGAAGCCAAGTTATGTATTTCGCGAAAAAAAAACGTCGATCATGTCTAGACATGTTCATTTGTTGGGTCATCTACTCGTCGACCTCGATCTTTACGTCATGTGATCTTAAGATCATTCCGGTTATCCTCAGAGTTGAATATAAGACCGATTTTCGGCCGAATAACCGAATGAAATTTATTCATAACAGTTTATGAAAATATCTAACTAGGATTTAGTAATACTGAGCTGAAGGAATTTGTTTGTCAATAATCCTTGTTTATGATTATAAGATTTCCGCTGCAGATATTTCCTCGAGATATTTAACGAGCAAAGTACATGTTCGACCTACTAGTTTGACGCCTACGATTTTCATAAATATTTAATAAAATCTTGATCAACGGATACGTAGATTCGACGCTGATACCATTTCAGGAATTTCTTATCCCACGCCACTCATTAATATCCTACACATTCTTTCGTGAATATTTCATATTCATAATAAATCATATCGAACCATGATGGTCATTAACGATGATGAGAAAATTCGTTTCGAAATTAACCGGAAATTGAAAAACTATTATACGCTGAAAAATAGCCAATTTATTTACCAAAATTAGAGAGATCGTAATCAATAAATTATTTATCTTATTCTTTTTTATATGTGAATGTAGGCCATGCATGCATAAGTTTAATGATTCATTGTTTATAAGTTAAACATTGATACTTTGCTCTCTGGTAGGTTTACGTTTTCCTTCACACCTTTTGCATGCACAGAGTTTCTCCTGTAATCGGAATCTACAGCGTTTATTTTCTAAGAAAATGTATAGCACAGGCCAATATGATGCTGATCTGATCTTTCCTGGAGCTTCTAGGGTACATACGACCTCTGTGTTGTGTTGTTGCTAATTGTTAAGAAGCTTTTTTAGTGTCTATTGTTATGTGTTGCATGGTACAGAAAACTCCATGGAGCACCTTTGGGAGACTCACGGTCGCCGTCTTAGCGAGGCAGGTTTACGCAGAGGATCAGGTAGGTTGCTTGCATGTCCCACCACTCCCCGTTCTATCTCAAATAAATTCATCCCTTCTTTGGGTTGCACAGTATCTCTTTGCCTCCTTTGTATGTTACGTGTGTTTTCGTGTTTCTGAATTGTTACTGCAACCTTGTAAAGAAAAAAAACTTGCAAATATGTAGCGCATGTTACCCTGGTTAGATAGATTTTAGGAAGTATGCGTATGAATCTTGTACATTGTATCTCTGCAAAGATTATTATATTCTTTCATGGTAACCAGGATCAGTTTTATGATTCTCAATTTTTCAATTAAGGCTGCTCTCGGCCATATTGTTCATTAGAATAATTAACAAACGTTAGTAAAGATGATAAAATGACACATCGATCTGGACAGATACAAGTGTCGTCTTAACAGAGGATACAGACAGCTTTATAATTGGAGATCGAGTTTGGGTGGGTGGTACAAAACCTGGTTTAATTGCCTATATTGGAGAGACTCAATTCGCCCCTGGAGATTGGGCTGGGATCGTGCTCGATGAGCCAATTGGTGAGTGATGAAATAGCGATTAAAAATGGTGAAGATCAAATGGGGTGAATTAATCCCGTAATTGAGTCCTGAGAATTTTCATCACAGATATAATATCTTTGTAATAAAATGTTCGTAATCAGGAAAAAATGATGGGTCTGTGGCTGGCTCACGGTACTTTCAATGTGAGCCTAAGAGAGGAGTGTTTTCTCGGCTCACCAGGCTGACAAGACAACCTTTATCGGAAACAATGTCTTCCTCACTGTACTCTTCTACTCAAAGAACTCCGACCTCTCCAACCGAAAGCACCAGAGGCAATCTTAACAAGTCCATGTCACCGTCGCTAAGTAAGACTTCCAGTTACAGAAAATAAACATAACTGGACACTTATTGCTGGAGATATCAGATAATATTGTCTAATAATTAATTAATAAAAGAAAAGTAATTATCATAATGTAATCGTACAGACACTTCAACAACCAGCCTATCGTCAGTATCACATAGAGAGTTAAGATTAGGAGAACGGGTAATAGTATCTTCCAGTCAAGGCAGCAAGGCTGGTATTCTAAGGTTTATGGGAAGCACCGAATTTGCTGCTGGAGAATGGTGTGGCATCGAATTAGATGATCCTATTGGAAAAAATGACGGATCTATTGGTGAAATAAGGTGCTGATTATAATTTTTTTAGACAAAATTTCCACTTCAGGATTACCAACATGAAATATAGCAGCATATGCACGATCTATGCCCCTGAAAAAATATTTGTCTTTGTGAAAATTGATGAATGTCATCTCTTCCCAAGTTATTACCTTATATCAAACATCATTGAACTTGTTGAACCCCTGAATGCACCCTTTTATCCTGAAAAATAAGATTACGTTTATAAGTATATTGATATATCTCAGATTTTGTATAACTGCTCTACTAGGTATTTCGAATGTCGTGCTAAACACGGCCTTTTTGCTCCGATGCACAAAGTCAGTTGTTCGCCGTCAAACAAGAGAACATCATCATGCGTCGTCCATAGACCCTCTGGGGCAGCGTTAAGCATGTCGCTAAGAAAGTTGGGCTCTAGAGAGTCCCTGGTTTCGGTCTCTAGTATGGCCAGTACCACTGCTAGTACTGCTACAAAAAATGCTACATCTTCAGCTAGGGTAAGATTTGCGATGCCGGAATGAACCGTTGCGAGAGTTTATCCACTTCTTTATGTCTTTTTTTATTGTAGTAGGTGTTTAGAATTCACATATCCACTTGCCTCCAGTATTCCTGTATTAACACACACTAAAGAAAAAAGAAAAAAAATGATCGAAGATCAATGTTACTCATAAAGTAAAGTATGAACAATCTCATAGTCATGTTTGTGTAACATTTATGACTCGTCATAATACATGATGGATAAAGAGTTTCAATTCTTGGGTCATTACAGTAGTATTGTTAAATTTCTTTTTTACGCTGTGCCAGAGATTTTGGAGAGCCCGTTGGACAGAAGGCAGCAGAAATTCTCTCCAATCTCCATTTGAATTATCAGTTGCTTTATATGTGTTTAGAATCCAACAGAGAGTGAGTGATTATCTCTGTGTTTGTCACTGATTGAAGTTGTTTCATTTTTCAAACTCCTTTCTTATGTTATTCAATGTTATTGTTAGCATGCAACAAGGTATAATAAAGTAGTTTAATTAATGTTTTAATTTAATACTGCATGATGTATTGTTGTGTAACTTATGAACTTACAGAGATCCGGTATGCGCACTTCGACACCTGCAAGAAGTTCAATGCAGGTGAGACTTTAATTCTGACACATTTCAGACTAATTGAGTTTACAAATTTATCTTTCAACGCATTTCAAAATGCAATTTCATATTTAAATAATTGTTTACTAGTTAGAGATTGAATTCAATATAGAATTTATTACTCTAATTCCATGTACATATTCTTAAATCTGGGACTGAGCCCTTAAAACTCTATTCAACTCAGTGATATTGACTCTCTGTGCTTGTGTTATAGAACGTTAATCCATGTTTCGAGATAGATGATAGAAATATCTTTTATGTTGTATGCGTTATTATTGTTGATTTGTTAAGATTTTTATTATGATTATATTTTAACTGTATAAAGAATTATTTTTAAGCCATGTTATTCTTGCATGTATTTAAATTATATTATCTTGTTAATAAAAATTTTATCAATGCTTCCTCACGATTTCCTTAAACGCACATGTTATGTAGGTAGATTTGGTCGAAGTAATGATACTATCCTGGAATAAAGTCCGTCCCATCAAGTGCTGCACTCAATCACTCACAATTATCAACCAGATAGTTAAAATTTAACCATCAGGCTTCGATTCACCATAATTCATGTATTTTGCACCTTAAACTATAGTTCGATATTTATATGATAAATTAAATTTCAATTTATGTAATAATTCAATGAAAATTCAAGATTTATAATCAATAATCATAGAGAGCATGGATCGCAGCTCTTTGGAGAATTGTTCTGTGCTTCATACAGTATGAAAAAAAATCTTGATACAGTCAATTTTCTTATCAGTACAAGGGACTTGGTACCAATAATTTGTACCTTGATCTACGCATGCAAAACATACTTGTTTATGCTGAATTCATATGATTATCGGAAGTTAATGACTACTAAATATTTTCTCAATTGATTGTGAAAGATAAACTGGATGAAATAATTATTATCTTGCCATCAGACGATATTATATACATTAATTCGAACTATTGGAACCAATTTTTAATTCGAGATGTATAAATATTTGCAATAAAGTATCTCATAATTATTTGAAAGTAACTAATGTATGCTATCACTTTATGCTCTAGTTCTGAGCTATGACTATTCTTCTTGTATATTGTGAAATGGATTTATCTTAGCTTGATGAACTGGTATGATAAAGTGTTGGATAAATTGAAGTAATGATGTAGTATCTGTATGTGTTGTTTTCATTCTGGTCTCGAAACATGGTTTACCTTGATAATTTTGATACGTATCCAGCTGGTTGCACCACACATGACACCACAATGAATAGCTATTATACTTTCAAATTGATCATTACAGGAAATGCTAAAAGACAAACAAGCAGAGATCGAACATCTTCACAAAGAGAGAGATTTAGAGCGAGAACGGGTGACCAGAGCAGCGAATCAGGCCGATCAAGCAGAGCAGATGGTTGCAATTATAAAACAGGAACATGAAAAGGTATCTAGTTTCTTGAAAGGGATATAAATTGTTGATGAAATGAATATAACATTATCCAAACTTGGTGCGAATCGTTTTCAATAATTCGGTTTTGAGTTTGGAAACTTTCCAATTCAATCGTTTGATTAATTAGAAAATACTAAATAAGATTAATCACTTTCATCTGGTTTAATAAAATGTGTAAAAATTCAGTACCGTGAAGATATGGAGAAGAAGATTCAAGACGCACAATTAGCTTTAGCTAAACTGTTGGATGAAAAAAGTTTACTCGCTTCGCAGCTGGAAGAAGAGCGTAGAAAATGTGAAGACTTACTATTCCGCTTTGAAGAGGAATCTGTTAACAAGGACGACATCCAGGTACTGATCGCTATCACTGATTAGTTATCCATGTTATGTGTTAACATTAAGTTTGTCTTACTGTTAAAATAGGCTCGTTTGTTCTTTGTTCTCCAGGTAAGTAATAAAAACAGAGAGCGCATCCCTTATCCTGTAATATCTACAGTTGCAAAATATCCATCCATACCTGGCAATCGTAATATATTAGCTAGCTAATAAGCCACGACTAATGCAAGGCAAATGATTTAAGCAAACGATAGAAAGAATAGATGATCAAACTCAGAATTATAACTTATTTAACATTTTCTTTTAAATATAATAGTGCTTTGGTATGGGTTTCGAATATACGGTTGTGGGCATTCAAGGTATACTGTTAAAATCATCCTATGGTTTCATAAATTATTAACAAATTATCTGCTCAGAAAATTGTAAACAGCATTGAATGATTTCGAATTGAAAATAAGTACACGAATCAAATTTATTTAATTTATTTCAGTGTATTAACTTTGCAATATTCTTATCGGTGATGAAACCAATGCTGTTTACCATTTTTTGAGATATCAGATGAACACACACAAGATATTCTTAGACCCCCATAAAGTTAACACGGGCAAATTATGGTTTAATTTCAGGAAGAAAAAACTGCACAAAATGTGAGTACCCAACGGGAGACTTATTTGGTCGCAGGAAGCTGTTTTGACGCTGTACCTCCGCACTGCTTATATTGACACAGTAGTTCTATCATTTACTATATTATTTCACTCACCAAACACGACGAAGCTTCATCATCTAATCAATCAATTTACAACTAACAAGAGTTTATTTATTTTTCATCACCTGATCAGGCTACTTTATCTGCTAATATTTAAGGTGCTGATCGCAGTACTGATGTAATTTTGAAAACTTTTAATTCTATTATTCTAAAACCTTGCCTCAATAGTAACGGGTCATGAAATCCCACATACAGATTGAGACATTCTTGATAGATGATTAGTTCGAATGAATTTTTAATTTTTTTTTTTTTCACCCTCCATTGATGTTAGTTCAAAACTTTTCTTACCAGTTTTGGCGATACGTTCAACATCAGAGAGTTTACAGTTTATCTTATATATATAACATTCAACAGGATAATATTGTGCCAATATTGAACGTGTGTGTCATACCCTAACGTGTTTCTCAATTTCAATTACTTTTATCATGTAATGAAATGAATTTTTATTAGGTCACTAATTCCATGAATGAAAATAAGATCAAGGAACTTGAGAAAAAACTTTCTGAGGAAAGAGAACGGGTCGTACAACTAGAACAGGACAGTGTTAAACTGTTCGAAGCTGAAGAAGAACTCACTAAACTTCGCAGCGAACTCTCCACCACTTTGGGTCAAGACCAGAGTGCTTCCGAAGGTGAATAAATCTTTTGATTAATTCTCGTTTTATCTGATTTATCCATCTCATATCTATCATCGATTGATGATAATTCCAATCAGGTCTGTGATTTGAGTTTCGATAAAAAATTGTTCTAGATTTGAAAAAGCTTAGCCAAATTTTAGAGGAAACAAAGAAATCCTTGCAGCTTAAAGACGCAGAGAAAGGTGTTCTTATTAGTCAGTATGAGGCTCAAATAAAATCGTTCCAAATTCAGCTAACGGAGCTTGAGAAGGCTAGCGCATCGCTCAAAGATTCTGAATCAACAATGAAAAATGAATTGGAACATGCTCAACAGAGCTTGCTGAGTAGGAATACGATTATTTCCGAAATGAGTCACAAATTTGAAGTCGATACAACGAATTTGAAAAAGGAATTGGAGCAAAGTCAGATCAATATCGAGGATATTAAAAAACAGAACGCAGCTGCACAGGAGAGTTTGATTTCAAAGTATGAGAAGATTGTGTCTGAGAGGGAGAATACTATCAAACAAAAAACCGAAGAATTAGATACTGAAGTTAAACGAAATTTCGAAATACAACAATCGAATTTAGAGAAACTTAAAGGCGATAATACTAAACATATCGAAGAACTTTCGAATATGTTCAAAAATCAATTGAATGAAAAGGAAATGAAAATTGAAAACATTTCTTTACAATTGAAGGAGAAAAATACGGAAGTAGAAAACTTGAAGACTGAGGTGATGAGCTTTAATCAAAGTAAGGATGATCAACTTCAAAAAGCTTCATCTCAAGTTGAAGGTAATAAAATGATATATTATCATGAAACTTGAACATATCACTCGTTTAATTTCACATCGTCCAACAAATTCTGACTCTGAATAATATAAATCGATAAAGAGTTATCGTTGAATTAACAATTTATTAAATTCATTCATTTTTAACATATGATGATATTATATAAATATATATACATATATTTTTTTTTCTTTATTTTATTTCAGATTTAAAAGGAAAGTTAAAGTTAGCAGATGAGAACAGTAAAATTCTGACAAATCAAATTCAAGTTTTGCAATCAAAAGTTGAAGAGGAGAACAAAAAAAGTATCCACGATAAAGAAAGACTTGTTAGTACAGAGTTCATTAAAATAATTAAAATTCTAATTTTATATTCTAATACGTGATTAAAATTTTCTTTATATGAATTTAATCCAGGAACAAAACATCGCAGATCTTAAAAATACGTCAACAGAGACTTTGGCGCAGTTGGAGAAGTTGAAGGAGGATTTGAAAAACAAAGATAAAGAAATTGCTAATCTTAGCGAAAGTAAAGTTAAAGGAATCGATGAGTTGACGAAAGATTTTACGTCCCAAATTGATGCTAAAGAAAAAAATGTACAGGATTTGAAATTAGAAACTGATGTTAAGACCAAAGAGCTTGAAAAAATGCAAAAGGAAATAGAAAATCTGAAAATTTCTGCTGCACAGAGGAACGGAGAGGTTGAACAATTGTCGAAAAAATATACAGGTGAAACTACGTCTCTTTGTATATAAAATTAACTGAATATTCTTGAGATTTTGTCAAAATTATGGAATTTCTGTTAAAATTAAATGCTGTTTTTCAGAGCTGGAAAGCACTATTTCATTATCGGAGAAGACTAAGTCTTCCCTTGATGCTGACTTGCAAACGTTGAAAACTACGGTTTCTGAATTGAACGGGAAGTTGTCAACTGCCGAGGAAAAAACTTCTCTGCTGATTGATCAGAAAAAGAAATTGGTTCGTGTTACAGTTTCAAATTTTTTTTTATTATCAGGCTGTTTGTGTAAACGAAGTTTAAAATTGTCGTCTTCTTCGCAGGAATTGGATATATCTAACTTGATAAGTTCTTCTGCTGACTCTTCCGATCAACTGATAAAGTATAACGAAGATCTTAGGAAGAAAGAACAAGAGTTGGACGAAGTTCGGGACAGAGTTGGTCAGCTTCAAAATTCTCTGAACTCTAGCCAAAATCAGTTGAATACAACACAGCAGGATTTAGAAAGATCAGAATTATTGAACAAAGAACTTGGCTCAAAGATTGAAGAAGTACAAGGCTTGTTTATTGCAGAAAAGAAATTGAACGAAGGTCTTACGCAGCAAGTTACTTCGTTAAAAAATTTAGAACAACAACTTTTTGAGAGCGTTAACAAATGCAAAGATCTGGGCGCTGATCTTGAAAGAAAGATCAATGAAGTTTCTGAATTAAATAACCAGCTGGGTTCTTGTCGTCAAGAAATTGGGCAGTTGAAAGACAAGAATTTAGAATTGCAAAAGTTGTACGAAGAAATTGTGGATAGAAATAACAGGGAACGAGTTTCTAGCGAGAAACTTGTACAGGACTTAGAAGTAAAGCTTGGAGACTTTTCGCAGGAGCTAAAAACGTTGCAGCAATCTAAACAAAAGTTGGAAAACGAGCTGAACGGGAGAGAACAATCTATCACAGAACTAGCGCAGAAGCTTAATTCCGAAACAGAGTCCAAAGCAGATCTGAACAAACTGCTTATAGAGACAAACTCAAAGCTTAATCAAAGCGAAATCAAATTTCAAGCTTTGCAACAGGAGAAAAACCTCATCGATAGCAATCTCAAGGCTATAAACGCGAAGTATAACGATACCCTCACAGAAATAGCGCTGCTAAAATCTGCTAACAATAATTCAGCTTCAGAAGCACAAATGAAATTGGTAACGGTCGAGAAACAACTGTCTAATATCACCAACGAGAATGAAACCCTGACTAAATCTCTCGCCGAAGTAACTAAACTTCACAATGAAGTTAATATAAAATATATCGAAGTCTCGGAGATTAATAAAATACTTGATAGCAAATTTACGGAAGCTGAGAAAGAGATGAAAACTAAAGATGACCTCATTTCTGAGCTGAATAAGAAAATTATTAGCATTGAGGAAAAAGGTGAGAAAGATAGAAGCGAGTTGACCAAAGTCAACGATGATCTGAAATCGAAACAGCAGGAGCTGCTCTCTGTGTTGGAAGATAAACTCGCCCTTCAGGAAAGTGTAAAAGCGCTCCAGGGACAATTGCTTGATGCACAGAATGATTTATCTATTAAGAAAACTACGGAGTTACAGTTGATGGGAAAGTTGGAAGAGTTGACTAAAATTCAGGAAAAATCTATCCAAGACATCGAAGGCTCTAAGGATTCTGAAATTAAAAATCTGCTTATCAAAATTGAGACAACGGTATCTAAAAACGTCGAGTTGTCTGCTGAGTTAGAGACTTTGAAAGTTTCGCTAACTGATAAGGACGCTGAGTTTATCGAGAAAGAAAAGATTGTAGAAAAACTGAAAGCGCAGATAAAGCATGCCGAAGAAATTGATGCGGAGAAATTAAAGACCATTGAAGAAACTAGGATGAAACTAACGTCCCAACAATTGGAACTTGACAATATCAGCAAGCAGAATATAGACTTGAGAAAGGCCAAAGAATCTCTGGAAATTTTGTTACAAGAAAAAGAGAAGAGCTTAGGAACGCTAAAGGAGTCTTTGAACGGCAGAGAAGTTAGGGAAACATTGAAAACCAAAGAACTTATGGACAAGCTTAATCTCTTAGCTACTGAATCAACCCAATTAAAAGAAGCTAAATCTCAATTGTGAGTATTGTTTACAACGCATCATTATCATTTCTAATGAATTTGGCGATTTCAGAGAGCGGGAATTGCTGCAGATCAATGAAAAATGGACTCAAGCAAAAGAAGCTCTTAAACTATCAAGTCAGAATAATAAGAATCTCCAGGAAGTACGTAGAATGAAATGTACTTGAAATCTGTTGGACATGCACCCCCTACTTAACTAATTACCTAATATTACTTCATTGACGCTAATTTGTTAACTGAATTTTTCTAAACAGGTTGAAGCTGTTCCAAATAACCAGTCCATTCATTCTGCCGGAGGTGATATGACCAAAAACAAGAATAACACTGGTATATTTTAATCTTTTGTTGAAATATATCCATCGCTGATGAATGGACAATAATTAACATTCTTTCTCTCTCACATTATTAGGAAACGATATTGAAATGGACAAATTATTAGAGGAACATGAGTTAGTTAAAGGACAAATAGAATTTCTAAATTCAGTTATAATAGATATGAAGAAAAAGAACGATGCCCTTACGTGTAAAGTAGAAGTACTAGAAATGGGCATTCCTCCCAGTGAAGCAAACGATTATAATTTGTAAGTTCCATTTACACTCTGCGTGTTTTTTTTTTTTTTAAGTATCAGTTCTTATCGATTAATTATTCTCTTATCTCTTACAGGAATTCTATCAGCTCTAGAATGGTCGCACCCCGTATGTTTTGCGATATTTGTGATCAGTTTGATTTGCACGATACCGAGGACTGTCCTCGCCAAGCTCAAGAATCTCCAGAGCCTGAAATAGCGCCAAGAACTCCAAAGAAATTAGCAGCTGAAAGACCTTACTGCGATATTTGTGAGGGTGAGTGTCTCTCGCTTAATTCTTCGAATAGAATTTACTTTCCTATATAAAGAGAAAACACTAATATTCTATCGATCATTTACAGCATTTGGTCATGACACAGCGAACTGCGACGATGGAGAAACTTTTTAACAATATAAGAACGCTATATCTTCTGCAATAGTCTTGCCTATAAAAATATGTTGAGTTTTCAGAGTATATTTTTATATCTAAACATCTTATTCCTAACACCGAACCTTAGCTAAGTCGTCTTCCTGTGTGTGACGGAACACATTTTAGTTTTCTTTCATTCTAGAATGAGTTCTGATGTTCCTAATATAATTTCATTTACATGCTTGCAATTATCAGAAATGATGATACTACGTTGAAATTGAAAATAGTTTAACGATTTATCAAATACTGGAATAATCTGGAAGTTTGAATCAATTGCTTATTCCTTTTTGATAAGTACATAATTGTATACAATGGATGTAATATTGTATTTAGACAACGCTGATTTTTATATTGTGGTGCCGATGATTCCTGCTTAGTATTTGAATGAGATTATTCCTTTGGCTTATACATAATATATATATATAGATTTGTCAAATCTTTTATAAATAGTAAATGGTACATACATACATACATACGTACATACTAGGAGAATTTTAAGACGCATAACAATTAAAAAAAATTTCTAATTTTCTAATTTTCATTGTAATTAATGTAAATAATTATTATTTATGTATTATCCTTTAGGGTATTTAATATTTATTCTAATTCTTAATTAATTTGATAACGATAAAAAATCATTTAATTACGGAGAAAGTAGTTCCTAAATAAATAAAAAAATAGAAAAACAAAAAAAACACTATTTATAATCAAAACAGCTTAAAAAAAATTATAGCTATAAAATTATATACAAACAAATCTCATTCATATTTTTATCCTGTTTAAAGTCAATGTAACAAAATATATTATATAAACAGCTTACAGTTTGATAATATGCTTATACGACGCGTGTTTATTAATTTATACAAATTCTGACTTCATAGAGCGATCAACTAGATTTCAGTCCCTTGAAAATGGACTAGATTCTGCTTGAGTCTATAAATCATTTGAAATAAAATTATTTAGTAATTGGTTTCTCCAAGGCTTTGAGCACAATAGTTATATAATAACTATATAAGAAATGCTGTTATTCTATACATATACCTATGTATGTACTTGGCTCTAAAATATTAGTAGCTATAATGGTATCTATCTTTTTTTTCCCATAGCTACCTAATTGAAATACTGGGTACATATTTTTAAAACTAAAGATCGTCGATCGCTAAGTTAATGAAACTAATTATACTTCATTATTTATTGATCATCTATTGAAATACAGTAACAAAATACCTATAATACAAAAGTAATTATTTATTTATTTATTTGGTGGGGAAATTCCGTTGCTATCATCAATCCAAGCCATCCTTTTTCTCCTTTATTGCTTCCTGAAACAATATCATTATAATAATCGGATTCTATTCATTGTTCAAATGTTGCCGACAAACTTATACCTTGAAACGTTCTTCAAATAACGATAGTTCTGCAATAAGATCAGTTATTGCATGCATGAATGCCTCGTGTGGTGTATAATCAGATGTTGTTTGAATACGGATAACGAATTTGTGCTCTAATGGATGAGGTAGTTTGTAGCCAGCGAATAATACTTGCGGATCCTTCAGCAATTGACTGTAACAGAAAAAGAAAAAAAATAAATAAATAGAAAACACACACGCACACACAAGTTAATTTATTCGCGTGTGAAATTTTCTGGAAGAATAATCAACACATCGAAGAATTCTTAGTTTTCTATCTCTTCTCTATCATTTGAAAAGTTGAAAATTTTGAGCATAACCTAACCCCAAAAATCGTATGAATGATAGATCGTATAACTTACTTTCGGATCATGTTTCCTAGAGTGTGATCTTCCTTGTTAACTGTGAAAATAGCTGCATTTGGTACCTTAGAATCCTGCTCTTTGATTATCCTGTATAAAGAAAATTTAATGTGTGTACAATGCCGTCTGGTGTCTTCTAACCTAAAAATAAATACGCTGTAACTCGATGCTCACTTTTTTTCTCCGTCGTATAAAAGAAACGATTCAAAGGTCGGTGGCGCATTCATTTTGTCACTTGTAGGCTATTGTTTAGGTCTTAAAATAAATCTATAATCAATAATAAATAAGAGTGAGAATGAATCTAACGTCAAATTACAACAACAGTAACGTTACGCATTTGCATTATTGAAATAATATATCGACTTTAATCTTCGCTGACAATTAAACCCCGTTTTAATGATAATCCCTAAGAACTACAATCGTGTCATTGGTTCGTATGCAATAGTTTCGGAAATGCGTAACCGGATGTTGTTTTTATGAACCAGTAAAATCAGCGCATTAACATCGCTTATGTCGGTTGCATGAAAATCCACCAATCTAAAACCACGAACAAATGGAACTGATTGTATGAAGATAGTCCCGCAGTCGCATGTGATAGTTACGTCCGACTCCGTAATGACCTGTGACATAAGGTTCTTGACAAGTCCATAGTCCTTGGATAGGTTTTGGTTAAAGTTATAAAGCTTGTAAAAGAAAGAAAGAAAGAAAAAAAAGAAAAAAGAAACGGGTCGAGCATCGGATCGGAAGAGCCGCAAAGTAGTTGTCAAAATGGCGGGCGAAGGTTCGGCAAGTGTTAATCCCAACGCAGAAATTGTTCGAGGACAAGTGTTTGAGGTGGGACCGCGGTATACCAATTTATCGTACATGGGAGAAGGAGCCTATGGAATGGTTGTGTAAGTGTTTTTTTTTCTTCAACATTTAGTCGGTTTAAAAATTTACTATTTCATACTATAGCTAACGACTAGCTATCCCTCTCTCTCTCTCTCTCTCTCTCTTTCTCTCTGACAGACGATAAGATAAACAATTAAATATTATACTTATTTCATTATCTTTATAGCACGTTAAATTCTATAATACCAATCATACATTTTTATGCTATATCTATGACGAACCACACCTTTATACCAGCTGTTGATTACTTCTAATTGGCGCGATATTCAAATTCACGTCACACCCCTTTCCTTTTTTTTTTTTTTTTTTTATTACTTATCGCAACGCTTATCGTTCGTATAAATTTATTGCTCTTATTTTTAATCCATGTATTTTAATATTTCTCCGACCTTTTATCCGGCTTTTCTTTTCTTTTTTTTTCTCTTCTCTTCTTTTCTCTTATTTCGTTTTTCAATTTTCGTTACGATATACTGTTGCTATTCGTATATATATACAATACTTATATAGGTATGTATATACGTAGATGATATAATGCATGGCATTAAGTAACTATCTTTCGGCATATATCACTTCTACTCTATGTGGTATTTCATACTTTCAATATTCAATTCATTCGGAACAATATAACATTGAATAGAAACATAGGTGTGACACAACAACCGAGTAAAACATCACAAGTACTCGAATGTGTTGAAGAAAAATAGTAGATTCATCATTATTCGTAAATACACATAAACTACAATCTTATCTACTACCAATATCGACCTAATATCAAATTTTATCTAATATTCGATTAAAGTTTGTTATGTTAGTTATATATACGTTCTCGAAAATATGTATATATATTTGCAAGATTATCTAATAAATTGTATATATATATATATATACCTATATATAAATTGTTTTTTCTTTTCATTTTATTAATTACATAATTCGAAAATTAATGCTGCACCATCCATCGTACCCAAGATTATCTGAAACGATATCCAGAAATTTTTTCCCACTCTTCATCATCTTTTAACTTTGAAAAGATTTATCAACCACAAGTTGATGAACGTTTTTTTTTTTTCATTTTTCATTTTTTTTTTTTTCATCATTGACTTGCTTCGATTGAGCCAAGTTTTATATGTGATAATTTCTTATTATAAAATATTAACTAGTTGCAGAAATATTTGGTTCACTTTTGTCCCATGGTTTCATTCATTCATTCATTACACCATATGAAAGAAATGATTATAGTATAAGCTTGAATATTAACTAGTAACTTTTGTTTCTTAGATAAGAAACCACATCCTTGTTGTTAGTTAGGTGTTTCATTTAATCATTCTAACTTCCTTGCAGCCATCTGTATAACATCATTTATTAAACACGATGATCTAATTACAGTTTGTTTATTTACACGATAAACACATATGCCTCGATTTTCCTATCCCCTTAACTTTCATAATCCATAACATGTCTTCGTTGTATAGATGACTTGGCTTATTAGTTATTAGTTTATTACCCAGAGAGAGAGATCATTTCATTTTTACATATCTATTATTACAGGTCTGCATACGACAATGTAACGAAAACAAAAGTAGCTATCAAGAAAATCTCACCATTTGAACATCAAACTTATAGCCAACGGACATTGAGAGAAATAAAAATTCTCACCAGGTTCAAGCATGAGAATGTAAGATACATATGTATATATATTATATATGCAACATTTTATATATACATATATATATATATCATTCATGGAAACATATTTACAGATTATAGACATACGAGACATACTAAGAGCGCCAACCATACATCAAATGAAAGATGTATATATCGTGCAATGCTTGATGGAAACTGACCTGTATAAGCTACTCAAGACTCAGGTAAAATAATCTGATCGTAATGGATTTGGGATGAGTTATATATGTAAACTTTGAAACTCGTTTCTCTTCCTTTTTTTGTTATATTAAACAATTATGGAAGAATTTTTTTTCATTCCCATTGGTGTTGAATTAATTTAGCTATTGTTTATGTTCACAGCCCATTAGTAACGATCACATATGCTACTTCCTTTACCAAATACTTCGAGGGCTTAAATATATTCACTCAGCAAATGTATTGCACAGAGACCTGAAGCCCAGTAACTTGCTGTTGAACACCACTTGTGACCTTAAAATTTGCGATTTTGGACTCGCCCGAGTTGCTGATCCTGATCATAATCACGCAGGCTTCCTTACAGAGTATGTTGCCACCAGATGGTACAGAGCACCAGAAATAATGCTGAACTCAAAGGTGCTCATAAGTGATAATTTAACATCATCTAATCACCATGATGATGAAATTATAGTTTTGCCTTATTTGAGAACAATACCTCCTACTAACATCGTGTAATACTTTTATAATATCTCAGAGCTTGAGATATACATATAGCGATATATAATTTAAGTACTAGTTATTTTCGAAATTCAATTCGTACATAATTTAATTGAATATGTTTAGGGGTATACGAAATCGATCGATATTTGGTCAGTTGGGTGCATTTTAGCTGAGATGTTATCAAGGCGAGCCATATTCCCTGGTAAACATTACCTCGATCAACTAAACCATATTCTTGGTGTACTTGGTTCACCATCTGCCGATGATCTCGAATGTATTATTAATGAGAAGGTAATCTATCGAACTCAGGCTCATTTCAGATCTTGAAATTGATATTTTCGTCTTTGTAACAGGCTCGTGGTTACCTTCAATCATTACCGTACAAACCTAAGGTCCCGTGGACAAGTTTGTTCCCAAATGCTGATCCCAGAGCGTTGGATCTTCTGGACAAGATGCTGACTTTCAATCCTAACAAACGTATAATAGTCGAAGACGCTCTGGCTCATCCATATTTAGAACAGTATTATGATCCAGCCGACGAGGTGAACATTTGAGAATAATTGAGAAAATAGTCGTTTATAGGTTTTCAATTCATTTTTATATCCAAAATTGTTCCCTTTTCTTTTTCTCTATAGCCTGTTGCTGAAGAACCATTCAAATTCGCCATGGAACTAGACGACCTACCTAAGGAAACTCTCAAGCAGTATATCTTTGAGGAAACTTTACTTTTCCAGAAAACTCATCAAGAGAATGCTATGTAGTCCACTGGTAGGTTTCATATTACTAGTTTGAAATCCGGAATTTTGATTAAATCAAAATTGAATATCAACCTTGTATAATCAATCGATCGATCGATCTTCTCGATTAGTTATTATTATGTTATGTGGTTTCAGTTGGACTAAA
Organism: Tenthredo livida; assembly: GCA_963992785.1. NCBI lineage: Eukaryota > Metazoa > Arthropoda > Insecta > Hymenoptera > Tenthredinidae > Tenthredo > Tenthredo livida. Next base: position 10,733,389 of record OZ023073.1, read on the forward strand.
AAAATCGCAGAGTTACAAGAAATAATGTAAGAGGTGATGGCGTCACACCTGGAAAACTTAAATGCGATTACTGAAGGAGGGTCGAGTGTTGGAATTTAAGGTTTGTTATGTGACTCAGCGTGAGTTAGTCGGTGGTTGGTCAGGCACCCGTGCCACGCGTATACACTTGTACATTCACAGTCTCTACCGAAATATAGTGATTTTTATCACACTAAATGCATAATATTAATTTGTATTATAATTTTTATTTATCCTGATTTATAGTTTATAATAATTGTAATACTTTGAAGAAAAAAACAAAGAAAGAAAAAAAAAATAACAAACAAACAAACAAATTTATATTAATTATAATCAGTAATCACTGTTATGCACTGTCTGTGATTTAATTACTGAGCAACTAGGTGATTATTATTATTATTATTATTCTCTATGTTTCAAAATATCTAATCAAGTATGAATTTTTATTTCGACATAAAATTAAATACGATGACACTATAAAATTTTCTTTCTTATAAACTTTTTCAAGAAAAGTTTTATTCTTCTTATTTTTCTTTCCTTTTTTTTTTTTTTTGTTCTATTTTCGTATATCAAGCAATAGGCATGAGAACTTGACTTTATGGTCTTTCAGGTATACAACTGAAATAATAATTAATGCCAGACTTTTGTCGATGTAAAAATAAAATTGGAATAATTTATTGTGAAATTTTTTTTTTTTAATGAATCTGTGTCCTAATGATGGGGGCATGTGTGAATTATCTTGAGAAAGAAAAGAAAAAAAAAAAAGAAAAAAATAATAATAAATAAATTACTACTTCATTTCTATCACGAATAAATAAATAGTAATTCAGAAGACTAACAATCAAACATTTGTAGGTAATTAATCAAATTTATCACAGAATCAGACGAATTTTTTAACTTGACTATATAGTTCATCATCATCATCAAGGTAGCTCCCTGCGATATCAAAACACTTGGACGTTTAATTAGTCTTAGTTAGATTTTTCATGGATACAAAGAAAGAAAAAAAAAATGCAAAAAAAAACCAAAAAAAAACGAAAAACAAGTTAACAAGTGTTCTGTAATTAAAAAGCAAAAGTAAAGTAATATACTTTGATCTCAAAAAAATGATATCAACAAGTCATCATGTTTTATTTTCTTATTAAGTACTGAATATTAGTTTCCCTCACACCGGTGCTGCCATTCATCAGTAGACTATATTGAAACAACTTGCACGTCTAATTTCTATCCTTTATTTTCAAATCGTAGTCTAATTTCAAAATTATATACTTCGGGGATTAGTGTCCGGCGTTTTTGGAAAGGTCATTACGTCACCAGCCAAGGTATCTGATTATTGTTCGCTTAGAGATCGATGATTATACAGAAATGATGCCCAATTTTATAAAGCTTTTTTAATAAAGCTGGACTCAAGTTCTCGAATTTATTATGAAAATTTTTGATAAATAAAATAAATTTAAAGAAAGTCTCTCTCTCTCTGAGCTGATTTTATGGCTGATGTATTAATTTTCAATTTTAGAATATTAGAAATGAATTTAAGGGGTGATTAAGCTAAGCACAAACCATCATTGTGGAACCATTATGACAATCTATGATTCAATATTATAACAATTTCAATTAAAATATAAATAAATGAATAAATTTTCTTTTCATTGCTAATGTATGTATGTCGCGTGCAATTCAAAGATTGGTATAGCCGTATAGGTACTAAATCTTTATTTCGATGCAATGTTGATCAAAGAAATGGTATTGAAAATATATTATATATATATACATATATATTAATTTTTAATTATAGACCATTGAGTATACTCGTAAGTGATTTTTGTTACTATAATATTACACGGTATATCCTGTATTTATCCAATTTATTATTATAAATAATAAAAATGAAATAATAACGGGGTGTTGTTGTTCGGAGTAGAAGCCATATTATGGTCTATTCAGATTCAATAATCAAACACACATACATATTATGCTTTGTCTGGTATTCAATTTATCAGAATCTATAGAATGCAAATTTCTTTAAAAGACCACGTGTAGTTTAGTCTGCAAGCTTTATTATCTTCTGTGATGCGACGCTCCAAAGAATTTCACAAATACGTTTTTATCACACTTGAAGTCACAGTATAATTTATATTTAAATAAAAATTTATGATCTATATTTTAGCAAATAATTATGTATTTGATCTCTTCGAATTATAGTTTAAAGCATAAATTCGATATTTAAATCTATTCGTATTTTGTATAGTACTACATATTATACTCCTATTTGTGTCTCGATATAGTATTCTGCCCCATTATATAAACTTTCATAATATTTACTGTCTTTTTAAAGAGTTTATAGGTATACATGTATATTTTTGTAATACTTTCAGTAAAAAAAAAAACAACAACAACAACAACAATAATTTCAATAATCACATGTTTTAGATGTGCAATGAATTATTGAAATAACTAATGAAGTTAGAGCCAGACAAAGCATAAAGTGTTGTTCTAGAAAACACCAAATTTGAAACGAGTAATAAATGACATCGGACAAGTATTAACGCAGTATGACTTCAATTCTATTCATCAATAAAGAGGAAAAATAAAAAAAACATATATATATATTGAAAAAAAAAAAGAAAAATCGTTTCAACCCTATTCTGAATATTTTTCAAATTTTCTGTGACTTTCACATCGTATATTATATATGTATGTAAGACGAGAGTCTCGATATAGGTCAATTTTTTGATCATATATTATTAATTATATTGTTTATATTTCTTCGTCTCTTCTATTTAAATAAGTAATTTCTCTTTGAATAATACTATATACCTACTAATGAAAAATTTCTATTCGTTCTTTATGAAAATGATAAAAAAAAATTCTTAAATAAGTACGTATTAAAATATTTATTATATAATTTTGAGGATCAATGGTGTTTGCTTGGAAGTTGGACTATAGGTGTCTGAACAAAGTGTTCTTGCATACCCATATAGCTTGTTGAATTAATTATTTAATTAACATGCAAAGTGGGATGCAAGTTACGATTTAGATCATATTATATAAAAGATTGATAAATTATTATCAATATCATCAGGCCTAATATACTTAACGTTATGTATGTGTATTTGTTGTTGTTGCTAATTCATAAATATCTTATATATATCCAATATTATTAAAATATTTCATCTATGGATTTTCAATGTTATATACATCATTTGAAAAGAAAAAAAAAAAAAAAAAAAAGGCTGTAACTAATATCTTGGATACGGTAAATTTGCAGATATTAAATTGCTAAGTTTTCAAATTATATACCAATAAACTAGTTAACTCTAGTTATATACAATATAGAATAGTTATAAATTTGGTAAATTATTTTTTAACAGACAAGACTGATACTTTCATTTCAAAATTTGTTATATTTAGACAAACCCTGCTGCTATTCAGATAGGTAATCAAAAATCAAAAAAAAAAAAAAAAAAAAACAAACAAAATTAATAAACCCCATAAATAATCAATCTTCCAAATACAATACAATAGCTTTACTATTTAATTTCCGAAATGTTAATATTAATACTATAGAACATTGGCTATAGACAAATTCCAACAATTGTTATAGATTCGTTTCAGATTGATTGATTTTATTTTTCAGAAATACCTAAATCCCATACATATTATATCGCTATCCCAACAAAAATATTCTGTCTTGTTTGTTAATATAAGATATAACATAATACGGCTCAGCTGCATTCATAGATTTGAAACATATATACCTACATAATATAATTGTCTATTACTGATAATATGTGCGGGTTTATAATCAAATTATTATTTATCCAGTGCCTGCTAATAAATTGGTTTTAGAAAAGAGAGAAGAAGAAGAAAAAAAAAAAAGAAAAAAAAAATAATGCCCAATGATAAGAGTCTTTAGGCTATTTTACATCAAATTAAAACTTTATACTTGACTTAATATTTCAACCACAGTGTGCTTTACACAATTTATCAAATAAGATATTTAAGAAGGCGTAATAAGAGATTAAAAAAAAGCAAAAAAAAAGAAAAAAAAAGATTAGAACAGCCTTGCGGAGTTAGATATCTACTTTAATCTGAGATATTTGGGTCTGAAATTTTTCGAAATTGTTTTTCCATCTTCGATACTATTGAGTATAATAAAACTGTGACATATGATACACTAATTATTACGTGATCATCATGATTGATAACAAATTATTACAGGAAAACAAGCTGAAGTATAAATGAGACCATCCGAAAAGCGATAAATAAATTATTCATTGGATCAAATCAGTTAGTGTTAAAGAAAAAAAAAATATATTATATATTTCTTATTGTTTCAAAAAATACTTATGAAATGCAAGTGAAACATCAGAATTAGGCATGATTGCAGCCTTGCGACAAAATTTATGATCAGTAAATCATATCAGAAGATCGTTATTACTGAATTTTATATATATATATATATATACATATAAAGAAAATTGGGACAGGTCAATCTATTGTATAATTTATAAGAAAATTTAAACACGAGTCTATGAATGTAGCTCTTAAGTGTCTGAATATACATACTCGCTGTAATTTACAGCAGAACTCTTTTACATTACTCAATTTCTTTCTTTTTCTTTTCTTTTTTCGTTTTTTTTCTCGTTTTCTTTTCTTCAAATTATTGTTATCAATGTAAGATACATGTATTTGAATTATTATTATCAATTATTGTATTGAAATTACTATTCGAAGTATTATTGTGCTAATATAAACAGGCTTTATTGGCCAATTATTGGGGATATCAGTCTTACATTTATTATATCCTTTTTGGATATTTTTACCTTTTTTTTTTATCCAATATCAAAAATCTGTAGTGTTGAATAGTCTGTTTAGATACTGCGACAAAAGATTCAGGCTTATATGCAGCTGGGATGAATGGGAATTGTTGCTTTTTAGGGAAATTTGGAAGGGGAAAGAATAACATTAATCAACGTTCGCGTTATTTTGAAAAAATTAACATTTATTTTCACAATTTGTGCAGCCATACATTATTCACAATGTATTTTAAGACATGGTTCATATTCGTTCGAAAAAGAAAAAAAAAAAAAAAAAAAAAGAACAAACTACCTATGTTTAAACCTATGCATGTCAATTGTGTTAAATTATCATTAAGAATCTCATTTCATCATCTTTTCCTAATAATTAAATATAATAGACCCTATAGATATGCATAGAAGAAACTTTCGAGATAGTATCATGATTCGATGTATACAGTGAGAAGTTTATTTCGGATTAAAATAAAATAAAAAATTCATCGAATTAGTAACTCACAGATTTTGACCAATGGATTAATTACACCTGATTTAATATGAAATTTAACATTAGTCTTTTGAAAGACAGAATTTGCGCTTTGCGAAAATCTACTGTTTTTAGCAGAGGAAATTACGGACGTTACTTAGATTATCAACCAATAAGGAGTAGATAAAACTAGGATTCATTATCAAATATAATCACTAAGGCATAATTATAATAAACAATAAAAGATAAACGGATACCAATAGGCATAGATTTTCCTATTCACGTTCTCCTCTCTGTTACCAATTTACAATTAATTTTTTTACCTAGTTTAGAATTATCAATGTTATATTACTTCACGTAACAAAGGGTCATTCAGATTCGCTTTCATTATTCGCGTATTTATCATTCTTCACTTCTATTCTTAAAGGGGAACGTCCTCTAGTCTGTTTACCAAGTCGCGAACGCAGATCACCGCGTAACGTTTCTCTCAGATCCCCCTTGGTTTGACGCCTTTGGAAACAAAAGAAAAAAACATGATATTAATTCAATGCAAGTTATGATTTCGTTATAGTACGTACAATATTTTACAAACAGATAGACTAAGTCACCTTTGCTTAACAGCCTCGCCCTCGTCAAGTGTTTTATTGTTTAATCTTGCCCAAACAGTCGAGGCAACACGAGGTTTGTGTTGAACAACTTTGATCACACTTCCCCTAGGACCTTGGACTTCTTTTTCAGATTCCTCGCTCTCCTCTTCGTCGTCTTTATCCTCGTCAGTTTCTTCCCAAATTTGATTCTGCACTTCCTCTACCACTTCTTCTTCAACCTCGTCCACAATTTCACCTTCTTCTTGTTCTTCTTCTTCCTCTTCGTCTTCCTCCACTTCTTCTTCCTCTTCTTCCTGTGAATTAGTGAATTTTTTTCATTTAGAAAGAGATAATTCAATCGTCAAATTGATAAAAGGAGGATTAAGCAATATACAATCGCCTTCCTATCAAATCACCTCAGATCTATCATTGTTCGGAGAATCGGGTACCGCCACTTGGCTATTCGTTACTACAACTTGTATCGCATCACGGAATATAGCAGGTGGTTTTCTAGGATTACGCAGTCGGGATCGTAGATCGTCACTTCTTGAAGTTCTAATTTCAGCTACCTGTAAAATACGTGGATGCAATTGAGCGATGAAATAGCAGAGCAAAATCTCCTCCGTTACTCTTTACATTCAATCAATCGTCTTGTTATCTAAAAAATACTACTTCAACCTGAGTTTTTATTTGTAATCGACGTTTTCGGACTTTTGCTTCTTCGTCATCGGCATGCATCCGCATCCTCATTACTTTGCTTCTTTTACACCACTCTTCGTCGCTTTCAGACTCCGAACTGCTCCCAGATTCTTCGGAGTGAAGTGATACCTCTTTTGATGCAGTTTTTAGACCGAGTCGCTCCTTGACGCTAGGTTGACTTGGTTCTTTGACGGTGCTTTTGCCGACGAAATCATCTTCTGTGAAGTCATTCACTCCCCAAGTCTGGGACAAATTACCCCAAGGATTTTTCGAACCTTTTTTATCCGGTTCTTCAACGAGAGAATCTTCCTGTTTTATCCGTTTTCTTCCGTGCTTAGATTCCTTGTACATACGCTTTCGTGACTGAGTCAAAATTCCTCTAATACCTAGAAGAGAAAAATAGCTTCAGGCTGTCCCTGAATTTGACCAAAAAATAGCTCGTTGATTACTTTGGCTAAAAATCTCACCTCCGAAGTTGGGATTTCCATATTTCTTATAATAGTCGCTCATCTTTTCAGCGTTTGGTTGTTTCTTATCGGTTCTTGTAGCAAAGCGTAAGAGTATGCATTTTGACTTAGGGGAATCGATTCCTTTCCTCCATAGCCCAGGGGGCAAAGGGCAGTTAATATCTTTGATATTTATTGAATTCTCAGTTTTGCCATCCTCGTTTTCGCCCATTGCATCATCGCCGATTACCTCTATCACGCATTCTTCATTAGCCGTATCGTTCTCATTGTCAAAGTTGCTCGTTTCAGAAGCTGAATTCTTATCGGTTTGAACTTTTTCACCTAAGCCGTTTATTTTCATCGATAATTTCAGCAGCGCTTTGGCAGCAGTAACGTTATCCAGCCATACGACGTTGCCTGGAGAAAAAATAGGGCATCAAAACCTGAATATCTAATGAAAACGAAAAAATATAACAAAGATGTATAAAACGTGTGAAATAAGGAAAGAAAATAGTTCGCCTCACACGATACGTCGTTAATCCATTCTATAGATGCTGGTGAAAAATCTTCAAAATATTTGAACACATCCTTGGTGCTCATTTCCTCCGTTCCTCTCATATGCAGTACGTTTAATCTGAGATTTTTCACGGTATCGGTTTCCTCCGGTATACCAAGGCTGGAATTGACGTAGTGAATAATGATGCGGATTATTACATTTGCAATTATAAGTGAAAAACCGGTATTTCAATATCCTTCTTTGTTACCTAGTGTATAATTCTGGTTCTTGATCTTCGGACGATGTTTTACTCTGCTCCGTTAGCCCGAACCGTTTGGCACGTTCTTCCATTTTCAGTTTTTCTTCTTTGCCAAAAATGTCTATAGGTATACCGGTTGTAAATGTACCGCTTTTAGCCTCGTTGAGTATATCCTGTGTTAAAATATTCGCTATATGATTCATGCCAAAATTTCTAACCTTCGAATAGAGTTTTGAGATATTTTTGTAAAAATTGAAATATTGTAGTAATGCATTGAGTAGGAGTCTTTACCTCATTATTCGGACTTGGATCATCGGCATTACTATCGTTCTTCAATTTATTTATGAATATTTTCGACTCTATTGGTTCCGTGAATTTGTCAACTTCGGCAAAGGTTACGCTCGAATCTAGTTCCATTGGCTCGTCGGGTTGATCCATTTTTGTGTTAAAGATACGATATTACCTTTGTATTGTAATAAATATTCAATTTTGGCACTTCACAATCTGAGATATGCGGTATTGGCTATAATTTTGTTCAATTATAATATCGACGGATTGAAATATCGAATTAGGATTATTATACAGGTTATGTAGCTTGGCATACACACATACTGTAGCTAAAACAACGTTTCGTAACTTGTACTATATCTTTTGATGCATCATGCATTGCAAGTAGTTCGTCATTCGATCGCAAGATGGCAATACCATGCAGGGCCCCGTTGCACCAGCATTGCCAACCATACCATATTCACGCGTTTTAGGGTTGGCAACACTGATTCGGCTTGTCTGTTGCATTGCATGATTTTGAAACTGAAGGCGGGTGTTATGGTGCATCTGTTCTTATTCCGTATCAAACTTTTTCATAAATAGAATAGAACACCGAAAGTGTGATAAGTTCGTGAAAAATAAACGATAATGGCTGCACCAGTAGATGTTGTAATGGTAAAGTATCTCAGATCTGAATATAAGAAATATTAAATAAAACCGCAATCGTAATACACGCTAACCTAACCTCTATCGAATTATTTCAATCACTTTAGTTCATCCACCACGTTACCTAGCGAATACTCTCTCTCTCAATTTATAGATTTACTTTTTATCGAATCGAAAAGCATATCCTCAATGTACTGTATAGATTCATTTAGCTTTACGGATCACCGAGGCGTAATTCTAACCTATAAAAATTTTCCGTAAACACCACAGTCTGCGTAGTTAACGCTTAAATAATTAATCAACCTATTATTCCATTTACAGATTCGAATGCAAAACTTTTTGAATTTACCTCTAGTACAAAGATGCAGAGAAATAACGTTGCTGATAGACGAATCGAGTACAACAGATCTTAAACACGTATTTCCTGTACTTGTTGATTCATTGTTTGGTGTAACGGACAATACAGGATGGGGATTGCACTCTATTAATCTGAAGAAACATCAACAGGAATACGAAGTGCTTTGTCACTTTTTGGGACCTCAAGGGCCGATATTTTCACTATGTTACAAACTGCTCACAGACTGTTATCTCAAATACACATTTCTACTCTCTAATCTACCGGTATGATGTCCGCTTAAGGCGGCGACTTCTTTCTAAACACTATTTCAACCGCGGAGCGATACTCAGCAAAAATTATTTACCGTTTTGTTGCAGTTAAAGATTCGTCTTATGCTAGAAGACGGGATAATACCGCCGTTCTATTCCGATAAAATCAGGGTAGACCAGGGCATGAGGATTCCGAGTGCTTTATACATGAGTATCCTTTTTCGAATACGAAGATCGTTGCGTTGTTGATATGAGATCTGAATACTTTGTATCTTTCCTTAAGCGTACATACATATCCCTTCGAGTACTACATATTTCATTTCGCTTACCACTTGACCAATCCGTTCCTCCATGTGCAGCAAGAAGACAATGTATGGGTGAATTGGGAGACGATTTATGTTCAACTAGCTCACACATATCTCTACCATTTTTTACCTAGAGATAATTCATCCGTGTTACCAATTATCGGACCCTATGTAAAAACACCACCAAGAAAATTGATGCAATCTCCTGACTCGAAAAGGTACTTTACTAACGCCCATTGTTATATTTGTGAGAACTTATTGTGATCAATTCTACAGGCTGCAGACCCCCAGACTTTTGAGGACCTCGATATTGTCACCAGGACCTACCAGTCCAACAGCAGGAGTACCGCAACAGCAATGTTTGCCACAAGTTTGGAGAAGCGAGACGGTGGTTCAAGTGTTTTTGGATTTCTGGTTGGAGTACACCGAGGAAGAACAATTGCCGGCTTACCACGCTGTACCTTTCTCGGGAGCGTTACCTCGCAGAGTAATATACTTCTAAAAATTTGAACGTTGTCATTTCGATGAGTTATTTCTTTTGTCCACCTTTTATTCTTTGAAAATTCTACGTTACAGAGAAGTATTCACTCCGGAGAACACATCAGATTGGTCAGAGGATTCATAAAAACTTTACACCAATTTGCCAACAGTGCGACCAGAGATACAAGCGCGATGGATGAACTAAAAAGGTCATTTTTGTTTTTTTTAGGCCCATTAAACTGCAACTGCGCTTTATCTGTTTGTTCTAAGTACCTTATTTTCTTATTTCAAAATACAGGGTGATAGTTCCGTCCGTACAAGGAAAAATCTACATTTTTTTACGCAAAGCTATTCACCACTGGCCTCTGGACAGCTCTTTCAGATTGATTCTAGAAGCATGGTTGAGCTTCATTCAACCTTGGAGATATATGCCTGGATTGTGTTACAGCAATGCTGGGTGGGTGAAATTAGTCTGAATATGTACATACCTAATATTTATTAGAGCCTTGAAATATTGTCCACGCTCCTAGAAAACATGGGTCAAACTTTGTATTACTTATCAATTATCATCTATTGTTCACAGAAAACTTCAGGATGAAGAGAGGGGTAAAATTATTGATGAAACAAGGTGGCTGTCTTTTGTCGAGAACAATCTCTTAGCATACACAGCAATTTTTCAACAGCTGTTACCACGCTTTATGAGACTCGATCTTGTCGCTCCTAAAAACGCCCTTATGCTTTTTAGAGTTACAAAGGTGGCTTTTTTTCATTGATTGTAAATATTCTTGGAACTAGGTTCTTCTCTGTAATTAAATGATTGCTTTTTTTCTGTCTTAGGTACTTGCCCAGCCAAAATTAGCCACAATGATATTTGAAATAGAAAACTGTATGGACGATGCCAGATTAAGTAGAGGAAAAATTTCTACAAATCAATGGTCAGCAGCGGTACGCCAGCAAATATTAGAATTAGAAGGTCCTACTTATCAATATGTGGCAATGTTTTCACCAGCTACAGTTTTGCAGGTATTTTAAATCCTATATTCATTCTATCTGCGTAAAATTGATATACCCAATTTTTTATGTGAAACTCTACAGCATTACTTGAACTCCAATTGTTCTATATTGCAGATTGTTTGGTTCTTGAGTACGATAAAACAAGCACATTTAACGGCTACAAGTTTGGTAGATGCTTTAGAGAAGAGGAGAATAGGCAGAAGGCTGTTAGTAATGATATGGGAATTTTTTTACGGCGAGGATTATTCCTCCGACGATATTAGCTTGGAGGAGAGACGACGAGTTCCTGGATTTCTTGCCCACGCTCAGCAGCAGCTAATAGATATATTTCAAGTATTAATACGATCTATAAATATTCGGAAAATTGGGTAATACTGTTCTAACACTTTATTGCAGCTGAATAATTTGCCGTATTATAAACACCTTGCAGATTAAAGTTGAAGACATTCCTCAAGTCGCAATAGTTGCTGACCAAGAGTATCACGATAGTATATTATCCACTTCAATCTGTAACCAGTCACAGGTAATAAACATTCACAGGACTAATGATTGACTTATATTTCCGAATTCGCGAAAAATTATTGATCATTTTAATTACACATTCAGATGGACACTAGTTTGGACACTAGTAGACCAGGAGTTTATTTACAAATTCAAGACAGGAAACAGATGTGCCGATACATTGAGTACATGGGAGATCCCGAATTGCAGCCTGTAAGAACTCACGAGAGTGCTTTCCTAGTTAGATTACTCTATCAATCGTGCAACTATATTAATACTAAGGTATACCAAACGTCTATTTTATCTTCTAATCATCCGATTTAATATACCTATTCAACTTTACGCACAAGCTAAGACAACTTTATTTACTTTCAGTATCAGCCAAAATTGAGTGCTGTATACGCCAGACCAGACATAGTTGGACGTTTAGCAAGGCAGATATTACAGCCACCAACAATGGTAAAGCAATTGCGGAAAAGAACAATCGGTGGTTTTTCATCGAGTGAAGAAATCCACATTCCTCCTCGACTGAGTCTTAGGTCCATGGCTAGTCACAGGTTCCTGTTATTCGCTTGCCTGGGATTATTCATATCGTGGATCTTCGGGTGGGTGAAATTCATGAGAATATTTTATCCTTCAAGAAATTATGTAAACGCATAAGACGATATATTGCTACAGTTGTATTTGGAATTATGTATCATGAATATGAAGAGAATTTCAGCCGTTAAGAAATAGCTAACATTTTTTTAACTAGGTAATTTCCGATTTTAAACAGGTACGGACTCGCTGCCTTCCTCTTCTCCGTATTGTGTATTTGGATACTGTACACAGTAGCGCTTGCTGCATTTGAACCATGGCTTGGAACTCGTGGTCATCATATGCAGCCAGAAGCATCCGCATTTCTGAATTAATTGACAACACACTGTAATTGAACCCTGTACAGAAACATTGAACATACCTCTCGACTGAATCTGTACTAAAATACCGCGTCTAATCATATTTGTCGAATAATTATTCTATTAAAATAAACTTTTAATACTATAGCAAGTGCGAATCATGATTTGAATAAAGAATCTCATTTCTTTGATTAAATCATGATATTTTACAATCAACATGCATTTGAGATATGCATGCTTCGACTAACTCACAAGACGTTGGGTGTAAGGGTTTCGTTATGGCTCTTGCAGTGCTTCTTCCTTGATGTTGGATAGACCACCTCCCTTCTTTGCAGAGACAGGTGCTGACCGGATATCGCCTCCTTCTGAGCTGCTGGTCGGTTCGTCCTGTCTCAGAGCTAAATGAATTAGATCAAGCGTAACTGGAGTCTGTGAGACTTACAGAAATGGAAAATTCATGATCGTCGTATTCGCTTTCTTCGTCTTCAGAGGTAGCTGCTCGTTGCAAGTACAGCTTCACCTTCCTGATGCTCTTTAATGATGATAAGCTCGAGGTGCGAATCGGCTTTGAGAAGCTGGTGAATATGTCCTCTGGGACAGGCGGAAGATTAATCACGTTGTTCAGATCTATCAATGACTCCTTTGACCAATTTCCTGGATATTTGTCGTCTACTTCCGGACGGAAACTGCGAGTGCTGCTTGTTGGCGGCAGACAATTTAGCTCTGAATATTTCTGCTTAGTTTCCAGCAGCCTTAATCGTTCAGCAATTCCAGCAGGAGTCACACTGTTGATGTCGTTGCTCAAGCCAATCTCTATGCTTTCTACGTCATCCATATCCAGCAATTCTTTATCAAGAATAACGAGCAGTCTTTCATATTCTTGCTTGAGGAGCTGAGTATTTGAATCCAGTATTGGAACAGCTTCTAGATTCTGTAAGGCTGACAAAGCCAGCCGTTGTCCAAGCAGAATGAAAGTCTTCCCTGAACTGTGCATCGTCGATATAACTTTGGCTGCCCTCACTGCTAGCCTTCGCAAATAACAAACGTATTTTTCCCCTGCTCGTGCACGATCTTTAAGTTCTGTTGCCATTTCAGTAACCAACACTGCATTGTGCAGCATCTGCTCATACTGCGTTCGTAAACCAACTAATTTAGCAGTCGGACTCACCATGATGCGGAACAAGCTTACAAAGCTTTGTTCAATTTGTGAATGAAAGATTCATCGTTTTTTGTATTATCTATTTCTTTTCTATCTCTGTGTGAAGTTTGGCCTTTTGTTACTGGGATATGGAATTCTCTTTTTTCTGTACATTATACATGAGTATGTGTATATGGTGTGCAAATAATCTATGTGACTATAAGGTCTCTATTAGGGTGGACGTTAAATTCCATCTTGAGGAGTAAAGCCCCAAAGTTTTAAGGAAAAGAAAAAAGAAAAATTTGAATTGACTCTGTTATAAATCATGATCAATGAACATCATTCCAGAGTATTGTGACATCATTACAGAACTAAAAATCAAAGAAAAATAATCATTCAATCAATTTATCACATCTTTAATTCAATTTCAATTTCTCGATGAACCCATGGATTCATTTGTCATGATAATACTAAGGGTTTCAGTCGAGTGCAGTTTTGAGGCCAAAAAGCGATAATCCGATCCCAAAACCTTCTTAGTTTATCCGTGAAGAACTTTTATGAAAATTAGCACTTATAGTGCTCGCTGAATCTGATATAGGTATAGTTTCAGTTGATTCTAATTCTGTGTATGAATTATGTTATCACTATAATCAGTGTCTCTCCCGATCGCATGGGCATTCATGAGAATAATACAATTATGATAGTGCAAGAAATTTTGTAGCAAAAACTTAATCATGGACATAGCTGCTTTTTATGATGAAAAATTGTCGATATTATATTACAGTAAAGATAAGATATTATATTCGTTACAACGTCGATAAGGCTTTAGGAATTATATAGACGCAGTAATATTACGTATAGGCCTGCAGAGTTTACGAATCGCGTTAGATACCTACACCTATCAGCCTCATAATATAGCAACAGACAGAAGCTGATATCTGTGTAGAATATTTTAAAGAAATAAATCGAGTTTCTTTTTCCCTTTTAACAACTATCTGCTGCGAGCCTGAGTTTAAGGGCTTCTGAGGTGCCATAAATTTCAACCTGTTGACTGGAGCCAAGGGAGGAGATTATAATTATATCACGTCATGAGATCTTGTGGCTTGAGAGTTGAGACCCAATTAAATAAGCTGGTAACTACGAAGGAAGCGGAAAATTTAACCGCGTGTATGAGGAGCTTCTTAGTTTACATAATTTTTCACCCATTATTCGACCTGATTTTTTTAGATAAATATCAACCGTATAGCATTTTCGTATACATATAGACAAGCAATAATCGCTAAAAATCAGACGATATTCGTATAGGAGTATATATAAGGACGAATCAATATAATTAATTAGTGAATGCTACGCTTGCTGTATGAAATTAAAAACGATTGTAAATTAACGGTGAATTGAAACAAATCGCAGCCGCAATTAAACCGATAAAAACCATTGTGCGTCCACCCCTAGCTGATAAATCATAATTCCCTTTCATCGGAATGAAATAAAAAAGAGAGTTCTTTGTACATACACTGTACGCGTCTTTTCAGTACTATAGCTATTCTGTTTTCATGAACCGAAGTTTGGAATTATTATCTCTTTGTTTGGGTATGAATGGTAATTGCGTATCAATTTGGACGTGGGGTATTAGTCGAAAAATTTCAAGATATATAGAGAGACGGCGAGTGCTCGCCTGATTTTCAAAAGCTTGTGCGCATATAATATGTTGAATGGAGACCGTATGTTTAAAATGGGATGAGCGATCAGATTCAAATTATTGATATAAAAATTCATATCTTTGTATGTAACGTCGGGATCGAGCCTCTGGCAAATCGACCTTTTCAGGTCTAGATGGTGATGAATGATGGTTCATCCGACAGGTAACAATAGGCAGTATAATGAACGGCGTCAACTAAACGTTGATACCACCAGCCTACAAGCCAGGTAATAACAGGCCTATGATGTTAATTAATGAATGAATACTAAGAAATTTCTGTTTATATACGAGGGTTTTTATACCAGCCAGGTAGGTACTACATTATAGGTATACCCTTTTGGCAAGAAGCATAATCGCCACTGCGATCAACCTACTAGCAGACACGGAAGCGGGTGAAAAACATGCCACGGTGAAAAATAGTACGTAGTATGTATACCAACATTTTGATGGGCAATGCGATTATACGTCAATAAATACAGTTTTTGTGCCAAACAATAGCATGTTTTGAATTTTTTTTTTTCGACGTACCTACTCATATTAACCGTCGACAAATTTCATACCTCATGTCAGTTAAGAAATTAATTCAATAGAATTAATCCAATGAATATAAAAAGCTGATTGTTGATAAGCAACGTCAAATTTGTAACTTTACGAAAATCATTCAATATAATGTGGTTGAAGTTGAAACTGAGTTTCTGCCAGTTCAGATTTTCGAAAACTTTTCATTATTATACATACACAGTGAAAAAATTTTTGTAAAATTTAACTCAAAAGCTTGTGTTAACCACTTTTTTAACACAAAATTTGTGTTATTTCAACACAATCAGTTTATGTCAAAAAAGTAACACAGCTTTATGTTAAAACTAACACAAAAGTAACACTTTCTAAATGTTACTCTCAAATCAACACAAAATTTCAACATAGTTTTGTGTTAGTTTTAACATAAAGCTGTGTTACTTTTTTGACATAAACTGATTGTGTTGAAATGACACAAATTTTGTGTTAAAAAAGTGGTTAACACAAGCTTTTGTGTTAAATTTTACAAAAAAATTTTTACTGTGTAGTTAACCCTGCGCCGGCAACGTGGGTCTTTTAAGGCACAGTCGTTATTACAGTTGCGTATATTACCGCAACATTTTCGCTCAGATTTAAGGTCATAAAATGAATAAGAAAAAGAATCAGACCTTTTGCACTGTAGATATAGGTTCTAAAGGCCCTCGAAAGTAAACGTGATTTTTTGTTTCAGATTTTTAGTAGCGCTACAAAGGATTAAAAACCGTGACTGGCCCTGAAAGACCCAGGTTGCCGACGGAGTTGGTGAAATTACACGTTGCCCGCGCAGGATTAAAGTATACTCTCTAAATTTTTGGGAGTGAAAGATTCACTCCTTTGTCTTGGAGTTGCACGATTTTCAATCCAAGGGAGTGAAAATTCACTTTCTTGGATTGAAAATCGTGCAACTCCAAGACAAAAGAGTGAATCTTTCACTCCCAAAAATTTAGAGAGTAAGTCTTTTCGTTCCAGTTTTGAAAACTATGTTTCATACTTATATATAATACACGGACTCGTGCAATATCAGAACTACAGCGTATTTAAGGGACGCGGTCAAAGCGCGCAAGTGTATAGATACACACAGTAATAAGCGTTTGAAGTTTGAGATGACGGAAAAAAGTATACCTACCTACCTACGTCTACAAAAGTTTGCTTTTATATTAAATTGACCGCTGCACAGATGTTCCGGACAATCTGTTGAAAAAGTTTCGTTTCAACTATAGGTATTGCGACCTGGGCTAATATTTTGTTATTTTCACCTCGCGCCTCACGTTTCGCTTATCTTGTTATCGTTATACTTATTATATGGTTTTTTCCCTTCATTTGTTAGTACGATTTATTTCTATTAAATCGCACTAGATAAAGGAAAACCGTAAACCATTTTAATCAACGGTCGCAAATGATGTGGAATAATTATTTCAATAAAAATCAAGAAAAAATGTCATATGAAATTCCGGGCCTAAGGGTACTTATAGTGGCGATTTGTTGCCACGAATCTTGACAATATTTAGTTTTTGATCAATCTTCGAAATATCAGTGGCGCGTGGGCGTAGATAAAATCCGAATCAGGCAGCTGCCCCCCTCCCCCCACCCCGCCCTAGACTTCCCTGACATTAAGATTTATCCCTTTGAAGCGGTAATATAAAATATTTATTCTATGTATTGTTATTGGCATAAATGAGAAAAATCAAGACTTAGGTAAATCCTCCAGATCAAATCTCATTCTGCGCCCCCCCCCCCCCCCCCCCTCCCCCCAGCCCCGCCAAGACTGAATACGCCCATGCCTAGAGTGCTTGCAATTTACATCAATCGCTATCTCATTTAGTGAATATGAAGGCACACGCATCATGTGGACGACGTATACGTATATATGAAGAGTTCGAAGTATGTGCGCGTGTCAGTCACGTGTATAGAATAATGATGATGATAAGGTTCTACAACGAGTTTCATAACATCCTCAATTATTAATACGTAGTATACATATAGGTATATTATACTTACGGAGCTCTTAGATAGAGTCGTGAATTGTCATTCATACACAAATTGCAACTGCACCTTGTGATCTGTACAATGCGATGCCAAACGTGAACTATTGTTCCCTAGTTAGGCGGAATGGCCTTTGCATAGAAATATATTAGACCTGTACGAGTGAATGAATGGATTTTAACGATTCATCAGTCAATGGTACTTCATACACCAAAGATATAAATATACAGTTGAAATATTCAAATCAGGCAATTCTTAGGCATTTTTTATTTTTTTTGCAAAGCTCGGGTATAACGACCCAACTATACCCAAAGCTACCCAACGTATAGTTTAAGTGACACACACTATACTCAGGGTAGGTTTGGGTATAGTTGGGGTGGTATACCCGAGCTTCGCCAAAAAATGCCTCTTAGTATCAATTCATCATTTGATCACCTATTGACGAAAATTATCAGATTATCAGGGGAAGCCCGATATACATATTTTTTTTTCCAAAATTCAAATGAATTTAGGATTCTATTGACTTTATCAATCGATTTCTAGTACTGTTTGAGTTTACAATGACAATAAGAAAAGAAAGAAAGAGGAAATATATTGATTCTATTAGTTTTTGCCATGACATTGCTGTCAAATTTCAATACTCTTATCAGCAAAAGTCTTTTATGGATTGTCAATCACGTTACGTAATTAGGCAATAGCCGAGGTACACGCGGTATAGTCCCTAATTAATCAGTGTCATCACAGAAGAGCCTGGAGATACTGAAACTAAATTCTATAGGCTAACAATATGTGGGAAAATTAAGCCCGGAAAGTTTACAATTTTGTCGACATGCATATCATATTTGAAAGAAGAAATGAGGATACTTTCATATAGGCATATGTCAATTAGAAAGCTCTAACATATCCGTTTACTGATTATTATTGGTAACATTAGCTTCGCTGTTCGATCATTGCCGATTTTTCAAATGAAATAAAAGTGTATTACGTTGAGCGGTCTATACAGATGAAAATTAATGTCTTCTCATATTTTCTACCTAAGACCAAAGAGCTTCCATTTTTTCCAGTTTGTGTAAAATCGCTAATCTATTGCCCACGCGTCTTGAGCATATAAATGCGGTGCGCGACCACTCGGGAATATCTAACACGAAGGAACTCTCCTTTTACTATATTGTCTATTTAAGAAATCAGCATGGCTAGTTTCTGAAATATAATATCTATAAGGTTCAACATATGTTTGATAAAATCATAAAAACGACAAAAAGGAGCTCTGACATTGATCGATCCCAAAAATAACATGGCGATTACGACAACATGCCATAGACAACTATTTTACGCTACTCTACTCGTATGTATACCTATGTGTGTATATTGTGCTGTGTAAGTGAAGTTAAGGTAGCACTTATAACGAGGGCCATTAATCCATAACGGTTCTAATCGTTCAATTAAAGCCCTATTCGAGTTTCTCTCCGTGGAAGTTTAATCGATGATCTCTATACGAACACAGGGATCAAGTTCATATTCAGGATTACAGTATACCGACGAAAATCTCCCTTAATTTAGTTCGAGCATGCAGATTAAAACTCGAGCTGAATTCGCAGAGGGGGTTCTGCAATTTTGAGTTTCGATCAGACCTAGACAAGCTGCAAGCTCAGTAGTGTAACATGTTCATCTTCTCGACTGAACACAGTTTGTTATATTTACTCATCGAGGGGTATGGAAAACAACAGCTCTTCATTAACTGATTAGTTAAAGCTGTTCTAGGAAAAACCACGTCATTTTAAATTCGACTGCACTGACTAATAATTTGATGCGTCAGCGGCATAGTCCTTATCATACATCTTCTTTTCAACCAGCTGTGCATTTCGCTATAATGTCATGGTCAATGGGTTATCTCTAATAACCGATTACCTTAGTTTCTAGGAACACCCTGGTTCATTTTTATTCGTATTGATTCCCGGTTGAAATTTGACGGCACTTGGAATTCAATCCGAGACGGAGTAGAAATTCTACTTTCATTCTATGTACAAGTTATCTTTCAAGACTTGGAGCTGGTGAAGACTAGGATTTGTAATGGAATTCTGAAGTGCGAGTTATGTCCATTTTGCGCAAGTTTCTTATAGACTTTCGAAATTCTAGTTTAGGCCTTTAGATCCTCGAATTCAAAGAGGGTTCGTGATTATGGTTTCGACTTATGGCTCCTCAGCTCAATCTTCAATCAAATGTCTTGTGAACTGAATGACGAATAGACTCCAAGATCAAAATAAAATCAATCATGGATTTGAATTGTCGCAGACTTCCGAGGTTGTATGTAGAATTTGAAAATTTAGTTGGATGTAGAGATGGTGTAATCAGACTTAGAACTTCCACCCCCGCGACTAGACATAGATATAGCATACAATTTTATCGATTTCAGTATTTATTGTTACAATCAGGTATACCGCGTTTGCAGATGTCATGTTCACTTGGAAAAGGTCATGATTGCGGAGGGAGTACCGCTATACATGCTTTAATACCTAGATGATAAATTTCATGGACCTTTTCATCTTCCTTATTGGTAGAAAGTGTATCGCGATTTGTGGATAACAAACAATTATACTTCTCTGGTCATGTGGCTATACTGCGTATAGCGAGGGGCTATTCACTTGGAATCTGAAGGAAATCGGTTTTGCGATTGCCAATAATTTCTTCTATGTGAAGGTGATTTTCACAAATTCCCAAAGATTTTACCGGAGTTCCCATGATTTCTAGATCGCGGTAATCGCTCAAAATAGATTTAAAAACGGCTGAGGATCGCTACGTTCGGGCAGCGAGCGCTGCGTTTCGGCGGGGATCGCTGCATTCCGGCAGCGATCGCTGGGAATCGCGACGATCCGCCGTGAATCGCTGGGGATTGCTCGATATTATTGAATGAGATCTGATCTGAATTCGATTTTTCAGTGCATCAAAATGATACCGACTTCTAACGATTCCTTGTGGATTTCCTCTGATATCTTTGCGATTTCTCATCGAATTTCCCGGTGATTCCTCAAGTGAATAGCCCCTCGGCGTATAGGCCCCTTGCGTAACATACAGACACGCTACTAGTGTGCATGAGAGCTGTGTACATATACGGCCGACAGCGCCGCCCAACGTGGATGCCTGCCAAAACTTGGATGCCAATTTCATGCATGTATACGCCACACTAGCTTAGTTTACTTTGTCTGTATGTTACGCAATGGGCGTATAATCTACTGACCTCGTACCCTTATACCTTTAGCTGAGAAGTATAAGTTGACCAGTTCACCTATGCTGCATTTTTCGGTACAAACATTAGTCTTTGACAATGGAAAATTAAGTATTCGTTTCACGTAGATGATGGAAGTTGTGAGTTCGGTTGACCTGAGTTTTGTTTATTCTTACGCTGTTCGTGTAAAGACCGCGTTAACGTCGGCGAAGCTAATTAGCTGTTATCTTTACTCGCACAGTAATTAATTATCTTAAGACGGCGACTGTGCGTAGGTACTGGCAACAAGTACTTCCGTTCTTGGAAACGACGTATTTGACATTTTTTATTCTCTCAGCTAGATCATTCAAACAACTTTTAATCGCACAGTCTCGCAAAATGCAAATTATGCTGATAATCCGCTGGTAGGTTGGTATATGTATGTTAATATTCCTGTTGCGAGCCAAAGTCGTTTTCTTCAGCTAAATTCGACCGTAACTTTAAATGCAAATATAGGTATAGTATATCATTGGACACAAGTAAGATAAATCTGTCCTCACACCACCATCTCAGATTGAAAATGATTTTTTTCGAAGTATATTTCCCAAGATAGAATTATGATCCCTCAAGGCATCGATGACAGATCATTTTGAGACAGTCCAGGATTTTTTTTTTAAATTTTGTCTTCATGGACTATTTTTTGTTGATAATTTGTAATTTGCAACGATTTTGTACAAAAATGAAAAGAATGGATTCGTGAACTGTAGGTACCTATATGGTCCATGAAGAGGGATTTCGAGGAAAAAAAAAAAACTAAAATCATGCGATTATAGAGATCTGAAAAAGACAAATTTTTGAAGATTCTGATTCTAGAAGGAAATACTCTTAGGATTTATCTTCTTTCGAAGAATAGAACTATTACCAGAGTTCCATCAGCATATCTCAACAGGAATTCGATCTATTCGATTTTCGGTTGCAAACCTACCTTAGTTTGCATGTATATAGGTAACATATGATGAACAAACCAAAGAATCGATCTAATTAGGTAAAGTGATAGCTTGCGTAAAGGGTGAATATTTGATGTTCGGTATTGAGTATATAAGTATATATACGTATATATCTACTACAATACGTATACATACGTATTTCAACGATAAATGAGAAATCGTATATAAAACAATGGTGTTTTATCTGATAAAACCTCACGCGTCTTTAGCCAATATCGAGTTATCGGTTGACCTCGTAACCCTATTGTCATTACAGCTTGACGGACGCAAACACAATTTGCCTTACCCATGATGCGCGGCCAAGGGAAAATATTTACTCTAACAGATTTCAAAGCAAAGGGTCTTTATATATGTACACATATAAATAAATCTATATATGTATTCTCAGCGTATATTGAAATGCAATTTTCCGCAGCCCCAATAGTCCAATTAATAATAAGTTGATTTATTTCGTTGAAAAATTGGGTCATTAATCGCGAGCTATTCTATATTTCCAATGATCGGTTCATGGCGTCTCTTTTAATCGAGTTAATGTCTGCAGACCAGGTCGAACAGGGACATAGGGTTCGTATAAGTCAAGTTCTGACGGCCTTATACCGCGACACCACAGTCCATACGACGCTCGGCGTCCTCCTGCACGACGCCCACGCAGGTCCGTCCTACCATCCCCCACCATAGCCATGACCACAACTATAAGTATTATACCTACTATCGTCGGAGTTACCGGCGTCCCGACGCTCGGTCACACTTGTTACGCGTTTCTCGCGGGTGTGTGATCGGCGAGGATCGTATCGGTGTCGCGAATATCGTGTGCAAGAAATAATTGTTGATTGATAACCAACCAGGCGACTCTACAGGGAAAAAAAATAAAAAATCGCACTACTTTTCAGTCAACATTTGGAAAAGTTTTTTGGCAAGATTGGAACCGACGTTTTTCTCTCCTCGTCAATTCTTGGTCAAACGTTGACATTCCAGCCGATCAGAAGAGCTGGATCTAGTCGAAAAGTGCGATGAGTAATTTTGGCCATTTATTGACGGTCGGATGTGAGTTTAATAAAGAAACGTAATAAGGAGTTTGAAATTTATCGCGTGCCTCTGAATTCAACACGCAGCCTGTCGTTGATGTTATCTAATTCTTTAGTGACCATGAGAGCACAGGTTCCCTACAAACGGCGGCTTATCTACACGTCGAGACGTCAGCTGGCATTAACTCGCCCTAATACAAGCGTCGTTTTTCTGAATCGCCAAAATATGTCGTTTAGCATTTTCTTCGCCCTGGTACCCTCCCTGACCTTGTCAGACCCCCCAGCGACCGTAATGACGACCTCAACACCGCTGCCTCATCAGGTGTGTTTTTCAACCGTGCAGGCGACCGCTCCATTCGCTCCTATACAGAATCGCGTGACGATTCCATTTGAATAATGCAGTGCTCGTGTTTCCTTACCGTACATTCGTACGACATACTATACATCGCGTCGGTGTTAGTGGCGCTAATATATGACCCCGAACACTACTAATTCTAGGGGGGATTGTCATTTCGTAATTTAGGATCATCGAGTCCGTTCATTAATACGAAGTGGTAACAAACACGCGCAACACACGAACACAAACACACAGTCAGTGGATTATGGATATTGATCGGTGTTGTTGAGATGGAAGATTCGACTACCACTGAGCTGATTAATTATCTTAATTACACCGTAACGAGCAATTATACGTCCGAGGAAAACGGAAACGGCCACATTGGTTCCGTGCTAAACGTCCCTTACGCTACTTGCGAGATACTTGTTGCAGTCTCAGCAGTATTTGGCAACGGTCTTGTGATCGTGGTATTTGCCAGAGAGCGACGTCTCCGTCGTAGAACAAACTACTACATAATATCTTTGGCAACTGCAGATCTACTCGTCGGACTTTTCGCCATACCATTTGCCATACTGGCCAGCGTAGGACTACCGACCAATTTTCACGCTTGCCTATTCACCGTATCTGTACTCGTCGTTCTATGCACTATCAGTATATTCTGCCTGGTTGCTGTCTCCGTCGATCGTTACTGGGCGATTCTTCATCCCATGGGATATTCACGGACTGTTCGCACGAAGACCGCAATAGGTAAGAATTTATCATGTATAGAATAGAAATTGTTCATTTATTAATGATTTTCATGAAAATTATCACCAATTATTATTCATCTCTGATTCACAATCTACAATCGCGTGTCAAGTTCACTGCGGAACGGTTCAACCCGCAATCACCGCGTCGCGAAACGGCCTTCGGAACACCAAACTCGCAGCAGCTAATCCTTATCTACAATATAGGGCGCGATATCCGACTGGCCACCAAAATCCTGCCCCACTGTGACTACTGCGAGATCGCTGATCGCTTATTCATGTAACCGACATACCCCCCTCCGTGTTCGTTTCAAATTGAATTAGTTTTCAAATCCGATTTGAATTTAACCCACCTATTCACGCTCACGGTGATTTTTATTACAAATCTCATAAGTTTCGTGAATTTCATATCAAAAACCTAACGCGAACCCCTAATGACCATGACGATGGGAATTAACGTATACAGCAGAACGGAATTCATTAGTAGATTAAAAGCGGTTGATTCAGACGGCTGGGACACGTGAACCTATACTTATACCAATCCCATACCATGATCGCACCGTTCGTTATCCTATCTTAATCCAATTTATACACGCTGATATTATAGAACGGAATTAAATTCGCTTTTTTACATTCAGTATGCAGATTTGACACAAAGAGAATAAAATCGCTTGTTTAATGCTTTGCAAACAAAAAAAATTGATCGCCAAGGGTGATCCTTGTGTGGACACAAAAGCGATCATATGTATGTACCCACGATAAATCCTCTGTAATCATTCTTAAATCACTTGATCTGCCGCAGTTAGCGTTGATGATGTGATAATTGAGCCGCTTGAACGGGGAACGTTGACTTCAACCTTGTTACACATACGTACTGCATTGTATTCAATGTTAGCTGCAATTTGGCGGTGCAAAATTTTCAGAACAACCGCAAAAGATTTACATACTATTATGGACAGCATAGTATTGTCATAACGAATAGGTTCACGGAGTTTCGAACAAATTGATCTGCTGCTAGTACTCAAGAGCGAACACATACGGTCAATGTGTACCATGCGTTTTTTCACGCAATTAATCATAGAGCCGCGAGGACGTTTTGCATACAAAAATGACCTCGAACGGTATATTATAGACATATATGGTCTGTCCATACGTGGTTTGAATCGAGGAAAGTTATGAGTAATTTTGGGAATTGTCGATGCGGTTCCGATCTTACAATATAAGTTTACGAAAAATGATATCCCATGACATAGTCGAGTGATCAGAGTCGACGGGATGATTCCATGGTTATTGGTGGCAGACACGATCGTATCGGAAGTAAATATGTATTTCAAAACAAATTTTTAACAAAATTGGTATAGGCCTGACTATACCTATATCTATATTTTAACAACTAAGTGGCTCGCGATCGATATTTCTACATCCGAGTTTATTTCTGATATGACGTACCTATACGTATAATTTTCTGCGACGCAGCTTTCTGATCCCTCTAATCAAATTTAACAAACCTTGCGTATCGGAAAATCCCTCTCGCCCCCCCCCCCCCCCGCCGCGCAACCCCCACTAACCCGAATCGATTGAAAATTAGTATGAGTAATATAATCCATGGGCACATGCACACGGCATAGGATTGAAGAAAGTATGATTAGGGTATTATAAATATGACTGAAAGTCTGTGATATAAAAAAAAAATGTTCCGTATGATACTTTTTACAGGAATAATTTGCGCATGCTGGATCGCTGGTACTTCGGTTGGATTTCTTCCGTTGATGGGATGGAACGCTGGAAAGAAATCAGATGCACAATGTCTGTTCACTGAAGTTATGGATTACAACTATCTAGTATTTCTTTATTTCGCCACTATTGTTGTACCGGCACTTCTCATAGCTGCATTTTACGCCCACATATATAGGGTAGTTGTGAAGCAGGTCAGTACATAAAAAACCCCATACCATCCTCGTTTCTAATATTGCAAATGTGCAGCTGTCGGCCAGTGCGATGCATAAATCTCTTTTTGATATACGGATGCAGACACGAAGCTATTACCTGCACAGTATTCGTTACATGTATACCACATTCGGACATTCTATACCCAATATGTATATTATATATGCTCTTTATTTGAATCGAATTTCCCACGGTCAGTTAGATAATCGCCTATGCATACTCTGTAATCCTGCAGTACATCGGAACTCGTAGCTGTAATTAAACATCAAAGCAAAAGGAAGAAAAATGAAGAAAAATCTTTCTATCGGTTAAAAATTTGTCTAGATATAAATCGTAGGTGAAACTATGTCGCAGTCAGTATCTACCTAGTATAGTATTGTTAATACAGTACCGTGCTATAGGCGTTAGTTAATTTGTTTTTAAAATTAGCACGTGGTATTTCTGGTTAGCGATTGCGCTTCAGATATTATCGTGAACTTATATAGCTGGTTGTTATACGTATACGCACACTGCGGACGTTTTACGGGTGTTTATAATGTTGCGGTAACTTGAAACTGCTAACAAAACTGAAGGATTTCTTTTCTTGTACCTGTATGAATATAATAGTAGAGAAAAGCACCGTGAATAAGGCGCAATTTATTAAAACGTTGTAAAAGCGCCCGTAAGGTATACAGGGTGAGTCTCTTCAAAGGTACAAAATGGGTGGGACTCACTTGCGGCAAAGGCACGCCGAGATTCGTGATCAAGCATTGCTACCCTACCCCCACCCGGATAATTCTTTACCTGATCGGCTGAATGCGTCCCTTCGCCATGAGCAAGTCCCACCCAGTTTGGACCCTCGAAGAGACTCACCCTGTATGTTAGGTATATAAACATAATGACACATACGGCAATGACACTGGCAGAAACGGACGACAGTATGTAATTACAATCTCTGAGGTGATACACAGTGTACATCACGCTTTTTACACGCCTAATCTATTCATACCTATATAATATAGGATATAGAGTATAGTGTACAATATCTTCTTTTTGAATCCAATGTATGTTGGATTGAACTGATAGAAGTGTCATTTTTTTCAGCTTCAACAGATAATGACTATGAACCCTGGTCGTCGTTCGGAGAATCAGACGGCCGGAACTATGCTTCGACTCCTGGGTGCCGCGCAGAAACGGGAAGTCAAAGCGACTCAGAATCTCTCAAGGATCGTGATTTTTTTTATTATTTGTTGGTTTCCTCTCTATACGATAAACTGTGTGAAAGCTTTCTGTCCCGATTGCGAAGTGAGCAGTTTTTTATTGAACTTTTGCATTATTTTATCGCACATGAACTCCGCCGGAAATCCTCTACTCTATGCTTATCATCTAAAGGATTTTCGTGCAGCGTTGAAGAACTTCATATGCCGGTTTTTGTTCCCGCATAGTAACGCAAAGGCGAGTGTTATCAGTGTTATAAACGAGCGAAATTCTCTGCCTTCTAATCACAATGTTAATCAGATCGTTACAACCGGTGGCTGCGGTGCATCTCGTATTGGTAGAAATTCATCCAGTATTAGAGTAACTCAGCCGACACGACTTCCGGTACCTACGAGAAAAATGTCACCCCGTGGTTTTGAACCGACGATATTCACCCCCGACTCATCACCGACTTATCGGCAAGAGGTTGATGCCTTCATAGACGATAATCATAGCAACGAAATCAGTCCGGATATCAGCGAACAGCATATGGACGAGAAATTGTCGAATGATAACTGCAGCGCTTCCGGAATATCGATCAACACGAGCCCAAATCGTCTTGAACTCAGGGCGTACAAACCCTTCGTTCATATTTTTGACAGTGATGGAATATCAGCGGAGTCGGTATTCGTGATCGAGGCTGATGTTAATCACTGTGTATCCTCAAGAGAAAGACTAACTTCTGATGATCAACGTCCGGCAGGAGAAATTGACCGATAACGACGCTTTTAGAATTCGAATAACGCAATTTATCCAGGGAAATTTGGATCTTGGATATCCTAATTTGCCGAATTGGGAAGGAACTCGTTACGCCAACTTTGCCTCCGCACCAGATCGTTACTGGAAGCCTGAAAACCAGAGCTGAGGATAAGGGTTGCGAAGGTTCGATGTGCACGTATCAATCAACGGCTGAGTTATAGTACCTTACGTTAGTTAACGACATCACGCCACGTGTATAGGGTATACATATGTATGTAATTGATGGGATGTAGTTAGGTATCATTTGTAAGATTATACGCTTATTAATTATAAGTTCTAATCCATTTTCAATTCCATATTATAATTGTTATTATATCAATAGTTGCTATACAGTTTATTAATACATGTATATTTTATTAAATCAACATAGATCTTCTGTATATTAGATATTATACCCACTTATATTGTATGTATGCATGTATATCATGTATTTTAATTGCGAGATTAATTGTCATAGTAAGTGTCAACTAAATTATATTCATATTTATTATAGTTACGATTTACATAATATTATATGATATACATATGTTGGTGGTCCTTATCTGGGGCTCGGATGAATTTTTTAGCAGGCGCCCCCCTGCAAAGATGAAAAAATTCGTCCGAGCGCTGAGTAAGGACCACCCTAATATACATGTGTGTATAATATACCCATGAAACATAAATACCATGACCATTGTTTTAATAAAATTATTCTTTATTGATGTAAAATAGACGCCTCCGTAGATCGGATGTCGCTGCTATACACTCAACGATCATGAGGTATTTCGTGTCACTCCGCAGCTACTCGAAAATAAAACATCCTCACAAAGTTACAACAAATCGGGCTGTATATTATATGATACGGAGAAATTGACGAGATTTCATATTTGAGGAAATTTTTTTGGACGGAATACTTGAAATATTTTTATTTTACATTTAAACAGTGATATCTCGGGATTAACAGTTAATCGTATAACGATAATGTTGAAAAACGGAATTCTGCGGTTTTTCAAGGCCTATGCCCTATAAGAATGAAATTTATTCATCAATCAGGCAAGTACGACGCTTGATACCATCACCGACATAATACCCTCGAATTCTGTATGGAAAGACCGAGTTTTTAGTATTTTTGTTCTCATGGGAATTCGAATTTTTTTACGGGATTTTCCACTTTTTTTATGCAAAAATACTAAATTTTGATAAGCAGGGCACGTGCTATCGGCAATGCCTTTCGTATTCTGGATACAAACCAGAATGTTATAGGGATATTCGTATTTATGGAAATCGCAGCTCTCGGCAAGTTATGTGCAGAGATACGTTCCTTAAAAAATCTTGAAAAATTAATATTACCGTAAAAAAATTCGAAGCCCATGAAAAGAAGAATACTCAAAACTGGGTCTACTCAAAACTTGAGTAATCCGTCCGAAAAAATTTCAGAAAATTCGACATCTCGTGAATGTGTTCGTGTCATATAGCTCGATTTGTTGTAATTAATTTGTAAGGATTTTTGATTTATTAGTGGCTGGATTGAAGCGGAATGCCTCTCATGTAAAGACTTCTGAATAAAAAAATCTGAAAAGACTCGCTCACGTGGAATGCTCATCGATTAACTTTCATAATCCATGCTTAAAATGCCCGAAAGGATACGATCGAAAAAAAGATCTCCGATTCTATCGAGTTTCTGATTACTGCTCTTCACATTCACTATCAGCTTTACTACATATTATAATCTGAATGAAAACCCATATCGTCTGTGAGTGTTTCTTTCAATACAGTTGCGAATTCCTCCGAATACGATTCTATCCATTTGTATCGTGAGGCGCTCGAATCAGTGACGAGTGCATTTCTATCTGTATAACTGGATAAGCGAAAACTTCTTGACCTACATTATGGAAAAACATTTGCTTTTGGTGTATTAACATGTTGTAACCCTGAAACACAATTACCTCCCTAGGGAGGTAATGAGTCCATTGCATCCCAAAGGATGGGAACCCTTTGAAGGAAGGAACCGTTTCAAAAGTTTTCAGATATTTCGAAATTTTAAAAATTTCCAAAATTCTTAAAAATTTCCAAATTTTCCGTCGTATACATGCACGAAGAAGGGCTTCTACATGCACTTTTCCCCCCTTGTTGTACAATGTACTATTGTTAAATACATCTGGTCTCTGAAATTTTTCTTTTCTTTGTTACATCAAATTTGTATTATTCATTGAGGGAAGTATGATAACTGAAGATCCTTTGCGTCGTATGCAACCATAAAAAAATGAGCTGCAGCGAATGGCATTTTAATATGTCAAGATACGTGTTACTCATACGATTGATGGTGTAGGTATGCAGGGTATGAATAAAAAATTTTCATCTTCTCCCCATTTTATGATTTATTTATACAAGATCAGTAGATCGTTCTTCGGGTAACTAAGCATTTTAACATATGTTTGAAGATCAACATTTTTTATACAGTTTTTTTGTTTAGTTTACTCAATTACAGTGTCAAGAAATGTGATCTCAGTTCTTCTATGGTTTTGTACAATGGAGTGATTCACACACAGGCCAACAGGCACAGCAGGGTTCCTTTTTGCAAATGACTCGATTCAGGTGCATCACGCAATGGAATCCATCTTGACATCTTCCAGCAGTATCACAACTAGATGTACAATTCTTCGCTTCGTCAATCATAATATCATCTTCCGTGCATAACTCCACACATTTACTAGGCTTTTTATCCAGACAAACTTTTTCCTCTTCTATCGAAGACTCCGGAAAAACTTCACCGGTTTCAAACTCGTCCAATAAAATTAGAACCAAGCAACTGACGAGTAAGTAAGAGACCCTCATTTCAATTCTGCAGTTTATTTGCCACACTAATCATGTGCAGAATCTACTTTCCACTTTTATACTAGCCACTTCTCGATCGAATATATTTTTACTCAGCGGCGACAATATTTGTAGTCAAAATATTATTACGAAAATACAAACTGTTGTCAAAGTAATTATTCAGCTGGAATAAACTGCATTATTCATTCCATTAGATAAATATATTTGTGACGACTGCAGTCAGCTAAGGATGACCATTAATATTTGTGCTAGATGCTCTGACGATCGGCAATATATAAATTAAGAAAAAAAAAAAAAACAACAGTTTTTCAAAGATCTCATATTCGTTTCACAAATTCATGATGAACAGCTATGTGACTCTTGCGCGATGATTTCCGGTTGAGGGACAATTCTCTACCCCAGCTGAACAGATTATGTATACATACCCACTTGATCTCATCAATTAGGACACCGGAAAGGTTTCTGGATCCTGGTCTGAGGACCATCCAAATGATCGCACTAATTTCCTGCGAGCAAAATGTGAAGCCAGCAATTGACGCGGGTTATCTAAGACCCAGGTCCTTTCACCAGTCTATAAAAAACATTGATGAAAAGGAAGACATGCGTCTCATACGTATGTAGAGTGTAAGTCCGAAAATTCGAAATGAAATGCAATGTAACTGAACAGAGTGCAGTGAATGGTCATAAAAGTTCTCACTTTGTTAATTTGAGTCGTGGTATCGCCACGATTTTTTGTACAATTTTCGACTTTTTTTTTGCTTCTAGCCGCCACTATCGCTCGCTTGGATATAGTTTTGTCTTTTTTCTTACTGACAACGAAACAATCGCTTATTTGTTAAGAAGGTTTTTCGAAGTAATGAATTCTTTAAAACGTTGAATCACTCGAGCCAAAGCCTCGCACTTTCACTCGATTTTCCACTGCGTTATCAGACTTTGCGGTGTGGGCTGTCGCTCAAACAATTACAGAACAACGGATCATATCCCGATTATTCTGCATGTATATTTAACATTCCATGTCATTTTGGTCGAGTCTTTCAACGATACAATACGGTCTTAGAATCTTCAGTTGAAATTCATTTTATAGTGGTGGTTGATTATTGATCGGAGGTCAGTGGTTCGTTTTAAATTCTTATCCATAATTCTTCCATAGATATATTTATCTCTATGAACACAGTTGTGAAGCTATTCGAAGTATCTTCGCGAATGAGTTTGTTGATGAAATTTCATACTCCGAGAAAAAAGTCCAGCCGATTTTAGAGGATGTTGAATTCCTTTTTTCGTTTTTAAAATACAATGAAATGGCAAGACAGGCAAAACAAAAGTATTGTCGTCATGCAATGCAAGTGGCGAAAGGAAATCTCTTGATATTCAATAAAAGATAGTGCTGAGTTAATTTCATTATGAACGCAATATTATGTGGTATTTCTAGATAATAGAAGTCTTGTAATAAATCCGCAAGAGCGTCGGTCTCGATGTGTGATTCATACCTATGGTTTATGTTCAGCGTAAGGATAATTCCGACGTATATATACAAAGCTGTGTAAAATAGCTGTGTAATCAACTTTTAAACGAATTGCAAATGTATAAGTGGTGCAATTAAATTTGGTCCTGAATTTATCAATCTCGGATTTGGAATGCAGCAGTTCAAAGTTTCAACGGTTCATAGTATATACATATATATATGACGAAACCGCAATTGTTAATGAAAACAAAAATTGAAAGGTATTATTTAATTGTTATCAGACCAAGATGTCGCAATCGGTAGACGACGTTTCGAACGGTTCAAACTACCTGTCCTGGAAAAAGTTGCAGTTGAGTAGAGCCAAACTCAAAGCTTCCAGCAAGACTTCTGCTCTGCTTTCTGGGTTTGCTATGGTAATATCTCATATTTCATATTCTTGTGCGATGATAACACAGCTCTACAAAAAAAGTTTTTTTTTTGTGTTGCCCTCCCTGCTTAAAATTTCCGATAGAACGATAGAATCCGGGTACAAAAACCGTATACGGTATACGGTTTTTGTATCCGGATCCTATAAAAACCGTATACCATATACGGTTTTTGTACCCGGATTCTATCGTTTCTATCGGAAATTTTATGCAGGGCTGGATATCTTCGCAAATTTTCATGTTTTCAAGTGCCCAAATTATGAATATATTCATGAAAGTATTGAATGTGCTCTTGTTTTTTATGATTTTTACATATCTTATATTTTGAACAATCATCGGCTTGTTAGTAATAAAATTTATTTTCCCAGTCATGATTAGGCTTCTGCGCAACTTTTCCGCTCATACAAACATCACATGATCCCCACTCTCAGACCCCTTGCTAAAATCTTACAGAAATCATAAAAGAAAATGAAAAAATAAAAAAAATAAAAATCTTGCAAATCTTACAAAATCATTGATAGTTTCATGAATTGTGAGCATAAATATATCCAAAATCAATCTTATTTCTAGGGCAACAAAACCACTGTAGACCAGTGTAATATGACGAAGTTGTTTATTAGCCGAGGACAAAGCATTCAACACTTTGTCCAAACCAAAATTTAATTCTTGGATTCGAACATCTTTGAATTCTTGGAACATCTTCGATTTTGAAACCTTTTTTTTCTGTTATACGTTTTTATCATCGATCTCTACATATTATTATTGGCTTGCCCCGAGATGAGATCATTTTACGATGTTCCCTGTTAATTTCAAAAAGTTTATTCCACAGGTCGCAATGGTTGAAATGCAGATCGACGACTTGGACGTCGAATACCCATGGATACTGATTGTCTTTGCAGTCTGCACGACATTATTGGTAGCGGTTCACATGCTGGCTCTGATGATATCCACATGCATTCTTCCAAATATCGAGGCAGTGAGCAATCTTAACAACATTGATCTCGTGCACGAATCACCACACGAACGACTCCACTGGTATATTGAAATTGCTTGGACTTTTTCAACAGTGATAGGATTATTATTGTTTTTATTGGAAATTGGAATTCTGTGCTGGGTGAAATTTTTCGACACCAAAGGAGCGGTATGGGCGGCGACAGGAATAATAATTCCAGTTTTTATTATATTCCTAGTATTCGCGATACACTTTTATAGAATGCTAGCATCACATAAATACGAAGTCAGCAGATCTAACATTAAAGAGTTGGAATTGATCGGGGAACAGTTGGAGTTTAATCAATGGCAAAGCAAAAATGAGATCAACAAATGGCAAGGCCAGATCCATGTGGTATGAAAGGATTTCATCGGTATAGATTTCTCATAAGACATATTATTTTATAAGTAGTAACATTATATTGATGCTGTATTAATAAACTCTCATACATACATATGATGCATTGTGTATCGTCATTTTTGACTCTTCATTTCAGGTTCTAATGAGCAAGATTTGAAACGGCTTACGACACAGAAGAAGTAGAAAATTATAATTATAATAGCTCATAGCCACGCATGCATGCCTATACACTGGTCCTTTTTCCTGCCAAAAATTTGGCTCTCATAATACCACAGGAGCGTTTTTTGACCTAAAACTTTTCTTACTTTGGCCCCCCCCAAAATTTCAGTACACCTCCTGATGTCAGATATTTTGCTAATATGTGGGAAGGTAGAGGCAAGGTGTAATATAACGAAACATTCGATTACTGTGGGGAAGTTGCTGATATGATGAAGTATTGATACAATATTACTAATTATCTGATGTCCACATACAATTAGAATAAAATTGATGTTTGGACTTTGATGGAAGTTTATTTAATTTCAACACTGAACAGAAGGACGAGTGTCATAATATCATGACCATTCAGTAGATTACGCA
Organism: Tenthredo livida; assembly: GCA_963992785.1. Taxonomy (NCBI): domain Eukaryota; kingdom Metazoa; phylum Arthropoda; class Insecta; order Hymenoptera; family Tenthredinidae; genus Tenthredo; species Tenthredo livida. The sequence continues at coordinate 10,768,177 of OZ023073.1, forward strand.
AAAAACTGGACAAAAAAAAACCCGTTTCGCCAATGACTATGTTGTTTGAGTTGGAACGATTTTTCATCTTTCGTATTTTATCGTGATGCCTGTCACATTCGTACATCGTTAACGTGGCTCATATGCGGATCTTTTAACGCCACTAGGGTCGCTGACCCCACGCGTTGAATGAAGAACGATAGTTATTTTATATTATTCATTTGAATATCTGTTTGGAAATACGACAATATGCGATCATGGCTGATTTTCTTCAAAACCTAGACGGTTCCAAAAATCCTTGTGCCCCAAGTTCGAGGCACTTTCCATGGCGAGTTCTTCCGGTCCCGCGATGTGCTGATAGTGTAACTCGTCCGTGCTGGAATTACTCAACCTGGTCCACTCGACACCCACGTCAGACGTACTGAAATAATGAATATTGCTGGTACGGTCTTCGGTAGGATTTTTGGCACAACTACACTTGCCCATTGTTGGCTAACGATACCACGAGTTTAATCATCACTTGTTGCATTTCCCGGTCTCTCGCCGTCGTCGTTGGGTCGAAATACGATTTGAAGATGTATGCCAGGTCGTCGAAGTAACTGACTCCTGCACAATGCAAGCGATAATATTAAGCCAGGCAATAAATATTTATTGACCCAACAACGAGGGCCAAAGACCGGGAAATGCAACAAGTGATGATTAAACTCGTGGTATCGTTTGCCACCAATGGGTAAGTGTAGTTGTGCCAAAAATCCTACCGAAGACCGTACCAACAATATTCATTATTTCAGTACGCCTGACGTGGGTGTCGAGTGGACCAGGTTGAGTAATTTCAGCACGGACGAGTTACACTATCTGCATATCGCGGGAGCGGAAGAAATCGGCATGGAAAGTGCCTCGAACTTGGGGCATAAGGATTTTTGGAACAGTCTAGGTTTTGAAGAAAATCAGCCATGATCGCATATTGTTGTATTTCTATATCGAGAGTGTTAGCCGTCGGCTGAATAAATCCCCGAACACTTCATCGATCGTTTACTATTTCTACCCCGTTTTCAATAAAAACCTTCGAAGATTGAATCGAAGGAATGTATGAAGGAAAAACATGTATTAGTACATATTTGTAGGGCCTTTCTTTCTCCTGTAGTATTGAAAATGCATATGATTTTTGTTTTATAGCAATGATATATGTATACCTACGTATTCAAAGTAGATGTCTGTAAAGTCGCACGTTCGAATTATCGTGAATCGTACATACAGTTATTTTTTATTTTTATATAATTCTATGATATTATAACTGAATAAATGAAAGTGAATAAGAATTTCTTTATAAATTGTTAATTTAATCAATTATTTTGTTGTTCGTATTTTGGTATCGCCATCTCGCAGTCGAATCAAAGAACTACTCGTGCTCTAACTATGCATAGGTACGCCTCAATGATCGCAACCCGCACGTCATTGTTGTAGAAAAAGTTGCGCATGCCAAGGCGTGCAGATGTTTGCGGCAAGAGTAGTTACTCACTATTGTACCCTAGATGGCGCCACCATCCGGCACTCCGTATGCTTGACATGTGAAAGAGTGTGATTTGAGAAATTGAGAACCACGTAATGTGTACACACGTGACACGACGCTGACTCTGACATATCTGTTTTTGCGCTATTCAATCGCAATGGATCCAAACGAAGTAGAGTTCTTAGGAGAGAATCAATCAGTCACAATAATACCGAGTTTTAATCACGGTCAATTTCATTTAATATCCGGTTCGGTGGGACCATTTCGAGCTGGTTTACCGACCAAAGTACCCATTTGGTTAGCAGTTAATTTAAAACAACAACAAAAGTGCCGTATTGTTAAGCAGGACTGGATGGAAGTTGAGCTCTTAAACGAAGCTAAGCAACGCGAGAAGGATGAAAAGTTATTATCCTTCAATACCAATTCAGTATCATTACGCGATTTCGAATTCTAACCTATAAACACACAACATATTAGACGCAGAAACTCTGAAATTTATAAGTCGAAAAAATTGAATGGATTATCACTAGCAATTTTGAATTCACTTTATCACTCTAAATTCTCTCAATACAGATTGTTCACAATGATGCCAAGCGATCATTACATGGACGAGGTTCTAATGCTCTTGGGAGTTGCTTCTGAAGATATTTCAGAGGCTGATGAGATCCGGACAGTTATAAAGGTGGTAAATCAACCAAGCCCAACTCTAGGAATGAAATAACCCTTCTTTTCATTCCCTAGGATATATGGGATCTACGAATGTCAAAGTTGAGAACATCCGTAGACGGTCTTATGAAGAGCAATGTCACACGCGCTGGATTAGACCATCTTACATTCATGGAGATCAATAGCGTGCGGCCTCTACTACCTCACGCTCTTGATCAGCTAGTCCGTATCCAAATGGTTGGCATGCATCCTGTCTTTGAAAAACGTGTTTCGAGTCTCCAACATACCTGGAGTTGGATAAACGAACGTTTATTAATTACAACGGTTTGTGTTTCAGTCGGGAAACAGATCGCAAGGTTCACAGGCCACGGAGGATTCGCAATAACGTTTTTAGCCCGTTGAAATTGTTCGATTTTCTAAACAATGCATTTGTGCTTGAATTTCTTCAAGTCATTCGTAGAATTTCAATAATCTGTGTGATTGAATCTAAGAAACTACCTGATAATATGAATCATGAAAAATCTCGATCATAAGAAAGAAATGTATTTATTTTCTACAGTGAAAAAAAATAAAAGACTATTTACTTAATCTTTTGTCTATTTGAACCGCCCCGCCTATGTTTTATCAAGTATTTTGCAGAAAGGGGGACAAAAAAAAAACACACACGCACTTAGTTATCGATTTAATATTTTAGGAGCTAGTTGGAAAAATGTTGGGAATACGATTATGATTAATATTAAAATAATTTATTTCATTTTTTTTTTTTTTTTTTTTTGCAATATAATGATATACAACAACATCGCGGATGTTATTACAATGTTAGATTCATTTTCAGATCTATTGTTATTAGAGCGAAGTGAATATATTTCAATGCTTATTTAGAAATGAGAAGTTGCCTTTTGAATACCGTTTAACAATACAGCATTCGAAGTACATATATTTAGGATGTAGAACTCTTCTCTTTCTTTGAAAAGAAAATATTATCTAGTCGTAATTAATATTTCCCCACGTTTCAGTTCTGTACAATCACGTTAAACTCGCATTATTACCTACTCATATTTAATATAGCAATGAATAATAATAATTAATCTTCTTTGTATACATTATTTTCATTTACAAACTACAATATAGGTAATTGTTCTAAGGTATTCCGCAATCTATAATAATTATTAACATCAACTATATATAGATTTTTATCTCAATTTTTTGTTTTTCTGAAAATTCAGACAGATCGAAATGAAATGAAATAAAAGAAAGAAAAAAAAACGAAAAAAAAACGCGCAAAAAATTATCCTATTTAATTATTCATTTCGTTTCTTCGATTAATCAAGCGCCAAGAGATTATTAATAAATAAACTAGTCCGATGCAGTACATAATATACATTAGGGTCGGGCCTTGATTCGATCATGTTCAGGTTTTGATTAAGCTTATTATTTTACACGCGACACCTAACTAGGTTTTGAGTGGAAAGAACAATCCATTGGGCACGAGTTGTTGTTTTTCTCTTTTTTTTTTTGTTTTTGATTGTTTTTTTTTTGTTTTCAATAAAGAGAATCGTCCTATTTGAAGAGGATTTGATCGATAGTAGTTGAAATAATTTTTACGCATCATTTATCGTAACTCACTGGCCATTGCATTGGTCGTACATAATATTTATCTACCGCGTTTAACGGTATAACGTTTATTTTGTGCTATTAAATAACGACTAATAATCATGTATATATATAAATTAATTACAATAATATAATCGCATGTAGGAAAATAATAATAATAATCAATCAATCAATCAATCAATCAATTAGTTATATATAGCATAATTATGAGGACTTATATCATTCCACACATTATTATAAACTAGATTAAATATATATTCTGTAAGTCTATTCTGCACATAATTATTAATAATAAATAATAGAAACTTCATTGACAAAGTATCATGCGAGATTCTCACTTCATATAGTATAACATATAATAAATGATCCGAAATTTGTTTGAAAATTGCTAAACGCAGAGTGATGGAGTTCAATTTGGTTTTAAAAAATTCCTTAACTAAACGCGTTCATTCGTCTATACAGTATTTTGCACGAACCCTTTTTTTTTTTTCTTTTCTTTTTTTATATTATACATATATTTATATTGATTTTTCACGTAGTATAGCACTTTTCCTCTGCTTTAAAAATCCTTTTCTAAAATTTGGTTCTGATAATTTGAGATTCAGGTATAATTATATATGTTATATTAAAATTTGATAGATGTATATATAACATATAATCAGACCTCTGTTAAACGTCAATTTTTAAAATACATTAGCACTGTTGCAGTGGATTTGAGATATTATGACCAAAGTTTGCAAGTGTTTAAAATTTTTCCAAAAAACAACGATTGACTCGCTGGCGAATATTAGGAAAAGAAATGTTCATGATGAAGAGAAGATTGAAAAAATAGTATATGGACTGAATCGGCTATGACTCGACTTTTAACGAAAAACCAAAAACCCTTATTGTCATATAATGATTTTCCTTAATTTTATACCTATGTAACCCGATACACTTGTGGCCTTTTCATATTTGTTTAATTAATCTCGATTCGATGCAATACGATGTACGTCGTATATCGTACCGTGTAGTACCTAGAATGATGTGAATTATCTGGGAGCTGTGACTGTCGACTAAATGACCCGTTATTGGTCCAGCTATATGATAATTGATTATTCAAAGATGATTAATATAATATAAGTCGATTCGTAGGTCTGCGGTTAAACGTAATAATTATAATTGTACACGTTCAAGCTCTGAGGCTCGTTTATTCCTAAAAGGATGTGAACTCGGTGTCACGCGTTTGGCAAGTCACTCGAGTCTTCTTTAAACGCTGCTGCTGGTTGTTGAAGAAGTATTTGGTGCGCTGCTATCTCCTTGACCTTAGCTTCCCACAATTGTCCCTCGGCTTGAACCCTGGAAGCAAAAAAACGAAAAGCAAAAACCAATAAAATTAGTTTCGAAAGGTGGGGAAGTCGGAGTCTTCAGACGATGAAACCACCTTCTGGTATTGTCGCTGACGAAGCTGTCCGGGAGTCCGTAAACCGGTGGATTCGCGTAGGGGTCGTACCCCAGGACCGAAAGCATCGGGGCTATGTCCGGCATGTCGCGAATCACGTCGTCCGGGATGTGGCCAACCCACTTGGTCAGCGCCTCGAGGTTTACGGGCTTGATCACCTGATCCGAGGACCGTTCGACCCTAGGACATGGAGCGTGATGTATGATCGTTTAGACAATAAATCGGGAGTTTGATTGCAGATTTGGTTGAAATTCTTCCCCTAAATTTGCGAATCTCGTTGTTACTCACTTGCTGAGAGGCACTCCACCCGGTTTGTCGATAAACTCCTCGTGATGAAGCACGGACTCGTTCCATGGTACGTCGAGGAAAGCCAGGATACGGGTCATCCAATCTTTCGGATGAAGAACGAGCTGCTCGTAGGGAACCATGAGGCATTTGTCGACACCCACTTCCTTGCACTGACCGTGCATAACGGATATCGCATGGTTCCATTTGGTCAGACTTTGTCTGTACGAGGAGAGGTCGAATCCCGTAATGGTCACCTGGGGGGGATGGAAATGGAATCGCGTTGGTTTACTCCCTAAACATTGGTACATTCGTACAGACATCGAACGCCATGATCAAAGCTTCGCCGCTCACCTTTCTCGATATAATGGAATGCACTGTCGCCCTTCCGTCACGTACCATGAAGAGAAATTTCGCGTTAGGAAATAGCTCGAGGACGTATGATCCCGTCTTCAGGATGAGGGGGTCCTTGTTGCACAAACGAGGCGCGGGCTCACCGTGCCGAGCGATTACCTCCAAGCAAAATGCCGCGATCGCGCTGTCCATCACCTGTTCATTAAGGTGATACGCTAGGATTAGGATCAGAATTCGCTAAGCCGTATCGCGTGTGTATCGAAATTCCGGTCTCTGCGCTTGGCTATAAATTTTCGGACTTCAAAGCTCCGCGAGAGACACAAGGACGAGGCTACACCGTTCTCTTCATCCCGATCTTTTCTTCCCACCGGGAAAATGACGTTTGGTTTTTTCATCAAAAACCGCGGGTGAATAATAATTACGGAGAATATTTCTCACCTCTTTAGAGACCCCGGCTTCTTGGAGTCGGACGCTTTCTCGTTCCGACTTAAGCCAGTGGGATTTCATCTGTAGAATCCGAGGAATGACGCGGGTCTCTTGGCCACATCTAAATAAGGGGAAGAAAAAAGGGAAAAAATTCTCGTCATAGTAGACGTGAACAATACGTACGCGGAATATTTTTTTATCAAGTTTCTCAACGAGAGATTGTAAAAGCTTTAAGCTTTTATCTCACGCTTTTACCGATACCATCACTCGCATACATGGGTATACCTATCCTATATGTATGCATGTATGTGCTATGTTCATACCTGTGCGCCTTTTCCTACAAAAAACTTTACAGCCATTTTATGCGTTGCTATATGGCTTAGGAAGCTTACGAGATATACTTTGGACGGGAATATCAGGGTGGAAACTCGGGTTTACAACACACCTGCGTAGGGGATGTTATACTTGTTATTGCACCCACGTGCTTGATCGGGAGGAAGGAATCCGCCCGAGGATTCCTACTATACTGGTGGACGTTGCATATGCTGAAGTGTCGTAGGATAAGAGGAGGAAGATAGCCAGGGGATGAGATTGGTCGCGAAATATCCGTGACGCGTCGCGATTGCAGCTCTTTTCGGATTTATTGCTAGTCACGTATGATCAACCTCCGCTCTAAAGTCTCGAAGTGAATGTTTGAATTCAATTGTCCTTAGGAGAGGAGATTTTATAGCGCGTACCCTTTCCGTCGTAACATACAACAGAAATTTAATCGCCCTTAACGATCCCTCAAATATTTCCGCGTTAGATAAGTCAAAATTTGATCGAAGCGATTTATGATTTACGTCTTACCTCACATCGGGATGAGCGTCCAGCATTGCTCGCATTAGGGTTGTTCCCGACCTGGGAACACCGCCGATAAATATTAACGGCATCCCTCTGTCGTAGGGATAAACCTTGTGGTCCGAAGCGCCGATCACGTATTTCTGAAAGTAACAAGAGTAACAAAAATAAGTAAACCGAAAAATCAAGAAAATGGATGAGAAAATCGGTTCGTAAGTTCAAACGGGTATGAGGGGAGTAAATTTTGAAGGGATTTGAGGTACTTGGAAATGCGTTCTAATTGACGTTAGTTGAATTCGTCGCAAAACCTGGAGGGGAAGCTGTTGTAATTAATGTACCTAACACTTGACAAATGGATTACGGTTTGACGTGGGTAAATTAATCTGCGGTTAATAATCAAATCGGCCAGTAAGCTAATCGCCGATGAATCACTGCCAACTAATTAGGACAAATGTGCGTAACGCTATGGGTATTAGAATTTGCGTAACGCACAAGACTTGTATGATCGAAAATATTTGACGAACTATTCCATCAGACGTAGGTATTCATACTAGGAGTGGCTGCGGAGCCAAATCGACGTTTTTCACGAACTTGGACCGCAAAAATCTTTCTCTCAAGATTTTCCCTCTTTGGAATTTCGACTTTTAGACCTCAGATCCGGAGCATTAGTTCCACCGATGGAAGCTCGAATTAAGAAGAACGTCGGTCAGCTTCGGCACACCCTAATTCGTATTTTAATAAGCACGAATGATCGAATGATTTGTTACACAAATCCCCATTTCGGATATAACAAAGTTATATCCGAAATGGCAGAGTTGAATCGACCGTATCAATTAATCGCTGTTGTGCGTGTTGCAAGGGCAGAAATAGGATCCTATTTTCTCTCTATACCGTCAATTTGCGTGGAAGCTAAATTGTGATTGCCGATTGGGAACGTCGCTGCTCCAATAGTATATAACCGGAATTTATAGCCCCTGTTTAATTAACCTGATTGACTAATTGTGAGGCCTAAGAACCGCTGCCTGCAGGATCGTCAACGGTGTGAAATGCGGATAAGGGTTCATTGGCCTCTGATCTATGCGGAGGGTTGATGTGTGTTAGAGTCTGAAACGTTAGGTGGGATCGTCGTTGAACAAAAAAAAATAAATCATATACCTACAATATGGGCTCCATAAAGTTTATCACCTTGTTTCCCCTCGCGATATCGTTTATAGGTAGGTACATACAATCCACAAAACGAAAATGGGAATCGTTTCGGAGGTTCAGAATCGCGAAAGCATTATCTGCTCGGGAATGAAAGAAAAAAGTCAAACAAAAATCATTACGTACGTAATGATCATTTCAAACGCCATTCTGCGAACACTGATTGCACTTACGTATTCTCATCACATACCTACCTAGTGGTGCTCTCCTTATCTCAGACTAAATTCCCCGAACAGAAATTCCACTAGTTCGATATTAGAGAAGATGTGCTTGAATTTGAGGGTCGGCGCTAATAGGTACGAGATTTTCAAGATATCGATTTGAATTGACAATTCAATTGTGCGCTGCAGATATGGCGGTGGAGGAAGCACTTCCTCGCTAAGAATGGTCGCTGATGAGGAAAGACATTTTCTTCTACATTATCTTAGGAATATAATTCGGATTTTGCACGACGGAATTTCAGCCCAGGGTACATACGTAACTCTTTTAAAAGTTTCTTGAACGTAGAATCTGCTGTTCTTGAATACTAAAATCGTAATTCAAATTAGTTACGTTTAAAAAAGTAGAAAAAAGAAAAGCTATTTTATAGTTTGCGAATAAAATAATGTTAATCTTTGAAAATATTCCAGCCAGAAATTTGCTGAATGACATTATTTGTTTTTTTTTACCTCAAATTGAAACAGACCGAAAATAAAACCGCGACACATACGTATAGGTACAATCATCACACAAGTCAATTAGCGGGAGTTCTAACAATCACGCAAGGGATTTACAAATTCCATTATATTTTCTGCGTCCTGCGCTAATTGGTCGATGAATAAATTATTTTATTCATAGCGCGCCGCGATAAAATTTCAATTAAATTGCTCATTAGGAATTGAAGAGTCCAGTTCAACATCTCGATTCAGGCGTGCACGCGGCGTGCCAGGTCGGATCGCGAAATTATAGATAATAAAAAGAATGAAAAAACAAAAAATAAAGAAATCTGCATGCCGTGAATTGGATGCAAAAATCGGTGCTGATGGACCAATAAACTGTGCGAACTTTAATTGCAGTATTTGGAGTTGATGCGAGAGTGATAAACGTAGCAACGCGCCGCGGGTAATAGCTGTGCAGGCCGTAATTCACCAGCTACCAGATAAGGTAGTCGACGGTAAAACAAGGTGCCCTAGGGGCTGCGGAAATTTGAATAGAATAGTGTTGTACCACTCCGAAAGTGCCGAATAGTTGTTGAACTAGAGTAAGGTGGATACTGCGGGTACCTATACCCCTACTAGGTCTACACTAGTTCTCGCGAGATAACCACAGCTAACAGGAAATCGGTGTCGATTTCCTCGTGTCTATAATGTAACACTTTAATTGGTTAATGCCACAGTTCGGATAGTTGTTGCATAATTAATAGCTCCCACGTTTCCTTGATTGATTAATTAATTAATCAATTAATCAATTAATTAATTGTACCTGCCTATGTATGTACATTAAGCAATCAATCTCTCGAAGCATTATGCTACATAAGGCTACCTGGCTGCCCTGGCAGGCTAATATAGCTTTTCGTTTGATACTTATTCCTGAAAACAAGTTTAATTCCGGTATTATATCTCGAGTGAAATTTTCGCGTGGAACATTTAACCGCGCGACTTTATGCGGAAGGTAATTATCTACAGTGCTAAAAAGTTCTTATAGGTATAGCGATGCTGTGTTCTCTGCAGAAATGAATTAAACTTTTCTTTTTCTTCTTCTTCTTATTCTTCTTCATTCACCGAGGAGGATGCTGAGGCAGCAGCTAGTTAGGGTGAATACGATACTTCGGCAAAAAGGAACTTGCCTGCTCCCATTTGTCTCGAAAATTTCGTTTCGATTCAAAGCTTCACAAATTAAGGCTCTCGAGTCATTAGCCGCAGGCGATCTTTTAGACCCGAAATTTGGTAACGAAAGACGAGAGGGAAGAGGAGAATGATGAAAAAAATAAAATAAAATAATAATGTGACGAGGATCTTCGTGTAGCAATTTAAAATAAATGTCGTTTTCGTGCGGAAGTAATTGACTAAAATTCCAAACCATCCAATCGGATCGTGTTTCGCGCTTAGTAACGATCGATGCAATCGTTTAGACTGGAGAGAACAGCTCCCTGAAATTCGTACCCTCAAACTGCAGATCCCCCCCAATTTTTATCGGGTATAAAATTCTAAAGCCATTGTATAACGTAGGAAGTATGGGGCTTCCGTAAACTAGGTACGACACACGGTAGAACGCCGTTATGAAAAACAAGAGGACTCGGACCCTGCAGCGGGCTCGGTGCCACGAATCGCACGTACACCTAAGCGTTTCGTTTGTTTCGTTTTCACGAGAACCGGACGAGGAGAGAGGAACGTTTTCATGTGAAAAGCTACATAATGGCGACTGGCTAAAAGCTAGATAATTGACCGCATTTTAAAACAGAATAGACTTGACAGCAATAGAGAAAGAGGAAGAAAGAGAAAGAAGGAGAGGGGGCAGCGTTTAACAGATGAATTAATTATAACACAAACTGAGATATTTTACAGTCGAAACGTGCTCAACGAGATCCTATTTCATATGAACGTATGCTCTGCGAAAAACCGAGGCGAATTTGTATAAGAAAAAAAGTCGAGAGTCTCGTAGTTTTCAAATGGGAGCCAGTCGAAGTTGCGACGAATCAGCTACTTCGGCAGGGAGTAACGGTCGCGCTAGCAGACGACACGTCAGGCGCTTCCGCCGCCCTCCGCCAGGGCGGACGCGTGATTGGTCAACTTCAAATTGATCCCATTTGAAAACTATAAGACCCTCGACTTTTTTTCTCGGACAATTTCGTCTTGGTTTTTCGCAAAGAATACGCATGTAATTTTTAGTGCGTGTGGTTCTGATAAATCTGATGGCTGATTTATTTTGGCCTATGAGAGATTCTCTGATATTCTGAATAGTTACTGAAAATTTACTGTGTTAAAATGTACAAAAATTATGCTCTTTTTTCTTCTTCTGTATTTCATCTAATTCTAATATATTATAGTAAATATCGCAGAGCTCGATTACTTCGGGAAACATGAAAAGAGATCATGAATCAATGAATAGAGAAGATAAAGAAAGAGTAATATATATTTATTGAGTAAGAAGCGTTTGAATTATTTCGAGAGTGCTTTTTTGAAGTGTAATGCCAGCACGACGACGCGGACCCCGAGCTGCAGAGAGAAGAGAGAGCGCCAGATATATATCATTGTCACTCGTGCACGATGCGGGAGTAATATTTTTGAGGATTGAAAAAGTCGCAGTGAGAGTTATCTTGCCTGTAGCTACGTGAGAGATAAAGTGTAAAAATAAAAAAAATAAAAAAATAAAAAATGGAGAAATTTTTTCGTCTTGTCAACCTCGTATTCTCAAGCTCAATGAAAACTTCGCAAATTTCAGATCGTCGTTTCCTTTCAAGAAAAACAATCCATCATTTTTCTTCTGCAGGTTTTATAAGTATGTAGATGGCGACGAGATATTATTACGTTAATGTGCGAATAAACACAGAGTTTAATTAATCTTTCAGTGAACATTACTTCGCTCGTAACTTATTTCAAATGGAAAAAAGTGTTTAAAGAATTTTTTTGCATTTTTTTGCATTTTTTTTTTTTTTCACCACAGTCGAGGGTTGCAGGAAAGTGCGACGTATATCGTACGGTATAGGGGTTGTACGACCACAGAGTAAGAAGGAAAAAAATAAAAATAAAAAATAAAAAATATAACTCTCGTAGGCTCGTTCATTTTGCTGAGTACCTTTTTCAAACTTTTTTAAAACTCGAGTCCAAACTCTGGAGCGACAGAGAACTGCACAGTTTCAAAGGTAGGTAGGTACCTAGATGGGTAGATATTATACGGACTTACTTGTTCTGCAACATGAAGACAACGTTTGTATAAGCAAATCTTATAAAGTACACTAGGATTTAGTATTACGCTGCAGGGAGTTGTCTCTGCCGATTGAAAAACCAGACGTTTTATACTCTTTCATCTCTCAAGTCTGCGGAGTCTAATGTTAGTAGAGTTCGAAAAAGGAATCGAAGACGTGAGCAAGAACTGTCCGTCATTTGTCACCGAAAGTTCTTACCGTTTGCTCTTAGTTTTTTTTTAAATTTTTTTACAAAAAAACAAAAAAAATAAAAAAAACACCCACGCCTTAGCCTTACCATCATGCGATAGGGAGGAAGAATTTATCCCGACCTCTTAAGGGGACCAGTACGGCGACTTTTCGAGAAATTATCATAGTCCAAAATCAATTTATTTCATCACCAAAGTTCATTTCACATCAAAATATTTTTCTTTTTCCAAATCATGTGTCGTAAGGATTTTAGAGCACCGTTGGACCGATTCAGGTCATCTTGGATTCATTTTCTTCAGAAAACAAATCCTCATCATGTGAATGTAGGAATTTTGAAAAATTTTCGTTTTGGCCAAGTTATTCAAGAAATGAGTGATAATAATTTTTGCAAATTTGGTAAATTGATCATAACTTATGACATAATTTTTTATTTTAAAATCCCCACATTCACAAGATGAGGAATGGTTCACCGGCGAAAATGAGACGTCAAGAGATTGAATTGGACCAACGGTGTGCCAAAATCCTCACGACACATGATTTGGAAAAAGAAAAATATTTTTATGTGAAATGAACTTTGGTGATGAAATAAATTGATTTCGGACTATGACAATTTCTCGAAAAGTCGCTGTACTGCTCCCCTTAATTCAGATTACAAAATAGAAATTAATTAGCCAAACAAATTTGATTTGAAATGATCTATGCGGGGGAGGGGGAGGAGTGGTGCGTTTTGAATAAACCCGAAAGTGGTTCGAAAATCATTTGACCTGTGAAATCCGTTCGAGTATATCCGGAGTGGATTTCTTGTTTTTTTCCCTCTTTTTTACGCCATATTTTTTGACTAAGGTATATAAGTTTCGGAGTTGCGCGAGGTTGAAAATAAATTTTATTATATTATGTATGGGAATGCCTCGGGCACTTTGGGCATATAACTTTTCGGTATTTCGGGTAAAACGAAGAAAACCGTATACCTATAACTAAATGCGATAACGGAGATGAAGGAAGCATTAAATTGTGTTCAATCGGTTAAAATAATCCGTACCTATATACCAAGCCCTGAAAAAGCGTAGAGGGGTGGAGGATTTCCTTTTTTATATACTGTCTGATACGTTGAACCCCCAGATTTGGATGTTGAATTGTAACTCCCGGAGGCGGAGGGCCGAATGTGAAGATACGTTGAAATACTTACACACAGCCAGACACAGACCCGGTATAAACCACGATGAATAATTTCCACGTCAAGATCATAAATTATATGGCTAGCGACTGGCAATTGTTTCAAACTATGACTGCAACGCGCGGCCGAGTGTAATTGGGGTCACCGTAATCAGAAAAATTACGAAATTTATGATGTTAGAGTCGGCGAGAGTTGCTCGGCCGTCGTAGCTGCTAGGACTATCATCGAGTGATGCAGACCGTGTCAGGATAAAGAAGTAAAAAGAAAGACAAAATAGAAAAAAAATGATCCAAGATCCAAGAGAGCTGGAATATAAGGCGCTCTTCGGAACCCTGCATGTACACAGAAGTAAGTTAAAACGACATACTACCCTCGGGGGTGTGAAAAAAAATCTTCAAGATTGTATCGAGTTGAGAAAGTGGGGCCTAACAAGGTGGCGATACGTGTACTACAAGGCTTTCTTGATTTTCGAGGTAATCCCAGAGGCGAAGCATTTTCCGCGATCAAATATAGGTACCCTAACGTTGAATTATCTCTGGGTTTGTCTTCGCTGTATAAAAATTGAAATATGGTAGGCAGGTAGAGCCGCGATGTGAAGAGAATTTTTCCGCACATTTTTTCCGATAAATATCTATCGCAGTGAGTTTTCCGTGAAACTGCGAGCTGCTTGTATTTTTTTATTTCTCTTTTTCTCCAACTGATTTCATCATTTATTTTATTTCCATATAAGATTTGAATTTGAAAGCTGCACTGCACGGTACGTACGTCTCGCGTTCGAGAAGTCTTCTTCTTATACGGCTAAATCGTTTTCGTTTGATATCTTCGAAAGGCAGTAACGCCGGGGATTAGAAGCAGGAAAAAGAAAAGAAAATAAGAAAATAAAAACGCCGAGAGGAAGTCGAACGAGATTCGATGATATAGTGGAAAGTCCTGATTGGGTGGGACTCGCGAAAATTTTCATGGTCGTTTCTCCTTCCGGGTGGACGCTCGCGAAATACGACAATCAGCGATATCTATACTAGCCTTTCAAGATTTCTGCAAAGGTTTAAGCGGAAATGGCTGATATTCCGGCGGAAGTATGCCGCTAGTAGGTACCTACCTACCTGTATACCAGCGAGTGAGAATAGGGGAAACGGGGAAATAGGGGAGGAATTTATTTCCTCAACTTTCTATCCGGAACGAAAAAGTCATTCACGCGTGAAAAGGACGGTTTTGGCTTGAAATTTCAGTGCAACTTATAGCTGTATACCTACGGTCATGCGAGGGACGTGAGAATCAGTTTTTTAATTCCGCATGATTAGGATACGATCATTGTCAAATTATTTCCGCCCGGGTAATGAAAGTTGCGCTGAATTTGATTCTCCCCTATATTCCGCGTAGCTAATTGCGAAACTGAAAAAAGAACCTTGGGATATAGAGATCCTAGCGAATGTCTGCAATTATCGGGTTATCCGCTTGAATAAAGAAGGCCTTCTTACCTCCTTGGCGATCATCACTGAGTTTGGCCCATCCTTTGAGGGTCCGCAAATGATTCCTAGCTGATAAAGTACCAGGATGAAAATCAACCCCGCAAAACATAGTATGGGAGCTTTTCGCCCCCCTCTAGGTGACAGCAGTGACATCCCCTTGGTTCAGGCACGCCCTCGCGATACGATGCCAATTGTAAAAGCCACCGCTGCCTTTCACAGCCAAGCCAAGTTAACGAGGCCTGGATATTCCTTAGACTAGCTCATCCCTGTACCTGTAACAAAATGAATACCTGGATGATTAGAACGCGCTTTAAACTCACTCAGCGAAAGATAGTTCCTTATGGGAGTTCGCTGCGGTTGTACTGTATATGCATAAGATTTTCACAAGCAAGCAAATTTACCTATACATAGGTAACTGTGACTGTGTGAAACTCGCTTTTGTACATTTTGTAAAGAAAACTAGGGAAAATAAGAAGAAGAAGAAGAAGAAGAAGGAGAAGAAGAAGAAAAAAGAAAAAGAAATAGCGTGACTCGATTTTAATTCAACGCGGTCACAACACTCGTTGCAGTCTTGGAAACAAAGGTAACTTTGTTAACTAAAAAGTTTAGGTGGTTCTCGTTTATTCTGCAACGGCCTTGTTTCATCTAAATTTAGATTTGCGATCAATCCCGAGATTCTGTGCAGGGAGCAAAACCACGTTACAACCACATATGTATGTACGAAGCGTTCCGTACCGCGTACCAGCGCAATTTCGTTTACATAATTTGATTTTATGCTACCATATATATGTATAGCTTGGTGATATATATCCCTACGCGAGTGAATTATTTTTCACATTTTATTTCTCCATTTTTTACATTTTTTACAAATTTTTATTCTCATTTTTATTTCACAGGTATCGCAATTATTGAAGAGAAAATAAATTCAGGGATCAAAAGCTTTTTCGTTATCCACTAAGTCATTCAGAAATGGAAATAAAAAAATTAAAAAAAAAAAAGGAATGAAAATGAAACCAAAACTGAAAATGCCCTTTTCATTCTATCGATATCCATGTACATTTCTATATCAAGCAATATATCTCTATCATTGACTGATCCGAGAATATCTGATTAGTACCTAACTAATGGGTCATAGTAGTGCCGTGCTGGAATTTGACAAACAGTCATTGAGATTGGTAGCGTACGCGTTACCTGAACGTAAAAATCTCCACGTTATACGTTATGTACCAGCGAAATTGAGTTTTATTACAGATTTTTTCGTCTGCCCCCTGCAGTTCTCCGGGTTTCGTTGAACAACAGAATAGTACTTTTCGATACTAGTGCGATTGGAATTGTCGATTTCCGAACGAGTGTGAAATTTGACAATAATACACGAGTCGAAAATCGTTTTTCGCACGTGTATCGGACCTTGTTTTTTTTTTTTTAACACAACGAGCGTTGAGTTGAATTTTGTGCACGCGAAATCGAACTTTGCGTACGGCGTGTGGAAAGTATTATTTTGACACTGTTCGAACCTGAAATTCTATTTTTTATGATTTTTTCTTTTTTTCACATCCCTTAGAATTACGGCGGGGATGGAATTTTCGATAAAACTTTTTTCTACCCGCACCCCAAGATCCTTTAAACTTTTGTCGATAACTTGAGTGCAGGCAATAAGCTCCATTATGTCTAACGCGCGGTGTCACTGTCGACAAATTGGCGCACTTGGCAGGTGATGTTAGGAAATCAGCATATTCTGCAGTCTGGTTATTGTTTGCATAGGATTCCGAGCCAGCTATAGTGAATTATTGACACAGACATGAAAGGCGGCTATACACGTAGGTATATACGCGGACTTTCATCCTCCTTTTCCTCGCCATAGGCTCAGCTAACAATAAGAAAGAACTCGATAAATAACCGCGCAATAATGACCACGCTGTCTTCATTGCTCAACAAAGAAGCAGCAATATGAGATAGAAACACAAAGAAGCTACATGCGGGGAGCTGAAATATTGCAAACCCATTAGCCCAGTTTCTTATACTCATTCCCATCACAAAGATTGAAGCAGTACTTTATAGCGTTTGGATTTATTGTTGCGATGAATTTTTCCGATAATGAAGAAGGTGGTTTTTATGAAACTTTATACAGACAGGTGAAAACTCTAACTTTGAAAGCTCTCAACCAAGTCTGTTGTGCTCCCGAGTTCTCGTATGTTGTTCGTTGCACATGACGTACAGACACGTGCGCGGACGTTGGATGTATGATGACTGCCTGCACAGCTACTGCAGTGGAAACATCAAACAGCGAACAAACACAGAGATGAGGAACTACGGCGTAGCATGAACAATATGTTTGAACGTCGACCTCCCGCACAAGCGCTATCATAAACATTGATCTAAGAGTTCGCGCGGAGTGGAAGAGGAGCAGAGTAGTAGACAATGTACCAGCGTTATAGCCATGGCCATGGGTATGGGGCGGATGATGGAGAAAAGTGTAAGAAGTGAGGATGAGACAGAAGAGGAAAGAAGCTGCAGCAATATTGTGGTGATTGTCCTCATCTTTCATCGTAGACGGGCAGGAAGAGAGTTTCCTACACCGTAGGCGAGAAGAGATAGGGGACCGTAAAACGGACACTTCCTTTAGGGCGGTTTTTGTACGGCGGTATTCGCGACCCTCAGCTTTAAGGATCTCCTCCCTTCTCGCTTATTTTTCTCTCCCTCTCTTATCTTATTTTCAGGAAAGAAACTTTTCGACGGATGCTTGACTAGACATAAGCTTAAACCGTAACGGATATATACTAACCGCTGAAAGCACCCTTGAGTAGTAGGTTCGTTCAGTGATACGAGTCTGCGAGGAGTCATATTTTTTCAGACTTTTCTACTCGCCGTGATAATTATTGCGGCGAGTAGATTTTTTCGAAAGATAAAAATCTTCTAGGTACACCTCAGAATCTGAACGCTTGGAAAAATTACTGACAGGTTTTTCCATCGATTTTATCGCCCTTGTCATTCGCACATAGAACGCGATCGGCTGTTTTATCACATCGGAGCAGCAGACTAAATTTTTGAAAAATTCGCAACAAATATAATCGGCCAAATTTCGATTAGCGAAATTAGCGGACGAAATGTTGAGCCAATTTTCGACACGTTGTGGTGTACCTTAGCTGGTGCAGAATAACCGTGTATCGGTTACACGACTAGCATGTATAAAACCCTCGTTTTCTTGGGGGTTGAAAAGGGCAAGTGGAAAGTTTAATTAAAAAAGTTCAACGGTCCGGAATATTCGCGTTTTATATACCTACGATATTGTGTAATCACTACCGGTTTTACGTATCAAAGCTTTTGATCCTATCGAATGATTGATATGATGAATTTCCTCTTTTCTTTCGTTTTTAAACTGAATAACAAATTTTACAGTTAATGAGAAAAAATTGTTTTTGCATTTTGGAGCTTTCAGATTTCATTTTTCATACGGAGATAACCATTACGAAATTAGAGGCAATGAATCGACGTTTCTTTCTGGTTTTCCAAAAAAAAAATTGGAATCTGTACCTAGTTTTCCCTCGCGCTGCACCTCTGCGCAGAATAAAACTGAAAATCTGTGACATGTGAGCGATTTTGGTGAGTTAAACCCGTCAGATGAAATCTCCCAATTTCTGTTCGTACTACTGTATGTGTAACGTGTATGTATACGCACGTGTATGTCGCGTTGGTATAAATTGCGTGTAACGAGAGAGCTCGGCGGTAAAAGAAATTAAGCATGCACAATCGCGTGTGTCACAACATCAGGGGCGTGAAATGAATAATTGCTAATTGCTAGCCTGCAGAGAGAGAAGAGTTGTAATTATTCTTTTAATTTAAATGGTTGGGATGTGTTTCGACGGAATCTTCACCCTCCTCCATGGCAACAGAAGCCTCTTTTTATTTTTTACCTCCATCCCTTATCCGTTCGCAGAAATTTCTCAATTTAAGAATGATAATCATTCGGAACGAGTTGAGAGTGAAAAAAAAATGAAAATAAATTTCAGAAACGTATCATACCTACCTACAAGGGTTGCAGTTCAAAAGTCCTGAATTGAAGTTAATTGGTTTCACTATGGAAACGCATGAAAAGGTTTTTCATCGAATAAGAAAAAAGATAACGCATGTATCGCATATTCGCAATATATTTACACCTCAAATCGCGTTCGTCAAATTTTCCTAATTACTTAATACGGCATGTCACCAAAAGCAAAGAACCTAACGGTTATTGCCTTTGTACATCGATAGGTGCCACGTAGTACGCCGCCGGTGTAGGTACTAGGATAATCCAATTATTCTTGACGTAGGTATATCGGTAGAACCAGAGGACGTGCAAACTTCGCGTTGAGAGATTTTGTTTGAAATTCAAAATTATTTGAACCCGGTTATTTTTCAAAAAATATATACGGAACTACAGCGAAGAAGGGCGGTAGGTAGGTATACACTAGGTGCACACCTACTATTATACTGTGAAAGGCGTACGAAAAGTATGAAATGGTGAAAATGCGGAAAAACTTCGCAACTTGGTGGTGCGATTAATTACAACAGCTGTAGCCACGCACCCTGGGGTCGTGTATTTCGACGGTGAGCATCGCGTTTTCAGCAGCCCCTTGACGCCCTCGGCGTGGTTGAAACTCGATGTAGACCGGAAGAAAATGCCTTTGTCAAAGGCATAATTGCATCCTCGTAGTATTTTATACGACGTGACAAAAATTCATTTCATTTTCACGGATTTTATTTGAAAGAAAAAAATAAATATATATATATATGTGCTATATATAGATATGTATAAAAAATAAGAAAATATCAAAAGGATGATAGAAAAGTCCAAGACTTGAGAGAGAGAGAGAGAGAGAGAGAGGAAAAAATAAAAAATCTAAAATCTAAATAAAATGGAAAATTATTTATAAACGCTAAACTATGTATGTATTGGTTTCATATATATTTATATATATATGAAACCAATCTCATCGCGTGTATAATGTATATATATATATATATATATTATAAATTAATTAAATTCCTCTGACGCTGAAAAGTTTGATGTTGAAAATTTCAGGATAGGAACTTATTCGCAGATGAAGTGGATAGGTAGGTATGTACATAACTTCTTACTCCGGAATGAGAAATAAATAATATACATATATCTAGGTATGGTAGGTATGAATTTAGTTAATGAATGAAAATTTTTTCTCAAAGTTTCGATGAGCAGTAAATATGATCGTAATTAGAGGTCTGGGTAATGGTAGAGATATTAAATTAAATTTATAGAACTGATATTATGGAGGTAATTTTCTTAATTGACGGCTGTGTCAGAGTTCGAATTAGTTTCATGAAAATCGTTTGAAAATACTATTTTTTTTCTTTTGTAACAAAAAATGCGGTATATGTATACGTACGTAGAGAGAATGGAAAAAAAAAGAAAAGGAAAATGAAAATGAAAAAAAAAAAAAAAAAAGAAACGGCTACATATATTTGTAAAGTCTGCAGGCTGTGCTAGATGAACGAGCTTGAACCGAATGGGGGAGAATTTACCTATATGTATATGTATGCATGTATGTGAAGAGCACCAGTGGAAACGGAGAGAGTAACGTAAAAGGAAGCGTCTATAATCCTTTGATAAAGAAGTGGGTGTATATGTTGGATCGATCATGCAAGCTCACGTAGACGAATTTAATCGCGAACGTTTGCGAGGCGTTTTCAGAGTAAATTGGACCGACCAACGAGGTGAAAGGAGAAAGGTTGAAGTGCGATAAAAAGGACAAAGATAAAAAATAAAAAAGAGATTTGAATGATGAAAAAATATTGGCGATGATGAAAAATTTTGAAAAAATCACACCTTTCGACCCTCTCTTTGATTTTCACTCATTTTTTCCGCAATTCGATGAAACAGAAAAGAAAAAAGAAAAAAAAATTGGAAGAACTACGAATTGAACGATTGAATTTTCGTCGTGCGGATAAGAGAATAAGAGTAATACGTGTATACGGTTTTAAGAAAATGGGAATATTGAGTCACGCCAATTCCCTTTTCACTGGAATTCCAATTTTCCAGTTTCTCTACGTATATATTTTCTGCTCTGTATAAAACAAAAATACTTTAACGAAATCGAATGCCTGAGATTCCCGAGGAGAGAAGGAGAAGTCTGCGGGGATCACGGCCATGTGTGCAGCCGCAGAACTTTCTTGCCATATGACTTCGGGATTTTGGATAAGAATTTCAACGACATATATAAAGACATAAGCTCGGCTTTATTTCAGATAATATATAGCAAATAATCGATCCGCTTGATAAAATTCCTGGTATTTTTATGAACCCAGCTCTCAAATGTTTGAACATAAGTTTAAGAATTTGGTTAAAAAAGGTAGAAAAGAGATCAGAAGATTTGAAGATCCATCCGGATGATGAAATTCGGAAAATGCCATGCATGTGTAGGTATACATAGGTAATATATACATTATATGTATGTTTACAAGCTCAGAGTTGGAAAGATTTTTGTCTATATGAAATTGGTATAAAGCTCCCGGCGCGGCGGGTATAACAGCCTTTTGTTTTTGGACCGAATGATTTCCCCTGTGTCTGACAAATGATGCGAACACTCCCACGCCCTTCCTCTTCTTCTTCTTCTTCTTCATCCCTTTTCTGCACACGTGGAGGCGTAATCGTTCCGAGAATTACACCTGCTACGGTAGACTGGTGTTAAAGTTAGGGGAAAGTAAGACATCTGAGATGTATTTTTCATTTTGACACAAGATTTTAGGACGATGAAGGAAAACATAAGATTGCAGAGGACTTCTTCGGGGTTATACACAGAAAAAACGAGTTGTACCAATTTGAATTGGTCCAAAGAAAATGTTTTTGTTCCAAGAAAAATTTTCTTGTCCCAAGAAAAATTTCTTTGTCCCAAGAAAAATTTTCTTGTCCCAAGAAAAATTTCTTTGTCCCAAGAAAATTTTCTGCAAACGCATTGGAAACCGAAATTATCTTGAATGAAGTCAAAAATGTTCTCGAACCAAGAAAACTCTCTTGGATCGAAGAAAGTTTTCTTGGTTCGAGAAAATTTTGTCTTGATTCAAGATAATTTCGGTTTCCAATGGGTTTGCAGAAAATTTTCTTGGGCCAACAAATTTTTTTTCTGTGTACATGTGCAAATATTGTCTGCTAAATTTCATGACAGGATCACAAATCGCTGCACTGCACTGCAGCCTAGAATCTATATTATCGCACCGTACAGAGGGCTGAAAAATGTATAATTTTTCAAACGCGTGTATGGATCATTTAGATCGCTCTTGCAACCGCATAGTTAATATCTCATCAAATTTGTTGTTCACTTTGGGTATATTTGAGTGAAACGAACAGATTTCAGTATACCTGCAGTAATATTCCTTTGATCACAACGTTGCTGCGGTAGTGAATATACTTTTTTCCCCCCACAAGACACATCGAATGTTTGATTTTCGGAGTTAGAAAAAGAGTGGATCCTTGAACCGTACAGTAATTTGGAGGGACTTTGCCCGAGTTTTCCTCTTTCCAACCGGTCGTTCAATGTCTGTGGCGAGGAGAATCCCCCACAATAATCAATGACGAGCGGACAGACCGGACGGGTCATTTGCGCGGATCACTACTGCGGAAAACGTACGGACAGATCCTAGATGTTCGTGGTCAGCATAAGCCTCTATTCAATTATTGGCGGCTTAGGAATCACCGATTTTCACATACCTACCTACCGAACAGCGTGCTTCCACAAGTCGAAGGTACAGCGAAACAGTCATCTTAGTTCCAGACCGAGTGAGCAATGAAGCCTACTTCCGGATTTCAACCCAAATTGAAAAATTAACCGCACTCAACATTCTGCAAGCCATACATTGGTATACCGACCTGCAGTGAGCTGAACGGTGTAGTTCCGTTTCTCTTTATCATTTTTTTCGTTTTTTCGTTTTTTTTTTCTTTAATACCCTGAGGTGCCCATATCCTCGTGCTGAAAGCTTCACGTCGTAGCGAAAAAAGGTCTTCATGAATAAAGCTCATCCAGAAGAACTGATGAGGTTCGTGGTCAGTAGGTACATGCTTCCATTCGACGATCCCCTGCAGCAGCTAGTAGGTATACATATATTCGTGTGAAAACTTTCACGCCGTACGTCCTGCCTAGTAAGAAAGTTTCCTTTTTGTTTGGTAGAAATTTTTCTGCTGCTTAATCAGCAGTGCTGATATATATATATATATGTTGACGTTGATTTTTGAAAGCTTCATTCGCTCTATTGATCAGTTAGTTTGAAAATAAATAACGACGACTGTTGCACACCCTGAAAATATTTGTCGACGTAGGTATACGCTTTTGGCACCCCCTCATTCCCCATTCTTTGATTCACTATGAACCGGAAATCGACAGACCGTTTGGCATTTGCGCGGAAGTCGACCCCCTGGGAAAAGAACATTCTGCTTGATTGAATAAACCTTTCTTGTATGTATTCATCTACGATACAAAATTTTGTCCTTATGCTGGTATGGGTAGGTATATAACCAGGTTTTCACTTTTCTAGGTATACATTAAAAATACGTAAGCAACATATATATATATTTCTTTGAAATTATACGTCTGCAGGTTTAATAATCGAAATTCAATCTGAAGGACGAAATTCAATTTAAAAATCGTATAATTCCCCGTTCGCTCGAGCCACCTTTAAATATTGTAAACCGTATAATAGTATATAGGAGTTTAGTTTCGTCTTTAAAATTTTCCTGCTCAAGAAAGTGAACAACTTTTATACAATATATATATATATATATATATAGAATATATATATAGAAGGCGGAAATAAATTCTGTAGTAAGCCCGCCGCGGCGGCGTGGTGCTGCGCGGTTCTGAGAAACATGCTAAAATATTACCCTTCGTTCGAAATTTGAATTCTCTATTATCTCGACCTGCGCGAGTTTGCGGTTCTTCTATATATATATACTAAATTTACGGAGAAATATAAGGATAGTATACCTACAAGAGAGTTTATCGCATGACCAAAATATCTAATATAGTTAAAATTTCTTCGTATAGGTATGTACCTAATTGATGAGATATAATTTATACCTACCAGCCTACCCTGTACCCCGCGGATCATATTGTTAATCGAACTATTTTTCCACCCTTATTCAAATCGCCTCACATCAAACTACAAGTTTATTATTATTATATATATCTAGACTCGCGTGGATCCTCCTCGGTGTTGCTGCAGGATTATTAACGACGTTCGGCATCCCTTGGGGCCGACCCTTTGATCAGGGTTTCAAAGTTCCTTCGAAAATTACTCCCTGACGAATGGACGTATACCCATGAGTCAGGGTGCGAGAAATTACACATGCAAATAGCTCTCGCGAGTAGGTAGGTACATACAGCTTCCGACGTTCTTCGTGTTTCGGGATTAATGTACCCGCGGTATACTACTGAATACATCGCGCGTACACACATGAGCATTTGTATCTATCTGCAATCAACCCCCCCCCCGCCCATCATGCATTCATCAATTGATATTCAAATCAATTACCCTTCGATCATATATGTCAGATTTTAATACACTTTATTATACGGTGTTATATCTCAGGAACCATACGTCCGATCTGAAAATACTTGAAACAAAAATTGTAGAGCTAAGTGATACGAGCATTTTATCTTTAATGAATTTAGTCGTAAGGTTGACCGCGTCGGAGTTATGATTCAATTCATTAATTAACATCCGAACTCGGATTGTCTGACGCGTACGGTTTTTAGCTACTGAAACGCCTAGCTTGATACTAATACTTATACCTGCACACCCCCGTAACGCTGACTTTATGAACGTTTCAGCTACTGAAATGTAAGTTTTCCTCGTAGTATTCCAAGACACGGAGTATCCCTCGAGGGCAAAGGAAGGCGCCTTTACGACTCGTCGTAATACTATCCAGTAGTAGCTACTCCAAGCAGCCATATGAAAGCCAAAAGGTGGCGTCGTGTCGCACCGCGTCTCGTAGCCCCGAGCTTCTTCCTGCAGGCGGGGAGGGACGTACGTTCTACTAATTCACGACGTTGCCAAAGACTTTTGTCGCGAATTTCTCTCTTCTATATCTCTTTCAGGGTAGGAAAGTGTAGTACTAGAACTTTGAGATAAAGTTGCGGTATAGGTCGTCGTTGCTGCAGGATATAATGTATAAATTTCTGGCAAACTTTTCTGACTCGAATTTCGAATTGATATCAACGTCGCAAGTTAAGTTTACCGAGTTATTTCGATTCTAGAAACTGCAGGAAAGAGCTTTACGATATTTTTCAAAAGATTTTCGTGCTACATCTCGAATTTTGAATTCGAAACTTTATTCTCTACCCCATTTCTCCATTTTAGCATGAAACGAACATGTTTTCGGACCTGCGTGTTCGAAATCGCCAATATAATTGCGCTGCTGAGCCTTTTTTCCCGTTTTCGGTTCCCGGTCAGAGATACTCCGTTTCATAGCACCGTTTAGCCCAATGTTTTTAGAACGGGTCGAATCGGGTAGGGAACCGCCTTAAGATGAACGATGAACGACGAAACGAGACCGAGAATGATATAAATTAATGATTGAAGATATAATTGGGAGAATTAATGGATTTTTAGCTCGTAAAATGGATTATAATGTAAATGAATATGTATAACAACTATAATGATGGGGGGAGTCGAGTGCACGTGGGAACTATAAATGACAACTTCATAATTCCGTTCGTTGGAAATTTTAAGCGTAGTAGGTACAAGACAACGACGTTGGCGAGTTCCCGGAGTGGCTGCATAATTTATGAGTAAAAATAAAGTTTGTCTCTCGCAGACGACTAGGAGGAAACAGCTGGAAAACGGATGAAAATTAATGGCGCTACGAATCAGGCATGCGGAAGAAGCCATTCCACCAACAACTTTATCTTAGTATACTATACAAAGGTGAAACATTTGGATACCTATGTACATTGTACATATTATACCATTGTGTATAAAAATCTGAAAAAATTATCAAAAATTCTGTGTCCCTAAATGAACATTTCTTAGTCTCAGTCAGGCCGAATTGGTATGGAATGTCCCATGTATGTCCAAGTGTTTGTATTCAAAATTGAATGTTCCGAGTGTGAGTGAGACGTAAAACGTCGGAAATTAATCAGGCAATTATTGAATGAAAAAATATTGTTATACGACTGTGAAAATTTTTCGTGATGGGTGTTCGAAGGGATGAGAATAACATTCATATTTTTTATCACCGATATATAAAGAGGTGTCAACCCGGTATCGATCGGTGGATAAAATTGTGAAATTTATTTCACGTTAAAAGTAAATCGGACGAGGACGTGGTAGGTAGCCGGTTGATGAAATGAATTTTGGCAAATTCATGTCGGCGTAAAAGTTGATTTTGTAATTACATCAAGGGTTCGTTGCCATGAATAATAATTCAGATTATCTGACGCCTGGTTTCCTGTGTGTACCTATATGGGTGTATGGGTGTATACGACGTCGTTTCTGAAGTATTTTCCGTGCATACAATCGCTAGCTTATATAACGTTAATGACTATTGACCGATGAATTAACTATGCATAGCTTGAGTGTCCTTTGAGGATCAAGCTTAGCTGTGTGCTTCTAGATTAAAACATTAACGTTTCTAAAGGAGTTTGAAAAATCTGTCAAATTATTTCCACTGTCTCATTACATCGGGGAAAAGTAGACATTATAGTATAGCTACAGACAGGGATATAACTCTTAATTTACACCACATGTTGATCCTGCTTACAACGCTTTGCCAGAAAATTTCCCTCAGTGCAGAGAGAGAGTAAACAAATGAAATGTGGATTTCAAAGTGCGATTATCTGCAGCTTATCGCGGTACAATGTTAATAACTTTTACAGTCGTTTGAAATTTCAAATTGATAAATCGTAATAATGAGCTTTTCCTCGAATATGAATACTGCTCGTTATATTCGACTTGTTGTGTATCAAATTGACTGTGGCTTTCAGGATTCCCCGAATTCTGCGTGGGTCTGAGAATGATAATTAAATGAAACGTGGAGATCTGGGGATTAGGGAATTCACAAAAACTCGAAAAGCTCTAAAACGCACAAACCGTGCCACCACTCCCTAGTCCCAGCTTTGTTTAGTAATCCACGAGCACATACCTTCACCTACTCTAGATACAGATGCTGTGAGGGGTAGCTATTACACCAAGGAAATTATACGCGTGTATAGGAATGTACGCACATTGTGACAAACGTCATGTTTCCGAGTGTTCGGCTGTTCTACATTTCCCCCTTGCGTTAGATCGTAAAGCCGTGAATTTTGAACTGAAGACTAGTCGTTAAGTTTAGGACCGGGCTGGGGCGTAAATCCTGTCGTTAATTAACGAGCCAAGATTTAGGGCGTTGTAATCGATGATCTCTCCCCGGATCTATAGCCTTGGTCAGAGGCCAATTCAGTGTATAGAAAGTCCTCGCCTGTTCATGGGACGGGGAAAACCTAGTTTCGTGATTCCAATACTTCCGGCAGCCGGGACCGGAAAACTACCTCAATAAAAGTCAGGACCTCTGAAACCCTTCGCGAAATTGGTCAGACCAATTTGTTAAACCATTTATTATTCAAACTCGATTAAACGTGAACTACCTATGTTCGATGAACATTTTTCGACAGGATACATATCCGAATAACTACTTACGTGATCATTTATCCCAAATTGATTTCGGGAAAGACTCGTTACCTCATCGAGTATCGAAAACAGCGATTTTTCAATACATACTCATAAATTTGTTTGGGTGGTTTTTTTTTCATTCCTCAGTCTCTTTCGGATCCGTTAATGCTTTCGAACCTCTCTCTGCTCCGATCAGAGAACAAAATCTTTTTCCAACCCTTGAAACGACGACGGAAGTTCTTCAACGGTTAAGCGAACTGGTCTTAATCTCTCGGCTATAAACTGCCTCAGGTTCAATTATTACTTGAGAATTAGATTTACACAAAGACTAGTAGGAGGGGGGTAGCGTGAGAAAATTAGGCCAAGTAAATAGGAAACTTCTGTGAAAAGCACCTTAAGCCTGGAAATTACTTCTGCAGGATTTGCATCTTTTACGATTAGGCAAACTTCTCCGCGCTTCGATTCTTGCAGCGGAAGTTAAAAGTTTGCAAAATTCGATAAACTTATGCACGTCGAATCGTAGATTCTTACGTTTCTTCATATGCAGGCTGTAGGTAAGCAGTCATTCGAGATATCGTATAATTCCTATTTGAATCTGAAAAATGTTCAGACCTTGTGAAAAAAATCGATGAACACGGGCGCACCCTTCTCACGTTATCAACATCAACGTCATTTTACCCTACAGCACGAATACTTCGCAGCTATTCGTGCCGATCAATTATTTAGAAGGCAAGGGTTGAGGAAGAGAGAAAGAGAGAAAGAGGGAGAGAACGAGAGTAGGGTAAGGCTTGGCGAATATATAAGACGATAACAACTTCTTACTCAATCCAAAACGGAGAGTGGCAACTTGCAATTAACTCAAGAATTCTGCGATTTACTTATTGTCGAAATTCCGCGACCCAAGAAGCTCTGCGTGAATAGTGCGCCTCGCGAAATAGCGAGAAAAGTATATATGCTGCATTATGAAGTGAGGTATGAAAACGAGAGAAAATATTCGCACGAAAGCTCCAGAGTAACGTTTGCAATGGTTGTGAACAGGTGATAATGCATCATAGAAGATATCCGCTTATTGGCACCGTACCCAATCGAGGGGGTAACTACTCGTGAAATAGTTGGGACAGTTAGATATGAAATGGTATAAACTTATCTTGAAATTATTGTGAAATGGTTTGAAATAGTCTGAAATGGTCTGAAATGGCCTGAAATTGTTTGGAATGATTGTGAAATGGTATGAAATGCCTGTGAAATAGTATGAAATGCTCGTGAAATGCCTGTGAAATGGTATGAAATGATCCCGAAATAGTGTGAAATGGTATGAAATGATCGCGAAATAGTGTGAAATGGTATGAAATGGTATGCTTGTGAAATGGTATGAAATGCTTGTGAAATGATCGCGAAATGGTATGAAATAGTATGAAATTGTACGAAATGGTATGCAATGGTATGAAATAGTATGAAATGGTATAAAATAGTATGCTCGTGAAATGGTATGAAATGCTTTTGAAATGATCGCGAAATGGTATGAAATAGTATGAAATCGTATGAAATAGTATGAAATGGTATGAAATGGTATGAAATGGTATGGAATAGTATGCTCGTGAAATGGTATGAAATGCTTCTGAAATGCATGTGAAATGATCGCGAAATAGTGTGAAATGGTATGAAATGGTATGCTTGTGAAATGGTATGAAATGCTTGTGAAATGATCGCGAAATGGTATGAAATAGTATGAAATTGTACGAAATGGTATGCAATGGTATGAAATAGTATGAAATGGTATAAAATAGTATGCTCGTGAAATGGTATGAAATGCTTTTGAAATGATCGCGAAATGGTATGAAATGCTTTTGAAATGATCGCGAAATGGTATGAAATGGTATGGAATAGTATGCTCGTGAAATGGTATGAAATGCTTCTGAAATGCCTGTGAAATGATATGAAATAGTTGTGAAATCATATGAAATGATTTCGAATGTGAAATAGATGGGACACACAAGTTTGAAGTGGTTACCCCCTCGTACCCAATACATTCGTACTTGGAAACGGATGCAAATGATTATTCACAATGCCTTACCCATTTTTATACCGATTATGATTATCGCGATTGGAAATTCTGGAACGAAATCGGGAAAGTCCATCCGCTTTGGTTTTGGGACTTAGCGCACGTGCCAGTTCGATTTGAGGAAAAACATTAAACTCCAATTACGCGAAATTGACCGGGTCCGCAATACAAACCCGATTTCCTCTCAGCAATACCATACGTCCTGCTGGCTAGGTCCTTATGGCACAATGGAGGGCCAACGGTAAATGTGTTTACGTAAGCTGTCCACGTATTCGCGTTGAGGTCTGCACGGTACCCGCGTGCTATACAAACGTAATTACGTGACGGAGACGTCTGCACGACGTTCACGATCAGTGTCAACTCCCGCGGCAACAAGACGTTAGTGCCTTCATTAGGTATATGACAGATTCCATTTCGCCTCTTGCGACGAAAATTTAAATAAGTCAAGAAAATAAAGACCAAAAGCGGGGAACACGAGTAAAGTAATGCGCGAAAAGAGCTGGAAGAAATGAGACTGAAAAAATCCTCGTATAGAATATATTACATCGAAATTTTGTTCAATTTGATGAAATAGGATGAACTAGTCCATTACAACCCTGCCTCTCCTTCCTTTCATAAATTTTTCAACATTTTTGACAACCCTGAAGCGGTTGAATAATTTCTTGAAAAGTTAAGAATCCCTTTGCAATCGCATGGTTAAAGAAGAGTTTGCGGAGTTTGTAAAGTTTGCGCGGAATCCACGATGGACTTGGAGTCTCTGGTTTGGGATTGAACCCGGGGAGGGATTCCAGCCCTAAGGATCCACAATTCATTGATGAAAAGAGGAGTGGATCGTTTGAACAACGATCTCTGATCTATTCATCATGTTCTCTGACCTACTCTTCGGGGCCTGTTCTTAAATGACAAAAAAAATGTTCAAATTCATTTTTATCGTTTAAATTCTCGAGGCATTTCGTATATCAAAACGTCAGTGCAGGCCTCGAACTTTTTTACCTCTATTCAAATATTCGAATATCGTTCATAAAGAAAGAATACTGAGGGGGTCTACCTCGGCCCTCCTGCTGCACCAAGTTGAATATTGTATAACCCGGAGTCTGGATCTTTTATGCATAAGATAAGTTCATTGTCAATGGGTGGACAATATAATTGAACAAATCCCAGGGTGTAGAGTAATAAAGCAGCTATGGTCGTATACCTCGTACTACCTACGTCCAATTAGTTTAAATTCCTCAATTGACATTCAACGTAGAAAATCTCTATAGGTATAGACTATAGAATATAGTCAACGCTATGCTGTTACACATTTAGATATAAAAGTTAATTAGGTGTATACAAATATATATAAGATGAAAGAATGCTCCGCGATCAACTTATTGAAGAAAAT
The DNA here is from genome assembly GCA_963992785.1 of Tenthredo livida. Lineage (NCBI taxonomy): Eukaryota > Metazoa > Arthropoda > Insecta > Hymenoptera > Tenthredinidae > Tenthredo > Tenthredo livida. The sequence goes on from OZ023073.1 coordinate 10,799,328, forward strand.
TTCTAATACCTATTTAAAAAGTAGCTGCAGGAATAACTGAATAAATGTTGATAAAATTTGATGATAAAAGTCCGTATAGACTTCGTTACAATCGCAGATATAATAAGCTACGGTCTGTTATTATAAAAGCTCGACAAAACAATGATAAAAATTATGATAATAAGGGAAAGAATGATATGCACTATGCCTCAAGCATTTGAATAAATCTCAAAGTCGTAAAACTTCTCTAATCGTAACGAGGGGGAGTTGGGAAATACCCAACTGCTCTCACCTGCCTCGATTAAATTCAAATACGGAAGTTCGTTAACGCGTTTAATTACTACGTCAAATTTTGACCAGAATCCCGCGGGGGTCTGCGACATGGTCTTGTGCAGGTCAATTTGAGACCATTCACAACTACATTAATATCACGTCCCACGAAGAGTAATTGAATGCCGTTATACCTACATAATACACGGTGCTCATTCATTTTCATTTTTTGATTTTCTAACATTTTTTTTTCTACTTCTTATATCGAGAAAAATCCTTTGGCAGAACTTTTTCTAAATTTATTCCGAACCAATTATTCTGCCATTTATTTTCCCCGGGGTGTAATGGCGTATAATTGAATGCTGGCTGTATCAGGTTCCGTAACAATTTATATTTTTTAAATTTTCATTAGGGGGATTTGCCGGAGATGGAAGGTAGATGTATATACATAGGGAGGTAAAGATTTGAATCGAATTGAATTGAATTGATTTTCCTCCTGTAGAACCGCGCGAAATATATATATTCGCTTGATTGTATGTAAATACGTATAATTCTGGGGCGACCCTCTAATCATGACTAATTATAATGAATTTGGACAAGAGTGCTTTATAAATATTCATTTACTACAATTGATTCTGATTGGGTAACGTTCAAGATTAATATAACGAAGCAATTTATTTATTTTCTGGTCCTCGTCCTCATCCTCATCCTCATCCTCGTCCTCATCCTCGTCCTCGTCCTCGTCCTCGTCCTGCAGGTCCTGGCCGGGAAACTTCAAGCGGTAAATTAATCAGTTCGTTAAGCTCCCGCGCGCTGCAGTTGACCAAATCATCCTATTCACGTACCCAGGGAGCTACAGTTAATCAATGTTCGAGGAATTTGAAACTAATTAAAGATGAAAGAGCGCGCGAACTATTCACACCGTTGAAAATTGCTGCAGAATTGATGAATATCGCTCGCGTTCAAGATATAAACGAAATTTGGCAAACGAGTCTCACCCCCATTTTTCGCTGCACCTAGATACGGGCATCATCAACATTTTTTTGCCAGCTTTTCTTTTTTCGTAGTTTTGACGCAACGGGGTTCACAAAGAATCAGGAAAAGGGGGGAAACGGTAAATAATAATAATGAAAAATGTGAATGTGAATGTGAATACCACCCGAAAAGCTCGTTAAAAATTTGGCTAATTTTTGCTAATTTTTAGGAAGCTTTTTTCTGTTAGTTCAACGAACTGCACGAATGTGCGGGTACATATGCGTGGCCAAGGGTATAAAAAACGGAAGCACGCATACCCGGTCTTGTGATATAGTTTGATTTTTTTTTTCTTTTTTTCGTTTCTTTCGTTTTTTCTTTTTTTTCAGTTCCAAACAGCAGGGTGTAGCTACTAATTGGATGGTAGCGATTCATTAATTATGTAGCTGACGTTAGTACAACGGGGTTAAATGTAGAATTAATTTATTTCGAGCTTAACGTAAAAGCATAATACATACGAATTTGCGGTTTCAAAAGAGTAGACCGGGCACAGTTTATCTTCTTCTTCGTTCAGATGAAAGGTAAGAAAAAATGAAAATCGAAGACAAGAGGGGGGAAAAAAAATTGGCAGTATCGTATATTACGAGAAAAAAAGAAAAAAAAAAAATATATAAAGGTGCAGAAACTTTGTGAAGTTGCACAGCCAATATTTCAGAGCCATTTATCTTATTCAATAAATTTTTTCGCAAGCTAAAACTTGAGACACATCGATCGTTCGTATTGTAGTAATATACGCTTGTAACACGAAACGCGAATTTTTCGCGTTATATAGGAGGTAAAAAAGAAGAAAAGAAAAAAGTAATATATATCATTTTTATACTAAATTGCGTCATTTTTCAACCAATAACATATTCAACTGCTGGATATATCTTCGATTTAGGTGAAAAATATCATTCGATATTGCCCCTAGAACGACGACATTGAATTTATGACTTTTATACGAATGGCTAAACTTGTGATACCTATAGCCATATAGGTATACCTATACGCGGTTTCGGATATCGTAACTAAATCGGACATCAGAAATCGTTAGATAAGATATTATCGATCGTTAAGGTAGGTATTACTGGATGGATGATCAGAAATCGCCAAAATTCTTTAAAATTTCGTGAATGATAGTGCTTGATAGAATAATGATACATTAATTATTTCAGAATTTTACACTACATAATTTAGTAGTTGGGGATTTTTGAAATTTACGAATTTACCCCTAATAACTGGATGGATAATCAAAAATCGCCAAAATTCTTTAAAATTTTATGAATGATTGTTCTTGATAGAATAACGATACATTAATTATTTCAGAATTTTACGCTAAATAATTTAGTAGTTATGGATTTTTGAAATCTACGAATTTAACCCTAATTTCGTAAGATTTCGCTTCAATTGATACTAAAAAATTGCAAATTAACACTTATAAGTGTTCATGCATAACTAATTTAGCTATTTGTGAGGCCAAACATCCACTATACGATCGAGACCTGTAAATACAAGATTTGCCCATTTTGGACTAACTTTTTCACCTGACTGTCCATCCAGTTATGCCTTAAATCGTATCCTAATAGTTTTTTTTCCGAAACGCGGTGTGGGAAGTACGACTTCTCAAACCGCGTTTCGAAAAAACTATTATATAATCGGCACAGGATGATGAGCCGGGTAAAATTTTGAGGATATCAAAAAACCGAATAGAACTACTCTCCATTCTCTAAATCCTGATTCCCTGATAGGTTTTAGATGGTTACACAAACTGAATTTATCGGTACCTAATATAGTGAAACCTATGACTGATAAATCTGTATAAATGTCCGATAAAGAAGTCCAGAAAAAATTGTTTTCTCGTTTTTGTTTTAGCGGGGCGAAAAAACGTATATCGACTTCCGGCAAGCACCGGAAGGTGGTTGCAAAATGTGGGAAGTTGAATATTCACCCTAGTTTAAAATAATTGTCATCAAACCGGGCCACGATTTCACCAAGTACATAGGTACATACATACATACATACACAGTACATACCTATGTGGGTACCTTTATGGTGGTATTAGTGCACCAGCACCAGCACCAGCACCAGCAGCGTGCTGCAAGCGGTACATTTTTCGTTTATGAATTAAGTATGAGGCAGACTTGAATTCATAAACGGCGTAGGTACCCACCTACTCTTTCTCTCCCTCTCTGAGAGAGAGAATTCCCAGAGAGAGAGGAATTCGTAGCCCGGTGTATGACGAGACGACCCTGCAGAGAGTTATAACCACCTTGCCAGTTTGTGTGACAAAATTTAAATTATGAAATGAAAAAGGTACCGTTTTCTATTCCCTCGCTTGCTGCTGCTGCTGTTGATGATGATGATGATGATGATCCTTACGACCCGAAATCTATTCAACGAGATATAAGATTCAGCCATATATTTTCAACCACCAAATTTTAAACTGAAGAATTCAGACATTTGTGTTACAGATGCTTAGAAAAATGAGTGTTTTTTTCTTTTCAAACGTTTGATCGGAATTCGCCATCGAGAATATCTAGAAATAGTTAATTGGCGGCGGAAGAATGAAGAAACAAATAAAGAAGTACAACATCAGTTTTCCGATATTTTCTATATTTAATTGCTAATTTTAATTCCAACTGTTAATTACCGATTCCGGATTGAATAATTCTGCAAGTAATTACGAGGTCTAAATATACATATTGATTAGCTTGAAGCCGGAATAAGTGTAGGTATGTTTTGAAAAAAATTTAGTCAATAATCGTAGATAATAAAGAGAGGAATAAAGTTCTGGTAACAACCTACTGTAATGGCAAACTTAGCTTACTGTATAAAAAGTTGAAACAAGGGTGGGCTTTGGTATGTTTGTTGTAGGTAGGTACAGTACTTTGTCGCATGTGAATATAAAAAGTTAACGTATCCAAGGTAAGACAAATGCAGTGTAACCGTACGGGTATGCAGGGTATAAAAAAAAAAAAAGAAAAAAAAAAAGAAATTCAGAAAATTCCTGCAGCAAGCAAACACAACTAGCGGATATACTGCGAGTACAGTTTATCCACGTCGCGTCGTGTTCGTATAGTATAACAGCTATAGGAGAACCGGAAATACCTGATTCTACTCGAAGAGACGTGTGTAATACTTGGTCTATTTTTCAATCGACAAAAGTACTGCAAAGATGAAACCTGGCACTTTTATTTACCCACGTAGGTACCTGGCTAGGTAGCTACCTATTCCTATTCGCACAGCAATGCCAGAAATAGTAGGGTGGGTACAGGCACTCATACGATCGACGGAAAGGAGCTAGGATACCGGGGGAAATACAAGTAGGACAAATTTCTTTTTTTTTGTCTTTTTTTTGTTTTTTTTTCTACTTCCATATACGAATTGGCCTTTGTGTTGGATATATCAAAGATTGCACAAAAGTAACCGAGGTAACGCGGGTAGATGTACCCGCATATACCGTGATATTCTGTGGATGCGGCCCAGCAAGGATGCCAACCTAAAACTCGTTAGCAGCAGTTTAGTAACTTAAAATCACTGAAAATCTAGTAATGTCCAGTAAAAACCTAGTGATTTCTAGGGATTTTACCAGAAACATCTAGTGAGTTACTAAACTGCTGCTAACGAGTTTTAGATTGGTGACCCTGCTGGGTCGCATCCATAGAAAATCACGGTATAGTTCTGACTTTTATACGTGAAGAATTCATCGTCGAATCGAACAAAGATGAGGCAATTACTTTGAACACGATCGAAAATGTGTGAAAGATCAAAAATTGAAAGTCGAATTATTTTCTGATGGAAGTAAACGATGAGATTGAACGAGGTATGGGGATTTTCATGCTCGTCATTTGAATGTGAAGGAAGTTAAATTTCAGATTCTTATTTCGGATTCCATAGGCCCGAAGACGTGGGGATTTGTTGAAATGATCGAAACTCGTCCTTCGATTGAAATTAATGAAAATTTGATATAGGGAAACGTTCGAGTAAGGGATGAACAAAAAAAAAAAAAAGAAAAAGGGAAATAAATTTGAATTGATTCTTCGGACTGAAACTTGAGCTGTAAAACATATCGGGAAAATCTGAAGGGGTCAGAGCAATCGAGAGTTTGATTTGAGGCGGAAAAAAGGCCATAAACATCGTATGTAGGTACGTACAAGGAAATCTTATCGAGTATAGGCTTCGGATTCCCGGGACATTGGCACCCTCGTTTCGATTGAATACATAAGATAAGAAGAAGAGAAGCTTTTGCTGCCGGATGCACAGCGCGAGTTTTAAGATACCGAATAGGAAATACCTGTGCAGGAAGCGAACGACTATCATTCAAGACTTCCGCTATTTTCTCATCGAGATTAAACACGGATAAGATTTATCCCGAGGTACTTACTTACGATTTCGTATAAACGTTGGAAAAACCGATACGTATGTGTTTCGGCATTCGAACGATTCGTAATCTGAGATGAAAGAAAAGAAAAGAAATGAAAGAAAAATAAGGGGACCAGTACAGCGACTTTTCGAGAAATTATCATATCCCGAAATGAATTTATTTCATCACCAAAGTTCATTTCACATCAAAATATTTTATCTTTTTCCAAATCATGTGTCGTAAGGATTTTAGAGCACCGTTGGACCGATTCAGGTCATCTTGGATTCATTTTCTTCAGAAAACAAATCCTCATCATGTGAATGTAGGAATTTTGAAAATTTTTCGTTTTGGCCAAGTTATTTAAGAAATGAGTGATAATAATTTTTGCAAATTTGGTAAATTGATCATAACTTATGACATAATTTTTCATTTTAAAATCCCCACATTCACAAGATGAGGAATGGTTCACCGGAGAAAATGAGACGTCAAGAGATTGAATTGGACCAACGGTGCGCCAAAATCCTTACGACACATGATTTGGAAAAAGAAAAATATTTCGATGTGAAATGAACTTGGGGTATGAAATAAATTGATTTCGGACTATGACAATTTATCGAAAAGTCGCTGTACTGGTCCCCTCAAATCAAATTAGCAATTTGAGCGATAGGATAGAAAATTTTCAAGCACGTGGCTCGCGATATTTCGGCGCAATAAATTCACCGATAAATATAGCAATTTCGAAGAGAAAGAAATCTAAAGAGGGACGCTCTTTTTTTTCTATCTTTCTTTTTTTTATATTCTCATTCGAAAAACGTCGGCTGGGTTTAGCGTATTCATAAATTTTAGATTAGCGATGAATATTTCGCCCAGTTGGGGCTCCAATCTGCAAGCTGTCGAAGCTTTTCATGATTGATGGTATTTGAGAAATCCGTATCTCTCTCTCTCTCTTTCTCTTTCTCGGTACTTTCTCCCATTCTCGTCTTCTCGTTTTCAAATGATCGCCGAAATCAAGCACAGCTGTGCATCAATGAAGTGTAATTATGAGCTTCTTCGTCTTTTTCTTCTTCTTCTTCTTCTTTCCTTCGGTTTTGACGATTCCCTATACTCAGCTACCTACCCCGCAGAGACCCGTCGAATAAAAGGGGAGCTTGAAACAAGCTCGGAAATCTGTTCAATAAAAGTTTAACGAACTGTACCTACCTACCAAGGTACAACTCTAAAGTACCCGCCTATTTGGGGACTGCGAACGCTGTTACTGTGAAAAAAAATCTCGCAAGCTCGACCGAGGGTCGAGTTCGACATTTTTTCCTCATTAAGGTAATTACGCGATTTCAAGAAAATTGGCACATTATTAAACGGGGGAAACAAGAAAAAAAAAAAAATAAAATAAAATAAAGAAACCGGAATTATATCGCCCCGTGGCATTATATTTCTCTTATCATATAAAGTGTCAGTGGCAACCGCGGTCGCAGGACTAACTTCCGCACTGGGCAACACATATACACACACACACACACACACACCCCCGTTGTCATACTTCAACCCGTCATTCCCAAGCAGAGTCCGCCCTTTCCTGGTAAGCAGACGTGGTTTCAGTTACGCAAATTCTGTACGTGTCATTATATCCCGTTGACTACCCGTATGGGCCGGATCACGAACCGCATGCGAACTTTTGTCTCTTCTCTATAGCCCGATCGAATCGAGATAATCGATTTTTTGCCGAAGATGAACAAAGGGCGAAGAGCGATAATAATTCGGGGCTTTAGCTTTTCCCCTCGTGGTGAAAAGCGTTGAAAAAAAGAAAATCCCAATTTTCGTCATGAAAAGGGCATAATTTTCACCCTGTTTGCAATCTGCTGCAGCTTCTAGGAAAAGTTAATAGGTACGGACTTTTTTGATTCGGCTGAGGCGGTCTTTTGAAATCTGACTCTGCGTTCGTGGTACCGTACTAACAACTAAACGACATACCTGTATGAATGTACAGAACCTAGCTACTTTATTATTAAACGAAACGTGAAAGAAAAGAAAAAGAGAAAAAAAAAAAATGAAAATGAAAATAAAAGATCTAAGAACCGGGAAAATTCCGTGAACTAACATTTATCGAAGGTAGATAAATGAGCCAGCGCACGTCGACGAGAATCATGATAAAGGTAAAATTTTAAAAAGCTCGAGTAAGATTCGCGTTCACCTGCAGCGGAGTAACCGCGGAATGAATCGCCTCCAGGGTATATATGTATAAAAGGGTGAATAAAGTTCAAAAAATGTTCTATAAAGTTTCTTTGTTCTTTTACACTTTCAACACGTTCAGATTTTATACCATATAGGTATTAATGAATTTTTCATTTTTCATGTTTCATTTTTTTAAATTTCTTTCTCCCTTTCTCTTTCGTAACAACAATTATCATTCACTCGCGTCGTTTTAATTATTCTCCGAACTTGCGTTTGAAGAGCGAATTTTCTACGAGATATATATATACAGGATAAGGGTTAATACAACACGCGTCGGGGCTCACGATTTGCGTCAAGTCGTCGTTAGAATATTTAATTAGACCCACGGTCGAAGCTGACATCAAAGAAGAATGAGCCAAGTATAAGGACCCAGCTCTGGAGTTTAGAGGCAAATATTTTGCTTACCGTTAAAGGAGCTGACGACTTCCGTCTGGAAAATAAGAAGAAAAATATATATTTTTATGTATACAGGTACGTACATATATTAACATCGTTTTAGTATATACGAGGAAAGCTGTCGAAGCGAAAGCTTCAATTTTCAATTATATTAACGGATGATCGAATTTACGGAAGACTTGAATGTTTTTTTTTTTTTTCTTTTTTTACTGCATCAGGATCGATCGTCTCTTCTCTCTTTCCCTCTAATTCTGTGATATGAAAGAATTTTGAAAAATAAAATAAAAATAAAATAAAAATATTTTTATCTCATTTTCTTCCGCTTTTCGTTTCACATGTCGCCCAGTTCTGAAACACCCCCGAAGCGACGTGTAGTGTAGTAGGTATATATGTAGGTACGAAACCAGCAGACTCTTTGCTTGGTAGAAATTCTATTTAGTTTACGATTTAGGAAAAGTATTTTTCCCTCGACGCGACGCGACGCGACGCGACGCGACGCTACGGTACGAAATTGGAGCAAGATTCAATAAAACGACAAGTTTAAGAATGAACTTTTCTCCATTACTTTACCGACCTCATAAAACTTGCCCTGAATATTTCCACCCCCCCGATAAACCATTCGCAAGGCACTTTCTGTTCAGCCCTTAGAGGACGCGTAGTCTTCTTCCTTATCTTTTCCCCCTTTCGATCTTATCACATCTTTATCTCTAGTTAATTTTCATCGCGAATATCGTATCGAACTCGAGAGCTCTGGAAAAACATTTCCGGGAACTAAACGCATTGCAGTTTGTCACAATTTCTGCCGTAATAATCCCGCCCCGGAAATGTCAACAACGTTGGATGAATAAAGGGCGGGAAAATTCAGCTCGCTTCCTAATAATTCCTAGATTATTTGTAATTCCGGTAAAATCCAATCACGAAAAGCGAAAAGGGAGAAATGAGAGGGCCATGCTAATGGCGAATGGCGAATGGCGAATGGGCTTGCCCGCGCAGCAGAGTTCGTGGAATAAATGATCAACTATGAATATTAATACAGGAGCGAAAGCCCCACACCTTTACGACGCGGAAGTCTAACCACGAACCAGGGTGAAGCACGGATTCGACGATCTGGTGTTATGGGCTTCTTCCCAAACGACCAAACGCCACGCAAACGCCAACTCTCTATCGTTATACCTGCACCATATACGTATACTTGTGTATACGTATATCAATTCCGAGGGAGAAACGGAATGGATACGAGAAACCAACGATAAATATCAATTTGGGGACAGCGTTTTACTCAAATTAAGATTCGTGATTCAACTATTTATGGGATTCATTCTCCGAACATTGCAGAATTCATACGAAACCAGACCATGCAACTAGGTGTTCGCTCGGGATCATTCCCCAATTTTATTATCAGCCTTGAATCGCAGAGAAAATTGATTCCAGGGTGCAGCTGCAGGCTGCTGATATGCAGGATATGCGATTCGACCAAAATCGTTAAATGATTCCTTCCAAATTTGAAAAAGTTTTCGGGAACTATAGAACCCAATTTCTGGCGCATGCAGGACAAATTTTCAAACCCATTCAATCATTCGGCATCCTGATCCCCGCATATATCACGGTATTGACACAATTTGGGGTGTAACACATCCCAGGTGAGTATTCGCACGTAGTTTTTTTTTTTTAGAACGTGAGATCCGGAGGGTTCAAACCTTTTTTTTTTTTTTTTCACACACGGTAGTGCCTACCTATATCAATCGTCAATTTTTCACGGGAAAATTGCAGAATGATTAGTCGAAACGTGATCACATTTTCCGAGGAAATGAACATTTTCTCTCACGTATACCTTACCTCGTTTCTTTCTGCATGTCGAGGTGTGAAAGATGTAATTTTAAATTATAACGAGATAAAAGTACATACCGCCGTGTTATCCCGCAGGTGTTTGATCGATGATGATGAAATGAAATTTTCTGCACGTTCGTCGGAGTCGCCTGTGAATTTCCGAGCCTTTCGAACCCCATTCCGTAATGGTGCGAGTACGTGTAACCTACATTTACGCACATTATACCTACATATATGCAATTTTTACCTCGCGCGCCTCAGGGGGTAAAATTTTATCTCAAGTCTCTAAATTTTCGCGCACCCTGTGCCTCTACCTACCCACCTTGTAGCCGCAAAGTGCTTTTTAGATTCTATGCCTCGAGTGCAGAGCTGAGCGTAAGTGCGTACGAGCATTTAGCCAATTTCTCACCGATTCAGACCAGAAATCAATATTCTGCAAGTACTACCCCTACAGAGGTATGAAGGAAGAGTGGTACTGATGAGTGATTGAAATTTAATAGAAGCCGCTGAACTCCACGTTGTAGATGCTTTGTGGCCCGGTATCGTTTTTCTCGTTTTTCCCATAATCGTACGATTTTTATAACTTCATTGTGCGCGGGTATGATAATAAAATATCGCAATTTCAACTTTCCGGGGGCTTGCAGTGAGGCTCGCTTGAAAAATATTAAAAATTAGTAGCACATAAGTGCAAAGAGTGGCTTCCAATAATTTAAACATAAAATTGTCGAAGATGCTTTCAGCGATTTTTCAAGACTGAAAGCCTGCGAGTTTTTTTTTTCATGAATTATTTTCCACGCGACTTCTTTTTGAGGGTAGAATTATATTAGAAAGAGAACGGAGGAGGTGCGGACGGAAAGAAAATTGATGATAATTTTTAATAAGAAACTTCGTTTCGGTTGGGAATTTAATTTTCGCGTTAAAATATCGTTTCTCTATATCGAATATAGGTGCATACATGCATTTTCGAGAGAATTATTATCCGGAAGTAATTCGCGACGACTCGTATGTCTGAAGGTAGGTACTGCGGGAAATAACCATCATATTTCCCAAAAGGTTTGTAGAATAATTTTTAGCGTTAGGCGCAGTGCCCCGAGGGAAATATAATATTGAAACGCTAATGTTGAATTATACGAGCCTATACTAATATAGTTGTTAGAGAGCGCATTCTGCATATGGGAAATTCAATTGTTTAATAATATTAAAAATAATAATATTCAGATAATTTTGAAAAATAATGAAAAAGTAGCTGAAAAAAAGACATATAATGGAAAAAAAAAAAGAAAAAAACCAGACATCATAAAAGGCGCAGGAAGAAGAACAGATGAAAAAAACTAACAACACATATACTACCTTCGCACTGCACGAGAATAATTACGCCCTCATCAACCGTCTAGCCCTTCTTTTCATACTTTTTATAATTATCCCTCGACTTCGGGTTTAACGTACCTCGGTAATGGTCAGAGGAAGGGAATGTACATTCCCTCCCGCTGTTATTTTTCTTTCGCTCGGGCGGGAGGGAATGTGCTACACAGCGCCGTTCCCAATCGGATCGACGTGCACCAAAGAAGGCCCGTTTCGTGCCCTTATTATGAAAAATACAGTGTGCAATTCGCTACTTTCCCTCCCTAGGTGAGTAATATACTATTTTCTAGCTCCTATCGCGAAAATCGTTATTTTAGGTAATTTGATAGATTTCTGGGGTCGGATCTGAGGCGGAAAAAAAATGTCGATTAATTTCGGCACACCCTTATGTAGATATGTATTTCCCCGTCATACGGGGGCCCGCAAACTTTCGATAATTGAATACACGGAATTCACCTCGCCAAGTATAGGGTCTGATAACAGGTGTAAATTCATTACGGGGCTTTCCCTAATTGGTTTAAACGGCAGAAACAGAGGGGCGACGAATTGTCTGAGGCAGTCGTAATTAATCACATTGGTATTAATAATTGTATCCAGCTTTGGGTTTACCGCGATTTAAGTACTTCCGGTATTTATAATTGGTATAGTATAGAAATTATAATCGACGATTTTCGAACATTAAATTCGTGATTTCCGCGCGCTAAACTATTGATTATAATTCACTCGTTTCAATCGGTGTGTTGAAAATTGCTTGAAACTATATTTTGATCCGCATGATTATTATTATTATTATTATTTTTTATCAATTTCATGTACTACGTGTTCCCAACAATTTGTTGTTTTAAAACTGAATACCAATCAAATAGGGGCCGGTAAAAAATAAAAATAAAAATGAAAATGAAAATAAAATCCCAATTTGTTTCCTGTTTGCTATTGGATTTCACCATCAACGTAACACCACGCCGATAAACCGCTTCTGCGGAGGCACTGATTTCGGTAAACTTTGATTGAAAATAAAATATTCAAAAATATTTCTACCAGATTTTATAATTCCGAATGTCAATGAATTTTTTCAGATTCAATGCCTTGACATTCATAAGCCTGCAGTTTTATAGGTCAACACCTACAAGGTAGGATATCTATAAGGTAGGATTTCTCCTGGGAAAGGATGAGGTCTTTTTGGGTTCGATGATCACGGATGAAATTAATTTTCCCATTTGACAGATCCGACCTTTTGATACAGCCTCAAGTGATCTCTTCAGATCTTTCCTCATTTGCGCCGATCTAGTAGCTTTTACTATCGGCAAGTAGGCAGGTAGGTAGGTAGGTAGGTGGGTATCGATATCGGAAAACGGTTCGGTGCTAATTGCCTCCTCTATTTCACACTTTCGAGTTTATCGGTTTTCCACAGAAGACGAGTAAAGGGCTAAGACCACAAACGAGGTAAAATGGCTTGATAATAGCTGGTGAGGCGGAGGCGAAACATTAGTTATAATACCTACTATCCGATTAAATGAAATTACCTACTACAAACAATAGTTAGGGTATACTGCAGGTTTTCTCTACCGCTGCTGTAGGAGATAGGTGGGTGTACACCTACCCATCTACCTGTACTTAAATTTAAATACACCTCGTTGATTCTTATTGTTATAGTAAGTGCTGCAGCTCTGACTCTTCTCGGGTGAACGACAAGAATTAAATAATAATAATAATTATACCATGATTGGTATCATCATCGTGGAAATCATCTTTCATAATGAATTCGTTATTGTTCTCAAAGAGGAAAGTAAACAGATATATATGGGGTATTCTACGTGAACCGGATCGGTTTTTGGCCGGAGGTCATCGAATTTGACGACAATGCAGATTCACATTCCTGTTTACTACATGAGATGTCCCCAACAGTTACAGAGCATGAAACCAATTGGTTAAATTTATATCGCTGTCATAATTATGCCAAAAATTTAATCACTACATTTTCAACTCCACTTATCTCAGCCATGCATGAACAAAATCATAACTTCCCATAGTGCATTCTACGCGCATAAATGAGCTCTTTCGAAACATGTAGCACGCCAATTATTTTTGAAATTCTTAAACATGTAAAACTTTGGAAATATGCGATTTCTTTGTTCTTCTACTTCGAGGGTCTAACCAATTGCCCTGAAATTTTCACCGAAATTACTTCGAGGCGGCACTAAGAAGTGATCAAAATTTCAGCCTCCCGTTTTTCTTCTTTTTTTTTCCAAAAATCGGCGAAGCATGTAAAACTTGGGAAAAATGTGTTTCCATTTTTTTTCTACTTGAAGGGTCTAATGGATTGCCTGGAAATTTTCAACGAAATTACTTCGAAGTGCCACGAAGAAGTGGTAAAATTTCCAGCCTCCCGTTTTTTCCTTTTTTCTTGCCAAAAACCGATCCGGTTCACGTGGAATACCCCATACATGTCTGCGGTTCCAAGAGGGATTGCATTTGTACTATTAAGTAGAGACTGCATACGATTGTACAAGACCAAAGACCAGAGTAGGTACTGGTTTCTCACAGTATGAAGTATCCTTGGAGTTTGCTTAGCCAGGATTATATCTCCTTGAACGTATTAACTGAGAGCTAGTTCGCTCAGTCGTCCTAGCAAAGGGCTTAGAACCGCGAAGCTGTGTTACACCAAAAGAGATCAACATAGTTTCCAGTTCTATGAGAGTCTTGGGTCGGTTGAATCTCCCGCAGATTATACAATCTCAGTTTTATTGTAGCTTCCAACCTATGGCAGCAGAGGTTCGCTAAACCTTGAAACTACATTAAATTCAGCATACCTAAGCGTTGTCCTTGTTCAGTATAAGCTGATTGCAGTGTTTCGCAGAGCTTCATTTCCCAGGGTTCAAAGAAAAAAGAAAAAAGGCAAAAGAAATCAGAAAAAGGAAAAAAAATCTCCATAAAATCTTTGAAATTGCTCACTGATCTTCGCATATGGTATAATAAGTACCCATACTTTTTATTTCAAAGAACAATGGTATGCCGGAAATAAGACTACGTGGGGGACATTCATATTGATGAACATGTGTAAAAACGTTGGATTTTCCCAGTCGAAAAAGGATGTTTTTTTTTTCTTTCTTTTTTCTTTTTTTTACCCTCGGTATAAACTGTATGGTTTGAGTTTCTTTGCTCCTTTGCCTTTTCGCCCACGAGGGAATTCGACGAGATCCTTTTGCTGCAGGGTCCTTTGGACTGTTACAATTCTGAGACGCGAGTTTTCGGAGACAAGTGAAGGAAGATAAGGGAAGTTTCTTAGCCCGTAAGGAATTCGAGAATTGCAGTAGGTAGGTAGACGAACGTAACTAAGTTAAAGGATACGAGGAGAAGAGATGGCCGAAGTCTGAAAACGAGATCAGAAACCGCAAACTAAAACTAAAAGCAATATTCGCGCTTCCTTTGACTCGGAAAACTTTTCCACTTCCTGGTAAATATGTTATATCAAAAATTCTCCTACTACAATATAAGAAAATACGAAGTGAAACACAACACAACGGATTCACGCTGATCAGATTTAATTTTTCATAATACGTGCATGAAATTAGACTTCTTTCTTGCTTGTTGGGCGTGGGGGAAATACGTGTTTCGAACGTGAGTACCGAGCGGGAGAAAAAGTACTTTCTCTCCCGCTGAGGCGGGAGGGAATAGTATATTGTGCAACTAGGGGGGTAAGATGAAGGGTTTAAGCTGAAGAAGTATTTGTTTAAAATTCTCGCAATCATTTCTCGTAAAATAAGTTTGAAATGTTGTTTTTATTTTATTATCAGTGCTGAATCGATGATATCCTTTGTTTTTCCGAGTGTAACGCGTGGACGAGGACTATAGGATAGTTTTCCGTAAATAAAACACTTTCGAAACTCCTTCCCTAGCCACTCCATCCTCTTTCATGATTTATAGGATAAACCCGTAGCACGCAGACTCCTCGACACGTAGCGGAGCCTTTTTATGAAAAATGTCTTTGTCCGATGGTTCACTTTATCGCCTGGATCGATACAGCTTCCTCTTCGCTCGTTGAATATCAGAGAAAGCCAATCGAACCAAAGGGTTGTAAGATGAATGGGTGCGTCTGTTAAAACCAAAAAAAAAAATTGATTTCGCGACCGTGTTTGTTTCCCTTTAACACCGTGGGTATTAATATTCCACTTCATCACATCGTTACATCTTCGATCATCATGGTTCAATTTTCATTTTATTCATAAAAACCGGGATGCTGCATGCATCACAGATCCAGAGGAGATCATCTCTCTATGGTTCAAAATTAAAGCCAATCTTGATACAGGTAATGCCTGCAGATGAAATACTATTTGAAAGTTCTAATACCGAAAAAGCGATACTTTATACTGGCTAGTCGCCAAAACAATTTTCTGCTCTCTTTTTGCATCGGCTTTAACGCCTCCATGGGCATTTATCCAATGCACCAAAGGTTTGCATTGGTTTACGGCCGGTCCACACGTCTACGAAAAGAAAAAGCGAGCGAAGAGTGTTGACGATGAAGACAGGTTGGAAAGCCTTAAATGTTCTAAACTGGGCGAAGATTTGGTCGGAAAACTTGGACTCTGAATTTTCTTTTTCTGCCCCTCAGAAACGACGTTCCTTAAGGACTTAACAAAGTGGTTGAAAAATGTGCGTCCAAGTTTCGCGCAGTTTTAAAATATATCGAGCCACTGATCACTTGGGTAACTTCCACCTCCCTTATCCCCGTGACTCCGAAACCACGACTAGGGGGGAATACACCTACTCTGTAAAATTGGGGTGTATCTCATGCTGCCTACTTTTGAGGATACTTTAGTCAATCTCGGCATAGTTTCAGAAGTGGAAGATAAGTATCGGGCGAGGATAAGGGAGCGATCCTCTTCACTGGAGAAAAAATTACCTCTCTTCTCTCCTATTCTCTTCTTATTCTCTAGACGAAGAAGAGGGAAGAGGATTTCGGATGACGAAGGGTTGCCCAAAAGGGATATGATGCTGCCGCGATCTCTGCGCGCACTGTTTACTCCATTAAACGCGATGTGGTGAAAGCTGGCAGTTCAACGACTCCTATCTTCTTCATGTCGAGGAGAGAACATTTACTTTGGCTGATTCCACAGAACTGTGTATTGTGGCCCGAGTCCCACATCCAGACTGGCGAATACATGCGGTTACCATAACAGATAACTTTGGGATCCGAGTTCCTGGGTAATAGACGAGAAGGGGGAGACCCTTTTCAAACAACCCTTGACCTCTTCTTGCGCATGGTAACGAGCCGGACAGAGAGAGAGAGAGAAAGAGAGAGAGAGAGAGAGATGGGTGAACTTTCGGGGATTATTGTTATCAATTGTTCAACAGGAGATGATTGTTTTAACCCTGCGGGAGAGACAGGGATGGATTTTAGATGATTACTTGACCTTTTGATAAGTGTCGACAGCTGTAAGGAGGATTAATCGTCAATTGATTAACCCCAATCAGGATAATCCGACCGAATCGTTCGAACTTTTGAACCGTTCGATAACTCTGATTACAACCAAACCTGGTGAATGTATATTTTCTTCAATTTTTTCTTTTTTCTCTATAGAATAATATCTTCCTCCGGTTATAGTGTATATATCACTTTTAATTGGTCGTTTGCCACATTCGTTTCAGATCTTTGGCCCATATCCTACTTCAATACCTGTTGTCAAAGAATACGCTTAATAAAAGATGACGCACTGAGTATATAGAGTCCCGTTAAATTTATGAGGGTCTTTTCTTCTCGCCCGATACCGAAAACCCAACTAATCTTCATTTCACCTCTTTTCTCTATTTCCAAGTCCGGCCAATTTTTCACCCTCGACGTTCTCCCTCTGACCCCATCTTCGATTCACACGTAGAAAAGTTTCTCTTTATTCTTTTCCTAGTACATACATACCTATACTGCCACAAGCTTATACTCACGATGACCAACTATATAGGTTCTATCAAATTGGTCAGATTTTTGGAAAAACTTTGGCCATATTTCAATACGCAATGAAAGATGAGATCGATTTTTTATTATTGCCAGGAAATGCTGACGTAGGTATTATACATACACATTTCTATGTAGGTACATACATACCGCAATATGATCGGGTCTCGTTACTTTCCAGAGGAATAATGTACCGTATCATCTTCCTATATTAAATTGTTTATTTTTCCTTTTTTTTTATTCTTTATGGAATACGAGGATGTAATTGCGGATTGTTTTCGCAACGTGAAAGGGTAATTAGCGTTCTCTTCTTTTCTTATTTTTAAAGACGTCTAGAATAACCAACTTTACTCTACCCCGCATATAAGTCCGACTTCGTATTTCCCCGTTGTAATTGAAGAGGATGCGCGGCAGCTAGGGTGCAGGTTGATTCCAAAAGGAATAAGCAGTCAATGTCTTAGCGGGATATTCATTTAATTAAAACCGAAGACAAAGTCTCGTTGAATTTGGAAGCAAATTTTAATTACCCGCTGACGGGTTAGGTAATACCGTAATAGGGGTTGAGAGATCCTTAATGGACAAACTTGAAATTAGTTCTCTTTTTAGATTCTTCTTTTCTTTCCCTTTTTGTTTATTTTCCGCCTTTTCCGGGCTTTTTTTTTTCCTTTCTGTTCTTCTATTCTGCAGGTTGTTATTTTTTCGCGGACTAAAATCATTGGATATCTCGTTTGAAGTGGTGAAGGTTGAAACTAATCAAAAAAGGAGAAGAAGAAGAAGAAGAAGAAGAAAAAAAAGAAATAGACCAAATTACGAAAAAGATCGTATCCGACTTCTCAAGACGTTTAAAAGTCGTTTCATCCAAAACGAAATAGCCCCTTCTCCCTCAACCACTCTTATAATAGAGAATCCTAATCGCGATGAGTTGAAGCGAATCGCTTTGTTGAAAGCCATAATGAAATAATTGCATTTCTTCTCGATTACTGCGAAGTCCTTTTTCAAGCAGAGTATTTTACTCATTTGGAACACTCATTCGCCGGGTCAGAATTTGTTTTTTAAATTATGAATTGGCCGTCCTGACGCGGGATCAGCCATCTTCAGAATTACAATACGCGTTGATATCCGCATTGTTATAAGTGTAATGGTTCGCCGGATATCACTGAGAGGAAGAGAAATAATCGAGAACCCTTTACAAAAAAAAAAAACAAAAAAAAGAAAAAGGAAAGGAAAAATAAGGAGAAGGGAAACTCTCGAAGGATCGGTTCCCAGCTCTCAAGAGCTGATGAGATACTGGCGACTTCTATGTCCTGTCTTCTCTCTGCGGTGGTTTCTCCGCTCCGAACACTCGGAACTTTGGTATTTGCCCTTTGATCTTCAGACTACTTCCGCAAACAAAAAGGGTAGGTACAGAAAGTTAAAAGAACCCCAATAATCAAGCGAAGCCTGATTCTTCAAGGTATAATTATTTCGCCTAACATCCTGATTGAGATTCAAACGCCGTTTTTTTTTTCTTCTTTTTTTTTTGTTGTAATCCTGTTTTCGCGAAGGGAAAGTTCGACAAAAGCAAAAAGTACCCCACGAAACGAGCGTAATTTCCTACACGTCGAGTGGAAGGGAATTTCCTTTTTTTTATTTTTTATTTTATTTTATTTTATTTTTTTGCTTAAAAACGCTTGTCTTTCTCACCTACCCTAATCTCCATCTGCCCGGAGAAGGGTGCGGGAGAATTAGCTTTGAATACGTAATTGCGCTAGAGTCTGTTAAAATGAAACTCGGCACTAAAATGCAGAATACCTACTGCATGTGTGGAAACAGGATCTTCGGAAGTTTTTCATTTCCTTATTTGTGAAGAGATTGCATTTTGGGGGATTCGGAAAATTCGGAAAATTCACATATTTTTCCTATTTTTATTCCGCGAAAAACCGCGAGACATGGACCTTTTGCGGTTTATGAGACACGCGAGGTCCGAATGCGGTTGTCAAGGCTCCCGGTCGAAATCTAGACCACACGAATCTCTTATGGTGACGTGTCGGCTATAACTCTAAGAAAATACTTGCCCGTTGGCAGGTGTAATATGAGCTTACGTTAACGCCATCTGCGCTCACCCCCAAACCCCGATTCCAGGTCGGAGAGTGCGTCTTTGCGACGTCTTTGCGTCTTCGTGCCTTTAGTCTTAATGATATCATTCTCACGCCTGGGGCGCAGATGTGCTAATTCGAAAGGATTTATGTATCCTTTTGACTGCTAAGAGGGTACCGAGTAGTACACCTCAGAAAGGGGTATTTTTCCAAGACCTTGCAGTCTACCCCAAAGGAATACTCGACGGAATACCTCGAAAGGAATACTGCGCACATCGCGAATACTCTACTTTACGCACTAGTCATTTTTTCGTAGGTTGAGTTGCAAAAAATATCCGTCTCGTGTCATTTGGGCACTTGCTGCGACCGACACTCCCGTCGGATATTGCCCACTTTCCGCACTTGTATCACAATATACTATTTCGACACAGGAAACCTGAAAAATTGCTCTTTCTATGTAACTTTTCAACCAGATGCTGAATGCTGCTGAGGCATTCCGGGCGCGTCCTGTCTGTCTGCAACGAGCACAGAAGCTTCTACGTCTCTCCCATATAACTGTATTTAAATATAAGTGGAATTGGGGCGTAGGATGCATGTAAATAAGCCCTAAGTGTGCATTGAGGTATATATATACGGTTAGAATCTAATGCCTTTGAGTTCGTGTGGCACTATACGTAAAAGCAACGAGGAGCGTCATACCTAGTCGATGGTTTATATCCTGACAAGCAGAGCACTTAATTTGGGTTTCCTTTTGCGGTGGTTTTAACAAATTTCGGTATAATCATGGTATATGTAATTGGATATACATATCGCAAAAATATGAGATGAGAGGATCGGCGTTGAAATATTATCCGGATAAAATGAATTCCTTTGAAGGCTTGAAACTTGGAAATTAAAATCGTACTACCATCTTCGTCTGATTGTGAATAAGAGGCTTGGGCATTATCTCAAAGGAGGTAGGTAGGTACCTACTCCGCCTGGTGCTTGCAGTAGACAGAACAATTGAGAGAGTCTCCTTGGTCCTTAGTCGACTTAGTCGGTATACCGAAGAAATCAAATATCATTGGAATTCGCGAATAGAATAAAGGAGGAGCTGCCATAAGATGAAATTAAAGTTTCATCGAAGTTCTTCGCTTCAACTGACCCGAAAGTTTGTCATTAGAAAACATTCTTATTTACTATATATATCTCGGAGCCCAAAAGATCCTGAGAGATCCTCTTTCGAACAATTCGGGACAAAATTCACCATAAACTCACCCTCTGTGCTTTTATTTCATCAAATAATCATATTGTATCCCGCTGTTTCACACGGACTTGAAAATATGCCCGAATTCGCGACGGTAAAAAGATTTTATTTTCCTAAAATTTTCCCATACATACTACCTATACCTATACGTCGTATCAGTACTAAGATAGGATCACCCGTGGATATATTCTCAAGATGCTCGCGGGAAGACCCGTGAAAGACCCGTAGGATGTGCTACATCAGAGGTTGCCTAGGGCGACAAAGACTATTGTCTCTTTTTGCTGAGGAAGGAGAGCGGGTGATAAAATGAGGAAAATAAAGGGAGAGGGAAGAAAGAAGAGACGTACTGGCACGGGGCAAATTGAAAGAATCAAAGAAACAGAGATAATGATTAAGGGAGGACAAAGGCTGACTCTTCCTCATCTGAGGCTGGTGGGTATCACACAGTATTACCACAGCTGGTGCGAATCTAATGGGATGAATTAAAAGGCGAAAACGTACATCGTGAGATTACTTGCCATTCAACGTCGTCGGTCCTTTGGGTTTCCATTGTCACTCCTTTTATGGAATTAATAATTTTCGCAAGATTTTTTCATCATTTCATTATACTAAAGCTCCGCGTTTCACTGCGCGGGGAAAATTGATTCGAGCTTATATGGAATATCAATTCGCGTATTTCGGGGGTGAAAAAACGCGGGGAATATATATTTAGGACGGATATTTGCGAGCGGATGAACAAACGAATTGAAAATTTCAACATTTCGATATGAAATTGCCGTAATAATACCGGGATTGCTGTTAAAATAGTTAATCACGCAAACTTTGGCGAAAGCACCTATATAGCTTCTACGTTCAGTGATTTAATATTATTTTACATTTCGACTGCATCCTGCATAAGGTGAAAAACTATTTTCACCATGAAAATTATTCATTTTTATAAAAATCTAACGAATTTCATTGACGATAAAATTTGGCAAACTGTTGCCGCCAGTGAATTATACTTTACCCGGGAATATATTTTTGGCGACAAAAAATATGCTATAAATTATTCAATAAGGAGCTTTTATCATGAAAGTATAAGGTTTTAAGGATGCGGGAGAAAATCAAGGCTTAGATAGTCAAGAAATGTAGGCGGTAATCAAACAATTAGGTATTCAAGGTAAATTAATATTGCGAAGGGGTAGGTTGGTCGGTTTAGTTAGAGAAACCCGGGGGCGAATCTTTAGGGAGTAAAATTTTTCCGTGATCCCATACCTTAGCTCGCTAGTCACGTTTACCCCCTCCTCGCCCCCGTATAAGATATTTATTATCCCATTTAAATTTGCATTGAAAAATTGGCCAAAGTTTTACCACGCGATAACGCGAACTTTATGCGATAAATTTTCAAGACTTACCTACTCGATAAGGGTCTTCTGTGTAAACGCGTCAGCTACCTCCTCGGACCCCTTTAGGGGTTCACGGGGATTAGCGCCGAGTTTTCATCAGATCTCGGAAATAATATTTCGGATAATTTGAAAATTCCGAAGACTACGTAAGAAATATAAGAATAATTCTGGTTCTGATTCTGCAAAGGAATGAATACCTACCCGATATTCGCTATGACATCGTTCCGAACTCGTTTTCCAATTGATTAGAAATAAATGATTACCCATGCAGGGTAGGTATACGCAATGTCTTTTGTCTCTGTTACCTACTCGTCAGTTCAAATATGTGTACACAGGTGGTATAGGTACGTGAAATCTCTAGTGTGATGCGAGAGTTTGAATTGTGACAGAAAGCATTGTGGGTCTACGTATATCAGGTCTGAGGTTACCACAGTTATAGTTAGAATTCGTCGAATGGGATGGGAGATTGTCAGTTCAATCAACAGAGAAGTGATAATCAATAGACACTCGAGAAGCAATCGCGGTAGCGATACGAATTGACAAGGAAGATTGTGTATCGAGGAAAAGCAGAAAAGAGAAGAGAAGAAAAGAGAAAAGAGAAAAGATAAAAGATGAAGAGAAAAAAAAGAGAAGATAAAAATGATCTCGCAATTTATTATTTGTATAGAGAAACTCCGCGGGTTCGATTCGATCGGCATCGTTGTTAATAACAGAATAAATTCAAACCACGCGGTAATACAATCATCACTCATCAGTAATTAATATCTACCCCGAACAAATACCTACGTTATATCAATTTATAGATATCGACAAAAATATATGTGTACATAAAAAAAATGAAAAAAAATCAGAGATCGCAAAGTAATTTCACTTTTTATCTTACCGGTGATAAAGAAGGAAAAAGAAAAAAAATAAAAAGGTAGGTATAGCTTTCGGTCGCGAAATGAAATTATCTCAGAAAATAAAAAACCGAATCGACCTGGGCCTGACCCTCGACCTCTCGGATTCCGTTCACGATTATTTATGTCATAGCTGCCCTATAGTAGCTCTGAAAAGGACTCGGGATTTTTTTTTTGCTTTTTTTTTCAAATTTTTCCAAAATTTTATGATTTACTTAGGATTTTTGAAAACGAACACGTCGTTGGCCGTATAATTCTGCAGAAATATGATAAATTTGATAAACTCTGATAGAATTAGAATTTTCTATGCCAGTCTTAGTCCTTAATTTTGTGTGTTAATAAAATCGAAAGAATATAGAGGACAGCTGACTGAAATTTGCTAATTGCAGGGTATTCGATTAACATCGGAGGTAGAACGTCGACATTTAATACAACCGGTCGATGTATAATACAACAGATGTGCAATTTTTACAGCAAAACATCGTCATCCTCGGGCGAGATACGTGATATCACTTCGACACATTGATGATGTATAATTAGTATAGTATATGTATTACGTCGTTATATCACGCGAAATCGCAAACATATTACAGTCATGTATGTTTATAAATGCTAAAAGTTACGTAGCTGCGTTTCCGGTCAATATCATCCGGTTTTATTTTTCACATCTAGGTGCTACCGCTGGGACTTAATTAACACCTAATTAGGCGACAGGTCCGAGCATGGATTAGTTGCTGTATAAAAAGTTCGTCAAAGAAAAAAAGAAAGAAAGAAAGAAAGAAAGAAAGAAAGAAGGAAAAAAAACAATTTAATTTATCCATAGAAATGGAATGAAATCTCGCACATAAAGTTCCTGGAATTCTATCGAAGTGATGCATGAAATTTCGTCAAATTCCACGAGATCCCGCGTGATACTTTTAGGAATTTAGAACTGATCAACCCCTCGGTGTCAAATTCCGTTTCATTTTTTGACGATCAGCTATATCTGCAAGCCTGAGGTGTTGATAGCAATCGATCGCATATAATATTATAAATAAATCGGTATATGTAAGCCTATCTAATGGTATCCGAAATTTCTCTCCGCACGTATTTAAGGTTTGAGGTTTTCTAAGCTGTGAAAGGTTTTTCCATGTGTCAAAGTGCCACTTGATATGGCTATGGGAGCGTCGATCAATCAATCGGGAAACTGTCAGGCGCGGACGTCTATTGAGCCCGTGGTTCTGCTACTAGAACGTAGGTATGTTTCGCAGATGCATGTATGTATGTACATTGTATACACACATGTAGGTATACACCAACGCAACGTTTAAAGCCAGGAGTCTAAGGGAGCGATAAGTTGCAGATATAGGTACCTCTTCAAAACAGCTCTCAAAAAATGTTGAGAACTATAAGCCAGGGCTTGTACACTCTGTTTCCGTGGAAGAGACTTGCGGAGGGTTTCGAATCCTCAAATCTTCCTAAGTCGCCATTTGAATAACGGCGTTTGCGCTTTTGCGGGGTTAGAGAGAAAAAAATAAAGTAAATAAATAAAAAATCTGGAGGAATATCGATTTGGCTTATGAAAATATTTCCGACGTGTAGAACTGCGGGCAGAATTGATCCGCAATATTTTTTCAAAAATTGGTAGAAGTGGAAGAAATCATATTCCATTTAAAGAGGGAGTTTTTTGATTTTCTGATTTTTTGATTTTTTCTCCAAACAAGTCACATCAAAGGGGTTTTGGTATTGCTTTGTGTTCTTCTCATAAATCGGAATTTCACGACTCTTTGGTCCATAAGTCCCTTCTTATTTTGCGATCTCCAACTTTTTACATCGCTTCCCTTTCTCGCCCTGGCCTTGTCAACGCTTCGTAAAATATTACTGCCTTTTCTCGCCCCCGCATGCCTCCGCCACCCTTCTCCTCCTCCTCCACCTCCACCTCCACCTCCTCCTCGACGACGAAGCGTTATTCTCTTGCAGGTTTTCGTGTTTCGGGTAAAATATACGTACTAGAGGGTTGAAAATGTGTAAACACGTGAAATAGGCCAAACGGGTTAGTCTTCGCTCTTTCACTTTCACAAAATAGAAAAAAAAAAACGAATCAAAAAAGAATACCGTCAAGATTTACCAGGGTAAGTGTATAACTTATCTTCACGCTCCGGTCCCTGATAAGAGAAATAATTCTCTAAAAATTTTCAGGTAAATACGATTTTCTATAAAAAATATTACACGGTTTGAGAAAAGAAATTTCTTGAAATTTTCTATACACAGAGTTTCGCACAACTTTGACTCTCTTAGACTCTCGGTTTAGCAGCTTTCTGTCTATTATAAGCTTCGTGAATAAGTTATACTTGGCGAGCTCAACCAACCTGCGCACTACTCCATATTCCTTCCTTCCCTCACTGCAGAAATGAAAAGTTGAGCACGAGACGAAGAATATCATACACCATACGTAAAACTTTCATCGGTTATCATTTTTAGATGAAATTTACCGATTTTTTGAAAGACGCTTTTTTTGCTACTTCTTTTGCTGTGAAAAGAGAATATATGCAGTTGCTAACACAGACGACCATGCGTGCTGACGATTTTACATACGACTGCATACTGAAGCACGTGTCTATATGATCGGAACCGTACTCGCAACTTGCAGGTATCGTTTTTCCCGCGAATCATTGAATCGTACGAATGAAACGAGATGAAAGAAGATGAAGAAATATCGAATCACGTACTATTCTACGGCAAAGGAGATATAAAATGATACCAACATGTTCGTCTGTACCAAAACTACGTACCTAGTTACTCGCTGATAAAAATTTCTATGATCGATTCAGACAAAACAGAAAAAAAAACGGAAAAATC
Organism: Tenthredo livida; assembly: GCA_963992785.1. Lineage (NCBI taxonomy): Eukaryota > Metazoa > Arthropoda > Insecta > Hymenoptera > Tenthredinidae > Tenthredo > Tenthredo livida. The sequence goes on from OZ023073.1 coordinate 10,825,155, forward strand.
GCTTCTATTGATTGACATATTTCATCAATTTTTTGGGTTTTATTTTCCCGTTATTTTTCCTTAAAAATGTGTAAATCTTCCATCTCTGGTACCCGCTCGTTCGTTCGCTACTTAAACCGTGTAATAAAGTCAGCCGGAAGTTCTTAGGTACCTACCTGTAGTTTCAACGTGATTAAAAGTTGGCTGAATCTCTTAGCGCGATACTATGGCTACGAAATAGAGGTACCTATAGTAATCACCGGAAGTTCATTGCGATCAAGTTATTTGTAGTTTTAAGCTTTACAGCCCTGTGAATAGCATGTAGTAGGTACCTAGAGATTTAATAAGATTTTAAACAGAAAATTAGGTATCATAAAACGTGAGTATACTCGAATGAATTTCGAATCGTTGTGTTTTCAAATTTGACTCTTTTTTTTATAATGATTTAGGAAATGAGATTGATCCATATTTATATGAATACGATATTCAAGCCGTAGCTAATTAACGAACACGAGTACACGTGCAACTTTCTACCCATGTTAATCGTATGTATAGTTAATTTTGAAAGAAGCTTAGGTAATAATTCGCAAATGAAACTGACGGAGCGTTACATCCGCTGTATAAGCTGCGTACATATAATATATATATTTACATATCTACATATATATAGGCATGATGTATGTTAATTAATGGAAGAATGGCCATAAGCCCGGTTCAAAATTCCCCCGTGTATCCCATATTATTTTCAAGGGGGTAAAATTTTCTAATTACATTTATATTATTTATTTAAATTTATATAAATTCATATTGTACCTATAACGTACATATTTTAAAGTCGAATAAAATCCAAGATATATTATAATGCGAGGATATAAGAGAAATTTTCTTCTCCTGCAGGATATAACTCAGGTAGCTATCTACAGATATGCGGTTCATAGTTTAAGTGGCAGTCGAGGCCCACCCAAAAATTGATGTAAGACTGAATTTTACGCTCTGTGATTCTGATGTATAAAAGATGAAAAATGTATTACTGCCAGAGATATATTTGATCCGCAGAATGTTAAATCACCCACCGCGAAAAGAAAGATTTTCTTATTTTCTCCAAACTCTCTCTCATCTCTCTCTCTCTCTCTCTCATCTCTCGGATTTTATTCACGATTTTAAACGGAATAACTACAACAACACTTGTTCGCTTGTTACCACACCGCGATACCAGTTATACACCCATAAACGCAGTTACGTGATTTAATTCGCGGCATATTAGTTCGACTACGCGTAAAGTGCGGTTTACAGACAATTTTCGTGGGCGGCAGAGCGATGCGCAGTGTCTATATCAGGCTTCGCCAAAACGGAGTAACTGCACCGCAAAAGTCTCTAGATTTACCGAAAATAATTAATTTATTAATTCATCTGAGATTTCGAACATGAATTGCGCATGTTAATCAAATGAAAAATGAAATAATCTTTTCTCTGATATTCCTCCCTTTTTATAACACCCTTAAAATTTTTGGATTACTCGAATGTTTTCTTTATTTTATAAGATTGAAATTCGAAATTTGAGATTTGAAATTTGAGATTTGAAATTTGAGATTTGAAATTTGAGATTTGAAATTTGAGATTTGAAATTTGAGATTTGAAATTATGAAGCAGGTTATCTTTATCTTGTATAATTTTGTCGACGACTGCAGAGATCGTGGAGTTTTATTTAATTTCCTAGTAAGTACTGGAAAGTTCGCAAGCTCAGGTCTCTCCCGTTCGTGGAAAAGTTTTGGTATTCAAGCCCCTCGTCGCGTCGCCCCTTTGGTAAAGAGTATATGAAACAGTAACTCGAAAAGTGTTTGAGAAGCTATTTTCGCTGTTTTAATCCTCGCCCTGCAGCTGGGAATAATTTTCAAACTGTTTCCACTTTCCGCACAGCCTAACCCTAACCCAGACCGAAACCGAAACCCAAACCCAAACGCTAACCCTCGCTGTTGTAATTGGGAGCAGAAAAGTAGGTTTGGTGTAGTAGCTGGTATATGCAGGGGTGGCGTTCCAAACTTTTAGAACATTGCTGGACGGAGTTGAAGATGAAATACGTAGACAAGTCTGTCCGCTATACTTATCGTTTCAAAATATGTATACAGGTAAAAAAATAAAATAAAAAAATGAATGAGTCAAAAAATCCGTGAAAGGTGTAGCCAGTTTTTGAAAGGAGGTGAAAAGTCGAGGCACCTGCATTAGCGCCTGGGTGAAAGACAAACACCTAGTTGCGTGTTCGGAATTCAAAACGCAGAATTCGCACACTGGTGTGTAAAGTCTCGAGAGAATATACCTGCCTGCCTGTTAGGGGTAGAATAAAGAAATGTGTAAGAAAAAAGAAGCCGAGCTAAACTTAAGTAAAATAAAAGTAAATATAGGTAGGTAGGTAGGTACCTGGCGAAAACTACGGCGTGAAATATTGATCGAAAAATCGAATATCGATGAGAGAAGAGAGAAAAGAGAGAAAAGAGAGAAGAGAGAAGGATACCCTCGTCCTTTTTCGGTAGAAGGTTTTTATTTTTTTTATTTGATTTTTTTTCCTCAGTACTTTGTACCCCTCATCGCTAGGCACGTTGGCGACGTAATAAGCTTACACCCTCTCGAAATAATAAAAAAAAAAAAAGATGAAGAAAGAAAGAAAAAGAAAAAGAAAAAAACGAAATAAAATAAAAAAGCACACAAAACGAGGGAATAACTTAAACCGTACCTATACCTACGAACGAATCGAAAGAGAAGCAAAAGCGGAGTTTACCTTGGCTGCAACCCCAAAGCTGCTTAGAGTACTTTCAAGTTATACTCGAAAACGTTGTTGGAAGCGAAATAAAAAAAGAACAAAAGGTTTTTTTTTTTTTTAGAGATAGAATTTGCAATTAATTAATGTTTTATTCACGCGGTTCAACAAATTTGTTGAAATTTTTTAACACGTGTTGCGATAACCACCCCCCCCCCCCCCCCCCCGCGGACTGAATTTCTTCGTAAAAAATACAGCAGCTCCAACTTCAACCACGTTTTTTGATGACTAGAAACATCCTTTTTTCCAAAATCTAACTATGCAGGGTAATGTTCCAGGGACATCTCAGTACTGCAAGTCTCGGAACGTCAGGCGGCTGATAAATATGTGCGCGAAATTATCAGGTTCGCTGCTCGACTAATTAGGTAGCTATAATCTATAATATAGTCGAAATTCGATCAACGCGATCGTAGCCACCGATCGTAGATGAGAAATAAGAGGAAAGAAAAATCCACGGCTACGATCTGTGGCTGCGATCGCGTTGATCGAATTTCGACTATACTATAGCTACCCAATAGTCGAGCGGCGAACCTGATAATTTCGCGCACATATTTACCAGCCGCCTGACGGTCCGAGACTTGCAGTACTGAGATGTCCCTGGAATATCACCCTGTATACGTGCGCTTGAAGGAAGAATTACTATGAAATTGAATAATGGAAAAAAAAGAAGCACCTTTTTTGGGAAATCAAAAAAAAAACAAAAATCAAAAAATCAAAAAATAGAATAAAATAAAAACGATATCATCGTATCATCGAAGTTGTCATCACCCACCGGTGGTGTTTAGTTACGCGTATAGTTTCGCGAACCCTTATAGCTGTTATATTTATACTAAAGTACATTCACACATGTATACCTATATCTATATTGTATACATATATTAGTATGATGTAATTTCTGCCTATGTAATCTCCGTGCATTCTGTCGAATGTATATACATATACGCGTGTATCCGGTGCAACGATTTATGACGCGGTTTAATATTTCCCGCGATATCACATTTCCCGGAACAACCGCTATTATACATATATACATATAGGCTTCTCTTGAATCGCGACGACTATACTCCCTCCGCGATATCGTTGCTATATAGTATATACTATGCCTAAATATATATAGGGCTATATTATACGCATATCACATATGATGAATATGTTCTAGGGCGTTATTTCAATTTCAGAGTCGTCATATTAACACGAACATATATATTTCGTAATCATTTTCAATTTTCATCATCTCGGTGTACCTGAAATACAAAAAAAAAAAAAGAAAAAAAGAAAAAAAAGTATCGGTTTCGCTCTTCAACGACTTTATACGGTTTTCAGTTCTCTAATACCCGACAAAAAAAAGTCGAAAGAAAAATATGGGAAGGTCTACGGCCGACAAACTCGACGAATTATGTCAGAAACGGCGGGATGAGATCCGGTCATTTCAACCGGAAAATAAATTCGGCTTCAAATTTTCTTTTTTTATTTTCCAAAGTTTCTTCCGGACATTTTTTTCGTCGGTTTTATCGATCGCGAAAAGATCTTCAAAAAGAAAAAAAAAAAACTATGAAAAATCCAACGCAATCCTGCATCCTTCTAATTTTTTTTGAATCCGATAAAAAAAAAAAAAAAAAAAACGAAACTGTAGAGACAATATAATATCATTGTCGAAACAATTCGTTGCGCTAACACCAATTGGTAGATTTTTGGTGATGTTTATTGAAGCAATAGTCGTTAATCCAAAGAACCTTGCAGGTGTTTACGATTGAATGAGAACGTGCCCGGAGCGTCGTTATAGCGGCAAAGTATTACCCGATTCGAATATCCTATGGACTATACCGATCTAAATGGCCCTATAACCGTAAACTTTATTTTTTACGTGCAACTACGCGTGTATACCCAACGATAACCTACCTATCCCACCTTTACCTTTACCTTTAGCTTTACCTTTACCTTTAGCTTTACCTCTATCAACACGTAGTGAAGGTATAGTAGTACGTACGTATATCGTTGACATATTTCGCCTCGAGTTCGTGCCTTTTATCATTATCCAAGCGACTACAGAAATGGTGATTTACTGAGGTACTACATACGTATATTATGTACCTACTACATAGGCAGGTATTTAATTTTTTATTTCGTTTTTGAACAACGAAACGAAAACCGACGATGTCGGTGAAATAATTGGAGAGAGAACCAATATCACGTACAGAGAGCGATATTTTATCTGAATTATCCAACGATGAGTAAAATGAAGGCAATATTGTATCGATGTAGGTATGTATGTATTAGGGTGGTCCCTCGATTCGGTCATATTCGAATTTCAATGCTCTCATGGGCCAGAACGTCTCTAAATATGTGCAAAAAAAAATGTGTTCAAAAGCCCAGGTTCCTATCTCAATTCTAAGTACTGCCCCAAAGCGTTCGAACTTTCACATTTAAATAACGCACGATTTTTATTACTTCGGGGTTATTTTTTACTCCCTATCGCATTATCGCTTCCAATAATCCGAAAATCCACACACTTCTTACCTATAGCATCAGGTATATCCGTGAAAAATGTACAGATTTTTAACGACAAAATTTTATTCATCACAATTTGGAGATGAGAAATTTTTCTTTGGTGCGCCTTAGCTCCGAAAATTATATCGTTGAAAATCTGTCGAATTTTCATGGAATACCTGCTGCTACAGGTAAGGAGTTTACCAAGTTTCAGATTTTACGGAGCTGTACTGCAACAGGAAGAAAAATAATCAACCGCGAAAAGGGAAAGTTCGAAGAATTTGGGGCGGCACTTAGATTTGAGATATGGACCTGGAGCTTTGGCATAACACCCTGTATTTTGTTAATTCATTTATGGTTAATTATGGGATGATACCTGGATTCGAGATAAACATTTCTAAGCTCTGCAGCTAATTGAAATTTATAGATAAACATCTCCGAGGAATAACTTTCCTCGGCTCGTTAGCCCTGCATAATTCTTAGCCGAAGTCTAGAGGGTTGGTGAAACGCGTTTAGCAAACCATTTAGATTATCAAGCACGTCGAAGAAGAAAAAAAAAGAAAAGGAAAAACGAGGAAGAAAAGTCAAAAAAACAGAAAATAACAAACGAGAAACCATGCAGCAGCAGCAGCAGCAGCGAGTGAAGAGATACCTCCTTCCGTCTGCAAGCACTCTTTACTTCCGTTGAAATTTCTCGGGTGGTTTAAAAGTGCACATCGACCTTAAAAGAAAAGGCTTTCCTCCGCTCTTCTCTTTTCATTTTTCTATGACGTGGTCGAAGTGTCGACCGCATTTCGTAGCTGTATACTGTACTTTCACCCCCTTGTATAAATGGTCGGGTCTGGGTCCATATAGTATGGGTACATAGAAATTTATGGGAGAATCGATAGAAATTTTTATCCGCAAACATTACCGTTCGTTGGTGAAATTCGCTTTAGGTATACCTGTGTATGAAATTATCGGCTTTTTACTTTGGTACTCGTAATCTTGACCCAGATGATAGGTTCACCGATGTAAATCCTCTCGGCTGGATCAGCAGTCACCCGGTATCTCCCCAAATGCACAAATACACGCCATGATGTTCTCTAGATCGATCAGATACCATATATTGGGTATTATACCTATATACCCAAGTACCTCTCCGCTCGTATAGATATAGACCTGCGTGGAACTATAGACTATGTATTTCGAAACGAAGCTGGAGTTACAACACTGCAGACAGGCGCAGTTCAGGTATAATTGCAATTGTGGTTCATCGAGCCACGGTGAGAACCCCGACTTGACCTGGACCTGGAGTTCGAGTCTTTGTTAACCAACCTCCGAGTGGAAGGAAGGTGCTTCTGAGATATGGTCCAGGAGGCTGTTGACCGTAGCTGGAATAAGTATAAGGACCTCTTCGGTTATACGGTGTAACGATGTTTGATCAAATGGAAACTGACGGGGCGAGGAGGATATCACGAGGTGAAAACGCGAGGTTCTTCGGTAGAATTTTCGATGAGGATTTGGCGAACGAACGCGAACGTGCAGACTAGGGGGATGAGAGATTTCATCTTGAAAAGAAGGAGATAAACACGTAGCTTGAATTTAGAACTGTTTTCATTCTCGGTGTAGGTATACTCAGATAACGTCATATTGATCTAAGACACTCTAAAAAATGACTCTTCGGATCCTATGTTTTCGCACATTTTCAGTACCAGGTTCTCTAGGAACATTCGTGAATCGGATTCGAAACCTTGTTAGTGACCCTTTCAGGATTGGAATAAAATTTCATCCGGGATATCAAACGCGAGTGGATATCGGAGCGGTAGGTACAGTGAATATGATTTCGGTATCAGCCCTGGCAGAGGAGAAGAGGAGAGAAGAGAAGAGAAGAGAAGAGCCACACAACGGTACGATTAGTCGGGCCACATCACACAATTCAGTCGTGCACTATTCATTGTTCTAATACAGCTTTGTTTGTCGCGCACGTGCCGTATACCCACCCACTAATGTATAATGCCACTCTGGAGTAATCAGGGTGATGCAGCATGTCGCCAACTCGTGCTTTAGAGTGCCACTGGCAGTTTGCGATCTGAGCAAACCGAACCGAAGCTCAAGTTAAACTTTGCGAAATCCTGATATCTGCACCAGACACAGGATGCTCTTCCCATATCACGTACCAGTTGGTGAGCAAATTTCACACAAGTCAATGACGTGCTGATTTCGCCAGCATCCCTTCGTTCCAAAATTCATTCCTCTTTTCATACGTGCACATAGGCTTTGACATCGGCTGCAGTTCGGATTCAAAAACTCGCCTCGCTTCATCTGCGAGAGGTTTTCCATACTTTGACTTGGTTCTTCTCGCCCTTCGATACGATGCAAAAGTGCTGCCAAATGACCTTTATCGCGTGAATAGTGTCGCATTCATGCATGGCGACTCCTGCAGGAATGAAAAAGATCGAACAGGATGTAATTCCGAATGGAATTTCACTCCTTCGGTGTTATATACTGTATAGAGAAGAGCGTACCTATCTGCCATCCAGATCTTGCAGTTATACAAGTATGGTAGTTTATCGAATAAAGTTTGAAAAGTAGTATAGCCGACGACTTTGTTCGATATGGTGTAGCCAGCATTGGTACTCCGTACACTATAAGCTAGAAGACGTTACCGGTTTTTGACGTAGGCGAAAGTACTCTCGCCTGATGTATGTATCATAAGATGTTCTGCAAGTTGTATGTGAGAGTGCGCAGCGCAGGAAGGAGAAGAAGAAGAAGAAGAAGAAGAAGAAGAAGAACGGAGAATCAGATTGCCATTCGCCGCGGGAGCTGTGAGTCCAACGAAAGGAAACGGGGCCGTGTGACTCGTGCCTGCTAAGTTCCATCTTGTAATACGTAACCTCCGGCATTGTTTCAAGCTCTAAATGATAAGTCGTTCTCAGGCTTTCTTCGGAATTTGCTAGCCTGATCTCGACGTCGTATTTCATTAGATTCTACAGCTATCGTAGCGAGTTGTAGAGATCCAATCTCGGGCTTGTATAACGTGAAGGAAATCACCCAGACATATTTTTTGAGGTCATTGACTGGATGAATTACGAATTCACTCCGGTCAGATAGTGGAGGATTCGCTTGATTTATCATTCCCAAATTTTACTGGGACCTTTTGGTTACTGACCCTCGGCCTTAGAGAGGGCTCGAAGTGCAGGCGTCTTTAAACGCCGGTCCAAGTCGCCAAGATCATTATATTGGATCGCTTGGTTTGCACAACAGCCATTTCTGCTTTGAAATTCACCTTTGAGAAGGCAATGGTCAAGTGAATGCCTTTGGTACCAAGTTTGCAGGGAATTTATAGGTCTACAGGCTCATGGTATCAGCTCGTGGCAAAAGGTCAACGAAAACAAACGGATGGAAATGACGCGTTCCTGCAATGATTCGCCATCCCGGGAAGTAGAAAAGGTGAATTTTCCGCGATCTGTATGCCTTTTGAAAATGATATTCAAACTCCCGCTGGACAATGACAATGAAAGAGCTTCGGAAAGCACACCCTGCATAAAGCAGCATCTGCCCCATCTGAAAACAGGAGACTGGGCGTAAATGGGCTGGTAAATAATGAGCCTGACCCACGTTTGGGCATTCGGTAACTCACGAGTTAAAGTGAGATAGAGGCGATTCGCCCGTTTGCTCAAAGATTAGGGAGACATTTTTACCAGATCAACCCTCTTCGGTGAAAAATTAACAGACTTTCTATTATTCAATCAAGCTACCGTTTGAACATCGCGAGAAGCTAAAACGTTTGTACCAAAGTCTCTCTCTCTCTCTCTCTTTTTTGGATTAATTCGGAAAAAGAGGTAATTTCCTCTCATGATATCGCAGTTCATATACCTGCACTGTCTAAGGAGCGGAAAATTCTAGGGTAAAACTAGGTGATTAACCCTTTGCGAGCGACTGGTCAGCAATTCTTCTGTGACCACATATGTAAGCGCACTCGGACGAAATAGCAAAGTGAGATTACGCGGTAAACGAGCGATGTTATGTGGTCGGAAAACGGACTTAGAACGTTAATTTCTTTCAGAATTCGATGGAAAAATTTTCCCAGATGTTTCAGAAAAAAGGAAATGAGCAAAGACCTACCGCTTTTTTTTTTTACCATTCGTAACGTTCTTTTTCCTCTTTTTTTGTCTGTTCTTTTTGTTCCGTTGATTGATTATCGGTAGTTTATATGTATTATCGTCTTTTCAAGTTTCATGAGTAATTCGAGATGGAAAAACTGAGGCAGTGGAATCGCCTTCTCTGCGTACAGACGCGGACGTATAGAATCGACTCTGCGCATGATAATTCGATGAAATTGAAAACGAATCAAGAGATCACATCCGCGGACAACATTGAGCGGGGTGAAAATTCAATCTTTTACGGCGTGTGGGTGTTCAGGGAATTAGTTTAATCACTTGTCTTTATGCATCTAACATATATAGTGCAAAACGGACAGAACATGATTATCGATCACAGTCTGGCGATGCATAATTTGAGAAAAATCCCCATGCACTATCTATCATGAAGGTTCGAAAAAGGCTAATTGAGATATGATGAAAATCGAAGGTAAAACAACGCTCTTTTATCTATCCGCGACTGCTGCTGCGTTTTGTATAATATTCACTGCATGGTGAATCCTATTCATTGGACGAAAATTGAATGAAAATATTTGACCAGTGAAATTGTCAAAGCAGAAGAAAACATGATGAAAAATATCGGATTCTATACATCCGTACGTTCCGCAGATGTAGATCATCTTTGTGCAAGACGAGACATTCAGCGAATAGCAAATACCCGGGGTGCCGTAATCACAAAGATAATACTCCGGTATATACCGAACTAGGTACTGAACGTGAAGGTGCAAGTCCTTGGAGCTGAATTTTCCACTGAATTATTACAGAAACGAATCCCTGAAGTTTATGTAAAGATTGACGATTTTGTTCATCGTTATACGTCTGTAAAATCTAGTGAAGATTTATTGAAACAATAATGATAATAGCAAACTTCAAGTTTTTACCGTAATTTTAATTTAAACAAACCGTGCATCGATGCTGCGAAAAAAAGACTGCTGCTGTTATCGGCTCGCGTAGTAACGTATAGCAATAACATATCCGATATTACGTATCGCGCTATACCTAGAGCACTTTCGAATACTAGGTCAGAGAATCGACAGCTGTCAACATATACATGGCAGAGATTGTTATTCCGAAGTTGAAAGAATGGAGTTTATTTTTCAATTATCGTACCCATTTCACTAATCGAAGATTTTTGGTCTTTTTAACAGGCAAGTTTTTCTACCAATAGAGGACCCCAGCTGAAATAATGTCCAAAATAACGTTAATTGATGATTCAAATTCCGGATTTCAAACATTTGTACAAATAATAATCTAGAATATTTGAACAATTCAAACATTTAGATTGGAGCCGCGATTTTGGATTTGGAATTTTGGATATCAGATTCGGAATCAGCGTCCCAAAAAAAAAGAAACCCGAGCACCAAGACAGACCTTCGTACTTCTTGTTCCGGTCAAGTTATACGAACTTTAGTAACTGCACGGTGTAAGATTTCGCGATTTAATAAAATGGAAAAGCTTATTGTCGATTGAGGTATCTGCACTTAGTCTTTAATGACAGCACTGTCCTTTTGGGAGAATCATTATCTTACGTAATAGTAGGTACATATAGAGGTTTGCGGTGAAAGTTATGAAAAGAAAGAAACGCCAGCTCGTTTTGGCACACTTTTAGTACTGAAATATCGCAGTTTGAAAATTTATTTGTAGGTAATTTTCCATTCGCATGTAGGTATACTACATATGCGGGAGATTAGGAAATACGTTTACTTATGATCATTTCGGAGTATAGAACCATCAACCCACATGTTAAAATTAGAGCAAACTAATACTAACACTTATCTGCCATATGCAAATACAGCGAGTCAGTGGTTATAATTAAAGCAAATAAATATCATTTAAATGGATTCAGCAGTAGGTATACAGCGTGGTGAGAAAAATATGAAAATGATTCGATGATTCAAAGGTATAACCGGATGGATAATCAGAAATCGCCAAAATTCTTTAAAATTTTATGAATGATAGTGCTTGATAGAATAATGATACAATAATTATTTCAGAATTTTACATTACATAATTTAGCAGTTGTGGATTTTTGAAATCTACGAATTTACCCCTAATTTCGTAAGATTTCGCTTCAATTGATACTAAAAAATTGCAAATTAACACTTGTAAGTGTTCATGCATAACTAATTTAGCTAATTGTGAGGCCAAACATCCACTCTACGATCGAGACCTGTAAATACAAGATTTGCCCATTTTGGACTAACTTTTTCACCCGACTGTCCATCCAGTTATGCCTTAATCGCGTGTCTTATATATGCGATATCTCAGCCCTTGATGAACCGAATACGTTTGCGACTGTCTTATCCGATTTGAAATTCTTCAAGCTTTCGAAAAAGTTTTTAAACAAGATAGAGGCAATTTTCTGCGCCAGTATAAGTACTTGACTATGTACCTATACATGTTTCAATGAATGCCAGTTGCTAGTCATTAGTTTAAATTTAAACCCTTTGATCCCGTTGGATTCAATTTATTGCAGTCATGTTATTAAATTTTCGTTAAACAGTAAAAGCCTAGTTGGATGAAATGCGTCCGTTTCATAATCCGCAGCAAATAGTGAACAACTCGTATACACAAACCGAGGTACAGATCCAATTCAACGTAATTACAAATAAACGCAGCAAATTCTGGATCAGGTAAAACCGCAGGTAATCACTGTCGTTTTTTTCCGCTTTTTCCTCTCACTTTCGTTCTTTCTCTAATTTTTTTTTCCATCCTGCAGCTTCAGGGTTCGGTAACGAATGCTTAATCACTTCAGAGCTTTACCTAACTACCGCGTTTAATCAGGGTCAATCACGCTGATCATTGGCTACATTTTGACAATAATTACCTCAATTCGGTCATATTCGAATTTCAACGCTCTCATGGGCCAGAACGTCTCTAAATATGTGCAAAAAAATGTGTTCAAAACCCCAGGTTCCTATCTCAATTCTAAGTACTGCCCCAAAGCGTTCGAACTTTCACATTTAAGTAACGCACGATTTTTATTACTTCGGGGTTATTTTTTACTCCCTATCGCATTATCGCTTCCAATAATCTGAAAATCCACACACTTCTTACCTATAGCATCAGGTATATCCGTGAAAAATTTACAGATTTTTAACGGCAAAATTTTATTCACCACAATTTGGAGATGAGAAATTTTTCTTTTGTGCGCTTTAGCTCCGAAAATGATATCGTTGAAAATCTGTCGAATTTTCATGGAATACCTGCTACTACAGGTAAGGAGTGTACCAAGTTTCAGATCTTTCGGAGCTGTACTGCAATAGGGAGAAAAAAAATCAGCCGCGAAATATCGCAAATCGTCTTTTATTCAAATCGGAAAATTCTAAGGCTTTGGGGCGGTACTTAGGGCTGAGATAGGAACCTGGGATTCTGGCAAAATTTTTGTTCGCATATTTGGAGACGTTCTGGCCCGTGGGAGCATTGGAATTCGAAAATGATGAAATAAGGGACCATGCTAATAGACAGGTATTAAATACATGTATATATAAATGACATATATATTATATATATAACGAGTTTAACCTGCATGTACGTCCTCCTAACTCGCCAGATAACTACTATGTATAACTTGTACAAGTACACTAATGGGTTTCCGTGTAGCTATAGCTAGACCTGATGCTGGAACCCTGAGTCGCTCTAGTCTATTCTGGCAATATGTGGTTAGCAGACTTAGCGATTGCCGTATATAGATGACAAATATATGCAAGCATAAAGTCCCTATCAGTTAACTTACATAATTAGGTTACAGCAACGTTTGGGTTTAAACGCGAGGAATACGAACTACCACCCGGGTCTAGAGAGTAATAACAGTTCATTACCATGTCGAATCAAATTTGCATAAACGAAAATTTACATTAGGTAACAAATTTGTTCTACTTCACTTTGTACCCATATATCTACTATCCTAACTATCTTCACAAGTTATACATATATGGAACACCTGAGTAAGCGTAATAAATTAATTACACGTAAATTACAATCGACGGTTATCTATGCCAAAATCATTTTCAAGCTCGAGGAACAGAGAGAGAAAAAGAGAGAGAGAGAGAGAGAGAGAGAGAGAGAGAGAGAAAGAAAACAAAAATTAAGTCCGTCTCTTTTTACACGATCCGACGAAATCACGGTTAACTTTCTTGCTGCAGTTTTTTCTACCCGGAAAAAATTAACGAAAAGGTGGAAATCAGCCGTGCGCACCGTTGGTTAGGTTTAACAGCAGAATTTTATCCACGCTTTAGGTATACTACATAGAAATGAAAAAGAAAAAGTAAAAAAAAAAAAGGGGGAGATATGTGCTAATTTTCAAGCAACGTTTTAGCGACCGATGTTTACATATGGAAATACCTACCTTGGTCTCTTGATTCGCGAGTCTGGTATAGAGTTTGTTTAAAAATAAAAAGTCCACATTCGTGAAAACGTCAAAGCGCGACGGGGAAGGGGAGGTGAAAATAAAATCCTTAATTTCGAAATTACATGCGCGGTCAAACCCAAAGCACATTGTCAATTACCGTTTGTACCTATTAAGCCTTAATTTCAAACTGCATGAATGATCAAGGCAAAGGCTTAATTGGTTTTCGTGTCCAGCTCAATGAACCTAAAGAGGTGTGTTGAACTCGTGATTGTAGTAGTAATCTCTTCTAAATGGTCTCTCTCTCTGCATATGAGGTATAAATCGATATTTGGATCGATACGATGCCATCTTCAACGCCGATTCAAATATCAGACTTGAATTAGGCTAATGCAGTTTGAGGATGTGAAAATCGAAGAACAATATCGACGTTCTAATTAGCAAATTGTCTAACTCCATTTTTGTAAATTTTTCAGGAAAGCCAAAAAACGTATGAAGAATGATATTTCTCAACATGACGTACGAAAAAATGCCTTTTGAAAAAAAGTGGAGTTAGACACTTTTCTACCGAGAGCATCGATATATGATAGGAAACGTGGAGCTGACATATGCATTTGTGGCTATTAGTTAAAACAGGATTTCGAACAGCCTCTCGAATACACGAACGTATATATATATTACACAGAGATATAGATTATAATGAAATTTCCCAAAGCTCGTTGATGTTCGATAAAATTTTAATTAACTCGTCCGACATCCTTTGGTATATTGCTCACTAGTGATTAAAACTGTACCCTTGAAAAAGCAATCTCTATCAAAGCGTCTAGACGACTACAGCAGCAACAAAGCAATTTGCCAAAAATTCATACTTCCATACAGAAAAATGTCGTCTTTAATCTACGGTAGGTGTACGGCAGGCTTTTCCTCCCTAACTGCACAAGGGATCGTACGTAAAGTCGATAGAAATTTTATTGTTTATCTACTCCTCGGGGATGATAAGTCTCTAGCGATTTCAAAGTCTGGAGACGACAGACAAATGCGTGCGTAAGCTCGTGGACGTATACCCAAATACATTATGCATACATACCTATAGAAGGCAAGAAGGAGAGAAAGACTGAAAACGCGGAAAACAGACTTGATACCCTGCAAGAAAGGCAAGACATCAGGTTTAAGGCTCTCGGACTTGTCTGTAAAAGTTTAAGGATGGAGAGTGGAATGATGATCAATGAAACGTTTTTTTTATTGATAAAAATTTCCGGCTAGGTATTCATTTTCGAAATAGATATCAACACAGATGAGCAGCTACTAGTCGTCTTCTCCTAATTGCAAATGCAAAGCCTTGAAGTCATGGGAGAAGTTGAAATTAATTAACTTCAGACATTGAGTAGGGAAAGCGTAGTGTAGCAAGAGCTGACAGCTAAGACTGACTGACTGAAGTCTTGAACTAATGTCAGAAGACTTAGGGGATTGAGGAGTCGTCAATTGTTAGTGCTAAATCAGCTTAATTTATACTTCCTCAAACAGGATCCACGTACAGGATCTGGATGATCCAGGGACGGGGGTGATAAGAGAGGAGTATCCCATCGGGTGATGAAAGCCAAATGCGAAGTGCATCAATTATATTGGCAGACATCCAGCGTTTCTGCAGCAGTCTACGATTCAAATCGAAGTTTAATATGCCGATTTTGATGCTCGAAATGCAGTTCGGCGTCGCCATACGGGGGTGGGATACGTAAATATAAATCGACGTATCGATGCCGGGAATCATGAGTGCGGAAAATCCCATCAAGATATCTACTCGGATTTAAATCTGCAGCCGAGGAGATAGGAAGCCACCTGGATCTGATTTTTCCATAAAACTAGTGAAAGCACTGTGTAAGCTCGGAGTCTTTACGCTGCTGCGACACCCAGTTCTTCTATGAAGATTGGTTAAAGGCTTGGGGTATATACGAGAGGGAAATGTTAGCTGATCGAATGGAATAGAACTCGGAAGTATAATATTGGATGGAAAAATGTATCCTGCGAAGATATGTACGTTCTGCGTATACCCTATACCTTCGATTTCCTCACGTATAATGGTACAAGGTCCGGAAGAGTAGGTATAGTGCAACGGTGCACTATGACGGTAAAACTGGAATTGCATCTTGTAAAATATGGATGGAGAAACTGAGACCTGAAATAAAAAGAAAATAATGAAAAAATAACGGGACGAGGATAGCTAGGAAGATAATAAAAATGAGTTTTAATAATGTGCGGAAAATTTTATGTGCTGTAACCATATAGCATTGACGTGGTACTCATACTGATATCATAGTTTTCATATACGCGAAACAATTCGCGATGGAAATCCTGTCGCGTCAGATTGAGTTACGAGGTGCAGCGAGCTAGTGCAGTTCGCACGAATCACTGAATGCCCAAACCAGATACGGAAGCTCCAGCAAGCTCTTGCACACACATAGACACGGTGCATGGGTAAACTTTGGGTATACCTACCAGCTATACCTAGTATCGAATCAAGTTTCAAACCTATAAAACCGACCGCGTACCCCTAGACACATAACGTGCCAACTGGTGGCAAAATTAATCAATTTCTAGTGGCCTGCAGTTTGACTGAGGCGCAAAATTCGAACCCCATGCATTCTCTCGTTTGGTACACGAGGCTTTTTGGTCATATATTATGCAACTTGGCCGATGTGTTAATAATTGACAGCTTGTTTTGGATGTTATATTGAAAATCCTTTACTGTGTTCGATGAAATATGATTGGAACCAGTGCTTCGATGATATCTCGAAAACCGTTAATGATATCGATATGAAGGTGAGAATCGAAGATAATGTTCATGAAGTTTTCTATGAAAAAGGTCGGGTGTATTTTTCCTCCATCTTCATTGGTTTCGCTGTAATTTGAGATTGAATGTTTAAACGTTTGAAGTCATTGTGTGAAGAGCCCGACAAACTAGTCAAACATTTCTCGTTCAAATACGGTCAGAGCGATCGAGATACAGGAAAAATGTGCTGAAACTTTTTTGCAGATAATTTGATCGACTGTAATTTTGATATCCACCTTCATCTCGACATCATTGACGGTTCTCGAAATATCATCGAAAAACTGGATTCGAGTACCTTTTTTCCTATACAGTAATCGTTATAATATATAGCTTCAAATGAAAGAGAAGAAAAGGATGCTTTTCAAAGGCCGGATTTTGAAGATAAATCATTCCGAGTTATAATTTCCCTGTTTCAATTCTGTTCGCACGCGCGTAGGTAGGTACAGATATATGTATACCCACGTATCTCGTATAGCAGAATTGTCTATCTACTTTAGTCGTTCTGAAATACGTTTTCCCAGGTACACCCTACGTGCATACCTATACTTACGACTATATAAAATAATGTGAGTGAGATAAAATAGGCTGACAGTGCCGAGTCGGATATGATCCCACAATCAGTGCTGTATATTCCGCGGAAAATAAAGGTTTATACTTTTTATGCTAATGGGAAATTGCAGAGGGGTTTCTTTATTCCCAAAGCTTTTTTTTTCATTTTATTTTTTTCATGGGGATATAGATATACCTATGAAAAGCGTAAAGAGGCATATTTTTGGAAGAACCATTGCGTGCCCGGAAAATATGTTATTAATGCCCCAGTTTTATCGGAGAAGTTCACTAGTCTTCGGATAAGTGTTAATAAGAAAAACTTTTCATCAGATATGAAGACAGAGAGTTTTTTTGTTTTTTTTTTGTTTTTTTTTTGTTTTTTTGATGAGAGAAAAATTATCACATAAAATAAGGAGATTGTCTGTTCATATCGCGGTTGGTTGTAATGCCTTAGCATAGAATTGGCTTAATTCGAAAAGACAAGAATTAAGAAGTAGGGGAAAAGAAAAAAGAAAAGGAAAAAAAAAGAGAGAAAATTTAATGTAAAAAATTTCTTCAAGTCCCGGAGATGGGGCAGGTATACGTAAAAAGCTGTGGAAAGAACGCTAGGCACCCCACAAACCTTACTGGGTAATAAAACAAAGGAATTTTTTCCTCTCGCTTAGCCAAATTGACTTGATGATTACGCGAGGCGACTAAACGTAATTATAAGGGTAATGAAACAAGGTGGGTACACAATTAATACCCTACCTAATTACCGAAGTAAAGGAAAGGAAAGAAACGGAAAGAAAAGGAAAGGAAAGAGAAGGAAAGGAAAGGAAAGGAAAGGAAAGGAAAGGAAAGGAAAGGAAAGGAAAGGAAAGGAAGAAGGAAAGGAAAGGAAAGGAAAGGAAAGGAAAGGAAAGGAAAGGAAAGGAAAGGAAAGGGAAAGGAAAGGAAAGGAAAGGAAAGGAAAGGAAAGGAAAGGAAAGGAAAGGAAAGGAAAGAAAGGAAAGGAAAGGAAAGGAAAGGAAAGGAAAGGAAAGGAAAGGAAAGGAAAAGGAAAGGAAAGGAAAGGAAAGGAAAGGAAAGGGAAAAGGAAAGGAAAAGGAAAGGAAAGGAAGGAAAGGAAAGGAAAGGAAAGGAAAGGAAAGGAAAGGAAAGGAAAGGAAAGGAAAGGAAAGGAAAGGAAAGGAAAGGAAAGGAAAGGAAAGGAAAAGGAAAGGAAAGGAAAGGAAAGGAAAGGAAAGGAAAGGAAGGAAAGGAAAGGAAAGGAAAGGAAAGGAAAGGAAAGGAAAGGAAAGGAAAAGGAAAAGGAAAGGAAAGGAAAGGAAAGGAAAGGAAAGGAAAGGAAAGGAAAGGAAAGGAAAGGAAAGGAAAGGAAAAGGAAAGGAAAGAAAGGAAAGGAAAAGGAAAGGAAAGGAAAGGAAAGGAAAGGAAAGGAAAGGAAAGGATAGGAAAGAGAAGGAAAGGAAAGGAAAGGAAAGGAAAGGCGGGATGTTCAAACGCGAGAGGTTTAATGTTGACAGCATATTACATTATACACTCTTCGGTATAGAGTAGGGGCTAGAGGCTATTTTGCGACAGGCAACAATAAATACAGAGGAAAGAAGAATTGAAGAAGGAAGCTTGGTATTTTCCGTACCTTTTTCTCCTTCCTGATTTCTATTCGATAAGAAAAGCATATATGGATTAAATTGAATGCGAATCAGGTTATATATGTATACCTACGTTCCAAAGATTCGATTTAAACTTTCGATATATATTAGTTTCCCTCGAGAATTAATGTCCGCCTTTTTTATCACTTGACAATGCAATGCTGCTGCAGACGACGGACTAAGAAGAAGAAGAAACAGCGATAAGAACTGGTGAGAGAAATCATCAAGAAGAGCGATTACTTCGCCTAGTCCGACTGCCACGTTAGAAATACTCTGGGACGTTTTAGAGACCGGGAATCCTCGACGAGGATACTCCCAAGGGATTTCCTGGACCGGGTATAACCCTCCGACCGTAGTACCTCGTCTCCGGGACTTATTGCGACCTCTGGCTTGTCACTTACCTTTCTTGGCTTGCTTAGTCCCGTGGCAATGACTGTTACGACGCTATTTTTTCTATGACCATATGGAAAAGAAATGAAAAAAATGAAGAAAAAAATAAATGCTATATCTCCAATGTTGCACTCGTACGATTTTTCCCTTTAATCTTATTCTCGACGCGATCGAGATTGAGGAATCAGAATCTAGCTAGCAACGAATTACAGTAATGATTAAGATTCGCTGGATGATCGATTCTCGGTTGAATGCGTCGTCAGCCACGGTCAATTATAGCATTAGATTACAGCCACTCGGCGCCACACAATCGGATGAGATAACAAGGTTAATTAAGCCACGCATGCCCGCCGCTGTCAACAACTCGTCGTCCGCTCCTGAATAATTTATGGAAGGGTATATATGTGGTCGTTGTTACACCAAACAAGCCACAACCCCCGTATAGCCTATACATATAAGGTATTTGATCAGAAGACGTTTCACCCTTCGTCAAATCGTCAGGAATTACAAAATCAGATGCATTCATATGCAGCTGCGGTATGAAATTATGCCTTGCAATCATTTCTCATCGAGCATAGAGTCGAATTCAGGGATTTTCAGGCCCCCGAAACGATCACGGACCACGGCTCTTCATGCTCCGTCGAAAAAAAGGACAGACAAAAAAAAATCGTGAAATAAGTCGGGATAAACGAGGGAATTAGGATTCCAAATGACTGGCAATGATCGGAAATGGGCTCAATGGTGATGTACACGACTTCCACCGACTCCTATAACTATTTCGAATTCATCTAGTGGCTAACAGATTCTCAAAAACGGATTTGCCAGACTTGAGATGACTCCGACGTCCTTAAACGACTGACTGCAGCGTTTTCCAGATCTAAACTACTTCGAAAAAATGTTCGAATTCCAATGGCTTTCGACGACCCATAAACTCGTGAAACTTTTCTTAAACTTCAAGCAGCCGACTATATCAGTGGCTTGAAGAGATTTCACGGCGAGTTTCAAAATCCGATTTCGATCACGAGCGAATTTCAAGCTTATTTCCACGCAGCTTTCCAAATCACGAAGAATGTCGATGTGCAGCTGCGGTTTAAGAAAATGGCAAAAATTTCTCCAAAGATCTGAACCCTTTCGAATACCGTCAGATCTGCGGTTCTCATTTATTTACACGAACTTCCGTTGTTCATGGCTCCTTTATTCCGCAGGACTCTCCGGGTCACGGGAACCCTTGAAAGCCCGATTAGCCTCTTGTACCTACATACATGAATGTACAGCGCTGTTCGTATAGTCGCAGAGAAATACATATGCCTGTGTAACTACCGTGTGCATGTGTAGAGGAGAAATGTGTCTCCACTCTTCTCCCCCGTATACGTTATTGCATACCGCAAAATTGTACCCCTCGAAATTAACCGAAACACCGCAGGCCAACACTTGGAGTAAAATTGATGGGATCGTATAAACATTAAACACGCAGTTCTCCGGCGATTTGCTGAACCCTGCTGCGTCTCTTGGGAGTTCATAACAGTCACACGATAGCCAAACGGACATCCCCTAGAGAGTATGGTATATTTTTATCACGATACTCATTTTTCAGGACTTTGTCACGGTTTAATTTATTCATTAACTGATCAGCCAGTTCAGTTTCTAGTTACACCGCTCGAAACGCAATCTAATCCTCCAAGGTAAACCGAGGGATTTACTCGGGCTAGATACTGCAGGACTTCTGTAATCCCGAATTTCATCCGAACCTTCAACTTTCAGATATTCGAATTACAATGATCCCATATTGGGCCAGAAGATATAGGTGTGAAAAATTTCGAAAAAATTCCCACAAATTTCAACGATAAAATTGTTCGAGATTTTCCTGTGGTTTTTTTTCTGTCGAAGAGAGAAGATACACCTCGGTGCCATAATCGATAACCTTAGCCTTTCAGTCCACGCGTCAAAGGATCCCAACTCAATCGAGATAGTTTCATCAATCGGATCAAAATTCTCAGGTCACGCGCGCGATGAGAAGAGGCTGCTCGTAAGGGTCTAGGTCTAAACTTAAAGAAGGAAAGGCAAGGAAAGGAGAGGAAAGGAAAGGAAAGGAAAGGAAAGGAAAGGAAAGGAGAGGACGGGTACTTTTAACCGAACTTTTATTCGCGAATAAGATGTATAGGTATACATCTGCGCGTGGCACAGTAACTCTTGGTCAAAGTATTGGAAAAGTTCGCCCTAACGTACTTCCCGACAAGATTGCGTCGATTTGGCACCATTTCAGGATCTGGTCTCACGTCACTCCGCTATAATAACAGTCAAGCTATAGGTAGGTACCTACCTTAATGTGTCTTCGATAAACTTGATGTAGGAACCGCATAGCTGCAGCAGCAGTAACCATTATCAAAAAACAATAATCCCGGTCGTTTTATCGCACCATGAAAAGATTGTCCGCACCGTACGTATGGGTGCAGTGCAGAAAATCTAAAACGAATTGGTCTTCCATCGTTTTCTGTCAATTTTTTCCACCCTTCTCCAGCCACGCGGTGACCAAAAAAGTAGATAAGACTCGAGGCGGAATGAAACAGACGTTTTTTGGCCAGTTGAGTGACAGACAGACTCAAGTAGGTCGAGAAGAGATATATTGTAAGATGTTTTTTAAATCTCCTAGTGACCTCCGATAAAGAAGCCCGTGAGATTTTCCTGGATTTTACTGTTTTCCGGAACAGTTGCCTTACATGCACTCAGCAGCTAGGTACTTATCTATATAAACAAGTTGAGTTTCACGAAAACAAAGTGAAAACATAATAGAATTGAAGATTTCAGACCTTCTCTCAATGCGTCTCGCTTGAAGATATTAGGATGAGAAAAAAAAGGGTAAAATTTCGCTGTCGCGAGTGCAAATATTGACAGTAATGTTCCATAGAGCAGTTAAATCGGTCGGTATTAATTCGCGTACAGAATTTATCGTGTCCGATATTAACTAGAACGTAACAAATTCTGCGCGGTGATATGAAAGCAGCATAAATTTTCCTACGTAGGTATAAATGGAAAATATTTGAATATCAACAATTTCATCAAGCGCACGTTCATCGCTCATTCAATGTCTGATGAGGTAGGAAATTCGCGGGTTCACATGCCAAACAGCTAATGAGAACGTAAATTATGCGCTTCTGGCCTCATCAAACCCTTGATACGGGTGAGCAGGGTCTTCCTTATCCAGGGTTCGGACGAATAATTTAGCAGGCGCCCCCCAACTCGGCTCCAAATAATTCAAAAATGATTCCCCAATTTTTTCAGACTTTTATACCTGCAGACTCGGAATTTCGGAAAGAACACCAAGGCAGACAGACAGTACCTACCACTTGTTCCGGTCAATTTATACGAACTTTGGTGACACGGTGTAAGGTATTCGCGTGTTAATTAAATGGAAAAGCTATTATAGGTATTGTCGATTGCAGAGTCACCATACTTAGAATTTAATGAGAGCGTTGCCCTTTCAGCAGGATCATTATTCTCTGTGTAATTTGAAAGATTTTTTTTCACGGTGGAGGAAGCTCCGGAAAAGAATTTTCGATTAGTTTACTCTACGGTACCTACCTACAGTAATTCATTGATTAATCCGAAGCCTGCCAAGGACCGGAAATTATTAAAAGGTAAACGAATCTCGGTGAGCTTTTTAAAACACACATACCTACCTATACCTGGGTTCATATTAATTATCCTCCTATCGGATATCACGTTCTCCGTAAGATTATGCGGTGTATTTAACTGAACTGAACAAATAGTTGCCTATATACTTATATACATACACACACCTGTATACACACATATATATGTATACAGTATACGAACAGTGCAATTATTTACCGTCAAGGTAAACCTGGGCGAAACACGTTCCAAATGGTTAATCAAACTGATCCTCTTACCTACCTTACGATTAGTTACTCAACTACTAAACCTATGAAACTAGACGCAACTTTGGACTTAATTTATAGTTTCAGACTAGATACACTTGTCTAACTATATACATATAGACACGGATGGATGCTGCATGGATAATAGGTAAAAGTACGGAAAGATTTCAACACGTATGGTAAGAAAAATCATCTCTTTTTTTAGATCTATGAATATGTAGTAGTATAGGTGCCTACATACATTGAAAGTTTCATTTTCGTTAAAGATTTGATAAAATATGGAAAAATCTTATGCCAGATTTAATAATATCATATCGACGTTCTAATTAGCAAATTGTCTAACTCCACTTTTTTTCAAAAGGCATTTTTTTGTACGTCATGTTGAGAAATATCATTCTTCATACGTTTTTTGGCTCTCCTGAAAAATTTTCAAAAATGGAGTTAAACAATTTGCTAATTAGAACGTCGATATATAAAATGAGTAATGAGTAAAATGTATATGAAAAGAATTTTCTCATAGCTGATAATGTGAAACTGCAGTATGATATGACGTATACCTATTTACCGTCAGAATACAAACCGGAATTGAAAAATAACATTCTCGGATTATCAGCGCAAATATTTCCTTTCCTTAGTGTGAAAGGCACGAATATACCCACTTGCTGATGGTTTCGCGTCCAGAGAAATTGCAAAAACGATGAAAAAAAAAAGGAAAAAAAAGGAAATAGAAGAAAAGGAAAAGAAAGATTACAACTACCTCCATACCTTTCCTAATTTTTCGTATTTTATTTTTTGATGCGAATACGACTTCGTCATATTGTTTGATGGTTTTTGGGGTCGATATTTGAATATCGGAACCGATAATTGATATTGGAAAGTGATTTGGAGCAAAGTTTTCTAATAATTGATAAAACAATGATAAAAATGGACGGCAGTATCGTTTATTAATCGAATAGAGTGTGTTAATGACGAATACCTATACCTTTCGAATTGGTGTAACAATTTTGTCGGTTGAACATCTTATGTAGACGCAGTAGGTATATATATATAAAATGTTTGTAAAAAAATTGAATCATTAGTTTAAATCATAAAAGATTTCCAACATATTATATTATGATTATGATGTGGATCATTATAGAACTTGAGTTATATAATAGTAATAAAACTAGGCTATCACATATGACCGGATGCAGCTTTTCCGTCTTATACATACCAGTGTCAGTCTTGACTACTCAGATCTCGGTTTCTTCAGAACTCTTAATTACCGCATAGTGTACATGAACTTTTGCTAATTATAATTATTTATACGAATTCATGTCAAAGCTTTGACTCAATTACTCAAACTTTAAACTTTCTACGTATATATAGATGGCTGTAAAACTATCTTTACGTGCAGGATGTGGCTTAAGACTTAAAGTATACCTACTAGAAGCTTATTTAAATATACACGTAGTTATATACATAGAAACTTAATTAGAATAATAATTCTCGATATATTGATGATAATATAAATTTGATGGAAATGAAAATGAGGAATTGCGCTTGAAATAGTATATTGTGCAACTAGGGAGGGAAAATGGCCATCCCGCTACTTGCACACTGTATTTTTTATAATAAGGGCACGAAATGGGCATTCTTTGATGCGCGTCGATCGGATTGAGAATGGCGCTGGGGCGGGGGGGAATGTACTTTTCCTCCCGCTGAGGCGGGCCGGAAAGTACATTCTCTCCCGCTGAGTGGATATTCCGGACTCACGTTCGAAACACTAGATTTAGAAAGAAGGCTCATTTCATGCACGTATTATGAAAAATGTTCAATCTCCAAAATCATTAACCGAGGCTAGGCGGTAGTAGAAGGCAGGTAGGTAGGTAGGTAGGTGGGTGAGTACCTACTTATATTTTCGCATTTCAATTCAGGCAGTCCTTTGTTTTACGCTTATGAAAAGGATGGCTTTGTGCTTTAATTATACCTACTTGCTATTAACGAGAACTCGAATAAAATGTGTACCTACGCAGGCGTATACAGCGATATGATGAATTTTTCATTCCTATATATACCTACCTGCATAATATATGTTCAAACATTATACATATTGGATTAAAAATTATTGCAAAAACTTGCTAAGAGTGTTAATTACTCAGCCCCAAGGGCAAATTTAAGTACGATAACACCGCTGAATCGAAAATCAAATTATTTATTAGTATGGTGACGTCAAAGTAGCACGAGATTCTTTGACTAACAAGTTGTCTCGCTAAATATATATAAACTTTGGCTACATTTTTTGGTATAATACATTCGAAGACGTCACATTTGCATGAATTTAAAGAAAATTCTTTAATTCTTCTTTGCGAGAGAGGAGAGAAATGTTTTAAAGTATGATGTATGTATAGGTCGGATTATTTTCATAGTGCCTGATAATAATTAATGGTATCATATAGTATAGATAAGCATGATGTAATCACATTATAGGTATTGTGAATCTCTATAAACGGGAAAAGGTACCTACAAGAGAAGAAGAAAAAAGAAAAAAGAAAAATGAAAAAAGAAAAAGAACCAATTTCTATTCATTCTACTCGTTAGTCGTTTTAATTACCGCTCTAGTCGTTTCGGGGATTTTGAATGGCGTTTGTGACTCGTCAATGCCGTACCGATTCGGTTTAATTACATTTTCGGGTGAACCGTATATAGGTAGATGCGTAGGTATAGTACGGAATTCAAATTAAAATCATTATCGAATCGCAAGCTATATATATATAGGGGGAGAGATCTCTATACCCAGACCAATAACAATTTAGAAAAGCTTGAAACCTCGTTTCGGATAAATTTATTTATAATTTCTTGGTCAAAGAACCTGAAATTTAGTGAATAATAGCGTCGTTTCGTTCATTTCAAGTAAACGATTACGTCATGCAAATAGAAGTCGCAAATTTATAGCTTCGCCAAAATGAGTTCATCTCCTATAATAAAAAAAAAAAAAAAAAAAAAAAAAAATTATCAGGTCTTTAAATTTCTGGGTGACACGTTCAAAGCTGAACACGCAATATTCTTACCATACTTATATTATAATTGATGAACATCAACGCGAGTAGATATATACGATGGCGATTTATTGTTACTCACGAAACCGTTGCAGATCTTTACTTTAGTTCAAAAAAATATTCGCTAATAAAAGGAAAAAGAGAAAAAATTACAGATCGTATATATAAATGTGAAAACGTTACAGCACAGTTGCGAAAAATGATAGAATAAAAAAAGTCAATGAATATTCGACTGAAAGTAATGGAGAAAAGTTGATTTTTATTAGTTTCTTGCATTCTCGATTTATAATCATCTGATCATTGAGATTTCAGACTAATTTTTTCAAAGGCTTAGGTATTTCGAAAAGTGAGATGACAAGATTTTTGTGGTAAGACAAGGATGCAGAAATAATTTGAAGACCTGATATCGGGTCATTCAAAATCGGGTAGTTGTTTTTTTATTTTTTTATTTTTCATCCCCTAAAAAACGCATTTTTCTCATAACTGGTTAAAAATAATCAAAATCATGAAAACTGGATAAAATTTACGATGTGATTAAAGATCCAAAAGGCCAAATTCAAATTAATCGTCTTGAGATTTACTTTTTGGAAAAAACAAAAACAAGAGAAAGAAAAAACACTTTCAACATCTTATCAATTAATTATTTATGACATTATGAAGTTATCGATCAATGAGTAGATATTATAAAAAATGGTTTTCCGCACGAGGGTCTAGATGCAGATTATATTGAATTATTTTCTGTCTTCACATTCTTAGACAAAAAGACCAAAATTTTCGGATTTTTTCGGTTCTCGGAGGGGTCTGGACTTTCGGAGGTTGCAGCTCTCTGCATTCCGACCTCCCAGAACTCCTATCCTTCGAAGCTTATTCAAAATTCGGAACTTGAACAGGGAAATATTGTCTTATCATGAAAGTTTTCGACAAATCTCACCAATTCTCATCCACATATGAGAACTGCGTTTACTTATATATGTGCAAGAAATGCATCGGTAGGTGTATATACCCAATATACTACATATATAATGAAATGGGAAAATGTGCATGGCAATACTAAAGTATATCGAAGGTTTGACAAAGGCAGTAGGGATTTTCGTTGAGGGTAACCCGGTAGTACGTACAGTAGCTTGGTTAAATTGGTCCTGTAGACCCCGAAGTCAATTTCGCGGTGCATTCGAAGGAAGCGAATAAAAGAGGTCGCGCACGATATTGGACCTAGCTGAAAGGGTAGAACATTTGAATCTCTGGAGGCCACAGTGTCGTATATATATAGTTACAGCTGGGTGAAAACGTTCTGTGAACATTTCTTTTTTTTTTCTCGTTTTTTTTTTTTCATTCTTATACATGAATTCTTTTTCATTATTTTTCGTCCCTTTTTCTGCTATGCTCATTTCTTTTCTCTCCTTCTTTTTTTTTTTTTTTTTATTTTTCTCCTTTCTCTCTCTCTCTCTCTCTTTCTTTTTCTCATTGTCTCGCGTGTCAAAAACAGGGACGTTTATTCGGGGGTTGAATGTGACAGCGCACCTGACAGAACCTCGTGGTTCTGTGATGCTGCTGCTGCGCTATGTACCTACTTGCACCGAAAATATCAACTTTTCGCAAGATTATAAAATTCTACAAAGTATATCACATCTTCATAGCCCTAGTGTAAAAATGTTCAAATTCCCAAATGCGGGGGTGTGGAATAATCTTGATACCCACTATAGTATCGCTATGGTGGGAAATATTTTCGGAAAAAATCTATAACGACTAGACCGGCGGAATATGTGTAGTAAAATCAACCTGAAACACCACACATATGAATTAGCATAGCAAAGCGTTCCCACTTCCCGGATAGTACCTATACTAGATAACCCATTGTTTATATCGCGATTTGAATAATGATCATCCGCGAAACGATCACGCAGGGTATGAAATAACAACACCATAATATCTTGTTAATCGATTGCAATTTTTTTTCTTTTTTTTTTTTTGCAATATATTGCCAATATCTAATAGATACCATATAATAATATGTACATTATAAAACCAGCTGTTATGATGAAATAAAATTGGCGTTAAATACAAGCCGTGAAAAAATTGTTAGACGCCTACATAAAATATAGAATGTGGTATAAAAATGTGGGGGCTATATCTAAATAGCAATAATGTTAGAAGCGAGCGCCCTGCACAATTTACGACACACGGTATATAATACGTCTATCTATTCATAGCTCGCAGTTTCGATCAGAATTAGTTTAAATTTTTATTGCCGCTGTTTTTTTTTCCCCTGTTTTTTTCTTTTTTTTTTCAGCCATTTTTTACTGTCATTTAATGCCGCGTAAACTCCGAGAGGAGATTGCAAATTGAGTATTACGAGCGATAGCTCACGTCACGAAATGATTGCATATAGTTACCGCAGCAATAACCTGCAGTTTGTGAAAAATCATCGAATGCGATCTCGAAAACGATTTCATCGGTTTTATTCATTCGAGTATTCGGGACTTGTTTTTTTTTTTTTTTTTTTTTTTTTTTTTTTTTTTTAAGATTATTTTACGAAACGTTTATAACTTCAATTTCATACAAATCAAGACTCTATAGATCTATACAATCAGAATTCTGATTACACCAGACCTTCTTTTCCGGCTTTCCGTAATCGCGAGTGACTTCTATTCAGAAGGGATTTCAATTTCAATTCAATACTCTCAGTATGCATGATAGACTCGGTTTTCAATACGATTTTACCCACGTCTGCATGCGTGTTATTCAATATTTGAAAGATGGTTAGACACCAATTTTCATATCTTCGATTAGGTACCTATATACCATGTATCTCTGCATAAGCCAAGATACTACAAAGAGTTTGAAACAATTTTCAGTACCTATACATTTTCAAATCATAAAGGATTAGGTATAGGGTGCTTTTATTGTATTTTAACCCTCATACTCCGATATATTTGAACAAAATCAAAAATTCAGTTCATACACAAGCTTCCAAGTATTATTTTAACGTGGAAGAAATCGAACGAGATATGACGATCTCTCTTGCCCATAGCATGCATGTAAAATTCCCAAAATTTCTAATTTTTTTTTCATGTGAAACCGTGAAAAATCATTTTTCGACCTAAACCAATATACTTTCCTCATCACGAATTTAATGAAAAGCGAAGAAGGTAGGTGTATGTAGGTAACACATCCTTTCGACTGCCACGACGTACGTAGCTCGTATTTATTTTCCCGAAAAGATATTTAATAGGGCTGTGCGAATATTCGAATTTTCGAATTATTCGAACTATTCGATTCGACTTTCGAATAATTCGACGTTTCTGCGAAACATGGATTTTCAGAATAACTTGGACTTTACCTGATGGATTTTCGATTTTCGTCGACTTATATCGATTTTTTTTTGAAGTTTTCCGAGATATTAATTTGTATGTCTCTTATGCCCCGTCTACATACGCAGTTTATGATCTGCAGCTATATTTAAGAAATCTGTCAACTGATTGGTCACTTCTGTTGTGGAAATTCAGCGATTGGCTAAGACCCTAAAAATACCCGATCATAAACTGCGTGTGTAGACGGGGCATGAGATAAAAGATACGTGGAAAATATTCTTTTTGACTGATACATATCGATTAATATTCGCCTTCATATGGATGTGAGGGGTCTATCCTATCACTCGCGAAAGTAACGAATTTTCGAAAGATCCGGATATTCGAATAGTTTTTCGAGTTTTCGAATAGTTCGAATAGTTCGAATAATTGCGAATGATTCAAATCATTCGAAGACTCGAACTATTCGAAAAACTCGAACTATTCGTGATTCGAACTATTCGAAAATTCGAATTATTCGATTCGAAAAAATAAAGAAGGTTAAATATTATTTAACCTTCTTTATTTTTTCTTACCATTTAATCTCTGGTCTTTTTACTTAAATTTCGTTTACGATATAACGACCAGCATCGTACCAACGACGCGGATACGGTATAGTAGTAGCACCGCAGAGTATAAGTTTTAACTTGACTAATAGCAATCGTTAGTCACTGTCCGCAAGAGTACGATTCCAGTTAAAATTAATTAGTAATTGGTTTCAACGAGAGCAGCAGCAGCAGCAGCCGTAGCAGTAGTAGTAGCAGTAGGTAGTAGCAGTAGCTGTTGGAATACAAGAAATAACAGAGAAATGTCAGCCCTTTTTTTTTTTTTTCTGTGTAGTTATATGGCCTGAAAATCATATTCCGCAATTATAAGCTCGACGTCGCGGTCGTTTATATTTATAAAATATGTAACGTAGTGAAATAGGGTTTTGGCGAACTTGTCAGCAGCAGCAACACCATAAACCTCGAGTTTATGAGATAAAAAAAAACAAAAAAGAAAAAAAAAAAACGAAAAGGAGAAATTGAACGGTTACACACCGCGCTGCTGCATGCACGCGGAATTTCGAATGCCGCGTGAAAATGCGTGAAATTCGCGAAAAGAGGAAACGAACTTTTTCTGTCTTTCTTCCTTCACGTTTACTACTTCTCTATTCTTTTCTTCCATACGAAAACGTGGAGAGCTTTTATCCGCCTGGGTATATGAAAGAAGAAAAAAAAGAAAGAAAGAAAAAACCCAGTTTTTAATCGCTGAACTTGACATTTCGTGCGACTCGTCTAGCAGAATTGAAAATTCTTGAAAAAAAAAATTCCAGAATAATAATTGTAGGAAACGAAAATCTTTTTCAACAATACGCCGATATTTGAACGAATGAAAGAAAAAAGAAAAAAAATGCAGTTTCTTTTTTTTTTTTTTTTTTTTCACTTTCATTATAAAGTATAGAAGAATGTACAGATAACAAGCTCCTATCAAGTATGTAAGTATAATACTTAGAGTTCGTAAATAAGATAAATTGCTCATTTGGGAAAGACCGTTAACGAGATATATACTTATGTATATTATAAGCTGAAAGAACAACTTGTGCAACTTCTTCTATAAAAGCGCAAGATTTTGTTTTTTTTTGTTTTCATTTTCATTTTTTTCAACAATTTTTAACGAAGGGAAGTTTATCGATTTTCATACTTTTCATTTGTCCGGATTAAAGCTATACCTACTCGAATTGGCTAGATCTACGCTTAATCAAATATCAAGGGCTTGGTCAAGCTTTCTACGTATAACAATAATCAGCCTAGTATCTATAGCGCAGTGTAGTCCTAATAGAAAAAACCACTCAACTATAAGTCAAGTGGTAGTAACCAGCTAAGTTTTTTGCACTCCATTCGTGGTATTGCGAGTAATTGAAATTTATCGCCGAACTACGAGATTCGAAAAAAACACATTCGCGCGCAAATAGTTTGACAAAAAATAACAAAAATAACAAAAAAGGAATCGAAGATGAGAAACTTGCGAAGAAGCGAACTAATAAAATTGTTATCCAAGTAACGCATCGAACATTGAATTATAAAATAAATATGTCACGTCATGGTTTTACGTCTACGTCAACGCCATCGTCACTTTGAGGAATTATGCAGTTGCGCAGCTGCTGCAGGTTTCTTATTACTCAAATTCCTAGCCGGCTTTGCAAGCCTTGCAAGCTTCGAATTGCGCTTTTCTTTATTTCATTCTTTGATTTTTTCCTTTTCCTATATGTATATATATTCATATATGGAGTTAATGTATGTCTGTATAAAGCCAGAGGTACCAGAGTTTCGCTGTTTGTTTTACTGCTTGGTGGCGACGGACTCGGTGATACATTTGCAAAGACAATTTGAACTTACAACTGCAGCGGCCTGGTATGGTATGGCATCGCATCGCATCGCAGCGAACTTGTGCGACAACTGAATCGCATTACGTACGTAGGTACATGTATACTATACAGAGAGTGCTTGCAATCGTTCCCACTCTGTCAAAGCCAACTCGGCACACTCCAAGTTTTCCGTATGTTTATTGCAGGCTTTCCATCTGTTCTTTTCTTTCTTTTTCGAATCGATGTCTCCCGAAAGCGAATCAATTCAACCAGAGAAAAAGTGCAGATTACCGGCCTGCAATTAATACACAGACGAAAAACCCTGGAGTGTGCCGAGTTGGCTTTGACTGAGTGTAAACGATTGCTTTAATCTCAAAAGTTATTTCTTTCTTTTTCGTATAACCCACACGTTTTCGTTGATATCTAGAAAACGGCTAAAGCTAGAAGAAATATGTGAACGACAAATTAACAGGAAATTAGATTCTGCACAAAAAAGGCCCCATTGTTTCATCGCCTAGAACTCATAGTTTAGAAGATAAAGGGATTTGAATATTAATTTATGCATAAATATGTACATTTGTTTTTTTCAGTGACTGGAGTGATGCGAAACCATCACCATACACCCATGCAGATTATTTGCTAGAAATGTCGTCACGGCTAGATTAAACCTCATACACTTGGTTTAATTATCTTACCAAGAACAGCTGTTTGTTAATTGGTCTACCGAAGCCCGCACGCTTATTATTATTATACTATAGCCAAACTAAATTGTAAAACAATAAGGAAATTGATAATGATTAATCATTAATCATCACGCATCGTGAATAAGTATTTGTTTTTAACAGGAATTGTTTTTGTCTCTCGAATATTGAGGTACAATAACTAAAATCTATAATACCCATCATGATATTTTACGTATTAGGCAATATTTATTCCCGTTTATATATTGCAGCATAGCAAATAGATATTTATATACATACGCAAATACATCGATCTACGCGTATTATACTACATATAGATATATTAGATTTTTATATAAACAAGGTTGAGAAGTTATCGCTTTTAATAGATGTATTACATCCGTGTATAATATGAAATGGAATTACCCACATGTATAAAATAACGTTAAGCTTTACGTAACACGTAACACGTATCACGTACGTCGTACACACGAGCGTTGTAAATCAAATAACATTGCGGTACATAATTTACAGGTATGTATATAGGTATGTAGTTTACTTTCATGCTGTACGTCTGTACGACATACTAGATATTTCGAAATAAAAACTAAAATTGTTAATCTTAGTTTACCGAGAACCTTGAGATTCCACTGAGTCGTCTTATTAAATGAATGAATGAATGAATGAATGAACGAATGAATGAATGAAAGTCTAATTAATTGGCTCGAACAAATAAACCATTTGGTTATAAACGAGGTTCTAAAAATCGGAAATAGTAAAAGGTTGGCGGGCGCGCGAGCGAGCTCCCACATGCGTAGCATGGTCAATGACGCATCAGGTGTCAGTCACCTCAAAACACGATTCCACCACCGTGTTGCATGTTGGCTATAGGTATGTACGAAATAATGACATCGATACACCATCGCATCACTATGCAATGGCTAAAATCGCGGCTTTATAATTACTGGCCAATATGAGTAGATGAAAAATTTTCAAATATGTAGCTAAAAATAACCTCATCACCATCACTCATACGTTTCGCTAAAGAACTAAGAAAAACAAAAACGCAAAAACACAAACAACATTAAGCTTAACCTAAAAAACTTACCGACTAAAGTTCTTCGGACTGTGGTGTGTGTAGACGTGTTAGGCCTCGGTAACAGCGCTTTAATATCTTCGCAATATATTATTTTAACAACGTTTTACGATCAACGATCAAAAACACTACCGGCGGCACTGAGGTTATAACTATGTGAACACACTTCGAGAGGTTAACTCACGTAGTAAAGGTATGTACGAACGAACGAACAGGTGTACACCGTACTGTCACTGTACTGTACTGTACTGTACTGTCCGGTGGATCAGCTGCGACTGGTTACTACAGTAGCGCACTTGACGCCAACGGTTTCTAACCAAACTATGTATGTGTCCACGCCGCCTTGCCGCTTGCGGCATGGACGCAAACCTGCAGCCAAATCACGAAAAATCACGTCGGTAAAACAGACTATTATAAAACCGACATGTTAACGCAAGGTCGACGGACGTCGGTAATGTAGATTATTCTCGCATACACTGCGATTAATTTTAGAGTTAAAAACGCAGCTTCCTACATTACCGATCTTGTTGTACGTAGATCAGTGTATCAAAAGTTCAGACTTTAGACGTTAGAGCGCTAGCTTACATCCGTCTTATAATAATTGTTCGCGAATTTTCTTTCTTAGGATAAAAATCGCTGCTAAACTGAATGAAAATAGTAACCAAATAGTCTAAAGTACGTGTATTCGATACTGCGGATTAATCGGAAGTGTTCAATTCTAAATACACAGTAGAAATATGGTGATGAAAAATCTTAACCTCAAAACTAACCTAACCTAACCTAAAAAGATTTATTATAACGCAAAAATCAGGTATTCACCGATGAGTTTCGATCCTTGCATAATTTGCCTTAAACATTGTTGCCCAACGGCTATATTTTGCAAAAAAGTACCAAACACTTGCCCCATATGCTTTTCGAATATATCTAGTTACGTATTAGACCCGTTTAGGCTACCCTATCCGTTTTCTAAAGCTTACGAATCGCCGTTATCCGTAGTGTTAAGACCTTCACAAGGTGATTTTTTGAACGACTATAACACAGCCTCCGACGACTTACACATCGGTATTGTAAACTCGAGCGGATGCATTTTCGAATTTGACAAACCCGGTGTGATAAAGAACGATTTTTCGAAATGGCAGAACTGTTTAGCGCTGAAAATCGTTCCTAATTCTTGGACAGATCATTGGGATCGGACTATAGACGCTATATCTAACGCAGATAAATGGTCTGACAAATATTACAACGAGGATACTACGAACTGCTTCAATTTTGTCATTGAATTTTTTAAACTTTTAAACTATAAAGAAGTTGAATTTTCAGGGAAGGAAGACTTCTGCCGTCAATTTATCTTACCCAGAATTAAAGACGCCGTTAAGTTCGTTAATTTCTACAGGAAACTCAAAGAGTCTGATCATTTTTTGGCAAATTAGAAACCATCGTTCGATTTCAGATCATCGACAGAGGTCTGGTTATTCGGTCTTTAGTATAAACCCATTTCTGTTGAGAGACTAGAGTTACTCGTAGGATCATGTGTGGACAATAGACGTTGAACGATGCATATTTCCCACTTGAAAAACTCCCTGTTTCATTCGAAATCCAATCAGCTTTACAAGCACTCTGTTAAATACCTGTTCACCGATAATGAAAAGAAAGAATTTGACGTTATCGTCGTCGGAGGTGGACATGCGGGGACCGAAGCTTGCGCAGCCGCTGCAAGAATGGGGGCTAGCACTCTGCTTGTTACCCACAAGAAGAGTACCGTCGGTATGTTCTCCGGGTAAAAGATTCATTCACGGATTATAGACATAAACATCTGCTTTATCCTCAATGTAGGAGAAATGTCCTGCAATCCGTCCTTCGGTGGTATCGGAAAGGGCCATCTTATGCGGGAAGTAGATGCGCTGGATGGCATTTGCCCTCGTATCTGTGACGTCTCTGGGGTACACTATAAGATACTAAATCGTAGGAAAGGTCCTGCGGTATGGGGTCTGAGAGCTCAGATAGACAGAGTTTTGTACAAAAAACATCTACAGTCAGAAATTTTTTCAATAAAAAATTTACAAGTATCAGAATCTCCGGTAGAAGATCTCATAATTAAAGGGGACTCTCCGCGATGCTGCGGAGTTGTACTCAGTAAGTGATTCCTCGCTGTTGGGATTGTTTGGATAAAATTTTACCATTCTTAGAGATATTTTTTGTATCACAGCTGATTTGCCTTTACAGAAGACGGCACGGAGGTCTTTAGCCAGACCGTAATCATCACGACGGGAACTTTCCTCAATGGTCAGATTAATATCGGTCTCGAAAAGCGACCCGCTGGAAGAATAGGCGACGAGCCTAGCATAGGATTAGCAAATACACTGGAAAATCTTGGATTTAGAATGGGAAGGTTGAAGACTGGTACGCCAGTCCACTCGTTGATCATTTCTGTCCCCATCCTCAACTCAGAAGTTATACATTTTTCCTTTTTCCAGGCACTCCACCAAGGATCGTAAAGTCTTCTGTAGATTTCACAAAGTGCGAACTTCACGTCCCCGACAATCCACCAGAGCCGTTTTCTTTCATGAATGATTCCGTTTGGATAAAACCAGAAGACCAACTGCCTTGTCATCTCACGTACACTGGAGATAAAGTGGCGAAAATAGTCCGGGATAATCTTCACTGCAACAGACACGTTACCGAGGAAGTAACGGGCCCTAGATACTGCCCTAGCATCGAGAGCAAAATCCTCAAATTCTCAAGTCTGAATCACCAGATTTGGCTCGAACCGGAAGGATTAGATTCCCCGCTGATATACCCAGCCGGACTTTCGTGCACTCTGCCTGCTGACAAGCAGGAGGAGCTAGTCAAGTGCATTACCGGTTTGGAAAATGCTCAACTAGGTAAGATTTGGTCTTTAATATTTGAAACCAGATGTAATATGGTTGATTCTTTCACAGCTAGACCGGGATACGGAGTTGAATATGACTTCATAGATCCAAGAGAGTTGACGTATAAACTAGAGACCAAAAGGGTCCCGGGCCTTTACTTGGCTGGTCAAATAAACGGAACTACTGGTTACGAAGAAGCCGCAGCCCAGGGAATAGTCGCTGGAATAAATGCAGCTGCTAAGGTGAAAAGATGGGAATTACAGCGCGGAGCTATACCTGATGCGAAGACTTGATGTTTGTCGTTTATAGGCACTGGGAAAACCGGCGTTGACAATAAACCGAACTGAGGGATACATCGGGGTTCTCATTGACGATCTTACTACACTTGGGACTTCTGAGCCTTACAGAATGTTCACTAGCAGATCGGAGTTCCGACTTAGCTTAAGACCAGACAACGCTGATCAAAGGCTTACGGAGAAAGGATATAATTCGGGATGTGTATCTAAGGAGAGATTTGAAAGAATGAAAATTATGCGAAGCAGGCTTGAAGAGGCTGAGGAATTGCTTAAATCAGTTAGAAAGCCTGCGGCGCATTGGCAGAACATTTTCGATTTGAAACTGAGCAAAAGTACTGCGCAACAAACGGCTTATGACATTATGAGCATAACTAACAACACCATTACGGTTGATACACTCCGTAAAAAATTGCCGGATGTTTTCGGAGTACTGATCGAAGATCCTGTATTAGAGAAGAGATTGAAGGTGACGAAATCTGGATTCGGAATTTTGTCACGTTTATAATAAAACTGCGCTTTTTCTTCTTTTAGATTCAAGCGATTTACGCAAAGGCGGTTCAAGAGCAGATGTATCATGTTAAAGAAGTGAGAAAGAATGAGGAAATGATCATTCCACCGGCTATCGATTACACATTATGTTCTTTGAATTTCTCATTCGAAGAAAGAGAGAAGCTCATGATGGCTCAGCCGCAAACTGTAAGCTCAGTGATGAATCGTCGCAGGATAATTACTCTTATCTTATTGTCGTTTATTTTGTTCATTTTGTTCATTTTTTGTTTCCAGATTGCTGCAGCGAGTAGAATACCCGGAGTAACACCATCGGCGATACTGCGGTTATTGCATTACGTTAAACGAGGATCTGATGTTAAATCAAATAATATATTATAAGATATATTACCTAATAAATTTTAATGCATTAGGTGTAAGGAGATCGCGTAATTCTGATGAAACACTTTAATAACTTTGTTTTCATTTCTTTTTATTATTGAAGTATGATAATATAAATACTGTTTACAATACGCGTCGTAGGAATGGTGTACAAATATTTTTTTTTTCTCTTTTTATCTATGAAACGTTTATAATAATATTATTATTATTATTATATATGTGTGTTTCGAAGATTGAGTGTTTTTTTTTCGTTTTTTTTTTTATGCCTGTAAATACATAAATATACTTCGCTAAACTCGTTCACTATTTATCATTTGAACAATACACTGAGTTTATATAATATAGTATAATATGATATTATGTACTCTATATATATATAGCAGTTCAGAGTTTTTTTTATATCATATTATAAATACGTTCGTTTAGTTTTCTTAGTCTATTTTCTTTGTCCGTTATTTGTATTATTTTATTTATGTTTAGTTTTTTTTTTTCGTTTTTGTTTGTTTTTGTGCAACGATATAATATAATAATTGATTTTTCATCGATGTAAGTTTTTAGTTTATCAAAGAAACATTGAATCTACTTGCATAATATTTAAATGCGTATTTATTTAGCTAGAAAAACGAATGAAACTCCAAAGTTTGAAAAGTTTGAAATACCTCATAATAGCTATTGTTATTCTAAATTGTGTGTTTTTTTTTTTAACTTTTCATTTTTCATTTACTAAACTATTCAGATTTTGGTGTTCAACACAACTATCGACTTACAATGAAACTAATTACATACTGGCAAGCCTATCGTACATTTTAATAAGTATGTACATACAGATACAAGGAGTTTGTTAATAATATGCATACCAGAGTGGTCTTTAAAGGGATAATTTTTAGAAATTTTCAGGGTTCACATTTCAATCGGTTCCAAATCCAAACAGAGAAAGAGAAATCTTATTTTTCGTTTTTCCGTTTTTATTTTATTTTTTTTATGGACATTTAAGGACCTAAAAGGACCTCTTATTCAATACGTATGCAAAAAACGTAGCTACTAACGATCCAAATAAATAATGTTAAAATTAATGTTCAGGCATTTATACTTATACATATCTCTCAATAATAATCACATCAACGCGTTGTTTTTTACACACTTATATTATAATATTAATAAACAATCAAACTCCTCGAATATTTCATTGTACAGGATTAATACACCTTATATGGTTTGATTATAATACGATTTAACATTTCTATACAAATACATACAACGAATTCTAGTATAAGTTATACGATAATCAGCTGCTATACTACTTATAGGTATATGCAATATGAATAAATATTTCATTATATTTTCATTTTACTTTTATATTTCTTTTTTTCCCCGGCAATATTTTTTTCTTTTGGTAAATAAGTTTTTTGTTTTTTTTTTTATATATTTTTGTTTTTTTTAACGATTATCACTTTTGAAAATGAAATCCCGAGCCTCTTTATGACTGCAATAGTTATGTGATATTATATGCATTATACTTATATATAGGGTACCTATATTATATATAAATTATAATTTACCGGGAAAATCGACGTATATATTTAGTTATTGTTATTATTATTATTATTATTGTAATTATTCTTTTTTTTTTTCTTCTTTTTTTTTTTAGGTACTCATACCAATTGTAAGTATACTACTACTACTACTACTATAATATTTTACGATGAATTTTATGATAAAGCGCACCACCAATGCGATAACGCGATAAGATTAATATATTAACATATTATATATAATAATAGGTACAAATAATGTTATTTACAAGAACAGGTGCGATGATATATATTATGTATACATACATACATATATATATATAATATATAATTTTTTTTTTTTTTTTTTTTTTTTTTTTTTTTAAATCGTAGTTACAATATAATGTGTATATCTAATTACTTACTTTATATTGTATAATGTGTTTTTAGCTTAGCAGTTGCAGGTGCTTACGCGCAGTAACGTGTAACATATATACTATCATTATATTGTGTACTATATATATATTATAATATAGTATATATAAAGCTAAAATTAATTTATATAATTAGTAATTACACGTAGGACCACGATTAGTACGAAAAATAACATTTAATTCATAACGTACGCATACATAACACATTATACAAGAAAAAGAAGAGAGAAAATTGTAAAAATTAAGAAATTAAAAAATTAAAAAATTGAATAAAAAAAAAAAAAAACAGGAAATGAATGAAAAACACGAGCGAAAACAACTGCGCGGACTATAATAAATTCTCGCCAATAATTAAATTCGACATTATAGTTAATTAAGTTTATTATCATTATCATTATTATTATTATTATTGTTATTGTTATTATTATTATTATTATTTCTCGTTTGCACCCGGGATAATTAATAATTCGATATTTTAAATCGTTATAGGTGATCGCGCAGGGATTAGCTCGTGTTATTTATTATCACATCACATATACCTATCTACCTATATATATATATATATATTTACCGCAGGCAAAATAATAAAAAATAAAGAAAGAAAAGAAGAAAGAAAAAAAAAAAAACGAACTAGGAGAGACTTAACATTAAACTCTAAAACATTCTACGTCATGACGCGATACGGTCAGTCTTGAGATGCACCTGAAGAAACAATTGTCGCAGTTTCACTATTTATTAATAAACATTGTTTTTTTGTTTTTTTTTCCATTATTATACCGTGACTAATTTATACGTCAAAAATAGCTGATAGCATGAAAGCCGCCTTATAATTTAAACCGCGGTAATTAGCTGCTAATACATATTTTATTCTTATTAATATGATTTGAGTTGTTCTATATACCAAAAATTAATGTTGTTGTTTTTTTTTTTTTTTTTTTGATTTTTTTTTGTTTCTTCTGAAAGGTCTAATTTTTTCGAATTACATATTGTTTTTTCAACTTTTCAAGATCCAATTCGGATAGAAAATGATTTACTATACCCTCGTAACCGTGGGAGGGAAGGAGGGGGTGCTTTTTCTTTTTTAAGTGAATCTTTCTTCTCCGAAATTGAAATCTTGTTTCTATAATTATATTATCTCGGGGGTATTTGGTGTTTTTGTTTTTATCATTTTCTTTTTTGGGTGTATTTTAGTTATTTTTATTTTTCGCGAGGAAGTATAAATACGATGTAAACACATACATACATTATACATACATACATACATACATACATGCATACATAAATACATAAAACAAAAATCTATAATTATATTCTTATATACTATACCTATACGTATAATAATATAAATATATATATATATATACGCACGAAATTGCTAACGTGTAGATGTATAGGTAGTATACCACAAACGTTATAATTTGTTCGTTGGTCAAAAGTTTAGGCGATCGAACACATCCAATATCAATATTTTTAGTTTATATAATTTTTTTTGTTTTTTTTTTTTGTTCGTTCATTCATTAATTTTTTCATTCTTTAAGAGCGATGATGTTTTTTTTTTTTTTTAGGTACTGCCGATAAAAGTGGACTAGTTCTTTTTCTTTTTTTTCTTTCTTTTAATTTTTTTCAATTTTTCAAATTCGTATTTATTTTCGCGCTAATTATTTAGTTTGCAAATTTTATCGGACAATTTATTGCGCGTACTGGCGGGTGGGTGGGGTAAGCATGGGGAAGTTTTCATATATCAAAAACTTTTGCATTTATTTTTGCTTCACTTTTACAAAAATTTGAAAAAAATTCCACCCTCTCCCTGGCCGTTTTTTTTTTTTTTTTCTTTCTTGTCACTTTTTGTACATGCGTGATAACCATCAGTCGTTTAAGTTAAAGATCAACCGGGTTTTTGGTCTGGAACGGATTTGCTTCGTACGCGTTCCTTTCAACAGCTAAAATTCATACACGTATGTAGTATGTACGTGAACGGTCAATTTCTCTGCTTCGTAGATTGAAAAATCGTTATTATAACGAAAGCTGGTTTTTGAAAATCGGTAAAAAAAAAAAAAAAACACAAAGTATTACACAAGAGAATGTGAATCACATCGCGTCGCGATTCGCAATCGCGAGTATATAGAGCTGAATTCAGCGGACGTATGGATTTGCAATATATGCGAAGCTCAGCTAATCGAGAATCGCTAACGCATTGAACCGTCACAGTGACACGGATTTGTAAAAAAAAAAAATAATCTTATCTTCATTTTGATTTCCGTACGAAATAAATTCGTATATAAAACTTATTTTCCAATTAATCTAACTCGTATATATATATATACATATTTTCGCATCATATCAATATCTGCGAAAAATGTCCGACTTTTTTTTATTCCGAGAGCAAAGATACTGTCATTCTTTTTTTTCTTTTTTTTTTTTTCCTCTTCTGGAAACTTGTATAATACAAAGTCCATCTCTCCTACGTCGTCTAAAGTCAAGTTTTTCCACTGAGAAATGGTTGTCATCGATGATAATCAATCAGCAAGTCCTTTTAGACGGTGGTCCTGGTATAAGATGATCTCGAAGTAAAAGGCAACTTTTTCAATACCACTTCTTCTTCTTATTCGTATTCTTCATCTAACAGATGGTTTCCAATGGAACAGTCTTCGTGCTCTGATTCTGTGTAACACTGTCTCCCATGCTTGGCATACCGTGGCTTGTTGTGCTCATGGCATTGCCTTGTCTGCCTGCATTAGTACGTGGATTTCTATTGCACAATCTCTTTAAAGCGGTCCAAACTTGAGGTTGACACCCGACAACAGCGAAGATAAAAACTCCCTGTAACGCATTAATTAGATCCGTAAAGTACCACAGATACTGAGGACCACCAGCAGCCCAGGAAATTACATCCGCTACCCAGGTCACTCCCATCACGACCACCAGCTTCATGCAGACACGGCCAAGCGCAGCTCTGGAACAGAATAACAGAAGGATATACCATATAATTATGATGAATATTTCTCACTAGGTGAATGATGAAATAAATTATCGAATGTTTAAAAAGTTTAATTAGTTGCGCTGTATGGCCTGCAATTTCACAATGCTTTACAATTGATATGTATTGCGTAAACCTATACATATCTGCATTAACTGATGTACAGGAAGAATGATAATCAGGGCTTTGGCAACGCGAATGAAATACGCAATTTATTCATAAGCGAACTGTGCTAGAAAGTTTTAGAAATTGAACAACATCGCAACTCAACAAATTGGATCTCATTCTTACGAATGAAAAATCGTCGGGAAATGATATCATTGACATTTTTCCAAAATAACCCGACGAACTACGGAGAAAATTAAGCCTAAGGACTCGCTAGGACGGAGAAGGAACTCATACCATATGACTATGGGGAACTAAAACGGATGTAGTCGTATCAAAATAACCGAGAGAAAATTGAGATGAGAATGCTTTCCTCTCAGACTTAGTGGGTGGCTGGTTAGAGCACAGCATCCGAGGCAGCCCAGAATCACACATCTTTCCGCCGTTCAGCCCCAGGCGGCACAAGGCGCATCATGCAATTATCTGGTTTTGTTTAATCAATTATCGTTCATTTGATTTGACGAGGATTGATTTTTTTAAGATCAATACGTCTGCATTCTGTTCGCAGAATAGAGAAACGTGGATCTACCTATACGTTTCACCATGAAGGATCAGGGAATGGAGAATTGAGATGACCTTATTTTTGGCTTTATGCCTGCATTTCCGCTTTCAGCGTTGATCATCGCGTTCTAATATCATTCCGGGAAAAGTTGAATCCTCAAATTCGTAGGGAGAATCGAATTTTTTTTATGACGTATTGCGTTATGCCGAATTTCTGCACATGGATTTTTTGAATCGCGTGATACGCAGATGAAAATAAATGTATCTAGAAATTTTTGTGAGATGTCTTCGGCGAGGTTGCAGCGAGCCCTTGCAGCACAGCTTCCTTTACTGCTTTTCCTGGACTAGGGATAAGCTGGTATACGAGTCTATTTCGGACGGCATCGCTAATTATTATAAACGACTGGTACTTACGCGGTCAAAGACTATACCTACACCAAAAAGTGTAGAAAGACTGAGAGAAACATGATGGCATTTTGAGCGTGCAGCGTCGCGACGCACGGAAATAAGCGTTAACTTTGTATATAGTATGATTAATGAAACCGGAACTGCGGTTAAATTAAGTGAGTATGAACTTTTTGGAAATTCCGTCGTTATAAAAAT
Source organism: Tenthredo livida (assembly GCA_963992785.1). Classification (NCBI taxonomy): domain Eukaryota; kingdom Metazoa; phylum Arthropoda; class Insecta; order Hymenoptera; family Tenthredinidae; genus Tenthredo; species Tenthredo livida. The sequence continues at coordinate 10,868,975 of OZ023073.1, forward strand.
GAAATGATAAAAAAAAATGAAGAAAACAGAGAAAATTCCAAAATATTATCAAACACGTGTTCGTTTTTATTTTATATCATTATTAATAACTGCAATACATCAAATGATACTTAGATAGATTCGCGGTATGCCAGGAGGAAGTAGGCGATGAAAAATGACATTGAAAATGTTGGAAAACAAACTGAAATTTGGTCTGGTTAACTTTAACGATCGCTTGATATATATAACCGAATTTATTTAACCGAAATTTTCAATATGCGTCTATATAGATAGATCTCTCTCTCTCTCTCTCTCTCTGTCTGTGCGTAATTTGGTATACGTAGGCGTCGGCGAAATACATATAACATAGTTGATTCGCAAGAATTGCGGAGACAGTTCCGAGGAATAAATAATTTTAGCGGTTGTTTGATTAGCGATGTCAAAATAACGTCGCGACTTAGCTGGTAGATACTACTACTACAGGAAATAAGAAAATCTATAAATGTTGAATAAATAAATGCGGTTACCGGGGATATAATACGTATTATATAGAAGCTGCGACGAGACGGAGGAGCGAATTTTCTAATTTAGAAATATTCAACCGCGTAATAATGGCTTAATCGCGGTTTTCAACGCGTTTGCGATACCGAAGAAGAAAGAAAAAGAAAAAGAAAGAAGTATCTAATTTTTTAACGGGTAGGATAAAAAAAAGCTATTCTCAAAAATACCTATAATACCACGCTTTCTGACCTTCGATGTATAAATTTGTCTGGGAATCCTATAACTTATTTTTACACCTCGAATAAGTTGCTATCTGGTTATAGGAACAAGTGTTTATTTTATCTTTAACGACCGAGAGAAGCTGCAGAGATTTCTTCTTCTTCTTCTTCTTCTTCTATTTTTTTCGATTTTTTAAAGAAACGCGTATCTTTTACTTATGAGTAGAAAATATGTTATTGTGGTTTCGGTTTCTTTTTCTTATTTAAAAATGTAGATTTCTTGAATTTCTTGAATCATGCTTCTTGTGGTTATTGATCATCTGAAGAGAAGAAGATCAAAATGAAAAAAACATAAGGAAAAAAAATAGGCGTTTAATCATAAATTCTAACGGGTATGATATACCTATGATAGTGGTAGAAAATTTTTCTCTTGAATATCTCTGATCAATGATCGCGTGTAGGTAGGTATAGAAAAATTTCAGAGAAACAATTAATCCGCAAAGTGCGAGATCAACCGCAGCTGTTACATCGCTCGTGCAGGTTTAATCTCTCGTATCCTACCATCGCAGCCGCGGTAGTGGTAATAAAGAATTTGCAACAATTCCGCTATTATAAACAGTACCATTAATCAAAGCCAAAGGTGATACTACCACGAGTAGCTATTCACGAGCGGTAACGATATTTTCGACGATGTACGATAGGAGAGATTCCTAGCATGCTGTAAAGCGTGAAATAATGAGTAAATAAAAATTAAATTGCTTACATGTGATCGTGATACGCGATACGTGAGTGATCCGATCAATTATTTCTTCAATTTAGGTCTAATTAACTAATTAATTGAATTACCCCAACCAAGGACGCGGGTCTCGCACAGTTCCGAAAAGTTCTGATGGTCGTTTCAACCGTCAGCCTTGAATCGAAATAAAATTTATATACCCAGATCGAACATAGTCGACCTAGAGAATACGTTCGGGACGAGAAATCATTACACGATAAACCGTGTCGTTTTTTAAATCTGCGTGGTACAGGAAAAGGCCTGCAACTGTCGCGGTTATCAAAATGACGAAACGAAACGAACCGTGATCCAATGACTAATAATTTTACTTTTCTCGTTTCGTGATTATAAACTCCGCAAGCTTTCTAATTTTTTCACGTATTGGATCTGCGCTTTTTTTATTCTGCAAGAAAACTGCGAATCATGCAATGTTGCACAGGCTTTCAGCTTTCTAGAAATCTAGACGATCGCGATGGCCTGCTAAACTAAACAGTTTCGAAAACTGTTATTGAAACACCTCCTGTTTTTTCATATTGTTGAAGAAATTCGCGGTTCAATATCATATTGTCCAAACGAGGACGTATAACGCCTGCAACAAAATTTTATGTACGAAGAGTCGGGAATGGGAGAACGTCATGCAAAAAAGATCAGAGTGCAAAATTTGAGGACTTTCTTTTTCTCTCTATACGCGTGCAACGAATTCGGCCAGTTTCACTGCCAAATTGCTTTTCTTCTTCTTCTTTAATGTTACGGTTATGGAAAAGATAAGGTGTACTCAGTATTCCCGCTGAAACTGGTCGAATTCGCCATTAAACTCAGTAATTGCATTGTTATGTCCCAAAAAAAAAAGGTATAGGTACCCATGTCTCCGACTGGAGAACACTGCAGCGCATATATCTGCGGGCGTATATGATGTGCATGTATGTACACCAGTTCGAGGTAAACAAGATAGAATTAGCATAGTTGAGAAAACTTTTTACGTATCTTGGTCAACGTCAAAGTTTGTGCAGTTTTCCTTTCAGCTATTTCAAATATAATACCGCAAAGTGCAGTCGTAAATATTATTTCGTCTGACAATGAGAGAGAGAGAGAGAGAGAGAGAGATATATTCGCGAAGGTTTTTCAGTACGAATTTTTCCAAGCGATATATTTGGCTTGGGAATCCCCATCCGGTTTGGAAAAGAATATTAAACGATTTAACAGACATTTTATACATGCTGAATAAAGAATGTAAAAAAATAAGGAAAAGATTGGCTGTGTACATAATTAATAATTATACTATAATTATTCGCCGCTCTCTCTCTCCCTATTTTTTTTTTGCTTTTTGCTTTTTGCTTTTCTCCCTTTGCCTGCAGAAGAGACAAACTGCACAGACATTTCAGCAGCGTTGAATGTGATAATTAAATTGGCTTACCTCTCAGTCGTGCTCTTGACAACTTCACGCTTCCATAAACCGCAAGTAAGTTCACGAGCTGTTGCAGCAAAGAGGAGGAGGTTGATGGCCAAGAGAACGCCGACCGGGCCGAAGAAGTAAGTCAAAATCTCCATGTCGCCTGGAAAATTAGGAAAATAGATTTTATTCATTATTTATGTGAATATGTGTGTTTCAAAATTTGAAAATTTTGTTCTTTCGATTCGGTTATTTTTCAGGATATTTTGTTGTTTTTTTTAATAAGAATAAACAGATTTTTTTGGAAATATTAAGGGAACCAGTACAGCGACTTTTCGAGAAATGATCATAGTCCGAGATCAATTTATTTCATCACCAAAGTTCATTTCACATCAAAATATTTTTCTTTTTCCAAATCATGTGCCGTAAGGATTTTAGAGCACCGTTGGACCGATTCAGGTCATCTTGGATTCATTTTCTTCAGAAAACAAATCCTCATCATGTGAATGTAGGAATTTTGAAAATTTTTCGTTTTGGCCAAGTTATTTGAGAAATGAGTGATAATAATTTTTGCGAATTTGGTAAATTGATCATAACTTATGACATAATTTTTTATTTTAAAATCCCCACATTCACAAGATGAGGAATGGTTTACCGGAGAAAATGAGACGTCAAGAGATTGAATTGGACCAACGGTGTGCCAAAATCCTTACGACACATGATTTGGAAAAAGAAAAATATTTTTATGTGAAATGGACTTTGGGTATGAAATAAATTGATTTCGGACCATGACAATTTCTCGAAAAGTCGCTGTACTGGTCCCCTTAAGTTCCTTCGAAAATGTGCGCGTGAAATGCAGCTACTATTGTTTTTGGGGTCAAGAGTCTAACGCGGAAGCGATAGAATGAGGAATATGCTATATATACAAATACGAATCTCAGATCGCTCGCAATAATTTTCCCGTTGTGCAATGTTTGGTTACATTGAAGATCGTTTACGATTAATTTATCGTGAAATCGGTTAAGCGCGAGAACTGCGGCAACGGCGGCTTCTTTATGTTTATAACTAAATTTCTAATTTGGCAAACCGAGTTTGTAGAAGCCGAATCAATAGATTATTATTCAAAAATTTTACAACTTGGTGTAGAAGTTGAATGGAATGGAAACTAGAGCGATAAATATTATTTTTTACAATTCGTGAAACCCGATTTTTAACTCTTACACAAATATTTCACTCGTTCGCCAAATCTGTTCTAAAGTGAAAAATCCGGGCTTTTGACGAGCGTTTTGTCTGGCTTCGGCGAACCAACGCTTTTCATCCCGTACTTGGAACGGATTTTAAAAAACAACGCTGCGAAGAGCTAAATGTTGATTGCCAGAAATTCATTACACTCTACGTCCCGAATTTAAAATAGGTACGTCCTTAAATTTGTCTAAAATTAAATGTCGAAAAATAATCGGCGCAGTTTCTCAGTTAAATGTTGAAAATCTCTGAGCATGAAATCGGCAGCACGATTAATTCATCATCCGCAGTGTCTAGTGGGTATATCTCGATCCGTATATTTATGTAAAGGCAAATGCTTATAGGTATAACACGTACGGTCGAAAATTACGAGCCGGAAACAGGAATTTAATGCCTTAAGAATTCCGTGTGGAGTTCATTTTGATTAGCCGTCAGTTCTGCAATAAACTTTCTGGGATATAGCCTTCAGGCAAACGTTATGGGGTATTCTGTGTGTACGGGGTGTGCCAGGGCGTACCGGGGTGCACGGAGGGTATCAGTTGTCAAAATCAATGTCCATGTCTATAGCGTAGATACGTAAACGGAAGTTGTATTATTATTCAGCTCGAAAGGGGTGAATTTTATTATTCTACACCCCAGAATATGCCGGAATAAATTGTCCATCAACGAATCGGTAATAGATATTTCACGAGTGCGCGAAATACTAATTTTTCTAACAAGTGTGAAAAATCCTATTATGCGTACTAATATTTGCGGGCGTAAAATGCGGTTGAAAAATTCTTTATGAAATCGGACATGTTGCGCAAGAAAATTATAGTACTACGCAGAATGAAATTTCGCACACGGCGTTAGGGAAAATAAATTTCTACCCGGTGTTATCGGTCGACGAACTAGCCGGGGAGTGTAACTAGGTATACCGGAACTCTAAGGGATGGGAATTCGAACGATATAGGCGTGGCGCAGCGTCGAATTATAGCGATTACTAACTACATCCCTTCGCTTATCCAGTTATACCTACCATTATCAACGAGTTAACTCTGCTTGCGACCCCTGGCAAACAAACCTATAAATAACATCCCGCGGTCTTCGCATAGTCGGCAACGGGGTTAACAATAAGGAGAAAAGATAATCGCGCATTGTGATCGACCCAGTTTTATTCCTCTCTGATCAGGATTTACGCACCCGTGAAACCGACCCAATATCCATACTGCATGCACATACCCGTTCAGTTTACGTATATGCAAGCTGTGGGTGGTCCCGCATCGTATATCTATAAATCTATTTATAAATCTAGGTGACCGATTAATAACCCGCTCCCAGCTGCATTTTACCAATTATTATCACAGAATTACCCGAGCTACGAGAAAGGACAATATTTGCGTTAGTAAAATTTCTATGAAACAGTATCTCCACCCACAGAAGATTTACCTCGTATTTCAGGATGGATAAAGATGATGTGAATTAGACGCCATGAAATCGGGGGCTCAATTTTTTTCTTTCATTTCTAAATTACCTGCAATTGTTCCGAACGTTGGGGAAGTTCGTATCAACAATGCAACGAATGTACCTACAGGTAGATATGACCGATTCTTCCGTTTCTGGTGCAGAGAGATGGCACTAGCGACTCTATATTTGCTTAGATTTGGCATTTGGCCAACGATAGCTGTTTCCCCGGTTATATCTCACTCAGTGGCAAACCATAACAAACACGAGTGTCTTATGCTACACTGGTCAATACTTTATGCAACGGGTAGCCGCGCCGATCTCCTTTGTCATATTCATCTTCCCGAGAAGAAAAAAGATAAAAAAAGAAAAAGATATGACACGTTCGCCTTATACGAAATCAAAGTGAACAATAAAACGAGACGATTTGCAAAACGATTTCGTGCGTCGAGTCGTTTCCAAAATCGTTGAAAACGCATAAATTCTTGAATCAGTAACCGTACATTAACGAATCCCATCGATCAAGTGAAACGGTTATTCCCGCAGTGGTTGGTTCCATTTCGTTAAATCCCTCCCTCGGAATGTCATCGCTTTGTCCTTTTTCCTATTCCACGCGTACATGGGTAGAGTATAGTATATTTATGTCCACATGCATGTACACACTAGCGTATTTATGTATTTTTCGATCTACCCCCTCGACTGGCACAGAGTGCGTATCGCACGGCGCGTAAGGGTGTCTTCGGATAGCCGGCTGGCGCCAGATTCGTATCTACCCCATTGTCGATGTCATAGACCAGCCATTGCCATTGCCGTTGCCGTGCGTTAGAAGAAGCCCAACATATTGCAAAGAAAATCGCAGAATTTTTGCACAAAATAATTAATAATTGCACAGCTTTCCAAAATGTCCAAGTTTTTCGATTAATTTCGATGTTCACAAGTGAAAATGTTCGGGTGTGTCAGAAGTAAAAATTCTCTTACCGTAAAACCAGCACTGATTCTCGCCGAAGCGTGGTCTGAGGAAAATGTATCCAGGCTGGGGTGGTATGTGGTCAAAAAGCGCGGCCAAACCAGCGACCAGAAGAGGACCACCCCAAGCGTAACAAGCATATACTCTGAGTCTTAGAGTCTCCTGGCCCTTTTCCAAGCTTGCTGGTCTCAAGTCTCTGTAATTAATGAAAAAATATCGTCTCGTTAGTACGATGGCTGGAATCGAATTCGAGTTTATATTTGATGAATTCGGTTATATTTAATCATCAGTCCGAACGGAGTGATCTGATCGGAAACAGTGTTCAACCAGCATGCAAGTGCAAAGTGGTGCAGCTATGCAGCGAATGGTATGCAGTGATTACAGAGCAGCTCCATAATATTTATAAGAATAACGAAAGCCGATAGTACTGTTGTTACTAACGATAAGATTAAAGTGGACGTAAAAATTCCTACGTAGGTAGCTACAGACGTAGTTGGCAATTGTGTGTCCAAGTTAGAGAATGCATAAATGTCAAATGAAATTGTGATGGGATCCTCTAAAACCTGCTAATCCGGATTTACTGAAAACTCGCGAACTGCGGAGGATCGGGCCATAGGTTGTGGATAATGGCACTACCGATCGCTCGATAACGTCATGATGATAATCATCGAACCTTAGGGCCTGTACTATCTGCAGCTAGTAATGGAGAGATACGGTGCCTGTCATGTGTGGTGAGAAAGGTGTGAGTAGGTATATTAACCGCCTTTGCCAAGTGGCGAGGTATAATAAATGGGAATGATGTTGGCATTAGCGATAGTGACAGGTCACTGCCATGTATATAAGTATATAGGTACGTCGTTGTCATGGCGCCACTTTATTAGGGATGGGACACCGATGGTCAGCGTCTCGACGCCGGCGAATCACCACCTCGAAATAAATGTCTGGATTAAAAATACACTTCCGATGTCAACCCGGCACATCCCCCCTCCCCCCCCCCCGCGTCTATGAAATTTTAGCTGAAAATAATCGATTATTATTATATTATAGCATACAGTCCAACGGCCGATACACTAGCTTTCGCCACACATGTCCGCAGCTGAACAGATATACGTGTTAATCTGCGTTTTCATAAAATCTGACGATTTGAGCTGGTGATGAAACGAAAAGAAAAAGGCATCATGCCGATGCCTAACGCCGCTGGTATAATAACCGATCAGTCGTGAACGAGGGTCAGAATTATGACGTGATTAAATTCAAGCACGAACAATGACCAAGCATGGGTTTATGGTTGTAATTATTACTCGTCTGGGTATTACGACGTGAACGGTACGATATAGAACGGTGCTAGATGTTTTAACGATTGTGTAGTAATTTCTGTCGCTATGGTATATCAGCCATAATCTGAATCAGAAGACCGATTTATCAGATCTTCTTCAAGTTCCACCCGCAAAGCAAGATCAGAAAGATTCTGTGCAGGTATTTAAAAACTAAAGCTTGGGAATGTCCTGATCAGGACTCAGTCGTGTCCTGGAATATTTAAATCCGTTTATGCTACACATGATCTAGGACACATTTTCCGACGTGAAATTGAGCGATTCAACATTTAAGAGCTGGTTGCCACCCCATCGATAAAAACTGAATGGGGTAAAGTATCGGTTCGGTATAGGCTGGCTCGGGTTAAGTTTGAGTCAAGTTGGATTAGGAGAGGTTGGGCGCTTTGATAAGGGACACTTTAAACGGAGTCGAGTGTTAACCATCACTGAGATCGCGACAATTGTTGGGAATTAGGAGAGGGCGGAAGGTAGCTGTATAGTTCGAACATCGCGTGTTGCACGGAAGCTAAATTTCTTTTTGGTATCCTCTTACCGCCGTTCCAAGTAACCCGATGGAATACATAGGAGACCATTGCATACCGGACCGCTACGGTAGAACAGCATTTCCCTACTTCGAGTTAAGCTGCTTTCACATTATAAGGAAGTCAGTCAAGGTAAGGCTGCAATTCCCCCCAGTATTCAGATCACACATCCCCGTGCAGAAATTTTGTTGGGGATGCATAGAGGACCCTGATAGTTTTCCCCATCTCTATGAGGGCGCTATTGGGGAAATGTAACGCTTTTATAGCCATAGCCCCAACCACGAGCCGGGGCCCTGACAGAGCCCTCCCTCAGTTCTGTTGGGGTACTAGTCGGTCGGGCCAAGTCAGTTACCCTGATGCCGCCCCATCAGGGCCCCAGTAGAAACCCAGAATAGGGGCTTCCTGTCAGGGCCCCCAACACAAATCGAGTATGCCCCGATAGATTTCTACATGGGTCACTGATCTCATCATGATTTTATATTTGGCAAAAAGAGAAGTGATCCTAGCGGTATCATAGGAGCAATGATCGTAGGTACTTCGAAAGTCACGTGTCCTGGTCATTGGTGAAAAATCTGTTATGAACAGAGCTTAGTTTAATTGAGTCAAACTTGATGGTTCGGAACTCGTTGATGATCCGATACGATCCTCTTGTTCCACGAGGAGTGAGTGATTGGTGTGTAATTGGGGTGCAGCGTATGTACTGCATCCTTCGGGATGGACACTTTGTCAACATGATCCATGACTCGTTGGGGTGTACTGGGATCAAATAGATCTTTCCACATGAGTGACTCGTCGACTATTCTATACTTTGGTGAACTAGACTCAATACTGTGTGAATTAAGCCTTAGCCGGTCGAGCACGAATGCAGGAACAAAGCGAGCGCTGAAAACTCGTTTCGCTTGCTCGAAGGATATACCTGGAATCGTGAGGTCGCGAAAGTCCGGTGGGATAATAGGCGGGAGGGATTTGCGGAGTGAAGGGTTAAGGCTAAGGTTTTTTAGTCCGACAATTTATCGGCCAAACTTTGAGCTAGTTGGAGATAGAAAATCTCACTTCTTCGAGGGATACGTGAAATATTCACATGTGAAGACGCACTTCGTTGCCTATACAACTCCCTACTGGGAACAGGAACTCTCTAGAGTCCTTGAGACGGTTCTTCAATCTAAACAACGCGGCCCTGCAGGAGTCCGGATAGCAAAGAGGGCCGAGGGCCTCGAGAATTGTCTGCCATTCCATAAGTGGGCACCTGCAGCTAATGAAGGGGACGGATTGGAACCATGCTGTTACCTCCATAGGATACGGACTGAAAACGGCCCAATTATAAAATTGGCCTTGTTTCGCAAGTCAGGATCAAAAAATGCGCCTGCAATTCTCAAACCGACTAGAACCTTGCCCACAACGTGCATGTCCAGCTGAATGCTGATCTAACCGATTTCGGAACCGATCAGAGAATATATTGACGAGTTTTTTTTTCAATATGTGTGTAGTCTCAGAATACCCACTGACTTCATTCGAGAAGAAGATAAAAGGTGAAAAAAAATCTGCATGAGATCGCTCGTCGTAAACCGCACGCTGCTGTTTAATTGCTGCTGTCTTTTATGCACGCGACATGGTATTCCGTGGGCACCTAAACCTTGGCTGTTGGAGGACAGGAGAATTTTTATGATCGTTGAATCGTGACACACGACCTTGCCTCCTAGCGTGTATTATAGACCAGATTAATTCCTATGGTACATTATCTCGCTTATGAATATAAACTAAGAATATCTAGAATCTAGCTGCAACAGCAGAGGTAGTAGCTGGGCTGCACTTATGCGGGTGTCGTTTTTGCTTTTATATTTTTTATTCCCTTTCTTTCTTTCTTTTTTGCTTTCTTTTTTCGTTCAAGAGAGTAAAGCAGAAGCTACAGCCGGTAGTAAGTCGCGCGCGAAGAGTGACGCGGGGCAAGAACTGCAGCGTGCAGCAAGAAAAACGGTGAAAAAGAAAACCTACGCGGACTGACTGGCGCGGCCTTCTGCATGGTCGTAGAATTCTACCTCATAAAGACATTCCGCGTTACTGATCCCCCCCCGCCCCCCGTCTTTCCGCTTGGCTCTCATCTCATTCCTTCTGCACTCTTAAAGCTCATGATCGTTTGACATTGCGGCAAATTTTACTTCCATTTTTCCACACCGGTTGGGATTGCGAGTCATATAGATATAGATATGTATGTATATATGCAGGTATATATTAGGGATGAATAAAACTCACGACTCTCATGAACTTCAAAGAGAATTTTAATGCCTATTGGAAAACTAAAACTTGGTTTGAAGTAACGAATATTTTCTTCCTAGATCTACCGGGGGTCTAGGCTGCACCCTTAGAAAAGCCGGTTTCATGAATAAAAAGAAACTGTATAAACGTGCCTCATTAAATCCAAAGTAGCGACTTATGACTTTGCAAAGCTTATGCATGGAAGGGGGATAAAGCGTGCCTGATATGGCATTACCAGGATTGGGAGTGCATCGAAAGCCCGGGATTATTATCCCCCGAAGAAATTATTCTAGTACCGAATAGCCGGAAAATAACAGGCAAGAACTCAGCCCTCTCATATCCCATTCTAATATCTTGACAAAAATGTGTTCCCTACATCCTCTCTAAATTCCCAAGACATATGATTCCGGGGTTCTTTCAGCTCGCCGTCCAGATTAATGCCATTCATGAAACCTTCTTTTCTCCTCTTCCGTTCGCCTCGGGTTTATATAATGTATCATTTTCGTTTGAGTGATGCGAATATCTCTCAATTACCACGACTGCAGCATGCAGGTCGCAAGTTACACTCCTCAAAGACAAGGGTCACCGTACCCCGTGGATGCGGTAAGGTTAAAAATACGCGAACCCGCATCCCGGCTGCCGAGAGTGGGAAGACGCGTGTTCATATATGTACATATGGGTATATGCAGCTTCAGCCTCGACGGCTCGACCATTCCTCGTAAAAGGTGTAGGCATACGTAATGGATAACGAGCGACTTGAGTAAGTGCAAGAAATATTGTGCAGACGTTGATACGCATATATGCGTGTAGCGCAAAGAGTTGATCGGATACAATATGGTGTGAAAGTCTTCCAAGAAGAAGAGCGACTCAAAAACCGACCAGAACGTACGTTTCAACTCATACACAGACACCCCATTCATTGACGCGAGTCAAAAGGTAATGTGCTTTTAAGTAGATGGAATTAATGAACTTTCAGTTGCGAAGACGGTAGCTTCGGCAGACTTGAGCCGAGAGTCAAGAGGGCTGTATGATGGTATGGTGTGAGTGCGATCTCGCGTCTGGGACACCGCCATATAGACATCTACGATTAATTCCCGGTGCATTCAGCGCGGTTTAATGTCTTCCCAAAGCCTCTGAAGTCTCTACGTTACGTGCTGGTGCAGGGATACGCAAAACACAATTACCTCCAAGGCTTCTAATTACTGTGATATCGACAATAAACGTTCATTAGCTTCCGCACTGCGGAGCAGTCTGTATCCTGTTCCTTGGTGAAGTAGGATAATACCCAAGACTTCGAACAAGTGCCAATAATTTTTTCAGATCCATTATCGGTATATGTGCCTGAGGGTGCTAGGGCTGAGACGGTATTAGATATGGATATGTTTTGTAAGAAATCACTGTGCTGTGCAATCACGCGCAGCATATAGCAGTCTTAATGAAAAGGACCGAGCCCTTTGTGCGATATTGCAGCCCTTTGTGATTTTGCGTTACAAGTTCTAGGCAGTCGTTGAATATTAATAAGCTGCCAGTCACGAAGCGAACCGAACCGAAGGGTCTCCGTAATGTACGATCTAATATATTCGCACAATCGCGGTAGGTAGGTAGGTAGGTACGGCGGCGTGACACGCAATTATAAAAATGAAAACTCCGTCCCAAAGTATTCGGATAAGTTTAATTCGACCTACGAATCTTAATCGAGAATTAGTCGTGGCGTTTGATTGATTCTAAATAAGACTCGAGCGGTACGCCTTTCGCGTGTTTTCGGTTACTGCAGATGAATGATGATAAATGACGACGGCTTGTTTTCGTTCTCCGAATTAAGAGCCGATTAGCACGTCTCCGAGTTCGCTTATCGTATATTTAAAACGGCGTAGTGTGATGGAACCAACTCGTTTCTGTCACGTATTCCTTTATTCAATCACTGATTAGGTACTGTTTTATTTAATTGCGCCTTTGAACTCTGCAAGATGACGTAGGTAGGGATGTACTTCGCTGCACAGAAGATCCTTTCACAATCGTGGGTTGTGGCTCCAGGGCGGAGAGCTAAGAGTCCATGAATGCAGACGATCCCCGGGGTCACAGCAGCGGATATAATTCGATTTTTTTCACCCACACAAGAGTATGAATCGACGCGTGATCACGCCCCCGCTAATTTCATATCTCTGAAGTATAATTCTAGAGTCCTACGCTTTCGTGAAAATAATAAAAAAAAAAACAACACTCGTGATCAAAACGCCCGCGTAACATTCTTATTCTCGCACGAAGATATCTTTCCGAATTTTTATTTTCAAGATCAAGACTCGCTCAGAGCGTTTCACGCGAGGTTACCACACGTCTTTTGGTAAACATATGGATTTTAATTAAAATCTATCCCACCCTTACCCCGATATTCAAATCACTAGCCGACCACCACTTCGGGGCGGATGGTCTGATATGGCAGCAGATGGTCAGACGTTCACGCGTATATATCCGAGCGAAAAATCTTTCAGCCTACGTGTCATTTTTCTCTGCAATATAGGTAAGCGTAACTTCGAGTTACGTGCTCTGGGGGTATCGAAACCGTTTCCAATTATTAATCAGAATGAAATTTACGCAATGAATAAATAATATCGTTGTATATAAGGTTCCAACGATCTTCTGAACGTCTCTATAAAATTCCATAAACAAGATCGAAGACAGCTCCAATAGTGCTGGCATTAATTCCTATACCAACACTAAGTAGCTAATTGAGTTCGGAAATGATCTCTCAGCAGTGGCGTACGTAAGCCACGTAGTATCAGGAATTGATTCATTAAATTTATAGCATACGACGTGTGACACGACAGCGGTAGAAATGCGTCTATCAATCTTAGAGCTGGTGTCGATGTAAATTATGTATGGATCATATCGAATGCCGATTAGACTTGCAGAGAGAATAAAACTGCATTACATGTGTGGAAAGACTCGTGAGGTGACAAGCACGAGTCCGATAATCAAAAGCACCGAATTTCGGCATTGACATTTTTCGCTAATAACTTGTGGCTCGCGATATTAAATTTGGGATCTCTATTAGTCCGTTTCACCCGTATAAACCGGGGCTTGGACGGGCTTTGTCGCGTCGAGTAATTAACAGAGTTACCACGAAAGCTAATCTATCGAATAGCAAAGCCTGGCGCAAGCACACTAGTGTCGACGAAACAGGAAATATTAATTACTCGTTCAACCTGGGTTGTACAGCTTCTGTTGACGCCATATACTCGATCAGAAATTAGAATGACCGTTCCGGCCCGGTCTGGGTACGCATTATGCTATTCCGTGCGAACTTTGTTCCAATCATGAATTTGATCAACAAATTGGAATTATTCCTCGTAATAATTTCGTCAAAATTTGGCCAATTATTTTCTCGTTCTTTTTTTACAAAATTCTGACGAATTGTAGGTACGATTTTATTATACCCTGTAGATTCCACACGATTTCAGATACCGAATTATACACCGAATTTCAAAATCCCTTATTTTCGCCTTTTAGAAGCTCATTACAGGAACCGGACTGCGGCTTATTATAATTCATTATAAATCTGATAGACCGTGGTCACACGATCAAAGTCCAACACGAATAGAGGTATCGCTTCTAAACCTGATGTTCCACGGATTATAGGATCCGAGTGATTGATATCCGTGAAATCGTTAGCCCATATGAACAAAACCTATTTCACATAAATTCGGGTGTACCTATGTGTGTGTGGAGTCTACGTATGTACACGTCGTTCAATACATACTTTGACTATGTGTCTGAACGGGTATATATACGCATATATGTATATATATATACAGTATACATACCAAGGTAGGCGCGTCATGTATACCTATCCGTATCGGAAAGCGATTACCGTCGAAACGTATGGCCATCATCATTATCGTCATGATCATTATTATTAGCGGATGCTGCTGCTACTGCTGCTGCTGCTGCTGCTGCACCACCGAGATAAATACAAACGGATGAATATTCCCCGTACACGCAAGGCCGCAGAGTAATTTGCGAAAACATATTATTAAACACCGTTATGTATACCGATGTCTCAAGCCTCTATCCCCACTACACTCGGTGAAACTGGATGTCTTTAAATTTCATGATTCTAAAAAATGTAGGATACGTTGATGTGACAGTAGGCCGGCGATTCATCAGCTATTTGCCAAAAATTGAGCGTTCATCATTTTCACAGTTATTTTAGATCGAAATATTGACCGAGCTTGAAATTTCTGTAAATTTTTGCAGTTGGAATGTAATATTTTTTGTTATCTTTCTGTTCTTTTTTTTTGGTTCCGGTCTCGAGTCAGATTTACAGCTCAGACAGCTACCTAAGTCGTAGTTGTATTTCAGGTATTCGCAACGGTCGAAGAATTCCAGTGACCAGCGTCATCTGGCATCCGCTGGTGGTTTTTTCCTTTCCATTAAACTCGATGTGGTTCTGGGAAGCGTCAAAGCCTTGCGACGGCCTTGCATCCTCTTCTGTGCATATAAGAGGCTCATGCGAAGGCCTGGACCGAGGTCACCACACCCGGGGAGAAATCGTATTTATTTTTAATACTGGTTGCAGCTTAGAGATGACCGCAAGTAGTAGGTAATCGAGAAATTCTTCCTTCGTCACAAATGCCCCGTGGATGTATGATGTTCACTTTACGTAATAACGCGTGTTACACGTATGTAGACGTTCACCTCACGTCATACGGTGCAATCAAATGCGATCGATCTGCTGGAGGTATCGTCCAGGAACAACCCGACACCTTGGCCAAGTATAATTGCTTTATCGAGCGATTGGGGGCTCTGCGATAATGCGAGGAGGCCCGGGCTTCGAATGGCTATACCGGATGTTGGGTTTTAGGTTTCCGAAAATGTATTCAGTTACCAACTGCATCTGGCCCTTATTAGAATCTCCTTTTAGGCGGGGAGATGGGATGCCCTTTTAGAGGCACTGAACGGTGGAAATGGTGGTCACGAGTTCATTCCACACTCAGAGAACGAACCTCTTCTCCGGTTACTCTTTAACTCGCGAGGCTTGACCTCTGCCGAGAAAGATAGAGATAGTGAGAAAGCGGGAGAAGGAGGAACGGGGAGAAAGTTGAAAAAGTAAATTAGAATCCATGCGAGTTGAGGAAAGAGAAGGATGAGAAGAAGAAAAAAACACTGAGGAATATCACGTCAAGAAAACATTCAAGACACTGCCTGGGTGTAATGTGCCCCAAGGCCTACCTATATACGCTGGACATGAAGTCTGGTCAGCAGAATGCTGACGCTAAGTTACGCCCGCTCGTAAACCTTTTGCGACTTCTCTTTCGGGAAGAGGGATATAAAACGAATAAGATCCGAACTATCGACTTACCTGCAGCAGGGAAACAGATTTCGATGTAAATCGGACATGTTCAACTTGTAGAGATGTGCAATTTTCCGACCATCAGGGACGAAATCGCGGTTCCATTTCATCGCGAAAAGCAAAAGTTGAGAGAGCCTCGTTTCTGTCGACATATACGGATAGGTATAGAAACAAGCCAACAATGAAGTTCCTCTTTCTCTCTCATCCAGAGCCCACAATCTTTATGGTTGAGATACGCGTGGGAGACAGAGCTGAACAAGGTGTCATTGTCCGGCCCTTAAGAAGCGCGACTGACTGACTAACCGCTGACTATAGTCGTTCAGAAACGGCCGCAAACTTTCTTCACTGCGGTTTCGTGAACCACGTTGGATGAAATTGTGTTTTAGAAACTAAACGGTTCATGGATTGATGAAAATGTTCCTCGATTGACCCTCGGATGAAAACTCTGGCCTGTGACCTCTGATCGATAGATTAATTTTTCACACAATAAACGACGCCGACTTGATATTCAAAGCACTTTTCCTCCTGCTGCATGCAGTCAGCACGCAAAACGTTGATTTACGTCTGCACCTCTTTGTCGATTGAACGCCTGTTCAACCGCTTGCAAAATTCAACGGTTAACGTGGGTATAAACCAGAAAACTGCACTGCGGGGGTTGTGTGCCAGAAATCAGAAATCCATTAGCGAATAATTCCGTGATAATTTACAGCACGTCCAGCACGGGTTATACCAACCGATGCTGCGAATAGGTTCCATTAATTTCGCAGTGACTATGCAGCGGCGAAAATAAAAAAAAAGAAAACAAGTATAGAGAAAAAGTGAAAAATCAGGAGAGAGAAAGCGGTGCATATTTTTCATCGCTCAGCGAGGATATTGCAATTTCATTTTTTGCCCTTTTTACGTTCGTTTCATTTTTTCAGGGTTTTGTTTCAAACATATCGAGGCGCCATGGTCTCAAGATATGAACCTTGTGGTCTGGAAAAGAAAAGACAAAAAAAAATAAGAAAGAACAGCTTCAAGTGCACTGCACCAGTCTGGATCTTGAGTCTGAGTGAAATTCTCCGAAAGAGATGACTCAAAACCGTCGGCCACGTGTGAATGACGAGTAATTCACGCTCTATGAATCTCGAGGTTTGAACATCGGCCGAAATTATAGACTTGTTAACATGGCACATCGCATACCATCCGTACGTTCACACTCTATGAATAGAATCTCGAAAGTTTTGGAAACAAAAAACTCTGTCGTCCAGATAAGTTGACACAAAGACGACGATGATGTGGGATGGGAAAAGAAACTTGGAGCATTTCTCGACCCTTTCCCACCGTATCATCCGATATCGTGTTTTTGGTAAGCCTCTGCAGACGTCTGCATGAAAGAGGAACTCGGTTTCACCTAATATGACCATTGAATGATTCTGATTGACTTGAAATTCGGCACGTGAGTTTATTTTCGTAATTGATTTTGTTCGAATTGAGGCTCTATGCTGCGACCACATCAGGAAAAGAAACAGGAGTCGTAGTATATCCGTGTCGAGAATTGAAAGCCGCAAATTCGAACGATCATAACTAACTCACACGGAAGCTTATGGTCGGACATGATGTTTATTAAGTGGTATTAGCGTAGGTTCGTTCTAAATTTCTCTAAATGACAGCATCCTGATTATGACCGTTCGCAATTAAGCAATTGCACCAGTTTCCATGTCATTGCGTGATGCATCACGGGACACAGACTTTCGCTTCATTGGCTCCTCGACGTACCAAAAATACGATTTACTTCTCTCTCAAATTTCGAAAAGCGGACAGAACTCTTCGTGCCATTAATTCGGGTCTTTTCCTGCTCCTGCTGACGAGTCTCTTCATGAAAATTGACCCGATCCACCCAAACTTGATTCTCATAGCTTGCCACAAGACACTTTTTGCTCGACATGCATATGTGGTTGAGTTTTAGTACAGTGATTCGAGTCACGCGTGCCATGAGATTACCGACAGTGTATAGGTATACCGGTTTTTTTCAACGGTCAAGAGCACCGCGTTCGTGGTTTCCTGTTAACGGTGATTCCGGGAACGCAACTGTCCCTCTGTTCACCGTGTTCACCGTGATTCCTCTTCCGGTGTCAATCTTATGGCGTTAAATTATAACAGATGCGCCAGTGCAGTGCAGCATTGTTTATACCTCTAATTATCTGCCTCGGAGCCCACGTCGCGAATACCGTTAAGATAGCGGACGTTCATCCTGCGGGTACAGGAGAAATTTCAGCGGATCTCCTCTGCGTTTAGAGAAACGAGATATTTGAAAAAAGAAAAAAAGGTTCTCACAACTCGGGACTCAAAATTTAATGCTACACCGGAAAAAGCCAAATCGCTTCTATTGTTCTCCACATTGAATGAAAGCTTTGCTGTGAAAATCGTGAGATTGGTTGCCTTCAGGGATGAAAGTTCAAGGATAAAGTTTTCGGGTCGTAGTTCATGCAGTGTTTAAACTATGTACTGATTCCAGGAACTTTTCGAGGGTCCTGCAGTTCTGGCTGATTGGGTCCACTCTTTGGCGAGCCAAAGGATATGGCGAACTCAGTTGACAAAAATGAAGAGAATTTACAGATTACTTTCGTGACGCTTGCAGATTTTCGATGATCGGAATGAACTTAGACGTAATTATGACGATGAATTTTATCTGTCGCACTACTCCTCAACACTGACTAGTTAATTTCCGATAAAGTATTGTAAATCATGCATACGTCGTTCATATCAGTGGAAAAACAGCTCTGATCAATATTGACATATTGCCGGTGCCTTGCGCTATCTAAACGAATATTTGCTGTCTAGGGTGACTTTTATCTGACTCTCTATATGCCGCGGGGCGATAGAAATCTAGATACTTTACCACTAGGATGGAATGACAAAACTGTTTTCACCCCGCGCCGTTTGGAAAGCCCGAAAATCATTTTTACCTCGGAATAACCTGAGGCAAGATGTTGCTGCAAATAAGATTCCTTCAGTTTCTAAACTGAAATACGACCCGAAAGTGATCAACGAACCTGCATAATTAGGCGTAAGAGATCTTCTTTGGCTGTTCAGCTACCAGGTATAAGAAAGTAAGGGTCTTAACGCAGGTAAGTGCCCGAACCCTGTTTGCAGAGGGATTTTCTGCAGCCGTGTAACTATGGGTACTTTGGGTCAGGCCTGTTCCTATGGGATTGAACCAGGGCTATTATGGTTCGGTAAAATGTCTGTGCCTGACTAGTTCGCTAAGCTTTTACCACAACACAACGAAAAAGAACGTCTCCCGGTGAAAGAAACAATTCCTAAAATGGAACTACGGCTTCTTGAATTCCTACAGTAGAAAATCAACGAAATTTTAGCTCATGGCTATATCCATGGATATTTCGTGACCAATTTCTATACGTTGATATGTGAATGAGGAGGTTCTGTGCTCGAGGATAATTCCTGATCAACAGAGTGCCCGCAGTTTTGATCTCATGATGAATGGACGAAAGGATAGTCCCTGATTGGTGGATGTATTATTCTGTATTTTAGCCCCTCAGGAACTTGCGTGTACAATGAAAATATACCCATGGATCATGGGCTATAGCAAATCTGAGCCTGCAGGGTTTGGGCTTAATTAATTCACCATATTTTTTCGTTCAATACGTGTAAGTGCGGAGTTTTGAATGGAACGGCTTATAGCTGAACGTCATCAAACGTTAAATGATATCGTCATCAATGACGGGGTTGCCCCCATCCTGCAGTGATGCGAAATGAAAAAAAGTCTGGTGTTATCCCTACGTTTTGATGTTTACGATAAATTATGTACCTGGATGAACGAAAGGGAGATTTTTTTGGCGCAGATCATATCTAACTTTAGATCTATCTGTTGCGGACTTTCAAAGCAGTTAATGCTACATGGGTTCTGAACATCTGATATGTATATGGTGTGGTTTATTATCACAGGCTGACCAATACGTCTCGTGATTAAACCACCGTTTGTGTTTATCCCACGTCAAAAGGACCGCTTCTAATCACTGGCTGCATTCATACAGAATTCTGTCAGATCTATATATACATAGATATGCATATATATCAACTGGTGATCCGCCTCGCTCTTTGAATTCTAATGAATCTTGCGGCGACATTAAATCCACGCCGTTGTTCAAATCCCAAGAATCAGGGTCGAGGGGGAAAATTCATTTACCATACATGGATTGATGCCTGTATGTGAGTCCAGACTCTACTTACAATTAGTTGGAATCCAAGTCGGAATAGAAATTCTGGTTTCATTCCACAGGTTCTCTGACTAGACGATGCAAATAATAGAGTAGGATTGTACGTGTGTATGTAGTAACATACAATGAAATTCCGATTCGCATCCTGAAAGTGGAAGTTATGTTCGTTTTCGTAATCGAAAATAAAATTGATCAGCTTTCATCGATTTTTCGCGGACCTTTGAGGCCGTAAGAAAAATTTGAAAATTTAGTAGGACGTAGAGACGCTGATCAGAAATTATCCAAGTGCAAGAACTAATTCTGATTCACACCTCTGGATCTCAACGTGGTTCATGATTCTATTATTTGGAAAGGACAGCACCCCGCAAGTGAATGTGGTCCGGTTTTGAAAGAAAAACAGATTTTTTGGACTGCTCATCGCTAATTCGTATTATAAGCATGTAGATAAAGAGCTGTTGCCAGTCTGAGCTAGACCAGGGTTTGTACATCTGTCGGTTTTGACTACCAAATTAACCAATTAAGAAGGGTCGAAGGGGCGTCCAAGGGCCGCGTGACCTGAAGTCTTGGAAATATGTGCCGCGGGTCTATATCGCAGATAAAAATCGGTCCATCCCTAATTGCCAGAAGCCCGCAGGCTGGGACGAGCCCAAGGATTTACGAGAATCTGACCAGGGGCAGACCGTTTTTGAAAAAGGGCAACGATGGGAAGGGAGATAAGATCTTGAACAGTTGTTCGAACCTTAAAACCCAGGTATTACACGTGCCTACGCAGATGGTCGAGGAATATATGGTTCCTCGAAGAAGAAGAAGAATAATAATAAGAGACGTATACCCACTTCGTCCACGGAAAATATATTCCGTCAGGCTTTATATCTATCGTTAATTTTACGATGAATGAGGCAATACGTTATGCGCGGTAGTAGATAATTGCGGCGATTAGGTGAAGCGGAGATAAAAGAATAGTCGATCAGTAAACTAGTCGCGTAGCATAGTTGTTACAAAAGCTTTAGTCCTTCGATGCTGGTGGTTGAGTTTGTCGCCTTTTAGGCATTCCAATTAAAAGTCGACGACATTGGATCTCCAATGAAAGACGGTTAAGAATGCCTAATGCAAATGGAGAAATCTCGGAAACGGAGATAGACGAAATACCAGAAATACGAAACCGGCGAGTAAATCGTCCGAAAATACAGTTAGGAAATATTCCATGCTTCCAGACACTGCAACGAGGTGCAGTAAATAGCCGAGAAGTGTAAAAGCGTGCTAATGCAGTAAGTCGTAAGATTGAAACAAAGAGGATTCGAATAGCTCAAAGAATTTAACGCAGCCAGCTTCGCACGTGCGTCGCATTCCAACTCTGTTCCCTATATTTGGTCGTTTGTCTCCAGAAAATACCGCACCTTCTTCCTCTTCAGCATATCGGCCGATTTCCAAAGCAGTTGTGACTAAACTCACGTACCCAGACGCAGACCCGAGTGGCCTTCATGAAAAAGGAGAAAAGGAAAGAGCTAAAAGGAACTTGAAGAATCATTGGCAAAAATTTTGATGTCTAAAAACGGAACGGGGTAAATTTTTTGCCGAGCAATTCTCTCCTCATTTTATGAGGCTATGGTGGTTTTGAAGTTTGAGAATAGCGCGGTGAGCCAATAAAGGAGCTTTCGCTCCTCGAGTCGACGGTTTTATTACAGCGTCCCGAAGCCCGAGCACTTTTCTGATAATAATTTAGTCCTTGGTATAGGATTTATTAAAACTGCCGGAAGCGAAGTGCGTCCTTCCTGGAGCATATATAGCCCTTTAAAAATATTCCAGATATTTATACGCCTAAATTCAGTGCCGGAGGGTCAACCCCCGAAGATGTATCAGTCGATAAGCAAATTGGCAGAAATTGCAGGGAATTTAATTACTTCGCTCAATCGTGCGCGTCATTTAGTTAAGCCTGAGCCGCTGGCATACGTGAGAGAGGAATGTTTGTATGGTCACCGATCGATAGCTCCTGTATTTTCCACTGAAAATATTGCTAACCGTGAGAGACAAGCTTAATTTAATAACCAAGAAGCGGCCCGCTATATTTGCCTCAAATTTACTCTCAACGAAGGTGCGGAGAGACTTTGATAAAATATGATTCATATATGAACAGAATTTAACTGGGAGTATCCTTTTTCGATCCTGTTTCATTTTTTACTACCTCCTGAAAATATCTTCAGGATCGGTTCTACCTGCTCTTAATCGTTCGGGTGAATTTTTCTGCTTTTTTTTTCTCCTCCTTCTCAACTTCGTTAAAAAAAGGAGAAACGATGAGATATTCTGGGAGGAAGGATACCCACGCGGAAAGGGAACTAGGCAGTGGTTTCGGCTTAACCTCTTTCAGCTAGCAACCAGCTTTCCCTCTGACGTCTATAATGGCTTTGTTTCTCCACCGTTCAATTTGTTTCTCGATTCCATGGACCGCCGTCTAGCTAGGATTTAGAGGCTTTGCGGAAGTTGGATCACTTCCCAAAGAAGTCCCCGTGGGCGAGCGGCAACGTCACGGGATTAAGAGGGACTCTGATAAATCCATAGCTGCTGCAGCACGCGTACAGCCCCAGCAATTTTTTAGCGTAATCAAAACGGCACTGTCTGGCCGTAGACAAAGAGGTTCAGCGAAGAGTGAAGCTCGAAGGGTTTTCCACCCTCGTGATAATAATAATAAAGAAATGAAAAAAGAGCGTTGAATTTTAACGAATTTTTTTTCCCACTGAAACCGCACCGTTCTAAATAACCGCGAAAATATGACAAAACTTCACTCGAAGATTAACGGAGACGGAAAGGCCTTTCCCCGACTAAATATAAACCCGATGAACGTCAAAGAGTGTATTTATAACGGATAAGAAACGGCTAGAGAAACGGGCTAATTGCAGGAAGTGGAAAAACAGCCGCGAGTTCTGAGACCCAACGATGAAGAGACACGGTTCGTTGTTCCTCAGATATTTGGATCAGTTCATTTGTTCTTTGAAGAGTGTCCTGCCACCCGCAGTCGTGAAATGCCTAAATCTGGGCCAAAGTCCGTCCCGTGTCATCAACCTTTCGCCGTGATTACCACTGGCAAGGATTTCCTGCGTCACAATGGTTCCAATAACTGATCCTTCAACGACCCGTCGAAGTGTCCATCAGCATTGGAGATGGGTATTTCCTCTTCGAGCATCAATCCATTAAGGAGGATGTCACTCCACCTTCCTGATATAATATTTGACAGAGGTAGAGAACTGCTTGTGAAAAGGGTCAACGATCGATACCCGTGTCAGCCATTCTCTGATCTTTTTCATCCATATTATATGTAAGTAAAGTTTGGCAACTGGAAAAGCCTTTCGCCGGTGGATTTGTCGATGGAAAATTGATAGCGGTACTATGCTGCCTGAGGGTTGATCAAACGCTCGGTAGTACTACCTACGGGTTTAATATTCCCCCGATATTTACTCTTCGGTACCAAAACTCGAGCCCGACGTTAGCAGCAGCCGCCCATCTCTTCTCTTCGCGGCTCCCGAAAACTGCTTTGAACTCTCTTGGGCAGATCTTAATTTCAAACTAACGAGGATTCGAGGATTCGGGGATCCTCGTGTCAGGACTCGGGGTTCAGGAACCGAAACTCGCAAGTGCGAATGCAATAACAGGATCTGACATTTCGCTAGACCCTTTAACGCATTTCAGTATCTAACCAAGCGGAGAACCGTGACAATGTGACACCCCTGTTTCGCAGAGTCGCTTTTCGCGCGCTGCTGATCAAGGGATATTGGACAGGAGCATCTAGATTCTGGATTCCGCTTATCTGTCCAATGCATTTCATCATGAGTCGAGATTTTTCATTTCGGCTCGGCTCGGAATAATTCAAAGGGAAAAAGTCGGAGAGGTATTTTTCTTTCAACATGCTGCATGACATAGAAGGTTCTTTTTCGACTTCTCTCTCGAATCTGTTTGATCTCATGCAGTCAAAGCCAGCAAAGATACCATAGTTCCACGTATGTATGTTTTTAAATCATTTGATTAATCGCTCATTCGGTTTTTATCCTTTCTTTCTATGTCTCGTTCTCGGCTGTTGGGTCTTCGGTCTTGGGCAAGTGGTACGTCATCATTAACATCACTTTATCGAGCCAACATGATGACTCGTATGAGTGTTGATAGCCGCACGTACCGTGCGTACACGGTGTATCAAGAACCACGGCAACTAATCTAATAGAGACTCACAATGGAGGAGCGATTATGTTATTCGAAGAACCAGTTGCAGTTGTCTGACTTGAGTATCTCCTGCGGCTCCCCTGGCTTGGGTTTTAATTCGTCTGTCTACGACCCGTACCCACTTTAATTTGGTATTAAATACGCGGCTTGAAAATTCGTCTGCACTTTCACCGTGGATTAATAACCGTAAATGGTCGTATATACATGTCCACATTTTCTTCATTCGCCGAAACTTTTGAGCAATAATCAAAAAGCGCTCGTGGAAAGGAATTCCTGGTCACGAAGGAATGGACTGCAATGCGGAATTGAAGGGTGGTACAGTAAAATGGGGAATAATTTGAAATTCGGAAAATAAACGAGTCTGAAAATGTCCATCTCCCCTCCGCGCACATGGGTCTACCTTGAATACAAATCGCATATCACTGTTTCAATTGCGGTATATTAAAACCATTTTAGATGTGATATTTCTGACGCAATTATTTAAACCACGTGCTGTACCTACCAACACCTGAAGAACGTGACTGAATGGTATGTTAGAAATCTTATCGACGCCAAGGTGCGCAGGGCTGAAATGGGTGGCTATACATACAGGAATTAAAACGAAATTAAAACTGAGACCAGGAAATTTCACACGCGGTTTTTACATCCCCACGAAAGTCACGAGGAAGAATATACCTTATGAGGGTGAATTTCGCCATGTTGGAAAGAATTTCCAAAGCACTTTCTTTTGCGCAAGTTTAAATTTATGATAAACCGCGCGTATAAAATAATTATCGGGATATTATGCTCGTTCGGCTGATAATCGCGGAATAATTTGTAATGTAGTATCATCCATATGCGTTACGAAGTGAGAAATTGTATGTAGACACTATGTTTTGAAATGCAGTCACGCGCGCCAATGCTTTATACGTCTATCGGACCTCCGCGCATTGAATATTAATGAAAATAATGACGTTCTTGTTAGCCAGGGCCTAATCGAGTGTGCACAGAGTGTCTGCAGACTCGCCATTTGATAATTTCAAGTCTTTTGAAGTAAAAAAAAAAAATTAAAAAAGAAATAAGTCGATTTAAGGTGAAACTAGAGCAGCGAGTGATCTGAATGCGAGTAGGTATAGGTATCTACGTTCGTGAGTAAGTCATGCGATCTTCCTCTCATATGAACAATTAATTAACCTATTGTGTGGAGATAATTGAATAATCAAATAGATACGATCTGGTCTTATAGCTGTTCCGGTATCTTATGGGGATCGACCTGAATGTGATACCAAGAAAGGCGGCTTCTGGTACAGGTGATGCAGGTGTGCTGCTGCGACGACCTGCAGCCTGCAAGGGTCATTGTACTCCTCTGCTAGACTCTATATCTTCCCACAGGCTGCGTTGTCTTAGGTTTTGTGCACACCAAATCTCGATCGGGAATAGTTCGATAGGGGGAAAAATTAAATTATTACTGAAAATCGATCGGAGAGAGAAATAGCGACGGATCGAAGCCATGCTTCGAGTAGTTAAGAGGAAAATGAAGATTATTCAAAAACTGTACTTCATTGTGAAAGGAACTTAAGACTTAAGACTTAAGACTGCGAGGACTGAAGACTTGCTGCGAGCGCACGACGCGATGGTGTGTCTTCGCGGCTGAACGAGTAGGTCGTGAATCGTGACGTAATCACCAGCAATGTCACGATCTGTTGAGTTCACTGTCAAAGCCGTATTTACAGAGATCAGTAAATGTTGGTTTTACAAGCAAACTTTGATGATAATGTTATAATCGTATGGATAGCCGAAGATCGAAGGTTTACAGTTATTGTCAAAATTATATTTCATGTTCATGTATCGTTAAATGGATTCATCAAAGTTCCTCTTCGGTTTCAGGATCGAAAAGTCGAATTGTCGTCCAAGATTTTCGTTTGCCAAAAGTCTGCGCATTAGGTTGACGTCCGCTAATGGACCTCGTCCGATTTATCGTTAAATGATAGTTTCTCTGGTCTGGGATTTCTCTCCAG
This sequence comes from Tenthredo livida, assembly GCA_963992785.1. Classification (NCBI taxonomy): domain Eukaryota; kingdom Metazoa; phylum Arthropoda; class Insecta; order Hymenoptera; family Tenthredinidae; genus Tenthredo; species Tenthredo livida. The sequence continues at coordinate 10,895,371 of OZ023073.1, forward strand.
CTTATTTCAACGACTGCATTCGACGTCTCTATATCCCTCGAGATTACGGAGCTTTTTTTTCTTGAATTTATTTCTATCGTTTTATTTCATTCTTTTTGGCAAGTGATTTCTTGGCCCGACAGAAACGAAGCGCGGAGACACACGTTTCGAATATAAACTCACCATGAATCACTGCTGCACTCTTCGGAATGATTGCTTTCGCAATACTACGCATTACCCTACCATACGCGTGCGTCCTGCAGTCAGCAGGCTCTACCTATGTCCCATGGCATGGCATGGTATGGTATGTATGCCCGGTTCGGACCTAAGCCAAATTTGCATGTTATTAGCCAACAGTTCGGACACGTAGAACCAGAGCTCATGGATTCGGGTCTGGGACCTCTGGACCAGTATAAATTCACGCCAGAAATATCCTCCCTAATTCAAATTGCATTTTCAATTCAACGTCATTCAAGATCCGTAATGCGGAGTTTCTATCCTCATGAGTGTGAGTAAAAATATCATCGAAATCGTGACCTTTGGTCAATAGATTTCCACACTTCTCAGTCTCATCGCGTTTATTGCAAAATTCCAACATGGTGTCCTATAAACATTAGCATAAAGTCGGTAAAAGTTTTTGGGTAAAAGAATCAGGCATTTGTTGATTCGACGAGGTGTTGCTGGCAGCTAAGTTAAACATTGCGCCACTATGCTCAACGGCAACACTCGCATACCCAAACTTCCTGAGAATATTCCGTATATTTGGTACAGCGCGAGCGTTAATGCCTCGCGTTATGTTGATTTCGTTTTCGGTCAAACTGCGACCACACAGATTTTTTTTCTTTTTTCTTTTTTACCATTATGCCGTTTGTTCCGTTGCTGATAATCGGGCATGCGGAGTAGGTATGATATATGGAGGTGTAAAATCCGGGAAGAGACCAGTCTCTACGTCTATCCCGGATATAAATAGGAAAACTTTCCGATGCTGCAGATACGAATAAGTTGAATATACATATATATGTGTATGTATGTAATGTATGAAGAAAAAGCTTTTCGGGGTTCGGTTTTTTCTTCATAAATATCAATATAATTGACAGCTTTGAGGCCTGGACTAAAGCCAAGTCCAGTTTTTTTTTTTTCTTTTTTTTTTGATTTTATTTTTTTGTCACTAAAAAGTGAAGACTTTGTTCCTGTTGCGACGATGGGTATCTCTCTTCTGCACTCATTGCATTATACCTAATACATATATCTTCTCGCACGCTCAATTAGACGCGGGACAATGAAATACGGCTGAGAATTGCAGTGATGCTGAAAAAGTCTCTTCGTATTTTTTCTTCTTTTTCTTTATCTTTTCTTTTTTTCTAAATAAATAGGAATCGCATTACGTCCTGCAGCGCCAATTAGCTTCGGAACGCAACGAGATCCTGCGCGCATGCTGCACGTTGGATCGTTGCAGTTCTAAAGCTGCTGCAGTCGGTCGAATAGCCGGGTCAATCGAGGGGGATTTATCTTAGGTATAGTTGATGTATTTCAGCCACAGCGTTTCCTCGTGGGAAAAATTCATTAATTTATTATTAATTGAATATCTTTATCAATGTACTTCCAAGAGCCATTGTGTAAAACTTGTGCTCCCCCGAGGCACGTCGAGGAGGTAATAAAATTGTATAAATTAAACGCGAACTCAAACTTCATACTTCATACTACATACACGTCGTTTTATCTAAGTGAAGATTTTATGATAATTGCCCCGAGCTGTATATCTACATTCGTGGACTAAATCTGTCACGCGGAGGTCAGGAGGGATTCGGAACGTCGAAATTGACCAGAAATTTTTGGCAATCACGTACACGTACGCGTCAAACGTCACATCGGTCAACTGGGACAATTTAAACTATCATATGCGACAGGCATGCAAATATACGCGGGATACGATTCAAAGAGGCTACTGTGCGATAGAATAATATATTGCATACACTCGCTTTTAAAATTTGGATATAAAAATTGCTAAATTAGGATAACGAGTTGATTAATTCGTTAGACACGGCGAATTTACCACGAAAAATTTATTCGAGGAATAAATTATCGTTAATCGGTTAAACTATACATATATTATATATAAACACGCATTGATGAAGAGACTATTCAACTTTTTGAGGAATTATGTAGGTATTCACTCATCTTTACGTTTGAGCGGCTCATATTTATAGTCCCCGGAAATTATCATACGGTTTTTTTTCTTTCGTTTTTTTTTAAGAAGATCTCAGATTGGCGAATACTTAAATCTAAGTAGAGTCCTGTTCTATATAGGCAACGAACGATGACAGGAAATGACGTAGTCATGTAACGGGAGCAAAGTAAACTCTTTTCATCAGCCTCGGTGCACAATCAGTCTTTGTCTTTTCCCTAGGTAATTTCTTTTTTCTTTCGTTCTTTCGTTTTTTTTTTTTTTCACATTCTTGTGCCAGAAAAGCCTTTCTTTCTTCTCATTATATCTTACGTGAATATATAGGTATACTAGGGTAGTCCTTACATTTTTTTCTCCTAATATGATCGAATCAGGGATCACCATGCTGCATATGTCTGGGTATATTTTGATAAGAAACGCGATTCCATCTTGAGGAGTAAAGCCCCATAGTTTGAAGGAAAAAAAAAGAAAAATTTTGGTCCCAAAACGAAGTTTCTGAAATGAAGCTAACACGTGCCGGTAAGGTCTCAAAGTTTCCTATTTAAAACACATGCATTTCACGGATCTCAATTAAAAAATGCTCCGTGAGGCCAATTTTATTTAAAAAAATCCTAAACTATGTGACGGTATCAGGTATGTGTACTAGGTACTACCTGAGGAAAAATCGAGGATATCATACCGTTGAATGTGATCATGATTCCACTCCAAACTGAAATTCTCTTTTTCTCTCAATCTTGAGTGAGAAATACATGAAAAAATTCAATTTTCACCAGTTTTTTTCCATAAAAATCGATATATCTCAGTAAATATTGAGAGTAGAGATTTTTTTATTGGTTCCCCTGAATTCCTCGAAAAATTTGATCCAGAAATGATATTAAAATTGTCATAGAATTTTCATCCGCAGGATACTCACTGAAAATTAGAATTTTAGGCCGTGAAATCGATGTAGAGAATTTTAGTTCGGAGTGGAATCATGATCAGATTCAACGGTATGGTATCTCTGATTTTTCCTCATGTAGTAGTACACATACCTGATACCTTCACATAGTTTAGGATTTTTCGAAATAAAATCAGCCTCACAGTGCAGTTTTGAAATGTCATCCGTGAAAATGCATGTGTTTTAAATGGGAAACTTTATGAGACCTTCAGAAACTTCGGTACGGGACCAAATTTTCTTTCTTTTTCTTTCAAACTATGGGGTTTCACTCCTCAAGATGGAGTTGAACGTCCACCCTAATGTGCATAATATGTTAGATATGTTTCAGAAAGACATATGAGAAGAATTATTTCCGTCTGAAAGAATTTGCGCATTTGAAAATCACGTGTAATGTTGCGTATAACTAATGACATTATCCTTTGACGTAGATAATATAAATAAAGAAGAGATTTATATCATAAAGTTGCAGTAGGTAGCTGCTGCAGTATAGCAGCAGAATAGCAGCAGCCAAAGGAGATCAATGTATATTTATAAAGAACGAGGTAATGAAGGAAATACGAGCAATCTAGACACCGAGCTGTCTTGTATTGGCGTTTCTTAGGAATTGCAGTAATAAACAATCCGCTACATTGACGACGTCTAAATAGAATTTCAAATAAATATTGCAACAAAGAATCGTTACAAGTACGTAGTTGGATATTTTTCACCTGACTTCAATAAGTTTTCACAATTCAAACAAAATTTCTGCATGTTTTTCAAAATTAACAAGTATTTAGGAAAAAAAAAAAATCTATGGACAAATCAACAAATAATTTTTGCAACCGGGTTATTTGAAGAGAGTTTCAGAAACTTACCTGAAAGTCCACCAGATGTTAAAGCACATGGTATTCAACCAGAAGAAAGCTGCTAGGAAGAAGAAGTGGGCCGCGATCGCTGTAATCAAAAAAATTGGAGCACATCTGTCAGCGATGAAATGATGCGTTAACAAAAGTACCTACAATAAAATAAAAACAGAAAAGAAAAGAAAAGAAAAGAAAAAAGAAGTAAACTTTATTCGGGGTGGTAAGAGAGAAACTGAGATTCTACAGAATCCATAAATTTTCCCGCAGCCTTCCGAGAACCGTCGGCTATAATATGATTCGAACCAAAAATTGTATTAAACAAAAAGTTGTAAAAATTTAACATCTTTTTTTCCTACCACGAAGTAGGAAAAACACGTTCCAATCTTTCCTCCAGGGTTATAAATTCTTCTAGTAAAATCTCTTAGCGCGAAAACAAGGTAGCGAGAAATCCTTAGAGACCGGAAGAATTAGGGACCCTTTGTGTTAAGTTTTTACACAAAATAGCTCGTACACATAAATTGTGGATAAAACTTGTCCTTTATTTTGGGGCTGAAAAATTACCCTGCTAATTTATTAATAGAGAAATTAAATTTTCCAGCCTTGTGCAGATGAACAAAGCATATTTTAGTTCGCCCCTAAACAAGGATATACGGGGCTACTTCCATCAGATAGCTAGAATAGTACATTGTGTATCAAGGGCGGAAAGAACTATGTTGCGAGTGTGCTGCTGCGTGAGACCGAGTGAGCGGGCGCAAAACAGTACTTTGCGCCCGAGGGCGGACAAGGAGTCTCTTTGAAAATACTTGTCCGCCCGAGGGCCGCAAAATCCTGTTTTGCACCCGCCCACGAGGTCGCAAAGGGGCATTTTCGGAGTCGGTGTGAAAAAAACTATTTTATGCGAGTATAAACGTAAATCGGAAGTAACGCGCGTCGAGCTGTTCGTTGTAGTAATATGTGATGAAATTTTGAAAACTAATTGCGTCTCGTAGCAATTATAACTTTCCAGGAGTAAACAAGAAGGACGTTCGCGTTCGTTTCACGCGGCACTTCAGCTCGTCGCCACCTTAATTCGTACCTACCCTTCCTGTTTCTCGCTTCCTGCCCAGGATAAACCGGGAGGACGAATTCTGGTCATGAACGACCCTTAGCCATATAACAGGAATTGGTTCTTCACCATACCCACTGCAGGGCGATGGTTAATTTAAGTGCGATATGCCTCACCGGCTCCTTTCGCCCATGGGGGGACCGCGGACGACGCCGACGTGTAGCTCGGAAGGTACTATTCACTAAGGGTACTAAAATGACAGGGGTAGACGTATCCCAGGGCGCCAGCTAGTTAAGACCTTGATTTGCATGGGGAGAAATTAGATCGCGTGATTCGCGTTTAGCTTCGTTTCGACGTTCCCCCCCGTTTCTATACCGTTACTTTCACACTCTCTCCTTGTCCCTCTCTGCACCTTCTCTTCATCTCTATCCCCTCCTGTGTCTCACTCTTTCATAAAATTGCGCCCAATTTTACTCGGCACGAGTATCAAACACACACAGATATACACACACTTCATACATATTAATGACGATAATCTCGTACCGTATACATCAAGATTGCATCAAACTTTTAACGAGCTACTATACAAAAGCGAATCTCTTCCGCCGTGTATACTACCTACTGCGAGATTAAGAGATCTAGTTTTCGAGGTCAAGCTCAATGCTTAACGGAGTTTTAAAGAGCGACTCATATCTACTCTCATAATCTAACTAGCTACAATTTATATCCCCCCCTATATTATTACTTTTAATTTTGATCGCAGATTTTTGAAATTTTGAAAACTAACTCGAAAAAAATTGCAGTATGATTCTTTTGGCGTTTTTAATGCGACAAATTTGATGATAACATATGCGATTGCGAACTTTGAACAGCGGACGAGTATTTAAGTTCGGAGGTATAGCGTGACACTACGTACGTACGTATTATACGTCTACGTACCTACATACACGTACGCTATTACGGGTTACTTCCGTTCTCGCGTGTGCGTATGAAGTCCAGTTATATTTGCTCACTGGCTGATTCACTTCTTGTTCATTAGCGTGGCACTGGGTCGACACAGCGATTTCTGTAACATGCTGCTTGCAGTAAATCGAGCAATGAAAACCGTATTCCTTAAGTTGAATCTGGGGCGTTCGAACGTTGTGGTATACCGGCAAAATTTGGACAGTTTTTTTTTTTTCATGAAATTTTGACGATTATTTTCATAGCGCCATTTCTGGGTACAGGTGGTATACTTCGGGAATTTATACATATCGCTGAAAATCTGTCGAATTTTCATTGAATAAATCTAACGAAATGCGAACTTTAATCGATCTCAACCAGAGATTACACTTTGAGCTTTCTTTCGAATTATTATGTAATCACGCTTTTCCCGTGGGTATATCTGATCTTGTCCCGTATTCCTCTGTGTACCTATACATAGATCGAATTAATTTTCTGGTCTGATAGAAATTCAAGTTTTTCAGACCTGATTTCATTAATTATATTCAACCCCTCGAAGAAGAAGAAAAAGAAGAAGAAGAAGAAGAAGAAGAAGAAGAAGAAGAAGAAGAAGAGGAAGAGGAAGCCTGACTGCGGCAGAGAAATCTGTGAAAGTCAAGTTGATTTCTTGAGTGAATAAAATTGAGCAGTTCGTTTCTCGGCTGAGATTTCTATAAGATATTTTTCTCCTTATGATCGTATAGTCTGCGATAGAGTGAAACTGCTGAGAATAGCCTATAGGGAACAGATGTGTGCCATAGCAGCTTAGCTTCTCAAGTATCTATCGAAATATCATCTTGCAGATGATGACACGACATATATTTCTTTTTTTCATTTCCCTTTACTTTCCCTTGTTAGAAAATTTCGTTTCGAAAATTTCAGCGAAGATCAGCCGAGGCAGCACATAGTTTACCATATACCTATAATGCGTATGCATATACCTATGTACCTATATATATGTGTTATGCGAAGCTGACGTGACAACTTTTTAACCAAGGGTGCATTTCGCATCTATACGACCGCGGTGGGGTTTGAAACGTCATTTATTTTTCATTAATTTTTTTTTCACCGAAACATCGCGACGACGCCTATAGGGGTGATGAAATCCTAATCGAGTTCTAAAGGCGTTAAAATATACCTACCATGGAATTAATTCCGTCGTTGAAACAGGTAAAGTAAAAATGAGACGAGCGAGAAGAGGTGCGAATTCCGAGGTTTAATAATTGAAGAATGTTTTTTTCTTTTTTCTATTTTTTTTATCGAGGTACTAATTACCGGTCCATAAACGGAGAGAAGAGAAAGAACAGCGGAGCATTAAACTTGGGGAATTTTTTTCCCCTTCGACGAAAGGTAAAAAATTAATAAATAATTAATAAAGAATGAAAAAAATGGTGTTTGAAGTTTTTTTTCATTTTGGAGGGCGTTTTGCTCCTCGCATTTCTTCGGCTAATAAAAATCGATCTGGGAATAACTAAGGCGAAAAATTATTGGCAAGTATTTATCATCGCATTTCCTGATAACGAAGGCCGGGTAGAGGGGAACGGAAATACCGCAGTGTATAGGTATACCGGAAATCGGAAATACCAATCGCTAACAAATGCTACCCCTCGTTGACGCTATTTTTGTAAGTAATTAGTCAGCCGTGAGCAAACTGTTTGGCACTGTTTGGTACGTACCTATTTTGCCGATAACGTAGTAATGAAAAATAAAATTCGTTAACCGTTATTGTGTCGTGGGTACATATATATGGATAGAGTCACGTGATTTTGATTATTTGAAAAGTGGTTTACAGTCCGAAAAGAAAATTACACAGTTTTTACATTTTTTGCATTTTGTTAACTTTTAGATTTATCTCGATAGCGATTATAGATCAATCAATCCGTTTTTACGCATCTCAGAATTGGTTGAATTCTGAAATGGATCGGTGCAGCAGTTTTCGAGTTGTTGGAATGAAAAAGAAAAATTTCAAATTTTGGAACTAGGATTGATTTAGCATTCTTTTAATTGGACGGAAAATGATAATAACCAAAATTACGAGGCTCGTACTTTCTTACGATTGGAATACCTGCCGTTTTTTTGAAAAAAAAGACAAACGATCAGAAACCTCGAAACCTTGAAGATTTTGAACAAAGAAATAGAGAGCTGCGAACCGGAGCTAGACAATCAAGATTCGATTGTTCTGGCATGGTTCGAGAATCCCGGACGTGAATCAGCGGAAGTCATACTGAGTATTGGCGTGGACGGATGATCCGGACGGGCGATTCAATTCTACGGAGAAATAGTTCGAGGGTGGCAAATTCCATTTCCCACACCAATACGAAACGCGAAGTGTACCCAGTGCATACCAAACCAAACCAAAACGCCCACGCTTCGATGCATGTCTCTAAATCTGAAGAATTTGAGGACTAGGAAGGCTCCAAGATTCTCTTGAGCTAATACCTTCGCGGTAAAAGAGCACACACGAGCTTTCGTCAAACATCAAGAGTTCTTTTTCCAAAAGTTACAAATTCACCGAAAAAATGAATATCAAATAAATTTATGATCCATGATCATTTCAATTTTGGCCAATTCTTTCGTCCTGTCAATTAGGTAAATATTTTCCAAATCAAACTTTCCAATTCTCTAATCGAATTCATCGATAAATTTAATTTCAAACAGTCTAGGGTCAGAGACGGTTGGCCAAGTATCAGTAATTCGATTTCGTTATTATTTAAATTTCAATTTCGATTTCGATTTCGATTTGGCAATTATTCACCTTAGGTAAATTCAGACCTTCGGGATTGCTTCCGTGTCGAAGAATAACGTTTGTGCAAACTGCTCTTTACTTTCATTAAATTTTCTCGATTGGATAAAAGAACTGCCAATATAGGCGCATAGTATAACTATAGGCTGTGGCAGATTTTGTGAAAGTCCGAACCCCGTCAGAGCTGCAAATTCCTTCCACAAATACGCATATATATATGCATATCCATGTATAGGGTCAAACAGTTACGCAATTTCCGTTTCGTTTCATGTAGTTTTAGGATTCGCTCAATTTCCTTCCTTCCTTCCTTCCTTCCTTCCCTCTGTTTTCATTAAATTCCAATAATCTCACGTTTACTTAAGGCAAACACACCCACCCACCTCGATCTTTGCGCTTTATACCTACCCACCGTGCTGAATCGCTCTCGAGTTTGTGTACTTTGCAATTTCACATTATCATTGTTTAAACCACTGAATGTATGAAATTGGGCTTACCATTACTATATATAACATGCGTTTATGAAAACTGACAAAAAATAATCCATGTATGTATGTATATGATCGAATAGCCAATTTATCCATACTCTCGTGTATCTCACCGTTAAATTTTCCATATCGTCATCAAGACGGAGTCGAAGATAAAAATTTAAACCCATAGAATTGATTCGACGCGGCTAGAATAATTAGCGTATGCCAATAATTATCGATTATTTGGTATCTGCAGTGACACGCTGGAAATAGCCGAAATTTAGCACGTATGTATAGGCAGATGGAAGTGCAGGTGTGACAAAGGTGACAAATTTTGGTCCAGATCAACTGCCAGTCCCAGGAACATATACAAGGCGAGAATCCTGACAGGGTGATGTGAGTCAAGGGCTGCTCTACACGAACAACGAAAAACGATGCGAAAGTGATGGGAATGGGTAACATAATAATGAAATGATCGTTATTGATTAGGACTAGCCGACCAATAGGCCATAGGGGCTGGATTGAAGTTCCAAATGGCAAAATTTAGGAATTCGTTTGAGAGACTTAGGATTTTGGGAAATGTTGAAATTCGGGATATTGAACTCCGAAAAAGTCCGCAGCCCCTCTAAAGCGAAATAAGACGCGTTATGGTTCGGAGTAAAAAAATCATCTTTCGTAAGCTGGTTGAGGAACTTCCGATCCCAATTTTGACAAGGATTAACCCTGCAGCTCAAGAGATTCTTCAGGAATACTGAATACCCTGTAGGTGTAACTAGACCCAACCCTTGGCTGGAAGTTTATCTATACTCTCTGCAGTATGGATTGAAATTTGAACAAGGGTTTTTCCCTCGGTATACCAAACCGAACTACATGTATATATGTATAATAATCCGGTATTAATTAGACCAGTGAATTAATAGGGGGTAATTAGCGGCAATATTGCGCGGTAGAGTTTGGTGCATATCATCCTAAAGCGGTAATGCATTATATCTGTTGTTTGGAGAGGAATTCTATGGGGTTACGTGGGGTGTAACTATAATACCAGACTGGGGTTTGGAATTTTGGATAATATAATGCATACATAGAGCATCTGGTAGTATGGCTTGTCGAACGGTATTCGAAGCGCGGTTTTGAACATATGCACAAAGCGCAGGACCTGCAGAGAAGGTTGTGGGCATCAACGACGGTGGTATAACAGGCCATTAATTCAATATCTACAACCCGATAATTTAGTTACAATAACGAACGACAATCTCAACTGAAGCGATGGTACAAAGATCCATTGTTGCAGTACTCTGTATACTCTAAAGTCGAAAGTCAAATTTCGAATAGTATATTACATACCTAGGGCAGTAAAATAAGGAAGGTCCCAGATCACATGTAATTGTCAAACATGTGATCTGGGGCCTTCCTTACTTTACTGCCCTAGGTATGTAATATACTATTTCTCACCTCCGGGCCGAAAGCGACAACTTTCGTCCCGCTGCGCGGAACGAAGTTCCCGTTTTTCGGCTCCGTCGATGCGAAAATATAATTTTCAATTTGACGTTATGTATATGCATATGTGGCTGCAGCCTGCATACATGTTCTATACGTATACATATAAGTTTTTATTATACAGCTATAATACGCACCAACGTTAAACGTGACTATATGCGATTCTTGAAAAGTGTACGTGCACACACGCACACACACACGCACATACATATGGATATATACATATGTAGGTACAAATATCTCCCATACTACAAGAGCTAAGGAAACTGCAATTTGCATAGCTGCACGTATAGACCATAACCCGTGTCCGAAGCCATCGCCTGCACCACAGCCTTTCTCGCCAACCGCAGAGACTGCAGCAGCTCGAAGTTTCGAACGGTTAATAAAGCTCCCCTCACACAGTTACGTTGTTCGAATTTTGTTAAAAAAAATATATTCGGATTCAAAAATATTTTGATATTTGATGCTGATTGGCTGATTTTATATACATAATGCATGATTAAAATCGTATATGATGTACGAGAATCAGAATTGTTTCAGAAAAAATTTGTAATTACGAGGGCAAACGTATAATATGATCGCTGGCAATTGAAAGCCGCAATGTTTAACTAGAAATGTTGTATAAAGAGAAGAAAGATAGAGAGAGAGTTGAGGGAGAGTGGAAGATTTTCTGCGGCAGAGTTGATTGAATGGTAATACCGTAGCCCGAATAAGCGACTAGCGTTAAAATTGGTTAGCGTTAGTCGAATAAATGGACGACAAATTGAATTGGACAGGTTCTGATGTTCTTATTGGTTTTTTTTTTTGTGTTTTTTTTGTGTTTTTTTTTTTCTGCATTTCAGGATACATAGTATCCGAAGAGTTTAATATAAATTCGAGTCGGATTGAAAATACGGTGAAATAGGTGAAATAGGAAGTCAATTTAAGGGGGTGGACGCCCCGCGTCGCGCCACCCCGCGCCCACGCGAGACTAGAATATATCGAATCTGTATTTCCTGATAAAATATCTCGGCGCATCGGTGGAATACGATTTTTAACGTCGTGCCTAGATCTATATGACCTGAATGCTATTCTCTCTTATAGAGTGCCCGCAGTGCACTTATACACATGTTGCAGGATAACAAAGGAATTTGTTAATAAGAAAGGATCCAATTCAGACGGCGTCGCATATTAGCTAATTAGCTGGAACTTGTGGAATTGTAAGGGCTAAATTCTTGACGCGTTAATTACGCGAAATTATATCTCCACATGTAGGTACAAGCATACACACATAATACATATGTGTGAAAAGTGCAGACTACAATGATTATAGTACGAGTCGCGTGGGACTACTGCAGCTAGATGCCAATATTATAACCCGCGGGATAATTGGCGAAGAAAATAGACGACACACTCCTTTATATCGCAAAATTCCAAGCATTTTCTTCTCACGTCAAACGATTGCATATTTGAAACCGCAGCTCGCGGTTCAATTATTATTATTATTATGTATAATATGAAAATTATTTCCGTCTCCATTATCTTTTTTCATATTTTTCATCTTTCCTGTTTACTTTCTTTTGTTTTTCACATCTAAAATTAAGAAAAAAAAAAAAACAAAAAAAAAAACATCCCAAAATTCTCACTCTGCCAAAAAAATATACCTACGTATGTATTCCGAAAAGTCATTCCCAAAGCAACGGCGGACGACGCCCGGAAGAAAACAGCTTGCTATTTTCTTCAATCTCTGTGCACTTCATCTCGCGGTGAAAAATCAAGAAGATTATTTCAGAGATGAATAAGTATGGCTGAAAGTTTCCTTTGCTTGCTTTGAAGCGTGAATAACATAAAAAAATATGTTTCTTTTTTTCACCAATTTCAGATCTTTGGAAAATCGATCATTTTATGGCTTGGAAAAAGGGATTGGGAAATATTTTTGAAAAAAAAAAAACAAAAATCAGAATTACATTTTTCTGATAATCTAAACAAATTTGTGACTAACTAAAAGACGAAGATATGAACACGTGTAGGTAGGATAGGTAGGTATAATATGTTACAATAATGAGTTAAGTTTCACATGATGAGAAGCGAAATAAATATATCTTTAGTATCTTTTTCATTCATGCTCTAATAATCGCTAGTAACTAACGCTCTCTCTCACTTTGTCCGATGGCCTACTTTATTATTGTATATGTACCTACGTAGTACATACATACGTGTGTATAGGTACGTATGTACCTACCTGAAACACGCCTATTATCTGTCTATAAGGTTTTGTTCGTAGAACAAAGTTACTGCAGGCACTAAGGCATAGTTTACAATCATAAAACCTACATACCTGCTTCTTTGCCTATAACAAACATAACATACTATATAGTTCTTATTATCCAGTTCCAAGTCCATATACATGTAGCTCGACAAATGTTTAAATAACAAACGATGCGCATCGTCATCGATAATGTATTGTAAAAAAAGCTTGAAGAAGAAGAAAAAGGAGAAGAAAAAAAATAACTAGTCTTAGAATTATAAGAGCAGATACGAGGCAGAAAGAAATGAGAGAAAAACTGACAGATTTCAGATTTTTATCTCAACAAATTAGGGAATTGTTCTTGAATTATTTGGAACCGATTTTGGGGGCACCTGCGCTAAGAAATTCGTCTGAGCCCTTAATAAGGAAGACCCTAATGCCTATGTCTATGTCTGGTGTCTGGTGTCTATTTCTATGCCTATGTCTACGTCTGTCTATACGACCTTCGAGATAGGAGAGGCAACATTCCTGAAGTCACTGATCTTGTTCACTTTCGTATATGGTATATAATATATAGTAGAAGGTATATATATATATATATGGGTACTATACTGTAAATTGTAATATACGCACACGTAAGCACGCACAATTATCTGATATATAATCTTGAAGCTTGTCAGTATAACCCTGCGAGATCTGCAACATCGCGAATATGTACGAAACACTATATACCTACGCCACTAACTTTACAAGTTATTTTAATCTCTCAAGTCTCAGGTATTTATTATATCTCTATGAGAGCTGTATGTGTTTCATATGAGGAATCTAGGCCGGATTATTTATGGCTTAATTGATAATCAATTAAAAATATCATAATCGCAACGAATAAATTGAAATATAAATTGAATTGAAATAAATTTACTTTTCTCAAATTCAAAGAATTCAGATAAAGAAAGAGCGTTGCTATACGTGCAGAATGTTGCGGATTCTGCAGTACCTGTCTATATATAAACTTTGAGAATTTGTAGAAAGATGTTTTTGAATCAGAATCACAGATCGTATAATAAAATATCGGTAGATTTTATGCATATAGATATAAATAAGGATCAATTTCTTTCGTCTTTTCATGTACCTATAGGTACAGGCGAGACGTCCGAGATCATGATCGATCTGTGTGATCAATGATAAAAGTATAAAACCTCAAGGGTCGCGCGTTGCAGCTACTTTCTGTCTGACATTGGCCGAAGTGGGTATATGTAATAGGTATACTATAAGTACCTACAAGATACTTATTTTTCATACCGATCTTCAGAGCAGATAATTGGACGTATATAAATACGAGCGAGGGAGGCGTCGGCGGAGCGTAAAGCAGCATGAAGCTATAAAGAAGAGCGAGGGAACGAGACTGACAAAAAACTTTGAAAAAGAACAAAAGCAAAAAAAAAACGACGACGACGACGACGACGACGACGAAAAAAAGAGAAAAATTAGCGTGCGGAACCCACAGAGAAGAAGAACAAAATGAAAAATGTCCCTCGGGTACCTTGCGTAATTAGCCGACATCGCACAGGGTCGGTAGGTACCTACCTAACTATAACACAGGTGAGTAGACCCACTGGTGCGCTGCACATCTCGGTGCAGGTCACTAATTTAGCGAATCGCTTTTTTCACGGTATACATACATGTATCTACTTAGGTATGTGTGTCAGGTGTAGGTGTATACTAGTTACTAGTTACGTGAAATCGATATTTGGATCACTGGTACGCATCTAGGTGTATTTTTAAATGGAAAACCTTTTTATACGGACGACGCATATATACGCGCTCTTGACCTTCCGCAATATTTTTAAAACCGCGGTGGAAATTCGAAACTCTGTACCTACCTACGTCAAGAGCGAAATACATAAACAGAAAAAAATAAAAATTTGTTACCCCAAGAAAATTTTCTGCAAAACGCATTGGAGACCGAAATTGCATCTTGAATAAAGAGAAAATTTTCTTGGGACAAAAATGGTATATTATGTGGCATGCCCGTAAACCAAGTGTTTTTCGGCGAGAATAATGATTTCAGAACGAGCTAAAGGCGAGCCGAAAGCGAGTTCTGAAATCATTATTCGAGTCAAAAACGGTTTACGGGTGCGCCCCATACTTTATTTTTTTCGAAATAGGCATGAAAAGTCACTTTGACGCCGGTTGAGATTCACAGACGAAGAGTGAGGCTGCGGTGCGATCTGTCACTCACTTCGAGTTGCGCATCTCAACTGCCGTACAAAGACTTTATACGGCAGCTTTGGAATGCGCACTTCGAACTGCGCATCCAGACTGGCGTATAAAGACTTTATAGGGCAGTTCTGAAATCAGCCGTATAAAGCGCTACTTTGTGGATCGAAAACAGGCGTCATAAAGTGACTTTTCAATGCCTATGCCGAAAAAAAATTCTTTTTTGGACCAATTTAAATTGGTACAACTCGTTTTTTCCGTGTAGGTTGAAATTGTTATAATATATATCTACAATCCACAATTCTACAATCTGCAGTGGATTAAATTTGTATCTGCAGCGTAAAATTCATAAATTAATTTATTTTCGACGTATAAGAGTCGCTTTAATTTTGCTTAGTATCACGTATTGCTGTTATTATAATAGCAATTTCCGGATCTGCAAGAAACCGGCCGGGCTCCACTCTTACTCAACTTCCGGTGTTATCCGGACGCCTGCGCGTTTTACGATTGTTGATTCTCGGTTTTACCCCATTTCTCAGAAACGCGGTACGGTTTGTGATACCTTATACCGTTATACGACCTTCTTCTTGTGTAAACTGCAGGAATTTCTGCGTTTCTGGTAAATATCCAATACGTTTCCGGGGCCCGGAAGCGAATTATAAATTTAGTTTAAAAATAATTCGCTAATAGATCCGCGCCCGCGCGCGGATTTACGATTCGTTATGTAAATACTGAACGATCATTATTTTCTCACTAAACAGCTACCGTACGATTATTTTCTTAAATTATGTTATCGAACCGTTTCTGTACGGATAATATATTCTGTTGAAAAAAAAAAAGAAAAAAAAAAGAAACGTATAGGTAGAATATTTTTTATCTTTCACACCTAAAAATATAAAAGTCATTTTTCTTGAAAAAAAAATAAGAAAAAAAATAAAAATCTCAAATAATCCTTTCGGCATACGAAATGATTTACATTTCCGGTCGATAGAGTTTTTCTTTTTTTTTTTTTTTGCTTCTTTCTGTTTTCGCGATTTTTTGCTTTTTTTCTACAAACCTATCACTTCACACGGCGATTTGTGAGATCTTTTAAATAATCTGTAGGTATAATTAATTTCAGAGCGTTATAGTTTGTATAACTTATTCGAAAGTTAAACTAGCCTGGAACTGACAAAGAGCGAGTTTTCGCAATAACAAAATTTTTTTCCTCGAACCGTCGGCCGATTTCGTAAAATACTTACATTAAGTAATTAATTAGTTCGCGAATTATTTCGTTTCGAAAAACTAACTTTCATGATTATCCGAGGTGATTTAACATCGGATGCTAAATTTCATGTAATCCAATACTGCAGCAGGACTTAGATGCAAAGAAAGCCCGATAAGTTTGTCAAATTTTGCTGATCGTTCTCATAAAAATGTTTTTTTTTTTTTTTTTTTTTTTACAATCGATTTTTTCATCGATTTTTCAACTCAGCAAAGTACCTTGGCGAAGTAATTAGGGGTATACGTCATACTGCGATACGTGAGGTATGGTAAATTGTTTAAAAATTGATAAACCCTCACGATATACGCGTATAAACTGCACATGGTATGTAATTTACATATAATATATACATATATACCAAACACGTGATGACTCAACCCGCGTGCAGAATCATCACGATATTTTCCTACGTATGTATGTATCTATGTACCGATTGTTATAGATATCGTAGAAATGTGGAAAAAAAGAACCGTAATAATTATCATCCGTGAATGATTACACATCAGGCTTTTCAAGTTTTCACCCATTTATATACATGTTTCGTAAATTTGACCATAAATTTTCATTTATATAAATACGATATTAGCGTATCGCATATAGATAAATCTGCGAAAAAATATGTACCCACTATAGACATGCGTACATACAACTGCAGCGCAAAATCAAAGAAAATTTATTCTATAAATATAGTTTGAAATTTTTCAGTCCGAGTTTTCCCTAAGGGATGATAAAGCGTCGTTCAGTCTAGCGGAAAACGGTACTGCGGCAGTACGGTGCGCGAGGTCCTTTTGTTGATTTGCGATATATAGACGAGAACTAGGGGTTGGAATGCGGCCATTTTTCTGCACCCAATCCGCAGTGCATTTCGGCTAGACGAACCCGTTAAAACAACAGAGAGAAGAGTAAACCCGGCGCCGAGAATCGCTAGACAATTGAGACCGACCGTTGTTGTCGTAGTGGTGATGATTTTTTTTTTTTTTTTTCTTCTATTTTTTTTTCTCTTACCCCATTTCCTCATCCCCTAACGGAGTACTATAATCTAGAAGGAAGAAAAGTGAAGGAAAAAGAAAAAAAAAAAATTCTCCATTCTTCCCTCATTTTCTATAATTATACCTATATGCTATGCTGTACAAGACTATATTTTATAGATTTTATAAACGGATGTATGTATGTACTTCTTTCTTGAAATCGACAATGGATTTTCGTTCTAAGTATACATCGAACGGTTCGGTTCATAGCATATATATATATATACATATATATGTATTATGTGGTAGCTGCTGGACCATTAAGACATTCGTGTGTGTGTGTGTGTGTGTAAACCTGCAGAGCTTGTTCACCCCTGCCTCGTCAGCTGCGTTGCAGGACTTTGGTATAGAGAGGTTTCTTTTCATTTCGTAACAAGATCAGGAGGCGACGACGGAGGACCAGGAGATAATTCCTTCCTTTCAGAGCCACAAGGTACTACCTACTGTATAGAATGCCTCAAAAATGAATTGCGAAGAAAAAGCGAAAAAAAAAAAAAAAAAGAAAAAAACCGAAAAAAAGGGAGCCGCTTCTTTCACCCTTAGAGCAGTCGGAAATTGATTACTATATATTTTCCGTACGTTGATGGGAAAGCACCCTTATTTCACCCGGATTTCGGGATTTTCGATCTAGTATCCTAGTATACAACGAAAAATCGTTTCACCCGAAATTTGAAGTAAAAATTTCATATTCGACGATGCTACTACTAATTCGGCCTATATATATATGTTTTCTGAACAAATTCAAGCACATCGCTGAATGTATAATAAAGTAGCTTTGAATTCTGATAAATCTTGGTACAAACAAAGGCAGCTTTTTATTCTCTCAAATGGGATTGACGAAGCTAATGAGAAAAGGGCTCCGAACGTAAAGTAGCCTTGAGTCTCAGACGCTGTAATGAGGCGATAGTCTGGCTTCAAAGTCACCAGATACATCTCCGAGATATTACAGTCCTCGCGAAGATATGTACATACATATCTGTTTTTCCTTACCGTCTATCCGTGCCGAAAGGACTGTGCGACATAACATGGGCTAAAAATTTGACCATAAAATTTCTCCCCAAATTCTCAGAGCTAGTATCATCATTAGCGCGGAAATTCTCACAGCTAAGAAACCGCTGGCTATAAGCCTGGTCAATAGATCGAGAAATAATTGACCAATTTAAAGTCACGAAGCTCGCAGTTGGGGTCCGACACTCTGCACGATCAAAGAAACTCGCTCCAAGCCCCATGACCTCGACACTGATCCTGGTGAGCCGCCGCCATCAGGCCAGGCCACAGGTTCTACATAGTCGGTGAAAATTCGATTACGGTCTTTTGTCGCGAATGTAAGTGTGAGAAATTTCTAGTATCGAGGCCCTAGTTACAGCTCTGTGATATCGTAATTCGAAAAGTTTGAAACACGCTGAAATGAATGGTGTGAAAAGCATGTGTGGTAACAAATTACGACGACACCGTAAACTTCACACGTATCACTTCTCCGATAAGTTCGGTGTTTCGTTTTTTTTCTCTTTGGCGTTTAAGAGAGAAAAAATTTGAAGAAGAAAAGAACGAAAAAAATAGACAACGAGGAAATAAAAAATAAAAAAAAAGGACGTCTCTGTCTCAGAGATAAACTGACATTTATGAGTTATCACAGTCCTGTGGGTGAAAGAAACTCGTAAGAAATATAATCTCCCTCTCTTTCTCTCTGTATATAGCTTTTAGTGTCTCCCGCACGTGTCTGATATGTCCGAAAATTCACCAGAACTCCGCTGTCAGATATACATAGTATAGTTTCGGTGATTATATAATGAAGCAAAAATTGAGAAACCTGGACTGTCAGAAGTGATTTCTTCAATTTCTTTATTCAATGAGCCGCAGAACTCGGCGTTTCGTTAATAGAAAGAGTCCATTGTTTCCGGGTGGTCAGTAGACGTACTCTAACTCTTATATGTTAGATATATAGTGTATGCACATAGGTACCATGGAGTTTATATATGGGGCAAAAGATCAGAGGCTGCTGCAGTCCTGCGGGTTCATGCAACGCCACTAGTTTCTTATCAAAAATTCTGATTAGAACTTCCGAGAGTCAAACCAGATTCAGTCAAGCCAGCTGAGAGCTAGGCGACTGATGTGAGCTCCGAGTATGTAGACCAGCGTGGACCGTGATAATTCGGTCATACATATTAGAATTTCAATGAACACACGATTTTTAGTACTTCGGTGTTACTTTTGACCCAAAAAAAATGCACGCAATATGTCCATTCGAGTATGTAATGAATTCTTGTCGAATGCCGCAAAAAATTGTAAGTGCATGCAGATGCAGATGTTTTTCGTGATGTCGCGTTCAGCGAGAGTCTCTTTGATGAAGCAAGTGTAGGTATCGAGTGTAATATAATTCACTTCAAGGACAAAAACCAATCGAGAAGTGGCTAACGAAATAATTAGGCCACTCCCATCATAGACTGTTACATTGCGGACACAATAACGTATTATCAAGACAGTTCATGAATTGATACATATGTCTGATGACAATGCAGCGTGTCTTCGAAAAAAAAAAAAAATAATAATTTACACTGATATGTGCGACATATGTGTAACATATAGGTACATACGTTGGTTGAACGCGCAGAGATGCGGTCTTTGAAAATCAAAATCAAAGTCCAAAATAAAAAATGAAAAAAAAACAAGAATTTCGGGACAAATATAATTGTGGCAAAAAAACCGAATATACGCGATGATAAATCTCTGCGCATCTTTCTCATCGATAACATTTGCCCTTATATGCGTCTCCTGCGGTCGCGCAGTGCACATCTGAAGGCTATAACTTATTTGGCCCCGTTGTTGGCATCCTATAGTTGCGATGATATTTTCTGAAGTAACAAAAGCTGCAGCTGCAGGGAGCAGGGAAAAGGTCGAAGAAGTAATTTAGGAGGAATAAGGAGGGAAGTGAAAAATGGGTTCCTAAAAATTCTCGAATTATCTTATTCTGCCTGATTTTCGGAAACCCGAAACTTAATTTGGCTCTTGTAAATCTGGAGAGATAACCCTTTGGCACTTATGAGGTTGAATACTACCCAATTTATTTGAACCTGTATCTGTGGCAATTAGAAGATGCGTTCTAAAATTCTGATAAGGAATAGACAGATTATAGAAACGAGATTTTAGGAAACGCTATATGTATGTATGTGTGTACGTATACGCTTTATGGAATCGAATATGTCGTATCAATTTACCATAGTATAAATTGTTGCCAGCAGCTCTCGGCAATCTAGAGTTACAATTGCCTTTCTTTATCCTTCGGTATCTCTAAGCCTAAGCTCGGAGAGTAGCTAAGTCTCAAATTACATACAAACAAGGAGTTTAATTCTGCGGAATTCCCTTACCCATTCTGTCTATAGAATTACAGCTGTTTTTTCATCCATTATCATTATGGGACGCGGGATTTTATTGCGAAGTAGGTAATAATCGCAAATTACTTATTAAGCTATACGCAATATACATACTTGCAATTCACTGATGGGTCTAGATCCATGTACTCGATTTTGTCGAGCTTATAAATCGCGTTATAGAATAACAGCCAGACGAAGTTACCTACCAACTTCATCATCCGGTCCAGATATCTTGGTCATATTATAAAATATAGGTCAGACCTTACAGACTTTCTCATCTTTCTCCTTACCCGAATGTGAGAACAGTCTTTGACCCTTACGGCCCGATTCGGTAAAATTTTTCAACGATATAAGTTTTTGGTCACACATGCACGATGTTTCCGTTTTTTTTACCTAAAAATGGGGCGTAAAATCAACGTTTTTGTACCGGCGGGGAAAAAAAGTCGGAAGCGGGCAATAATGAACTTTTTTTGCCCGCTACTGACTTTTTCGCCCGCTTCTTTGAAATCGCTCGAAAACGCGAAAATCGCGCGTGTCACAAAAAACATGGTGTGCACCAAGGGCTAAGTGGGCTTTGGACCTTGTGTGGTTGCAGTACTTGTCTTCGACTCGTGCTAGCTCACCTCCGACTCGTACTGCAAACTCCACACTCGGTCTCTTTACGCCCGTGGTACACAATATACTATTATCACGTATAGAATACTTGATAGTTAATCATGGCGAGATATTTCGATCGGTCAAAAATCTGACATTGCAGGACTGAAAGTTTTTCAGTTGCTGAAACTTTGAAAAGTATAGACCATAAGCTACAGCTTCCTCCGTGCCGGACGAATATCCGGTATGCATATATACGTATATGCTCAACCGATATACGGAAAGTTCGGGACTGCGGGAATAGGAAATAGCAGATGATGGGATGGACCGGTGCACAAACCCATCATTTGCGACCGTCGCGTCGCATCGCATCGGTTTCGCTTGCTACCGCACTGCAACTCTCTATTCTCCATTCTATACCACGTGTGTCACACATAGAAAACCAAATTTCATCTGAATATAAACGAGGGAAAACTTCGGACCGAAGATACGCTATCGCGGGCCGTTCAGTAAAGAGGTTTTCTAAATCGCCGAAAAAAATATGCGTATATATAGTTGGATCTCGAAGTTCGCGTACAATTTCCTCAAAAATTGAAAGATTTGGATTTTCCGAAAAAATTTCTCGCGAAATTATGATGCAAAAATAAAGTTTCACTCTAGTTAATTAACTCACCAACTATTTTGCAGGCACTTCCATGAAGCGAGTTACCTCCGAGTTGTATTACGGCCATGAGAAGGTCGCCCAGCATTAGACAGGCAACGTGGTGTGTCTGACATCGCCAGTGAAGTACGTGATGAGCAGTTGGCAGAAGCCACCCGGCCACGAGGGTGGCGGCCAGGAATACAACGCTGATTAGAAATCCGACCGGATACAGGGTGAATCGTAAGTCACTTTTCACGGCCGGTTCAGACCTGAAATTATATTGTTCAACGGTTGTGTAAGTCATTTATATTTATGTTCTTAGTGATCGCAGGGAATGACTTGCTACCGATTTTTGCAAATTTTTGTTTTCACAGTGAAAATCGCAACCCTTCGAACTAATAGGGAGAAATTTTACTTCGAGAACTTCGAGCGAGAAGCGAGTTGGATGAATTTTTGCTCGGAGTATAAAGAGGTGATTATGATCGTGATTTATGATATTTTGTCTTTTTTGATGGGGAGAAAAAAGGAAAAACAAAAAACAAAGATAATAATGGAACAATTTGTCGGATGATTGGACGAGAGAGGTTTTACTATATGCGCGTAGTGTTGGTGGGTCGCCTACTGTTGTGCAGTTAATTCCATGAAATTGATCGATCTCAACGAAGATTTGATTGCCGAGTATAAAGATTGATAGGATATCGTGAAGAGGCTGGGTAGATGATGAATTTCGCTGAGCTCTGAAGTCGCGTGATTGATTATATATTACATATATAATATATTAGTGGTATTCCACGTGTACCGGATCGGTTTTTGGTAGGAGGTCAATGCAGATTCAGATTCCTTGTTAATACATGAGATGTCCACAACAGTTACAGAGCATGAAACCAATTGGTTAAATTTATATCGCTGTCATAATTATACCAAAAATTTAATCGCTACATTTTCAACTCCACTTATCTCAGCCATGCATGAACAAAATCATAACTTCCCATAGTGCATTCTACGCGCATAAATGAGCTCCTTCGAAACATGTAGCACGCCAATTATTTTTGAAATTCTTAAACATGTAAAACTTTGGAAATATGCGATTTCTTTGTTCTTCTACTCGAAGGGTCTAACCAATTGCCCTGCAATTTTCACCGAAATTACTTCGAGGTGGCACTAAGAAGTGATCAAAATTTCAGCCTCCCGTTTTTCTTCTTTTTTTTTTCCAAAAACCGGCGAAGCATGTAAAACTTGGGAAGAATCTGTTTCCATTTTTTTTCTACTTGAAGGGTCTCACGGATTGCCTTGAAATTTTCAACGAAATTACTTCGAAGTGCTACGAAGAAGTGATCAAATTTCCAGCCTCCTGTTTTTTGCTTCTTTTTTTGCCAAAAACCGATCCGGTTCACGTGGGATACCCCATAGGGGTGTTCATTGATTTGATCATTTTTGAATTTCAACGCTTTGACAAAAATGAATTTGGCCAAAACCCCAGGTTTCTATCTCAATTCTATAAGAACTCCCCCCCTCAGAGCCTTAGAACTTTACCATTCGAATAAGACATAAATAATTTCTCGTATAATCGTAATATGCATAGTATATAGGCGAAAAATTTATCGCCACTAATACACTTCGCAGTCGATAAAAAAAAAAAAAAAAAAAAAAAAAAAAGTATATTTTAATATATCTAATGTCTACGCGGGGTCAATTGGACTACGGAAATAATAGCCTGGGGCATCAATTGATCGATAATAATTGTGATAGACGAGGATTGATTATTCTGATATAAAAAGTAATAAGCGTAATAGACTGTCATATCTTATATTGGACCATTTTTTCGATCAATACATATATATATATTAGTATACATATAAATATATAAAATAATAATAAAAATAAAAAAAAAAATTCAAAAAGATTGTAGGGGTACGAGGAATGACTCTCTCCCTCTCACTCATCAAGGTTGATAAAACAATTGAAATAACTCGAGGGAATGATGTAACGTGAAAAAGAAAAAAAAAATTTACGTATTTATTGTTTTTTTTTTTTTTTGCTGCAACAGCGATGACTGTGTCTCGCACCTTATACCGTTCACCTGTTAAACGACGACAACGCATGTTTATAAGTAAGTTTTGACAGGTGAAAGCCATCGTCGTATTCGTATTCGTATAGTTAACTATAAACTGAACTATGTGTGTGTGTGTACATACATGCATGTAGAAATCCGTACACATTGACTCCGTATATTCAAATACGTATTGAGTAAAGTGAAGTTATGTGTATACTAACGTATATTCTCAATTCCCGCGCAAGGTGATCTAAGGTTCTTGTAATCTTGTATAATAGCGACATAGTACCTACCTACACTGCTGCACGATTCTCGCTTTGCTATTTATGAATATTTACAAATCGGACGTGTGCTATACGCGCGTGGGAAGTAGCTAAAATAAATTCTTTTCATTCGATTCTATTTATCCGAAAATATCATTCCTCTCGAAGTTATATTCGCGAATAAGTATCTATTTTTGTAAATATAACATGCCATATCTACGTACTGTACGGAAAATTGATATATACTATATCTTCCTATGCATAGGAACTTGTGTTCGAAAATAATAAAAATACAAAAAAAACATATCATCACATTTCTCCTCGTTCTCAATTAATTATCCGACTCACCTGTATGGCGCGTACTTATTGCAGGCAATAATTTTGACGGATTTTTTATCGGTGAATTTAAGAATGCAAAACTGTCCCGCCGGTACTCGAAAATCGTCGAACTGCACGGCTCCATCCGCGGTTATATTTCCCGCTGTAACGTTACCGACGATACTGTGTTTCCCGGTTCCCTCACAGGCGGGAAAACGCCCGACGGTTTGAAACCCAGATAGGTTTTCTACGACCGGTGACGGTCCCGCCGATCCAGTTCCGGTTTCCAAAACGCATTCTTCAGTCGCGGGATCGAAGAGCCCGCCTTCGCCGCAGCATACTTGTATCACAGGCGTTAAAGGCTTGTCGGATCTCGGCTGGCAAACCAGAAGCGCGTTTGTTTCCGCGCAATATTTTCCCGGATTATATTCCCGGTCGGTTCCACCGTTCAACCGAACGTCACCGGTTTCGAATATTATGAACGGACCAGTTTCCGATTGATGTATGTAGGTCAGAACTCCGCCTCGACAAGCCGGGCGTGTAGCTTCCTGGATTTTCCAGTTCTTAGGTATCGGTATCAACCCGCCAATCACCGTCGAAAATATCCAAGGGTTCCAACCCTCGGCTGAGGGCACGCAGCGGCCAAGTTCCTCGCCGTATTCCTCAACCAATGTCTCATCCGATCGGCAACACTTCAACACAGTTATTTGATCGGTTTTACCAACGCCCGGTTCCGACAAACCGATCTTTGACAATGTTAAAAGCAGGAAAACCACCCTTGTAGCTAACTCCATCGTTCGTAGCTCGAGTCGTTATCGTTGTCGTTTTAGTTGTAGTTACTGCACAGTAAAACCCTCGGATATAATATTGTTATAGAGTAAAATTTTCCAACTGCGTCTATGCGTGTCGTTTAGACAAAATGGCGTTAAAAATTCAAATTTTTGTTTTCTAACTACTGCAAGTGAGGAAGCAGAAATCCCATTTTCGGTTTATACATTGAGCTTGTTTAGCTCGGCACGACACGACCGTCAAGAAGTTTCGGAGTCACTAAACCGAAGAACCGAGAAGGGAACACGCGGCTACAAACACCCGGCCGTTCGACAGCGTGGTATAATGTGCGCGCGCAGCTTACCCCCACTACGGGAAAAAATAAGGTAGATGCACGGGAAAGCGTATTTACGCGTGCAGGTTCACGGGAGAGAAAACAAACGGTAAATTTTGCGGCAAACGGGCTAAACCGACGGATATAAGGAACTACTTCCACGACGCGACGATTCCTCGCGGATTTATGGACGTATGCAGATTTCGAGCCGCTTATCGATTCTAGTATTTAGTAAACGCCTGGTTAGACCAAGAATTGATTTCGGAATGAATAATTTATTTTTGTTTTAAAATTGACGATCGGATAAGCAGAACGATGTGTATTATTCTTTCGGTACTATTGCATCTGTGTTAATATAGTACATGATACACCGAATGTTATACCGATAGGTATTATTATACATGTATAACAACTAGATGTAAGCAATGATGTTTGGCCTAAATTCCAAACCGTTTGTTATATTAATTTGCGGACGATTTAAATTAAGACATTCAAGGACATGTTAGCGCGCCTTATATTGGCGGACGAGTTTTCAATCTTTTTATCATATCATTCGAAATATGGTATTTTATCCTGCGGTTTGCAATGGGTCAAGGGTAAGAGGGGGCGAATTTAACATTATAATGTAAGCCAAGATGAGTTAAGCGGGTACATATAATATGTATAGAAATGAAAAATCAAAATTTCAATTCCCCACTTGCTTCGTTTTTTGTTTTTTGTTTGTTTTTTTTTAAACTAAACGCTTTATTTTTTAACCCAGATAACATATCGATGAAATATGGAAATGCTATTTCGAAGAAATGTATACAGAAGGCTTTGGATTTCTTTGATTTTTACACTAAATTTATTCGCGATGTTAAATTTTTCGGAGAAAAAAAAAATTCTGAAATAGTATAAACTATAATCTTGAATATTTTCGGAGAAACATTCATTTTCTATATATAAATCTCAGAGTTTATATCTGATGTAGTATAACAATAACCAAGAGTTATTCAGAGAAATTGATATACTTTGGAATTTTTCAGTCTAAAAAGTCACAGTTTTGTGAAATTCGTCAGAGTTTATTACCAAATTTTTAATAATGTTTCAAGTCCAAATTATGATTCCACCGGTTAGTCGCAGCTGCTACAGTTAAAAAACAAAACAAAACAATCTATATAGTAAAATTATTCAAATTATACAAATTTCGAAGTACAAAAATTTCAAAGTTATTCAACGTGAAGTGAATCTTGTTTTCTTGCTGCTGCCATGCAAAAACCTTCTCTTCTCTTTCTGTTTTTTTTTGTTTTTCTTTTTGTTTCTTTTGCTATCATTGGATTTTCTCATCTGATGAATCCCAGAGAAAATTAAATCTGCAAGCGAGTCCTCGAGCATATCCCATATGTATACATCTCCTCGCTATCGCGCTGGTTGATTTGATTAGTCATTGCGGGTTAAAAAGACGTGTGCCTAAGATTAACTCGAAGCATGAGTTTTAAATTAAAAACACATGTTATAAGCGAGTGGTTTGTTCAGCTCTGGATTTCTCCTTCTTTATTATTCTTCTCTTTTAGCTTGTCAGAATTTGCTCGCAAAATATACATGATATAGGTATAACGGATATCGCGCTTTCTACTTAAGATATACTACAAGCTTATACTTTCTTAATCATTTTTCTTTCCTACTCGGGTCCTAATTCTATCAAAAAAGTGCACTCAACTCGGACGGAAATGACTTAAGACTTTCGTCGCCTGGCGCCGCGCCGTAATGCACTGCAGACGATTCCAATTAAACTTTTTTTTCACTTCTTATCATTCTACGCTACAGTAAATTCACTACGGGGTTAACTACTTCCCATAAAATTATCTTCACTAAAATAACAAGATTTCAAATATTTCAGCCCACACATACAATCAGAATTTTTACGGATTAGAAAACCAGATTTTCATCAAATGCAAGAAATTGATTCTTAGAATTGCTCTTACAAAAAAAAAAATAAATAAAAAAATTAAAAAAAAAACTAATACTCTATCTATACACATAATTATTCCTAAAAAATGCAAGGACAATATTTTGGCAAACTGAACCTGACCATGGATTACCCTGACCTGAATCACCTCCATTATATACTGAAAAACTATTGATGACGTGTGCCTTGAACTAGTCTCTTAGAAAATTTGAATACTCATTGTAACGTAAGTTAAGTAAACTCTTCGTCATTATGACGTAGCTTTGTGTACATACATATAATATGTACACGTGACACAAACTTGTTTCATAAACGAAATTCATATAATTCTACTATAGATACGTCATACCTAATTATCGTATTATGTACTACTCCTCGTAAGCCGAAATACTCACTAAATAGAAATATATTATGTTAACAGTTCTTGCACTAGGTCAGAAGAATCTAGAACTCGCGAGTTGCAGAGCGATCGGATTTAGGAATTGGATTAGAACAGCTTAACCGGGGGATTAAATAATGCAGAAGACGTATAAACTTGTACAATAATAAATTCTTGATAAATTTCATCGATTTTCATACATTAAAATATAGACGCATCGAAATTTCGAAATCGATTGAATTTTTCGCTCAATTTCATTTTTTTTTTTTTTTTTTTTTTTTTTTTTTCGGAAGACATCCCTCTATGTGAAAAGAAGCCTTTCGAACAAGGGGAAATGTTCTTTCGAGAAACAGGGCGTTTTCTGAATATACTTGGAAAATGTGGGCTGCAGATGTGAAAAAGATACTCTCTCGGTATTCAGAGAATCTTCAGAAGAAACTGTTTGGAGTATAACACAACCCGAAGAAAACCGAAAATCTATGAATGAAGGGACATTATTCTTCACATCGATAGACGAACTAATCGGCAGAAATTTTTCGAATTATATGGAAGACGTCGAATTATAGTCGATTATGCCGTAGTACCTACATGAATGGATATGCACATTGCATATATGCTAGCATATATATGTATAATATTGTAGTATATGTGTTCATGTGTATTCATCCTGTAACCAGTGCATGTTTAGTGTTTTGGTTGATTTGGTGGAGTCCCTGTCTGATGGGGACCGGATTTCTAGTTGTCTACCTCTGCAGTGGTGAAACCCCGCAGACCGGCAAGGCAACTAGGGGTAGATAAAATCTGAATCATACCCAAGCGTCTAGGAACACGAATGTGAAACCGCATTAACACCCCCGCACGTGTGTTGCGGGTTAAATCTTGAAAGGGGAATTGCGTTTACACGTAGGTAGGTAAATTTACAGTTTACTGCATATATGTATAGGTATAGTATGTGATGCACGATGAACCGAGAAATGCGAGTCTTTATATCTGCAAGAGGGTTCATGCTCACCTATATCAATACTATATTAAACCACCGCAATTACGACTACCGCATGGAAGACAAATCCAACGAGACACGAGGATTAGACCCTGGTAACAGGAAGTAATTGGCAACTACTAGTTCGAGAGAGGAGAGCACAGCGGAATGGGTCCTGCAGATATATATAGGTATAAAGTATACCACAGACTCAGAGACACTCGTAGTTACGAGGATAATCTCTAATCACTCCCTGGGGATTGGACGCCATTCAATCGGAGACGTGTAATTCATTATGAAATCGGTGCTCCAAATCGATTCCAATCATCTAATTTCTCCGTTTTCATCTAGAATCTATATGACTTTTTGAGCTTGACTTCACCCTTTGTAATAATAAGTTTTGACTTTATGACCTGGTTGTATTGTTCTATGAAACCCCCTTACTGGGTAGACTCGCGTTTACCCTGCACATGCATGACGGGTGTGATTAGCATAAAACCGTATTGGTCCTATCTGCAGAGGGTAGAAACGTATTTTAGATCGTTTTCGATTGCGTGAGCTATGAACCGTGAAGTTCTGTACGTGACAACGCATATGTGTGCGTATAGTACCTAGCTAACTTTGTTATACGCCGGTGCGACAAAGAACCCCCGACTATAAAGCTTTTGGTAAAACGTGTTAATTTCCTTCTAGCTTAACTGCGGGTT
The DNA here is from genome assembly GCA_963992785.1 of Tenthredo livida. Classification (NCBI taxonomy): domain Eukaryota; kingdom Metazoa; phylum Arthropoda; class Insecta; order Hymenoptera; family Tenthredinidae; genus Tenthredo; species Tenthredo livida. The sequence continues at coordinate 10,925,143 of OZ023073.1, forward strand.
TATAAGCGGATTATATTCGCATGATGTACACTCGGGTCGTTTAAAAGATTAAGGCTTAAGATCGCAGGGGGCGATATGCACAAACGGGGGAAGATTGGTTGTGTCGTTTACAGCGAAATGGAAAGCCATGTTATCTACACTTTCCATTTCTGTCGAATTCGAAACTCTCCCGTTCCAAAGGCGTAGAAATATGGAATAAGGCTCTGCGGTGGGAAGTGTGCTATTCTAATTACGGAATTACCGCGTCTGACCCGGAAACCCTGAGAATTTCCCCTACGGAAAAATATATACGTGGAAAATATATGTCGAAATGTCTGAATCATATATGGTCCTATATGACAAATATATGAAATACAGGAATCACATACAGGAAATATATGAAATTGGCTCATTTTTGTATATGAATCATATATAAGAATCACAGGACTACTATATAAGATCGAGGATAAAATTATTAAACTCGACGCCTTTTGAGGCCTGGAAAATTAAGTCACTACCACATGCAGAGGAAGAAAGCCGAGGTTTCTTTGTGGCCCTAGTTAAAATCTTACCCAAGAATATATTTATGGGAAAACCGTGGCGAAGCTGTATACGTGCAGCGGGTGATAAATTTCACGTTTAAAGAACAAGGGAGAAAAATTTTTATGTCACCAGAATAGGTCGCAGGCTTATTATATACCGGGAATCGGGATCTGGGAAGAGGTTTAAAAATTAAAAAAACCTACAGGCGTATAAAGCATGAGAAAATAAAGACTTTACTATCCATGTGAAATTTAATTACTCAGATACGAGAAAGCCGGAGGTATACTAAGTCGACGCTCGGCAGCAGGCATCAGGACACATTCGTACCTATATACATACGAGGGTTTTCCTGTTTCTATAGAAAGCTCTTGTCAGCAGCTACGTCCTATGTTGACTCTTGAATATTTCATACTTCGATTTTACTGCAAGTGTTGTCATTCCGAAAGCCCTACTGCGCGATGTATAGCTGAGTCATATGAGTGTGTGTGCAGGGCCATATGTGTCATGTGAATTCAGATCGTGTCTATAAAGATCTGTTTAAAGAAAAACCGTTCTACCCTGTAGAATATAGATGTGGAAGATATCTGCGCTGAAAAAAGATTTGTGCCCTTTCTTTCTTTTGCCAAAAATCCAATTTCATTATCCCTCGCGAGAATTTCATCGAGTTTTTGTGTATCTCGTAAGATAAGCTCTGGCATTAGCTTCAGCTCCCTTTGATATCAAGGATGAAAACTTTTCTCCATGTTAGCCGGTTCACCGTATGAAGAAGATTGATGCGTTTGATGCGTGCAATAGCACAAGCTCGAATAACCCCGACCAGTTTTAGTCCTAGCTGTCTGTGGATGATGAATTACATTTTGACACCCTCAGCCTCGTATTCACCCCGCAGTAACTTACCAATACGAGGGTGCGAAAGTGTTCGCAAACTTGCCCCGTCATTCCACGGGGAATCCCAAACACCTGTCAAATTGCATCAGAGCGTTAGTCCTTCATCTTGCAACAATTACTATTCGGATTTCGATTTCCGTGGAAAAATTTTTACCCTCATTCAACTCGCGCTGGTAAAACTTGATGAGGGGCTATTTTCTATCCGTGTAAAAAGTTTCGTTTTTATTCCTTTAGTTTTCGTGGGTGATACCAAAACGTGTATAAAACAAGTAGAAACACCCTCTGAATTGATCGAGACTTTGGAACTGGTTAACTCTCTTCGCTTCGAGGTACCTAATCCAATGCTCTTTTGAAGCAGCACGATGTTTCGGTCTTGCAGAATATTTAGTATAAAATAACGCGAATTCCATTCCGTCGCTGCACTTCATTTAAACCGGTACTAAATTAGTTCGATCTCGTCGAGACGGTAAATCTAATGACATGATGCTGGAACGAAAATGCAATTGCATTACATCCACGAGGTGAACAACAACTTTGGCAAAGATCTCAGATATACCTATAGGTACAGCAATACTTTACGTTCTTCATTTCTCTGCGAAATTATTCTGGCTGGCTCATGCTACTGCTGACACAAGAGAAAGTGGAAAGGCGAGGACCTACTTCCGAGTCAAAACATCCTCGTAAAAGTGTAACGTATGTTTCTGCACCCTGCACTACCGCGGTAAGCCAAGATCGGATAAAATAATTTCACGTGTTTTTCAAAAACTTCAATTCAAGAACATGCCGAATAACCCCATGGCAAACGGGCGTAAAAATAAGAGTGAAGTGATCCTCGCATCATATACATACATATATTTAGATACAGGTAGACATTTATAATGTATAAATTATTATTATTATCAGCATCGTGCGTCATCATCGCCGGAATTTATACAGTATAAGCATAAGCATTGGCAAAGTGAATGATGGGTATCGAATTGCAGAAACGGCGTATGAAAAGTATGACGAATTGACATTTTGTTATGAGACATGTATACCCGGTAGGTATAAGACAAAAGTTTCCTCTTCACTTTTCAGCGCGAGTGTTGGTCTCAGCTAGCTGGCTGGCTAGCTATCACAGCAGACACAAGTCGTGCGTTCTATACATTTGAATTTGAATACCAGCTCTGACGCGAAGAGTGTAGCGAGGTATAGATACGAGAAAAAAGAGAAGAAAAAAAGAAAAGAAAAAAAGAAGAAAAAAATTGAACGAATAATAGCTTGTATAGTAGGATTGGTGGAAAGAGTCTTTTCTTCCGTACGTACGTACGTACAGTACTACTTTAATAATGGCCACGTACGTGACCTACCCTACAATAAAACGCTGAACAAGGATTCTCCTCCCTAGAGACTTTCACCCCCTCCCTACCATCCCATCGCATACGAACTCGTATAAGCATCCCTTATACCTACCTCGTATACCTACTGCTGCATGCAGTTACTGCATACATACCAGCTCCGATTTACACGGTACGAGAGCCCGGCAGCTGTCCTCAAACATACAAACGGCCTCACCAGTCAACACGTGATGGATGGTTGCTAGTCGCGTTGTGAACCACCATGCGAACACATTCAATCGAACAAACCTTCTCTCAGGCATAGAAAACTAATCTGTGCGATATGTTCACGTTTCGAACTATAATGAACACCATGGATAAGTTCGAAAAATCTGAATTTTCGATACGATATACATCTTGTTACGAGATAACTGTGATGGGCTAACTATAATCAGTTAAATAAGGTGGAAAAATCGAATGGACCGGAAATCCTGCCGGGTAGAACATTTTCTAGAATGATATCGCGTAGATAAGAGAATGCGAGGGAGGAACGAGAACGGTTTACCTCGAGGGTTGTCCCCCGACTGTTGAGCAAATCTCTTAGTTATATCTTGTACAAAGAGTGTGTATATACTACCTACCTTGGTAAATTAGATCTTAGAAATGTGGATGTAATAAGTTTTATGCTAATTTTACGGAGGGGTTTTAATGGTTGCCAATCATGAACATGGTCATATCATTTAACCAGCCAAGCTAAAGCGAGAGTTCACGCTGCAGGGTAGCTACCACGGTCTACGAGCGAGAAATATTAGGGCGATATTGCAAGCTGCATATAGTATTTCCCCAAGCTAACGATCAGCTTAGTCCGCGTGGGAGACGTTTTCGTCGAGTTTCGAGTCTGGGGTGCGAGATCCGAAGGGTCCAGAATACCCTGGGGACAGTTTGACCCTCCGGCTGGTATCCGCGCCCGTTATACTGACAGAATTCCAATCCCTTGGAGTTCTAGGGTAGCAAGTTGGTCCCACCCTGGCTTTATCAAGTTAGCAGAAGTAATTTTATACTCCAGTATTTCTCTGCAAATTTCCTGCAATAGGTACGCAGTTCTCTCTCTCTTTATTCTTTTCTCTGATATTTTCCTGTTCTAAGGCCTGTGTAAGTAATTAGAAAGGACAATTAACGATCTAGAAAATTCATCTCGAACTTTACCAGAGAGAATATCCACCAGGCAGTGATGCTGCAGTTGGGGTGCAATACCGCCCTTTAAATTCTCACCCTCGTGTACACAGGACGGCACGTTTTATAGACTGGGGTGCGAAGACAGCAGGGATGTTTGGGGTTTGATTGCAGTTTTTAGTGGCCAGAAAAAAACAAATATATATATGTATACATATACACATACCATATTATACACACGAGGCGATTTACCGAGATGACTAATCGAAGGTCGGACCGCGTTTCGGAAAGGTATATACCTACTTCCCAAAAATCTCTCTATAAATATAAAACTCATGAAATATTAGCGGAAATTAAAGAGAAATCAATTCACCGTATAGAACACGCGAATGGGTGCACTAGCTCATGTCGAAAGTCACGTAGGAATATATATATATTTTTTCGGGTCAAGAATTTGAACGCTTGTTTATCTTGCAGAGAAAACTGATTGGCGTGATCAGTCACGCGCACAGATAAGCGAATTATCAAATGAAAATATGTACTGCAGCCGGCGTACTTTAGACTCGAATGTATTCATCTAATGTCTGCATTTATAACTCGAAAGATAGATAGATATGCGATAGTTAGAAAGCTGGTGCAGCGACTTGTGTACATATACATGCATGCATGCATGGTGTATGTCTGGAGGAGTGCAGTACAAACGATATTATCACTGCGCTAACAGACATATCGATTGTAGAGTGTGTAGTTCGAAATTTCTCACGGGGTCATTGAGCTTATAAAATTTTTGGTAAACAATTATAGGAAACTAAAGATCAGCGCAATCGTTCGAAAGTAAAACTATCGGGGAGACAAAGTTTCACAAATTAATTTGACTAATTTTCGAAAATGATCGTGTCACGACGACTTTTACGTCGCGGAGAAATCGACGGGGCTATAATTCGATGGAAATCGACTATTGCAATGGGATTCGTAGGCGAAGGCAATGGTTTGTCCGTCGTTAGTTTACACGAGATAAACACCACGGCCAATGACATCGGTTTCCAGCCTTCAATATGTGTACATTATGGACGGATATACGTACACACATAATACAAACAGCATATCTCCATGCAGCATGGCAGTGCCTCCATAAACTCACTATCGAAGATGTGACCGATTTGTTCCATCACACCGGCGTGGAAAAAGAAAGAAGAAGAAAGAAGAAATTGTACTGTTTGCTTTCTGTCCCCGAAAATAGATCTTCAATCATCGAAGAAGAGTCAATCCCCAAAAAATCTTGCGTCGAATTGATTGAAAATCAATTCTCTGATTTTCGTGATAGACATCGTTATCATCGTCATTATTTAAGCCAGGAATTGTCTCGTGCATGTAAATCGTACCGGATTATCGAAAGCTTCTACACAGAAAAAAAGGCTTTCTTGATTCGAGAAAAATTATCTTGACCCGAGAAAATTTCATACTACCCAGAAGGAAGAACAAAATTTTCTCCACTAGAGCATAAATTTTTCTTGAATTTTCCATCTTGATTCAATCAATTACTTCTCGAGTCAATACGTATTTTGCATTCGATCCGAGAATACATAATCTTTTTTCAACGATGTAAATGTATCGAATCAAGCAGTATTCTCTTGCAACAAGATATATCAAATATTATTCCAAGAACAAAACTTATTTATTTGAAGATTATAAAATTGTTGAATAGAGTAACATATATTTCGAATGAAAAATTTTAGTCACTTTGATCAAATTGTAAGTTATTTGTCCCAAAACCAAATTGTTTTTGACCCAAGTGTTTTTTTTTTCTTCAGCCAATCGGGCGCAATATTTTGAACTAATAGTAGCACAATTTCAATTCGAGAAAATAATTTTCTCGGTTTGGGTGAGAGCTTCGTTCTTATATTACCCATAGAAACACAATTTTTAGCGCTTCTGTTTTTTTTTTTTTTAATTCTTTTCTAAAATTTTTTATATCTAAAAACATTTATTTATACAAATTGAAAACAATTAAATTTTAATATAATTTATTAGTTTTCAGAATCATTTTTCTGCTATTTATTATAATGGTAACTATTTTTCCACGAAAACATTCTATATGTTTGAGATGTAAGTATATAGATTAGATAATCTGAAATCATATCGGTTTACTTTCGTAACAGGAATTTTAGCTAATTTGAATTTTTTTTTTCTTCAATTTTTAGCTAATTCTGCACATATGTTTGTTCTTCATTTTTTAATTCTCAATTTTTATTACTGAACATATTTTTCCAGCATACGTAAATTATTGAAAAATATAAGGAATTATTTATTTTATACGATACAATAAACAATTTCTCATATTCTTCATAACATAAGTGTACTGAACAAAATTTTATATTCGAAAGATTGTCTTTTGCGTTGATTCATTTTTATAAATATAAAGAAAGAGAATTTATTCTAAGAATCGTGAATTTTTATTCTAAAAATCGTGCAGTATTTCCTGCCGACCAACTCATGCATGAAAATTTGCGAAAATTCTTAGTGCAGTGTTGTAGACGTATATTGTCGAAGTTTCATGACGTATGAACCCTCTTGTTGACGAGTGCAAGACAGTTTTGTCTATAGTCTGTCTATAGTCTATACTCTACCTATACCATTCAGCTGGACTGTCGCTACGACCGAGTTCTGAGCAGTGTCAACAGTGCAAGCATAAAGTCGTGATTTCCCAGGTATTTTGTGATAATCAATTAATTTTTGAATGATTATTAAACTACGGAAGCGTGATGATTGTTGTTATAAATGAAATGTGAATGTCTGGGCTGATCTATTTGAAAGAAGTAAGTACTCTTGCATCCGTTTATGAAGTAACAAATTATAAATATAGTAAATCATCGACTTTTCATACAATGATCTTCTTATTTTCGTAATTATCACATACCTAAATATACATAAAATGAAAAGAATATATACCTATAAAACACTGACTGATTTCAGTAAATCGAAATGGCTGATAAGCCTCCATCGGATGGACAAACTTTGCGGGATTTATTCATTGAATGGGGAGTGACCGATGACGTTATCAAACTATTCGTTGGTAAGAAATTAGGAAATTATTATTTATTATTTATATGTAAATATATTCGAACTTTTTTCAGTTATAAATATACATATTTTCCTTCGTTACTTCAATAGAAACGATTTGAAGTACAATACAAAGTAATAGACAACCTGAATAAACAAGAATTGCATTTGATATGACTTTACTATCCAAATTTGAAAACGTAAATGAATAAAAAGCCATTGAATAATCTGAATCATAAAAGTATTCTTTTACAATTTATTCTGTTGAATAACAAGAAATGAATTAAATTTTTTGAATATTTTTTCAACTTGCTAAAAAAAGCTGATCGATGGATTATTATTTGCCATATCAGATGATAACGTTTGATTTACTATTCAGGTTCGAAACTTCTCTTTTTCAAAACCAAAACAAATAATACGCGTGTAAAATATCAAATATATTTTCCCTAACGCCGTGTGCAAAATTCGATTTTGTGTACTCGTTTGCGTGTGCAAAATGCCAGATTCCCTCACTCATTTCGTTAGCGTGCGCAAAATGCGGTTCGCGTGTGCAAAATAGAATTCGCGGGTGCAAAATAGGTTCGCGGGTGCAAAATGAAATTCGCGTGCGCAAAATGAATTTCGCGTGCGCAAAATGAATTTCGCGTGCGCAAAATACAAATATTTTATATATTTATATATCTATATATATAGGTATATATAGGTACATATAGGTACATATAGGTATATATAGGTATATTCAGGTATATATAGGTATATATGGGTAAATATAGGTAAATACAGGTATATATGGGTATATATAGGTATATACAGGTATATATAGGTATATACAGGTATATACAGGTATATTTAGGTATATATAGGTATATATAGGTATATTTAGGTATATATAGGTATATATAGGTATATGTAGGTATATGTAGGTATATATAGGTATATATGGGTATATATGGGTATATATAGGTGAATACAGGTATATACAGGTATATACAGGTATATACAGGTATAGACAGGTATATTTAGGTATATATAGGTATATATGGGTATGTATAGGTATATATAGGTATATAGGTATATATAGGTATATATAGGTATATTTAGGTATATATAGGTATATATAGGTATATATAGTTATATATAGGTATATATAGGTATATATAGGTATATATAGGTATATATAGGTATATTTAAGTATATATAGGTTTCATTGAACTCTTTTTTTCGATTCTTTTTCGTGTGGCGGTGGCTTGGAACCTTCCCCCCCCCCCTCCCCCCGTATCAATGTATTAAGATAATTGCTGAACTTACTTCATGAGAAAAAAATTTGATCGCTCTTGTGATCAAGCTGGGCTATTTTTCTATAATCAATTATGAAATTTTAACTTATTGTAACTTATATAGTGGGGGGGCTCTGCCCCCCCAACCCCCCGGCGGGGGCTTCGCCCCCTGCACCCCCACCAGGGGCTGCGCCCCTGGACCCCCCGTCAGATGGCCGGTGTTGTCGAATTTTGCACAGCTCGTTAGGGAAAATAGTATACGCAACACGTGCGCATAGGTGTCTCCCGCACTCGTCTTTTTGTCACCCTCGCTTCGCTCGGGCGACAAACCCGACTCGTGCGGGAATCACCTATTTTGCGCACTCGTTACGTAATGTACTATTTCAATCACAAATATCATTCAGCCTGGAAGCAATAACAAGATATTGTAAATAGAAAATAATTGAAAACAAATCTGGATTATTCTATAAAACATTTTTTTTTCAATCGTTTAGTGATTACAATCAATAGAAAAAATATATATCATATTCTGAATAATTAAAACAATAAAATCTAATTTTCTGTTCTGACCATCTAGATAATGGAATAACTATCAACTTATTGTAATCTTTGACTGATGAAAACCTGAAGGAATTGTGCGGACATATGGCTACGAGGATTCTGATTAAAACGAAGATTGGAATTTTTTAAAAGTCGGTGGGTTTTCATTTAATTATGAATTGTTCCTATTTAAATTATATCTTTGATTATGTATTAATAAATAAATTCCGAAATTTTTATTTTTCCAGCCTTGCAGTTCAATCGACGTTTGTGCCGAAATAAATTCATTGGCGCTCATTTGTACTCAATGGGGACATTCATCAGCTGACTATGGAATTTATATTTCACATTTAGGAGACGTCCGAGAAATAACTAATTTTTGCTCATGTGCGATCAGAGATTGTTTTAGGACGTATCATTCTAAATACAGTTTTGAGTACCATTTAAAACATGGCCATCAGACAGAAAAGCCATAATCAATAATAATCATTCAAATAACAAATATATAATCATATCAGCTTGAGAAATGTTAAGCTTGGTGCGTAATTTTTGTCTTATTAAAGGTGATTCGGTGAAGGAAAATGATGAAGTTTGGCAATACTATCATTTATTATTAGAAATTACTGAAATATTGCCTTCACAGGCTCTCACTAATCAGTCATTAGAGTACCTAAAAAACTTAATTAGCGAGCATCATCAAAAGTCTTTAGATATATTTGATGAACAATTGAAGCGCAAGTTTCTTTTCCTTTTGCACTATGATAAAATTATTGGAAAGTTAGCCCACCCATTTTAATTAGTTCATATAAGTTTGAGAATCAACATACAGAATTAAAAACGTATGTAATTTTATAACTTCTAGAAGACAAATACCCCTATCAGTTGCTATTAGATGCCAATTAGAAGATTGTTGTAGATACTTAAGTAAAAAAGGACTTAATGATTCAATCTCATATAGTAAGACTCCGCATCAATCTTTTATTAGTGATACTGAATATTCTGTTGATTGGTATGAAATTTATGGAATGAAATATAGAGTTAAGGGGGTATATACACCTTTAAATGGGTTGAATTTCGGAAAAACAATTTTCCTTTTTTTTTCAACTTGAAGACTCCGATAAAATTTAAAAAAATCATTATGTTTGGGGAGGGTTTGACCTTCATTATTCATATCTTACATCATGTATTACTTCCAGTCTAATAGTGGCTGCGCTGAAGACAGGAAAATACAAAATCACTCGGTTGCCGCAAAGAATCAGACCCAGCGTTGGACCGATCTTGGAATTTTTGGTTCTCAATTGTTCATAACACATGCCTCTATCAGATGAACATAGAACTTTTTGATATTGCAAGAATTACTTGAGTTATTGAATTTTTTCGATTTTTTTTCTGAATTTGAAAAAAAAATTTGCTCATTTTTCTAATATTTCAAATAAAAATGGGTTTATCGAAAAGTTCTATGTTTATCTGATAAAGGCATGTCTTATGAACAATTGAGAACCAAAAATTCCAAGATCGGTCAAACGCTGGGTCTGATTCTTTGCGGCAACCGAGTGATTTTGTATTTTCCTGTCTTCAGCGCAGCCACTATTAAACTGGAAGTAATACATGATGTAAGATATGGATAATGAAGGTCAAACCCTCCCCAAACATGATGATTTTTTTAAATTTGATCAGAGTCTTCAAGTTGAAAAAAAAGGAAAATTGTTCTTCAGAAATTCAACCCATTTAAAGGTGTATATACCCCCTTAATATGGCAATAATGCATAAGTTTGTTGAATTTGATGAGCGAATACTTTATTTAATTGATGATATTCATATGAATAATGCTGACGATAGTGTTGTCACATTTGATTGCTCTTTATTGAAAATACTTTTGTCCAATTCGCGTTTCAAAGCGTATAATATTATTAAAAGTAGGAAGAGAAAAAAAATTCCCATTAATGAATGTAATTCACACCCATTGATGATACATGATATAGACGACAAATTGTATATCAGCCTCATGAAAATTTAGAATATTAATATTTATATAATTAATATAATATTTTATTGAATCTAAATACTTTGTATAATTTTTAAGCTTGTAAATTAAAAGTTTGTCAATAAAAAGTTGTCGCGAAAGCTAGAATATATGTTTTCAAATTGGTAGTTCATTTTTTTAGGCTCCAAATATATTTTCTTGTATCAAAAAATAAATTTTCTGATGTTGAACAAAATCGTTTCTGGACGAGAAAATTATTTTCTCGAGTTGAATATACATTTGCTTGGGTCAAGATATATAATTTTCTTGATTTGAGACTTGAGTTTATCAAACTGAATATATATATCTACTTGAGCCAAAAAATTAATTCTTTTAAATCAAACATGTTTCTTCTCAAGTTGAGAAAACAATGTTCTGGAAATGAGTAATTTAATTATTTTGAAATGAGATAGTTTTACTTCAATTAAGTGAAAAAAAATGTAGTCATAAGAATTTTCTTTTTCTTCATTGAAGAAAAAAATTCTTGGTTGGAAACTGAATATTCTTCAAGTAAAATCAATATTCTTCAATCTAAACTTTATTAGTCTCCATTCAACTGTTGTCACTATATCAATTGAAGAAATATTGTCTTGAAACAAGATAATGAAAATGACTTCGTCGAAGAACACGATAATGAAGAACGATTTTTTCTTGAATCAAGAAAGCCTTTTTTTCTGTGTAGAAGCGGTTATTCAATATCTATGAAAGCTGAAGAGCGATACTTAAGAGCTTGTAAAACGCTTAGGAGAAACTAAAGGCTTTTACTTTTATGGACTGGCGTTCAACCCTGCATAGCTGCAGGGAGGAATGTTGGAAATTTATTATGAAAGTGAAATTGCGTCCGATGAGTTATGTTATCGTCAGAACGACGGGTCCTCGATCCGTGTTTACAGGACGAGGATAATTCCGATGGTCTCCGTTATCTGTAAATCCCAGACGAAGAATTAAGGAAATTGCGGTAGTAAAAATCTCCGTTTATTTAACCTGACGACTCGAGACGCCTAACTGCATCAGGACAGAAACGGACGCAGATAACATTTCGAACCCACGTCTTGGTCCCCTTCGAGTTACAGTTTGGTTTGTTTTAACAGCGGGAGACGACCCGCAATGGCAAAGTCTGCATGGGAGACGTACCATGACGCCATCGAGAGTTCCGTCTCGAGGAAGGATCGGCTTACGCGATTACTAATGCAAGGCAAGGTGGCGAAATATCAACCTTGGTAATACATGACCGTACATACATGCCTACTCGCTCTACGGAGAATAATAACATCGATGAATGATACGAGGTACTCGGGTATACGCGTGCATTAAGTATAGTATAATGTGTACTTAGAAGAACTACTTATGCCCAGTGTAAGAGTTCTCAGAATTATGGTCAACGGATCAGCAGAGGATTAGACGACGAAACAAAGGGGGGCTCCCCTAGCACTAAACCCCAATCTTATATCTCTCAGTTTCTTTTATTTTCTCTTTTTTAAAAGGCGCCTGTTTGCTTATGACCTCTTTGCGGCATATTAAATGCTCGAGGGCCCACATAAGTGGTGCGTGTGCCTACGGAGAGGAGAAAACCAAAAAGAAGTAGAGAAAGAAAGAAAGAAAGAAAGAAAGAAAAAGAAAAAAAAAAACAGTCACGGTCTAATTTTTTTTTACGACGCGCCACGTATTGTGACAAGTCTTTTGTTCATTCTATAAGTACGTCTGATTACAATTATTCCGATGAATAATTTTTAGAGATTCGAATTCTCGATTTACATTTTTTAATACTTTCTGAAATTATTTTTGCCATCTTATTTTTTTCTTTTCTTCTTATCTCCGAAACCGTGACGTCTACCAAATTTGAATAACTCGAACGGAGTAAATATCGCTTTCATATTCGACGTACGTTCGAGACTTTTTTACCAATATAGTTCCACAGGCCAGAGTTGCATAAGAAATATGAGCAATACGTAGGTACCTATATAATAAACGAGTCGTAGACAGACTGAGCCCGGTTCAGAGGTTCAGACTGAAAATCAGAATCAGAACTTGTGAAAGGGTTTCCGGTCGCATTCAACTCCGTATGGAATAAAGGAGGAATTAAGAATGAACGCGCAACCCTCTAACATTGCGTTCATGTCTTATGCGGCTATACAATAGCTGCGTACACACTCGACACCGTCAGCAAACCTTATACTCGAAAATATGCTGCGAGAATATTTGATGCATACATAAAAAAAATGGAAAAAAAAAATGGGTTTCAAAATTTTTGTCTATCTCCGTATATGAAACAAAAAATAGAAATAAAATACAAAAAACAAAAAACGAAACAATTTTTCACTTATAGGGGTAGGTTTTTCGCGGCATATGTATCACAGGCTCCATAGGTTTTTTTTTTTTTTTTTTTTTGTTATACAAATCCTCGTGTAACATGAAAAAGCAGTGTTTCGAAATAGTGTAGATATAGCAGAGAAAAGGCGTTCTGGTTAGAGAAGCTGGCGCCCCTGCGTCGCACTGTTTGTTTTTACATGTGTGCTATAAGCCAGTTGCGAGAATATACACCGCATATGCACACATTTGAGATGCAGAGATTAGACGATTTCGTTTAAGGAAACACGAGTTAAATAACTTTTCGAATGTTACTCGTTGACAGTTTTCATTTTGGTAGTATGTACAGCAGCTGCCATAACTTTGTACCCCCATATGCCTATAATATGTAGATTATTTCACACCGCCAGGTCTTACTTTTCTACGATTTTAGTTTATTTTCTTTTTCACATTATTACGTCACTCATTTTCAATATCTGATGTATATATAATATATATATATATATATATATATATATATACAACATAGGTACATACATACACCTATGCTTCCTGCAGCCAAGGCAAAGCGGTCGAAGAAGATTGCAGAGTCAAATTCCTGTTTTTCTTATATTTTTTTTTTTTCATTCATTCATTTTTCTTATCCTTAATGAATATAATCTCAATAATCTTCATACAATTGCATTTTCGAACCAATCATTGCGATTTCGATGAAATTTTAATAAGCTGCATAGCACAACACCAAGTGACAGATAAATTTGTGGAATTAAATAAGGTAGGTGAAATTTTTAATCTTCCACTACCCTCCGATCCTTGTAATTAATTAATTGATTAACTTCTCATTAGTGTGTGTACACTATATAAGTAATTACAGGAGACGAAGTTAACATCTCTCGGTGTTTGATAAAAGAAAAAGTATAGAGAGGAGCGATAAGTGGAGTTGGATAATAAAGTCGATCAATTTTTTTTAATTTTTCCTGTTTTATTTTTCCTCCCAAGTCTGAACTATCAATTAGTCGTGGGAATGGTAGCTCCGTTGAAAGCGACTTTGAATCGCCGGCTTTTCTAACGGTTATATAGTGACACATCGTTCCAGGTCTCGCCCCTCAAGGATATCGAGTTCTCTTTCATCTATAAGCAATTTCTGTCCGCTACATCGGCTCACGCATGTTAATTAGACGCTCGTAGGTATAGTAGTGTACCTTACCCAGCTCACAAGCATTTAATTGAGCAATTTGATAACGCTATTGTAAACCGCGGGTAATAATTATACCGCAGATATAATAATAAATGAAACACGTAAACAATATCGTCCGTATAATGAAAGTAATTTGCGAATTCATCTGCGAAGCCGAGCAAAATTAATGATCCATAAAAGCGACTCGTTACAGCTTCGTCGCGGTATTGTTTTCACAGAGGGAAAAAAAATTCTTACACCGATGTATAAGTTTAGCTGTTTTAAATATAGATATCTGATTATTAGGCAAATCGAATACCGCCGTATGTCAAGACTGACAAGGATGTACGTGGGTAAATTTCGTAACGAATTCAATCCTGTGTCGATCTTCAGAAATACACACGTAAGAAAACGCGAGTTAGTTGAGTGTTGAAACAATTATTCGATTCAAATAAAGTCCGCGAATACAACTCTTTGCGATAAATTTTTCAAAATTTTTCACAGTATCAAAATTTTTCACAACAATTCATTTCAGACCGATGATCTATCGTTTCTGTTGTCGGTAAGGACTGATCGTTGATCTAAGCACTCCAGTCGGTAAAGAAACTTGTTCTGATAACTTACCGGCGGGAAGTTTTCATACCTGTTGGTGATAAAGAAGCGGTTTATCATAGTTAGGTAATGCAGGCTGTTACTTTTACCAGTCTTGAATAATACGAGATATAAACGTGGTCTGGCGTACCGACAGAGTGATCTACCTTTACCATTGACGATCATTTCGTGTTTATTTTATCGATTGAACACGGTTTACAATTTCTCAGACTCTTCCATTTATCAGTTTATATCTACCCACGTAGAAATTCTTGAAGTTTGACACAGAGGGCGAATAGTCATCTATCAGAGGAACAATTAGCGCCTTGCACGCCGCATCAGCATTACTTAGCGATAATGCCAGTTGCGTTTTTGACAGAAATTCAAAACTGTATAAATTACCTAGTTTGTAATAAGCAATTTATTTATATGCGTCACTCTTTGCGGTGCGATGTTAATCATCGTCATACAAACTCTGGTACAATATCCTTGAGAGTGCCGGAGTGCATGGTGAAATGTTGCTACACTGCAACCAGGCGGTATCTAATTTCAAAAAGGAAGCGATCGACGATGATGTGAAATAGAAATCACATTATCGGGTTACTTCTTCACACCTTGATCCGGCTTAATGTCAAAGTTCACTGTCCGGTCGAGCGACATTTCCATTTTTACACTAATTTTTGATCGAAGATCATAAAGTTTAGTTATTGAAGTTTACTTCATGATAGTACGTTCCGTCGTCGTTTGATAGTATACTTGACGAAACTTTATTGAGTGGCAATTATTACATCGGCAAGATGGGACTCGAACCTTATTAGATGAAGAGCCTCGGACTGAACGGGGAAATCGTTAAGCAAGATCAATATCCTGTAACGAGACTCAAGTGAAAGGCTTTTCAGTAATATAGTTTCCTATATACTTTGAGAATCCATGCGGTGATCACGTTCAGACGATACAGAAGACGCCCCGGGAAAATAGTCGTCTTTCCTACATCGCAACGCTGCGGCTTATTTGTCATACGACCTTTACGTCGGATGGAATTACTTCGGAGTTGAACATATCCGCCGGAGGATCTGCGAAATTAATTAGAGAATCCGTGATCAAAAATCACGCAGGAGTTACATGCGGGTAAACTCGTCTTCAAACTCAGATAAACAATAGAAATATGATGAAAGAATCTTTGACAGACGATAAATTGACGATAGGAATTTCACTCGGTTGATTCCAGCTCCCTTTACTAACATTAATTTCGGGCTGTGTGCGCGCGTATAACAGTAGATACGAACTGAGAGAGATATGAATAAAGACCCCCCACCCGATTCTCACCCTCCTTGTCGGTTCTTATAAATACGTAATCAGATAAGCTTATCATTGTGCTCTGAGAATTTGGCTTTACAGCCAAGTAACAGTGACAGAAATTATACGAGACGTATTGCCTCAGAAGTACTAGTCTGAGACGTCATCCACCTACGATGTAGAGAGGGAGTGACAGTTCACATGACATGCGAAACTTTGAGATGACTAGATTACATGCTGGGATAACACAAGGCTTTATACGAAGAAGAGGAGAAAAGTTGATGAAAATTTAACGGAGAGGTCAGTTCGAGCCGATTTCTAGGAGATTTCTGAAGGGCTGCACTCGGTCCGTTGTTCATTATGCAGCGGAACTTAATTTCAATTCAAATTATCACGATCACTGCTTCAGTGGCTAAGCTGATGAAATTTTGAAATTTCGGGATCGATGTAATCACTTAGAATTGCGGCACCTAAGGCAAAAACGATTTCTTTGTGGGATTTATTCGACTTGATAGAAATTTCCTAAATTTCAAACATACTAGAAGCTGCATGGGTTTCGAAGATTCAGTCCAGATACTCTCGTTCTCAGCAGAGAATCCACGTTTCTCAGATCGCATACTGATTTCAAAGGTATACATACATATACGTCGAGTGCAAGAAAATTGTTGGGATATTTACCTTCAAAGGAAAAACCCGCATAATAAGTAGGTATACCTAAAACCTCGGGGTGGTGAGACAATTTATAAATTTTACTGCAGTACACGGAGAAGCTGGGATCATTTCTGGCGACATTTCCGCAGATACATTTGAAAGAAAAATTTTTCAAATGAATAATTGCCCCATGCGATTCACCGTTTGCTTCGGGGCAAATAGACGTCGGTAGGGCGTCGCGACGCGACGCGATGCGATGCGGCGCGGCGCGGCGCGGTGCGGGATTATAATATTTCGCTCGACTGCACTCAATTTCAATATACCTACCCCTCCCGCAGGCGGGCGAATCTGCCACGTGGGCGACGCGACGCGAGGCGACGCGACGTCCGGATGTCATTCGCAAGGATTTTTAACTCACGTTCAAAAACTCCTGTGGAGATATAATTTCCTAAAATATCATATAAAAGTGAAATTAATTGTCTGCATAACCTGATGGGCGTAAAATTTATCTGAAAACTTTGTCATTTGATCTAAAATGAGGATCCACAGCCTAACTCAAAGTGGAAATTGCGAATTTTCTCACTCCAATTATTATCCTTACTTATGGCCGGCGAAAATTCCCAAATTTAATGTACCAGACGCATGTTTCTATGGATGTAGTAAATAGAGACGAAACAGAGATCCGAGTCGTGCACGTGATTGCACTGATTGGCAAGGACGGTTAGAATCTTGTCTGGAATAACTCCGAGGGATTTCAAGTTCTTGAAACTTCTCTTATATAGGTACAGGTATATAGACAAAGTTCTAAGCCGCTCCAGACCTCCTTATCTACTCCCGGTCGCCTCTCACTCTACTCTCACGAATCGTGGCCCACGTGGTTCATCCGACCAAACCAAATCCCATCAAACCCCATCTCAACCCGATTGCACCAAAGTTACACTACCATCGCGATAGCCTTTCCTGCTTCTGACCATTCCAATTTTTCTGCACCGAGACAAAAAAATAAAGAAAAATGATAAAACGCGGTAGAACAAACCTCCGGAGATGATTACTGCACATCTCTAATTATCACTCGGCACAATTTTCGTAGATATTTGAGGTACTGATTCCATTGATGTACCTACCTACTCGACTGAGGCCGAAGGGCATATAGGATTGCAGTTTCCATCTCCTTGTCGAGTAATTAGGTTACATATTGACGTAGTTACAGGCCAGTGCAAGGGTGCAAGCTATGCGGACTGCATATTAATGACCTCGGGGTAATTTGGGGTTTAATGGTCACACGGTCCCAGCTCCTTAACACCTCGGTGCGGGCGTTATCTCATCCGGAGGATTTCGTACTCCGATAATGTGAATACATATATAATATGTAAATATAATATGAAGGAGTGATTCCTTTTTCATCGAAGTTTATATACCGCATAGTAAATGCGTCAGAGGCGTTTATAATTTGTGTGAATCGAGTTTACCCAACTACGAAGCTGGGTGGTTTGAAAATTAAGTAACTCGAGGACAATGGTGAAGTTTTTGCTCTCGGGATTAAATCTGGAACAAACGGGTCGGCCATTTCTCATCCCAGCGAAGGGGGATTATTCTGCAGCCACGAATCGTATAGGTAGCTGGTGTAGGTATACCTACGCGGGGGTTTGCGAATATCTGCAGCCTCCTCGCGTATTGGAAAACAACGCGGCTGGAACCTCGAGCCAGTCACCAAGTACGACCGTTCATTTCCGCAAATCTGTTATGAGTTTTGTCTTGTCGGGACCAAAGTTTCTCTGCACGACTTACCTAACCGTGCTCGAGTTTCGGTAAAACAATAAGCTACGTCCAGCGTGCTTTCAAACTCGAAACTACGTGCCGTATGAACCTTCCGCCAGATATAGCACCAACGAATCAACGAGCTCGGGGAAAATTGAAAAATTTATTTATTATTACTTATTAGTCTTTCAATTGCAAGCTAAAATCCGCGAGAATTCGCGAACAGAAATACAGTTTTTTGCAAAACAAGCATCACCGCAAAATACATCGCGGACTTGCGGCTCGACTCGCAGCATAAATCAAAGAATTCAGTGGGGTTGTAAATCGTCGCTAACAATGCCGACGAGTAGGTATATTATTTCTTATATACCCGCCTGTAGGTGGAGGTATACATAAGTGTACAAAAGATTTCACGCGAGCTGAACGCGATGAGGTATATTTATTATATGTGACGAAATATACCGTCAGGGGGCAATTCGACGGTTCAGGTGGTTCAGGGCCGCGTATTCCGAGCCGTCGTATTATCATAGCGAAGAGGAGTAAGGTTCAAGGGCTTCGGGTGTCGCCTCGACGATTTGGAACGCAGACGTTTGTTGTTCCAGACTCTCGACTACGAGCCGAGATATATATATAAGAGAGAGAATCTGAAATGATCCAATTAATTTTTTTCGCTCGGATTAAGACTCGACTGACTCGGAATATCCGCCGCGGCTATAGGTACAAGGGTAACTCCGCGATGCAAGCGGATCTCGTATTGGTATGCGTTTCACCCTCCCGCACAACAACCACGCCGCAAAATTTTTTTTCCGATCGAAACGATAAATGAGAAAAAAAAAAAATAACATCCAAAAACACAATTATCATGGATTTTGAAATTCATACCCCAATGATATTAGGTATATCTTATCAGGGTTCACGAATGCTGCTGCATTTTACGCAATTCATCGACATTTTTCGATGCTTCGGAGCGGAATGGTCCGTGAAATTAACCGGCACCATTATCTTATACAGAAAATTATTTAAGATAGAGTATTATTATTCTAGAATGGGTTCATCGCTGCGGATCTGCTAGACATTTCTTCACTTTTATACACAGCTGACACGGAAATGCAACAATCTGCAGATGTTGCACTCTCTATATACCTACTCCAAGTGTAAAAGCTGTGGAATAGTGTAGACTATAAGTAGCAGTAGCAGTGGGAAGAGTTTGAATTATTCTACTACCACCTCGCCGTGGAAATATATATATATCTGATTATTTTCTTGAAAATTTTCGAATAACTCTATGAGAACTGGAAAACTCTGAAATATACTCTGTAAAAAGTGTCATAAACTCCGATTATCTATGAAACTATTCTGAAAAGATTTCGCGAAATTGGAACACTTTGTGAGTAATATTAGAGATTTCGCAGAAAATTTTCTCAAACTTTCGGAGTTGATTTACTAAAATTTCAGAATAAAAATTAATCAATTTTGAAGATTTTTCAGATAATTTTGAATTTTCAGAAACGCGTCGAACTTTAGGACGTTAAAATTCCGAAAGTTTGGAAAGTCTAGAATTCTAGACCCCCGAAAGCCGAAAGATCTGAAAATTTCGGGCTACAATTCTCACGATGTGGAAGACACAAAAAATAGTTCATATTCTAATCGAGACAGCTTCTTCGCGTAAAACTATTTCATCTATTTATGAAATACCTACGGAATTTTTATTATACCGTAGTTCGTCACTTTTGAAATTCTCAACTTTTCCTGAAAAATGTAAAACGAAAAAAATTCACCCCTGTATAAGAATCTCGCGGTTTCTTTAGTGTCGCTAATTACGTTCTCCGCGTGCATATTATAAACGCGGCTCAATTCCTTTCATCTAATAGGTACATACCTATACCTACTTCCACGTATACTAGCTGTAGGTGATAATATACACCGACGAAAACTTCCTGTACCCTACCCTACCCTTTACCTATATCTATATCTACCCCGGCAAACTTTGGGGTAGTTTCATCTCATGGTGAGAACTAGTCCTGGTCCAGGAAGGATCATCTATCACAACTCGCGTCTAGCGGTGCGAGTTCACTCTGAGGTTTAGAATGGTCTATGCAAATGCAAAACCGTGAGGTGGTCACGGGGCTGTACCTTTGTGCGAGTTTCGTTTTTAGTTAAAATACATACACACCTACACCCATCCACACCCATCTACACCCATCTACACCCTCACACGCATACACCTGCTTAATTCATTCGGGCAATTCGCAGCCTTGGTTTCTGCAGTTCACAGGGCCGTCCAGGCAAAACGCACATGCGGTACGGTATAAGGCAGTACGTACGGGCCGTCGACGGCGTGGTAGATACCTACTAGCGTTGAGAATGGTGTCGACGGCGGCGTCGGCGGCGGAGGAAAACTGTGAAGCGAGACTAGCATCGTAATTTACTCTTTATGGCCGGACTTTGCTAAATCCCTTCCACGATCCCATCCGCACACAACGGTAGATACGGTACCTACGCTTGTACAGACGGAAGTAAAATATTTTCTTATATTTTTCACCGAAAATATGATATTTCAACCCGATTCAGGGCATTCGTTGTTCAACCAGAGCTTTAGGAATGTAGAAAAAACCGGGATTCTCGTCTATGGGAAAAATAGCGAAGAAAAATTAGCCAATAAATTGAATATTTTCACACAGCTGTATGTACAACCTAGGATGAAAATTTTTTAATACGGCTGTACCATTTCCCCGCGTACAGGAGTTCGGAGCTCTAGAACGACGCCGACGCCGACGACGACGACGCTACGTCGACGCAGCAACGTAGCGCTAGCTTATCGGCCGCGTTGCCCTATATAGCTTGAATTTTTAGGGCGGTGGATATATGATTGCGTAATGACGCGATCTGCAGGGAGGGAATAAAAATCTGACTCGAATCATTCGGTTCCCGAATATACAGACATCGACAGATTTAAAAAGTCCGTTATTCATTGGCGAGATTATATTATTTTGATTTTTATTTTCATTTTATCACATTTGTCAGATTCCATTTCGTACCTAAGCTATATTCTCGTACCCCTCGGAGAATATCCTCAATAATTTTCATTCACTCAATTTTGTTAAAAATATACGAGCCGCGTCAAAGGCACCGAAACTAGGGAAATTTTTAGGTCAGGGAGTTGGGAGTGCAGAGAACCCCTACGGTTAATTTTGGCCAAAAATTTAGTCAATTTTTTTTCCCAAACCGTCCAAGCAAATAATTGTAACATCATTTCATAGCGGTTAGAGCTGCGAACGGTGAGCGAAGCAGAAGACGGAGTGTTTTCATGCTTCCATTACTCCTTCGATATAAATTATATAGGTACATATACGTACGTACCTGTATCTATTGCCCTAAATTTACACGAATTTTAGTTACGTAGAAATTGGTGCGTGTGTGTATGCAGGAGTAAACATAGTGTATGTCCAAAGCTTCATGAGTATATATACTTAGGTATACATGTATATAGGTTACACGTATATATATGTATGTAGTGAAATTCAACGAGGCGATCTTTAATTCGTATTGCGACGAAGGGTGATGGTCGGACTCTAGGGTTTCCCTCGCTCAATGATACTCCCGATGGAGTTAAGAGGCTCGTTATTGCTTAGAACTTGGAAGGTTGTACAAGAAAGGGCTTAGTGTCTGCCGTGCTTACTTGTCCCAGGGCTGGGGGTAACGAATTCATTAAATTAAATGATAAGTATGCTAGCTGGGTAATTAGGGTGGGTGTATGTAGATTGTAGAAGAAGGTGAAGGCCTTAAATTTTACTTGAATTATCTATTATCGACAAGGATCGATTCGCTGTTACTAATTATCGGAAATTAATTGCCTCAACTGGTTGATGAATTGTTACCATTAGTATAGAAAAGGGGAAAGGGGATTGGGTATGAATCAAAAGCTCCGAGTGCGATTTATTCAAAGTTTGATATAGCTACTGGCTCGCGGGGAAAGTTTAAATAGTTTTCGGTAAAATGTTCGCCTAGTAATTATGTAATCAGTTGACATTTATCACTAAATGTAGGTATAATCCCTGAGATCGCTTATTGCCTTATCTAAATTCATCTCTATTTATTATACCCGATTAGGGTAGGTGTATATCTATATTCTATATACTATAGGTTACTCCTCGGCGAGGCTCCCCCTTCCGAACTTTAGTTAACTTCTAAATTGAGCTTATTTAGAGAAACTCTAATGAAAGTTCAACCTCAAATTTACAACTGGAAAATAGCTCCAGACATTCGCGAATTCCGCTGATACCAATACCTACAATGCTACACCATGCAGCCACTGTAGTATTCGGCTGTATCTATACCTGTACACCTACACCTAAACCCGGACGCCGATAAGAGACGGGATTCAAGAAACGCGCAAAGCGCAATTATACTTCTAATCTCCTTAGTTATTTTAATTCCCTTAGATCGAGAATACTTGGGCATATAATTTCGCCGGGAATTTCCTTAATTAAGTTCATTCCGTCGCGATTTTACTAAAAGTAGTTGTCGCCGGTTCGTTGACACACCAAGGAATTCCACTTATTACACCCTCTACGGGGCTGACATGAAAGTCCTGATGTTTCGTCAAAGAAAGGGTCATTCCTTTGACGTCAACCAGCATCCTTCTCCGCGTATGACAATGTTCCCGTTAGCAGAAAAGCACAGAAAAGAAAAAGAAAATAATTGTGTGCAAAATCATAAGCGATATGGCTTAGAGTCGAAGAAAATTACACTCCATCCGCGACACGTCGACTTAAATCGCAGAAATTCTATGGTACCTATACGTCTATGTGCTACAAAATTGCAACGTGAATCAGAGAACTTGTGACCGTCGAAAAGTTGTAATATCGATTCCCACCAGCGATAACTCCGTGGTCAATCGTCCGTCGCCTCAATTCCTCACGATCTTATAACTCGTAAACACATTATTTGATTCTGACGTGAAATTCAGCCGCCAATTCTTACAGTCATGGAAACTAATGCTATCAATGTAGGAGGATTTCTTCATCAAGCATTAAGCTCAACGAGATCAGCAGCAAGAAGATGTCAGATCTTCGAACAGTGATAAATGATAAATCTGATTATAAAATTGTGATATTTGTCCGTGGAAACTGTACACCGAGTCAGAAATGTGGACTTCGTAATTCGCGTTAGTAGGTACTATATTTCGATGATCAGAGACTCCGAGAAAATAATTGCAGAGCGCAATTTGGCTATTTGTCAGTGGTAAGTGCAGATCGGTGCAGATCCATCGATAAAGATATCTCCGTGATTAATTGCACAATAATTCAAACCCT
Organism: Tenthredo livida; assembly: GCA_963992785.1. Lineage (NCBI taxonomy): Eukaryota > Metazoa > Arthropoda > Insecta > Hymenoptera > Tenthredinidae > Tenthredo > Tenthredo livida. The sequence goes on from OZ023073.1 coordinate 10,949,037, forward strand.
CGTGCGAGCTTCTGTTCGGAACATTAATCAGGGTGTTTCTCGATCGAAAAACCAATAAAAGAATTCGTGTAAACATGAATCCTCAACTAGTCGAATATGTGAATCGCAGATGGGTTGAATAGAACGCGGAGTTTGATTCGAAAAATTGATGTCGCATCATGAACGAAGCTTAATCAAGTTGTGCGAATTTAATTTCCACGGCTAGAGTATGGGCACGTGGCCGAAAATATTTGAAAAATGAGTTTTCGACTGGATATCATCATCGTCGCGAAAAATTCAGCCACATTTTCCGAACTAGTTTTAACGATGTTTTGGGATCAACTCGATCCAGCAAAAAGCACCCATTTGATGAAGAGAAAAGCGACGGACCATTACGTACACCAGTTCCATGTAATCGCTGGTGTGTCTGGGTGTGTGTGCGCCTGTATGTACGCTCGCAGAAATGAACCTGGTGAGCCGAGGCGGGAATCCAGAGAGACAGACAGACTCGCGGATTCTGCTGCAGCACCGACTAACCGAGCACGTCCTTGTTTACTGTGCCAAACCACACAATGGTCCCGTCCACCGCAGTCTCTCGAACACTGGTAGGCACACAACGGTATGGCTAATACTGCATGACAACCACCCGGTTCTCCACCCCACCAATATGCAGTTGGAATTAATTGCACTAATTAAATGATTAATCGAATTTTGGACACCAGTCTGGTCAGGCTCATCCTCAAACCTTGAGTCTTCATTATGACATATCCACCCGATTATTACGCCCTATAGCTGACCGAAATCCACTTGATATGAAAAATTTCAATAGGACAATCGCGAGCAACGACGACACCGTCATGATCGATGGTCTGTCTTATGGTTCTCTGCATTTAGCTTATCGCGTATCGCCTCTGTTCAGAAGAACCTGCAACCAGTTGTAGCAGAGGAAATGTGGTCCTTCTCGATTTGGCTGTGCGGATGAAGCTTCGTCGAAATGTTGTGTTCCAAAATGTCGTATTTGTTCGTCGAAAAAAAATGAGACCTTTTTGTGTTTTCTCATCATTTTTGGTCTCCTCTGTGTGTATTTATCATTTGTAAATGGGTGTTATAGTTTTATAGAGAGAGAAAGAGGGAGTGAGTAAGAGAGAGAGAGAGCAAGGGCGAGGTGATTGCCACTTCTGGGAAATTAATGGCCTCTACGGATGGTAGTAAAGGTTAGATGAGGTTGGCTCGAGTTACATCCGAGAGCTAACACAATTTACACGAATTTCCTCGGCAGGAACCAATCGTGGGTTTTAGGGAGAAAAGGAAAAACAGCAACAAATGACACCGGACCTAACGACCCCGCAGGGTTAAAAACACCAGAGTTTCAGCTAAGTGAAGCAAAGCACCGAGTGATTGATGCAGGACTATACCCATACCCGCACGAATCCCAGGCTCCAGCTCTCTCACCTCGTGCAGAAAGGACGAGAACTCGTCCTGTCTCTCCGCACGTCAATCTTTATACAAATAAGAAACCATTCCAACAACTTTTTGGGATTCTAGGATGCGTGAAACATCCAGGGAGAGAAAAGACGTAAAGAATAAGAAGAAAAAAAAAAAAAAAAATAAGAAAAAAGGAAAAGGAAGAAAAAAAGAAAAGAAAAAATTGGCGCCAGGGAACCAAGACGCCCTTCACTTTTGTGTACCGTATACCCCTTAGACTGACATCAAGGACCAAACCTTGGGATATATTTCACCTAATACCTACGGCTTGTTGAGGCGAAATAAAATTTCATATGCAGTTCTCTTTTTTTCTAATATATTATGATGTCATATATTCGCGAGGCATTTTGTCATGCCTGCATGATGGAATAACTCGAGCCAATTATTATCGCGAACAGTTTGAAAAAACTGAAAATTCTTCATCTTCTTTTGTCCCTTTCAATGCGGAAATTGGAATCTATGAAATGGCAATATCCGCACGCGATTGCGATCGATTGATAGAAAAATTTGGTATCTCAGCATTGTGGTCTGAGGAGACCCTGATCGTTTGACCCTATACCTTGTGAACGAGGTGAAATGATGAAACAACGGAACGTAGTAGACGGGAACGCTGCACGCAGGTCTTTGTCAAGAGGCAAACGCAGGGTTGCGGGGACAAAGTCGTATTCTCCTCCAGGGTCAAGGAAGGTCCGGTACGGTGAGTTTCGGTCGACCACAAACGTGATCAAAGGAGGTATTGCCGTAGTAGAAACGCTTTAGCTAGCAATCGTCCATTATCGATTTACTTTCAGAACTATAAGGGAGTCGAGCTCCAGCTCCTCCAGCCTCCAGCCTCCAGCCTCCAGGTAGTATACACAGCTTCAGTTCTTATCGAGGAAAGCACAACCGGCTAGGTTATAGCCATGCTGCACGTGCGGACGCAAGGCGACACTTTAGAATGAATCGAGGATATCGATTTGCAATTTGGCAGACATTAAGCTTTTCTCATTCTTTTATAGAGTCTAAAAGCCCTCGACGAGTTAGAGTTCGAACAGATTCGAAAAAATCTCGAGAACTTATTTCAGATCAAAGATATAGAGGTGGTACATCCCATATAGGTATAACATGTGTGAATATCAATATAAGGTATAATCACGCGATGCCATCATCGGTAACAGAGAAATTGAAACCTCGCGGATTGTGGACATAGGTAATTGGAAAAATAACTGGTGCAAGAGTAACGTTAAGTTATAGTTGCTCGGTTCACTGATAAAACTTAGCGAATTGATACACCCACTATATTTCCGAAGAAAAATAATAATATAAAAAAGGAAGGGAACAAAAACTGAAGGAAGAACTCGACCATAAATCTAAATTCTACGCTCATTTCCATAAATATATACTTAAAATTCCGAGCGATACGGTCCGTGCAAAGAATAACGTTCCCTTACAGTTTATTGCAAATTCAATGAGATACCTATTTATTGTTATGCTTCCAGAGGCTAGACTCTATATGACCCTCGGTCTATTCGCATTCGAGGTAAAAGTGTGATAAAATATAGAAAGAATCATAAACGTTATTCAACTAGGTGTAGGTGTAGGTGTATAGCTCCGCGTTCGAATAATAAACCAGAAAATTCTGTTCCATTCTTTCGGAGAATTTGAGATTAGAAATTTTCGCCCGATAGGATATCATAGTACTCGATATATACAGGCTGATATTCCAGGGACATCTCACTCGGACTGTCAGGCGGCTGATAAATATGTGCGCGAAATCATCAGGTTCGCCGCTCGACTATTAGGTAGCTATAGCATAGTCGAAATTCGCCACAGATCGTAGCCGTGGATTTTTCTTCCCTTTTACTTCTCATCTACGATCGGTGGCTACGATCGCGTTGATCGAATTTCGACTATACTATAGCTACCTAATAGTCGAGCGGCGAACCTGATAATTTCGCGCACATATTTACCAGCCGCCTGACGGTCCGAGACTTGCAGTACTGAGATGTCCCTGGAATATCACCCTGTATAGGAGGCTAAAATTTCCTCCATAATATGCTACATATTATACAGAAAAGTTTTTAGCCCTGTTTAGCACCGGGGCAAAGTCGTATTTGAGAAGGCTGAAGGGAGAGAGAGAAATTTTCGCACCATTATAAGGTGTATAGTGTATAATGGTGCAGTTTCGTGAAGCATAGGAGAATGGCAGTACGAGTATTAGTTAGCAGCGCAGGAGGAGTATAACGACGGTTATAGTGTAGTTTCCTCGTTGTCGCATGAGTGGAAATTAGTACGGTAATTAGGAGACTCTTTGGTGCAACAATATAAATCTAATTAACCAACGACAGATGGTCCAAATGACGGGAGCTAGTCGAGTAGGTAGGGTATACGCCAGCTGCGCGTTCTGTATTGAATTACGAATGATTTCAATACCCGCGCGCCTCGTCGCGGCTTGGTTCTTAATTATTTCATTCCCCATTATGCATGCATATATTATATACATAATCGTGTACACCTATAGGTATTTGCGAAAAAAGCCATGGGCTCCTTCGTGGATGCCATTTGAAAAGGTGCTCCTAGTTAGGTACCGTACCGGCGGTCCGGGCGCATTTGAAATCAGGTGGGTGTAAAAAAATTAATTACATTCTGCAAACAACCTCCCTTACACCTCATCCTCATCCTCATCCCCATACTCCTCTTTCTCATCCCGTAATATTTCCAAGAAAAATACAAAGTCGTCGACGAGCCGGAACAAGCTAGCTTCATCCTGCTTGCCATAACTTTAATAATATATTCCGCGGGGGCCCCCTTTCGCAATATAAAAATGGGTCGAGTGCGTCGCCAGTTTTTACACGTTTTATCCACAATATATATATATTTTTTTTTTACTTCTCGTTTTTTTTTTCTTCTTCTGTTTTTTTTTTTTTCAAATGCGTTGTATACCTATATCTACTACTTCAAACCTTGGTAGGTATTTCTCGCAAGTCCTACGCAATTCTCACGTGTCAGAGCGAATTCTGAACCGTGACAATGGGAGCGTAGCTGGGCTCAGCGATCCGCGATTAATCCTACATTGCGACCGACTGCATTTCTGATTGGAGATTCGCGATTCAACGAGGAAATCTACCACGGATGATCGGCTGGCATCCTTTATATTGGATTCGCGAAGTTCGAGGCCCATTTTATGAATGTATAGGGTAAAGGTGTATGCAAACCTATACATACATGCATACTTTCCGGATGTATGTGTATGTACCTGTACATTGTATACAGGTATGCGAATATCACGAAAAGAATAAATGCGAGGTATAAGGGGATGTTTGTCAGCCCTCGAGCACCCACCCTTCTCGGCGTTATATTAACGAGGAAGAAATTGAAATGCTACCGTCCCGTTTTCGAACGCGTCACTACAACGACGTCGACGACGAATCGAATGACGGTTTCCGGTGTCTCGAGGAAAGGAATCGATCAAGGAACGTTTTCGGTCTCACTTATCCGCGAAACTGCGTTATCAACCGACTTTCAGATTCCGGGATACCTTTTAGGGAAAACATATATATAGCAGAGAAAATCCTCGCCAATGCTTTGCAGAATCAACGGATATACTTTGATCAAACTTTCCGCGAGATGTTTTACCTGGAATGAAGAAAAAAATAAAAAAATAGATCCGAGCTTCTTGCAGTCTTCGAATTAGAATTTCCTATACATAAGATTGATATCATTTGTAATGGAATTGTATATCGAATTGATTAAAGCTTGACCTGTATGGTAAGTGAGCGAGTCAATCAGTGTATGCGATGCCTTGCTATAACTTGAGGGAAGTTTTGAACGTGAGGTATAGTCCATGTGCCATAATGTATCTATATAGGTACGTATTTCACCTGAAAATTTTAATTACCGTATAATATTACCCGTCCCCGGTCTAGCCGGTACTTGGATTCTCTTTGACGCCGCGTCGGGTTAGACACCGATCGATTCCAGGCTGGAACCAATCTCTCGTTTTATTCCTGCAGTGATGTTCGGAACGTGAAAACGATGTGCAGATGCTGTCAGGGAACTGCAGCAGCTGTTATTAAATTTCCAAACTGCAGTGTTCAATTTTAGTGTTTATAAACTGACGGAATCAGACATTTGTATCTACATACCTACGTGTATGTATTAAATACATGGTATTAAATGATTAAGAAAAACTCATATCGAAGGGATATAGATTAATACACGAAACGTCATACATGTGTGATCCATGCAGCGAATATTTTTCCAAATCGATCGATTCCTCAATAAAAAATGAGTGATTTTCGAATCGTAATATCGACGGATAGATTACAACAGATATTATATATAACGCTTGTAAATCTGGGATCAACGACCCTTCGAAGTCGAGAGGGTCTGGCTGCTGAACCTGAACAAGAGGAGCAGAAGAGCACAGAGTAGAACATAGCAGTGCAGACGTCCCTCGACGCGTCCGCGTCCGTACCTATAGCTTACCCTCGGCTCGTTTCGAATGGATGAAAACGAAGCCTGGAAACTCAACGCAGCATCCCGATGCAAGACAAAGTGCTCTCAATATTTGGATGAGAGCACAGCTCCGGATTGGCTGGTTAAAGTCGTGGTTAGAGTACCGCGAACCGCGAACCGGGTATACATATATGAATATAAATATAAATATAAATGATGTATACTTATTCGTTCTTTTTTCTCTGGTTTCATCTCGTTATTTATTATACGGTTGAGAAGAAACAACGGACAGATAGGTATACACCTACATGGTTCGGTGTAATTACTACCTAGAACCAAATGGCGTCGGACTTCGCAGGATGAGGTAAAAAGTTTAACAAATTATACTCCTGCAAGTATACCTAACACCGGCAGGTTTAACACCCGTTTAGAAAATTTTACCGAGCGTTTATATCCGCACGTTTCACGTTTCGCGTTTAACATTTCCCGCTTGCCTACACTCGCGCATAATATAACGTTCGTCAAGTCGTTAACCCTGCAGCTAAGATGCTGGACCCCTGGCTTTGTGACAAACTTCACCTTACCCTAAGTGGGACAATCAAGACTGTGCACTAGTCACACTAGCCAGTGGTAGGAGAAATTTTCACACTGCGTGAAAAAAAACTCAACGTTGCAGCCATGTGGCGTCGCAGAATTTAAGAGGGTGCTTTGTCAAGGGTTGTACTTTTTTTTCGCTATTTTTATTTTTATTCTTTTCTTTCAGGGCAGCTGTTTCACAAACAAATTATTCAATTACACACAGTTTTATCACATTTTTATGAAGTTATACCTATCGACGCTGCGCTTACGAGGCTCGCACGTTTCAGATTTCTTACGAAAACTAGCACGTTTCGGATCTCACCGCAAAGACTAGCACGTTTCGATATTCACCACGAAGACTAGCACGTTTCAGTTATCTCCGCGAAAACCATCATGCTTTGATTATTGTAACGAGGATTTTCTGAAGATTTGTGCGGTGTGCGATGGTCGAAACGAAAGTCAATTTGCGGATGTAGAAGTGCGTTTTTTTGCATCAAAATAAACTTATGAATATTCTCGAAATTGTGTTGTCGTGGAGGGATTGGAAAAATTGACGCTTTTTTCACAGGTTCTTTACAGATGTTTTAAATTTCTGATTGATTCATTATGGAGCACCCGAAAAAATTATTCGAACATTTGTTGAATAACTTTAATATGTCGTTTGTAAATTTTACAGTACACAGTTAGAGAATGATAAAATGTTGCAAAATAGAAATAATATTCGTTTCAATTCGACGAACATAGTAGTCTTCGTGGTAAATATCGAAACGTTATCGTTTTCATAAGAAATCTGAAACGTGCTAGTCTTCGTTGAGTTCAGAATTAATCAGCTGGACGAAACAGATCAATGCACCGTTTAAAATCCACAATTTTTTCCAAAATGTTTATTCAGAAAATTACAATTAGTTTGTCAATTTTCAAATTTCGCATAAAAGTCATCAATTACGTTGGTCATTTTTGCAGTACGAACAAATTGTCTCCCTATCCGATAAACGTTTATGTTCTCTGGACCATCAGAGGTATAAAGATAAACAAAAAAAAAAAAAAACACATTGAAATTCAAACAATACAATAGAAAAATACAATATCGATACTCTTTGACGTTTCCTGCTGTTTTTTCATCGTATTCGTCCATTTTTTTTTTTTTCAATTTTATTATTGCTTTGTGCGCCTTGAGTATAATATGCTTGCAATTAGTATTCTATGAGTAGTTCTAATACGTCGCAGCTATCAGCGATAATTGCAGCCTCTGCAATTAACGACTCGGAATTCATTAATTACATAACAGATACGTAATTGATGTGCTGCAGTCTTCCGAAAGTGAAGTCAAACAAACTTAGAAACGCCTTGTAAATGAACGCTGAACGCAATGTGGTAATATACAGAATATTATAAAAACGGTAACGAAAAACGGTGAATAATAAAATGAAAGTGACTATTTTTACGTTTTCTATCGCATGGTATAAAAATTGACATTTCTGTCTCGTCCCATCGTGTTTTTAGTTCCAATTTTACGACGTACTCGTTTTTTATTCTTCAATCGAAAGCTGCATATATGGACCCCAGCTATACGGTAACTATTTGACTAAAATGTAGGTGTACGTACCTACTACGTACGTTTCGTCAGTTATTTAAATACGCAATATTTGTTTTTCAAATTATTACCTGCAGACGTGTTGAATTTTTTGTCCAGCAGCTTTTGAAAAAAGAAAAGAAAAACAAACTACAAAATTTTTCCTATACGCGTTTTCGTTATACGTTTCGAAGTGAAATGCGGTACCAGAAAAGATAATTAGGGATTTTCTTTTTTATTTTCTGTTTTTCTGTTTTTCATGGTAACGAAGTCGAGTGAATAGCAAAAATGCGTGGATCGCGTAATATGAAATACACGATTGTCAATTTCATTCCAGTTCGCTTGCCAGTCTGATGCGCACTGCTTCTAGCTTTATTGAGGATCAAAACTATACATATGCGGTAGAAGCGCCCATAGCCGCGAGCACTGGGTTAGTCACATATTTACTAGAAAGCCGCGCGCTCCTGCGCTTCTCTGTTAAACTGAAAGGCTAAAAGCTTTTCATTCGCGATACTATTTTTAACATGAATCCATTTTTTTTTTTAACTCTCTCTCTCTATCTCTATATATATTTTTTTTCTATTTTTTCCTACTAGTCACACAGAAAGCGAAAAAAAAATCCCGGATGGACTGTCTTTCGGAAACGCATACGAACCAGAAAAAATAAAATAAAAAATTATCATCCCAAAAGTCAACCCCTATACGTCGTTGAGACCGTCTTGACAAAAAAAAAAAAACACATTAGGTCGAAAGAATGAAATATCGTAAAAGTTGAAGAGAAGAAAAGCTCGTTTTATGATACAGCGATAAGGAGAAGTAATCGTGCCGTAAAATTTCAGGGTAAAAAACAGAAAAAAAAAATCAAAAAAAAAATCTAGTCTATGTATTACCGGTTTAACTACACGGCTATACGTACGTGGAATGAAAAAAATAAAAGAAAAGAAAATAAAAATGAAAAGAACATTATCCTTTAACGTTGAGGCAGTCCTGGATTGAAATGGTTGAAGAGGAGGTCGCGTACGGCGCGTAAAAATTGTGCATTTATTTTGCTGCAGGCTTAGTGCATATGTGACTCTGACTCGTCAGACTCGTCGAGTGCGTGGAAAGGCCCTCTGAGTCTGCTTTTTCGCCACGACAGAACAAATGCCTCGTATACAATATATATACGTGTATACCGGTTGGTGGAATAAAACCACGAAAACGTCAAATCCCGCAATTTAGACTTTGGGATTTCAGAAGTAAAGACGAAAAAAGTAAAAAAATGAATTTTTTGAAACGTTTAAAAAAATGTTTATTCGCACTTTTCGAAAAGATCGATAAGATGTAAAAGAGAAAAAAAAAAAAAAAAAACTAGTGTTGGATTGTGATCGAGAAATGACGGACTAAAACCGACCGATGTTGGAACTTTTCATGAAATTTCGTTGCCGATTTTGTCCAATATAGCCTATAGGTACTGCGTATATTTCATACGGACGGACAATGAGATGAAATGAGAAAAAAAGTGGTAAAAAAAATTTCATCAAAAGTAGAAATAACGGGTTGTTTTTTTTTACCCTCTTCTTCACCCCCGTCGCTCTTCAATTCATTAAACTGGAAATTTGCGACACACAATGCTGATAGAGAAATCAATTACAATTAGGTGTTATACCGTGGGGTTACGTGGATAGAGCTGGTTCCAAGCGCGCAGGCGCTGATTTATTCGCATATCCATTGGCCGCCAGAATCGCGCTAGCAGCTCTACCAACTTTTCAGTAATATCCCTAGTTCTGTCGTCCGCTAGATTTTAGCTCTTTCCACGTAACCTCACGGTATATGTATAATCCCGTCGTTAATTTCGGTGAATTTTGTCAGTTACGTGAAATTCTGTCGTTCGATATGAGTCTCTGGATATAATAGGAAGAAAAAAAGAAAAAAATTACGGAATATACAAAAAAAAAAAAACAAAAAATAAGAAAAAGCTTTGAAATTATTGCGAGAAGATTCCGAAATGCAGATCCTGATCGAAACCTCGTGAAAAGGTGATTGTTGGCTAATGAATGCGACGGAAAAAAAAAAATCAAGGACCCTGCGCAGGACATTTTTGTAGTTTATTTTTTTTGTTATAGGTATTTCTTTTTTTTTTCTCAATACATCTTCACGAACACCCTGTAGAGTTGTGAAAGTTTAAGAACCCTTCGTCTGCGTATTAATTTTCTCTACCCGTCTAATCGTGGATTTAACCGTCGGAGGATAAAGCTAGTAGTAGCGTCGTCTACGCGGGGTCCCACCAATACCAATGTACCACGCTTTACTCATCCACGTGCGACTCTTCCTGCGCGTTACTATGGTTACTTATAAAATTGGCGGTGGTACCACGCCGGTCTACCATCGGTCGCTTCACGACATCGCCGATGCCCGACAGAAGTCAGTGCACGCGGCGACGCCTCCACGATAATACGTGGAGTTCCTCTATTCGGTTTATAGCATATACACCTGTATACATATATATATATTATATGTATTATATCAGGTAAAATATAACAAAAGCCCGAAGTTTTCTGCGTATAAATTCCCTCCCCCTTCTCGCCCCAAAAAGACGAAAAAAAAAATTAAAAAACGAAAAAAAGAAGAAACTAAGGAAATATTTTCGGTGCGGTTGGCCCGGTTCTTCGTTTTTTCGAAAAAATAAAGAAACCAAAAAAAGAAACAAACATGTTGAATCAGCGATAGAAGAAAAATTGAAAAAAAAAAAACGAAAATAATTCTCGGATCAATATGGTTAAAGAAGGTAAGTTTTTGTCAATATACACACATGTTATCTCTTTCGAGGAAATCATTTTAAAAAAAAAGTTGGTTTCTCGATAACAGATAATGAATAATTGGTAAAAATGATGTATTTTGGAGTGGTCAGGATTTTGGATCTTTTTTTTTTGTTTCATTTTCGTTTTCATTTTTTTTTTTTTATTCGTACAGTCGATGTCTTATGTTGCTATAAAATAAAATATGATAGTTACAGTTCACTTTTATAAAGCGCGTTATCGAAGAACTGCAGACGCGGTATAGCGTTTATTTTAGAACCGCGTGGAAATGAGCGAAGATTTAATTCTGGAACCGGAAATACCGACTGTAGATTTTTCTTTTTTCCGGACTAACATTTTTGCCTAAAACTGTACGAGTCTGTTGTTTTATTTTTATTTTTTTGTTTTTTGAACTTCCTTTCAATCCATCTGCCTGTATGAAAGCGAAGATCAGTTTTTTTTTTTTTATTTTGCTCTCTTTTAATCTTTGCTTCTTTCAGTTACGTTCGTCTTCGTAGATCTGCAGAGCAGACGTTTATTTTGAAATTTTATTGAAAAGGAGCTTTGGCGAGCTTCGAAAGCTTCTTTAATCATAGACTAATCTCCACCTCTCTGAAGGTGCAGGATTATTTCTCATTTGCTCCAATTTTCGTTTATAATCATTCGATCATTAAATCATTTCGAAATCCTAAAAAAATTCAGCTCTCTCAAAGCTCGAAAGCTTCTGAATATTCCGTATGAATTTCCAGACCGTCGAAATCTTTGTCAAAAAGAAAAAAGAAAAAATTAAAAACTGTGCAAAAGTTACGCAAATATTCAATCTCGCACATATATAATGTATTTGCGTATGCCATATATGTATACTAATATACATTGAATAATTCGAAGAACAAAAAAACAAGCTTGCCAATATTATTTCCGACCCCTATTTGTCTTCGGAATTCGATGTCCACAAAATCAGAGGTAGAAAATGTCCTCTCGATGCTAATTGAGGATGTAGTAGGTAGCAAAAAGAAACTTCCAAATGGAAATACGTACATTTCGTCAGTATTCTCAGAAGTTCTTTCGTTCATCGGAATTACATGTATAAGTTTATAACGAAAAAATTTTTGTAAATCTCTTTTTTCTTACACCCCCGAAATTTTGGATGAATTTAGAAAGCTGTCCACGGACCCAATTTTGAAATAGCTATAAAAAAAAAAAAAAAAAGAAAAAGAAAAAGAAAAACACCATATAGCAGATATCCCTCCCTAAATATATGAAATATCTAGCAATTCTATGGTAGCACGTATTTTAATACAGTACCTACTCAGCACGTGATACTGCAAGTATTGATGCTCGTTGCAACACGTGTTGTGAGTACGAAATCCGATTGGCTTTGTTGGAGGAGACGGGTTATGCGCTATATGTATGGTTTGAACTAATTCAACCTGAAGTGTAATAAGTTTTTCCCCGGTGTGGGTGGGGATAATTGTAGAAAGTATCGCCGGCTATGTCTACCGATGTGTGTATATGCCGTAGAAATACGTATATAGGAATACATGCAGGGAGTATGGGACGAAAGTAGATCACACAGTTTTGTCAGACTCTAGATTTTGCTATAAGTTTATTTCCATCGAGTATGAGACCATCAATATAACGTCTGAATTGTATAAGATTTATATCCCGATTCGTTGAAGGCCTGCCAGCCTCTGAACCCAACTCGCAGCAAAAAAGAACACATCTGTAGTATTTTCTTTCCTCCCTTTTCCGCGATATTTTTTTGTTCGCTACATAAATTACTTATTTCCGGCGAATGCGAGTCCAGAATTCAGACGTTCTCTTCTATTTCCCCGAAAATTCGACTGGCTGCAGACATTCGTCATATTATATTCCGAACCGCTATCCATTATATTAACGTCTTCGAGGTATAATAAGTCTCTTACTCTTATGATTGTTCAACAGTCACAAAGAGGGCGAGGGTTTTCTTCTTTTTTTTTAACAAGGGGTGCAAAGAACCCCGTCCTTAATTCAAAGGTGGGGGGCCTTCCTCTTTACCTGATTTGACTAATAGAATTCCAACTAAAATTCAGAGAGAATCCAGGACTTTATTATAATTGAGTATTAGGTAGGTGCCTACTACCAAACGGGAGGAATAAGAACAGATCGAATTTTAAATATATAAGCTCGTTGTCATTACGCTTTAAATTTTAGCCCCTTTCAAAGAAATGATCAAATCGATCAGATTCTTAATTCCGATCTGAAAATTTTTCACAAATATCATACAGCCTGCCATTATACTGCACCGATGTCATTCATTACTCCGAGTTTCATCACATCATACTGCATACTGCATAGATGTAACGTACACATCCACATTGCACAGTGTCCATTATAATGAATCACAGCCTCAAACTAGACAATGTTCTCTGTTATTATTATCTCGGGGGCTAAACAGAAACGCACTATGTTAATACAATACACTGCGTTGTATGGCATTCATCAGTCGTATATACATACATATACGTAGATGTATGTGCTGCGGTTTGTATGGATGCAATGGATGTAACACACTCGTGTGAGACTTGTTCAGGCGTCTCATTATTCTGCGGTAGGTATAATTCCATAATCGATATCTTACATCAACGTTACTCTATCAAAGTCTTGAAATAACGAGAATTTCTATAAAACTATAGACTCTGATTGACCGTATAATGGTGATTATGTTTCAAAGTCCCCGTTGAAACGGGGTCTAGAATTGTTCAAATCGATTACGACTGTGTTAAAACCCCCGAAACACGTGTTTCGGATTCTATTTCAATGTTTGGTCTCTGATTGATGATGTAACATCAACAACGAGAGTATAATTGCTCTTTCTATAAGGCAGATGTACCGCGTCGACCCCAGCTTTTTGTCTGGTATATAGGAACGATACAAGCATATTGTTCGCCAGGTCATTGAAGCGTGCATTTTCTGCATGTACGTGTAAATTGTATAATGTATAGATCTACATACGTACACCCGCATAGGACATGCGTGTAATATACATAAAACGCTTTGAAGATGCTTTTATAAAGGACACGGTCGACGGTGGGGCTGATCACGGTCCTGAGCACAAGCCTGGATTCTTTTTTCCTTTTTCAAGTGAAAATCTCTACTTACTTAGTGTCACGTGTCGTTGAACTGATGTATCATCCCGAACCGTAACCGTAACTAAACCCCATGGAAGATAAATGTCATTTGATCTCGTTGCATTTGTTCCTCGATGCGCGAAGATGGGATCGTAAACTGGTACATATATGTATGGAAGTGAGATCAAGATACTCGAAACTGTGGTAAAGCATTAGATTAATCGCATGGCCGCCTCCAGTCTCGACTTATATAAAAATTCTTAAGATTGTGGATAATGTTATGCTTTTGTTGCCAAGACCGTGTGAACTCAGGTGTCATCAGAACACGGTGGTGGTACGTCGTCCGACGTCTTATATGCTTTTCTTTCCGAGCTTGTATAGAGGTAGGTAGTATGTATGCGCATACGTGTATGTATGTAACATTCTTCACAAAATTACGACTCAGCCGTATAACTTCCCAGAGCTGTTTCGCAAGTGTGAGGTTTAATTAAAAACATTCACCCAAATTACGCAACGGTGGAAACTAAATTAGACGATTAACTTCTCCTAATTCACCAAAGGTCTAATCGAGAGCTCGACGTGATCGTGACGAATGAGAATAATTGACTACTTGGAAAAATACATCTCCAGTTCCTTCTCCCGATACGTAAGTAGTATCATACCTACTTGAACATACCTGACCTTTTCCTCGAATTTAGGATATGATCTTATCAATCAATCACACCCTTGGAAGGTTCTGTCTGGACCGTATAGTTCGCAGTTGTTATTACCTCAGGACCTTCATGACACCGTGTCGTTTTCTGGATGGCGTGAAATTTCAGAACGTCCACCAGTACCCTAGGGCCTCAGCAAAGACCCGGTCGATCCGTCCTCGTACGATGTATATATATATATACATTATACATATGAATGTTATATCGTGGGTGTGTGTAAGTCTGGTTTACCCTGTGCGAAAATACATGGAAAGTGTAGTCCTCAGTAGTGCACACATGTGTACATTGTGTGCGTTTCACCTGCCCTAATTGCGGTCGGTTTTACATCCGGCGAAAAGTTTTCTGCTGCAATCCCACCCATGTGGTGTGACATTATAATAGATCATGGCGTATACCCATGGCGTAGTATTGAATACGGAGACAACGTGTATCCATCCGCTTTCCTATCCCCCTTACTTCCTCGATGACAACAAGGGGGAAAGCCGGATGTTCAATTGAAGGGTCTGTTGTACCTAATGTTCAATTCGATGTTCGTAGATGGGTATATCTATCCCACTTTTATATTTGATCGACGGCGAATGGCGCTTTTAATCAGCTAAGAGCCGGCTCCATTCCATCAATAGCAACGATTATTTTCCTCTATTATCACGATCGTATGTCACAATCTTTAATAGACGGTGCACTTTGTGACGTCGCAGTCTCTGAACCTGAACGAGTTAAAATTCTATGGTTTGAAACGAACACGTACCGACATCATTACGATTTTTATGCACGCATATGCACCGTATGTCGGGTGCTATATAGGTACATGCTACGTAAACCGTTAGCTTATTCGCATGTGTTCGTTCCGTGAAACATCACTTTTCCTTCTCCGTAGGGTCGCGTATAATTTAATCTTCCTGCCGGCCGGCGAATTACCAGGAATTCATATTCTCCGTGGTGTTGGTGATGGCGGTGGTGGTGCCCAATTTCTTCAAACAACTTTTCTCCACCGCTAAAACTCCTCCTGCAGCACAGCACTGGTCCCTTAGGACACGCGGGTGCCGGGAAAAAGAACATTTGCCAGGCAGCACACACTGACGCCTTATCCTTCGCGCCTTGTGGCCCTGGGGCTGCAGGCGTGAATCGCGATTATTTATGAAGAAACGCGCTTTTCCGAGGCAGTCGGCCTTAAGGGGTTTTCCGCACGGAGAGTGACTCCTCGAGGGTAGACGAGGAGACGGGAGAAACTCGGTGAAGGTGGAGACTAGGAAGATACAGTGTCGCCCCTAGGAAGACTTAGTTATCCCGAAAGGGATTCAACGGTGACCTCGATCCTTGTCTAGACCAGGTCGACCTGACATTCTCTACTTTTTTTTTCCCACCCATTTTAGCAGTTGCCATTTATGGCACGTGTGTGGTGTACTGCATACGTGCGGTGCTCAACTTTTCGCATAGCTTATGTCCGACATAAGAGCTTGAACTTTGATCAAGGAATTTCTGTATCAATTATGCATGGGATTCGTGGTAGCGAATGGATGGCTCTATGCATCGTTGAAAATTGGCCAACCTAAAGGTAACGCAGGAACGATTGTCAATAATTGAACGGATGCAAATGCTTCGTTTAAACCAGTCTTCATGAATATTTATGACAAAGTTAACCCTCTCGACGATATCTTGGCGCTGTGGTTGTCGTAGGATCTTGTACCCAGAGACCTACACACAGAGAGATACCCACCCACCCCGTCGCGTCACAGCTGAAGAGGAAATCGATGGCTGGTAGATATTTCGGAAATTCTAAACCCGGATAAAAGTACCTACAGTTCTTCAAATTACGTATCTCACGGAGTTTTTGTTTTTTTCTTTTTTTGTTTTTTTTTCTTTTTCTTTTTTGACGAAGAGGTAGGTTGAAAAACGGTTTTCCTCGTCCTTCAAACATTCGCTCTCTCAATCTCTTGTTGAACAGTTTTCCCGGATATAGGGGAGAGCCAGAAAGGGGTCGAAACGGCCGAGACAAAGAATGACTATTGTCAGAGATGAGCTCGATGTAGCATACTCCTGGCTGAAATATATTTTTTTACAAAACCAGGTTTTAGTCGAGGGTGCGGTTATTGTTTCGCGTCGACTCGTATGTAGGTACCTAATTACTACCGTTCTTCAATTCTGAATTCGTTCCCAGCTTCTGATCGGACAATTATTCCAGCCTGTATTTCCCCGAGTCGGAATCAGAATTCTAGTTTTATTCCTAAACCTCTCCCCATAAAGGCTTGGAGGTGCAATCTAGAATTCGAGGGAATGATTGATTGTGCATGAAACGAGATTCCGATTCTTGAATAAAATTGATCATTAATTTAGTCGATGATCACTGAAGGATCACGTAGGACGTAGGACTAAAAATGGCTAAAAATGGCTGAATAATCGAGATTTTGGTGGATGAAAATTTCCACTTGTATTACATCTACGCGCTCTAGATTTGATTTCCCGGTTTTGGATTAGACCCGTGCGGTTTATACACGTGTATAGGGTTTGGCGAAATGAAAATACTAATACTTTGTCTGGCGCAGATAATCAGCTCGCAAGAGAAGCCCAATTTCCCCCGAACAGAAAAACCTCATTGGCGCGTGATGATCAAAGCTAAAGTAATTAATTACCCTGCGGTAAGCCAGCCTACTGTGCGACAAAGGTTCGTTATTCCGGCTTGTAGAAGAAAAGGGAATAATAACAAAACAAAAAAAGCACATATTTTTCATCCCGTGATACACGGGATGTAGGGACTAGCTAGCTCCTGCAAGGTGGTTACGAAATAAATTCAAACATAATATGAAAATTGCGTAATCATGGTTTAACTTGAAGAAAAAAAAAAAAAAAAAAACATTCAATCTACAATGAATCACAAGACCTTCTTTACCGAAGAAAATTAAACACTTCGCCATGGGCATGGGCATTCCCTATAGTTGGGCAAGTTTGATGAGATAAATCTAATGTAATTTGTATCGAAATTCAAAGGTTTCGTTCAGTCTATAGGCGAGATATACCTAATTTGATGTATAACTACATCAGGATGTCGTATGAAAAAATATCTCCCTCCTTTATTATTCCAACCTCGGTGCAATCATCTCTTAACATCCCCGATCCAGATGGAGTTTGAGTCGTTCAAAACTCGGAATTTGACGAGTGTTTTCTTACTTTTGAAACTTTTGACGTCGCGGAAGACGCGAACACCACCGTGCGTTGCAAGGTTCGGAGGTGGAATTGGTTATAAAAAACTTGTCAAATAACGGTGAAGCCAATAAAGTTCTCTATTAAGGTTCTCCAGGTTTGTTACACCCTCAGCACTGCTGCTTCCCATCCAACCGGCTAGTTTCCCCTTAGTCATATACCCTCACGGTATCGTTTCCAACCAATTCCTGGCGATCCTCTTCTCTTCCCTCTTTCCCTCCTTCCCCTTTTCCCTTTTTTTCTTTTTTTCGTCTTATTCCCTCGCCGTATCCTATACCGAATCAAACCATTTTCTCTACAGACTTTAACCTGCCAACGCATTATATTGAACTCCTACAGAACGCGTATGTGCGTCTGGTTATAACATCGTTGTGTCGCCGATTCACGAATGGAGGAGAAGAAACAAGAAAAAAATAAGAAAAAGAAAGAAAAATCTTAAATTTCAATCATGAATGTACCATGTTATTTCTATTCAGATATCGACGTTCTAATTAGCAAATCGTCTAACTCCATTTTTGTAGATTTTTTCAGGAGAGCCAAAAAACGTATGAAGAATGATATTTCTCAACATGACGTACAAAAAAATGCCTTTTGAAAAAAAGTGGAGTTAGACACTTTTCTACCGAGAGCAACGATATAACATATTATATGTTCATACGAAACGAGAGAATGGATTCATTCCGTTTCTCTATTCCATAATTCGTTTGCTTTTTTTCTTCTATCTTTTCATCTTCCTTCATCAATTTTTTGTTCAATTCTTTATTTCCTTGCAAAAATGAAACCCGAGGTTCATCTTCAACTTACCGATGCTACAGGCGCTCTTGATACTTTCATACAAACCTGCAGGGGTGAAATAGGTACGTGACTTTTTACACCAGCCAGCCAATCCATATACCAACGTATCGAGAGACGAAACACAGAATTTGTGTTCCGTTTACTTTTTCAATGATTTCATGAACAATAACGAATTCATATCATCAACTCATTAGCAATTCGGTTATTAGACTCGAACTGCGCCGATCTAACGGATATAAAACTGGTCTTTGATCAGTTATCGTCACGTCGTGTTGGACATTTTTCTTTTTGCCTTTTTTTTTCCCTTCTCTTTTGATTTCCCTTGCTTTTTTTAGGCGTGATTGATCGTACAACATACTGCCATATTCGATTTGTCATAGTGAAAAACGATTCGCGTATAATTTTTGCAGACGGTGTTTCAATCGCGTTAACACCACACGGTTTTTCGTGTATAATTTTATTTATAATCCATATTTGTATGTATATTTTAATTGACATTGAAATCAGAATTTTCCGAAAATTGATGATCATTTTTTTAATAATATTTCAATTTTCATCATACGTTGGTATTTTTAGAGCAAAGCTTTTTGACGCGGCCGCAGACTGTTTAAATTATTAATTTGTTTTTTTTTCGGTCATTCGGGATCAAAGTACATATAGAAATCGAGTTTCCGAAAAATTTGAAAGCGCGTTCTATTTCGTCTATACTTACGCGCTTTTTAATTCTAAAAAATAATGAAAGAGGGAAAAATCACCTCTGCAGCTTTTAGGATAAAAGCATTTTATCGTAGATAAATACCTACCTATATATTACGTGAAATATGCTGCACATACGTATAATAAAGTGCTCGGTTTTGGTCAACCACAAGTGCTTTCACATTAACTGAAAAGATGAACAAAAATAGAAAAATAGAAAAATAAAAAAAAAAAACCTTATGCAGCTCGGACTTGGATTTTATTATTTTTATCATTATTCGGTTACATCAGCAGTCAGCTATGGCTTTCTGAGAATAATGAAGGCAGGTAGGTATACATACAGGTGTCGAAAGAGGATTCAAAACATTTGAGTATAAGGTACCTGCTAAAAACTTTTTCCGTATATCTTTCGCCCTACTGCAGTATCTGGTTCTGGTTCTGGTTCTGGTTCTGGTTTTCATGGTTTACATGGTTCTGGTTTTGGTTGGTTGGTTGATGTACCCATACCTACCTAAAAAGCAACGCCCGGGTTCGAACGGTTGTCAGAGTTTTCGGAAAGTTCGAAGCGTATCTCATTTCCCGAAGCTGCGGGTCCTGCCCGAATTGTCGAGACGGGTAAGTGACAGCTCCACCCCCGCGGTATCTCGCGCCTTTCAGTTTCCTTATCCCCTAGAATCACTTGGCGAGAAAAGTCACAGGCCCACTCGGCGATATGCAAATCTTGCGGATATATTCTATATATATATATATATATACATATATATATATATAAATATATATATATATATACATATATATATATATAAATATATATAAATGCTATGTGACGGGACGCGAAACTCCAGCCACTACCAATTGCTCAACCTATTTTACCCCATACCACTAGCTTATATAAGGCCTGCAGAATTATACCAGAGAACGTTTCGCTTTCCGTCGTCGCTCGTGGCTACGCGGTAGATGGCTAACTTTTATTAACTCAACAATTTTAATCAACTCACTGTGCCTGGCAATCCGCGGAATAAACTCGCGCGAAATCGTACGATAAAAAAAACCTGAAAACTCTGCGGCGCTCTTTTTTTTCTTTTTTTTTTCTTTTTTTTTTGGCACATCGGAATTAACTTTCATCTTCTTTTACTTTTTTATTTTATGTATGTATTCGCTAATCGATTTCAGAAAGGACCCCGCACAAATCTTATGGAAATTGGATCCCGGTCAAATTGTCCAAAATTGTAGTATGTTGTGCTTCAGGTCATCCTGATCAAAAGTCATCATGGTCACAAATTTGACCGGGATCCAATTTCCATAAGATTTGTGCGGGGTCCTTTCTAACGCTAACTAAACGTATGATGTTTTTTTTTAAAGGGAATTTTCAGAAACAAGATCGATGAACTTGTCCCATAAAAAAAACAACTATCTCAATTTTTCGTTTTGATTAATTCGGGAAAAATTAATCTCATCGGTTTATTCTCATAGGCTAACCCTGCGGATCTGACCCAGTGTTTATATTTCCCGGAAGCGAAGAACCACTGGGCTATTAAGATGCCGGTGGCCCTAGGGTCTGTTGAGTTCTGATACCGCGCGCATTTCCCCGACGCCCTCTACAGCCCTTCCTTGTACTTTCAGCCCTCACACATTCTCCCTTGCGTTTCATCCTCGCCAAACTTACTCGCGCCCTTATACTCCCCGGTTTCTCCCATTCCATTCAGGATCCCTGTACCAACTACTACTACTACTACTACTGGCGTGTCCTCATTCTCTCTAATTTTGTCCCGAAATGCCTACGGGAGACCTATAGAGAGATCTTTGCATTCCGACCTTTTTGTTATAGGGCACATTACCTCCCTTGGTTTTATTTAAAACTACGCTACGCGACGCGACGCGACGCGCCACGACGCTCTGCAATCCTCGTTTCATTAGGCACCGGAAGAGTTTACCGTTCCGGGTAGTCTCAGACTTATTGGCACTCTGCTCTTGGTTCTCGTATTTTCTTTCTTCTACCTTTCGCCCTTTCCATCTAGGTATGCATGTTATTACGCCGTTCAGTCAAAGATCATTATTTCTCTGAACCTCGGTACATACGAACAAAATTCTGCCGAAGTATATTGAGCGCAGTACTTACACAGGTTAAATAACTGAATGTAAATGAATACAAATCGATGGGTACTTTTCGTTCGTGAATAGCGTCTCGGCGATAGTAAGAAGAGATACTTATCCCCGTCGAATAGCTGTTTTAAAGTTTTCCCAACGCGCTGGTTATAGGTACGGAAAGCGAGAGATCAGCCTCTGGCTGAACCGGAAAACTTTTCTCGATCGTCGCTGCAGTTTGGTGGCATACGATCAATTCCTGTTATTATGCACCGAAGTTAAAGCTACATGGTATGTCTCTCCCTGTATATCATTTTCACAATGATTTCAAGTTTTCCAATAGAACGTATGGGAATGTATGGAAAATTATTAGCCATACAAATATGAGGGGTTGACACAATTATTGCACCGCAAGACCATGCGGGGTAAATCTGGGATCGATACCTAATCTGAGGTAGAAGAAAAAAAGTATTCTGACAAATGAGATCCCGATATCTCCCTAAGGAAAATCTGTGAGTTTTGTTTTGTCCAGTCGCAGAATAATTTCGGTTAGAAACAGCAGCGATGTGGTTGTTCGAGTTCGCGAGCGTCAGAGCAGCAGCGGGGGCGAAAGAGAACGAAAAATGAAATAAAACACTTCCGCTTGTTAAAAGTTTGAAAAGGCAAGTAGGTACTTTGGTATGTTTAAATAAACGTTCGTTTCAATTCAGTTGGTATAAAAAATTGAAAAGAGAAAAAAGAAAAAAGAAAAAAGAAAAAAGAAAGAGAAAAGCTCTTGGTAAGTCGCAGAAATATCCGTCTTTGAAATTGACCTATCCGCTTTGCCGGCCTTCCCCTACGGATTACACGCTTCGATGTGTAAGGGTGAAATGCTTCAACCGGAAGAGGTGACCCCAACCAGAAACCAAATCTGTTATGTGCTAAAAATATCTTTTCATTAACGCATGTCTTCAATTTTGTACGAGCTTTTTTATTCTTTCAAAAAATATATTGATATACCTTTTCTCACATTTTGTTACCTAAATTAGATTTATATTCAGTTGTATATGAAATATATATGTATAATATATATATATAAACATTGACAGATATACGCATGCGTATATCGATGTAGAATACACGCACGAGTGTAGACAGGTGGGTGTATCAATTCCGAAGAAGTCAATAATGTCGGACCAAAAGGGCAAGAGGCTATAGGGCCAGTTATGGGGATGAATTATTGACAGAAACATAAAATATAATGGCGTCCCTAACAGGCTTACCACACTCTGTTGATCCCCATTACCTTTACATAGGTATATAATGTATATATGTGATATGATGAGGGGGTAAAGGAAACCGCGACAAAACATCATCAATTTGTTCTGAAACAGTGCGCAGGTATATCATATACATACTAGGGGTTGAAAATCATCGTTTCTTCAAATCTCACAAATTTTGCGAAACAAAATTCGGAATAGGGCGTAGGCCGTAGGGTATAATATGAGGGGTACACAAGGTACTGGGAAAATAGACTAGAGAAAAAGAGAGAAAATAAAATTACATAAAATAAAGTAAATAAGATAACAGAAAAAGTGTGCAAAACATAGCACCGCTAAGAGAAAACGAGATGGTTTTGTGTGGGAGATGAAGTCGAAGAATTCGCTTAAAATTGTTCCATTCTGAGTTGAAAGCCCGCGGTGATCTTGGCGCTCTAAACTAGAGTTGAATTTTTCCTCGACGTTGATGTAAACTTTTATTTAATTTTGGAGATAAAAATTTTTCTCCCTTTCAACGGATTAATTAATTTAGCAGAAATTCCTGCTAAATTCTCACCGAACTTGGTCTCTTCCCTTTCTCTTATTCCCAAAATTTTTTGTCTTTTTTTTCTATCGTTTGTTATTTCTTTGATTACGAATACGAAAAAGTTTACCGAGAGTTTGTATTTGGTTTATTGATTGATTGATTATTTATTTTTTTTTTTTTTCTACTCGCGTATTACACACTATACACTCGACTATATGTATATAACTACTGCAGCCTTAATTAATCGTTCTTTTACCACGCTTAATTGCCAATTCGTTACGTGTTCAGCCAAAAATCCCTCGGTCTCACTGCCCCGGATCCAATGCTTGACCATTCCAATTAACTGATCGATCAATGCCACTGAATTCAACCTCTCGCGACCTTTCGACTTCTATAAAATACACACTATTTTATACCTCTTTTCATTCTATAACCTTTAGAATCGAAATGAGAGACGAGAAAAATTTATATGGGGTATTCCACGTGAACCGGATCGGTTTTTGGCCGGAGGTCATCGAATTTGACGCCAATGCAGATTCAGATTCCTCGTTACTACATGAGATGCCCCCAACAGTTACAGAGCATGAAACCAATTGGTTAAATTTATATCGATGTCATAATTATACCAAAAATTTAATCACTACATTTTCAACTCCACTTATCCCAGCCATGCATGAACAAAATCATAACTTCCCATAGTGCATTCCACGCGCATAAATGAGCTCTCTCGAAATATGTAGCGCTTCAATTATTTTTGAAATTCTTGAACATGTAAAACTTTGGAAATATGCGATTTCTTTGTTCTTCTGCTTGAAGGGTCTAACCAATTGCCCTGAAATTTTCACCGAAATTACTTCGAGGTGGCACTAAGAAGTGATCAAAATTTCAGCCTCCCGTTTTTCTTCTTTTTTTTTTCCAAAAATCGGCGAAGCATGTAAAACTTGGAAAAAATGTGTTTCCATTTTTTTTCTACTTGACGGGTCATCAAATCGATCGATCAAGCTGTGAGCTTTTTTTTTCAATTATGAATTAGCGATGATGTTTTGTTTGTGACAAATTTTTCCTGCATCACACTCCGACGTGCATACAATATTATTGTGTAAATAATAATTTTTTTTCTCGAGAAATTATCAATGTTATCGTAATAACATTATAGCCACCCGAGTCCGCTCTCATTATTTCTCGTTACGGTTCTGAGCGTGACTGATATGTGCTTAATTATTGTATGATAAATAAATACCTCAAAGCATGGTTTTTTGTACTAAATGAAATTGGATATACCTATATATATCGTATTTAAAATCCGTAAACTTGGGTGAATAGAGGTATCCGAAATTTCTGTTCTTCACAAACGTATAACGTAGTCGTTAAACTTGGAGATCTTTTTTATAAAAGAGACCATACAACAAGTATTTTTCACGTTATAATGATCAGAGATAGAAATACTTTGAGCCAAACATATATTTTACGCAAAATATCTGCAATGATTATTGACGTGTGTATACCTATATAGCGATGTAATTCGTATTGAACGCAACAATTTTTTGCTCGAAATCCAATAGAGCAGTTGAAATCGTTTCATTTAGTACAAGAAAAAAAAAAAAAAACGAAAATAGCCTTTTTGTACCATCTGATAAATGTGTTTCAAATTCAACAATTCCGTCGAATAACAAAACTCGCGAATTTTTGGAATTTTTTTTTTAATTAAATTTTTTTTTTTTAATATCCAGACTGGGATCAAAATAATTGGTTCGAATAGGAACGGATATAAATTCATATGTTTTGTAACGAGCTAATTACAACCATGCAACAGCCCGCGTTTCACTAGTGTGTAAGTGAAACAGCAATAAAATTTGAATATCGCATGACGACGTCCAATTTGTCACTGATTTATAATTTATCACCGATATTATATATATGTGTATATATTTTTTATCAAGTGAAACAATCCGAGTATCTCAATTATGATTTTGGTTGTTGAAAAAACGGCGATATCCAGTCTGTCATCCAATGATTCTCACCTATGTGAACGATACGTTTATTGGATTTAACATAAAATTGAAATTTTCATTACGTGCTCGAAACCATATCTCGAATTTCGAAAAATTTTGAGACCTGTGACCCAATCTACGTGACGTGAAGTCCATAAAATTTGTAATAATTCCTAATCATGTTTGAAACAACAAGTAGCCAGGTGTAAAAAAAAAAAAAAAAAAGTAATAAAAAGAAACAAACTGAGTCAATTGAGTAATTTTCCGAATCGTACCAGCGATTTGTGAAAAAATATTTCCAAGGTGTTTTCTGAATTCGGTCCATACACCACGGATGAGATTCGAGCGTGAGAAGCAGAGCGTTTCTATATACCTTCTGCACATATACGTATATAGGTATGTATAAAGGGTATAGTGAAAACCATTCAACAAATGTAAATTCTAATATCTTGGTTTTACGTTTTTCGATGCGGTTCTACGAATCTTTAATGCATAACGCGTCCATCGTCTGCACGGCAGTGGATTCCAAGAGTCCTTATTCTCAGTTTCTCCGAATACCGGATGTAATCTAAAAATGTAAACCACTGAATGAATTCCCGGTGTACTTCTTCACCCTCTTCCGCTCTTTTTCTCAGCCCCTTTATCGGATCCCAATAGAACACCTATATCTACCTATACGACCTCCCCTCCAGCCCCCGTCTCTCGTCCGTCTCTTACACCCACCTACACACACATACCTATACGCGTTCTTTCAATTATCGGATATACGCTATTTCGAATTCTGAATTCGAGACTCGGAATTCGGGGCGAGTACTTCGAGGAAGGGCCCTCCTGCAGCGGTTGGTGAAATTCACGATAAAAAAAATTCCAAAGTATGAACAAGAAGAAGAATAGACGAAGCTGATACATCATTTTCTCTTCTCATTTTTCATCTCAGATTTGATCCATCGTTAAATTTTTTCGATTTTTTCCTTTCTTTTCAGAAATATCCGAAAAATTCTGTGTTCTACGAATTCAAAGAATTATTTAGAATTTTATTTCGGGAGGAGTTAGCGATACCAGCGTATCTCGGATCCGATGAATAGTCGATAACGCTGCACATATATACGAGACAGGAATATACGAAGGTCGTCTATTTTTGCCGATAATGAAATCGACCAAGTTAGTCGGCTTATCAGTTGTACTATTGACTCTGGTGTGGGCTGGCCGCTAATAATTCACAGTTACGTGCTGTAGTAATGTGTATAATAAGTGAAAAGTGATTTTAAATGATGGTCGAATCAACCGTGTGACTATACAATTCGAAACAATGGAAAAACATGATGACGAAGATGACGCCGCAGGTAATAATTTCACACGAAGTTATGTGTTAATTATTGAGACGTGATTAACTATGGATTTTCCTGAGAATAGCTGAAAGATCGAAATTCGTTGTATGTATATCCCGGAAAAGTGTTTCCGAATGAGAAGAAGAAGAAGAAGAAGAAAGAGGAGAAGCTAGAAGCCGACTGGTTTTAATTAGCTAATTAATTAACTCTAACAGAATCCTGCGCAGAACCTGGAGAACGGCGTGCTTGATACAAATAAATGCCTTTTAATAAACTCATGCCTACTGCGTATACCTAAAATTAATTGAGACAGCTCTCGCCCGGTTTTTTAAACCCATTTATACGACCGGCTAGGGAGTTTAGGTACGTACATACATAGGTATAAAGGGTTGAAAGATATTGTACGCTATACCCGAAATATGTATATCAGTTGTTGTTTCGGGACGAAGAATGAACAAAAATGTGAATAAAAATGTGAAACAATACTCGTTATAGGTTTATAATTTTACATACCCGTTAAATTGGAGAACAAATTATACCATTCAAATATCGGCAACAACTTTCGTATTCCATGACTAGGTTGTGGGTATATGTATACCGAGAGTTAAATATGCATCGGCCGGCCTAGCCTCACGCACGCCGCACGCGACTGTGTTGGCTTCGCCGCAGGGAGGGGGTCGCCAGTTTCACCGTAAACTCTCGGTATATAGACTCAACGATTACCATATTACCTGCCTCCGAGCAATTGATATACTTACTGTTTTTTCTTTAAAGCTAATGAAATATGACTACCGTCCAAGAATGGGGTAAAAATTATTCGCTGTTTTCCTTCAATTAGAGATTCGAATTTATTCGGGAATGATAATTAATGAAAAGAAATTTACACATGTATACGCTTCGGTGAATGAAATCTTAAAACAATCGGTTGGACGTTGGTCATCGAAAATTATATCCATGAAAGAGTAAAGGTTCACACGAGTAGGTCGAAGCTCAGGCCTAATAGCGATGGACGTGTTTAGTTCGATCTGACTCGCAGTTGAATTACCCTCGGGTTATTCCGAACATCTTGATGACAAGATTTCGTGTAGGTTTTGATTCTGAGGTAGAAATAAAAGACGTGTGTGTGTGTGCGTGCGTGTGTTGATAACGTGTCGTGAAAATAAGCGAAAAAATCATCGGTGCGTGTATGCGATTACGAAAAATGTCTTTTTCATATTTTCCAAGGTATTGCTGTGCGAAGGCTTTGTATATTGTTTCGTATATGCCGCACGTATACCCGTATCTATATCTATACCCAGCTACTATCGATTATCGAGAGAAAAGAATTGAAAAGAACCTCGACGGATATAAGATACGTACGATGTACATATTCGCGTTTGAAATTGATGAAAGAGAGTTTAAGACCTGTTCGATACCTCCGTGCACAGCTTTTTGCTTTGGCAAAAATCCTGTGGTTCTATAGATCGTTTTAAGGTTCAATTTTCATAAAAGTAGTCACCGAGCTTTCCACTTGTTATATACGTATATTTCAATGAAAATTGCGATGTACTCGCTTCGGGGATGAGCAGCAGCTATGGGA
The DNA here is from genome assembly GCA_963992785.1 of Tenthredo livida. NCBI lineage: Eukaryota > Metazoa > Arthropoda > Insecta > Hymenoptera > Tenthredinidae > Tenthredo > Tenthredo livida. The sequence goes on from OZ023073.1 coordinate 10,977,147, forward strand.
TATAAAAATCGAAAATTTTTATGACATCAAGCCTTCGTTTTATTTATTTTTTCTTTTCTTTTCTTCTCTTCTTTCTTTCGTCGCATTTCTTTCCCCGCTTTTCCTCGTCGTAAAAGGAAATAAAAGGAGAAAAAAAAAATGTATCTATATTCTATACATAAATAAGGAAAGCTAAGGAGGAAAAAGTGTATTGTGGCTGTCCCGATGCAGGGCGCGGGCGGTCGGCTACCATCCCTAAACCATGCACCCTTCCCGCACCTTGAAACAGTATAAAGGAAGATATAATATGAACCGTTACCCAAAGATATAACCCTCATGTTATTCAAATTTGAAGATAAATCATTCCTGCAGCGGGGCAACGGTAAGCATTTATTCCCATATATGTACTCGGTGCTCGCGTGTGCTACCGATGTATATACGTGTATTCTTCCCATAGTAGATCTTAACCCACAATACGCGGGATACAAGGATGTGTGTATCTCTCCCCACACATATGACATAACACCTCGTATGTAGTATGCACACACGCATGTACATACACATATTTCTATCCATCTATAGATCCGCAACACTTATACTTTTCTATCCAGGTGTATTCCCTGCACAGACGGATGATATTCCGAGTTGGAACCCTTTCACGCTCTATATGGTACATACACCTACATACATAGGTGTATGCCTTACAGGAATTGATCGCGAGGGCGAGGCATATCACCGCACCTTTTTTTTTATTTTTTTTTTTTATGCTGATTATTCAATAACAATAAACTCTCGAGTCGACTCGAGTCGAGTTCACATATGCGGAAGAGAAACCGTGTCGTTTTACCCTCGCGTCCATAGGTGCAGCGGCACAAAAGAGTCTCTCCTGCACACTGCACTGCACTAGTGTGTTCAGTTTTTCCTGGCATAGCTGTATCTGTGGCTTTTAGTCCGCACATGGGTTCTCAGGGGCACAAATTTACACCTACGTATTACCTTTGCCTAAGGGTGTAAGTATTTCGAATTTATATTTCTATGCTGAGTGGTGTGCCGCGGCTATGTGTGAAACGGGTGCAGAAGAAACGGGGAAAATACATACCGCAACTCGTTAAACCGTGCAATTGGAAAAACATCTCTGCGCAGTCATTAACGCGTTGCCAAAGGAGAAACACGGTGTTTGCTTTTTCATTCCCGGATCTTTATGCTTCTCCTGCATACGTATGATATTCGTATGCTGTAGCATTTTTATAACTGTTCCGCAGAGTGCGCACCGCCAAATGATTAACGAATAAATTGGTTTTTTCATTTTGTTTTATTTTTTGTCTTCTTTTTAATTACGAATTTCAAACGTTTAATTATACTCTCCGGGCATATGCTTATTCCGTATAATAAATTCTCATTCAGAGAACAGAAAGCAGATTTGCGCAAAATTTTTCTCGTTTTCTTTATCTTATACTCTTTCGTCAAATTTTGAATTTTTTTTTCATTTCCTTTTCTCTGCCATTTTCGACATTATTTATACAACTATATATGGATGATGAAATTTTGAGAAAAAAAGAGTCGATGGGAAAATTTATAACCGTATACTATATGTTTTTCATGAATTCGAATAATTGATTAATGAATATAATAGTGGATTTCTATATACCTATACCTATATAGTAACTATGAAAAGTTATTCCAGAACCATCCAGTACACATGTATAGTAAAAAATGAAAAAAAAGTAACCCAATTGTTATCTGAGTCGACGATTTTTTTTTCTTTTTTTTTTTATGTAATTATACCACGACGGAAACCGAGGCTTGTTTCCGTTTCATATAATATGATATCTATTATACCCCCATGTCACATGTGAACTGATTTTTGCGAGTAACAGCTGAAGACAGACTCTCGGCCTATCAAACAATCTGCGGAAACATTGTGAGCAGCTCGTTATCATGATTATGGTTTCTATTCAAGTGTGCTAAAATTTCAACAGAAGTTTTATATGTATGGTGGTTCGATTTTGTTTTTTTTTTTTTTTTTTTACAGCTGATTACTTCTATTTTCAGATATCGACGTTCTAATTAGCAAATTGTCTAACTCCATTTTTGTAAATTTTTCAGGCGAGCTAAAAAACGTATGAAGAATGATATTTCTCAACATAACATACAAAAAAATGTCTTTTGAAAAAAAGTGGAGTTAGACACTTTTCTACCGAGAGCATCGATATGATTATAGGAATTACATATTTGAGAATTTTTAGACTTCGTCTTACACAGCTGCAGATTAAGGCTTTATAATTTTTTTGTAATATATTATTAAACGATGTTACTTTTGTCGTGCAGGTGACCATGTGAGACACTTTTTTTTTCATAACGTTTCGATTTGAAATGAAAAAAAAACGACAATAATTAACAATATTTGACGAGGTAATGAATATTGTAAGCGAAGAAAAAAAAATCGAAGTTTAAAAAGTGCAAAAATCGCATGTTAATCAAATGGCAAAAGTATCGTCCTGATGGCACTTGAGGAAAAAATTAAAAATAAAAGAATTTCCTAATTGTTTTTAGGCTGTAAAATAATAATTCGGACCATACCCATAACCCAAGTGACAAAAGTCAATTTGGGAAATAAACGGACACCCTAATGCATGCGAATAATTATTATAGACAATTATTGCGGTACATATTCGGCGTGTTACCTTCAATAACTTATTGTTCAAACACCAGGCGCGCGAACTGACGTCATTATATTATGATATATATATATATATATATATATAGGTGGCACGCGACGACGACGTCCCTGTTAATTAGTAAACGAGAACGCGTTCCGAGTCCGTACCTATTATACGTAGTTATATAGATACAGGGTGATTCAAAATTCGGAAAAATGGCAAAATGGAACTTTCGATCCTAATTTTGACATGGATCAACCCCCCAAGAGATTCGTCACGAATTTTGAATCACCCTGTATGTTTGATATTCAAACAGCCATCTATGGGTGTACATGTACGTATATACGTATAGTATATAACATTAGACTGTACTTTTGAAGTGTTAACGAATTTAGACGCACTTCGCCTTTTAGCCTACATTTTCTTCTGTGTACCTATATAGGTATACGCTATAGTTAATATACCCTATATATATACTCGATTTTGTGACCTGGTTATTACGCCAGCCTGCAGCACCAATTCAACTAATGTAAGCATGAGAGCTTATTGCCCGCGATATCCAACGTTGCGTAATAATTATTATTTATTTCCATCGATTACGCAGATTTGTTCTTTATTTCGTCGTTTTTATACCCTGCACGTATTCAAAGAGCGAACAATTCGGAGTATTGTATTAAATTTCAGTATATATGTACTCGAAGAGGAAGTCCCTTCGAATTTGAAATCTGTGAATCAGTAGGCAAAAAAAATTTATTCTCTACCGAGTCAATAAATTTCTACTTTAGAAAGTAGGAAATGAAATAAAAAATAACCGTCTCGAACGGAGATAAAAAATATTTTGGCACATATACGTATAGCCACCGTGCAGCTCACTTTATTCATATTAAATTTCCTTCCATTTCGGCCGAAGAAAATCGCCAAGAATAGGCGCTAAAATGTGAGTGAAAAAAATTCTTCAGACTATACGCTACCCCTCGCAGCTATTATATTATGTATATTGTATCACGTCTATATGACGTAATATACATGTATACACAAATACAAATACTTGAGATAACTGGAAAGACGTAGTCTGAATTTTCAGTCATTTTTTTATTCATTTTTTGTTACTCTTATTTCTCGTTTTCCAGGCAACGGTATGGACGCCGAGGCAGCCCTCTTGGACGCGTCGCCAACGCTGTCAGTAATTTCTTCCCCGGATTTAACGGAGTCCACATATCCTGGTACCGGTTCGATATTCTCACCAGATTCGCCGAGGGTTACTCAGGTGTATAAAAAAATTCATGAAGAAAATTTGACGCCGAGACCAACCCCGCGACATCCGCCACCTCCGAATAAGCCGAAGCTTAGAATACGAATTCCGTATTTGATGATATGCGTGAGCATAATCGAGGTGAGACGCACTTACACGTATTAAACCTATGTGGGTATGTGACATGGGATATCGGGGAAAGAACGATAGTCGGGGAATAAAAGTCGCGCGAAATACATTAGACGATAACAATTAACCCTCGATAACCGCGAAAAACTCAGGTACGATGCGGATAAGCTACCCGGTCCCACTTAACGGCAGGTTTAAACCTAATTTGCAAGTAAGATTCACCGCCATGGACCATGAATAACAAGTGAATAACGCCCCGTGAAAGGATAGAGTAGGTAGGTAGGGGTAGGTATACCGAGAGTTTTCGGTGAAACTGGCGACCCCCTCCCTGCGGCGAAACTAACACAGGACGCGTGCCAGTTTCACCGAGAACTCTCGGTACGTATTGTATATAGTATTCTATATAGAATCCCACTCTGCTTGTTTCTATTCGCTGTATAGATATCCAAGGTAGGTACTGAAGGTTTTGGGAAAATGGGTTGAATAACGCGGTCGGGTTTTACGGGGATTAAAGTAATCGGAGATTTCTTATCCAAATTCGATACAGCGATGCTCCTCGTAATGCGAGATGATCTGCGTGCAGCAGGACGATGATATTATAATGTAATTTAGATAGTCGTTCGGTACGAATGCCAGAAAGCTTCGTGAGTTCGCGAAGCTGTTAACAGCCAATACTTATGCCACGATAAAGTTAGCCGCAGTCTGAAAGCCTCGGATACCTACCCACCTACATACATACCTATGTACCTACACGGAGAGAAATGTACAGCAAATGGTACTAGGCTCTCCGAAGAGCATAGATGTTACAACTGTGGGAGCCAGGTAATAATTACTATGTAGCACAGTATCGAAAAATTCCGCCTGACGTCGCTTCAAATGTTGAGTGAATATAACTTCGCGAGAATGTCATTATAGCTATGCCAGCACGGTAGATATTACCATGCTGCATCATGTGAATGAACATTAAAAAAAGTACTTAGTTCTGTTGTGATTAGTTAAAAGATCTATATTCGTGGGGAATGAATGCATGGTTAAGTAATTCGAAAAGTAAATGAATAGAATAAATTTCTATTTGAAAACTGACGATTTGTAAATGAACAATAATTTAGGTTAATAATTTAAGACATTATTACGAATTATTTATGTAAATAATTGTGACAAATAATTAAAAAAATGGAAATATTATTATTATTATTTTTTTTTAACTTTGATTTAAAAATATTTATATTCTAATTACCGGCGTCGGTGCGTTACATCGAATAGTCACACAACCTTAAACTGACACATGTGTCACACGCTCTGCGCCACTCGGCGCTGTGTCTGGTGGCGCTCACATCGTTCCAAGGTAGCACGAACTACTCAGCATGGTAAATATTACTATGCTGCACAGAACTTTGCCAATAGAATAAAAGTAAAAATTACGTGAAATTAAGTTCCGGGCAACATGGGACTAACAACACTAAAACTAGTAGAATTTACCATGTGACATATTGATATTTCCAACGTTTTTTTTTTCACGGACTGAATACCAGGTAGCATGGTAATATCTACCATGTTCTTCCACGTGCAAAGCAACATTTACTGTACATTTCTCTCCGTGTACTGCAGCCGGTATAAACGTATAAACTTGAAACCAGGACCGGTAAATGAGCTCCTAATTCGCAAAGGCGGACAAACTCTTCGCGTTCATATATATATATATATATATATAAATGTGTATGAAATTGCAATTGCAATTGCACAGAACAGCCCTAGCCGGGGCGAGCTTTACACAGATGTAGGAAACAAAAATATATACCTATAGCGAATAGAATGTGTGGAAATTTAACTTAATAATAACAAGAAAACTCGACACAGCCGCAAGGCAATAGACATGTAATAGGTATACCTATAGTAGTCAGTAGATACAGAAATCGCGAAACGACCATGATATTTTCCAGACGCTGCTCTAAATCTGTCTATTTTTCAATATTTCTTGGCTCAATTCCCGACGGACTGTTAGGTACTCCAACGGCTAATATAAAATATAGATCAACTTCTTCGGTGCTATTTTATCCTCTACGATTCACAACGATATCATGCGTAACACGTTCGAAAGAATATGCGATAATATGTATAGAAAAATGAATTTATGTGAATCGGTAATATCGATGAATCGATTGGGTTGGATTCAGTGCAAGTTAATATAGGCGCGTTTGATCCTTGATTTTTAATCTGGAATTGAAATTTTTACCATATTTTTGTAAAACAAATGTTTGCAAAGATCGGGGACCACATATCAAATTTGGAATCTTAAACCTCGGACTGTGAATCAACAGCCCGGAAAATTCCTGAACACAAAGTTCCGCGAAAATCTTATGAAAGGTGAAGTGTACGGATCGGAGGGTATAGACACATATTCAGATTTGATGAATTACGAATTTGGCACGTTTTGCAAATTCGGTTAAAGGGATAAAATTATTCAAAGAAATTCAATCACTCGCATAATTCTTTTCTTTTCTTCGTTTCGTTCGTCGAAGTCGAAGTTTCCCGTTTTAGAACTTTAAGGGAAGAAGAAGTGAAGAAAAAGAAATTGCACTTGATTCGCCTTCGGTTCCTTTATGCGCATTTGAAAGAAAAAAAAAAAAATTTCAAACGTGGTTGGGATCCGGCCCGAATTTACCCTAACAAAACTACAGCCTCTACCCCCATTCAGTTGGATTGTTTGCCCTTAGGGGCATCCCGTCTTTGAGAGTAGTGGGAAGGGTCCTTTCGTCGGAATCTTTAGCGTTCAAAGAGGAGTGTTTCGTGACGGATGACCCCGGTCAAATTTGTTAAAGGCTACCGGAAGTCACTTACGCGAACGGTGCCAGAGCTTCAGGAGAAAACTCATCAACCTGATTTACTCGACTATTCTGGAAAGCCGATATTACTGTAGCGTCGCGACGCCCCGCGGTACCAGCTTTCCTAGTCGACTGTGAAGTAGAACAGTCCGGGTGTGTCTATACTCGTTGAAAAGAACGGGTAAAAACCAAAAAAAGGAAGAAAATCAGAAGATAGAAAAAAATAAAAATAAATAAAAAAAGCACCAAGAGATAGAAAAAAGAACAAAAAACTTCTCCACGTATTTACCCAACGAACAATAACGGCTGTTACTTTAATCACTGGCTAAAACCACACCGTTAATCCTGCATATCGCATCGCGGGGTATAATCCTCACTTCGTCGGATAAAGAGCACTTTTCTGCTTTCAATTCCTACTGCAGGCCACCACCTACTACCTACCTATCTACCTGGTACCTACATACTCCCTTTCTTCGAGTATAATCGATGCTTTGTTTTCTAACACTTCAGATATCCGTACACTGCTTAGGAGACGAAGCCGTGCTCCGACGATGGCTAGTATACGATCCTCGACAGCGTGTTCAAGCCTGGAGATTCGCTTCCTACATGCTACTGCACTCGAACATACTGCATTTATCACTCAACGTTGTGATACAACTTGTCCTTGCTGCACCGCTTGAGGTATGACTGATCGTTTTATCACAATTTAATATCAACCTGATGGAAATATATTTTGAAAAATGACTGGATACTTAATTGGATACATACATTACATATTTTCAAAGTCTGACCTGAGATTCAAAAAGTGAATCTAGTTCTCATAACGTGATCCGAAAATGAGAAATTTTTGCGGATTTTTGAACTTGTAAAAAAAAAAAAGAAAAAATTTTCAGCAAAATCTATTATATGGAACCGCGTGGACATCCCACGCGATCCTAATATACCCTGTATTGGAAGTCTTCGGACAGTCTGCATTCAATCATGTCTCGCGTTGATAGCGTCTAAATGAAGTTTTTAAGAATTTTTACGAAGGCCATAAATTTATCTCGATGAGAGACCGAATAGATTACGGAATTACACACTGGAATTCGCTCTGTCTATTCATTGCATAATTTCTATTACATTAAGTCAATACGCGGTTCGAGATTGTGGGTATACTGTGCACCTAGATTCGTATAATACAGAACTATATATTCGATCATGAAATTTGAACCATGTTAAGCATGCAATGAATATTCGAAGAGCCATGCAGTAGCAATATGCGGGTTTACTGCAGCACAGTTCTGTATCATGTTCAGCTCGCTGATAAATATTTTCTTGCTAAACCGCTGTATTAGTGTTTCGAATTTTTAACAAAATTCTGAAACGTTTCTTAGTTTTTATTTTATCTATTCATACCGCATACCAGCCTTTTTTAGTTTTAAGTTACGCAAGTTGAATGATTAGGAAACAGCTGTGCGGTACAAATCTCGGACTGGAATTTCTTCGGAATTCCACGCCGTTTTGACCAGTGTCCAATCTCCGTTCCAGTTTTTGTATAGCTCGAATTTTTGTGGGATTTTTTGAGAAATATGTGGATGGAATAGATGTAGGTTCAATAAATCGCGCAGCTACCGTAATGCTTTTGGATTCTATACCATGCAGCTGGTGGAGCGCGAGAAGAAAAAAGAAAAAAGAAAAAATATATCAAGATCGAGAATTGAACAGAGCTCTGAGCGTTGGAAACCCCTTATGTCTACACCTCGACTTCCGCACAGAGCTTTGGTTAGAGCTTAGACACGTCAAGGGAGATGAGGCCTTGGACGTATGTACGTAGCGATCTCTCAGAGGAAATCGAGCTAAATCGCGAATCAAAGTCCCTTGGCAGGTCGTGAAAGGTGCTGAGGGGATATTTACAGGTGACTTTAGATTCGCGAAATTTAATCTCAGGATCAGACTATCGCGACTGATTGCGAGAGATCAAGTTGAAGTGGGTATTGTCTAGGTATAGATATATCGGGATAAGCATGAGAGGTTCCACTCTCAGAATGGAGATAATCAAGGATCGAGCTTACGCGGTTCCGCAACCTCTTATACCTAGATAGGAACTCCGCTTTGCTTTGGTAGGGAAATAAAAAAAAAAATAAAAAAAAAACCCAAAGGCTACACGAGTGTAAGGAGGCAAAAATTTGAATTGAAAATTTCGTGTCGCTGAATTATTCATGCGTTGATGTTTGATGAAAATTAAATTGAAAATCATGTTAAGGTATAACTGGACGGATAATCAGAAATCGCCAAAATTTGTTAAAATTTCATGAATGATATGGCTTGATAGAATAATGATACATTAATTATTTCAGAATTTTACACTACATAATTTAGTAGTTATGGATTTTTGAAATCTACGAATTCACCCCTAATAACTGGATGGATAATCAAAAATCGCCAAAATTCTTTCAAATTTTATGAATGATAGTTCTTGATGGAATAATGATACATTAATTATCTCAGAATTTTACACTACATAATTTAGTAGTTATGGATTTTTGAAATCTACGAATTCAACCCTAATTTTGTAAGATTTCGCTTCAATTGATACTAAAAAATTGCAAATCAACACTCATAAGTGTTCATGCATGACTAATTTAGCTATTTGTGAGGCCAAACATCCACTATATGATCGAGACCTGTGAATACAAGATTTGCCCATTTTTGGACTAACTTTTTCATCTGACCGTCCATCCAGTTATGCCTTAACTCAAATCGCACGTCTTATTTCATCACTTTCTTACGGTTCGCACATATGGCGTCAGTATTTTACAGACAACTAAATACTTTCGTTAAATAGTTGTGAAAATCTTTTTCGAATTCAATCTGCCCTGCAGGTGGAACAAGGGTGGCTAGGGGTTGCGGCCGTCTACCTTGGCGGAGGCATATGTGGTGCCCTGGGAGCTTCTTTGCTTCAGCCTAGTCTCTATCTTGTCGGAGCTTCAGCCGGTGTTTACGCTCTTCTTACGAGTCATCTCGCTCATTTGTATCTGGTAAGTCCTATTATCCCTCATCCCTTATATCCTAAATCTTTACGCGTATAGCTGTCCCGGAAAAACCGCAGCAATCACCTTTCAAGGATCAAACCACGCGGCCAAAATCGCGTCAGATTTGTCGATGAAGCTCTTATCGTGTGGGTACCACCTACCTACCTACATCGGGAAATTTTCAAGCTCTCAAAAAACTTGGAAATTATTTTCTGTTCTTTTTTTCTTTTCTTTTTTCCGCAGTGCTTTCACGTTGATGATTATTATTAGCATGGAGAATGTTGTTTGGTTTTGATTGAATATTCTAGAGCTCTGAAATTTCGCTTTATACTGCAATACGCGCTCCAAACCTCGGAAACTTGAAGTAAAGTGTTTGACCCAGTTTTTTCTCCTTTTATTTAGTGAAAACCTGGAGCCTGTTATATATTCACCGGATTTTACAAACGGAGTTAAATACGAGCTGGGTAAAGAAAAAAACAAAAAACAAAAAACAATATATTATTTTCGTTCTTTTCAAATGAAGGGTGAAAAATTTCGTTGTTTAATTAATTTTCGGCGATAAATCGAATCAACGCTTTAAAACAAACGAACAAACTAAAAAATTCTACTTCATTTCATCCACGTAATATATTATACATCGTATATTTATTGTATTCTTGGCTCGCAATACGCGTCTCTGCCAGCTCCGCGAGGTCAGAGATTTCGTTGAAATATTTTACTTATTGCCTAGCTCTGTAGCGATCGAAAGAGACCCGGAGGCTGTGATTTATATTGCTATAGGCTAGACATCCTCGCGATTTCTTTACAGTTTTGCCCTCAATATAGGGTGGACCGAGAGCGAGCCAAAGTTCGCGTAAAATCTCCCGCAAACGGTCACCCTGTCACGTAAATCTCTCTCGCTCGAGAACGAAATCTAGAAAAAAGGTCGCAAGAAAGAAAGAAAGAAAGAAAGAAAGAAAACGAAAAGGAAAAAAATAAAAGAACGAATTTATGCAAAAAACTGTTTGCGAGGCAATTTTTTTTGTTCCCCTCATATTTTTTTTTCTCTCTCTCTCTCTCTTTCTCTTTCTCTTTTTTCAGTTTCAACTCTGTACTCTTGATAATTAATCACTTGTTTACAGCTTGGGTGTCGCCCGTGTTCGACCATTAACTCGAAAAAGGGCGAGAGAAATTCTTTTGATTTTTTATACTTTTTACGACGTGCCTGTTTTTTTTTTGTTTTTTGTTTCTCTTTTTGTTGCGTTGTTGTTGTTTGTATGTCTACTCTGCCACTCCGCATCCGTTCATTTCGAATTCGAATGAACACCTCGGCGTCTGATCAGGAAATTTAAAAACGTAAATTTCGGTGTAAAAAAATAAAACGAAAGTTTTGCGCGTCATGAAAAGTTTGAAAATTTATTTGAAAAAAATCGTTTCAGTGCCACGGCGAACTTCGGTATGCCGGGTGGCGGCTGGGGGCAGTTCTTCTGCTTGCTGGGGCCGATGTAGCATCACTTCCTGTTCCGGCGCTTTTGGGGTGCGGAAGAGTCGGTTGGGCAGCCCACGTGGCTGGGGCATTGGCCGGTCCTCTCCTGGGGCTTGCGATATTCCCAAATCAAAGCAAGAAGGATTCTAGAGGTCGAAAGTTTGTACGTTTCGTACGTTTTTTGGCGGGTATTGGCGTCCTACTTCTGATAGTCGGTGCTATCCTGGGAAATATTTACCTGATCGCTTTACCCCAACAGAGAAAACCCTCCTGACAAAGAACCGAGTTGTTCGTGAAATTCTGCAAACGGTCATTTCTAATCGTTAAGATAAGAGAGGCTGCTCACGCGGTTTACGAGTAGGTATTGAACAACGCGGAATGGATAAATGAATAGATAAATGAAAGAAAAAAGGAAAAGAAAGAGAACTTTATTAAGGAAAGTACATAGATATTTAAGACAATTTTTACCCCGAATCATTATAACATTATTGCCAGTGTACTTTATAATATGAGCGCAATGCTATCCGCAGAACTATATAATTCGACGCTGCTTACGAAGACTAGCACGTTTCAGATTTCTTACGAAAACCAGCACGTTTCGGCTTCTCACGAAGACTAGCATGTTTCGGCTTTTGCCGCGCAAGCTAGCACGTTTCGGATCTCACCGCGAAGACTAGCACGTTTCGATATTCACCACGAAGACTAGCACGTTTCAGTTATCACCGCGAAAACCACCATGCTTTGATTATTGTAACAAGGATTTTCTGAAGATTTGTGCGGTGTGCGATGGTCGAAATGAAAGTCAATTTGCGGATGTAGAAGTGCGTTTTTTGCATCAAAATAAACTTATGAATATTATCGAAATTGTGTTGTCGTGGAGGGATTGGAAAAGTTGACGCTGTTTTCACAGGTTCTTTACAGATGTTTTAAATTTCTGATTGATTCATTATGGAGCACCCGAAAAAATTATTCGAACATTTGTTGAATAACTTCAATATGTCGTTTGTAAATTTTACAGTACACAGTTAGAGAATGATAAACTGTTGCAAAATAGAAATAATATTCGTTTCAGTTCGACCAACATACTAGTCATCGCGGCGAAATCCGAAACGTGCTAGTCTTCGTGGTAAATATCGAAACGTGCTAGTTTTCGTAAGAAATCTGAACCGTGCTAGTCTTCGTAAGCAGCGTCGATATATACTAATATATAATATTATAGAAAATCGAAGAAATTTTTCGATATATACTTTCAGGAATGTATGTGTGTTCATTTTTCATTCAGTAAAAATGTTACCAGACATTATAATTGCGTGTGCATGCGTATTATTAAAACGTTATCTGTGGCATACCTAGGTACTGCTTAGACTAATTATTTAGCCCTAATCGCAATCGTACTTGCGATTGAAAATGAGGAGGAGCAGCTCTCTATTCAACGATGCGGGATAAATTCGGGGGAAAGGACAAAAATCTTTCAGACTTTTGGTGAAGAACTTTTGAAAAGCTCGGAGAATTCCGAATTGATTGATGTTACAGGAAAAACATTTTAATACTCCATCAAGTGCAACATGGTTTTTTTCCTCACGACGGATTTTCGTTTTTGAGTCGCGTATACGTCGAACATTCTTTGTGTTTTTCCAGAGTTTCGATATATATATACCTATGTCTAGATAGATGTCACTCGATGAACTGAAAAGTTTACCACATAATAATTAAAGCTCGTTCGATGCAAAATTCTTCAAGCTATTTTCAACGGTTCTTCACCGGAGTCTGTGAGACATTTTTTTTCTTTTTTATTTCTATGAGCTGCCAAGTGCCAAGTGCCAAGTGCCAACTGCAACGACGACAAACGTGGTATAATGGATCTTAACGTAACGGTATACTTATTATAAACGGATATAATAACTTAATCATAATCCAACGTACGTTACGTTATAAAATACTAAGTTAATTATTCTTCCATTTCAACATTTCAAACTCAAAGAAAAAAAAAATCTGTGGCAAAGAAGCACTTTTATACCAGCGACTCGAGTCTCGCGGTTAGAATCTCAATTAATTAACGTATACAGTTACAGGTATCTACCTATACATATACATATATATATATATATATGTATATATATATATGTATGGGGTATTCTCTTAGGGGATCGAGATATATGTGTAAAGAACACGTGCTACAGAGTTGAACTTTTTATCAATATAGGTATACATGCATACATGCATACCTACATATATGCATAATAGTATGTATCTATAAGGTATGATGAAAAAATATAGGTCACTGCCGATTTCAATCCATTAAGAAAAGAATAAGAAAGAAAAAAGAACCTATTTACGCATTAATCCGTAAATTAAAAATCTACTAATTACTTACCCTGCAGTATACAACTTATATGTTGCGGTTCTATTAGAAAAATAATCATCGTTGTCACTCGATTCATAGAATTGAAAAAATATTTTCATTAGAATTTTTCAACAGCATATGTATAATATATACCTATAGATATGAACGATCGCAACTATTGATTCGTTAATTCGACTTTTTACATTATAGAAATCGAAGAGGATTTAGCATTATAATATATACTAGCGTGGACGTTAAATTCCATCTTTAGAAGTGAAGCCCCACAGTTTGAAGGAAAAAAAAAAAGAAAAATTTTGGTCCCAAAACTGAGTTTCTGAAATGAAGTTAACACGTGCCGGTAGGGTCTCAAAGTTTCCCATTTAAAATACATGCATTTTTACGGATCTCAGTTCAAAAATGCACTGTGAAGCTAATTTCATTCCGAAAAATCCTAAACTATGTGAAGGTATCAGGTATGTGCTACTACATGAGGAAAAATCAAAGATATCATACCGTTGAATCTAATCATGATTCCACTCCGAACTAAAATTCTCTACATCGATTTCACGGCCTGAAATTCTAATTTTCAGTAAGTATTCTGCGGATGAAAATTCTATGACGATTTGAATATCATTTCTGGAGTCAAATTTCTCGAGGAATTCAGGGGAACCAATAAAAAAAACTCTACTCTCAATATTTACTGAGGTATATCGATTTTTATGGGAAAAAAACTGGTGAAAATTGAATTTTTTGATGTATTTCTCACTCAAGATTGAAAGAAAAAGAGAATTTCAGTTTGGAGTGGAATCATGATCACATTGATTTTTCCTCATGTAGTACCTATAGTACACATACTTGAAACCTTCACATAGTTTAGGATTTTTTAAAATAAAATTGGCCTCACGGTGCATTTTTGAATTGAGATCCGTAAAAATGCACGTGTTTCAATGGGGAAACTTTGAGACTTTACCGGCACGTGTTAACTTCATTTCAGAAACTTCGTTTTGGGACCAAAATTTATCTTTTTCTTTTACCTTCAAACTGTGGGGCTTCACTCCTCAAGATAGAATTTAATGTCCACCCTAATATATATGTATGTATATACATTATTATTATCATTATTATATATATATATATATATATATAATATATATGTATAGGTATAATAATACTATATATATTATATATATATATATATATATATATATATATATAGACAATTCAATTATACGCGGTGTTTTAGAATTCTAGATTATATATATTGTGGCTTGTGCTGCAAGAGGCTTGGCGCACGTTGGATAAGCGTATATATATTGGGCATTGTTCATTGTACCGGATTAAACCAAGCCAAAGTGAAATACGTAATCAATTAGGGACAACTACTATACCTTCGTTAGCAAAGTAACTAGAGGCAATTGTCGTTGTCCTATAATAAACAATGAAATGTTGTTCTATAAGTCCTAACCGCGTGCGTCTGTGTTAGTATCTATATATATATATATATACATATGGGGAAATCCACGCCAACTCGACCAGTGTTAGACCCGGACCAAAATTTCAAAATTCCGAATTGAGTGAAAAAATTCAAAAAAATATGTATAAAAAATTCTTTCAACATTTTTGAAAATGGGAGACTATTCTATGCCATCCACGGTCTTTTGTGGAATTTTCTTAAAATTTTCAATCAACTTCAAAAATTCATAAATAATAAACGTACGGCTTGATAAAGATGTCTAAAAAAAAAAAAAAAAACCTCAAATGATTTCGAGATGGTCGAGGTTTAAAACTGATCGAGTTGGCGTGGAATGCCCCATATAATATATATAAATATATAACGTATGTATACCTAAATTAATTTATAATATAAATAATTAATTCAATTATCAAATAAACTGGCTGTGATTATTTAAGTGTTATCGTCAATATAATATTGTATTATTGTATATAGGTAGTATAACTAATTAATTAATTAATTAATTAATAATAATAATAATAATAATAATAATAATAATTAAATATCATAATCTATGTAACACACGATCGATATATATACACATTATGTTCATTATGTACCTAAAAAAACTGATTAAAAAAAAAAAAAAAAAACCCATACGAAAACGAGAGAAAAAAATAAATAAAAGAAAATTAACCACAATCGCATACGTGGGGGGAATAAACGTATTATAGGTATGAAAAAATCTCGTCAACTATAAATTTTATATATCGTAAATCCGATCCCCGATCCTATTTCTAATATATACATATGTAGGTATACTTATTCACTCTATACGCAGAAAAAAGAAAGAAGAAGAAAGAAGAAGAAAAAGAAAGAATAAGAAGAAAGAAAAAACCGAGATACTTTTTTAAACGAATAATAAAATCACACCTGGATATTGAAAGTTGAAGAAAACTCGGAATAGGCGAAAGGATTTGTGTGTAGGCTCTGCCGTTTATGGCTCCCTGAGCTTTATTAAAGCTTTTCCGAGCTTAAGGTGGCAAGTATATTGCATGTTGGTGTATACACATACCTAGTAGGTAGGTATGTATGAACGTAGGTGTGTATATGTATTTTTATACTTATCTGAACGATACGCGTATACCTTTGTTATAACGCAGTAGCTATAAGACAGGTGTGAGATAAAATAAAGGGTGCCTCGAAGTGGGTTAATAAGATCGCGATTTGGTCCGCTAAGTCCTGTCTTGCCACCGGGATAAGAAGTAGAGTATAAGAATAAACAAGAATGTAAGGCGTCGGTGCGGTACAGTGGAAAGCTTCTGCAGGGTACTAGAACCAGGGATGGAGATTGAGATGGGGATGGGGATGGGGATGGGATGAGGATGGGGTGAGAAATATGAAAGAAAAGGGTGTAGTGTGGGATAAAAGTAAAAGTAAGGTAACAGCCGCGTAGTAAGAGAGATATTATAAACGTTTATTGTCGATCGTATATTAGGGTGCCTTTTACCGTTTTCCACTGAAACCAGACGGCACCGAGCTTTTATCCCTTCGCCATTTTTGTCCGCTCTTTCGCTATTTCCTGCAACCTGTATCCGAAAGAGAAGGTGATAAATGAGATAAGATGGGAAGTTTGATTTTGACTTTGAGAAAAGGTAAAGAAAAAAGACAAAAGTGCAATGCTGATATTCCGTATAAAGTTACAATATCGTATTATCATATGATTATAAAAAAAAAAATATATGTATGTGGGGTATTCCACGTGAACCGGATCGGTTTTTGGCCGGAGGTCATCGAATTTGACGCCAATGCAGATTCAGATTCCTCGTTACTACATGAGATGTCCCCAACAGTTACAGAGCATGAAACCAATTGGTTAAATTTATATCGCTGTCATAATTATACCAAAAATTTTATCACTACATTTTCAACTCCACTTATCTCAGCCATGCATGAACAAAATCATAACTTCCCATAGTGCTTTCTACGCGCATAAATGAGCTCTTTCGAAATATGTAGCACTTCAATTATTTTTGAAATTCTTAAACATGTAAAACTTTGGAAATATGCGATTTCTTTGTTCTTCTACTTGAAGGGTCTAACCAATTTCCCTGAAATTTTCACCGAAATTACTCCGAGGTGGCACTAAGAAGTGATCAAAATTTCAGCCTCCCGTTTTTCTTCTTTTTTTTTCCAAAAATCGGCGAAGCATGTAAAACTTGGGAAAAATGTGTTTCCATTTTTTTTCTACTTGAAGGGTCTAATGGATTGCCTTGAAATTTTCAACGAAATTACTTCGAAGTGCCACGAAGAAGTGATAAAATTTCCAGCCTACCGTTTTTTCCTTTTATTTTTGCCAAAAACCGATCCGGTTCACGTGGAATACCCCATATTATTTATATTATCTGGGTGATATTTAAGCTCTGTGCTTCTTTTTTTCTGTTTCTATTTTTTATTTTTTTCTCCTGTGACGGGGGTTTCATGATCAACGATTAGTTATTACATTAATAATTAGTATGTATAATATTGTAGGTACTCGTTATTAATCGGTAGGATATAATTAAAGGTATAGGTACATACATTAGTTCATATTGTACTATATATTTATATTATATATACTATTGCTGAATTTTGTATAGTTTGTTATCGTATTATAATAATAATTACGTGCAAACTTTATGTAGATGGAAAACAAAAATTTCATTAGCTACGTAACATTGATTACTATTGAGATCGTTATTTAAATTATATCAATATCCATTCAAGACTATATACCGAGCAAAATAAATCTACAAATACATAAATCGTAAACTAAAATAATAAAATATTATCTCACCGGTTATCGGTACCTAATTTGATGATAATTTCTTTTTCACTAATGTCAGAGAAGAGTCAGAAGATTATTCAATGCCTATAAAGATGATAGAAATCATGGAAGTCACAAAGTCCATTTCGTCAGGGACCATCGTTTCGAAGTCAGTCACTGCAGAGTCGTTTTGCAGATATAAAAATTAGTTTTCAATTCAAATCGAAAATGGTATTCGAAGCTATTATTTAGATTGTTTTTTGCTCGATAAATTTCGTTCGTATTCTCACAAATATTTGAATCACCTCTCACTCAAATGAGAAGAGATTCGTCTAAGATTAAACTTACGTCTAAATACCTCTAACGCGATAATTAAATATAGTAATTAGAAAGTTTATCGGGACGGTATAATTTCACCGTATAAAATTAGTGAACGTGATTTATAGTTTTTCTTTTTTTTCTTTTCTGTTTTTTTTTTTTTTGATTTTTATCGGGGAACCAAAATCCCCAAAATTCAAGCACCAATGTTTTTTAAAAGTGTGACAAAATCCTCATAGTCACACGTATGAAAGAATAAAATAAAAAAATCAGCATTTGTCACGAAGGTTTGAAAAAATCACATAAATATATTTTCCTCAAGTGATGACGAGGCAGCTAGAGGATAACACTAATGATAAAAATAAAATTAAAAATAAAGATAAAAAATAAAAAGCGAAATCTATGAATTAAGAATCACGCGTTGTTCCAAGCATCATCCTATGGCAAGTCAGCTGGCAATCGAGGAGTATAAAATTTCTAAAAAATATGTGAGTATAAAATTACTATAAAAAATAAAAAAAAATAAAAAATCTATCAACAGGAAAGCTTCTTGCACTGAACCCCGATCTCTGTGCATCTGCACTCTAGACAAGGTCCTGATAATTCTGTAATAATCCTTCCAACGCGATACATTCTCCCATAAATATTGCACCCTGCTAATTTCAGGAGACCACCAACTACGGTAGGGGTGGGTTTCGATGTTGTTGACTTCACAGGTCTGATGGTGGGAGTTTCCTTGGTCTCCAACGATGTTGAAGACGTCCTGACTGTCGTAGAGGTTGATGAATCACTACCAACCGATAATCTAGTCGGGGTTTCGGACGTTGAAGAGTCAACTTCTTCCGCAGGGATCTGTACGACTGATTTTTCTGTCGTTATTCCAGAAAGCAGGACATCCAATACGTGGTCAAACGAGTATGACGAGTCGTTAGAATCTTCCTGACTCGATTCAGCTTCAGTTTTCCCAACTCCTGGTTCTGTTAAGGTGATTTCCGTGGTCGATAGATTTAATCTAGACCCTGTCTCGTGCACAGATTGATTAACACTTCGATCATTATCTTCCTGGCCAAATCCAAGGCTCGTAAAGTTCTGCAGTACGGTATCGGAGGTGATAATATCGCCGGAAGTTTCCTTGTCGTAAGAAAACTGGGCGAATCCACCGTCCTTTTCGTACTCCGAATCTTTGCTGCCAGTCGTTTGCGAGAAGGTAGGAAAATTCTGACCAAAATTGTAGCTGTCTTCGTTGGTTGAAATCGACGGGCCCGTGACCACCAGACCTTCGTCCTGACGTCTGTTAATCTGATTCCGATAATTGTACAGCGATGAATGAACATCCGGTTTAAAGTCACCATTCTGGTTCCCAGGATTTGATTTCACGCCGTTTGACATCGGCGTCGTTGGTCCAGGGGTGGATATTCCGCGCTCAACTAGGTACGGTATCATGTCCTCGATCAGTGAGGGTAAATCGGGGGCTGGCTCCGTCTTAATAACGTCACGAAAAGGATCCGGAGTGACTATTCCATCCGATGAAGTAACCGGCTGACGTTGAGCGGGTGCTGTGGCGTCTGCACGGTCCAGTACCATAGTCGGTGACTCTGCAGTATCGACTATAATCCACAAATCAAAACCGTATATACGACGTCATATTCGTGGGCGAATCTCATTTCGGATTTAAGACATGATATGATAAATCGTGAATGATATTTCATGCGATCGAAATAAACCGAACGAAATATATTCAGCGAAGGATATGCAGTACCCAATAAATATAGGCGGACACTTATAGACCCATAATAAAGTTGGATTGACTTACTGCAAATGATTTTACCGCAGCATCCATCATCACCGTTCACTATACTGCAGCCAATTTTTAAAGGTGGACATTTCTCGTCAGAGCATACAACTTCGCCGTAGTAGCACATGCATATTACGCAGAGTCCGCTGTTGGGGATGAATTCTCCGTGGTGATATTGCCTCGTTTCGAATCGACAGCCGGTCATCAAGCCTTTGGGGGGATCAGAGTAATGATTATGCGAATTAGTTCGGGAAAGGAAATGGCATGAAGATTCTTTGAGAAATGGAAGAGCTGGAGCTGATCAAGTATGGGGGCAATTCTCACCATCCTCTTTTATTTTCGGATTGGTGATGTCTGCGGGAACTACGGTTACGCCGGTGCCAATTTCCAAGCTTAGATCGGTCGAGTGATAGGATGCTTCGAAATAGGGTGGATCTCTGGGAACGAATCCGCCTGTGAAATGCTTAGCGTTAGACCTAGCATTGGATTACTCCATCACGACGGAGCCACCATTTCGCCTTGATCCCGTAACCCTATCTACCTCCACCCAGTTTATCCACATATATATGTATAATATATACATTTACAGGGTACACCATATCGGCTTGACTCTGGCTCGATTCAAAAACCGACAATCATTGTAAAAAGAAAAAAGAAGAAAAAAGAAACAAAATCGGAGATATATAATTCTTCGGAGACAGCCCCAGTCGCAATAGAGAGTCGAGTTTGATCCTCTAAAACCTCAATTTCTACTCCGACTCGGAAAGTGAGGTTTTCAGCTAAGACGAAGCGATAAGATTGATGCGGCAATAAATTTCTAAGACCATTTTTATGAGTTTCTTTTTTTGAAAATCGTATGCTCTCACGACGGAATCAATACCTTCGGTCTCAACAGGTGGACTAAACCTATTCTCTCGCGTGACAATGTCGTAAAAATTTGATCTATCCGTTGGTCGTTGCAGTTCAGGTAATATACCAGCAGGTCCCGATGGATAAGCGGTGACACTGGAGGTGGTATCTTTGTCGTTTTTCACCAAGGCGTCCGCTGCTACGAAGGGAATAATCCTGAGTAAAAGATAAAATAAGAGACACATATACATGCATGTACATAATTAAGGATATCCGAACGGACGGCGATAGTCACCACTCATCCACGACTTGCCTGACGTTAGGGAGAGACGGGGGTAGGGTTGGTTCACTGTAATAATCGTAGTCCTCGCCTTTCTCTCTCTGAGTTATGTTCAGAATGGCCTCTACGTCGGGGGGTATCGATCTGACCGGATTAATCGTAACCCCTTCGACATGACCAACGGAAACATTAGTTTTCAGGGTCACGTTCATCACGAAAATGTCATCAGCCATCAGGATCGTGGTTGGTAAACTAGTCACCGATTCCCTGGTCGAGGTAATCAGCTTTTGCTCCGTTGTTCCGACCCTTCTATCAATTGGGTGTTGCTCGTGCGTGATCTCCAGGGTTGGTTTGTTCGTAGTTGTAGTGAAATTTTGAACCACCGTGGTACTCTGTGTCGTACGTTCAGTCGTTCTGTTCTCATCCTCGTGCACTAGGCCCTCTAATCTCTCCTCGAGTGGATCACCCTCAATCGTAGTTGACGTACTCTCGATTGTCGTGCTGGTAGCTTCGGCTGACGTGCTTTCTTCGAGGGTTGAAGCAGTGGTGAATTCATACGTTGACGTCTCTAAGGTCGTTGACTCCCTTGATGGGGTTGGGACTTCGGAGTCGGTCGTCACCTTGGGACAAATGATATCCTAGTAAGTTTTGTGAACTTTATATTTTTCGCGGTGAATGTCGAAAGTCAGCTTGCCTCCGTCGACAAAGGCGCCGTCAATGTCGTCGATGGCTGCTGATCGGTTGATCTAATCGCCTCTGTAGTTGTTTCAGAGAATATCTCATTCCCCATAGTTTCGGTCTCTAAGGTCGAGGAGGAATCGCCGGTGGTCGAAGGCGATGTGGAATCCAACGGTGCATCGGGGCGAATCGTGGTAACGTCAATTATCTCATGATCCGTTGTGTAACCAATACCGTCAATTATCCGATGACCTCGACCCTCCACAATGGCATTTGACAAGATTGCGTTCACCTGATTCTCGACGGGCTGCAATATCACGGATTATGATGCACGTTCATCCCATCAATATCACTTCAGTGAGCTTAGTTAGCTCAAGTTAGCACAGATTACCAATCCGCAAAGCTAGGCATAGGGAACTTACGTAAAAGTGTGTTTCCTTTCGAAAATTGGCGTAATCTTTACTGACGAATGCATAAGAGGCATAGTTCTGAGTTCCCTTGACCTCGATGCTTCCACCTACGTTATAAGAAGCTAGTATTTTAATGAACGGATCGCGTGCTTCTTTGGTAGTGATGATTTTTTCTACTCACTACAATTGTAGGTCGATGGACAACATTGACCTTCTCTAACGATCGGGATGCAGCCCTGAAGAGGAGGTGCGCAAGCAAGAGGAACACAACGAACGGCTCCCATAGCACAGAAGCAGTTGTCGCATGGTGCTTTCCACGCGATATCCCTAACCATCTCTCCTTCGTTGTAAAACCGATTTCCCACGCGACAGCCTGTGTAACATAACAGTAAAATTACTAGGCAATTTTCGACCTCGAGGAATAATTAATGTTCTCGGATTAGAAACGAACGAAAGTATTTTTCGTTTTAATTGAAATTGAAAGTAACACTCACCGTTCATGGACACCGAAAGAGTTGTCGTCGATGTCTTTTCGTCTAGAATACAATTCACCGCGGTTGTTGAAAAATTTTCATGCAACATTTCTTCATGCGCATATTTAGGGGTGATGAAATTTCGTGTAAAAAAATCTTTATCTCACCTTGATCGTGGGTACAGTTGTAGGCCACTGGACAACACGAGTGTGGTGCATAGAGAGGCGTGCATCCTGGTAATGGCAAAAGACACTTTGGCCGAACACAACGTCTAGCACCTAATATACAGTAACAATACTCGCACCTTCTCGTTGCCACCATCGCTGATCCAGCCCCGTAACGAACTCCTTCAAAAAGACAGCCTGGAGAAGCGAAAATTGAGGTTGACAAAAATTAGACGAAGACATTCGGCATCGAATCATCAAAAGTACCCTTCAACTACTGGTGTACGTGGAATTGTTACCATGTTAAGATATACTCGTGTAGGGTTGATGTAGCAATAATTAACAAGGTGGTTGAAACGATTAATTGATATTGTGATTTAAAATCGTACCATCTTCTTCAATGACGTCGTCCATCGCCATGTCCATTCGTCTCAATAGGTTTTCACCTTCATCTGAAAATACGCTCCAAAAATTCATTCAGGGAAATTCCTGTTTGACTATGATCCTTAGGATTCATTGAAATTCCACATGTCTTAGGAGCGTAGTGGGTACGTTAGACTAGAGGATCTGGTTATTATGCCCGAGGAATAGAAGCTCTAGCTTGATCCTCTAAAACCTCAATTCCAATGTTCATCAGTTTTGTCGACAGAAATATAATCATGTTCTACCTACACGGATTCAGAGGTGTAAATCAGAATAAGCGATAGCACTTGAAATTCTGATTAGCGTTGCTACATCCTGATAAAGTAGAATTTGAAAATTTAAGTCTGCAAAGTCAACGAAAAAACAACTCAATGATGAATTTGATTTTGGTCCGGGAATTCGTCCGGCAATCAGTTCATGACATGTTTCGTTAAATGGAGACCAGAATCACGCAGCCTCGGGTATGCTTTTGGGAAATTAGCGACAAAGGTGATGACATAGATATGCGAAATAGGTATAAATACTGACATTGTGACTCCCCGCAGATCATCTCCGAGCAGCAGACGTGCTCTGATGAAATACGAAGATGGCATTCAGGTGGTGGAGGATTTGGGATTCGTGGACAAACGCGTAGACGACATCTTAGCGAAGCATCAACGCAATGGCACTGAAGACATGGTTCGGATGTGGTGACGATAGCGCCCTCCTGATATCTACGACCCTCGTATCGACATCCTGAAAGCAAATAGGATACTGCGGGATCGTTTCTTCAGGTGAAATGCAAGGAGTATACAGAGAGGTGTGGGAAAATAGTCCTTTTTTCTTCTTATAGTCAGCTGAAGAGTCTGTCTATCGTGGCTCTGATTCACCTCGCTTTGCCTGAGGGCTTAACAACGTTTGAATCGTTATTTCGTTCAAAGCTCACGGCCGGGTCTTTGTTCTGAAATAATTTCGAGAACAATAGCTGGGAAAATGTATGTACAAGGAAAAACAAAAATCCGAAGACTGCGAGGAAGTGGGAGCGGAAATGACGGACAAACGGACTTCACGAGTGTTTTCGACTTGTTGGTAGATCCCAGGATATTATTGTTTGACTAGTGAAAAACGTCCATATCTCACTTACGCATACATACAGGTCAGTCAAACCAGGCGAATATTTCACGAAGGTATATCCCCGCTCAATGTACTCAGCGGATCTTTATCTCAATGTAAATTTGTGCAGATATATAACAGCTGTGTCAACCCTATCAACGCTGTTTACCTGCCAAATTAATACTCTCACTTTTCCGCCGAGATTTAAGTTCAATGTCGAAGGTTGCCCTTCCAATTTCGTTTTTTTCATTCATTCATTTTCCATCATAATTTGAAGATATTTATTCGGGGATTTCAAGGGACTAGTCAAACTTCCTTCTGCGCTTTCCACTGCAGTAAAGAGACATGCGTGAATGATTTGTGCTCTATTCGACAATCTGCATGGATAAAAGTACTGCGTCGATGTTTCCACGATAATCTGTCAGTTCGTAATGCGGGTTGTACAAAAGAAAGAAAAAGTTTCACGAAGATAGTACTCCACCATGCAACCTGCTTTCTATGAGCGGACCCATATATTGAATGGCGCGATTATACCTACGTGATGTTTCCATATGGACTGAAAAGTCTGCTACAGTTCGCAGGTGATTATTTTCAAATCATATGGAGGAAGGCTTTGTTTCTCATAATCGAGAGTGACGGACGTTTGTTAATCAGTATCATGAAATAAATTATCAATGATGGTTCTCTGATTATTATCAATTCAACACTATAATGTATAATTGAGCGGTGGAAATCTGTCACGATCTTTTTCAGAGCAAATTCATTTAGTTTGTAATGGCCTTTGCCCTGTATGTATGCACCTATATGTATATATGTACTTTGCTAAGTGTTAACAGCTCTGTAGAGAGTTCGTTCGGAAAGTTTTCCTCTTACTTTTACTTGCAGGTTTTTCTTTAAACTAACTGTAGAAGAAAAAGCCCGCGAAAATAATTCACTGGTGTCCGAGTAAACAGCTAAACTTTACGTAGACGAAATGGGCTTGTCAAAAAGTTGTACAAATCTTTAGAAACGATCGTAGTAGGAATACCTATCAAAAACTCTTCGTAATCCGATTACGAAGCCCAGACCTCGGTTCAGCCATCAAGCATATCATCACACCGAAGCTGATCATCTTGCTAAGCGTTTTCCCAAAAACTTCAATCGAAGGGATACCTACTGCTATATTAGGGTGGTCCTTAATTTGATCAATTTCGAATTTCTCTACACTCCCATGGGCCAGGGGTCTCCAAATGTATGAAAAAGACGTCGATTTCCGATTCGATCTAATGCCTTATGGCCGCGGTTGCAGTTGAGGTCTGCTAAGCGTGGGCAGAGCTTTAATAAAGGTTGTTTAAGAGTCTACTATATGTATCTGAAGGGTCCTGATCGTAGTGTGCATACGTATTACGTTTATGTACACGTAGGTACGTATATGCGTTTAAGAATATCGCGTGCTTACGGCTGATTAATAACTTGGCCAAGTTCGGTTCGTTCGTGAATCTTTTAAGAAAGGTTTCTTTGAAACGGTGCCATGTTTTAATTACCACGAACTCATCTCGTCTCGTACCGCCGCGGCCGCGGCCGCGAGATACGCCGAATTTGTAAGGTATATACTAGATGGTACATACGTGGGCTCTTCGGACACCGACCGATCTCCGGGGTCAGATAAGAGGGCCGGTTGGCGGTTTGTTACGTGTTAAATTTGATCGGTTCGGACTACGCGGGTCCTGGGGAGTCCGACTTCGTATTTCTCGATCACCTCGACCACCTGGCAAGCGACTATAATATCTGCGACTACATGTGAGCCACAGTCGAGATTTCTGCATGCGGAGCTGAGACATCCGCGAGGAAATAAGAAAACGACTCACCTATACGTCTCGTAACAAATTAATAACGACGAGGGTGAACCCTGCGGCTCAGACTTCACCATCTCGCACACGAACGCGATATATTTTTTCGTCAATTACTCCCCGCTCGATTTCCGCTAATTGATAATCGGTGTGAAATGAAAATTGGCAATAATTAACTATCGTGTGGATATAATCCCTGATGGTGTTTATGGTTTTATAGAATTTCATTAGTATATTAACGAGGCGATTTCACGGGCTCATAGATACAGGAAACAGTGTTTAGAGGTAAGGGGGCTACACGGGAGTGAGCACACACGGGCAGTATTATATCTATAGATACTGGTCGGCGTGTTTAGGTAACGTAAGCGAGGTGAATGAGAAATGAGAAATGAGTAGTGAGACGACGACGGTAAACGCGTGATGGAGAGAATCGGTGTATACCTACTTATGCGAGGTTCGTTAACCGCGTGATTGTTGGGTCTCAGGCGTCGATCTATAATCAAGAGAAAAAAAAATGAAAAAAAAACCAAATAAAGTAAAAACCCCGACGCCCACTCGTTGCTAAATAGAAATTTTGATTCGCTAATCGACATCGCGGAATACAGCTATTGCGGAATCGTTATTAGAAGAAGAAGAAGAAAAAAAAAAAAAAACTAAATTATTGCTGAGTAAATATATTATTGGCTATACCAGGATCACGGTGACGGGGACTACCGCCACGTGCAGCTCACTCGGTTCGAGGTCATCACCTGGGAGATTCTGCGTGCAGGTTCATTGACTAGACATAGTGAGATCGAGACCGAGACCGAGACCGAGACCGAGACCGGACACGCGGTAATTCTGAAGGGGCACCGTTTCGTAACATTTAATTACCTTTTCAGGCACACCTGTTGCCCGGACCCCGCCTTGAGCGAATTAAACGCAGATATCCCGCGATCGTCCTTCGGAGTTTTCCGAATTCCGTGAAAAACTTTTTTCCAAACATTTCTAGTATAACTTTACTTTTCCCTTTTCCCTTTTCCCTTTTCCCTTTTCCATGCATTTACCGTATACTCTCTCTTTCTCTTTTCTCTTTCTTTTCTCTTCTCTCCTTCTCTGTCTACCTTTCACACGAAAGGGCTAGAGGAGATGTCTTAAAATTGTATATACTAAGCTTGAAACGGAAATCTCCGCACGCGAGTACCTAGTGGTCCCGTTTTTTCTTCTCCCTTTCTTCCATTATACACCGTCACGGTTATTATACTGCAAAATTTACCTAATTTTCAAATACTATTCATCATAATGACACTCGAGTCGATAGAAAAATTCTTATCTTATTCCACAAGTTGACACTTGAAACTTAAAAGTGGGGTAAACTCGAACTTATGAGGGTAGGATTGTGCGTGTAATGAAATTACGATTTCCACTTCAAAGTGAGAGTTACGTCTGTTTCGAGAAAGTTCAATCGCAAACTATAAACTTTTGAAATTCTAGTTCGGACTTGAAGATCATATAATCTAGAAATGCTTCGT
The DNA here is from genome assembly GCA_963992785.1 of Tenthredo livida. Classification (NCBI taxonomy): domain Eukaryota; kingdom Metazoa; phylum Arthropoda; class Insecta; order Hymenoptera; family Tenthredinidae; genus Tenthredo; species Tenthredo livida. The sequence continues at coordinate 11,004,893 of OZ023073.1, forward strand.
GATTCTGCCTCTGATACCCATAGCTCTTCGATTTTTAATAAAACGTTTTGTGAAATGATTGAGGAATTAATTTTCGATTCGAAAATGAAATTGATAATCGCGTCGATTCGTCGTGCAGACTTTTAGGACCGTGAATAGAATTTGAAAATTTTTGTTTCAGGATGTAGAAATGCGCTAATAGGAATTTCAATTGCAAGTGCTAACTCTGATTTACACCTATGATTTCTCACTTAGGATACTGCTAATTATTTTACTAAGTATAAAACAGAATTCTATTCCTATAGGTAAAACTGAAAAGCAAAAAAATTGGGGTTTCAGATAAGATCGAACTTATAGAATCCGTAATCCCACTCGGGCAAAGATCTGCCTAATATGAACTGTGAAATTTTGTCATTTTGATACGAAAAAATAAAATTGCGAAATAATTTTCATTTTTTTCATTGAATGACGGAAATTGAGAACGTTTTATACTATTATACACGTGTTAATAGTACCTTTACACACACACGCACACGCACGTGTATATATTTATGTATATAGGTATATGCATATGACTCATAGGGAATATTTTTGGATTCTATACTATCGCTGAATAAAAATGGGTATCTCTCGGCGATTGGTATCTACAATTAACCGCGATACAGATCTTTCGCGTGTCTCCCATATCCGGACGCAATAACTCCCGAGGCGATCGTTAGCGGTAATCGAAGGACAGAGATTGGAACCGACGAGGGACCCAGGGTCCGTGCGAAAGAAGATTCGAATACATAACATCGTACGCCCATTCATATACGCACGTGTGGTTATTGTGCAGGTGAATCGACCCACGAGTTCACGTCTACATATATATAGATATATTTCTTTTTTCGCTTCTTTTTTCTTCATCCTCCAACCCAGCTGTACCTATCACCCCGTGCCTGTATAGCAGCTCGCGAAAAAAAAAAAAAAAAAATATACATATATTTTTTTTCCGGGCGTGTGCAGGTGTCCAAGATATAAAAACGGGCCGAAGGACCCCAACCGGCTTCGCAATTCTCTCCTCGGGAACCTCTCAGAGTGACCTCTCACCTCTTGGGCAAACGCCACGTAAATCGCCTCCCTCCATCCTCATCATCCGAACGATTCCCCCGTCGCGAAAGAGACGTGGAGGTACCGCTAACCGCGAACAGGAAACGATCACTGTTGTATACTCGGATGATCAGCGGGGATCCTTTTATTTTATTTTTTTTTTTTTTCTCTTTTTACGCAAATTGAACGTCGATTTACAGGTTGTACAAATAAGAGATATTCTTGAGTTTCGATTTTTTGCTTTTTTTTTTATTATATTTTTTTTTTTTCTGAGGGGTAGATTTTTTATAATTTATTACGGCGGATTCAGCGTAATTGTGAAAACGCGGCGAAATCAGAAAATTATTTCTCCTCCTTTTCATCATCCGCAGATTGGCCAAACGAATAAACACACACACAGGCTAATTATATAATAAACGATTCGAGGACTGAGGATGTGAAAAGAAGCTGGGGAAAGGCAGACTCGAGATTTAAGTCTGGGTAATAAATCAGCTCAACCTACAATGTACGCGTTCACAGTCGTGTACTCGGACACGCGAGAGATCCTGGTGTGAGTAACTTGTTCGTGTTACTGCAGGGAACTCGAGACCGTGAATGAATCACGCGATTCGCGAGCCTCCAAAAATCTTGCCGAGTTTTGATAGGTAACAAGGATTAAACCGAACGAGCTCATAATTAATAATTATGTATTTTTATGAGAACATGAGCGTCGACGAGTATTTCTATATACCTACGTATACGCATATATATATATATATATATATATATATATATAGATTTATTTATATTTATATACATATGCGTACACCTCGACTACCTCTACTCCGCGAACTCTGGGACCAGCATGTTGGACGGAAATGGGTGTAGTAGAATAAAGAAACAATTGTAATTACATTAATTAAAAGATACTTCCTCGCTACTAATATACCTACTATATAACGCGGGCTTCAAATCTAGCTACGAGTAGTAATGATTATCCTTTAAATTGGTAAAACGCCTCGTGCATGCTTTAATGGATACCCAATTTACGACGTATCATTTTCTGATAGAGGGTTGATCAGACGCGTGTGCAGTTGATTCTGCAGCGACAGTAAATTAAGAGTTTTTCTATTCTACCAGCATATAATTATGAACGGTTTCAATTCTAGTTTCCTGACCTGATTACTATAATACTTACTGCACCTTGGAAATCATTTTTTCTTATTTTCTCTTCGTAATATCATACTGGTACACTTTCAAAAAATATTCTATTCACTCAATCTTTTCACAGCTAATTACTCGAATCTTCTTAATACGTCATTCGAAATACTAGAGAAAAAGTAGGTATACCAACGGTCGTATAGATTTAGAGTTAATCGAAACTTTTCGAAATTTCGTTACGAATATTTTTCAATTTTCATTCCGAAATTAGAAATGTTCTGTGATCAACAATTCATTCCTTATACCTAGTTCATTAGCGTGCAGATGAAAATCATCTGTCATTTTCGGATCTCTTCTCTCCCTCGGTTCCTCCTGAATTTAGTTTCTTTTCCATTTTGTTCTTTTTTCTTTTTCTATCATTATTTTTCGGGAAAAATACGATTCCCACGAGTGCGAGGCGTACCGTTCCTTACCTCCTCCTAGTCGTTCGTTATACTAGTGTTGACTTACGCGCATGCATGTTTGCCTATCCGGTTAATAAACTAAGCCTATACAGCTAATTCACTTTTCCAAGAAACTTACCAGTTCTACCTAGTATATAAGTATCGTAGGTAGGTATATCCAACTGCACCATTAACAGTATGAATTTTCATTCACGATACGGAATAATAAAGTTGTACTACGTGAAGAAAAATTTTCTCTACTTACCGTATCTACTATATGAGAAAAATTCTGTAAAAATTTCAACCCTTAATATAATCTTCACGTACTATAAAAGAAAAGCAGAAAAATTTTAACCGCGATCTAATTAAGTCTAGACAAATAGAGATATATACGCAGTTGACCCTGCTTTACCGTAGATCAGTCCCCCCCCCCCTTCCCCTCTTTTAAGACGAGTGGAGAATCTTAATTCAGGTAATCTAAGAGGATATGCATAGCGTGCGATTGCATTTCGCACCTGCTTAGCCTATAGAGATGAATTAGTCCTTCGACTAGTTATTTACGTAAATTGTAATCACAGGTAGGTATAGGTATTAGGTATAATAGTCAATGAATTATATTTAAGTATACTATATACCGGGAGTTTTTGTTCAAACAGATCGACCCCCTACATGCGGCAACGCCAACACAGAAGCGTACGCGTACCCTGTTGCTGCAGGGAGGGGGGTCGTTCTGTTTAGACAAGAACTCTCGGTATATCGAACAGCTGTTAACAATCATGTATCGTATCCAGGTGGAGTACGACTAGGTAGGTATATAGTTAATGATGAAAATAAAAATGAAATGAAATGAAATAAAATAAGATAAATGAATAAAATAGAAATAATAAAATAGGTGATAATTAGCCACAGGTGTATCAGGTGCAGGCCTCAAGGACCAAGGTAATACCTGATGGTGAAAAGGGGGGCTGCATGGTTGAGAAAGCGGCATCTAACGAGTAAAGATACAGAGTCGTAAGTTACTTGAGATTTTTAAACGAAATACACGTCCTTTGACAAACGCTTTGAGATCTCCGATGGCACAAAGTAAGTAGGTATGAAAAACCGAGACATTAGTCACCGGGGGCATTTAGTTAGATGCGAACCAAGCGATAAGAAAACCATTCAAGTTTGCGACGTTATGGACGTATCCCTGCAGCATCGCAGAGTTTTATGGAGGGGGTCGCGGTAACCGCTGCACTTCACAACTGGGAGGATAGTTTATACTAGTTTTTATAATAGAAGGATTATTATATGTTCTCGGTAGGAGTAATTAGGATTGACGAAGAGCACATACCAGTCGGGGGTACCTACACGACGGAACTCGTGTCACATTACCTTCTGGATTATCTCGCACATACGCCCTGGCGAATCTTGTCTGGTATATATAATATATAATATATATATCAGACCTGTGATCCTTGAGAAGGGTAAAATCGAATTTCGATGGTGCCGAAATCGAAATGATTTTAAAAAAATGTTCAATTTTTTCCAATTCTTTTCGAAAGCCTTACTTTTTCTCGTAAGAAGAGCATCGCGATTTTTCGCGGTTTTTGATCAATCTTTTGCTTCTGGTTTCTTCCTGCGATGCAGAGAACGATTCGACCTAGTGATTCGGAATTTTTGCAAAACGGAGTCACACATCCTGCTGCGGTTTTCTCTACGGTTAAAAGTTTCGCCATAGTGCACTGTACCGAATAGATAAGACCCTCACTCACTAAAGCCCAGTGGATATAATCCGACGAAATGGAGTAAAGAAGAAGGCAGCTACTGTCTTCAATTGGTTTTGGCATGCTGTATTCCGATAGGGGAAGTTTCAATAGCTTCAGAATTGGGGTTTCGGGGTGATTATCAACGGACAAGTATGGTAGTATGGTAGTGGCGAATAAGATACGGTAAAGTCCTGGACCAGCCTCGGAGCCATTTACCCCTTTCTGGGGCGAGACAAACCGGCGTTTGACCGGGCCAAGCTTGACTTGGCACGAGTAGGGTATAATGTAGGTATACGTATCGTACAATTGGAGTTAAAGTTTAGGTATCAAAGCTCGAGACTTTAACAGGGTAGGAGTAATTCAGGCTGTACTAGGATACTTCAAAGCTGTAACGAAATCAGTTCAAATGTCGTTCGCACTTTGTGCGCGAGGACTTAATGAATATGAATTCATTTTTAACACCGAGGTTTCTCAGACCCGCGATTCATCGGCGAATAATCGGTATGAGAAATGAGCGGTAATGATCGCGGGGGGAATAGGTAAAAATAAAAATTGAAATGAAAAAAAAAAAAAATAGGAACGTGTTAGTGTCAGTCGCAGCTCCGATTGTTAGACGATTTGACGCGTGTGTTAGGCATATATATGGCGTGCAGTTAGAGAATAGAAAGAAGACAAATCTAGAAAAGAAAAAGAAAAAAGGAAAAAGGAAAAAGGATTATAGAAAAGAAATAAAAATTTATACACACAGTCCCATAACGTGTATTACGTCAATGGCATTGAACTTGACCGTATAACTTACGCACGCGGTTTTATATAGATACATATATATATATATTATACACATATTACGCGGACTCGCGAGTGTGCACAGCCGTCGTCGTACCGTTGTTATGTAAATCCCACGCGGTTGGATAGGGTTAAACCAAGCACAGCACGGCCGAATACACTCGTGTAGAATATGTAGATGTATAGATGTAGAATGCGTGTACCGGAAGTTGTTACGAAATATAAATGAAACAGAAATGAAAATGAGTTTTTTTTTTTTTCTACAATTTTTTTGTCTATTTTTGTTTTTTTATTCTTCTTCTTCTTCTTCTTCTTCTACTTCTTCTTCTCTATGTTTTAAACTACGTTACAACGCGATGTATAATTGATCTCTATCTTGATAGATGGTGCGGAATGAGTGAGCTCGGTGGGAAATAGATTCTGCAATAAGACATCTGATAGGTACGCAACGTATTATACGGAGCTTTTCGGCCCGTTCACGTTCAATTATCGCCCTGTCAATATTTTATATATTTTTAATTTTTTTTGGTTTCCTTCGTTTCCTATTCGAGTGAAACGGGAAATAAATTGCGAGACACTTGTCGGCCAATAGTGCGACGATACCCAGTCACCCTGAAAGCTACCGAACGAAAGCTTGAGAATTTATATTATAGTCTGAGTTTGGTATATCAATCGGGCGATTATCATTTCGCCGGAAAATAGGCCTGGTAGTTCATGGGAGTTTATGAATATAATAAATATATACGGTGAATGGGTACATAACGAATAATATTCACTTCCGGAGATTTAACCGCGAACCGGTTCGATATTGATAAGAGATTTTCCCCGGCTCTTGGGAAATAGGTTCCTACAGGCGATTGGATTCCCTTTGTCGCGAGTATGCGTGTATGGAGGTATAGGTATCGGTGTATCGGTACTATGAGATTTGTATTTGAATAAACTGTCGTAGGGCGAAGACGGTCCCTGAAAAATCGGTAATACGTATAGATATAGGGGGTTGAAGAAGCGACCCAGTGGGAATCAGGATAGCCAGGTGAGAGTAAAATTCTGTGATATTACTCACCCGGTTTTACCTGCACTGGTTTTCCCTGAATCCTTGGAAATATACCGGAACTCCACAGCCCGGTTACAACCGCGAAAATTAGGTAGTTGAACCCTGAGGAAGACGGCATCTCCGAAGATCTGGTGTTTAAATAGCTCTTTTCCGTCAAGGATGAATATCGTTTTGCAGAGTGCGCAATCAACTCCTCTTCTTTCAGAGGAGATATACCCAGCTTTAATAGCCGACTGGCAATATGTACTTGGGAGTAACGCTGGATGCACAGCTGACGAAGAAGATACTACTTCTCCTCACCTTCCTTCCTTTCCTTTCCTTCCTTTCCTATCCTGTCCTTTCCTTTCCTTTCCTTTCCTTTCCTTGCTTTACCTTGCCGTACCTTGCCTTGCCTTGCCGCGCCTCGGGCACCAGGACGTCGCGATTCGACCTGACACAGACCACGTCTACAGAACGTACGAACTTGCGGGCGTACGCGAGTCAATGAGTGAATGAGTTACTCCGTGTCCGTGCCTTGCCAGCCCGACGCCCGCCCTTCCCCAGGCCGCAGCCGTGGTGCACGCACGTACGCGACCAGGTCGTACTCGTGCATACAATACCATTTTAGCCTTGTAACGCACGTAAGTGCGACAAGAAGGTGTGCGTGTGTAACTGACCGGTGCTGCATTATACCGTACCGCGATTACAACCCCGGGCAAAAAAGTTTCTGTAATATACGATCAAGGGGCGTAATGAGTTTTTTTTCATTCAAATCGATGATACGATTTCGAAAAATATTCTATTCGCTCAGTATTTTCACAGCTGATTCATTCGATTCGCGAAACTGCAGACGACAAAGTGCAGTCGGTCGGAAAGTATGAGTTGAATCGTTTATTGAAACTCATCGAAATTTGGTGCAGGGGATATTGTAAAGCGATATATGATTTCGGGCCAAGTCAATAACATATGGAGATGAGGTCGCAGTCTTCTAATCGTTGTTTTATGTTCGTACGTAAAGCACCTCTTTTCCGTCAACGTTTAACAAAAAAATGTCTTGAAATGAAATGATGTCGTATCAAACAAAATTATATATTCATCGAATACGTATTATCGGTTTGCCATGTGAGATTAAATGGATATAGAATATATTTTCGACGAAATTTATCGAAGTTTCGGTAAACCATGCGACCTGGTCGTACCCGACACCCACGACTTTATATTCGGCGAGAAATGTCAAATGGCTTTGAATCATGTCTAATAATACTAGTAATCGGCTTTGAAAGAACTGATTCAATAGAATATTTCTTCACGGCGCGGTATACCAATGATGATTCCCTTGAGGGTGAATATTTTAGAGGGACGAAAGATGCTTTTCAACGAAGGGGCTTCGATTTATTTATTCTTTTTTTTTTTTCATAATTTTATCAAATTGAATCAAGAATCCGTATTAAATTATTGATACTTCGGTTTGGTATATTCTGTGGAACCGAAGACATCGGCTGTAAAATAACTCGTGAGCCTCTGAGTACCGGGATGATTCGATCGAAAATTTCTGACTGATCTGTGATTATGCCATTTGGCAAAATTTTAGTACCATCCTCAAAATCGTTCCATTTTTTCATACAGTGGACACCAGAGTGGTCCTCAATTCGGTCGTATTCGAATCTCAGTGCTCACGTGGGCCAGAACGTCTCAAAATATGTAGTAAGAAAAATTTAGTCAAACTTAGGAGTGTGCAGAGTTTCAGATTATTCGAAGTTACAATGCGATAGGAACGAAGTGCTAAAAATCGTGTTTTATCCAAATGGAAAAATTCGAAGGCTTTGGGGCAGTACTATTATAATTGAGATAGAAACCTGGGGTTTTGGCTACATTTTGTTATATATTGGAGACGTCCTGGCCCATGGGAGCATTGAAATTCGAAAATGATCGAATTAAGGAGCACCCTAGTGGACGCGTACAATTATTTTGATTTTGTTATCTTTATTCATGAGATATTCGGCAGATTTTGCCAACGCAAATGGCAAAGTCGACGTGAACCTAAAGGCGCCCTTCACACTATAGCCGAAAACGCTGAGTCTAAATTTTACAAATGTGCAGAGCAAGAAAAAAAAAAAAAAAACGTCGAGTCAATCCGCGGTTGAAATTTTAGCGTGAGAAACTTTTTGAATTTAAGTAAGCTTGTGCAGGCGCTTTCAGAAAATAACAGTAAATTAAGGGCTGACGATCTTCAAGGGAACGAGGCAACGTCTCCAACCCTCGAAACCGAACCAGACCTGGTGCGAATCAATTTGAGAGATTTTTGTTAAATCATCTATATATATGCATCAGATATATTATATATACATACAAGCCCACGCAGTTGAAAATTGAAAAAAAAAAGAATCCTCTATTGAAGGGTAGTTTCGCTCTAACTATCTGAAGCATCAAACGCTACAATAAATTTTCAATAACGAAGGCAAAATTAATTATAATACAAAACACGTATCCGTACAGGATATTAAAATATTCATGAATTTTGAAATATTTTTCATATTAATAATAAATCCATTGAATACAGTTTGACGTTGTGACCCACCTATTGGCAATATTTTCAGCTAATCGATCAACCTGCATCACCACGAAGGATATGTGCAAGCGGCGTTGTGTGAAAAGTTGCGATCTCGATGTTTTATTGCTATACTTATATTCACGCGTGCGAAAGAATGACCAGTTTCACTGAATACCTTGCAGAAAGTTCTGAGGAAATATTTGACTCAACTATGCTTCAAATATATTGGCGAGTGGAACGTGCAATCGATTTTTAAATTGCCGATAAACTGCGAAAAAATCTGATTTTTTAATCAGTTTTTAGCTGGCAAATGTGTCGATTTAAATAAACCTCCGCGATGTGAGGGCCCCTTTAAACGATTTAAATTAAATTCATAAGCGTCTAGGAGTCTATGGTGGGTAGATCGTTAATTATTTAAATCTTTCGAGACAGACGATTTCGTGCCAAGAAATGATCATTGGTTTTAACACTGGAGACACAAGTCCATACAGTCAAAGGTCCGCAGTCAAAATATTAAAGTCAACGTTTTACAGCTTCATTTCATACATGAATGTGTATTGTATATGTAATATGTATATATGGCGTATGGTATAGTTAGGTACAACGTGCAGCCGAGGTACCTGCTTTTCGTTCCCATTTCGTTATATTCCATGTGGCGAGGTATACAATATGCAATAAGATGCACATTACGTACATTGCACATTGTACCTACAGGTAGAGCTGAAGCAACGGTTCATAGCACGATATCACAAGCCAGCGAGCCACCACCTGCCGGTGATACGTGTTCATGACACATACACCTGACCTACGATTCGGAATTAATAGAGTTGGTCAGGTAGCCTGCCGAAATCCCTAAAGTCGAGGGATGGCGGAGGAGTTGAAAGCTACAGCTACGTGCAGGGTAGAAAAGAGGATAAGTTATATACGCTCATCTTGGAGATCGAGTCAGCCCCCATATTCCGAGCTATAAAAAGGCAATGAGTCTTAGCTGTGGTAATGTATATCTATAGAGAGGGTGGTTTAAGGGTGAAATAAAGAGGGGTTCAATTATATGTCGATCAGGATAAGCCGCTGAACTTTTCACCCTGATTACTGCCAACATTTTGGACACTTTAGGTGGTCAAGTAACTTGTTATATAATCTTCGCTAAAGCTGTACAAAGCGATCAGCGACATTAGATCGGCGTACTATTAGTCAAGTTAGTCCGTTCACCGGGGGTTGAATTAAAACGAGTTCTAAATTCTAACGAAGAACGTCAACATCTCATCACGATGTGAATAGAAATTCTATTGCACTGAAGATGAAATTCCGATTTGCACCTAAAAGCGAGTTTTGAGAAAGTTTTTCAAGTGCAAGCGCTACTTCTGATGTACACCTATGAATCCTAACGTAGGATTTGAGACTATTGGAACAGAATTATATTTCTGTCGGGAAAACTGATGAACAAAGGAATTGAGGTTTCAGAGGATGAAACTAGAATTTCTGTTCCTTGGTTTGGCAAAATCCACCCCAAGACCAAAGCCTCCGTCTGGTTAATCCTCATTTTCACAACTTCCCATCGTCCGATTCGGGGAAAACCTGGCCGTCACATCACCCTTTTATCTTCCCTGCGGGTCAGAGGGTAGCCAGATCATCCCTTCTGAAGAAAAAGCGTCTTCAGAGAAAGGCTAAGCAGCACGTCACCGCTTGTTTCAGTACCAAATGGAATTTACAGCGGAGAAACGACGATAGCGGCGAGGATACAGAAAGCGTAAAGTAGGAACAACGAGCCTGTAGCTAAGCAGCCTATCTGTCTCTTCAGCTGACAAATCTGGGGAAGTAGAATCTCACAAGCAGAGTTGTTGTACTATGTACGTACGTCGTTCATAGCTACGTGGTCTTTGCTCTCAGCTACTCTCATCCCGCAGATTCTAGAGTAGTAACTTCCTCTCTCAGGAGTTCGGAGCTGAAGGAAAAAAGTCCTGTATGAGAGACACGAGACATAGGATAGGTCGTTCCAGATGATGATAGATACGAACGACAAACGCGTACGAACAATAGCTGCTGTAAGACATGGAAGACCATTATGCTCACCATTTTTCCTCGTTTATAATAAATCTGGTTTTCTGTACCTCCACAAGCTACCTTCAGCTCCGAAAGACATGTACCCAACTGATTCTAAAGCCAAGACATTGAAACATTGACATCTGCATAATATGAGTACAGAAAGCAGGGAGGGAATGTCGATGAGTACAACCCTACGGTTTTTCCCATTAATCAACAATCCGATCTACTTTTTCCATCCATCCAACGGGGTTGGTGCAACTCTTCGACTTGCAGTGGTATGGTTGATTGTGACGTTCATTCCAGAGTGGAGGATGATCATTGATCAGCCCATTTGTTACAGAACATCACTGCCAAGTTCTTAGATTCGTGATAAGATAGAGTCGTTTCATAGGAAGACGGTGCCATCGAGCGACCCTGATCCTGGCCCAATCTGCATCATTCGAGAATCATCTGTACGAGGGTTTGAGATTACCGGCTCGATGACTACGGGGAGTCTGTAAAATGATACCGGACAGAGCGTGTGTAGTGCTACAACATTGTAGACTGAGGCAATTCACGCATTGTCTCTTCCACAGTATAGGGCTTCGACGTTACCCCAGCTCTAATTCCCGTGAATCCTGTGCCAGGAAATGTTTCTTGCTCCGTATACAGTTCAGGGACAACGACTAGCCCGAGGGAGGGACGGGTTGCGGTCTACGGTCCAAGTCGTTTTCCTCGGAAGTTGATTTATTGGAAAAAAATAAGTGAAATACCTGTAGAAGATTAAATATCTTTCACTGTAAATACCAATACGATACATATATGTATTATATATGTAGTACATAGTCTTTTATGAAGGAGGAGCAGAACGGGAATATCGATAGCTTGGGTCCCTCTTGGGGGTGCAAAGTTTTTATCTTACTTTTTTTTTTTTTTTTTTTTTCTAGACCGAGACCGTATTGATTGATGCAAATATTTTACTCGCACGTGGGTATCACTGCGGGGTATTTGTGGCCATCTATTTTTTTTCAATGTACTACACCTACATACTAGTATAAACTATAATGCGGGGCCCCTAGAGACTCCGTGGTCGGGCCATTGAAATTTTTCCATCATAATATTACCCGTATTTCCACACTCAGGGAAATGACACGATGGGGGTGTTTTATAGTGTTATCTTTATATTATACGAACGCCTAGATAACCATGCAACGTGAGATATGCAAAATCATACAATTTCTGTATGAAAATGTGTGATGATTTTTTTTTTCCTCGACTTTTCAACGTACGTTAGTCTCAAACTTATAAATGAACAAATCAATTTACAACAATAACGCTTATCATTATGGCGATTCGAAAATAACAAAAAATAAGGATGGAGTAACCTGTATCAATAATTATTACTGTTGGTTAACGAGAACAAGTGAGTTGAACAGATATTTCTTTCACGGCAGAACTCTTCAGTAGAAATTTGTTTGACTATGTTACTTATACCACGGGATATCCTGATTCCGAAATCCCCCCGATAAGTGGGTACCTCAGTTTGGTCGAAAAGGTTTTGTCGGTAAATATTTGCAGTAGAATTTCCACAGCTTAGGCTACCTTTAGTGTGCGCTGAACCCACAGTTTAATGTTATTGCCTGTGAATAACGTTACGAAACGATTTTATCATCAGCTATAACATTATACTCCGAAAATCTTGGCGTCGTCGACCCGAGTCGGCATATATATGAACTTAGAAATGCGAACTAGGACTTGAGGGTGGGATTATGCAAGTAGAAGTAAAAGCAGAATTCAGAGAAGCTTCGTGATTCTGGTTTCGACCTATAGCTCTCCAATTTTCAATGAAACGTTTTTTGAGCTGATTGATTTCACGATATAGCTAATTCGGTCTATATGCGCCTGTGATTTTAATTGATGAATTGTTCACATCGGTCATCGTTAGAGTCAAGGGCTGCCGGGAATTGAGTTTCGATGGTGTTTCCCGTTTTTTTTTTCTTATTTTTTTCTTACTTTTTCACTTCATTCGCGACATGGTAAATCGCAAACTTCTTTCAATAAGTAAACGCGGAGGAGACGCTACCTGCTCACGAGCGTGTGCAATACAGACCGTGATCTACGTTTACCACCGGTGGTAACTTCATCGTTCACTATTATGCTCCAAGTTTCTTAATTGTCGACTGAAGATCAATTGATTTGTATCGTTCATCGGGATATTAGAGGCTTCGTAAAAAATCGATGAAATAGTTCAAAATCGGTGTTGGCTATCAATGGTCAGACGAGAACATAAGAATGTCAAATGATTGGTATTCGCGATGTTGTTAGGGTGTAGGTTGTAGGTTGTAGGTTCAAATCTTAAAAATTCAAAAAAGGAACTTGGACCTTTGCTTTCACTAAAAATAATTCGATTAAAGTAACACAGCGTTTACTTGCTTCAATATATCACATATTTCGGTTTCAATAAAGCGATCACAGTGTCTTGCGGAAAATATTCCTAATAGGTTCATATACAGATGAACAGTTTGCTTTGACTTAAGTAGATTTCAGTTCTCCGAAGTATCGTGCGTTCTTCCGGTTGCGGCGAATCATCGATGGTCAATGCAAATTCATCTCCGCAGCATGGTGATGGGATTTTATACCTCTATTGACTGCAGATGTGACAGAAAAATGAAAAGTCAGTTATTGGTACACAATACCTACATGGCCGGTTCATTCTAAGCAAAATCGCTGAATATGGGTCACTAAAATTCGCCAGAGAATGATGTAATTTTTTTCTTTTCGAATAATTCGAATTTTTCGTCCCGACCTTGCTGGGCGATTCGAGATGGAACCGGCCATATATATGTCGTATTGACTATTCTGCATAACTTACTACCCTAGAAGTGCTACGTCTTCCTCTTGCCTTCCGTCTACCCTTGCAGCTGGTGAATACACTGCATGCGAAAAAACTGAACATTCTATGTCTCCCGGTGGCACGGGGTGTTGTCGGCTTCTCAGTCTTCTGAAATTTTATGTGATTGTTTTTCAATAAGATATGAAATAAGTGAGCAAAATAGCAGAGCGTTAGGGCTGCCTGATTATAATTATCCATTTCTGAACTTGAGCTCGTTCGCGGTTCGTGATACATTCCTTAGCATCGATCCTAACATATTTTTATTACAGAGTTATCAATTGTATGAGTACCTAATCGAATTTCAAGCAAACTCTAGTTATTTAATCAAGCAGGGCACTATCATGTAAGTATACAGGCCACTAGGTTGAGCCATTTTTGTGACTCGCTAAATTTTCGTCTGAACTAAGCGAGATATGGAGAAATGTTTCAGACGTTAGTTTCATTGCACATTCTACCTATACCTACAAGTGCGAAGGAAAATAACAGCACTGCAGTTTTGAATACCTTCATTGACTGCAGATGTTATAGGAAAATGAAAAGCCAGTTATTGGTACACAATTATGTCGTATTGACTATTCTGCACAACTTACGGAGGTACCAGCGTCAGGGTTGGGTGCTGTCTTTTCGCCCTTGCATACGGTTTTCGTACAGTATGCTGCTACTAGCAGTTGATCGAGCGAGCCCTGAAATTATTGAATAAGGTATGTAATAAGTAGGGGAAAGCGGGGTAATACCGAAATTCTAAATCCGGAGTCCATCCAGCCCATTGAGATTCAATTCATCGACTTCATTCAGGTATAAAACTTTGACTATTTTAAGTTGTTCTTGCAGTCAAGTACTCGAATTTCAATAGCACTTATAGTTATCACATACCGGTGGAGCATCGCCGTCAGTTTCCTTGGAAGGATTTACGCCCATACTTGCAGCACTGGTTGCGTATGATACAGCAGACGAAAGTTATACTGGACAGATAAATGGTAAAGATCAATATAACAGCTCGAATTCAATTTGGCAGATCCAAATACGAATCTAAACAGAAATCCAGGATCTCCCATAGAAAATGGTTTATTAATTTATAGAAAATCAAACGAATGAAAATAGCAGAATGGAACTCATGCAGTTTTAGATGAAAATAGATGCATTCATAAATGCCTAATCTTATAAAATTGAATGCCCAACAATAAAATATTATATAAAAATGTTCATCATTGTGAAATCGTAGGTATAATATAGACTGATGATAAAAATGAGCTGCAGACCTTTAATGAGAGTTTTTCAACAGTGTGTTAGATTTGAGTTAGAAATTGGTGAAATTTACGTCTATGATGACTCTGATCATAATTCCAAAAATGTCCCTAAAGCCCAGCTATGTAGCTTCAATACAGAAACGGCGCATTTGAAAATAAGATTTCCTATGTATTTCAAATGGAATTTTTTTTTCATCCTAGTTTTATCTGTATAACTTTTTTTATTTAACTGATAAATATTAAGTAAATATACGGTTTTTAGAGAATTTTATGATCTACAAGAATGATCCTCTGATCCAAGCTGCTCAATTGAACTAAAGAGCATATTTATATTTGATCACTACATAGGTAATCTCGACAGATTATAACTTGAATCAATTTTCTTCGTAAATGATTCTTCAAGATATTTCACTGTCAACAAGAATAATTTACTCTGAAGAAGTTTGTAATCCCTAAAGTTCAACTTTCATCAACTCCATGAATATTGTTCATTTCAATTTGCTTATTTTATCGAATTATTGAAAAACGTTAAATTATTGAACGAACAACATCGGATAACTAATAAACGTGTATGATAATATACGTTTTATCAAAGTATGATGATATATGAATACCGAAAATCAACTAAGAAGACGTGTATAATACGCGTAATATACGAGCTGGTGTTTATCACGTATATCGTCTAGTGTGCCTGCGGACTAATGGGTCGAGCTATCATTTTTCTATAAAAAAACTCAGGGATCCATCGATTCAATCCTCTATTTTAAGCGTTAGTTTCTTAGGGGGCCCATTCCAGCCATCTCTCCCTCTGATGTACCATGGTAGAAGATTCGGGAAGGCTAATGCAGCCATAACGTCATTCAAGAAAAGTCAATCTCGGCGCCTTTAATATCTACATGGATATAGGTAGAAATACCCAAACTACTCTGCAGATCTACGTGGATCTTCATAGACCTACAATTTAAACGATTTAGAAAAGTGAATCTCCACGTGTGCCGATTTTATTAGCGGTAGGAACTCCCCTGCCACGTCAGTCTTTGGCGATTTCTGGTACCGTACGGTGAAACTCGAGATACAAAACTATAATTTCTTCAAAAGTATTTTCGCGAAATGATGAAACGGTTAGGCAGATATTCGGAACAAGTTCTCAAGACATTTTGTCATCGAGTAGACGGTTCGCGAGATATAGAATGAAACGCGTTGTCCAAGATGGCGGTGACCCTGATATAGATTTAGGCTCAGGAGGAATCCTACTACGACCTGAAATTATCTCATGTTCCTTATTTACTGAGCTAGTAGCAAATGAAAGCGTGAAAGATACTATACTAATTTATTATACTAAATAGCAATAGAAAGCTCACATGCGAAAAATTTAACTAACACAAATTGATGGCCAGCCACGAGGCTGTTCACTTATGGCCGGTTTCACCAACGTCGAATCACTTCTTATTCATAGGATAACGCTATTCATCGAATGAAAACCGCAATACAATGTAAAATAGTCTCTTGTTTTCAATGAATGAGGGTTTAATCTAAGAATAAAGTTATTCCACGTTGGTGAAGCCGGTCATCAATGAAATTACGAGCCAAGAGACCTGTTGGTTTAACGTTATCCGAACAAAATTATTCCACGAAAGAAACATCCTCACGCCTTTACAATGAACAATATTCGTCTTGCCTTGTTTCTTCTTGGCTGTAGTAGCACTTGCACAACTTAGACTCTGTAGACGATTTGAAAAATATCGATTGGCCGGGTGCACGACAATCCTAATACTATTTAATCATCGGTGTTTTACATATTCATGCACACTGCTAGCGCCATCTAAAATCATGCTAAGCACTTTTTCATGCTTCACGTATACGCAATAAACACTTGTTTTCAAAATAAGATAGTGGGCCATGAAGAAACTTGTCGTTATTCTGTTGCTATGGTAGAACAGCATCGTGCCTGTGGTTAGAACTTATCTTTGATTGCTAATCCAATCTGCAGCATCGGTCAACGACCTGATTTTGATGAATCTGGCGAGTGTACAGGACTTTTTTTTAGATTTATAGGTTCTTCTTTCATGAAATCGATGTTTTTCAATGCGTGATGTATCTTATATTTGATCATTTTATCGATGCTGCGTGAAAGAGCAATTCGTAACACGAAAGATACAAATAATTATTGATATTAGGTTTTCTACTACACGATACATTCATACATTGACCGGACGACGTCATACTAATTCCAAGGGTCACAAAATCAAACCCCCGGACGAATCGTCGACTAGTGATGGGCGATAGTATCGATATTCGCAATGTCGATACTTTTCTATCGATATTCAGATATTTTCTATCGATATTTCATGTGCTGATATTTGTAATGCCCCGTCTACACATGCATTTCAAGATCGGGTACATTTAGGGTCTTAGCCAAAGCCAATCACTGAATTTCCACAACAGAAGTGAGCAAACAGTTGACAGTTTTCTTAAACATACCCGATTGTAGGGATGGGCGATCTCGATTCAATTCTGTCAAGATCGATCCATGAGGTCTAAAAAATCGATCTTTCGTATCGATTCTGTATTGTCTCGATCTTCCATGAGTCGATCTTTCACGCTGAGAATCGATTAGTGGCCGTATCGTGGACCACATAGGCGAATTTTCGATTCGAAGATTCAACGTTTGCGCTAAATGGCGATTTTCGTGTATAAAATCATAAGAAATCCTAAAAATAACAATTGCTTTATATTTGTAAGTGTGTAAAACATAAAAAAAAATTGGAAATTTTGTTTTTATCACTATTCATTTAAAAAATGTGGGGCAAAATATAATTATAAAAAAAAACCTTTCAAGAAAATCGATTCATACCAGATCGATTCATTGCACTCGATTTTTAAGTGAATCGATTCTCGTGAAGTCGATTCAAGAATCGATTCTTTCGAAAGAATCGCCTAACCGTACCCGATTGCAGCACTGGTTACATATGATAGTAGAGGAAAATTATACTGGACAGATAAAGGGTGAATATCAATATAACAGCTCGAATTCAATTTGAGAGATCCAAGTACGAATCCAAACAGAAATCCAGGTATTTCCATAGAAAGCCATTTATTAATTTATAGAAAATCAAATGAATAAAAACAGCAGAATGGAACTCATGCAGCATTTTCATACAGCAATAGGAATGCTTTGGTGGAAACCCGCGAGACTGGAAATCCATTCGTGTATTCTCACTTTGGGAAGCATTACGAAACAACTTGGGCATGGAGCGGCAGTAGATCTACATGAAATAGGTAATAATCATTGAATCATCTCAAATCCTAGCTACGATAGTCCGGAGGTGAAAGTTCACGTCGGAGGCCAAACTGTAAAAAATAATTGTGAATTTACAACACATTTACTACACAAAAGTGTTGCAAAATTACAAATGCGGCGTAGCAAAGTAAATTGCTAAGCTTGTTCTATAAATTTACAAATAAATTCTTGATTTCACTGAACTTTCATAGAAAAAACACAAACTTGTATTTGAATTCGCTAAATTGTTTAGTAAATTTGAAGTATTTGTAAATTAATTTTAAGGAAATGTCTTGTAAATTTACTACTAATGTATTGGAAGTTTTATTCAGACATTGTATTGGAATTTTGTGGGTGAAATTTTTAACAGTGCATGTCACGCATGTTAGACAACGTAAACTCTATTCAAAATCCACGTAGGCTTCTGAATAAAATACGAATTCAAATGGATTCCAGACAGAAATAGATCCAATTTATGGTCACATATGGGTGGATTCCGTATCGACTTCCTGATAATCTGATGATGCCTGTCACAGTCTGTACGAATTTTCATCAGGTCCCATCGAAATGATACAAGACTAACGCGAGGCATCTTCATTATTCACGTTAGCAGACTTTGAAGAAATTACGGGGGTCATTTTGAAAAAGCAATAGCACCGAATATGCGATACGTAGAAAGAATATTCCCCAAAGCGATATTCAAAATGTTCACGTAAAACTAGGCCACGTCGAGCTGTCTATATGTTTGGAAAATTTTAATATTCATCAAGCGGCGCGATCGTTTGTGATATACATGAGAATTAGACGAATTAAATAATACTATATTTAATATCAAATATTATCTTCCTCAATTCTCATTGAATAATATAAATGAATTTCATCTGGGGAAAGATTTCGGGTGGAATCATCGCGCCGTGACAATCTCTGCGACTTATTGCCTCTGATAAGTCATTGGCCAGAATCTATGATTGAATTTCAAGTAAACTGTATATAGTTATCTAGGCATAGGGCACTATATCATACAACTCTGTAACCATATATGTAATTAATTTTTTACACTGATTTTTACGGATCACGGCTTTCTCACGGATGAAACTTATCTTTTAAATTGAATTTTTATCGTGTCTGGATTTAAATATTTCGAGTACAGCTTGTTCATAAGTATCGTACATTAAATTTAAATATCGAGCTCTAGGGTTGTATGGGAATTATTCAAAATGCCGAATAGTTCGTGCAGATTTATATACCTATCCGAATAATTCGTATAATTAAATGACTCAAATAGTACTCGAAATAATCGATTAATTCGAATACTTGATTGAATTGAGATGTACCAACGACTGTTTTCTCCCAGGTGAACATAATATCATTTTCTTCAATAGCGAAACGGAATCAGCGAGTTTCCATCCGCAAACGAGGACCGGCAATCGACTGGTTTCCATCCTCATTTGTGGATGGAAACTCGCTGGTTTCGCTCCGCTGTTGAAGAAGAGCTTATTACGCGAAGATTTGCTTCTGCTTAGAACAATAACTCATAATTTACGGTCCCCATGCACGAAGATACTCAGCTCTTGGTGTTTGTCGAGGTGTTTGTCCATCGGAATGCTGAAATAGGCTGTATACATCACAATGTGTGATGAGAAATTTATTTATTTATATTTTACCAAAATATTACGTCAGCGTTTCCGGCTTAAAAAATGGTACAAATCATATAGATACGCGAGTAGCTAATTCTCACTACAGAAACATCACGAAAGCAACATTTGTAGAAGAATTGCCAGAGGGAAGTATTCGTGACTTTTGTTTGAGTAAGAAGAAACAAGTTAAAATCAACGAAGAAATTGATGATCATTGTCATAGTGTTGGGGTGTATGAAGTTCTCAACCCTATACCTTATGATCTTCAACAAATCCCAAATACTATGGAAAACAACAATCTGAAGGTATATCGATACTTGAGGCTAAAAAAAAAATGGCAAACTGTTTGTGTCAACTATGTATTCAGATGGATTACAAACACAATCGAATGCAATTCGTTATTTGATCGATGGAAGATCTTGCTTAGGATTGATCACATTTTTTATTAAAATTACAACGTGTAATTGTATTCATCTCTTTCGTGCTTGTGAGGGTAATCACTATGATGTTACTCAAAAGGTGATTACAGACGACGTTTATGAAGTAGTAGGAGATCGATACAAATTCAATACATCAGAATACTTGCATAAAGGTCATTTGGAAGACTCTATTATGTTAGTTCCAGTTGAAAATATTATTCATGTTTGTGTTATAATGGATATAGACGATCAAATGATCATTGGCATGCCAATAAATAAATACGAATTAGAGTAGTAACTTATTTATTTTCTTGATGAATCAAATGAGCTCGATTATGTCATTTGAACTCCATATAATATATTTTCGAAGTTTGAACCCAATCAATTAACTACAGCTATAATTAATACTACAGTGCATTATTTTCATTATTTGATACTATATGATTTCATTGATTAAAACGTTATTTCTAATTAATTTTGACTATATTTATACCATTTGTTTTATGTGAGAATAAAACACCACGATTCTCTTCGCCTATTGCTGACCAGTGTAGAGTCCTACGAAGAGGGGCACGTTCTGAGATTTCGATCTGATTTGGTAGTAGAAGGGACGATTCACGTCGAAGACTTCATTGTGACTTATGCAGAGCATCGTGAATTCCTTACCTGTAAAAGAAATGATGAACCTGCATTGATTGGGCTAATGTCATCGATGAAAAATATAGGAGTCCAATCACAGCACCGGTCAAACACGAGTGGATCTGAAATCTGATCCGCTCTGAAAGCTGAAGTGAACATCCGATTGTTGAGTAAAATTGTCTTCAGCAAATGATGGATCATTATTTTAATTACGAAATTGGAAGAAAATGGTCGCCGGGTTGGGGTTAACGGAACTGAGACATTACTACAAAAATCTCACCGGTAGCAGCAGCTGCTTCACTGCCTTCCTCGTTGACTTCAATGAATGCTTTTTGGATTACCTTGCTGACTTTCAGTGGAGTATCAGTGATGCAGGAAAAGTCAGCGTTGTCTCCGAACATGTCGGTCATTCCCAGCTGGAAAGAAATACGCAGAAAATATGAAATCTAGTTGATCATATCGAATAAAAACTGTCACCATTTCTATACAGACTCCAGAATGACGCTGCTATGTATCACAGAAATTAGATTCGGAAAGGATATCATCACAGAATTCGAAAGTCGAGCGGATTTCGGCGATTTGTCAATACATACAATTGTTAGTTCGATCTTCAAAATCAAGGCTCACCAAACTGAGAATACAAGGTTCTCTGTGTTGGTGGAAATTGAGTCACCAATATTAAATATGTACATTTTGTAAAACCGTGTTAAGATCCAAAGTACTTTCAATCTTGAATTTTGGTAGAAATAGTTGCACTTCATCGCGACTGCTTTGGTGCAAGCTTTGACTCAGATCTACTTTGTGGAGATTATCCTGCACTTTTCTGAGTCCATTTATTTCATTCGGCAGAATGATGATCATGCTGATCTCCCCACCCTGAAAATACGAAGGGAAATCTCGCTTGTGATACTTTGTATAACTTTGTACCCGAATCGAATAGGTTGGAGATGAATTCTTAACGTCGGAACGTAGAAAACGAAGATCTGCAAAGGTCTACTCTCCGTACCTGGTATGGTATTTCGATAAACCTTGCGCTCAGCTCTGTGAGTTTTCCGAATCGTAGACTGGTTTCGATGAACATAGTAGGTAAGTCAGTGACAGTGGCTTCATTGACATGGAATGGTCTGTCTCCGGTAAGATCTGGACGAAACGTTTTCTCCCATTGCCCCTTGAAGTACACTGCGTTCACCAATACCAGCTTTGCATCCAAGCGGAGGTTTTCTGTGAAATCACATCATTTATCAGAGAAAATCCAGTAAGATTTGGTGAATGCTATTATTTTGAAGTTTTCAACGGCGCGTATGATAATTCCAATGAACCCAGTGTAATCAAAGGCATACCTGGACTGATCAAATCCTTGATACGCTTGTTGGTTTGTTTTTCACACCAAGCGTTGATGACTCTCGCAGCACCCTCTGCATCTTGGAAGTCCACTTTCTGGCTTGATGACAGAAACTTTTCAGCAGTTAATTTTTTGTATGCAGGTTTGACTGCAGCCTGAGTTGACATGTATATCTTGTTGGCAAGCCGCAGCTCGACTCCTTTCGAAGTCTGAAACAATTATTAGTCCAGTCGGATTGGACTTGATTTCTACTCATAAAAAAAGCATATTTTAGTAGGTGGATTTTTTACAGGTAAATTTCACCGCCATGAGCATTTAACCCTGCATTTCCGACTTCAGGTATACGTGCGGGTTTTCATGGCTGACAGGTTCATTCACTCTTTCTCTACTAATGCGTTGTGAAAATTGCTATCAATAAATTATAACATTTTTCAAAAAACTAATCGGGATGAAGAAAATAGCGTAAACAGCAGGTTTCCAATTGTTTTACAATGTCTTGCAACTGAATCTGCACCTAGCTGATAAGTCGGAAGCACATGTATTTCATTGAGGTGAACCTGTACTTGTGAAAAATTGGCGAACCTACTCTTTTCCAGAACATAAGTCGGTCTATTATTCGGTCAATCCAACTGGACTAAATTTTCCCTTCGTTATGGCGAGGGACGAGTATTCTGATGAAGAAGTGAAAATATGAAAGTGAATATTCTACATTGCTTACGTTCAAGGTTTTGATGAGCGACTGATATCCAGATTGGCCGAGTTCGTCGTCACTGGGAATGAAAAGAGCTGAGCGCATTTGCATTGCGGTTGTTCCGCTGGCTCCGTATGCAGCCATAGCGAGTACCATTTGAGCACTTAAGGGCGATGTGATTAAGTTGCCGGATTGCTCATTTGCCAACGTCTGAAGTTTGTTGAAAACATGTCTTTGCATGAAATCAGAATCAAGTGAAGAACTTCATTATAGTCTAACGTACCCTCAAAAAATTGTTAGCGAATTGTTCGGTGGACCGAGCTCCGGTCCAAATCCCAACGTCAATTTCTTCAGTCATATTGGTGGCACAGATTGCGGATGACACAGTAGAGGGGAATTATACTGGAATAGATGAGCGTTAAAGATCAAAATGACATTTTGATTCACGAAATCCAAATAAGAATCTGCAAGAATCCTATAGGTCTTTCGAAAGAAGCTATGTGTGTACAGCGGTTCGGAGAAAATCGAAGGAAATCGTACGATAGAAAATACATACTACGATGAAATCAAAATTACATTTGATATGAAGGAAAATTCATCAGAGTCATAATCCACAAGGAATTCATCTGTAGGAATCCATGCCAGGCACAACGTGCTCACTCAGACTGAAATTCATAGATGTATTTTTAAGAGTAACGAATTCCCACAGATTTCGAATAGAAATAGATCGTTTTTCAAATAAATATAAACACATATAGATCCCTCGCTCGATGGTTTGACTTGCTCATTCCTATCTAGGATCGTATGGATCCAAAATCATGCCGTATCCCTTTCGGAAAATACACTCAATTTTTGAGTGTGAACACCGAATTTAGACGTCGAAAAGTGGGTCATATGTCGTCCATACGACGTCTATTAGACGACTTTCAGTTCTGTGCTGTCTGGGTTCTTTTGTCCAAATTCATCCATTCTGCCAAGTTATGGATTGGTTATTGTCATTTGGGTCGATTCACTTACTCCTTTTGGAAATCCACTTTTGAAGTCCGGAATGATCGGTCGAATGAAATACAGATTTGAATTATTCGAGGCCTATACGAATGAGATGAAAACTTTTCGACCTTCTTGTTAGATTATTTGAGATTCTCAGAGCAAGAAGATTCTTTGTCTTACCTCAGCGACGTTTTTCGCTAAACGATGAAATGTTTCGAAGCCAACACTGCACGGCAAGTAATACGAGCACTGCACTGACCAGAGAAATGTATGCGTCATTTCGAAGTCGATCTAGACAGACATGCGCAGTAATTCCAGAACGACAAAATTCAGCGAGTGATTATAAAACTTATTCTAGGTAGAACTGAACGGATTTCCAGTGAAAAATTAACTTTTTTATTTTTATATGAGTTACACGAGGAATCAGAAATTCTGAATTCGGATCGCAACGGCCGGTACCCGAGAAAATTAATGTTCCAATTCTCATCACCTGTTGAGTCACGCTCCCAGGTGAAAAGTTTGCAATGTGGACAACTATTCCTCTATCGTTCAGTCGGTAGTATTATTTTCAATCACTGATCTAATCAGGTGCACCACACACATGTTATGCATTTCGAACCTCCTTGTACCATCTTAGTTACCTTTGTGAGTGTAAAACGATTCGTACATGAAATACAAACTCGCCCTTACACGGACAAAATTAAATAATTGGGATTACTATCTAGTTATGGTAGATTTTCTCCCATCAACCCGATAGTAGTGAAGACTACCTATATGATTGTATAAATCATCTGGATTGTAAAAGTTATTATACATATGGTAACTATTACAATCCAGATGATTTATACAATCATATAGGTGGTATTCAGTACTATCGGGTTGATGGGAGACAATTTTACCATATAGTCTAGGAGCCAGTGAATTTTTAGCGTATTAGCGCACGATGGCTTCATTTTTTTTTCAACTATATAATTTTATGTCATGCAACAGGAAACCATCGTCTTACAGCATGTAACCGAGTCTTTTGTCTCAGGCATAATTAATTAGTCATTAAAAAATCGACGAAAATCGAAAAACTTCACGACGGCCAATTTTTGCGGCATATCATCAAGAAACGTGCCATGAAACATGCTGTAATAATATAAGACGTTTTTCGCGAGTCTGGCATGCTATCAGACGCTTTGAACGTGCAAAAAAATCGTAAATTTTGGAAATTCTTGACGAGACTTGATTTTATTTTTAAATTAAAGAAAAAAAAATTGCAAGTCGAAATAATATAATGTAAGACGATTTTGGCGAGTCCGTACCCCTGTCAGACGACGCCAAAGTCCAGTATTTGGCACGTCTGTGAGCGCTCACACACGTACGCCGCGCCGCGCCGAGCAGGGGATAGCGCGCCACGGGCAGCGTACATGAGCAAGCGTTTGTAATAGAGATTTCATTCCTTCTGATATTTCATATATGTAGATATTAGTTTGAATAATATAAAATGTGTAATTTGTTGAAAAGAGATGAATCAAATGACGGGATATTAAGGAGGTAATTTCGAATTTATTTAAGGGTACATTTTTTTATTTATATTTGTGATTTTTATTTTATTTAAAATAAAAACTTACAAATATTTCTTTAAATCTGCTCTTTATAAATTGCTTGATTCATCAACATATAACATTTCTTCTTCTTCATCATCTTCATCGCCTTCTGAATCACGGTATATCTCTCTGTCATCGTCTTTTTCCTCTGTCCCGTGCTCGACGCGGCGCGCTAATAACCCTATACCCTGCTCGGCGTGGCGCGGCGTACGTGTGTGAGCGCTCACAGACGTGCCAAATACTGGACTTTGGCGTCGTCTGACAGGGGTACGGACTCGCCAAAATCGTCTTACATTATATTATTTTGACTTGCAATTTTTTTTTCTTTAAATTAAAAAAAAATCAAGTCTCGTGAAGAATTTCCAAAATTGACGATTTTTTTGCACGTTTAAAGCGTCTGATAGCATGCCAGACTCGCGAAAAACGTCTTATATTATTACAGCATGTTTCATGGCACGTTTCTTGATGATATGCCGCAAAAATTGGCCGTCGTGAAGTTTTTCGATTTTCGTCGATTTTTTAATGACTAATTAATTATGCCTGAGACAAAAGACTCGGCTACATGCTGTAAGATGATGGTTTCCTGTTGCATGACATAAAACTACATAGTATGAAAAAATAACCAGCCATCGTGCGTTTATACGCAAAAAAATTCACTGGCTCCTAGACTAATTGTTGACTCTGACGTTATAGAATGCAATTCATACCTAAACTGACGGACACCGTGACTAAATCAAAGTACCGTGAAGATTTAATTGTATCGTTTCATAAATCCGTGTCATAGTTCCTATTTCGTTATTCATTCACCGCGGTGAGAATTTTTCTGCTATATAACTACGTAATACCTAATTGAAAACTTTAAACTATATAATGCTCATTTCGAATTCCATGCAGTTTTATAATGTGTATACTATATTTTAAAGAATACGATATACATCGCGACTTCTATTAATTTAAACACGAAACATACTTGCAAATATCGACAATATTATTTATATAATTGTTTATCTCACCATGAGGACAATCGACGGATTTTCTTGCCTCAGCTCTCCGACATTCTAAGCCGTCTTCACCCTCTGGACAAGACGTTGAATTTTCAGATACGGAGTTTTCACCAAGAAGCTCATTCATCTAAAATGAATGACAGATGTTATTGAAGAATGGGACAAACTGAATGAGAATTCATTCGAAAATATGCGCTAGGAAATTTTCGCTCAAGAAAATTTTATTTTCATTCACGGTGTCGGAAACGTGAAAATTTTCACCTGTTTGAATGCCCCTGGTTTAGAAAACATTTTAACTAATTTAGCAAGCGCTGTATTAGCCGCATTTACATTTTCTTCCGGTTCTTTTTCCGTAGACGAATTTACACTCTGTTGTGTAAAAAGTATGAACAATATAACTAATGTAATTTGTTGAGTCATTTTTATAATCTTTCAAAACTAAACTACTTAAGTTTAGAGTTTTATTATCCGCGATCAGTCCGCTCCAAAATTTAAATCGCTACTGACAGGTGCGCGGCGGGATCTCTGGGGGATTTAAAAGTCCGCGAACTCGTTCTGCACTTATTGCGATCTCATCTTTTCTGGTGGGGGAAAGAAATATTCTTATAGCTAGGTGGGTAGGTAGGTAGGTATGTATGTGATATTCCGTAGACCGTATGATACAGTTTGAAATCTCTATGTATATCATGTCATACAGTCGCGCTCGACTTATTTTCGCTGAATTAGTCATCAGTTACATAGTATATCCGTTTGTACCAAATACGTCATACCCGTCTTGACCTTACAGTACTACATATCATAGAATTTTTTCAACACATACATAACTAGATATACATTGAATTATTCATCGATTAGATCCTTCTTAAAGTTTGAATGACGTAATAATAAATTATTAGATCAGCGGTCGAAACTATAACACTATGTAATAGTTATAGTCCAGCAGTTTGCATACATAATAAATCAGTACACCATATTTTCGGGATTATTTATTTATGAAGTCATTTGTTTATGAAGTCTACAAGACTACATGCCGGTCATCAAATTTTTTTTATTGTTTCCGAGTTACAGAAGGTGTTGACTGGAGATCAAAAAGCCTATAGATTCTATACATATAGGTGACTAAGACAGGGCTCGTTAATGTCTTAGGATTATAAACTGCGCAGTGCCTAAGACTTAAGACATAAGGGGTCCGCTGTAATTTATACAATTGTACGGTTGCCAGAATGGAACAAACGATTGCTATATTAGTACGCTTCATTTTGATATCATTGAGTTTTAGTATGCTGCATTTACTGCTCATTTAATAGCTGAAATTAAGAATAGCAGGAAGGGGAACATGGAAATTAACGACGCAATTGATAATTGGTATATATCTGGGAATTTATTGCAGCAGCATCAATAGAATATTATTTGTATCCTGAAGATGAATGAGTACCCATCGCTACTGATCCAGTCTTTGTTTGCTGCCTGGAATACGCGCCTGTCACAGGTGTATCTCGTTAACGTAGCTCCACAGGAATGCTGTAGCAATAAATACCGACGAATGCTGCGCCCTATTACACGCAACCCGCGGATCATTATATTATTCTGCTCATCTTAGTTCCGTAGTTCGTCACCCGGTGGCGCCACCGGCGTAAACTGACCTACTCAACGGCGTCCTTGCCCCTCTCGCCCCACTTGCCGCCTCAAGGCCGTTCAAGGCCGTCAAGGATGGGGCGCCGAAGCAAACCGGTCTAACCGGTTTCAGTGGCCCTCGTGGCGCCGACGAGTGAACAGGTTTGTGACGTAGTAGACGTTCCTGGGAAAACTTACGTGTCGAGTTAACCAACGTGCGAGAAAATGCTTGACAGGAGGTACGCCGCGTCGTTACGAGTTGAGGAGGCGTAAGTTTTTAATATTCCGATCACCATTTTACCATAACCATAAATAATTATGAATTTTCGCGTATTACAAAGTGTCGCGTATTTCAATCAGCGAAGTAAGTGACGATTGGAGGCCTTTGATTATTATTCAGGGAAGTAGGGAATCGTTCGTTTTCAAGTATATTCTATCCCTACCCGCGAATAACTCTGTGAAAACCTACATTTCTTGCGAACATAACCTCTCCGATCTATTTTTCATACAAATATACTAGGTAAGGGAGATTCATTGATAACCTCGCGATAATTATCATCCCATCGTATAAGCAATCATATAATTCCAAGTTCCTCTTCAATCGTTTGCTCTACGAGCATATTAGTGTTATTCTGAGTATACAAAGGTTTTCCTGGAGAATGTTTGATCCCCGATTTATTCTTGCCTTCCATACTTTGACGGAGATCTGAATAAGCGTTGCATGTACTTGAGATGCATGGATCCTACGTGCCAATTGGTCGGAGATGGACGCCAGCCAACACTATCTGGCTAGTTATGGATTCATGGTCAACCAACACAGTGGTAAGCTTTATATTATATCAGCCACAGACCCTGTATAACTATAAATGTATATCGACAACACAATCAAGGCTGAAACGCATTTATCTAGCGATACTCGGACAGTATCTATCTCTGGATCCAACAACGTTTGTGTCAATCTCAACAATATCCCCGCGTTTCAGAATTGGGGAGAGGAAATCAGATCTGGATAGATTATGTGCCCAATCACCAGTCCTATATGCCTTTTCAACTATTCGAAAACGGACCAAGCTGGTAATTGACCTCTCATTTGAGGGACCATTGTCAGAGGCAAGGAGGATATTAGCATCAAGGTAATTAATCTATGATATTGATTGGCTTCTAGCCACCACAGGCTGCAATGCATCAATTGCCTCATGTTATTGAAATCAAATTGCCGCTGATCCGTTGTACATCTAAAATAAATCACCTATTTAAATCCATGTTTCACAGCTTCTCTACCACCCTACACCTTTAGCTGGCTATGGACGCCCCTGGCTTACCTCTGTCCTCGACATACACCAGATACTTTCATGGCGACTTGGTTCTACTCACCTGCGAGGGAAACACCAGAGATGTACCCAAAGGCAACATATTGACGCAATTCGTGTGATACTTGGATATCTTATTAAAGGGTAAGTTCAGAAGACTAGGAACACTCATTTTCTTTTTCAAGCAATTATAACTTGCCTCTTTTCAATGGCAAAATCGAATCTTGCTTTTGTATTCACAACAGTAGTAAGAGCTTGATGAATCTCAAGAAAATTGTTCACTTGATTTGGATATAAATTTGCCTTGTAGTAGAGAAATATTTGAATAATGAGGATCAAGGATTGAAGGTTTTTAAATAAATACAGGTATAAATTACTGTAGAATTAATTATAGGCATCGCATTTATTTTTCAAACATTTTACAGACTTCAATATTAGTAATAAATTACTTTACAGTCTCATTCTTTGGTTCTTAGTTGAGCATGTTCGCTTGAACAATACATTGAGTTAATTTATCCCATGTAACATATATTAATCTAGTTTTTATTTTCACAGGAGTTGTTCGTGGAGGGAAAAAACATAGTCCTGCCTATCTACAAGAAAACCTCTTGAAAGTTCTTCATTACAACGATTCATGCCAGACAGTGGAGCAGTCCAAATACCAGGGGAATGGCTATTATTGATGGGGACTAATGGCTTCAAACGGCTATTATTGTGTATAAAGTAGCATAGGAGTATAGTTTTAGGCTGAGTTCGCAATTACAGTTCCTTTGGAATCAGTTTTGGTAAAATCTCGAATCTTGTCTAATTAGATTAGACCAGATTATTCTAAATCCATTGTAGAAACTACAAGCGATACTCTATATTGTAACCGCGATTTCCTTTCGAAAGGGGAGGAAGAAGAAAAACTCCTCGCGTTACCCTACGGCGCTTATCTCTAGTTTTAATCGAATAATAATAAAATCACCAAAATTAGAAATATCAATAATAATCAGACTTTTGTTGGGCGCCAGACGCGAACAGCGTCAGTTATTAATTAAATACTAATTTTACCAGAGACTTACGACGGATGTGCTTCGGCTAGTTCAGTTTATAAATCAGAGGGTAGAGGGGGTAGGTTACCAGGTGGAAAAAGAATTATGCAATGAAATAACACAGATTTGATTCGATACGGTATTTGCGTTTTAATCAAAACTTCATAAATTAGATTCACATTAGCTCGATACGATAATATTAACAATAGTCTTTAATCGAGAGAATATCAATTCCGATACGATATATTAACAAGAGTTCTCTAATTCAGATAATAATAGATTCGAGCCAAAAGTTAACAAATCTCTAATTTAACGAAGATTGCGCTCAATACGAGCTAATAAATATTTTACCGAATTACCAGTAACGACATAAATCGGGGATTACCCCGGAACGATCAAACACTATCAAATAACTTAATTCTAACGTGGATAATTTCCCAGAACAAATTATATAATATAAAAAAAAGGAAAACGGGACGATAATAATGCTCTCCACGGCTACAACTACGTTCGCAATACCCAAGATAGCCAAGACAGATTATAGAACTAATTACTAATATTTCACTAATAGAAAATCAAGAAAGATAGTAGCTCAACTACAAAGAATAGGACACTAAGGTCCGCAATAACTAATTAATAGCGAATTTTGTGCTAGATTGCACGAGGACTTCGCCTCAAAGCATGCTCAAGCAACCAAAAAGACAGCCAGTCACGAATTAACTCAATAATTAAGCCAAAGAATGTTATGATTCGGCACGAGACGATATTATTAAAGAAAACAGCAGCAATCAAATACTACAGCACCACGAGACCTCATGGCCCAACGCCTGCGTAGAAAAATATACTCTATAATCAGAATTCGTACTCGATGCCATACAATTAATCAAGAATTAGTTCGTGACTTTACAATAAATTATGTAGGCTTACCTTATGTTGTTTTCTGGCCTCAAGGCACTGAACTACACTAAACTAATTAAATTGAACTACTGATAAACTATAAATTTGGAAAAAGACTCTAAGTTATACAAAAAGGGTGATGCTAATAGAAATGATACTCGAGACGATACGATAAATTGCGTGCGGCACAGTCGGCAGTCGAACGTAGAAGAGACGGATCCTTGGTGCTCCCTTTGGCTCGCTAGGTGATGAGTTGCGAACGTTCTCACGTGCTCCTGTGATTGGCCTAATTAGGCGACGTAAGTGGGGTGGGTCTAACGGACAGTTTTCGGGCGTCACGCTAGGATCCCGCTGACGGAATTATGCTTTCTTCTAGATCTGGATCGTAACTCGTCCGGGTCCTGGCAGCGATCTCAGCTGATTTCTGTAGGTCGGACGGACTAAGGCGCGCTAATTTCAAAATCGAAATCGTGTCGCAACGGAGCTGTAACAATCGTAGTGAAGGCCGGCATTACTGCTATCGTAGTTTTCTTACTCCCTGATTTTCGTCGACTCGGAGGAGCTCTCCAGTCGTCCACTCATCCTAAAGTTTTCATAACTGGAGGATCTGGCTGCAGTCAGGGCGATCCCGAACCGGGTCTTCGCCTCGGCTGCACCATTTGCGTCGCGGAAGGTCACCAGAACCTCCTCACACGAGGTAGCTGCTCTTTGTCGAGACGATATTCGTGAGCTTTCTTGGCCAACACGTCGACGGTACGATAATCAGGAGGGTAGATATTGTTCCTCTGGTTCAGCTCCAGGCTGAATAGTCGTCAATGAAGGAGGCTGTAGTGAGCTACTTTATTCGCTCAGCCCTATACGCTGTCATCGCGGCATCCAGTTTCAATACGATAAGGCCATCGTCGATGCAACTCTGGCGAGTCTAGGGAGGTTGCTCCCTCGGTGGATGTTGACTCCGTTGTGCGCCGAGGCGCGTTGAACAATTTTCATAAAAAGAGAAGTGATGCAAACAAAAAAGGATTAGAAATATGATACCCTGCCTAATTCTGTCTTGGCTCATCCTAGGTAGCCTGCCGACCGTGCACACCCGTTATCTCGTTCAGTAGCCCCTGGGACGCTTGCACAAAGTGCAACGTCACAATATTCACTCGTGATTATACAGCACGCTCTACCTGACTAGTTCATACGGTAATGTTATAATCAAACGAGGAAAAGACTTGTAATATCACGGAAGAGATGAGAATTTGTGATAGATTATGATATGATATTGATATAATTTAATAGTTGAAACATTTCTGAATATCTCGGCAAATAATATTTTTTACTAGCCTAATAACTTCATTGTACTTGAAAGAGGAGAGCAGTAGACATTGCAATAGTTGGATTAGCCATTACCGTATGAAATATTCGCAATATCTATGCAGGTAACTGCGCGTAATACATGCATATACGATATACGTACGTGAATATACTTCACTCCTTTGTGAAATTGTCCTCAATGGATAGAGAGTAGACAATTCAGAGATCCACGAATCGGAGACTCTCATTAGTATCTTTTCAGAACAACTATATTTATAGAGTAATGAATTATTTTACTGTTCTCGTGGCGAAATTACGTTGTTAAAGTATTATCGCTAACGAAAACCATGGTGAGAATAATGACTCTGTTCTCTATTTGTATGGTGGTCTGAAAAATAAAAATAAACAGCTCGCTGTTCTCAACAAGACCGATATAAAAACTATCTGCTACAAACATTGTACTTGGCATTCTGTGAAATATGCCTTCGTACGTATATGCATGTATTATCGTCGCAACGATTAGTTTAGAGTATAATACTAGTTTTATTATTTCCTAATTATAGTTCTAGCTAATCTCGGAACTTAAGAAGTGCCAAATATGTAGTTTTCAGTGATATACGTGATAGATTATACATATTACGAGCACATCTACAATTTGTCCAATCAAATATTCAGTGTTGTAAAAATTGTGAGTCAATTTTTTTTCAAGTGAAGTTGATTACGTATGAATAACTATTTTATAATTAGTTGAAATAACTTCACTTTATAATTACGTTTACTCATTGATTCTAATTTAATTACACATTACCAAAGTAATGGGTAATTGAATAAGTAATTTCATTACAAACAGACGTCGTAAATACAGGTCTTCAATCCCAGTCAAGCCATTTCTTTCCCTTTAGCAAATCATAACGACTCTAGGTATTATTGCATAATCAAGCTAACTTAATTAATTCTCTTAATTAATTGCTACAGACGTGTTTATGTTTCAGGACGAATTGAAAATTGTACATAACTGTCTACGTAGGTATGTTAATATTGCTTGTATGGATGGCTTCAATCATAAATGTTGATAATAAACTTAAGTCATGAATAATCATTTCTGCATATTTTTTTCTCCTATCCCCCATCCAACTCCTAATCCAGGCGCATCAATTTAGGAGCTAAATTGAATTCAAAATGAATTCAAAATGAATTCAAATCGAAAATATCACTCAAAAATGAGGTATCAACGGCCAGAATTTTAGGACTGAATTTTCTGGCAGTTGATACCTCTTTTTTAAGGTGTCAATTTTCTGGCAGTTGATACCTTTTTTTTAAGGAGTCAATTTTCTGGCAGTTGATACCTTTTTTTAAGGAGTCAATTTTCTGGCAGTTGATACCTCATGGTGTCAAAAACGACTCCTTGAAAAAGGTATCAACTGCCAGAAAATTGACTCCTTAAAAAAAAGGTATCAACTGCCAGAAAATCGACTCCTAAAATCAGGTATCAACTGCCAGAAAATCGATAGGTACGTGGAGCTCTAAATGCCTAAATTTCCCCTGGGGCAGAGTCTCAGCCAATCAGGAATAAGAATTGAAGAGAAATTGCCTATTTTCTTCTTGACTCTCGCTCCTGATTGGTTGAACTCGGCTCCAGGGGAAACGTAGGCATTTAGAGCTCCATGTACCTATCGATTTTCTGCCAGTTGATACTTTATTTAAGGAGTCGACTTTCTGGCAGTTGATACCTGATTTTAGGAGTCGATTTTCTGGCAGTTGAAACCTTTTTAAGGAGTCGATTTTCTGGCAGTTGATACCTTTTTCAAGGAGTCGTTTTTGACATCATGAGGTATCAACTGCCAGAAAATTGACTCCTTAAAAAAAAGGTATCAACTGCCAGAAAATTGACTCCCTAAAAAAAAGGTATCAACTGCCAGAAAATCGACTCCTTAAAAAAAGGTATCAACTGCCGGAAAATTCACTCCTAAAATTCTGGCAGTTGATACCTAATTTTTAGTATAGGCGAGGAAAGGACAGGGGGAAATGATTCAACGATTGATTATTCACAATTTCAAGAGATATTTATTCAAGAATGTGCTAATGTACTATAATGATACATGTTTATTGCATAAACAATCTTATTATTACATGAATATTTGCAGTGTTGCGAGTCACTAATTACATTTTTGATGAAACTACTCATTTAATTGGTAAAAGTAATTATAAAGTAAAGTTATTGAGAGTAATTATAAAGTGGAGTTATTTTAACTAATTATAAAGCAAAGTTATTTCAACTAATTATAAAGTATAGCTATTAAAACGAATTATAAAGTGAAGCTATTAAAACGAATTATAAAGTGAAGCTATTAAAACTAATTATAAAGTAAAGCTATTAAAACTAATTATAAAGTAAAGTTATTTCAACTAATTATAAAATAGTTATTTAAAAGTAATAAACTTCACTTGAAAAAAAATTGGCTTACAATTTTTACAACACTGAATATTTGATTGGACAAATTGTAGATGTGATCGTAATATGTATAATGTATCACGTATATCACTGAAAACTACATATTTGGCACTTGTTAAGTTCCGAGATTAGCTAGAACTATAATAAGGAAATAATAAAACTAGTATTATACTCTAAACTAATCGTTGCGACGATAATACATGCATATACGTACGAAGGTATATTTTACAGAATGCCAAGTACAATGTTTGTAGCAGATAGTTTTTATATCGGTCTTGTTGAGAGCAGCGAGCTGTTTATTTTTATTTTTCAGACCACCATACGAATAGAGAACAGAGTCATTATTCTCACCATGGTTTTCGTTAGCGATAATACTTTAACAACGTAATTTCGCCACGAGAACAGTAAAATAATTCATTACTCTATAAATATAGTTGTTCTGAAAAGATACTAATGAGAGTCTCCGATTCGTGGATCTCTGAATTGTCTACTCTCTATCCATTGAGGACAATTTCACAAAGGAGTGAAGTATATTCACGTACGTATATCGTATATGCATGTATTACGCGCAGTTACCTGCATAGATATTGCGAATATTTCATACGGTAATGGCTAATCCAACTATTGCAATGTCTACTGCTCTCCTCTTTCAAGTACAATGAAGTTATTAGGCTAGTAAAAAATATTATTTGCCGAGATATTCAGAAATGTTTCAACTATTAAATTATATCAATATCATATCATAATCTATCACAAATTCTCATCTCTTCCGTGATATTACAAGTCTTTTCCTCGTTTGATTATAACATTACCGTATGAACTAGTCAGGTAGAGCGTGCTGTATAATCACGAGTGAATATAGAGTATCGCTTGTAGTTTCTACAATGGATTTAGAATAATCTGGTCTAATCTAATTAGACAAGATTCGAGATTTTACCAAAACTGATTCCAAAGGAACTGTAATTGCGAACTCAGCCTAAAACTATACTCCTATGCTACTTTATACACAATAATAGCCGTTTGAAGCCATTAGTCCCCATCAATAATAGCCATTCCCCTGGTATTTGGACTGCTCCACTGTCTGGCGTGAATCGTTGTAATGAAGAACTTTCAAGAGGTTTTCTTGTAGATAGGCAGGACTATGTTTTTTCCCTCCACGAACAACCCCTGTGAAAATAAAAACTAGATTAATATATGTTACATGGGATAAATTAACTCAATGTATTGTTCAAGCGAACATGCTCAACTAAGAACTAATATTGAAGTCTGTAAGATGTTTGAAAAATAAATGCGATGCCTATAATTAATTCTACAGTAATTTATACCTGTATTTATTTAAAAACCTTCAATCCTTGATCCTCATTATTCAAATATTTCTCTACTACAAGGCAAATTCATATCCAAATCAAGTGAGTTATTCGCGGGTAGGGATAGAATATACTTGAAAACGAACGATTCCCTACTCCCCTGAATAATAATCAAAGGCCTCCAATCGTCACTTACTTCGCTGATTCAAATACGCGACACTTTGTAATACGCGAAAATTCATAATTATTTATGGTTATGGTAAAATGGTGATCGGAATATTAAAAACTTACGCCTCCTCAACTCGTAACGACGCGGCGTACCTCCTGTCAAGCATTTTCTCGCACGTTGGTCAACTCGGCGCGTAAGTTTTCCCAAGAACGTCTACTACGTCACAAACCTGTTCACTCGTCGGCGCCACAAAGGCCACTGAAACCGGTCAGACCGGTTTGCTTGGGCTCCCCATCCTTGACGGCCTTGAGCGGCCTTGAGTGGGGCGAGAGGGGCAAGGACGCCGTTGAGTAGGTCAGTTCACGCCGGTGGCGCCACCGGGTGACGAACTACGGAACTAAGATGAGCAGAATAATATAATGATCCGCGGGTTGCGTGTAATAGGGCGCAGCATTCGTCCCTTAGGCTTACGCTATTCTAAATGTAGTGTACATTTAAATTTTTATTCAATTAGTAGAAGTAATTATGAAGTAAAGTTATTTAAAATTATTATTATTATTATTTATTTTCATTTATGCTTAATAAATGAAATTGTCGAATAAATGATTGAATGGTTATCCTTATTGATGAAAATGATTTATGCGTTGGATGTAGGTTATGTAGGTTGACGTCTTGATGTTTTGACGCTTTGACAGATTGAATTTTTAATTCGTCTTAGGAGCTCGAGTCAGCTAGTGCCCATAAAATAGAAATCTACTATTGCCTAGGGTATTGCCGACTCAAAAGAAGATGTTGCCTCGGTTGCATATCATCGGGCGGGACACTTATCGCTATCGTTTGTGTACACTCACGGAATCTGAACCTGAAGCGCCGTTGGTAAGGTGATCGAGCAACCCGTACGTACACTCACGGAATCTGAACCTGAAGCGCCGTTGGTAAGGTGATCGAGCAACCCGTACGTCATGTTGATACACGTTGTTTTTAATTGTCTTCAAATTGTCAAAGACAATTAAAAACAACGTATATCAACGTGTATGTACGGGTTGCTCGATCACCTTACCGACGGGGCTTCAGGTCCAGTTTCCGTGAGTGTACAACCATACGCCAAAAAGTAAAGATCGCGCGAACAGTTGTTCTTCCATCATTTCTCATCCTCAAACCAGAAAGAATATACCTACCATGGGCGAGCATAAAAAAATTGTGGCTACCTCTGTAGACACCAGTTAGGCCCAAACATAGAAATTGTTGGGATGAAACATCTGTCACTTTCTACCCCAAAATTTTTATAAAATTTTTCGTCATTCATTCAAATAATATCAACACCCAGATGGACACATTGGAAAATGTACGCTGACATAGTGTGTAGATAGATGACGAACAAAAATTCGCGTTTAACCGAATTCGCGTTTACAGTAGAGTTAGCATGGTGTAGTCTAAATTGACTCCATCGCGATCGGTATCTCTGGCCTAATGAAAAACAATGCAGCATATTTCTTTCCAGTGACAGCATTGGAAATTACACAAAAATTCAATCTCATTTTATCTAGCCTCGGATGATGATGATCTCTCATGTGCGAAGAAAAACGATAAACATGTGATAGAGTTCTCTCTCGGAAACGTGGGAATTTACTGAGATTGGTGGATTACTCATAGTTGTTTTGTAATCTGACGATATTATGGGCCTGCAGGGTCGGGTAAAACCGAATGGTATTACCCAGATAAATTCATGCACCTGGGACGCTATCTTAGTCTATTTGGGTGCTGGTGTAACACTGATTGATCGATATCACTGGGTTTATCATATAGAATTGCGCAAAAATTGATGATATGGACAGCCACTTATATATAGTGAGTTACAGTAGCGGCGGTGTTATCGTTCTGTTCACTATTGGCATGGTATTCAATTCAGTAGCGACAAATTAATTAGACTAGTAGTATGTTATCACTCCACATCGGTAGCGCGTCGGTTTTGGTGCTCATCTTGACACTAAGTTTTGCTCTCGGATCTTCGAAAGATGAGGAGAACAAGATCGAGGCCTTCGTCAAGGCTATGCGTAGCTCCATGGAAGTTCCTTGGATCGACAGGATTGATTCGGTGATACGCGATTCAGAAGATTCCTGCAGTGCAGAGATCGCGGCAGCGTCAGCGGCCTTTAGTGCTCAAGAAACGTGGGCCATAGAGAGTAAGGATACGGAATGCTTTTAAATCATTCCACTAGAGATATACGTATAGGTATATGAGGTAGTCCACCCCAACTCGGCGGCATTTTACGCTAACCCTCTACGATCTGTTTAATTTCTTTTTTTTTTATCTTATTTAACCCATAGAAAAACGTACTCTCCATTTTTTTTCAGATTTTTCGGACCAGTCGGTCTCCCAAAAAAAAAATGAATGAACCTCGCTTTTTGAAGAAAAAAAAACGACCGTTTTGAGCATTTTCAATGGCGCAGATAATTTTGTCACAATTCTTGCATTACAGATTTTGGTGAATATTTTAAAATCGGTAGCACTTATTCTCCAATGAATTTTCGAATCCCCAGGGCCTGACCGATAGCAGATGTATGTTATGGACTAATTATCCAACAGTGAACTGCAGCTTTCAGAATTATCACGATTTTTATTGCGTTTTTATATACCAGCAGCTAAGAAATATTCTGCGCATATATTCGATGATTGAGAGAGACTTATAAATGACAGTTTTCAAATCGATTGTATTCATACATGAGTCAGTCCACGTCAAGCGGGACGGATTTGGCCAAAAATATTCCTCGATGTTTCTGATTCTCTTGTAATTTTTTTTACATATTCTCTGGGTAAAATGAATGCATGAAACATTTTTTGTTTTTTTTTTAACTCAAAGGGCTAAGAAGATACAAGGGGTTGAATTTTCGAAAAAAACACCAAAAATCGGAATCGCGCTCTTCTTTAGACGTTAATATCTCCGGTTCCCTTGGTCGTACAGACATCGTAAACAACTCATTTTGAAGCTCTTGAATCGCACTTTCATGTTATGAATTTTTAATTCATGTCATAAACAATTTTCTATTTGTTATTAACAATTATATTTTTTAAACGTGATTTTCGAGATGATTACACCCTTTGAAAATTCTGAAAAAAATATGAGCGTGTTCCTTGATTAATTCTCTACAAAATCTGTAATTTTCAAAATGGAACTCCGATGGAAACTATATTTAAAAAGCGATTGAACCGTGCGGGACGTCGCGCGCGGCTGTATACGCGGGCGCGCCGAGACCGAGGCTTGTTCGCTTTACACGTAAAGAATATAGGGGGGCATATTACGATGAAATTCATCAAATCCAATAATTTACCGAATTATTTATTCCATTTCATGCTGAATACTCGACTTGAAACTATAAAAATTATAGAGATACAAACTCAACTAAAATCTTGACAATAACTGGTAAACATAACGTACTTTTTGATTCCATCAGACGGAATACGTCATGGTATCATTCGATCGATTACGTACTAAATTAATGAATCTAAAATTACTCAATCATTAACCACGAGAACTCTACATTTCACTGGAATCTTAAGGGGGGACTATTATACCTCCAAAAATAATTTTTTTCGAGTCACTTGTACACTGTAGGTATTAAACTTTCAAATTCATTAATTAAGTACGTAATCGATCGAATAATACGGTGTCGTATTCCGATGGATGGGATCGAAAAGTACGTTATGTTCAGCAGTTTTTTTCAAGATTTTAGTCAAGTTTGTATCTCTATACTAATATTTTTATAGTTTCAAGTCGAGTATTCAGCATGAAATGGAATAAATAATTCGGTAAATTATTGGATTTGATGAATTTCATCGTAATATGCCCCCCTGTATTCTCTACGTGTGAAGCGAACAAGCCTCGGTCTCGGCACGCCCGCGTAGACAGCCGCGCGCGACATCCCGCACGGTTCAATCGTTTTTTAAATATAGTTTCCATCGGAGTTCCATTTTGAAAATTACAGATTTTGTAGAGAATTAATCAAGGAACACGCTCATATTTTTTTCAGAATTTTCAAAGGGTGTAATCATCTCGAAAATCACGTTTAAAAAATATAATTGTTAATAACAAATAGAAAATTGTTTATGACATGAATTAAAAATTCATAACATGAAAGTGCGATTCAAGAGCTTCGAAATGAGTTATTTACGATGTCTGTACGACCAAGGGAACCGGAGATATTAACGTCTAAAGAAGAGCGCGATTCCGATTTTTGGTGTTTTTTTCGAAAATTCAACCCCTTGTATCTTCTAAGCCCTTCAGATTAAAAAAAAAAAAAAAAATGTTTCATCCATTCATTTTACCCAGAGAATATGTAAAAAAAATTACGACGATTTTCAAGAACATGCGGTCAAAAAGGTGTCCCGGTTGACGTGGACTGACTCACATACAGGTAGTAAAAGCAATTAGCACAGCAGGAGATAATATACGTTGATTGATCCAATGCCATTACAGGGCCGTGGAAGTATGCGAGATGAAAAATCAAATTTGAGAAATGACGGAGTACGAATCCTCAATTCCATCGTTATCTACGCGTCCTTTCACGCATGATTCGTTCGTACATAAGTGTCATAATAACTTGTATTTATTATCTTCAACAGTGTTCGATGCCTCGACGAAAATTCAGTCCGGAATTTTGAAGGGAAATGTCAGAGACCTTGGTATGTACGACCAGTGCGTCAACACCAACGGAGAGTACAACGGTACTAGTGTTCAGGGTCAACATTGCCTCGTTATGTTCGATATGTTGACTTCATCGGTGTGTGTTCCGTCCTCGTGTAATGAGACGCAACTTGTCGTGATTTTGAATTCCATGATCCAGAATGTGTCGTTCCTGGCCGATTTAGGAATTGAAATAAGCAGAGCATCTTGTGCGCGACTAGGAAACGAGGATTTCACCATAGGAGAAATCTTGACATTGTAAGTAATTGAGGCGGAAGATGCTTCTCACATGTAATTGTCACGCACACAAAATACAGGGAACTTGACAAAATTTTCCAGGACCTTTTTCGCGGCGATTGGTACCTTCGTAGTTTTGTGCACTATTTGCGAATTTGTTAAGATACAGAGGCCGGCAGGAGTTTCTCCTGTCGTCACCGGATTGGCAAAATTTTCACTTTACACAAACGCAATGGCTGTGCTAAGTACCAAAGTAAATCCTCGCATGCTGCCAGCGATTCAAGGCATGAGATTTATAAGCATGTGCTGGATCGTACTCGGTCACCGATTTGGAAACACATTAATGAGGCCGATGGTCAATACTTTGGACATGGTGGAGGTGAGTACTGGTTTGCTATTGGCAATTTTCACTTCGAATGTGGATATTGTATAGAGTCGAATATAGACCTCTGGCCAAAAAGGGTAAGGAGGCATGATCGGTCGTGTGTAGCTGGTGATTTCATTTCAACTTGAGTCATTAGAAATTGCGCTGCCTGGTCCCAGTCAA
This sequence comes from Tenthredo livida, assembly GCA_963992785.1. NCBI lineage: Eukaryota > Metazoa > Arthropoda > Insecta > Hymenoptera > Tenthredinidae > Tenthredo > Tenthredo livida. The sequence goes on from OZ023073.1 coordinate 11,046,969, forward strand.
CAAACTAATAATAATTGATTTGCAGTGGTTCGATACGTGGACTGCTCTGTATATTCAGATGACGCCATTCGCTGTCGACACCTTTTTCGTGATCAGCGGCTTTCTGATGGCTTACTTGTTTCTTAAGTCGAACAAAGCAGCGAAGATATCGGACATTCCCATGATGTATGTCCATCGTTATCTCCGGTGAGTGAAAAAACCTCTTGATTGAACATTGGGGTACCCAGCTCCCCCCAGAATCCTCACCATTCATGTATTTGCTCAAGAATGACAACTCAACAAGATGGTTCAAGTTTTCGCAACAAATTCAATCTTCGGTACCCACTTAGGGCTCTCATTTAAAGCGAGACATAATTGACGTTATAGTCCCTGTTGCTGACCGAAGTTCTTGATTGCCTTAGGTTAACACCATGCTTAGCTATCCTCGTCTTATTTACTGCGGTTCTCCTGCATCGCGTCTCCAATGGTCCCATGTGGATAACCACGCTCATATTACATGTCGAACGTTGTCGGAAAGATTGGTGGGTCAATTTATTGTATTTACAAAACTTTGTGAGGACAGATGAAATGGTGAGTTCCTTCATATATTATTGCTAAATTACGAATGCGTATATCGAATTCTTTCCTGCATAGTGTTTTAACGCAAGTGTATAAAATTTCAGTGCCTTCAGCATACATGGTACTTGGCAGTCGATATGCAACTTTTTCTTATCTCCCCATTCATCCTGTACCCGTTGCGTCGCTGGCCAAAATGGGGGCTCGGACTGCTCTGTTTGTTGCTTGTTGGTTCCGTGGTTACGCCAACCGTTATTCTTGCCGTTAACGGTTACACCATGGCATCTGATCCTTTTGCTCAGTTGTGAGTATGACTACTAAGACCCGTATTCAGATCACGAGTTTATGCCGAAACAATGTGTGGGAATTCTGAAGCAAGCTTTTGATCGGCTAAGAGTTTGTGAAAAACTGACCAATTATAAGGCTAAGTAATGCGTTCGAAGGCGCACATGGTGCAATAGGCTTGTGATCTGAATTATACGGGCCTATGTTATCTAATTTTTTAGTAACTTGATCGAAGTTCATCAATATTTCAGGTCAGGGGAAACCACGATCCCTGCCAACAAGACTGAAAATCACTTTTACAATCGAGCTTGCCCTTACTTGGTGGGAATGCTCTTAGGCTTCTTGACAGCAAACAAGGAAAGGCATCTCAACAAGGTAGCTGTCTCAACGAAGCCGTCATCCGCGAACTTCATCATCAAATCTCGTATACTGTTAAGCTTGTCTATTCTTGAACGATTTTTTTTTCCTATTTTAGGTGACCGTAGCGATTAACTGGGTTGTGACCTGTATTCTTATGTTATTCTGTGGATGGGCTACCCGACGCTTGCAAGACACTTCATTAGATTATAATCTAGCATGGGAAACCACGTGTGCCCTCCTATTACGTCCTTTTTGGGCCATTTCCATCGCTTGGATTGTGTATGCATGTAGTTTCGGCTATGGAGGTGAGTATCTACCCTAGATGTAGCTGTCAGTTGTCACACGTGTTCGTTTACTCAAAGAATGGGCTTTATGACATTGGAAAAAATGTCATGTTGAGTAATACTGAAACCCCTGAAAATATTTATTGCAGGTGCTGTTGCTAGGCTCCTTTCACTGCCGATATTCTTGCCTCTGAGTCGGCTAACATATGGCATTTATCTATCGCATTTCTTGATTCAAGGGATAATCATTACTTCGGTGCAAACTGCTGGCAGATTCACGGATTTTCTCCTCGTGAGTCAATTTTGTTTTTTTCACGACTTCCCATGCCAGCTAATCAATTTGACTCTAACCATGTGAGTACGTATCTTTACAGATCAATGATTTCTGGGGTGATTTAGTCCTGTCGATTGTAGCAGCATTCATCTTGACTTTGTTCATCGAATCTCCAATCATAGTAGTAGAAAAAATGCTCAAAAATCGGGGCCGCAAGCAAAGTCCGATTTTAGAGTCCAAGAAGGACGTGGAAGGTGGCATTGATAACAAAGGGATGAAGGAAACCTGATCCATGCGCTCGTTGGTCAATGGTGTCTCAGGTCATCATGTGTCGAGTTTATTCATTGGAAGCCAATTACTGTGACTTTAATATCTATACACCGAGTGAAATGTACCACTCGTGATAAATACAATTCACCTGTATCAATGCGAACTGTTTGCTCGTATTGTAAACCGAAGCTGAACTATCGCAGCCCGATAATTGCATTATTAAAAATAACTAGATGTAGTATAACTATCTTATATGTATGTTCCATTCTACTTATTCACTGTGATAACGTATCGGTGGGCGTCCAAACTAGGTCAAAATATCAACATTTTTGGACCATCCGTGATAACCTAGTGATAGGCTCGTTAAGAAAAAATACCATCAATCAACTTGATTTTGTCTCTCGATATTTTCTATTGCAATAGTTTTCCGGGTGTTCTGACCCCAATTCGAGTACCCACATAATTCTAAACTAGTGTTCCATCAGAATCCGTATATTTGCATGCTATTGATGAATCGCACCATTCTTATCTATAGAATAACTTTATTTGTAAAATGAAAGGACATTTTCGATGTAAAAATGCAATTCCCAAATCAATGAATAAAGTTATTCAACAATTGAGAGTTATTCCTCGTTGGAGAAACCGGACAGGGAAATATATTATCGGACAATATATCCATGCTGCCACTTACGGGCGCCCCGTTGACTCCTGTGCTTTATTTTTATACCTCTGTACCTATAGTTGATAAAATTTCAGTCCAAGAATTGGAAGTTCAAGAATTGAGATGATTTTTGAAATGTGATTTCGTTTGTAATGAAAATGAGGAGACCGAAAAGATACATCAGGTGACAGAATTTGTAATTTTCAAGTTAAGTAATATAGTTTCGGACGAAAAAATACCGCGAAGCATACTACAATTCGAAGTGATATGAAATCGGCGGAGTAAAATGAGATACGAAATAATGAACATATTATGAAACGTATAGTTGGGAAATCCATGAAAGTGAATAGAGACACAGCGCAAGCGATAGCACTTGAAATGAATTTCTAAATCCATCCGATGTAGTCGCAGTGAGCCCATCCCAAAATTTAATTCGCTCCATGAACAGATCATACTTCAATTCAATGCTTGAATCGGATCCGTTTCCTATCCGAAGATAGTTGTTCTGCGAAGAATATGGCGTCCAAGTGCTGGTGCTATCCGAATCCATTGTAGTTGGAATTCTGAAAGTACAATCCGCCGATGAATATTTTTGCAAAGTCTATCGTAGTACGGCTTGCTCTTGTTCCTTCATACCCATTGGTTGCAAAAGACGTCCACAGCTGCAGCATAGTGTCCACCATCATCAGGTCAGTTTCACTATATTCGAAGTTCGATGGCCCGAAACGTGAATCATGAGTTTCATAGAGATATATGAGTTCGTCGCCATGTACTACACCCGTATATTCAGTAGAACCTCCGCTAAAGTAGTAGCTGTAGCTGAAGATGCCTCGGTATTCGAAAGAGCAGAAATACTGTGAGTTTTCTGCGAACAGCAGCTGTTGTTGAAACGCACGGTATGCAGGATATACGAATAAAGCATCACCGATGAGTTCTGTGACGTTGGCAAGCAGCTGAAAGAAGTAATAGGGATTGAAGGCTGATCAGAGAGACATATGTCCGTCATTTGTGATCGACCACCTACTATGCTTCTGTTGGCTGTCAGATCATTCAAGTAGTATGACTTCAAGGCGTTTGTATAGGCTGTTACATCATCAACTATACTCTCATAGGATAACATGTGAGGCAAGGCAAGGTCAACATTGTTCAAGAAATCCTCGAATAAATCAGCGTCCTCGTAAAACTCTGGGAAAAAAATAAATAAATCACGAATTATATGCGGCATGAATCAATTCTGCCATGCGAGTTGGCAGATCTCAAAGTCTATGCTCAGACTGCACCTTACTACTCATTTGAGAAATTGTTTCCACTCGAATTCTGCGCTGTCTCGATACTCACCGATCGAAGACACAAGTCCTTCGTCCCGGGTGACACTAGAAATCCAAGGTAGATCACGGATTTTTCCAGTGGCGAAGAGGTTTGCTGGGGTGTCGGTGAGCAATGCCCCTTCTATATCGGGTTCGGAAGTTGGAACCCATACATTAGACGGAGCTGATTTCCATACGTAGAAAACTGAGTTCGTATCAATGAGCCGTGATACGTTGACACCCCTCAGACAGTTAATCAGGAGTGTCGATGTGTTCGTCGGACAGCCAAGATACTCACCGAGCTGGATGGCCCGATTCGCACACACCTCTCTGGGTTGATTGACAATACTAGCGAGTGCGGTCCCACTCTGAGTTATGTATCTATGGATGAGCCCTGTGCGTGAAAAACAATAATCATCGCGTTGGGTTAGCATTATTCTCAAGATCGATTTTGAGCATAAGCCTACACCAAAAGTGCCACACCATGCGTCACCGTGCGCCGCCGTGCTGCACGGATCCGCGCTGTGCGGCAATAGTCTGCGGTGGCCACAAAAAACAAACGTATGGTTTTTGCGAAATTTGAAAATCTAATTTTACATCCATTTTTTTTCAACTTTTCGGAGTTGCCATATTTTTTTCATATCATTACTTTGTGGCTCGCTTCAAACTGAAACTTGTTCATGCCCAACATTCTTTTCGTGTGATATGTAGTTTTCCAGTTATACTGAATTAAAACTCGAACATTGCCGATTTTCGCATATTATATCGCATCAGCAGCTGCTAACGTCTAAACGTTTTCGATTGAAAATCTAAAAAAATTCATGCATACTCTCATTTCTCATCTCATTTCTCAAAGTTTCAACCGATTCTGAAGGGGTCATCCTTACGGAGAAGAAACCCTCAAATTTAAGGGGTAAATTCGCACCCCCAAGGTTTTCGGGGTTTACCATGAAAACTCAGGGCTTACCCTCAAATTTTACCCCCAAATACAGGGTAAACGTGAGTTTTCATGGTAAGCCCCCAAAACCTCGGGGGTGCGAATTTACCCCTTAAACTTGAGGGTCTTTTTCCGTAAGGGCATAAACCAGCCATTGATTATTCTCACGTCTTACAATGCCAATGATAACTTACAATGCATTCGTTGATATGAGTCTGTAGCATATTGGGTGGCGGCTATGCCACCACTGCTGTAGTGATATGATTATCGTACATTACGTAAACGGCAACGTACCTAGAGAGTATAATTGTTTTGACTCAACTTGAACTGAATGCAGTGCAAGCATAGCGTGAAAATAATAACCTTGAAGCCGCATTGAGTTGAATGTTGCTTCAAGCTAACTATCAAAAGGTCAGTATGATTCGAGCATATATTCAACCAAAAGATCTCACCATCCGTTAAATTCGATAACGCTAAGAGATGAACACTCATGGCGCCTGAACTTCCTCCGAATAGGGTGACTGAATTTGGATCGCCACCAAAAGACTCGATGCTGACCTGGACCCATTCCAAGACTCGCACCATATCCTTCAGCCCATAATTTCCGGGCGATACTTCATCTCCAGTGCTGAGGTATCCCAGCACTCCAACACGAAAGTTGGGAACTACGAGAATCACGTCCTTGTCAAGGAGTAAATCTGGACCATATCGCACGAGGGAATTGTTTTCTGTTTTGAATCCCCCACCAATGGAGAATACCATCACTGGTAGTAATGTAGAATTGTCACTTCCGGGCAGCTACGTAGATACAAAGTTCATTAGGTTATTAGCCAAATTTTTCGTACAGCCTTCATATCGGATCAAGTATGTAAACTTTATGAACTGGTGTATTTATTTTCCCTGTCCAATAATTAGGAAAATCTAACAACAGAGCGAGTACTGCATGCACAGAATGGAATCTTTAATCCTCACTGTTCACAATCATTCTCTAACTTCAACATTTACATAACGAGAGTGAAAATAGAGCAAAATAGATCTCACCAATACATATCATTCGAGTACCTATCGAATGGGTGCAATTACCTGTGGTGTAAAAACGTTGAGATACAAACAGTCCTCGTTTCCTGAAACTTCTCCTTGATCATTGAATTGAGGACATGGCTCGGTCTCACTGCTGGCATCCAAAGTTCCGTTCCAAGCGTCTGGTGGAACGGGTGCCTTAAATCTGAATCAGAATTCAGATCAATATATGAGGGTTAATAATTGTGGTTCAAATGTTTGCCATTCATTTTTCGAATGTAATCGGGAGTCGTTTCTATTTGCGAATGCTGTACAGGCTACTGGCTTTCATTGAGAGTCATTAAGTGACATTGCGAACGAAAATGAATCGGCAGATCAAATGATTTGCCGTAATAATAAGAAAACTTTTCTAACGTTAGTGATTCGCCGTTGATTGAATAGGGAACGGTCAGAAGTGGACTTCTCAAAATTGCTGTGAATAAGTCCACTGATAGGCTCGCACATAAAGTATTGTATATCTTGCAACAAACCTGAGATCGTCGACTGGTGGTTGAGCATAGGGAATTCCTATGAAGCCGGAGATGGTTCGGTTATAATGAGTAACCATGCTTATGCCTCGAATTCTTCCCTGAGGTATTGTCGTTTCTGGATACGTGGTATTATCATCTCTGGAAATTTTCCCACTTCCAGGGAGGCCACCACCCATGCTGATGCAATTCGTCAGGAAAAGTGCCAAAAGCAGGAAGGAACTCGCGCCATTACACAACAGCATATAGCCTATGGTCTTCAATGACATGATCACTATTTCTCAGTCAGTGAGTGACAATGAAAACCACGGTAATAATAACTAACAGAAGATATTATATGACTGAAATATGGATTGCCAATTTATCACATGAAACTAACACGAGTTCCAATTCTACAGAGTCAATGTCGTACACTGAAAGATAAAATTAAAAGTAAGTTTCGATGAAGCATGATAAATTGTATCTTGGCTATCAGCACTTTTTTATTATTTAACCACTCTATTGTTTGGGATCTAAACAGTATTGGCGGTATTCGAGATTAGGATATTAATGATTAAGTTGTTGAAATGATATTCAATCATCGGCTGCTTGTAATCTCGCAATTTCTAGCACGTTTAATAATTGATATCATGTCAAACAAGTATGATACCATTTAATAACATGTTGCCACTCGCAACAATTAAACACTCAAAATCGGGAGAATGGTATATTCCACTTGCCTGATCGTGTATAATTTCAAAGTACACAGCCTCGACGTATGTAATCATATAACGTGGCGTGGATTTTACAGAGTCTCATACTCTAAATAGAAAGATCATAGAAACTTGTGTATTTCTTTTATAATCTACGACCTACTCTATTTTCAGTCAGATCGTTAAGGTTATTATTTCAGGGTGGTGGTTATGCTGTTACATCATTAACTATTCTGTTATACTCTGCTAGAGAAGCAAGGCAAAGTCGATATTGTCCGAAAAATCATCAAATGAATTTGGGTCCTTGTGAAATTCTGAATACGAAATTAAAAGATGTGATACACGTAGAATGAATTGATTCAGTGACCAAGCAGACTAGCATGGAAGCATGGAAAACAAGACAATCTCAATATTGCCGAAAAAAGTAAACCTTTTGCTAAATAATAGCATTCGATGTCTTAACTTATGTCAGACTGCACCTTACTGCGCTTTTGAGGGATCAATAACTGTTCTGATACTTGCAAGTTACAGCGCAAAATCCTTCACCCTGAGTATTTTCCCGGTAGCGAAGAGGTTCGCGGGGGTATTGATAAGCAGATGCCCCCCCTGGCGGAATTGACATGTACAGGAAACGTGAGAAGGCGTGTAGGAAATGTGAATTGAAACAAATTCACACTTCGGTCACACTTCTTTGTGTCAATTTACATTTGTTCCGATATTTTGTAAATCCAATTTTCGCTAGGGCCTTCCCTGTTGAAAATTTCGTAGAAAGACGGATGGAATGTGCAGAAAACGCTGAAGAAACAGATAGAAATGGATGGAAACGGATTCGCGAGCTATCCGTTGCTATAGCGTTTTCTGCAATTATATCCGTTTCTATACGAAATTTTTAGCAGGGTTCTGTGTCCGGTTCGGAAGTTGGAACCCACAGATCACACGAGTTCATTTTCCATTCATCGAAAACTGAGTTCGTATGGACGAGCTGTGAGGTGTTCAAACCCCTTAGACTGCAGTTAACTGAAAATTTTCACAGTTCCTGTCAGGCCACTACCGTGTGGATCCAATTTGTCAGAAGAAGTGCCAAAAGCGGGGAGGAAATCACACCATATGAAAACCACATGAATAATGACTGATAGAAAATATTATATGCATAAAATATGAATTGCGAATGTATAACATGAAATGAAAATAAGTTCCAATTCTACAAAGTCAATCTCGTAAACTGAAAGATGGCATTGAAAGTAAATTACAATCACGGATAGTAAATTATATCAGTATGTGTGCTATTAACACTGTTCCCTTCCATGACATACCAATACTCCGTTATTTGAGGTATAAAGAGTATTAGAGGTAATCGAGATTGGGATATCTAATGATTAGGTTATCAAAATGATATGCAATCACTGATTCCTGGTAATCTCGCAATCTCCAGCACGTTTGGTATCAAGTATCATGTTAGTCATCATGTTACGTTGCTACTTGCAACACTTGATCACTTAAAATTGGGGACATAGTAGGTACAGTATGCACTGGTTTCATCATGTATAATTTCAGAGCACACAGCCCCAAACTTTATGTGATTGTATATAAAAATAATGATCTCTAACTGCATTCATTAATTTGAAAAATATATTATCAAATATGATCTTCATTTCCAATAACTCCACAATTCAAAAATATATTTCACATACTTAGCCATGCCTGACATGCGCGGAACAGTTCCCCACTAGAATTTTGGATATATGTAGGAGTTATAGTTTAGGTGCAGAATAACCCCTCGACCCTCATAAACGTATTGAGCAATAAATGAATTTTCATATTACATATTGCGGAATTGAAACACTAGATCGAAATTTGACAGTACTTTTACTTGAGAGTGATGTGTGAAGACTGCAACTGAGAGTAATCGTGTCATCTCAAAAGTGAATTCTCCAGTTGAATATTCGAAGATTTCATTGAATTTCCGAAATTTATTCGAAAGCACATAACAGTCAAATGGAATAAACTTTATTAAACAAAATTACACGATAGATGAGAATACACAGAGGCCAAGCGCGATTGACAATACTTGCGCTCTGCTTCGTAACCCCCCCGATCCAGTTGTTGCAGTAAGTTCTTCCCAGAACGTCATTCGCTCTATGTACAAATCATATTCCATTTCAAGTGCTATATCAGATCCGTTTCCTATCCGAAGATAATTGTTGAGCGATGAGTATGGCTCCCAAATATCAGTTTTGTCCGAATCCACCATGGTCGGTGTCCTGGAAGTAGAGTCAATCGGTTGATATTTTTTAAAGATCTCTCGTCTCGCCGTTTGTTCTTCATGCTAGAGCTTACCCGTTGGCCGCGAAGGACGTCCACATCTGCAGCATCCTGTCCACCATTATCAGATCGTTTTCACTATATTCGGAGTCAGAGGGTCCGAACCGTGAATCATGAGTTTCGAAGAGATAAATAAGTTCTTCGCCATGGGCTATACCCGTGGACTTGGAACCCCCGCTGTAGAAGTAGCTATAGCTGAAAGTGCCCCGGTATTCGAAAGAACAGAAATACTGGGGATTCTTCGCGAAAGTCAGCTGTTGCTGGAACGCCTTATACGCCGGATAAACGAACAGAGCATCACCTATAAGTTCCGTCAAGTTATCCAGCAGCTGAAAACAGTATCAGGGATTAAATGCTTGTCAGAGAGACCTGTGTACTTTATTCACAGTCTGCTACCTACTAAACTTTTATTTACAGACAGATCACTTAAATAGTATGACTTCAAGGCAGTGGTGAAGGCTGTCGCATCATCAACTATGCTGTCATACCCAATCACGATTGGCAAGGCAACGTCGATATCGTTCAAGAAATCCTCAAACAAATCTGGGTCCTCGTAAAACTCTGAGATCAAAAAAAGGAGACCAGTTATATGCGTGATGAACCAATTGCGTGACAAAGCACACTCAATTATGTATAATGCTAGGCAATGACAATTTTGTGTCAGAACTCATCTGCTGTGCTAAATAATAGCATTCATATACTACTCTGTTCAAGAATGTCTATTGATTGATTTTATTCTCTTGATACTTACGGCTCGAAGCGCCAAGTCCTTCACCCTGAGTTACACTAGAGATCCATGGAAGATCACGGATTTTCCCGGCAGCAATTAGGTTTGCGGGGGTGTCAATGAACAATGCTCCTTCTATGTCCGGTTCGGAAGTTGGAAGCCATACATTGTACGGGAATGTTCGCCATCCATAGAAAATTGAGTCGTTATCGAGGAGTTGTGACACGTTGAAACCCCTTAGACAGTTTACTAGGAGTGTCGACGTGTTTGTCGGACAGCCAAGATACTCGCCGAGCTGGATGGCTCGATTTGCATGCACCTCTCTTGGTTCATTCGCGATATAAGAGAGTGCCGTTCCACTTCCAGTTATATACCTATGGATGAGCCCTTTACGAGAAGAACAATAATCATTGTGTAGGGTTATTGGTTTCTCCGAATCTCCATAGTGCCGAACATTGGCGTAACTACGGAGGGGCCCGGGGGGGCACGGCCCACCCCAGGATGTTGAGTGCCCACCCCAGAAAGATACAAAAAAAAGAAATTGACAATTTCGGATATACATATAATATATATTCGGGTATAGCGAAGTGAAAGATGCCCCCCCCCCCCCCCCCGAGAAAAGTCCTAGTTATGCCAATGGTGCCGAAAGAGACTCGTGTGTGAGGACTTGAATTTGGTTTTCGGTTCATAACTAATAAATAACTACGTTCCACCCACGAAAGCACCCTGTATAATACAGTTGACAGATCTCACCATCCGTTAAACTCGATAACGCTAAGAGATGAACACTCATGGCGCCTGAACTTCCTCCGAATAGAGTGACTGAATTTGGATCGCCACCGAAAGACTGGATGCTGACCTGGATCCATTCCAAAACTCGCACCATGTCTTTCAGCCCGTAATTTCCGGGCGATACTTCGTCTCCGGTGCTGAGATATCCCAAGAGTCCTACACGAAAGTTGGGAACTACGAGAACTACGTCCTTGTCAAGGAGAAAATCTGGACCATATCGCACAAGAGAATTGTTTTCTGTTTTGAATCCCCCACCAATGGAGAACACCATAACCGGTAGTGAGGTGGAATTTGCATTGTCGGGTAGCTGGATGGTGATAACCGAGCAATTAGTTCATTGATTTGACGGATGAATTTATCAGTTTCAGTAACTTATTGGACCAGTACCTATGGCCTAGATAGATATGGGACGAAGTAAATGAAGAGATCTAACAGAGCTATGATTGTGTGCATAGAATAGAATATTCAATTGTTACGGCTGAACTTCGTTCTTCGGCTTCATCACTTATGTTAGTTAACGAGATTGCAAAAAGTTCTGTCGAATTCGCATCCAGCAGATTTGACTGACGGAATACGGAAATGGATTGAGTACCCAATTACCTGTGGCGTGAAAACATTAAGATACAAACAGTCCTCGTCTCCTGAAATTCGGCCCTGGCCATTGAACTGAGGGCATGCCTCGGGTTCAGTGCTGGCGTCGAAAGTCCCGTTCCAAGCATCTGGCGAAACGGGTGACTTAAACCTAGATCGGGACAATATATGGGAATAATCCACGTACGAGATATAATGATAATACGAGGAACCTTTGTCAGAATAATTGATCAATCATCGATTGACTTTCCTGAGTCGCTTCGAATGGATCCGTTGATAAGCTCGCATGTATCGTATTTTGTATTTTCCAACAAACCTGAGATCGCCGACCGGTGGTTGAGCATACGGAATTCCTATGAAGCCGGAGATTGTCCTGTTGTAATGAGTGAGCATGTTTATGCCTCGAACTCTTCCCTGAGGTATGGTCGTCTCTGGATACGTCGTATTCTCATCTCTGGAAATCTTCACACTTTCTGTCAGGCTACCACCGTAGATGTTAGAGTAACTTGCCAGTAACAGTGCTGATAGCAGGTAGGCACTTGCGCTATTACATTGCAGCATGGCTACAGCGTTCACTAACAGACTATAATCAGCACTGGTCCAATGTGAGACAAAAAGTGACAAAAAATAATAATACCACAAATTGGCGGTCTCGTCAACTGAGAGAATAAATGAAACAAGTAGGTATATCAAGGCTCTCTTAAAGACTTTTCTAGATCAGTTGTAATGTTGTCTTTCGAAATTTGTACCGGCAAGAAAGATAGATCCCAAATTATTCTCACGTAGCGGGTAAACTGAATACTTCAAACTTCCCGGACTGAGTTCGCGAAATATTATGAAAATCCGAGTACATTATCACAGCCTGTAAGCCACCTCTGAAATTATGACCAATATCTGATTGGAAATTCCATTTACACGTAGCAAATTATTTATATACATATATATATATATATATATATATTATGTGTGATATTATCAGCACTCGTATTGTTTCCGCATAAAATCACAGCATTCTTTGATTACGCATACCAATGATCAGCTATGTTGTAGGTAATTTTGATTAGGATATCTGACAATCAGGTTCTCAGAATGATATTTTTTATCATCGATTGGTTGCGAAGGTTTGAATAATGAACAAAAAATGTAATGCGACATGAAAATACGCCGGCATTTTAAAAGAAAGTTATCCACTTCTGTCATTGTGTGGAATTTCAGAGCACACCTGTCCGACATACCTAATCCAATGGAAATAATATTTTTTAACTTTCATATCAGTTCCATTGATTCCGATTGAAAGACGTCTTTTGCGATCATATCGTGAAATTGAACTTTATTTCGAACTAATTTCCAATTTTTATGTTGATTGCAATCAACGAAGGGCTCCAGCACTTTCATTTCCTGGAATTAAGTTTCATGAATCTATAGATTGTTACTGATAGTGATACGAGAAATGGCAACATCCCATTATCTGCAGAACTGTTACTTCTTTGTGTACGGTTTCCAATAAATCATACTCAAACCTCAAGATTAAATTATAACTGATATTTACAGCGCAAATGGTTCGATCAAATGAAATTTCTTGTAGAAGGGCTGTATATATGTGTGTGATATCAGCACTATTGTTTCCTCAAGAAGGTGCGATTTTAGCCGTGATGTATACCAAATGTGTGTCTGAGGGATATAGCGTAGAAATTTACTGATAGGGAATGTGGATGGGTGAACATTCAGCCACGAATTTTTATTAAAATGCGTATAATGTTGAGTTGGTGTACATTTCATCACTCCATACAAGAAGCTAGACAAAGATAAAGCATGATCGAAAGTAATTAATATAACTCAGTTTCGGAAGGCACCCGATGCGGTCGCGGCCGTGAGCTTCTCCCAAAATTTCATTCGCTCCGTGTTCAGATCATAATATTTCATTTCAAGTCCACTATCAGATCCGTTTTCTATTCGAAGATAATTGTTGAGCGAGGAGTATGGCTCCCAAAGGTCCGTTTTGTCCGAACCCACCATGGTTGGTGTCCTGAAAGTAGAGTCAATCAATTGATATTTTTGCAAAATCTATCATCTCGCAGCAGTGCCGGATTGGGGGGGAGGGGGCGGCAAGCCGGGGGACAAGCGTAGGTCGTGCCCCCCCTTAAAAATATCCTAGATCCGGCGCTGTCTCGCAGTTTATTCTTCATGTCAGAGCTTACCCATTAGTCGCAAAGGACGTCCACAGCTGTACCATAGTGTCCACCATCATCAGATCAGTCTCACTATATTCGTAGTTCGGGGGCCCATAAAGTGACTCATGAGATTCATAGAGATAAATAAGTTCGTCACCATGTACTACTTCCGTATATTCAGTAGAACCACCGCTAAAGTAGTAGCTGTAGCCGAAGATTCCTCGGTATTCAAAAGAGCAGAAATACTGTGAGTTTTCTGCGAAAACCAGCTGTTGTTGAAACGCACGGTATGCAGGATACACGAATTCGGCATCACCGATGAGTTCTGTGACGTTGGCAAGTAGCTGAAAGAAGTAATAGGGATTGAAGGCTAATCAGGGAAAGCTATGTCCGTCATTTGTGATCGATCACCTACTATGCTTCTGTTGGCTGTCAGATCGTTCAAGTAGTATGACTTCAAGGCGTTTGTATAGGCTGTAACATCATCAACCATACCCTCATAGAATAAAATGTGAGGTAAGGCAAGGTCAATATTGTTCAAGAAATCCTCGAATAAATCAGGGTTCTCGTAATACTCTGAGAAAAAAAGTAAAGAAATCACTGGTAATACGCAGGACGAATCAATTCTACTGTGCAAGCTGACAGCTTTCAAAGTCTGTGCTCAGACTGCACCTAGCTACTCTTTCAAGAAATATTCTCCACTCGAATTCACTGCCTCAATACTCACGGATCGAAAAACCAAGTCCTTCGTCCCGATTGATACTAGAAATCCAAGGAAGATCACGAATTTTTCCGTTGGCAAAGAGGTTTACCGGGCTGTCGGTAAGCAATGCCCCTTCTATATTGGGTTCGGAAGTTGGAAGCCATACATTCAGCGGAGCTGTTTGCCATACGTAGAAAACTGATTCCGTATCAACGAGCCGTGATACGCTCAAACCCCTCAGACAGTTAACCAGGAGTGTCGACGTGTTTGTCGGACAGCCAAGATACTCACCGAGCTGGATCGCCCGATTCGCACACACCTCTCTGGGTTGATTAACAATATTAGAGAGTGCGGTTCCACTCTGAGTTATGTATCTATGGATGAGCCCTGTGCGTGAAAAACAATAATCATTGTGTTCGGTTGCAATTATTCTCACGTCTTACCCGGGAAAATATGTTTGTACAGGGTGATTCATTTTGCACGTACCACCTTCTAATGGTAGATTCCTTGTAAAATTCGAAGATTAATTTTCCTTTACCAGAAAGTCGTGGGACTAATATAGTTCTCGAGTTACAGAAGGTCTTAGTTGACTAATCACAGTGGAAGCCTGTGTGATACAAATGATTGAATATTGATCTATCCTGATTGACAAAATCTCATTAGTGAACAGATGATTAGGTAGGGGGGCAGCAAATAATTTCGGGACTGCAAGCGGCTCCGGGTTAAATCCGGCGCTGTGTGCAACGTGCATACGTAATGTTGTATATAAATGTACCGCAGTATAAAATCCCCAGAATATCGTCAAGATATCTTGTGTCCACGGATTGCAAATTTTCAATCATATTTCACGTGTTTTCAGGAAATCCTACACACATAAAGATGTAAACCCGACTGGTTACGGTTCTGCACACGACTCAATCAGGTGTTAGCGAAAAATAGCGAATTCCGGTGCAGTACCACACTGAGTACTGTTTAGAACACGACTCATTCATGTGCACATTACTTCAATGTTTTCTCGTAAGGCGGCTTAAAAGTGGCACTAAAAGTTCTAGGACTTAAATGTACTACTTTAGATCCTATTCAGAGGCATCAAAAAGCGAGGAAAACATGCTTCCGTTATATAAAATACTTTTTTTTCAGTGCTGCTGTAGTAATATACCTAATTATCATACATCATGTGGACGGCATTATTCGGTTTACACCAACGTACCTGAAGAGTATATAATTGTTTTGACTGAACTCAAACTGAATGCAGTGCAAACATAGTGTGGAAATGATAACCTTGAAGCAGCATTGAGTTGAATGCTGCTCCAAAGTTAATTATCAAAAAATAAGTATGATTCGACCACATATTCAATCAACAGATCTCACCGTCCGTTAAATTCGATAACGCTAAGAGATGAACACTGACGGCGCCTGAACTTCCTCCGAATAGGGTGACTAAATTTGGATCGCCGCCAAAAGACTTGATGCTGACCTGGACCCATTCCAAAACTCGCACCATATCCTTCAGCCCATAATTTCCGGGTGATACTTCGTCTCCAGTGCTGAGATATCCCAGCACTCCAACGCGAAAGTTAGGAACTACGAGAACCACGTCCTTAGCAAGGAGTAAATCTGGACCATACTGCGTAAGGGAATTGTTTTCTTGTCTGAATGCCCCACCAACGGAGAACACCATCACTGGTAGCAATGTAGAATTGTCACTTCCAGGCAGCTACGTAGCCACAAAGTTCGTTTGGTTGTTAGCCAAATTTTTCGTACAGCCTTCATATCGGATCAAGTATGTAAACTTTATGAACTGGTGTATTTATTTTCCCTGTCCAATAATTAGGAAAATCTAATAACAGAGCGAGTACTGCATGCACAGAATGGAATCTTTAATCCTCACTGTTCACAACCGTTCTTCAACTTCAACATTTACATAACGAAAGTGAAAATAGAGCAAAATAGATCTCACCAATACATATCATTTGAGTACCTATCGAATGGGTGCAATTACCTGTGGTGTAAAAACGTTGAGATACAAACAGTCCTCGTTTCCTGAAACCTCTCCTTGATCATTGAATTGAGGACATGGCTCGGTCTCACTGCTGGCATCCAAAGTTCCGTTCCAAGCGTCTGGTGGAACGGGTGCCTTGAATCTGAATCAAAATTCAGATCAATATATGAGGGTTAATAATTGTGGTTCAAATGTTCGCCATTCATTTTTCGAATGTAATCGGGAGTCGTTTCTATTTGCGAATGCTGTACAGGCTTTTGGCTTTCATCGAGAGTCATTAAGTGACATTGCGAACGAAAGTGAATCGGCAGATCAAATGATTTGCCGTAATAATAAGGAAACTTTGCTAACGTGAGTGATTCGCCGTTGATTGAATTCGGAACGGTCAGAAGTGGACTTCTCAAAATTGCTGTGAATAAGTCCACTGATAGGCTCGCACATAAAGTATTGTATATCTTGCAACAAACCTGAGATCGTCGACTGGTGGTTGAGCATAGGGAATTCCTATGAAGCCGGAGATGGTTCGGTTATAATGAGTAACCATGCTTATGCCTCGAATTCTTCCCTGAGGTATTGTCGTTTCTGGATACGTGGTATTATCATCTCTGGAAATCTTCCCACTTCCAGGGAAGCCACCACCGCAGATGCTGATGCAATTCGTCAGGAAAAGTGCCAAAAGCAGGAAGGAACTCACGCCATTACACAACAGCATATAGCCTATGGTCTTCAATGACATGATCACTATTTCTCAGTCAGTGAGTGACAATGAAAACCACGGTAATAATAACTAACAAAAGATATTATATGTCTGAAATATGGATTGCCAATTTATCACATGAAACGAACACGAGTTCCAATTCTACAGAGTCAATGTCGTACACGGAAAGATAAAGTTAAAAGTAAATTTCGATGAAGCATGATAAATTGAACCGCCGGATCATAGAAGGGCATATAAAATTATTTTGTGATTTTTAGATCGCCCCAGCTGACCACTTATAGAGAAAATGTCAATTTCCGATTTTTAAAACCCGTATCCTTATCGGAAATTTGATTGCGTATCTTTCATGTCCTCTTGAAAAAAGTTGAAAGTTAAAGTGGTGAGGGGCTATCTAAAAATCGCAAAATAATTTTTTGATGCACTGGGCGTAAAATAGGCATTTTACGCCTCGTTTTGCGGGCGTAAAATGCCAGTTTCACGCCTCCGGGGGCGTAAAATAAAAGTTCGCAGAAATCATCATTTTTCACTAAAACGAGTTGTGTTGGAGTGATACTACACAAAACTACGCGGCACAGAGTTTATTTCAAATCAAAATACGTACTCATAATATAGATTACTCTACACATAGATAATATAGATTACTCTACAGGCACAAAAACAACAACACTTTTTGACTACTCTCTCGCGCCCTACTGCTTTGTATTTGCTAATATATCAGTATCCACCCACTAATTAATGTTATTCCATCATTATTACGTCAAATTTTTATTTATATTTTCTGAATGTAATGTTATTGGAGGGCGGGGGGGGGGAATCCACTTCAGTTGTTCATCCTTTTCGGATTTTCAATACGTTCACTAATCTTATTGTATCAAATGGAAATTATTTTTTCTGGTAGTTGGGGGGCTTCGCCCCCCAAACCCCCTACCGGGGCTTCGCCCCTGGACCCTCCTCAGAGGTTTCTGACGCATTCGTGATAAAAAATAGTGAGACCAAGACATCAGTGTCGATGGTTGATTCAGTTCAAAGGTTATCAATTTACATTCAATTGCAAACCTCGAACTATGCTTGTCAATCAATATACGAATTTTCCGCCCACTGCATCAAAATATAATGTTCGCATCTCGGCCGTAGGATTTACGCCCTTGATACAAAAACTACTATTATATGCCCTAGTAACCATCTGCTGCAAGGTTTTCGGAAGATTCTTGCAAGATGCTTACATATGAGCCACTAGTAGTCTGTTTCCGCATGCATGCTATGAACTTGCGCAAGATGTTGATTATTTCAAGTCTTTTGAAATGATCATACAAAAGTTTGCTGCAAATCTGCCGAAAGATGCTTGCGAAAGAGGATTGTCTCAGTTCTTAGAAGATTTGGTTACTAGGGTGCCCTCCTATGATCCGGCGGTTCAATTGTATCTTGGCTATCAGCACTTTTGTATTATTCAACCACTCTGTTGTTTGGGATCCAAACAGTATCAGAGGTATTATCGAGATTAGGATATTAATGATTGAGTTGTTAAAATGATATTCAATCATCGGCTGCTTGTAATCTCGCAATTTCTTGCACGTTTAATAATTGATATCATTTCAAACAAGTATGATACCATTCAATAACATGTTGCCACTCGCAACAATTAAACACTAAAAATTGGGGGCATGGTACACTATCCACTTGCCTGATCGTGTATAATTTCCAAGTACACAGCCTCGACGTATGTAATCGTATAACGTGGCGTGGATTTTACAGAGTCTCATACTCTAAATATTGCTAATCATGCTTGATTACTATGCGCATACACGGAGAAGGAATTGGGTAGACGACAGCGCCAATCTCGATAGCGGTGGCTTATGTACTGTCAGGCAACGCCACGCGCTTTTCTTGGGAGCTGAGCGTTCCCAATGATGCTCGCTGGTAATATTGCCGAAAATGCGGGTGTATCCCAAGATCACTCGCAAGGATCGTAATACTTCCTAGGAAAAGTTTCTCCGTGTAGCCTAGATAGATATGGGATGAAATAAATGAAGAGATCCAACAGAGCTATGATTGTGTGCATAGAATAGAATATTCAATTGTTACGGCTGAATTTCGTTCTTCGGCTTCATCACTTATGTTAGTTAACGAGATTGCAAAAAGTTGTGTTGAATTTTCATCCAATGCATTTGACTGACGGAATACGGAACTGGATTGAGTACCCAATTACCTGTGGCGTGAAAACATTAAGATACAAACAGTCCTCGTCTCCTGAAATTCGGCCCTGGCCATTGAACTGAGGGCATGCCTCGGGTTCAGTGCTGGCGTCGAAAGTCCCGTTCCAAGCATCTGGCGAAACGGGTGACTTAAACCTAGATCGGGACAATATATGGGAATAATCCACGTACGAGATATAATGATAATATGAGGAACCTTTGTCAGAATAATTGATCAATCATCGATTGACTTTCCTGAGTCGCTTCGAATGGATCCGTTGATAAGCTCGCATGTATCGTATTTTGTATTTTCCAACAAACCTGAGATCGCCGACCGGTGGTTGAGCATACGGAATTCCTATGAAGCCGGAGATTGTCCTGTTGTAATGAGTGAGCATGTTTATGCCTCGAATTCTTCCCTGAGGTATGGTCGTCTCTGGATACGTCGTATTCTCATCTCTGGAAATCTTCACACTTTCTGTCAGGCTACCACCGTAGATGTTAGAGTAACTTGCCAGTAACAGTGCTGATAGCAGGTAGGCACTTGCGCTATTACATTGCAGCATGGCTACAGCGTTCACTAACAGACTATAATCAGCACTGGTCCAATGTGAGACAAAAAGTGCACTGAAAAAAATGGTTCGGAATTCATAATAATACTGTTATTGTTGGCCAGTTATAGGTATTCTGGTGAAAACATATTGTCCACACAGAAAATGCAATAGCTCTTTGGGAAAACTCCGATTGCTGTAAAGTTCATACAAATATGACTAGTGCAGTATTTCTAATCTAACAATAATATAGCTGGTTGAGGCAGAGCAGTTTCGTCTATGTAAGCTTACTGCGCTTTTATGGACGACACTTAATCGTCTAGCTAGCCTAGCCATTATAAATAGCTAGAAATAAATCATTTTGGTGAGAAAGCCATACTAACATAGCTCACGAGACTACACTGTATGGTATAGCAGCTGATTTTTTACGTGCCTAGCTAATTTAACCATATAGTATAGCTGGAAGAATAACAGCTATCAGTGATGCCAGAAATCCCCAGAAAATCTCCAAAAATAGAGATAGAGCGATGGCAATCGCGGCGGAGTAAGAGAGAAACCAGACCTCCGTCTGGCATCAGTGACAGCTATACTAGTATGGCTCGCGAAACTATACTATGTTGCTGAAACACCTATAGTAATTTGTAAACGCATGGTGACCGGGAACGCTGTTCGCTGAGCTTTACTATGCATCGCGCGACGACGCCGACCATGCTGCACGGAAAATTTTTACGCGATGGACGACTTCGTGAAAAATAAACTTGGCGAGTGGAATCTTAGTGATTTAGTACCAACATTTGAAGGTAAGTCTTTTCTTACTTGTCTACGATAATATTTGAAAAATTAGTATTTTTCCTGTTATACACAGACACGCCAATCATGCATACGAGCGAATGTTTGTAGGCTAGATTTATATCATCATTTCCCCGCATATTTACTTATAGTGAAGTGAATATAATATTTTGATAATGAAATAATCCCGCTGTATGAATCTAATAGAATTCGAGTGAATGATGATTTCTTATTTAACCTGCAACCTCTTTGTCATAAGTCTACTTCTTTTCCTGTCGCTTTTCGTAGTTCTAAAACACGTGGTTGTGTTTGCCTCAGTGTAGTGTACAGTTGATTAGTGCTATTTTGATACATAGTTCATGATTTTTCCAGATTTTATGTCCTCCGCTGAACATAAATTCAGTCCATCGAAGAAAAAGCAGTTGTCGTAGGATGCAGGTTGCTGCGTTGGATAAAATTTCTTCTACTTTTGAGGGAATATTCTTTATGAATGTAATTTCGGACCAAACCAATAATATTTGATGAATGTAATCTTTAGACATAGAAATTTTTGATTGTAAGAATTTTTTTTCCATCATTCTGGAAAAAATATTTTGAAACCAAAAATTTCTATGTCTAAAAATTACATTCATCAAATATTATTGGTTTGGTCCGAAATTACATTCGTAAAGAATATTTCCTCAAAAGTGGAAGAAATTTCATTCAACGCAGCAACCTGCATCCTACGACAACTGCTTTTTCTTCGATGGACTGAATTTATGTTTAGCGGAGGACATAAAATCTGGAAAAATCATGAACTATGTATCAAAATAGCACTAATCAACTGTAGAAAAACTGAGTCTCTAGAATGTTTTCTCAGAGCGTAGCAGTAATTTGAAAAAAATTATTTTAAAGGTGTATGCACCCCCTTAAGTACAAACTAGTCATCATAAGTCAATCATAAATATTATATCTTCAGTCTTATCTTCATTCCTAGTGTATAAAACTTGGAGTGACCAAGGGTTCTCACCGTCCGGATCTACCCACCCTTACCCTAATATATGAATAAATTATTATTAATGTTTTCATTTTCATTCATCTTATATTTTCGCTATGACTTAAATTAATTACCTATATGAAATATGGATTTGTCGACCTCTTGTTCAATGTGAAGGGAATTTTTTTGGCGAGCAGGTCGTAGAACAAACACCTATTTGAAGACAAATACGTTTTGACCATTGTTTAGGTCATCTTCGGAAACTTTATTCCATCTATCAAGGACTATAAAAACCTAACATGGAAATCCAGAGAAAAGGAACCTTATCTGTCAATTCCAGGGGACCTGTATATGTGAACAAATAATTGTTTGTTCTACGACCTACTCGCCAAAAATAATTCCCTTCACATAATTACCTATATGTATGAATATCATAATCGATACCAGATAATTAAAATAAATGTTGCTGATTATGAAATATATTGGCTGACACCAAAACCTTTTTTCATTTAAATAACCAGCCATACTAGCATTCGTAGGTATAATGTCCTGTAATATATCTAGGTATATAAAATGAATTTCTAATTCAGCCATACTCCTTTGGTTCCTAGATACTTATGAGAATCTCTGATTCAGCTAAACTCATATTTTCACAAATAATTCTCCCTATACTGGCAAAACTGTTTTCTACCAAACAACATTATATATGCCTGCTTCGGCTTTACTAGTATGGCTGGTGTTCGTCTATGTCGCGTGCTAGCGTTTATAAGATAGCTATACGAGTATGGTTAGTATACTCATAGTTCTTGATCGTGAACTCAGCTATACTATGGTATTGCTGAGATGGAGATACTCGTCAGACTCGCGGAGCTATTGGGTATATTTCTGTCATGACCTAATGGTATGCTTACACCAATGATATTCTGCCAGTCATATTTGCATGGCTTTATCACCCAGATGGCATTACCGTATCGTATTTTCCAATACAATATTGCTGAAACAATGATAATTATGGCTAGAATCGGTAAACTTTTTTTTCAGTGTGCTCGCACTTTCTTTCATTTCAATTGGCATGAATTGAAAAAAAGGTTTCCGGAAAAAATCGAATCTTCGTTGGGATGAGAAAAAGTCCTCAAACTATAAAATATTCCTAGCATAATTTTTTTGCCAATTTTTTTCAATGATTTATATGAGATTTTGAAAGATCAGGTTCAGAACTTTCAGCACTGACAATTGTTAGCTCATCAATGAAAATTCGTTTCATAGCGGACATTTTTATTGGGGATTTTATAAATGGTGTAATGTCATGTATACGCTATACATTTTATGGAGTGTAAATTTACTCTTGGCGGGCGAAAATCTTGCCACTCTTGACTTTACTCTTAAAGAGCGAATTTTCACTCGTTTCTAGTGGGATTTTCACTCTCGTGACAGCGACACGATTCTCACTCCACATAATGTAATGCGTGATACTATAGCGAAAAACGAAAGCGCACAGATTAACATTCAGGGCAAAATTAGGTTCAGATAGTCAAAGTACAGTGAAGAAAAAGAAATTTACCCATGTGGAGTGTAGTTCGGTATGAGGAAATATTATATTATCTGGATGCGTATAACAACGAGTGCAGCGTTCATTCCATCTTGCATCTGTTGGTGCAAATAGGTATAATCTATGATGTCGAGAGCAATAATTGAAATGAACGAGTTTCGCTCGATATCACACCGCGAGAAATTCGAAATATCGTACCAGAGGCAAAGTAAAATAACATATTATAGAATCAACTTCGTGAATCAGGATTACAAGATATATGAAAGTAACCAAAGACAAAGTAGAACCGACAATTCTTGCAATGGATTTCGGAACCCGCCTGACCTATTTGCAATGAGTCCTTCCCAAAACTTCATTCTCTCTATGTTGAGATCATATTTCATTTCGATCCCTGCATCAGATCCGTTTCCTATCTGAAGATAATTGTTGAGCGAAGAGTATGGCTCCCAAATGTCAGTTTTATCCGAATCCACCATGGTCGGGGTCCTGGAAGAAGAATCCATGTATCAATATTTTCAATCAGTCTATCGTGATGCGGTTTCTTCTGGTTCTTCAATGCCGGAGCTTATCCGTTCGTTGCAAAAGAGGTCCACAGCTGCACCATCGTCTCCACCATTATCAGATCAGTTTCACTGTATTCTAGTAGGTCAATGGGCCCAAAGCGAGAATCATGAATTCTAAAGAGATAAATAAGGTCCTCACCATGGGGTGAACCCCTATAATGGGTAGAACCCTTGCTGTAGTAGTAGCTGAAGGTGAAGGTGCCTCGGTATCCGAAGGAGCAGAAATACTGTGGGTTCTTTGCAAGAATGAGCTGTTGCTGCAATGAATTGTATGCAGGAAAGACGAACGTAGCGTCGCCTACAAGTCGCGTAAAGTTATCCAGCAGCTAAAAAATGTGTTACGGATTAAAAGCTGATCAAAGAAACCGATGTCTTTTCCTTATAATCTGCTACCTACTAAGCTTCTATCGGCAGTCAGATCGTTCAAGTAGTATGACTTCAAAGCGTTAGTGTACGCTGTGACATCATCAACTATATTCTCATACGCCAATATGAGAGGCAAGGCAATGTCAATATTGTCCAAGAAATCCTCGAATAAATCAGGGTCCTCGTAAAACTCTGAGAAAAAATGAATAAATAACGAGTTATACCCAGAATAAATCAATTTTGCCATCCGAAATGGCAGTTGCCAAAATATGCTCAGACTACAACTTACTACTCTCTCAAAAAATCGTTTTTGCTTCAATTTACTGTCTTAATACTCACCGATCGAAGTGACAAGTCCTTCATCCCGAGTGACACTAGAAATCCAAGGGAGATCACGGACTTTTCCAGCAGCGTAGAGGTTGCTGGGGTATCGGTAAGCAGTGCCCCTTCAATGTCGGTTTCGGTAGTTGGGTGCCATACAACAGACGGATATGTATGCCATACGCGAAAAATTGACTCCGTATCAATTAGCTGTGACACGTTGAAACCTCTCAGACAGTTCACCAGGAGTGTCGATGTGTCTGTCGGACAGCCCAGATACCTGCCAAGCTGAATGGCCCGATTCGCATATGCCTCTTTGGGTACATTGACAACAGCAGAAAGTGCGTTGCCACTTTCAGTTATATATCTATGGATGAGCCCTGCGTGAAGAAAGCAATAATCATTACGTTGGGTCTTAGTTTTTCCTTACATCTTAATGGTGTCTATGATACTCTGCAGGTTCGTCGATATGCGCATATTTATCGTACTTTTGGTAGACGGAAGAGTTTGAAGAATGCTACACACCGATATCTACCCCGTATGTGGCACATATACATACCGAGCACAAAAACAACAGCTGTACAGCAATAGGCAATTAATTTATTAGCAGGGATTTGTGGGCTATGACTCGAATTCGATCTCCGAATACAGCCGTTTAGTTTGCTCGATACACAACCATCGGTAACTTCTTGGCAAGTTAACGTGATGTTTAATTGGGTGAACTTAAACTTGAAATCATTGCATGCGTGCAGGCTCGATCAAATTAACCCTGCAGCAAGACGTGGTTGTGTTTTTAACTAGAAAATCAGCGCGTTTTGTTCATATAGTATTTAACCGAAAAATCTCACCATCAGTTAAATTTGATAACGCCAAGAGATGAACGCTCATGCCACCTGAACTTCCTCCAAATAGAGTGACTACATTTGGATTACCACCAAAATACTGGATGTTTTCCTGAACCCATTCCAGAACTCGTACCATGTCCTTCAGTCCGTAATTGCCGGGCGACACTTCGTCTCCAGTGCTAAGAAATCCCAGCACACCCACACGAAAGTTAGGAATTACGAGAACCACGTCCTTCTCAAGAAGGAAATCTGGACCATATCGTACGAAAGAATTATTTTCTGTTCTGAAGCCCCCACCAATGGTGAACACCATTACTGGTAATAACGTCGAATTGTCTGCACCTGCGGGCAGCTGCGAGATGATAAACGAGCAATTAGTCTATTTATTCGACGGGTAAACTTTGTTCTTATCATTCTATTGAACCAGTATCACCCACACAGCACACATGTCCCATGGATGTCCATAGGATATCCATAGGACATCCAATGTCCCATGGCTATCCTATGGACATCTATCGGACATGTGTGCTGTGTGGGCATCTAAATACGTGTGAAAAAAGATGAATACAGGAACTACCCGCAGAAATCAGAATCACCAATTGCTACTGTTATCTATTGTACTTTCACAATTTTCATGTAGCACATATCATTGACAGAGTACTCAAATGGATGGATTTAATTACCTGCGGCGTAAAAAGGTTCAGATACAAGCAGTCCTCGTCTCCTGAAATTTGGCCCCGACCATCGAACTGAGGACACGCCTCGGCTTCAGTAGTAGCGTTCAAAGTTCCATTCCACGCATATGGCGGAACAGGTGCCTTAAACCTGAATCCGGACAATACATGGGAGTTGATAATTGTGGTTGGAGGTTTTATTATAGATTTTACAAATGTCGCATGGAATATTGCGGATAGCTTACTGGATTTGAGTTTTGTCATGAGCAATTGATAATTGACTTTGCGAACTAAAATGATTGCATGAATCAAATCATGTGCTGTGATGATTAAAGGATGAATCCCACCTTTGCGATGCGCGGCGAAACGAAGTTTCACTTACATGCTTTTCTTATGTTTCTTATGGAAGTATGTACGCACACTCCTAAGAAAACATAAGAAAAGCATGTTAATGAAACTTCGTTTCGCCGCGCATCGCAAAGGTGGGATTCATCCTTAAATCACTTTCTTAAGGTAACTTATCAACCATTGATTGAATTCGAAAACCTCGAAAGTGGACTTTTCGAAATCGCTGGATTTGGGATGGATGCGTTGATAATCTCGCACATATCGTATTTTTTATTTTTCAACAAACCTGAGATCGCCAACCGGTGGTTGTGCATACGGAATTCCAATGAAGCCAGAGATCGTCCTGTTGTAACGAGTGAGCATGTTTATGCCTCGGACCTTTCCCTGAGGTATCGTCGTTTCTGGATACGTAGTATTTGCATCCCTTGAGATATTTGCACCTTCTGTCAAGCTACCACCGCAGATGCTAGGGTAAGTCGTGAGGAAAAGTACCAACAGCAGGCAGACACTCGCGCCATCACATAACAGCTTGGCTACTGTCTTTGGTAACATAATCACTATAGTAACAAATATATTTGTTACCATGAGTCAGTGAGTGATGGTGAAGATCGCAGTAATAAGATGTGAGAAAGGAAATGAATTGTTGCGATATTACACGAAACTAAGGTGAATGGCAATTATGCAAACTCAATTTCTTGAACTGAAGAACGAAGTGAAAAATACAATACAAGCTTTGCAGACTTGTGCTGAATCAAGTACAACTTTTCAATGTCTATTTATAGGTGGTGGGCGACCTTTAAATTTATTAGAAATATTCCACTGAAACGTATGTAAAATTATCATAGGATATGTGTGCTGTCAACATTGTTTTATCATGTTACAGCTCCATTTTATTCGGCATACAAACAGTTTTTTATAGGCATAATTGCGTTAGGGATATATTAAGGGATTAGGTAATCAAAATCTCGCAATCTGTTTCACAAATTCCATTAAAAACACATAATCTAATATCATTCGAAGATATGACCTCACTCGCAGAAGTTAAATACAAAGAACATCGTTCTATAACTAAAGCTGTATAGAGATCATAGGGCTGTAAACTAAGCACTGACATTGGTCGAATCCTAAATCGCAGAACGTATATACCTACAGCGCAATGTTGAGTTTACGATAAAAAATCAGCAATAAACGTTTTAAGTCATTGGGCAACGGCGGTATATTTACTGACTTATTAGCTTGAGTATTAATAAACTGATTTTCCGAAAAAAATGTGATATTCACAAGCATAAGGAAAGGATTTTTCAAACTATGGAATGCTTCTTGTCCCATGCACTTCTGATTCTGAAAATCTATTTAATATTGCGAGGCGTGCAATTCAAGATCCCATCAATTAAGTCGAGTGAAATAACACATGGTGGAATTAAGGATTCACATTATCAAGTAGGGTTACAAGGTAGATGAAAGTAAAGAAAGACATAACACAAACGACATTGCTTGCAATGGATTTTTTAACCCCGATCCTGACGTAGTCGCAGCGAGCTTTTCCCAAAACTTCATTCGCTCTATGTACAAATCATATTTCATTTCGAGTGCTGTATCAGATCCGTTTCCTATCCGAAGATAATTGTTGAGCGAGGAGTACGGCTCCCAAATAACAGTTTTGTCCGAATCCGCCATGGTCGGTGTCCTAGAAGTAGAGTCGATCGTTTGATATTTTTGCAAAATCGTTTCGCAGCTTATTTTTCATTCCAGAGCTTACCCATTGGTCGCAAACGACGTCCACAGCTGTAGCATAGTGTCCACCATCATCAGGTCAGTCTCACTATACTCATAGTTCGAGGGACCAAAACGTGAATCATGAGTTTCATAGAGATAAAGGAGTTCGTCACCATGTACTACACCGGTATATCCAATCGAACCACCGCTCAACCAGTAGCTATTGCTGAAGGTGCCTCGGTATTCAAAAGAGCAGAAATACTGTGAATTTTCTGCAAAAACCAGCTGTTGCTGAAACGCACTGTATGCAGGATACACGACGAAGGCATCACCCCAGAGTTCTGTGAAGTTGGCAAGCAGCTGAAAGAAGTAATAGGGATTGAGGGCTGATCAGAGAAACTTATGTCCTTTACTTGCGATCTACCACCTACTATGCTTCTATTGGCTGTCAGATCGTTCAAGTAGTACGACTTCAAAGCGGTTGTATAGGCTATTACATCATCAACTGTACTCTCATAGAATAATATGTGAGGCAAGGCAAGGTCAATATTGTTCAAGAAATCCTCGAATAAATCAGGGTTTTCGTAAAATTCTGAAAAAGAAATAAATCACTAGTTATACACAGAATGAATCAATTGTCATGCGAGTTGGCAGCTTTCAAAGTCTATGCTCAGACTGCACCTAACTACTCTTTCAAGAAATATTTTCCACTCAAATTTATTGCCTCAATACTCACGGATCGAAGCATCAAGTCCTTCGTCCCGAGTGACACTAGAAATCCAAGGAAGGTCGCGGATTTTTCCCCTGGCGAAGAGGTTTGCTGGAGTATCGGTAAGTAATGCCCCTTCTATATCGGGCTCGTAAGTTGGAACCCATACAGTAGACGGAGCTGTTTTCCATACGTAGAAAACGGAATTCGTATCAATGAGCTCTAATACGTCAAAACCCCTTAGACAGTTAACCAGGAGTGTCGAGGTGTTCGTTGGACAGCCAAGATACTCGCCGAGCTGGATGGCCCGATTCGCACACACCTCTCTGGGTTTATTAACAATACTAGCGAGTGCGGTCCCACTCTGAGTTATGTATCTATGGATGAGCCCTGTGCGTGAAAAACAATAATCATCGCGTTGGGTTAGCATTATTCTCGAGATCGATTTTGAGCATAAGCCTACACCAAAAGTGCCACACCATGCGTCACCGTGCGCCGCCGGGCTGTGCTGATCCGAGCCGTGCCGTGCCGTGCTGCACGGATCCGCACTGTACGGCAATAGTCTGCGGTGGCCACAAAAAATAAACGTATGGTTTTTGCGAAATTTGAAAATCTAATTTTACATCCATTTTTTTTTCAACTTTTCGGAGTTGCCATATTTTTTTCATATCATTACTTTGTGGCTCGCTTCGACTGAAACTTTTCCATGCCCAACATTCTTTTCGTGTGATATGTAGTTTTCCAGTTATACTCAATTAAAACTCGGACATTGCCAATTTTCGCATATTATATCGCATCAGCAGCTGCTAACGTCTAAACGTTTTCGATTGAAAATCTAAAAAAATTCATGCATACTCTCATCTCTCATCTCATTTCTGAAAGTTTCAACCGATTCTAAAGGTTCCACTTTGAGTTATGCATCTATGGATGAGCCCTGTGCGTGAAAAATAATGATCGTTGTCTCAGGTTAGAATTATTCTGTCATCTCATGGTGCGAATGTTACCCATAAGGTTCGTTGGTATATGAATCTGTTGCATGTGTGACGGCTGTGCCACCATTACTGTGGTAATAACTAACAACCTAATCATCGTAGATTACGTGGACGGCCTTATTTGGTATACAGTCTATCGTTTCTCAACCTAGGAGTCGCGCCCCTCGCGGGGCGGGGGGGGGGGGGTCGCGATTCATTGTTTAAACAATAAAATTCGGTGCGGATCGGTTCGGTGCCGATCGGTTCGCTGCCGATCGGTTCGGTTCGGTGCGATGTAGTGCCCGTTGGCCTTTATACCACGGTTTAGTTTGTTTTTCACTTTGAAGTCTTTCTACACGTGTATCAACATTTGAAACACACATAAGTAAATTATTTTCAAGCGATAAAAGACGATTTTTCCATTTACTTTTTGAAGCCACTTTAGACAAGAATCTATTTTTGCACGATTCGAAGTGGGACTGGCGGATAGCGAACGAGCGAATACGATATAGAAAGCGATAGGAAACGATACGAAAACATAGACCCGGTTCGTTTGGAAACCATTCAATCACATAGACCGCGATTCGCAACGAACTGAGACTGGCGGATAGGGAACGAGCGAAAGCGATAGGAAACGATAGGAAACCATAGACCCGATACGTTTGCAAACGATTCAATCATATAGACCGCGATTCGAAACGGACTGAAACTGACGGATAGGGAACGAGCGAGTACGATATAGAAAGCGATAAGAAACCATCGACCCAGTACGTTTGGAAACAATTTAATCACATAGACAGCAATTCGGAACGGACTGTGACTGACGGATAGGGAACAAGCAAATACGATATAGGGAGCGATGTATATGAAATGATAGAATCTCATGATATGACATAGAATTTCAGTTCGCAATACCCGTTGAAACACCATTTACTATGAAATTGTTAAAATACATATCCTTACGAATGTGTCTTTACGATTGATATTCATACATCTGGTGTTTGATGTAAATTCGCATTCCCGCCAATAAATTTCGACTGAAAATTCCCAAATACATTCAGATAGTCCTGCCATGATGTTCCAATTAATTCAGTTCGTATTCGGAAAGTCCAGTATAGGCATATTCAACTTTCAAAAATCACATCCGTATTCAAAATGATGCGCAGCGTACAGTATAATTCTCATTGATTTCTATAAACATATTCATTATCATTCGCTCCTATAGGATCACAATCGTAATAATCGCTTACAAAATGAGTATCATAGGACTGCATTAGTTACGATACGCGCTGTATCGTAACTAAGTTTATGCCCGAATAGGCGGTATAGGATAACATTCAATTTAATTAAATTTGTATCTGATTCTATTCGGATCTATTGGTCTTTTTAAGCAGGGTATTACTATAGTAATGTAAAACTTAAAACGTAGTAATACATACCTCGAGTGATACATAATGAGGGGGTCGTGAAGTTTTTTACTTCATTTTTTTGGCTTTTCTGGAGGTCGCCACACTGAAAAGGTTGAGAAACGATGGACTATACAGCAACGTATACCTGCGCAGTTTCATGGCTTTGATACTGTATGTAGTGCAAACATAGCGTGAAAATAATACCCTCAAAGCAACACAAAGCTAGCTAAATGTCCAGAACTATCGGAAGGCAGTATGATTCGAGCATGTATCCAACCAAAAGATCTCACCATCCGTTAAATTCGATAACGCTAAGAGATGAACACTCATGGCGCCTGAACTTCCTCCGAATAGGGTGACTGAATTTGGATCGCCACCAAAAGACTTGATGCTGACCTGGACCCATTCCAAGACTCGCACCATGTCTTTCAGTCCATAATTTCCGGGCGATACTTCGTCTCCGGTGCTGAGATATGCCAGCACTCCAACACGAAAGTTGGGAACTACGAGAATTACGTCCTTGTCAAGCAGGAAACTTGGACCATATTGCACGAGGGAATTTTTTTCTGTAACGAGTCCCCCACCGATGGAGAACACCATCACTGGTAGTAATGTAGAATTGTCACTTTCTGGCAGCTACGTAGTAACAAAGTTCGAATCTTCAGTGAAAATTTGCGTACAGCCTTCATATTGGATCAAGTATGTGAAACGTAAAAACCCGTGCGAAAGATCCTATTATTATTTTTAGATTCTTGATCAAACTGAGCATTTCTTATATAAATCGGAATACAGTCGGCGCTCTCAATAGGGCCGCTCCAAGTAAGGCCACTTTCCCTAATCCGTCCTCGAACGTTATCCCCACTCTAGGCTTGTCACAATGCTGGTTATATTTCACATTCGCCGCTCTCAGTAGGGCCGTGGAGAAATTTGAGCAGTCGTATGGGTGAAACGCAGCATGAACCGCTCAGAAAATGAAAACGACGGCGGCCCTACTGAGAGCTGTCGAAATGAATTTCTAAGTGGCGCTTGGAGAGGGTACTGCACCGACCGGAATTATCTCCCCCTACAGCCCCGAGAGCGGCCCTACTGAGAGCGCCGACTGTATTATATCTCAGCTCTCCGTGCACCTCTTGCATGGAAGTTGGGCTTAAATGAAAGCTATTTGAACCCATATTTTAAGATAAATATTTGAATCTCGTGTATAACCCGATTCGATAAAAAGTCTTCTTAACGTACCTACTTGGCGCGAGACTCTACCGAGTCTCTCAACCCTTCAAGACCGGCACCTAGATCCAAATGGCCAAAAATTATTTGCTCTTAAGATTATATCTAGTTTGCCCCTGTGCAATTTTCAGAACACAAAAAAAAATATTTTTTTTTTTTTCATTTTTTTTTGTTTTTCATATTGGATTTCGGAGGGGCAAGGGAGTGAAATTTTCCGGCTCATGAGTCCTGGTGGGTCCATCCAGGATGGATTGAAGCTCCCTAGGACCCACAGTCACTCACTTTACTGACAGACAATGTTTTGGAGCCCTCTAAAGTGAATGTGCCAAATTTGGCACAGTAGGCACGGAATGTAATCTTCTATTCTCACTGTTTACAATCGTTGTTCAACTTCAACATTTACATAACGAAAGTGAAAATGAAGCACAATAGATCTCACCAATACATATATCATTGAAGTATACCTATATTAAATGAGTACAATTTTATTACCTGTGGTGTGAAAACGTTGAGATACAAACAGTCCTCTTTTCCTGAAATTTCTCCCTGATCATTGATTTGAGGACACGGCTCGGTCTCACTGCTGGCATCCAAAGTTCCGTTCCAAACCTCTGGTGGGACGGGTGCTTTGAATCTGAATCAGGACAATATGTGAAAGATGATCATTGTGGTTCGAATTGAGGGGGTCGGCGGAATAACAGTATCCTTATAAAAAGCACGTCGGGTGCAAAAACCTTTTGCCGTGTACATTCACCCGTGAAGTGCACATCTATTTGTCCGACCCCTCGAAGTGCACACACAGTAAAAAAAATTTTCTAAAATTTAACACAAAAGTTTGTGTTAACCACTTTTTTTACACAAAATTTGTGTTATTTCAACACAATCAGTTTATGTCAAAAAAGTAACACAGCTTTATGTTAAAACTAAGACAAAACTATGTTGAAATTTTGTGTTGATTTGAGAGTGACATTTAGAAAGTGTTATTTTTGTGTTAGTTTTAACATAAAGCTGTGTTACTTTTTTGACATAAACTGATTGTGTTGAAATTTTGTGTTGATTTGAGAGTAACATTTAGAAAGTGTTATTTTTGTAAAATGTAATATTGATTCCCGCACACTTTGTAAGATCATCAAGAATCTGCTATTTTGCGTACAATTTTCGGTACACAAAGTAAGAACTTTCCATACAGTGTTACAAAAAATAATAAAAAATATCGACATTTATTTCATGATGAATCACCGTACAGTTTCGTTCATATTGACAATAATCAGTAAAAATTGACGAGAAACGGCAACCGTAATCGACATGGCAACGTCTGCTCGATCAGCTGTTACTGAAAAATCTTATAATTCTTATATTGATGACCTCTATAATTCGTATTAATAATTTAGAAATAAAAACAACAATTTTTAGGAATTGTTTGATTTTTATAGTATATTACATACCTAGGGCAGTAAAATAAGGAAGGTCCCAGATCACATGTAATTGTCGTCCGAGGCGAAGCCGAGATCGACAAACATGTGATCTGGGGCTTTCTTATTTACTGCCCGAGAAGTGTATACGATTTTTCGCATCGACGGAGCCGAAAAACGGGAACTTCGTTCCGCGCAGCGGGACGAAAGTTGTCGCTTTCGGCCCGGAGGTGAGAAAAGATTTTTGTCGTCATTCACTACAGTTTGAGGGGACAACGTGGAATTTTTTTTTTTCTAACGATCACCCTAATATACCGTATAATAATCAAAAAATAATAACAATATTGAAAAAATTTTTAATTATTACAAATCTGATGAATAATAAAATACAATTAGGAAACCTATATATTTGACGACTACAACTAAACCGTCCCGGGAAAAAATAGTTGTATATGAATATAAATAATCATATATGACCTTATCATTAATGATCATGAACGAAATTTGTCTCTATATGACCATATATAACCATGTATAATTGGCCAGGTCTGATCATGTCTGCTTATATATAATCAGATATGATCAGATTTAATCATTTGTTTTGGACAAATTGAAATAAAACAGTCAATTAAATTACAAAATCATAAAAACTATTTTGTTTTTATATCTTCTATTCGTCGTAATGGTCCGGAATTATGGTTATTTCTGATAATTGACTTTTTTTTGTTGATTAAAATTTTCTGACTGTTTCTTACTGGGATTCGAACCCGGGTCCTTCTGCGTATCAGTCGAAGCTTCTACCACTTTGCTACTTTACGTATTTGATAGTTGATACTTTCAGAATGTCTATATGTATTTGACACGAAAATTTATCAACCTTACGAATGCACTTAATATTGATTATGATGATCGAATGATTCTTGAATTGTTTTCGTATTTTAGGGAATGTGAGGCAATATGACCACTCTAAATTTTTCAGCAGACAAAATTACTAATCTGAAAATGCTGTGTATTCTATTTATTGAAAGAGATCAAACGTTTATTTTATTGACTGGAGGAATTCTATAACTTTGTGGGGCAAAACGGCTAATTTAATAATATCATAATATTCAGGTTTTTATTGTTTAAATTGTCAAAGAATATGTATGGGTATGCAGGGTGATTCAGAATTCATGACGAATCTCTTGAGGGGTTTATCCTTGTCAAAATTGGGAACGAAAGTCCCTCAGCCATTTTTCCTTGGAAATATTTTTTTCCGACAAACGATTTTTTTTGTTTTTGTTGTTTTATTTGTCAATTTTGAAGGATCCCAAAAGTTTTTTATTCGGTGGAAGATATAGAAAAAATGTGTTATGATTCCAAGGAAAAAAAAATCATTTTTCGGAAAAATGGCTGAAGAACTTTCGATCCCGATTTTGTCAAGGATCAACCCCTCGAGAGATTCGTCACGAATTCTGAATAACCCTGTATATTGAGGTTTCATGACAATCAGGTCTGATCAGATCTGATCATATATAGACCTACATCAGACCTATATATGATTACACATGGGCTTATATCAGTCAGGTCTGATCATATCTAATTATATATAGACCATATATGATTAATAATAATAATATAATAATAATGATAATATTTTATAATTATATATAGACCTATAAATGATTGGACATTGACTTATATCAGTT
The DNA here is from genome assembly GCA_963992785.1 of Tenthredo livida. Taxonomy (NCBI): domain Eukaryota; kingdom Metazoa; phylum Arthropoda; class Insecta; order Hymenoptera; family Tenthredinidae; genus Tenthredo; species Tenthredo livida. The sequence goes on from OZ023073.1 coordinate 11,082,470, forward strand.
ATGTCTGATCATATCGTATGAAATTAGACATGATTATGCCTGTTCATGTCTGATCAGGCCTGATGCTCATGGCCGATCATGGTCTGATCAGGCCTGATGCTCATGGCCGATCATGGTCTGATCACGTATCAGGCCTGATCAGAGCGACATAGTTAGAGCAGGGCGGAGGTTTTCAACCTTCCAGGCATAATCATACATGAACAGGCATGGCCATGCATGATCAGGCATGAACGTATTTATGATTAGGTCTGACGTCAGGCCTGATTATACATGAACAGGCATGATCATGTCTGACATCAGGCATAATCATACACGAACAGGCATGGCCATGCATGATCAGGCATGAACGTATTTATGATCGGGTCTGGCATCAGGCCTGATCATACATGAACAGGCATGATCATGTCTGGCAGCAGGCGTAATCATACATGAACAGGCATGGCCATGCATGATCAGGCAGGAACGTATTTATGATCGGGTCTGGCATCAGGCCTGATCATACATGAACAGACATGATCATGTCTGGCAGCAGGCGTAATCATACATGAACAGGCATGATCATGTCTGGCATCAGGCATAATCATACATGAACAGGTATGGTCATGCATGATCAGGCCTGAACGTATTGGGCGCTTCAGGCCTGATCATTCATGATCATGCATGATCATGTCTGGCATCAGATATGAACAGGCATGAACAGACATGATCATGTCTAATTTCAGGCCTGATCATACATGAACAGACATGATCATGTCTAATTTCAGGCCTGATCATACATGAACAGGCATGATCATGTCTGAACATTTTTTCCCGGGGTATTATAATAAGCTGATAATAAAGTCTCATTTTATCTACGCTTTCTAGAGAAAGATATAACTCGAGTTAGACCGTTGTTCCACAAGCTGTTTCGTTAAACTTTTCCACATTCAAATCATTTTCGCATGAAACGAAGTATACTCTTAATCTATGGTCACTGATCATTTTCAAGCTATCTTCGGAAAAACGGTATGACTCGACTCATACCGTTATTCCGCCCAACCCCTCAATTCCGGCTATGAATTTGATGGGTGTGATTATGAAACCAATTTCTGTTTGCGAGTAGTGTGCTGGATCCCAGCTGTGTCATCGACAGTCTTTCTCTCAAAATTGACTTGACGAACGAAAGTGATCCGGTAAAGCTAGGAGCACAAACTCTTCGCGTCCCGTGTTTCGCCTCACCTACAGGCGCCACAATCGCTCACACATGGCTATGATTGGTCGGCGCTGCGTGTGAGTGACTGTACACTGGTCACGATCTCCGTATGTGAGCCGACACGAAAAGTTTGTGCTCCTAGCTTAAGCGGAATTCTGTGCTACACTGATAATAAGACTTTGTTAACCTAATTGATTGGCTATGGTTCAGTTCGGAAACGTTAGAAGTCGACTTCCTCAAATCACTGTAGATGAATCTCTCGATGAGCTCGCACAAATCGTATTTTGTACTTTCCAACAAACCTAAGATCGCCAACCGGTGGTTGAGCATACGGGATTCCTATGAAACCAGAGATGGTCCTGTTGTAACGAGTGAGCATGCTTATGCCTCGGACCGTTCCCTGAGGTATCGTCGTTTCCGGATACGTAGTATTTTCATCCCTTGAAATATTTACACCTTCTGTTAGGCTACCACCGCAGATGCTGAGGTAAGTCGTCAGGAAAAGTACAAACAGCAGGCAGACACTCGCGTGATCACATAACAGCTTGGCTACTGTCTTTGGTAACATAATCACTGTTTGTTACTATTAGTCAATGAGTGATGATGAAGATCGCGATAATAAGATGTGAGAAAGGAAATGAATTGTTGCGATATTACATGAAACTGAGGTGAATGGCGATTATGCAAAACTCAATTTCGTGACTAAAGAACGAAGTGAAAAATACAATACAAGCTTTCCAGACTTGTGCTGAATCAAGTATAACTTTTCAATGTCTATTGAAATTTGTAACGGTTATGAAAATAGAGTCTGAATTATTTTCACATATTATGGATACTGAAAGTTACCCAGCAAACTTCTCGAAGTGAGTAAGGAATTATCATTAAAAATTAAGTATTTACAGGCGGTGAGCGACCTTTAAATTTATTAGAAATTTTTCACTGAAACGTGTAAAATTATCATAGGATATGTGTACTGTCAACATTGTTTTATCATGTTACAGCTCCATTTTATTCGGCGTTCAAACAGTTTCTTATAGGCATAATTGCGTTAGGGATATAATAAGGGATTAGGCAATCAAAATTTCGCAATCTGTTTCACAAACTCCATTACAAACACATAATCTAATATCATTTGAAGATATGACCTCACTCGCAGAAGTTGAATACAGCGAACATCGTTTTACAACTAAAGCTGTATAGAGATCATAGGGCTGTATACTAAGCACTGCTATTGGACGAATCCTAAATCACAGAACGTATATCTACAGCGCAATGTTGAGTTTACGATCAAGTATCAGCAATAAACGTCTTAAGTCATTGGGCAACGGCGGTGTATTTACTGACTTATTAGCTTGAGTATTAATAAACTGATTTTCCGAAAAAAATGTGATCTTCACAAGCATAAGGAAAGGATTTTTCAAACTATGGAATGCTTCTTGTCCCATGCACTTCTGATTCTGAAAATCTATTTAATATTGCAATGCGTGCAATTCAAGATCCCATAAATCAAGCTGAGTGAAATAACACATGTCGGAATCAAGTATCAACATTATCAAGCAGGGTTACAAGGTAGATGAAAGTAAAGAAAGACATAACACAATCGACAATATTTGCAATGGATTTTTGAACGCTGATCCTGAGGTAGTCGCAGCGAGCTTTTCCCAAAACTTCATTCGCTCTATGTACAGATCATATTTCATTTCAAGTGCCGTATCAGATTCGTTTCCTATCCGAAGATAATTGTTGAGCGAGGAGTATGCCTTCCAAATGTCAGTTTCGTCCGAATCGATCATGATTGGGGTTCTGAAAGTTCAATCCATCGATTGATATTCACGCAAAGTCTATCAGCATGCCATTAATCTGGCTGTTTCATGCCGGAGCTTACCCGTTGGTCGCGAAGGAGGTCCACAGCTGCAGCATCGTCTCCACCATTGTCAGATCATTCTCACTAAATTCGGCGTCAGAAGGCCCGAAACGGGAATCATGAGTTTCAAAAAGATAAATAAGTTCTTCAGCATGGGCTACACTCGTGTACTCAGTGGAACCACCACTGTAAAAGTAGGTATAGCTGAAGGTACCCCGATAGTCGAAGGCGCAGAAATACTGGGGATTTTTAGCGAGGACCAGCTGTTGCTGGAACGATTTGTACGCGGGATAGACGAATAGAGCATCACCTATAAGATCTGTCAAGTTATCCAGCAGCTGAAAGAAATAACAGAGATTGAAAGCCGATCAGAGATGTATATGTATGCATGTACTTCATTACAATAATCTACTACATACTAAAGTTTTATTCACACTCAGATCGTTCAAGTAGTATGACTTCAAGGCAGTAGTGAAGGCTTCCGCATCATCAACTATGCTGTCATACCCTACTATTATAGGCAATGTAAGATTGATATTGACCAAAAAATCATCGAACAAATCTGGGTCTTCGTAAAACTCTGCGAATAAAAACGGAAGACGAGTTACACGCGGTATAAGTCAATTCGGTGAGTGAACAGACAAGAATGAAGGATAAGGTGAGGTCAGTATTGTCGGAAAAAGTAAATGGTTTGCTAAATCATAGTACTTAATTTCTCAACTCATGTCAGACTGCACCTTACTGATCTTTGGAGGGGTCAATTCATTTAGGTTTATAATTGTTTCGATACTTACGGGCTGTAGCGCCAAATCCTTCGCCTTGAGTGACAATACTAGAGATCCATGGAAGATCACGTATTTTCCCGGCATTGAAGAGATTCGCGGGGGTGTCGACGAGCAATGCTCCTTCTATATCTGGTTCAGAAGTCGGACTCCATACGTTAGCTGGGAACGTTTCCCATACGTAAAAAATTGAGTTCGTATCAAGGAGCCGTGACACGTTGAATCCCCTCAGACAATTCACCAGGAGTTCCGAGGTATTCGTTGGGCAGCCAAGATGCTCGCCGAGCTGATTCGCTCGATGTGCACACACCTCTCTTGGTTGATTAACAAGATAAGAGAGTGCGGTTCCACTTTGAGTTACATATCTATGGATGAGCCCTTTATAAGAACAACAATAATTATTGTCTCGAAACATAGTTATTCCCGAAGGTCAATGGTACTTGTGTTACTTTTCAAGTATGTCGATAAGGACAGCGAATTAATCTCACCTTCCGTTAAATTTGATAACGCTAAAAGATGAACACTCATTGCGCCTGAACTTCCGCCGAAGAGGGTAACTGAATTTGGGTCGCCACCGAAAGACTGGATGCTGACCTGGATCCATTCCAAAACTCGCACCATGTCCTTTAGCCCGTAATTTCCGGGCGATACTTCGTCCCCGGTGCTGAGATATCCCAAAAGTCCTACACGGAAGTTTGGAACTACGAGAACTACGTCCTTGTCAAGGAGGAAATCTGGACCATATCGCACAAGAGAATTGTTTTCTGTTTTGAATCCTCCACCAATAGAGAACACCATCACCGGTAGTAGAGTGGAATTTTCATCGTCGGGTAGCTGCACGGTGATAACCGAGAGTGCAAAAAGTGCTGGTAAATTTTCATCCAGCACATTTCGTTGACGGAATACTGAAACGGATTTACCTAATTACCTGTGGCGTAAAAACGTTGAGATACAGACAGTTCTCGTTTCCTAAAATTTGATTCTGGCCATCGGTCTGAGGACACGCTTCGGCTTCAATGCTGGCGTCAAAAGTTCCGTTCCAAGTATCTGGTGGAACGGGGGCCCTAAACCTATAGATCCATATTTGTATATTATAAATTTCACGAATGTAACACGGAATTTATGTTAACGTTGGTTTAGTGGATTTGAGCTTTGTCAGAGTAATTGAATAATCATTGATTGATTTCGAAAACTTCATAAGTGAACTTTCCGGCGTCACTGTGGATGGATCCGCTGATGAGCCCGCTGCACATATCGTATTTTGTATTTTTCAACAAACCTGAGATCGTCGACCGGTGGTTGAGCATACGGAATTCCTATGAAGCCAGAGATTGTCCTGTTGTAATGAGTGAGCATGTTTATGCCTCGAACTCTTCCCTGAGGTATGGTCGTCTCTGGATACGTCGTATTCTCATCTCCGGAAATCTTCACACTCTCTATTAGGCTACCACAGCAGATGCTGAGGTAAGTCGTCGAGAAAAGTGCCAACAAAAGGCAGGCACTTACACTGTTACTACACAAGCCTATAGTCCTAACTGACATGATTATCAGTTTTTAGTCGGCGACTGATGACGAAAATTAGAATAATAAAAATTTAGGTATTCCAGGTACAAGATATGAACTATTAATGTTGCACGTAGCAGGGAAACTGGAAACTATTCAACTTCTCGGAGAGGCTCTGAGGGACCTTTTAATTTATTTTACTACTTATATCTGATAGACGATTCTATCGAAACATATAAAGATTTTTATCGGTATTTGTGCTTTCATGTTACTGCGCTACGCTATTCGGCATGTAATTGGTATTAGAGGTAATTAATATTATCATATCGGATGATTGGGTCTTTGGAATGACTTTTAATTATCGATTGGTCAAGATTTTACAATCTTTGGTACAATTCTTATAACATAATGTCATGAATCATAACTTGGAAAACCCAAACATTCATATCTTGGGGTAGTATACATGATCGCTTGTCTTATATCTTATATCTTATAATATAATTTCAGAGTATACAGGCCCGAAGTATCAAATCCTATGAGAATAATATTCTTCCAATATCGGAAGAGTTGCATATTGGTTTTGATCAAAGGATATTCAATGATCTAAATCACATAGTTTATAAACCACGTATTTTTCATTCAATTTCAAATTCTGTCTTCCATTGCAAAGCAGAGCAGGAGAGCTCTTCTCTTTTCTTCCCAAATACATTCAGACTAAAGTTAGTAGGCTTTCACAAATAAAATATGGATAATACGAATAATATAGGCCCTTAGAATAAAAACAAAAACTTTACTTCTTGATTCCATTACAATTCATTTTGGTTTGTTAAATTTATGTAATTAATATCTATTGTGAAAAAAAATAAACAATTACTATAGTATAAAATGAAATAAGCGAACGATATTGAAAAATTAATTTTTCATTGTTAAATCATTTCAACCCACAGAAAAAACATACTTTCAATTTTTTCAGATTTTTCGGACCAGCCGTTCTAAAAATAAAAAATCAATGAACCTCGCTTTTTGAACAACAAAAAAAAAAAGAAAACGCCCATTTTTAAAATTTTCAAAAAATTCTGTGTCACAAAACAAAAATTTTGAGCCATTAGTCATAATGGAAGTATCTTTATTTCCGGATTTACGGAAGGAAAAGTAGATTAACATTTTTTTATTCTTGAAATTTTTACGTAACGCATGGCACAACAATATTCCTAATATTCTGTTGCGAAAAACCATTTCCTTTCTTATCATATCCGGGAATATCGAAAGTCGTGGGCTTCTCTTCGTTACCAACTGCGTTAGCGCGATCGGTAATCAAAAAAATCTTCAATTACCATCAGAGAGTGAAAGTCTCTCATAGAGGACGCCGTGAATGATCTCACGGTTCGAGAAGCATCAAGCACTATTACTCGTATGAATGAAAAAAGATGTCGGGTAGTTTGTTGTTTGTAAACTTCTGAACGCCCGTTTTGCGTCCTTCTGTAATTACATTTGAAGTTTAAAAGTCTTAAAATATCATGTGTTCGACATAGTTGTGTGAAAATCGAGACGCGCAATATCCAAATACTGTACAAAGCATCATAACCTCTTTAAACATCGCGTCAATATGGTTAGACGAAAGCAAACAAGGTATGGAGGTTAGGGTCAGATTAGTTGTCTTAATTAAAACTCTGTCTATTCTAATGCACATTCAAACCCCAGGACGTCGTCTTCCGTGCGATCATCCGCTTCATCAAAATCGAAAACTGCCAGTGAGGTGAATATCGAAGATCAATAATAAATCGCTATTTTCATTCAGAAATCCATTTTTTTTATCTCATCAGCAAATCCCCTGATGAAATTTTTTTCAATTTTGGTCAAAAATGGGAAAAGTTATCCGCGCTATCTCCGTACCAAATTTTGTCGTAGACTCGATCGACTCGTAAAGTTATTCGCTGAAACGAAACATTTGTTTCAGGCTGTTTCACGCGAGACAAGAACTCTGGTTAATCGACGACTAAGACCAGGCGAGAGGGCTTTGAAGGAGATAAAATATCTGCAAAAATCTACGATGCTTTTAATACCTAAATCACCGTTCGTCAGACTAGTCAGAGAAATTATTCTAGATTTATTTCCCAGACTTGATGGATATAGGTATGATACACATGGGTACACATAGTATAGATATTGATAAAAAAAATAGAATTAAGACATTGAAGATTGGACATTTTTTTCGTTCCAATCAAAGATTCGATCAATTTATTGAGAACGTAAACTGAAATCGATATATTTTGTTCATCGTTATTATTGATTGAAAAAAAAAATTTATTCTGTCCCTTGCCTTCAGGAAGTGATCTTTTATCTGAAGGTTTGTGGCGTTGTTGATTTAATTATTTTTTTTTTCAATTGCATATGAAATACTACATCGTTATAACTGTTTAATTAACAGAATACAAGCCAGCGCTCTACAGGCACTTCAAGAATCGGCAGAAATGTATTTGGTACAATTTTTTGAGGACGCTATACTTTTGTCATTACATGCCAAACGAGTGACACTCTTCCCACAGGATATGAGATTAGTTAGGAGAATGAGAGGCCGTCATGATATTGTGAACAGATAATTTATCCATAATAACCTGTTCGACTAATTCTCACTCTCACTTTCCATCTGTTTTTATTCTACTAGATTGATTGAAAATATTCAATCTCGATAACTGGTCATGGCTAAAAGCATATAAATGTACCTTTATTTCATAATAAAATATTAATTTTAGGGATAATTTACGTACTTGAGACTCTGATAGAGTAATAAAGTAAAGTAAAGATGCCAATGCATAATAATATGATGTTTGATAGAATAAAATTAGACAGTTTTTATTTTAACAAGTATCAAATTCATATAAATTGTACAATTTTTATAAAACAAAATTTGTTAGATCGAAGCTTTTAGACACGAAAAAGACAATAAGCATCCCACTGATGTGATGAGAGTATTGATAAATGCTTGGCTTAGCATCTAATATTTGATAGCCGATCTGTTTCATGTTTTAATAATTTGTTTCACGATGATAAACATGTTTTAGGAACCTGAATACACCTTTAATTAATTAATGTAGTGATAAAAAATTTCCGAAGATTAGGTGTAAATATAAAAAAATTAGACGTGTAAAGACTCGTCTTTATCAAAATTGTGTTTTTAAAACTAAGAGTACTGTCCTTCTTTTTTTTCTTTCTATTATCATTTTATTTTTTTCTACAATTATTTGTTCCAAAATTGTACATTCTGTAAAATTTTTTTATTCGATTTCCTGTATGAAATTATTAGATAAATAAAAATAATTGTCTTTCTATAAAAGGTATATTTGGGAAATAAAATTTATTCACGAAAAACATAATATATTTAATAATATTTCAATAAAAATTCTTATTTCACTTTGTGAAACTTTGGTAAAATATACACACTACTATTAATAATATATAATATATATATACTTTATAGATATCAAATTGATGAAAGATAAAATAAAAAATAAAAAATAAATAAATAAAATATAATGAAGAGATTATTAAAAATAATAATCTAATGCTTGATGTATTTACCGTTTTGGTTTATTCAGGCATATATAGGTATATATATATATATATATATATATATATATATATATATATATATACATATATACATATATATATACCGATAGATACCAGTATATTAAATTTAAAATACCTATCGTGAAATATCTTAACATGAATTAAAATTATAATATTGTTAAATAGCAAAATAACTATGTACTTCTAAATATATCTATCTAAATTAAAATCTATTCATAATCGGGTTAGCTGCATTAAATGAAAAAAAAAAAAAAAAAAATTGAAAAAATAAGAACAACCGTCGTTTACATAATAGTTCATAATATACCAATAATAATAATAATAATGATAATTATCTAAACAACTGCCTATGAAATAATAAAATACTATAACTATACCGATATAGGTATTATTAATAATAATATTAATAATTAAAAATTAAAAATTAAATTATTTAAATTACATTAATAACTATAATAATACGTTTCAGTTGGGAAATATAAAAAGAGTCGAACTACCTGGAAAAAGAAAAAAGAAAGAGAGATCGATAGATCACCGTAATATAGTATCGTATAAATATATACAGCAACAAATGAATATAGTTGCCGGCTTAGGGTATTTAGGATTTACATACTATACGCGTACTACCTAAGAAGACACTTATTTTGTTTTATTATTTCATATCTTTCTTTCTTATTTTTTTTTTCTTTTTCTTCTTCATTGTCAGGCACAATTCATATTACATAAATATATAGTACCTATATATATCTAGGTATATTATATTCTATCACGCTGCCATTCATAATTATTATGTATGTATTGAGAAAATAAAATTAAATATAGAAAAAAAAAGAAAGAAATAAAAAAAATTTCTAATAACTTGCATTCTATTATAATGATATAATAATCTATAAAAAATAAAAATAAAAAGAAATAAAAATATAGAGTGACTAACGCTAATAAAATATACCTACTCAGCTGTGTATATATAATATAGCGTTAGAGGTCGATTCTGTATGATCAATAATAATTAAATAACAATTCATTATCACCGAATATTACGAAATGTAAATTATTTCGAATAATCGTTATATTTATATTATATATATTTACTCATTATTTATACTTACTTACTTACTTACTTACTTATTTATTACTTACTTACTTTCGTATGAAAGACCGTACCTTGTTAACACATTTGTCCATAAAGTTACGTTTTCTTTTTGGCTCGGCACCGGTAGGCAGTGACAATAACGAGCCTTGAACCTTGTTCTGAGGTTTAATATAATCATTAGAAGAAAAACTCTCGTCCGAATCCAGCCCCGCACCACAACTCTTAGCTTTTAACAATGTAGACTTTTGATCGCTTCCGGTGATCAATACTCTTTCCTTAGTACCTGGTGACGAGTCCGAACCCAATTTCGCATCATTCTTATGCTTGGACTCCGAATTTTCGCTCGGCATTAATTTACCAGATTCCAAAAGACCGTCCATGCTCATTGATCTGGTTGATATCTGCGGCCTCAACGTAGAGCTTTTGCTATCACAGTCAGCTTCCTCTGCAGAAGAGGACGAGATCCTGGTATCTTCGCTCTTTGCTATATCAGAGGAAGCTGGCTTCACTCTAACTCTTGGCACGGGCATTGGACTAACGGCTTCAACTCCCTGATCCCTTTTGGGATCCGGATCTGTTCTTTTATCAATAGCCGAAAATTTCGGGATGTTATTATCGTCGGATTCTGAGGATGATTCAACCGCGTTTTGGCCGTTGTTTGTATCCATTGTTTCCGTTAAAACGGAGTCTAAAAATCCGTCCAAACTTCTGGATCTTGGTCTTCGATCCTGGGCTTCTTTTATCATCGATTCTTCGCTCTTTAGAACCGAGGATGAGCCTATCAGACCTTCTTCATCTATCAGGCCATCCAAACTTCTTGATCTTGGTCGAGGAAGCGGTTCAGGCACTGCGACGGGAAGGACGGTTTCTTTCTCTTCTTGATCTAAGAGCTCCAGAGATTTAGAGCGCGAAGATTGGGGCGGGGGATGCCGAGGTGGACGACGGGGAATCGAACTTCCTCCTGGACGTGTGTGGACGAATTTTAAACGCGGTGATGTTGGCGGAAGACCCATTAGCCAGCGAGATGGACTCGAAGATTTCCGAAGCCTGTAATTAGAGGAGAGATATGCGTTCAGTTTATTCCTTGGCTTTCAAATTTCAACGATTCATACAGACATCGCAGAGCTATGCGAGACGAACATAATCACATACATGTGCGAATACACAAACGTTGAATTTCAAGCTTGGGATAATTCTAATGAAATTGATAAGATAGGGATCGAGGAATTTGGATGATGATGTAGATTAAATTGCTATAACAAAGAAAATTATATCAAAGTAAACCAACCTATAGTTATGTTAGCGTTACTGCAATTTCTATTCCTGGCTGCGTAAAAGAAACAAAATATGGTGTTAGTATACTCGTTAGTTTCCGTTATCCAATACTAAATATCAACTCGTTGTTAAATATCCCGATAAAATTTGAAGAACAGAAGAAAAAGAAATCAAATTAGAGAGATGGAGATTTATCTTCTTGCCTAATATAATATCAGACGCTTACCTATTGGGTATAGCTGTGGGGGGTCCATCTAGTCAATCTCTACCGTTCGTCGAGTCTTTATCACTTCCCCTACTTTCGTTGCTGTGCATACGTTGATAACTGGGTTGTCGCATATTCGTACTTCCCGGTGTACTCGGCTGCGTCACATCTTTGGAAGCAATACTTCTTGGTAGACCGGATGAAAGATCTGACCTCATAGGAATTTCACCGCGCATAAACCTGCGATGATAAAATCGTACATATCATTATATACACCTGGTATGCACATGTTTTTCATCAACGATATAATACATCGTTCATTATCCTGTTTCAAATCGTTGCATAACTTACCTTTCTAATTTGTCTACGCATGCATCCTGGTAATCGTGTATCCACCGAACACCGTTGAAGTGACAAACGGCCCTCATGTCTTCAGGAAGTTCCTCTGGCTCTGGCCATTGGAAATTATCGATTATAGGAATGATGTTGCACTGTGATTGTAGGGCTGCAACGATTTCCTGTTAAATTTAGGGAAATTCACAATGAGAATCAGTTGTTTGATACAAAGTCGCATATGATGAATTCCACGCGAACCGGACAAAAAAAAAAAACGTTTTCTCTCATTTTTGCATGAGCTTTAGTACCCTCAAAATTAGAATTTTTCATGTATATAAGACATATGTAGCTATTTTTACCTATGGTGTATGAGCTCTTCTAGTTTCCGGTTGATTACGCTCTTTGAAGTCTTTGGAGGCAAATATCTCAGAAATGGTATGTCGAATGAAAAAAGTAATGGAGTGGTGATTTGTAGTATTCTTCACCCTCTTTCACCTGAGTCCATGATCTTGCCCCTGACTATCGGAAAACATGTCGAAAAATCATTTTCCAATCCAAAACTCTATTTTTATCCACTTATGTCATTTTTAGGATTTTTTTCGTATTTTTTTTCGAAAAGCTCGGGAAATTTCCCATCGAATCACGTTTGTTTCGGAATGGACCACGGCTTCGTTTAGGAGTTACAATTTTTTTCCGAAGGCGAAACGAACGACTCGTACGTATTGTATTGTAGCTCCCAAACGAAGCCGTGGTCCATTGCGAAACAAACGTGATTCGATGGGAAATTTCCCGAGCTTTTCGAAAAAAAATACGAAAAAAATCCTAAAAATGACGTAAGTGGATAAAAATAGAGTTTTGGATTGGAAAGTGATTTTTCGACATGTTTTCCGATAGTCAGGGGCAAGATCATGGACTCAGGTGAAAGAGGGTGAAGAATACTACAAATCACCACTCCATTACTTTTTTCATCCGACATACCATTTCTGAGATATTTGCCTCCAAAGACTTCAAAGAGCGTAATCAACCGGAAACTAGAAGAGCTCGTACACCATAGGTGAAAATAGCTACATATGTCTTATATACATGAAAAATTCTAATTTTGAGGGTACTGAAGCTCATGCAAAAATAAGAGAAAAAGTTTTTTTTTTGTCCGGTTCGCGTGGAATTCATCATATATCATCAGAAAGTGGTATTTAAAATAGACAACTCACCCTATGCACCCAGTCTTTGCATTCGGTGTCCTGTATACATCGATCCAAAGCCTTAGGTGTGAGAACAAGAAGGAAGTGTTTGGCTTGTCTGATGCTTTGCAAAAGATTGTTATCAAATTTTCCAGCCTCTAATCTTTCAACGTCAATAAATACGGAAAAGCTTCTAAGCTGTAAATGGACTTTGAGTAAACTGGCCAGTTGCGAACCATTAGATCTTCTATAGCTAACAAATACGTCCAGAGATTTGTTGAGCGATTCATCACCGGATGAATTCAGTCCAAGACTATGTTGCATGTTTTTAATAGCCTCCAGTATCCTCAGTCTGTGAATGCTGTTAGTTATACTGCACTCCTCTAATAGCTGATCTTCAGTCAAATTTCTAATAGATTCTTTGTCAACGCCAGCATTGAGCATGCCGTAAGTATAGATAGAAAACTCCTGGCCAATAGATTCAAGGAAACTGTTCAAGTTCCCAGTGTCCTTGCTACTGTAGTCAGCTATTTTTTTCAATCTCTGAAGTTCCCTTGTGAATCTTCGCCGCCTTATTCCATTCGTCAAACCAATGTCCTCTATCAGATCAGACTCTGTTAACTGCAGCAATAGATCTCCGTCGACTCTGCTATCGACAAAGCTCGGAGCGTATTCGGCAAACCCAATTTGTTTCACCCATTCGCGTACGTCTTCGGTGGACCAGAGTGGCACCTGTTGGCTAAGTTTGTGGGGAATTTCCTCGCCTATAAGTCTGAGAGCTTGAACGGAGTATTTCGAGGCAATGGCGTTGGGGCAGCTGGCGACTTTTTTCAATGGTTCAATGGCTCCTATTTCTCTAAATATCTCAGTATTGCCTTGCTGTTTTTTTATCCCAGCTTCCATGCAGAAATGAAAAGCTGCTAAATTCCTAGCCTCCTCTCTCTTCGAGCTTAGTACCGGTACCAAACGCTCCAGCCAATTTTTACTCTGGCCATGAGCGTGGGCGAGATTCGATTTTGCAAATTCTGAGGGATTATGGGAGGTCACGAATGGCTCGACGAGGTCCAGAGTACCGGACTTTAGAACCGCAGCTTCGATTTCCTTGTTAGCAACGAGAACGGCGATTGCCAAACAGGCGTAGTACTTGATGTTATCGTCGTTGTGGAAGGCAAGAGGGAACAGCCACATTGGGACCTTCCTCTTTATCATCGCTTCCTGGTTCTCGGCTCCACCGTAAAGAGAAAGGTTGGCCAAGGCTCCAGCGCAGTGTCTTAAGGTCTGAATGTCGTTCTTTCTGCACTCAAAAAGCACCGCGTCTAATCCACCGAGCCTGATGACGTCGCTGCAAGTAACCTCGCTGTGTTTGAAAAGGTGTTCCAGTATGCCAGTACCGACTCTCCAGTGATCAACGGAATTGGTATTCTTCGTACAGACACAGGCCACGTTGACGACCCTGTCCAAGCCGTTTTCGACAACATGGGCTCTGTTCTCGTTGGTTAAACACTGCTCTAGGAGTCTTGCCGATGAGAACTGAAGCTCACTGTCCCCGGCGATGCAGTTTGACATGAGCAGATCGAGCCCACCACGATTTCTGAGAGTGTTGCACAGCGTGTAGCCCAATTCGTGACCGTGGGTCGGAACTGCCCATGCTTTTCGTATGATTTCACTCACCCTGTTCAGAAGGAGTGGTGCCTTTGAGTTCTTGCCATCATTCGCCTTCAGCCTTTGGAGCAGGCTGTCGAGGAACCCGGAGTATTTTGCAATGGCTCTTTCCACGTCTTGGGCATTCGAGCTTGCAGACAAAAGATCTAGATCGTCAAGTGGCAGGGATAGAAGCTCGTCTTCAGCTGGTCGTATGCCGTTCATCAACTGGTTCACTGCTGATGTTGCCGAGATCATTGACGCCTTTGAGCTGACGCCTTTAGATGCTATTGTTACACTAGATTGAGAACTTGCTGCCATGTGTTTTTCGTGATTGAATATACCCGTCGATGTTACTGTTTGTCTTTGCTGCTGAGCTGCCATTGCTTTCTGAAAAACAATAAGAAAATATTTTGCAATGAAAATTTATCCACTGATCGAATGAAAAGTAAATCAGTTAGTTTAATACCATTCGCGAATCGAGACTCCATTTTCGTAACATTTTAGAGGCAACTGGACCGCGCCGAGATTTCACTGGCAATGAGAGCCGGTAGAATTTTGGGAAACGTTTTATACCCCCTCGTTGCTCGAAATTAAATCTTTATCTATAGACGCGACCGCGTTATACTTAAACGCGAGTTATGAATCGGTGACGGCATTACCAGGTACCGCGAAAAAAGCTCAAGATCAACTTTTAAACCTTGTTACAACGTATTGCAAAGCTGCAAGATTGAATTCTTGACACTTGGCCAAATCTTTATACTTTTCCATCTCGCTCTTTCGCATCTCAAAATCATTCTCGCGCGTGATATGTATAAATAAACCATCTCGCGCCACACCGTTTCCTGGTCTCAAATATTCACTCACACTATATTATCATTATAAAATATTAACAGTTCTAGAAATTTTCGAAAATCTTTTATACCTTTTCCGAACTGTACGAATCGCTCTGTACTTTCATCGTGGATGCTGACATGTTGTTGCTTTCTTGATGCGACAAATCGCCAGCTTTCAGACTTCGTTGTTCCTGAAACAAATAACAACATAACAAAATAACAAAATGGATAAGAAGAAAAATCAATCATATGCATGTGCAAAAAAATTTCATTCGTCATTAAACTCTTCAAGTAAATACTTTATGAATCAATCTCTTTCTTCGTTTTTCGCTCCAGTCGTTCAGTTTTCTCACACCTCGAATGACGAGATGAAATTTAAGAAGAAGAAAAAAAGAAAAAGAGAAAAAACAAACAAACACAACTTACCGAGGACTGTGCAGTCCTCGAATTCATTTCAGCCGATTGCTGACAAGTGCCAGCATAGCACTGGGGAATTAGAAACAGAGTTTCCTTCATGAGGAGATATAGGTGATTTATTTATTCAAATAACAATTTTTTTTCTTTTATTCAATCACTGATGTAATTTTTCAAAAATTTGAGTAACGAATAACGAACAATAAATCGCACGCGATAATTGGGTGCAATTATTATTATTACCATATACGCGGTAATTAAAACGCATATGAATAAAGCTACATGTAATAATAAAAAAGAAGTATTATAGATACGATGATCTTAAATGAAATAATTATTATAGTGGGTTTGAATGTAAAATTTAACGGATTAATTAACTGCACGAGTTGCTGCACTGTTTACTCCTATCACTGTATAATTTTGTATAGCTTTTAGCGATAAACTGCCATCCGAATCCTTATTTAAAACTCGTATATAAAGTAACGATCGTTAAATTAAGAAAGAAAAAAAAATCCTGTGACTCGGTTTGTTGGACGGATGAAAACGTTCTGGCAAACTCGATCGACGCGTGTTGATCAGCTCATATTATAGTCTGTGATCATGATGTAGTCAAGCTAATTATATCTACCATATATACATATATATATATACCGAAATGTATGACGTCGCAGGGTTTCCTGCTTAACTTTTCTGTCTTTTGATTTATTTTTTTTTGTTAACGAATTGAAATTTTTTGAAAAACGAACACTTTCTCTTATTCGAAACGCGATTTATGAATCCCCCGATCAGGTGAAACTCGCAAGTGGGGAGAATGCAAGCCTTTCAGAAATTATGACAAGGGTGAAAATCACATATGCTGCGTGGGTCCAGCGATCCAAAAATCGATATTGAACGAAATATTTGAAGGCTTAAGTAAATTTATTCCATGCGAAAGTTTTCGATTCCACCATTTTGAAAAGCAATAGACTTTAAATATATCTATCGGTAATCGTCATTGCTTTTTTGGCTAAGCTCTTTATGTAGGCGTGTGCTGCACCTGGTTCGATCTATCGAGGATCTGCCAAACGCGGAGATGGGTGTTCGATGTACATACGTGCACACTTGTATGTACCGAGAAATTGAGATTTCATATTCTAAATAGCTATGTCCCATTACCTTTTACAAAATCTCGATCAAATTTACTCAGTTCAGTGTCAAAGAGTTGAAATTAAGCTAGTCAAAATTCTTACGGCTACAAAAACGGGGTAAAGAAATAAATTGTCGAAAAATTATGCAGATCTACGAATCACGATCATCGCAAATCGTTAAATAACTAAAACTTACCGATAAAGGCTGGGCAAAAGTTTCTCGACGCAAAATGCCCCGACGTATTGGCCAGGGTGCACTCATAGTTAAATTTTGTTTCTTACACAGCTAGGGTTTGAAAAATTTTTTTTAAAAATGAAAAAAAAACGAAACATTGAAAGCTTCTGACCATATCCTACTCAAAATGTCCATCACTCCTCGAGAAAAGCTCGAAACTTTTTTCCAAAAACTGTAAATTCATTTTTTTTGTTTTTTTTTGTTTTTTTTTCTATTTTATGTAACTGGATAAGCGCGGCTTATCTATATGGACAAAAGTATGTCATGCGTTGATTTGATATCGATTTCTTATGACATTTTATGATTCACTGTCAGTTCGATCGCTGGACGCGGAAAGTTTGCACTGACAGAAAATAAAAAAAATGAACAAATCAGGTAAAAATGTAGAAGTGAAAAACTGATGGATAAAAAAATGTAAAAAAAAAAACAAACAAAAAAGGTGGGTAAAATATTGGGCACGATATTATCGATCTTAGAGATCGATTGATTTTTTCAACGCGACGGCGCTCGAGGCACTGCCACGAACCGATTCGAAGATCATTATAACGCCGCGACGGCGGACGTCGCTCGGCGTCGGATGTTTAATTTCGTACCTCTTATACCTATACCCACGAGCGAGAAACGAGAAAATACAGTAGTGTAAGTGCCACGTGACCAGTTACCGCCAACAGCCAATAATAACAAAGCATTTACTAGACGCGTAGGCGATTAGTTTTACAGGTGGAAAAAACATGCGCGAAAATATAAAATAGAGAAAACGAATAATACGAGAACAAAAAAAGAAAATTTATCACCTCCCTTATTTCAAAAAAATGTATGTGTGTAACTGAAGCTATTCTCCTGTACATAGATAATTAAATTAAAATGAGTAAAAAAAAATGTCCAAACTAAGGCGAAAACCGGATAGTATTCAGCGTGTAGGTACAGATGATGATCTTGATTCTTGACCGAGCCCTGTGCTGTAATGCAACTGGCAACGCACCCAAAATCGTTCTATTTCAGTATAATTTCTCAGTCATGGCTACGCTCAAAGTTACGTGTACATATGGGATGACCGTGTTTCTTATCTCGGTGGTAATAATGGTTGTCGTCGATCTGCAGTTTTCAATTTTCTGTTGCGATTAGGAAAGTAATTCGAAGAAATTTTTGAAAGAAAAATAACCGAAAGACATAAGTAGGCATGTGGGAAGAAGCTCGAAATTGCGTTGGAAGAAATGAAATCGAAAATTAGAAAGCTTTGGACAAAAATTTGATACAAGTTTCTAGGATGTATCGAAACTGACAATAAGGTGGGAAAATAGGAAAAAGCAGAAATAGCATTTCGCAGTATTGAGTAAATTATACAGTCGCCCTGGCTTAAATATCCCCAGAGGTGTTACGTGGGCATGTAGGTGGATTGTGAAAACAAACTTGCAAGACACCGTCCTTCGCTTTTCCAGTGATTTACGACGGAAAAATCCAACAACATAAGCCACAACGTGATAATATTATCGAAGTTGAAAGAAAAAATCAATTTTATCAAACAAATATATAAGTAATACAGGAAATTGAAGAAATTTAAAAAAAGAAAGAAAAAAACGCTCAACTTTTAATGAAGTTTTGTTTAATTTTAAAGAAAGTATGCCACGTACCCCGAGCTTTTTTATATTTCCTTGACACGATGCAATTTTCTGTCTAATCTTTAGTAAAAATCCTGACGTTTCACCTTCGCGGGTTGAAAAAAGCCTTTTTTCAAAACTCCGGTCTCTAAATACTGGAATGAAAACCCGCGTGAGCCTCACAAGATGCAGACCCATCGCACACCGCGGTTTACACCCTTACCAAACAACCTTCCATACTACACTCCGGTATAAAGTTAACCCCGAATATCGACCCGAGGGTAGTTCCTCGTCGGCTACGTCAGCGACGTTGTTCCTGAGTCACCCCACAATCCTCGATTGATGCTTATATACTTTCTGCTCGCCTGATACTACGAGACGTCTGACTATACGGAGAGTTTGCTACTGAATCAGAGGGCTGATATTTTGGGGGCAAGGTACATTCCCAAAAAGCTCTTCGAATTTGATAAAAAAGACGAAGAAAAATGAAGAAATTAGGAATGTGCTTCATTTTTTTATCTTTTTGTTTTACTGAAAAGAATATGGAGACACATATGCTATCAAGGTGGTCCTTGATTCGGTCATATTCGAATTTCCATGTTCCCCATGTGCAAAAAAATGTATCCAAAACCCCAGATTCCTGTTTTATTGAAATGAAAAAATTCGATAAGAACCTGGGGTATCGGTTAATTTCTTATTTATATATTTGGAGACGTCCTGGCACATGGGAGCGTTGGAATTCCAAAATACATAATCGAATCAAGGATCACCCCAATGCTTACGAGATATAATGAAATTTATTATGAATTTAGAAGAAGAAAAAACGATCTTGTCGTCCGCAGCTCGCGGCTAGAATAATAATTTATTTATCATAGGATACCAGGATCGTTCGACCTAATGAATAATGAAAACTGTACATTATTTGACTAGTAATAAATTATGGTTAAGTTTAAATTTCAATCTGTACCAGGAGTCCATCATCTTCAAGGACTAAAAGGAGTGCCAATGCCAATGTGGCCACCACGCGATGCCCAAGTATCGATCGGACTTTACGTGCGATACATACGTCGAGATTTTTCGTTCTTTTTTTTCTCTTTTTTTTTTTGTTTGTTTGTTTGTTTGTGGGAATATATTTGAACATTTTTTGAAACTTCTTTAAACGAAGAAGGTCTTTCGTATTATATATTTTTATATATATACACATACATTCGAAAGAAACTGATTCATACAATTATTAGTGACTCATGATCGTTACGATTGTACCTAATCACCGATCGAATAAATTAAAAAAAAAACCTGTTGAATTTCGAATAGCTGTTTTTCAGCTCGCCTAGTAGTACCTACCTACCGTGAATCACCTGTCATGAAATTCGACTAGTCTGAAGAATTTCGGGTCAAAAGTCAAATTGGGAAGAAATAAGAAAATAAAAATAAAAATAAAAAAAATACGATGATAAAAGTTGTCTGACCACTAGCGCGTCTGTCGTCACTTATTTTATACGTGGACAATCGATAAAGTCTTGTTTTCTTCCATCATATAGTATAGATATGGCAAAGTAGCTATATGTACTACAGATGTTTAAAAAGTTCAAAAATCATATAAGATTTTTTTTTTGTTTTTTTTTGTTTTTTTTTCAACAAAGACAAATTTTATAACGATAATTTTTTTTCTACATAAAACTCGAAGTAAATTCCCTTTCTGTGTCTTCTTTTTGCCAAAAAATGATCACACAAGTTTTCGAAGAAAAAAAAAACCCAGAAACTCCATATTTCGGTGATAAATTATAACGCACATATATATGCATGTACATGCCTATAGCTATCTAGTAGGTACAATGTACATATTTACGTATATAACAGTTAGAAAGCCTCGGGTTGGGTATAGGCAAGATAATCAGTTCGCGTGACAGGCTAATGGTTGAGTAAAATAAGGGAAACGCTACTAGCAAATAAATCTTTGTCCGCGTGTGAGTATAGGTATAGGTACATAGCCTTTCGTATATACGGCCTTGCGGTTCACCCCGCTGGTCTAAATACCTGAAAAATTATATCTGCAGAAGGGTTTAGCCAAAGGGTTGGGTCTTGTTATATATATATATATATATATATATATATATATATATATACCCTATGCTAGCGTGATGACCTTGCTCGATATTAATATAGGTACCTATATGTGCGAACCTACGTTGTGACTAATAGTCAAACACCCACGCGTCTTATACGTGCGTGTAATTACGAATTTTCATAATACACTTATACGTATAATAATATATTAATTTGCATGTAGGTATGTGTATACATTATACATATACAATTGATAGCAGAAATATCGATATGGGGAGAGAGAAGACGCAGAAATTGGAGTAAGAGAAAAAAAAAAAAACGAAAAACTTGAAATCGAATCTAACTGCGAAAGCCAATGATTAGATTAAACGCCGATAATTATAACGAGGTGGAAAAAGTCATTGTTGTTATTGTTAATATTATCAATATTATTAGGATCTTGGCTCTGCGGACAGAAGAGTTATACATATATACATATAGTATATAGCTTCTTCTTTTTTTTGCTTTTTTTTTCATTCATTTATTTTTTTTGCTTTTTTCAGGGTCATTGGCAATTCGTAACGACATGTGACAGAAAGAATAGCTCGCAGGTATTACACAATGATTACTGTAAGTATAATAATACTAGCTGTTCGAGAGCCAAAAGAAAAAAAAAAGAAGAGGGAGGAGAAGAAAATAGAAAAAAAATAGAAACAAAAAAAGTGATAATAATCGTGGGTATAGTTTTTCCCGAGACTTATGTATATACATATATATATATACACATACCTACTGAAAATTTGACAGGTATTGTGTTTGTGGTAGTTGGTAAACTTTTTTTTTTGTTTTTTTATTATTATTATTATTATTTTTTTAACATCTTCCACCTGGCACTAGATCAAGTATCTAACGTGAGTCAAAACCTATTACAAATCACGAAAGCTATAGCTATACCTGCTAGGAAATCACTGCTTTTTTATTTTTTTATTTATTTTTTTATTTTTGTTAGGTATTCACGGAAACTAAATTCACCCTACATGAATCAGCCTACAATTTTCTCATCAACACGTAGAATTTATTATAGCTTACCGAAAAAATAAGAAAAAGACAAGAATTTTCATGTTCAAAGTTCAAAAAATTGAAAAACAAAAGAAAAAAGTTGAAATTCCGGAAAATTCGAACTCACCCTCGCCAAGGCGACGCTCTTTTCCGCAGAAACGCCATCAAGCTCAACTCGCGCCCTTGCAGCGGTTGCAGCGGTTTGTTCCTTGTATGAAACATCGCCAGCTTGAAGTGCCCTCATCTCAGCGCTGTTAGCCGTTGCTTTTTCGGCGCTAAAACCGTCGGTTACAACCTGAAATTATTATAATTCAGTGAATATATTAAACATTATTTTTAATTTACAATAATATGAATCAATTTTTTCTCCCTTCTCTTCTTCTCTCTCTCATTTTTCTCCGAAATCTATCGAATGAAATTATATTATGCGGACTGTAGATTGAAATTTTATACGTTTAAATACAGACAAGAACAAATGTAATTCGGACTAACGGGCTTTAAATGTCATTTAACAAGTCGAATCTATTTAGCAAAGCTTCCCAAGGACCCGGGGGCATAACATGACGCGATTATAGAACACGGAGTGTATTTTTGGCAGTCGAATTAGCCGGGACGATCGCATTGCACTGTCCGTTATATATCTGAATGTATATATATTTCATCTTATTTAATGTTATTTTATTTAAGTGTTTTTTTTTTTTCTCTATTTTCTATTTTTCATATATTTATGTACCGCATACATATATTTATATTTTCTATCTCGATACGACAAATTGGCAAAAGATACGCGACGAGAAATTTACGATCTCAAAATTTATCTCCACGAAAAAAAAACAAAAAAATAAAAAGACAAATGTAAAAAATAAAAATAAAAATAAGAATCAAAATCGATAAAATCGGAATTTATTTTATTACCTTTGTCTTCGAGGCACTGGTCATCTTCTTTTGTTCGAATTTCATTGTTTCTGGACCCGCAGGTATGTTCGACATACTCATAGGCGGACTCATGTTGTGGAGATTCTTCAATGAGTTTAAAGAGTTTAGCTGCGAAGGTGAGCCCCCTGTCAAAGTTACGGTTCCTGTCACCGGTGGAGGCGTATCAGGATCCGGAAACGTGACCAATGGCTCGGAAAGATTTTCTTCTGGACCACTTCCATCTCTAGAAGGAAAAGTGGAAAAGAAATTATGATAAAATATCATGTAAACTCGATAGAAAAATGAATGAAAATAAATGAAAATGAATGACAATAAATGAAAATTAATGGAAATGAATGAACATGAATGAAAATAAATGGAATTAATGAATGAAAATTAATGAAAATGAATGGAATTGATGATGAAAATGAATGAAAATAAATAAAAATGGATGAGCATGAATGAAAATGAATGGAATTAATGAATGAAAATGAATGAAAATGAAGGGAAATGAATGGAATTAATGATGAAAATGAATGAAAATGAATGAAAATGAATGAAAATGAATGAAAATGAATGAAAATGAATGAAAATGAATAGAAATGAATGAAAATGAATAAAAATGAATGAACATGAATGAAAATGAATGGAATTAATGAATGAAAATGAATGAAAATGAATGAAAATGAATGAAAATGAATGTAAGTGGATGAAAATGATTGAAAATCGTTTTGTAAATCCCTTACCTGTCGACTAAATTTTCCATGCTGTTTCTAAGTCGTTGGGAGAAATTGGAAGACATATTTTTCATCTCAGTAATGCCTCGTTTAAGTTCGTTTAATCCGTCCTTAACCTTGACGTTACTCGCATTCATCTCCCTCGAAGAGGATGAGGTCGAGAGAATCCTCTGGGAGGTCTGCTGTGCCACTCTGCTCGAAGTGCTAGTTTGACTCTGGTTAGTGAGCATCTGAAGCCAAGAATAAGAGAGAGAGGGTTTTCTATTAAAACTTAGGAAACGGTGAGTCACATGTGGATATGGATGTATGTATCGAGAGACGTTAGGATAGGAATACCGTATACTACGTCACAGTATACGCCAACTGACGGTGGGTCGTGGTTTTGGAAAATGGCCAATCGCCGTTTAATATTCGAAGGAATCAACCAATCGAATATAAGATTCGTGGGAAAGTGACAATCGCAATGTAAATAGAATCACTTCTCATATACGACGTAACAAATTATAAGGAAGGAGATTATAATATACACTCAAGGTACACCGTGTTCCAAGGCTTTCGACTTTTGATAACCTAACTAACCAACACGTGGGCGAAACCAAACCAGGATTTGTCATTGCGTAACGCATATCATTATTTCGCACAGAAATTATCAGTCATAAGAGAGTAAATCATTTTTTTCTCTTTTTTTCCCCATCACTTCTACGATTTGGAAAAATCTTCAAAATTCACGGATGAAATCCATAAAATCTCGATTAATCTCAATTTGTGTCTCATCAAGGTGCGAGTGATCAGGTGTGAAGAAACTGAGTCAATAAAATATTCGCCCAAAGTCTGATCAGATAAATTAGACCCCTGCAGTTTCCACGATTCTTTTATAAATTTTCTTCGAAATTGTATCTTTAAGTTAGTTCTAATTTTCAATTCTGAAATAGAAATAACCCGGTCTTGATTATCACACGGATTCGTCAAGTGGTCCAAAAATAGTTAGCCACTTCACCGAGCTGGCGCCAAGTGCATGGTAATGACGTGTAGTACCCAACTGCCTATATATATGTGGCTCAAAGTAGGTAAGCGTACAATTTTGTTGTGTACAGGTCATTGGAATTTGATCTCAAAAAAAAAGAAAGAAAGAAATAAAAAAAATGTCTACTAAGTTTCTAAGATTCTTTTCGCTATGACGGTTGTGCTTATTTTCGGACGCTCTGTCACGGGATTCGGAAACACGTGTATACGAAAAACGCGTGCTGTCCAAATCCAAACTATATGAGTAACTAAACGTTTCGATGTCTCGATTCATTTATTTATTATATTTAATTGAAAGAAAATTTTCTTCAACGCAAATCACATCGATTTACTATACATCATTTTTTATATACCTAGGCATTCTCGAGATCAGATCAGATTCTTATAGTCATATACTTAATATTCAATTATAATTATCATTTTTCCGGGTGTATATATATATCTATACAGGAAAACTCTCAGTCTAAACCTAGATTTGTTACATTCAGATGAAACTATATAATATGTTTAGAATGATTATGTGAGATTTTCACATATGTGGAACAATCGTTTAGTTTGCTCGGACCTTACCCTAAAGAATGATAACGATGTGTTATTCGTGTAAATCACAGAATTTCAATAGTCTATCGTTAGTTTATCAATTTTTAAATAAAGAAAAAAGTCTCTAGTTGAATAAGCCCGGAAGCGAGCTAGAATATCGTTATAAAAATCACATACTACCTATATGTCTTCTAAAAATCGTCTATAAAGACCGAATCATTGAAGTATGAGAACAACTGATCAGCTAATTTCTTAATTTCGATATCTTATTAATCAGACATTAATATTTTCATAAAATTTTTTCAAAATAAACATCGGTGATTTGAAAAATAAATTGAAACGCTCAGAGTGTGAATAAAATTTTCACGATCTAAATACCTCCTACGCTCGCGTTTTTCACCTAATAAAAGCTACATACTAGTATATATTTTACGTTCTCTGCTCTCAGAAATCCATTCATCGATTATGTTTCCAGGAAAACACGTATATACCTACCTATGTACAATGTGTATACCTATAATGAATAATAAAATATATATACGTGTGGGTTTCAGTTCCCGAGTTAAAACTAATTCCGCAGTCATCGCGCGCATTATGCATATATAGAGTTAATAAAAACGTGTTAATTCGATTGATGTATGTTATTCGTAGATGTATTGCTTGTGTATATTCAAGAATTACATTTACAGTCTATTATGAGTTAGGAACTCACAACGTCAGGAATAATTATTAGGATTCGATTATTTACCTGTGACGAGGTCGTGACTTGCGGATGGTGAGAGTGAGAGACGTGGGTGTGATGCCCCGTCGTTCTACCAGACATGAGATTACTCTTTTTCTGCATGTTCTCAATGACGGTGTGCATGTCTCCATTTTCGCCACCCTCCACTGGGAACTCGGACATCTGAAACAGGGGAAATAAAATTAAAATTAAAATCAGTCTAATAATCGGGTCATAAACTTCAAAGACTAATTCAGTATTCTGAGTGCAGTTTTGAGTGCAGATTCCGGATCGTGAAAGTACTTGGTCAAAGCCACTTTTTTGCGTATAATAAGGACCTCAGTTAAATGAGCTGAAGAGATGTAATTAGGCTCGTCTATATCTACAATACAAACTGGTCTGAAATACCATTTTCGATATAGCGTGCGTGAAATTTCATCTTACGCACACTGTCTTGAAATATCATTTTTCTATTTTTTTTTTTTTGCCGATCAGACGGTTATTCGATTTGAATAATGATACTGAGTGGTTCACGTCAGATATTGTTAACTAGTACCCGTAGACAGGGTGACAACTTGTTGAAACGTATTTGAATCAAATGCATAGAGATCCTAGACGAGGTTGAAAAGAGAAAAAAATTATCAAGGTAAAGGATGAGTCATTGATGAAATGTGAAAAACAAAAAATATTTTGATGAATTTAATTCATCAAAGCGGGTTTTATTTACTATGCAGCATACGCGTTGATTCATCGATTAATTCTAATATACTTATATAGTATTAGGTATATTCTGCGTATCGCTGTGCGTGTGATTGAAATTTATTAAAATTCATTGATCGTTGTTATTATAATGCATAGTATATGATATAGTATATGGCGCGAAAATGAAAGTTTAAAAACCGGGAAAAACTTGATGATATTATAACTTTCCAGGCACATATATCATTCATGGATTCATTGAATATTGCTATACGGGTTTAAATTTTAAAATACGTCCAAAATAATTGAAATTTATTACGCGTTTTAAATGAAGTATTTAAAGAATCCTGAAGACTAGTTCTCTCTCTTTCTCTCAACTCTCGCTCTATCTGTCTGTTCCGTCAATGTGTACTATTCTAAAAATATATTATCTTTGGACGCGATTCTTTTTTCTCTATACGCAATAGGTACTATACATATTCATCTCGCGTATTGCAAAATCGCGTTTCAAAAAGTCGAACGTGTGCAATGTGTATAGATATACAGATGTGAATAATATATCAAACTTTTATTCAAATTACAATCGTATCGGAGAAAAAATTTGAAAAAAAAGTTGAACTCACTCCAATTCGCATTTATATGCTTCCTCTTCGATTTTTTAATTAAGGTGTTTAACGTGTATGGGTACTATCTGCAATTTCTACTCGTGCAGGAGGAAACAGGAAACAATAATTATTTCACTGTATCAAATCGCCTGTTTGATATTTACTTAATCTTCTTTTTCTTTTTCTCTTTATCCACAATACTTATAGCTCGTCATGAATATCGTCGAACTATTAAAAGATCCGCGAAAATTCCACTCGGTTAAATAGCGCGAAACTAAACTAAGACTTGCACTCATTTTAGAAAAAAACAAAAAATTTCTGTTTTATCAACCGATATTATGGTTTACGTAACTCTATAAGCGATACTTAGTACAGCTCTGAAAATGACAACTTAATAATATAATGTAATGCGTGTAAGTTCGGAGAATGAAAAATGTAGAAATAACGCGAATATATTTTCTCTTCTTTTTATTTCTATGCGATACGAATTCGGCGTATTATTAAAGCCCCGCGATGGATTTTTCTATTTAATGAATTGTACTTTAAAACGAGTAAGTAGTAGCAGCCGACAGGCGCCAGACACCGGCGCGGGCACAAAGGAACGCGTCAGTCTCTGGACTCGTGAGTAAAGTAGCAACAGACAGTCGGTGTCAGACTGGTCAGAAAATGACGATACCAGCGCCGCCGTAACCGCGCATCGACGATTCGAAGAACTTCGGAATTTCCCCTTCTCCGACTCCCTAAAACATCGACAAACTTAGACCGCGTGCATTTCTGGCAGATTTTAAACTTCTCAGCGCGGAATTACAACGCGAAACGTTGAAATTGAAATATGTAATTTTTTTTTTGTCCCCTTTTCGATGTACTAGGCACCCACGAGGAAGGTCGTTCCGAGAATATAATTGTCTCGTTTCTTTTCGCGTAGTTTTTATTCAATTTTTGTTTTTTCGTTTTTTCTTATCATTATTTCCACGTTTCATTCATTCTAGTCGGAGCTGTAGGTATATTGTTTAGTTTTATCAATTTATGTACCTATTCTAGGAATTTGTTATCTAATCGCCTTTACGTTATAAAAATTCTTTCATATAGGTAATACGCGTATTATACGCACAGTCGACTTTCATTAAGGTGTGAAATTTTTTTTTGGACCTATTTAAATGGTGAAAATTTGAAAAATTTTCTTAGTCAATAAATTTCGCATCAAATAAAACCCGACTCCCTTCTTCATTGCCATTACATAAACGTTATTATTAATTTTCCTCTTCCTTGTATAGTAAATCTTACGCGGAAAATCCTGAAATAATGAAATTCTCGCGGTATTATGTTACTGCGGGAAAAATAGCTCCTTTCTGTTCGTATAAATTTACGTAATAATTACGTATATGAAACAGCTTATAATGTGTCATTAGACACTCGGCTCTCATTATTACTGAATCAACCTTATTACCAGAGTGTATAATAATTCTACGTCTATTGGTTTCTAAAACCTGGCAGTAGTTTGATAAGAGATCGTATTTTCCGAACGATTTAATCCCGAAAAAAAAATTGTCAGAAATGAGGAAAGAGCGAGAAAGAAGTTTAAAATAAATAGATGAAAGAAAGAAAAGAAGAAAAAAACGATTGAAAAGAGTTGATTTTCAGTATAAAAAGAATTCAAGGTGAGGAGATGAACTGATCTTGAATGTATTCGAGGTAGTCTGAAATAATTTACTTTTTTTCTCATTTCAATATTCAAAAAGTCGAATTCTATTCGCGGTTCGTTCGATCAATCAATCAATCCTGATTAGGTATTGCTGTAATCGTCAAATTAGGACATATGTATAATACGCGTACGCCTGCATGCATATACATATGTACTCAGAGAATAAGAAGTAGGAGCCAGTTCGAAAAAAAAATCGAGGGACAGACAAAGGTTGGAATGTTGCTTGGCGACTGACACGATGGGGAAGATACGATGTATAGAACAAAAAGACATTTCGCAAAAGAACTGCGTGTGTCTCTCTCAATTCTTCTTCTTCTTCTTCTTCTTCTTCTTCTTCTTCTCTCTCTCTCTCTCTTTCTCTATCGCCGTGTCAGCGTCGAAAGAATTTTTGACATTATTTTATTTATAGTTATATTATATGAGACGAATAAGGTAATCCACAAGGCTTCGCTGTTCATACATAGGAATAGTCTCGACCCTTCGAAACGTACATTGAATTAAATTAAATATATACATAATACATATATATATATATAGGATGTCTTCAACCGTGGGAAAATTGTTCTAATAAAAAGCAAAAAGAAAAAAAAAAATAGCAAAAAAATTTCATTTGCAAAATCTTTCGCCTTATAGCTTTGATCCAGGGCCCTTATTCCATGAATGACACCCACCATAAATAAACCCGACGTATATAATGTAACTACTACTACACCTACTGTCTACCACGTGTTTACGCACTCATATACACATGTATGTGTATCTACAAACCGCGTGTACATATAACATTAACGAAGTAATGTAGGTTCGTTGTTCCCACGCAAAGTATGTATGACTCATATGACGTCACTGATATCACGACGACGCGTTGCTGCGTAATACGTAATAAACAGCTGGCATTAAATCGTAGGTGTGTGCGTGTGCGTGTGTGTCTGTGTACATACAATTTTTATTGCATATATACATACATATAGGTACATATAGGTGTATATATAGGTATTCAAATCGTTTTAAATTTCCCGCCATTCTCAATCCCAAATATTTCAGCGGTTTCACGATTCTCAATTTTTGTTTTCTTTCTTTTTTTTTTTTGTCTTTTTATTTTTGTTTCCGTTTTCCATCGTATTGTTGTTGTAATGATTAAATATATATAAAGTCGCGTGGCGGCTTAGTCACTGGAGTTCATTTCAACATTGCAGATAACACGAGTCGGCAAAAAAAATAAATTAAAAAAATTAAAAAAATTAAAAACCTGATTGGTTTTGTTGAGGAATGACGTAACTGACCGCTAGTCGGTCAAATACCAACTATATAAGCTATATTTCATTGATCTAATACGATGAAGTCATACCTATAGACGCGTACGCGTATCTCGTACTTACTTAGTGACGTACTAATTTTTTATTTTTTTTTTATTTTCTCCGTATATCCTATATACATGTACGATATTATATGATTGACACCCACAGACGCGCACACATGATATTGATCCGTTGAGTAAATTACGCTAGCTATTACGTATTGCAATTTATCCTTGTCTAATTAATTGTGAAAAAAGGTGGAGAAAAAGAAAAAAAATTATCGTTTCTGTAAGTCAGATTTTTAAGGAATTGTTCATACAGAAAAAAAAAAAAAAAGAATGATTTTCCAATTAATCGCTAAGTTTTCGTTAATTTAATAAACGGTTCGAAATATTCGCTTATATGATATAATATGATGGGGAAACATCGAATCGTTTCCGTTACCGAAAATAAACGACATAATAAATAAATTCACGTCTTATTACTAATAGATATCCGTTTGATAGATTATCGGCACCTATATACAGATTTCTAGGTATAATTAGTATAGCTGCATGGTAATGGTGGTGTTATGTGTGAGTTCAATTTTAAGCACGTGCTACATGCGTAGTTGGGAGATTTACTATTCAACAGAACCGCGGGGTCAGAAGAAGACGAGGAAGAAGAAGAAGAAGAAGAAGAAGAAGAAAAAAAAAGAGAAAAAATTTAAGCAAATGATCATAAAATAGACGGATATATTTCCCCATCTAATTTATAACATATAGTAAAATATAATATATCCGCATAATAATTGAATTCGTTCAATTCATTTCAATCAAATGATGTGTAATCAATGCGCGTCAAAAATCATTCAACAGATTTAATAGCTGCAGACATGAAATTTTATGCGGTAATGATAATTTACTTATAAATTAAAAATTAAAAATAATTATATGTGTGCGACAAGAATGTATTATAAAAACGAAATACGTTTAAACGTATAAAATTCACGGCTATCAGTGAATTATTAAAGATTTTTATATACACCTATACAGGTATAGATAACATTGATTTATCAATAATTGATTCTTACAGTTTGGTGTTATCATTAAAAAATAAAAAAAAAAAACACAACTAATCGTCGCGATTATTTCTTATTTTGAATCATAATTGTGTCATTTTATTTTTTGCTCCGAAAAATTTAGGTAAATTGTAAAAAAAAAAGCAAAAATTATACCATTCATACGATTTAATTAATTCTTACCGATTTTAGAAAAGCACCTCTTCCTTTATACATGCTGCTACTACGGTACGGGTACCCGGAAGCCATGTGCAGCATGTTTAGTCCTCGATCAACGCTCATTAATAAATCCTTTAGTTATATATACGTATGTATATAGATATATATTAGTTTTAAATTCCACGTCGTCGTTGAATCACTCTTTTTTTTCATATATATGTGTAAAAAAAAAGAAAGAATTCAATTTCGTTCCGGTTTCTTCGATCTTATTTCCTTATAACGATCATTTTTTCATTTCGAACCTGCAGGACGACGAGAAAGTTAACGAATATTTTTATTTTTTTTTTTCTTCTTTGAACAGAATAATAAATTATTGAATTTGCAGTTGGGATAATTGACGTATGTATAAAAAGATATCAATGAATATAGTATCTGGTGACGGATAAACAAAAAGTAGGCGGTTTGAAAAAGAAAAAAATAATAATTAATTGTTCGTTCGCGTATCGTTGAGTACCAAGTATGTAATATTTGTTTAGGTATAACAAGCGCTGTACAATAAGTATATCTTTGAGCTATATAGACAAATTTTTATCAGTACCTACAATTCTACGTCGAGTTAGTCGCGGCGTAGGTATTTAATAATTATTATGTACTCTTTATATACTGTTGGTAAATCTACGAGTCAAGTTAAGTCAAGACAACGGTACTAATTATCAAGGCTGAGGTATTGTCTTTTATAATCACTGATAAAAACTGACTAACTTATCTAAAATGGTCTAGAGCCTCCCTCGAGAAACTCGTCTCTATTTCTTCAATTTAAAGAGACGTGAATATCGCCGAGTGCAGAAGCTGGGTTGAAGTTCCGAATTTTCTAAATTTCCGAAGGCCGAAAAATTCCCAAAATTTTTATCCATTTCTCAGGATGTGAAGACGAGAAATCGTTCATTCTAATCGATACCCTCTTCACAAAAACCCATTTTATTAACTTCAATCGACGACGACATGATGTCATAAAATAATTGATAGGATTTTGAAAGTTTTTTTTTTTTTCTTTGCGAAAAGCAAATCTCAAGACGATTGATTTGACGCTTATTGGTTTCGATACGATCGATTATACAGCCCGAGTTATTGAACAGTTAACGAATACCTACATGCGTGAATTTCAAATTTCGGAGCTTTGGCCTTTCGGATTAGATTTTTTGTTTCTTTCGAATTATATACTATATAATGTGTTTGTTTTTTTCTAATCGATCGATAACCTTACGCGTAAATAATTTCCCGCTCAATGATCACGAAGAAACCTACTGTTCTTCAATTCTATTTTCCTTATAGATTTTTTACCATCGTTTTCTTCTTCGAGACAAAATCACTGGATAAAAGGAAGTTGCGGCGTCCGTTTCCGGACGGAAGTCACGTATTCTAACATACAGGTCTATACGAAACGCATAGAAAATTGTAATACCATTTAATTAATAATTAGCCGAAGATTGATTCATACGTTCGAGAATTTTTCGTATCTTTTTGTTTCACAATTTTTTCTTCATTTTTAATTCTCATTTCATGTATAGTTTTGAAAATTGATCATCGATCGGCATCGCGCGGTGCGAGCTGTTGTAATCTCTACTTATCGCGTGTTCTCAAGGTCCTATAGGTATAGGTACACATAGATGCGATATGTGACCGATCACGTAGTGCAAAGAACAGTGAATGAATGAAATTCACACTTTGATCAAGGACAACGAGACAGACGCGACTCTGTGCAGAATAAATTAAATACTTAAGCCGATTATTTTCGCTCTAAAATTTACAATAAGATAAAATTTCGTTTTTTTTCTTTTTTCAAATTAGAGAAGAGTAAGATAGTAAGATGTGAAGTGAATAAAAACATTTATCTGTCCCAGATACCTGTAGGTATAATAACGATAGTCAGTGTTAATATGAAAAGATAAGGGTGCGCGCAATCAGTTGCGTAGGTATATGAAATCTCAATTTCAACATGATCATTATGAATAATTTTTCAAATCATTTCATTTATTTTATTATTAATTGATATCACACTTATTATACAATCAAATTCCCAAAAGAAAAGAACAAAAAAAAGAAAAAAAAACTAAAAAACTAAAAAACTTACTGCAACTACATTAATATACACGTGCGTTGTAATCTTTCTTTGATTTTTTTTTTTTTTAAATTAATTAATATTCACATGATTATTTATCATATATAGTATAACTTGTGATCCACGTGAAACAGAACAGTGTTTTTTTATATATATATGTATATAATTAATAAATAATAATTAATATATTATAACCATTTCACCAGCACGATAAATAATTCTATTTCTTCGTTTTTATATTATTATCAAAAAATACGACGATTATAATTTCTTAATGATCATGATGAACGCGTATCTATATTATTCGTGTATTACTTCCGAGGTGCGTAGGCGACCGCGGCGTGCGCTAGACTGAATCACGAATCGTCGTTTTCATCGCGCGTGAACTCTACTTGCGAAATTCCTATATATGCCTACATATGTGTATATATATAAATATATGCGTATGTATAGCCATGTGCATATATGTGTGTATGTATGTATATATATCGCAGATTAGCGCAAAGGTAGGCGAAAATCAGCTGTTTGCAGAGTCGCGAGTCACTTGCAGTGGGTGGAGGTGGAATGATGGTGATGATGAACGATAGAAGTGGGGAATCAGCGGGGGACGTCGCAACGTTATACGACGTCTAATCGACCGACGCCTGCCGCGACCGTAGCTAGCGCGAATCCGCGAGTGATTCATCGCCGTAAAACTTGTCACACCCGATACATACGCTACGTCACGAGATTTCGCTAGTAAACCGGATATACGTATAAAATATTACATACTGAACTTCCCGGAACGGAATTAAAGCTTTTCGAACTTTTTTTCTTTTTTTTTTTCGTTCTTCCTCGATTGAACACGATTTTTCGATCCATTTTATAACTCTGTCCAAATTTGTTTCAACTTTTTCAATAAATCAAAAACAACAACAAAAAATTGTTGATCTATTTCTTATTTTTGTCGATCAAATTGGGAGAAGAAGGGGTATAAGAGAAAATAAAAAATTCGGAAAAGTATAAATTTCCTTCAAAATTCTTAGGAATTTATTCAATGAATTTATTGACACACTCTAGACTGCAGCTGGTCGAGGCATGCATAAGCATATAGAGTATATATGGTATAGAATTTTATTGTCACTATGATAGGAATATTAATGCGAATTGTAAGTTAGTATCAGTATAAGTATGAGTATAAGTACACATCAATATATGCCGGGATAAAGATGATTCTTGACTATATACTGTGTGTACCTAGACAGCTGTGACGCAGAATTCTTGGGATTTGAGTTAGTGTATAACAACGTGTATATATATATAATTATATATATACACACATATTACGTGATCAGAAGTTTATAAATTCTATCTAATCACTAAATAGTCATTTTGAAGTCAGCCATTAATGCCTTATTCTAAAATATATACGATTAGACACGTCTTTGCGATCAATCATTTCAACTCAAGATTAGATTACGGTTAATAT
This sequence comes from Tenthredo livida, assembly GCA_963992785.1. Lineage (NCBI taxonomy): Eukaryota > Metazoa > Arthropoda > Insecta > Hymenoptera > Tenthredinidae > Tenthredo > Tenthredo livida. The sequence continues at coordinate 11,117,494 of OZ023073.1, forward strand.
ATTTATATATATATAGATATAGATATGGGGAATTTTGCTCTACTTCAGCCACAGAAGGAACAAAAAAAAAAAAAAATCCATACAAATTTAAAACAAATCGTGCTAGGTATATGATACTAACAAATTCACGAGATTTGAAATTTTTTGAAATTTTTTTCGGCTTTTTTAGTTTTCATCGAAATATGTTTAGTGATATTATCTCCGGAACGACGAATCGTAACGACAATGCTAAAAAAACGCAAATCTGCGTTTTTTTTCACCGAGTCATTCTGAACCACATATTAGCGCAAAATCATCGAAAATTTTTATGTTTCAAGGGAACCATACGCTCGATGTCATCAACGACATAATATCCTCGAATTCTGTATGGAAAGACCGAGTTTTTTTTTTTTCTTCTTTTTTCATGGGATTCGAATTTTTTTTACGGGATTTTAAATTTTCTACATTTTTCAAGATAGGGCTTTTCCTCACATTCTGATTTCTATCCTGAATATGACGAGAAAAAAGGCATTGCTGATAGCATGCACCCTGCGATTATGAAAAATTAATATTATTTATAAAAAAAATTGAAAATCCCATAAAAAAAGTCAAATTCCATAAAAGAAAGAATTCCATTTTTTTTGTTTTTTGTTTGAAAGGCTGAAATGTCGTGGAATGTCCCATACCTACATATGTGACGAAGAAAACAAATGATTTGTTTCGATTTAACATAAAAAAAACAGAATCATATAATTAAACGAGGAATAATTAGCAGTTCGATAAGTCAGTCGTCACAAATCGAATTTGAAAACGAGGACTAAGCCACGTCAGCATTAAAAAAATGAAGAAAAAAAAGTAAAAAATAAAAATAAAAAGAACCTTCGCAGGTAGATAATTAAATTGTCATTTGAAATTATACATGATCGATAGGTGTGGATGTTATTTCTTAAAAAGTGACTCACTACGCCCACGAAAACATCGCGTATTGTGTTTATGATGTAAGTAAACGTTTTTTCGATTTTTTTCTTTCATTCTTATTTTTTTCTAGTCGATGACGACACGATACTGATTACATATTTTGGGTTCAAGAGTCATACAACACATAACTAAATATATGATAAGTAATATAGTATGTATAGCTATACACTGCATGAGATGCAGAGTCACGAACCTCGTCGCAGAGTCATACGGATTTCGTAGTACGTATGTACGTATTACGTTATATACCTATACCGTTACGTCATAGCTTTGTAAATCCTCTCTGCAATGAATTCTGACATTAGCTCGAAATTAATTCTATATGTATGTATACGTAGTACTTAATACTTATACACCTTATGAATGGAGAAACGACGAGTATCGCATACACAGATACATAAGCATATATTCTCAATATACGTCCATCCACATACTATATATATTCGTAGAAATACTCGAGACATTCGTAGGAGTATAAACGATTACCTTTATATGTTATACCTATATCGTAATTTTCAATCACCTCATTCTCAGAAGAAGACGAAAATTACTCTTTAACTATAAATATATAGGTATATGTATATAATATGATAGGTAGCATTACTCAGTAAGGAGAAAATAAAGAAATAAAAAGAACCTTAGTTCAATGACAGAATTGTAATCGGATGAGATAATCGCTAACAATGCGCACCACATATACAGGTAAACACTACTTCGATGATAATTATTTCCGCGTATATCGCACCCCTAAAACCACACTGTAACATCTCAAAAAAATCTTGTTTCTTCAAAATCGCCATAAGACTTCATGTAATAGCATTTACATTCGTTTGAACGAAAGTCCCCTAAAAATATATTTTTTGAGTTGTTACAACATTGTTCCAGGGGTGCGATACGAATACACCGATATTTGACATTTTCATCATTCTTAGTAATATGTACAACAATTTTGACGGATCCGAAAATTGTTCAATCTTTTTTTCTTCGTTTTTCCCCATACATAATTGTATTTTTCAAAAATTCGCTATCAGTTTAACTTTGATTATAGTATATCTGAACATTGTGATAACGAATGATTTTCAAGTTTCGTGTGGCCTGACTTTCTTTCATTTCAAAATTCTGAATTTTTGCCCTTCGGAAGTTGAAAAAAAAAAAACAAAATTAGAACTTCGACACACGGCCTTAACAGAAAATCGAAGTTTGACTAAAAATATGAATACTAATTATACATACCTACATGCATAACGTATCATATATCTAAGGCATACTCACGAGGTCGTTAAACTTCTCTCAAAATGATAATTGTATAACATATGTATGTATAGTAGGTATATAGGTATACAGACACGCTCCTTGACCGATAGAGGGTGATTAAATTATAACACGTAGGTATAATCCAACGCGAATCGTTAGGTATAACTTACTAATAGTTACTGATTGGTTTCGCTCAAGCTAACGTCCATTCTCGATACCAAATCGAAAGTACATATACTGCACAGAGTTTTCCTATTTATAAATCGGTGCACCGAATAGCCGGGCACTAAGCCAAAAACTTTCGGGTCTCAGCCTCGCGGTCTATTTCGTCTTTTGAATTTTTATTTATTTGTTCAGTTTTGTCATCGTAAGACATAACATAGTAATATATTTATGATATGTATAGGTACACACGTCGATAATTATCGATCGACATGTTAATTAATTCAAAAGTCGGAATCCGGAAGTGGCAAAGAAAGAAGCAAAGAAAAAAAAATTGAAATTGAAAAATTGATAGAAAAAAGCGACAAAAAAAATATCAAAAATCTTTCGTAACTCGCTGATTCAAACGCGACGTATAATCGATTCTTATGATTTTTTTTTCTTTTTTCTTTTCACCATTATTTAAATGGCAGTCAATAATAATCGTAGATATATTGTTTTGACCGTAATGTCCGAGAGACAACCTTGCACACATCGCAATATACAAATTATATGATTCATTAGCTACTGCTGTAACCACCAGCAGCAGCAGCAGCAGCAGTAGCAGCACGCGGTCTCGTACGTATATGATAAATGTATGCCTCTATGTCTGCGATGGATTAATTAGCATATGATATTTAAATATGCTACACATTATATGTATGATATTTATTATTTATGCATACGTCGAAATAAATCATTTGGTCACAGCGTAATTTTTTATTTTTTCACTCTCTCTCTCTCTCTCTCTTCTTTTTCTTCGATAGATTAATTTTTTGGAGATATTTTTTCATACAACAAGCTGCAATTAATATTAATCGAGTTGGCAAATTGGTAAACGAATTACTTATGTCTTGTTTCTGAGTTAATCAACGAGCTTTAGGTTCACTTTTTTTTTTTCTTTTCTATTTGTTATAATTATATTATATTATATACAGATGAATAACTTTTATATACACAGCGAATAAATTTCATTCATATTTTTAGACGCGGTGATAAATCGAAGAGCTTCTCTGAATCGGATGTGATAGCAAATAAAAAAAACTATACCTACCTACCATGTGTAATGGGAAAAAAGAAAAGATAATATTAAGAAGGAAAAAATAAAAATAAAAATTACTAGTCAATCGCGTGTAACACACCAAATATAATACATGACTTAAGAGTTTGGAATTTAACCCGTGTCTACTATACTTAGGTACATATACTTCCTTATTATCGATTTAGAAACACATTTGTAGTCGAAAGTCTATCCAGAAAATGAATTCAAATAATAAATGTAGTTATTATAGGCTTTATGTATTATACAGCATGCAGAGACGTGATCTGCATTAGAATTGTCATTTTTTTTTCTTTTTTTTAATAAATTCGTAATATATTTGATCGTAGGTATAGGTACTAGGATAGTTAGGAATTTCGGTTACTCTTGTAAAAAAAAAATCAGACAGAAGACTAAACATCCTCTTTGCTGCAGATTTTTCGGAGCTGTAGGTAATGCGATAGGAAGAAAATAAATTAATCGCGAAATGTCAGAATAGTCGTGTTTTTCTCGAAATGGGAAAATTCTAAGGCTTTTAGGCGGTACTTAGAATTGAGATAGAAACCTGGGGTTAATTTTGGCTAAATTTTTTTGTATCTACTTAGAGACGTTTAGGTCCATGGGAATAGCATCGAAATTCGAAAGTGATCAAATTAAGAACCACCCTAATACACATGCGCTTATATACATACTATAGGTACCGGAAGTTGATAAATTCCTGAAACTTTACGTGTCAAAAATTTCCCATACCATTAGGGTATATTAGACAAACTCAAATCGCCGGTATACTAGCTATTTGAAAAACTATTCTATTGACTCAGTTTTTTCACAGTTTATTATTTGGACTTTGAGTCATAACTCAAACTTATTTCAGATTCTCCACATGGATTTATTGAAAATTTTTAAGGGATTATTTAAAAATATTGTCATTTCGGGGCAAGCCAATAACATACAGAGATAATGTTAGTTTTCTATCGTTATGCGCACGTAGCACATTTTGTTTTTTTCAAAGTTTCCAAAAAAATGAATGCAATAAATCTGTGTGAGACGAAGTCGATAGGACTTCAAACAATATTGAAATATTAATATTGGCACAAAAATAGTAGCGTATAATCGGCCGTGAGAAAATTCCCTGATCCAAAAAAAGGCCAGAGGCATAAAGTATTTATTAATTATTATTTTTCCTCTGCAGATCCATTAGATGTGTCTTTAGATAGGTTGAAAGATGTGTAATTGACGGGCTCTGTAATTAATGGAGTCGAAAATAAAAAAATCGTCGATCGATTAACGCATTAGGCCATCGCAGCATCATCGATATCTATATAATGAAAAAATAACTGTTTTCTCATCTTTTTAATATCCCTATGTTCTTTCTTATGTTTTATTCTTTTTTTTTCTTCATTTTTCCATTCACGAAGTGCAAAAATATAAATAATATGTATGTTACACATAGATTATAGGTATACCTATATACATATATGGGCATGACGTGTAGTATAATAGTAGTTCGCTTAAGGCTACAATAAAATTGCCCGATCATATACCTACTCCTAGCTGTCACCATTAAACAGGTATGTGTGTAAAACTAACCGATATACGATGATCCCGTAAGAATAATTAGTGAATCATCTCACGATCGGTAGGTATGCGAGAGTAATATGAAAGGTGAGAAAAAAATTGAAAAAAATTGAAAAAACAAAAAAAAAAAAAATTGATGAGAAACGAAAAGTAAATAAATAAAACAACATGATATTGCAGAAGTTAGGGGGCGAAAAAAAATCAAACCGATGATTCATATCCATACAGGTATATAGTAGAATGCATATGACTCCCTATATACTATATTTATACGATCCGATAGTTATCTATACGGATATGATAATCGGTTGTTTATTTATTATGATACCAATGTATCCGTATATTTAATTAGTATCAAGGATCACGAGACGATTCTGCGTCGCAGATGCATAAATTCCGATTTTATTTTATTTTTTCGATTTTTTAAATATTTTTTCATCATTCATTATCAAACTTTCCTCACCGCTATAAATATGTATAAAGATTTTCATAAAATATCAACAGTTTTATACAATATATTATGTTTTGTAATTTATATTATCAGGTATATCGATATAGTGAATATGACTTATTAAAAAAAAAATTGTCAACTATTAAGAAAAAAAACTCGATTTATTTCACTGTATAATAAATCATTGAATGAAATTAATTTTTTTTATAGAATGAAAAAAGATCGACGATATAGATATGAAACGATGTGTATATATGAATAATAGAACAGGGTTAAAAATCATACGATAGAAATTATTTTTTAATCTAATTTATAGAGAAACAAAAAAAAAAAAAGGAAAAAGAAAAAAATACCCTGTTAAGGGGTCAGCGAAATTCCGATTAGTCATCGATACAACTTTCCAAGATTTGTGAAAGTGGGTTACGAACTGATGTACCGACGATGTGTACCATAGCTGATAACTCAATATACACACGCACACACACACATCGCTCATTCACTTCAAACTGTATCAATATGGCTCAATTATACGGAGTATTTCGTTTGATCAAATTTTTCTGCAAACGGAAGAAGAAGAAGAAGAAGAAGAAGAAGAAGAAGAAGAAGAAGAAGAAGAAGAAGAATTGTTTTGTCGCATCCGCGATTTCTCGGTCTCAAAAAAATAGACCAAGATTTAGTACGTATTTGTGAAATTTTATGAAAAAGAAAAGAGAAAAAAATTGAAATAAACGGGTGATTTTCAAAATTTTATCCAACAGAATATCGGTATACCTATATTTATATATACGTATATAGTGTAATGAGCGAGCGATTGAACGAAATGCATTTACGCATTTACGCACGTATACCTACATATATATATATATATGAGTCATAGTGAAGAATGCAGAAAAAAGGGACAAAAAAAGGAGAAAAAATCCTGAGGTAGGTAACCGGAGCTGGTCTTTTTTCCTTCTCCTTTATTTTTTCTTTTTTCTGTTTTCTTTTTTCCTTCAGGTTAGTGGACCATTGTCCGGAACAGCGAGCCTGAATGATTATTCAGGAATTTGTTCACCGTTTGTATGAGTAAGGGTGGTATAAGGTACCCCCAACCTTTTTCGTATACCGTGTTATACTATGTACAACGTTCGGAGATTCTGCAGGGATGCTGGATTTTTACCAGGAAGAAATATTTGAAGCTGATCTGAATGAATTTTCGTCAGACCATACCCCAAATCGGTTTCAAATTAATAAACACGAGCCCCTATGTAATTGATTTGGATTTTCAAAATTCAACTCATTTAAATGGGAAATAAAAATCTGAATTAAATACAGGGTTTTCCTATAACGAGAGTTTCACCAAAAATTCTCGGTATATAAATGTATTTATATATATAATATATTACATTGCGTCATATCCGGTACTCGAATATATAAGATCGTAGATTTCTACCGAGTGAAGGTATATATAAATAGAATTTTATTTCTGATCTTGATTGAAATTATAAAAATTGATAATTGATAACGAAATTATAATTATTGCGGTAAATAAATTGCAGGCATCTTTGATTTTTCATACATTCCTCATCACGATTAGGACGTACTCCCACTTACTCCCTCGCATAACGATTCTCCGAATTATAAACCAGCACTATATATATTATATTTATTCATTTATCTTTCAATCTCTAGCCTAACGATAATTATTGATAAGAATTTGCAGATAGTAACATTATATAAATTTCCCGAAACATACAAAAGGTGAATCATACGATACTAATCCGTTAATTTAACATTTTTATTACATATATCAATAACTGTTGATAATTAGTCGATCTGTTTCACTTGAATATGATTAGAGTTCGAGTTTCGGAAAGTTGAGAAATATCGAAATTCGTAAAGTTGTAAAAATAAAAAAAAAATAAAAAAAAATAATAGATTTTACCGAAATAATGAAACTGAAGAAAAAATGGCTAAAAACGGATGTCGCTGTGATATCGTACGTATCTTAAGATCGCAACTTTAGGTATATTCTCGTTTATCTTTAGGTATGTCTCATCGATAAATAAAAATTAATCTGAAAAATCATATACTGCACCTTTCGTTGGCCAGGGAATAAAAATTCTAAGTTTATATACATGTATTAACACATGTATAAAGGATAAACGAGATTATAATCTCGTTACGTAATAATTATATGAGGTTTGACCTGTACCGATCGTCATAGCATAAATTTAATGATTAAAAAAAATTACACATACGAAGGTTCGATTTCCATATCACCGAGAACGTGTTTTCGACTGTCTTTTTCCCTTTTTATATTTTTATTTCTATCTTTTTAAATTTTTAAAAAAATTTTATATTATTCTATTGTATATTTATATTCCCTATTTTAATTAACTGTCCAACAATTTATTAGCGTATAAAATTTGACGTTTTCACGTTTCTTGCGATCACGTCACTGATACAATTATAATGATGTCATTATGACGATTGAGATTCGCCTTTTTTCATTCGAAAGATTATTTGATACACCTTATCTCCAAGCTGATTATAATTCTCAGATTGCTAGTGAATTCATTCTTATTTCTGCGTACCTACCTACGTACATTATACACCTAAATAAATGTTATTTATAATCAATTCAACAAATTTGAATACTGCATAATAAAATTTCATCAATCGATCAAAGCAACGTCAAATATAATTTTGCTCATCGATTCGCATTGTTAGATAAATTTCAAAAATTGCGAAAGAGAAAAATAATTAAATAAATCGATAAATTCTATATATTTCGTTGAAAATTTCGCCCGGCCTTATCCCATCGTAAGATTCATGAATTCCTTGAACAGAGCTATTACGTTAATTCGAGCTAAAGCTCCGAAGACAATGGATCGTCGCTCGGTCGTCCGTAAAGGTTGGAATGTTATTTATCCGTTCTGACGGTTCTCTAACATAAGAGGAGAGGACTGAAGAGAGACGATCGTCACGACGCTCTCGACCGACGACCCACGTTATGAATGGAATCCCTCGGGTTCTCGTGCGCGCCTCCCTCCGTGACTCCACCGTCTTCATACTATATGAGTCACGCGATCGGTCATCGGGAGCGTTGCGTTGAGACGCTCAGCGTCGCGACAGCGAGCTACGCGACGCGAGGCGACGCGACGCACGAGAGACACCATCAGACAGAAAGGCGCGGGTATGGCAGCGGTTCTCAACGTAATAACAAAAATAACAAAAATAACAAAAAAAAAAGAAAAAACTATATTGGAAATTGGTTTAAATATTAATTTAATAAATTCATTTTTTCATCATTCGGACAGAACGAATTCATATAATTATATATACGATTTAATTATTAAAGGCCTGTAATATATTATAAAAGAAAATTATAAAACGTGTGAATGAATTGTTTCTTTTTTTTCTTCTTTCAATGTCTCAAATCCAAGGAGGTCAAAAATTCATAAAAAAATACAAAAAAAAAAAAAAATTAAATAAAATAAACATTGACGGGCTGGTAACACTGTCAAGGCTATCTTATCTTTATTTTTCTTAGTTATATAGGTATATTATGTGTATACCAACCCTCGGCTTAAAATAACTCAAACAGTAATAAACCTGGATAAAAGTAGGTCATTTTCTTTTTTTTTGCTGCAAATTTCTGTGTCCTTCGTTTTTTTTTTTCCTATTTTTAATTCAATTATTTCTATACTATTAAACAAATTTGTTGTATCGATTATAACATGATTAAACATAAACTGTACAAGATTTCTTTTTTTTTTTCTTCTGATTTCAAGCGGGTGTTTATGAATGAATATAATATGATCGATTCCGCTAAATAGAGTCATTAAGAAGCCCGTATACCGTGAGCATCAAATGAAAATGCGCGGTCGGAGCGCGCAGGCGCCGAATAATGTCGGAATAGCAACTCGTTGCGTTAGAAAATCCCTAGCGTAATTTGGCGCGTGATCAGCGTCGAGACGCGTACCGACTCTAGGGAGATTTTCGTGTGTTGGCTCGCTCTGTAAGAACGTGAGTCGGCGTTGGCGCGAATCGATCGTGCTGTTTCACCTGATTCTCACGGTAGGTATACCTGGGTATGAGGTATACGTATGATGGTATTTTATATACACCTATATAATATAATTCGCATGATATATAACATATCTGCATATACTATAAACATATGTGTACGATATTTTTACGCAACATATCAGTAGGGATCAATTCGTCGGTTAAAATCAATTCGCGTCGCCCCATATGATCGCTAGAGAAAACAAAAAAAGAAGAAAAAAAAATTCGATACGAGTAAAAGAGCGAAAGAGATAAAGAAAGAGAAGAGAGGAGATAGAAACAGGAGGAAAAAGATGAGATAAAACGGGACAGAGAAAAGTACTTCAGAACTCGTGGGCGGCGTTAATTGCTTATGGCGCCATACTGACGCCTATATCCGCAACGGACTTGTCCGTCTGTTTGTATTTCTGTATGTTAATAATATTGTATACCTGTGCCGAGCTACGCAAGTTTAAATATTCCCAATGGGAATATATTTCTTATTATTATATTAAAGTTGGAAAGTTGACAATATAATATATTTCTATGTAATATATAAATGGTATATAAATGACAGTAAATTTCTACTCCGAAACAGCAATTTCTGTACGAATTTTGATTTTTTTAAATTTCTAATATTTCACATAGTTTTTTCATAATGAAGAAAAAAATGAAAAAATATATCAAACTTTCGTAATGTGGCGTGAAATAAAAAATTATTGAATTTCGTATAGTTTATCGTGAAGAAATGGTTTAGATTTTCGTAGTTTCATAATGAAAAAAAAAACAAATCGTAGATTTTTGTAATTTAGCATGGAAAAAGGAAAAATGATAGATTGTGGATGTTAATTTTTCTCATCAAAATTAATCTTTCGAAAAATGATAGATTGTTCGCAGTTTTTGGAGAGAAAGAATTCGTCACCTCTATGAACCAAACTAAAAGAAAACTGCGATATATTTTTTATGAAAATGGAAAGTCTGACTTATTTTCATTTTCTGGTGAAAATGATACATTATGAATAACGTGGTTTTTTTTTTCTTTTTTTTTTAATCGTCTCTTCTTAATCCTCTGCATGCAGAATTTTCCAGCATCGCAAAACATCGAATGGGTTTGTCTATCTGTTTGTGCGTACGGCATACGCGATACCGTGTTACTATAAATAAAATTTTTTTCAATACTATGTACCGTAATACGTGGGATTAGTCATTTAATCGAACAAAGTCGATCGACATATCAACATTAACACACTATGTCGCCATTGCAGCCAACGAACTAATCAACTATAACTACCAGACGTACCTACGTTGCGATGGAGTTTGAGAAATGAAAATTGACGAAAATGACTCAAATTTTTTTTTTTTTTTTCAACTTTCGTGTTTTTTTTTTTCTCTCATTCAATCTCATCAATATACAACAATTTTCAGCTACAGAATAATAATTATTATTATAAAACTATATAGATTCAAAACAGAAAAATCGAAAATTCAATTAGGTGTAAAGAGAAAAAGGAAATTCGATTGCTCATTGATTTTCTGATATTTTGCTTGTATTGAAAATAGGTGATAGTTAAGTTGGGTTTTTATTGACCATTTCAATGGGTCGTATAATACCTACTATTACACCGAATTTGACCAATCGGTATCATATTTAAGAAAAGAGATCGTAAAATTTTACTCATTCTAGTCATAAAAATTGAAAAAAATTAAATAAAAATTAAAAAAAAAACTGAACTATGGGATAATCTGGTGATAGTTGGGTTTTACTATATATATATACTATCATATACCTGAGCAATAACAGCGCGTCGACATTATATACCTGTAAAGTAGTAAAATGACCATTTTATATAGTATCGGTTAAAAAATGGTTTTCAATCGTAGATATACAGACTGAAAAGGTGTGGATGGATGTCTTCACCTATATACGAGGGATATATACATATACATATATATATCTATATATACAATATACATACGTCAACGATAACGTCTTCGTTTATATATGTTATACAGTATATCTATAGAATGTACAACGGTGATAAAAAAAGAACTATAATCGTAAAAGGTGACAGGAAGTACGGAGTTCTAGGAACCGAATAACCTGTGCGTATATGTACCTATATACCTAGAGAGTATTCCATAAAAGACGGACAAGAGACTAATAGTAAAAGGCTGCACTGTGGGTACTCCACAGGTTCGTTCTTAGTCATTCTGCACCACTTTGGATCTATACAGTATGCGTCTGATCCAAATATGGAAATTAGATATCTGAGTATCGTATATATACTACAGGAGTACTAATAGCTGCACAAATCACAATAATTTCAGAGTCAGAATCAAACCCGCGGTGTCGAATTCAGGAGATTTTTTATTTTTTTTTCGAAATCAACTTCGTGTTGAGAAACTTGAAAAACTGTATAAGTTATGAAAAAAAGAAGAGAAATCAAATTTACGTAATATGTATGACTTGTCGTCGGTTTTACGTACCGCGTGCATAGGTATGTTAATCTTAATATACATATGTTTTATGTACAAAAATAACCGAGAATAATAGCAGCTTGACCACAGAGAGTATAGTACGGGACCACACGCACGATACGGTTGAATTAGCTAGTTTAGTCGCAAGTTCGTAGCTATGAGTCAGTCAGTCAGTCGAGGTTTTACATATTCTTAGATAACCAGTGCCAAGAAAGAAGAAGAAGAAGAAGGAGAAGGAGAAGAAAAAGGAAAAAAAACAACGTTGTGAAAGAATCAAAATTATTTGAAAATTTCATTGTCTCTGTCAAAACCAAAACCAAAAAAAAAAACAGGAGATAACGGTGGGAAAGAAACAGTGGTTTCGTTTTTTTTCATCTTATAAATTGCGGGGTGCATCATATTATAAACTTGTGAAAGCTTTCCGAGGTTTCCAGGAAAATTTGAAAACGAAAAAATACGAAACGAAAGATTATCCTTTCGACGAAAAACGCTCCATTATATGCTTGCGACTTTCGGGTTGGACCTCTTCTCGTCATATAAGAGAAATGATCTGAGAGATAGGTATAGGTACTGCGTGTAATTTTTTGGTAATATGTACATACATACACGAAATTGTCTTTTGTATTTCCGTCATGTATTGCATCTGCAGCTATACATATACGGTTTCCTACCAAGAACGAGGGCTATTTAAATTCACACACATATATATGCATATATGTCGCTCAATACCTGCGTTGCTGCAGACTTTAACAGTGAAAGAGTAGAAGCAGGCCTGCAGCCAGCAGGCGTTCGAAAAGAACGACCTTCCTGGAAGAAGACCTGATTCATGTACCTACTCGTCGGAAATTTCGAGTTCAAAAGTATATAGGTACCTATAGGTATATATATATATATATATATACGACTGAGAGAAAATCCTCCGAAGGGTAAAAATTTATGGGACAATTTACCCCCGCGCCAGGTACACATGCTGCAGAACTGTGCAATTCTATTGCATAGAAATCAATAGTTTTTCACGATTTCGATTTTTTGATGTTTGATTTTCGATTTTGGAAAATCGACTTCCGAAGAACATAAAAGATCCAAATTTTTTATAAAATTCTAAATTCTATTGCCTAATAGTTGCGAAGACATAATATTCGAACATTCATTTTTCGGTCAGTTACTTCTTGTTAATTTATTTCAATGTATTCTTTTTCTTCTTCTTTCTTTGAATCTGCTTCTCGAAAGATACTCAAATACTGAATTTCGGTGGGTTTTAGTACCCTGAAAATATTCTCAGCTCCGAGTATAGCGGAATTCTTTCTTCAGGCACGTACACCTACACCTATATACCCTACTTTCATTTTTCACCGTTTCCGGACTGCAGTAAAGTGCAGTGACTGCGTAATCTGCACGCATATAGCTTAGGTATGTACATATACATGTATACATACATATATATAGATTTACACATACCTTTAGGTATGCGAACAGATAGGATCCCGTTAGACCGTGACCTCGCAGTATGCATGGGGTACGTACCTCGGAGGAATGAAAAGGGTCTTCATACTCGGGCCAATAGTAGGTCTATATGCATGCATACAGGGTGGTCAGGTTAAAATAAATCATTTTAATTTTAGATAAATTCAATATTTCACAAAAATGTTGATATACATATACATCGCTTTACCTCTTTTCGCGAAAAAAGGAAACAGAAATAAAAAAGGAGTATCGTCGTGTTATAAACCTACTTAATTGTTTTCTTATTCATAAAGATGAGAAGAGATCGTGATGAAGAAAAAAAAAATATATATGTAAAAAAAAAAACAATTAGACCAACTCGAGGGGTCAATTAACGCGGATGCACAGCTTCCTTATTCTTGGTCATAGTCTTACGTGTATATTATATATATATATATACATATATATATATACATACATGTGTACTACTATAGAGCGTAAAGTTGGTAGTAAGATTAAATACATCCGGTTAGTCGCTCATTCATTGAATACTACACGAGGATCAGTCCAGTCGGTCATTTCAACTATCTTATATATTATTTTTTCTCCGATCTGAAACCGCTAAACTTTCATTCATTCATTCATTCATTCATTCATTCATAAACTCTAACTGACCGATTAATAATTCTATCGTATATTCACTATATGCGGTTTTACCTCGCCTTTTTTAGACCTCAACTCACACACACATGCATATACATGTATAAACGCGTTTGGATTTATAATGAATCACGATCACGCATCATTACACATAGAGTTTCCTCTCATGCGGAAAAAAAAAGAAAAAACTAAAATCAACCGCAATTATCGCGTTCACTGGGTCATCATTTTTCATTGCAAAAGCTCGAAATAGCTCATCTTCATAAATCATAATATCATTGGCAAGAAATTGAATTAATTTTACTCTGTTCTTCCCATTGCATAATTCCATAGCTCCAAAAAATCTGAAACTTGTTGCACACTCCTTACCTGTATATCAATAGGTATGATATTTTATGAAAATTCGACAGATTTTTAACGACTTAATTTTTTTTTTTTTTTTTTTCAATATATTTGAAGACGTTCTCTGTTAGAAATTTGAATATGACCGAATCAAGGATCATACCTTACTGTTATATAGATCGTATTTGTTATCGAGTGTAATAGGGGTAATAAAATTCGTCATGTATGGGTTGTTTTAAGCGAGCCTGAATTCTGTCGTTAATGCATATGGTTGAACGTAAAATAATTTTTATTCATAATATATATATATGCAGAAGAGAAGCGAGGAGAGACGACGACCTCTTGGGACTCGGGATAGTTTAACCGGTACAAGTTAAGGCCTCGGCAGAGTCGCGAGCCTTAGTAAGAGCATGTCATAAAATTAGTTACGACTTATATATACGCGAGTATATAGCTAGATACTATTACTATACCGGCGAGTTATACCCGTCGCAAACTAAAATACAAAACACAAGAATAATAATAATAATAATAATAATAATAATAATATTAAAAAGAAGAAGGAGAAGGAGAAGAAATGTTCTTCTCCTCTTCTACGCACTACTAGGCTTGACCCTAACCGCGACCTGGCATCCGCCCGAAGTAGTGGGCGGATCTTTTTACTCTTTCTTTCTAAAAAGGAAAAAAAATTGAAGAACAAAAAAATGGAATTGAAAGAGAGACGAGAGAAAGAGAGAAAGAGAGGAGAGACCGAGGAACACAAGACGCCTTGTTAAGGCAATTAACAAACTCACGTCGAATACAACTTATACATTAAATTGCCGAGAGTTGGGAGTCTCGAATTTCGGAGTCGAAAATTAGAGCTCTGTTTCTTTTTTTCATTATTTTATCCAGAGAAAAAAATTACCTCAATTTTTCATTATTTTATTTATTTTCGTCATTTTCATTTTCAATTTATTTCTTCGAATAGAAATTCGAAGGAACTTGCATGTGCAGTGAGCGACAGGATAAATATTCAGCTTGTGGAAGTCGGCGCGTGACAACCGGAAGTGTAAAGTGAGTCTAGCAAGAAGGGAGTTTAATTGTAAGTGCGGAGGGCCTCGGAGGACGCTGCAGCTAACCATCATCATATCGGCGGGCGTCCGCGCTCTAGGGCGTCCATTGATATTAATGTCGTTATAACAACTGGCTAATGGATATTATCATCTATGGCACGAGCCTGCAGGAGGCGATTATCCAATTTAAAAACCATATAATCCGCACTTTTAATCGTCGCGAGTTTATCCTGGCTTTTTATCTCCTCTACGTTTCGATCTCTTCGATCCTCATCTCACACATTGATTCCGAAATTTTTCAAAACGTTACAGATCGAAAATAAATTCACGGCTTTTTATCGACGAAATTATTCATGGCATAGATCATAGATCATCGATTCTCCGATTTTTATCTATAGATTATTGAATGATCCCTATTTCGGGAATTAAACGTCAAATTTTTTAGCTAATTAATTAATTTAGCGGATTTCAGCTTATTGGACTAAATTTGATACCGCGGTTCATAACCCGCGCATATGAGCGATATACTCAGTTCTTTGTCGGCGTCACGTTCTTGCCCAACCCCAACGAACAGGATTTCCAAGAATCAACGCCACGGCATGGCGCGACATACCGTGTTAGATTGCGATTCGGAATGTATATTTTTGTCTTCAATCTATCTAAATATATCGAGAGACCCAGATTCCCTCGACACGAAGAGATAACGGCTTCGGACTGTGTAGTCATTACAAATTTACGCCAGATACAAGTCTAATTCACTATTTACAACAGTATTGGTCGATTTGGTATATGGATTGCGAAAATGCAGCTTATGTCAAAATCTGGTTTAAAAAATGGTTCTACAAATTTTCCACGAATTATTTTAAAAAAAAATTCAAACTTTTATTAGTATTTTCTCACGACAAAACGTCATATTTTTAGTTATTTTTTATGTTTTTTAAAATTTTACCGAGCAAAATTACCAAAAGGTTCTTTTTTTTTTTTCTAATTTGGTAAAAAAAAATTCCTTCTCGTAATTCAATTTACTTCCGCGATATTTGAAAATATATATGTATACATATGTCGTGTATACAAAATTTCTAATCCATAGTTAAATTTATACTCAATCCGGAAAATGTAAAAAAAAATTAATAAACAAAATAAATCACGAATAAAAAGCAGCCCATAATTTCTTACGCGAATATCAAACTTCGATATACTGTATATATATATAGAGCGAAGAGTTCTGCAGTGCTAAATAAAGTAAACACCGAGTTATATTTAAATAACGATAATAAATTTCCATACGCATTCATTCAACTCTACGATACATATATGAAAAAAAAAGAGGAAAAAAAGTTTCAAGCTCATTCCATGTGTAAGAAAAATCAAAATTTTATTATTTCTCTAAAATTTCATCAATTTTTTTTTTTTTTCATCTTCTAATGCGTTTTTGGAGCTACGAAAAATTTCTTTGCGACTTGACGAATTTCGCTATACCCGATGAAATTTTTTCAGATTTTTATATATATATTTCGCTGTACGTATAGTGGGATTTTGCATTATGAGAAAAATAATCGAAATACTTCATACACGTAGTATAACTTAGCTATGATATCGGTTTCTGGTCAGCTAACAATTAGAGCCTAGTTTTAATGGTAATTAACCACCGCATTAATGCTTGAGGGTAAATTCTCAGGCGAACTAGGTAGGTAGGTACATACATACGTAGCTATAAATGTACGCGAGAGGCATTCGTTAGATGGAAAATGCGGTATGATTACCGAACGGCAATTATACCCACCATACGTTTATAAGCCATATATAATATATATATATATTTATATATATAAAAATAATAATAACGGATTAATATATGTATAATATATAAACGAGGGGGGGGGGGGGGGGGGGGGGGAAGGTAATCTGAACTGCGCAGTAAGATTATAAATTCGAAAGAAAATTTCATCACGTTTCTTATTATACTTAATATATTATTTCTGTGCAGTGGATTCTGCCTTTTTCCCAATCATGCATCCACCTCTATAGATATACCTATGTACCTTCTTAATATTTCTATTTTACTTAGAAACCGCGGGGGGTTCCTATATGTAGTAGGTACCTATATTCCATCATATTTCCGTAGCCAAATCTATTTTAAACTTTAAAACCTCGAATCGCGCTGGCTGTGCAGGCGTACTGCTCCGAAACGCGCGTCGCTGCAGACTCGGCGTCTTTGGTTCTCGAACCTGTTGCCTGTTCGAGCTTCAATATTCTGTTCTTTATAAATTGTCAAATTATTTTTAGACGACGTTTTTTATGTTTTTTTTTTCAAAAAAAGAAACTTAAAAACTATGTAAAAAAGCTTTTTTTTTCTTTTCGTTACCTTAGCTGGAAATCCGGTGAATATAGATCGTCTCGAAGGATAGGAAGACATGTTGATCTTGTTCACGACCATTGTCATTGCAGTATTAACGAACGAATATAATATCTATATTTCCGCCCGCGGAAATTTGCGAAAATAAATCAGAATAAAATTCGAAATGAAATAAAATGAAAAAAATAACTTCACCATCAACGATTTTTCAACACTATGGTATAATACCTGATGGTTTTTATACCGCCGCACATCGGTAAGTCAGATTCAAATTTTAACTCTCTTTTATCAACCGCAACCCGTGGTTTTAGTTAAGAGATTTCTTTATCCACCGCACGTTCTTCACACGTATATTTACGATTATTATTTCACTGATAATAAGTAATTCATTATCTTCTCGGAGTTATTCATTGAGCGTATAAGAAATATTGACACGTGATTTGAGAAGAAATGAATAAATGTAAAATCTACTCAAAAATATATTAAAACAATATATTTGCATTTCGATTAGATGAAAAAAAAAGAGTTTTTTTTTCTTCTTATTTCTTTCCTTTGTATTTTTGAACCACTTTCAAATTATATCAACACTTGGTGTGGAAAAAAAAAATCAAAAACATCAAAATAAAATAAATGAAAAAAACACACACGTAAAATTTCAAGTATAGTTTTTGCTTTTTCTAATTTTTTTGTTTTTCTCTCTCTCTCTCTCTCTTTTTTCGGACTGTTCGAAGTTCAGCTATACGGAGCTTATTTATGTCTTAAGGCGACAATATCGTCACTTCACTTCTCTTCAGCGAATCTCACCGCACTGAGCCTTCGGCGTCGAGAAGCAGGCTTATAAGTATTTCGTTTCCCCCTCTTTTCCGGCAACCAATCGCCAACGACAGATATGTAGTAGTCGGTTTTATACTAGACTTAAGTGTCATCACTGACTTTATATACTTTTAACAGAAGGGGGTGCAGGCTCACAGATACCTACTCTTACTTAAATTCACGATTTTAATATCACACATGGAATAATACAACTCGAATTAATAGTTCATTAGACATCGATGAGTCTCATTATTAGATAACAGACATTAGGGAAATTTTTTTGGTATTTTTTTTTCTTTTTTTTTTTAAACTGAGATTTTTCAATACTACACATTTTTTCGAGTCGAAATTGCCAATTACTTAGCGAATTTAAGTTAAATCACTGCAGGATTTCAGAATTTCAGCTTTGGGCATACTCAGAGATTCAGAGTCTCGAAATACGCTTTTGTATTCCATAAATCGTGGAGATGAGCGTTTTAGTCCATTTAGTACTTGACTCACGGTCTTTCTGGACGAGGGTGGATTCAGCTTTCCAAAATTTCCACAATTTCAATCGCGGAATCGATTTTCCAGTAAATATTCCCAAAACAGTGACAAAAGTAAGGAAAAAAAAGAATCATGAGACGAAATCGAAGATCTGATATTCAGTAAATTCTGGTCAAAGAAGACAAAGCGTACCTACGTATGAGTCATCCGTTCAAGATACAAAAATTAAAATTTTGCATACATATAAGGATTTAAAAACGCCATAAAGAATGATTTATGTACGACAATTATTGACTGATGCTGATTTCACTCCTTGCTGAGAGTCTCAGCTAGCTTGTTGCTCCACTACTCACGCTCATGTTTCGGAGTAACTGAGTGAGAATACATTATTCTCAGTTTACGCTATTTAAAGAATAACCGCCTTTCTGGCTAAGCCGAAAAAGCAAAAGACATACTGAAAAAGTAAAGACCCTAAACCCCAGGATTAGTTGGCATAGAGGGAAAAACCCGTAACGATGATCAGTGTACTCGCACATAAAATGAACAAATAGGTATTCGCGTATTTATCACGTGTGCTAACAGTAAAACTTATAAGAATCGTTGCTCAACGCCTTTTCAAAAAGAAAAAACGAAAAACTAATAAAACTAATGTGTAATCGTTTTGGGAGAAAAGAAAACCTTCGATCCTAAAACTAAATTTCGAAACATAAACTCGATAATGGGTCAGTGAAGGGCCTCTCATTCATAGGCATATATACATATGATTGTCTATTAATTGGCCAGCCCAGACGTCCTATGGACCTTTAATGATCTTCTACGATGTTTTGGCACCCGTACCGCGCTCAGCTACAAATTGATTTATAATTATCGATTATTTATTCGAACCGACTATTATACAGAACTTCTACAGAATCTGATTAAACATATCTTGCATATATTTTTTTCTCGCATTTCTATATCGTTGATGATTATTCAACTAGCGATCGATCATCGCACGTATCTTATAGGCGGTTGAAAAAATTTCGACAACGGTATATAAGTCAGAATAAGATGTAATAACCGCGTTAGAAAATATTTATCACACATATTATGCTGGCCGTAATAAGGACAATTAGTAACTGATTGGTAACTAGACTTCTCTGTGCTCATATATGGAGGCGATTTTGCTATACTGAAATATCTAGTGACACAGAAGAAATCGAAATAAACTTCATGGAATTATGATAACCATTTACGTCAAAGCTGCGTGGAGTCTGATCGCACTTCCGTACGGATCAGAATTACCGGATGATCGGATTTTGATCCGGTATCAAGAGCTTCCCGAGTCTATAATCCCCATTTCTGCTGCGGGCATCGAATAACGCATATCGTCACGTATGATACAAAACCGCATTATAAATCGGTCAAGGTATCCTCACTCTACGAATTTGGAATGAATATCAATCCGAGATGATTCTGACCGCATTATGTGTTAGAGGTATTGATTAATCACTGAGTAAGAAAATTTAATGATCATTAGCGGATAAAAAATTTCATGTTTATGATGGGAGAATCAAAATCTCATTACAATAATTAGACTGAGATTGTACAATATGTAAATAAGTAAATATACACATATATCGTCATTTATTATATCGCGCGGCGGAAAATTGAAAATATTTTCCAAGAATGTTTATTATACTCGCATATATCTAACCGCGGACGACGTATTTGACATAAAGTTAAAGGCATCATCCGCGGCATTTCCACTTACGTCACTGTAATAACAATTCGTTCAACGTTTCAAAAAATATGTAATAGATGTAAATGATCCGAGTATGACGCATCCGACGATTAATGGAAATTTAGTTTATTTCATGGCTCCTCGTAGATTATTTTATGCAGGATATCTTTTCATGCTCAGATATCCGAATGCTGGTTGCATCGATACATCAAATTTTGGGAAAATTCAAATTCCAGGTATTTCACCGCTAATCTTATAGTCCCTCGCCTCTTTTCCTTCAAGAATAGCAAAAGAGGCTTAGGCTACCCTTTTTCGACCCCATCGGTCGCTGTATGCTTAGCTGAGTCTGAAATATTGCATCCGAAATAAATCCGACCGGAGGTATCGTGCGGTTGATAAAATTCCTGAGAAATAGCGAATATGTGATTGTTTCCAAAAAAATGTGAAGACGATGAAAAAATAAAAAATAAATAAATAAATTGATTAAATTAAAACGACGCGAGTCGCGCGGTTTCCGAAAGTTTATAAACAGCTCGAATCATTTTCCGCGAATGCATGTTGACGAGGAAAAGCGTGCGTAAAGAAATCTGAGAAAGTTAATTTGGAAATCGGAAAACGGATATAAATAATAGTCTAATTTCATTTCAGCTGTAATGAGAAAAGAGATCTATAGATCTGACCTTCTCAATTACGTATTTTCTTCATAAATTATTGAAATTCGAAATGATTATACCGGTGAAATGAAATGGGTAATGAAAATCTTAGTTTCCGTAAACATTACGTGTCGTCTCTGCATGAGTGATGTAGCATACAGTAGCAGAGTATAAATTTATCTTATACGAGTCTAGGTAGAACGTGAAGACGCGTCGCGACGCCCCTGACTCAGAAGTGTCGCCTGACCGGTTGGGTTCAGTAACGTCTAAGAAAACCAACCCTATTTATCTTATTTTTGATTTTGCGAACCCGCAAATAGGACGAAGCCAAGTCTCCATCATCACTAGCTTAATAGATTGCGTCGCGACGCCGAATGAACGCTCGCCGTAACGGCGCCCTTAGACTAACGAAAATCGCCCGTTAGACACGATGCAAAAAAATTAAAAAAAAAAGACTTAGTCTACTCCGGATCTAATATTAGCTGTCCATCCAGGAGTCAGAGCTCAAAAAAAGACGCGAAATTATTTTCGCAAATTAAATCGCGGGAAATGATAATTGCAAGATCGCGCAGCTGATCGATCTATCGGCAGTTTATAATCAAAAACGTGTTTCAAATACGTCGAATAAAGACTTTCCCTAGATACTGAAATGCTTGGAAATATACCAGCGAATATCTCCAGTTTTATTAGTTTCGATTAATTCCAGTGAACTGGAATACGAACCAGTAGCAGTGCTACGGGTGCAACAGGTTATGCTATTTCCATCTCTGCACCAGCTACTGCACCAGCGGGAGCGTGCAGCATCCAGCAGAGAGACGCCGTCGCAGTTGCTGCAGTCGCGTCGTTTTGCCACGCCGTCGCTAAGGCGAGACCAAAAGCTTTCTTCAAAGTTTCCTTTTTTTTTTTATTTTCTTTTATTTCATTTTCATTTAAATTCACGTTGGTTTTTTTTTCTTTTTTTCTTCTTCTCTTTTCAAAAAGATAAGAAAAGAAATATGCGTCTATTTAGGTATACATATCGATGGACTAATGCCATAGGGGCGTAAGGGTCAAAAAATGTTTTTTTTTGCGGATATGCCAACAAGATTCTCCATTGCATGAAAAAGATTTTGCCACTATAAAAACGAATTTTTTTTTTTTGGCGCTTACGCCCGTTTGGCATTAGTCCATCGATATATGCTATAATGAGCAGATTGTGCGAAGTACTATGCACCCTCTTATTTATGTACGCATATATGCGGTGTTGAATGGTCTCCTAATTAGACTAGAGATGAATGAAAAATTAAATGAATTTTTTTGAAATTCAAACACAATTCTTTCTTACCTCTTTATGTTTTTCGCAAAATAATATAGAAGTAGAAATTATTCAATAATTATTGGTAAGATATTTCTCCATACCCATAGCGGAATGGTTTAGTTTAGACCGTGAATAATCGAGGCGGTCTCACAATTTATTATCGGTGATTTGCTAAGAGGAAAGATCCGCTAGCTCAGGGATAACGGAACTGGGATAAATTCATTAAACTTTCAGATTACTGCAGCTTAACCGTAATCGTTTTATTACAAAACGAGGAATAATTAATTGCGGTATATGATGTTCGGAGCTGGGAGATCGATCTGATTTAAAAATAATTTATTACCAATCAACTTTCGTCATTACATAATATATAATATTTGAGAAAATTTAGCTAGAAAAGAAACAGAAGAATTTTTTATTATTTTTTATTTAAATTGCCATCATCGCGGGGTGAAAATATCGTAACGATACAAGGAATTGTATTTCTAGCTGAAAACTCACTGCAGCTTATCTGATTAAAAGAAACCTGTAGTAAGACGGTTTCACAGTAAATGAAATGCCCAGTTTTTTTTTTTTCAAATTTTTTTATTTTATTTTAAACACAAACTTCATTATCACGAATAATTGATTACTTCGTAAAGCCCGCGGTACGTAGGTATAATACATAATCGCTCTGAGAAATCTGAATTTTTGTGGAATAGAAAATACCGGTAATTATTATTTTATCGATTGATATTCAGACGCTTTTCAATTACATATCGATTTTATATAGAACAAGATATCCGATTAAAAAAAGTTGCAAAATTGTGTAAGAATTCAGCATTCGATATCTCTCTTACTCCGAGACTAGATAAAAAATCAATAATCCGCGTTCATATTTTACTCAATAAAATACAATACTATAAGTGTAAGAAAAATTTCGTTTATTAACGATTTCCAGCCAACAAAGTTCTCTGATATATCGTAGGAGGTATAACTTTAACATTAATCAGCGATATCAAAGAGTCAACGAATAGGTGAGTCACTCAAAAGTAAGCAAACGTATGTGGTATGCTATGGACTCGTTTAAAAAAAATCTATAAAGTATTGGTAATAGATAAGAGGAACGAGATTATTAATAAAAATGCAGGTCAAAAAGTGTCGTGTAAACATTTTCCTGACGTGTGATTGGAGAGCTATAGTATATGATGTCAGAAACATCAACCGGACACGAAGTGGTAATCCTTCGCTTCCTTATTCAAAACTTAAGAAACGGAAGAGAAAATGAGGTGACTCGTGTCTTCAGAATGTCTTACCACAAATTCTTTCTCCATTTTTTCTTCATTCCAACGATAGATTTTTGTGTGAAGTAGTAGATCGAAATGCACGATTTACCCATGCGGGAATCTTGATTCCCGCACAATTTGTCGATTCATCCATGCGGAGTGTACACAAAGTGCGAACTTCCATACAGTGTTACAGAAAATGGTATGTGAAGTAGTGCACCAACTTTCCGCACTAGTATCATAATGTACTATTTCGACACACCCTAGCTTGCAGAATAGGACATCACGTCGCATTTCGTCTTCCCATATCACAGATTGAGGTAGAACTTTTTCCTGTAATGCGATTCGAGTATTTTAGCATACAATAGGACTGCGTCACTCTGATTCAGACCCAAGACTCGTGGATCGGGTAGTTTGTAGTAATTTATTTTTTCGCAAAATCCGAGACTTGTATTATAATAATTATGTGTATACCTATATGAAACTAACTCATTCATTAATTCATTCATCTGAACGAGAGTGACTAATATCTCACGGTTTGTTTGACCTGAACAATTGAACTATGTATAAACATAAGAGTATTCCTTACTCACCGCAGGGCATTAGACTGAAATCTTAATTGTTACACCAATCGTTGCATTTCATAATTCCAACGATTAATCTGCGAAAGTCTTGAGTCACGATCTAAACCAACGCTGGGTAAACGTAAACCGCGTAAGTATGAATGAAGTATTTAATGTGTAGATTATTAAGTAGAATAATAAGAATACGAAGGACAAGAGATATCCGACGAAAACCGCATGGATCCGGTAATACTAAGGTTTAAATAAGGAGAGAAAAAATAGAACGAGGAGAAACGGATGTTATTAATATACCAACTATCTAGAAGTCTTTAGATTACACGCGCGAATAGCTTCCTGTCATATAGCATAATCGTATCTAAACAACTGAAACTGATAATTTCATCGATACATCCTCGTTCTGATCAAACGTAGGTATTATAGCTAATTTAGCCAAAATTTCTTTGATTTTTGTTCTCCATCACATATGTGTTCACAAAATGTCAAGTATGTGACTAATACGTGACATGTTAATAACTAAATTCGCAAAATCAGATATGATGGCGTTAAGCACTAGGCTGCAAGTGAAGAATTTTTTATTTTTTATTCCTCGTTTCTTCTTACCAGACTTCATTCATCACTTACTCAGAGTGTGAGAACTTCGCTAAGCGAAGCAAAGAGGCATTTTCGGCGTAGGCGTTAGCGTGTAATCATCGTTTTACGTAGATTCAGTATGCAAATTGCGTGAATCATTTGCCCGATAAGTTTGTAACAGGATCAAATAAACGAGATGGCTTAGGATATAATATGAGAGTACATGTATAATATGAATTGAGAAACAGAGGCTGGCAGTATCCAGTTGTTCGATACGTTAGAAAATAGGAGAATCATAATAAGAAAACGACAAGAAAAAAAAAGAAAAAAATGTTATAAAAATGCCAATGAGTCAACTCTGTGTCAACGTGTATTATGTACTATGATATAGAAAACCATATCGGCATGCGTGCATAATCGCATAAAACATTTGTCAGAAATAGATCGTAAAAATATGCGCGTTATTACTCGAGGCCTGCATTACCAGTAATGGCCATTTTCATATTATGCATTTCCGTTTGATTCACACTACTTCGACGATGTCGCATCATTTCTGATAACACAAGATCCCGATACACGTGCGTAAAGAAATTTCTATACAGTGTGGGGATTCCCCGAACTAGTCTGACGCTATAACTTGACGAGAAATAACAAACGGACTGATTATATTTTTAGACGAATTTTTTTTTTACTCGGATAATTCACCTTCGGATAATTTACCGTGTCTTTACTCCTTAATTGTTTGTAATTAGGTAGTTATTAAGGTGGCAAAAACCATTTTGATAATTAATTAACATCGTTGCTGCAGAGGCGAAATTTATGAATTTCATAATGGGCATCTTATCTTGTTATTTAAGACACTGTTACACTGCGGAAGTACTAACATCCTGTCAACAATATATTCGTGCAGAACAACAACGCATTTATCTACAACAAGGAAGATTCTTTTTCTATTTACAAAGGTAAGAATATATGACCATGGGTCAGATATTCAATGCTCGAAATGTTCCTTCCTTGACTAAGATTGATATGATCTTTACTGATCATAGTAGCTTCTTTTCTACTTTGTTGAATATAAGAAAGAACATGTTTGGAATTCATTCGAGCAAAAATGTTTAACAAATGTCAGAACAACGCAGTCTCGTCGATGTATCCGTCGTTTCCATCATCTTCGTCATCCCCTTCTTCTTCTTCTTCCTCGTATTCCTCCTCTTCCTCAATTTCTAGGAATGAATCAATGAGCTCCATGGGCAGTTCGTCAACGGCACCCTCTGGGAAGTAGAGATTAATCAACTCCAATGTCTCCTCTTGGCTCTCGCTTTCGAAGTAAGGTTCGATACCGGCGAAAGCGAAGAAGGTCTCATCGTTGAGGTAGCTCAATACCACGACGAAAACTTCGAGGTCTGTCTTGTACTTCACCTTCACGAGACAGAAATTTTCAGCGTTATAAAATTCGCTAAATTTTTTCGACACATCTTTACGATAAATTCGATAAACGAATGCGCCGTAACTTTTTTCTCAAAGCTTTCCAACGACGAAGCGATTCTCTTAGCGATTGGCGGATTGTCGACTTCGAAAACCCCAAACCGTTCCAAAGCTTCGCCGAAATTTGCAACAGCTTCGGATAGTTCCTTGAACCTATTGGCTCGGAATTTGAAGAAACATTTTGGCAATGGTGGAGGTTGTTCTTCGTACGGATGAGAAACCTCCATGTATCGTTGGAATATGACTTTAAAAACGTGAACCTTGCTTCTGGCCTGAATAATCGAAAAATATTTCCCAATGACTTGAAATTGGAACGAAAAATCAAAAATAACCGGCATTTTACTTGAGGAGGAACCCAGACTGCTGGATACGTTCGTTTCACGTCATCTTCTATCTCTGGGTCTGGTTCACGAACGTGTATGTGTCGGCTGGCATAATCTTTCTCGTAAACTGTTCTAGTCGCAGGAACCAGAGTCCCGGCGCCATGGACCAACGGAGGCGGTTCATCGTAGATTATTTTTAACAAATAATTTTCCACGTCGTTGATTTCCCGGGTTGGACAGTCCTCGGATTTTTCGGGACACTCTACTGGGTATTTTACTGGCCAACTGGGATGCGGAGGTCTTCCTTTCAGCCGCATAACCATGCATTTCCCTTCCGTTAAACCTGCATGGAAATCATCACATTTCGATCAGTTGATCATTTTTGGAATCAGACCATGACGACCCAGGGGCCCAAAGCTGTTGCTTTTTGGGAAAGAACGGTTTATCAATGAGTCAGGTTGGGCGGAAGATATCGAGACATTACCGAACATAATATCATCGGTGACATCAAAGTTGCTTTCCACAAACATCTCGCTGATAATTTCCTCGGTTAGTTCAAGGCTTACTTCTTCGACCACGTCAAAGCACTGTTCAAATAAATCGGTGACCAGTTCTTGATAAGGTGGTGAGTTCTTTTTTTCTCTATGATTACCCTCTTCGTCAATAAAAACCCACGGATACAGAATCAGCGCATTTTCCTCGCAAAGTTCAATCATCATTTGACTCAGCATTGCTTCGTACTTGGCCTGTTTTTCAGCATCCTCTTTAGCAGCAGTCGCCTTCTCCTTGGCCAGCCTTCGGGTTTTAACAAAAAATAATTACATCTAGCTTGAAATCAGCGTTTCAAGGCCCCAGGATGAAACACAACCTCTGTTCTTCTAAAATTTCCCAACGCTTTTGCTCGTCAGGGCCTCGTTCTGAAACTGATGAACTCCATTTCGGAGGCTCGTCTTGCTGCACTCTCCTAATTTCGTCCATCAAAAGCCTTGCAAGGTCCGGGCAATGGGCTCCAAACATCATGTTAACCATCACACCATTCTGTATGAACATCCAAACGGGTTCGCTCTTGCCTCGAAACCGTTCTAGGTCATCAATTTCGTTGTTTTTGGCCACAGCGTAGCTGAGCACATCTCCTCCATACTCTAATTTGATTTTTTTCAAACTGCTAACCATCGCCATGCAAGGACCACTCCATTCTGAGTAAACGTCAACCAAAACCAAACCCTTTCGTTCGAGTATCAAGGCCCATTCTGCGTTGGTGTTTACTTCCGTCTGCAAAGCTACTGGAGCTCCTTTCTTCGCCATATCTTTTTTATATTTCAAAGACAGCCATTCACTGATACGAGGAAATTGACGGTCCTCTGATACCTTCACATTGCAGACTTGGAATCGACAATCAGTGATCGATAGGCATCAATCTTCCAAATAAATGCGCTCATTCGGTGTCTTCTTTTTCCTTACTTAAATGCGATGATTGTTCATTGTTTTGGAAAACTCTGACTTTTTTCGAATGAATCCCACAGCCGAATGACTAACTGTACGGGTTTATACAGCGTTTGAACGTGACAGACTATGCATAAAAAATGAGTTATAAATAAACACCCGATAAAAGTAAATGTGAAGTAAATTTTGAGCACGAATTCGAGGTCTCGTTTCCAGGAGAGAATGAGTATTATGATCGGCAGCACCTTGAGAAGTAGGAATGATTTAGAAGCGATATGAGTAATGGTATTTCGGTGGGTTTAACGGGTTACTTGACTCATTTGTTTCTACTGCTTTTGCATTTTGCCATTTTACATAATCGGAAATGCTCCGAGGTATTACGTCGAAACACACTGTTTCGCCATGCATATATATGCACGCCCCCACATTTTTTACAACTATACCTAATGGGTATATTTTTAATGCACGTGTGTGTACACGTCATGATCGGAGTGAGCGCGAAGCGTGGGCTGATATTCCGAAGTCAAGATGACGAATAATCGTAATCTTCGAATTTGTCATTCTACTTAGTAGATGATGAAAAGTATATAGCTGGTCTCGTATGCAGGTATTTCTTACTCGGAATTGCTCCTCTCCGATTCATCTTAGCCCTTGAAACACGTGTAACTTTCGGAGAGGATCTAACGACCCGGAGAAATTCTTGGGAAAGAAAAAACATTTCATGCCATCAGAAAATTAGGCTAGGAAGAAAATTCCCATTATTAGAAAGTGGCAGTTGCAGATGCCGATCATTTTTTTGTTTCTGTCTCCTTGGCCAAAATTTAGAATAATAATCAAATTATGTTTCGAGGCCAAAATCTGATAGCAATCTGCACAGATTTCCTGATCAAACATGTCACTCTGTATCCAGAATACAAAAGTCTGGTCTAGACGGACCGAGACCGAGTGATTCAAGAAATGTTTGTTATTCTTTCGCTAGTTCAATACCGATGGAATATCAATCAAGTGAATATAATTTCGCGACGTAGATGTGTAAGAGATAGAACTAACTCAGACCACTAGGATACTCGTTGTCAGTTCG
This sequence comes from Tenthredo livida, assembly GCA_963992785.1. Classification (NCBI taxonomy): domain Eukaryota; kingdom Metazoa; phylum Arthropoda; class Insecta; order Hymenoptera; family Tenthredinidae; genus Tenthredo; species Tenthredo livida. The sequence continues at coordinate 11,147,063 of OZ023073.1, forward strand.
ATGCTCTCAAGTGTCGTTACCGTTTGCCAAGTGGTTATTTCTCATTATCGAATTTTAGAAAATTTCGACTTCCAGAAAATTGCTATCTGAGAAATTATTGCCACGCCACAAAAGGAGATAATGAAATTTTCTGTAAACACACGCCTCGGGGGCCAGACTTTCATCCTCTTTCATCCGAATACGAGGAATTAGGAACTAACACACGTATATTATGCGTGAGAATCCTGATCGCCAACGATGACTAACCCTGTTCTGATCTGTGTCAACTGCACATCGTCGTATTGCCCCCTGAATACTAAGACCTATCCCTGTTTCTTAACAAGTTTTATTTTTATTTTTATTTTATTTTTATTCAGCTCTTCTGCAAGCAGCGTTTAACCTCGCTTCAACTCTTTCTTTTCTCTTATTTAAGTCGGTTGTTACAAACCCACTCTGATCCGTTATGATACTTCGTTGTCTCAATTGCGCTTTTATCTTCATGTCATTTTTCAAAATTTGTGTAAAAATGATTTTACGCAATTCAGAAAGCCGGTTTGTCACCTTAGTTATCCTCTTCATCACATCCTCATCGACCTTTCCGCGGTCTCCTGTCTCCTCCCCAAATTCTACCGCGGAACATTTCAACCGCGGAATTCGAGGCCGTATCAACACCGCGTATAAATATGCGTCGTAGTACCTGCACCGTGTATTTGTGAAGATATATTTGGACTTCCGAGAAGTTTTCGTTAAACTTAGCTCTCTGGACCGAGAAATCAGACCAGGAACTCGGCCCAGCTCTATCTATGAGGAAGAAACGCCTGCAGCATTCTGCGGTGTTCCGCTAATATGATATCGTTGAATCTTTGAAGAATCAATAGTATTCCAGGATTCGAAGAATCCTCCGACAATTGAGGAAGTCTTCGGAAAACTATACCGAGAATTCTAGTAACTTCATTATACTATTCTAGCCCCAAGTCATTAGCGTGAATAGAATCGCGCCATAAAGAGACCGAGGAACAGTTAACCGAGTGAAATTTCCGCAAATTAGGTAACTCATTAGGAGTGATGATCCGCTTCAGAAGCATAGGCTTCGTAACTGTTCAGATCATTTCAATCGCTTATCGAGTATTCAATCAATCTTTCGATGTAATTGAGAACTGATCTGCTGCGGCAATGTAGGCGTTTACTGGAACAGTGAACCCAGTCTTGACCATACTGATTCGAAACATCATTCCAGTCATCATGCAGCAATTGTTTCGCTCATACTACTATAGGTACCGATCTTCATCGTGATCAGGCGTGTATTTCGACTGACGATCGTTGAATCGGTTCATCGCATAGTACATATCCTTTTGTCATTGGAGCTCATTAATGGATAACTGTACCACAAGCACGTCGACGAACGACCATGATATTGGATGAAGAGATCGACTAGAAAGGCTTGGACCGTGGAAATTTTATCATGGTTTAATGATTGTGACTTATTGTGAATTCTCGGTAGTGTCGATTATTTCTACAACTAGAAATGATTAGCAGTTGTGAATATTCGCGTAGTATTGACGTGGAACTTCGGCCCTAGGATTAGTCTGGGTGTTCATGCTTCATGCAAGGCGCGAAGACGTCAAGTACTGTGACAATGCTGAAGCTATAAAGACAAATAGTGCTCAAACGAGCCCAACAAGGCCTAATGCCATATTTGCATCGACCATTAAACCGGCCTAAAATATTTAGTCCATTTATCCTGAGGGAAGACGCTGCTTGTTGATGAGACAATTCCATCACTGTCGGCTGGACAAAGAACACCCGCGTAACTACTCGGTCATTATTACACATGAAACGAAGCTGCTCTCACATGCCGTTGATTTTTTATTTTCTCTTATTTTAACGCGAAATTTGCATTAAAATCGTCACGCTGGTTAACCCTTATTAAATGAGAGGAATGCCGAGTTTTATACTCGGAAAATTTCTCCACATACTCATGTGCAATACTTGACTTCATTTAGTCAGGTGATCAATTTAAATACCCCTCAAATCCTTACACCACCTAATTACCTTGTATATCTAATTTAAAAACTGGATCTTGCCTAGTTCGAAAAGGTCTGGCTTATGTGTTTTGCAACGCGATACTTGGCTCTGCTGATTAAGCAGAAGGCTTGGATTTCATTGACATCGTTTACGGTGAGAAATTCGTCAGAATGACACGTGTAAAGAAAAAAGTGAAGAGTCACTTACCTAGGGTTCTAGAATTGATATTTTTTGAATGATGAGTAAATGAGTCAACTTTATCGTCCGATAAAGGTCCCGGATAAATATCTTGTGACATTATCACCGCCCTCGCGGACCTAAATGTTATTTCGAGTTAATCACTACAGTGGGAAATGAATCTAGGAATTCAATTGATATTTTCTACATAAAGTGACTAATTACTGATTATTTATCAAGTTGGTCAATTTCCTCCGTTCGACGTCGATTTATTATGAAATTATTCTACGTATGGAAGAACTATTAACTTGAGCAATTGATATGCGATTCAGTATATATATATATATATTATAGGTATATAATATATATATGTAAGAATCTTTCAAAGCGATTATAATAATAATTGTTCGTGGTAATGCTGACTCGAGTTTGCATGTTGCAATGATATGGAATTTGTGTCACGTATGAAATTTGCTTCTGGGTTCATAAGAGTTCATTTTAAGTAACGAGATTCACTTCTCTCATTTTTCCTTTTATTTTTTATTGTCAAACCAAACCGCGAGATCTTTGCTATCTTGTCTTTAAAAAAATGCACTAAATGATAAACTGCTCTACGCAAAATCCTGGGAAAATAAAGAAGCCAATTCTGTCGATTTTTAAAAACCATTTATACACCCAGTTTCGTTTTTTTAATAATACACAATAAGTTATAGACATCTAAATTACGGCGACAACGTGATATTACTTTTATAAATTTTACGTCCTCGGTAACGAGATCATAAAGCTAAACTACTAGGCTAGACGAGAATTAGGCTGCATCGTAAAACGGAGTGAGAACCTTGCGTATGAGGAAGAATATATGGTACAGAGTATAATCTTTGCTCCCGATCTTGATGCTGTAGGATGCAAGAAACGTAACTCCGCAGATCTTCTTTGAATATCTACATATTTGCATAGAAGAAACGTATAACGTTTCGCATAAATTTTATTTATAATATTATTACAGTTTACATCATTTTCATACAGCTATTAGTTATACTTGAAAATTTTTTCAAAATTTCTAAATGAGAACGAACAGCAAACGCAGTTGAAATTTGTTAGGCAATTACCTTCTGCGGTCACAATAAAATTATGCTTCGTCATAAATCCTGACACGACGTATATATTGCATATATGCGGTTTACTACGACACGGAAACACTTATTGACGAATACAATAAATTGTTTAAAAATGACCAGTCTAGTTGTAAAATATTATTCCATAGAATGATTACGCGTATATCTATGTGCATTTAGGGTTGAAATGGACCGAAAATTTTTTCGGCTGTTCCGGAATGTTAATCTTCTAAACTTCAACATTTCTGAAAATTGAAAATCGTCGCAAACGAATTCGGAACTTGAATCGAGTCCCTTTAATTATCTTAAGTGCCGAAATATCGAGGGCTTATACTGAACATAGAACAAAAAAAGAACATTCTACATTCTATAGCTGGTGGAAAAAGAAAAAGAAATATAGGTATATAGAGACGAGTAGGTTTTATTTGCTGTATATAAATATGTATCCAAGTACATACGATTGTTTTAACAGATGTCTGCAACGATCGAAAAGAAATTGCGCATGTCATCTTTAACATATGGAATTATGGAAAATATCACCTGGTTTTCCATACCTGCGTGTTATGTTATGTTTTCGTATTTGTAATGCGAAGCGCATAGTAGGTATATAAATGCAATCCGTCAACCCGCACGCAGTAATACTTCTATAAAGAACACCATATCAGACAAAGATGCGATATGCAGAACATATCGAAGACAAACTTGTGCGAATTATTTACCGCGACTGAAATTTGGCCAATAAAACGAAATAGAATAAAAAAAAAATTATCTAGCTTGAAAAATGCGGAAATACTTTCAGCCTCTCATATCTCTCTTCGAAAAGCACCTAGGAGGTATGCAACCCAACCAACGTTCTTGTACGGCGCGTCACAGAAATTTCTGATCAAAATTAGACAGATTTTGAATTTTTTAATTCCATGTAATTAAGACTGTATAGACGTGCTGTTATGCATATGACGAAAATTTTTCTTCAGGGAATTTCATACGTTGAAGTGTTCGATTATTAGCGGTGCCTAATGTGCGATTTGAAATAAACAATCTGCAATTTTATTTATTTATTTATTTCATTCATTCATTGCTTGTTAATTACACGTATAATGCCGATAGTCATTGAACAATGAACATGATAAGATATCGGAAGGTTAACAGAAGGTATAAGCCGTCAATACAGATATAAATATGAATATAAATATAAATATAAATAGGAAAGTTTATCATCACTTTGCGTCAATTTCTTGCCGATAAACTGTAGTGATATTAATAGCGAATATGCTTATACCTGTACTGATGTAATTACACTTGATTGCGGTAATGTTAGATAAACGTATGGGCTTACGTAATTAGATAGTAATTGAGAAACACATGCTTACGATCTTTTTCACATTCCCAACATTTTATGTAATACACGGACTAAGCTGCACCTCCGTAAATATCTTAGGGAAGAAATTTGGCGAAAATTAACACACTGCAAGGGTCAATTAATTCGTCAGGTAAATAGCTAGACTCAAGAGTGTGGGAGTGAAGTTCGTTAAGATTTACAATGAAAAAGGATGATGAATGTCTGCGGTTCTCTAAGGGTACAGGCCTCTTGTATAATTAGTAATTGCTATTCGGATGAAGAGTAATGGTCGGTTACGATTGTCTGTACGATGTAGTACATATGAATATATGTACACTTGATGTACAGACATGCAATCCGATCTGGGAATAAACCATATCGGAAATGCTTGCCGGTTAACGATCAACGATTGCTGATGCAACTCAACTAACTTTGCACGCTGCACACTCGGTGTTCGTGAGTTCACCGAATGCAATGGGTACAAGTTAAAAGTTGCAAATTTCTTTTTTTTATATATTAAAATAATTAATATGTTCCTTAATTTTATCACTTTCGAATTTCGATGCTTCCGAATATGAAATTGGAATTTTCCCATTTCAATAAAACATGATTTGTGACATTACGCGGTTAATTTATTTTATCAAAGTTCGAAATGACTGAATTGAGGATCACTCTAATGTATGCACAGTTTTGTTAAGATGATTTGTAGAAAGAAGAAATAAAAAGAAAAACGTTTCGTTATTGCTTATTGCGGGTAAGGTTGAATTAAATCTGATACAATGATCGTGTCTGATGACCACCGAGCTAAGAGTCAATTGTCAGCTTAGAAGCGGCTGGTTTATTTATATAATTAACGCATTGCGTAATGTTGCAGTTTCGTAAGATCCGTAACACCTACCACGACGCATTACTAATTGCTCTATAGACGGCAGTCATCCTTGAGACATCTCCGATATATAATTCTATATTGCGAGTCTCATAAGAGGAGAAGCAAAAACATCTATAACTCCGACTATAAAGATTGGATTAAAAATAACAGGTTCATTAATCAGAGGGAATGACCCTCCGGCGTGATGCTGAAAAAATAGTTACACATTCTACACCGAACTTTGATCGGAATTTGAACTTTTCGATAAGTGTAAAGTAACTAAAGTCTCAATCTCTTCGACCAAAATCAAAATCAAACAAATTTCCATTCGGATATCTATCATGTATGTATGTATTGTGAAACGAAGCTAAGCTGCGCCTACATCCTGCAAATCATGTCATTATAATCGGATGTAAAAACCGTCGTGTTAAATCGCTTCCATATCCATTTGCAAGTGTTGAAAAATTGTTCTTCCAAACTCTGATATTAAACACGGAATAAATTTCTATGTCAATTCCAAGATCCGGTTTCTCTAGGTCCCGAGTAGACCGCGGCGATCTCCCGCGGACTCCAGACGATTACACTTAATGCATATTCAATAAGCTGAAATAGATTCCACGAGGATATTTTTTTATCCTTTTTTTTTCTATTCCTATTTTTTACGCGATTATCTACCACCTACGGACGTCAACTCGAGTTTTAATAAAATCAGAAACGATAAACTTCCTTCCCAATGTAGGTATAGGTGTGTCACAAAAGAGCTTTTACGGCCTTTAAGACTTATTTATTTTTCTATTAAGATCCTCGAGCAATTATATATATCTCAAGGTGTGAAAAATCGTTATTACTCCTCCCCATCTATCAGGATACATAATTTCTTTAAACAGCGTGCGCGAAAATCGATTTTCCTTCCATGCGCAGCGTTCGCAAAGTTCCCAAATCCCGCATCCACGCTCGTGTGAGCGTGCGGAAAAGTGAACCGTGCGAGAGAGTCATCTCGAGGACTTTGCGCACCTTATTTGAAAAAATAGTATGTGCAACAAGTGCTCAAATATGTTGATTCCCGCACGAGTGTAAAATTTGTCACCAACCTTGCGCACTTGTTGCACAATGTAAACTAAAAACTCACATTAGCTACTTTCATAATTGATTCGACAGCTCGAAAATTTGGTATTTTTCAAATTCATGAATGGTGAGAATTGTAATGGACCGTTTTTATCCGTCTTGCTACCTACGTGAATCTTGATCTTCGCGTACCTATATATATATGTATTATTTTAAAAAGGGCCTAGTGTGTCAGGGTCGAAGGATATTGACGCTATCCGTTGCCCCCGCGGTTATAAACTTATAATATAATAGTGTGTAACTCGCTCTAATCTTCTCAGGACTGATGCTGCAGGTATGTTAATATTACCATTACACGGCTTGACGAGAGTACCGTAATATGGATTGATGTTTCCGACGATTAGATTCAGGCATTATTTTGTATGCACAAGAGATACCAACCAAATTACCTTATCGTCGGTTATACTAATCTTTCAAACTCTTGCCGTATGGTTAACGGATGTAATTTTGCATTTTTTTTCTCCATCTCCTCCTTCTTCTTCTTCGTCTTCTTCTTTATCTGGATTCTGCGTCGATAATTTGTGACAACGGCAATATGACGAAAAGTGTTTTTCAAAAATTGGTACATCAATGTGAGAAGAAAGAAGTGATTTTATTTAAGACCTTCGCGAATTTCGAGATAAAAATATATACACATACCTACTACATAGGTACATACATATAATATGCGGAGGCTGAAGTGGGGCGAGTTGAGATACAAGAGAATGCCGAGTTTCGCAAATTAGCTGGATTTTAACGTAGAGATAAAAAAATTTTTAGCGAGTAGATGGACGTCGGTCGTCGGGTCGTTGAGACGAGGCACGATATAAAATTGGCGGAATTTTTTGTTAATTGGAAATTCGAAGCAAACCACGCGGGATTTACGTGGGCGAAACACTCCGTACCGGACTTTATGTACGACTTTGAGCAGAGGACGCGAGTGGACATATACAATAGAGTTGAAAAAGTTGTAGGAGTGATTCGGACCGACCATGTATCGACTGTTTGATAAATTAATAATCAATCAAAAAAAAAAAAAAAAAAGAGAAGATTTTTACATTTTTTTCAATTTTATTATTCACGGGGTCAATAAGCCCGGATATATAAGGTGCAGCTCTCGAGCTAGCGACGTATGTAGGTATACACATAGGTAAGTACTTATTGCTTCAGATAAACGTAACGAGGAAATGCCAGAAAATTTATTGCCATTTCAATACGGGTGAGACTACCTAGTCATAGGGGCTATAAAATATGCACCATAAAATCTAAGCTTTATTGATATTTGGAGAAATAATATAACACCTATTCACGTTTCTAAATTTTCTTTCAGCCCGCGAAGTGCGACCCCTCCTCGACATTTTATGGAGATAGTCATTGCCAATGATCCGCGTTATCGCACCAAGACATTTATTCATAGATTTGGCCATTTGGCCAGGAGAAATTTTCCTCTTAGAATTCTGCAAGGTTTCATGCAAGATTTCAGATCCTTGAATTTATTTCTCCCAAATTTGTTTATTGTAAAACCTATCGGAACGTGACGTCGTGGCGCCGTGACGTTGACGGTTTGCGGTAGACATGGGGGTATAATGCTTAGACAGAGCTTCACGTCACCCACGCGTTTCCGGAAACATCCAGACGACCGCGACGTACGTCCGAAAATTATTATTTTAACAACGAGGAATGTCCTCCTATGTAGGTAATCGCGGGATCGTCTACAGACAGACTCATATACGTGAAATATTGCTGAATATCCGGTGCGTATAGTTTAAAATATGGGGGGCATTCGCGTCGACTCCAATCATTGTATAAAAAATAAAAAATTCTTAAAAAATTACAACAAATCGGGGTAAATGATGCAAAAAATTCACGAGATTTCGAATTTTTTCCAAATTTTCTTCCACACGGAATACTTAAGCCTTTTTTCGCGTGCTTATCTCTCATGTGTGATTCTTCAGTCCGCAAGATAAAATCCCAACTTCGATATATGTTGAATTATTAGTGAAGCAGCGCAGCGTTAGATATCTGAGATAGAATAAATTTTTTCATCCAATAGGATCGTAAAAATAATTACGTTTGCGGGCAACCTATAGGTTCGATTATTATTTAAATCGTAAGGTATAATAAAATCGTAAATAAATCAATCAATAAAGTAATATACATATAGAGGTGAGAGAGCTTAACGATCGGTGCTGAAAAGACGATAATAATGATTATAGTTGCATATTATTATCAATTGCGTTATGTACCGATTGCAGCTATATAAAATTATTCATATAGGTACGCCGTATGAAATTCTTCTACAATATTTTCTAAACTCAATTTTCTTGAGTACATACTAAGAAGCCTTCTTTATGATCGGTAGTAATTACCTATGAGATTTACAAATCAAATAATAAGTATATAGGTCAGTTGATGGTGCTAGTTCTGGCCTCGACTGATAGTAAATCATCGTTATTAATGCCAGAATTTGTTTCGCATAATTCTATTGTAAGATTAATACCACTATCTAAATTCTAACTGCTAGAGGTGTTTAAATTACCTAATACATACGGCATATATATATATATATATATATGCGGATGTACGAATTTTGTATTAAAAAAATTGCAAAAAATTACAGGTAGGTAGCTGATATTCCAAAAATTGCCAAATTTCAATATGAATTATTTTTTATTTTAAGAGTTAGAAATTGGAATTAGTTTCTGGCAGTATGTTAGGTATATATGTATATATGGATGAATAAAGTCACCAAGTGGTTATATATCGGTATATAGTACGCATAGGTATATGTCGCCTGCATTCGTTGCACATTTATGCAAAATTATCCGTGCAAGCCCGCAAGCGTGCTATACGGCATAATAATTGCAAAGGCAATAAAACGTGTTTGTCTTGCAATTGGAACACGTACCGAGAACCCGGAATTGGACATCGGCCTCAATTCTTCTTGGTCGAGTAAAATTTACCTAGTACAAAATTCGCATATGCAGATATAGTTAAATGACTGAAATTTAGACGGAATTCGCTTAGGCAGCTGTGCGAATAAAAGTATAAAAGGAAGAAAAAAAAAGGACTGGACAGAACAAGCGGTCAATTCGATTGACCTCGATTGATTCGAACTAGATACTAAGTTTCGAGAAATATGATCGCCGCGAGAAAGTGAATACCTACCTCTAAATCATCTCTTTTACCCCTCAAACGACTAGCTTCATTGATTCCGAAAATTTGACCAGAATCAAGCTGGAGAAAATTTCGTAATTCGAAAGGAACCGCATTTAGCAAAATTTGGTTCCTGTTGATAATTCAAATCAATGATTACGAGTCGGGTTAACACGAGGCAAAGTGAAACGTCCAAGTTGAATTGCGTCGCCGTTAGTTTAGATCGAGAGAACAAAGAAACCGACGTTAGGTACATTAACGCATCACGTCACGTGTCTCATAATCAATTCCGGGATTTTCTCAAACGAGCGTACCTGTAATACGCAAATCTAACGTCAAACGTTTGCAGGTCATTCTAAAAATACAAAATCACCCAAAAACAAGAGAAAAAAAAAAAGGAAGAATAGGAAGAACGTAACGACAAGGTAAACTTTATTATTGGCAAAAAGATTCACGATTTAGATTTCTCCGCACAGTATAATATCGAAGCTCGTGTAGTTAAAAATTTGAGCGTTGCTAGTTATAATTCAAAGTCAAGTTTCGCGCTATACATCTTGCTGAGGCTGAGGCTGAGGATCATGCCGTCGATGATTTACGAGATAAGAATCAACGTGATTTATGGAATCTGAAGGTTCGGCTTTGCCTTTGAGTTAAAGGGCGTTGAAATCCGGAAGAATATACAAGCTGTAAAATATAGGCATAGTTGAAAACTTTTTGTAATTTGTATGAGACATTTTGAAATAATTTCATTTTGGGTAAAACTAATGACATTATACATAGAGATATGGTCAGTCTTTCATAGTTTTCTCAATATTTATAAAAAAAAAAGAAAGAAAAAAAAACTGGCCTGAAATGAACAAATTGAAAAAACGAATTATCTACAAGATGTATTGCGCGAAATGCGGTTGCAAATTTTTATTTCGCTAGATCTATGCATGTTATGTTCATTAGGTATGTCTGTGTATTGAAATTAGTATTGTTCCTTTTCTTTTCCAACTTTTTCTGAAGATTCTGTATTCTCTCACTCTCTTCCTCAGACGATCTCTCGCGTTCTATACCAAAAGATTCATTATTCCTCAAGGTTCATCCTCGAAATACATGATTTAAATTAACATAATTGATATGTCACGTAACTGCGGACAATAAATTTCGTGCAAAATTTAAGTTGCTCATGATAATATGTATGTAATTCCTATCATATATGGTCTACAATGCGCTCGATATGTTAAAATAATTATTACATATATAATTTGACAAATTTTTTATACCAACGTGACTCGCGGATCTATTTACATGTTGCATGTGAATGTACAGAGATAATTTCGTGTCCGATTTGTCAAGGCTAAAAAAATTCCGGAACTATATGTTCGCTGGAATTAGAAAGAATTCTATAAACTGAGGCCATCGATGCTTGAGATTGTCAAAAAAATTCTATTTCTATACAATTATAGAAGGTAAGATAATAAAAAACCGTGAAATAACCCGTATAATAAGACATGTCTATATATCTTTAGGCAATTTTTCGGTCCTTTATAAAAACAGAGACTAGAAAGTAATTTCGAGACCGTCCCTCGCGTAGGTATTGTGAAATATATTATTTACGATCTTGTCATCAGATCGGTAGGTAGTATACGCAGCAAGTGGGAGTTACAACGGAACACTGTCTGCAAGGAGTGGTCATCGTTCATTGTACCACGAAGAGCACTATGTTCACTTACGTATTCTCGCGAGGTCCGAACGAAAGGGATTCGGCACGGGAAGTGTTAACCTTAATCACTTGTCTTTAGCCACCCACAGCTAAGCCAAGTCTTTATAAAAGGGTACCCACATTCCTTATTTCAAAAAGGGGCACACGTACGTCGAATGCGTACGTTGCGAAAGACGAAAAGAATCGGAAACCGCGGCTCCAGCTTTGTCCTCTCTCCCTCAACCCCCTTATCTTCATTCCACGGGCGCTAGAAGCACAAACTTTGAATCGAACTTCAGTTTCTTCACATATTCCGGAAGTCTGATTCTTCGAGAACATTTCGGCGCCAATTTTTCTAAGAAATTCTCAAAATTGACGACGGGAGAGCGAAAATCGTTGAGTGGTGCATAGCCGATCCTTACCGATCGGTCCGAGCGTTATCCTGATCCCTAATGGTCCTTTTAGCTTTTTAAGATAAAAGTATAGACGAAAGGAATTTGAACTGGAGTTGAGAGACACCATAAGGCCTTAATTGAAGCCGAAAACGAATGGGAAGGATCTTCGGTTTTTGGCCCGATAATAAATTTCTGTTTTCGAACGCCTGAACCGATTTGCGATTTATTAAAACGCAACAACGGATCTTTAAATTTTCTGTATAAATGTTCGTAAGCGTCTACCTACGCAGTCCTGTAATGTTTTATAGATAAATTAATGACCATGAAACAACCTACCCACGAAATGATGAAAAAAAAAAGGACAATTGTCTGAGCGTTCGTTGTCGCGGTTAAAAAATTCCGGCCTTGGATCTCCAGTGTCTATATACCTAAAGCAAATTCTCGTTTACGTGTATTTCCTCGTTAAATAATAACTGGATGACAAAACTGACCTAACACATACTTCACCAACGCGATATTTTATTTTTTATTATTTTTTTTTATTATCATTATTTTATGTATATATCCATTAGTTAACTTCAGTAATTCTAAATCGTAAAATGTTCGTGTCAAAGCGTAGTTTACTGCCCATAGTCACTATAGAGATAAATAAAATGATCAAGGAATGTGATATTCAGTAGAGATCAATATCTGAGCTTGTAATTGCTACCAGATCGTTAAATCACTCTTTCGCAGTCTGCCTGCTCCTCGCTCGTGTTGGTTCTTACATTCGCAGTATAGTTTCAACGAAATTGATGCATATACGTGGATAAGTAGAAGAAGGAGAAGAAGAAGAAAAAAAAAAGAGAAAAAGCGAAAACCAGCTCGTTTCCGGTTACATAGAAACACACTCTCACTGTCGCAGGCCTTGGATGTTGAACTATTTATACTGGGACTAATCTGAATTGTTAATTAGCTGATTTTACGCACGGAAGATCGCGGCGGACAACCGATTTCTTATGCCGATACGATGCAGGGACAAAATATGCGCCGTTTATTCTTTCCCATATGAACGTTTTCAGATTCCGAAGAAAAAAATATATATACCTGTTTCAATTTTTCGAACAACGAAACGTCTCAGAGGTACCGGGTGCCTTTCTTTCCATTCGACTAATTGCAACGTATGGTGAATTTCGAAGGCGGTCAAACAGCTTTCGTATGCATGTATGCATGTACATATAGGTATATGGCTATAATCTTGTAAATTGTGTTGATTGAGTCGTATAACTTAAACAGCGCTGATAGTATGCCGCCGTGTGAAATGATTGGTAAATCTTGGTAGAGATGTGTAATCACTAATCATAATATAAATGAATAGTAAATGAATTTGTTCATTGGTTGGATCTGCTAGAGCCTTACCCAACCGTATTCAACCTTTCAGCCTCTGAGCCCTCGATTTGGGTCATTCAATTAAATTTATAATCGAATAAAAAGGTCTTCAAATAATCGGCTTCTGCTCTCGAAAGTGCGTGATAAAATTGAGAAAAGAAAAAAGACGAGGAGAAAAGTGAGACAAAAAAATAAAAAGAAAAAAAAATTGTTACAAATTCTTCAAGGTGTCAAAGGTGAGGGTCGTATACTCGGTATTTTATTTGACACCGCAAGTTAAGTTTCGAATTTTACGATACTGAAAAAAGGAAAAAAAGAAAAAAATTAACTCGCAGCTAGTATAGAATCGATTTTTTGGCTTTTATAAAAAATAAAATAATAACCATTCGGGGCAGCTTAATATAGTTTCTGGGACAAAAGTAACCTTTGACACGAGTCCTGCCCGGTATTTGCTCGTAAATATTGATACATAAACCCACAGTGCAGAGGGTAATAAAAAATGTTGGATATTCAAATCCCGGTTACCTAGATTTAGAATTTTGATATTTTTCACGCAGTTATATTGCATAACGCCATTGACACCTCGGTTTTTTATTTTTTCTTTTTTCTTCCTCTTCCTCTTCTTCTTCTCTTTTTTTTTTCTGTTTCAAGTTCAAAGAAAGTCCTATCAGCTTTAAAGAGATCATATGTTATCCACCTCGCGGTAGGATATAACACGTGTTAGTCTTATACGTACGTGCGTGATAAAGATCGGAGGGAAACAGCTGCGTTTCTATATCTTGCCAGCTGATAGATGAATGATCGGGATATTCACTCACCTGTAACAAAAAAAAAAATTATGAAAATCGTAAGACTCGTTTGACAAGTTAGAAATAAGATTTTTTACAAGACCCTAATCGATTTATGACCTGTAGCTATCATTTTCTACGTTCACGATTTAGTATAGAGCGAAATATCTCTATATATCATAGCCGGAAAGTATGTATTCAGTCGTTTAGAAAACGACATTTCATTACATGCGGACAGGTTTTTTATTATTTACTCCTCATTTTTTGTCACTTTTATTACGATTAATAAATTTTTCGTTTTCCCAACTCTGCGCCCAGATTTCCCATACAGAAATATTGAAACTATGCCAATTCATACACCACGTATACATAACTTCAAAGCATTCCTGAAAACTTACCGTCTGAACGTCTAAGTTATGTAGTATATACATATATATATATATTTATATACACTATTATAAACCTATGTACCTAAACATAAAATAATATTCTGGGTCAGTTTACTGATCCTAAGAACCTGTAGGTAGTACATACGTGTATTCATATTTTTATCCAAAAATTATTACGCAACGTAGGTACATATCTACCTACGTCTCTAAATTTCGATGCGAAAATCTCAATTTTCAAACGCTTATGTATTATAATTCGGTTACCAAATCAGTCTTCTAAAAAAAGGTTCACTTTTCTTTCAAAATAAATATCTAAACCGTTGAACTCTGTTGCCTAAAAATAAAAATCAAAAAAAAAAAAAAAAATTCAAAAAAGAAGTGAGAAAGCTGTCTCGCGATTGATGCGCGCGGATCTCATCACATACAGCTTTGCCGTTCGGATTATTTCAACGTTGGCCGAAATTCAAGCCCGAAGGATGTGCATAAATTTTGTTTTAATTTTCGCAAATCAAGAATGAATTACGATCTGCAATATTGCCCGCTGCAATGAACGGGTAGATTGATTGAAATTTCGCGAATTTATGCACATAAATAATCCATTTCTTTTCATTATTCCCGAGAAACTGTTAGGAATTTGATGATGATTAGATAAAAATCTAAGAATCCGGCACAACGAGGCGAGCATCGCTTACGACCGATGCATTAATTCTTGTTTATTTTAACGAGAGGGTATGATTTCAATTCTCACTTTATTCCTATTCCTTATACGCGAGTTGTATAGGACTTCTAATAACTTCAGTGGAAGTAATATCGTTGGGTTATGCGACTTCAGAGAAACGCCGCTGGAAGAAAAAGAAAAAAATGATCAATTCGCACAATGAAGACAGACACGTCTGATTATTACCGGGCCTTAAACCGCTAACTAATACTAAGGCGAGATTTTACTCGTCTTTGAAATGCCTTAACACTTTGAAACCTAAACATCTATGTGTGTATGCGAGGGGACGGCATTACTTAGAGCGCCATTAAATCCTTAGCGCTTACATAATATGGTACGCAGACTATTCGTCGCTATAAAGAACGCTGCGTGTACAGAGAGTACAGACTTCTTATATGAGACTATGGCAATTATTTAGGAACTCAAATTACCTCTTCGGTCGTCTGGACAAAGATCTCTGATACCAAGGATTGCGAGTATACATATATACCTATGTCATACACACACGCATGCATGTATTCTGGTAGTACGTATTACGTAAGGACGTGTACAGTATGACAATTGGTTGAGAATTGCGACCTGATTTTTTTCCTCTTCTTCGTCTTCTTTTTCTTCATCTTCTTCTTATTTTATCTCCGCATCGTAAGACTCTCTAGTTACGCTTTTAATGCTTTTTTAATTCATATTAATAATCAAGAAATTCGTCTAACAAGTGTTCATCGTCAGGCGTTGATTAACCCCATAATCAACTTTTAAACAATTCAAAGTAACGCCTTATATTATAGCCTGCGACTCACAGCATATACCGGGACAATCAGGTGAAACCGAATGGTCCGATTCCCCACCCGGCGGATATTTCGTATTTTTATAGGGTTAGTCACTCGTTGCGCTGAAAAATTCCTAGGGTGATTTGGCCGCGAGGTCGATGCAACAAAACACCCTAAGGATTTTCAGTGTAACGAGTAGCTATCCCCATAAAAATACGACTCATCCGCCGGGTGGGGGATCAGTCCATTCGGTTTCACCTGATTATCACGGTATATACCTATATATTGACACGGCATTCGTGATGCTTCAGGTATCCCAAATATTTCAGGAATTTTGTTTTCTAGAATCTAGGGTACACCGCGATCCTACCTGCAGGACTGAAAATTGTATTTACAATCATTTCACGGTCACGTTTTCAACCATTCGGCTCTTTGCTCAATTTTTTTATACTTTGAGCTGCTATATTTCGAATGATTTCCAAGTGATACAGGCACTAATGATAAGGGTATACATTTTTTTTTTGTTTCTTCCTTTTTTAAGAAATAAGCAGAAGTATAATGTACTAAGAGGCACCAGTCGTTTCTTCCATTCGTTGGCATTGATACAAGATTACTGCGGGCTGGATGCGTGAAAGATATTAGAATTGCAAAACGGAGTCGTACTTTGTTACAGTGACAATGAGAGAGCTGTGTGTGTGTACGTAGTGTACACGTATCGTATGCATACACATAATACACACCGAGATTCGACTGGCTATTGAAATATTTGCAAGTCAAATTAAAACGTAGTCAAATAATATATACCTCCGACATGACAGGGAGTATTAGACTATGGAGAGCGGAGGGTTGCTTGTTTGCGAAGCATGATCAAGTAAGAGTTAGAAGTTGTGACTGATCAAGTCTCAGAGTTGGATCTAGTCAACGAAAAAGCACTCAATGCAAGCTAGGATTTGAATCAACCGCAGTGCTTCGATTTTTGATATTTGAGTCTCTGATGGTTTTTTGAAAGCGATGCTCTGCGGTTGACCCAAGTCCTTGCATCGAGTGGTTTTATACCTTGACTCCATCTAACTCTGAGACTTTTACTCCACTATGCTTCGAGAGACTTGGAAACTTCTCTAATACACATATAGCCATGGTGGTTGAAGAAAAATGAAAGAAAAAAATTTGGTCCCTTATGAAGATGCAGTGTACAATCCGGGGCTCTGCACTATTTTCCATATATCGTTGGAAAACAACCAGTTAATGATACGAGCGAGTGAAATTCCCACGAGGGAGTAAGCAATCTGTTGTATATGTATAATGTATGTACATACATGCCATATTCACAAAGAAACTATACGGGAATAAGATGCGCCGGTATAATATATAAATTTCATGTTCAATGAAGAAGAAGTTGAAGAAGAAGAAGAAGAAGGAAATTTATATACCTTGAGTCAAAGAAATGTCAGCTGAGGTAAATACAAGCACCTAAATTTCTTGCCAGTTAAATCCACGATCGCTATACAGACGTGCAGCTGTTCGGCCGAAGTACGTAACACACATACGGGGACGTATGGATATATATTTCTCTGCGTTCTTTAGGAACATTAAAGTGACGTAAATTACCCACCAAGGATATGGTACAACCATTCTCTTTGTAACACTCAGCGTGCTGTTCCTTTGTCGGTTTGAACACCAGGAAAATTTGAATAAAGGCGTCCCCTGGAAACTGAGACAAGTTACAAATAAGTACCCCAGAGCAAACCGGGGACATCATGTCCGGCACTCTGCGTACATTCAATACGTGGATTTCGAGCCAATCGATGGATTCCGATTTTTGCAATCTTCACCGATTGGCCACCGGCCAGTTTATCGCCGAGAATATAAGAGCGGATTGGTCGAGGAAATCGAGTTTTATTTTTTTGTTGTTGTTTGCGGTATTGAGCTTTGTAATTCCATAAACGGTTTTACACGTGCTGTATAAAACTATATTCTGAAGTATGGACCGCTCTGCTGAAACGTAACAGATGCGTATTAAATTCGGGGGCTTAAATTACCCGCGCGTACGTACTACGTCTGATGTAGTATTGCTGATCAGCGTCCGTTTTTGGTCTTTGGGGATTGTGGGATTTCAAATGTCCAGATCTCGTCTCATCTCTCCTCTCCAGTATACCTCCGTCTCTTTAAAGTCCCTTTCGGACAACCGAGTTGGCATATTGCTACGGCGGTATCTTTTTCACCCTGCCACTATACAGGCTGCATGCGGTGGATCACTCCCAGCCCACTCTTCTTCTACCACGTTGAACGAGAATATGTATTTCAGTTTCAAACCCAGACTGTATCGCTACCAAATAAACGGGCCCATCTACCTTTCGTAAGGTTTTCCTTAAAAGTTGCCTGCACATACGTGTCCAGAACAACTCACGATTGAGATCAACACCGGACCGTATGCCTTATTCAAGTTGTATCTCAATGTCGTCCCTTAAAGGCTGAACGAAATGGCCAGTTATCCCCTTTTAGAATACTCAGGATGAACAATTTTTCAAAATTATATCAATTTGTATGAAATTTTAAAAATTTCATGAGGCACGGACTCCTCGCCAGACTTATATAGCATAAGTTAAGTGAGTGCAGGTGATGGTCTTCAGTCTGATCAATGGAGTCAACTAACAAATGGACCACCGACGATGCAGTAGTAGTGGTTTTTTTTTCTTTCTTTTTTCCTCTTCTCTTCTCTTTTGCCAACAAGAAAGAGACGAACAAGCTGCTTTCGTTAGCGACGTACTACGTATGTAGGTACTTCATACATTATAAATACATACGTGTGTGGTGTGCCTACATATCAGAGAGCGAGTGCTACTGCAAGGGTTAGGCTGGTGTTTAGCACAAGCATGAAGAGGAGAACGCAATGATAATAGATTCGCAGCTTATTCTGCACCTTCTCTGCTATATCAGAAATACAAACTATTATAGACTGCATGGGTAACTAGGAATAGAACGATGATAAAAAAAAATTCGGTTACAAGATTTGGAAATTATTGTTGGTACGATTTGTACGTTCTTATCAGGAATTTATCCAATCTGAGATATGCGTGGCAAAGATGCTGCCTCACTGAGAAGAATATCAATCGACGAAATGAATCAGGCTCTAACTTCGGTCTTCTGAATCTTCTATCCTATTATCATTTTATTTTTCTTACTCAAGTGGACGTCAATGCCTAACGAGACTGAAGTGAAATTTGAAGAAAGAAAGTATATTGTATTACATGTTGAAACTTTACACAACACGTATCTTGATTACGAAATCGCGTACCTACTTATGTGAAATTTCATTAAATTTCGAATAATCTGGAAATCTGGTAACTTATACTGAATTGTTTTATGCAATAGTGGGAACACCGTATACCTACACGTACAGGTATACTACTAAATCGTACGGTATAAGAGAAACGGCTTAATTAATTCCAGACGATAGAAATCTCTCAGAAACTGGGCGATGCACGGTCAAAGAGTTAGGACTTCCTTTCGTCCAGAGATTCTCGTCTTTTTTGGCGCGAATACACATATTGAACATTGAAGCTAAGAAAAAAATAAAGAAAATAGAAAAAAAAAAAAATGGATCTGCGACACGACTTCTCCCCGCTTTTATGCAAATATATGGTGAATGGATATACGTAGCATGCAGTGCTCGAGTGATCAGAGAGCATCATTTGAATAATTATTATCAATGAACCTCTCATCGACTTCGGAAGACCAATGAACGATCTGATGTTTGTCGAACTTCAGTTTACGGCACTGCAGCCTCACAAGCTACCGATTTATTTCACACATCTACCGCACACTTCGATGCGATGTGCGAAGTGCGTGCGGCGTGCAAAAACTAAAAAATCTCGTTGATACAGTGGACACCGGATATACCAGACGATAACGACCTCTTCGAGAGTAGTTTACGTCCTATTAATATATCTTAGTACCTCGGTGAAACACTCCGAGGAATTCAAGGTGTTGAGTTTTCTCTCATAGGTAATACCAGTTCTACCTATTATAGATACATACATATGCAGAAGATCAGATTATATTAAAAGAAAAGTACCTACGTATCGAAATCTATGAAAATTGTGAAAAAGATTATAGATTTTCTGGTCCGAAATTTTTCAGAAAATTAATAAAAATTCAATCTAATAATTTGATGTAATTAGGAATTGATGAAATTTTGAATCGATTATCATTTGATAATTAGCCGAATTAAGTATGTGGCCACTTTAATTTTCATCAGTTTATGTATATGCTATAATTTGTCTTAGGTCACTAATTGACCAGCGATCGACTACTGATTCGTAACTATCTCGTGTAATTAGATCGATAGGCGGGTAATTTCTTATGAACAACTTTATTAAAAGCTGCAGCTAGATATAACTGTTATTTATCGACAGCAGTTTATTTCTATACAAGACAGGAAAGCGAGTCGAGGGAATCACGTACAAGAAAATTTTATAAAAATCATCGTACACGCAGGTTCCATTAATCAATCGATCTTGACACCCCAGTTCTTCCAGTTTTATCGCTCATACGACTCTACTATGTTTCAATTTCAAATATGAAATACAAACGAGTAAAGAAGTACCTAGTCCGATTTATCTAATGAAAGTTTCATTGAAACTGAAAAATTTAAAACCGCATTCAATTTCTCCGCATTTGAAATTACATCCGGTTTTTAACAGTTCAGATATTTTTCTACCCGTGCAAAAATCTTCTGATAAGTATAATTGATACTGACGAGTGGATTGAAATCAGATTAAAAAAAATAGTAATTCGCAATTCGCAGAAAAAGAAAAAAGAAAAAAAAACGACAAAAATTCTGCAGAGCCGAGATTTTTTCGTTTATTCGTTAATAAAAGATGATCTCCGCCACATATGGGTAACATTTCGTTGTAGAGAAAGGCTTTGAGGAAGTATATGTATGAAATCGCGGGCGTATCGATCAGCTCGAATCGTTGAATGAAATTCAAGTGGGTCGCGCATGAATGAAAGCCTAGTAATCTGCGCTTTGATCAGCTTCTCGGAGTATTTCGCGGTTGCTATACGAGACCGAAGGCAATTGCGTGGGTTCACCGCGAATAACAGCTTGAGCTCGTATAGTTCATAAGTCGATATGAACGGCAACACCGCGTCAATTATCATCTACCGAGTGTTCGTAATGAAAGATAATAAAAAAAATCGAAAAATTAATTATCCATAGAAACCAATCAGATAAAAATCTGATTAAAAAAATATCTGATAATGATCGATCAGCGAGTTTTGTGAAATTTGTAAAAAAATTTGAAACTGGATGAAGAAATTTGGTTCAAACTCCGCAGCTGGCAGGCAGAATACATTATACACACGTCGATGTGTATAATTGTATTGAAACATTAGATTTTCGTGACGTTGGTTGCACTATCAGCACCGGAGGTGTTTAGAAACGTGATTCCGTGCGTGGTCAATGTACAATATAAAACGTCTACCCTTGTGTGTATATATGTGTATTATGTGCTCTTCTTATCGTATATATACGGTGCAGGGTACAACCTGAGACAGACTTGCGCGACTCGAGTGATTAAATCTGTTGCAACGGGAGAGTCCGACACTCGGACTCTAATCGCGAACTGCATTTATGTGTAGGATATTGTATCCACTGCACTCCAGTGCAAATAATGATGTGTAGGTTCATAGGTATATGCATTATTCGCATATCGTATGTCTGCGTGAGGGTGTATTCGTGGCTAGGTGGCTAGGTAACGACCACGAGCCACTATAAGTAGCTCTGGTACCTTAGCCACACAAAGAAGTAGGATATCGCTTAACATTTGTTACATACTTACACACGGTTCAACCGCGGCTAATAAGATAAAAGCGAAAAGATATACCTACACTCAACCTCCGCAGCTCAACAACTGAGCAGCTCAAGATTAAACGATGAAACGTTTTGAGTTACGTTGTGGACATTTATTGGTATACCATCCAGGTGTGATAAGCTAATGGCGATATTTGGGCTGATCAAACCAATATTCAATATCCATCAGCATCTGATGAAGAAAATTAAAGGAAATCGATGGTCTACTCAATTTTACTGCAGAAATCCGAGCCTCAATTAATTCCATTATATCAGAATCAGAACTAGCGCTTGCACTCGAAATTCGTATCATTCGTGTCTCTCCAATATCCTACCAAATGTCATGCTGAAATATTAACTTTGAGGTGCAAATCGGAATTTCATAACACGCACAAGCCTACGCTCAAATTTCAGTCTCCACCTCCTATGCAAGTCTTCAGTGAGAACTTTTAGAATAGAACGATAATCTCTATCCCAACTCGGGACAGCTGTTCGTCAGATAGTCGAAAGCCCGGAAGTTGGTATTCGCCCGGCTTTTAGAGGCCAGTAAAAGTGGCAGAAATCTTTCAGACATACAGGTATATAGATGCAGCTGACCATGATGGTGATATTGATCGTGAGAGTATTTCGTTCGGTGTTAAATCTACCCACGCATTTTTATGCCTAATGAGAATCAGATGGGAGTCGAGGACGAAGTGTGTATTTCTTGGAACGATTATAATATCGTCTTGATAGAATGATATTAATTATAATCTATACCGCGGTGAGAGCGTATATGTGCAATATGTGGCAATTATTCCAATACTACGCCTCGTCGAAGAGATGTTCGATCATTTTCCAGAATGTTTCCAGACTTTAGAATCGCATGGCCAACGATGTGTTCATTTTCAAAAAATCAGAGAATTTTTAGCCGAGGGTCAGAATCCAGATCGATTCGGTATGGAATATCCCATTTATATACAGTCGGAATCCCGAGACTGCGTGGTATCCGTATCAATAGGGAATAAGTTGAAGGCCTCGGGGAGAGTATAAAGATTATTTTTCATATGGGTATGTGTGTGTGTGTATAATAATTGCGTTCAAGATGTCCCACTGACTCCGAACAGATAATAACACAATCATAGTATACATACGTAGGAGTTGAATCCTGACCTAGAAGATCATATCGGACATCGTTATACGGTACAAAGTCTCGTGGGGTAACACTATACAGATATATAACTCTAGATCAGAGAAATTGCCGATAAATAATTAGCGATATATAATGTCTAATTCCCAACCTGCACCACAGAATACTGACCAATTCAATGATTTGTTGAAAAAAAAGAAGGGAACCCATCTGAAATTCTGAGTCGATCCCGGATCATCAAAATACTTCTGTCAAAGCTCAGTATCAGTTCAATAAGTAATGAATTGAATCTAATTAATGAATTGATTCGATTCGATTGGAAATGGCGAAGATCCGGGATAATTGTCCGAGTATGAAAAAGTGTATAAAAATTTACCGTATTAGTATTACGCGTTTTATACACCAGCCTGCAATAGGAATGAACGTAAGGTGAACACGGTGAACACACGGACGTATAAAACGGGATAGAAAGTTTTAGCCTTTGCGTGTTGACCGGAGTCATTATATTATACGGGAAAGGGACTAGAGGCTGCAGGTTTGCGAGTGTAAGTAACTGAGGAAATAAGAAGAGAAGAGAAAAAATAAAATAAAATAAACAAATATTAGAGAGGGATTTTGGAGCGGATCTCACGTCACGCACGCCTGGTTGGATACCAGATATTTCGAGAGTCCGGATGTGGTTTCAGAAGCGGATCCACAAGCGTAGCGATATCTTAATCCACACGGAGAAAGACCTGTTCAAATTAAGCGCCAAATTAAACTTGGATTAATTAGTCCGGATTATAATTAGACGATTAGTTACATACTCGGCGATTAAAAATAATCCAGTATATGGTTATAACTTTTGCGGATTATAAATTTCATCCATAACTAAGTAGTTAGCCTTAGTTAAGCTATTGATTAGACTAATTAATAAAATCCGGGTCAGGTGCAGCAACAGATTTGATGAAAAACGTAACGGACTTTTTTACAGAAATATTTTTCACACTAGGCTGTATATTACATTATATATACCAGCTGATCGTCAAGTCGAGACAAGACATAAAACTAATGATTATATTGCGTCAAAGGAAATGCCGCAATGTAGAAAATACATGTACCTACCTATATATGTGAAATGCATATATGGGCTGTTCAAAATTATAAACAAAGATAACATGTAGGTGGATTAATGGAACTCGGGTTACAAGTGCACAGGCGGGTTACGTAAACATATAATATATTGTTAATCGATACATATTGCTCGATATGATAAAATTAACGATTCAATCGGTTCAAGAAAAGAAGCCGAAATCTGGGTCTGAATAAAATTTTGAAAAATTTTATTCGATCATGTCTTTTCCTTTTTTATAAAATAATTATTGCCAAGTGGAAGATGAAGGTTTCACGGATCTAGAATTTTGGGGTATCCGATCTCAGACTAGAGGCAACAGATTTGAGGATTGGGAAGTCAGAGAAAAGACTGCAGATTCTTCTATTTTTTAGAATTCTCTTTTCTTTCTTTTTTCAAACACTTTATAAGTATATCTAATATAGAAACTATTTGTACACGTATATATAACAAATATGGCGACAATCTCACGAATCTATATATCTAACTAACGATCTAAATAACTGAAGACTAGCGATCCTTGAAGGCGTCCAAATATAGATTATATATATGCCTGTAACTATATGGCTAGTACGTGTATACGTATACGTATGTATAGTAGGTACCTATATAGATTTTAAATAAGACATCTTACCGATAGACAAAAGTCTTTGTCATCGTATCATGCTATTAGTAATATATATATCTGTCTAACTCGACTCTTCGGTTTATTGAAGGGCAATTTATCTGACCTCGATATGGACTGTGATCTTAGCTACTATACCTACGTATGCTTTAGTTACCGATTATGGACGATAGGTATACCTACTTAGAATCAAACGGTATCACGAATCGTTAATAAATTTTAAAAAAATTTTATAGACATTCATGTCATTCTCTTAGAATCTTCAGAGTCTAGAAGCCCAAAGCTAGGGAATGCATGATGTGTGTTACAGATCGCGTGTCTAATCGCGTAATGTGGTCATAAGGTCCATCATACGACCGTTTGGCAAAAGATCGTATCATTTTTTTCCTATATATTTGCCATTGGACATACGATATCGTGGTTACAAGCTCGAAACGATCACCCGGTATGCATGATATAGTGAATAGTTGTGCGTATATCATGTGAATAGTCGTAGGCAATATTAAAGCCTGTAATTTTCTATCACCGGTTTTGAATAGGTAGGTAATCTACAATCCTTCATCGAACCCATCAATCAGGGACTGCAGCTGCAGGCGCGGTATAAAATACAATAATTAATATCAAACCACCTACGCTACTAGCGAAGCGAAAGTAAAACATTTTTTCTACAATAATTATTGGTGTGAGCATCGAGCGCGGAACTTTTGTACAAATTATACAAGAAATATAATAGTAGCTTAATTGATTACTAGGTATTTTGGTTAATGTGAAGAAATAATTCAATTATTCCTGCGATATGGACGACGATGGATCCGCATACATTAATAATTCGCCGATCTACATGTTTTCGGAAAAAAACATTTTTTCAAAGGGTTCTACTTTTCGAAAATAATTTCAAACATGTTCGATTGTGTTGGTCACAAAATTTCCAAAGCTGTATTGGCCAATGACCAGCTATGTCAGATTTATCAAACCGTTATAAAGGTCTGAATCGAGGTGATATATACATCAAATTTGAAAGAAATGAAAAAAACGTTCCGTTATAATTGGCTCTCGTGATATATGTATCTAATGTAAATCTGCTACACATCTGTGACAGTTACGAAACTATACGCTAGATTTATAAGCTTCTTTTTTATCAGTTTGAATATCTCTAAACATGCAGACTACTGTTCGTAGTAGTTCGAGATCGCCTTTCAAATTCGCGATTTCTTATCCGTAAACAGAAATTGTTCGATATCTTAGTGATTATAACATGAAATAAAGATTAAAAAAAATCGCAAGATGATCCAAATAGAAGCAAATTGAAGCTAGTTTTTCATCGTTCGTAATTGGTCTTTGAATTTTTTTTGCACCATTTCTTCCACACTGGGATATATGGAGCTTTTTATCCAGATTTGAAATCGCGAACTCATTTATTTACGTACGATTTACAAAACGGTTTTTTTTTTTGCAGTATAAACGTCATATCATTTGATTTAATATGCCAATGGCTCTTTTTTTTCGGTGAATCGTTTAATTTTGCATAAAAGTAGGTACATTTTTTTTTTTTTTTCATTGATTATAGCCGCAAGAGCTTATATAGCGTCGTAGTTATAGCTATATAGTATATAGATAGAACGCAGTCTCTTCTCATCGATAATACGTATACTATATATTATACATACATACATATATATTTTTTTTTTCTTTCAAGTTCGAGTATATGTACTTGGGTTTCAGAATGTTGTCCGAACAAACAGCTATATAGAACCAGTGTTATAGGTATATAGGCAGGTAGGTACCTATGTATAATTTATCGCGCGGCGCACTTGGTGCGAGCTAGTTGATAAAGATGTTGAAAGTTCCATGGGGATATCATCGGCTCCGGACTTATCGAGACAAATATTTAGACGAGCTGTATATTTTTTAGTCATATGATACATAGATGCGTGCGTGTGTGTGTGTGTATTCCATACATCGATATATGTATAGGTATACATGTAAACCCCTACTCTGATTAATATTTACGGATTATCAGTCGTGCGAGTGTCGTCGCGGATCATCATTTCACATTTTTTTATGTTTTTCTTCAAATTTTCAAAAAACTTAAAAAAAAAATGAAAATATATTCACGACGATTCAACTTTTCACATTCGTTATGTTATATTTTCTTGTTAGGTACAGCTATACCTACCTATTTGAAATTGCTGGAAACGATTTACGTCTACGTTTATGTATATCAAACGCTGCTGCACTGCTGCAGCCCCGCCTATTTCACATGTCAGATTTAATTGAAAGAGTTTCTCCACGAACTTATAGCTAATATTTATGCCAAGATCTGACGAGGCTTTAGCAAATCCAAGCGAAACACTATCACCTACCTTATACCTCTTGTTCCACACAATTTAATATAACTCGTTTCTCTGCTGCAGAAAATTGCCCAAGAAGTCTTAGTCTTTTTCATGTCACACTAATTGGCTACCCTTAACTGTACCGATATCTAGTCTCGTTTCGGGATTTTTCCCTTTTACTTCTTCCAACATCATCAAGATTTAGGGAGGCTGGGTTAAAAGTCCCGAAAGGTAAAAATTCCGAATGCAAATAATGCCGATTACAAATTTTTGGAACATGTGTGTATTTCTCCGTAAGTCGAAAATTTTGAAATTTTTAGGCCAAAGCATGATGCATTTCGATTGACGAGGTTCATTTTGAGAACTTATACCTATACCTATTTCAAATTTTGACCAACAGTATATAGGTGTAGGTATGTACCTACCTACGAGTTTGTCGTGCATATATACCTATTTGCGGTACTCGAAAAGTATAGGTATATAGGTATACGTAGGTAGGTACAAAGTAAAGTTAAAAATAACCCATCGAGTACAACGACCCCGTTATAAGAATGCCCAAACCTCTTTAAGCTTTAAATCCACTGTTTAAAACGTACCTATACCTATACACCTGACCTGATGCTATCACGTGTATAGTAGCAAAGGGTTGATTAACTAAACGCGCTATGAATTAGCGAAATAAATTCACACGAAATAATTAACGTGAAAAGAGTAATAATCTTCGAATCTACATATACATATATATATATCGCACAAAATAAAATTTCTCATCTCGAAATTATGCGATGAATGAAATTTTTCAAGGAATTGGTATTATAGAAGACAATCATCTTTTCACATCGTCATTTATTCAAATAGTTTAATATAATGTTTAATAAAATGATATTCAATTCCGTAATTATAATAATATCTCACCAATTTATTCCTGTAGTCATCTGCAGTTGTTGTTCCAACATGGGGCGAAGTAGCACTTCGTCGAAATGGTTTCAAGCCCCTAGGTGGGACAGTAGTGGTTTGCATTTTTTTTATTTTGTTTGTCCACTTTTGTTAAAATATTAATAAAATAATATATATTTTATTCTTCCTTGTTATTTATCTATATTTCATTACATTTATCACAATAATTATTATTATATCACCCATATATAACTCAATAATTAAAATATACTTCAAATGTTCAATTTGGAAAAAAAAAGGAAATTTTTTTTTTTAGGGATTTGAATTTTATGTATACTATACTATAAATTCTATACGAATAATCTCTTCATCCAATAAGTATCTATATATACATAGTATTTATATATACGTACGTATATATAAACACATATATATTGTATATACAATAATTAACTATATATATATATGTATATATGTATTATATAGAAGCGCGGATGAAATGCGCAGTATCGAAAAAATCTACACTATACACGTGCGCGCGCGTATATAACATATATATGTACACACGTTATACATGTGTATATACACAAGTACGTATATACCTACAATATGGACACATTCACTGAATCACTATAGAGCTCCTCGCGCACGAGATTATACAGTATACGTAGTCCTATTAGATCGAAACTTCGAACGACGATGATGTTGTACATACGTATACATTGCAGTAGATGTATAAATGATTTGAAATAAATCCGCGTGATTATCGAGTGTTTAATATCATCGATGCATAAATGATAGTTTTTTTATTTAAAGATGTATATAGTATGTATATTATGGTATGAGATTAACAGATTGAAATCCGCAAAGTTTTAAATAAATAACGAATTTAAATACCTTTAGAAATGTCAAATAAACCGAAAGCGACCGGGACTGCAGGAATCCGGCATGGCGTCGCGGCCTGCACTAAGCCAGACAGCCGCGTGGGACGAGGTGGGGGTAAACCGTAGCTTAAGACTGGAAGGGGGCAATGTTATTCGAGATTAGAATGTTTAGACATTTTTCATTTACCTCAGCGCGCCCACCTGCATGCGATATAACGCGATTTTATATATTTTAACATCATTTTTCTATACATATATATACTCGCTTTTCTTGCCCTTTAATTCCATATATCTTTACGATGCAATGAACATGTTATATGCACGTCAAAATGTATCTGAACACATATAAGAAAATTGAATGATTTATTAACCGTTTTATAAATTTTTTATCATTTTTACAATCAAATTCTACATCATTTTTTAATTTTTTTCATTTTTTATTCTACACTTGTGTCTTATAGTACAACAGATGATAATTATTCTATACCTTGAGCACAACATACGCATATGCAGCGATCTGTTCAAACATCGTCACAGCACTTCGAATTGAAAAAAAAAATTTTTTGGCCGAAGAAAATTTTCACCGTTTAAACTGGTTATTGGTTTATATGGTATAAGCTTGAGGAGGAAGGTGAAAAATCCAGCTTGTGAATTGCAGCAGTAGCTCGTAAACGTGCGTAGAATTAGCATAGAGAGAAAGGAGTGCAGTAGTATGTATGTATGGTACCTATACGGCGGAAATGCCTGCAACGAGAGAAGCGCGTTGAATATTTTGGTTCTACGTGTTAGCTGTTCTTCAAGGGCCGTGACAAACCCCGCATTTCAGTTCCAGGACAGAAATATATTGTGCCATGACATGACATGCCATCCCGTGCCATATGCCAGGCTAGAATAACAACCGAGTTGGTTTGAGAATGACAAAAGGTGAATTCATAACCAACTGCAGCCGGACTTTCTGCAGAGACACGTGCCTCTCTCTCCCCTCATCCTTAAAGATGAGGAAAATTTCGCCGAAAAATGACATATGTACAATACAGCGAGAGGTATATCGTAAGCGATTCCGTATTCCGTATGAGGGTCACATTTTAATGAACGAATATAAATCATCGCATACTATGTATAGTGGGTATATGAAATTCCCAAAAAAATTATCCGAAAGGGAGGAAAAATTTTGCACTTTTCTTCATTCTCGTTGATTATACTGTTCTGTTCAGCACAATGAAGTAATCGCGAAAAAGTAGTTTTAGGGATTTTTCTTTTTTTTTTTGTTTCTCTTTCCTACAGATTGATTTAGGTGTTCCCATTTTTCAATCACGATAATGAACATACAGAATAGTATATTGTGCATCTAGGGAGGAAAGCAGGTTTTTGCTCACAAGCTCGGAGCTTGCTGCCCGAGTCGGTTTGCGCTCCCGAGGTGTGTCAAATCGCTGCCCGAGCTGGAAGGGGGGAGAGACGAGGCGAGCCGAAGGACTTTCCACACGGTCTTTCCTCCCAAGGGACGCAAAGCTTCTTTTTGCTCCCTCTCTGTCGGGAGCGAAATAGGCCTTTCCGTTCATGTGTGAAGAAAAATAGTATTTATGTGGCTATTCTGAAGCACCATATCGTATAGCACGTAATAAAGTCATTATGTTACATGCATGTACATATATATGACCTATAATATGTATAATACACTCTGAGCGTATGCATATTGAAGTTTTTATGCAAAAGAAGTAATCTGCTGGTATGGGTGTATCTCGTAGTCATATTTACCCATGCAGCTACGACATTGCAGAAATAATTTTTAATCGTAATAACTGTGTTTACACATATACCTGGTGGAGGCAATAACGATATAAGGTCAGTGTCATCTGCACAATCGCTAATTGGCTTAACGACGTATCGTCGTAATAAAGTACAGAGAATTATTTTCGCATTAACAACTTTGCAAGGATATTATTCCATACATATCGCATAAATCATACACATCCTGGACAGTTTTTAAACTGCAATTCATTTTTCATTTTCGTCATTAGACGTAAAGAATATTCACTAGAAATATATTTCGTAAATAAAATCAGAAAATCGTTTGACTTCTAGGGTCCCTTTCCGAAATGAAATTGGGATCTGTAATTTTCCGTCAAATAAACGGCGAAAAAACGTCGTAATGAGATAGTGACGACACGTTAATCAAACATAATCAATTTTAGAATTTTCACGGAAAATTTGTTGTTATACTTCTTCAGTTCATCTAACTGAGGTCCTTTGTACTCCAAAACGTGGTTTTGGCACAAGTATGACTTTCATGGTCCGAAATTCCCTGACATATTGACTCACCTAATCGGTCCCGAATTTCATTCGAATTTGATCATTATATGTTTCGCGAACGATGCAGTATTCCTCAACGTGCATAATACGTCAGTGCGCAGAAACTTCGCATTTAGAAATATCCAGGTTGTCAAGTGCGCACGTACCGTAGATATTGTATCATTACACATGCATGTACTTGATATGCTGTCGAAGCGTTATGATTGCGTAATTATTCCGGTGAATTATCTCACTAGACTGCCACACAGACGAAACCGGAACTCAAATTCCCTTCAAAACATGTTTTTCAATCCTTATTCCTTGCACTCCTTTTTTTTCGCCTACATAATATTCCCCGTATCGCAGGTGTCCGAATCAGGCAAATACTCCACATAAGATTTATTGACATGGAATTGTCTCCTCGAATATCCTTTAATCTGATCTACTATACCGCGGAAGAGGTTCTTCACATGGATTGATCCTACAGGATAAAAATGAACAAAAACGAAACGTTACTTTGCATCCGCTGCACAAGAGCCCAAATTAATCACTCAGAGCTGATCAGATCAATTCGATTATGCCATTGAATTCTGTATTTCCATAAAATGATTCATTCGATTGAGAAACTTTTTGCAATATTGCGAAAAAATATAAACCGTCGGCGTATCTGCATACGTGAAACTTATCGGTTCATCAAAATCTCGTGATTAATTGGTGCCGTTTCAAGTAACTGTGCGAGGTATTGGTAATTGTCAAAGAACTTACTATTCATGAATCATGATATTGACTTGCAAAGTTAATATTTCACTGTTTCAGTAGCGAAATGTCAATGCTAGGGATTGGTCGGCATATTTCCGACGTACAGTGTTCACAGAAACAAAACGACTCATATTCCATGTATGTATAAATTTACCTCTTTCACTATTTATTTTGTACTCCAATACTCGCATGTACCTTTTTTCTGAATGACATCTAATTCATTTAAATTTACTTCCGTTTCTATAAGCTTTTCCCAAATTTTTGAATAATTAGTACAAGACGGCATGCATGATGAAAATCAGGCATAAAAGAAAAAAAAAACGAATAAAGTCTAAGATCTTGGATTTGCGCCATTTTCATACCAAGAATCTGAATAAAGTTGATCGTTGCTCATGTATCTAGGTAAACGGATGGAAATTATGCGAGACTCCATCGTGAGTTGGCAATAGGCAAGAGGTGAGAGGTAAGAGGTAAGAGGTAAGAGGAGAGTGCAGTCATATATGCCCGAGAAAGAGTACCGGGAGACAATGGTCTGTATAGTACCTTGACCTGACTGTAACAAAGTCCTCGAAATACATATGGCGTTCATTTTTCATCTTAGGTATCTTATTGTTAGAGCAGAGAATATTACACTTGTCATATACGACATATTTCCTATAGCCTGCACCGAGAAACCATCGTAACTCATTTTATCCACAATTATTAATATAAACATATGAGATAACTAGCGGTGATCAATTTACAAGGTCAAATGAAAGGACGACGACGAGGATTCTTCAGGATCGAGGTAAAAAGAGAAAAGAAAAAAAAATACATTTATAGAAAATTACGAAACATTCCCATACGACATACGTATTATAGTACCTAGATATACCTTTTCATCGCATGTACTGTACCACGCATATGTGTGTATGTATGTATGCATATTGGATCATTAGAGTAAAACAGTTTGCATTATTAATTACATCAAGGTCTATGATGTTAACGATTAATTAATTAGCTCTACCGCCGCAAAGAGTGTGATATCTCGCTGCGCCGAACAGAGTAATGAAAGATCGTAATTAGGAATCGGTATGGTTGTTAAAATATCTTAAAACCTAATATTTTTATAGAGCTTGAAATATATTCCAATATTTCGTAATCCATGGATTAATGATGTGCTATACGGCTCTCTCTCTCTCTATTTATTGTTACGTAATTTATATCTGAAGCGTAACCTGGGATCAAGTCTTAAAGCGTAACTAATCGTTTGGATAGCGATGACCCAGCTGACCACCTCAAGCTGTATTGTAATGTCATTTTCAGAATAGTTAGTATATAGAAATGGGATAATTAACAGGTGTCCGATTCGTGCTCCTAATAGCATTGCAATTACAGTTATTACCTTAGTTATACCTACCGTCGACTGTATAGCTGAACGAACGCCCGCACACATCGGGCTAATATAAGCTGCGGCACTCCTATGTATCGCAGGATTCATATGTACCTATAAGTATTCTCTGATTGTTAAATCGCCTTTGGCCAGTATACAGTTAAAATATATGTAATTATTGTATCCCATAAGGAAAAACGTCGAGAAGATAATAAAAAATTAATGAAGTAATATAACTCGAATATATATATAGGTACGTATATACCTACATATAACATGTATACGGTGTGTTAGAAATGCGCACACGCAGGATAAAGTGAGCGAACATCGACCGGAGCTTCTTCCATCGTAGGCGTTTAAAGTTTTTTCCAAATTTCGTGAGTTATCGGTATTTGGTACAAAAAAAATCTATCGATTCTCACATTTCACGCTAAAGTCTATAAGGTTTCGCGAATTCAAACTACGTTTGAAATTCAAGCATCTAAAAAAAATTGTCATGGAGTTGGTCATTTTGGAGCAACGAAATGTTGAGAAAAAAAAAAATGTTTGAAACCTGGTAGTCCGTATTCACTAAATTTATCCTGAGTACGTGAAATAAAGGCTATCGGAATACAATATGGGATCTTATTTACGTTTTCTTAGATGAACACGTGTTTTCAACCGAATTTTCGAAAAACCATGTAGGTACATCCGCCTATATTCGGCTGGTCCAGTTCACAGATCTTTGTGAGTCGCATGACAAAGTGTGAGCTGTCAGTCCGGCTGAGATCGTGTCTTATGTATTAATAGTGGGCGTAAAGTTGCGAAAGAGAACCCAAAGGCTGGTTATTATGATTTTTTACTGAGCAAACCAACACCGGGTTTCGAAATTCATTCAAAGACATATAGTACGCTTGCTAGAGTGCAAAGCAAACGCCGCACAGTCTATATGAATTACAACCGTGTCAAGGGTTATCGGTTTCTCTCTTTAATCTGTTATTAATCTCTCACGTCTTTAAATAATATAAAAAATAAAATAAAAAAATAAAAATTCTCAAGTCTCTAGTGTTGAAACAGGATCACCTTTCAAACGATTGTAACAAATTTCTTAATTCTTGGACCAAACTTGTTGGGACTGTATAACATGCCGTAATGATCGTTCGATTCCAAGACTTGCTTTTACACTTTTAAATTTCGGCTCATCGATTGAACAGCGTTTACTCAATCTTGTCGAACAGTAAGAAGGTAAGAGGGTGCGCATAGAGTGAAATTTCTTGATCCCAAATCAATCAATTATTCAAATTTCTGTTCTTCTGAAGTCATAGAATGTTCATAAATGAGAAATTTGAAAACCCATCTGACTCCTGAAGACAATGCATATCGTGCTGATCATATCGCACATATATACGTATACGTGATGCTTCGCGGATTCCTCAGTTCAGTCCTTATCGGGTCTTCTCCGAGCTTCAGAGTGCAGCGCCTGAGGCATGTATAAGGACATGTATGACCTTTATTCGCGCAATTATTTTTTTTCTCATTTTTGAGAGCATACTGCGTACCTACATACTACGACCTCTCGCCCCTGAGGCAGCCTCCTGTTTGACAATCTTTATATGCAAATAAAGTACCTTTACACACAATCGTATGCCTACATCATCAAGTTGCACGTATAACGCCTTGCCCGCAAGATATGTGGTATAATTCCAGCATATGAAACGGGACTCGAAAGTTCTCCAGACCTGCAGGACAACATCTCCTGATTGCTGATGCCATTTCAAGTTTGATGTCATATCAGAGTATACGCGCTGTTCGCACTCGCATACATAACATATTTCCATAATGTAATCCGCGTATTGAAAATGTCAATTATTTTATTCCGCTGTCAACTCGTCAATAACTATTGTCCAGACTCTCATATGTATACATATATACGTATATATATGATGGGGCGAGGAAGAGAATAGTTCTACAGATATTGTAGTAGGTGTCTGACTTTTAGACACTAATTTATTCGTACTATTATTATTTATTCATTCAACACGGACAGTTTTGGTTCTTATTTTTTTTTTTTCACATTTTTCTCAGTCTCAAAAATGTCGTAGACATGTAGTACCTACATATACATATAGGTATTCAAATATTGCGTTAACAGTACGTAGTACTCTACTGACGTGTGGTAATGAGGTTGCCCAATATATATATGATTCGATGCATGCAAACGCATATAAATATAGTTTTTTTCTTTTTTTCTTAAGTGGATGTCGACAAACGTGCCTCAGACATACAATGGTGAATTTATTCTATTGATAATCGACAGATCTCACTTTTTACTACTACCGTTACGAAGTGAGAATTCTATGCATATCGATAAACACACATAGGTATAATATTGTACTTGGACCTATTATAACATATGTGAAAGTAACGGTAAATGCTGAACGTAGGTAGGTACTATACATACGATACAAACGTGTCCAGTTTCTTATTCTACCTACCGCCTAGAATCTAGATGCGCATTGCACAGCCCGGGGGGCCGTTTTTATGCCTTCAATAAAAGCTCAGAAAATCTGATGCTCAATGACAGGAATCGTGAGTACATACACATATGTCAGCGTTATAATCCGTACAATGGTAGGTATACGCATAAATTAAGCGAACACCTGGACCACGGAATGATCAGCACCTTACGATTTAATGCCGAGAAGAATTCAGGAAAGATTGCTTCATCGGTTCTCACTTGTTCGATCATTAAGCCTGATAACTTGTATCAGAAATCATTCGAAATTTTATTCACTTTGCCAGAATGAGTGATTGTCCTAAAGTGCAGGTCGCATCCTGAATCAAAACTTTTTTTTTTTAATTGGAGAAGAGAATTAGAGCGAAGAATGAAATTCAACGAAATCGTTATATGGCTGCCCGGAAATTACATTGATCTAGGATATTACCTCGAAATTTGTCAAAGTTTGGATTATTATATCTATGCAACAATAGGCGGCAGGATCCATAAAATCTCAAATAATTTTCAATCGATATAAATTGATTTCAACAACCACGTTCAGAGTCTGGAATAAAAAATCATCGATTCATTGTATTCAGATCCGAGACGACGATTAGCCTGGATAATTATCGATGCAATTAGATAAGTGGGTACTTGTGAACGTGTTCGATTTTTACCAATCAAATAATTGCCACGAATAAAGGTAACGGTAGACGGTATTTTTTTTTGTCTATTTTTTTCAATCTTTAGACCCGAAAACCACTTAAGATTTTGATCTTAAATGTATGTTTGGGCAATCTAGTAGATCTTTTTGCTAATAAGTAATAATCAACGACTGATTTGTCCGACGTTATATATTTGCGGTACCGATCGCATCGCTTCCGTGGGTCTGGTTTTCGGGTTTTTCCCCGTTAAAAGAACACCTTGAGATTTTTCATAATCTATTCTAATTATGCGGTGTATGATTATCTAATCAAAACAATTACCGACGATTTAGGATTAGTTGTACCAAATAAATAATCAATTCTTCTTATCATTAAATTGGAGAAAAAAAAGGAACATGAAATCACTAATAATGATAAAAGCTCGATTTATTATACACCTCTCATACACGTGTAAAAAAAAGGAAAAAAAAAAAAAAACTAATGTGTTGAACAACTTTCAAGTTTTACTATCGTGTAACAAACATTGCAATAATCTATTCGCTTATCTTTATTCTCATTGGATAGAACTCAATAAATATCCGAGTCAAGTATTATACATATAAATATATATATATATTATATACATATGTACATCAGATATAATATAAAACTGTAATTATCGACCATTATGCGATATTTCTTTTAGTGTCATAAGGCAATCAGTCGGAGCAGCAGCCGACAGAGGAAATCCCTGGCAAAGTGCAGTAGAACGGGGCATGAAAAGTGTATAATTATCTCTTCGAGGCAATTAGAGTTCAAAAAAGTAGAGGAAATTGGGTAAACAATGTTCAAAGTACTTTAGCAGCACTTCGTCACAATCAACGACGAATAGAGTGATTATATAACAAGAGTGGGCATACCTATACGTGTGTATATACGTATGTACACACGTAAAAATATGTATTAAAATTTCCGCAATTATCTCACGCTCGATGCTCACCTCGACTCGATTATATTTAACAACGTTCGCAGATTTAATTTGCGGCCATTCCGCAGGATAAGAATAAACAATTTATTTTATCGTCTGGAGAGGCTTTTGGATGAACCAAATGGGCTTGAAACGTTATGCATCCTCTTTGCAACACCTCTGTCTGACCGTTTAGAGTCAATTAATTATTCAATTGCCGTAAGAATGAATGTGCTGATGGTGTCTTAGAAGCTATATTCCCTGATTTTGCACTCATACTAAAGTTGTACTTAGAATTATTTATAGCAGGTGTAATAAGGTACTGCAGATACTTTCACACTACGAAATAGGTATATCTTATTTCGCAAACGATTGCGTAAGGGGGATTATTGATAATTATTAATTACAATGTGCGAACTGAACGTTCGATAAGTGGGGAAAGAAAATAGCTATTATAAAGTTCAACGCGAGCTACTTATGGCGAGCGAATTTTCTAGCAGATAAATAGCGAGACCTAGTTGTGCGTGATTAGTTGGCATTAGTATATCGCCTTTTTTGGAATAATTAAGCAATCAACGAACCACTCGAGCCGTGCTTTAGCCTTAATTGCGCCTTCAAATAGACTGGTCATATTATGTACACTTACAGGCATATTCATTCGCGCACGTGATGTACACCTAGTACGCTGTATGAATTGTTTATTAAATTTCGAGTGTTTTTGAAAATGAACGTATTAGGGTGGTCCTTGATTCGGTCATATTCGAATTCCAATTCTCTCATGAGCCAGAACGTCTCCAAATGTATACAAAAAAAAAAGAGGAGTGTACCAAGTTTCAGATTTTCCGAAACTATACTTTTGATTTTATTTTTCAAATCGTGTTTTATTGAAATTAAAAAATTCTAAGGCTTTGGGGCGGCGGTTCAAATTGAGATAGGAACCTGGGGTTTTGGGTACATTTTTTTCCATATATTCGGAGACATCTTGGCCCATGAGAGCATTGAAATTCTGAAATGACCAAATTACAGACCACCCCAATAATGTATACAGGTACAAACTCTTTGAACGGATTCAACGCGGTAATGAAGTATTTAAACAATGCATAAGTATTTCAAGTATTTATAGGCTCGGGTGTAAATTGAACCGACAATAAGCGACTGTGTAGTTATAGAAGTGAATAGTTATACTAGACAGCAAAACCATTAGTTTTACAAAATAACTATAGCTAAGTTATTCTCGGAGTTACGCCAAGGCTGTGTGCTCGTTTCAACCTTAATTGCGTTATTATAAAAGTTATAATATATCGGAAGAAGAAGCTTTCGAATGAAATTGATGCAGTATTATTCCAACGTGTATACAACTAGCCTTTTCCTTATAAACTGAAATAACTATTCGAACATTCCATATGTACCTATATAACAAAATTGATTCAAATTACATTCTCAAAATGTTGTAATAAATCGTTCACGTGTCTTTCATCAAATAATGTCAAATCTTATTATATTCTTCGATCTATTTCTCATAGATCTTGAAAATAATTTTTTTTTTTTTTTTTTTCAAATCGCTGCTACGCGGTGTAAAAAAAAGTTTACACGAGTTTCCCCTTTTTTTTTTCTCTAATTGTCTGACGGTAGGCAATATCGACTACATGCCCTAACGGGTGATAAGTCCAAGGAAGAAGAAGAAGAAGAAGACGGTAGGCAATACTCGCATGTAGTACGTGTTGCAGTCGGCAAGTCGTTGGCCAAAGTGGGCGAAGTGCTTTGATCATGGTGCTGCCATCTCGTACAACCGGTTAAAACTATTAAGCTTCTATTGCATTATTGGCGGAAGGCCAATTGATTTCAAGTTCAGTTCATCTGTTGGCTGTTAAACAGAGAATAAAAATATTCAATAGTACTATGCGGTACCAGTGACTAGCCTTTGTCATTTTTATAACATGAATGTACGAATCGGCAACGATTTATATTGCCTATATACCCTGAATTTATCTTCCAACTATAATCGGGATCTTTTTATGCGTATTACAAGGTCGATGGATACGTAAGAATCGAGAATCAACGCATTTTCATACCTCGCATATATAATATGAGCTAAAAACACGATTATCACGTTTTTTTGCCTTTATATTCTAGATACGATCTAATAATCAGCGATTCTTCTTGGATTCTGATACAAGAATCGAAGAGATTAATTTTGTAAAAAAAAAGAGAAATAAAAAATAACGAAAACGGAACGCAATTCGTTGAGTATGAACAATTAGCAATGACTGATCATCTTGTAATTAAATGAGCTTATGAAAATGATGAAATTATTTATTTTTTTTCAAATTTTTATCTCCTATAGATTAATATCACAGCGTTAAAAGTCGGTTAAGTAATCGCGGAGAAAACCGATCGTAGAAGCAATCAAAAGGCCTCAATTTGCGCGGTAGACGCGTGAATATATAATAATTGCCATAACTAATCGTTGTATTTTTTTTTTTTTGCTGCGATAGCCAAGGGTATGGGAGGCGGACCAGGCTTGACCCATACTGGCCATAGTTAAAGCCCAAAGGCTCCAGGGTAAAAATTCCAAAGATCAGGAAACAAAGAAAATTCCTGTCGTGGCCTCGATTTCAGGTTTTATACATAGTGGTTTCGCCTTTGCCTTTGCCTTTGCTTTTGCTTTTGCCTTTGCCTTTGCCTTTGCTTGGCCCATGATTCCTGCATGGGAACCTGGGACTATAACATGTATACGTAACCTGGCGAGTCGCGAATAAAGAAGTCGCGGTATGTATGCTGTGTGAGAATACTTGAATACATACATATATACATAGTTATATGCGTGTATAGTCATTCCGCGAGGATCTTTGAACGGTAAAAAGTCACTCTTGCGGATTCTTGTTTCGGCATATATAATTGAGAATGATAAAATAAAATTCTTTAAGAGACTAAATGCCACGTGATTTTTATGTGACTTATTCAATCCTGGCTAAACCATGGTCAAATTTAGGAACACGTGTAGGTATATATCAAGTTTCGTAATCGTTGTAACAAAAACGTGTTTCTATAACAGTCTAGGAATAGCTATTAGGTATACCATGCCTCGAGAATCGTATACATATATATATATATATATATATATATATATATGAATTAAATTAACTATAAATTAGATCAGTGACAGAAAAATTTCGAGGCCTTTCTTCTCAATCTGATGAAAAGTTTTTTTTCTTCTTCAACTTCATCTACCTATTGCAGTCCATCGCGATTCTAAACTTTGAATTGAATTTCAAAAGTCGAAACACTTGCTGCACACATGAGGAAAACTTTCTACTTAAATACTTGAAGTCAAATACTTCAAATTCCGCAAAGTATGTAACTGCATGTAATAATTGTGTAAAAAATTATGCAACGTGTTCTATTCGGTATGATTTTCTTACCTTTTTGTGCTTCGCGCAGCAGTGGGTGTTACCCATAATTCCTTGATTCCTTTAATCGTTTATAAGGATTGGATAAGAAGTCACTGCACTTTGCACTCACCGCAGTTTCCTCTCGTTTGAAGAACCATTTCTGATTTGTTCTTTTCTTTGTTTTTAAAAATCACAATTTCATCAAATCAATCATTTCCTCCAAAATTCTAATGTGAGAGTAAGTATAATAATCTAAACGTAGATATATACGACAACTATACGTACACGCGTGCTTGTACACACATATGTATAATACGTTACGTATGTACCAATATACAGGTGCGTACGCGCTTTCACCTGACAAATATAATTCCCGATGAAAATTCTACGCGAAAACTTGTTCACCGAATTCCGAAAATGATTTTCTTCATTATTATTCTTTTGCCCGATTCTGCACTCTCGTTTATAAGAATTTTACCGAACGTTATTCGAAGCAACGCGAGAGTATAATACATAGATACTATATAATCATATTCGTATCTAATTCCTATATGTAATCGGATTTATCATAATGTTGTTTTTCTTCTTTTTTCTTAATCAACCGCTCAATCGTTGAAATGTTGAGATGTTCTTTATTTTCTCTCATACGTTATCCCCATCACAGATACGAGTGACCTACTGTAGTTAAACGATAGATATACGCAAAAAAAAAGAAAAAAAAAAAAAAAGAAAAAAAGGAACGTACACCTTGAACCTTATAGCCTCCAGCTGAAACCATGTGTAGGTAAGATTTAAAAAATAATGGTTTACGGTATAAGAGTACGTGGACATTCTTATCGCGTTCGAGAATAACGCTATGAATAGAAAAAATTGGATAAAGTGGTCATCGTCGAGGATAGTCTGGCCGAGGAACGGAGTTTGTCGAATATTTTCGGTCGTGATATACCAGCGCAACTAGCCGCGGTGATATCATTACGCGGTATTCTCAAACTGGCCTAGTGACTAATAAATTGACGAGAGTTTTATCGAAGCTGTTCGAAAATTTAACAAGCTTTAATTAATTGCACGGCCTGTCGCAGATTCCCGCGCGATTATCAAATATATTATAGATTTTCCCATAAGAAGAGCGAAGCGATGAAAAAATAAAAAATAAAATATACACCCGCTTCTGCACTGACGAGGAAAATATCACCGCAGCTAATTACGGGCAGAAATAATGTAGCCACACTTCGTACTATCGACTGATAATTTTTAAACTATTGAAAGTATTTTTAAACCGCGAACCGCGAACCGCGACTGCGGCTGCTGCTGCATTTCGCGAGTGTCGATCAAGGAATAATAAAATCGCGTTTA
This sequence comes from Tenthredo livida, assembly GCA_963992785.1. Taxonomy (NCBI): domain Eukaryota; kingdom Metazoa; phylum Arthropoda; class Insecta; order Hymenoptera; family Tenthredinidae; genus Tenthredo; species Tenthredo livida. Next base: position 11,189,023 of record OZ023073.1, read on the forward strand.
TAAGAAGGGAATTAGCAAGACCGCACACTCGAAAGCAACGCGAACGTGAAATGAAGCCAGAAGACTGCAGCGTTAGGACGTTGAAGAGACAGGCTGACAGTAATGCGAAAGCTAGACAAGATTAGCGTCGAAAGATCATATGCTGCTCGCGGACTAGCTGAAGCTAAACGAAGTTCAACCATTTCGCGCCATTTCTGCTTCTTCTTCTTCTTCTTCTTTTTTCTTGAATCCTAACTCGATTTCTTATTATTGAAATTACGATACCGTACGATCATCACCTCAGGTCTTAGTGTCGTTCGATATTGATTTGCCATTCGTATATCTCACTGTATAAATATCTCAAGATTATAAGTCGAACAGATATATGGACGTGTAATAAATTATATGCCGAATCGATTATCGTTTTAATTCTAATTTCACAACACAAAACGGACTTTGAATTGAGGAACTTGCGATCAAATCCAAAAATAAAAATAAAAAAACAAGTTCGTTTTCATTATTGCTAAAATATTTTAAAAAATTTACCCAAACTACAAGCTCATATATAAGCAGCACTATGTAACTCGCAATTATTATTACTCAAACTTCGAGAGTTACCGATTCTCCGGCCTGGTCGCCACTCACTGTTTTATTTCTCGCAATTACGTCACTTTCGACACCTATGCTATGTATGTACGCGGCTAATAGCTCGAGACATAGGTAGTTACTAGTTAGACATGTCCAGTCAATCAAACAAAGTTCGGAAATTCGCGCGCGAATTCACGTCTATATCGTATAGACGTAATAATTCGCGGTAGCCAAATACTCGCGGGGAAAAAATATACGTTATACCCGGCGCGGCGGGGTCATAATGTGTATATATACTGTATTTAATTATATGTATCATTCGTCACGTGGGATATATTTCTAGTATACCTAGTGACTATGGTCCTGCCCGATCGCGACTAACCACTGTCTGGACTGCGCACATGCTTGGCGTAAACATTGCGCGTTACGTCATTACGCGAATCGCGATGTGCTCGCTATACTATGTATACAAATGATATACCAATGGGCAATAATAAAATATATGTGTGTACATATGCTACGTGGAGGTAGTGACCACGGCCAAAAATTTATAGTGTTCCAAAAAAATTATCATTTCATTTATTTGTCCGGACCTCCCACACCGTCGAATAACGAACTTTGCCATAGGGCAACGCTGGCATTCGAGTCTGAGAGGTGAATTATCACCTAATAGAATTGAAGGTTTTCCCGTTCAATTAGCACTGGAAAAATTAACATCTGAAGAAAATTGGTTCAAGGAATTCTCTCGTAGCCCCAATGGCTCGAGTTTTGCGGTGGTGCTTCGCTTGGGTAGAAAATATTTCCCGAAATTGAAATTTTTCTTCTCAAAATTCTTTTCAATATTGTCCGGAAATTTCTACGACGATTAGCGGTGTCATCAGTATATTTATCGCTGATCACAACTATCCAATTAATTACAAAACTGATCAGTTAATCTGCGTAGTGATCAGTCAATCGGTTATCGCTGATCAGTTCTACGCGAAACGATCATCAAACAGCACGTGTCTGTGTGATTTTTCATGACATATTACAATGCCACCGCGTCGTTGGTTGATGAAAAAAACTAATGATATAATTGGGCAAAGGCTGAACTGTATCAAAGATTCGAAATACATGATATGAAAACTTCAGGATCATGCACAGGCTCATTTTGAAAGAGTGAAATGCTCATTGGTACAAATTTTGTCCAAAACGTGCATATGACTTTTTCCCAGAATAATTTGTCTGATTATTTTGTATTGATTATTTTTTTGATAGAACTTTCAGTCTCTCTGTAAAATGTCGATATCTACGAGATGCTGATCACATGCCAATGGTCTTTGAATTGACCAGTTTAAAATCTCCATGTAATCATAGTGGGCGTAAGTGATCCATGTCAAATAAAATCATATGCTTGTATCACCTCAACTATGTATTCGATCAGTTTAATCATCGACCACGGCCCCTCCAGCGAATACAATATACATCCCATTAATGCTATTCACATAAGTATATACATGTACATACATACGGAAATATGTAAATTTATTCGACCACCAACTGCGTGAGTCGATGTCTCACTTGCAATTGGGACTCTGATGTGGTCGATCTTTGTGTTATCGTTACAGACTTTTGTATCTTTGTGTGCAAATTGAGTATATATACAATAGGGTGGTCCCTAATTCGGCATATTCGAATTTCAATCCTCACATGGACCAGAACGTCTCGGAAGTTACACAAAAAATATAGTCAAAACCCCAGGTTCCTATTTCAATTCTACGTACTGCCCCGAAGCCTTTGGACCATTCGGGACCACCTCGATATAAAATATGCTATATGATGCTGTTATACATATTGATGGAAAATTATTGGCGACTTTAGTCACTCAATGATGTATCGCATCGCGTTAGCTTAAGATCAGCAGATCTGTCCAGAGTTCAAGAGTTTATCTCCGCATGGCGAGTATATGACTCATCTCACTCACCTGGATTTTTAACCAAGGTATGAAACCACAGTTATATCACTCGGTATAAATATATGAATGATTCATTGATGGTTAAAAGCATATACAATAAACAACCGGAGGCGAATACCTACTGATCCACGTGACACGATTATACAACTTTCGAAAACTTTACGTTGAGACTTATTTTTATCGAAAAATCTCTCTGAAGCCAGAGACCCGAAATTATCATGTGTGTAAACCAGACCTTGACTTTGAATGGATGTTTTTTTCTATTCTTCATCATTACTGCTTCACAATCAATGACGATTCGTTCCTGTTAGTCGCTCAGTTACATACAGGTTGATTCGTTAACTCACCTTCCGCGATATGTGCCCTCCTCTTTTGCAAGATCTACCATTTTTGACTCGTTGAATTATCCGTCTAGAACTTGCATCTCGTGCTGTCTTTTTCGCCGCTGCATCAGCCATCTCTGACACGAGCGATGTCTTTAATGGATATTTTACTGCCAGAGATAATGAGAATGTGAATTATAATAAAAATTGTATCAAATGTATTTTAACGTCGGATCACTGGCACCACTCTCTATCACGTACATACACGACACTCGTTTCATTATTGATTACCATTATATTACGTATGATTATAATTCTTTATCCACTGTCTGCACGAAGGTCACAAGCAAAATGCTGGTTTTTAATAAAATGCATGGATACTCTTCACCTCGGACAACCCACGCAATTCTAGATTCCGTATTCTCGCGTCGAGCTATATTTTTCTTCAATTTTCCAACCCACCTGTTAGGCTGTTATACATGGATTTGCTTCGTCACTGCATTTTCGAGAGTCCGACAAACCGTTCCTCACGATTTCAGTAGTCGGTAGTTCGAATCGGAATTGGTGATTAGTTTATGTTTTATACGCATCATGGTGAGTATTAAACGGAAATGAAGCAGATATGTAGGTATTTGTAGTTGATTAATGAACTGATTCAATTAACGCATTTAATATATATTAAAATCAATCAACACCGGGATGAAGCTCAGCACAGACTTCAAACGCTACCGCAACTAAGAATCACGTCGCACTGACCAAGTTGACACAGTTTAGAGTTCGTACGAGTTATGCAACCTTAATTGATTAAACAGCCACGCGATGTATGATAACGAGTGTAGTAAAAATCAACTTCTCATTTCATTAGATTCAATGAATTCCTCGATAAGACCACAAGTACCCAACTTATTATTTATAAACGATGTAATCATAATCATGCAGCAAAGTATACGGTGATTGGAAGTATAACACACTTCGTTTTTCAAATACGGGAATTTCATGGCTGAAATTATTATCAACGCAGAACTCACTTACGTGATTGATAAGAAAGTTGGACAAGATTAGCCTCCGGCAAAATACACAAATTAATAAACAAACTTTTATCTCTAAAGAAATGAAAATTATGAAAAAAGAGAAAGAGGATAAAGTATGCGTAGGTACCCTGGTACCACATGATAATTCCTCAAAATGATTTTTAATAAAACAACTTCATTGTTTAGGTATTCTATCACATTTTTCGATTTCTTATTGCAGATAAGAGAGATTCTTTAAATTTTTTGAGAAATAAGAAATTTCATTAATCTTGAAAACCCGATTCTGCGATGTAATGTTGATTTTCAATTAAAGAACAATCGCCAATGGGTGTGATCTGTAATTTAATAAAACGCGGGCTCATAGGCTGCTTTACAGACTTTTTTATTACTCCGAAATGAGAATATTAGTATACAGTGCGATATGAGTGCATACAAAATTTTACGTCATACAAGTCTGAAAATGGGGATTTTCGTCCATCATCACACTGCGTGAAGTAAAATAATGAAACTGTGATCTCACAGATGTATTCGAATTTTCAGAAATGAATACACAGATTTTGATTGTTTTCTATTGATTTTTTTATCTTTCTGTTTCCACCATGTCCATGACTGTCTCCCGTAGTATATGGTCATTATTTAAACGCAAATGCGTTTCTCTGCCCACGTACAATCTTCGAATCAAGTGATCACACTTCCCTCTATCATTAATCAGAATTGTACACAGTTCCATTATATCTTATTATTTAGTTATTACATCGTATATAGTAGGTGATGTCTCCTGCATTCATGCTAACGGGGTTCTTAACGTTCTAACTTATGGCGTCCGGCTACAAAAGATATTACGACGACTTACCATTAGCCCTGATTTCTGTATACCTATATACGATTCGGAAAACGTATTTAATTTATTAAACAGTAGAGCTATAATTGAGCCGGATACTGCACATTGGCAGAATTATCAAACCGGGTTTTATGGCCTAATTACAGTGCTCATGCATTATATTGCTCTCGTAAAACCTAAGATATTCATTTTACCACAAGGTTTACCATAAAGTTTCAAAATTATAGATCGAAGAAGAAGAAAAAGAAGAAGAAGAAGAAGAAACGAAAAAGAGTGACCAAATATCACAATATCGATCGTACGAAAAACTGCATGTATTATATGGGTGTATAGTAATTATAAAATGTAGCAAAAATCTAGAATATGCAATTTTTTACAACATGAAATAACATATCGAACTGATATTCAATTTTAATTATTGTGATAATTGAAGATATTTGAATTTAACACTCAAAGAAACTCTTCTTCATCAGACATTCTGTCTCAATTAGTTTCCATCATTCAAATTCTAGATTGAAGGGAGTTAAAGAAACTGCAATAATTACTTATGCAGTGGAAAAGCGGTTTTTCATTATTCCGCGTTTCATATATTCGAACGCGTATTAATACAATGCACGCAGATATCCTGGAATGTTTTGAACTATTGTTCGTTATTCTACAGCAATATTAGCGTTACGGATTCAAATATAAGATCTCCGCCTTTTTTCTTGCGGCAAAATAGTTCACAGTATCGTCACACAGACGCGTTACCTTCTAGATTGTATTGCAACGTCATCTGGCAGATTGTTCGTGAACAATATCATCTTGGATGGTCTAAGAATTGCATACAATAAGGCGCATTGATCAGCCACACAGACCCCTCTGTCGCAAAATCGGGGATCCACAAGTTGCATATAACAAGGCGTAAAAAATGTAATGCATGATAAAATTTATACGCAGACACGAGACAGATATTTAGGAAATATTGACGGGATGATAGAATAACTAATAATTTTCATTTTTTAATTTATTTAAAAAAATATATGAAACACATTTTAATCAATAAAATTATTTTTAATCTCTTAAAGAAACATTACATGTCGGTAATAAAAAAATTGTTGACAAATAAATCAATCAATATATTTATGTATCTAGATATTGCACCTAGTGATTAAATTATCAAAATATATTTTATGTTTGTCGAATAAATTTATTCGAATTATTTTAGAACGTCTTTTAATCAATCAAAAGAGTCGATAGGACGGTTACGACGATTATTATCTATGTATACCGTATTTACACGGAAATAAGACGCACCTTTATTCGCGCATTGAATCTTCCGGGACTCGTGTGCGTCTTTCTTCGTACGATACGTTATTCTATATTTACAATGATATCCATCAAATCGTTATTTACAAAAAAATCATCTAAATCTACATAACAATTATACATATGTACCTAGGTATATAAGAGTGAAGATAATTCTGTCAGAAGTATAATCTTTCGTAATACTTTCGTAAAAGTAACTACGTTACAAGTATTCTCATGTTATCACATCAGTTGAACATTTTTCAAAACATATAGCCGAACAATACGGAAAGACTAGATCACCAGACGGCTTATAACATCCGTATATAATCGGTAATCACGAAAATTGGCAAACTGGAAAACGAATGTATGCCATTGATTTGTGTACGAGATACTAATCAATATCAATAAATGTACGTTTGCATTTTCTCGTACAAATTCTTGAAAAACGATTGTCATTGAGTGATGCCTCGTTTTGAAATTATCCAGTTTCAAAAACTTAATCTCTACTTAGCATGCCATTGCCCTATTTTAACCAGTTTTTTTTTCTTCTTATCTTCACTCCTCGATCGAAACAATAGTCCGAGCTTTGTAAAGTCAATAACAATTGCGAAACGAAAAACCATAGAAAGAAAAGTTATTTAAAGCTAAGACTTGACCAGAGATTTAGCCTTGTTTAAATATCTCTCTACAAAGCCTTTCTTCTTCTTTCCCTTATCCGACAATGAGAAGGAAGAGCCAAACGAAGAGCAATCTAAAGACGAAAAACTTTCGCACGTGCTAAGCTCAGTCATAGAGCATTTTACCTTCGATTCTTTATCTACGCAAAATTTTTTCATTTTAAAACGCCGTAAAGGTCCTTTACTCTTCTTATCACTCACTGTCTTAGTTTTTGTTTCACAATTTTTCACGCCACACTTGGTCTCAGACTCACAAGGTTCGCGAAAAACTTCCGTCTTCTCACATCGCTTTTCAACGACGTAACAAATCTTCTTTTCCTCGCAAACGCTTTGACAAACATCAGTTTTCTCAGCGCTAGGAGGCTGGGCAGGTGGTGGTGGTGTCGTTCTAAACCGAACAAATTACATAAAAACATAATTTAGTCAATGGCATTAATTCGTCTTCCAACAATCTACGTAATTATAAAATTCTCGTAAAACATGTTCACCTCGATGTCGCGGATGTACCACTAGGTGTTTTTATCGAGTCCCTCAACCTGCCCCAAAAGTCCCACAACTTTCCTGCCCTATTAAAATCTAGGATAAAATAATAGCTCAGCTCGGGTGGAAGTTCGCACTTCTGATAAAGACAGGGAATTATTTTGCGTTGACGTTTATCTAGAATAACATATTCAAACAAACAATTATATCAACGTTTAGAGCTTGCTTGATCCCAATCTATTTCCATATATAGCAAGCCTACCTATTCCCAGAGCTTGGGCATAATTGAGGAAGAATTTGTTGATCGAACTTTTGAGGAAATTAGGAGAAACTATGACCAATAATCTGTTGCATCGTTCAGATATCAGAGTCATAGTGGCTGTGTGTTCGAACGGAAGTCCTATAATGAAGTCTCTGTCCTTTCTGCAAAGCTGTAGAATCAAAAACACACTCAATATTCAATTCCCCGCGCTTTATACTCAACAGAATCAGGCATACTCCAAATTTTACTCGCCTTGAGCCCAGATTTATGTTCTAAATTCTCACTGATCTCATCGGCGAACCCTACGTCCTCGTCAGCGAATAAAAGAAAGGCGTCGTAATACTGCTTCTCCAAACCTTGCTGCAGTCGATAACTGTCGTCTGTATTAAATTCGGGATGTTTATTACCTTATACAAACTTAAACAATTCTTAGATCAGTAAAATGAGCGCGAGACTGACCGTAGGTCAATATTTGTTCATCCACATCGTTTTCGATCGGTTTTGCAGACGTCAACAATCTGTCCGATCGTTCCCTGTAGCCTTCCGCATCCTTTTCTAAAAAATTAAGCCCAATTAATCTGCTTCGGCTCTTTTTCTACACGACTACATACGAAACTAGGGTAGCTAGTGAGTTTAGCCGCATAACTTACCTAGTAGAGCTGCCGTGTCATCGATGACATCCCATCTGTCTAGCCTTTCCAACAATGTCTGAAATTCCTTAAGAGTAAAGCCCTGCACTTTTTCCTGCATGATGCCCAATATGCATCCGCAAGGATCTGGTTTTGAGGAGAGATTGGGTATGGCTTCGCCGCCTAGACCAGACAAATGTGCCAATCCCCTCCAATCTCTGGGATTTTAAGTTTTTTCATTAACTCTGTTGAAAGTTTGGTCCGAACTTTGTTTATGTCTAATACATAGTTGAATCTTACCTTGGCAAACCGTCGTCGGATGGTATGCATTTTGTTGGATTAAGCAAACTGGATATAGAGTCTTTGGTCAGAGTTGATAAAGCAACAAGTGGTACAGTCGACAAGTCTGTCATGTTGGTGTTGGTTGGTTAACCTCAAAATCAGAGACTACGTAGTTTGATAAAATAATAACTCTCGAAACTTGACGAGATTCCAGATTGTTGTCTTATCTTTTATTGCCGCACATACACTACAATCAACATTCGAACGATTCTTGATGCACCAATGTTTTATACAATTATTTTAAGTCCCAGATTTCACTGCTATGTCTATTTGTCAAGATCTTGGGACTCGCAGTACTCAAGTATTAGACGCACGAGAAAGGGACAACGGTGATTCACTAATCACTTCGCTCACAGACCGCGGAACACTTACTGGTGTGCCGTGGCTGACCTGAGTCGGTATTGGATGTGTTTATCGTATTATGCCCCCCCCCCCCCCCCCCCGCCCCGCTGCCGAGCAGATTTCGAACTTAATTACTGTTGCAACAAAGGGAACTAGATTCTGCGTATTTGATAGGAAGAATAGAATAGGCAGGTGCTACCGGTTTCTAGTTAAAAGGGATTAGAATTCAATTGCTTAGGGTAATTCTGAGAGGTAATAAACCCATGAACAGGACTGAAGAAGGAATTAGTATAATGGAACAAGAATTTTCATAGTTTTTCAAAATAGTTGGATTAGCCATTACCGTATGAAATATTCGCAATATCTATGCAGGTAACTGCGCATAATACATGCATATACGATATACGTACGTGAATATACTTCACTCCTTTGTGAAATTGTCCTCAATGGATAGAGAGTAGACAATTCAGAGATCCATGAATTGGAGACTCTCATTAGTATCTTTTGAGAACAACTATATTTATATAGTAATGAATTATTCTACTGTTCTCGTGGCGAAATTACATTGTTAAAGTATTATCGTTAACGAAAACCATGGTGAGAATAATGACTCGTTCTCTATTCGTATGGTGGTCTGAAAAATAAAAATAAACAGCTCGCTGCTCTCAACAAGACCGATATAAAAACTATCTGCTACAAACATTGTACTTGGCATTCTGTAAGATATACCTTCGTACGTATATGCAAGTATTATCGTCGCAACGATTAGTTTCGAGTATAATAGTAGTTTTATTATTTCCTACTTATAGTTCTAGCTAATCTCGGAACTTAAAAAGTGCCAAATATGTAGTTTTCAGTGATATACGTGATATATTATACATATTACAATCACATCTACAATTTGTCCAATCAAATATTCAGTGTTGTAAAAATTGTAAGTCAATTTTTTTTCAAGTGAAGTTGATTACTTTTAAATAACTATTTTATAATTAGTTGAAATAACTTGACTTTATGATTAGTTTTAATAGCTTTACTTTGTTATTCGATTTAATAGCTTTACTTTATAATTCCATTTAATAGCTTTACTTTATAATTCGATTTAATAGCTATACTTTATAATTCGTTTGAATAGCTATACTTGATAATTCGTTTAATAGCTTCACTTTGTAATTCGTTTTAATAGCTTCACTTTATAATTCGTTTTAATAGCTTCACTTTATAATAAAATAAATATCAAACTAAATTTTAACATTTTAATTCATAAGGTGTGGTTATTGTATAGGAATCATGTTATATAAGAGACATAATTTCTCTGTTCAGAGATGATAATTATTAATTCAAATGATAATTGAATGCCATCCCTAGCAAAGGATTGTAGTGATGCCTTTTATTTTTAAAGATACCACGAAATTATTTTCAATGTATTTCGATCTTGCGAATCCAATTTTAATGAGATTATAATTAATCGCGCCGTAATGCATGCAACCCGCGGGTCATTTCATCAATGGGCTCATTCGAGTTTCATAGTTTTCCGCTCAGTGGCGCTACCAGCGTGAACTGACCTACGACAACGGCGTCCCCGCCTCTCTCGCTGCACCCCCCACTGCTCAAGGCCGTTCAAGGCCGTCAAGGGAGGGATGCAGACGCAAACCGGTCTAACCGGTTTCAGTAAATTTTCAGTGTCCCTCGTGGCGTCAACGGGAGAACAGGGGAAAGACTTGCGCGGCTAATTAAATTGGCATTTCGAAGCGTTATTAATTATTTAAGTGTTTTCGCGGTGAAATTACGTTGTTGAAGTATTGTTTTTAACGAAAATCATGATGAAGGCAATAATTGTATTCTTTATTCGTATCGCGGTGGGATAAATAAGATAAATAGCTCATAGAATATGTATATGTATTATCGCGGAAAAGATTAGTTGGAAGTTTAATCATAGTTTTAGTATAGCCTAGTTATAAATTTCCTCTACTATAAGGATGGAATTATCATCCTTGCCGTATCCCATCCGAAAAATATCGGATAATAATTTCAATTCATAGCAATAATTTTAAACCAGGCGTTCGCATAATTTATTAGAGAAAATTGCTGTACAGATGAAGAAACGTGAAAAAAAGGGTGTAGGTATTCCAACATAGTAACGTTTTTTTCAGTAGACTAATAAATTAGCGAACCCCTGTATGGTTCATTAGTTTTATCGATTGTTTATATCTTTATAAATTTGAAAAACAAATATAGCGTGGCACTGTGATGCAATAGATTATTATTACATATCATTTGTAGAAACTATAAGTAGTAATAGATGAACTCTCCGCAGTACAGCAAGCTATGCTTGATTAGTTCATACGGTAATATTATAGTCGCACAAGGAAAAGACTTGTGATATTACAGAATAGATGAGAATTCGGGATGATACATTATTAACAATGATATGTTCTTTCGCATATATTATGTTGTATTCAGCCTCTGGGTACTGACCTGGTCTTAATGTCCTTTATTAGTTTGAACTCGTTGGATAATAGAAAACTAGTAGAGATTGGAATAGATGCGGATTACCCACTACCGTATGAAATATTCGCCATATCTATGCAGGTGACGGCGCATAATACATACATATACGATATACGTTCGTAAAGTATACTTCACTTCATTGTAAAATTGTCCCTAATGAATGAATTGTAGTTAATTTGCAGACCCAAGAATTAAAGAGTCTCTTTAATATCTTTTGGAAAAAAAATATGTAGATTCATGAATTATCTTATTGTTCTCGCGGCGAAATTACGTTATTGAAGTATTATTGTTAACGAAAACCGTGATGAAAATAATGACTCTGTTCTATTCGTAAGACGGTCTGAAAAATAAAAATAAACAGCTCGCTGTTCTTGACTAGACCAATATAGAAATGACTTGCTTCAAACGTTGCACTTGACATTCTGTAAAATATACCCCCGTATGTATATAACGATTAGTTTGAAGTATAATAATAGTTTTACTAAAGCCTAATTATAGTTTTAACTAATCTCCGAACTTGAAAAGTGTCAAGTATGTAGTTTTCAGTGATATACGTAATATATTATACGTATTCACGATCACATCTAAAATTTTCCAATCAAATATTCAGTGTTGTAAAAATTGTGAGTCAATTTTTTTTCAAGTGAAGTTTATTACTTTTAAATAACTATTTTATAATTAGTTGAAATAACTTTACTTTATAATTCGTTTTAATGGCTTTACTTTATAATTCGTTTTAATAGCTTCACTTTATAATTCGTCTTAATAGCTTCACTTTATAATTCGTTTCAATAGCTTTACTTCATAATTAGTTATAATAACTGCTTCATAATTACTTTCAATAACTTTACTTTATAATTACTTTTACTAATTGATTCGAATTTAATTACACATTACCAAAGTAATGGGTAATTGAATAAGTAATTTCATTACAAACAGACGTCGTAAATACAGGTCTTCAATCCCAGCCAAGCCATTTCTTTCCCTTTAGCAAATCATAACGACTCTAGGTATTATTGCATAATCAAGCTAACTTAATTAATTCTCTTAATTAATTGCTACAGATGTGTTTATGTTTCAGGACGAATTGAAAATTGTACATAACTGTCTATGTAGGTATGTTAATATTGCTTGTATGGATGGCTTCAATCATAAATGTTGATAATAAACTTGTTTCATGAATAATCATTTCTGCATATTTTTTTCTCCTATCCCCTATCCAACTCCTAATCCAGGCGCATCAATTTAGGAGCTAAATTGAATTCAAAATGAATTCAAAATGAATTCAAAATGAATTCAAAATGAATTCAAATCGAAAATATCACTCAAAAATGAGGTATCAACGGCCAGAATTTTAGGACTGAATTGTCTGGCAGTTGATACCTTTTTTTTAAGGTGTCAATTTTCTGGCAGTTGATACCTCATGGTGTCAAAAACGACTCCTTGAAAAAGGTATCAACTGCCAGAAAATTGACTCCTTAAAAAAAAGGTATCAACTGCCAGAAAATCGACTCCTAAAATCAGGTATCAACTGCCAGAAAATCGATAGGTACGTGGAGCTCTAAATGCCTAAATTTCCCCTGGGGCAGAGTCTCAGCCAATCAGGAATAAGAATTGAAGAGAAATTGCCTATTTTCTTCTTGACTCTCGCTCCTGATTGGTTGAACTCGGCTCCAGGGGAAACGTAGGCATTTAGAGCTCCATGTACCCATCGATTTTCTGCCAGTTGATACTTTATTCAAGGAGTCGACTTTCTGGCAGTTGATACCTGATTTTAGGAGTCGATTTTCTGGCAGTTGAAACCTTTTTAAGGAGTCGATTTTCTGGCAGTTGATACCTTTTTCAAGGAGTCGTTTTTGACACCATGAGGTATCAACTGCCAGAAAATTGACTCCTTAAAAAAAAGGTATCAACTGCCAGAAAATTGACTCCCTAAAAAAAAGGTATCAACTGCCAGAAAATCGACTCCTTAAAAAAAGGTATCAACTGCCAGAAAATTCACTCCTAAAATTCTGGCAGTTGATACCTAATTTTTAGTATAGGCGAGGAAAGGACAGGGGGAAATGATTCAACGATTGATTATTTACAATTTCAAGAGATATTTATTCAAGAATGTGCTAATGTACTATAATGATACATGTTTATTGCATAAACAATCTTATTATTACATGAATATTTGCAGTGTTGCGAGTCACTAATTACATTTTTGATGAAACTACTCATTTAATTAGTAAAAGTAATTATAAAGTAAAGTTATTGAGAGTAATTATAAAGTGGAGTTATTTTAACTAATTATAAAGGAAAGTTATTTCAACTTATTATAAAGTAAAGCTATTAAAACGAATTATAAAGTGAAGCTATTAAAACGAATTATAAAGTATAGCTATTAAAACGAATTATAAAGTATAGCTATTAAAACGAATTATAAAGTAAAGCTATTAAAACGAATTCTAAAGTAAAGCTATTAAATCGAATAACAAAGTAAAGCTATTAAAACTAATTATAAAGTCAAGTTATTTCAACTAATTATAAAATAGTTATTTAAAAGTAATCAAGTTCACTTGAAAAAAAATTGACTTACAATTTTTACAACACTGAATATTTGATTGGACAAATTGTAGATGTGATTGTAATATGTATAATATATCACGTATATCACTGAAAACTACATATTTGGCACTTTTTAAGTTCCGAGATTAGCTAGAACTATAAGTAGGAAATAATAAAACTACTATTATACTCGAAACTAATCGTTACGACGATAATACATGCATATACGTACGAAGGTATATCTTACAGAATGCCAAGTACAATGTTTGTAGCAGATAGTTTTTATATCGGTCTTGTTGAGAGCAGCGAGCTGTTTATTTTTATTTTTTAGACCACCATACGAATAGAGAACGAGTCATTATTCTCACCATGGTTTTCGTTAACGATAATACTTTAACAATGTAATTTCGCCACGAGAACAGTAGAATAATTCATTACTCTATAAATATAGTTGTTCTCAAAAGATACTAATGAGAGTCTCCAATTCATGGATCTCTGAATTGTCTACTCTCTATCCATTGAGGACAATTTCACAAAGGAGTGAAGTATATTCACGTACGTATATCGTATATGCATGTATTATGCGCAGTTACCTGCATAGATATTGCGAATATTTCATACGGTAATGGCTAATCCAACTATTTCAGTGTCTACTGCTCTCCTCTTTCAAGTACAATGAAGTTATTAGGCTTATAAAAAATATTATTGGCCGAGATATTCAGAAATGTTTCAACTATTAAATTAAATCAATATCATATCATAATCTATTACAAATTCTCATCTCTTCCGTGATATTACAAGTTTATTGCTCGTTTGCTTATAACATTACCGTATGAACTAGTCAGGTAGAGCGTGCTGTATAATCACGAGTGAATATAGAGTATCGCTTGTAGTTTCTACAATGGATTTTGAATAATCTGGTCTAATCTAATTAGAGAAGATTCGAGATTTTACCCAAACTGATTCCAAAGGAACTGTAATTGCGAACTCAGCCTAAAACTATACTCCTATGCTACCTTATACACAATAATAGTCGTTTGAAGCCATTAGTCCCCATCAATAATAGCCATTCCCCTGGTATTTGGACCCCTCCACTGTCTGGCGTGAATCGTTGTAATGAAGAACTTTCAAGAGGTTTTCTTGTAGATAGGCAGGACTATGTTTTTTCCCTCCACGAACAACCCCTGTGAAAATAAAAACTAGATTAATATATGTTACATGGGATAAATTAACTCAATGTATTGTTCAAGCGAACATGCTCAACTAAGAACCAAGGAATGGGACTGTAAAGTAATTTATTACTAATATTGAAGTCTGTAAGATGTTTGAAAAATAAATGCGATGCCTATAATTAATTCTACAGTAATTTATACCTGTATTTATTTAAAAACCTTCAATCCTTGATCCTCATTATTCAAATATTTGTCTACTACAAGGCGAATTTATATCCAAATCAAGTGAACAATTTTCTTGAGATTCATCAAGCTCTTACTACTGTTGTGAATACAAAAGAAAGATTCGATGTTGCCATTGAAAAGAAGCAAGTTAGAATTGCTTAAAAAAAAAAAAATGAGTGTTCGTAGTCTAATATGCTCGTAGAGCAAACGATTGAAGAGGAACTTGGAATTACATGATTGCTTATACGATGGGATGATAATTATCGCGAAGTTATCAATGAATCTCCCTTACCTAGTATATTTGTATGAAAAATAGATCGGAGAGTTTATGTTCGCAAGAAATGTAGGTTTTCACAGAGTTATTCGCGGGTAGGGATAGAATATACTTGAAAACGAAATAGGCTACCTTCTTAATCGGAGATAAGCCAAAAAGGCAAAAAAAAAAAAAAAAAAACTTGAAAACGAACGATTCCCTACTTCCCTGAATAATAATCAAAGGCCTCCAATCGTCACTTACTTCGCTGATTGAAATACGCGACACTTTGTAATACGCGAAAATTCATAATTATTTATGGTTATGGTAAAATGGTGATCGGAATATTAAAAACTTACGCCTCCTCAACTCGTAACGACGCGGCGTACCTCCTGTCAAGCATTTTCTCGCACGTTGGTCAACTCGGCGCGTAAGTTTTCCCAAGAACGTCTACTACGTCAAAAACCTGTTCACTCGTCGGCGCCACAAAGGCCACTGAAACCGGTTAGACCGGTTTGCTTGGGCTCCCCATCCTTGACGGCCTTGAGCGGCCTTGAGTGGGGCGAGAGGGGCAAGGACGCCGTTGAGTAGGTCAGTTTACGCCGGTGGCGCCACCGGGTGACGAACTACGGAACTAAGATGAGCAGAATAATATAATGATCCGCGGGTTGCGTGTAATAGGGCGCAGCATTCGTCCCTTAGGCTTACCCTATTCTAAATGTAGTGTATATTTAAATTTTTATTTAATTAGTAAAAGTAATTATGAAGTAAAGTTATTTAAAATTATTATTATTATTATTCATTTTTATTTATGCTTAATAAATAAAATTGTTGAATAAATGATTGAATGGTTATCCTTATTGATGAAAATGATTTATGCGTTGGATGTAGGTTATGTAGGTTGACGTCTTGATGTTTTGACGCTTTGACAGATTGAATTTTTAATTCGTCTTAGGGGCTCGAGTCAGCTATTGCCCATAAAATAGAAATCTACTATTGCCTAGGGTATTGCCAACTCAAAAGAAGATGTTGCCTCGGTTGCATATCATCGGGCGGGACACTTATCGCTATCGTTTGTGTACTTAGAATTGAAGCCTAAAACAGGATAGATATATGTATTATTTATCTTAGTCAGCACGATATCCGAAAATGTGGGTAAAATTTTTACGTCCTGAACATACGTAATTTAAAACTGTTCGAATTTTTATGAATGAATTTTTCTTACTTTCCCGAAGCTAACGCTGTCGACGCAAATCATTTCGTTATCTTGTTACTCTCGTTATTAATTCTCTCTCTAGGGATTGAGGATGAAGTAGCCGCAAAGTTTTTCCGTTGTTGCCCATGATATATAAGAATACCGGATGTATTTCAGTGAATGAAAGAAACTGGTAAACAACACTTAAGATATAACGTCATTTTCATGAAAATACCTTATATGCTCTTAGCCGAACTTGAATTTGCATTCTTGAATTTCTCTGGACGACAATAGATCCAGTTCAGACATAGCATATGAACCATTTTTTTTTTTTTTTAGACTCTTTCCTTATCCTCAACACTTTTCAGGTATAGACACTTTCCGCAGAATTTGAATCCACTCTACGAAATTTTGACTGCGCAGCTGTATGACATAGATTATAGAATACCAATTCAACGCGGCATTTTTTGTTACATAAGATGATGATTTGAGGCAGGAGATCGTATAAGCTGATAATTTTTTTTCATGTTAATGAAGTGAGAAATTCATAGAACACGTATTTGGTCAATTTCAAGCCCCAGTCGCCACCACAAGTTGACCGCAGCAACATATCGCACAAGTCTTCACCACAAGTGAGTTAGATTTTTGATTATTATACTTACAATGATTTCGCATTTATTGTACTCTGTTGTGCGGCACGAGAGACTTTTTTGAATTTGCTTGCATCAGAAATTCATTAGTGTCTCGATGTGCCACTATAGGAGTTGGGCGAATTTATAATTGAGGGGATGGACGGAATAACGGTCTAACTCTGGAAACATAGTTTTGAGATAAATGAGAAAAACGTAGGAAGCTAAGATAAACTGAACATATCCTGATGTAATTTGACATAGCATGGTAGTACATAATAATGCTTCTGATTATATAAATAGAACAAAAAAAAGTTTAAACCCTTCACATAATGAACGAACAATCAAACTCTCGAGTTACACCGTGCACTGCTGCTTGAATACTTCGAACGATAACCAAGGATTTTTGGAAGTTTTTTCAGATTTTGTTAAACATATTTTTATCTCTGGAAAATCAACGTAAAATTATGATTAAAAACTAAAAAAGCAGGTTGCTACAAAAGACATTAGGAATTTTCATTCAGAAATTTTCATTTCTGACACAAAATTCTCGGGCATTTTTCCAGATTTTTCGATCACGGCTATAGAGGTGTTGACAAAAAAAACTTTGAAAATTCATGACGCGCTTAAATTTATTTTGAAAAATCTGAAAAAAAATCTGATTGCTATGTAGAGTCTGAAGAATGTTACAAAAAATCGCGGACCAGATCTGAGAGCTCGAGGGTCAGGACCAGGTCGGTTTGGCATGGAATGCCCCAGCTATATCGTTTTCTTCGATTCTAGTTTACGTATTCACAGTTTACTCCCCAATTTTATCAGATGATTCTCTTCGTTTCCATACCCGAAATGTTTCGCGTTTTGAGTAATCATCCGAAAACATCACTCCGATGTTTCCATCCCATTTCGTCTAGATATTTGGAATAACGAAATAACTCGAGTTATACCGTTCTTCCTCAAAAGCTGTTCATGCATCGTTAATTCTATAAACTGTTCAATCGATTATAACATGATTTTGGTGTGCCCAATTAATTCTACCGACCTGACTGGTTGATTTTTTTCTCCCAAATCCTCTTCATTTAGTACCTAATCATCGCATTTGCCTAAATTCCATATGGTCCAAGATGAAAAATATCGATTTTTTTTTTTGATGAAGTATGTGGTTGCCCAGTCTATAAATTTGATAAGTTGTCGAATGACGAAAAAAAATCGACTTTGGAATTGCAGAAGAAGGTTCAACCGTATGTATTTTGAACTTCCGGTTGTCTGCGTTCCATGAAAATATTCCCAATGAAAAGAACGGAAAATTTCCATCCAAACATATGTTGAAATTTTTCTGTTAGTCCATATTAACTTCTCGAGTACATATTCTCAAAAAAACGTTAAAACCGCGAAATATCAAAAATAGCATGAAATTCACTGATAAAAATTATATTGCGGTGGCTTTCGACTCATTTCCGAGGATATTAACCATTGATGATAAAAAAAGAAATGGTCGAAAATTTTCGGGTACAAAACCACACCGGAAATTTTTGAATAGCTCTCATTTATTTGATGAAAATGGGTTGGATATATTGAAGGGTTGAATTGAACAGCTTTTATGGGAGAACGGTAGGATAACTCAAGTTATCTCGTTCGTTCTTTCAAATATCTAGATAAGATGAGATAAAAACATCCAAAACGTTTCGGGTATGAAAAACGAATAACCATGCTTGCGTTGTATAAACGTATTCTTATCATACCGCAGAGGTTATCGAAGAGGTCTCGGACATTGCTTCAGCAGGCTTATCGTAGATAATCATTTATCACGTAGATGACCTACGATCTTTGATGAAATTTTTGTCAAGCGAAGCCCAGTTGTGGTATTAGAAATATTAAAATATAAATTTAGAATTCGAAATATTAAAAGCATCTGATAAAATTCGGGAGTAGACTGTTCAAACTAGAATTTAAGACTACTACCATGCTGTGTTAAATTGTATCGGGGCACGTTCGGTTTATCATCTTATACTTTACTACGTTTTTTTTTACTCATCTCAAAACTATGTTTTTTTAGATGACCGTTATTCCGCCCATTCCCTCAACTTGTAATTAGGACGGGAATAATTACTAATTACAAATGTGATTAGTACTTATTTTCCCGAAATTTATATTTTCGTCATTTATGATATTCTTTTGAATAATTATTTTTGTATTCGAGAGTTGAAATGAAGATAAAACTCGAAATTCTAGTTTTATCGCTGTTAATAAAAAAGTGGGGCACATTAATGTATAGTTCTACCCTAAAATTTTCAAGCTCAATCGTTTTACCATAAACTTCCTTCACTACAAAAACCATTTTCTACTCTTATTTAGGTATTCATTCATTCGAGGATTATGAAAATCTCAAACGAAACTGATTCCGTTTAACGATTATACATTTGAATCTTAGCCCCGAATCCTTCAGTCCAAATTCTGACAAATTGCAATTTGTTTAAAAGAAGCGTGACTTCGGTGATTGCAGAGATTATCATTTTCAAACCATGATGGTCGGTGGGTGCTTCACCACGATGATATTCCTGGTTCTCTTAAGCGTCCTGCAGAGTGTAACTGCCATTAATAATCTTCGTGTGAGCCACCAGTGGAAGTACCTGGATTATGCTTGGCCCAACCAAAGCACACGGGACTTATTCCCACATTATAGACGCGACGATAATAATCCCCTGGGAATCGAAGTCGCCGGTGATAGGCTCTTCATAACGGTACCACGATGGATGCCAGGAGTCGCAGCCACTCTGAACTACATATATTTAAATGGTAAATGAATTTCTCGGAATAGTCAAAAGCGACTAAAACTCGCAATTCTCTTCGTCCATTCTTTGCTTTAATTATTTCTCCGCGACACGGATCGATTCCTCTCCACAACCGATTGCTGGGTTATTCTCATGTGCGATGGTGAATCTTTGTCACTGCAGATACGAGCGAGTCGCCGTTGCTGAATCCGTATCCTTCGTGGAAGGCGCACGAATATGGTCCAGACACTCTGCCGGAAATTATTTCTGTCTTTCGTATCCGAGCTGACCGCTGCGGTCGTCTTTGGGTGCTGGATTCGGCTCTGGAGGACCTTCACGGTCACAGAATGCAGCGGAAGCCGGCATCTTTGAACGTCTATAATCTGACCAATGATCAGATCATCCGAAAATACGTGATCCCAAAAGAAGATCTCCGAGACGATTTCTTCACAGCTATTGCTGTCGAGGATGCCTCCTGCGAAGACACCTTCGCCTACCTTGCTGACTCGAACGGTCCGGCCGTCGTCGTCTACTCCTGGCGTAGCAACGATTCCTGGGCTGTTAAGCATCACTACTTTTATCCTGATCCACTGGTACTCAAATGCAAATTCGAAAACGAAACGTTCATTTACGTTTATCGAAATTTTAACGTATAAATTCTCGTAACATTTCTTCTACGATTGCTGTAATTCCAAGTTTAATTTTTTTGTCAGCACAACACACCTGTGCATGCAAAGATGAACAAACCGCTCACATATTCACGTAACGATCGGCGTTTCTAGGGTGGAAATTTCAACGTCTCAGGGCTTTCCTTCCAATGGTGGGACGCGATAATAGGTCTTGGTTTGGCGCCGAAACCGGATGGTTACAGCACTTTATATTTTCATCCGCTTTCCAGTACGAACGAATTTTCCGTCGATACAAAATTGCTACGAGATCCTGAGAGAGCATCGTTAAAAAGTTAGCATTATATTCACTAGCCAACTTCGGATTTTTCATTTCGGATGAAATTTACGGGTCCCTTGCCTTCTAATTTTAGGTAATTTCCACGAGTTCAAGTTCCTGGGTTCCAGAGGACACAACGGTCAGAGTGCCTCCAGTTTCGTAGATCCAACAACCGGGATCCTGTTCCACGCTGTTTCAATTGGAAATTATATCGCCTGTTGGAAATCCGGTACTGAATACAACGTCCAAAATTTGGGACGCGTTTACGCTGATAATGTTACCCTAATTATGCCTAGCGACATTAAGGTCAGTCGATGACGTTAACACCATATAATGTACTCGAAATTTTTCGCACAAAAAATTTGCTAACTTAATTCGTTTGATTATTTTTTCAGATCGATCGCCAGGGTAATATCTGGGTGTTGTCTGATCGGCTTCCGATCTTCCTGTACGGTCAGTTGTACCCCGATGAGTACAACTTCCGTGTTTTAACCGGATCCGTGCAGGAGGCTATAGAAGGAACCGTGTGCTCTAAATAATCCTCAAGCAGCCTGCAGGTTTAGCCTGCATCATGAACCTCGATTTCATTGACGACAATCCAAATCCGCCTAAATATGTATTGTGTAAAATTTCAACGAGTATGAATGGATATCGATGGAATTTCAATCAATATGTATACCTTTCAATGATCAATAAATAAATTTCAAACTTTCAACACCTTTTTCTTCACTCTATCAACCTTTCCAGGTCATTTCACATTCTAGTGTGATGCTTTTTGATGATCGTACGGTGTGGGATGTTGGTGGATCTATTCTCTTTTGCGTTTGTTTTAGGATTAATCAATGGAAATCAATGCAATGTTTGACATACAAAATCATTTATTCATATAAAAGGACACTTTATATACTAGCACGTACCGCCCTAAACCGAGCGCAGGGCTCTTCCAATCGTGATTCGTCTCCATGCCTAAATATTTTCTTTATCACATACTTAATATATGCGCATTAATCGATATAGAGTGATTTAGTGAAAAACATCTATGCTAGTTATCGTCGAGTATAAAAATGTCCACTCCAAATCGCCGCTGCACTGGTTATAAAAATCAGTCGGCGAATTTTCATAGTATATTATTCAATTCACACGCAGTTTATAGGTATACATATTATATATATATTCTATGAAATTTCAGCCGTTTTCTATAATTACATATTTACTGTACGTATATTTATATTATTGTTATTATTTAATCGTAATATTTAATATCAATTAATTTTAATTAATATTATTATATACTATCGCATATATATATTTATACCTATATATGGATATATAAAGATAAATACTAAGTTTGACTAATCTCTAATGGTGGCGTTATGAGAATGACTCGATGTCGGGGATAATCCTCTTCTTTTTTAATTCTATATAAAAGAGCAACAAAATTAAAAAAAAAAAAAAAAAAAACTATGCGAAAACGAAAACGAAAAAAATGATAAAAACAAATTTCACGAATAAAAGAAACCCGGTAAATCCCCGCTTCGTAACGCCTGGTCATTTTCAATACGCAGGAGAGCTGTCTAGCTATGCGAAATATACACAGGGATTGCTAGTCCGAACGTTCAAGGGTTAGAAGCCACCCTTCACAATTAAACTATAATATTGATATCAAGTATATATAACAAAAAAAAATAAAAAAATAATAATAAAAATAAAAAAAAATTACGGGAGTAAAAAATGGCAAGCTTCTCTCGATCGAACGACCCGGATCGTAGCCGGACCGCACAGCTAGGCGGAATTCTACGATAATATTATATAATTTATAAATCGAATACAAAGACTGTAATATATATTGGCTTCGAGATTTTCGGGGAAGACCTTACTCAATCAATCTTTCATTTCTAATATAAATACAGACAGTAGATATGCTAAGTCTCGTACGATGACACGGGCCTTTATGTATATAGTATTATCACCTATGTCACTTTGTTCTATAAAGCTTCAAAGTATGACGCTTTCAGTTGCATAATGTAATGTTGATACTGCTGAGTTTTTACGAAAATGAAAAAAAAAATTGAAAAAATGGTTGAACTTTAATTCTTGTTTCTTTTCTGTATGTACTATGATCGTTGTATATAGTGTACACGCGACACTTTGAAGCTAAAGAACAAAGAAGAATTTCATACGGCTGTATATTAATGTATAATTAATTAATTAATTATTATTGAGAGTATATTGTATAAGAATCATATAAATGTATATTATATGATGCCAGCTCGCCGGAGAAGCA
The DNA here is from genome assembly GCA_963992785.1 of Tenthredo livida. Taxonomy (NCBI): domain Eukaryota; kingdom Metazoa; phylum Arthropoda; class Insecta; order Hymenoptera; family Tenthredinidae; genus Tenthredo; species Tenthredo livida. The sequence goes on from OZ023073.1 coordinate 11,212,290, forward strand.
TTCTTAAAATGAACTTCCGGTCCTCCGTGCGAGCCGATGTTTGAGCTTTGAAATTGTGTGTACGTTTATCATATAGTGAGTGCGAGTTTATATTTTAAAATTCACGTTAGCCACGATATATAACAACAATTACGGATAATCTGAGGTATAATATTTGAGCGTCGATGGCGATTATTCGTATGTATTAACGCTCATCAAAACCCCAAACCATGCGTAGCTCATTTTATAAAATCTTATCTAAAGATTTTTTGAGCGGTAGTTATACACCGTGGCTTATCTATCTAATAACTAACTATATCTCGTCTCATTATGCCTCACCTCTACCCTTTTATCCGTAAATTATTTCCGCTCTCTTTATTATTATTATTATTATTATTATTTATCTCTTTCTTTATTTGTTTATTTATTTTTTCTCTTCATTCAATCTCGTCTATTCTCATTTATCCGCGATCTCTATATCGATGACATTGGTGACAGTGATATGGCTAAGTTGTTCTCGCTAAGCGAAAGTGCCTTTTATTTTATCGGCACTAACGAAGGCACAGTCATAAGTCTCGTTTGTTTCGCATTTCCCATCATTTTCGATGAAATATTTCGTACAGCACATGTTACCTATTTTTGTTGGATTTTCTTTTTCTTTTTTTTCTAGTTTTTTCTTTTCTTTTCATTTTGGCACCATAAACGTGCCTTACGATTAATCAAATTTACTTTTTAATATATACTTTTATATATATATGTATATATATGCGTATGTGTGTGTATATATACTTATATAGATAAACGCTTACGTTTGGCCACTTGTCAGTTCGTCTTAGTCGGGCACATTATTGTCTGTGATCCGAGCAATTATTAGAATAATTTTAATTCACTTTTTTACAACACTGTTTTCAATCTCTCTCGTATCGGTGAGACGAGGAGTGCGCCGGTCTTAGATCAGAGCTCATCTCCTCCTCCTGGCTGTTGCAGCGGCGATCATTTGCCTCAACATTGGTTCCGGGCTACAAACTCGTGGTTCGCATTTCATGTTACCGTCTCCACCGCATCTGTGAAATAAATAAGAATTTCTCAATGCTGACTGCGTCTCATCCAAGTTCAATTTTCACCCTTAAATATCAAACAGGTTCGTCTCTACTTACGTGCATTGGAGGCAAGGACCAGATGAAGATGGAATGACTTCTCCGACCCGGTATGCCTGTCCGCGAATTTGACAGCCACTTCTTCTGGCTGCGCCCTTGTAGGCATGTGACAAGAAGTGAGGGGGCAAGGTTGTGGTCGTCGTAGTAGTCGTCGTAGTTACATTCAATGAGGTTGCCATAGACACTGGACACTCGTACCTCGGGCAACAGAAGCCGTTGATCGGTTCCTGGTGGCAGCCAGGAATCGGTGGCGGACAGCTTTGCTGTAGGCAGATGATATCGCTTCGGAAACAGAAGCAGAAGTCGCAAGGATCCTCTCTCGGTATCTGTTGGGCAGATACGAAGACCTTGCCACCATATCTGCACGTGCCCGGGCCATAAATGGCCTGATCGTCTTCGTCGTAGTCATCACTTCCGTCACCATCCTCAGATTCGGGGGTCAAGGGAACTCCGCTGTCTACTGGGAAGTGGGCGTTGTCTTCACCAGACACCATGTGATCCGGAGCTAAAGTACTAGTCATCGGATGCCCGAAGTAACCTGCAGGTCTAGTTGGATGCTCAGTGTCTTCGGTCGGATGTTCAATTGGCGATAGTGGATGATCGTCTGGTCCAAGTGTCAATTGTCCCTCCGTATCATCGGTCGTAGGATGTTCTGGGATTTCTGCAAACTGATCTGGAATCTGGATGTGTTGCTGTTGATCTTCGTCGGTTTGTCCTTCCGGCGCCGCGGTAGGTACCGGTGCAGCCGGAGCAGGTGTCTCCGTAACGTGATCTCCAGTGACGCTTTCCTTTGTCGGTAGCTCCGTCTGATCGTCTACAATTGGCTTCTGATCATCTACAATTGGCTTCTGATCATCTACAATTGGCTTTTGATCGTCTACAATTGGCTCCTGATCATCTACGACTGGCTTCTGATCATCGTCTACAATTGGCTTCTGATCATCTACATCTGGTTTCTGATCGTCTTCAATTGGTTTCTGATCGTCTACAACTGGCTTCTCACCCTCTGTCACTGACGGTGCTGCTTCAACAGGTGTCTCGTCAGCCTTGATTGCGCTTTCCGTTACTTCTCCTTCGATAAGTGTAGCTTGTGTTGACTCGACAGGACTTTCTTCAGAAACTGCTGGTCTTTCTGGAGCCGGTTCCCCGGAGACTGCAGGCGTAGGTGCTAGGTCTGATTCTGAAATGTCAGTTGGATGTTCATCTTCGAATATGACTGGTTCTATCTCTGGTTTCTGCTCAGTCGGTGTAACTTCAACTGATACTTCTGGTTTCGATGTCTCATCGGTTGCTGGTATCTCGGCATCTGGCTTCACACTTTCACTGACAGTAGACTGTGTTGGTACTTTCTCTGTGATAGTTTCAACGGTTGGTAATCCTTCAACCTCTTGATGAATAGCTGGTTCTTCCGGTCTGAGATCAGATGTTGTATCTTCCTTGGGTGACTCGGTATTCAAATCTGTGATCGTGTGTGTATCATCTAATGGTATGACGTTGGGGCCTAGTGTTACAGCGCCTTCGAAAGGACCAGATTCATCTATGGGGCTTTCACCTCCTACAACTTTCACTCCATCAATAACAGTTGGCGCTGGCGTATCGGCGTGTTCGACCAAAGTAGGGCTCGTGGTTGGTTCTTTGACTGCGGTTATTTCATCGCTTGTGTTTTCTGTTGACGTTGACGTTTCAGTATCGTCATGTACAGCTGGTTCAGCTGTCGGCTGTTCGACTACGATAATTTCACCTTCTTCACTCGGAGTTGGCAGCGGTGTTTCAGCATTATGAGTTGAAACGGTCTCAGCAGTGGGTACTTCTGCTGTGATCGATTGATCAGGTGTTGCTGCTGTCGATGCTGGCGCTTCGACACCATCATCGTGTGAAACTGAACCAACTGTCGATTGTTCAAGTCCAATACTTTCACCTTCCTGACTTGGAGTTGGCAGCGGTTCTTCAACATGTTCAGTTAAACCAGGTTCAACAGTAGGTACTTCCGCTGTAATTGATTGATCAGGTGTTCCTGCTGTGACCGCTGGAGCTTCGTTATCGTCGTGTAAAATTGATTCAGTTGTTGGTTGTTCTACTGCGATAATTTCACCTTCTTCGTTCGCAGTTGGCAGTGGTGTTTCGGAATGTTCAGTTGAAACAGGTCCATCAGTGGGTGCTTCTACTGTGATCGATTGATCGGGTGTTCCTACCGACTGCTCTGGCACATCGGAATCATGTTCATGTGAAACTGGTCCAGCTGTCTGTTGTTCAACGACAATAACTTCACCTTCTTCGCTCGGAGTTGGAACAGGTGTGTCCCCGTGACCAGTCGAAACGGGCTCAGCAGTGAGTACTTCAGGTGTGATCGATTCATCTGGAGTACCTGCCGTTTGCGTTGGCACTTCGGAATCGGCATCGTGTGAGATTGGACCAGCTGTCTGATGTTCAACTGCAACAATTTCACCTTCTTCGCTTGGAGTAGGCAGAGGTGCTTCGGCTGTGATAGTTTGATCAGGTGTTCCTGCTGTCGAGGCTGGTGCTTCGATATCGACGTGTGGAATTGGTTCAGCCGTAGGGTGTTCGACTACGATGATTTGACCTTCTTCGCTGGTAGTGGGTAAAGGTGTCTCGGCGTTATAAATTAAAATAGGTCTAGTCGTTGGGAGTTCGACCTCGATCGTCTGCTGATTTGTATCTACGGTTGGCGCTGTTACCTTAGTACTGTCTTCTGGAACTACAGGTGCAGTCGCGGAACCATCGACCGGAGAAGCGTTATCATTTTCGCTTGTGGTTGGAGCAGAAGTTTCTACACCTTCCGATGCAATAGATGTAGGTGTCGTTGTATCACTATGGCTTCCAAGAATTGCACTTGTGGTATCTTTTATTTGGTCATCGGATACAGGTCCATTTGTTATCGGGCCTTCAACTGAAATAATTTCATCTTCTCCACTGACAGTTGGCACTGGCGTCTCGGCCTCGTTACCTGAAACTGGTTCTACTTCTGGCTGACTAGTGGGAATGGTTTCCGGCGTCAGGTTCTCCGTAGGTGCAGGCGATTCTGTCTCGTGATGTGATACGGGTGAAATAGTTTGCTGTTGATCAATTACAGATTCTCCTCCACCAACTGCTGGTTCGGATGTTTCGGTATGTTCGGGTGTAGTAGGCTTGGAGTCAGTTTCCTGAATATGTATTGTCTGCTCTTCGGCACCTACAGTTGGTGCGGGCACTTCAGTAATGCCAGCTGACGAAGGTTCAACCGCTGGTTGTTGTACTGAAGTAGTTTCTTCTTCAACCGCAGTTGATGCATCTGTTACCGCATGGTGGGGTGATACAGGTTCAGGTTCTTGAACTCCAACCGTCTCGTCATCTACATTAACAGTTGGTACGGGCGTCTCGGCATTACCTTGCGTAGTTTCTCCAGTAGTTGGGTGTACGACTGCGGCATTTTCATCTTCTTCGCTTACAGATGGTTTAACGCTCTCAGGTAGTGTAGGTCTGATTGAGGGTTCCGAGTTCAATACGGATTGATCTTCGACACCTACCCCAGGCTCAATTGTCTTGATAACTTCACCTGGCGAGGCAGGTTCAGTATTTGGTCCTTCGGCAACAATGGGTTCACCGGTTGCACTTACAGTCGGTTCAGGGGATTCGGCATGGTCAGGTGCACGAGTCCCGGAGGCTTCTTCAACATCAGTAACAGTTGGTCCTTCTACACTTACAGTTAATACAGGTGTCTCCGTGCTGTCAATTAGTACTGGGCTACTCGTTGGATTCTCCGCTGCTGCGATTTCATCTTCCTGGCTTACAGTGGGCGCTGGGTTTTCGACGTTTTCAGGCTCTACGAGTCCAGCCGTTGGTTCCAGAATAGGTACTTCGTGGTCTGGAGCATTTGCCGCAGGAACAGTTGTTGCGATGTCTTCTTCTGGCAACCCTGGTTGAATTGTTGGTCCTTCTACTCCAATGGGCTCGCCCTCGGCGTTTGTGGTTGATTCAGATGATTCGCCGTGCTCAGGTGTAATGGGCCCAGCTGTTGCTTCAATCTCTGTGACTTGTCCTTCATTGCTTACAGCTGGTTCAGCGGTCTCAGCTACATCATGTGACACTGGACCAATGGTCGCTGCTTCAACGGGTATGATGTCATGCTCTCCACTTACAGGTGCTGCTGTGGATTCAGGTGAACTTGGTACAGCAGCATCTCCATTAGCCGGAGTAGTTTGTTCTTCCACGCTTTCACCAGATGCAGGTTCCTTGGTTCCAGGTAGAGCAGATTCAACCGTTGGCTCTACTACAACAGTTTGAACGTCTTCGTTGACTGCTGGAGCGGATGTCTGTTGGTCCTCTGTTGCAATAGTTTCCTGTGTATTTACATCGGAGATAGGTTCCTGACTATCATCATGTACATCAGGTTTAGTTGGCGAGAGTTCATCAACAGCACTACTTGGTGTTGAATCGGGAGATTTAGTACCGGTTTGAGTAGCAGGACCAGTTGTCAAGCCTTCAACTGAAGCATCGTCAATGCCAGTGCCTGGAGTAGGAGCCGGAGTTCCTTCGTCGGTGTGTACAGGAGTGATTGGGGAGCCTTCCGGTTCGACAGTTTGTTCTTGTCCGGCAAGAGTTGGTGCCGATGTTTCGGTATCAACAGGTAAACCAGATTCACCGGTTGGAAGTGCAACTGATTCAGAGTGATCTTCAGTGCTGATGGTAGAAGTAGGTGCTTCAATTTCAGGAATGGTTCCGGCTGTCGAGCTGTCAACAAGTACGACAGGTTCACCCGTTTCAAGTTGCTGTTGCAAGTCAGATTCGTCGGTAGATACGGTTGACTGCTCATCCGTTTCCGGTTGATGTTCAGGTACATGTTTTTCAGGATGCTCCTCAACTGATGGAATAACATCATCTGTACCCTTTAGAATCGGCTTATCGGTTTGGACCTCGGGATGAATTTCACTTGGTTCTACAGATCCAGGCGTCTGTTGATGTTCATCTGTCACAGGTAATTCTCCACGCTCTGTTTGATCTTCAACTACCGCGGTGCTACCACCTTGAGCGGAATCGGCTGACTGTTCGGTACTACTTTCACCGACAGGAGCTACTGGTTCGATAATGTCATTTTCGGCAGGCTTGATCGTGTGGGGGGTTTGTTCTTCTCCTGGTGTCACTACAACAGGTATTGTAGTAGCGGCTTCTTCGTCAGGTCTGGCAGTTTGATTCTCCAGTGGTGTCTCAGAATGTGTAACAGGTTCTTCAGGTACGTCATTTTCAGCTATAGGATATGATGGTCGAACAGGTTCCGTTTCAACTTCTATCGTAGGTTCCTGAGGCTTTGTGATGTTGGTTTGTTCTCCCTGATCCACCGTAGATGGTTCAACGGGGTATTCGTCATTAGTTGCAATAGTTTCAGTGCTTTGTTCGTCAACAGGTATAATTGGTACATTTATGTCTGTGACTGGACTGATAGGTACAATTGATTGTTCGTCAACGGGCGCTGGTGCTTCCACGCCATGCTCATCAGCAGTAGCGGTTGTACCTTCCTCTGCAATTGGAATAGAAATTGTCACTGGCTCTCCGCCGGTAGTAATAGCTATTTCAGGGATTTCAGCAGCTTCGATCGGCGTCTCTGCCTTCTGTTCTTCATGGACAATTGGTTGTTCTTCTGGTGGTGTAATTACTTTTTCAGTTTGTGGCTCAATTGGACTAATGACTTCAGTGCCTACATCAGGCTCAACAGACTTTTCGGGAATTTCATTTGTGTCTACCGACCCAGATTCTTCTACTGCAGAGACAGTAGGCTTGATGGTTTCCTGTTCGATAGGTCCAACAGAATCAATACTTGGTGTGACATAAGTATCGGTGGGTAAATCTGTTTGCAAATCAGAGGTTGGCATTGGTTCACTCGATGGCTCTGTCGGATGTTCAGCATCAGGCGCGCCAGGCTGCTTCACGTGCTCGTCGATGGCAGGAATATGAGCAGGTTCTTCTTCGATGGTAGAAGTAGGTTTTGTTATCGCTTCGTATCCAGGAGTGTGATGTTCAGCTATTTGACTATCTGATTCCAGCTCAGCAGTTGGTACAGAATCACACGAATAGATAGGACAGCACGAGTCTGAGCTCGAGTGAACAGGCATGCAATTGGACCGGTGAACCGGTGGCGGTAAGCATTCAACAAGATCACAGTGAACGATACTACTGACGCAATGGCAGCGAAGCTGACAAAGATTCGCTGGTGGAATAGCCGAATTATTTGCAAAAGATTGTCCATCCACGAGACAGTTACCTTCGCCGGGGATACTTGAAGGGAAGTTATCACCGAACAGTTCAGGTCTTTTCTTACTCGGCTCTTCTGCCTCATACTCATTGGGACCTTCAGGGGTCAATGCAGGCTTGCCTGGTTCGATTGGCTCTTCTCCGTCAGTAGATTGTTGAATTGGGAATTGTTCCTCCTCTTCCGCCTGTGTAGGTATTCCTTGAGTGATGGTAGATTCAGTTGGTTTTTCATTAGAAATAGGTGATTCTGACGGCTTCTTTTCAGGAACAGAATCAACGACTGGTTCTTCTTCGTGGACAGATACCTTGCCTGGCTCTTCCCCCTCTGTGTTCGATTTAGTTGGTACCACTCCAGCATTTGACGATTCAGTTGGTTTCTCTTCAAATACAGAACTTTCAGTGACCTTTCCTTCAGTTTCAGAAATTTCAGAAAGTACCGTCGGCTTTACTTCAAGCTGAGGAGCTTGTGTGGGTTCCTCTTCTGCTATAACGGCTTCGGTTGGCTTCTCTTCAGCAAGTGAAGACTCCGTTAGTTTATCGTCAATGACAGAACTTTCGGTAGGTTCTTCTCCGGCAACTGATGGTCGAATTGGCGTTTCGTTGATAGATGGTTCGGATGGCCTCTCTTCGGGAACTGTGGACTCGGTTACCTTATCATCAATGGCAGGAGTCCCGATGGGCTCTTCGTCGGCTAGCGATGGTACAGTTGGTCTCTTGTCTGACTCAGATGATTCGGATGATGGTTCTTGAGAAACTGAAGATTCGGTTACCTTGTCATCAATAGCTGGAAGCCCGGTCGGCGTTTCTTCAGGTAGTGATTGTACAACTGGTTTTTCAGTGATTTCAGATTCTTCGGTGGGATGTACTTCGGGGAGTGAAGAATCCGTTGGTTTTTCATCAATGGCAGAGGTTTCTGTGGGCTTTTCTCCATCAAGTGAAGGTTCAGCTGGCTGCTTGGGGGCATCAGAACCGGATGGCTCTTCTTCGGAAACTCCAGATTCTGTTATGACGGCAATGGGAGTGTCGGTTGGTTCTTCGTCAGCAACAGAAGTATCAGTAATCTGTGTATGGACATCAGGGATATCGGCTATTTTTTGATCCGGGACCGGACTTTCTGTTGGCTTCTCTTCGATAAGTGAGCTATCGGTAGGTTTATTTTCGGCCAGTGGAGCACCGGTAGACTGCATTTCGATAGCAGAGGTCTCAGTACTCTTTTCCTCTGTAACTGAGGTCTCTGTTGGCTTTTCTTCGGTAATAACGACATCAACTGGCTTCTCGTCGTCAACAATGACATCAATTGGCTTTTCTTCGGCTGTAGAAGCATCAGTAGGAATTGCTTCGACAACGGGGATTTCATTTGTTATTTCTCCAGCAATAGAAACTTCCGTTGGCTTTTCCTCGGGAATTGTGGCATCGGTTATTTCCTGGTCTGTAGGAGAAATTTCTGTTGGTTGTTCTGCTGCAGGAGACACAGCGCTTGGATGTTCCTCAACAGCAGTTGGCTTGGCTGGTTCTTCGTCAGCAACGGAAGGTTCGGTTGCCTTATCTATGCTCAAAGTTTCTGTAACTTGATTGTCACTACTTGAAATTCTCGTTGGTTCCTGTTCTGGAATAGCGGTAGGCTGCTCTTCAGAAATTGGTATTTTGGTTGGTTCTGCTCCAGCTACAATAGTTTCGGCTGGTACATCTGTAGAAATTGGCAACTCGTCTTCTTTGTCCACAGGAATCGATGGTACAACTACTCCATCGTCGGTTAAAACCGTTTCCGTCGGGATCACTGCAGTAGGCTGGGCAATTTTTTCAAGAACAACGGGAGCGTCAGTCGGTTCACTTTCGGCCGGAGAAGCATCTGTTGGCTTCTCTTCTAACAGAGAATCCTCCGTTGGCTTCTCATCAGTAGTAGAGACCTCAGTTATTTCATGTTCCGTGATAGGACTCTGAGTTGGCTTTACTTCGACAGCAGGTACATCGGTGACTTTTTCTTCCGGGATTTCCGACGGCTTTTCTTCGACCACAGAAGCATCAGTTGGCGCTCCGTTAATGCCGGAGGACTCACTGGCTTGCTCCTCCGTAATTGAAGTTTGCGTTGGTGTTTCTCCAACAATAGAGGCTTCCGTTGGCTTCTCTTCGCCAACAGAAATTACAGTTGGTTCGTGAATAGCGATAGAAACTTCTGTTGGTTTGCCTTCGGAGATAGGGACACTAGTTATTTCTTCTTCTGCGACAGAAGCTTCCGTTGGCTTTTCTTTCTCATCCAAAGCATCAGTTGGCTCTTCCTTCTCATCTAAAGCATCAGTTGGTTTCTCGTCTGCGCCAGAATGCTCAATTGTTCCATCTTCTGAAATCGTAGCCTGCGTTGGGGCTTCTTCATCAATAGAGGTTATCGTTGGTTTCTCTTCAACAACAGACGGGATAGTTGGTTCGAGCCCGGTGCTCGAAGGTTCCGTTGGCTTCTCTTCAGTAACAGAAGTATCCAATGGTTTTTCATCATCACTAGTCGGTTCAATGATTTTCTGTTCGTCGATTGGAGCTTGAGTTGGTACTATTTCAGGCACGGATGTTTCAGTTGGCTTCTCTTCGGCTACAGAATCTCCAATGGGTTTGTGATCGATGATGGCACCTTCCGTTGGTTCTTCTTGAGTAACGGAACTCTCCGTTGGCTGCTGTTCCGTAACTATAACATCAACTGGCTTTCCTTCAGTACCACCAACGGGTTCGATTGGTTCTTCGTCATGAACAAAAACTTCAGTTACTTGCTCTTGCGGAATCGAGGCTTCAGTCGGTTTTTCTTCGATAATAGAATCATCAGTTGGCTTTTCTTCGGCAGTAACACCAGCTTCAACAGGTACTTCATTTGGAACAGAGGCCTCAGTTAGATGTTCTTGAGTAATCGGGGCTTCCGTTAGTTTCTCATCAGCAACAACAGGTTCGATTGGTTTTTCTTCGGTTGTTAATGGCGTGGACGGTTCTTCGGCAGGAGGAGAAATTTCTGTTGGTCCTTGTTTGATGTCAGAATCCTCGGGTAGTTGATTTTCATGTGCTGGAGATGCGGTTGGTTTCTCCTCAGCGATGGAGACTTTGCTGGGCCCTTCTTCGACCACTGAGGCCTCAGTAGGTCTCTCTTCTACTGTCGGAATTTTGGTAACCTTCTCATCATGAGTGGGCGTTTCAACGGGTCTTTCCTCTCCAACAACATTTTCCACTGGTATCTCTACACTTACAATTGGCGCCTGAGTCTGTTCTTCTTTGTTAACATCATCGCTGCTAACAGGTGACTCTGACGGAGTTTCCTCATTTCCATGAGTAGTTTTAGTCGGGAAACTCTCATCATCAACTGGTATTTGATGTTGTGTGCTATCAGTTGGTTCCTGCGATTCAGTCGGAATTACTTCGACGGAGGCATCAGTCACCGATACGTCAGTACCTTCTGGTCTAGCTTCATGGACCTCTGTCGACACTTCTGGTGCTTCTGGGACCAGGACATTACTCTCAGTTGGTTTATTTATTTCATCGTGGATTGGTTCATCGATTTTCTGCTGTTCATCCACTACGTTTCCGATGGGCTTCGCTTCCGTCTCAGTACCTTCGGTTGGCTGTTGGGATGTTTCAACAGGCTTTTCGTGTTCAACCTGTTCCGGTGCTGTGTCTCGTAACCCAGATGAAGTCGTGCTTTCGGAGACTGGAATCTTCGTCGGGATATCTGTATCAAGTGGTGTTTCTTCGTGAGTAATGGGACTGATTGGGGACTGCTCTTCGTGTGGAATCTCATCATGCTCTGCCGCTACTGTAACACCCTGTTCTGGTTCGATCTCAGAACCGGGAGTCGATTCAGCTGGAGGTATGTAAGTTGCAGGAAGTTTTGCTTGTTCATCAAGTACCAGACTGTCGGGGACGTGTGTATGCTGAACATCGTCGTATACCTCGGTGACCTGAATGTCGTTCACTGCATCCTTATCTTCAGCCTTGTGTACGGGAACACGTTCAGACATTGGAATACCTGTTGGTCCTTGGGACGGAATTTCATGTTCAGTACCGTGTTCAGCATCTTGAACTACCGCCGTGCTTGGATGTTCAACATCACTTGGCGCTTCCGGCTGTTCTCCTTCTGCAACAACTGGTTCTATCGGATGTTCTTCATCGATTACCGTTTCGCCGGCTGCCGGTCTTACGTTTTCTCCTTCAATGGGAGCATTCGTCGGCGACTCGCCAGGTGTAGGAATTTCGCTTGACGGATGTTCATGTACTATAGCGGGCTCAACTTCTGTCGGTTTTTGTTCATCAAATGAGGCTTCGGTGGGTTGAATTGTATCAGTAACTGGTTTTTCGTTCAAAATTTCGTCGTGGCTTTCGGGAACTACGCTCGCTTCTTCTACAGGAACTTCTGCGATAGATACTCCTCCAGCTGGTAGATCGGATACACTTTCTTGTTCCGTGGGCTTCGACGCAGAAGCACCATGTGATGGTGAATTTTCGTCAAAGCTTATTCCTTCTAGTATGCCTTCTCCAGGGAAGTGAATCTTACCATCGTCAGGCGTGGCTTCTTTTGGCGGCACAACTTCCGTCTGAAGAACTGCAGGTCCCTCCGTAGCTTCTTTTTCGGTAATTACTGCCTCAGTCGATACCTCAGGTACGTCTTCTTGGTGCGTTGGTTTCAGCGTAGAGGCATCGTGCGACGCTGAATCTTCGCCAAGGCCTGATTCTCCGGGAGTAACTTCTCCAGGTAAGACAGTGCCGATGTCATCAGGCTTGGATTCTTGCTGTGGCACCGTTTCCGTTACAGAGATTGCGGGCTCCTTCGTATCTTCTTCTCCAACGATCACTGCTTCAGTCGGAAGAGCCGTAGATCTTTCAACTTCAATCACCTGAGGTTCAGTTCCCGGTTCCGTCTCGCCGACTATTCCTTCTTCGCCTGAAGCTGGTTGATTTTCTAACACTGGTTTGATGGCTTCCTGCGGTTCGCCAGTGGCAGTTATTTCCGTTGACTCTTGATCTTCAATGACAGGTGCGTCTGGGTTTTCAATTTCAATTGGAGATACCGTTGTTCGCTTATCATCAACGGAAGGAACCTCAGGTGCTTCCAGGATTTGATCACCTCCAGATCCCTCGTCAAACTCTTGCGTACCAGCCGTTACTTCGGTTGGTTTCGGTGCCTCTTCTATTATAGTTTCTTTAGTCGGTACTTCTTCGGTGTCAGTAATTCCATCATCAGGAATGATTGGTTCATTAGGTAGTCCTGACTCGTTTGGTTTTACTTCGTCAACATTGACTACGGGCTCAATCTTTTCGTCTAGCTTTCCGTCATCGACAGCAACTGTGCTGGATTCTCCGCTCTCATGGTCAACTTGTCCCTGAGATATTCCCTCGTGTTCTGTGGGAGTGACTGGATGTTCCTCGTCACTAACCACGGGATGTTCTGGTAGAGCAATCTTAGTCGGCTCCACTTCTTCATGAGAAGTTGTGAGTACATCTTCAGCTTCTGGTTTCTTATCGATTCCGGTGGCTTCGGTAGGGGTTGCATCTATGCCGGCTGGTAATTCCGTGGGAGTCCCAACGGGCAGGGAACTTTCGTCGAAGGGTTTTGCAGTCTGCGCTGCGAGGCCATCCTCAGTTACAGATTCTTGTGAGATAGTTCCTTCGATACCACTTTCACTTGTGCCATGTAGTTCCGGGATCACGTTATCAGCTCCGGGGAAAGCATCCACCACCTGTTGTTGTTGATCATCATCTTCATCCGTAAGAATCGATTGAGTAGCCTGCTCGCTCTCGGGATATTGACCAGGAATGAAATCATCTCCGCCGATCGTGGGCTCCTCGTCGATTTGCACTGGGCTGCTTTCGCCGTCTACAAAAAGTCACCATTGATTAGATACTTGCTTCGAACTTGTCGATTGTAATAAAACCACAGGAATTCGGTACTTACCACATTGATAAGTGGTGGCACAACATTTTCCCTCTGGAGCAGGTAGTGGTTTGCAATGCTTGCCATGAATTTTTAGAGGTACCGCACAGTCCTGGACAGCGCAAACTATATCACCACGGAAACAATAGCAATGTTCGCAGGCTTCCGCAGAGTGGATCAGTTCTCCATCGTTGTATGTCCTGCCTTGGTGGAAACACTGGGGTGTACTTAGCCCTGGAGCAACCGTCGTAGTCATGATAAGTCCTGGAGTGGTGGGACTAACGGTAGTCGATTGTTCTTCGTCATAATCTGCAATAGTAATACCAGAATTTGAATAAAAAATTTCAAAGTTCGAACCAAAGTAGTCCGCGATGAACTCAAGTGCAAAAGTCTGAATTGCAGTGATCTAAGAAACTTCGAAAATAAGATGTAGGAAGATGAACGTACCACAATTATACTTGACTGGGCAGCAAACTCCAGACAGATAGACAGGGTTGCATCCTGCAACGCGCAGTGTACATTCTTGCATAACGCAGGTTGTTCTATTTCTAATGCAGTAGCAAAGTTCACAGGGGTTTCGCGGATCGATTGGCAGCTGAGCACCATCAGCGTAGAATTTCTCGTCGACATGGCATCCGTAGTTGTCATGAGCGCCAATTTCGGTCGAGCCAATAGTAGCTGGGGAATTCGTCGTCGATGTAAGAAGTTGGACAGGCACTTCGGCACAAGTGATGATGGGACAGCATTGATCCGGTCGTTTTTCCACCGTGCAATCTTGGCCAATGGCTTTCGAGAATGGAGGGCAGACCCTTAGGTAGCACATCAGCATTCGGTTGTGGCAAGTGCAGTTCAAGCATGGTTCGTTCGTTACTATTCTATTGCCTTCTTCGTAGCGTTGAAAGTTGTAGTAGCATCCAGGTTCTGGTTAGAAAAGAAAAGAAAAAAACGCGATGATATGATTAATTGAAACGTCAGCAATTAATCATGGCGTAATTTACTCTCTCAGCTTTGATTACGGGGCTTTGAATGATCCGATGGAATGAGGGGGATAAAAAGCAGTATTGAGAACTCACCTTTTTCATATTCTGCAATGTGCGTCGTATCGTGTTCGTGTACAGGAGCTGTAATAATAAAAATAGTCGTGTTATTTGAAGGACCTTTGTTTTAGTTCTACATTACGTAAGTAAAAAAGTTCTTTATTGCCCGCGGCTTCCTACTGACAGAGCTACTAGCCCGTAATTATAATCAACAAGGCTGCGTGAAAGAGATGGCATAAGCGATACACAAAGACAGACGAGCTGCTCGTGCAGGAGTTGAAAAATTGAAGAAAGGTCTGCCCGTCATGCACGTTACCCTATCCGGAGAAGGCATTTATCATCTGCCACTGCGAGGGGAAGCTGCGTGGTCCGGGAAGGCGAGAGAATGAGTCAACGCGTCAGATGGACCGCCGGGTGTGTGCTGGTGCGAATTCTCGTTAACGCCTAAAGCTTAGGGTTGTGAATACCTCTCACCCTATTTTGTTATTCTATAGGCTGTCGAGAAATGCTTCGTGATAATTACTGGAGATTGAAGTGTCCCGGGCAGAACTTCGCCGGCAATTAATTTTGAAAATGAATTAATCGCGAACGGCAGTACCAGGTACTGTGATAAATTTTTTCATCCAAGTTTCCGCGACGATGATTAACGCCGATCGCGACACCTTATTTCCTTATCAATAACTCGTTCGCGTTCCCGTGGACTTTGGCGTCGCTATTTTTTATCCGCATTTTTTTTTCCTCTCGCCTACCCACGCACGTGCGAACAAGAGAATCAGCATTCCCCACCGGACGCGATGACAATTTCCAATGAAATTATTTGTACCAAGAATCGTGGGGCTCCATCAACGCGGCTTGAGTCCCACGAGGCGTTTGCGGCCAGATGCCTCCACGGTCAAAGTTGCAGTGCACGTATTGATTGCGGTATTAAGTTGCACGCAAACTTACTTCGCTCCAATCGAGCGGGTGTGCCGCATGCACATAGCTAAGAAGTATCATTCTGGTCAACCGGAAGTCGCTCGTAGTAGCCCCCCGACCAAAGGCCTCGTTTACTTGGCTAATCGATATTAAGGTCCAAGAAGTGAACAATGAATTTTTTTACACTGTCAATGCTAGCTCGGAATCCTGTATAGTCTGATCTGGTTTTTTACTCATCTATAAAGGCAGTAGCGGTGACAATGCCAACAATGGGTAACGGGTCAGCATTGAGAGCTAAGATTAATCCCTACGAAAAAGTATAACGTTTTCACTTTGACGAGGGAGTATAGAATGGCTCGCAACGGCACTTGATCAGTATAATCAAGAAGGTTTATATCATCCTTGTCGAAATCCAGTCTGAGGCACAATAGGTTAAACCCGTTCGGTAAGAATTCTGCTTAAAGCAATTTGGCAGAAGAATTCGTGACTGGGCATACGCGATCTCTGCCGGAAAAACTTTAATGAGTATCTTCGCCTTGAGGTGCCAAGAGCACGTAACCATATCGTCTAATCGTACCTAAGCCAAATATACAGACTCGAGGTTGAAGAGGCTCAGGTCACGGTTTTAAAATAGGCGTCATAATGATTGTGCACAAAAAATGAACATCATGTATTGCCAAAATGATTATTAGTGCGATGTTCACCCGAGGACGTTGTAACTAGCCGATCAAAACTATCCGAACTATTGACAGTGTGTGTATTAATACATTATACGTATTTGAACATTTAAAATATCTGCTTTTGATGAAGGAAGTAGATTCGCCTACGCAGATTCTTGACACGTAATAAATTATAAAACGTTGTGTGGGAAGCAGTGCATCGGCAGCTCCTTGGCTACAACCGCAACCAACGGTTTCTTTCCTGTATATCAACTGCAGATTTGTTCAGGGTGATAAAGTTAAAGTCTGATAAAGTTCCCATCAATTTACCGAGCCATTTAGTACCCGCTGCCTACCTTTGACAAACGACTTTGTTCACTCGGATTAGTTATTCACACACACACACACACACATGTGGTACCCAGTTCATCTCTGATCGTCAGTGTCATAACGAATAAGAATCAATGATTTTTCATTGGCGTAAAAAAATAACGGATATCATTTAGCGGAAATTACTCTGGTAATTGAACTTTTTGTGACGATGCTAACCAGCCGTATTTAGCATCTCAGTTCTCGGTCGAGATCGCTTACGTAATTTACCTACTCAAGCAGCGTCTTCCGTCTGACGCGGTTAATCTCTTTCGCACGAAATTACGAGCGTAGAGAACGTGTGAGTACGCGAATACACGTATGCAGGTACTACGTAGGCGTACCTTGAATGCGGTGGGAACGTTTGCGTAACTTATGAAATCATACATCGGCCTTGATGTGAAAGTTCATTACCTCTGCTGCTGGGTAATGCAATGCATGTTATACTACGTAGTGTTCGCTCTCGAGGTGAAGCGCGTTTGAAAGAATCGTTAAACCCGTTACAATTAAATGAGGAGTGGAATTACTTCCACAAACGCAGTGATCTGATCTGCGGTTTATAGAAACTGACTTAATCACATGGTGATTACTAGTAAATCTATTGGACGAGGCTTGCAGCCAGTTCCGTCCGCGTTACTCCCACGCCCTTCTTCCTCATCTTCAAAGGCATCTCCAGCAGCTTGGGTACCTACCTCTGCAACAACTCGCCGAGGTAGGTAACCGTTAAGAAGAATTCCTATCCCCGCGTTCCTCATCCCTGCAGCCTCCATCCATCGCTCGTAAATTTTCTTGCGAAGACGTCCCGCTCGAAGTCGACTAATAAGATTACTTAACCTCGACGTCGCGCTGACGTAGCACCCACATGTTCCGTTATACCTTTCCCCGGATGAACTCCGTTCACCTTTACACCTCTAACAGATACCTATTTTCTCCGAACCGATATACTCGAGCCCAGAAATCCTAGGGAGAGATACATCTATCGAGATGCCAGAAATAGTTTCGCTGGCTGATTACCTGACGATTTTGTACGGTGTGGCTAAGGGTCGTCAAGTTTTTGCGTGCTAAAAAGTACAGCCCGGGTGTTAGCGGTCACTGACACATCAGGGCTCCTAAAAGCTTACAGGTTTGACCAGAATTCATGCAGCATCGAAAATGCTGCAGAGAAACAGCTACAATCCACCGCGGTGCGCTTCGGCAATTTCTTTCCTTTTTGTTTGAAGAAAAAACCAAAAAACCTCGCCGCCTCAAAATCAGCGGCGATTATAAAGCGGAAAAAGTTCCGTGGGGCTGTTGAACTGATCTTATGTCTCCTTTGAACTTGACCTCGGCAACGGGTAGCCAGATGCCCCGGTACGGTACAGAGCGCGCTATGTCTCTCGGTGAAAGTGGTCGCGCCGGTTGCTAAGGATGGTCAATGGTGTGGCTGGGTTGAGCCACGCGAGTAGCTCTGGTCCCAGAGGACACGTCGATGTGACCGTCAATCTCAGGTGCTTACCGACTGTCAATGAACTTCGCGTTACCAGCTTGAAGAGCTTAGAGACAGACATCGACGAGCGTTCGAACAGGGGGTCTTTAACCCTTGATAAACCGGCTTCACTTGAACGGAAGTCAATCATCGCCTACCGCGAACTCAGGCTTCCAACGTCGAGTTGGGAGACGTGGACGTAGGGCATCGAATATGGCCTGCGTTTTATGCCGTCGCAAGTTTTGCGCCTTAGGGCATGAGAACCTGTTAGCAACTGCAGCGATATACGACGGTCACAGGTAATCGATTGCGACAAATCTTTTTCCAATGCTTATTTATTTTTCGAAAAAATGGTGAAATCTTATCGCATCAAGTACTCACCAGCGCATGTGGAGCAGGCTGCTAGTAGAACGGCAGCCAGTAATAGGATCATCTCCCCGGGTCGGCTCATCCCGGCACTCAACGCCGACATGTCGGCGGTTCTTTGTCTTCTGAAAGTTAACAAACAAGTTCTCGTTAGTTCGAAAGTGCGAAGACACGCGTAGTCGTAAAGTCAGTTAAAAGTGCACACCGTGTGTGCAAATAGCGCATGGAGAGAGAGAATTTGGCCAAATCACTTTTTCAAAATGATTATGGGGTTCGGCTGACGCATTGAAACTGGAAATACGGTTTTGTTCTTAGGTAGTTTCACCAACGCTATAACGGAGTCTTATCGCGAATAGCGTTCGAAATCAAGACTCGCTCAGGATTCGCAAAGAGAAAATTTCTCCGTAATATATAGCTACGTTCACATAGCTCAACCTGCAGTCGTTTTTTTAAACTTGATCTCATCCTGAGCGAAGAAAATCGAAACTTCGTTGCGTCTCATAGCTTTATGAACTGCGAGCGCTGCGAGCTATTAGCTCGCTATTAGCCTCGCGATCGTTTTATGCGATGAGTTATAAATTACTTCCTAATAATCACAACGAACCCGTGGACGGTTTTACGGTTGAAAAAAATCTCGTCCTTATGGGAGGCTAGTACAAATGTGGGTACAGGTCGACTTGACGACCGCGACGCTTACGTCATTCCGTATTCTCGTTACGACCCATTCGATGCGGAATTCGGTGAATGGTCAACGGCTACAGTATCGTGTGCTCCGTCGACTTCCTTTCCCCCCATTTCACCTCGTCAGGGCGACGTCTTGGGTCCGTCACTTAGCACCACCTCGACACCTGGTGCATATCAATGCACCTCGTGCCGTACCTTGACTCGCTGGAACCAACGGACTGAGACTAATTCCACTTACGCTCTCGACTATAAGCCCTGGCTGGTTCTGCGTTTGTCAGAGGTCTCGGTTCGCCTATTTTTAGGAATTCTACACACTCAGCTAATCGCAAGAAAAAAGAAAAAGAAAAAAAATCAATATCCACCAGGATGTATGAGAGGAAATGAAAATCATCTATTGCTGCAACGAGCTATTATCTTCGATCGTTTCGGAAGACATGTAAGTTGTAACTCCCGAAGCGACGAGCAGCTTCTACGGTATCGGAAGGTAATTTACGAGCCGAGTGATTAAATCCTGATTATAATTCAGTTTCGTGATGGCATAAAGGTAGGTAGGGCCGCGGATGACCGGCGTCAGTAGGTACCGCTGATCGGGTAGGGTGCTCGCGCGAACGATTCCGTTACAGCCTGAAGGCTGGTTGCCTCTTCACCATTACCATGGAACGCGGAATATGATTACCTTCACCTGGGAACTAACTCTTACCCTGATCCAAGAGGATCCAAAGGGATCGGATCATTCGGGCGGTCGCACTGCCCTCTGAGACTATACCCATCCCAAGGAAATAGGAAATATCCCCCTGTTAATTTAGTTTTTATTTCTCCATTAAACGTCTCATTGATTTTTTGGGAGCCATAACCCGGTTAATGTTCCGTGACTAATAACATTTCTCCGCGTATACGCGGTCGGGTTACACGTAAAGAACGTGCAGATTACGAGTCGTTGTATCGCGAGAGTGTTCTCCTTACTTTACTTCACTTTACTGAACAACTAGTTATTCCGAAGTAGTGGAAGATGACTGAAGCAGTTCTTGCTGGGCTGGCACGCTTCATTTTCTGCAATCGAATTATTGTTCACTACCAATGTGAGAAAAAACTCGCGACCATTATTCCCGTTCTGCACGATCACCGGGCAGGTATTAACCGACGTAGTCAGTACTCGAACTATAACTAAAACTGATCATCGAAAGAGGTGGCATAACGAATCAGAATTTCACGGTCGTGCACTGATATCTCCTTAACGAGCCCAGTTGCAACACAACGAATTATACTCCGGCTCTGCTCTTTTTCTACACACCGAAATCCCCAAATTACAATTATGCTGGTTTTGTATAAGATCACACAGACGAGTCAGGGTGCTCTGTGCGGGTATTTAGCTCCATTGCATTTGCGATAGTCATCGACTGACGTAGGAAAAATATGTGTTATTAGTCACCGAGGTGCGCGTTAATTATCAAAAAAAGAGAAAAAGAAAAATAAACTACAATACATAAGTTTACTTTCCAAAGTTCTAAGAATCGCTAGAATTCCCGCTTCAGGTAGCAATGCAAGGCGACTTCAAGTATAAGAGTCATGAAAATATGATAGAAAGGAAAGAATAAGTTCGAGCTGAAATCTTGCGGCTACCGTTTCCGTCGAGTAATTCGCATTCTGCATCCGTACGGTGTAAAACTAATACGTGTTACGTCTCCGAATGACTTACGGACCCTGCAGCGTCGACCCTGAGAACTTTTTCCACCTAGCAATCATAACAATTAGTTGTTCTTCGGTTGTACTGGCATGGCACCGCGGTCGCACGCGTTATTTTGCCCCCAGGCTGGATGGTCACCCTGCGGATGACTTCCGCGTGCCATCATCCTCCGGACCTTGCAGGCACAAGCCTCGGACAGGTTGATGGCGAAGCTCGTTACACGTCGACGTTTAATGCGAGGTAATCAAACGCCAACGCCGAATATCATGCTCGGAGGTCAATCTTCGGCATTTCGTTCTTCGAAACTCGATTTCCCGCGTTCAGCTGACCGCAACTATCCATTAGACTAAATTATCGAATAATTCAAAATCGAGTCTCAGAGCCGCGGGTATGTCGCATGCAAATCGCAGCCTTCTTGCATATCAAAGGAATGCACGCATGCTGAGGTTCCCTATGACGTTCTAGGGCTGTGAGTTATGGTCTGCACCGTCTGGCTGTGGTTTTCACGGGGCCTCACACCTCGAGGGAAAAGACGCAGGCAGGTATAATTGACGGCTTTTAATGCCCAGAAGATTACAGTCTTCAGAGTTTTAATTACCGAGATCACACGTTATTACATACTGGCTATGATTTAAGAGATTCTCGACTCTGGAGTCCGGGTAAATTGAGGATGAAAAATAAGATGTTAATACTATTCATGGACCCTATACCCGAGTGCCGGTCCCCTTCAGCAAATGATAAATCATCGCAATGGGTCCACTCCGACTGCATCATCGGACAATCTCTTGTTCCCGCTGTTCGGGTGTGAGTACCCATATTTGCGAAAATGAAACAACGTGAGGAAACGGCGTGCACGTACCGTCCAGCTTATCTAAATGACCGCTCAACCCGTGGCAAGGAGAGCAACGATCTCTTTTCTGATGCTGACTCACCTGCGTATACCACAGTCAGATAACTAAACTCGAAGCAGTTTATAACCGCGTGCTGGTCGACCGGCCTACCCGGCGCGTATTACTTTGCACAACGATAGAAAGATAAGAGCAGGAAACAACTCACGACTTCCGCACCTTTTCTATGTACCCAGGTACACCTAACCCAACCGTTTGGACAAAGAGTAGCATTTATTATTTCACCCCATAGATTAACGTCGCGGATAGAATCATTTTTAATTGTCTTTTTTTTCGATACCTGTATGCGTCACGGTATATCTATTAAAATCGGATTTACTGCACTCAGATATTCTGAACAGCATCTTTAATCCATTTTTATCTTTTTAATTGCACACACACACACACACACGAAATGTGCAAATCGAACTTGTTCAGAAACATGTGCAATAATTTTTTGCATTGATTTTTTTGTCTCATGACACGAATATTGGTTTACTATTGTTGGTTGTTTGATACTTGTTCGCGAATTGTTATTCCTTTTTCGCCAAGATTGTATCGCATAGTTTATAATATAGTCATGGTCATGCCTTGAATTTTGGCGGATGAATGAAATTGTAAAAAGTAATGTCCAGTCAGATGAGATCCAAAAGTCGCTGACATGCTTCGGTAATTATTTGGATCACGACGATCATTATACCTAGGTACTTATGCTCAATGGAAGCAAAATTTAACATTTTCAAGCCCCTGGGCTACATAGGTAAACCTGAATAGGATATTGGACAACGTATTTTACTCACTCTCGAAAATTTTCAATGTCAACTTTCGAAAATTCTATTTCTACTGTACGATGTGAAGAAATACTCTATTCAGTCACTTTGTTTTTTTCACAACTGATTATAGTGATTACTCATATTTTCAGACATTACTAATCAAAATTGTTTGACATTTTGAATCGTTAAATTGTTCATGTTTCTCAACAAATTGTCGCAGTGCAGTTCAGTAGTCGTTGTACAGTGGCAGGCGAGTATCTTCAGTGACTGTGCACTGTTGGTGGTTCGCCTTCGCTGCAGAAGTGCAGGTATACGGCGTGAAACTCGATGAATATCTTGCGGAGCTTAAGGGAGAATGGTATCTTGATGATACCAGATCCGATGTAGGCAAAAAGGAATATCTCGGATTAAGAATAAGGGGGGATACACTGCGGCAGTCCGCGCAGTCATGCCGGCGGTAATAGGCGTTATTATAAACTGATGGGGTACGTTTCAATCGCGAAATACATCGTCCCATGGATCTTGGTCTTAACAAGGACTGGTATACAAAGGTCAAACTATGGTCGTAGCCGTATACCATACACCCTCTGCAGCTCGGTATTTTCGATATATTTGACCGTGTGACGAGTGCAGCGCTGCAGATGTGTATTCTCATTTCTCATACACCTACGAGTTGCGGCTTCTTAAGCTCTGATTACCCGGAGGCCTCGACGTTCACACGCGGACGAGGGCGGCATGGCATGGCATGGCATGGCATGGCATGCAACAGGTCGGCAACACGCACGATCTATTTATATCTCACCTGAGCTAGAGTTACGTGGGTCGGGGAATCCCCCGCTCTTCGCGTACCCCGATACGATATGCCTGGTTAAAATCGGCGATACTTATACACTGGTCCCATTAGCGTAGTTAAAACCCGTAGAAATTCATATTGAACAATAAACATATCATAGGTATTACGCCCGCTGAGAATAGGCCGCTGCGTAACGATAAGAGATTCGGGATAAAAAGCGTGGGGATACCCGGAAACCACGACGCCTCTTCGATAGCCTCGATAACCTCGATAACTTCATATTATATAGAATAGAATTTGGTCATTTTTTTTTCTATCCGACTCTCGTCCATCCGGCAACATCCATCTCAGCCGTGATGAAATAAAAAGCGAAGGAGCTATAGGTATATAAGGCGAAAGAAATACTTCTTGTGGGGCCCGCGCCCATAGTTACTAATCGTGCAGATCGAACTGATTCATTATTTCACGGTGATCATCGACCGTGCGAGCCCGTGACTTCGTGGCATGGTATGGCCAGTTGCAGATGTACCTTCTTTATCAAGTTAAGGTCGATATCGTACGAGATACCGCTATGACTTAACGTGGTCCTTGCCAAGAAATATCTGAAAGTGGATCGCGTGGCTCGATGGACCGCGTCGATGAGGATTCGAGGTCGCTGACCGTCAGCATAGATTCTTATACCTTTCTGCTGACCATACGCGTTGGTGGAGAAATTCGCGATCAAATAGCCATCGCGACATGACGTACCCTCAAAATGACATTTAAAAGCCACACTCTGAGCCGAGTCAAAGGACTCGAGTATAACTTTGAATATATTCTCCTCTTCCTTTGCTTGTTTACCAGCGTGGGATCGCTAAGTGGGCACCAGTCGTTATGGGGATGGTATATACGCGCAGGTTTATCCATGCAAGAGAAACCGCTCGCTAAAGTAAATCCAAATTTTGGAGATTCCGTGTATTAGTACGGCGGACAAATATGCCGCTGAGGTTCTCTCCGTGTTGTCATCTGGCAAACAACTAAGTTAACGAGACGGCCGTTCGCCCTCCCACGCACAGACTGACTCCCCGCATATACCAACGAAAGTATATGAGGGATAGATTCTTCCTTCAGTATTTCGAACTTAGTGGGTAAATATTTGCGATTTTATTCGGTTTTAACGGCGGCAAGTGAAATGGAAATGACGATGGTCAAAGCGACTAACTATTTTATTTTTTCGCTTTCTCTGTAGAAAAGTTTCAGATAAATATAGTATGGCTATTACCTCACGGTTCTAAAACGGAGGAAACTGAAGGACGAATTAATTTACTCATGAAGAGAAGAGAAGAGAAGAGAAGAGAAGAGAAGAGAAGAGAAGTGAAGTGAAGTGAGCCTGGCCATTAGTGAAGCTGGAAAAGGTTAACTCGCAACATGCGCAAGAAAGTTAATGACACCGATGACGACCGGTCAAGATGTGGACCTTGAGGAGGTCGAGACACAGGTTCCCAAGAAATAGCCCCTCTTCGGATGTCTCACGTGCTGAAAGACCGCCGGCTCGGGGTCCAGCCCCGTGGAAAGCCGTTGCCAATCGAAGACTAAGCCTTTTTTTGTCATCGTTATAGTGGTCGACGTTCGTGCAGGCCGCAAGATTGTCCGCTATGAAACTGGTTCTTGATCGCAAAGATGACCGAGGGTCTGATCAAGGGTTTTACACAAAGGCTGGACCCCGCGCGGAGGTCAAGACGCAAAATACTAGCGTTATAAATAATAATGGTCCGAAGTGAGATGCAAAAAATTGATAGGACGAACCGCGGCAAGGCCGTGTAACTGGACAATGGCATAAAAGCAATGTGATTGACGTAAATACCTACATGAATATACCATACACTCGCGGTGTTAAACTCGACTCTATTCTAAAGAGCGTGCGATGAGTCAACGGGAAACCCTAACTGCGAGAAGTTATAGTATCTTATGTTATGTTATGTTCGTCCACTTTGAAGCATGATTGTCCAGCGAAGTTTAGACCCGAGTCAAGCGTGTCTCCTCCTCGCGACGGTAATTTCTACTCTTCATCTCGGTAGTTACTTTTAATTTGTCTGAAACCCACCATTGCTAACAAATCGACTTTAAAGTTTAAGTTTAAGTTTAACTTTAAGTTGAAGTTAAAATTCGACGAAAGATAAGAATATTACCTGTTCATGTTTCCAAGACTATTCGAAATGCCATTAGGTGATAAGAAAATTCAATAACACCTATGTTTGAAACTTAAGTAAGTATAAGCAAGCAGATTTCCCGCCAGAGCAAAGTACTTTAAATTTTCGCATCCCCTCGATAACGATATGAAAATTATTGACCGTTACTTATGAATACGTGATTTCTGTTGCTTCTACGTATATATGGCTCTCTCGATGGCGAAGTATATCATTTTACTCCGACTGCACCCCCATTCGTGGTGTGCGTGCCCCGATTCACACCCTGGTTTCTCAATATCGAAAAAAAGCCTAGATAGTGGTTAAAGCACGAAATCTTACGAATCTGTTAGATTGCAGGATCGTCTGAATCGTATGGTGGAAAAAAAAAAATAAAACTAAAAGTGAAATGCACGAAGTAACTGCGATAGAAGAATACACGTAGACCGTAGTACCCGGCGATGCACGTATCTTGTCGTATACTATAAATAGCGCAGACTACTACTACTTGGCCCTTTCAGCCCCTCCTGCTTAGTAGTCCCTTAGTTTGTTTTCCCCCCTTTAGTATACTCAGCCACAGTCTCCAGACAACGGTGCAGCGCGAGAATATTGCGCTTTATTCGAGTCCTCCTCCGCTCTCCTGCAGTCTCTGATACCACCACCACCACCACCACCATCACCATCACCACCACCAGTACTAAGTACAGATCTTTACTTTACTGCAGCTGGACAAGAGACAAGGCATAGGGTAATAACGTGCGGATGGTGAACCGGATGCAGGGGCCACACGAAGCTCCATACCTCCCCCTGAGGACGCGATACAATCTCATGCACAGCGACTCCTGTGCCTTTAGTCTACCAAGTCTCGCGTGTCTTTCTTCTCCTGGTGCAACACTGATCCCCCAGGAGTCGTCACCTTAGGCTCGACTTACACGCGGCGATATCAAATCGACGATTAATACCTCCGAGGGTGTTGAATCGCGTGTCGATTAGATCGGTATTAAAAATGTTCATCAATTATTTATAAAAATGATGATTGTTTCATGCGATTTATCGTCAATCCTGAAACGACGTCGGACGCCCAATTACCGAGCTGCTAATGAAAAATATAAAGGCGTGAAAGTAAAATGAGATGAATAAATGAGAGGAAAAAGTAAACGCGATCCGCAACCGCAACCGTATAGGTACCAACTCGCTTCGTTAACCAATCTGCATTTAAGTACTAATTATCCAGGATGTATGTACTACCTCCTTGTCGTACGTACGTACACCTATATGTATACCCCATCTCACACCCGCCGCGAATACTGCTTTGGTGTAAGTGATAGCGCAGCAGTCGGAGCGCGTGTTACTCGACTCGATCGAAAAATGTATGTATGTTTAGGTATATAGGTGTAGGTACCGTTAACCGGCTCGTAATGGAGATAAATATCCCGAGATAAAAGGATGTTTCGATTTTTCAACCACCTACGACACGATAGCTAATTTAGTTACCGGTATATGAGCGCGCAACACCGGTGCAGCCCGTGCACGGAAAGTGCAGCAGAAATGCATTTCGAGAGAGATAAATAGATCCGAGATCACAGATAGCTGCAAAACCGATTACGACGATTAAACTTGCCGAGAATCTGCGAAGGAGGCATGAAACACCCGCGATTATGCATCCGAAGATTAAATATATGGATGTGTGTCAGACCGTGGAACAACCTGTTACGACTCTGACAGTCGAGGTCCCGGCTGCTAAGAGCGAGAAAAGAGGACTTCCAGGTCGAACTGGAATTAAACTGGAACCAAAGTGGAACTCGATGTGGGCGAGACGTGCGGAAGGTTCACTAAACTAATGGAGGTAGGTATATATGCGTTATATGCGAGCAGCTGGCATTTCGCCATTATATAAAACCTGGATTGGGGTATCGGCGACAATTGGACATTCGGGTCGCGTGGCGTTCGTGCATGGCGTTCACAAATTGCCTTAGTGCAAACCGGAGGAAAAAATATTTGAAGGAAGTGTCTTATGGGGTGAAAAACCGCCCTATAGGTAAATCAGCGGTGATTTAGAATTTAGGTTTTCACGGTTATCGGTAATATATTCAAATTACCCGAACTCTGCAGCTAGGAGTGTGATCGTTCGAATCGGAGAGAGTTATATAGTTGCGTAATCAGGCGTGGCGATTTCTATTGAATAATTCGGTACAGAATCGGAAGTCGCATACATCGATAGAGCGAAGTTTAAGTTTTTGAAGAAAAAAAAAAAAAAAATGTTACCGATCAGAATTTATGACTGACTTGAGATCGCAAGGCTCCTTTTGTTCCACAATCGACCTCTGAAGAGACGGACTGATTTATACCGATCAATACCGATCATGGCCCATGGCCCCGAGAACCGCACCTATTCGTGTCTTTGCAGCCCACCGACCCCGTTTTCAAATCCTCATACTCGCGGAGGCATACGTGATCCGCTTCGCAACCGATCTTATTAAATCAGATGTTCGTTTAGGTATAGCGAGTGAATATCGTCAAATTTCTTGTCTCGTTTCGGGCCTCACCGATGCGTTACAAGGTCGACGATCGACGGATTCTACAAATCGGTAAGGTCTTAGATACCCGATTTATCGCCGAGACTGCGATAGACTCTTAAACAATTCAATCTATAAATTCTGTAGGTACGGTGTCGAAAGAGTAGGTAGGTATAATCGAATACGCCGATCGAATATCAGCCTCACCCCACGGTTTATATCGGTGAAATACCAAAACTGACTCCATCCTGCACTGTTACCGATAAAATTGTTCAGAGAAGCGTGAAAAATTCGCCAGACACCACAGGAATCCAAGAGGTATCAGTCCCGTATCTCCAGCCCGTTTACGGAATGGAAGCCGACCGGTTGTATGGTTACCGATTTTTTTCTCTCTTTTTTCGCAATTTTTTTTTTTTTTTGAAAAAAAAACAAATGTGAAAAATTCAGAATCGAGGGGTTTCATCGGCTACGGGTAAACAACGGAGTCGACTAATGGTGGAATTTATCGCGTAGTGTGATGCACATTTTTTAGACTGACGCGGTATATATGTAAGGTCTGTTACGACGACAAAGGCCTAAATTCCACGAATTTACATTTGCTCCAGGAAAGTTTAACCGTTTCTTGTTCATGGCTCGCCCTATTTCCCTCCCACGTCCGACGGTTCGTTTCACCTTCTCCCCCTCTCCCCCCCCCCTCTCTCTCTCTCTCTCTCTCTTTTTCTCTCTCGTTTTTGCGTCTATCGTCGACGTTTTGCGTCTATCAGACTATTTCGGGGGCGTCTATTATGCGATCTGTTCAATTGTCGACTGTTCCCTGCGTAGGGACAACAATACATTCAACAATGGGCCCACTATACCATACATATACGGCTATATATAATACATTCACGTAGACGAAAGAGAGAAAATGTGTGCATATGGGTCCCTCTACATAATGCCAGCTACGACCGAACCGTTGCACCTTTACACAAAAAACTTTTTATCTTACTTTTCTACAAATAACATTTACTCTTCAGTTATATAGGCGCGTATAACGACGCACATATACACACACATATATATATATATATATATATATATATATATGTATATTATATATGCCTAGATCGAACGGTCTATATAAATATTTAATTTTCACGTATGAAAAAAAAAAGAAAAAAAAAAAAAAAAGTTTCTGAAAAAATGGCTAATTTATAACGTTGATTCAACTTATTATTATGATTATAATTATTTTCGTGAGATAATGTAGTTAAAACGACTCGGTATGAGATTCCGCGGGATTATTCTTAGCCAGTCGCGATCAGACATGCATACCTATCGGTTTCTAGCCAGCTAGGGATTTGAATTATTTAGTGTGGACGTCGGGCGTCGCCGAGCGTCTCGCGTTGTCTCGCCTATGTGAAAACCACGTTAATCCCCCAACCGATAGACGTAGGTGAATTTTTAATCATTTTAAACTAACGCGTATGTACATCGATCTATGTATATACATAAATACCTATGTCCTATATATATATATACGTGGTCGGAGTTAACCCGCCAGTCAATTGCTGTCTATAATAATGTTAATGACTTCTATTCCTATATATATATATACGTATATATGTACGTGTATATATATGTACAACTTGTTGTTAGGCGTGAACTTTTCACGCAGCTATAGAACTTATAACGCATCCGAATATAATTATTTCAGGATTACATTCTGTGTACCTATATAGGTATATATCTGCCAGACTTGGCGATACGAAAAAAATTATCATTTATAGAAGAATAGAAAATTTTTAAGAAACAGAAAAAAAAAAAAAAAAAAAAAAACCACTCAAATCGTTTTTTTTTTTTTCTTTTTTTATCAGATTTTGAGTACTTCAACATACTGCATCGTTCGATCTTTCTCATCGCAGCGAATTGAAGATTACTCTTTTTTTTTGTTTTTTTTTTCATTCTCACCGATTGAGGATTTTTTTATACTCAATCGCAACGATATAACGTGAAATCGAAAAGTAACTAATTTTTAGACACCTATATATATATATAAATATATATATATGAATAAAAAAAAATTTGTGCACTTTGCGACTGCAATGACGCGATTTCTAAAATCTGTGTCTGTATCTTTTTTTTTGATTTTAGGTGAGCCCCGCAGATGCGTGCGATAGTCCTGTAATCCACGGTCTTCACAGGCGCAGGTGTATTCTTTTTTTTTTTATATAAAACTTATTAAAATATATCTCCAATTTTTTCATTTTTCATTTTTTTTTTTCGTTTTTCATTTTTTTTTTTTGGTTTTTTTCTTTTCGTTCATTCGTTTTATCGAACGAATCATCACTTAGTATCCATACGAAATGATTAGTGCACTGCACAGTCCTTAACTCATCACTTATTATATTAAATCGTAGTAATGATATTTATCATATATAGTCACTAGCACTTGGCACCGCACAATTATATATTCGCTCGTAAACGTAACACTTTGGTACATTTATTTTTTCTTTCTGTTTCTCTCTATCTCTCTCTCTTTTTCTTTTTCGCTATCGCTTTCTTTCTTTTAGATTTTTTTTTTTTTTTTTTTTTTCACGCGGTTCTCTCTCCTCCCTCAATAACGCGACATCTCTTCACTTACCTATAAGGGATCCGTAGCTCTTCTAGATGACTCGTCCTTTCGTCCGGATCTCTTTTCACGTATATGTATAATATATATTTATTTATTTATATATATATATATTGGTTATTATTTATCAATATTTATTAATAATAATCTGACAATTATCATTAATAATTATTTAAATAAATAGTTATCTCGCGAGGGATGCTGATGCAGATTGATAAACGAAAATATCGCTTATATATTTTTTATGTATGTATATATATATATATTTTTTCTTCTTTTTTGATATAAAAAAAAATATACAAATAACAATTTTTATCTAACCTAAATATATATATATTTACTACTCCGTCTTGTATATATATACTTTTATTATATATATATATGTGCGATCCTACTCGAAAAAAAAGCACCCTTTAAAACGGTGTGCGTACTCGACGCGCCACCGCACCAAACAGAAGTGAACTCATGCGCAGCTTCGGGCCTACACTTTAAATACCTTTGCGCGCCCGACCCCTACTCCGTCGCGACGCGCTGATTGGCGGGGGTCTGCGATCATGGCCCGCGGCTACAGAAGACTCGGTCCCGCGGACGTCGTCGTCGACGCCACCGCCACCGCCACCGCCGACGCCACCGTCGCCGTATATGCAAGAAGAAAACACCCTCCACCTCCACCTCCACCGCCGTCTACAACGCCACCTCCACCACCGCACGACGCCGACGCCACCACCGATGACCGACGACGCTGACGACGCGCGGACTCAGACCGCGCATTTCTTCCCCGGACGTTGAATCGCGTACATATACCTCCGCCTGGACAGAGGCCACTGTCAACTGGACCACGGAACAGACAGCATCTTCATAATCGCTTAGCATAATTTCATTTTCATTTCATTCATTATCATTATCATTATTATTTCCGAATCGATTACATCGAGAAATTTCTTTATCTCTTTGTTCTTTCTTTCTCCCTCTTCTTCTTATTCTTCTTATTCTTATCTCTTTACAATTCTTTCATTTCGCGTTATATACCTACAGTCCCTATAATATACGCGGTGATAAAAATCTCAAATGTGTCAAATTTTCGATTTATACAAATTATATTACAATAATTTCGTGAGTGTTCAGTTCAGCGTTATACTATATATTATAGCCGCAGTCATCGTATATATACCTAATTTGACGATTTATTTATTTATTTATTTATTTTCTGTTTCGAATTTCGATCGATCATAGTACGTGTGAAAATTAATTTCGGATCTTCGGTCTATCGCTTAACATATGTAGATCAAACATACATACATACAGATATAGATATTAAGTGTTCAAAATATGAGAACTCTACGAGCCTAGGTCTAGGCTACCAAGCCCCATTGCTTCAAGCAACCCAAGAGAATGTTGAGGCCGCTGTACCAAGTGCGAGCTGTTGGTTCAAGTTCACCTCACTCTCAGCAGCATTGCGTTTCTTTCACTTGCAGCTTTGCGTCATATTGTATCTGCAATACTAGCCTTATAGCAGCGAAGGCTTGGGTCTAGGTCAAATTGTTATTTATTTTAATTTTTTTTCTTTTTTTTCCTCATAATTTATTTATTCCTTCGTTTATATATTTATTCAATTATTCAATTTTTGCAAATAAGAATAATAATTTTGAAATTATATGCGAATGATTTAGTATACCTACATATCAGTTCATTTATTATATTATTGATTATTTTTTCTTTTTTTATAACAAAAATTACGACGAGATTCGCAATTAATTAACGACCGTGCATCTAACGGTATATTACTATACAAAAATGAGAGACGAAAGAATAATAATAATAATAAACGTAGTATACCTATATGAGATATATAAGAAAAAAATTTAACCAAAAGAGGGAAAAGAGAAGAGAAAAGTAGAAAGAAAAAAAATTAAAAAATTAAAAAAAAATGCATATGTATATATTTATGAAAGACCTGCAGGCACATAAGTATAGTATATGTATAAGATACATTTATTAAAGCCTGTAATACACACCGAGAGTGTGGGAGAGTTCAACGCTCGAGTAGGCGATTTCATTCAGCTTATGCTGCAATAGATGTTGTAAATCTGTCACCCATATATGTATAGGTAGGTATAGGTATCGGTTTGAAAACGGTTTTGGTACTATGATATTCTTAATTATGAAAAGTAAAAAATATCACTAATTTATTTTATTTTTCATTTTTTTTCTTTTTTCTCTTCTTCTTCTTCTTCTTCTTCTATAATTTTTTTTGGTTTAATTTATGAAAATGAAACTCTTTAAATATATATAGTAGTTTGTATAAAGAGATATATAAAGAAATGAAGAAAAAAAGAAACGAAAAGAAACGAAAAAAAAAAGAAAAGAAAATAAAATACCTACAGAAAAAAGAAACTTCATACCGTGCAGGTTCTTGTAACGGGTTTCTTTCGGGTATATATATATACCTATATATATATACTAATTGATTTTGAAATACATACCTAGTAGTCATCTCGTTTCCAGTTAGTCACAATTCTGAATAACGTGTCTTTTTGTCTTTTTTTCATTTTTTCTCTTTTCTTTACTTTTTTCTTTTTTCTTCGGATGCAGCGGGAGGTTTGACGTCAGAATTGCGATATACAGCGCATATAGGCTGCACCTACCTATATATACACGTTTCATATAGGTAATTATAATTGCGCAAAATTATTTCCTGGAGCAGAGCACGCATAACACATTTGCATATGTGGATGCGTATAAGAATAAAAATCGTATCAAATTAATGAAAATATTAAATTTGATGCACTTTCGAAAATCGTAGGTACGTACATACCTACGACAAGTTACACTTACTGTAACTTGACCTTAAGTAAACTTGAACGAAATGCTAAGTGGAGCGAAACTTTCGAGTTTAACCGATTACCGGATCGTATTATGCAATATTATAATTTCGGTAAAATCCCCTGCAATATACTATAAGCTGTTCGTTTATACTCGTTTAAATTTATATCTGCCATGAATTTTGCCAGACAAATAAGTAGAACACGTTTTTGACAAAAATATTCTTTAATCGTCGTATGCCGATTGCATATAGCAGATTTATTTCTTATAAAAGCGCTATATATGGTTATCTATATTAGTACATATGTATATCTTATATATATGTCAAATTCCATATGCGGTTTCTCTGACAGTTATTTTTCATACATACATATTATACCTATACCACATATGTATACGTCGACATACACCTATGTAGGTAACGTATGTGACGAAACCATCTTTAACCGTGTCCGAATTTAATGTCTGGTCAACATCCTCTCTAAGATTTCAATACTTGACTATATTGCCTATATATTGTACAGGTATACCCGGCGTAGCGTCAATTCAGAATATTAATTTTTATATTCTATTAAATTATCGGAACTTATAACTGACTAACTGTTAGACAACGGTATATATTACATATCCCGAACGTTAAAAATCGAGGATGAATTTGAACCGGAATCAAACAGCGTCACTGTACAGGTATTTTAATTATCAAATTACAACGCACTATATTTTTTTAATTTTCAATTTTTTTTCATTTTATTTTACTATTATAACATTAATCTATATGTGATTCATCGATGACCTAAAATCTACGCATTCAGATCCGACGTAATTAAAAGTCATTAAAAATGAACTGTATATACCAATCCATTTCTCTCTATCTCTCGACTTTTGATCTGTATTCGAATAGGCCGCATCATCATCGTCATCGACGTTGCAAATCTCAGTGATTACGAAAGGGGAACGTCGCGACGCTCCGCCGCGCGGCTGTAAGGCGCTTGCTGCAATTACGTAAGTAGATAGTTCAGTCCCGGTGAACTTGGCCTGAATGTTTACTCGAGAGAAAGAATCACGGTCTTGGAGAAAGGTGAAAGCCTGCACCCGTCACCGTATATAACCAAGGTGAGGTAGGTTGGGATATGATTATGTAAGTTGTAAGGTGAGGCAGGACGAGCTCTAAGAGGTATGTATATAAGGTACTCTGCATCGAGGGATCTCAGAAATCGAAAGTGAATCGTAACAGTGAGAAGAAATTCATCCGCTTTTACTTTTGTCCTAAACTTTCATTCGATCCTCGCTGCACTTATTTTATCATCCATTGCCTTGTCCGTCTCTTATTTCACCGTAGGTACCCATATATAGTTTCTTTACGCTAAAATTCAAAAATTTTATAGACTCTTAATACTTTCATCGAAAGTGCAGCCGATCATATCGTGAATCCGAGAATTTGCCTCCTATCGAATCGCAGTGATCGAATTTATTGGCCATAAGCTGCCGTTATACCTTTTTCCAAAAAATGTTACTTCGCACACCTGCAGCTACTTCTGCCTTTTATCATTCAACTAGAACCCGAGCCTTCGATATTTTATCAAATGTGATATATCTTACGTAATAAGAGACGTTGAATGTGCGTAGATTCGCACCGATTAGATAACCCGTGTTAAGGCATAACTGGATGGACAGTCAGGTGAAAAAGTTAGTACAAAAATGGGCAAATCTTGTATTTACAGGTCGCGATCGTATAGTGGATGTTTGCCCTCACAAATAGCTAAATTAGTTATAAATGAACACTTATAAGTGTTAATTTGCAATTTTTTAGTATCAATTGAAGCGAAATATTACGAAATTAGGGGTAAATTCGTGGATTTCAAAAATCCATGACTACTAAATTACTTAGTGTAAAATTCTGGAATAATTAATGCATCATTATTCTATCAAGAACGATCATTCATAAAATTTTAAAGAATTTTGGCGATTTCGATTATCCATCCAGTCATTAGGGGCAAATTCGTAGATTTCAAAAATCCATAACTACTAAATTGTTTAGTGTAAAATTCTGAAATAATTAATGTATCATTATTCTATCAAGCACTATCATTCACGACATTTTAAAGAATTTTGGCGATTTCTGATTATCCATCCAGTTATACCTTAAGTCTCTGCGATATTCAGATTAGGGTATATCTAAACGTGTGATCGTATTTATATCATCGATTACGCGATTCGCGATTTATTAGCTCTTTGATATAGCCAGAGAGTGGCGCCCTCTTCGCGAGTCAATTTATTCTATATACTGGTATAGAAGCTGTTATGTTCGGATGCTGTAGCGAGACTCTTGGCGAAAGGTAGCTCAGCTGCTATATGATCAGCAAGAGTCTTTCTCGGCCATATATTAAGATACCAATAAACTTGGTACTTTAGGGTACCATGCAGGGTAGGTACCTACCGAATGACCACTGATTAACAAGGTGTTAAGTCACGCCGCTTGCAGGTAATCTTAATTACCGATTATCTCTTCCTTTCGGAACCCATTACACGAGGGTCCATATCCAATGGCATTCCATTCAGGGCTGCAGCGACCTGCAGTTATGGACTAATTAAGCCCGTCTTTAGAATAAAGGCACATTTGCCTGGGCAGTGTCCCTTTTGGGTAAAGTATCACATTACGTGTACCATCCCATAACCGCCCTTCCGTACGGTGATTTAGGAGACTGTGGGGTAAATTGGACGGATTTTACTAGTCCCACTTGATTATCGAATTACGTGACATGACATGAAATACATGTAGGTACATCGCTAGGTCCTTAAAATTTGGAATAGTTTCAAATTCATTTAAAAAAGTGCTGGTAGCGATCTGGAGTGAACAGAATGTTTCTTTGAGGCGTGGGGACGATGCGAAAAGAAAAAGAGTATCTGTTGTTCTCCAAAAGTATATAAAACAGGCAATTAAACCGATGTGTATCTAGGTGGATGGGTACCCGCGCTCTGCGACTCTAAAAGCAATGTAATTTCGGTTAGTGTTTGCTTGTTTATTCTTCGAATAAAATACGTGCATTCCGTTAGATAGTTAGGTATATCTCGCAAGGGGGCGAGAGGAGATCAATAGCGTTGCTAGGCTAGGTGCAGCGGAGTACGGGATGGTATAAAACCTGCAGGAACGGCGTAAGGGCGTAGATACTAAATGCGTAGAAGAACAGAGGATACGCAGTGCAGCATTTCTTTTTTTCTTTTTTTCCATAACTTAGGTTTCGCTCAGTTTTTATTTATTTAACAATGAATTATTCATTCCCACTCTCTCCGAAGGGTTTTTCCTCTCGCGATGGGCTGCCATGGTTACTGGACAAGCACATCTGCAGATCGGCGAGAGTGAAAAGCGGAAATCAATGTTTCAGATGCGATTTAATATACCGGAGCGAGAACTGTATACCTTCTTCAGTCTCATAACGAAACTGAAACTCTGATCCCTCCCTGCGGGTTCGTCGCAGAGATTATTTTTAATTGAACCCATTGCTCGATAAATCGTACAATTATATATATATATAGGTACATATGTAACGCCGGGGCGGTAGAAAATTTGCGGTAATCCTATATACGTCCTGCGCGAATTCATATAGTAGATACACAAATCCTACGTATAATTTCGTGCGTTTATTATACCCGTAGCTTCGAAATCCCCTAAAATCCTCTGACCCCTTATACTCCAGGGTATATAACGGCGAAAACGCCCTAGCATTTCGCCCGTTTTCAGAAGGGGCTGAACTAATATGACGAGAATAATATGATGAAGAAAAAGAAAAAAAAAAAGAAAAAATGAGGAAACACGTCAATTTCAAATGTACAGATTATTTTCGTGATGAATGAACTCCGCGGTTAAACGGACGACATGACGAATAAAGTTTCATTTCCTGTCCGTAAAACCTGCAGTAGAAGAATCGAAAGATCCGGAAAAAGCAAATCCGCGGTAATTATATTATTTCGAGAACACGTCGACGACGTATTGAACGACGGACAATACCCCGTCAGAATTATATATCTCAGGGTAGAAATCCTCGGGTCTGACCCCTGACCCCGTCGCCTGTTCTCCTGTTCTCCTGTTCGCCTATTCGCCCTGAACTGTCCGTACAGTTGATTGATTTCCATTAATCCGTATTGGAAGCTTACAATGATAACGTGTGGCATTCTTCTATGTACTATACCTACTGCGAGGGTGCAGAGCATCAGCGAGGGACGCACTCTGGTTGTGCACATGTGCACATGTGCCCGGATGACGTCATATATACTATATGCCTGGGGATCCTGGTTGGATGAGTGAGCAATTTATATCTGACGCGTTGTCGCAAATATTTTCAACGCACGTGCGCGTACCTATAATATTTGGTGATATATCACGCTTCGAATAAAGTTTTCAATCAAAAATTAATCATCGAATTCAAGTAAGGGATCAAAAAACAAAAAAAAAACAAAAAATGAAAAAGTTGCGCTTGACGTTGGCGGTTTAATTTTTTGAATTTAAGTAGCGATGGAGTGACTGAAGATGGTAAAGACTCGGGCAATTTAGCCCTTGGTTGAAACAACCTCCTTTCGCAGAGGAAGCTCTCACTCTCAGGTTTGGCTCGAGCTATACAAGATCCTTGAGAAATTGATTTGTCTTTGTAAGCGACAGGGCGCGTTCTGCCTGCCGGGATGATGGGACTGTCAGGAGATAAAAAGAGATGATAAAAAAAAAGGAAAAAAAAAATATATAGAGAGAGAGAAAACAGATTGTTATAAAGCCCTTTGACATTGAGTGCTGCGTCAAGGGTCCGGAAACCATCGGGCTCTAGGCACTCCGGCTGCAGTTCATATTTGATGGAATTTTTACCCTCAGCTACTTCACCTACCCCCTGCAGTACTCAGCCTTATATTTTTCGAATACGCCTTCGCTCGTCTCAAGTTTAAGAGAAATTAAATCGAGCCTTCGGTCTGCATTATGCTTCGATCAAACAGTTTATGTATAGCATAGATTTTAACTGTTTCTTTTTAGAACGCGCGCTACATGCGTGCGTGTCACTTTTTCAGGATTATTCATCTGGTCAAGTTGCTATTCAATCAATGATGGAAAAATGCCAAGAAAAGTTCATACCCGCATATATATACTTGCGGTAAAAGTTCACACAGACGATTCTTGATATACGCCATACGCAGTATCTCGTCGCTGCAGAATTTTCTTCCTTATATACAGCACTTCGCATTTTTATCTACGACATTAGTTACCACTATTTTCGTATTACCATATACCATAGTTAGCCATAAATTCAATCTATGCAATTCGTGCAATTTTTGCAATTCACGGAACTTGTGGAATCCAGTAACTCAGACCATTGAAGCAAGGGTAGTTATATCGCAACCCGACTACTGAGTCGCGCAATTTTTCAACGGGGATGTCAAGGGTTGAAGATTTGACAATGTTACGAGTGTTGAGAGTTGCGTGATATCCCATTCAAATTAACAAGTACACTCTTTAGAAAAAGTTGTGGGTACACCGTTTCTGTTTTTCTGTGTATTGTATGTATGTATGTATGTATGTATATGTGTACGAAAATCCGATGTATGAATTGGTCGTACATACGTGTGTTACATCGCATGGAAGTGAAGAAGAATTCTCTAACGCTTTATTTCGCACCCCCGTGCTCTTGGTCTGCTCTGAAAATCAATACTTCGTAGAGTATATATATTCGTTATGTGTTGGGATAGGTCTTTAACGTGCGCATCTGTCTGTCAGAATACATACCCATTCATACATAGGTACCTATACCTACGTATACGTATATTTGGTTAAAATCTATACGCGCACCCCACGTCGTCTTGCGAGTGTCTGTACGCTGCAGATAGACGAGATCCTTGGATACAGGATTCTGGGGTATTGAAAAATAAAAAATAGAAAAAAATAGAAAAAAATAAAATAAGAAGATTGAATTGGATCGAAATGGGACGTGGTATTGCGCATGATGTATTCAATTCCCATTTCAGATTTAATTAGAGTTTCTTTCTTTCTTTTTTTCTTTATTTCTATTCTTTCTTTTTTCTCTTTTCTGCAGCATCCGCTTTGCTGCAGAGAATGGGGCATTTAGGTGGGCAATGTTTTCACGCCTTGTATCTATACCTCAAGCGTCCTTCATGTCCTTAATACAACCAGGTGGTATGCAGAGTCCGTTCATCGTCCTCGCGATGTATAACGAAAGTGAATTTCTCTGAAGTAGGTATAAGTATGAGACGCTATGGATACCTGACGCAATGAGATACCTACCTACCTACTAAAATTTTTCATCGAATATTCCACATCGAATGAAGTGAATTTAATTAAAGAAAAATCCCACCGAACCATATATAATGTGAAAACTTTCGGATTATAGGTGGATATTCTTAGGAAATTGAAAAAAAGTGTAAGCGTAGTAACTATAGGTGGAGAACGAAGCCTCCTGGAAAGTTATGAAACTTTGAAAGGTGGTTTTAAAGGAGTAAGTTTTTTTCCCATCGGTAACCAATCAAATTCTGAATGAGCCAGGAGACATTTTTAGAATCCGGTTGAGGAGAAGCAGCTCTGTCACAATGGACCTCTCGCAGCTACTTACGCAACTCGTAACTACCTATCGTGTACTTATTTCCTCTTATTTTACTGTCTATCGCGTTCTAGGCGGTCCACCAACCATGTAATCAGGCCTTCACGTATTTATTATCTCTCACAAGTTCCGATCATCACGAAACTCTCTGTAATCACAACAATAACGTCTTGTTAGCGGAGCTAGACCGAGGGCCTTTTTGACTCGAGCTGACTAAACGAACAAAGTCTAATCGACCATCTTGTGTAAGCCTTTGCAGGTCTCGAGTCCTCTTCCCGTAACTTTCCCAGACTCGGTTTTACTTCAAACTCAAGTTTCGTTACGCGCAATTGGATTCTGGAGCAGTAAGACGTCGAGACGAGACGAGATCTATAAACTTTTAGCTGCACACGTGTTGTACAGACCTTTCAGACAGGTCTTCACTTTTACCAACAAATATCGCCTCCCCATATTCGTAGCTGGCCAATATTTCATACCCTGCACCCTTGGGCAGTATATCGATGATTCAATCGATACCTAGAATCAATCAGTGGCTTTGTTTAAGGATCAGCTAAGAGCGTGCAATTATCTTGGCTCGAACTGATTGCTAATTCCCAACGCG
Source organism: Tenthredo livida (assembly GCA_963992785.1). Classification (NCBI taxonomy): domain Eukaryota; kingdom Metazoa; phylum Arthropoda; class Insecta; order Hymenoptera; family Tenthredinidae; genus Tenthredo; species Tenthredo livida. The sequence continues at coordinate 11,252,506 of OZ023073.1, forward strand.
TGCTATGGCAAAGAAGACAAGCCGGTAGTCTCGGCTCTAATGTTATCCGTTCCCTGAAGAAGAAGTTCGGTCGTGCATAATGGCTCGATTCATCAGTTGCAGATGTTCCTGCCCTGCTACGAGGAGGGAAAATAAAAAATACAAGACTTTCTTTATTGCCTCGCTCTTCGTTAGGCTGCGATTCGATCCTTGGAAGTTAAGGATCTGTTAGTACAGCTACGAAAGGATACCGACTATGTGGTGTGTTTTCAGAAAAACCACTCCGCAATAGCCACGCGATGATATCTGCAGGATAAAATATTGTAAAATCTCCAAATTTCACCCGAAGAAATCGTCCTTTCTTTTCTGTAGCTAAATGACTTTTTCTTTTACTACAGACGACTCCTTTCTCTCGTCCTGGATTCTCAGTTTCTTTTCATCCCGGCGGCATTCTACCCCTAGATAAGCCGGGACAATTACTTATCCGAAGAAAATATATTGCCTGGTTCTTATCTCGCGAGCAGAAATTGTTATTGCCCTATAATAAAAATGAAAATAAAAAAGAGAAGCCAAGAAATTGGAACTCTTTTTATCCGCAGGATCTTCCACAATTTCTTGCTTCCTTGAGGAGTGAGAATATTTCTATGGGATTAGGTTCTGCGTGTTCGGGCTTCACAATCAGAGAAAAAGGCGTTATGCAAATTCTTCGATAAATTAGAATACGTATTCTTTTTTCGTTTCCAGTTCTTTTCTTTCTTTCTTTCTTTCCTTTATATTTTTTTCACGCTGTCTTATCCGAAGATGGATAGATCTCAATTCCGTGTCTAATAAATACTTACAATGAGTGAAACTGTGCCAGTTGTAGGCTGTAAGCACGGGGGCATTAGACAATGGAGAAAAAATAAAACCTGCAGAGGGCGAAAGCAATTGCCAAACTTTCGTTAGTCATCACTTCTATAAATGGCAAAAGGCTAATCCCGTCCGAATCTTGTCATCTTAAAGCGGAAATGGCCAATCACTGTAGCTACTTAAATATGCTAAGCACCACATCCTATTGTTTCCCTCTTACCTCTACGCTGAGCAGAAAAACAGCATCTCAAACACATGTAGCTAACAATGAGTACCCCCTCTCATCCCGAAGCTGAAAACCCGGCATTAAGCTCGCCCAGCTATTTTTTCCATTCTTGCTATTCTGTAATAATGAAATCTGCGAAATGTATTGCAGATTTTCGCGGACTATACATAACCGAAAATTATATTCAAATACAGGTTTAGGAGGCACAATGAAACTCATTCATTGACAATGCAGCATAACCCTTGCGGCATAATTGCAGGATGATGGTAAAAATTTGAGGAATTTTATCTTTCTTCATGCCCGCGATCTTTAAATGGATCTTATTGTGCGAGATGTCCATTCACAGACTGTCGAACGCACGCACAATGTCCACATGGTGGGTTGGGGTAAGTCGGTCCATTAGGAATAGACAGAGTGCAGCAGCTAGGGTATCGATCGGCGTACTTTATGACCATGCAATATTCACCTAGAATTTCACCCCTGTACAATGGATGGGATGGGGTGGTATAAAATCGTTGAAAATAAATGAGTAAATATTGTATAAAATTTGTTGAATTTGTCATCAATTCATAAAACTCAGATCATTCGAGTCTAGTATGTCGTTAGTTATTCCAATTCCAAAGCTGATAATCTAAACTCAGATTAGTAGGTACAAATTGCGTTTCTTAGTAGCGTCTAATACCGTCTTATGACCAAGCTATATAACCAAGTGTAAATTACGAATTACGTATGTTGATCTTTATTCATAAAGACCGAATGATATTTAATATTATAAACGACGTTTCAGTTTTTGGTCATAAAAAGTTATCCAAATAAACAGTTAGACACCTCATTAGACGTGTACAAACATTACTTATCTCATACGTCACTTATCGTCATACTTATAATAAGCTCGTATTTTTATTTCTTTATTTTCTATCACCTCGCGTTTATCGACGACGTGATTAGACGATGTTTATATATATTTATCGTTTCTTATTAGATGACTTTCCATCTTGAATTTTTAATTGGTTTCTTTTCTTTTCTTTTCTCTTCTCTTATTTTTCATTTCTTTTTCATTTCTTAACTAATGCATGTAAGTACCTTCGAAACTTGTTTCTATATAGTCGATGGTTGCACCTAGTCTGATATGTAGCATTACACATAGGATTAGATGTCGCGATATACATATATATACTGCAGCATCTCGGCGTGTGTCTCGCATATTTTTGTCACGGATCAACGATTGCAGAACTTCATGGCGCCAACCGTTGAGTGACTGCAGGATGGAAAGCCACATGATTATAGTCACCCGATACCGGCATGGCATGGCATGGCATGGCATGGCATGGCATGCAGGGTAGGTAAGTGACACAATAATATGTTCAGTGATATATGGGAGCATGCAGCTTCCATTTCACATAATTTATTGCAACCGCGGTTAAAGTTCATTCAGAAATTTCAACTTTGAAATAAATTTATTGCCCAACTTTCCGGGCAGCCTTTTAATGCCCGCACCTATACCTATCGCAATATTCATCCGAGGAAAATATACGAGGAAGCTGAATTCTTGACCTGACTTAAACAGCTAGTATCTTTTTTTTCCTTTGTTTTTTTGCTTTTTGCTTTTTGCTTTTTCTTTTCTTCACTGTTTCGCTTCTCCAACCCTTTCTTTCCTTTCCCTGCAGTGTATCCACACGTACGGAGAAATGGAACAAAAAACAGTTGCGAACGGTTATAAACACGTTTGTCAAGTGCGGCTCATGAATTATTCTGCAATATTATTTTTTGGAATTGGATTGAACGCGTGAAGGTGAATGAACGTGGGGTTCAACTCGAGAATATATATATAAAAAATGGAATAAAAAGTAAAAAAAAAGTGTAGAACAAGAGAAAAAAAAATAGAAAAAAATAAGAAACGAACGGACGAAGAATAGTACCTACTGCAAACTCATTTTTTGCATGAACCGCAACAACATCTTCTTCTTCACAATATCAAGACGTGTCCGTTCTGAAATGTGTGTCGATGTGTGTTTCTATGGTGAAGCAATTAATTATCAGAAAATATAAGAATGGGGTATAGCGAGTTTTGGCAAGAGGATTATTAATTGTTTTCGCGATCATTATCAGCTGTAAGGACAATTGATTTTTATTCTTTTTCTTCTCTCTGCAATTAGCCACCGAAGTCACTTCAGCGAATCTTTTTTAGATCCACGGATCCTTTTGTAATTTTTTAATCTCTTTTGCCACAATTGGCAATAAAGAAATATAGTAACACCGTATTCAAGTGATTATACCTACCTATAGTATACGTAGATCGTAAATATAACTACTGCGAAAATTCAATTTCAGAAGCGGCTAGTACCGCACGTCGTTTAAGATACTTCACTGTGCATAAACTGAAACTGAAAGTGACACTTTACAACCGCGGTGTGCTCGAGTGATTTACAAACTTTAAATCTTATGCAAAACTTATGGAAGCCCAAACCCACCACGTATATATATATATATATTTATACAAATTAAAGTAGCACCTTTCATTCATTGAATTTGTTCAATTTTGTTCTTTTGCAAAATTCACACATCGATACATGTACGAGAAGTAATCATGGTTTAAAAATTCAACTATTCCAACTTGGTGAGCCAAGTCTTTCTTCTTCTTCTTTTTCTTCTTCTTCTTCTTCTTCTTCATTCTCAGTTTTTACATAAAAAAGTATTACGTGGGGGCGTACGAACTTATTCCTCTGAATCCATGCAGCATTGTGTCCTGAATATTTATCACTCTTATACCTACTATAGAAGTTACCGTAACCGAAATGAATTGCAATTGTCGTATAGAATGTATGTTGCTGACCTCGTGAAATATGTTTTCCAGATTTTTATAAACGCGATAAAATATACCTATAATCATTGAAAAATTTTTGTGGTTTCAGAAAATTATGGAATCGAGACGTACAAATATTAATTATTGATGAATCATGGGTATTTCAGACTCCTAATTTCTTATAAGAAATGATTAACATACCTACCCTACTCTTATACGAAATGCTCATATTACTACTAACAGCATCATTTTTTTTCGAACTCTTCAACCGTGTGATACCGATTTATATATGATTCAGGTATACATATAGACGTATAATGTGAAAATTCTGTGAACTCGTATATGGGGTGAATAAAAATCAGTTGATAACTCTAGTGCAATGAAAGAGTGCGTATAGTAGGTATCTACCGAAAGTTACCGGGGTACGTGTCTGTGTCGGTTTCGCCGCATGGAGGGGGTCACCAGTTTCACCGAAAACTCTCGGTATATCGTTTACCGATAGTATAAGTAAAATATTCACATTCCGGTATACCTATGTATACACACTAGGTGAATATGCATAAATATCATAATTTCGCGCACACCTGATGCACTTTATCCGCCATACCACGTAGCGTTGAAAAACTATCTACTTTGACATTATCGAGCTTTTTCGCCCGGACGCATCGGACGGGTCAGAGTAAAGTGAACAAATCCATTTCCTCCGTTATTTAACCAACTTTTTTTTATTTTTTTTATACACCTGCATACCGTTTTATATTAACCAAGAAAAACGAAAAGAAAAGAAAAAACTGATGATTCAAAAATGAGGAAAAGGAAAAACGAACGTCTGGTGGCTACCGTAAGAGAATTCCACAATGTAGGTGTACTAGTAAGGAAGTAACTTGGGTATATACCTACCTACCTTCAAACCTGCATATACCTACATTCTGTATTATAATAAGCCTACCTAGTCAAGCCACACCACATATAGATGTACCTATACGTACATAGTATATCGTGCATGCTGTACATACATAATTTAGATATTTTTCGCACGTAAGGCCTAAATTTTTATTCCTATTTTTTTTTCATTTATCTCTCTCTCTCTCTCTCTCTCTCTCTCTTCTCTAGACGCGAAGAAAAATTTGTTTAAGAAGAATTTCTAGGTACTAGAACACATCTCCTGCTTCACTAAAAAAACAAAAAAAAAAAAATTAAAAAAAAAGAACTTAGAAATGAGGCCAAAACGGTAGTATTTGTTATGGCATCATACGAAATATTTAAATACGTTATATAATATTACCAACGCGATATGATCGAACAGCTAGTAAAAATGAATATTGCAATGTATCGGTTTTAATCAGATAAAATTTGATACCTCATCTCTGTAAATGAAATAAAATTTTACATAATTGCCTCATCGAGCCTTTCTCATTTTTCTTTCCATTGAAAAATTCTCGTAGAAAACTTTGTCGGAGGATAAAATACATGTATTGAAGAATTGTGGCGAATTTTTTGGCCAAAATCGCAAAATGAATTCTATTATACGAATATAGGTAATAGGAGTTAGAACAAGAATTCGAAGAGACATTCTATATGTTAGCATTATGAGGTGAGAATTAGAAATAAAGAAAAAGAAGAAGAAGAAGAAAAAATTGAATAAATTTAACAATTTTTTTCTCGTTTTTTCGTCTACTTGAAAAGGAATAGCAAAATTTTTGTAAGATTTATTATTTGGGGTGAGGTAAGGCCAACAAGATTGAGGAATCAGATGGTATGTCCTTCATATGTGGAAGTAGACACATATTGTTCATGATAGCTAGGTATACCAAAGCTATTCGGGTATCCATCGCGTTGCTAGCTAGCAAAGGCATGTACATACCCACATACATAGAACACGTAGGTATGTAGCCAAGCTCGTCTGTTGCATTTGGTGTTAAAAAAGATGTGGTAAAAAAAAGGAAAAAGAAAGAAAAAAAAAAGAACAGGCGTCGGTATCTACGTGAGGCAATCCTCGGGTTGTTTTTGTGGGAGTTGAACGTTCCGTCTAATAAGTGATGTTTTTTGGTGATACCGTTACTCACAGGGCGCAAAGGATGGACGCCAAGAGGCAGAAGAAGAAGAAGAAGAAGAAGAAGAAGAAGAAGAAGAAGAACGGCCTACTAGCTGCAAACCTGGAGAAAATTTCATCGCAAACAGATCGAGATGGATAAAGATGATTCTTTCATCTCGTATATGAGTTCAGTTGTTGACCAATGACGAAATTCTCAAATCTCGAAAGCATCGATGGGATATTGGTTTTCAGTCCTTATTTGATAATTTGCGAAAGAAAATTGACCATAATACGCGGAAAATGCATGCAGATAATCGCGCAAATATATCGAAACTGCGAAGAGGCTGATCGCGTACTGCAGATTTAAACAGAGAGAGAAATATATGTCGGGGACTTGACTCTTTCAGCAAGACTCGGATCGCGGAAAAATAGTAAAAAATCAAATAAAATACAACTCTGGTTACGGCACACACGGTCAACTCGTTTTGTTTGGACCGATCGGGCCGATCGCCTGATGCATTATGCAGAGAGATTCTCTTTCACGAATATATTTATATATATATATTGTACATGTGTGTGTGTGTGACTACCGGTGTAGGATAAAAGCGTCGATTTACTGTTACGATATTTAACCCATAGCGTGAAATAAGCCTCGCGAATTGTCTCGGCGAATTAGCGGTGCACGTAATTAATTCATAAGCTAGTGTAATGATTAATGAGTAAGATATGAAAAATAAATGGGGTAGGTATGTAGCATAATGTAAGGAGATGTGATATATCGTAGTTGAAATTTATGCGAAAAGTTTGAACCAACGCGGTTAATATATTTTGCGCTACCGCGCGCGCGAGTTCGCGAAAGATTATAAATAAGAGTCTGCACTGCAGGGCAGCGCAGCTATAGATCGCGTACGTATCTTGACCATGCGCAGCCACCGCGGAGGATTTCTTCTTGTTCTGTTAACCATAATAGTCCTCGGGCATCAAGGAGTCTCTGTCCATCTTCGATCGTCGATTGTCGATTGTATCAAAGTAAATTCTCAACGTTTCCTATACTACGTGTCCACCACCAGTATAGTGGCCATCCTGCATTGGCGTAAAAGTCGGGAATACACATCCGAGAACGTGCGACGCCGTGAATACTATAAATAAATTTATATCTCGCCGTAATCTGCATCCTCGGGAATTTCCACTCCTTTCAGGATTTCATTAATTGTCTTTATTTGATTTTATTTTCACCTCCAGATTATTTCCTCTTCCTAACTCCGTCATCGTTATCAATAATTTATCCTCAAATCCAGCCTCCGTGCATATAATTCATTTTTTTTTCTCTCTCTTCCATCACGCATTCGTTATTCCGTCCATATCCTGGGGTCACACTTACGTCGCGGATACTTGTCACACCCAATTAACATCAGGAGACTAATTTAATCCGCGATCGAGAAAGGAAGAACTTTTATCCCAGGCGACCGAGCTCAGGCTAAGGCTAAGGCACGCCTTGTGATTATAATAAATTCGCAGTTTGTTCTGACACGAGATTCATCCGTTCCCACACGTCCCACGGTGAAGATTCCATGCCCTGACATCCGTTCAGTGAACAGGGGTCTCCCCATGGTTGTCTCCTCCGCTTGTGCCTTTTGTTCAGTTCCTTTTTTTCTTTCATTTTTAGCTCCTGCTTTTCTCTACGCATTTTTTTCCTCTCCTCTATTCGCCTCTATCCTTTAACAGTTTAACCCATCGCTCGAAATCACATCTGCATCGAGAACTCGAATATCTAAATGACCCCTGGTCTTCGTCCGAGAAAAATCGCCGCAGCTTTTCTTATAGGTACAAATTTCTATCCTCAATCCCTCGAGCTTAACTTCTCAAAGAATCTATTATACCTCCAGCTAGATCACAGACGTGTATGTCTGTGCAGTGCACGTGTAATCCTGGTGCGATATCACTGGCTTTTCTTATCAAGAAATCCCATTATATGTATCTGATTGCGGAGAGATCAATTCGACGCGTTTCGGTCATCTCCTAATCGGGTTGATTAATTAAATCTCTAATTATCTTGAGACAAAGCGCCGGCTTATCCGCGAGATTCGCATCGGTTTCAACCCGCAGCTTTTCACATTTCTCTAATTTTCTTCTATTTTAGTTTCTTTCAATTTGGTTCTTTTCCTCCTTTCTTTTTTCTCTCTTCTTTTCTCAGGCTGATGCATGGCCCTCATCACGCTGTACCCATAGTGCAACTGTGCAAGATGCAAGTACAGTCAGTCTTGTACACTCGATAATTAGTATGGGCGGCTCGTGCGCGCGCGTTTACGCATTTTTATGCATTCCTTAGGCGGCTCACACACATCCGTTAGGATAATAATTTTAGCTGGACATAATGACATTCTGACTATACTGCGTTTTACTGACAATGGAACATCCAGGGCGTTAACGGTCTCGAATTCATTTTCTGGTTGCTTTTCTTTTTTCTTTTTCCTTTTTTTTTCTTCAATGTTACAAAGCTCTACGTGTCTCAGTCCCTCTATCGGTCAGCCAAATAAATTTTCGAGAAACATAATCGCACCTTATCAAAAATCAAGATAATTTATTCTTCGTACTCCACCCGCACCTCCGAGTCTATAGCAAGGGCTTCTCGAATGGAACTAGAATCCTTTTATTCCGGGTCTAAAATCTTTTGGCTTTAACCCAAATTCATTGAACTTTGACGTCACCTCGATGGTCTAAAATCCTAAGCTCATCCCCTTAGTTATACTTCCGCATACATAGTATTGTAATGTATACCACGCCGTATATACATAGAAATTATACATATGTATATACGTATATTTGTTGTATAGACGAGTTCTAAAGTCTGATGATAAATATTCATACACATCTACCTTATACTCGCCTGTTGCATCGGTCAAGGGCTCTTTGTCCCGGGGTTCATGTAGGACTTCTTTGAGTGATAAAGTACAGAATTTAAGGCAATATTTTATCTCGTTTTTACTGCCTCTATATCTATGTATATATTATTTTTTCTCTTTCATTTATCCCGCTTCTTACTGCTAATTCTAATTAATAAGCCGCGTGCCTGCTATTCCACGCATACGAAAATATCACTTCAAACTCCTCGGGGCAGAGTAGAGGTTTAATCTATGGAAGCAGACGCTTGATGCCTGATTAGTTGGTGTCGTAAAAATTCACCTGTCCAACTATATAGCGCCGTTTTTCATCGATTAGGTCATTTATGTCCTAAAAATATGACGAAATTATAACTGGATTTTTATTCCCGCGAATAGATTCAACCTCGAATGGGTACATATTTTTCCATAATTTCACAATCAGTATATATGTATAATACATAATAAATTGGACAGACTGATATCGTGGACCAAATCTCTTAATCAAGGATCTATAGCTATATGGCCAATTACATGCTTTGAAAAGGCCTCTGGATGATCGGCACACGTCGTAGATACCAATTTGGCACGTCTCATAGCTTTGGCCGAAAAAATTCAGGTGTGTATTATGGCCAATTATAGAAACGTAATTTTCGGATTGAGGATGAAGAATAAATTGAAGCGTTAAATCGCGACGATGTTGAGACCCGGAAAAAGGAAAAATGACAAAGGAAAAATGAGAAAGGAAGTCTTCTTAGCCGCGAGGGCCTCGGGCTAGTCTCGAGTTATAATTCGTGAGCTCTGAAGAATCTGCTGTGAAATTGGTCGTGCGGTAGAAGGGAGGAGAAAAGAGACGGGTCCATTTGCCGCTAGTACTTTGGCCGCGTGTACAGTTAGGGCATTGTTAACGCAGCGGGTATCCCGTATCGTTGAACCCACCTGCACAAGTACCCATGAGGTTGAGAGTGAATTAACACCTGCACAAACCTCGCCGACTTTATACACATACGAGCGCACATTGTCGTTTGTGTATATCATACTCTGCACTCGCATATATATGTGTGTGTGTGTAATACGCAATCCTTGCTGACAGTATACGGAATCTTGGACGGTTATGTACAGGCGATATCACCTCGCAAAGAGTACTGCCAATTAGCCGAGGAGAATTTTCGCAGACCACAACATAACTCGCGGTTTTTAAATCCGCTCAACTATCGCGCATGCAGGTGCGAACTGAGTTTACCGCAAATATCCAACGCGGGATTTCAGGTTCTTATAAACTGGGAAAATCCTCCGAGTAGTTGGAACGGAAATTCTACTCTGATCATCCAAAACCCCAATTCCTTGATTCTCCACTTTTTCCAACGGAACTATAACTCTGTTTCGTAGGCAAAAAAATCAGAATTTCATTTCATGCAGAATCTTATTATACCTTCGTAGTCCACCTCAACCTCCATCTATTCAGCAAGAACTTTCAGAATGAAACTAGAACCTCTATTGCCTCCTATGAAGAGGCAAAAACGTGAACCGTTTGTATTAAAGTATGTGACTAAATTTGATATCGAATTGTTTTAAACCGTCGACGATATATACGGGCCAAATTCCGTCATGTAAAGCCTTTTTCTGAACGGTGATAAAACTTATTCGGAGTAAAATGTCCGGGTTTGGATCCTCTTTGCCGCGTCTCGTCCAGTCTTCGGACAAGTAGAGATGGAAAAACAAGGACCCGGAAGCTGGGCAAGCCATCCGCGGTCAGCTGCTGCTGCTGTTGCTGCTGCTGCTGCAGAACCATATCCTGGATCAAACTATACGGCAAAAACTTTGCGTTACATGATTGCATCAGAAATTGAGATTTCTTAGCGGGTCTTTATACTTCGCCAAAATATATACCTACCTACTCCGCGCAGTTTATACTCGTACGACGTACCGGCGACGTCCAAATCCGATCAGCGAATGCAGTGGGTGAAAAAGAAAGATGACATTATATCTTTTAATAATTGTAAACGCGGATTGTGTACACCGGTGATAAATTGGCTGACGAAAGGATCCAGCTCGTCGTTCGTTGTCGTTTAAATTGGAGCCCAATTGCAGGTCCGGGCGAAATTCCTTCCACACTTTACTCGGAGATTTCCGAGGGCTTGATCCGCAAGGTCTTTGATGGGTTGCCACGATATAAATAGAACCTTCTCTCGGCTCTTCTCTGCACCGTCTTCTCCCGGTCCTCGCGTATCGCGGTGGATCGTCAACCTGTCGGTCCCGAGTGCTTGCGGTAACCTGTTATTTCAGGATTGCAAGCCTCGTTGGGTTTTTGCGGGTACCAGCCCTTGCCACTATAAATATCAAAGTCCTCCTCGGTACCTGATCCTTCAGGAGCCAGCGATGCTTGTCGCGCAACTCTCGGGGTGTACCTCGGTCCAGTTCTAAGAAGTAAGAATCACGAGAGGCGCCGCTTCGCGGCATCTGTCGCGGACATATCACTACTCCAGGAAGCCCGTCACAATTAGACAAGATTGCCAGGATGATCGCTGCATTCATGAGGAGCGAAAAAATGGCGCGAAAAAATGGTGGATAAAAAATTACTTCTTCCGTACGAAAATAAAAATTCATTCCATCTTATTCTGCAAGTTCTCTGCGCCGGAGACTTGCGGAATGAAATGCATGGGATGAAATTCGGAATCTGAAAAGGGCAGGACGAGAAGTTGAGGTTTCGCAGGATCGAGCTAGAATCTCTATTCCGACTCGAAATTCGACGGTCTCCTCCTCTCCCGATGATCTAACGCTGACTCGTTTGGATTTCGGGCTAGCCGGTGTTGGGAATAAACGAAAAGATTATTCGAGTCAAAGTACGGATACGCGGGAGAGGTGAGATGGCAGGAAACGCACCTTGCATCGTTAATCAGAATTTCGAACGCTCAGCATTCCGAAGAAATGACTGCACGCGCGCTCGAGATGACCTCCGCTACTGTATGCTGCGGATAGTTTTTCCTCTCCTCATTTTATCATCAGACTATGAGCGTTGCGGGCAAGCGGCAGCGCGTGGTCAACAGTTATAACCGTTACCCCGGCGGTTTAGTTTCTCCTTAATTTCCTTCGCCCACAAGAATTCCAAGGGTCAACTGAGATTAATCAGGCTTTGTCTCAGCCTCGACGTCGTCGTACCCCAGCAAACTGCTGCTGCTGCTGCTGCTGCTGCTGCAGGTATACGGTAGATAAAATTACCTTCTAGCTGTATTACATCCTAATGGTTAAACCATTCCCAACTTGTTCCACAGCTACCTTATACATACTTGGATCGCAGCAATCTTATCAAAACTCGGCTAAAACTCATCGTTCACTATCACAGTTCAAATTCCACCACGCCATCTTCTAGAATATACCTAACAAGAGTCTAGACTTACGAATATGAGTTTAGAAGGTCGTCTGCGTGACACAATTTGATGATAATTTTCTCGAAACGCGTTTGTCGCCAGTGAAAACGCCCCAGCTTTTGCTGGTCTAATGGTCTAGATCCATTTACCTAGATCCTTAGAAATGTCAGTAGGTAGGGTATGCATATACCCAGCCAGAACGAAACTTGTCTGCATATGATTTGTCTGTCGCACGTTTCTCTGCACATGTACATACATTCCCTTACCTTATGTTCAACAGGGGGTTCCCCCAGTCCCACTGACTTCCTAGAGGCTCGTGCAAGGTCCCTTCTGAAGGAAAAAGCCGGTACACTCGTGGCTCCAGGCCTATCTAACTAGAACATCGTATCAAACAAACCATTTGCTAGATTCCGAGTGAGATTGCGACTGCAAGGCTGCCCATTGCTACTGCAGATCTCATCCCGATATCTTCGCTTCCTCGCGGCGAGGTCTTTGCTCTCGCGTGTCATGCTGATCGTTCTTTGCACCCCCAAGACCAGGTTTCGGCTGATTAGGTCATTAGCCTGGCAAAGTTCATTATTCTTTAACACCCCTGGCCTGCGATGGCCCCACGCCACTTCAGGGACGTATTACGATTTTCCTAGGGTTGTTTAGCTGATCGATCCTATTCGGTTTGGGGGAATAAGCTCCATCTGTCTACGACCGGTGTGCTCCTCGATTATCAGCCGAAACCTGACAGGGGACAAATCAAAGAGCTATGCGAGGTAATTGCTTGGGTATGAGGGTGCCCGGGGTGAATCTACTTTGTACAAATTGAAAAATGGCTCACACGCACGTGTCGGTGCATCGATTTACCGATAATGCGAATCGGGAGTTGAATTATTCACGAAACTCTCCGCTGCAACGATAAATTGCACTTTGAACCTGCGCCGAGGCACTCAGATAAAAAATTAATACTAAAATTCCGACCTGACCCACAACTAGTTTTACGACCAGATTCGATCGTTACACAATACCTCTGTCAAATTCACTGCCACAAAGGAGGCCACTGTGTGTACACCGCCAATTTTTCGATACAGATCATGCGTGAGTCGATGCATTTTTTTCGGACTAAATTTTCGCATGAGAAAAAGAAAACAGATTTCTCGATCCTTCGGCCGTTTTTATTGCCTAAAAATTCCACATACATACATACCACATGTATGTTCCATTATAAAGTTTTAGTTCATAACATAAACTCGATTTCGGTTGAAGTCAACCAGTTTTCGGACAAACAACCAGAACGATCAAGTGGCACAGGTGACTACCTAGTTTTCTATACGTAAATTAAATTCGAGTGATAAAATCGTATTATTAGATAGTAATTCGACTTATAGTTATAAATTGTTAATTTCTTGAATGAATTAGTGTTGGGATTCGGTGTGCTGATCCTTTCGCTTTTTACAGAAATGGGATAAAGTGAAATATAAAGTAGATATACAATCAGGACTGAGGCAGCAACTCCTTTTTATCATACGATCAGAGAAATTCGAACGAAAACGAATCGGACTAACGTACGTTTCTCTATGGTAATTAAACGTACCTATAATTAGAGTAATTATCTTACGTGGCAGACTATTTCCGCGCGATGCGAATCGCGGCTAAAATTAGATCCATCGTTTTTCCATAACAAGTATACAAGCTCGTTAAAGTGATTCAATGGCGACCATTAATTACTAACGGTATGATCAAGCATGTTAGTACTACATATATCGACTAGGTATTCTTGTTACTCAACTCAGCTCTCATTCTAATCGGTACACAGCATCCCTTCAAATTTGGCGATAATGATAACCACCTTGCGATAATTATCATTTTCATTCCAAATTTGAGGAATCGAACGCACAGAAAACTGAGGAAACCAGTTCTTATATAGTGAATTGCCTAACTTATGCGAGCGATAACGGCGGGGATAACACGTGGATTTGATTGATGGTTTTTTTTTTGGAATTTAGGTGAAAGAAGGAATTCATCTTCGCATGGCATCGTGACCGCAGATGTGAGTCTCCCACGGTTTGGTATATATATATATGTATATGTATGTATGTGTCGGCGTATTCTCATTTCCGCAAAATTTTCTGAATGAGAAGTCTGTTGCTGCGATATATTTTACGGTCAATCGGTTCAGTCGCACGGTCACGGATGCTCAACATAACATCTGTCTCTGTGACCACTGCAGATTCAGATCGCATTTTAGATATGAAAAAAATCAGCCTTACTTAGACAACAATAAACGAACTGTCCCAATTCTTGGGTGGTAATATGACCCGTGAACTCTTTCCTCGAGACAATTTTTTTTCACTTTTTTTCTTGTTTTTCTGTTCTCGTTTCATCCCGTTCAGAAAATGAGACGAAACCCAGTCATCGAGTTCGCGGATTTTCGGCGGCATCCTCTTCATCCATTTGATAAACTCTTTGGATGACTGAGAGTAGGAGTCAAGCCGCAGATACGGAGAAAAGAAAAATGAGATACACATACCTTGACCATCGTCTGCGTTGAGCCTTTTTTCTTTCTTTCTTTTTTTTCTGTTTTCATTCACATCGTGTTACTGTCTGACGTGATATCTTTCACGCTCGAGAATCCCGCTGCGCCGAAATTCACTTTACAAATATTTATGATAATCAGAAGCGTATTTTACCTGGAACTTAAATGACGAGCAAACTTCACTCGGCTGTAGTCTTAGTACACCAATCGCAAAAAGTCACGTATGGTTAATTACTTTCCGCATCATTAGGCGATCAGAAATGATTATAAACGCGTTTATCAGCGATCTAAAACCAGCTGCGGTCAATTTATTGCCCATTATTTCAACGGCTCATATCTTTAACTGCAACTCTAACCCATATAATATATGATGATGTGTACATACATACAAGTCTTGTTCATTTCGTTATAATTAAACTAACATAAGCTCTGAACTTGTTCGTGATACCCATAATGTTACCGGGAGTAAAACACCATTTGAAATCTAGATTACTCCTCTCGACAGAATGATTTGTTCACCACCTCTGCACATGCCCCGTTATCGATATAACTGGTATACCACAACTAGGAAGCGGGAATAGTATAATTGATTAGGTGTATACAAGCTATGCCAAACATCATTTCACCTATCAAGGATAATTCAAATTTGAAGAGATCGATTCTCTCTCGCTCTTCTCATCGTGAAATTTTGAAATATTTCGAAAAATGATCTGTACCAGAATCGATGTTCTTTCTTCGTTTATTTCGTCCTAATTGACTCTGGATCTATGTAGCAATTATCGATGACGCGGTATCTGTGTTCAATGCGTCATTATGCCCGGATCTATCATATGATCATGTTATATGGATGAGATTTTGATAATAAGTGATAAATATAATCGGTGACATCATAAGTGGCGAATTCATTGTCGGAAGTTGTCTTTCAATTAGAATCAACGGATTAGCGACGTCTATCAATTACCACATGGATGTATAGGTATAATACTTAGGCCGTTTCTTAGATATACGAATGATTGTGCGCGGCGGCATTTCCGGCGCGATGTATTCGCACTCCGGTTCTGCCCCCTTGTCCAGGTTTTCTTGGTAGCTTTTACGTGGTCACGTATACCTACACGACCTCTCGGCCAGGTTTTAATTCTAAGAGAAGTTTTGCCCCAGGCAATTCATTCGGATGCGCGGCTAGAGATAAACTCGCGAATGATTCGTAAAAACTGACCGTTTGATCGGTGCCCAGGGAACTTGTATAAATATGTAACATATCAGTCGGCGATAATCACGATTAACTTTAAGTCAAGAAAATAAGTAAAATGAAATAAAATCGATTGAGAAAAAATCCCGGTATTGATATGATCTGAACGAATTAAAATTCATTTTGAATAACCGAAAGGTCAGACATCTGATTTTCAACCAGTTATCGATCTTTACTCAATCTTACGATCCACTTATTCATAAGGTTGAATATAATCAGGATTGATTATTATCGATAAGCAAAAGGTCGAGCGGCCTTTTTTCCAACGAGTTTATTCAGACGGCTGATCTCCTTCGTCATCAAGACACAGCTTCGATCTCTTCTCTCGCGCACATCTTGATGTGTTAAAAAATAAATTCCATAAAATTTCGCGAAGAGTCTATGACTCCGCCTGTGCGGATGATTGCAGTGGATTTATCGACTAGGTTCCATGTGGCAGCTCAAAAGTTATCTCATAGAGTTATAGATATATGCATGCATGCATCGAATCTCCCATCGCCAATTTTATAAAACGAAATTGAACAACGTGATGACGATAATAAAAAGCGATAATAATTATTGTGCTTTCAACACAGTGCGGTTTTCTCTCTAACCATATACGTAATATATAATATATAGTAATTTGAACATGGGTATTTTTCTATACCGAGTTATTATGACGTCGGGTTCGATAACTTATGCAATTTATACTAAACATCAGGACAAAGTTACATGCATTATGTGCATAATACATTTACAAATTGCATTCGATAATTTGCGGTCTGTCTTATATGCCTTCATACATATATATATGCGTGTATATGGTATATGTAAATCAGCGAAGCTTGACTGCGGTCAGTGCTACTGCATTCCATGGTAATATCCGTCAACGTAGTAGGTAGGTACTGGGTAATATATTAAGTGCCTACTTGCGATTATAATTCCGTACCAATTATAATACGTACGCGTGTTACGACGTTTCCGTTGATTAGTTATTACCGCTAATTGACGCGGTTAGTTTTGCAGCTTGTATCACCGCGCGATAACCATCGTGTGTCTCATACTATACCCAGCAACATATCTGCTAATTGTGCGATGCCAATTTTTATCTCATTCCTTTCTTATTCATTACCCCTTTACCTTCTTTCTCTTTTTACCCCAACACACTACTTGTCCGATTATGCGTTTGGAGGCAAATTAATGTCACAGGGACGCTACGTCATAGAAACGCGCGTGATAAAATCAATTTTGCTATTTAATTAGCGCCATTAATCATCCGTGCAGCAAATATTAAACGTATCCTTCTTTTTCAACATCGATGTATAAAGTTGCGTTTCTTCGAATAATGACAAACGTTTGATTCTTTTCAAATTTTCTCGGATTTATATGAGCAGCTGCTGTATAGCCAGGAAATTTATAATATTTCTACAGTCTTATACATGTATCGTATAGTGTACCTATATACGCGGCGACGCACGATCTGATCATTTCGGTAAAAAAAATATGTACTTGTAATTCGCTCGAGACGATCGATCAAATGATGCATACCAAAATCCTGTAAGAGATTACAAATTTATTACATCAATTCTTGGGATCTTACGACGCGGGTGATTTAAGGGTAATTTGGTAACGCGAACCGAACTTCGGGCCCGGACCCGGGCCCGGGCCCCGCACCACCCAAGTTAGCTGTATCAAAAGTTTCCACGATGCACGATGAATATTGATGAGGAGAATATTGCGCGAAGCGCGTTAAATCCGGGATAAAATATCTTATAAAAATGCAATAAAGTATATAAGTTAATTTTCGGGATCAAAGCCTGAGAGCTACGCGCCCCAGCCTTATCGGATTTCAAGATTGAATATTCCTTTTGCCAGGATACTTCTCTAGGCACCCTTTTTCAAAGCGCAGCACCGCCGTCTCAATTCGTTAGGAAACTCCAGCCTGCAGGATGAACAGGCTGAAAACCGTTTTAAACGAAATCCTATCAGCTCGCAGATTTCTTTTTTGGAATTATCAAACGATTTCAAATGTTCGATTGATATCCTTCGCAGCCAAACTTACCTGTATATATGTTACTTCAATCCATCGATATTCTCTAGTGATCGATGAGATGGAATACAGACTCTCATATTATACTATAAGCGTCGATTGAATGATGCCAAACAAGCGATGATTCACACAATTCGCATTATCGGTATGTGCGTAGTACTAACGCTAAGGAGAATAGCCTAGGATATCATCACCTATAAATAGATTGCCTCGGGCAAGGACGTTTCATCCTGTTATAAGAATAAGAAGCTCTTAGATATATTCCAGGATTACCTCCTCCCGACATATAGCTGGTGACGTCCATCAGCGAACATTTGAACAGTCGATAATTATCGGAAGTTCTTAAGGTATAACTGGATGGATAATCAGAAATCGCCCAAATTCTTGAAAATTTCGTGAATGATAGTGCTTGACAGAATAATGAAACATTAATTATTTCAGAATTTTACACTACATAATTTAGTAGTTAGGGATTTTTGAAATCTACGAATTTACCCCTAACAACTGGATGGATAATCAAAAATCGCCAAAATTCTTTAAAATTTTATGAATGATAGTGCTCGATAGAATAATGATGAATTAATTATTTCAGAATTTTACACTAAATTTAGTAGTTATGGATTTTTGAAATCTACGAATTCAACCATGATTTCGTAAGATTTCGCTTCAATTGATACTAAAAAAATTGCAAATTAACACTTATCAGTGTTCATTTATAACTAATTTAGCTAATTGTGAGGCCAAACATCCACTATACGATCGATACCTGTAAATACAAGATTTGCCCATTTCGGACTAACCGTTTCACCTGACTGTCCATCCAGTAATGCCTTAATTGCTCATTGATTACTACATGGGCAGCGAAACGTGTCCGTTTTCATAAGGGGGATGCACATGCATATTTGAATATTTCGGTTATTTTCGAAGTTTCGATAAATAAGGTAGTCGGCCAATATTTTTTAGCTCAATCAAGTAAAAGCACGAAATTTCGAGTCACCGGGTCTCAGAGTAGGATGCAGTTCGATTTTGGATATTCGAGTCTCTATAATCGTTCAGAAAACGATTGCCTCTAACTGATGAACAGACACATTTTCGATGGGCTGAAAAAAAGGGTTTCCAAACTCGAAAATTTTCGATGAAATCATTTCTGCACTTGTCATTGTAATAATTTCAAGAATTCTAAGGAGAGGGCTCCTCTCATTTTGACTCGACATAGAAAAAAACTTGAAATTTGAAACACTTTGTTTGACCTGATTTGAATAATCTTTAACGGTCAGTAACACGTTTCCTGCACGTATATGTATATATTATATTTCAAACGTAAAACGTTATGTGTATACACTATACCATATGTGCCCGAATAAGTATATGAGACGAGACTGCAGCAGCTAGTTAACCCAAAAATTAAAGTAACTTGGGCATCAAACCGTACGTACCAGTTTAGCACTTGCTAATCGACGTAGGTAGGTATACCGGTGGTTTTTTGACGCGAAATAATTCGCTCGTAACTTTGAAATGGTAACAAGGGGGCATTAAATTTGTGAGTCAAATGATAGCAGACTGGGGAGCTGCACACAACTCCGTTTAGCCAGTCTGGCATAAATCGTCAATCGAACGAACGTACCCAACGAACGAACGAACGAACGAATGGACGAACGAATGGACGTATACAAGCTGAACGTATGTAGGTACGTGCGGACGAACGAACCTGGCAGAAACGGCAAATGGCAAGAACCAAAATGCGCTCTGGCCATAATGGATGGCCACTTAAATAAATAGCACCCACCGCGCACCATCGCGAAATTGCCACAAACGATTCAAGAGGAACAACTTGTCCATCAGCGACGGACCTTAGTTTTCCGCAGCTATTTTAAACCGCGCCTTGTGCAGAGCTCCCGCTAGTCGCGATTCTTGAAAAACCGCGAAATTTTCATCCCTAACTAAATCTGGCCGGGATTATGACGCAGCTACGTACTAATATTTCTTTTCGAATAATCGCAGTCTTCTTCGGCATTTGGCAGAGTAGTAAGAATGTAATAAAAATGATGAGAATTTAAGAAAAAGGCGAGAGTGGAGAAGAGAGATAAGTTTTGTCTGCGAACGCCGCGCCGGCAGAGTTTCGTAAAATAATGGTCCTTTGAATGTCTGGTAGAGTTCTGGATCCCGCGCTGTTCCTTTCGGTTAAATAATTCCCTTGATTTATGCAAGTTTAACGACTCCTCCGAGGCCAGGTCTCCACCAGCCGCATATTCTGCATGCAGTATCAGTTTGAACAGCCCTTGGAGCTGTTCAGATGTATATATCCGACAGACTAGACCGACGCCGGCGTATTAAAAACCGAGCGAATCTTGGAAGGACCGACGTTTCAGCGTAATTTTTTTACGACCGGATTTCTGAAAATATTATCTTACTCGCGCGGTGGGCTTTCAAGAAAAATTAACAACCGACTAGGTGTATACCTACAGCCCAGTCGATTCCGCGGGCGGAAACAGTGCTTTTCGATACTAGTGCGAAAGTGTTGATTCTCGGACGAGCGTGAAGTTTTTTGCCCAAGCGAAGCGAGGGTGACAATCACACGAGTCGAGAATCATCTTTCGCACTAGTATCGAACTTTATTTTTCAACATAACGCGCGTTAAGTTGAATTTTATGCACGCGAATCGAACTTCGCGCACGCAGTGTGGAAAATAAAATTCTGCTATCGGCAAGGGAACCTTCTCACATCACAGATGGATATCGCCTCGCTTTATACCATTTCGCAATATCAATATAGCCGCGATTTATTATATGATGAAAAGACTGAAAGACGCGAAGATCGGTCTTATAGCTTGAGCCGCGTTGGTCGAGAAGAAGGTTTCACCCGTCTTCCAAGGCTGCCGCTTTCATAATAGCCGAGGTCCTTCCGCTAATTACATTATATGAAAAACGCTAAATTAGGAAGCTGATTGACGTTGCCTATGTAAAACGGTTGGCAGAACTGGAGGAATTCAACCTCGGTATAGCGGCGTCATTTTGGACAATAAATTTAATTAATCTTCTTGTAAAATGGTAATACATACATGCGTCTTTGACTTTGGACTACTGCAGAACAGAACCTATCGCAATTACAGAGAAACTTATTAAAATATCATATTGTTCGGGTTGTTCATAACTGTATAACTAGATTGAAAAACCTTTACGTACCTATGGTTATTTAACTCGGGTCCAGTTTTTCTGAATTTCATTTAACGAGAACTCGTGCAGTATACACAGTAGAAGGGCTTTAATAAATCCGTTAGCTTGTGAGAATCTCTCGAGAGGCAATGTGCGCACGTGTTTGTAACATAATTCCCTTCACCGTTGTCTTAATAGAGGTCGAATATGAGAATATCATATATCGAAATAATAATTTAAGCTGGGTACCTCATATGAACGTTTATTTATGCACGAGTGACCAGCCCAGAGAAAAAGTCTGATTGGTATACCTTATACCGTGCGTTCACTTCGGTCCGATATTCACACACATATCGTCATGGCTTGCTGTATTTTCTGTATCGATCATAATCTGGCTGTTGGGATTTTCCTTGTGTGATTCGCGCGTGATACTCCCAGTCAAAAACCCAATTGGCCAGATCATGACGCGGGTTAGTGGGCTGTAATGTATTCCATCATTTATTTCCTCGGTCGTTTGCCGGAAGGATCGGATGGCCTCATCCCACTAGTCTACATATAGTGGAAAATAACTGAATTGCCATTGCGTAAGAAATTCTGCATACAATGTCGAAGAGGTTTGATATTTTTGAGGAAATTTTTTGAAGAGCCGTGTGAGCTTCAGATTCCAGAATTAATAAACCTGCAGGAGCAGTGACCCTTTCTCCCAGCCGAAGAATGAAGCAATATATACCACTAATACGTACGTATAGCGCTTGTTTCGTATTAGTAGGTATTCATTCGATGCCTAGTTACAAGGAGTTTGGACGGGTTTGATGCTCTTTGCAGAGACCAAAACTAGCTAAGTCCCGTTACGATCGATGCCCTGGTAATTGAATCAATCGATCGATCTATTGACGTTTAAGGAATCGGGTTCCCCTTCGGCACGCTTTGGCTCCGGGTTGAAAATTGGTCATTTTACGTGACACTGAAACGCCGTTGTTCGTACAAACCCAATCCACTATGGAACTTCGAAATCCTCAATTCTAAAGCCCATTCAAAACTATAACAGACGACTCTCACTCTTGCCTTAGTTTAGAGTGTGTAGCCCATGAGGTTCTCTTTTTCTTTTTCTTTTTCATCTTCTTCTTATTCTCATTCTCCTTCTCCTTGTTCTCACGTCTGAATTCTGATGTGATTCGTAAGCCAGAATTACAAAGAAATAATTGAAAATAGTAATATGATGATGTAAAATAGTTAAGAAAATTTATTCGATGACTTCGATGCTGCATACGGTAAATTAACTGGGCACGTGACAATGGCAGAACACGTGTCTTCAGAGGCACTGAACTGCTGGAGGTTTTCATTAGAGAGAATGAAAAACGATTTATCACCGAATTTCGGACCATAAGAAATGCGTGTATTTTGTCTGGTTGAAATTCATGCACGTTTGAATAATGTGGGAATAGTATTCTGCCGTTGCATGATCATGCGTGGGCTGACCGCTGTTGTACAGTCAAAAAGCGAAATGTTTAAAGGTGTGCAGGTGTAGCTACATGACATCAACGAAGCCCAACAGAATCCCCGAGTGTGAATAGAAATTCTACTTTGATCCTTTAGACTTCAACTTCAGAATCAGTTATTGCACTTGAAATTCTGATAAGCCTCTCCACATCCTGATGAATTTTCAAATTCTACTTTGAAAACATTGAGGACGAAAAAGTCCTAAGCTTTCTCAGAACCGACATCACTATCACTTTTATGTGAAAATCAAAATTTCATTGCATGCACAATCCTACCCTAAAGTTCAAGTTTGCAGTGAGAACTTGTAGAAGAAAATTAGAATATTTATTCCGACTCGGGTGAACAGCCTGCGATCACAATGATGCTGGAAATACTTGGAACAAGCACATTCATGCATGTGGGTATAATGTATGTACATACACGCCGGTATTTTATTTCAAACAATACCTACAAGTTACTGACTTTGCCAATTTGCCAATGCCCTGTCATAAATGAACCAGAAATATTCCCCCTTACTGCGCAATGAATTTGCATACATTGTCGCGTATGTGCATGCACAGTGTTTGTTTAACGTCAAGTTAGCTCTTCTTAGTGCGGAAGTATATCGTTAATTCCATATACTCGCAGCAGGCAAACTGCCGCACTGTTTGACTTCAGGCATCTTGGACTGACGTTATAGTCACCGTCTTTTCCACGTTTGAAGACACGGTATTCGCGTGGGACGGAGACGAGGATGAACAGCGGTGTACAAGAACGGGTCGAGAGTCAAGAAGCCCGGGTCTTTCCACCTGGCTGTTAACGGAAACTTGGATAATTGCGAGAGAATGGTCGCCGATCTTGTCATGGCTACGACCTCGCCCCTGCATCAAATGGAGACCCAAGAAGTAAGAGCATTCAGAGCTCAGTTCAATCTCAATGGAGTACAATGGAAGTGAAAAATTTGAACAGTTTTTGACGTCACGGGTGCTTCTGATGGGAATTTACTATGAATCAAACTTGAAAGCGGGAAATAAAGTCCGCGAAACATTATTACACCGTCTCCTTTGGTCAGTCGTACTATAGCTGAGACTTAAACTTATGCGTCTTGCGATCCTTGAAGAAGTCACGCGTCGTTTTATCCTCATCTTGACGCGTCTACATAAGAAAGCTATTATCTCCGCCACTCGAGTTGACCGCCACGCGCTGCACTGTAAGAGCACCTTACTGGTGAGAAGGCATTTCACTATGTGGTAATAAGTCATAACCACGAGCTATTACCGCAAGCCAAAGCGATTTAAAATTCCCATAATAGTACATCCCAACGGCATATATACCAAAAAACACCACTCATCATACTCACGATCAGTTTCGTATTCGAAATTAAGCACAAAGCTAGTAGACAAATTTCTATGTATGTACGTGCATACATACGTTAATGCAGCAATATCCTCATCGCGATCGACTGTAGTAGTCAGTAAATATGATATAGCTAGTTATCGAACAGGTGAGTATGAGGTACACAGAGTACAAGCTCCTAGTTGGGTTTACGACCCAGATACCTGAGAACTGTTAACGACGTCATTTTGTCGACGTTGTATCGCGCTAACGGGCGGAACATGTCCATCAGGTTGTATATATCCGAACGACTGAGCAACGCACACACTCACGATCGGTCAGCATCTTGCCACTAGCTGACCAGTTCTTTGCGATCTATTCTATCATTTTTCTTTCGTTTCCGCTGCACCATATACCTACCACCTATCTCGACATGAATGGACGATGTGTACTTTCTACAGTACTACAACATCTCGATTCATATTCCCTCGGGAGATCGAGCTGCATATACTATATATGTATTCAACGTTCAGCGGACAGTGAAACCACATCGAAAATTTCATCAGAAAATGAGGATGGACTTCTTCCTCTGTACTCCCTGTCCATTAGACTTCAGGAACCACGAGGTCTCCGCCTTGGAACACCCTGTCCATAATAAATTTCCTTGTAAAGGGTGTAGGTACGTCGTTCAAACGAGGGCTCCTTTCGTCGCTTCGATAGGGACCTGCGGCTTGTTCCGAGATTCTGAAAGTGTGCTAACGTGGACGATGGCGGTTTTGCCGGTTCGCGAAATAGTAATCAGTGTCATGTTACCCCTTTGATGATTCGGCGCCGGTTTTCAAGTGCTCGTAAACGGGAGTAAGCGCTAATAAAAGCAAGCGGCGCGACACACGCAGTCAAGGTCTACCGACATTTGAAGACTGATTCCACTCACCCACGCCATGATCCTGGTGGACCTCACCCGGAGATAGTACAGCACGTTTATTCGGTAGGGATTGCTGCTAAGGTCTGAAAGGACCAAATGGCATTGACCCTGCAGTTGATGGATAATGGAGATCGTATGTATCGTCGTATGCACTAATTCGGTGCAGTGTTGAACGCAAGCGAATTATACTCCTGGTGAGGATAACTGCAGGACTTTATTGTGCGCTTATACCCGCAGTTGTATGTAGAAGCAAGTTTCAACTTCCTAGGTGATTTTATCCCTGGTCAAATGAAAAAAAATGAAAAAAAAAACGAAATTCTGTAACGTTGGAATAGTCCAGCACACCAGGATATTGAATAACCGTGAATAAACGCACCTAGGAACAACAAGTTTTAAGCGTGGGTGGCAATGGAAGGTGTACCTGTATAGATATATGTTTAAAAACGTTAAGACCTTTTACCGCACCGTGACGATTAGTCTACACGTTCACCAGCACATAATTTACCCATTCTAACGGGTCATCTCTGTGTTTGAATAAAGTTTCTTAGCTAATGGGATGAAAATTCGCTACACTTTGACCCGATGGTTCAGCTGAGGAAGTTGGAGCAGTCCCTCACTTTTAGCACAATGCAATTCAGTCAGTCTTGAGTATATTTATATGTGACCTTTAGATGCAGCGCATTCTCTTGCTTTGTAACGGACTGCAGTCGCTATCAATGGCAATGGTCAGTATGAGAGATCCCGTCAGAATACCGATGCGTTTACCAAAGGATAAGGGATATTTCATTGAATCGAAGAAGACGTACGTTGGGTCCGAAGCGAATACCTGCACCTGCGTACAGTTTGACGAATTAATGACTGGACTCGGAGAGTTTAAATCGATCGGGACAATCGGTGCTCACAGCATATACCAAGAATTCATCTCATTCCGAGTATATTTAATCGAATCTAACGGGATCGATGGATTTTCAGATATGGGTATCCCAGTTGAATTTTTATCCTATATCCTTGACCCGACACGTGCTAGACCCAAGACCCGTAACATTTGACAAATTAATGACCGTGTTTTAAATCCAGCGTGACAATCGATCTCGCCGATACGTTGCGATAATTTTGTGGTTAACTGTGAAAGTCGATTTGGTTGACCACGTTTTGTCCCGTCAATAAAACCCTCGCGATATCGAAGCGCGGATGAAAGAAGTCCTGCGAGCTTGTTCAACTTACCAGTTTCGTCTTCGGACAGTCCTAAGCTCTCGCATTTGCAAAATGACTTGCGCCCAGTTCCTTGGGTGACTAATTGGTCATTATAATTCAATTTCCTGGTCGGATCAAAAGACTCAAAGTCTCCCTTTCTCGAAATAGATTTTCAGTGATTAGATTTTCACATCCAACTTTCAGATCTACTCGCTGGACGCGCACACACTCATCCCATATGAATCCGATGATGTTCACAGGTTCGTGAAATACATAGGTGTGGGCTGGCCATGTGGTTTGACCCTTAACGCTCCAGGGTACGGAGCCAAATATAGAGTCTCTTGTACTAATGACAAACCCTTGATTAGGAAACACCGAAGATTCAATGCCCACGCAAATCGGCTCGTAAAGCGTTCATCTTCTTTGAGGTTTTCCTCACCCGGAGCTTCCGGTTTCGTCTTTATAGTCTTCTTCTTAATTGTACATCACATTCAGCATTCTACATAGCCGGTTATTATACACCAGTGTAAGATTGATTATACTAACCGTTCGATTTTGCTGCTATATAGGAATTCCGCCTAAGGCCTGGAGAGGCCAAAGTCCGAAGGTGCGTCAGTCTCACTCTCGCTAAGGAAAGAAAAACCCCCAACTATACGTATGCCTATATCAAAATGATATTCATTAATTAACATAACTGTATAATGTAAATTCTTGACCGTCAAATGAATGTAAGCGAGTTCTATTTATAATTGGCACTTGATACAGGCGTGGGTACGTACGGTTTTCGAAAAAAAAAATAAAAAAAAAAAAATGAATGAACAACTAGTCTGTGACTGGAATCGGTTAAGCGGATTATCCTAGACATCTAGGGAACTTAACAGATTGGCTGATCGCCAGCGTGTCGTCGAACGACACCTATGTATTTTCTGCGAATTCTTTTAACCCGATGCAGGCGTCGTTGCATATAGAATTTTCATCCTCAATATAATCTGGGCCTAATTACAGTTTCGGCTAAACGAGGATTGGGGTTATTCGCAATTTTGTAAATCACACTACGTACGACACACGTGTGTTCAGTAGGTATCCTTCGCAGACCATTTGACACATTGATTATTGTAATAAATCGCTACAAGCGCGTAGGACGGAGCTTTATATAGGATATATATTTGCGAGTGACTAACAACATGCAAAACCGTCCGTAAAAATTCACATCCCAGTATCCTGCACAAAGGACGCAAATAGGTATGACTAGACTTTAGTAACGGTGGCTGCGGTGCCGTCATTAGGTAAAAAACAAAAAAAATAGATAAAAAAACCGGAAAAAGGAGAAGGAGGAGGAGGAGGAGGAACTGGGAGAAGAATAAGGAGGAAGAACGCAAAACGAGAATAACAAGAATAAGAAGAAGAAGAAGAAGAAGAAATGCCGCGGTCTTCGTCATCGCGAAGGTCGCCGCCACCTGAAAGTCTTTGACTCACTCGTCGATTTGCCACAAGATTTCCATACGTCGTAAACCTACTATACCATCCGACGTAATAATTAAACGATGATTGTTTTGCCTGGCATATAAGCAGCTGGTACCTACTACATTCCTACACACACGACAGGCATAAAGATATTTGCTTTGAAACGTAGTCGTGTGTCCGTGCGGAAAGTATAATCTCTGTCTGTCTATAATGTATTCAGCTAATCGCTTCACAGTCGTATAATCATAATTCATAACTTTCGATTAAGCCTCAATATTGGATTATCTTTTTTTTTTAATTACAACAAAGGATCTTGGGATATCGAATAATGGTCAATCTCTCGATCGCACAATGCAATGCAATGCAATGCACAATGCGATGTATGGCGACAGCGAAATGCTGCAGCTAGACTCTTCTGGGATGGTATTCATCGACTAAACGAGAACCGATTAACAAGCTGATTAATTTATTCATTAGCAATTGGCTACCGCTGTAAATTGCGTTAACACAAGACAAATTGCGATCTGTCGTTCTCCTATATCCCCGACAATTTGTATCCGTTCAAATATCGCCGGTATACACTATATGCTGCTGTGCAGTTAACCGGTGCAATAACTCGATCTGACCGTACGTATTTATCAGTGTTCCTGTCTCTCGACGATTTTAAGGATCCATCATACGACTCGACGTCCGTTTTTATCCTGTAACATTATAAGAGTCCTGTGTACCCATACCGTCCATCCTCGTTGCACTACGTACGATCGGCCATATTTTAATCGGCCGTTGCCTTTGGCCGAGTCAAAAGTTAATGGGGCATGCTAATTCCGATTTTGCCTTTACTTCACCATACTTCTCGATCTTCTCAGCTCGTTCAACATCTTCCACTACCTACTATCTGGTATAGAGTCGGAGTGTTTTCCTTCGGTCACTAATCGACAAAAAGTTTGTTTGTTATTGACGTGAGTCGGCTACGGTGCGGTGATCACGCTCTACGGATGTTACTCGTTCAAACTACAAGGTCGACGTCTACACAGAAGGCAGAATCCCAAATCTCGGTATCATCGTTCAAGCCGATTTCCGAAGGGTCCATACGCTCTTTTCGCTACCGTTTCAAAGGCTGAAAAGTTTTTCCAACAAACCGATCGCGCGACTGCGATGATTGGTATACAATATGGTTATCTTCCATCACGCGAAACAAAGCGATTACGACCTTGAACTGAGATCAGTACTCCGTATCTCATATGTATAATTGTTGCCTAGGAAGTTGACGGGAAAATTCTCGGCTCTTTGTGTCCTCACGCTGATTCTTATCGAACAATTAGTCTGTTCCTCGTCCACTCTCATCGCATTACCGCATCAACATTGTCTTGCTGTTTAATTATTTATATACACATACGCATACGCACACACGTATATATATACATATGTTCAATGTTCATTGTTTCCGGTTGCTATTTAATTACATATCTTATCATTTGACCAGTAGTTTTTTGTCTCTCAATTACCTAGTATGCAATAAATTCGCTGGATTAGTCACCACTTTGCAGATATTCTGCAATTATAATTATATCTCGCGTCTCTGCAAGGGAAGACTGATTTTTTTTTTTTTTTTTTGTTTTCTTATTTTCTTTTACTTCTTTTGTTCGAAGCCATGACGTGTGTCCATCGATATTCTGATGGGTATCTTGAACCGGTGATATTTTACATTAGTATATACTGTGCGATGATGAAAATACGAGTCGAGTTCGAAACTGCGTTAACGGTAAGGAATGAGGTAGGTACCTAGCCTAGGTACCTAGATAACTTGTCTGTTAATAATTTTCTCCACTCCTAACGACACTGCCACGCGCAAGGAGGTATCATGCCGTAATTGCCTCATAGTCCATTAATCATGATACTTCTACTCGTACTTGGCCCCCGCGGATCTATACATAGCTGCAGGTAATTGTATCGCGAGGTCTCAAACCCGTTACTCGAAGCGGGGCGCCTGTAGTGCCGCCTGCAGCTGGTTGGACCAGAAAAACGAAAAACCATTAAAAAAGAAGAATAAGAAAAAGATAAAGATGAGAAACACAATAAGTAAGTAAATAAATAAATGGCTGAAGGAAGGGAAAAGTTGAACTCTTTCATCGTCAAACTTGCAGTCGCAGCTAATAAGAATTATCAGGCTTGGTCAATGTTCCTTCGGCTAAGGTGGACCATGCGAAGATGCAGGTGGGTACATATGCAGAGCATCTCTGCATATACTATAAGCGCGATGAGGACTCATGGTCTCCATGTCAATGTGCCAATCGTTTCGATCGGTGTAATCCATTTGAAACGGAAACCGCATGGGAGATCAAGGTGTCGTAAATCGAAAGCAGTGATCAACGACTTGCTTACAAGTAACAACGTCTTATTAGGCGCGGCATGGTAGGTACGTACGTACGTACGAGGTGACATTTACTTGGCGTGTGTAACACACGTTCGACGTACAAGTTTCTGCGTACGGCTTGCAGGAGTAGGCAGATTCTGCACATTTTCCATACCTGCAGCAGCAGCAGCAAGCGCGCAGTGCCATTGCAACTTCTCTCTAACACATTTCCACCTATTCGACTGGAGATTTGCCTCCACCGCGCGTACGTACCCCGTTCATACGGGCTGCTTCGTACACCTACGCTTAATCCTGGGGACCGGCGCTCCTTCATATAGCTTATACCCTGCGACTAGGTATATATATGTATGTATGTATGTTCGTGTCTTCGATCTTTACGCGGCCGATTTGCGAGAGCTATATTTAGATAGCATACCCACGTGTACATGTATTTGCGTGTAAAACATACATGTGATACCCCTGGGTCGGTGGCTAGCCCCCCGTTCCTCCATACCCATCCCGAAACTGGTTCTATTTCTCTGCCTCGAGCTGCCCCTGCAGCTCGATTCTATCTCGTCCTTTTTCTCCCCCACTTTAACGAATCCCATACCAAAGTCGATATGAGAAGCGTGATTTTACGGGGAATTAAGTAAAAAATGATTTATGCAATCACTCGTTAAGTTCGAAGGACACAATCCGATTCCGCACTTTGTTCAGCCGAATCGTGCCTTATTCGTGCCTTTATGCACGTATTCACTGGCTTGTTGATCGTCGGCTTCGGGCACCACCTCTAAGACCCATGAAACTAGTCGGGGAGAACTCTGGAGCTAATTCCATGGAATGACAATAAAAAGAAGGAAGGCGAATATCTGACGTGGAATGACCGTAAAGGGAATAATAGAAGGGTAGAGATTAGAGGGCGTCGCGTCCTTGTGCAACCTTCGGATACCTGCGGGATCGAATCTCGCAACAAAATATGGCTAATTACCCACCTGAACGGTCACGTTCAACTATAACTTTGGTATCTACGTGAGGGAGTGCGGTCTGCGGTCTATAGCGATCAGTTCGTGGAACAAAGATCGAAAATTTAATAGATACGAGGGTCAGTCAGTCGAAAGGTTGCCAGAACCGCGGGCCAGCGCGTAGACCAGCAAAAATGCAGTCCTAGCCCACCTGATGATCGCGACTTTAATTAGGTTTGAATTCCAGACGACACATCGTTTAGGATTCCAAACGCGATTTCTAGCTGCTCCGAAAACTTAAGGTTTTCTAGTCTCCTTGGTATCTGCAGCTACGAGCCTGGACAGGTGTATGCGTCGCGAAAAATTCCAGCCTAATTAATCTCTTCGATATATTTATAGCACTGATCTACGGACTCGAGCGAATTAATGGCAAAGGATAAGCGAATGCCTGCATTTGAAGAAAAAATTTGCATACAAATTTCACATCAGAATCCTGGGGATAAAACGCGCGGGTCAGGTGCCGTGGCGAATCGATTTAATCCGACCGATCTCGATCGGACTTCTTGGGCATATTTTTCCAGTTTCTTATACCGAGGTCGCGAGGGTTCTGGGCTCTGGGTTCTGGGTGACCCATATAGACATTGAATGGCCCGTTAGATGTGGCTCTATTCGTTGTCCACCAGAAGCTGACACCGGTCGGGCCGTTATGTTAAATCCAGGACGACCCGCGTGCACGCCTGTGGCACGCACACTTTTCTGCATAGGCAAAACTCCTTTTTCGCGTTTTTAACGCGGATTTATAATACGCGGTATCTAGGCAACACATAGTACCTACGTGCACACACGATTCGCCGACAAGTTTCATTTCCGCGATATGAACGGTACCCAACGTCGCTGGTGCCAACATCTACGTACCTATACGTATTATACCTACATGTCTATCTTCACCGGCTGCGAATGTTACGATCCATGAATCATTTCACTTGAATAAAGATAAGGAAGTTATCAGGCAGGCTGGTCTCTCTTGTGATCTGCACAAGGCGCCAAGCCCATTTCAACTTCTCAATTATCAGTTAGAATGAACTTCAAGATATAATTATTATTTTCAATCATTCGAGACGTGAATTGATTAATAATTAGGGTTCAACGTACCGAGACGAATCATCATCATCATAAATTAGAAAATTAATGAATTTTATTTGCAAATAGGACATTCAAATTTTTCGAACACCCAATCCCTGCGTTGGCAAATGTCCGATTAGGCCCATGTACTATGTATGGGTAGTGCAGCATTGGGGAACGGGTCTTTGGTCATAATAAGAATTTCCGACCCTGGAATGAAGAGAGATTATCCTGAAAGCCTCGAGGCGATAGGCGGTAACTATTGTGGCTCGTAGAGTTGAGTTAATTCTGTTTACTCGGTAAATATTGTTTATTTACGTGCCAAGTATAGCCGCACCGTTCCGGTAATATATCGCGAATCGTTGCACTTGCGATTGGGTCGTCAATCACTTTGCGACGCTCGGAAACTAACAACCAGTCAGGCGTCGGTCGTGCCAAAGAACTCGTATATAATGACTATAATGTTACCTTACCCACCAGGTAGGTAGGTAGGTAGGTACCAACGCGTGCGTCTAGCTTCGCTAAGTTTAGGATCAGCTAAGCGTGCAGGAAACGCCTCGGTGGTAAATTGTTAATATTAAATAACGAAATGGGAAGACGACTGCTGCAGGATCAGCCAGACCGGAACAATCGAAAGTTCAGACTTATAATCTGCCCAAATTCTTATCGAAAGAGAAACATCGGGAAATTTGCCTCTGCAATGAACCCGAGGTCTTTTTGTTGCCACGACGAAGCACGCCTGAAGAAAATCGATCTTCATTTCGGATGAGGATCCTGATTTCGCCTAGCAACGAGGAGATTCCTGAGGATGTGTTTCGACTTCTGGTAAGTTCGATACACCATGTGGACGAGAAGAAAAAAAGAAAGAAATGAAAATAAATGAATAAAAAACATCGAACGAGGCCGGTGCGGTAGAGTTATCGATTTAATAGGAGTTCTATTTCAGAAGAAGCCGGCCGCTTCTTCTTCCTGACCAATAGATTCTCTCGCCTATATATACCAAGTCTCTATTGTATCACAGCTCACATCGCGTTGCGCCCAGCCCCGTTATCATTCATCTGGCTAACAGTATACCTACCTTGGCGTAAGCTAGGACGTAAGCCCCGGTAAGTCCTGCGGTAAGCTCTGTTCCTACCTACCTGTCTCGATCGTATCGCCAGGATAGCGCGAGTACCAAGACTATAGTGAGCAGTACCTGCTGATATTTTACTGTCAACCAATGTTCCCGAACGGTTGTCCAAGAGATCAGATTACACTTGCCTATGGCTACTGGACCTTCCGAAGGTCTTTGCCGCCTCTAACTTCTGCACTGCACTGCACTGCTGCACCCCTGCAGCGGGTCGCTTGGTTCTTTTCCTCTCATATGCAAACCCGGCTGCGAATCACATCTAGAGTGCAGAAACATGATGTCTTCATGAACCAAATCGAAGATGAATCATTTCGATATTATAATCGGAGGACATATTTTGGTGTCCTAAAAAAAATGTCAGTTTCAAACTTTGCATGGCAGATGTTCACTTCGTTTTGGCAAATAATTTTGGTTTTGATGTTCGGCTGTGAAAATATCGATGCATCTATACCAAAACGGCATTAACATCGTCCATGAAATCTATGGAGATGATAAGACCCTGATGAAACCCTCCACGACGTATCATAATATTGTGTATTCACACGGATCTCGGATTTCGCTACTTTGACAGGATGCTGCTCTCCCAAGGGAGCCCTATAACTCGGTAGTGTGAAGTGAACAGTCTCCTGCAGACTCGATCCCAGACAGAATCAAGGTTCAAAAGATATCCATAACACTGCATCCATGGGACGTCGGTATGGCCATAGGACATATTTTGAAGTTTGATGCTGGCTGGGATATCGGCATTAATTCTGGGTAAAACCAAACACATATAGAGTTCAGTGATCCTTATACGATTAGGTCGTATTCGAATTTCAATGCTCCCATAGTCGAACCCCCAGGTTCCTATATCAATTCTAAGTACTGCCCCAAAATCTGTATTCTTCCATTCTTCAGGGTACAAAGTGTCTCCCGATTCCCCAAAGTCTCTAAATTCTAACAAATATAGCAAACGATATTTTCGATGGTGGCAATGACTGTGGCCTTGCCGTCCATCCGGATACTTTATACAAAGTCAAGATCTTCGTCGCATACCGTACGTCGCGTGGCAAATACTTTCAAGTTCATTGTCACACAAGTGTGAGAAACTGAGAACTACATTTGTTCACTTATATGGTTGGCCCTCATGAGCTTATCCTGCGATCTCTGTATTCTCATCTTTCTAGCTAACGAACTTTTCACTGCAGTACGTATGGCTTGCTATGCTTGCTAGTCCAGCGCGACGTATACGTGGCCTCGACGACATATCCACCATGAGTACCTACTACGTACCTGCACTAGTAGGTATAGGTACTTGTAATTAGAATCTCTGACATTATATACGTAGCTGTACATACAAAGACATCAGACATGCGCAATACTTTCTATACCTGTAAACGGTATGTGCTTTTTTTATTTCCAATCCAATTATCATCTTCCGATTTTAACATTGACACAGTATTTTCGGGATGAATGACAGCATCTTCGTATCTAACTAAAAATTATTTCGAATTTTACGCCCCTCGCGATTCCATTACGCGGATTGATTGCGCCGAAGAAATTTCTATGGAATGTTCTACACCGATGTAATTCTGGGGCAAAATGAGCATGTGGCGTAAAATTTGATCATAACCGGAAGTGAAAACCTCGGCCTCTGCGTATGATCCATTTAAAGTTGTTCAAACGCTCGATTATTATACTCGTTAGGTTTTTGATGGACGCGATAGATTCGTATTTTATATATAGTGATACGAGATGCGGAGAAACTCGTCGTCATCGAGTTTAATATCTTATGGCCGATATTTCAATCGAGATAGATTCATTTGTTGCAATGACCTCGCGGTCTTTGACACTGTACTTACAGCTACGTTTCCTCAATGCAATTTCAATCTCCTGCAACCAAGAACGCAGATAGGTAGGTACGAATGGTGATCGTGCAGCTTACCACCTAGCCTTTTGAATATCCGTATCAAGTTACGGAATTCTTGGGCGTCGGGACGCGGCGCGTCGGATTTATCGTACCTCCTATTATTTGAAAATTATTACGCTGTTAACCGCGAAGTTCAGCGATTTTACGCGTTCGTATATTCTGCACTTCCGGAATCACATAACGCCACGCCGTTATCTTGCGACAATAAACAGCTGATATAATTTAAATATGAAAAAAAAATTTCATCCTAGGTGTATAATACCTTTATCGAGCCTATTTCAATGTCTCGATAAAGTACGCGTTATACAGGAAGATAAGGATCCTTAATCGCAATTTCTTATTTATACATTGATTCCTTCCTCGTCGCTTTACCCCCATTTCAATTTACCTATACATACCTACAAGTTTCTTCTCAACGAAACTTGGAACTTGTTCTGATATAGTCATTTAACGGCCAGGTTTAACGGCGATGGTCATGAAGTCCGGCGGCTTTAACGACTTCATAGTCTCAAGACTTGGACATAGGGACTCTCGATTTCCTATGTAGGATTAGGCTCGGTTCACTATGAACGATGTCCAAATTATCGTTCGATGTTACCGAAATGAGACATGATCAAAAATAAGAACGAAACATTTTCCTAATCATCGATAATCTCCCATTCATAATCCGTCGATCTGTTCGACGATCGAAAGTTACGTCTTGCAGATTCGTGCAATGAAATCTCTAGGTGTGGATTAACCTTCAGATTGAGTGGGATGCAGATTCAGTGGCGAGACATGCGGTCGCAAGGCGTAGGGAAAACGCTATTCGAGAAATACGTCCTGGACCTCCTACCTCGCGAGTCCAGGATGCTGATTCTACGCGGAGGTCTGGACCACGCGTTGATTCTTCGACGTTTAGATCAATCGATTCGATTTGCGGCTTATGGTATTTACCCACGCTGAAAGAATTCTGGTGATGAAACCAGAATTCCTATTCCGACTCATCAGGACAACTTTTGTGTAAATTCTAACGCTATTTCGATCTGTACACTCAGACAAGCGCTGCTTTTCCGCAGAGATTAATCTCGGTAGGTGTGTGTCGTATATATATACATGCAATAATTATTTTATTAATTCGGAGTTCCTTGAAGCGTGATTATATCCGAGTGCGCAGAGTGACTATGAGGATTGTTGACCTTCGGGAGTAAAAATAAATAAAATAATAAAAAGAACTTTCTGCCTAGAATTACGCGAGAAGATTGTTAGCGGTAATTACAACGAACAAGCTTCGCGGACTGGGGAGGCTCGTGGGTAGGTATATAGGTAGGTACGTATGTGTACAAGAGCCAAGTGCCCTTGTCAGATCAATAAAGCTTTTATCTTGGTACACTGCAACGGAAACTGTTCAATTTTCTACTCAATAAGATAGCATATCTTAGTTTAAATGTAGGTGATCTTTACTGCCTCTCCGTTTCTCTTCGATTTTCTTTATTTATTTTATCGCGATTCTAAACAGGATATACACATTGCACAATATGCACATTTGCGGTCCAATTAGCCAACCCACTTATACTGCAGCAGCACGATTTTTCAGACTATAATTAATACCAACGAATTTCACTTTCGATTAGTACAATGAATTATTATAAATAATCACACGCCTCAAACCCGAAGAACTTTTATTCTGTAAAAACGAAATTTCCACATAACTAGCCACATATCCACAGTTCGAGAGATTTAAAGCCTCGCAATGCACAGGTGAGTTCGCCCGAACGAAACCTTAATGTCAATGGCCTGTTTCCACATAATATTCACGGGCGTTAAACCTCGTAATTTGTGGCATGCATCTATCATCAGAATGTGCACGCAACGTAGAATATCATAGCCGGATAATGACGATATGAACATGGAGGGATTTGCCCACTCCTCAGCCTGATGGGAAAGGTCAAAGAACCTAATTACTTGCATATTGATATTTAGCGAGGGATGATATTTAGATGATTGATGTATACGATCTCGTACGGCCGATGGTAAACCGGAAGTTTGATATTTTATTTCGATACTATTTTCAAGAGCAACGGATCAATTGCGAGGCGAAATTTTTCGACGATACCACTTGACTGGTTTTTTGGCCTATAGTTGAGTATACTAAATTGTATAGTGGATCACTTTAATCGAGCTTTTACACAGATACGGGTCGTTTGATATTAATTGGTATACGGTAAGCGAAGAGGTAGCTAGAACCCTGTGATTAATAGACGGATATGATAAACTGGTTGGCAAAAAAGTTTTAATTGGAAATTTACCGGCAAGTAGTCAACTACTGTACGTACACATATATCACCCGACACGCCTCGTCGGCCGGAAAGTGAGATTGCACGAATAGATGGGTACCGATAAAAATGACGAGGCTTTTTTAGGGCCACGGATATAGAGGAAAGGAAAAATACAACATCTGACAAATTACCTCAGACACTGCTTACCTCCAGTCCGTTAACCCTGCGAACTGATTATCGTGAAAAAGGGTTCATACCATGCACCCGCGAAAAGTGCGTCAACGAGTGCTGACTTCCGTTCCTTTTTTTCTTCATTTTTCTTATTTTTCTCTTTTTCACGTTCGCCGTGAATACTTGCGCGGTTTGGCACCGTATTGTTCACGGATCATTCGACCATGGCACTTAAGTCTGCGAGAGTAGTACGCGTCATCATCTTTTATTATTTCATTCGCTGGATGATGACTCGCGTGGATCCTGTACCGTCGATTTATGCTTGATTGTTTTATAATTGAATGACGTAAGGCATGAAAGTTATCCACATGAAAAAAATGCGGAAAAATATTGAGAAGCGATCGACCTTCCGCGCGCTTTTATTCCGATGCGTCTGCATGCTGCAGCAGCAGCGGCAGCAGCACAATCTCACATGTTAACAAAGTTCATATGTATATGAATATATGAATCTTGTTAGCTAACGGAAAAATCGATCTTACACAACTGATCTGCTCGGTGAAGAAAAAGGAAAAGGGAAAGAGAACAAAAAGAGGGAAAAAATAAGCGAGTCCCCTCTAGGGAGCAGACTAGGTTCCACATCGATGATTCTGCTAATCACCGTTGACCACGCGGTACATTTAACTTCCAAGCTGACCGAACCGAGCCTCGCCTCACCGACTTCCGTCTTATTGTCGCGTTCCTTTCAGACTTTTCTCCGAGAATCTACGTCCACCCAGGTTCCCAACACTAAATCTTTCACCGAATGTTGTGTTAGCCCCGAAAAGAAATTGCACCACTGCAAAAGGCAGCAAGGAATATACGACGACGTCCCGCTGCAGGGGCTTGCAGTAGAACCGATAAATAGGCTCAAGCTCGATTGAACTGCTCGGCCTTCATGCTCCGTGAATATTTTTTTCTCCGTTAATTTCGGTGATATGTAGTTTATAATTTATCAAAAAAAATTTCTTCATTCAATTCGGACCGAAGACCGACGAAATTATTCTCTGATCCTTAATCGAGGATGTGGTTTAAGTCTGGCTTAAGTTTCGTGGGCGTCTCTCTCCTCCAAAGGTTGTTTGAGAACGCATCTGGGCCAGGGTCCGGCAAAGTCTCTGTTTGAGTCAAACATTTGCAGGACATATGCGACGAGTATTTGTGTCAAGGGGTGTAAGCACCTCTTCTTATATTTGAGGCTGCAGCTAATCACTCAGGATCTTTGGTCCTATTTATTCGATGTGCAAAAGAAGAAAAAAGAAGAAAAATAAGGAAAATAAGAATCACTTTCTTGCAGAAGCGAACCACCGTGAACAGCTAGGTAGGTATAACAACGTTCTCAGACCTCAGATCACTCATTGAATAGTAATGACTAATGATCTGAAGCAAAGCCTGAATCACAAATCCCTGAACTGAAATTTGGATAGAAACGCTTGTTGCCACAGTGAATGAAAGAATATTGACAATTCTATAATTACCTGTAAAGTAAATATGAATCAAAGCCCAAGGTCTAATCAGCTAATCTTAACGCTGAGGTCGTTTGAGATATGGGATCTGTAAACTAGGAAGATAAAATGTTGAGCCATTTTAAAATCGCAAATTTTTCATCATTTTTTTCTCTCTCGCTTCGCGAATGTCACGTTATCTGGAGTTTCTTAGCTTGTCGCGAACTCCACGAGTACGTACACGTATACGTATGTGTGTGTCTACATATATAGATAGAAATTCTCGTTCGTTCCACCGCCTACAGACGCGCGACGTTGCATCGATTTCTCGAGATAAAAGAAATAAAATAAAATAAAATAAAATAAGAAAAGTGAAAAAAACGTTTTGAAGTAATGAGATAAAGAAGACGCCAAGATCCGGCGTGACCGTTGCACAACGCCAACTCGTGCCAATGACCTCTCTTCTTCTCTTCTTCTTTGATAACGACCTTGTAAGTACACTATACGCTCGAATGAGAAAGAACAAGAACGTTGTTGCACCGGTGCAGCACAGCGATTCACTGCATCATCCCTAAGTGTAATTCTACTAGGTATAGGTACTCGGCTAGAATTACATATCAGCGATATTCTTGAACCTAGGTGTTTGCTCTAAGCCGTGATGGCGTACCTGTACATGGCGGTTGAACAAAAAATAAGAAAAAATAAAAATAAAATAAAAAACACGAAGGATACATAACATCCTGTGATTAAAATCTCGCGGCGTGATCAAAACGAAGGTCGTACACCGGTTCAAGGTCGATCGTTTCAGAATCCTCGGATCTCTGGACTGATTACCACTATACTGGCTCTCTACGCTCTATGCTCTATAGTATAGTAGCGCTTCTCTCAAATCACCGTAAAATATGATCCTGCAGCTCTAGTCCGTAGAAAATACGTCGAGCTGGCCAGGTCTCGCAGATTTGCCACCGCAAGTTGTGATTTTTATTTTCGCCCGATCCTTTGCTGCAGATAAAAAAGTATGAAACAGCATAGGCACCCAAGGGCCTTCTTGGAATCTCGGGCAATTTATGGCATAAGTACTTCATCACCAGATTTTAGCTGTTATAATAATATCGAGGGGGAATATGGCTGTCCATTTTTATCCCTGCACCGTCCCATCGCCTCATCCACAGCCAGTTGCGGTGTTCACTGTCCCTCTTCATTCTCCGAGTTCCTCGGACCTAATTTATTTTCTATCATACACCACGATCGGGAGGTTTCCGCGGCCCTACCACGTCGTAGGCGTTCCATGAATGCCTCGCTAATTGCTCGAGAATCTGAAATACTTTGCTTACAGTACGTACGTACTTACCTACCTACCTACCTACCTATCCACCGGCTACCGTCTTTGAAGAAGACTAGTACGTGCAACGATCGCGTTCCACACCCGTGTCTAATTTCATTCTATTACCAGGTCTGCAGTTAGCGAATATCTAACATATTATTATATGATCTACGTATAAGAAACACATTCTCAATTTTTCTACACACATCTCTAATACGACTCGCGGAGACTCGCGAGCGGATTGATGTGCAGAGAGGAAACGCCGCTCTGCAGGGTTCCTCGAAACCGTGATGAAATTTTCTTATTTTACTTCTGTATGTATGCAGTCGAGGAGGAGAATCGACAATCATAAAGGTCTACTTGGTTGAAAGTTAAACGAGAAAATTATTCAACTCTCTCGTAAAGATTGGCTTACGAAATTTTTACGACGACAGTTTGCGGGCCACCCTGAAGTCGAAAGGCGCAAAAGGTTCCGATAAATAATAGCGGCGATCAAAACGG
Organism: Tenthredo livida; assembly: GCA_963992785.1. NCBI lineage: Eukaryota > Metazoa > Arthropoda > Insecta > Hymenoptera > Tenthredinidae > Tenthredo > Tenthredo livida. The sequence continues at coordinate 11,293,203 of OZ023073.1, forward strand.
TCGTTATTCAGAGAAATTTTGACTTCTCGAAATGGTCGATTGTCATCCGCATATTATACCACCCAGGAATGTGGCCCTTTTTTGATTCTACGAAGTCGTCTTGATTTCATTTGATTTCATTTCGATTACGTTTTCATGATTTTCATCGAATATTCAATACGCATGTCACTTTGTACAGTCACATTTTTTTCTTCTTATTCGTTGATCACCGTTGCCGTTAGGGCAACAAATCTGGACGACACCGGTGCATTGCGCGAGGGACGACTTTTTCCACCATATGTTTGAGGACGCGTTCACCGTGCGCCCTGAAGAAGATCCTGGCATGGGATAGTGGCTCGTTGTAACTGCTAATTGATACAAGTTTGAAGGGTAAAAAAGTTCCGGGGATTCACCCGAAATACTCACTGGTCAATGCCGTAAATCTTCAGTCTGAAACTTAAGCTGTTACACGCTGGTTCCTCAAACTAACTTCTGCTGTAGCTTCTGCAGCAGGATCTGGGCTGTACACTGCAGAGTCTGGTGCAGTTACAACTTTGCGGCTGCAGAGTTCTCGCAGCCTCCTGCAGATAATGGCGCCTGGTTTTTCGCCCGGCGTTCATTCCTCGCCAAGAATCCTGGCAAAAGCGTATTTATTCTTGCAGAAGTATTCGACGTAAAAGTTTTATACCGGCGTGGCGCCAGGCGAACCTCAATACATATTAGCCAGCAATTCGCGTTCAATTAAATGGCGAAAATTCCAGAGTCATTATAAGGGCGAATGGCGACTAGAATAGCTCGGCACCTCGATCGATCATACCCGTAATTAGGTGCAAAGTCGACGTATATCCGAGTTCGACCACGGAACAAACTTCGATGAAAATTTTAATCCCGAGTTTACTTCGGGGCTGATTACTCTGGCGAAGTCAAGTCATGCGAAGTAAGGTGAGGCGAAGTGAATGGTAGCAATACAGGACGGATAGAAACACGGACAGAGGGACATACGATCGTCGACTGCACATTCCAAAGTGAATCCTATAGCTACTGATGTAAAGCCGGGTTCCACCGCTCGCTAGCTGGTGGTTCTTCTTTCTTTATTTCATTCTTTCTTTCTTTCCTTCTTTCTTTCTTAACTCGGCGTTGAGGCAAAACTCCTCCTTCGATCTCTTCTCTAACCCCAACCATCCGGAGGAGAGACCAGAAGGAGAGAACCGAAGGAGAGACCAGATCGTAGATAGAGGCGATATACAGCCTAGCCAAACAGTAAACCCAGCTACGATTCGCCTTATACTCGCCGATACCTGCACTGCGCACCGATCTCGCATACTGATGAGTGATGAGAAATATTATTGCGTATCGAAAGACGCACTGCAGCCTTGGCTTATCCGTACTCTTCCATATACATAGATTCCACGACTTTTCTTCACGGCTTAGTCACCATGTATGAAGATTTTGGAGCCAAACTCTTTCATTGATCATCGACGCCATTAGATACATCGACAGTTTCTCTTCAAGGTGGATTACCTAGGTCGTTCGACCATCGACGTTATACCCGGAGATGAAGGATTCAGCACCTTTTTTTCTGCACACCAGGAATTTTAGTTTCTTCAAAATCTAATGCAGACATTGTTCAGAGACCGAAATATCGAAGATCAAATCATCGGTTTGATCCAAGTCCTGGAATTAGGTGGTTTTGCTTCGACTGCATCTAACCCCGAGAAAAGTTCGAACTTTTCCTCGATCATGGTTCCATTCGGACAAAACTGGTGGATCAAAGTTAGGATTTGTACGCATTGTACCAGTTCTTCGAAAATATCCCCCGACGATATCTGTCTCCTAAATGAAGGGAAGAGATGTCTTCATGGGTGAATAAAAAAGATGCTTTCACGTACTACGGTCGATAGTAAAGTCATGACGTTGGTTTCTTCAAAGTTGTTGATAAACGTGACGTCCAAATCGTCTGCCCTTACCGTCTATATCAGACCGAATAGTAAAGAAAGTGTTTTTTCTTTGACGGACATTGATGGATCGTGCCAGCCACTCAAAAAGTGAAATACGAAAGCTGGACTGAACCTAAATGATTGGAAGTTTCGTCTTAAATATCTTTCTTCGTAATCGCGATACTTATTCCTGACCTAGGATTACGCACCTAGGTATCTTAGCCACGATTCCAACAGGTTTATACGTATATACACACTTACGATTAACGGGTCTCAACTTGGTACAGAAATTGTTTTACACTCGTCCGCAGTGCCCCGTGGTAAAGCTATGTAATTAAAAGGTATAAAATTCCACTTTACATTGGTGTAACGATCACAGACACACGTATATACATATATATATACGCAGGTAGGTACTATGGGCAAATAAACAAGCCAGCCAACGAACTGGAAGATAAAATTTCCCATGCTAATTTCCTTCAGGTCTTAGTATAATACTGAAGAGTTGTTTCAAACTTTCCACTGCTGCTGCTGCAGATGCGTCGTATGGTGCAGATGTAGTGCAGCAGATCGCGTGCGTCGACCGCAGATAGCCTTAAGGCCTGTCCGTGCGCGAGAGCTCCAGGGATCATCGGCTGTACAACACCCTGCTATCAAAGGCTCAGGCTCCGGACAGGATCACCAGCTGTATACTGGTACACCGTAGGTATACACGAGGAGATTATAGCGGACAAAAATTCGCTCGCAAATTGAATCTGGAGCTCGGTTATTCAGCGCCTTCGTCTTGCCTATTCCGCTGACATGCCACTCGACGAGATGGTCTACGTCAATTGAGGTACTCGAAACGCCCTCGGGTCGGGGTTCCACAAATTCCATGTCGAGGGGATCTCGTAAGAATCCAATCAGAGCTGGGAATGTTAACACTCGGCGATTTCCTGAACGCAACGTGCAGGGGATCAGCCCGTTAATCAAATTTCTTATATTATTACGGAACCCGCATTTATATCTTACATTAGGGAAGAATGGAGTCTGATCACTAAATTATTTCACCATACATCGTTGTGATGGGGTTCAAGAAATTCGGTAATCTTTTCAGGAATTAAATCGTCAGTCATTCGTCATATAGGTAGAGGTTTGTCTTTGCAACATTTAGAGACCCATGAATGTCCAAAATTGATACATCTCTGAGACCCGATGACTGAAAGCTTCAAACTCTTGCTTGATTATGCCTGAAATTTATCAGTGTGAAGAAGAGCTTGTTGCATAGTTCGAATAATTGAGACTGCGTAAAGTCGTAAAGGTAAAAATTGATGGACGGTATAGTACCTACGCTTAGTCGGAATTTCAGGAAGTGAACGTGAAAATATAGGGTTGTTTTAAGTGAGGCCCTTAAATTTGCTTCAAAATTGGCCGAACCGGGATGTTGCCTTAATAAGTAAGCGCTGCCGCAAGGATATTTTTTCCTGTCTTAATTCGACGTCGATATTTTCCTGTGTACCTAGCGGGTATTCGTATTTGCCTAATTACTTTGCCTGATAAACCTGGAACGAGATATACTGGGATTATATTTTCTGTACCTATTCGATCATCATCCTTGTGCCTAATGTCTCAATTAATGGAGTTCGGTTAACGCGAAGTTAATATCATTGCCGAAAGTGTGAAGCAACAGCCTTTTCAACAAATAATAAATTAACAACGATTCTTCACCACTGTATTATTCCTGTTTCATTTATCTTTCTGTTAAAAAGTGAATTTCAAGGTCCTTCTTTCCTTTCTTCACACGTACATCTCATTATCTTACGATCAATTATTATTATTAACACTATACCGTACGTCATAGCTGTATAGGTACCTACCTATATCGCTAACGCAAATATCGTTTAAGTAATTGAAATAAAAAATAATCCTGCCACTCCTGGTCACGATCTATAAATAAATACGCTTATTCATTACAGAATAATCTCCGAACGCCGATTCGCCTGCACCCGCAGCAGCTGATGCAGAAATTATTTTGGCATAGGAAATGGCAATTGATTATTTAAAAATTGTATACATATAATATGCAAATGAAACTGCATTCTGCAGAAACACTCTTGGTTACAAATTATCAAATTAAGATGCTGTTCGTCTTCTGCATCTTAAATTTCTTCAGAAGTAAGATAGAACTCGACCTTCGTATTCTGTGGACTGAAATGGTACAAGCATTTCTATTTCTTGTAATAAGTTATTGTTACGGTACTGCGTGATCATTCATTTTTACCTCCTTATATACGTGGCTTTTATATACCCGTCTCACATTGCATGTCCGCGAACACTTTAGGATCTCATAATTTGCGGGGGATATATCCCTCGGAGATTCACGGAAGATTCACAACGCTCCGTGACCCTGCAAGCCAGCATCCCGTTGCACCTAGCTAAAGGAATGGACGAATACCTGCAGACCTGCTGCAGTATGATCATGAATTTTGCCGAGATTTACCTGGCAGAAATAGGTAAGGAATTATTCTTATTTCAAGCTACCGTACCTACTTACTCCTGAATTTGCACTGTTGTTTCTCGTACTTTGACTAGACCAGCTCGCTCAAGATCACGAACGATTCCTTATAGGTGAGTAGTAATGAGCGGGTGTGATTATTGCGAGATTGGCTCGCATAACGCGTCCTAAAGCCAAGAATTTCATCTATGATATGAAATACACTCATAAATTTTCAGGATGTTATCCAGTCTATTAACATATGCCCCAATATCTCATAAGGCTGAAAAAGATCTCATAATTTCCTCCGCGAATATAGAAATTGAAAAATTGGATAAATTTCAGCACGATACCTCTTGCCAGAATTAACAGCAACATTTAAGTGTTTGCCAGTGTTTTTCACCATTAGCGTAGGGATCCTTGAGCCGAGAATAATCGTTTGCAAATTATTTATCAATTTGTAAATTTACTTACGTTTCGCCACACAGTAGTAGGTACCTATGCTGTGAGCGGTAATAGCTAGTGGACGTTTTTTCGCTGCACACGTACAGGAGGAATGGCTTTGACCGGTATAGCGGGTAAATCACCTGCACCGATCTCGCGTTATTCATATGTGTGCATTAAATCTCCGCGTAATTTCTTAGCTGCGTCTAATGAGGTTCGGGGTAACCTGGGCGTGCCGATTGGATAACTAATTACAAGTGTATCTAGAAAACTGTGACAAACCGCCTCAGTAACTAACCGGAAACGGTATAAAGCTAGAACGCTGCAAATACCTAATAAAACCAATATTGATATTGCGCTATCTATAGTGCTGGCAATTCGAGCCAGAGAGACGGCCAGTACTCGGAGTAAGCCAATTAGGAACAAACTACCTCGCCATCTCTTCACCATGATATATCTTTCTAACGAGTGATAATCGTCTCTTATTTCTGCGTATAGCACCCATAGGGAGAAAAAAAATGAGGTATTAAATTTAACTACTAAGTTAAACAAATGAACATGTTGACACGTGCTTTATTTATCCGGGATAATTATCGAGCCGGTGAACACGTAGTTATAATGAGCTAATGATTTCAATGGTAGGTACTGCAGCATAAGTCGTTGCTGTGATCGACGATCAAATAACAGCGACGCCATGGTTCCTACAGTGGTTTTTTTTTTAATTTGGTTTTGTTTTTTCTTTTCTCTCTTCAGATTCAAATCATTTTAATCAAATTTATCATCGATTGAATGCAAAATGTTAGCAAAATTAATGATGTGCAGCACATCGCGTTGCGACCTTCCCCGAGGCTATCTGAAGAGATTTATTATTTTATATATATATATATATATATATATATATATATATATATATATATGTATACACCTAATTCTTCAGGATCTTTGCTTTCCATTTCAATTTATCCACCGGCTAATTATTGGGACCGTAAGAGTGTTTAGACAATCAATTACAAGTTCGAAAAGATCCACACGACCGTCGAGGGTCGATGACGATAGCCCGGAGGGATTAACGTCGTGATCCATCATCGCTCGTGGCATTATTTGACTCGAGTGAGAAGCATTAGGGAAGTAGGAAGAGGCTGATCTCACTTTTAAAAGAAACTGAGAGTTTCTGATCCTCGGAACTGCTATTTAAATCGTTAGCTCATCCACAGCGTCGAACGACCCGAAGATTAATCTCAAAGAAAATGATAAGTTGGTACCGGGTAACCTAAGGTTACAGCCTCCACCCGGAAACCCGATTCAACCTTCGTGTTTCTTCTGATCGTAAGGTTTGTGCATGCGAAATAACTACAGGTGCAACAATTCGAACTGCTGACCATAGCATGAATCGGTATTCTACTTGGCTGCTTTTTAACAACCCACAACTCACTATGGGGGGTAAAATTGACCCGGATATTGTCGGTAATTGATGTGGAATTAAATCAAGTTCGATGATAAAGTTTTATCATAATTCGTTACAGATCTGATTTAAATCGATCCACAATTCAAGTCGAGATTCACAAAGGCTGAGTGAGGCAGCCATGCGTGGTCACCGGGCAAGAAGGTGCCTCAGAGAACACCGGACAGCTTTCTGCAGTCCGGTCGGCGATCGAGTGTTGCCTAGTTAGTTAGGGGCACGTTTATTTGCGATGAATTAGCTGGTACGGTTCGACTTATAAGGAAGGACGGGTCGCCCACGCTGGTGGGTCGTAGCAGCTGGTCTAACTCGTACCTCCACGTTTGTTCGACTCTTCTCAAGCATCGGCGTGCAACGATCTTAACCGGTGCGCCTCTTCCGGGCACGACATACTGCGAAGGGGGATACTCGCCGTGACCATCGTAAGCCGATTAAACAGCGACACCTTCTCCATAAGTGGTCATTTCAAAACGTTCCGAGGCTAATGGGGGCCGTATAATCGAAAAGCTTCCCACCCATGATCGTGGCTTATTATAGAAAACACAGGAGCCTCATTGGCCTCATGGGAACCCAGAGTGCTTTCTGATTGTTAATTAATTGTAAGAATGGTCCAGCTGATCGGTTGGAGGACTTTGCTTTGACATTGTTCAGCTCAGGGTGGAGAAATACGTAAACTGATCCCGAAAAATAATCAACGACGAAGAAGTGATTCACAGCTAATCGCACGTTATGAATCTGATCATTCTTTCTTCAGCTGTGATCCAAGCTTGGTCTCATTCACGATCCATTTCGATTAACATCCGATCAATCGGTTTCAATCGATTTTCTCTAGCAGGGTTGGATGGGTCAAAGGTACTTTCTTGTTTTCCACATTAGCTGAGCCATGCATACCTCGGTGTCTTAGGTCACAACGTATCAATAATTAACATGCGTTAATGACATAGATATATAGACGTTATCGCTCCTGCCTGATCGTTGTAGCATCTTGACGTTACCTACTTGCGATGGAACTTAAGTGGGAAAAAAAAGGCTGAAATTGAAAGTGCTTATCCAAGTCCATAATGCCTATAAATAGCAGCGGCATAACAGGCGAATGCTAAAAGTTTGATTCCATAATGTGTTTTCTATTATAAACGAGTCGTAAGTGAGAGGGTCTCTTCGGTACATTCCAATAGTTATCAGAGAGTACGAATGTGTGCAGTAAATAATGAGAAATAACACTTCCATAACAATTAACATCAACCATTTCTGCTGAATATGCGTTACAAAAAAATTCACGTCGACAACCAGGTAATTATTGAAATTAATCAATAATCTATCCGAACCCTGACGCACAGGCACCAGCTAAACGTGCGAAGGTCTGATCCGAAGTTTACATTGGCATCAGAATCGCGATGACATCACTAACCGTGAACCCTGAACCCATCTACAGCACATGGGATCTCGCAGGTTGTAATTCCGTTTCCAATGAAATACCATGATCGTCTCGCCTACCTCACTTCATCCTTTTTTACCTTTTTCTACATCTAGTTTTTTAACTCCCAAACTATTCGACGCAGAACATCTACGAACCCTAACACACAAGCATCCCGAATTGCTTCCGCGTTTTATCCTTGCGTCCGAAACACATCTGCGGTGTTCAGGGCTGCCCATTTCGTCAGGGTCCAAATACCGCTGCAGCTTCGGATCTGCAGGTGTAAAATAGGTGGACTGACAGTTATTGATGACCACAAGTGTCTCAGATTCGTCACTAGGATTCCTTTTCGCAATTTATTGATAAAAATGATCGTGTTTGCAGGTGGCTTTATCGCAGTTCGCAAGCCTGTCGGAGATTGAATCGTTACCCGGATCCGAAGTCATTGCTAATAATCGCCAAGTTGTACCTACATATGCTGCAGTCAGCATTAGTTAACGCTTGGATAAGTCATCGATGAACGATAAATAACATTGCGATTGAAATTTTTACATCGATGCAAAGCATATTTCAAACTGTCAAGCACCTACACGCATTGGTAAACTATGGTCCAATTTACATCTCTCACGTCATCGGACAATGATTCCTGCACCTGGTCATCTCCTTGTTTGCATCCTTGCAAGGTTAATGAAATTCAACAGCCTATGACTGCACCGGACATCCCTGTCTATCCATATGCATGTGTATATATATATAGTGTATTATATATATCTGCAACTATAACCGCACGCTTTTAATTGCCCGCGATTTGTAACTGCCGGTTTCATACATCCGCGCGATTTACCATGTCATGAGAAAGATATTCAATTAGCTTTATTTTATACCTATTTAAGCGGAAAATTTCATTCGCTTCGAACCGAATTAAACGATATTGAATCACCCCGCAGATCAGGGATGGATGCCGACAAAGCATCTCCGTTTTCGGTCGACATTTTCATCCATGTCATTAATAAGGCCGAAGTTTCATCATTTTTAGCGCTTTATTGGATGTGGGAAAAATCGATGAAACTTTAACGCATTGGCCAGCCCAATCGCGAGCTTGAAGATGAAATCTTTCAAGGTGGTGTTATACGTAATCGATTATCTCGTCGCGGCTACCCGGCCAATGGCAAACAGGAATGAATTATACAGAATAGTGGCGAAGCTTGGGTTCGGTAATTTGCACTATGCGCTGTTTGGCCCAATCGTTAGCAAACAGACCGTGGCACGTGCACAAATAATTATAGCTTATTAAAACCAGGAACAAACACGAAAATTTTTATCCATCTGCAGGAATTGGTAACCTTCTTATGTATGGCCAAAGTGAGCGTTGGTCAACACACGAATTCTGCACGAGGTGTCACGAACTCTCCGATTATTATCTATTACCCACGATCTTTGACACACGATGATTATATTCTTTTTTTCAACCGAGAACTTATGTAGTCAATATGTTTGAAGAAAGATACCCATATACCCACTACTATATCCGTTTGCATTAATATGCTGGATAAACAAGGTGGCAGCGCTTCTTCATATTCAAATCTCTTGAAATAATTCTCATATTTGGTATGCGACTATCAACGACACGTTAATTACTATTTGCACCGCTTATGCACGGACCGAAAAAATTATACTAGGATTTCTTTTTTTTTTTCTTCACTTATCAGTTACACATGTTACCACCTCGATCTAATAAACATATTCAATGAGATACGGAGGTAAAATTGACATGCAAACATTCCTGTCGTTAAAATATCGCATATTAGGGCCCAAACATTCATTCGTTCATCATAATTGGTGATGGATTTTTCATTTTTCATCAACGATATCGTTTCGGCACCGAATTTCATTCCGATTGATTTTAAAACCAGAAATCAACGAACAATCATTCTCATTCTCAGACTAATCATAATATATGCCCCCTTAAATCGTCGCAGATCGGTATCAAATATATATCGGTCCGTCTCTGGGCAGCGAAGCATTCGCTCTGGTATACCTACATCTAATTGTCGAAATAGCTGTTTTTGCGGGCGAAAAATCCTGGGCAATTTAAACCGCAGCCCGGGTTTGTATCAAGAACAGACTTGGACGGGCGTGAAATCTATTAATTGTGGATTTCAACCGATGTTTAGGAGATTGTTGAACCTCGGTATTTAGGCACAAGTGATCACCAGTCCTGACTTCGAGACTCCGATACGATGAAACGCGGTGGCCGTGTAAGAAGTGGTTAATGACCCGAATACACTTTTCGAAAAGTTATTACCTATCCTTTGGTTAAAATTTATCGAATTTATCGGATCGATTTCCACCTCGAGATCGGTATAACATGCTATACATATTCTATGCATGTATACATCATCTCGGCGATCCTCTATCCCGACTCTCCGATCCCTGCAGAATTATTATCAGACCCGGAGGAAGTATAACACGCGCAAATATTGGCTTGCAAATTATCACCGGCCATTCATCAACCGGCCGTGACGATTGAGATGAAGATGGCTGAGAAAAATAGAAAACCTAAGACCGAGTATCGTTTCCGTTTTCGCTTCATCGAGTCTCAATAATTGCGGCTACTCATTTGAGAACGATTGCTCGGTCACGGATAGATAGACGGATACGCATGGTCCGTGAATGCGGAATCAAACTCTAAACAGCTACCTATCTTTTATCCTCGTATAGAATATTTCGCGATTTACCTAATCTCAATTACAATTGTCTCTCATTACGTTAAATTTTTTTTTTATTTTTTGTTCATTTTTTTTCTTTCTATTTCACCACAATTAGATCAACAATTGATATAATAACGAAGGACAACGAGTCTAATCGAAAATTAAAAGACCTGCACCGTCGAATCTCGGCCGGAAACTGAGACGAGTGCTAATAAGAGGTATGATAAATTCTCTTGAATTCTTGCTCGGTAATCGTGTGAATTAGTAAAAATCTCCCGTTATACAGACGACCGGATGGCTGGGCGAACCGGAAATGACGAGTGCTGGGCCCCGGATAAATATAACGAGAAATTAAATAAATGAAACCCATCTCGTCGGTCCGAGATCATAATACGTTAGGTACATATACGCTATATATGAATTGCGAAATGCATTTTCGGTGTCCTCGCAGCTTCTTCCGTTGATGAACGGACGGTCTATTATTTCTGTATGGGGGTCCGGCATATATACACGCGGCGGATGTCTTCATGGATTAGGATTAGGATTAGGAGGAAATAGTAACGGTTAACGGTATATAAGTTCATAATTATTATAGAGAGTACATATGTGTCCCAACGAGAATAGGAAGCAAGATCAAGATCAAATTCCTTCAAGATTCTCTTCGTATTAATAGCACCGTTGATTTTAACAACCGCGCGTTACTTGGTGATAAATTTTAACCGAATCTCTTAGGTGATATAGGTATAGGTGAATACGACGTTATATCTATACCTTTCTGTTCACCGGTCTGGAATAGGTGTGCTTTGAAAGGGTAAAATTTTCTATGTCCATATCTATCGCAATGAAGAGCGTAGGTATCGATTGCCATGCCCGTGGCGATCACCATATATTCTGTTCCTATGAAGTAACGTTCAATTCTTAGGATCAACGGGCCCCATTCTATTCCCGTAGAATGTTACTTAATTAGCTCTGTACTACGGGAGAGCATAATATGGGGGAGAAAAGGCCCGCGACGTTTATATACCGTCTTTTGAACGTTTCCTCGACAATTAGCGCCACTCGGCACCTACCTGCATCGAATGAACAGCCCATCACACGAGTCTAGACCATGAAAGTAATGAGAAAGAAGGATGCAGTAAGAAGCTGTACACGATGGTGTAGAGGAAGAAAATTGGATAAAATCAATTCGTATAGGGTATATGTTCGATCCATCTCGGAAAATGAGTATCGTCGATGTTCCTTATGCTTGGAAGGACGCGATTTAACGCGGATAGATCGGATATGGTTATAGACTAGTTATCCCAGAATGGAAAGCACTAAACGGTTCACAAAGTGAATACGAAGCGACTGCAGAGGTCGTTTTCCCGTTAAAGAACCCATGGTACGAAAAGGTGATTCTCTGCGCTGCAGGGTGTCAGCATCTGGTCTCTGGTGACAAGCGATTGCAGTAGCCTAGGTACCTCCATGCAGGTTGCAAAGGATCGACGCCTTGGTCCGATTTCCAGCTCCGATCAAGGCCGTTCAGATTTATCACCGAGTAAATAGGAATCTGACCGGCTGTCCAGCGCTATACTTACGCTAGACTAAATTTATTGCCTGTGATTGTCCCGGCGAACAGAGCAGGTGATAACTGCTTTCCAGGATAATCGTTGACCGTGGTTCACCATCAGCATAAATCTTAATTTTGAAATTATCAACTGACGTTATCGCTAATTTCCAGCTAGATATTGAAGATGTGGTAGGTAGGCATACTGCGAGGCGATCGATTCATTTCGTATGCTCAGATCGTAGTTGGTAATCTTTACACGTACCATGACACATCCTCATATTACAATTTGCATGGCCGCTTATTCAACCAATGACAAAACAAATCAATTTATTCAATTTTATACAGATAGAGTTGGTAGATATGAAATAATCAACCGATCATATCGTGTAATCGCTATATATAGTTGAGAGGAAGACCTAGACCCATATTCAGAGGCAAGGTTGATTAAAATTTCACGCGGGTGGACGAATTTTTCACAATTTTATTTCACCTTATTCATCCTTCTATCATTGCATAAAAATTCTGGACTAAATTTGATGAAGCGACATGAGTTTCATCTCATCGGTTCAAAGTAAACGAGAATATTCTAAAAGCCTCGAAGATGAGGTTCGACAACCTTGTAAGTGTTCTTGCAATGATGAATTGCATTTCCTAACTCCGTCTATAGACTCGTGGTATTACATAATTAAAAAAAATAAATAAAAATGTCAAATACCTTTCGGCAAATACACTAAACGGTCCACCTGCACTATCGAAACTAGCTGCAGCACCAAACTTGCTTCTACTCAAATATAAGCTTAATAACATTGCACGTACTGGGTATAACCACATCCTCATTTATTTCCCTCCGCATGTTTTACTTACAATTAATCAACGATTCTGACCACGTACTCACTTACTTATATATACATACGCTATACTTACAGAAGCCGTTCTCATATATGTATACATATGTATATATGTATTATTATGCCTCAATACCAAAATATACGACATTTGCTTATAGATACCTACCCAATGTTGATTAGCTAATTCGAATGAACACATCCATCGATTAACAGGCATAATTAGAGGAAGTCGTTTATATACATGCATATGAATAAATTTCATCGCAGTTCTGTGCTGGTTCAAAAATATACCAATATTCAATGATCACGTAACGAGTTGCAGCTTCGGTAATTATTTCAAAAAAAGAAAAAAGAAAAAAGATTATCGATATATTATCTGTAAGCTATGATGATCATTGTCTCGACAGTTGATAATAATTTATGAATTTTTCAATCTATATATCAGAACCTCGGAAATTATTTACAATAAAATTATTGTACATAGGTATCGCTTATTTACATCGTAAATACGATGTATAAATAAATTCCGCAATAAATTAACAAAATTAATTACAATTATATTCACTTTATATTGTATATCTCCGGGAAATAATTAACCGAAGGTAATAATTTTATTTCTCTCATATGCCAGTGCAGGTTGGGTCCAATGTGTTTTTCATTTTAATCATCAAAATTTATCACTGTATAACAGGTTGCAAATTTTATTACGGGTCACAGGTTTCATCACAGCTGTGGTATTCGTTTTTCATTTTAATCGTATATTCCGATGAAAAATTTTCCCTAATTAAGGCTTCAATAACTAATTTCCGTAATTAATCACCAGTCGTAATATAATTCCAGCTTTTTCGGAGTAGGAATATCATCGATCATGTTTTAATGATAAAATAACTTGGTCGGATAGTTTCTAACGTCATTTTACCGGCATAGGTGTGGCCCGGAGTCTTAGCTACATACTAATTGCCAGAATATCTCTAGATATCTTACGCGGGTCTAATTATTGAAATATATGTCTTCCGGATGTAAACTATAGAAATGTATAGGACATGACGATGCAGGCTGATGATTTACGTGCGAATTGAGAATGGGATGCGAAATCTTTCGCCAATTTATTTATAGGTGGCCAGATGTCCGTGTTAAATTTATTTTCGAGAATAGCTTCTCCCCGGTTTACGACTCGGCATTTTTAAATCTCATTAACACACCTACCGCTACTTTGGAGCAGGTGCCTAAGCGTGGGCAGCAAAAACGACAAACTCCACGACGGCTCCGTACACCGTTATCAAAGATAAATTTTCAGCCCCCCTCCCTTACCTCCAGCTGAGAACATTGCTATTATCCGAGATACGCCCGGCTCCGAATCTCTGATTCATGGTACACGATATTTCCGGTGATACTAAAATTAACACTAAAGCCCGTATACCCGGCCCGGTCGTACAATATAATCTTAAGGTAAATCTGATTTAATTAGCGGTTAAACAAAGATTTAACGGTCAACGTCTTAATTCCTGACACGTATTCTCCATAGACATATATATTTATTATATATACCTGTATACGTTATATGCTTCACGCAGATATGTCGAAATTCTTCCTCTCGATTATTTGACACTATGATCGTACGCGAAATTTCATTTCAAAATCTCAGCATCGAAACGTATGAGATAATCGCTGATGCAATTAATTTTCTGCTATAATTATAAAAACACGCGTTTCTAGAATTCTAGCTAGGTAAGTTTCAGTTTCACATTTTTTTTATACACTATAAATTTAACGAGCAGGTGTTCACCTCCATGACTCATTTACGAAATTAGGTAGTATAGCGCGCGAAAATTTTTTGAATAATTTTTTGATCCTTACAAATCGATGGGACCGGGTGCCCTCGATGGGACTTGGGAGAGGCTCCAGCTGCTGCAGCATCGGGGATAAAGATTTATAGATATTCGATAGCGAATCGAATTTCTGATCGCGTGAAAAGACACAGGATTTCTCGGATGAACGAACACATTAATTGATATAACGGCCTGTGCTGCTGCTGCTGCTGCTGCTGCTGCTGCTGCTGCAGGACTTCTGTTTCGAGAATTGAGGGTAACGGTTTTGACCAATAATTCACCAATCACACGTCGTTTTGTTATCGTCAAAGCGATTATGCTCGATCCAGGCGACTCGTTGTCTACAACAATAATTTCAATTAATCTCTAATGACGTGAGTATTGGCCAATCGGAGCAACGCCGAGGCTATATATACCAAAAATCACGCGCAGGTGACCCTAATCCAAAAATAATTGAGATTTCCATTATGCTATATAATACCTACCTCACAGTATGTAGGTATATAAACTCTGGTATACAATTACGAATGTATCTTCTCACGCAGAAACGCGTACATACACACATACACACATACTTACCTACCTGTTTAAATGTATACCTTAATAATCATCTCAGTTCGTCAGACGCGAGGAAAGGATCCTAATTCATTGAACTAGCTCCTGTAACACGTACATCCTACCTACATCTCAGTCTCATCACATATTGGTTTATCCACTAGGTATGTGAGGGAACTCGGAGTGATTTCTGTAATCTAATAGTTCGCGAAAGTCGTTTTATTCCGATGAATCTGATCCGGCAATCGCACGTGTCCTGTACGTATGGAAGGATTAGATAATGATTTTCATCACAAGGACCAACTTGTAGACTGCTAGGAGCCGCAGCGAGGAGATTTGTAGCGCTTTACACTACTACGACCCGTTACTTTTTTCTCACTCGTTACTGAAACAGAACTATATGAAATTCTGTGAGATGAAAAGAGTGGAGAGACGGATGAGTCGAGTTTGAAGCTAGATGTACTACGAGAGTTGTAGAATTGCCAGTTCTTGACCTCGTAGTGGGCCTTGACCCTCCCGTCGACACGGTGACACGCTCGAATATTCACCGAATTAAATTTCCTCCTTTAATAACTAACAGGTGCTGCAGGTTTTATGGAGGAGATATTTTTTTTTTTTTTTTTTTTCACCAACTCGATCATCGCTTGTTATAAGCTTAAATTATTCATTCGATTTCGCGAGTCTGCAGTCGACTTAGTTTTTGTCGTTGCAATTTTATTACGAAAAAAATGCGCATCGGGTTATACGAAAATATGATGTCCCGCATTCCCAATCCTTGATTTTTCCTTATCTGTTTTCCTTTTTTTTTTTTTTTCCTTTTTCTTCTTTTAATCGCTCCCGTTTAATCCGTCGTCATTTTTCCTGCACCGCGGGTTAAGGCCAACGCGCACTATGCCGGCGCGATGTAAAACGAAGCGAAGGTATCGATAGAAAAAAGAACGAATCTTTGTATAAACTGATGCGCATTTTTTTTTCGTAACGAAATATCAGCGACGAAAAGTAAGTCAACAGACTCGCGGAATCGAATGAATGAATAATTTACGCTCATAATAAGCGATCGTCGATTTGGTGAAAACACTCATCTCCATAAATCCGCCTGTTAGTTTATAAACACTGATAAAGGAGGAGATCGCGTTGATCTTATAACCGGTCGAATAATGACGACGGATTAAAACGAGCGGGAATAAGCGTCTTGTAGCGAGAAACGATCAATTTTGTGCGTGTATCGCGGAATGAGTTGAAATTTTATTTTTTTTTTTTCAAAGTTTTGCCAATTTTTTTTACCGTTAAAAAATTCGCAGCCGTACCCACTATTACCGTTAGAGGGTTTACATCTACAAAGGCCGAAAAAATTCCCAAAGATTTAGTTGACCCGTGGAATAATGTGTATATATATATACACGTATACGTATACATGTATTCAAGAGTCTCATCGTGTACCCGTTTCTCGATCTGCAGTAATACACAGATACAATATGCTTCAACACTGAGTTTCGTATACCAGTCATACCCATGACGTCATGATACCCACCTTTCGCTGATTGCAGTAAGATAAAGTACTTGGGTAGCTAATATGCTGTGAATTAAAGAGCCTTTAATAAAAATCATTTTGATTAGTGATCAACCAACATATTATATACATATATATGAACGTTTTGCCAGCCTCTGCACGCAGAGGACCACTGACTATGAGGTAATCGAAGTATTGATATTAATAACGTAACGATAACGTCATCGTAGTCGCAAATGAATATTTTTCAACAACAATGCCAAATCACGATGTGCTTTGATCTCACCGATCCCAAACTGTACCAATGATCTCTTTTCAAAAGTCAACTTGGATTTATGTACCTACTTTATGCGATATAGCTAAGTAATTGCTACTTGTTTGGTCAGATGCTGAATGCTGATCAAATTATAATAGACTTTAAATGAGATTTGACATTTCCGGATTAGCATTGTTCGAGCCAATAAATCAACCCTCCTTTACCTGGACGGATCATCTTTTGTAGTGAAATTCTAATCAACGTCGATGATTCAATAATCTAACCGAGTCCTTGGTCTGACGATTTCCGTTTCTTGTATAGCCTGTGCTAAAATGTTAATTCATTTTTATTCCACGTTCAAACAATGGGATAGAAAACCTTCGCGGATTAGTCAAAATGCGGTAATTAACAAGTGTTTAGGAAACGTAACGATAGGTCAATGGCTCAGGTGCTCAGGACAATGCAAACACCTTTGGAAGTACTACTCGGTCTTTGAACGGCGTCATTTCCGTTTACCATGTTCTCGTCTTCTCCATCATTACGTTAGTCTTAAATTTAGATTTAGATTTCAGGCAGAATGATACATGGGTTCTTGTCATTGGACTGATTAACTCTACGCTAATCGATAATTCGTGAAATGTAGGTAAAAACGAAAGTCGAAATGTAGTTGTATATAAATATGTAGCTAGAAATGAATCGTTTATCGGATCGTAAAAAGAATGGAAAGAAAAAACGAAATGATTAAGATGAGAGGGCTGACAGGCAATCAAATCAATGACGTCGTGCTGCCTTCAGTTCTTCTTGTTTTTAACCCCGGGTATGAGTCAGGTGTACTGTTATACGAACACAATGTAATCACGTTTAATAATAATTGCATCGCAATAATGGCTGCGTATCGCTTTGACGAATCTTTGGATCTTGATGGTAGGCCATTGGGACCGGGCACCAACCTGTTCTCCCGATTGGCACGAGCTCTTAGGTTGTAGAGTACTGAGGTGTAGGTGGGGTATAGAAGCCCGTGATGATCACAGCGAGTCTTAAATTGCCGAAATTACATACCGTACGGTCCAGTCAAATGGTCATCCCTGGGGGTTCGACTCGAGTCTCGATTGCTTAAGACGATTTTAAGACGTTGCTCAATTACCTAGAGCCGTATGAATGTGTCATGCTATCGTCATTACAGAGAAATATGCGAAATCACATCGGTGGTCAGTTAGCAGGTATACCGAACGGTAAAAATTCCGAATTTCGATATTTCGTAATGTAATTTCACAATGTTGAGCGTTAGAATGAATTTCATGATGTATCACAGAGCCGATGGCTGCATTGTGCTGCAGATGTCATATTGCAAGAACGAAGAATACCCCTGCAAACCCCCAGACCATATGCGACAAATCATACCCCAGGATTAGTTCGCGATAAAATGATAAACGCGGAATGATACGTGCGTAAAATACTGGCAAAAATGTTAATTGATACAAGCAACGTATCAGGTTTTTGGGTAAAGGCAATCCCAGGTGTTCTGCGAAAAGGAGCGAATCCTGTGTCATACCGGTCTTCGTTCTCCAACCGCGAATGACGTAATTATCCTTTTTTCCGATATTCGCGCGATGATGTGGTCAAGAAGAGCAGGTATACAGCTGTAACACAAATTCGCCATAAGATAGGTGTATGGTTAACTATTCGAAAGATCGGTGTATGCCTAGCGACACATGTGGCTTGGGGAAACCGTGCAGGTAGGTAGGCAGGTAGGTATACCATATTTCTTTATTGCTGATAAATTAGTCGTAAATTAAGCAGTGGCTAGTATATACCTACGCTGAAGAATAAAGAATAAGAAAAATAAGAAGAAAAAGAAGCAAACGTTTATGTTAATTTCGAATGGATCTGTAAATATTATTACTACGGAATCACTGTTATACCTACACATGTATATACATATATATTATGTGTATACCTGTATAGCTCGAAATTAACCGTGGGAATAAATTTTTCAAACTCTGATATGCATCCGACTGTTGAGATTATTATTTAATGGAGTCGTGATTTTTGGACCGAATCAATTACGCGTTAAATATTGATTTAGCATATGTTTTGCTAAAATATTTGCTCAGCCACAAATGATTAAGTAGGTACCTATCCAATAAGTCTCCATACGCTGCATATATACGCGCGAATTTATGTACGTGGATACATAAATTGACATCTGCAAAATTGGATTGGAGTTTTATGTACTTATAGATATATAATTTGCATAACGAACGTTATAAATTTAATTAGATGATATATAGTTTCACAACTGCTAGTATTATCTTCGATGTGAATTCCGGTAATTAATTGATGAAAAACAACGGTATAAGAAAGCCGCGATAAGTTGCGAACTAATATGATTGAACTTGGTTTAACACTCTAAATTCCATCGATGTTTTGATGAAATTCCTTTCGTTTTTTTTTCTTTTTTTTTCTTTCGTTCATCTGTTTCGCGATAATTATATTGCCTCGTAGATTATTCGTATAGAACTCGGATCGGTTTATGCCTCGTTATTTAATTTAATTTAATTGAATTTTCAATTTTTTTTTCTCTTTTTCATCTTCTTCTCCGAAAATCTGACCAGATTTATTATAATCGTATAAACGTCTGATCGGATGCATATATAACCGTAAGAAAGAAAAAAAACATAGTTCGAAGACGTGGAGTAGGTATATTTTAACGTCGAATACGGAATCTGGAGTTATACAAGAAATCTTAGAATCCGACGACCTTGCACGCGTAATCACAGACCACCTTGTATCAGTTTAACATCACTAATGGACTTTTTCTAAGCGTTATTACATCAACGCGTAAGTTAATCCGCCTGTACATATAATGTACACTGTCTCATATCTGCTCAATGTAATAAGGCAATTAAAAATAACCGCACGCCATAACGTAGGTAGTTGATGCATTAATTGCACGTAACTCACGAGAACGGCGTACATTCACATAACTTTTTTTTTCTCTTTTTCTTTTTCTTTTTTCCCTTTACGATTTATTCTGAAATCATCAAATGACGGATTAAAGATCCGTGTACTGATCTGAGATTAGATGAAGTTCCTGGTCGGCGCCCCTGCAACGACATATACATACACGTTGTTTATCTCTTTATACGTATGGATTTATGGGACATGGTGACGAACAATCGTAGTTTTTCTTTTTTTACAATCAATTAATCGCATTTTTTATAATCTATACTCATATACAGCTATTACGGGATTCTACAAATGCACTTTATTAGCAAATCGGAATGAGTCAATATACTTGTTCATCTAATAGCGAGTATCGGTTCTTGTAGTGTATAATTATTGTTATTCTTTATTTGTCCAAGAAAAACGTCGATACTCATGTACACCGGGTTTCCATACATATAACGTAAGATAAATTAGGTATATATAAGTATACCTATAATTTATTGTAAGATTAAAATCTAAACCGGAAAGATTATTTAGGATATCGTATGCGGTTACGATTTGGTTTGGTTTGATTTTTATTACTACGAAGATTTTCGTTCATGAATTAATAAAATTCCATGTGCAGAGGATGAGGGAAAAAGAAAACTAGCAAAAGTTAATCGGGAAAACAATGTGAAGCTGTTTAATTGAAATATAGGTAGGATGGTATATGTACGTAGTGGATATACCATTCCGTCGAGCACACATCCAGGTCCTGTTACCTTTACGTGTTTCATTGTTCGACCAGGTAGACTTCAGATTCTAGACTAACTCGAGAACCTCACCAGATAGAACACGCTTTCTTAGTAGAAAAAAGGTTAACGGCCAGCGATGAATTAAGAGAACTATCGCGACGGACGTGACGTTTATGAAAGAAAACTAGGAGGATGAGAAGTATCGCTGCAGGAATAGAAGAAGAAAGAAAGGAAAAAACTGTAAGAAAAATGAAAAAAAAAATTCAATGAATCTTCCGCCGCGGATACACCCTGATGCCCCGAAGATGCAATTTTTATGCGAAAAACATTTGAATCCGAAAATTTCCAAGAGAGGCTTCGATCCATCGATTATTTAACTTGTGCGTAATCTCGGGGTAGATGTTACGTATGTATAGAACTGAAATTCTAAAAATTCTCGATATCGCATACCGGATGGTGATATTTTGTGAACGCTTAAAATATCTAGGCAAAAGGGGGTAACAACCTCGGAGTATCTTGAAATAATTTGACTGCCGTGAAATTCTGTGACAATGAGTTAGATCGGCGTGTCAAATCGGACCAGTGTTACACTGACAATACTTTATCGATAAACCAAGCCAGCGTACTAGTCTGGCAAGGTATCAGCTGAGAGAAGGAAAGAACCACCTTGTTGGCTACTACGTCCTTAAATTCATGGTTGCGATCCTGAAATAGTTTACACCGGTTCATTGCACCGTATAAAACCCCTTGGGTCTAGGTGCAGGCCCTCGGTATTGGTATATACCTACACGATACTGTTACAAGATTATTGAATTGTAATTACTTCAAGATCGTGCCGAAGAAGCATTGTTCCTCAAGACCTAGCTAGCTGCAGGCTCAGGTTGACTATACATATAGCCATGTACGCGTAATTGGACCATGGGATGCGATGGGCGTCGTGGTAAAGTTGTGTGGAGTGAATCGTGCAGGGTCATTAATTCCACCCTCGTGTTACTTATTACAGTCGCGATTCCCTGCACCCCGAAGTAGGTTAGTCTTTCTCGTGTCTTATCCTGGACCTAGGTAGGTGGATGCTGCACTATGCGGCAGCATCGCGCGTCTCGGCATCCGAAAGTGAGTTATTCCGATCATGATCCTGAACTCGTGCTCTCAATCACCATTACATGATCAACGGTGTGTATTACCACCTCGGGTAATACCGAACGCCTAAATACCCGCGTGCGGTAAACTCCCTCGCGGTGATCTTTCATGGGATCCAATTTAGAACCGACCAACCTCCTCCTGCAAGTCCCCCGTCATTATATACGTATACCTACGGGGATGGGGCTGCCCCATGCGGAGATTTTTACACTCGCCAATTATTCGGAGGATGAGATGGAAGGGAGGGGGTTAACCCGTGCCTAACCTTACGGAAACCTTCGAATATTCGATGGTGCACCGAACGCTGCAATATTCCACCATACATCATACTCCCGCAATTCTGTTTCAGCTGTGGTCGGGGTTACTTCTCACGGTCCCTCGATAACTACCAGTTGCCAAATATCCCTTTTCATTTTGTTCTTCGCTCCGTACGTTCGCCGGCGAGATTAGCGAGGAATTTTTTAATTTACTTCAGCCTGCAGGGTGAGCCGGGTGGAAGACGCGCATTGTTAACAGAAAAGAGATTCTCTCTTAGCTGGGTTTAATTAACCGCACGGAAGATGATGCGGGACGGAAGGAATCGTTCCAAAGCATGCCTAATATGTGGTGGGTGCAGGGTGGCTGGGATCTTATTGCCAGATATAAGCCGATCCCAAAAATAGTTGGACTTCTATCGTCAAAACCATAAGATAACTGGACATTAAAATTCCCCGAGCCACTTGTCGAGGCATTCCACTGATTCGAAGATGTACAACGCGCGTGCCTCGCGAGCAAATTTTATCCTCCACGTACGTCTCCGTGTCTCGTGTAATCCTCGTGTGGTTTTGGTACCTACCTTCCTCATCTTATGCCAACCGGCTAATACCACATCGCATCACTTTTACATAGACGCCCCCGCGTACAAGGTGCGTTAGATATTCTCACTCCGTCATTCTGCGCACCTATACCTACGCGTGGCCGCGTATATATGACGTCAAAGTTCAAACGGGCGGATAATTTCATTGCAAAATTATGCGTCGATCAACGAAATGTGACGCGATAGACCTTTCGGTATCAAACTTTCAATCCGGACATAAATCCTATCGAATTAACAGATTAGAAATAAGCGACGAGTAGCGTCCCGAAGAGACGAGACATGGGTGTGGAAAGGGTGGTGTTTGCACCCCGTCAGACTCTGTGGGAATATCTCTTGTTTCTACTACAAGTTACGAAGGAACTAGCAGCCGGTTTGTTGGTCCTGTATAAGAAGGTCGTAGCCAGGAGATGGACTGGGTGTATATTTGAACTGCGGGTATCCAATTTCCTGCGGCCGTCAATGCGTCTTAGTATTATACGTACATGTATATTCCGAGTCGCTACAGACTATCGGACGACCCCCGCGTCTCTAAGTTACGACTAGCTCGGGGCGGGTAAATTGATATCCGGACGTTATCTCGCGAAAGGCATCCTCCACTTCTATAGTTGTCGATAAGGCGATAATATTGATTCTTAAATCGTCGAGTAGGTAGGGTATGCAGGTATACCGTCAGGATGAACAATAGCCGATGAAGAAACAGAAAAAGAAAAAGAAAAAGAAAAGGAAAAAGATAAAGGTATTTTGGCGAGTGACCAGCCACCTGTCAGACTGCTACTGGACACCTTACGGTGTAATTCTATCGACAGTTCCATTTAACGCCAATTTATTTGATATTCACACCACGGTGGGTCAAATCGAGAACCTACGCCCATTACGTAGCAGATTCAAGGCTCAGGCTTATTTCGTATTTTCAATTTGGTATGCGGATCAAAGGAACCAATGGAATATTTGAATCTGCAATAGGCATCGAATGAGGGTTTAACGGAGCTAGTATAGGCATAGGTGTGTAAATCTGCGACACGAGGACGTTCGGTGACATCGTTCTATCCGCAAATCGTATAATTTCAACGTATTTGCGATTCGTATACGTACGTATAGCCAAGTGTTAGGTTCTTTTAGTGAGAAATAGAAATAGAAATCCCGTTTGAGCTCCACGTCAGAATCTATCGTTCGGAGTATCTGCAGAAGCGAAAAAATGAAGAATAAGAGTCCATTTTCGACACACCCTAAGGAAACCGTAATTCGCACATACCTCCCCTGGCGAGGTGGGCACTTTCGTGGCCTGGATGTCCATTTCCTGTTTCATCAAACTGTCAGAAACACTCTTAGAAGTGTACTACAGCTTTAGCAATCTCTGTTAACAACGTTTATGTACGCTCTAACTCTCACCAGTAATGTGTGTAAGGGAGTGGAAGTGTCATCATCGCTATCCACTCACCCCTATGAGATTCGAAATACCATGTGCATTGATGCCTATACTGCCTTGTGGAGTTCAATGTGAGGCATGTGTGTGTGATTTTGTTTGCGCTGATTTTAAAGATTGGTTACACGTATTCGAACATGTTTTACTAGTTATTTGGAAGACGTTTGAACTGATGAGAGAGGCGGAGATTGAAGGTGTACGCGTTGTGGTTACAATTCCAATCTTATGGAATTCTATTGGCAGTCGAAACGGTGAGGTTGGGTTCGTTGGTACGCAGTAGACGGTGTGTCTGCGTTCATTGAGGTAAGAGCGTCGCGACGCAGACTCCGTCGTAATTCGTTGCTGCAGGGCAAGGGATTCCAAGGAGGCATAATTAGCCAGGTTCGTCTCGCGCGATCGTCTGCACGTTTCAACTTCGGCTCACGATCAGCCAGGACGCACTTAGATCCTGTGCCAAGAAATCCCCTGTCTTCCATGTACAGCTACGAGGGAAATCTCCCTCACGTATTTCACAGCCGCCCCGACATATGCCATGCGGCACCTCGTCCACGTCGACGTTACCTACAGCCCGCAGACTTAAGCCTCTCCGCGTGGACAGGGCTAGTCAATTAATTATTGGAGACGAACACTCCACTCTTATCGCATTAGAAGAATCAACGAGAGAAATCAGCCTGCACTACATCGCGATCGAGCTTTTAGCGAAAAACTAAATGATTCCGCTACGATCACGTTACTGAGAAGCTGGTAGTCGTTGGAAGAGATTTAGATGAATGAACTAACTCGATTCACAGAAACCTTCTGCGACGTACCCTCCGAAGGTTCCTATCGCATATCAGCTGATGCTGTGTCATATCTTTCTCTCGACGGATCGCAGATCATTTTATTCGGGTTTTAACTCTTTCAAGATTGAAGAAAAGGGTTTAGAGATTTGGAGATCATTTTGGCCTGCATGATGGATGAATAGAGAAAGGGTCAACCTGAGATCCCTCGACCCTGAGACTTTCGGACATACAACGTATGTCGTTCTTGGGTGCCCGCCGTAAATTGTAATGCGAATTCGATGGTCCTATATCTGAATCGGCTTAGTCCTTAACCAGGAGGCTCTGTTCCCTGGCATCGCCATGACACTTGACACTTGACATGCGGATCGCATGAGTCCGTGCCTTCACGCGTGACTGCCGCGTGGCCCCCACTACATATATATACTGTCGTCGCACGCACTGCCGTGAGAACCATCGCCGTGCGGGCGACCTCCTGCCGCGTCTTGGCGCCATCGTTTGCGAACTAGAAAACCGGTGCAAAAATCTTATTCTTAGATGTACACTTTATCGAACTCGTATATACCAAGGCGCCGTGCCGCGCCGCGACGTGTAGTCGACCGTCTCGTTGCGTAGCATATATCCCATGAAAGGAAATTAGTCTACAACGATAATCCCATATATTCTAAGTAGAGATTATCTTCAGTACGCACGTACTGCATTCATTAATATATCAATATACTGGTCCAACCTGCTCCGGGTGTTACGCGATAAAACCGGTGGAAATTGCGACCGCAAACAATTTGTCAGAAATTGCCATTCCTTTCATGAAGAATACATCGCGTTTATTAAATTTATTAAGGTGACGTTCATTCGTGGATTTTTTTTTGCATTCAAAATTTTAATAACGTCTAATCCGCAAATTTTACCCCATTTTTTATGCCTACAGAACGTATATACTGCAACGTATGCACGTATGTACGTAATGTAGCGATATATATATATACACGACCTGGATTAATGGAATGTCTTTGATTCTCTGGGAGCTATTCCAGCAATAGAAGTTAGAACTACGGGCAATTCCGTCACGTATATGGACGAATTGACCACCTGGATAATATAAATAAATAGGAGTCGTTGGTACGCATGACCGCCTACCCGTTACGTGATCGATTGCTCGATATGATCGTCTTTATTGATAGTAGGCGTTTCAAATCGACTAGTCTCCGCGTATCCCGTGGGAATTGGGATTATTCACTATGGCAAAGATCGGGGCAACATCCTTGTTCTATCGATACGCCAATTCTATATTTAGATTTAAGTAAACATGCGAGTCCAGATAGTAGGAGACACGATTTTACCGATCATTTTGACACACGTGAGGTTTCCAGTGGTTCAAACCGTTCTTCAGCTGAGTCAATGAGACTTGCGGAAAAATATCCTTCCTAAAATTGTGATACAACACAAGCCCAGAATCCAGAGCATGCTCTCTAAATCTGAATCAGCCGAAACTACTGATAATCAGCGAATAGTCGCTGGTTTACAGCTAGAAGTATGCCGCTGATTCAATCAGCTGCATACTTCTAGCTGTAAACCAGCGACTATTCGCTGATTGTCAGTAGTTTTGGCTGATTCAGATTTAGAGAGTGAATGATGTGTCATTAACGCTCGCGATAAAACTCATAGGCGAATATCTGAATTCGGAATACTAGGCCACTAGTAGGTGAGATCTGGGGGGAAATCGAGTGACGTCTGGGTAAAACTTTTCAGCGTCATCGTTGGCTCGCTGAAATTAACCAAGATTCCATTCTACGTAATTTACGATCGCCTCTGGGCGTATGGGATTAAAATTATTCCAGTTTAGCGCCAGTGTACGCGTGACTCAGAATTTAGGTGAAAAATAAAGATTGTACATATGGCCGAAATGGTACCCGTTCTGGGATTCCCCACCTCTCAACTATCGCAGGTAGGTATATGATTCACCGAGGTATTGTCTCTCGGTTTTGCGATACGCATACAATGGCGTATGTCGGATCGAAAGATCCAGAGCTGATCTATGACTTAGGATGACCACTGGCCGCTGGTTATTTCAATGAACAATAGGGGCCTGAGATGTTTTAGTTATTCGCTGTAGGTTGGATTCAGACAATCGGCTGGGTGCTGGGGATTCAAATTTTTACCAGATGGATGAAAATCTCCGAGGATGATGAGACTGAAAATGAAAATGATCAAGGACTCCGGGATGAAGTAAACTTCAGTAAATATTCACAAGGCTTATGTTGACATAGAAATCATGTAACTTATATACGATACCGTATCTCTGGCCTTGACGATCGCAGGAGATCCTCCTCTGCAGATGGTTATCTGTTTAGGAAGTTGAGTCCTCTCCGTACGATTTATAGATTTTACTCAATGCCAATTCGTTGGGCAATACCTCGTCCATGAAGAAGTCATTGGTGAACAGGAATGACAATGGTTTAACACACAACGATATATAAATATACCTATATATACTGCATCTTGTTCAATGAAGATGTACAAGAACAGGCGATCGCAAATTGCGAATGAACCTTCCGAAAGGTCAGCAAACTCGGAGTTCGAGGGGCTGAAAAACGAGGAGGATTTAAAAAAATGAGGATACAGTCGTGAGCGAATGGTAGTACAGAAGATCGAAGCGAGAAGATCATAAGGGGAACGGTATAAGGGGCAAAAGAAGAAGAAGAAGTATGAAAAAAAATGTCGTAAAAAGGCGAAAGTAACAAGCTGCGAAATATAATAGGTCTGAGTTACGACTACGACTGTGTGGTCCAAGTCTGACCTCCGAACCCTCGGTTATATCCATGCCTATATCTGCACATGTGCAGCATGTATACATGCTGGATAGTTGGTAAACGATATCCAGACTCCGCGCAGACCCGAACGTTTTGGCGCACGCAAATCCCATCGGGTCTTAAAAACGAAGGCAGTCCATTGTTGGGGCTGCACTGCCCATCTTAAAACAACCGAAATCATGTTCTACCGAAAACGCACCCATGTTAACATACGTTAGGCCCATATTTATTACCATAAACCAGCGCTGCTTTTGCGGAGGTAATTATTTTAAACAAGAGGTCTTTTTCACTGGGGTGGCTCCCGCTGTATATACAACGAACCTTTACTACCCCAGCTATATTTTCACGTCTCGTTGAACCAACCTTTAATAAATATTGGGATTCAGGGGAAGGCCAATATGCAGTTCAAGCAAAAACGCTTTAATGCAACTAGAGTCTCTTATCGTTCAGAAAAGTGATATCCAAAATCGAAGTACCGGTTCGTCCAAATCCTTTGACGGAATGGTGAATCAGAACCGGTTGATTAATGAACATTTTCACACATGCGAGTGATCGAAAGATATTCCTATTCAAGGTGTATCTACCCCCATATGATTTTATGAAAATGACTCCATCCTTGGACATTAAAATCGCACGGTCTAGCCTCGTACTCGAGTCTTTTTAGTCTCTCTGAGACTGTTGGTGCATACAGGATGGGCATGCAACACAGTTGCTGTATTCGCTTTGCACCGCTGTTTCATAACTTTTAACCGTCTGCAGCATCGTCTCGCATACAAATGTGGCGAAATTACGTCCGCCCGAAGAGAGAGACCAGTGAACTGTGCATCGGGTATCGTCGAAAAATCTTGTCCAAAAATTAACTCAAAGTTTGAACAGTAAAATGTCCCCTGTTCCAAAGTACAAGACACCCAAATCTTGCGTGAGAAACTATCTTTTCCGGGAGTTTCGCACTCGCTTCCTGCCTGCTGCAGGATGATTTGTACACCCAGACACATTTTGGCCCGCCGTCAAATCTCTTACAGCCATGTTGGAGTATGCCCAAACTTTTTCTGCCTCCAAGAAGACCCTCTGATCTTGAACTTGGCGGATTATCTTTCTGCGAAGGCGTCGCGTCGCCTAACCCATCCCCCCCACGAAGTATTCGCGTATCTCAAAGGGAAATGTGGCTTCGGCGAAACAGTATAAACACATCGCAGCAGGGTCATATAACCAGACGACTTTAGCGTCTGGTATTAATTAATAGAACCGCAATCACACGATAGCGAGTCCCAATTAAAATTGAGAAGAAAAATGAAGAGAAGAGAAAATCGCATGATCAAGAATATGCGTAATAATTTCGTCTTCGCGATCCGTTGGGATTCTTCTTAACTCTCCGGCATGATTCTATACTACGAGTTCGTTCACCAGAGCTAGGGTAGACACTGGGTATAAGGATCAGATAGTAGGCAAGTTTATGTTATCTGGCTTGGCTACCACATAACTTTGCAAAGAGTTATCACGAATGTCCTGGACTGCTGGGACCCGTGTACCAACCTGTACGTGTAGACATCGTGCGTTTGTGAACATCTTAGAAATACATCCTCGATCCCCCCCTTCCCAATCCCCCCATGGTGTACCCTTGTAGGTAGGAATACTACATACGTACCTATAATGCGACCAGCTAGTTGACTCGCTCGCATATCTTGGTACTATATGGAGAAAACTGCTGGAACTAAACTCCCGCGGGAGAAGGTAGAAGGTATACACCTAGTAGGTTTTTCCAAGAATTAGATAACTCCTTTATTGGTGAATGGTGCGGATCGAATCACGTCAGCAAGTTCAAGGCTGGTTGGTTAAAAATAGCTGTCTAACATGTACCGCTATCAGACCATGCTGGTATACATACAGTAAAATATCAATGGAAATATCAATGATCGGTTATAACGTCCTGGATGCGAGAAGGAGATTTTTCGATACTTATTCACCCTCGGATTTATCATGGGGAGGAATTATTTCCATGGTCAGACTGCCTACCAGCGGGGGGAAAAGAACGAGGAGAAAATAGTAAAGGGAAAATAGAAACGAGAGGGTATCACAATGCACTCGCTGAGTAAAGTCCACGCCCTATCACCATCTTTCCCTATCTGACGGGTCCAGTTCGTGCGACGTGTCCCACGACGTTCTCGAGTGGAAGAAATTTTGTATCCTTCAACGGGTCACTTCTTCTTTGACGTTTTTTTTTTATATTATTCCTTTGATCGCGTTGCAGTACCGTGACTCGGAACTATCTCAACTGTTATATCGAATTTGTCGACTATGATTCGACGTCTGAATGACATTTCTGATTCCTCGATACTCATCGAAGATTCTCACCACACGTATACGTAAAGAATTCAAACGGCATATGATATCGTAGTTTTTTTTATGGACTGAGGACTTGTTTTCGGAAAAACGAATCTGAGAGTTAACAGACTCCAAATTTTCAGTCATAACTCAAAGCCGAGCTGCAGAATGAGCGAAAAAATGAATTCCACGATTCTGATCTACTATTCTTCTTCTCTCTGAGAGATGAGGCGCCCGTATGTCTCGTGGTAAGAGGGATCCCCCGCATAATGCGAATAACCGATCCACCAAGATTCGAGCATATTCTGGTATACGATACGATACGATACGTCAATGCCTTCTGGGCGCATGTCAACTGCTAACAAGAAATGCGTTCTCATGCGGTAGTTCTCGACTCTCTGGGAAGAGGAACCAGAAGAGAAGAAAAGAGAAGAGGAGATAAGAAAAGAGGAGAGAAGATAAGAGAAGAGATGAGACGAGATGAGGACATAACGGTTCGCACGGGCTACGTTTCGGTAAAAAGCATGTATTTCTCCGTCGAGAACGAGCCTCAAGATACGAGCGAATATAAGCGTGTATCCTCTGTCTCGTATGCGAGGAGAGAAGAGGTCGACGACAATAGTCTATGTAACGGGGTCGGGAGTGTCTCGTGTCACCCACACGACAATTCGAGACAACTTCTTAGGAGGGCCTAATGCATGTACATTAGATGACTCTAATCAATACTGTTGCTAAATAATTTTAGTATACCTATTAGGGTGTGTCAGGAATAAAAAAAATTTTTTTTGCTACCTTCTGAACGGATAGTTCTCGTCAAGACAGAGAGATTCCCCGCTGGAAAATGTCCCACGTCAAGGCTAAGTGGTTCCGAAATTTTTTTTAGTTTTTCATTTCCCTATGGAAGATTCCAATTCCTATGGAAAATGGAAAACTAAAAAAAAATTTCGGAACCACTTAGCCTTGACATAGGACATTTTCCAGCGGGGAATCTCTCTGTCTTGACGAGAACTATCCGTTCATAAGGTAGCAAAAAAAAATTTTTTTTCTGACACACCCTAATACCTATGTGAAAAATCATAAACCGATTTGCACAAAAGCTGCGTTAATCTCTTCGTATATCATAGATATTCTTAAAATTATTATCACCGCAGGGTTTATATACACAAATGGTGAAAATTATTTTGCAAGAATTTGATTTGCAGTTATAAGACCCCATGTGACCCAAAAGCTTATATATTGATGAGATTAGCTTAATGTTAGTCGAGTTGATAAATCGTAAAATTAAACTTACCTACTTTATGACCAATCATCGTGAGAACGAATTAAATCGATTTATGTAAATCGATGATTAATTATTTTTAACACAACTCGTTTCATATAATTGGAAGAAAAAAAACCATTTTTTTTTTTCAAATGTGAAGAGAAAATCGAGACACAAAATGAAAATTTTATTTTATATATGACCAAAAAAGAAATAAAAAAAATCCACGTACCTGTGTATACTTACGATCGGTTATTGCTGATATCTGAGGTCGTCGTTCTCATATTACTATCATGTTTATAATAATAATAATAATCATTAACACAATAGGGATGGGATGAATGTTTATAAATTTACATAATTTTTTTTAACATCATTCTCGTTATTTTTTTTATTGATAATCAAAGTGGTAACACTACCTATTATAGCAACATGAATTCTAACTAAATTTCTAATTCGTATATATCGTATATATATATATATATATATATATAAGACTCTGTTCCTGAGTGTAAATGTATACATAATAATATATAGTATAGAAATGAGAGAACAAGATAATTAATTATCTCACCACACGATCATTACGAGTTTCGTGAAAATTCTATTCCAATAGAACGTAGTGGTAATTTTTTTTCTTTTCTTCCTTCAGGTTTTTCACTTTTTTTTTTATTTCTTCCAATTTCTTGCATGCATGTCGGTTAATTTTATACACATACACAACATATTTGCATTTGCATATAATATATATAGGTCATAATCACCCGGTTTTCAGAAGAATAAAGAAACTACCGTCAATCTTCACATTCAACGTTAATATTATTTTATTATTATAATATATTCAATGCAATTAATGATTTATTATTATTATTATTATTATTATTATTACTAATCTATCATTTCCTTCTCTATATACCCTATAGGCGTATGTGAAACGACTAATCAGACGTTAATCAATTAATTAATTTATTTATTTAGGACCATATCTATAACTATTGACCTACGTAAAATAGTGAAAACAATCATGGTTGTAGGTATCAATGGTTTCTGGTATAATATTATTTAATAAATAATAATAATAAGTACCAGTCACTCGACATTATTTATTTAATTTTTCATTATTTCTCTCTTTATATATATATATATTATATATAAATTGATTTCAAGTTCATTCAATCAGTGTCTTCGTTTTTTTTTTTTTGTTTTTTACTTTTTTTTTTCTATATTTCTGTGAAAATTGAGCTATCATTAGCGGAGAGAGAATATAAGGTGAGCTACTGATTAACGCTAGTCAATATATATATAAAAAAAATGACTCGAAATCTTGAGGATAAAAGAAGAACAAAAAAAGGAAGAAGAAACAATCATCGTCATTATCATCATCGTTATCGTAATCGTAATCGTCTTATTGCTATTATTCTTATTTTCATTTAATTTCTCATTATTCTTCATAATTAATTATAATCTATGTATGTGGTTGAATAAAAAATTCGTTTCTGTCGTCAATATAATATATAATATTATATGGCATTTACGAATCCGCCAGCCACACATTATAGTACTATATTATCCGCTCACCCATTCTCTCATCGCTATAATAATTATTTAGTAATATGGATTATTGTGTAATATACCTTCATGCGTTATCATCATCATCATCATCATCATCATCAACATCATCGTCATCATTATTAATATTATGATGATGATTATTATTATTATTATTATTATTATTATTATTATTATTAAGTAACTATATGTTCCAAATTGTCAAAAATAGGATATCATCTATAGAGTGTAGATATAAGAAATTGTTTAAATTGATTAAAATATTACCTATATAGGTATATCATTGTACATAGGATAGTAGTTAGAGTTTTATAGTTTATTATTTTAGCACGGTGGACAAAAATTTGTACGCTATTATATTTTATTTCATATATATATGTAGGTATATTATATAACATGAGAAAGGAGAAAGGGGAAAAACGAGAAGAAGAATATCTATATATCTCTATATATATAGATGTATGATTATTATTACAATCATGTATCATATCACTTTGGATAATTATATTTACAATCGATTCGAAGCAAGGTACCTACCATAAGAAGATTAAAAAAATCTAAAATTAGAAGATGAAAAAAAACAAAAAGAAACAAAACATAAGAACAGATTTATACTAACCATTTTAGGAATTTATAATATAAACTGTAGTATACCATTCGCTGTGTGTCAGTTTTTTTCTGTTTGTTCTCTTCTTCTTTTCACTTAATTAATAATCTAAACCATCTAAATATACACACGACGTCTATAAATATAATTCTAGTACTATAAGATTAATAATAATGTTGTGTGTGTGTGTTTTCTTTTTCTGTTCAATTCTATGTAATATATGTATTATTCACAACGTAAACGTGCGTAATATATAATATTTATACCTATACGTATAGTAAATTGATTAATCGTGATTAGAAAAATACGAAGAACAATATTATTCGTTATTATATATGTGATATATATTTATGAAAAAATAGTGCGTTATTAAGAATAAATTTAACACTTGTCGAAATACGTGAAGATTTAAGTAAAAATGTACGTTGTTTGCTCGTCAATTTTTCCATCCATTTCTATTTTTCTGTTTTTTTTTTTTTCAAAATTTTTTGATTTTCTTATTATTTTTTGATTAATTCTTCAATATTTTCGACGCCAACAACAAGAAAAACGACAAACGACAAACAACAACAATAACGACGACAACGATGACGATGATGATGATGATGAGGACAGAAATGAATGATGATCTTGTTAATTAGACGATATAAATTACTTATACGGTGATTCATTTATTATATTATATAAAAGTGGTAAAAAATACATTTTTCACCAACGATTGCAGACGTAGCAGACTTCGAAACAGACTATTACATAGAATTTATAAAATTTGTTAATTAATCCACAAAGCTTTTATCAATGTATTGTTTTATAATAAATCTTATAAGTGACGAATAAAGGAAATTGTAATTCATTTAAATCGCAATAAATTATTTTTTTTAAAATTGATAAAAATTGATAAAAATTATTATTCATTTTCATTGATAGTAAATTTACAATTATTATGAGAAATACGGATGATAATGATTATTAGTTTATTAGTTTAATATATAATAATTATACTTTTATCTATCTATATCTATCTATTCATCTAGAAATGCGAGTTCAAGTTTCGCCTTTGACAAATGATGAAAATTGTCGATTTTTCTTGATTTTTATTCTTCTTCTTTTTCTTCGTCTTGATTCTTTTTTGTTAATATGTATGTTCTAATAAAGAGACTAAGAGATTGAGCGGTTGCCACCGTGATTCTGTGATAGTAGTAAAATAAAATAATGAGCAATAGTAGATACACATATATAATAATAGACTAAAATAAACTCCTTGATTGCAAAGGGGATCGTTTAAGATAGATAAAAAACGAAAAAGAAAAATAGGTAAAATCTAAAAACGAAAAAAAAAAAACTGTAGAAATATAATATAAACATGATTCAAGAATACAATAACGGTCACAATAAATGACCAGTGGGATAAAACAATGTTAATTAATTATTTAAAATCAGACAAATTCTAAATCGACGTTTAAAAAAAAAAAAAAAAATAAAGAAAACAGGTTCGATCTTCTTTGGGTCTCCTGATTTCTAGCTTTTCATTGCTTTTTTTTTTTTTTCATCTTCCCATTATTCTCCTCTCTCTCACTCTCTCACACTCTCTCTTTCTCTATTTCCTCCTTCATTGAGCCTTAGAAATTTTTTTTTTTTTTGTTTTTTTCTTTCTGTTTCACCGGTTCAACTTTCATTCCACTTCTATCGTGAGTTGATTCTAAATTAAGGAACGGGATACATAGGTACATGAACAGGAACAGATCATTGCAGTTATATATATATATAATAATATAATGACTAATGATAATAATCGAGAAGTCTCGTGCAAGATTGACTTTTTCGTAATATATCATAAGTCGTACGCGAATTGAATCACGCGAATCACGTCCTTAAATGATAAAGAAAAAAAAAGAAAAAAATTACATAAAAATCACTACAAGTCAAATACTCAAATAATTATAATTAATAATAATAATGAAAAAAACAAAACAAAAAACGAAAATAAAATAAACTAATTAATCAATTATTAAAATTTAATTCAAGAAATGTAATTTTTCTAATTCAATTATTCTTATTTTTTTTTTTTTTGTTTTACGTCAAGATTAAAAAATCTCTTCTCCTTTTTTTTTTTTTTTTTTCATCGACGTGAAAATAAAACTGATTGCTTCCTTTATCTAATTATTATTATAACGCTTATCGCAGCAATAATAATAATAATAATAATAATAATAACAATATTAATAATTATTCTAAGACTTGATGAAAAACTAATCGACAGCAATGTAAACTCGGCACGATATATATATATATATATCCTATTAAACAATAATTATAGGCATGTATGTATGTGGTTACGGTCCCTCTGTACAGAGTTCTACATAATATACATATATACTATAATATACCTCTATGTACTCGTAGACAGGAAACGCAATGAAACGCGTCCTTGTCAACTTACGTAATCGGAATGGCTGCGTCGTCTGGTGGCTGTGAAGATCTGATCTGATCTTATCTGATCTGTCTGAGATGAGATGAGATTAGATGAGATGAGATGAGATGAGATGGTTAGATATTAATTTTTTAGAGAGCGAACTTCGCGGTCTTGGAAATCACCCAAGGCCAGACCAGTGCATGAAGTCTGGTACTTCACGGACGGGGACATCTCGTGCCAATGCTTTTACCCGAAGATTTCTATCTTCGGTAAGTAAAACTACCTCGCGTCGTAGCCTACGCGGTTGGCCTTCCTCTAAACGATTTTCCAAAATTCCCAAAAAAATGATTATTATCCGGTTAAATTCCGCCGAAATATAAAATTGACCTTTCAGTCTCAGTGCGATAAACTTACCGACGCTGTTATGCTCCTTGCTATTTGTACGACATAGGCTCAAGCAGGTTGCTAAAATTCTGTCATCGTTCCTCGTAAGACCGTCCTGAAACAGAGGATGTTCGGATTTTTCTTCAATACTTCTTTCGGAAATGAAGAAGATGAAAGAAGAATAGATATACGCCCTCGGAATTTTCAATTTTCCAGATAAAATGTCGTAGCTACGATATATAACCGAATGAGATAATTCCACGATCCCGATTCTAATTTCCTCTAATTCGGACGTTCGCGGTCGTTTGACTTGTCAATTAAGCTGTAATTGGCATTAAATATGGGCAGAGTTCAGTCTGCTGCAAGCAGGTCAAACGTCGAATATCATTATACGAGATGGACGCTAATAACCCGAACGAAATTATCCTCTGTGTACTTTCCTCGGATTTTTATTTTCCTTTCTTTTTTTTCCTATCGTCGTATCCTCCCCATCCCAACTTAACTCGGCATTTAAACCCAGCCGGACCTGCAAGCCCCAAGAGGGCATCTTCTATCAAGGATTCACAAGTCTTAACTCGAAATTTGCACGTGCGGAATAGGTATTGCATTAATTCATCCATTAGAGTTCGTATCGTCCACCCCTGGACCGATTACGTTTAAATCACGTCTCATATGCGTAGGTTTGAGTTTAGATAACGAAAAACCAGTTGTATGTACGCGTTCCTTGATCACTAAGCCTCGCTGTGAACCGATCCTTTCCGGAGCACATGCCCTAGGATAACAGAGCATCTTCTATCTAGCATCCCGAGAACCCCCACGTAGAACACGAATAGACTAGATACTCGCGGCTCCTAGGAAGGCGAGGCGATACTTTAGCACCTAGCTGTGTGAGTGCAGCTTGTAGCAAAAGATCGTATTTGCATCGCCTCGTTATCTGGCTTGAGTAAACACAGCTTTGCGTTGATCTAATCAGATCTTTGAATAATCTCCCACAGATATTGTCGGCGAACTGGTTCATTTTGGAACGAAACTTTCGTGCACAAGAAAAAACACAAGAAGAACCGAGGGGCTATTCACTTGGGAAGTCTTATGTACACTGGTCTCGGAAGTCTTTGGAAGTCATTGAAAGTCTTTAGTAGTCATTGGTAGTCAATGGAAGTCAGGAAGTCATTGGTAGTCAATGGAAGTCCTTGGAAGTCAATGGGAGTCTTTGGAAGTCACTATGAAGTCATTGGAAGTCACTATGGAGTCATTGGAAGTCATCGGTAGTCATTGGTAGTCTTTAGTAGTCATTGGTAGTCAATGGAAGTCAGAAAGTCATTGGTAGTCAGTGGAAGTCATTGGAAGTCCTTGGAAGTCAATGGAAGTCTTTGGAAGTCAGTATGAAGTCTTTCGAAGTCACTATGAAGTCATTGGAAGTCACTATGGAGTCATTGCAAGTCATTGGAAGTCTTTGGTAGTCTTTGATAGTCTTTGGCAGTCAATGGTAGTCAATGGCAGTCAATGGTAGTCAATGGCAGTCAATGGTAGTCAATGGCAGTCAATGGTAGTCAATG
Source organism: Tenthredo livida (assembly GCA_963992785.1). Lineage (NCBI taxonomy): Eukaryota > Metazoa > Arthropoda > Insecta > Hymenoptera > Tenthredinidae > Tenthredo > Tenthredo livida. The sequence continues at coordinate 11,330,970 of OZ023073.1, forward strand.
GAAGTCAATGGAAGTCTTTGCAGTTCGGAAGTCACGTGTACACCCAAAATTGAAGTGAATAGCCCCTCGAGAAGAACAGTTGATGGATCAGCTCGAACTTACCTGATCTACGTCTTCTTCAACTGTGAATGTGCTCGAAGTCAGGACAGTTCCACGTGTCGTTAGACATCGTACAGCTGGGTTTCTACTTCTAGCAAACGCAAGGGCCACCCTTGAGCTCTCAGCGACTCTGGCGACGTGTTCTGGGTCGAGAAAAGCCCTGGAAGCTGGTGGACAGTCGCGAGCATCTCCTCCGCGAGCGAGACCCTCTAGTTCGTTGAGTACTGAAATTTGCAAATGGATAAGAGGTTCATTTTTGCTGGTAAAAAATGACGAACGTCGACTGCTCTTCGTTGGTTCTTCGGGTATTTTTTCGACTCCAGAATTCCTTCCGGTTCTTTACTAGCATGCAACTATAGTGTAACCTAGAGCTGACTGGGCATTCAGCCCTTGGTGAGTTGGGACCCGCATTATAGCCTCTGGCAGTTCAAACAGTCGGTTGGAGAGAAATTGAAGAGAAAAGTATTTGCTCAAAGCGGTCCCTCTTTGTTTGTGAAGCAGACAGGCATACCCGTTCACCATCTTGGTTGAATGCCGCCCAGGGATCGAAAGGGAATGAAAAATGGCGGTGTTGATATAAATAACAAACAGAAAAGAGCAAACATCAGACCTAGAGGGCGTCAAGAAAGACAAGGAAGAAGACATGCAAAGAAACAAGGAAATGTGACGGGCAGTCGCAGTGGTGTGTGAGAATTACGAGAGTAAAAGAGTCAAAGAGTCAAAGAGCGAAAGAGTGAAAGAGCGAAAGAGTGAAAGAGTGAAAGAGGTGAGAGGTGAAGCGACTGCGTTGGCGCTATTCAAACAGTCGTGGGGTCTGGACTGTTAGACCCTAACCTAGAACAAGCGTTACCGCATCTATGAGTGTCTAGCGAGAGTGTTAAAAGAAGCCGTTGGCTATTCGTCAACGTTCGAGTTCATTACTACATCCAAACGAAATGTAAATTGAATGGATATGTCGTCCTTCCCCATCGTAGTGCAGGCTGGAGAAACGGTCCCTGGCACCGTTAGGTCGGGTACACCGTGTGATAGGCATATCGGATGAATCCTTGACGATGGAAATGAGTCAGGACGCAGAATCCCCCTCGATATATGGCCCCATGTGATTTCCGGAAATCCAATGTCCGCGAGCCCCTGGTCTGGTAACTGGCTTAGGAAGGGTTTCCCAGTCCATTACGAAGAGTATAAACGCGATTCGTCAGTTGTCAGAGTCAGTTGACGGGAGGAATAAACCCTAAGAGGATTTACGAGGCCTGCTAAAGTTTCGGCCCGTTACTCGCTCGCCTCGGAAACGTGCGGAATTATTTATGACCCGCAACAAGCTTCGTTGTTATTTCGGCCCATCTGCACGCTTCCATCAATTCGTAAGAAAAGAAGATTTACAAACACCTGACGCGCAGCCTGGTTCTCCCGGAGTTTGTCTTCGGTAAGGAAAAAGGACATGCGAAGACTTAAAGTCGATCCCCTCAAAGACTGACCCTTACACCATACGGCGTAAAGTAACGCGTGTGAATACGAATGTATAACTGTGTGTGGAGCCGCTATGAACCTCCCATGCAATTCGAGGGGCGAATGCCGCGAGCTGCATGCATGCATGCAGGACGGTGGAGGTATGGATTGAAAAAGTCTGGATCGCGACTTGGACACGTTCAGGCGCCGCTATATTTCACCAGGCGCATGATGCGGCCTCATCCTCGACGACCGAGCGAGTGCCGGACTGCACCGCCCACGCCCGAGTCTCAGTCTCAGTCTGAGTCCGAGTCTGAGTCTGAGTCTGAATCTGAGTCTGAGTCTGAGTCTAAACCGGCCAGCGCATAAACCGACATGCATTCATGTATGAACCGTGAGAGCGTAACTGTGAACACTGAACTCTTCCCCGTGCCTGTTGGCCAGCGACAGACCACGCTACACGGGCCAAAGGGCGTTTGTTCATTCCTGCATAAAAATAAACTTTCGATTTTCGGATAGGGTCGAAGGGGGGAAAGAATTTCGCAGCCGAAATATCGCACTCGTGCCAATCCTGCGAAAGATGCAGCGCTTTCAAGCTTCCACAGATTTTGGGGGTGCCGAAAGTTTCGGCTTGATCTTGAATCCCAAACTTCGGACCATTCTTGCCATTCCCTTTGGCCTGTGGGACCGAATGGTTGACCTTGGTGCTGAGGTAGGCAACGGGCTTAATGGGCCGCGTATGGCCACGGCACTGCACCTACAGCTACGTGGTGTATAACAGACTACACATAGAACGGCAAAGGCCATGCAGTGCAGCAGTGCGTTGCCCTTGTCCGCGCAAGAACCTACCCCGCGGGTTTTCCTGGTCTCTGGTCTCTCTATAGCGACCTGGCGATATAGCGTGCAGTTGGAGGAGTGAATGATGGAAGAATTGAACAAAGCGCGATGGAATGGAGTCAATTTTGATAAAAGTTAAGAAAAAGAAGAATACTTTTGAAATGAATTATACAGGAAGCAGTGAAGCGAGCTTTCCCTGCAGAGGGAGACGACGATGTTTATTTAGATAGCATTCAACTGAGTTGATGAAAAACGTATGAGATGCGAAAGCGAAGGCGAAGGCGAAGGCGAAAGCGCGAAGGCGGAGGCGAAGCTGCGGAGGCGTCAGATGAAATAAAGTGAGCCTTGGCACAGGGATTTTGAACGTTATCGGAAATATTTTCAATCGAATTTGTTCTCGGTATAAAACTCTCCGACGAAGAAGAGGACGGGGCGAAATGGTTGCCAGGGAATCTCAATAACATTTGGTATGCATTAACCGGCCCGACCATATAACCCGCACCTCTTTTACTCCCCCGCTTCGGTCTGATGGGAATTTCAAATATCAGATAAATCAGAAATAACGTGTTGGTGGGAATCGATGAAACGAAAATTAGATTTATTAACCAGCTCATATGAATATGAGTTACGTATGTCAAAAAGTTTTCAACCCATTTTCGTCGAGCCCGCGTATTATTGAGTAATTAATTATCTCCGACCCCGTATATCTGCCGAGAACGCGCCATATAGCCGATGAATAAAACCGTCGAGTGATAAAATCAAGAGTCTGTAGAGGAAAGCGGGGGCGGATTCAATCGCAGATATCGCAACGCGAGTTAAAATACGACTAAACAGGACGAGAAGTGCACTCCGCAGGCGTTGGAGGATTAATTTATCAACTCTATATATTCCTAGCGGTTGATTCAATTCGAAATCAAAGGAAACGTACACATTGCAGCTATTATATTTCAACTGATAAATATCTCACTCGCTACTCCCACGCAATTGGTACCTATATGAGCGAATTTCGGAGAAACGGACACGACGCAAAGAACTATACCGTATAAAACTTGGTCGAGAATGATGACTTTTTGAGTTGCGATCAGATCGAAAGACAGTTGAATTAAATTTCGGGAGAGAGGTCAAGGATTTTGAATCCCGGTCAAGAAGCTCGTCAAGAAATCGGCCCTGCATGGGATGTAATCGGTCGGTTTAATCTGTACGTGGAAGGGCCTGGATTCGGACAGGGTATAAGACCGGTGTACCATACAAGAAATAAAAGGAGTATGACGTTGGGTGATGGTGGCTCGTATCGCCCTTCATTTCAATCACAACCCTTATCCGATTCGAATCGTTGGATTCCTCTGGTACCTACCTACCCGGAGAATACCTGCGCGCTATATACTCCGTACCGAAGCGGCTGTGCAGGCTTTCGATTTCATCAGAATGACCCTTAGCCCCGAAGACGAGGGTCTTTTCTCTCTTTCTCTAGCTTCAAGACGAGAGAACTTATCACTCTCTCCCACCACGGTCCATTCTTTCTCTCTCTCTCTCTTTTATCGCGGTGATTCTCTCGCGGAGTCTGCACTGCACAAGCGGTACGAAAACGCAGCATACTGTCTTTCCTCGTTAAAACCACAGCGGGATATTCGTCTACCTGCGTGCTACAGTGTAAGAGATCACTTTTCTTTATGAAAATTTCTCTATACGATCGCCGAAGCGAACGTCGGTGTACGGTGTACACCTTGCCCTTGCCCTGGGACAACTGGGGGCAAGTTGTGCGTTTGCGGTGCAGTTATGAAGGTATACGGGTCCGTAGGAATTATACGCGTCCTTAACTAGCTCAAGACTCGTACCGTATCCAAGCCAGATGGATTGGTTCGGAGAGGATGATGTACGACCGGTAATCAGGATGCTGTATATCATCGATGAGATCTGACAGTCACTCTTACTACGAAATTTATTACAAAGATTAGTCGACTCCAGCGCGATACCTGACTCCTAGGAGGTGTCCTAGCTGGCATGACTGCATCGAAAATTCTAGTACATAAGCATATCGCTCGCTCCAAAATACCCTGAACTATCAACCTTTGAATTAACGCATGTTTCCGTATTCATTCAGACGATTCGATGAAAGCAGAAAATTCACTGCATCGAATGGCACTGACTAATTCGACTTGTTATGATAGCCTTCGATTTTATGATCTAATCTTTCGCACCTATATCCGCAATAACAATATGACTCATATTTCGCTGATTGATAACTCTCGGTTTTTATAATCACCGGATTATTCTTTTTCTTTTCTTTTCTGATACCACCTGAATATTTCGCAAAGTAGGTACAGCTACGCAGAGGCTGGATATTCCCGCTGCACAAGGCAGCACATATAGCATGCGGGGTGACACACTAACGGAATTATAACCATTCAGGAATTATCTATGAATAGGTAAAATCGAATCGATCGTTAGTCTGGATATGGAGATACGTGTGAATGCCATAGACTCGATTTTGTTTTATTACCTTAGTACATTAATTGAACTAAGAATGGGATTTAATGACCCTGGTTTACTTATCCCCGACGTAACGAATACGGGCGTTCATTAAAAGGAAAAAATATAACCGTCAATCTTTGACTAATTCATCCTTTAGTCTGGGTTTGATCGATCGATCGATCGATCGGAAGCCTTGTTCAAATTTTGAATTTTTTATTTTTTTTCCACCTATTTTATTCCCCGTCAAAATCTGACAGCATATACCGATCGCATATATGTGCATATAGTTATATGTATATTTTATAAAAATGAGAGATGAAAAAATATACAAACTATTCGATATAGAGGTATAAGTTTCACGCGGCATTGATCGATGGAGTTTCTTTGTAGGTCATGAAATTCTAGGAATGTCAATGGAGATGGATAGCACACGATGTATTAGGTAAACCTGAAACGCGTGCATTCAGATAGAAGTTAGTCAGCTAATAGTTAATACCAATGATCCAAGGCTGCGCAGTTTCCACAGGTGCCTATGCGGCGCGTCTTTCATTGTCACTCAGCACAATTATTAATTCAGTTAATTAAGGGATAACTGGACGGACAGTCAGGTGGAAAAGTTAATCCAAAATGGGAAAATCTTGTATTTACAGGTATCGATCGTATAGTGAATGTTCGGCCTGACAAATAGCTAAATTAGTTATAAATGAACACTTACAAGTGTTAATTTGCAATTTTTTAGTATCAATTGAAGCGAAATCTTACGAAATTAGGGTTGAATTCGTAGATTTCAAAAATCCATAACTGCTAAATTATTTAGTGTGAAATTCTGAAATAATTAATGCATCATTATTCTATCAAGAACTATCATTCATAAAATTTTAAAGAATTTTGGCGATTTTTGATTATCCATCCAGTTATTAGGGGTAAATTCGTAGATTTCAAAAATCCATAACTACTAAATTATTTAGTGTAAAATTCTGAAATAATTAATGCATCATTATTCTATCAAGCACTATCATTCACGAAATTTTAAAGAATTTTGGCGATTCCTGATTATCCATCCGGTTATGCCTTAAAATCGGTGAAATAATTGTGTACTGCGAAAATAAATGCATAATATAACAATAATTGTAATTTCGTTTGTGCAATAGGTACTACTACGACAGTCGTCGTCAAATTGCGAGTCTACTAAATTAGTAATAGGTAATATTACAAAACTCGTCCTTGGCGTGCGAATTACAACGGCGTGAAGATCGAATCTCATTTCTTACAGTTGTTATTTAGTCAACTGCTGCACCGTTGTATAAATTTGAGAATAAATACTAAGTAAGGATTATTGAACAGGTTCAAAGGTCACGGTGCGCAGTTAAATCGCAGCATATAGATCGTGGAAGCGATTATGCTGCAGCAAGGAATATCAATCAGGTGAACGCAATCAGTATATATCTAACGTGAAATTGTGTCATTTGATAAAAAAAAAAAAATTAAGAAAAAAAGAAAAGAAAAAAAAAACACAAAGCTCGAATATGCGGTGATTAGTATAGTTGAAGTAATATTTCAAAGAAGTTCATCAGCGATGCATAAACCTCGGTTTTTCATACCTACGTAAGTTAATAATCTTTCATGCCATAGCTAACGCTATACCTACCTTACGTCGTCATACCATCGATTAGGTATTAAAAAATCATTTAATTAACACCGGTGTTAATAGCCTGAAATAAATTGAGGCCGTGAGGTTAATGGAAGCTTAACGTCGCTGTTTGAAAGAATTGTGTGGGCATATCGTAGTCATTCATTGGCACATGCTTCGAAACATATTAGACATGGATATTTTTTGATTTTTTTATACTAGTTCAAATCGATTGAACCGTAAGCGTGTGTTAATAATCTGAAGAAAAAAAATGAAAAAAAAAAGGATTTTTATAGACAGAGATGCAGGTGAAGAAAGATAAAAAAAATGAAGAACTTGATGAGCCGCGTTATTTGTGCAGTATTTTTTTTTTCTTCTTCTTCTTCTTCTTCGTCTTCTTTTTCTGCATCTAACAAGATTGCAGCTTCTGTCGGGCTATAGGTTATTGGGTCATAGCTATTACGCGATATCTTCGTGAGAATTAGTCCCTCCAGGAGCTCCGCGGGCTGAAGGAGCCTCTTTGGCCAGGAGCGAATCCTCTCTCGCTCTTACATCGACCCGTTATTATCATTGACTATTCGTTCGTTAATTCAACGGCTGATCGATTACCTCAACATCGCAGAGTCGAGTAGATAAAAGATTAGAAAAATACTGAGCTATGAGAAGTAGCGGTTCGAGAAGATACACACACACCTCAAATGGTGGTTTTTTTTCATTTTTCTTTCAATTTATTCCTTTTTTGAGAACTGGCCTGTGTCCAGATTGGTCTTTAATCAAACAGAAGTTCGCTAGTCAAGTAAAATTTCAGCGTAATGCAGGCAAAGTAAAACCACCCAACACCAGGATCTCAGATATTCGGGTCTCTAATTGTTCAGAAAGCGAATGATGAATGAAGAAATAACTCTTTGCAACACCTGCTCCGAAAGTTTGATTTTCTAGAGCTGCCTAGCGTGCGTAAAGTACCTTGTTTCCGAATAGTGGGGAAAAAAGGGAGAGTTGGCACATGCGCACATCGCAAATATTACTCTACTTTACGCACTAGTGCTTTTGCGGCGCACTGTGTCATAGGAAATGCAAGAAAATTGATGCTACGTTGCACGGTGCAACGAGAACCTTGGGAAAAATCACATGTCGTAAAAGACAATTTTCTTGACTAAGCAAGTGGTGGGTAATGGGTAGTCGAGATGAATACTGCGTTTTTATCCATTTCTCAAGCGAATCAAGTCAAGGTAAAATTTGACAAGTTGAGACCCACCGAAGGATAAATTAATTTTACACACGTTGGAGATCAGTTTTATAGAGAACCTTGAAGATGAGGTTTCGTACGTATCTAATAGGCGAATCGCAACATTATTTGAAAAAAAAAAATACAGAAATTATAAAAAAAAAAAAAAAAAAAGGAGTAAAGTAATTATTTCAGATACTCACCGACCAGAGGTACCATCAAAGTGTAGATCGGTTGGGTACCGGAAGTCGCCTTGGCGATCGCTTGAAGTTGAGGTAAGTAATCGATGAAGCAGTTAGTATCTGGGACCAGTTGTCTTGGTTTAACTTCAATTTCAACGGATACTGTGGACTTCTGTAAAATAGCCTGAAACACGATTTAATTATGACACGTGAGTAGGTATAATACACCTATATTGATGAAAATCGATTCTTTGAAAAAGAAGAGGAGATTACGCTTTGAGAATTTTATAAAAATTTCCTCAAACTCAGAGAAGCTTCTATACCCACATACATGGAACTCCTCGCAGTCTATATAAACCTAAACCTAAAACTTCTTCTTCTTCTTCTTCTTCTTCTTCTTCTTCCTGCAGCCAGAAAATTACTTGTAACTATTTTATTTATTCTTTTGTTTCCTTAAGCAAACGGTAAGAAGGTATTATACTGGCGGCGAGATAGACAACTCGTTAGCACGTCTGAGTAATAATTAGAACCATTAAATCCCGCGAGGTAAATTATCACGGATTTAGTTCACTAGGTACGAAGTGGCAGCGGGGCATACATATATGTTGCATACGTATACCCACGCGTATTAAAATGTACCAAAAATTTCAACAATCACGAAAAGGAGTGCCGTTCGTAAAAAAAAAACGAAAAAAATCCAATTTTTTATGATATCAATGAAACCGGAGCACCATGAATGCTGGTTTTGACCGAGGGGAAAATCCCTTCACTGGGATTCTCCGGAAGTTGAAAGGCTACTTTTCAAGGGTGGGAATCTATCGTTGAACACACGCTTTCTTCGTGCCTTTGATTACTAATTTCGTAACATTTTCGAGATGAAAAGACCTCTCATAAATCACTTGAAAGAAGCACTTTCAGTTCTTTTCAAAAGCACACCTCCTTTGAAGCGGTGAACCCTAATGAGGGGATTATTAAGGTGTGGGTATCATACAGCAAATATCACATCTAGGTGTAGTACCGTACGTATCATGGTTCTAGTTTCATATACTGCGTGTAATAATCACGGAGTATAATAGTACCTGTCGAAAATATCCGAATCGTAGACAAAGCCTGACCGAATATCCGTTACCCAAAAGCCTTTTGTCTATGGGAAATATGCGCTACTTGATATTCGTACACCGTGTTCCCAATTAATATTGTTATTTCTCTATTACTTAATTAAACACGCTTCGGCTAATTGACATTAGCATGATAATATGTTTACTGTTAACAACTCACTCGAAAGTTTTCAGGTATACAGGCAAACCTACCTGTCTTCGTATTGTTTCAAAATAACATCTTTTTCGGTTTTAAAAACCATCGAGTTGTCCAGATTTTTTTTCTCTTTTCTCTTTTCACTCTATAACTGTTCTTGAAAGATTATTCTATATTCACGACTATGAAGACGACATTGAGGGAGATGTTTAACCGATGACCTTCGTTTAAATTCAGAATGGAATTTGCGTATGGAGAAATAATTACGTAAGGCATATATCAGAGCACGGTATGGTATGGCATGGCATGGCATGGCATGGCATGGCATATATGGCATATGGCATCGCAGTGCTACGAACGTTTGCAACGAGCCGAACGAGGCATGCATGGAATCTATAGCAATTCTAATTGCCAGTTGAACGCAACCAGCATAAGAAACGTCTCCAACTAGTCGCAAATGTCCAACACGTGTAGCTAATGTATGCAGCTCTATATACACGTTGCTTTGCTATGATATATTTTCGGGCGTGCCATTACTCTCTCGAAATTTCTCAAATCCGTAAAGATCCTCCTCCGTTTAGGTCAAGTTTTTGATAAGATATGAAGAAAAAAAAAAAAAAAAAAAAAAAACAGAGTGACGATTTGCTCACGTTTGCACATCGCTCAATTCCGTTCCTAAAAATTACCTACGTTCTGTCATGTCGCGAGGTTCGTCTTCTCGACCCGCCCGCGCGGTAGGAGATAGAGATTCATGAATGAATGCGGACTAAGCTTTAATATTCTATCGGCACTCCACGTATTCATATTTAAGCTCTGCATATACCTACCTACACGTGTCGCGTAGTCTGTACAGTTGTCTGTTTGATGAAGAGATAATAATCCGTAATAAGTCTACGCGAAAGTGATATATCACACCTTTATTTATACATATGTATATGTGTATATATCACTATCAAATCATATATAGCATTACTATATTGGAAAATGAAAGATAAAAATAAAAAATAGATGAAAAAATATTGTCATTTTTTTTATTTTATTCATTCTCATAAGACTTGATCACTGGTTTCGAATGGGAATTAGTTGACTATATTCAAATTCGTAACACACGCATCGACGACGGGTCAATGATCCTGATCCTATATGGTCAATGCTTATACATATATATACCGGCGGTAAATTTTTCGAAAGAGATTACTATCGTGAATTCAAACGGCATAATGACACTTGAGAAAGATGTCTTAACCGAGTTAATTAACCCGATCTATAGATATACATATATATATATGTATGTATGGATGTATGTATATTGTATAAATACGGTGAAATTTATACTATGCGCGAATCTCTGTGATATAAAACCATCGGTATATTTTATATACAGATATAGCGGGTATAGATTTGACGATAAATTCAGCTGCTTAGTTCTCACGCGCTTATACTAAGAACAAGAAATGATAATATTCCTATTTGTCTCCTGGGCATATCAACAAATGGCTATTCCAATGCAAAAATGACACTAAATCGAGAATTATATTTCTCCAGTTAATTAGCCTTTCATGAATTATTCGCCAATTGGTAGATAGCTGAATGGGTCATTATCCGTTATGGTGAGTCCCAATTCGTCGAAAAAAAAAAAAAATACTTGATACTTGTCACCTGTACATAGTGATGGGTGGAAATAAGATATATAGAGAAAAGAACTGAAATGATCAGTCGCTTTTTTCGTAAATGTATTGTCGATTTATCGCATTTCTATTCTAGTCTCTGTTAATCTGTAGCAAAGTAGGCATACCGGTGCAGAGTTAATCTATAATCTATAAGACTTTACTCTGGTTTAAACCATTGGTAAATTCCTAAACGGTCATACGTGTACCGTTGTTCAGAGGGAGTAGCGCGAGTAGCTAGTAGCGAGTGGCGAGTAGCGAGTGCGAGTGCTCGTGTTCGTGTTCGTGTATAGCGAACAGTTCGGCGTCCTGGAGTCGGTGATAGTCCGCTACTTTCGTCGTGAGAACTTGGCTCGGATCACGCACAAAGCCATAACGCCCGCGCATATTAAACGCGTACTGATACGCGCCGAGACGCAGCTCAACGTACCGCAGCGCAAAGTAAGGGAACGCAACGCAACGCAACGCAACGCGACGCAACGCAACGCGATGCTCGATTACACATGCGCGCAACACTTGAGAAGAAATTATTATCTTGGAATAATAATATTTTCACGTACCTACTCTGGTTCGCGTTATACGTACGTAACAAACTTTAATATGCCTATACTTATCCTACCTACCTACCTACCTACCTACCTACCTACCTACCTACATATACTACTTTATTTCAATCACTGTCACACACAACTATTGACCCAGTGAACTCCAACGCGTCATTCTTTACTTGGAATATACGTCACGGCATAAAACTGAACCGAAGAATACCTACATGTGCTTGTAGTTTTAGGATGAAACTTAAAAGTGATCGATTTTCATGGAAATTCATTATTTTTGTTAAATGTGAGAAAACGAAAGACGATCCAAAATCCGGATTTTCGGAAGTGCCCCTCGTCAGATTGGAAGTCCATCTAATCACTATGATAGAAATGACATCGCGTAAATATTGTGAAGAATTTAGATTCTCATAAAAAAATTATGAGTCTAATTTTTATCGCGTATAGAAACAAACGTTCAAATTGATTAGCGATATGCCAGTTTTTGACGCCCGCGTCGTCTGGGAGTAAAATTTTGTGAATTTGAGATTTTTTTCTTTTATCTAATCGTTTTCGAGATCATTCAGCGAATTTGATTTCATCAATTTCAAAAATCGATGCGAACTATTCTATATGATTGAAAAACCTGTACCTGTGGCCTGCTTTGAACTCCAGGGAACATAAACGATGTTATTCGAATGAAGAAGAGTTTCAGATCGTCGGTGAAAAATCGAAATTAGATTTTTATTTTTTTTTCCCATAGAATTAGCAATCGTTCGATTTTTAATGCCCGTCATTCATGTCGCAGTATTTGATACAATTCGACGTTGTACTGTTTTTTTTTCGTTTTTTTTTCTAATCGTTTTTCAATGATTCATCATCCCGTACCGCTAATTCCAATGAGATTCGCAGTTTATTGTGGTTTACGTAAACCCTGTAAGGTCAACATCCTTTAGCTTAAAATAATTATCATTGAAATGAGGTGCGTGCGTGCGTGCGAGCGTTACGCATGAAGGCCAGTAGCGCCACAGTACCAGCAGTATATGTTTATACCTGTACTGCGCTATACGTATGTATTTCGCATTTGTAGCATTCACATTCTTCCCATAAAGCATAAAGAGCAAGAGCTCAAGAGCAACAGCAGCGGTAACAACTCTCACGTTGAAACGTGTCTTTGCAAAATATGGAGGTTTAATCTCGAATGAAATCTGAGTAAAATCTCTTCTTCCTGTATCACGACACAACCGCACGCGTGTAAATGTGAAACAAAGTGAAACAAAGTGCAACAAAGTGCAAGAAAGAGTGAAAGAGTGACGTAAATCACCTGCCTCGAGCTTTTCAAGAATTAATACACCACGTCTCGCGGTTTATAGTTCATACTATTATTATACCTTTGTTGCGAGAGAAATCTAGAGCCAAGTTGAGCTAATAGAGCGATTGGTATCTAATTGAATGATAGCATAGAGGGGAATAACGATTATTTAAATACGCAAACTCACGCGTTAAAAGCTATGCGCTAGGTATACATACGCGTGCCGCTCCGAATAGAAATCCCCTGATTACGCGTCAAGCCCTATACCGCACATACGGATCACTCTGATGGCTATTTAATTATGAATAAATTATACGTTCAATGCCCGAGACATTGCTCTATGTACGTAAGAGGCTGTACCTCAAGCCTGAACCAATTCATACGCTGAATTAATTTCTGCAATTCACTTTATTCTATTAGATGTAAATTTGATTGGAATTAGATTATACATATACCTACCAGTTCGATATCTATTTCTAACTTGATAACTTTTTTTTTTTTTCCTTTTTCAACAAATTGAGAATATGATTCATTGGTTTGCCTCGGATTAAATCGATACGTAAAATATTTAGCTCCGCGAATTTCACAAAGTTTTAATCAAGTTTCGATGCTATTTGATAACTTGTGCATTAGGAAAACCACTTTTTTCGATCAATTTATGTATATTATCACCAGTCTATTTCTGGATGTAATATCTTTCGCGAAGGTTGCCCACGTGAATAGAATACATGAATGTTACGTCATAAAGAGTCCGACATCTGTTACCCTACCCCGTAATCATAATGATTTCAATACCCGTCGTCTTAGCATCACTAGATCGTCTAACAGCAATGCTATTACATCGGAGTATCTATCTGCTCTATGCCTCAGCTTTATGGTATGCAAATTGATGCGGTATGCTTTCTTGGTTCTTGAATCTCATCGCCAGTCCTACAGGACTGTCCATCCATCCATCCATCCATCCATCCGTCGTTGGCTAACGCCCGCAGGAAAATTCATGGAAATTCACTAAGTTGTTTTCGATTTCCTCATTATTATTACCCTCAGGCCGTTATGTATCGCATTCTTTGACGATAGCCTGCCAGGAGGCATCGCATCAGACAAGTTAAGCGACCGAAGAGTAACACTGTCTGAAATTATCACGATGACCATCTCTCGAACTAACGCAGTAAAACGGTCAGCCTTCAATTCAGAAAACCGAATTCGGATCTTGGAGACGAATGAGAAAGAAATGAATGAGGAATACGAGGAGAAAGATAAGAAAAGCTTATCAGGTCATTGAAAATCAGATGCGATGGTCTCCAAGGTGAAAATTTCACCCGATATATATACCGTGCCTATCTCAGGACGCGGAACGCCAGGGATACCAACCCAAAACTCGTAAACAGCAGTTTAGTAACTCACTAGTATGTTTCTAGTGATTTCTAGTCGTTTTACTATTAGGAAAATCCAGTAAGTTACTAAACTGCTGGCAACGAGTTTTGTATTGGTATCCCTGGCGTTCCGCATGCTGCAGATATTGTCACGGTATATGCATTACCCTGTTGGGTAACGATAGGTCGCGTAGGTTACCGCGAGGTCGGTAAACTCTGCACGCAATGATCATGAAATCGCACCGGGTTGATAAATGTGCCTGTATCAGTTGCAGCATCGATCGATAACGGAACGGTATACAATAAATCGTGAAAATGATATGTGTGAGTGTGAGTGTTGTAGACCCGTAAATAACGCCCACGTGTATATCCGTAAGCCAACACCCCTGCATGGGAGTAGGTACCTAGTTCGTTGGAAGATTCACGCGCACCTGGTCACCTAGGGCACGATATCTCGGCTTCAGGATGATCTGTAGATCTGAAGAATGATCTCGCGGCATTTCTCAAGGACGCGACAGGCGGAGGACTCCCGCCACGTGGCGGAAAGTGCGCGGAATAAGGCAGAACGACGTGATCCTGATCCTGCTATGAGGATAAGACAAGCTACGAGCATGATGATCGCGAGACGGAAGAACCAAGTGAATTCTTCACGCAGCACTGGAGATAAAATCTGTACCTAGAGCCGGACTAGGGAAAGAGAAAACACACCGTTTTCGGAATTTTCACGAACTTATACCGACCAATTTTTTAGGACCTTTACCCAAATTTTCTCAAAACCGGTCGACTACCTAAAAGTTATGCGAGAAATGAACGCACCCAGAGATGCCGTGAAGAACTTGCGCAAGTGTCCAACTTTCTTGGAACACTAGAATGTACGATACAACCATCGAGCGGTTGCGACAACTGCTTTTACTTTGATGAAGAAGCGGAAAACGGCAGCCACAACATACTGTTGTGGTGTTACATAATTCATGATGATTTGGTGCCAGCTGGGTGTAACTCGCGAATTTATAGCAATGGTGTGTGTGTGTGTGTAGTTTGTAGACTGCAGACTGCAGACTGCAGACTGCACAGTATATACTATAATATGGTAAGTTTCCGGTGGAATTGCAAGTTCTGCGTGAACCGGCACCTCGCACTTCCCCTGGACTCTAGACTCTAGTGCAACGAGGCAAACATTGACATTGTCACGAGTTGCCGCAGCCTGACTCTCCGACGTGTCTGAAGAGGCCTCGAATAAGAACCCGTAGAGAACCACGAGGGTGTTTGTTCTGTCAATGACTGAGCTAATAGAGCGACTGACGACCCCTTCGTTCAAGGCGCGGGGAACCGTGTCCTTCTGCTGTACCCATCTACTACCCACAATAGGATACCTACACATAACAGGAAAAACGTGTGTCTTGCTGAAAGGTTGAAAATCGGAACGGTGCTTTCCGCAACTTTCGCTCCAGCTCACCATACGTCGCCAATTATTTAAATATCGAACTTAAATTCGGTGATGAAATTCATGAAATTTTATAATATCATGTATTTTACTGCGCAGAATTATTCATCGCGTTGGTTTATACTGAGGCGAGGGAATTTCGCATCGGGGTGTAACACCCTGGGATGGTGAAGGAGCAGCAGCAGCAGCAGCAGCAGCAGCAGCAGCATCTTAGATCAGCGAACATTGATAAATTATCAATTTATGGAGATCCCGCCCGATACTACGACATTATGCAAAGCGATTCGTCTCTTAAGATTATCTCTGCGTGCGGCTTCGCTCGTGGTCAGCTTCATGTAATTCATTAATCACGAGGAAATTACTTTTCCGTTAGGAGGTGCGCACAATGATTCTTTGTATGGGCAGGTAGCTCAATCAAACAAGAAATTCATTCGCGGAGGAAATACGAAAGCATGACGTAGTACATCATTCGAGTTTTGAACTTAATTTACCAAATTTCAGAACATGGAAATACGGAAGAATCGTGGAAAAGATTTAACGCTCTGATGAAAATGAGAGTTACTCTCGCCGGCAGCCACCATTATCTTTGTTCTAGCCAAGCGAGAAGCTAGTCCCATAAAAATTAAAGATTTCAGTACACCAGGCAGTCTACGGCTTTGCGGATAACAGAGTCTGGCCATTACTTCGACCGAACAATAGAGGCAATGTCCAGCTTCCCCTAGAGAGGGTGACAGCAGAGACTATCTCTAGTCAACAGATGATACAAGGGGTCCACGATTCCCAAGAGACCGAGGGATGATATATACTCAAGCACATAAAAGTTTGAATTTAACTGCACCGCTGTATTGCTGGCTAGAGACTCGTATCCCCCAGGATTTTTGCAGCGAACAAGAATCAAATTCTTTCAGCTGTTTTTTTTCTGCATCATCGGATATTCCCGAAATTTGAACGTTTCATGAGTATTAATTTTCACCATTTTCATCATTATCACGCGAAATTCTCCGGTTGAGATTTTGAAGCAGAATTTATTTGAAAATTTAAAATACAAGACGGATTAGGCTGCAGATTATTCCACCGCAATCCCGCAAATAAATAAAGAAGACAGTTAAAGCCACGTGCGGTTCCGGCCACATCATGATAGATAAATATTAAACATTTGACGTCAAGTTTAAACGCACAACGAACGATTCTCAAGGGTGCTATAACCACGCGGAGTCAGGGATTTTTTTCGTCTGCGAACTGTCAAACAATATTCAGACTTTGTCTGTTCGTGGAATACAAGTGACTCTCGAGTGACTTTTGCTGATCTTTTGACGTCGAACACGAACCCATTTACAAAATTGGTCTATCAACTCACGTTTTCGAGAAAAAAATCACTGTCAAACTTCGGATGCCTCCGGACCGGTGCAGTGGTACAAATCTCGTCACAATTCACATTTCATCAAACCATCAAGCCATCAACCTCCGTACCATTCCCTAAACCGGCCATCTCGCACCGAAATAACGATTTAACTGTGAATTTTCCAATCTGGCAAGTAGAAAAAAGAATGGATAACCCTAGTGCTTTTTGCAATTTCTGAACAATTGCAGACCGAAATAACTAGAATCGAAGCATCGATTGACCCAAATCCTTGCATTGAATGCTTTTACTCCAATTGCATTAAACTCTGAAAACCAGTGGCTCACAAATTCTGACTTTGACTTGCTCATGCTCCGAAAGATTGGCGAAGTTTTTCCGATAGAAGTGAGCTTCTGCAAGAATTTTCTAGCACAGACCAATCCTCTCGAAATGCACCCTTTCAATGTGTTATGTGCCGCTTTAAGAACTGGTGACAGCGGTGGGATAGCGGAACTAGCGATTTTCACTAACGAACATCTATGGGGCACGAGGAGTACTGGTCTAGCTCACAACACGCAAAATATAGCTTTGATCGTTTAGTTGTAATGTTGTAAAATTGATGTTTTCGAAAACATGACTTGGCTGACCAATTTGGCGCAAAGCTTCGTGCCCAGGGTAACAAAATTGCCGAAAGACATTCAGTCCCGTTTCATAAACCGTGGCAGTGCAAATTGTGTCAACTAGTGATTTATTTTCTGCGTATATATGACGTATCTGTACATAAAGCGGTGGTTTAGACCTGCAGCTTGATACGAAGAGTGCCTACCAAAATTGATTCCCGTTTCTCTCGGCGTGACTAGTGACTCGTCTTTGACAATACCTAGATACCGGTAGACGTGGCGTAGGTTTCGCATTTTTCATACGAATAGATAATCCGCGATTGAAAATTTGTTGACAAAACTATGAGAAGAGGGGGAATAGGAAGAGGGAAAAAATCCCAGTCTCCTAAGGACTCGCCTGTTGATGAAGGTTGAGCGGTTGGACCGGCGCTAACGAAAGGTAATTAGTTTAGAACAATTACGGCTCTGTCTCTCCTCTTCTGTGTTCAACGTTCAGCCCGAGATGGTGAGGAAAAAGAAAAGAGCGAAAGCTAGAGGAAGCGAAGAGGGATGAGAAGAAAATGAACGCGGCAGACACCGTTGCCGTAAAAGATAATTGTTCCCTCGGTTTAATTATACTCCTTGCGTGCTAAAGCACCTGGGAAAAAATGATGAACCGCGAGAGTTCCGATGCATCACGCTCAACCACATGACTCTGTGCTTGTGGTAGGTACGTACCTAAGTTTTAATACACTTTCAGATTATTAGAAGCAGATTCGTGGGTTTGGGAATTGGTTTTTTTTTTATTTCTTCTTCTCCTTTTTTCCTCTTCTTTTTTGAGAGCGAGAGAGAGAGGGAGATTTTGAGGAGTACTACCAGAATGACCTAAAGTGCGGTGGGCTTTGTCAGAGATGAATTTGGGCAGCGGTAAAACGGAGTTTAAATTTCGAGCACACAGCAAGAAACACGGTTCTAAATAGAACAGCAAACAAAACTGATGAATAATAATATATTTAAGACGAAGAGCAAGGCAAACCCTACTCTTTATTTTACTACTTATTTCTAATTAGCGGTGGAGAGGTACGTTCACCTCGTCTATACTATACTATATATATATATACGCTGAATAAACGCTTTTGGACGAATTTGTAATGGTTAAAAGCGTAATATTTGTCCGTCTTGCATAATACAGATCTCTTACGGAATACGAAAGTGTATTCCCAAGTGTAGGAGTACTTATATACGTATATAGTGATGCAAGCCGCGGAGCATCATATTAGGAATATTACGAAACGGCAGTCATCATTTTTTAAAAAGTTATCAATTTCTGTTCTTTTTTTCTTTTTGTTTTTTCATTTCTCTCCTGTTTTATCCGTTTCAGTTAACTGCAAAATATCGTCGTCAACAAACCGCACCGTTTAATAGACGCGATAAAAACGGAGACTGAGATCGATAAAACGGCAATAAAATTCGTCGAAATTTTATTCACATTTTTACAGAGCATTTCGTATTTAATCAAGAAGGGAGATTTTTCCAAAATTCAATATTACGAACCTTTCATTGCTATTATACTTCAATTTCTCTCAGATCTGAAAATTCGAGTTTTGAAACGGCGAAAAAAGAATGACGAGGATCGATTCAGCGGAAATATTATTTTCGCCCTTGGGCGGATTCATTCGGTCTCTCCGAGTTTTTTCAATTGCTAGCCGTTTCCCTTTGCGGGAATCGAGTAGAAACAAAAAGAAAAGAAAAAACCCAAAAATTGTAACATGGGTTAAGAAAAAAAAAGAAAAGGAACCCAAGAAAAAAAAGAAACGAACAGGAATAACCATTTTGGACTCTACTTTTTTTCGATTGATATCTGTGATGTGAATAACTTCCGCTCTATATCACCTTAACGGGCGTAACGCTGAGGTTTTCTTTTTTCTTCACTTTTTCTTTTCTTTTCTTTTATTCCTTTATTTTCTTTTTCTAATGTCCCTTAATTAAAATTTAGTAAACATTAGCCACCATCGTCTTAATTATACAACGTAAATTTCAATGGTCTAATTATGCTTATACTAATGGGGCCCCCATACCGCCAAGTTAATATTAAGGTACACGTTTTATACACCCATCTAATTACTCTCACTTAGCTTTTACATACATTCACGTCGACGAATAATAATTTAACTTATAATTATTATACTTAAGTTTGAAAATTACTTAGGAAATTATTATACGAACCAACCTTCGTAATTTGTCAAGAAAAGAAGAAAAAAATAATAATCTAATAACTCTTCGCGCATTACAACTATATTTTTTCATGATTTTCTTTTTTTTTTTTTTTTTTTTCATTTTTTGAAATCTTTCATATAATTCGCCTAGAATTTTTTTGATTTGGATATATAGGTATATTCTTTCAGTGTTGTATTATTTTTAAATTCGATATAAAATGAGAAAAAGTTACATATATAGATATACCTACCTACAGCATCACCTCAAAATACATCTCGTATAGTATGCATGAATCTTTCTCCTATTCGTTACCCTTCGGAATTCCTTACTAACACCTTGGTGTTAAATACATACCGAACTCAACGCGGTAAAACCGGTCCCAAGTACGTACTAGGTACAAAGTAAGAGCCTGCACGAACTCCTCACGACAAAAGAGCAATTAGTATTCCGTTAATTTTTTATTTTTAAATAACTGACTGCAGTGAGTCGTATGGTAAGTAAAACCCTCGAAACTGGACTCCGTCGATTATTAGCTAAATTTTGTAGACCGGAAAATAAATTTTCCACACTGCGTGCGCAAAATTCAATTTTCCGCACGCTTCGCATAAAATGCATAAAATGCATAAAATTCGACCTAACGCGCGTTGTGTTGAAAACTAAAATTCGACACGGAGTTTTCGAAGAAGAAAAACGAAATTGGGAAAAAAAAATTTAAAAAAAACAAAATTTGGACCAAAAAAAGTCAACGATCGATATTAGGTACTTAAAAATGACTTATGACCAGTTACGTAAATATTTTATGGAAATATAGACGAGAGGTGAGTGTCAGGTATTAAACACGACCATCAGGTTCCCCGCATAGCATATATAACTGCAGCATCAGCACAGTATCAGTCGTAGGTAACAACTCAGGTTTATTATTGGCTACTGAATAAGCGCCGATGGGGATCCCGGAAGATCGGATCAGAGTTCTGTCCGACGATTCGTTCGCGTGAAGTGAGTTTAATTGGTATAATAAAGTTTTGAATAGACGCAAGAAGGGATTGAGCCGCAAATCGCGTGGTAAGCATCCGTAACAAACCGACTCTATATTTTGTGATTTACTTTCTTATGACAGCGAATTCATTTTATCATTTTCTGCATGTATATTGTTTTTCGTTTTTTTTTTTTTAATTATTTTATTTTATTTGCACCGTAGAGGAAAATTGTTTTCGACACTGGGTGCGCAAAGTTCGATTTCGCGCACGCTTCGCGTGCATAAAATTCAACTTAACGCGCGTTGTGTTGAAAAATAAAGTTCGATACACGTGTGAAAGATGATTCTCGACTCGTCACACTCGTCCGAGAACCAACACTTTCGCACTAGTATCGAAAAGTACTAATTCAGATCGATTTTCAAAAAATTGACAATTGCAGGGATCTAACCGGATAATAATTTGTATAGTACATTTTCAGCACCGTTATGGAGAAAAAAAAGAGAGAAAAAGAGAAAATGAAAAAAGAACAAACTTGATAAGATGAAATGCCTAGTTCTTCAAAGTAATGATCGAGTAGATAGTCTTTTTACCCCGCGGCTCTTAATCCAAGTTCGAAAATTGTGTGTTTGAACAAGTCGCAATGTTTGAATAGATCTTGTAACTTGACGTGTATATATATATATGTATATAGGTGTATCTCATCCTATACCTTCCGGCAGTAATAATTAATACGAGCAAAACCTCGCGCCACGCCCAAGGAATTGATAATATAATAACGAAACTTTGGTATATATATATATATATACGTGTATATATATGTATATACCTCTATACCTAGATAGGTATATGCAGGTACTTCATGTACCGAGAGTTTTCGGTGAAATTGTTGAATTTGAAACCGACACGTGCAGTTTCACCGAAAACTCTCGGTATATAGTTATTCAATACCGTTGATTGACGAGAAATATTAATAAATTAATAACTCTATTACAATAATGAATAACCATATCCGTGAAAATAATTCAACGAAATATTTACCGTGCGAATAAAGTTTTTTTGGCTATATGTACATTGTATATAGGTATATGTACCTATTATACTCATCCCGCCGAGTGGTCTAGTCAATGGTGAAGTTTTATTGTTTGTGTGTTATTTGCTGGTAGGTAAAGTCTGTAATATCACGTCTTGACCGTGTATAGTAGTTTCATCGCTGGGTATAAGTATTTCGAGTAGAATATCCCTCTCGGCTATTTATAAACAGATAATTGGTCACGGTGGCGTTCCGCTCCTATATACTATAAAGTATAGTACCGGGTTATTTGTTTATTCTCTGAATTTTATTCACCTCGACAGCCTTGAACGTATGATCTAGATTCGCCAGATGACGACGACCGTTATAGGTGGACGAAACTTTACGAACAAATTTTTACACACGCCACAATCGCTTTTTAATCATTTAAATTAATTGGAAGAAACGAACGAAAAAAAAAGCAAAATCAAAAAACTAGCTGTATGCGTGTAGAAAAATTTGCTTCTCCGTTTCTAATATCGTGTGGTTTGTCACTTTGTGTAACAAGATGGATTTATAGAAGCTGTTGATCATTTTTTTACTCCACGTGTATCAAGTGATTCTTTTTTTCATAGATCGTAATCAAGATAAAAATTTGAATATCAGTTAATTTATTTGTTTGAAAAAAGAAGAAAAAAAATGTTAAATCTCATTCGGTATAAAAATCTGATGATAATAAGTAAACCAGAACATAGAACGCGGCTGTTTTGTACAGTGACATAATTCCCTCGTTTATACTGGTTTGCTAAGGTTGTGGCATCTGCATAGGACCAAGAAAGCTATTAAAAACGTAAAAATGTCCCACATGAAAGAGAAGAAGAAAAAAATAAGAAACGGGAAATAACGAGAACAGGTTTACCCCGAATGCCGGAAAGTGTTCGTATAATAATTAGGCATGAATTAAGATTAATCGCCCGTTAATGAGTTCATGCTTTTTATTTTTTCATTTTTTCATCTATTCTTTCTAATGGTAAAACGAAACGCGAAAGAATTAAATGCATGGAAAGAAGTTTGTGTATCAACGAAGCAAGATATGTTCGGGTTGAATCGAGAGAAAATAATAAAATTCGAATCGAATCGAATCGAATCGAATCCTGTTTGTAACGCATATATATACTATACGCTATCGAATCCTCGTTTATATTATAATGCGAAATCGAAATCCTCGGTTAAGAGCCGAGAGGACATCAGATTCGTGAATTTATATACGAATACTTAAAAGAACGACCGCGCAAGGGACAGAAAACACGAGAGTCCACAAGACAGGGAACTGATAAAACTGGAGAACCGAAAGGAACCCCCATAAGGTACGAAAGTACAACTTTATTATACGGGAATAAGGACCTCGCTCCTTTCGGAGAACCGGAGAAAGAATCGAACCTTTTCATCTTTATTATTTTCGATTCGGCCGGGTATAATAGCGCTTTTCGATACTAGGACGAAAGCGGTGATTCTCAGACGAGTGCAGTGAGGTTTTTTCGCCCGAGTGAAAAAATTAAGGGTGATAATCAGAATTCACACGAGTCGAAAATCATCTCTCGCTGCACATGTATAAGACTCTGTTTTTTAACGCAACGCGCGTTGAGTTGAATTTCATGCGGAAAGTTGAACTTTACGCACAGCGTGTTGAAAATATATTATATATTTTATCGATTAACGGTATCTTCGCGACATATCGCGAAAATTATTACCAGATTTTGAGGAATTGACCCTTCCATGGATTGAATTTCTGTTTCTAATTTCGTTTATTAAATTTACGATGCAACCGGTTCAATGAAAATTGAATATTTATCTCGTGGGGTGGGTATCGTGTGTATTCCGAGAATAAGACGTGTGGGTTCTCGCGGTGTTTCGTGACGAGTGTCACGTAAGCCCTTACGCCTGTTAAATTACGGGAAGATCGTATTTTTCGTTTCGGCTAACCCGCATGCAAAGATCCATCCGACCGCCTCCGAGTAAAAACGCGAATAAATAAAAAAAAAAAATGAAAAAAAAAAACGCGGGATAAATATGTGGCTCGGTTTATAAAAAGTATAATAAAGAAATGAGGTGGGGTACGTACGAAGCGATACGATAAATATGGAGGTTGCGTGCCTCGCGAGAGAACACCCTCCTACGAACGAAAAGAAACTGACAAAAATCGCCGCGAGATCCCTGCAGCAGCATGCGAGAGGATTAAGACGCGGAACAAAAAAAAAAAAGAAGAACAGGAATAAATTCAAAAAAAAAATCAAAAGAGAATGAAAAAAAAAGGGTGAAAGAGAAGGAAAGAAGGGAAAGAATCTATCGACAGCACTATCGTATACAACGATGCTGCGGCGCGATCTGTTGATTTAGTTCAGTTTTCGCACGAATGATATTGGAATGGGACAAAGATGTTCTGTTCTGTTCGGATAAAATATATGCTGTGCGATATTTTAAAAAAGTTTCTTTTTTGTCTTTCTTTCTTTTTTTATTTCTTCATCATTTCTTTTCTTTTCATTTGTATAGAAGATAAACGACGTGGTCGCGGTTAATCTTGAGTTAGAAACCGATCCCTGTATATATATATACCCTATGCTCCCGTAGCTGTATAGCAAAACCGCGAAGGGGGCACGCTTTGCTCTTCTTGGATGCGGGGAACGCGTTTTATCGAAATAGAACTATAAATAATAAAGTAAAATATGAATGCGAATAAAAAGAGGAGTAAAAAATGAAATAAAGAGAAAAAGAAAAAGAAAAAGAAAATGAAATAAAAATCGCGGAACATCCTGCGATGAACCTACCAACCGGCCCCTTTGCTCTCTCTCGATCTCTCTCTCTCTCGATCTCTCTCTCTCTCTCAAGCCTTAGGCCGAACTTTATTATTAATCTTCGCTTGTATCCGCTTCGCTTTAGACTCTTACCTACTCTAACTCCCGCGGTTCCCGCCCTTACGGCGAATGCACGTAATGACTATTAATTATCGCACAGACTAAGCGATAACTTATACTATAGAGAATTCGCAATATAAATAACCAACGATATGGCGGGGGGCTATAATGTGTGTAAATCAAAATTTGACTATTAGAAATTTTCGGATGAGAATAAAACGATAAGTTTTTCTTTTTTTTTTCATCAAATTTCCGACTTTTATTTCGCTGATCAAATTAATGAATTAGCAAGGTGTAAAATTTGAATTGATCAATTTCAAAAATCAATGAAATACATACGAAAAATGAAATTTTCCAAACGCAGGTTTTTTTTTTTTTCATACTTCGAGATCTTTACTGACCTGTACTCTCTGTCGATGACGTTCCTGCTTCCTCTGGCGCCTCTCAAGTTCCTCTTTTCGTTCTATGAGCGATCTGATCTCCCCTGTAGGATTCGGCGTCGAAGAATCATCCGCCATATCGTTACTCGAAGGTAACCGCCTAATAACCATCGGCTCGTCTTCATCCTCGCTGTAGCTTTCGACAAGGATTTCCGAATCACTCTAACAAGATGAAAGAAAAAAAAAGAAAAGAAAAAAACAAATATAGTAGGCGCTCGAAAGTGGAAGAAAATAGTACATTATGCAACTAGTGCGTAAAGTGCATTTTTCTTCACGAGTAGTAGTGATCGCAACCGGCGAAGCCGTGAAGAAAAACTCACTTTACGCACTAGTTGCATAATATATTATTTTATTTTGTACCTAGGGAAAAATTGAAAGCATTTTCGAAATAGAAACTCACTTGTTCTGGTGGAGAGCTTGGCGAACTAGCGCTCGAAGTTTCAACGACAGAAACGTACTCGCTATCGCCAGTTTCGCATTTTTGTAATTTAAGTACTGGTGTCTCAAGACCGCAAAGAAATACTTGTCCGAAGAAAAGGATCTTGTGTATCCTCAAACAGACTTGGGCTACTTCCTGCGATAAACGAAAATAGCGGAATTAATAAAGCGAGATATTTTTTTTACGTGGAATTAATACCAAGCATCAAACGCAGCATCAACTCACCATGTCTTCTTCTTTACGGACGAAAATTGGCTCCTGAGGATTAGACATGAGAGGAGTGAACCCTGAAAGCGTGGAATCTTCCGGTAGTCTGACTAGCTCGAGTCCTGAAACACGGAAATTAAGGAATGACAAAAACGTTGGGAATTCGGTGAAAATTTATCCCCAATATAATCATATAAATTAGGGAGACGAAAAATAAGACACGAAAGTCAAGGGACCAGCAATTAAACGATCACCAAAAATCGTAGCATCTTGTAATCAAATTTTCAGACCTTAATGTGTGGGAATGAAGATTGCAGCGATAAATTTCTCTTCGAATCGTCTTTTTGATTGGTCATAACAGAAAACTGTTCAGAAAGTAAGATGCTAGCAGAAAATCAATTGCCAAAAAAGATCGATGAACAATATAGGAAATAAAAGTTGCGAGCTTATACTGGAATGAAGAGATTTCTCTATGTTTCGATTAGAATGTGAAAAGGGCGATTCTTGCGTCAAGTTCTAATCTTTTATATCCAAGGTTTGGTCGATCATATGTGAATAATCCGACCCAACCGAAGGTCAGCCTCTCCGATAGTTCAAGGCGTATATTTCCCGTTTGAAGAATGAAGGAATTAGCGATTAAAAACCGATCGTTGAATACGGTGCCGGTTTCTCATGATTCGTAAAAATTGAGAATGAGCAATTCTCAAACGCGAATGTTAATCGTATGGTAATATGCTCGCGGTTTCCTTGATTAGCCACATTCCGTATAGTTCTTCTGGGATCATGGGTTCGGCTTGAGAAAAAAAAATAGCGATACGTGATAGTTTTTTTTTTTTCACCGCGAGTTCATGTCGCGAAGAGAGAGAGAGAGGGGGGGGGGGGGAGAGGGAAAAAAAATAAGAAATAAGTTGAGGCCGGAGAAAATCTTTTTCGCGAATATCAACACGCCTTGATATTGCATCGGGTGCGCGTTCCGCATAATCTTGCGATTTACACATATGCGAGAGAAGAGAAGTAGCGTTAGTAGGTATACGAGATTTGCAAACGTATCTTTATCGCGCTTTCCTACACCGTAGAATGTATTGTAATAGACTCATTGCTTGTCACGTACCTATACCTATATACCATCGACCAATGCAATTGCAATACTTGGTTCTCTTATATTGCTGGCTGGAGATATGGAAGTAAAAATTAGTTACATTCTTGAAGGGTTTTTAAAATAAACTGGAATGTTTCATACATGTGGGGATAGTTCTACACGTACAATATATACCCTACACACATAACTCGCGCTATTCCGAATCTTAAGTAGATGCAAATTTCTATCAGCGTTGTAATAGGCGCTTCCAATATCACTCTTCGATACCTACCGGTATCAATACGATTGTCGATTACTATACGGACTCGCGGAAAACCCGTAAATGCTATTTAAAACCAATGACGAGCTGAGACTATGTAGCCGTGCAGGAGTGCAATAGTACTTTTCGATACTAGTGCGAAAGTGTTGATTCTCAGACGAGTGTGAAGGTTTTCGATAATCACACGAGTCAAGAATCATCCTTCCCACGTGTATCGACCTTTATTCTTCAACACATCGCGCGTTAAGTTGGATTTTATGCACGCGAAGTGTGCGCAAAATCGAACTTTGCGCACGCGGTGTGGAAAAGCTATATACTCCTAGAAGAAATATTCTATTGATTACATTTTTTCGCGCCTAATGACTTCGATTTCCGTAGAAAAAGTAGCTTCCGCGGGATACAGCTGTCGCATCATATTCATCGAATTTTTAATCGGTACATAGAAGTGGTAAACTTCCGTTTCACTGGAATCTGTATCTCGGTTGAGACGAGTGCTAAAATCTCTCATTCCTAAACCGTAATACAATTAGTAAGACATGCAGGAGATCGCATGATGCATTTGTGTTGAAAAAAATCGCGTGCGAGTTTGGCGAGAGAATGACCATCACAGCCGCATATATTATCGCAATCGAGTAGTAGGTAAGGTATAAAATAAAAACGAAAGAAGAAGGATTAAGAGAAGCGATAGAGGGTATGCAGAATCGAACAAAGCGAGTTCGACGGAATCCTGCCGCAGTAAAATAAAACGTCACGCACTGTTCTCTTATTGCGTCTCGGTTTTTTTTTTTTTATTGTTTGTTCGTTCTTGTTTTTCTCTTCAATTCTTCGGTCGAGAAATCTTGGCGAGAAATGGAAGTGAAGTAAAGATAAGAGGAGAGATGCGAAAGGAAGAGGCGAGAAGAGAGAAGAGAGCAGAGAAGGGATTCGGTAAAGTCGACGAAAGTTACAACGCGTACCTCTTCGCCGATAGTAGGTATACCTAAACGAAAAAAGAAACCCCTCTCAATCTTCCGAAACACAATAACATTCCTTTTCACCGAAGGAGAGCATGTTGCAACCTGGTGGTACTCGTATTATACCTTTTATATCCAATCTATCGTCGTGTCAAAGCATCGGTTCTCGCATATATACGTATAGCAGTAGAGAGTCTGGTAAAGATATACCCGGACTAGGTAGGTAGGTAGGTAGGTAGGTAGGTAGGTGTATACCTTGATCAGAGAAAGAGACAGTGTACTATGAGCTGTGGTATGGTACATAGAACGAAAGGCAACAAATTGGCATTACGGTACGTTAGTTTTCGGTACCGTTACTGTCTTTCTAGTTTCTCAAAAAGACGGAATTACCAATACCAAACTTACTCTATTAAACCGAAAACGTGACCCACGATAGTATCGATGTTATTCTCATTTACACCTCACATAGAGTCGGACACGGACGTATGTGTCAGGGTGCTCCTTAATTTCATCATTTTCGAATATCAATGCTTCCATGGGCCAGGATTACAAATATATACAAAAAAGATTAGCCAAAACCCAATCGAACACGATTTGTCACATTTCGCGGCGTTAATTCTTTTTTCCTCCTATTGCAGTAGGTACTGCTCCGAAAAATCTGAAACTTGGTGCACTCCTTACCTGTAGTGGTAGGTATTTCATAAAAATTCGTCAGATTTTTACCGATATAATTTCCGAAGCTACGTCGCGCCAAAAAAAATTCTCATCTCAAAATTGTGACGAGTAAAATTGTGTCGTTAAAAAATGTGCACATTTTTTCACGTATACCCACTACTGTGGGCAAGAAGTGTGCAGAGTTTCAGATTGTTCGAAGCGATAACGCGATAGGAAGTTGAAAAACAACCCCGAAGTACTAAAAATCGTGGGTTCATTTGAATTTCAAAGTTCAAAGACTTTGGGGCAGTACTTTGAATCGAGATAGGAACCTGGGGTTTTGACTGAATTTTTTTCTGTATATTTGGAGACGTTCTGGTCCATGGGAGCATCGCGATTCGAATATGACCGAGCCAAGGACCACCCTAATATCATGTATACGTTAGCTGGGACAAATGGAATCTCTAAAAATCTCTGATTCTCGAATGTTGGTCGTATTTTGAAAATTCGAGATCGCTGCAGTTGGTTGAAGATATCTCATATACAGTACAAGTTCGGTATAGGTTTACGTGTAGTTCACAACAGTATAGTGAACTACAGTGCGTTATACTCTGGACACATTCACCGTTACGCTACGGCGAGTGTTTCCACCGGAGGTCACGATGCGGCCAAAGACTCCTCATCCTCCTCCTCCTCTTCCTCAACCTCCACGTCGCGTCGGAGCAGGCAAGTAAGCAAGCTAACCAACCAACCAACCAACCAACTAACCAGGTAGAAATATTTCGAAGCTGTTTTAAAACGACTATATAATCGTCAGGAGATCCGCATAGGTATATAATATGTAACATATATGCGTTGAAAAGATTCCGAAAAAAAATTTTCCAATTGGCAATAAAATGAAGCATAAGAATCGAAATCAATTGTTACATGAAGAAGAAGCTATGGGAATAAAAAAAATGTTGCAAAATGTATAATTTCTCATTTTATTTCCCATAGGTTCGATCATTAATTTATAGGATGATAAGATGATTAATTTCCACTCACCTTCGCCGGTGCTGTTACTGGTAAAGGCAGCCTTCTGATGATCCAGTTTGTCCAAAAGGTTGACCATAGTAGCTAATCGGCCCCAAACATCAGCCGGTGGTCTGCAACGAGATGAGAAAAAAAGAATCGTACAAATTCTAGGAGTCGGTGGAGTCCGAAAATCGGCGATTTAGCATTTGGAATGATTTCGGGCGGAAACAATGATCGGAGGAAATCGCAGGACGGAAATGCTGACCATCTACTATTCGCGTTACCGGATCCCGCGACAGATGAATATTTCTATCAATCGATGGGGACCAATCGATCTCGATTCCATTCGCATCGCACGAAGTGATTCTCAGGGCTTGGTGTTTTTCGGATACACATATATGTATGTGTGTGTGTGTGTGCCGAACGACTGCGTGCACCGCTACCAGACGTTCCAGATTAATTCAATTAAATGTCGACAAAGGATATATTTGAGTGCAAAAAATAAGACAGACATTGAGACAGTGAGGGCTTTGCGTGGTCCGTTGATTGAAAACATCCATCATACCACTTACCAGAGATGGATCATAGAGATTTAAATTCAATGGCCCTATTTCGTGGCAAATATTGGCCACATAGGTAGGTATTACATCGAAAGTATAATCGAAGAGTAAATCAACGATTTGCTATATTCATTTGGAGATTGGGTCAGAAAACAGGTATCTCTCTTCTTCTTCTTAAAAAGAAATGAGAAAAAAAGAGAAAAAAAATTGAATTTACACATATGCAAATAGATTAACGTGAATTTGTCATTATTTTTTTAATTTTTGTTATTTTTGTTGATTTTTTTCCTGTGTTAAAACGTGTTGGAACTCTATTTGGATCTTAGCACTCGTTTTGGCTGCTGACCTGAGATCGCTAATGTGCCTAATGTTAATTTCCAGTTAATCTAGCCTCGGTGGTTATACTGATTGTGAGCCTGTTTGAGAATTTAATGACGGTCGTTTATATACCAATAAAAATCCATAGTTTATTTAATATTGAAATTATAACTGAGCCTCGAAAAATTTTATGAAGAAATGATGATATCCGGTGTTTATAGAACCCGGCTAGTTCTCGGAGCGGCAAATCACCTCTTATACCGCTCATGCAATATAATAGAGTTTTATATCCCCCTAGTGTGATGTTCGCTTGTTAAATACAGTTATTCGTTAAAAAAAGAAAAAAGAAAAAAGAAAAAACGCGACCTTGCTTGAACTCACTTGCTCTCATGCTATCAATTATTTGTACAAACAGATAATAATTAAAATATGATTCCAATTAAATTCGACTCGAATTGGATGATGCACGGCTTAATTTTAATCGATACCTATTTTTTCGAAATTTTGAGAAAATGATATCGAAAAAAAGAAGAGTGTGACCTCGTTCGTCGGCAAAATGAGCGATAAGGAATTCAACTCGCGTTGTTTCGATCTCTGATTTGACGGTGCGGAAAATATATTGAAAATATCGATAAGCTATAAAGGCTTAGATGGGTATTGAAGCTCGTACGCATTCATGTTGCAGCTGAGGCAAAAAGTTAGGCGAGAGTCAGTGGCCGTGTGACTTGTAAGCGTGACACGGTTTGTTTCGAGCATTGAACTCGCTGTTTACATATTCTGGCATTTTCACGGTGTAACGCGTCTGTCACGCCTCATCTCGTTGACCGTCTAACTCGCTACCGAAATCCGTATGAACGTTATTTTACCTACTCGATTTCTCTGCTGAAACTGTTCCTCGGCCGACATAAGTAAATTCCCAACATTACCCTATCGACGAAATTAAAATGAAATTACAATGAAATTAAATACGAAGATCCCTCTCGTCTATACTTCGAATGCATGTTTCTATCATCGTTTTCGATTTATCGCCGAAACGTATGCCAGGAAATTTCCAGTCTACGAGTGTCACGTTGGTTAATAGTTTTTACCGGTGCTTAGGCACGTCAATTTCTTAATTGCTCGTTCCGGAGTAAAATTGACGAAAAGGAGAGCTGCTGTTAGCTGGTAGCTGGTGTAACAGTAAACGAGAAAAGAAAATGAGAAAAAGTAGGAACAAAAAGAAGAAGAAGGAGAAAAAATAAATAAAATAATCAACTGGAAAGACAAAACGAATAATAAAGTGGATTTCATTCAGTACCAGCTGAGGCAATTAACTACAAGATTAACAAGATATTGAGGCGAGGTTTAAATAACTTTTCGTTTACAAAGAGCGAGGAACATATACCTACACAGAGAGAGAGAGAGAGAGAGAGAACCTACTCCATGCCCCAGTTTTTTCGTTTTTTCTCTCGACTAAAAATTGACTCTGTAAATCAAGATCTCTCATTAGCACGAAATAATATCACGATAATCACGAATAACCGTCTATAACAAGGCGATGGAAATTTAATCAGATATTACCAGAAGAACCAGCGACTGAGCCGAAACATCGACAAAAAACTATGAACCTGCAGCAGCACACGCTCTACAGCTCTGATTATAATACTCGAATATTGTAAGACTGAAGAGGTGAAATGAAAGAATTGAAAAGAAAAATTAAAAAAAATTATTTCTACACCCTGGGTCCGTGAAATAGGCGATTTTATTTTTAAAAAACTAAAAATTTGGCAAATATCGTACGATAAATTCTTTTCCGCAATTCCACGATCCGGAATTCGCGTGGAAAAAAATTTGCAACTTGATACGGATGCGATACATCCCCGAGAACCTATTTTTCCGAGGTTTGTAAACGCGGTTTGAGACCATGGTATATAAAATGAGTGAAAAAATTTTTTTTTCTTTTCTCAAGCAAAAATATTTGCGGTATTTGATTAACCGCACACACCATGGGGTTAAGGATAAAGACAGGGTCGACTAACGTAAGATGCGCAAGTCGGAGCTGACGGTGACTCATTTACCATGGTATATACATAATTTGAATCACTGCAGCACAAGGCAGTGATACGATGCGCTCGCAGCGCTGATTCGCGTATCAAGAATGCAAAAAGAAGCAACACCATGATCCCTGAAAAAGTTTCCTCGTACAACCCTATACCTACCAGTATATGAGTAAGCCGCAAGGATTCTTCCCAGAAATAATTTAAAAAAGATATACCTATTTAGGTGAGTCACATTTCAATCGACCCTATCATGTATACGATACACACGAAAATTAGCTGCACTCTAATGAGCTGCAAGGTAATTATCCCGCATAATTTCCCATACACCGAAATTCTCAGGATCGTTTAAAACCGAGGTAATTTCATCTGCGAAACACCCTTTTCCCGGTAAAACCTGCAGCAGTTGGGTTTCCCCGACGCAAGATATTTTCCTAAATTTAGAAAATTTTTTGAAGCGTCAAATCGAGGAGTGCATCTCTTCTTCATGAATGGCTCCGTCGAGATGCATAGAAGAGATGGTATAAGTTATTTTATTGCGGGTTATACGATCGACAGAAAATCGTTTTACGATTTTAAAGAGGAGAAGTCAGATGGGTGACAAGCATTACATATTCAACTATTGACCCCAGTCCGTTTGCGATGATATATGCTGTCTGTTAAACGGTACGTATATCTCCCGTTTATGATTTTTCGGTTTATTTGAAAAAGAAGACAGAAGAAAAAGAAAGCATCAAGAGTTACGGTAAACAATAGCCAGGTGTCAATGCCTCGTAAGTGATGAAATACTTTATGGTCGTTTGACCCTTTAAGGTTCAAGTAAAGACGTGAAAAAGAAAAAAAGAAAGAAAGAAAAAAAAGAAATTACCAAAGTCGTTAAGAGACACTTGCATTTCTTATTTATACAAAATTTTCATCTTAAATTTTCGTTCAAGGTTTAAACAGTATCTTATACAATATTTATTTTACAATCATAAGAACAAAAATGAAGACTTGCGAGGTATTTGTCTTCGTCTATATTCATATTGTGTACTCACCCTTTCTCTTTCTCTTTCTCTTTCTCTTTCTCTTTCTCTTTGCTTTACTCAGGACTAAACTCTTATTTAATGCGAGATTCGAAGGCATGAACCTGGACCGATAAATCTACGCAAAATTTTTATCACTAGTTCAAGCGCGCAGTAAGAGACACGTGAATACCAGTATCTAAAAATTTCATTACAGTGACCCAAAAAGGAAAAAAAGTGGAACACTTATAACTTTTACAAGTTATTCGTTCATCCATGGGATAACTTTCTAACTAGTACCTAGCGTGGACCGATTTTAGTGAAATTTTCTAAATAAATGTTCCGAATAATTTCAAATCTTTGAATTTTTTCTTCCTTTTCTTTTCAAATTGATAATCAAAGCTGAACATAACATCTTCTGGGATTTGTAAAATCGCTGCTGTACCAGAGCTGAGCAGTGTGTACTCAGAGGTCTGAACGAATGGATGGATGGACCAGCGGTCGACCATGACCCGCGCAACATGTTTCTATCCCCCTGCTCGGTTACCTCGACGCATACTTTATCTCGACTGTTTATTAGATCCAGGAGGCTAGCTACCTTAGCTTCTGGCTAACCTCTGTCTCGTTCTTTCTTCAGCACGTGAATCCCTCCATTCCGCGGATGTTGAAATCTAAGGATCTCTTCTCCGGGTTGCTGGATGGAGGGAAAACTAGACGATAATTCGTCGAGCGTTGTCGACGTATACACCGGCGACAGAAGTTCAAGTATAAAAGGAAATATATATTCTCATAAAATACTTACTTAGCTATTCCAGAATCTATCCAAGATCTTACTTACGTTATAAGTTCACAACGCAAAACGTGACGCGTTTCGTATATACTATATGATCCATGCAAGTCATTTGCAATTTTCGATTCTAATTAGGGATGCGTGAGTAAAACTGCCTAATTTAATCCAGCTACTAGCTACCCGGTCCGACAGTTTTGTTGGCTTTCATGCAGTCATGGAGGAATTTCGTTACAGCAAGAAAATCGAATCCAATGATCATGAGAGTCGAGATATCGCATCGCGTGATCTATAGATGTACCTGAGAGGCTGGGAGGCCGTCAACGTCAAACTTCGAAGGTCAGGGTGTGAGATAGCGCGGCATGAAAAGGTGCGGGTATATGGGATATGGGAGTAGGTATAGAATAATGAAGAATAACTCACCCAACTCGATAGTCTGTACAAGATGGAGGTGGATTCCATACGGTACTGTGGCACAGCATCCAATCGCACCAGATCTAAAATAAAGGAGGTTTTGACATAGTGTAATTATATTGTAACATATACCGCGGTACGGTTCTCTGTGTATGGGGCATAACCGTAACCGATGATAAAATAAATCCGGTGTATAACAGCGGAGTGTTACATAACTAATAAAGAAAGAGGATCGTAAACCCGTTGAAAAATGATAATACGAAATCCTTGTCGTGCAAAAGACGTCTTGTAGGAAGTCTGGCTTATCGATGATATTTATAGCCAAGACCTTCGTGTAAGCAAATGCAATATCTTACAAAGTACCTCAGACTCATTAAGTTCAATAGTATAGTACGGTGCCAGACGTGATTCTGAGAAAAATCTATCCACTAGAATTTTCAGTCTGACTTGGTTTTCATTTATCTTTCACGATTCGAACTGTTATTCCGCATATGATTCATACGCGGAATAGCATAAACGCGATATTTAGGTAACGCAGTCATATGTGAATGTGGCATGGCGCCGGTGCTGGGCTCCCTCCTCAATGCATGCATTAATCCTGTCAGTTGCATAATGAGATGGTACACTGTGCCTGCTGGACACGAAGCTGAAAGACCGCCTTGACACTGACCACTAACCAGTGACCACTGACCACTGACCAGTGACCACCGGCGGCTAGCGTGGGTGCGACAGCATGTCGTTTCATAAATCCTGTCGGCGTAAACACGCCCAAGCCAGCGACTGAAACGCACTCGAACGAATGAGGGAGAGACTAGAGTGGCTCGTAAACGCGAACAATTTCAGACGAAAGATCGTTTTCTGATAGCTTCAAGCTTCGATCTCCGATTGAAGCCAGGATGAAACGTTGAAGTGTGCATTTTTTTGCAGAAATGATAAATCTGTGCACAGTGTGCGTGTGGACTTATCAATGCGTGGCATTCGGATGGTGTGAGTGAAAGTATACCGATTATCGATTTTACCTTAATGGCAGGTAGTAGAACTTGCATATCCTCGTCAACTATCAGTCTGGGATGTTCAACGCTGTCGAGTTGTGCCCGCAGCAATGAGACACCCCTTTCAAGTATGAGACTGAACATTTGCAAGGATACCACCAGCGCCCTTTCCTGGACTTCGGATCTGTACCCAGGCTCGAGTTGAGGATCTGAAATCAGAAATAAGCGAATAGACATGAGGTCGAAAGAAATCGGTGATAGAAATTCAGGGAAATGATGAAACACCCGGGAATATGGATTGAGGCTTATAGATAAACGACGAAAGGCATTGGGATTGAACTCGGTGGGATAATTGACACCCTCATCGGGTTCACATGGACGAATATTTGAGACGATCAATAGATCCGAGTTGCATCGAATGAAAACCACAATTGAATCAGAATCTCGGCTTCTGGAGTCACGTAATGGTTAGCTCGTCCTCAAAGCATCGAGCCAGGAAACAAAAGTCTGGTCTTACTCGATCCATCAGATCTAGCCAATCCAAGTTAGGGGCAACGATCCGTGACCAATTTTGAGAAGATTATTACATATCGACGATAGAAGAACCTGCACAATCACCATCACCAATGGACGCAAATAGTACGCGATCGATCGCACGAACTCCAGTAGCACTGGTCGAAGTCACGTGTCGTAAATGACGCTGCATGGACCGTGATGTCATTACGTGCGAGAGGCTGAGAGGAACACATCTATGGTATTTGATACCTTTGCCACATCTTCTGAGGTTACCAAAGCAGGATGGCTTCTTTGGAATTCTACGATACGTTTTGTACTAAATGAAAGCTTTAACGAGTATTATGTGTATCATTTACCATAGACTCCAGAATCCCCGAAAAAGATGGCGAACAATTTACGCTGCACGACACCTTGACGAGGAGGAAAAAGTATGCAAATGGATAGAATGGCTAAATTAATTAGCAATTTCCGGGGTGATAGCGGATGATTATCGTCGGTATTTAATCTCTTTAGATGGTTAATAAATCGCTGATGCCGAAAGGATTTCTGCAAGGTAGAGTCGATGGATTGAAAATATAAATAAAGAAGAAAAAGAAAAATGATCGTAACTTAATCGCAAGTTCCACGGAACTTGAGTTAGGTAGGTATATAATAGGCTGCTGGCAGGAAGACGTGTGGCGGTAAATACATAGAAAATGTTGGATACGGAAGCAATCCTCTTGGTATTTCATTATCTCGTATATCTGTCGCTGTTACCACTATAAGCAATCGGACGATACCCTCTTAGGTTGCGTTAGGCTGGGTTAACCGAAGCCAGGTGAAGCTAGGCTGGGTTGAGCTGGGTTATGCCAGGCTGAAACGATGCCTGGACGATCACCGGCCGTTCCTGGCACTTTATGAGGGCGACATTGCGCGGCCTCTTTCATCCACTTGGATACCAGAAGATACGAGAAGATACCGGAAGATGCTGGAAGAT
Source organism: Tenthredo livida (assembly GCA_963992785.1). Taxonomy (NCBI): domain Eukaryota; kingdom Metazoa; phylum Arthropoda; class Insecta; order Hymenoptera; family Tenthredinidae; genus Tenthredo; species Tenthredo livida. The sequence continues at coordinate 11,368,168 of OZ023073.1, forward strand.
ACCACTGCAGAATCGCTGAGGGGACCTTGCGTAAATACTGCACATACCCCTGGCTCGGATAATGCGTCTCTTCCCTTCCCTTCCCTTCCCTCTTCTATCTTTTTTCTATACCCTTTTTCACGGACAATATTCTCTCAGATGCCGATATATCGATGAAAGTTTATTATCGGGAAGCTAGGAGCTGATAATTATTATCGTTCCCATCTTCTAGGTACCGCAGGCATGAATACCCTGACTAGAATCGTTCGCCTTATTTAATAAAGCCTCGAACTTGGGATTCGCGATGTTGAATTGAAATTGTTCGCGCTTGTATATAGCGATTGAGAAACACTGCGGGTACGACCAACTCTCTAGAACAATAGCAATTGTACTTGCAGATGCCTCGGCAGCGCGAAGGGTTGTCGATCATTCCAAAAGCCATTAGTCATTCCTTTGGCCCTCCTTCCGCATCAAATACGAAGAGAATCATTTCATTTAGATAAAAGGGCTGCGCTTCGTGCATGGGGGCAGAGAATAGAAAATACCATCAGAGACCTGGGACAGGATCATTTTCAACACCTGCTTCGACGCCGACGAATCTCTAGCATCACAACTAATACCCCGCGCTCTCCGGGACTCGGGGATCAAATTTTAAATTATGATGTACACCTCGAACCGTTCGTTCTCTTAGAGAGTATAAAACCAGCGTGGATCCTTTTGATTTATAGTCCTGAAGGACAATAATCAGTGTTTATACACCGCGGCTTGGTAGGACATTGGCTTATTTCTCAGCCAGATTCGTACAGAAAAAAGATACGAGCTGGATCAAAGCCTATTCCTGATTCGATTGATTTTGGAAACTAGAAAATCGATCGACGTTTCTTCTCAGCAAAACTGCGTTCCTAGTATCTGCGAATAGCGGGATGAGCAAAGACGTCTCTAGAGATCCTGGAGGAGGTTTCAAATCGATCCCTTGACAGACACACTCCTTCGGGATAAGCTCTCCTGCCCTTACTGCCTCGTCGAGTATAATCAGCAGAAAATTAGCCGTTACTGTGAGAGCTTTTGCTCTGCAATTTGCAGGGGTAGTCTGTTACACCGCCCGTGTTTCCGACTCTGGGCTCTTTAAGCCCTCCGTGAAGTTTAACGAAGTCAGGATTGGTCAGCCTCTCATTTTCCACGTCGAGTTTGAGTCAATTAAGCGAAATGAAACTGCGCAGGAGGGGAATAATCGAGTTACCTTCATGCAGCTCGGGAAACTTGACGAAAGTATCGATTCAATCGAAATGGTGTTATTTACAAAAGCCGTGATGAAGCTGCAGGCGGGGAAATAAAACGTCGACGATATACTCGGACTGGTCAGAAAACCAGACAAGCCGGCTCTTAATTATTGCCCGATACGTCAACGCGGTTAACGCGCAAGAGGCGAAAAGGACTTTGAAAGTTATCAACACGCCCCCTGTCAATAACAACGGGCCTTAAGTCTCACATGCTTATTACCAGCCCGGTCATCAATATTCGTTATTCGATATTCTCGACTGTCGCTTTCGTCTATTCATCCCCACACTGGTTGCAGCCTCCAATAGAACGAACAATGTCCGAACTAGTTCAAAGTCGAAAAGGCCGTTAGGCTAGTCCCTCGTCTGTTTCGGGTCTATAATAATTGATTCCTCATCCAGACTTCACCAGCTGTTCCGAAATCTCGTGAACCACTCATCAGCCCGTAACGAAGAGCCGGGATTCCATAAAATAGAAATTCGCTATCGACGGTATACCGATAAGTCATAACGGTGCAAAAATTGGCCATTAATCGTCGAGATAAGGCATTGACCAGTCGAAGCTCCGTCGACAGGTTTGAAAGGGATTAAATATCGCACCGGTATTTATAAGAATGGAAACTGAGGAGCAAATTGAACAGGATAATTAGACGCCATAACTACTAACGAGATTTAATCTATCCTTGCCCAACGTACCTATCCGAACTCAATAGATTCCATTTCAGGGCCTTCCGTCTTACGCCCAGTGCTATAGTTATAATAGCATAGTTAGTGGTTGGGTACACGCGCGTAGTTAGGCAAACGGCCCCACTAGCTAACTAGTTTGATTTGATTATAATTGAGCTTCGATAGAACCGATTTTCATCTTTGTTGTACAGACGTATGTGTATGTATAATAGCAGGTATATTCCATAACGATTCAGTCGAGAGAATTGCAGATTACGGATTTGGCTCGTCATGTTACATCCGTCATGAGAAGGCTTTTATTTTTGCGATATAATTTCAGGCGGAAATTCGCACCGATCAGTTATGCGCAAATATGTACATAGCGGATCGTAGACTGGGTTGCAAAAAATTGAATGACCGTGCAGCACGGCTGGAATTCTTCGGGGATTATTTTATTTTTATTTCTATGTTCCTGAGAAAGAGTTCAAAAGACCCATGTTTGATACAGGAAGAGAATCGCGAGACGAGAGGGTGAAAGGAATCCGTGTAACGGACGCACAAGGTCGTATCTAATATTGCTGTGGTAATTTGATGGTGTGTAACCGATGATTAGATGAAATGATAGCACCATGTATGAGACACATTGTGTAAAGCCATAGGATTTCGACCAGTGAAAGAGTGAGGTCTAAATCTTATAATAAGATTCACTCTCGGCTATGAGATGTGGGCTGATACACCTGGAAGTTAAAGATTGAGTATCGAGCCGCCAAAGAGAATCATTGACGGTTTCGCCGTAGTTTAGTTAATCCTATGAAATTGTTCACCTCTCATCTGAGGCATTCAATATTCGTGCGAGAATAACGACCGAAGGCGTCTCGCCTGTTCCCTCGCGAGAGCAGATATTTTCGTAATAATTTCGTGTAGTACGTGAAAAAATTCCTAGCCGAGTCTCATCTCTAGTCGTCCGCAGGCATATAGTTGGATCTCAGGCGGCTCTGATGGGTAATAAGATTATACTGTTATAATAACACAAAACTGAACATACAGTTATCAAAATTACGATTGTGAAACCAGGAAGGCGATGATGCGTGTGGCAATCGAGACGCACGCGGCTAATCACGACAGATGCTGCCTGGCTGGATGGCTTCTGCTACTCCTCCTGCTTGATACCCACCAAACCCAGCGCACTTTCACCATAATTGTCCATAGGCCAAGTACCCTAGCCTGGTGCAAGCACCGCGTCGAATTCAACTCTCGTAGGGATACAGAGAGAGAGAGAGAGAGAGAGAGAGAGAGAGAGCAAAGTCCAATTACTTTTTCCAAGGTTGTCAAATTAACCTTGCACTCGTGAATAGACGCAATCTCGCAGCGTATGTATATGAGTTTCCCTTGAAACCGAAGAGTGGCTAAGCGTACGTGAATATGTACACATCACATGGAGCTGGTCAGACAGCAGCTTACTCAGGCTACCTTCGCCTTCGACGGAGTTGGTTTTCCTTTATTTTTCACCGTCCTATACAAAGTTCTGCAACTCGCTGGACTGGCTAGGCCTGGCGCGATTCATTCAACCAGTCGTACCTATATACTAGTCAAGTATTCCCCTCGTAGTTTCTAAGCTTACAATCAGTGCTTGTAAGACGGTCAAGTCACCGTACCTTAGATTTGCATAATCGCATCAAGATAGGCGTATAGTAGCTAATTCCGTTTTGCATCTCGCTGTACTTTGGCCCTCTATGGCTGTACCACGCTGGATGCTGCTCTCTTCGCATGGTTTTAGATCTGCTGCAGTCCATTCCGCTCCTCGAACACACTCTGCACGACGTTATCCATTTATACTAAATTTCCCATCATCCGAGGATGATCATCTACAACGACGAACTTCCACGTTCGTTCAAAGATTCACGGGAAATATACTCGGCGAAAGATACTAGCAATCGTTAGTTGCGGTTATCCCCGGAATAGAATTACACTACGGTTCCCAAATAGTTATGGCTTTTGAAGTACCTAAGCTCTGCAGACTTGTTACTCGGTATAATTTACACGGGATAAAATTCTCATCGGTTTATACTGCAGCATAACTGGTCTTGCACTCAATCGCAATAAATTCTTGGAGAGCTTGGTTTTCCGCGGTATTACGCGTCATGATCACCTCGTAATGCCGGGAGTTACCTTACAATCACGTCATAGCGTCAAGGCGAGAAACACTCTTGGAAATCCCATTTTCACTCTCAGATTGCTCCAAGACCTTTCGAGCCCGCCGTTTAGGGTGTCGAGTACTATGACCCAACACCATCAATGACTTCTAAAGATTCCCTTTCTATCCAACAAAATATGACTCGATTGATTTGAAGAGGTTGAAATAGAAGCGTTGCATCATTTTCAGGTCGACCATGGAGCCATGGATTGTCCATGGTGCAAGGTCTAGGCGATAAATACGAAATGAAGACGAGACATTGGATAAACGTAAATCTGAAATAAGACTTCGATATCTTTCAATGGAAGATTAGCTGCCAGAAATCTGTGAATGGACTTCTCTGGTATGACTATAGTTGTATGAAGTACCTAGTAGAAGAATGTGCGAAAAAAGTTGTTGCAGTTGAGCGATTTAGTGAGATTCCGCACTTCTCAAAAAGCAGTGAAAAATTACTGAGTTCAAGTGAGGTCGGTCCCCTTCAACTATCAACGATTCTACAGAAGATCCTCGAGAGTCACGGTCCACCACACTCCGAAGGAAAAGTTCGGAGGACGTACTCTTCCGAGTAAATCTAGCCCGGTCTAGCTGGCGCAACCACGTCCGCGGTCCATGGTCCATGGTCCATGGTCCATGGTCGACGACGCCTTCGCAGGTCTTATCTCGGACTGATGTAGCCCAGAGAAGTCCACTCTCTAATGAACCTTCCCTCGTTTCAAGGACCAAGCTTCCTTGCAATTTGCCTATCACCAGGTCGTCAGCAGCTATTTCTACGACACCAGGCCGCGTCCGCGTATCTCCTCTCTTCATCTGACCACCGCGCAAATGAGTCACGAACTCTACGGACTCCGAGAATCTCGCCGTAACCGGGAGGCGAGAGTCGGGCTCAACGTACGGCCTTGGCAAGGCCTCGCGAGGTCGCCGACGCGGTCCTACACTTCTCTCGACACGCTCAGTGCTGAAGGAGTCACTTCCAACTCACAACCGAACTTAACCGACCAAGAAGTCATCAGCACGCAATGACTGACATGACTTTTTTACGCAATATATATATTTTCAACCACCATAGGCTCTAGCGCAAGTCTTTCATTTATTCCCTCAGATTGCGGAGGACATTCTAGCTGCACTTTCTCATCCTAGATAAGAAATCATGTGAAACAAACACACGAATCGAGCAAAAATATGTAGCTACTCGCAAACAATTTCATTTCAGGTTTAATTATACCCGGGTGTAAGTTTATTGCTAGTAAGAAGCGACCGATGGTCAACCGTGGCGTCACGCCACAGTGCACCTCCTGCACGAGGTCCAGCACGCCATCCTTGCCCAGTGAATCTGGTCGAGCTGAGTCGAGGAAAGAAACGTAGAAGACATGTAGGTAGATGCGTGGTTCATGGGACACATAAAAAAGGGGAATTCTCTAGTGACCGAATGTGATCGGAAAAAAAAAAAAAAAAGAAAAACCGTCCAACACCTTCGAGAAGATGAAATATCATTTTTTCTTTTTACGCCAAGTGCTTCGGTGAGAGGATTAGCTCGAAGACGATACGTCAACCATGTAACCACGAGCAGGTAATCTTGGCGGTGCTAAAACTAAACTTTTTATCTAATTATCTGCACACGGAGCTTTGTCCTGCCACGGTACAACGTACAGGGTGTTGCTGCGCTGTTTCTCAGCAATAGGTACTAACGCGGTTTCAGAATAGAAATCAAAAGCTGAAGAGACCTGCGGTCGTTCAAGGAATTGTAAATTACACCCTGCAGGCTCGATGTGCTCTGGGATTTTTTTATACGCGTACAATTCTTTCTTCGAAACGTTTCTGCTCAACTAGAGACGATGCGGGGTGGAGGTTTTGAGACGAGACACCCTGTATGCATCGCACAGTAATTCATGTAGGTAAGTATCTACGCTTGGGCTCCTTGGCCCGCTTTATCTTCAACTTTTGCGTTCGAGGAAGAACGACTTTATGAGAGAGTTGACTGGTGAAACGCGTGAAATATCGCCGGCTGATTACGGGGTGCGAGCTACAAGGCGTCGGGACGAACTCGAAGCGACGCGCGGTAGAACAATTTTCAACAATTTTTCACCCGCCATTCGCTCGCCTGTCGCACGGGTTTACTGCCATTATTATATCCACCGTGTAGAGAGGAAGAGGATGAAAGAGGATGAAAGAGGAAGAGGAGAGGAAGAGGAGGATTTGACGAAAAACATTCTTACGATTTTAATATCAACATGTAGACGCGTATTATAAATAATTACACCGTAATTATTTAACGTTGATTAGTCAGAATTCACTGCATTAAAGGAAAATCTATAATATTGATAGGCACGTGGTTGCCGGTTGCTGTGAACTAAAGTGACGACGGATTTAGAAACTGAGTCAATTTTACAGCTATGTAAAAGCAGTAAAGTATAGTATTAGCCCGATATTACGAGGAAATTACTACACCGATCACATCATGCATACATTACCGAAGGCCTTATACCGGCGCGTCGGCAACCGATTTACGGTTATTGAGAAACAGGCGGAAAATTAATCGACTTGATGAAATGAGAAGACCAGAACCGCGGGAGATGGACGCGACTATCAAACTTCATTTCGTTTTAGTAATTACAAGTTCATCGGACTAGAAATATACTTGGACAGAGCCGAAAATTTGATCGTTTGTGACAGGACTCAAAATCGGGATGCACGGTTCTCCTGTTCAGATGCATTCGATGTAACATCATGAAGGGGAGGAACGCCGTGAAAATTGTTATGGGGCCGAGAGTAATGGCGCTGCAAAATTTTGCTATCCTCAGGCTCTCCGGCTATCCTCTATCGATTGAACCACTGAAATTAGACGTCGCAAGAAATTTGTAGGAAAAATTTTTGACGAAGAAAAATAAGATCGCCTGTATGTTAGTGCAGGTTGGCAGTAGGTAGCGGTAGAAGGCAGGCCGATCTCTTTCAACACCTGATAGTTGTTCCAAGTTTTTTCATCGAATATCTGTAGCCCCTTCATCCGTTGAGGATAAGAGAAGACCAGATTCTGTTTCGAGCTCTGCCGCGAGTTCAATATAAATGAAACTGGTCTGACTCGTATTAATTAACTTTTCTGTAGTAACGAAGAGAACCGATTCCGCCGCGTCATAAAACGGCAATAAAAGTAACTTTACTTCACTCCACTTCACTTCACTTCGCTTCACTTCGCTTTGCCCCGAAATTCGTTGTCGCAATTCAGATCCAAGTTCAGTGGGAAATTAGCGAAATTCCCAGCCCGCAAATGCGCTTAGTTCGCAATTCGATATTTATTGGTTTCGGCAAAATTGATGGAGCTGGGCGCTGCAGAGCGCGTATGGCTACGCAATTCGCAATTCCGATCTGAAAAATATCGGCCGTCATTTTCGAACCGTTACAAACGTTCGACGATAATTAAGGCAATTTAACTAAATTAATGGCCCTCACCTATGACTCTCGCGCTATTAATTACACGCTGTAATTCCCCGTGCTGCAGCAGGCAAATATACGGATAAAATAAATCGAGTACATGTCGTCTTCGCGTTATTTCTCTGCGTTGTAAATTTTCTACCATAGTATAATGTATCAATTATTCAAAGATAAATAGTAGGTATATAACGGCCGCGTCTTCTTTCGATAAATTTTTCAACTTTGTTTATTCATTTCTTGCCATCCTCGTAATAGTAGGCACCTCCTATATCCGATAATCCGAGCTCACGGAATCCTCCAGATAAGGGCGTAAGCGGGATTTTTACAACCCTAGAGAATTTTCTCCCGGAGATGAAATTTATGGTCTTTGAAGCTCGGCGAACGCAATAAACGATCCATTCGGCGGGTAAGAAATAAAAAGAATGGGGAAAAAAAAAAAATACGGAACCGGACGACGCGATAAAGCGGGAGACGATGAAGAAAAACGGGAAGCGAGCTGCTGCTGCTGCTGCTGCAGCAGTGTCTCTTCAAGGATGTAATTCAATTCTTGGAATTTCTGCACGAACGAATCTATACGCCGCGATGATGAAGGTCTGCGCCGTGTCTCTTAGCTTTACGAAATTACGAATGCGATGGATATAAAATATCGTCCGCGGATTTACACTTTGCAAATTGAACCCTAGCTGCAGCACAATCGATATAATCCATCAACCTCCGTTTTCAACATATTGCATAAAAAGTGTTTATCCTGTCAGGAACAAAAATTGAATTCTTTTTTTTCCGTGACGTAGCTATGAGCATTTTTATAATTTAGACAAAACGCGGAGATTACTGCCTTAAAAAAAGCGCGGTGTACCTAATTAAAAAGCGAAAAAAGTCTGAGCAATTGATACAATCTCTGAGAGCAACAGATTCGATATTTCTATGTCATACACCTACAGTCTTTGCGTAATTAAATGTAGAAATGAATAACCGCCTCCTTTGGCTTCTATAACGATCTTCCGACACCTGAGATAGCCGAGATTCTCGTTAATTAGAATGAGGTGGAATCAGTTGTTAGAATACTAAATCTTGATACTTATATACAATTCGTTCTGTAAAAACGACGACAAACAGACCCATGTGTGACGGTGTATAGGTAAAGTGCGTGATTATTCTTGATATAAATTTACGTAATAAATAATCGTTATGTAAATTGTCGGTCTGTTGTTGATGTAGTCTACCTATAGTAGTAGTAGAATGATATTACGAGGGGCAGAAACATCGCTCATGCATATTTATAAGAGATGAATGAAGTGAGGCAAAATCTTTCAGCTCTCCTGCTGCAGGGACGATCACTTTCACAATATACCAACTATCCGCGACAAACGTTAATGAAAGTAACTATATCTCTGTTATTAATGAGCGCATTAAAACGATCGGTAATCAAAAATCGGGCAAATTCATTCGCTCAAACTTATTTTCAATAAATTCCAATGAGTCCGACTCCGACTGCATCTAGTGTCCATAAGTCGTTAAAACGACGGCAGATCAACTCCTCGCAAAAGGTATTTGTAATTATTCGCTTCTTCGCTGCAGGAAGTCGTATCTTAACGGTCGTAAAAGAGCTCGCGGTATTTGCCTGAAGGTAAGCTCATGCAAAGTACAAAGCTGAATGCATAACCGTTTATGCAGAAGTGTCACTAGACCTAACGACGACTGCGGGTACGGCTGATAAAAATTTCGAAAGAATTTACAAGCTAATTTTCATCGCTAATTTGCGACGACGGTATTCAAAGATCAGCTTTTGCCTTGGACTCGGTGAAGATGCGTAGTTCAAATGATGATGCTGCAGGTGAAAATCGGAGTCGAAATAAAGCTCGAACGTTCGTGAACAACTAGGTGGCTAAGAGTTACGGCTTGTTTCAAAATGGTCGAGGGGTTATTCAGCATGGAACAGAATAGAAGAACAAAGCGAGTCGCCGAGATGAAAAGAGGCGAGTGTGTCAAGAGGGAGAGAAATAGTTAAATAGTAAAGGAGTTAAATAGCGCGCATACGTATGCGTATGTGTATTCCAAGATCGCGAAATGCCACACTCTTCCGTTGTTCCTGCAGCAACAAGCAGAGAGGCAGAACTGCCCGAAGCAATTCTGCAGGAGCTGCCTCTAGTCTGTTCGCTGAAGGGTTATTTTAAACGTACCTTAATTGTTTCAAACACACACGTACAACATACATGCAAACACTCACCCGTTACAAAACTCTCTTTCGTAAAATGCTATTAACTCAACGCCAAGTTCTTTGCCTCAAGTAAGTTGAATGCCCTCGCCACCTGTGGTACCTACGTACCTAGGTACTTTCAGTATACGCGGAATTGTGCATAGTTTAAAGTCGAGAGTGCAACTCTGACGAGATCAGTCTTAGTTCATGGTTCGAAATCCGCGATGAGAAAAGAAAACAAAGTCTGTTTTCCAACGGATAGACGAATGCGTTCACCTCCGATGAACGTTCTGTCGTCTGGCTACACTGATAAGTCTTGTAGACGTTGGGATCCTTCGGGATTATGGTGGATCCAGGTTGTCGAGAAGTACAGCAGTGCAGCCCGAGGAGTTGACGTTATCGTGATTCCCACACGGAAACATATAGGGACATGTTGGACGGGTGACAATACAAAGATAACACGAAGTAGCTTGTAACTCGTGCGTATGACACGTTTGATCAAAGATAGAGCTTTCACCATGAAGACATGTTAATATCTCGAGTAACTCCTCCACGAGCGTATAGTACACCCACGCAGTCGATTCGTCGCAGCACTCTATTTGCATAACAGCATCGTGTAGTTGCCCATTTCACTGAACGAGCTAAACCACGAGAATACGGTTCAGATCCTGAAGAACGATCATTGTTATTTAAATGAGGATGATGAGAGTCATTCGATTCCAGCGGCTATTCGCATCAGCTTAGACCCTAGGCGACAGCTGGAATTCTGGAGTAGATGATACGAATTGAAATTCTAGCAGGTAGCTATAAGAAATTTTCATCGAGTTCAGTCTTAGTCCCTGCATCTCACTTGAGATGATTTCGAGTCACGTTAAACGAGTTTCACTGAATTTCTTGATGATCTTGAAGACCTTTGCCGGCTTCATATGACTTCGAGTGTCTTCGGACGACAGTGACAGTTTCAAATGGCTTTTCAGAGACTCTAAACTACTTTGGATGACTTTCGACGACTCCGTAAGACACTATTTATGCAGCTAGTTCAAATATCAGTGCTTTCATTTTTCGGTATTTCAAGATCTGAACAGCCCATCACATCGTTTATATGAAACAATGACGAGGAATGGATTGTTCTCTTGGAGAACTGACTTAACAGTACATACCGACTGATGTAAGTTCACCGCTTCAAACATGTAACATTATATTCCCATAAGATATACAAGTGTAGATAAGCTCTGAGCACGATGAGTGATTCGTGTCAAGCATAGGATCATTCTTTATCATGTCGCGTTCTCTCCTCCTTTAAAATCTTGTATTACTTTCATCGTCGTCATTTTTCTTCCATCTTCTTTTCTTCGTATTTTCTTCATTCACATTTCTATGTATAGAATAACCTCAAGTTGTTTTTAAAATATTTACAAATTGTTGTAGTAAATAGTTTGATATAAGTTATAAAAATCATTTATTCAGATAAACGAATATGGATTGAAATCAGTCATCCAGTCAACGATATAAATAAAATACAATATTGCACATCGTCCAATGCTTGGGAGCACGACCGCCCTGCTAGAAGGCTTATTACTCAGTGCCCAGTCTTTGTGATTGGGGCCGATGATCTAGCCCCGAATGTTTATGTCTCCGGTTCGCCATATTGTTTATATTCCATTCCTAAACATCCAGAGTGCCGCTGCTCTGCCATGGAATGAATAGGGCTCTGGGACATTTATACAGGCTCATGCAACGCCACGAAAATATTCTCTTCATTGTAATGATTGTATTTGAGAAAATGAATAACTCCTTGGCTCTTTTGATCAGTAAATGATAATTGGTATAGCATATATATCTACGGTATGATATGAGACTGATTTACATAGTGAGAAATCTTATTACAAGTATATACTACTCAATGGTATTGGAAACGCAATGGAAAATTAAATACAGCTTCAGCTCTTCCACCAGTTATAAATCCCGGACTATTTAATTCCAATCGTAAATTTGACCGGGTATACGGTAGGTACGTCTTTCAAATTCCAGTGTAGTAATCAAAGGTTCGTTAATTTGCAAATTAGTATTTTCTCATCGCGTTCGAAAAGCCCGCAAGTTTAACCCGTTTACAAACGAGGTCGTAAACAAGGTATCGAACTGCTCTGCAGATATTAATTGATCAATTAACCGGCACATACGACTAATCGGCGAATAGCTAGCTGCGATATTGATCACGTTTCATGTAATTCGCATACGTTAGAATTTCCGAATTAAAAAATCAATGAAAGCGCCGTTAAATCGGTCCCAGAAAAATCTCAAACATCTCGCAGTCGCCGATGTAATCGTATCGGATAATTTCGCCGTTTTATTCCATCAAAGTATATTCTAATTGACGTATTAACACTGAGCAGAATAAATCAACGAGTAGTTGGTTCGCTGAATAACTGCAGAGCTTCTGTGCAGAGAGAGGTATGTGTTGGCTTGGTTGTATGTTAATGATTTCGCATAACAAACGCGACGTCCTATAGGTACGTGATCGTAATTAATTCGCTAATGACATCGGGGTAATTATTCCTTTGTTAATTAACACCTCGGTAGCATTAAAATTCAAGAACGATACAAATCGATAAAGGATATACAAATTACTTGAATAATGCGTACAAGTACCCGTCTCTAAACCGAATCGCAATAACCATTTGAAAATCAATCAGCAAAAGCTATAATTATCACAGATATTAAACCCGGAGCTCACTCGATACTCGGAATATACAATGCGTATGTAGACACGTACGAATGTATTTTGCTCGACGTTATTCCTCGGATTATATTGCGCCGATCGATCGGACAACCACATTTGTTCTCATTTATATAATCGAACAAGTATATCGTTATACCTACAGCAAAGTGGTTTTAGTCGAGGTTTTATTAAGAGCTAAAGAGCATAGAGAGTCTCATACGAGGGAACAGAAACTGCTAAATACCCGATCGTCGAGAAGTGCAGTACCTACAGCTACTCGCCTATATTCTCCAGGTATAAGGAATTGGATTACATATTTTATCAAAGTATTTAACGCACATGTTTCTCACAGGATTACTACGAGTTTAAACGATCGAATGAATGCCCTCGTTAAGGAATCTACTCGAACCACATTAACTAAGGGTATAACGATATTTATCACGTTTAATGAAACCCTTAGCTTAGCAAACAGACATATCGCTAAATTTCCTCGCCTTGATTTGCAGTCTGAAATCCCACGTCGGAATAGAAATTTATTCCAGTTTCACCCTCCGAAACCTCGATCCCTTAGTTTTGCCAGAAATATAATTCCGTTTTATTAGAATGACGTTCTATGTGCAGTGGATTCAGAAGTGTGAGTCAGAATTACCGTTTGCACTTGAAATTCTGATTACCGTCTCTGCATCTTAATAAATTTTCAAAATTCTATAACTTTCAACCCGAAACGTCAAAATTCTAGTTCGCGCCTGAACTAGCTCAAAACAAACACAACTCCAACTCTAAGATGCTCATCAGAATTTCATTACATGCACAATCCAACTTGACTCCAACCAGAATAAATCTTTTAGGGAGAATCTTGCTTTTCCTCATTAGTTTCCTAGATTTTACATGCAAATTACGGACATCAGTACCCAAAGCTTCCGTCTTCCGACGCAATACTCGTAAAGGCGCTTTCTCCACCCCGATTCCCAAAAAGGCATCAGCGTGGGTAGCTGCGATCTCTGCAGACTATTTCTGTTCGACGTCGAAGTTGCCCATACCAACTCTCAGCATCCCATCCTGGACCGCTTGGTTGGTCTTGGCTATGGCTTTGGCTGTGGCTGTGGCTATGGCTGGGATGTGGATGTGGATGCGCATGTGCATGTGCATGTGGATGTGGATGTGGATGTGGATGTGTGGCTGTTCGTTAACCCGACCTTCGCAAGGTCACAGCGAGCAGAAAAAGGGAGATGAAGAAGGTAGAGAGGAGCGGTGAGAGGAGTATATGGTATAGGGAAAGGGGTAAGGGGAAGGGGGGTCTAATCAACGCTCCGCGTCATGCTCCAGAGAGCACCAAGCGGAAAGATTCTTCTCCTGTAGGTAAAGCCTATGTATTTGCTCTTATAGTACCTCTTGCGTGAGCGTGCGCATTCGAGATTTCTATGACGCAAGCAAGCCAAGCCAAGCCAAGCCAAGCCAAGCCAAGCCAAGTCAAGCCAAGCCATACCAGCGCGAAGAAGACCGCTCGAAATTGCTCGATCTCACCGAAAACACGGAGATTCTTAGAACTGAGGTGTGCAAGGGATCGATATAACCATTTTTACCGGCGGGGATACACACTGCCATCGACCAAATTTTAGATAATATCATTTCTGAGGTGGAGAAGGTCGGTATGACGACAAGCCGAAGTCCTATTCACGTAGGAATTGGTTAATTAGGAAAAAAAAAACGTAACAATTTTCGTCAAAAATTAGACAAAAACTCTGCTGGGTCCACGCCAAGCAGTATATTGGACATTGCAGTTGCAGGATTAAAATTTGCCATTTAAAAGTTTTATGCAATTAGTTTCTGATCGCAATCTCCGAGTACCGACCTAGGTGGCTCCGATATGAGACAGTCACCTATATCCTCGAGTTGTTTGTCTGCGAAAATATTTATACCTGGACAGACGAATGCGCAGCGGGATAAGAGCGAAAAAATAACCGGCTATGATTCCATGAATGCAATTTCATACACCCAATTATTGTCGAAATGAATCGGATCCTAGATGACCCAGCAGTCCTCGAGCAAATATATGTTTGAGATGAGAAATGGAATTCCTGAAAGACCATTAAAATCTTTTAGCGAAGTAATACGTAGTGCGTTACAGGCATATTTAAGATCACCGCACCGGTAACTCATACTTCGCTAAGTTAAATCCGAAGCGATCATATCTCTGGTATTTTGCGAATTGATTTCAGTTTTATGCACATCAAATTTTGGCACAAAGTCATTTTTTTATTTATTTTTTTTCGACTACACGTAATTAGTTTTGGCAAGAAATTTACTGAAAAAGCTTTTATCGACCCGTACCCTCGAATGGCAAAAACGTTGGTTCCATGGTTTTTAGAGACGATCAATTGTAGTTAAATATCAATAATTTCAAGAGTTGAATTCATAATAAATTGGAGATATAAATTCGTTGAATTCAATACACGATCTTGATGAAATTTGGCAAAAAACCATGGAGTACAATAAAATGCCATTAAAAATTATTGAAAGTCTTTAAGTTTTTTGCTCATGCAGGAGGATCGGCTGAGATATTGAATTAAGAAGTTTGAAGTGAATCTTCGCCAAAAAAAGTAACGACCGACCTGTAAAAAATCAATATATTGCGAATTCACGGTAGGAGGCGTTTATGATGATTAATATAATTATGAGATTAGTAAAAACTGCAGCCTCGGACATACCTACAAAATTTTTACCGTATAAAGTTATAACTTTGTAAAAAAAAAAAAAAAAAAAAAAAAAAAATACGGGTGATTCCATAGTTCACAGTATACAGTCATTTTTAAAACACCATAACGTCGAATCGTTCATCGAGACTTTGTCAAATTTGAAAGGAATGATATTCGATGAATTTAATTGACGCGAATGATGTCTTATATCATACTCTTTGGGTCCCTTTCCGTACTTTGTCGTCGATGTTGTATTCGCGTAGCGTGTGTCGCGGGACGAAATGTCGAAGGAGACATTAATGAGTACGACGGCGTAGTGAATCTGTGGAAAATGATGGCGAAATACATGTAAGCTCATTGGGCAAGGGGGCAACAAGAGCAGCGACTGCAGCATCACGCGAGAACGTTGGACCGGGAGAATCGCAGGAGAGCGCGGAACACGCAACGTAAGATGTAAGGGATTTACGCGCGAATACGTGGGCGCACCACGCGCCGCGCAAAAGACACGGTTTTAAAAATCTGTTGTGGTCGGCCTTGCCCTCGCCAACCGGCCCACCTCAAGGCCACGGGCTCTCGGCGCATTGCACCCGTTTTCTCTCTAATATACTGCAGCTCGAAGAGGTCTTGTTGCCCGAGCTGCTCCCGCTTTGCCCGCTTTGCCCGCTCTCTATACATACGTCCAGGACGTTACCCCGGCATATAGATATACCTATAAGCCCGCGAAGGATCGACGCTATAAATATCTACGTCAACCATTGAAAACTGGAATACGAACGTCTTGGACATATTTAAACATAAACCTCTGCCTCACTCAAGCGAATATAAAAGAAAATTTTATAGACTCGAAGAAGAAGAAGAAGAAGAAGAAGGCTCTCTTCGAATAAAATCGAAAATATCCTGAATTTTTATTTTTTCACTTCCTTCCGAAAAGAGTCGAAAATCTATCACGATTCTATTGAAGATGCGACAAATTTCAAACGATGTCAGTTTTTACGCAATTCTGTTGCGAAGCATTCTTGGACTGCCTCTTACTGCACCTCTGTGACAAATTTCAAATTAATCGGTTCACTCGCTGGATGTTGGGACTCTTTTTACTCTTGCAACTGCCATGTGCAGAGTCTCACTAAAAACGTGATCCCTGCAGGTACAGAAGACTTTTACGAATTGCAATATCGAAGGATATGGGTAGAAGAAGAAGTACACCGTGGAACTAAAACAACTCAAAACATCGTCTTCGTCAGAAAAAATCGCCATGAACACGGTCAAAGATTATTATGCTACGCAAAACCGAATTTGATTGTAACAATCCATGAGGGCACACTTTCTCCGACTTCGTTTCATTCGAATTTGTTCGCGAATATGAGCCCACAAGTAGCTCTGAAGTCCAGAAAATGTCGAAGGATCTGACTAGAAGAGGTAAAACACCGAAATATCGTCTTCATGGTAAAAATTCGCCATGAACACAGTCAAAGAGTGGGTATTATCCTACACAAAAGGTAAATTGAGTGTGAAGGTCCATGAAGAAGCACACCTTGTCTTTGTTCATTTTATTCAAATTTGTTCATTGATATGTGCCTATGAATAATGCATGATCCCATCAACGGACACAACGATCACCAAGTGACACATCATGCTCACGGCAACTTCCAACGACAAGAATCACTTTGCATGTTCATATTGTCGGATCATCACCTTGTCTAGTTACAATTATTTTCAATTTGGATGAAGATTTGGAACTTTTGATGCACGCTTTCGCCATAGAAATTAGGTGTAAACCTGAATTGATTGGAAAAATTGAAACCCAATAGTCCTGGTAATGTTCCGTGGGAATCTAGCAGTCTAGGTAGGCTTTCGAAGACCTGGCCAACGAAGAAGGCGTATCGTGGCTTGGACCAGGTAGCAACCATGCCCGAGCGCGTACCTTGGCCCTAACGAGGAGCGTGTCGCGCCAAGGTCCGACCAGGAACACGATAACGTCCTGGGACTAATGTCCGACCTGGGCGAGTAATAAGGCCTTTCGATCAGCAAACTCGTTGATCTCTGTTGCTAAGTCGATCTGTGCTCGTTGCTCTCGGGTCTTGAGTCTTGGGTCTCGCACCTGGTAGGTGGATATGCCCCTTATACGTTCACACATGCGTGGCTACGTAGCTATGTCGGGAATAATTCATGACGCGAAATCGACTGGCTAAATTACACCTCAATTTGGATTCTGAGAGCGATTGCAACGACGCGATGGGTTTTCCTCGACTAATGAGTCAACGCGCATCACCGATCCGGGGTTAAGGCCGTTTCGAGTAAACCCGACTGCTTCGATACCGATTTGTTATTCCCATTCGATTTTTTGCATGGAATAGCTGCACAGGGGTATGCGTATCGCAATTAGTGATCGATCGCCGGGTTTGAAGCCTGATATTTAATGTCAACAGGTGAGAAACCGATCCTGGAACATGAGATCACGCCGAGTAGTTAGTACATACTATGCACGTGCTGAGGACAGGGTCTGGGTACCCATAATTCCAGTTTCTCTCCCAGTGAATTTAAATGTTTCCACGAAGACCTGTGGTTTTCTACTCAAGTCCTACACGCGACCTGCTATGTCTTCTTGATACCTGAACGCCCCGGCTATTAAGATTAATATTGTAATGGCAGGTGGATTACAGAGTATTAAATTAAACGATTGTAACGCGTCGAGAAGGTGAGGCAAGAGTACTAACTATCCATGATCCACGTCTACTGAACACGGAACGATATCATGCTTCTCCATTTTCCAGAAAGACGGAGAGGGTAAAGGATCCATCCACTTCTTCTCAACTCAGATCAACCCTCGCCGTATCCCACATTCGATTTCTAGACAGTTGAAAGAACCATTCATTCTGCAGTTGCGGATACTATTTCGAACCGATCTCTTCTGCAGGAATGTTCCTCGACGATACCAACTAGACCCCATGTCCCCATGAGAATAGCGTATCAGAAATCTAAAAAGTGGCAGATTTTTGAGTTCCACGATCAGGTCATACGCCTTCTGCAACGATGTATAGCCTTCCAGTGAATCATCCTCAGTATTATTGCATGCACATAATGACTCGCAAATCAGTCTACCAGATTTGTCGTTACTTGTTCGTCGTGCCGCAACCGCCATCTTTAAATTTGCGTTGTATCTTACTTGTCTCCGAACACGTAACCGATCCCGTTGTAAGAGGCCCAAGGACACCCAAGAGCGAGGTGCTCCTAGCCGTCAGAATCCTTGGAGGTATCATCGAAGATATCTCGTTTGTTCGATCGATTTTACAGTCGTACCGCTATGTGGTATGGGTTTGACGGTGAGTTAACACTTTCTTATAGAGTATAAACCAGCGGGTAGTAGGGTACCTACCTGCCCGGGTAGGTATAGTCAGGTACCAATACCGCCGATGAATTGATTTATTGCTTGCCGTATCGAAATAAATAACGAAATCTCGATCAAGTAGTTAGCGCTGGTTACGTATAGCGGTACTACCATGCCTCATCGGCTGACTACCTACCTGCAGAAATTAATAGATCGATTTATTTACGATTTGTTATTACTAATAATGTTATAGCGACGAGCTGATATCATGAAATACCAGATGGCAGGTGGAATAGCTAATCACTCCTGACCTGTCATCATGGTCAAGGCTTAACAGCCGGCCTACAATGCGAGGGTACTTCTCATTTACCGATCACCATTCCTGAGTTGATTCGTAGCAGTATTTCGTCCAAGGATCCTGGGATGTTCTATGGATCGTTTAATCACCTTTTTAGATCGATTTAAGACTGTAAAATTATGTAATTAAGTAAATTAGCTGCTGAAGCGTTTCACGCGACATTCATAAGATTTTATATCGTAGGGTTTGACCACGAAATTAAGTCCGCTATTAGCCACTGAGTTTACTGTTAGATCTCGTGTCGTTTATAATATACGAAGAAGTATCTTTTGGCTGTAAAGATCTCGCAAATAATCTAATGCCACTGTCGTACTGAAATCGATACTAGATCACGATCCATTCCTCGGATAGCAAAAACTCGGTAAAATGGATCATCACAATGGGTGTCTAAATTTTTTGAAATTCGCCACGCCTCAAGAGCGAGGCAAACATTAATCGATTTTGATTATATCCCCGATATACAGTACGGTATTTTCACGGATAAACAGGAAGGATAAACGTGTCGATACATCTGATCATGCACGATTAATCAAACATTCTTCAATATTTTCATGACGCGAATTCGTGATCATCATCATAAGAATTCACCACCAAGCGCTTCTTTCCTGCATCTCGGATCAGAAAGATCAATTGGCGATACCGTATACACCAAATATTTGGGAAAAAGAGGCAACGCCAATGTCCTTTATAAACGGGGAAGACGGTATCGAACTTTTTGGTACTCTGAATCAAGCTGTCTGCGACAGGTGCCGGAAAAGGTTAATAAACGTTGAATCAATTCTAGGATAATAGTGCGACAAAAGATGAATTCGAAAGAAGCAGAGGCAGAGTATAATATCGGCTGAATGTCCAGGATGAAAAATCGAAGTAAAGAAATCGATCCTCGTGTTATTGACACGCGGAGAGCTAATAAACGAGTTTTTTCAACCTTGACCGATCTCGATTCACGATATTGCTGAAGATCGCGTGAAGTGAGAGAAAAAATGAATAAAGGAATCAGCCGCATCGGCCAAATGTGGTCAGAAATTGGGTAATCAATGATAATTATTAAACTGGCGGAAAGTAGTTTCGTTTAATTAACTGTAATAACTTCCGCCTATACCTACCTACGTTGAGGCATGCATATATGAGAATTAACGAGTCTCGATTAAACACCCGCAACTGATGATAAAACGAGAATATAACTGACACTAAAATTCCAGTTTACACGAAACACTATGATTATACTTGATGTTTTCTGGTTTCTTACTTCTATACGGAAACTTATATTCGACATAACCACCGGTATGTACCGCTATAGGTAGATAAGAATGTCTAACTGCTAATTAGTATGACTTATCACCCCGAACTTCTAACAGTGATGAATAAATTAAAATTTGCTGTAACCGCAAGACCGGTTAATATATGGTGTCATGGTGTTGGCCGATAATTTTATGGGTAATTATATGAACCGATAAGATGTTCAAGATGATAAATTTTGGAAATTCTATAGAAAGATTCGAAATCGTTTAGAAACGCATGGAATTTTTAATTTCGATTTTATCCAACCCGATCAAAGTTAATGTAATAAAAATTTTTAGCTATAGCTGCATAGATTTATTCCGGTCGAAACTATGCAGGGAAAAATTTATTTAACCAGCCAAGGTCTTGCTAAGTAATTCGCATCTTTTATTCATCGAATAGTATGGGAGGAAATGAAACTGGGAGGATCGTGAGGGGGTGAAAGCTTCTCGATAATCAAGGTTTCGAAGAAGAAGAAGAAGAAGAAGAAGAAGAAAAATAAGAAGAAGAAGAAACGGCCAGTCCTGCATTTATATGGACCCATTACTGTGGCATGATCATTGTTCAATGCGAACACTAGAATTAAGTTAGAGAATTGGCAATAGCCACGAATGCCTATTGGCGAATGAATTTTCCATGAGAATTAGCGGATGATAAAAATTCCATAGGTTGACGATGCTAGCTGTGTTCTTGGTTATTTCAACGAAATTATAGTCTATATTAGCTCTGGGTGAATTCTTTTTTTTCTTCTTCTTCTTCTTTTTTTTAATCTCCCCTCGATCTTTCGATTTCATTGAACGGGAACCTATTTCTTAACGGTAAAGGTGATACACATGGAAGCCAGAGTGACATTCCGTGCCGGTAGAGATACTCCCAGTTCTTGCCCATTCCGTAATCTCGACTCGCGCGAGCTGACAGCTTACGGACCGTAAAAAGAAGATATTTAATATACTTTTCGGTAAACATCTAGATATACCGATTATTTCGCCATGGGAGTACAGCTTTCAATACCAATTTCATACGGCGGAAGACTGTGATTGAATTTCCTCAAACATCTTCTCCGCTTTGATCGTACATTCAAAAAGCTGTGAACCCACATGGAAACGTGGACTCGCTGAACAAATGATAAGTCGTTTTTATTCATTACAATGAAACAGCGAACTTATATGATTAAAAGGATTCAGAGATGTGAGAATTTAATTTCACGCATGCACTGCAATCCCACCCTCAGACCTAGTCTGCTTCTCCAATTCTCCATTGAAATATTTCACAATGAAACTTTTATCCGAAATTTGACTCTGCGCGCAAAGTGAGATAAATAATGATGCGATCTATGTATTGGTACCATATGAAATGATCGAGCCATATGAAACAAAACCACATAGTGTGAAGATTAACGGAAGATGAGAGAAGAGCGGCAGAAGCAGAATATGTGTCGGTCAAGGCTACTCCGAGCTGAATAGATGCCGTTACAAATACATTGTGTGATGCTGAGAAGAGTGTGGCGAGGCATGATCCGTGATCTGGATCACGTACGTGTAGGTAGGTACCTACCCACGTATTACCCCGTGTACATACTTGTCCCTGGGGATTTCTGATCCGAGCAGTTGGAGGGTATTACTAGATGCGTATTATATACGTAGAGGTATATTAGCTGCATGCTAGTATGTAATAAATGTATATATATAATATATTAATGGATGAAAGACGAGTAGGTATTGCTATAGCTGCGAGCACCATAGCGACAGGTATCGTGTTTGCTTTTGATCTTTCTCGTCCAGTCGAGTCCAGTCGAGTCCAGTTTAGTCCAGGAATAGACCAGGAATGAACCAGAGGCAAAGAAGTATATCTGGAGCAGATAACAGGCTCGGAGATCGCCGATCTCGGACAGTGTTCAAGATTGCCAATTACCTATAACGTGCAATTTAAGTCCCTTGGCTTATCGCATTAACATATCTGTCAAGATAGGGAATCTTAGATGACGCTGACAGCGTGTGAAAGAGGTCGGATAAGATTTACCTCTTTACTAAATCCACGCCTCATCGCATAACGAAAACAACATTTACTACACTGTTATTCGATACCCATGTACGGATTTTTCCCCAATTATTCTACATATCGATCAGAAATACTAATTCCTGTCACCTCTTATCAGTCTCCTTATTCCATTATCTAATTGTTCTTAGATCCATATATTGAAGGGCTATAAAATCGCGGCTAGTAGAGAGAATAATCGATGAAACGAATGAAACGAATGAAATGAATGAAAGATTAGATGCAAACAAGAAATGTACAAGTAGTTTGACAGCCGGACTCAACGAGGTAAGAAGAAAAGATTGAGATGGAAATCGAAGTGTAGAGATAGGCGAGCCAGATTACGCGCTACCTTAACCGAAGTGAAAAGGAAGTCTCTGCTGCTCACGGAGCATTGACTTTTGCATTCGAACAGGTTTCTATCAATCACCGACAAGAGCTTCTCTGCCTACCACTGGCATAGCACAGCGGGATTCAAGCATTTATCTTCTAATGACTCTGATGAGATATATTTCTCCTTTTGGATCACAATTATTTTATACCAGTCATACGTAGTGCCTATATCAGCTGAATTTTTACCCTCGATGTTTAAAACGTCAAGAAAATTGCATTCTACTATGTATAACGAGAGAAGAGAGTAAAGCTTTCTGAATATGAAACGGATATCTTCTGGTCGATCGATAATCCTGCATGCATGCAGTTGCACAACTTTCTTGTACGACACCTTAATCCTGCAGAACGTCTTTATGACGTTGTGAGAAAATCATGGTGGGGTATATAAGTATAATGGAAAAAAGAACAGTTCAACAAATTGAGCGGTCAAATACGCCGTCTGCAGGAACGGTGGATCACAACATCAAAAGCAATTATCGCACCAATCTGTATTACGTTTGACACGTTGATTTGATCGTGTCTATATTGTTGCTGATGGATGTTGTAACCTAGCTCTAATCTAGCATAAATTATCTAAATTAACTACCGCGTACGGGACCCAAGTTAAAAAGTGCGTTGAAAATTTCAGGACTAAATACAATAACGCCTGGGGCTATGGCACATATCGTGTATATATTGACATATTCTGAAACCACTATAGTGTATATAAGGTCATATTTTATTAAGATAATCAATTTTTATGGTCATTTACGTATCTATCACAGTCTGCCATGTGTTATGAATTATGCCTCAGGTTTTTTGGGCCTTACGGTATTCGTACGTGAAAATTATTTCGAGAGATTCAATTTTCCGTCACACACATGGGTGTGTGTCTATGCGGATAAAAAGGAGAAAAAAAAAAACTCACGATTGGAGAGAAAGAAGAAGAGCAAAAAAGAAAAAGAAAAAAGATTCTACGAACTGTGAATAGAAAAAAATTAATAAATCGCATACGAGCTACACACACGCGCTTCTTTAAGAAGATTACTTTTTAATCGCACCCCGACAAATGTGAGAAAATGCTTTTTTAATAATCGTCATTGCACGAGCCGAAATAATCTTGAAATTAAAACAGTTATAGTTCTGCCCTATACGTATAATATATATGTGTCTGTATGTTCCTGTAGCTCCTGCCTATATGTGGCTCATGCTCTCGTGCTTAGACAACATAATAATTAGTTAGGTACCAGAGAATTATCATAACATAAAACCAAGTGCCTATATCATCGTTTGAAACCGTTAAGTAGTTTTAGCTTGAAAATATTTCGAATTCTTTTACACACTTTGATATTATTAACTCGTAAGACGTGTGTTACCTGCGTAGGTACGTTATACACCTGATGAGGACTTGGTAACACGCACGCGACAAACCGGGGGCATATTTATTCTAACTAGTACCTTATACCTAGGTATACTGAATAAATTCTTACTACGACGTGTTTATACGCTTTTTCAAAATTACTTTTAAATATCATCCTCGAGGCGTTCTGTCAAAAAGTAAGTATAAGTACCGAGAGTATTAGATGATTTCTAACGAACTCCGCTTATCCAACGCCCCGCAATATTCACACCAATGAATTTTTCAGAACAGAAATAAGTTCCTTTCTTTTTTTCACTTGTGGTGTAATTTTCGGTTGACTTACTAGCTGGTAACAGAACTTCAGAGAATTTTTCGCATATCTATTTCCTCAAATTTCTCGTGGTATTTCCTACTTTCCAAGTACATTGCGTCAAATCGAAGACGCAATATGTTCATATGATGCTATTAATACAGAAACGTGAAACGCTGAAACGCTGAAACGCCTACCTGTGGCACCAAACACGAAGGTAGAGGTTGTGCGTGTGCGTGTTTGTATGGCGAAGCGCCACATCTAGGTGTAATTGATTTGGTCAAGATTAATCTAATTATAATTAAAGGCTTTGATCCTTCGAAGTTGATTGTAAAAATTTGAAATCTATGGGTACAGGAAGTTTTTATCTGAAAAATATCAGTGCCATAAAGTTCCTAAAGCCCGAGGTGAGGATGCAGGTAGATCCTTGTACCTCCCTCGTCCTTCTTGGTTCGACATCGCCTACGTACCTACAGCTATACCCCCCGTTGTGCTCTCTCGGACTTCTCGCTAATTATCATCGGGATCATCAACCCGACTGTATAATTCATGCATCGCGAAGTAGTCGCGTGTAAATTTCCCACCCAGCTAGAGAGCCCGGCGCTGCAACCACCCCATCTGGAATCGCATTGGTCCAGTGAACATGAAATCTCCCTGACCGGTCTTTCGCCTTCCGTATGTACTGCGAACCGTTCTTATATTTATTTATCCGCTTCTTTATCCGAACTTTTTAACGCGATTAAAAAATTTCATTGAAAAATAAACTTGGGCATAAATTATCATACGATTTTGACAAAACATCATACAAAACCGCACTCACTGCAGTCAATGATGAACTTCTACGACTGAATGATCCGGCGCAGTCGTATAGATTAGTGCGTACGTAGTACGCTACTCCGCTAATGAGGATCGCATTTTTTACTGATCAATTTTTTGCCGGCTAAACTCTTTCCGTCAATTTATTTTCTGGAATTTCCAAGACTCATCCGTCTCTATCACCATCTTCGTCGTCTCTTTCTTCAATATTATATGCCGGAGGAAGTGGGACCGCGAAATCCTCCTCTGGCACTGAATTCCAGATCCTGTCCAGAGGCCAGAAATAAGAACGAACGAAGAACGAGTGGGTATAGGTATAGTGTATGAACCGGAGAAGAACAGCTAGCCTCTTGGTGTAATACTAGAGTCCAGTACAGCGGAGAAAAGAATCCGAGAAAGAAATGGACGCGGTTTTTAAGTGGCCTTGACAAGGTTGGTCCCCTCCCAGAAACCGAGGCTAGAGATGAACATTCTGGACCATATTCGAGCGTACCGAATCGCGTTTAGTATCTTAGATTAAAAATTTGAAATTTTCTGGCTCGCTGTTCGTCCCGATCATGGAACCATACCACACCTATCGATTCCCATAGCATGTACATTTCTGAACGTAAAATATCCCCGCATAATTTTTATCTTCAAATTACGCCCAAAGTCCAGAGGCAATAATAATTCTCCGTGCCATTCTCTCGCCGCGGGTTGCCTCTTTATTTTTTTACCCTATTCTGATACAGACATACGTAGCCTACGTATGGTATAAAATTCTTCAGCGTAGGTATAGCTATCCCGCGTGCTGCAGTCAATGACCTCGGATTTAGATCCTCGAAATATCTACCGGTCCACCGCCTAATCCAGACTCCATAAACGGTACCAGGCTAGTCAATTTTCAAATAATTTATCGGCTTAGTAGAATTTTCGGAAAAATTTCCAACTTGGAAACGCGTCGATTGTCTATATTATCCACAAACTGCAGCATAAGCGATTATTAAAAGTGAAGAAATCTCTGACATGTATGTCGATTCAATGATCGATGAAACGCGTGGGTGATGATAAAAGCGGAAATAGTGAAGACAGATGGTCGTTTTTGAGCGAAAGAAGTGAGAAAGGAAGTTGAAAAAATGGCGAAAATTAAAATTTGCATAAATTCTGTGCCACCATAATTCTCGTTCACGTAGATTATGTCATTCAAGGACGCCAATTGTGAAGAGCTACTTCTGCAGGGCTCAAGTACTTGATGCGTGTCCGATTACTGTCTAAGATAAACGCTTTGAGAAACACGGAATCGCACTTATCTACCGTCGCTGATCTTCTCCCGTTCCATTTACAACTGTTCTATACGAGGTGGCAGTAAACACCGATTAACTATGCCGTTTTTGCCTTTATATATACGTCTGTATAATAATATCTGCCCTGAGTATGTTACCTACCCAAGAGGTAGGTATGTATCTTCACATATACGTGTATGTGTGTATAAATCCATATATACGTTCGCACGATAGTTAGTCTGCTAGAAATACCGATAAACGAATCGATCTGATAAATCCATACCTACGATAGAAATATAAGAAAAATGAGAAAAAGAAAGAAAACAGAAAAATCAGAAAAAAAAAAGCAACGTTTGATCGATGTTCGGTAAAGCAACGACAGTAATAATGCTAAAAAGTCCGTTACTAATTACAACGAATACGAATACTCGTGTGAACAGGAATCGTATATCGAAAATCAAGTTCACACGCTAATGCCTATAAAACGCGAAGTTGATAGAAAATAAAAACTGAATAAATAAATGAACAAAAATTGTCATTCCATAAATTTAGGAACGGTCAGCATCCGGCATTTTCTATTTTTTCAAATTCTAGTCAACGAAAGGCAGCTTGAGCTCACGATATCAAACGCAGTTCCCTAGAGTCGAGCGGATGACTTCTGGACCTCACAGTTCGATCGGGCTAACGGTCCGCGACACTAATTGGCCCGGAAGTTTTTATGTGAAACATTTCCTTTTTTTTTCTTACGTGTTTTCTTGTTTTTTTTTTTTCTTGTTTTTTCTTTTCCTTCATTTTTTATCTTCTTCTTTCATTTGGTTATTTTATTTTATTTTATTTTATTTTATTTTTGCTTGTTTCTTCTTCTTCTTTTTTCTTTTTTTTCTCTTCTCTTCTCTTCTCTTCTCTTCATTTTTTGTAAATCGCGGTTTGTTTTAATTAGCATAGCATAGCCCCGCGGCAAAGCAGATCGTTAGTAAGCATAATTGTTCACTGAACATTGGACATAAGGAACTAATCTTTCGTCATGGTGATTGAGAAGAATAATTCTAACTATACCGCGTAAACCGCAACAACTACAACGACAGAATAAAGTGGTGAAATTGGGAAGATCTTCATGCATTTCATTCCTCGAAATTTTCGGCCTCGAATATACCCGGGAAATAATATTTTCATAATACGTGCATGAATGAGCCTTCTTTCATGTTTGTCAGGCGTGGGGGGAATCACGTGTTGCGAACGTGAGTCCGGAATATCCACTCAGCGGGAGGGAATGTACTTTTCCTCCCGCCACAGCGCCATTCTCAATCCGATCGACGCGCATCGAAAAAGGTCCATTTCGTGCCCTTATTATAAAAAAATACAGTGTGCAAGTTGGGGGGATGACCATTTCGAGTGAGGGAGCCTTTGGCGCCCTCAGCTACTACCCTCGCTCGAAATGGCCATCCCCTCTACGTGTTGCACAATATACTATTAAATCTTGTGTGAAAATCGAATTCAATAACGATTTGTAAGAAATGATTTCGGAGGTGTCGGTACAAACCCGCTTGGACATACTGAACTAAACTAAAACACCATTTCCATGTTCAACATCAGACCGTAAATTGCCTGCACCTGTCGAAATACGTGATGGATGATATTAGTCAGGTATGTATAAGGCTACCAGACGTACTGGATTAGGCAGGACAGTCCTGGATTTGAGCTAAGTGTCCTGGATTTTTTTACGCCCCGAATTCGTACTGCATTTATGAGAATTGTCCTGCATTGTCCTGGATTATGTGCGAGTTCGTTTCAACTTGTTTTCAAACATATAAAATAGCCGGATATCTTGAAGAAAATCCACAGTTCGGAAAAGTTCGCGCCGCAAACTGAGTAACAATATCGTAACTGATACGTATACTATAGATATATTATTCAATCATTTGACTGTTCAATTTTTTTCGAGATTTTTCTTGTTGAATGTTTGCAATACCTACATATAAGATTAAGGAATTGAGAATTCTAGTCTAAGATAGGTACTGTGAGTATACTACAAACTTATGTAAAATATTATATTTATCTATTATTGTAACGTTACTTTTATCGTGTTGAATGAAAAAAATTGATACTGATTGATTATGTCCATGAATTACTCGGGGGGGGGGGGGGGGGGGGGGGGTAATGGCGGTGTCCTGCATTGCACTTGTTCAGATCTGGTAACCTTAGGTATGTATCACAGTTACCGTGCCTTTGATAGAATGAAGTAATACTAATTCAGTGCAAATTCTATCGATTTAAAAAGTTATTTAGTTAATCGTATGCTAGTAAATAACCGTCGATCCATACGCGTATAACAAATTGGTAGTCTTGCGAGGCGTATATGAGATATATATGTATATGTATATGCTATGATGATGCTGACTATAAAGGTGATCTGAGGTATCTAATCGCGGTCGAGAACCAGAGTTGAAAACTTTGATATTCATATATCATATAATATGTATATAGACGATAGGACGTTGTATATTATGAAGATAAGATATTCCTCCCAAGTCCAAAAATAGCCATCAAAATATTCGGCTCGCTTCCAAGAAGGTGGGATGCTCTCAGCTACTCTCGTTGGTATAAATTACCGAAACTACAGCCCCTGAAGATGCGGTATGGTATAAAATTGGCCTCGGTTCCTTTAAAATATGGATATTGTCGTTAGCCCAACAGCAGAACCAACATCAGCATC
The DNA here is from genome assembly GCA_963992785.1 of Tenthredo livida. Classification (NCBI taxonomy): domain Eukaryota; kingdom Metazoa; phylum Arthropoda; class Insecta; order Hymenoptera; family Tenthredinidae; genus Tenthredo; species Tenthredo livida. The sequence goes on from OZ023073.1 coordinate 11,397,153, forward strand.
AGCATCAGCATCAGCAGCATCAGCATCAGCAACAGAAGCAGAAGCACAAGAAGCACCAGCATCAGCCCGAGGCCTGCAAACCCCGTTCCGTACTGACCATGTGAACTTTGCATACGGACGTTCAATGACCTATGAACTTTGCACCTTCAGGCTCACAGCCACTAAACCTGGGATGCATATGACTGCCATGGGTTTATTTATATAATATATAGGCATATATGACGTCGAAGGGAATATCGACTAGGTCGTAAAAATTTCCAGGAGGAGTAATTAAGGGCTTTTTTATATCCGAGGACTAGACTTGTTCAGAAAGAGGAGAAACAAGGTTCAAATTGTAAGAAATGGCGACGTTGAGTGCCAAAATTCATCAAAACAGCTTCCAAAGCCATCCTTCGGACATCAGAAACGAGTTTATGACCACTGAGGAAGATTTTTTTTCTTTCACACGTTTCTGAACGGCAATGTGCGATCCTTTGGAGAAATGAATCTAGGAATTGCACACACCTACCACGGAGTGGTCAGTTTTCGGTGAATTTAAATTTCAAAAAAATTAGCATTTATTGGTACCTATATTGTGGAACTATGGGTGAAATACGTGAAATATTAGTCATTCCTCCAGTGTCCCACATAATAAAAACGTTGATGACGCATCAAGCGACTCGATGAAATCGATATAGTGACTTACCTGGTATTAGCATTCCCCGAGATGATATACAGCGCGAAATTATATTTGGCATAAAAAAAATATGGGCTATTGCTCCATATATCGAATGTACGGTATCTTCGCAACCGTAGCAGGACATTCTCCCATATTTATCTAATGGTAAGTCGATCTTCCATCCGCTATTTTGCTCCAAGAAAATTTTGAAGAAAATGAGTGATCATCGATTGATATTTTCTCATTCGTTCATATTATCTATATAAAATTTATTTATGCATTTATTTATTTGTTTATTCATTTATGAATCTCGTCGACGATCATGCGGTAAAATATTTTACGGATTGAGAACTGTAAATCTGGTTTTTGTGGGCTCAGAGATTGATATTAGGTGTTTATATGGTTACGAAAAAATCCAGGCAAACTGGTCAAATATATAAGCAATTTGTCTGCGTCGTGAACTGGAGATTACCAATAACTGCGAGAAAGAAAAAAAAATAATAATAATAATAAGAAGAAGAATTTTTAATCAGACGTATCGTGAGAGCGTACCTACCTGTGTCAAATTTCGATCGATATGCGACTGTCCGAAGAGCAATAATTCTTTTCCGTTTTTGTATAACTCGATTCAAGGTATGGATTTTTTATTATCTTCAATTTTTGTTTCATTTTATTTCCTTTTTATGTTTTTTTTTGCTCTCTTCTATTTTTTTTCTTTTTCTTTTTTTTCTTTTTTGAACCAGAGGTGATGATATCTCAGGTAGATTGGTAATACGACAATAAAATAGACCGGATGCTGCAGATGTTTGATCGATGAAAAAGTTCATGTACAATAAGAAACTGAGTATTTCAATTAAATTTAATTGAATGAATTCAGGAGTATCTGATAAGTAAGAATACAAATAGTAATGATAAATCGTAAGACCGCAGACAACTACCTATGTATAGGATCCAAAGACGAAAATGAAATACATCGAATAAAGTCAACCGATCGTATACACCGCCGTTTCCACACCTTGGCTTACCTATAGCTGTAGTCGATTCATTTATTTATTCATTCATTTATTTTTCAATTTCATTTTTTGTCACAATTCGTTGACGAGAATAAGAGATGTGGGAGGAGGTAGGTAGGTAGGTAGGTAGGTAGGTAGGTACCGAACGAAACCGATCAGCAATTCAATTAACGTCAATTTACCGCTGCTCGATAAAAATCTCTTTGCTTTTGAATGTAGTATACCGATTTTTAATCCGTTTCAATTAGGTATACCAGTGAAAGAAAATTGCTTAAAATTTGCAACAGAATCAGGTAAATGCGGCATATTCGATAAAACCCCCTGACAGTATAACTTACCGAGAGAATGATGTTAAATTGCGAACAACGAACATACATATAAGCTCGGCGACCTATAGACAGACATCTGTTTCGGTTATACAGTTATATGAAACCTGTTCATTCATACGGGGAGAATCTGAATAAGTGACATGTCACGGTGTCGAGAACCGCGATTTACATATTAACACGTAACACACATACCTTTACCTTTGCCTTTACCTGCGGACGCGGATTTATTCTATACATTTAAATCTGTGTGCAGTGGGAATGAGTATTTGCAGATTTTGTCCGCGAAAATCGGGGACTCATTCGCGCAGCTGGACGCGGCTATGAATCAACCGAAATTCATTTTGCCTATAATTTTTTTTGTTTTTTCTGCCAATTGCAGCATAGCTCCGAAAAATCTGTACATCTTTGTGTTTTTTACTTTCGAAACAGAATTCAGGTGAAAGAGATTGGGATTAGAGGAAAGTTGCTTTTGTGTCGGTGTGAAGATATCTAAAACTTGTTGAAATTTCAGGAATTGTGGTCCCTCCAATCTGAGACACATCTGCATAGAATAATATCGCGCGTTAGTGGGTCGCTTTCGGATCAACGACGCGATCAAAGGGACTTCGATGATCTCTGACATAGCCGTGTTTTTGATGGAAGCAAAAAAAAACCAGACGAATCGATTTCATTGATATTTCGGATTCCATCCAAAAACGTGGAGTGAACTCGGATACGTTTCTAAAATCTGAGGTGAGAATACGAGGAATAAATCGCGGATAAAAATGAGATGGATGAGAGGATGGATGAGAAGGAAAATGGGGAGAAGAATAAGAATAAAAAGAAGAATGCAACGGATGACCACACCGCTATAGGGATTCTAACGTCCTTAATGCCTATAATCTCGAATCATCTGCATCTCGATGTAATTCCCGGAGTTCCTGCGCGTATCGCCTTGCCTCTTATCTCTTTCTCTCCTAATTTTTCTCTCTCTAACTCTCCGGCGTGTAGATCTTCGGAGCATAGAGCAGTTTGCCTCGGGTTCGAACGCGAAGCTATTGAACAAGGCGGTCGGTTAAAATGTTATTAAATTGTTTCACCACGTTACTTTCGCTGTATACCTACCTACTCCCGCTATACTTTCGTTATACAGGTCTCGTTGCCTAGGTATACGTCCATAGGTATTATTACGAGCAAAGCACGCCAGCCTGCTGTACGGAACCTGGTATACAAGATGCACCTAGCCTAGCCACACGTTGTAACCTACCGAGTGTAATGAGACAGGAAAAGAGGCTGCAATTTTCTCAGTAATATTTCTATCTACCGCTGATCCTGCTTCTGATTTTGCTTCTGCTTCTGCTTCTGCTTCTGCTTCTACTTCTGATTTTGCTCATACACCTAACTCTCCGTCCTCCAGCCTCCAGCCTCTGGCGCAGACCTTGATGATCACGATTTTAATCCCAACAAAACGAAGCGGCGATTATTTCGAAAATAAGAAGACAAAAGCGAAAATTTATATCTTTAACCAACGAGACCGCTGTACCTACCTGTATTCTTAAATAACTTGTACAGTCTTTGAATAATGAAAGGATATACACCTATTATAGTGCCTTGAGCAATTTGTGATTCTTTTTTTTTTCCATTTTTTTTTTTTCTTTTTTTTCTCATTTTTTGTTCGATAAATAATTTCGAAAGATTCTGGCGTAAAGTTGATCATTGAAATACAGATGATTATATAGCCGAGGTAGGTATAGCTTCTCCAACTGTTGTCATCGATTACACTAACGTCGCTTAAGTAGAGAGCCGCCGCTTTGGAAACACGAATGTCTAATGGATCCCCCATTGCCCATATTCACGGTCTAATGAGTAATGACTATCAATTTTGAATAACTGTACTCTGCACACGTACAGTCAACCATTTGGGACATTTGTGACGCCTGAGCTACCGGAATTATTACTTTAGGTACAGTTTGTACAAACGATATCCATTTACTCAAATATATTCCCTGAAAATTTCGAAAAAAATTTGATAAACTCAATCTGGATGGATAATCAAAAATCGCCAAAATTCTTTAAAATTTCGTGAATGGTAGTGCTTGATAGAATAATGATACATTAATGATTTCAGAATTTTACACTACATAATCTAGTAGTTATGGATTTTTGAAATCTACGAATTTACCCCTAATAACTGGATGGATAATCAAAAACCGCCAAAATTCTTTAAAATTTTATGAATGATAGTTCTTGATGGAATAATGATGCATTAATTCTTTCAGAATTTTACACTGAATAATTTAGTAGTTATGGATTTTTGAAATCTACGAATTAAACCCTAATTTCGTCAGATTTCGCTTCAATTGATACTAAAAAATGGCAAATCAACACTTATGAGTGTTAATTTATAACTAATTTAGCTAATTGTGAGGCCGAACATCCACTATACGATCGAGACCTGTAAATACAAGATTTGCCCATTTTGTACCAACTTTTTCACCTGCGTGTCCATCCAGTTATACCTTAAAATAGAATACTAACTCCTGACCATCATGTCTTCGAAAAAAAATAATGTTTCTTTCCAAATCCAGTTCGTATATAGAAATGAATAAAATCAAACATCACGGAATAGTGGGTATCCGTAATAGTATGAGACGCTGAGAACGTCCTGAAGGTAGGGAATAGAGGTACGCTATGATTTTCGCTGATTACATCGACAACCAGTCGATGAAACTATACTGTTCATCACTGTTCATCTACGAGAGATCAGTGCTCGCTGTGCAGCACAGCCAGCTCTTCTTGGCTCGTACTTTCTTATACCATGCAATGATCCTGGGTAGATAACCTGTAATTATACTCCCATATCCGGATTCATTTGTAAATCAGATAGGGCTTTAACTAACCCCCTGGTACTATAGACGAGATGATTTTTCTCTACTTTTCGTCTTTTTCTTCTTTCTCCCTTTTCTCATCTTCCGATTCCCTCCTATTCTTCGATATCTCCTACCATTGATTTAACTGACGAATCTGAAGATTGAACAAGGTTCAATTCCTTTTGCAAAGAATGAAATATGACACAATGCTCTTTTCTTCTGCGATTTTTTTTTTCGTTTTTTCATTTTCTCGTTTTTTCTACTCGATGTTTGAAATATTGTCTAAATAAATTTAGAGAGAAAAAAATAAAACGAAATTAAAAAAAAAAAAAATGGAAGCGAGACCACAGGAAGCAATGCGATAGTCGGCAGGCGTGACAAGACCGCAAACCGTTGATACGCGCATAAACTCGATGGACGATTTTATCCCGGTTTTTACGATTTCAATTACATCTACCTTCGTCGTACCTACCATGCCCAAGCGACAGTAGTCGGTGTTTCTATCTACTACGGTTTTATCGCGGTAATAAAACGAGCTCTTCTTCGTCCTCTTCGTCTTCGTCTTTCGTCTTAGTCTTTCTATTCTTTTTTCACCGCCGCGCGAAACAAACGTAGAAAGATTCAAACACAGTGGGATCGTACGCTCGAAGAATCTACTATAACGTATTGCAATGAGATCCGATGATACTCTTATGATACGCGTATAAAGTGCGATTGATAATTTTTTCTAGGTAGATGAAAAAAAAAAAGAATCCTAGATACCTATACGTCGTAAAGGCTCCCAATAAATCAGAGCCTCTTAAGCAGCATGGGAACAGTCAGAGGAGTTTAGTTCGCAATTACGCAAATTGGCGATTATTAGTTAGTCGATAACCCCGCGAACTCGAATAGCAAGTATACTGCTTTCTAAAGTAGGCAGCTTAATTAAAGAGTATTTATTATGAGAAGTTCCTCTTATCTATATACACTGGGCTGCAGCCTGCAACCCATAACCACTTCAATTCTGATGAAGAGATAGACTCTTTCGATGAGAGGTAAAACTCCTCGGTGGAGGTTTAATTTCTCGGCTATAATCCCGCTTACATATAACTGCAGCACCATACCCGATTATTTTTACGCACAAGAACCGAAATAAAAAAATAAAAGTCTAAATCAAGAGCAAGTCTTTTATCACGAATGTATCATTTGTTGCAAAACACTTCGATGAAGATTTTTGTGAAAACGATTATTTTTCACTATGTTTTCGCTCCAGATTCTGTCGACGCTGAAAGATGCTTCTTTTCCCATTTTTCTTTTTTTCTTTCTTTTTCTTTCTTTTTTCTTAAGAATTGGAAAAAAAGCAGCCTGTATAAGTACTCTTCATCTATCGACGGTGTATTTGCAATGTCACTGCGGTCGCAGACCGATTACTTTGTGGCTTGTCGGCGGTATTGTCTCTTCCACATCTTACAAACGATTTGCTAACAGTCTGTATTAACCGAGGTTCAAACATCGGCAATGAAACGATCAATCCGTGTAGACAGATAGCTCCGCGGATGGCAAACAGTTTATTTCTATACAAGTATGCGGTATACAGTATACAGTATACAGAACGAATTTTAGTGCACGATTATTTCTTTTTTTTTTATATAAAAAAATTATAATCGTGGAGTATAATAGTTTCATTTTTTTTGATTGGAAAGACATTTTTTCAGGATCTTTGAAGAACAAAAAGGGGCCAGAGGGGAAGGGGGGCGAGACGTCTTCGCATAATTTAGTTTACGCGGTACGCGTGAAGAAATTTCGAAGCGAATTGTTACAGAGTAAAAATTTTTACTGAGCATGAGTGAAAACCCGGAGATGAAGAAATCTGGAAGAAGGGCTGCGCATCCTTCGCGTCAACCGCGTGAATTCCCGTAAATAGTAACTATAAGGATCTTATAATTTTACGAGGTATCATTCGCGGAACCTTATACAGCCAGGCCTTGACTCATCGATGTTAAAGCGGCAAAATAAAAGGAAGAAAATTTTGAAAAATGACCGGTTGGACCTGCGGCAAGAACTGTGAGGTCGTATTTCTTAGTTTTATTTTTTGGTAATAAAACTAATTGCAATACTTGAGGAATATGGGGATGAATACCTTTTCCATCTTTCATGGAACTTGAAGAAAAAGAAAAAAAAAGAAAGGAGCGAACCTTTCTTCGGTTGAAAATTTTTGCGAACGGATAACAAATTTTTTCTTTTTTTCTTTTCAAAATCAAATTCGGGGTGAGTAAGGCGATAGAAGACTCTTGGCCACAGGCCATTCGAGTTGGCACGAGCGACGATAAGAATAAGAATACGAATACGAATAAGAATAAAGAATACGGTTGCGTCTGCGGACGCAATAACATTAAATAACATCCTGGACCAGGCTCTGGGGTTTAGATTAAAATCTAAAGCACCGGTTACTGCATTATGGCGGTGATAACTTTCTTCCAGTTTTAGTACCAAAACGAAGACAAGGAATAATGGCAGAATGCTGCCGAATCAAACCCGCAGATAGGTGTAGATAAATAGCCTCGCAGAATTTCCGTAATCTGGGGCAGATTGTTAATTCATGAAACGACGGATACCTGCAGCGTCGATAGTATCATCTTAAAATTGTTTCATAAAATACTCACCCTTCAGCTGCGTTGTCTCAATGGCAAACATGTTCAGCGCGAGAAGCTGGAGAAGTCTGGTGCCGGGTAGAGGAAGAGGCGAATGTTGAAGAAGAGCCCGGAATTCTCTAAGCATCTGGACCCCAGCCTCTTGGAAGGTTTCCATCCTACAACAGAAAGGCAGAGAGATACGATCAATAATTTATTTCATGCGTTCTCCTCGCTTCTCCATCCCGACTTGCGTAGACTGCACCAGCGACAAACGCATTCCCGTTTATTTCATCCCGGCTCTCGGGTTTAGGTATAGACAAAAGCATCTCAACTGATTGACGATTTAATTTTTACCTGAAACTTGTAGGTAGCCTTATCACTCATGTATGTATGTACATATAACTAACCGCAGCCCCAAGTCAATAATGAAGTTTTATTTACGACGCGAGACACGCGAGGCGGGAAATACACGGTGCGTGATAGACATGATTGCTAATTGTCTAATTAACTGAGCTAATATACCTATCCGAGAGACACGCCCACGGCGAGAAACCGCATCGCCGTCAATCAAGACGTCGTTTCACATTTCTTGATCACGTTTCTTCGTATGGTAAGCGCGAAGTCGAGGTCGAATGATCGAAAGTGAGAGTAAAGATATATGTCCAAGCATATAATATGATATATGTCGTACCTACATACATCAAATATAGCGTGTGCCAAAACGAGTCGTAATTATAGAGATTTTTGCGGTTTGAGTTCGATGAATATGTGTGTGAAAAATTCATCGAGTATAAGTAATATCGGATTCGCAGATACTAGACGAATTTTTTTTTTTTTTTTTTCTTCACCACCTATATACCTACTCAGTCTACGGAATGACTTTTCTGACTAGTCAGCAGTGGTACACCTACGTGAAAAGCAAGTTGTTGGTATTACACTGTGCAAGGTCGATGCCCCGCCTCAGTAGACGAAGAAAAGTTTCATACACGTATACGAATCCGTTGAATAAGTTAGAAACCGAATGGGTGTGTTCGTGCGGCTTCTACTAGAATTTGCATAATTCACACGACTGCAGCAGAATATCTTCTTTGCACGACCTGCAGCATGGTAATTTCCACGTAATGGTTTGTCTGAATTTTACCTAAATATAATTTCCAGGAAAGAAGACGCCGGATACGATAATACCGCATGGAGTAACAATGACCAAACTAAACTGCAGGACTATACCGTGACAATCTCAGGATGCGGAACGCCAGGGATACCAATTCGAAACTTGTTGGCAGCAGTTTAGTAACTTAGTAGATTTTCCTAATAGTAAAATGACTATAAATCACCAGAAACATACTAGTGATTTGCTAAACTGGTGCTAACGAGTTTTTGGTTGGTATCCCTGGCGTTCCGCATCCTGAGATTGTCACGGTATATAGAAACGGAGCGTCGAAGAAGGCGATAGCTGTTGATGTATGATAAAACCAATTCCTGATCTCTACCCAGTTTGAAAGATTCCCGCAAGTCCGCCGTCCGTGAAGATATAGGGACCAAATAAAGTGCGTTATGCACACATCTCCGCATCACATAGGAAGAAGAATCGTCCGCGGTAGGTATAGTGAAGTGCGATCTCTTCTTGACTGCAGTAATGCCGTATTTGTCAAAGTAGCTAGAAGTTAACCGGATCATCATGCCCGCGTTTATACCTGGTAGAGTGTAGTGGACGTTAAAGGAGTACATCTCATTGTGTGTGAGATGCGAGCTTCTGTTCCAGGGCCGCGACAGCCAAGTCCCTGCAAGGCACTGACACTCCAGACTTGAACAACCCGATCTATAACTCTGCCCTGGTTGTAATTAGGATAACGGACTTTGAGCTGCCGGAGTAGGCAAGGATATTATCGGAGTATGCACAGCGTTAGTACAGGTTGTTCAAATGAATGCATCCGCGTGCACTTGAACGTAGAAACTTCTCTTCGATAGAAGTTCTAATCGAGTGACACACAGGAATCGCAGAATCACCGTAGCAAATTCGCTTTCTCATGCTTGTGGAAATGAATGATGAAACAATTTGCATTTTCGATGAAAACTTACGCATCGACGAACGGCATGAATATCAATGTCGACGATAACGATCGGTAGTTTTGATCCTGAGGCCATTTCTGTTATTTTTTTTTCCAACTAAATCAAGGCAGGAAAATTTCCGCATCAAAGTAAGCCATCCGGAGCATCGTGTAGCACCGGTATACCCGGCGCCTAGAGAACGAGATAGCGGGATAGCCAGTTTGCCTGCATCCTGGGCTGGATCGCCAGGAAGAAGGGCTCGTCCGATGTCGAGCTAAGAAGCGGAGTATGCGTGCTTAGATAAGCTCGTTACGTGTCGGATTTAATTAGATACAGCGTTCGTGCGGTATTCTTCATTTCACTGCACGCGGAAGCATAATACTTATACATATATGCACCGCGGACCTGCAAGACTTGAAGGGTGGAAATACGGAAGTCCATGATTATGGTGTACACGGTACAAGCTACCAGCAGCTTCTAGATCCGACCAATTGAATAACCTGGCACAGCTCAAGTGCATCATGTTAGGATCTAAAGACCATATTGGTTTTCCATACATATGGACATATGGAAAGACCTCGAAAATTTGATGGAGGGAATGGTAACGACGCAGGGTATTAACGCGGATTGGAAAGCCTTGAAGATGCATCTGCAATAGAGTCGAGTCACCGATGCAGGTAGTATCCTATCAGAGGAGGATAGTTTCCCACAGCCTCTTCTCACCCGAGCATATGGTGTGACCCGAATATCAATGCAATGCGATTGTAAATTGATTCTATATGTGGCCTGTAATGGTATGTATATTGAAATGAGTGTCACCGTTAAAATTATTCGTTGTTTAATACCAGCACATGGGTATTACGAGTTAATATACGTATCCTCCGCACATATACATAACATGTTACCAAGTCCCATGGCTAGGTAGGTATACTATATACGGTGACGTTTGGCTATGGCAATGCTGTTGGACTTGGCGCGGTTTCCCAGCAGGAAAGCATCTTGAAGATCCTGGGACTGGGACTGGGACTGGGACTGAGACTGAGACTGAGACTGGGACTGGGACTGGGACTTGGCGTTGTTTCATCTTTCACGGTGGTCAGGCGATGTGTCAGCGTCCCGTTACCCGCCGCTTGACCAAGCCTCGGACCTCAGGATCGTATTAAAGATCCAGTATACCAACTGCAGTCAAGGAGCTAGAGGGCGACTGATATTAATTCTCGAGTCGCTCAAAGTACGAGTTCAGATTCTCGTGGTAGTCTTAATTCAATTATCACCTTGCCATGGAAAAGAAACATGGTTCAACCTCTACGGATATTTGACGGAAACATTTTGTCCCGCGTATTCTCATCAACCGCGACGATGAAGTATTAAGCTAATTAAGCTTAATTAAGTTACGCTTTTGTGATTTTTTTCTTTTTTTCTTATTCTTCTTTTTTTTTCATCCTCTTTTTAATAACCACGAGGTGGAACGTTCCAAGTTCAGATCCTGCACGGATGAAGAGATACGTTTAACTCCACCTCAAAGAGGATGTCGACAAGGAGGAAGACGGGGTCACCGGTATTCTCACGCCCGCAAAACTAGCACCGGGAAACCTGGGTGCAAAAATGAAACGCCTTGACCGCAAATGTTGCTTGGTGCTCTCCCGGGTACTCTCGACCGAGATACGAGGAACGGGGCTCCTCTCTCCAGAGAGGGAACTGGAATTAGACGCGCTGGCATTCGCTGCGCCTTCGACCTCCGAGGAGGAAGAGGATGGAAAGGATGGTCCCATCTTCTCGTGGGAGGACCACGAGTAACAATATAAGTATAACGAACGTCATCTCCGTAGAACTTTGCCACGAGATATGGAGGTAGGCGCTGGACCAGTATTCTGCCCATTTGACCTTCTCTCGTAACCATTACTCTTATTTTTTATATGAACAGATCGGTGTGATCGATAGATGATCACCAAAAAGTACCCCAGTCGGAATAAAAATTCTATTTTGATCTTCTGAAGCCCAAATTCCTACCCTCGAATGTTAATCTGCACCTTGAAGACATAACGGTATCCCGAAGGAGAAAAAAACTTCTTTCTTGTTACACAAATTTTGGTTCCATTGGTTGCATTGTAACTTGAGAATCAATTTGTTATTTAAATATTTTTCCTCGTTTTAGCGCGACTCATTATTATATTCGCGAGAAAGATCGATCAACCATTTGCTACGGTCTGTTGGCGCATATATAAATATTGGTTCGATTACGCTTCTGTATAATATTTTATCATCGTTTTCTGTCTAACAACCGAAAGAAAAAGAAAAAGAAAAGGAAAAAAAATGAAACTACAGGAAAAAAAATAGAAAAAAGAAAAAACTTCGCGACGTTATAGACCTAGGAAACCGATTAACTTTACAGCTATTTGATAGACACTAAAAGCGTCGTTATCATGACCCAGGCGTCCAAACGATCCTGCAGCGGCTACCGCGGTACGCCTGAAGCTAATATCTTACGCATATCGTCGTCAGTCCACATTTCTTCGATAAAAATAGAAAATCAAAATGATCAATGATCAACGAAGAGTATCATAGATCACGGAATTAACACAGCCTTTTGATAATCAATCACCTACCATATAGCGTGAATCAAACCCGTTCGAAATCTGAGATTTACGAAATAGTACATTTTCATTCGGAGACGGTAAAAAGCGACTTTCCAAGAGTGGAGAATGTTCAGACTTAAACCTGCAGGCTTGTTTCACATCTTTCAACCTGGATGTCAAATTTTTTAATTTTTTTTTCACATGCAGAATTAATAATCAGGCAGCAAAGTTCAGCGAGAGAGGATAGTGAACTTCACATCTTCAAGGATCGTCTGCACAGGTTTGCCTCGGCAGGATACAGGTGCGTGTCACGGTAACTATTTAACGGTCAGGAGTCAAGCTTCTTCTCCAGTAATTAGAACTCGAGATAATTATTAATTACGCTTATACCATAGGTGTGTTATGTACTAGGACGCCGTTTTAACGACGAGGTCAGAGGTGAACATGTTCGGAATTCCTGACGAGTGATATTCAGGATTCACTGCAGGCTATACGGCATTAGAAGAGGTAGGTAGGTATAAGATACACGTAGCAGCAGCAGCAAGCCGACATTGACCGTCAACGTAATCGGGAGTGCGCTGCGGTGTCTCCTGCCTGGATATTATATCGTACACACATATATCAGCTTTACGATTCGCTAATTATCATTTTACTGCCACCCTGCAGAGAACCTCACTCTAATAAATTACCGACGTTTCTACCTCCTTTTTCACAATATAAAACCCTCCCCCTCCTATACACGGTATGTAATCAAACTGCATAAATTTTCATCATACCGTAGGTATAGGAAAAGGATCGGTAACCAACCTAACTACGTATAAAACGTAATCAATAAATATCCAAGACTAATCATCATCGTCATTCAATGATCATAAATTTTTGTTCAATTTTTTTCTTGATCAATGTTCAGTGTCAAATAATCGCAAAGTTCAATCCAAGTCGACCATAATATGATGGGACCCGTTTGTGATGTATGCGACCACTCTTTATCGCTAATGTTGAGTTGAGTGGTCTCAGTTTGTGCCTTGTACTCAAACTCAGAGCAGCTACTAGATAAAATCGCATTCATATACCTTGATGTATTTTTTAAAAATTTTTTTGATTGTTTTTGATTTTTTTTTTTCGATTTTGGTAACGATTGAATGAAATAAAGAAGACGAATGGCGAGGGAAGAAGAGGCTCACTCCTTACCACTTAACACATTACAGTTTAAACTTCTGAAACGTTCGTGGCAAATGCGGTGGCTACATGACTAACAACTTTGCACTTTAGCGTCTAACGGGATCCTGGCTCCAATAGATCACGAGTATGACCCTTTGATTGCGCGGGTCACCAGCTAGGCTGCGTTAGCTGCGTCTACTGCATCCACGACGCGGCCACGGCCACGGTGTCGGCGGTGTCGGCGGTGTCGGCGGCGGCTACCTTTGCGTAGGATAGTTTCAACGCGAAGAACTGCGCTGCACCAGCGGAGTAGCTATGTCGGCATCTCGACGTCGACGTCGACGTCGACGTCTCACTGTGTACCTCGACCTCTTGTACCTCATTAATTACCGTTTCATTTTAACAAATCGAATTCCTAATCTGGGGATATTTTAATTGGCGGCATAATCCCACGTCGATTTTATTACCTGTACCTACAATTTATATCCTCGTATCGGTAGTTCAAGGGATTTTTCATTTTATGTATAGTATAACGGCGTGGCACTTAAGGCTTTACCATTCTCCCACTTGAACCTTCGAAAACTTGTCGATTGACGGAATTCAAAAATGATTCAAATGAAATTGAAAACATAAATTATTGAGAAGGAAAAACTATGACTGAATCGATTATTTCGATATCAGATCTTTGATTTTTTTTTTTTTTAATTAATCGATGGATCGATGATGACTTTGAACGGTACCCTATATTTAAAGAATTCCTTGAAGAATCGGGGGATTCAGAGCGGCGAATAAATGTCACAGAAGCAATCGGGTAAGTCGAGGAAGCTCGGAAGGGAATAAAACGTGTACGACCTGTGGGCCGTTGACTTCTGGCAAAGATCATTGATTTTTTTGCAGACACGTGGCCCATTGTGATGTAGATATCTCAGCTTTGTTCGCGGCATTGTCCCATCTAAATCCGTGTAATTCGTGATTTCATTAATCCCGCGTTTTCCTTTTTCTTCATTTTAAACGAAAATCTTTTATTTTCAAAATTTTTTTTCAAACCACCTTTTCACGCTCTTGGTATACCACCGCGCCGTCCCGATTAGCAGAAAGTGAATTCAAGTGAATCTTGTGGTTATAGATGACTGCTGCCAATAAATCACCTAAAACTTCCTAAGTATCAAGACAATGAAATTATTAACGGTACACCTTACTATGCCCGGAGTCAATCTCAACGAATATAGAAGCTATGGGCTTTCAAGAATACGAAAATATCACCAAAACAGAGAAACCCACATATGTACAACACATGCGGGAAATTCTGTGTCAATTGAAATTTCAATTTCGTCACCGATTTTTTTTTTTCCTCTTATTCATTGACTAATAATAAGCATTCGGACTCTTTTTTTTTCAATTCTATCCAAGTGATCTCTGGATGTCCTACATTTTTGAATATGTATTCAAAAATTTGAAGAAAAAAAAATAAGATTTTTCAAAAAATCGGATGACATTGAAATTCGAAATGATTGATTTGACATGTTGAAAAGTTCGTACCTGTGTCGTTGGTCAAGAATATCGACTCGATATGGGTTACGGTGAGAATAAATTCACATACGAAAGAAAAAAATCGGAAAAAAAAGAAGGAAAAGAAATTGAAAGAAAAAACAATTCGGAGCTGCAGGGGACTGCAGTACTACTTGCCAGGCGATGAAAAGACGCCATCGATCATGAAGAGCGTCTTGATATACGTATAGGCTTAGGCCTTAGCATAACAGGTTACGAGGAGCTCATGGATCTTCGAGATCTTTTGATCGCGACAACTTGGAGCGCGGGGCAAGTAAGTTGGTACCAAATTCCGTCTGGCCCGTTCATTTCGGGCCCCAAGGTATCGTGTTATTCGTATATCCTCGGGAGGGGTCCATGAGGCGCCAATTACGTATCGTGTATGTATTTTTAGACTCGCGTGAAGATTATCACGATCGGGTCCGGTATACCGCGCGACTGAGGTGAGAAAAGTGAAAAGAGAAGAAAAGAAATGAAAACCAAAAGAAAAAAGAAACAAAAAATTAATTCCCTATGGCGTTACGTGCGAAAAGGAATTCTCCGAAGTGCGAGAACCGAAAAGAAGTTTCGCTCTTTTTTTTTTCTTTTCTTTTCTTTTCAATATCATTCTTTTCCCATTCTTTAAGATACGTTTCTATTTATATCATCCCGAAGCAACCTTCCGAAGGTCGAAGGACATCGCTGCAAAAACTTTCCATCGTGTGAGAGAGAGAGAGAGAGGGAGAAAAAAAGAAAGCAAATTATATTTCTGGCGAAGAGGGTAACGCGAGGTTTTTGAAAAAAGGGAAGAAGAGAACAAAAATGAAGGGGGAAAAAAAAAGGAAAAAGAAAAGGTAGGTAATGGTGGTTATAAAAATGAAATACATTGAGAGTTGGGTACAAGCGGAGCGAAGTAGTCGCGTTCTTGGAAAGCCGGACGAAGAAGGTCTTCGCGGTAAATTGGTCGGGGATCAGGTAGGTATAGCTGGTATCGAATTTTAGTTAAAATTTATCGGATTTGTGTATAGCAGATACGGGACCGGGATTCTGGAGTATTTAAGTCTGATTGTTACACGTGTTTTTATACCCCTAAAATAAATTTCACGGTACTCCAATGCCATTAGCATCCCATTAAGGGGAATAAATAATTTTAAATAGCCAGCGATATAAATTTAACAACGATATTACTTACCTCCGCTGATCTTGCGATGCTGATGCTGATATTCCCGATATATACCTATACGCCGCTGTCTACATGAAATAATAAATTATCGTTCGAAATCCTAAACTAAATAATTATTTCTTGCATAGGTATAGGTACTCGTAATAATAAAGGAGGTACAACTCAACTTCTCATTATTAAGACGCACTTGTAAAAAATTTCCATATTCACTCAGGTGCCAAAATAAAAAAAACTTCTCTTTCTTTAGCTCCTTTTTTTCTCCATACCTACTAATCACGAAAAAAGTCAGGGATACGACCGGAGGATTATCAAGATAAATACATCTTGTTTGTATAATCAGCAAATCAGCAAATAATTGATGTACGTTGGTCTAATGCTGTTCAAATTCTATTCTCGTTAAAATATATTATGACTCAATTTTTTTAATTTTTTTTTCTTCTTACACCCGATTACTTGGATTCTCAGACATAATTATAGGAATTATTTGAGATTTTACGGACCTCGGTTTGCACAGATCGAAAAATGAAACGCGGTTGTCGTTGCAGGGTACGGATAGCATCGTTAAGGGGACCAGTACAGCGACTTGTCGAGAAATTATCATAGTCCGAAATCAATTTATTTCACACCCAAAGTTCATTTCACATCAAAATATTTTTCTTCTTCCAAATCATGTGTCGTAAGGATTTTGGCACACCCGTTGGTCCAATTCAATCTCTTGACGTCTCATTTTCTCCGGTGAACCATTCCTCATCTTGTGAATGTAGGGATTTTAAAATAAAAAATTATGTCATAAGTTATGGTCAATTTACCAAATTTGCAAAAATTATTATCACTCATTTCTTAAATAACTTGGCCAAAACGAAAAATTTTCAAAATTCCTACATTCACATGATGAGGATTTGTTTTCTGAAGAAACTGAATTCAAGATGACCTGAATCGGTCCAACGTTGCTCTAAAATCCTTACGACACATGATTTGGAAGAAGAAAAATATTTTGATGTGAAATGAACTTTGGTGATGAAATAAATTGATTTCGGACTATGATAATTTCTCGAAAAGTCGCTGTACTGGTCCCCTTAATAGAAACTTTTTGAAATTTCTAGAAAATAATCTAAAATTGTGTAATAATTTCGTAATTGAACGAAAATAATAATGATTCAAAGTCGTAAATTTTCCGTATCCGAGAATGAAATTCATCGAACATCGCATTGACTGCGGATGAGTAATTTTGAAAATGGTCAGTAAAGGAAGAAGAGAATCTATACGGTGAAGATGTTTTCAAATGAATAAATGAACGTATACGTGAATTAATGTTTTTCATCGTGAACTAAAGTGGAAATAAAAAGAAATAAGGAACTGTCTCATGCACTTTAAGCGGATGGTCACGATTATAACAGGCTTGTAGCCTCAGCTCGCTGCAGACCCAAGCTGCTCGCAGACTCCGTCGCGAACCCCGTCTTTTTATCCATTTTTTAATCGCAAACGAACCTAAAAATAGCATTCTATAAATAAAGCGGGATTCGCCAGCATAATACAAGTCTCAGCGATAACACTACCTGCTGCACCGTTGACCAGTATTTTTATCCACTTTTTTGATGTCGCAACCAAAAGAAGAAACATAAGAAAAAGATAAACTAGAGGAAGAAAACTATGAAAAAAAATGTATAGGTATATATTCGATTAATTAAATTTTCAACAAAAATAGTAAGAGAAAAAAAACTTCAATCTTTAGAAATCATCTCGCTTTTCTCTATCGAGTAGGTAGTACCTTCGCACTTCGAAACCTGGCCACTGCGGATAGCACGCCGTTTAATATGCAAATAATTAATTAGCACCGCGATAGCGATAAAGGCAAATGAAAAACATGAAAAAATGAAAAAAAAACAGCCGTAATCACGGGTATAGGTTTGAGAGGCAGAAGGGGTTGAAAGGGTTGTGAAAAGTATTAGTTTTGAGTTTTGAGCAAAAAAAAAAAAACCTATCATCGCGTGTAAAAGAAATAATTTTAGTTGGATATGAGGTGGCCGAAGAATCGTTCCTTAAATTAACTCGAAATAATGAATCGGCGTTTGTTCGAACCCAACGCTAGGTTCTCTGTTAGGATACATATTCAACGACTTATCTATCTGATAGTCCTTGCCAGTAATGCGATTCGCAAATACGAAAAGAAGAAGAAAAAAAATGTAAAAAAAAAAAGACGACATTCCTGCAGCATGCAGTTCGAAATAGAAAAAAATCCTCGTTTACCGCATTGATAAAATTGATAGAAAAAGACGATAATGAAAGAGGCGAAAAGGGTTCGTTGATGTTAATTACTATACACCTATGCTGCAGCGGCAGAAAATGTAGCAATTCCTAAAAGCTTCGTAGCTTGATTGAATTAATTTAATAATTAAAATGAAGTTGGAATAAGATGTAGCGGATGTTGCGGGGATAAAATCGCCGATCGACAACGTAGTTGCCAATAATTTTCTTCTACATACAAATGGGACTTAATTAGCGATGAAAATTCCACTCCGAAGAGGAAAAGAATTTTCCATGAGCTACTTACGAGAGCTGCATGAACATCGTGTAGTTTTTCCTCCTTTTTTTTTATCGTTAACAAACGAGGCGAAGTCTTGTGCCATCATCATCTCCGTTTGCGCAAAAACCGTATCCGTGTTTCGCGGGAATACAAATACAGGTAATGGAGAAATAAAAAATAATAAAAACGGAACGAGATATCCATGAGGCGTACTCCCGCGCACTGGACATTGATAAGTATGAATTTTTGTAGATTCGGTGGGTTAAGAGTCGAGAGTACTAAGACCATGATCGAATTCTGTATAATTCTTTCTGAAATCGATTGGTTTTTTGGTCAACCTTTAGTTTGAGCTGTTTTTCAGTCTAAGATCTTCGAAGGTACGAACAATGAGTCGAAAATGGTGCATTAGGTTCTCTTTGCGCTCTTTACAGAGTGTCGAATAGCTAAAACGCGCGATGGCATGTGATGGTTGAGTTAACCGAGTGACGAAACTTTCCTTTTCATGATAGGACAGAGGAGTAGAGGCATTGCTGGATGGCATGTCGTCCCTGAACTTGCACGTTTCAAAGACAAGGTCGACCTTCGTTGTCGTGTAAAGAAAGAGGGAAATAACGAGGGAAGCTGGGAGGGAAAGTAATGATTCTAAGAATGTTGTATCGAAATGTTATAGCTAGGAAATAGCTGAAGGATAGCAGCAAAGAGAAGTATACGAGTCGTTGCACAATCGACCCTTCTCCATCTTCATCTTTATCATCATCTTCATTTTCATTTTCATCTTCATCTTCCTCGTCCACTTCTCTCCTTCTTTCATCGATCTATTTATCGATTACAAGCCAGATTCTAACGATTGTCGGTATAATTGCGTGTCGTCGTTCGTTACCTCTATCCCCATCATTCTTACGCCTCGAGCGTAAGCGAGATTACCATCTTTCGTAAGAGGACAATTTACTCAAGTTATATTCAACATGGCCACGTTATATGCGCGAGCTAGATTCCACGGATAGTTATTAATTAGTTACCACCGATTACTACCATTATTGATTTATATTAGCAGGTACATATCGTTCAACTGCCGTCCTACACGTGCCTTTGCGGCGCAATATAACGTCATTAAATCCAAGATGATAGAGTTTAGCAATAAAATTTCAAACTTCAGGCTCCTCTTATGAAATTTATAGGGCAAATCCAAGAGGGGTCTGATTTTGAATAGATATTCCAGTTTGTTCCTCTAAAACCTCAGTTATTCCCAGAAATATAATTCTGTTTCAGTGGAACTAAGTCCCACGTGAGGATTCGGAAGTGTGACTTAGCATTAGCACTATTGCACTTTTCATCTTAATTTTTATTCCGACTGTTTCCGAGCTGGAGAAGATAGAAATTGCACAATAAAAGTACGAGGCTGACGAGTCCTCTACCACTTCACGAGGGTCCATATAACTTCACACAGAAGATATCAAGCCAGAAGTTCAAGGCTCTAAGTTAGAAGTTCGCCGATGATCGGATGCTAAGAAACGGGGAACAGGGGAGGTACAATGCGAGAGTTAAGAGTAGCGATTCTGAAGATGGTCCGAGCTGGTGTCTCGTCGGTGCCGCAGCATCCGATGATGTCCTTGAGGCAGACGGGGTCGTCAGTCGAGCCCTGCGCCAGGTAAACGACCATCAGAACCCCATGTGTGTTGGTCCTCATTCCTCCCCTGTCTTCTCCCTCAGCTCTTGCTCACCGACGAATAATAATACATGCATACCGACATGATGCACATTAAAGATTTGTATAAATATACCCATAAGTATATCTACCAGTTCCTGTCGTCGCGGTAAGCGGCCAAGATCGCGCCGAGGCCGTTCAGCGTGCTCTACAAGTGTTACGAAATGGTTTTACCCCCCGCTCATACCTTCCGTCTTCCAACAGATTTATGGCTTTAATTACAGCCCAGTCAAGGTGCTAGGCAGCACACTCAATTTTCACCAATTATCCCGGTTATGCATTATTTCCGGGGAACTGACCTAGGGCATAACAACTCGATACGGATATGCCAGAACGCTTCAGATGTTATTCCTTCGTTGGAATTCGGTTAGTCGCAGTTTTCCAATTTTCTGATGGGGCTCATCCCCGGAGGATGGCTTGAACTTTAATCAGTGTGCATCTGTATAAGGATTATTCTAACGCGGTCCGTCTGTTTATGATAAATAGTCTGGTCCTTGAAGTAGGTACGTGTCGTGTCTATCTGAGCTATACGGCCGCCCTGAATAGGCGATATCCATGGAACCCGTAGACTCTGCGGACCCATGCCGCGCACGTCCGGTCGCCTAACGAGGCACAAGGTAGGTACTTCTAACGGTCTCTGGTTCGCCAATTACCGATCCTTGATATTATTAGGGTCGGTTATACCTCCTCTAAATCTTAGGGTAAACGGGAGGCTTCCGCTCTGGCGCCAATTAAATCGTAACCTTTGCAAATTGAAAGGAACGACGCGGTTTTACGTTACCTTTACGACCGCGACGGCACACGCCCAACAATTAATATCAAACGTGAGAGCATCTACTTGCTCTGCACAGAATTGCGAGCAAATGTTATTTCTTTAAATGTTATTTAAATGTTAGTTTTTAATTGATATATCAAGGAATATCAAAACCACTTGCTACTTGCTAATGATGATCGGAAGGATCTACACTACACTACACTACAGAATCGAAAATTCAGATGAAAGTAGACTTTATAGTAAGAAGTGTAACAAAATGAGTCTGAGACTGGACGATTATTCATTCCTGTATATGCATATGATGTTTCTTCCATCCCATTACTGTACTATGGATTGTTTGCAAGAGCGAACACATCCTTCACCAACTACGTACAGCGCGGTATATTAATGAGTGTATAACCGACCGCTATACGCCCAGGGTGGTGAAACGCGATCCATTATTGTCAGGACAAAGGCAAATACCATGTTCAACGTTCAGTTACCAATAATTACGGAGTGGTTAATTCCTTCTGGGTACCTAGGAGGTGGATGGTCTGCATTGGGATAGGCAGATGTTCGGATGTTACCCGCATACACGTAGGTACCTACCAGCTACGGATACTACTCGCGAGGATAACAGGTGACGAAATAAGTCCCGTTTACGAGGACCCTGAATAACCGGTGGTTCCACACTGTCATTCCTCTGCATGATTCGTGTACGGCGCTTTGGGCTTTTTTCGAAATGAAAAAAGGCCATCCACGTATATTCGACGTCCTTGTGGAGAGGGCACAAGGCTTACTGCGACACGAAGAACGCCTGGCTTTCGGTTGCCCTCGAGACACCCGGTGTGCTTGAGGATGTAGTCGGTTACTCCAGAGATGCACTCCCCTCTAGACGATGGTGCCCGACGCTGACCACTGCCCACTGGCGCCACGCAATTGTCAATTAACATTTTTACCGCCGTTCAAGAAAACACGGAGCTACGTGCCGCGCGATGCGCGATGCCCGCTCATCCTCCTACCGCCGCCAGGGTCTGTCTTCTCTTCTCTTCTCTTCTCTTCTCTTCTCTTCTTCTTCTTCTCTCTTCCCATATCTCCTCTCTTTATCTTCTTTCCTCTTCTACTGACGCAACTTGCGGATCCAACGGGGATACATTTCATTATGATTATACATATATGTCTGTGCTACGGATTGCTAATCGCTCGCGCACGCCTCTCCACATCATACTCCCAATCCTCAGACGTTGCAGGAGTCTGAAGACTTAGCTGACCAATCTTTTCAGATCGTTCCAAGATCCTCAGGAACGCATCCTTTCGGAAACTCTGCATATGCACCTCAAGAAATCATTTTATGGATTCGGAGCTCCGGACTCTCGCGTGAGTCTCGCGCACTGCTCTAGCTGCAGATGGGGCTCAACTTCTCTTGGGTTTGTGTAACAGCGTGTATCTTTACCGTCACACTTTTCATGATGGGTATCTTCAAGAGGAGATGTTCGTACCCAAAGTCCTGACCCATTTTCATTGAAAACGAACCGTTGGTTTCGCACTTTAATATGATTTTTGATACCATTGATGACCTGCACATATCTTGGGCCAAATTTCATGGCCGATTTCATCAGCAGCTAGCTTTGGTTCTTCGAGCAAGGTGTAGGTATATCTGGGGAGCCTCAGGATCTTATTCATTTATATTTCTCAATTCTGTTAATCTTGCGCCACTGTTATGTAATGAGTTGAAAAATTAGATGCTACTACTAGAGTAGGAAAGCCAAGACGTGAAGAAGGTCGTGGTCGTCGCCTGGCCTGCAAGAGTTTCGTGTCTCTCAACCGCATCATGCGAGAAGCGGGATATATTCGTGAGGGTGAAAGTAAATCACAAGTGAAGGTCTGGGTCGACAGTTTCGAGGAAAAACTGACGTGGCGTTACAAATGGAGTTGTAACTCGGCAAGTTTCCCTATTTCACATATTTTTATACCTAGGTACGTAATGGGTATCAAAAGTACAGACACACGTCCTCATCGCGTATTTTATGAATGATAACCCAAACCCTACATAGGAAGTCATGAGTTTATGTACTCGGAAATTTACAACATATCTTAGAAGTCATTGGCGGTTGCTTTGACGTAAAAGATCCTGAAAATCACTTTGATATAGCAATTTACCTCATCACGCTCCCGAGAGAAAAGGAAAAATAACTGGATACTTAATTAATTCATAAACTTGCTGAGTCAATTTCTTGGGATTTGTTGTTCTTGTTTCCTCAACTCATTTAAACCTACCTAACTAATTCACAAGCTTCAATCACAACTTTTCATACGAAAAGTTGACATTTTTTCAAAGTTTTCTTCGCTAAGAAAGAAAATTGAGGGCAGAAAATTCATCGGATTGTTAGATTCCAGCGATTTACTTCGATTCTTGTCAATGAATGATCGATTTTTCTGTAATACCGGATCTGAAATCTTGACGATTTGTCATTTATACTTCGTGTGATTTATAATTGTCAGGATTCCCAAAATCCGGAATCACAGAATCGCGATTTCCGAATAAAAAAAAAATTGTTTCCGGCGATTTTCATAATAACAGATAAATTTTCCGGTACACGAAGCTGACCGTGTATCATCTTGGCGGTTCTTCACCGAAGGATAATGTCGAGTAGGTATATAGAACATGGAATTCTGAGATATTGCCTCATTCATGATTCAGCGTCAACTGTAAGCCTACAGCTACCTACCTATTATAAGTTTCGCAAAAACGGAGTTTATTATTTCCAACGGTGTTCGCGTCTGTCCATAAGCTACCAAGAAAATCTCCGTTTCGCAAAATCTCACCTGCTACGCATTAGCATAGAGTCAAGAAGACGAGAAGAAGAAAAAACGACTGTTTACCAATCATTACGCGAGCGAGTACTGTGTACTCAGAAAAGTTCTTTCCGTACGTACGTTTCGCCCACGGCAAAACTGAGACCGTAATAAAGACCTTGTAATATGCAGATATGTACCGCAGGCATGCGTTATACATACCCGTATGAATTCGATACACGTGTCCGCGTATACATAGGGTATCGGTATCGTATCGGAAGAAACCCGATGTTTTACAAGATTCTGCTATTTCCATTATATGCAAACATTTATGCGATGAGGTAATTTCGAAAATCCCTTGCCGATAATAATTCTCTTCGCTCTCTCTCCCTCTCTCTCTCTCTCTCTCTCTCTCTCTGTGTCTTATTTATGGGCTTGGAAAGCCACGCCGTAGAATCTAGGGTTCTGATCGTTCGAGCATTCATCCCCGATATCTTGGGGCGGCTTTCCCTGCAGAGAAAACTAAATAAAAACAAGGAATCAGGACGATCTGGGATGCGGGCAACGTGCCTGGTCGATGATAGGTCAACGAACTCAACTGAGCATTGTGTGTCGCCAGTTGCCTCCCGGGAACTGTCACATATCCTCACTTTCGCGACAAAGAGACTTCCGAGAAGAGGAAGAGATCTCTCTCGCTCACTCGGAGGCTGCAAGAGCGTTATGTAATTGCGAGGATAATGGAGATGTATGGACCCGAGAATAATAGTACCAAGATTGCTATTGGATGCTAGCAGCCGGTTGGCCTGCTTCTGATGTATCGAAAGACTGGAGAAATCGAGGGTCTAGTCGATTCTCCGAGTTTTTCGGTTCAACAGAAAACTTGTGGGTCATACTTTTAACACCGGCTCGTTCTTCTTCACTTCTTTCACTCAATCCACGTAAAATTTTCTTTATGGATTGGTGATCTTGAACCCGAGCTCGAGATCCAATGTGGCGGACCAAAACGCGAGGAATAAATTGTTAGATTTCTATGAAAATCGGTTCCTATGGAATCATCAAGTCACTGAAGTCGTCAAGACGTTCAAATTCAAAATAACGAAACTCTCGTCTGATCCAACTATTTTTTGATTATGCATTTTGATTCGCCATCTTGAATCCGCATTACGAGAGTGCAGATCGTTTTTACTCCAAATTTGAAATCTAATTTCGTGCAAATTGGATGAAAATGAATTTAGGGGTGTTCATTTTTTCACTTTGCAGAATCATGTTTCAAGGGATGAAGGTCTTCATCCTTTAATATGCAGCCCGAAAGTAACCGCGAAGATAAATCATACAAAATTTGTTTTTAGAACAGAATCTGAAAGATCTATCGCCACAAGGGATCCTACGGCTCGAACCTTCTCTTTCTCCTGCACTCTGCTGTCTCCAGCTTCCCGTAACAACGTAAATTCAAGGGTATAGGTCACGAGGGTCTCGTTACAAGAGTTCGCCAATTTCACGACTCGGAGATGCGTTACGAGACCCATTTGATTTATGATATCTACTTCTTCCGCGTTGAACTCGGGAAATTCTTGTTAATAATTTCATGCTAAATTGACATTTCCAGATCGTCGAACTAAATTACGAAATTCGGAATCTAATTTATGGTTTTTTTTCGGTTCTCATTCTTCGAGGATTTTTTCAAAAAAGATTCCTATTCACGTATGAAACAAAAAGATAAACAGATTCGTCGAAAGATACGTGCGAGGTGTATATGATCAGATTATATAGTTAATTCCATAGAGCGGAACTAATGTTGAAGAGAATAATTTCCTATATAATATTATCCTGTTATATAACGAAACTAAGATGATATAAAATTCGAAAAATTATTCCGTCATCGCCACTAAGTTAGTTGGTTTGAAAGTTAGGTTTGATTTATGATTCGTTTCCGGTCCGCAATATAGTTAGCGATAAAAATCGCAGCTGTGAACACTGCGAACACCGGGATATATATTTTCTAAGTATTTTTCACCGTCTCGCCGAGCATACATCCCATCTATATATGTATATAGCAGAAGCGTGCTTAATACAAAGCAAAACAGCTAAGTCCGCACGTAGCACGTAGGTATATCTGCAATGTTTCGACGAAAAGTCGTAAAGTCATGGGTTCTACAAGAGATGAGGAACCCCGGGCCAGTTAACACCAGTTTACCACGAGTACCGAGGTGTACAGCACGTAATAATTAGATATAAAAATAAACGAGACTTAGGTACAAGGCCTTGCTTCCGAATAGGAAAGAACAATCAGTGCCTATCTGCCTGAAATGGGTTTCGTATCCTGTTTCTGTTTCGTCCTCCTCGCCAGCTCTTGCTTTTACATTTTACATCTTACATT
Source organism: Tenthredo livida (assembly GCA_963992785.1). Classification (NCBI taxonomy): domain Eukaryota; kingdom Metazoa; phylum Arthropoda; class Insecta; order Hymenoptera; family Tenthredinidae; genus Tenthredo; species Tenthredo livida. Next base: position 11,423,266 of record OZ023073.1, read on the forward strand.
TTACATTTTATATTTTATATTTCACATTTTATATTCCGTCTTTATGTATTTCTGCGTGTCGGCTGCAAGCGATGGGAATTACCTCCAATGACCATTTGGGAACTAGTATTATATAGTTTGAAGGCATTTTGTCTAAAGACTCTGTCATTTCTGCTTGCTAGAAGCCCCAAGTTCTTTCAACCGGATGTAGCGGGCATCGAGAAGAAAAATTGAAAAAATAATTCATGGGGGTTCTCGGAATTTTTTCATCATGAATCCAACCCAGGAATTTCTGAATTTTGTGAACAGAATCGTGATTTGCGATCCGAAAAACCTTTGGCGATAGATTTGCACGAAGATTTTTTCACTTAGTCCGCATCTTGGATATGCTGGCTGAAATTTTCCAATTCCTACCTCGAACCCGTGATCAGTGATCCAGAAAACAGCCCAAAATCGATTTTGACAAAAATCGATGAACTTTTTTTGATCACTTTAAATCCCAAAATAATTTCGATTTCAAATGCGAAAGAAACCCATCGAAGACTATTCGGTATAAAATTTCCTATACAAATCGATAAAACAGTTCGAAATCGATAGACTATATAAAATTTCGTGTACCTACGCGAGTACCTAAAATATAATTAAAGAATTTTTTTTCAATATACATTTTACCGCGGTGCTGCACCGTAAGATTGTTCCGCTAATAAAGATTAATCGAAAGGGTTTTGTAAGAGGCTTAAGATCTTGGGCGTTTCGGGAGTAGTTATATCTTAAGCCGATTGGTATATATAAGGCCTTTGGGTGCCGATTAAATTGACGTATTAGTTGCCATTAAAAAATACTCCATTGGTTACGGTCGTTCGCGATCAATTTACCGAAGACGATATACATACATACATACACGCAGGTACGAAACACACCATAGTCTATTTCTCGGACAATAATAGCTCTATCAGTTATTTACCTGCACTTCGTATTATTATCCGTTGCTGAATAATATTATATTAACTATTTCCGTTATAATAGTATATTATGCAACAAGTGTGCGAAAAATTTTACGCACGAGTTTCATACAATATTTTTCGAGACAGTGTGCGTAGAATGAAATTTCACGCATACTATATATCGAAAAATATTTAATGAAATGAAATTTATTTTAAATGTAAAATGACCTAAATAAGACATTAAATCTATGTAGGTACCTATAGTTATGTACAATTGATAGCTAAATGAGAATATAATGAGTAAAAAACATATGGGATTCTATCAACTGTAAACAGTAAACACTATGCTATAGATTCTGTGGTACTTAAAGGGTTGAGGCCTGCAGTCGAAGCGAACGGCAAAACCTTACCTAATAAGGATATGGTAGTGAAGAAGACTGCAGGGTATAGATACAGTTGGTCGTCAGCTAACTGGGTGATGCTAGTACATAACTAGACTAGATGATCGGTAATCACGCTATGCCGTGTGTAAGATAGGTAGGTATAGTCGAAAATCTCGCGAACATGAATAACTTAACAGTAGCCAGATTTTGTATTTTGCTAATAATTTCGTAGAATATGAAAAACTCCTTAAGCTAAAATCATAATCTCCGATAATAGGGACTAATTCGATTCGGAAAATAGCAGATTACACGAGTGCGGAAATCACTTATTTTTCGCACTAGTTGCATAATCTACCATTATTTCACACTTGCATAGTATTTTGCGCACACGAATCTTATTTTTCGCACGGGAACTCCATTTTGCGCATGCTTACAAAATGCGTGAGGAAATGTGATATTTTGCGCACGCGAATTCGTACGCAAAGTCGAATTTTGTACACGGCGTTCGGAAATAGTACATTGTGCAACAAGTGCGAAAAGTTGGCGATTCCAGCGGGAGTGTGGGAAGAGCGACAATCACACGAGCGCGGTGATCGCCAATGCGCATTTATTGCACATATCATCTTTCTAAATAATGCGCAAAGTTCTAAAGATCACTTTCCCGCACGCCTTACTTTCCCGCACGCTTTACTTTAACGCACGCTGATACGAGTCGTGCGGGATTTGGGCACTTCGCGAACGGTGCACATTGAGGGAAAATGTAACTTTGCACCCGCTGTCTGGTAAAATATGAATTACCTCCTCCTTTTTCCACACAGACTTAATTAACAATTGCTGAATTTTCACTGCTCAAAATTCTTAAATGAACTAAAAACACGATTGAAAAGAACTCACCCTATCTTGGTGATAAGTTTCCCATGAACGTGAAGGTAAGATGTAACGAATCGCTTGTTCACCTGTAAAGATAAATGATGAAAAATTAATTTTCAATTCATTGTCTTTCAATGTTATAGAAATTAATGAAAGATGAAATTATGAAATTACGAATTTTTCTCTTACCTCAACGCTAGTCAGTTGAACAAGTTCTTCTAGGTCACTATGAGCCAGTCTTGCCTCGCTAGCTGCTGCGGCGGTTGTAGTTCTAGTAACTCTTCTGCCTCCAGGATGCACCCAAATTTCTCTTCTCAATCCTCCGCCACCACCCCCGGATCCTTCTTTCTCTTTCATTCGCGCCCTTTCTTTAGATTCTCGTTCTTCTTTGCGCTTACGTTCGGTCGACTCATACTGGATGAATGAAAAATTGAGAATCAATAAAGGAATGATTTTTGTTGAGATTGAATCGTGCTAAGCGTGAATCCTACACTTAAGAAAACATCGGAGATTTAGTATCTTGGAATTAACACTTTTTAGCTTTCTCTGGGAACTCAGATTCTCAATGAATAACAAAGAACACACATCTTCGAAGGAATCCAATGTGTTTACTTGACTATAAAATATATCGCCAACAACTTATGACGAACTCAGTCCTAAGTCCGTAATCAAGCCATCGAGTCAAAATCTATAATTCAAACATGGCTTCAATCACATAACGCAGCTTCTGAACTATAAAATTGAAATGATTCTAAGAATCGCAGGCAATTCTCTAGTCCTAAGGATCGAGACGTGTTCTTTCGAATCAATGAATAAGTCAGAACTTGAATAACAGTGAAAAGCAACGCAGCATTCATCGCTTCATCCAGATTGTAACATAAATGATACGAAGAGTGGGTTCTTTGCTTATTCAGAGAGTAAAGTTCGGCCAGAGCTACCTAAGTTTCGATAATCTAATCTCCTTTGTCTTCCCAACAGCCACCTGCATCAACTCTGTTTACGTTTAACTATTCTAAGTATACTACAAAGATTCAAAACAAGACGTATTTGGAATAATGAAGAAAGTAATTTTATCCAACTGACTAAAATTCTCCACAATATTATTCCGATGAAAAAAGTCAAGCTAAATTCCAGAATCTCTCCATGAAAGGGGAGATCTTTAAATGCAGAGTATTTGTAGTACTGCGAATAAAATCAAGAAAAATACGTATTGCTGAAAGCTGAATTATGTACTCGTCAATTCAGCACATGATATCATCGTGTATTGTAAAGATTGCTGAATTTTTAAGTAGATATACTAAAACTCTGAAATACATGCGACAAAGTACTAATAAGTAGGTTTATGTTTATGTTTTTGATATTTAAATATTGGTGCAGATATACTATTCTCAAAATCTATGCGAAGCGAGCGTAGAGTCGTTTTGTGAATAGAAATTGGTAACTGAGGATAATAGTTGGTGCAGCTAGAGATATTACATCTGTTAAATCATTGTGAGAAGAAAGACTTGTATTAAAATTCAAGGAGTAACGAGACTAGCAGAATTCTCCAGACCTTTAAATGTAGTTTTCTGTGACGATAGAAGAAAAGAAGTTCAAAGTCTGTGGGAATTGGGTAAAATCGTTGCAATGTGATGTGATAAATGCATGATAAAACAGAGTAAGCTTCTGCGACAGCAGTAAGCAGTGTCTATACAAATTTCACACCAAGAATTTGATTTTACTTACATAATGTAGATACTGGGAGCGAAGTAAAAAAAAAAGAAATTCCTTTGTTAATAATTAAATAGCATAATACATATAGTTTCAAATTTATATCACGCCTTGAATAGACTCACCTTTTTTCTATTCTCGTCAAAAAGTGCTATCAGACTTTCCCTAGCTGAGTGAAACGGATTAGAAGCCATCAGCGATCGCATGTAGAAGTAAACAGCGTCCAATTTTCGTCTCTGTAATAGACAAAACACATCGTATGAAGATTGTAGTACGAAATAAAGATATCCAAGAGATTATAACAGAAATATTGTTGAACTCACAGCATAGTGAGCCAACAGAGCCAGTTGATTGTACGGTCTTCCATTTTTGGGATTGATCTGCTGAGCCTTGACGTACCATCTGTGAAATATGATTTTTTTCTATATTTTTTAAACTTGAAACACACGAGGGATAAGGCATTGTGAATTATGAACGCATGGGATTGGTTAAAAAATTCATTGATATACTCACTGCCTGGACTTTCCGTAATTTGTTGTTTCGTTAACTTGTTCTTTGTACCTCGCCAGATCTCCTAGATATAAAAATATCTTTTGAGCACTGACTAAGGCCAATCCGACGAGCCCAAGCCCTTTGGGAAGTGAAGGCGATGCCAAAAAGGTGTCCAATTTAAATTTATAAGTATTTTCGAGGACTGTAAGTAGGTTTTCAAGGTACATAGTCCCCTTATCAATTATATCTAGCATTTCTTTTTTGCAATTTTCACGTCCTTCAGAGTTCTCTTTGGGCATATTTTTCCTCAGCAGTTCAATCATGTTGTAAAACAGTATCTTCCAGAAGTATTGCTCGATGTTCTCTGACTGGCAAAACTTAATATCTGTTTCCAGCAAAGTCTGCAAACTTTCTTGTAGAAAATGACGGATATAGGAGAGCCTTTCCCAACTGGCTATCATACCACCGGAACTCAGTATCCACTGTAACTCGAAATCTGCTCTCCCTATGTCGAGAAGTAAGTAGGGATTCTTCACTGAGCGAAAACTGTAAAGAGAAATAAGCAGAGAAGAAAAATGTTATTAATCGTCGATAAAACACACTAGAAGAAAACAGTTCTTTCCAAACGTTTGGTTCACCTTTCAGAATTGGGATTATACCACGGTGATCGCGTATTCCCAAACTGATCCGCACCGTAAGAAGGAGGCATACCGTCATGTTGTAGTGCTTGAAAACCGTGACCTGGACTTGCGGGATGAGACTGGAATACAGGAAAGCTGAGGGGCTGAGCTTGAGTGTCATTTTCCCTGTTAATGACAAAGAATATTGTTAAGAAACCAGTAATTAATATAAATACAGCTTCAATATCAATAATAGTTTAAATCATTCGCATATCACCTGGGTAAAGCTGCTCTGCTTCCAGGAGATGTGATAATTATTGGTTTATTAGGATTGTTAGGATCGAATAGAGTCCGCTGTTGCTGCGCAGAATTTTGTCGCATTGAGTTAATGATAGGTGGTGATTGGCTGGTGTCGGGAATAACCAGAACACCAGGTGGCTGAGGGTTGTTGTAACTAATCTGAGAGTTGTTATGATGCGATATAGGACTGGGTGGAGAATTCGATTGCTGAATGGAATGAGAAGATTGTTGATGACTGTGAGCTGTAGAAGATGGGGTACGCCTTCCGTCCTCCGAATCACATATCGAAGGCTTTCTTCCCGATCTCCAATTCTCGTCTACGTGTGGTTCTGGCATTCTGTAGAAAAAAAAGCAGCATAATTATTCGCAACGATTTCCACGAAATGATTTCTTTTTCTTTCTGTTATTCGGAGAGCAGCGTTTCGTTTAATTTCAAACTGTAGGTATAACTATTGGTCACATCATTTCCCATTACCTGTTCCTGTGAAATTCTTCAGGATTTCTACTACCGCCTCGAAAATTTCTTTCTTTACTTGGTTCACGGCTACGCTGGGTGTTGCTAGACTGTCGATGAGTTCTGTTGTATCTTCTATCGCCACCGCTTATCTTCTGATTATTATTATAACTATCATTCTCTCTATTATGTTGATTTTTTTCACGTTCTCTACTATTCTCTCTGACTTTATCTCTGCTCACGCTCCTTAGAACAAAAAATATTGCATTGATTATACCATTCGCAATATTTTTGACATCCAATTCCCATCGTTTTCATTTACACCAAATGAATGAAGAAACTTTTTACCTATCAGCGCCGTGTCTCCTATCATGTTTCTTTTTCCTGGCTTGATTCCGGCCCCCGGATACTCCAGTTCCTCCGGCAGACGCTTGACCACCAGAAAGACCGGTTGCATTATCCCGAAGACTGATCATAGAAGAACTAGGACTGAGCTGTTCAGCCTCAAGTTTTTCAGTTAATTCAACTTCTTCGCTCCAATCCTGAACATGAATTAGCATTAACGATAACATGATAAAAGTAAAATTAGAAGTAGGGCCAAATGCTACCTGGAATAGCTATAGCTACGATTTCAACTCACTAAAGTATGTTTCGAGGACGTGTCTGGCAATGGACCGAAAGGTTCGCTCTTTGTGGGGCTAAGATTGGTTGATTGTTTATTACTGGATCTTTCCTGAGCCGCGTTTGAAGACTCGTAAGAGTTGTTGTTGCCACGTTGTCTGTAAAAACGAAATTGAATTAAAGATCGATCGTATCAAAGGTGTTGAGTAGGTATTAATCGGGACAGCCATTACGTTTGATAAGTATGATGCTGGGGAGCGGTGGGAGGCGATGGCCCCCTTCTCTGCCTTTGATAATCTGGGGATGGTTGGCATCTGTTGACAATCGGTATCGACAACGCAGGCGATACTGCTGGCGGTGGTGGAGGCATCATCAAACTATCCGCTCGGCTCAAACTCTCAACGCTTGTATACATCGTGCTGTTACTACCTCGCCTATCGTAGGATCTGAACATAAAGAACAAAGTTATAAGATTATTGGGGGACTGATACGTCTTCAAATTGTTCTCTGATCGACCAGTTTTATCACAGAACTTTGCTAATCTTTTGGAGCATGATCAAGCAAAAAAACAGAGTTGTGAGGGTCATCAAGACCCGAAGACTCACAACTCCCAACTTTTCATGCATTATGTTCCAAAATACTAGGAAATTTTTGTGGTAAAACTGGCCGTCTATTCCTTTTAGATTGAATGGGATTTCTACCGGCTCATATAGTCTTGGCTAGGAGTTTGGGGCCTTGAATTAGGCGCAGAAAATTGATCAGGAGTAACAGATCTGAACACTGTAGACTGGGTATCCATTTCTTCCGGCCTGAGTCTTCCTCTACCTCTGCTACGGGCAGGTATAGTATTCGACCAGTTTTGTTGAGGCTGCAAAGGCCCGGTTGGTGGCAAGTGCTGCATTGTTTGTGAATGCTGCATCGCAGGTGAATAGTTGTAGCTCGACGTGCCCTAAAAGATTTCAAATTCACGTTATAACATTCGACAAAAGATGAGCGTCTGCGTCCAACGTCCTAGCTGATACGTCACCTGATAAGTAAGTGTGCTACCGTCCCACTGTGTGTCTTCAGAAGTAGTACCAATATAGCTATTTTGTAACGGAATCGGTCCGTTCTTGTCCAGAAATTTCTTCTGGAATCTCGGTGGTAGTTGATCGAAATTCTTTGGGTTTCTAGGCATTGAATTATCCTTGATACTTCCTCTCCTACCCGACGGTGGTTTTCCCTGAAATTTTTCTGGATATCCAATCGGTTCTACGCTCCTTGTATCGCGCGTGCGATTGGGATCCCCTGTCGCACTAGGGGAAACGATGAGCGGCTCCGAACCCTGCAAAATAAAACTCGTTAATTTGTCCATCACGGATGAAATTTGAACCCCGGGATCTGCGCTCACTTACTTGTCTGATCTCTCGATGATTATCCCTTCTATTTCCATAATTTCTAGCCAAAGAAGGTGAGTCTGGTCTCCATCGTTCCTCGCATTCGCTCGTGTTACGATTTCGCCTGTTTCCTCCACTCCGTTTTCCATGCTCTTCTCTAATTCCACCTCGATTTCCCCCGCCCCCGTGACCTCCGCTGTGACCACCACCGCGATTACGGTGACTCTCATTCCTCTGGCTACGATTAGAATGCGTATCCCAATCCCTGTTGTCTTCTCTCTCTCGATCTCTTTCCCATCCGGTGTGCACTGGGGATCTTGGGGGCAAAAAAGTTCAGTTTTTAGTCCATATTTTCAAACATTTGGGAAAAATTGATCATTCTTCATCATATTTCCAGCGTTGTTAGATACTAAATTCGAGATTTTCACCTGTTAGCCACTTCTTGTACGGCCAAAGACGCCTTGACCTTTTTAGGAACGTATAACGGTTGTTCAGGCTTTTTATTCTTCTTCCTCGGATCACCTCCGTGTTGATTATTCCTAGATGATGCGTGGCTCTGTTCGTTGCTATTGTTTCCAGAGTATAAACGCATGTCGTTTAATTTATCCGACATGTTTTCAATGTGTTGCGAAGTAGGATTATTCTGCATTTGATTGGGGCTATTGAACTGATTCTGCTTGCTTCGGTAATTGAAAGAGGACAATGACTTGGGCTTATTCTCCTGCGCGTTGTTCTCATTGTCAAAATCATCGGAACTAGGACCTCCTGATTTACGCAAAGGACCACTCCCAGGCCTGTACAGTGGCTGAGGAGGGGCGCGACTGGCATTACCTCGCATTACCGACGATCTGTCTATTCCCAATTTAGATTCTACTGTATTATCTGTAAATTAAGAGTTACCAAAGTAGAGTTAGCATATCTCCATTAACGCGTATGGTTTAGTTAGCAAAAGAAAAACAACTCCAAACTTTTAGTTCCATAAAATACTCAACGACAATAGGTTTAACACTTTGCCGTTCCCAGTTAAGATTTACGGCAAAGTATATCATCCGAGTTGAAACTTGTTAGGATGAAATATTGTTGTTTTTACTATATTCCGAGTTATTGAATGGCCAGTTTTATCGACCATGTTAAATAACGAACCTCGTATAATCTTTGAATGAAAAGTGAAAGGTGTATCTAAAAGAGACCGGACGTAAGAGAGGAGGAGGGTCTCAATGTAGTTGTTTAGAAATAAGAGTAAATAGTGGGCGAGCTTGAAGAAAACAAAAAAAAACACACACACACACACAGACAAAGTGTTTCAATTATTTTGATACGAGTCAATTTCTTGGTGATATTTCAACGTAGCAGAGGTTTTTGATGAAAAAAATTAATGAATATTATAATATAAGAGAAAAAAAATTAATACAGGCTTTATGTTAGTGTGAATAATATTTGTTTATTCAGATGTAAGTTCGCGTAAATATAATAATAATAATAATAATAATAATAAATGAAAGAAATAATAGTATAACTAATACGTCTATCTGTTGACATATCTGATTATGAGAATACAATACATACAGGTCGTTATATTGAATATGATAGAAATAAAAATTCTTAGTTATGTAATCTAAAAGGCGTATTGAAAAATGAATGAATGAAAATATTCAACAAAATTCGTATAAACTGTTTCAAGGTACTATTTTCAATCGACGAAGGCCATACGTATTTTAGGAAACAATCCTTGATTGCGGTCTCACAATTCGTGTTTTTAGGTTAGCTTGTTTTTGTTAGGTTAACTTTCAGTCAAAGTATGAAGACAAACTATTGATGATTATTTATCTGGCTGTTTAAACAGAAGCATTATCGCGGCTAACTGTATAACTATAATGATGTTATATTTTGACAGAATGAGGTAAAGATTTAAGACGTTTTTAAATTACCTTGTGAAATTCCTCCCCACTTTATGCGTCCTTTGTCGTGGTTCGCCATATTGAAATACAATCGCCGCTAAAAGTTTAAGGAACACTATAATTCGAGATAGTTTATAATCTCGATGTCATCTGACAAGCGATTAAATTATCTGTATTATATCAATTTTAAACTCTAAAGAGATAAAATGATTATTTCACGTCACTCACAGTGACTATATAATATTATTAGATAATTATTGCTTTTATATACTTCCTTACGTATTTAATAGATGTATCTACCTACACATCGTCGTATACAGTCAACGTATACGCAGACACGAAATTTGTAAACATTGCATCGCATAACGCAATTAGTATAGACTTTGAATTTCCACGCTAATGAGAGTCCGAATATGCATGTAAAATTTAAATATATGTATACGAGTTTAGATAGCTATCAAACCTTCGAAGTATTTTTAGAAATTGATAAAATTGCGTTTTAATACTAATTTATGTTCTGCAGACGTTAGCAATCCTCCCTATATATGTGTTTTTATTAATTGCTAAGTTATCATACTCTGCGATCCAACCTAGTGTATGTGGACTCGATTGTTTGATATGGAATACAATCCCAGATAGCGATGTATATATTTCAATATGTAAACACAGAACATAATAAAGAAGTAAAAATTTACGATGTATAATATTACCCATATCCTAACGTAGTCATGACAAGGTCTTGTATTTATTTTCTTCTTTTTTTCTTTTCTTATAGATAAAAAAGGAATAAAGGATTACAGGATAATAACAGGGAAATAACATATCAACGCAGAGTAGAATAATCTTTATTAAAGCGTATAATACAAGCGTACAGTAAAACAAAATTTGAATAGAGTATTCGGGTGCCATAAAATGCCTGAAGGTCAATGGGTGTTCGGGCTCAAGGGGTCTGTGAATTCCGCTAACTACCTGCCTCGCGATCTTCCAAGAATTGAATGCCCATTCGACCAGCCCCTAACAATAGGCATGCACAGTATAGTTCGACGACGAATTTTAAGTTCACAAACAAATTCCGCCTCGCGCTTCAAGACAAGCAGCTCTATGATTGGTCGGCGCATCACCTCTGATATTTCCGGAAGTTGCGCAGTGAACAATTCCCCGAATTCTATGCTCGAAAAGTAAAAATAATTCCAAATCATAGACGAAAATTTCTGAAACGATTTAAACATCGTCGGAATATTTAAACCGACTGAAATTTCGGCCATGAAATAATCCAAATCTCCTCGTTCGCACGTTTATCAACGATAATTTGATACGAAAACGCCGCGAACGCCCTCTTTAATTTAAACTTTAGCTTGAGGCCAGCCACTCGCGGTTATGGCGTGTTGCTGGTGCGCCAATTTCGAAGGGGAGTGCGAGCTTTTGAAAATTTTGACAACGGCCTTTTAAAATGGCAGACAGTCAGCAGAGTAGATTCGAAAAGTCGCTCGGTTTATTAACCACGCGTTTCGTAACCTTATTACAAAAGGCAAAGGACGGAGTATTGGACCTAAAAGTGGTAAGCCTCGGCCGAATAACCTCGAGAAAAAAGTCAACAACCAAACTAGGTTAACTCCTCTTAACGAGGTAGAGTTCGCTGGATTTCCCCTTGCGGGAATTTTAAAATAACTTAATAACATTCGCACTTCCACACTCACCACTTCCGCAGACCCTCCTCGCTCTAAATTCGAGCCCTTTACCACCCCGACGATTAATCTATCCCCAAATAACCCGTCGAATAAGAAACAAACGGCGTAATATCGTAATTAGTAATCGCGTCTACCCTAACCTGTATTCACGTCTTATATTGTTGCGTAGTGCGTGTGTTACGTTCGAAATTTGAATTATTTTTCCCCGAATAATAAGAGCCGAGTTTTTATCGTTAGGAGACAAAGAATAAGATACAAACAACTTCTCGACGATCTTAAGAGTCCCTGTTATCATTCACAGGAAATAAATTTCGCTGTTTGTTACACATAAAAAAAATCAACAGATAAAACAAAATCTCACAACCATTTACCCATTAGGCTGCGGATATATTGGAGGTTCGACAGAAGCGGCGAATATATGACATCACTAACGTGCTCGAGGGGATCGGGCTGATTGAAAAGAAGAGCAAGAACAGTATACAATGGAAGTAAGTTGGAACAGATCGGCGTTAGAATGGAGAAAAACGATTTGCAAATTCAGTACGAATAGACGCTATGATTTTTTTTTTTTTTTTGACGTTGACGCTGACGATCATAGATTAGTTTATGAGAAGGTTGAAAATCACCTACGAGGATATTATTTTGAACTCCATTTAGTCAATTCAAAGAAGTTGTTCTGTTGTTAGGGGCGCGGGACCCGGCTGCAACTCGCAAGAAGTTGGGGAAAAACTGACCGAGCTAAAAGACGAAATAAAGAAACTCGAAGAACATGAGCAGCTGCTCGATACACATACACAGTGGATTCAACAGAGCATAAAAAACATCGAATGCGATTTTACGAACAAAACATACGCATACATCACGTACGAGGACGTTAAAGAAAAGTTTAAGAACGACTTTGTATTAGGGATTCAAGCGCCCGCAGACACGCAGCTGAATGTACCCAATATCGCTAAGGTAACAACTGTGGGAATTAAACGAATTTTCTCATTTATTTTAAGGTATTTTAGTCGCTTAGTCATTTTTCTTAAGTCTTTGAACGTTTTTTTCTATCTTTTAGGCGATAGAAGATGAGGAAAATGAAATCAAGGATATAAACTATGAGATATTCATGAAAAGTGCATCCGAAGAAATAAAGGTTTACATGATTCAGCCGGACTTGGCTGAGTCTTACGACAACAAAGTGCTGGAGGCCAGACTTCAGGAGGAATCTAAAGGGCTCAAGAGGGATGGGGACGACAAAAGAGACGAGTCCAAGGCGAAGAGAAAAGCTGGGAGGTGATGAGAGCTTGGATTATTAGTAAAATTAGTCTAAATTAACATACTACGCTCTTTTCGCATCAGGAATAGTAAGTTCATCTTCCTGATCTGCAAAGAGCGAACAGAAACAGTAGGTCTTGTTTTGGGGATGAGCAGTCATAAGTATAGACTCGTTCATTTGGATCAGACCGTACAATTATCCACTGAAAAACGTTTTTAGGGAGTAATCTCTCCTTCCGAGAGACTAATAACAATGCGTTTATCATTTTCAGGCCATCTAAAGGGGCTGGGAAAGTAGATCCTGTATTATCAGACGAGGATGACGAAGATGACTCAGAATTACTAGAAGCCAAAATCATACTTAGCGATGTAGCGACGTCAGGTAAATTACACAAAGTATATTTCGTCGACTATTGTTCACGAAGAATGAATCTTATCATACCTATTTCATATTTTAGATATTGTCAGGACGGATCGGGACCTACTAGACGAATTTTATTCAGACTGTAAGTTTATATCTGATTATCTTTCTCGAATTTGTTATTGCTCAAGAATTTAAAAAACCAATATAAAATTTTTACAGTCTGTGGACCTTTGGTGAGACTGAGTCCGCCGCCGGGTGAAAAAGACTACCAATTTAATCTCGGTGAAAACGAAGGAATCTGTGACCTCTTTGACATAGTGGCAAAGTGACTAGTGAAATAAAGAAAACTAGTTTTAAACTACTACCTATATACTGTTCAAGTTTCTTAGGTATACGAAATACGTTATATCCGAATAATCGCTCCTAACGTGAATTGATCTAAATTGGCAAATATCATCGCGGACAATATAGGTATGCGAGTACGTATACCTGAGCTGATATTATATGTATATACATTACAATATACGATTGTAAAGAATGAAAATTGCGGGCCAATGCAACGTTACTGGCTATGATGCACTAATTTAATGGCCAAACTGTTAGCGAATAACGTTTCTTTCTATTTTTGATTTTTTTCTTCTTTCCACGTATTTACGCATACGAAAAAACGTAATTAAACAAGCCGATTTATTATTGGCTTCAATTTTTAGGATTTTAGCTTTGCTGGTCTCCTAAAAATATTCCACGTATCTTAGTTAGGAATAGTAATTAACTAATTAGTGTCTTATTTCAAGGTGAAGATTACCGTGCTCCACGTCTTCACTAGCTTTATAATAACGATTTTCAGGAAGTGTGTGTATCGTGTAAAAGACCTTTTCGGGTCTTGATAGTACCACTTATTACCTATCGCCATTGACTTAGTGTACCGAGTCTGGAAAGGCTAAATGTTACGATTTTTGAGTATTTTATGAGAGACCATCCCTATTGTATGTAAACGTTACTAAACAAATGGGCATAATATCTGTGCTAAATTTTCGACTTTTTACCTGTTAAATTTATTATAAATAAGAGCATTATTGTATGTACGAGAAATTGGTAGTGTACATATTAGGGCGGCAGCGAAAATGTCTTTTTTTCTTTGTATTCAGTTTTTAATACATTCTCTGGTTTTCATTTTCGTCCCAAAACTAAGTCCAGACAAATTTCAATCCGATATTTAAATTCAACGGATTTCAACGATCTCGGTCCCCCGTTTCAGGGATGAAAGAATATAATCAGAGGATTCAGAGAGTGTGATACAAATTTCGATCAATATCATAAAAGAAATCGAATTTTTTTTACAGACATTAAACAACCGATGTATATATTCAAATATTCTATTAAACTTTTTAAAAGATTTCTTTCCTTTTTGTTCGGGAAGAGATAGTAAAGAATCATAGAATGTCTATGAAATAATTTAAATGAAAAAAATCCGTTCTCGCTATCACGCTAGAATATGTACATATACTAGGTGTATAAATATGATCATTATTGTATCTCTGTTTTATCTGTTATACAAATAAACTGTAAGTATATATAAACGACCGAGTATCAGAATTATCATATCCTGTAATTTCTTATATCTATATCATGGCGTGAACCAAACTTGACGCAATGTTTAACGCTTCAACGAGTCTTATCATTATCTATCTTCTTTTTTTTTTTTTATCAATTCATCTACAATAAAGCAGAGTTAATAAACATCATGAAGAAAGACAATCATTGACGCTGGATTTTCCATATCGTTTGCTATTTTCGATCGCAGCTTTCCCTCCAATTGTTTATAATAATATATACCTGCACGCCTTAGATCATTCGATCTATTTGTAGATCAGTAGTAGTATGGTGTGTTATATTTTAGATCGCGCGTGCGCAAGTAAGATAATAAAATAAAACTAGTATGTATACGCATACGTATTCATACACACGCGTTTACACTTCAAATTTTAAGCGTTTACCGTGAAACGATACGCTGGTAAAAATGCGCATGATTCATTTTAGGCGGCAAAATAGCAGCTGCGCGCTCTGATCGACAGCTTGCTCTTGCTCTTATGATATGCAGATTGCAGTCGCAAAGCGACCGTCATATCAGTGACATTACATTTACATTAGTGGTCCCGTATGCATTTATAACGTGTGTCATAAGAATTTCATCGAGGAAATAGTCTAGTCAATTTTTCAAGGCTAGTAGTTTAAACCGTTTCTTTCGTCACTGATATTTGGCTTGAAGATCTAGTTCTACGATAATAGGTATAACGCGATAATATAGTCACACGTATGGGAGATAACTACCGAATTATACTCATGTGTTAACAATTATCTAATTTTACACACAGTACGACCCTGATCGATCACAGTTTCAAGTGCACGTGTAGGTATTTCGAGTTAGATATTCGGAGTTGCAGACTAGACGACGCTGATATTGCTATGTGTGTGTTTGAAAAAAAAAATATCAAATCAGTTGATATAGTTATCAATAATTACGTACATGCATGTCAGTATGTATGTAATATTCAATCATGTGTCATATCATGACGAAATCTAGTGCGATTACGTAGCTGTGTTTCCCAATTTCTCATATTCATTGATGTTTCTGTTTTAAGTTCTGCAGTGTTACGTCAAATCGTTATAATCATATACCTATATGCATACGTTTTCGGGACGTATTAGAAGTTGACGTATATTAAGTCACGCGCCGTACGTAACATGATTTATAGTCAAACTTATTCACACTTTCGTAACAATTATACTCCGAAAAGTTTTCAATGATTATGATATCTCACTGTTCGTTAGATAAAAGAAAATATTTATAACTTGCCAATTGTTTAGTGCTTCGATAAGTGCAGGTATAACATTCGAAATATTGATAAAATACGATATTATTATTATTATTGTGGTTTTTTCGTTTCTATCAGTGGCAATAATTACTTATTTTAGTCGATATCAATTCATGTCAAACAATTTTTAGGTTAATCAAATGCATAAATGTATAGAGATTTTCAAATATTCCAAAACATTTTCAAAATCACCTTTCGACGAACTTGATTCATTTTTCAGAGAAACTAAATCAGAAAAGATGAGGATACTTTTGTTAAAGTTTAGGGAAGTCAGTTCAAAGTACCCAATAGTCAGAGGAATGGCATCCTACACGGTAATATGGCCAGCGGGTTGTCTGCTTCAACAAAAATTCATAAGTAAAGAAGAAGAATTGAACTACATGCAAGCGTTAAGGTTCAGCTTGTACGGAGGATTTTTTGTAGCACCAACGCTTTTCTGCTGGTTAAAATTCGCCTCGTATGTATGGCCAAGGAGCGACCTTAAGTCTGGAATAATAAAGGTAAAACTTATATCGTTGAAAGAATTGGCGGGGTTTCTTATTCAGCTGCGGTATTCCATTTATTTCAAATAATTTTGAGTTATCATCTTATCTGAAAACAGGCTCTGGTCGAACAAGTCACATACGGACCTGCTGCCATGTGCTGTTTCTTCTTCGGTATCAATCTCATGGAATTCAAACCAGTCGATGAATGTATCAATGAGGTGAAACACAAATTCTGGCCAACCTACAAGGTAGTATATTCAATGGCTTGTAGAAACATCAATGTTGTCTATAAATGATCTGGTAATTTGATATATCATTCAGATTGTGACAAGAATTGTATATGAGTAACGTTTTACTGCATTTTTGCTCATTGAATGCAAGCTAGAATTCCATTGAAGACCATTATGGAATTTGTTCAATTTTCCGAACACCCTGTGTATCTAAATGTTTGATTTTTATTTCCTCAGACTGCAGTGTGTGTATGGCCAGTTCTTCAGACGATTAATTTCACGTTAATTCCTGAAAGAAATCGTGTCGTTTATGTAAGCATCTGTAGTTTAATGTGGACGTCGTTTCTTGCCTATATGAAATCTCTGGAGACAAAAGGAGTAAAAAATAGTATAGAAAATAATAATATCGATACGAAAAATGTAGACGAAAAAAATCCGCTCAATCAATCGCCACAGAGCCCGACAAATACAGCTGTGCTGTCTCATTAACGATGAAGTTCATTAGGAATTAATTGAACCGCAATTTATTTAGACGATCATTTATAGCTTATTCATAGATTACGTTATGTTTCCTTGAATATACAAAGTCGGGACTTTGTTGTAAATGAAATCATGACAATGTTGAGTTTAGTTTTTTCCTATTCTCAATTTCCCAGCTGTGTCACAACGACGACAATAACTTAGTGTATGTATTTTATACGTAGGTAAAGAAAGAGTAGAACAATGAAAACAAAAATTATCATTCAAGTCTAAGTGATAATCGATATTTTTTCTATCCAAATTATATTGAAGTTTGGCAATTCTATGGAAGTGAGAACACGAAGATATATTGTATAAACGAATACCAGAATAATTGGTATACACAATTGATGTGAATTATTATTATTATTATTTTTTTTTTTTATAATTTGTATTATATAATTGATATAAAGAGTCGAATGAATTGTATAATTTATTTATCTAATTTATTGTAAAATTAGTATTATATTGCTCATTTTAAAACCGTGATAAATATTAATTAATCGATGTCAAAGTACTTATAGAATAATTGATATAAGAAATATAAGTATATCAGAGTTTATACAAATCCTTGAATCTCGGATTTGAAAAATGTTGAAAAATTGTTAATTTATCCTGTATATACTGGTTGAAATAATAGATTATATAAAAATTCATGTTATTCCTGAGTTCTGAGTTAATTTTTTTTTCCCTGAAAAAATAAAAAAAGTCATTCTGTACTCATTGCGAAAATCTGTAATTTGAATAATGTATGCATTTTATTATGTCTAATAAAATCTGTTTAAGGTAGATTAGAGATAAATCGCCGTTCGTGAAACAATCGTATTTCTAAGATATACTTGTATCATCTGTTTGACTAGTTATACTCTGTGATTATCGAAGGCATATCCTGCTTTTCTATATGCTTTTGCATATATTATCAGAGCTAGTAAATACTTGATTGATAACATTATTGAATACCTTTAATAATAGAATATCTTTAATATCTATCTTAACAAAAATAATAATAATATTTTCTCTTATAATTCTCTCGTACGAATGTGTAATCTCTCCGACATATTTAGAAGGATTAAACAATTGACCTTTATTTTTGAGTTTTATAAGAGCAGAGTCAGTCTTATCGGTTACTAAGGCGTTCGCGCACACATCACACATGTATTTGTATTTTTCATCAATTTTCGAATTACAAATCTGCTCATATAATCAGTGACATCCTCTGTGTAATCGGAAAGTGACCATAGGGTCAAAGTCATTGACGTCATGAATGGGCATAGTACTTTCAGAATCAGGTACTTCATCCTAAAGACTATATTGCTTATGTTTGTACATCACTTATCGAGCAGTTGCCCCTTTCTGATGTCTAGTTTTTCTGCTTCAAATGCTGCACTAAACCTTTCAACGTTCTAACTCGTTTTTTCAAACGTCTCGTTGTCCGTCTCAAGTTCAAAATTATAGATTTCTGCCTTGCAATTGTTAGTTTTGCTAATACAACGGCCTTTTTCGCTCTACGTGATGTAGCCAAATGAGGTGTCCTGATATCACCGACGTAGCATGCTTCTTTAAAACAAGGATTTTTACCACCCGGCTCTGCAGGAGTATCTTTGCCAGTTACTGTGTAGTCTTCTAATTTCAAAGATACAGAAACATTTGGTGGCGTCGCATCACCATCTGTTGAAAAATATTCATGCCACGGTGGTGTTGCAGGAGGAATATCGTCACAATTTTCCATTTTAATGTCAATACTTTCATCAATTTGCGTATCTGGTTCTGCTGTACTTTGTGTACTTGAACATTCGCTCTTCACATCCTCAGATTCTCTCCCGTCTTCTATTTTAAGGTGTTTTGAGATAAAATTATCTCCACCAGCCTCCTCGATTTGTGCGTAATTTCTCTTTCCATTTGTTGAACAGATAACGCTTGGTACAGCATCCCTACGTAATTGGTTTCTCACACGTCCGACTGGATGAAGATAATCCTCTGCCAGAAAGTGAGAAGTGCATAAATGATTTGTATTGCTGTGCAGCGAAGCCTCTTCTACGTTTGCTGAAAGGCAGAATTCTTTCCATTTCGCCAGAAGTCTGACATCTTTTGGAAATCTGAAGTACATATATAACAATAACATTATAACCTCAAATTCACTGATCTCATCAAGAATATTTATGAGAATATTAGTAACTTACATATGGTACGATACTGGTGCTGTTGATTTTCCACACAACAGACACTTACGGGTCATCACTCTCCTAAATTCTTCATTCAATAATCATAAGCATGTACATACACAACTTGTGTGTATACAACACCCGAAAATCATAAAAGCAACATAGAACTTGAACAATTTTATAGGTTAGGAATCGCTGGGACTAGGGAAGGCGGACGTTGCGAAAAGAGAAAAAGATATAATATCTCTGTCTCAACGTGTTGGCGTCAGCCCGACAGCCCCTATTCCCCTTCCGTGATATTTCTATAAAAAATGGCCGCGATCAGCTGATATGAACTGTCAAATTTGCAAATAGTCTTTGAAAAAAAATAATATTTCGGTTTTATTAATGAATTACGAATGAATAAAACGTATTAAATATCGTAACGAAGCCAAGCCTAAATAATTTATAACATATTATAAGAATGATGGAAAAATTGTGTCTGTAATAAACGGCAATCGTCATGATCTTAATCTAAGTGAGGTTATGAAATCTACATCACAAATGATAAAATTAAGAAAAAACTAACCCCTATAGTTATGTCAATGAATAAGATTTCGCACTGTAATAAGAGGCGATAGAACCATGCCACGCGTCGTAAATCACTAATATACTGTATTTACGAATCAGAGAACAATCATGTCGAGACCAACGGCCTCGGCACAGTGCGATTCCGTATCATCGTACATGGACGGTATTCACGTGAAAATTGCCGAGGCGTATAAACCACCGCGTAAAATTGCGTTGCCAGTTGCTTATAACAATAAATTACCAGACGTTACTAAATACACGTACGATTTTAGTTTGGAAAGAATCGTCATCGACAAGGTAAGACATTGTGTTTTTTTTTTATTTTATTTTTTAAAGTTTTTCACATTAACATATTCGAGTTCTTTAATCACATTTCACGATTGTCAAGATGACGGAATGGCGGAAGGCCAGAGCGGCGTTAAACGAAGCTCGTCAGAGCCGTCTGGATAAAAAAAAGAAGAAAGAAGACGACGAGGCACCTCCTGTTCCGAAGAATGAACCCATCAAGCAATCGTCTGTGAAAGTTGCTCCGGCTCCTGAACAGACAATACTTATGCCGCAGCCTCTCTCCCCAGCAGCGAATGATTTACAATATATAACAACGTCGAACGGACTGGATCTTGCCGATTTTGATAACGACACTAGCAGTCCGTTTGATAATATGGAATTGAAGACCATAAATGACATGGAAGAACTGGCGCAGGTCCGTAGAAGAAGAAACCTTTTCTTTATTAGGAGAATTTGGCTTCTCTTTTGTCTGGTTTTCGTCATTCGCTATTCTAATTACTAAGTGAATTCATTTTTTTCATCTTAGGTCCTGCAGCCAACATCTCATTGGGTTCCACCTGCAAAACTTGAGAATATACTCACCGAACTGACCCTTGATCCTGCGGATGAAAACGGGGGAAAGGAAGAACACGCTAAAATTGAAACTGACGAAAATAACGAAAACAATAAACACACCAATTCAAATCAACCCAGTGTTCCAACAATCGTACAGGAATTACAGAGAGAACTTGCTCGGCCTATCTTAGAGGTGGTTTTAAATAGATCGAAGCCTGTTTCTGACTACATTATTCGTGTTTATTGAAAATCCATACCCTCATTCAGATATTAAAGTTCATTTCGTGTTTCAGAATCGGAAGCCTTGGCCAGACTTGGAACGTCCGAACCATGATACAGACACGACGTCATCAAAGCAGGCCAATTCTTTCACGTTGTCTTATACCGTGTTATCAAATCCTTTACCAGACCTATCCGAGGATGATCAAAAGCTGGCAAAACACCTGAGTGATATGGGTTTCCCGTTGGCAAGAGCAGCAAGAGCTATTCGAGATCTGGGCGGTCGAGACAATAAAAAAGTCGTAGAGTATCTCTTGGCTGTACAATCTTTGGAAGAGTATGGAATGCTGGGCGACGATGCTGAGAAAGTATTGGCTCTGACGGAGTATGATCAGGAAAAAGCTAAACTTTATCATCAGAATTTACGCACGTTGAGAGACTTGGGATTCCCTGAAGATCAGGCATCTTCTGCTTTGCTCAAGTGTAATATAGACAGGGATCAAGCACTCGATTTCTTGATTGCTTAGCTTGTAATTGTTGGCTCGTTAGACAAGAGTAAATTGGTAAAGACCTGCCTTTTGAACTGACTGAAATAACACAAACTGTAGATATTTATTCCAATGCTTGAATTTGAATTTGAATTTGAGTAGTTGATGTGGCTTTTAGTTCTGCGGAGCTAAAGCTAGGTAAATACCTATTTTTCTAAGGATAACTTATCGAGTTTCCAAAAATGATTGTATACTATATTAATACTCGAAGTGTGGCAGTTCCGCCGCCTTGCCACACAGTCGTGATACATTTTGCCTGTGTGATGCTGGACGAAGCCAGTTCATAGCGCCGCATATGGATGTTAAATACGAATTACAAACGTGCGAAATTGTCAATCTTACTTTAGTTAAATTTCTTATTTTCATTAAAAATGTGTAAGTATCGATATACCAAAACTAGATCGTTGACAGTATTGTTCCAGTAGTGCTTAATCATAAGTTGTAATCTTACATTAGCTCATTTGCACATCCAAACTACTTGTACATAATAAATCGCTTGAAATCATTTTTACAATCTAGAATATATTCGATGTCTCCCGGGTACTCGGATTTTTATTCAACCCAGATTCATTTTGATCAATTTTTTTATTTCATATAATACACCACGATCGATTTATCGAAAACCCACCAGTAGATTCTGTAAAGTTCAGGACACATCTGAAAAATTGAAAACGATAAAAAAATCTCGAGTTAATTTCATCGCATTACCTAATGCAAGGCATTATTTTACACACTTTTTACTACAGAATATTGACAATTGTAAAAACGGGTTCTTGGCGCACGAGTTAACAGCAATCCAAGCTTCGGTAAAAATTGGCTGCTGGCAGAGCCTTCCTAAGCAAATACTTGCCGGCCCATTTTTCAATAAGTCATTCATGCACCCTGTGATTTCTGAGCCTTTATTCTGGTCATTCGGTTTGATACAACTCAGTTTTACCTCTACTGAGAAATGACTAATTACCAAGGTGTGTTTGAATCTGTTAACATAAAATGGACAACGTTGTTCATAATATGCATCAAATCTCTTCAACGGAATCTCACCCAAACTCAGTTAGCATTGAAATTGGATTAGTTCTAAAACTCGTGTTCTTATAACACTGCGTTAATACCTGCTACAGTAAATTTGCCGCAAGGCGAGTTCCCACAAAGACGGAGGATTGTTATCGTCGATATTGTGAACAACTAGAAGCTGCCTAGGCAATATAACAACGCTAGTTTCTCGATCAGCGGTCTCCACCTCGAGGCAAATGCTCAGTTTAAGCTCTTTATCATTCTCTATTTTGTTCACCGCCCCAGTAGAGCATCTGGATAATGTGATGATAACTTTTAGAGATCAATTATCCTCGAAGTTATATTTTCTCTAGTCGGGTAGAAATGGGGAGGAAAGAAGCTATCGGTATACCTATAAGCTGGAATGTCTGCCACATCTCGAATACAATTATTCCGTTGATTTAATTGATACCTCACTGGTACAGAGAGGTAATTTAAACTGGGATTACAATCGAACTGTATAGAAGGTGAGGACAGAAATCCATTCAACGGTAAATACTGCAGCCTGTCCAATACAATGTAAAACATTTATTCATCGATCCTTAGATGAAAAATTTGAAGTTCCTTAAGATAAATGGCAAAACAAAAGGCTTGGAGCACTATCAATAACATTTATTGTACGACCTGTTAGAGCAAACTGATATTGTAGATAGTTGAGGAGCCAAAGTCAATCTGTTTGGTAATTCAATCAAGCAATTGCAGTCAGCTATTAATTCTTCTAAGTTAGGTAGAGAGCCCAACCATTCTGGCAATGCAATTAACTTGTTACCAGACACGGACAAGGTCTCGAGTTTTGTCAGTTGGCTTATTTCTGTGGAATATTAGATACCCCAGTAATCACTGACATATGCGTTCATATATATCGAGGGCTCGGGACCAAAAGGGCGTAGCTCACTATAAACGGAGTATACTGCCATAAGGGCGTAAGCCATGAAAAATGAAAAAAGAGGGTTACGCCTTTCTGGTCCTAAGGCCTTGATATGATCTTGATTGAAGATTAGAGATTGGGAATGCGTCCGTAAACTCACCGCGAGGTACGGTTCTCATAAAATTTTCATTGAGTAGTAAAATTTGTAAGTTTTTTAATTCTCCTATAGAACAAGGTAGAGTTTTCAGTTTATTATGCCCCAAATCTAAGGTAGTTAGGTGAGTCATTTCTCCTAACTGATCTGGTAGTGATTCTATCTGGTTGCCATGGAGATATAAGTTTGTGATGTTTGACAGTTCGGAAATCCAGAAGGGAAGATTGCTCAGCTGATTCCATTTCAGATAAATTTCTTGAATGTGATATCCGTACTTTCTTACTACTTCTGGGAGTTTAGTAAATCCACGATAATTCCAATGAAGTATCAACTTCTCTTTAACTTCTTTGACCATTTCTTTAGTACCGAATGATTCTGCAGCTGGGTTCATCACATGTGTATACATTAGAATATGAACAATTTTCCAAGTTTATAACAGAGCTCAAACTGTTTGTTAATTTTTTTTTTTTTCTTTTTAAACTTAATTCAATAAGATGACAGAGCTCACTAGCTAATAGAAATAGAAACTGTGGACTAAAATTCTAAACATATAGCTATAGCTCGGCCTTCAGGGTTGACTCAAAATAACTTGTCTATTTGTTGCGGGTCAGATGCTCTGTAATTTTTTTCAATACTGTATTTCATTTGTATAGAACTTTCAATTAATCTATTATTATTATTATATTTTCACAATCATCAACAGAAATGATTGGATTTTTATAAATTGAGATCTGTATAAAGAGAAAACGTTTTTACCGCAGATTGAATTCTACTAAATTCATTTCCATCCGAAATTTTTTGAATATTATTTCAGACTTTCGATTACTGCAGAGTTTGTTGATATAGGAACCTGGGGTTTTGATTACATTTCTTTTTTTTTATATATATTTCGAGACTTTCTGACCCATGGGAGTATCAAAATTCGAATATGACCGAATCAAGGGCCTGCACCCTAAGGTATATAATATATATAGCTACTTATTACGACATATTATAAGATACGAACGTAGCTAATTTGATTATAAATTGAAATAATATAATCTGTGCGAAGAACATACATGTGATATTTTTAATTAATTATTATCCTAACACGTGATGGAATAGAATGAAAAAATAAGTATAATACGTGTTGTTTGTTCTTACTTCAGAATACGAAAGATGATATTATAGTATTGTTCGTCTTCAGCAGATAATAGAAAATTATAGTCATGTATACATATACAAGGTAGAAACGCGTGTAATGTAATTACAAATGCGTAAATGACACGAATAATATTATTCAATGCGTTCTACGACGTTGATGAATAAATTACATAACATTTTTGTAGTATCAGAAATACATAGGTATACATACGTATACAGAATCAATTCGAAAATAATTCGCATGCGAATAGTGATTGAGAACCTCTGTTATATAGTTAGAACAGCCATCTTTAAAAGTACGAAAAGTCAAAACTTCACTCAGGTGGTGTTGAGTATAAAAATACCCGGATTGAATGCGTCGACAGATTAAATAATCTGCTGATATAACCTAGATAATTAAAAATCATTGAAATGGATGTTATAAGAATTGCATTACGGAAGACGAACGTGATATACAAGGCAAGCTTTCAGGCATCTATTAGAAATTGGTAAGTTCAACGAGAGCCGCCATAACCTTAAATCACCGATCTCAATATTAGTTTTAAATGATTATACAACTACACCATACATAGTACAGGATTTTTACTAAACGAAAGAATTCATTCAATCATTCTCTAAAACATCGACGACTTTGAAGTAATCTCTCCAATACCTTCAATGATCTTTGTTCCCTAGAATAAACAAATCGCCACTAGACAGGCGCTAGTATCGCCATTTAATAAAATTTCAAATTCCCAAAATTCAGACTATGAATTACAGAGAAAATCACCAAAACTCAGTCGTTTTTTATTCTCCCTGGGTATTCCCTGTAAAGAAACCGCTACATATCTTGCATGCGTGAAATGTATTTACAAGTTCTAATACAGTAGCAGGAGTAGCAGTCACAGCAACAGAATCACATCGACTATACCTCAGGAGGCAGTCTTTACGAGAGAAAGTGATTCCAGTACAATAAGTACGAATTATCCAAAGCCAAAGGATGATCAAATATTTAATGCTCTCGGAGCAACGGACGAACTTTCATCGTATATTGGGTTGGTATTGGGCAGGTTTCACAAAAAATTTTGCAAAACGTATTGCGAACATTGTATATCGTACAATGCACACTTGTACAGTATGAAGAAAGTAAATCGATCGATCGATTTACTCATAGAAATATCATTTTTCTAATGCTTTTAAGGCTCGCAAGAGAGTTTGCATGCGACAGTAACGTCCAGCACCCTTATGTAGACAAGTTAAAGAGAGTGCAGATGATTCTGTTCGATTTAAATCATGCAATATCGAGGTCTAGCCCTGGAAACACTAAGCAATTTGAGACTAAACACACCAAAGATCTTGAAGAATGGATTCTTGAGTATTGCAATCAGCTGCCTCCGGCAGAAGATTACATAATACCAGTGAGTGTAGTAAACTTATAATCTTCCATAGGGAAGATTTCAACAGGATTTACATTGGTTTCACCTTTTAGGGTGGTGGTAAAGCCTGCGCCTCATTACACGTTGCAAGAACTATTTGCAGACGAGCTGAAAGGAGCGTTACTCCGCTGGTTAGAGACGGAGCTTTGGATAACGAGGCTCAAACTTACCTTAATCGATTGTCAGATTTTTTACTGACTATATCTCGTATAGCAGCTAAGTGCGATGAACGTACTGAAAATATTTATATTCCACGCGCCGAAGTTAGCGATGAAAAATAGGAAGGTCTCGATCGCTAATAACTTTGTCGAAATGTTCCTATGTACACAACTTTTTTTTTTCTTTTTTTATTTCAAATCAATATTTTAGGTAGAATTTACTTGTATTGTTATTCTTAAACGCCATATAGGATACGATATTCTGTCACAATATTAATACGTACAAGATAATAGGAGAATATTATGATAAATTTATTGATAAATTAAAGTGTGGATATAGGAACCGATTCGACTAAAGATCATATTTTAGTCTATGATTAGTCGTTTAATCAGCCGCAGTAATGTCGAAATTAGAATAATAATAGAAGTACTAATGTAGACGTACGAGTATATTGAGGATAACGTGATTTGAATTGTTTGATGCATTTTTTGAGTTGTGCCAATGTAATTCCCAATTGCAGTTAAATTTATACACAAAATCACGAACTGTGAACGATCAATGAATTATTGTTGAATTATAAATGACGGTGAGCATTATCTAATTCTTTGAAATATAGATTTACAGATATTTTATCAATGATTGTTATTAATATTATTATATATTGGTACTACAATCGTCGCTTGATATACTAATAGACGATGTAACAAGGAGGATAAATAAAATAAAAATAAATGTGTAAATATTACATTACTGATTAATCATCATTTATAATCTTGTTAAACTATTCATCTTGGCAATATAGGATATGTGTTATAGTAGAATTATACATATGTGTATGTAGATTATTTATTAAACAACAGTTTAGAAAAATGTAATTTTATTTATTACAATAACGGCTCACAATAGTCACTTGGATTAATAATTTCACCGGGTATGTGCCCATCTCAATGATTTTCGTATTTATTTATTTATTTATTCATTTATTAGAACGTTTTCTATTCGGTAAATATTGGCAAAAAATATTAAAGAAGTATAAAAAATCATTGAGATGCTGATATCAACTGCAACTACCTTATTACGGATTCAATATGTAGTATATTCGAATATAATAATTACTGAAATTCAAAACTTAAAGTTAATTCGATATTCATTTTTAACGATAGTATAGTTTCGGCTATATTATATAAAAAATTTATACGTATTATTAAAACACAGCGTTTGAAACAGCCATAAAAATAATATTAATTAATGTTTTTTAAAACTTAAACAAACAGCGATTGTCTTATACATATCTCGTTTTCTTGACAAAAAAAAAAATTTCGTAAAATCTTATCTAAATATGAATTTTCTCATAATACGACAATCTTTTTTTTCTCTGTAGCATTCCTGCTAGAATAGCTGTCTCGGCGATTACCATCAGCCCGATTTCCTTTCTCATTAGTAAAAGTTAACGATCTGATCATCTGATAAGTAAAAATCGTTAAAAATGAAATTCATTCCAGCAATTCATCTCCCTCTGTGATTTCCTTCAAGTTGATGAGCTCCAGTATCCCTGTCCCCTTCGTCTCGGATCTGACAATCTCATCGATTTCTCTGTACTGACCAGGGTCAATTAAACAAACCAAAGTCAAATTCCCGCCGTCCCAGCTCTCGTTTTCAACATTACGAGCCAATTTCGTTATTTTCTCCCTCAATTTCCTGGCTTCCTTACCAGAAATGAGAACTCTCAAACGCATTTGGGCCCTCTCCAAGGGCATTATGGTCTTCAACTGTGGAATTACGTCCAACGCCTGTTGTTTAGCGTTTCTATTAGCCTTTACCGAGAAGTGAACGTCCTTCATTGCCTTCTCTATCATAGATATTGGATAAGGACGTTTTGTCTCAGGGTTAACGCATTTGTCAGAAACTGTGGTCGCTATATCTTTGAACATTGAATCCAACGCGGACTGTCTTTCTTTGTCCGAAACCTGGAGCTCTCCCTTGGTAAGAATCTCTTTGCACACTTCTGTCTGATCATCTTTGCCAAATGCCTTTATAAGGTCTTCCTTCTTAGCCACTTGACCCTTAGACACATTCGTGAACACCGTATGAGTCTGCAGAACCTCGTCAATGTCCTTCTCCCTGCCACGAATAGGTTATGTTAGGCTATTTTAGGTTAGGTTAGGTTAGGGTTACCTTATCTCATATTCTACGTTCAAAAAACGTTGAACGTATCAACATCGTAATGGGAATATCAAATCTTACAGTTTAGTTCTCCACGATACTACTTTGTTGCGATAACAAGCGATCTCGAATCTCTTGCCTGCCTTTTTCATACGCACTACTGCGACGTTGGTTAACCTTATCTGGTTAATCGGCGTGAATATTAACGACATTTTTTTATCGTTTTCAGTACACTGACGCGTTCAATGTGCAGAAATAATACGCTGGGATTAAAGATACGAATAGTTGTGTGTATCAAGTGTTTTATTTGAGAAAAAATTTTATCGAAAAACTTTCATATACATATAATATGCGCCGTCAAATTGATGCTCGAATGATCATTTTCATTCGTTCGTTCGTTCGTTCGCTCGTTCGTTCGTCGAGACGTCCGAGATAAGTCATGGGTTGCGCGCGCAAACCTTTACCGCCAGGCATGCGCAGAGCCGTGTTAACTCCGCTTTTTGCAAGAGGTGTATTGAACATGGCTACCGCGAGCGTGATTCTGTTTGACGTTAGTAAAAGATGAACGTTTTTCGGTCGTTTTGACGGCACGACTATCGGACCGTGAGTGGTTAGTTAAAGTGTAGATTAATTGTTACTTTAGTGAGAATACATCATGGCTCTGGTTACCGTCCAACGATCCCCCAGCGTTACCAGCTCGCCTCAGAGTTCGGTGAGTTTTACATTCTCTAACTATAGGTATATAACCCTCTGTGTTCACGCACGTAGTCTGTGTAGCTGTGTGTACAACCGTATACAACAAGGCTATACATACGTTTAGCTAATTTCGAACCATTCATTATCATTTATCAACGTTCGACATACACCGATATTCTATATCTTGCATTCGAATGCCTCGATGATAACATGCAATTTTTATCTCGATTTATAAAAAAGCCTCCTTTCTTTGTCAAGGGTAGAAAATACACGTTATACCTACATACACACAAGATTGAAGATCAATTGCACTTCGTTTCCTTGCTTACCCCGAATCCCTACTTTTTTCTCGTTTACTATCTACGGTATGTTTGACCAGGCCAATAAAGCTAATCAGTTTAATCATTGTCCGAACTCCAACGTCAAGAGTCGATTATCTCTATTGGTCATATATGTAGATAATAGTATGCGTTAGATTCCGTGGTGATACGGAGAGACGATGTATTGTGCACGTATATATCAGCTGGTAGCTGTGAATCTAGTTTATAGCATCATATGTTGATTTTAGGATGCTTATGAATATATGAACGAATATTTTCAATCTCAATATTGTATTCAACGTTTCGGAATTCGAACAATTTGTTCGATTTAATATATACACTAGGCGTATTCAATTGTTTCTTTAATTGTTCAGACTCGAACACAATAAATATCGCGTTTATTCAACGTGGAAATAATTAACAAACAAACAAACAAAAACAACATGGGTAGAATATCCTTTGTTTAACATATTAGACGCGAATATACGCGTAGTGCTACGACGCTCGGCGTCGTGTCGCGTCGTCGACGGAGATACGTACATGTACGTTGGGCGTCGGACAGGGTGGAGTGAGTGTAGAGAAACTAAAGCAGCAGCATCAGAGAGACTAGATAGAGAAAACTGGGGATGGGATAGCGCAGCATCTATAAGAAGGAGAAGAGAGTGAATTGGCAGCGTCTGGTGTCGGCGAGGAAGAGCCTGAGCAGAGAGTATCTACCAGACCATAAGGCAGAAAGAGCTTGAGCAAACAGCTTCCAGTCGGTCGCCGCGGTTCGTCGAAGTCGTCCGTCCGGGTACCTCTATACGTACTTACCGAATAAAATACACGACGTTCATTCGCGCGTGCGTTTCGATCTATAAAGTATATATTTTAGCTCCGAGTAACGACATGCATGTAGTATACGTATGTAGAAAATTATTCAGAACTGTATATATCATACGATGACGATATGCCACGTGCGCGGATAATGCAGCGAAAAACATTCACGCTATCCAAAGTGACTTTTAAAATTCGGCAGAGTTACAGAAATGAGTTTTTTCAGTCCTAGTTGAACTTGCGATCTTCGTTATTATTATTATTATTATCAATTTTTTTTTTTGTCATTTTTTTAATTGTAATACGCGTATATGAAATTCTGAGTATACAGAAAAAAAATGGTGATTGGTTATTGAGGTACCTACTTATACTTGACATGATACTTTTTAAACAAAAAAGTGCGATGCTTTACGTGTTGCGACAACCGTCTGCAACTCCCGAACCTCCTCCGTCACCTTGGTCAACTATTTTTTGGGGCGACGACAAATTGCCTCGAAAACGTGCAGTCAGAGGAAGACGGGTCGCTCAAATTTGTGGCAAAGTTACTTCTTCGAAAGTAAGACGTTTTCATTATAATATATGATGTACATCATTTCATATGAGTATATTATAAGCCATAAGGTATATTTAAACATACATACATGTATATAGCTAACGCGGAGAGAAAACGTTATTTTTTTCTTTCATTCACGAGTTAGATGCGATAAAGGAACATATTGAGTAGATATCCCCTTATAACATTGCAATAATCTGAAGAATGATTGACAAGATCGCGCATTGCACTGCGACTCGGGTCCGAAGAATAATCTGAATTCGACCTTTACTCCGATTTTCGCAAGAAGAGTATATGTATATATATATATGTATGCTTAACACTTGAGAATAGGAAAATAAGAATAAAAAGTCGGGTGTAAGTTCACATGGGCAGAACCGTTACGCATTGTTCGAGTTTTACTCGTGCCAATTTTTGCGTCATATATTATTATACGCACCGCAATACCTAATTAAATTCAATTAATGTTATGCGCCTTACCCGGCGCCCGCGTAAGCGAAGTAAAGGGCTCTTGATGCATAGTATTATGCACTTATGCAATATATATATGTATAGGTATATATAACAAACATATCTAAACTATATATATGTCTAGATATATACATATTCATATAGACATGGTGTATCCATGCATATTAAACTGCCGCAGAACCATACGCGATCGCACTATAAATAATATCTACATATGTATTAATATATGTTACATATTATAGTATGTATAAATATATCCGTAAGCTGCGACGCTGTATCGATATGATATACCTACCTATATACGTGAATATAGTTCTGCGGCAAAAATCATATATCTATAATATTTAAATAATAGATAGATTCGAAAAATTAGTCGCGAAATTAAGATTCTTATTTAGATTCTCGAAATTTGAATATTTTTTTATTATTATTAGAGACTATTTGTTGAAAATTTAACAGATATTTTCAGTTTCCCTGTAATTAGAAAAAAATTGATAAAAAAATAAAAGAAAGAAAAACAAGTTATCAATAATTTGGTAGATTTTTTTATTTCAGAGTTTGTCGGAAAATGTAAAAACATTTTTGTTTATTTAAACAACTTTGAATTAAATTATTTTTTCGAACGAAAAAAAAAAAATTTCCTCAACATTTTTAGATGAACTCTGAAAAATCTATAAATTGTTCCTTTTTTTTTTGCGTCTAATTTTTTTAAAGATAGAACTATCCATTACTGTCTCTTTGGAAATGTTCATAAAGTGTTCAAATCTCGATAATCTTTTCAGAATATATAGTATCACAGATAATCGGAGGCTTTTTCGAATTTGAAAATAAAAAGAACTTAATCAACAATTTTTAAACCTACCTGATAAATTGTTTGATTATTCTTAAATTTTTGATTTTTAATTTCTAATTTCATTCATTTATGATTAAAAACATGAATTCATTTAAATTCATGCATCGTTTTTTTTTTTGTTTTTTTTTTAAATTTATTTCCTGAGCTTCCATAAACAGTGAAATATACTATACGTATATGTAGGTAATCATGAATCATTTATACCTCTTCAGAAACTTTTTGTTGCACCTGCTGCAACGAAGGTCTTTAACCGTTGTATCGTTATAATTCACACAAAGAATATAATAATAATAATGATAATAATATTATTAATAATAATAATGAAAAGAAGAAGAAGAAGAAGACGACGACGACTAAGAAAAGATGAAGTAAAAAACCAATTAAACGCAGTAATTATTTCTCACGCGTATATAGTAATAATAACATACACGCCGACTCTTGGAAGCTACTTAACCTGGCTTGAGGAATAATAATTATCATTCTTTATTCGTTCCTATACGTATTAAAGTATGGTATAACATAAATGGTATAGTTCAGTTGCGGTGCAATTCTATATTAAATTGAGTATATTGAACCTGCGAGAATTATTAATAATTCTCCCGATATTAAGACTGGTCCTTAATTCGGTCATGTACGAATTTCAATGCTCTCATGGGTCGGAACGTCTCTAAATATATAAAAAAAAATTTAGTCAAAGCCCCAGGTTCCTATCTCAATTCTAAGTACTGCCCCCAAAGCCTTCGAAAAAATTTCGCATTTTTCTTAACGAATTTTTAATCACAATGTCGACGAAGAAAGCGAAGAAAGAAAAGTAGAGGCATAAAAAAAGAATCATTCATTTCTCGGCTCTCCATTCGTCTGTCTGTCTGTCTGTCTGTCTGCCGGACAGCGAGACGTACGTCGCGTTGTTGTCGGCACAGATGAAAAGGGGTTTTAAAGAGCATGATCGAAGTCGTCGCCCACGGGTCAGGTAATTAGATGCGCAACTTTACGGCCGAATCATCTCGTTAACCGTACTGATATCTCGCTCTCGTCTTATAACGCATTAACCGGCCTATTTGCATGTTATTATATTACGTGTATATAAGGCGAGGTGAGGCAGCGGTATATAAACCTAGCAGGCCTGTCTGCTTGTCTGACTGCCTGCCTGCCTGCCTGCCTTCTCCCTGCCTGCTGCAACAGCTGAGAAATGCATTAATTAATAGCACCTATAGAAGCGATATTTCCTCTCTCTCCCTCTCTCTCTCTTTTCTTTTCTCGATGCAATTTCGACTTTTGTTAACACAAACGCGGACACCGAACATCAACTTGTTGATTCCGTTTCGAAACGTTGACTATGACTAGGTGAACGCGCGCGTGCAGACTCTCGTTAGTTTTCTTAATTTGACGGTAAAAGCTGAAACAAACAAAAGGCTATAAGCTCGAAGGCGGAGCCTATTGAATCGAAACGCGATGTACACAGCTGCACTCGACAAGCCACTAAAGAACGATTTGGGTTATTGTCCCCTTATTTTTTTTCTGCCCTAGGGCAATTGCGTTCGGATCACCGATTCCTTTTTGGAAAATTGCTCGTTCGCTTGTACGAAGAATTAATTATTCAGATCTTGATCATGCCGACGATATCTGCAGTAAGCTATACATATTATAGCTCCGAGCTATCGCATTTGGCGAATTGAATATACATATACCTACAGGAATCTAAAATCTATTACGAAGAGATGATTTCTCCATCAAAGGAAGACCTCGGTGTGAAATAATGATGGGAGCGATTTTTCCGCTTTTAGAATTTTTTATCAGATATATTTTGACAATTTTTTGACCCGAAGAATTACGGCCTTCGTCAAAACTTCAACTAGGTCTACCCTAAGCACCTCAGGCGCGAAGTATTCTCTACATGAAAAAGTACTTACGAGGGGTTACGATCTTCACTTTCAACTGCAGGGCTCTCCAAAGACCTTACTTCGAATAGGGCGTACGAGACAATGAATTAATTGGCCTTGATGTCGACACACATCGCGTGTCTGATGGCATAAAGTCGTAGAATTTTTGTTTATTCCACAACTCGCTATGAACATGATTAGATTAAAGCGCGTGAATAGCTCGAGATTAGGAATTTGGAATCCTTAAAGCAGAAGGTCGTGTGTATGTGGGCGGATTAGGCCTTCTAATTTTTGTTGCAAAATTAGTCATAATTTTTGAAGTTTTTTTTCCAAAATTTCAACGCCTTTACTTTCAAGAATGTTAAAACACAGCATAATGTCGCTTACGACCTTTTGGAATTGGTCGAAGTGATCTTTTTTCTTTCAGTTAGATATAAACGGTCGTATGCACCGGGATTTTATCTAGCCAATTTTAAATTCCAACGATTTCGAACATATCTTAAAGCTTATCGCGTAGATGGGTATGTAGAAACAAAAATGACCTTTTGATTTTCAAAATGCCAAATGGTCGTCTAATGTAACCTGTGATAAATCTACCAAAAAAAAAAAAAAAAAAAATGATCAATTGAAATATCAAATCTCCTCAAAGTTTTCACTCGCAATTAGTGAGGCCGATTTTTTTGAATTTATTTCCAAATTTCGCACGTGTTGATTGACGTATATTTGCAGCAACTATCAAGAGTCGATTTACGATCAGATATAGGGATGAATCTACCTTATACCGGCTCGGCAAGAACACGCATTAAGGAAAACGACCGCAGTTAGCTTTTGCCATTTGTCATAGACCGAGGATCAAGAAATAAGTCGGAAGCAAACGCAGTAAAGTCGTCTCGCGTTGTTTAGTCTCGCTCAATCTTCACTCACTATTACGGCACACTACTTCGAGCTGTCGTACATACATACCTACTCATTGCAAGCAAAAAGCTCACTTCTATTTAAGTGAATCGAATCTGTGAAGTAATATCTGCCTTTTCTCACAATCAATTCGTTCGTCCTCCGCATGATCTCCGGGTGAACTTCTTCTTCTTATTCTTATTCACTTTACGTATATACATACCTACGTATAAACTGTATTCACAGCTCTCTCGCAGATTAAATGCCGTGGCATTTTATGTCTCGTGAATATTATACCTTCACCTTTTCTCAGCCTGCACCTATACATACTATAGGTGGAAGTATAAAAGTCTCGAATCATCCTCTGTTCTCCAACCTCGTATGATCATCGCAAGGTCTCGCAGCAGAGGAGTCTAGCGATACTGTTGCTTTCAAATTTTGAACTTTTTCGATCTGTTCATTTTTTTGTTTCTTCATTCTTCGCCTTTCGTTACTGCCTCGGTATCGAAGAAACTTTTGCAGATAGATATACTGCATATACTCGCCGAATTCTATCCGAGGAATCATAGCTAATCGATTCGAATGACATTTATCTCCAAATTTCTGGCAACGTCCCATCGAAAATCACGGAAATCAAGATTTCCTGCGGAGCTGTTAGTTCGTTTGAAAAAAGAAACATTATTGAACGATGAAATTGACTCGTATACCTACCTATTATACATACCTAGATGTATGAACGCAATTTTTCCCCGCATTCGTATAGTATGGTTGGGTTATTATACTGTATAGATCGCTCTCAGCTGGTCCTCGTACAATAAAACGAAAGCGGCGCTTTTGTCATTCGAGAGTCGAGGAAAAAGCAGGCCTTCTGTATCTTTTTTTCCTTCAGATTCATGTAATCGCTCTAGGTATTTTTTTTTTCCTTTTTTTTTGTTTGAAACAGTCGAATTCGCGTTATTTTTTCTTACTTTTCTATATTAATGGAAAAGAAACGAGGGATTTTTTCCAAACACAAAGAAAGGTAGAAAATGAAACTTCCAATTTTGAATTCTGAAATTCGGGAAAAATTGCTCTTCTAAAAGTCGCGAACAGTATAATACGCGTCTAGTTATTTTTCAATGGTCGACGTATTCGAAGCGAAACATATCAGAGTACATCGTTTTGCAGAACCTCCTATCCTAATTTTTTAAACTTCACTGTGGTTGAATCAAAAAAGATGAAAACGAAAATGCAAAAAGATTTACAAACCTTGATAATTCATTGGCAAAAAACTCTCTGGTCGAATGAACCGCAGACCGGCATTTTTCGAAAACATTAACACTTGAGAAAAATATGGTAACTGTAACGAGATTGGAAAAAGCAGACCGAGTTCATGTCACAGACAGTACTTGAGTGTCTAGTGCTGCTGCAGCACTATTCTGTTTCGGAAAAAACAGAGGTGTGTCAGTTTTGGTACTTTTCCACTATCCAGCCATAGAATCCAGTGAGTATGCAAGTATGTGTATTATACGAACGAATAATCGATCATTGGGAGCAGATTGTGCTACCTATGTCAGGCCTGGAATTAGAAACTCGTAGAAAAAGGAAGGAAAAAAAAAAAAATGGAAAAAAAAAAACAGGAAAAGAAGAAAAGAACACGAAAGTGATCTAGATTCGAGTTGCTCTGCCGCGAGCTGCTGCACAGTAGCAGAAATGTATAGCTACTCGCGCGAGGCAAAGCCTTAGGCCGCGTTCATCCAGCTATACGGACGCGTATCTCTACACCGCATATAGCATATGTGGACACGTATTCGTCCGACTCATGAAACTTCGCGAATTCGAATATCCCCGACTCGCAGTTTTGAGTAACGGTATTTCCCCGAAAATCTACATAGCTGATTTGAGAAACTTTCAATCGAACAAGACCGGAGGTTCAAAATTCCGAAAACAACGAAAGATTCTGAGATTCTGAGAGCCCAAAGCTCCGAAAATCGAACGAAGGAGAACTCTGTCGTTACTTATTGGAATTCGGTATGAAAGAAGCTTCAAAGACTTTAGGCATGAGATGGTTGAGTGGTTGTAGTAATAAATAAAGCAAATACTATTGCGATGCGCGAACTAGTACCACCGGGGTTACGTAAGCGAAACGGAGGATTACTATACCGATAAAATAGATAAAAGCTACTCTCTAGGAGAACTGCTGCTGCGGCTGGATAAGAGTTATGGGAAAGTGTAGAAAAGCGTGGGCTGCATGCGGTTCGGTTGGATTATACATGTATACTTACTCTCGGATACACTGCATTACAGTACATACGTACATACGTACGTGTAAAGGAACTTTGAACATGTTCTGCACATGGCGACGAATACTCGCCAATACATATCCCTACGACCTGATCGAACTGCAGCAGAACGCGTGCTACTTTTCCCACAACGAAGAATTGTGGGTAGGTACCTATAACGTAGTTGTGTAAACGTAAATCGTATAAGTAAAAGCGAACACGATCCGAATCGTTTTAATCTTTAGCCGATGTTCTGCTAATGGTTCTTCCCTTTCCACTTCTCATCCTTCTTCTTCTTCTTCTTCTTCCTCTTCTTCTCGTTCACTCATTGAAGCTTAGCACGTCTACTTCGAAACGTACATTCGAAATTCGTTCTGACATTATTTTTCGACGAGCTACTCAACGTTGAAGCAAATATTGTTCCCAAATTTCCAGAACACGGTGTCTTTTTTCTAGCTCAAATCTCCAGGACGTATTCCTGATACTTCCAACAGCACAGAATGTGATGAGAAATGAAGACACACTTAGTCTGCTCCAAATCGAAGCTATACCGATACATCGAACGATCTAGCTTTGATCATTCCACCACCCGCGAATGTATCTTCAACACCAGAATATGCATCGTACAGAGTGAAGAGGAGTGAGTGTTTTCGGTACATCAAGTCCAAGAACTGTGCTGCTGCTACTCAACTGAGTAGACTTTAAGTCCAGCGTCTGGATTCTGTGCCAGTGATTCGTATATACCGATCGTCTATTTCGGTCGCTGGTGAAGTTTAGGATCATCGAACTTCAATCTCGCAGCATGAAGATGATCATCTCCGTCATCGTTGTGCAGAGTTCCCTTGATATTACGTCCTCAAGGGCGACTGGCACGACGTGGTTTATTCGTCATAACTTTATCACGCAGCTCTTCTCCGCGAATGAGTATACCTAGTTACCTGAAAAGGAGTCTTGCACCGGTTTCAATGAGCCTCGAGACTCTCTCAGCGACTACCAAAGTCTTCCTACTGGAAATCTGACTGTAAAGTTAACTCGTGATTGACTACTACTAGGTACATGCGATCAGATCTACGAGGGTGAACTAGCTCCTCACATTACGTTCAACTTGTGTTACTTATCCTTCTGCAGCCCAGCGGTCGTGGTGGTCGTTGTACTCTGCACCTATATAGCCATATATACCATACGGCGCATACGCCAAAGCCGGAGATGCCGGTTTTCCTCGGCTCGCCTTGAAATACGCAATTAAAAAGTCGTGATCTTCTTTTCACCGTGTGAAAGGTTCTATTTTAAGCTTCCTCCACCAAGACTTTGAAATTACTTGCCGCTGTAATAGCACCGGCTATTTATACCTATGTTTCGCATGCTGAGCTGAATATCTGCAGTGATATTTGCGCTCCGAAGAAAGGCAATTCTTCCGAAAGCTTTTATCATTTTTGCAACACCTTCCATTCTTTTCTTTTTATGTTCCTTCGTTTCGTTTCGTTTTTCTTTAATTACACTGCGAGCTGATTTTCTATAATACATAACGTATTATCGAACTGCATTATATAGTGTGCTTCAGAAAATAGATAAATGCCCCGTTTATCTTTTACTCGAAACTTTTTTCCTAATAATCTCGTGTATAGTATAACATCGATTTTGCAAGCTCGTTGGAACTCTTCAGGGGCATTGTCAATCGCTTTAAAATTGTCGATCAATCATCGGGTCCCACCCCTCGTTTTCAAACCCTTTTATCATGGCAGGGCTCCAACGAATCTATCCATGTCAACAATGAAATTTAATCGCAATATCACTAGCACACCATCGAGGCCGTGCGAAAAAATAAAAATAAAATCGTGCGTGAATCGGAGA
Organism: Tenthredo livida; assembly: GCA_963992785.1. Taxonomy (NCBI): domain Eukaryota; kingdom Metazoa; phylum Arthropoda; class Insecta; order Hymenoptera; family Tenthredinidae; genus Tenthredo; species Tenthredo livida. The sequence goes on from OZ023073.1 coordinate 11,462,224, forward strand.
TGTACCTTTTCATCTCTTTCCCTGTAACGTGTTTCCGGCTTCAAAATCGGTGTGTTTTAATTCTGACTCGCAAATTTTTAAGTAATCGTTTCTATATACTTTGCGGATGGAAATCGGAAGACGCAATTCCAAGGAGTATTGATTTCCTCGTGAGTCAGCAATGGGTAAACAGATTTGTACATTTTTATAAATGATACATCGCTGTTAGTTTGTTGAGCGAAGATCTTCCCGATAAATGAAGTCGATCGAAATCGATTACACACGTGTTGATCTTATGATAAATCGCAGGTGTAATCTGTTTCAAAATATCGGATACAAGACGATAAGATTATTGATTTTTTATTGCAACTTTCTTATTGAATGGAACAGGAGGAACTGATCGTTTATTGTGAATTTCTTAACGAAGCTGAATCGTATCTAATGTTGAATTCCGTCGTCGCATAAGGAGAGATCCATAAAAATTCTTGACCAAATCAAACAAGTCGAGATTTTATGTGTAAAAAGCCTTCATATCACATGTGCAGTAATGGTCCTCATGTGCATTTCCTGCTATAAGCAGCTTGCTCTATTCGCAAGGTTTCCTTCGGAGAGTTAAATGTAGCTTTTATATCAACGTATAGGTATGTGTACACGCATCGTTTTAACCGCATGAGAAGGGACATGATTTAATCCTTTTAGTAGTACCTAGTGCAGGTGAAGTGTTCAGGTCGGCTTATCCCGTTCCGCAGAAATCTTTACGTAATTAACATAGCCGTTGGTTGGTTGGTTGGTTGGTTGGTTGGCACTTGCTTCGAACTTAATCCCGTTCATTACTTCACTCCAACAAGTTTCCACTGCAGTTTTATTCACTCTTTAAGACGACAGGTCTTGTACTACGCCTAACACTCGGTCGTGTACCTGTTTCAACATTATTTTTTCAATTAAAAATAACATATAGGCGCGAAAAAATATCTTTGAAAAAATGATACTTCTCATGCATGTAATGCAATTTCCGTAGTTCACACTATAGACATGTCTGGTTGAAATATTCATGTAAAATTTGGTTCGTTTTGGATGATCGGTGACGGAGTTATCCTGTACGAATCAATTGATTATGGATTTACTTATGAAAGCTGTGAAGGCTCACTGGCTGGATTCATTCAATACGTCGAAATGGCATTTGGTAGACAAATAATGAATGAAAACATGATTCGACACACCGCCGATTGTCTCATGATTTTCCCCGTGATTTTCTATTCTTCGAGGATCGCAATGAAATGTTAATTCCGTCATTTAACGCGTTTAATCAGCGTTTCATTCCACTTGTAATTGTTTGTATAAACAGAACGATAAAATATTCCAAGGTGTGAATTTCGGGGAGCGTAAAACACGTAAAACTCCGAAATCTTTGTTAATTGTTTTTACGTTATTAAATAATTAAATTCGAGATTATTACGAGACACGTCGTACTTTTTTACGCGATATTTTTTCATTATTATTATTAGAAATTGATTGAAACACGAGAGAATTCAATTATATGTATATAGTCTTATATACTGGCGAGGGGAGGAAAGGTGATCAATTATCCGCAAAACAGCGCTATCGTTCATTTTATATACTACCCGCCTGTATATAGGCCAGATAGGTGAATGTATAACAAACCGCATGTACGCAATTTATATTTATACGAAACACGTAATTCCCAACACGCGAGTATATCGACCCCTTCTACAATATCATCGCAGGTGAAAATGCCTATTCTTCGAACAGAAAGTATAACATGTGAACATATTTCCCGACGATTCGATAATATTACACCTGTTTTTCCACTATTTTATCCGTTTTCATTTTATCAAAAAAATTCACAGTATGTATTCAAATTTGATTCCAGAAATAATCACCCTGAGATAAGAGAAGTAAAAAATTCTCGAAAAATAATTAAACTAGGTATTCGTTAAGAATTCAAGGCAGTGTTCTCCTCCTTTTCGGCACGAAAATCAAGTGATTTTGTTGTGAATTGACGAAATAGGTAAAATGTGCGAAAATAACCGTGAACCTTGATCGAATAATTGTGCACCTCATACCTGCGAGAGAGTAAAATGATAATTCTAGAAATGTATGTGTCGTTTTAATTAGCGGGAATAACAAAGTGCAGATTTTAAGTGTTAGCTCTATCAGGTGTATATAGTGCGATGGGATTTCCGCGATTTATCTCAGATTTTGCATTTGTGTCTAGTTCCGTTCTTCACCTCTCGAAACCCATTGTCTTTGATTTTAAAATACTCCGAGTCTCGACGTAGCTGGTACTATACGTACGTAGGTGAATACGTATGGATACGTTGCGTTGCATGAGTATTGCAGCAACCGTGAAAGAGACGACGAGAGTTGGGTATTGTATTGTCTTTCGACAATGAGTGGTCGTCGGATGAACGCGGCAATGGCAGAGGGTTGGCGATTGTATAAACAGCTGGTGTTTTAAAACCCACGTTTTATTTTCTTACATTATATTCAGTTTTATACCGCCACAGCCTGCACCGCGACGACGCAACGCGTCGTATATAAACTCTGTTCAACAATCTCATCGTTTCAATTAACAAACCGTGGGCCGAAATAAATTGTCATTCAGGAAATGAGTATCAGGACAACGCGAATCTCGACTATGCTACCTATCACCACTTCAATTTTATAGTCGAGTGGCTCAATTTTTCCTTTTTTCAATCAAACAAATTTCTTTCGACATTTTTATCAAAATCGCACTTCTTCTTCTCGTTTTAGGACTCAGGCGCGGGGGCTCCAGTCGATGAGGACGATGCAGCACGGGGTTGTAAAAGGTAAGAGTTTTTTTTTTTTATAAACGTGAAAGTCACTTTTTTGCGAAAAAAAGTGGGACTTTCAATTGTTCATCGCAAATCCTAAATTTTTTTTTACCGCATACTTCGTGGTGAAAAATGGCGTGAAAAAAAAACCCGATTTCACACCTTGGGTGAAAATAATTGATTATCAGAAGCCGTGGTGATTTTTCATTACTATTAGGCGATTGAATAAATCGATTAGTTAAATTAATAATGAGTCTACCGATTCCGTGCACACCTTCGAACGCAATTTAATTCTATATTATATACCTATAGGTATATGAGGTATATGTGTACCTATATACATATATACCTCTTGCTCGAAAGATAATTAAGTGATAATACATAATTTATTCATATACGTCGAAAATTAACTAGCTAGTTGGATAAATCTGGATAAGGAGAGAGAATTTTTCTCGATTTGGTAACAACCAGCTGCCTCATATCATACCTTCCAAATATGGACGGCTACCGGTTTACCTGTCGCTTTATAACATTACGTCGAGATGTATGGTAGAAAAATTATTGACGCTTACAACTAGCTTTTATCAATAAATTTGAACCATATACTTTCACAGCTTTATTATATTACCAATCGGTACGAGTTTGAAACTATAATACAACGTCATACGTACGACGTACGTGGCTCACTATTTGTTATATAGAAATTTTCCTCATCCTGTATCTATGGGATTAGAAAACTTTGCTTTTTCCCCCAATTCTCACTTCCATTGATAAATACGATTTCGTGGATAAAAAATATCGATCCAATTCTGTCCATGAAAAAAAAAAAAAAAATTGAAAAAATTATATAGCATGTGAGGGTATAAGCTGGGAGAGTCGCGTTGTATGCTATAAGACTTATACGAGGTAATTAATTTGCCGTTGTTCATCCTAAGAGGAGCAGGTTGTTGTTAGTCGAGTAGTCGGCATTATGTGTATTACCAACGGCTGATTGGAGATTGTAATTAATGATTATTGCTCTATCGTACTATACGCGATATAGGTACCTACGTTGCCCGATCTATTTAAGGTGGCTCGAAGCTTGTTAATTGCAATTATAAATCTCGATTGCTAATGATATACGAATTTAATTAAGAGTATATAAATATGGCATACATATAGGTATATAAGTACATATATATAATACAGAACGTTTCTGCGATTTGATCGTACGAAAAATATAAGAAATGAATAAAAATGCGTGTATATAAAAACAAAAATTTCATTCAATATAATGAAATCGATTGATTTTATTCGTCAGCACCTATACGCAGTTGAAATTTTTTGCACAATTTTTCATTGCAAGCATAAAAGAATAAGGTGATAAATTATCCACGAATTTCCGCAACGCGACTCGAATCGTAAAATCTGGATTCGATGCAAGCATTGCGATTGATTGATTGATAAATTGATTGATTTTCAAATGAAATGGAAAAACGTTGAATTAGAATCAGATAGAGAGTTGGCATAGAAAAAGGTTAGCTCTTATTTAATTCTACACACACACACCAATATTAAGGCAAACGTGTACATAAGATGTATGTATAATTGCATTTATTCGGGTCAAACAGCCGATTAGGTACGCTTGATGAACAGTTTTGTAAACGTCGTTGAACCCGAACGCGGCCCTTCGATTCAATCGGGATATATTTGTAGCCTGACCTTTAACTCTCGCGATTTCCAAAGGTCGCGTATCAGATACGCGATCTATTAAAGTCGCTACAGCTGCAGCACAGGATTCCTATACTAGCTACAAATCGGAGCCTAATCGACTCTGCGATGCAGACGCCTGAAGTTTAATTACACATCAATTGTTCTTTAACTTGTTGATTTTTTTCGTTTTTTTTTTCTTTTTTTTCTCTCTTTCATTACTTTCCGCCAGGATACAAGGAGCATAGATCTAATTAGTCCGCGTTATACCTACACTCCCAACAACTGGTGCATTTTAAAATCGCCTGTCTATGCCGAACGATTAAAGTTCGCTGTGCCGAAACAATAAGCTCATTCGCGATTACAAAATCATAGAAAGTTGCGCAATTATTATTGTGCCAAGCAAGTTTAGGTATATACCTATACACACACACACACACACACACACATATATATATATATATATATATATAAGAAGTAGGAAACTGTGTGTAAGCTAATTCCTATACTTATCTCACCGTTATAGCTGCACAGCCTGCGGTAGCGCAGCGCCTTAGCTTTGGGTCTTAATTAAAATTAATTCATGCACAGCTTCCCACGGAAATTCAAAGAAAAGTTACTTTCTTTACTCCGAGCAATTTGATGGGTTTAATTAACGCTATGCATTGTGGACAGAGCTACTATACCCGATGTGATGACGGAGGGTAATTTAGACCCAGGATTTACTTTTACGGAATATTAATGTGTCCAGGAAGTGAGTTGCTGATAACTTCCTATGCAACTTACCGCAGCTGATACCAATTGTTCATATCTGCGAGGGACTAATTAGATTTGGTATAGAGGTACACAGCTGCAGGATTAACTCACCAGTTATTATTCAGGAGAATTATTGCGGATTATTACGTGCAAATTTGCACTTAGCGATTAATTGAAAATTGATCTCAAATTAATCACCATCTCGAGATAGGATGAACTAAGACACTCCAAAATTGCGCCGGAATGAATTATAAGACGAAGATTTTTCGCCCAGTCATTATAACGGCTTTGAATGACTTGCGGCGAGTTCTAGAGACCCGGAATGACTTGGAACGAATTTTGTTGACTTTCAAATAGTTTAGGCCAAACCCTGCCATGGGGTTCTTTACGATTTAGAAGATTGCTCATTGCGCAGGTATAATAGCTATCTACAAATTGCGCTCGTATACATCGGCGCTTTTTCTTCTACCCTAAATTACCAGGTGAAATGGTATGTGATTGCGTTCCGAGCGCGGGGTAATATCATAAAACATAACATAATGGGCCGGTGTACTTAATACCCGTTCATTGTCATAGTGTACAGACTTTCACTTTCACCTACTGAGTGAGTGAGTGAGTGAGTGAGTGCTACCTAGTTGTTCCGTGTTCACGCCTCGCGACCAAGGCGACCATCGTCAAAGTCTGACTGACCAAGTGGACCACGAGTCTATATAGACTTGTGTGCAGTTTCCACTCAAAAACCTGCACTAGCGACTTGAGGGGGTACACAGACCTGAAACGGGGTATTTTTTTATTTTTTTTTCATTTCAAACAACCACTTGTGTTAGATGCAGTCAAGGTGCAAACCACTTGATGCATTTCACTTTGACCCATTGATTGAAATTTATACTAGCTATACTAGATAGTGAAATCATCGATTGTGGAGCGTTTGAATGGGTTAAAAAAATGTTAAAAAAGTAATCAACGTAACGTTATGTAATGTAATGTAATGCAATGTCTCATTTATTATTCCTTTATACAAGTTTTTTTTTTCTTTTTTTTTCTTTCTTTTTCTTGGTCAAACCTCGTAGCGTGCCGATTTTTATACAGCTGTGCGGGGTTACATAATTTCTAATGATAACGATTCCTGCACGTACCTACCTACAACTTATACCTACGTCGAAGTATAGCAAACCTAATTTAATTTTTTTATTTTTTATTTTTTACTTTTTTTTTCTAGACAAGATCGGGACATGCAAGTATTACAGAGGGAAAGTTGTTACCAAATATTCTATACCACCCATTATACACTGGGTACCTATATACCGAGATCAAAGATACGTATGTGTATAACACGCGAACTAATCTACGGTCTAATTCAATTGGGTTGATTTTATAACTCGCAATTATATTATTTCGGTGATTGCAGATTGCAGGTCTGTTGAAATCAATTCTGCAGATTTTTCGTTTTCGTCGTCTGGGTTGCATCAAAATATGACGGAAATAATAACAGTAATAATTTTTTTTCGAAAGTTATAATTGTAGAAAATTTATCATTGACATTTTTTCATGCGCGGATTTTGAAAAAGCTTGTAGAAATTTGGACCTTTTGAAACGTAGAGACAATATAACTCGTGCGAACATATCGGAAATAAAGTTAAAAGAAAGAAAGCGTTTGATGTTTCAAAAAATTGATAGGCTCGATCAGTCAACTGGTCCGGATGTCGTAGTACCTACTGCAGCAGCTCTCCATAGTTCCCCCGATCTTCAGTGAAGCGGTGCGATGATTATTGTAAAATATAGGTATCACGCGCGTTTTTTGATTCGGATAAATTTTTTATCAATTCAATTTACCCATCATCATCCTTATTCAGCAAATTATTAATTTAATTATCAATTTCTGACGAAACACTGAGCTTCTTTAATTTTCTATCTATGCACTAATTGCATATATATATATTTGAACACGTCCCCGGGCCCATGGGAGCATTGAAATTCGAAAACGGTCAAAAATTCAGGACCATACCCTAATGCATCTATGAAGTAGGTACAAACTGGGAGATGAAGGTTTCAATTGATCTTCTCGACGTCGGGGGTCCGCGGCACAAGTCGCCGCCGCGACGCCGTGCGTACCTACACCGCTTTGTTAGTAAAATTTACGAACTCGTAAAAATTCCACTCAAGGTGGACCACTGTCGGTGTTCAACCTCCTCACCCGCCCGCTGAATATCTCAACAGCTTCTCTCACGTTTATCTCCGTCTTTCGTATGTTACCTTCCTCCACCTTTCTTACATGCATATTTCTTTTCTTTTTCTTTTATCGTCTATATAGTATAGCTGTCTGCAGCATGCCACCTGCTTGAAATTTTACCTGCAGGCATGATTTTCTCTCTATTTTTTCTTCCCGAAAAGAATAAGAAGAAATAAAGAAGAATACATTTTTGAAACTTAGGGCACAGATAAAGGTCTCGATATTTTTAATGCCGTTTTATCATATACCCGATGAAATCTCGAATCTGTTCTTCGAATCTGCGAATAATATTTTCAACGAGATACGCTGCACCAGGTAGACAGATATATATATACCTATATATAGAATAAAGATTTATAGTCGTATGTTACATAGTTGTTGTTATTATATTCTCCTGTCTGCCAACTCATCAGTGAATATAAGGAGGTAATTGCGTTTGAAATGTTTATTGCGTTCATATAAGTTTGTTCAGAAGCGTGTGATGGAAGCTGTGAGCGAATTGAGTGACGTAATTATATTTCAAAAGTACCTACCTACCATACAACGGTCGGATGAATTAATTTGTGAGAAATAATATACCAAATCTCGCGGGATTATCCCTATAAGACCGACGTTCGAATCATCCAATTGCATGAATATACTAGAAAATATTCAATCGATTGAAAAGAAAAAGAAAAAAATTCACACAAATTTGACCGAATCGAAAATGATCAGGCATTCTATATTCTGGCTATCGGTATGGCATGGAAAGCCCCATATGCATTTAAACGCTGGTAGTAGTATATATGTATTCGCCAGATCTATTGGCCGGAGAAAGAGGTCAACACACGGTAGATTAGTTCCGCGACATAAATATTATCTGGTCCATTTATAACCGCGAGACCGAGGAATGACGTGGGCGGACGCGAAGATATAAAGCAAAATTTGAGGCACTGAGGTGTCGGCCGCGTGATACTCGTGCAGTTTCTACCCTAGTTCGCGACGATTCTGTGAAGTCATGCTGCATGGGACAAAAAAATGATAATTCTGGAAAAATGGAATCTGGGTTGAATATTATAGAAATGTGTGAATGTATATGGTCACAGTGAGTGAACATGGACCGCCAAGTTCATCCAACATTTTTTCCCCATGAAATTTCTTCGATCATTTTCGTCCTTCATTCGAAGAAATTTTTTGTTTTTTTTCAAAAGTCTTCCTGCCTTGATATGAAGTGGCAGAAATAATTAACCCAGGGAAAAGAGGAGGAAAAAAAAACGGAAGAAAAGTACCGTGGAATGAAATTGCTCTGCAATGACCTCGGTGAGCTTGCGTAGGTAGGTATATGGGGCATTCCGCGTCACTTTAGCCACAAAACAGGAAGGTAAAATTCTCACAAAAATGACAATAAATCGCGGGTTACATGATACGAGGAAATTCACGAGATTTCAATCTTATTTTTCCATCATTTTTTAGCGGCTGGAGTGACGCGGAATGCCCCATATACGTAAAGGTGTAATTAAAATCTAAAATTGGGTAAAAATTCTTCTGGCTTTGGTATGATACATAAGTATAACGAGACAAAAGTAAGAGGATAAATACAAGAGAATAGATGACCATGAACCACATAGCGGCGGGTTAGTTTAGAAGCCGAAATATATAATGCATTGAATATACCCACTATTGCATAAATTCGCTCTTTCTCTATCCTTCTCCGGCCAGTGCCTACTTCTTGCTAATTAGATTCGGTTAAGTCATAGTAATTCGACCGTTTCAAACTCGCTTTACCTACCTGCTTACATCTGGTAGGATATAGTTGCGTTCTATATGAGTAGTATGAAAGGTATAGTTGAACTTCGAAATACCAGTATAGTGGCCTTATTGAAAGCAGTTTCTTTCGACGCCATATGTATGGTTTACCTAGGTAAAATGAATGCCTATATACTCAATATTGAATTTTTACACGAGTGCAGTTAGGTGTGTTATTAAACTCGTTACGCTATTTTATATAGTATGTATGTTCAACTCCATAGTGTGCGAAGGTAGCTACTTTCTTAATTTATACACGCGTGTAAAATGTATATAAATCTATATACATGTATGTATGTATACCGTGTCTCGCTATACGCCGTTGGAAATGTATAATTATACCGTGAACCGGTCAATTATTATGTCAACTGTCACACCGAACCCTGAAGACAGACAGTCAGTGAGACGGAGCACAGTCATCATGCAAATGGAATTAACAACGGCACGTTCACCGCAGCATCAGGTTTGCCTCGAGGAGACGATAACCACGAGATTTGACCTCGTGAATGAAATGAAACGAAATGAAATGAAATGAAATGAAATGAAATGAAATGAAATGAAATGAAAAAAACCTGTAGAACGTGGACAGAATAAGGTTTCTGGTTTTTTGTTTCAAATTCAAATTAAGCAAATCGAAATTCTCTCAGTTATCAATTCCTTCGGGATTTGACTCGGAAGCATCGATATGCTCGCAGTGACATCATGGGATGTTAAACATGGCATAAAACTCGGATGTTATCTTTATTTGAACCGCGATGATACTGGTATACAGCTTTTTAAAAAGCCACCGACTCTTTGCTAAAAAAGAAAAAGAAAAACATTATTGTAGATGTGAATTTTACATTGCAGAGATAATGATCTGACAATATGAAGAATAACTGTTAAGCAACCTGCTATAATATAGCACCTGGATCGCTGTAAAGTTGAGACTATAAACTGACTTATACACGAACATCGAGCTGCTGTCACATTCATAATATCATCATATACCTATACCTACATACCAGCTTTATGCGACTCGTGAAAATATATTTGGCGAATTTGCCTCCGGCTTTTATAAAGCCGGATTCGTAGGTATGTACATACCTACCTACTTTGCTGCTGCCGCTGTCAAATTACCGAGGATTTCGTCAGGTTTGAAAAATCGTGAAGGAATTATTGCGCGACTGATCAATTATCAACTATACCTTGCGAAATCAAAGATTCTGGACTCTGATCTGTGCGGATGTTAATGAAATCAAAGTTGTAATGAAATTGATCGCGAACATTTACGTATTTCTATATCAGGTTTTGAACTTCGGATGAAAATAATGTCGATGTAGTTTCCCGTGTTAAACAATGACTCGTCGGTTTACCTGAGAAAAAAAAAAAAAAAATACGTAAAATCTGGCTTTCGCGGTGACCGTATATATAGGAAGTCGGATTTCATTGCAAATTGGTCGACAGTCGCCACCCGGATGTCCTCCATTCTCGACATAATATATATTATATGTAAAACGAACATCATCACATCACGCGTTGATGGGTAGACACCTGATTGTCGCGTAAATGACGAAATTGCACACTGACATGTACCCAATACGTATATATGCAGCAATTTAATTAACCGTACTTCGCCGCCTTCCTTTCCTGTCATTCAGACTTTTGTCATCTGCCGATCGACTGTTCCCAATCGAATCCGGCTGCTATTTGCCATTCCGATCGGAGTCATATAGCTGCAGCGCCGTTTGCGTCATACTTTGTGCATAATATCCGCAACCTGCATAGAGACTGGTAATTGTGGTATAAGGCTTTAAATCTCTGCAGGATTACCCACATATATACATACAGATGAATTCACCCGGTTTCAAATGTCGAAATAAAAACGACGTGGGACTAAGATTGGCGAAAGTATATCGCATCGAGTTGCAGTCACTCCAGTCACTCGTCCGGTCTTACTTAATGAACATAATAATTCAACCCGTGACCACTTTCCCGCCAATTTCTCTGGCTTAACGACCTACCGCTTAAAGTTTTACGACTGAAATACTACGGCTGGTTTTTGACCAACGGATATTTAGAAATTGTCCATAAACTCAGAACTGTACCTAACTTGGGCCAAAAAACTCGACGTTCATTTTCTCGAGTATTGGTATAGCGATTTCAGTGCTGCTGCAACTAGTCACGGTCCGTCGTTTCCATGATCTTAAGATCGGGGAATTATTGGGAAATATGTCATCGAAGTTTGATGACGAGCTCAATCCTCGTCAAAAGAATACCACAGCTTCTGCTTTCGAAGAACAGTATAGGGAAGAATGAATTAAGTGCAGAGTACCTTCCGTGAGCAACGTTGAACCCCGGGAAGTGGATTCTGGTGAATGAAACTGTCGAGATAAAAATGTCGTGCTTAATAATTCATCGCTGGTTATCTAACTCAGTGCAGCGTTACGTCTGTTTCCGGTTTTTGTAGATAGAAAAATTCCGAATCTCACGTAACTTCCGCGGTTCAGATAATCACCACTCGTCGTCGAAAGTAGAATATGATCGACCTGCATGCAGTTATGTGTTTTTGGTTGACGAAATATATTACGCGGAATTTGGATACGGCTCGCTGCTATAGCCCGACCAAGGCGAGTAACATGTGAATGATTTCGGTCCTCAAATATATTCCGAAACCTCAAACGGTAGTTGAATAATTCATGACTCGGTATATGCGACGCTATGTCTGTGTCTACGCAGATATCCTCATCACTTCTCGTTGTCACCACACAATTTGAGATGGAGATTGTCTTTTACCATTAACTAACTTGAGACCGAATTGCTGCGAGATGAAACGGGCCATGAATTCCATCAAAGTCTATAATCGCGAATCGTATATTCATTTTAGACTCATACCAAAAGACTGATGATCGATTAGATTCTCCAGGATTGAGAAAACCAAGACGTGAAATCAGGATTTCTCATGCTACTATTCAACCATTGGAAATACTCATTCAGAAGTTGAAAGTCGATCTTATCCCCTTGAAATCATTCGTCGATAGATGATGAAAGAGTAGTATCAGTCGATGATAGCTTCGAGGTGGAATAAATCGCGAAAAGACCCGAAATAATCTCTTCGGGATTATCTTTTCATCGTTGAATCTCGAATCTCTTTATTCCCATCGGAATTTATTGCGGTGAGATTGGCTTGGCTTCGCTTCATTCGTATAGGCTCAAGATTTACGATCTCGGTGATTCGGACCTTGGGTATAATCACACGTAGGACGTTATAGGAACGGATGAGAATAGAATGAAATTTCACAACTGGCATACACGCAGCTAGTCGTGTATCAATCTAAACTCTTCAGATTAAACTTCGGCTAGACCTACAGCAGGGTCTTATTGAAAGGCAAATAAGAAGCTCAGAAGCTACCTAGTCGGATGTACCTATAGGTATAGTATGCATGCGTATGGCTGATGGTTGGCAGGTAATTTTCCAATTCTGTTAAAGTGGAGGAGACCGCACCGCATTCCGCGTCATATATTACAAAGTAGGTATAGAAACGCAGGTAAGTAGAGGCAGACCCGGGTTAACCATAAAAGACACCTTGTTGTTGTACATAGTTTATAAATATGCAAGAATCAAGAAACCCATGCCCAACAAAGATGGTCGTAAAATTGAGATTATTACTTCAGGTTTTATTGCGCGCATAACACACTTTGCGGTAATAACGCTCCTCCCGTCTTTCTACTTCGACCACAACTTCGATATTAAATTTTATTAAACTTTGCTGCTGCTGCTGCAGGCTTACTTATTACTGTTAGCCAACTCTAAATCCGAGACAAAGGAACTGAACGGAACGAATTAAGCTTTTGCACAAGTTCAGTTATCATCAAGAAGCCGTGTTCAGCTTCTTTCTCTATTTTCACTTTTTTGCAACCATAGAAGCTCAACCACAACCGTTCTTTTCCCACCAATGAAGAAAGTCTGCGTAAGCGTTCGAAATTCTGCGGCTTGAATCACTGCAGCATCGATCATTGACTAGCGATTCAAGATTTCTCGTACTGATAAGCCGGCCTTTGGACGTCGGCTTCCGCTTGCCGAGAGAAAGCGTATCGATAGTGTCACTGATAAAACCGCCCGAAGCTCGCAGCTTGACCAACTTCCACGGTCTTTCATTCCGACTTTGTCAGACAACACCGATTCTGATTAAACTATAGGATCGAAAGCCCCTCTCTACGTGGGTAAAGAAATGTCTAGGGAATCTTATGATTGATTTGTTAGAGTTCTAATGATCGTAGGAACTGATCGACTCTTGTATAGATTTACACCAAGCACGGCTGACGAGAAAAAAAATGAGAAACATTCAAATTTTCATATTTCTCGGTATACGGACTTCAAAAATCTTAAAATGTATGAAGGATTGGATATTTTCTGACGATCCTAGCTCACGCCAGAATCAAATCAATTTCGAGTAAGGTCACGAAGTTGGATCGAATTTGGACTAAAATCGACTTCGAAATGGTGTCAGCTGTTGACCTGTGTCATTTTCACAGATCTCACTTCAATCTGTGATGGTGCCGCATGACGTATGATCGAAGGCTTTTAACGTGCAATTTTTTAGCCAATATCTGAAATTTCGACTTGTCCATCCTGAACATAAATACATGTACATATGTGCTCCTTTAACAATTTATCGATCGCAGGGTAACTCCGTTGCGAAACCTGAGAAATATCCAATTTCGCTAGTGACGCGACTCCCATAAACTAACTCGCTGTCTGTCTGCATGACGAACGAACTTGTCTCACAATCAATTAAACTTATTAGCTCTTATACCGAGAGATCAAGGCCAGAGGGCTGAACCAACATGAGGTCCAATTTGTCTCCATACAGTTATTATACTTTGGTGCGAGTTACGGTCATCCGTTCAAATAACTCTTTGCAGTATAAAGAAGAACGAAACAGCCTTGTGACGATTTGTGTAAGAGTTCGGGCGGAACAACAGCATCGCTATTCTATGGCCACGCAGATTCGAACAATACAAATACGGAATTCGAAAGCTCGCGTTCTTCTTCCATATTTTTCTAAAACTGGTTCGTTAAACAGGTGAGAAATGACCACTTTCATAAATTGATCTTGGGGTTTCGGCTCTTTTTCTTTATTTACGATCAGAGAATGAAGAGCGACTGATAGAGGCGGGATCGCAATCTTGTTCGTGTTCATGTTACAAGTTCAGTGCCGACTTCTTCTTCTCCTTCTTCTTCCTCTTCTTCTCTGCGGTATTCTATACCACGCTAGCCGCCTGTCTCACCAATTATATCGACGCGCTCTCGTACATTCCAACGATTGCACGATCCGGGTCTCGAAGGCGCGTCCCTCATAACGAAGAAGCGAGCCTGTCTGCTCGTATTTTAATTGAAAAGGAAAGATGATCACTGAATGTGGTCAGCCAACCCATCGACGACGTTCTAGCCACAGTCTCCAGGACCTACCGTTTACGATCGAAATCGATAACCTGGAATTAGAAATTCAAAATCACTGCGCGCTTCGGTGACCATCGAATTTCGATTCGCTCAATCCAAATTCATTCATCATCGAACATTGATTCATGACTATTTGGGCATATATCAGGATTTAGAACATCGAACTGTGCAGTCATAACATATGTACTACTAGCAGCTTGAGTTTTCTCATCTGATTGGGAGAGACGGAGGATTATTTGCATACCCATCGGGTATACCTATAGGTATACTACTATCGATCTTGATCGTCGCAATAATCTAGATGATAGCCATGTGTACGTAATATGGATTCACGACTAGCGAAGTTGACGCTTCTAGCGGTTTGGAGCTCGAAATGATGTTGGAAGAGTACTGGGAGAACCAGTACTTCGAGTCGAAGAATGTTTTCCAGGCTTTACCGTACCGTTAAGCACGCAATACGTGAGGAAAAGGTTATGTAACGTACATACGTAGGCTGTACAGCATGGGCTTCTCATAGCCGTTCACGGACTCCAGAAAGCCGTGGTGCACCGGCCGCTGAAATAATCAAATCCCTGTCTGTCGCAGCTTGTGGTATAATACTACAGTTGATTGCGTTAGACTTCGGAGAAGCAGATGTTCTTTGGTTCTCAGGTTATGATAAGTACGCAGCAATGATGACCCGCGGTCGTGCCCGGTGTATATGTAGTTGGTATAATAGTTTCGAGGAATGCTGACGAATGTGTAGTGAACCGTGTAGAGGGGTGATCGCCAGGTAATTTTGGGAAATCGCTATACCTGGATGCACCCGCCCCTGATTGGCCGGTGCACTGACCCGGAACGGTGATCACGAGCATATAAGTCGGACCTCCGACCCGGAGGAGTCATTCGACAACTCGCCGTCACACCAGTAACATGGAATCCTTTGGCTCGTTGTTGTTCGCTATCGGCGCCGGCTCCCCGGACCTGGACTTCGTCGCGGACCTTCCCCTGGAGATCTCGCAGAAGATATTCGGGTTCCTGGACGCGGGTTCCCTCGTCAACGCCTCGCACGTATCCCGGAGGTGGATGAACGCGTGTCGGGGCGACCCGAACCTCCGGAGACGCGCTCGCCGTCACCTACGCAGGGAGAGACGCAGGCTTTTCCAGGGTGGGCTTTTTCCCGCGACACGCGGACTCGGGAAGTCCTCTCGGGGAAACTCTGTCGCTCTTCCTGTTTTCCAGGATAGTTTTAAGGTCGGCCCACCAGCCGTTGCCCGCAAGGGTAGCTTTGTAAGCAGAGTTAACAGGAGCCCAAAGTCGGGCTCGACTAAGTCTAGCTTAAGGATTTAGGTAGTCCACATAGATATAAGGATTGTAAAATTATATATGACGAAAATATTTGACCTGTAATGTGATAATTTGATGATCGATGACGTGTAATTTGTTATTACTCATTTGACTAATAAATATATATTTTATGAATAATAACGGAGTTCTTCTCTCGTTTCCTTTCATCATTTTCTATATAAGATTAAGATAAGATCTTGATTGTTTCCTGTGACAATGAATCAATGAATGGGCTCGACGAGTTCTAGCCAAAAATTTACGTATAAAAATTGTAGAATTTGACGTACAATATCAATGAAACTTATTTAATAATAATTTATAATGAGTCCCCACAGGTGGGGGTAACTCATTTCTCGGAATTATATTCCCCTACAAGCCCGAGCGCGGTCTTATTCGGAGGTTGCACTGTATATGCTTGATACTAATTCAAAAGTGTTCACATTCAATTGGATTCGATTGTTCACTTGTCCCCGATTTACCCGTTCGAATTGTTTGTTCGGTGTATCAGCTCGCTACGTAACTAGATATGTAATTCAAGAAATCGCGAGGCAATGAGTGATCTCGAGAAAAGGCACGTCGTATTTTTATAACGTTACGCACAGCCGCGGGGTCAATGACCAGCCTTCCGATCCAGTACTCGCTTCACTTTAGTATCCTAGGGGACGTGCGTCTAGGGCGGAAATCGGAATAAGGGAGACCCGAGTGGAAACTGAAAGCGGAGGGAATATCGAATTAGGTAACTCGATTTAGGCGGCAAATATTCCTTATTGTAAAATACGTCGAGTTAGAATTCTGTTATGCTCAGCGTGTGATTCGATTCTCAGCTAGAATACACAGTCTGGTGAACAACCATAGCCCCTTATAATTGTCAAACAAGTGAAAATATTTTGTATAAACTTGTGCCTTTTTTTCTCACAACTACGATATCGACTCGGACTAAAGATTTCGATAGAAACTGATGAAAAGGCTCTGGATTAAAGGTCGAAAGTTCATATAACTGGCTGCACGCTGTGTTTCGTTTATCATTTCTTTGTTATTCAGTAGCAAAAACGACCCCCATTCAAATGATTGGCAGCCGCAGAATATTGGTGAAAAAAAATTGTTATACGAACAAGGAATTAAGGATAAGAGATTATCCACGGTTGTCGACCAGGTATAAGAGAATTGCCGCAGTCTGGGAAGGGGATACAGAGTATCGATCAAACGGAGTCTGGAACTGCGATGAATAGTCGTCGCGATCGATTGCATCGAGTACCTATAACGAGTATCGAGGGCCATTGAGGAGATACGATAACATCTTTTATTAATGAGATTGTACTGGTTAAATCATGATATTTAAAATCAATGGTATTAGGCGATGATCACGTTGAATAATGAAATTCATTTGCTCGTAAACTGCGAGAATTCTTACTTATTTATTAGAGTCTTGAAATTATGAACAACAGTTTCATTTCAGAGTTATTTAAAATTAAGTAAAATCTATTGGATTCGCTCGATTTCATTTTACGTCTGGAATTATTTCATTGGGAGATTATCTATTACCTACGAATTACACCGTGACAATTTTCTTCTATTTTTTTTTTATACATATAATTTTATCATGCATCACATCATTCAGGATTGATCACAGAATTTAGCCTCTTTAATTAAGTCGCATCGGGATCTACTGCAGTTGCCGGGGAATTGAACTCTAATCTGATTTCCATAGGGCCTCGTAATGACCAATTAATGGATCGGAGCAGGTGTCTGGCGTTTTCCTCTATTTATTCCTCTCGAGCGACCGAGCAGATCTCCAAAAGGCATTAACGTGTATCCAACAAAATGATGGGAAAAATAAATTATCGAATTCAAAGATTCGAAATTGAAATCATACCGAAAGAAATGCAAAGTTCACTTTTCATCAGATCTCCGACCATTTTTAGATGAACGTTTAGGTGTGTGTTTGATTTTTTGTTTCACGATATCGCGAGAACAACTGAACGGATTTCGTATTTTCTTGTATCAATCGATGCGGTTCTGGATAACTCAGAACTGATTATATTCTGGACTTGATCGGTTTGGTAGTTTTCAAGTTATTCAAAGAAAAAAAGGTTTGATGATGATACCTCGAGGACTGATGAACGGATTTTTATGATTTTGATTTCAATCGATAGGATTTGCTACAACCTAAATCTGGTTGACCTTAGAAAAAATCAATTTTTCGCTCGAAATATGTACATTTATGATTTGTTGAATTCAATTTTTTACTCGTAGGACATTATTTTCAGAGTTCGAAAAATCTGGCTGTTTATGATTGCGAAAAAACAGTAATTGGAGACTTGCTGTTTGTGTTGGAATTTAAAAGGACTCGATAGTTGGAGCAAGAGTGAGTTTGATCAAATTTGGATAGAATTGATTGACAGTGCAAAAATACCGTGTGATTATCAAACACTTTCTAATTATTTTTGGAACTTTGGCGGCTTTGAATTAATTTGGAATTGCGTAATGAGTGAAAAATGCTCTCAATCAAAGTAATCAACGTTAGTCGTTAGTCAACCTGATTCTCATTGATACTGTCACAGGAAACAATCAAGATATGGTAATTAATTGCAAGCATCTCCCTTATGTAGAAAATAACGGAAGGAAATAAGAGAAGTTATTGTTCATAAAATAGGTGTATATTTATTAGTCAAATTAGTAATATCAAATTACACGTCATCGATCATCAAATTGTCACATTACAGGTCAAATATTTTCGTCATATATAATTTTACAATCCTTATATCTATGTAGGTATTACCTAAATTCTTAAGCTAGACTTAGTCGAGCTCGACTTTGGGCTCCTGTTAACTCTGCTTACAAAGCTACCCTTGCGGGCAACGACTGGTGGGCCGACCTTAAAACTAGCCTGGAAAACAGGAAGAGCGACAGAGTTTCCCCGAGAGGACTTCCCGCGTCCGCGTGTCGCGGGAAAAAGCCCACCCTGGAAAAGCCTGCGTCTCTCCCTGCGTAGGTGACGGCGAGCGCGTCTCCGGAGGTTCGGGTCGCCCCGACACGCGTTCATCCACCTCCGGGATACGTGCGAGGCGTTGACGAGGGAACCCGCGTCCAGGAACCCGAATATCTTCTGCGAGATCTCCAGGGGAAGGTCCGCGACGAAGTCCAGGTCCGGGGAGCCGGCGCCGATAGCGAACAACAACGAGCCAAAGGATTCCATGTTACTGGTGTGATGGCGAGTTGTCGAATGACTCCTCCGGGTCGGAGGTCCGACTTATATGCTCGTGATCACCGTTCCGGGTCAGTGCACCGGCCAATCAGGTGCGGGTGCATTCAGGTATAGCTATTTTGCCGAAATTACCTGCCGGTGCAATTTCCCCAACTTCCTGAAACAAATGAACACCGCCAAAAATGTACGAATCGAAGAACAGATCCAAATACATAAATCTTCCGTTGACTATTCTTAGGATTATGCAGTCCACTTATAGTCTCGTCTCGCCCTCATATACGGATAAAGAAGACTGAGAAATTCCATCTCCAGGACTTGGTTATATCAATTCGTTGCCACTGCCAGCTGGCAATCACATCCAAGCCGTATTTATCTCTGCCAGAGGTGTGAATGAACGTTCTCGGAGATTAGACAGCCCAATGAATAGACATACTGTACCGTTATAAGTCAACAACAATATTCATCCACGTCTGATGACCGCGTTGCACCAGGAAGCTCGAGTTCAACCGATAAGAATTTACGAAAGTCATTAACCCTTCTCACGCATAAAATCAACATTTATGAACATATCTTATGCACCGACGATGAGGTCTTAATCTCTCCCTTCATTTTTGCCGGGCAATACATATTCAATTATTTTTCAACTAACTATTTTCTCATTATTTTTAATCTCCAAGTCGATTCGGACAGACGATATTAAATATTCCCTATATCCATAGTAAACAATAATCGCCATATCACCGGCTGTGAAAATATATTCTTAAATAACTAAAGAATCAATATTTGTACATGCCTTCTTCGCTCGTCGTGTTGATTCATCACTCTGTTGTAGGTACCACATGCATTTGTCGTGTGCAAACAGAATAATACGGTATAATCGATTTTCTGAAAATTTTTCATCGATGCAGGATAGACTGACGATCGTGTCTCATTATTCCCCTCCGTAGCTCCATAACTTGTTGAATCTTCCATCCTATTCTCCAATTTGATAATTAATAATCATTGATTTCTCAAAATGCGTTCGAGCTGAAATCATCTAAAATATGTTTTTTTTTTTTTTTTCTGTTCCAGGTAAGATTTGAATACTGAACAGAGACACGGATGAGACAACGGAAAACTGAATAGGATTTAGGTAGGTATATCTACGCGTGAATTATCGATCACCGTAAGCATCGTAGAGTTACAATAATAACTCTTATAGAAATTGATGAAGATTGCTTTCAAGGTAAAAAAAAAGTCTTTTCTCACCTCCGGGCCGAAAGCGACAACTTTCGTCCCGCTGCGCGGAACGAAGTTCCCGTTTTCCGGCTCCGTCGATGCAAAAAATCGTATACACTCCTCGGGCAGTAAATAAGAAAGCCCCAGATCACATGTTTGTCGACCTCGGCTGCGCCTCGGACGATAATTACATGTGATCTGGGACCTTCCTTATTTTACTGCCCTAGGTATGTAATATACTATTTCAACACGCTGTGCGTAAAGTTAGATTTGCGCACACTTCGCGTGCATAAAATTCAACCTAACGCGCGTTGTGTTGAAAAAAAAAAAGAAAATCAAAGTCCGATGCACGTGCGAAAGATGAATCTCGACTTGTGTGATTGTCACTCTCGCTTTGCTCCGGCGAAAAACGTCACGCTAGTCCGAGGATCGACATTTTCGCACTAGTAACGAAAAGTACTATTCTAGTACCTCACTGCTGACGTCGAGCCCTTATATTTGAAAGAATAAATCCCTGACAAAAGTTGTTGGGATGTCCAGACCGCGAAATTTGTATCTAAAAGTTAGAGTCATGTTCATTTTGACCAAGCATAGGCAGAAACCAGACTTTCGAAATTCTGATTTCGACCTCTGAATCCTCACCTAGGACATAATTTTACCAAACGCGAATTATATTCCTGGCAAAACTGGGGAGTTGAGGTTTGCGGAGTTCAAACTAGAATCGCACTCTTCAGACTCAACATACATAGGAAGTGGTATGCTAAACTACTCGAACCATATAAGAGGAAATCACTCGTCGACGCCCTGCAGCGTATAAGTTTGAGTTGTGGCGAGACCAAAAGCCCCTCTGTGGCTCTGAAAATAAGGGGATATACTATAGAGGGCCGTAGAGTAGCAGTACATAGCAGCAGCAGCAGCACAGCTCGTTCGGTTCGTTGCGTCAGCTGAAACACGCGTTGCTTAAATCATGTAGTACGTATGTACACACATATACCAGCACACATGGATATGTGCATTAATGTACATATACTCTGTACTGGGTAGGGTACCTACCCACCTCGTAGTCACGCACTCGTGCACTTTTACAGAATGGGGAGAGAAGGGGCGACCGATAAGGGCTTCGCGCCTCGCGAAACTCTAACCGACCCCCCCATAAGGGTGGTTAAATAATTCACGTGTATAATTGGCACAAAAATTGCTGTGTGTCTACACGAGAGGTTCACTTATATGCATATGATACATCGGAGTATGTACCTAAACAGCGATATTGTAGCTATTCAATTTCCATTGAAGGGGATCCTCCCTCCCTTTCAATTCATCACATCAATTCGAAGAAGATACAATTTAATGTTTTTGCCATCCCCTGCGGAGTGATGAAAAGTTGACAATATGTCAGCCTGTATTTTCGATCAGTAATGAGTGTGCACTTCAAAATTTATTTCGACGTTTCACCCGACGCGACACCTCCCACACACCAAACCACTTCGAGATACACGTCTTATGGGCTTATGGTATCTTGAGGTGTTCTTGTCATCCTGCGGATGTAAATGCTCTATGAGTCTATTCGCATGGCTCTGAATTGCTTCGTAATTGCGATTAATGTGGCCGAGGAAAAATTCGAAAAGTATTAAGTGCCCGGAGATATCAGTGGTATGGAAATATCGAAGACTTGCGATGGCACTCGTGGTACTGGATCCCCCATCACGTAGGTATAAGGTGCCCATAGTACCTTATACCTCTTTCTCGGCCACACACGGATGACATCGCTAACCAAGCTCCAGAATAAGTTTATGGTGTCTGCATAGAGTCACGTACTACATACCTACTGTTCATTCTCGCTCCTTAGTTCCAAGGAGTACCTACAACGCGTAGGCCCTGAATCATGAATGCGTATTTCTTTACTATTATACCGTCCAGGACGAGAAAATTCTTAGGATATATGGAGAATCTATGGAGTAGATATATAGAAGGAGAGAAGTGCTCGGTTCTATGCCGAAGGATCAAGTAAATTGGGTGCGATAAAGTTCTATTTATGCGTCGGACTATCGCGCCTCATGTCTAAGTACCTCATTGTGGGGTTACGCTACAGGAGAAAACGTTCAGACCTCTTTTATATTTCATTTACGACTTCTATCGCTGCGGTAAATGATTTAGAAAGGAAATCTATGTTGACGCTCGAGTCATTTGCGATATCCGAGTGATCAGACCTTAGAGTTCATTATTTTGACACACACACCACTGCAATTGACGCGAATAGAGAGAGATATTAAGTCTTTTGAGCCTAGTAATTCGCCCGAGGTGTTATCAAAAAAAAGTGATACTAGGTATACCTAAATACATGGCCGGCAACTATTGTGTGGTTGGTGTGGAGACAACCACACTCGGAATGTTCCGTGTGTGGTTTTTCCACACACGGAATTCGATCACTGCAAACCTAAATTCATTGAGTTTCACAGACCACGCTACAAAATTTGCTAAAATTCAGAACATGATTCATATTCGTGCGGTCACGGAGCTACTTTCGCTATGACTGAATAAAAAATCTGAAAACTTGAAAAAATGTTATTCTCTCCTCCTCCCCCCCCCCCCCCCCCGCCTCCCATCGCCAAATGTACCACACACGGAAAATTCATAACTTGCCGGCACTGCCTAAATATGAATAGCAGAGAGTGAAGATTTTGATGAAATAGATTCAATTGTCAGGGTAGATTCATTCAGTCAAATTCTATCATTTAGATATGCAGTTGGACTGACAGACTTCGTTAAGTCTCTTGAAAGGTTTTTGTGGAAGTTGGAAATAGTAGTTGCAAGTATCCTATATAAAAATAACGAGAGAGAAACTTCGTTGTTATTCATAAAATATATATTTATTAGTCAAATTAGTAATAATAAATTACACGTCATCGATCATCAAATTATCACATTACAGGTCAAATATTTTCGTCATCTTAATACATATAATTTTAGGTACTACTTAAATTCTTAAGCTAGACTTAGTCGAGCCCGACTTTGGGCTCCTGTTAACTCTGCTTACAAAGCTACCCTTGCGGGCGACGGCTGGTGGGCCGACCTGAAAACTAGCCTGGAAAACAGGGAGAGCGACAGAGTTTCCCCGAGAGGACTTCCCGAGTCCGCGTGTCGCGGGAAAAAGCCCACCCTGGAAAAGCCTGCGTCTCTCCCTGCGTAGGTGACGGCGAGCGCGTCTCCGGAGGTTCGGGTCGCCCCGACACGCGTTCATCCACCTCCGGGATACGTGCGAGGCGTTGACCAGGGAACCCGCGTCCAGGAACCCGAATATCTTCTGCGAGATCTCCAGGGGAAGGTCCGCGACGAAGTCCAGGTCCGGGGAGCCGGCGCCGATAGCGAACAACAACGAGCCAAAGGATTCCATGTTACTGGTGTGACGGCGAGTTGTCGAATGACTCCTCCGGGTCGGAGGTCCGACTTATATGCTCGTGATCACCGTTCCGGGTCAGTGCACCGGCCAATCAGGGGCGGGTGCATTCAGGTATAGCTATTGTGCCGAAATTACCTGCCCAGTCACGGTTCAATGATTTTTCCAAAATCGAATTCGACCGATTACCTGCTCCTTTGCACTTCTTGCATAGGTACTCAGTCTATTGCTGCAAAATCGTGCACCATTCGATAGATTCCTGCGATCTTGAACTTCGCATATCTGTTAGACCCTGTCAGGATTTCGAGAGCCAACCACATATTGGATTATTTACCATAATTATGCAAACTCTATGAGGGAATGCATGTCAAGCTACACATACCTCCCTAGCAGCAGATCTATGTAAAACTTTGCACATGTCAAGACTCCAGATCTTCTTACCTCAAAGCTTCATTTCGTATTCAGAATCCAGGTGTTCTGTCCTGTCTAACCAAGAATAGATCCACAAGAAGAAGCGCTTATCATCCAATACTTCATTGTACATCATTTACGGTCCATGAATGTCTTGAAGTCGAAAATCGTCCATGAAAGACACATTCCATTCTTTACCCTCTGTTCATTAAACTGCGCGACGTCGTGTGCACTTACTTAATGCACGTCCGCACCGCGAGTCGATATATTCAAAAATCAGAACTTGAATATTCATATTACGATCGTCGCCTTTCTGACTCTCCAAAGAATCGAAACACCTCCTTATCTATTCTTTGCGCGAAGAAGCCACTCTCTACAGGAGTCAAGACTCCCTTCTACGTTTTTCCACGCAGACCAACGTCAAACATTACTATTCACATCGCAAACGCGCGATGCGCCTCGACTGCATATCAGCTCTGCACTTTTTTCTTTTTTTCTTCGTCTTCTTCTTCTTCTTCGTTTATCTATGTAACCGATCGGTGTCAAATGTTACCGATTTTTCGCCTTTTTCTTCAGCTGTATGCATCTACAGATGATTCCATTTCCACACGATACACACTTGCATCGATCATCTACACGAAGAGAGATATCGACAGATCCCTAACGTATGACTGAGGTGTATCATCACAGTTGGTCATAAAACGCAGGAACTTTGCGTTTCGCACTAAAGAACACCCTCGGACAACGTGATCCGTAAGAAAGCACGTAGAGTTACCTCCCACGCGGGTATAGGTGGTATTTATACGTGTCTTTCGAAGCGTGTACTGCAACTATATCGACGTCGATATAGTACCTTATATACACTCGCCAATTCGACGTTAGATAGATTCGATATATATAGCAGCGTTGCATTGCATTGCGGCGGTTCCGCTTCCGCGCCAGGTTCAATGGCAGCAGACAGGCTGCACTTGGGCTGTGTATAGTATTTTATTGTACATACCCCATGGATTTTATCATATATCTATAGTTCACCTTGCTTGTGCAAGAGATCTTAGATCAAAGAAAAATCTCTTCGCTGCAGTGAGTCGTCGAAGGCTGAAACTGACTTTTCCAAACGGCGTGCGAAAAGTTAGATTTTCCGTCCATGCACAGCGTTCGCAAAGTGCCCAAATCCCGCACGGCTCTTAGTATGTCCGATTAAAAGTTGATTGAATATTATATCAAATCGATTAATTCCTCGACTTGATATTAACGACATTTTTTTTTTTTTTTTCTTTTCTATACCCTCGTTCATACCAAGTTGACATTTCCGCGGGTACAATATGCACTCACACCGCGTACTTGTAACGCCTGCCGTTATTCTACCTCCGTCGAACTTATTACATGTAACTAGTTATACGCGGTAGCCCAGCTATTGTGATCACTGGACAATGACCAGTGTAGATTTGAGTGTAGAGTTCACAATACCGCATTGTTCTTCACAGCTATTCGACTGTACATATAAGGTATATACCTACCTTTACTGCGTTGTAATATTTCGCGCTGCGAAGTTGCCTTATTTACTGTAGTAGGTATAGCAAAATTGAGTGAACATTCGCAACACCTCTTATGTACACAGACTAGGTGTACAATTTATTAGAAAATTGGAAAATCTGATATGGTGATGTGAAAAAAAATTTCGAATTATTTATCACCTTGATAGAAGAATTGAGACAGACTTCGTAATGCGATCGGTAAAATTGTGATCGCGAATATTTTCATTTTCGAAAATTGAAATCTCGTTGTATGAGAGATTTTTACCTTACGTGACTCTCGCCAATAGCATATATACCTACGACGTGGTTCTTTTTTTCGAAGAGTATATTGGGTTCAGATCTTTGTCTCGATCGCTGCTGCAGCATCACCGTGAAACGTGAAGCGTTTCAAATTACTTACGCACCACGTCCCAAGTAGCGGAGGCTTAGTATATCTACACTCGACAAGATGAGAGGACAGAAGAAAAAGGTAAAAAAAATCGAAGAAAAAATAGTATATAAAAAAAAAAAAAAAAAGAATGAAGTGTTACTCAACACATAAACGATGAAAACATTAAATATCCTGAAAGTAACCAAACCTTGAATACCATCGTCATTATTATACTCATCCAAAGTTCAAGGCAGAGAGTTATCCCAGAGATTGTAAAAAAAAAGAACAATATTTAAAAAAGAACGTACGCATATTGTTACTGAAATAATTTGCTAATTTATATCTTCTTTCGTTGACATGGGGAAAATAAAAAAAAAATTACACATATTTTCGATCTGCGTAACTCGGGTCCGACATTCTATACGGTGGCGCTTATAGCGACTGTATCATGCGTTATAATTTATGATCTAAATTTAGATACGCCTGATCAGACTTCTAATCTATTCGTTAAAATTAGTTATGCCTGTCCGATGGACTGAAATGAAATGAAATTAAATGAAATTAAATGGTGAGGGAAGTGGATACACGGATTCAAGACGGGGTCAGCGAGCGATGATGATCCTGGCTCTTGTGGGGTTGCGTGCAGCGTGAGTAACTCGTATCTATATGGGAATACGTAATAGATATATCGTTGAAATTATTAATGTAGGTACCTATACGGAAGTTTTTCGCCTTGGGCGAAAATCTACGCGCTTTTCCGCCTTTAGTTTTATACTGTACGTATATAACGATCCGATGATGATGATGATGACGCACAAACTATATACGTGTAGTAAATAAGGAAATAGGCGGAACAACAGCTGCTGTACAGACTCGGTGAAGTTTAATGGTAAATTAGACGCTGTTTCCTCTATATATCGCTTCGTCGAAGATAATAGACCGTACTTTTTTTTTTTTTTTTCTTATTTTGGAAAAGTAAAATTTTACATGCAGGTATACAGGTCAGCTATTCATTTATGCATACGAAAAAATTCAATTGCTAACAATTGCTACGGAGCAAATTTTGTATGTTCGACTTTTTTTTCCTTTTTTTTTTTTTTTACGAAGATTTCGCACTATACAGTGAAAAACGGTACGGTAATAGTTTATACACGTCGCCTCGTATAGGTATAAATAATTCTTCACTACACAATGTCTCTTCGCAATTCCGCGTCGTATATTTGTACTTATTCGCACCACGTTGACGGTGGATTAGCTAAATTTACGAGTGGGTGCGACGGAGGGAATAAATTCAAATTATATTCCGACATGAAATGAAATGAAATAATTATTTCATATAAAACGCACACACGGTGTATACGTATATAGGTATATACGTCGTATGAGACTTAATCCCAACAGTATAGCCATATCCGCGAGATAAGAGTAGTTTAAACAATCATCGAGGTAACTATATCGTATCTACCTATATATCCATATGTGTATTTATTATGTATATGGGGTATTCCACGTGAACCGGATCGGTTTTTGGCCGGAGGTCATCGAATTTGACGCCAATGCAGATTCAGATTCCTCGTTACTACATGAGATGTCTCCAACAGTTACAGAGCATGAAACCAATTGGTTAAATTTATATCGCTGTCATAATTATACCAAAAATTTAATCGCTACATTTTCAACTCCACTTATCTCAGCCATGCATGAACAAAATCATAACTTCCCATAGTGCATTCTACGCGCATAAATGAGCTCTTTCGAAACATGTAGCACTTCAATTATTTTTGAAATTCTTAAACATGTAAAACTTTGGAAATATGCGATTTCTTTGTTCTTCTACTTGAAGGGTCTAACCAATTGCCCTGAAATTTTCACCGAAATTACTTCGAGGTGGCACTAAGAAGTGATCAAAATTTCAGCCTCCCGTTTTTCTTCTTTTTTTTCCAAAAATCGGCGAAGCGTGTAAAACTTGGGAAAAATGTGTTTCCATTTTTTTTCTACTTGAAGGGTCTAATGGATTGCCTTGAAATTTTCAACGAAATTACTTCCCAGTGCCACGAAGAAGTGATAACATTTCCAGCCTCTCGTTTTTTCCTTTTTTTTTTGCCAAAAACCGATCCGGTTCGCGTGGAATACCCCATACGTATAATGTACATACCTATATGTATATTCACTTCATACTCGGTTATTTATTCCATCGATATTTGACACACGCCCAACAACCATACTAAGATTTATTTCCTGCTGAGAAGACAGCAACAGCAGCAGCAATAATCTACCCAGCTGCTGTGATAACTCGGGGCAAAGGCCAACCTTGTCGACTTGATCTATAGCGCCTAGATCCTTAGCCCGTAATAAGAACAGTTTGAAGAAAACAATCGGAGTAGGTATTCAACGAAGAATATAGAAAAAAAAAACAATTCATTTCAATCATGTGATTGGAAAAGTTCGAAAATTTTCTTTTTTTTTTCCTTCCTTTCAATTCGAATGCAGATTTTTTGGAATTTAAATGACCAAAAATCATTTTCCAATGCCCCAAGGCATTGAAAAGTATTAGGCAAAAATATCGTTTTCTCGATAATCTCAACGCTGCTCTAACGAAAGCCAGTGATTATTACAGCATTGAACTTTGAGCTGGAAAGTTGACCTCGAAAAGTTTCTGCGGGCTCCTTTATTTTCCATAGAGCGATTGGCCTGCAGCGAATTATAGTAACGCGTAGTGCGGAGTAGGAATTAATTATTCGTCTATTTCTCCTGTCCCAATAAATAATAATCACCGCGTGTTGCTTTTAATGCATTCATTGATGAATTATTACTCCATTTCAATGTTTCATCAAATTGTTCATTTTTATTACCCTTTTCATATTATTACATTAAAATTTTAGCAAGCACGTACAAAGTACTCAAGTTCAATTATTATAGGGATATATATACCTATATCTGCATCTGCATCTGCATCTGTGTCTCTATATACGTGCTGCGTGTGGAATAGTAAGTCGCAATTATAATGCTACCGCTAGTTTTATATAGAACTGTTAACTGCGACGAGGATTGATAACAATAAGTTAGTGCGGTTGCGAGTAACCAGACCTTAAAAATTGCACATGTTAACTAGACTGCTGTACTAAACCGAATAGGTAGTACATAGTGTATATAAGGCACAGGTCTACTATGACATTACCTCCCGCAACACACTCACATATCATTATTAAGTACATAATATCTATACATATATGTATAATAATATTCAAACGAGACAGCCACATCCCCTGCACAGCCACAACCCAACAACTTTTTGAACCAACTCATTTCTCTGTCCAGGTGGATTTTATCGCGTTACCGCGCCTGACCACAGAATCCTTGGCTGACCATATCGTCTGACATCGTTGTCACAGCTTCAGAGCCCAGGTCCTTTGTACCGCAAATAAACACGTCGCTAACTCCCGCGAGATTGTAGCATTTACGAAAGGAGAGAAAAAAAATATATTCATGTACATATTTCGGAGCTTTTTGAGTTTTCATACGGTTTTTTTTTTTGTCTTTTTTTGGGTAAAATGTTTAACATCATTTTTTCATTCATTTTGTTATTTCATTCCTCTTTATAGCTATAAGTGGAAATTGAAACCCAATATTTTTTCGATCTGTCTAAAAGCATTAGATCTAGCTTCCCAATATTTGAACGATCGTGAGAGTGCGTGTTTCTTGCCGAGTGGCTGCTGGTCTACTATAAACGACTCTAAAAGTTCGCATCAATCTTTAGTCGGAGAGTCATTCCTTAATACTCATAGTTCTAATATCCACATAGCTGCATGAATCTTCGGCGTAAAGTTTGAGACGAGGTTCGGATAAATTAGAAGCTGAGAAATCGATACTTGACTGCATTATCTTCTGGGGCGAATTAGGCACGAAAGAATAATTATTATTCAGTTCATTTCAGACTTCGGACTCATGATGTGCAGTCGCGATGCATCTACACTCTACTCCACTCTTATCTTTTTTTTTTTGCTTTTTATCCATACCGAAACTAAGCCCACAACGATTTTTAACTATCTTATATACTCGCGAGTTCTCTTTGAACCGATGCGATATGTTGTAATTCTCTCTGGTTATTATTATTATAGCTTAATGCTACATACCGAGCCTTAATCTCTTCTCCTCATACTACATGAACGAGCATATGTCTTAATCTACAAATTCCTATAGTACAAATCCTCAAAAAGTAGCGTAGTCACATTTCCCTTCGGTTATAACTTGTATCAATAATTCCAACGGTCATTCTTTGGGGTATTGTATCAGGGAAAAAATCATCCCTTAACCAATCGAATCGGTCTACCGATGCTCATGAAATCTTGCGCAAAGTGACCATAAAGAGAAATCAATTCCATGTGAATGATCGTCGAAGAAGTAAAAATGGACTTTTTTCAATTATGAGAATTCGTAGATTATGAGACACGCTTTTTCATACTCATTTTCACCCATACCTATGTATGAGCATGTAGTCAGTAGACAAAGTTCAGAAAAGTACCCCCATAAACCGCCCCGAAACGATCAGCACAATGAGAAACCGTTTCAAACACATTAGAGACAAGGATCCGTGCTTATACATACACACGTCTACGTATGTACATATGTACGATTCATTATTCACACGATATGACTACGTACTGCATCCATATACATATGCCTAAGTATACCCATATACGTGTGTGTATAGGTAGATATGTAAAATACCGACCGCAAGCTTGTCAGTCTGCCCGCATTAGCCGGTGTGCACAAACGCATGAGAATAAGAAAAAGGAAAAAAAATTCATTTTTTTTTCTTTTTTTTTTTTTTCTTTTTCGTCGATGTCGTTAACCCCGCGTCTCATTGTCCTCCGAAGAAAACGCGTACGAATAAATAATTGACATCGTAATATACGCCGCACCATCTATGATCCATACGCGACGAAAACCAAAGTGATGTAAATCACTGTTTTACTGAAACCGAGTCCGGACTTTCAGCTTTCACAACGCGTATAGGTAGTGTAGAGGTATAAAATGGTGTAAGCACTTAATCGTTAGGTCATAGCTTACGGATTAGAAAACTTGAGGTAAAACTTAGTCAAGGTTATACTCATACCTATTATCTATGTTCGCAAAACTACTTTCCTACGACGCGTATGTATCTATACAGATAATTCCATCGATGAGATATCGTCTTTTATTTATTATATTCATCACAGATTTGAAGTGAGTACAGTATGTAATGATTATTAAATAGCTGAAAATCCGTATATAGAATGATATTTAACGACGCCTTTGATACGATTATAAATACATGCATGTAAGATTAATGAAAATCTATTTATTATACCAGCTAGCAGCAGCAGCAGCAGCAGCAGAGCAGCAGAGCAGCTACCATGCACGCACTAGTTCGAAAGCTGCAGATGAGACTATAATTTTAAATATGGCTGAACGGCTGTGCGGCTATCAGGTTTTCTTGGTAGTTATTTGTACGGAACTCGATGCCGGACGATGTAATACGATCTAAAGTTAGAAATGATTATGGTACATTTATGGATCTACACGCGCATAGTATATGACCAGCCAGAATAAATTGATCACTTCCACTTTTCATTTTAAACCTAATGATTCAACTTCTCATTATTATAAGTGGGCATTAATTACTATACCCAACAATCACATATCTGATTATGACCTTACGCATATTTGTAGCAATTAGCAACTTCGATCTACGTCTATATAATCATTTGACACTAATTCATTATCTCGGGCAAAGAAAATTTCATTTCTCTAAGATCCTATACGCACATCGATAGACCGATTTAACTAATCAAGGGCTGCTCCTCTCCCTAAGACGATGCCCGAAAGATTGACCGTTGGAATTCTCGATAGAATAAAAAGTTTAGGAAATCTGCCACTTTTTGTATCAAGTTTTGTATAAGAAAAGAGAAGAAAGAAAAAAATAGAAGAATACATTTGAAATGATCTATTATATCCTGCAGCGCAAATTGATGACCAAAGAGAAATCTTTTCGCTGCAGTGATTCATCGAAGGTCATAAAATCAGATTTTTAAAGGTAAGTTAATCTGCGCAGAATTCTACACGGCTTATTCACACCCTAATTCGTCGAAGTTTTGTTGCCTTTGACCTATTGGAAAGCAATGAGGAACCAAAGTTCAGAAAAATAACGGTGACTGTGTGCCTACAACCCCTTCAAGTCTTAATCAAACACTAGTCATCGCTTAACATGTTATGCGTAAGTAGGTATATGTGCTTAATATATATTCTTTAAAATCGAAGTTCGGAGTATCTGTTTTTTTTTTTTTTTTTTTTCAAAGGACTATAACTTTGCGCCTATAATAATTCATTGACTAATTTGATGGCGAAAAATAATTCTGCCTTCGCAATTTAATTCTTCAGAAGTTTCGGATGCTGTTTTTCTTGCGCGATGACGTCAGATCATGACAGTGTTCCGAAGATATCTGAGATAGTGGATAAACTCGTTTCCACACATCGCACCGTCTTCAGTTTTACGCACGTATCTCTCCATAAAAGAACGAATTTTTTTTTTTTATCAATAATCCATTCAACTGCATAACAATTAAATAAGATGTTGTATTGAAAGAGTGGCGCCAGGTTCAGCCTCTATCAAAAGTCATTAATATTATATCCTTCGACGTCGACGCGGAAGTATTTAAATATTGATCGATAAACGAAAGCGAACAAAAGCTCGATTCATTCTATGACGGTTCGATCAATCTCCTGCAGGTCTCCCATATAGTAATATCGCGAGGGTCGTACCTTTGATTCAGTGTTAAATCGTTATTCTTAGCTATTGTATATTTCGCCCCCGGTTTACGTATCATTTTATAATTGCTTTTTCCGCAAACAAATAGCGATTATCACTTCGATTTCAGGTCCATATAATCATTTCATCGGTGATGGAAATTATGTCCTTCGACTTATTTGCCTTCGGCGACGAAACAGACATTTTTATAATTTAAAACGAATGAATAATCGGCTGTTTAGAATCGTACGATGAGAAAAAAAAATCTGAGAATTACATTTCTCGCATCTCAAAGCCCTCCGTCGAACTTTACTAACGTAGCTGCGTGTTACGCACGCGCCTGTATCAAGTCGTCTCGTGCAGCCGAAGCCTAGCCGGGGTTAACGTCCCTTCGCGTTGCGAAGTCGTCTAGATCGCCGAAAAGATAATAGTGAACGAACCCCTCGTTTTATTATCGCCAAAAAATGACTAAAAAAAAAAAAAAAACACACACACACACACACACAAACAAATTGCCCGAAAAAATCATAAAATAGAACCCCTTTGTCTCTGTTCAATGATCCTGCAAATTTTCTCTAAAGAACAGCACTTTGTGGCCCGAAAGTGAAGGGGGTTGCCCAGACTAAATACCTACCTTTCAGAAAATGAGAGAAAAAAAGTTGAAAAAAATTTGCAACTCTGCACAGTTCACTGCGCAAAACGAGATATACCTCCGTATTACATACTTCTTTTTTTTCTTTTTGCGTGTGTCAATACGTCGCACACGTTTCTATACTATGCGAAATTTTCATTAAACTTTTTTGGGGTTTCCGAAATATTGGGATATTTTAGTATTTCTTTTATTCTATCTTTTTCTTCACGGTGTTTCGCACTATTCGAATATATATACTACTCTCGGGATAAAAATGTTCAAGGTTTCCCTTTGTGCGGTTGTAGGTCGTGTTACATAATTTATTCAACGCATTCGCTGTTAATATCGCGGCGTTTTATCCGCCGTAGTATCATCGCTGCTAATTACTTGCAAATAGGAGTTATTATTTATATCTGTACATATATATATATGTGTGTGTGTGTACCTACATCCACTCTCTACATTGTGTATATACAATCGTTGTGAAAACTGACCTTCCATCGTAACCATAGTAGGTATACAACAATTTTCATCATTTTAAATATGCTAATCATTAAGAATATGAAAAAACGAAACTTGGGTGTAATCATGAAGTTTTTTCTCCATTTTACATAAACGCAACTGCACCGTAAGGTGGCTGGATTCTCTGATACTTTTCCACTCTTCTTCTCTCGGTGTCAGAGATCTGTATTTCGGTGATAGTCATCCAACGAGTTCTTTGTACTACGTGTTTCCTAAAGTAGGTAGTACCTACCGGAGAGACGCGACTCGTAATCGTTACGTAAAACAGGTTTTCCAGAGCATTGCACCTGTTCCTGTCTTCAAGTCCTTTTATATTCAGGCCACATCCTACCTTATACATACCTTGTGCATAAATCTGTACAAACACCTATAAAGTATAATACATATGTATAACGTTATAGTTGTACCTGTTCGCATTTGCCACATATTAGAATAGAAATTATAGTTTCATTTCACGAGTTTTCACTCGAGACTCGAAGCTGGAATATCAAATTTGAGGGTAGGATTATGCGTGAAATGAAATTCTGATTTGCGCTTAAAAGTAAGAGTTATGTAGTATGTCCGGTTTAAGCAAGTCTGAGAGTTAACCAGACTTTTGCAATTCTAATTCGGACCTCTTGATCCTAGAATTATCAATCAGAGAGGCTTCGTGATTCTGGTATCGATCTATAGCGCTCAATCTTTGGTAAAACGTTCTCTGAACTGATTGACGAATGAGTTAAAAGTCGGAAATGAAATTGATCATTGAGTTGATGTTTCGCAGACTTTGGAGTTTGAAAATTCAGAAGGACGTACAGAGACGCTCATTTCGGAATTCCAGAATTATATTTCTTTCCATAAAACCGAAGAACAAAGGAATTGGGGTTTCGGAGGATCAGACCAGAACCTCTACTACTCCAATTCCCGTGCAGATTCCTCCACACCTTTTTCAAACCTATATATCATTTTAATAAAATGAAAGGAGGAAACTTTCCGTTCCAAGTTTAGGTCACAGATTTTTTAGCCCAAGTCTGTCGAGGCTGCATCAGTAGATCGACGGAGATAAAATATAAGAAGTCTGTATAGCTACGAGCGTATACGGAAATATATATTTTCGGTATGCCCTTCGGCGCTAGTCTGTCGCGGTATGGTACAGTCTTGTCGATTTTTTTTTTCTTTTTCTGTTATTTTTTTTAATTTTTTTTTTCTTTTTTCCCTTCGCTTTTTATTAACGACTAATAAAATCCATTAGCGAGTGAGAAGAAATTTGTCTTTTGTAACGGTAACAAATTTTGTTCTTTTTTTTCCTTTTTCATTCATCTCTTTAACTCAGCTTTTCAAAGCCGATATAACGACTCGTTTGATGATTAGGCTGACCTCTAAAAAGACTGATGAACAAGTACGCGGGTTATTCATAACTGCACACTAGCACGTCTCACACGATGACGAAATCTCCTCATATAGGTACGTGCTTCACAGGGTGATGCAAATCGACCGATTTTTACGTCTTATTATAAAGATAACGCCGATGGGGTGAAGAAAATTCTTCTGAAAATGAGACTTTTTTCTTTATACGAATGAGAAAATTGATTTTTTTTAACAGAAAATTAATTTGTTCATTTTCCATTGATACTTTCGATCGTTCTCTTCTTTCTATGTTTAACTAATTAGCGCATTGAGGCTTCACTGCGGTCGATTACAACACGTAGACAGTCATGGCGTCGTGACGTCAGAGCCGAGAAAATTAACTTTCCAATAAACGATCTTGCAACTATTTGAAAATTGAAAATATCCACAGTTTGGAATCGTGCAGGTGTCAGGAAAACAGCGAATGCCTACATTCTCACTACTTCGATAGGCGGGTCATAGAAATTGTGGGTTAAAGTTGCGAGGTGGATAGCGGACGGTGTCATGGCGGCCATTTTCTCATGCAGTATTCACCCTGTCTGTATGAATGAAAAACAATTGTTATTCTTTCAATAAAATCATGGATAACTTCTGAAAATATGATTCGCGTTCGTTATGATCAGTCATAACCGATCACCCTGTACAATGATTCACTAACACGTGTTAGTATCATAGACGTGTATGTATTTAGTTACGTCGACGAAACACACGTAATACGTGAATCTATAGAGAAGAGAGTTGAATTAAAGGAGAGAGAGAGAGAAGCATCATCGAGCATGGCATGGCATGGCATGGCATAGCATAGCAAGGCATAGCATGGCTTGGTGTCGCGTCGGGTTTTACTTGGGGGAGAGAATCGGCCCATGGCTTACGGCTCGCGGCTCACGGTTCACGGCTCACGTCCTATAGTATAATTCCGTGCAGTGGTGGGGACGAAGTGGTCTCGTGTTCGTGTTCCTATCCTCACGTCAGTCGCTTCGCGTCCGCTGCTGCGCGCGCGCCGAGCCCTCGCCGTAACCGTAACCGTAACCGTAACCTTAAATTAAAAACTAACACAAAACGCGTGTTTCCCAAAGTCGCAGGAGCCGGCAGCAGGACCGTAAAACGTGTTACTTGAGCCCTTATCCGTTGTTGTCGTCATTCTTTCAATTTCCTTATTAAAGAAAAAAACAAAAATTGTTCAGTCGCGATGAATTTCAACCCAAAAACCCCATGAGGAATTTCTTAATCTTTTCAATGCTCGATGATCGTCGACGTAACCTAAAACTTAGTCATTAGTACTTAAATGAAGACAAAAAAACTTAAAGGCGTGTGCCTCCCGCAGGAGTGTGTGAAAGATAAATGTGGTGATAAAAAGAAGTAGTAAAAAATATATATTTTTTCCAAATTATCGACGATTTCAATACAGTTATTGTGTTTACACCCATTCAATGCTCCGTTGCTGCAATAGTAGGACATAATTTACCGATTCAGTGAAACTGTTCACGCTGATCGATTCCCGCGGCATTAAGTATAGCTAGCAAACTCCGATAGTTGTATATTAAATTGTTTCTGGTTCTAAAGAAGTTAGTAGTGTTTGTTGTGGTTATTGTTTGTTCTATATAAAAAAAAAAAAAAAGAAGTAAAAAGAAAAAAGAAGAAAAGAAAAAAAGGGGTGTTATCCGTAAATGTTTTTTAATGGTATTTGAAAATATCGTTATGCGTAACCACCCTGGTTTCTTGTTCGAAGATGCTAGGCATGGCTACATCCAATATATCAGGTAATTAACATTCTCTTTATAATTTCAATAAAACTTTCCCTTTTTATACGAAATTTACCATCCATCCATCCATATCTTGTACGCGATGAACATCATTGATCTCCATTAACTGGTGATAAAAGAATAAGAACACAACGATGTTATAAACGATCTGAATAATCGACGTTCAGACTCTACAAAACCCGGTCCTAAAGCCCCGTTACCTACCTACCTGACTATACCTTCACCACAGCCTCAGCTTAAAACGATACTCGAATCTCTCTTGAAACGCGAGTCTTTTGTTTCGTCCGATGATGCGAGCGAAGAGTTAAGGGAGACTTATTATTACACTAGAGCGAACAGTGAACAGTGAGAGCTTGAGCACGTGTCTCTCCCGCGCCCTTTGCGCAGGTTTCTTCGAATACGAATCATCGAATCTAAACTAAAGCCCCCGATTCTGTTCGGATGAATGCAAGTTGTGGCGTGGCGTGGCATGGCGTGGCGATGAGATCGAAAGAGATTAATTGAAACTCGCTCTGTCGTTGTTATATCGCGACTCTGAGTCGTCTCTGTCGTTGATATACATGTATAATACATGTATATACATATATACTCATATATGTGTACGAATATACGTATATAAGAAATTAACCAGTTTTTAAAACGTCGCGTCGCCTGCCAGCCTGCCAGCCGCTGCCAACCTACAAGCAATGAGCATGCGGCATGCGGTGGTTATCGTATTGTCGGTCGAGCCGGCGGCGTCTGTATGTGACTCCGGCTCTTATCTCTAGCCGGAGATAATAATGATTTTCAACAATTTTTTTAACCACCGAAAAACACGTATAACTACCTACCTACTTGATTTTATGTAGTTTTTTTTATAAACCCTAGTACTACAACAACGTGTTGAACTTTTTAACCACAAGGTTGGATTTCGTTATTGAATGAATCAAACGATTCATTCATTTCTGAATTACGACAATTTTCTAAATAAAATAAACTTATACCTATATACCAATATGTATGTACGGATCGAAAGAATCACTTCTTATCTTATATAATTTAAACGTAAATACAAATTCAACCCCTCGAGGGGGGGGGTTTTCCCTCTCTCTGAGTTTTCTTTTTTTCAATTTAGTTCCCACGTCTTTCTCTCCGTTAGTTTGGTTCGGGTTTTACAATTAGAGACGGGAAGTTCGGAGGCTGCACAGTGCAGGCTGCAGCAGCAGAATTTTGAATTGTTGGTAGAAAGGCCGCAGGGTCGGTTTCTTTACTTCTATGTACCCACCTCCCCATGCATAGGTACGGAAACTAAAGCTTTCTAAGGCGAGAAAAAAACAAAATGGCCGATTCAGTCAGCTGACGATCTCGGATCAGGCTACGACAGCTGGTAGGTTTAATGTACCCCACAGAGTCGAGGAGGTGCAGGGCCCTCGGGTCGTCTTATATCCATCGCATCGGGACCTCGCGAGACCCCCTAGATCATTTCTAATTATTATATCTCGACACAGGAATGCGGTGAACGTATAAAGGTGAACCCAGGACTAATTGACTTTTAAATTAATCCACATATACCTTATGGTGTGAACAAATAGATTTCAATTAATTAATTCTATTTTTTTTAATTTACATATTAAATATCTCAAGGTTTCAATACGAATATTTGAAAGTAGGATTACTATACCGCCAGAGATTATTTGTCTATACGAAGAAATAACACGAGAGTGAAAAAGGATCTGTTCATTCTTGTTGAAAATAATAAAAACTTAATCTTATACGAAAATGAAGATATTTTCTCGGGCCTGTTCGATAGACTTGTATTACTGATTCGAAATCGCGAGGTTTGTCGTATACGTACGCGTTACTTATGGCTTTTCGTTATGAGACAAAGAGACTGAGATAAGGGAGAAGGTAGAAAAAAATGATGGGAGTATTCGGAACGCTTCTTTTATTGAATAAAATCCATGTATGCATGTACATCGGTTTAATGAATCAAAAAACTTGAAGAATTGATTGAATTCTATGTCGCAACGTGTTCAACCTATAGGATCAGGTGCAGTCGTTGGTATACCGCTGCGTAGGTAGAGTGTAGAGTGTAGAGAAGACGTTGGGGTCTATCCGCGCGTTGTCTCGGAAACAAATTCCAGGCCGATGACATATCGATTTTAAGTCCCAGGCGCCGCGATGGCTGGACGAACGAAACTAAACTAAACTAAACTAAACTAAACTAAACTAAACTGTACGGAAACCAGGAAGCGGGCGAACGAACGAACGAACGAACGAACGAACGAACGAACGTATACCTATTCATGTACGCCGCGTGCAGATGAGAAGCCGGTGTTAGCTAGTATACCCCCAACACAAAGAACAGCAAAGTTTGTACCTTCTGTTTCCATGGGCACCAGCATTTACCGCATTGCTTCGCGCTACTCCTTTCTTTCCCCTGCCCATATTTCTACTCCCTGACATTATAACATAGCTACGAATTGTATATTATATCGTGCAGCGAATGATTCTAATTATACTTATACTCTATCAATTTCTAATCATGATTTGAAGAAAGTCTTGCAGTACTACCTATAGATTTCATTCCAACAGATTAACGTATAGTTTTTTTTTCTTTTTTCCTTCTCCCCCTCAAATTCATTCCTAAACTTTATTCCTATATAGTAAAAAATTATTTTTTCATTATAATTGATAGGAACCCCCTTGACTTCAACTTTCAGAATTTTTTATTTATTTTTGTTTCTTTCCTCACCAACTTCCTTTACGCTTTCTTATAACAATAATTGTATACTGTATATATAAATCGAAAAAAAAAAAAAAAAAACTTCATAAGATTATTTGCGGTACAGTTTCAAAAAACCACAATATCCCGTATAGTATAATTATATACGCATTATATAGTATAAATTAATAATAATACTACTACGTTTTCGAAATCGTTAATGATATTACACGCAAATTTTTGCTATTCATATATATATAATATATTCTGAAATATGCGAGTGAGTTATATATAGTATATGATCAGGTATAATACGCGGTATATAAGAAGTAAAGGAAGAAAAAAACGTTGAAGAAAATTTGTAAAATCAATACTTGTACTGTAATAGTAGTAGTAGTAGTAGTAGTAGTAGGTAGGTATAGCTGCTACATATAGCTATATAGTACATGTGGCCTAAGAAACCTTAAACTTAAAGCATAATGTAGGTATATAAGGTTTACGTGAAACGTCCCTCCATGGCATGGCATCACGAAACCTTGTTTTATCTCTAGAGTAGAAAAGGGGGAGCCGCGTGTGTCTGCAGTTTGGGAAGGGTCCGGCCGTAGCGCGGCGCAGCGCAGCGCAACGCAACGTAACGTAACGTAGCGCAGCGCAAACGTAACGTAACGTAGCGCAGCGCAGCGCGGGGAAGATGACTAACGAAAATAAATTCATCGGGTAGATATCTGCGGGCATAGAAATGCGTTGGTATAACGTAATGATAACTTGTGTTGAAGCGAAGTTACAGGCAATTTAAGTTTTTTATTTTTATTTTATTTTTTCTAACGTTGCTGAATAATTGGTGTAATCAACCATATATACATGTAAAAATTAGTCTTAAAAACTAGCGAGCGACATGCTTTATGTTACCATAAATACGCGTAGGTACATAGCTGTAGGTATATATAGGTAATTATTATATCCAATGCAATTTTAATATGAGTTACGGTTTATGGTCAAGCCTGGAGCCTTGCCCCATGGTCGTCGCGATTACTCTAATTGTCGGAACGGGATGTGAGTATTCTTCCTTTGTTTCTTTATTTACTAACTACGAGATATACGTGTACCTACATACGTATAGTGGCATAAATCTCTTAGCCTTTTTGGGTCAACGAGAAAGTAGGCGATTTTGTGGTGACTTTTATTGCGGTAGGTAGGCAAACGTCGTCGAGCCTCATATTATTTCAAATTGTACTATATAAAAGTTTCGAGAGAGTTGATAATACTTCGCAAATCTCTTTCTTTCTTGCTTT
The DNA here is from genome assembly GCA_963992785.1 of Tenthredo livida. Taxonomy (NCBI): domain Eukaryota; kingdom Metazoa; phylum Arthropoda; class Insecta; order Hymenoptera; family Tenthredinidae; genus Tenthredo; species Tenthredo livida. The sequence continues at coordinate 11,503,466 of OZ023073.1, forward strand.
CTTTCTTTCTTTCTCTTTTTTTTTTCAGAATTTTGTAAATTTTGTAAAAAATATCTAACCGCATATAAGATGCAATGAAACAAAAAAATTAACATCCAGGAATTATACATCGAACGCCGTATGATATTGCTCTTCCCTTTTTAACTTTTCGTTTTTTTTACGTCTTCGCCTCGTACCGTCAATCTGATAAGATCGTAACACTGTACGCAGATGGATCCGCATTTACGGCGAATAAAACGATTCTTGGTAAGAATACTTAACAGAAGAAAATCTGATAACTGATATGGCGATATATGCTTGAAATATTAAGAGTGAAAGGCTGCAACAGAAATAAATTCTCCATTTACATGTGAATAATTCTTCCTCGCATCGCATCGCATCGTCGATCAAAATCAAGTCGATATCGAATTTCTTGAAAGAGTCTTACACCGCTCCGCTTTCGTGTATAGTATATAGGTGGCTACATACCTACTCTAGGTATATAATATAGGTGGGTAAGACTTTTACCTCCAGTTTTCTACGAGGTAAAAATCATAGACGATTTCCAATCTCTGGTATGAAACTGGACCAAGAAACCGCAGAGCTAGTGGTTCGTCTTTCGATAAAATCAATCATTTCTATTCATATTGCAGTCTGCAGTCGGGGGGAGTGGCGTCAGATATTATAGAAATGACGAAAAGTAAAAAATCATATATTTATCAGAATATGAAAGAGTTATTATACTGATAGGTACTCCGTTTACGCCACTCGATTTTATCCCTGAGTGTGTGTGAGCGAGTGAAAAAAGCTTGTGAAATTTTGATTGGATTAATTTCGCGTTCATTTTTTTTTCTTTTTTCAATCGAAATCGGAAATTAATGACTCGAATTTATTTATCTAAGCCAGTGAAATCCCTTCGTTAATCGCCAGAACTATCCTCTGCATTCGGTTAATCAGTTTCAAGTAATCTTCAAGCTCTGTTACAACAAGTATCGTACCTAATTGATCCGAGAATTGATCTGTATTTAGACTTCGCATGTACTATACATAGGTGCATCGTAATTGTATCATGTGCGAAAAAACCTAATTCGCTTAGCTAGTGTTGATTATTTCTGATTACTTCAATGATCAATTTACGATCACGGCAATTGGTATATGGTATAGCTTTGTTGCAAGTAAATTAAGCAAAAATTTATACAGCTGACAATTAGTATCTACACACAGAGACACACACGTGAATGAATGTGATAAAAAAATCTTCGGATCTTCATCATCGCGACTAAAATATATTCCATCAATTAGCAATTATACCTCACACTCGCTAACGAAGACGCGAGTGGTACTATATTACTTTAACTTTTCTAACTGTTTGTTATACTTATTATTTTTCCATGTGATATAAGGCCCGAAAACTGTGTTGTAAAAACACGTCGTCATACCCATGGCAGAAAATTTCACGGCAAGAAAATATGGACTGAAGAACACGGCTATAATAATTCGCGTGGTTTAGAAAGTTCTATAAATTATCTACGAGATCTCTGAGATGTGCCTAAACCGCTGTACCCATACACACATATGATGACCGTATAGTATATGCCTGTGAAAATATTACTCACTGACCTTTAAATATTACTTCCGTTGACCTACGATACGGCCTTATTTTATTTTACCTTGAAAATTAAGGCGTCATGGGTATTATATAGAGAATTTCGTGCCAACTCTAACTACAGGTCTCGCAGAGGTCCGACTATCTCGAAGTCTTTAGTTCAGCTTTCAGAATCTTATGAAGATTTTTGAGTTCGCTGCACAGAACTCTCCGCACATAATATTATACACCTACCTACCTGTGCCATCGACGTAGTCTCTCGTTTCGTTTCTGACCCTTGCACGGTGCATCCACTGCATCCCAGATGAGAAACGGGTCTCTTCGTTTCCTCCCTTTAATCCCAAACCTCCACCCTGGTAAAGATCTTCTTCTGCCAGATGTGCGACATCGACGACACAACAGCCGGAGAAATTTGGTCTTTCACACACGTGTTTTAGGCCAGGTTTTGTCGTCATACTCCCCATTGCAGACACGTATACATATGTACCTGTACATATATACTGAACAGATTCACACATGTGTAATAGTCGACCTGGGTTCATCGGGTCTAAAGAAATTTTCGTATTACCTAGACGGGCTCAGATTGCGCAAAGGGAAAAATGCCCCTCGGTTTATATTATTTTGTTTTTCTACTTTTGTGGGAAAATTTTCTCGATTACTCATTTCCGCCCTGCGATAGATTATATTGGCGTGATAGTCGTATGATTTTTCTTTACGCCGTATAGTTCGCTACGGAAATTCGATTATTTGAAAACACATAAAAATTGAATTCATTGATCAGTCCGATCGTTCGATTTATTGCTTTATCTTTGCCTTATCCTCTTCTTTTAATCAGTTTTTTTTTAATTTCTGGTTTAATGTAAACCGGAAATCCGGCGTGGTTCAAATAAACGAAGAAAAAAATACCTCATAGTTTATATAGCCTCATGGTGTTTCATGTTATCTAGTTCTCTTTTGCGGTTAATAAATGCGACGATTCTATTTTTTATCATTTCCTTTACTCGGTTATTGTTTCATATCCGCACTACCAATGATGTCGCAATTCAACGTAACTAACAATAATATTTACAATTTACACTCGAATGTTAATAATTGATGAATTTTCAAGCGCGTATGGCGATTGATCGGTTTTAAAAACACTCGCATTGCATATGCATTTGCATATGCGCATGAATGCATATTGTTTTAGTATTCGCAAGTGTATACATACATTTGTTTACTCACTTGATCATCAAACCGACGCAGCTATAGTCATATTTGAATTTATACTTCGCGGTGCGAAATCAAACTCCGAAAACAATGAAAAAAACAGAAAATAAATTCGGAATTTCCGCGCTAGTGATTTTATTTATTTATTTATTTATTCATTTCATCCAATGTTTTACCGGATATTTTCATAAATTTTTCATCCAACACCGAGGTGTATGTATGTACAATCGAGGAATTTATCATCATCTTGTTGAAAATATAAACTTTTGAGTTCCGCGGTGTTCTTGAATTGTAAAAAATGCCGATTGGCAAATTTCGGAAGCTCATATCATTATACGAAATTCGGCATGAAAAGCACAATCAATGGCCGATGAATTTCATGCATCTCAATGCTCTCATGGGCTTTTCGGAGCGGTACTGCATTAGGAGGTGGAAAAAAAATTAACCGCGAAATGTGACAAATCGTGTTTCATTACCCAAATGGGAAAATTCGAGGGCTTAATTGGAGCAGTACTTAAAATTGAAATAGGGACCTGCGACTATGGCTACATTTTTTTAATATTCATTTTCTTCTTCATTGTTTTACGCACCATGTAATAAAAGAAGTTGATTGCCACGGCTCTAGTCACGATTCGTATTGATCTTATCTCGAGAAATCATATAATTGCGGCGAAACTCACAATCAACTAAAAATCTGGACCTATTCCTTTAAAGCATACCTAGCTGGTTATTATTCATTCAGGTCGTTGCTGCACGGTATAATACAGTAATATAGGTATATCTATACAGCTACTCAATTTTAAGGTCATCATCGCTATATACTCGCTTGATTAACGGTCTCTCGTGAGAATTTCATATTTTTTATATACCGGGTACATACGGGCCAGTTATCTATCGTGACGAAAGAAAAAAAAAAAATTAGCAAGCAAAATAACCAATTAATTGGTCAAAATTGACCTCCTAGTTTTTTCGTTCCCCCCCAGTCGACTAGGAATAATGTGTTTATAGGCTTCTGTGCTTTCTATGGCTTTTTCTTTTTTCGCGTTTAAAATTTTCTCGTCGCTTTTCAATTTTCTTTTTTCATTTTTCTGCTATACAAACCAATCGAATTTCAAGGTTTTTTTCCTCTTCTTTGTTCCAGGTATGCTTTGGACTGGGATATGTGCCTGCGATGTCATAGATTTGTACACTATGGGGAGTGAGTATTTCAGAGTTACGCAAGTATCGCAGGTATCAGAGACTTGAAATCAAGAGTAAAAGATTAAAAAAAAAAAAAAAAAAAAACGAAAAAAATAAGGGGGATGAAAAAAGATTCGGAAGATCGATCGACCGATTTCTTTTGGCACCTGCTTATCGAGAGTGACTTGCTATCGTGTCTAATTTGAATTCTATAGTTCTACTGCAGGTCCAGGGTATGTAGTTCGTCGTGCTTCATGCACTTGCAGTTTTGACTCATTTTTTCAATTTCCAATTTTATTCATATATTTCTTCGATCGTTTTTTTAGTTGAATCATCTTATGCATTTTTTAATCGTTTACTTATATATCGTAAATTTTTTCAATGAAGCTGACATACTATTCTGCATCGAAACTTGTAGAATCTGAATGCGAATTCTCTGAACTATTGAAATGATTCGAAGCGACTGAAAATCATCGTTTTTTTTTTTTTTTTTTCATTGCTTTCAGTCGTATTTTTTTTGTATTCATATTTTTTTTCGATTTGTACTGATCGTAAATTCAATTTTTTCATTTTCCATATTAATGTTAGAAAGAATAAAATTGACAAAAAAAAATTCGCAACACTGATTGTAGTTATATGTTTAAGTAAATGCGCAGCGTTTACCCCCACGCTCTTCTTATCCGTTAGAGGAAAGAAAGAAGAAAGAAATAAAGTAAGAAAAAAAAGAAAGGAAAGAAAGGAAAAAAAAACGTATATACCTACGTGAAAAGGGCGAGCCATAAATATTAAACAAAGTTCAAGTGAAATCGACCCCGCGAGTTAATCGCGTATGCGAAGAGGAAGCAGAAGAATAAAATTAAGAATAAGAATGAGAAAGAAGAAGAAGAAGAGGAAGAGTAAGAGGAAGAGGAGGAGATCTTCGAGTAGGTAGTAAGATCGCAGTATTAATATATGGCTTTTTTATTATTCATTATTATCGAGAACGAGTTTGTGAAAGGCCGTTAGAATTTCAATTCTGATAAAACACATCGTATAGGTATACCTGTAGATAGGTATACGTAAAAATAAGAAATATTCTTCAAAAATTGATGTCAATTTTTTCTCCCAAATCTATAAAATTCTAATCGAATTAGATATCTGGTTCCAAGTTAGGCAAGGTCAGCCACGACCCATATACCATCTGCGGAATGAAACACATAACACTAACACTAACACTAACACTGACACTAACACTTAAACACTTAACACACTCGTGCACGTTCCCCTGTTAGTTAACCTAGCCCAACAGCTATTGTCTCTCAATCTGGGTGACACCCACGCGAGATAATGACACTCGACACTAAATACTGGACAGTGGTCATTCCTCCGTGAGCTGGGTGACAAATGGGAATTAATTTAATATAGTGTGTATATCCGAAGACTTTTTTTTTCCATTGAATAAAATTTCGTTACTATTTTGTTCCTCGTTGAGCACTATTCGTTCAAATTACCTATTTCAAATTTCAATCGATCATGAATTGAAATTTTTCGTTTCTTTTTTCCTTCTTCAACCAAAAAGTACCTGAAAAAGAATAAAAATGTAGGATTTTTCTCTTTTTCTTTATTTTTCATCTCCTCTTTGATTATGTTTTTTTTTTTTTTTTTTTTCATCATTCTTCTCGGTTTTATAATTGCTAACTTACGCGGTTTCTAAATTGAATTCAGAAATGTACCTAAATATCTCAGAAAGTGAAAAACTGCGCCTCAACGAATCATCGACACCGCATAGGAAAATTTTATTTCATTTTATTTCATTTTATTTTATTTCATTTTATTTCACTTTATTTTACCGTTTCCGAAATTTCCGCGAACTTTTATTAGCCTACTCCAGAACGTATAACAGTAATTCCATTACTGTCATACCGCGCCACTCTGCACGGATGGACGTGTGTTCTGCGTCGAACGGAAATCTGTATTTGCATTCTGCATGCTTACTTCACGTCCGCATATTATACATCGTCACGCCAATTTTTATTAACGGTAGGGTCTTTGCACCCGTTATATTACACTCCTTATACTATATATGTATATATTATATTTAATTATGATAGTATCAGATACTCTGAACGTATAGAGCGAAAAGTACGATCATCATTTTTCCAATTTCAAAATTCGAGAAAACTAGAGACACGCGTTGAATTTCAATCTTGATATATTCTTGCTGCCGCTAAATTACGCGAATTTCAATTAAAACGAAAAAGAAAAGAAAGATTTTACGTTCTGTAAAAGTGCGATTCTCCCAGATGGCGAATTCAAATCATTCCAAAAATACAATTTTTTGAATTTTTATATCAAGAAATGAATTTTTTTTTTTTTTTCATGTTACGTCCTACTCATTCTTTCAATATTCCATTCCTGCATTTCACTCTGTGCAATCATAAGACGAAATTCTTCGATATAGGTATTTGATCCACGTCCAATCGCATCCGAATCCCGATTCTCTTATTAGTCTTCGAATGATATTCTTGAAATATAATGTTATATGTAGTTATCAACCGGTGCGACTTGGAAATCGGCCAAATAAGCAATCGCGAAAATTTACTGGCAAATAACGTATCGACAACAGGTGACATTGTTAGCGAATGGCTAAGACGTAATTTCTCAATATTCAATAATATTTACTAAATTTACTTATTTATTCAATCTTGAATAATAAAAAAAATAAAAATATATTATTTTTCGTTTTGCATAGATTCGTCATATGCCTACTTATACCTAATTAAAACGACTTATTTCATCACTTCGTTTTTTAATTATTTTTTTTTCTAACTTTACCAACTTTTTCAATACATGATACGTATCGACGAAAGAAATTAATGTTCAAGTCATTTGATGCGAAAAAAAGAAGAAAAAAAATTGAAAAAAGATCAAACAAAAAAATCCCGAAAAAAAAGTTCATATCGGCTCAATTTTTTTCAAATTTCATTCATCTAGATATGATTCGATTGTTTTGTCTAAATATTAATACTGTAAAAAATTATATCCGAAATTATTATGGGATAGGCTACGAAATTTCAAATTATGATCATTGGCAATTAGAAAGAATGAAAAAAAAAAATTACAATATACGTTTGATAAATGTAATTCGTTCGCTTGGTTCCCCATACTTAGTTAAAAACGATATCCCCGCAGCGTAGCGCGGAAGGTGGTATAGTTTCTAATAATACCAAAATTCGGCAGACGTCCAAACGCCCACGCAATTATTTTACTACTTGTACTGTATTCGTTCGCTCTCAGATCATACTAAAATAATTCAGTATTACGTTGCCCGGCGAGCGAGCGAGCGTTAATCGCGTTGATTTTGCGGATTTCTTAGAGAATATACCTACTAGAATCCGGATAATAATCGCGTTAGTCCAATAAATTGCCAAATTACGTAATTAATTAGGAATCTTCTATAGGTACCTTTCGTTTATAATTTCGTCTATAAAAATTTCAGCGTTTATTTCTATGTTATAGGAAACGATTAACTCTATAATATATCTCGTAATTATACGATTTAATAATTAATCAGTTCGAGGTATAGCAAAAAAAAAAAAAAAAGTGAATTTGGTTTTTCTTTCTTTCATTTTCGAAACAGTGGAGGAAACGAAGATATATAGACAGAGAGACAGAGAGAGAGAGAGAGAAGTTTTTTTTCGAAGGATTTGAAAAGTGCAAGGGTAAATATATAATTAGTCTGAAGGAAGAATTTATGTTCATTCCCCGCAATCGGATAAGCCTTCATATTAGTTTTACGTAGATAATCGTGGAATATATATTATATATCTAGAAATACAGAAAAGGAAACAAAAAAAAAAAAAAAAACTTATCAAAAAATAGATTAAAATAAAAAAAACTTATAAAAATAGTAATAGTGGAAATTTATAAAAGTGAGAAGTGCCCATAGCCACCATAACGGATAGCTCCTCGGACCTGGATACCCCTGCCAGAATAGCAGGGGTGCCAACCCTTTATGTGAACGGATATGTAGACAGGTAAAACATGATATTTTTTTTTTTTTTCGAAATCTGAACCTATCTAAATACTTTGGTTTTTTTCCCATTCAATTTTTTACAAAAATGTGAACGAAGTTACATATTTTGAGATTTCTTATATTAGTCGCGATTTTTCTTTGTCTTTTTTTGTCTTTCTTTATTTCTCTGCATATTTATTTAGTGATTATCCAAATTTAGTGTTTATTTTGATTTTCCTTTTTTTTTTTTTTTTTTTGAATTCTTGAATTTTTAAATCTCACAGATATCGAGATATGAATCGATTATTGAATATCGCTATTAATTATTCAATTTTTAATGAGTCTGAATGTGTTAATAATAATGAATTATCGTAATAGTATATAAAGACATCAAATTATTCACGTCGAAAAGTACTTTTTGAAAAAAAAAAACAAAAATAAAAAATTAATTTCAACAACTATCATATTATGTTGGAGCTTATTTTCTTGTTCATTTTCAAATTTTACCAGAAGATCAAAATTCTTTCATCTATATCCCAGATAAATCGATTTTTTTCTCTCAAATACTATAATGCTGATCGTCTGTATTGCTCGATAAATTGAAAGACAAAAAAAATTAAAATCGGTCAAGAAATTGGCATGTTTAGTAGTACACGTGATATTTTATTATACGTTTTTTTATTTTTTATTTTACGTACATATATACATGATCTATTTTATCTTCTATTTCAATGATTATTAATTATTATCGATGTCATTGTTAATACTCAAAATTTGGACAGCCGTAATTAAAATCGATTTTCAACTAACTTAAGTCCAGAACAACAGATAAGAAAATATTTTATTGTCATCATCTAGCAAAATAATCCATAATTAAATGTTAATTGAAACTGAATTTTTTATTACCGTGTTATATTTTTCGTTTGCATTATAAATTCCTAGACCTAAAAATCCGTAAAGATCGATGCCTTAGGGTCCAGGGCCAGGTCCAGGTCCAGGTCAGCGAGACTTTTGGTTTACGTTAGGTCAGGCTATAACATATATATATAGGTAAGTCTGGCCACGGTCAATGGAGAAAGTCGTTCATTCGTTCCATAAAAGTCTAGTGGTTGACAATAAAAAGAAAATTATTACTGAAATTATGAAAGTTTATTATACCTCTACCGTAGTACTATCTTGAATATGGTGATTATTCTATACGCATTTCAAATATTTAATAAGTAATAATGTTGTATCTAAATTCTAAAACATCAAGATAAGTTTACATCGAAAAAACTCGGACTGCATGCATAATTATTGCGCTAAATGGTTGAATAAAAAATTATTTAAAAACACGCGAACTTATAAATATTCCCAAGATTCAGATATGTAATATATTATGCAATTTTACTCGAATTCTGTAGAATTGGGTAGTTTTCGAAGAATCATCAATCGATATCTCGAAGAGAGAGAGAGAAAAAAAAATAGTATATGTATGTACGATGACTGCATATATATATGTAGCGAAAAAATGAATAATACGTAGAAATTCTTGCCTTCATGAAAGTAAACGTGAGCCTTGAAAGTGCACGTGGATAGACTGCGTCAACTTCTGCTGCATTCACTGTCTAATTCGTTATGCGCAGTAGTGCATGACACTCTTTATCAGTTGTTACTTATCGCCTTTGGCTATGATTCCGCGACGCAAGTTCTTTGACGTGGTAAAAAGTGACGAAGATTTTAAGAGGTGATGATCACGTTTACTCGCGTGACGTAATTCTGGGGTTTTTTAATTCTCATTTTCATTCTGATTCGAAAAAAATGGGAAATTATTTTCATTCATATTCTCGAAATTTTCTCGAATGTCATTTTTGTTAAAAAAGAAAAATATTTTATAGAATACATGTTTTTTTTCTATAGAATAGAATTGCACACTGTAATGGGGCTGGGGCGGGAGGGAATGTACATTTTCTCCCGCCCGACGAGCGTGAAAGATAAGGCTCGTTTCATGCATGTACTCTGAAAAATATTCACAGCCAATTTTATGCCTTGACATTTTATTATGGAATTTGTTTTCTATCTTGTATTCAAAGTTCGTGAGTTTATACGATGCAAGTGATAAAACGAATCATGTATAGTATAGGCACCTACTTTAATGACAGCGAAATAAAATCATAAAAATCTTCGAATTAATTAATTATCAATAACTTAGAGCTTATATACGTTTTCCGCCTCACCTCATGAATTTTGTTTTTAAACTCCATTCAACGTCTCGCTAATAATTAATTAACTTGATTTATAATGCGAATATGTTTTTAAAAATATGTATTCAGAAAAACGAACATTCGACTACGTGATCTTGAAAAATTACTTCAGGCTGATAATACGGAAATGAAATTTGAAAAATCGTGAACACGCGGAATTCTGCAACCTAACAGGATTTTATGACTCGATCCCGTTTCAGTCCGCATCCTAAGAAATAGAACGAAATTTTCTTCCTCTCTCAGTTCATCTCAGATAAATTTGCGAATCCTGCACCCGCAGGGTCCGTAAAGAATCCATTTTCTTCCTTCCGCTGCAGTGAGCAGATGGCAAATTATTTCACTCTTCTCAGGCTAGGTGGTGGTGGGATATAACTGGACAAAAGAAAAATATCTCCTGTAGTACTCGACGATATTAACCTGTGTTCAACAGTTCAAAAGAGTAATTCCTTCTTTCCTTTTTCTTTTCTTTTCTGTTTTTTTTTCTTCTTTTTTTCGTTTTTTCTTTTTTTGTTAACATGAGATTTTCCCCTTTTTTCTTTCCTCAGATTTATGGCCCCATGCTCACAATAAACGAACACATACGAAATACACGGACATTTATAAGCATAAGCGTCTAACTAAGAAATACAAGGCAGAGTAGTCCAACGGTCGAGACATTCCAACTCGATGATACTCTGCGCTAAATTCTGAGCTTCTTCTCGTCTTTATCCCTGTGTATACCTATACATGTCTGTACGTACATACGTACCCTATCTACTACCTACCTAAACTGCGTGTTTCTCTCGCCTTCTTTTCCTCCTTCTTCATCCTCTTCTTTTTCTTCTTCTTTTTCTCCCTCGAAATCTCGTCTCGACTCATGGGTATATTCATCTCGGTCCAGAGGTCCACCTCCTCTTTTTCATCTTCATCTACAGGCAAAAGCATAAAAATTCTCCGGTAAACGATTTGAGGATAGTACCTACTACTAAGACGCGGGGTGAGGAGCTAAATTAATATACTAGCTTTTTTACCCCGCCTTATTCATCTCCACAACCAAAGAACATGTTTTTATTTTCTTCATTTTCCCCTATTTTTATTTTTATCCTCTTCTTTCTCAAAATTATTTCCCTATAAATTTTTTTTACAAATTTTCAACAACTAATTTCGGAATAAAATCCAATGATAATTTTCACCATTTGAAAAAACAAAAAAAAATAAATGAATTTTTTTTTCACGTTGTAGGACAAGTTTTACAAAAATCTACATTCTTTTTTTTTCACACTCATCGATTTCAGTGAAAGTCTGAAGATTTCTGAAAAAAATTCTCTTGACACTCGTAAGACGTTGAAATTTGTGGAATCCGAGTTTTATGGGATTTTTTTTTTTAATTATTTTTTTTTTTTTTTTCAAAAGTTATTCCGAAAATTTATCATCTACTTGTTATTTGCTTATAACAGCTGCCACTTAGACTAGGCAGGTAAAGCAAGCTCTATCCTCAAGTTCAAGGGAACCGAACCGAACCGAAGCGAAGTAAAGCCGACGTTTACACTCAGCGTGAAAATACCTGAAACTCGGTTTGTTCATCTCTCCGAGGTATTTGAATACAATGAATCTTACTCTCCGACGAATGGCATTGTGTCTGCCAAGAGGGCTCCCTTAAGTATCTTACCGATTTTAAGAATAGGAAATAGAGAAATCCCAGGTATAGGTATACCTAAACCGAACCGCCTAATTATAGACTGACGCGTTATTCTTACTTATTTCTTTCTTTTCTTTTTTTCTTTTCTTCTTTTCTTCTCTCGAAAGTTATTCTACTCAAAGTTCTTTTTAGTCACAGAATCATCTTCCTCTTTCCACCATATATTCTCATTTGCATGTCGTATATGATTTTACATTTCCATTATCTCGTCATAAATCGAAATTCTTTTTTTTTCTCAGTTTTTAAATTACGAATTCATATTCGATTTAATTTTTAATTAAATTTCGAATAATATTGTCACGCGATCATCCGATCATTCGACGAATTGATTAGTATGAATAAATTGGTACCTATACAGTATATGCCGACGTCTGCAGAGACTGCACCAGACCGAGTCTCTGAATCAATGCCAATCAATACTAACGAATGATATTGATTAAAGGAAATAAAAATTGAGTGAACTAATTCTATATATAGAGGTACCTATATATATCTATACGTGTGCGATCTTCTCGTTCAGTGATTTATATTTATTACTTATATATGTCACCATATACGAGCCTATATATATTATATACATACGATATACGACCCTATCTTAATTTATTATCTTAATTACCAAACCGCGTCATTATTTTATTATTATACGGTCAATGAACGACCACCATCTATACCACCAATCACCAGTGTAATAATAAGGAGCTGATCCCATACACATTGTGAACAATAATTTCTACATATGTGTGAAATTTTTCCTCAATTATATTTTATAATTTATTTTATTACGAACCAATTAGTTAGAACTGATTTTTCGAATCAAGAATAACAACTCGCATCTCTTCACATTCTTATACACGTCGTAATTGTAGGTACTGTAATATAAACTCTAGGATACGCTTTTTATCCTTAGAATCGAAAGTTTATGTATTATACATCCGACTATATATTTTCACTTGAATTACTGCTTCCTGCTTTATTTAATACCTAAATTCAATATAGAAAATTCATTCGATTAAAAATCTTGATGATTTTTTGAAAATTTCAAGAAATATTTTCTTTCGCAACACCTGCTTCGAAAGTTCAATTTTCGAAGCATGTATAGCGTGCGTAAGATACCTCATTCCCGGGGAGTGGAAAAACGAAAAATCAGCGCATGCGCACATCCCGAATACTCTTCCTTACGCACTAGTGAAAAAAATATCGTGTAATACAAGGATAGGTAATATTTGTCTCGTGTCATTACGACACGCGTCGGACATTGCCTACTTTTCGTACTTGTATCACAAAATACGATTTTTGTTCGCATCCTTGTTTTTTTTCTCAATATTTCTACCATCATGAATTCGTGATGATATCGTTTTATTATTTCGCTATTTTTCAGCCTCAGCGAGTGTTACTTCGCGGGAAAAGGCGCCGCCTTGGTTCTACCCCCAAACGAACGGGCTCGACCATCGCGTCGCGTCTCATCAGCGGGATGCGACATTCAGCAGCACTTGCAGTCCATGTTCTACCTCCTGCGACCGGAAGAGACTCTGAAGATGGTGAGTACGCGTTTAATAAATATTTGCGAACTGAGTAGGATAATCTCAGGAATCCATCATGCACTTCTCAAAAATCATCATATATACCTAAATGAGAGGAACGACCGAGATTAATAGTTCAAGTCTCCGGGTATGTATTTTTTTACTATTTTCGAACTGGTCACGATCTGTTTTCGTCAATTTTAGCACACGTCTTGCTGTTTTTCATTGCGTTTTATTGCCAGCTAATTTAAGTGCGTCAATTTATGTCTCAACTTATTTCAGCACGCATATATAGGTATATATATAGATATATATATATCAAGTTATTTGAATTGAAAAGTCAATCGCAATATTAAAGGTCGTATAAATTAGTCCCCAATAAATCAACAACTATAGTGTCTTTATGTCTTTATCCTACGTGCCATACTTCCAACGTTGGCAAAATTCTAGATTACTTTTCCCGCAAAAAAAAAGCAAAAAAAAAAAAAATGCGTATGAATAAAAAATTTTTTAGAAGATTCCGAAAATCAATCGTAAAGTTTCAAATTAGCAAATATTATAAGTCACTTATGTCAAGACCAAAACCGAAGTGAACGCCCCCTCGACATACGTATGCTGAACTCATATGAGGCATTAAGTAATGAAATCTTCGCTCTCGCCCAGACGTCGAGAATGATAATAATTGGCGTATGTGATGACCACAGATTAGGCATATAGAGACGCGCGGGTCTTAGGTCAGAGATCACGGTTGTAGGTCACGGTTGAGAAATATGTAGTACATGAGTAGGCGTTCTACGTTGAATTTCATATATGCAATTTGTTCGAATATAAATGTTCGAACTATATCTTCGTTATTAGACTGACTTTCAAAATTGGAGCCAAGAAAGAAACGAGGAAAAAAAAAAAACCAAAAATAGTTGCAAAAGTTTCGCGTTCAAAGTTCAGAAATATAAGAAATTTAACGAGAATATAAAAAGAAAAAAACTTCACTGCATTCACGTTTTACAACAAATTGTATTTTTTTTTTTTCGGAAATAAGGACAATGCTTTTAAATAGATTTGGCAAGTTTAACAAACCAGGTCAACATAGTTAAACGTTCGGATGTTTTTCTTTCATCTGATGTTGACTTCTTTACCTATATAATATCACAATTTGTTATAACTGTAATGAGTTTAGTTTTTCTCGTATAGAAGCGGTTACGAGATATATAGGTATGTGTAGCTACTTGGAAAAGAAATTGGCTCGAGTGTTTCTTCTTGTACGTAATTCAGTGAACAGAAAAAGAGAAGAAAATAAGAGAAGAGAGAACTCAGCTTAGGAAAATTTGCGCAATTTCCATGCCCCTGGATCATTTCGTTCGTTCTGCCCTGTAGTGAAATGAAGTTAAAGTAATTCTTGTATCCGAGATTACGACACCGATACTTCACTGAGCTTGTATTTCCACTCGTCCCTTGGGGCTAGAAGCGAGATGATATTCAGTGTTTCGTATTTTTCTTCCTTTTTTTTTTTTCTTTTTTTTCTTTTTCTCGATCGAGTGATTGCCCCGTTACAGTATTATCGTCGACTTTCGCAAATCGTATTAAGAACGAGGGCATCGTCGTCGAAGGTGAGGAGACAAACGAGAGAAGAAGGTCGTGAGAAATGAAATTTATTTTTCTGATTTTTTTTTTAATCCTTTCTTCATTTTTCTACATATTTTCCCCGATTTTCAATCACGAGAGCAAAATAAAAAAAATAAAAAAAAAGTGAACGAAATATAGAAACGTCGCAGCGGTGTATATCATAAGTCGTTATCTGATAACGTCGCAGAATCCCAAAGTCTTGGTAAATAAGTAAGTACATCTATGAACGAACCATACATATATAAGTTATATGCGGCACTGCACGCGGTATCTACATACTAGGTACATACATATAGAACTCCACCAAAAAATAATCAAAGGTTGTGCTTGCTCACTCGATTGGTTGATGATTATCAACATACAAAAGCATTGAAATCAGATACAACTGCCAAGTACCTGTAGAATGATAAAAGTTTGGAATTGAAAAATTTGTTCAAACTAAATAACGTTGTACTCGTTCGCTCGCTGCGCTCGCTCACTCTATTGGCTTATGATTATGGGTTGAAAAAACAATTCGGATGAGGAGATTGAAGATGTCAACATTAATCTAAAAATATTCATAACGAAAAAATAATTTAAAAAAAATTAAAAAAAAAAATTTGGAGTCCGTGGTACGTTGGCGGGCCAATGTTTGAATATCTATCAGATGACATTGACATGGTTCGTGATCGATATTTCATATTTCTTTTTCTACAAAAGGCCCCCCAAGTACCACTACCTCCAAATTTTTTTTTTAAATTTTTTTTAAATTATTTTTTCGTTATGAATATTTTTAGATTAATGTTGACATCTTCAATCTCCTCATCCGAATTGTTTTTTCAACCCATAATCATAAGCCAATAGAGTGAGCGAGCGCAGCGAGCGAACGAGTACAACGTTATTTAGTTTGAACAAATTTTTCAATTCCAAACTTTTATCATTCTACAGGTACTTGGCAGTTGTATCTGATTTCAATGCTTTTGTATGTTGATAATCATCAACCAATCGAGTGAGCAAGCACAACCTTTGATTATTTTTTGGTGGAGTGATCTACACATTAATGGACTTGGCGGAAGGTTTTTGCACCAAAGGTGCTTTTTGGGGTTGATTTCACTACTTTTTGTAAAATTTTGCTTGACCACCTAATAATTGTGCTCGCTCGCTACGCTCGCTCGATTGTTTTGTGCTATTTCATACCGCCCGAAGTCCCTCGATAAGCAGGAACGTCAACAGCTACGAGCACGCGTGTGCTCATAATTTTCCCCAAGTCTCAAATTTGTAGAGTGACGCGTAATGTACTTTCATAGCGTTTACAAATTGTTCCACTACAATAATTTTTTAGACCTACAACATCTAACCCTGCGTGCAGCCCTCCTCCTGTCTCATCTGGGCCTGGGACCGGCAATGACGGAGTTACTTGCACGCAGGGTTATAGTTGCTGCTCATGACTAAATATGTATGGATATCAGATATATGTATTGCAATTCGTAGGTAGTTTTTTTTTTTAATGCAACTAGGTCCTCTGCAAAAAGAACATGTACGCGTCCCGTACTCATAACGTCAACTTCCAATTCGGGTCTGAACAGAAGGTATCAAAATATTTAGAATTGAGCCTATTCATGCAAGACTAGCGTAGAGCATAAAATGGAAATTTATGAAGTCAAACACCCGCATTCTGCTCTCTTCGTCTGACTTTTGCCGTTTCTCGTATCAAATAACACTATCCTGATACTTTGCAACCCAAGCGTTTTCTCTCATCATCCTCTCGTCTTATATGGCGACCCGCTACAAAATTAAATAATCCATAAATAAGTAATTTCATTCCATTTGTCGTGATAGCACTAATCTTAATTTGGAGAAAGCTTAATAGAGTCGAACATATAGACACAGGTTGCATACCAAAATGTAACAAATTTATTGAAATTTGACATTAAATTATTAATATACATTATGAATTAAAAAATTATCTCCACCGAAGGTCAAGGCACTACGTTGACGTGGAGTGTAGAATAAAGCCTATCGGAGTCCAACAAACAACGTCGCCTGAAAATCTCGTTTTGACTAGATGATACGGAGTTAGATTATAGGACTCGTCGGGATCCTACGTATAACGTTGACTCACAATTTGAGTCTCAGCAGACGAGCCTTCGGGGATGAGCTTAACATGGAGCTTGAAGTAAAATTCGTTGCAATCCAACGCTTGAACTCGGCTTTATTGGTCTGGCTCCTTGCCGTTCCCTATATCGAATAATGCTATCCTCATA
Source organism: Tenthredo livida (assembly GCA_963992785.1). Lineage (NCBI taxonomy): Eukaryota > Metazoa > Arthropoda > Insecta > Hymenoptera > Tenthredinidae > Tenthredo > Tenthredo livida. The sequence continues at coordinate 11,520,743 of OZ023073.1, forward strand.
TTTTTCTACTTCAACATTTTCTCTTGATTTTCTCCTGTCAGACTTCCTCAGGCGATAACTTGCTAAACAATTGAACCAAAAAAACCGTTTCTTCTGATAATTGCATTCATAAATCAGTTAATATTCATCTGACAGTCTTGTCCGTTTATAATTGTTATTTTATTTATCACCATGAATTTTACACGTCAGCCGATTCGCATAACCTCAAAAGCTCGAGATCGTAGGATTTAAGATTAACCTATCGAAACATTTTTATTGGTGACTATCACATTAATGTACTTGGCGTAAGGTTTTGGCACCCGAGGGGCTTGCGGTGGGTATTCACTAGTTTTTGTACGTTCAAATTTTGTATTAAGCATTGCTCGTATTTCTCTTAATTCCTTTATTATTGGGATTTAAAAACATGAAATGACAATACGCGTCTGCTAGTGTAGGAGACCATAGACATAAAGCATGGACTGCGCATTCGGGCCGAAAATCGCTCGGTCGGTAGAAAGAGACAGCATATACACGCGGCCAAATCTGTTTCTTTCTAACCAACAACGTCAAATGCATAGAAAGAGACAGATTTGGCCGCGTGTGTTACCAATTCATCCTTTTATGACTTATCGTCCTTTCGGACATGTAGTCGACGCGTGTGTTACCCTTCTTCTTCACTTTTGGCGTTACCATAGGCTGTACAGGGAATGCGCAGTCCATGCTCTATGTCTATGTAGGAGACGGTTTCTGTCTGCGATACTGGCGCTATCTACGTCGGAACTATCTCGTACTGACGTCACTCTACAACTTTTGTGTGGATTTTCCCGTCTAGTGATTGCATGGGAATGGTTTGAATGTGAATCTTGGTCTGACGACGACGAAAACGAAAACGAAAAATTTTACAATGAAACGGGGTATCAGAATTTGTAGTTAATCATATCTCAGCACTTCGGACACCGATTTAATCGATCTAAGGCTCAAATGAAAGCTTTTCATGCCCACATCCTAGATTAAATTAGTTTCAATCTGTGTATATTGTGAGGTGAAAGAAAACGACGATACTAGTTTGCGGTATAGGTTAGGGTAGCTGCCTCTCGGGTATATAGACTCGTTGAGTCTCGCGCTTGAAAAAAAATTTTTTTTAATGTACTTGGCGCGAGACTCTACCGAGTCTCTTGATATGATCGATTCCGGCTGCGTTGGCACTGGTTCACCTTCGACTAAACAGGATATGGTATGCGTCTAGCTATAGTTAAAAGATTTAACGCTTAAGAAGGAGCGATTATTACAGTACTTATAATCTATTGAGATATGCATTCGAGACACGCGATTATATCTATAAAATGACAAGAAGAGAAGAGAAAAGAAGAAGAAGAAAAAAATTGATGTACACGATAATCAACACACAGAATTGTATTATTAGATTTCATCGACAGTTTGCGAGACAATCTATTCCACTACTACGTATGGAAAGAGGATCTCTTTATGGTCGCTACATTCCTTAAACAAAACTGCGCCGAAGTTTCCTTAGCCAAAAATTGAAGGGTCTAACAGTTTTCAAATGCGAACGATTTCAAATTTGCCAATCACCCCTAGCGGAGGATCTGTGAGACTAGAGCCGCAGGACGCTACCGCTAGTTGGCGCGCTTCCCATTCTGCGCTTAAACTAGGAGAAAGGTTTCCTTTTTTATAAAAATATCTCTGAATACATTTCGGAGTGGAAATTCAAACTTTTAGAAGCAAATTTCGTTTTTTGAAAAGTTTTGAAAAGTTTTCCGATTATTTAATTCCACGAAATTTGTCGAAAGAGGTTCTACCGCGATGTATAACAAATTAGGTAAACAAATTGATAAATTTACTACCGGTTCTTACAAGTGCGGTTATATCGCGATTCTGAATGGCGGCGAACGATCCGATCCGATCCGATCCGATCCGATCCGATCCGATCCGATCCGTAAATGGGAATTACGGAAATTCTTAGAATCCATGTACACACAGAACAGCGGTGCATTAGCTGTTACTCATTAGCATATACACGTGTGTATCTTGAGAGCTGACTGCGCGGTTTGCCTTACGCATGAGGTAGGTTGTGTGTACATAACGTTGTACCTACATATACTTGACTATTTTATGTTGTACTTACGTATATATAGGTATACATATACTTACATGGATACATTATACATATGAGTAAAGCAATGCCGATCATTGTCAGTAGGTTGTGTCGTACAGACGTATTGGCGGCGGTTGGCGTATGGCCAAACCGTATGGGGCTTTGTTTACAGATGTCTTAGTCTTCTCTTCGTTATAACCTATCGTATATTATTTCTCACAGTGTACGTATGTGCATTGCCATACAGTCGAATAGAAAGGCAAAAATTTAGTTGGAACGCAGGAAGAATCCAATTATTGGCAAATTTTTTTTCTTTTCTACACAAATTTTCACCATTCTTCCTCCACTCCAGCTCCATTAGCTAAAACAATTACAATACAAACACATGAAACATGAAACATGAAACATGAAACATGAAACATGAAACATAAGATGCCAAAACCAAAAATCATGGTTTCGGAAAAAGTAAAATTCCAGAAGATACTTCAATGAATTTTTGAACAGATGCAAACGAGGATTGAATATTATACTCGAATGCTACATGTATAATGTTCTTCAGTTTTGTTTTCCTTCTTTTTTTCTTTTTCTTTATTTTTAGCAATAACCAAACGTGTTTCACTTGAGGCTCAGAACATATTGCGATAACCTAGATTTGACTGGGTAGCTATCACACAGAATTGAAATTAGCTAGCGCGCGATTAGTGGTCTGTGTGTATAGCTCGGAGCGCACTCGAGGAAGCTTTCTGGTACGTTTTTAGGTCGATCGCGGTTCTATCTCCATGAGGTTGATGGGTGGGTACTCGATTCTGAATTAAAATGCGGCACATATATCTATACGACGCGATATTAACTGTCCAGAAATTGCCTTTGGAAAATGAAAAAAAAATAGAAAGAACTAAAGAATCTTAATTTTTTATCGAAATCATACTAAACTTTGAAGCTTATGGACCGCCGTTTCGAATTTCACGATTCTGAGGTCAGATCCTGATAATCAGCGACCTCAAAAACCTCTGGAAAGATCGTTATCATGAAATCTATAGTTTGGGTTGGAGTTGAGAAAATCGGTTGTGGATTAATTCGACAAAAACTGTGATTTCTTCTGAACTTCTTATATCCTTTTTCTCATCGATTGAAAGTCATCGATTTTTTTAATCATAGCTTTGTTCTCAAATGAAATCAAACCTCGAGCTGCTTAACGCTCGAACTCTAATTATCAAACGCGTTAATTATCCTCCGTTGTGTTGATTGGTTGGTTACAGTTGATATACATATACCCATGTATGTGCAATTCACACCTATACGTATTATGTATAGGTGCCTATATTTATCGATCAACAGTTCGCAATCAGCGGCCATTGTGAAAACCCATCAAAGCACAATACGATATACGATCTACCTTATACCTACGAAGTAATGTGACCTCCGAGAGTTACGACTTTCGGTCAAATTAGTTGGATTAGTCGGTCTAATAGACCTGGTCTAAACCTGAAACCTGAAAGCTCAAACCCGCTACATCTATAAGTATAAGCTCGACTTGATTGTCAGTTGAAAATGTAAAGTGGGTTGAATATAGTCCGAATACTTCCTCCTAGTCAGCGTTAGTTTGTCTATTTTTTAAGGTTAAAATTAGCCGGTGAAACCCAGCGTTGAAGGTGACTATGACTATTACAGTCATTAGTCGCGCGAGCCTCGGTTAGCTAGCCGTAAAACCCTGAGTATCTACGTTCATAGCGAATTCGATTTCGTTCACTTTTTAATCTCCAATTCTAACTCACAGTCATGAGAGGTGCTCGTAATGTACCGACGTTCTGTTTTTTTTTTTCCTATCCAACTCGAACAATCGATTTGCTATACTATTTCGACATCATTACACTGATCGCGTTACGAAATACTCCAAGTCAAACTGTAGGTACCCATTTATTCATGAATTATATCTATGGGTGCAAATGATGCATTGAAATGTGTATACATATTTTTTGGAGACGATTCATTTCACCACTTTATAGAAAGAATGTCTTTTTCCGGTGGCTGCATTCTTTATGAAAAAATGCGACGAAGTTTCCCCAGTCAAAAAGTCGAGGGTCTAACCGTTCTCGAATGGGAGAGATTTCAAATTTGCCAATCTACCCTAGCGGCGTATCGGTGAGACTAGAGCCGCGGGACGCTACCGCTAGTTGGCGCGCTCCTCACTCTGCACTGGCAGTGGAACGTGACGAGCGAACTTTGGCTTGCTCTCATTCGAAAACCGTTGAACTCTCGACTTTTTTGATCAGATAAATTCTGCTCGGTTTTTTGCGAGGAAGACGGACACGTATTTTACACACACATCTGAGTATAGCATACTTGTGTATACGTATCTGAACCCACACGATGTTCGATATACCTACTCGTTTAGTGTTTATCGTTTGAATGGTGCGAGCCCCGCAATGCTGAGCTGCAAATAGGCAGGCAGACAGATAGACAGACAAACGGAGGCGACAAAGCCCCGGAAAGAGACAACGGAACGTTTAACGGATATAGCGAGGTCACTGACATTCGTATTAATACAAAAGCAAAAGAACCCAATAAATTTTGGGCTCGTGCTCGATGAAGCGAGCTTCGATCGAGTAGTCAAATGCAATGCAGTATTATGACATGGATCTCTTGCGTTCTTTTTCTTTCAACTTCTAATTCTAATTTTTTTTTGTTTTGTTTTTTTCAAATACAAAGACCAGCATAAGTAACGATTTCGTTCTCCTTCGCAATTCGAATCGTTCTAACTCTAACTCGAGAAACTTATAAGATAAACGAGGTAGAGACGTACGTAGTTGACGACGGTAGGCGCCAGGGCTGACAATGCAGCCGCAATCCGCTAACACCTACGCTCGCGTTTGTCGTCTCTCTGTTCGTTTGTCGATTTGCAAACGATTCAACTGCGAGGCCACGGCCGAGTACAGTAGCAGAACAATTTATACATATAACTGCAGAGCTCAGAGGTGGGTTAAATATCTGTTATAAATCAGAACACGCGACTCTTGACAATGCCATTTTGTCACCCATATATACGAATTTACGATGTAGAGTGAAACAGACTCGAAATACGAGCTTCCTGGTGCGAATTGACTGCGCAAAATCTGGGATCCCACATCCTCCTTTTCTTCCTTTCTATGGGTCAGTGGAAACTAGGACGTTGTCAAGCGTGCCACGAGTCGTCATAATCGTTAGCGTCTCTTCAGAGTCTAATCAATGCTTTCGACGCGTTTCTGCGCCGTTATTGTCCTTCTAAGAAGCGAGAATCCGAGGCCATTATTCTGCTCCCGACGGTATCCTTTGTGTTCGCCAAAATGTCGGCTTACCAATTCCACGGAAAAATGAACTGACCGTCTCACCTCGTTGGCTCAATAACTTTAATTAGAAACATAATGGACTGCCGAGTTCGGAGGTCCACGACGATAAGCCCACTCTCCAATTGGCCTGATCTTCCGTGAGGACTTCTCCGGTTGACCAGTAATGGCAGTGTCTGTTCCAAATTACATAGAATTCAATCAGGGTATTCTCTGGCCGGGCTCTGTGGACCAAGGGAGAAACTGGCGACCTTTGAAACCAAACTGCTTGAGGTCAGAGGAAGGGAAAACGCCCCGTGTCCTCGACGGTCGAGTAGATACGCCTTGGGGAATCGACAAGGTTGAAGGCAGATCCTGGCCTATGGCCAAATAGAATGAGATTCATTATTCATTTCTTTTTTCCTTAAATTTTGCCAAAAATCGTTTGCTATCAATCCCCGTTTTACTCCTGCACTGACTGCACTCGGAATTCTCAAAGTTCTAAATGCCCTTCTACATTAGACTACAGTGATGTTGGGATGAAGGGATTATATTATCGTTAAAGGCTTCCAGTTTCCATTAAAATTCAGGTCATGCTTGGGGCTCAGTTTCTGGAATGTAGGATCAATACAATTCTCAAGGTCCATTCAGTTCACGTAAAGTTCTCTCTCTTCTCGTTGTAACTTTTAATCCGATTGAAGACTACCATAGTTTCACTGCACAATAGAGGCAAATGCCACCTGACCATGACATTAGGTTTGTGCACAGCACCAATCATTAAACACAGGTCAATCCTGGTTCAACTTTGACCTGATTTTTATTTTTCGCCCTCTGCACGCCAACCACGATATGGCATGATGAGGAGGAGTGAAAGATTTCGGAACACCACAGAACGTGGATGGAACCTAGTCGAAGCGAGCGAATGTACAAAGTCAGAAGGTGATTTAGTATGTACGTACAGCTATGTGAATTATACTTGGGTGGTTTTGATGATCTAAGAACCTCGAGGTTATTCATGATTTAGCTGTATATCTGCTGACTCAAATGGTCTTCTCATATAGTCAATAAATCACATACACCATGATATATCAGTTTCTGTATAGAGGCTACCGTCTTGGTAAATTATCGTTGTACTTTGGCTCGAAAAAATATATCCCGCTACTTTCACTCAGCTCGTCTACTATAATAACCATTTGTCCATTAGAGACAGGCTCAACTATGGTTCATCGATGAGAAACTATCAGACAGCTCGCGATCGAGCACCTCCACGACGACGATGGTTGAGGAGTGTAACTCGGTTCGACTGGTCATTGAGCCTGACTGCACCTCGCCTTAATCTTTGGATCTCTCTCTCTCTCTTTCTGGTTTTAACCTCGCGTGCGCATCATGTCCCACTTATAAATATATATATACCCATACTCCGTAGTGAACGATGCCGAGAGAGATTAATGTGCAGAGAAATAAAGGAGGAAATACAGAAAGAGAAAGAGAAAAATGGAAATATATATTTATTTAACACTCCGGGGCCAGTTGCTCCCTGATCTCGAGAACAACCAAGTGTTTCGTTTATACAGTTCGGTAAACAATCAATGAAAAGAAAACAGGAGATAAATACACACACGTATAAGACTACGAGAAGCTGCTAGAAAGTTTAGTGAAGCTGGGATGAAAGAGGTGATGAAAAACGAGGGTCGGTATCACAAATCACGATGAAAATTTGGGATTATTTAAATAGTATCGGTGTTCTATGGGTGGGAGGGCGAAAAGGAATGATGGACTGTTGAGTTGAAATCATGGTCTACTTTGGGAAAGTTCGGGAATACCAGAAAGGAAATTTGCTGTTTGATCGCTTGCTACAGGATTGAAAAATGAAGATACACGATTTTCCACGATTGGAGACGAACGAATGAAGACTTGGCTGACCCCCAGCGATATTTGTGCTCCTTAGGTCCTCCTAGCTATCGATCAAATCCCGGAGATCAAAAATCTCGAAGAAATTCACAAATGATGTTCAGAAACTCTTTGACGACAGGTTATACGGTATAGTGAAGAAATCTGGACCATGTGGTGAAATAAATTGTTATTTATTGCCTGTGGTCACCCTGAAGATTGACTGGGTATGGGATTTGATGCAGAGAACTAGATCTTGCTCGCAAGTCTTCTGCGGCGTAGACCGGAAGCCCTTGGGGCGAGTTTCGTCGACCTCCTTGTCGGAGACCATGGTGACTCGAGTACCCACGCGATACCTCGTTGTAGGTACCTACTGCACTCGAGTACACGTACGTAAGTAAGTACGTGGGTCGCTGACGACAACCTACTTCGCGATTTGCCATCATCTGCAGGCAGCAGCAGCAGCAGCAGTTGGTATCGCAGCGTAATCAGACGTTTGTGTCACTCCTCTGAACCCGCAATTCGGCCCAACGACGACACCACGTTATGCGGATTAGAAAGCTTTCTTTTTTCCCCGAGATTTTTCGGAAAGTTCATATCTATCGAACGAAATACCAAAACGCATCGATGAAAGTTTGTTCAAAGGGAGGTGATTTACGGCCTGAAACATTTATTACATTCGGCCTTGTTCTATCAAAGATTTCTTTTTATTTTTCACGATCAGAGCTCGTTTCTTATTCTTTTTTCCACTGCCCTCTATTCGATCCGTAATAAAAGTACATACGTAGAGATATAGAGTATGTATATGTACGATTACGACCTCGATAAATAGAGAATCTATTTTTATTCGGTAGTTTATCACGGCGCAAGCTATACTCTACCATCTCGTAAAGTATATAGAGCCTATATATCCTCTTGAAATACGGTCTTAACCATACGGCTGAAATCTCTTATCGTAAACCTCGTACAGCATCGTGTGTCTTGGAATTTTAAATCGCATCAATCGTAGTTTGGATTTTGATTTTGACTAGAAAACAAAAAATCAGGAAGTGAATTGTTTTTTTTTTGTTTTTTGTTTTTCCGTAGCTTCTCGTTATAAATTCAGATTCAGATCATCATCATCATTCCATTCACGAATTATATGAGCTAAGATTTCTCTCTACATCTATGCACGAGAGTGCGAGCCTCTTCTTATTATGTAAGTACAGCTAAGTGTCCATAGAAGGCTCGACGTTGGCAGGTATGAGGTACACAGGTATAGGTATAGGTACCTACAATAATTATTCAATGACAAAAGGAGATTGATAGCCTCGGCTTATTCCATCAACGTTGAAATGATTCCACGAATGATTCTTCGGCTCGTTTCGCAATCTACAAAAGCAAACCAATTATCTTGATAAACCGCAGCATTTTGACTTCCTGGTTCGTCAAACGCCGTATAAATTCATAATTATTCATTAATTATTCCAAAATTGAAGTCCAGGATTTTTACTTTGAAGTTAATTCGTAAGAATTAGATTCACAATTTTTCTGTACTGTAGTAGCCATCATAAGATATTTCGTTCATCGTATAAAAAGGAGGAGGATGGACCCTGTCTGGCCTCGACAGATCTTGTGTATAAGTTGAAATAGTTGATTTCTTTGTGCACGTTACGTCTTTTTTTCTTTGCCCATCGTGGAGATCTTTTTGGCAAGAATTTTAGTAGTGGCCCAGATCACAGCGAACCCCAGAGTTCCGTTTCGGTTTGATAAGGAAACCCGTTAAATCCTGCGAACTTTTTTTCACTGCAGTCCCGAAGAACCTCGATCCTGATCAGAACTACGTGTCCAACTGCCCAGTCGCTTCGGGATTGTGTAATCCAGACTCTCACGATGATTCTACTGCAGAATCGACACACCAGAGTTCGAGGCTTCACATGAGAAATATGAGTAATGAAACAAGCTCCTTAAATTTGGCTAATGAAATTTCACTTGCTTCATTACACGGGATGATATTGTTGACCGTGGATATTCGTCTTATTTATTTTTTTCTTAGTCATCACTCATCACTCATCACTCATCAGTTTAGCGATGAATTATTATCGGCTGCGCAGTTGCGTGCCGAATGACGGGACAGTTGAATTTACACGAGGATAATCCTTGACATTATCGTCCTTTCATCTCCCTCAATATTGGCAATTATTTTCTTCCACGTAGTACATACTATGTGCAAGCCTACCTACCCAACTGCAGCAGACGCATAAGTTACTAGGTGCAGTTTCAACGGTGAAATATCACCGCGTGGATCTCTCTACTCGCGGTAATCTAGGAAGACGAAGACGAAGACGAAGACGAAGACGAGGACCCGGTTCGCCCACGGTAAACCATACGAGAAATCTGCACGGTTACATACATACTCAACACGCTACTACATACAACGAGAGACTTATTAGTCGTATGAGATTGCAACGTTGACGAGCATGGAATGTTAATGGAAATCCTAAGATAATACTCTAGTAATGAGTTCATATATCGACCTCACTACGCCCCACCAGCGTGTGGTCCTTACCTTTTCGTACTTAACATCATTTCGTACCACGCGAGGTGATTCTCACATTTTTTTCTTTTATTTTTCTGATAATCTGCTGCAGTTTAGAAAATCTCGAGACAGATCTACGCTAATTAAAACTTCAAGTACAAGGGTAATTCTAACAACGATTCACAGGTTTCGGAGGATCAAGAAGTTAGAATTTCTACTCCGACTCTCGAAGAAGATCATTAGTTTGCGTAATCACGCTTGTTTCCGTGAAATCGATGCAATCATCATCAAGAGCATTAGCGAAATGAAAATCGAAACTTTCTTTATACTCGTACAGTTATACAACTCGTAAATCGATATGTTCGATAGATTTAATTAGGTGTGATCGAACATATCGGATACAGTTGTAAATGCTTTTCTAATTTCTTTCTCAACTTACGTTAGTCATTCTAATTCACTTTTCAAGTTCGTTGATCCTGGCTAAATCTTTCGGCTGCAACACTACGATCGACAATTTATACCAGAAATAAAGATTTTCACTTTCGGTTGTTTAGGATCGGGTACGTGCGGTACGAATAATTTACCAACTTTCGATTACTCCGACGTACTACTACGTCAGTATAAGTGAGCTTGAAATACACGGAACTCTTAGTGGCTGCAAAGGCTCGGCTGTAGTCGATCGGAATTCCAAATCCCAAAGTCTAGATAAACAAGTCAAATGAATTTTCGTCATGCTCATATGGGCGTACATTTCCCTTCTTGGAAAATTCCGCAACGTAATCAGAGTCTCCGCTATTATGGCATTCGGCGTTCTAAAATCTGCGTTTGAAAATTCCAGAAATAGGTATACCCGCAAATAGAACCGCCTATTCAAATATTTACATTTTCTCTCGGGCATTTTGGGTACTCGTAATGTGTTTTCCTTTCCTTTGATGACCTGCACCGTCCACATTGGCTGTCTAGGGATTTGTTGGAGCGGAGAGATGGGTCGTTTTCGTTTAAACCCACGGAGAAACGGCAAAGGAATAAATAAAATGAAACTAGGAATCGATTGATTATCGGTATAATAAAATATGCGGTTCACCTGCACAGTGGAATTGATCGAATCCATTGAGTGTGAAATGTGTAGTCTAGCATATCTATGTGCATATAGTGTTCGGTTTCGGTGCACGATAAGAGCGTGGCTCGCTCGTTCTTCTGCACCACTCTCGGTCTGCGTCTGTATTTAATTCTACGATGCGAATGATTCGGGACATTAACCCCGGGAAAGTGTCAAACGCAGGGCTGGCTGCTCGCAGACCTCGAGAGTATAAGTAGGCCTGTGCAGCAGCAGCAGCAGCAGCAGGCCCCCTGAATTTCTCAATTTCTCACACCTCGTTGAACCACCTCGTTGTAACGTTATACCAGACTGGTTCTAACTGTGGGAAATATGACTACGATATAGGATAGAGAGAAGAGCCGGATTAATAAATTATTGCATTAAAATTGTAATAATCTTCAAGTCCCCCCCGACGCAAATAGCTGATTTCCTCATTGACGAAGAGAAGGTAACTGCAGCATCCAAGTCTAGTGAGTGCAGAGTATAGGAGACTGGGGTCCAGGAAAAAGTGGGCCGCGCCCTGCCCTAGTGCCTACCTACCTAACTCCTGTAATTAACACCACATGGATTAATTACAAGAAGTCAAAATGTCGCGAGACTAGTTTTTAGTTTCACCGTTCTACTGCAACGACACCCGATAAAGTTGCTCCACTTTCAAGGCCCTGAGTATACCCGGTAGGTTCAGTTTTGTTAACACCATCACGTACGCACATTGTACACATGCGGGTTCATCATTAACAAAAGTACAATTTACCTGCACCGCAGGGTATTCACCTTGAATTTAATACAAACTTCACTCACCTAGTGATCATATACATATATAATAAAGAAGTATGGAGAGAAACATTATCACTTCGTCACTCCTGCAGTCAACGATTTTTAATCCATTTCTCTATACCCTGGCTCAAACTAGTCAGTCGGTTTGCTTATCGAATTGATTGACTATTTTAATCCAACCGTTTGGCGGACATAATTTACGTGTAATGATCCTATTCGTAATGCTTAACCCCGGGGAATCCAGGTCTAGGTTCATTTTATGCCATAGATTTTTTTCAAAGCTTTGGCAAAAATTGAAAACACTCAACACCCACTTCCTATATAAGAGCTCAAATTTTCTCATGATGATCAGATTTCGTGCGGCAGACGTTCACATCGTACCTACATCGCACACGTACCGCTATGGCTTACCGCAGTATCCGTTAAGAATCCCAATTGAAACCTGCAGTATGGATAATGCCAGTTCTGCACTCAACCATGCATATGTGGCAAAATAAAATTTTTCACGTCCTTTTCAGTATAGCTGAAAATTTTTTTGATGATATTTAGGTAAAACCTTAGATAGGTGATGGTATTACTTCATATCCTCATCGAAATTGTTATTTCATTCTGTGCTTGTAGCTGTCTCTGAACACTTTATATGTATCTATATCGCAGGATGATGATGATGATGATGATACAAGGTGAGATATCGTCATAAAACAAATTGGATAACTACTACCGGGTGATTTAGCGTAAATTAGATTTAGCGATAATTTATTGTCAACCAAGGTCGTGGTAGGGGGACTTGGATGGTCTTTTTTATCCTCGCAAAGTATTGTTTAAGCAGCCGTACAGGGGTTCAAAGATCGATTTAGCTCGAGTCTCTCTTATTGCCGGCTTTGAAAATCGTTTTATTTAAACTGTTCAAATGGAATTTAAAACTTCAATTAGATAAACACCACCCAAGGCGGTACATAAGGTATTATATCCATGTATATACGCTGAAAGCCTGTTACACGTCGTATCGTATAATAGGAGAGAACCTGTGAAGTTAGGTACAACATCTGAAACTTTTCCGCCATGCAGTAGAAGAAAATCATGTATAAAAATAGCAAAAAAAAAATAATCGAATAGGTATTCGCGAAGAATTTTCGTGTCCGATTGATAAATTCTGCGATAAAATTCCTCCATCAGAGATATATCTTCCGCTGCTGCTGCAGCTGAAGATAAATTTTTGTTCCGGTTGATTGAGCCTATCCATGCACGATATGTAGAGCTGTAAATTATCGATAAGATAATATCAAGCTGTGTCGAACGATTTACTGATCGGGTATCAATTGAATTAGTTAACTAAGAAACTCACGCGGTCTATGACACGTTATATCTGCGACGATTCGTGCTCTAACAAACATAGCTTGAGGACCCTATTCAAACTGCAGTCCATATCATTGGGCATTTTGTGTTTGAACGAGGAAACCGCACTTGGATAATAATTTTCTAGGTATAAATAAATAAATAGAACTGCGGCGATGCGGAGTCGGTCAACACCCAGTTAACGCGTTGAACATATTTCTTTTTCTTCATAAAAACCGTGGCCTGTGTGTTATAAAACTAGTGAAATGGTGCTAACGAATCCTCTATTCAAGACAAAAAGGGGCTCCGTAATGTGCGGTGGAAGCAAAAACTTTACCTACAAGGTACTAATACTTATTTAAACATTTTCTATACCTACTCTTGTTATATTATACCGCAGAGATTTTCTGTTATTCTGTTATTAGTGCCAACGAGAATACTCCGAGTATCCTTAAGGGGACCAGTACAGCGACTTTTCGAGAAATTATAATCATAGTCCGAAATCAATTTATTTTATACCCAAAGTTCATTTCACATCAAAATATTTTTCTTTTTCCAAATCATGTGTCGTAAGGATTTTGGCACACCGTTGGTCCAATTCAATCTCTTGACGTCTCATTTTCTCCGGTGAACCATTCCTCATCTTGTGAATGTAGGGATTTTAAGATAAAAAATTATGTCATAAGTTGTGATCAATTCACCAAATTTGCAAAAATTATTATCACTCATTTCTTAAATAACTTGGCCAAATCGTAAAATTTTCAAAATTCCTACATTCACATGATGAGGATTTGTTTTCTGAAGAAAATGAATCCAAGATGACCTGAATCGGTCCAACGGTGCTCTAAAATCCTTACGACACATGATTTGGAAAAAGAAAAATATTTTGATGTGAAATGAACTTTGGTGATGAAATAAATTGATTTCGGACTATAATCATTTCTCGAAAAGTCGCTGTACTGGTCCCCTCAACTCGGGAAACAAATTTCTTTTTACTTTCAATTCGACTGGGTTTTCAATTTGGGACATAAACGCCTCGTCTTCTGTCTTCCAATCACTCTACACGGTTTTAGCCAGGTTTGAATGGCCTCATCTCGACTTTCAGCGGTATTGTCAAATCGCAGTATTCCAACTCCTGATAGTAGCTAAAGAAATGAATCCCGAATGAAATTTTCTTTGATTTTTCATCGCGGATCCGAAAAAGCAAAAAGCGATAACGTTGGCGGATTGCAAAATGGAAATTTTAGTTTCATGGATGACCTCGAATTCGATGTATTACGACGATGTAGTTTATACGATCTGTTTACATATGATATGACTCAGTTACGCACTTGGCGCTACTTCATTACCAAATATGGTTCTCCTTTTGCCCGTAGTCATTTATCAATCGCGTAATCTATAGATAAGATGAATTTTTTTTTTTTTCTTTTTTCTTCAACCGCCGACGCATCTGCGTCTTATCAAATCGCTGCATTCGCTGTTATAAATTAGCGTATTTGTGTTTCTATACCATTTTTCACATCATTACGGACTAATTTGATTCGATTTGAATTGAATTGATTGAATATCCGTTTCTTCTTTTTTTTTTTTTGACAAGCAGGTTTCTGGCTACCTATTTACCTAAGTAATACGAAAGTTGATACTACGCTGTTTGCGAAACTCATACAACGTACCTATATAATAACGACATCGTCTCGCTTCAGGATGTTAAATAATGCCGTCACGAGTCACGAAACTCGTGCACGGTGTACATAGGATTATGTGCTCAAAGAAGAATATCCACCTCAAAGAACAACAGCGCGCACGAATTGGTGTCTTGAAAGTGAAACTACATCTTGACTAGACACGTATAACAGAATCACTTTCGCCCTTCTTCAAATCTACCAAAAGTCATCAAATTTTTTCATCTTTGATTGCCTATACATGATGTGACATGGCGAGAAATGAGAATACACATTATATGAAACAGAAAATTGCAGTGAACATATCATGTTCAGGGGTCGGTGGCGATGATGACGTTGCAATGATTTAAAGAGAACAAAAAAATTGATAAAGATTTTGGCAATCCTCAGCGATATTTGAGCCCATAGCGATTTAACTTCACAATGGCATATAAAAATGTAGACACAGATGTATGTATATAATATAAATCTATATTATCGAGGTTGCTCCGGATACTTTGAACCGCTCTGGTGCACCGTTTAATAGAAGGTGTTGCAATTTGCGTTCTGCATTTGCTGCAGTGGTGCACCTTATACCAGACATCGATACGATACTATATACGATACGATACGATACGATACGATACGATACCCTAAGTCACGTTCTGCAAGTTTCTAAAGGCGAAGAAACGTGCACAGTCTTCTGGTACAAAGATGATTCCTCAGGATCCCAGGATATCTTAGTCTTTAGCTAGCCTACTGGCGCGTGGAAATCGCGGTTACATTCGCTTCGAAAGTTGTTGCTCAATCAAATACCTACATTATAGGTGTAGATCTCTATCGTCATACGAGAGGAATTTAGCCGTACCTCTACTACCTCTTCTTCTTCTTCTTCCTCTTATTTTCATGTAGATAAACTAGGCCAATTGTACCTAATTGGTTTTTCGAACTATTGGATCATTCTTTCTCAACCTGACATGACACATCATCCTCATTGCAGTCCTCATTTATACATTCCTTCCTATCATACTGCGATCAGCCACTTCATCAACGATCATCATTCATAAAAGACTTGGTTTTGATGATCACCAGGTTCCTAGGTAGGTGCACTTCTCTTTTCAACTTTTAAGTTCCGAATTTTCAAACATAGCCGATTTCCGAAACTTTGAAAAGTCTCAAACTAAGTTAGAACTTCAACCCGGCTGCTAGAAATGAATTAGAGATTGGGATCATCACGTCCTGTCCAAACTGTTGGGTCTGTAAGGCAGATTGATATTGATGTCTGTTTTCCAGCGAGCCTAACCCACTCGATGGACGATTCTTCTTGCCTAAGGCTGTGTCTAGATAAGTTAATCGACAAGCTGGAAGACGTATTGCAACAATTTCGGTGCGAAGGAACTTGCAAATTTGATATGAAGTCATCATATCTGAATAAATGACGGCTTTATATGAACGCATGCGGGTGCTTTCCAACGTTCGACTCGTCCGACGTGTTGGAGTATATTTTTGAAAATAGTCAAAGTGCACTTGGTGCACTTTCTCAAATCATTACAAACATACTTTCAAACCCGTTAAATATCTTAGATCAAAGAATTCGGATAGCCCCATTGTTGTCTGCATAGTACAACACGTCGAAGATAATCATCGAAGGTCTGCTGGACAATAGAGATGATACAAAACGGTAATCAGCTTGCGGTAAAAGTGAGTCATCGAGGTTGAGTTGTAATCATCTGTTTTTATTGCAGTGCATTTACCGAGTAGGTAACTCCTCTTTCAACCTTTTGACTCAATCATCGCAACAATGCACAAGCATATAGGACTAAATACTTATTGTATGCCGCGGAAGACTTCCGATTCCCGCATATTGTTCTGAAGTCAAGACACGTAGGTAATACACCCTGCTTGCTTTCTCATCGTCTATAACAATATAAATTTCGCGCTGGATTTATTCCTCGCTATGCAATTCCGATGAAGACTAAGAGAAAAACGCGTACACGTAACTACTATAAGAACTCGTACAAGACTTTCGATTTGTGCATCGCGGACGTATTATAGTATGAGGAAGGTACAGGTGATCACATAGCAAATTGAACATGTGGATATGGGCTCGAGTTACACATAGGAGGTACACAGACCGAATGAAATGCCGTGGGAATATCACGTCCCGATTATATTCCATGGAATAAACGGACAGATTCTTTCCTTCTTCTCATCATGAAAATAACGCGACTTATAGTAGGTATTGATGTAGACGACGTTCGAAAGTAGTAGCCATGAAAACCGTCAAATTATTGCGCAGCACCGTTAGGCGTCGGGACGACTTTCGATTGTAAAACTTCTACGGGGCTGGACATAACGGACTACTAAGTCAATTCAATTCACGTACAAGTTTCAAAACTTCCTCCTAGCAGCAGTAAGTGTAACTCACTTAAGTCAGTCCTGAATTATGGCTGGAGGTGAAATTGGCTCTACTATATGTGTTACCTGCTACGTTAGTGCAGACAATCACCGGGTTGACTAGGTCGGAGAGACTAGTATGTTCGGTTGACAATTATGGTGTCGAAGGTTTCTGCTGATGTCTAAATATAGAGGTCTGGCTCAAGTATGACATCCATACCACCTGCATGCTGCACAAACAGACGTAGGATTTTAAGGGGACCAGTACAGCGACTTTTCGAGAAATTATCATAGTCCGAAATCGATTTATTTCATCACCAAAGTTCATTTCACATCAAAATATTTTTCTTTTTCCAAATCATGTGTCGTAAGGATTTTAGAGCACCGTTGGACCGATTCAGGTCATCTTGGATTCATTTTCTTCAGAAAACAAATCCTCATCATGTGAATGTAGGAATTTTGAAAATTTTACGATTTGGCCAAGTTATTTAAGAAATGAGTGATAATAATTTTTGCAAATTTGGTGAATTGATCACAACTTATGACATAATTTTTTATTTTAAAATCCCTACATTCACAAGATGAGGAATGGTTCACCGGAGAAAATGAGACGTCAAGAGATTGAATTGGACCAACGGTGTGCCAAAATCCTTACGACACATGATTTGGAAAAAGAAAAATATTTTGATGTGAAATGAACTTTGGGTATGAAATAAATTGATTTCGGACTTGAAAACTTCCTTTCGCGGTCATTTCGCTGATAATATAATTAAGAGACTATTGCGGTGTCGCGATATCTGCACCGCTGCAGCCCGGTTCATATGTATACTCTCACAGTAGTTTCGCCAGTCCTTATGTGCTGTATGCATGCACTTCCGGGTCAAAAGCCCGGGCAGTTAACCCCAATAACATTAATTAACGTCGCCTTAAACTTTTACCGGACTAACTTACAGGGTCCTATAAAACGGTTTAAGATGTAATGAGCAGTTCCTTCCTGGATTTAAGATAACGAATTCGAGATCCTGAAGTAAGATGACACAAAGATGCGGAGAAAACTTTCAACCAGAAATTTCATACGATTTCAAAGCCGAACGTATACGTAATTTCCAATCAGGAAACTTAGGACAGACATAGTGTTTCCTGTTTGAAACGTATTTCGTAATCGACTAATGCATTAGTGCAGCAGATACCTATATAGCAGATCTACCAGATCTGAAAGGACTTTTAGCTATAAACTTTAAGAGCGAATAATAAACGAACTAGAAAACAGCTGGACAGTTAATTGACTGTAATTAGCTGTTCAACTCACGCGGGAGTTTCCTGTAACGCGCTACTAATTTCAACTGCATAGTAGCTCTTTCTGGTGCAGTTTATGTGACGGGTGTGTGCTAGGTAATGGAGTTCATTTTTCATTCTTATTTTATTCTATAGGCTGATAATCTCAATTCTAACAATTTTTGCTACTATAAAAATGAAATATTCCACGTCTGATATATAATAACTGATCAATCATATGGTTGTGTGTTATCGTTATTATAATAACTCTACCTACAACCGTATGTTTTCGTATATCATACATAGCCCATACGTAGGTGTATATACTGTTTATGTTAAACGTTCGCGTTATTTCCTGTGCAATTACAACGCTATCACACATTCACTTAACCCTAGTGCGATTTGGGTCAGTAATTATCAGATTAATAAACGGTTTATATACCTATACCTCTCGATAACGACAACGACTCGAGATAGTTAATCTCCAGTCCAATTCACCGATAGGTATATAACTATAACACAAAATGATTAGATGTTAATCTGATATCTGCACTTCAGAAAGACGCACACTCTCCCCGTGTTCATATCTGGGTGTAGACTGTCGTTGCACTTTGGATAAGTGCATCAGAAAAAGAACGAGAAAAAAATTAATACGAAATACAGAAATCCGAAACAGCGGATTTCTGCACTCCAGATTTGGAATTCGTGATTCAGAATTGGAGAACATAGACCCGACACGTACCTATTACATGAGACCCATATGAGTGAACGGAAACTCTGAGCGAACTCTAAGGACTGTTGGGATAAATTTAGATAACACGGTCTCCAATTACCAGGAGCAATTAGAACCGATATGATTGCGGTAAAGAGAGCAGAGTCCAGCTATAAGTTAAAGAACAGGTGTGAGTGTAGGTCAATCGGGCGTTACGACGTATATATAAGCTGAGTGTACATGTAGGTAATTAATTAATGAGAAAATAGTTGCTTAGTTAGTACATACGTGTTTCATAGGGCTCTAATTTTATTTTTCATTTCAACACAGCGCGCAATAATTCTGCAGCAGATAATTTATTCGTATTATGCTCTTTGTGAACGCGGATGATCGTTCAAAGGTGCGAGATAAATGTCTATACCTAGTATCCCTAATACGAAGAGAAAGTTCATTTCCGTTCCAGCATTCGAGATATATATATAAGCTAACTTGTCAATGGTACGTGACTTCCTTCTTAGTGAGCTGTTACATCGCGGTATATAAAATTAGGTATACATATTATATACATGTTGCATGAGCTGCGATTACATGTTGAGGTAAATTTTCGCTGTTAATAAAACGGGGATTTTTTTTTTTCCACTTTTTTTTTTTATTATACGACAAATTAGCGCGCAGTCATCAAAACTAGTGAGTTTGTCTTCTTTTTTTCTTTTTTTCTTTTTTTTTTTCCTTCATCATCATCGAGAAATATTTCCGTGTTGCAGCTGCATTATGAACGAGAAGCGTCTTCTTCCTCATCTTTAGAGAGTTCAGAGTCATTCACCTCGCATATATATATTTTTTTTTTTTTTCTAATTAAACCAGGAAAGGATCTGAGTTGAGAAACGAGTCCTGGAGATTTGTGGAAAATTGCGATAGAAGATCAGGAGCTACTTACTATACGACAAGAGAATGGCAATGCGGAATATATACCTACCTATTAGGGAAAGTCATTTTCGTGTCGTCGAGTTTGTCAGAGCTTTAGAAAAGGCGAATGATGACTCAGTGACTTCCGTTTTTTCTTTTTTTTTCCCCATCATTTCCGGCTATTAAAACTCTCTATCGAACTAAGGTATCGAGCGATGTCTGACGAAGATATCGGCCGTATTTATAGATCGGAGCTAAAGAGCTGAGCCATCGCTGTATAAGCTGCAGCCTGCTGCATGCAGTAGCGGAGAGTATAATAAGCCGATATGCATAATTACTTGAGGATAAAAATTACACAGGGTTCATTGATGCAATTATTTACTGTCGTCTTATGTTCTCATATATATATATATATATCTATATATATGCTCCAGCATTGCATGCGGCCATCCGAATAAGATGATCAATAATGACTCAGCAAATGATGATGCGATGAGGATCGTCGCTCCTTGCGCGGAATGAATCACCGCTGTTTTCGCTTATCACTGGTTAAATCGTGCGAAAAATTTCCGTCTATACTCTACAGTATTAAATAAGCCGCAGTTTTTATCGAGGTCCAAAACCAAAATATAAAGTTCGAAATTTTCTCTTCGTTTTTACAGGCTGTGAAGCTGGAGTCTGTCCACCCTGGGAGAACGCGGTACCTAGTCGTCGTGTCCTGTACAGGTCGACAGGATGCAGAGGAGAGCTGTCTTCTCGGTATAGACTGCCATGCCAGAGCTACTGTCGGTCTAGTTTTAAGAGTACTGGCCGATACGGCGATAACGTTGGACGGAGACGGGTAAGTCGATCTTATAATATGATTCCAATATTTCCACCTGCAGGTTCATATCGAGTAATTTTTTATTTTATTTTATTTTATTTTATTTTATTTCACATTATTTTATGCGCGAATATCAAAGGTGTATATCATCGGATGTATCGCTCGGCGTGTAATGAATAATTAGATTTGTTAAAAAAAAAAAACGAGATGCTTAATCATTATTACTTTCGCGTCATTAACTCCTGTAAAACGTTTCTATTATAAGTATAGTCGTTAAAAAAAAAAAAAAAAACAGCGCAAAGTGTTGAAAATAGTTAAGAGCAATTAAATAGCATAGCCTGTGGACAATTAGATACGGTTTTAGTAACGCAAGGCGAAGGCGTGAGCCGTTTATCCCACGATATAATAGGAAAAGGACTGACTGGGTATCAAGCTCCTTTCGATATTCATTATATACCCGATATGCAATCGCATTGACTGATATTTTTTCGATAAAAAAATGAAACGTTTTTCTCTCCATTTATCTGCCAATAATTATTCTTGCGATTTCGGGTAGGATACCTATAATCACTTCAGATAATTCGACAAAAATCTTCAAATCTCTACGAATACGATCTCGGAAATTTATATTCGCGTGGGATTTATGGGATTTACCTAAATTCTTAAAAATAAATTCACAAATCTTTATTATACATATTTTATTCGCTCTGAACTTCTGAAATTATCAATTTTGATCGAGGCTGCAGCAGGTAGTTAGCTTGACGTGGATTCTTTGATATGTAGTATGTATATATGCATGTGTGTGTGTGTGCGCGTGTGTACCGTTACTTAAACTATAAAGCTAACAAACCCCGATCGGTCTCTTACGTTAGTCTCGACAGATTGAGTTCACTTTCGAACTAAATAATACTGACTTGCGTAACTATAGTTAGTCTCGGAGTAGATGTTTTCCGCGAATCGATTACTGGTCGGTTGAAGAAGAAGAAGAAGAAGAATGAGAAAAAAATCGATCAATTTTTTTCTCCCCACTGGATCCCAGTCGGAAATCTCTTATTTCTCGTTTATTTTTATTTTTTTTTTATTTTCTTGTCTCGGTTGAATTCTTAGCTATATGTATAATATTTCGTCTCCTTAGTTCGGACGAAGATCGGCCAATCATTTCTTGACTTAAAATTCGTCCGTTTAAAATAACGCAAAAACTGTATAAATAAAAATTAAAAAAAAAAAGAAAAAAAATGTATACAACTTAAAACCAGCTGCAAGAGAGCGAAATACGTATCCGAAGCTTTTGCGCTTCTATACCTTAGGTACCGTATATGCGCGAGTTTTACCCGGTCAAGATACGTGGTTAATTTATTATCACAGTTCCGGGGGCGTTTCTTTAAAAAATTACAGCCTTCGAGAACGAAGCGCTGCAAAAGCCCGCGCGCAAAGATGTGGTCCAGATCGCGTTCGCCAGCTGCTGTCTCACCGTTACGCCTTTAATCCTTCTCGGTTGCATCGGTCAAGCCGCTGCACTTCTTCTTCTCAAAGCGAATATTATCTGTACAGTTATATCTTGATGAAAATTTCATCAAATCATTACTTTCATCATTCACTAGAAGGTATTATAAATTACCTCTTTGATTGACTACTTATATCTATACGCAACGACAAGTACAGTTTTTAATTAACATAATGTACGTACCTGATGCAATTTCATTCGTCGGAGTCTTTTCAGTCATTAAACACCTTGGAAATCTATCAATTTTTTAGAAATGATGAATGACGATGAAAAAAATTGATCGTCGAAAACAGGTTGATTTTTTTTTCTTTCTCTTTCTTCCTCTCTTTCTTTCAGGTGCGTTCGATGTCCAGTTTTAAATAACGCATAATCACGTTAATTAGTAGCTATACGGTACTCGGTACCGTAGATGTCGTAATTGTCCGGTTACCGTTATGCAATTCTCCGCCCCATCGATCCGCTGCTGCGATTTGTACGCACCGATTAGGGTGGTCCATAATTCGCTCTGCATATTCAAATTTTCATGAACGTCAAAATTTAAATGTCAAGATGCAGAAAATTTCGATCTAAATATTTCTCAGGACGTTCGAAGGCAGCAAAAAAATTGTTCCTTTTAATCGAGACCCTCTTTACGGGAACCCGCACTTTATATCTACATACTTAAATCGATGACTTCGTTATGTCTGCGTATAAATAATCGATAGGATTTTGAAGATATTCCGTTTTCCAAAAATTGAATCTTAGAATGACAATTCCAATTCATCAATCATTTCTTTTTCCCTATTTCCAGCGGGTTCAGTGTCAGCGTTTGCGGCCGTCAACACATCTTCAAACCAGTCTCCGTACAAGCAATGTGGTAAGTACATAATTTGTTCTTAATATTGGGACGATGCAAAATTTCAAAAACAAAAAAAAAAAACTATAATTACCACCAAAACATATTTTCGGAAGCTATATATTATAATTATTTTGTCACGACGTTTGCCTCTAATCACGATTGTGTTTTAATACTTATACTTATGCCGAGATTGACTCTAAGCGAGTCGCGGGGATCGTCGTATGAAATTAATAACCATATACCATATCCAATGGCTAATGGATCATGAATAATGGGATGCAATCGCAAACGGGTGGTCGCGTCGAGCCCTGAGACAGACACGATCCCTAAGCCTTACGCCCACACGGAAAAGTTAATATGACTGACAAGCTTCCTCCCACGATATTGGAGCCGTAATACCTACTCTCGCTTAATCTGTATATATATATATTAGAGTGGTCTTTATTTTGGTCATTTTCGAATTGAGATTTCTTCGCCCCCTAGAAAGGTTCCAAATAATTTAAAAAAAACACCCTCAAAATTTGAACTTCTTATCTCAATTTTAACACGTGCCGCAAAACATCTGAAGTTTTACGCTTGATTAACATGGCGTTTTCACTGACCATTATTCAGAATTTTTGGCGCACCGTCAATAAGTGCGAAAAAAATCTAATTCTTGTAGAAATATTTTCAGAAGACCCGATATTATTTTATCAGATTGACAGAAATTCAAAATTCAAAATGACGAATCCAAAATAGCGGCTGTAAAACATAAAAAATGTTTAAATCCAGCCGCTATTTTGGATCCGCCATTTTGAATTTTGAATTTCTCTAAATCTGATAAAATAATATCGGGTTTTCTGAAAATATTCCTACAAGAATTAGATTTTTCTCGCACTTATTGACGGTGCGCCAAAAATTCTGAATAATGGTCAGTGAAAACGCCATGTTAATCAAACGTTAAACTTCAGAGGCTTTGCGGCACGTGTTAAAATTGAGATGAAAAGTTCGAATTTTGAGGATATTTTTTTTTAATTATTTGGAACCCTTCTAGGGGGCGAAGAAATCTTAATTCAAAAATGACCAAAATAAGAACCACTCTAATATATATATATATATATATATATATATATAGCTGCAGCATCAGCAATGATTACAAAATATGAACATGTCGATGTAACATTTTTTGGGATTCAATCATCGAGCAGATTTCATTTTACGAAATCTATACCGAGTCTCTAAGAAATCGTTGGCAGTTCTTTCAAGTCTCTGGAAATTCACTGTAAGTCATTAATCGAGGCCTTATATGTATTTTAAAATTATTCAATTTATTAATGAACCTTCATTTGCTGTGAGATAATCTCTGAAATCCATTAGGCAGTTCTTCAGAATCATTTAGGTATACCCTAAAGTAAATGAAAGACTGAGACTAATGGTCCGAGACTCCGAAGTTTCCATTTCATCGATTAAAAATTCAGTAGTCAATCTTGTGAATTTAGTAAAAAAAGAAATTGAAAGTCATTATCGACGGCGAGTCAAATTGTGAAAAAAAAATTCTGATCGCTGCTGGCCTAAAATCTCTGAGTCATTAAAAATCGTTCGAAATTTCATTCCTCCCGTTTATAATATGAAAAAATCTTTTGTGTAAGTAACAATATCTTGCCATTCTTGAGACTATTCCCATTATCTTTTTATACCCTACACCGCGAGTGGTATCACACAGACTCTCTGCAATACCCGAGTCTCCATTCTCTGTATCTTTAGCAAATTGCATTGTCTGCTAATCCCATCTAGTTCGCACAAGTCTTTCCTCTTCAAACAAAATGAGATTACGTCTCGTCATCGCAAGGGACTCTAAAATGGTTATTTTCGTACCATGGGCGTAAAGTGAAGTACAACTTTACGCCCATGGTACGAAAATAGCAATACCAAAATTGGTTGGTTCGTTTAAACTTTAAAGAATCGCGATTCGCAATGTGTGATTTTAATTACTTTTTGTCCTCACTTGCGTTCGAGAGAAACTGATACCTATATAGGTATACGTATGTGAGACTGCTGTTGTGTCGTCGTCCCATATGCAGGATTTATATCAACCGATATCTCTCGTCCTTCGCTTGTCCCATTTCGCATTTCGCATTATGTATAGGACCGCATAAATCCATCGTTAATGTAAACACGGGCAACTGAAAAACTGAATTGCATTATGCAGTTGCATTTCATTTAATTTCAATTAATTTTTCATTTAATTTCACCGACTGAAACGATATAGCGAAAAAGGTATATATAGCAACTAAGAACAAGGGAAGAATGAGTAAATCCGGTTCATTAGCCACAGCCTTGTCTCTTCTCAGGGTTTAGACTTCGTTAGGCATCGTATTAATATGTTTCATTTTTTTTTAATTTTTTTTTATTTTTCTCATTTTTCTCCTTTTTCTCGGTTCTTTTCTTTCTTTTTTATTTCGCCTTTATAAATAGGTTCATGGATGATCGTACACGCAGCACTGCACATCGTAGTCGTAACGTGCCCTGCAGCAGCAATATAGCAACCACGCAGCCTTCATTTATGCGACTATTTATATTCACACGCGGTTGCGGTTATTATACAATTGCTTATACAGATCGCGTAGAAATTGCTGCAGCTATTACGCTTTTCAATAGGTGGGGCTCTTAATTCTTTCGCCTGGGAATACCAATATCATATACTAATATATTAGCTAGGAGACTGCAGAGCAAGAAGCTCACAACAAATTTTTCACCCTTCAAACCTTTCAGCGATTTTTTTTTTTTTTTTTGATACCTCGACAATTTTTTCAATAAATCAAAAAAGATGGGTTTTTTTTTTTGAAAATGTAGATCGAGTTCCTCTGATTAAATTATCTTGAAAATTGACATCATAGCACAATTTTTTTTTTTTTTTTTTCTCAACTAATTTTATCCGATTCATTTTTCCGCGGAATATATCGAAGGCTAGATTTTAGCCCGCTATGTAAGTACCGGAGAATTTCACGTTCTGATGGTCTACCTAACTTGGTATCGTGGCCAAAGCGGTGTAGGGACGTCCCGACGCTCGCGGGGAAGATGCGACGACTAGCGTCGCTATTATTAGCGCACCTCGTGGTCCCGACCTCCAGGCTGGTGGACCAACGCCCGCGCCTTGTATGGACGGGTCGCTACGCCACCCATTGCCAAAGTTTCTATCGAAATTCACGGAAAGTAAACAGTCGGGATGCAAAATTCCTTCATTCCAAAGAATTAGAAAAAATTGAAAAATTTCGAAGAAGGAGAACAAGAAAATCATCGAACTTGAAAAAAATTCAGCGATTTTCTTCAACGTTGATCATTTTTATCAGCATTCAATATCTTCTGTTCTCCTGCAGTTCATTCCTTCTTTCTTTTTCTTATTCTTTTTGTTTTTTTGTTTCCTTTCTTTTATCGTCGACGTAATCTTTCGACGCCCTCAATTATTCTTCTTGCGCAAAAATTCAGAATCTGCAGTTGTGAAACGTTGGGAATTACAACGCGTTTCGTGATCAACAAAACGATTTGCCATCCTCAAAGTGAAGATCGTAGATCACGGTTAAGGTGGCGTTAACAAACGATTGGTCACGCATAGCTCGTGCGACGTGTCGAATCACATCTCTGAGACTCGGAGGCTGCATTCTCTCTTTCACTATTCGCTTCGTATAACATTCGCAGTAAATCATCGAGAAAATGGCAAGCTGAACGTTCAGTAGTTCAGCACATGACATGTCATGTACATGTCCATTAATAAGTATACGCGTAAATCTTAGATAGGTCAATTTCCGAACCGACTGCAGGCATGTGTCTTAATTGTTCTTTAATTTAACCAGTTTGATGAAAAAGAAAAAGATTTCATTTCTTGTTGGTAATTCATATAATTTATTTATTTATTTATCGCGTTAATAAATCGCCGATTTTATTCAACTCGGTTAATCGCTATCGATCATGCGAGTACGACGGTATACAGACATCCTTGCGCGTGTTAAACATATATTGGAAATCTAGATGCCCTCGGTATAATATTTACGAGGGCCACAGAAGGCGAACTCGATGTTAAATCGTTCAGGTATTGAAGAAAAAGAGTCGTCGTATTTTTCCGAGTATAAGATATGTATGTATACGTATGTACATACATCAGGTGTACAGCTATACAGCGAACGCGTAGGTATATACTTAAGTCAATTATTATCAAATACGTCAACGTCTTTCGGAGTTTCTACCGATTTAATGAAATTATAAAACGTTTAGACCTGTCGTCGATAACTTCGTTACACCTTGACGCGTTAAAGTCCTCAGTGCATTGATGGCTTGATCAGTTGAGTCGTATCTCTGTAGGTATAGTAATGCACGAAATCGGAGTATTTGTCAATTTTTATTGACAAATTGAGACATTTTTAGGAATTTTGCATCGACAGACGCACACGTCTTGATAAAAAAAAAAAAAAAAAAAAAAAACTGTTAATTCAAATTCAATTAGGCACTATCCGTCTCAAACTCACTCGCTATTTCTGCACGCGAAAGTAATCTCCTAATGGATGTTATACGTTCGTTGATTATTCGCGCACGCAAAGTGACATAATTAGTTAACAAACGTAATTGATTCACGATGCGGATTCTTCGCTGCTTGTAACTAGGTAATTAAACCACACCCTTACTTGGTAGTCGATCGATTGTTTAATTAATACCGCATCGTTGCCTTGCGTGTAACGTATGTACATACACATACATACGAGTCTCTCTGCAGATCTTAGCAAATAGCTACTTAACGTTAATCGAGAAACCTGGATGAATGGTACCAGTCAAAAGGGTTTCAAAATTGAAGATTTGAAGATTGCAGATTGAAGATTGAAGATCGAAACGCACGGAGCAATGTATAAGTTGAGAAAAAATCGCGTTTCAAATTCCGCTGCAGTATTTCTGAGAGAACAGTTTCTTCGCCTTTTCTGAAGATCGTCATCGTTCATCAACATGCCCCATCGAGTACCTATACATGCTTAAAATTGTGCCAAAAACATCTGGTACGAAACAAATGGGTATTGCAGGATACGCGATAAATATAATTTCCAGTAGTAGGTATAGTCTTCGTGAAGTACAGCATCGACTTCTTAACTCTCGATATTTCATGCTCTTATTGGTCGGTATATACTTAGTATTTATACCCGAAGAGATCGTCGAGGAGTGCGAAAAACTCGTATATCTTGAACGCAGGCATTGGCGATCGGCTCCGTTCTTTACTTACAGCAAAAGCCAAGGAAACAGGCCAGCCAGGAGAATCGATGCTCAAACTCATTCCGCAGTTTCAACTTCACTCGTAGATGGGTCGACCTGTGTTCATTCACCGATATGGAAAGACAAGTCGAATCCGCTACGCGTATGGAAGCCTGAAACCTCATCATATTCATGTAAAAATTACTCTGATGCAGAACCAGTCATGCTTCATGATAAACCCTAGTAAAATCATCACGGTTTTATTATCTGTCGATTTTATCGCCATGCCAGAATTGAAATGGGACAAAATCTGCCCAAGACGTTCACTAATCCTTAAGTTTTGGCACAATCTTCATATCATTACTCCGCGATGCGGTCTGCCAAACCATGTGCAGACTATTGCAGTGCGGGAATTCGGCATTCTCAGACTTGGGTATATCGCTGCACCAAACCTCGTACCCGAATCCGGGATTCGGGGGTCCCAATCTGTTCCAGATATCAACTTTGGCAATATTTGCAGGGAATAGGGATGACGATCTAGTCCTTAGAATAAAAAGGTATAATTAAAACAGCAGATCGACGGAATTGAAGCAGTATAATTTATCGATATACGTGTCCATAACTTGTTTGATCGTATTATGAATGAGATTGATCTCCGATGCCTGGTCTCTGTCGATATTATACCGTTCGTAAGAAGAAGGGAGAAGGTGGGATTTGCCAGTTAGCTCCCTGGATGGGTAGAGGAGTCCTTATATGGTTCTCGTCACGTGAGGACAGCTCTATATACAGGGTCGAGGTATCCCATTCATCAGTCGTTGCCTGATGCATCTAGACACTTGGCATGGTTAACTTTTCTAGTCTAGATCATCGGGGATATCGGTCGAGGTGATTGAGGAAAATTCCAATATTTTAATTATCTCTGAGAGGGCATGAAATTATTCTTCGTCGATCTTCGGTCGTATCCTTTCTTCATTCAGAATTAAACTTCACCCGAGTATATTCCGTGAAATCGCACATATTACGGAAGTGTCTTCTTGTCTCGCCTCGAACTCTCTTTGAGAGGAAAAAAAATGAAAAAAAAAAACGAAAAACGGATTCTGTGTGATCGTCAATCAAGTCTATGACATCATAGTATATCCTATACGATTCGGATTTAGGATCCAGGCTATTTTTTGAACTGTTTTTACAAGGCTATTAGGTAGATGACTTTGAACCGTATGTTAGATCTCCACGTTTTCCTGGTTAAAACCGTCGTCGTTACTTGTCCCAGATAGAATCTAGTTCGTTATTTGACAAGGTCGCATCTCTACCGCGGGTAGTTTTCAAGGGCGAAATATTTCACGTATAGGTACATACGTATAGCTATATACCCACCGTTTCCCATATACATGTAACCAACTAACTCCCGTTATTTTTATCTCCGAAAGTTTAGGCGGCCACGTGTCTGTCTTGATACTAATTTACAACTTACCGCTCCAAATCCTCGCAGGCACCTATAATAGTCATTAGTACAAACATTTTTTTTCTCTCTTTCTTTTTTCCTTTTTTTTTTCTACAACCGCGTATCCTGGTTCTATACCAATTTTGATATCACCTATCGTCCGCCAGTTTCATCTTTCATACTATTCGGGGAGGAGGCGGTAAATTCCATCGTGCAGTCTAGTCAAGGGGCGTATCTGCATTTTCAGATAACGCAGTATCAACGCAATATGGTATAGAATTACTACTCTTAAAAAAACAATAATTGTTGAGGAAATATCAAAATCAGTTGGAAATATCAAGTTTCGAGATAAATGATGAAATGAAAAAAAAACTAAACACACATTCTTCATCAGCTATAGATATATTTCGAGGCGATCTTTTTTTCAGGCATATACACTCCATCGCACGATACCAAAATTAGGCAGAATAAAACTTTCGAAATATCAGCCAATACATGCCCTATAATGTTAAAAAATGAATGAAATTCCATATAAATGCAACATTTGGCGTATAATATGTTCAAAAATCATAGAAAATGAATTTCATACTTATATATGTTCTGAAAACCGATTCATCGAAATTCATGCTAATTGAATATTATTTATTAGGTATTAGTCTATCATATAATGTTAATTTTATGTAAAGGCTATAATTTCGAAGTGTTCTTCAGGCGCATTACGTTCTTCTTCTGAATGATTATCGCATCCAATTTCTAAATTAGAATTCTCGGACTAAAACTGGCTCGAATATAATATAGCAGCGAATTTACACACATAGTTTATCTATGTTTTAAATTGCTTAACAAATTGTTCTAATTCGAGCCATTGTTTCTTCTTTCATCTTTTTCGCGTTGTGGTCAGTTAGTGTACGTTGGCCTTTGAAATTGGCTCAGTTCAACTTCCGGTTAGCTGCATAACCGACTTAGTTTTCTATATAGGTATGTGTACCTATATAAGATTGCAATTTGCAGTGCAAGTTAGAGATATTGCTAAACAACTAAACACTTTAGAGCTAGTGCAGTGGACTTGCAGCGAGTTGACTCAATTTTTTATACTCATTTCTGTTATAACATGACTCATCGTTGTTGTATAGTATAAGATGCTAATTCATAGTAGCTAGTTAGTGTCTAGACTCCGCGTTCCTTTCATTCCTTCGAAATCGTCTCTAGATCGATTCACATTCGTCGTTTAATTATACGGGTTTCTTAAATTCGACTCATATGCTTGCGAATATCCGCCTCCGTGTAGATTAAGATAAACGTAACGAACCTCGATCCCGTTTTCGAATCGCAATGACTCAACGGGCAACTCCTCCGAACAGTCATATTAATTTGGCAATGTCCTAGTTTCGCACTTGATATACATCTATAACATGCGTAAAATATGTTAATCGATTCTTAAGGATTTCGGCTGCAGAGTTCATTCCGCTCATTTCGAGGACGTATTCTTAATTCAACCTTCATCGTTAGTGACTTATTCTTATACAGGTATTGAAGCAACAGATTCGAGGAACATTCCATAGCCAAATTTAGTAAATTATTTATTTCTTTCTTTCTCACTTTTAACACATAAATATATCTGCTATAAAATTAGTCATAAATGATGCGGATAAACCTGGGTTTTAATTCATAATCAAGAAAAACCCGCTGTACGCTACTCGCCCAGATGCTGTATACCCCCACGTCAATACATCTGTACGATTCCATTCAGTTTCTATGATATACCTACGTTATAGATCGAATGATCTCACTCGTGAGTATGGATAATGCCGTCCTAGCTGCTCTGTTGAAGTATGTAGATGGCACCTGGCTCTATATAACTTCAGTGAAAGGAAACGGGTCGATTACATATGCCGCAGCTAGTGACGGCATTGCAGCATTAAAAAACAGCTGGTGACATCAACTAGGAGCTGTACTAACGTCGTATAAAGTTCTTATAATGATTAAGAAGAGGAAAAAAAATCGGCAGTAGAAAAATCTCTGACTTTTTCTTTTCTTTTCTTTTCTTTTTTCTTTTTCTAGTATCGCTTTAACGTTATCTGTACCGATACGCGATATCGGTTGAGTTATTGGACTCGGGTTGACTAAAAGCGATTTACCGTTACTCGTATGTACGTACGTATGTACATCGTCTTCGGAAAGACTTGTTAGAGCCTTGAGAAGAGTCGTTGATGCTGCAGCAGGCAGTTTGACCCCGTTTCAAATGTGAGATAAGGATGCTGGTTGGTGGTGGATGCACCGGAGTTTCCTTTCACTGTACCAACTCTACGCGTATGTATAGGTAACGCGCGCATGCATGCATGCAGGTTCGAATGACACCCCACCCATTAATGATCAGGCTTTTACGTAGACCAATGTCCGCACTAGGTGAAATTTATGCCAAACTGAACTATACCGGATACACGCGTAACGCTGAGTGTGTATCAATGTGGGCATTTTGAGATATAGAAAAGGAGAAAGTATTTTATTTTTAGCCGAGGTGTTCTCTCCTCGAAAAATCACAACCCGTATAATATAATATCATTTTCATCAGTTAAGGTCGACAAAGATTTCCGAATTAATCGTAGGTGTGCCAGTAACGCCTTCGAGGACAAATCCGTGCTCCGTGCAAGGATTTCCGCCGAGTATAGGTAGCTCTTTGGTTTGACGTTCGATCGAGTGAAACGTTAGAGACAGAATTAATTCATATACGTAAGAAGTTATTTCGAACGATTCCTCTTTCCATCTTAGTTTCATTCTCCATCCATTTTTGTCTTTTTATTTTCTTTCATTTTTCCTCTTTCATTTACATACGACAAAAGAAGAAAGTGGGATTCTCGCTTCATCCAAAACCCTCGTACCCCAATTTCTACGTCCAAAAGTATTGCCCACACGTTTAAAGTCCATACGGTATTGTATGGACTGCGAAGTAAAGACACATATTATCCTGTTTCCTCGGGATCATCGCATATCGCATATCGCATACACTTCATAAAGCGATTAAGAATTAGTCTAATAAGCCAGTCAACAGCTGCAGATGATGTTTTCGTGTGGGATCGATCTCTTGTTCCTTGTCGTTGCCGATATATAGGATCGATCAATGCACGGACACTACCTAGTGATCGCAGCACACAATTACGATCAATTCCAAATATGGGCATTCATCGTCATCTGTCACATTCTATCTCTTTCCTCGCTCTTAACTAGTGTGTCTCTGTTTTCGCGGCTGTGCCCACGCCGAGTCTATTCTGATCTTTCTTGGTCGTATAGGTATAGCCTGCAATCGCGAGATCGCGGAGTCAGAGTCAGTAAAACGTGGCCTGTTCACCGAGAACCACCTTCTTCTTCTTCTTCTTATTCTTAGTTCGTTTCGCATTCAAAATTTTCAACAAATTTTTTCCCTTCATCTTTCGTCCACGAGATAATCTCTTCTTGTGTTTGGTGTTGGTGTTTCGTGTTTGTGTATTTGTGCTGCAATCTGCGCACACTGCAGCGATGTGGCTTCGGAGTTCAAAGTGACGGAGGAAGAAAATTTCTCGCGAGTTTATACCTACCTACCTACCTATACCTACGTCTAATATCATTTCCTGGCATCGCCCTGGCACGCGACCCTCGCTGACCCCAGACCGCAAGGACAACCTCAAGGACTGCTTAATGCACTTCGTGCATAAGAGATGGGACGACTCGCTGGGTCAGTAAGAGATCACTAAACGAACACCGATGACGTTTGTGCGTGGATATTTAGTGTACTTTGTGTCGCGTCTCGTAATCCAGTGGATCGCAAGAATTTTATCAAGGAATAACGGCCCTTTATCCTTCCTAGAGGCCATTCAATTTTCTAGGTACGAAAAACGAATCTATTCAGAGCTCGTGCAGGGTTTTGAACGAAATCAATTTTCCATCATCATTCCTCTTTTTTTCTTCATCACTTTCCTTCGTGATAGTTTTCGGTGTTGAAATCTTGAACCGATCGCATACGAAGCGATTTTTATTTCCGAAAAAGAAAGAAAAGAAAAAAACCGAATAATCTCTTCTCACTTCACTTCACTTTGAAGAAGAAGAAGAAGAAGATCGTTTCCACCAAGGAACGGCCACCGCTCCTTAAGGTAATAGTGAAGCAAATTTTTCACATTCTTGATCATTCTTTCAACCAAGGACGACCGCCGCGGACGCTCGGTGGCTGAGTACGGTTTGTGCTGCGGCATATAGTGAGGATAAATACCGATCATCGATACCGATTCATCCGCAGATTACCTATCGCTAAATTACCACCCGGAGGGTGGATCGCGGACATTTTTCAATCATCTTGTCACGGATCGGGATCAAAGCCAAGGTCAAGGTCGCGCGGAAGGTCATTCGGTAGAAACATAGACGCACAGATTTATCCGGCATTTGATTTTTTCCTTCCGAATTTGGGACGGAATCGTTCGTGAAGATAGAGAATGCAGAAAAAAATCAATCACGCCCGACCATGTGGATGGAATTCATCTTTATCACCGTTGGATCGAAACGATCTAATTTTTAACACTACCTATGTAGTAAATTGTTAGACTGTGCAAACCTCGGCGTGATCTACAGTCCAAACAACTTTATACTCTAGAAATATTATTGGCTACGTTTATAGAACTTACGTACCTCTTCTAGCTGCTGGCGCCATTACACAACCTTCGTACAATTTTAAATATGAATTATCTTAAATTTAGTTCTCTCAAAATTCGAAAATACTCAACCGGAACGAAGCTGCTCCAAAAATAGTCGCCAAAAACTTGAACACACTCAAGGTGTGCAATGTGCATATTTCTCCGAGACATGCGTTTGCAATGTTCTTCGTTAAGGTGTCAGTCGTCGGTCAGATTGAGGCGGGCGATAATAAAGCGAATTGCACTTTGGCACATTGAGAAAGAAAGCTGCGAATTTTACGCGCCTGGTTTCTCGTTTACGACTCTTCCGCATTTTCGGAAAAACGTTTTGCACTTTGTGCAGTACCAAGCGCAGCTGATTCTCCGCTGTAAAACTTATCCGCGAAAGTTTATAGAACAGCTCCTCGGATCACAAGCGTGAGTAAAGTATACCTTAGGGCTTAGAGAGATCAATTTTCGAGAAGAGAGGCCGAGCAAACGGGACCTAAGTATAAACGATCGTGAACTGCTCTAGACGCGATCTTTCAATGGACATTTTTTATTCAATGATGAATTCCTATCATCTGATTCGAATACCAGGAATCTAGTCGAACCCTTCAAGAATCCTAAAAGTTTCCGAAACTGCGCCACACCCTCCCGATTCTCTGGTATCTCAACGGCTGTTCAAACAACTCGAAACATTCGGGAAACCGAAAATCCCCCCCGAATTCCGCGGTAAACGCGCGGTACATTATCTCCCGGACTATAACACAATGGGCGATAAACTACAGAATTTTAAAGCCATATCTAGTGAAGCTATATAGAGGTGAAGAAACGTCAAATTGCTTTAAACTCATCAGTCGAAACGGGTTGGGATAATATCCGTCTAACTTTTATTTTCCTCCTCCGCTGATACGTACATCGCGTTCGAAGATTACGTCGTCAACTTTGCTGCAGTTTTGTTTCTATTTGCTTCTTTCTTTGTTTCGGATCTTATTTTCCTCAAAGAATTTCGTCTAAAATTATTCTTCATGTTCAGAATTTTACCGAAAATTCATTCCTTTGTTCTGTGTTTCATTTTCATTTTACTTTTGTTTCTATTTAGAGAATTCATTCGAATATTTTCAGCCAACTAGTGGCTAGTTAGAATTTTTCTAAGAACATTTTTGTTGGACACAAGTCAAATAATGATCTGCGTTTTCTCACACTGCAAAGCGTGCGATTCAATGAAATCAAAGAAGCACAGCCTCCGCTGCATATTTCGTCACTATGTATTTTATATATTTTGTATCTTCTGCTCATTCGAAGTTACTACTTAACAAACGCTCAAGTTGTATCGGCGGAAAAAGACTTCAAGGATTTTTCCTTCACGCAGCTGGCTGTTGATACAAAGGCAATCGGAAGATCTCGACTCTCCCAAACCGCAGGCAGCAGGCTTGATGATATAAATGATCATTTCTTCGTGCGATATGCTTTTCTTCATTTATTCTCGACCAGTATAAAACTCTACTGTCTCCTGGCTCTCCGGGATTTCCAGCTCGTGTAACAGGAAGTGGTTTTTCACTCGGTAGCGATAACGCGATGTGCTAAACCTGTCTTCCTTGGCTTCCATCAGCACAGTCGGTTCTGCGCGTTCATCATGAACGATTCAAGGAAGAGAATGTTTAAAAATTTTCCGAGTATTATAATGAAGAAAATCAGGTGAACACTACTTCTGCGGTAATATTAATTATAGATCAATTTTGGGGAAGTGAGTGAATTCCAAACGGATACTAGACGGTATAGCTAGCATCAATGTAAAGAAAACCGCGAGGCAATTAAGAATCCGCAAAAACACATCAACCGATCGGCTTTCCACGTATCTGAAGTGGAGCGGGACACGTGTCCCAGTTCACAAGCTCTGTCTGATTTCTGTAAATGTCGTATTACGTGTCAAACTTATGCCGAGGGTTTCGTTGGAGTTAGTAATAACTGCACTGAAAGTAAATAAAGTGAATAAGACGTGATTCACGATCAAGATCTGCACGTCGGATCTGGGGCAATGCTCCAACTCGTGAGCGTATACTGCAGTTCGTAGTTAACATCATTGTCGTTATTTGTTGCAGGTCAGCTTTACAAACGCTGCACAAAGTGTCTGGCAAAGCTAGAGAGCAAAACTACTTCCTCGGGGGTTTGTCCCATGACTGGGTCAGCTACTATGAACAACGGATCGAGAGTGACCGCTCGTGCCTCAACGAGTGGCACACCATGGACAATCTTGAATCACGTAGACCACCATCACCCGACAGTGAGCGCAGCAAGTGAGTTGTTATTCGAAATGATGATCCGATAGTGTAGCAAACGCTTCCATTCATCACATTTGATCAAAGGATCGAATGGGATTCGATCATTCATGCATTACATGCAATGCATTCAATGTGTTTTTCTTTGCTCTTCGAATGCTCCACAAGAAGACAATGAAGTAAAGATTCGTTGGGAACCTTTCAGGACTTTTTCTTTCACACGTGAATTCTGATTTTTTTTCTTTCAAAGAAACTGTTTGCGTACCTACTGCAGATTCACATTGGCAATTTTCCAATAGTATCTAGTCGTTTGTTGACGTTCCTGGCACCAGAATTTACGTATAAATAGAGCATAACTTCATAGTTGTCCTTCAATTATTTACAGTTTTTGCGTCTATTGCTCTCGTTCCTAGTAACTTGCAACAGTGTAAAATCATTTCACCAATATCACAAAGCAGATTTTACACTATCAAAAGCCTGTTGAGACCAGGTGAATAACACATCTTCATCAATGGTCTTCTCGCGTCTAAACAGATTGTCAATTTTCATTGTTAGACCCAGAGAGAGAGAAGAAACTGAACGTGTGATCAGATCGACGTTGAAAGAGATCATGATGTCTGTCGATCTTGACGAAGTCACATCAAAGTACATAAGAGGTCGTCTTGAGGAAGATCTCGACATGGATCTAGGAGAATTCAAGCCGTTCATAGACCAGGAAATGTTGACTATATTGGGGCAGATGGATGCACCGACTGAGATATTCGATCACGTTTATCTTGGAAGCGAGTGGAATGCTAGCAATTTAGAAGAACTACAGAAAAATGGGTAAGAATATTGTTTCGGATGAGAATAATGGGAGTGAACATTAGGATTGGAGAAACTAATCGATCATTCGTTATTTCATTTCAGTGTGAGACACATCCTGAACGTAACTAGAGAAATCGACAATTTCTTTCCTGGAATGTTCAATTATTTGAATGTTCGAGTTTACGACGATGAAAAGACGGATTTGCTCAAGCATTGGGACGACACGTTTAAATATATAACTAAAGCCAAGAAGGAGGGTTCAAAAGTTTTGGTACATTGTAAAATGGGGGTATCTAGATCGGCGTCTGTTGTTATTGCCTACGCGATGAAAGCTTACAATTGGGATTACACGCAGGCTTTGAAACACGTCAAGGATAAACGTAACTGCATTAAACCTAACAGTAGTTTTGTATCACAGCTAGAAACTTATCAAGGCATTCTCGATGCTATGAAAAATAAGGAAAAATTACAGAGGTCAAAATCTGACACTAATTTAAAGTCACCAACTATGGTCAAGGACCATGTTAAAAAGGAAGAAAAAATCGACTGCGTCGATACCAATAATCTACTCGAAGCACCCGGCGCAGAATTAAAACGCAACGGTCAAAGGCCCAAGAGTTGGTCCCCGGATGCTGAAGTCGCAGACAACATTCTTCCTGCTGGTATGTATTCGATCAGAGATTGGAGAGTCTCAGAAATGATCATTTGCGCCCGGATAATTAAAACTTGAAATTTCTTGTTACAGTTTCACTGTCACAGTCGCTGGAGAGGCTGGACAATGCCGGCAATCCAGAAATCACACGAGAAGAACTTCTCCGCGGTAGTAACAACGCGAATAAGACAACAGAAGACCAAGAAGCACGCAATGTTCTAATGCCATGCGACAACGGCCAGTCCTATAGCGTTTCGCAAAACAAAATAGTCCATTTACCTGGGCCGGACACACCCAGCGTTAAACACAGAGTTAACGAGCTGGAGACTCAAGGACAGAGGAGAAAAGGCCTGGTGTTGAACCTCACTAACCAGTTCGAAGCTGCCAACAGCAAACCCTCCTCTCCTGGATCAGATTCTGACGTCAAACCACTATCCCAAAGCCCGCTCTCTTCCAATGTCGATGATAAGCAAGAAGACTCAAAGGCTGATGAACAAGTCCCTAC
Organism: Tenthredo livida; assembly: GCA_963992785.1. Classification (NCBI taxonomy): domain Eukaryota; kingdom Metazoa; phylum Arthropoda; class Insecta; order Hymenoptera; family Tenthredinidae; genus Tenthredo; species Tenthredo livida. Next base: position 11,559,404 of record OZ023073.1, read on the forward strand.
TGTGCTTGAGAAAGAGGAAGTATGGGACCCGGGTGAAAAGGAGAAGGAGAAGGAGAGGGACAATCATAATGATAATGATAATGATAATGATAATGATAATGAAAAGGAAGGTGAAGTTCCTGTTTCTACTTCAAACCCAATAATAAACAATAGTGAATGTCTAGTCTGGACTGCATCTGCAGAATATAAATGTAATACGGATGAGAACAGGGATGCTAGTTCTAATGGGTTAGTGATTATGAATGAAACAGAGTGCGTCGGAGCCCAACCGACGACCGTTTACCCCAGTGTGATTGGTCGTAGATTAAGAAAGGACGGGGACCCTTTCAGCACACAATTGGACCGGGTATTCGATAGAGAAGAGAGGCGGGGTGAGCCGACGAGGGATTCGCCAAGCCGTCAAAGCTCGTGGAGCAGTTATGACAGCGCTGTTATAATGGATAACAATTCTGTTCATAGTTCTTGGGCGACTTTACCCTCGAGAAACAGCTCTTGGGGTTCTTATGACATGCGACCATCCGACTCCCTCGGATCCAGCGGTCTGTTTCCTTACGACAAAGAGGAAATACCCTGGCATCCTGGAACAGTGAAAAGAACTAAACAGAAATTAGAGGAAGGGAAAAACGCGGTCAAAAGAGTTTGCACGCAAAGTTCAGAGCCGGATGATAAGCCGGAGAGGCTGCCTGCGGATGAAGAAGTCCCTGTGGAGGCTTACAATCCAGTACTTTTTCACTATGCAGCATCGCCGACCCTTAGACGGAGGGATTCACCTCCGACGCATGAATCTAGTCGAAAAATTGAAGCCGTTAGAGATCATGGAGGCATAGATATTAAGCCCGGGATAACTAGCGTTAGACAAATTGGGAGATTGTCGACCAGCGCACCAGCCCCTTCGTCATTAACTTCGGAATCTGATCTCCCTTCGCCGTTAAGATCGTGCAGATCTGAAAGCGAGACTAGCAGCCCGTGTGTGGTAAATACCTCACAGTGTCCTTCGGTGAAACATCACAAAATGGTTTTGGAAAATTTGAATAACAAGCCCATGTTCAATAAGAGGTGTCTCTCTGTTGACGATTCCCCGGAATCTGAGTGCCCAAGAAGTAGCTCAGGGATAGTGAAAAATCTTAAGAAAGAATTCGAGGCAAAATCAACAAAGTCTGAAAAAAGTCCTGAGAATAACGAGCCAGAAATATCCCCCAATACTCGGCCGAAGAAGGATAACAAGATCAGGAGCTTGCCCTCTTCGCCAGTCATTGCTCACAATGAATCAAAGATCCAGTATTCATCGCTCAACGATTCTAAGGATAAAGAAAAGGGGACGGACAAGCAAGAAACCGGGGAAGATTTATCGGTGAAAGTGCTCGTAGGAAAGTACGAGATAGCCAAACCGGAACCTAGGCGAACTTCTGAGATACAGCTCAGAGTTAACAAGGAAAAGGACAAGGAGAGGGATAAGGATACTATGGAAGTTCATCCGCCAGCAAAGTCAAGAATTGCTCCAGAGTTGTCGAGGAGATCTGCGCCCATAATGATAAATCATTCGCCTCTATTTCCTGAGGGACCAGAAGCGCCTGGTAGGCCGCCGTCGGTTCCTTCACCCAGCGTTGTGGTGGCAAGCGTCGTTGCCAAGGCAGCTAGCAAAAAACAGCAACAACATGGCAGGTCGCATCCTTTGGCGATGCTGAGAGTTAGGCCAAGGCATAGCAGTCCGGTTTACAACACTATGTAAAAGATTGGATTTGGCAAGTTGATTGCGCAAGCCGCTTTTCCAATCGCTCGCAAACCGTTGTGTAGATTAAAACCGTATCTTATGGATTGACTACACACTGAGGGATTAGATTTTGTAAAAATAATATTATTGTGTGATCTCTTAAATATTTGCCGATACGCTTTGGCTTAGAGCTAATGACAATGGCTCTATTATTGATTGAAATAGCCAAGGTAAATGCCCTTTTCGACTTGAAAATTTTTCTCGTTTTTCACATTTCAACAATTTTCGGTATCATCATCGTCATGGTATGTAACTGAAAATCGTATGCTGTTGTTGAGTTAATTAACGTGTTTTTTATAAACTTATAATATTTCAGGATTAGAGAATGAAAATTTAATAGAAAATAATTTTTAATTGTTCTAAGCTCGTCTTGCGGTTTAGCTAAGTGATACTATAGTGAAACAGGTCATGTATCTTGGCTTGGAAATTGTTCAATGAAAATAAGCTGTAAATGCAACAATACAATATTATTAAGTGGATAAAATTCTTCGATAATGGAAGTATGAAAACTAGTATTCCTATGTCATCTCGTCATAACTTAGTGGGCTTGGAATCAAATAAGCATAAATATGGTGCGATATATTAAGGACAATTAAATTAACAATTCGAGAAGAGATGTACGCAGAGTTTGTTTTAAGAATCTGGAGGCTTTGATGGTCAAGTGGCGAGCGCTCAGTCAGGCTGTGAATGTAACGTCTGAGCCTCGCGAGCTCTGGTGAATATACATATTAGATACTTTTAGTTTAAATATGTTTTTTATTTTTATTTTTATTTTGTTTTTTCTTGATTATTTGTCTTCTTTTTTTTTGTTCATTCACGTTCGCTTTACGATAATTGTTTAACATACAAATGAAATGAATATTCGAAAATCATATGAAATCAATTGAATACGCAGAGATGAAAATGACTATGAGACAATGTAATGTTAAAGGGGAAAAAAAAAATAATAATAATAATAATAATAATAATAAGAAGAAATACACTGTTAGTAATTTATAATGACTAATGTGATTAGAAGCACATTGAAGTGCATAGTATGTTCTAATATGAACGAGTAAGTAAATAAGTAATTGAGTAATCAATTAAGTAAGTAAAGTAAAGTAAGTAGTTTAGTAAAACGAAGTTTGTGTGAGCGTAATTGTTGTGTATGCACAGTGTGTGATTGAAGAAAAGTAATTGAGGCAGTGAGATTAAGAATCATTTAATTGAAAAGTTTTTCTATTATTCTAGGATTTATCCGTGTAAATATTAAAGTAAGTTCCTTGTGCTCTCTTATTTGCGAATCGATGATAATAATAAGAAGAAAATAAAAAAAATATTCAACGCAGTATTTAGTTTATTCTCATATCTTCGTGAAGGTGAAAAAGAGAGAGAGAGATAAAAGTGAATATGGTTGAAATTAAGTGAAACTTAGATAACTGTATTAAATGATAGCTATTTCTTATCATTATTATAAGAGATATTATTTACCATACGGATCTAGTTTTGGTTTTTTTTTTTCAAAATAAATTTGGAGATATATACAAAAAAATGTTTGTTAAGTGCGCGCGAAGCTTATCACCAGCTTGTAATTCTGGATAAATATAAATTATACGATGATCTACTGCACTATCCCAATGCTTCAACTACATACTTCTATTTCTTAATTAGTAAATGATGTTATCATATCCTACAATTTATACTCCTATTAGTACTATTATTGTATTGTAAATCTAATTAATTCTGTTTCAATAATCTGGTTGCTTCTAAGCCCTATGCACATTATCCGAGAGCTATTGATATCGAATCATCAGAATCCACAATATTTAACTAGGGGAACATTTAGGACAGATTATACCCTTCGTTTGTAAATATCTAAAGTGAAAAAACGAGAGTGCTAGAGGTCAATGAAAGAATGTTCACGATCAAACTTGAATTAGAACTACGTGAATTTCGAGAATCTAGAAATATTCTATCAAGCATATCATTGAGTTGATACTTTGAAACTAAATTTTCCGATCACCTATATCTAGAGTACTATATAAATCTTTTTTTTTTCTTTTTCTTCTTCTCCTTCGGTGAATCAATATTTTTCCTATTCTTCTCTCTCTACGTGATCAAAGACCAATTTTATATACTACAGCTAAAGAAAGAAAGAGAAAAAAAATAAATAAATCACCTTCACCTTCACTGAATTTCATTGAATTTGAATTTTAAATAAATTACAAACATTTAAACAATATCTATATTTTTATTACCACGTGACTTTTCAACGGATTAAAACGAAAAATAACAAAAAAAAAAAGAAATCGATGTATAGACTTAAGATTTTTCAACAGTTGAGATTTTAATCTTCAATATTTAAAAAGATCATCACGTTTTTATCAAGTATACAGAGTATCTTTTTTCCTTTTCTTTTTTCTTTTTTTTTTCTTGCTTTTTTCAATTTCATATTTCTCACTTTAAAGCTGTTTCCACACATGTAGTACAATAAAAGAAATAAACTAATCTTAGGAGGAGACGACATGATTAAATTCTCTGTATTTGCCTTAGCACGTATACATATATATCTATAGTATACATTATACATTATACCTCGTGTAATATCGACAAAAAATTTCTTTCCTATTTCTACTACAGTATCAGTTACATAACTGATTAATTGTTAGTGTCAAGTAAGTTTGTATACTTAAAATAATGAAGGATCGATGTGCTCATTTTAAGTATATCCCCATCCTCTTATCCATGTCCTTTACTTCTTCACTGCCCTTAAGACCCACCTTCACCCATCCCCATCGCTTAAGTGTGTGTTTAAACAATAATTAAAAAGAAGAAAATAAAAAAATAAAATGAAATAAAACTACTGTCTTATAAAAGAAACCGTGCGTTGTTCTGTATAAATTTTGTACCATAGTTTGTATTAAATAAAATACATTGTTTATTGCTTCAAATTTACATCTTTATCTACTATATTATATCATAAATTTTATCATTTGATCAAAGCTTTCGCAATTTTCATGATCGATTAAAGAAATTAGTCATTTTGTATATTTTACTGTCGTGTGAGAGAGTTTTGAATAAAAGTTTTTAGTCTTTTGATCCTGTTTCTGGACCACAAGAACGCAAAAATCCGATCTGATCAAGCATTCGCTCTGTATGCGTAGATGATGAATCGGATCAAATTCAAAATTCAAATTGTTCGGCGCCCTAGTATAAATTTGCGGTGAAAGTGGTTCCCAAAATCGCCATTAGCGCAGGAAAGCGCGTTATCCCGGAGGACGTTTAAGGGCGTTGACTAGGCCTCGCCGAGCGCGCGTAAACAGACTCTCGGCATTTACCTTCTAATTTCCTCATTTTTGAAGATAACGTAGTTTTCGATGAAAATTCTTACAGATAAATGATGTATCCGTGTCATGGCTTTGGCCGAATTTGCGATTTCACCTTAGGCTTTGCAAAAAATAATCTTGAAAGTAAGCCATCTTTGCGATGATGTACAACGAGGAGCGATTTTTTCTTAAATATTCGGCGAAAGCCATAACATAGCTACATCATTTACCTTCTAATCAAGATCATGATCGATACTATCGGATCAATGACTCAGGAATGATCAGGAAAGACCTGAAGCATTGAACAGTGATTTTTGGCGCAAAAATTAGGCGATTTCTAGCGCAGCCGAGGAGTAGGGAGCCTACCGTCCTCAGCCTAGCCAACCACAGTGCAGTTACGATGCTCTGTCCTTCTTAAGTTTGTCTACTGTCTCGCTCGTCACAGTTCACGCGGGAAGCGGAGTAGCCCGCGCTTTTCAGCTAGTCAACGCCCTTAAAAACTGTACAATGTCGATTCAGTGAATGATCTGCGGGTTGCATATAATAAGGCGGAACTGCTGCATGAATTATTTTATTCGGGTACAGCGGGTTCGTCAAGCCCGTCACGTGAAGCGTGCCCTGCATTTGTATGCGTAATTGATTTGAAACCGAAGTTTAGGTATAAACTAACCGACTGACCCCAAGTAGCCAGAAGAAATCATGGGGAAAGCACATGCAAAGCAATCTATGCCTGTAGAGGAGTTGTTACACCATTACAACAGGTTCGCAGCTTAACAGCTCTCCGCAAGAGGATTTGCACCTCGAAGTATCCCGTCGTATGGTGTGATTACTCCTCCGAGGCGTTTACAAACAAAAAAAAAGCAAAAGCATAAGCAGAAGGGGAAGCTACTTGGGTCAGATTGACTCGAATACGAATACGTAATAAATAATCGAACTATCGCATAAAACTCTTAGAAATTGGGTCTCAAAATCGCGTAACTTATGGGTAAATATCCGGTCGTCTAAGACGTCTTCTAGATGACCGAACTAACTTCTCAGTACCATGAGAATGTATCCGAAGGTCTTGGAGCTTATGAATAATTATCGCGTTTCTAAAACGTCGATCGCATCAGAAGGTATTGGAGCTTGTGAATAATCATGGCGTTTCTAAAACGCCTATCAAATCGCGAAACTTATAAATAAATGTCGTCTCACCTCTTCAACTCGGGTACAGCGGGTTCGTCAAGCCCGTCACGTGAAGCGTGCCCTGCATTTTTATATATAATTGATTTGAAACCGAAGTTTAGGTATAAACTAACCGACTGACCGCAAGTAGCCAGAAGAAATCATGGGGAAAGCACATGCAAAGCAATCTATGCCTGTAGAGGAGTTGTTACACCATTACAACAGGTTCGCAGCTTAACAGCTCTTCGCAAGAGGATTTGCACCTCGAAGTATCCCGTCGTATGGTGTGGTAACTCCTCCGAGGCGTTTACAAACAAAAAAAAAGCAAAAGTATAAGCAGAAGGGGAAGCTACTTGGGTCAGATTGACTCGAATCCGAATACGTAATAAATAATCGAACTATCGCATAAAACTCTGAGAAATTGGGTCTCAAAATCGCGTAACTTATGGGTAAATATCCGGTCGTCTGAGACGTCTTCTAGATGACCGAACTAACTTTTCAGTACCATGAGAATGTATCCGAAGGTCTTGGAGCTTGTGAATAATTATCGCGTTTCTAAAACGTCGATCGCGTCAGAAGGTCTTGAAGCATATGAATAATCATCGCGTTTCTAAAACGTCGATCGCATCAGAAGGTCTTGGAGCTTATGAATAATAATGGCGTTTCTAAAACGCCTATCAAATCGCGAAACTTGTAGAACTTGTAGAACTGGTCGAACTGCAGAACTTGACGAACTTGTACAGCTTGTAAAACCTGTCGGAGCTATAGAATAAAACGAGTATTAGTCAGATTTTCATGAATGCATAGTTTAAATAAGAGACGATGACAGAATAGATCAGAAATTAACAATCATTTTCACAAAAATACACGAAATAGATACAGCAAAATAATTTTCAAGCCAACAGGGGAATAATTTTCGCGACAGTGATGCGCATGCGTGTGTAATTTTAGCATGCAGTAATAAAAGAAGTACGTGGATATTAATAGAATGGGATGCAACAAGTCTACGAAAACTACATGAAATACAAAATACCCGCTTTAATGACTAAAAAGTTGGTTGTTTAGTCAAATGCGCTGACTAGCATGACCCATGTATACGTAATTTTCCGACTATTTATTATGCAACGTTTCTTGATATTATTAATTTCTGTTAAATCATGAAATCAGCGCATTTGTTCGGGGGGCACCACGAGAAGGCAACCAACACCACCCCCCGCCTGAAAATCAAAGATGTTAGTTCATATTAATATTAAATTTATGGTATCGCGGATCCTGTAGAACTTGTAGAACTTGAAGAACTTGTACAGCTTGTAAAACCTGTGGGAGCTATGGAATAATAATATTAATAATATCAATAATAATAATAATAATAATGATAATAATATTTATTTTAATTCCGGCAAACCGTCTATAGAGGTACAGAGCACCTGTGCATAGAAACCAGAATAACAAGATGCAAATATACATTCAAATAGAATATTCAAATACAAAATATACCATAATAAAATAACAAAAAAAGAACAAGTAATAAAATGTCAAATACTGCAAAAATATGATGAATATTATTTAAATTTGAAGTAATGAATAGGTTTAATAAGAGATGATGAAGGAATAGATAAAACATTAACACAAACGATCATTTTCACAAAAATATACGAAAAACACACAGCAAAATAATTTTCAAAGCAACACGTGAATAATTTTCAGGATAGTTATGATTAACTAGAAAAAAAAGAACAAGAGTTAGTAATAATATCAAAACAGTAATAATATCAACACAGAATAGAGAGAATATAGAGGCATAGACAATAGAATTTGTGGATCTCATGAGATATGTGAAACTTGTGAAATGAAACGAGTATTACACAGTCAGATTTTCATAAATGCATAGTTTTAATGAGGATGGATGAATGGATTAGACATTAACACAAACGAATCAAAAGACATGAAAAAAAAACAAAAAGTGTCCCGCGAAGTGCAGCCAGATCGACTGTAGAACCTTGTAAAACGTCGAGAAAACGTGTCGACAGGATGACGTTTTTCTCACGCCAAACTTTCGCAAATAATGGACAGCAAAAAAAAAACAAAAAGTGTCCCCCGAACTGCAGCCAGATCGACTGTAGAACCTTGTGAAACGTCGAGAAAACGTGTCGACAGGATGACGTTTTTCTCACACCAAACTTTCGTAAATAATGGACAGCAAAAAAAAAAAAAAAAGTGTCCCGCGAAGTCGAGATAACGTGTCGACAGGATGACATTTTTCTCAAATAATTTCTCAAACTTTCGCAAATAATGGACAGCAAAAAAAAAACAAAAAGTGTCCCGCGAATTCGAGATAACGTGTCGACAAGATGACGTTTTTCTCACGCCAAACTTTCGCAAATAATGACAGCAAAAAAAAAACAAAAAGTGTCCCGCGAACTGCAGCCAGATCGACTGTAAAACCTTGTGAAACGTCGAGAAAACGTGTCGACAGGATGACGTTGTTCTCACGCCAAACTTTCGCAAATAATGACAGCAAAAAAAAAACAAAAAGTGTCCTGCGAACTGCAGCCAGATCGACTGTAGAACCTTGTGAAACGTCGAGAAAACGTGTCGACAGGATGACGTTTTTCTCACGCCAAACTTTCGCAAATAATGGACAACAAAAAAAAAACAAAAAGTGTCCCGCGAATTCGAGATAACGTGTCGACAGGATGACGTTTTTCTCACGCCAAACTTTCGCAAATAATGACAGCAAAAAAAAAACAAAAAGTGTCCCGCGAACTGCAGCCAGATCGACTGTAACACCTTGTGAAACGTCGAGAAAACGTGTCGACAGGATGACGTTGTTCTCACGCCAAACTTTCGCAAATAATGACAGCAAAAAAAAAACAAAAAGTGTCCTGCGAACTGCAGCCAGATCGACTGTAGAACTTTGTGAAACGTCGAGAAAACGTGTCGACGGGATGACGTTTTTCTCACGCCAAACTTTCGCAAATAATGACAGCAAAAAAAAAACAAAAAGTGTCCTGCGAACTGCAGCCAGATCGACTGTAGAACCTTGTGAAACGTCGAGAAAACGTGTCGACGGGATGACGTTTTTCTCACGCCAAACTTTCGCAAATAATGACAGCAAAAAAAAAACAAAAAGTGTCCCGCGAACTGCAGCCAGATCGACTGTAAAACCTTGTGAAACGTCGAGAAAACGTGTCGACAGGATGACGTTGTTCTCACGCCAAACTTTCGCAAATAATGACAGCAAAAAAAAAACAAAAAGTGTCCTGCGAACTGCAGCCAGATCGACTGTAGAACCTTGTGAAACGTCGAGAAAACGTGTCGACAAGATGACGTTGTTCTCACGCCAAACTTTCGTAAATAATGGACAGCAAAAAAAAAAAAAAAAGTGTCCCGCGAAGTCGAGATAACGTGTCGACAGGATGACGTTTTTCTCAAATAATTTCTCAAACTTTCGCAAATAATGGACAGCAAAAAAAAAACAAAAAGTGTCCCGCGAATTCGAGATAACGTGTCGACAGGATGACGTTTTTCTCACGCCAAACTTTCGCAAATAATGACAGCAAAAAAAAAACAAAAAGTGTCCTGCGAACTGCAGCCAGATCGACTGTAGAACCTTGTGAAACGTCGAGAAAACGTGTCGACAAGATGACGTTTTTCTCACGCCAAACTTTCGCAAATAATGACAGCAAAAAAAAACAAAAAGTGTCCTGCGAACTGCAGCCAGATCGACTGTAAAACCTTGTGAAACGTCGAGAAAACGTGTCGACAGGATGACGTTGTTCTCACGCCAAACTTTCGCAAATAATGACAGCAAAAAAAAAACAAAAAGTGTCCTGCGAACTGCAGCCAGATCGACTGTAAAACCTTGTGCAACGTCGAGAAAACGTGTCGACAGGATGACGTTTTTCTCACGCCAAACTTTCGCAAATAATGACAGCAAAAAAAAAACAAAAAGTGTCCTGCGAACTGCAGCCAGATCGACTGTAGAACCTTGTGAAACGTCGAGAAAACGTGTCGACGGGATGACGTTTTTCTCACGCCAAACTTTCGCAAATAATGACAGCAAAAAAAAAACAAAAAGTGTCCTGCGAACTGCAGCCAGATCGACTGTAAAACCTTGTGCAACGTCGAGAAAACGTGTCGACAGGATGACGTTTTTCTCACGCCAAACTTTCGCAAATAATGACAGCAAAAAAAAAAAAAAAAGTGTCCTGCGAACTGCAGCCAGATCGACTGTAGAACCTTGTGAAACGTCGAGAAAACGTGTCGACAGGATGACGTTTTTCTCACACCAAACTTTCGTAAATAATGGACAGCAAAAAAAAAAAAAAAAGTGTCCCGCGAAGTCGAGATAACGTGTCGACAGGATGACGTTTTTCTCAAATAATTTCTCAAACTTTCGCAAATAATGGACAGCAAAAAAAAAACAAAAAGTGTCCCGCGAATTCGAGATAACGTGTCGACAGGATGACGTTTTTCTCACGCCAAACTTTCGCAAATAATGACAGCAAAAAAAAAACAAAAAGTGTCCCGCGAACTGCAGCCAGATCGACTGTAAAACCTTGTGAAACGTCGAGAAAACGTGTCGACAGGATGACGTTGTTCTCACGCCAAACTTTCGCAAATAATGACAGCAAAAAAAAAACAAAAAGTGTCCTGCGAACTGCAGCCAGATCGACTGTAGAACCTTGTGAAACGTCGAGAAAACGTGTCGACGGGATGACGTTTTTCTCACGCCAAACTTTCGCAAATAATGACAGCAAAAAAAAAACAAAAAGTGTCCTGCGAACTGCAGCCAGATCGACTGTAAAACCTTGTGCAACGTCGAGAAAACGTGTCGACAAGATGACGTTTTTCTCACGCCAAACTTTCGCAAATAATGGACAGCAAAAAAAAAACAAAAAGTGTCCCCCGAACTGCAGCCAGATCGACTGTAGAACCTTGTGAAACGTCGAGAAAACGTGTCGACAGGATGACGTTTTTCTCACGCCAAACTTTCGCAAATAATGACAGCAAAAAAAAAACAAAAAGTGTCCTGCGAACTGCAGCCAGATCGACTGTAAAACCTTGTGAAACGTCGAGAAAACGTGTCGACAGGATGACGTTGTTCTCACGCCAAACTTTCGCAAATAATGACAGCAAAAAAAAAACAAAAAGTGTCCTGCGAACTGCAGCCAGATCGACTGTAAAACCTTGTGCAACGTCGAGAAAACGTGTCGACAGGATGACGTTTTTCTCACGCCAAACTTTCGCAAATAATGACAGCAAAAAAAAAACAAAAAGTGTCCTGCGAACTGCAGCCAGATCGACTGTAGAACCTTGTGAAACGTCGAGAAAACGTGTCGACGGGATGACGTTTTTCTCACGCCAAACTTTCGCAAATAATGACAGCAAAAAAAAAACAAAGAGTGTCCTGCGAACTGCAGCCAGATCGACTGTAAAACCTTGTGCAACGTCGAGAAAACGTGTCGACAAGATGACGTTTTTCTCACGCCAAACTTTCGCAAATAATGGACAGCAAAAAAAAAACAAATAGTGTCCCCCGAACTGCAGCCAGATCGACTGTAGAACCTTGTGAAACGTCGAGAAAACGTGTCGACAGGATGACGTTTTTCTCACGCCAAACTTTCGCAAATAATGACAGCAAAAAAAAAACAAAAAGTGTCCTGCGAACTGCAGCCAGATCGACTGTAAAACCTTGTGAAACGTCGAGAAAACGTGTCGACAGGATGACGTTGTTCTCACGCCAAACTTTCGCAAATAATGACAGCAAAAAAAAAACACAAAAAGTGTCCTGCGAACTGCAGCCAGATCGACTGTAGAACCTTGTGAAACGTCGAGAAAACGTGTCGACGGGATGACGTTTTTCTCACGCCAAACTTTCGCAAATAATGACAGCAAAAAAAAAACAAAAAGTGTCCTGCGAACTGCAGCCAGATCGACTGTAAAACCTTGTGCAACGTCGAGAAAACGTGTCGACAGGATGACGTTTTTCTCACGCCAAACTTTCGCAAATAATGACAGCAAAAAAAAAACAAAAAGTGTCCTGCGAACTGCAGCCAGATCGACTGTAGAACCTTGTGAAACGTCGAGAAAACGTGTCGACAGGATGACGTTTTTCTCAAATAATTTCTCAAACTTTCGCAAATAATGGACAGCAAAAAAAAAACAAAAAGTGTCCCGCGAATTCGAGATAACGTGTCGACAGGATGACGTTTTTCTCACGCCAAACTTTCGCAAATAATGACAGCAAAAAAAAAACAAAAAGTGTCCTGCGAACTGCAGCCAGATCGACTGTAAAACCTTGTGCAACGTCGAGAAAACGTGTCGACAGGATGACGTTTTTATCACGCCAAACTTTCGCAAATAATGACAGCAAAAAAAAAACAAAAAGTGTCCTGCGAACTGCAGCCAGATCGACTGTAGAACCTTGTGAAACGTCGAGAAAACGTGTCGACAGGATGACGTTTTTCTCAAATAATTTCTCAAACTTTCGCAAATAATGGACAGCAAAAAAAAAACAAAAAGTGTCCCGCGAATTCGAGATAACGTGTCGACAGGATGACGTTTTTCTCACGCCAAACTTTCGCAAATAATGACAGCAAAAAAAAAACAAAAAGTGTCCTGCGAACTGCAGCCAGATCGACTGTAGAACCTTGTGAAACGTCGAGAAAACGTGTCGACGGGATGACGTTTTTCTCACGCCAAACTTTCGCAAATAATGACAGCAAAAAAAAAAACAAAAAGTGTCCTGCGAACTGCAGCCAGATCGACTGTAAAACCTTGTGCAACGTCGAGAAAACGTGTCGACAAGATGACGTTTTTCTCACGCCAAACTTTCGCAAATAATGGACAGCAAAAAAAAAACAAAAAGTGTCCCCCGAACTGCAGCCAGATCGACTGTAGAACCTTGTGAAACGTCGAGAAAACGTGTCGACAGGATGACGTTTTTCTCACGCCAAACTTTCGCAAATAATGACAGCAAAAAAAAAACAAAAAGTGTCCCGCGAACTGCAGCCAGATCGACTGTAAAACCTTGTGAAACGTCGAGAAAACGTGTCGACAGGATGACGTTGTTCTCACGCCAAACTTTCGCAAATAATGACAGCAAAAAAAAAACAAAAAGTGTCCTGCGAACTGCAGCCAGATCGACTGTAGAACCTTGTGAAACGTCGAGAAAACGTGTCGACGGGATGACGTTTTTCTCACGCCAAACTTTCGCAAATAATGACAGCAAAAAAAAAACAAAAAGTGTCCTGCGAACTGCAGCCAGATCGACTGTAAAACCTTGTGCAACGTCGAGAAAACGTGTCGACAGGATGACGTTTTTCTCACGCCAAACTTTCGCAAATAATGACAGCAAAAAAAAAACAAAAAGTGTCCTGCGAACTGCAGCCAGATCGACTGTAAAACCTTGTGCAACGTCGAGAAAACGTGTCGACAGGATGACGTTTTTCTCACGCCAAACTTTCGCAAATAATGACAGCAAAAAAAAAACAAAAAGTGTCCTGCGAACTGCAGCCAGATCGACTGTAGAACCTTGTGAAACGTCGAGAAAACGTGTCGACAGGATGACGTTTTTCTCACACCAAACTTTCGTAAATAATGGACAGCAAAAAAAAAAAAAAAAGTGTCCCGCGAAGTCGAGATAACGTGTCGACAGGATGACGTTTTTCTCAAATAATTTCTCAAACTTTCGCAAATAATGGACAGCAAAAAAAAAACAAAAAGTGTCCCGCGAATTCGAGATAACGTGTCGACAGGATGACGTTTTTCTCACGCCAAACTTTCGCAAATAATGACAGCAAAAAAAAAACAAAAAGTGTCCCGCGAACTGCAGCCAGATCGACTGTAAAACCTTGTGAAACGTCGAGAAAACGTGTCGACAGGATGACGTTGTTCTCACGCCAAACTTTCGCAAATAATGACAGCAAAAAAAAAACAAAAAGTGTCCTGCGAACTGCAGCCAGATCGACTGTAGAACCTTGTGAAACGTCGAGAAAACGTGTCGACGGGATGACGTTTTTCTCACGCCAAACTTTCGCAAATAATGACAGCAAAAAAAAAACAAAAAGTGTCCTGCGAACTGCAGCCAGATCGACTGTAAAACCTTGTGCAACGTCGAGAAAACGTGTCGACAGGATGACGTTTTTCTCACGCCAAACTTTCGCAAATAATGACAGCAAAAAAAAAACAAAAAGTGTCCCGCGAACTGCAGCCAGATCGACTGTAAAACCTTGTGAAACGTCGAGAAAACGTGTCGACAGGATGACGTTGTTCTCACGCCAAACTTTCGCAAATAATGACAGCAAAAAAAAAACAAAAAGTGTCCTGCGAACTGCAGCCAGATCGACTGTAGAACCTTGTGAAACGTCGAGAAAACGTGTCGACGGGATGACGTTTTTCTCACGCCAAACTTTCGCAAATAATGACAGCAAAAAAAAAACAAAAAGTGTCCCGCGAACTGCAGCCAGATCGACTGTAAAACCTTGTGAAACGTCGAGAAAACGTGTCGACAGGATGACGTTTTTCTCACGCCAAACTTTCGCAAATAATGACAGCAAAAAAAAAACAAAAAGTGTCCTGCGAACTGCAGCCAGATCGACTGTAGAACCTTGTGAAACGTCGAGAAAACGTGTCGACAGGATGACGTTTTTCTCAAATAATTTCTCAAACTTTCGCAAATAATGGACAGCAAAAAAAAAACAAAAAGTGTCCCGCGAATTCGAGATAACGTGTCGACAGGATGACGTTTTTCTCACGCCAAACTTTCGCAAATAATGACAGCAAAAAAAAAACAAAAAGTGTCCTGCGAACTGCAGCCAGATCGACTGTAGAACCTTGTGAAACGTCGAGAAAACGTGTCGACGGGATGACGTTTTTCTCACGCCAAACTTTCGCAAATAATGACAGCAAAAAAAAAAACAAAAAGTGTCCTGCGAACTGCAGCCAGATCGACTGTAAAACCTTGTGCAACGTCGAGAAAACGTGTCGACAAGATGACGTTTTTCTCACGCCAAACTTTCGCAAATAATGGACAGCAAAAAAAAAACAAAAAGTGTCCCCCGAACTGCAGCCAGATCGACTGTAGAACCTTGTGAAACGTCGAGAAAACGTGTCGACAGGATGACGTTTTTCTCACGCCAAACTTTCGCAAATAATGACAGCAAAAAAAAAACAAAAAGTGTCCCGCGAACTGCAGCCAGATCGACTGTAAAACCTTGTGAAACGTCGAGAAAACGTGTCGACAGGATGACGTTGTTCTCACGCCAAACTTTCGCAAATAATGACAGCAAAAAAAAAACAAAAAGTGTCCTGCGAACTGCAGCCAGATCGACTGTAGAACCTTGTGAAACGTCGAGAAAACGTGTCGACGGGATGACGTTTTTCTCACGCCAAACTTTCGCAAATAATGACAGCAAAAAAAAAACAAAAAGTGTCCTGCGAACTGCAGCCAGATCGACTGTAAAACCTTGTGCAACGTCGAGAAAACGTGTCGACAGGATGACGTTTTTCTCACGCCAAACTTTCGCAAATAATGACAGCAAAAAAAAAACAAAAAGTGTCCTGCGAACTGCAGCCAGATCGACTGTAAAACCTTGTGCAACGTCGAGAAAACGTGTCGACAGGATGACGTTTTTCTCACGCCAAACTTTCGCAAATAATGACAGCAAAAAAAAAACAAAAAGTGTCCTGCGAACTGCAGCCAGATCGACTGTAGAACCTTGTGAAACGTCGAGAAAACGTGTCGACAGGATGACGTTTTTCTCACACCAAACTTTCGTAAATAATGGACAGCAAAAAAAAAAAAAAAAGTGTCCCGCGAAGTCGAGATAACGTGTCGACAGGATGACGTTTTTCTCAAATAATTTCTCAAACTTTCGCAAATAATGGACAGCAAAAAAAAAACAAAAAGTGTCCCGCGAATTCGAGATAACGTGTCGACAGGATGACGTTTTTCTCACGCCAAACTTTCGCAAATAATGACAGCAAAAAAAAAACAAAAAGTGTCCCGCGAACTGCAGCCAGATCGACTGTAAAACCTTGTGAAACGTCGAGAAAACGTGTCGACAGGATGACGTTGTTCTCACGCCAAACTTTCGCAAATAATGACAGCAAAAAAAAAACAAAAAGTGTCCTGCGAACTGCAGCCAGATCGACTGTAGAACCTTGTGAAACGTCGAGAAAACGTGTCGACGGGATGACGTTTTTCTCACGCCAAACTTTCGCAAATAATGACAGCAAAAAAAAAACAAAAAGTGTCCTGCGAACTGCAGCCAGATCGACTGTAAAACCTTGTGCAACGTCGAGAAAACGTGTCGACAGGATGACGTTTTTCTCACGCCAAACTTTCGCAAATAATGACAGCAAAAAAAAAACAAAAAGTGTCCCGCGAACTGCAGCCAGATCGACTGTAAAACCTTGTGAAACGTCGAGAAAACGTGTCGACAGGATGACGTTGTTCTCACGCCAAACTTTCGCAAATAATGACAGCAAAAAAAAAACAAAAAGTGTCCTGCGAACTGCAGCCAGATCGACTGTAGAACCTTGTGAAACGTCGAGAAAACGTGTCGACGGGATGACGTTTTTCTCACGCCAAACTTTCGCAAATAATGACAGCAAAAAAAAAACAAAAAGTGTCCTGCGAACTGCAGCCAGATCGACTGTAAAACCTTGTGCAACGTCGAGAAAACGTGTCGACAGGATGACGTTTTTCTCACGCCAAACTTTCGCAAATAATGACAGCAAAAAAAAAACAAAAAGTGTCCTGCGAACTGCAGCCAGATCGACTGTAAAACCTTGTGCAACGTCGAGAAAACGTGTCGACAGGATGACGTTTTTCTCACGCCAAACTTTCGCAAATAATGACAGCAAAAAAAAAACAAAAAGTGTCCTGCGAACTGCAGCCAGATCGACTGTAGAACCTTGTGAAACGTCGAGAAAACGTGTCGACAGGATGACGTTTTTCTCACACCAAACTTTCGTAAATAATGGACAGCAAAAAAAAAAAAAAAAGTGTCCCGCGAAGTCGAGATAACGTGTCGACAGGATGACGTTTTTCTCAAATAATTTCTCAAACTTTCGCAAATAATGGACAGCAAAAAAAAAACAAAAAGTGTCCCGCGAATTCGAGATAACGTGTCGACAGGATGACGTTTTTCTCACGCCAAACTTTCGCAAATAATGACAGCAAAAAAAAAACAAAAAGTGTCCCGCGAACTGCAGCCAGATCGACTGTAAAACCTTGTGAAACGTCGAGAAAACGTGTCGACAGGATGACGTTGTTCTCACGCCAAACTTTCGCAAATAATGACAGCAAAAAAAAAACAAAAAGTGTCCTGCGAACTGCAGCCAGATCGACTGTAGAACCTTGTGAAACGTCGAGAAAACGTGTCGACGGGATGACGTTTTTCTCACGCCAAACTTTCGCAAATAATGACAGCAAAAAAAAAACAAAAAGTGTCCTGCGAACTGCAGCCAGATCGACTGTAAAACCTTGTGCAACGTCGAGAAAACGTGTCGACAGGATGACGTTTTTCTCACGCCAAACTTTCGCAAATAATGACAGCAAAAAAAAAACAAAAAGTGTCCTGCGAACTGCAGCCAGATCGACTGTAAAACCTTGTGCAACGTCGAGAAAACGTGTCGACAGGATGACGTTTTTCTCACGCCAAACTTTCGCAAATAATGACAGCAAAAAAAAAACAAAAAGTGTCCTGCGAACTGCAGCCAGATCGACTGTAGAACCTTGTGAAACGTCGAGAAAACGTGTCGACAGGATGACGTTTTTCTCACACCAAACTTTCGTAAATAATGGACAGCAAAAAAAAAAAAAAAAGTGTCCCGCGAAGTCGAGATAACGTGTCGACAGGATGACGTTTTTCTCAAATAATTTCTCAAACTTTCGCAAATAATGGACAGCAAAAAAAAAACAAAAAGTGTCCCGCGAATTCGAGATAACGTGTCGACAGGATGACGTTTTTCTCACGCCAAACTTTCGCAAATAATGACAGCAAAAAAAAAAACAAAAAGTGTCCTGCGAACTGCAGCCAGATCGACTGTAGAACCTTGTGAAACGTCGAGAAAACGTGTCGACAGGATGACGTTTTTCTCACGCCAAACTTTCGCAAATAATGACAGCAAAAAAAAAACAAAAAGTGTCCTGCGAACTGCAGCCAGATCGACTGTAAAACCTTGTGCAACGTCGAGAAAACGTGTCGACAGGATGACGTTTTTCTCACGCCAAACTTTCGCAAATAATGACAGCAAAAAAAAAACAAAAAGTGTCCTGCGAACTGCAGCCAGATCGACTGTAAAACCTTGTGCAACGTCGAGAAAACGTGTCGACAGGATGACGTTTTTCTCACGCCAAACTTTCGCAAATAATGACAGCAAAAAAAAAACAAAAAGTGTCCTGCGAACTGCAGCCAGATCGGCTGTAGAACCTTGTGAAACGTCGAGAAAACGTGTCGACAGGATGACGTTTTTCTCACACCAAACTTTCGTAAATAATGGACAGCAAAAAAAAAAAAAAAAGTGTCCCGCGAAGTCGAGATAACGTGTCGACAGGATGACGTTTTTCTCAAATAATTTCTCAAACTTTCGCAAATAATGGACAGCAAAAAAAAAACAAAAAGTGTCCCGCGAATTCGAGATAACGTGTCGACAGGATGACGTTTTTCTCACGCCAAAATTTCGCAAATAATGACAGCAAAAAAAAAAACAAAAAGTGTCCTGCGAACTGCAGCCAGATCGACTGTAGAACCTTGTGAAACGTCGAGAAAACGTGTCGACAGGATGACGTTTTTCTCACGCCAAACTTTCGCAAATAATGACAGCAAAAAAAAAACAAAAAGTGTCCTGCGAACTGCAGCCAGATCGACTGTAAAACCTTGTGCAACGTCGAGAAAACGTGTCGACAGGATGACGTTTTTCTCACGCCAAACTTTCGCAAATAATGACAGCAAAAAAAAAACAAAAAGTGTCCTGCGAACTGCAGCCAGATCGACTGTAGAACCTTGTGAAACGTCGAGAAAACGTGTCGACGGGATGACGTTTTTCTCACGCCAAACTTTCGCAAATAATGGACAGCAAAAAAAAAACAAAAAGTGTCCCGCGAATTCGAGATAACGTGTCGACAGGATGACGTTTTTCTCACGCCAAACTTTCGCAAATAATGACAGCAAAAAAAAAACAAAAAGTGTCCTGCGAACTGCAGCCAGATCGACTGTAGAACCTTGTGAAACGTCGAGAAAACGTGTCGACGGGATGACGTTTTTCTCACGCCAAACTTTCGCAAATAATGACAGCAAAAAAAAAACAAAAAGTGTCCCGCGAATTCGAGATAACGTGTCGACAGGATGACGTTTTTCTCACGCCAAACTTTCGCAAATAATGACAGCAAAAAAAAAACAAAAAGTGTCCTGCGAACTGCAGCCAGATCGACTGTCAAACCTTGTGAAACGTCGAGAAAACGTGTCGACAGGATGACGTTGTTCTCACGCCAAACTTTCGCAAATAATGACAGCAAAAAAAAAAAAAAAAGTGTCCCGCGAAGTCGAGATAACGTGTCGACAGTATGACGTTTCTCTCAAATAATTTCTCAAACTTTCGCAAATAATGGACAGCAAAAAAAAAACAAAAAGTGTCCCGCGAATTCGAGATAACGTGTCGACAGGATGACGTTTTTCTCACGCCAAACTTTCGCAAATAATGACAGCAAAAAAAAAACAAAAAGTGTCCCGCGAATTCGAGATAACGTGTCGACAGGATGACGTTTTTCTCACGCCAAACTTTCGCAAATAATGACAGCAAAAAAAAAACAAAAAGTGTCCTGCGAACTGCAGCCAGATCGACTGTAAAACCTTGTGCAACGTCGAGAAAACGTGTCGACAGGATGACGTTTTTCTCACGCCAAACTTCCGCAAATAATGACAGCAAAAAAAAAAACAAAAAGTGTCCTGCGAACTGCAGCCAGATCGACTGTAAAACCTTGTGCAACGTCGAGAAAACGTGTCGACAGGATGACGTTTTTCTCACGCCAAACTTTCGCAGATAATGACAGCAAAAAAAAAACAAAAAGTGTCCTGCGAACTGCAGCCAGATCGACTGTAAAACCTTGTGCAACGTCGAGAAAACGTGTCGACAGGATGACGTTTTTCTCACGCCAAACTTTCGCAAATAATGACAGCAAAAAAAAAACAAAAAGTGTCCTGCGAACTGCAGCCAGATCGACTGTAGAACCTTGTGAAACGTCGAGAAAACGTGTCGACAGGATGACGTTTTTCTCACACCAAACTTTCGTAAATAATGGACAGCAAAAAAAAAAAAAAAAGTGTCCCGCGAAGTCGAGATAACGTGTCGACAGGATGACGTTTTTCTCAAATAATTTCTCAAACTTTCGCAAATAATGGACAGCAAAAAAAAAACAAAAAGTGTCCCGCGAATTCGAGATAACGTGTCGACAGGATGACGTTTTTCTCACGCCAAACTTTCGCAAATAATGACAGCAAAAAAAAAACAAAAAGTGTCCCGCGAACTGCAGCCAGATCGACTGTAAAACCTTGTGAAACGTCGAGAAAACGTGTCGACAGGATGACGTTGTTCTCACGCCAAACTTTCGCAAATAATGACAGCAAAAAAAAAACAAAAAGTGTCCTGCGAACTGCAGCCAGATCGACTGTAGAACCTTGTGAAACGTCGAGAAAACGTGTCGACGGGATGACGTTTTTCTCACGCCAAACTTTCGCAAATAATGACAGCAAAAAAAAAACAAAAAGTGTCCTGCGAACTGCAGCCAGATCGACTGTAAAACCTTGTGCAACGTCGAGAAAACGTGTCGACAGGATGACGTTTTTCTCACGCCAAACTTTCGCAAATAATGACAGCAAAAAAAAAACAAAAAGTGTCCTGCGAACTGCAGCCAGATCGACTGTAGAACCTTGTGAAACGTCGAGAAAACGTGTCGACAGGATGACGTTTTTCTCACACCAAACTTTCGTAAATAATGGACAGCAAAAAAAAAAAAAAAAGTGTCCCGCGAAGTCGAGATAACGTGTCGACAGGATGACGTTTTTCTCAAATAATTTCTCAAACTTTCGCAAATAATGGACAGCAAAAAAAAAACAAAAAGTGTCCCGCGAATTCGAGATAACGTGTCGACAGGATGACGTTTTTCTCACGCCAAACTTTCGCAAATAATGACAGCAAAAAAAAAACAAAAAGTGTCCCGCGAACTGCAGCCAGATCGACTGTAAAACCTTGTGAAACGTCGAGAAAACGTGTCGACAGGATGACGTTGTTCTCACGCCAAACTTTCGCAAATAATGACAGCAAAAAAAAAACAAAAAGTGTCCTGCGAACTGCAGCCAGATCGACTGTAGAGCCTTGTGAAACGTCGAGAAAACGTGTCGACGGGATGACGTTTTTCTCACGCCAAACTTTCGCAAATAATGACAGCAAAAAAAAAACAAAAAGTGTCCTGCGAACTGCAGCCAGATCGACTGTAAAACCTTGTGCAACGTCGAGAAAACGTGTCGACAGGATGACGTTTTTCTCACGCCAAACTTTCGCAAATAATGACAGCAAAAAAAAAACAAAAAGTGTCCTGCGAACTGCAGCCAGATCGACTGTAGAACCTTGTGAAACGTCGAGAAAACGTGTCGACAGGATGACGTTTTTCTCACACCAAACTTTCGTAAATAATGGACAGCAAAAAAAAAAAAAAAGTGTCCCGCGAAGTCGAGATAACGTGTCGACAGGATGACGTTTTTCTCACGCCAAACTTTCGCAAATAATGACAGCAAAAAAAAAACAAAAAGTGTCCTGCGAACTGCAGCCAGATCGACTGTAGAACCTTGTGAAACGTCGAGAAAACGTGTCGATGGGATGACGTTTTTCTCACGCCAAACTTTCGCAAATAATGACAGCAAAAAAAAAACAAAAAGTGTCCCGCGAAGTCGAGATAACGTGTCGACAGGATGACGTTTTTCTCAAATAATTTCTCAAACTTTCGCAAATAATGGACAGCAAAAAAAAAACAAAAAGTGTCCCGCGAATTCGAGATAACGTGTCGACAGGATGACGTTTTTCTCACGCCAAACTTTCGCAAATAATGACAGCAAAAAAAAAACAAAAAGTGTCCTGCGAACTGCAGCCAGATCGACTGTAGAACCTTGTGAAACGTCGAGAAAACGTGTCGACGGGATGACGTTTTTCTCACGCCAAACTTTCGCAAATAATGGACAGCAAAAAAAAAACAAAAAGTGTCCCGCGAATTCGAGATAACGTGTCGACAGGATGACGTTTTTCTCACGCCAAACTTTCGCAAATAATGACAGCAAAAGAAAAACAAAAAGTGTCCTGCGAACTGCAGCCAGATCGACTGTAGAACCTTGTGAAACGTCGAGAAAACGTGTCGACGGGATGACGTTTTTCTCACGCCAAACTTTCGCAAATAATGACAGCAAAAAAAAAACAAAAAGTGTCCCGCGAATTCGAGATAACGTGTCGACAGGATGACGTTTTTCTCACGCCAAACTTTCGCAAATAATGACAGCAAAAAAAAAACAAAAAGTGTCCTGCGAACTGCAGCCAGATCGACTGTCAAACCTTGTGAAACGTCGAGAAAACGTGTCGACAGGATGACGTTGTTCTCACGCCAAACTTTCGCAAATAATGACAGCAAAAAAAAAACAAAAAGTGTCCCGCGAAGTCGAGATAACGTGTCGACAGTATGACGTTTCTCTCAAATAATTTCTCAAACTTTCGCAAATAATGGACAGCAAAAAAAAAAAAAAAAGTGTCCCGCGAATTCGAGATAACGTGTCGACAGGATGACGTTTTTCTCACGCCAAACTTTCGCAAATAATGACAGCAAAAAAAAAACAAAAAGTGTCCTGCGAACTGCAGCCAGATCGACTGTAGAACCTTGTGAAACGTCGAGAAAACGTGTCGACGGGATGACGTTTTTCTCACGCCAAACTTTCGCAAATAATGACAGCAAAAAAAAAACAAAAAGTGTCCCGCGAAGTCG
Organism: Tenthredo livida; assembly: GCA_963992785.1. Taxonomy (NCBI): domain Eukaryota; kingdom Metazoa; phylum Arthropoda; class Insecta; order Hymenoptera; family Tenthredinidae; genus Tenthredo; species Tenthredo livida. The sequence goes on from OZ023073.1 coordinate 11,582,679, forward strand.
AGATAACGTGTCGACAGGATGACGTTTTTCTCAAATAATTTCTCAAACTTTCGCAAATAATGGACAGCAAAAAAAAAAACAAAAAGTGTCCCGCGAATTCGAGATAACGTGTCGACAGGATGACGTTTTTCTCACGCCAAACTTTCGCAAATAATGACAGCAAAAAAAAAACAAAAAGTGTCCTGCGAACTGCAGCCAGATCGACTGTAGAACCTTGTGAAACGTCGAGAAAACGTGTCGACGGGATGACGTTTTTCTCACGCCAAACTTTCGCAAATAATGGACAGCAAAAAAAAAACAAAAAGTGTCCCGCGAATTCGAGATAACGTGTCGACAGGATGACGTTTTTCTCACGCCAAACTTTCGCAAATAATGACAGCAAAAAAAAAACAAAAAGTGTCCTGCGAACTGCAGCCAGATCGACTGTAGAACCTTGTGAAACGTCGAGAAAACGTGTCGACGGGATGACGTTTTTCTCACGCCAAACTTTCGCAAATAATGACAGCAAAAAAAAAACAAAAAGTGTCCCGCGAATTCGAGATAACGTGTCGACAGGATGACGTTTTTCTCACGCCAAACTTTCGCAAATAATGACAGCAAAAAAAAAACAAAAAGTGTCCTGCGAACTGCAGCCAGATCGACTGTCAAACCTTGTGAAACGTCGAGAAAACGTGTCGACAGGATGACGTTGTTCTCACGCCAAACTTTCGCAAATAATGACAGCAAAAAAAAAAAAAAAAGTGTCCCGCGAAGTCGAGATAACGTGTCGACAGTATGACGTTTCTCTCAAATAATTTCTCAAACTTTCGCAAATAATGGACAGCAAAAAAAAAACAAAAAGTGTCCCGCGAATTCGAGATAACGTGTCGACAGGATGACGTTTTTCTCACGCCAAACTTTCGCAAATAATGACAGCAAAAAAAAAACAAAAAGTGTCCCGCGAATTCGAGATAACGTGTCGACAGGATGACGTTTTTCTCACGCCAAACTTTCGCAAATAATGACAGCAAAAAAAAAACAAAAAGTGTCCTGCGAACTGCAGCCAGATCGACTGTAAAACCTTGTGCAACGTCGAGAAAACGTGTCGACAGGATGACGTTTTTCTCACGCCAAACTTCCGCAAATAATGACAGCAAAAAAAAAACAAAAAGTGTCCTGCGAACTGCAGCCAGATCGACTGTAAAACCTTGTGCAACGTCGAGAAAACGTGTCGACAGGATGACGTTTTTCTCACGCCAAACTTTCGCAAATAATGACAGCAAAAAAAAAACAAAAAGTGTCCTGCGAACTGCAGCCAGATCGACTGTAAAACCTTGTGCAACGTCGAGAAAACGTGTCGACAGGATGACGTTTTTCTCACGCCAAACTTTCGCAAATAATGACAGCAAAAAAAAAACAAAAAGTGTCCTGCGAACTGCAGCCAGATCGACTGTAGAACCTTGTGAAACGTCGAGAAAACGTGTCGACAGGATGACGTTTTTCTCACACCAAACTTTCGTAAATAATGGACAGCAAAAAAAAAAAAAAAAGTGTCCCGCGAAGTCGAGATAACGTGTCGACAGGATGACGTTTTTCTCAAATAATTTCTCAAACTTTCGCAAATAATGGACAGCAAAAAAAAAACAAAAAGTGTCCCGCGAATTCGAGATAACGTGTCGACAGGATGACGTTTTTCTCACGCCAAACTTTCGCAAATAATGACAGCAAAAAAAAAACAAAAAGTGTCCTGCGAACTGCAGCCAGATCGACTGTAGAACCTTGTGAAACGTCGAGAAAACGTGTCGACAGGATGACGTTTTTCTCACGCCAAACTTTCGCAAATAATGGACAGCAAAAAAAAAACAAAAAGTGTCCCGCGAATTCGAGATAACGTGTCGACAGGATGACGTTTTTCTCACGCCAAACTTTCGCAAATAATGACAGCAAAAAAAAAACAAAAAGTGTCCTGCGAACTGCAGCCAGATCGACTGTAAAACCTTGTGCAACGTCGAGAAAACGTGTCGACAGGATGACGTTTTTCTCACGCCAAACTTTCGCAAATAATGACAGCAAAAAAAAAACAAAAAGTGTCCTGCGAACTGCAGCCAGATCGACTGTAAAACCTTGTGCAACGTCGAGAAAACGTGTCGACAGGATGACGTTTTTCTCACGCCAAACTTTCGCAAATAATGACAGCAAAAAAAAAACAAAAAGTGTCCTGCGAACTGCAGCCAGATCGACTGTAGAACCTTGTGAAACGTCGAGAAAACGTGTCGACAGGATGACGTTTTTCTCACACCAAACTTTCGTAAATAATGGACAGCAAAAAAAAAACAAAAAGTGTCCCGCGAAGTCGAGATAACGTGTCGACAGTATGACGTTTCTCTCAAATAATTTCTCAAACTTTCGCAAATAATGGACAGCAAAAAAAAAACAAAAAGTGTCCCGCGAATTCGAGATAACGTGTCGACAGGATGACGTTTTTCTCACGCCAAACTTTCGCAAATAATGACAGCAAAAAAAAAACAAAAAGTGTCCTGCGAACTGCAGCCAGATCGACTGTAGAACCTTGTGAAACGTCGAGAAAACGTGTCGACGGGATGACGTTTTTCTCACGCCAAACTTTCGCAAATAATGACAGCAAAAAAAAAACAAAAAGTGTCCCGCGAAGTCGAGATAACGTGTCGACAGGATGACGTTTTTCTCAAATAATTTCTCAAACTTTCGCAAATAATGGACAGCAAAAAAAAAACAAAAAGTGTCCCGCGAATTCGAGATAACGTGTCGACAGGATGACGTTTTTCTCACGCCAAACTTTCGCAAATAATGACAGCAAAAAAAAAACAAAAAGTGTCCTGCGAACTGCAGCCAGATCGACTGTAGAACCTTGTGAAACGTCGAGAAAACGTGTCGACGGGATGACGTTTTTCTCACGCCAAACTTTCGCAAATAATGGACAGCAAAAAAAAAACAAAAAGTGTCCCGCGAATTCGAGATAACGTGTCGACAGGATGACGTTTTTCTCACGCCAAACTTTCGCAAATAATGACAGCAAAAAAAAAACAAAAAGTGTCCTGCGAACTGCAGCCAGATCGACTGTAGAACCTTGTGAAACGTCGAGAAAACGTGTCGACGGGATGACGTTTTTCTCACGCCAAACTTTCGCAAATAATGACAGCAAAAAAAAAACAAAAAGTGTCCCGCGAATTCGAGATAACGTGTCGACAGGATGACGTTTTTCTCACGCCAAACTTTCGCAAATAATGACAGCAAAAAAAAAACAAAAAGTGTCCTGCGAACTGCAGCCAGATCGACTGTCAAACCTTGTGAAACGTCGAGAAAACGTGTCGACAGGATGACGTTGTTCTCACGCCAAACTTTCGCAAATAATGACAGCAAAAAAAAAAAAAAAAGTGTCCCGCGAAGTCGAGATAACGTGTCGACAGTATGACGTTTCTCTCAAATAATTTCTCAAACTTTCGCAAATAATGGACAGCAAAAAAAAAACAAAAAGTGTCCCGCGAATTCGAGATAACGTGTCGACAGGATGACGTTTTTCTCACGCCAAACTTTCGCAAATAATGACAGCAAAAAAAAAACAAAAAGTGTCCTGCGAACTGCAGCCAGATCGACTGTAGAACCTTGTGAAACGTCGAGAAAACGTGTCGACGGGATGACGATTTTCTCACGCCAAACTTTCGCAAATAATGACAGCAAAAAAAAAACAAAAAGTGTCCCGCGAATTCGAGATAACGTGTCGACAGGATGACGTTTTTCTCACGCCAAACTTTCGCAAATAATGACAGCAAAAAAAAAACAAAAAGTGTCCTGCGAACTGCAGCCAGATCGACTGTAAAACCTTGTGCAACGTCGAGAAAACGTGTCGACAGGATGACGTTTTTCTCACGCCAAACTTCCGCAAATAATGACAGCAAAAAAAAAACAAAAAGTGTCCTGCGAACTGCAGCCAGATCGACTGTAGAACCTTGTGAAACGTCGAGAAAACGTGTCGACGGGATGACGTTTTTCTCACGCCAAACTTTCGCAAATAATGACAGCAAAAAAAAAACAAAAAGTGTCCTGCGAACTGCAGCCAGATCGACTGTAAAACCTTGTGCAACGTCGAGAAAACGTGTCGACAGGATGACGTTTTTCTCACGCCAAACTTTCGCAAATAATGGACAGCAAAAAAAAAACAAAAAGTGTCTCCCGAACTGCAGCCAGATCGACTGTAGAACCTTGTGAAACGTCGAGAAAACGTGTCGACAGGATGACGTTTTTCTCACACCAAACTTTCGTAAATAATGGACAGCAAAAAAAAAAAAAAAAGTGTCCCGCGAAGTACAGCCAGATCGACTCGGAAGGTCTTGGAGCTTATGAATAATTGTGGCGTTTCTAAACCGCCTATCGAATTGCAAAACTTATAAATAAATGTCGTCTTACCTCTTCAACTCGGGTACAGCGGGTTCGTCAAGCCCGTCACGTGAAGCGTGCCCTGCATTTTTATATATAATTGATTTGAAATCGAAATTCAGGTATAAACTAACCGACTGACCCCAAGTAGCCAGAAGAAATCATGGGGAAAGCACATGCAAAGCAATCTATGCCTGTAGAGGAGTTGTTACACCATTACAACAGGTTCGCAGCTCAACAGCTCTTCGCAAGAGGATTTGCACCTCGAAGTATCCCGTCGTATGGTGTGGTAACTCCTCTGAGGCGTTTACAAACAAAAAAAAAGCAAAAGTATAGGCAGAAGGGGAAGCTACTTGGGTCAGATTGACTCGAATACGAATACGTAATAAATAATCGAACTATCGCATAAAACTCTGAGAAATTGGGTCTCAAAATCGCGTAACTTATGGGTAAATATCCGGTCGTCTAAGACGTCTTCTAGATGACCGAACTAACTTCTCAGTACCATGAGAATGTATCCGAAGGTCTTGGAGCTTATGAATAATTGTGGCGTTTCTAAAACGCCTATCGAATTGCAAAACTTATAAATAAATGTTATTATCAAAGGTAGGAAAGGGGTTGGAGGAAGAGGGGGCCACCCGCCCACCCACGTCCCCCCCCTTCCTCGAAGGGGTTACTTGGACTTAGTCCACTGCTCAATCGAAACAACTTATAAATAAATGTCGTCTCACCTATGGAACTCGGGTACAGCGGGTTCGTTAAGCCCGTCACGTGAAGCGTGCCCTGCATTTCTATATAATTAATTGACAACCTAAGTTGTGGTATAAACTAACCGACTGACCCCAAGTAGCCAGAAGAAATTACGGACAAAGCACACGCAAAGCAATCTATGGCTGTGGAGGAGTCGTCACACCATTACAAGTGGTTAAGCCCTTCGCCAGAGGATTTGCACCCCGAAGTAGCCCATTGTATGGTGTGGTTACTCCCACCAAGGCGTTTAAAAAAAAAAAAAACGGAGAAGCAGAAGCAAAAGTTAACGTTTCACCCCATTCATCTCAAATCTGGAACTCACGGAGGGTAAGTCCTATTGATCGCGTTTATCTGATATTACTGCATTCCATTTAATTTACTTATGGGGGTATATACACCTTTAAATGGGTTGAATTTCTAAAAAACAATTTTCCTTTTTTTTCAACTTGAAGACTCTGATCAAATTTAAAAAAATCATCATGTTTGGGGAGGGTTTGACCTTCATTATCCATATCTTACATCATGTATTACTTCCAGTTTAATAGTGGCTGCGCTGAAGACAGGAAAATACAAAATCACTCGGTTGCCGCAAAGAATCAGACCCAGCGTTTGACCGATCTTGGAATTTTCGGTTCTCAATTGTTCATAAGACATGCCTTCATCAGATGAACATAGAACTTTTTGATAAACCCATTTTTAGTTGAAATATTAGAAAAATAAGCAAATTTTTTTTTCAAATTCAGGAAAAAAAATCGAAAAAATTCAATAACCCAAGTAATTCTTGCAATATCAAAAAGTTCTATGTTCATCTGATAGAGGCATGTGTTATGAACAATTGAGAACCAAAAATTCCAAGATCGGTCCAACGCTGGGTCTGATTCTTTGCGGCAACCGAGTGATTTTGTATTTTCCTGTCTTCAGCGCAGCCACTATTAGACTGGAAGTAATACATGATGTAAGATATGGATAATGAAGGTCAAACCCTTCCCAAACATAATGATTTTTTTAAATTTTATCAGAGTCTTCAAGTTGAAAAAAAAAGGAAAATTGTTTTTCAGAAATTCAACCCATTTAAAGGTGTATATACTCCCTTAACATCTGGAGCCTAGGTACATTCCTGATTCGACTGCACATCCTCTGAATCTTCCAGCCTCGTCTCATTTGGTCCTAGTCTTATCGGATACACTGTGATAGACAGAAACGAGAAGTAAAATATCTATTGATTGAACATACGTACAATATTTATATATCAAGACATGTTCGTATGTGAAGACAAGTAAAATTCACACTGCATATATATAGTTTTGATATATCAAAGAAATTAATTCAACTGCAATAGAAAGAATTGAAAATGAGAAGAAATGGTATTGGAAATAATAAATGTATTTAATAATTGATAGAGGTGATGTACTATCGCGAGCAAGTTAATAGGTGCGGGAAGGATATGAAAAGCCTGTGGAAAGATATTGCAAAAATTACAGGGAAAGGGTGTCAAGACAACAGCAAGGAGAAAATAGAAGCCGTTGTAAATGCGGAAAACAAGCGGATCACTGACCGAGTAGAAATAGCCCATGAATCCAGCAAGTTCTTCCCCAGCGTCGGTGAAACGCTAGAAAAAAAAAATAGAGCAGATACCACCGAACCCGGCAAGACCAACCACAACGGAAGACTTGATCATGTTATATGACGTAGAGCCTAAGGAAGTGTCCAAAGTAATCGTGGGCCGTGGGCAGTAATGTTTAAAGTAGGAGCCAAATTCGTAACTATACTCTTGGCACACATCATAAATCTAGCTTATAAAACAGGGGGATGTCCTAGTCACTTTAAAAGGGCTATTGTAGTACCGATATTCAAGACAGGGGATAAAGAAGTAATTTCATACTACCGACCAATTTCGTCACTGCCAGTAATTTCAAAAATATTTGAAAAATGCCTGGCGGACAGAATAAGATCTCGTCTGACTACAACAGGGCTCATGAGCGAAAGGCAATTCGGATACTGAAAAGGTAGATCGACAGAATCCGCTATTGCCACACTTGTGAAGGATGTATACACCGCTCTGGATAATAGTAAAGCTTGCCTAACAGTGTTTATAGACCTAGCCAAAGCTTTTGACACGCTAAACATGAGAGATTGCTAGATAAGCTTCACAACTACGGCATAAGAGGCAGGGTACATAACCTGGTCGAAGATTATTTGACTGACAGAAAGCAAAGTGTTACGACAGCGGGAATAGACTAGTGCAAGAGGTTGAAAAAGAGCTTCTAGCTCTCAGAAATTGGTTTCGAGCAAATAACCCCACAATGGATGTGAAAAAAAACAAACTTTGTACCATTCGATTGCTACGCAGATAGTACTCCGAGGAATCTTAATACGATGACGATACATCTGAAGAACTGTGAATGGAGTAGGGAATCAGACTGCAAGTGCTCAAAAATACAAAGAGCGGATAGTGGAGCGGTATATGGAGAAATAAAAACCTAAAGTGAGATAGGCAGACTGAAATGATGGGATGGACGCTAAGATACATTAACTTCAAATTTTATAGACTTCGGCAGATCCTTCAGAGAAGGGAAATGAAAATAGTATACCAGGCTCTGTTTGAGCCTATCCTATTCTATGGCATAATCGGCTGGGGGGGTTCGTTCGATAATGTAATGAATAAGTTACAGGGGTTGCAAAAAGCAGTCTTGAGAACAGTCTTGAACAACCGCTGGCGATACCCATCGAAGGCATTATTCCAAGAATTAGGTGTCTGGGACATAGGTCAAACTTTTGTACTACCTCAACCATTTTCTGTAAGGGAAACGGATTGATCAAGGAAACAGACCACGAGAAACATACACGAAACAAAGTAAGGCAGACGGCTTGTGTGCCAACATGCAATAGGAAAATAGGGACGTGATGTTTGGAATGGAGAAATGAAAGAAATGAGTGCATTACTGAACCTGTGAAAGTCTGATAAAAGTTGAAATTCACATGATTAGTTACGTTATTATTGGAGTTAGGAAAGGGGATGGAGGGAGGGGGGGGGCCACCCGCCAACCCACTTCCCCCCCCTTCCTCCATTTCATTACCATTGCTATCAACTTGTAGTCAACAATGAATAGTTATGGTGCAAAAAATTAATAGGCAAAAAAGTAAAAAGAAAGACATGCAAGGAAAGAGACACTTGACGCTATCTGCCGTTCTGTATTGGATAGAAATTGGCTCGATATTTATGAGTTACAAACAGTTATCGGCAGATAGTCGTCAAGTAAAGGAGGTGCAAAGATTGCAAAGCAAGCATAGAATATTTGGTGGCGTGGCGGTCGGCGTCCTCTTCAACGTGAAGTCTTCAGGCTCAGCCTCTCTCATCCCCGCGCCCCACGTAAGCGCGGAAATGAAGAGATGCGTTTTGCCCATTCAAGCGATCACAGTTCATATTCAATATAAGGAGATGACTAGGTAGGAGAGATTGATTTATTCCACTGATCTCAGAAGACTGACAGAAAACTGGGGACAGGACTCGAATAAGTTGGAAACTTTTCAAATGGGGAATATCAAAGAGACTGACGTTTTTATTGTCAGTTTCTTTATAGGTATGAAAATTGTTCAATTTTAATCATTTCGAATAAGTGAGTCATATTTCAAAGAAGCTATATGAAGGAGGCTACTTTTTTATTCTACTATTGCGATCGCTTGAATTTGCTGTGGAGAATAAGATATTAGTACCTGTACCACCGTCCCATTGCGCGGCCTTTCCTACCCTCGCCTGGTTCCCAAGACCCACCCAACGAATTTCTAGATTACATATAATATGCCATATTATAATATGGCCACGCACACGCAGACTCATAACCACCCCCTCCCTCGGCTTGCCCTACCTTCCCGATTCACCTGTACGGAAAGCTAATAATCTCCGGCATAAGATTCTCTCAAACACAAGCATAAAAACCATTTCACACATCGTGGTCAGGGACTTACCGTTTCATTTTTGCTGTAGGGAAAGAACGGGTTAGTACATCCTGGACAAAATTGTCAAATTTTCTTCTAAGCGGACTAATTTCATTGGACTACGAATGATTTTATATTTTTATCTTATACCAATTTCAATTTTAATCTGAAAATAAATGTTTAGATATTAAATTTGAGTGTAAAATTAAATGTGAATATAGAAAATTGACTCTACTCGACAGTCTTGCTAGGGGGTCGTTCATTCTTGTGTCGGACCTGCTCCTAGAGACTCTGAATTCAAATGTGAATATAGAAAATTGACTCTACTCGACCGTCTTGCTAGGGGGTCGTTCATTCTTGTGTCGGACCTGCTCCTAGAGACTCTGCAATGCATGATTTGAACCTCAGGAGGATATCCACTACTCGGTCGGAAGGAATTCGAGCATAAATCGAGCTATAGGGAAATGATAATAATCGCGGAAACCGACTGAGCGACGGACGTCCTCCTGGCGCGATGCTCAGCGCGATTCGCAACGGATGAGGGCCATAAGGGCTGTGAAAGTGAGTTTATAATATGACGGCGCAGTAACAAGTATAATGTTACATTGCCGCCTGTAAAGAGGAATCTATCATTATGAAAGCAAGCTCCGTTGCGGTCGCGAGTGAACCTATCTGAATTTAGCTAAGAAATGTTTGTATACAATGTTACCGCCACGCCACGCGACAGAGAAGAGAGAGTACCAGGGAAAGGAAGCACCGTACCAAAAATCATGCGACTCACATGAAAGCTAATAGCTATTGTTGGTAAAACAGAGACTGGCAAGGAGGTATCCTGTTCTCTCCTCTTTTGCAACTGCTCCCTTGCTGTTACATCCATCCTTATCCTATCGCTTCAATTGGGATTTCGACCGGTTGGGATCAGCTTTGGATCGGCTTCAGATCAATTTCCATCGGTTTCACTTCGGAGGCGCTTGAATGAAAAATGGAAAGAAAATTATTGAAATGCTGATAAATTTGATATCAAATACAGATGTACAGGCTGCTAAAGTCCAGGAATCATTTTTTAGCCAGGCTATTTTTCAATCAAGATTTGTTAACATACGTAGAGTCTACATATTCGGTAAGACGATTATTAATAAAAAATCTATCACCATCTTTTACCTAGTCGCTACTTCTCGGCATGGTACCCTCATAATCAGTCCTGTCCATGTCTGGTTTGTGACAATCCAATATCTAATAGAAACAGGAAAGAGAAGCAGGAGATTTACTTTCTGAATGCATTCATATAATTTTCATAGCGCTATTCGCACATGAAGAAGAACCGTTGGAAATTATAAATGTGTAATTGCCGATTAGAGTCGGACAATGTTTAAACTTTATTAAAAAGGCAAAATGCAATTGAAAATGCTGTTTACCTTTTATTCAATTCGTCAGTGAGAATGTATCGGCCTTCGGAATCTGTGCCCATTGCTTTCAGCGGCGTCTGTAGAATTTTCATACTGGGATATTCGTTTTCATTCTTCGTTCCGTGTTTTCGCTTCTCATTACCTTCGTTCCTCTTTCCTGAAATAGAAATGAATGATTTAGAAAATTGTGGTGATGAAATATGAGTCTAAAGTCGAGCAAGTAAACTGTAATCGATTACTATTGGTGAGTAAAACTCGAGGATGTACATCGGACCCTATTTCTCTTCCTCGATTGAATTTCGATAATCCGTTTATGAATAAAAATCAAAATAAATTTCTTCCACGAGGCCGGAAAGATGAATAATATTGCAATTAGTGGCTTACCTCTCATTCAATTCATCGGTAAGCTGCATTTGTTGTTATATTTGTTGTAGCTTCAGAAGTTGAGACCTTTATCTTTGACTTGCTGCAGTTTGGCTCTGTAACAAAATGATTTTTCTGTTAATTTCACATTCAAATGTATTTTCTCCGAAATTGGACCAAATTAATTATGATTTTATATTTCCAGGATTCGTATAGTAGTACATCGGAAAATGAGTAAAAACAAAACTGCTCTAAAGATTTTCGAACTTTGTACTAACTCGTATTTATATCGTATATTCGTTATTAGACTATTCACGTTTTACATACGATTAAAACATACATCAACTTCTACACGATACTGTATAATGTAATTAGCTGAGTATCATATCAAAACTGATTCGAAAGATACCCAATTGTTCTCTTTTCGCAAGTTGAAACAATATTAACGTATAACTGCGGGAAACAGTTGACTGCGCAACGGTTAAAAAATTGACTCGCAGCGTCGTATTGTAAAACGTTTTACTGTCAATAAATTGCGAGCTCGGACTTGAATTATACTTCTAACGGTCGCGGAATACTAAGATAAAACTATTCTCACCTTATTTATCACGTCAACGACCGTTTATTATCCAAAAAACATTAATATACTCGATATAATTATTCCCCTGCTTATTGCTTTGATAAAGATGGCGGATGTGCGCGCAGTCGCAACTTTTTGTTTTTCCCGTCATGCCCCGGGATTTTCATCGTATAGAATATTTGAATTATTTTCGACTTGTTGAATGATATTTATAACGACTTTTTTCAGGACTCGATATTATCACATGATGAAATAAAGAATTTACGTCGAAGAAGGAAAAATTTAGAATAAATATAAATATGAATATAAATATCCACCACCCACAACCCACCGGTCGAGACAAGTCGAGAGAAAAATTCAAACTGGCATCGAAATTAAACCGTCAACAGCTATTAGTTATTTTTCCCTTAGATAATGATCGTTGCATCGCAAGATATGGCAATCTCTTACCTTGACAAAGATGCGTACATCGAATTATCACATTATAATTATAAGTCTAAACTATCAGGCGTCGAGACGTCTGCCGGCGCCACTCTGATAGCGTATAAACTATCAATTGAAAGTTGAAACCGTTGAAACTGAAAGTCGCCGCGTCTAGCGTGAAGTACGACCCGAACGCGAGAGTGGTTTTCTCCGCATACCTTGGTAACTTTATCGCGTTAGGTTGCCGCCACGTCCGGCGGGCAGTTTGAATTCGAATTTCGACAACAATTGTAATAATCCGTTCATGAAAAAGTAAATAAACTCAAAATTTTTTTCTTTGAAGAAGCCGACATTTGAAAAATGCATTGAGACGGTAATTAGAGTAAAAAATCTCGCTATATCACCCGGAAATCATAAATTTCCAAGCAAATATAATTATTATAAAATATTTGACGATTTTTACCCAGACTACATATTCATAGTGACGAGCAGTGTTGCGAGTCGCTAATTACATTTTTAATGGAATTACTCATTTAATTACACATTCTTTGGTGTAATAAAAATTCAATTACAATTTTCACATTACTGGTGGCGAGGTTCTCACCCTAAGATCAATTGCATTTTATGCAGTATTTGGGGTCAATATAAATTTTCGATTCACCAATTATTCCGATGAGAATACAAATTCAACCCTATGTATAACGAATATCATCCCTATATATATAAATACGGTTCTTTACTCAGATTCAGATTTTCTTTTTTCAATATAACAACACTTAATTAATGATACGATAAAGATGAATACCAATTACAAATCTATTTTCTATTTCGGTAGACAAATCTGCCTGATGAACGAATTGTAATAATAATAGCAATGATGATGAATATTAATATAATTATATCTCGTTATAATCTTTAGCTCAACTGTTCCTCATTCGCCGATCCTTTAATCCCTATAATTTGTTTTCCAAGTTCGCTAGATTTTCTAGATAAGAATTCGGCTAGGTCAGTCGTATAATATTTCACACTGTGATAAATAGATAAAGAATCAAAAAAGACATTTCTCTGTATATAGGATTCCATTCTATCGAATGCAAACTTCGAAACGAACAGCTTCTAAAATTTCAAATATATAGTATCTGCTCAACGTCCACAATCGTTGAACCTTAGTAGAAATCGGGTGTACTTCAAGATTGTGTTACGAATACCGATTTATCTTACATTTTATTTGTCCAAATGATTCGGTCCATGCAGCAAACTGTGCAACTAAGGATTTTGCTATTCTTCTGATTCTTGACACCCCTTTCCTTCTTTTTGTCTCCTCGTCTTCCTCGAAAAAGAAATTAGTGATGTAGTAGATTTGAGAAATAAAATTTTATATGAAAAACAAACGAGTATTATATTGATTAGTTATTATTCATGCGAAACTTGATACAGAGAAAGAATCTCTCTTCCAAATGAGAATCAAAGAAATAAAAAAGATGAGAAATAGACTTCAGGTAAATTTGATTCAGAATATGTATATGTACCACTCAAAGCACTATATAATCTACATTAGTCATTGCATACCAATTCCCACCCCAATCTCTGGACTCCAGACCTCATGATTCCTGGACCCGAGTTATCCATACAGTTTCTATTTCGGTACATCAGACTTTTGGGATCTCTGGATCTGCTGGTCATATATTTTTCTGTAAGAAAAATAAAACAAGGAAATGAAATTAGAGAAATTAGAAATGAATTTCGGATATTTTCGATTTGTAATATAGAAACAGGCTCATGTATTATACTGAAGAGAGTGTAGTTTGTCACAATATGTTAGAAGACAATAAAACTAAATTACCATCTTTGGAGAAAAAAACAGAGATTAGCAAGCAAAGAATTAAGTATCTTTTTCTCACCTCTTTTGCGATTGCTTCCTCGCTGCCATATCCATCCTCATACTATTGCTCCTACTCTCGTTACAATCAGTCCCTATCAGCTTTGGATCAGCTTCAATTCAGCTCTCATTGGCTTCAATTCATAAGCGCTTGACTGAAAAATGGCCAGAAATATACTAAAATGTAGATAAATTTCAATTTAAATGAGTTGATGTATGAGTTTGTGCTTATAAAAGCAGGAAATCGCCTTCCAGTAAACCAACATTAATTGAAACGAATTTAGTATGCGAAAAACGAAATTAACACGAATTAAATAATAAAATTCAGAAAAATTACAAAGACTTGACGCACAGGCTTTGGCAATTCCATCTAATTCGTATTAATTTCGTTTGCCACATACGCAACTCGTTTTGGTTTACTGGGCTCTTAATGTAAACTGTTTTTTGATTATAATATTCGATTCAGAAAATAATTAGGATCCGTGACCATGCTACATTACAAAATGCGCGTATACATGTTTGGTAAAAATATTATTAATCACAATATATTACGATCCTCTATACCTAGTCCCTCTTTTTCTGCACGGTTCTTGCATAATCAGTCCTGACTATCTCCGGTCCATAACAATCTGATGAAAAAATAAACGGTGATCAAAAGATTTGTCAATCAAACGCATTCATGCAACTTTTAAAGCGATATTTTTTGTTTTTTCGTATAAATAAATATGAAAATCGAATGTCGTTTATCGTCGATGTAATTACCAGTAATTTTCATGTGGTGAGGGCAAATGTTTCTGGTGAGATATCTGCAATTCTCGCCTCAATCTCAGAGTTTCTAAACCTCATATTTTATTTCTGAACCCCGAGTCATTGCATCAGATTTTTGGGATCTTTTTACCCGCAGCTCGTACCTTCGTCTGTAATAAAAGTAAAACTAAGATAATTAAGAGAAATTGAAAGATGAGATATTATGTGTATATCCAAGGAGGTTGTGGTTCGTGAAAAATAAATGAATAATGGTATTAATCAGATTATCATTTCATTAGAAAGTATTAACAATGAATAAGACCGTTCTGCAGTCACGTACTACGTATATATAAACAAAGATGCGGCCTGATTGTTTTCGTATTTTTATCTCGAATGTGAACAACTCAAGGTCTATGCAACTCACTCGCTCGTAATATATGGTATATTTTCTATTTCTATTGGTACAATATTATTTCACGTTACTGTTCATTTTTATTACGTCTTATTACGATTTCTTACGAATTATGCGCTTATAAAGTTAAAGTCGAGGAAAAAATGTTCAACTGTCATACTACTTTGTTTACGATCAAATAAGAAAGTTACTTCAAGTACGTTATACGTAAATGTTCAATGCAATTATTATAAACGGACCGATTAGTATGAGAATAAAGTTTTAAGATAGAGGTTAAGGTTGTATAATTACTTACATGTCTGTGTTTTACTGATGATTAAAACTTCGTTTGATTGCAAAACATTACTTTATTCAAGACGCGTTCTTATAATGATAAAAACACGGTTAAAACTTAGTGGGACAGTCGTGACGTCGATAGCCGGCGACTCGTTCAACTCATCGAACGCAATCGAACGCGACAGATGTCGCTCGCAGTCGACTGTCCCACCATGCATCAAAGGACGCGAAGCGGCGCGAGGTTTCAAATGACTTTGCAGATTTCTGCATCTGCATAAAATATAAATGGACCTATTATAAGCCGTATTTTTATAAACTATAGCTTTGAGACAAAAGACAAAATCAATAAATAAATAAACGAATAAATAAATGAAGAAACAAATGAATGAATCAATAATTAATTATTGATAATAATTAATAATAATGAATAATTATGAGTTATTAATTATTAATTCATCTAATTATTGATTGATTAATTCATTTAAGTATTTATTCAATTATTTATCTATTCATTTATACATCTAATAATACTAATATTTATTTATTTAATTATTTATTCAATTAATCAATTATTTATCTATTTATTTATTTATTTATTTACACATTCATTTATTTAATTATTTATTCAATTATTCAATTATTCATTTATTTATCTATTTAATTGTTTATTTATTTATACATTTATTTATTTATTTATTTATTTGTTCAATTATTTATCTATTTATCTATTCATTTATACATCTAATACAACTAATATTTATTTATTTGATTATTTATTCAATTATTCAATTATTTATCTATTTGTCTATTCATTTATACATGTAATCATACTAATATTTATTTATTTAATTATTTATTCAATTATTTATCTATTTATCTATTCATTTATACATCTAATACAACTGTTAACGACGGATATAGGCGGGAGGGTTGGGGAAGCAAAACAATAACTATTTTTGGCGCAGACGCAACTTTATTTCACAAGAATCACTGTTGAACTGAGACATTTTCTCTCCCGTCGAGATACTTATACCCTGCCGCCAAGCGGCTGATCGGGGCACTCGTGATCTCGTGGTGCACACTACCCAGGCTCTGCCACCTGGCGGCCGTTCGGGTTATTTGCGGCCTGGTGGTACACACCAGTACACTACCATCGTCCATATCACACACCCCGGCGCTCGAGGTCACCGACGACCGCGTCGCCCGCGATCCGAGTTCACCGTGTGGGTCGTCCCTACTTTCCAAGAGACATGATCCGTACCACGCACCCCCGGCGCCCCAGGTCATCGGCGACCATGCGTCGCCCGCGACCTGAGGTCGCCGTGTGGGCCGTCCCCAACTTTCCAAGAGGTGTCAACCATATCACGCACCCCCGGCGCCCCAGGTCACCGGCGACCATACGTCGCCCGTGACCTGAGGTCGCCGTGTGGGTCATCTCTACTTTCCAAGAGCTATCAACCATATCACACATCCCCGGCGCCCCAGGTCGCTGGTGACCATACGTCGCCCGCGACCTGAGGTCGCCGTGTGGGCGTCTCCACTCTCCAAAGGGTATTTTTATTCAGGACTCAGGGGTACCAAGTGGGGCGATCTTTCACTTCAGGGTGAAGAACTCAACAGCGGTTTTTACGGTCAACGTGACAAACAAATTAAATATTTATTTTTAACAAGGTCTTCATAATATAAGGAATGTCAAAATCAAGAAAACAAGGATGGTAATAAATAAGGCATAACATAATAGACCCGACGTTGACGGCCCAACAACAACTAATATTTATTTATTTAATTATTTATTCAATTATTTATCCATTTATCTATTCATTTATACATGTAATAATACCTACTTATGTTTATTTATTCAATTCTTTATTCAATTATTCAATTATTCATTTATTCATTTATTTATTTATTCATTCATTCATTTATTTATTTATACATTTATTTATTCAATTATTAATTCAATTATTTATCTATTTATTTATACATGTACATAATCATACTAATATTTGTTTATTTAATTATTTATTCAATTATTCATTTATTTACCTATTTATTTATTAATTTGTTTATTTCTCCATTTATTTATTTAATTATTGATTGATTTATTTATTTTAATATTATTATTCATTTATTTAATATCGTTATAATTAATAATCATTAATTACGTATGCATGTGCATATAACGGGTAAACCAATTAAGAGAATCGAGAAAATAACTTACGCGCCTTATTGCATGCATCCCGTGAATCATTTTGCCAGCGTTGAGCGTGAACTGACCTACGACAACGTGGACCCCCACCCCGCTCGGCGGTAAACCTCGCAGCTGATGCGAGTTTCGACGCGTTCCAGTGACCCAGTGACACTCGGAGCGTCGTAGAGTCAAGACCTGCGATGCGCTGCTACTCAATTCTCACGAACTCGTCTACTCTTTTATAGTTTTGTGACAAGTTAACAAGTTGCATTTTCTCTACGTTTATCTATCGCGAATTGTTCATTTTTTTCGCCTGGAAAACGCCGTTTGCATCATAGAAAAGGTAATAATAGTTTAATCTTGATAATCCGCTATCGTCACGTCTCAATTACTCCTGTTGCGCCGTAAACTGTTTTCGGCAGTTTTACTCGCATATTATTTTTACCATTATAAGTAGCTAACAATTCTATATCTGTCTACAAAAAGTCATAACAATTAAGACGTTATAAAAATTAACGGTATCGTCAAATAATTGTAACAATAATCAATAGAGAATATATTTACGAGCGAGTGAGTTGCATTGATCTACAGTTGACTATGATTACAGTCTACTATGTATATAATTTTGTTTTTTTTATTTTTATTTCATTTTCCAATGGGTATTACATATCTTTCGATTGGGTAGAAAATTTACTATTCAAGCATAGATTTTCCCTATTTTTTTCCATCTAATTGATTTTCTTAAACACTGTAAGGCCTGAATATATTATGTAATTATGTTTCCTTGGTATTTAAAATACGCCTTTGAAATCATCAAGACAAAAGTAGTTTTTCCATATACCGTATTGTTCCGAGTATAAGTCGACTCCTAATTCTATAGCTTTGATTTTTTTAGAGACTGAATATAAGTAGACTTCTACAAAGCAATTGTCAATTATATTTTTATTTTTATTTATTTTTTTTTAATTTATTTTGCGAGTTTTCTGCGAATACCTAGATTCCACTCTATCACTACTTCGAATATCTATTTCATTACAATGTTTGATAATTTCACATGAAATATCGTTTGCATTCTGTTAAATTTTGCATATTATCCTGAATTCAAGTCGACTCAATGTATAAGTCGAGGGTGTATTTTTTTGGAGTGATGTTTGTTACCGAAAACGTCGACTTATACTCTGAACAATACGGTACTAATATTTCTGAACACAATTTTTGAAATAATAAATCTTCCATTTAGCTGCTTTTAGTTTTTTCTAAAGTATTATTAGCTCAAAAATTCAGTCATGTATCAAATTGTGTCTACATGTCAGCTATTTCAAGAGTCATTATTTCATTTATTGTTATTGTTTAGAAAAAGACAAAAGAAAAAGAAAAAAAAAAAATCTGAAAGAATCAAAGAACCATGTGAGATAAGAAATACTTATTGTTATTTCGAAATAGCTGCTATGTATTTTCTAAATTGTAATTTTTTTTTTCCGAAGAAATCCTTCATTTTTTTTTCTTTCCTCTATCATATATACGAATAAAATTGATGACGCAATCGAAGGTATACTGCAATTAGTTGATAAGGTAAAGCAAAAAAAAAAAAGAAAGAAAGAATGATGAACAAATTAAAAAAACTTTTGTTGAATTTGTAACCGATTTAATGTTAGAAAAAAAACAAAAAAAAAAAAAAAACGATAACGAGAATCCTACAGTATTAGTTATTATTATAGTCTTGTAAAGCATTGAAATTTAACTGCGTTTGAAACTGTTATACTATCGTTTGATAATGTCAGATATTATTTAATTATTATTTAACGTATTATTTACCAAAAATTGTACATAGAAAAAAAGAAAGAAAAAAAGAAGAAAATGAACAAAACCCGAATATATGTATTATGTTTTCTCCTGTAAATAGAATCATATATCTGAGAGTTGTGGCATAAATAACCGTATAACGTCTACCAAAGAGCAGTTCTTTAATTGTCTATTCTTAGAAAGAAAAAAAAAATTAATACATGAAACGTCGTGTAGCCTTTTAATTTATTTATTTCTTTATTTTTTTTGTTTACGTTATTTGAATTTACGTCAATTTTTTACGCGTCTGGTGTGTTGCTAGATTAATAAAAAAAAAAATATGGAAAAAAATATTTCTTTCAACGCGTATAACTATTACTATTGTTGTTATTATTATCATTATTATTATTGGTTTTCTTTTCAAATAGAAATCTTAACAGCATATCAAAATCTGTCGACAAAAATGGCTCTCAGTTATTGAATAATATACAGAAGATAATAAATGAACGTTTCAATTATTATTTTTTTTTTTTTTCACCAAAAATACGTATAGCGAGAAAATCGTTATTTAATAGACATAAATTTGTCAGACGAAATTATGTGATAATCATACGTGGAACAGAAAAAAAAAAAACAACAAAACAACAAAAAAACAGTCTGTATTATTTATTTGTAGTATGGACTGAATAGGGTATAAATATAATGAGAAATTATTCATTTGATTGTAGATACATAATAAGGTATAAATTTATATGTATATATATACCCAGTAGTGTGGAGAAGAAATACCTGAAATAGGAAAAAATAAATCGGGCTTTCTTTTACGTACTATACATATAATAAATACTCTTTTTATTTATCATTGTCACTATTATTTTTATTATAGTAGGTATAATACATATTATCTAGGAATATATATGTACAGTTTATATTATATATATTTTAACCCTCTGAACGGAATTGACTGCCAAATCCCGTCGGTGTAACTGGAGAGAGGGAAGGGCCAATCCGGCGCGCTCGAGCTATGTGTTAGTGCGTGACGTCACAGAAAGGCTCTCCCACTCCCGCTGACCCAATGCTGTAGCTAGCTTCCGCGGATGGGCACAGTGAACGCTTTACGTTACCCAACTCTGCGCACATAGCGGCGGCACTGCGCTGTCTCCCCACCATACGACAATATCGCGTGAGGCTCCGCCAGCCACTGTGGTGGGGAGCCCGCAATTCCGTTCAGAGGGTTAAATTAAAAATTAATTAAGCTGTAAGTTCTACATTACTGAAGAGTTAATACTTTTATCTCTCTATGTATACTATACATATTACTTATTATTATTATTATTATTATTTAGTATATACCTAGTTACAAAAGGTAGAATGATGATTATTAATTTGAATCGTTTTTTTCTCTTTTCTCCATCGTCGATTATAAAAGGTACAAAGAATCATTTATTTTAATATTTTTGCTGTATTTGCAATCACATATGAAAAATTTTCAGAATAATTAATTACGCGCTTATTTTTCTATAATACAAATAATTCTAAACAGCTGTTGAAACGAATAAAATTATAGCTCTGTGGAGGTAAATGGGAGGGAATAGCTGGGGTATGATAAGTGTACATAAATTCACTCTGATTACATAATTATATGAGTTACGAAATCGTAGCATCTCATATAGTACTTGCATACTTCTAATTTTCAATTTTTATAAGATTATAATTTATTGCGCCGTAGTGTATGCAACCTGCAGATCATTTTACGTATAGGTATGGAGAGTCGATAAGGTTACTTGAAATCTTTCGTAACACCCGAGCGGTAAGAGTAGATTTCATACTAACTATGTAACCTGCAGATCATTTTACGTATAGGTATGGAGAGTCGATAAGGTTACTTGAAATCTTTCGTATCACCCGAGCGGTAAGAGTAGATTTCATACTAACCTTATCGGCTTTCTAATAACAATAATAATAAAATGATCAGCGAGCTGTGTGAAATGAGGCGCATCGTCTACTTCTCCACAATAATTGTTTAACAATATTTCAGCAATTGATTGGCTATCAATGATATTGAATAACACAAAAGTAGTTTGAAAGCTTATTTTATGGCCGAATAATCTGGATCCATCACGTCGAGAACCACACCAGGTATTTCTAGCTCAGAACGCCCTACGTTCTCCACAATACCATAGAGGCAGTCCCATAAAACGTGAATGCCAGTATATTAAGAGCTGTGCTAATCTTAATATTTAATTATTCCAATTTTGAATCATCATTGCCAAACATACATTCTATCTCTTATAGTATAATATGGTTTGTACAATAACACACCTTATAAATTCAGGAATGAAAAATTGATTTTCATATCTATATTTATATCTAGTCTGCTTTTGATGAGTTTCTCAGGAACTAATAATGATTTAACTAATCATTGCTCTTTATCATCTTCATCATTATCATCATATATTTATAGATATTCATGTAGTACTACAATACACCTATAATATAATTTCACTATTCTGTGTGATACATTATTAATTATTATTCGTTCTAAAAATAACTAAGACATTGATTATAAACAGACAGAATGGTATCGTTATTTTAAAAGTATTCATAACTCTATTGCATGATGCTTAAAAATAATATAAATCTCACACAATTCATTATTAATATTTAATTGGAAAGATATTGTTACAATATGTTCTCAATTATTATTTTTTACGTGCAAGAAGTTTATGCAATCGATACTTATTCAAATAAATAATGAGATTTGCAGTACTGGAATTGAAAATGAACATCTATTTTATTCGAAATCAAAGTTAATCAGCGCTCGCGACCTGTAATTACGCTAATTATTATTATTGTTCGAGTATTAAAACTTCTCCGCGTCGGTATGATATTGAATTAAATACCAGGATTTACCCCCGAAGTGGTGGCAGCCGAACATGCAATTGCACCTGTTGAGCCTCGGATAATCTCCCGCCACTTCGCGTCTTTCGACGCGCGGTGGTGGGGCGTCGACGCCGGCCGCGGGCCGCGGGCCGATTTGAATCTTCAGTCACGTTGAACGAGTCGCCGGGTGTTGACGTCGCGACTCCGTTCAGTTATAATTATACGAACGCGTCTTGGCTGAAGTAATGTTTTCCAATTTAATGAAGTTTTAAATCAGTGACACCTCGGAGAACGTAGAGTTGTAATATAAGTAATTTCATACCAATCTGTCCGGTTATAATAATTGCATTTGAAATTTACGTACTTCAAGTGACTTTCTTATTGATTTATATTATTCGCAAACAATGTTATTCGACAGTTGAAAAAATATTGAGTGGCTAACAATTGTATATCTTTCTTAAAAAATCATAATTATAAGACGTAATAAAAGTGAACAGTATCGTAAAATAATTGTACTAATAGAAAATGTAAGTGGCATTGACTTTCAGTTGATGACATTTCGATAAAATACGAAAACAATCAGGCCGCATCTTTCTAATGGAATGATAATCTGTTTATACAGAAAAAGTACAGCTGCTCGGAAGTGGGGAGGCTGTTAACAATATAGATTGAATCTCCGATAAATCGAATAGAAGGTAAGCCGCATTAATGACAAAATTATTTCTAATTACCTATTTAACATTTTTATTTATAAGTTCGGTTATCGAATACATTTATTATTTCCACTAAATTTCCATTCTTCGTTATATTTTGGGTCGAACTTTCAATCGACAAATACAATTATTAATTTCTTTTTTACGAATTACAACCTCCTTGAATATACACGAATATTATATGCGAACTTTATACCACATTAAAATTTTTTTTTTTTTCTTCACTTAACTTTTATCACACAGTAGCCTATCTCTATATTTGAATTCAAATTTATCGGCATTTCAATATTTTTCTTTCCATTTTTCATTCAAGTGCCTACGAATTCAGACTGATGGAAGTTGATCCTGAGCCGATCCGAAGCTGATCCGAACCAGTTGGAGCGATAGTATGAGGCTGGATATGACAGCAAGAGAGCGATTGTAAAAGAGGTGAGAACAAGATACCTCCTTGTCAATCTCTATTTTACCAAAAATACCTATTAGCTTTCATTTTCGTCCAACGTATCGTGACAAACAATTTTCTAACTCTTTTCTTTCTTCTTTCTATTCTCTGCTATGCCACAGTCGAGCAGACACATCCAAGTGCAAGTGCATGTGCAAGTGCAAGTGCAATTGCTTTGCCCCTACTAGCGGTATCCGCGAGTTGCGAGATGCTTCCTGACGGGTTTCCGTGAGCTGCATGATGCTTGGTGATGGGTTTCCTTTCCTTCTTACTCCCTTTTCTCTATTGCGTGGCGTGGCGGTAACATTGTACAATCTCCGATTTTTTTAGTTCAATTCAGATAGGCTTACTTGCGATCGCAACGAAACTTGCTTCCATAATCATAGATTCCTATACAGACGGCATGTAACATTATACTTGTTACTGCGCGGTAATATTACAGATACGAATAGATAAATGCTTGAACTCGCTTTCACGGCCCTTATAGCCGCCCTGATCCGGTGCGAATCGCGGTGAGCATCGCGGCAGGAGGATATCCATCGCTCAATCGGTTTCCGCGATTATCATTTCCCTTGCTCGATTTGCTTGAACTTTTTCCGATTGAGTTGTGGGTCCTCCTTAGGTTCAATTCATGCTTTACAAAGTCTAGGAGCGGGTCCGACATAAAAATGAACGATCCCCTAGCAAGATGTTCAAGTAGTCAATCCAAATATCAAAAGATCTAAAGATCAAACGACCAAAAATTGAGCTGAGATATTGGGATATACAGAATATCAGGGTTCGAGTTATATCACTCTAGTAGTATATCTGAGTATCCGATCATCAGGGTATATGAATATCAGAATATGATAACATCAGGGTATGAAACATATCAGAGTATCAAAATACTAGGTGTCGGAATGTCAGATGATCAGCTATTTTGTATCAGTGTTCCAGAATATTGCCATATCACAATATCGGTATATCTGAACATCAGGGTATATGAATATCAGAATATGACACATATCAGAGTATCAGAATACTAGATTTCAGATATCAACAAATCAATGGTCACTTGGAATTAGTCCGATTAGAAAAAAGTTTGACAATTTTGTCCAGGATGTATTTAACGCGTTTTTTCCCTACAGCAAATGACTGCCACGCCACCAAATATTCTATGCATGTCTCGTTACATTTACACCTCCTATACTTGACGACTGTCTGCCACCAACTATTTGCGACTTATAAATATCCAGCCAATTTTTATCCAATACTGAACAGCAGATAGCGTCAAGTCTCCCTTTTCTTGCATGCCTCTCTTTTCTCGCATGGCTCTCTTCATATGAGCTGAATGCGATTCGATAAAGCACCATTCAGTATCACAACTAACATCGCACATTTTATTTGTTGCAGGCTTCCGCAGGATCGATTTTCTTCTTTCGGGGTATTGTAAGGGATGATTACTGATCTATGATCAGTATTAATGACTAGGAACGAATTAATCACCTTTCTGTCACAGTTCCGCAGCATGACCATAAGCGTCGTCAATTAATGATGTGAAATAATGTCTATGACATATTTTATCAACAGAAATAAGACAATTCATTCCAGGATTGGAGCAGGGCCTATATTTCGTCGCAGTCTGGATTTATCTTATTGTGAGTAGCCGAAAATTGTAGTACAATTTAAAAAAAGAATAAGAATTCGAAAAATGAAAACTTTTCTGCTACCCAAAGTTAACGCAACATTATTTTTAATCTGAAAGATTCAGACGGGATGTCCCGATACCTCTACCCCTGCGGATGTGCAGTCGAACGAGGAATATGCGGAATGTGATTGAAAAAAATGGGAAAGAGGTAGGGATGAGATATATATATTCGGTCGATAATCATTCCTTTTTAATAAAGTTTAATCATTGACCGACTCAAATCGGTACTTATACATTTGTAATTTCCAACGTTTTTTCTTCATGTGAAAATAGCGCTATGAAAATTATATGAATGCATTGAGAAAGTAAATCTTGTGTTTCTCTTTTATGTTTCTATTAGATATCAGATTGTCATAAACCAGACATGGACAGGACTGATTATGAGGGGACTATGCTGAAAAATAGTGATTAGGTAAGACGGTGTTAGATTTTTTATTAATAATCTTCTTAACTAATATGTAGACCCTACATATGTTAACGAATCAGATTCCAATTTATCGGCATTTCAATATTTTTCTTTCCATTTTTCATTCAAGTGCCGCCGAATTCAGACTGATGGGAGTTGATCCTGAGCCGATCCGAAGCTGATCCGAACCAGTTGGAGCGATAGGATGAGGGTGGATACGACGGCAAGGGAGCAATTGCAAAACAGGTGAGAACAAGATACCTCCTTGCCAATTTCTATTTCACCAAAAATAGCTATTAGCTTTAATTTCATCCAACATATCGAGACAAATGATTTTCTAACTCATTTCTTTCTTTTTTTTTTCTCTCTTATGCGCCAACAGCCAAGCCGATACATCCCAGTGCAATTGTCCTCCCCCTGCTTGGCAGCATCGGTGAGTCGCATGAATTTTGGTAACGGGCTTCCTTTCCCTGGTATTCTCTTTTCTCTGTCGCGTGGCGTGGCGGTAACATTGTACAATCTCCGATTTCTTAGCTCAATTCAGATAGGCTCACTCGCGACTGCAACGCAGCTTGCTTCCATAATAGATTCCCCTATACAGACGGCAATGTAACATTAAACTTGTTACTGCGCCGTCCTATTACAGATATACTAGATGCAGATAAATGCTTAAACTCGCTTTCACGGCCCTTACGCGGCCCTCATCCGTTGCAAATCGCGGTGAGCATCGCGGCGGGAGGACATCCATCGCTCAATCGGTTTCCGCGATTATCATATACCTTGCTCGATTTGCTTGAATTCTTTCCCGATTGAGTGGTGGATCCTCCTGAGTTTCAATTCATGTTTTACAAAGTCTAGGAGCAGGTCCGACACAAGAATGAACGACCCCTTAGCAAGATATTCGAGTAGAGTCAATTTTTATTTATAACGAAACATTTAAACATCAAAACATTTATAAATATTGAAATGAGAAAAAATCTAAAATCATTTAAAGTCCAATCAAATTGATCCGCTTAGAAGAAAGTTTGACAATTTTGTCCAGGACGTACTAACCCGTTCTTTCCCTACAGAAAATGAAAGGTAAGCTTCGAACCACGGTGTGTGAACTGATTTGTATGTTTGTGTTTGAGAGAATCTTATGCCGGAGATTGTTAGCTTTACGTACAGGTGAATCGGGAAGGTAGGGCAACCCGAGGGAGGGTGGTTACGAGTCTGTGTGTGCGTGGCTATATTATAATATGATATATTTTTTTTTCATATGCATGCTCGTTGGGTGGGTCATGGGAACCAGGCGAGGGTAAGAAGGGCCGCGTAATGGGATGGTGGTGGTACTAATATCTTATTCTCCACAGCAAATTCAAGCGATCGCAATAAAAGAAAAACTAGCCACTTTAATATAGTTTCTTTGAAATATAACTCATCCGTTCAAATACTTGTTCCCAGTTTTCCGTTAGTACCCGTCGTGGAATTACAATCGAATAATCTTGATACTCGGAATAAAAACTCTGAATGAACAAGAGCTTCTTTGATATGTTCTCGACTTATTCGAATCCTTTTCTCTTAATATCAGTAGAATAAATCAATTTTTGCAATCAAGCAATTTCTCTGTATTGAATAAGCTGCGATCGCTTGAATGGGCAAGACGCCTCTCTTTATTTCCGCGCTTACGTGGGGCGCGGAGATGAGAGAGGCTGAGCTTGAAGACTTCACGTTGAAGAGGACGCCGACCGTCACGCCACCAAACATTCTATGCATGCCTCGTTATCTTTACACCTTCTATACTTGACGACTATCTGTCACTAATTATTTGCAACTTATAAATATCTAGCCAATTTCTATCAAATACCAAAAAGCAGATAGCGTCAAGTCTCCCTTTCCTTGCATGCCTTTCTTCTTACATACGTTCAATGCAATGCTATGAAGCATTTTATATCTTAACTAATCTTGTACATTTCAATTTTTTCAGACTTTCACAGGTTCGCTATTGCATTTATTTCTTTCAGGATATTCTCTTCTTTCAGGGTATTTTAAGATTAATCAATCATTTTCTTTCAGGGTATTTTAAGATTAATCAATCATTTTCTTTCAGGGTATTCTAAGATTGATCAATCATTTTCTTTCAGGGTATTTTAAGATTAATCCATCGTTTTCTTTCAGGGTATTTTAAGATTAATCAATTATTTTCTTTCAGGGTATTTTAAGAGCTTAATACTGATCTATGATCAGTATTAATAACTAGGGACGAATTAATCACCTTTATGTTACAGTTCCGCCATATGACTAGAAGTGTTGTTAATTAATGATGTGAACTGAAGTGTATGACGTATTTTATCAACAGAAATAAGGCTTATTAATGATATAATAATATATTATAATATAATAATTTGAGGAGAGGAGCAGGGCCTATATTTCGTCGCAGTCTGGATTTATCTTATTGTGAGTAGCCGAAAATTGTAGTACAATTTATAAAAAGAATTAGAATTCGAAAAATAAAAACTTTTCTGCTACCCAAAGTTAACGCAACATTATTTTTGATCTGAAAGATTCAGACGAGATGTCCCGATACCTCTACCCCCTGCGGATGTGCAGTCGAATGAGGAATGTACGGAATATGATTGAAAAAGATGGGAAAGAGGTAGGGATGAGATATATATATATTCGGTCAATAATCATTCCTTTTTAATAAAGTTTAATCATTGACCGACTCAAATCGGTATTTATACATTTGTAATTTCCAACGTTTTTTCTTCATCTTTAAAAATAATAATAATAATAATAATAATAATGAAAAAAAAAACGAGAAAAAAATAGTATTTTGTGTGCGTAGATGTATTGTAACTTAGATAAACCTGTAATAGATTGATGTTTGATAAGGAGTAGAACTATTGAAAATCGTACAGCTTGGTTTAATTCAGAATTCTTTATTTCTCGTAATATGTCGATTATAAAATTTGAACTTTTGTTCTTGAAAAAAATGAAAAAAATGTGTATAAGTCTATTTATATTTGAATGCCTATAATATGTCTTATAGTTTCATTGACACAGTGGCATCATAACATTCGTTAATTAATTATTATAATCTATTCAATAATCTATTGAACGTTTTTCAATCCTTGGGATTCATTCGCATTCCGTTTAATTAATTAATTAATTAATTATTGCTAGAATAAGGTGAACCGGGTGAACCTAAGGGTAAACGGTGCGCTTTGTTACCTGTAGAACATTTCATTATTACGCTCTTCTTAGTTCTATATTTTTCCGCCTAGTGGCGCCACTAGCATGAACTGACCTATGACAACTAGTCCTTGCCCCTCCCGTTCCTCGCGCACTGGGTCAAGGCCGTTGAAGGCCGTCAAGGGTGGGGATGTGGAAACAAACCGGTCTAACCGGTTTAACAAACCGGTTTGACCACTTTCGTTTTCGCTGTCTCTTTCGCTCTTCAGAGCATTCCAGAGTTCAGTGGCCTTCGTGGCGCCGACGAGTAAGCATGTGTGTGGCGTGGCGAGAGGCTCCTGCGACAGGGAGAAATTTAAGCGGCAAATTAAATAAAACCTGTGAGGAAAATACGATGGACAATTAATACGCTGCGTCGTTACGCGTTCGAGGAGATTTACAGTCCAAAGAGAGTTATACCAACGAAAGAACGATGGATATAAGTGAGTTTAGATTATTTCAGTCACTATTTTATCATAACCGTGAATAATCTATCCTGACCCGCGAATAACTGTCTGAAAATCTGAATTTCTTACGAACATAACCTCTTGGACCTATTTTAAACACAATTCAAATGAGCGAGGGAGTTTCCATGTAGTATAACCTCACAATAATAATCACCCTATCGTATTAACAATCGTATGGTTCCATGTTCCTCATACTGTAGTATCGTTTGCTCTACGAGCATATTTTGCGCCTCAGAGGTTAAACTAATTCCTCGTGTTATTTTTAGTTTTCCAAATGTTTTCTGGAAGAAAACTTGTTCCCTGATTTATTCTTTCATTCGATTTTCTGACAGCGTTATCGATCAACGGATATGAACAAGCATCGCAGATAATTGAGAAGCATAGAACCTGCATACCACTTGGTCGGAGATGGATGCTACCTAAAACTATCCAGCTAGTCCTGGATTAAGAGTCAACCAACACAATGGTAAGCTTCATATCATGTCAGCCAAAGATCCTGTGTAACTATAAATGTATATCGATAGAACAACCAATACAGAAACGCATTTATCTAGCGATACTCCGCATCTGATGCTCACCTTGTATCTTCAGCTGACTATGGGTACTCCTGGCTTGCCTCTATCATCACTGTACACCGGATACTCTCATGGCATCTTGGTTCTACTCAGCTGCGAGGGAAACTGTACTGATGCGACAATAATATACCCCAAGCCAACATATTGACGTGATTCGTGTCATACTTGGAAATCTTATTATAGGGTAAGTCTCGGAGAGACTGATCATTCAATTCTTTGAAGTAATTATAACTTGTTTCCTTTTCACAAAAAACTTGAATCTTTCTGTTGTACTGACAACAGTAGAAAAAAAATTGAGGAATCTATAGAAAATATGTTTACTTTACTTGTCTATAGACTTACCTCATGGTAGAGAAATATTTGGAGAATAAGAATCGAAATTTAAAGGCTTAAAAATAAATACAAGAGTGGATTACTGTAGAATTAATTAGGCATCACATTTATTTTTTAAATATGGAACATAATCCGATATTGGTTGTAAATTACTTTCGAGTCCCAATTGTAAGGATTGAGTAACAATTGAAAGATCGAAAAATCTATTCATGCATGCACTATTGATACTAGCTTATCGACTTTCTTGATTCTGTTGAAAATAGTTTGAAGTTTATATTACGTTTGAAAATGGTTTAGACAGGCTTACAAAAATAATCATAAGAAATATATTATAATAAATTTCATACAGATTAGCAACGATATTACCGGCCATGAGTCAGATGTATGATCACAATTAAAAACTCTTTGGTACTTGGTTGAGAATGTTTGCTTGAAAAACACATTTAGTTAATTTATTCCGTGTACCGTATGCTTATCTAGTTTTTATCTTCACAGGTGTTGTTCATCGAGGGAAACGAGGTCCTGCCCATCTTCCACAAAACTTCTACGAAATTCTTCAAAACAGCGATTCACACCAGGCAGTGGAGCAATTCAAGCACCGAGGGAATGACCACAAGACAACTCTGCACTGCAAAGTGTTGATAAAGTAGCATAAGCATATAGTTTTAGGCTGTGTTGTATCGAGTTCGTAATTAGAATCCCTTTGGGATCAGTTTTAGTGAAATCTCGCATCTCGTCTAGTAATCAATTCCATTAGAAACGTTGTACATTAAACAAGCTAAGCTGGTTGCCACTAATTTTGAGTCAGCAGACTCTTGGACATAGTATATGTGTGATAAATAATGAGACCTAATTTTAATATTATCTACGATTAGTGACAACCACAAGCATTATTGCCATAGCATCTTGCCGTATCCCATTAAAAACATATCAGATAATAATTTAGATTCATGAATAACTTTAAACCAGGCGTTTGCGTAACTTAGGGAAATTGCTGTACAGGTGAAGAGACATGAACACATGCTGTTGGTTCTCCATCATGGTAACGTTTTTTTTTAGTAGCCTAAATATTAGCAATTAGCAAACCTTTGTATGTTTCGCTAGTCTTTTCGTTTCTTTATATCTCGACAAATTTAAATAACAAATACGTGATGCAAGAGAGAACTATTACATACCTATCATTTGTAGAAGCTATGAGTAGTAACAGAAAAACTATCTACTGTACAGCAAGCTATACTTGACTAATTCATACAGTGATATTATATTCGTACAAGGAAAATACTTGTGATATCACAGAATAGATGAGAATTCGTGATGTTATATTATTAACAATATGTTATTTCAGTCATTACCGTATGAAATATTCGTAAGATCTATGTGAAGTATACCTCACTCTTATGTAAAATTGTCCTTTATGAATAGAAAGTAGATAATCTAGAGATCCATGAATTAAAGAGTCTCATTCATTAGTATCTTTTGAGAACAACTATATTTATAAAGTTATGAATTATTTTACTTTTCACTTGGCGAAATTACGCCGTCGAAGTATTATTGTTAACGAAAACCATGATAAAAATAATGACTCTGTTCTCTATTCGTAAGACGGTCTGAAAAATAAAAATAAACAGCTCGCTGTTCTTGACTAGACCAATATAGAAATTTCATGCTTCAAACATTGCACTTGACATCCTGTAAAATATACCCTCGTATGTATATAACGATTAGTTTGAAGTATAATAATAGTTTTACTGAAGCCTAATTATAGTTTTAACTAATCTCCGAACTTGAAAAGTGTCAAGTATGTAGTTTTCAGTGATATACGTAATATATTATACGTATTCACGATCGCATCTACAATTTTCCAATCAAATATTCAGTGTTGTAAAAATTGTAAGTCAATTTTTTTTCAAGTGGAGTTTATTACTTTTAAATAATTATTTTATAATTAGTTGAAATAACTTTACTTTATAATTCGTTTTAATAGCTTTACTTTATAATTCGTTTTGATAGCTGTACTTTATAATTCGTTTTAATAGCTTCACTTTATAATTCGTTTTAATAGCTTCACTTTATAATTCGTTTTAATAGCTTTACTTTATAATAAAATAAATATCAAACTAAATTTTAACATTTTAATTTATAAGGTGTGGTTATTGTATGGGAATCATGTTATATAAGAAACATAATTTCTCTGTTCAGAGATGATAATTATTAATTCAAATGATAATTGAATGCCATCCCTAGCAAAGGATTGCAGTGATGCCTTTTATTTTAAAGATACCACGAAATGATTTTCAATGTATTTCGATCTTGCGAATCCAATTTTAATGAGATTATAATTCATCGCGCCGTAATGCATGCAACCCGCGGATCATTTCATTAATGGGCTCATTCGAGTTTCATAGTTTTCCGCTCAGTGGCGCTACCAGCGTGAACTGACCTACGACAACAGCGTCCCCGCCATTCTCGCTGCACCCCCCACTGCTCAAGGCCGTTCAAGGCCGTCAAGGGAGGGGTGCAGACGCAAACCGGCTTCAGTAAATTTTCAGTGTCCCTCGTGGCGTCAACGGGAGAACAGGGGAAAGACTTGCGCGGCAAATTAAAGTCACATTTCGAAGCGTTATTAATTATTTAAGTGTTTTCGCGGTGAAATTACGTTGTTGAAGTATTGTTTTTAACGAAAATCATGATGAAAGCAATAATTGTATTCTTTATTCGTATCGCGGTGGGATAAATAAGATAAATAGCTCATAGAATATGTATATGTATTATCGCGGAAAAGATTAGTTGGAAGTTTAATCATAGTTTTAGTATAGCCTAGTTATAAATTTCCTCTACTATAAGAATGGAATTATCATCCTTGCCGTATCCCATCCGAAAAATATCGGATAATAATTTCAATTCATAGCAATAATTTCAAACCAGGCGTTCGCATAATTTATTAGAGAAAATTGCTGTACAGATCAAGAAACGTAAAAAAAAAGGGTGTAGGTATTCCAACATAGGAACGTTTTTTTCAGTAGACTAATAAATTAGCGAACCCACGTATGTTTCATTAGTTTTATCGATTGTTTATATCTTTATAAATTTGAAGAACAAATACAGCGTGGCACTGTGATGCAATAGATTATTATTACGTATCATTTGTAGAAACTATAAGTAGTAATAGATGAACTCTCCGCAGTACAGCAAGCTATGCTTGATTAGTTCATACGGTAATATTATAGTCGCGCAAGGAAAAGACTTGTGATTACAGAATAGATGAGAATTCGGGATGATACATTATTAACAATGATATGTTCTTTCGCATATATTATGTTGTATTCAGCCTCTGGGTACTGACCTGGTCTTAATGTCCTTTATTAGTTTGAACTCGTTGGATAATAGAAAACTAGTAGAGATTGGAATAGATGCGGATTACCCACTACCGTATGAAATATTCGCCATATCTATGCAGGTGACGGCGCATAATACATACATATACGATATACGTTCGTGAAGTATACTTCTCTTCATTGTAAAATTGTCCCTAATGAATGAATTGCAGTTAATTTGCAGACCCAAGAATTAAAGAGTCTCTTTAATATCTTTTGGAAAAAAAATATGTAGATTCATGAACTATCTTATTGTTCTCGCGGCGAAATTACGTTATTGAAGTATTATTGTTAACGAAAACCGTGATGAAAATAATGACTCTGTTCTATTCGTAAGACGGTCTGAAAAATAAAAATAAACAGCTCGCTGTTCTTGACTAGACCAATATAGAAATGATATGCTTCAAACGTTGCACTTGACATTCTGTAAAATATACCCCCGTATGTATATCACGATTAGTTTGAAGTATAATAATAGTTTTACTAAAGCCTAATTATAGTTTTAACTAATCTCCGAACTTGAAAAGTGTCAAGTATGTAGTTTTCAGTGATATACGTAATATATTATACGTATTCACGATCGCATCTACAATTTTCCAATCAAATATTCAGTGTTGTAAAAATTGTAAGTCAATTTTTTTTCAAGTGGAGTTTATTACTTTTAAATAACTATTTTATAATTCGTTTCAATAGCTTCACTTTATAAGCAGTTTTGATGGCTTTACTTTATAATTAGTTTTAATAGCTTGACTTTATAATTAGGTTTAATAACTTCATTTTATAATTAGTTCCAATAGCTTTACTTTATAATTAGTTTTAATAACTTTACTTCATAATTACTTCAAATTACTTTGCTTTATACTTACTTTAAATAACTCTGCTTCATAATTACGCTGAACAACTTTACTTTATAATTACTTTTACTAATTGAATCGAGTTTAATTACACATTACCAAAGTAATGGGTAATTAAATAAGTAATTTCATTACAAACAGACGTCGTAAATACAGATCTTCCATCCCATTCTAGACATTTCCCTTTAGCA
Organism: Tenthredo livida; assembly: GCA_963992785.1. Classification (NCBI taxonomy): domain Eukaryota; kingdom Metazoa; phylum Arthropoda; class Insecta; order Hymenoptera; family Tenthredinidae; genus Tenthredo; species Tenthredo livida. The sequence continues at coordinate 11,616,954 of OZ023073.1, forward strand.
AATTATAACGACTCTAGGTATTATTGCATAATTCAGCCAACTTAATCAATTCCCTCGACTAATTGCTACAGACTTATATATTTTTAAGGACCAATTGAAAATTGTACATAACTGTCCACGTAGGTATGTTAATATTGCTTGTATGGATGGCTTCAATCATAAATGTTGATAATAAACTTGATTTATGATTAATCATTTGCTGCATATTTTTTTCTCCTATCCCCTATCCAACTCCTAATCCAGGCGCATCAATTTAGGAGCTAAATTGAATTCAAAATGAATTCAAATCGAAAATATCAGTCAAAAATTAGGTATGAACGGCCAGAATTTTAGGACTGAATTTTCTGGCAGTTGATACCTTTTTTTTAAGGAGTCAATTTTCTGGCACTTGATACATCAAGGTGTCAAAAACGACTCCTTGAAAACGGTATCAACTGCCAGAAAATTCACTCCTTAAAAAAGGTATCAACTGCCAGAATTTTCGGAGTGAATTTTCTGGCAGTTGATACCTTTTTTAAGGAGTGAATTTTCTGGCAGTTGATACCGTTTTCAAGGAGTCGTTTTTGACACCTTGATGTATCAAGTGCCAGAAAATTGACTCCTTAAAAAAAAGGTATCAACTGCCAGAAAATCGACTCCTTAAATAAAGTATCAACTGCCAGAAAATCGATAGGTACCTGCAGCTCTAAATGCCTACGTTTCCCCTGGAACCGAGTTCAACCAATCAGGAGCGAGAGTCGAGACGAAAATAGGCAATTTCTCTTCAATTCTTATTCCTGATTGGCTGAGACTCTGCCCCAGGGGAAATTTAGGCAATGAGAGCTCCAGGTACCTATCGATTTTCTGGCAGTTGATACTTTATTTAAGGAGTCGATTTTCTGGCAGTTGATACCTTTTTTTTAAGGAGTCAATTTTCTGGCACTTGATACATCATGGTGTCAAAAACGACTCCTTGAAAACGGTATCAACTGCCAGAAAATTCACTCCTTAAAAAAGGTATCAACTGCCAGAAAATTCACTCCGAAAATTCTGGCAGTTGATACCTTTTTTAAGGAGTGAATTTTCTGGCAGTTGATACCGTTTTCAAGGAGTCGTTTTTGACACCTTGATGTATCAAGTGCCAGAAAATTGACTCCTTAAAAAAAAGGTATCAACTGCCAGAAAATTGACTCCTTAAAAAAAAGGTATCAACTGCCAGAAAATTGACTCCTTAAAAAAAGGTATCAACTGCCAGAAAATTCACTCCTAAAATTCTGCCAGTTGATACCTAATTTTTAGTATAGGCAAGGAAAGGACAGGGGGAAATGATTCAACGATTGATTATTTACAATTTCAAGAGATATTTATTCAAGAATGTGCTAATATACTATAATGATACATGTTTATTGCATAAACAATCTTATTATTACATAAATAATGGCAGTGTTGCGAGTCACTAATTACATTTTTGATGAAACTACTCATTTAATTACCCATTACTTTGGTAATGTGTAATTAAACTCGATTCAACTAGTAAAAGTAATTATAAAGTAAAGTTATTCAGCGTAATTCTAAAGTAGAGTTATTTAAAGTAAGTATAAAGCAAAGTTATTTCAACTAATTATAAAATAAAGCTATTAAAACGAATTATAAAGTGAAGCCATTAAAGCGAATTATAAAGTGAAGCTATTAAAACGAATTATAAAGTAAAGATATTAAAACTAATTATAAAGTGAAGCTATTTCAACTAATCATAAAATAGTTATTTAAAAGTAATAAACTTCACTTGAAAAAAAATTGACTTACAATTTTCACAACACTGAATATTTGATTGGACAAATTGTAGATGTGATCGTAATATGTATAATCTATCACGTATATCACTGAAAACTACATATTTGGCACTTCTTAAGTTCCGAGATTAGCTAGAACTATAATCAGGAAATAATAAAACTAGTATTATACTCTAAACTAATCGTTGCGACGATAATACATGCATATACGTACGAAGGTATATTTTACAGAATGCCAAGTACAATGTTTGTAGCAGATAGTATTTATATCGGTCTTGTTGAGAACAGCGAGCTGTTTATTTTTATTTTTCAGACCACCATACGAATAGAGAACAGAGTCATTATTCTCACCATGGTTTTCGTTAACGATAATACTTTAACAACGTCATTTCGCCACGAGAACAGTAGAATAATTCATTACTCTATGAATATAGTTGTTCTCAATAGATACTAATGAGAGTATCCAATTCGTGGATCTCTGAATTGTCAACTCTCTATCCATTGAGGACAATTTCACAAAGGAGTGAAGTATATTCACGTACGTATATCGTATATGCATGTATTACGCGCAGTTACCTGCATAGATATTGCGAATATTTCATACGGTAATGGCTAATCCAACTATTGCAATGTCTACTGCTCTCCTCTTTCAAGTACAATGAAGTTATTAGGCTAGTAAAAAATATTATTGGCCGAGATATTCAGAAATGTTTCAACTATTAAATTATATCAATATCATATCATAATCTATTACAAATTCTCATCTCTTCTGTAATATTACAAGTTTTTTCCTCGTTTGATTATAACATTACCATATGAACTTGTCAGGTATAGCGTGCTGTATAATCACGAGTGAATATATAGTAACGCTTATAGTTTCTACAATCAATTTGGAATAATCTGGTCCAATCTAATTAGACAAGATTAGACATTAAAAACTGATTCCAAAGGAACTGTAATTGCGAACTCAGCCTAAAACTATACTCCTATGCTACTTTATAAACAATAATAGCCATTTGAAGCCATTAGTCCCCATCAATAATAGCCATTCCCCTGGTATTTGGACTGCTCCACTGTTTGGCGTTAATCGTTGTAATGAAGAATGTTGAAGAGGTTTTCTTGTAGATAGGCAGGACTATGTTTTTTCCCCTCCACGAACAACCCCTGTGAAAATAAAAACTAGATTAATATATGTCACATGGGATAAATCAACTCAATGTATTGTAACGTAACAGGCAGGTAGGCCTGATCGTTTACATTCAAACAGTCAGCTGTTACGATTTAGCCAATCAACGGCAGGCAATCCGATGAGAGTCTAGAAGATTCGACACAACAGCATGAGTTTGGGTGACGTCACGACGCGTATATAAGTCGGGTCGTTACTCAGCTCGGGAGCAATCGTAGGCAAAGCGCCAGGTTGACTCACTGCTTATTAAACACACTCTTCGAACGAGCAATCTCGAGCAAAGCGCTGAGTTGACTCAACAACTATAATTCTCATCAGACGCTAAAGGCATAGCGCCTAGCGATCTGCCTAGCCAAAATATCTTAGTTATATTAGAAAATTCAGAATCCTTTATATTTCTATTTAATTTCTTATTATACCAATATTCACTTATTCAAATCATAAATAATTAATATATCATACAAAAGAAATCATTGCATAAAGTCGTGAGACACAGAGCTCACGCATACCGAGATACGATTACTCAAAATTAGTAGATAGTTCTTGTAAATAGTTCATACATGATTGCAATCCGTAGATTTTAAGTTATACAATAAATACTCTTATGTTTATTCTCATATGCTCTGATTTGATGCTGCTTCCCTAGTCCGCCATTTCCCGGTCATGGTTAACTATTTATTTAGCTAGGAATACGGCTGCGAGCGCCTTGCGTTCAAGGTCCGTGATCAGGTTGGGATACGGCTGCGTGCACTCAGTGCACAAGGTCCGGTGATAGACTAGGATACGGCTGCGTGCACTTTGTGCACAAGGTCCGTGCAACGGGGAGACGGCTGCGAACGCACGGCGTTCAAGGTCCGTAATTAGGCATATTAACAACAAATGAGATAGAGAGGTCCCGAAAATCATAACGAGTAAAGAACTCACGATAACTGTCAGTTTCGCGTAGCCGCTAAACTGCCGTAAAGTTACATTTGGCGCCCAACGTGGGGTTTCTCTATTCAAAATTTCGTTAAAATCTTTGCATTTAAAACTTAGAGTCATTTATTTAATTAACTTAACTTCTTTTGCGTTTCAATCAACTAACTTTCTTCACAAGTAGAGTCTATCTTGCGGATTATGTCAAAATCCAATGTCACGACCAGGAAATGGCAGATAAGGGAACCGGCATTAATCTAATAGTAGATTAGGGATTAGGGGGCAACAAGTTGCCTAGGTAAGAATAAAAAAAAAATACACGTCAAATAACGTAAAATTTAATTTTATTAGAAAAATGTCGTCCGAAGATATCGACAGTGGCATTTCAAAAACAGAGTGGTCAAACGTTACATCGTGTCTAGAAAAATTTAATAAAAAATTAGAAAATGACTTAGAATTGATGGAACAAAGGGAACAAAAAAATAAGTCAGATATCGAAAAAATAGATCAAGACCAAACGCTTAGTTTTAGGGAAAAGCTTGAAGCAAAATCTCTAGTATACAAAAAACAATTAGAAGCATTAAAAACCAAAACGAATAAAGTAGACGAAAAATTCGAGTCTCGTGATGTTGTTATAATAACGGAAACAGTAGAAGTCGCGAAAAAGATTGACAGGCCAGAGCCAGATGAAAGTCAACAAACCGAATTCGAAAATCACAACAAAGAGCAGGTAGAATTTAAAGACCAGAATATCGTGCTGAGTGACGAAAACAACAACACTTGTCAAAAACAAGTGAACACTCACGAAACCGTTCCAAGAGACAACGAATTTTTCGAACACTTTATTCAAAAAGAAAATAAAAATATAAACGGAAGTCAGCTAGCTAGCATAGAAAATGTAAATAATGTAAATAGTATAAATAAATTAGGTTTAGGTCATATTAATAGTTTAATTCTAAGGAAAGGATCAGTCGTAATTAACGTTAATCCGATTAGTCCATTAATCGGATTAAAACAAAACAGTCCACCAGATTTAAAATTGAAATTGTTCAAAATCGACTTAAACAACAATATTGATAGATATGATTTAGATAAGACTGTGATTAATCCGGATAATTCGCTAACCGAATTAAGTGAAAATAGTGCACTAGAGTTTACACAGCAAAACTTTAAAACAGATGATATAAGTAGTCTAAATTCAGAAAAGGGATTAAGTAAGATTATAAGTAATCCGATTAATCCATTAAACGGATCAGACCATATTAATTCACCGATTTCAACACAGAAAATCCTTAAAATCGATTTAGATGCGAATTGTATAGACATAGCAGAAACGCAATTAGATTTCGGATATGATCAAAACTATAACAATATTTCACGTCACAACACTTCATATAGTAATTCGGTCGATAACAATAAAAATCTGAACCGCACAACACTTCACTTCCCGTGCACCAATCAGATGAAGACTCCCAGCCGGATGAGACCTGAAAAAGAAAAAGAAAACAAATTAATAAATTCAATATTAATTTGGACGATACCGGACATAACAAAAATACTTGATCTGACGGATGGGATTAAAATAGTTGCGGGTTATTTATATGATAATCCTATTATTAATGGATTAATCCCATCAAAGAGGCAATACCATGTGGAGCCAGGGGGCATCGCACGCGCTGCAACCATCCCGAGTGCAGGGGGCACTAGAAATGCATACGACGACTACATAGTTCCATCAGCGGCGATCCATTCGGTCCCTCGAGGCATCAGCTGTTGTGCTGACGACAACAGAGACGTGGATCTGGAAACAGAGATAGACCACGATATCAACAACAACATAGACGGTATACAATGGCTATTGAATGGCAAGAAAGAAGAGAGCGACTCACCTGAGTGTCGACTTGCTGACATGCAATTTGCAACACCATGGTCGATCGCAGAAATGAGAATACTTGGCACATCCAATAATGCACATAAACCCTAACGGCACTGCACTGTATTGCACCGCATCACCAACAAGAAACCACCACCGAAACAAACAACGAGTCGATCATCAGCCCATCTACGATGCTACCATCCGAAGAGCCGATGATCGAAGGGGGCAATGTAACGTAACAGGCAGGTAGGCCTGATCGTTTACATTCAAACAGTCAGCTGTTACGATTTAGCCAATCAACGGCAGGCAATCCGATGAGAGTCTAGAAGATTCGACACAACAGCATGAGTTTGGGTGACGTCACGACGCGTATATAAGTCGGGTCGTTACTCAGCTCGGGAGCAATCGTAGGCAAAGCGCCAGGTTGACTCACTGCTTATTAAACACACTCTTCGAACGAGCAATCTCGAGCAAAGCGCTGAGTTGACTCAACAACTATAATTCTCATCAGACGCTAAAGGCATAGCGCCTAGCGATCTGCCTAGCCAAAATATCTTAGTTATATTAGAAAATTCAGAATCCTTTATATTTCTATTTAATTTCTTATTATACCAATATTCACTTATTCAAATCATAAATAATTAATATATCATACAAAAGAAATCATTGCATAAAGTCGTGAGACACAGAGCTCACGCATACCGAGATACGATTACTCAAAATTAGTAGATAGTTCTTGTAAATAGTTCATACATGATTGCAATCCGTAGATTTTAAGTTATACAATAAATACTCTTATGTTTATTCTCATATGCTCTGATTTGATGCTGCTTCCCTAGTCCGCCATTTCCCGGTCATGGTTAACTATTTATTTAGCTAGGAATACGGCTGCGAGCGCCTTGCGTTCAAGGTCCGTGATCAGGTTGGGATACGGCTGCGTGCACTCAGTGCACAAGGTCCGGTGATAGACTAGGATACGGCTGCGTGCACTTTGTGCACAAGGTCCGTGCAACGGGGAGACGGCTGCGAACGCACGGCGTTCAAGGTCCGTAATTAGGCATATTAACAACAAATGAGATAGAGAGGTCCCGAAAATCATAACGAGTAAAGAACTCACGATAACTGTCAGTTTCGCGTAGCCGCTAAACTGCCGTAAAGTTACAGTATTGTTCAAGCGAACATGCTCAATTAAGAACCAGAGAATGGGACTGTAAAGTAATTTATTACCAATATTGAAGTCTGTTGGATGTTTGAAAAATAAATGTGACGCCTATAATTAATTCTACAGTAATTTATAGCTGTATTTATTTAAAAACCTTCAATCCTTGATCCTCATTATTCAGATATTTCTCTACTACAATGTAAATTTATATTCAAATCAAGTGAACAATTTTCTTGAGATTCATCAAGCTCTAACTACTGTTGTGAATACAAAAGAAAGCTTCGAGTTTGCCATTGAAAAGAAGCAAGTTATAATTGCTTAAAAAAATTGAGTGTTCCTCGTCTTCTGGACTTACCCTTTAATAAGATATCCAAGTATCACACGAATTGCGTCAATATGTTGCCTTTGGGTAGATCCCAGGTGTTTCCCTCGCAGGTGAGTAGAACCAAGTCGCCATGAAAGTATCTGTTGTACATCGAGGACAGAGGTAAGCCAGGGACGTCCATAGCCAGCTGAAGGTATAGGGTGAGCGTCAGATTTGCTTGGTAGAGAAGCTGTGAAACATGGATTTAAAAAGGTGATTTATTTTAGATGTAAAACGGATCAGCGGCAATTTGATTTCAATAACATGAGGCAATTGATGCATTGCAGCCTGTGGCCGCTAGAAGCCAATCAATATCATAGATTAATTACCTTGACGCTAATATCCTCCTTGCCTCTGACAATGGTCCCTCAGATGGGAGGTCAATTAGGAGGATATTCCATTACTGTTGGCTAACTGTTTTCGAATAGTTGAAAAGGCATATGGGACTGGTGATTTGGCACATCATCTATCCAGGTCTGATTTCCTCTCCCCAATTCTGAAACGCGGGGATATTGTTGAGATTAAGACAAACGTTGTTGGATTCAGAGATAGATACTGTCAGAGTATCGCTAGATAAATGCGTTTCAGTCTTGATTGTGTTGTCGATATACATTTATAGTTATACAGGGTCTGTGGCTGATATAATATCAAGCTTACCACTGTGTTGGTTGACCATTAATCCCTAACCAGCCAGATAGTGTTGGCTGGCGTCCATCTCCGACCAATTGGCACGTAGGATCCATGCATCTCAAGTACATGCAACACTTATTCAGATCTCCGTCGACCGACAATGCTGTCAAAGTATGGAAGACAAGAATAAATCGGGGATCAAGCATTCTCCAGGAAAACATTTGTATACTCAAAATAACACTAATAACATTAGTTCAGCCTCGGAGTGGCAAAATATGCTCGTAAAGCAAACGATTGAAGAGGAGAAACTCGGAATTATATGATTGCTAATATGACAGGATGATAATTAATTATCGCGAGGTTATCAATGAATCTCCCTTACCTAGTATATTCGTATTAAAAATAGATCGGAGAGGTTATGTTCGCAAGAAATGTAGGTTTTCACAGAGTTATTCGCAGGTAGGGATAGAATATACTTGAAAATGAACGATTCCCTACTTCCCTGAATAATAATCAAAGGCCTCCAATCGTCACGTACTTCGCTGATTGAAATACGCGACACTTTATAATACGCGAAAATTCATAATTATTTATGGTTATGGTAAAATGGTGATCGGAATATTAAAAACTTACGCCTCCTCAACTCGTAACGACGCGGCGTACCTCTTGTCAAGCATTTTCTCGCACGTCGGTTAACTCGGCGCGTAAGTTTTCCCAAGAACGTCTACTACGTCATAAACCTGTTCACTCGTCGGCGCCACGAAGGCCACTGAACCGGTTAGACCGGTTTGCTTGGGCTCCCCATCCTTGACGGCCTTGAGTGGGGCGAGAGGGGCAAGGACGCCGTTGAGTAGGTCAGTTTACGCCAGTGACGCCACCGGGTGACAAACTACGGAACTAAGATGAGCAGAATATATAATGATCCGCGGGTTGCGTGTAATAGGGCGCAGCATTCGTCCCTTAGGCTTACCCTATTCTAAATGTAGTGTATATTTAAATTTTTATTTAATTAGTAAAAGTAATTATCAAGTAAAGTTATTTAAAAGTAATAAACTTTATTTAGTTACCTATTACTTTGGTAATGTGTGATGAAACATGTCGTTCTTGTAACTTCTAGCCTAGCATATGATAAAGCGTAACATTTGCATTGCAGTAAAAATGGCTCAAAATCCGGTTGAAATAGGCCCTTGAAATAAAACTATCCGTATACCCAATATTCAAGTGTTATTTTTAGCTTATAAACAATATACAATTAATTTATAACATATATGTTATAGTTATAATATATATTCATTATTCATGATTATAATACATAAATTATAATAATACATTTAGAAAAACCAATTACTAATATCATATATTCTAAGGAACGACAAAAAATATATAAAATCAGAACGTTTATATGCTAAAAAGAAAAAAAAAACAGGACATGAGAAAAATAATTTGGATTCTATTTATGTAATATTCATACGATTAAGGCTTGATTCTGTAAATAAATTCAAAATTAATAAAAATCTTCTTCGGTTGCCTTATTCGTATTGGTTTGGTTCTTTATTTGTTCTTGATTATTGTATAAGTCTGCAACTTGTTGTGCAGACGTTGCATCCTCGCAATTTTTATCTTCCCGTATTCGGATGAACCGTGGAAATCGCAGAGATATTCCTTTCTCTGGATCAATCTGCAAAGAATAATAAAACATATCAGCTTATTTGCACTCGAAAAACGTCGATTAGATAAGATGAACGTAAATTGGCTTCAAGAAATCGAAATGAAAGTTACGAAATTCTTGAAAAACAATGACTATAAAATGTTCTAAACTACTTCAACTCACAATTCCGGCTGCTGCCCTATGTACCGGTGAAAGGGAGAGATCTGCACATTTAATTTCCCAAACTTGAGCAGGCTCAAACCAATGATCAGGTTCATGGCTTCCATCATAACGGTAGTAAGACTTTGGGTTTGGGACTACATGGTCTTTTAGAAATTCCGTGTGCTTCTGAAGAGCTTCGTCACTGAAGCCAGTGCCAATCTGTAAGAAGTATTTCACAGTAAGCATAGTTCGAAATGAAATGTGGAAAAAGTAATGGATTTCGTGGCTTGTTCAATGACTTTATTGAAGTATGTACCTTGCAGATACTCTGATACTCTTCATTCTCTTGGTCATAGCAAGCTAACAAGAATCCTCCATAGGTACCAGTCCTTTTTCCCTTTCCAATGTAGCCACCGATCACAACTACGTCCAGCGTATCACCAACCCCTTCTAGATAATCTTTTTTCAATTTCAACCAGTTCCGAGATCGTTTCGCTATCTCATACGTCGCGTCTTTCTCTAATGTCTTTACCATGAGACCCTCGCAGTTTCCTGTGTGGAATTGTGAAGAAAATTGAAATCACCTTTAGTGATAAAGATAATGGTTTAGTGATAAACACAGCCAATAAATAATTAAACAGTAAAACCAGAGATTGAGGATGTCTAATAAAATTTTAGCTTCACCTTTGACGGATACATCGAGGAATTCTTGGACCTCTTCCATAGTAGATGTGTCCAAACTTGTAGCGAATTGCCATTCTCCCTCAACTTCTTTGAAATGTTCCTTCAGCAATTCCCGACGTTTTAAGAACGGTTTTTTCACCAGAGCTTCTCCGTTCAAATAGAGTAGATCGAACATGTAGATACAGACTTGTACCTTAATATCAGCTTCGTTTGCATCCTAGAAAGAATAATTTTTTGTAAAGTAAAAGGGCAGATCAGAAAGCCTTAAATTTCACGATCAAACTTCCTCTGAATCTGAAAATTACCTTTCGTTTTCTTGTGCTCAGCACTTGGAATGGAAGGATTTGTTTTTTCTCTCTATCCCAAGCAACAGCCTCGCAATCCAATACGCAGCTTTTAACACTATCATTACGTGTGTTTTTCAGCCTTGCAATAACGTCTGGATATTTGGAAGTATTGTTTTCTTGATTTCTGCTGAAAATCGACACAGCATCATCCTCAGCTATGTGGATCTAAGACAGAAAAATTTAGTTCATTACCCACCATCATTATAAAGAAAATAATAAAAACTCGCACCACACACTCTCTAACAGATCAAAATCGCAAAAACTGTTCCCCAAGAAACCTACCTGTGCTCTTTCTCCATCGTATTTCCATTCGCATGTAAATTTCAGTCCATCAAACCGCGTCAGGACTTCGTGAACCCCCTTCGTCGGATGAGCTAACATAGGCTTGAGAGGAATGCCAGGAGTGAGTTTGCACTTATCTGGCAATTCACTAATGCCTTCTTTGAGTAGAATGGGAATGATTAGATCATAATTTGGGCATTCGCTGTAAAAAATATGCAAGGATGAATACAGAGAGCTGTTTTTTATCGACCAAAACGATAAACTATCCATTTACCAATATGTAGTTTTGAGAATCAGAGCATTCTCGTCGTAAACTTTCTTGAAAGATTCCTGGGATACTTTTTCACTAGCATTTAATATTTCTGGAGGATAATCCTGACCGGGTGGAGTCATAGTACAAGCCAGAGCCAAAGCCTGTAAATTAAAATCACAGTACAGACAGTCTTTCATACAAAAAAACGCTGAATTACTATTTATTATATCTACCTGTAGAACCGACTGCTCTGCGAGTCCTATTCTCAATTTCCCAGCCAAAGAACGTATGAAGTAACGTGCCTCAGAGAAGCGACATGCCACAAAAAGAGCTTGAATTTTATCGACCTTCTTTGTCATCGACTGTGGAAAGATAATGATTAAAATTAGCAAAGATATTTGTAATTCAGCTAGTAATAATCAAGGTATAAGATTGTGTTATTTACAGCCTGCCCGGTCATCTGCGCAATTTCTTTGAGTTTGATGAAAACATTGGAAACAGTAAGTGGTGCAGGTTGAAACATCATTCTTTGATTAGATCGGCTCTCTTCAGCTACGATACCCAAATCCCCGACTTCTTGGGCGTCTGTCTTAATTTGCGCTACAGTTCTGCCTGTGCATTGCGCAATTGCTCTCATCAGCGTGGTTTCAGCTATTCCTAACTCGATTCCTATTCAATCATGACAAAGATTAGTTCATTTGGAATGGAAAATAGACAAATAATGGGCTTGATGCAAATCAAGAGAAGATTTATTCTCTGAATAGTAATCATAAATCAGATCCAAAAACCGAATATGAGTATTGAGATACACGATTTGAGTAAGGAAAACCAGAATGATAGAAAATCGTTCGATTTCAATGATCCCAATCACATTTTTGGTGATCCGTAAAAAGCTAAAAATGCCGACATACCTTCGTAGGCTGGACCAAGTTTATTGAGGCAGAGATAAACGCTAGCCAGTAGATCGTTGGGGCTCAGGACAATAACGGATCTCAAATAATTAGACAGAATTTCGATCATTTTAAGCCTTGCACTTGTACCTTCGATAACTTCCAAGGTCCGAGCCAAGGCGATGTATGGCACCCTGAAAAGTTGGGCAAAAATTGATCACTAGATTGTTTAAAAGCTGATAAACTAATCAGAAAGGATTCAACTGAATAATACAAGAGAATATCATACTTTTCATTCTGTTTCCAACAAGCATCGTCAATTGGATGATACTTGGATATACTTGGATCATAAGAGTGATTCACTGCCTTAGGAGTGCCGCTGCTGCTGTTCTTTTTCTCATCAGATTTCGGACTGCTTTTCTGCTTTGAAGCTGAGGAATGAAAACTCGATAAAAGTTGAATCGCAGAAAGAGAAAAAAAAACAAAGAACAGAAATGTAATCAAAATATAATAAAACTTACTGAAAAAGTTATGAACAGTTTTAGGAGACTTTTTAGTGGCCGGCGAAGCTTTCGGCTTCTTTGACTTGCTCTTTGAACTCTTTACCACTTTTTCTTCCTCCTTTTCAGAGTCAGTATCAGATTTTGAAGCTCTATCATCCTCCGACTGAGATTCTTGCTTTACAGGACTTGCCAGTATCGATTTGACGTCAGGTTTAGCCGGACTATCCGGTAGCTGAGCGATCGGAGAATAGAATGAGACAAAATTAAAAGTGGGAATACTGTATTTCGAAGCCTTTGGGTTACTAAAAATTGATGTGTTACCGGCAAATGAGTATCGTCGTCGCTAGAATCATCGTTGGTGATAATTCTAGATCGTTTTTTATTAGATTTAATAACTTTACTTTTAGAATTGCGATTCCCATTTTTAGTATTGTTTGATTTAGGTGTAATTTTCTTAAAATCTTCAGTCTTAACTTCAGGTTTATTCTCCTTTTCAATTCCGTTAGGTGTTGCTGAAAGTTCATTTTGCTTTTGATCTTTTTTACCCATCGATTTAGATGAGGCAATATTTTTAGTATTTGCCATTTTTAATTTACTCTCTTCTAGTTGCTTTACTATTTCCGGATGCAGTGTACTACCTTTGAAATTAACTGGAGCTGTAATTCAATGGGATATACATTCCAACACGTGTTCAATATCAATGAAAAAAAAAAATCCAAACATCAACCTCATACAAGAAATTTACAAAAGGATAGTAAAGTCAACTAGAAGAAAAAAAAATAAAAAAAAAATGTAAACACAAAACCGACGATGAATATTGTTGTACCTATTTTTCTAAGCTGATTTTTTCCTGACGTCGTTTGCGACGCCGAGGTAGACGCAGCTACATTTACATCAGCACTACTTCTATCTAATTTTTTTGACGGCGGTGAACTAGGAAAATAAATAATTAAATAATTGAATAATATTGATAATAATAACAACGATGATGATAAATTAACAATTATTTTTCACCTCTCAGATTCGTTGCTGTTAGAACTATCCCCTCGTTTTCTTTTAGCAACAGAAGGGCTTTTATCATCCTGGTCGTCTTTATTCTTCGAAGAACTGTTACCGATATGTAACCAATTAAATGAAAACGATTTGTTGTTATAGCAAGGTAATAGTTTGATAATAATTTTTCTTTTATCGACAATTGAGTTACGGTATAAAAATATTTTTGATATATTCATCGCGGTGAACTTGAGCATGTTATAATTTATTTGATAATTATTATTGATGTTTTTTTTTATGTTAAATTATTAAAGCATACCTTGGCTTGGGCTGCTGCGGCTCATTCGTATCGATTTTCGGTACAACTTTCGTAAAAAATGACCTAAAGCAAGAGGGTATTATTAAACAGAGTATCACTGATGTTAGGGATCGGATTTAATACACTATTCATTACTAATCATCTTATTTATCAAATATTTTCTATTAGTTAACTCACGTGATGGACTTTTGCGACATTTTCCCGCCGTTTTATAAACATAACCTTAATTAATACTTGACGCTTTTGAGTTTTCGCTTTACTTTAGCTACTCCACTCTATGACCATGACCATGACCTAACATAACCTAACACAAACATAATTTAACCTAACTTAATCTCAATTGACTATCTATGAATCGATCAATTTTTGATTTTAGCATTACGAAGGAAAATGAGAAGCAAATATTATCGTTTTTTTTTAATCATCATTTATGAATTATGACAGCTTCTTAATCTGATGATGAAGTAGCGGATGTGTGCGTCTATGCTGTGTCTATGCACACAAAGAACAGCGGCTGTGACGTCACAAAGCATCTTACTGTACCACTATTGTGTATAATTTATGAATGAATCATTGATAAAAAGTTGTTTATTGAAGAAATGTAATGAACGTATGTTCTAGAAATATGATAAGATTAAAATAAAGATTAAATTATGACAAATAAATAGGATTTAGAAATTGTACAATGAATAAAAAGAAATTTCACCTTCATTTTCATTATTATATTTCGTATTCTCATGAAATCCAAACACATCTATTTTATTTATCATGGATGAAATAATACACAATAAATATCCGCATTATCCTAGAATAAACAAAATATTTTTCATATTTTTTCTTTTTCTTTCTTTTCAATTATTTTCTCATTGTTGTTTACTTTTCGTTTAATTAATTTTAATCATTATTTGGTCTAAAAAATGTTAATGTTTGTATATTTTTATTCATTTATTTTTTCTCTCTTTCCCATTTTCAAAAGCTTCTCTCAGGATATTTTTTACAAATGTATTTATTTATTTTCATTTTTTTCCTCACTCTCTCTCTCTTTAAATGCAGTGTATCTTGTAATAACAAACAGTCTTAAGCCAATATAATAACTATTATTATTCATTGTTCTGAAAAGATTCTACAAAAGCGGATAAATTAAATTGTTAGTATTGTATCACTTATACAACTTTTTTTTTTCATTTTTATTTTTCATTTTTTTTCTTTAACTAATGTAAGAGATACAACGGGCGATGGGTTTTCACAGCAAGAGAATTAATTGGAATCTAATGTAAATAAAAAAAAAGATTAAATTAAAAAAAAAAAAAAAATTATAACTACTACGATTTTAATACGCTCTTGGTCATAAACGTAATAAACAATGACGGCAAGATACATTTTGCACTCAGCTACTATTCCATATTAATTTTTTCATGTATGTATTCCATATTTTCATTTGATTTTAATTTAAATTTGCTAACATTTTCTTTCCAAGCATCTGTATATTTTTTTTTTTCATTTTCATTTTTTGTTTTTTTTTTTCGTTTTCGTTTTTGTTTTATAGGTATATTATTCATTAATTTACACTTTGCGTACGGTATAATTCAGCGGGCGAAAGATTCTCTCAAACTATTCTTACCCGCAGAATGAAAATATTCGCCATACATTGATTCATCTTTATTTGTTATGAATTTTTTGTATTTTTTTTTTTTTACTCGAAGTGCAAAGACTCTTTGTGACCAAGCCACGATCACCGGTTTAAAAAATTTTGCGGATCATATAATATGTTATTGCCAGAAAGATTAATTTACATGAAAAATAATACCGGTAAGAAATAATGAAAGAATATTTTCGTATTGCGATAGCTAACAAATATAGTAAGACTAAAAAGCAGATTATGTAAAAATGAAATATACGTTGCAATTGAATCTGTGTGAAATATCGTGTGGACAAACGGTTAATAGTATTTTCCTGTATCGTATTTTAAAATAGAAATTTGTAGAAATTACTACAACTAATCAGTTAAGTAGATATTTCCTATAATATTGAATCATAATCGCTGAGTCAGGGCAACGTGTAGCGTACATAAGGAACCTCGACGTCATTCCCATCACTATCATTGCAGCAGAGTTCAAAAACCAGAGCTCGTACATGTGGCTCGAGTTTCTTCTTAGATACTTTCTTCACTACTTCAGACATCGGCAGTCCCATCCTCTCTTGACACTTAGCTTTGGCCATGAAAAAGGAATAGAGCATACAAACTCCCTGCGACAACATTGTCACCTCAAGATTATGCTTTTCCTTAAAGTAGTCCAAGAATTCTTTGAGGGTCAATTCTCCCTTCACTTCAAAACGGTCCCACAGAGTCCACTCTGTGTCGTAGTATTTCAGTTTAGGGGCAGCGATTGGCTCTGAGAATCCAAAGAAAGGCAGAGCAAGATTCACGAATCCATTTTTGTAGATAGACAAGTCGGTCACGCCTCTGGCCAGCTTGATAAGTTCGAAACAAACGAGTCCTGCGACAACTGATGTGGTCGTTGCAATAGCTGGTATAATTTTACCGGCTATTAGTTTGCTTTTGTGTCTATCTGCTTGAGGGATTTTGTAGTTTGCTGCGCGGAGGTTCGATGCCGCGACGATAAAGTCAATATGGAAATTAGTGTCGTCATCCTTCTCAAAATCTTGTGGATGAATAACGAGCCCGGCGTGTCCGTCGGAACTGGCTAGCTCCTCTTGCAGCTGGTTTAGTCTGTCGTGATCCACGTTTCCACTTCCGTTTGAAACCTGAACCTGAGAGTCAGTCTCAGCAATTTTCACACCCGACTTAGGTATGAACTCTGGTACATGAATGGTGGAAACAATGTTGGCTATTTCGTTGCGGTTTCGGTTGAAAGGAATCCCGTAGACTGCAGCCTTCAAGTTTGCAGCTGCAACAACGTAGTCTAAATGCAGAGGGTCGTTTACGTCGAAGGTCAATGGTACCGGGCACCGTTTAGGACCGGACCAGAAAGGCTGGCCGCTAGTAGTGACCTGATCGGGTGGAAAGTTGAATAAAAGTTGCCTTATTTGATTGCTGTATTGTTCTTGCCAGTGGCATCTAGCCCAGGCGATACAATCTGCGAAAGATTTAGGCCTCTCGTCTACCAGAGCAGTTTTAACAGACTCCAATACTTCCAGAGGCTGAACACCGGGCAGCTTTAGAGTTCTCTCAATGAAAAGTGGGTCCGATATGTGCTGAGCCGCGCTCTCAGCAGCCTGTCTGAACAATCCTTCAAAGTTGTCCCTGGCCCATTGTAAAGTGTGTTCGATAGCATTTGGGAAATTCTTCAGGGTGCATATCGGGATGCTTTTCTCAGGCGGATCTTGGGACGAGCTGTAAGACTCGGTCAAGAACGGTACTACTACTTGGGTGTTTCCCTTTGTGCCAAGAGTTCCAGACTCTAGCAAGGGCTTCCGATAGTAAACGCATCTGCGATCCATGTAAATCCGAGCATCGACGTTGTCCAAGGCGTTGGCGACGCCGTCTAAAACTTCGAAGAACTCGTCGTTGTAGGTCTTCTCAGTCTCTGGTCCAACTCTATTCTCGTGAGCAATAACTTTCATATTTGGATTCATGCCGCGGATCACTCTGGCCGCTGTCGAGGCCTTTGATCTCTGTACGTCTGAAGGTCTGAATAAAAATTGACGATTCAAGTTAGATTTCTCGATTAAATCCATGTCTGTGACGGTAAGGCAACCATTTTCAGCGCCTACTCCCATCATGGCAAAATTCTTGAGCAATTCACAACCGATAGCGCCAGCTCCTACGACAAAGTACTTCAAAGCTCCGATTTTTGACTGGAATTTTCTCCCGAATACAGCGACTTGGGAATCGTAGCGAGTTCCGGTGGGGCGGGAATCTTCTTCTGATAATTCTGACCGATCCGCAGGCAGGCATTCAATAGCGTCGAAATACAGCCATTGGAAAATTGGAGAAAACTTGCCCGAACAAGCTTTCATAACTTCCTGAGCAACAACTCCTCCGATAATAGCATCCATGGGATTTAAATCCCCGGCAGAAGTCTTGGCAAATGTTTCGAGCAGCTCGACGTTGATTTCGACCTCGCTTTCCCTCTCCTCTTTCAGAGTTTTAACAAAGCCGATAAATTCCTGCGCATCTTCCTGGTTCCATGGACGAGGAAGGCGGCCTTTCTCAACGATGTATTTCTGCAATGCGCCAAAAGCAAGATGCAGTTGATCTGGGTAATCGAATTTGGCAAAATCTGCTATGACGAATTCCGGCTTCTTAATCGACTCCTTTAAACTCTTGAATTCAATTGTTTTTGGCATTTTGACCTGCGTCACAATACCGCCTCTGATATACTCCGAGTATTCCGAAGTGTCTCCAATGCTGAATGTGTAAGGACCAAGAACCCGGATCTTTTTAGGCTCGCATCCGTTGAGCTCGGTGGTTCCCTGGATTTCCGAAAAAGTAACATAGTCTCCGTCTTCCATACCGTGACGGCTATCGTCAAGGCAGGTAACGACGCCTTCGGTGTCCCTAGAGATGCTAGCTACCATTGCACTGATCGGAGGTTCTCCGTTAGTATCAACGATGGTAAAAGTTTGACCAAAATCGCAGAATACTTGAGAAAATAGGCCGCGTGTTTCCGCAATAATCAACGCTATATCATTGGCGTGGGTTATCTCTGATATACGAAGTTGTTCAACGAGGGATGTATTCGTCAATACTACGACCTTGAACTTTTTAATGTAATCTTCTGACAATGCACCCGCATAGTGACGCGTAGGCACGTAATTATTCAAATCTGATAAACGCTGGCTGCATGCTTCGGCGCGATTTTTACCAACGTCGGACTCGGTGAGGTAGAATTGAGAACCGAGGTCAGATATTTGACAGACTACGTCGTCGTGGAGGGTGACGGACTTTACACCACCAAGGATTACGTTCTTTGCTACTTCTACACCCAAGCCTCCGAGGCCAGATATTAATACGTCGGAAGACGCCATTCGGCGCATGGCATCGTGACCGAGTACGTAAAGTTGACGTGAATAAAGACCCTCGTCGATTTCGGCCGGTGCGCGGGAAGTTGAGCCATTTTTCGCCATGTCTACGATCGCAGTCGGGTTATCGGCTCCTACCGTAGTCGCAGCAACGCGTCGTTTTTTGGCTGGGGGGTCAACGGAACTCTCCACCACCTCAGCACTAGACATCGGACTTTACAAAGGCAGTTTTAATTTGTCTGTCGATTGTTTTCCTCGGCCACTAACGTACTGATTTTCGGATTAAACGCTATACGCGCAACACGTCTCTTCTTCCGGCTCCGCACTGTTCTCCTTCCTTCTCCTTCTCCCTCTCCCCTTCGCCTTCCCCTTCTCTCTCCCTTCTTCCCGAGTTGATTATTTTTTCCTCACTTCTAACAGATCACAGTCACCACTTTTGATAATACGAATTGTTTATTATTCAACGATTCTAACAACGCAAGCTACGAATTAACGACAATAACGGGGTCTTTTGGCCCCGAAAACGCGCACAGGACGAACAACCAACCATGCAAGAATGATTTTTCGTTCTTTCTTCTCTTCTCGGTCACCAATTCGCCCACTGCCTTCTAGATTTTTATACCTATACCTTCGGCAAATGCTGGACAATATTGGGACAGGTGATTCGACAATGACTTGAAAGAATTCAGATCGACGCTGTACTGATTCGACGAGTTCTCCAACAGAAAAGATAGACGATAACCCGGTGTCGCCATCTGTCTATCTTGTCCAATTTTCGCGGAAATCTTAAGTCGGATTTTCATGCGCGCTAAATTGCTGCTGATGCAACATTTTTCTGTAACGCTATTCGATGTTGATCACGTGGTTGCATTGCAGCAGCAGCAGCAGCAATTTACTGCGCATGAATGTCCGGCTGAAGCTTTCGTACATTTTAACATCTGGCGGGAAGCTCGAAAATATTCAAATCTGATTATTAGTCGAACAGAAATTTGATATCATATTTGTAATTTAGAAAGATTATTTAGTTTGTATTTAGTACCTGAAATCGATAGATGAAGAACTGAAAGTGAGAAAATCACAATTCAGGAATCATAAAAGCGATGTAATATCAGAAATATCTATGAAATGTAGAAATATGTAAACTGAAAAATATTTAATATCGTTCTATTATATCACTTTTTGTATTTTAGTTGTTTACATATTATAGTATTACATTGCACTCTGTCTATCGATAATTTTGTCTGATAAAATATAATATGATATATCGGCTAATATTGGTAACTCTGTTGTATACTGTTATTATACGTACGTTTAATTACGTTAATTAAAGCTGAATCCCCTATTAGTTTATTATATTTAATTAGCTGGTACCGGACCAATCAACAATATAATATGTACTCTGTAGGGCGACAAAATTGAAGATATCTCCATAATTAGGTACATAAAACACACTGTGTTTATTATTTAATTAATTAATTAAAATCAATGTTCAAACGCTATAGGTGTAACTATAATATACACATTCTATAATATTATCACCCTCAATGCAATTTTACCTCAAATCAGTTTCTCGAACTGTGCTTATGGGTATATATGTATATTTTGTTAATTTATAGTCTATCCCATCTTCCACGAATAATAAATGAGTAAATAGATAGATAAATAAATAAATAAATAAATGAATAAATATTATACACTGTATTACTAATTCGTCTAACTTGTACTAGTACATATCATATAATCAGGTAAAATATATATTTTCTATTTCTAGTTCCGGCTGTTTTTCGCATTCGTTGATTATCTAATATTCGATATTTAATGCGTAACAGCCAGGGAGGTAGACAGAAAATGAGGATCATCATCATCGAGAGAAACGAGGCTCCCAAAAGCCCTATGTGCTGCATTATTATTAGCTATTTTACTGCCAGCAGACGTAGATATTTCACGTCTTAGTCTCGATTTATTTGAGGAAACGTTGTTCAATATTTGAACTACGTCGTCAGGTTCCGGGGAAGTAAACGGAGATGAGGAACGCGACGTTATTATTGGAAATGCTGAAGTTGGGGCAATAGATTCGGCTGTATTTATTGGTGTCAAAATATTGTTACCCTCTAGAAGGGGTCCACTCATAACTGAATCTGGGCTTCGGGTATAATCGTTCAATGAACTTCCCCTCGGAAGAGCTGCTGCACCGTAGTTTATTAATCTCGGACTTTTTTCTTCCGGTACTGTCGACGTTCTACGCAATCCTGCCGCTTTTCTATTACTGTAAAACGAAAACGAAATAAATAAATAAATAAATAAACCATAGTTTACTATATGTTTTCATTTTTATGATAATTTCTTCCTATTATAGTCTAAGCAGGGTATATATTGAATATTTAAAAGTAATGAAGTACGTCTCGAAGGAGAGTGTTGGAAATTATTCAGCGAAATTTTTCTTATCTTTCGTTTTTAGTCGCTCTAGAAAATCTCTAGAACAGAATTTCGGTTCTTCGAGAGTTAAAATGGAAAAATAAAAGCAGATATTCCCGTGGTAAAAATATTTCGTGAATGAATGAATGATATTTGGTGCCAATTTGTTTTTTTTTTTCATATTCTTCAATATAAAATTTTGAAAATTTGTATTCATATACTTCACGTTGCGTACTTGGTAAAATGGCGTTAATAGTCAAAGATGAGACATCTTACTGGCTAGGTTCAACCGGCGAGGAGTTTTGTTCCGGGCTATCGGTAGCCCCGTTACCGTTGTCCCAAGAATTATTTCTGCGATGATGACTTTTGTCTTTGTACGCCTCTACGATGTTGTTAAAGCTTCCCCCGATCCTCCGCTTGTCCAATTCCTTTAAAACTTTTTCAGGCATTCCGCGAGCGATACTATTGCCGGAAATTACTTCGGCTCCGGCTCCGGCTGCGTCCTTAAAAATGAAAAATCAAACATTTCAAATCCAATAAACTTCCAAAGCATGTCTTATACCTTCGAGGTCGTAAAAGTCGGCTGTTTTGAATCCGAGTTAGGATTTGTCCAGACATTTGCAGGCCTAGAAACATCGTCGCCATTAATAGCGTGCAACATGTCCGCAGAGTAATTAGGTCGGGCCGGAATAATCGGAGAACGACAGCAAACGCTGTATAAGAGATTGAAAAATGAGCATTAAAAAAATGAGACTGAATGATGAACTGGTATCAAAGTAATTGGAAGAAATATGCTGTGTGCAGATTTTATGCACTGGATGCACATTTCTCTTCATATTTCATGAGATTTTCTATGGGGGTGGTAATATATCATTGAAAATAATTGAAAACACTCACGAGTTAACGTCCTCTAATTTTTTAAGAAGTCTTTCATTTTCCCTACAGACTTGTTCCTGGTCACGCATTACTTGTTCCCTAGTGGCGTAAAGCTCCGCATTTTCCCTCCTCAAAGCTTCATTTTCAGTTATATAGTCCCTAACCAGTTGCCCGAGTTCGGGTCCCTCGAGTTCGGCCAATTTGTCAAGATCTACTAGTGGGGGTGTTGGAAGCGGTCGTCTGTCTCCTGGGAATCAAAAAATTTAATTCAAACAGACAAATAGAATGAAAAACGAAAAATGAAAAACGAAAAATGGAAAATGAAAAATGAAAAACGAAAAACGAAAAATGAAAAATGAAAAATGAAAGATATAATTCGTTGAACATATTTACCTTTCGATTCGATGCGCATTGCGTTTTGGGATTCCCCACCTAAATTGAGCGCGACACGTAAGTGGTCGTTTTCAACCTGTAGCGCGCCGACCTCGCGTTTTAAGCTAAGAATTAAAGCTTCTCTTGGATCCTGAGAGAAATGAGAGAAAATATGGGTAGGTATATAGGGATTGAATGAAATTTGTATGAATATGTTGGTTTAAATTTTGAGCACGATCGTTGTAGTTTGAATATCCGCATACAGGTACCGTATGTATAGTATATTCGAAAATATACGTACCATAACAACGATCGGTTTTGTGCGAATCTTTTTAGCACGCGCCGCGTACCGAAGAGTATTTATAGTCTCACTTGCGTTAGACCTCGCCGGAGAAATGCACGCGATCTGTAATTATGGGTGTATGAATAAAATAAAATTGATAAATTATTGCATGGCCATTATCTTCGTAGTTTGTGTATAATTTTTTTTTTTTCTTTTTATATCATCGTAGTTTTACCATAAGCGTAACTCCGTTCCCTGCCAGACTGTCGGCCAAAAGTTTGGTCAGTTTGCTATCTCGGTAAGGAATGTGTCCACTTTTCTTTTTCCCATCGCTCAACGAAGCGATGCAATATCCTGCGAGAATATTTAAAAATTCTCAAAAAATCTCTAGAAGATCAAATGAAAAAAAAAAAGGAATATATCCGAGGGAAATTGGAGACAAAGAAGAAATCGAACGTTTCGCGTACCTGAAACCGTACCGTACCGATAATACATAAAAAATGAAATGAAAGTTATATTCGCTGATTCTACTATAAGGTCAAGTCGTGGCCTAATGTAACCCGTAATTTTGGAGGCTCGTCTCACAAGTAGCTCACAATAATGAATAAATGATTGGATTGGAAAGAGTCGGACTGAAATACTACGTGAATATTGGATCAAGTGTAATTACGGTTGGCCTACAGTGCCCGTCCGACCTATGCATTGAGTATTCCTTAAATTGGCTAATTGACCTGCGCAATTCCGCCACGACTTCGCAATAAGTGAATTATTTGACGAATGAAATAACGACGTACAATTTTAGAACACATTTCTATAATATCGGGAATTTTCGGTTTCATTACTGGGCGACACTCTACGCGTCTATTATTTGTATGTTATGTAGTATATGTGTAACACAGTCGTCGTGCAGGCTTGGAGCTTTCAGCCAGCTCCTCTCAGCAATAAATTTCAGAGGTGGTGGAAACGCTCGAGTAATATTGCAATCCGCGAAAGTGTTCGACATGGGTATTGTTGAGTATGGCACGAATAGGTAGGTAGGGTAGGTATAGGGTTGTTCAAACAATCAGCAATCAGGTCAAGCCAACAATAAGAAGACGGCGACAAAATCACGCGATCGTAGGGAATCGGGAGTTAATGTTAGCCAGCTGTTCGCCTTACGGTTCCAAAATAAACATTATTTCGAATTTATCACGCGAACGAAAGCGAGAATGATGAAAAATTCATCCAGTGACAGTTCGCAGCGTTCTATGGGTCGTAGGATACGAATATTTATAATTAATGGAAATTCTGTCTCGCCGACTTAATTGACTTACTATTATATCTTATACGGAAAATTAAACTCACCCAACACCATCAGACTCTTATTAATGTTGTTCGCTTCCTCCAGCGTCTTTCCCTCGCTCTGTGTCTTCTTTGTCATTTCACTCCCGGCTAGATCCACGAAGTTTATCTTCCCTTGCTTGGAAATGAAGACGCCGTTTTCCATCTAGAAGAAATACCGAATTTGGTGTCTTTCGATTCAGTAACTAATTTATGTGGATCCAAGAATCACTCCCTATCGTCGGCCTTCTTGAAAAAACAATTTTTCCGCATTTCAACTCACCTGCTGTTCCGAAGTAATGTTAACTGTTAGTATGGTGTGACTACGACTTGAATGATCGTTCATGTTGTGAGATCCGACCGACCGATTCCTCATGCCTAAGATTAAGGAAATGCGATTTTTGTCAGCGAGATAAAAGACGATGGAGAGTTTGAATGAGACAGAGAGTTTATTTCAGGTGTGATAGTAAGTACCTTCTTCTAAAACGGCTAATAAATCATCAAGTTCTTGGCATTCGACTGTGAAAAGATTCTCGACGAAGAAACCACGGATTTTTTTGCTCCATCTTACCGCCAAAGGTTTTCTACTACTTCCAGGATTCAGGAGATCGATTACCTGTGGCGGAGATTTAAAATTCAGCTTTTCGAATCTGGAGCTTTTCAGATTAGGTATATAAGTTTAAGAAACTGTAGGTCAGACCTTCTCGTTGTAGATTTCGAGGAAAGATGCCCTCAGGACGAAATTGCAATCCTCTCTTTCTTGAAGCATCTTAAAGAGGTAGACGAAAGATCGAAAGACCAAACCGTGGCCTTCGGAATAAGGATTCGCACCATTGAACTAAATTGGCAAAATGAAAACAAAAACTCTAGCATTGAAAACGAAACGCAGGAGAATTTTTCACCACTTTAAAGGGCAGTGATCTTAAATCCTCCGAATTTTACATGATCTTTTTTTCATTTTACCCCACGTGAAACTTATTTAACACATCCCCTGAAATCATCACCGAAAAATAGAGGACTTCACAAATATATGTACCCCGTGCAAATTAGGATCGTATCAGACAATGGGTCAATTGTGGCAAAGCAATTTTTTCAATGGACAAAAATTACTCCGGGGTGACCCGACTCTATCATACTTGGACAGTTTCCGTTTTCGCATTAACAGGAAATGACCATATTAGCTCGAGTATAATTTGTATCGAATGTTTTTATTTTCAATAAAAGTACTTCATTTCAAATTCACAGTTTCGTGTCAAGGGTATAGTAATTATTAAACTTCTGCTTACCAAACCTGGGGGTCCTGTTAAAGTGTGTGTCTTTCCGCTCCCAGTTTGTCCATAGCAGAATGCGGTGCAGCTAAATCCTTCGACGGCCATTTCGATGAGTTTTTTAATCCCAGAATATTGCAAAATATCTTCTTGTGTAGCCGCAGGTTCAAAAACGACATTGTAGGAGAAGTGCTTAGGCTTTTTGTCACCGCTATGAGGAATTCCATCGCACTGTGAATTGATAAATCACTTTGACCCCGAGTTGTCCACGCGAAATGATATGTTTACCTACAATACGTCTACACGCGGCTAACCCACGTACTGAAATGATATCATAATGAAATATCTTTCAGATGATAAAATACAGCCAAAAATGGGCAAGTGGCAGAACGATAGACCGTTTCTATACAGTGTTGAAATGGTATATAATTTTTGTGGAATGATACTGCAATAGGTAAAAGTAGGGGTTGCTTTCCGAACGTGTAAACTCACGTAAATTTGACCACCGCCAGGAAATTGGACGCCAGAGTAATCGCCAGATTTAATTTCTTTATCACTCAGAGGTCGAACTCTGTAAAAAAGGAAAAAATCTGAGACATAGGAAGCGCGTAAATTATGGGTCAATTTTTCCGTCGGTTATACACTCTGTTTATCCAGAACGGAAATTACTCCAATAGTTATGACGAAAATAGGTTTACCTTACAACTACGTTGATGTTGTCTTCGGGGAGCAATTGGTGGGTAGCAATTACCCTCTTATCACCTGCCTCCAGCCTTTCAATGCTGCCTGTACTGTTTGATAATGAGTAAAGTGTTGATATTTGTGAGTTGATATGAATGATTGTATTCGTCATTCGTCATTCATCATTCATCATTAGTCATTAGTCGTTAGTCGTTAGTGAGTAAAATCTCATTCACTAATTGTTTGTCTAGTTCTTAATTACTGGTAAGATTATTTCGTGGAGAGAGAGAGAGAGAGAGAGAGAGAGAGAACGGAAAGAGCAGAAAAAGGAAAAGTTATACATCCGTTGAAATAACAACAGCTAATTGCATAAGAGGTGGTTTTCTCTCTCGTGGGTATAATAAGGAGCGACAGAAATGAAAATAGGAAACTTAGAGTTACTATGAGTTTAGTGACTAGTATAGTCTATAACAATCACCCACGGGGATTCCCCGTATACTGTCTCAACTTATAGACTGAACGAAGACAGGAACTACCGCGACGAGGTCAGACCGGAAAATCGAATTCAATTTACCTATAAAGCCAAGCCGATAGACCGACAAATCGTTAAATCCATTAACCTCGTAATTTCCTCTTGTGGCAGTTTGTCGTTAGTATAATATGTGTAAGCTTGATTTTTTTTCCGACGATATTATTTCGCTCGGGATTTTTTCAAATTTCGGCCGTGATCGGTGTTATAGTTTTTCAAAAAATTACCTCCAGGTACGTAGACGTAAATATCCTATGTACGTATGCTATATATATTTGGCGTAGTTTTCTTCTAATAAAAGATACATAGACACGAGCACGTTTCGTAAAGAGGTCAGGCTGTCGTTTCTCGCGGCTAATGGTATCTGTTAAATATTTGAAAATACTCAAAGTCAATCACATGCATGTCTGCGGATGTTCTTTACTTCAACTCTTTCCCTTTTCCATTCTATACCTAGTGTATGTATGTATGCATATATTTTTTCTTTCGTCTTCTTTCCTTTTTGGGTCTCTTCTTTCCTTTTCATAAAAAAAGTAAATCGCGTGAG
This sequence comes from Tenthredo livida, assembly GCA_963992785.1. Taxonomy (NCBI): domain Eukaryota; kingdom Metazoa; phylum Arthropoda; class Insecta; order Hymenoptera; family Tenthredinidae; genus Tenthredo; species Tenthredo livida. Next base: position 11,644,217 of record OZ023073.1, read on the forward strand.
TCTTACCGCTAAAATCGTTCAAATTTTTCACAGTGTGTCACTGCCAAAATAAACGTTACAACTTTAAGAACGCGCACTTCACATATACCTATACTGTGTACAAAGCTAAAGAAAGGCTAGTCGTATCTATCGACCTTAATAAAATATTTAAGAAAAAATTCATAAAAAAAACTACCGCATAATTGCTAACTATATCTCTTTGAATATCTGAGACGTGAACTTCAACTTCGTTCAGCTAAGACTCAGCAATAAATATTCAACATCATAAAAGTTTAGCAAAACTATAATAAGTTTATGCGAGTATCTGCGTCAACTGATGCAATGATATACTTATTCGCTTTTTTTCATATTTTCAACGAAGTTGAATACGAAACTGAAATTTGACTTGGAAAAAGAACTGAAATAGGGTTTTCTCTGTTAAATATTTGGAAAAACGTTAATTTATCAGATAATAATCAGATGCCGTAGATTGTTGAAGTTCGAAGAGGTTCTAGTTAGTATACGTCAATGAAAGGCTAAAGTTGCCCAGTATATCAAACACTGCAATCTTGCGGGTGTTATGTACTGATGGACGGTATCCATTAGGGTGTAATGTTTGGCAGACTGATTGATGAAAGAAAAACTGCTCATCCAATTGGACTAAAATTATCCGTGCGTTCATTAGTTACTTGACAATGCTTAGAATCGGCATATAATTATTATTATTTTTTCAGAATGATATGACGCATTTGAAACAAACCGCAATTGCCAAACGACATCAAGAATTCTAAAATCTTGATTCTATATATACGTGAGCTCGTAAAGTTCAACTAGATAGGTGAAAGGGAACATTTAGTCGAGGAAGCACAAATTTACTGAAACATACAAAATCCTGCAGTTCATTTGGATTTTGTTTAAATACTTATCTCAGTATAGCTGCTCGGGTGTATTCTATACGTATATAGGCACGTATGTAAATTTATATCTACATATAGGTGTACGTCTGGAATAATAGGAGCGATGTAGTAGATGACGTAGAGTCTCGCAATCAATAACGATATCGATGTGTGAATTATCCACATCTATATATGTATATTGTATGTATATGTATGTGCTTGTGAATTATTATGTTCCCAACTACATACCTACCATACCCGCACACCTACTATGCAGTGACAAAACGCGAGAATTGACGATGTATTTTCCGTTATGCGTTACGAACGCACGTATAGACAACCTGACCACTTTATCATCGACCTCGATCTCAGCTTCGTGTTTGTATTCATATGTACATACGAACGATTATATATATATATATAGGCAAATATTTATATTCATACATCTGCGTTTGTATTATCCTTTTTTTTTTTTTGGTTTTCAAAATTTCTTTCATCTAGATTCATTTGAATGAATTTTAAAAATTACAAACATCGACGTTTTAATTCCATTTTTTATATAGAGTAGGTATTGGTAAACGAGCCAAGAAGTTGCCATATCATCAATCATACTTTATTTTATAATTTACTGTAATGGTAGATTTTTATTGATGAAATTTTAATTATCCCATCCTCTTTGGCAACGATTATTAACTATATTAGCGTTCCGCTTTCGATTCGTGTTCATATTAGACTAATTTATGCAAAAATTTAACTAATTTCTTACGCAATTATATATACACAGAAGGCGAGTAGATTGAGTAATGGATTTCGATGCACATACACATTCGTATCCGTAGTACACATATATTCATATTATGTGATATATCTGTTTGGATGTCATGTCTATAATCGCGCAGACGATGTCTGGTAGTAAAAATGATAAACTATGTTACCAATTCAAGATCCTATCTTATCACCTTGGTATACGTATAATAATAATTCAAGGTAAGATTATACATAATTGACGAAAAGTTACTATATGTATATTAGGAAATCGCGAATCTTATAAGTTTAATCAAGTTAATTTGTTTATTTTAATTTTTTTCATAAAAACGGAGGAAATTCTATCCATAAGAAAATGCGATATTAATTTATAAATAGACGGAAGTTATTATCCTAACATTGACACCAATTATTATTTATTATCCAAGGTGCGATAACAGAGTGCAATTTATGTAGGTACCCTGAAAGCGCGCGAAGAACGAGAAAAAAAAAAAATGGAAAAAAAAAGAGAAAATACGTACGCAAAGCATGTAATTACGACTTTACGTATACGAGGGTTATTTTAGATCGGGAACAGCTTCGCCTACCTGCCTTAAATTTCGTATTTTTTTTTTGTTATATATATATTTATATATATATTTTTTTTAACGAACCGATCGAAATTATTGATAATAATAATTACCGCGAAGAGGTTCTCATTCGAACGAGGCTAATGAATTATAAATAGTCTAGAAACCCATTTAACAAATTATACTACTAGTTTAATGTATGACCGAAACTAGGTATACATCTGCGAAGTATACGATCTTTAATTCATAAATTCTCATCGGCGCGTGATGTTGACTAATTTCAAAGCCCGTTTATTAATTGGCTCTCTAATTTCAATTCCCACAAGTAGTATGTACCTATATACGAGATCGGGCCAATTTACACTAAAATAAACTCAATTTCGTTTTTATTTTATTTCTATTTTTCGGCAGTGGTAAAGATGAACAAATCATTAATTTTGTTTTTTTTGTTTTTTTACTTCGTTTGCTTCTTTTTCTTATAGAGCAATTCTTTTTCTGTGGTCACAAATTGCGCACTCCACTAGCCATTTATACATATATATATATACACCTGTGTGTATGTGTGTATGTATGTACATCGCACATATATTTATACGTACAATAAAATATTTACAGAAATTCCACTTGCACTTAATCAACGAATAGCAAAAATAAACGAGAAACTACTCATCACCCGCGTTTGTTGTACGTCACTTGATCAAATCAAGCTGCAGGCAATGACAATTACGATCAATGATGTATACGTGATGTATGCACATTTATCAGAGCTTGCGTAAATATGAAAGGACATTTGTTGAAATAATCCGAGACTGAGAGGGTCAATTTAAAATACATATTGCATTCTGTGTATTGTGGCACAGGGGTAAACATTCTGCTTTGAAAACTGCACCCAGGTATATATGCAGAGTAGTTGGATGTGGTTCGTTTGATGTGAACTACAACCGTATAGTACGCAGGCAGAGAAAATTTTATCGGTATATATGAAAAAAAAAAAAAAAAAAAAAAAAAACGTAAAGGACGAAAAGAGTGAAAAAGTTGATTTGAAACCGTGAAAATAGATCGACAGAGTCAGCATGGGGGGAAAAAGATATTTCCAGAGAAATTGATGAAAGGCTAATTCCAGCTAATACTGGAACTTGCAGCAGACTGCAAATCGCGAATTGAGCTTGCGCAAACTTCATATGAACATCTTACCGCGAAAGTTGATACGACCTCGAGAATCGAGTTGAATGTATTAATATTCCGAGGTCGGATCGTCGCGAATTGTACATACGTATGTGCGCCTATAGTGTATGTATGTAAGATACATAGCATATACGATCGGAGAAAAGACATCAAAGGCGCGAGACAAACGGCAAATGACAAAACGATTTAGGGTACGCATGTTACTGTGTATATGTAATACACTTACGGCTTGTGATAATCAAAACTGAAACCCTGACACGAAATACAGCCTTTATAAACCGTTGGATAAAACAGATAGTCAACATACAGATATTGTATACTGGTTGAAAGCGCGATGCGACGTGACGCACGCGAAATTTCGTAAGACAGCTTTTATATTTATTATTCCTTTTTTTTTTTTTTTTTTTTTTTTTTTTCCCCTATAACATATAACGTCTAATCTTTTCACAAAAATATAGGCGAAGGCAGTATAGACTTCATTGACCCTGGAATTAAATTTGAATAGCTCACAGTGAGCGATCGCTAAAAGCGAGATAAGAAGCAATAATTGATATAGCATCGATGAGAGAAAATTTAGAACCGAATTCATGTATCTTTGATATTTTCGAAACTCTATAGAGCCTCTAGGAAATATGAGAGCCTAGGAGAGAAGAGAACAAAAATTCAATCAGATTTGATAGGGGAAATAAAAATTCTTCGGTTAAGTAGAATTCGTCACCGACTGGTCAGCCGATTCAATCCTATAGCCAGTATAATTCGATTACGTTTGGATTTCCCGACTTACATTAGTTAAAGTTCAGGTAATATATTCAAATCGCACCGATGTCTCATCGGCTTGGTCACGTCATGAGAATTTTGTCCAGCCATGAAACACACCAGATATATACCTATACAAAATTACCACAATCGATTCCTCCACACAGTCATACCGTTGGATCAAGGTTACAATTAAGCTCAAAGCGGTTCAAAGACCTCGACACAATTTCCATACCCCGAATATACATATTCTCTCCTCTCTCAAATTTCTCTATTGTACTATTATAGTGTTACCTATGTATATATGTCATATTGATACCGTATCAATAATTGAGGTATAATGTACGAAAATATATAAACAAAGTTGAAGAACGTATCAACTGCGGCAAAAGAACTTTGACTCATTTTTACTGCGAGGCCAATGGCCTCGTGCAATAGGTGGCAGGGACTATCAAGGCTGCAATAGCCTATATAGGTGAGAAACATGGTTCGTATTGTTAAAAGAATTGATTGAGACGTTATTTCTAGGTGAAGAGGGCAACGGCTAACATTTTTATATGTATCAGTATACGTGTGTATAATCCACATGCATGTAACGTATAGATTGTACGGGTACATGTGGAAGTAAAAGACTTCGACGTGGCGATATAGCTGGCTGGTTGCAGAGTGAGGAGAATTAGAACTTTGTCAATCTGGAGTGGCAGCAAAGGTCAACAAGGAGGTGATTAAAGGAGAAAGTCATGATTAAGGGTAGCGGGTCTTTTCCCTTTTGGTTTTAACTGAAAAAAAGAAAAGACCAAAAAAAAAAAGCACTGGCCACATTAAACCTCGCGGTTAACAAGGGTGCATTAATTCGTACACGAATTTGAAACTTTAATTATTATATATGTACATACAGTCGGATATATCGCGCACGCGATGTACACAGACAAATTATGTCTTTTTAATTGATTAGCAGCTGGGGTCGATTCCTCCTAGCTATACAACCATGCATGCATGCATGCCTCTGTATTTCATATATTTATTGCTCCAACTAACATTTCACTTTAGCTTTTAGTACGTAGAGAACTACGATCTCGATTCTATGAGGATATCAGATCGAATTATACGAGTTCGGGATCTTCGGGATCCCCCAAATTCCAGGATATGATAAATTCGAAGAAAGGGAATGAGAATAATAATGGCGATTCATTGCCAACGCCATTTTGGTACTCACTCGCTTCCCCGTGACCGTGGTAGCGTGTTTTTAGCTTTACCCTTGAAGGACGGACTTTTTCCAGGACTACTCCCTCGAGATCCGGTGCTTTGATCACCCGGGCTATTACCTCTTCCCCGTTTTTGTACTTGTTTTGTTTTTGGGACCTCAGGACTTCCCCCGATACCTTCCTGAGGACTGGATCCTTTCCTTGAAGGACTATTGCCTCTTGAGGCTGTCGGTGTTTTTAGCAGCACCATACGTCACCGCTTAATATTTGATCGAAATTTTAATTAGACTTTTAGTTTCTTTGATTAAAGATAGAAAAAGAATCAGAAAATCTTTACAGTCTACTAAAAATCATTCAAATCGATCTACTTTCGAGTGTTCATATCATCCGCGAAAAAAATTTATGGACGAACTTTATTCGCTGAAATAAAGCACCGACTTCGCAATCTAAAATAACATGCATAACTTTCACGGTCATGCTGTTGGTGAGCGAGGGTGAGTCGCTTAAAAAGTCATTAGTCAAAATAATGGGACCTCGATCATAAATGTGCTACGATTGATAGAAAAAGGGATAGAGATAGAGATAAAGAAAAAAGAAGAACAGACATAATACATCGTAACGAATTGTGAGAAACGATCGAACATATTGGACACGCTGAAAATGCGAAAAGGAATGGGTAATAAGTAAGAACCGTTAACGACGAATAAACGTACAGAAAAAGAAACGAAATATTGGAATTCGCGTAGATAGGTACTCGATAAGTCTTTACATATAAGCAAACATGTTAACATCCTGTGACGAAACGATAAACGACTCTGTAAACAATTTATAGAGTGGAAGGTACAGAATATTTTATAGACACATAATTCGGAACTACTTCTTTTCCTACATTTGATTATTCTTCTTTGACTTTTTCTTGATATAATCGAGTAAAATTACCTGGCAGTTGCCAAGCATTAATTCCGGCTTCTAGTTTGATTTCAACGTGACGTTGCAGACCGAAGTTAATTTTTCGGATTTCTGAACTCGAGGAGAACGAAAGCTTCTCGAAGTATATCGGGTATACAATCGTCGGTATTAATGCGTTTGAGAATCAAACGATTCTCCACTTATTTTTTCTAATTATTTTTCTTATTTTATTTTCAACGCTGACGTGGACGTCGTCAAAAAAACGTGTGAGCAAGGCAAGGGCGCGCACAATACTGACGGACGGGGTTGAAATGGAAGTGGTGGAACGGACCTGGTGCGTAGAACTTGACCCCTCGTCGCGGTCTAGGTACCCCAGGAGTCGATTCGATCGAAATTCTCGTATATATTCACAAATACCATCGAGCACCGCCATTTCCACAACCCTGTACTGTTTTGACCGCTATATCGTGGCACGGTCACCGTCCACGTGACTATTCGTGTCGTTGCATCGACTCGTAGGGGTCGAAACTTTAAGGGCGAAGATCGAATTCTGATTGGATAGAAAAAACGAAAGAATTTTTTTCCTCAAAGCTGGACGAGAATAAATTGATCGAGATTTTTGTCTATTATAGATCAAATGAATCGAAATAAGACGAACATCCACACCAGATGAACGCGAACACTTGAGAAAATCTTTCGCTCTCTGAATTTCGACTCGTGCGTGAAAAAACTTAACTCAAGATGAACCGTGAAATTCTGCACCATTGAAGGTGTGACTAAATGTCTTGTTGACGTACTGTTACCCGAGTTGGTGTTAAAAATAGTTCCAATAGCAGCCAGATGCTCTTCATGAAAATATTTTTCCTCACGTACATAGAGCTGCGTGCATACATATGCATGTAGATGCCTAGAAATAAGTAATGCACTTTTTGAACGTGCGTCTATATATGAGGTGTGGTTTTAAATGGTGAAGTGATATGCCTACTCCGACCTGCACTTGACTTAGAAATTGTTATAATAAGCTCAAGTCTTGACCCCCTTTGTGCTTAGCACAATTATTTGAGAAGAACTATAACAGCGTGAGAAGATATTCTCGGTATTGAAATCGTCGACTAAGCGATAGTCGAAAAGATCGTGTCTTCAGGTTTCCACGTTCGCAATGAAAGGAGACGTTAAATTAAAACCACCGTCACCTAATTTGCATATTCTATTTTGCACGACACACGTGCCTCGTAATATACCTTGACTTTTGACGACGTATATTCTGACTAGACTTATGATACAATTCCATCTCATATATAGCTACGCAGTCCAAGAAGCAAAATTACGAAACGATCCTCCGCATCTGTGTTAACGATTCGAAATCCAAATCGATGAATAGGTGGAATAGTTCTCTTGATTAGACGGACCGAATTGTTTCGTTCCTTTCTAAGGGTGTATATTGACAAAAGCTCATCACCTTTGTTAGCTAGCATAAAAACCTAACGGCATTTATCGTAGCTGTCCAAGTCACGAATACACGTCAGAGTGTATGCACAGAATTTTAATAATCTTTTATGGGTTTAAAGGGCGACGCCCAGGGGCATGGAATAACAATTCATCTCATCATACATGTATCATGGATGCGTATATGTGCACATAGTTGCCGTTTTTTCGATGAGTAATGAAGCTATGATGGTAGGTGCCTGTCTAAAAAAACAAAATTAAAACGAATTGTAAGACGCAGAAGACATCATTTCTTCTCCGCAAGTTTTCGGACCAAAGATTACAGGGCCTGAGGCCCAGAAAGAAAGGAGCCGCGGTAGGTAGGGAGGTAGTACCTACATGCATACCTCATACCTGTCTTACTTTCGGTGCACCTTTCTTCATATGGGATTTCCCCTCTTGTCCTCGATCATCGGCTCGACGATCCCGTAGATCCTCTTGATCCCCAGGCTGTAGGTAACCTTAGGGCGAAAGTGAGCGGTCTACCAGAGACCGAAGAAAGAAGAAAAAGGAGGATGAGGCGTCTGAATCTACGTGTAGGTATATGTGTCTCTATACATGCACATATATCCATGTACAGTAATAGAGAAGGCGAGTTAAAGAAGGACGGAGGACCGCATCAGGGCCGCATTTCGGTATTCAGCAACATTCATATAGGTGTAATACGATCTCGGATCCTCCATGCACGTGTGAGAAAAGTGCTATTGGATTAAGACGAAAGAAGATCTGACAACGAGCCGACGATAGGGAGTAAGTTCAACGGAATCGATAAGTTTAAATCGCGTACTAGGGTCACGGTTTGGCTTCCCAGGTCTCGCCGGCACATTTCGATCGGTAACTATAGGCTTTCAGTATAATTTTCATCAATCAAGACTCCGGCTACGGTACTGCAGTCGAATGTCAACTTCTATTAATTTCTATTTTATCAAGACACGAATTGAGGAAGGGGACGTTCAATCGCGGACAGTTGGTCAGCGGATAAACACTCTTGTACACTATTCCAGGGCGTCCACTCGATTCACCCCTACACATAGTACAATAGTCCGACAGGTCAGACACATAGCCCTATACGCCTAGCTGTACGCTAATCGTGTCATGTTCATTTTGTCTAGATACCTGGATAAGCCGGGGACTCTGGTTTTATGGTTTCTCTATATCGCAGATACGCGGGCACCCACGTAATCCTTACTTACCTATCGCGACAGGATTCTATCATCTCGACAAATGGAATTCGTTTCTGCGATTCAGTGGAATGGAATAAAACTTGACTCCTCGCGATTGATTAATTCTTACCTGCAGGAACAGTGTCGATCCTTTCGATACTCTTCCTTCTATACCATTAGAGGTATATGGAGAAGACAAACGACCCTAGCGAATGTTCGATTGAAAAAATTCAAATTCTACTTCCATTCGTGTGTTTGGATACTCCTGGCATATGGGACCGCAGGTGCTCGGATTTCGATAGCCCTTTGACCCATCTAAGGCCTTAAGGCCAGTAGGGGCGGCCCTGACGAGCCACGAAGAAGAGGACAGGTTTCGAGTTCGGCTGAGTCAAGCAAAAGCGAGGCAACCGGCGCGGCGACTGCCGTGCGGCGTTCTGCATTCGCTCATCGTCAGTCAGTCGCCAAACGATTCTAGGCCGTTTCGTGCGTGCGGTAACGATCGGGAGAATTAAAAAGGTGTTTAAATCGTTAATTAAATATTTTATTTATTATTTAATTTTCCATCAATCAAAAAATTCGCTATAGAGTTTGAAAAAAATTAGAGAAGCGAATAGACAGAAATTCACACATACTATATATATACGAGAGTGTTCGACGCACGTTTGAAAAAACCGCGTTTTCATTACATACACAAACAGGACGGAGATTTGGTCGATGGCTATATACGAACTTGTTCGTTATCAGTGCAGGTGATTCATATATTTATCTATAAACGGATATTATATACTGCGGTTCATATTCCTTGGGGAGTTCCCTTCTGTTCGCTGTGATTATCCATAGAAGTGAAAAGGATCAGGATCATCAGATTTTTTTAACTCAAGTTTTACTCCGTCTTTTCGTAAGTATAACTTGATCTATTCAGTTTTTCAAAACTTTCGGCGTTGATTAAATTGATCATGAATCATTCATACTCCGTAATAGAGTTTTTCAATTTTTCGAACTTTTACCTTCTGCGGAAGCTCATATGTGATTGAACAAATATTCTATAACTATGGTGTGCATACAGTATCTGCGATTTGCATAGAAATAGTTCCTTAATTGAGTATGTAAGAAACGAATTAATTCATTCATTAATTAGCTAATTCTCACTTTCCCATAAACCTACGGATATAATATAATACCTAAACACGATTGCCATGATTGGTGAGAACCTGGAGATAACAATATACACTTGTAACAATGGGAACGAAAATAAAGCTGAAAGGATACTCTAGGATCCTTAATGCTATTTCTTTTTTTCGTTACTCCATCTGATATGTTACTATTTTCGTCACCACAGATCGGTGGTAAGATTTAATTTATTTATGCGAGATTAACCTTTACGAACGGATCTCTCGCAACTCGCGCAAGGCTGCAGTATCGTCTCACTTTGACATTTACGATCTCCATAGATATTATTCGTCTGTATATCCGTGCACACACAGGTATACACCGACATACATACGTGTGAATGTCATCCGCGAATACATAAGTCTCGCTTCTTTACTCGCGTTTCTACGTGGGTGCGAACCAGTTAAACACGAAATGACCATAAGTTTTGACAATCGAATAAAATTCATGGCCTTCCTCCTCGTATCCTTCGCCGCTTTTTATACAGCTGGCAACATGTTGCTCCGAAATTTGATTCTGAGAAAAGGAATAATAATTTTTGAGCAGATTTTTTTTTCTCTCTTCAACTTCTGTCGCGTATTATGTTTTCCTTTTTTCTCACTTTTTTTTTTCTTCTTCTTCTGGTTGTACTTAAATTTTTTCTTTTTGTTGTTTCGAGTCGTTGATACTCGCACCTTTTACACCTTAGTGTAAAAGTCGCGAGAAGAAAGAGAGAAAAAAAAGAAACAAAAAAGGAAGGAGAGAACGAAAGTGTTGATAGACTGAACGAATTTGAACCACGTGTCTAGCGTGGTACCCTGTATTAGATACGTTGAACAATTGAATATTAAATTTAATCGCGGTTGCATAGACAATTTCAACGGTTTGTCACGCGCGAATTATTCGGGTCTGGTCAACCATGATCGTAACCAAGATGTCATTGGTCTGACAAGGTCGACGGTGTAATATACAACGCACGCCTAATAATAGTTGCTAATATGATAGTATACCTAGCTTGGTTCCTTAATTGCCACGTGGCGTTTAATTATCATTTAAATCTATATCTGCACTGTCTCTCGACTATGTGTCACGGAAACAGGCCATAAATGATTATCTATATCGTATGAGTATATCTAGATCTATTAGCTCCATATTTTATACTTTTTTACTGAAATATTTATGTTTAGGAAAAGAAAGAGAAAAATAAAATGTATAAAAAATTATTGATAAAACTATACGAAAACGACGACATATTTTTGGTTCACCTGGTTTGATACAAAAGCGTGAGAATTAGCTACGACATGGCAAGAGAAATGACTAGTGCGGACGGACACTGAACTGGTCTTTGGTTTAATTCTCACAAGGATAGTTGAAATTTTTTTTTTTTTTTTAGTCCATTCACGGAGGCTTGAATCACCGCATGTCACGGCGGCTTGACCTGCGCGATGTGTCATAGTTCCGAAAGCTTATTCTTTACGATCTTATACATACACTACTCCCACTACCTGGCGAAACTAATATCTTTTATTGTTAGTTTATTTCGCGTTTGATATAATTGAGGAGTTCGTTGTTCGACGTTTTAGGTACTCTTATTATACAACGTTACCTGGAAATTATTCCGCAAATTACTGCCTGACGAAGTATAATGTCAATTTGAATTATATATAATGTTATAATTTTCGGCAATTTGATATCCGAAATAAAAAGAAATGAAAATAAACCATGCAATAAATTTTCTTCGATAAACGACGTTGTGAATTTTTTAGAAAGTCATGTGGGCATATGACCAATGTGTGCTAGTCTGGAGAACAAAAAGTAATAAAATTACCAGATATACGAGCTTAAAAAACTGGAGAGAAAATATTCAAGTATATTTGTATGAGTTTCTGTACCTACGTCAAATTTTTGAAAATAATAAATTCATTCAAAAACGTAAAACATAATTAGACACTTTGATAGGTGTTTCGAATTCCGGATTCTCATAAAATTCAGAATGATTAATACTGATTGTTAAGTTTTTTGAGAAGATTTATACGCTCGCCTCGCTCGACTTTAACGTTGAACAATTTCTTCTCATGCCAATCATTAATTGTGCTACCGTCAGAATTTTGATTCGCTGACTCAGAAGTTAGTTGCATAGGTAGGTATAGGTATGTGGGATAATACGTCCGTGTGCGATATGTCAATTTCAATAATGATTCGTATTCAATTCTGCTTTATGAATGATCGATCGTTGGTCCCATTTTTCGTCATTTTGCATAGGTATTGAAAATATGCAACGGTAATGGTTCTGAATTTTCTGGGTCATTGCGCGGATTACGATGGAAGAAACCCGAAGAATGAAACTAAAATAAATCGAATGAGATTGAAAATAATTCAGTAAAAATTAAATTAGAATAGCGAATACCTTCCGAAAGATGAAAGACATGAAAATAAAAATAAACAATCGCAAATAATTACGAAACGAAAGTTGTAACACGCGATTGTAATTTCACTAATAATTGTCACAGGTCACGCGATCGATCGATGATTTTTTTCTTCTCAAAAAGTGATAGTAATCTCTGGAATCTATACGTAGAAAGCGAGAAAAAGCGAAACGTCAAACGCCAGAATTGGATTATCGCTAAAAAAATTTATATGCATGTATAAATTATTATTGTACGCAAATTTGGAAAAACTGGATTTAGATACATCATACAGCCGAGTGTTACTCCGATTGACTAGCTTCCACGAGATTCTAATTTCGAAAAGCGCAAAGTATGAAGACGAAGCATTTTATCAAATTGAAACGTAATCCAGCCGCTTACCGCACCCGTCTTTAAATCGTGTTAAAAAATAGTCTGAATAGAGTTGTGCGTGTCATGTTAATAGATTAAAAGAATAATGGCTTGATTTTTAGTTGATAAAAAACATAATAGTCTATCTGTTTAGAATTTGGCAAAAATGATTTTCACTATATAGAAAGAAGCATCAAATTGAAAAGTAGTGACCGCGAGAAGAAAGAAATAAAAATAGAAAGAATGGATCGCAGGTGCAAAAGATTAGATATGATGATAATCTCCGCCTTTCGAGAAGTACATACCTATACATACATATATAGATATAAACACTAAGGTTTCAAAGCAGAATTATCTAGTTACTTAATTAGTAACAAATTACAGCTGTTAAAACCTGCTAGTAACACAAACTCTGACATGAGACTATAATAACGGTTGAAATTTTTACTTTCGTAAGAATATCCTGGTATAGGTATAATTTAACATAACTGTACCCATACTGAAACCCGTGTCTAGATATGTCTTCCGCCACACGAATGGTCAAGGAAATACCTAGATCATTTCTTCCACATTCAGGGACTGTTTAAAAAAAATCATCAAATTACACGTCTGCGGTTATCAGAGTGTTCGATAATAGCTCATCATGAATGAATTCGAATTAGTGGCATTATTCTAATCTTCAATAACGATCAGATTTAGATAAATCTTATTCGAATTTGTTCCCGATTGATAATTAGATTGAAATATTATTCTCAGTTGATGAATCAATAATTTATCTATCATAAAAGATTTTTTACAGCCTTACAGGTACCACAGACTCACTTCGCTCTGCGTCTCTCAGAAAAAGCCCTTGAATCTGCCCAACTCTAAGACTATAATATCGGCTTAGACACACGCACGTTATACTGATAGATGACTGTGTACATTTAAACATATATATAAATATAATGTATACCTATATGTACTAGGTCAATGCCTAGGCGAGAATTTCAAAGAGTTCTATAATTAACTGGACCTGGGTACGTACGTTCGTCCATCAGCTAATCCATCAATCCGTCCGTTTATCCGTCTGCGTTTAAGAGGTTGAAGACTTCGAATCGTCCAGCGTGCAGCAGGACAATTAATTCTATTAATAATTTAGCGGAACTTTATTCAATGTCGCATTTCACTATCTGGTTACCTTCCCAGTTGGACCGGTTAGCGTATGTTGAACCAGTCCTAAATTTATTTTTTCTTCTCTTCTTTTCTTTTCAACCTGCCGGACTTCGTTCTAGACGCAGAGATATTACTTCGATCGATATGAGTTCAAATTTGAATAGGAAGGATATCGCGAAAAGAAAATAAAAGAGGAGCAACAAAAAGTTAAAAAAAAAAAATGAGAAGAATATAAGAAAGATGATTAATCGGTTGATTTTGCGAGTAATTTATTACGTTCGTTTTAATTATATATTTCGGCTCGGTCGTTAAGCCCTAAGAACGAAAAAAAAGTCCCACGTGAATTTCTCGGGTTAACGGTTCTTCTCTATGTATACTGTTGGCTATGTGATCGCTATGTGTTACAGTCGTTGTCTGAAAACCGGAAGTCTTATACAATGCACAATGCACACGTGCGACTTCCTCTATATTGCGATAAAACCCTGAGCGGCAGATGTGAATTAAACGATGATATTGCCCGGTTTAATTCAGAAATACTTTCGGAATTCGTATAATAAAAAATCAAAGAAAGAAAAAAAACGGATAAAAAAACTCGAAAGTCAAAAATCGTGCCAAATGATCGCGAACTTTATAGACGCAAGTACCTATATAGTCGTTCGTTCCATATTAATATTGAAAAAGAAAAGAAAAAAAATGTCGAAAGCAACTGCCTTTGCAGTATACAATATCGATAATAGCTTAACGCGATACGATCGTGGCATACTATAAACTGCTATCTAAAATCGGCGATGATTACGTCAAGTGTTTGTTTCGTACGATACATAGACGTTGGTAAGAGCATTGTATTATCTGAAAGTTTACGTCATCAAATTCTTTAAAAATAAATAATTTTATGTTATTCAAGTTATCCTTTAAGTTGGTTATTCAACGATGGATATCAGTTATTGTATACTATAACAATAAAAAATCGAGAAAAAAAGAAAACAAAATTCCGTTCAAAGCCCACGACTATAATAAATTGACATTGATCGATATCGATCTATGCCAAGAGCCTTTATACCTAATTCATGCGATTCCTTCGACAGAGAAATTTGAATCAAAATATAAGAAAGACGAAAAAAGTGGTTTCCTTTACTCATGTATGATAGAAAAAAAGGTAAGCCAATCTAATTGTACGTGTCGATGATGGAACGGAGTGTCTATTTCTTTCTTCCGAAGAAATTACATTTCACAACCTACCGAAATAATATTGACATTGATGTTTTCAGAAAAGGACATTCCTCTATAGAAGATTACTAAAAATTTCAAAATAATTAGAGGTAAAATTTGATTTTTTTCACGATTTTCAGAATCTTATTTTATCATTGCAGGACTGTAATTCTAAGATTTTCAAGGATTTCCAGGACTGGGAGATTCCCTTATTAGAATTTCACGAAATTTCTTTACCTCGTTCTCTGTGTTACATATTTATTACTGCATCACGATATGTATGTACAGATTTAAAGGAATGATTTTTTTTCTACCGCAAAAGTTTTAGGAGAAGGTTGTGTATCGGCATAGGTTGCGATAGAATCTGAGTTTCAAATTTCGTTAACGTAATTCCAATTGTGAAACGAGGCCACCCCGCATCACCGTGCGGTATATAAGAACCGCGAGCGAGTCGAGAGTCGAGAACATTTTTCTACACAGATTAACAGTAGGTGTGAGTTACTTTATGTATGTACCTAGGTACAGATACGTGACTCATTGAATAGTGCTGCACATAGAAAACTGTTTGTTTTTTTCTTTCATTTTATTTTTTTTTTCGTATAATTACTCATGTTAGCCATTTTCACATTTTCACGGACTCTTTACACCGGATCGTATAAAGACATGAATTCTGCAATTCCTATACGTATACGTTTACCCGGGATTATTCAACCTGCAGATGGTCAAATATTAGAAAAATAAAAGGAAATTTCTGAAGTAATTAAATAATTCTATATACTGATATTTTTGACAGTGAAATAAAACCGACTTTATAACGATAAGCTATTGTCGCAGGTACCTACACACTGCAGTGCAGGCTTTATATTTTCAAGTTTTTCGCACGTATGGCGAACACAATCGGTAAATATAATCTTCGACTAGAATTTTTCAGCTGCAAAGACGATAACGTGAATTTTATTAACTACAATTGTCGAGGCATGCAGAAGTGAGGATAAATATTTTAGCGAGCCGATAGCGTGAGCGATGAGTAAAGTTAGATTTTTACGTGGAAATATGCGCAGGCTGAAGGAAACCGATAATATAAAATAACGAAACCATTCCTACTGGTCTGACATGAGTTAGTCGTTTAAAATCGTTTGAGATTTCTCTCTGAAATGATTAGCAGATCGAAAAAGATGGTAAAAAATGGAAAATCCGGGACGATATAGGTACCTACTCGTCCGCATATTGCAAGACCGGTTTATTCACTTAGCAAGATTCCTAATTTACATTTCTGCAATATATACATATATGTATATATATATATATATATATGTATATATGTGAAGTGGAAATACTTTCGCTGCAGCGTTAGTCACGAGAGGGTAACCCCGAACGAATACTTTTTTCCAAGTCGAATGAATCACGCCTCTATATAATCGCAGATGATCGTTAAGAAAATTTTTTTCAAATCAAACATTAAACCCGCACATCACGTTCATAGCTGTTTAGTAATTAGCGTTGAATCACGATAAAAAATATAATATGAAATGCCTGATTACATTATACGAGTGAAGAAAGAATGCAATTACAGAGGGACACCGCAGAAGAAAGAGAGAGAAAAAAAAAACAAAAAAAACATGAAAGAAACTTTTCCTCGACTGAATATCGTAAAATTTGCAAATTCTCTGAGTGACCGACGCTGAATGTAAAAAATTGAAACGTCAGTAAAGGGTCGGTAGATTTTCTCGGTCTAACAAGCACTTTGCGAAGCTTGTTATCCTGCCTAAATGGTCGTAAAGGACGTTCGCAGTAAGTCCTGCGAAAGTGTAAAGGTCCGGGAAGATAATTCCGCGTTTAAAATTGCCGAGAAATTGTATACTCGATAGTCGTACTATACCCGCTGCGTATATAGTAAACCGAGGATATTTTAAGGCTGTGGCTTTCTACGACTCGAAATACACCGATACGATGGAAAAGGGTTTCAACTTTTAGGGCTCTCAAAGTTCTGCGGGAAAAGCCCACTGGGGTATTTATAACTTAGCCAGCAATTCACTTTCATCAAGTTCACGCTCGGTACGCCGAAATATAGGTAGGTAGACTTTTATAAAATGAACAACGAAATAGTTACCTACGTCCTTGCGTATTTTTTCATCAATAAATCAAAGCGATTAGGTACCTATAAATTGGGTGCATCTTCAGTATGCAGTAAACAGTGATTAATTTTAATTAAAGTACAGACTAGCTAGAGCGACCGTAATATAATAGACCAGATTTTTCATGTCTTATTTATTCTACTTACCATATGCAACGATGTACATACAGTTATATAGAGCTGTTAACAAACACCAGTTCAGAAGAGATCGCACGGGTGAAAATTTATAATCAATTGCCTAGTATTTATCGACTACTATATTCCGATTGACCTTTGATTAACTTTACGATATCTGTTTCTATGTATTACGTACCATAAACCTAGCTATGCTTAGTCGTAAATGGATACGTAGCTTTCTATAATATTTCGATGTACAATATTCCACATATCGTTGAGAGAACATCGTTAATCAAAGACGTGTTGTTTCATTCAATGTGAAATTACGAAAAAATGACGATTAATCGAGAATTTCTATCTCATCTTATCCAACGGAAAATCTTTCGGAGCCTGAATATTTCATATGATAAAAAATGCACTGATCTTAAAATGATAGTTGGTAGTTTAGACTTTAGATAGAAGAGCTTAAATTAGGGCAAATAAGCTTGAGATTTTTGTACCTCCAGTTTTACCTTGTATTGTAGTATTAATCAGCCTTCAATCTTGCGAGGAGAGCATGATATAATTGATTGACTTATCAGAATTATTATCGGTAAGGTAGATGATTGGGTTACGTGGATACAAGTATTCTATCGATGCCGATGTATACTCGTGATTGTAAACGAGAATTTTATGCAATTAGGTACGTTGGTTGATTTTATCCTATGGTTCAGATGTCGATCTATTAATCCAATCACGAGATAATATATATATCCTATGCTTTTAGTATAACTACGAGGAAGCACTCAATTCGCCCTAATCTATGTGTATGAAGAAATTTTATACTTCCCATTCCTGTTCTTCCGTTTTTTCGCGAATATTTAGTAACAGTCTCAAGGTTCGAATATGCAATTGAAAAATTGCACCTAATCAATCATAAAGTAGAAAAGGTGTGAAGGAAACGGTATGAAAAACGTTAGCAGCTTTTTTCATACTCTATAAGTCGATCTTGCGGTAATCGCGAAAAATCGAATTCTAAGATTAGATTAGATATTATTAAATTGATGGTTCGTTGTTACATAGCCACGTTTATAAATTTGCGTTCCAGTAGCCAGCAGTTGTCGAACAAAGTCTACGATACTATGCTTTTCTAAAATACAGAAAAACTAGAGCTGTACTACACATATCTAGAAATTAGTTTCCCGAAAACTAAGCCCAGCTAGTCTTTTCCATTTTCCATTTTTCATTTTTCATTTTTCATTATTTCCTTCATCCCCAATCGCTATATCCATGTACTAAGTCAATCAAGATTTCTCAAATTCAATTTTAATATAAGTAAAGACGCGATTGATATTAATTAATACTACGATTGGATTAAAACCGTTCGCGATATCTGAAACATTGATATATCTTTGGCGGGGGCGACAATCGCAAAGGTAACAGGAACGACAATGACGATTACGATGACGATGGACACTGGCCAGAGCTACGGTCACGACGTCCAGCCCTGTTCGTCTCGACATCAGCAGGTAGTCTGATTTCGCGACTGCAACTGGCTCTACGCGGCAGTTCGCTGCTGACCGGTTCTCTCCTTCGTTTATAATTAATCGCATTGAATACGACGAGTCAAAGATCATTAAAGGTTCGAGGAGATTAACAAAAACAATAATAAAATAAACTACAACAACAAGAACAAGAATAATAATAATGATAATGATAAGATTCCGAAACCTATTGCCGTTTTATGCATATAATTAACAGTTTTGTGAATTATTTATATGTTAATGAGAATATATATCGCGCCTGGTGGTTCGTATCTCGTTAATAAAATGAAAATATATCAATCAAGGAATTTGGTTGAATTTGAATTTTCCTTTTCTTTTTCTTTTATTATCCGCAAGTAAAATTTGGCTATGAATAATCGCCTTGCGTATTAATTTGGTAAATATTTGGTGCGGTATTTTCTGGCTTAATTTAGGTAGTTAATCAGCTGCAATCGATTAACTCAAACAATCGGGGCCATCGACTGAACTTTGTTTGTTCACAATTAACACCGTACTAAAAGTTTCCACGATATATATACCAATTACGTAATTTCAATCTTCGATGCAATGACCCAGTCAGTAGTATTTTATATCGATCTATCGAGCCCGCCAAGCTCTCGCTCGGAGATTAATTCATACAGTTCTCTCTGCCAGCGATGACTTTCGCTTAAACGATTACTACTCATTATTGGTATATACTAACTAATTGAAGAATTTAGTTTCATTGATTAAGAATCTTGTGAGTTTTTAAATACGTGTAATAACTATCCAAAAAAAGAGAAAAAAAAAAAAATAAAAAAAATGAAGATATACTATACGTATTGCGCGTAAAATATTATTAATTAAAAAAGGAAAAAGAAAGAAAGAAAAAAAATACGGGTACAAAATAAAATTTCGAAGATATTTTTTAACGTGTAAATAAATAAATATTCAGCTATCGATAAACAGGAAGTGGTACTATACGAAAGCGATAATTTTCAGTTCATTAGAGTTGCGGCGTATCACTTGACTGGTTACATAATTCGATGATAACAAAAATGCGGCATTTAATTTCTGCTATTTTTTTATTTTTATTTTTATTTTTATTTTCTTAAATTTACTTTCATTTGAAATCAATTAATTACTGGTCATAATTAGCTAACGATTTTCTGTAAATAAATCCCAGAGCATTGAATGTTTTCTACTTTTAAGTCCGCTCCTTCTAGGACTAAGATTTTCTCTTGAGGAAGTAATTAAACGCACGCGCATATACATATACACAGAAGTTAAATTAACGATGCGTGATATGGTGCAGCAGGCATTTGTAGCAAAATACAATTATACACAGGTATAAATAATCGTAACAGCTGTTAATTTATCGCCAGGAAATATCGAGCCAATCCGATCGTACAATAGGCACGCTAAAATCTATGTAGGTACCTATATATGCATGAGCTATATGATTTAGAATTAAAATTTCGCCTAATACCTTCTATTCCATAGTAGACGATATTGTCTTACCGATATCGCGTTTATTATCGGCTTCGCAAGCTTAAGACGAGTAATTAAAACCTATACCTGTTATCGCGTTATCGTCGACTACGAAACTTCAGCCACGCCTAGAAGCCAATTACACATATGCACATGTTTTTCATAATTTTATACAAAACGTCGGTTATTCAATATTCATTGGTATGACATAGAAAATGATTAGATTCAAAGAATGACGATTTTTTCCGCATATTCTATTCATTCATTCATTGATTCATTGATTCATTCTATACGTCACCCAAAATCTACTCTTCAAATTTATTACAGTTATGGGAATATGGGTACTGATAAGAATATATTATAATGAATGTAGAAAATAATTAAACGAAATTTAATAAACGAAGATTTTTCTTTCAATTTCCGACGAATCCAATTCAACTCGTTTTCATTATGTATGTAATTATTTGTCACGGAATATTATACGTAGGTAGTTTAATTGAGCTAGTCACTCTGCTGTAAGCAGGGCGCATAAATTTTCGTACCTATCTTATCATATGGTACTACTTGGTTCTGTACAAGTTGAACGGCAATTACGTGAATACGTATTAATTGTAAGACGACAGCCACCAGGTGTGTCGATACGGCAAAAGGCTCCGGATATTAATAATGTTGTGAAGACAGAACGAACAGAATAATAATTATTTTCTTTCTTACGTTGCAACTGCAGTCGATACGAGGAGAACTTCAACATGAGGTGAGCTTTCAAAATAAAAATAAAAAAATAAAAAGTAAAAATACTGCTCCCATGATCTTTTATACTCATAGATCCATGAAATCAGAAATTATCATTGTTACCATTGTTAGATGCTTCAGTTTCTCAGCCATTGGTCTTCTCTGATAATGTGTAATTCCTAAGTGTAGAAAAATTCAATGATCGTAATCTTGAGATAAGTGAGAATTGGCAATTACGTAATAATTAAAGCTATAATGGATTTTGTAATTAGGCATATATGTATGCTCATGTCATGTGTGGTAGAAATTAACTTGTTTAATTTTCGAGTGATGTAGATTTTTTTTTCTTTTTTTTTTTTTTTTTAATTTTTCAAGTATGAAAACTGACGTGAATGAAAAAAAAATATTACCATTTTCGTGTGAGCTTGTATATTCAATGTAGTAATTAACTACATACGTGGGTAGGTACAGCAGCTAACATTCGATATCTAATCTATACGGTTTATCAGACGAGTTGCAAGGCTGTTAGAACACCGGCTGTTACAAATGTCCAAAATACTTTAACACGAAGAATTTATACTCATTGAATCGATTACAGTCGAATTATATATCTGACACGTATCGATTTAAATTATTGATTGTTCTATCATTCAACAAATTACTGACGTTAGACTGTTGACTCATATATTTTAACATCACAATACCCACATGTTTTCACAGACTTTTTACATTCCTTATTGTTAGTTTCTATGTATGTACCTACCCGGCAAAGACCAGAATTATTTTAAAATAATATAAGACTGGATAAAAACAACGTCTCGTAATGAAAATAATTTCCCTTATACACAAGAATATTTCTATAAAAAGTGGAAAAACACTTCTTCCATATACCTATAATGAAAATACAGCGTTGAATTCGGGGCTCGAATGATCTTTGGGATATCGTTCGTTTAATCATGAGCTCTAGTCATAATATCCAAGAACAATCGATACAGAGCTAAGATAAAAAGTTAAAACTTCATAAGATATCGCGATTCTTGGTGTTAGATAGATTAAAATGATATGAAATATAAAATTAATTCCAATAATAAATATCGTGAACTAAATACCTTCGATCAAAGTCTGATTAGGTTTCTATATCTTTTCTAAGAATCGTGAATATTTCAAAATTGTCCATATCTTCTACAGCACTATAATCATAATTTGATACACCGGCCTAAGAGCCTACCCGGATTTTCACCATATCTGCACATAGATTAATTTTATAGTAATAAAATATGCGTTTATTATACGCGAAATTTGTACAAAAAGCGTTGGTTGAGTATTAAAAATGGCAGATGCACCCTCGAAATCGATCAAACTATCTCGAAAGCTACTGATCTTGAAAAATTCAATAATTCTCTCGAGATAGAATGACTTTTAGCAATAAAGTAGATAACCAATTGTTCGATATATATTTTATACTATAATGCGTGTGCAACGATAGCAGATTTTTATCCTCACCTATTCACTTTGGTAATTCTATATCCCAACCGTGAGAATGTATAATAGACTCCTTGTAATTTATCATCAATCGTAGTAAGGTAGGTACAATCTAGATCGGTCCATGACTCGAGGTGGACGTCGCCAGTGTTATCTTACCTCGCAATCTCCAGAGTATCATATATATATGTATAGTACGGTGTAATAAATTTGGCACGTATACCTAGGTATATTTTTTAGGGCGAAATATCCATCCGAAGAAACAGATCTGTATGGGCGACAAAATAAATGTGCCTGTATAACTCTAATGGACGGGGATGATGACTAGCCAGAAAGAAATCGTCTCTCGAATTTTTATCGTCCTGCAGGACGTAAATTGAAATTTTCTTTCATTGTTTTCACTTATTGTTTTCAGCGAAGACAAGAACGGAGAAGAAGTCGGCGGAGGTCTGGCCCCGCCAAAAATATCGAGGTCCATATCTCAGAGACCAGTGAGGACCATGGAGAGAGGCCTTCACGAACGAGACCGCGTGGGTGTCCAGGACTTTGTTCTCTTGGAAGATTTTCAGAGCGAAGCAGCCTTCGTTGACAATCTTCGTAAACGGTTCAACGAGAACCTGATTTACGTAGGTTTTTATTGAGCACATTATTATACCTAGCTACCTCCGCGATTAAAAAAAGAAGAATAAAAAAGTGTCACTAATTTACTATCATTCTCATTTTCACAGACGTACATCGGACAGGTTCTCGTCTCTGTAAACCCGTATAAAAACCTACCGATTTATACGCCAGAAACTATTCAGGATTACCAGAAGATACATTTCTTCGAGGCACCACCTCACATGTGAGATAATTACACGTAACTATATGTATTATGGTTGAATGATCCCCGGCTAGTTCATAGTGAAACTCATTTGCGGTGTATAATTTTATGTGTGGATTGACTAGTAGTGTAATCCGATACCAGGAAATACTCTCGAAGCCTGAAGCAGACACGCATTCAGTCAGTCAGTTAGTCAGTCAGTCAGTCATAATTCTGTCTGTATGAGAAGAAAATGATCGGAGAGTGAAAGCGAAATTCATTATCTCGTGTTCTCTTCTCTCTCAACTCTATAACGTAATTATATTTTATTTTCAGTTTCGCACTCGCAGACACCGCGTACCAATCTCTAACCGAAGAAAACCGGGGACAATGCATCCTCATCTCAGGTATGGAAGAAATGATGAAAAAAAAAAAACGGGCCCCATAAGTATGCTCAGAGTTTGAAAAGCTCAGTCTAATTAAATTTTTCGGTCATTCAAATTACAGGAGAATCTGGTTCGGGGAAAACCGAGGCTTCAAAAAAGATCCTACAATTTGTCGCAGCAGCTACTGGCCACAATGACCAAGTCGAAACAGTTAAGGACAAACTTCTCGGCAGTAACCCTGTCCTCGAAGCATTTGGAAACGCGAAGACCAACATGAACGACAATTCTTCCAGATTTGGCAAATACATGGACATCCAGTTCAACTTTAAGGTGAGCCTTTTTCGGAACGGTGATGATTCATCGCCCCGATTACAGTCGGCACTTATCCTTTTATGACGTCCAAGATATATCTTTGGCAATTCGATAAGAAATTATTTACTTTCTATCCAGGGCGATCCTGTTGGAGGAAACATCCTGAATTACTTGTTGGAGAAATCGCGAGTAGTTCATCAGTCGAGTGGCGAACGTAATTTCCACATTTTTTATCAACTGTTAGCTGGAGCCGACGAGAATACCTTGCAGACACTATTTCTCAAGCGTAATTTGGACACTTATTACTACCTTAGCAGTGGCGTAAGTATTCTTGGCACAAGCAATTTTTAGAAAGTAAGAAAAATGCCTATCAATTGTCTACACTCTATAGGACAAGGGAAGGGTTGATTCAATCAACGATTCGACCCAATTTAACGAAGTCTTGCAAGCAATGAAGACCATGGAACTTGAGCAAGTGGAACAAGATGATATATTCAAAATAGTTGCATCTGTTCTACACATGGGTAATGTTGGTTTCACGGAAACTGACGGCGCTGCTGAGATCTTGAAGCCTGCTGCAGTGGAGGCAATCTCTTCGGTAAGTTCTCTGGCAAAAAGGGGGTGATGTATTTTTTGTCTTTTCACTTTTGCGGATAAGAATTTTGTCGTTTTATCCAGTTGCTTGGATGCGACGTTGACGAATTGGCAAAGGCTTTCATAAGCCGTACAATAGACGCCCATGGCGATGTTGTGTGTTCACCATTGAACAGGGAATTGGCAATTTATGCTCGTGATGCTCTCGCTAAGGCTGTGTACGATAGATTATTTACCTGGCTTGTTAAGAGGCTGAACAAGTCTCTCCACGCTGTGGAAGATCGGCGTAACGTGGTTATGGGAATCCTCGATATCTACGGCTTTGAAATATTCAAGAAGAACAGGTAAGCCTTTAGAAAAATGAGCTGACGATATCCTCTCGGTAATTATTAACACTATTTACACACGTATAGCTTCGAACAATTCTGCATCAATTTCTGCAACGAAAAGTTGCAGCAACTGTTCATTCAATTGACCCTGAAGTCTGAACAAGAGGAATACCTCAAAGAGGGAATCGAATGGGAGCCTGTGAAGTACTTTAACAATAAAGTAATCTGTGACTTGATTGAAGAGAAGCATAAAGGTTTGGATTTGTTGCTATTCAACGAGTACTGTAACATGGTAATCGACCCAACACGCGAGTTTCGTAATTAATCGTTTCATCTTTCGCCGCGATTACAGGAATCATATCA
Source organism: Tenthredo livida (assembly GCA_963992785.1). Taxonomy (NCBI): domain Eukaryota; kingdom Metazoa; phylum Arthropoda; class Insecta; order Hymenoptera; family Tenthredinidae; genus Tenthredo; species Tenthredo livida. The sequence continues at coordinate 11,669,663 of OZ023073.1, forward strand.
TTGCTGGATGAGGAATGTCTCCGGCCTGGTGAACCGACGGATATAAGCTTCCTTGAGAAGCTCCACGTCCATTTGAACAGTCACGAGCATTACATAAGCCACATGAAATCTGATATACAAACCCAAAAGATCATGGGAAGAGACGTAAGTGTTTCGGAATGACTGGATTAGGTGTCGGCTCAATTTTGTGCTTAGGTGGACTTTCTATTTCTAGGAATTCAGACTGGTGCATTACGCCGGAGAAGTAACGTACAACGTGAACGGTTTCTTGGAGAAGAATAACGACTTGTTGTTCAGAGATCTTCGCGAAGTTATGTCTAATACGACCAATTCAATAACAAAGGTGAGTGAGGGTGACTAACTAACAGGAACATATGTATATAACGCCGACGATTTTCTTGCTCCATTTACTAATGCCAACATTTCTTTTACCCTACAGGCTATATTCGACGTTGGAGATTTGGCGAGTAAGAAACGTCCAGAAACCGCGATAACCCAGTTCAAAAATAGTTTAAACAATCTGATGGAAATACTTCTGGGCAAGGAACCTTCCTACATCCGTTGCATCAAGCCAAACGACTTCAAGATGTCTGGTGAGTGTTGCTATTGCGCGGTTTTAAGTGCACTTTTTTTTCCCTCCCCCCGCTAATTAAATTTATTGACCCGAAAAATTATTATCGCAAGTTAAAGAAGACGCTCGCGTATTTATAAACGTTCGAGGACATTGATGAAAGTTTCTTACCGCTTTTAGGCCAGTTCAATGAGAAGATAGTACTTCATCAAGTCAAGTACTTGGGATTGATGGAAAATTTGAGAGTAAGACGTGCTGGTTTTGCGTACAGAAGACCGTACGAACAATTTTTGCAACGTTACAAGTCGCTCTGTCCTGAAACCTGGCCACGTTATCACGGAGGCGCGAAGGACGGTGTCCAAGCTCTCGTTTGCCACCTTGGGTACGAAGCGGACGATTACAGGATGGGAAAGTGAGTGAATTTAAGATAAAAGAGAGGAAAATCAACCAAGAAATGATTATAAATCCTGAGTATGTAATACGTAAACAACTTGTTTCCTTCCAGAACAAAACTGTTCATCAGATTCCCTAAGACTCTGTTCGATACGGAAGATGCCTTCCAAGAAAAGAAGCACGATATCGCAGCTATTATACAAAGTAAATGGAAGGGTAGAAGGCAGAGAAAAATTTACCTCAAAACTCGAGCAGCCGCTATCGTTTTTCAAAAATATATACGCAGATGGCTTGCAAAGAGAGAAGCGAAACGAAGAAGAGAGGCTGTGCTAGTCATTCGAAAGTAAGTTTTCCATAGAAATTAGAAATTTAAATTGAAATTTTCTTTCGTAGATTGAGATAATCTCACGTTTAATAAATTGTCCTTCAATTAGATTCATCAAAGGTTTTATCACCCGCAACGGACCACCGAACGAAGCAAATATGGCATTCATTGAATTGGGAAAAGCTCAATGGCTCAGAAGACTGGCTCACACTCTTCCAGAAAGTATTTTGGACGTAACTTGGCCGTCGTGTCCACTGGCTTGCGAAGAGGTGAATATTCAGTAGAATGAACTTTTTTTTTCCCGCAGATTTGTGACTGACAAATTTCTTCAAATTCAGGCTTCAGCGTTACTCCACCCAATGCACAGAAGATGGAAAGCGCGAAAGTACAGATTGGCTTTATCGAAAGAAGACAAAGCACATTTCGAACTTAAAATCCTTGCAGAAACTTTGTTCAAGGATAAAAAGAAGTCTTACGCAAAAAGCCTGGGTCCGCGATTCCAGGTCGATCGACTCGGCGAAGAGCACAATGCTCTGAGGCTTACTTTTACGAACAATATTCTTCCCAGCGGTGAAAGTATAAAGGTAATTGGAGATATTATACCAATAAATGAGCAGAAAAGAAACTTTAGACTGAGTGAAAATAAAATTCATACTTTAATTCACAGTACGCAACTCCCGTAGTGAAATACGATCGCCATGGCTACAAACCTCGTGAAAGAGTTCTGATTCTTACCGAAAAAGCTGTCTACGTATTGGACACGTTAAAGACGTTTAAATTGAAGCATCGTCTTCCTTATCAATCAATCAGCGAATTGGTAGTCACAGGAGAATCGGATAATCTACTCATAGTCAGAATACCACCTGAGCTAAAGAAAGACAAGGTACATATGCCTACTTGTATGCACCAATGTACATTTGAACCGTTTCAATCTTGTTCGTTTCTGTTCTCTTCAATAAAATAATAATTTCGTTCCTACAGGGTGACCTGATCCTGGAAGTGCCTCACATAATCGAAGCCTTGACCAAGGCGATCGACATAACGCATAATCCGAAAAGTCTTAGTATCGTCAACGAAGAATTGTGAGCTATTTCATTCCTTATATTTAATTTTGACTAAATATCGTTATTCAAATATGGAATTTTTTTTTCCAGACTTTCCCACAAGTTAGTCAGTGGTAAGGAAGGTACCATAGAATTCAGGACTGGAACTACCCCAGCTATTAGCAAGAATAGACAAAGCGGACATCTTCTAGTAGTGAGTATTCTTCAAATTGGTTTCAACTTTTAGAACATATCTATTAAATACCTTTTTCTCTCTCTCTCTCTCTCTCTTTTTTTTGTCGCCAGGTCGCATCGCCGTAAAAGCACAATTCGAGCGACGAATAATGAAGGGCTGATACGAACGTACTTAGAAGAAAGAAGAATTGAAAGGAAACAAACAAACAAGATGCTAACGATTTATAAGTGAAAGATAATATTAGAGCTTATAACAAGGAAGTTCTTACCTAATGTGATTTTAAACGAACCAGAGTATTACGTACGAAGGATATATAATAATATATTATTGTTAAGAGGCGGTTGCAGACGCGATAAATATTGTGGGCGCAGTATATAAACTTGTTAATGTACGATAGTCATGTAAAAATTGTGCTATGATTTGAGATAGCTTATTATACCATCCAAATTCTAGTAGATGAAAAAAGAAAAGAAAAAATGTTGAAGAAGAAAAAAAATGGTTTTATAACAATACTTCTTGTTTCAAATTGTAATCAAAAATTTAACACACAAATACCGAGTATAGTTTTCGACCATTTTTAACTTGGTCAATGAACCATATCGATACAAATGAAATATCGTCAAATTTTCCAATATTTCATTTCGTATTTATTTGTAACTTTGGTTTTACCCGGTTTTACCCATTTGCATTTAATACTTTTCATTTTCATAGTGTATAAATTTTTTATTTTTTTTTCTCTCCCTCTCTCTCTCTCTCTTTTTCCTCCTGTTAATGCTTCTATTTTTTGTGTTCCTGCAGTAGTATTTCAATTCATTTGCCATATTGTTTTGTTTTGTTTTTTTATAAGTAAATAGCCGCAGTGCCATCCACTGCGTCCAGTGCTACATTTTATTATTACTATTAATATTATAATTATTATTATTATTATTATTGTTATTGTAAAAGAAAAAAAGAAGAAGTGATTGAGAAATATATCAAAAGATGCATAATATAATATTAATTATTTATGAATACAATTTTTGTATTTCAATACATCGACGAATTGAAAAATTTTACGAATTACGTAGAACGTAGTGACGTACAATGTAGAAAAAGTAGCAAAAAAAAAAAACACACAAATCATACTGCCAATAATAAAAATAAAGTTATCATCAATTGCATAAATTGATTATTTAATATAATAATATATTATAGCACATAATTATTATTATTATATCTAGAAAAAAAAAAGAATTAAAAAAGAATTGGGCGATGTTATAAATAAAGAATATTATTTAAAAGAAAATTATTATTCTCCCTTGCTACAAGATGATTTTTAATCAATCATTCTTTCAGCTTTAGTTTATTAATTATCAATGTAATAAATGTTTATATACATGTTTCGATATTTAACAATCCCAACAGCCTTTCTATCAAATAATGAATAATAAAATGTTGATTATCAAAAGTAATTCTAATTTATTGTTATTATTATTTGTTGTTGTTTCTTTTTCTGAACAGTAGGAGGCACTTTCTTTGTCAACGATTGTTTACCCCCCAGGGCTTTTTTCCTTAATTCTTGTTCCATTGCCTTATTCACAGTTTTCGTAATAATTTTCTTCAGTTTACTCTGTTCTTCGAATTTAGTTTTCTTCGGACGTACTGGTGCATCTTATTAATTGATAAATAAATTACGTTAATTATTCTAACAATGAATTTAAAATGAGTTTAGTTTAGTTTAGTTTAGTCATTCAATTATTGTTTAGATAAAATTAGTAGAAAGTATTTCGCACGCGGATTAGAACTTCTCATAATATATCAATGTACGTCTCGATGTATGCATACATATAATAATGTAACCGTTGTAATAATTATTGAACATAACCCTACTTACTTCCTCGACGTTGTATCGGTTGGCCTTTTTTATTGTTCCCATTCTTGCTGCCATTGTTCGATTTCGCTTTACCAGCAGTTGGAGCCTTTGCTTTGACTTTTAACTTTCCTTGAGCCATTGTCAACTTTAGAAAGTTATTATATGAAAATATGATAGTTTTACCACTTTTGAACACACTTTCAACTTCACGCAACGAGGGGTGGATGCGGCCATGTGTCAGAGACTCAAACGATTACATATGGCGATTGGCGGCGATGAGATTCGAGAATGCGAGTTTCGATATTACCCACAATCCTCTCCGAGATCTCGCGCGCGCATAATATAAATATTCAAATATTCTTCGATTTCGAAGCTTTGATATTTACCGATTGATTTGTTTGTTTAAACATAATATCGTCCGAAGAACTATTAATACCGTTTTATAACGCTTTTTAGGAATTATAAATATTAAAGAATGCATAGAAAGAACTCGAATTATTATTTTCACGGTAGCTATATATGCGAATAAAAATAAATATATTTATCCTTGAAAAGACGGTTCGTCACAGTCATCGAACGATACGTTGGAAAGAATAAAAAGAATTTGAAAACAGAATGTATATTGGATAGTAAGCCTGTTAACGCGATATATTTAAATTCGTCGATTACGGTCAACGACCGGGGCGACCGGTCACGATCTCGACTTTTTAGGACCTTGTTAATCGAGTCATATACACACACATACCTGTGTATCTTATACAGAATAAATATATTTAAACAGATAAATTGAAGTTAATCATTTGACCCAATCCAAAACTTAGGGCGTAGGTATATGAATTTCAAATGACTAAACTTTGAATGACACTATATGCACCCTATAGATCTATTATCATGTATGTATAGTGTCTACACACATATCAATAGCGTATTTTAAAATATTTAAATTTCCGATGTGAGATCATCCCGTTTATCTATACTGAAATATCAAGGATGATTAGAATCTGTGATTTATGATATCGTCTCGGATGAATTTATTTACAATTGTAATCGTATCGAAGCTCACTGTAACAACGCCATTGTAAATATTGTAAATATATACCATATACGATCGTACAGTGGCGGATAGGGATCAGTTCTTCTTGCATATAACTTAAGGATCAGACTCAGTCCAGTTTAACCGTCTTCACGATTCGCATCGTGTTCAGAAAGCTGCGTAAGCTAAAAATAAAATACATAACGTCGACAAATATCACTGTCCGTTACTCTTCAACTCCCCTTCGTATAAAAAAAAAGAGACAAACAGTATAATGCCCTCCTTCTTTTCACATCCGAGATAAGGACCCCATGTACCAGTTATTAGCGTCATAGTCCGCGGAGGAGTTGTAATATTCGGTATACATTTAGTCTCTTCATTTTAGTTCGTGGGTGAAAAAAATAAGACTCAAAACAATATCAGGAATATCAGGATTGTGCAGTTTTTGTATAAACACAAATAATAGTTTGGTTTAAAAAGGAAAAATAATATTCCTGCGCTTATGAATATTGAGTAAAAGAATGCACAAGGGTAGGCTGCTTCACAACGCTTCAAACAGATGTTCGGACCTCTTTGATGTGCGGTACTTTGGTCAAGTGCAGAGATTTGAGAAGAACTACCAAGACTCGAAAGGGCTGACTAAAATAAATCGCCTCCCAACGTATGCTGCAGCCTTGCGTCTAAATTACAACGAAATTAATTGTACCACACGATCATTTTCGAATAGTAGATTTTCAGCGATTTCAAATCTGAGAGTAACATTTGATCGGACTATCCTTGACGAATCGATTAAAAAAATCGTCAGAATGAAACAAACCGATCGAGGCTACGCCACTACTTCGGCAACTGCTACGACAGTTTTACAGGAAATGCCTGAACCTCGTGGGTTGCCACTTATCGGTACAACTTGGGCCATTATTCGGGCAGGGGGTGCCTCGAAACTGCATCAATATGTGGATAAAAGGCACAAGGAATTGGGGCCAGTTTACAGGGAGCAGATGGGGTCAGTAAAGGCGGTTTTCGTCAGTTGCCCAAACGAATATAGAAGAATATTTCGACTGGAGGGATCGAGACCTAAGCATCTTTTACCCGAATCTTGGATCCTGTACAATGAGATGCGAAGATGTCAGCGAGGCTTATTTTTTATGTAAGCCAGTGCGAAAAAGAGTAACAAAAATTCTCGAGCGCGGTTTACATATAAGACTTTTTTTATTTCTATTTTATTCTCGCTTGCATATCCTCTGGGATTCTTTCTCTTCTTCTTCTTGTTCTTTTTCTTCGCACTTTGGTATTCGCTGTGATGATAACGATCATGCATTTTTTATACCTGCGTGGCATGTTTCCTGTTCCGATCGCGTGCTATAAGCTGTATACGAATTGCAATACTGTATTATACCTACAGGGATCTAACTATCTACCAGCTAGGCGATTGAAGATAAACTCGGGATCATTCAAGAAATCAATGAAAATTTTTTTATTCTATGAAAAAAAAAAGAAAAAAACATTTCGAACAGGAAATATCTTCTGAACTAATTTCCGAGTGCTTTCTTTTGAATTTCTGAAATGAATCCTGATTTTATGTGTTCTAAACGGTCTAATGGAGAGACAATTAGTCGATTGAACTGCCTCTTCGATTTTTATATATTTTCGAGAAGGGTATATGATTTGAAAAATCTTAGCAGGCGTCCTGGGATTTCAGTCAACCTAAACTACAAGCCTGTATATTTGGTTGCCTATATGGTACGGTAAAAACCCCAGGAATAATTGTAAATAATTGATCGAAAAATCACGCGTCTTTTATGAATAATTAGACTAATTTTTTCAACTTCCAAATGTTAAAAGTAAAACTAATCCAATCCACCGTCCAGCACAAAGCATATATCATTGAAAAAACTACTTGTTATAGGGAGGGTGACGAGTGGCTACATTTTCGTAGAATAATGAACAAATTACTGCTGAAACATGATTCAGACAATTTTATGATCGGACCGTGTAAAGAAGCTGCGAAAGCTCTATCCAACGATTGGAATTCATACGCGGAAAAAGGCGAAGCTATCCCACAATTGGAACAAAAATTATACCAATGGTCTATCGAGGGTAATTAATCGCATTTATCAAATCAAATAAATATATAAATAACGAAAAATGACTACGTAATTATAACATTTGATGATTCATGATTGATTGCCATTATTTTTTTAACCTTGCATTGAATATGTTTGGTTTATTTTCAGTAATGCTGGCAATTTTAGTTGGTGAAACTTGGCCTGAGCACAGATCTGATATATTATCAAAATCCGAAGAATTGGCGAGTAATTTGCACAAGATATTCGATTACTCTGGCCAACTTTCGTTATTGCCAGTAAAATTGGCGATGAATTTGAACCTCCCACTTTGGAAGAGGTTCGTTACCTCGGTAGACAACGCGTTGGAAATTGTAAGGGAATTAGTAAAAGAGATAATTAAACTGGAGGATGTAAATGGGTTGATAAAAGATTTTACGAACGAGGGAATGCGAGATGATGATCTAGTCAGGATTGTAGCTGACCTGATTTTAGCTGCCGGAGATACGGTGAGATGCGATAAACATTTTCCACAAAAAAATTTAAAAAAAATAAAAAAATATATACATATTTTTGAATAAATTTGTTTTCGTATATATTTTTGTTTTTGTTTTTCTTTCAGACAGCCTACTCCATGCAATGGGGACTTTTCCTACTTGCAAATCATCCCCAAGTTCAGGAGGAACTATTTGATAATTTAAAAAATTTAAATGATAAAAAAACTACCCAACAGCCCTTGTTGAAAGCTGTTATCAAAGAAACGCTAAGATTGTATCCAACCGCGCCGTTTTTGACGCGAATATTACCCGAGGACAGTATCGTGGGAGGATATCGAGTTGCTAAAGGAGTAAGAGAAGTTTAAAACAAAAAAAATGATTTATGTACTTCATGTTATATAGTGTATCTTCGGAGTTTAAGCAAAGTATTTGAATAAGAGGTGAAATGAAAGAAGGAATAAAACAGTTTCTCTGATATAATTAATTACAGGAACTTATCCTGATGTCATTATACACGAGCGGACATGACGAAAAGAACTTTAAAAACGCTGAAAGTTTTTCACCAGAACGTTGGTTCAGAAACGAAACAGGCGAATATAAGGGAGTCTCAAATCCCCATGCTACTTTGCCCTTTGCTTTAGGGGCGAGGTCTTGTGTGGGACGAAAAATTGCAGAGACGCAATTGACGTTGACAATGGCTGAAGTACGTATGTTCAAATTTTTGAAAATTGCATTTCAGAATAACTGAAGAGTTCGTCAATTCGCAACAATAGATAACATTGAACATATTCATTATTACATCGCTTGTTTAAAACGACTAATACAAATGGCTGTTTCTTCGTTGTTCGTTATTTTCAGCTGATAAAAAACTTCAAGATGGAATGTATTAACCGAGAAGAAGTTGAAATGATTTTACACCTTGTATCTGTACCTTCGCAACCTATTAAGCTCGTAATGACCTCGAGATATTGACGACATCGATAAAATCCATATAACTATATCCAACGAAGATATAAATCAATTATTTATCTGATATCAAATGTAAGCTTTTTTAATAAAAACATTTTTCCTAACAAGATTGATAAAACAATGAATAAAATTTTGAATAAAAAGCTTGTCGTATTCATTCACCATAATCCCATAAATATCATGAAGATTTTCTCTCAGATAATAAGTTAGTAGAAAGCAAGAAAGAAAAAAAAAGTAAAAACAATCCTTAGTGAATTTGTACTTATTATTATCGGGGATTGGCCATTTGGCGCACAAAAGAAAAGAGTATTAAATGTATATTCTGATTCGTGAAACTTACTTTATATCTTTTCATGAATTTTTGGAAAAAATAATATATGTATGTAAAATTCAAGCAAGTAAATTTGAATTTTGAATGAAAAGAAAAAACTTGTCTGTTAATGTAATTAATATTAATAATGTACTAAATAGCGTGCGCGATATTAACATTATAACGACTATAATAGGTATAGATGTGTTATACTTTTTCTGCATAGAAATATTTTGAAAACACTGAATGCAGAGTAGTATTATATAGTATATTCTTGATTAGTATTTAAAACTAACTAATCAAAGTCTATATGTATAAGGATAGTATACAATCAATAACAAATATGTCTAATACATTGATGACGTATGTTTCATTCAACTTATTAGAAAAGAGAAAAAAAAAAATCACCAATTTCATTACAAGTTTGGACAACTGTTTGAAATAATTTCAAACCGCGTATTTCATACGCGAGGTAATAAGAATTGCTGCAAAGAATTTATGAAAAATAAAATAGAATAGCTTATTTATGGTTTATGCATTAGACAATAAGTAACTTTAAGATACGAAACATATATACGCTAATGAAATATCACCTATAATACCGTTTCAACAGATGGAAAAACAAGTTAGATACCTATTCGTATAAATAATTAAACGAATAAACATAATTACGAACAATTTTTATCCACCAATTTTTTAATTGAAGAATACATGTTCGCAATATCTGATCAACTATCTATTAGTCGTCTAAAATTTGATAATCATAGTTAAAATTTATTCAAATCTTATTTCAAACTGAAACAAAAAATAAAAAATAAAAACAGTTTTGTCATCAAATTATTTGAAATTAATATTCATATGTATTTCGATTGGATTTCATTCGAATTATACCAAAACCCACAGTCTAAATAAAATTAGTTGTGGAAAAAAAAGTGATAATAATAATTTGGTAATATTATAATAGATATATGAAATGAAAAACAAATTAATATCGATATAATATATATACTATTTATTAATTGAAACGTTTTTTACACAAACGGTATATTACTATATGAAAAATAGTAAATATGTATTATTCGGATCCATAATATGATAATTTGATGATAAACGATGGAATATATATATTATTTGTCATAATATACATAAAGTATAAATGATATTTGTCAAATATGTATTTATATAATATCATATAATTTAATATATATTATATATATATACCATGTGTGTAAATGATTAAATTGTAATATATGATAAAATGTTCGTTGTAAACAACGTTTCAATTATTATTATTCTCTTGGTATGTATAGGCAGGCATTATGTATGTTTGGGACGATCGGGTGCTACCAGCATCCATAATACTATTCTACATTGTGCTTATTTATATTATTAGACATTTTAATGTGTGTGCTTTCAAGATAAATATAATATAATAATGTATCATAATTATGTTACATCGAAACATCATTTAAACCATCGGAATTACAGGCTGTAGTATGATGCTATTTACGATAATAAAGAATCTACATATATACATAGGTACATATGTAGAATGAAAGCATTATAATTGTAAATTAAATTTATAGCTCACATCTCTGAATTATGATGATACTATTTTTCGTACCTACGCCATGAAGAAACCTGACGGCCTAGGTGCGAAAATAATGCATATATATTGCTGAGCTTTAATATATGCGGTTGTACATCGTGGGTTATTGTTTAATATTACGGAACTTACATGCTAGAAATACATTAATTTATCTATGGAGTACTAGAACGTAGTATTGTCCATGGATTGTTTGAGTTTTGAATAAAAGGAAATGGTTTTTTTTTTTTTTTTTAAATAGTTTTCTAATAAACTGATCTTCATCCACGAAAATAAATTTACCATTTATTATTCAGCTATTTCTGGTACTTTTGACTATATATTTTAATTCACTGGAAAATTGTGAATATCTATTCCACATGGCTTATCTTTTCTGACATTAATGCTTCTGGTGACAATAAATGTGTAACGTTGTTCTAGGGATGTTGCAACATACATTGCTAGAAAATTCTGCGATCAGTAATATTATAATAAAGTATGGTTTTGATCGAATAACTATAAAGCCGCCACTATATGTTTAAAAATGTCCTAATATAGGATCAAAAAGCGGGAATGTCTAGATTCTTAATAGTAAAGCTAAAAAATCTTATGCTATATAATATCGTAGGTGAAAAATACAAGAGACTAGCTTCTATCGACCTATAAATCTACCAAACTATAGAGCACTAAATAGAATCACGTGCTTTCTTTTTTTTTTTTTATAATCATATAATCACAAATAATTATAAATCTAATGAAACGAATAACTCAGATCGATTTAATACAAAATATACAAATTATTGAAATAAAATAAATCCGTTGTACCTATCCAAAACTATTTCTATCTCGTCTATAGCACCAAAAGAACGAAAAAAAATTAAACTAAAAGAAATTAAGAGTCTATTATAGTCTAACTTCATTTCCTTAATTCGCAAAATCTGAATACTGGATAAAAATGTCACATTTAATGTGGATGACATATACTTCTAATTGTAATTTGATAAAATTCTTAAAACAATAACTTTCATTATTGAATTTTAATTAATACGTGGGAATTTTCTTCGACAAAATATAACGTTATACGTTTATCTTTGCAGTGTAAATTAAAATTTTTACTTTTAACGATAATAATTGTACTCACTGTAACCAGTGTGGATAATATAATGAGATACTAGAATTAGTGTATTAGTACCTGTAACAAGCTCACTAATCTTGAATAAAATGAAAAATGTAGATAAATATTATAGTATCGTAGTGTCTCGAGATAGTTATATCATTAATATATTATAAAAAATTGTCTTTGCTTATAGCTAAAATATCGTGATGCTTCGGTTATATAAATATATATATATATATATCATTATTATTATTATCATTATTATTCTTTTATCGGCATGTATTTATTTATTTATTTATTTATTTATTCATTTATTTATTCATTTATTTATGTATATATATATTGTATATCATTCACAACACAGAGTGCATAGTACGAAGCCTGTGCAAAATCTGTTTGCCTACTTAGAAACGCAATTTTTACCAAACAGATACAAACAGATTCGCCTCAAGCCTCTACGTAACAACGCACAACCATTTTATACAACCTGCGTGCACCAAATTATTATATTTACTACATGTAGTACTTCCACAACGAAAAAGAACAAGCCTATACCTAGTTCGCATCTTTTCTGCCTCTTGGAAAAAGTTGTAGCCTTCTTCGTTTTCCAAATAATGTCAAAAAACAAAATTTAATGTTACTCTTTCTTCGCTTCGACTCGTTCCAAGTCCTGGAATATTCTGAGTTTATCGAGGTGAGTTTAAGGGGAATCGCAAGCTTTCAGCGGATGAAATGGTCATCAGGATATGTACAAGTCTTCTGCGAAAGTTTTATTTCAATTGAACCAGCCGTTAATAAATTACGAGTGTTTAATTATTATATCGAGCCGCGCAGCATTGTGAGTAGAGGACTCAGCAGCGGCTCCGCGCTGGATAGGTAGTGCGTCGAAGCCTTCACACGAGGATCTCAAATACCTTTTTATTAAAAGTTCTATGTTTACGCTAGTTTCAAAGTTCAATCGCGTAGATTGTCCTAATTGTAGAGTTACAGGCTTCTAATGATACGTCGTCAAAGCTATTTTATCTATATTTCTAAAGTAATTTTGCTTCGGTTATCGAAAATTACGACGAAATTTTCAAATACACTAATATTTTAAGGAATACATTTTATCGGCTTGTCCCGTCAGTGGAATGCAATGATAAATGTTATACGCGTACTAATTAATTAACATGAAATTACAGGGACAAATTAACTGTTCTATATATCCTGGTAAGCTGACTGTAAATGGACAGCGCTTTGTAGAATATATGGAACGTTGCAAAGGCAATGGAGATAGTTATTCAGGGTAGAGAGGAGAGTCTACTCCGTTATTGTGAACCCTTGAATGACGAGTGTTTGTTACTGAGATTCTTAGACCTAACATGAGATTTGTTTTTTTAAAAAGTGAGCCATTACGTATTGCGTATCGTTTGATTAGTTAAATCAGTATACAGACCAAAACACATTTTTCATGTATTAAGATATGCTTTTAATCTAAACTATTCTGATATGGTTTTATTTAGAATTGTGGAAGCTTTATAATATTGCGTTTAAAATGTTTCAAAATTTCCACAAACGTGTTATTACGTTACGAGATATACTCCCATTCGAGCTGCCTTCTCACTTCGCGCATAAATACAAATGGAAAAAAAAAAAGATCCTTCTTCAGATAACGCCGTCTGCACAAGCTACCTCAATTAATATATTATCATCATCGATCTCATATAGAATTGCGGACTATTTTCACATTGTGCAAAAGAACCTAGGCTCAAGAAATCAAAATGCAACGAATAACGATTAATGTTCTATGGTGAGTGCAACTGGAAATTTAAGTGAAATACGGTGCATTAAAAGCGAATATTTATCGCTACATACTTGATAGTTTAAAGAATCAGATCGGTTCCGATCTGCTATATTATGTTGTATTATGTTTAAGAGTTACTTGGTGAAATTGTGCAGTAGTATTTTCTATTTTGTCATTCTTTTTCTAATCAGTTTTGATGTTGTTTAATTTTGAACCACCCGGCGGCCAAAGCGACGGCAAAAGTTAATTTTTTCTTCCAATTATCAAGTAATATAATAAGTAGTTATAAAACTTAAGCATCTGTTTGACAAAATAATATTATACATGTATCGTACGTACTGATCTTCCTAATCATAGAGAGGAAAGCAACTTAAAGAACAAATGTAAACCCATTTTAAATTTCACGTACACGATACCATCGTGACTGATCTCACAATTAGCACACTTCCAAAAGACCCAGACTCTCTCTAAAATTACAGTCTTACCGTTTGGTTTCATTTTTTTTTTTTTGTTTTTATTTAATTACCTATTAGTTTTTCATTTTTCATTTCATTTTTTCCCCTTCGACAAAAATTCAATAGTCGATAGGATTCATTTAGCGAGAAAAAAATATCTCAAAAAGGTATTTCACCACACCAACAAGCGTACCCAAGTCTTTTTATCTTTTGAACAATTAATGCGTTATTCATTATTCTGTGACTTTAAATTGCGGCAAGACAAAGTCACAGATAAATTCTGAAGCTTGCCTCCTTGCAAGCATTTTAACTCGATGCAGTACATACTTATTCATTTTTGTTACTTATTATTCGACTTAGTTTAATGCTTCTAAAAAAGCATTGTTTGTTTATTTAGTCATTTTTTTTTGTTTTTTCTTTGTTTTTTTTTTCTAAGCCAGCTTAAAATACGTATAAAAAAAATGTCAACTTTACTTTGCCAATTGCTAGAGCCGCCTGGGTTGCATGACGGTATTATTATTCAGTCGTGTTGTTGTTTGGTTGTTAGAGTTTTCATCTTGAGGAACGCGCTCTGTTCTCTCATCAAAAAACCCTGGATTCAGGATTATGTTCGGCACCAATTCAATCACTTCCTGCTCCTCCAGCTGCGCTGCAAGTCGGGAGCGGAGATTAATTTTCATTGGTCTAGGCCACGGACCGTATGGGCTTCCACCCTCTCTCTCTGTTTATTTTACCACTACACTGGGTATTCTCTTTTTGTAATGACTAAACAAAAATCAGGTATCCAGATGATACTGATCTAATTTTATTCCGTAGTTGAATACCATCAATATTATTTTTTTCGCATACAAATTCAATCGCATACCATGCACAATAGTCAGAAATAATTCGACTAAGGGGTATAAAAATATGTTCAAACTTCATCTCTATAAAATAAATATGTAAGATTGAAAAACATTCTATTAAAATAGGTAGTTGGTTTAAAAAAACAGTTCCTCCATCAAACAAGACGTATAAAAATCTACGCAAGATCCTGCATGCCGTTAGAATTAGGAGAAATAAGAAAAAATCTTTCTCATATAAGGAACTGGTAGTCCCTTTTGACAAAGTCATGTGTGTTTTGTAATGTGACTTTTGAATATGTGCAGGAAACAGGGAAAGATTGTACCTAATGCCGTCTGAATAATAAATTCGAAAATATATTGAAAACAGTTTTTGAACTAGTGTTTGGTAACTTGTTGAGTTTTGGAAAAATTCCCTGAATTTTAAGTTGCCTCGGAGTCATTACAAATCGATGAACCCAGTGAGATGTATGTGCCATCCTTGGCCTACCTCTACGTAGGCAAAGTCAGTCTAATAGCACATGACAATATATTATCTAGGCCGCAATGCTCTACCTCTATTATAGTACTTGCTATTCATTACACTAGTTATCCATTCTGCATGACAAATTCGATGTGAACCACCAAAGCTTATTCAGAAATTGGTTTTAAAAAAATGGAGTAATCGTTAACACGCTCAAGATTGAATAAACGTAAATACTATTCCGGTAATTGGCAATAAGTTTAGTGGTTGGTAATTCTATTTAGAAATTTTATTTAGTCCAAAATCTAATGTCTATTATTAATGTGCAATATAGGTATATTTGTTATGTAAATTTAAGGTATTATAGAATAATAGAATTATTTTATTCAGTGCCTTATGTTATATTTTAACAAAGCATCTGGTGCGAGAGTTAAAAAAGAGGTAAGATTATTTGTATGAAGATTGTTTGTTATACCTAATTTAGTCGCAAAGCGCTTGCAGCTAGGAAAAATTAGTGAAAGATAAATTGACAATGTATTAGAGTAGCATCAGGTTGATCGATAGGTAGGCAGTTACTGTAGGGTAAGCTAGAGATTAGGGCCGTAGATAAGTTCAGTGGTTCGCGGTACTGCTTCTGCCTCTACAGTTATTTAAAATACTTAAAAATGTTTGAATTTCAAATTTTTTTCAA
This sequence comes from Tenthredo livida, assembly GCA_963992785.1. Lineage (NCBI taxonomy): Eukaryota > Metazoa > Arthropoda > Insecta > Hymenoptera > Tenthredinidae > Tenthredo > Tenthredo livida. Next base: position 11,685,851 of record OZ023073.1, read on the forward strand.
CTAGTTTGGTTAGGAATGAAAATTATTCAGTTTAATCAATGTTTATGAAAGATTGAATAAAATTTGGGCCTTATTGAGTCCGTAATGACTCTGGACTTTCAGATATTAACTGAATTGTGATCCTTTTCTTATTTTCCAAATATTGAAAAGTATCAGCAGCAGCAGTGGCGACAAAGAGACAGAGTAGAAGCAAAAGCTTTATGAAAATTAACGATAAGATACTTACAGGGTGCCTTGCACTCGCGATATAAAAGGTAACAGGTTCCCAGCCCCAAAACTAATAGTGTTCCCATGACAATACCCACGGCCGCGACCCATACTCGAGTATCAAAATTCTCCACTCCAGCTAGAAGATGTCTGGCGAGTTCTGAAAAATGTATAATAATAACAATGATAATGAAATTAATAAACTTGTTTTCTCGGAATGTTTTTCCCGCTTCAATCATCAAATCATCCTCAATCTTCGTATCATACCTAACTCCTCTACACTGTGATGCGTGTGACCTTCAACCTCGACAATTTCACCGCGACCAAGCTGATTGGTTGCCCAGACTCTGAAGGAATACGTTGTATTCGGTTCCAAGTGGTAAACATCAATTTGTCTCTGGAATATATCAGATAGACGATTCAGGAACGACTTATGTAATACGTGACATGATCAAGACAATCAATAACGTTTTATATGGCAAATATAGCTCCAGATACTAGAGAGGTTTGAAATAACTCAGCAATTCAAGTCGAACTAGAAATAACTAGTCGTTTTTCGTTCTAGATACGAATATGCTAGCTTCTTGGGCCATATGCGTTTTTTTTTAAAATACAAAGTGGATGATCATTTGAACTTCAGGGATAATTGCTGTTATTCTTTCAACTAGTCACACAGATTAGTCTGCATTATCATGTTTTAATATAAAATAAGAAATAGACATAATAATCAATACGAAAATGCAGGGTAGCTATATGAACGAATGTAATAAATGTTTTCAAATTATACATTGATTATCTACTTGATTCTTTCTAATAGACATAGAAAATACTGAATAGAATAGAATAAGATAAGATTTGATTTGATTTGATCATAAGACCAAATGATGATGATTTCAGACTCATCAGCTCAAAAGTACGTGCATCTATAATAATCGTTTATGTTGAAAAAAAGAAATGTAATGTGTAGCTGCTCTTACAGAATTGGGAGGAATGTGAACCGGTGATATTGATTTCCAGGCTTCGGGATCTTTATCTGATGATAACTTTAGTCGATACTCTGCGGTAAAATCAATAATTGGATATCCACCAGTACCTCCAACTTCCCATAGAATATTAGCCAAAATAGTAGACGGTTTTACCCAAACATTTTGTAGCGCAGGAGGAGGAGCTGCATGTTATAACAAATAAATTATATAAATTTAGTATAAAATTGAAGAAAAATATAGCCGACATTTATTCCTGTAGAAGAAGAAAAGAAAAAACTTACATTTGACCAATACATTGATCCGAGTCTTCAAAGCGTCCATATCTTCGTCCATTGTACATGAATAAATACCCGCATCGTCAGCGCTGACATCAATTAACTGCAGAGCTCCGTTTGCCTCAACTTTCAACCTAGGAACTTGAGCATCCTCTCGGCCTTCTCTCACCCACATAACGCCCGACGAATTACCAGACTTCAACAGCACGTCATCTTCGGCACATGACAATGTCAAGTTCTGCCCCAAGTCTACAGCTATGTCTCGCACCAGGGGCAGCGCTAATACCTTTCGCCATCCTGAAAAACCGTTTTCTTTTCAAGAAATTATCTTTTGGTTTCGCATTGAAAAAAAAAGGAAAAAAAGAAGGAAATCTTTCATCGTCATTGGTTTAGTATATATCATTGCCAATTGGCTTGGCTTGTAGTAGGTTGATTGATTAGTTCGTAATTGAGCATTTCGTGTCTAATTATTGCGTGTTATGGGGATAATTGAAATAATATATATATATATATATATATGTATGTATGTATGTATATATATATACACATATTTTTTTTTCGTATATAGTATTCTTATATAACTCGTCCCTGAGATTTAGAGATTGTTTACAAGATATCGCGATCATGTGGAAGATGTTATATCTATCGTTGGTATAGTAGTGGGTTATATAAAACTGCATTGATCGTCAGGTGTAGATATTCACCTAGCTAGCTAGTGCCTAGTACATATAGCCTGGGCCGATATGAGAAAACGTAAAAAATTTCTTACCTGCGAATAGAAAGAGGAGAAACAAAGCCTCGTATCCAACCATTCTCCCATATTAGGTGGTTGCGATATTTTCACGAAATATTAAACGAATGTTAATCTGTTAGTGACATATTTCAACGCCTTTTATTCACCATTTAACGCAATTTATATTAGAGGTTTTACTCTCGCTGTCAAACACATCACACGCACCACCCATCCGACTATTATTGACTCGACTGTGGCGCCCTCTGGCTGAGACGAAAATTACTAACCTCGTGTCCTAGGCTAGCGCAGGGCGGCAAACAGAGAAAAAAAAATTCTTAGAGCTAACCTAAATACGATTTGACGTTTCGGGATAATATGAGATAAAAGTATGCATAAAGGACCGTGACAACTAACGAAATATGATTAAATAGTTCGAATAGATATTCAGATAGAGTTTAGATCCTTGGTTATTTTATTTATATTATATTTCGTTTCATCGAAGGAGAGATTCGCGAGTGACGCAGCTCTCCCTAAGAGACTCGACTTGTGTTCAAACACACAATAAAACACAAGGATATTGCCCAGGCTGCGATAGACTTTGCGGTCAGAAATAACCAGATTAAACCAACGATCAGAATTTCTTTATTGGATAAACGCGTGTTTTGTGTGTTGTATTGATAAGTGGAAAAAGATTGCTGTTATTACGAATAAGTGCCTTAGCTGCTGAGGATTGGTACGTATGTTCGAAGTTTCAATGATCAACATGAATTACTGAATAAACCGCGCGAATACTATACGCGCTCATCTTTTGTCAGGAGCTAGATACATGTTCGACGTGAAGTTAAACCACGTACGATTAAGGCGACAAGTAGTATAAGCAGAGCTATGGGTCGGACCGCATGTTAATTAAACTTATTCCCCATTTATTCTAGGTCTACATGTATGCATATTACATACATTCATGAATCGAATGTATAACAAATCAGAATATATTCAAATTGAATTTATTTATATTCGCATTATAAAAATATGATAATACTGATATTATGAATAATGCATGGATCTTTTAAAGCGGCTATACATATATTTAGATGTCTATTTGTCCTGTGGGAGATAAGCGCGTTTATCAAAAATCTCTTATTCAAACAGGTGGCGTGATTTAGGCGCAAGTTTATTGCAGGATATTGCAAGAATTTGAATTGCGAACTTTTTTTCTAACACATACGTATATCACATAATGTGTGCATTGCTAAGTAAACGTAATTCTGCAATAAAGCGAGAGCCGCGGTTAACTTTCCGAGCAATTAAAAATATTTACACTCAATTAAGATACGGTATCTATGTAGATAAGCATACATTTGAGTGTAATTAAGCAATTATCATCAATTAAAAGTAGAGAAATTACCAATTGGATTAAAAATATCACTGCCGCTCGAGTAGTAGCATTACAGCATATCCTATAACATCATAATATCTACTATATTGTAAAATTATTCATTAAATCAAAAGCCTCTGAAAATATAATTACGTAATATTGTTTATCATTCCAATTTATACTATTAATAATTTGAGGATATTGAATAAATTCGGCGATCTTTAAAAGAAATATTATTAGTTTAACAAAGCAGGAAATAATATTTCATGCTCTTACTATTATAATTAGTCATTTTATATAAATTTGAAAATTGAGCGGTCATTCATTGGTGGGTGGTCACTTACTGGTCATGTTACCCTAGTTATTATACCATTGCCAAAAATATTTCTAAAAACATGATAATAATATATCCTCAATTCAATTTGCATAACTAAACTGGATGAGCGATGTATTGAATCTGAATTTACTGCTATTGTTGGTTTAAAAAAGACTTCGCCAGGGTCTCGTATATATTCACGCGGAAAAAAAAATCGTCTTTTTGTTACATACGTGCGTATCTTATACTAGGATAGATATCTCTTTTTTGCTCTTTTTAAAGCAACTTCAATAAAACGAAAATTAATGAAACTAAAATGAAATAAAATAAAACGATCGTATTATGTATGCCATAGGTATAATAAAACCTCCATACGGTCATCGTATAATAATCTTTTAACTATTATAAAAATATTTTTATCGAAAGTAATAATTTCTAAACGACACATATGCCCTCGTCTATCATCTGGTCGTCATCGTAGTATCAGCATATGATATTATATTGAGACGTATCTTTACCTAGCTATACTCGCGTAATAACGTTGCAACTATAAGTTATACGTATATAATACATATATATATAGATTCTGAATATATATACACGGTTGTTTCGAGCGAGGGTGATGGGGCGCGAAAGTCCTTGGGGGTAGTGGGTGCAGGGGGATACCCTGCGTTTGACGTCATAGCTTACAGTCGTTCTCTCTCTCTATGACGTAACAACGAACACCCAGAGTATAGTGACGTCAGAGAGTTGACGGCACGCCAATCGATCCTTGAAACCCGCTATTATACCAAAGAAATCATTTGGCTGGCACACTTTCCTAGATATCAACAAATCGCGTACCTACATATTATACTTATACATTATACGTTATATATGTATATATATTCATTTTAATTTACATTACGTATAAAAGTATATAAGTATATCAGAGTATAATATGAGTCGTCTACGAAAATTACTGCAAGCATCAAGTTTTTTCAAGAGTATATATGAAAAGCAAGAAATATAAATTTATTGACCGGTTTTGAACATCGATATAGCGTACTATACGAAATATACGAATGATTATTGTATTAGTAACTTTGACAACGAATATAACCCATATATATATATATACTTGTCACGTTTGTTCGATTAAATAATCCCATTATAAATATACGGCAATTAGATATCCCGCTCATGGGTTTATTGACTATCTATACTCATCTAAAAGCGTCCTCGATCTATCTGTGAACTCACAATTATAATAACTAATATAATTATTATCGTTTATTAGACCTCTGTGTATTTTTGAATTTGTATAATTATAATATATAGTGTATAGACTCCCGCTGTTATACCTGTGTATACAATTTTGTAATAATAAAGAGAATAATATGTATATAGCTATAGGCAGGCTTCAGAATTTGTTACATACATAATTTTAGATTTTAGAATATGAACCGCAGTGTGAGTCATATATTATGTATATTCCCTTAGCCGCGTAAAAGACAAAAGTGTTTTGTGCCGCGGGCGATTTATAATTAACGCGTGTTAATTAGTAAGGAAGTTCCTCGAAGGCTAATCACTATATTTTTTCCACAAAATACATTCAGTATGATGTATAGAATAAGCCGATTATAATTTCTTCGAATCCAACTCTGCATATTCCTTTGTAAATTAAAATTAATAAATTATTGTACATATACCGACGCGAAAGCGGATAAGAAAGAATTATTGAAAAAAAAATGATTTTTTTTTTAAATCTTTTTTATTTCCTTCTCCCCCGAATAATATGAATCTTATTTGAGGTGGCTACGGAGAAAATATGTGAAAAAGAAGCATGACATTTTTATGCAAAAATATAAGATAACGTAAGTTAGGTATATGAAATCCTCCGCGGATTCGGGATGGTTCGAAGGGGGCAGATATGGGTGGCGTACGGGAACCACTACGTCCTGCGCGGTAACCTTTGACATTTCTAACAGACGGGTCGAAACTTTCCCATAGATTCAGGGTGCTCTGTTTCAACTAAGGTATAAGAGAGCAAGCAAAATATCCGGTCGGATAAAAATTGATGAGGAAAATATACGGAGATTCGATGGGATAATGCATTTTCTCATTTCTCTTCCGATACGCATTTTTCTTCTTTTTTTTTTTCTTTCATTTTCAGTAATAAAAATTGAATTTGTAGTCGTTTCGTCTTTCAACGAGGGAAAAGATACCTAACGCGCGTAATCATACTTCTGCTTGTATAAATGATTAAGATACAACGTCAGACTCGGAGAAATCCTAAAACTGCATCCTCCTGCATTCTGCATTCAGTCCTCTCTCGTTTTAACAAACGTATTTACTCTTTACGCCTGGATCATGTTGATACGAAAAGTATACGTAAACGCAGTAAAATTTTGTAAACGATTTTCGAGTTAATATAAACCGCCACATCCCATCGCGAATATATGCAGACGCCCGCACCATAGTCTATATATACTGCCTCGTCGATTTGGGTTACATAAATGCAATATTCAAAATGAATCCTTACGTATAATAATTCATAGATGTATGTATAGTACGCATTTAATGTACCGTATATTATATGTTATTATGTATGTATGTATGTATGCGTGTATACGTATATACGTATACATTAATTTCAGCTGAGTGCGTCGCGTCGCCGTTTTACTTCGTAATACATACAATACGATTCATTTATTAAAAGGATTTTTGTTTCTTTATTCGCAGACAACTTCGGTTCGAAACTGTAAACTATGTTACACTATAATAATTCTTCTGAAAAAATATAAACTTACAAATTTCATTTACTATTATAATAATCATTAGAAATATCTATGGATTCGTACGTATACAATGCGAAATAAAAATTGCAAAATTATGCAGCGTCTAAAAGTGACTAGAAAAATTTACCCAATTTATTATAATAATGGCGCGAGAAGTCGTTTCATGTCCTGCGGTTGCAGTAAAAAACCGCCAAAATGTGACCCAAAACCTGCGTGTGATGCCTATAAACCTTGTCCTGCCCCTCCTCTTTGCCCAACGCCACCGTTGAAATGCATTCCGATTTGCAGTGTTAATGGTAGATCGAATTTTGAAATTGATTTTTAAAGAGATTGAATAATTTTCGGAATTACAAATCTCTTTTTTTTTTTGTTCGTTGGAGTAAATTTTTGCCGGAATTTAAACAAGTTTAAATCCCTTGACCTGTAGGCGAGGAAGAAAGTCAAAAAATATATCGAAACGTATCGCTGTTTTTAGTCATTCCTATTTTGATATTGTCGGCGATTGGGATTTACATGAAAATAGAAGAGGATGATTTGAAGCCTCGACAAGAATTCGTCCCTTATTCGTACATGTATAGACGTACCAAGGTAAAACGGTTATGCAAATACTGTATAAATTTTTTGTTCTTTTTTTTTCGATCGATTGATGATAAACCGCGCAACGTTGAACGATCATAAACGGTTATATGCGAAATGAAATTATTCTGAATTGCACGTGACACAGAGATTTCCTTGGGGAGATGGAAATCACTCGCTTTTTCACAACCCTGAAAAGAACGCTATACCACCCGACGGTTACGAAACCGAAGACCCAAACGCTGTAAAGAAAACAGACGAAGAATAGGGATGATCGAGGACGACGCAGAGACAATAGGACGAAAACAGGAAATATTAAATATGAAATATGAAATATGAAATATTGTTAAATAAGGAAATACACGAATAAAGACTTCTTCAAAAAATAGGATTATTCAGTCTGATCTAGTTTCGAAAGTTCTCTTCCATTTTACAACCTTCACACATGCAAAGGACCCCGCACAAATCTTATGGAAATTGGATCCCGGTCAAATTTGTGACCATGATGACTTTTGATCAGGATGACCTGAAGCACAACATACTACAATTTTGGACAATTTGACCGGGATCCAATTTCCATAAGATTTGTGCGGGGTCCTTTGTGTAAATGTGCGGAGATACAGGTGCTTGACATAATTTTTTCGTCAACTATATAAAAGGAAGAAACTGCGGCATCCTTGTCGTGACGTCAGGGTCGATTTGTAGCCGGTTTAAAGCCATCAGATTTTTCTTCAGTTTTTTTTTTTTTTTTTTTTTTTTTTTTTTTTTTTTACCGCATCAACGTCATCGTAGCAGACGTGTATCCCGAGCGACGTGGGTTCCTCAGGCGTCCTTCACCACTCGAGATTCAAAGTAGCATTTCCCTTTTCTCAAACGATCGCGTTGTCACGTTTCATCTAGACAAGCGACGTCCGTTTCACTTCTTTTTCACTTTGATTATCATATTATCGAACGAAGTAGGTACCTACGTGTATCAGGCCCACGATTTTTTACCTCTATTATATTCTACGCATATTGGATTCCGAAACGCACACTTTCTCAAATTCAGGTTTTAAACGTAATTTTAAACGACATATACTTCATTCGCAAGGTCTGATAAACTGAGATGATAATTTATCGATCTGTACCTAATCTCTGTCTTCAGTATCTCCCCGTCTTTTTTCAAAGTGAGATAATCTGTATCGTTAATCTTATCGACATCATCCAAAGTCAATATACATTTCTAGCTGTTTTTGCGGAAGTGGAATGAGCTTATGCACGTAGAATGTAACGGTGCTGAAGAAACTAGTCTATATAGATAATGTGGAGGACGGAAAGCCGGATGCGGTATCCCACAAATTTCGTAAGAAATTTCAAAGTCGAATTATCGTACGTCTACACATACCTACCGGCTACAAATAATTGTGAGTAATTTTTAACAAAATAATAGTTAGCAGAATTTTATTGTCCGCGCTTTATATAGCACAGAATGATTGCGCTACCGCTGGTTCCAGGTTCCTAACCGGATATCAACTTCCTGCCTTTCTTTGACGCACGGCTATAATAGCTTAGCAATATTACATTAATATATTGTAAGGAATAATTCATCGACTAAAATATTTCATATACGATGAATTGATAATCTGCATTGGCACGCGATATAAAAGTTCGTAAAACAAGGTACCATACCTTCACTCGAAAAAAAAAATATCTTACTTTTTTGCTCATAACAGATTCATATATCCTATATAGTCTACTCTCAGATACCACGTGGTCCTCGGGTGTGGTCCAGATCTTACTGCGATGTTATGAAATAGTTTGTACTTTTTTTTTTTTTGTTTTTTTATTTTTCTGCTATTGCGAGACTCCGATTTATTTCTGAAGATTTTTTCATCAAGATTATTCATTGCTCTAGGTATCATGTAATATATAGGTATGTATGTGCAGAAAATATATTGGAGTAGAATAAGCGAGGGTTTAGGATAGAATGTATATAGACCCGTGTCGGAGAAGAAGACCGTGAAACCTCCAAATATATGTCTAGGGCAAAAGGTCCCGGTCACACATGATGTGGGAAACGAGTGGAAATGATATAGCGAGCAAGATGCGTGCCTTTTTCGTAAAATAAGATGTCATTATACTAGGTATATGCCTTTTTGATTCTTCTATTTCTAAAAGTCAGTCCACTTCGTTTTTTTTTTTTTTTAACCATTGGCTTATCATCTTTTTTAAGATCTGTAGCCTCCACTTCGTTGTATGTATTCGATTCCGCTAATTGATTTGACCAAAAGCAATCCTGATCATATTATATTTATTTCTAGATATGTAAAGTAGAATTTCGTTATCGCACTGGATATCTTATCTGCACCGTAACTCCTCTATTCCGTTTGGTTTATATCGCGGTTTTGAATAATTCCTTCTATTTTGCTCCCATAATATTTTTCCATCTTTTATACCCACAGAAAGGAAGGGGGAGAGAGAGAGAGAGAGAGAGAGAGAAAAAAAAACAAGTTCAACAATTGTCTTTCTTTTGTGGCTAATTTAGACGAGGAGTATAATAAAGAAAGCAACAAAAACTGAAAAGTTTTGTTCCGTTATTATTTTACATAAAAACAAGAATAATTTCGTTCCTTTTCTCTGAAGTACCTTAGAAGTTCAAGCGCGTCTCTCACGGTTCATTATGTCATGTTGTCCCTGGCCTCTCGGTCCAGGCGTCGCGGTAGAGGGTGATGAGAGGAATTTAGTGACGCGAAAGATACTTGAGACTAGTGACGTCACATGCCTGGCTCATACAGGTGAATGCCTTCACCTTTGTACTCGCGTTTCAATGCTCAATGTGTTCTGCAGTGTTTGTAGTTGACATTCTCGTGGGTCAAGGATGTTATATATATATACTATATACTATATACTATATACTATATACTATATATGTATATATCCAAGTAGCGAAATCCCCATTCTATTATTAACACCATAGTTTAAAATCGCGTTGCATGTATACGAACTAAAATCGAAAATTATGGTTCTTTTTCATCCCATTTATTATAGTACAGCGAATTCAATGTCCTGAGATTATACGTGTGTGATTAAATTAAACAGTTCTTCCGTCAATTCGTGAATCAAGATTTACGTGGAACGACGACGCTCTTTCTTCCGGCATCCGAATACCTTTTATCTCCGCATTTCGCTAACGCTTTATTCACGGCCGTAATGGAAAAAACAAAAAGGAGCATCTATCCCTCGACGTCTAATCTGCAATCTGCGTTGCTCTGTATTACATATATCGATAGAAGTACATCTTCGGATCAATTTTTCATCATTTATTTCCTTTTTTTTTTACGTTTCTTCGACTTCATTCATAAAAATAATCAATTTTTATGACAATTTTACTCCACACGTTACCAATTCTTCCCATCTGTTTATTCTCCTTATGTCTGTTCGCGTTTGTTTTTTTTTTTCTCAACAAAAATTAAACTCAAATTTGAAAAATTGCATAATCATTATTCAGCGGTTCAAATCTTACTAATAGCCCCTTCTTCTAAATGTGCGGATAGAAAAAAATGTGAAAATTTTTGTCCGTGAAATAGACGCGCGTTGATTACGATCTCTTATCAGTTGTCTGCCGATTTGAGATACGTCTGCTTGCATCTAGTTGCATAAAAAACGATTTTCGTCCCTTTAATGGTCGTAATTTAACGGCGGGCAGTTCTCTAGGTGTCTCGCGTCGCGGGAGGCCGATCAATAGACACAGCGAGAGAGGAGCTCTTCGCGGTCGGTTGGCCGGGCTGGGGGCGTGATACACACGTAGGGAACGTAGGACTTAGGGAGCGCGCGCTTACGGCCAGGGGTTCCCTCGGCGTCGGCGTCGACGTCGACGCTTGCCGCCGCCGCCGCCGCCGCCGTCGTCGAATCGCCAGAACCAGATCCAGAAAAGCGACGATAGAAGTAGAAGCGTAAAAGCCTTCGCCCCGCGTGGTTATATATCTAATCGTCGCATATAGTTGTTATATATTTATAAATAAATACATATATATACATATATGCAATTTATAAATGAAAAAAATAAACAAAAGCGATAAAAAAAAGTAAATAAATGAATAGATTATAAAAAAAAAAACATTAATTATACGTCTGCATTTTATTTCCCTTTTGTTTAATACGTCGTTTGATTTTTAAATTTGATTAAACGTTAATGAAATAAAATAATAAAATAAATGTTTAATAATTTGTCCGATTAGTTTATTTTCTATACACTTATTTTATTATAATATGTAAGTTATTACTCGCGCGAGCTATAATATATAGGATAATGATAAATCAAAGTGACTGAGATACGCGAGTGAGATTGAAGATCGTAATTCAACTCGCGATCGAGGCCAGAATTAGGCGCGAAATTTATAGCCCTCGATAAAACGCGTCGCGTTTAACGGGTGGCGGGAGTTTTTCCTTTCTTTTCTTTTCTCTTGTTCTTTTTTATTCCTATTTTTTTTTTATTTTTTTTTTTTAAATTTAAATTAAGCTGTTCATATATACTATACATAAGTATGTAACAGTGCAGCAGAAGCTCGCGTAGGTAGAAAGAAACAAATTGAACTCAACAGTTTTTTTTTTTTTTTTTTTTCTTTCTTCTTGTTTTGAGAAACTTTTTACAATCGTGAAAAGAAGTTGAAGTGATCTGGTTTTATTCGAGTTGATTTTTGACCGGCTGCAGCTTACCTGCAGATTCTCCCGCGATAAAATATAAATATCGCGATCTATATGTGCATTGATAAAAATTTTCGGATCATTTAATCCCTTAGTAAATCTATATATAGGTGTAAACGTACACAATTCCAGCTATTTCTTAACTTCTTTATTTCTTCATTTCGGCGAAATCCGAAACCTCGAGAGAATGAAAACTTACTGATCCGTTTCCTATATATTTGCAAGAGTAATACGATAAGAGTAAGTAGTAATACAGATAATCCAATCGATTTTCAACGTCTCAGAGTTATTTTATAATCCAGACGCTCCCTACTTAGATGGTTACAATACATGTACAACAGTTTCTTTCAATTTTTCTTTATTTATATTATTCGATATTGTTACGGCTGTAATAGGGTCTAGGTACCTACTTCCTTTTTATTCATTGCAAATAAAAAGCTCCATCATTCCCGCGCCTGATTTTCGACCATTCAAAATTCCTTCTCAAGATTTTACATGCTATAATTTTTCACAGAAGAGATATATTTAACTCTTGTTTATTTAGCAGTTACTATACAATCTTCCTAAATCTTAGTACCACAAGTTCCTTTCAAAATTACACTCCATTTCATCAAATACTTAATTCGCAAATTCAGCGGACTTCTACTAACTGAATTAGGAATTGAGAATACAGCGTTTATTTTCTGCACAGGGGGGGATCCGTTATTATAATAAATAGATGATAACATGATTGATGAAAAAAATATTACACAGCGATCCCATAATCTAAGGGAAAGTAAAAAAAAAAATGAATAGATAAACGAAATCGTGTGATTATATACGCGAAAATTTTGCCAGTTAGGTATATTAAAAATCGCGATCTTCAAATCGCCGCTCATCTTGCTTTTCGTTTATATGTATATTTTTTTGGATCATTTATACGATTGTTATTCAGAAACATTTCCATGTTTACTATTTAAAGTTCCGGAAGTTAACGATTACAGCTATTTCTAGTACAAACCGCGGTAATTGATATAATCGATCGATGAATCTGTTTCCGATCTAAATAAAAAAAAGTAAAAATGATACGACTATTTCTATTGCGTGACTGTATAATGATTATATTTTGACATATATACATATAATATATAATATATATCATAATAAATAAGAGTATCTTTTCATACGTCAATGTTCATCATTCAGTTCTAATTTATTACTGGTATAGAAAAAACTCTGTCGACTGAACGCTCATAGATCGACTACAATCTCCTAAAAGTTAAATTTAAACTTTACTTATATTCTAGTGCCGAAGACTCGCAGTACTCGGAATCGCTTATTTGTTATTCCTAAAGTTTTATGAATCATTTGAATCTGCGAATCGTAAAGAAAAAATATTTCAGCTAGATCGCAAGTCACGTAAAAAATTTCCAATCAAACAGTTCGGCATAGACACGGAATTCGATTATATTATTACGTGGTATTTACTCACTTAGGTACATTGCAAGATATGATTAATGAATGAAGTTAATAATTTTGAGAAACAAAATTTTTCTGTTAAAAATTCGTCTTTTATAGAAAAAAATAAATAAGAAATAAAAAATCGTAATCTTCGTATGGTATACAAATATCTAATATTTAGTTTCTATACGATTTACTAGAACCGAAGGTCAGAAACTAACATGGCTTCTCATTTTATAGAATTCTATATACACGATAGGAATATAATCCGATAGTATCATCGAATAAATAATGCAAAAATTATAACACACAGAGTTGTAGAAGTTTAAAAAGAAATCCGGACAAGTATATCGGTAGCATATTGTCGTCCTAAGAATATTGGTTGATTTGAAACCCCGCAAGGGATCGGAATTGAGTCTTCAGAAATTTGTAATATTCAAGACCAACGTACCCTGTGATGAATAAATAAATATCAAATAAATACTTGTAGGATCACGTATCATTCGAAATAAGTATACCTACGTTGATTTTGAAATTCAAATATCCTGAATTAGATAGTGAATAAAATGCTAGTTCTGTGTGGTGTATATCATTTTTGTAATAAATTCTGTCGAGTAACGCGTGAATAATACATAGTAGGAAAATATTGCCAGGTCGATATTTAGGGCAGAAACATATAATGTAAGAAGAATTTAAATAGTATGAAACATTAACTAGACCCTGAGGCACTTGCTGTGATTCACATAGACAGAAGGAGCCTCTCGTATCTATACACTAATAGTCACACACCTATCCCAGTTTCCAGGAGAAGCCAAAAGGTCACTCGACACCCTCAACATTCAGCTTATACATATTTTATAATCAAACATGAAACATCACATATACACACATCTAGTTCTATATTATATGTATAATTATCAATTGTGGATTAAAGTCAGCAATCCTTATGCAGAACAGGACTGTGTTTCTCACTTTCTAATATGTTCTCTATACTGTTATTTTATTTTTTATTTTTCATCGTTATTTGGTCGAAATTTTGATTATTATTCAATCTATGTTAATAAAATTGATTTTTATACATTCATGGTATCCTTAATATTTCAGAAATGCATTGATGATAGATAAATATCATCACCAAAATGTTAATCAAGGAATATCGGATACCTCTGCCTCTGACGGTGGAGGAATATCGCATAGCTCAACTTTACATGATAGCTGTGAGTCAATTAATGGAATAAGGCGTATAAAATGAGAGAAATTATCCCCAAATATGATTCTAATTGCATGTAATTTAATTCCTGAATCAGTTCTGCAATTGGTAAAATATTTCAAAAGTTTATTTGAATCTTGTTTTCCTATTCTCTTGTTTTATTACAGAAAAAATCTAGAGAAGAAAGCAAAGGTGTGGGTAGCGGGGTTGAAATTCTTGTAAATGAACCATACAGCGATGGTCCAGGAGGCAATGGTCAATATACAAGGAAAATTTATCACGTCGGCAGTCATTTACCTGCGTGGTTTAAGAGTCTGCTCCCAAAGTCTGTTCTGACAACTGAAGAAGAGGCTTGGAATGCTTATCCGTACACAAAGACACGTTACACTTGTCCATTTGTTGAAAAATTCTCTATTGAAATTGAGACTTACTATTATTCTGATAATGGACACCAGGAAAATGTATTCAAACTATCGGGAAGCGATCTGAGAAATAGGGTCGTAGGTCAGTGGATTTATTTATCCTTTATTCTCAGAGTATCTATCGCAATCAAGTCTCATTCTTCTCTATCTTTACATTTCAGACGTCATTGACCTGGTCAAGGATCAACTCTATGGTGACTATGTAAAGGAGGAGGATCCAAAATTATACGTATCAGAAAAGACCGGTCGAGGACCGCTGACTGACGCATGGCTAGAAGAATACTGGGCCGACGTAAAGGTAGCATTGGGTTCTAAAAACTCTGCCTAAAGTCCTAATACTGAACTGCGATCGTTAAAAATTCTATTTTTCAGGGCAAGTCGCAGCCAACACCTTCAGGAAGGTCGCTAATGTGTGCCTACAAAATTTGCAAAGTCGAATTTCGATACTGGGGAATGCAGACTAAGTTAGAAAAGTTCATTCACGATCATGGTTGGTATTTTTTCGGCCTCTGATTCAATCGGAAGGTTGAAGTAATGAAATTCACATCTCTTCCTGCTTCTTTCAGCACTCCGAAAAACAATGGTTCGAGCTCATCGTCAAGCCTGGGCTTGGCAAGACGAATGGTTTGGCTTAACAATGGCAGACATAAGAGAAATTGAGAGACAAACACAACTGGCACTACAGCGGACTATGGGACTTGCGGAGTCAGGAGAAGATGATAACGATGATGATCAAATCGGGTCTAGTGGAACTGTGACTACACCTCAAGATAAGGACGTGGCCAAGACTCTCGCTGCCACTCTTGGAAGCATAGAGAAGAATGAAGACCCACAAAGTCCACCGTCTTTGAGAAAGCAATCAGATATTCCAATTATTAATACAGCCATGAGTTCCGAAGGTGAAATCAGCCCGGAAGATTCACCAACTGAATTAACAGCTCCCAGGTAATAGAAAGGAGAAAAATAGACAGAATGTGTTGATTCCGCAAGCTCGATATTTCATCTCGTATTCATTTGTTTAAAAATGAATCTTTCAGACTGGTGGACGAAAGAAATGACGTGAAAAAGTCATGGAAGAGAAGCAATCCTTCTCTGCATTCACCCAGTTCAGCAAAGAGTTTCGATATCCAAGTAGCAAATTGGAGAATGGAGAGTATCGTGAGGGAGTCTGAATCTGGTAGCGAAGATGAATTCTTTGATTGTCAAGGTAAGTTAGCGTTTAATAATCTGCATTCTAAAGCATGGCCATGATTACCCACTTAATAGAATAGGAGTAAAAATTTGATCGAGCATCAATAGTAAAATAATTGGATGATAGCTAGAGAACACAATTCTGTTTAGACTCGCATCATTTTTACAACTTCTTATATCATCATTACTTGAATAAGGCTTATGGGGAATCTTGAGGGATGGATTTCAGTTGATAAAATGATGCAGCAGTCTTTACATTTGCATAATCAATGCAGCATATAATGTAGCACGAGCTAGCGTTGACGGATTTGATTATTAAGTTTCTGTCTTTTTATGTGTACTCTCTCTTTGTTCTCTGTCGCACTCCGATACCGCAGCTGGGTTCATAATACCTACTATACAAAAAGGTAGGCGATGTAGGTAATAAAATATAGTATAATCGTATCCGCCTCAGAGAATTATACATGAATTAGCAACACTTTGAGACAAAGACGATCATTAATGTTCATAAGACAAGGAGATAAATAATTCCATGTTCAATTATTGTTTAGTGATTAACAAAACGTCGCTGAAGACAAGCCGAACAGCTTATTCAAATAATATTCGGCAGAATTAAATTAAATTTATTATATAAATCAAAAGCATGAAATAAAATATTATACTTTGCAGCCGCATGCGCCAGCATGGCTAAAAACACACACATACTTTAATTGATAGCTTTGCTGTACTGATTTTGTAAAAATACATATATTATACCTTGATTAATTCAAAGCTGGGATTATCAATAGTATAATTTTGAAACGAGAATTAATCTGATTTGTACACTCGCAGTGAATATTTATCTTTCTTTCTCTCCTTCTCTTTATTTTTGCGTTCACTACTTTAGAAAGTTGCAGTTATATATTTACTTAGAAGTAAATCTCTACCTAGACAGAATTTATTTACCATACAAAACTATACAACTAATAAGTAGACTAGAGTACATACGTTTTAATATAATAACGAAGATATACCTTAGTAGGCATACAAAATATGAAACTGGAAGCAAATTAACTTTCTTATTACACAGAGGACTTTGGAGATAATTCATCATTAGCTAAATGGAGTTCTTTGGATCTTCTAGCCGAAGAGGACGACACCGTATCTCCAACCGCCGTAACAAGCAATAAGCAAGGTACTGCGATACAGAGAACACTAAGCAGATAGCTCATCACATATCCATTATTACTTTTCTCACAATTTCTTATATCCTTACAGAAGAAACAATATTTTCTCATTCGTATTTGCAACGTGTTGCAAGCGGAAGAAGTAGCAAGCGATTGTACATCAGATCTTCAGCCAGTATCGATGTATCCTGCCCCGCTTCGCCTCAACATTCTCCCACTAATCAGCCATGTAGAACTACAATTTTACTAATCGTGTTGCACGCCGGCAGTGTTCTCGGTAATTATAAAATCTCTAACAATTTCTAATACATTGAACAAACGAAAATGAAATTAAAACCTTTGTCTCACAGATGCGAACGTCGACTTGACGGCTAAAAAATCAGACATTACAACGTTTAGAGGGGCTTTTGAGTCCGTAATGAGACAACATTACCCCAGTATGGTTGGGCACATCGCAGTTAAGTTTGTTTCTTGTCCTGCGATATGCACTGAAGGCCTCTGCATTCTGTCAAGGTATTTACAGAGCTGGATATATGGTTTTCATCCTTCCAAAACTCTTTTCTGAATTATAAAATGCAAATTTATGCTTTCAGCTTGAGTCCATACAGCTTTGACGTCTCTCCCTCTTGTACCGACGCTCCGCAAGTTACTCACGACACAATTCCTATCGGATCTATTCCCTTGCTAGCTAGTTCTACCCCGGATTACCAAGACGCTGTATCGCGGGTTGTGAACGGCGCAAATCAAGTATACCAGGAGTTTATAAAGAGCGAAGAAGGGCGCGGATTCAACGGACAAATATGCTTTGTCTCTGATTCGGTCGGTTCGATATTAGGGTACGACGCATTATGCCGATCGTCGCAGTATCAATCTAGGCACGACAGTGAGAATAGTATTTTAGATAATGATAATCAAATGACAGAAGATAACGACGGAAATGAGGATGGTAAACATTTATCAGCTCCGTCTCCAAGAAGGAGGTCTTCTTCGACAAGGTATTTTATAAGAAATATTTTCTGTATGAATTCTGGCCTTGCTTTGAGCCGCGTTACAATTTAAAAATTCATTCTATTTCAGCGATAATTCCCACCACTGCAAATTAGACTTCGAGGTTGGTGAATTTTTTATGTTCGGAAGTCCCTTGGCTCTTGTCTTAGCATATAGAAAAATATCCTGTACCGGAGACAAAAATAGTAACATTCCTAGGCCATTGGTGAATCAAGTTTACAATTTATTTCATCCGACTGACCCGGTCGCTGCTCGTCTAGAACCTTTGATTTCCGCAAGGTTTTCACTTCTACCTCCGGTTAACGTCGCTCGATATCAAAAGTATCCGCTTGGAAACGGACAACCATATCATTTGCGTAAGTATTTTCGATGCGATTACTCCTTCTATAACTCTAAAGATTCTTTCCATTTTCAGTGGAGGCAGTACAGACTAATCCACAGCTCTTTATTGACGGATTAAACGTGCCCAGTACCCCGATGCAACACATCAGAAGAATGTCGGAGATATCACTGCAAAGTACAATGTCTGGGGTCGTAGATAATATCCCCTTGCAAGCAATATCAGCCCGTAAGTTATAGCTGGGATTTTTCAAATAGTATTTTGGTTTAAGATTGCTTCTACGAATTGTGCGTTAAATGTTTTTCAGTGACGCAGAAGTGGTGGGGAAATAAGAGAATAGATTACGCTTTATACTGTCCCGAAGGTCTGGCTAACTTTCCGACAAACGTTTTGCCTCACCTATTTCACGCCAGTTATTGGGAATCTTCTGATGTAATTGCTTTTATATTGCGTCAACTTGGGAGATTCGATTTGCCTATGCTTGGCAATGAGGAGAAAGAACTAACTTGCTTCCGTCCAGGTCAACCGAGAGAGAAATGGAATAAGAAGAGAACGTCCGTTAAACTTAAGGTATTTAATTTCCGTAAAAATTCTTTGGCCAGAAAATATCACTTGTAATTTATTTTCAGAATGTTGCTGCTAATCATAGAGCGAATGATGTAATAGTGAGAGAAGGGGCTCCCCAAGTATTAATCGCAAGGTTTATGTACGGCTTTTTGGACATGATAGCTTTAACAGGTAAAAAATTTCAGATTTGAATATAGTATGAAACATGTATTGGACTCTGCTCAATATTTTTAGGAGAAAAGGTAGACATTCATGTCATGAAGGACGCGCCAGCAGGAGAGTGGACATTCCTGTCTACTGAAGTAACAGACAAAACTGGACGAGTTGCGTATAGAATTCCTCACGACAAAGCATTAGGCTACGGAATATACCCCATCAAAATGGTTGTTCGGTAAGCTGAGGGCTTTAAACAGTTAGAAAGTAACACTACAGGGATTAAATCTGGAGAAATATTCACGGCAAACATTCTAACACATTGAAATCCTTTCAGGGGTGATCACACGTCATTAGACTTTTTCATGGCTGTTATACCGCCAAAGACAGAGTGCGTTGTGTTCAGTATTGACGGCTCTTTCACCGCTAGTATGTCTGTGACTGGGAGAGATCCAAAAGTCAGAGCTGGTGCCGTCGATATAGTAAGGTAGGAGTTCTAAATTCGTTTACACAAATGCGATTCATTTAATAATGAGGTCAGGGTGCTAAATGACGGTTATCTGTGACTAGGCATTGGCAAGAACTGGGCTACCTAATCATATACATAACTGGAAGACCTGATATGCAACAGCAAAAGGTTGTCTCCTGGCTTTCTCAGCACAATTTTCCTCACGGCTTGGTATCATTTGCTGAAGGACTATCTACGGATCCTCTTCGGCATAAGGCTGCGTATTTAAATACACTGATCCAGGTAAAAAATGGGATAACATATACATAAAGATATTCTCGGAAAAATGTTAAAGATAGATTCACAATTGTTCTTTGTTTTCGCAGGAGCATGGAGTGATCATTCATTTAGCTTACGGTAGTAGCAAGGACATAAGTGTGTACACAGCAATAAATTTGAAACCAAATCAGATTTTCATCGTTGGTAAAGTTTCAAAGAAATATCACGCCCTTGCAACTGTACTCCACGAAGGCTACGCTGCGCATTTGAGTGCTTTAACTGCACTTGGAGGTTCAAGACCAGCGCAGGGAAATGCTCGGATGGTAATTCCGAGAGGTCAGTTTGGTCTGCCTGGACAGAATGCTTCATTACGTCGTCGAAGGTAAGATATGACTCAAAGTCTAGTTATTTAATTTCATGATAATCTAGGTATGTGTACATAACGTTCTAATCAAATATAGAATTGGAGTAATTATTGTGTCGTAGCTGTTAGTCGTCAATATTATAGAAACTTACTGGGCCTTCATAGATGCAGATAACTTTCTATCTTATTAAACTAGTGTAATGATTTTGGAACATATTCTACACAAGTTCTACTCACAAATAATTCTGTTAACAGTAGAAACTAATTGCTTTTTAACTCGTTTGAGATTTCTCAGCTTAAAAAATTTCTTCTAAATTTCATAAAAAGAGTTAAAAACAAGGCCATGCGGGTTCTTAGCTCTACTGGACTACATGTGCTCTTCGTGTTATCTTAATCCTTGTATTCGAGTACCTTAGTCACTATGCTTAAACCGTAGCTCCGCGGAATAATTCCGACAACTTTCCTAAAGGGTATCTTGAATAAATTCAAAGAAATTGATAAGGCGAAGGTATAAGGAAGAGGTATTATAAGAAAACCGATTATTACCATACTGTAAGTCTGAAATACTGCGTAAAAATAATTTTTATCTGATAATTGTTTTTGAATCTAGGTACTCGTTAGTATATTAGCTAATTGGAGCATGCTTTTTGTTGTGTGTGTGAGTGAATGTGAGCCCTCGGCTCTGTTCCAGTAACGACACAGCGGTCAACTCAGCGGCACGCAACAGCGTGTACTTAAAGCGGAAAGTCTACCTTAGTCACATCTAACACAAGCCTATATTCTATCTGCAATTAACTTACTCACATTGGTAACTATCTCCAATGTTTCTCTTCCTATCTTGCTTGCCCCCCACCGCCCCCCCACCCACCTGCTAGTTTGCAGTGCAGAAAGATCAACTGAAAATAAAAGTTACTACTTTTACAGTCATCTGAACAAAAGTTTCGATTACTTTATATAGCATTTTAGCTTCAACAAACGTAGGAAGATCAGTAAATTATAGGATGCGTGTGAAATTTCATATGAACAATTACCTATATATTGTGAATTTTTGCTACTCAAGGGAAGAAATCTAGCATGCGATAAATAAAAATTGACGATATTCAACAAAGATTAAGATCTTTCTGCTATAAATATGCTATTAAAAAATGTTGCTTTCACAGTAGAAGCCGAATGCACTTTAGTGTAACGAGAAGCTTAAAAGGATATTGATTGCAGGTACCTGCTATGAAGATATGTCGTGCGCAGCGTAGCTACTATTTGCTCCCACCAACAGCTGCCTCTACCCTATAATCTGATTTACCGTTTTACTATCAGCCATAATTATGTCCAGGATTTGTGGTTTATCTACTGATTACTCTCTCGCAAGAATAAACTCTTTGTTCTTACTCCTGATATGAAACTGGTCTCAATTTATCGATAAAGGTAAACTAGGATCTGTCGGTGTAAAAAATAATTAAGAGAAAAAAAAAAAAAAAAATGATAAAAAATACTTTTTAGATGAGTGTTTAATGTCTAGATAAACGGCTGCTCGTATAAATAATAAAACACTATTTTAACTAAAATTTGAAGACTAATAAACTCCTATAAATGCATAGTCGCAATTACTTTATGCACGATGATCGTCAAATGTTTATTAAAATATATATATTACAACACCACAATTCGCGGACATACAACATATCAAGTTTCTTTCGTTTCATACTTCTGACAAACTCGATCATCCATCAACATAACAAAAAGTTAAAACAAAAACTTTTTTCTATGCACAGACACTTATTTCTTTAGAGAAAAAGTGTATTTGTAAATATCTCACTATCGACAAAATTAACTGATCAATTAAATACTTAAAGGCCTGTTTCATTTTGTACGCTTCATCGCTATTTCCCAGCATATATATCGCATACAAGCTAATCGTCTTGAATGTTCCTCAGCCTGTCTCGCGCTATCATCTTTATCCACAATATTTCTATGACCTCAATTTATGCTTTCCTTTCGTTAGGAAGATCATTGTTATATACAGGAGCCAATCGCTGAACTATGTTATCAATCTCCTTTTTTTTTTTATTTATACAGAGGCGAAATTTGTGCATGTTCCGATTCTTTTCTTTGACAATTACCATTCTCTTCGCAATTTCATCAGATCTTTTGTTCATTGTCTGCATTAGGACTCATATGATATTTAAGAATAGAAAAAGTAGATGTCCCTGTTCGATCACGGCGCTTATAATTATGTAAATACATGATCATACACCATACTTGTAAGTGTATACGAACGAACGGTGCAATGACGAGTGAAAACTAACTCTACCAAACGTGATTTTTGATGTGAATGTATCCTTAGAAGGGGCACCGCTGTTTGTTTGCATATGTCGCACAATTTAATTACCATAGTACATAACACCAACTAGTTATCACTTTAAGAAAATACAACTATCACAGCAAAGTCTCGCAATGAATCACCATAATCCGATCCGTCCAGGCTTTACATCCAACACACCGTAGTATTGAGCCAAGTTATGCGACCGGCATCCATACCTTGGCTTAATCCTCTCTGCAATCAAGCTTGAACATAACAAGACGTTACTCCACAGGCCTTGTATCAAAGACACCTTAATAATTGTATAACTACTGTTGAGAAAAATCGTTCTATGGCACTCTGAGTGCATTTTTGTTTCTGTGGAGTAACCAGCAACTGTTATTAAACGTTAAGTTCATAGCTCTTTCAGATCGGCAAAACGTGCGGTATCGCATCCATTGATGGGTGAAGTGTGCATCTTGGAGAGAAGCACGAGCGTTGGGCCGCCTTCATCTTCGCACGTGCCACAACCCAACAGACCTGCGCCAACCCAGGATAAACTATGACGATTCGCACGCTGTCGTTCGTTCTTTGAATCTCGACAGCAAAGTCAAGTTGAAAAGTAAGAAGTTAATGGAGTAGAGTAGTTATCAGTAGTCAAGCGCGAAGAATGATTGCCAATAACACTGAATAGATTATTTTATTATTTTATAATCAGATCTTCACAAGCTAGGTACTTATTTTATTGTTTTTCTATTATCCTACCGAAAAGAAACTAGCAAGTATTTAACCGATTTTTCTGTATTTTGAGAATACCATTATCTGTCTTTAATCTCAATCTTAAACAGTGTCCATCTAGCTTCGCTTATCTATCTACTGTAGAACTTTTTCGTTTCTTTTTCATCTTGACAAGATTTGTAAATGAGAAATTCTATATTATAGGGATTCGTTTGATGTATTCATTGGTAAGCGGATGCTAGTCATTTTCTAATTGATTTAAAGAATAATGTAATGTTGAAAATGACAAAAGAATTTTGATAATTGAGATCCCTAAATTTCCAATAATAATTCTTAAATGACAAAAACAACGGAAACAAAAAAACCATATATACATAAATATAGTATAAAGCTAATTTACTATGACAAGGCATCATTACACTATAGCGAGTAAGTTGTGAAAACTTGTTGAAACTGTTACCTGAATCTCCCTGTTGTTATTAAGGTAAAGTAATTCTATTAATGACGTTATATTGTAGAGATAATTTATAATAATTTAAGTATTATTGAATACTATCCCTAGGTAATATCCTGTCCTAAAAATTTGTTTAGCAAGCTGTGTTATCAAAAATGGAGCCAATAGCCTTCGATCGGTTAACTAAATCCATTAGTTGACGCACGCAGGAAATAAATCGTTAAGTCATATTATATAGATCTGTCATGAATTCGTTGCTGTTCGTTTGGTAGTGCAAAGACAGTTAGAATTCGAGTCGTGACTCGGTGGGACCTCAACGCAAATTCAAAAAATTAAATCAATAGTTATATCGATAATGATAAGAAAAAAAACAGAAAGAGAAATTGAGATACTATTTAATTACTGTTTATTAATTAAATAACGTTTCAATCCCCCTCAGAGATAGAGGCGTAAAAATTATTCAGTTCTTTTCCCGAGTGTGTCACGTATAGTTATACCCCCAGAAGATATATCTCATTGTTATCACGCGTCATTGTAAAAATAATGAATCAATAGTCCAGATACCTGCAGTTGGCTATCACAATTGAATATATTAGATTGAGAATTGAGAATGTTGAAATTATATAGTAATTTCAAAATAATATCTTCAGAATAAAGTCTTGGTAACTATTGTAAAGTTTTATTTTAAATCTATCAAATTATTGCCAAGATTATATTTTTAAGATCTGAATATATATCTTTTAAAAAAAACCTCGTGTTGTATTTGCTATGACATAATCGAACCTGCGACATATTGATATAACAAGTTGATATCGTACATATTGACTGTTTGTATTGTATTCTAACTAGTAATAAGGTACAAAAAGTAAATCTATATAGATATTTCCTATGTCCATACGTGATTTAATTATGGTATAAACGAGTATTTTAGTTATGGTATAAACGAACGATTTACTATCAGTGATAATAAAAAGTTATTATATATTTTTGTTAGTCTGACTTACAACACTGTTATTATTATTATTATTGTTAGGTGAACTTTATTATTTTCAGATACCATTTACTTATTTGTTTCATTTTTTTTATTTTTTTATTTTTTTATTTTTTCATTTTCATTTTATTTTTTTCTTAAAAAATGTTAATTATTCTTTCATAACATTGACTTATTACCGTTATATTTTATTAATCGACAAAATTTAATTATATAATATTGTCTAAAAGAAAGATTTTTGCCCGAACGAAAGGAAATCTCGGGTCTTTACAAAATGTGTACATGTAATTGAATTTTCTTAGAAAATTTAAATAAATTCAAAAAAATAGACGCTTAAAATTAATTTCATAACTATCCCATTATATATATATATAAACCTCTTCCATTAACAAAATATACGTGAAGTTTAACAAGCTCGAAAGACAGACTACACACCTACACCTAATTCGAGTTGGAAATCACGTCACTGCTAGAAAGCATCAAATAAATTTGAAATGAATTTGAAGTCCGTTTCTAATCCCTCAATATGTTTTAAATCTGTATCAATTCCTTGAAAAAATTTATTCAGTTTGAAAACAGAAGTCATAAATAAATTCTTTGAATCAAAGAAAGATTGAAATAAACAAGAAATGAATAGCTAATAAGTTAATATAATGATTTGTAAAAACGATACCTGCAGGCTCAGGTCCCAGGCAGCTGATAATGATCCAATTTTTCCTTCAATATGTACATGTACAATATTGTCCGCAGCATTCTGTATTCTCGACTCTTTTCTGGATTGCAAAATCAACTGAAATTCAAAAAGGGGAATCAGAATAGCTTCTTGGTTGTTGATATCAAGCCATCAGGAATTCTGATCTTATTTCATTTCAGAGAGCATCAATATTGCTTCAGACTTTAGACGCAAAAGGAAAGTAATTTTATACAAGTTTATATTATAAATGTGTAAAAAAACAGAATAACTACCGTAGTTTTTAGTCCATTATCTTATTCAGATTCTTCGGTTCTTTGGAATAGACTAGATAGTCTGTTGTTATGAGTGGCAAGAATTTGAAAAAATTTATCAAAATATAGCCGCGCCGACTCTTCGATATAATCTTTTCTTCTGATCAGAGCTTCTACCTTTTCCTTAGCTTCTGCTAACTTCTTATCTTCTATTTCAATGTTGGGAATCTTGTCTTCCATATCTTTGATATTACGCTTCATATTTTCAATCTCCTCTTGTAACTCAGCTCGCTTTTTATCAGTAGCTGCTTTAATGGTTTTAATATGATTTCTGTTTTCGTTAATCTTGGCGAGCCGCTGTTCCTCCTCAGATTCAAGCTCCACCTTTTTAGCTTGTAGAGCTTCCAGCTGCTCTTGGTCACCCTGAATCATAGACTTCATATTTTTGTTCTTTTTTTCCAAGTTCTCTTTATGAGCAGCTATCTGCTTAGATTTCATCTCCAATTCTTCGACGACATCCGGATTCGATAATCTACTCAACGGTATAGAAATGGCTTCAAAATCAATGTCCGCTTCGTCACCCAGATGCAAATAAATGTCTTTATTATAGGCGAGAACAACTTTGTCTAAATTATTTTTAAACGAAGCGAGTTTCAGATCCACAGAGTATTGATCTTTCTCAACATCGTTTATCAGTTTGTCTAATTCGCGCATTTGATTCTGCATAGCTACGCATCGTTCAACAATCTCATCTCTTTCAACAACCGACATTGGCTGTGAGTTTATTTGCACCTTGAGCTCTTCGTGTTTTATTTTTTGCTGCTCAAATGTTTCCTGCAATACTTTTGCCTCCTCTTCGATACTTTCACTCTCTGTTAGGTACGCGTTTTTGGCATCGCTAAGCTCTTTGAATCCAGCGAGTTGATTGGCTTCCTCGGCCCTCAGAGCCCTCAGCTTCTTCTCCAGCGTTGAAATTTCCTCATCAAGTTCAACGCTCTTTACTTTAGCGTCTTCAAGCCATAAAGTCTCGCTTTCATATTCTCTCATCGCACTTTCTATGTCTGTTTCGCTCACACCTTGCATGTTGGCTACTTTATTCAAGTAGGCTTCGGTCACTGCAGTTTCTTCATCCGCCTTTTCCTCGTTCCAAGCTTTATAGGCATCTAATAAAAACTGCAGCTTTATATCGTGCGCTTCTCTAGCCATGTTATCAGACTCTATAAAGGGTAGATTTTCAAGCTGAAAATGTTCCGCGGCTAAATCCCTTACAGCGCAAGTCTCAGCCAGCCAAGAAAGCCAGCCTAAGACTTGAGGCCATGAATGCATAGCGTTAGCCGTCTTTAGCCAGGATTTGTTTATCTGCCCTGGATAGTGGAGCCTTTTAGCAATCTTTGGCAATTCTTCGACGTAGTTTACCATCGTAAGAGATTGTTTAATGTCTAGCAGTTTAACTAGCAGGTCAGAAACTTCTACGAACATTTTTAGCGTTATTGGCTTAATGCTTCCGCTACTGTTAACCAAACCGGATTGATCGATAGATTTAAGATAGGAATCTATTTTACTGAGCATTTCATTTTGGAATGATTTTTCTCCTAAAGGACGATTGTCCTTACGCGATAGCTTCGGAGCAATGCTATTAGCTCTCTCAGCAGACGGCGATCTTCCTCGCACGCTACTCCCCGATGCACACAACGATCTAAGTGCACTTGGGGTTGCCGCGCTCGCTTGAGGGGTTCCAAATCCATATTGAGAATGCTGGACTCTTGCTGTTGGACAAATATCATAAAATCAGACTAGGTTCAGATATTGGGAAAGGAGTGAATGCGATATAAACGAGAAGTTTCCAGAAATACATTTACCACGCAATGGATAATACAAATAAAAAAATGAAAAAATAAAAAAAATAAAAAGATCGCAAACACGATCTTATGACGTTAGTTACATCGTATACAAATAAAACCGATTTTTATTTTTTTTTCGTTTTTTTTTGTCTGATATTAAAAATTTAGTATTCACACTTGACTTAAATTAGGAAAAACCAAAGATTGTTATGATTCTAAACTGTCATTTCGAAGTTCGAAAAAGTTTAATAGCGTTTAATAGCAGAAGAAAACTTGTATGCGTGAGGTTAAACCTCGTGTGATTTACGATTACGTTAATAGGCATGTAAGTTATGTAAAAGCGTATATAAACTTATTTATAGATATTTAGGATAAATTATTTTCACATAATATGTACCTGGCGGTTTTAGGCTAGACTTTCTGCCGGTAGTCTCAACGGACGAAGATCTGATACGTGGTCGAGGAATATTTGTCTCATCGGAATTTGTTGATGTTGTCGGTTTTGATTTCAGTATTTGTGTTCGTCTACGTTCTTCTTTTTCGATTAAAGATATTCTTACAGGGTTAGCGGACAGCCTGCCGCCCAATGACTTCTTCATTCTTCGTTCTTCCGAATTTCTTCCTTTATTTTCTCTCCTTTTTTTTCACAAATAAAAACGTCAACCTGTGAATTAACTCAAAACTTTTAGAAGCGTTTCTAACGTCGGTTGAAAATTTGAATCTGATCAAGTTTCACGGAAGGGAACGGAACGGAATGGAACGGAACGGTGGGACCTGAACCTCTCGTTTGTGATTGGTCGGCTTCGCAGACGAATTTTTATAAAATTCTAACCCTACCCTACTTACGGCATAAAATAACCTGGAGGGACTCTAACCTCTAATCTAACCTCTCTTTGTTTGGATTGTTGTCTGATGTTATACTGCATATCGTCGTCTATGTTATATTTGTGCCTGTTTCATGTTTGTTTTGAAGATCAAGGATCGTTTGTTAAACTGCTTAATGGAGATTTTAGCGGATTACCACTAAACCCAGGTGATGATTTATGAATTCGTTAATTTTCATTCATGTTCATGAGTGTAATATTCGTATAAGACAGTTTACACTAAATAAAAAAAAAAAAAATAGAAACGTTTGATAAATATCAAATGAATAATTGACAATCATTTCTGATTACGACGATCGTAATAAACAATGGAAGACGAAATAGAGAATTGAACATTTGAAAAATAAAAATGTCAAATTCTGTTTGATATTTGCCATTGCGCGAATTAGTTCGAAACATGGTATAGTTCATATATTCCAAAAGATTTCCATTCACTAGACAAATACACCCTATTAAAAAAACGTGATAAAAATCCAAGAAGATATTCCAATAAAATAACACTAACACCTAGATTCGCGATTTTTCGAAACTATATCTCATCAAATTTCAATCCACTACATAACTCGTATGAAAAAAGGTTTTATCTCTTGCTCATCGCGTATTGAAAATTATTAGGAAGAATGGCACTGAATCGTCATCTCACAATGGTAGGACTTAAAATGAATTTAAATAAATAAAGAGATAGTAATTAATCAATCGCATGTATGAATTTTTGAATTTTTCATTCAAGACTAATGAGAAGAATAACACAAATATTTTCCTTACAGCAACATGAGCAGTAAGATAAACGCTGAGAGAAAAGCCATTGCTCTAAAAAATAAGAGAGAATCTTCCGAAGCTGCTACAAAATGCACCGTTCAACCACCCAGTAAACAGGTGTGATTTGTTTTTTTGTTTTTTTCATCTTGACTATTTCAAATCGATTTATTGTGTGATTACGCTTTTTATACGATTTTTTGAATTTTTTTTTTTGCAGCAACCCGCGATCGTTCCTTCCGGGGAAGTATTGGTTTTTGGTGACTGTAGTACTACCGTACAGGTAACAGTCAAAACACAGGGTCGTAAGCGTACATCAACTATGGTGAGCGGAAGTCCAACTAACCAGAAAGCAATTGAGGAGAAAAAGAAGGCTAGCGGAAACGGAGACACTAATCAAAATTGGGCTAGAATATTAGGAGAACAAAATCGCCTCGCTATGAAACAGAATCTTCAACAAAGTCTTCAGCAATATGCTGCTAGGACTCATAGTGCTAAGTCAACTAGGCAGAGTAGTACTACAGGTTCTAAGGAGGCAAGAAAAAGCGTAGAGGTTCATAGATCTCAAAGATACGAGCTTGGCGTAAGAAGATTTTAACTTATCTGTTTGGGTTTTCTTTGATTTGATTTAATTTAATTTGATTTTATCGAATAGATCTTCAATAATATAGTTTCTGATCTTTTCTACCTTTTTCATAAAGCACGTCGCGAGCAAACATATCGATGAAATTCCTGTGAAGCAAGAGTCGGCATCGAGGAGAACGATGGATCAGATCAAAACGATTCTTCCCAGCTCTGTGATGCCTTCATCAACTTCAATAGCGAGTAGCATGGAATCAATCGTTGTTGTTGACAGAGCCGTTCAATGTGGAGGAATTTTCGATTGCTCTGACGACAGATTTGGGGTCTTTAATCCTGTTCGTACTCTGGGTTTCTTGATGAAGGAGCTCGAAGGATTAGTCAGAGATGATAGATCCAGTAAAATTCTATCCGAAATGGAACAGGCTTTGTTGAGAATACCTACTGAGCCTGGAAAACCGACACCTGCTGTAAATGCCAAAGTTTTTCACTCTTAGGATATAAAATAGACGAAATATAACTCCTATTAGCATCTGTAATTCTTGTAAATAGTATATTTGATGAAATTTCATCAACTTTCGTACCTCTTTTATGCAACGTCTAACTTAACTTATTTATAAATATGTTTTTCAGGACGTTGACGCTATAGCGTTGCGCGCACAGTTGGAAGCAAGTACAGCGAAGCTAGAAACAACAAGCCGGAAATTGAACGCAACGTGCGAAAGTTTGCGTGATCAACGAGATTCATTGCAACAGTATGTTTGCATCATTAGGTTTCAATTGAGTTCTCTTATTGCGAGAGTTGAGGTTTAATTTTCTTCTTCATTTCAGACAAGTTCAAAAACAAGCCACCCAGGCAAAACAAAGAGAGGCTGAGCTAGAGGCAGACTTGAGGAAGCTACAGACTAAATTAGAGGAAGCAATGAAAGCCACTTCAGCTGCCCAAAAAACAATAGATGAATTAAAAGTTGAGAATAAGAGGATCGAAACTCTCCAAAAAATGACTATAGATCTGAGGAGCGAACTAAACGATCAAATCGAATTATCGCAACAGCGATTCATGGAAGGACAGTATCTCAAATTAGAAAAAGAGAAATTAGTCGTTTTGTCAGCATACAAGGATTCGCAGCTAGTCGAGCATCGCGCTGCTGTTAAGTTAGTAAACACTGTTCTAAGCTGAGAATGGCATTTTGTTCAATCTCGCGACTGGTTTGTGCAAATATTTACTAATTACATCTTCAAATCTCATTTGTTCATTCAGAGAGCTTCAAAACATGATAAACGATCAACTGACGGGCTTACGAGAGACCTACAAGGAGACAGATGAGTCTCTGAATCGTGAGAACTCAATGCTTCAAGGAGGCAAGGCTCATTCCTCTCCTACACCGACTTCCTCAGAGCATTCTAACGTTCTCCAATCTTGGCATGGCTTGTCTGATATTTCCTTGTCAACCGTTGAACAAAACACTTATAATTCTGATGGAAAGAAGACCTCTCCCAATCAAGGGAAGAACTCGTCTTTTCATGTAGAAATGGCTGGCGATTCAGGAAGAAAGCGGATCGTTAAGGACGTCAAGACTCAACTGGAATTTATCAGTCTTCCTGGCGGTGAAACTTCGCATACAATATCATTGCCTACTTACAAAGGAGAGGAAACAAAACGCCACAGTAATACGGGTGGGTATATGTTTTACTGAAATTTGATGTTGATCAGGAGCAAAATCTGTTATTTTACAGAAATTTGATGAACGTGAATAGTTAACTTGTTTTTGTTCAACAGGAATTGGGGACGAAGGCGAAGCTAGTAGAGAACAGAGGAATAATTTGGCTGATATTGGTGCTGCGAGATCAGAAATAGAAAAGCCTGTCTCTGCGGATGAGATGGATGGAAAAACGGTTGAAAAAAGGGACGAAAATGGAGTGAGAAGTTTATACAAGCCGAGAAAATCTCCTTTTGAAAATAGCAGGAAACATCGATCGAGCAAAGACAGATCTAGGAACAAATCTGTGGTTCGAGACAATACGAAACACACGAACAACGAATATTCTCCAAGCAAGCCTATAGATCCGAGCATAAAAGAACAGTTTGAAAATATTTTTCGAGATATGAGACAACAGAGTAAAATTCCAGTCAATATTCCTAGTCCTCCTCGGCACTATCCTCATCCTGATTGGAGTGATAGTTCTTTGCCGAGTATAAGCGGCGTTTCAGTATCTGATATTGTTTAAACGTTAAGAAATAGATCTGAAATAGAAAGGAGAACTTAAAACGTACTATTTATTCAGAGAATATGACTAAAATTATAAAACCGATTCTCTGCGGCGAATGAAACGCGATATTTTCTTTCCCCCCAAGCCAGTGAATCCGATTCTTCCATATAACTCATGTTGTTGTCGTAAGAAGTTTTAAATTTACTTAACAGTTATGGTCTGTTTGAAACAGTTTATTGTCTCTGTACTTCTGAAACTGGACATTTTTTTTATGAGTAGTTCATGTTTACATTAATTTATACTTTTATTGCGGTAGGTAATTTAAATTGCCAAACCTTAGTTACACTTATTATGTGATTACGGATTACGTCCCATTCTCAAATTGTAATCTCTGTCAGTATTGGTTTAGTGCATTTTTAAGAAATTTATGAGAAACGAGACTTGATGCCAAAATTTGTATTTTCTAATTGTACTCCTATTTTTTATTTTTTTTGTTTCTTGTTTTATATAATACATAAAATAGAGAAAAATTCTCGATTGTTATTGACTCTAGCATGTCAATCTTTACTGCGATTATAAATATTAACATTACTACTATTTTTCTACTATACTTTTTTTACAATAAACATTTTATCAAATGTATAATACCTCAACCGACTCAAATTCGATAGTCATTTACCATCTAATTCTCCTTTCAGATAATATTTCGTCGTTTTTACGACGTCAATCCAGTTGCCAAGTCATACAATTTGATTCTTTTTGATACCCTAATTCAAAACCATTTATAAATTAGGTCTGATTTTCATTTCTCGACGCTTTGTTCAGACAAAGAAACTCTTCATTGTATCTTGATTTATTTCATTTATATTCACTCGACTTAGTTTCTAGGAATATTTTTCAGTATAATTCGCGAAAATCATTCGTGTTTGCCCTTGTAATTGTAGAAATACATAATTCATGTTCATGTTCATCGTACATGCTTGGTAACAATGAAACAGTATTATTGCAACGTCTTAGAACATCTATTTTGAGTAGAGGCACATTTTTAATTTCTCATTGAAAGAGGAAGTGAGAATTTGAGGTAATATACTCAGCAGATCCACTCAATGCTGATTTCGTACATTCTAATGTGTATAATTTCAATGCCATCTAGTATGGACTTGAGATCATAAGATATCAAGTCGCCAATAGCATGACTCGGCATGTAATCGCTGACTGCTTTTTTGCTATGCTCTTTGCTATTCGGTATCAAGCATAAACATTAACTTTATTTTCCTGATGAGTTCAGATGACGTAATTGTGTTTTTTAAGTATTTAACATCTCACAGGAAAGAATCAGTTCACACGCAATCGTTACACTTCACTGACATAACATGGAGCCGAATAATAACATGGCAAGTCTATAATTCAAAAGTCTGTTAGTTTAGAGTGGAAACAAGCATCAACCTATATATTAAATAATCGTTTACAGGGCAATCAAGGACATACACAAAACTGTGCCACCGAGAAGTGGAATGATCTCATTAATATATTGACTGGCGGTGTAAGTTTTTTCGTTTTCAATAACTCAGCAGCTACTAGCACGCATTCCCTATCAATTTCGCTCTTACTAAAGAACAGCGAAATCCAAATTGACTCTAAACTCTAGCAGAGTTCATTCTCTTTATATTTTTTTAGAAAAACCTTTTCGATATCAGCGAAAAGGGGATAGACATCAACTTGCTTGGTTTCTCAGCCGGCATCGGTGTGCTAGCTGAGAAAGATCCTGGGTCAACAAAAGGTGGTCTAAAGGTGCAAGTATCTGCCCCATGGGGCTCTACCGCAGCCGCTGGCTTGCAAGGAAACTTAGGATCGTCTGGTTTGGGTGGTGGATTATGGGCACGAGCGGCTTTGACTCCTGATATAGCAGCAAAGGCTGGACTAGGAGGAAACCTTGGTCCAGAACGTATCTATGGCGGATTGTTAGCGGGAGCAAAAACTCCAATCACTGGAGAGCACGTTGCTGATCTTAGTGGGGATTGGGGCTTGAATAAAAGCACATAAAATATGTCTATGAAAGTTTTTTTATGTTTAATCTTCGAAATAACAAGTTAATCTGTCTATGTTATTGATATAATTTAATTATGATTGATGATACTGTATTTTAGATTGATGTACGGTGTTTATTGAATTATATTTTTTAATTCGTAGTAATTAACAGTCTAGTTATTGAAAGCCGCCTTTTTATTCGCTCAATAAAATATGTTGTAAAAATGAGATAGTATATCAACAAGTTACGCAAATAGATACCAGCTATATACATATATATGTATGAGTGCACATGTATGCCTGTGGGGACACCAATATGGAGTAGCACAAGCTATAAGTCTAAACGCATCATATTCAACTTCAAATACATTTTTAAATCAATATTTTATCCTCTATTTGATTTTTCAATATGCCACAGGTTGTTGTTGTTGGTTCGTGCATGGTGGACTCTTCTTGGTAAGTATACGGTGCCTCTTGTATAATTAAATTATCAAATGATGATGTCTATCTTCCTTGACTATACAGCTGTGTTATTGATAGTAATCTGAGCCCTTCAATTCGGTCATAGAAACTATAGCTGTATTGAATTCATCATATTAAAGTCACTGCCGTTACGCCTCGTCCTTGATTTACAGCCTTTGTTGTTCGATTACTCTGATTTATTCAATGCTCGGAGACTCGGACAGCTAGGCTAATATTCATTGCTCTGTGATTTTAAACTGTTCAAATTACAGCTATGTCTCACGTTTTCCTAACGCGGGAGAGACGATAACAGGTAAGAAGATCGTCACAAGTAACGGAGGGAAGGGAGCTAATCAATGCGTTGCTGCCTCAAGACTAGGTGGTTCGACTGCCTTAATTGCATCGGTGAGAACCAATGGACTTAAATCTTTTGAGAGAGGAAAATCGAATGTAGTATATTCCACCTAATCTGGGATGGTTCCTAAAGGCTTTTTACTAAATGTGAATGTTATTAATTGCTGGTATAGCTGGGCGCAGATGACTTAGGAAAAGAATACTTCAATAAACTGAAGCTTGAGAATATTGATGTATCGAAGGTGCGCCTCTGCGAAGGGACGCAGAGTGGTATGGCGCAAATCACTGTAGCAGATAGCGGTGGGCCATTCAATTATTAATAATAGTATTTGATGAAATGATATTTGACGACTATAAAGCACTTTTTATAGTATAATAACACTCGCACACTCGGTCGAGTGAATTTATGATTCGGCTACAAAAAAACTGCTCCAAAATTTATCTACTCTACATAGAGATTGCATAATTATATAGCAAAGCTGATTATATTTTAAAATTTATCCAGGAGAGAATACCATCGTCATTGTACCCGGAGCAAATCTGCTTTTGAGTCCTGAGGATGTTGACGACGCAGAAGAGCTGATTAAAAATGCCAAAGTCTTGCTATGTCAATTCGAAATACCGCCGTCAACCACGCTCCGAGCATTGAAACTGTTCAAAGGCCGTGGTGCGTAGCTTTGAAAATGATGCTGTAAATTGTAATAGAACTGAACTATAACTTTACTTTTGTTCTAGGTTTATCCATTTTGAACGGAGCTCCCGCTGTGCAGAATCCAGATCCTGAGTTGCTTAAATCATGTGATATATTTTGCATAAATGAAACTGAGGTGAATACAGAGTACGATATACATTCATGCTTTCCAAATTTCCTCAAATTTGAACAATAAGATTTGAACCTGATATTATAGGCTGAGATTATGACTGGCGTTCCAGTTTCTGGATTATTAGAGGCACAAGTTGCCGTTAACAAGCTTTTATCTCAAGGCTGTAATACAGTTCTTATAACGCTTGGCTCTATGGGAGCCGTTTACGCCTCTCAAAGTAATAGAGAGATAATCTACATTCCGACTAAAGAAGTTAAGGCTGTCGACACAACTGTGAGTGTATTGGATTAGAAATTTAAACTCCTCTGTATTATGTGCTATAATGAACGATGAATAATTTTCAGGGAGCTGGCGATGCGTTCTTAGGATCTTTTGCTTATTTTGCTGCCTATCATACTAGTTTGACCATAGAAGAAATGGTGAAAAAGGCGTGTTACGTTGCTACGCAAACTGTCCTCAAAATTGGCACTCAATCTAGTTTTCCATACAAGAAAGATCTTCCGCCAGATTTATTTACTAATTAAACTACACGTCTTGAAACACGCATGTAATAATGATAAACTCATGAAACTTGGGCTTTGATAATATGAATAAATATCACTTTTTCTTATCCCTAATATTCAATTATCCTTAAACGAAAATTAGCAACTACATTAAGGGAACTTTGTTTAAATCAATCGGCTATATTGGGTGAGAAATTATGGAGATAGCGTAGACAAGACAGGCCTATGGAGATGTCTTTGATTTGAGCAAGGATTAAAGTAAGGCGTATAAAATGCAATATTGAATTTTTGAATTTCAATTGATAATATACTTCATAGAATTGCTGTATCTAAGAATTCCAGTCATATATGTAATTAAGATTCAAGGGTACTTGTGGCGAGTGAAGTTTTTTTGTCCTGCTCATACATCCTCAAGTTTTTCAGTATCAGGTCTTTCAACTACTAGATAAAATACTTTATCAATAATAAGATAGTGTTTCAACGAGTCTGGCAGTGAGTATATTGATGCATATAAATATGTATGTGTGAGACGGAGAAACAGTTAGATTGAAGCAATTATATAGGGAGTATCCAAGCTCTGAGACAGATTAACTGCTGCTCATTCGGTCTCTCAACACATAACAGTTTATTTTCTGGTCTCTAGTTGTTATACCAACATGCCGGACATTATAGTCATTGGTGGATATATAGCTGACTTTATATGGTAAGTTTTGTTTTTAAGCTTTGATCAGTTTGTATTTTTTCAAATACAAAGGGTAGATCCATATTCGGTATATTTTTCACAGTTACACGTCGCGTTTTCCAAAAGCAGGAGAGACTGTATGTGGTAAAAGGTTTATTATGAGCCATGGTGGCAAGGGAGCAAATCAATGTGTTTCTGCCGCAAGACTAGGTGGATCGACCGCCTTCATTGGATCGGTGAGGAGCCAAATATTGTACCGCTTTGAGAGATAACAATTGAATTGATTATGTGTGCTATTGATCAGCAATACAATTGATTAAAGATTTGTTTAATCTGTACTGATATTGATCGTTGTTTTAGCTGGGTACAGATAGCTTCGGTAAAGAATACATTGAACAGCTGAAGCGTGAAAATGTAGATGTTTCAAAAGTGCATAGCTGCGAAGGAATGAACAGCGGCTTAGCGCAAATTACTGTAGCAGATAGCGGTATGCATTTATCATATCATAATATATGATGATTGGATTATGTAAGCTATTGATTCAGCTTGATATCTTTAGCTATGGAAATTCCTGACTTTCATCCACTCTATAGACGTCGAGACAAGGCAACTTCGCATATACAATAAATAGAATCATTTTTGTGTTTCAAAGTAAACCACTTAAAAAAATTTATCTAGGAGAGAACACAATAGTCTATGTGCCCGGAGCGCTCGCGCTTCTGAGTCCTGAAGATGTTGACGATGCAGCAGAGCTGATTAAAAGTGCCAAAGTTTTGCTTTGCCAATTCGAAATAAGGCCGCCAAATGCTACACTGCGAGCATTGCAAATCTTCAAGGGGCATGGTGCGTACTATTGAAAATGATATTGTAATTTATGGGGATGTATGTCTTATTCGCAAGCTATAATTCCTACAAATCATTTTCCAAAACAGGTCTATCTATCTTGAACGGAGCTCCAGCCATACAGCATCCAT
Organism: Tenthredo livida; assembly: GCA_963992785.1. Classification (NCBI taxonomy): domain Eukaryota; kingdom Metazoa; phylum Arthropoda; class Insecta; order Hymenoptera; family Tenthredinidae; genus Tenthredo; species Tenthredo livida. The sequence continues at coordinate 11,723,892 of OZ023073.1, forward strand.
ATCCCGAATTGCTGGAACTGTGCGATATTTTTTGTGTGAATGAAACAGAGGTGATTATAAAGAAGAAAATAGTATCATGTGTTTTCTAAACCTTCTGAAATTTGTTACCCGTATTGAAACTAAATGACCCGTTATGTTACAGGCTGAGATAATGACTGGTATTTCAGTGTCTCAATTACCAGAGGCACAAATAGCTGTTGATAAGCTTCTATCTCGAGGATGCAATGCAGTTATCTTGACTCTTGGAGCTTTGGGAGCAGTTTACGCTTCTAAAAGTAATAGAACGATAATTCATGTTCCAACTGAAAAAGTTACACCGATTGATACAACTGTGAGTATAATTTGTTTTCAGATGTCAAATGTGAAAGCATTATATAATTGGTCAATCTGTATTTCTTATCAACTACAATTAACTATCCATGAATTATCTTTCAGGGAGCTGGAGACGCGTTTTTAGGATCTCTAGCTTATTTTGCTGCTTATCACAGTGATTTATCGATAGAAGAGATGATAAGGAGAGCATGCTTTGTAGCATCGCAAAGCGTTCTGAAAAATGGTACTCAAGAAAATTTTCCATACAAGAAAGATCTTCCCGCAGATTTATTTACTGATTAAAATAACATCCTTCAATGAATTTGTGAATTGTAAGAAAATGAAACTATAAACCTATGAAATTACGTACATTTCTATTATCTTTTTTTTAATCAATTATCTACATGTGTAATGATTTGGCATAATAAATGAATATATATAATATATATTTTATCAATTATATTCTTTATTCAATTAAGTTATTAAGTATGTAAAATGTAAAATGTAGGTATGTACCCATTAGACTATAACGACGATAAGTCATAACGACTTCTTATCGGTAAATTTAATGAATGATGCTATTCAATATCAATGAATACGTGTTACGATCTATAAACAAGAATAAAGAAAAATAGAAATAGGAAGTTAGACCGTTAATTCAACTTCGTTATCAGTGAACGAGGAAAAAATGGAATTGCAGCAAAAAATGTAGTCCACGTTTGAACAAACTAATGAAAAATTGATAGTAAAACACATGTAGACTCCATAGGGAGGTGTTCCAAAACTTATTTCATGCAGCATACACTATCGGCGTGACGTCACTTCATGTAAATGATACGGAAGGCCCATCCGGCCAATCGAGTACAAAAATATCGCGTTCCCGAACGCATCCCATGCAAAAATTCTCAGTTTTCTTCCCAAAAACTATGACTTATACATTTCCACGAAAAGTTTGTAATATAATATAATATGATATAATATAATTATTGCGTAGCGTATACCACTTGTCAAGTTTATACTTGCCGCGCAGGATGGTGCCCACACAGGAGCCTCTCTCCCCTCTCTACGCGCGACACATGTTCACTCGATGACGTCACGAAGGCCACTGACAATGAAAAATGAAAAGTGAAAGTGAAAGTGAAAGCGAAAGTGTTAGACTGGTTTGGTCGGTGGCGCCATCGGGTGAGAAACTATGGAGCTAGAAAGAGTATACAAACAATGATAATGAATGATGATCCGCGGGTTGTGTGAAATGAGGGGCATCGTCTACTTCTCCATGTGTTTGATGATATTTCAGCAATTGGTTGTCTATCGATGATATTAAATAACAAAAGAGTAGTTTCAATGCTTGTTTAATTATATATAATCATCGCTTCGGATTCTTCGACGCGCCGTGGGGTATTCGAATTCGACTGACTTGAATCTTCAGACGCTTTCGATTGGCCGAGCGAGTCGCCGGCTGTCGACGCCGTGACCACATTCAGTTTGGGCCATTTGTTATAAATTAGACAAACGCGTCTTGGCTAAAGTAATGTTTTCGCAATTTAATGAAGTTTTAAACCAGTGATACATAGGAGATCATAGACTTGTAAGTAATCATAGAACCTTAACCTATCACCTTGACAGTTGTTAGAACGCGATAGGCACGCACGCACGACATCCTGAAACTTTAGTTATATGACAGTTGAAAATTTTTCTCTCGACTTAATTTTATAATCGCATATATCATTTCTTATTTTCTCTACGTTTCTCTACGTTATCTATCGTGAATTGTTTTTTTACGTCGTGTATACAATAATATCAAATTTTCTAACAATATTCATTGGTTTATTCTCAAATCGTAGAGATCAAAGAATACACGTTCGGAAAAAAAAAAAAAAATCGAACGAATAGCATAAGTGACGTATGCGATGATAAGTATCGGTGAATGATTCTCTTGACCGAATTTATGTTATTTTTTCGCCTGGAAAACGCCGTTTGCATTATAAAATAGGTGATAATAGTTTAATCTTGATGATCTGCGATCGTTGAAAATGAAATTATTATATACGATACATAATATGCGAAATTAATATCTATCATTTCCTAATTTCTCTTATCTTCATTTTACTTTTATTACAGAATTAAGTACGACCTGTGGGTAAAGAGATCCCAAAAATCTGATGCACTTGAATAGGAACTGTGGGAATGACTCGGGTACAGAAATATGAGGTCTAGAAACTCAGAGATGGAGGTGAGAATTGAGATATCTCACCAGGGATATTTGTCATAATACTAATAATAATACTAATTGATTGATAAATCTTTCGCTTATCTTTTATTTTTTTATCAGATTGTAATGGACCGGAGATAGTTAGAACCATGCAGAAAAGGCGGGACCAGGTACAGGATCGTGATATATTTCGACTATTGATATTTTTACCAAACATGTGTACACGCATTTTATAACGCAACATGGTCAAGGATCCGAATTATTTTCTAAATCAACGAATCACAAAACAGCTTATATTTCAAACCAAAACGACTTGAGTAGGGAGAAACGAAATTAATACGAATTAGATGGAATTGCCAAGGCCTGTGCGTCAAGTCTTTGTAATTTAAAAGAATTGGCACACAATTCACATACTTAATTCGTTTCAATTCGTGTTGCTTTACTGCAGGAAAGAGATTTCCTGGTTTTGTGAGCCCATCCTCATATTTGAATTCAAATTTATCTACATTTTAGTATATTTCTACCCATTTTTCAGTCAAGTGCTCATAAATTGCAGCCGATAAGAGCTGAATTGGAGCTGATCCGAAGCTGATTGGAACCCGAGCAGAAGCAATAGTATGAGGATGGATATGGCAGCAAGGGAGCAATTCCAAAAGAGGTGATAAAAAGATACTTCTTTACTTGCTACTCTCAGTTTTTTCCAAAGATAGCAAATTAGTTTCATTATCGTCTAACATATTGCAACAAACTAAACTTTCTTGAGTATGTACACGAGCCTGCTTCTATATTACAAATCAAAAACATCCGAAATTCATTTCTAATTTCTCTAATTTCATTTCTTTGCTTTATTTTTCTTACAGAAAAATATATGACCAGCAGGTCCAAAGATCCCAAAAGTCTGTATACTGAAATAGAAACTGTATGGATGACTCGGGTCCAGGGATCATAAGGCCTGGAGTCCAGAGATTGGGGTGATAATTGGTATGCAATGACTAATGTAGATTATATTGTGCTTTGGGTTATACATATATACATATATGTATTCTGAATCAAATTTACCTGAAGTCTATGTCTCATCTGTTTTATTTCTTTGATTTTCCTTTGGAAAAGAATTTCCCTGTATCGAAATGAGACCTGGTCTCATATTGTGTAAAGTTTTTCATGAATATTATAATAACTAATCAATATAATACTAATTTTCTTTTTTCTTCCAACATTTTATCTCTCGAAATATCTTCTACATGACGCATTTCTTTTTGAAAAAAGCTGAAGAGGTAAAAAGGAGGAAAGGGGTGTCAAGAATCAGAAGAATAACAAAATCCGTAATTGCAGTTTGCTGCAAGGACCAAATTAAATGTAAGATGAATCAGTATTCGTAACGCAAACTTGAAGTACGTCCGATTTCTACTGAGGTTCAACGATTGTGGAAATCTAGTAGATTTTATATATTTAAAATTTTAGTTTGTTCCTTTTTTGAAGTTTGAATTCGATAGAATAGAATTATATACAGAACAAAATTCTTTTTCTGTATGAATATATCGCAATTACAATTATATAAATGTTAGATTGACAATTAATTTTTGTTTCTTTGTCTATTTGTTACAGTGAAGGGAATACGACTGACCTAGCAAAATTCTTATCCAGAAAATGTAGCGAACTCCAAAAACAAATTAGAGGGATTGAAGTATCAGCGAATAAGGAAAAGGTAAACATTATTAAACGAAATATAATTATATTGATATTCATCATTTATTCATATTCATCATCATTATTATTATTATTACAATTCGTTTTATCAGGCAGGTGTCTACAGATGTAACAAATAGATAAACTTGTAATTGGTATTCTTATTTATTGTATCATCAATGACGTGTTGTAAAAAAAACTGAATATGAGTAAAGAACCGTATTCATATGTATAGGGACGATATTCATGCAGATTCCAAGGTGAAATTTGTATTTTTATCGAAATAATATTCTATAATGAGTATATTCGCTTGAAAATTCATTATTTCCGGGTGAAATAGCGAGATTTTTTACTCTAATTTTCTTTTTAATTGATTTTCCAAATGTTGGCCTTGTCGAAGAAGAAATTTCCGAGTTTATTTACTTTTTCATGAACGAATTATTGCAATTGTTGTCGAAATTCGAATTCAAACTGCCCGCCGGACGTGGCGGCAACCTAACGCGATAAAGTTACCAAGGTATGCGGAGAAAACCACTCCCGCGTTCGGGTCGTACTTCACGCTAGACGCGGCGACTTTCTGTTTCAACGGTTTCAACTTTCAATTGATAGTTCATACGCTATCAGAGTGGCGCCGGCAGACGTCTCGACGCCTGATAGTTTAGACTTATAATTATAATGTGATAATTTGATGTACGCGTCTTTGTCAAGGTAAGAGATTGCCATATCTTGCGATGCAACGATCATTATCTAAGGGAAAAATAACTAATAGCTGTTGACGGTTTAATTTCGATGCCAGTTTGAATTTTTCTCTCGACTTGTCTCGACCGGTGGGTTGTGGGTGGTGGATATTTATATTCATATTTATATTTATTCTAAATTTTTCCTTCTTCGACGTAAATTCTTTATTTCATCATGTGATAATATCGAGTCCTGAAAAAAGTCGTTATAAATATCATTCAACAAGTCGAAAATAATTCAAATATTCTATACGATGAAAATCCCGGGGCATGACGGGAAAAACAAAAAGTTGCGACTGCGCGCACATCCGCCATCTTTATCAAAGCAATAAGCAGGGGAATAATTATATCGAGTATATTAATGTTTTTTGGATAATAAACGGTCGTTGACGTGATAAATAAGGTGAGAATAGTTTTATCTTAGTATTCCGCGACCGTTAGAAGTATAATTCAAGTCCGAGCTCGCAATTTATTGACAGTAAAACGTTTTACAATACGACGCTGCGAGTCAACTTTTTTAACCGTTGCGCAGTCAACTGTTTCCCGCAGTTATACGTTAATATTGTTTCAACTTGCGAAAAGAGAACAATTGGGTATCTTTCGAATCAGTTTTGATATAATACTCAGCTAATTACATTATACAGTATCGTGTAGAAGTTGATGTATGTTTTAATCGTATGTAAAACGTGAATAGTCTAATAACGAATATACGATATAAATACGAGTTAGTACAAAGTTCGAAAATCTTTAGAGCAGTTTTGTTTTTACTCATTTTCCGATGTACTACTATACGAATCCTGGAAATATAAAATCATAATTAATTTGGTCCAATTTCGGAGAAAATACATTTGAATGTGAAATTAACAGAAAAATCATTTTGTTACAGAGCCAAACTGCAGCAAGTCAAAGATAAAGGTCTCAACTTCTGAAGCTACAACAAATATAACAACAAATGCAGCTTACCGATGAATTGAATGAGAGGTAAGCCACTAATTGCAATATTATTCATCTTTCCGGCCTCGTGGAAGAAATTTATTTTGATTTTTATTCATAAACGGATTATCGAAATTCAATCGAGGAAGAGAAATAGGGTCCGATGTACATCCTCGAGTTTTACTCACCAATAGTAATCGATTACAGTTTACTTGCTCGACTTTAGACTCATATTTCATCACCACAATTTTCTAAATCATTCATTTCTATTTCAGGAAAGAGGAACGAAGGTAATGAGAAGCGAAAACACGGAACGAAGAATGAAAACGAATATCCCAGTATGAAAATTCTACAGACGCCGCTGAAAGCAATGGGCACAGATTCCGAAGGCCGATACATTCTCACTGACGAATTAAATAAAAGGTAAACAGCGTTTTCAATTGCATTTTGCCTCTTTAATAAAGTTTAAACATTGTCCGACTCTAATCGGTAATTATACATTTATAATTTCCAACGTTTCTTCTTTATGTGCGAATAGCGCTATGAAAATTATATGAATGCATTCAGAAAGTAAATCTCCTGCTTCTCTTTCCTGTTTCTATTAGATATTGGATTGTCACAAACCAGACATGGACAGGACTGATTATGAGTGTACCATGCCGAGAAGTAGCGACTAGGTAAAAGATGGTGATAGATTTTTTATTAATAATCGTCTTACCGAATATGTAGACTCTACGTATGTTAACAAATCTTGATTGAAAAATAGCCTGGCTAACAAATGATTCCTGGACTTTAGCAGCCTGTACATCTGTATTTGATATCAAATTTATCAGCATTTCAATAATTTTCTTTCCATTTTTCATTCAAGCGCCTCCGAAGTGAAACCGATGGAAATTGATCTGAAGCCGATCCGAAGCTGATCCCAACCGGTCGAAATCCCAATTGAAGCGATAGGATAAGGATGGATATAACAGCAAGGGAGCAGTTGCAAAAGAGGTGAGAACAGGATACCTCCTCGCCAGTCTCTATCTTACCAACAATAACTATTAGCTTTCATGTGAGTCGCATGATTTTTGGTACGGTGCTTCCTTTCCCTGGTACCCTCTCTTCTCTGTCGCGTGGCGTGGCGGTAACATTGTATACAAACATTTCTTAGCTAAATTCAGATAGGTTCACTCGCGACCGCAACGGAGCTTGCTTTCATAATGATAGATTCCTCTTTACAGGCGGCAATGTAACATTATACTTGTTACTGCGCCGTCATATTATAAACTCACTTTCACAGCCCTTATGGCCCTCATCCGTTGCGAATCGCGCTGAGCATCGCGCCAGGAGGACGTCCGTCGCTCAGTCGGTTTCCGCGATTATTATCATTTCCCTATAGCTCGATTTATGCTCGAATTCCTTCCGACCGAGTAGTGGATATCCTCCTGAGGTTCAAATCATGCATTGCAGAGTCTCTAGGAGCAGGTCCGACACAAGAATGAACGACCCCCTAGCAAGACGGTCGAGTAGAGTCAATTTTCTATATTCACATTTGAATTCAGAGTCTCTAGGAGCAGGTCCGACACAAGAATGAACGACCCCCTAGCAAGACAGTCGAGTAGAGTCAATTTTCTATATTCACATTTAATTTTACACTCAAATTTAATATCTAAACATTTATATTCAGATTAAAATTGAAATTGGTATAAGATAAAAATATAAAATCATTCGTAGTCCAATGAAATTAGTCCGCTTAGAAGAAAATTTGACAATTTTGTCCAGGATGTACTAACCCGTTCTTTCCCTACAGCAAAAATGAAACGGTAAGTCCCTGACCACGATGTGTGAAATGGTTTTTATGCTTGTGTTTGAGAGAATCTTATGCCGGAGATTATTAGCTTTCCGTACAGGTCAATCGGGAAGGTAGGGCAACCCGAGGGGGGGTGGTTACGAGTCTGTGTGTGCATGCCTATATTATAATATGATATATTTTCTTTTCATCTGCATGCTCGTTGGGTGGGTCATGGGAACCAGGCGAGGGTAAGAAGGGCCGCGCAATGGGATGGTGATGGTACTAATATCTTATTCTCCACAGCAAATTCAAGCGATCGCAATAAAAGAAAAACTAGCCACTTTAATATAGTTTCTTTGAAATATAACTCCCAGTTTTCCTATAGTACCCGTCGTGGAATTACCATCGAATAATCTTGATACTCGGAGTAAAAACTCTGAATGAACAAGAGCTTCTTTGATATGTTCTCGACTTATTCAAATCCTTTTTTCTCAATATCTGTAGAATAAATCAATTTTTGCAATCAAGTAATCTCTCTGTATTTAATAAACTGTGATCGCTTGAATGGGCAAGACGCCTCTTTTTATTTCCGCACTTACGTGGGGCGCGGAGATAAGAGAGACGCTGAGCCTGAAGACTTCACGTTGAAGAGGACGCCGACTGTCACGCCACCAAACATATTCTATGCTTGCTTGCTAATCTCTGCACCCCCTTTACTTGACGACTATCTGCCGATAACTGTTTGCAATTCTTAAATATCGAGCTAATTTCCATCCGATACAGAACGGCAGATAGCCTCAAGTCTCTCTTTCCTTGCATGTCTTTCTTTTTACTTTTTTATACTTTACTTTTTTACCATAACTAATCATGTCAATTTCAAGTGTTTCAGATTTCCACAGGCGCACTAATCCATTCTTTCAGGGTAGTCTAAGACTAATCAATTCTCTGATTCTTTCAGGGTATTTTAAGAGATTAATACTGATTTATGATCAGTATTAATGACTAGGGACGAATTAATCACCTTTCTGTTACAGTTCTGCCGAATGACTATATAGGACAGGCGTAAATCTATGATGTGAAATATTTAATATGTACAAAATGGTGAAATTTCTATGAGGATTGGAACGGAGCCTAGATACATCTCATCGCTGTCTGGATTTCTCGAATTGTGAGTAGCCGACAATTGTAGTATAATAATATGAAGCGAGAGAAATTAATCTAGTAATAATCTAATAATCTAATTACGAACAAAATAATGCCAACATTACTTCTGCATTGCTAAATCTCGTGTTTTTCTATGTTTTCGTTACAGTTCAGGAACCCCGAAATCTTGGTTTAGTATAGACCACGCGATAAATATATATGACCTGCAGGAAAACATCGTTTTCGTCTGCGAATCAAAAATCACTGGTAAGCGTGCAGAACTTTACACTAAATTATCCCGATATCATTTTTCAATATCGCTACATCTCTTGTTTCTCTATGCTTCCGTTACAGCTGAGAATGCGAACCTGCGAAATTCCGGAGGATGACGAAGCGTGGAGAAGTGAAACTGGAAATATTTTGGACCACAGTCGAACCAGGAGTGTACCTAAGTTTAGATTCTAAGTGAATTAGAGAAAACGCGATGTAGACAACGAAATATTTAGATTATTAGATAGATTATACGCGATTATTAGGACGCTATCTTTTGCTTCTGCTTCTCCGCTTTTTTTTTTTTTCTTAAACGCCTTGGTAGGAGTTACCACACCATACAATGGGCGACTTCGAGGTGCAAAACCTCTGGCGAAGGGCGGAACCACTTGTAATGGTGTAACTATTCCTCCACAGGCATAGATTGCTTTGCATGTGCTTTATCTATACTTTCTAGTTGGTTCATACGTTTACCTAAGTTTTTCTCGCTTCTTCTTCTCCTCTATTTGGTCTTTTTTTTCATTTTTTAAACGCCTTGGTAGGAGTTAACACACCATACAATCGGATACTTCGGGGTGCAAATCCTCTGGCGAAGAGCTGTTAAGCTGTTAACCGATTGTAATGGTGTAACTACTCCACCACGGGCATAGATTGCTTTGCATGTGCTTTGTCTATATACTTACTATCTATACTTGCGGTCAGTTAGTTGATTCATACATTAGATAGAAATGCAGGGCACGTTTTACGTGACGGGCTCAACGAACCCGCTGTACCCGAGTTCCGTAGCTACGCGAATGGTAATTATACCTTTCCGAATAGATTATTATATGTATACGCGACTGATAGGGTTTTTCTTACCTAAGTTTCAGATTCTTATTGAACTAAGTAAAACGAAATGTAGACATTGAAATATTCAGGTTATTAGATATACACGCGATTGATAGGACTGATAAGTCTCCGTGAGTTCTAGATTTTAGGTAAATAAGGTAAAACCGCTAGTTTTCGCTTCTGCTTCTCCTTTTTTCCTTTTTTTTTTTTAAACGCCTTGGTAGGAGTTAACACACCATACAATGGGATACTTCGGGGTGCAAATCCTCTTGCGAAGAGCTGTTAAGCTGTTAACCGATTGTAATGGTGTAACAACTCCTCCACGGGCATAGATTGCTTTGCATGTGCTTTTTCTATGATTTCTTCTTCCTCTTCTTATATATATACGCGACTGTTAGGACGTTTCTTATCTAAGTCACAGATATTAGTTAGATTCAGCTGAAGGATTAGAGGATTAGGAAGCGTAAAATACTGATCAATGATCAGTATTAAATTAAGAATGTTTTAATCATCTTTTTGTTGCAGCTCAGCCAAGGGACACTCACATCTGCGATAATTATCGATCAGTAGTCGGTACGAACGACTGGAGGGACTTTTTCATAATTTCGACAAAATCTTGAGGACAATTTGAATGGATGACAAATTGGTACTTATTACAGAATTTGCAATTCTTATTCGAGTACAATTATTGAATACATTTATTATTTCCAATAACATTCTCCCAATTTTCAATTCTTTCGATTGCAGTTCAATTAATTTCTTTATTTATCAAAACAATACAGCGTAAACTGTAGATTACCCTTTGTAATCTATAATAATCACGCAAGCTTTGAACAGGCTCAACTGTTTTATCTTTAGTTTTTGTTTGTTTTCATTACAGTTCAAAATCGGAAAAGAAGTGCTACTGCAATGTAGAGCTGGAAAAATTCTGAAGGATCATGAAGCACAGACACTAGCGACTTGATTGGAAAATGTAACCAGTAATCACAAAGGGATACAAAGAAGGTAATATTATAAATATCTCAGATAGTCTATGTGATAAATATATGGCATATGAAGCATTATTTCTATTATATTATTATACATTGTTGACAAACATACAGAAGCTTTCTTGTGAAGGCAAGCTGATCCCTATCATGAACTTCTTCGATTGTTACAGGTAAATGTGTGCCGATGTGTACCCCTGTGGAGTGCAGCAAATCGGATAAAACCAAACGATCAGAACACCAAATCGAATGAAAAGGAATGACAAAAGCAGAGGAAACGGAAAATATTGAAGAGGCATGAACAAGATAGTTGTTTAATAATAAGGCTTCCAAAATTTTGTATAATCTCTTGAAATTTTTGAAATTTCACGAAAGTTTATGAAATCATTTGAAATCTCATGTAGTCTTGTCAAATCTCTCTATATTATTTAAAATCTATTGAAATTCTCGAAATCTCTTGAAAACTTGGAATTCTCTTGAATTTTTGGAATCTTTGCTAGTTCACTAAACCATTTAGGATCTCGTTAAAATCTTTTCAAATTTCTGTGATCTGTTGAGATCTGTAAAATCTTCAGAGATCTTTAATCTTTCTCAAAATTGTCGAGTGAATCGAATTGATAGTTAATTCAATTAAATTTAGTAAGCTCACATTTACAACTAAGCTCAAATTTGTCAGTTAATTATTGAATATGTTTCAGTTCATTAAACCAGAAAGTCATTATATACATCTGCAAAAGTGCAGCAAATCAGATGAATCGAGAATAAGGAAAATTCGTGAGGAAGGAATGGGAAAAAGGTAAGAACAAGAATAAGATAATCATTACTGACTCCAAATCTTTTTTTTTTATTATAAATTTGAAATAAAGAGCCCTCGTTATAACTCATAGGAGCTATGTTCGCGCATACTGTAGTCTTACATTGTCTTTTCATTTATTTATTCACACAATAATACAGAGGGGAATAACTATAACCAATTCCAGTACTTGTTCGGTTCTCCGTCCTTTGCAATTAGTCAACTAATCAAAAATGAAAATTAAATGGAATGAAATACACAGATTAAACCAGTTAGATAAATTCAATTGAATATTAAATAAATTTGAATTCAATTTTAATTCAGCGAATTCTCCAACTGAAAATTAAACTTGTCCCTCGATGCTGAGAAAAATGCAATTAATCGTGGTGCAAAATGTTAATGAGTGTTATATTTTGTGATTCATATTATAATTGGTTATTTCAATATTTCCGGGTGAATCAATGGAATTATAGACTCGTTTTCGTTGTCGTTCATTATTCAACTGTTGGCTTGTTCGAAAAAATAATTTTTTAGCGTTCGTATTTCTTCGTGTATTACTTATTAGTTATTGTTGTCGAAAATCCGAATTGAAATTAGCGCCGGCGCGATGGCCAGCCAATTACGTATGCCATGTCCCATGCGCATACAACTTCGCGCAAGTTCCGTTCATTCGTAGCGAGCTACTTGCCCCGCCGTTTGAGCTTTCCGTTGTTTCTTAGATGATGCCTCGACGACCGACAGTTTGGATCGAGTGTTTTAGTTTGTTGAACGCGTCTTTTTTGGTAAAGTGAGTTTTTATCAATTCTGTGGGGCTTTGATCATTCGCCAAATCAAACGAGATCTTTCAGGTGACTATCAAAATAATATTCCGATATCTTGCGAGCTATTCAGTTCTTTATAGGGACTTTACTAATCATCATTGCATTGAAAATAATTTTTCATCTTTTTTTTTATTGATAATCCGAGTATACGCTAGTTTTAACCTTTCTCTCGGTGAGTTAATATACCATAAATTGTGGGTCGCTATCTTTTTACATTTTTCCATCGCGAAATCTTCATTATCGTATGAGAATTCCGACTTCTAAGTTATGGCATACGGGGAATGGGACGCGGAGAAAAAAATGAGCGTCATATACCTATATATATTTGTTTTCTTCTTCACGCTAAGCGTAGAGACGCTTGGCTACGTTTACAGTAGTATATTTCAAAATGCAGGCTTCTGATTGGCGAAAAAGCTTGTCTCAGCCAATCAGGAGGCTGGATGAGCTCTGACGTGCGCTCATTGGTGCAATCATCAGACCGTTGCGTCACTTAGACGGTAAAACAGTCGCCGGTGAAAAAAGAGTTGTGGGGTGCGTTGGGAGTGTTCAATTTATGTTATTTTTTGCCTGAAAACCGTCGTTGGCATCTCAAAAATGGTAAGAGTAGTCCATTATTAGTCTTCCGTAACCGTCGAAAGTAAAATGTGAGTCGGATCGTAGATTTATGCTCGTTAAAACTTGGTAATAAAAATTCGTTCCATAGCCCAGCGGGTTTACATTCTCGCATTGCGCCTTCGTGTTTGTTTTTCGGTAGTTGGACCCCGATATTATTTCTAAATTCTAAAACAATTGTGTAACTTTCGAACGAATTATAATCAGACGTGATTAGAATCAACGGTCTTATAGAATAGTTTTATTGCGTTCGGATAATTATATATCAAACGAGAATAGTCGAACAAGGTTATTACACAATATTATTACATAGGTACTATATTTACAGACCAACAGTTGTTTATGATTCGGAGAAACTTCAGGAAATAATCGCGCTTGTTCTCTTCGTACATACAAGACCTAACCCAAGACGGTCATATGTGGTGTGACACACCCTAAGTTATTTTCGAGCTCGGATTTTCCCCTCTTAATCCCGGAAACCGACCTTATTACCTCTAACTAGAGTTTTTTTTTCGCAATTTTTTTTTGTTTTCGGCAAATTTTTTTTTCACGAATTTTTTAAACATACTTGAAACAAGAAATTTCGTTTCATTCTTAGATGGGTTAATAGAGAAACGTTTGAAATATGTTCTCAATTTTTTTAGGGCCCCTAGGATAATTCTACGAAATTCTACAGCGTTTCAAAGTGCTAGGGTGTGTCACACCCCATGTGATCGCTACGGGATTCTCATGAGGTGTGACCGTCTTGGGTTAACTAAAAATACTAATATATTGCGAATCTTTATTTGATTGCAGACGCAGACAGTGCAGCGAGAGATTTTTTTAAGTTTCAAGTAGATGGAAGTTGCGGAGTATATTGATACAAATTAATTATCGGTGATAAATTGAATTGAAGGTAAGCCACTAATCAGAAAATTATTTTCAATCAAGTTTCTTCGTGAGCTCTTTTATTATTTTCCAACAAATTTCTATTCTTTACTCTTATTTTCGTCGAGTTTTTAGATGCACACATAAAACTTTGAATTTGTCATTTATTCATCAAAATTACCCAGTCTAAAATAAATTCATTTTGCACACGAATATATCACAATATTAGTTCTACGAACGCTAGATTAACAAATATTTTTCATTCTTTCCGTTTTTCAGCTGCGGGGCAGTATTAGGTTTGACCGAGTCAGGAAATTGCAAATCATAGAACTGGGGAAGTCAACGATGAGCTGAGGATTGAGACAAACTGGGAATTTGCTACAGGAGGTAATAATGAGACCTATTCTTCTTTTTTTCATAGAATTTTTCTATTCGTTTTCTATCAACAGATAAAAATCAGTTTAATTTTCAAGCATGACTTGCGAAACAGCAATTCTTTCTTCGTTATTGTTCATATGTTATTTAAATCAAACCAGGAAACAAAAACTGGGATCTGATTTTTATCGTTTTCTTAAATCATTCATCTCTGGTTCAAGGAGGGAAAGGAGAAGGAAGAAGAGAAGGTGGTCGAGGAAAAATTACTGGAACAAATAATTGGAGAAGAAAGTTGAATACGATGAGAAAAGAACTTGGACAAGTTTTTTACAAGCCATAAAAATCATGTTATACACCTGAAATGCATAAGCACTCCAGTTTGTAAACCAAGCGAAATCGGAGTACCGGACTCTCACAGATTCTTCAAAGAAAGGGAAATGTGTGACGATGAGAACTTTTTTGGATTATCTTGCCTTCTTGGTCAAATTTATAATAATAATGAACATGGCGATGAAAATTTTATGAAGATTTGATTATGTTTCTGTTACAGTGTAATCTATCAAACGTAGACCAGATACAATGAGGCTGGGGAGGCCAAAGAACTATCATGCAGCGATTATACAGAGGAGGTAGGCTGAGATATTTTGAATAATACATTTTTACCTAATATTTACATGAATGAAATGAGAAATATGGAGAAAATACCTTGATTTTACGGGCCTATTTCCCTATTTGAATTCAAATTCATCTTCATTTCAGTATTTTCCTTTCTATTTTCAGATAGGCGTGTTCGAATTGATGGAAGCTATCAAAAATCGATAAGGATTCCAATAGGACTGATGGGAGGCCGGATTGGATAGCAAGGGAGCAGTTATAGAGCAGGTGAGAACAAAACGTTTCTTGGCGTACCTCTGTTTTGCTCAAAATTGCTCGTCATTTCCATAAAATAGCAATTCAGTTTCATTTTTACCCAACATTTTGTGACAAACAATTTTTTGACCCATTCTTTACTTTTGATTTTCATACGCAGTCAGCCAAGCAGAGACATCCGAGTGCAATTGCTCTCCCATTACTCGGCAGCGTCGGTGAGTCGCATGATTTTTGGTAACGGGCTTCCTTTCCTTGGTACTCTCTTTTCTCTGTCGCGTGGCGTGGCGGTAACATTGTACAATCTCCGATTTCTTAGCTCAATTCAGATAGGCTCACTCGTGACCGCAACGGAGCTTGTTTACATAATCATAGACTCCTCTATACAGACGGCAATGTAACATCATACTTGTTACTGCGCCGTCATATTATAAACTCACTTTCACAGCCCTTATGGCCCTCATCCGTTGCGAATCGCGGTGAGCATCGCGCCAGGAGGACATCCGTCGTTCAATCGGTTTCCGCGATTATTATCATTTCCCTATAACTCGATTTATGCTCGAATCCTGTCCGATTGAGTAGTGGATATCCTCCTGAGTTTCAAATCATGCATTGCAAAGTCTAGGAGCAGGTCCGACACAAGAATGAACGACCCCCTAGCAGGATGTTCGAGTAGAGTCAATTTTTATATTTACATTTAATTTCACAGTCAGATTTAGATATCAAAACATTTATATTTAGTTGAATTTGAAATTGAAATAAGAAAAAATATAAAATCATATAAAGTCTAATCAAATTGGTCCGCTTAGAAGAAAGTTTGACAACTTTGTCCAGGATGTACTAACCCGTTCTTTCCCTACAGCAAAAATGAAACAGTAAGTCGCCGACCACGGTGTGTGAAATGGTGTTTATGCTTGTGTTTGAGCGAATCTTATGCCGGAGATTATTAGCTTTCCATACAGGTGAATCGGGAAGGTAGGGCAAGCCGAGGGAGGGGGTGGTTATGAGTCTGCGTGTGCGTGGCCATATTATAATATGGCATATTATATGTAATGTAGAAATTCGTTGGGTGGGTCTTGGGAACCAGGCGAGGGTAGGAAAGGCCGCGCAATGGGACGGTGGTACAGGTACTAATATCTTATTCTCCACAGCAAATTCAAGCGATCGCAATAGTAGAATAAAAAAGTAGCCTCCTTTATATAGCTTCTTTGAAATATGACTCACTTATTCGAAATGATTAAAATTGAACAATTTTCATACCTATAAAGAAACTGACAATAAAAACGTCAGTCTCTTTGATATTCCCCATTTGAAAAGTTTCCAACTTATTCGAGTCCTGTCCCCAGTTTTCTGTCAGTCTTCTGAGATCAGTGGAATAAATCAATCTCTCCTACCTAGTCATCTCCTTATATTGAATATGAACTGTGATCGCTTGAATGGGCAAAACGCATCTCTTCATTTCCGCGCTTACGTGGGGCGCGGGGATGAGAGAGGCTGAGCCTGAAGACTTCATGTTGAATAGGACGCCGACCGCCACGCCACCAAATATTCTATGCTTGCTTTGCAATCTTTGCACCTCCTTTACTTGACGACTATCTGCCGATAACTGTTTGTAACTCATAAATATCGAGCCAATTTCTATTCAATACAGAACGGCAGATAGCGTCAAGTCTCTCTTTCCTTGCATGTCTTTCTTTTTACTTTTTTGCCTATTAATTTTTTGCACCATAACTATTCATTGTTGACTACAAGTTGATAGCAATGGTGATGAAATGGAGGAAGGGGGGGGAAGTGGGTTGGCGGGTGGCCCCCCCTCCCTCCATCCCCTTTCCTAACTCCAATAATAACGTAACTAATCATGTGAATTTCAACTTTTATCAGTCTTTCACAGGTTCAGTAATGCACTCATTTCTTTCATTTCTCCATTTCAAACATCACGTCCCTATTTTCCTATTGCATTTTGGCAGACAAGCCGTCTGCCTTACTTTGTTTCGTGTATGTTTCTCGTGGTCTGTTTCCTTGATCAATCCGTTTCCCTTACAGAAGATGGTTGAGGTAATACAAAAGTTTGACCTATGTCCCAGACACCTAATTCTTGGAATAATGCCTTCGATGGGTATCGCCAGCGGTTGTTCGAGATTGTTCTCAAGACTGCTTTTTGCAACCCCTGTAACTTATTCATTACATTATCGAACGAACCCCCCCAGCCGATTATGCCATAGAATAGGATAGGCTCAAACAGAGCCTGGTATACTATTTTCATTTCCCTTCTCTGAAGGATCTGCCGAAGTCTATAAAATTTGAAGTTAATGTATCTTAGCGTCCATCCCATCATTTCAGTCTGCCTATCTCACTTTAGGTTTTTATTTCTCTATATACCGCTCCACTATCCGCTCTTTGTATTTTTGAGCAATTGCAGTCTGATTCCCTACCCCGTTCACAGTTCTTCAGATGTATCGTCATCGTATTAAGATTCCTCGGAGTACTATCTGCGTAGCAATCGAATGGTACAAAGTTTTTTTTTTTTCACATCCATTGTGGGGTTATTTGCTCGAAACCAATTTCTGAGAGCTGGAAGCTCTTTTTCAACCTCTTGCACTAGTCTATTCCCGCTGTCGTAACACTTTGCTTTCTGTCAGTCAAATAATCTTCGACCAGGTTATGTACCCTGCCTCTTATGCCGTAGTTGTGAAGCTTATCTAGCAATCTCTCATGTTTAGTGTGTCAAAAGCTTTGGCTAGGTCTATAAACACTGTTAGGCAAGCTTTACTATTATCCAGAGCGGTGTATACATCCTTCACAAGTGTGGCAATAGCGGATTCTGTCGATCTACCTTTTCAGTATCCGAATTGCCTTTCGCTCATGAGCCCTGTTGTAGTCAGACAAGATCTTATTCTGTCCGCCAGGCATTTTTCAAATATTTTTGAAATTACTGGCAGTGACGAAATTGGTCGGTAGTATGAAATTACTTCTTTATCCCCTGTCTTGAATATCGGTACTACAATAGCCCTTTTAAAGTGACTAGGACATCCCCCTGTTTTATAAGCTAGATTTATGATGTGTGCCAAGAGTATAGTTACGAATTTGGCTCCTACGTTAAACATTACTGCCCACGGCCCACGATTACTTTGGACACTTCCTTAGGCTCTACGTCATATAACATGATCAAGTCTTCCGTTGTGGTTGGTCTTGCCGGGTTCGGTGGTATCTGCTCTATTTTTTTTTGCTAGCGTTTCACCGACGCTGGGGAAGAACTTGCTGGATTCATGGGCTATTTCTACTCGGTCAGTGATCCGCTTGTTTTCCGCATTTACAACGGCTTCTATTTTCTCCTTGCTGTTGTCTTGACACCCTTTCCCTGTAATTTTTGCAATATCTTTCCACAGGCTTTCCATATCCTTCCCGCACCTATTAACTTGCTCGCGATAGTACATGACCTCTATCAATTATTAAATACATTTATTATTTCCAATACCATTTTTCCTCATTTTCAATTCTTTCTATTGCAGTTGAATTAATTTCTTTGATATATCAAAACTATATATGCAGTGTGAATTTTACTTGTCTTCACATACGAACATGTCTTGATATATAAATATTGTACGTATGTTCAATCAATAGATATTTTGCTTCTCGATTCTGTCTATCACAGTGTATCCGATGAGACTAGGACCAAATGAGACGAGGCTGGAAGATTCAGAGGATGTGCAGTCGAATCAGGAATGTACCTAGGCTCCAGATGTTAAGGGGGTATATACACCTTTAAATGGGTTGAATTTCTGAAAAACAATTTTCCTTTTTTTTTCAACTTGAAGACTCTGCTAAAAATTAAAAAAATCATTATGTTTGGGAAGGGTTTGACCTTCATTATCCATATCTTACATCATGTATTACTTCCAGTCTAATAGTGGCTGCGCTGAAGACAGGAAAATACAAAATCACTCGGTTGCCGCAAAGAATCAGACCCAGCGTTGGACCGATCTTGGAATTTTTGTTTCTCAATTGTTCATAACACATGCCTCTATCAGATGAACATGGAACTTTTTGATATTGCAAGAATTACTTGAGTTATTGAATTTTTTCGATTTTTTTTTCTGAATTTGAAAAAAAAATTTGCTTATTTTTCTAATATTTCAACCAAAAATGGGTTTATCAAAATGTTCTATGTTCATCTGATGAAGGCATGTCTTATGAACAATTGAGAACCAAAAATTCCAAGATCGGTCAAACGCTGGGTCTGATTCTTTGCGGCAACCGAGTGATTTTGTATTTTCCTGTCTTCAGCGCAGCCACTATTAAACTGGAAGTAATACATGATGTAAGATATGGATAATGGAGGTCAAACCCTCCCCAAACATGATGATTTTTTTAAATTTGATCGGAGTCTTCAAGTTGAAAAAAAAAGGAAAATTGTTTTTCAGAAATTCAACCCATTTAAAGGTGTATATACCCCCTTAAGTAAATTAGATGGAATGCAGTAATATCAGATAAACGCGATCAATAGGACTTACCCTCCGTGAGTTCCAGATTTGAGATGAATGGAGTGGAACGTTAACTTTTGCTTCTGCTTCTCCGTTTTTTTTTTTTTAAACGCCTTGGTGGGAGTAACCACACCATACAATGGGCTACTTCGGGGTGCAAATCCTCTGGCGAAGGGCTTAACCACTTGTAATGGTGTGACGACTCCTCCACAGGCATAGATTGCTTTGCGTGTGCTTTGTCCGTAATTTCTTCTGGCTATTTGGGGTCAGTCGGTTAATTTATACCACAACTTAGGTTGTCAATTAATTATATAGAAATGCAGGGCACGCTTCACGTGACGGGCTTGACGAACCCGCTGTACCCGAGTTGAAGAGGTGAGACGACATTTATTCATAAGTTTTGCAATGCGATAGGCGTTTCAGAAATGCCACAATTATTCATAAGCTTCAAGACCTTCGAATACATTCTCATGGTACTGAGAAGTTAGTTCGGTCATCTAGAAGACGTCTTAGACGACCGGATATTTACCCATAAGTTACGCGATTTTGAGACCCAATTTCTCAGAGTTTTATGCGATAGTTCGATTATTTATTACGTCTTCGGATTCGAGTCAATCTGACCCCAAGTAGCTTCCCCTTCTGCTTATACTTTTCCTTTTCTTTTTGTTTGTAAACGCCTCGCAGGAGTTACCACACCATACGACGGGATACTTCGAGGTGCAAATCCTCTTGCGAAGAGCTGTTAAGCTGCGAACCTGTTGTATTGGTGTGACGACTCCTCTACAGGCATAGATTGCTTTGCATGTGCTTTTCCCATCATTTCTTCTGGCTACTTGAGGTCAGTCGGTTAGTTTATACCTAAACTTCGGTTTCAAATCAATTATATATAAAAATGCAGGGCACGCTTCACGTGACGGGCTTGACGAACCCGCTGTACCCGAGTTGAAGAGGTGAGACGACATTTATTCATAAGTTTTGCAATGCGATAGGCGTTTCAGAAACGCCACAATTATTCATAAGCTTCAAGACCTTCGGATACATTCTCATAGTGCTGAGAAGTTAGTTCGGTCATCTAGAAGACGTCTTAGACGACCGGATATTTACCCATAAGTTACGCGATTTTGAGACCCAATTTCTCAGAGTTTTATGCGATAGTTGGATTATTTATTACGTATTCGTATTCGAGTCAATCTGACCCAAGTAGCTTCCCCTTCTGCCTATACTTTTGCTTTTTTTTTGTTTGTAAACGCCTCGGAAGAGTTACCACACCATACGACGGGATACTTCGAGGTGCAAATCCTCTTGCGAAGAGCTGTTAAGCTGCGAACCTGTTGTATTGGTGTGACGACTCCTCTACAGGCATAGATTGCTTTGCATGTGCTTCCCCCATAATTTCTTCTGGCTACTTGGGGTCAGTCGGTTAGTTTATACCACAACTTAGGTTTTCAATTAATTATATAGAAATGCAGGGCACTTTGATTCAGAATGAAATCAATGTTCATTTCCAATTCCAGTACTGCATAACTCATTGTGTATTTGGAAAAGTTGATTGCATAGTTCTTGACATGTGAATAATCTTAATTGTTAACGGTCTAAATGTATGTCTGATGTACGAATGAGAAACAAATGAGCAAGTATGGATTGATTAACAGTATGGAAGCGTATATGAAGGGTACCCGTATGACTGTAGGACTGCTAGAACATTAAGTGAGAGCAACAGGATATGAAGGATGAGAGATTAGCTTTAAGACCTAGACTAAGGTAATACGTACGAACTAAGCAATCGAACCAGACGTGGTTACGCGAGTTAAGCAAACGTTAATTCAAATTAGAGAAACCTATAATCAAGAATTGAGCCAAAGGCTGTCTTTATTTATCGAAGTTATCAATGTACAAGTGTTAATCCTCCTAATAACTAGCCTTCACCCTGACTAACTATAATTCCTAACATAATTGATAATATATTGTAACATGTTTCCGATTCAACATTGGTAATGAATTGTGTGACACTTATATTATTTTTAAGCATTCACAAGAATTATGAATACTTCTAGAATAACGATAGCATCCTATCTGTTTATAATCAATGTATTAGTTATTTTTAGAACGAATAATAATTCATAATTTATCACATAGAATAGTGAAATTATATTATAGGTGTATTGTCGTACTACATGAGAATATCTATAAATATATGATGAAGATGATGACGATGATGATGATGATAAAGAGCAATGATTAGTTAAACCATTATTAGTTCCTGAAAAACTCATAAAGAGCAAACTAAATATAAATATTGATATGAAATCAATTTCTCATTTCTTAGTTTATAAGGTGTGTTATTGTACACGCCATATTATACAAGAGATGGAATGTATCTTTAGTAATGATGATTATAACTTGGAATGATAAATTAATATTGGGATTAGGACTGCCTCTAGTATTGTGGAGATATTTCTATCAGTCACGTAGGGCGTTCTGAGCTAGAAATACCCGGTGTGGTCCTCGAAGTGATGAATCCAGATTATTCTACAATAAAACAAGCTTCGAAACTACTTTTGTTTCATTTAATATCATCGATACACAACCAATTGCTGAAATATCGTCAAACGAGTGGAGAATTAAACTATGCGCCTTATTTCACGCAACCCGCCGATCATTTTATTATTATTGTTATGTTCTCATACTCTTTATAGTTCCAGAGTTTCTCAACCGATGGCGCTAGACGCAACTAACCAAACCCATATATGGCATTCGAGCCAAACCAAATAAACATTTGAGGTTATGATAATTTCGACAGATCAAGTGACCGTGTTAAAAAGTGGATAAACAATAAAAGCGAAGAATTGAAAATTGGCAAAATAATCGCGATGTCAGAGAGCGATAATTACGACTTTAACCGATCGAGCGGATGCGACGAATTCTTAGTACAGTATCACGCGATTTCAAATAAACTAAAAAAGTAAGTAAAACTAATTTTGTAAATAGGTTATAAATTAGAGGTTAATAGCACCGTGTCATTTATCAAATTAAATCGCATATTACAGACGATTTTTGAGAAAACCAAACGTCTCTGAGGCCTGTGATCAGTTCAGTAAGTTCCCATCTGTGATGAAAAATATTACTCGCGACCCTTGACCTCACACCTACCTAATTCACACGCGATATCTAAAGAATAATTATTTATTCTCCCTTAGGCGCCTTAGCTACGCAATGCGAGCAAAAAGAACTATGGCAATACGCTGGTCTGTGCTGGTTGGCTGCCGCCCGATGCCAAGGAACGTTAGGCAACGCTTCCGCCGAGGCTAGTTTGCTCGCTAGAGCTGGACGCCAGTTTCTTACCGCTGAAAAAAAGAATTTTATCATCGGCTGTTCTTCTCCAGGTCAAGAGAATCTCCAGGTCAAATAAGCAAACGATCGCTTTATATAATTGCAAAACTCAATTTCATATCAAAATTATGTTCTGTATTCTCCTCGTTCATCTCTTTGCTCAGAATTATTCTCTCCCCCTCTTATCACGAGCAACAATTATCATCGTTAAATTTTTCAGGCCGCTGTTAGCTGTTTTGGACATTCTTTGGCCAGAACTCATAACCAGCCAGGGTCAAGCATGGCAGCGGCTGGATTGACCCTGGAATTGGCTATCGCTTTGGGTCCGAGTCCCGCAGGTTCTCAACAACTTCGAAGAGCGATTAGCATACACGCTACTCCACACTCACTGGGTATGCTTGCGTCTTCACACATTAAACAGGGTGAGTATGTTACTTTATTGCGTGTATTTTAGGATAAGAGATAAGCTGTACATTTTCTTTATAATTCATTGTGTTGTTTCGCCTGGCTTTAATCTTATCATATTTTATGCTCATATGTAACTATAAAACTATTCTACTAATTATGGAATTTTTTTATTCAGGTGATTACGTAACGGCTTTAAATGTACTTAGCGAGCTTGTGGAATTGGTCGAATCTAATGTTGGAGCCGGAAATAGTCCGACGGGAAATAACTGCGATATATTACATAGGTTCGCATTAGAAAGAGAGAAAATTACGGAGCGTGATAATTGATTGTGATTATTTAATACCTAGATGCGAAGTGAGCAGAGTTTTGCTGCTTCTTATATTGCAACCGACACCCCAGAGATTAGCTCCTACGTTGGCACAAGTATTGGAAAAATATGCCTGGGTTGAAGAGAGCAACAACGCAGGTACTATTCTCGATTCTATGGATTCAAAAGAGTTAAAATCGTACTAGTATTCATAATTTTTAAGACTGAATGGCTTCTACAAGGTTTTCATTCCTCTAATATTAAAGGTCCTGGGATGAGCGAAGACGAGATGCTGCTCCTGCAGTCTCTGGTGTTGGCTTGCCAATCTCAAGATTATCAAGCCTTGTTAGAATTGGAGGGGGAATTGTGGCCGTATTTAGACCCGGAGCAAAAAGAACTACTGCGTAAACTCGTGCAAACTTTGACCACTCGGTAACTATCTAATGTAAGTAATACTGCCACGCTACGTACAATTGAATTTAACATTTCATTTTCATCTCATGGATAATTTCACACTCACATTCGGGCATTTATTAAAGAGAAATTCTAATATTAGTTTCTTTTACATCGCCACCAACGTAGTTTTGGCTTGTAGGTAGGAGAAAATGGTAAATACGACGTCCAGGTCCACCTGAAATAGTTATTGAAATTATAAACTGCAATCATTCTGCTTTGCGAGCGCTTGATGGGAGTTCTTCCATTTTACCTTCTCAAAGTGTTCATTCCAATCGGAAAATCAAAAGTATTTTGTTCGTACGGTTTTTGCCCAGTTTCATCATCTTCTGGGGCATCATCGGTTAAAGACATTTCTTTTGACCATGCTTCTAGTCCTCTCTCTTCCGCCGTACCTTAATGAAAGTCGAAAAATGAGGAGGAAATTGCGAATGTGATGAACTTATCCTCTAATATTAAGTAAACGCTTTAGATTCTTCTTGTGCTCTATTTCGTATTTGGAATTGCTTTTTACCCGGTACGATATTGTCCAAAAAACAGCCAATGACTCCACCGACTAGAATGGTAGTGCTCAGTAGAACAGTAATTACACTATCAGCGATATCGCTGCCAGTTTTTATCGCCGTTGAATGGCTTATCATCCACCTTGAAAGGACCTGTGAATAGTCTATAGTTACCATTGTCATTTGTGAAATCGGTCTGAAATTTAGTCCTAACTCACCAAAGGAAAAAACAAAGAGAACCCCAAGATGTATAAATTTCTTGCTGAGTTAAGATTGATATACTGTAAAGCCGACAATCCTATGGATAAAAATGATTGAGATACATATGATGGACACAAATTCCTGGGTTCGATCACTCGAACAGTAGAACATGATGTAATTAGTTGCTCACCAAACGCAGCTATCATACCAAACATGACACAGAAAATTCCTCCGACAACTGGTTCAGGTATAATGATAAATACAGCACCAAATTTGTTTACAACACCTTGTATAATCATTATCACAGCAGCCCACTGTATAACTCTTCGACTGCCTACTTTAGTCACACCTAGAATTTGATTAGCAAAGAAAAGTGATGATATGTTTTACATAGAATGCTGATATTCAATCAATCACTGTGTTTCAGGAACAGTACTTAGGCTCTTACCTATGGCTCCGACATTTTCTCCAAATGTATTTGTGCCGTTTCCACTACCCCAGAGGCCAGCTAGCACAGTACCAAGACCTTCGGTACCAATACCTCGATTTATTGCATGGAGAGGCGGGGGTGGAGCTCCTGAAATAAAATTGAGTAAATTAGAAACGTTGATAAATAATTTTGAACGATTGATTATCAACTTTCATATCTTTGGCGCAAATTTAAAGTTTATAATTATTTAATATATATTATTGGGTCGTTTTATGATTGGAGTGTGATATTCTTGTGGTGAAATGACCCTAGCTCTGTTAATCTTCCACATCCAACTTTCCCCCATAATTGAAACACCTTCCGATCAAATCGCCGTCATTTTTTCCCCTCTAAAATCTGCTCACCGCACATTCTAGAAGTCGTTGGATAGTAGCTGATTGATTCGACTGTACAGGCAATGACACCAGCTAACATTCCAAGTACTCCTGCAAGGGTTACTGTTGGGACACCCCATTGTCCAGGATAAGGAACTCTAAACCAGGGCGAATCGCTGAGAATTTTTATTTTCGTATCTGTCCTTGCCGGATGTCCAACTGGCAAGGTATCGCTGATTGTTAAGATCCCACAAATTGCCCACATTATTGCTATAGTCAGTAGGACCTGGGGATAAAAATTGTTAAAGAATGCTACTGCACCATCATAAAACCAGAGAGAATTGAAAAAGGTGATAATCTTACTGGAAAGAGTTTGAACAAAGAGCACCAAATGATTTGAGGACCGCTATTCTTCCTCCAAACTACCATCGGCACTTGAACATTCACCAGAATTTGGGAATACAAAGTCAGCATCAGTATAGTCCTAGAAAATAACAGGAAAATTCTTGTTGATTTTAAATTGGAACACAAAAATGGGTATTGATCATTGATTACCCGCCAGCTATACCCCAATGTTGAGATGCAGCTGCTGCAGCGTTTTCAAATAACGATAAACCCACCAGAGATACAGTTGGGACGATTGTCAAAGGTGTAACGTACTTTAGCATAGATCCAATGATTCCTAAAATTGGGACAATTTTTAGATGCAATAAATTGGTTTGATTAAAACGTGAGAAAAACGAAGAAGAGTCATGAATTCCTGCTTCGTTAGCAGACTTATAGTAGTTTTACTTTCCAGAAATTAATTTAGGTATCAATTCTTTCTTCACCCTATGCCTCGTGTGTGGTATCAACTATTTAAAAATTGAAAATATAGACATTTGGAGGCACTGCAGTGATGACTTATCATATACGTATTAGAAATTCAATAATTTCTTGAATATGCATACTTTGTCACATCGCGAGTCCCTGAAGAGTTGAAAAAAAGTGAATATCTCATATTATGTTTCTGAGCATTGTATTATAGTATAGCAACATTTTTCGAATTGACTCAACTGAGAGACTAGGTGATCGTTATTGTATGCTACAGCTTATAGCTCCATATCTAGACTTCAATGATGAATATGTAAAAGTTCTATTTTTATTCTCGCACGCTGATATTGGTATGTAATTTAAATATACCGCGAGTTTCACCGAAAACTCTCGGTATAATAATATGTGCTGAGGAGTTTGAAATTCGTGATGTGATGATGCATTATGGGTATACCTCCGTAACCGACAACTACTTGAAAAAGAGCGGAAACTGCAATAGCTCCGGACAATTCTCTCATCCTGACTTGCCAGAGTTCAGTTCTTTCGTCTTCAGGCATATTATTGAGTATTTCAGGCGCTGGACATTTCCATTCTGGTAGATTTAGGATCGCCAGAGTAGGAACCAGAAACGATATTGTGCCACCTTGCACGATCGGTAATCTGCGTACGATATTATAATTTATAATTTAATTAAAAAAATGATGATGAGAAAATTTAATAATGTATAATATATCACGGTTTAATAAACTCCGAGTTGTCATTGTATAAACCCAATAATTTGAACTACCTGCATCCGAATGTTGTTTGCAAAAGTGTCACGATTCCGGTAACAAATATCATTGTAGATATTATGTGACCTCTGGCCGGGTCGTCTTCGGCCATGCAAAGAGCCGGCGTTAGAATAAATGGTATGGAAACTATGGCTCCTATCATTGTTAAGTAATGCTGTATCGAGAAAGGAGAAAGAGAATAATTGTCAGTAGATATCGATGTGTTTAAACCAATTTTTAATATATCGTTGACTTGTAATTTCTTATGAAGACGATTTTCAACAGCCTCCGTGGCGCAATTGGCTAGCGCGTTCGGCTGTTAACCGAAAGGTTGGTGGTTCGAGCCCACCCGGGGGCGGTTATTTTTTTATTATTTTTTCCATGATAGGAATTTGTATACGAAGTTGAACTTTTCTATCAATTAAACAACGAGAGGTGTCACGCAAGGTAGAAAAATTGGCTTTTAGAGATATTTGATTTCTGTCGATATACGCGTCCACACATTATTTTCGTCTTCATCGACTTCTAAAAGATATACCTGTACGTGTATGATCGGTATCTAATTAGTAGTCGATTTCTTGCATCGTACCTGTAAGGCCATGAAAATACATAGATACCACGGAGGGATATCGTCTATTCCATAAGTTATGTCCGTCTTCTTATCAGTTGAATTTTCTTTGTTATCTTCTTGAGGAGCCGGTCGATTTTCCGATGCGTGCTAAGTAAGACAGAAGAAACGAAAAAAAGAGTTCACCGAATTATCGCACTATTGCATTTATTATTATATTTTACCATATCACTAGCTTGGCTATTTATATACATATGTATACCATATACCATATCGACGAGACAACTGCTGCAGTGAAATTCGAATAGTATAATATGTAATTCAAAAATCATCCAAAAGACGTATTGCTGAATTGCAGTAGAATAAAATTGATAATTTGAATTTATGCCTATTTCCAAGAAAGATTGATGGTATATTGCCTTGTTGATCATCAAATTAAAAAAAAAAGTGTTTTTTTATAATTAGAATCGTACTAGATCTTTATAGCGAAGATAATACATGCGTGCAGGTTTATTCATTATTGTTCACCGCAATATCTCACTGTATAGCAGGGGTCTAGTTGTTCCGGTTTCCAATGATTCATATAATTACGTAATGATCTCTATGATTACTATTTATGCTGATATTAGTTAGATCGACATATCAGATTGAACGCGATCCCATTTGCATTTTGTAAGAATCCTATATAGGTATGTAATGAAGGAAAATTCCATCGAAAACAATTGGAATACATAATTTTTTCCATCAAACTTTTCGTAAAAATATACAGATTTTCAGATCTTGTACTCGAACTGTTTATCTATTAATTCGAGATGTATTCCAAACCGCAGCTCGTAATTAAAATGAATTGATAGTCTACGGGAACGAATTGTTCTTCGAGACAAAACTTCGCGTGATATGTGATGAAAAATTCTGCCGTCAAAGAATATAGGTACATAGTATGAATAAATATCGACTCACCGTTTCAGACATTTCGTTAATATCCTCCTGCATGTCTTTGAAGTATATTTCACGGCACTTTGTCTACGGTACAATCACAGAAAATATCTTTCAGAGTTATTGAAGTAAAATCCTCGAGCTTATGTACTTATGAGTATTAGATTCTCTGTTGAACTGCTCTTTGACTGAATAAAGTGAAGTTAATTATCTCAACTCTTAAGTAAAGCAATTCTATCGTCCAAGCCGCAGTATTAGTTCCTTAATAAGTCTGCAGTAAGAGTGAGGAGACACAAACTGATGCAGAGAAAGCGGAGTCGGAATTTCTATGAATTCAAAAATTGTAGCATCGTTTCAGCAATCGACTTCGAAATAATAATTAACATTGATGTGTAAAAATGATATGTAAATACAATATTCACGGTTTCGGTGTTGATCATCGACACACTTACCTAAACACTGTATGATATTTGAATTCGTTTTTATGGAACCTGCAGACAGCCACGCGTGTTACTCTACATATATATAGTCCTTTTATTTACGTTTGACAATTATACTCGATCTGATTATGAAGAGTATCAATAACATTAAAATTTGTATCGTCCGTTATAATACCCAAGGTTTTAGTATAGGAATGTATCGCTTGATATAGTATTGTTATTCGATGCTTGAAATAATACGAATTCCGTTTCGTAATTTTGTTATCGTAATTGTTTTATGAAAAGAGCCTTTTTGTCTTTAATTTCGAATGAAAGCCTTCAGCAAACAATGAAGAAAAATTATTATCTCTTATTATACAAATTATACTTTGCGGACGCGTAGAGGTGACCAAATAATACAAAACGTAATGAACAACTGCAATAAATTTACTTCAACGTATCAACGACGCGACGTCTGCAAATGAAAAGTTTATTGAGTTGACTAAAATTATTTTTATATAATACTATTTTTAGCAATGGCATTGTCAAGTCGACAATATATATATATATATATATATATATAGTGCTGATAATATGACAATTCATTTAACTATAGGAAATAAACGATGAAAACTTTTCTTCATAATAATAAATGTGAAAAAGATAATAAGTTTCGGTAACAATTGATTACCGATGGTTATTTCTGAAATATTCCTAATTATCAAAATATATGTATTTTGTACACATGTCTGTAATAAACGATGTGGCTATTAGGAAAAAAAAAAAAAAAAATTTTGTTGAGGGATGAAAAATAATTTTTATTAATGCCGTTGTAAGTTTAGAACATTCATGGTTGTAATATAATCAGAAGAGTGTACATTCCATATTATGTTTATTTATCACTGATTCGTTATTTTTTAAATGCATATCAAAATACCTATCCATTCATAAAGACATAAATATTTTCTCTTTGCTTAGACATATATAAGTAAGTATTGACAGTTACATTGAACATACTTATCTATAGATATTTTACAAAGTTCACGAAATAAGATAAATTCAATTGTCCGTTGTGGATTTCTGAAAAATATCAAGTTCTAAGAATAACAGTTTTGAATTTTACGTGAAAAGGTATTAGATTTGAATTTCATGTTCTGGCTACAACTGTTTGAGAATAGCTTCAGGTAGTTTAGGTGAAAAATAAATCGGGTAAGCTTGTGTCATTTTTTTCATATACTATATATCAAGAGACTCGGTAGTCTTGCGCTAAGTACTTTAAAATAGTATAGTATGCATCGAGTGCGTAAAATCTTACGCACGAGTTTCATACGATATTTTGCGACATAGTATGCGTAAAATGAAATGAAATTTTACGCATACTATATCGAAAAGAATCTTTCAGCGTGAATATGTATATACCGAGAGTATTCTAGGAAACGCTTCATAGGGGAGTAAAACGCCTGCACACAGGCATACAGGTATGCACACGCGCGTACACGCACGCACAGATTTTGGTTCCGTGAATAGAATAGATTTTTAATGAAATTGAATAATATGGATGGTTTTCGAGCAACAAGGAATTAATTAATTATCGTAACTTTATATAATAATAATTAATAAAGAATTCGTAATACTAGAAACACTTCGTTAATCTCTTGAATTGGTATAAATTAAAATTAATTTATCACAGTTTCAAGTTAAACAATAATAATAATTAATGGATACAATGTCGAGAATTTTTTTCTTTTTTTCAACGTAAGTTAAACATAAAACGACTCGTGGAAATTTAATTATATTATCGAATTCACGTTCGAACACTCAATTGAAATCAATAATAATAATTATAAGATAGAACGAAATCAATACCTACATATCGAGATTAACTTTCCGTAAACATAACACAACGATATATGTATTTTGATTCTTCATCCCACCATTTCTCACGTTTTATGAATCGAAGAGATATTACCTATTATTGAAATAGAATATCTGTTTCATTTTTTTATTTTGTCAGATATTTGAAAAAATTCTCAAGACATCTCTATAGTTTCAACGAATTCATTGCGATCGATATAATAATATTTTAGAATTTATAATGAGGTACTCATGAATTTAAAGATTTAGAAATATCAAATCCATAATTAGGTATCACCGTATTTTAAGACGTTTTATTGGTGTTTAATGAAATTTTAGACCTTACAGATATCTTACCAGAATCGAAATTATTAAAGAAAATTTTAAACAAGTAATAAAGCCCGATTGACTGGTTGGGATATAGTATCTTATTGCACTAGGTAGTTAGTTAACAGCTAACTGAAGTTAAGATCAATCAATCTGTAAAAACTTTGGAGTTTTTCTTTTTCTTCGTCTTCTTCATCATCTTCATCTTCTTCTTCTTCTTCTTCTTCCTCGTCTTCTTTGAAGTTAATACATCATTTCTGCTATAAAATCACTGTTGATAAATTGCCTAGTCAGTGTCCGATGCTTGCAGTAGCAACGGCACTATATCTTAACAAAACATATACTATTTTATACTTGATATTATTCCAAAGAGTATCAACAGCCATTTCCACAGATTTTTATTTTCCAAGAGTTGGAAATTCTTCGCGATTCATTTTGAACCCGTCGTCTTCATCGTTTCTCAATGAATCATATGAATTGCTTGCTTGTCCATTGCAGTAAGTCTGATCACGTGAACAAGACGGGTTAATTTTCGGGAGATTGATATTCAACTTTGGTTTATACGTCTCTGTTGTAGACTTTGTTGGAAACCTAAACGCATCGTCGTTCAATCCCGCGTTAATAAAATGTGATCTTGATGTGGTACTTGTCTTCTTGCCTTTACGTGGTATACCATAGTCGATATGAGCGTCGTCAACTTTTCCATCAGCTAGCAGAGGTATGGTAAAGAAGTCCGGGTCGTCACGGTGAGGAACCAAGTGAGGATATCCATGAACGTTCTTCGGATTATCCTTGCCGCTTTTATCTCCAACTATTTCCTGTATGTCAGTACCGTCATCCCCATAATGGTAATTCTTTTTTCCTTTGTCATTCAGCGTCAAGTCGTCGAGGGATATGTAATTGTTTTTCAGCATGCCGATTATTGCTGCGTTCTTCGAGTATCTTGATTTAAGTATTGCGTCCATCTCATCTGGTTCACTTTCTGCATTGGAACTTTCAACACCTGTTGAACAGTTGTAAGTTGGTGTACAGCCCTCTTCTGGAGTAGCATTGCGCTGTACGCCCTCCTTTGCTTCGGACGATGATATTGTTGAGTTCTCACTGACGTCAGGAGAAGTCGATCTCGAATGGCAGTTACGGAAAAACTGTTCGATAGAATGGTTCGAATGATCCATTCCGTTCGCCTGAAATAAAAATATTATTCATTTGAAGTTGTATTCAATGACTGCAGAATAAACATATCGTTATTTCCAGTTGCTTATTCACTCTGCAAGATTGCAAATTAATAAATCATCTTGAGAGCTTGTCATGATGCTTTTATTCACATGTTTGTGAACCGAAAAGCTGTTTTTAAATGCATTATTTGACAAAAATGATACAATATAATAATATAATATAATAATTCTTTAAACTCCACCTCTTTTATTCTTGAAGACAGTAAATGCTCATTTGGGAAGGCTGTCATCTGTCTGGATTTCTTTTGAAATTCTGTTCCGTCGCCAGGATCTCCTTCGATAAGCTGCTTAAGACGATTTTGTTTTATAAAATGTTTGAAAGACTGAAGAAATTTAAAAAATTGTTAATAATACGTTGAGTTGTATGTTTCTCAAGGCAGATATATAGCGTTTCAATAATATTTATACAAGAATGTAACACCTTACATAAATCTTATCCAGGACTTAGCGGCCAGCAGATAAAAATGATAATTTAAAAAAAAAACAGTTGAATATTATCCCATATTTTTGTCTGTCTGCAAATTGCATTAGATATATTCCTAATTGAATGTTAATAATTTCAATAAATAATAATGAAGTATACAAAAAGTGGAATACTTACGTTCAAATTCCTCGGTGGCTTGACCGTTCGATTATTCATAAGCCGATCTTTAGCGCTTTGGCTCAAACCATCGAGTGGTACAAAGGCAGGTGAGGATTTTTTTTTCGAATTTTTACCCCTGATGTAGTCTGTATCCTTCGATGATTTGCCTCGAGTAGCCATAACGTTGATTTCGGTATGAATAAGCTTTGATTATCTAAAAATGAAACGAAACGCATACAACTATGTAACGAAATAAATGAAGAAATTACCTCACATCCTAAATACGTTATTATCAATCTACTTCAATTCCTGATATCAAATAATAGATCGATAAATTGACGGAATGTATTTATACCCATAGAGGTTAGAATGTTTTTTTATATTTTTATAGGTTAGAATTTTGTTTGTTTTTAATCTCAAGGTCAGAGTTGTCGAACTTATAATATGAATACGATTTTCATTATTTGTTATCTTTAGGCGTAGGTATAGACATACTACTCAACGGATTTGTTTTTCGATTTTATCATCGAATGGTTAACCGTGCGGTTTGTCACACAACGAACGTTACTAGTTTGCGAAAAGTACAAAGCAGTGTGCTAAGTGTCTTGTGTAAATCGGTTGCTATGGATGGCGGCTACTTGTACTTGTGTGCATGCATAATATCAAACGTATATTCTAGAATAATAAATTGTTTCTTATCTTACGTTTTTATAAGTTCCCGATAAAGAAGAGTCCACTTGGTATGAAGGTCGGGGGTTAAAAAGAAAATAGAAAAAAATAAAACAGCTTGTTATTCCGAGGTTATTATTACTAAATAACGCTGTAATACGATTCGGAACATTTACACAAATAAAAAGTCAAATGAATTGGTTTACGAGTTTGAGAACGCATGACACAAGCAAGCGAGAGAATATCTCCAGCCGATTGAGCCGAATGCAAGTCGACCAAACACAACCAAACAGTGTAGGATAGAGTGAAAGCTGCCATTAGGAATTACGAGTTTCAGCGCCACCTGTAGTGTCGGATCTATGAAACATTCGAATAATATGCAAAAAAGATGCAGTGCGTTCAGGGAAGTGAGTCGAATTCAGCATGAGTCAGCGATACAATAACGTAATATAATAAGGAAGCAAATTTTAACACATAAATTGTATGATATAATTTTTGTATTTACATATTGAACTTGAGTAAAATTATGATACATTCACTACTTTTCCATTGTTGTTTCTCGTAATATTACTATTTTGTACGCCTACAATGCACTGTGTATCGTATATCCCCTTCCACCTTTTCCTATACTCTTCGTTTCGTCAAATCTTGATCATTTGCGTAACATTGTGGCGTACGAATATAATAATAAATCGTTTATATTTTCTGGTCTAATACGATCGTATAAATATGGATCCTATGGTGAACAAGTAAGTGAATGATTTCTTATATTATAGACATATTTGCGGGGAATAATAAAGTTACGAATAAACCCACTTCGAATTCAACTGTGAAATGCAACGTAGCAAAAGTTCATATGTATATCGTAATATTATTCATATTGGGATCTTTGAACTTTAGTCATCATAATTAGTTCAATCAGTTCAACGTTCAATCAGGACAATGAACTGTTCGCAAATTCTTTGCGACTAGTATTGGCTAATTTTTTTTAATTGCGAAGCGTAGAAATCTCCTGGATTTATTTGCAACGAAAATAACGACAGCTGTTATCAATACGGAGATGAAGTGTCGTGTTATTTCATCTGTCCAGCGTGCGTACTATCACGTTCTACATTACCGACCAGCCCACGGCATGTCACAAAAACTTGTCTTACCGACAGTCGGTAATGCAGCGTGACGCGGTCAATGCACTTTCTACTTTACCGAGGCTTGTTTTGAACATTTTTAGAGAATTTGCAGTACCAGTGCCAACATTCTTGAACGAAGCCCGGGTATTTGAACTTTTGGAAGGGCAATGGTTACCTCTCATCGAAGCTATGCATCAAGCTCTTTTAGCTGTCGCTTTGAAAGATGTTGTAGTCCAACCACCAAGATCTTTCACACCCGTTAAAGACAAAGGGTCAGTCATTTAGTTGGCTTTTTTTTTTTAAACAGATCGAAGTATGAGAAAAATAAAATTATATTAAGAAATCGAATGACTCATATTATGGACAAGTAACAAGGAAATCATTTTATAATTAGCTTGGATTAAAATTATCATGAGTTTTCGTATACGAAGTAAAATTCATGTCAGACATTTTCAGGAAATGAGGTAGCTTTTAGTCTGTTGAATAATTATTAGTCAAAGATGTTGCATTAGTTAGCTGCCCATGTGGGGTAACTGAGTTTACCTTTTTCAGCTAATTACACTTGGAAAACAACAAATTTTGACCAACCAGAAAATGGGATGCAATAAAGAGTTATGATTGTATACGTTAATTCAAAGCGGTCAATTTGATTGAGTTTTATTGCTTCTATAGTATTTTAAATAGAGTTAGCAAATAGAGTTTCAGGGTTTTGCATGGTCTATTAACTTTTTCCGGTGGTGGATTTTATTCCTACCTGGATTTCCAATCGCTAGATATATTCGACGATGAAGGCTGTATGTTCATATATATTATATACCTTTAATCAATACATATATTAGGATTTTGCTATCGATGCCCGGCTATCTTGACCTTGATAATACTGGCGAAAAGGGGGAAGGAATACTGATGTGCAAACTGGTGACACGATTCGACCAAAATCCGCAAAGAAAACCACCATTGCCTTCGGTCAACGGAACAATTTTTCTTTTCGACAACACGACTGGAAAGTTACGTTGTGTAAGAATTTTTTTTCTTACGATACCACGGTGCGAAACTGTCATATTGCAACCCTCGCGAATTTTAACAACCTACCCTTAGCCATAAGGAAACTTTTATAACAACTTGACTTGGCCTATCCTATTTGTTAGTTAGCAAGCAACGTTGAAAGAAGCATCGGGGTATAAGTAAGCCCAATTCATCTTTATGAGGATACCTTGAATTCCTTCTAGAATAAGTTCTGTCATATTTTTATAATCATCTTTACGAAGGTCTTGGTATTCCCAGATAGTGGAAGCTACAGAAATAACAGCGAGAAGAACAGCAGCAGCTTCTGTAGCAGCCACGAACATTCTCTATAATAAAAGGCACTCAAAAACTTACGAAGATCCGATAATCTTGTGTATATTAGGCGCTGGAGTTCAAGGGAAAAGTCACGCGCAAGCTTTTCATGCGGCTTATCCAAATATATCGGAGGTACATTGACCTGGAAAATTTTTAACTCTGAGTACTAACTCTGCGTTCTTCATTGGATCGAAAATTATCGAATAAATAAATTCCCATGGGCACAGATTCGGATCTGGAATCACCGGCTACCAAAAGCCGAACGTTTGGTTGAAGAGTTGAAAACTCTGGGTGTTCATCGGGTGGTCGTAGCTCTGACAGCGCAGAAATGTGCAGAAGGAGCAGATGTTCTGGTCACAGCAACTTGTACTACGGAACCTATTCTCCATGCCAAGTGGGTCAAAGATGGTGCCCACATTAACGGTACTTCGATGTGCACTGGTCATGTTTTGAACGATGATGAGCAATCGTGTAAAGCACAATAACTTTCAGGCACTAATTTCGTGAAAGTTGCTCAATTTTGTTTAACCCTGACCCAAATAAATTGAAAGACTTTATTCTTTCCGAAAGCGATTGCCGCCGGTCAGACTCATCACTCGGAGCTGGATTTAGCGCTCTACCAAAAGGCGAAGATTTATTTAGACGATGAGGTGGGTGGACGAAGTGAATTGCAGAGCTTGGCGGACTTGGGCATCCCATTGATCGCCCCTGTTGGTGACATTATC
Organism: Tenthredo livida; assembly: GCA_963992785.1. Classification (NCBI taxonomy): domain Eukaryota; kingdom Metazoa; phylum Arthropoda; class Insecta; order Hymenoptera; family Tenthredinidae; genus Tenthredo; species Tenthredo livida. The sequence goes on from OZ023073.1 coordinate 11,760,966, forward strand.
CAGAAGCCGGATATCATGCCGAGCGAACAAGAAGTGACCGTTTTTCACTCGACCGGTACGGTTCAAGGACATATTTCTGCTTCCCAAACAAAGTGATCAACGATTGCTAACTAATCTCTCCACAGGTATGGCTGCCGAAGATGCTCTAGCTGCTCAGATGGTCTATAATCGACATTTACTCACTCAGCTTGAAAACTAAACAGAATTTTTCTACCAGCAGTAATATTGCATGGTGTATGTTATTTTGTATACCTACTATAAAAATTCCATGACATTCTGTTGCCTACCATACCACGCTTTATTTATTTATTTATAGCATTTTCGACTGGGCTACACCAGTGTAGTGTAGCTATCTTCATCTTCTTTCTTTTCTATGAGGAAGAGAGAGGCAAAGATGGCTACACTACACCAGTGTAGCTCGGTGTAGCCCCAGTCGAAAATGCTATTAGTTTAATCGATTTCTTTTTATTTCAATATTGACATTCAGATCCAAAGAACGTTTGAAAATATCAAAAAGGGAACGTGAATCATAAATCTATAGGCGGAAGATAGTTGAAATTTATCTTCACCCACTCTGGCCCAACATTTGGCATAACCAAATTTACAAACCTGTCACATGAACAAATCTCCCACGCAACCAGATCCGTCTAGCTTTTCCGAGTCAATCCACAGTCTCAAACTTTTAACTTAAACGCATAAAATCAAACTCAAGTAATTCAACTCATTCCGTTACAAAATGACTCTCAAATAAGAAGTATCGCTATCCGATAAATCATAATCTATAAATTCAAGCTTGTATACTTCCGTGTTAAATTTCATCGAAGAATACCTATTCAATCTTGCAGAGTTAATTTGAAAAATAACTACTGCTTCATATTCCCTAATCAACCATCCTGAACTGCAGTCTGCAGGTCACACAAAGACGATCTAACAAACGCAACAAATCTTTTATACATCCGAATAAACAAAACCATTGATTTTATCTTTGGACTCGATAATTAGCTTCTCTAGGGATCACGACCTTTTGGCGGACTGATAACGCTAACTGTAGATGTTATACATACTTGTTTTCACAAGTTCGGAACTTCGTAGTCCGTGATTAGACACTAACAGTCAACGTTCATTCATATCTATTGCCGAAATGCTGTGCCTGTTAATTTTACTTACAATCAGTCAAAGCCTTTCAATCATCGAAGGATCTTTGAATACCAGTTTGTCAGATACAGGACTGACCCGGGACTCCAATGTTGTACGGTATGTATGAGAAATACAAATTTTACGCTCATCGTAGGTACAGGTATTATATCTCTTAGCTACAGCAGTTCGGATTGCTGATTTCAGTCTTTGTAGATAATTACAGAAATATCCAACTGATATAATACTGCGTCATGTGGTGATCAAACATCATTGCTGCCAGTGGTCTTATAATAAATTGTTTTAAACTTCATTGCTACAATCCATACTCTTCCTACATACATTCAAAAATTCCATTTTTCCACTGTCAAGAGCAGTCGATACCTTTAGTAAAATCCTAGCAGCGTTAATTCTTTCGATTTTCCCATCTAATTCTCGACTATTGATTATTATTCATTTCCAAAATTTCTAATCCACGGCTTATCATCTGCTGTCCATTGTCCAACACGTATGACAAGGGTCGCGGGTCTCCTTACCTGTCCTGCCCTCGGCCAATTTATATTTACCTGCGATTCCCACGCTTATTGATCAACAAATTCCAACCCAATAACATGGGCGTTATCATTCCAGACCGCGCCAGATCTCCACTTCCAACTTCCTCATAGCTGTTTCTGTGTATTCTTCAATTAGCTTCATAAGCAGTCAGTTATATTACAAAAAACAGTCCAACAAATTACAAAATCAGTCAAGTGTCCCATCAGATCTTCATTGAAGATCCAGTAGTTCTAATTCGTTACAAGTTACAGTTTTATAAAGATTTACCGTCCTAAATAAGTCAAATTGTAACCGTTATTATCTCGCGTTTAATATGTAAGTATACGATTGCGCGTTTGAAAATCGAGTTGACTAACAACATGTAGAAGTAATCTCATTCCATTTGTTTGTAGTGCGGGAGGATAATGACTATTTGCTGTTCCGCAAGTTAATATGAATACCTTTTTGGCATGAAATTTAATTAAATTATATAATGATTGCATATGAGATCTATCTTCCAACTGAGGAAGAGTATAGAAAGTTCGAGTTCCATTCATTTATTTTATGATTTATTATTTCATCGATGGACCAAATCTCGATTCGTCAGCCACTATTCACGGTTCACATTTAACGACATGTTGTGACTATTTTTTAGGGAGATCGCCTCTTCGGCACCAATATTTCTGAACGAAGCCCGAGTCTTCGAACTTCTTGAGGGACAATGGATGCCCCTCATTGATGCAATGCATCAAGCTTTTCTAGCTACTGCTTCCGAAGCCGTTGTACAACCACGAAGAACTTTTACGGCCATTAAAGATAGAGGGTCAGTCATTAATTTTCATTTCTTCGACAAAGACGTAACGTTTCGCGAGTTGTTGTCCAACGTTTTATTTCCCATTGCAATAGCTCGGAATCTGAGAAAAAATGACTTCTTAATTCTCAATGCGAGGGTGGAGTTATTAAAAAAATATTCCAACCCCTAATCAACTTTTCTATTCTGTACCTCCCGCTTATTGGTAAACCGATTGTTTGCTTATCCGTTTTCACTCACTATCAAGCTGGCTCTAATTTTTTTAATAAAAATTCAGCCAGGGCTTTATACTCATCAATATTTTGAATTTTGAATATCAGAGACCTGTTGTCGATGCCCGGTTATATTGACCTAAGAAATGTTGGTGGAGAAGCCGTGCTTGCGTGCAAGCTGGTAACACGTTTCAAAGGAAATCCCCGAAGAGAACAGCCGTTGCCTTCGATTTTAGGCACCATTTTTTTATTCGATGATACTACAGGAAAGCTAACTTGTGTAAGAACTTCTTATGATATCGATGTCTGAAAATACATCGTTCACTTATATTGCTGTACCCCTTGTGAATTTGAACGACCTGCTTTCCACCGATATACAACTTTTATAACAACTCGGCTTAACTGATAAAGTACCAATACACAGGCGTATAACATCCATGCGACAGCTGGCTAACAAATTCACTAATTCCATCGACGTGCAGATATGAACTGTGTGTTTGGTATCTTCAGATATTGGAAGGTACGGAAATAACAGCCAGAAGAACCGCAGCAGCTTCTATTTCAGCTACGAACATTCTGTACAATAAAAGGCATTCGAGTACATACGGAGATGCGATTATCGTGTGTATATTGGGTGCTGGGATACAGGGAAAAAGTCACGCACAAGCGTTTCACGCGGCTTACCAAAATATATCGGAGGTATATTGACCTAAACAGTTTTCAATACTAACTCTGTGATCTTCACCGAATCCAAAAATATCGAGATAATAAATTTCCATGGGCACAGATTCGGATCTGGAATCACCGGCTACCAAAAGCCGAACGTTTGGTTGAAGAGCTGAAAACTCTGGGTGTTCATCAGGCGGTGGTATCTTCGACGGCGCAGAAATGTGCAGAAGGAGCAGATATCCTGGTCACAGCGACTAGTGCCAATGAACCTATCCTCCGTGGCGAGTGGGTCAAAGATGGTGCCCACATTAACGGTAGGTACTTTGAAGTGCACTGGTCATGGTTTCGAATGATGATGAGCAATCATGCGAAGCAATTATTTCCGGGCAGTTATTTCATGAAAATCCCTTCTCCTGTGTAACCCTTTCCCAAATCAAAAGACTTCGTTCTTCTTGGAAGCGATTGGATCCAGCCGGACTCATTACTCGGAGCTGGATTTCGCGCTGTACCAAAGAGCGAAGATTTATTTAACCGACGAGGCTGGTGGACGAAGTGAATTGCAGGGCTTGGCCGAGCTGGGTATCCCATTGATCGCCACCGTTGGTGACATTATCCTGAACCCGGATCTTATGCCTAACGAACAAGAAGTGACCGTTTTTCACTCGACCGGTACGTTTTAGGGACATGTGTCTTCTTCTCAAACGAAGCGATTAACGATTGCTAATTAATCTCTTCACAGGTATGGCTGCCCAAGATGCTTTAGCTGCTCAACTGGTCTACAAACGACATTTACTCACTCAGCTTGAAAACTAAACCGCATTTCTTCCTGAAAATTATTTTTATAATCATAATTACAATGATGATGATATAGTAATTATAGTATCAGAAGCAGCGTGAGAAAATCTTCCTTCAGTGTTATGGATTTTATCTCATGTACCCCGCCCTAATTCTTTGTGATTCTTGAACAAACGATGTGTTATACACACTCAGAGAAAAATCTGGTCAACTGCACTATAAATTATTGTTCGCTGAGGTGCTAGTCCGAATTTATAGTCACTAGAACTTATCAAATTATGTTGTTCTGAACTATAAATTTACCGTTAATTTTGACAAAAGTCGTATGGTCAATGTAGCAATATAGAGACCTGACCATGTATGTACAGTCGTTCAAACTATATTCATTTAGTCTGATCTAACAAATTATTTTATTAATATTGACCATTTCCATCAAGTAAAACTAGTTGTTGATAATTGTTTTCAACTGTAATATCGCGTTGTACACACTAACAAAAATAGATATTTCAATTATAATGGATATTTCTTTACACTATATTATATACCAGTCCTAGAGCTCAGTATAGTTATTGATGAAAACTCAACATGTTGTTGTATCTAATCCAGATGTTAGTTTTACCATAGTAATTGTGTTAATTGACTTCAGAGCTTAGTTATTGGCACAATATTCTATAGTTTGTTACACATATATCTATAGTTGAAACTGACTCAAGTATGCAGACACAGTGAATATATAACTACAGTTATTGCGCCTTTCGTGAACGTCAAATGTACTGGATTCTATAGTTGCATTTACTTAAAATAGCTAGTTGACTTAGCAATTTTAAATTGCTTACTCAATTATTGAGGAACTTCCGTTTGACAATATCTAAAGTTCAGACAATGGTAGGTGAATAGTATATTCAACCCGAAATTAAAGTCAATGTAGCCTATAGGAAGGGACAGGAACCAGTTTGACGTGGGTAATATGCTACCAACTACGTGATAATATCACGTAAGAAATGGAAAACTCTTGTATCTTTTCCAAAAGATTTTTTATTCACAATAACGTAACAACTTCTTAGAAAAATATAGCAGTACAGTAATATAGGGATCGACACAGTCTCAAAACTTAGTGCGACGTTGAGCTTTCTAAAGTTCAACAATGTTATCTGTACTTTGTGTCTTAACAAACTTTTAAACGTAAGATTAGGTACATATATTATAATACGAGAGGATGAAAAAATGTCCAGCTGATCAAAGCTACTTTGCCCGATGTTTCTTGCAACTACATTTTCATGACCGAACAAAGATAAGATAAAATAAAATTTACAGATGGTTTACATTATTATATCATCTGGATCGCTTGGACGAATAACATTACATCTGGCGAGCGACTCTAAAATTGCTGTTTAGTTGTATCTACGGAGCAATTTCGGAGTGGCTCGCGAGACGCGTCTTAATCAACGTTTTTAAACAATGAAAATTTCTGGATAAACGTAACTATTTCTTAGAAAAATATAGCAGTACAATAATATGGAGATCGACACAGTCTTAAAACTTAGTGCGACGTTGAGCTTTCTAAAGTTCAACAATGTTATCTGTATTTTGTGTCTTAACAAACTTTTTTAAACAATTAAAGCTTCTGGATGAACGAAAGTTTAAATTTGTGTTACACATCTAAATCAATTTATGTCCTTCATAAATAAATTGTCTTTGGCATAACGTAAGATTAGGTACATATATTATAATACAAGAGCATGAAAAAATGTCCAGCTGATCAAAGCTACTTTGCCCGATGTTTCTTGCAACTACATTTTCATGACCGAACAAAGAGAAGATAAAATAAAATTTACAGATGGTTTACATTATTATATTATCTGGATCGCTTGGACGAATAACATTACATCTGGCGAGCGACTCTGAAATTGCTGTGTAGTTGTATCTACGGAGACGTAAGGTTATTCGTCCAAGACATCAATACAATAATAATCTCTAGGTAACGTTTGCATCATACCATTGTATCATTATATCAGAATATATATATATATATATAGATACATAGGTTTCAATATTGTACGTATGGTGTCCCACAAGGCATTATCGTAATGTTTAGGTGATCTTCACAAATAACTGATTCGAGTTGGATACGCTGTAATGTATTTGTATCATGAACAGCGTAAGCTTGTAAATGACTGTTATAATATTCGCACTCAACAACCTTCACACAGAAAAAAAAGTCAGACTTTTGAGGTTCCGGAAGTTTCTGTTGCAAATAAATAAGTTGAATTTTTCCAAAGACAGGCAATTCGTCAATACCTATCAAAATCACAGTTCCAACTGTGTATTTAACATCATTCACAGAAACCCATTTAATACTTATGGCGTCTGGGGCATCAGGAAGGAAGTCACTAAGTACGGTTTGCTTTTGTTTAGTTTTTTTGAAACGAATATCATCCGAGAATGGTTGATTTTGTATTAAAGTATTGGAAAAAGTTAATTGATTCTTCAGAGCTAGTGTGTGACAAATGTTTATACGATTAAAAGTAACGGCAGCAGACTTTTTTGACGGGCGATGGTTCCCTTCAAATCTCATTGCCCATATATGGCGCAGAGGTCCAACTTTATCCATTATTCCGGGATAATGAAGCATATTATGATGCTTAGGAATCAACTTATTGCCATGCAGTTTTATGAACAGCCTGTGATGTTCCTCGATTAAAGACAGTATTAATGTGGATGTCCCTTTAGAAATAGATTTTTGCAAACAGATTGAAAGAATTTGTCTAAGTAGTTTGAAAAGTTCCCAATATTCATCACTTTCATCTGGAATCAGATCACCAAACAATAAGCCTGCGTTGAGTATAAAAGTTTGCATTTCCGAAGCTGACATTTTCAACTTTGATGCTTTTAAATCATCAATGTTTACTAGCGGAGGTCGATTACATTTGTGAGTATAATTGGAGTATTTCATCCTACAATTCAGGGTGTCTAAAGTGAAATATTTCTTATCAAAAATCAAATGCCGCAAAAGCAAAACTAATTCGTATCTGCCTACGCCTTCTAAAATATCGTGCATGATATCTACGCAAGGGTTGTCAACCGCATGGAAACCTTTTATGGCATTCCACACGCATGGTTCCTTGATTCCCGTATCTTTAGTATCACGAAGTAAATCTGAAGCATAATTGTCTTTATTTCTCAAAGTAGCAACATCTTCACAACAAAGCGATTTCGATGACAAATATGATGTTTTACATAATCTACATGAAAAATTAGCACGAAAGCACTCTACAAATCCTAGAGTTCCATTCAACCCTAAATTATCACCTATAATTAGAGCGAGTTGAAAATAAATTCTGATATCTTTACCGTGAAGTGAGAATTGAATGCCATTCATCCCCAAATCATTAAGATCATCGATTAGAGATTTGTACATTATTCTTTTATCGAAAGACTTGGCATCTTGTGAATGGCAAAGTTGAACTAAAAATATGTTTCGAAGTTTAGAACGATATTCAGGTGGTAGACAAGCAATTAGAGCGTATGTAGCACATAATTTGTGAATTCCTGCTCTGGACCCTAATGGGTTTCCTATTTCAAAATCATCTTGATATAAAAATACAGGGAAAACGATTAAATCAGACGCTGCTACTTTGGATTTCCAATATTCTGTTTGAATAATATTTTCAATTTCTTCGCAATCATCTTTCAATGAATAATAATAATTGAGTGTTTTCTTTAATACTTCTGGCACTTCAAAAAAAGCTCTTATTGTTTCTTTTAATGGCACATACTGCCCATATATTTCCTTATTTTCAAGAGCACCATTTCTTCCCCTTACTTCCATATATCCTAATAAAATAGGTTCTGGCCTAATAAAATATTTATGTCTTTCCAATACTTGCAGCCTCGAATGTTCAGTTAACAACTCCGAAAATGTGTCTTGCATGGACTCGAATTTTTTCGAAAGCAGATCTTTCTGCTCTGCAGTTACAGAAGATACAACGCAATCTTTCAATTTCTCCACATAATCGCTATGAAGTAATTTATCAAATGCGTTAACAATACGATTCACCTGTATACGAGACAGTGAGGAATCTGCGTATAATGAAGAGACTATTGTAAGAGCATCTTTCTTAAGGACATCGTATTCAGGAGTTACTGTCGAGGCTGTCAGGTTGTCAATGTTAGGTGAAAAAGACCTCAAATTTGTTTGATTAGTATCAACAAAATTGAGTTGTGCTGGAACTTGCGGATCCTTGTCAATCAAAGTCGCATGAGATTTTACATGCCGTCGAAGTGACCTTATATTTGAAAATGTACGACAACATGAGGCAAAAGTGCATTGCACACTAATTTCTCCCACAGCATGATGCACATATTTCATATGCGATACGATGTGTTTTATTTCGACTTCTCTGCCGCAAATATGGCACTTTAAAATCATGTTTGAAATGTAGTTTCAAGAAATCAGTTATTCGTAAAGATCACGCAGAAACATGTATAAACTAGCTTAACTTAGGTCAACTTGGCACAACTCAGTCCATAACGCTTCTACCGTAACATACCGTTTGTTACTTACGGCTTTATCTTCGATTGAGTAGACGAATCTCTGGAGAAAATTCCAAATGATTTCACCTTCACGCGGATACTCTGCATTCAAAGCATAAAATGCCTTGAAACATGCGTCCACGGCACTCTCTATGGAAGTGCACTCGTACTTCGAATCATCAATTACAAGATAAGTTGATATCACAGCCTGGCCTACAGCCAATACAAACGGTTGAAGAGAAAGTCCATATGAGCGTAGCAAGTCCCTCTTCCGAGATAATGCCATATCAAAGTCCCCCATATTCTGTGAAAGTAATTGAAGTCAATTTTACACAACTACAGCGCCAATAATCATCACCTGTTATAGGGAAGCTGAACAATAATAATCCACTCGAAAATTAAATTTACATCAAATGTAATAATGTTTCAACAGAATAAAATTCTCAGCAAGCAAGAGTGTACGCAACTGAACAAGTCAGACATGAATCGCTACCATGTTTTGGTTTGTTTGTGTTACAGGGACTTGAATGTGCTCAATAGGGTGGTCCTTAGATGTGGTCAAAAAAATTCATGTTGGATCCCCCAAATCAGCTCCAAATAGGAAAAAAATTCCCTAATTTTTCCAGATTTTCATTTTATTCCCCTAGTCTCGCTATGTTCATTCAAAGTTCAAAATACAATTCACGATACTTAAAGTTAAAATTTTTGCAAGTGTCTCTTTTTTGCAAAAAAAAAAAAAAAATAATAAAAAAAATGAAAAAATAATAATAATAAAGCACACAATTCCCCTGGGATACCCCATTTATGATTCTTTTATTTTACACTGAAAAGAAGATGAATATCACTGAATAATCGAGAATATGAATTTTTCGCCCCCGAATAACCATGAAATAAAATTTAGTATGAAATATAGTGATTAAGCATGTTTTTTAATCATTTGAAAATTCCCGCTCAAATAGGGAGACTAGGGGAATAAAATAAAAATCTGGAACAATTAGGGAATTTTTTTTTAATTCTTTGGGGCTGATCTGGGGGGATCCAACATGAATTTTTCGTTGACCCCATCTAAGGACCACCCTAGTGCTCAATGAGAGATGATAAAAATGTAGTTTTCTGATGAAACGATCATGTGAAAATAACAATCGTTGGTAGATCTGACTAGCTGAAAGTAAGTGACATCGTTCCTTTCTTTGTGATTAACTTACCATAATTCTGAGTATGAAACTGTTGGACATTTCCAGTTTGGAAGGTTTCCATTGTTTTTTAACTTTAGTTTTTACGAGAGAACTGCGAAATAAATATGGCAGTACAAGTAGAGCTTGTCCTTCGATAGATACTTCAGCTGTGAACAAAAGGAACTTGATCTTTAACTCCACAAAATAAACATAACATGTGTACATTACTTGTTCAAGAAATATACGCATACCTGTTCCAATAATAATATCTTGGCCAATTTTTTGATTTTTGGCAACTCTTAATATGCGCTGTGCAATGTCTGGCCACTTTTTCTGGAATAATAAGGTATCTGAAACAATTTCCAAATCCTCGAAATCCTGCTGCAACTAAAATGAAAGCAAATTGCATAAGACACGACCACAATGAAGATATTAAGGTTCTAACAATTCTATTAAGAGTCTCTCTATTTCAAAGGAAAGGTTACTGGAAATGTGATTAAATCTTTAGAAATAAATGAAAATATCCATTATAAATCTCATCTGGGAAAATAATTCCAAATCGAAATTATAATAGAGTTAGATGAATCAGAATGACCGAAGTTGGCGAAGCATAACAGTCTATTGGCCTGGACTTCTGAGATTGAGTTACGTTTTGTAAAACTTTAAATCGACTCTTACCAAAGTTAGTCCGATCGGAGCTTTTAAAATTGGATATTTAGAGTAATAATCTGTGATAGAATTTCCTTTGTCTCGATAGGCTGATGTTTCTCTCCACAATGTGTTTAGATCTTTATCTTGAGGAGATATGGTATTCAGTCGCAGAAGATTGTCTTTAGCGGCATCTGAAAGTTCTTCGTTGGCAGATTCCTTTTCTGCAGAAACTTGTAGTTTGGATTTGATATATCTTTTTAAATTTGTATAGCGATCCCACAATTTTCCAGAAGCTAGTCGCTTGTGGCGGCCACCCATGTATGGGACATAGTAGGTCTCAAATTTTTCAAATTTGAAAATCTGTGTAATGTCGTTTGTCCATTGAGTAAACTGTTCATCTTTTATTCTAGAAATAGAATAGTTTATACAACTCGTTAGTCCCTTCGAAAATTTCAGCAAAAAAGTAATAAAAAAAATGTAAATAGTTCAAACCAACACATAAATGTGAGAAATAATGGGAGTTACTGACAGATTATATGACTGGATGGAATAAAAAATCAAAGTACTTGGGTGATGTTGCCAGGAGATGATCTATGATGATCACACACAGTTTTTTTCTATCCTGCGATGTCAGCCGGGTTTGTTTAAGCAGTGTACATCCAATAATACTGTTTTTGAGTAAATTTCTCAACCTCTGAAAGTTTACAGACCAGGTATAATTTTTCTTATGAATGTGAGTAAATGAAGAAACATTCAGTAATGAATCACAAAAAACGTTTCGTGCAGTACCTGACCGGAATTTCTTTGTGCCCCTGTCTGTTCAGACATGGAGCTACCAGTGTCTGATCCGGCCACCGACGAGACACTCAACGTGTCATCGGTATCATTTGATTCTTGCGGAAAAGCGTCCTGAAAATATGAAGACTAAGTGAAATAAACAAATTTGTTGAAGATCAGATACAGGGAAATGATGCCGATAAATCAATATTTTCATAATCTTAGCTGTGTGCAATAATCGATGATACGTTTCACCTCATGCGTTTCAAATATAACCAAACCTTATCGACCATGAAAAATCATAAAGCTACAAGCAATAATTTAATTCATAGTATCATCTTTATCATACGGGGGAATACTTACTACTACATCCACTGTTGGGTTCAATGAGTTTAACAATACTTCTCGTTCTTTGAGAAACTTATACCGCAGTCCAGCTTTTGGTATGACATCTTTTAGAAGGTTCTCGGTAATGCTTAGGAAAACGTCTTTTTCAGTAATATCTTCTTCTACAAAGGATAATGACAAATAAAGATACAATAGCGTAATGACAGAACATATTATTCTGAAAATCAATAACAGACGCCAGGTACGCCATGGAATATGAATAAATTTAAAAGAAAATAGTAATATAATTTTTAGAACTGGACCCATTAAGTAGATATACATGGCTTTTAATCGGCAGACTTGTAAGCTTTTGCAATAATTCTAGGAAAAGAGAACTTTTTTCTTCTTGAACGTATCAGTATTTCCAAAATAGGCCATCAAGGGGAGACTTCAGTGGTAATTTTATAAAAATGAGTTTTCATTTTTTCAATTACTAAAAAAAAAATCCAATCGAAAATTCTTTGCATCAAAACCTAGATTATGGTAGTATGTGAATTTCAATTCTCTGAGTTGAAAGTATATACCTACGCAAGGAGTTTTCAACAGCGGTGCACAGAAAGTTTTCTGCGAAAGGTTCCTTGTGTATACATTTTCAACTCAGATTAAAATTTTATTTCAATACACATACTACCATAATCTAAATTTTGATGCAGGGAGTTTTTAATTCCTTTTTTCTTTAGTATTTGAAAAACAAAAATGTCTTTTTCATTGAAATTTCTCCCCTGCAGATTAGACGCCACTGAAACTTTGACAGAAACCATTTCTTTTTTTTTTTGAATGACCAACAAGGTCTAATTGCAAGCCACTTCCTACAATTTGTGAATTATTGTAGAATGTGTGTCGAAATGGAAATTCAATCTTCTGCGATGAAAGTATATACGCAAGAAACCATTCGAAGATTTTCTGAGTACTTCTGCGAAAGGTTATCTGCCGCATAAGAGATTACATTTTTTTTTCACTACATGTTTCACTATAATCTAAGAATTATAGGAGTCATTTATTATTTAGAAGTTTTGGTAGCTGTTGAAAACGATAGAAAATGGTTTTTTTCAAGGATTCTGTGGTATCACCCATAAAGTATATCCGTGCAAACTAAATGAATTTATTATATGCAGCTATAAATATGAATGAATTTAATTACAGTGCAACCTCTCAATAGTGCCGCTCATGGGCTGTGAGGGGAATACATTTCTCAGAAACTCGGTTCCCCCACTCTGACTACAAACGTTTGTGAAAAAAAAGTGTAACCTTCGTACCTTATTGTACGCCGGGAGTGTAGTATGGTAGTGGGGGAAGTGCCCGAGCACGGATTAGGGGAAGTGGCACTGTTGAGAGGTTGTACTGTATAATCTTGGTTTCGTTGGCTCATTTCACCCACTTTAAAAAACGTGGTAGAATTTTGAGAATTTCTTTGAAAGATTGCATAATTCGCTTAAAATTCGCAGCAATATGAATGATTTTATAGTAATATACAGGGTGTCTTGCAATTAGTCATACAAACCTACATAGAGTGATTCCTCTCTGGAATAGAAAACGATTTTTCGCAAAAAAATTAAAAATAAAAATAAAGAAACTTGAAAAGAAACTCGAAAGAAAAAACTTAGTACCTATCTTTATTTATTTTTTTTCGAGTATTTTTTCCAAGTTTTTTTTTTTTTTGCGAAAGATAGTTTTCTATTTCAAAGAGGAATCGCCCTATGGAGGTTTGTATGACTAATTGAAAGACACCCTGTATATGGGTTGCCAGAATTTTTTTTTTCTATCAAGTTCAGAAAACTACGCACCTTCGAATTTTTGTATTAAAGTTTCTAGACCCCATGCCTTTAAGTGGTCGCTGACGAAGTTCGCCATATTAGTAGTTGTTGAAACACTGAAATAACTACGCGAGAATTTTTTTTTTAAATGTGCGTCTCTATTGACCCTTCTACATAAGAAAAAAAACAGGTTCATGATAATCATCTATCCGTTAATAAGTTCCGTACATTGTATATATATATATATATATATATATATTATCCGAAGACTCAATTAGGGGCTGTTCAGATATTATGTAAGACGTTTTGGGATAGTGCGTGCACGGCGTTCCCTATACTACAATGTAGCATTTTGACTTACGGTCCCTTATCCGAACGTTGGCGTGAAAGATACATTGTTGCTCGCTGCCATTTTGCCAATTTGCCAATTAAAAATTGATGATTTTGTAAAAAAGAAGTTAAAAAAAAAGCATTCGAGTTTTATACTTCAACGTTAATATGTATGTCAAATTTTAATATATATATATATATATATCTATATACTGTTTTTATGTAAAAAGGTGTTATATTGTTTATGATCTCATCCCAAAAAACCCACGTTTCGATTATCCGAACTGTTGATTATCCGAACTAGTCTCGGTCCCAATTGGTTCGGATAATCGAGGTTCTACTGTATAGTTATATATAATCTTTTTTAATCGGGAGATTGGAACGAAACACGTGCGGATCACCGGGTAACAGATGCGGCAAATTATTACGCTTACTAGATGAAGCTTATAATTTTGGAAATCACTAAATCAGTGAGAACATTTGCCGGGATGTATCTGGTGAAAATTAGCCCGGATTGAATTAAAGTTGAGTCTTCATACTTTATTCGGAACCGCGACCCGTAAAAAAAAGCGAGTGAAAAATGAAAAACCACGAGACTGCATGAGACCTTTTTCAGACTGTAAGCGAGCTTTATTATTATCGAAGCCAGTAACAGCATTGCATGAGCCTTTGTTACAGAAATATAAAATTAATACATACCGTTCGTAGTTAGGAGGTTCAGGACCATAGACTTCTTTCTTCTTTTTTTTTTGTTGGAGATATCTTGGAGATATCTTGGATGATTTAATTGCTGTGCCGACTAAGCACGCTGCAAACTGTAGCACTACCACACGCTTCACTACGAACTCCACACTCGACTGCACTCCACTCACTGTCTTCGCTCCCGTCTTCTCAGCGTGCGCCATGGGCAGGACTGAATTCGCGAATTTGAATCTTAGGATCGCAGGACCAATCACGGCATTCGGTTTCTAAAATAGTGCGCTGTGATTGGCTGTGTAGCAAGATTTGTTACAGGACTTTTTCGCTAACTTCTGGTAATAGCTTTGACTATATCCGATTAAAAAAGATTATATATAAGGGATTATATATTATATATTATAAGGGATTATATATATATATATATTATATATATATATATATATATATTATATATTATAAGGGATTATATATATATATATATATTGAATCTTAGGATCGCAGGACCAATCACGGCATTCGGTTTCTAAAATAGTGCGCTGTGATTGGCTGTGTAGCAAGATTTGTTACAGGACTTTTTCGCTAACTTCTGGTAATAGCTTTGACTATATCCGATTAAAAAAGATTATATATAAGGGATTATATATTATATATTATAAGGGATTATATATATATATATATATATATATATATATATAAGAGATTATATACATCGATTATATATCGATTATACATTAAAAATGGCCCTCTATAAATATATACACTCAGAGAAATGGGGTTTCTTAAATTATTTAATCTAAATAAATTTTATTTGAAAATAAACCTACTAGGTGCCTAGTAGGTTCATATACAAATAAAATTTATTTAGATTAAATAATTTAACAAACCCATTTCTCTGGGTGTATAAATTATACCATGAGGATTCGTGTATGCGGGTCACTCCAAGTTCACTCGATTCAGCTCGACACGGATATTTGCATTTACGGCAATGCAAACCACTCGTCCTGAATAAGGAATCAAGATCGATATTTTGCTTATTTGGCAGTTCCCTAGAATCTTGTATACATACTACAATGTATCAAACATAGCTTACGTGATAATGGTATTGCTTCTGTGTGCTTCCCGGTATATATACACCCAGAGAAATGGGTTCCTTGAATTATTTAATCTAAATAAATTTGATTTGTATATGAACCTACTAGGCACCTAGTAGGTTTATTTTCAAATAAAATTTATTTAGATGAAATAAAATTTATTTAGATTAAATAATTTCAGAAACCCCATTTCTCTGAGTGTACTCGCCAAAAAATGCCCCATGTATATATATATACAATGTATGTGTGTACACTCAGTATCGGGTATATACCGGGTGTTTTATTTAAAGTGTTAAAGGTTTATATCTTAAAAAGTATGGGTTTTTGTCAAAAAATGTATTGAACGAAAGTTTCTTGTTTTTTAAGGAGAAATAAAATGGTGTAGTTTGGATCTGGCCAAATGCATTTTTTACGGGTTTTTCAGCGTCAACTGCGTTTTTTTTTTTTTAGATTGGAACCCCTATTTTTTATTTCAGAATCGTTTTCTACGTTGGAAAAAAAGGACCGTTTATTGGAATTTTTTTTACTCTTAGAACCACTGAACTCTATTTAGATCTGAAGTTAGTCTTTATTACTTAGTGTTGACTATATTAAACGTAGTATCGACTGTTAGCCACAAAGAACGCATTTTTCCAAACAAACAACCTGCACCATTTTATTCGTCCAATGAAAAAGACAAGAAACTTTTGTTTGAAATTTTTTTTCACCAAAATCCATACTTTTCAAGATATGAACCTGCAGTAACACTTGAAATGAAAGGTTCGGTGTGAGATATTTCACAAATTCCAGGTGTGGTAACATTGCCATCCTATAAACAGTTCATAGTGCAGTTGACTCTGGGAGAAGTCGGAGGAATCATTTTATATGGTCAAAATACCAATGCGTGAACAGTTGATTATGGATCGGTAAATCTAACCATAACGCATACTGCCGAAGACTATAGCAGAGGATACGCGGTACGATACTGAAGTAGTCATAATGAACATCCATATTTAGTGAACATTTCTACTATAAATATGTCTAATTGTACATTTATTATTGTCTCTTTAACGTCCCCGCGTTAACTATAAGGGTTTGGTTAAATTAACGTTGCGTTTATAGCGTGCCGAACGATAAATAGAGTAAAGTTTACTATAAAAATTGTCCACCCGACTTTAATTTTCCAACCATACAAAGTTACAACTATCTGCAAGTTATTTTCTCTGGGTGCATTGCAGATTGTGCCTGACGTAAATTGCTAAAAATATTTCTCAAAAATAAATTTCGAAATGAATCACGCGCTGGTGCGTACACGATATCGGAACCCTAGGGGGACATTTCGATATGCAAAGATCAATTCTCAGACAAATATGTGCATATACATTATAAATGAATATCTGCGCGTGTAATGCATATCATACACCGAGTATTATTGCCTCGGCACGGTTCGCCATATCCCTGACGCAAATACCCTGGTGCTCACCCTTTTTATAGACCCTTGTATGGCACAAATTTAATTGGAAATAACGTTGGTGGTGGTCGAGCTTTTGCTGTCATCGATTTCACAGGTAATTCTATAGGTACCGACATGCGAGTTGAAATGTGTACAATGGCATAATAGTCGATGATTCCTTTGTTAATAACACAAATTCACGTCCCAATTCTACTACTACATTGAATAATCGAAAATAAAATAAACTATAACCATTCAATATCCACGAACATGCAGAAAACCCTCTCAATTAGAGAGTGCGGAAATCTTTTTCGTTTCCTTTTTTTTGTTTTTTGTAATTTCATCGTTATTCCATCTAAACGACGAACGAAAATCTTATGAATATAGGTATATTATACCAAGATATGCCTTTCATCAGGTATTGAGGTCTCAAGATTAAAAATAAACGCATACCAGACTCCCGCAGCGCGTCTCATGTGAGGGCGCGTAGTTCTTCAATCGTTGTGGATGCGGGACTCTGGCATGGAGATCCTGGAACACACAAAAGAGATCGTCACGATTGGACATAGCTCAAAATGTTTGTTTTTTTGCGAAGGTATTTTTGAGATTTTTTTCAGAATTATGAATCATCTTATTCTTTGAGAAAAATCGATGTTACATGTTTAAACGAAGAATTTGCTATGCAGGGCGTGGCATAATTAATATCCACAAGTAATTTTTTCAAAAGTGGCACTTTTTTTCTGATTCATTTCAAATGCACACGGAGAGAATTTTTCTAGGAAAGATTCCCATACTTGCTGGAGAATGAGGTATATACTAGAAATTGCACGAAATTTGATACAAAGTATAGGAAAAAGTCCCACCTAGTATTGAGAACAGTAATATTTTTAATGGTATATCAACGATTTTTGCTTCTACTTTTTCCTATACTTTGTATCAAATTTCGTGCAATGTCTAGTATATACCTCATTCACCAGCAAGTATGGGAATCTCTCCTAGAAAAATTCTCTCCGTGCAGTTATTTTTTGTAATCCGTCTGATATATTCAAATATACAGGCATTCAAACATTTGACGATTGTCAGGAATTCGAAATCTTCAAAACTCTGTGAATCGAAAATCAGTTGAGATAAAAACGGATAAAAATTTGAAAAAAATCACGAGCATTTCTTTCAGTCTGTCGAATATCGGAAATAAATATTAGGGAAATGGAGAGTGGTCAGGGTCAGAGACTGTCCAGGTTTGCATGGAACTCCCTATATGTATTCGTATAACAATTCGGGTATAAAATCCAAGGTTTATCACCCAGAATTCCCTCGATCTCTAATAAGAAAAGGCAGCTTCTGAAACGACCAAACTATTTTTTATTTTTTTTTCTCAGTTACAAATCACTCCATACGCGATATGTAAAGAGCAAAAATTGGTTCAACTGTTCTTTATTTTATTTGCCTATTTTCTTGTTTGTTCGTTCTTTTTTTCAATCTTGTTCCTAATTTATAGTACCGTTAGACCGGCTTGAAAAAACCTTCCGTTAAATATACGGACAAGGTTCTGTGGCGCCTGCGAGACCTTTGGCGAATTGCCATATGCTCCGTTGCTGGTAAATCAATTCTCAACGTCTGGAATAAAATTCTGAAAGCATTTATGAAATCGAAGAAACGATTATTGAAATTAATCCGTTGGTATAGATTGTTATCACATTCCTATTGCTATTTTATTTATAGTTTTCGCATAGCTTTGAAGAACTCTTATATATTGGATTTCGTTTTCGTAATTTCCAATTTGCACTATTGCCATGCTAACGCCATACCTATGTGGCATGTGGGCTTGCCATGTAGAATGTTACTGGGATTGTTTTATCAATTATTATTATCGTGATAGATTTCAGATATCCTAATTCGATTTGAAATTTTATTATTGAAATAAAATAATTATAACAAGTTCCGCTAATCGGACGTGTTCTAGAATACCAAGTCCACCACTGCATATACCTTCTCTAAACTTGTCTAAAGCAGTTCAAGTTGAATAGATACAACTTTCGCAGTTGGTTGAACTGGCCATTTCCTAGCATGGAACCAAAAGCTGAACATAACATGTAACTTGGACGGTCTATAGACGGTTGTTCAAGAAATGACCTCCGGAATATTCGCGGAAAACGGGAATTACGTACTACGTTCAAACTCAAGGATCGATAATAATTTGTCACAGAAGTTTTAAGCGCTGCAGTTCGAAATCTACGAACACTCAGTATTTACCACGAAAAACAAGATTTAATCCGGCTAAAATTCTTGTTGATCTTATAAAGCTCGTGCTCAATGCGTATAACTAAAACTGTCTCATTACTATTCCTCTGACACATATAATTGAAATACTTAAAAATAAAAAGCCCAGAACTAACGACCGTGGATGAGTTATGCTCGACGGGCTTTCATTTCTTAAGCGAAAAGATTTAACTGAAAATTCTGGGGTGCAAAAGGCCTTTACATGTTATAAGCGAGGGGGAAATAACTTAAACCTGGATTGACACATTAATCTTTAGTTTGAATTAATTCGCATTAATCTTTGCAGTAATTCGCGTTAGTTCGCCTTAATCTTTGCAGTTAATTCGCGTTAATTCGCCTTAATTTCGATTAATTTGTATTAATTCACCGAATATTGACACGTCAATTCAAAGAGTTATTTTCCCCTCGGTTATAAGAGACTTTAAAAAAATTCTACATTAATAAATGCATGTGTCTATGTATCTACACAAACGATAGCGATAAGTGTCCCGCCCGATGATATGCAACCGAGGCAACATCTTCTTTTGAGTTGGCAATACCCTAGGCAATAGTAGATTTCTATTTTATGGGCAATAGCTGACTCGAGCCCCTAAGACGAATTAAAAATTCAATCTGTCAAAGCGTCAAAACATCAAGACGTCAATCTACATAACTTATATCCAACACATAAATGATTTTCAATGAGGATAACCATTCAATCATTTATTCAACAATTTTATTTATTAAGCATAAATAAAAATAAATAATAATAATAATAATAATTTTAAATAACTTTACTTCATAATTACTTTTACTAATTAAATAAAAATGTAAATATACACTACATTTAGAATAGGGTAAGCCTAAGGGACGAATGCTGCGCCCTATTACACGCAACCCGTGGATCATTATATTATTCTGCTCATCTTAGTTCCGTAGTTCGTCACCCGGTGACGCCACCGGCGTAAACTGACCTACTCAACGGCGTCCTTGCCTCTCTCGCCCCACTTGCCGCCTCAAGGCCGTTCAAGGCCGTCAAGGATGGGGAGCCGAAGCAAACCGGTCTAACCGGTTTCAGTCGCCCTCGTGGCGCCGACGAGTGAAGAGGTTTGTGACGTAGTAGACGTTCTTGGGAAAACTTACGCGCCGAGTTGACCAACGTGCGAGAAAATGCTTGACAGGAGGTACGCCGCGTCGTTACGAGTTGAGGAGGCGTAAGTTTTTAATATTCCGATCACCATTTTACCATAACCATAAATAATTATGAATTTTCGCGTATTACAAAGTGTCGCGTATTTCAATCAGCGAAGTAAGTGACGATTGGAGGCCTTTGATTACTATTCAGGGAAGTAGGGAATCGTTCGTTTTCAAGTATATTCTATCCCTACCCGCGAATAACTCTGTGAAAACCTACATTTCTTGCGAACATAACCTCTCCGATCTATTTTTCATACAAATATACTAGGTAAGGGAGATTCATTGATAACCTCGCGATAATTATCATCCCATCGTATAAGCAATCATATAATTCCAAGTTCCTCTTCAATCGTTTGCTCTACGAGCATATTAGTGTTATTCTGAGTATACAAAGGTTTTCCTGGAGAATGCTTGATCCCCGATTTATTCTTGCCTTCCATACTTTGACGGAGATCTGAATAAGAGTTGCATGTACTTGAGATGCATGGATCCTACGTGCCAATTGGTCGGAGATGGACGCCAGCCAACACTATCTGGCTAGTTATGGATTCATCGTCAACCAATACAGTGGTAAGCTTTATATTATATCAGCCACAGACCCTGTATAACTATAAACGTATATCGACAACACAATCAAGGCTGAAACGCATTTATCTAGCGATACTCGGACAGTATCCATCTCTGGATCCAACAACGTTTATGTCAATCTCAACAATATCCCCGCGTTTCAGAATTGGGGAGATGAAATCAGATCTGGATAGATTATGTGCCCAATCACCAGTCCTATATGCCTTTTCAACTATTCGAGAACAGACCAAGCTGGTAATTGACCTCTCATTTGAGGGACCATTGTCAGAGGCAAGGAGGATATTAGCGTCAAGGTAATTAATCTATGATATTGATTGGCTTCTAGCCACCACAGGCTGCAATGCATCAATTGCCTCATGTTATTGAAATCAAATTGCTGCTGATCCGTTGTACATCTAAAATAAATCACCTTTTTAAATCCATGTTTCACAGCTTCTCTACCACCCTACACCTTTAGCTGGCTATGGACGCCCCTAGCTGACCTCTGTCCTCGACATACACCAGATACTTTCATGGCGACTTGGTTCTACTCACCTGCGAGGGAAACACCTGAGATGTACCCAAAGGCAACATATTGACGCAATTCGTGTGATACTTGGATATCTTATTAAAGGGTAAGTTCAGAAGACTAGGAACACTCATTTTTTTTTTAAGCAATTATAACTTGCTTCTTTTCAATGGCAAAATCGAATCTTTTTTTTGTATTCACAACAGTAGTAAGAGCTTGATGAATCTCAAGAAAATTGTTTACTTGATTTGGATATAAATTTGCCTTGTAGTAGAGAAATATTTGAATAATGAGGATCAAGGATTGAAGGGTTTTAAATAAATACAGGTATAAATTACTGTAGAATTAATTATAGGCATCGCATTTATTTTTCAAACATCTTACAGACTTCAATATTAGTAATAAATTACTTTACAGTCCCATTCTTTGGTTCTTAGTTGAGCATGTTCGCTTGAACAATACATTGAGTTAATTTATCCCATGTAACATATATTAATCTAGTTTTTATTTTCACAGGGGTTGTTCGTGGAGGGAAAAAACATAGTCCTGCCTATCTACAAGAAAACCTCTTGAAAGTTCTTCATTACAACGATTCACGCCAGACAGTGGAGCAGTCCAAATACCAGGGGAATGGCTATTATTGATGGGGACTAATGGCTTCAAACGGCTATTATTGTGTATAAAGTAGCATAGGAGTATAGTTTTAGGCTGAGTTCGCAATTACAGTTCCTTTGGAATCAGTTTTTAATGTCTAATCTTGTCTGATTAGATTGGACCAGATTATTCCAAATTGATTGTAGAAACTATAAGCGATACTATATATTGACTCGTGATTATACAGCACGCTATACCTGACAAGTTCATACGATAATGTTATAATCAAACGAGGAAAAAACTTGTAATATTACGGACGAGATGAGAATTTGTAATAGATTATGATATGATATTGATATAATTTAATAGTTGAAACATTTCTGAATATCTCGGCCAATAATATTTTTTACTAGCCTAATAACTTCATTGTACTTGAAAGAGGAGAGCAGTAGACATTGCAATAGTTGGATTAGCCATTACCGTATGAAATATTCGCAATATCTATGCAGGTAACTGCGCGTAATACATGCATATACGATATACGTACGTGAATATACTTCACTCCTTTGTGAAATTGTCCTCAATGGATAGAGAGTAGACAATTCAGAGATCCACGAATCGGAGACTCTCATTAGTATCTATTGAGAACAACTATATTTATAGAGTAATGAATTATTCTACTGTTCTCGTGGCGAAATTACGTTGTTAAAGTATTATCGTTAACGAAAACCATGGTGAGAATAATGACTCTGTTCTCTATTCGTATGGTGGTCTGAAAAATAAAAATAAACAGCTCGCTGTTCTCAACAAGACCGATATAAAAACTATCCGCTACAAACATTGTACTTGGCATTCTGTAAAATATACCTTCGTACGTATATGCATGTATTATCGTCGCAACGATTAGTTTAGAGTATAATACTAGTTTTATTATTTCCTGATTATAGTTCTAGCTAATCTCGGAACTTAAGAAGTGCCAAATATGTGGTTTTCAGTGATATACGTGATAGATTATACATATTACGATCACATCTACAATTTGTCCAATCAAATATTCAGTGTTGTAAAAATTGTAAGTCAATTTTTTTTCAAGTGAAGTTTATTACTTTTGAATAACTATTTTATAATTGGTTGAAATAACTTTACTTTATAATTAGTTTAAATAACTTCACTTTATTATTAGTTTAGATAACTTTACTTTATCATCAGTTTAAATAACTTGACTTTATAATTAGTTTTATTAACTTTACTTTATAATTCGTTTTAATAGCTTCACTTTATAATTCGTTTTAATAGCTTTACTTTATAATTCGTTTTAATAGCTTTAATTTATAGTTAGTTTCAATAGCTTTACTTCATAATTAGTTTTACTAATTGAATCGAGTTTAATTACACATTACCAAAGTAATGGGTAATTAAATGAGTAGTTTCATCAAAAATGTAATTAGTGACTCGCAACACTGCCATTATTTATGTAATAATAAGATTGTTTATGCAATAAACATGTATCATTATAGTATATTAGCACATTCTTGAATAAATATCTCTTGAAATTGTAAATAATCAATCGTTGAATCATTTCCCCCTGTCCTTTCCTTGCCTATACTAAAAATTAGGTATCAACTGGCAGAATTTTAGGAGTGAATTTTCTGGCAGATGATACCTTTTTTTTAAGGAGTCAATTTTCTGGCACTTGATACATCATGGTGTCAAAAACGACTCCTTGAAAACGGTATCAACTGCCAGAAAATTCACTCCTTAAAAAAGGTATCAACTGCCAGAAAATCCACTCCTTAAATAAAGTATCAACTGCCAGAAAATCGATAGGTACCTGGAGCTCTCATTGCCTAAATTTCCCCTGGGGCAGAGTCTCAGCCAATCAGGAATAAGAATTGAAGAGAAATTGCCTATTTTCGTCTCGACTCTCGCTCCTGATTGGTTGAACTCGGTTCCAGGGGAAACGTAGGCATTTAGAGCTCCAGGTACCTATCGATTTTCTGGCAGTTGATACTTTATTTAAGGAGTCGATTTTCTGGCAGTTGATACCTTTTTTTTAAGGAGTCAATTTTCTGGCACTTGATACATCATGGTGTCAAAAACGACTCCTTGAAAAAGGTATCAACTGCCAGAAAATTCACTCCGAAAATTCTGGCAGTTGATACCTTTTTTAAGGAGTGAATTTTCTGGCAGTTGATACCGTTTTCAAGGAGTCGTTTTTGACACCTTGATGTATCAAGTGCCAGAAAATTGACTCCTTAAAAAAAAGGTATCAACTGCCAGAAAATCGACTCCTTAAATAAAGTATCAACTGCCAGAAAATCGATAGGTACCTGGAGCTCTAAATGCCTACGTTTCCCCTGGAACCGAGTTCAACCAATCAGGAGCGAGAGTCGAGACGAAAATAGGCAATTTCTCTTCAATTCTTATTCCTGATTGGCTGAGACTCTGCCCCAGGGGAAATTTAGGCAATGAGAGCTCCAGGTACCTATCGATTTTCTGGCAGTTGATACTTTATTTAAGGAGTGGATTTTCTGGCAGTTGATACCTTTTTTAAGGAGTGAATTTTCTGGCAGTTGATACCGTTTTCAAGGAGTCGTTTTTGACACCATGATGTATCAAGTGCCAGAAAATTGACTCCTTAAAAAAAAGGTATCATCTGCCAGAAAATTCACTCCTAAAATTCTGCCAGTTGATACCTAATTTTTAGTATAGGCAAGGAAAGGACAGGGGGAAATGATTCAACGATTGATTATTTACAATTTCAAGAGATATTTATTCAAGAATGTGCTAATATACTATAATGATACATGTTTATTGCATAAACAATCTTATTATTACATAAATAATGGCAGTGTTGCGAGTCACTAATTACATTTTTGATGAAACTACTCATTTAATTACCCATTACTTTGGTAATGTGTAATTAAACTCGATTCAATTAGTAAAACTAATTATGAAGTAAAGCTATTGAAACTAACTATAAATTAAAGCTATTAAAACGAATTATAAAGTAAAGCTATTAAAACGAATTATAAAGTGAAGCTATTAAAACGAATTATAAAGTAAAGTTAATAAAACTAATTATAAAGTCAAGTTATTTAAACTGATGATAAAGTAAAGTTATCTAAACTAATAATAAAGTGAAGTTATTTAAACTAATTATAAAGTAAAGTTATTTCAACCAATTATAAAATAGTTATTCAAAAGTAATAAACTTCACTTGAAAAAAAATTGACTTACAATTTTTACAACACTGAATATTTGATTGGACAAATTGTAGATGTGATCGTAATATGTATAATCTATCACGTATATCACTGAAAACCACATATTTGGCACTTCTTAAGTTCCGAGATTAGCTAGAACTATAATCAGGAAATAATAAAACTAGTATTATACTCTAAACTAATCGTTGCGACGATAATACATGCATATACGTACGAAGGTATATTTTACAGAATGCCAAGTACAATGTTTGTAGCGGATAGTTTTTATATCGGTCTTGTTGAGAACAGCGAGCTGTTTATTTTTATTTTTCAGACCACCATACGAATAGAGAACAGAGTCATTATTCTCACCATGGTTTTCGTTAACGATAATACTTTAACAACGTAATTTCGCCACGAGAACAGTAGAATAATTCATTACTCTATAAATATAGTTGTTCTCAATAGATACTAATGAGAGTCTCCGATTCGTGGATCTCTGAATTGTCTACTCTCTATCCATTGAGGACAATTTCACAAAGGAGTGAAGTATATTCACGTACGTATATCGTATATGCATGTATTACGCGCAGTTACCTGCATAGATATTGCGAATATTTCATACGGTAATGGCTAATCCAACTATTGCAATGTCTACTGCTCTCCTCTTTCAAGTACAATGAAGTTATTAGGCTAGTAAAAAATATTATTGGCCGAGATATTCAGAAATGTTTCAACTATTAAATTATATCAATATCATATCATAATCTATTACAAATTCTCATCTCGTCCGTAATATTACAAGTTTTTTCCTCGTTTGATTATAACATTATCGTATGAACTTGTCAGGTATAGCGTGCTGTATAATCACGAGTCAATATATAGTATCGCTTATAGTTTCTACAATCAATTTGGAATAATCTGGTCCAATCTAATCAGACAAGATTAGACATTAAAAACTGATTCCAAAGGAACTGTAATTGCGAACTCAGCCTAAAACTATACTCCTATGCTACTTTATACACAATAATAGCCGTTTGAAGCCATTAGTCCCCATCAATAATAGCCATTCCCCTGGTATTTGGACTGCTCCACTGTCTGGCGTGAATCGTTGTAATGAAGAACTTTCAAGAGGTTTTCTTGTAGATAGGCAGGACTATGTTTTTTCCCTCCACGAACAACCCCTGTGAAAATAAAAACTAGATTAATATATGTTACATGGGATAAATTAACTCAATGTATTGTTCAAGCGAACATGCTCAACTAAGAACCAAAGAATGGGACTGTAAAGTAATTTATTACTAATATTGAAGTCTGTAAGATGTTTGAAAAATAAATGCGATGCCTATAATTAATTCTACAGTAATTTATACCTGTATTTATTTAAAACCCTTCAATCCTTGATCCTCATTATTCAAATATTTCTCTACTACAAGGCAAATTTATATCCAAATCAAGTAAACAATTTTCTTGAGATTCATCAAGCTCTTACTACTGTTGTGAATACAAAAAAAAGATTCGATTTTGCCATTGAAAAGAAGCAAGTTATAATTGCTTAAAAAAAAAATGAGTGTTCCTAGTCTTCTGAACTTACCCTTTAATAAGATATCCAAGTATCACACGAATTGCGTCAATATGTTGCCTTTGGGTACATCTCAGGTGTTTCCCTCGCAGGTGAGTAGAACCAAGTCGCCATGAAAGTATCTGGTGTATGTCGAGGACAGAGGTCAGCTAGGGGCGTCCATAGCCAGCTAAAGGTGTAGGGTGGTAGAGAAGCTGTGAAACATGGATTTAAAAAGGTGATTTATTTTAGATGTACAACGGATCAGCAGCAATTTGATTTCAATAACATGAGGCAATTGATGCATTGCAGCCTGTGGTGGCTAGAAGCCAATCAATATCATAGATTAATTACCTTGACGCTAATATCCTCCTTGCCTCTGACAATGGTCCCTCAAATGAGAGGTCAATTACCAGCTTGGTCTGTTCTCGAATAGTTGAAAAGGCATATAGGACTGGTGATTGGGCACATAATCTATCCAGATCTGATTTCATCTCCCCAATTCTGAAACGCGGGGATATTGTTGAGATTGACATAAACGTTGTTGGATCCAGAGATGGATACTGTCCGAGTATCGCTAGATAAATGCGTTTCAGCCTTGATTGTGTTGTCGATATACGTTTATAGTTATACAGGGTCTGTGGCTGATATAATATAAAGCTTACCACTGTATTGGTTGACGATGAATCCATAACTAGCCAGATAGTGTTGGCTGGCGTCCATCTCCGACCAATTGGCACGTAGGATCCATGCATCTCAAGTACATGCAACTCTTATTCAGATCTCCGTCAAAGTATGGAAGGCAAGAATAAATCGGGGATCAAGCATTCTCCAGGAAAACCTTTGTATACTCAGAATAACACTAATATGCTCGTAGAGCAAACGATTGAAGAGGAACTTGGAATTATATGATTGCTTATACGATGGGATGATAATTATCGCGAGGTTATCAATGAATCTCCCTTACCTAGTATATTTGTATGAAAAATAGATCGGAGAGGTTATGTTCGCAAGAAATGTAGGTTTTCACAGAGTTATTCGCGGGTAGGGATAGAATATACTTGAAAACGAACGATTCCCTACTTCCCTGAATAGTAATCAAAGGCCTCCAATCGTCACTTACTTCGCTGATTGAAATACGCGACACTTTGTAATACGCGAAAATTCATAATTATTTATGGTTATGGTAAAATGGTGATCGGAATATTAAAAACTTACGCCTCCTCAACTCGTAACGACGCGGCGTACCTCCTGTCAAGCATTTTCTCGCACGTTGGTCAACTCGGCGCGTAAGTTTTCCCAAGAACGTCTACTACGTCACAAACCTCTTCACTCGTCGGCGCCACGAGGGCGACTGAAACCGGTTAGACCGGTTTGCTTCGGCTCCCCATCCTTGACGGCCTTGAACGGCCTTGAGGCGGCAAGTGGGGCGAGAGAGGCAAGGACGCCGTTGAGTAGGTCAGTTTACGCCGGTGGCGTCACCGGGTGACGAACTACGGAACTAAGATGAGCAGAATAATATAATGATCCACGGGTTGCGTGTAATAGGGCGCAGCATTCGTCCCTTAGGCTTACCCTATTCTAAATGTAGTGTATATTTACATTTTTATTTAATTAGTAAAAGTAATTATGAAGTAAAGTTATTTAAAATTATTATTATTATTATTATTTATTTTTATTTATGCTTAATAAATAAAATTGTTGAATAAATGATTGAATGGTTATCCTCATTGAAAATCATTTATGTGTTGGATATAAGTTATGTAGATTGACGTCTTGATGTTTTGACGCTTTGACAGATTGAATTTTTAATTCGTCTTAGGGGCTCGAGTCAGCTATTGCCCATAAAATAGAAATCTACTATTGCCTAGGGTATTGCCAACTCAAAAGAAGATGTTGCCTCGGTTGCATATCATCGGGCGGGACACTTATCGCTATCGTTTGTGTACATTCGTATGGATTTAATGTCAGCTTTGACAGGTGTAGGTGGAAGAAAAAATTCGTCAATTTATTAAACTTTGGAGAATTCTAATTTGTCATGTTCTTTAATCAAATAAGAGCGGTGCAACTAGTCTTCTCGCCACAACTTCTTCGTCTCTTAATTTCCCGTCTAATTTTGTCTCGTTAGCTTTTACCAACGTTATCCTTGAAGTTAACGAACCAACGTGCGTCAGGTTTCAATCAGCTAGTTTTCATTTAGTAGCTAAATTCTAGTGAAATTATATATCCTATGGAATATTTGTCTTTGGTAATTATCAACTCTTGTCCAGTAAAATCTGTTACCCAATACTGCCAGCCAAGAATTTGATCACGATCATTTTACGTGAAATAGTTATTCGCTTAATAACGAACATAAGAACAGAAAAACTGAAATTTATGTGCCCAATAGTGTCCACTCGTAAAAAAGTGTGAAAATCCGGGAAATACGTAGGAGCTTTTGGCCACATACGGAATTTACAAGGGCTGTTGAAAAAAAGAACGGAACAAAAGAAATGAACCCTTCATGAATATTTCATGAGTGTATAGATGATATGCAGATCGAAAAACTCTTCTGAATTTCAAATACCTGTGTTGTAGAAAATTTGACACAGACATTAGTTTTCTGCGTTTGTATATATATAAATATGTAAATTATGATCACCATATAATGTTTTCTGAAGTACTGGCTCAATTGGATACCTACAGAATTAGGTATACCTATACAGCTGGAAGTATTCATATTCAACAAGTCTAATTATTTATGATACAGGAATTGAGAATGTCGCGAAAGGTAGGTAAACCAACGAGCTATCAACCGGCCGGAAATTTTATAATTACGAGGGACGAGGCTTCGAGAGTTAATTAACTACAGGCTACAGACTTCTTGCCTCATCCATATTCCTATAGCGAACTGGTAACTAATTTTTCCCTACAATTAATCAGAACTTTACCATTGTTCGAGGTATTTCGCTGGTCATGTAAGAATCATAATTAAGCTCTTCGGAAAGCTCTTTTATGTGGAAAATAATTTTGAAAATATGAAAATTCAGAGGTAAAAGATTCTTTTTTTTTTTTTTCATAAATATGCAGAGAATTTTCTACGGGAAAAAATAATACCAACGATAAAGGACCTTTGACTTTTCAAACTGGAACGCGTAGAATGTAGATAAAATATATTTCTCACTCTCACAACTACGAGGAATGAAAAGATGCTCGTCTAATTAAATTTACAGTCTTGTTTTTCGCCTTGAATCTCATGAATAACTACAATGTGATGAGAAATAAATTCGCTCTAATCAAAAGCGAGTAGGTATACGTATAATCTGGAACAAGATATTCCGAGAGCTTCGTACTTATCCGAGAAGTTACAAAGAAGAAAGAGAAAATACATCCGGAGTTACTTTCAGCCCCTATATCTCACTCCTGAATATTTAACAGACGTAGAAAGCCGATTATCTGTTGGAAAGTAAGGAAATAAACAAGAAATCGACGTTGGAATATATTCCAACTCGTATTCTTATATCACCAGTCGAGCTTTACCCCAGGTTGTATCTTGCTGAATAACCGCATCATACATCACTTTGGTCGGGGACATTTTTTTCTCCATACAAACACAATATGGTACTCGGCGATTCTGAGCGTGTGAAGATGATCGATTCGTCGAAATATTTCGCGCGACGTATGATGAAGGAAAGTAATAAAATTGAATATGTGAAATCGTCGATGATTTGTTAACAAGAATGAAAGAAAATAAGTGGGATTCAAATTGACGATCATTGCTAATGACAGGTAGGTAATACAATCATCGTTATCCTTAGAATCGGAAATTCCCATGGGAACAGAACCTTGGTGCTATATGGATAGAGTCGAGAGCTTTTTGTCGAAAGGAAATTAAAACTTTCCCAGTAACGAAGAGGGTGAAATTTAACGAGTAACCCTCTGCACTTGTCACCTCAACTACCTTCGAAAATCGATTATAAAACAAAGCTCTAATACGTTTGGGGAAAGTAGATACCTAGCCCCTGACATTATCGCCACTTCATCTTTCCTGGCTTATTGTACATTCAATATAGATGAATGAGTGTTATCAAAGGTAGTAACGGCGTTGTCAATATAATCTTAGCACTTTCGGTTCGTGACTTTTTAATACTAGATATTTTACTGACTGTAAGATAAACTCGCTCGAGTATACGAAATAGTTCTATTTAACGAACTTCCGGATGAAATAGAACGCCTAAGATCGAGGTCGAGATAATTGTCTCGAGGGAATTCAACCCCGACTCTCCTTAAACAAGGTAGAAGTGGCTTTTGCGTAAAGGCACGTGTGGGTTCAAGCTGAGTTCACGGTTATACTCTGGTATTTGACTCAGCTTAGATTTAGCTTCCGAATTATTCCAGTCGTTGTAGTCTGAAATATAGTTTAATCCAAAAGCTGGAATTATATTGCGAAAAATGTTTGGTACACGTGAGTAAAACGTGTCTATATCGTTTATAGGATTTCGTTTATGTAAATTATAAACGACCCGCGGGATAAAACTTTGGTTTTCGCTTTTATGAAATCACATTTCTTTTTCTTCCAGTAACAAGGAAGCAGACGTCGAGTAGTGGAAAAGTAATTTAGTCTAAGCTGACGAAAATTTATGTTTCTCGTAATATTTCGCGGATAAATGTTCATTCGGAATGTCTGAAGTCCGCTTTTAGCAAAGCAGATTACACTCACTATTTCCACATAACTTATCTTCTACCTCAGAGCTTTTCAGAACTTAATTATCGACTGACATAGTATGACGTTAATTCCTAATCCGAAGTTTGAAAATTGTAGGTACCTATAACACTTCAAAGTAGACTTAAATTCAACCATGGTTGATGTAAACTTCAGCTCTACTCCGACCCAACAATGTTCATAGAATTCTAGCACAGAATCAGAGGAGAGAGAGAGAGAAAAAAAAAGTAAATTGAATCAAAATTTCACTGCATTGACTTGGCTCATCAAACATCCGAAAAGAACTGGTGGATTTTGAGTTTTACACTCCCTAAGGCTAAGCATCTGGTAGCAGTTTGTTCGACAATGAGCTAGGGATGAGCTTGGATTAGAGAAATGAAAGCTGGGATTTTGGCCCCAAAGAGGCTGAAATTGTTATTGAAACTGATCCGTTTCGCGGCTAATATAGTTTGTTGAATTAGGACTGCTATTTGATTATCGAGGTATATAGATAACTTGATTAAGTCTAAAACTTGCAATTAGTTCGAAACCAAAATCACTTGACCATTTGACTGGGTAACCCCTTGCGGTCTAACTGTAGTTATATGTACCTAGATAATTCTATGAGATTCGCTTTTCCGCCTCGTATTGTTTCCATAGTTACTTCACTTTCGTAATTTACTCCCCGAATTGGAACTAACAAACTCGTCAAGTGTGAAAATCGTCGTCCAATTTACGCTCAGTTGAACTCCGCGAGAACCGCTTACAGTCCTTTAATATTGCCAAGATTAATCACACTTCGAATTATTCAAGGGGCTATACCCTGCAATATCGTATGTTTGAACTGCAGATTATCCATTGATTTGTCTGTAAGTTGAGCTCGCTGAAGCGTATCGAGCCAATTTCTGTCTTTCACCACAAATGGTCTCGTATGTGGAAATAAGAACTGTTAAAATTGACTAGGGAAGGAAGTTCGAAGTTCAAGGAAGGATCTATTTTCTGTCGATTATGATAAGCAAAAGAAAACTAAAAGCTGTAAGGATCCTTTCGATGGAAATTTCACGAAGAATAAATTAGTGTAAATGGAGGAAAGGCTGAAAATCTTGAAAATTCTCGGCTTAAGTTTAAGCTTCGCTTTTCAAATGTAAAACATGATTTTTCTATGAAAATTTTATTATTCGAGAACCGTCAAGAAGTTTCTGCTGACAAAAGGACACACAGTCGTATAAAAGGAGCCAGAAATTCCTATTACATAAATCCTTTTCACTTTAATGGTGATGCCTGACTCCAGGACATTTCTCGTTCGAGCTTAATCTCGAAATGAACCTCATGCAAGTTTCTACTATTTGTAATCAAGTTTTCTAATGTACAATCCTTCATTCGGTCACAAAATACTGTGCAAGTCCTGATGCTTCCTCGTGATTTCCCATTCTACGAAGATCCTTTGAATCACGTACCTACCTATCTACCTGCAGGTTCCTACAAAATTGAAACGCGGCCCTGATTACCGAGGTATCCGCAAGCTCCCGGGCAGATTTAACAATTTATCTGCAAGAGGTTTCCTTTCACCAATGTAATGCTTGGGTCAATCTAAAGGTACGTTCACATGACGCAGCATTTTGAAGTCCTGAAAAGTTTCTGTTCATTTTTTTCACCTTTTATTATTCAACGAATTATTTACTCATTCATCAATATTTCGTCTCTGATTTTTACCAAGCCTAATAGCTTTCGCCTAAAATACATATATATATATATATATACCTCCACGCGAATTACCTGTCTGCTTGTTAAAATTTCGGGTGAACTTTTCTCCAGGGTCCAATGTGTAACGGTTGGGTAATCTGAGAAAGTAGATGAATATTCATTCACTTCCTGCAGAATGTTACAGTTCATTGATCCTGTCCACAGCTTGCGGTATTTTAATAAACCCCTGCAAGTACTGTAAGTGCTCAAATAGATTGTGAATCTGTATAGTAATGTGCGAGGCGTAAACTTAGGTAATTGAAAAGTTTTCGATCACTACTATATAGACTCGAGTAAAGAAATAAAAGATGAAAAATTACGCGATATAAAACAGAAACGGCAGAATGTTTCATCCTGAATAAAATTGTGCAGAAAATCTCATGACTAATCGTATAACAGATCGAAAGAATTTAATTTCGCAGTTCTTATAGACCCTTCGGGTTAAAGTACAGCCGTAAATTACACCGGAACTACGTAACAACATTCTCTTCGGCCAGGCGTATAAAAACTTCTAACCCCGGAGCCACGTTGAAAGAAAAAAAAAAAAAAAAATGTGGAAATAAAAGGTTCACAGAAAATGTCAAGTTACCATCGATTCTAACAGTAAATTAAATTA
Organism: Tenthredo livida; assembly: GCA_963992785.1. Lineage (NCBI taxonomy): Eukaryota > Metazoa > Arthropoda > Insecta > Hymenoptera > Tenthredinidae > Tenthredo > Tenthredo livida. Next base: position 11,794,903 of record OZ023073.1, read on the forward strand.
CTTTTCCACTACAATCACTTAGCTATCGATCAAAGATACGGAAAAGGCGAGCCATGAGTATACCTAGGTATAAGATGAATATTTCATTCTTTGCAAAAAAAAAAAAAAGAAAAAAAAAACGCTCGCTTAATTCCCGCAAATAGGTTTTCGGATATCGGAAAACCTTTTTCCGCATAAAAATACTCCTGAACCACAATTCGTAGGGTTTTATTTATGTAAGGTCCGTATAAAATATGCAGAAAAATAACACGGGGCTCGAAATAAGGGCCAAGCTGGTCAGCCGTTTACAAGATCAGTTAGCGCGGAGGGTTGGTTGGCCTTGAGATCCCCGCGAAAAGAAGCATATACACATGGCCAAAGTAGCTTGTCGGTTAGACCTGCAGGGGTGGTGAAAGACCTTGGGATAAATCTTGGGGCTGATAAAGGGCGAAGCCCAGCCCAGAACCCTTGTAAGGGTTTCATCGTTGCAGCTTCGCAACCGCGAATTGGTCTCAAATATATCAAGAGATGGCTGGCTCAGTTAATTAAGTTCACCGAAAAAAGTGGAAGGTGAAAAATTCCTGTCTTATTCAACTCGGCAAGAATTTCTGAATCGCCTGAGGTGAAAACCAGTCTGAAATGCAATTAGGTGACTGTGTGTTCACGAAACTTGTTGTATATAATGACGTGTAACATCGGATAGCTGCAACTTGAATATTTTTTGCTAATTTACGACAGTAGGATAAAAATTCTTTGTTTAATAGGGCGAAAAACATGCACAACAATTTTCGCGCGAGTTTCTCGGTGCTCTAACAGCTGGGAAATTACGTCAGAAATCGCGGAGAAGGGAATAGATTTGAATACATTAGTGCTCAAACGAGAGAATTATGAAAATTTCAACCAGACAGGAGTTCGCAGGGATATAAGAAGCTTCGGCGAGAAGAAGACATAGAATTCCTTGAAAGTAACGGTATAGCAACATTTCGCGAGTGCAGTAATGTATCTCGCTGAATATATTGCAAAGAAGATATCAACCGCGGTAGCTCTGGAAGGCCTCCAAATTTAATGCAACGAAAATCGAAAGAAGCTTCAACCGTTTTATCTACGATCGGAAAATCCTCGTCTCAGAGGATAAGTTTAAATAACAAAAAGCCTAAGTTTTTATGTATAACGTCGCCGCTTTGTGTTTCTCCTATTCTCAAACCTTTGGCCATATGCCAAACGGAATATGGCGCCTCTGTTGTGTCGTGTCGCCGAGAGAATTGCCCGATACACAGCATCAACCTATACCTATATCTATATATTCTATTTCGCTGCAGACCTAGAAAACGCCTTGATAGTTTTATCACAACAACTCTTCTTCGTTTAACGTTTCGACGTTAGCATAGGAATCGAAATTCGTAGAATTACTATAGAATAAGAGGTGCAGCTCCCGGATAGAAAAATCCATGGTAAGCATGATGACATGAATTGAAAATCTTTCTCATGTTCGAGGAGAACCCGGTGAATTTTAAATTACTGTACTTTCATGAATACTACAGGAGAAAAAAAATTCAGTCGAGGGTACTAAACATAAATTTTAATTTATTTACACTTTCGGGTTTGGACCGTGAATATTTCTTTCTGGCATGCAACAGGCCCGACGCTGTGCAAATATTGAATGAAAAATAATCAGGGAATGTTAATCCGGTGAAAAATGTAAAAGGGGGCTTCCGAAGGTTGGAATTTTGGGTATACGGATGATGGTCAATTTTCATACATAAAATGAAAAATAAATATTACCTGACGCCAATAAAGAGAGAATTTTTAATCAACAATAAATTAATCAGATTAGTCGGTCTCTCGGGAAAAGAATAATACGAATTTGCATTCTGCTAATCCTCTCAACCTGCAGCGACCATTTTCTTACTGTGAATTTCTGCTCGCAGTAGATAAAATGAAACTATCGCATTTGTGCAGCCAGATGCAGCAGCTGGCTTGAACCGCTAGTCAGCGTCAAAGCAAGCCGGGGAAGTAAGTAACCAACCTTTTGCTTTCCGGGTTTCACAGAATTTCAACTCCAAAGAATTCCCTGCTGCCAGACTATTACGGATAATGAAGAAAAGAAATATCTTCGTACCGCTGCGAGTCACGAGAATTTAACCACCAGCATTATTTTACTGACCGAACTTGCCCTGACGTCAATAGAATATTAAATCTCTTCTGGATGTTCTTTTTTCTACTTAAATCAGATTAGGCACCTTTTTGTTCAGCCGATCGCGAGTCGAATTTGTTGAATTTCTCGGCCTGTTTAGAAGATAAAGTGGAATTGTTCGTTTATACTTTATAGCTTTCGTTCTTGCTGATATACCGCAAAGCCAACTTTCTACAACCTACAGAGCGTTAACGAAGACTATCCCAGTTTACTATATTGAGAGAAATAATGCAAGGGGATGAAAAGCGTAGGATTGCAGGAACTGGTGTTTGCAAGCTAAAGCTGAATGCAGTAAAACAAAAACGTCCAAGTGTTTGAATTCAGTTCGGCTAAGTTTCACTCGATGAACTAGTTCCACGAAGGAAATAGGAGAGAAACTTGGTTCAGCTTTCGTTGTGTGAAATTCCCCATGCTTTGGTATCTGCACTCAATAAAACAGTATGTCAAATTGTCAAGTCATTAAATCTGAAAATATTGGATCAAACTAAAAGGTAAGGATATTTATATGGGCTTATATGATTCGTGCATAAATTTATCGAATTGTAATGACAAAAGTAAAAATTTTCACCAATTACTATTTATCAAGCGTCTAATCCTATCCTCTCACGTTTAGCCTTGTCGTCGCGACGCCACGACGCCCTTCAGTCAATCATCGATCTAGATCGATAGCTATCTTGTAGACGCTAACACGCGGCCTTTTATGTCTAACCGTCACGAATCGAGTATGAAACAGAGTGAGTGGCTTATCAAATTTCTTCAGTAACCATCATTTATCTTGCTCCAGCATTTAGAAGCTTTCTTATGTCTGATACTATATCATCTACTCAATTATTTCTACATCTACGGTACATTGTGTACCCATAAGCGTATCATAGATACATTTCAGGATCTTTTCTGACACAGATTCTTCTGACATTAGAAAAATCATCCCCGAATTAAAAGAAAGGAGAGAAAAATCACAGGAAAATTAATTGAGAAGAATAATATTCGTGAAATATTCAAAAAATTTAACGCAAGGGTCATAATTCTGTTTTTTAGAATTTAATCTGTCCATCTTTCACCTTTTCTTCATCACTTTATCAGTGTATACTCTCGCGATCTGGTGCTCATCTCCCTTCGACGCACGCCTAGTAGAAACGGGCAGCGTCAGTCGGCCGCCAGCTTCCGCGAGCTCCTGACGCCCGACCTACCGCGTACCTTTACCACTGTTGCGTATCGCTCGACACCGCCGGACCAAAACATGACTTGACTACTGGGACGTGAGCCAGGGAGGAAGCTAATACCGGAAATTGCGACCGAAAGATTGGCGGATTTTATTCTCGACTGATTAATAAAAAAATAGAATAAAAAAAAACTGATGTTCTATATGGAATAATATTTGTAGAAAAAGCGAGAGTTCTTAATCGGTGCAGATTGACGATAAAGTAAAAAGTGAATTTTATACATATAACTACATGTAAGTGTGATTGATTTATGAAATATTTAACTACAGATCATTATGTATAGCAAAACTGTAAAATTATAGTTATCTACCTACACATCTGATTTCGCAACGTTGTTCGGATGCAAAATTTTTCTACCGAAATTAAGTGAAAATATCGTTGAATATGCGTTCGGATTTTTCATACAATAGATCGATACTCGTTTTCACTGATTTTTAGACGGAATTGTGCAACGAACGTTATGCAGAAGTGAGTAAATTGTTGCACGCAACGTTTTGGCGAATATAGGGTGAGTCATCGATAATCAATAATCAATTGTCAGCAATACTATGCAGTCCAATTATTGCACGGAGTACAATATATTTCGAGGAATTAGCAGCGTTTTAATAATAATTGATCACATATCATCATACCGGCTTGACATTTATCATCGAAGATTCTCCACATCGGAATAAATTCTCGTTGGAATTGCGTGAATGGAAAATCTCTGGAATTGTACGTGTACGGTAAAATTCGCTAATCGGAATATGCACGCCCGAAATTTTCGTGACAATATATATTCCATATATATATATTACGAGGTCGTTAACAGCGATTCAACGAACTGTGAATCTCGAAATCTCGCCGCGTCTTGAAGTGGAACCAATTTCGTATATTATGGGCATTCGAAATGCTTTCTATTCTGCATCGTACAATTTGTCTCTTTCTGAATCTTCGCCCTTGGAAAGACGGTCTGAGACGAGAGAGGATCCCTATCAAATCTGGAATTTATTCTTTTGTACATCGCAGACGCTGCTAGTAGGCTAGAGCCATAAAATTGGCAGTAAAAAAATGAGGAAATATAAAGCTTCGATGAATGTTTTGAGAAGATGGAATACAGCGGTTTTCCACATTTTCCGGATACCGTATCTTCCGCATTTGAATATTTTAGAATTATACTCTGCAGACGATTTAACGACGTAAGTTAATTCCCCCATAGATTCAAATTAAAATAAATTAAAAATGCATGAACCTAATCGAGGGAAAAAAATGGTCTTTGTCCGAAAATTTTGTCCCGAATAAGATTACGAGCATTAAACTTTTCCGAGAGGGGCAAAGAGCCGCGTGGAATGAAGAAGGGATTCTAACTTTATGAGAAATCGACAATAACTGCTTTCCGAAAATATTAATTAATAACTACAAATTAGTAATCAATACAACCAGACGGTGGAATTAATTCCAGGCAGAGGTTCGGTGTCGAACGGTTTAATATTGCTAGAACAGGTGACGCCGTAATTATCCTATGAACGATAATAATGCGATAACGAAATTTATAAGGCAGTTCCCTACGGGCACAATAACTAAACGAATATTCACTACATGCGACACATATTCCAGCTGAAATGAATTCACAATGTAATTGATTATCCTCTCGTAATACAACGGTGACCCGGAAGTAAAATATTTCGTCCTGCATTTCGCAACAAGCCACGAAACGAGATCAGATGAACTTCATGTTTCATTCATTTTTATATCGTTCAAACTGTAATATTAGTTGCATAATTGGTTTTCGCGATAGACGATGCAGAAATTAATTAAAAAAAAGAAAAGACTGATATTCATCAATAATGCCTCGAACATTTTTTCAAACTAGAATCAATAATCTAATAATCAGCAGAAGTTAATTATAATTTTTTATTTGTATAATTTGATAAACTACTTTCTGTAATTTTAAAATAATTTATTTATTTGAAACTAAATTAATTTTCAAATTTGCACGTTGATAAGGTTCTTGATTATAGTACTCATACCAAAAAAGTCAATTCGAATCGACGGGGACTCCACTTGGAGAAAAAAAAAAAAAAAAACTCATGCCTATCATAATACGAAGTAAGCTTCCCATGATTTGGAGATTATCGAAGTATGTCGTAACCGATAAACTTTTTGATATCGGATACCTGAATAATCCACTTTTAAACCTTGAAACCTGACAAGATAAACTGAGATCGCGGAGGAGCGAATAAGTTAGCCTCAGTCTGATTCAAATTGTCTTATTACATTCGAACGAATTGTCTCCCGATTCTATAAATCAACCTAATATATCTTGAATCTAGATAAATCTGACAGTCTATTTCACAGTGATTTTCTGGAACTGATTTCTCATTCAGAACTCGTCGTTATATCAGATTCTCATCTTATCTTTAATTAACCTATCGCTCGTACGTAGGTACCTGGGTCACAGTTTTGCGTAGAAGATAACTTTAAAGTTCAGGGTTGTATAAATTCCCAAGTAAATACTTTGTGGAAACTTATAGCTTGCAGCGAGTAGTTCACAATATTGTTAGTATCTTCGGAGAGTAGTTTTAGTAAAATAAAATAAGAATGAAACTTCAGGCATGAGTTTATCATCTTTTTCTAGAAACAAGTCTGAAGCAAATAGAAAATAGAGAGAGAAAAAAAAAAAAAATGAAACAGAATGGAGAACTTTTCGTGCTTTATATCAGTCTAGACATGAATTGATCTGAAAAAAACTGATGAGAACATTTATAGAGCATATAATTAGATGAAAAGTCGTTCTAATACAAGTCGCACTATCCTTTGAAGATATTTTTTAAACCTGCAGTAGTCAGACGTTTTAATCGACGATCAGACAAGACGAAATTATAACTGCGTATTGAAAAAGTTTGAATACGGTGGAGGGAATAATGATGAAATAGTTCATGTGGTAAAATGATATGCAGATTGAAAATTCAATACGCTGGAGGTTGAAACAGAAAGGAAGAAAAATGTTCACTGCTCTGCAGTTATTGCCATGGGACAATTTTTTATTTTTTTCGTTGATTGGTACTGCGGGCTTTCGCCACCTTTGTGGGCCATTAATGTAGCATCAAAGGTAACTTGTGGCGCAGGTAAAACCTGCTCGTTCTATGCGAAAAGAGGCTACAAGGATATATGACCGTCCACAAGGGAGTTGCCATGGTTGCAGATGTTGTTCACACCCAACTTGAACGATTCCAGCTGCTCTTGCTTCTTCAAAGTTCAATTAAACGATATAATACGACGAAAATATGTTATTCATCAGTTCTTGACGTTTTTTTTCTTCCTCATGTTTATATGATGGCAAAAAATGCGTATAGATAATAAATTCGATCGAAAAATCTAAACCTCGAAACCTCGAAACCATATCATTTTTGTTGGTTTAGCTAATCGGACAAGCACATTTTATGCTCGCCTCTTCCGACTTTTTTTTTCTATCGTTAAAAATTGATGTTCGAAACGCTAAAAAAGTCTGGGTTGCTTCAAAGCAGAGAAAAATGGAATATAGCAGGTAGTGTGAATGTCAGCGTTTGAAATTCCCTCTGCCGGGTAAAGAAAATGTCCCATTTTCAAATCGGTTTTTAAAGATGATAATTCTTCTCTCCCTGGTGATGAATTGCAATGTATCTTCTAAAATGTGAAGAATCACAAGCTTACGTCTTTTAATTTTACTGCCTATACAATCTTTTGATGAAAAAAACTTTTAAATTTAGACACGAAAAATGTTAACTTGTGTACGGAGTGAAAATTGCGAGTATGATGATTATTTGTAATGGTACTTGAGCTAGCTTGTCTTTATTTTCTATTTGCCAGAGTTTTGTCGATGTAATTATTCGCACTCAGCTTTTTTTCTAACGAAGCTGTCAATTATTCGCCAACAATATTTCTGTCACTCATAAGTAATTTATTTTTTCTCTTGTTTTATGTAACTCATTGTGGTGTCCTACTGGTGACCGAATAGAACACACAGAACCTAATAACCGTCATATCTCCTCAAGCGAAAATCTTCTCGAATCCTGCCAACTTTTCGCGAATTTTATACCCCTGAGATATTTTTGAAATAAATTTTTATCACCAACTCTCCGAAGGATGCGACAGATTTGTTGGATTCTTTGTTACAAAACTGGTGCGAAGTGACTTTTGGGCTGCTGTGAGTAGCATAAATTCTTAACTAGACTGAACTCAGAGCGTGAACACTCGGCTTAAACTTCCGAACCGTTTCTACTGTATAGAAGCTCAAAGCAATTTGCAACATTCATTGATAACACTCCGAATATTCCAGGCTCTGATTCTGGGTGGAATTATAAAGCAAATTGAGTAAACTGAATAATACTAACGAGCCTGAGTCGTGAATTCAGAAGTCAGATTGAAAAAAGAATAAGAAAATGTGAAAAAAAAATTCCCAGAACTTATTCGATCCGCGAATGTCTCGATGCGCGTAATTCTAGATTAGACGTAACAGCGATATTCCCATTTTCTTTTTCGCAGAACGGCTGACCCCTGTGACGTCTCCGTATTCATTTTGATAAAAGCTTTTACCGTTCTGCTTGAAATTTTAACGCGAAACAGTTTGAGATTGAATATTTCTACGCTGATATACTTTTCGAGATGAATTTGGCACATTAAACAAAGAATAGGAGCTTCGAAAGGACAATTGAGTAAAAAAAGTCCGAAAATGGTAGAAAAAAGTTGTTCTAAGTTGATCTGTAAATCGCCGAACCTGAACTGATATATCTATTTTCTCAAACGCTGCACGTAGCTACCGTGGCTATATCGTTGAAAATAAGTTTTCTTATATTTGAATAATCCTTGACCCGGAATTCCGCGAGATAAAAGGCGTAAAAAGTTTTAAAAAGTTGAGGTAATCCCTGTTATCCGTAGTGTTGAACGGGAAAAGAAAAGCCGTTGCATCGCACTAAGAATATTCAATACAAGGGATGATTTATTGCCGATCGATTTTCGGGGCTACCTCCAGATTGTTAGCATAAAGAGAAGAAAGAGACTGACGAATAAATGCGATGCAAAGAGAATAAAACAACAAGAAATTTTCCCGACAGCTTCGCCTCTTGGGAATTTTCCTATTCCAGTTTCAATCTACGAAACACCTCCGCGTGTGAGAGCAAACCGCATTCCAATATTGAGACTTGAAATAAAGTAAAAGAAACATTTAATGTGTTGAAAAATATCGAAGGATATTTCGTACCGCGTTACTGACTTCTAAAGTATATTTAGTAAATCCGATAACTATTATCCAGCTTCCAGAGTCAATTTTACAGCTAAAAATTTGAACTCAGTGGCACTGTGTGTGTTCAAAAATCGTAAAAAAGAAATAATCAGATTTGTTCTTTCCAAATAGCTCGGGATAGTGTACCGTCCATCGAAAGCGGTCACAAACTTTACTACGAATTTGTCAATTTGACTAGTGCCGCCTAACCACCTCAATAATTGCGTGGGACACCGTGCTGAATCCCAGAGGCACCGTTTTGGGTTTACTGGCTATCCTAGGCAGAGTTGAGAGAGTCGAGTTACCAGGGTGTTCTCTTGGAGGACTCTTGAGGCTGGTTTCAAACTGAAGAGAAATTTCCTGGGGAGGAGTGAAACATAGATGTATGGATATTTCGAAATAATAAACGCGAATAAGCAGATGTGTGTTTTTCTTTTTGCACTTTTGTTCTTTCCAATCGACTGTGACTCGATTGAAACACAACAAATTTACCTGAAATTTCGCTAATTGCGTTTGAAAATAAACGGGGGAATTTTTATGCGAGGAATCCGCGAGCAGACATTCTACATCGCGTTTGACAATACGCGTTATCCCAGGCGTTTCTATTCAACAATATTTCCTGTGGGAACATCCCAGGTACAAATACCATTAGTAGTATACTACTATATACCGTCTGTCACATTACTGGAATTTCAACCCTTTCAACCAACGACCATTAGGACCAGTCGCTATTCTATATTACGAGTATATTACTATATAATATCTAATGTGTGGTAATATATCATATATTATACCCTGTACCCTGGATTTGACACGCGTTAAATTGGAGGAATTGTTTTGAAATCGATCGAACATCCTGTCAACTTGAAACCTGGTGCATATAAAATACTGGAAAAAGTATGTCTGATAGAGTTTTAAGTATACCATTTTAGACAATTGTGAGAAAATAATCGCCAATATGATGCACGGTATCAGACGAGCTAATAAATCTTCTCATTCCAATCCTAAGGGTAGTAAAAATAGCATTTCGATTGCCTATCTAAGCTTGTTATGAATATAAGATTTTTTCTTTTCTGATTTATGGCTAATGGGGCTCGTAACTTATGAGGCAGTCGAGTAATTGCAGGTAGTTATGGGTAGGCAGACTCCTCCGGGATAAATTTGATGCTTTAGAAGGTAGAAATTCCATTCTGGGAATGAAATTGAAATTGGTATGGTATACACTGGCTACTCGATTGAACTCATCCTTGTCGTTCGCATTTTCAGCTTTTTATAACGATGCAGTGATTTCGGACAATTAAACTTGACTCGAATTATTTTTAACCAATTTTTTATTTCCTCCGACCATTATAGATATTATATAAATTCTTATGTCAGGAATCAATGAGATCTTTGAACTCTGATTCAGCAGCTGAAATCGGAAATTCTAGCCCTGGGAGGAAAGTTGTATTATTATTGTTGGAAAATCCTTGAATTAGAAAAGAACTTTGAGTTGACTGGAGGAACTCGTTATTTGGATGTAAAGCTTTAAGCTCCGTAGTGTATATGCTCGGGTATATAATATATATGTATAAAGTACATACTTTCTACACGTGATTGTAAAAACTAACCGAAAGCAACAAGCGCGAAGGTTTTCAACGTGACGTCATAGAGCCAAAAGGTGAAGATGAAAGAAGGTGAAAAAAAGAAAAGAAATTGAGATCGAGTCGGCTGTAGGGTAAAAGCTAGAAGGAGAAGAAAAATGGTAAAATGAACGAGGAGTTGGCGGGTTCAAATATCACTCGAGTCTGGAGGAAAGGCGAGATGAAATCTCACGAGGGTTACAGGGACCCTGTGAAATACAGTAACGGATTTATGTATTGACAACTACCTACTAGATCCAAAGAAATTTCACGACGCAGGAGATCCCGAGTTTACTTATTTAAATCCCATCTGTTCGGGGTCATTAAGGCCAGGATTAATGTTACGAAAATTGGATTTCAGAAAAAGAAGAAAAATTCTTTAAACTAAATAAAAAGTTTTCAGCTATATATGCAGAGTAAAGTAATAATCCATAGCAGTACTATTTGAATTTGAACCTCGCAACTCTACGGGCAATTCATTGTTCTCTCCGAACAGTTATCTGCGCCTCTAATCACTCGGTGAACACTGCAGTGCATCGACCAGAAGCCCTCTAGTCCATGAATTGCAGTTTCAATTCTAAGATGAAAAATAAATAAGTTCGAATTTCGACTTTGTTTGACGATTCGTGAAAAGTGTAAATGTTCGCACCTAAGTGCGCGATACCCACTTTTCACATTTCAGAGTTATCGCCACCGCAACTGATCCGAAACCATCGGCATTGGGTTTTTATTCTATGGATAAAATCCTCATTGTTATAGAAATTTGTTTCCTTTCCACGAATAAGAACCCGCTCCCCCTTTCGGGGAGAACTTAAATCGACCCGGTATGCTCCATTTCACAAATTTCTACCCGCAATCAGAAGACGAGAATTTCGGGAACCCCAAAAGCACGAATTGAATAACAGCTTCAGCCGTGGCTAGGCATCCGGTTAATTTATTGAAGATTACGAGTGCGCCTGAAATTCCGGTTTAGATTTTGTTCGTGGGGTTTATCTCAGACCAGTTGAAGATTAATTAGTTCAGCCGGAAATATAACCAGCGATACGCGATACCGTTTGAAAGTGTCGTTCAACTAGGGAGGGAAACTGAGTCTCTTGAGTTATACCCCGTTAACTCAGGGTTAAATCCACAGCATCTCCGATTCCCGTCATCCACTTTGGCTCACCTTCTCGCTTCTTAAATCAAATCTCTACCAATAAGATCCAACGGTTTTAGAAAGAATCTAATTTACTGAAAGAAATTGGACGGATACGTGTGAGGAATCGACCCAGTGACGATGAGAAGGATCTAAATAAAGAAAATAGTTACCTTACAGTTGTTGGGCGAATCTACCTCTGATCCAACATAAATGCGTCGAGAGTAAATGTTCGGGAATTGAGTTCAGAAACTTCAGAATTCCGGGTAAATTTCTCGAAATTCTTTTTTTAGTTGAAATAACGAGTTTGGTTTCTCGCAAAAATCATACAAGGCATAGTCCTAGCACTCCTAGCACTTTCGTTCCCCAAAAGCTTCACTCTTCTTTCATATAATTCTTACGGTAACTCAAATTATTGGCAAAAATGATGATCCTGTCTGATAATCTTTCCTGGCTTCGATTAGAGTCGAATAATCGATGCAGTGGATCGTGCAATAATGTTGTTCCACCCCTAGACTGTAACAGAAATTGTCGATTTAACCCAGTTTTGGCAATGGCTTGTTGTTGCCATAAATCTCGAAGTTGGACCATCAAAAACCGACCAAACAAACCTGCCTTTGAATTTCGGTCACATAAATACATCTACTACTCACTATGTTTGTTCTACTAAACTAACTGAACAATAGATGCCTGTAACAATTATCTTTCCTGCATAATATCCCTCAGCTTATTCCTGGCTAATGTGGAACCGAGAGTTTCTATTAGCAATTACACTGCAGGGTTTAGTAATATTGTGAAATTCAAAGTTTGGATTATAATTATGGCTATGAATACGATGTGCGCGGTACATATTACTGTCTGCAGGCAGTATAACAATGTTATTCGATATTATAGTTTTCCGCGTTATACTGGGATAATAAATTAATCATCATCAAAGTCAATTGATCAGAATCAGTGGAGAGATCGATCGGAATTAGTTCGAGGGTTCGAAAACAGTGAAACATTTCCTGCGCAGGATGAATGCTCGGCTTTAAGCCAGCTTGATAAAACTTGTAAAATGCCAAGCTACAGTGAACACGAATTTCTGAAATGAATAATTTTGCGAGGCACTAGAACTACCGCACATTCGCGACCCACCAAAAGCGCGAATAAGTTGTCATGTTTTTATTCGAAATATATAAAATTCCACGCGAATGGATGCCGGAGTAAAGGACAGGCGAAAAAATCGGATCATCCTGAACAAACAACAGAAATTGATTGCCGTTTTTCCAAGGAAAAGAGGCACGGTACAATATTTATAGGTATCCCGAGTTTCATACGCGAAGAAGAAAGTTACAATGATATCGTATACAACGATGCAACGAAAAAAATATACACGGAAGATGAAAGAATTTTTTTTTTTATCAATTCATTTAAGCTTGAAGGAAACAATCAGAAAGCAGCTCTGAGCTTTGAGCAAGTTTCATTATTTTTATCACACTCGAACCGCATATCGTAAAAAGTACATTGTAATGGTCAAACTTTTTTTCTCGTCAAATCTACGAGCTCTGTGCAAAACCATTTGCATTTAGCATATTATACATCAACTCTGCGGTAACGTAGAGAATAGAGGAGAATTAAAAGCTCTGGTTTTGAAAATCGGTTTAACTGTATAACTGAATGCCTGAAATAAAATGCGGGAATAGATGGTTTCAGATATTTTCTGTCGGGCCGGAATAAGTCGGTGATACTTTAAACGTCACTCTCCACGTCCAGATCTTCACCTTGACTTTTTCGGTGAGTTTAATTCAGTCGTTATTCTGAACAGACGGGAATATAGACGTACGAAATCGAAGAAAAAGTTTTATTCCATTGAAGACTGAAAATATGTCCGAATCCAACCGCGAAATTCAGAGTCATTGGGTGAAGAGAGGCTTGAAACGGCTCGTAGCTCAATTTTCGTGAAAGAAATTATTCATTTAGTTGTTTATTTAGTTTCAAAATTCATTCATTTCTTCGAGTGTTTTAAATTTTATCCGAATATGACGTTGAAAGGTGGCGAAAAAGATCTTCAAAAATCGAATGAAGAACAATATCAGTTAATATCAAAGTTGGCTGAGCTTAACATGGCGAAGGGAGAAAGAAATTAGGGAGCTTTAAAACTTTTTAAATCGCACTTTTTTTTTTTTTTTTACTTTATTCTTTGTTTCAGGCAACCGGAACCGTGATAATATCAGCAAGATGCCGGTTGGTGGTCGAGTCGCTGGGAAGGTCGGGATTTACAGCACCCATTACAATGGTAATACCTACTTTAATTTCCGAGAATTCAAAGTTTACCCAAATCGCCAATTTTATTGAGTATACGTACACTGCGCTAAACAAACGCAAATAAAACGCCGGCCATATACCCGAGGGTGAAATTCGCGAATAAAAAAGCCGCACATTCTTGTACTCCGAGAATTGTAACTAACTCTGGTCCTTTGTTCCGCGTTATTCATGACTTTTTATTTTATTTTTTTTTCACTGCGAAAAAAAAAAGTTTTTTGAGATTTGGCTGGACACGGAAAAAAATTAATTAATGCTTCGCAAATTTCTCATTTGTGAAACAATGCCGTTCTCACGTGGTGCTCACGTTTATGAAAAGTTACGAGATTATGTGCAGCTCGACACAACGCGTACTAAATATGTTATTTATCGCTAGAGTCTATAGTTGCCTTTGGCTCTTTGGCAGCGATGCAACTATACGCTCTAGTTCACTGTTGATTTATGACTGGACCAGCTATTAAGGCCAAACGATTGGAAGATGTGAATAAAATTTTCGGAGTTTTTGATTGCGTGTAGGTATAAAAATTTGACAAATTAAAAAATTCATTATATTTTTGATTCATTTTTTTTCTCAACAAATTTGTTAATTATAAAATCGAATTATAACACCCCTCTGCACTAAGCTGATTGTGTACGGGGTCGAAGAAATTTCGTTCCTTTTTGCGTCAGCCCCGAGCACCACAAATTACTTATCATACGAACGCGCTATATTTGAATTTGTAGGAAATTACAGGAAGGAAAAATTCATCTGACTGAAAATTATAAATCACCCTTAAACGTCGATGCAGATTTCCAAAGACCGAAACCTTCAGCCTTCTTCCAGCGCTTTTCACTTTATTTTTTTTCCAGGACGAAGCCACAGTGGAATCAACGAAGAAATCATATGGATAAGCGTAGGGATGGGAATCACAATTGCAATTCTTATCACCATAGCTCTGTGCTATATCGTAAGAGAAAAATGCCAGAAACGTCACGAGGGATATTACGCTTCTTGACGATCACTACCACCGCCTTTATGGGCGGCACCCTTGACTCCACCACCAGGAATTTTGGTTAGCCCTACACCATCCAAGGGTAGTCCAAAGGCTTACTACATCACAGTGTAGCTGTGATATCGAGAGATTTATACGAGATACTCTGGGTGAGTGGGTCGATCAAAAGAAAAATGATTTTTTACATCATTTTGCGTTCCTGGAATCATTGCGCGAATTATTCCATCAGACAAATTTACATTTGTCGTTTTAGCCCATATATTATCCGAACCATATACCTACCTCGAAGACTCGTTTTCTCTCACTAGAGAATGAAATTCACAACTTTACTGCCGGAAAAATGTTGATTGATCAAATTATTCCGTCTAAACTTTACTAATTTAAACTTTTCTGTCTGTACTATATTCCTGACACTCATGCCGGGTAGAACATTGGGAACACATCGGCATGTATAGGTAAAAAGTTAATGAAATGAGTTTTTAAACAAAATTCGAAGTGCGCTAATTAAGTTTCTTTAATTCATCTTCCCGAAATTTATAGCGGAAATAGTACATTGTTTACCGAGCGAGAAAACGGTCGATTGCGCGCCGAGTATGAATTTGAGCACCGAGGCGAAGCCGAGGTGTTCTCAAGTTCATACGAGGCGCTAATGACCGTTTTCTCCGAGGTGAACATACTATTTTTTACAACAGCGGATGGAAACCAGTGAGTTTCCATCCGCAAACGAGGACCGGCAATCGACTGGTTTCCATCCTCATTTGCGGATGGAAACTCACTGGTTTCCATCCGCTGTTGTAAAAAATAAATTGTTATCCTGTACTTTGCGATTACGTACCTCATCATGTAATTACACTGTGCGACGGGGTCCACTCTCTCATATACTCTCGAATCGCCTCGAGCATAATTTATAAATAAATATGTACTCTAATGGAAAAAAAGGGGGAAAAAAAAAACAGCGACCTTAGGAAAGAATAGCGTTCAGTAAAGGAGGACTTTCATGGTAGCTATATATATCTATGGAGGATAAAATCGTGCTGTATTTGGCAACAAACTGATTTCTGCAAACACAGAATCAAGCGTTTAGAGGAGACAAATATAACTACTGGGCGTTTCATCTCGTTGATGTAATCGTTTGGCTCTGAGTTAGCATTAGTGGCGGTATAAGCCATGAGAATAGACAAAATATCGACGAGATTGGGTAACATCGAATACCTTAATAGACAAGCTTTATAATTTTTCATTTTATTCTTCACGAGGATTTTATCAGTTGAAAAAATGAGGGAATTCTGAAGCGCCGGATGTAGATATACGCGGAGGAAATATAATTGGGATCTTTATAATTACTTTGAGAATCTTGATGTCGATATTAATTTACGAATTTAAACAACGAGGCGCTGACTGTTTCTTTGCCTAACTGATATCGTTATGTAGTTGAATTCCTTTGTTCTCGTCAAGATTAATTCCAGACTGTTTCATAATGGTTCAACACTAATTGGCTCGTTAGAGACGATCAAAGACTTACGTACAGACGTGATAATGTTATTCATTGACGATTATTGCCAAAATTTGATTTCACGCAAGCGAATCACGAAATAATACATTTTCAGTTCATCGTCGAGTAATTTAAAGCCTCATTTTTGTCGGGGGTAAAATAATTGAAAAATAACAAGTTGATGCCCCCGAATTTTCTGCTTTCATCTCAACGCTTAGACTGATGAAATATTTTCGTTTCAGTCCGCGAGCTTCAGAACGACGCTATTCTTTTTCAGTTGAAATCTGTTCCGAAGGGTTTGAGAACTCTGCTTTAATTTCACCCCTGTATTGCAAGCTGGAGGCCATTTGCGACAATGTTTGTTCACGTGAATATATGTCAACCAAGTATAGTACTGCGACGTATTTTACCTTCAGACAAATAGAACAAGTCGAATATTAGATCTGCAGCTGCAGTAGAATGGTTCGTTCGTAAAAATCAGTTTCGACGAAATTTTCTTAACGATTCGCATCGTCATAGTTTTCGATAAAAAATATGTTGGAAAAGACATCGCTAGTTATTTTCCCCTAGAAATAAAACTATGATAAGATTGAAGATATTTATCTTAACGACTATCAACAAACTGTCGATTGTTTTTAGTCTTGTTATATAATGTGCTATTAAAATAAATGTCGTGTTTAATATATCTGTGTAATAAATTCATTATAATACAAATATAAAGCTTTGAGTTCAACAGGTTATGGGCCCAGAACCCTTAAACCGCGTTAACGCGACAGAATAAAAAGGCGAAAGCCGAAAAGCTCGAAAAGACTGATATAAAGATAAAAATCGGGAGACGTGTATATTAACCAAAAAAAAAAGTGAAAACACATATCCAAAATGGCAACCGGTCTGAGCATGAAGATTGATAAACTAACAAAAGAGAACTACGATACATGGAAACTCATCATGGAAGCAATTCTTGTCAAAAATGACAGTTGGGGTTACGTGAGCGGAGAAATGGTCAAACCAACCGAACCTCCAAACGCAGTTCAAAGTTGGGAAAGAATTGACAGAAAAGCGAAAGCTGATATTATTCTAGCAATAAGTCCAAGCGAACTATGTCATATCAAGCATTGTCGCACAGCTGAGGAAGCATGGAATAAATTGAGTGAAGTATATCAATCAAAAGGACCAGCTCGAAAGGCAACACTTTTGAAACAATTATTATTTGCAAAAATGGCCGAGACAGACAACATGGACGACCATTTAAACAATTTTTTCACAACTGTTGACAAGATCAACGAGATGGGAATTGAAGTAGCAGATGATCTCCTATCAATCTTGTTATTGTACAGCATACCGATCACCTACGAAAACTTCAGATGTGCAATCGAAACACGTGATGTATTGCCTAAACCTGAGTTACTAAGAATCAAGCTTCTCGAAGAGGCAAATGCGAGACGAGGAATGAACAATGAAGGAGACCAACAAAGTGCGTACTACACTAGAAACTATGGGTACAGGTATAAACCGCAAGGTAAAAACACTAGCGGAAACTGTGACAAAAAAGAAGGTCAAACAAGTAAGTCTGACAAAAATCCAGATTTCAAAAACAGGAAACAGTACAAATGTAGCTACTGTGGAAAATTCGGTCACAAAACTTCAGATTGTTGGAAGAAAGATGCTGAAAAAAAACATACAGCTTCAACTGCCTCGACAGAATCAGAAGCGACGAAAGATGAAGAAGCTTTTCTAGTTCAACGTATAGAAACAGCTACTATAGCGACAGCGTTGAATATTGAAGAAATAGCCAAAGATTACTGGTGTGTTGACAGCGGGGCAACATCTCACATGTGCAACGACGAAACTAAATTTACCAATCTCAAGGTTGTAAGCAATCAAAAAGTAAAAATGGCTGACAAACAAACCACAGAAGTCATCGGAATCGGAACGGTGTATCTAAGAGTACCAAACAAAAATGGAATTCAAAAAATAAGGTTAGAAAACACACTTTGTGTTCCTCAACTCAAAACGAACCTTTTGTCAATTTCAAAAGCAGTTACTGGTGGAAGAACTATATCTTTCACGGAAGGAAAAGCAAGTGTCACTAACCAAGACGGAAGAAACATTTTTGAAGCTAACCGACAAGGTGATTTGTACTTCATCAAACCAGTCATGGAAGCAGCAAATCTTGCAAGTACCAATTCAAATAAACTTGAAGAATGGCATCGACGCTATGGACACTTGAACGAAACGGATCTGCGAGTTCTTTTAACGAAAAACATGGTAAAGGGACTCATTTTCAATCCGAAGGAAGCTCTACCAACGTGTGAAATATGCATCAAAGGAAAGATGACAGCAGTACCATTGCCGAAGAAGTCTACAAGAAAGAGCGAAAAGCTTTTGGATCTCGTGCACTCAGACGTCTGTGGACCGATGAGAACAAACTCAATAGGAGGAGCAAGGTATTTTGCTACATTTATTGATGACAAATCAAAACACGTAGATGTTTATTTCATCAAAACGAAAGATGAAGTTAAGGAAGTTTTTCAAAAATACAAAAGTTTGGTAGAAACGCAAAAAGAGCGCAAGATCAAAATACTCAGAACTGACAATGGTTTAGAGTATTGTGGGAAAGATTTTACAGAAACACTAGAACGGCAAGGATTAAAAAGAGAACGTACGGTAGCTTACACTCCTGAGCAAAATGGTGTAGCCGAACGTATGAACAGAACTTTGGTGGAGATGGCAAGATGTATGTTGCTGCAATCAAATCTACCACAAAATTTCTGGGCCGAAGCCGTCGCCACAGCAGCCTACGTAAGAAACAGATGTCCTACAAAGAGCTTACACGAAGCAACGCCTTTTGAGATATGGTACGGGACGAAACCGAACATACAGCACATGAGGATTTTCGGAAGCAAAGTATACGTTCTGGATCACACACCAAACAAAGGCAAATTTGAGGCAAGATCTGAAGAAATGTCTTTTGTAGGATATTCAGCAGAATCCAAAGCTTACAGACTGTGGAATCCAAAAACAAGAAAAGTTATTAAAGAAAGAAATGTAAAATTCATAGAAAATCAAAAGGGGATAGAGACACAAGAGAAAACTATAAATTTTTTTGATGACGATATTAAAAAGGGATTAAAAGAAGAAACCGAAAAACGAGAATATGATAATCAAGAAACGCAGGAAGAGGAAGATTCAGAATCTGAGGAAGAGGAAGATTCAGAATCTGAGGAAGAAAAAGATGATAGATTAGAAAGCATCATGATCAAGAGGGGGCCAGGTCGACCAAAGTTACTGAAAACTGGTGGACGAGGGCGCCCAAGAAAAGTGTATCAAGTGAGAGAAACTTACGAACACGAAGCACAGCTAGTCTCACAAGAAGCATCTGAACCAACAGTGAAAGAAGCATTGTCTGGAGTAAATTCAAGAGAATGGAAAGACGCCATGCACAAAGAATTTGACGCCCTGAAGCAGAATCAAGCTTGGACGTTAATGAAGTGTCCGAAGAATACGAACGTAATTGGATGTCGTTGGGTGTTACGTACTAAATATAATGCAGACGACTCAATTGAACGAAGGAAGGCCAGGCTGGTAGCGAAAGGATACAGTCAGCAACCCGGAATAGACTTCAATGAAACTTTTGCACCAGTGGCACGCCTAGGGACTATTCGGATAATAATGGCCCTTTCAGCAAATTTGGGACTAACATTGTATCAACTGGACGTGACGATGGCGTATATCAATGGAGATCTTCACGAAGATATATACATGGATCAAGCAGAAGGCTTCGAGGAACCTGGAAAAGAAAACTACGTATACAAATTACAAAGATCGTTGTACGGACTGAAACAATCAGGAAGACAATGGTTTGAAAAGTTGGAAACAAGGTTAAAAGAATTGGGATTGAAACAAATCAATGCAGACAAGTGCGTCTATATTAAGAAAGAAGGAAATAAAATACTAATACTAGTAGTATACGTTGACGATCTAATAATAGCAACAAATGAAGAAAAAATGTTCGAGAAAATAAAGGAAGACTTAAACAAAAAGTTTCAAATGAAGGATCTCGGGAAATTAAAATACTGTCTTGGAATAGAATTCGAACAAGACAAAACTACTAAATCAGTAACGATGAAACAAGAAAAGTACGTGCAAGATGTATTAAAAAGATTCCAGATGGAAGACGCAAAGCCAACACGAACTCCGTTGGAAGCAAAAATAAAACTAAGCCAAGATATGGAACCAAAAACAAAAGAAGAAATCGAAGAGATGAGCAACGTACCCTACAGATCACTAATAGGTTCTTTAATGTATCTGGCAGTAGCCACCAGGCCTGACATAGCTTATGCTGTAAGCATACTAAGCCGTTTTAACAACAACCCAGGAAAAATTCACTGGATTACAGCTAAGCGGGTATTGAGATATTTAAAAGGAACCAAAAGTTTCGGTTTGAACTACAAACCTGAAGGAGAACTTACAGGATTTGTCGACTCGGATTGGGGAGGAGACATAGACAGTAGAATATCACATACAGGCTACACTTTTAAACTGGGAGATGCAGCAATAACATGGGAATCTCGAAAACAGAAAAGCGTAGCTTTATCAAGTACTGAAGCCGAATACATGGCATTGACAGAGGCTACAAAAGAGATCGAATATTTACATAACTTCCTGGAAGAAATGAATATGTATGAAGATAGCAAAAATAAAATTATACTCTACTGTGACAACCAGGGAGCACAAAAACTAATGAGAAATCCAGTACATCATTCTCGCTCCAAACACATTGATATAAGATATCACTACGTGAGAGAAGTTTTGGAACGAGGGATATTTGACGTAAAATACTTGCCGACCAGCAAAATGACAGCAGATCTACTTACAAAAAGCCTATGTGCACCAAGTCACAACAAATGTCTTGTAGGATTAGGTTTGAACGATTGTAATAATTTGTAATAACCGCGTTGAGAGGGGGTGTTGGAAAAGACATCGCTAGTTATTTTCCCCTAGAAATAAAACTATGATAAGATTGAAGATATTTATCTTAACGACTATCAACAAACTGTCGATTGTTTTTAGTCTTGTTATATAATGTGCTATTAAAATAAATGTCGTGTTTAATATATCTGTGTAATAAATTCATTATAATACAAATATAAAGCTTTGAGTTCAACAAAATAACATGCGTGAATGCAAATTTGATAAGTCGATAGATCGAAACGGTTTCATAAAAGTTACTCAAATTTTGTTCCATTCATTTTTCTCCAGGTTTTTAAATCATAAAATATATATCCGACTGTAAGTTTCATGTCGACTGGACGCCCAGTGACAATCGTACACACACACACACACATGCATACCCACCTGTCATACAGTTGTGTATTTTTCCGGAAACGTAGAGACAGACGGAAGCGAAGCTGCACAGGATCTGGGCTGATTTTTCATCTTTCTCTCGCTTACGGTGTAGAATCGTAACAGTCAGACTGAGAAACTTTGCAAACATTCGTCTTTCTTGTTCTGAAACTATAGAGATATAGAGACAGCTCGGATAAACTACTCTATGCAGACTCCTAGCCCAGAGCTAAGGGATGCGGATATGGTATAGGAAAATGGAATAGAGACGTGGTCAACCATAGGCCAGATCAACCCCCGGCTTATTTCCACTCGGTCTCTTCTTCCGCGTGAAGCTTTAGAGCTCAGACAAGTCAATTAACAAGCTGAGTTTTATAAATGGATGTGAATCCGGTATAATTGAACTGAATTACAAACGTTTTCTGTATTTATTTTCTATATTTTTCCACGATTTCAGTGATTTATCGACTTCCGAAATAGCTCCTCAATTCCTTACAGGACATGTTCCACACTTTCTGCCTCTCTGCGAATGTAAGCAATACATTCTATCTATATATGTTTTCCACACGGTAGAGAGGCTCTTTCCTTTTCGTAGCTTCATATATTTTTCTTACATTCTACCTCATAGCGATTATGCATGTGGGAGGTTTTAACGTCAAGACAGTTTGTAATTTAAATTCCAAACTGATTACCTAAGATCTACGTAATATTAGTTGAAAGCTGGTACTCGGTTCAAGGGCGTGGCTTTCAACGTCACCCTCATCTCAGGTCGACATATATAACGCCAAATTTCGCTCCGCATTATTATAAAATTTGTCACCAAATTTCTGAGAGAATCATGCAGTATACAAATCAGATGATTTTTCATCCGAACTTCGATGAAAAAAATAAATAAAAGAATAGTTTTATTCCAACCAAATCAACGACTATCTAACTCAATATTTCGTACACCTGATATTACTACCATGGAATTTATTCAGACGAGATTATCGCTGGTTTGAGCTTATCATTAAACAACGTCCTTTATATACGCGAACCCTGTGATACTACAATAGCGTTGTCTTCTACTGAAAGCTATCAGATTACAGAGCTTCAGGATACAAGCTTCCGTCTACTTTGCTGTAGGACCAAAGATTTCTAATCTCTGACCTCTTCACTCACCTGAGTATCGTTCAAAAGTTTATGACCCTCATAGCCTCGGGGGTTAGTATAAAATAAACTATGTGCTCGAACTTTCTCTTAATTTTTTTTTTTTTTGAAAAAAAAAATGGCATTTTCGAAATTAGGGAAAGAATTTGTTGATATTTTATGAAAATTGAAACAAAAGTAACTCCAGGGTCTCCTTTAATTAATTCATCGTAATATTAATAATTGTCTAATTATAAATTCCGAGAGAATATTATTACACAACTTCCGTTCATCCCCCGACAATAAAGATTCAACGAACTCTCGAAAATATGCAGAATTCTTCGATCGTCGTATACAAGTGGTTAATTATGCTTGAATAATTTCAGAGAGCTACCATTGACTTCGACTGTTTTATGCTTCAGGCTTTTCTTATACTTTTCTAGTAATCAATTATCTTGTCTTCCTCGTGGCTTAGCCTTGCCCAACTCTCATTTTTCTTCTGCCTCTTCTTTTTATTCTCATTCTCTCCGCACCGTTGTCATTGTCAGACAGCTTTTTCTCGCCTAAGCACAACCCCGAAATTTTGTCTTCTGACGTTTTCTCGACGAAAATCGGTACGCGAAATACACATAGCACATTTTAACTTTACCTTTTGACTCTGAGCTCGGTTCTTGACAGAAGCGAATAGATGGAACGGTTCGCTGTTATTCCACTCGCAGACAGGACCTCAGTTCCCTTAGGGAATCTATAAAAGTCAATCTTTCTAGTCTGGTATTCATCATATTATACCATAATTCATAGAATATAAGAGACGAGAAGAGAAGAGAAGAGAAAAATGTTGATTCATTTATTTGTCTCGTGCGAGTAAATTAACGAAGGGGAATTTTTCTGTTGCAGATTAATCGTATGACCTGCAAGGATTAGAAGCTGATCTGTAATTCCGCTATTATAATTATCTACGTAAAATTGTGCCAAGGAAAAAAAATAAAAAGAAATAAAGAGCTGTAGGTAATAATTGAAAAATCGTTTCCCCCGTTTAAAAAAGTGTTAAGGTATTATAGACAATGTTTGAGAGCAACTAAAGAACTTTGAGATTTTATCAGCCAATATAATATCTCACAGTTGCTTCTGTAAGTACTGAAATACGAAAACTTATTGTGTTCTGTGTTCCACCAACTCTATAATAAATATGAAGCAATCTTATAGATTAGTAAAGATGTAGGTAATTCCTATATTTAATTGACGTTCGAAATATCGCGGGAACTTTTACATACTGTGTTCCTAAGAATTTTCTCGAATTCATCTATATAAAACGGATAAGTGAAGACGTGTAGTTATATACATATATTATTATTATAGTATGGTAAAAATTAAATGTAATCGGATCGATACGCTTTAATACAGTATTAACTCGTCTATCTCATATATACTTAGTTCTTAACAGACAGTTCCATGTTATTCGACATTAACAAAGTCGGAAGCTTGCAGTGATTAAATCCGAATTATGATTACATCTACAGCTGAGTTTGAAAACTTTATAATGACGAAATCCCAATTAGCATTAGCGACTAAAAATTCGTCAAGCAAAATCCCAGTCTCATCATTTTCATATATGATAAATAATTGGCACAAAAATTGTGATAGTTTTAATTTATTGCATCTTTGATTGAATTCTTTTCATACCGCCTATATTATACATATATATTATATAGCTATATCTCTCTATGATTGTTATACTCCATTTTTATATTTTCGTAAGCTATTTATCCCTTATTTGATAGATCTTTTATAATTGGAACCATATCCTCGATCATGGCGAGTCGGAAAATATTTCTTGTCATTTTATCCTCCGAAAGATTGAGCGATCTGATCGAGAGATTAATGATGTCAAGTGTCGATCGACGTTGAATAAAGAAAACGATCGCACGATATTCATGTTCTCTTAAAAAATGTATAAATCAATTAGAAAAGTATAACCGGTATCTGATGAAAGAGCGTAATAATATACATAACGTAGATTAGATAGTAACGTAGGACTTTAGACGCAAATTGATGTTTCTACCACTCCTAATTCTACACTAATTTTAAGATGAAATTATAAATTTATGTGTATTATAGAGGTGTTATACATACATGAATAATTATGGTGCAGGCAATCTCCTAGTGAGATTATTAATTGTTATTGATCGATAATTAATTTACCATCTAGTTTATCGTGTGAACATTAAATTGTAACTAAGATATTGGTGGAGCCAATAATTATTGCCAAAAATTGTGGACCAATCTTAGATCTACTGGTCAATATAAATATTATATCTACTATAAAAAAAAAAAAAAAAAAAAAACTTTCGTGTAACATATTATCTAAGTTCGACAGGTTTGTTATATAAAATTTATAAACAACGTTTATGTAGCTATAGTAGAACCGTACGATAAACTTATTCTGTTGTATAGACTCAATACAACTAATATGATAAGTTGAATAAATCACATGGAATGAAGAACAAAAGTACATATTTTTTAGTAGTTAACGACGTCAGTTTATTGGAAATTAAATTCACTTATTCTTTTACACTAAACTTTTGGCAATTAGGTATATGTTTCGTTTATGACTCAAATAGGCTTTTAAAACTTGATAATATGTGTACCTAGAAATGATATTAATTAATGTACTAGTGAAAGTATTAGTTGTAAATAAATTTAAAACAATAAACTAATTAGAGAATTGTCACGTCGCAGAATAGTGTAAAATTTCAAATCCACTATTATGAGATGGAATAAAGATGAGATGAAAAATCGTCAATTTAATTCATACTGTATTGTATTATGATAGTTGCGTCGTTACTTTCCACGACCAGTTCATCTATTAGCTATCACAGACTTTAATCCAATTATATGTAATTATGAATATGAAATCGAGTTTATTTTCACTTACAACTCCTAATATACCTATTATATATTCATTAAATTTGATCGGTATCTTAATTGCTTTCTAGTTAGTTCCTTGCTAATTTCAAAGGGCTCCCTTTAAGTGTTACTCTCCGAAGACTGGGGAAACCAGAGTGATCCTAAAGGGGTTTGTCGCAGTCCTCGACGATATTTGAATTTGAATTCGAATTCTCATTCACGTACGTTTGTGCGGGAGGTGAAACACTGCAGAGAGACAGACGAGGTAAGCCGGCAATTTATACGAGATAAAGAATAGGCTTAACCGAAATTAGCTTCCATCTATATCGATCCTGATTACCTTTCGATTCAAGGCCTAGATATTGTAATACGATAAAAAAGCACGACGCGGTAATAAATCTGCCCGATTCCAAAAAAGCCGGAAAAAAATTACTTGATATTCAAACGAGGACTGTGAAGAAATAATATCTGCGAATAGGGAAAGTAGTACGTTTTCGTAAAAGCATTCGGCGATATTGGTTTCCTGTTCCTTTTCATTGACTTCATATTTGCCTTACTCACAGACTTTTTCACTCTGCCCTTTATATGGAGATATCTACATCGAGCGAACGTCTTAAATCTGTATAGATTTTTCTTTTCCCCATCGTCGATTCGAAATCTCAATCAAATGCGTATAGTATAGCTCTGATATTTTCCCTTTGTACGTAGTATCGGAAAACTTCGAGTTTCACTTCATTTCGTATTTTATTATTGATGAAGTAAAATCAGTTACGGTCGGACGTGCGAAAATCTGAAAACATCTTATATCTGCCTGATGTATTTAGATAACAATTCTCAGTAATCTATTCTACAGTATCTATTGGAGGGCTACATTTTTGTAAATCCCAGCTGCGAAGCAAATAGACTTCAAAATTTCACTTCGCCTTTGCATATATTTGTTTAAATATGTATACCCATACATATGTATTATGTATATATCCACAAACCTTAAGGCAAAGTGGTATTCCGCGTTAAACTTTCCCACACACTATGCTAAGCGATATTGATCTTTTACTTTTGTGATAAATTCAATGTTTGACAGAATCCCGAACGACTCGATTCCACGAAAACACACTTTTTCGCATTTTTGCGCTAAGATAATAAATAGATAAGTGAATAATTATATCTACGACATAACATTCGACTGCTATACTGTTGTGCTTATTTGCTTTGGAATTTACGGGAAGATTTCTTCCGGGCTTGTTCGTCTTCTAAGGAAATAAGCCCTTCGTGAGATTACTACCCTCAACTCAAGGGTTGTTTGAGGTCCGTACGGCTGAATGTGAACAGAGGAAGACATGAGGAGACCTACCCCACAGCTGTGTCCCCGAGGATTCTGGTGTATTCCTGGAGTGAAAAGAATTCAACAAAAATCATTTCGTCCTGTAACGAAGAATGATGTTGAACTGTATATAGGTATATGTGCACGAAAATCTGATTTTCAAAACTCATTTTCTGATGAGATGCACAGCGATGAGAAAAAAGAAAGAACTTTTTTAATGGCAAAGATATAACCGAGAAGCGAATTCTGTCGCTGACTAAGCATATACGTATAGACCTCCGCGTTTGAGCGTGAAAGATATGAAAATGTGAAAATAAGAAAATGTGAAAATGAGAAAATGGTAGAATAATGAAAGACTTCTGAGCATCGATGGACCCTTCATTCAGAATTCTCTTCCGATCGATTGTTTCGAATACCATGGTACTACATGCGAGCTCGTTGAAATTTGTTGAAAAGTAACTGACGTCATCGCTATTTAATCACAGGATATAAATTAAGATAACCGAAACCCCCTAAATTTAACTGCGCAAATGCGCACGATCGATTGAACGACCGTAAAATTTTCACTGGGGTAATTAGGTTCTTGAATCTCGTTCAATCGATCGTTGGCCAATAACCTAGAGAGAGAAAACTCTCCCAGTTTTTACTTAGCTTACGAAAGACGATAATCATGAGTATTTGCCTCGCTCGACAGACTCACGATAATAAACTAAACTCTGTAGTACCAGAAAGTTGACTGGAATAATTAAATAAAGAGGGTTTTAATTCCGTTAATCGAAATCCTGACTTGAATTTTACGAATGAAGATAAATGTTTGATCAAATTTAGCCAGAATTTCTATTGTGTGTTCAGAATATAGAATTTGGAAACGTTGTTGGATCCCTTTCAGTCCAAAACTCACAGCAGAAATTTACTCAACTAACTTGGTAGGTTCTGGCTTGTTCGGGGAACGGAACTCTACGCATAAGGGATAATAGCAAATGGGTGGAGAAATAGTCGCTCGCTGACAGGTACCAGGCAAAACCCTTACCGATTTAATTCTCACGCTGTGAATTGACCCGGAGAAGTTTACCCCGAAAAGTTTTGCGGGACCCAAGTCATAGAAAACAGTTCTACCTAATTCAGAAAGGGAAAATCTCGACATGGTTTCAAAAGGGTGTGCGTGATCTCGATTCGAAATTCAAACAGCGTCGATTTCTTACTTCTATTTCGGATTCCTTTCAAGTTTAAATTCATATTCGTTACGATTGAGAGTTTGTAATTATTCAGAGGTGGATAACAGGCGAGCGAATAAAGATATATTCATTTCACGCTTGGAATAAAGTCCAGCTTTTATTCGAAACGAGATGCGAGCTACGGGCTGAAATACTCCGTTTGAAAACGTGATTGAAATTTCATGCCTACACGCTCCTCGTTACGATAGTACCGCGGATATTATCCCCCGCGGCTTAAACTCACGTCCAGTTTTTTCGGCTCTCAGATCCTCTCGAAATCCCTCCTTTCTTCGAAATTCTTTTCCTTTGAAATATATTGAAGCAGAAAAATGATAAAATACTAGACCGAAACGTACCCTTAAAGTTCCAGATAATTCATAATCTTTATTCATATCTCAATCTGTTGATCGAAAAGAAGACTAAAGATTTATATGCTGGTACAACGAAAATCACTGTCCATAATTTCGATATATACCCTTGCCTTCGTAATAAATTTGATAATTAGATCTCCGATTCGGTTATTGAAAATGAAATTTTCAGATCTTCTACCAATAATGAAGTCTGGATAGGACCACCTAACGCGATTTCCATTCAATTTATCTTTGCAATAGGTCTAGATTATTTTTCTTTTTCCTTCCATTTTCGTTCACGAGCAATTTATATAAGTGCTTCACGTTTATCAAACGATCCTTGCCTGGCTGAAGCCCCCATTTACCATCTACTTGACGGAAAAGTGTGAAATATCACGCGTCTATCCCCTTTTACTTTTGGTGGTAAAAAAACTGGCCAGGTGAAGAAGATACAATCGAGAGATTCCTAAACGTGTAAGAAATTCTTTGATCACATGTATATAGGTGTACGACGATAAGTATGTTCGAAGTAAACCGAATTCTGATATTATCGCAGACTACACCGTCCCTCGAGATTTTTTTTGCCATAACTATCGTACCTGAAGAAACAACCCTATCGCATAATCACAGGAAGCGCATATTTATTGACAGTTGTTCCTTTTTTATCATCATCTAGGCACTTGCGTGCATTGCAAAGATATAAGTTTAACACATCTCTTCCCCAAGGTGTATTCCGAAACAAATAACTACCTGAATGGGTATAGAAATAGCTAAGCTAACGAACTCCTCAGGAATCCTGAGGACTCCTACCTTACCACCAAATTAGTTTGGGAAGGTAGAAACTTTCCGGTGATCAGCTCAAATACGTGCTTCGATAAAGGACTATGAGATACAAGGCAGACCTCCCCATTCAACCGGTAAATAAATCTATACATGGCTGTAACAGTACGAGGCCTTCGTTTATACGAGATCACATCCGGCCGATTTATTTAGCTAGAACTTATCCCAGTACCTACGTTTCAAAAATTGAGGAAAAATATATAAAAAAGGGTTGAGACCGGGTGCAATGTCATTTGCTATAAGAAGTATAAGTGAGAACTTTGCTCTCGGATAATTTTAGTCCTCGAGCTTTTATACCTATCTATCCACCTATATAATTTAAATAAACGCAGGTAATATCGGACTCAGTTTTCAAGCCAAGTGCTTTTCATTTGCGACTCGACTTACATCAGTAAGCTGAGCTTTATACGCTGTGATGTGACGTGCTTCGCGTTTTAAGTCCGAACCATGTCCGGTGAAAGCTTTCGAACTACGCTGCAGGCTGGTTTTATCGTACCTTTCAACTACCTGGGTGGTCGGAAAACGTGTTTGCAGAGACGTTTTACCACGTAGGGTATAATGGGGCTCGTTTCTGATCATGGAAATTACACGTTCGTTTCACATTATTAGATGTTGTTCTCGAAATAAGATCGAATAAACAATCTCTCTTTAGAAATTGCTTCTCAAAAACATGAACCAACAATTTTTGGTATATTTTTTCTCACAACCGGCAAGGGTGAACACAATTTATACCGAGTTATTATTTGACGAGCTTTCGAGGCAGCAACTCGACCCGTTCTTTCATTTTTCATTTTTTCTTATTTTTTATCATTCGCGTGTGGGTGGAGTGACGAGGTTCTGTGTCGCGAACATCCCCGAAGGTAAGAAAATAAGAGAAAAATAGAAAAATGAAAGCTCAAGTCGAGTCGCGAGTAATCCACGACGCGCAATATTTTTAACGCTCCTTTACGATTGCCTGTCATCACGTTGAGTGGTGGAATCCTCGGAAATTAGCCACTTATCTGAAAACTGTGCAATTTTCTGCCTGATGTATGTGGAAGAGCGGTGAATATGGAGGAATGAAAGAAAAAATTGACATTAACATCTACAAGACGTGCAGGTGCACAAATGCCAGAGAGATAAAAGAGCATTTTTTCATCCAAATGGACAAAATCTGGCCATCAAATGTGCTTCAGGGTTGATGGCTATTTGATTCAATGAAATTAAAATTCTTCCGAAAAAAGTGGCTTTCGATTTTTGTAGAAATTGACGCTATTAACTTAAACGCTGTTTATTCGAATCAAACACTTTGCCGTAATCGATTCGTTCGATTAAACACATTGTACTAATTCAACAAATCCTGTCTCTCTTTCTCTCTCTCTCCCTCTCTCTGTGACTAAGCTATAGCCATGCAGGGTTATTCATGCTTGATATCTCAGCCCTTCTGGCCGAGTGCGTTTTGCGTTTAAGAATGTTGTCTTCAAGGTTTTATTTTTATTGGTAAAATATAGAATTTTCAGCCGATATAAAGATGCAGGAAAACGATAAGCTCCCGTCTCAGTTCTTACAGAATTGAGCTTTATGGGATTTATCAAGGAAATTGAGCCTCCTGTGAATCGTGGCTTCAAATATTCAAATCCTCACCATATATTTTTTGTTTTCACCCAGTTCTGGATTTATGAATGTCATTTGACGCGTGAAATTGGATATTTCCGATCTGGAAAGTCAAATATATATTCGCTTACGTTCTATCGGAATACGCGTCGAAGCAGATAAACGGGTGGCAGTATTTAAATACAAATGAAAAAGGTGAACACACAGAGATTAAATATCGTGACGGAATTCTCCGATTCGATAATGGTGAAAAAACATAATCAAAAACCAACATACGACGTGCATGCGTTTTCCGGAAGTCTTTGATTTCAATTTCAGATCAGGATCTCATCATTATTCTACGAAGAAAGAAAATTCATCTCAGTTTTGTTTTTCTTTCATTTATTGAAATTGTGATTTCTGTTTGGAGCCAGGATTGTAAAGAAACAGTATTTTCAGGTCTAAATAAAAGAGGTGAGGTGAGATAAAATATGATTTTTTTCGGCATAAAAAGATCCTAAACCCTCAGGCCCTCGCGGGATGGATAGATTGTTATCTTGACCGACGCGTCGTAACGCTAAAAAATCTCTAAGGATTTTCCAGAGGGTTCATTCCATCGATGGCTAGCCATGCACTACGGCACCATCGAAAAGGTTCTTCTATCCTCTTCAATCTCAAGATCGATGCGATCCCGGATATCTATTTTTCCGCAATTTTATAAGCAGATTTTCGCGACCGCTTAGCAGAAACTTGGCGATCTTTCCTCTCTCCATCATGAAGATCCTGCAGGGTCACAAAACACACGGTTAGGTATTTCCTTTGGCAATTTCGTCAATTTTCAGGAATATTTCAGCCCTAAGTTTGTTTTGTCTTTTCATATATTTAATATGAAAGAGTCGTGATTTAGGACTGTATGAAATTTTCCGGAAATTCCTTTGAAGTTCGTACATCTTGCTTCAAATCGTGTTCCAGATGTTCTAATTTTATTACTGACATTTTTCTACTCGAACGTCTTTCCGGAGGAGAAAGTACGAGGGTTGGGGTCAAATTTCAACAACTATAAGTATCAAAGGAGTTTTTTGATGACGATATTGTTTCCAGATGCTCGCGTCTTGTTCGAAACAACAAAGCGTATATCACGTTCTTCACTTTCCGTCTTCCGCAGTCTTTCGGAGTTTTTTAAATCTCAATGTCCAATTAGCAGAATAATTAGCATGGCGTGTGTTTTTGGGAAGGAAATGTCAGTTCAATTAATATTTACCCTTAATTAAAAAATTACATCACCAAAGCTCGGAACATTAATTAGTTGACAATTTCTGTTGCGGTTCGCGTATCTTTCGATAAATGTGAAATTTCCGATAATATTTCCGCGTTTAACAGGAATACTATTTCCTAATTGAATACGCGCCCCAGATTTTTTTTGAGGCTGATTATGCCGCGTGCTTAACCAGCTTTCCGAAGAAAAAGAACAAAAACAAAAATTATGAATTGGATTGTTTAAACTTGGTTCGTCTTGTCTGTTAAATTCACTATTGTGAAAAAAAACAAAGAACAACCTGTAGACGACCTGTGAAAAAAGCTCGAGAACTCGATAATTACCTTACCAATGATGCAAGTTTTAAATTGAAAAGCTCTGAAGGTAAATATCGGCAAGATGCAGCTTTAGTAAGTATTGTTTTATTCCAAGTCGAGCTTTTGGGAGCGACATAAAATAGGGGACACCTTTTTTGGCAAAAGCTCGCGCAGTTCTCTGTCTTACCAAGCTTCGCTCTTGCAAGCTCTGCGAAGATAACTCTGAACCTTTGGTGGTAACCGTGGGATATTTACTGCTCAAGCTCTTCTGATGATACAGTTACTTGAGCTTCGAGCACTTGAGTGCATGGTAACCTCAGCTTTTCTCACGAGAATCAAGAAAGAAAAAAAAAAAAAAAATCTGGAATAAAGTTTCATACAAAGTTTTACAATCAGGAATATAATATGGCGGAAAAATACATTAGGACTCGAAAGAAAATGGAAGTAAAAGATTTGAAAATATTTTTCATTTTTCATACGGATGATGAAATATTCTCGATATGAAAAATGATAGAAAAATCCACATCGCTTAAAACTTCCGATTCATGATCCTTAAAGATAAATTTTTATCAACTTCCATGCTTCTTCTATTGAAATGGAGGAATTGCGCTATTTTTGGAGTCGTAAATTCTTGGCAAAAATGATCACATCCGGGCAGCTAGGTGCAGAGAGATAAACTTCCGTCCTGCAATACAGCAAAATCCATCGATATGTGGAAGGAATCCCTGAGGGATTTCCTGCAGCTCACTAGGCAGTTTTAATGCTCGGAAAAGTTCAATACGTAAGTCCTCTGGTTTACAAAAATGGGTACAGCTAATAAAAGTACATCCAGTTGACAGCCGACATTCATTTTGGCATTATTCTAAACTCATGTACATTGCGAGTAGCCCTTATTGAAATTCTACATATAATAGAATATTCCCTAGCGACGTTGGAATATTAATATTACAGGTTTAAATATTTTGGTAGCCGAGTTGGAAATTACCGGTGAGTTTGAGGGACGTCGGGTGACGTTTGTCCCGTGAATTTGTCAGAAAGCAAAACGTGGGTGTCCCACGAAGGCTGAATAATCTAAAAGGTGGATAATTTTGCCACTGGGAGAGACACGCACGCGAATTTAACCACCGCGAAATATACTTCTTCCGGGACAATCGTGCCCTTTGGCAGTATACCTACCTACCTGACGTTGAAAACAGGTCGATATTTTCTGGGCTGATTTACCTTTGTCCTTATACAGGAAAAGTAACAAAGGATCAAAAGTATATAGCGGAGAAAAATATCCTTTTAAATATATTACAAAGGAGCTACTAGCCTGTTGCTTTGTTGCTGTAAAATTCATCAGAAGATTAAACCACCCACACAGTAGGCAAACGATCATTTCATTCGAAATCAATTCCTATTTTCTATTCAGAAAATTATATCAGAATGAGTGTAATCAATATTTTGAAATTTTATGAACAATGCGAACTATTTATGCAATCAAGACATTTTTAATTGCAAATACTCTGCGCACCTTTGGTACAGAGAATCTGGAGTGTCTATTCGTTATCCAGAATGGTAGATAACTGTGTGATATCCACAGCAGCTATGGAACATATGTCGACCCTACGATATATAGGTATACCGCATTTGCTCCGTTCTAGCGGCAAGCAATTTGAATGAAAACCGCAGTACTGTCTGTCGCATAAAACACCTCGTACCATGACAGGAAATCCAGACGATATATTCTTCTCGTATATTTTTGCTATTATATAGAACCGAGTTTTTTCTTTTATTTATAAACACTTCCTCTCGCTTGGTAAGTAGAAACTAGAATACTATCTCCTCATTATTATTCGTTGAAATTTCCATGATTCATTCTATTCTTGAATCTGTTCTTTTCTTTCCCATTGCAGTCATCCAGTCTAAATAAAGTAGCAATAATTTTACTTCGGTTGTGATCAATTTTGTTAAAAATTTCAAACAACGATATTTTTAGGAATAAAACCACGCAACTCTTATTTCCAGCAGGAATTTCTCCACCCTGTTAGAGCAACAAGAAACTGGGAGTTCAACCATCCCCTGCGGGGGTCAGCCACGGAACGTCACTTGCGCATGTAGCTATTCCCAGAGGTTTTGACTTCGTGCAGTCTTGAATGCAGAATAAAAAACGATGAAAAAAAACTTGGGAAAAAAATACACTCCAAGATGATTTTGTAATGTTGTTTCTTCAGGGGTACGAGAACACCTGTCAGATCCGTCATAAATTCCTCTTTCGAGTTCACCGACTTCATAGTTCACAGGTCGAAAGTTATACGACTCTTCGGGGAGTTAGGGTGGCTTTTAGTACCTTGGTAATATTTCGCAATTCACGGTATCTACTAGTCAAAAATTTACATGATCGAAGATCTATTCGATCATTTTTAAATTCCCGTATCTCGGTTTGCAGAGAAAAAAGGAAGTACAATTTTTTTAAAAAATACAATTTCTCAACGCTTGTGGCAGATCGAAATAATATGGTAGACGTACTTATCTCTTCACGGTTCGTTCTCCGATTTCATACCTGCAATTCACAAAGCTCTCGGTTTCTACTTTGGCTGTGACACTCAGTCGCTTTACTGATATTTCTCTCCCTATATGCTATTCGTATATATTTATAAAATGTTTGAAAATTCAAAGCCCCGGATCAATCACTAAAAGCTTTCATTTTATTCTCAGACTGTAACTTTGCCTATAATTCTATTCGCGTATACCTAGTAGGTATATGGTACGATTCGATATACTAGACTGGATCGAATAAAACGAGGGCGAAACTTTCGGTTGATTAATTGCATTCTCGTGTACATGTACTCGCGCCGTCACCATCAGTAATCGAAGTAAACGAGGTTTCTCACTGGAGCTTTTCGCCGAATGAATCAACCTGTGAACTGAATCCTATTGGATTTCCAACGCTTCCGCAAATCAGACATCCGAGCGTAATCCGAAATAATCGTGTTTCGCACAACCTACTTTATTCATATTTTTTTCACCAATAGGTAGATATAGTATTTACATAGTTTATCGAGAAAAAATAGTTCGTATTCACATACACATATCCTGTTTATGTTTATGTATCTAACACCTACGGAAACGACGACTCGTATGTAATACATAGACAGGAGTTTAAATAATGCATAAGTTTAGCAAGGGATGTGTAGGGGCTAAAATAACATTGGCAGGGGAGAACGGAAGTTCGCATTAGGTTCCACCACCGCCACAGGAACCAATCTCTCCCTAACTTTCTTCGAACGTTGTGTATATATCTGCTTACAGGTATACAGATGTGTATACTCGTGTATAAGTCTTCGTATATACATAGGAAGAAACTATCTCTATCCAAGGAAATAGAATGTTGAACACAACAGTTGTGATAGAAACAGTTGGGATAGAAATGGAATTAAAGCCGTTAAGGGAGGCAGGCCAGTTGGGCGCAAGAGATTAATTTTTCAGCATGTCTAATGCCGAGGAACTTGTCCATTAGCAACGTTAAGCTCCATTCAAGTGGAGCCTATATATGTTCTGTGCTCGTACGTTTCTCGTTAACGATGTTAATTCCAATCTCTAGACGACGGAAGCTTCGTGCATCCCCTACGAACGGCTTATTTATAAATGACTATATAGGTGTAGGTATTATCTATATGCCGTATGTTAGATAGAAACAGATTAATGTACGCCTAGGTGTAATCTAAATAAGGACAGAATTATTTGTACACGCGGTCAATGATAGGCAACGATGATTTCAGCCATACGTCCAACCAATCTTTAGGGTCTTAACGAGTTCCTTCGAAACTACAGAGGGCGACCAAATTGTGATTAACAACTTACCAGATGTAACAAACTGGGATTAAGTGGAATTAGATTTTACGGGGTGAGGTCAGCCCAGATCTGCCCCTAGTTTACCCAACCAAGTTGCGCCTGGGTCAGTGAATTTATTTATTCATTTACTAACACTGCGGGGTATGATTGTAATCACAAACATTGATTGGTGATTGAAAGGGCGAATTCGAGTCAACAACTTCACATCATTTAGTAAAATGTCCTGCAGTAGGCGCATAGCTATAGATGATACAGAATCATTTTTTTTTCAAAATCACATTGATACACCTTTCCGCAAAAAATTTGTCTTTCCCTTTTTTTTTTCAATGTGGAAAGGTACGATCGAAGGCGTGTTACTCGTGTCGAAAAATTCTATTCAATCTTATCTTGGTTCAGAAAAATATTTTTCACTCAAGAGTAGGTACACGTATGCCACCGAATGACGCGAACCGCAAAAGCACAATGCTTTTTTGGTCGGGATGTATAAGATGAAATTTTATACTCGTGTTGAGAGCCACATCTGTCGTGGGAGATTTCCTTCTTACGATATAACACGACAACGTTGACTTCTGGTATCCGGGACTAAAATCAAGTGAAATTTTGCTAGAAATTAATTATTCAGCAGGATATCTTTTGCGAATTCATGAGTCCGATTTTTCACAAATTATTAATACGGGGAAATAAGAAGAACGCGTTTTTTTTCGCTCTTCTTACAATTTGTTAACTTCCGTTTCCTCGTCATTATCAGACGACAGAAGCTGCCCCGAGTTCATCAAGCTGTGTTTTCTCCGGAATAAATTTAGATGGCATTATACTGCTCGTCTTAAATCAAACAAAATTTAATTGATAATCATCTTCAATATTGTTATCTGCCGCTGGTGCTGCAGCGCTAAGGCATCATTTAATATGAACATAATATTGCCTCCTGATCCGATCGTAAGGGCTCAGCAGTAGAAGGGGTCGAGCGGGAGACTAGAGAGCAAGCAGATACGTTATGGGAATTAATATATTGATCCAGAACCTGGGAATCTGTAGCCAATAAGTTTCTTTACATTTTTTTTTTAAGTAAAACCCTAATTTATTTTTTAATCAGATGAACGAATGTTTCAATCGATGAAAAAGAATTTCTGTACAGCTTTTACTCGCTTTTTAAATTTGTCGATTTACGTGAATAGCTCGAGCAGCAGTTAGGTAATTAATGGTAGAAGTCTGAATATTTATATATCGTTAAATACTGAAATCAGAATATTTTCTTTTGGAGAACAAAAATCAATGTAGTCGAATCGTGCGTATGAGTTACCAGCGTCTATTTTCCAGGCTGTTTAGAGCCATGTAAAAAAAGTTTCAAACCCCAAGGGTAAAAAATTTTCAGAATTTTTTCACTCTAATAGAAAAGAAATTATCTAGGTAATAGATAAAAACGTAAATTAAATTCAGGCTGTTTTTTGTGGGGTATAACTCTTCGTTTACGTCATGAAAGTTATTAATCACCTTTCTTTGCTCGACGAATGATATAATAATTAGGCGAGTAAAAACGGTTTATTGATTAAAAGTTGAGGAAAAAACTACAGTTAAAAATATCAATTAACCACCAGAATATTTTTCCGCTGTTTGAAGTATCCACTCTAATTTCTCAAACGGTTTATTCGAACCGTCTAATAGGTAGAAACTTCTGAATGATCTGGTTAGCTAAGTTAAAAGTGAATTCTTCAAATTCTGTTCGGTGTAATGCGAGTGAAGCTGTGTCAATTCAGCGATTGACCAGATAGATTCCTGCCAATTTGCTGAAGCATCTATATTATGGAGGTCAACATGTCTGCACCTCGGAGAATAAGTTTATTGGCAAGGAGATTGACATAGTTGTTCCATCTCGACAATAGACCGCGAGGCCGCTAATAATTCAGGTCGATTTAGTCGCCAGCGATCATTTTTTTTCCAATCTATATTAACGACGTAAATTAGTAACGCAATTAGACCCTGGCTAATTATTTTATTATTTTATTATTTTTGAAATAAATCCGAGGAGTTTACCTCCGCTTGACACTCCAGGGCTACGCGAAGAACGACGGCTACGACTAAAAGGTTCATTATCGTGGATCAAAAAGTGGGGTTCATTCTTTCGCTGTTTTCTCGTCCTTTTCTCGTTCTAGCGGCCCTTGATCGATCCTTCGGCTGTTTACCGTCAGATAAATCACGTCGATGATTTCAGTGTTCTCGGTGTTTGCGGTATCGCACTTAATGGACCACAGCGTAGACTCCGCGCGTTCGGTGTTTAATGTATGGTCACTGGGTCATGATTGAGATTATGAAATAAAGGCGATAAAACCAATCGCTAATAGAAACGCGTGGATAAACCAGTGAGAAAATGATAATTATCCAAGCTTTGTTTTAATCAATTAATAATTAGGTACTCGCCAACCTCGACAGTTCGATTATTTTCATATCGGTCATTTATCTTCCTGCTAATTATAATCGAGTTTATAATTATACATACATTATTTGACAGTGCAGGCTATAGAATGAAAAATAAAGATCTTAACGGATTCATTAAAATTCATTAAAATTACAATCAATCATTCATTTTGACAAACAACGAGCACGTACCTACAACCTACTTACATTATAGACCCGACCTTGAAATATTGCTGTTTGCAAAAATCTCTGTCCCCGAATTGTCTGGCTTTGGTTTTTTATGAGAAAAAAATAGAATAATTTAATCAATCGATTTTCATTACCCACTTCGCATGCGTTTATAAAACGTCCAAGTTTAAATTTATTTTAAAGGTATAGTACATGGTTTGGGTATCGTCATAGGAATCTCAAAGTCCTCTTGAGGCATCTTCTCTTCCCTCATAGGTGTAATACGACTCACAGGTTTCCTCCACTTCCTCCAACCGTTTTTGACTGAATAATTTCAGATGCCAGAGACATCGTGGCAATTTCTTATTTTTGGCTGAATAATCGTTTCGAAAAATCCTCCCTCCCCGTTAGATTAAAATTAGTAAGGTTTTCATTTAATGGGTAAAATTTCTGTCTCTTGATCTCACTGTAATGGTCCAGGCAGCGGCAGACAAGCAGGCAAGCAGGCAGGTGCGCTATGGGAGTTAATATTGATCCAGAACCCGGGAACCTGGGTTCGAACCACGCCTCACCTGTGGTTACCTTACCATTTCATCTGACTATCATCGGGGAAAATTTTCAATCGAATATAATAATAATTGTTAAAAAAAACTTTGTCGACTTGAGTCCGTCCTTTTTTCAACGTCAACATTTTCTG
Organism: Tenthredo livida; assembly: GCA_963992785.1. Taxonomy (NCBI): domain Eukaryota; kingdom Metazoa; phylum Arthropoda; class Insecta; order Hymenoptera; family Tenthredinidae; genus Tenthredo; species Tenthredo livida. The sequence continues at coordinate 11,834,444 of OZ023073.1, forward strand.
CCCATCATTTTTTCACTGCAAAAATTACAATGACTTTTTGTTTCCGTGCATAAAATTTCGCGCCCTTCTCATCCTAACTATTCGTCATTTAACCAGATGTGTACAATCTGTGTGCCGAAGTCATATCTCAAGTTTTTTAACATTAGAATGAATTGCTCGTACGGCAAAGGGTGAATGAAAAATTATGATTATTATTACAGGTAGACATTTTACAAATTAAAGCTTAATTGCTGTAGATTACAACGTTGATTAATTGTAAGAGACCTGACGCGAGGGAACACTGCCAATTAATTAAGACGGTTTTCATTAGCGTCAGCAGCTGCACTCTCCTGATATGTATACATGCATTTACTGGTATACAGCTAGACCAGCAATATCTTGAAATTTTGAAGCTAACTACAAGGGTAGGTTCTGCTATAGTATATATCTGCAGTTAATTCGCCCGAGCCTGTAATGGCTATAAAATTATGAACCAGAAATTACAGTGATAGATTTTGTTCGTTCTTTATTCAATTTTAATTTAACCGTGTATTTTTTATGCCCGTTTAATTACTGGTGTAGAAAACGCGGTTAGCTAGCGGTGGGATAAGTTAATTAGATTTTTCACCGGTGCAGAGATTGACGGTGCCAGTTATCACCGGGTTAAAATTCGCATGGGAAAATTACGCACCTGTCTAGTTCTACCCGAATTGATAACTCTTCAGAAATAAGAGTAGAGAAAAAACTTTGAGCACTCTAGGGATGCAGTGATTTATCACGATCCTTCTCACCCGTATTTTTCCGTGCGAGTTCGATCCCTACGCCCGCGCCGGGGCCCCTTTACTCGGACTTTGGAAGAACCGTGCATGGAATTATCATATACTTGTAGCAGCAACGAATAATGAAGAGATGATGATGATGGCGATTAGAATAACTCAATTTTCTGAAAGGATTTACATGTCTTCTTCTTTTTGCGATTCGTTATAAATTATAATGCATCTTGCATTATTTCATGATTACCACCTTACGTGTCTCTCAGGTTTCCATTATAAAGCACGTGATTATTGTTTAGTAGCTTCCCAAAGAGAAGATACAGTTACTCCGGTTCTCTGATTGCATCGAAAAATGCTTTGGGATATTTTTTTCCGGTTTATTTTTGGCCCGATGAAAAAAAAAAAATGTAATCACTACCCTCCCAGGCTGGAAATATATATGGTTAAATGAAGATAACAAGGTGAATTAAAGTGTGAAATACTATTGTAAAGGGTCAACACTGAGTAAATATCGTTTCGGAATTGAAACCAATTTTATTAGCCTGCAGGGTGTAATGAATAATATAACAGCGTAGCCAGTCCAGAAATTGGAATAAAAATTTATGGGGAAATTGGACGTTTGCCTGGTATACAATGGATACCCAATTTCTTTTTCGAATCGGATGACTGTTTTCTACCTACCGTAAAATATCTTTACTGCAATCATACAAAATCCAATATGCGTATGAAAAGATATAACAAAGAAGAAAAAGGGAAGAGTAAAAATCCGAACGATTTGTGCACTACATCGAATTATGTATGGCATATCGTTAGGTTGAAAGACAAGTTGGATAACACACCTCAGCAAGAGGTCATCGCGCAGATGCAGGCTAATGGAATCTTAAGAAATATCAAAAAAAATTGGGGTGAAAATTTTAAATTGATGGTTGGGGCGGTCAGCACTGTGGTTTACCGCGGAAGGGAGGCTCGCGAAAGCCACCCTCTTCGTCCAACGATGAATTTCTTGTGTAAGTTGCCGCGAACTTTCCGCCTCCAAGGATCTGAGATCGCTAATTGGCTTTTAATAAAGAATCAGAAAACGTACCGGGTGGTCCTTCCGAAGGAAGAGCCCCAAGGTTTCGTCTTATTACCATATTCTTCGTGTTATTTATGTACGTAACGTGCGAATACGTGCATAGCAAATTCAAATTGCGGATTGGAAGGGGGTAGAGGGATAGACAAACAGAGGGCTGGTTTAATACTTGGTGAATCGAGGCACCACTCCGGATCTGGAAGTGGGCCAGCCGATATCGCGCATAGTAGGTAAGCTCTGTTTCCATGGCTTAGCATTTTCAATGATTAAATGCTTCACGTATATACACACATAACGTGGTATTACCACGGAGTGCTGTCTCCTCAGAATTGAAGACGCAGAGTGATTCGTCAGGACAAAACCTGTCACGTAGTCTCGATTTTTCTCAAAAAGAGATCGTTTCGTGTGGCAACAGACTGCGCTAGTCCATTCGGACAGATAATTCGAAACAGAATCGGTTGTGATGTACAGAAAGATAAATTACCACGTCCAATATACAAAGGACTAGCGTTCGCTTGATCACTCGTGCGAAAAATTCACGTTCGAAAATTTCCGGGAAACTGGAAACGTACCATAGACAAAGTCTTTAGGTACTGAATGTATGTTGTTCATATCAACTGTTTTCGGGTTCGGCTTTTCGCTTTGTTCATTCAATTACTTTTGCGGTCATATTGTTTGGGTAGTAATTTTACGGTTGAAACGAGGTGCGTTCAAGAATTGAAATTCAATTTCAAATTTCAACCAATTTTCTGATACAGTTTTCGGTAGTCATTATTTCATTAATGAATTCCAATTTGCAGAATCACTTACCGAATTTTTTTTTACCAGAATATTTAACGTGATTGATTTATCTCCGCCCATGATAAGCACCAAGCTTTATGTCGCGCCTGCCAAACCGTCTGAAATTAACATATGGGCTTCTAGTTCGATAGGTGTACACCATTGAATCAGTCTCTATTCACTGCAGCTTTTTACTGTAACTGAAATTTCTTGTTCAGATTTTTTCAGAGATTTATTCAAACACTCGTAATACATTCTACACAAAAGTTGTGCGCATAATAATTGCAGGTAGGCTCCACCAGGGCAATCGGTCCGGATTCTTATCAACCACTGTAACCTGGAACATGTCGAAATACAAAAAACGGAAATATGAGTGATACCAGAATGCGATTGATTCTGAATATAAATGAACTGAATTTCATTTTATCACCCTCAAGGCCAGCTACAGATCATTTTAATCGCAGATTTCGATCGCTTAATTGTTCACGCATACCTCTTGAACATTGCGGACACATTTACCTTGGCATTCATCCTATCCGCTGCTGAGGGATCAGTGGATATGTTACGTAGATAGTAAGGATAGTAATGATAATAATGATAGTAATGATAGTGTAGATAATTATGATAATAATGATAGTATTGTTAGTAATGATAGTAATGATAGTAACGATAGTGAAGATAGTAATGATAGTATTGATAGTAATGATAATAATGATGGTAAAGATAGTAATGATAATAATGATAGTGAAGATAATAATGAAGTAATGATAGTAATGATAATAATGATAATAATGATAATAATGATAGTAAAGATAGTAATGATAATAATGATAGTGATGATAATAATGATAAAAATGATAATAATGATGATAATGATAATAATGATAGTATTGATAGTATTGATAGTAATGATAATAATGATAATAATGATAGTAATGATGGTAAAGATAGTAATCATAGTAAAGATAGTAATCATAGTAAAGATAATAATGATAATAATGATAGTAATGATAGTAATGATAGTAACGATAGTGAAGATAGTAATGATAGTATTGATAGTAATGATAATAATGATGGTAAAGATAGTAATGATAATAATGATAATAAGGATAGTAATGATAGTAGAGATAGTACTGATAATAATGATAGTGATGATAATAATGATAAAAATGATAATAATGATGATAATGATAATAATGATAGTAATGATGGTAAAGATAGTAATGATAGTTACACCACTGTAGTGCCATCTGTTCCAACACCATTGATGAGGTAATGTATAGCTTGTATAAAGTTTTTTATAGCGTTGGATAGGTTTGTGAATCCGTTCCTATCTGTGCGTTAGATAAATTGGGATTACATAACAAATTTATTTTCCTCCTGATCTCTTTCCTACACGGAGAGAAATTTATAGTAAACGCTTTCATACTGTATCAGAATTTTGATATATCGCGCACTTTTGAGGTCTCGTACTTCACACCACATGGTGGCGTTTATAGCAAGTACTGCAACGATTCTAGTCGACTAAACTATTTGCTGAAACTTGACGAACAGAGTAGATATACGAGGCGAAATTCACGTGGAATGTACGTGCTTAATCAGAATTCTATGCCGAGACGAAAAATCCAAGCATTTTGACCAGGGTACAAATGTTTCAAGGTACCATTTGCGAAAACACAGGCTCTCGCACCTCGTTTGTCGAACAAATTATACTTCGTCACTTGTATGTCTAGAGCGCAAATAAGCACGCAGTTCAAGCAACTTTGAGAAAGCATAAGAAATGGCAAATTGAGGCTATTCGTCTGCTCGTTGATTTGCCTCGCTCTTACCTAAGCCCTGCGATTTTCGCAAATCGTAGATCAGGTGAGGCAAAAACTATCTGGTTGAGGCAGTTTTCTCTTTTTCTGGATCTAAAAGTTTTGTGATGGAAAAAACTGGATTATAATTGCCATAGTACTTACCTATTGATAATTTATTCAATTCCATTCAAAGAGTGATTTATCAGGAGAAAACCTGCCACGTAGTCTGAATTTTTCTAGAGGTGACATGACGGGCTGCGATAGACCATTCGGACAACCAGTTCGAAGCAGTATTAGCCGTGACGTCGTAAATGGAGAAATTACCACGTCTAATAAAAAAAGAGGACTTAGACTCGCCTGATCACTCGTGCGGGAAATTCGCGCTTGAAAATTGCACAGAAATTGGAAACGTATTGGGGATAAAATTTGTATTATAAAATTTTTTTTTTTTTTTTTTTTTTCAGTATTGGCGTTAATTTTACGGTCAACGTGAGGTTCGATGAAGAATTGATCGAACCTGATCGCTGTCCGCAATTTTCGTACCAGAATATAATTAGACGTGATTGATTTATCCCCGGTGTCGATACCCATCAATTTCGATATCACACCTGACGAAGCATTTGACATTAATTAATTAGGACTTGGTATGATGCGTTCACGTAATCAAATCAATGTAAGCTCACTGCGGCTGATTACCGTGACTAAAAATTCATATTCATATTTTCCTTAATACCTATAGGTATTTATTAGAACAGCCATAATGCATTGTAGGTACGGGATACGTGTGGGCAGATAAGTAATACGAGCAGGCTCCACCGGGGAAATCGTTTCTGATCCTCACTAATTACGATAGCCTGGAGCACATCGACATAAAGAAATAAATTATCACTGATATTACAATACGCTTAATTATGAACATAAATAAATTAAACTTCATAATACCACCCCTAAGGACCCTACCGAAATTTCAATAAAAAGACATTTCTCCATTTCAAAACGAGTAAAGAAGGTCTTGTCGAAAAACCCATACTAAGTACTCACATTTTCATCGCAGAGGGTTGAAATTTTTTTTCAATACACCTATCACCCTATTCCAGAAGCTGTAGTACGCATTTTTCGCTCAGACATTTTTAAATGACTTAAAAAATAGGAAAAAATGTTAATTTCTCAAAATTTCATGGGGTTACTCCTCTGAGACCATCTATAGATATTTTTAATCGCAGAATTTAATACTGGGTCAGATTTAGATCGCTGATCAATTTATTGTTCACGTTACCCTCATATGGCATCGCAGACGCGAATCGTTCGGACGACACCTGCTCGCATACGATATATAGGTAAGCACGGGTGAGCACGACGGCAGGAGCGCTGGCTGAGGCGTGGGTGCGGGTGTGGGTGCAAGTACAAGTGCGGGTGCAGGTGTGGGTGTAGGCGGTCTTCCGCTTCTCTCTCCTGCTGACATTGCCGGGAATACAGGCGCCAGTCCGTTCTCAGGTATTGGTGAATCTTCCGAAAACTGATTTAGAGCATCTGCCAGGCCGTCGATCAGTTGGGATAGCATTGTCCATCCAATTTTATCTGAAACGCTTCAAGGCTGGTAGGTTTCAATCAAAAGTCAGAGAATTAATTAGACGATATACTAATCCTGTTAAATTTTTCTCTAATCGTCCTCGTTATTTGCCGAATCTTTAAACTTGACAGGAGCTTTTTGACCATTTCAAGCAGTGCTAGAGCGCCTTGTACAAGCAGCCTCCCGTTTAGCTAGGCTTAGAATTTTCCACAACACCGGCCCGTTGATCTGTGAGATAAATTTTTGAGTAGCCTAAAGTAGCCGTAAAATAAGGAAGGAAATTTGCGAGAAAAAGTCAACTTTTTTTTTCCGGAAATAAATTGTAATGGAGCAAATCGCGTATTAATTTAGAGCAAAAACTTGAGATGAATTTCGCCGGGGATTGAATACAACGAAATGGGGAAATTGAGGAACCGCTTTTTCCCTTCAAATTAGCCCGGTTCTCTTTACTATTTGAATGGGAATAGGGTGGCTCGTTGTTCTTCGGGAGAGAATCGCGTTAGGGTAGAGCTGCGGGAAAACGGGGAAACGGGGAAAAGTTTTACTCCTTTTGTCCGGTTTGCTCCTGTGCCACGGGTCTCAGATTCTCACATTTTCGATTTCGGGTCTATTTTACCTTTACCACATGGCTTCGGCTTCGCACACGATTGTTAGCAATTGTTACGCAAGTCTGTTTTTCCTTTCCTACTCCTCTTTGTCCCGTTCGCTCACATACCAAATGTGTGAATAAATCCACATACGATTATTCACATAAACTGTAACGACTCTCGTCGACGAAACTATTTCCAAAACTTAACGAACATGGTATACGAGACGAAATTCACGTTGGATGTATGCGTACTTAATCAGAATAGCTATACTGTGTTGAAAAGTCGAAAAATGAAAGAATTTTTACTGCTGAATAAATTATTCAACCCACCTAGCCCGAACACCGGTTCCAAGCTCGTTTGTAAAACAAAGTGTACTTCATCACGTGTCTAAAGCGCAAAGCACGTCGTCCAGGCAAGTTTAGTTTGCGAAAGCAAGAAATGGCAAATGGCAGCTATCCATCTGCACGTTGATTTCCTTTTCTTATATCTAGCTACTACCTGAAACTTTTTCAAGTAGATCAGGTGAGGTAACAACTTTCGTCTATCTAATACCTCGGGTGGTTATATCTGTATGGAAATAGCAAAAGAAAATAAAGATCTAATTAAACTGATTATACTGATTTGGGCTCTAAATCCTCTGCGAATTTACGAGCATATTGTGAAGGTACAAGTACTATGGCGTCTGCCGAAAAATAAGTATGATAACACAAAATGAAAATTAATAAATTCATGTTACACGGCAAACTGATTAATTGAAAAACGCTCCATTGAGTGCTAGTGAATATTAATCTCCAGCATCAAATTAAAACGAATCGTTGGACACAGATTATACATAGTATGAATATATTTTACGCGATTGATTTACACGGTGGTTCAGCTCTTGGTGTTCAATAAATCAGCAATGATAACTACAAGGGATTAAGATCGGCTCTTTATAGCTACCCTGTTCAAAATTAGTGTTCGAATTTAGGTCTCAAAGTATTCGAATCGAATCATTTAGTTCTGTAAAACAGAAAATAATGTAGTAGAATTGAATGAGATCTCAGTCTATTTTCCAGGCTGTTTGGAACTTGAAAAGAAGCTTCAAAGAAATAATGAAAAATCTCAAACTCCCAGGGTGTAAAATTTTCATCATTTTTTTCACCTTCAGAAAAGAAACTCGCGAGTACGTGAGAAAAAATAAATAAAAAACAAATAAATAGAGGGTGCTTCTGCGTAGTATAACTCTTCGTTGATGTTGTCGATGTGATTAATTACCTTTTTTGTTTGGCGAATGATAATGGAATAAGAAAAAAATCACTTAATCATCGAGAAGTTTAGTAATCCTGAGGAAATTGGGAGACAACATATACCTAGGTAAAAATAAAAATCATATTCTCCATTTAGTTCAAAATATAGGTACCTTCGAATTTCTGAAACCATTTATTAGAGCTGATTTATACGTTGTTAAATTATTTTTTATCGCATCTGAACAAGAAGGTGAGTTCTACTGGGGCATTAGTTGTTCTTTAACGATCGTTATACCAGCAACATACTAATAACGGTCGAGAAACGAAAGGATCAATTAATTATAAACCGAAAATTCTTCAAGCGGAAAATTCAAAGACTCGATTCAAAGCTCTTAGTTCACTTAGGTATAGGGAAAAATAAGACAAAATAATGGATGATTAATAAAATACAGAGAAATTGAAATTGGCGAATGATCTGCTTGTAAAGGCGACTTGAAGAATGAAACCGAAAAACATAGGAAATTCGGCTGTTTGGATGGAAGATTTGGCGAAATCCAGCTGGAGCAAGAAATAACGCGACTTACCAAAGACTTGCTTGAATTTTTGAAGATTTTTTAACATGAAAGTTTTCACGTCTGATTTAAAGTCTGTCAATGAATACTCTGGGAGGTCGGGTCTATTAGTACCACATTTAGTCTGGTTTGAATTAAGTTTACATCGTTGTTCCTATACTCTCCAGAGTAAGAGGCGGAGAACGTGGGTCTTGTCGTGGCGATGGCGATGGCAGTACGTATTGTACTCTGTGATCTATATAGGAATAGGGGTAATGAGTTATGCGATTAATCCCTAGCTCGTACCTATAACTTTCTCGCCTTGATTCTACGTCCAATAAATTATTTTTGAAATAAATCTGAGGAGTTTACCTCTGGCTTGACACCGGGCTACGCGGAGGACGACGGCTAGGACTAAAAGCATCATTATCGTGGATCAAAAAATGGGTCTTGTTCTTTCGCTGTCTTCTCGCCTCTCACTCACGTTTCTTGATTGATCCCTGGGCTGTTTACCGTCGGATAAATCACGTCTGTGATTTTAGTCTCTTCGGTGTTTGAAGTGTCGCACAATGAACTACAGTGGGTACCTATACGAACCCCGCACGTTCGGTGTTCGATATATCATGATCGCTGGGCCACGGATGAGATTATGAAATGAAAACGATGTAATTAATCGGGACTTATAGAGACAAGCCGATAAACCAATCAGGAAATTAAAATAGGTGAAGGTTTATTTTAATGAATTAGAAATTCGCTAACGTTGATAGTTCGTCATATATCGTCCTGCTGATTATAATCGAGTTTGAACTTCGTAAATTATCCGATAAATGAAAAAATAAAATTATTCCTTGAGAGGATTATAAAAATGGAAATTAGTGCGCTTCGGGTGTCTGACTCTTTCGCTCTTTCGAAAAGAAGTTTGTATAGACGAGTTATGGTTAATTAAATATTGATGGTAATCGATTTTTGAAGACCACCCTACATGTGGGTATAAAATGTGTATACGTGGGATGCGTATCGTCAGGAGACTCAAAGTCCTCTTCAGATAACAGCCTCCATCTCTCGAGGTTTTCCCATAAAACAACCCTTCGGAAAAAAGCGAGGCTTTCAGCACTGTGTAACTTTGTGCTCACGGGCCGAAGAATTTCAGCTTCTTACAGAGTTACTGCAGCTAATTCCCGCAGGATTCGTTCTCGTATTTTTTTTTTATTTTCTCGCCTATATACCGATAGGTATATAGGTAGGACGAGTTGTAAGTGAGATTTGCGTCGTCGTCGACCCCAAAAGTTCAGACTTTTCGTTGCCGTTACTTTATTTATTTCGTTGACATGTCACTGGAGTTTCAGAGTTCGCTGAAACGGAAGAGCGGCAAAAAGGCAGAGGAAGAAGTAAGCCTGGAGAGAAGGGAGAGATAAAGAAGAGCTTTTTTGACCCGTTGAACAAAACTCGAATAACGTTGTCCAGTTCCAACGACCGAGAAAAATTTTGATAAAACTTTAATCGTTATACCTACCTTCATTCACGCATTCCTGAAAATTCTTTCGTTTCAAAAATTACCTTCGTTAGTTACACTTTCGCAACCTTATTCCAAACGTATTTCCGTGCGAAAAACGAAACTGCTTTGAACGTCGGCGTCGCTTCGCTGAAACAGAGGGATAAATTTTTCGAGATCCGAGTTTGTAAAACAAAGTATACTTCGTCACGTTTCAGGAGAGCGAGAAGCTCGCGAGTTTACGAGGGTACGAAGTGGCAAATGGCGACTATGCATTCGTCCGCTGATTTTCTTCTTTGCTTTCAACTTTTCCGTATGGTCAATTTGGATAAAGTAGTAGATCAGCGGAGCCAGAAGTGTCTATTCGATCCTAGGGGGGTCAAACTTGCTCCCCTATTGGGACTTAGAGCTTGGTAAAACTCCGAGGAACACGTTTTACCAAAGATGACTTTTTCGCGGATACGGAGACCCTCTGGACTTCAATGCAACTTTTATTTCACCAACTTCTTAGAGTATCTTTCCTTTCCTAGCAAACCTTTTCACACAAATTCTACTCAATTACCAAAATGTTCAGAACATCAACCCCAGCTTCTCTCATAAATCGAAATTCCCTTTATATCCAAATGATTTTCATTAATTTTTTGTTTTCTTTATCGAATTATCAATTCCTAGCTCGTAGAGCTCAGCTGGATCTGACAATCAATAAATTATTAGATTTATTACCGATCAAATTCCACAGACATATAGTGCAGATTAATTCAAACAACATATTATCTAGTTTCACCATATGCTGCATATGCTGTCCACCTGATGCACTCGACGGAAATGTCAAATACGCGAACATAGATAATCGGTGTACATATACGACAGTCAACAGTGACCTGATATCCACCCTATGTTTCCTGCTGTATAATATACATCAGCAATAAATATTCGCCTCGTACGTTTAGAGAAAAAAAAAGTTATCTGTACATTCAATTACACCCATCGTTACGATTTTAACCCACGACAATATCGCCAAAGAAGGGGTAGCGGCGTGAAATAGTAAGAAAAAAACTTCCCTTCTCGTTAGCCCTTTCCGTTCCTATGAGTAAGCTCAATTATTCGTCATATAGTGCAACCTCTGAATAAGACCGCATAGGGGAATATAATTCCGAGAAATGAGTTACCCCCACCTGTGGTCCAAACTCGCCACGAAAAATTCTCGGCTCAACCTCCAAATAGGACCGCTCGCACTCGATGAATTTCACGTGCGAAGTGTGATAATCTGACATAAATTCCATTGTTCTAAATCCGGTTTTTTAATGTTCGGGACCTGGGAAATCGCGACGCTAGTAAAAACGAAACAAATAACGGAGACATTGACTCGAATTTTTTATACGTTATATAATTCAGGTTGGCACCAGTCTTTCATCTCTTTCTATCCTCCATGATTACATAGAGAAGAAACGAGACAGACGACTGTGGGGTCAACTTCATTATACGAACAGAATCAAACACGCATGGTACCCACTTTTTCCTTCTTGCTGCAGCTATCCATTCATTTCTTCGATTTAATTTCTTTTCTGCTACTGGAAATTCATGAAATTCACACTGTCATTTTTGCTAGTTATTATATTTTTACAATTCATAACACGGCAACTCTGGTTGCTCATTGTATTGTTTTTAACTATTTGAAAAAAAATTCTTAATATACACGTGTATTTGATACGCCAAAACGACAAAATATCCCCCTAAAACGCTTGGAATTATCCGCAGCTTCCGCTGGTATCGCTTCCGCTATCCCCACCATAACTCTGCACGGAGCGAATAGTGCTGATTTTTTTATAGAAGATAAGCCAAAGGTCCAAAAAAAAAAAAAAAAATAGTACTGATTTTGATGTCGTTGTGTAAAATACCCTCGTTAGAGGCCAGACTGTCCGGCGTACGGACGACACTCAGTAGTGAAGTCAGTGTCTGGTCGGCCGTATATCAGAGCCGGTTGGGTTCTCCGTCGTAACGAAGCGCGTACATATACAATACCTACCTAAAGTTAGGTATATCGGATATGTATATTTTGGGGTCGATCTATGTGGTGAATTTTCTCCATCGTAGTTGGATTGAATACCTGTGAAAAAGAGCGTTTAGTAGAGCGTAGATTAAATTTAAATTGCAAAATATGTATATCATCTGTAGTAGCGTCATGTATGTCTCTTTTTTGTACATACATAAAACAGTCAACGTTCGTTTGTTATACATAATTCGTACAATTTATTCTGGAAAGTGATATTTCAAACGTGTTTATCCTTTGTACTGGTAGGGCATACGAAGGTATAAGTTTTCATTCTATTAAAACGTTGGAAATAAAATGTTACACACATATACTATACGTAGTTGTATCTCAACTTTTTATACTTACAAGTTAGAAGGGAGTGAAAAATTCTACTTTCGTACATACTTAGGGATAAATAATTCATCTAGACGTGGCTGGGTGACTCGTGTATACAATCAGCCGGGAAATAGATTCAGATTTTTGTCGTGTAATGGTTTTTCTTCCCCCCCCCCCCCCCCCCCCAAGCTCCGGGTCTTTACGTGTTTCTGACTGCAATTAACATATCGATTTTTCACCAACGTCATCCATATTCAAGCCATTCGAGTACACGTCTTGTTTATCATATATGTACCTAGTATAAAGCATCCCTTCGATAAGAATAGTAACTGTATAAAAGTGCCGGTAACAGTAGCTTTTCTGTTTCTAGAGTGAAAATAAATGGTCGAAGTTTCATCTATACCTTGCTCCGAAGATTGGATAAATAAATACTGCAATAGGTACAACTTAAGTTAGTGAATTTACTCCGTCATTTCTTTTTAGTTCCTATTCATCCATCTGCAAATATTTATTTGTCGATTTCTCGACGCCTCGTTTATCGTTGGCCAAAATTTTCGTCAAATATTTTTTATAAAATATACCTAGATGGATATCGTCGGTTATCTCATCAATGAATTAGCATTTAGATAAGATGCAGCAGGGAAGTACGACCGGTGAATAGGAAGTTGACTTCGTTTTTTGGGATAAGCGGATGGAAATTTTGGTGCTATTTTATTTTCTGTTTTTTTTTGTCTTATCAATTTTCCCGGGCATAAAGTAGACCTTTGAACTCCTGCGAAGTAGAATTTTTAAAGTAAGTTGGTCGGCGTACAGCAAATGGAAAAAAAGAACGTCCGCAATTAAATTTGCAACTTTATTCTACGCACACATCGCACGCGATGGGCTTACCGGCCAGAATTAAAATTTGATGAAAAAATAGGTCGAAGTACGAGTGCAACGAAAGGTAAAAGACGCATTTTACCCGGAGTGGTAATGCTGCTGATCAACTTACGACTGGAGTAGAGGAAAGCGAGTAAAGTGCAGTTGAAAAGTTTCACAAGAGTTTAAAGTTCGAAGAAATCATTCAAGTTCGATAAGCAACTGCTGATGACAAAGAAAATTTTTCAACTTTTTCCCAGAGTAATTGATAAACTTATCTTCAAATTGAATAAAATATTCGGTCTAGTAGAAATGACGATTAATTATTTATGAAAATTGCTGCTGCTGATTTGTCGACTGATGCAAAATTTCTCGTTCTATATCTCCCGGGTTATTTCATGCTGCACTATTCACATACAAAGTGAAAAGCCGGAAAGGTAGCATAAAGAATTTCAAAGTAACCGTGTGACATGGTTGAATAATATACCGACCCTTTGAATTATAGAACACCCTTTGCTTCGGGGTATAAAACTTCTCTCGACCTTCTCAACTTCGTAATTAATAATTATCACATCTTTTTATCCACATTTTTTGCCGTAATGGTAAAGACAAGAAGCGAATCAAGCATTAATTCCAGTTAACAAAATAGGAAAAGGAAAAGAAAAAGGAAAAATGCAGGTTTCAAAATTCAACCTATAAGACTCTATTTTTTTTCCTCACAGAATAAAAACAAAAAGTCATCTTCTACTTGAGATTTGCTTTTTGCTTTCAGTGCGGCTTAACGAGAATATCTTAACGAGAGATATACCTATACGGCCGAATTTCTGAGTGAAATTAATTCAACTCCTGTCATAAAAGTCTCGTAGCATTAACCATAGACCGTAATTAATTTCAATCTCTTTTGTGAGGTATTCTTCGATTCATCGTCGCTCTGAGATCCTCGGTCCGTTTGTCACGTGGTCTTTTTATTTCAATTGAGAATGAGTACAGGTACTTGAGTACTGCTTAGAAATGAACGAGTAGCTGGTACGGCATGATTTTTGAGCACGTAGTGTAGTAATTACGTAATCTATCATTACACCTCTTCCCGAGTTCTATATCTTTAGTGAAAACCGGGCTAAGAAGTATAAACCCTTAGCGCTAATGACTTGCGGTATCTTTCGTTAAACTTCCACATAATTTAGCCCGGAATTAATTACGCGAAACGTAGCGAGGAAAGAAATACCTCCGGCACAGGAACTCGAGTAAAAATCAGCTGTTCCGTTTCCGTCTAAATCGTAAAACCATATAAAAGATGCAAGAATTTTTTCTGCCAAAATCTTTTGCGTTCAAATTTACCCAGATCAAGTTTATTTTTTTCTTTTTCCTTCCAGAAAAATAATTTCAATTAGTTGATTTATGGAAAAAAAATATTCCCTCGTTCATACAGAACGTATTTTGATTTCAGAATGAAGTTTCAGCGAACGCCCTTCACTTTGACAGTGCACTTCGTATAGTTCATTCAGTACTTGTCGCCACTTTGGGTGACGCTTCAAGCCACTTCGCTCACTCACCACTACCCTTAGTAGTTACCCTCTATTCCCTGCACTCACCCTCTCTTTCTCTGACTCTTAATAGTTTCGGTAGCTCGACAACATAATAGGGGAGGCAGTCACCCCGACACGTTCTACCGTCTACATGTATTTTCACTTATCACAAAACGTATAAAATTATACTGTGTCTAGGTATATGTCGGGCTTTCGGGCGTATTGTTTTACGTTATTATTAAAAATCTTATGTTGAATATCCTATGGGAATAAATAGTACCCCGAATTAGGAATCCTAATGATATTTTTTACATTTACGTTTAATCTAGGGGATGAAAAGTGATCATAAAAAATCTTGACCTACAATTATTCTGTCCCACAAACCGTATTCCAAATAATTTATCTCCCCAGTCACTGCGTCTGACATAAAGATATGACTCGGAGATTATCGCTGCAGACGTAATATTTCAGCCACTAATTAGTAAATTGATTAGTATTCTGTGAGAGAAGGGACAGAGAGAATAATTAGCCCTTTGTTTAATCTTTGCAAAGTATTCGACCCGGTTTGATCGTCGAGGACAAAAAAGTGGCTACCTCGTAAGAGACTTGGTAGTTTTTTTTTTTTTTTTTTTTTTGCATCAATAAGCTTCTAGACGACCCTTGTGACCATTTCGACGTAACGCTGTCGTATATACGATACGTATACTTGCGGCTTGGTCAAACTACCAAAAATCAAGTTGGTGGTTGTACCGCTCAAACTACGTCTCCAGACAGCTTAATGTTTTTCGAGTTTTTCTTTTTTATTAGCAGGTATATATAACAGCTACTCTCTTCACCACCTCATCTCCTTATTACAATACTGGCATATATCTTTCTAGGTGATAATAAAATAAGGGATAGAAATGCAAAAGAAAAAAGAACAAGATTCCTATATTACAGATGCGTTAAAAAAAAAAAGTTTAACTAATCGCGGAATTATCAACAACTTATGAAAATTGAAATGTTGCAACGAATGGCTCACGGAAATTGACGGGGGCGTATTTTTATTGGATGAGAATCCTGCAGGATTCAATTAGCATAACAAACCAGACAACGATGTACAGGAGGTTACAGCATGATCTCACAACGAATGAGAATCAAGCAGTTACTAATTAGTATAATTTATAGCATTACCGACTAACGCGCGTGTAAGGTAGTTATACGTGTAGGTATATATAGGTATACACTGCGTGTTAGTGATTAAACTTATGAATTACAATACGTACACACATAATATATGCGTTTGCATCCGCACTGCACTGCACTTGTGGTACCGCAGGATGTTGCATCGAGGTCATTATTTTTTAATCAAACACACTAATTACTCTGCAAATGTCGCTACTAATTAACTAAACAATGCATACACATGCACCTACTCAAAGCGGGCTTCAGGTGTCGGCTTCAATTTTACAGAATGCAAAATACCGGCTCTATTCGTTCCATCAATATTTATCAATTATGCATCTTTCTATCCCACCTTTATTCGTTCACTCGAAAATTCAATTTGCACTATTCGTCAAAGTACTTCGGCTGATTTTCACCCATATAATTAACTCAGTAAATACCCTCCGATCGGGGCTTATGCCAATCGAGATTCTACGGTTGTTACGAATTTATCTAAGGGATGATATCTGCGATCATGATTTAAATCCTAATTTATGTTTTAAAGATATTTGCTGATTTCTGAATTTCTTTCATCAAGCATATTAGAATTTGCTTATAACTCGGTTGACTTTATTTCTCACTAAAGTTTAAAACGCGTCTTGAACTTCTCATTTTTAGTTGAATCGTATCATTGTTATCATTTCTGTTTGTAGCCCAGGTAAAAGTCGTACGAAACGTGAGATATGCAAAAGTTCTTGTGGACCTGAAAGGTCGAAATATGTATATGGCAGGTTTAGCTACGTAGGTTGCTCGGTTGTTAATACGCTTGCGCAGACCTACCCTGGCTCGAACCCCTGATTTCAGCCCTAGAACCCCAGTCGCGTGAGCGCCAGCATCCTCGTATCACAAACAGAAATTCTTCGAGAATCAAAAGTGTTTCAGAGTGGTAAAAAGTGGTCGAAACTAATTCTTGGTGGCTCGCAAGATTTTTTTTTGTTTTTTTGTATCCATCATCAACCCCAGAAATTCGCACGTTACACTGTTTTTTCCCCTAAAATTTCATGCAAGTGACAATCGTGCAGTTGCTTCTTCGATTTATACCATCGTAAGTAGAACATATTTTCACCTATAATCCCATTCGCGAAATTGGAGAATCTACTCTTTAACTTGTTGTTGAAGTTTCGAGTGATTCATCAGAAAGCAATTTCGGAAATCTCCGAAATATTTCGATAAAATTATTCGCGAATTGCTTTCGAGACTCTGATGATCAAATTCCTCGGATTGTGCTCGTTCAATCTCTTGCCACCAGCTATTTTCATTACTGGAATAGATTGTGAGCCGAGAAATTTCGACGAAAATGATTTACGGAGTACTGGAATTTGGGGATGAAAAAAATGGATTCTTCGGGGGCTGAAAAAATTATCAGCGACACCTGAGGCCCCGCTTTCTACTCTTTTTGCACAACGATATCTTGCCTAGAATTCCGCTTATCCAGTCGTGAAATAATGGGGTGGAAGAGAACTTTGCGAAAGTCTGTCGGACGAAATCTTGACCTAAAGTTAGCAACAGGTAGCGCGCCGAGCTCTTCTTGGAGCGGAGTTTGAGCTAGAACCCAGCCCCGCAAAATTATGCACGATTGCACAACGATATATGTAAGTCAGATTGGCCTTCGGCCAATAAAATGTTCGATTTTATTTCACGACGGTCAAGGGTCGAGGCGTTGAATTATACGGTGAAAATATAGTAGGGTGTTTGTTGGTGCGAAATAAAATTCTTACGGGTTGATTAAATTCTATAAATTCCAAATCCCCATACGCGTAACAGCGAGAAGAACAGAATAGCAAGACGTTTGACGCTCAATTTGAATAACGCACCTTTGATGTTCTCAGCGTTATTTCGTTTTTTTTTCAAGGATAAATAATATTGTTATATTTATTTTTTTAGAGGGTGAAAAAAAGTATTGAATAAAATATGGGATAACGTATAAGCCTCTTACATGTTTACGTTTACCGCGATAACCTGAGGAATTCCAAAGGGCTATGGAAAAATATTTTCTCCATCCCTAGATGCGTGCTGCAGGGGGCGAGGTATAAAATGATTTATGTGACAATTTTGCGAATTTCAACACGTCTGAATAAAATTTCTACTCCAGTGGTTCCAGTTTACTTTTTCTTTATATTTCTCCTGAATCTGATCGTCGCAGATTTTCCGTTTTTGAATATTAATTCAATTTTCTTATCACTCACCGGAATTATTCATTTTGAAAGAGGTCAATGATTAATAGCAATTTTCTTCTGATCTGTCTCGCCGTTTATATACCCCTATATACGTGACCTGAAATTATTTAAATTTTGTTGGAAAATGTTGGATTTAAGGTCCCCAAAGGCAGCGACATTTTTACTCCCCTAAATATTTCCCCGGTTTTCATTGGTGGGCACGTAAACGGCGATAAAAAAATTAGGTGGCAGGACGCTGCCTAACATCCACTCGACACTTTTCTTTATTGCCTTACCGATTCCCGCGACTTTTATCTACTGGAAAAGATACATTCAGGCTATAAAATGCTAAATTGATGTCCCCGTACTTTTGGACGGACAAACTAAGGAGAATCCATTATTTTCAGACTTTCCCGAGGCTATATACCTACCGCTCGGATAAACCACGAGATTTTTTTCCAGTTTTCTTTTCCATCACAAATCCAGGAGCTTTTCTCTTTAGACATAATGCGATCGATCTTTGAAAGCTATAGTAAAATAATTATCTAGATGCTTCACGTGGACATTTTTCAGCGGCGAAAAAATCCTACCAAGAAATTATTACTCAATTAATTTTCTTGCTTTCTGTACTAGGAGGTAAATTCTAGAATATTTCACCGAGAAACTTAGAGCTAGCTTTTTTCCGTCTCTCTATACGTCATTTTCCGCCTCGGATATCCCTTTGACAGAATTTGTGTGACGAAATTCTGGGTAAACTGATGCCTGTGTACGACACGTTAATTTCCTGTCGGAATTGGCAAACCTAAGCTCAAACTCCCGCCATTGAAGAAGAGAAAAACTCTTTTTGTCCTACCCTTAAAAAAATTCGAAAAATCCTTCATTCGCCTATCTGTCATTCAATCATCTGCTGTACTGAGTGAATAGCTGAGAAAAGCCGAAAATAGGATCCCTTCGTTCTGTTGTTTCGTTATAAAAAAGCCATTTATGAAGTATACGTGTATCGTATGTGTCAGAAGTTTCTATAGCTTAAGCGATACTCCTGGTCCTCGTCGTTCACTCGGTTCCATAAACGGTGTACAGCTTTGTGTCGGCCATTTATCTCGGCCATATTCTCGACCCGTTACCGGATTACCTCTATCCCTGAATAGGAGAGCCGATACGCCGGCAATTTTGAGATAGGGATGATTTAGGCGGTGGGATCAGCAAGTGCAAGTCGCTCGTTATCTAGAATCGACAACTATACACACAGGGGTGTACTTTGGGTCGAACAAAGGTGGCCTTTATTCCAAGAACCAGCGAGTTTGAAAGCAAATTTTTCAATTCTTAATTGGTGCGAAAAAAGGGGCTTGTTTTATTTTTTATTTTATTTTCATATTGTTTTCCAATTTTTTTATTCCTATCGTCAGGGAACAAAGGGCCGTGTTCCTCTTATTTCGCCCCAGCTTAGTTTCCCCGTATTCATACTTTTCGTTTTCGATAGGTACTACTATCCCTACTTAAATACTGCTCTATACAGTCCGACTAATTGCCAGAGTGCGATATGGCATAGAGAACGATAAGTAATTGCCTATTCGCTATCGAGGTATATCAGGACTTTCGAGTATGTATAACAGAAACCCCCCTGTAAGTACGAATCCCTTTAGGCTATCTATTGTACGTTCTACAATTAGTACCATCTACTCGTCAAACTCTCAAGAGACATTTGTGGCACTTCGCTTTTGGATAAAGGCTGGGAAGTGGTTGACTCTCGTCATTGTCAGACGTGATACGATGTTCATTGTACCAACTACTATATTCACCGAGGTAAATTGACCAATCGGTGATTAGAAAATGAGCGAAATAATTTCTCTGCAAGTATGACACAACAAGAAAATATGAAACTGATTGTCATTGGTGATATTTTCGAAATATCGATAAGCCGAGATAATTGTGAAGTCTTGAAGATGTGAAAAACATTTTTGCAGATAATTATACGACATGAGTTATTCTTCCGAGATGTTGCTTTCGATTGCGTCGATAATTGGGAAATTCTCTACAGAACCGTGTGACTTTATAACGGGTGAAATAAACTCGTGAACGAAATATCATAAGAATCTGATTATTTTTGTCGCTTGTTTTATCTCCAAGAAACATACGTAACGTAAAATATCATATCGATGTAAGAGATCGGACCACTTGTGATTTCGTATAGATTTCTTTTTGCTGATTTCCGGTTTCCTTCTCGCGCAGTATACACCCATAAGTTAGAATTAAGAGGTGATATTGCTAGCTCGATGTCCCTTTCCATTCCTCGATCTCTCTTCTTGGCAGGTTGACAAAGCGTCGCGAAAGACCCGAGGAGGAAAATTCTCTTTCTTTACCGCGGATAGAGAAAACGCCACGAAAACGTTCTTCCACTCTCACGGTCTAATGCCTTTCCAATGTGGACTAGATACTTTTCTCTGTCATTTTAGATAAGAACACTTCCGATGCTTCTGATTATTGCCGCGATCGATACCAAAAAACGATGTTTTATAATCATTCGATCATTTCGGAGGCCGTTTTAGACTTTGGTGTTAAATTCTTCGCCAAATTACGTCATTACCGTATAAGTATAGCTTCGACGTCTATCTTTTTTATCGGATATTTTTTTTATCAGGGATAACGAAAGACGGTGTTCATTCACCGCTGCATCAATTTAGTCGTTAATAAACTGCAGAGAGGTGATATTTGATTAAAATATACTGATTCAATTAATACCTAGTCTCCCGTCCGCTATATTATTCGACCGTAATCAACACGAACCTCCCTAATATCCGACGAGGATTTAATGAGGATCGAAACATTTGGTGAAAATTGCAAGCTTCCCCATTTCGCGTTTCTATAATGTCAGGACTAATTTATTCATCGAGAATCATCAAGCCTCATATAAACAGATTTAAGATCTACTAGGGAAGTAGAAATGGAAGAGAATACCTCTTTATCGTTCAGAAGCAGACCTAGTTATTAATTTCATTCGGCTATGAACTCGCACTTCGTAGAAATGTCGAGTTGTTCATCAGCGATAGTAAATTTGAAATACGATACTCGGAAGCTGCACGTAAGATCTTCACGAGTCTTCCAACTTTCTTGAATGTTCTATATGTATGTATATGTGTATAGTATCGTTATAAAATTCTTCGAGATTTTTGGCACCGCGAATAAGCTTTGCGGGATATTTTTTAGCCCATATCACATCGTGCAGGCGAAAATGAAATCGTAAAAGACGTCCTTCTCCAAATTCTTGTGAAAATAATTTACTTCTCCGAATGTATATCTAGCTTTAAAAAATGATCATCAAGTAGTGAATTCTCATTCGATTTTGACTCCGATTTTCATGGTGTTATCGGTCCTCTGAATGTTACTGGAAATTCTAGACGGTTCATCCATCATCAAACTCAACCTTTGATCCCTGAACTCTGATCTTTGATCCGTGACCGCTGGCATAGCATTGATTAACGAGGGAATGAGTGTGAAAGACGAAAGGTGAAGGGTGAAAAGTATCAGTGAAGAAACCGAATTAGAATTCAAAGAGACATAGGTGCATGAATATCTGAATTTCTGGTTGTGAGAAAATGATCAATTTTTTTAACGATCAGTTATCGTATACACGGTTCATACATTTACTTCGAGCTTTTCGGTGGAGGATTTTTTTCGTTTTTCTTTTTCAAACGTAAATCTGATACTCGTGTAAAGGGTTTTGATGTTCGGTGTCCATTAATGGAGCGTGGAAGCAATATCGTATGGGGTACATTTCTCATTGGTTTTCAGTCGATGTTCGATATCGGGGTGAGTTCACATCCCTATTCATTTTCCAGTCAATGAATTCGTGTTTATGTATACGCATACCTAGATGTCCCTAGTTTTCAATGATCTAACAGTGGAAACTGGAAGGACTATCTCTTCGTTTTCAAATTATAGCCAAACAACATCATCTATGATGTCTGTTTTCCGAATATTAGTAAGATTTTCGCATTTTTCAATCCAATCTCGCCCCTGGAAGTATAATTATCATTGCATATTACACTCTGCAGTTACGATCAGACCGAGAAATGAGCCTGAAAGATTCGTAGTATTAAAGCTAAACCATAGCCTCATATCTGCCAGTTATTATGTGACATTTTTCATACTGACACTTACGACTCTTATCCCATACAATATATTCCTGTTTATGACTGTGCTTCAGCTGACCGCTTATACTTTCCTCGATTGCTATGAGAAAAATATACGGGAACGTGGTCGAATTAAGGGTGGAATCATTTGAAAGTAAATATTTTTTTGCATAATCAACCTTTCCTCGTTACTGCATGAGTCAAGATTAATTTCTTTCCGAATTTTAAGGGTTTCTTCTTCAGTATCAGTCCTGTCGCAAAAATTGTCATTCAAAAAGCTCAAGTCTACGTATATAAGTATATGGGTTGTAATATTCTTGAGAGATTGTTTTTCATTTTTTTAAATATTCATTTAGATAATGGCCGCCATACGAAGACTAAAACGAAAAGCAGAGACTTCCGTGATAGAAATCTACCACCATACTAGGTATAACTGGTAGGGGAGAATATTATAATTATGTATTGCGAACTGACTAGCGTTTGAGATATTGCTTCTCATACATAACTGTAGAGTTCGTGAATTATTATCATCCAATCCTTTTGCACACTCATTTCTCTCAGAATTTGAAGCAAGGGGATATATAGCGGGATTGTGATCTCTCATGGTTCTTCATTCCGAGGTAAATCCAAACTGCAGACTTAAAGAATTCAAGAGTTCCTTTAGTAGATAGAAAACGTAAAAACAGAATATATGTACGACTAGAATTTTCATCAGTCGTCATTTAAAAATATACAAATGATTACGTCGTTTCCAAAAAAATTTTGATAAAATAACAAGCCTCGAGTGACCCTTGTCAAAATATTCAATTGTATTTGAAAAAGGATTGCCGTTTACCACATATTTTCATTCCTGATAGTTAATTAGACAAAATGAAAAAGAAACAAATTATTTTAGATAACACATTCATAAAGCTCTGGAAAGAAAAAATGAAAAAATCTATAAACAGCTTGCGGGGCTGAGGTAATTTCTGGAGATGAACAACCGTACTCTCGCATACTGCAGGTAGATCGTTGAGTTTGTCGATCGTAACTTCGAGCGGATTGCACAAGCCATTTATAGGTACCATTGCTTATTTATAGTAGGTATAAAGCTCTGAACCGTAAACTTGGAAATTACCTATTTCTGTCCTCTCACCTGTACTACATTCTCAATATAAATTTCTATTTCCACACTGACAGCTGACCTTCTAACTCATCGTCAGTACGCATTCTGTGAGGTAAATCCTAACAGAGACAGATGCTACATACATCCATTATACTCTATACACCTACGCAAATCTACACGTAACAGTCAAGTATGTGAATAAGATCACAGCATTCGATCCAAGCATATAATCAGCGGCTGTGTAACACTAGGAGTAGGTATGATGAAACCGCAGTTTAGTCAGAAATATTGTTAACATACATTTTCAGAAGAAGATTAAATATTTGACTATATATTCTGTTATAATATAATATATACTATATTTCGCCCAGTTTAGGGTATATGTATATTCATATCGAACAGCTATGTGAAACCCGAGGTAGGCTGGGAGGTCAGATTAGTCCCTCACCCGTTTTGGGGTTTGGGTAAACAAGCCTTGGGATTAGGGCAACGATGTAACACCCTTTTCATTTGATAACCGTCTTCGAAAGAATCGATTCCCTGATCTGGCAGGTCAGCGAAGTAAAGACAAAGGCAGAGGTAAATGAGACTCGAGTTATCATTAATTCAAATCGCGTATTCTACCCGCTGTAATCCTCGAACGTTGCACGCAGTTACTTCGTGATAGAAAATTTAGTTCGTATAAGTAAAACCGATCGTATAATGTAAAGGTTTTTTCTTCTTCTTGCACAGCCGTGCAGAAGGAGATAAAAAAAATTCCGCCGGGGCAAAAACTCATCTATGTAATGATTGCCAACTCAGTCACGTACCTGAAGGAACAGTCTTAGTCCTACGCTTCAAGGCATTCAAACTTCCGCTCCTTCGGCCCACGACATTCATACTCACTCCCACGCAGCAGCCCCATATAGGCTTTTACGAACATTCATGCCACTTTGTACCTTCGTAGGGACTCCATCCTACACACAATTCTGCATTACGGTAATTGGAAACTATGGAACCGTGGAAGTCTCATTCATTAATTGGCATCAAATATTGGCCAAGAATTATATTGAATTGAATTTGTTTAGATTTTTCTTGTGGCCGAGAATTTCGGCGAAAAATGACTTCTGTGGATTTCCACGAGTTTTCAAAATGCTTGGTGTTTGAGTGTCCAAGAATAGGTTTTTCAAAACATCTCAAATTTACAGAACTTTACATCCGAATTATAGAGATGACGAATTGCCATATATTTTCGAAAGATTTAGAAATTCTAATTTTAGACTGAGAATCTACATACTACCGGTGACGAAAAGTCACTCGAAACATACCGTTTTTAGACCTAGTTTTTTTTTTTTTGATTTTCGTTTCTTCTGTTTTTTGTTTTTTAGTACACGCGGTTTGGTCACTTGACTTCGGCACGTTTACACGTAATCCCTATGCACCCATACCATCTTGTTTAACGTTATAGCCAGTAGAATTCGCGTGCAGAATTCCCTAGGGATCAATTCTATAACGGACTGGTTTGAGTAAGGAGGAAATGACGGCGAGGATCACGATTCTTCGTCCGGCTTTCGGCACGCTATGGAATATAGGTATACAGGTACACATGAGCTTATTCCAAGAAGTTGAAAGTCTTATATTTTCATCCTCTGTGAATTTCTCACCTTCCGAAAACTTTCATCGCCTGGTGAAGGAGAAAACAAAGAAAAAAAACAAAAATGGATAAGAAACTTTCATCCCGGATCGTTACAAGGCAAGAAGAGGGAGAAAAAAAAAAAAAAAGAAGAAACCCCAAACGAATTCGAACTTCTATGTATTCCTAATTTCTGATCAATCGCGGAAAGCCTCTTCATCAAAAGTCAAAGGAGGGATTGTTCCTAAACTCAAGTTTATATAATCCACTCTCATTATCTACACGGCTTTTATCCTGTCCTAGATTAGATCCACATGTGGCTGTGGCGACCCAAAGACCTCCCGAGAACGAGTTAACGATCCCTCGTATAGTAAGGGGTATAAAAGCATCCCACTAAAATATTCTCAGTAATTATAAGAAGCATTAAAAACGACGTTGGCTAGACGCCTTACGTAGATGCATACAGAACGCTTAAGAAACTGAGGAAGTCCGGAAATAGGGGAGAAATAAGAAGAAGTAGAAGAAGAAGAAGAAGAAGAAAAAGAGAAAGCAGCGGGACCGTAATGGCGTCTAGCAAACCTCGACGACGTGTAAATGTTTTGATAACAGTTTTTCGTTGTTTCTTTTTCGTATTCCTTTCGTTTCCTTTTTCTCCGTAGTCACGTTCTCCTCTATTTACTCACACGAATCAGGGCCATAGGGTAATGGGGAAGGAATAAAAAAGTTAAAGATGAAGCAGGGATAAGACTTAAGAAAAGATGCAGGTATACATACATATATGTATAGTACATACGTACCTATTTATAGCTGAAAACTTACTACGGAACTACGTCTAATTAACGCTTCAAATTTAACCGCCTGTGAAGAAAAGGCGTTTTTATTCATATTCACATCTCTCAAGATCTTCTCTCAATTCACAGCTATTATGCTCCGTATACCTACTCTGATATCTACGCCCTCTACTTTAATTTTTAACCCATGATTTCCCAAAGACTCCTATCATATTAGACTCCTTTAGCTTAATCTTTGTCCCGCTAAGCTATTACCTCGTAGTTTAATCCTTCGGAATACTGGAGAGGGTTAAATTACGCAAGGGATGAAACGCCGGGCTAATTAACGGTTGAAAATTCACATTTTTTTTTTATCGATTTTCTTCCATGTATGTAATATACGTACATTCCAATGTTTACTTACAACCTAAGCTTTTCTTCGAAATTTCAACGTTTGCAGTTACATACACTGGCATGGGTAGGTATGTACCTAATTTGTTCCGTTTTAGGAAAAACGTGCGGGCTGTACATCAATCTGAAAGTTTTGTCCCGCTCGCAATTCATACGAGTATAATATATAATATGTAATAACACTAATTCGGTGGGGAAGAAATCCGTCGAAAAAAGCATGAAAACCATTATATTCGGTGGTGTGAATAGATCTAGAGAAATTTCACCCTATTTTTATAGGTCAAGACGTTAAATTGCACCGCCGCGCCTCGAGTTTACACTACCTACTAGCTTTCATGTATTTTATATGTATACGCCTTCGCCTTCATAGCTTTAGTTTTAAGTCTGGGTCATTGGTGTTAAGCTGCACATTGTTTCCTCAAAATTCTCTAGAGTCTAGAGTCTAGAGTATATACGGAGTTTAGTGAGAAATTTTTCAAAGGATTCCTCGGAACGGAGTAGAATTCACACTGCAGAGTCAAACCCGTCTAATTACCCCGGCGTCTATTATTCTAGTTCTCGATCATAACGTCTATTTGTTGAAATAATCGTTTTAGAAAATCTCGTATACGTGTAAGAAATCAAAGAATAGAAAGCGAAAGAAGAATACTCATTCTGTATGGTCGAAGAAAGAAAAAAACAAAAAAAATCCATGAAAATGGTCTCACTTTATTCTACGTATAAGAAGGTGAAGAAAAATGTGAAAGCTGTCTTTCCAGTGACTATATGCACAGAAAATCTTTTGTTAAGTGTTGTCAAACAGATGATGTGCGAAGGCGTCGATAAGTATCGGGTTATCTTGGTCTTACGTCACGACGCGACACGACGAGACGCTGCGATTCGGAAAATCTTCAACGTTTTCTCGTCTCCTAGAGTATATTTGGTAAAAGTATATAACCGCACCTACACATACGTACATATACAGTGAAATTTTGTATGTGTAAATGTACACCGACTATGTACGCCGTTTTCACCCGATTGAAATTTTCCGATCACTCTCACGCTCCATATCTGCTACGTTTCGAGGGTTAAAAGCGATAGGAGTCGTAGAGGGTGCAAAGAGATTTCCTCGCAACGAGTATAGGTACAGATGTAAGAGCTTGCGGGTGGAACGATATAATAATGATAATGATAATGATAATTATTATCGATATTATTATCATAATACTCGCCAATTAATTATTAATGCCGACCCGATTATAATTGCAAACAAAGGTTGAGTAGCAGGGCAACATTGATCGCGTGTACCTTGTAGGTAGTACCAGCCTCTGCAAACTCTGAATAATCTCTTGACCTTGGTTCAATTAATTTACCACTAGCGAGGAGGCTAACCAGTATTCAGAGTTAGGAGGCGAATAGAGGAAACACAAAGCCAGGGGCTGTATCATGCCCCGATCTCTCCCTGTCAGAATCGCGTTTCTCTCAACGCCAGTATCTGCGTTCTGCGTTATTATAGTTTAACAGAGTTGGGTTATACATACTTCCTGTCAGTCATTACCCCTTAATTTGAATTTCTCGAGATTTAGATATACCCACCTGTACTGCATAATTATCCTTCGTGTGAATCTCTACCTCAATTAGATTTATTATATAAATGGTTTTGAGCATATGAGAGTTTTGGCTATAGAGGGACGAAACTGAAATTGTTTAAAAATTAATTACTGTCCTCTAGAATATGTCTGCGTATGTCCATCGATTTTCGACTTACCACTGCAACAGGGGACATGGAATTCCCCTTCTGGAATTTTTCCGCTTCAGATTTTCCCGGAATTTTCTACTACGTATTTTATGGGTATAATTGTAAAAAATCCCAGCAGGCTCGTACGTCCGGTGGATAGAGTAACATGGCTGGAAGCCATGGGGATTGAAACAGATAAAGGAAGCTGTGTATACATATACCCATGTATATACTATAATTTGTCCGCAGCATGAGAACGAATTTATTTATTACTAGCCGAACGGTTTTTAGGAGAGAAAAGATGAACGCAACAACCGGAAGATACATAACGTAGATTAATTAAACGCTGGAGGCACTGTTAGTATCGGACATATCGAACAATTTCATGTTCAACCTATTCTATGCATAGAAAATTATTGACAACGAATAGAGGAGTAGAGAGCGAACCAAAAAAAAATAAAAAAATTTTTTTTTCAATAATAATGGCTGTGAAGTTGAAGCTATTATTATCCATGAACTCGAATAAAAGTTTCGAAGGGCGTACTTCAAACTTTGTTGGGATTAAAGTTGTACAAGTGAAAGATAAATGAGAGATAACTCTTTTAGCCTCTGCCTCGAGAATCACCCTCTTTTGGGTTTGATAAAATTGAATTTTTGACAAGGAAATAAATTTTTCGTTATTTTTCAGTTTTTATTCTTATTTTTGTATTGGTTCTGTTGTCTAGACAGAAATAAAAGAAAGAAATAAGGAACAGAAAAAAGAACGATGAATTTTTCCATGCGGAAACTTTAAACTTATCTATATATTTGTTTTCTATTTTCTATCTATTTTTTAAGCTAGCAGATTTTTCAACGTCATTTTCATATTCCTCGATACACATAGAATCGAGTCAGGTTTTTTGGCAGTTCGAAATGACAAATAGATTCTCACCGCATCGTTGGAAGTTGAATACAATGGATTTGCTTCTTCCTGAACGCGCACCCTTCCGATAGCTTTCACTACCCTTGAAAAAGTTGCCAATTTTTCGGAGGAAAAAATTCTACCTCACGCAGACTTGTATTCATTTGTGGCTAGAATGTGGGATGACTTGTACTTCATTGTGAAAAAGGAACAAAGAAAGATTTCATGTGGAAGAATAAATCAAAAGTCAAGAGCACAAACCTTATCGTATACACTCATACGATTTGTCTTATATTATATACACATATATATTTTCATGAAAAAAGAAAGTTTTTTCCTTCAACTATAGTTTCACAGTGTTTCTCATTCTCATCCAAAATACAATTGTATACTAATTGGTTGAACGAGGGAAAGAAAGAATGAGGTGGTTGTTTTTTCTGATAAAACTCGATACGATATACTTTGAACTTCGAAGAAGCAAACAAAATTCAATTTCGGTAAAAGTACTTACTTTTCGCTCTGGACCCGAAAGAAAGTATCAATTGCTTATAGAATTTTACAATTTGCATATCATATTCCCGCGGAAAGTATGAATTCAAAAATTTTCTGTAATCAAATTCAGCGTATTGAATACACCGATTGTATTGATCAAATATATATATATATATGTATATATTCTTCACTTTGTGTGTGCATGGAAAATATATGTCGACCTGTCGTATAGCAAAAATGATTTTCTCCGTTGAATGAATTTCATACTGCCTGCAGCATGCGAAACAAAACCAGGTATCCGATATATCGGAGAGCAGGAGGCTGCAATATACTGCTAAATTGCGTACGTACAGAGAGATTCGAGTTTGTACATACATTAATACACAGACTTGCATACGCCATAGGTATATTGCTTACGCGAAGTACCGCAGGGTATAATTACGAATTTGCAGGGTATATAGTCTCATGTTATAATTTTTTGCTCCGAGTTGAATAAACGCATCAAGAAACCGGTGGAAATGAATTCAGTAAAATTTAGTGGAATATCAGACCAGTGCAGAGTACAATGGGAACTGATATTTGCGAACTGCACAATCTCAGGTACAATGAGCAGCAACAATAAGAGCAGCAGCAGCAGCATGCTGCTTGTTCAAATGTTTGCTTCCAGCTACGGTGTAGCTGCGACCGTCAGGATATACAGTGATAATAAAAAATTCAAACAAGCTCTAAAACAACCCTACCTTCACGCCAGGTCCGGGTATTTATTTTTTAGTATGATCCAGCCACGTTTAGCCATTGCCTGAAAATTGCGAAAGCAATAATCGAGGAATCGAAAGTACCTATAGTAAAAACTGTATGAGAATATGAAACGGAAGTTTAATTATTTCAAAAAATTATTACCAAAAATAGGATAAGAAAATCGGCATCGCTTATGAAAACAATTTAATCAGCTTACGAGACCAGAATTCTTATTCATGGAAGCAGTGAATTAATTTTCCTTCTGAAAGCACGGGGAAAGCTTTAGAGAATTGCTCCTTACTTTCTGTTCTTCATTTGTTCATTGATATTTTCTCTTTAGGTAGAAAGAAGGGGAATCACGACTTTCAAGAATCAGGAATCTAGTTAGTATTTGGCTGATAATTTATTCGCAAAGAGTAATTCGATTTGCGAGTAGCTTGTATCTTTCGCTGGAAAGGCTACAGGTGGTCCCGGGCAGATCAATAGCCTCGTCTGTCTCCATGAACTCACGAACTCTGCGTGTGTTCCGTGAACGAACAAACAACTTGACACTCGAGCGAACATATCTCGAATCCTGTTATTACGACCTCGTAAGGTTTTACTCTTCAAAAAGCTCGAAAGTCAAATGAAAAGAAATTTTGTAACCATGGACGCGGTGAATTGAACAAAGCTTTTCGAATTTTTGTCGATAATTGATAAACCACAATCTCCGATAATTCAAAATTTCAAGAGCATTATTTTTGTTTTCAGCATAATGAGTCAATTAAGAATAATTTATGAATTGGATAACCGAATTTCAACCCACAGAATACATTATCGATACAATTTAATGGAATAATGATTATCGCTTCAATTTTGTCAGTGTTTCTTGTTTCTTTTATCAGACTTCTACGTCTTGTTCCACTAGATTAAATTCAGTTAACATGCGCTTACCAGCTTTTAGCAACATGTTTTAATGAATTCACCAACAGCACGGAGGTTGAGTTTGACAATATTTGCATACTAATCTTCAGTTTGCTATCAGATTTAATGTCGGCTACAAGTTTTTGCTCAAGTTGCGAACTCTGCCTATACAATTAAATCCTCACCCCTTGACATTTACCCTTTCCTAGGACCGTCTAAGATGTGATACAAAAAAAAAAATGAACCCATTTCAATTATTCTCCGCGACGTACCATAATACTCATGACAGACTAATTGCGAGTGTTTATCCATCGTGGTGAAAGCGATAGGAAAGATGGCTAATTTCGTTCGGTTAATTGTTTGGAAAATTCTTGACATTTGGTGAGATTTTTCGTACCCCCAGATCACGCCTATAACTTTTTATTTCGAATTACTGTGAGCTGTACTCCCGAGGGATAAAATTGTCCTCGCGTTTCTTTGCAGTCACTGATCCTCGCCATTTCGCTGGACTATTCAAAGAGAAAATTGGGTGAAATTTGTGAAAGGTGAGAAAATCCCAGCTTCAATTTTTCCTGGATTTTATAACATCTTTATGTCCATAAAGATTTACATATTCTAATTAGGGAAGTTTCAGCCTTGATTTGTCTGCGGGCGTTTTAACATTCGGAATCTTACTCCTCCGGCTGTGTGGGACTGGGTAATTATTACACTTCAATGAAATGAGGTATTGTATAAAACCCAATGAAAATGGGACTATAAAAATTAAAAGAAGTAATAAAACGGAGCGTATAAAAATTCCCAAGCGTGACGAAACTTTCGCACAGCGTCCTTCGGGGGAACAATTTTAATCCATCTGCCAGGTAAAAATTTGAATTTATTTCCACGGAGTTTTTGCGGTCTTTAAAACCACGAAATCATACTTCGCAATTCACGTAGAGCAAAGTCTTTCGTAAATTGCGAAAATTGTGCATAGCACTCCATTCCTAAATATTAATGTCGTTGATTGTCTTCTGTTCTCCGTTCCGTTCTTCGCGATTACTTTTCGCCTTATACTACATATATATATATATATATATATATATATATATATATATATATATAGCTATGCCTATACCTGAAAAGCTAACTCTTGGCTAAACGTCTGTCGAAAGTTCTAATCTACAAGGCGACGACTTCTCGCGTAAAAACTTTTCCCACCCATTTCAAAAAAATTTTCATTTCAAACTTCTAACGACCGATTCCAGTTGTTCCTTGTTGTTTGTTCGCTTTTCACCCTCAAGTTCAGAGTTCTGCTCGCTGAATTTTCTTTTTATTCCAGAAATTATCATCCCCTTATGTTAACGTTTCGCTGATTAATTTTCAACCGTTTTTTAAAAACGCAATATAACATAACGGCCTGGGGCCCAGTTTTCGAAATATATTTTGACCATGCAGTGCAGTGACCGCGAGTATATAGTCGCGAAGCAAACGAACTCTGAGAGCCCATCAGTCAAGCTAAAAAAATATCCGGGTTTTCCTCGTTCAATGTTTGCATTACCCTCTATATGCGCCACGAGATTGGATGAAGCCTCCGCGGTTTCTCTCCCAGTGAAATTGAGGTTCTTTGCTAAAAACTTGAAATTGTTTCCTCCGAATAGAAGGAATCTAGAAATCGATGAACGGGTGAGACTATCCCCTTCATCGAAGCCCCACTACATATTCATTTCGCATACGGATCGCGATCTAATCTCGATATCAGCAATTCGAATTCGGATTGTGATGTAGAAAAAATAAAATAAAGTAACACGCAGTTGATACGTAAACATACACATACTATAAAAGTCGATTCGACAGTCTTCTTCAGTAGTAGTTCGGTAATCAGCTTAACTTCGGAGTTGAAAGTGCTGTGTACTTGTTCATTGTTTGTTACTCTACCGAGAGAGTATAATGTTGAAGTAAGCTTCTCGAGTATAGATCGCAGCGTGAACTTCGAACTAACGGCGTTTTCCTTATTGTTTCTTTCTTTTTTTTATACTCTGATAATAATTTACAACTTTGAATAGGGTATCATAACGAATAATAATAATTAGCAAGGAGATATATATATTGGTTTAAAAATATTTTCGCACCCCCGAGTATCCGGGTAATAAGATTGTTGTATTATAAACGGAAAACAACTTTCGTGGAAGAGATCTCTCTAAACTTGAGACAAAAAGGTAAACTCAGTTATCAGAGCAGAGAATGTGGCGAAAATTTGACGACGCATCAAACGTTGACAGTTCTCTTTCTCTCTTAGATAAGGTGAAGAAAAAAAACTGAAGAAAAAGTATAATTCGAGAATATATATCTACGTCATAAACCTTGGCCTGCAGGGTGTTCCAAGTATATATATACCTACGTATTATATCCTCAAGGAGGTAAGCGACTTCAACGAAAAATATTTCGCTTATTTGAAGGAGGAGAAAAAGCTCGCGGCTTTCTTCCGCGGGAAATACTTCTAGCTTTTATCCAAAGCTTTCAACACATCTGAATAACGATATACTATAATATCAAGGATGAAGTTCGTCTTCAAACGTGCCATTCTATATGCATATAACGTATATATATATATATATACTATAACTATATACATATGCTGTAGGTATATAGGTGTGTTCACATGCAAGCGATAATAATTGAACGAATATACATTAATCCAGATTATTGGGGATAATAAATATGAATTATTTACTGGTGAGATTTATGCGTTGTCTATGGTCAACCGTTACAGAATTTCGGCTATTAATTTATACTGAATATCGGGAAGCGATGTTTCAAGTTACGCGATAGGTAGTACCTACATACATACATACGCAGATGCGGTTCTGTGCAGTTTCAGTAGCAAACGTACTAGTTGAAACTCGGAAATGAACAGAAATGAAATCACCGTATTAACAATTCCCAAGCGTTGATATTAATGTCGTATATAAACTATTCGAGCGATTATAATCGCTGGTAATTATTTGGTATTTAAATATACGAACCCAAATTACGAAATACATAACACGTTTACTCACAATCTTAACGAATTCCTCTAATCGTACAGAGAAAACTCTCTTTCGCTTCGACTATATTCATGCAAGTTATGTGATGGCGTTAGTTTAGGGTAATATTTGCACCAAAGTTTTACCGATAAATCAATGCTGAACCGAAACTTGGGTTCGTAGTAAGAAACTTGCCACAAACCAAACCTAATGTACGAACAACCCACAAACATGTTACTACATCCAGCTTCCTCCACGGGCGTTTCTGACCCCATAGTACCCTCAGGGGCCTACAGTTCGCCCTGCCAATTCTCTGCTTCTCTGCGTACATACGTGCATATATATGTATGGTATATGTACAATGCGAATACACATTTACAGACGTGATGTTATTCAGGAGGATATCGATATAATTGTTATACATTTATAATAAATGCAGACAAAGGTATGAACCAGCATACATGCAGGTACATGGTTTTCGCAGCAACTGATATTTTGTGAGTTCAGAATTTTCATTCCAGCTCTCAATATAGTTTCTGTATTGTTTTATTCCTGATGGGTTAATACGTTGTTCTTTCTATCTGCAGGATTTGCTCCTTTTCGTATTGGATTCGTTTCAAATTTTTTTCTCATCTTATTGTCAATTTGGCGTCCTGACGTCGTCCCTCACCGTACGAATCGTATAACCCTGATCCAAATTTCCTCGTAACTATTTGTCAAGAATTTTGGCTTGCTAGAGATCCATTTCAAATCACTCGTTCATCGCAAGCCAATATTCTTCGGTCAAGAACTAAGATACGACCTCGTCTTTTGTTCGATAACGAGCACCCATATCTACAAATTTTCGCAAACTAAACTATCTCATCTCCTCTTTATGCAGTGAATTGACTATAAACCTAAAAAAAATTGAAGACCATGAACGTAATCGATAATCTATCCAGTTCCATTATCATTTATACACATACACAGAATATAAAAGATAGAATGTTGAAGTATGGATAAAAGCTTGTTACACATATGTATGCACGTATGTATGTATGAATATAGTATAGAGAATTCTAAAGTTCGATTTGACTCCAGATTTTTTGCAGTTCTTGGTACTTTTTCACCGTAGGGTCAATAGGGATTGTAGTGGGTATAAAGATAAGGTAAAATATCGAGGAATCGAGAGAGAATAAAGGATGCGAATAAAGTTCAGTCCCTATAGCTACCTTCGAGAGTAACCGTAGAAAGTAGGCAGGGAAGATTAGGGAAAACATTTTCTGGTTCCGGCGCTCTGCTCGTGAATATTTTAATGCTACAGTGATGTGGAACTGACCCAGTAACCGGTTTTGTAATTTTTCTAACATTTACAACATTTACCTGACTGCCTTCCTACCTACCTTGGAGGCTTCGAACTTTAAGCAATACCGCAGTATTCTCTTAAGAAACCGCTCCAGACGGTTCCCTAAACTCTTAACGGTCGATAAATCGCTAACCCAATTCTCTTATGCTGAACTTTTGGCCACAATACCATCCCGGATATCCTCCCTCGTGATGGATCATTATAATAACACCGCAACCTCAACCCTTGACCGGAAGCTTCTGTGGTCCATGATGCGAGATAGCTTGGCACTAAATTACTAACCGATTAGATACTAGGCTCTTTTCTGTGGTTCGTTTCTCGAAAATGTTATTTCTTCTTTTAAGAAAAATTTCGCAAACTTTTGTGTAAACATATTCAAGGGTTGAACCGATAAGAAAGTGATGATAAAAGTTTGAGCATAGTTAGATATGGGATTCTGTGTATGAATTGAAGGAAGCTCCTTATTCCAAGGGAAATAAATAATTCGTGTAGGCTGTGCAGATTTTCGCAATGTTATTTACGGTTTAGAGAAGAGAAGAATATTGTTTGTTGAACAACGAAAACATGAAAAAAAAGTAAAAGTACAAAAAGAAAGATAAGAAAAAAAAAAACTCGTTTTCTTCAGGTAGAAGAACGGCTGAGATTGAAGAGGGTAGTCGGATTGCTTCGCGCTTCCTTTTGCGTATGGCGTGATAACTTTCAATGCTTTATCACGTGCAGTAGGATATAGCGCTAGTTTTCCACGTTTCGGACCTTATTGTCCGTACCCTACCTATACCCTACCGCGAAGTTATATACGGTATTGCTTTTCGATATTGCACCAAAAGTTTTGATATTGGTTTCGTTGGAAATGTTTCACGTATTAACCCCTATGGGTGTAGGCAAAACTTTACTTCAATTTTCAAAGTTATACACCTATACATCGCAGCTCGGTTTATCCGCAAGAGCTTTTAATTTTAGGAAAACTTCGCAATTTCGTACTCGCTTGTATGTTTAATCAATGAATATATTCGCTCACATTTATATTATACTAAGTAAGTTTCATCATACAAAAATGATGAGGAACCGTTCCGCATATTTTCACGCTTATTATTGTTAAAGTTGATTAAAAATGAACGAAAGTAGCTCAGAAAGACTGAGTAGTACCTATACGTTAGTTCTGAAATAATTAAAACTCCGTCATAATTATTACAGTACTTATATTCAAGTTTTTTGCTTCTGTCAAAGCGAAACTCGTGATTTTAAATTCTCCTTGAAGTTGCAGAAGGGAAGGTTTCAAATTTATATGCCTAAGGACAGGCTTTCGTTGCTCTAGTATTTCAGCGTATTTCAGTATTCCCAGAGTACTGTCGAGTAGCAAGTTACAAACCGAAATAGAGAGGAAACTGAGGAATTAGGCTTAGTTAATGTACCTGCAGTGGTGTTGACAATTAATAGACACACGGACGCGGTTCGTAATTAAATACCTAAATCCGAGGGTGCTTTTGGTTTGTTCATGGTTTTAGGACCGTTGGTCTATGTAGTAATCTGAGATTCGGCTAGTTTCCGTTTGTTAATTACCACCGAATTTAAACAATCTTTTTCGACGTCATGGCGTCTGTAAGGATTATGATAATTTGAATAAGGGTCCCCCCTCGCCCGAGTGTGTAGAAATATTATTTTTGTTCAAGTCGACTGAAGCTATTTAAGAGATTTTCAAAAGCAGCTGCTTTGTTCTCTCCGCATTTAATTAGTTTTCTTTGAACATGCCAAGTTCTTTGTTCCTTCTTTTACGTCTATATAATTATTTCAAATTTTATTTCATTTTTTTTTTTTTGCATTTGCTTTTTCTTTTCTTTCCGTTTTTTCCTTTTTTCTTTTTGATTTTTGTTTCCTTTTTTCATCCCGTATTTCCTGGTTCGAGTGTTTATTTGTCCTCGTATTGTTCCGAGTCAAAGGAATAAAGGAGACGCGGTTTGACATCGAGGACCTTACTGTCCTATAAAAAAAAAAAAAAATTTACGATTCTTCCAAGCGCAACCGTTGCTTTATGCTAGAATAAATATGAACATAAAACAGTAGCGATCATTCGGTGGAAGTTTCAAAAATTTAACGAGAGGACTTCCTGCGCGCAAAGAGGTAGATAGCTATCCAATTTTCTTACAAAAGGCAAAGGACGGGCGTCATAAGGTGTCTGAAGACGCCCTATATATATATATATATATAAGTTTTCATCCCTTAAATTATCCACGCGCAGTTTTTATTTCCCTTTTCCACGAAAATTTCTTTCTTAAATAATCGCACTGAGTTATTCTATAATCAACCCTTAAAATCAATTCATAATATATTACGGAGGCAAAAATCCCGAAATTTGTATCTTTTCTTATCACTCGTTTAATTTAATTTCCAGTCTCGTTTCCTGCAGCTGTGGCGAGGAGAATAAAAATCTAGCCAGATTAAATTCGAACGAAAACTAAGAAGCATAAAGTAAAAAGTTGAGGATTTAGAAGCTTGACACTTGGTCTTAGGGAAAAGATATTATAGACCTATACATTATAAATCCTGTGCACGAAATTTATGTAAATCTACACATTCGGTTTACGATATAAAAATTTTACCCGGCTACTATTTCTTCGCATAACGAAAAATAAAGCTGAAAGTGCAACGCGACTAGATGAAAAGTGATAAACTAAGAAATGGAAAACCGTATTTCGTTTTGAATTGACCTGCGTGTTATATTTTTTATACTCCTTATTATTATTTAGGTAATTACTTTTACGTCTTTCGCAGGAATATTGTGATGATGAAAAATTTATGATATGTACTTCGTGTTCGTATTACATAAGCTGTCGCTTGCCAAACACGGGGCTATATTATATAGTTATTTTATATACATCAAATTTTAGACGGTCTTTTGAATGCCAAAATAAATTCACCCCCGCAGTAGTCTAGGTCAACGTATAAGTGTAGTATAGAAAGTCTTGGACGAAGTTAGGAAAGTAGCCAACTTTCAAGTGGATAAAAACTTGTAATATCTGGTCTTAAAGAGCGGCGGTGAACCGTTGTCATCGCGGGAGGTCATTAGGGTAAAACAAAAAGAAAAGGAAAACGAAAAAAAAAAAAAGACAGCAAAAGAAATAAAAAATCGAAACTATTATACTAACGAAAAAAGTTCCTAATTGTCTTCGAACTTTCGAAACTTTTTGTCACGAGTGCTGCAGTTGATGCTTCCCGACAGCTGGGCGAGTGGGGGCAGTTTTTATATATCTATATCTTATTTGTCTCCTTTATAAAGTTAATATAGTAGGTATATATATATATACTATATATAGAATATACGCAGCTAGGATTTTCTTACGAGATAATATAATATATAACTTTGTCGGAATAAAAGCAGTCGGATATCATCTGGGCTCTCTATTAATCGAAACTTTAACGATATCTGGTTCATTCTTATTCCAGAAGTTATATGTATACCTATATTATATCCGAGAAGAATAATTGAGTAGACGTCTTACAATCGGGTAATTTGAATTTATACCAGCTTTTTTCTATTTTCGCATTACATCTTTATTCTGATGAACATAATTAAGATGATAAACTATACTAGGATGATCCTTAATTTTATCATCCAGGAATTTCAATGCTTCGATGAGCTAAGTCTCCAAATACATAAAAAAAGAAAAAAAAATCGAACTAAAACTTTTGACTACATTTTTTTGTATATGTTTATGGAGACGTTCTGGCCCATGGGAGTATTGAAATTCGAGTATGACCGAGTTAAGAACCACCCTAAATGGGTACTCTTTACTACGAATGAAGAATTCTATAAATTTC
Source organism: Tenthredo livida (assembly GCA_963992785.1). Taxonomy (NCBI): domain Eukaryota; kingdom Metazoa; phylum Arthropoda; class Insecta; order Hymenoptera; family Tenthredinidae; genus Tenthredo; species Tenthredo livida. The sequence goes on from OZ023073.1 coordinate 11,873,332, forward strand.
GGCATAAACATGCAGCTACGAGTATGTTCATTGATCTGAATTCCGAAGAAATATACAAAAAAAAAAAAAAAAAAAATAGAGATTCTGATTGTTCCGATATGCCATATGACTGTGATGATTATTGTATTTATATTTCATAAGACAAAGTAAAGAGGAAACGAGATGAGATAGCATCTTGGCTGTATATAGAGTAATGGATTCCAGAATGGTATAGCAAAAGTAAAATATGAAAGCCTGAGGCCGGAAGTGGACCGAAAATGGCCGGAAATAAGAGAAGTCTGTTGATATAGCAGTGGTATTATTTCACAAGTGAAAATCTAAAATTCTAACGTACGACCAAACGATCTTCAGATATGATATTTATTCAGCTTAGTATTGGCAATTGGGTGATGAATAATATACGAAAAAGATTTTCTGTACAAAAGAATTTTTTATTTGTTTCGTGTTTTTTTTTTTATTCATTTTTAATTTTCAATTTTTTTTTTTCGCATTAGTTTACATATTTATTATTTATATATTTACATAATATAATATAACTGATAATACTTATCTATTAAACGCTTCTATATAAAAGTTTCGGAATGTACTCACGTTTAATAAAGAATTTATTATAAAAAAATGAAATGATTCAACAATAGGACCTGTATATTATTATTATTATTATTTAAATCGTTGTATGATTAATAATCAGAAATGAAATTTTATATCAAACATTTGTTTACGATATTCTGAATTTCTGAAGCACAAAAGAACAAAGAAATATAAAAAATAAAAAGCTCATAACATAATATAAGTATGTATGTAATATGTAATATGCGGGATTAGAGCTGAGGAAGAATAACTCTGAAGAATGTTAGAACAAAAATTTCTAAAAAATTCTTACTCGAATATAAATATATATATATAAATATATTTACATTCCAAACATATCAGACGTCGAATGATATCATATAACTTTACTTTATTTTCATCCTTTTTATCAAACGATATAAAAGAATGAAAGGAAATACCTTATAAAAGAAATTTACCTTTATAAAGCGACGATGTTTTCTTTTATCATCAATTTTGTGAGATAGATCACAAAGAGAATGAAAAGAATAGATGAAAAAAAAAAGAACTTAATAGTTTGTTGAATCCTTCTGCTTTTCTAATCAATTACTATTATTTTCCATCAAATTAACGTATTTTTTTTCTTCTGTTTCTTTTTTTTTTTTTTTTTTGTTACAACTAGAATGAACACTGTTTGGGTCACTGGAATATTGAGGAATAAATCCAAGATAAGAAGTATAAGGAGCTAGTGAAAAGTTAAGAAAGTTAATAAGTCCAAATTTTCATCTCAAATTATGGAAAGAAAAAAGAGGAGTATCCAAAATGCTACTTATTTTCATCAAACTTATCATATATTGTAGTTTATTACTTATTATACAATACTAAATAACAACATTACGACGAAATGTTATTCATTATTCTGAACATAGTCTAAGGCACTCATATCTCTGAAAAACCATATCAGGCAGTATTTATAGCCGATTGTTCGTCTATAGTGTAGCTACCTTCCTCGTCCTCTTCTTCGTCTTCATCTTCTGCGATAAGTACTGCAGGAAAATCAAAGTCCGATAATACATCGGGATCCACGTTCTGCAGATAGTAACGAAACGACACAAGATCGTACTGGCTAATACATGATAGAACCCATTCTACCTGGACCGGCAAAGCCCGTCCTTTCTTGCGCCAACTCTCTGTTTAAATAATTAAGAAAATCCCACATTACATTAACTTCGTACATCACTATGTACTGAATAAAAATTCATTAGACTGTATGCAAAGATGCGCACCTAGTACATCTTGTTCGTGTGTTTCACTGTTGTACAATATAATTTTGTGCTTATTCACCACAGAGGCAAGTTCTTCCAAAGTTTGATATACCGTACCGCCGGTACTTGATAGCAGGTCCTAAAAAAAATGTTTTACATGTTTAAGTATCCGAATTTGCTTCAATAAATAACTAGCATTTAATTATTCCATGTTTCAGGCCGCAGTGCCAGCTAAATGAGGCGAAAAACCATATTGGGAGAGCTGATAATCGTCAGATAAATTCATACGGTAAGTAAAACAGAGGATATAGGTGATATAGAAAAAGAGATTCCACTTTTTCTTCAAGCATTAAAGCGTTGATCTAACTAAGTATACCTGAAGCTGGCTCGTAGTGATATCTGAGAATGGTTCCATACAGAGAAAAACAAATTCATCAAACAATCCCTTCTTGCTTAGCCTCGATCGACGCGGACCTGGCTCTTCTGTGTCGCTATCAAGGGCTTCGTAGGGCTCTTCTTCGAGGATTCTATTCTCATTTATAGAGTCAGTTACCCAACGATAGCTAACAATCCATTTTTTATGAGCAACTCCGAGCATATATTTAAGAGTTCTACCGGCAGCATCCCGCTCGTTAGTTTCTACGATAACGTGAGTTATGTCCGGAGTATAACTAGCCGAGTATTCCGCGTTGTGCATTTTAGCGAAAGACTTAACAGTCTGAACCTGAGGCACAGTCAGACAACTGCACACGAAGCATAATCTGCGCTTCTGGTTTATCTCGGTTTCTGTTGAGCAGTTAGATTTCGTTTTGCTCAGTTCTGATTTTCTCAAAATTGATAAGGTCGATTTTGGAGTACTATGACGTGAGCAACGAGTACCGAGGTTTTTTGATACACTCTGATTGCTACTTAGAGTTTTTGAAACATCTGATTCCAATTGTAAGGGTCTAGGAACTCCTTTAGGAATCGGGGTGATATCTAGCGACATAAAACTCTTCATAGATGCGTTAAACTTCTGCGAACTCTCCACGTGGGCATGAGGTTCCCTAGAATATGGGCGAAAAAGGGTTGAAGATTACTAGAAACAGAGTTGGGAGGGATAACGAGTTTAAGAAAAGAAAATCAATCGAATTCGACTCTTTAGATTCAAGTCTGATGATTCGGAAAAGAATTCTGATTTGCGGATTGGAATCGACGTACTTTTTTATTGGCAAATTTTTCTCAGGTGTGCTCTCTACGATGTCTTCATCCATGGTCCCCGAATCGTCGGTATCATTCTGAATTTGAATAAACGTGTTGTAAAGCGATGAATAAATAATCAAGTGACGCTGTTCTGCAAAATTTTTGTCTTCATTTCTTACCTGGGTAATTCGGTGGCTTTTGATCATTTGATTAGTATTGTCGACAGAAGATTCCTTAGTACCAAGAATTTTCCCTGAATTTTTGACTGGGGATTCTTGCGGCTTCTCTTGCTTAGATTTTCGCCCTAATAAATTGTCCGCAACTTCTTCCATTAGCATCACTTCCTGTGTTATATTTAGACAATTCCGATCAAATGATGATTCAAACATCTCAGTGTTACTTATTGAATTATTGTTGCTAGGTAAGCTTTTGGGATTCGATTTAGAGCCATTGCAATTCGATTGCAATTCATTCAAATCTTGATTATAATTAGATGAAATTTTCTGCCCCCTGTTAGTCAGTACTTTCTCATTCTCCACCCGTTTTTTAACTCTCTGACCGTTTGCCTCGTTCTCTTTGTCGGAATGTTGTGATCGTTTATCAATCGAAGTCAGATCTCTGTCCGCTAAAGACTTTGCTTTGGTCGGTGTTGGAGAATTATTGCTCGTTGTAACTATCCCGTTAAAAGTATTCCCTCGTTTGATCAAACATTCAACGTTTCCAGTCAGGGTAACATGCTTGGTATTATTTTTTGGAACAAAGTTATTTCCGATGGATGTATTTTCATCAATGCTATCGAATTGCTCCGCCACGTCTTCCAGATCTATGAATGACGCGCTTTCTTCATTATTTAAGGATCGGTTGTTTATTTCCATAGCAGTTTCTGCTAACTCGTTGCTTTTCCTTTTATTTTCATGAATAGCAGTCAATTCAAGGGCATGAAATGTTCCGTCGTTAGGCGAATCCTGAATGTCGACTCTTGGTTTTTTCAGCGGCGCTCCATCCAGACAAGGGTTTTCTGCAAGTCCCAGAATGCTACCAGCCACAGCGATTTCCTCCGAAGAACGATCTAGGTCCGCGCACCAGTTGGATGCGATTGCTTGGAGATCGTTATTGTCCAGAGAGTTTGGGGACGGAGATCTCTTTCTTTTAGATTCCTGGGTATCTTTATCAGACGAAAAAACCACTGTCATATCCTCGCTGAGAAGTGGGCTCTTATTCAACTCCCTAAGAGCTTTGGGCCTTGCGATATTCTGAGAGTTGTTAGAAGACTTTTTTGTCGTGAGTGATATTTCCATTGATTCACTTTCCGAGTCTGAGCTAGGGATTCGAAGGATTCTCTGAAACGTTTTCGGCTCAATTGTACGCTTGCTTTTTGCCTTATCTGAGTTTCCACTCTTCTCAGACTCGGTCTTAGATTCCTGAGTGTACCTCAATTTCCTCACAACTTTGTGCCTAGCAGTTATCCCCGAAGTATTGCTGTCCTCTAAAGGCTGAGTGGCCTCTGTATTCTTTGCCTTTTCAACAGGTACATTTTGGCTATCAGACTGCGCTGACTTTTTGAGACAATCGCTCGTTTTACTTAGCGATTTCACCCTCTCAGTGCTACGTCTCTTAGTCTGACTCCTAGAACTCTTTCTTCTTGGAGATACGCGAGTAGAACTTTCGTTTGATTTATTTCCAACGCTGTGCACAGATGGAGATTTGTCAGCATGTGTTATCACTGTTTCAATTTTATCATCCATCCTAACGTCTGATGAGGTGGAGGTAGTTTTAAACACATAAGAAGTAGTCGCGCTATTTGTTGCTTTATCCTGCTCCTCTTTTTCAGCTCCGTGTTTATGCCTGCGTTTGATCTTGCGAAGATTTTCGTCCGGCATGTCTTGATCCTCAGAGTCTGTAACTATTAGTTGTTCCGCCTTGTTTATCACCGCTCTGGAGTATTCGTCGAGTCTTGACGTCGTGCTTTCTGAGTTTGCGAAGCTAGTTTCTTTCGTAACTGTACACGGCTTTCTGTCTCTCTTTTTTTTATCAGAATTCATGAACTCGATTCTAGGAACCGAGGGAGACTTTGTAGCCAGGAATTTAAGCTGGGAATCTTTGTCAGGAGAAAGCATGTTCACTTTATTAACGGTGTCAAGTTCTTCTTGCGATTTATTTGGCGCCACAGTTATAGTTGAGGTAGTCGCAGCTCTGGTTCCTGCCTGTTCAAATAATCTCGAATCACTTGAAGCAGTTGAAGCGGTGCATGTTCCGGGGATAATAATTCGACCGATAGATTCGCTACTCATGTGCTTTGTACTGTTTGAGGTAACGTCAGATTTGGCAAGGCTATGAACGGTTTGGGTCGAGGTATTCCGGGTTGTGATTACCGACTTTTTTTCAATCGATTTTACAGTAGAGCCAAGGAATAGAAACTTTATTCTATTTGTAGGCTTGCAGAGTCTTCCCAATTTTTTTATGCTGACAATAGTCGATTTTTTTTCTCGTGTAATTGTCTCATTCTTGCCGGGCGATAATCTCTTTAACGAGAGTTTATTCCTGATGATATCGTTGCTGATTCTTACAGGGGAGTCGTTTCCCAGCTTTAATTTCGCTTGGACTTCTTGTCTCGGTTGATTGTGAACAGTATTCGAGAGCTCAGATACTTCTAAGGGCCTTGTGTTAGAAATCGAGGATCTTTTTCTTGTTGAAAGTCTGAACTTCTCTGGCGCTGGTCTTCCTGTACTTTTAATGGACAGCCTAGAATCAGGGCGACTGTCGTTAGGATGATTACTCTGCTTGGATTGAGGTCTTGAGCTAGTTTCAATATGTGATGTCGATTCTTCTTCATTGGTATTACGGCTGTGTTCTTCTGATCTCCTGGGTGATGGATTCTTATTGGATTTGATGGATGATTTATCTGCGCTGTTACTAGAATTTTTTGAAGCATTCTGAACCCCGATAATCTCTCTAACTTGACGGCGGTTCAGTGTTTGAATATCAACCATTTCGTCAACGCCCAGCGTTATAGAAGACAATAGATTCAGCCTTTTTTTTTCTTTGGATGGTTGATTATCAGCTTTATTCTCCTCGTGCAATCGTGTACTTTTATTCTTCTCAATTGTCTCGCGGCTAGTATCTTCGGCTTCCTTCTCTTCCTCAGAACCTGAAGATTCTAATACCAGTTTTGAAGCAGAAGGTCTTTCGATACTGATGTTTAATCGCTTCCGCTTTCTGATCTTAGAATGTGTCTCCTTTTTCAATTTCTTCACTTCCTTCCATGAGCTGTCCGTTGAAGCAGAAAGTATTTTTGATTTCTTGCTATCATTTTGTTCCTCTATTGTTTCCCTTTGTAAAGTTTCAAAGATTTTTTCCGCTCTGCTAACGGGCCTAGAATTCGATTTTGTCTTTCTATTATCTGTGGCGTCGAATGTAAAGCTCTTAAACTTTTGGCTGTTATTCATAGTGTTTGAGGCCTGACTGTTTCTTCTAAGCGTTGAAAATCCCTCTAAATTTGATACATTTTGAGAAAATGATTCGAGAACTTCGGTCGTTGACGAAGCGTTTGAATTAGGTGGTTTTGAAATCTCAGGAATTTTCACTTCCTCCTCTGTCTCATCTTGGAATTTCTCTGTATTAAGCCATCCTTGGACTTTTTCCTTGCTTCCAAGGATTCCAATTTTAGCCGAAAGATTATCCTCAGTAAACACAGGTTCGCAATTCCTATCAGGTGCCTTTGAAGTACTCAGCTCTTGGCCTTTGTCTGTGACTTTCTTTTTATGGATTTTAATAGTTTCTTCTGAATCGCTAGATTCTTTCCCATATAATTTTGCAGTTTTTGATCCCCTCCTGTTGTTCCGTTTATCAGCTTTTTCAGACGACAATTCCGACCAGGAACTAGCATCGTATAGAGTTTTTATTCCCGACGGACCCGGCAGTGTAAGACTATCAAGTTTTCTTCGAGACTGTCTCGCTGCCTGTGGTTTATCCAGACAAATATTCGTGTCGGAATCTTTCTCCGCCGCTTTGCATAGTGAATTAAAATCCTTAACAATTCTGTCGATACTTTCAACGGGTCGTATAGCGCTGCGAATTATTACAGTTTTGCAAATAGAGCAAACCGCTTTTTTGGTATGCAGTACTTTGTCTACGCAGGTTTTGCAGAACGGATGACCGCACTTAGCGGTTTGGGTTAACGTCGGCAGTTTATGACATAGGCTGCACTCAAGTGTTTTTCTAATACGTTCAAAATGTTTATAAACTTGTGATATAGTTTCGGTATCTTGTTCGGTGGAATCGGTCATTATTGACAAAGGATATTTATTTCAAACAGAATCTGATAGAACGAACATCAATGATAACAAAAATAATATAGAAGAATAAACTAGATTATTAAAGGATAACTGTAGAACGATATAAACAATAGCACATTTTTAACTCCACAACACTAAATGGGCACAGTATTCAACAGATTGTCAACATAAAGGAAATAAAAATCAGTTCATTCACTTTTCACGATTTGGCGCGAAAACTTTTTACGCAGATTCTTCATCCCGATTAATTCATTGTTTACAGGTTAGGTTTGATAGCTGAACTTGAGTAGAGTGCAGATACCACGTGACTTATTTCGATAGGCTAGAATGGCGTGTGTGTGTGTGTGTGTGTATCATGTGCGCAATGAATGGAGCCCATGCGGGGGAGGGAGAGAGACAGATAGATACAGGACAGATGGGAAATGAGAAAGACGAATGAATAACAGTATGTATAACGTGTTGCTGACCATACGGCGCAAATACAACGTGTGTACATGTAGTACTACGATGAGTACATTACGAAACAAATAAATACAAATTTTGTAAAGATCGTATGTTGTTCTTAATTGTTTCAGAACATCGACTGTGGAGATTAGTAATAGGTGATTTTTATTAAAAGGAAATATCGAGAAGGTGTGTGTGTGAGATGAGCAAACAGAAGAATATGCTGTTATCCTGCGACGTGGTTCAGGGTGGAACTACCTGTTGATGTCACGTTATGGGGTGGTGCTTCCTCGCTGGGGTTCTACTGCTCTCCATATGCGGTGAGTTACAACTATGACCGTAACTATGATTATTACACTTTACACTATTGTCGTTCTATCTGCGATTACTTTCTCACAAATTCTACTATTTATGCTATGTGTACTTTGTAGTAAGACTATACGCTAGGCAAGTACTACTACACTCGTATAAACATTAAGTTTGTGTTTTCGTATGCATGCGTGCGATTTCCACCCAAGAGTTGCCTGCCGTACAAGTTAGGCGGCGCTGGCGGTCGTATGCATGCACAAATTCTACACACACTAGTTGCGTAGTACTGGAATTGTACTTGCCTAGCGTATAGTAAAACTGGTCCACATGACCGCATTTCTCAGCGAAAAGAAAGAGATGTTGAAATTTAAAATAATTTACTCATTGTCAGGGATTTATCACAGTTTAAACTTTCGCAACTCTGCCTGTTTACAGGCAACTTTAATTACGGGCGTGTTAAACGAGTAATAGATTTACCGCGCTTTTCTCCTCCTTTGCAATGTACTAATTACTATAATATTTGATGTATGTATGCTACTTTTAATAACGATTGTTATGTTATCACTTATGAGTTGTGACATGTATCACATCTTTGTGGAAAGATATTATGTGACATATTTCGCTCTTATATTTAACGTTTTGGATTATTCATAATATCCTCGTCAAGTCGATCTATGAAATACAAGAGACCAAGTTGAGTCGAGTCCCCTTTTCATCCACAATAAATGATCATCAATAAATTAACGGATGACAATGAATCGATAGTTACCCTACTTACAAAATTTGCATAGACACAGATGGACACGTGCTGTATAGATACAGTGCGAAACATCCATTAATGTATAAAATATTCATCATATTACACCCGGAGTAACAATATCTACAAATCAAATGACGGTATTCAATCAGAACTATAATAATATTATTGACGTCGAACATATAGCTTCGAAAAATCGTAGAATCTAAAATTCTATTTTCATCAATCAATCATCCACTTTCCTAATCATCTTATTTCTTTTTTTTCAATATTAAGACCGAGCTTATTGAGTTTTCTATGCCCGTCTATCTGTGTCTGTTCGATCTTTAACTGGGGTATAACGTTTTTGGATATTTTGCTGCTGCTGCTGCTTTCAAAAAACTGATGATATTCAACGCGGTACTGCAGTGCTGGGACTACCATTGCCCCAGGGCGGCGGAGCCGCGGGTGCTCACGGGCAGCCGCAGGCCGGTTCACCGAGCACTCCTGGCCCCGGGGGTCCCGGAGGTCCTGTGGGACCCGGGAGCGGCGGAGGGGTAGTCGGTTCCCTGGGGCCCAACCGCCGGGGCCGGGGCTGGTGGGACTGGCACCGCCGCGACCCGACACTCTTCAAGGGTCTTTGGGCTTCGAGAGAGCCCAAAGGTCCTCTAGGTAAAGCGTGTGAAGTGTCTTCGTTCTTTACTTGCCTGTTCAGATTTGTATAAATTTTAAATCAGGGTAAAGTCTGCGGAGATAAGCGGCACCAAGTTACGAAAATTTGTTTCCAGTCTTTCCCATCTCCGAAATATAAAACTAGCCCTTTCAAAAAGAAGAAAACAAAAAATGCTACTTCACAATTGAACATTTTTCCAAATGAATATCGGGGTTGTCCAGTTTTCTGGTACTTTCCATTCACCAATAAAAAGCTCCCCAAAAACGGACCACATCTGCGAGGTTGCAGGACGTTCTAAGATGGATAAGATTGTTATTTCCGAATCGCCTGACAGAAATTAATGTTCTCGCGACTTTAATTGACATTCCGAAACTCGTTAAATTCACGAAATGCTGGAACTCTGGGTTCAAATGCCGGGACCAGACTGAATTCCCTTCGGACTTTTATAGATCTCACTGAATATAGACAATCCAGAATTTCTTATCAACTGTGTTTGAAGAAGTTGCGTGGCCCAACTTACGGAATTGGTTCGTCTTCGGTGACTTTACCCTAAATATACCTAAGTAGGAATGATTGTCTTTAGATTTTGGTCCTTACTACATTTAGCGTTAGATTTTTACCCGCATGCTTTCCGTTGATAAAAGGTAGAGTAGAACTTCAGCGACCTCTTCGAAAGTCTATTGAGTCTAAGTATTGAACTGAAAATTTGAAATTCTGAATGTAAAAGATTTGATGAAAGATTCACAAACTTTACGTCGATTATTTTAGTTTTTTACAACATTGGAGCTTAGATCGAGAAGATTTTCAACCATTCAATTTTCCTACCGTCTGCAACTTCGGTAATAATTTTTTCCCAATGAATGTTTCGCGATTCGCAAAGCTTCTCGATCCGTGCAGAACGCTTTCACAGTCGAGCTTTGATGTCAAGTAAATATCTATTGAATTCTGTTGCAAAAGGATGACGGTTATTGACAATCGATTTATTTTCTACAGGCTCCAGCTGCTCTCCTCGATATTGAGAATATAACAAATTCCTTTATCTATCGGTTCCAGTCTGACGTTCATAACGCGACTATGACTAGAAATTGGAACTTTGTTTGACCACACGAAAACCTATTTAATTATCTCTATATACAAATAAATCGAAAATTATTGTCTGCCAGAATGTTGATGTATTCATATTGCGTGTAAATTGAAAAACGTGTTTTTACTATCCTCTGAATTCTCGGTCAAGCTAAATATGTATTGCAATTTCGAATTCAGAATACAGCTTTCACCGCATCATGTATATCTAAATTATTCAAAACCCGATATCCATTCGGCTGATTAATAAGTAACCTATTTCCATTTTTTATAATTAGTATTCAATACTATTGCCTTACGAGATAATCAATAAATTGATTCTCATAGAACTGCCTAATTATGCCACTTCGATTTCGTCGAGTCAATTAGTCGCCTAAAATTGCATCCCCAAAAAAATTGTTACTGCCACTAAAATGAGGTCTCCATGATTTTCCAATTATTTTCCAATCGCACGAAGCTAGAAATTTTCGGTAATCTTAATGAGTCGTTTTGAACATTTTTTATTGAATTTTTCTTCAATATCGCATTAATTTTTTGTCAATTCTTTCGTTTATTTTCGTAGTGTAAAATTCCGCATGGCACGTTGTTTCTTATTAATTATAATTACTGGGAGGGGGGAAAAAACGAACTGTTTCATTTTCTGTGACCAGACTCATTAGGAAATGCCGAAGTCTACATCGTCCTAGCACTGCTGATCGGGTTCGTAACCGTGGTAATCGGCTGTTGGTTATCGGACAATTGCTGGTCACCTGAACCGGAAGGAGTTGTAACTCTCGCATAGCCAAGTGCCGACTTCCGGGCCTCCAGACGATAACAACGAGCACCCCGCCCCCTGCACGCCATTCTTCAAAATTTGAATCACCTTAATCAACAGGCTGCAATAAATCAGCAGCCGTTGCTTGACGTTAACGACAACGATACTTTCCTCCGAATTTATTAATGATTTCATGTCAAGTTTAAATTTGAATTTTGAATTTTTTTTTTGAATCTTATTGAACATTTATTATCTTTTTTTTTGCTTCCAACGCTTTTTATAGAAATTGGGTACGTATGTCTATCTTATTATACCACATCGTTCAACCTTCGACCTATCTTAAACTCCTGACCTGACCTTTAAACTTCATGGATTTTCCAGCCTGAGGGTTGATACAGTGGTTTGGGAATTAGATATAGAAAATTTGGATATTCCCGAGTTCAATACCTCTAGGTAATTATTTTTGGTAACACATAACAGATTGGTTTGTCAAAATTTGACAAAACTTATCGATATTTGTAGAGTTGATTAATAGTAAAATGATTTCATACACATACATATGATACGACCTTAAAGTTTACTGTGTATAAACTTTGGGTCTCATTTAATGTGAAACAATTGATAAAGTTTATATCATTATTTAATTAACGATGAGAATGAATATCAATTTTTATTGATTATTATCGTTTTTCTTTTTCTTTGATTCGGGAAAACTGCACTGAAATGGTATGATACATATAACGACGTATACAACGACAATTATGGCTTTAAAAGCGATTTAATATACGAATGAAAGTTTTTCCGCAAATCAATGCAAATATCTACAGCTTATCAATTTAGCAATCTTGTTTTTTTTTTATACTGCTGCAGGTATAGTGAGAAATTGTGTGAATTTTCTTCTCCGACTAAAATATATATTTACTATAACATATTACAGTATAATGAACGCGTATATTCGCGTATTATTAATTTTCGGCAATATACATGCTACAGGAAGAACCATTTTCTGTAAATTTGCTATTACAATATTTGATATTGATTATAAACTTGCTGCCGCCAATTTAATATGAATATTTACTAAAATTCTTTAGCTTTTCATTCGCGAGACTAAAGTAAAACTTAGGTGAAGAAAAATCGAGAAAAAAAAATAAATATCATCAACCATGACAAGTTTTAACGTTGATGCAATTTGAGATATTCAATATATGGCAATTGAGGGGCGTGATAATTCGAGTAATCGTTCGGATGGAACAGCTTGGAAGTTGGCAGTACACGAAAATGAAAAAACAAAAAAAGGAAATAAATAATAAGAAAAGAAAAGAAATTGTTCCTGGCTAATCGAATGACCAGTAAATAAAATACATGTAATATCGTAAGAGAGAGTAACTGATTAAGATATAATTATTAAGAAAATCGTCTTATAAGATTTTGTGTACCAAGAAAAAGAATTAAAAATTAAAGAAATTAGTCTATAGTATTATATGGAAGGCATTTGAAAAATTATACGCGTATATATAGATATAAATATGTGGGTAATGAGAAAATTTCTTAATTTTTATCATTCTGTGGGAAAAAAAAGTTGTATAAATCCAGATTCTTCGTTTTTCATTGACAAGTATTAAACACCACCTAACACGTGATGACGAATACCTAGTTGAGAAAGAAAATTAGAAGAAAAAAAAATTGGGAAAAATCTGTAACCTGCACCACACAGTTTTAGTCCAGGAAATAAAGTCGAAAATGTACCCCCTTTTTAGAGCCATTTTTCACGCACTCAATCGTGAAAAATCCTTTTGCCTCAAAGTGTACATGATAGTAGCACTCTACAGGATGAATCTTTTTCAAGTCTTATTGCTCTGCGATAATATTCCAGCCCGGAAATCCCGTGCAAAAAAAGTCGGTTTTTTAATAACAAATAGCTTTTTTCAAAAAGTATTCATCCGATCGAGCTCTGGTTTCGCACACTTTTTTAGTCGACCAAGAGACATATATTGCGAGACTTTCGGAGACATACACGGATTATTGCATGAAAAAATGCTTCATTTCCTGGACTATTTGAAAATTCTTTGAAACCGTTACTTATGTTAAAAAAATCGGGAAGAGGCTGCCGTAGATAAGCTTTCATTCCAACGGATGAAACAGGTATTAAAAATGTGTCAAAATATGAATAAGAATGTGTATTCATCGTTTATTTAGATACCTGCGATAATTATTAATATAGGTATATGTCGTGTATCGTCGATGAAGGATAGGGGTGATTTTTTAGAGCAGTTAATCACGAAATTAAAAAATTGTGGTTGAAAAGTAAACGAGATTTTTATTTTCTTTCTAAATTTGGAAATATTCGCACAATAAATTTTGAGACGGTTAATTTTTTATTTCCTTGGAGAAAACGATGCTTTATTGCTTGAAGTTGAAATTTTTGCAAATAGGTAGGTATATATATCCATGTGTACTCCTCTAACGAGAGAGTTAATACCTGCGATCCTATATCTTACAATTAGTTAGTGTATAACGTAATCCCAGTAGATAAAGTAAAGGTAGTAGGATATAAGAGTTGTAATTATGTAATGCAGGACTATTTGTCGGGCGTTCGGAACCGAAATCATACAAAATTGATAATAATAAATAACATCTAACAAGGTGGACCAATGAACGAGCCACGTGCGAAAATTCTAAAAACGTTGTAGAATAGAAGAAAACGAAAAAATAAAAAAACTCTACATAATAGAAAGAAAGTAAAAAAAAATAATAAACGTTTTATGTAAAATAAAAAAAAAATAAAAAAATTAATAACGGGGGGAGCCTGAGCGAGATGCTGGGATAGAGAATTCTGTCCAAATCTCCGAACAGAAATTACTTTTTCATTATATGTATTCGGTATTTTATTTAAAAAAAAATCGACAATTTCATTTCGAGCTTCTTTTACCTTTGAACCGCATTCTTCATTTCAATATCAATACCTCCAACGTTAGAAATTAATACTTTGAACCCCTCGCTGCGTATGTATAATTAATCTCTAACTAACTAACTGTGTTTCGTCGTGCCTCGACTCGTCAATTAATTACGTAAACTCAGATCTCGGTTTTCCATTCAAAATTGTTGACCTGAGTTGGATTGTTCCAACAATTTCTCTAGACCAACGCAGAATCCACTTAAAAGTCAACCCGAGAATACAATTAAATATTTATAATGTATGTTCGTAACACCGCGGGAATATGAGTGGTACTCATTTTTTACTATATTTACAAAGAAAAAGTTACCTATACAAGACGAGGACTTCGAATTTCGACAAAAAGCCACCTTTCATTAATTCTCACAACGTGACCCATTCGCTAATTTTTATTTTTTTTCCACCTACGACTGTGCCTAGGTTTTCCTATTTCAAAAACGATTCAATTCGAACATTTTTTTATTAGACGAGTAGACTGATTTTTAGACAAACGTTTGATACCCCCTATACCCCCCAACGCCACCTTTATTATCTGTAAATAAATGAAGATGAGTGAGTATAGGAATGAATTCCCAGGAAAAAAATGGTGAGTAAATAGGTAATAAAATTTATATAGTCAGCTGTGGATGTAGTCGGTCTGTCAGTCGTGATATGAGCCTTGTTAGGACCCTTATCAGACATTTCCTTATTTATTAAATTATAAACTTAAGAAGAATAAAAACGAGGGAAGAATTTCGACAAATTTTTACTTCAATTTTATTCTCTTTGTATTTTAATCAATAAAATATTCTTGTTACGGGTCCATTTAATAATTCATGATTCACGACGACGACGGAATCTCTTATAGAGACGTAGAGAACTGTGTCAAATTCGTCTGTGCTTGTAATCCTAAGAATATATATATATATATATACATATATATATACATACATATATACTATATAACTCTATAGCGACTGTGTATAGCCTTAAACCAAAAAGAGTAAAAAAAAAAAAGAAAAAAAATATTAAAAATTAATACTGTACGACTGTACCTAACTAAATTAACCTTTCAGAGTGGCTTTACAGTGTATACCGACTGTCAATTTATGGGAGATTTATATAATACACAAAAACTTCAAGCGAGGAGTTCTACATATATTATATTATATTATATTATATTATATTATAGAATGCACATATTTCTGAAAATCTAAACTATAAATAGATAGAAGAATATTTAAGTATATATAAGAAAATATGGTCGTGCGTTGATAGTTGGTAAAATTTATAAGCGATTGGATTATAATAATATTATATATATATATATATATATACTTTGATGTGCTGTCCTGCGTTAATCAGCCCTTAGCGCATAATATATAATATAAATATTATATAGTATATAGTTGATAAATTCATGATCAAAAAGTCAATGATCATTGATAATAAAGTCTGCAGCTTATGCCAAAAAAAATTATTATCATTCTATACAATTATTACAATAAGATATTCGCTTTTGGTTATTTTCTTTTATCCGTATATATGTATGTAATTTATTGCTTCTGATCATTTTTCTTCGGTTACTTATCAATTTGAATATTATTATATTATATTTTAAATGAAATTAAAATTATGATAATATGATCGGTATAAATTTGTATAAATTAATTATGAAGCAATACTTTTACAAGACGAATTTTTACAATTACAATATTCATTATTCGATTATCAAGAATCAAGTCGTTATAATTAAAAGTAGTTTTCGTGAATTATTATCCGCTTTTCATTGCATGCAAATATCTATGCGAAATAATGAATTAATTTTTATCGAATATCTTACGATATGAATCGAAATATGCGGATTCTTATTCTAGTTTTTGAATAATAATTAGTGTATCGCGATGTTTTAGTCTGCAAATTTTAATCGTCCATGCATCAATTTTTGTTTGCTACGTTTTACTTCTTTTTTTTCTTCATCGACAACGAATGTGTCAATGAGTTATTCCGTAAATCGTGTAGAAAAAGATGAAATAAATATCTTTTATTTTATTGGCTTAGGGTGTATAAGTGATTCGGCTATAGGTATATAGGAATCACAATTTTTCACAAGTCTGTCCTATTTTTTGATATTAACCTAATCAAAACGAATAAATAAACCTAATGAAAAATGATAAAAATCGAAAGTAAAATAAATATAAATATACTAATGTGTATAATTATTTTTAGCTGAATATTTATAAGCCATATGTAGAACAAGATATTTCTGGAAAGGTCTAAATTACCAAATAATTGTTAACTCGAAGATAAACCGATTCAATATTATCCGTTCACATTCGTATTTTACTCGTTATCATGGTCGACTTTTCATTTTTTTTTCAACGATTCAATAATTAAAAAAAAAACAAAAACTCTCGTAAAGTTCTACTTTTAAACTCATACGAGCATGGGTATCTAAAACAATGTTTCAAAGCGATGTAATTATTATTCCAAGCGAGTTTTCTATATGTTATAATTTTTTTTTTTTTTCAAATAATGCTCATTCTAATTTATCGCATTGTCAATTTCTGATTCTGTCCATAATAGTTTATGCGATTCTTTTTTAAGTTTCTCGAAATTCTTTGAAAGTCAGAGCCTCTGATAACGAATGAAAAATACCTATACTTGACGGTGTATTGAATATGGTATAGAGGCGTACTTACAATTAGATACCTAGATGTAATAAAGTTTCGGCTTGGAATAATTATAAGCTTAATTAATAAGACTGATACAATAAATATACAAATAATAAAAGAAAATAAATATAATATAATAAACCGCGAATATCATGTATTATGTATCGTAATATGAGTTCAGGAATCTATAGTAGATTATTTCCTAGCGTCAGGGTTCTCTAATTTTTATAACGCCAGGTATTAATATATTGGTTGCCTCTAGCTTTGCTATCTCGAAAAAAATGAATCTATATGCGTTCATATAGCCTGCAATGCTCAAATCGTATAGAAAATAAAAAGCAAACGAAAAAGTCGAGTAGAAGTACGGCTATGCAGAGGTTTTTAAATCTGTAGATTCAGCCACGAGATATATACATACTATATACTATATGTATGTACACGAGTAGATTCGTAACTAGTTAGAAATGATTAAAATAACGAGCTTTAAAGGCCTGGGAATATAACTACAAACGGATCTTTTTTGGTTTTCAAAAATTATGGAACTTTTCTTTTTCTTGCTTTTCTATTCGATGTTCTTCAAAAGCCTCTAACATTTATCGTATAGCCGTACTTTTTCTTAACTTTCCAACGCAGCACTAATCGTTAATTAATTTTATTGTATTATATGTTAGATTTATGTGTAAAAATATGCATTGTAATAATTATATATATATATATATATATTGTATATACATATATATATTGTATTTAGCAATTATAATAAAACTAAATCTTACCAAATGTAAACCTAGTGAAACTGCAATCGAACAACGAACGTGTTGGGTCCAGAAAAATTTTTCTTCGAGATTTGCTTGTTTTTTTTTTTCTTTTTTTTTTTGGTATGAATTTCATCTTTATTAATTTAATATTATATTTACAAAAATTACAAAAATTCTCTATATATCTGTGTATATTATCAACGTTATACGAACGTCGTATATTCATAAATAAAATTATTAGGTACATGAATGGGTAATACTTTAAACTATACTACATCATATTATGCAGTATATATGTATAAAATTAACTACACTTGCTCAATAGTATAAGCAACTACATACATCTCTATCAATTTTCATATATTTTTTTCTTCTGTTTTTCTCTTTTCCCCCGTTTCTTTTCTTTTTCAAAATCTCTCAAACCACGGACACAATAACTTACGTTAAATATTTTTAGGCAAATAAATATTTTGATTAACACTAACAGGTATTATTCAATCAATGGATCGTGTCAGCTTGTGTAATATTCATTTGTTGAAAATCATTACTCCAAACTTACATGCAGACATAAAATTTCCTTTTTTTTTTCTTTTTCTTTCTCTGTTTGTTACACAGTTCCCATAATTATTGATGATTATTTTTTTTTCACACCGAATATCATACAACACAAAGCAATCCTTGAGGTCTCGTCTAATTGTTAGACGAAGCACACGTATCGTACCTACATACATAGATCTAGCTGGAGCTTTCTTCAAAAAAAGCATCAAACTCACCAGATTCATATATCTCAACTAAAAGCTTCTGGCTCTGATATATTTACTCGTCCTTCTTGGCCAAGACCTGGAAAAAGGCTTCTATCGGCAGAGTGGGTTCGTCCGTTGCGATGGCAAAGTGCGGGTTGATTACCCTGCTTTCTGTCGCTGGAGAAACAGCTTTGAACATACCAGGTTCGTAAAGTCTAGAGGCAGAGCTTGTGAGGTTAGCGATGCGTTGTGAAATAAGGGCGTCTTCAGCATCCCGGCTTGGCTCTGTCCAAGCTGGAAGAGTAGGTATCGGTTCGTTCTGGCTAATGGCTTCATCCTCTTGTTGGTTTTCCTGCATTCTCCTCATAGGGTTTACTGCCGTTACCTGGGACTCCTTTTCTTCCGATATTTTCACCGATGTGTCTTCTTCGACTTTATTTTCACCCCTAACTTCTTCCTTCCTCAAAACTTCGTTCGCACTTTCCTTCCCATTCTGTGCTTCCTTATCGTCAGTCTTTGCTTTGAGCCGAGGAGTCGTCATCGATGAGTAAAAGCTCGTCTCTTCAGCAGCCATTTCCGTAGCTTCTTCAGTCGGCACGACATCCGGTTGATTTCTGTTTCTATACGTAGGTCGGGGTCGACGAATTGCCGAAGAGAATATATTTTCCGGTCTTGTAGTACTTTGTCGGTTGTCTTCATGGCCCATTTTATTGCTTTGAGGTGTCGTGGCGGGAACCCTACTTCTGTAAAGGTTCATATTGAACTTTCTCTTCGGCATAAATCTGTTCACCCTCTCGGTCGTCGCCTCTTCATCAACCTCGTCAGGACTTGACGCTGGAGAAGATGTCGTAGGCTTGTAGGCCACTCTGGACATGTACTTGTACCTGCTAGTAGTTTCTCTCACCGAACCTGAGGAAGTTTCATCGGGTTTTTCGGTCGTGAATCTTCTTCGTCCTGGTGAAGAGACTGGGGCAGCTTCTGTCGTCGATATTTGGGACAGTCTGTTCTTGTAGTCTAATCTGCTTCTATAATCTTTAATGCTGAAACGCGGGCGAGTTGCATTTCCGTATTTCAGTGGTCGAATTCTGTGAGACTGTCGAGTAGTCGAAGAGACTTCTGTGGTACTTGAAGGAATTTGGGTCGTTGTAGTAGTCGAAGTGGTCGTTGTAGCCGCTGTGGTGGTCGTATCTGCGAGAGGAATATCTTCAGGGGTCGTGGCAGGTTCTACATGGTTTTCTTCAGGCTTTTCGAAGAGTTGTTCCAACGGTATGCCCTCGTCGTCATACGACTGGGTCGGTCTGCTGCTTCCAATCTGCTCTTCAGACCCCGTCACCTCTTCAGACTGGACAGTTTCAGTAGAGAACTCATAGATCTGGGCATTCTCTGTCGAAACTTGTTCCATGTCTTGGCTGAATGGCAGAGTCTGCGAAGGGAGCGAGGAAGTGTCGATCTCCTGTGAATCCTTCTTCTTAAAACTTTCTGGATAATTTTCCCACTCAGTTGTGTCCTTGTAGATGATCCTAGTCGGCCTTACAATCTCCGTCACAACTTCGGCTTCGAAAGGTTCTCCGGGATTGACGCGTTGTCGATGTCCAGTGGGTCGTTTCCTGATGTAATGTCTTTCGGTGGCAGTTTCTTCGATTACTATAGTCGGCTGGGTCGGCCTGAGTCTTCTCCGTTTTGAAAAATCAGTATCCAAAGACTGATATCTCGACGACGTTGCCGGTTCAGAAGTGCTGGTGCTAGTAACAGAGGAGCTTTCGTACTCCGGAGTAGGTGTCGTCGTAAAGGGACGTCTCCTCTTCAAAGTTTGTCCAGGCCTGCGAGTTCTGGGTCTAAGGGTTACGGGAATCGGAGTTGTGGTGACTTCCGGTTCCACTGTGGTCGGAGCGGATGCTTCCGTCAGGGAATGGTAGGTGCTGACATCCTGGACCGACGCTTCCGTCGCCTGGGCAACGTATGCAGGATTTAATGGTCTGCGTCTTCTGTTCGGACCTCGTTGTGGGAATTTCGGTCTGTAAGGATGAACCTCGGGTTCAACTTGGGGCTGTGCCTCTTGCTGAGGTTGTTCCAGGGTCTTTTTAATCTCATGTTCCGTTACAGCGCTTTCAAAATTCTCCTGGGATTGTTGGAAAACTTGCTGGACTGGGTTTCGGTCCTGATTAGCGACTGGCCGATTGTACTCCTGTTGTTGTACCGCGAATTGTTGCTCGTGCAATTTTTTCTGTTCCTCCAATTCCTGTCGAAGTTGTTCCTGGTGTCGTTGATTCTGTTCTCTATGCTTTAGCTCTTCCTGCGTCTGCTGTTGCTTGCGCTGTTCTATTTCTTCCTGCATCTGCTGATGATTACGAAGCTCGAATGCCTCCTGCAGTTTTTGGCGCTCATGTTCCTCCTGCTGTTTTTGTTGCTGTCGTTTTATTTCGTCCTCACGTTTCTTCTCCTCAGCTTCTTTTTCCTGTTGTTCAAAGAGCCTCATTTCCTCCTGACGTTTCAGGACCTCCTCCTCCTGTTTCCTCTGCTGTTCTCGTTGCCTCTGGAGTTCTTGTTCCTGGAGTCGCTGTCTGTCTTGCTGAACAAGTTGCTGTTGGAGCAAAAACTGCTGTTCGTTGAAGTGCTTTAAGGATATGCTCTCCGGGGTTTCGTACTCAGGTTCCGTCGACGTAGTTTGGTGTACCTGCCCAGACGGAATCGGATTTTCAAACTGCTGCTGCACATTAGGTCTGATAAATATAACTTCAGGCTGATTATTGAAGATTGGATTAGGCCTAGCAGCTTCCTGCCTGAACTTAGCCGGCGGATTCTTCCTAGGAAGAACCTCGTTAATCTCAGTAGTAAATTTGGACTTCTGTTGAGGCCATAAAGTCGTTGGTCGTTGTTCACCTTGCAAGATGTACGTGCCAGCTGGCAGTCCATGTGGCAAGCCTTGTGCCTTGATTAGAGACTCTTCCGGGCTGCTGTTCACCTCAAATTGTTTGTAATGGTCGTTTCTGAGGTTGCCTGACTGCGAGGGTGCGAATTTGTTCGTTTCAACCTTCGGAGCAGTTGTAGAAGAGAACAGGTTCGGTGGAACTAGATTATCGTAGGGTAGAGATGGTCTGAAGTTATAGCCAAAGTTTGAGGGCGGAGTAACGTAGCTTATTTCATGGCTCTCGTGAACAAGGAAAGCAGGATCTCTTTCGTACGTGCTTTTGAAGGGTGGAGGGTGATCCACCTGGCTGTAAAAGTTTCCTGCCCCGCCATTCGGGATCTGAGAGCTGTGTGGGTGGTTTTGGAACCTGCCAAAGTTCAACCCTTCCGAATTTTGATCCTTTCCAAAATTGTGTGGGCTTTCAAGGCCCGGCGGCTGGAAGTAGGACTTTGTATTGGAAGCTGTCTGCACTTCGAATTGCTGGGGTTGATTGTGTCTCAGATGTTGCAGCGGCTGCTGAACTCCATAGCCATTTATACCGTTGATCACGAAAGGCCTGTTCTTCGAAAAGCTCGGAGGATGAGTAGTTGACGAAGCGAATCCTGATCCCTTGGAAAAAAATGGTGAGCCATTTATGTCCGTCTGATGATTTTGGGAAACGAATGTTGGCTGGCGTAAAAAGGCCTCGTTATCCCTCAGCACGGGTTTCCGGTTAGGGTCGATCTCAAACCGGAAAGAGTCTCTCGGCGGGGGTACGAGGAATGAGTAATGTGTCGTTGCCGCTGTTGATTGTTTAGGATGTTCCTTCGGCTTGGGTCTCGACTTAGTTGCTGCGTGTCCAAAGACACTAAAGCTCCCCAAAATACTCGGTGGTGTATATTCCTGCGGTTTTTGGTTCTTCGTTTGGGGTTTTAGCTTCTCTGAAGAAGCCTGCTGCATGTGTTCATGAAGTTTTCCAATGACAGGATGATGAGGGGCATTTCTCTCGAGATTACTAGAGGGTGAAACGTTAGTTCCAATATTTTCGTAGCCAGTCAAAGGTCGCCATCCGTTAGCAATCATAGACGGTCGCGTCGGGGACTGAAATGGTAAAAAAAGGGGTTTGTTATGATAGAAAAAAGGTGAGTATGAATCTAATTTATATCCAGTTGTAATTGGAATTGGCACGCGGCTATACTCACAATCTGATCGGCTCGGTCGATCGGAACTGTTATCGCGTTGATTGTACTCCAGGTCGTCAACACGCCTGGAAACGAATGACACCTCAATAATTTGATCTCTTATTGCCTAGAAAACATGATCAGTCAACATAATTGTACTTACCAAATAAAAATCGTGCAAGAAACATCGTGAAGTGTTACGGCAACATTTACAGATCAGTCCTGCAAAGTGAAAAAACGGTATAAAACGTAACTGAAAATTCTTCTGAAAAATTAACAACCGAATTATCATTATCGAATGATATTTTCCAGAAAAATGAATTTGTACATCAAATCGAATTGGTTAAATCGGATAATGTATAATTAATTGAATGATTAGCCACTTTGATTGCCTCGTGTATTTGGATTCAGGTGATTATTAGCGGCAACGTGTAACCGAGTTCCAAATAAACACATTTGCATATCGTTAATTGAGCCACCGAGTTTGATACTGGAATGCAGCTAGCACAAAGTCAATATAGTATTCTGATCAAGATCGTTTTTGCTAAAGCATATCAATTACGGTTTACATGGTAAACATTTGTTAGTTGATTAACTGAACGAGGGTGAATTGATTGTTATAAAGCTTATGGTGAAATGCGAATGAAAATTGTATCAAAAGTATCTGCATATGATATCGATTATAGTCAATGATCCAGATTAGTAACGAGCGAACTTTCGAATAGAAGACGTAGAACGTAGAACCAAGAATCAAATTTTCGACTCTCGTTCAATGTCTAGCTAACTTTGAATTAAACTCAACCTATTTTCGACTTCCTAATTAGGTAATGGTGCACTGAATGTATTACTGCTTATGAAGACGGTCGTTAGCGCCGCTAAGATGCTGCAGCGTTAATTAAACGTCATTTTGAAACGCATTACTGTCATATTCTCCAACGTACGTGTATATATGTACATATTTTGCTAATAATTATTACATGTATTAATAAATTTAGTGAGAACGTGTTCATGGGGTGACGATATTAGAAGGCTATTATTATCGTCATTAATAATCATGATACGGCGGCTAATGATGGAAAATAAAATTCAAAAATTCTCTAAACTTTATCAGCGGTAATTAAATATATGTATTGTTGAAAACGAACGTCGATGATTATGGCAATGATCATTGATGCAGTTTCTCTTATTTCTGGTTTGGCTTTGGTTTCTTTTACCCCGCTACTTAGCACGCAGATTAAAGTCGGGTTTATACATATATGTGTATGTACTGGTATGAATTAACTGGTTTTTAAGATTTCATCTCGATCCGGTTGAGCCTAAGCGCGTCGTATTTAAAAGCTCCTCAAAAGTTTCATCGTCGAATCTAGAACTCTTGTTGGCCTTGATCACAATTCTTTTCACTTGAATTTATCAGTTTTTTTTTCCATTTATTGCCTTTTTGTGCCACCGGTTTTTTTTTTTTTTCTTTTCTTGTTCCTTTCCCTTCTTTTCCTCCGTTCCGTTCTTTTTATATCAAACCACTCGATCTCAGCGCGTTTCTTTTTCTGACCGTTCATTCTCCCAGCTCTTCACTCTTGGACAACCAGCAACTACGAGAAACTAGGAAACGATTTTTCCAAAGACTGCGTTAAATGATTGTCATCCAATTTGCTATAACGATCGACAGGCATAATAAGCAACAATTTATTATTTCCATATAACATCCTTTATCCTTTCTTTTTCTTATTTTCAATTTTGCTAACAATAAGGTACTCCACTTCCCAAACTCTGCCTTACAAAGCTATACACTTTTAGGCTGAAACTTTCCGGCTTTTTTAATATACCTAAACTGAGCGGGTAAAGTTTTATAATAAAGAATGATTTCGTCGTCTGTTCGCTATATTCGATAGATTTTAGAGAATACCGATATAGGTACTACCTATACCTACGTCATCTGCGAAGTTACTTCTTCTCGCTTAATAAAACTCAGCGGTTCAAGAATCTGCTTTGCGTGTGTAAGGTACGGGTTATTAAAAGTGGCACAGTTTTCACCATTTAAAGTTTTCTCTACCAGCAATATATTTAAGAAGAAGCCGCAACTGGACGTCCGCCAGCTGCTGCGAAGTACTTGTATAGGTATAGGTACTTTTCAAACTTTCGTCGCAATGAAAATATAACTAGTTCGGAAATACCACAAACTAAATCTTCACGCTGTGGCAATCTGATATATTTCAAATGAATTCCGCCAAACGGATCGCAAATTGATTTCTAATTTTTTAATCCCACTAATTTGCGCCTTTAATCGTCGTCTTCATCGACCAACGCGATTCCTAGAACTTTTCCAACCCGATCTAACGATCGGAAAGCTTCAACCTTGTTCGTAAAGTGATGGCATACGCGGTTCGTCCCTAATTCCTAATTGAACAAGGTCTGCTTAACCACGTGTTAATTCATTTACTTCACAGTCTGTTGGACCTGAGGTACCTGAGGTATAGTATACCTACAACGAGTAGAAAATAATAATTAAAAACATAAACCGTCTCGATTTACCTTGACGTTAAATTATTCAGACGAATATTTGAACCAACTATAAGTATCAACCTTGAATGAAATATTATAATATTGATAGAATATTGCTAATTCTGATCTCTTCAAGAATAGACATATAGCAGCTAGAAGAAGGGGTAAGGCTGCAGGCAATTATAGATAATAAATAATTATTGATCAATCGCGAAATAGCCATTATGATTCATCCGCCTTATTATTCTCGTCGAGTGTTCATAGTCTTTAACAACGTTTACCAATAGTTAATTATTTCATTATACATACACTGACCCATAAACACCATGCGGCTACTATGATATAGAAAGTAAGTGTTGTTTCCATCAGACTGTATAACAGAATTTATAGTACATGACTATACGACTTTTAATACTACTACTGAGTTGTAGTAAGTTAAGATAAGATGGTTCAACAAAATCACGGATCGTAGAGGGATGAGAGAAGAAATGGTCATGCTCTGATTATGGCAGCCTTCGCCTTTCGCTTTCTTAGTACTGCA
Organism: Tenthredo livida; assembly: GCA_963992785.1. NCBI lineage: Eukaryota > Metazoa > Arthropoda > Insecta > Hymenoptera > Tenthredinidae > Tenthredo > Tenthredo livida. The sequence continues at coordinate 11,898,838 of OZ023073.1, forward strand.
CGCGACGAACTGTTGTTTCAACACTAATTGATAATTAATCATAATCGGGATACCTACATGTTGTCTCAACGCATCGAGATTGACTTCGATCATTATTATACATCGATCAATTTTCGGATGATTCTGTCGTGAGAAAATAAACATTTGAATACCGAAGTGTATGGTTTAATTCGTTTGTGACATTCCTACTCACGTATTTTTATAATATAGTCAATTGGAATTAATTTCACGAAGCGTGTAGTACTACGTACTGCGATGTGGAGAAGAGACTCGATCGAGGTTGAAAAACTTTCTTTCATAAATTCCATAAGTTAAATAATGAAGTTAACGTACACCGGCAAGGTGAATTAATTCGATGAGTTGTACCAACGCGATTAAAGCTGATTGAATATCAACGATTCTTAATTACCTACATTTCAGAACCATTGTACCTACATCATATTTTACTTCATTTTCATTTTAATTTACAATTTTCTTTGTAAGTATGTGCATCGCAAATTTCTCTTCACTATAAAACGAGCTTTTTACACCCCCGAAAAGAATTACTCTACTACTATACGCTCTACGCTCTCTCGTACCTAGTAGTTCGCCCGATTAATTTCGACAAAAATATTTCCCAGCACAAAAGCGGAGGATGCGTAAAACACGCGAACACGCCAAGGTACCCCACGTCAAGAAGAATGAATTTTATGTAACAAAATTGCGTAACATTCTGTGCAGTAGCTGGTATAAGGTAAGGTATAAGGTAGAAGGTAGTACATACATACTTTCTTCGCTCTCACGCACTCCGTAAATTGTTGCACAGTGAATTGTTGCCAGTTTACGTGGGTGTAGAAGCTATAATTTCTTTTATAAATTTACTTCTAAGTTTATATTAAAACCGTTATTAGAAAGGTATATGTATATAAAATTGCATGATAACTTTGCTCCGCACAAAGTGATACTACATAATATACATGGATAGGGATATTAGGTGTATATGTATGTACTACATGTATGAAATGACTTATTCCTTTGCAGACATATAGAAAAAAAATCTGACGTTGTTGACTCATCACGGATTTGAAATCGAATCCGACATCAATTTCATTCAACGTTCTATATTCTGCCAATTGAAATGCGAGGTGGACAAGTGCCAGATAGGAATTAGTGATTTAGAAATCGAGGACACTCTCCTGCAATTAACGAGACCGTGATATACGAGGCAATACTCGATTGTAAATCGTATAGAAAATGAATCGAATCAAAGAGTGAAAAAATGTGGCGATTTTTAAGTAACTAAAATTATTGACGAGCCGTGCGAAAATCCACGTGCAGGGAATATCGCATGTAGTCATACAATCTTTTAATCATTTCATTTTTTCCTCATAGTCGTTAATTTTTTATCATAAAAAATTGAAACAAAAATAACTAAACAAATAAATAAAAACAGTATTTCGTAAAGTCTATAACTTCACGCTAAAAAAATGGTAATGACTGCAGTTATCGTACCTCGGTTAAATATATTGCACAGATTGCCGACTTTCATAGATTATTAAAAAATGAATAAAATCGAGAGAAAAAAAAGTCATTAGCCAGACTCACATGTTAGAATATCTGCATAAATGTATATGTCAGCCTGAACCCTGTACGTAATTACGCGTACCTATTCATATACGTATTATTTAGCAATAACCGCTCGTTACACCGTTTCTCGACACGAGGATAGGTATAATCTGATGTTATATCTGAGATCTTCGTTTGAGGTTGATATTTTACCAACTCACATGTAATTAGATTCGTTATTAATAAAAATTATTATCCCGCCTCGTGTATATTCGCGTATATTAATCATATATTACGCGATCTAAACACGCATATGATACATAAAAAAAAATTTAGGTCAGTTATTGCAACGCCATGTCGATATATTACAGCCACGTCTATCGACGTGCCACAGATAAGGAGCAATAATGTATTCTTTCGTATTTTTTTATATCAATTTATCTAGTTCCAAGTTTCTTTTTTTTGAACCCACTAGGCATAATTATATTTAAACGACGTTCAATTTCGTTTTTTTATTCTTGGCTTAAACTGATCGCCTCTTTATTTCAGTTGGAAAGAATTCGTCGAGTCAAACATCGAGATGATGGTCACTCATTTTATTCGGAGCGTGAAACTATGCGTGCTTCGGAGCATATAAAAGCATTAATAAAGGGAAAGTGAAGAAGAAGAAGAAGAAGAAGAAGAGGCTATTTTAGGTAGGGTGTGTATAATTGCTCACATGACTGAATGTAATTTATTTACTTTTTTTCTTATATCTATTTTTTAACGACGGCTTTTGCTTTCATTTATTTTTCACATAAAAAAATAATTTTACAACCAATTCGCTGTGGCCTGTGACCCCCTGGAGGGTTCGATATTAATAATACATAAACTAGCTATACGCCGGAGATATGGCGAACCATAAAGATGATGGGAGCTACGAAATCACAGTTTATTCTCGAGGCGTAAATTTACTTGGCGAAACTATCTTTCATCTTTCTGCGCGTAAGGACATCGAACTTTATAACCATAGCTTTGTTAGGGAATTGTACTTAGTTTTAAGCCCGTAATGCCTTAGGCAACGTCTCTTGTTTAGCGGAAAATATTACATCAGCATGCGTTTGTCTGTTATTCGTATGTCAATGCGCCACGTCTACTATGTGCTATACTGCCTCTCTCGTCGTATTTCGCGTAATTAGCGAAACTTTGAACGGTTAAATTTTCCGCGATTTAATCTCAGAGGTGATATATCACTCCTAGAGATCTGCGAAACGGAGAAAATTCTCCGCCCTCGCTCTTCTCGCTTTCATTGAATCTACAAAATTCGGATAAAGAGAGAAAAAAAAATAATAATAATCTATGCTCTGTCTCTTTTTTCTTATTTATATATTTATCAGTTTTGTCATACGGATTTCTGGGTAGTTAATCTTTACTTACTTACATATCAGAGGCGATATATTTATGATTTATGGGATAATTTATAAAGCAAATTTTCGAAGCTAACGTAAGTTGCAATAGCTGCAGATGTATGGGCTGTAAGTGCCATTACACCGTTCTCGCCCACAAGTTAGGAATAAATTTGTTCCGCACCCATTCCTCAGCGAGTGCAAATAGTCGCCTGTATTAATCCGCTGCAGTAGGAGAAAATCGAATTTTTCCTTCACCGTGACGACGCCACGAACTTATTTCCACTCACAGTCCGCTCCGCGAATCGAAAAGAAAAGAATCTTCCGTCGTATTCGTTTTTTTTTATGAAAGATTGGAAATAGGTAGGTAGGTACCTACTCAATTTCGCGATATGTTTTCTCTACTATTTTCTATTATTTATTTTGTTTTCTCCAGTTCTCTTGCAGCTTGAACGACTTCCCCGCAATGAAAATCCCGAGCATTGTATCGGAACGTATATCTAGGTGCTTGTATACGTATGTACTTCTACGTATGTACCCAGGAATTGAACTACCGAAGAAAATTGGAAATCTTTTACGTCTGTTTTCACATACCAGTTTTGAATATGGAGGATTTCTTTCTTTCTACTTTTGAAAAATCATAGAAAGTTCAGAAAATTGAGAATAAATTTATTACATAAACGAAAGATTTTGAATTTACGATAACGTCAGTCATTAGTTTTCCTTCAAGAAGTAGGTATATGTATACCTACGTAGTACGTCACGACTCACGATGGAAAATAGGGAAATAGTAGAAATCTAATGCAACTTTGAATCAGAGCGAGAATGTGGAAAATTCTGCACTCAAGTAACATAGAATGCGGTTTGCAGCTACTCGCCTTTGGAATTCAATTACGTATTCCAATGTTTGATTGTCTTTAATCAGAGACTAATGGTGTCATTTCTTCCTCTTAATGATTATCGATATTTCAACGGAGCTGATTGTTTCTCACATTATTTCCCGATAATTCAGTTCGATTCCAGCTGACAATAAATGAAAATCTGAGATTTCGGAGCCTCACAATGATCAGTTTTTAACGTGCATTTAATTCGACCAATTTATTTTACCTATAAAGCCGCGAACTGCACTGAAAGACGTTTTACGCTAAAAATATATAGAAAGCTGCGAAACTGGGAATGCAGGAGGTGATGTTAGCCGCAATCTTCTGGCATATTGTAAACCCGATGAAATAGCCTCAGTAAACTTTATACCGCTGACGTAGGTGCAATTTTAAAGGCCTGTACCGTTGCCACCGAGGATGGAAAACAGTTTCAAACTCCGGGATAAAAAATCTCTTAAAAACATAGAGAAGGATATTTCTCGTTTTTAATGAGCTGGCCTGCGTTTGTGAAAAAATAATGAAGCTATTAACAGGTTCTTTCGGGATTGTCTGTGATTACATCTATGCATGTACATAGGTACCTACATACGAAGAAAGTTGTATAAAATAACGTGTTAATCTCACTTCCAAAATACATAAAATAAAATTCAATCTAATAGTCAAATTATGAGAAAAGGAGAAAGGAAACATTTTTTTCTATTTTCAATGTGTGTAAAAAAAAAATTTCACCGTACAGAGCGGCGAAATGCATATAATTTTACTAATATGAAAGCAAAAACCGGAAGTATTAAAGTCCGAATTTATTAAGCCTCGATGATTTTTACCCCATTAAATTTTGCAATTAAGTTTTTTCCTATTTCGCTTTCGAAATTTCCGTATCATTTGCTCAATCGCCAGCGAACCCCTGCTGTCTAACTCGGTCTTTATATACGATCAGATTAATTCCAGAGACTGTGCAGGTTGCATCATTCCGCCTTATACTTTCATTTTCCGATTTTTTCATTATCTCTTTCGCAATTATTTACTTCGCAGCTAATTTTTTTCCCGAAATCGATGCTCGAATTTCAGCCTAGTCTTTTTCAAACAAACATTACATCGCGAGTCTGAGTCGGACCGCGAATTGCAGAATGCATTGATACTCATAAGTCATAACTGTTCCTGATATCGTGTCAGTACAAAGTACCGTTGTCCCGCACGTGTTGTGGGATCGATTAATTTCTGGAATTCTTACGGTAAACAGATTAGGTATAATAGAATCTGAACAGGTAGAGAAGATACATGAAGTTTCTGAAAGCTAACGCGTGCGTAAATTGGAAATTAAATTACGATACCCATACAAAGAGAAGCTTGCTTTGAGAAGTACATACCCATATATATCATATCTTTACTCGAGAATCGCAGTAAATAAGAAATATTCCGTACCATCAAAGGTTTTCCTCGGGTTTAGAAGAAAAATATGATTCATTTATCTCGTTAGTTAAATTAATCTCGTTATTTAATCTTATAAATTACTCCAATTCGTTCCAGAAATTTCATGACGCCGCGATGCATAGGCATACGAATTTGAATTTCAATGCCCACTGTTAGTATCATTAAGACATAGAGTAAAACGAACAATGGATTCTGTTTCAAAACTTTTTCTCGATTAATCGAGAACCTCGCGTTTCTTCGTTCAAGTTTCATTGCGCAACTTCCTCAATCGCGATTATTCACTTGCTGAGCTATAATTTGTCTAGTATAGTTTAAAATCGGGACTAGAGCAGCCAGTCGCGCTTAAAAGACATTTCAAAGCAATAATTCAAAGCCTCATAATTCCATAATTCCTCCTGAACTTTCTTTATTTATTATCACAAAATTACACCATCTGTATTATAATCGGCCTCGGGGAAACTCAAGTTTGCAGTATGCATGTACCTACGCCCCATTTCCAGCAAACAAATAGGCTGACATATGTAGGTATAATGAAATCTATTTGTGTAGTACAAGCGTCGTTCGACACTTTATGTGGAATGTAGTTAACATTCTATACACGGTAGTGAAACTGCTGTATACTTGTTGTATTTTACGATCGTGAGTTGTAGTTTGTTACATTTGTATTATTGTACCCTCAATTTTAGGGGAGAAGATTCACCATCACTAGCGTTTGCTTTTAATTAGAAGAAAAAAATATGACGTGATGCCTAGTCTTCGGATTTTCTCTGTCCTATTTGTCTCATATATCATAGAGCAGAATTATTCCATTAGAATCGTTCTACCCGGGATTATGGAGGCTTAGATAAATTCTCCGCATGCAGTAAAGTGCATTTACGGACCGCGTGAATGTCTGCTCGAGCGCGAGTCAGCGAGAGGTAATTAGTGCGGTAAATTGGAGCTGAGAACAGGTAACAGGTAACAAGTAAGAGGTAACAGGTTATACCGCACCGTATCGCGATCAACTAGATATATCTATACCATAGAAATATAGCCACTCGTTTTGCGAAAGGTGTTTAACAAAACGATTGAAATTCGTCTAAACTTATCCGTATTGGGTAATCCATAAGGCTATAAGACGGATCTAAAGTACAACACAGATTAAGATTTTGTGTGTAATAAAATGAAAAACTTGAATGAACGAAGAAAAAAGAAAAAATTCTTTCCTCCGGAATATATTAATCGCAATAATCCTCACTCGATTCACTTTATGAATTAATTGGCACGGTTCATCGATCAATCGACGAATCAATATGAAAGTTTGTCGATTTTGCATATGGGGCATATTTTTTTTATTTACGAGGCAAATTTTCGACGATTTTATTATCGTCGTTTATGCATGTGTGGAAGACAGTTTACCTACCGGAAGTATCGTTTTCTTTTTGCTATGGTCATCTAGGTTGCCAGTTAAAAGTGTTACACTTTTCGCGTGCGCCTTATAGAAGCCGGTGTCTGGGGTCCCTACGTGAAATGTACCTATCTACTCATTGAGGATATACATACATTCGGGTTGGTGGACTGCAGTACACGCACTTATACGCATAATACGAGACGGCAAATACACCTACGTGCGTCGCATCGACGATTATCTGTGGCTAGTTTTCCAATACACGATTAAGCGTGGTGGCAATGACCCCGCATATTTGTTATAGTTGAGAAAATATTTCAAACAGTAAAGCTCAAAGCTCTGTTACATGAGTAAAAAATGAGTAATGAACAGTTGTCGAAAAGAAATGAGGAGAAAATTATTAATTAAGAAGTTTTTACTCCTTCTCTCTATTCTCGGTCACTTAGCAACGTGCGAAAATTTTCGTCTATTTTTCATTTTCATTTTCAATTATGTGGACAAGTTCACAGATGCAATTAAGGAAGATCTTTGGATGGGGGTCAACTTAGATTTCCTATATTTTATAGAAGAAATTCTTTTCCTTGCGGTGGAGAAACGCGCGGTTGAAAGTGACAGTCAGATATCTGACCGTGACCAAACATTTGACCGGAAATCAAAGCAAAGAAACTAATCCTAATTCACGAGGCCTCATTTTTAGGACGATAGTAAAAGCGCACCTAATTCAATCCGACCATAGCGACTCTTCTATTCTCGTATGCATAGCTTTCTTCTTATTTATTTTTCTCTCGTAATCTCACCTGCTACAAAAGCACGTAAAACTTGTTGCCTAATTGCGTCTATTCTATGAACCTCGATTTACACGATTTCACAAAGTCAAGGACGCCGCAGGACTTCAACAAGAAATTTTAACCAGAACAGGACTTGATTAATGATTAACTTATCGACAATGAAATTTCGAAGGGAAATCCTGGCTCGAATTTAATCTGAAAGTTGTATATATAAGATATTATCCAAGATTCGAAGCGGAATCAGCGGAATTCAATATCAAGTAACATAATGAGCAATTAAAATCTAATAGTAGCCTCATACTCACTTTGGTACAGCGAAAAATCTACCTTTACACTTTATTGAACAATTTTTCGAAACACTGGAAGCTCCGCACCTCGGATCTAGTCAATTATTTATTTACAAATTTACAGATCCTAAATAATTAGGAACGAACCAAATGATCAGCGCCCAACACTATATGATATCTGGTGATACCGAAGATGATATCGATTTTTAGTTTGAGTAGCGTGCTAGTTAGCCGAGTACTGTGTCCGGTTGTCCAACAGGCCTTACCGTGCCTCTCTTTCCTCCTCTACCCTTTCTTGCCCCGCTCTTTTCTCTGCCCCCCATCGGACTAGAGAATCCAGAAGAAAGTAGGCACAGCAGTCAGTTCCTCCGGCTTACCTTGCCTTACCACCTTGCCTTAACTCACCTCAACTCACCTGTATTCGAGGGAAAGAATTTCCACTTTAGCTTTATTCCCAGATTCAAATCTCGAGAACTTCTAATACGAGGCTTTTATGGTATCCCTCGTTGTCCACTCGAGTCCAGCCGGTCCTCTTCCTGTTTTTACCTTTTTTGAAATCAAATTTTACATTTTCTTCTATAGCAGCTCTTTGAAGAGTTTCTAACGATCGGATGGTGTGGGAATTGAACGAATTGGATTTTTCATCAAAATTGATCAGACTTTTTCTCACAAAACCGTTATCATCACTCGTGAATTCTCGAAGATCGGAAGATCTTCGCCGATTCCGATCGGAGATAGGAAAAAATGTGAAAAATTCTGTGTCGGATAACGGCGACTTCTTGACATATCCAAAAGTCGAGCTATAATTATTCCGTTTTTCGATTCTGATCGATTTCGTGAGAAAAAATTCTACTCCATCAAATACCCCAATATACTTATAACCAACACTAAAGCCGACACGGTATTGCATCATAATCAGTGAGGTCGAAGATCTCCAGATCGAAAAGTGTTCTGTTGGGTGTGAGGTAATAGTAATTAGGCTCTGACTTCACCTGTCCGTAAAAGATCTCGAGTTTCACTTCGAATCTTCACCTTACATTATTATGGTCTAATGAATGATAAGTTCGCTTGTAGATAATATGTTAGTCATTTGATTAATCAAAGCGTTCATAGCATATGAACACTTTAATCGATTGCTGTGTTTATTTCAATTCAATTCCGCGATTCATTAACCACCAAGAGCTGCAATGACATAATTAATAGTGAAAAGCTCTAGGATCAAGCTGACAGTAAGAAAGCAGTTTATTACTTCCCCGCTAATCAGACAACCTTTGGGTAATATTTCACAATTACGTCTTTCACCTGACTGTCGCTCATCCTGCGATGTAGTAAATGAATCATACATTTGTCCGACTTATTGCTTTCTACTATCATTCGAATCTACAATATACCGACGATGACTACAATGGGAGATTTTTCAATTTTTTTTTGAGAATTATTAACTGCACAAGTTAATTTCAGGAAAGTCGATTAGTTGACATTCTTGGACTCTGTATAACGCAATAATTATAGTATAGGTTCAATTTAACGCAATATGTGGAGCAGATAATTGGGTCGATTTTTAAACCGGAAATCGACCTCGTAGGTAGGTATAGAAAAGGTATAATCACGGTATTTGGCCTTTTCCGCAAGAAACGTATAATAACGATTTAAGTAAGGCAGAAAAAAGATAAATTAAAAAAAAAAAAGAAAAAATACGAGGGTGGAGTCCCTCCTCGGAAGAATAAATATTATACTTTTCCAAGGAATCTTGCGTATTTATTCTTTATCCTCGGAATTACTTTCCGACTTTACCTCGTCCTCCGTAAAGACTGTACTAATAAATTTCACGCCGGTTAATACAAGAGCTGTATAATAAGGTTTATGTACGAATCGTTCGCGTTTCTTGCCTATCAAACATAGAGATTTTCTTCTTATAATTAATCAGTTCGTTTAGTACCATAGTTAGCCGTTTAAACTTTCTTCAAAGTACATATTGCACACGGTTATTAGATGCTGACCTATCTACATCAACGACTATATATTATATTCATCATTATCTGATATGTATGCCTACCTATCTGGTCTTTTCAATTTAACTATATACTTAAATTATATATTATATATTATATAGTATAGGTTTATCAACGACGAAACACTTCGTGCAGCGTATGAATTAATGCAGTCGAAGCCACACAGTGTAGGTAATGTATGCAGTAAATCGTGAGCAAATAAGAACATGTAGATGTGAGTATAAAAATGCCTAGATACACGAAGAGTACATGTACGTGTATATTTAAATATATATTATACATAAGGTAGAAATATGCTTGTAAGTGTTTAAGCTGCAGAAATGAGACTGTCAAAGTGGCAGGAATAATATCGGTGTCATGGAAAGTTTAAAACGAAGATAGGTATACATATAACTACTGTAGTATGTACATAGTTGAAGAAGACTAGCCTGTACATAAGTATGTATGTACGTATATTAGACATCTTTACCTTATTTTTCTATTAATCAAACCAGCTGGTAGAAACTCTTTCCATTTTACTGCCATTTGCCAAAGGCAAGAAGCGCATCGTGGATTAGGTACCGTGACAGAAGTAAACTATTATCGGTAAAATTTTGCAGCTGCTTACGATATGTAAGCACCCACATGTAGTATACTGTATTCTTTATTCGGTCATTTTTCAACAATCATATTCAATTTTGCAGAATTTTGTTTCGAAAATTTCTATACGATTCGGGCATGTGGAAGAAAATCTATTCAATTCGACCCAGAAACTATAAGGAAACGCGTATTTTCGGTCGAGTTTGGTTCCTCTGACTCTCACCTTTCAGTACGTGACCGAAACGGTGGTTTAGGTACGAGGGAATACGCCTCGGAAAGATATTACGAACGAGTAGCCGCAGCAACCACTACCAATTGTCACGTACTAGACAGGAAGCTCGACGTTTGAGCTTAGAAATCTGCACATGAACGAATTTGTGTTCGATTTCATTTCGATTTTCTCTATAGCCCTAAAATCGTAAAATTTCTTCGTCAAATTAGACCAGTGATCTTCCAATTTTTGACGAAATAAACTGAAAACGAATACCACCGAAGCTTTCGTCGACAATGAAACGAATTCTAGAGCAAGTAGATTAGTCGGATATTTTCGCGTTCTATTTTCTTTCGTCAATATAATCGGGAGAAGAAAGCACAGCGAGTATAAGAAAGCCATAGATATGAAAAGTTGGAGTTGGTTATAAATTGATGATGTGCCAGTTTATGGATAGTCAAAATATGTTTTCCGTCTTATTATAGCTCGTACCGTCTAATTTCACATGGTTCGATCGATTAGGCACTTAGTCAAGCGGAAGTAGGTGTAGACGTCCGGGATTCAAAAAGTGAAAAATAAAATAAAAAATTATCAAAGCCTTACCTATAGCCAAAGGATAACGAACTAGAAATAGATTGAAGGATAGCGAAGTGGTATAAAAAGTGACCGTAACACTAGCCTAAATCACGTCTTCTGTCAGCGAAAAGTGCAAGACTGACTGGTTCAGTTAATTCGAGAAGCAAAACGTGGGGAAATCTTACTCCGAAGCTGATTAATCGACAGAAAAAAGTCCTAATTGTTATACGAGGACCTCGATCCTTGATTCGTACCTTCGTTCGTTGTACACTTTTAGCGTAAAAAATGAACCGGAAATTTATGAAATTTATGAAATTTATGAAATTTATGGATGCCAAAGCGATGATGATAATTTCATCTAAGGGAAATGTAATGCTTTACAACAATTCTGTGAATAAGGGAACTGACGCAATGAGGAAGAGTTGTGAATTTAAAATCGTCCCAGTTCACGTCTTATTCTTTTCCGCATGATGGATGTGACTTTTTATTGGATTCTTGGAGGCAGGAGCACTTCGGTCTTTGCAGTAATTTGTCTTTTCGAGCTGGTAAAACCGGATAAGAAATTACATCGTTTAGATATTGAGCAGAACGACGTCTCAACGTCCAACGTCGCTCTTTTCCATTCTATGCTATATATTATCACCGAAATTTTCTCGAAGAATCAGAACTGAAACTAAAACATTGCTGAATAAATCATGTCGTTGGGTATGAGGGGCTCAAATTTCTTACCCTTCTGACTCAATTGTTAAAATAAAGCGGAAGAAAAAAGAAAAAAAAAATCAATGAGATAAAATGAAACTGCAGCATCAGCCATTCAAGTTTAATCTTTTGAGGAATAATCCTTCATCAAGGCAAAACGGACTCCAGATGATTAATCATGGTATACTTATTTCTGAAACTCAGAGACGAAATCAGGAAATTTAACAGCGTTGGTAAAAATTTGGGTCAATTTTGTGTTTTTCTCAGTTTAAATTTCTTCCACGTAGTTAAGAATTAATTTTGCACTTGAGATTAGCTCAGGGTCGCCAGATGCAGTGATTTCACGTCCGGTTTGCTGTGAACGCATATGGCATCGTCATAACGTGTTATTATAGAAACGTACGTTATCTAGGATTTCTAACGACAGATTTATTTCCGCACATTTACGGCCTGTGTTACTAGATAAAATATGTCGTTATTCTATATCTAAATTACATACAAGTTTTAGTCAAAAAAGAGAAATTCGTGGACCAAATTTTTCTGATAATTTAACCAGGTAGCAATCGACGCTACACTCATTATATCGGATCTGAATTTTCGTTTGGTTCTCGTTCATTGCGTTAAGAGCTAATCCAGAGATTTTCAAAATCACCTGTTACGAGTTTCGATGTATTCTGCGTATAGCTATTTAGTTAATCGCCATCATCTTCCTGGTCGTTATAATTACCGGCCCATTCTCTTCACTCTCTCGAAAAGTACCGTAATTAAACTCGGTATATACAAGCGAACGATATTAATTTGGGTCTTTGGCCTCTCTCACTGAAACTTGCTTCTAGCCAAGGTTTTAACGCATAATTATTACTTTCATACGTTTTCGAATTATGCAATAGAAAAGAAATGATAACTTCGGTATAATTATTCGTGCGGAAGTCATGCAATGCGAGCTGCATTTTTCTGCTATTTTCTCTTCTCTTCGCTCCTTTACTTATTTATTTCCTCTCATTTTTTTGTTCTTTATTACTAGAACCTCTCAATGCTATAATATTATGTCTTTAAATAGAATTTATCAAATATAATCGATACCTACTCTACGCTGTGTAGAAGTCGTTGGAAATATTTAAGTATTTCCTGTATCAATCGCAAAGAGTATCCGTTGACGGGTTTGACCAGTTCTGACCGACTTTCTCGTTGCGTTTTACTATGGAGTAAGACAGTTTTATCTCAATTAGTGGCGATGAGGTAGAAACTGTGTTTGAATATTTTATTCAATAACGTTTTTGTTTGTAGCATGATGACTCAATATCGTGGTAAAAAAAATGAACATACAAAATTTTTAACGAGAAATAAAAAAATCTTTAGTAATTACATAGTCGTTTAATAGCGATTTTTCCTTTTCTACGATCAATAAAACAACCAGATAGAGCAATAATACGCTCATCGAACAAGGTTCAACATATTTCATCATTTCGCGGTTTCACCACAAGCTCAAAATATTTTATTCACGGTTGCCAATAAAATTTATTGATCAAAACATAATTCAAATTTTCGAACCGTTGCCGAACGCATCTGATTCATTTGTCAATTAACCAGATTTTCCCAACGCTCACCTGAATTGGAAATTTACAAAATATATGGTCCGCAATTCCGGTATTTTTCAAACCGATATAATGCTCAGGCTTCATAGAGATCAGGGATAGAGTTCAGTATTATATTAGGTTGTTGATTGATTATTGATACAATTTGATAAAATGAAAATTAATGTAGAAAATATTGATATTGATGATAAGATGTTGTTTTTACCTATCATATTACGAAAGTACATCATATATTTAATTTTGATTACTTTCAATTCGTTTCAATATAGGTATAAACTTTGAAAAATAAGTGGACTACTATTCATATAATTCGTGTCAGTTTATTCGGACACTCCTATATACATGAACTTTTATATCTGTATAATGAAATTTTACACGAACATCTTTGTATAATAAAATAGTATTTCCCTTGCACAATATTCTTCCCGCTTTCCCCATCCTATGACTATTTTATTTCATATAAACCAGGGGTGTAACAGCTGACGACACATAGGAATACATAGTAGAATATTAGAATTAATGCATATTAAGCTACTTGAAAATTTGCGACCGCCTCTTTGGGTCAGATGTTCGCCTGATACTAGGAGGAATTCTCGCCTTAATATTTTTCTTACTCTGTATAACGCTAATATACATAAACATTAAATATATCTATATATCAACCCATGTTTCATCAACGGGGTTTCAAATGGTATCGTCATCTCGCGGTGAAAATTACGAACCGTTTTTGCCGCAACTTTTACTCCTTATTATACGCAATTTTAAGCTGAGAATCACAAGAATGACATGCAAGTTGTATACAACGAGGCGTACATATGTTCGCGGGAAAAATTAGACCGCGAGATGGCGATACGATTTGGCACCCCGTTGGCCTCATTCATCAGGCAAGGCCGAACGCCGACCTTGAACTTGAGTTGGAGCACCTGCTCTCGAGTCAGTGGCCCTCGTGGCGTCAAAGTGATCGTACAGAGGGGTTATGTTAACGAAATATCACGGTGACAGATATGTCTGTACAAATACTCTGAACGTAGAGAATTCATTGCAGAATGAACAATGTAATCATCGACGGAATTAGAATCTCGTCTAGTTTTTTGAGCAATTTACTGAATGATTCTGGTATTATAACACTTGTCTTTTTGTTACAGTTGGAAAACCATGCATCAGAGTCCAAATATATCCGTGGAGTGAGGATTCTGTTCCAAATGCAACACTCGAGGGTATATTGAATCCTGCAATCTTCGTCAAATTAGTTATATTATTGTTATACGAATGCGATTTATAATGTGTTAATTTGTATACTATAATGCAAGTAAAGGAATTCGATCAATTGCAATGGGTACATATTCAATCTTGAACAGCACTTACAAATCGTACATAACTGTGACAATGTAATATTGTATCAATGCTGTAGTAATAAATTCCCTGATATACCAATGATCAATTGCTTCGTTATTTTCCACTTTCCCCACTTTTCCGACCCTCACTTTTGTACGATTGCATGAAGACACGTATAGATGTACGGTGTTCCTTTCCCCCACCAAAAATTTCAGCACACCTCCTCGGGTCAGATGTTCTCCTGATACCAGGAGTATTTTTCGACTTAAGATTTAAAAAACTCTGAAAATCGCTAGTATAAGTAAACTATATAGAGACGTGCATGGAGCAACGTATGCATGCCTACATCTATACACTACTCCTTTCCCCCTCCAAAAATTTCAGCACACCTCCTCGGGTCAGATGTTCTCCTGATACCAGGAGCAATTTTCGACTTAAAATCTCTTTAACTCCAAAAATCGCTAGTATTAACTAAATGTAAGACGTGCATGAGGACACGTATGCATGCCTATATCAATACGCTATACTCCATTCCCCCACCAAGAATTTTAGCACACCTCTTTGGGTCAGATGTTCTCCTGATACCAGGAGTAATTTTCGATTCAAAATTGTTCGATTTTTAGAGTTATATAAATTTTAAGTCGAAAATTGCTCCTGGTATCAGGAGAACATCTGACTCGAGGAGGTGTGCTGAAATTTTTGGCGGGACAGAGGAATAGTATAGAGATATAGGCATGCATACACTGCTTCGGAGGGGTTTTTCTGGCAGTTGATACCTTTTTTTCAGAGTGATTTTTCTGGCAGTTGATACCTTTTTTCGGAGTGATTTTTCTGGCAGTTGATACCTTTTTTCGGAGTGATTTTTCTGGCAGTTGATACCTTTTTCAAGGAGTCGTTTTTGACACCATGAGGTATCAACTGCCAGAAAATTGACTCCTTAAAAAAAAGGTATCAACTGCCAGAAAAATCACTCCGAAAAAAGGTATCAACTGCCAGAAAAACCACTCCGAAAAAAAGGTATCAACTGCCAGAAAAATCACTCCGAAGCAGCGTATGCATGCCTATATCAATACGCTATACTCCATTCCCCCACCAAGAATTTCAGCACACCTCCTCGGGTCAGATGTTTTCCTGATACCAGGAGTATTTTTCGACTCAAAATTTAAAAAACTCTGAAAATCGCTAGTATAAGTAAACTATATAGATACGTGCGTGGAGCAACGTATGCATGCCTACATCCATAAACTACTCCTTTCCCCCTCCAAAAATTTCAGCACACCTCCTCGGGTCAGATGTTCTCCTGATACCAGGAGCAATTTCTGACTTAAAATTTCTATAACTCTGAAAACCGCTAGTATTGACTGAATATGAGACGTGCATGAATACACGTATGCATCCTATATCGATATACTATACGAAAACGATTTTTCGAAAAAATAATCGAAAAAATTTAGAAAAAAAATCGAAAACAAAGTCATAAAAAAACTTCCAATTTGGTACTAAATTTGCTCCTAAATTTGAAGATTTTTTTTTACTTTTTTTCTAATTTTATTTTCTATTATTTTTCCTGTTCAAAGAGTAATCGCTCTATGTAGGTTTGTATGACTAATTGAGAGATACCCTGTACAAAGACGTGCATGAAGACACGTATGCCTATATCGATACACTATACTCTTTTCCTCCTCTAAAAATTGCAGCACATGCCGCACATGCCGGTTATTATATTCTGAAATAGAGGGTTGCAGGGATCAAGGGAAAAGTGGTAAATAACGAAGCAATTGGTTATTAATATATCAATGAATTTATTACTACATCATTGATACAATATTACTCATTGTCAAAGTTGTGTATACGATATTTAATTATTTTTTGAAAATGAATATTATATACCAAATAAAACTAATTCCATGAAGACTACTGTATACACTTTTTCGTTGCAATTGAACCCGCATATCATCTGGGTATGTAGGGTTTCTTGCATGAAACAAGGCGCACTGATGTCTACTGTAGAGATAGCTAGTCAATTCGTAGATACCATTGAGTGTCTCTATGCTAATTGATAATATAATATAAAAGCAGACAGAGCGACACCTAATTGAACCTTTTTGCTCTTTAGGAAATCGATGAGAAATTAATCTAAAAATCATCTCCATTGATTTGAATATGAGACATTTTTATTATTTTTACACATTCTAAAAGTATCTCAAACTAATTCATAATGAGTTATACCAAATTGAATATATACATATTTAAACACACTTTATTGACGACCAAACGATATTCATCATCATTATTCGCCATCCTCTGTTCATCAGCTGAATTATTGACACTGCAAATCTGTTGGCAAGTTTCCAAAGTTCTTGGGTGGAATTCCTCTTTTAATCACGTGCGGTATAGTCTTCGGAATCATGCTACAATCATTCGAATAGATTTCTTAGTATGTTGCACTTTATCATCTGTATAGTTTAATACGGATCTAGTAACCGTGAACATGAGTGAGATACATGAGTGAGATATTCGTTGTCTAATTAAACATCTCCTCAAGAGATGAATTAGAACAAGGATATCGAACCTACCTAATGCAGTCGATGATTGGGCATACAGACAAGCAAAGAGTGCAGCCTGTGCAGTCATCAGTAACATGTGGAATGTGAGTTTCTTTGTCAAACGTAATTGCCTGATAGCCAGAATCTGCACAGGCCATGTAACATTTGCCACAGTTTATGCACATGTCCTGAAAAGTATCGTAGAGTTAATTTATCTATTTTCATTTTAATTTCTGTGATAATTATTCACGAGATCATTCAATACTTACATCATCGATTAAGGCCACAACTTGCTGCTTGTTATCGAGCTGTTTATAACTTTGGATATGGGGTAAGGCTTGACCAATGATGTCCTTCAATGGTGGAACTGGAGCAGCTGGTCGAGGTACTGGTCTCGAGGGTGGTGGTGGATTGCCTAGTAAATTCGTCGTAGCTTTAAGTTCTGCAATTTTTTCTTCCCTAAGACGTTGGTACTCTCCGTAGTAAGGGATGCTCTAAAACAAATGGTTATATTCGTATTTTTGAACTACGATAATTACGCGATTGTGGAAAAATTCAACGTAGAATGCCATACCTTTCCTAAAGCATGCTTAAGCGATACGACCGCTTTTCCTTTCTGATGTTTGAAAGTCGGCGGACTCTGACCGTCCCACTCCTTCACCTGTTCCAGACTTTTAAGATAGAGTAAAGTTTTCAACCCGTTCACGTAGTCCTCGATCAATGTAAAGTCCTGGTTTTGTATTGCACTTCCAATCTGACCGATACATACTCGAATTAATATTTCTTAAGTATACGATATCCCTCTTTGCATTGTGTCGAATCAACACTGCATATGGCTTTACCTGTAAAACAGAGGCACCGCACTGCAGAAACTGTAGCGAAACATCGGCTGAATCTATACCCCCTATGCCTAGAATAGGGAAACCGGGAAGCGCCTTGGCTATGGAGGAAACTGCTCTCAGAGCTTGAGGTCTAGTCGCGTTTCCGGAAACTCCGCCATAAGTTGTAGCTCTGACGGTGCCAATAGCTGGCCAGGGTGTTCCATCAGCTCTGATTCCCATTAGACCCTGAACCGTATTAATTGCTGAGACACCGTCAGCCTTGCCTTTTGTTTAAACACATGTGAGTCATTAGTATACATTCCTTTTCGGGCTGTTGGTAATAAGTGAGTAAGACGAATTAGTTTTTAATGGTAAACCTGATTAGTAATTACCTTCGTATGCTGCTCTCGCTATGCACACGATGTCAGTAATGTTTGGCGTCAGTTTCACAAAAAATGGAATTTTCACCGCTGCTCTAACCCATCTGGAGATATTCCTCACCAATTCTGGATCCTTGATTTGAAAAACATGGAGTCAGTTCATCGATCGTTTGGCTTTAGATGAAGATTACGAACCTGACCACAAGCCAGTCCCATTCCTGATTCTCCCATACCGTGAGGACAGGATAGATTCAATTCCAGGGCATCAGCACCAGATGCTTCTGACTGTTGAGCTAATTCCGTCCAGTCTGATTTGTTGTAAGTACACATGATGCTGGCGATGATTATCTGAGAGTGAAAATCTTTGTTTAGCTTTCTCGAAATCATCAGAATCAACGATTACTTACCTTCGATGGAAAGTCTTTTTTCAGTTCAGTCACACTTTCGCACCAGTAAGCTGCCGTCTTTTCACTGATCAGTTCGATATTGAGGAAGCTGCCTTGCTCCGGTCCATAATGATGGCGAGATGTAGTTCCCTTGATGATTCGTGGTGAAACGTTCGTGACCATATCCTGATAAGAAAGTTAATGTTGAACGAATCACTCAAGAGGAAATACCTGGTTTTGAAAATCCGGATTATTACTTTATCCAGGCAAAACGTCTTCGTCACTGTAAAGCTCCATCCTGCTTCGAACGACCTGCGAATCATAGCGCTGGAAGTAGCCGGTGGTGCCGATGCCAGACCAAATGGGTTTTCGAACTTCATACCCAGGATTTCGATGCTCAAATCC
Organism: Tenthredo livida; assembly: GCA_963992785.1. Classification (NCBI taxonomy): domain Eukaryota; kingdom Metazoa; phylum Arthropoda; class Insecta; order Hymenoptera; family Tenthredinidae; genus Tenthredo; species Tenthredo livida. The sequence goes on from OZ023073.1 coordinate 11,918,087, forward strand.
ACGTCGTCTATCGGAGTGTGAAACTTTGGAAGTTGAGGTTCATCGGGCACAGAATTTCCTGCGGTTTCCTGACAAAGTAATAATAATGCTTTACATTTCACATCACTGATCGTCCAGCTGTTGCAGCTCGAAAAATTATTCGAAGATACCTGAATGTATTTGTGGATATTCCATGCAGCAGTTTTTCCATCGTTCACAGACTCCACCGTCGTTTCAGAAAGCCCTGCGATATCCCCACCGCAGAATACACCCGGCTCAGAACTGGCCATAGTGTTGTTGTCTACTACCGGCAAACCCCATCGATTCAGTTTCAACGGCAGCATCGCTTCTTTGACTAAAAATACCCAGGATTTTCATTAAGTAGGAAAAAAACTCTCTGAGAATTGATCTGATCCCTTAAACTCCCGAGCTTAATCACCATCTGCATCGTAGAGGCCAGATCCAAAGGCGGAGATTATGAAGTCTGCTTTCAATCGAACAATCTGGTCTTCGTCCTCGACCCATTCTTCATCATCACGTTCTTCTGTACGATAAAATTCCATAGCCGCTATTCTGCCACCGCGAACAATTACCTCTTTCGGCGATTGAAACGGAATGAATTCACATTTTTCTTCACGAGCTAGGTCGACCTTGAAGAGGGGTGGAGTGATATCGAAAATTTAATGACTTCAATGCAGCTGGTAGCTTTGAATGTTTTATTAAATTTTGTGCAGTGTTACTTTACCTCTTCTGGAACAGCGCGAATGTTTGTAAATCCTCTTCTGAATACGACGAAAACCTTTTTTGCACCGCAGCGTAAGGCTGATGTAGCGCAATCGAAGGCTGTATCTCCTGCCCCTAGGACGATAACGTTCCCATGCAAAGAAGGTAAGCTCGTATTTTTGCAGGCGCACATTCCTGGCTTACTGGCTTTTGCTACAGCTGGTAAGAAGGCCTTAGAAGTATAAAATCCCATTTCTTCGGTCAGCTCTTTGAATATTGGAATCAGTTTTGGTTCTGGCAAACCAATGCCTATGAAGACAATTTTGTAGCCAGAGTTCTTGAGGCCCTGGGAAAAAAAGAGACGTGATTTTCAAACGGTTTGGAAACGAAAATTTAGTCAACGATAGAAATACAGCGGGAAAAAAAATTCACATACTTGAACAGTAAGATCCTTCTTGGACAAAGCTCTTCCTAGCTCGAGTTTCACCCCTAAATCCATCATCAGGTCTATTTCGAACTGTATAACTTCGTAGGGAAGACGATACTGCGGAATCTCGGAGGAACTCAACCCCCCGAAGTATGATTCTTTCTCGAATATTGTTATGTCGTCGTAACCAAGACGTGCCAGAAACGTTGCACAAGATATTGATGCTGGTCCACATCCGATCAAACCAATTTTGGTGTCAGAATGTGGGACGGTTTGACCCGGTATTCTAGTTTGCGGAATCTTCATTTGTTTAAAAACCTAAAAAACGAACACAGTGTGTTAGTTTTTTCGAAGAAAATACTTTTTTGCTTCAAATCAAACATCCCACTATGACTTACGTCGGTGGCATATTGCTGAAGCCCTCCGATATTGATGGGCCCCTCTTCGCTGGCGAAAAGATTGCATCCTCCAACGCAAAGATCACTCGTGGGGCAGACCATACCGCAAGTAAGACCTAGCGGATTGTCTGATAGAATGGCTTTCGCTGCCCCGTAATAATTTCTGTTTGAAATTGAGGTAATGAAACTTTTTACGTCCAGCTGAGTAGGGCACGATTTTTGACAGGGGGCATCGGCGCACTTTAGACATCTTGCAGCTTCACGCAGAGCCCCTCTCTCGCTCAGGGTAGTGTGTTTAATATCGTCAAAGTTTTTCGTCAACGGAGTACAGCTCTATATATTATTTTCATTGGCATTAACTGATTCGATTTCAAATATAAACGAATAAAGATCGTATTATATGGTTCATTTGTCGATCAATTAAACTTACGCCACATTTTTTACTCGCATTTCTCTTCCAGTGCTGTTTGTTCTTCTTCGTTTGCGCCGAAGGTACAAGATTCGTATATTTCTTCACTTTTGGGTTTAGGATCAGGAGATTCTGAAATAAGAGCGACAGAAATGACTCCCTGTTGCATCTCTCCGTTTCACATGTTTCTTCGTATCACACATTCTTGGTCTTTTTGCTAACGGTACAATTTATTATGTGATGATATATCATATTGCTAGAAGCCTGACTCGCTATTCGCTACTCTGTGCCAACGTGCGTGTTATCAGTTAGCTAATTAGTAAAAAAAATTGACTTTTATGTCCGCCTCGGTTCTTTCCTTGAGCTATACGTTCTACTTGAGCAATAATTGAAGAAAGAAACAGATACAGGTGTGTCTCATTGCGGTATCAGTTCACCACTTAATCAGATATTAAAAATTGTGATAAAACAATCTAGGTACTTATTCTCATTGTCCTCATCAACATCATTAAATAGTGCAGGATAAAGTCTAGTCAGTTGAAACGTATGCGTATTTTATTACGAAAGAATTGCACTGCTTGACACGCACGTAAGCATGTTCATTGTTCAACCTTGTGATTAATGCAACATACATATAATTGGGCACTCTTTACTCATGAATAACTAAGATTTGTCAAGTTTGAAGAAAAACATTACACTGTATTTCAGTTACCATGGTCGCGCAGTTCTTAGTACATACCCTTATCGCCTTTTAAGTCATTTATAGCATTGAATTGGACCAATTTTATCTTGCCGATTATACTGTCCTCGTAAAACTATCGTAATATGTAAATGGTGCGTTGCGCAATCATAGATGTTAATGTTTATATCATTATTCTTGATGTGCAATCGCGTATGATAATAATAATTTTCTTTTTTGTAGAGATTTCGAAACACAATATTATGGATCTCGTGATATCTATATAGTCCGATGTTTTAATTTCGAGTGTATTTCATACTGGGTATCGCGAATACTTCAGAAAAAACACATCGAGTTGAAGACAGATATGTAAAATCTCCATACGCTGTTTATAAAAAATAAAATTATTGAACAACCTACTTCAGCTCAATGCTCTTAAGTCCTAAGCTTGAGGATATATTTGAAGTGAAATCGTCTTATACTCACTTCTATGTCGGGTATGTCTTTGCTGAGGAAAGTTGGAGTTGGGTTCATTTTGCCAAAGTATATATTTCACTGGTAAATGAGATTAACGGTGAAAGATAGAAGCACTTCGAGGTACTGGAATGAACAATGAGACACCTGCCACGATCGAACTGCGTAGTATCATATAATTGCAGACGAAATGAAAAATGATAAACTAAAGAAGATGGAAATATAAGGAAAAATAGTCACTGAAGCAACTGACTTCGAGTCACATAATCGTATGAGTTGTTGAAACTTCAAAAATTCATCAAGCTAATAAATTTTTATTTCGAACAACACTTTTTAGGATTAATTAGGTAGCCAATACAGCTGGAGCAACTCTATCCCCGAGCTGTTGGCATCGACTGAGCCTTGCTCATAAGCTGTTCCAACCTCGACGGATAATGATGATATCTTAGAAAGATATGTGTCCCACATGTACGAGCGAATGTCCTTGACTCTGTACTCTCAAAATGACTACGCATTTGCATGAAACTTAGATCAACGTGCACCAGCGAGTAAGTCTGGATTTTTTAGTTACACATACGTCCATTCGTCGCACAAGGTCGGAAACATCTAGTTTCTTTTTATTTTGAGAATCATTTCTCACATTCTAGGCTTATTGGAATCAATCATTTCGCATTAATTCGCATGAAACAAAGAGAGATCATCAGCCTAGTCCAGTTTCCCGCAAACCAGGTCGGCCAATAATTTATTCACTGATTTCTGTCAAGATTACATTAGAACAGTTTGTTCATTGTTTCATATAACTGCTCGATAAACAACCCTCAAACAAGCTTCTTGATTACACCTTTGAGTACAGGTTTGAGTTTATATGCTACTTCAGTTCTCCAAGTTTGATGATATCGCTTCTTCTCGGTAACAATTTTATTGTTCAGAGCGGATAGAGTTGGGCGCAAACCGTGATATTAGAACATGTAGTATGGATGAATGAAAGTTAATGTTATCAGTCCGAACTTTGGCCAGCTTAGTCTTTTTGCCTACTAGTTTGCATATTCATCAGTAGAAGCTACAGATAAATAACGTTCGGTCCGATCTGATCGTGTAAAATTTAAAACGAAAGGTCGTTATCATATCATGCCGCAATTCAACATCGGAGGATGTTTAAAAAATCAAATAGAAAAAGTACCACCTTATTACAACCTGAAATTTCTCATAAATAATTTGAAGATATGCGGAGTTTGGCCTCCGATGAACGGGAATAAAAATCTGTACATTATCTGGAGTACACTTGCACTTTTCTTGAGCTTGGGACATGCAGTCTTTGTGCAAACTGGATTTATTATCGCTGCTGATTGGGTCGATACGGAGGAAATGGCATCAGCATTATCTTTTTTGATAAACAATTACGTCCACATATTTAAGGTCTTTTTTCAACGTTCTGCAATATAGCAATAAAAAGAAAACGAACAAATCCTTGATTTGTTGAAACCGTATATAATGTCTAACTCCTTCAAAAGGTAGCCGTTGTTCTTCGTCATCAAAGACGGATCCAAGTCCTACTGGACTATGCAGAAGGAAAAAAGTTCATCTGCAACAATCCAAAAACGTTGGAAGAACTTCAGTATCGATTCTCTTGGGCTGCATTTTTGCATTATGCAAACTTTCAGTGTGCAGGACTCGCGGCATGCACCGGTTGGATTTTATCTTCCGCCCTTCACAGTCTGAAAGGTGAAATATAGTGCATGTCTTCGATCGGTATCGCGAGATAGATAAGATAAGATGTAGTTTTTATTACAGAAAAAAACGACAGAATTTTGCCGATGAATGCATGGTACGGCTACGATGCATTTGCGTCTCCATTATACGAAGTAACTCTAGTTCTTCAGTCTATAGCATTATGCATGTGTTGTGTGCACAACATATCCCTAGACGGTTTGATAATCGGTTTCATGGCAGTAATTGGCTGCGAATTTGAGATTCTCAAAACCAGAATCAAAGAGATCGGTGATGACGTTGAAGAATTTGGTGCAACAGAATATTCAGCCATGAACATCCTAAAGCAGAAAGACATTGACAACAGACTTTACAAGGAGTTGATGCTATGCGTCGAACATCACCTCGCAATAATCGCGTAAGATTGAAAATGGGGAAAGATTCAAAGCTTCCTTATAAAAAAAATCATATTCATAAAAAAAAAAAAAAAAAAATCTTAGGTTCACTAAGGAGTTTGAAAATATCTTTCAATCCGCAATATTTTTACAATTTTTGGACAACTGTTGCGTGATATGTATGACGGCCTTCGCACTCGCTCAGGTACTGAAATATCTAGAAAAAAAACTATCGAATTTCTTATTGGAAGAAAAAATTGATCGATATTCTATAATCTTCGAACTATTATACACCTTAAGGTAAATATATATGTGGCTATAGCTTGTGCAATATTTTTAGCTCACGGAGTTCAATTTGACAACTATTCTGGGCAACCTAATGTATCTGACAGCAATTATTTACCAGCTCTTCATGTACTGCTATTTTGGGAACGTGGTTTCGATCCAGGTAAATCGGGTCTCTTTTTTATGCCAAATTCTGTATCCACAAGAGTAAAACGGTACTGTCTTATTTGTTTATTCACATTTTACTCCAGAGGCAGTATAAACGATGAAATGTCCCGTTATTACAGCTGCGATATCGGCGTTTTGTCAATGTGAAACAATTTATTCTTGGACTTAAATTTATGCGATAGACTATCGCTCTGCAGGCAGCTGTAATTTCTCGAGAATTAGAGCCCGAGTATAATTACACGTTGATGAAGTAATTTGTTCTAAATTCCGTAATCTAGGATTGATTTATCTACCTGCGCTGATTGCACAGTAGTGAAGCTGTGGAATATTCACGAGGTTCGATTCACGCGAGTAATATACCGTGATCGTTTAAAATCTTATAACATCGCTTCAGACTTTGATATAAAATTTGCTCGAATCGGCATAAGCCAGTCGTTGGTTTTACGTAACTCTCTGTAGAAGTATGCAAACGTATTGGTTTACGATTTCCGGGCTGTTTAAAGCCTTTCGCGAAAAGCTGTAAAATAATATTCTGTGGCCAGAGGAACGTCGGATAATTTCTATTGAATCAAATTTCTAATCTCTATCATATAATTAAATTAGAAAAATGAGAAAAATTGAGGCAAACTTTCACGTAAAATTTAGTCTCGGTATGATTTCTTACATGGGAACTTGGCCCCCGCAAGGAAACTATCGTGCGATGTACTTATTCTATGAGATATTGACTTTCGTATTCATACTTGGGATCTATCTCATCGTTCAGAGTGTTTATTTGATTATGGTTTGGGGAAATGTCGAAAAAATGGTTGCTGGTGCATTTTTTCTCATGACAAACACGTCGCATGCGTTAAAGGTTCAAAAATAATTCAACCATACCTACCCATGTATGACACCTGTATACGACACCTAGTAGACGTACAATAATTGAACACCGCATTTCTCTTTTGCTCTAAATTTCCCTCAACATTCGAACTCGGTTTGAAGGAAAATGTAACAAATATCAAGTGCGATGGTGGTGTAATGGTCAGCATAGTTGCCTTCCAAGCAGTTGATCCGGGTTCGATTCCCGGCCATCGCACATCCTATTTTGTTCACCTGTACAAAAAACAACATCGACGAAAATACTATTTTTGCATTTTATGGACGGCTGTAGGTAAAAAAGAAGAACAAGAAAGTCGGAATGCCTTAAGAAAAACTAAAAACTCCGCGTTTTTCAAGGTGTTTAACATCTTTTGGCGACAAAATCGGATCCAAGCACTCCTAGACGTTGTTGAAAGCGGAGAATTCTCGCGATACAATTCGCGATACGAACGTATATCGGCTTCGTATGCGTTAAAGGGTGTATTTCACCACGCTGCTTACCAAAGCCTTGGTACAGTCGCCGTTTTTTGTTGGGGTTTTACCCCGATAGCCGATTTGATATCTGGTCATAGTCGTCGGTTGCCAATGGAAGGCTGGTATCCTTACAACGTGACCGAAACACCTGCCTTCGAATTGACCTGTATCCATCAAGCTCTTGCCGCAGTAATTGCCTGCTTCCAAAATATCGCGATGGATACCTTAGTCACTGGTTTAATAACCGTTGCTTGTTGTCAACTAGAAATTCTCAAATCTAATCTTCGGCTGATCGGCAACGAACCTTTAATCTCACCTAATAATCTCGACGGTGAACTAAAAAATTGCGTCGAACACCACAGCGCGATAATTAAGTGAGTTATAAGAAATTTTTTACTGGGGATGAAAGGGGTGAAGGATATTCTTTGCTAGGAGCTTTATTTTGTCACATATGGTCTTCTCACCATGATCGTTGCGTAAAAGTTGCGATTCTTCATCGTATAGGTACCTACTATATTGTATAGAATACCGTTTCATATTTTAGCTTCACGAAAGAAATCGAAGCGATATTCAGCACAACTATAATCGTCCAGTTTCTTGTTAATTGTATAATTATATGCTTAACCGCGTTTCACATCACCAAGGTAAATGAAACGTCGAATAATCTGCACTTATAGCTATAAATTTAATTGCCAAAATATTTAGCGATCGATAAAGATTATTATAAATGTGGTGAAACAAAAAAAACAAAAAAACAAAAAAAACAAAAATACCAAAATATATAATCAAACGGATTCGTATAGATGACGGAATTCGTACCTGCAGAATTAATTGGCATGACTATGTACATGTGTTGTATGACCTATCAGATATTTATCTACTGTTGGCACGGGAACGAAGTTGCTCTTCAAGTGAGTAGATATAGGTACTTACACCTCGCATGGAAGGTGTTATTGAAATTTGTGTAAAAGCCACAAAAACGTGCGAATAAAAAATCGCTGGAATTTTGTCAAATCCCCAAATCCTTTCCGAATTGTGATTTTCCATTTTTATAGAGCGAGAGTGTCGTGTTCGCGGCTTATGCTGGAAATTGGTGGCGTTGTGGCGAACGTTATAAACGTGGATTGCGGTTGTTGATGGCAAGAGCGAAAGAACCACTTACGCTAAAAGCTGGAAATCTATTGACTCTATCGCTGCAAACTTTTGTCACTGTAAGTTGATGAAAAAATTGTTGATTTTTGGAATAATTTTAATCAAGGAAACCTCGAGATTTATTCAATTTATAAATTTCAGATTCTTCGAGCGTCTTATTCGTTCTTCACGGTTCTTCAGAGTTCCACCAACTAGATACAGTCGATATTCGTCTCCGTAGTGAATAATAAAGTAGATTATGTATGTTTCACGAAATAAAAATATATAACATTGCAAAGTAATCGAAAAAAAAAAACAAGGAAAAAGATTTTTACTGTACAAATGCATGGAAATGCATGTGTGGAATTTATTTTCATTTATTGTCCCTCATTTCTGCTTCCTTTGATAAACTTCTGATATACTTTAAAACTTAAACCAGTATAAAAATGACAAACATTATTTTGAATTTCAGTTCTATTCACAATTATTCATTTGAGCTTGTGCAGTGTAGTTGCATTGCGGCTACCAAAATTCTCTTCAAAGAGCTTCGATCAGGAGCGCGATACCCTGTCCACCTCCAATACACGCGGAGCCGATTCCAAATTTCGCCTTCCTTCTCCTAGAAATTGAAAAAAATTTGTCAAGTTTTCTAAAAAAGAAAAAAAAGGAAAGGGAAACGAACAAAACTCGAAGAGAATAAAAAGCTGCGTTGGTATACATGAAATAATTTATAGTCTCACGGTTAAAATCGCTTACCTCAGCTCATGGACCAGGTGACTCGTTATTCTGGCACCAGAAGCAGCAAGAGGATGTCCTAAGGCAATGGCTCCACCGTTCACATTCAATTTGCTCATGTCTAGTTCCAGATCTTTGGCACAAGCCAAAGTTTGTGCTCCGAAAGCTTCGTTGATCTACGTGAACGTGAATAAATGAATAAATAAATTATTGCATAATCTCATTGCTTCCTTATTTCCATTTGATCATTCATTCAAATTTTTCTCAAAATATTTCCAATAATTTCCGTATTTCATCATTTATATTCGCAAGTTTCTCCAATTTTTATAATAAATAGAAGACGTGATGAGAAGAAGCATGTTACTGTTCTCTCTATGACGACCTGACTATTTTAAAAGCCCATAACAATTACCTCAATGAGGTCGATGTCGTTCAGAGTCTTGCCAGTAGCTTTGAGAAGGTTTCGGATTGCGGGTGCTGGTCCAATGCCCATGATACTGGGTTCTACACCGACTACGCTGTAGCCAACGAGTCTAGCCAGAGGTTTCAGGCCCTGGGACTTAACAGCCTCTTCACTGGCCAGTATGACCGCACCAGCTCCATCACAAATTCCCTGACGAATGAATTAGGAGTTAAAATTCCTCTTCAGAATGAAAAAATTTTAGCTTATTGATGAATATTAGTTAATTGCCAATCTGAAACTGTGAGAAGAGTGAAAGGAATCTGTTTAAACTTACGGAAGCTGAGCCGGCAGTGACGAGTCCATCTTTCTTGAAAATAGTTGGTAGCTTGGCCAGACCTTCCGCAGTGGTTTGGGGACGAGGATGTTCGTCGACATCGACAACTACGTCTTTCTTCTTTATTTGCACAGTTACTGGTGCTAGTTCTTCTTTGAAGTACCCAGCATCATTAGCTGCAACAGAATACAGTGTTTTAACAATTTTTCTTCGTTCCTGTAGCGAGTTTTGAAAAAAAGATCATGAAAAGGCGTTTCAGGGCTTTTTCATTTTCATTTTCATTTCCGTACTCAAAACTTACCGGCTTTCCATAGATGCTGACTCCTCAGCGCAAAAGCGTCTACGTCCTCTCTTTTAATTCCGTATTTAGCACCCAGGGTTTCGGCTGTGACACCCATGGGCATTTTGCAATACGTGTCCGTCAGTCCAACCCAAAGACTGTCTTCCAAAATGTGATTCTGACCCAAAGGTGTACCAAATCTGATATTCCTTGCTATGAAAGGAGCCTGGCTCATGTTGTCCACTCCTCCGGTAAGAACGACTTGTGATTCGCCGACGAGGATGTTCTGGGACGAGAATAAACGATAGTTTATTGAAAATCTTCATTTATGATAAAGTTTCTGAAATTTTTTTTGACCAATATATACCTGGGCGCCATTCACAACAGCTTGGAAACCAGATCCGCATAGACGATTAACACCAAGTGCAGGTCTGTCCAGAGGGATGCCACTTCTCAAGAGAACGTGTCGTGGTGAGAAGATTCCATCGGCAGATGAGCTCTAAGAATCGAGAAGAGATATATTGTATGAACTAATTGAGGATCGATTTTTCGTAGTCGTTATAATTGTGGAAACCTACAACTAAGACATTCCCAATTACGACACTGTCGATTTGTTCTGGCTTCAGTCCACCAGCTACTATCGCAGCTTTGGCAGCAACTTCTTGGAGTTCGGTTGTAGATTTGTTAACAAATTTACCACCCAGTGTCCCAAATGGAGTTCGTTTTGCGGCGACGATGAAAATTCCTAAAATGTTTCGAGTAAAATTTCAGTCTTTTACATTTTTTTGACAATACTAGAACTTTGGTAGATAAAAGGAAGGTTGATCTGTGTCTAACGCGGTTATTAACGGCCTATAATCACATATAGCCAGTCGATCCTGTTAGTGAGATAATGGACAACCACAAACATCAGATTTCTCATACGACATTATAGTATAAACCTCTGATGAGATCAGAACACGACTGCCGAAATGTCAGGCGACAGATTAATCTACTGACTCGATAAGATTGATGACCTTTCTCTCAAAATTTTCAGTCGATTTACGCGAAATTTGTGTCCTTATTTTTATTCATCCTGAATTGATATAGTCAACCTGTTTAATTGATCTCTACCTATTATTCTTAGCTAATTAAGTGATTGACGAATAGTTTTATAGGCGATAAAATAAGTTCGATTTAATTCAAATGAATGATCTATACTAGATGTATAATAAAAAATAGGGATTAGTATGTCTTCGTTTGTCGATTTGCACAGCTGATCTATTTTGATCTGTTATGCCTATTTTTGAAAACAAATTCTGGTATCTAGAGGCAAAGTCCAGAGTGGTATTAGTACTCGAAATGATAAAATATGTTATTGAGGTAGAATGTAATTAGATTTTTCTCTTCTCAAATAAGGCACGACAAATAGTTACGCAATCGAATTTCGATATGAAATGATAACTGAATACTTGGCAAAACTTTGTTTTCAATTTGAGGGGATCCCCAACCTTCATTTCTAGCTATAATTATGAAGTAACGGTGTCACATATCTGAGAGATTTTAAATACTTTTTTATATTTGAATATGAATTTACAAATTTAAAAATTTTAAAATTCATACATGCTTCCCACAGATTCAGAATATTACCTGCATGTAAGTTCTATCACAATGTTCGTATCTGGCGATAAGCTCGAGGCGTGTATTGTATAGTGAATGTTACGTATACATTTTAGATTGGCAGTCGTTGAACAGTAGGTACTTATAGTTCGAGTAAAAAAACAATGTTCTGCAGCGAAAAATATGTTACCTTTTTCGTAAAACATACATAAAACATGCTAAAAATCAATTCATCAAAAATCCCCCAGTATAAATCTTTCAAATATGTGACACTGCTGCTTCATATAGCTAGAAATGAATGTTGGGGCTCTCTCATCAATTAATCTGCGATGCCCGTTACATTATTTATTTCTTTTTTTTTAGGAAGACAATTTCAGTCATCCTGATCAACAATTTGATTTCAAATTTTGCACGCGTATACCGGGAAAGTTTGAGGAAAATATTTCAAACTTTCAGAAAACATGTATTTTCTACTTTCAGGCACAGACCGGTTTCCCAAGATAGTTATTGGCTACAAAATTGATTGTAATTAACTTGAATTGAGTAGTTGAGTATTCGTGCTTCTCAATTGAAATTGAATCGAGAAAGAACGGTTGCGGTCTATAATGTAACATCAATTAATTCCATAGATAAGACTGTGAACTATGAAACGTGCGCTTTATCTCATTAACGTTGTTTATTCACCGAATCAGACCAATTAATATAATGAATAAAACTTGGAAATGAAATATCGTTCGCGAGAAGATTTTAATTACAAATTCCACATATTGGCTACGTGCAAGACACAGTTTCTGTTGTTTACTCTTTTACTGATAAAAAAAAAATTCCCCCTCGATTTTCCCTGCAGTCTAAAATAAGTTTCCCACTTCTACCGTTTTCATCAACAAAATTACGCAGTCTGGTTAACTCTAAGGCGTTTACCGTTTATTCTAATATATAGTACCTACTGAAGAAGATCTTTGAATAAAATTTCAATACCTTTAGTGGCGACCGACATGTTGACGAATATATTGCCTGTAGTTGACTAACACTTTAACTGGACAAAGTTTGCTTTATTGTAAGACATTCAGGGTCAAAGTCCGCGTTATCAAGTATCTTTGCTACATCATCGCGTATATTACTCCGATTCTACCGTAGCGCCGCTGTTAGTATTCCGGTTACGGTATATACTAACAGCTGTATAAGTTTAATTCCGACGGTAATTTGACTCGAAATTTGAAAAGAAAAAGCAAAGAAAGATGAAAAAAAAAAAAAAAAATTCACAATTTTTTCGTAATCTAAATCGCTTTTCATTTAAAATCGTCACCAAAATCGATGATCTATATGATCTATCGTTTACCACTCTGTCGGTAAGTTGCCGACCGAGTTCTTTCCTTCGATCGATACACGTATAATGCATTCACACAGAATTCATATTCTTCATTAAAAAGGAAGAAAGAATTAAACTTTTTCTGGCCGTCTCCAAAAATACTGCGACATTAGCGTGTAGTGAGAAGAAATCGCGTATTTTAATTCGCGAAATAAAAATTCGCGGAAATTTTGATCGGAGATATAAAACGTAATGCTTTCAGTCCGCGCTGCACCTCACCTTTGAAATCCCATCTCTTTGATGCTGTAACGATGACAAATAAGCCCGGTTACATAATACGTTAGCTGCGTTCTACACAGGCATACAGCTGGAACACTAAATGATTTTAGCGGGTGTAAAGTTCGGCCAATTGATTCCAATAAACCGCGTGGATAATATTATCCACCGCCATCTTGTTCCGCAGCTTACTTAAGAGAGCCTTGTTGTTGCGTTCACATTTGAATTTCGAACGTCCTTAAATTTCATCACTACAACCGGGTGTCTCGATAGTTTGGAGGCTCCTTAATCCCGGGATTGAGAGCCTCGTTTATCACCTCATAATTATAAACAATCACGAAATATCGGTGAAAAAAAAGTCGGGAATTATTGCAAAAGCCTTTATACGCGTACCTCTCGAAACGACGGCTTGGCTTGGTACTACGCGACTGTATTATTGATCAATGGGGTTGCGGGCATGGAAGACCAGTGCCGGCAGGCAGCTGTCAGATCCCCCTAAATTTTTGTACATTATCATAGTCGTGGGGTAATATCCGAGGCTTCGACCGAATCCAGTCTAAATAAAGTATAAATAATCGGAGTGAAGGGACAGGCGAGTGGGTGCAGCATTAACGTTTAATAATTAATCTAGATAAAAAGGCGAGTTTAAAAGAGGAAGTTAGGATCATTGTCCTGATCAGTTGTTGGTGGTGTCCTAGTATAAGTGCGGGTAGATACGAAGAAGCAGAAGAAAAAAGGAGAGTTCTTCTCTTTTTTCGTTCCCAAAGCCAGCTGCCGCAGCAATGAATTCGTGTTGATAATTATTAGTTCATTTATTTATATTCATCCTGCTTTTCTTGAAAGAAAAGGTTTCGGTGGAGCTGTAAAAATTGCAGGCTTTTTAAACGGACGTCGTTACGCCGGAGGCCTGATGCAGACTTTACGCAAGAAAAATAGCCCCTGCAAGTGTGAGTATTCAAATCAAGTAAATAAAATGAAACGGTGAAAGATCTTTTTTTTTTCTAATGCTCAACCGCAAAACCACCCGGCAATTTCACGCGAATTATTTCACCCTATTCTTATTTATTTTTTTTTGTCCTCTTTTCTGTCACTATATAGGATATAGAATTACACGCAGGTGAGTCATTCTGACGTTGAAACTACCCTGTCAATGATCGGACGAAATAAAATGAACTTTTTTGTATGACGATTGAAAATTCTTGGATATTTTATTGGGGTTTTCTTAAATTTCTTGGTGAATCTATTGGCTATAGGAAATAAAAATAAAATAAAATAAAAAGAAAGATAGGGTGTTTTCGAATCGTGAGTATAAAAGATTTTTAATTACAGTCCAACGCGCGGTGCGCTCGCCTCTTATTTCTTATAAAATCAATTTTATTGTATAAAATCGTAATTTCGTGACTTCAACCTGCAGGAGGCACCTGTTTTGCCAACTGTGAAGAACGGGTGTAGTGTTGTCGATTGTTACCAGAAGGCGCCAGTCGAACAATATCTCGACATTGAAAAACAATTTTTACAAGTATGTGGAGAGGAACATGCTATTGTTAGAAATAAATTGCGAGAATTGTAATCTGCAGATCGTTTGCATCGGTTATTATTTTATTCTGTTTTATTTTTTCGAATTAATAAAGATGATTTGAAATCAACCTCGATTTTCCTTGAAATTGCGAAAATATATTAGGTGTAGGTGTAGTATATGTATGCAGATGAAGAAAAGGCTCGCGTATATCCGACAACGAGATGAAACAATTGTCAGCAATTTTTAGCACCGTTGAGTGCCTCGTGGAGTAAAAAAGAAAAAAAATTCAAGAAAACACGTTCTTCTTGCAGAATCTCTTCTGTACGATCGAATATCGCGATTTAGGCACGTTCCAAGTATACCTAGAATCTTTATACCTATACCGCACGTACCTTACCGTTATACCTTTCAAAGAATTTTCTGAAGAGGATTTTTCCCGCAAACTCCCAAGGTCCACACGCGAGAGCTGTTGACATTTAGCTTTATATACCGTAGCCCTATCTAGCTATATAAGAGCCAAATATCATTTCCTCAATCACTGCAGCACGTGCAAAGATCTGATTTTTCTCATTCCTCCTCCTTCCTCAGAATCTTCAATGACTCATAAAATTTTCTACCCTCTTACCTCTCAGCCTAATAATAATGATAATAATAATATAATTATCTACCGTGATTCAGGGTCGTAACAGCGACTTTAACCCCGCGTTCAACCGTGTCATTTAACATCCCTGTTTCATCCCTCCGGCATATTTTCCTCTAATGTTAACGGAGAATCCCTTAATTATTATTTCTCCCGGTATCAGGCAGGCATAGGATATACCTATGCCTATATACCTATATGTTTGATGTCACTCTCAGGGGGAAACCGGGTGTATATCTATTATAGTATTATACCTATACTGGCACGCGCCACAATATTGGCTTTGGTAAACAATTACTATCCATCCATCTATTTGTTCCTACTGCACACGTTGTTTGCCTTTACGTATCGTATGGGTAAGTATACATATAAAATCGTTGACAAATCCGATTTTCGAGACTCAGTTCAAACGATTTATTAAAACTTGAAACGCTTTCCGAGTAACCGCAGGTATCACTTTACCGTACCTACAATTTAAGGGTTGAAAGTATGCCGGGTCTGAGTAGGCACTAAAATCGATAGCTAAGTAGTCGATTTTATGTTGACTCGATGGCGATGGGCTTAATTTTCCGGCTAAATTATATACCAGGAGTTTACCCCATTATGGTATAATTTCGGTATGTTATGTGAGGGAATCTTTTCTCGTCCAGCGAACAAGCAACTCCGTTCATCCCCTGTGGCCATGGCAACGAGAGGGACGCTCAAGCCTCAGTTCGTTCGTCTCTTCCCGTCTTCTCGGAAAGTTAAGTTTGTCAGCTCGGACGGGATACAGCTCTATCTTGTCATTAACACTCGTTGGGTTCTCCTATTTTTGTACAGTTGTTTGGAAAGTCCCTATCTCGTTGCGTCCGTGATAAAATTAGCGATGAAATTTCGCCACGATTTTTACGCTCCTATGTATTTAATCAGCAGCATTTGAATTCTCCCAATAACGAATAACGATACATCGAGTGTGCGTCGTTTAATTTTGAAACTATAATTCGCGGGAGTTTATCTCATTATTTTATAAAAATTGTTTGATTGCAATATCGATACCAATTATGATCATCGTCATGAGAAATCAGGGGCTACAGCAAGGGATGCTGTCGGAAAAAGGTGAGACGAATCGACCAGCAAATATTAGTAAATGATTCAGTTTACAAATTTCTATATATTTATGTGTGAATAACAATTTATTCATGTATATAATAGAAAGGCCGATGAATCCGATCAGAGTTAGTGATCGTTGTTCATCCGGACAATAAATCCAGCTTCAGTTTAGTATCGCCTGAGTAAACAGGAATTCTATGGACCATCTAATATTCGCTAATGGTTTTATTTGCACAGATGACAATGCTGACGATTTTCACGTATCTATAGCAGCGTTGGATTTATTCGAAAATTGCATTCAACCCCTAGACATAAATGTACAAATTTACTGCACCGATTCTGAAACGGAAAGTAAAGCAGGGAGAAATGTTTAGAGAAGAAATTGATCAATTTTTTATACAATAAAAGTTCGAAGGGATTTTAAAGTGAGAAATGAAGAGAATGAAAAGGCGGTATACGTACCTGCTTGAAGCTTCCGTTGGCCACCCGCAGTGCAATTCGCTTATCCAATGCATAATTAATTAGATTTAGTATCAGCCTGTCGCCCCATCGCTCCCTTCGAAAAGGTTATATCGTTTCAGTACCTATGGGGAGTGACATGATACAAAACTGCATAAGCGTATTAACGGGGATCCCGGAGACGTGCCCCAAAATTGCTTTCGTGTCATAAATGGTAAACAGGTGATATTATAATCTCGGCTCTCATATAGAATCGATATAACGAGCTAAAAGTCGGCGTTAATTTAAGGCAAAACCCGGCTTATATCAAATGACAGGAAGCAATAACAAGAGTCGTTGTATTAATTAAACTTGATGAACAAATATTTATCAAATTTCTATAATGATTCGGTATATTAAGAGGTGTGTGTGTACGTAATTATGCATATACCTTAATTGAGATGAAATTTTTTTCAAGAAATTAAATACCGCAGCGAGATTTTCGCACAAAATGACGAACTGCATTGCCTTTGAAATTTTATTCAACCACACCCTCCGAAGTTCTGGTGGTCGTAATAAACTGTGAAATTACGGGGGTTTGGCCAGACTTGGTTAAATTCGAGGGTGAAACACCGCAGGGTGCGGTGAAGCACTGTAATATACATATATACCTACGTATATGTATAATGCATAAATGAAATATTTTATAGCTTCACTGCAGTCGATTAAAAATTAAAAGTCTCAATCGAATCAGAATATTTTTCATTTTTATCTGAATGATCTCGTGTGCAGCTATATACAGCCTAATGAAGTTAGAGAAAACGAGAAAGCGAATTGTCCCTAATCTTTAGGGACAATATTGGAACACGAAGGTTGACGTAGTTTTTTTCGTTTTTCTCGCTTTTGCAATAAAGTGGGGAAAAAAAAGAACAGAAAAAAGGAAGAATGCGGGAAAAAGGATGAATAAAGGAGAAAATAAATTCAAATTAGTGAGAGAAAGATATCTTGCCGCAAGCTACGACACAAAAGAAGTAAAACGACGAATGCTGACAAGCTTCGCCTCAGGACCACCCTGATGGACCTTGAGTGTCGACAGTTGGCCTCTCGAGTCGAGTAGGCGACTGTTGGAGTAGGTTTGAACAAATGTGCCAACGTTGGTCATTAAACCAAAGGAGAACATTTTTTAAAGCCGAACAAAGCTTAGTCTTTCTCCTTCCCTCCTGTAATCAACCCCTACTCCCTCTCTATTTCTTACGTTTTATTTTTCACCTTTTCTTTTCCTCGACGAAACAGGATAGAGTTACCAATTTTCTGAGATACCGTTGCTATACCTGTACCTGTAGATGTATATAGCTTTTGCTCACTCTCTCCACCCCTGCAAGCAATCGCTTTCGTTCTTCCTTTTCAATTTGAATTTATCGATCGTCTAATTCTGCAAGTCTTATTGAGACGCGCCCTTATTCGCCAATTATCGACGATGTAGAATAAGGGAAACGCGTTTGAAAATTTAGCGGGATAGAGTATTACTATATTGGTCAGATAATGTCAAAACGTAGATTTTTATATTAATCCCTAATAAGTTTTTGGGCTGACAGTTTTATTTGTTTATAGTGTCAATTAGGCCAAGTCAAGACCATCGAAAGTATATGGAACGTGCGTCGTCCGAAAAAATATACAAAAATATCAAAGCCCTTCTATAAAGGGAGAGATGAAAGAATAAAAGATAAAAAAAATTTGTTGAATGGAGGTAAAAAAGAAAAATGTAAAAGCTGACGGTGAAATGAAAATTAGAATCTTTCCGAGTGTAACAAAGCCAATATTGGCCCATGGTCGAGTGATCTCGTACAGATCTCCCCCATTATACGTACATACACGCGTAGTATATATATATATATATACGTATTAATACATACATACATATATGAGTATATGAGTATATGGGTATAGTAAAAATCTTGATTGATCTCAGCTGGTAACCAAATTCTATTCATTCGAGTTTATATCGGCGTGATATCGTACTCGGACCCCCCGCGATCATATGTCCTACGATTTAATTTGACCTCGAAAGATTGAACTGGCGCCACGCTTAGGCACCAAGCCACGTGTGAGGACCACGTACCGAGATGAATATCTCGTTTATCCTTGTATATATGATATATAAAGATAGAAAAATATTCGTCAAGTTCATAACTGATGCCGTATTCATTATTCCGCGATGTTCTGTAATGAAGTGGAATTTTTCTAACGACTGTAATCACGGTATAAGAACGGGAGGATAGGTTTTACTTTAGTTTTCTCTATATTCATTGTATTTATAAGCCAAAAATGATTTAAAAAATTTTAACTTTTATTGGATAAAGAATCATAGAATTCAATCCTAATTTTTTTTTTTTTTTTTTTTTGTTCCTATCAGATAACAAATAATCTGAAATTAGATATGCCAAATTTTTTTACAGCATTTTTCAACCTCCAGAAATTTAGTCAAAAATAATAATCCTGGTTGGCTTTACGTTGAATCGAATATTTCCGTATGATAAGATACAAAAAAACCTAAGACTTTGATATTTGCATTGATTTTATCAAATTCTTCATTCATTTGTTTTATTCTATTGCGAATATCATTCACAATCGTGTGCAATCATTCAAGGTGTTTCCGTGGTGTAGTGGTTATCACATCCGCCTAACACGCGGAAGGTCCCCGGTTCGATCCCGGGCGGAAACATGTTTTTTTTTCTTTGATAATTCGAATTAATCTTCAGCTTATTCTTCACACTTCTTCTTCGAGATGAGAATGTTGTTAATTTTAGAACGATAAAACAAACGATATGGATAATAATAATCAATTTCCATTTTTCTTTCTTTTTTTTTCGTATTGTATATACGCTGCTACAGTCAAGAATGAACCGACTCGATTCCTCGGGGAAGGCGTGTCTTTCAAGGCTAAATTAATCGGAATATTGGAAGTCTCGGAAGCACGTGGAGACCGGATGTGCCAGGCCGCTTTGGCGGATCTTAAAATGGCAATCCGGGCAGCAGGTGAGCACAAACAACGCATTGCTGTCCAAGTCAGCATAGAGGGTCTACGTCTTCGGGATGAAAAGACGGGGGTAAATCTCATTTATACCTATATAATAATTATACGTTGTTTACGTCTGTCTATACACTATTCTACCACGTATCTTTACTTCATATTATTATTTTTGTAATCGGTGTATAAAAGTGTATTGGCGCCGATTCGCGTATTATACGTAGGTATAAATGTATAATCAATCAACGAGTATAACTTGCGTGTCTTTCGCAATTATAATTATCGCGTGTAGTTATTATTCTCAGTTTTTGACATAATACACGTATTTATTTATATTGTAATATTGAATTTTTAATAAATAACTCAAATATCTAATTGTTACATTCGTTTAGTTGTTATTAATTTATTTATTTTTATAATTTATCAAAAATTTGCACTTGCATCGTATCGCTGCACGTAATATACACACGCACTAGTTAGTAATAATGTCACTGAGATAATATAGTTCGCAAAAATTTTCATCTATATCAGATTGGATTTTATTTATTTATTTATTGTCCATTTCGAGCTTTTGGTTATTCATTATTAACAAACTGCTAGATTGTTTTTTGTATAAAGCGTTAGAGATTTTTGGAGCATGATCGTTGTGCGATTATTATTACCGCATATGATAATTGTATAAAATTCTGTGACTTTTATTATACATAGTGTATAATGTATGTATATTTTCAGCTGCTTTTCACAATGATTCTATCAAAGATGCAAGACATTTTTTATAATTTCGTCACCATGCTGTTATCGTATAGTAATAAATTGCAGACGCATATGTGCAATATATACATCTATCTATATTCTATATGTTTATCATTGTCTTTTTTATTTTCAATTTTAATTTGCCAATTGCACCGCGCTATGCTGCTGCAGTTATGAATATACAGTAGAAGTTTTAAAAACTACTTAGTTCGCTAAATTTTTATAGCATCGGATTGATTTTGCGGCACCTTGCATGGCACTGTTACAGAAGAATATTAATCCCGGTAAGTAACACACACAGCTACCAAGAAAAAAAATAATAATAATAATTCGTCTATTTTATTTATTATATCGGATCGATGCGTTTGAGAAATAATTCAATTGAATATTATCTGTCTAATTTTACTTCAGGACTGCCTTTACCATCATCCAGTTCACAAGATTTCATTCATCGCCCAAGATATGAGCGACTCTCGGGCCTTCGGCTACATATTTGGCTCACCGGACACGGGGCATAGATTTTTTGGAATAAAAACAGACAAGGCTGCAAGTCAGGTAAGAAAATCTGTAAGAGACTTTCACGTAGTGAAATTATTTTCGCTCAAAATACCCGGAAATTTGTTGAGGCCAAATTATATCGACTCTTATACAGAGGCGAGGCGCGAAATGATATTTGCCCAATCTGGGGAACCAATATAATCTGTGGAATAGCGGGAGCTCGATTCTGTCCTTTAGTATAAGGGATGAAGGACCGGGAACCCCTTAAACCATTCGAATCGGTGGGAGCTCACAAGTAAGCATGCACAAGGGGTATATATGCAAATAATTGTATTACGTTGTTGAGTCGTCGAGGACTCGTTGTCTCGATGTCTCGTTGTCTCGCTTTCTCGCTTCGTTGCCTCGTTTCGGATTATCCTCGACTGGTTTCACTTCGACGGAGTGATCGGCCAGCCTCTAACTTCGTCAAGTTGAAATCAATTCGAGCCCTAAACCTCCCGCTGGCGATTGCCGCAGATCTAGGGTACAGCTAAGGGTTGCATAAACCGATCGAAGAAACATTTCTTTTTTTTTTATTTTCGGTTTCGAAATACGTCGCGTTCTTTGATTCTTATTTTTCCCTTTCTTTATAGAAAAAAACGCCTCAGATAATGCGTCTATTTTTTCTTTTTTTTTTTTTATATTCACCCCGAGCTTTGAGGAGTTTTAAATCTAATTCTATACGTTCACGAATTTCTATCTGATCGCGTCGGATGAGCCGCTCGTTTTATACGATTATATTGACAGGCTTTTACCATTTTTATATGCAAATCAAATTATTCACCGATTTCCATATATCGAGACTTGATTTACACCCGATGAAATAGCTCTGCGGTGAATTTTCGAAAATAATATAGATTATCATTTGTATTTGACGAAAAACTGATGACCGCAACCTTTCGAAATTGGCAATGAAGGAACGGTGAACACAGAGGATCGGCATCCTTGTAACGAAAGTAATCTGGCCTCGATTCGAAGCAGATATACTATATCCTAATATCGAGTTACTTACACCGCGCGTAGCAAGTTGTATGCTTGGGTTTATACTATTACATCTATCCGCTGTTCTCTGCCCACGCTAGTTTCTAAACTAGATGCATCTGTTAGCTGAAATACGAGATGCTGTGAATAGATGTAAAAAAATATCATTCTCACGCCTTGAAGTTGGTTTAACATTTTCACCTACGTTTTTTTTCTTCTTTTTTTTGTCTTCTAACATTTATAATCACGAGTCAGAGATAATTAAAAAAAATTTTATCCATCTCATCTACCTATATACGTATATCGCCTAGTTCGTCGTTACTCGTTAGCTTCGTTCGCGCAGTAACTTGCCGAATAAATTTTCGCTCTATCCGCGTTCTTGCGGATTAAAGTATAATTTGCTCTGTGTAGGCGATTTAGCAAAGTGAGTTAACAGACTTTATCCTTGATTTAGTCAATTCCGGACGTAGATACATACAGCAGATTCAAATACCCACAAGAAACTAAAAATAATTTCTTTCTGACCCCTGTTAGCTTTCTTTTCAAATTATAACAGCCCTTGATAAGATCCACTGCAATTCTTGACCCAAATCTATTTCCAACTTTCCAACGCAAATTGCGAGTGACTAACTTCTATTTCCGTCAAAATACCTAACTGGTAATTTATTAACAAAATACTGGTGCGAATTACACTTCCGATTGATCACTCATAGTCTTCCTTATTAGTCTCCGGCCATTTACCATTTTATTATTCAGTATTTTATTGACTGTGTCTAAACCTAACGATTATAATAACGATGCGATATCTATTCTCGATTATGTTCAAGGTTGAATAGAATCGTAACACAGGTATTTTTCACCGTTAGTTTAGATAGCAGGTCGATATTTCAATCGACACTATTCTTATTGGTGATATATCGGTCCTTATGATACATCGAGATAACGATGACTGCTTGAAATACCTACTGTCTGAAAAAAGTTCGAAGGAGATTTTTTGATTTTCTGTAAACGAAAAAACTGAATTTTCGATTCTTCTAAAGCGGTGCAAAAATATACGCATAAGTACCTCCAAATAGTTTTCGGAGTTTTGAATCGTTCTGTACAACCGCCTTGTCTCGCCTTGCTTCGCTTCGCCCGCGCGTGAATATTAGCGAATGAGAAGAAAGAACGGTAAGTGTAAGTGTAGGTATATTCGCATACGTTACGTTATGTGTACTTGGTCAGCTCAAGTTCGTTGTAGAAGAGTTGACAAGTATTTGTTTTCCTTTTGTGGGGTCAGTCTTTCCCAGGTAACTGTGTGACGCTCACCTTACGGCGCTTCAAAACTGTGCGGTCATTTTTTCAAGTTAAAAACAGTGCAGTCTTGTAGAATCATAGGTACACATGTGTGTGTATAGAAATAGTTAATTCAAACGTGAGGTAAATTCATTTCAGACAATTTGCGCGATTATCAAAGTCCATCACAATAGTATATTATGCAACAAGTGCGTAAAAATTTTACGCACGAGTTTCATACGATATTTTTCGATACAGTGTGCGTAAAATGAAATTTTACGCATACTATATCGAAAAGAAATTTCTGTTCCATTTATTCCTCATTTCATTTCAATCATTTTTCCGTATTCATTGGCGATGCGGATTCTTCACATTCGTCATAAAATAAATAGATAGTAAAAAGCGTAACAAATAACGTCTGTAGTCTCATACTGCAGTTTAAAATGCGTATGAGTTCGCTGTCTATGCTGGTTTCGTTATTTTGTCATCGTGAAGTTATTAATTTGATCTTTAACTTGCCGAATCAAGATACACATTCGGTTTCAATATATTACAGGTGGTTTTAGCGATGCGTGATCTTTTCCAAGTAGTCTTCGACCTGAAGAAGAAAGAAATCGAGCTAGCTAAGCAACACATAGAACAAAATGCGATCAAATTTCGAAGTGGAATTTTTGTGGAACCGGCGCCTGACACTAAGGTAAGAAAATAAGAACGGAAGTTAATTGTAAGAATAACTTATCCACTCTTTAAAACGCGATATAAACTCGTTTGGCAAACACACTTGCGAATTGAGAAACTTCTTGTTCACGTATACCAGACATCAAAATCGCTCAGCCGGCTAATTATAGAAACATTTATTAAAACTAATTTCATTAGACGCGTTATAATATTTCTGAAATTCGAATCTGAGACGAACTTTTGAATTCCCATGCACTGGTCGCAAGATCCCTTCAACGATTCCGGAAACAAATAAATCTCACGTTTTTAGGCGAATCAATTAGCGTAATAAAATTGAAAACCCTTTATATGATTATAAAAGCCTTGAATACTATTGCGAACGATTTATTTATTGAATCTCGAATTTATTCATTCCACAGTATAAAATATCTGTGTGGCTGCTATGTCAAAGAATTTCTTCGAAAATTCATCAAGACTGATCATTTCATTCCTATATAGTGTTAGTTTACGCAAACGGTTGCACAAAAGTTGCAACGTTTCAGATTTGTGCAAACATCGATTGACTTATAATTCATTGTATATATTATATATAATTCACTATCATCGAGTATGTTATTGACTGATAGACTAGAAGTTCAAGACCAAAGAGTCTTGTATTTGTTATTTATTCCCTTCATTCAATGCCTGATAAAAATACGAACAATTTTCTATATAAGCTGCAGCACTGGGAAAAACATTTCATTTATTCATTATAATATAAGTGCATTCATTCACCTTTCCGATTCTGTGATTCGCGTAGAACCATAGGTACAGTTCGAAGTTTGAACAATTAGTAGTACCAGTCCAAGTCACACATCCCCTTAAATTTTTTAATTAGTGTTATCAATTCTTGTAATCTTCTGGGTCAGGGTGCCGCCGGAAGTGAAGTCGTCGCTCATCGCATCAGGGCGTTAAACTCAGAAGTTGAAAAGCCGGTGGAGAGAAAACCGGAAGTTCAAGGTGGCGTGATAGCGGATCTCCTCGACTTACAATTCGAGTTAAATTCATTGCAGCAGGGAATTCATCAGATGGATAAAATCACACCTGATAATCCCAGACCGCCTTCAGAAGACCCTTTCGAAACCGATCCGTTCGGAGATTCTTTTGCGAACATGAAAGTGAGAGGCTTCCTTACTTGAATTTCAAACCAAGATAACTGTCGCCTCATTGAAAAACAAAAAAAGAATCACTGTGTCCTCACTAATGAATGAATCCTTCTACAGCTGTCGGAAATGTCTCAGGTGAGAGAAAACGTTCAACCAATACTCCCGCCTCCACCATCTTCGACGAAAAGAGGGCATTTGGAACGCCAGCAAACTGTACCAGCCTCGACAACATCATCGACGACAAGTCCAGCTGTAAATTTGGCCAGCAAAACCCCACCGCCTCAAGGATCTGTCCACTGGTTCGATAGAGAGACAGAGAATTTATTCAACGAAGGAGAACTGACCACTCTAGCTATGAAAGCAGCGAATTCATCCAGCGAGAGGGAAAGAGATTGCGTAAGTTTGACCAACCCTTTCATCTTTCCAAATTTCATTAGTCAGTAGACGCACTTTCTTTGACTCTGCAGCCACACGTTGAAAATAATTTTCTAATCGATCGAATGATGGCAAACGGTTATCTTATCGTGACCAGACGCTACCCTATCGAACGTTTGGGTCAACTTTACTTCAATATAAACTAAATAGATTAGTGAAATTTACAGTTTAGAGAAAACCGATAAAAGCGTATGTGTGTTTCGGTCCTTTCCGAAATCGATCAAATGTTACAGGATTTTTCTGAGGTTGATATTCAGGTTACACAATATCGCCTTGTCACTCAATTAACTGTATTCACTAAAATAATGGAAGGGACTTATAATTGCAGCAGGAACTTCTGTACCGTCGTTATAAAAGATCTTGTCTTCTTGTTCCAGGGTTCCTCCAGTGTGACACCAACGTTACGAAAGAGTCCACAGATCGACGTGTTCACAGAGCTTGACCCGTTGGGTACTGGTTTGATAAAGCCGTACGTAGACAAGAAGGACTTTTTCCAGCACCTCAAAAACCCGCCAAAAAAGGTCTTGAAGGATCTAGTGACCACCACATCAGGAGACACATTTCCTACAAATTTGAACCTGACTTGTGACCCCCTGGAACCAGTCCAGATCCAAACCGCTCCTCTAGCTAGTATTAGCGACGGTTTTGACGACGACAACTTCGCAGATTTTAATAAATTGGACGGCATAGATATTCCGCTCCCTAAAAACGATTCACCGAAAGTCCGTAGGGTCAGTTCTCCAAGGGTGATGCATCATCAGCCACTGTCGGTCTCTCTGCCCCCTGAAGATGCTCCGATATCAAAAACTGCCTCGTCGACAAACTATACCATCTCGAATAGCACTATTTCTGCGATGAATAAAATTGACAAGGAATCAACAGAAAGTGTTCAAGCACTCGTGAGACTTCCCAGCCCTAAGAAATACCTTCAATCTGTTCGTAAGAGGGAGTTTGACATCGATCTGGCTGCGACCAGGGCTCAGTCTGTGGACAGACCGTTCCCAGTTGATTTTACGTCGAATAATGATTCACCGGCTTCTCCACTCAGGTCTTGTTCATCTGACGCTAACTCTAGACTGTCTAGTTCGAGCACAGAGATGGACATTGTTCCTGAGCCTCCTCCCCGCGGCGCAGGAAGCATTTTGATAAATCCTCCGCCACTTCCACCGAAGAAACAGGGCGGAAGAAACGTGATAAAGCCACCTCCAAGGCCTCCCCATTCTGACGGACACTTTCATTACGATTTTATCGAGAGAGAAGAAGCGTCGCCTTCACCGACGAGGAAGGACACCCGCAAAAGTCCGGCTAAAGATTTCCGAAATCGATTCGATGACGATTTCAGTCCACCTCCTCCTCAGGTACCAAAGAGATCAGAACTCGTTGCCACTTTTCCTGCTTCGAAGTTCGAGGATTCGTTTACCTCCATGACTCCAACGACTTTGTCTTCTCTTCTGCAGAGTAATTCAGCCACAACGACAGCCCCCGAAGTCAGGAAGGCCAAACCTTCGTTGGATATTACCTTGAGCCAATTAACATCGACGAATCTTGGAGACCTGGCGAACACCTTGGGCATGAGCATCACAGAGTTAACGAGTCTGACACTTCAGCAACTGACCGAATGCCTGACGACGTTGACGGCTAAGGAGACTCCTTCGAATCGTGGAAAGGATAAGGAGCCAGAAATCCCGGCGAAGCCAAGCACGAAGAAGATAGTAGAGACCTCTTTTGTGTTTGGGGAACCACTCTTCAAGGCGGATTTCGATCAGGGAATGAAACAGACGGAGCAGAATGCCTACGATAAATACGCTGTGTTCAGAGAGCTTCTGGAACTCGAACAACAGCAGCACGAGCATCGGGAAGATGACGAGAAAGCCAATAAAACTCAGGAGCCCGAAGTTCAGGCTACAATAGACAATCGAGAATTGGAAACCGAGGAACTAGAACCTGAAGAAGAGACCAAGGAGTCGCCTGATCCTACGGAAAATGAGATTGTTAACGTGACGTTTCCCCTGACGAATTTAACTGTCAGTTTGCCACCGATAATCAAAGACCCTTCGAAAGATGAGGCGGAGTTAGAAGATGGCGAAGAGGTGACCAACAGATCTCCCGAATCTGTTCAAGAGGAGGAAAAGACCGACTCTCAAGAATCTAAGGGAGAAGATGAAGAGATCGTCGATCAAGAAGGGCTGAGGGATACTGAGCCAGAGGGTGAAGAGACTCCGAATAAAATTGAGGAGGAAATTGTAGAGACTAAAGAAAACAAGGTGGCAGAAATCGAGAAGGAACTTGACTCGACCGAAGTCGAGAAGACTGACGAACCTGCGGAGAAAGAAGAGCCCAAAAGCGAGACGGTGGCTACTGATAAATCGGAAATCAAATCCTCGACGTCTTCATCAAGCGACAGATACGCAGCCTTGAGAGAAATCATCGAGGAAACTGTCGAACAGTCTATAAACGATAAAGAGCAGGAAACGACGAGTAGCTCTCCTCCGGTAGCGAAATCCACCCTGGCGAGTGTAGATTTGATGAATTTGTTCTCAAAACCTATTGCCAATTCCCTCGCTACTCCTAAAAGTCCGAAAAAAGGTCTGACCCGCAACACGGAAGAAGAGCTCAAAGTTGTCGCCATGGATATTTTCGAGGAAATAAAAATGCTGAATAGTGGAACTGCTCGGAAGAGTGCAAGCAACGATGATGCCTCGAGATCTGCTACCACCGTTTCTGCTTCTGCTCCTGCTGTCGGTGCTTCTGGTACAGGATTCGAAGATACTTTCTCTCCCTTTCCTGTGACGGAGATTAAGCCTGAGAAGGACGAGACCAAGGAGGATACCAGCTGGGCTAAATTCGACGCCAACGTTTTTCACTCCGACAAATCATCCGGTGAAGGGGCCGGCTCAGTCGGCGGTACTTCGCCATGGTCACCAGATGGGAAAGAATTTCAGGAAAAAGAACCGACCTTCAAGCCAACTCCGAACCGTAACTCAGGGGACAGTGACAACGAGTGGAAAGACGAAGAGGAGAGTGAAGGCAGCAATGGCAGACCAAGAGATGACGGATTTTGGGGCCCTGGAGGAAAACCTCCGCCCAGACATCAGGCCGGGTTCGAAGATCCGCGAGTGTACTATGATCAAGGTAGCCCGACAGGACCGGCTGACAAAGATCGTAGTTTCCGCGATAGATCTGGGAGAAAATCGCGGGGATCACCGTGGGGAAAGAGTGGCCATAGATCTAGAGACCCGTCGCCATGGCACGAGGATGGAAGATGGGAAGAGGATCACCGTGGGGTGAGATATTCTTCTCGAAAACTGCCGTATAAGCAAGAAGACGAAGAACCGTACAATACGACTCACTGGAAGTGTAGACCTAAACAGACAAAATCACGACCATGGAGTGGGGACCGCGAAGGATTCTGGGCACACGATCATCCCTCGTATGAAGAGGAAAGGAAACGGAGAATGATGTTATGGAACGAAGAAGATAGGGACAGGTTCAGCAGTCAGGAAAGCATGGGGTACGACGATGACGAAAGATGGTCAAGGCGGTGGTCGAATGAGTACGAAAGACGGAGATGCAGAGAGGAGGAAGGCAGGTTTTGGGGACGTAGGGGACCAGAAACCGATTATCCTTACAGGGAACCAAGGGAATCAAGAGATGCCAGAGATCCGAGAGATCCCAGAGATCCGAGAGACCAAAGAGATCCAAGAGACCCAAGAGACCCGAGAGAATACAGAATGCACGAGTCCCATTACTGCAGAGAGAGCAGGGAGAGATCCCACGATTATCCTCCGCCAGGTTGGGAGGAAGAATACGTGGTTGAGCACGGCGAAGAGTCGCCTAGATATTCCTCGAGGAAGAGGCCGTGGCCAAAGCGTCCAAATAGTGCAACCGAGAGTCGTAATGCTGAGGTAATATACAGTGACCCACGTCCCAAGTACGCGGTATCAAGATCAGAGTGTAGCGACAACGATTCGGACCCCTACCACCGTCCCCATCGATCAAGAAGTCGCGAAAGCTATTGGGGAAGTGACCAGGAGTTTGACGGATGGGTCGAGAGACCGTGCTGGTCAGAAGGCCCCGAGACTGTGACGAAAAGCGAGACTCTTCATCGGAGGAGAATGAACAGGCATAAGCAGAGCCGGTCGCAGACGAAGTCTCAGAGTTCACCGTTCGAAGACGACTTTACGCAGGGGTTGGAGCACGGGGAACCTTCGCCTGACCCTTTCGTTCCTGGAACTGAATCTCGACTGACATCAGAAGTCGAGCCACAACTCGCTGAACCTGTGACCCTCAGTCCTAGAGGAGTAAAAGAGGGCTTGAGGAGGGAGCCTAGGTCGTACAAACGGAGTAGCTATCGCAATTCACCATTCGAAGAGGACCTTACGCCCACAGCTAGCGTTTCTAGCGATACTTCGGACCGCCAACGTCTTGGACCAGACCTGAAAGCTACTCCTGAAGAATTCCCGAGGGATACGAAGGACGCCTTATCGGCTGATGGGTTTGTTTCTGTGGACAGCGGAAGGGATTCTTTTTTCAACGGAGATCCGAGGTTCGATGATGACGCTTTTGTCTTCAAGTCGGAACTGGAAGACAGTGTGCCAGAACGAGCGACTACGTTGCCTTTGAAAAATTCTAGGCAAATGAAATGCGGTGGTAATAATAAGATCAAGTCTGATCAGTACATAAAAAAGTCAGAATCCGTAAATATTTTTGTTCGTGAAAGCGACCCCTTCGATGACGACGATTTTTTTAACTGATCTGAAGCCTCGGGGACGACGCGTAAACACGCGGTCATTATTTATTTGTATATTTGTAGAAGTTAGGGTTTAACGTTTAAAATAAAACAATTGACTGAATTTTTTCATCCTTGCGATAAGACAGCCCACTTTTCAAATTTGGCCGGAACATTTTTTCAAGCTGATTAAGGAAATACGAATAAAAAAATGACACAAATTATTTCCCCTGTTTTTCATCAGCTTATTAACATTACGGGTCTCTAATTTTCAAAAGGACGGATAGACTATCAAAATTTCTGAAAATTTATAACAATATTTATTATGGCCTGGAAAATGTCGGTCAATTTTTTCTGTGGCATTATAAGGTGAAAGGATTGTGTTAAAGAGAGTTTTTCGACGAGAAAAAAAAAATATTTGATAATAATTGAAGATAATAACGTTTAATCAAATTAATAATTTCATCTTCGGTTCAATAACGTATAGTCATATTTCCTAGAATTTCTAGTCGGAATTTCCAATGTAAGTTTTACTATTTTATTTTTCTTCTATAGTCAGATTTGTAAATAATTATCAGATCACCTTTCGTTACGGTATTGTATTTTACCGAAAAACAGCCCGGCTGCTCGCTACATTTTTCACATTTTATTAGAGTATAACAATTTAGCGAAAATGCAGTTGACTTAACAGCTGTATGTCTACCAGTCCGTATGTGCCTAATTTTTTACTTAAAATTCACTTGGGATCATTACCTTTGATTTTTTTTTTCTTTTTCACGATGTTCAAAAGTCATTCCTTAGTTCTTCTTACGTTTTATAGTCACGCAGAAACATTGGAGTATTTAATGCGAAGGATTCGACTAGCGAGAGTCTAGTTGTTGATGAGTAGTAGCTGGTATTTCCGAATGGAAATATTGAATTAAATATATATAAATAAATGAAAAATTACGTTGCGTAAAATTTTTACAGCACGCAGTCTGGACCACTGTAAATCTGTAGATTACGTGAAGAAGAATGAAAAAAAATGAAAAATGGCAAAAAAAAAGAAGAAAACTTGTATCTACATCCGATCATACACATCATTAACACGTACTACGTGTGTATATTACGCTGATATGAAATTTTCAAAAATCAAGACAAATATCTTAGGAAAAGCATTCCGGTTAAGGTTGAAAGATTTGAGCTCAACTTGCACTCGGTCTTAATTTTTGTAAATTTCTTCTGTCTGGTACCTAGTAATGTAACAAATAATTAAACATGTCTGTAAATGTACCTAATTGAATGTCAAAATCCATGCCCATATCTGAATCTCTATAATAGCGTGCATTTATTTACATGAGAAATATATTTAACAATTTATGTAAACATGAGAAGGGGGATAATAATCATATATTATATACCTATTACGTCATGACGAGGTAATAACGTCGAATGATGTTTGATACGGAAGGTTGATATATCGACGCAGGCGTTTAATCGAAATTTATTGTTTATCTATAAATATAAACTATAGGACCGTGTTCTTCTCCGACTATTTTCAAACTTAATCATTATCTGACAACATTATATTCATTAAAATCTTTGAAAAGTAAATGATCTAATATCGAATGGTAGGGGATGAACCTGTTTTTACCAAGTATGCATGCTTACACCTATAAATATAAGATGTTTTTACTGCTACAGTTACAATATTATCTTAGGCGTATATTTTTCTCCCGATGTGAGAAATTTGCTGAAAATTAATTAATCATCCCCCCCCAGAAAAAATCAAACAACAAAAAATGTGTTGGGTAAAAAAAGATTTATAAAAAGTATTAAGACAGCTAGTGGGGAAATATTTGTTTCTATATGTATAAAATATCTATGAAGCGATCAGGTTTATTAATTTATATACAGATGAGAAAAGATTTACCATTCCTTGAAATTCTCTACTCTCCGTCAAAAAGGGTCCATTATGGTTCGCGAAAAAAGGAGAGAAAAAAAAATACAAATTTGCACGAATTTCTTTACCCGAATCTGAGCATTGCGGTCGAGATAATAGAGACTTTAATTTACGCCATAACAGAATGTATGAAAGTGATTTAATTGTATGTGAATAAAAAATTTGGTTGATATTGACACAAGCTATATATATATATATATATATTATTATTTATTACCAATCATTAAGCTTGTCCTTAATTTTTCCAAATCCTTACGACATTTAGAATTCATTTTCACTGAATTCCTTATCTGATTCTGCAAGGAATACACATATCCAGGTAATTATTATCAATTAAGCAGGAAAGCATCGATAAATTTTTTTCCCCATTCTAATCCACGAGCAATAATTTCATTAGAAAGACAGTGAATTTCATCAAAACTACTAAATTGAATCAATCCTCTAAAAAACGTTGTATGAAGATTTTCGGAATTGAGTTTAGCGGTAAAACGATGCCGAAAATCGTTTGGTTCGAGTCAATTGTCGAGTTAAGAGAAATCTATATCAGAGAGGGAAAAAGGGAAAAAACGTGGTGCCTGGCATGGTTTAGCTGTAGTAAAGCGAAGAGGTGAGGAAAATTCGGCTTTGTCTTCTTGTTTACCAGGTGCTTGGGCAAGGTCCTCGTGGTGGGTATCCGCGTGAAGTGCTCGGTGGTACGAGGAGCCACGATCCGTCCATTGTGCCCAACGAATCGCGACAAAGCCGCCAACTAATGCTCTTTTATTGTACATTGTGTGGGGGCGAGTGATCCCTGCGATATATCGAGAGCGCGTAAGCACAAGCGAGAAACGACTATTGCTTAGAGGGAGACGAAGAGGAAGGGAAACGAGCGAATTATACAAAAGCCTTTATACGCCCACGTCACCCGCGGCAGGTGTCGCATACATAAATTTTTTTCACCAGCCAAAGAATTTAAAATAACTTCCCGTTACAATAAAAAGATTAGAGGAGTTTCTTGACCATTCACATCATGACCAGTGAGCGCAGAATTTTTGTATTATCGTTTGTTAATTTGATGGAACGTTCCTTTCGAATAATTAGAAATACCCGGAAATCATGTTTACACGCGGAGAACTGTGTGAGGCAATGGTAGAAAAATTTTGATAATGATTTCAATGAAAAAAGAATCGAATCATTCAAAGATTATTTCGGGGTGAACCGCAAGGTCCTTGGAAAAGAACACGTCGTGTTCCATTTAAGGGCTGAATCCTGCGCCTACGATCTCTTTGGCTTTGTATAAAACTGGATATACTCAAGCTTCTCCTCAGACGTCCTTCGGGCTGTGAAAAAAATTGGAATAAGAAGAAGAATAAGGGATGAAAGAAGGAGTGGCGAAATATATGGAAAAGGGTTGAGGCCAGGTATTCCTTTTTTGCTGAACTGCCTCTAGTGGTATAGTATGCCTTCGGGTATATACTGCACCTATATTATATAATATACATGTATAACCCCGCCAGGAACAAGGTATAAGTAATATTAAAGAACTGAGCAGTAGCAGCGGCAGAACAATCCCAATTATAAACATTTCTCGTGCGGCCTTTCAGAGTTGCATTACCTAGCCGTCGAGTGTGGTTCATTTCGTAATCCCCGTGTGGTTCGCCCTCGTCATCTGTGTACAGCACTCGCTCGTACATACTTTTCGTGCTCTTTTGCCCCCCATGAGTACTTTGTACTCACCCGAGGCCCTCCGCCTCCTGCAGCACAATGCCTTGAGCACTTTTCGTATGTGGACATGCGGGTTAGACGGCACAATACAGTTCGCCGCTCTCTGTACCTTCCACCATCCTCAACGACTCGAAAAACACCCTAGCGTCTATAAAACCTCTTCATCTAGCGAGTGCCGAAAGCAACAAGACCTGATGCACATGTTGTGCGTAAAAATTTCAAGAATTCTTGATAATTTAACTATATTTTGGATACCATGAAGATTCCATCATTAGGACCTTTAGTCGACGTCAACCACCCCCAGAAGCTATTCCGGTGTAGTGAAAGTAAAAAATGTGAGCGTCTTGTAGTCTTTGGTCTCTGGTCTCAATTTCTCTTCTCTTCTCTTCTCTTCTCTTCGCCTCGTCTCGTCTCACCCTGGCTTGTCGAAGATTACGCCGCCATTTTGGATGTTGGTAAATATCCCGCCTCAAAGGGAACTCGAGGAGTTAGCCAGAGAGAGAGAAAGACAGAGAGAGAGAAATGGAGGGAGAGGGAAAGAAGGACTAAGGGTAAATGGGGATGTGTTTCGTTTTGGCGCGTGCAAGAGGAAGGAAGATAGAGTGAATAAGAGAGCGAAAATGAGAGGAGCGACTTTGACAAGGTGGGGTAGGGGGTGGGACTAAGAAGCAAAGAACCAGAGTGGGCAAAGGAGTGTGAAGTGGTCTTTACGGAGGCGGTTGTACCCGACACAAAGAATACTGTCGGCTTTGCACCTTTTCGAGATGCTGCAACTTTTCCATTTTAATACAAAGCCTCCTTCGCTTTTTCTTCCCTCTTTCATTTTTCCTTTGCCGACCACTACGACCATACCACCACTCCCGCTACTATCCCGCTCTCCATTTCTTACCGAGCCCTTACATCCTCGTAGCTACCCCCGCTTCCTAACACGCATGAATCAATAAAAATTCACCCTTCAAAGTATGATAAATGATTAATTAATTTTTTGGCTTATCGCAAAATTCTCTAATTATATCGCTAATAATTATCCGCCATTTTCCCGCCCTCCGAAATTTCTTTTTTCTCTTTCCTCCGCCGACCTAAATCACCTTTTAATTTTAATTCTCGATCGAGTTAAATTCTTTTTATTTCATCCCAAAGTCATCCATATGGAAGCTTGGGGTGCGGACGAGCGCGCACGAGGAGATTATATTAATAATTTCATTTCCTCCTGAGTAACACTCGAAGCTGTTCCGAACCCTGCATAACACGGGTCATTTGAAATTCAATGTGATGCAAATTTCCTCTAGAGGCTCTAGATTGCTAACGCGAGAAGAAACTAGAGAGACCAAACACTCAACGGTTTTACTAAGCTTATGGACTATTGATAAACGCTGGTCTCGCTTTACGCCTATCTTATATCTATACGCTGCTGCTGCTGCTGCTGCTGCTGTTTCCTCTTCAACTGGTAATTGTTAGTCAGGTGATGAAATTTTCGAGACTTCCATCACTTTCAAAGTGCCAAGTCTCAGCCCATCGTATCTCAAACAAGAACCCCCCGCACTTTTTCAATCATGGTAAAACCCCGCATATAATGGGTAGAAAATATTGCTTACAGTATAAATGAAATCCAGATCTAGATTTCGCGGATATACTCGCAATGGGATCTTAATTCAGACGAACTTCTTATTAGTGATTTTGGTCTGTTTCTTCTTTTTCTTTTTTTTTCTTTTTTCTTTTTATGTTAGCTAATAATTTATTGGCATCCAAGAATTTCGCATACCTAGCTCTGTATGCGAAATGAAATAGTGAGCAGGTGAAGGATGGGACGAATCTTAGTCGGTTCTGTGGTAGAGCAGAGAGAAGGAACTCGAGGAATCTGGAATCCGATGAAGGAAGATCAGCGCCAACATCCGAATCTCTCTCAGAGGGCGGCTTACCCTTTTATATATAGCGAAGCTAACACCGCGAAGACGAGGATCGAGGAGATAATCGGCTGGTTCGGTAATACAGAGCTACCCGTTCCTCCCCCCCAACACAAAGCGCGAGACAATGCCCGGAAAGCTCTGAAAATATTTATATTAAACTGCTTTGAGGGCTGCGCGCCATCCTCCGGCGAAGACGAAGCTTATATTAAAAACGGGGCCCCTTTGTGCGGTAGAGCTGAGAAGTTTTTGGGCGCGGTTCAGACGCCGTATAAACCAGTGAAAGCTTATAATTTCATTCGAAAATCTTTCTCTGTTCCACACGTAGATTTAGCATCCCCAAAAGGTGCGGGGTAGGTATAAATTTTACACGGTAAAGTCACCACCGCACTTTTACACACGCTCTTCTCAGATATATTTATGCTTTAGTCGCAGCCGCGTTGACGCGGAAATTCAACTTATTGAACCGGAAATGAAAACCTGGTACACTGATTTTTAGTAATTTTTTTAAATCGTGTAAAAGGCTTTTTGATTTTCCAACGATTTGTCAGAAAGAGACGTACGCATCTCGTTTTTCCATACTTTCGGTTAATTTGATCGGTGAGGAAATCCGGGCAACTCGACGGGTTTTCGGCGTTATAGGTATCGAATTTTAACCACGTTTGAGCCCCGTTTAAGCTGCGTTCAATTGAGATTGGAATGCGATGTCAAAGGTCGTGCAGAAAAAATCGTTTTATTTATTTCTTTGGTATATGTAGTATACTGTATAATATAATACAGCATATGGATGGACGAGTGTATAAAGGGAGTCAAACAGCGCGTTTCTTCGCTGAATCCGATACGGATAAAGCGGAAATGAGGTGTTTGCTGTTATTAGAAATACCTTAGAGATGAAGACAGTCTTTGACCGTGCAGAAGGAACGATTCGAAACTCGCGAAACGTTGGTCCTTCCAAAGTGATGAAAATCGAATTCCGATAGCCTCGGGGTAATTTAGTTAGAGAATAATGAATTGAAGTACGAATTACGTCTGCCTATATCTGCCTACTCGTCCTCTGTGCTGAAGAAAGAATTAGAAAATGAAATTTCAAGAGTACCTAGGCACTCTTCCCGCAGCTCTTTTCTCAAAATTTCATTTCCTGAATAACTGAAGCCTGCCACTCTCGTTAAACCAAGGGAAGAAGCAAAACAATTTCTCCGCAAGTTCTTTGGGCCAACCCTAAAAATTTTTAAGCGTTAGTAAAGTTCCTCCGCGCAGTCCTTATGAAAGAAGTTCTTCCCTTTTTCCTTCTTCTTCTTCTTCTTCTTTTTCTTTCATCAAGTGGTAATAAGAGACATCTGCGTTATTATCTCGGTTGTATTTTTAGTCATTCATTAATGATCTCATCGCGTAGGGATTCGAGTAGGTACCTTACCAACTTCTTATTAGAAAATTTCTTGCAGAATTAATTAAAACTATCTCATCCTCTGTAACGGTTAGTTAAAAAACAAGAGAAACAAGAGAGAGAGAGAGAGAGAGAGAGAGAGAGAGAAAACCAAGACAACAAAATTTTCCAACTTACAATTCAGCCCGACGTGACACCGAGTGAGGAGATTCATTTGCATAACGACTTTACTGTTTCGTATTACAGTCACAGCTCCTTCATCCTTTCTCTTACTCATTGTCAGTGATCCTGTCGTTGGCTCCTGGTAAACAAGGACCGCTTCTAGTCTGTCGTCTGAGTTGAGGTTACACTAGAGGATAGAGGATCAACTCAGGATTGGGATGCTGGTGAAGTAAACAAGAGTTTCCTACGCAAATATTATACCCCAAAATGACCCCTCTCTGCACAACAGTTCGATAGCCAATTTTATCATCAGAAATTATCAACCCTTCGGTAATTCCCCCCGAGCACCCGAAAAACAAAAATATGAAAAACAAAATGTTAAGGGTGGTTTTTGAATTTTTCCTGATTTGATACTTTTCGAAGCGTTTTTGTGTCGTCGCAAATGAAGGAGAGAGAGAGACGGTATAATGATTCGAGATCGAAATCACCTGAAGCGTTGTAGATAAATGCATAAAATCCTGGTAAATCGCGCTAGGTGTACAAGTTTGGGGGTGAGCCCCCGGGTGAGTGCAATAATACCGGATTATTTGCATGGCGTATCGCGTCCCTGGCGTCTGTGCCTTGTGCCCGAGTAAACATAATATTCACTCTGTTCAGGCTCGCGCAGGGACGTCCCAAAGCACAGCCGCATTCCCTCTTTGTATACCGGGTGCTGCACATACCATATATACATATAAAACACATACATATATATATATATACATCGTAGAGACGCACAGATATCTCTCTGAACCAATCCCGGGCTCTGTCAGCCAGCTTCCTCCTCTTCCCAGCATCCCAGCATCCCAGCATCCCAGCATCCCTGCTGCTGCTGCTGCTGCTGCTGCTGCAGGGTCTATGCGAATTCCATTTGCTTGGCGCATGGCTTCGGGGTGTCAACTTGCCCTCTGTATATCCTCCTCTTTTATACCCATCCAAATTTTCTCCCTTCTCAATTTCCACTATTCTCAGTTTTTTTGTTTCTTGTTTTCCAATGAAATCAAATCACTTATCACATAGTTCATAATTTGGTATTAGTAAAATTTCTGTGAAACCAGTCCCGAACGGTTTCATTGACAAACATGACAAAATTATGAAATCCAAAAGAATGATAATCGAAGACTATTGCTGAATGAATTCGAATCAGGTATTGAACATATGCAAAAAGCTCTTCGACTATATAGTTATCGATTATTACATGTGTTACAGTCTTCTAGGTTGATGCAGTATTATGGCGAAGGATTAATTTGATGAAATGAAAGTGAGAAATATATTGATATCAGAGGTAGGTACTAGTTATAGCTATCTAACCAGCATAAAACCATTAGGTTCTTTTTATTATTAGCAGCATCAAAAGAAGGTAACCACAGAGTGTGACAATTTTGCCCCTACAACCTTTATCCAGGGAGCTTTTCCTCCCTCTCTCTCTCCCTCTCTCTACCCTCTCTCTCTCTATCTCTCTTGCTCCCGGTTTTCTCCCTCCAAAAATCTCCCCTCGAGGAACTAAACGGGGGTGGCAGATATATCCCGCCTTCCGAACCGCCCCTGGTGGAGGCGGCGTCTAGAATCAATCCCGCGGGATCCCATGAGCGGCGTACAACGGGTCAGGAAAACTGGACTCAGTGCTAGCACACGCTTCAGCCCTTAGACGGTGATATCTGTGTGTAAACTGTGCATACCTACCTTGTGGTAGGGATGTGATTCGATTTTGTGAGTTTCCAAACGGAAGACAACAGCGGGTCAGACCAAAAGCAAAGCCTGGAAAAACGCCAGTCGAACTTCACCTAATAAAGAAGACAGATCAACTCCTGTTAAATTGTGAAGTTAAATCAGAAAAAATATATACCGTGAAATTATACTTAGTGATTTGTTCAAAAATCCCTCCCAAAAAAACATTGAGAAGAAGAAAGAAAAACTGAATTAATGAAATAAATTTTATGCGATGGAACGATTTTTTGAACCGTCTAATCCGAGGAAAATTCGAAGGCTTATAAATAACGCATCTTAATCAGAGTCGTACAGTGTGAGATTATTATTTCAAGGAATCTTACCTTTTGAACGTGTGCACAAAGAGTAAACTTACGACCAAGTTCAGAAGAATTGTTATCACTGTGAAAACAAACTATTAACATAACACGATGGTGCAGAGATAACTCGTATGACAGTTGCATTAACGACACCGCGTGGAGTGAAACTCTCTAACTAGCTAGTTTTGCCTCTTTATTTGAATAAACAGTTGAACATTTTCTCTATTATTCAATTTTATTTTCTCATCAAGATGATTAAATTTCGTTAAAACAAAAAAGAGAAAAAAGTGACCACGAACGAATGACGCGATGCCTAATTTCCTTAGAAATGAATATCCGCATGAGTGTTGCGATGCAGCGATCGAAATACTAGTGCTCAGAGTAAACTGAATAGAAGAGCGCGTTTTTATACCCGAAGACTGTTTTTTAGTTCATATTTATCTGCGTACATCGAAAATTTGACTTCGTTAAACTTCGATATGAATACGGAATTGTTATCGAACGTGTCGTGCAACGGATGCATGGACAACTGCAGTGACAGAGACTCTGAGAATAGTAACAGCACTATTGTGGACCCGGTCAGTTTGGATAAGATCAGAATCACCTCGACGGGATCATCGTCCGTATCAATTATGCCATCGGTATCGTCAATATCACCGATACCCCGGATACCCTCGAGGCATCGCAGCAAAAATCACAGACAGCAAAAACCCTACGCTCCAACATCGACGCCGAAATCAGTTGGGCAAGGGTCTCCTTACCCGGGTGAAAAGATCTCTTCGCCTATAATAAAGCCCGCCTATTCATACATCGCGTTGATTGCAATGGCGATCCTCCAGTCCCCACAAAAGAAACTAACTCTTAGTGGAATATGCGAGTTTATATCCAACAGGTTCACCTATTATCGAGAGAAATTTCCAGCCTGGCAAAATTCAATAAGGCATAATCTCTCTCTGAACGATTGCTTCCTGAAAATACCCAGAGAACCCGGCAACCCTGGTAAAGGTAATTACTGGACCCTGGATCCGGAGGCGGAAAATATGTTCGACAACGGGAGCTTTTTGCGACGGAGAAAGAGGTACAAGAGAGCACCACCCCATCCTGCACTCAGAGATCAAGCCATCATGGCTTTCGCCATATGCAATGAACGGGGAACGTGTCCTGGCGGCTATGCTTCAGGTGCTTTGCCGTATCCTGGTGGCTACTTTGTGCCTCCTACGGGACTTCCACTTCTCGAATTCCCCCCCGGTGCCCTTGAGGCTTTAAAGTTCGGGTTCCTTGACCCACCAGCACCGCTTTATAAACCGGTGCCGATATCAGCACCCCCGATGAGGCAATTGAACCCACCGCCTAGGACCACCATGTCACAAATTCCGACCACGGCTCAGGAGAAAATCGGGAGTTTTAGCATCGATGCTTTGATCGGTAAAAAGCCGTCTAACGATCAGTCGATCGGGTGTCTATTGGACCTGAGGCGACCGTCGGAAAGACGTGAAATAATGAGCCAGACGTCTGCCTTTTCACCGATATCATAAAAGTCCATGGTTTTAAGTTTAGGGGGGGAAGGGATGCTCGGCAGATTTTCTTAATTCTCTTCAAAAATACGAGACCATTTTTGCTCCGATATTATGCATTGCCGATGCAAGATGATTAGGAAAAGCTGTGGGTGGCTGAAGCAGACTGTGAAAGCAAACGTGGTGAATATCATCGAGGCGGCGCATTTTCAATTTTTCATTAAAATTGTTCTTTCCAAAGTAATGACGAGCGTCTCACCATGGTTTCCTCGGTTGTGGAACCGCTTTAGAGAATAGACAAAAAGATGCGACGAACTCTTTGAGATATTTTATTTTTGTTGTCACTTTTCTTATCGAAACAATCTGTATGAGGTAATTTGACAGAATCAAGTCTTGAAGAGGTGTATATTCATATTGTTTCTCTCATTTTTCTTCATTTTCTTAATACTTATAGCCATGAGATTGAGAAATGTGGTGCACGAACCTGCAGCCGGCTCTAGATAAGAAATAATTACGTAACGATAACGGTCCGCCTCTATACCAAAGCTGTTAAAAACATCGTTAAAATAAAAACTACTAGAAAAATGAGAGATGAAAAAATAAATAAAACTACTACGAAGTTAGTTAGCCAAAAGGTGTCACTGTGCAATAGACGATATACATACATATATATGCATTGAAATACATACATATGATTAAAATTCACGTATTTAAGTATGATGTAATAAAATTTTATGAAATTCATTTTTAGTCATCGATTTAATTTCAATATCGCGATTATTTAGATTTACCTATACTATATACATATACATATACATATATATACAACATTATATTATATTATACCTATGTATTATAGAGATTTTTTTATTATTATTTTATTTACCTCAACGGATTAATAATAGCTTTGTAAATATTCGCCCCTTCCGTCAATATTTGCCTAGCCCTTGATTTTTCTGCGATTTTTCATTCGTTCGCGGACGCGAGCTTTTGTGTGATCGGGCGTAACGGACCAAGTGGACGTTGAGTGTGTACATACATGTATGGAGGTAGATTTTAGTGTTAGTTATTTAAGAGTATAAAAAGCGGTGTGGAAGTACCTTGCTCCGCTTTTATAGATATTTATATAGAAGATAGAAGATCAGATTATTCGGCGTATTTAGGGAGTCAAATCTTTTGAAAAATCTCAAACAGAAGTTGGGAAGACATCATGCAGAGATTCAAAAATTTCGGAATACATAATGTCTACACGAATTTTCGAAGTGAAAATTTTATTTTCCTTACAATTTTTACCGATTGCATCTGGTAATTTCCACACATACACGCACACGTACACGCCATTGTAAATTACACTGTTAAACGAGGAAAATAATTAATTTTATCATAGTGCGGATTAATCTAGTCCAAATGTTTGTATATTATTTAAAAAACATTGAATACCTACAATGATTACATATATATTTACCCACTTGTCGTGTAATAAATATATTATTATTATTATCGTTATTTTAATCGTGGCTATAGATATTGCATACCTATAATACGATCCACGAGAAATCGTCTACCTATTTCTGGCAATTGATGGATTGCTTAGTCTCTCGGAAAAATCGATAATAAAATTTAGCGCCTCGAAGCGTTTCGATAAAAAAAGAAGAAAAAAACAGCAAAAAAGAAAAAGAATTGACTAAAGCTTGTGAAACTTTGCGGGAATCGTTTATACCCCGATTTAATTCATTGTATAGCAAACAGCATGAAGTCCTGCGCACCGATCCCATCTGTCGATTTGTGATTCAGCTAGTATCCTCGTTATATGCCTTATACATTGTTTTTTAATCGAACAGATTTTCTGGTCACTTGAAATGCCCGCAGAAAATTTTTATTCGAGAAGAATCATAATAGGTATTTATCATATGTGCCGATTTCTCTTGAATCGATAATACGTATATTTATAACAGTTTGAAGAGAAAAAAAGAAAAAAGAAAAAAATCGGATAAAAATTAACGAATTATGCGACAATTAATGTAAAAAGTATTAGTTATTATATTTATCTTTGACCATTTAAAATTCACAATTAAATTAAGAATTTATGTGTGTATATGCAGAACATGTTATACCTATATACGAGTTTTTAGACGTATATATATAAGATATGATGATCATGGTAAAGGTAGTTATTAATTAATAATAAATAAAGTAATATTATACGAATAAAATTTGGCCAGAATTGTTGTACAATTATTATTCATTCAATTATGTATATTATACCTATATATTAATTTATTATAGATAAAATAGTGAAAAATTATCGTCTGTTCTGTACTAATCGACAGAAACATATGTATATTATATATATTATACTTATACCGATTTCCGTATGTATAGAGAAAGAGAGAGGGGTAGGAGTACTTGTCCAAGTGATAAATTTATAACAAGGATTAAATTATTAATCAAACACGCAGGCATGTTTCCTTTTAGCACGCGCTAGTGTACTTGTCGTAAAATCCCAATCTTTGTTTTATATATCTTTTTCTTATCTATATAACCGTATAGTTTTCTTCTCGACGTGTTATCGCTGCAACTTTATAGATCTTGTTGCATCCGCATTCTAAAAACTCAAATCTCTACAGTAAAAACAATTTTCATTATTTTCATAGATATCTCGAATTTGGGAAGAGGTGATTTTCCTTCTTCCTTTTTCCTTTTCCAAATTACTCAAATTGCAAAATTATCTTAATTTTCTATTTTTTTTATCCGATGTTTTCCAAGCCCTCGTAGGTCACGTCGGCTCGATTGAACGAGACTTTAAGCGAGAATTGTATCGCTAGCGCGATCTAGGAATGCAATATTGTCACCCTAAGCGACAAACGTTGCCTTCGTATTACCAGCTACATCTCGAGGGGGATTAAAGCGCAATGAAAATCCACTCATTCTCACCCCCTGCCTTGAGCTTTCGTGAAAGAATGCAAAGTCTAACGAGATCTGAGTCGAAAGCTGTATACACATAATACCTCGATGTCTCGATAATCTAACAGTTTCAGTTAAACTAATAAAAGCGAAGACAGAAATTATGCTCATTCCAATTTCGATTAACATCCAATAGCTTCATAAGAAATTCTTACATCGATTAGTATCATCGCTTGATTTGAAGAGAAATCCGAGTGCGGAGGAACCGGAGGAAATGATAACTTGTAGCTTTTGGTCTCGTTCTAATCTCTTTTTTAACGATCAATTTTCCCATGCGATTCACCTTCGCCAGTATAGGTAGTACCTAATCGAGGACATATAATTATTAACGAAATGAATTGGTAAGCCATGAGACGCTGCTGCAGGAGGGGCCATAGATTCGGCGTAAAGCACGATCAATGACAACGTGACGTGTATATCCTACCCCGTTGCACACGCTTAGCTGATGCTGATGCTGATGCTGCTGCTACTGCAACCCCTGTGAAAAATGAAGATCTTCTCTAGCACGTATAATACCATGCCGCGACACAACCAACGGGGTGGCGACACAAACCGACACAAACACTTGGTGCCACGTGCTGGGCACGCGCCAAAACGGAGAAGAGAACTAGGTGGTTGTTCGGTTCCTATATTAGATATTAGACACGCTTTGAACAAGTAGGTATTACATTCCCTAGGCACACATTGGAACTCGTTAGGAATTATATACCAGCTCTGATCCGGGTGTGGGTGTGTTCATTATTAGACTACAGACACACACATACAAGGAAATAATCGGCAACAATTCTAGGGTGATAATTTTAGCTGTTCTAAATTTTTTCGAAGAAAAAGCATACACCTACACATCCGTA
The DNA here is from genome assembly GCA_963992785.1 of Tenthredo livida. Lineage (NCBI taxonomy): Eukaryota > Metazoa > Arthropoda > Insecta > Hymenoptera > Tenthredinidae > Tenthredo > Tenthredo livida. The sequence continues at coordinate 11,962,871 of OZ023073.1, forward strand.
TAAACAGTTTCTCGAATCGTATATATAAGAGGAGAGAAATTTTCAAATTTGGCGATATTTTACCCAAGCGAATGAAATTTTTGTTCATATTTTGTTCATTTGTTAAAGAGAATTGATTAAATCCATGAAATTTAGCGACGGTATAAGGTGGTTAAGACTTTTCATTCCGAGACACTAACTCGGCCAATTAAGAGTAAACTGGTAAGTATAAATCTTCCGGTTAGATGCCCACTGTATAAAAGTTCCTGTGATTTATTCGAGAGCTAAGTAAAAGACGTGGATTTTCGATTAATTAATTCTTTTCTCGCGGGATCCCGGGAGTTGGATCGGGTCTGTGCCGAGAACAACGTCGAGGACAAAGTCGGTTCAAAACAAATGGAAGGATCAGTTATAGTGGTAATGAAAGGTGTCGTAGAAGGTAGGCACGGGGTCGATGGGGGGATCGTTTTACAAATCGATTCGATTTTTCAGTCAGCCAGGGTTTCGTTATCTGGGCTGAATCAAGGCTGAAAATAATACCGGCTGTATCCTTACATCGGGATAAGGATATAAGGGATGGAAATCTCGCAGAAGTAGAAAACCGCGAGAAAAGCAATCTGTGTTTTTATCGAATTTCGATACCCGAGCTGCCGGCTTTTTATACCCATCGAAAGTTTTCATTGTGGGTCTTACCTGGCCCAGCTCCATCACCGATTAAAATATTATAAATCAATTATCTGCGGCTGCTCATGGATTCCAAAAGCAGCGACCTGGATAATATTTTTTCTCCTTCTTCAAGTTTGATAAAAAAGCAAATCTAATCGCATATAGGTACGCATTATCCGATCGTGCAGGCTAAACATATCTGTCATGTTTTACCCCAAAGATTCGGGACAATAACTCAGACTCTTTCTACGCGCTGAGATTCCTGGAGCTACTTCACCTCATCCACAGCAATGACCAATATTATGATAATTCACTCACTCCGACGTTTTCGCAGCTTCCCTCATCTCCTTCTACACCCTCACCCTCTGGCGGCCATATTTGCGTGGGTGTGGCCACCGTTGTCCTGGCAACATTCGGCTCGTTCGGCAGAATATCGACCTGAGTCAACCCAAGGGTTGCTAGGCTGCCCTCCGAGAGGGAAAATGTTATCACTGCTTTGTGGTGGCTAAGATAGCAAGGTTCTACCAGCTCTGCCTCTGTGCAGCTAGAGCTGATGCTGGTAGGTACTGCGACCACCACTAGCCTGGTCCATGTCTCTTGATTTTCTCTCTCTCTGTCTCTCCCTCTTTGTACATAGATTTGTATGGGTATACGTGTGTGTATATAATGTATATATATTTATATACATATCTAGGTATAGGATTCACATATGTATTTACAAGCCGAGATATGTACACGTACGTAGTATAGTTACAGGTATGTATGAGTGTATAGATATGCTGCAGGATACAAGAAAGGAAGCAAGAATTTCTACCACGCCAGAAAATATCTCTGTGCGGGTAACGGAGATGATATATTACATTCTTGGACAAAGTTTTTTTTCACAATGCTGTAGAATCTACAAGAATTTCCTGTGCCTCGTACGAGAAACTTTTCTTTCCAAAAATGAACTCTCGCGACTAATGCCAAACAGATATTTGATTTTTCTTGAGTTCCGTTCGTAGAATTTTTATAGACTCATCCTCAATCCTCGCACCATGATATCGTCGATTTTTATTTCGTGACAAGCGCCATATCATTCGATTTTTTCTGTTCATCATAATTTCTTCATACGTTCGTATCGAGGTAACAGGTACAGGTGTAATTTATTGCGTAGATCTTCTGCAGCCGACTTCTGCATCCCGAAGTTTTGATATTAAATATGTAAAAGGTGTACTAGATCGCTATATCGTATACTTGGATAAAGTAAAACGGTCCATTCGTTGAGAAAAGTAGTCTGTTATTACTTGGTAATATTGTTTTCAGAAGTTGAGGAGGTCTTAAAACGTTTCAGTAAAAATGGTCGCACTTTTGACTCTCCCCAGTTTCTCTTTTGCCAACGTTCAAATACTTCTGTCACCCCGTGCTGAAACGTTTTTACTCTTTTTTTTTTTTTCTGTTCCTTTTTTTCTTTCATTTTTCTACTTTATCCCAAGCCAGATATGGTGAGAGTAAAATAACGTAGCTTTTTGAATTCGCATGGCTTTGCTAAATGATATAAAAAAAAAATCTCATTTCCTCTCGCGTCTTCTGCAGTCGTTAAGCTTTCATATACCCGCAGCTACTGTACTCCCAAACGCAGACGATTCAGCTACCGATAAATTAATATCCTAATTATTATATTTGCCACTTTCGGGTTGTTTCTCGTCGACTTTCAACATATTCTTTCTTTCAAAACCACTTTGCCTCCGGAACAAAGGAAGAACAAAGTTTTCAGACGCAAGCCCGAATCTTCCCAAGAAACCTATACATTATAAATGTCTACACTTCGCCGTTTCAGCTGAGGGTGATTCCTCCCTCTCTCTCTCTCTGTTTTTTCCTCTCTTTTATTTTTTTATTTTTTTTCTAAAAAAGGAAGGAATATGTCATGTGTGTATGTATATATACGTATATGTATACATAATATAGGTACAATCTTTATTGGCGTCCCTATGTATTCTGTCCTGTATTATAGTCTCTCTTCCTGATTTCAATCGACTATACAAGACGCTTCGATTCCATCCTGGGAATTCGAAGGGTACGCGTTTACCCATACAACCAGAAAACACCATCTTCTGCACACGCACATCTATATAGTATATAGTCAGAAATCTCGGTGGTGGTTCGCACGCAATTCTAGACTCAACAGCTTCGAGTGAATGAGATTGTTACTCGAAAACTTGATCTTGCCATCGCAAAACCTCAAAGTCGCTTCAAGTACAGGGGTAAATACTAAATAACGGTTTATTCACTCCGAAAAGACATGGATTACATCACAAACCGTATATACTCTGTTTAATCAAAGAAATTTCGAACGATTATGAGGAACACCCTGATTTAACTTACCAATAAGTTAAATTTGGAAATACTATATGTATCGCGATTAGATAATCTTTATTAATAGATATGTTACACTCTGCGTAAGTATACGTACTTTCGTAGAGAGATATTCAGAGGCTTGTGATACAAAGGGAGTTTTTTCTTATTTCCTACGATAAAAAAGAAGTTTGTTTGTAATATAAATTTGTAAGATATACCAAATGGGACCATACTGTCGGCGTTGGTACCTAGTCCTTGTAGTTTCTCGTAAAAACTAATGACCACAAGCCTGTTTAAAATTCTATGTAAGAAAAGAAGTATAAAGAAGACCATAAAAATGTTCTGATGCGGTGTAAATTAAAACTAAAAATATTCCCACGCATCGAAATTACTCCTTCAGACAAAATCTTATAGAACGATTAGGTAATGAATTATATGAAGTTATTTTATTTTAATTTATTTTGCAAGAAATTTGAACAAATTTTTCGCCCATCTTTGATCGAAAGATGCCGGAGGCTGTAATGCGCAATTTGACGCAGTACAGAGTTGTGTATATATCCCATACAGATACACATGTACATACAGTAAATAAAGAGAGCCCGTAAGTTTAAACACCACTGAAGCTGCAGTTGCCCCGTGCTTTGCGGGGGTCAAATTTAAATCTCACTAAGCGCGGCCATTAGTAAGAAGTGTAAACACTAAACACAGTGCGTCAAAACTACCCTTATACATATGTGTACGTCGAAGAATACCTCATGTGTGTTGGTTCTTGTACGTACGCACATATTTACGGCTATGCGTCTGGGGTGAACGGAAAGCCAAGTGGCGGGTCTCCCACGAGGATTTTCGGACGATCTGTGTACACTGTATACACCTTAGTTCATACGCATTTACAGTATGTGTGTGTACATAAATATGTTCACATGTGTGTTTAAAATGCATACGCGTTAGACCGAGATTCGCTCGCATGGGACTCGACTGATGCTTTGGGAAAACAAGAAGATAATTACTCGAGTTATGGGGCTGCTGAATAGTCTGCAGAGAAGTACAGGTTTTTGGGTACGAACATGCGGTGGATTTTGTTGCATAATGGTAAAATTTGTGTTCGTGTTATTCAGCAGAAATACTCAACGCTGGCAAAGAACAAAAAAAAAAACGAGATATGAGGAATATAAGGAAATTCGTGCTGGCTTTAAGCTTTCAAAGCACTCCAAGTATATTATACCTCTGAATAGGTATACATGTGCCAGAACACAAAGCAGTATACATTATACAACATACGTATATATATATATGGTTCATTTTTTAATTATAATTTACCAAAGGGAGATTTTTCGGTTTATTTGATATTCAGCTCTGATAAGGGTGCGAAGATATTCGTTTGAAAATTTTAATGCGGATAAATTATACGAGGTACACTCAATTACGGTATTTTAATAAAATTGTTCAATTATCTGCTTGTCGAAAACCGAATTCATAGATTTGATTCGTGGGCTTATTCACTGACTATTAATATCATCTATTCGGACTTCTATTAATCAATATGGCGCTAGGCTCGCGCCTACAATTCGCAGGGTTTAGGTCCAGGTTTAGGTCCAGGCGTATCTATGATCGTCGCAGCGGGTGGTGCGACAATAAAATGATAGTAGCTGAGGGAGCGGAATAGATTGAGTGGATGCCAAGGGTAGGAATGAAACAATTAGGGGTGCCATAGACACACGCTCGACTGGACGCCACCCTCAATTACCGAAGAGGCGGCCAAGTGTAGATCACGTATACATATATGCACCTACGAGCTCTCTACTCTACATATCTCGCCCACGTCCTCGACTATATCGACACGATCTTAAATGCCTTATAAAATATTGAAAAGGGAGGGACTTGGGAGTTTCGAAGAGCGACAATTATTTTCTCATCGAAGTGCAAAAAATGTGTACAATTGTAGAAATATGAAAAAATGAAAAATTATTCGTTTGTTCATTATTATTATTTTATACCACAGCTGTAATGTTTCCTTGGCGGATCCTTAGACGCTTGAACGAAAATTTTCCACCTAGTGATCACAGCGGGTCGTTTTAATCGCGGGGTATTTAGGGAGACAATTGTGAAGGAGGGACTTTCGACCTGAGTGAGCTTCACGCACCACTGCCGGACAAATTGTTTTTAAACTGTGCGCAGAAGGCAAACTTTGTTCAGCATTTTTTTTTTTTATTTTTATTTTTATCCTTTTCACTTCTTTTTCGATCGATTTGTTACTCGCAATTTGTATTGAGTAATTGAGCACCACAGCTCGGCGACATTACTGATTTGATACAGTTCTTCAAATCGGAACTCGTTCAGAACAGAAACTCTAAATCTAATCCTCGGTCAATGGTTTCAAAAGTTCAAATAAAAGGGAGAATCAACTAATCTCAGAATGTTTAGTCAACGATTTAATAACCTGAATTTAATTAACTTTACATACCATTTAACGATAGTAATACATATAGATTGAATAATCACGATTATACTGTCTGCGATAAATGATGCACGTAGGTATAGGTTTGTATATAAGCTTTGTATATAAGTTATTAATTGCAGTATCGATTTATTAATTATTCTCGTAAATTAACTGCAAAGTTTCTTCCGCGCTTACCCTGCGGCTTTGAGATTCTCGGGGGTGAAAAAGAGTAGGAGGATGAGGACGAGGGTATGAGAAAGGGGAATTTCTATTCTGTGCCACCTTTTAGCAAAGGATTCAATTTTCATTTAATTTATTTTGTCCCGAGGTAGGTACAGTACCTATATCTACCTCACTTTCAAACTACTTTACGGTTTAGTTCTAACAACAGTGGAAATACTTACTTTTACTGGTCATACGAAACTTGATCCGTAGCTGAACCCTGAACCCTGCAGCAAAAACCACGCCCTGCATCGGGCAGCCCCACAACGTTCCGCATCATAAATCCAAGAGTCGGAGAAATTTTGCAATTAAAGTTTTTTTTCTTTATTTTCTCTCTCCACGACGAAGTAATAAAGTGTTCGTCAATTAAACTCCTCATAACATTTTTATAAAGTTCCATCCTAAGGCGATGCTCACGGCTATCCGGCTATACTACCATCACCCCGGAAAAGGAATTAAATTCTCGGGCAAAGAATTAACTACCCCAACGAAGTGGGCAGATAATTCCAAAGTATAGGATCAAGTAATTTTATTCTACCTCAAAAGTTCGGACATTTTATTCACAACCGATTTCTTTTTCTATAAAAAAAATTACAACTTTTCCTATTATATTACAGATACCTCAAATCGTATAATTTTTTTTTCTCCACCCTGCACCTCTATGCGTATGTATATGTACTTTCAACTATACACTGCACCGTCGTAATCTCTCGACAGTTTATAACCTCGGCTAATACTATTATAAAAACAAATCTATTTTGACAACTGCACGTGATCTAACAAAAACATTTCAACCCTTAATCCACTTATAGAATAATTCAAAATCCAGCACCTGCCTATCTCTATACCATATGCCTCCGGACTCCCCTATTATTCCTATATGCGGGATCACACAGCCTCTTTTTATAATCGTTCAAAACCTGTCACCAGCAACAATGAAAAACTGTTTTATTGAGTTTCATTATATTTCATGGCACGCGCACGATGTACCTACCTACCCCTTTCATAATGTCTTTTAAATACCTTAACAAAAATTGAAACTACTTTGAAGAGTCTAGGATCGGGATAATTCATAGCAAAGTTAAAATAAAAAATAAAAAAAAAACAACGCAAAATTTATTTTACAATGTTTTATACGCATGAGATTTTTTTGAAATTGATTATACACATATGATCGAAGTATTAACATTTAATATCGTGGCAACTGATTCACAGCCGCAGTTTCCCCCGCTATAGTATATTTATTCCCTCAATATAATGGGGTAGGTATATATCTCTTAACAAATAGTTTGTCACGCAGCAAAATTTCATAAACTAATACCAGCGAGTAATTTATTACGGTAAAGTCGCGTTGCGAGGTATATATACAGCTACGGTAAGACCATGGCAGAGTTTAAATGGAGGGTCGTTAATGCGAGGATCATTCGCCCAAGGGTGGAACAAGGCCGGGAATCATCCTTTTAATAATAACTGTCATAACATATTGAGGGTCAAACGTTAAGCGGTATCACGTGTGCAGCCCTGCGGTTTACCTCCGCACGTTTTCCTCAACCCTATATACTGGAATAATTTATTCATTTCCCAAAATTTTATGAACAATAAATTAGTCTTTTCTTACTCTGAATTTTCCTTTCCAAGGGACGAATAACCCCGCTCCGAAGTGATATTGCTGTCCAATTTTATTGGACATCAAAATATGCCAGGATAACACCACGACCCCAAAACTTTCCCCACGGCTTTCTGGTATGCCAATAATATTGGTATAAATTCAAGTCTCAAGATCCTATCGATACGTAGTGTTATCGAACCTGGATATGGGTTATGCCTGGATAAAAATCGGTGCGATTTTCACAACCTCGTAGTGAATATGATTACTGATTTCTGTAGAATTTATCAAAGCGTTAACGAGACCAAAGAAGTTTGTATCAACCGATTGATCAATGTTGATTACCATCAGAAATCGTTCTATGAATTGATTCATATTGTAATTGCTTCAGGAATTCTGAAGCTTTTTGTAGAGTTTCCATATACATTGGATGACTGCTTCCAGCGGGGCTTAAGCCGGCGGGACAATATCGTTCGTTATGCAATGTAGGACATGAAACTCCTTCTTGTAATTCTGCAGCAAACTGCAGTAGGTATATAGTCGCTCTGTATCTATGAAATTCTATTAGAATTTCAAGCGCGCTTGAAACTTCGATAAATTGTCAGACAAAGACGGTGTACATAAGTAGATGTGTAAAGCGATGGAATAAGTTATTCTATTCCAGAAAACAAACTTTAAACATTACATTTTAGTTAGTTATCGTAGTTGTTATCTGAAATTCTGAGAAGGGTTCTTTTGGATATCCCAAAGTTGATTATAGCTGTAGGTCGGTGTGCTGCAGTGAGTGAGAAAAAATGATAAAAGGTCTCCTCGGAAACAGTGAAAAGTTGTGGGGCTCGTTATTTCCGTAAATTCCGGAAGCAGACTGCCGCAGCGTAGAATTTAGCGAATCTATCGCTAAATGATATCTTCGAGTTTCCGCGAGCGAGCAGCCAAAGAATAGAGCAAATGAAGCCTCCAGTATTTCAACACCCTCTTGAACCCCTCTTCGTATACTATACCTTATACACATGTATAGGTATAAGTTGGTTCGGTATGTTGTCAGCTAGCTACCCCTCATCTCCTCATCTCCTCACCTAGTACTCCCTCTACTCACCCTTACCATCGCTTTTCAACCCCTAAATTTCCCCGCTACTCTCGAGCCTAGTTTTACCAGGGTCGGTAACAGGGGTAGCAGTGACGTACGAAGTCAGCCTCGACGAATCAGGAACTTGGTATCGGGGGTGAAAGGCGTGGCCTATAATCTGCCCCAGGGTGTAATATCATACTGCTACGTGGACAAATAGACGGACGGACTAACGGACGGAGGGATGGATGGATGGATGGATGGATGGATGGATGAATGGATGGATGGATGGACAGACGAACGAACGGACGGAGGGATGTGCCAGAGAGATAGAGAGGCGAAAAAGAGAGGAGCCGGGGAATCCCCTCTCAATCCTCAATCCTCAACCCTCAACCATTTCAACCCTCGTTCTCTGCTCGAGCTACGAGCTGGCGGGAGCCTAGAACAAATAGTGGTTGTAGGCACGGCAGCTTCTGTGGTGATACGCCTCTAAGGTATTTCGTATTTCCTATTTGTGTGAGTTATGTATTTGCTCGTACTTCTTTTTCTTTCCCTTTCCCTTCTCTTTCCGCCCTCAATTTCTTACTCTCACTCTCTCTCCCTCTGCAGGATTCTGGATCGCTGTACTTCGTCTATCAATGTTTCTCTCGCCTTCCTCTTATCCTTTCCATCTCCCTCTTCCTCTCTTTCTCGTTAGATTCTCGCAAGTCTTCGTGTGTATAACGGATATCATTTATGTCTCTCGATATGTCTGGGTGAGGAGAATGCTTCCCACTTCCAATACATATACGACATATTATGGATCATGACAAACAATTATAATGCCAATAGATATTGAACCGATTGACAATTAAACATTTGAAAATAGCAGCCCGATACATTTCATTGTTAATTTAACAATGGACAATGCGACAACAAATTGTCAGTTTCATTAGATTCAATTCCTGCCCAAATGCTTCTATTTCGCATTATAATACGATAATTATACTTGAGAGTTGAACAGCTACTCTGTCCCTGAATCGTAGACGAGTTTATGATTAAGCAAACTGTGATTACAACTGGCTTCAATTGCTTCTCGCGATAGTTTAACGGCTTTAATTATCTACAAATAGATATGCACGTGTATCATAATGTTGCACAATAAATGGTGGAGAGAAAAAATTCTCCGAGTTTTATAAGACTGAATCTTGATAAAATATTGTCATTTGTTTAAAGTTTTTCAAGGTTGGACTATGCAAGTGTATTTATATGTCTATATGCAACTCTGAAATCTGCAAACGAAATTTTATACACATGACACAAAAATTGTATGTAACTTTATTATAATTGGTCAGGATACATTTCAAACTGTTTGAAATTGAACATTTGCAAGAAAGGACCCCGCACAAATCTTATGGAAATTGGATCCCGGTCAAATTGTCCAAAATTGTAGTATGTTGTGCTTCAGGTCATCCTGATCAAAAGTCATCATGGTCACAAATTTGACCGGGATCCAATTTCCATAAGATTTGTGCGGGGTCCTTTCAAGGAAATGCGGAAGAATTCATGACGTTGGTATATATAGTATACCAGTATACTGATACATATTGTACACATGTTATTGCCGACTATAGCTGCTGAGTGGTGCAGGTGAAATTGAATTTCTCTCATACTGTCACATCATCACTTCGCACTTCACACTTGTCCATGTCACTCGAAGACCTGTAATATAGTGAGCATCATGTGTATACGTATATACCTATATATATATATACACCCGGTATGCCTACCCCGGGCAATATTTTAGTGTCATAAGCACTATGGGTATAGATATACATCGAGATATATTCGAGTGGTGCCAAGTCGGTGACAAAATGGACAAATTTTTTTCTCCACATTTTATATCCACCTTGCAGAAAATAATTTGTCGACAAATGTCAATAAAAATTGACGCCGCGGTGGATATATACGTTCGAATAAAATTTCAACACACCGCGTTATACTTCGTTATCTGAAATAAAATTATAGACTATCCCAGAGCGGTGGGGCCGCAGCATTAATTCGATTACCGCATCTCCCATTTTTCGATACCTACGTATGTTATAGGTACACTATTTGAATTGACAATGTTCCAATTGGTATTAACATATATTTTATACCTAATTGTGTTAAGTTTGTAGTAATTATTACGATTTATTAATTCGAAATCGCGATATGAATCGAGATTTGGAATAATTTGGAATTTATACCCTGATCTGGCGAATTGAATGATTATTTCGATATCGTATGAGTTTTTCGGGATGAAAAAGTCTGCTAAAAAAGCACAGATGGCTTTTTCGTTGGAGAGGTTGCGTGAATTATCCTGCATGCAATTGCAGGGTATATATGTCTAACTTCTGTACGACAATACATGATCGCAACTGTAACCCCCTTCTTGCAGGGATCGGTCCGCGCCATTCACTTAAACTACTTCGATTCAAGTGGGAAACGAGCGTTGAGCCTGAGCGAACGAGACAAATTGCTCAGTTTGTAAACGCTCACGCGCAATCGCACCTTATACATATATATATATATATATACGAACACTATGTATACATGTATGTATAACATATACATCGCAGGGAAATACATACACTAAGATATGGGCAGCCATCTTGGACTTGCAGATAAATCTGCTAGAGATCTGCGGGTGGAGCGGAGAAGAAATTGGGCTGCACAAGTGCGTGCGTGACAGACTTTTATGTGATTGATTCAATCAGCGTGGTTCGAACAGTGAGCATTGTTCACTCAAATCCACCCCATTGGCGTCCTAGTTTCATGTATTTCAGTGAAACCTTAGGGTCTCAGCATTTCGGGATATCCGCAATGATATCGTCGTACGTTTCTGTGTAGATTAAAATATCTTCTATCTATACCTGATTGAATTTTTTCGAAAATTACTACAGGAAATTCAAATGATACCTAAATGAAATCCAAATTTAGTATTCGAATATTGACTGCAATTTGTGCATAGAATTTATTTTCGCTGGATTACGCCAATGTGAAACTCTGCAGCACATGGATATATGTAGATCAGTCCAGGACCAAAACCCAGAGGTTTACTAGTGGGAGTTACAAAGCGGGGCTGTGAGTGGTTGAGGGTTAGATGATAGTAGCTGAATGCATTATATCGCTCATTGGTGTGATCCTCTTGGTAGGCAATTCTCGTAAGTCATGATGATAACAGGATGAGGATGAATCAACATTTAGGCTGCATTTTTTTATCGGTTAAAATTTTACACCAACTTTTTCTATCTTGGATCTATGGATTTTGAAGGATCATTTTCCAATCGAGAAAGTATTGATTCCTCACTCTATACGTATGGAATGCGATTGCAGCTGTGCATTGAAAAAAAAAAGATAAAAAATGATTAACAGTAGCTAATTGGTTTAGTTGAATCTTTTTATTTCCTTCACAGAAATCTGTTCTTCTATACCAGCTAGTGTACCGCATAGGCCCACTTATCGCGTGAAAAGTTATATTCGTTTGATAATTGGATGTGACTAAAAGCCTGACTAATTGCAAGTACAACTGGCGTAACGTAACAACATATCCAGATGTTGGCGAATGATGTATAAATGCGATAGTGTGGTTTGAGGGTGAGGGTGAGGTATGGCGGTATTCTTGTGGCAGTGAATATAAAAAAGACCTGAAATTAAGTCCTCCAGACTTAGCCGCGGATCGCAAAGTCTAAAGCACCTAATCGCCGCGGGTCTTTGAACTCAAAGTTAATAACGCGTATTTATGTATTTGCCAAGCAATTAGCTTCGTGGCTATTAAATCCACCCTTAGCTACGGACTCCTACACACTGACAGACGCCCTGCTCTTCAGAGGACAAGGAGAGTAGAGGTAGGTAGATATGAAGGTACAGCGGAACAGAACCCAAAGCCGAGCCCGCTGTAGAGGGTGAAAAGCGAGTGAAAAGTGTACTCAGTGCTTTGCAATAAAACCTTCTATTTTTTACTCTTCACCTCGTAATTCTGTTCCTCCGACTACGCTATTCCTTCCTCTCATTCGCTGTCAAAGACCTTATACTGCATGAGCATTGGTCTCAGAATCACACAAAGTCACAAAACACCTTGAATTAAAGCTCTATTCACACATTCGAATTATGTTGCGCATATTGCATAATATGTGGGTAACGAACGCCATGAGCTCGTAGCGCAAAAAATGCGATTTCAATGCCAAAAAGTAATATTTCGTTCAAACATGGTTAAACTACGGAAATATCTTGAAATTGAAAGCAAAAGGTCGAATAATTTCAAGTTTTTGAACATTCATAGTCACTATGATGGCCATTATGCAGGAATTACCCTACACCCTCCGTAATTTAAAAAAACCAAAGTCCCCAGTAAACCATCACGAATTGAAACAAATTGAGTATGTGAAAAACGGAATTAACACAAATTAAATAAAATTCAAAAGAATCACAAAGAATTGATACACAGGTCTTTTTAATCCAATCTAATTCGTCTTAATTCCGTTTTCCATATACTCAATTCCTTTTGGTTTACTGGGTCAACACCCAAATGTCGTATCTATACCGATACTTACGACCTTCTGCTTTCAATGAATCAACCATTGAATTTCAATGTTTTTGAACATATTCTCATGTCTTACGTGTAAATACACCAGAAAAAAAATCAAAAATACAAAAGACACTAACTTTTGGCTTAATAATGCCAACATTTTTTTATTCCGGTTTATACAATCGACTATATTAAAATGATACATTTAGAAATCGCATTATGGGGTATCATTTTTATACAAGTGCACGTAATCCTTTCAGATGATTGGGCTGATATCATTTGGCATATTGTTAAATAAAATAAATTATATTACCAAACATACGCTTGCCTAAAAACCTGGAAACGGAAAATGGAGAATGAAAAATCACAAATAGCAATTGATTATTCATAAAGCCAGTATTATAGACGTGCATTAATGACCATTGCTTACGCACTAATGCATTTATATTTATGTACCCATACAAACAAAGTTATATAATTATTGAAAAATATTAGTACATTCATAATATACAAATTGTAATGATTTCTTCTGTTCAATGTTCATTTGAACACGCATTATGTAATTGATCGAGCTGCTTATTATAAGATATATTCATTCTCTCAGTGAATTGGAAAACTGGTTTTCGGCAGACTAAGACTCGAAATTGGGAAATTCAGAATTCGTGGTATATTATTGCGCGGGGTAGTCTAATTTGAAATAGTCCAGAACTTATTGAAAACGACACCAGAACGCTCTGTTACCCGAATGGCAGCAGGTGTATAGCAGGTGTTTTAAATTCCAACATGGCTACTAAGATGTACACAAACGATAGCGATAAGTGTCCCGCCCGATGATATGCAACCGAGGCAACATCCTCTCATGAGTTGGCAATACCCTAGGCAATAGTAGGTTTCTATTTTATGGGCAATAGCTGACTCGAGCCCCTAAGACGAATTAAAAATTCAATCTGTCAAAGCGTCAAAACATCAAGACGTCAACCTACATAACTTACATCCAACGCATAAATGATTTTCAATGAGGATAACCATTCAATCATTTATTCAACAATTTTATTTATTAAGCATAAATAAAAATAAATAATAATAATAATAATTTTAAATAACATTACTTCATAATTACTTTTACTAATTAAATAAAAATTTAAATATACACTACATTTAGAATAGGGTAAGCCTAAGGGACGAATGCTGCGCCCTATTACACGCAACCCGCGGATCATTATATTATTCTGCTCATCTTAGTTCCGTAGTTCGTCACCCGGTGGCGCCACCGGCGTAAACTGACCTACTCAACGGCGTCCTTGCCCCTCTCGCCCCACTTGCCTACGCAAGGCCGTTCAAGGCCGTCAAGGATGGGGAGCCGAAGCAAACCGGTCCAACCGGTTTCAGTCGCCCTCGTGGCGCCGACGAGTGAACAGGTTTGTGACGTAGTAGACGTTCTTGGGAAAACTTACGCGCCGAGTTGACCGACGTGCGAGAAAATGCTTGACAAGAGGTAATATCTCGGCCAATAATATTTTTTACTAGCCTGATAACTTCATTGTACTTGAAAGAGGAGAGCAGTAGACATTGCAATAGTTGGATTAGCCATTACCGTATGAAATATTCGCAATATCTATGCAGATAACTGCGCGTAATACATGCATATACGATATACGTACGTGAATATACTTCACTCCTTTGTGAAATTGTCCTCAATGGATGGAGAGTAGACAATTCAGAGATCCACGAATTGGAGACTCTCATTAGTATCTATTGAGAACAACCATATTTATAGAGTAATGAATTATTCTACTGTTCTCGTGGCGAAATTACGTTGTTAAAGTATTATCGTTAACGAAAACCATGGTGAGAATAATGACTCTGTTCTCTATTCGTATGGTGGTCTGAAAAATAAAAATAAACAGCTCGCTGTTCTCAACAAGACCGATATAAATACTATCTGCTACAAATATTGTACTTAGCATTCTGTAAAATATACCTTCGTACGTATATGCATGTATTATCGTCGCAACGATTAGTTTAGAGTATAATACTAGTTTTATTATTTCCTCATTATAGTTCTAGCTAATCTCGGAACTTAAGAAGTGCCAAATATGTAGTTTTCAGTGATATACGTGATAGATTGTACATATTACGATCACATCTACAATTTGTCCAATCAAATATTCAGTGTTGTGAAAATTGTAAGTCAATTTTTTTTCAGGTGAAGTTTATTACTTTTGAATAACTATTTTATAATTAGTTGAAATAACTTTACTTTATAATTAGTTTTAATATCTTTACTTTATAATTCGTTTAAATAACTTCACTTTATTATTAGTTGAAATAACTTCACTTTATAATTCGTTTCAATAGTTTCACTTTATAATTCGTTTCAATAGCTTCACTTTATAATTCGTTTTAATAGCTTCACTTTATAATTCGTTTCAATAACTTTACTTCACAATTAGTTGAAATAACTGCTTTATAATCACTTTAAATAAGTTTGCTTCATAATTACTCTGAATAACTTTACTTTATAATTACTTTTACTAATTAAATCCAGTTTAAGTACACATTACCAGAGTAATGGGTAATTGAATGGGTAGTTTCATTAAAAATGTAATTAGTAACTCGCAACACTGCAAATATCCATGTAATAATAAGATTCCTTATGCAATAAACATGTATCATTACAGTAAATTAGTACATTCTTGAATAAATATCTCTTGAAATTGTAAATAATCAATCGTTGAATCATTTCCCCCTGTCCTTTCCTTGCCTATACTAAAAATTAGGTATCAACTGACAGAATTTTAGGAGTGAATTTTCTGGCAGTTGATACCTTTTTTTAAGGAATCTATTTTCTGGCAGTTGATACCTTTTTTTTAAGGAGTCAATTTTCTGGCAGTTGATACCTTTTTTTTAAGGAGTCAATTTTCTGGCAGTTGATACCTTTTTTTTGAGGAGTCAATTTTCTGGCAGTTGATACCTCATGGTGTCAAAAACGACTCCTTGAAAAAGGTATCAACTGCCAGAAAATCGACTCCTTAAAAAGGTTTCAACTGCCAGAAAATCGACTCCTAAAATCAGGTATCAACTGCCAGAAAGTCGACTCCTTAAATAAAGTATCAACTGGCAGAAAATCGATAGGTACATGGAGCTCTAAATGCCTACGTTTCCCCTGGAGCCAAGTTCAACCAATCAAGAGCGAGAGTCAAGAAGAAAATAGGCAATTTCTCTTCAATTCTTATTCCTGATTGGCTGAGACTCTGCCCCAGGGGAAATTTAGGCATTTAGAGCTCCACGTACCTATCGATTTTCTGGCAGTTGATACCTGATTTTAGGAGTCGATTTTCTGGCAGTTGATACCTTTTTTTTAAGGAGTCAATTTTCTGGCAGTTGATACCTTTTTCAAGGAGTCGTTTTTGACACCATGAGGTATCAACTGCCAGAAAATTGACTCCTTAAAAAAAGGTATCAACTGCCAGAAAATTGACTCCTTAAAAAAAAGGTATCAACTGCCAGAAAATTGACACCTTAAAAAAGAGGTATCAACTGCCAGAAAATTCAGTCCTAAAATTCTGGCCGTTGATACCTAATTTTTGAGTGATATTTTCGATTTGAATTCATTTTGAATTCATTTTGAATTTAATTTAGCTCCTAAATTAATCCGCCTGGATTAGGAGTTGGATGGGGGATAGGAGAAAAAAATATGCAGAAATGATTATTCATGAATTAAGTTTATTATCAACATTTATGATTGAAGCCATCCATACAAGCAATATTAACATACCTACGTAGACAGTTATGTACAATTTTCAATTCGTCCTGAAACATAAACACGTCTGTAGCAATTAATTAAGAGAAATAATTAAGTTAGCTTGATTATGCAATAATACCTAGAGTCGTTATGATTTGCTAAAGGGAAAGAAATGGCTTGACTGGGATTGAAGACCTGTATTTACGACGTCTGTTTGTAATGAAATTACTTATTCAATTACCCATTACTTTGGTAATGTGTAATTAAATTAGAATCAATTAGTAAACGTAATTATAAAGTAAAGTTATTTCAACTAATTATAAAATAGTTATTCATAAGTAATAAACTTCACTTGAAAAAAAATTGACTCACAATTTTTACAACACTGAATATTTGATTGGACAAATTGTAGATGTGCTCGTAATATGTATAATCTATCACGTATATCACTGAAAACTACATATTTGGCACTTCTTAGGTTCCGAGATTAGCTAGAACTATAATTAGGAAATAATAAAACTAGTATTATACTCTAAACTAATCGTTGCGACGATAATACATGCATATACGTACGAAGGTATATTTTACAGAATGCCAAGTACAATGTTTGTAGCGGATAGTTTTTATATCGGTCTTGTTGAGAACAGCGAGCTGTTTATTTTTATTTTTCAGACCACCATACGAATAGAGAACAGAGTCATTATTCTCACCATGGTTTTCGTTAACGATAATACTTTAACAACGTAATTTCGCCACGAGAACAGTCAAATAATTCATTACTCTATAAATATAGTTGTTCTCAAAAGATACTAATGAGAGTCTCCGATTCGTGGATCTCTGAATTGTCTACTCTCTATCCATTGAGGACAATTTCACAAAGGAGTGAAGTATATTCACGTACGTATATCGTATATGCATGTATTACGCGCAGTTACCTGCATAGATATTGCGAATATTTCATACGGTAATGGCTAATCCAACTATTGCAATGTCTACTGCTCTCCTCTTTCAAGTACAATGAAGTTATTAGGCTAGTAAAAAATATTATTGGCCGAGATATTCAGAAATGTTTCAACTATTAAATTATATCAATATCATATCATGATCTATTACAAATTCTCATCTCGTCCGTAATATTACAAGTTTTTTCCTCGTTTGATTATAACATTATCGTATGAACTTGTCAGGTATAGCGTGCTGTATAATCACGAGTGAATATATAGTAACGTTTATAGTTTCTACAATCAATTTGGAATAATCTGGTCCAATCTAATTAGACAAGATTAGACGTTAAAAACTGATTCCAAAGGAACTGTAATTGCGAACTCAGCCTAAAACTATACTCCTATGCTACTTTATACACAATAATAGCCGTTTGAAGCCATTAGTCCCCATCAATAATAGCCATTCCCCTGGTATTTGGACTGCTCCACTGTCTGGCGTGAATCGTTGTAATGAAAAACTTTCAAGAGGTTTTCTTGTAGATAGGCAGGACTATGTTTTTCCCCTCCACGAACAACCCCTGTGAAAATAAAAACTAGATTAATATATGTTACATGGGATAAATTAACTCAATGTATTGTTCAAGCGAACATGCTCAACTAAGAACCAAAGAATGGGACTGTAAAGTAATTTATTACTAATATTGAAGTCTGTAAGATGTTTGAAAAATAAATGCGATGCCTATAATTAATTCTACAGTAATTTATACCTGTATTTATTTAAAAACCTTCAATTCTCGATCCTCATTATTCAAATATTTCTCTACTACAAGGCAAATTTATATCCAAATCAAGTGAGTTATTCGCGGGTAGGGATAGAATATACTTGAAAACGAACGATTCTCTACTTCCCTGAATAATAATCAAAGGCCTCCAATCGTCACTTACTTCGCTGATTGAAATACGCGACACTTTGTAATACGCGAAAATTCATGATTATTTATGGTGATGGTAAAATGGTGATCGGAATATTAAAAACTTACGCGTCCTCAACTCGTAACGACGCGGCGTACCTCCTGTCAAGCATTTTCTCGCACGTTGGTCAACTCGGCGCGTAAGTTTTCCCAAGAACGTCTACTACGTCACAAACCTGTTCACTCGTCGGCGCCACGAAGGCCACTGAAACCGGTTAGACCGGTTTGTTTGGGCTCCCCATCCTTGACGGCCTTGAGCGGCCTTGAGAGGGGTGCGAGGGGCAAGGACGCCGTTGAGTAGGTCAGTTTACGCCGGTGGCGCCACCGGGTGACGAACTACGGAACTAAGATGAGCAGAATAATATAATGATCCGCGGGTTGCGTGTAATAGGGCGCAGCATTCGTCCCTTAGGCTTACCCTATTCTAAATGTAGTATATATTTAAATTTTTATTTAATTAGTAAAAGTAATTACGAAGTAAAGTTATTTCAAATTATTATTATTATTATTTATTTTTATTTATGCTTAATAAATAAAATTATTGAATAAATGATTGAATGGTTATCCTTATTGAAAATGATTTATGCGTTGGATGTAGGTTATGTAGGTTGACGTCTTGATGTTTTGAATAGAAATCTACTATTGCCTAGGGTATTGCCAACTCAAAAGAAGATGTTGCCTCGGTTGCATATCATCGGGCGGGACGCTTATCGCTATCGTTTGTGTACTAGTTCATAATATGACTGCATGGCCTTGTGAAAAGTCACTTGTCTTGTTTCACAACAATTTATTTCAGTATGAGGTTCTCGTTCCTTAAATAATCCAAGTTATTTAAAAACTACGCCTGATTGACAATGACTCTCAACATTCGCCAGTTCATGACGTGCAGATTGATTAATTAGACTCAAATACCGTGTGTAATAATTTCACTCCCACAATCGTTAGGTTATAAAGCCAATATAACAAGTAAAAAATGTCAATATTACGCGTCGCTATGTTCTCTAAGTCATATTTTCAACATCCAGGAATAACCAGGTATCTATTTTACTCATTTTCGACATTAAAAACGATCGTTATACCCATTTCTCCATCTTCAAATCAAATTTTTGAGGTTATCAAAGCTCACATGCGTGATCTGTGGACGCCCTAACCTCACTTTTTCGAAACATTCCATTACCTAGAGCTAAGATTTCATCATCCCGAACCCAGTCGATAAAAATTCCCAAAGTCTTATGCAATTCCAATAAAAATTACAGAAATCCATGCGTGCGTAACTGTTGTGAAAAAAAGGGCCAATTGTTGAAAAAAATTAAGAGAGAATTTAACTCCTTCTTACGCAAAGATACAAAGATTAAATCCACACCCGAAGGTTCGTCGCGAAAAACTGTAGCGTTAGGATTCGGAGGACTCAGTATAGCCGCTACGTTCGCACTGAGATCTCGAGGAAACACAGCGTTCTGTGAACATAACAGAACTATTGGATCGATCAAAGTCGCAGAAAACGAACCAGCCCTTCCTTGGGCAAGGTTCATCCAATACTTATATCCTCATATTTGGCACTTCTTGTTAGCGTTAGCAGTAAGTTTATTTTCAGATCAATTTCCAGATCAATTTTGCATGGAAAATAGATACCGAAAGTCTTTTGGTTGTTTGAATTTTATTAAATAGTCAAATAAGTAATGTGACCAGGCAAAGAGTCAATAGCAAAAATATTTCTCTTTAGAGCGCCTTCGTTGTTGCTGTTCTGAATATTTGGATTCCTCAATGCATGGGCGGAGTGATAAATGTGGTTTCTAAAATAGCAGGTGAAACTGGTACGTCGAAAGAGGCTGGGGCCGACAATGGAGCCTTTGTGGTGCTTGAGAAATTGGCAGAGCCCGCCTATCACTTGGCACGCATGTATGTAGCCCAAGTATGTAAATATTGGCAAAACTTGGCTCAACTTTTTCATATGTTCATAATCTGGGTATAAAGAAAAGAAATCTTCGACAAACTCATGGAAAGAAGACCTAAATCTTCTTTGAGTAATTAATTTCTGATTCATTTTCCACAGGCAATCTTCACCTTTATTTATATTTACACACTTTCCGGTATCGGAGAAAGGATAGCAATGAAGTTACGCCAGGATCTGTTCAAGTCTGTAATCATGCAAGACATAGCTTTCTTCGATCGTAATCGAACGGGAGAAATCGTTAACCGATTGACCGGCGATGTACAGGATTTCAAAAGTGCTTTTAAAATGTGTGTCTCACAGGGACTGAGAAGTGTTACACAAATAGTAGGCTGCGTTATATCAATCACAATGATTTCGCCACAGCTAACTGGCGTCATGGTGATGTGTGTTCCCACCGTTATATTAGTCGGGGCTTTCCTCGGCTCAAGCTTGAGGAAAATGTCTAGAGAGGCTCAGAATCAGACAGCTAAGTCAGCCGCAGTATCCGAGGAGGCTGTCAGCAATATTAGAACAGTAGATATCTGAATTGTCCATCCTTTTCGAATACCAACTCGGTTTTCTAAAGAATTCTACTTTATAGGTCAGAGCATTCGCAGCTGAAGAAAGAGAAATAGAAATGTTTTCCGAAGAAGTAGAGCTCGCAGCAAAAATGCATCAGCGTCTTGGCTTTGGCATCGGTCTTTTCCAAGGAGGAACGAATCTATTCCTCAATGGAATTGTTCTGGGGACTGTTTACCTCGGTGGGCATTTGTTGTCCATTGGTCAGCTCACGCCTGGTGATTTGATGGCATTTTTGATGGCAACTCAAACGATTCAGAGATCCTTAACTCAGTTGTCTTTACTGTTTGGCAGCTATGTGAGAGGAATAAGTGCAGGGGGTAGAATATTCGAGGTAAATCTTCACGGATTTGTGGCTTCCTCAGTTGTGATTCAACCCCGTTTATTCTTCTCCATAGTTTCTTGATCTTCCCCCATCTTCATTGATGGTTGGAGGCGAGGTAATCACTGATAGATGCTTCAGGGGAAATATCACATTCGAAAATGTTACTTTTGAATATCCGACTCGGCCGAATAAACCAGTTCTAAAAGATTTCAATCTTAAAATACCTGCTGGTAAAACTGTTGCCATAGTTGGATCGAGTGGAAATGGAAAAACCACAGTAGCTGCTTTGCTTGAAAGGTGAGGAGGGCAGGAAAACTTGATGAAAGAACTTGAGGAGAAGCTAAATCCCGTTGTTTACAACAAGGTATCAAATACATTCGTTATCATCAACAGATTGTACGACGTTAATCAAGGATCGATTAAGATTGATGGCACAGATATTAGAACATTGAATTCAAGTTATCTCAGAGGCGGAGTATTGGGATACATAAATCAGGAACCTATATTGTTTGCAACATCAATAATGGAGAATATCAGATACGGAATGCATGGAGCTACGGATAGCGAGGTGTTATATATTTCGCTTTCCCCTGATTGGTGCCCCAATTCAATAAATAATGTAAATTTTTATTATTTCAGGTGATCGAGGCTGCTCAAGAGGCGAACGCAGATGAATTCATCCGTAGTTTTCCCCACGGATACAATACCCTGGTCGGTGAAAGAGGCACGCAATTATCCGGTGGCCAGAAGCAGAGAGTAGCCATTGCCAGAGCCTTGCTTAAAAAACCATCAATTCTTATTCTGGACGAGGCTACGAGGCAATCACGCTTTTACTGAAAATTTTATCAATCAATTTGATTTTTATTAATCATTTACTCAAGCACTTTACGATCTTCAGTCGCGTTTCCTTATGGCTAGTGATAATCTCAAGGTTTACAACTACCTGGCAACTTAATATCTTTACACGGTTTATTAACGGTTGCTTTATACTATTTCGCAGCGCCTTGGATTATGAAAGCGAAAGGGTCGTGCAACGGGCATTAGAGACGGCATCTAAGGGGAGAACAGTTCTTATCATTGCTCACAGATTAAGCACGGTACAAAATGCAGACGTTATCGTAGTTCTGCAGAACGGTGTTATCGTCGAGGTAATAAAACGGGTATCCGCCTCTTCGGCGAAGCTTATTCCCGCAGAAATTAACCATTCGCATTCAGATGATAAACATTTAATCGCTTAGTAGATGAGTTTGCGTTAAATGAAGTCGTCATTGATGCAAATATTCTCGCACAAGTACCTTAGTTATCATTATTTTTTATTTCTTTCTTTGTCAAAACAGATGGGAAAACACAACGAATTAATCGCCAAAAAAGGAGCCTACTAC
This sequence comes from Tenthredo livida, assembly GCA_963992785.1. Classification (NCBI taxonomy): domain Eukaryota; kingdom Metazoa; phylum Arthropoda; class Insecta; order Hymenoptera; family Tenthredinidae; genus Tenthredo; species Tenthredo livida. Next base: position 11,985,615 of record OZ023073.1, read on the forward strand.
AATCTGGTGAGCCAGCAAGAAAAGCAGCAAGAGAAAGAGAATGAAGAACGGCAGCACGGCTGATGGTGGTTTTGAGATATAGCCACTATCTAGTTTGTTTATACGTATTCCTTCCTGGTGAAGGTGATAGAACAGAATCTATATAAAATAAATAGTATATATATAATATAATAATATAATAATATATAAATATAATATAATGCCAATACATGTATGTATAGAATGTGAATTTCTGTATAAATGATTTAGGAGATGGTTTCAGAATAGTGTACAGATAGTTATTAATTCTATTTATTATCTCATTTTCAATAAACTTATGCTTGAACAAATTTTCGATGTGTTTTTGCGTTTCAATTTACTTCATGGAAAAGTTTTTTTTTTTTTTTAAGTAGGAATCCAGGTCGGTCAGAGCCAAAAATGAGAGGTTGATATACTAGTAACACCTAACTAAGCATTAGGAAAGAGGGAATATCAATCAAACTCTTTTATCTTGTAGCATCCATCCCGAGGACACCTGAAACTGTAAAAGGCACGTGTTATTGAGAAATTTTAGTGTTTGTTTATTTCACGCAGTGAAATTACACAATTTATAACTAACTCTGAGTGCTTCCGCCTTCCGTAGATCATTAAGTCGTGCATCATATAATTTTATTTGAAATTTATCTTATCGTGAGAAGCACAATTTCGGAAGATTATATCAACAGGAAACTCGCGCAGTAATGAAACTTCCCTATTTAAGTACGAGTGAACTTGGCATTCGATTTTATTGTAGTATCACGAATTCACGGTGTAAAATACCGGATCTTCATTGGAGTCACAGCGACCGTTTCCAAGCAAAATAACTCTTGATTTCAAAATTGAATTATTTACAGCTATTATTGACGATACAAGCATTCGATGCTCCAAAGTCCAAATGTATCTCAGAGTTCAGAATGAAGTCTTTCTCAGTATGAGCTACGAGTGGAATACGAGAAATGTATGAGGAGCATACTTACAACCAAATATTTCAACAGGTTCGATACAATACTCATTGGATTCATCAAACATCAATCCTTCAGGGCAACGAAAGTCGATTTTAACGATATCGTTGAAGCCTTCTTCGACACACATGTAGAATTTATCACAGTGGTCTGGGTTTGGAAAGAATCCTGGTTCAGTGCACTCTGCAACTGTGGGTAAAGCGGGTATAATATCATCGGGCTCATCACAGGAAAGAGTTGTGGGGTTGTACATCGTTCCGTTTGGGCATTTCGCCGTGGTCATAAGAACTTCATTATCATCATAGGAATTGCAGATATAATATTTCTGGGGATCGACGGTATCACGGAACGTCCCCTCGCCAGTGCAATTCAACGAAGGACTAGCAGCGTTTGAGCATTCTGGAACATTCGAGGAAAAATCGCAAACTCGAAGCTCATCATTGAATCGGAGACATGTTGGACACTTCCGGATTGTACTGTGCCAAAAAACGCCCAAGAATCCACCCGTGCAGTGAGAGTAATGAGTGCAGCTGTTCGGCACTCTTTTGTACCCGTACGATGTACAGCTAACTGGAAGAGAGAATAATGTATCTCCATTCGACCTTGATTACCAATTGTTTGATTCTTATTTCGACCTTCCAATAAAATATACGATTCTTGACTATCAACTACTATCAACTGAACGCTGGTTTGTTATATAAGAAGCGTACCATGTATTGGCTGTTCAGTTGTCGTGTATGAAATTGTTGTATCTGTATTGCAATCGGGGGTTGTAGACGTTGTTTCTGCTTCTGTTGAAGCAGTCGTTGGCTCTAGAGTTGTAGAGCTTAGAGGAATCGTATTTGATGATACTGTAGTTGATGCATTCGTGGATGCTTCGGATGAACTAGAGCTGGAGGTAGTGTATGCTGACGTTGTCGTCGATCCGGCCGTTGCAGATTCGGACGTCATATGGCTTTGAGTAGTAGTATCGGTTGATTTCGTAGGAGATCCGGCAGTAGTTGATTCGGAACTGGTATGGCTTGGGGTTGTAGTGTATTCTGATTCCGTCGTATTTCCAACCGTCGTCGATTCTAATGTAGTATGGCTTGGGGTAGTAGTGTATTTTGATTCCGTCGTAGTTCCAACTGTTGTGGGTTCAGAAATACTATGGCTTGAGGTGGTAGTGTATTCTGATTCCGTAGTGGATCCAGCCGTTGCCGATTCGGATGTCACATGGCTTTGGGTGGTAGTGTAAGCCGATTTCGTAGTCGATTTGGCCGTGGTTGCTTCGGAACTCGTATGGCTTGGGGTAGTAGTGTATTCTGATTCCGTCGTATTTCCAACCGTCGTGGATTCTGAAGTGGTATGACTTGGAGTGGTAGTGTGTGCTGATACCGTAGTTGATTCAACTGTGGTTGATTCGGAACTCGTATGGCTTGGGGTAGTAGTGTATTTTGATTCCGTCGTGGTTCCAACTGTTGTGGATCCCAAAGTGGTATGACTTGGACTGGTAGTGTATGCAGATTTCGTAGTGGATCCAGCCGTCGCCGATTCGGATGTCACATGGCTTTGGGTGGTAGTGTAAGCTGATTTCGTAGTTGATTCGGCCGTGGTTGCTTCGGAACTCGTATGGCTTGGGGTTGTAGTGTATTCTGATTTCGTCGTATTTCCAACCGTCGTCGATTCTGATGTAGTATGGCTTGGGGTAGTGGTGTATTTTGATTCAGTCGTAGTTCTAACTGTCGTGGATCCCGAAGTGGTATGACTTGGAGTGGTAGTGTGTGCTGATTTCGTAGTAGATCCAGCCGTTGCCGATTCAGATGTCCTATGGCTTGGGGTAGTAGCGTTTTCTGATCCTGCCGTAGTTCCAACCGTCGTGGATCCTGAAGTGGTATGACTTGGAGTGGTAGTGTGTGCTGATTTCGTAGTTGATTCAACTGTGGTTGATTCGGAACTAGTATGGCTTGGGGTAGTAGTGTATTCTGATTCCGTCGTATTTCCAACCGTCGTGGATTCTGAAGTGGTATGACTTGGAGTGGTGGTGTAGGCTGATTTCGTAGTCGATTTGGCCGTGGTTGATCCGGAACTTGTATGGCTTGGGGTAGTAGTGTATTTTGATTCCGTCGTAGTTCTAACTGTCGTGGGTTCGGAAGTGGTATGACTTGGAGTGGTAGTGTGTGCTGATTTCGTAGTGGATTCAGCCGTCGCCGATTCGGATGTCACATGGCTTTGGGTGGTAGTGTAAGCTGATTTCGTAGTCGATTTGGCCGTGGTTGCTTCGGAACTCGTATGGCTTGGGGTAGTAGTGTATTCTGATTCCGTCGTATTTCCAACCATCGTGGATTCTGAAGTGGTATGACTTGGAGTGGTGGTGTAGGCTGATTTCGTAGTCGATTTGGCCGTGGTTGCTTCGGAACTCGTATGGCTTGGGGTAGTAGTGTATTCTGATTCCGTCGTATTTCCAACCATCGTGGATTCTGAAGTGGTATGACTTGGAGTGGTGGTGTAGGCTGATTTCGTAGTCGATTTGGCCGTGGTTGCTTCGGAACTCGTATGGCTTGGGGTAGTAGTGTATTCTGATTCCGTCGTATTTCCAACCATCGTGGATTCTGAAGTGGTATGACTTGGAGTGGTGGTGTAGGCTGATTTCGTAGTCGATTTGGCCGTGGTTGCTTCGGAACTCGTATGGCTTGGGGTAGTAGTGTATTCTGATTCCGTCGTATTTCCAACCGTCGTGGATTCTGAAGTGGTATGACTTGGAGTGGTGGTGTAGGCTGATTTCGTGGTCGATTTGGCCGTGGTTGCTTCGGAACTCGTATGGCTTGGGGTAGTAGTGTATTCTGATTCCGTCGTATTTCCAACCGTCGTGGATTCTGAAGTGGTATGACTTGGAGTGGTGGTGTAGGCTGATTTCGTAGTCGATTTGGCCGTGGTTGCTTCGGAACTCGTATGGCTTGGGGTAGTAGTGTATTCTGATTCCATCGTATTTCCAACCGTCGTGGATTCTGAAGTGGTATGACTTGGAGTGGTGGTGTAGGCTGATTTCGTAGTCGATTTGGCCGTGGTTGCTTCGGAACTCGTATGGCTTGGGGTAGTAGTGTATTCTGATTCCGTCGTATTTCCAACCATCGTGGATTCTGAAGTGGTATGACTTGGAGTGGTGGTGTAGGCTGATTTCGTAGTCGATTTGGCCGTGGTTGCTTCGGAACTCGTATGGCTTGGGGTAGTAGTGTATTCTGATTCCGTCGTATTTCCAACCGTCGTGGATTCTGAAGTGGTATGACTTGGAGTGGTAGTGTGTGCTGATTTCGTAGTTGATTCAACTGTGGTTGATTCGGAACTCGTATGGCTTGGGGTCGTAGTATATTTTGGTTCCGTCGTAGTTCTAACTGTCGTGGATCCCGAAGTGGTATGACTTGGAGTGGTCGTGTAGGCTGATTTCGTAGTCGATTTGGCCGTGGTTGATCCGGAACTTGTATGGCTTGGGGTAGTAGTGTATTTTGATTCCGTCGTAGTTCTAACTGTCGTGGGTTCGGAAGTGGTATGACTTGGAGTGGTAGTGTGTGCTGATTTCGTAGTGGATTCAGCCGTCGCCGATTCGGATGTCACATGGCTTTGGGTGGTAGTGTAAGCTGATTTCGTAGTCGATTTGGCCGTGGTTGCTTCGGAACTCGTATGGCTTGGGGTAGTAGTGTATTCTGATTCCGTCGTATTTCCAACCATCGTGGATTCTGAAGTGGTATGACTTGGAGTGGTGGTGTAGGCTGATTTCGTAGTCGATTTGGCCGTGGTTGCTTCGGAACTCGTATGGCTTGGGGTAGTAGTGTATTCTGATTCCGTCGTATTTCCAACCATCGTGGATTCTGAAGTAGTATGACTTGGAGTGGTGGTGTAGGCTGATTTCGTAGTCGATTTGGCCGTGGTTGCTTCGGAACTCGTATGGCTTGGGGTAGTAGTGTATTCTGATTCCGTCGTATTTCCAACCATCGTGGATTCTGAAGTGGTATGACTTGGAGTGGTGGTGTAGGCTGATTTCGTAGTCGATTTGGCCGTGGTTGCTTCGGAACTCGTATGGCTTGGGGTAGTAGTGTATTCTGATTCCGTCGTATTTCCAACCGTCGTGGATTCTGAAGTGGTATGACTTGGAGTGGTGGTGTAGGCTGATTTCGTGGTCGATTTGGCCGTGGTTGCTTCGGAACTCGTATGGCTTGGGGTAGTAGTGTATTCTGATTCCGTCGTATTTCCAACCGTCGTGGATTCTGAAGTGGTATGACTTGGAGTGGTGGTGTAGGCTGATTTCGTAGTCGATTTGGCCGTGGTTGCTTCGGAACTCGTATGGCTTGGGGTAGTAGTGTATTCTGATTCCATCGTATTTCCAACCGTCGTGGATTCTGAAGTGGTATGACTTGGAGTGGTGGTGTAGGCTGATTTCGTAGTCGATTTGGCCGTGGTTGCTTCGGAACTCGTATGGCTTGGGGTAGTAGTGTATTCTGATTCCGTCGTATTTCCAACCATCGTGGATTCTGAAGTGGTATGACTTGGAGTGGTGGTGTAGGCTGATTTCGTAGTCGATTTGGCCGTGGTTGCTTCGGAACTCGTATGGCTTGGGGTAGTAGTGTATTCTGATTCCGTCGTATTTCCAACCGTCGTGGATTCTGAAGTGGTATGACTTGGAGTGGTAGTGTGTGCTGATTTCGTAGTTGATTCAACTGTGGTTGATTCGGAACTCGTATGGCTTGGGGTCGTAGTATATTTTGGTTCCGTCGTAGTTCTAACTGTCGTGGATCCCGAAGTGGTATGACTTGGAGTGGTAGTGTGTGCTGATTTCGTAGTGGATTCAGCCGTCGCCGATTCGGATGTCACATGGCTTTGGGTGGTAGTGTAAGCTGATTTCGTAGTCGATTTGGCCGTGGTTGCTTCGGAACTCGTATGGCTTGGGGTAGTAGTGTATTCTGATTCCGTCGTATTTCCAACGGTCGTGGATTCTGAAGTGGTATGACTTGGAGTGGTGGTGTAGGCTGATTTCGTAGTCGATTTGGCCGTGGTTGATCCGGAACTTGTATGGCTTGAGGTAGTAGTGTATTTTGATTCCGTCGTGGTTCCAACCGTCGTCGATTCTGATGTAGTATGGCTTGGGGTAGTGGTGTATTTTGATTCGGCCGTAGTTCCAACCGTCGTGGATCCTGAAGTGGTATGACTTGGAGTGGTAGTGTGTGCTGATTTCGTAGTGGATTCAGCCGTCGCCGATTCGGATGTCACATGGCTTTGGGTGGTAGTGTAAGCTGATTTCGTAGTCGATTTGGCCGTGGTTGCTTCGGAACTCGTATGGCTTGGGGTAGTAGTGTATTCTGATTCCGTCGTATTTCCAACCGTCGTGGATTCTGAAGTGGTATGACTTGGAGTGGTGGTGTAGGCTGATTTCGTAGTCGATTTGGCCGTGGTTGCTTCGGAACTCGTATGGCTTGGGGTAGTAGTGTATTCTGATTCCGTCGTATTTCCAACCGTCGTGGATTCTGAAGTGGTATGACTTGGAGTGGTGGTGTAGGCTGATTTCGTAGTCGATTTGGCCGTGGTTGCTTCGGAACTCGTATGGCTTGGGGTAGTAGTGTATTCTGATTCCGTCGTATTTCCAACCGTCGTGGATTCTGAAGTGGTATGACTTGGAGTGGTGGTGTAGGCTGATTTCGTAGTCGATTTGGCCGTGGTTGATCCGGAACTTGTATGGCTTGGGGTAGTAGTGTATTTTGATTCCGTCGTAGTTCTAACTGTCGTGGATCCCGAAGTGGTATGACTTGGAGTGGTAGTGTGTGCTGATTTCGTAGTGGATTCAGCCGTCGCCGATTCGGATGTCACATGGCTTTGGGTGGTAGTGTAAGCTGATTTCGTAGTCGATTTGGCCGTGGTTGCTTCGGAACTCGTATGGCTTGGGGTAGTAGTGTATTCTGATTCCGTCGTATTTCCAACGGTCGTGGATTCTGAAGTGGTATGACTTGGAGTGGTGGTGTAGGCTGATTTCGTAGTCGATTTGGCCGTGGTTGATCCGGAACTTGTATGGCTTGAGGTAGTAGTGTATTTTGATTCCGTCGTGGTTCCAACCGTCGTCGATTCTGATGTAGTATGGCTTGGGGTAGTGGTGTATTTTGATTCGGCCGTAGTTCCAACCGTCGTGGATCCTGAAGTGGTATGACTTGGAGTGGTAGTGTGTGCTGATTTCGTAGTGGATTCAGCCGTCGCCGATTCGGATGTCACATGGCTTTGGGTGGTAGTGTAAGCTGATTTCGTAGTCGATTTGGCCGTGGTTGCTTCGGAACTCGTATGGCTTGGGGTAGTAGTGTATTCTGATTCCGTCGTATTTCCAACCGTCGTGGATTCTGAAGTGGTATGACTTGGAGTGGTAGTGTGTGCTGATTTCGTAGTTGATTCAACTGTGGTTGATTCGGAACTCGTATGGCTTGGGGTCGTAGTATATTTTGGTTCCGTCGTAGTTCTAACTGTCGTGGATCCCGAAGTGGTATGACTTGGACTGGTAGTGTATGCTGATTTCGTAGTGGATTTAGCCGTGGTTGCTTCGGAACTTGTATGGCTTGGGGTAGTAGTGTATTTTGATCCCGCCGTAGTTCCAACCGTCGTGGATCCTGAAGTGGTATGACTTGGAGTGGTAGTGTGTGCTGATTTCGTAGTGGATTCAGCCGTCGCCGATTCGGATGTCACATGGCTTTGGGTGGTAGTGTAAGCTGATTTCGTAGTCGATTTGGCCGTGGTTGCTTCGGAACTCGTATGGCTTGGGGTAGTAGTGTATTCTGATTCCGTCGTATTTCCAACGGTCGTGGATTCTGAAGTGGTATGACTTGGAGTGGTGGTGTAGGCTGATTTCGTAGTCGATTTGGCCGTGGTTGATCCGGAACTTGTATGGCTTGAGGTAGTAGTGTATTTTGATTCCGTCGTGGTTCCAACCGTCGTCGATTCTGATGTAGTATGGCTTGGGGTAGTGGTGTATTTTGATTCGGCCGTAGTTCCAACCGTCGTGGATCCTGAAGTGGTATGACTTGGAGTGGTAGTGTGTGCTGATTTCGTAGTGGATTCAGCCGTCGCCGATTCGGATGTCACATGGCTTTGGGTGGTAGTGTAAGCTGATTTCGTAGTCGATTTGGCCGTGGTTGCTTCGGAACTCGTATGGCTTGGGGTAGTAGTGTATTCTGATTCCGTCGTATTTCCAACCGTCGTGGATTCTGAAGTGGTATGACTTGGAGTGGTAGTGTGTGCTGATTTCGTAGTTGATTCAACTGTGGTTGATTCGGAACTCGTATGGCTTGGGGTCGTAGTATATTTTGGTTCCGTCGTAGTTCTAACTGTCGTGGATCCCGAAGTGGTATGACTTGGACTGGTAGTGTATGCTGATTTCGTAGTGGATTTAGCCGTGGTTGCTTCGGAACTTGTATGGCTTGGGGTAGTAGTGTATTTTGATCCCGCCGTAGTTCCAACCGTCGTGGATCCTGAAGTGGTATGACTTGGAGTGGTAGTGTGTGCTGATTTCGTAGTGGATTCAGCCGTCGCCGATTCGGATGTCACATGGCTTTGGGTGGTAGTGTAAGCTGATTTCGTAGTCGATTTGGCCGTGGTTGCTTCGGAACTCGTATGGCTTGGGGTAGTAGTGTATTCTGATTCCGTCGTATTTCCAACGGTCGTGGATTCTGAAGTGGTATGACTTGGAGTGGTGGTGTAGGCTGATTTCGTAGTCGATTTGGCCGTGGTTGATCCGGAACTTGTATGGCTTGAGGTAGTAGTGTATTTTGATTCCGTCGTGGTTCCAACCGTCGTCGATTCTGATGTAGTATGGCTTGGGGTAGTGGTGTATTTTGATTCGGCCGTAGTTCCAACCGTCGTGGATCCTGAAGTGGTATGACTTGGAGTGGTAGTGTGTGCTGATTTCGTAGTGGATTCAGCCGTCGCCGATTCGGATGTCACATGGCTTTGGGTGGTAGTGTAAGCTGATTTCGTAGTCGATTTGGCCGTGGTTGCTTCGGAACTCGTATGGCTTGGGGTAGTAGTGTATTCTGATTCCGTCGTATTTCCAACCGTCGTGGATTCTGAAGTGGTATGACTTGGAGTGGTAGTGTGTGCTGATTTCGTAGTTGATTCAACTGTGGTTGATTCGGAACTCGTATGGCTTGGGGTCGTAGTATATTTTGGTTCCGTCGTAGTTCTAACTGTCGTGGATCCCGAAGTGGTATGACTTGGACTGGTAGTGTATGCTGATTTCGTAGTGGATTTAGCCGTGGTTGCTTCGGAACTTGTATGGCTTGGGGTAGTAGTGTATTTTGATCCCGCCGTAGTTCCAACCGTCGTGGATCCTGAAGTGGTATGACTTGGAGTGGTAGTGTGTGCTGATTTCGTAGTGGATTCAGCCGTCGCCGATTCGGATGTCACATGGCTTTGGGTGGTAGTGTAAGCTGATTTCGTAGTCGATTTGGCCGTGGTTGCTTCGGAACTCGTATGGCTTGGGGTAGTAGTGTATTCTGATTCCGTCGTATTTCCAACGGTCGTGGATTCTGAAGTGGTATGACTTGGAGTGGTGGTGTAGGCTGATTTCGTAGTCGATTTGGCCGTGGTTGATCCGGAACTTGTATGGCTTGAGGTAGTAGTGTATTTTGATTCCGTCGTGGTTCCAACCGTCGTCGATTCTGATGTAGTATGGCTTGGGGTAGTGGTGTATTTTGATCCCGCCGTAGTTCCAACCGTCGTGGATCCTGAAGTGGTATGACTTGGAGTGGTAGTGTGTGCTGATTTCGTAGTGGATTCAGCCGTCGCCGATTCGGATGTCACATGGCTTTGGGTGGTAGTGTAAGCTGATTTCGTAGTCGATTTGGCCGTGGTTGCTTCGGAACTCGTATGGCTTGGGGTAGTAGTGTATTCTGATTCCGTCGTATTTCCAACGGTCGTGGATTCTGAAGTGGTATGACTTGGAGTTGTAGTGTATGCTAATTTCGTAGTAGATCCAGCCGTTGCCGATTCAGATGCCGTATGGCTTGGGGTAGTAGTGTTTTCTGATCCTGCCGTAGTTCCAACCGTCGTGGATCCTGAAGTGGTATGACTTGGAGTGGTAGTGTGTGCTGATTTCGTAGTTGATTCAACTGTGGTTGATTCGGAACTCGTATGGCTTGGGGTCGTAGTATATTTTGGTTCCGTCGTAGTTCTAACTGTCGTGGATCCCGAAGTGGTATGACTTGGACTGGTAGTGTATGCTGATTTCGTAGTGGATCCAGCCGTTGCCGATTCAGATGTCGTATGGCTTGGGATAGTAGTGTATGCTGATTTTGTCGTTGTTCCCGTTGTAGTTGACTTTACTGTGGTTGATTTCAAAGTAGTAGTTTGTGTTGGTTTATCTGTCATCGCGGCCGTGGTTGACACCACAGTAGTCATGCTTCGGGTAGTCTGTGCCGATTCTGTTGTTGTCACCATCGTGGACTCCAATGTATTGGCATCCGGAGTAGTTATGTCTGCCGACGCTGTCGTTTTATTCCTGTTCTGACAATTCTCCCGCATTTCATCGCATGGTTTTATAAATGAACACATTCCGTATTTTTCTTGATATACCGTTCCCGACGGGCATTGTATTGCTTGTTGCAAAAATGCAGTCCCGTTTGAGTTGCACAGGTAAAACAACGTGCAGTCACTCTCTACTGGGAATCGTCCACCCCTCTCGCAAAGGGGTAACTCTAATTCATCTCCGATATTATTTCTGATGCGAACAGTTGGTTTTGTATCAGCAATAGTCACTACCTGGCATTTTCGCAACTGTCGATTAAAATAGTAGCCAGCACTGCATTGTACTAAAATTTTTTTTGTTCCCACGCATAGATAGTATTCATCAAATTCTACTGGATGTGGGTATAAACCACTTGTTTCACACTTTTCATGGGCGTTTTTAACGAATAGGCCTCCTCCTGGTATCGTCCTACATCTCCAGCCGTCCAAATATTCAGTTTCCTTACATAGATTCATCTGTAATTAAGTTTTTTACTATTAGATATTATTCCAAGCTCGACACGTAAGTCGCAACTGAATAGTTTGTTCTGACCATCAGTATATATGGAATACTTTTCATAAAATACACCTGCCCCTACTATACTCGTTCGATTAATACTACTTTTTTCAGGAAACATAGGTCCGCTGTCTATAATACAGACTCCTGAAGTTTGTGTTAAGAAATTGCTGGGCTACTCGAACGTTAGGTTTTACCTACTTCGTTATCAGAATTGATGAGCTTCTACCGGACCGGATCAAATGTGAATGTTCAAAAATCAATAACTAAGAAATTTGCGAAAGTTCCCTACGGACTAAAAAACTATTTTCTCGATTGTCTTGCAATGATTTTACCGTTCATTTCCCCTCAGAGAATAGTTGAAAAATATTCTAATTCTCTATGAATAGTTGTCACTTGTACCGCTTGCAGGGGTCTTATTGAATTCTAAACGGTTGCAAAGTAATAATACTGCTTTTTCACGGATTTCGCTTCCCAGTTATCTTTGGTAATTGAAAAACGTTGAAGCTAATGGCGAGTAATCGTCAACAATAAAATCACATCTCACCAATCCACCCGACGTAGTCGAGATAAATATAAAGATGAGAAGTAACACTTCGCCGGGCAGCGGCATCTCGCCAATCTTCATGTTTCAACGTTTTGCAAAAAACTGATCCAGCTTCGTTCTAGACTATTAACAAACGCCACTTCTGCACAGGCTTTTATTTTAAACAAATATTACTGAATTATCAAGAAACGGTCTCTTAAATGCATTATCGTGTCTCGAACGTGCTCAAACTTTAACACATTCTTCCCCCGCCTTTTTTTTTCTCTTTTTGTGCTGTTTATCGTCTACTATAAATTCGAACGACTAATCCCCGATGTATAGAATTGATATTGATAAAGATCGAAAATCGCTGCTTAAATCATGGTTTAGCACGAAAGGATTCGATTTTTCCTTTTATCAAATTGATCCCTCGAGTCAGCAACAATTTTCGATATTCTTAAACAGGGTGCCCCACGTTCAATACATCGTGCGATCGGATGTCTTTTCGATGTATTGCGTACGTGTGGAACGAATTCCAATTTCATTTTGCTATTTGGAAGCGTTACATAAAATTACTATGGATTTCACTCAGCATTTCTCGGTATTGAAGATGGACTGAGATGAGGTTTTCTCCCTTCTGTGCTCGGAATATTCCCTATATATTCTCCTAGCACTTCGGCGAAGTATTATTCAGTTAGAATTCATGTTTGTACAAATCAATAACTACTGTTTCTTTCTTATTAACATTTTTATTTATTCATGTCCGTATAGAAATTGGCTCATAAAGTTTCAGGTTTGCCTTATTACAATCAATTGAGAATAAGCAGCCCTGTAATATATTGTACTCGTGCTCTCGTTTCTATGAATTTCTTCTAAAACAAGATTTGCTTTTCCTTTCTTGGTCATGATCTAATGTCTGAAGAATTCTCCGATATCAGAAGACTTACAGCAACCTTCCCAGCTGCATTTTCTTCGTATTTCTCCGCGGCGTATCAATTGGACTTTATAGGTCACTGTATACCCATATGCACGTGTATGTACGAAGATAAACTCGATTCGTGCTGTTTGAGGAGTTGATAAAATAGCTTGACGCTATCGCCTCGCGTTGGACGAAAGAGAAAACGGCATACTTCAATGTACATTCAACGTCCAGTCTTCGCCCGTTGTACCATAAATGTAAATTGTTATTTATTCAGATACTCAATGAATGGATCATACATTTTTAATCTGTACGTAGAATAAATTTCCCGAATTCGTCAGACATATCTGACGTAATTTATAAGAGTGGGGTATAAATGGAATTTAAAAAAGCGATAATTTATAAATAAAACGATTTATTTAATCTCCATAAAAAATTAATCAGTTAATTACGTTTAAGTATTTACACCTTATATATTTACACCTCAATTATGAACATCTATCTCCATCTCATTGTAATAATCTACAGTTTTTTTTTTTTTCTAAATTCATACAAATTTCCCAACAACTATAATAATATTTTCTACTTATTTATAATATTTACCTATTCACACGACTCACGGTTCGAGTTAGAATCGACTAAATTCGACGTGTATTAATTATTTATTACCACAATTCATTCCTTCATCCATTCATTTGTTTATATTTTATAAATCACATCATCAACAACTGTAAATATTCTTTGCAAAAAAAAAAAAACAATGCATTTCGTTATTTTCAATCTATGTGTACGATGTGTCTATGCATAAATAACGTCATCCGGCTGAAATGCTAATAGAAATTTGAAAAAAAAAAATACGTGTTTCTTCCGAATGATGATCTATAAACAAGATAAGTCCGTTCGATCCTAAGTTTATCAGACAATTCTTTTAACTCTCTATAATATTGATTGTTATCATTTACAATACAGAGGGCCGAGATCAGAGTGTTTATGAAATACGAAAAAAAAAATACAAAAATATAATATGCTACATACTTTTGTTTCTTTCTTTTACAACAAAGTACTAAATAATCCCTGTAAGTTATCAAAGTTTTCGAAGAAGAAAAATAAAATAGAAATAAAACCGTAATAGTAGGATCAGTTATTTTTTCATCAGTCTATAAAAATTGACATTACCTAAGTTATCCTATTATCTCTGTATGTCTAATAATTCCGTGTTAAAAGTACAGCGTGAATAAAGAAAAGAGAAAGGTTTCTCATATTATTATCAAGAATAACAGATAAAAAGATAGACAATGTTCATAAAATTCTATGGATATTGAACAATTGTTAATCCCTGCAGCAGTTACATCATAAAAACATATATATGTGTATATATATGTAAAAAAAAAGAAAAAAAAAAACGACGAAAGACAAAAAAGCTCAATTTTCTTTCCTCTAATAGATAAATTGATTAATTAAGTAACAAAAACACGCCGGATCCAACCCTCCCCATTGATCACCAATCATCTTGGGGTAATTTATAGGTAGAATTATCGCTTCTAATAACCGTGATCCCCGCCCCATAGTAAGCCATAACATAATGCGAGCCGTCAGCGGGCCCGACAACTTGAGTAGCGATTAATATGACGTCAAGAAATTGACCAACGAATAGAAATCCGAGTGTGCTAAGCTTGAGCAAACCTAGTGCTGGATAACCTAGGTAAAATCTATCAGCTCCAAACATTCCAAGGAATATTGAAAGCAGGAGAGATGTTTCAAAGGAGTAACCATTCCTGGAAGAAATAAAAACAGAGCAAGATCTTTGGTGTTATTACTTCAATCAACTAATAGATCGACTTTCAAGATCTAGTATACTCACGTCCATTTACACGGAATGTCTTTTTTGAATGTGTTGTTCCCAGTTTCTTCGCAAATAAGATCCGTTGCCGCGAGGCACAGTACTGAAACATCGAAATTCGAGAATGAAAAATTGAGATAGACAGTACATTGCGATGATCTTTATTTAGCTTAATTGCATCTTGCGGTATATGCACCTTTCGCTTTGTTTTCTTTGGTACATCCTTTGGGTTGTTGCGTTTTAGGATCAACAAAATCGTGATCTGGATGAGGACAGATGTATTGCCCTAGTCTTAGGTTCTTGCACTCGATTTTGTACGCTTCATTATAATCGCATAGACCGATTAATAAGACTACAACCAGACCACGGTAGTTAAAAGTTTCGATATTCATGCTTCAACATTCAACTCATCTCTTAAGTTCTAAACACATAACCTAAAAGGTGAGGAATAGATCAGAGTTCTCAAAATACAATATATGTCGCGTCATAGTTGTATCATCTTCCGTTACACGGCGCTAGCAGTCGGTTTATCTTACAGCGCCATCTGTTGTTGGGTTAGTGAACTACCCATAGGTTTGCCGCAAAGATACGCGCGGGCCGAGGAAATCAGTTCAAATAATTAAATTTTTTAAACCATAAGCTTACTTATAATGGTTTACAGCGTTGACTTACAGAGACGATTGAAGGTATTAAATAACGGTCTCAGTTTCAGTATAATTTTTTTACGAAGCGGCACCTTATCTTTAGATAGTTTATCAAATCAGAATATAATTATCTTCATGTGTAATTACTAATTAGGATATAAGCTTGGCGAAGTTTGCTTGAGAGAAATCGCGGATACATTAAATTGCTGGTATTAATAATTTCGTAGACCGATCTTGATGTAGATTTGATATCCTGACTCCTGAGTCAATCTGTAATACGTATATCGATCCAGGTTCGATGTTGTTGAACACCTACTGATGTTACAATATGGTAAATATTGTTTTTCACTGTCGGAAAGTATAGATGTTGAATTGCGCGTCCAAAAATCATTTCGTTGAACTAAATTATAGCCGAAATTCAACCGATTCTGGGTTTTTGGCAAAAAAAAAAAAAAGTAAAAAACGGGAGGCTGGACATTCCATCACTTCTTTGTGGCACTCCAAAGTAATTTCAACGAAAATTTCAAGGCAATCCGGTGACCCTTCAAGTAGATAAAAAATGGAAACACATATTTCCCAAGTTTCACATGCCTCGCCGGTTTTGGAAAGTTATGATTATTTTCATGCATGGCTGAAATAGGTGGAGTTGAAAATGTAGTAATTACATTTTTGGTATAATTATGACAGCGATATAAATTGAACCAATTATTTTCATGCTCTGTAATTTATTTATTTGCTTTGTAATTTATTTTTTTGAGCATTTTTGACTGAGGCTACACCGAGCTACACTAGTGTAGTGTAACCATCCTTGTCTCTCTCTTCCTCATAGAAAAGAACGAGGATGAAGATAACTACACTACACCGGTGCAGCCCAGTCGAAAATGCCATCATCTAGTAACAAGGAATCTGAATCTGCATTGGCGTCAAATTCGATGACTGCGGGCCAAAAACCGATCCGGTTCACGTGGAATACCACATATAGTATATAGTAATTGTCGTCACGCACGTATAAACTGATGTCAGTGATAGGTATATGTATAATAACTTTTTTCTATACGCCAACTTCTTCTATTACCGAAAAAAAACGAGCGTAAGTTGAAATAAAAATAGGATAATTGCAGAAAGTGCAGGCATGCACTTGCCCTACCCAGAAAATAAACATGATTGGTTCACGATTAAAAGCAGACCAGTTCCTTTCGCAGATGCTGCTCCTCGGCGCCAGATCGGTCCGTTAGGTCTGTACGAGTAAGATGGGGAGTAAAAGTATCTTTAACATTGAACTTGACGATGCGAGGCTAGTGCGATCGCGGCTTTGATCCAAGACGGTCGTTCCTAGTGCTCGATACCATTCGCATATTATACATACAGATAAGATTATACAAGTGCGAGAAAAAGAACCATCGCGGTGTAAAAGACAGACCGCGACATGCAGTCTATAGACACCTTGTTTCGCGCCGCGATCTTTGTCGGACTAGGATCTGTCGTCGCAACAATTATATATCTCACTCCAGTGCCAGGTAACAGTTTGAAAAAATGTCACAACTCACATTAATTGATCATTCATTTATTTATAGATTTGTCGTTTTTGACATGCGATCGAGAAATTAATCCAACGATTACGCATAGTTCAATTTTGTAAGATGCATTAGTTGATAAGAGTTTTGATCAAGTATTATGTATTGCTGTATCAAATGATTCGAGATCCACGTTTAAGAAAACGAGAAAAGGAAAGTACCTACATACGCATGCGAGCATCGGAAGATTCGAACATTACAGAAACTGAAAGCGCCATAAATATTTATCCGAAAAATCATGAATTTGTATGAAATGAGAGGATTCTGTTCGAATATTGTTCAGTGTACAAGAAAATCGCTGAAATATGATACGATTTCCCGCATTATGTTTTGCGTGTTAGAAGAATCTTCTCTTTATCTACACTGCATCTAGGCGGGAATTCTTTTCTTTACATGTGCTACGAACTGCAAACTGCAGTTTGCGGTACGTCAAGTACTCAGTCCTGTGCAACGGACGTTCACCTCAATTGTGTCGTCCTCGATTCATTACCATTCTATAAAATAATTGCCATTATCATTGACAATCGAAATTCTCGATCTTTGCATTGATTTTGTTCAGCGATAATGGCCCTGTATTAGTCGAGGATAATTAGATATCGGTACAATATTCTGAAACGATGTCAGTTGCTAAATTATGAATAATAATTAAGACAACAAAAGTGATTAGTATGGCATGTGAATAAATGGCTACTGTAAATCAAGTTGAAAAAAATGTGAGCGTGTGTAGAGTCCGGAGGTTTTATTTTAGGGGAGAAAGTTGTTTGATTAAATAATTTTCGGTACTTCGCTATATTGAAAGAGATGCGTGAAGCTGCGGTACATAAGTACTGTAACGTTGGAGAATCGTGCAACGGGACTTGCTTTCGCAAACACTCTAGGCGGTCGTGTAGCTGGTGTGTTTGAACAGGTATTTGTGTATTGAGTTTGTGAACAAATGGGCAAGCATCTTACGATGTGAAGGGAAAGTGAGATACGACTACGGCACCAAGAGCCGGCCAGGTCTCATTCGTTGTTAAAAAGGCAAAGGATAAGCTAACGAAACTAAGAAAGCGTTTAAGCTGTCGTTTCAAGGGAAGGTAGGGGCAGTCACTGACTGCGTTGCCTACGGACAACTTTCACTCTTCGACCGTGCAAGACTGACCCATATTCGCAACTTGTCTTCGTTCAAGTTGAGTTAAGTTAAACCTGTACCTCACCTCCTCCCGCAGGGAGACTTCTTCGTTCTCTATCTGCACCCGAAGAAAGTCAGCTTCTACTGATTGGACCGAAATCCAGGAGTTAGACTTTAACTAATAGTCCTTCGAACTCGTTCACGTGTCATTCGCGAGTCGAACGTTACTGAAGACAGAAGCGGATCTTTTGTCCGCAGGAATTTCGGCAGTGATTAGAGCGTGGCTGATAGTGGTGCCTTATTTCCCCGAATTTACGATCGCTTTTTTCAAAAGAGGATTATTCTTCCATACGTTCATTCCCATCTTCTCTATTTTTATATCCAAATAGGCCATTCGATCCAACTTTTGCTATTATATTTCACGTTCAACTTGTATAGACTCTTCGCAACAAAAAGCGTTCGATATTCAGTTACCTTAGGAAAGGATACTGCGTCAGGAATACAACTTCAGAGTTTCGCTTACACAATCTAGCAGTTACATATTCAACCATTACTATATAGCCAGACGGATACAGAAGCCTGCGGCCCTTTTGGTCCAAATACTCATCCTTAATTAGAATATGAAACCAGAACCGTATCTTAATCGTTCCTATAACTTTCTATCTAGCTTTAATACCATATCCTGAAAGAAGGATCTCAGGTCTTTCAGTTTCTGTTTCATCTCGCTTCATGGTAAATTGAAAATATCGTAATTGGTTCAGAATTGTGACCGTAGTTCGGAGAAGTTGTATTCCCTCTTGTTCGCGAGAATTGTGTCGGCTGTAAGAGCGTTACTATATGAAAGTGATAAATTTTTCAGGAATTCTAAGTAAATTAGAAACTACTTGATCAGGATATTCGTATAATAGAAAGTCATAAGTGCTCTTGCACGTTGTATTAGAAGACAACGCCGCAGGTAGACAATGAATTTCTCCAGTAAATACCCTTTGACCTCGCGGTCATCTTTGTCAGCAACCTATGCACTCCGATGTACCATAGTCATGACAATGATCGCTGCTGTCGCAGCCATCCTACATTTGAGCCACTACAAACCCAGTAAGTGCAGTTAACTATCAGTACTGACGGGACAATGGACAGAAAAAAAAACTATGCGGAAGGATATTCGTTACAGAATCACCACGAATCGAAGCTTTACGAACGAGACACTTTCTGCAGGGAAATGTAATACACGTTATTCCATGAATTTTGCAATTTCAATTACTGATAGCGATAACAAGTTCCACTACTAAATTATGGATGTAATTATGCGACGTGCCATTGATTGCTATAGCGCGTAGAAGAGGAGAACTAGTTCATTATTAAGCGGCGTATAACTGCACAACGGATGTTTTTAGACCGTTTTAAATCGATTCGGGACACAACAAAGGAAACATATTGATAACGGATGATACCGTTTATCCCTACGGGATAATAATATATCGATTAAACTATTGAGCGCGAAACGATGAATGACCTATTCACGGGATTCACATAAGTGTCGTCAGTTCAAACTGCGTTATGTAATAGATGTATCTTTTAACGATCATAAAATTATCCAATCCAACGAAAATCCTGCATCAGTTATAGAGACGAAAGTTAATCAAGGTGTAAATTAATTAATTCGTTACAGAACAGACCTTCCTATCGTGCGACAGACCGTGCCATCATCTCGACTGGCCGATGATTTGTCGCGTTAAACTTACCTTGGAAGTTTACCAGTCCCTGAGCAAGTAAGTGTTAAAAATCTAGTGGATTGCCGATGAAAAATGTACCAAGTATCGAATCTTTGAACTCGGGATGTATGGAGTTTCGTGATTTCAAGAGCGTAGCTAATTTTCTTTTAACGCTTGAGACTATTATCCGGTTTAGACCGACCTATTTCAACTCGTATTACAGCACAGTATATAATTTATTGTTGCGTGAAACACGCAATCTCACTTTCATGGTGACGCAATAACGGCGGGTTGTTACGCAACGAAAGAGCAACGCGGAAGTTAAACCAGAGAGAGAGAAAGAGGAGGAGAGTGCGATTTTGCGAACGTGAAAACCATTACCAGTCTCTCTTTTTTTCCGTTCTTTTCTCTTACTCAGGTCATGTGGCAACTGTCCAGCAAATGAAACTGCCTGTTTGGGTAAGTACTGCATATCGGTCGACGGTCAGAGAAGGGGTGTACTGGTCGCCAACCGCCAGATGCCTGGACCCAGCATACAGGTACTTTGAATTACTGCCGTACTTTTTTCGAGCTAAAAACTTTGATATTAAATAATCGCGCTCGTTACTGCATAAGGAGAAAATACTTAGTCATTTTTGGTACGTCATGCTTCGCACTATTACGTACTATGGAGCGGTAACTCGCATCCGAGAAGAAGAAGGAGGAGAAAGTATGCATTATAGCTTTACAGCAGAAGACAACGTGGCTATGTAGTCTCGTGTACGCTTCCGGTAAAGATCTGGTGAAAATTTTAGTCTGCAAACCGCTAGGGTCTCTCCCACGATTTAAATTGCGCAGAATTACAAGTTTCTTTCTTTTTCGTACAAAAATGACCCTTGATTCCGCAAACAACGTCATAGGTGTGCGAGGACGACATCCTAGTTATAGACGTGGTGAATCGTTTACCGGGAAGAGCAGTCGCTGTACATTGGCGAGGACAGTCACAAATTGAAACACCATACATGGACGGTACTCCCTTGGTTACACAATGTCCAATACCAAGCTACACCATCTTTCAGTATAAATTTCGCGCTGCAGTAGCTGGTACTCATATCTGGCACGCTCATGCAGGCGAGTTTTATACCTACCTGAAGAATACATCCTACAAGGATCGAATTTCTTTTTTCTATTCTGAAATTAGAGAATGTGAAATTACATCTTAATCACAGGCGGTGATGTGGCAGACGGATTGGCCGGATCTTTGATAGTGCGTCAAGCGGATCTTCGAGAGCCTCATCGGTCCCTCTACGATGTTGATGATCCAAAACACGTGATTCTTATAAGCGAGTGGAAGCACTTCTTCTCTACAGATGCCACCGCCAATCCTCTCCGCTCTAAGACTGCAGCTCTGCTGATAAACGGGAGAGGACGTCAACCGGGTGGTCCCAGGGTTCCCTTATCCACTTTTACTGTAACACCAGGTCGACGTCATAGATTTAGAGTCGCTCATGCTGGCGGGGCTGGATCCTGTCCAATTAATTTATCCGTTGAGGGTCACTCCATACTTGTGATAGCTCTTGATGGACACGCGGTGAATCCTGAGCAAGTGACGTCGGTTACTCTAGTCAAAGGTAAGTCTTCTGGTTCGTGACTTTCTTGTCTGGTTTTATCAGACTTTTGGAGAAGGCATGCATCCTCATTCTCGAGTACGTTTTTATTGATTTAATGATTTTACAGGGGAGCGTCTCGACTTCATTTTGAAAGCGAACGAAGGGATACGATCGTATGGATTGATTGTGAAGACGGTAGATGGGTGTTCGTCGTCTTCGGTAGCTGGTGCAGCAGTTTTGCGTTACAAGGGTAGTCCGGATATAGAACCGTCCGTAATCCGGGATGGCATTACTACCGAGGATATCGAAGGCAATCGCCAGGACGCGAAGGACGTTGCCTTGACGTCAAATTTATCGGAAAATTGCGACGATAGAAGTAAAATTTGCGTCACGGAAGTGCGGAGTAAGCGGAAGATGCCTAAAGCTCTTGAAGGTGTGCCTGACGTCACGATGTACCTTCCGATAAACTACAGCATAGAAAAAACCGAGTTCACAGGTAACTATGAGCTTTTTTCGCGATTATTATCGCGCAAATTTTATCTCCCTAAAAAAAAAACCTACAATTTATTTTCCTTTTCTTTTTCAGACGGAGAGCAGATGCGGACACGTGTCTTGCACGTCAATAACGCGACGTTTACTTTCCCATCATCCCCCTTGCTGACTCAGGGAGGAGACGTACCCTCAGAGATCATTTGCTCCAGTTATGGAAACGACGGGGTTGAGCTCGCGGCTCGATGTCGTCGAGACGACCTCGCTGAGAGTCAGGTCTGTGAGTGTGTCCACGTGCGACGTATTCCAGCTGGTGCCACGGTTGAGATTATCCTTTTGGATCAGGGTAAGAATAGGAATTTTCATTAGCATTTGATGTTGTGAGCTCACTCTTTTCGATAAGCCTTGAAAATCACGTTTCTCGTTCATTTGGAGCAACGCGGTTTTTTCAATCGAGGTACTTGATGATTTTCTTTCATGCCAATGCAGCTGCTTTAGGAAAACAGTTCTCAGGAAAGCTACTGATTTTGGGGGTGCTGAAGAAAAGATCATCCCGATTTTCTGACACAATTAGAGTTGAAAAATGTGATGGATTCCATCTCCCTGCTAATAGAATTTCAACTACCTATACATAAATCTGTTCATTTTGGGTAACTCAATGTTACTGCGAAGAAAGTTGATCAAAATTGTAATAAGGCTACAACTTCGTCGATCGGAATATTTCGAAGACAGATAACAATACGAAAATATCGGTTCACCAAATGTTGTTCAGGCGAATTCGGCAAGAAATCAAAAAATTTTCCCGGATTTTGAATCGATTCCGTCGAAATGATTCAGTGATTCAAAAAACAGCAAAATCAGTAATTTTCGATTATGCCGTTGGTTCTGATTTCGCAAAAAAACTGTTCATTCAAGTGAAAAGCTCGAAAGTTAAAGGTCATCCCTAGAATTAGGTTTTAACGGGTCCTGTCACCATAAACTACAACAGGCGGTCGATTCCTGAGCTACGTCATCGCGTCAGATATATTCTATTCTATATTACTCATAAGTCACTATATAGGCTGTAATATATTGTATATTGTGAGGCATAGGGTTTGGAAGGGCTCGTGATGTTCCGTGAGGGCTCGTAGAATCCGTCCTATACCGAGTAGCCTTGGCTCACAGACCTTGAGCTACATCTCGCCCACGTGGAGGCTGTAAAAACACACTGTATTGATCCCCGCTTCGTCCCGAGTCGTTTCGCGCAGAATGGCAAAACGGCAGAAAGCGTGGCGGGGGTGAACTTTATTCGCAAGCTTTCTCTCGTCTGCTACCCCAAAATCCAATACCACCGCAAGTTCCGCCTATACATATTCCCGCCACACGTTTCGCAACATATCTATAGATCTGCGTAAATAAAGTAGCAAATCCGGTACGCTGTTACTAGTTCAGGAATTTATTAGCTAAGCTGCCACGACGTTGTCAAAAAAACTAAAAAAAAGAAATAAACCAATTTTTAGTATTTTTTCTGATCCTCGTATACAGGAGGTCTCGACGACCTGGTGTACCATCTACACGGTTACAGCTTCTACGTAGTTGGGGCACGTCGTTTTGGGCGCAGTGTTTCTTTGGATGAAATAAAGGAGATGGATTCCCGCGGATTTCTCCTCAACAGAAATTTTGATCATCCAACTTTAAAAGACACAGTTACTGTGCCAAAACATGGGCTTGTTGCTTTGCGTTTTAAGGCCGACAATCCGGGTAAAAAAGAGTAAAATTTTAAACCGTTATTAGTTGAATTAGCGTGAGCATATCTGTTACAGAATTTTTTTTCTCCTCTCTTCAGGGTATTGGATGCTCCGGGATGAGCACGCTTCGCAATGGACCAGAGGACTGGACGTCGTACTGGAAGTTGGTGAACCTAGTAGCATGATACAAGCACCCGCTGACTTTCCGAAGTGCGGTTCCTTCGTAGGACCAGATTATTTCCTGATCTAGATTCCTTATCCCGACTAAATTGACTGATGTAAATAAATGTAAATAGTTTATAATAACCGTGAAATGTTCATAATTTTATACCTGTGTACTTAAACATTTTGTATTCCTATGATGAGCCATTTTTTTTTTGAATAAAGCTCGTATTTTATAATTGAGAAAGAAAAAATCAATCTTATTTATCACCCCTGAAATGAAAGCGGTGCCCAGATGGCTATGGGAAACAAGTACCTCCGCATGTTCTTCTGTTCGCTCGTCAACGTCAGCCACAGAGTCGTCAGAGTTCGGTCATAACTTCTGATGAATTTACACAGGTGAACAAGTCTCCTACGCGATAAACTTCACCGACTAATGTTCAACGTCGATAGTAATGTCCTGTGTCAGCGCCTTGCACACGCAGCTTGTGACTCTCTTGTCTGTGCCACATGAGGTCCTTTTATTTCGTCACAAGGTCTTCAAGGAATACGTCAAAATCGCTGTAGGACCAGACTTCATTCACACGTTACCCTCCTTCATAGTTCTCGCAGCGATGATCATCGTGCTCTGGAGGAGTCCTCCTGGAATGAAATGTATGACTATGGTCATCAGCAAGGCGACCGTTCTTCGATCACTCCAGGTACAAAAAAAAAAAAAAAATTGCAAATTCGAGTGATACATGAATGAAAATTCAAATTATACGAAAGGTTTTAGCCAGCTGGATCGTCGTGAATGCTGTGCTCTGGCTGTGGCTAATATTTCAGAGAATTCTGTACTGCTTCGTTTGGTCCTATTGGAGTTACGTGAGTATATTCAAGATTCAGAACTATACGGATCGATAGCTCTTTTGTGCGATGTATAAGTCAAATGAATCCGTGAGTGGAAAAAAGGTGGAAGGCGGCAGAACAGCAATTTTTCATTCATTTATTGAAAGGCTGATGATAAACTATCCCAAAAAAGTTTTCCTCGTATGAAGCAGGAGTCAGAGTATCGAGAAACAGTTATTCCATGGTGGCAACGTGTCTGGTCTTCGTATTATCCACCGCCTCTTCAGCCACCGATTTTTTCCGCCGGTTTCATCAGCTGGATACTATCGATGATTGTCGCTATCGGAATACTGGGATGTGCAACTTCCCCGAACAGGATGCAGAATATACTGGCTGAAGTGATACCAGCGGCTCAAGACCTTCTGAGGCTTGTACGATGTTATATGAGCTGGTCCATGAACAGGTTATTATCCAAATTTAACGCAGTGCTGTAATTTTTATGACAATGCAATTAAGAATCGAAGAAAGTCACGTCTCACGATTATTCCAGGTTCAAAGAAGTAATGTCATACGATCGAGGCGTAACCCTAGACGAAAGTGAGATCAGTTCAATGTGCGATGATTGTAGGTCTGATATGTCAGCTGATGTAACGCATGTGGGTATAGGTCGTCGTGAAGTTCATCCAATTTCGTATGGCACGAACTGGACACCACGGCCAACATTTTCCGGGTATAAAGAAGCCCAGCGAAAATATCAAACGAAGTCAGTTCGCAGTCCAGTGACCGTGACCGGAGGGACTATCCGTCATGATGATGACCAAAAATTATCACCCAGACAATCGAGGCATCGTCGAGGCTGCCATACAGTTGTGCCAAGCAATTCCAGCGATAAGTCAAGCGGATGTTGAAGAGATGATGTGGGAATTGGGTCTTTGATCTTTCTATATGTATACGTATAACGCTATTCCGTATCGGAATTTCGGAATTGAAATTTTTCTTTGATGGAAGCAGCGTCTGGTTTTGTAGATAATTTATTTTTGAAATATACTCCAGTCTGAATATGACCCACTTATAGTTACTCGCTTTATTAGTCACAAAGTCTGCTCTGTCACCTGACACCTGATGGACAATCTTTTCTCGCTAAATAAAAGAATATTTCAGCTTTCTCTGATGCTTGCTGTTATACGCGAGTTTGTGAAAGCTATGTCAAGCCTTCTTGGTGGTTGAAGGAATTTTATGAGCGATTATTTAGCGGCGAATTGCAATCTTAGCCTGCTGCTCATACCTGCACCTCTTTTAACGACTCAGTAATCGTATTGGTTTCAAATCTATACGTACGGTGATACTTGCTGAGTGAAAACGCCTGGATAATTATTGACTGACGTGATAATTATCCATATAGAAAACGATTTTCCTGAGAAATGGCAGGATTTCTGCATTGGTTGACGATAATTAGGGCATTACATGCTGGCTAAGATTGAAGCAAAAAAGTTTCAAAAAATGATACTTGGTATAGTTTTGTCGGAGTTTCCTTCCGGGGCTTTGAATCACCTATACCATGGTTACAGTAATAATCAAACAGTTGAACACGAACGTGAAGGACCAATCGATTTCTGACGTCAGCGAATCACGTGTCTTCGGTATTATTTACAAGTTCACAAGGGTCATTCAAGGACGAAGAAAGTCAAGCTGAGAGAAGAGGGAATCTCATTAGTAAACTGAGAAACGACTTCGCAGGGTTCCGTTTCACAAAATAATAATGACATGCTCCTAATGTTTTACCCTGCCGCCACCCTTTCTCCCGTTTTTCCCATTATCTCTCCACCCTAAGCCGGGTCGTTTTCGGCACATCCCCCGTGTTGCAAATCTTGACCAAACTGCGTCACCCCTAGTCCCCGACGTGATGTAGGGGTGTGTTTGAGGGTGAAAATACAAGGGGCGCATGCGTCCAGGAATGACACTCCCGCAGGGTTGCGCCGTCCGTTTTACTCTACAACGGTGACCCTTGTGAGGTAGGTCGCTCAAGACTTACAACCCTTTCATAACTTCGTAATAAATACAAACAAAAATTCGAAAATTGCGGAGCGTGAAATTTTGGAAAAACTGTGGCTCCATTCACCCAAATACAATATCCCGCAGGACCTAGTTACCAAAGTGCGTAACAAAATTGTCGTATGACAATCAAGGTGTGTTTGTGTTTACTGATTCATATTCTGTTGCGGTAGTTCGAATTTCTCAATCATCTGATTAATTTCTAAAACCGAAGAGCAGGCAGCGAAACTCTGCTACACGATTTTTTCGAATTGTTGAACCGCCTTAATGATTCGATGGAATCGTTTCCCTCCTCATACTACTGCGTCATTTATCAGTCATCGGAATCTTGTTGTAATGAATGGCGCGAAGTAGAGTCTCGAGAAGAGCTCAGGATTTCAAATGTCTCCACGATTGTCGATTACAAGCTCCCTTTCATTTGGGATTGGAGTGTTTTGACCCTGCATGGCTTTCCCCATGAGTTGATGTTTATGCCGGGGTTCAGTCCGGGGATTGCGCAGACTCGGAATTATCCAAATCCGGTAAAAGTGACGACCGCTATAACGTTATTTACGCGGAAACTTGTTTCGCGTGCCTCGTTCGATCGGATAACCAGCAAGTACTATGTGTGACAAGTGTCATTGACCAGTCATGAGTACAAATATGGGCGCAGATTGTGAATTAATTTATTTTCACAGCCACGGGAGGCTCCACGTGGAAACTAAGCATGGCGTGCGCGTGTCTATTGATTTTGCGTTCAGCATCCCTTGGGCACAAACACTCTAGAATCTTCCCTTTCACGATACGCAGAATACAGCGGGCAAGCGCGTGTGTCGGTTACACAGACTCTGCATTAATGTATCTGCGCATACGTGTAAGTGAGAGCGGTTAGATTTTGGGAACTGAAAACAGAACGGCACGTGTATCGTGTAGAAAGAAACGCGCAGGCCACAAGGAGCGGGAGAAGCTCATTATCGTCTCTGACATTATATGCTATGCGTAGAGTTAAACAAAGAGAGGAATCGACAACCGGTTTAGCAGTAAATTGCCATGTAACGCTTTTTCATCTAGGAGAGAAAGGTCGGACATTGAATAGCTTCAATGAGAGTTGATTGGAGAATTTCTTCTACACATAGATCAGACCAACCTGCCATGGATCATTTTTTCCATTATATCATTAAACGCAACTTGTTCTCTATCTATTTCTTTCCATTATTTGTAAATTCAATGTACATCTCATAATCAAGAAAAACGAAGCTATTAGTGTCAAATAAACGAAAGCCCCTGTCATTTGTGTAAAGTTTTTGTTGAATGAAAAATCATCACACCAAACGGTTGTTTGTCAAAATCTCATCGATGTGCAGGGGTATTGTCGTTTCGTCTTATGGCCTGACTCACATCTCCTCACATGTCTTCTGCGCAGAGACTCACAAACTGGTACAGATTTGAAAACTTTAGAGAGACAATATTGCCGTTCAGCTCTCCTCCGACGCAGACAATATTGGCTAATGCAAAGATCAATACGCGCTAAATGTCAAAGACGTTCGCCCGCCTTAGACTGCAAAATCTTTCGTCGTTCAGGATAAGTTGAGGCTTTTTTATGATTCGTCGTTGGTTTATTCTCCGCTTTTATAGAGTTATTCTCAGTTCAAAAATCCTCCGTCAAAGGCTTCGGTATTTTTCAAAATTCTTCTATACCAAAGACAATAACAATTGACCCGTTTCAGCGGTATGTCGGAGAAAATGTATTACTGGGGCGAAGAACGGGAGCCTGCGGACCCGGAACAAACTTTCATCGAGTTCAAGGCAAAGCCATCATCAGCCGGAGAATCATCACGAGCAATTCCGAAGATGGTCGTTTCGCCACCGCAGGGAGAGACAGCGGGATCTGGTAGTCGCGGTGAGGATACGGAACGTGGTGGCTGGGACAATAAGCTGGACTTTTTGTTCTCTTGTATCAGTGTTTCCGTAGGCCTCGGTAATGTATGGAGATTTCCGTATCTATGCTACAAAAACGGAGGCGGTAAGAATCTCCAAGATTTTTTTTTTCACCGGCTCAAGAGCGAGTCGATCTATCATACTTTCATGGTGCTTCCTACTTATTAGGTGCTTTCCTCGTGACGTATGGAATCGCGATGATTTTTTGCGGGATTCCGATATTCTTCCAAGAAGTTGCCATCGGACAATATCTTGGTGCCGGTGGAATGACTCTCGTCGGTCAGCTGTGTCCTCTGCTTCAAGGTACCAGAGAGTAACTTATGGCGTTTGATTTTTGCTAATGGGAAATTTAGGTATTCATGGTGAATTGCTCGTTTCAGGGGTTGGCTATGCGACAATGACGATCGTCTTCTTCCTCGACGTTTACTACTGCATAATAATCGCATGGACACTGTTTTACCTGATCGCGACCTTTGCGAATCTCCCTGGATTGCCATGGAGCGGTTGTGGTGAGTGAAATATTAATATGGATCGAAAAAAGGACCGCCATTATCACTGACCGATAATCTAACAATTTAGGAAACTGGTGGAACACTGAGACCTGTTTTAGCGCCGAGCAAATCGAGGCAGCTAAATATCTGAACGCCACTTCGTCTCCGAATCAAAGTGTACATCACACAACTCCGGTCGAAGAGTATTGGGAGTAAGTAAACAAATTATACATTACCTGCACGCGGTACCTCAGGACGGGTAATTGATTGCAGAACGGTACCACATAAACGAGCAGTGAATATTAATGAAAAATAGTACCCTGTCACTTAGTTTGCCAAGTATTTCAGACTTCCGTTTCTGATTGATAAAGTTGATTAAACCCCTTGCCGTGACCCAATAAAATTAACGAGTATGGACAAACTTTGTAACTGACGTGATTAATTCCTGGTTTCAGTCGCCGAGTTCTTGGAATAACTGGCGGGATTGAAGAGATCGGTGGAATGCAGTGGGAACTTTTGGGCTGTCTAGTACTCGGCTGGTTACTAGTGTACCTAATCATACGTCGAGGTCTTCACCAGAGTGGGAAGATCATCTGGTTCTCAGCGCTATTTCCTTACGTTGTACTATTTATCTTACTAGGGAGAGCTGTCACCTTAGAAGGTGCTGACGCGGGATTACTTTACTACGTAACTCCCAGATGGGAAGAACTCCTGAAACCTGGTCCATGGATCGACGGTGCTACGCAGATATTTTTCGCCTACAGTATCGGGACCGGAGCTTTGCCGGCTTTGGGATCGTACAACAAATTTCATCACAATTGCTACAAGTGAGTTTCGTCCGCTTATTTTACTCCAGAAATTTTGAATATGAGAAATATGACGTGGCTTATTCTAAGGGATGCTCTGATCACCTGCGTGGTGAACACTCTCACCTGTCTACTGGCTGGCTGCGTGACTTTTTCCATCCTTGGACACATCGCCATGGAACAAGGTACCGAGGTATCTGAAGTTGTCAAGAGCGGACCCGGCCTAGTGTTTCTGACCTATCCTGAAGTGGTCCTGAAGCTTCCAGGTGCCCCGATTTGGGCAATCATATTTTTCGTCATGCTGATCGTGAGAATCAATCATTTGAATACGATTTTCTCAAGTTTTAACTTCATGGAAAGGCTCTCTGCATTTGAATAAAAATTTTCTTCCCACTATTCGACAGATTCTTGGCATCGATAGCGAGTTTTGTATCGTTGAATCATTCATCACTGGAGTTGTTGACAACTGGCCGGACACCCTACGTCCACATCGCAACAAGTTCACGGTTGCAATTTGCTTGCTGATGTTCCTCATGGGCGTTCCTATGGTCACGCATGTAAGTAGGGAAATGATGAATGTAGGTATGCCTCTAAACTTTGCGTTAATTACTAAAAATAATGAATGTCCATTACAGGGGGGAGTCTACATCTTTCAGCTGATGGATTTCTACTCTGCAAGTGGAATGTCGATTCTGTGGGTTTGTTTCTTCCAAACAATAGCGATTTCTTGGATTTTCGGTACCCAGAAATTCTGTGATTGTGTTCATCAGATGATGGGTATTCGTCCAAACAAATTCTGGTACATTTGTTGGCTAGTTTTTGCCCCAGTTGTTATGGCGGTGAGTTTGCAAAAGCGTTTAAACATGCATTTCGACCTTTTGACCATTCGATTTCTTAATTCTTAATTTCAGTTCATATTCGTGTTCCAATGTGTCCAATACGCTCCCTTGAAGTACGGAAATTCGTACAAGTATCCTTGGTGGGCTGAGGTGGTTGGGTTCATCCTCAGTTTTTCATCAATGATTTGGATACCAGCCTACGCTATACATTACGTCGTGACATCGCCGGGAACAATTAAGGAGGTGAGTGAAAAAAGCTCTTCTCGTCGCTGTGGGGGCATAAAAGATATTAGAATATTTATTAATCGCTTAAATTATCCTTAGAATATCCTGAAAGGACTGAAACCGAACATCAAGTCAAGAGCAAAGTTGCCTAAGGGTGAAAAATCGGCCATAATTCCAATGTCAGAGAGCAGTGCTGGTCTGATTTCTAAAAACAACAGCTTTTTGAATCAGTAACGAAGCCTGAACCAGCCCGCAGGGGGTTTGCAAGAGTTTAGCGAAGTGTAAGGGACGTATGTATATACATATATATAAAAAAACGTTTATATATATTTATATAGATAGGGGTTTGGAGTTTTCCGTCTTGCGTGCAGGGACAAGGCAGTGATATGTAGTATTACTCGATTTTTAGCTTTATAGAAATTGCGCAAACACGATCTCAAATAATAACTAACCAGTTGATAGACTTGATTAGTATTTATATATAAACGAGTTTCATAGTTTTAATAATGTGGTGATTGCGAGAGGTTTAATTGACCAAAGGCAGTATAAGATTCGATTTTCTCGTCTGGCTAACGAGCAGGAAATGAAATAAGAAAAAAGAAAATCTACTACGAGTATGTAATTTAAAAATCTAACGTTGTTGATAATATGTAAAGTGATGTAAGATAGTTAAAAGTCGCACACTTTAGTAACGATCGCGTTTAGTTTATGGATTCGTACATCTAATAAATAAAATAAAATTAAGAAGCTCACCGAGCTCTCTCCCTTAGACATTTCGTTGCAGTACGGATCCACCGTTTGTTGCTTATATAAATATATATTATAGGAGATTAGATATAGTTCAGATGTCAATCTCAACGAATTAAATATATATATTTAGTTCAAATTTAGTTACACAGTATGTAATTGAAAAACTGATAAATTACTATCTCGTTTATTAATAATTAGCAACACTTTTCACTGATTGTGAATGCTGAACTATTACATCGGCCATAAAAATTAATACAAAAGACGAAATAAATTGGAGACAGGAATAAATTTATCATTTTTTTTTACGATAGTTTCTATCATTTATTCGGTATGTTCTTCCTGTAAACCAATAATGAATAATATATATGTATATGTTAATATAGCGTGGATTCATGCCACGGGACCTAAAATTTTCAAAAATGGTTTTATTTTAAAGGAACGACTCAGAGCTGAATGTGTGTAGAATAAGTTCGATGCTCGTGAGTCGTAACATATGGAAATTTGGCAATTTTCTTCATTTTTGAGTCGAATTACGCGTACCTTATTGTAGGACAAGAATTTTATAATATGAAGAATTGTATCGACGGAATTAAGACCGCATTGGTTCCTATAGGACGTAGAAATGACATCCATGAATCGCGTGGTACGGACACGATCGGTTATTTGCGTCTGAGAATAATTGATACTTTTGGTTTGATGATGAATACGTAATAAAGTTCACCTTGCGAAAGGTTTTTTCAATCATATCCGGTACCGCCTCTCTCGTTGTCGTCGATATACTGCCATTAAATGACTGATTGATTTTGAACAAATTTTTATCATCACAAAGAAGTATAACAAAATATAATGCTCAACGGGATATATATCATGCTGGACTTGGGATATTTTTATTCGATGCAAAGCTATAAATCGTGTTCTGGATACGCGGCCATGTTTTATAGTTCGAACTCTAGTCATATATTGAATCTTCAATGTACAGTTCGTATGTATTTGAATGATAATAATATACATATTATTGTACTCCTGATTACTATATTTTGTAGACATTAAATGATGATACCTGACGCTGTATTATTATATCACCCAGATCCTTGAACTCAGGAAATTACTTTTGAAAATTCAAATTTTTCAAAAATCTTGTACCCACGATCTTTAGTCTTTACCATAAGTTGCGTAAGTTTTTGTAACATCCCACAGCTGATCAGTATAAAATATCTTCAGTGGATGTATCATTCACTGTTTTAACAGCTAGTAGTAGTACCGAGTGGTGAAATGGATGGTATCACGAATGGTAAGTGGAATCGGCGTTTCACATCTAACGGAATGGCGAGGATAGAAAGTTTCGTAAAATTCGTATGGATTATACCGAAGCGGATATTGAACTTTTGAAAAATTTATTGCTTTCAATTCGGTTAAAAAATTTCACATTTTTCAAAGTATATAGAGTTTTAGAGGTATTCGCTCAGTTTGTCCAGATGGCCTGTAGAAGGTGCCACTAGGATGAAAAATTGTTTCTCAACGTCGAACCTCGCCGACGCGACGAGAGAATTGAATATCGTTTCAACATTGCGATAATGTGATCAGTCAATTTTGGAAAAGCTCGTATGTCAGTCTGTAGGAAATTTCTGCGACAGGGGCTTCGGATGCTCCTTCCTGCCGTTTTCAGAATCCCATAACATGGTAGGTGAGATAAAAGCTGCGGTATTTACGTAAGCCTTTCAAGGTGTCTTTGCTTCTTTTCGTTCCTCTTATTTTATTTTCTCTTCTTTTTTTGTATCTCTAAATTTACTCAACTCCAGAAAATTCTACGGTTAGACAGTGTGAAGATAATGGAAAGAAAGTGGGTTCGCACACACAAGTTAAAAAATTCGAGGCAATTTACCGAAAGGATTTCGACGAAGCGGTTTTATCCTCGAATTCGGATATTCCAGATGAAATAAAAATCGTGTTCTTCTTTCAAAGAATACCCCTTGACGTCGCTAGAAATTCTTATATCCGTTTTGCAGATATGATATTGTCCCCATTAAAAATTGTTCTAGCCGAATCTGATCGGGATTTATCGTTTGTAAAACGACTTCTGAATCTCGAAATAAAAATCTCTACCTCTTTCTATTTTATAAATTTTCAATAAACCTCAGCTACCTGAATCATTCATCACATTACCGGATGAGCGACGCCGTAGTACGTTATTATGAATTTTACACCATTCGAAACCATTAACTATGCACCGTGGGCCTAATCACTGTTGGATTTCTCGCGCAGCCAGTTATTCAGCTGTGACAATGAGCAGGAATTTCCATTAATTATTCAACAAGCATTAAGCAGCACGGTGACATTATTGCGGAGTGTCAATCGAAAGTGAAAATCTCCGGGTCCATTCAAAGAGCCCTGCACGTAAACTACGCAAAATCATTCAGCAAACACTAAACAAAATCATTCTTTATGCAATTTGATTTAGAACATGATTAGAATAAATGACAACAATTCAATTGGATAGAACGAAGGATTGTTTTGTGATAAATTTTATGTTCGGAGGTATGAATGGCATCGAGCCCACACACCTGTGTGACATGAATTTCTCAATGATCAATGATTATGGGGGTTTAGAGCCCAAGAAAATTGGTGTTCAGCTGTCCACTGACTCTTGTCTTCTAATCTAAGTTTCATCAGTCCGAGTTTGTCTCCCTTGCAATTAGCCAGCCAAAGATGATAGTTCGATGTGTAACAATTACCGAATGCGAGTTTGATCTGAGTTCGCTCCATTTCTGAGCCATACACCAGGTATGAAAGAGCCGGAGCGACATGTAGTAGGAAAAGGATGGCAAGGGATCCTGTAAGAGGGTGGTTACGGTGGAATGGAATGAGCCGGGAGGATATGCTTTGGCAATGTGACACGGAGGGGAACCTTGATGAATCCGTTGCCATGGTGACTTCTTCACGTTACAGGATTCTGTTTCCAATATAATGTGTTCAAGGCCACTGGATATGTACCCACGTTTATAATAATGTGCATATTGCATGTATATGGTATGCATACAAGGTGTCTAAAAATTCTAGCACCATCTGCATACCAGCAGATTCATTGGAAGAAATTGAGACGAAAGTTACCCATTCAAAAAAGTTCACAAGAGCTTATAGTTTTCTTATAAAAGCAATTAACAACGAACCAATCGGCGTTCGGCTTTAGAAATTAAGACTGGCTAAAATTCTGCACAGCCTTCTGCCCCCCTAACGCGAACAAGACAGTCTTTCCTAAAGGCGAACGCTGATTGGCTTGTTACTAAGTGCTTTTACAAGAAAACTAAGCCCTCGTGGACTTTTTTGCACAGGTAACTTTCGTCTAAATTTTTTGCAAGGAATCCGCAGGTTTGCGGATGTTCCGCAAATTTTCATACACCCCGTATATTATACATGCGTATAGCTTTGTATTAACTATTTATGCAAGTTGGGTAAACATGTTTTGTACGTGCATTGAATGGGCTCGATAATTATAGGATACAACTGGCTATGAAGTTGAACAACCACAAGTGACGGTTATATGACAGACCAGTTTTACCTCGATAACCTGGATTTGATACAGGCATTGAGTACGGAGCTGGTTTTGTACAGCGTCATCTGCCTCAGTGATCAATTATTGGTAGGTACTATGAGCTGATGATGTGTGTTAAAAAACGTTGTCTCTTCGATCGAACTATACTGATGAAGAATCGTTGCTATTTGCTTTTTCACAAATTGATGAGATTTTTAATTAGGCTATTCTGGGTAGTCGAGTGTCATTCGAAAACATCGTTCCAGAACTGAGCTACTGAGTGTTATTAAATCCTTCGAGATTATAAGTGGCATTGTATTCATTTTTCCATTTTTATTTTCTCCATTTTTTTTTCTTCATCCAGACTCTGTAACATTATACATTTTGGAGCAAGAGAGAGTCTCGTTAAAATTTAACAGAAGCAACTGCCTCGGTTTTTCACACTCTTGAATAAAACAACCCCCTCCCTTCCCACAATCCTGACAAATTGTCAAAATTGGCGTATTGTATTGTTTGGTTTTTTTGAAAGCCGATCTCTGAGGGTCGTTCCTTTGAAATATCATCCAACAGGCGAGCTTGTGGCTTCAGTTGTTTTGTGTCAAAACAAGTTTCAAGGGATACTAGTTAACCCCTGAACACTAGGGTCACTTTGAACAGGGTTCAGGAAGTACTTTGTTGAGCGGTCAACGTCAGATGTCTCTCAATGATCTTCTCCTGAATCTACCACCGACTCTGACCACTTTAAGTTACATTCAAAGTTTCCCACGAATTTAGTCCTTACAGTCCTATAATATGGTCTACGACGAGGTAAAAATTTGTCCATAGATTAAAAATTTACAACCATTATAATAATAAAGCGAACGGTCAAGAATTTGCGATTAGCCTGGGGGATGACGGTACACGTTAGCGAAATACAGTATGATCCTTAAACGTATGTTATAGTTGAACAGTAACGCAGAATGAGCGGTAGTTAGGTGAATAGTTTAACAAATCATGAGGGCGTAAAATTTCCGCTAATGAGAATTTAATAGAAGCGGTAGTAACTTTGGTGAGAAAGCAAATGAACTAAATAGCATGTAACAAGGCCGTGCTGAAGCACGAGCATGAGTCTCAATAGCGTCGACCGCAGGAGCAGCCTAAGG
Source organism: Tenthredo livida (assembly GCA_963992785.1). Lineage (NCBI taxonomy): Eukaryota > Metazoa > Arthropoda > Insecta > Hymenoptera > Tenthredinidae > Tenthredo > Tenthredo livida. Next base: position 12,021,491 of record OZ023073.1, read on the forward strand.
GTCGTTATAATATGAGACGAGGGAAATCTACTTGAAGTATATCTGCCGAGGTATGATACCATTGTTATTGTATTATACCAGAATTTCTGAGTCGTACAAACCGTTGATTAATTTTCATCCTGTTTAGCGATTTAGCCTGAGATTTGTGGATATCTAAATCTCGCATAGATTAACCGCGATGGTTGTTATCTCTCGTGGAATACCTTTTTATATAGCCAATTAATGATTCGCGGTTGAATGGTACAAGAGGTAATTCATGTCGAAGATTCTATTGAACACGTCGGTCGTAATTTACAGTGCCTTCCGGCTATTCGCGGGGTAGATATTCATCATTTTATATTTTTTTAGTATTTCAAGGTCCCCGTGGATGTGGGTAATTATAAGTTATTCATAACATGAAAATATGATCGTTCGATTTTATCGTCGGTATATAGAATATAAACGATGGTTGTAATCTCATTTTAATTAATTATTAGCGGAAGGAATTTTGTTGCAATTTATTATAATAATAAACTACGTCGTTATGAAGGTGAGTGGTAATCGTCTGATAATTAGCACATAATGATGTCTATCTTTTTTCTTCTTTCTCCTGTTCAATGTGACGTGTATATAATTATCGCGCATGTTTTGTTACGCAATGAAAGTAAAAAAATAAAAAAAATGAAGTAAAAAATATAATGAATAAAAAAAAAATCGGGACACCTATTAGCTTTACAGAAACGGCGACGCATTGAAATTGATAATAATCGTGCAAAAATTACCACCGGAAATAAAAGCACTTTCAGTAGCATGAAGAACTTTTGGGAATAACTTATACTCTTGCCCGCGTTTGCTGTTTTTACTGCAGGGCTAAAAATAATTAAAACTTTGGACATTGGTATCGTGGAAATTCTCACGATTATCTTTATAACCCGCAGATATCTACTCCGTATCGGTTCACCGTGGTGAACCATATTTTGACAGCGACTTCTTACTCGACAGAGTTTAATCGGTACTTCTAACTTCTTGAGGGACGCCTTGACTCGAGAGTATACTTATTCCTTGAAGTAGTCGGCTTTTGTGTCCAACCAGAATTTTCCTCCCTCTCGACAGCCGGGTCTATAAAACTTCTGTACTATACCAGAGGTTTTTGGATAACGAGATCGGATGTAATAATTGCCATTAAATTTCGGAATGAATTCTCGAACTTCAGCCTATCGTCCACAGTAGAAGAAAGAGCTTTTTTTAATCCGCTTTCACCGAAGATGCAAATCGGTATTTTCAAGATCCTTGTAGAAGGAAATTCTGGTGCAAAGGTATCGAGCCACAGTTCAATGCTGCAAGCTCGGATTAGCAAGGAGTTCATTTACATTGCAATTGTAATGTATGAATTCTGCACAAAGTGGGCAGGTACAGTCAAGGAAACGGATTCTGAAGCGCTGATGTTACCTAGCTCTAGGTATATCTACTCCGAGAATCGCATAACAATTAAATTCGAAGTATCGATCACTAGACCCCGTAGTCTCTGACAGGCGTTAAGAAAATGCAGATCCATGTAGATGAGGCAATAAAGATTATACGGCACTTAGACCCGGAGATACTCGCTTCCGGCGACGTCTCCGCGGTGCTTCTGACCATTCGGGGTCTCTTCCCAACGGGAAGCCAGGTAGCCCAGCTTCCGTCTGCGTTAAGTCTTACTTTTTCCAAAGTCCACACTTTTTTTATTTTTTTGATACTGTCTCATGTCCGGGCTTAACGTTTCCCTGGGTCCTTTTATACATTAATTAGAGTACTTTATCAAGCGGAGACTGAGGAGGGCCGCAGATTCTAGGGCTGTAGAAGACTAAGGCTATAGCTAAAAGAAAACTGCCTGAACTTTGACCCAGGGTGACTCACGCCTTTCTACACGTCTCAGGGGACGTTCGCAGTTGCAGGACACGACCCTTATATTACGAAGATAGTACGTGGTCTGTGGATTTGTATAATTTATTCGTTGATGAAGGGGTAGATTTTTTCGGTCCATTAATTATTAGCTGGCATGAAGGAAGGGAAGAGCAGGAGTTCTGCGCGGGGTATAAGATACACGAATAGATATTGTGGTATAAGGTGAGACTGATTGATTGTTAAATTAGAGTTCTAAGATAGTTAAAGCAGGCGAGTTGATTCGGTAATGAAATCATGGGGTCTGAATCGCGACCGGTTTAATATTCATCTCGTTTGTCAGGGAGGTAAGAGTGACGATGAATATGCTTTGCACGTAACTTGTCGAAGGCGTAAAAGAAGGGAGAATAATATGGCGACAAAAACGGGGTGGAAAAAGGTAAATAATAACGTAATTGAAGAGCGGAGGATTATCAGGTGCATCAAACGAGTGGTAAAAATACTTGAAAAACTTTTTTGTTTTAAATGCAGATTGATGCTTCTATAAATATAAAGCTGACTATAAATCACCCCGAGGACGATGCAGCTTTTACTTCAAATCGCAATTTGCCTCTAGTTTCCATGACACACGTATTGAAAATCTTGAATATTCCTTCCCGCTTTTATTCCGAGTCATAACCCGGAGGCAGGATGGAAATAACCGTAAAAGTCGCGAGGGTTTAGATTCTTTTTTTCAATCGTTGAATGTACTATGTACCGACGTACATCCATAAAAGAAAAAAGGAAAAGGCTCTCATACGTCTGATTCGGAATACGACAAAAAAATTTGATAGGATTAAAACCAGAGGTAAAATTGTTAAGACAGATAACTGAAATCCTGAAAAAGTGGAGGCTAGTAGTTGGTCTAGATGTTATCCAGATCCGTGGTCCCGGGTCATGGCTGGCCAGTCACATATATTTCCACTTCGTAAATTCTGGTTGGCCATGCTGCACGGCCACGGATATATAGTATACGCTAGGAAATATTGGGTGCTTCCGCAAGTTGATTAAAGACCGTGTTCTCCGGTGTACTTTCTCGAAGTTATCGTTGTGGCCTGTTAGAAAAACACCCGATCCGTACAGATTTACGATTCGAACTTAATAAATCGGCGAGAGTAATCGTTGCGGTATCAAACACTAGCTCAGACTTTATCAATAGATAAATTGATAAATTAGTAAAGAAATTAGTAGAATAAAATTGGAAAATGAGTAAAAGTGGGACTCAATTTTTTCCGGAAGATAAAATGAGACAAAAAAGTGTTTCAACCCCCAAGGTTTATCACATATAATTCCTAATCTCGGGCTGGTCTGTTGTATCAAAACGTTTGTCCAGGATTTTTTGGGTGATATCGAGATTAACGCGTTGTCTCCACAGTAGCGTTTCGTACGACGTTTCCATGTATTCTCACATGGCTTTTATGTTCGTTGATCACGTGTCATCCCGAAACGTCGTGGTGGTATATGAGCTGGGTGAAAAATGTTTCGGGAATAAAACTGCTCGGTTTAATAGTGATAATAATAAAAACGGGAGAAGAGATCATACGGAATAAAGTAACGGTGTTAAAAATATTGGAAAATTTACGTCGAGTATAAACGAAGGAAAATCTTTTAATTATTCAGTTAAACGTCATGATGAAGACTCAACATGGACGGTATACAGTATACACCCCTTTGAAGAACGATCGTATCTAATTATAACGAACGCTCATTGGACCGGAAGCTTAGTAAATCTTTTGAACGCACGTACGTATGTTTATTCATCATATTGGATGTATGGATATGGAGGGTTATTACGACAGATGTTGTACTTAGGTAAAGCAAAGGACTGCCATTCATCCCTCACATGACACCCTAATATATATATCTACGTATATACGTGAAAGGTACGACGCACTTTAAACTTGAGACCAGAAAGTTGTAATCTTGAAAGTTTGGTAAGGTTTGAGATTTCGTTGCCAGAATTAAAGCCAACCATAACTTTCAGAAATAGTCCCGTCCAAAAACCTTCCAAAGATTATTTTCCACCCAGCAATAATCGCGGCCTTATTCAGGTCAGGGAACATCTGTTCAACGAACCAAATCCAGAGTAACTTTGTGCTCGGACCAGAGAGTCCTTACCTCTTCAAAGATCGATTCAATTCCACTCTATGCCGTATGGTATATCGGCTTCAATATTGCCCTCGATGCCATGGTTTTCTTTACCATGGACTGATAAGGGTTGATCGTAAATTCTTACGGTGACCTTTGACCACCGTCTCTCTTACCGCATCTTAACGGAGAAAGAAATCTTCGGTACATATAACTTTCATGTAGGTACTATCAGTCATTTCTTTGAAAGAAATTCTTAGATTTTCCTCGAGCTGCAAAAGGACATCATTCTGTATCGAGTTTGAACATTTCCAAATTTAAAAATCAGTTCATGGCAGAATTTCGGGTTCGGAGTATCTCGTCAAAAATGTTGACGCATTAAGAGAGCTTTTTGACTTGTTGGATGTCGACTGTAACAGAATTCGTCCCATATCGTTGAAAGTAAAATACATAAAATGCGGACGTGGTATTTATTCGCCCTTTTTGTGGTCTTAGAACGTGTAACGTTAGGCTTACTACCCCTGTGGGATTATACAGGCAGCCATTCTCGAGTTTTATGGTAACCGTCAACCAATCATACTTTTTCTATCAATGTGTGTGTGGTATCTATCAAACGCTCGTTTCCATCGAACATTTCGAATCATTTACATGAAATGAAACTCAGAGTTCAGCAAATATACGAGTTGTATTCTATTTCGCCAGGTTATTCAAGTATATACATCGATTTAGAACATATGATTGAAATTTTTGGAACTTCATAACGTAAAACGTATCCTAACTAAATTCGATATGTACTAAGTGCGAAATGAATATCGATTAATTTCGAGAAAAAATTTTCGTTGGTATGAAAATATTCTGATAATATAATATCTAATGCATTTATATATACCCATTTACTTTTGATCCCTCGACGTAGTCTGCTGGGCTGAATAAGCGAATAGGTAAAAAAGCGAGCCCTTATGAAGCGAATAAAGCCAGCAACAAGAAAACCCCTAGGGTTGAACGAAGGGGTAGGGTTATAGAACCACTCTGATTTAACAAACCTGTAAATTTTTTTTTCCCCTTTCTACTAGAATTTAAAGTGGCATGACTTCGCCTAAGCGTTTGTAGTCGACCTCTCTCTCTCTCCAAGTCTCTACTTTCGAGCCCTCGAATTTCTGGGGCAAAATCTAAGCCCGGGCAGCTTACCCCAACCTCAGCTAAAGCCAATAGCGTCATGTAATAAAAAAATGAAGAGTAAGAAATAGGAGAAAAAGAAAGAAGAAATTGTATTCAACGATTTCACACGGGTGTAAAAAAATCTGAACACCCTCACGGTTTTTCCATTGAAATTTCAATTATTTCATACAAATATCGCAGGCATGCAGGGGGCAGGAACAATTGGAAGCTTGCATGGCTGTTCCGTAGTTTTATGAAAGCAGCCAATTTCATGGAAAGTACGCGTTTTTATTGTATTTATATTTCATAGACTAGCACACTTAGACCGTCTGAATAGCGTTGTGAAGTCAATGCAGGGTGTCGTTTTCAAAGTAAAAACTCCGAGACGTATAAATAATGCAGGAACGGCGTCTCGCGTGCTCGACAACGTGACCTCTGACTATTTTCTATTTCTAACGAACTGAAGAGCGAGAAAACTCTTTCCTATTCGGTTATAGCTGGGTGCAGCAGGATAGGAATAAGGATATCAACAGTTTACGTGGCAGATGCTTCTCTCACTTATATTTTTACGCTATGAGTTGAGTTAGTGATTTGAAGAGGAAATGTTGACATTTTTTGCAAGCTCATTCGCTGGATCCACTTTCCCAAATCTCTTCTATTACACAAAGGAATACATGCCTACTCTCAGAGAAGCAATTACCGTTTCAGCGAAAACGGTTCGTTCCACGTGGAAAATTGCCGAGATATTCGAACGTGAGGCGGTATAACGGAGACGAGGCCTGAGAGAAGAACTGAACTGAATGGGATTGGAACGACCCATTCTCAAGTTCAGACTGGTCTCCAATCGCAAGCTTAACCCTCGATCTTTTGAGACTCAGAAATATCCCGAAACCGAGTAGGTAAGGATATAGTTGATTTTATCCAACGTCAATTCCTTGTCTGCCTACTGCGATGAAAACTTTCAAAGCATATAGGTACGAAAGTGAGGAATCCAACTCGTCAAAAAATTCTATACGAATATGCCGACAGAATTTTGAAGAGGTGAAAAGTACTATCGCCATGTGAAGTAGTGGAAAATAAAAAGATCGCTGGAAGAAGTCGCGGCTGACATTCAACCATATCTGCAAGAACGATGGGAGTAAGGAATCTCCATATTGCACAAAAGATACTTCACAATATCCGATGACGCTTCATCATCTGGATTAGAAAACTTGATTAGAGTATTTTCATCCGAACATCAAATATCATGTATTCAAATCATCCGATTCTCTAAAGGAACTAATTTTTTGTTTTTTTTTCTGTGATACTGAACGAGTATGAAAAAATGGTGGCAGGTGCAATGCATACGTGAAAGAAGAATACGACGAACGAACGCAGACGTGAATCGTAAATGTACTATACGCGTGAGGCAAAGATATTTCGCCGGAGAATATACGTAGACGTAGTTTAATTTCCCTACTATTTCCTGCTCGAGTAAAACCGTATCCAAAGTGCAGCATGACTCGATCGTAAATGAAGTTTTGATAACTATAATCGTAGTGAATTTATGAGTCTCTCAGGTGTCTGAGACGCCAAAGTTGTTACGAAACTTAGCTTTAAAAATTGCCACATTTTTCCGCATCGTCGAGCTGGCGAGAGATTCATGTGTTTATTACTTACCTTTCGCAGAAACATTTTCATGCAAGAAGATAATTAAAAAGTAGTAAAGTTCGTTTTAAAGAGAAAAATGAGCCAAAATTACGAACTGTTACCCCTTCTGCCATTTAATATTATTGTAATCTCACGAACGGTTGTCGTGGCTTTTTTTTTATCCCCTTCGGAAAATCTACGAATAATTCGAAATATCTCGGTCGCCTCCCTCGGGAAGTTATTCGACATTAACTTTTCTAAGTGTCCCGTTTTCTTGGGACTCGAAATAAAAAGGTTTATATCAAAACCGAGTAACTCAATTTGATATATCTTGTTCCATACGTTGCAATTCAAGCTGCAGCCGTACTGCGAGCACATACTGACTGTATCTTGAACTCCTTGCCTCTGGTTGCCCGGGTCTGGAAAGTTCTCGAAATACGCGGCTCCCCATCGCAGGGAGAAATATAGTAGAAGCAAGTGAATCCTTGATGGGCCATCGCGGTGGATTTCCTCGCGGTTTTAGGGATCTGGAATACTCAGCTGGAGGTTCATCTCTCGCCAAAAAGAAAAGACCCGTTGATTATGGCGCGGGAGTCTTACGGCACTACAAGACTCCCTTTGCACAGGATGTGCACAAGGGTACGCAGCAAGGAACGGATACATAAATGGGGCTTGGGGGGCGAAATCGGAAGAGGAGGACGCTTTAGGTTGAGGCTTGTGAGAACAGGGGTGGTTTCAGTATTGACCCAGTTGGCGGCGCAAACTACGTACGGAAGCTTGCAGGCAGGTAGGGGTTGGAGGGATCGGGCTGCGAGGGAAGAACAAGCGCTGGCGCACAGCGTCCCGACCCCGTCATCGTCGGCGACGGCGCGCGTCGCCCTGTCATAGACGTGAGAGGACTCCTCAGGAGCACGAGGTCGTAGGTCGTAGTAAGTCGGTCCTGCACCTTGGCTCGTCGACCAGTATAGTATATCGCTTTCACGCTGCGCGATGTTCGACGTTTTCCACGCGCTCGAGTGATTAATACGCGAGAAAAGGTGAGTGAGAATATTTATTTTCACCCTTTGAAAAAAAAAAAAAAAAAAAAAAAACAACCCTGGTGTTAAATGTAAAAGTTCGTTCCACGATCCCAACCCAATTTTATTTCTCTCTTCGATTTTACTTGCCTTGAATAAACTCCTTCCTTTTCCTTCTTCTTTTATTACTCTTCAACGACGGTTGAGGGATTTGTGCAGGTGCCGTGAGACGCGTAACAAGTGGCTTCATCATTTTTACCCTCAAAGCGACAGGTGGACTATAATTTTTCAACCCCTAGCTGAGGTACTTTTTATTTTTCTTTATTATAGATTCATTCCAGCTAGCTGTGGAATTATTTCATTTCGTTTCTGGAAAACTTTCTTATAAGTTTCACTAAGTTCTGTATTTATAAAGATGGTAACGGTTGAGCTTGGCCAATTCCACTTTGATCAGTTTTAATTTTAATTTTAGCTAACTTTAGTAGCGCAACTCTATTCAGCTTGGAGTAAATTTAATAAAATTAAAACCTAAGTAACAGAGTCATGCAACATTGCCTTACCCATCGATGTAGGGATTTGTATAAGAGGATTAACTCCAGAGAACATGAATTAATCATTTCCTGGAGGCAAATTAATTTTCCTGAAAATTATCCCGCTAAGGCTGACTAATTTCCGTCTCATTTAATTCGGGAATTCAAACCTGAATCGAGATACTCTCCATATCTCTTGATTCCCCCGAATTTCATCGCACCCTTTGTTGTAATTTTCGAGTTATCGTTAAATCCCCCCCCCCCCTCCCCCCGGCCCCCACATTTTCCATTGTATGATTAAATGTTCCCACTGTAATAAAAATCCGCTATAACCTTCATCGCAATAAAATATGTTGAATATAATGCAGTCTATCGATCACGAGAGCTTGTAATAGCATTTTTTTCTTATTCCATGAAAAGCGTCGTTTCAGATAAAGTTAGAGCTTCCGATCCATCAGTGACTGCAACGGCAGGCACGATTCCGTTTCTCAATTAGATTTCTATACTGTCCCAAGAACTCTTGATGCATCAGTTACTCAAGCGATTCAAAAGTTCAACTCCAACTGTTTGTTGCTCGGAATAGTTTTCTTGTTTATAAACTCGATAAAACGACTTCATACGGTTATTTATTCAGACGAAAGAAAATAAAGAAAAAATATAGATTCTGCTTCTCTATCTTTCTCCAGTTTATAAATTTCATTAAATTTTTTTTCTTCCTTATAAACTATTAGACTTTCAAATGCGAACATTGAATTTACAGACATGCAACCGCCCACGTACCTACAGCACTCGTACTATGTATTACGTTTTCGTAGAAACTGGCCAAAACTCGTTATCAGAAAGTTGCAATTAACTTTTGACCTTTCTCGAGTTTGTAATGTGAAACAGTATCTAAGAAGGTAGCAAAGTAGCTTTTCAAGTCTAAACTCACAGTAGAATAAATTCTCTTTAGTTAATGGCCGCGTAGGTTTTACCCCATGATATACAGTCCCTCTAATTTCTTGTCGCTTAGATACATATATCTTCGCCAAGTTCAACCCTCGTTATAGTTTACGACTATTCGTGCCAATTTTCGGCCCCGTAATTGGCCATTAGACAATTATCACTGCGTGCCGGATGGTCGAATCCGAATCGTAAGATGGTTCATAATTAATGGGGAAGGCGTCTCTTGACGCCATTGTATACCAAATGACGGCGTAGGTCGATATCACCTACAATATCCGTATTTCAGCCCACAAACTCAACCACCTCGAATACACAGGGTGCCTAATACAAATACGTAACTATAACTAAAGCTAGAATGAAAAAAAGTAATTGCCTATATACTCGGTTACAAATTGAACGGATTTCATCTCAAAATTTATATTAAAGATTAAGGCAGTTCCCCGAAGGATTAGATCAGATGCTCATGCTGCATCGCCTTACAACTTATCGGAAAATTACTTCACCATCAGGACCTGCAGGTTTCAAACGTTGAACTATGTTATCAGATGGATTTGATTTGGAAGTTTGCGTGCTCGAAAGGTAATCGCTTTTCGTCGTCGCATTTCTCTCAAATACCTAGATAGCTCGTATTTCAAGCAGGAATTCGGCGGTGATTAACCCTTGAATTCCTTTGATGATCAATTCGGCGCGTAGGAGTAAGAATCCCTCATCGATTCAACTTCAAGTGTAAATATAGGAAGCCTATGCTGCTTCTGTCTGAATTATGGAAGCACTGACGCGCCGGAAAGCGTTATAAACTTTGAGCGTCAACCTTGTAACAATGTGTATATTATTTGCACTCTGCACTGTCTGCGCAATTTGACGTAGAAATTTAGTGGATTAATCAAAACTTTAGGGTGCAGCTACGTTGACGATGTCGAAATTAATTTTACCGTGCTTATGCGGTGGCGAAATGCGTCGTCGACCTCTACGAATATTAAATTTATTTCAAAACTGCATGATTGCATCTTCCCCTCAGTCTGAAGGTCTCAGTCTGACCCCATCACGAATTAATTATTCAGAAATTGATTTTTTAAACTCGACAAATTTTCATAAGTACAACGAAGAGCAGGTTGAATGATGATCAGATCGATTCCACACCCAACTGAAATTGCGTTAATGATTTATCGGTCGAAGAAGAGGTGCGAAGAAAAGTTTGTATTGAAAGTTTGCAGCCTTAAATCCAGCGCGATGAAAAGAAGAGAAAAAACAGATGAATATAAATATATATGTATATAGATCTAGAGATTGCACGGAAGAATCTACCGTCGAGGCTCTCAGTCCTGATGAAAAAGTATCAACGATTCAGGCATCGAAATCATATAGAAAATTCACTCACTCAGTCTGAGTGATAAGTTAGAAAAGTTGAAAAAATTTTCGTCATAAGACGGAAAGACGCGTACATAGCTGAATTGTAAGCTATATAGGTACTGTAACGGGTAACCTGCACCTTGGCAATTCGACTCAACCGCTTTATTTCAAAGTGTCAAAAACGATCAGAGTAAAAGTAAGTTTCATCCTATCGGACGGATTGGCTAGCCATCTTCTCTTATAATACCTACTCTTGATTTTCTACGTTTCAGTTTCTAACTCGGTTCGCCAGGGTAGAAATCGAGGTTTTTATTGACGTCGATACTTCGCTGCTGGTATAAATTGACTCGAGAAAATTTCTGGACTTAGTTATTTTCTATCCGGCAAATATTATCGAACCGAAAAATCCTGTTGCTTTCGTGTGATTTCGCACTTGTTGCCAGAGAGAAAGAGATCTGAAAGGGAGATATATGTGTCTCGCCTCGAAAAGCTCTTCGAGATATCCTCCGTGTCTTTCGCGGGGTATTACGGCGGCTAACCATTACGCGATCATTCGCGTTTAGAGGGGTGTGGCGAAAAAAAAGGGGTGAAGAAAATAGTGGGGAAAACTCTTTTATGAAACAAAATGAAATTTATCGAGCCTCAAACTACCCTTGGAGATCAAGTTCGCTCGTAAATATACCTAGAACCCAAAGTGTTACACTTCTGTGCTATGTGCCATTGTTGTTGAGAAAACTTCTATATCGTTTTGCCTTCTTCAAGTAGTTGGAATACTTTTACAGAGAAAACTGTGCAGCAGGGAATACCGCGAAATCTTTTGACCGTTTTAACAGGGTTGGGAAAAATTTCGCCTCCGCTAAGTTGGAAGTAGACAAAAGGTCTTTTACCCCCAAGTCTGTGATTTTGTTTCTTTCCTTTTTATTTCTCTTCTTTCCTTCGCTGAAATATATTTGACGGATCGACGGGGTGGTCGCAGGTCAAAGTCAAAAGCCTCTAACTCCCCTAACAAACGACGTGATTCGTCTGTATCTAAACCTTCAGTGAGAAAATCCTACTGTAGTTTAGCCTCGTTCACTACGGGTCCCAATTCCCCTTGACTGCTATAAAATTTAGTTAAACCCGGTGAAAAGGTTCTCGTGTTACTACGACACCGAATGGATCAGGGCAGAAGTAGAGATAGACCCGAAGTCCTGGTGTCAGGGGATCCTACAACCCTGGGAGTCGTAAGACCCGAGCTTATATCGTTCAGCTTGAAATTTTCTTCACGCAAGACCTGCCCCGCACGAATAACACTAGGGTATTCGATAGTTTTGTTTATACGAGTAGTGAGTGAAACGACACTGAATATTGTCAAAAAATGACAATTCCTCAATTACCGAGTTGTTTCTAAGCGCTAGAATAATTATTTTTAATCTTTTACAAAATTCTAGTGACAAACGATGCAAACCAGACGCGCATGTATGCATAGTGAGCTTTTTTAGTGTAGGAAACCCGCGTTTTGTGATCTTTGCTAAATATCATCATGTGTCAATCCAAGATGGATGAAGAAAGTTTTTGAATAAAATGTCACATACATTAATTCAGCCTTTGTTCAGTACTTATATTCAAGGAAATGGGCACGTTTATCGAGTGCGGAACCTTTGTTCGTGACATTTTTATTTTTGACAACAGGATCAAGGAGGGCCCTATATTTAAAAAATTATTATAGAGTCCCTTCAAAGGGACTCTATAAACTTCATAGGGACTTTGTACAAACGCAATAATTATAATTCCGATTGGCTTTATTTGTATTTTTTTTTTCCTACGTCAGCAATTTGAAGTATGCAAAAGTTCGCGACTGAATGATATAGCTCGCTGTTATAAAAACTCGTGCAATTAATTTGATGAATTTTTCGAACGGATAATTTGCGCGATAATTATTATACCCTTGGTTCCCATTAAGATGATAATAATCCTTCAATTCCTAAATCCAAATATTTTTCAGTTTTATTTTTCTAATTTTGACAACGTTTATCTTATATATAGTTGATTTTTTTAAATATTTGTGCGCATTGTGTAAATCGCGTGGAAAATATCGTCGTGGGTTGAGGTTTACCCTTTGCCCAGGGTTCGCCATCATAAATGGTTACCGCAGAATGCTAGTATTGGAATATTATGCAAAGCGCGCCACTTCTCTTTAAGCCGTTCCTCGCATTAGCATACCTACACGAGTTTCACCTCGGTCCAAACAGTGTTTTAAAAAATTTAAAAAAAGGTATAAGAGAGGCGAGGCGAGGTGCTCCTACCTGTTTTTATCTACCATCCAGATCCGAGACAACCCGGGATGTTGAACTAGTTCGTACAACGTATAAGATAGGTGAAACGTTTTCATCCCTTATACCTTAGAGATATAAAAAGAACTGCGTGAAAGCCCCGAGCTACAGACACAGACTAAATGTAATATCACGGATGTCACTGATCGTTATCGATTCCCAAAAATAATTTATACCTCACTGTGCGGATGATTGCTCTGCAGCTATATATAGAAAAAAGAAATATATATATATACAGGGAGGAAGAGGTTAAGGAAGAGATCTGGATCGGTGAATTCGGTAGCAGAAAATGGAGAGTTCAGCCCTAGGCTTCAGTAAGATGACTGAAATTTAATTCCACAAATTAGGTGCTTGAGCTCCGAGAAGATTGGCAAATATTATACCGGACGTAGATAAACACGGCATTGGTATTGGTACAAGAACCGTATAAATTTGTTGAAGAAATTTCCGCGATATCTGAAAAATCGTTGTAGAAAAAAAAAAAAAATTGTAAAAATAATTAATATCGGACTCCAAGGGTGTAAACTGTGAAATGACCTGCAGCCTACACTACAGACAGTTTAGTAGCGTATAAACAAGAAGACGAAGAGTCAAGTCCACCTCTTTCCTCTCAAGGATGCTTTACTGACAGTCTGACGATGTGCTGCAATATGACTGGAGTTTGACTCTCCAGTAGTCTTCAAGTGCCTAACTGAGTTCAGCTCCATTGATAATTTTATTTAATAAGAAGCAATTTCCTGGTTTTTTTCTTCTTTTCTTTTCTTTATTACTCTACAGAAGTTGCTCGAAGTGAGTCAATGGAGTGGATCGAGGAGGAGCGATTGAAAATACTTGAATACCAAGAATATTGAAGAAGAAGCCCGTTCAGGCCCTCGGTGTTAAATAAGCGTGTAACAAAATCGATTTCGCAGTAAACATCTGACAGCCTTTTTTATGCCACTTTTTGTTAGCTATATGTATTTCAAGTTATTTGGGCTTCATCAGATAAATTATAGCCACTACACATCGATGTGATGTCAGAGTAAATAAGAAAACAAGCTGTAGGTAGGTGTATCGATAAATGACAGGCTCAAATCACCCTACTAAGTCATTCACATGCATGAGTGAAAAAGAGAATTTCGAATGCTGAAACAGAAGAGAAAAAAAAAAAAAAAATTTAATATCGATTACCGTTGGAAAATATAGACTCGTGTAATTGGGAACAAGAAGTAACGCAATGTGATCTTGAAAATAATTGGAAACTCAATAGAAATATGTGTTGCGGAATTTCTGAAGTGAGTCCAGAGACCTCCCGAAGGAAGAGAAAGAAAGAGAGCGAAGAACCCTGCTGCAGTTAGAGAGTTGAGAAACAGACAGAAAGAAAGAAAAAGAACTTACAATGCGCCAGATAACTGAAGTGGAAAGAATTTTTCCGGCTCCATTTTGGCCCTTTTTCGACGGATGATGACGTTTCTTCCACATTTGGCTCCAGGCTCTTTCGCTAGCGGAAAGACGGTAACTTTATCATTTTTTTCACCAAGCCGAAAAAGTTACCCTCAAAGAACTCGTAGCTATACTGAAAGCCGGGGCTATTGTGTGATGAATTAACCAACTGGGTGAATTCCTTCACCAGTTGGCTGTACCTCGGTGAAATTCTGCGAAATTAACCAGTCCGTGAATACCCGATCCCTTCAGTCTTGAGATAAACTTCCTCAAACTCCAGAATTTTCCTTAAACTTTACTCCAGCGACCGATGAGCATTGAGCGGTCTCCGGGCCCCAAAACCCGGGAGTATAACAGGTGGTCACTGCCTTGCACTCTAATGAAATGTTGGAACCCTGCCAGCCCCGGATCTCAGTGTTTATTATTCGTCCTAATAGTTTTAGGAAAGGCTTTATTTCCCTGGCAAGTAAAATTGGCGTCTTAAATGTAAAGTTCGCCGGCTCGGCGCCCCTCCGATGACCAATGTAGACCCGTAGTAACTCGGTTTTATTCCAATCAGCGAACCTTATCAGACTTTTAGTCCCCAGCGGCGTTACGTAGGGTGAAAATACAGATGGGGTTGCGTTATGGGAATTGAAAACGAAATTGTTATACGCTACAAATCCGTATCGGCTATAGCTTTTACCGAGCTCTACCATGTTCTGTATAAACCTGCACATTATTGGAACGGATTTAGTTTTTAAACGCAGGCGTTGTTCGCGTGACAAGTGGACAAGTGGACAAGGAGACAGGCTCCTGAAGGAACGAGGCCTTCTGACCAAACACGATGAATAAAATAGCAAGCTTATTATTCGGGCGGGTTAGTCGCGCTGAACACGCCACATCGTAATCTAATTCTTTGTCACCTTTGGGCAAGCAGTGGACTTAGTGCGTGCATCAGCGAGATAGTGTCAACGGGGCAACGAAAATGGACGGTATTTCGTAATTGAATGAAACTGTAACTGTCGGAGTAATCTAGAGAGGTGGTCGTTCTCCCCGGATTACCAAGAAAACTTGATTGCAGAATCGGCCTTTACTGACCCGGTGCCTTTGGACGTTAAATTAATCAAAGATAAGGCTTCGTCTCTATTTTCGATCGCTGTTTAGTTACCACCGAAGAAAAGGACCTGCACCCGAGTATCTGAAAATCTGTCTTGTATCTTACATGCAGGGTCTCCTCTATTATCTGCTTTAATTAACCCAAATGTTTTAGCTGTGGTATAGAAATTACACGAATCTGATATCCGTTTAACAAGTAACGATGTACATCTTAAGATGTATGTATATCTTAATCAATTTGAAGATAAATGGATTTTGCGCTCTTGATGGCAGAAACCGTGGAGAAAATTCGATGCCATAATCAAAATTTGAGAATGTAAAGTGAGACGGTTGACTTTGAGTCTTTTGGCCAATTTGCATACGCTGTTTGCTGTATCTTGATCATGGCTTATTCTTGTATGGAAGACTAGCCTCTGTTCTGTTAAAGTTTTAATAACGTGTTTGCGACAAAAGGAGCATTAAGTGTATTTACCCAGTGCGAGTAAGGTGAGGCATTGTGTTTCTATACAGGGACAGGATGCTGCAAGGTTTGATTGTCCCGTTGACGTCGGATGAAAAGGGACCGTTTAATAAATCAGAGAGTTGCCAAACCAAACATTCGTTTTTCAACGGTAAATAACTAGAGGACAAAGAAGACCAAGGGTAGGAAAGTGTCGACAGGATTACGCAGACCTCCGGCGTATTTGAATGATAAAAAATTGAGGACTTCGTTCTGGCACGTGCATGTTATATATAAGAGGAAAACTGAAGAAGATGAAAAAAGGAAGCGAAGGCAAAAGAAAAAGTAAACGAAAAAACGGTAAAGAAAAAATGCCTCGTAACGGGGAATCGAAGAAGAGGGATAAAAATAAATAAAAAATACAGTCTACAAGAAACCGGAAGAACACGGGACGCATCCGTTCCGAAGAGATAAAGGTAGATAAGGAATGAAAAAGAAAAAAATCCAGCCGGTTGCACGCGGTTCAACAATCGGAGGAAACAGAAAAAGAGAAAGAAAAAGAAAACGAATAATAAAAATGAAATGGAAATGAACCTAAAAAGATTTTAGAATACACAGTGTGTGTTGGAATAAGTAAATGCAGTCGACGTTGCAGATAACGAAAAAATTTAATTGAAAAAAAAAGAAAAGAAAAAAACAGCAAATTAAAAGCTCCATTTTATTCACTTATTAAAAGTCATGAAACTGACTATGACGATTTCATATACCAGCCTATATTGTTATGACTTGGCCAAATTCAATGCAGCGACTTGATAAGTTGAGAGGGCTCGATCTAGACGGATCAACGGCACACTTGGTGTCACCAATTTCCGTAGAATTTCGCGATCTATGAATGGTTGGAACAGCTATTCTCATCACGTCTCAGAGCTTTGTTGGCCGTTCGTGACGTGTGCAACGTGTGGCTGAAATATGGATTTCTATAGTCTAGTATTTCCCATCACGTCTGAAAGAGCTGGGATTAAAAATTGCCCCGGAATATCTTTTATTCTGACTTCTTCTGACTTATCATCGTTTTTATTTTTATTATTATTACTCTTCTCAGCGTCTCGTTGAAATTTGCATTTCTTGGTTGCACCCTTCGGCTACTCGGGTGTCGAAGAAAGTACAAATATAGTTATTCCATTACTAATTACATCCTGCACAGACGGTTCAAGTATACGACTATGTTTGCCTAGTGCAAATGTCATCGATTAAGCTTTAATTAAACTCTCCACATTTTTCACTCCAGTTTAAATAACTGCTATATTCATATGGGTATGGAAAACTAATAATTTTTAGTTGACTTTATTCTTCTTCTTCTTATTATTAAAAACGATCCCCGTAAAAATGTAGAACGTCCATTTCAGAGTGAAAAATGAATCTTAATATAAGAGGAAAACCCGCAGAACCCCAACATCCCAATTATTCCATACTTTCTTTGCGATTTATGATAACCCTCGAATATTTCAACTTTGAAAAATTACTCAGGCTTGCGAAAATTCATTTTCCGGATTTTAATACTGCATCGAAATACTTCTAGTGTTCTAAACTGATTGCAACAGAACCACGAGCTTTTTTTCCTCTTTTCATGAAAATAAGTACAACTCTACGCAACTATCTAGCCGTTTATGTCCATAGTATTACGATGTGATTGACCAAAGCTTCAGTGATCTTCTGCTGATGGATAGCTCCTGCCTGAATATATCCCAAATTAATTGCTGAAGTTCCGTTCACCGTGGTAGGTATCTCGTCTGCCCTTTGTGGCTAACTGTTGCTTCGGAAGCCCCGAAGCAATACCACTCTTACCACTTATCTTAATTGCTGTATATTCGGCTACAATTTCACCATACAATCAATTAATCTGTGTTACCATTTAAAGAAAATCCAATTTTGCGGTCAAAATGTTTAATGTCAGTGAAGGTATCTACCCATGAAAAATGAAAATGAAAATGTAAAAAAAATTCGTTCGAAGGTGTTGAAGCAATAAATTTGAGGAGTCGTTGTATCTATATTATGAACTTTGAGGTGAAACGGTCGACGAGTGGTTTTGACTGAAACGCGGTAGTTTTACTTGAAAAATAGAACAGATGTGCAACGATTACCATTGTTCATTCGCCTAGGAACAAAACGTTGAAACTTGACGACTACGGGTGAACGAAAACAGCTCTTTTGTCTTTGTATTACAAAGGCAGTGTATTATTAGAATTGGCTAATAACTTTCAAGTTGAAAAAAATGTCTGCTGAACTTCAGCCACAGCTGACGGTCTGGCTTTATACAGACCTATACTACTTGACACAATTTTACCACGCTTGACGGTTCGCAGCGTTGGTTCTACTTGCTCAAATATTTCCCAACCAAATTTCCCTGGGGCCTATGGCCGATCTCTGCCTTCTCTAGACCTTAGAGCTTTTCTAATGTTTAACTCTCCTGGCAACTGTACAGGGTACAAAATGTTTATTTGCAGTTGACATCAAAGTAGGAAAATCAGGGATAGTTTGATTCATGTATACCTATGAACCCGAATAGTGGATCATGAATACTGTTCAATCTGCCCATGGATATTCTCGACTTTACGTCAGGGGCGAAAAAAGTCACGAAGTAAAATTTATACGGTGTTTCATTTTTCCTCTTCCGACTGAATTATGAAAAGAAGTTGCAAAATTCTTTGACTCAACTGGAATATCCCAGTTCGTACTGTAAGATAAGAATAATGTGAAATTAGAGACGGTGAAGCGCAGTTGAATTGAGACGGACAAAACCCCCATATACATTTGCCGTGCGTCACGATCTTCCCTCGTTGAATGGTATACGCAGTCAAATTTCCCTGGGGTCTAAGCGACGAACCAGTCCCCTCAGGTGGTGTTTTTTTTTCTAATTTCTAATCAACCCCGAGGCTTAGTCGAGCTGAGATATTTCCATAAACCGGTGAGAACCGGGCTTTCAGGAAACACGGAGATAATTTATTTTATCAGGATATGGAAATAGGAGGGGGTGAAACTAACGTACGAAAATCTGCATCCAGCTGTTGTCCATTTCACGCAATTTCGTCATACAGGTAGAGAAATCCTTTTGGCTTATCTAAGCTCGGGGCTGTAGAGGCTGAAATTATTTGTTCGGGTATCAGGTGAATCCCTTTGTATGTTAAAGCAGGTGCGCTGCAGGGGTGGAATGTGGATACATAAAACGAGGTTTAATTTAGCGTTTGAGCTTTTTATTCCTCGCTGGCGGTTGGTCTAGAGTCTAGACCATCTAAACTGTATACGGCAATGAAAGTATAACGACTAGAGTTTCGTGTAGGTATGATATAAACTCTTTAAAGCCATCTGGTAGTATAATATTTCGGGATTTTATCCTAACTGCTGCATGCGCCATAGTAACTCGATCTAAAAGTAGAAAATGAAGATTGAGAATTTTTAGTGAACCGAGGGGATTTCGTTGCTTGCATACGTAGTAACGGTGAATATATTACATCGTTATAAGTTCCTCCTTTTTCTTATAAATTGAATTTAACTACCCACCCCGTACCCTGTCTGGTAAAGGCAAGGGGGAAGGGCCCCGTAAACGGGTATAGAAAATATTTTAACTTGACGTCGTTTAAATATTTGTGAACTTTTCCAGCCCGTTCTGAGCTCAAAAGTTCCATCAAGTTTCTAACTTCTTGTCAAACTCCACGGATAAGGATAAATCCTCAAAAACCATGGGTTGATATTTTGACTTAAGGCCGGGGGCTTATCCTACTTGATAATTCAACCCTAGCTTATTATGAAGCATATAGTTTCCCCTGCCCCTGGTACTACAAAGAGAAACATGGGGTAAACCGAATCTCTGTTACACTCAAAATCCCGTTGATTCAATGAGACTAAAATTTGAGCAAACAACGAAACGAAATCAGTTTAGCACCCCAAAGATGGAAAATTTTCGACATGTTAATTAGAGTAGAAAACAATGAAAATGCAGTCATGTGTAGGTACATACTTAGACGCGTAAATAAATTACAACTACGCCGTTAGCCAACCAAAGTCGGTTTTAAAATTGGTTTAACTGGACTCAGTTATAAACGCTTTGGGTTATACGTACCTCTAACCACCGGTATCAACTTCGGTCATATTTTGGCTTGAGACTGAGTGGATGAATTTATGGCAGAAAAATGAATTCAAATCTTTATTAGCTTGTTTAAGTTTTCACCGTCGTCTCTGGAGGTCGTAAAAAAATTATACCTTTATACCACCCTACTGCGATCGATCCTGGTTGGGACACCTGCCAGAAACCGCACGCCATTAGGCTACGGTTACTTTCAAATTATTCATCACTTATCACGAACCACCTTTTATAAGTATGGCCATAACAACATTTCTCGTAGACGAAAAGTTTCGGTATAATATTGGGTCAATTTTAACCCTCTCTTTACTTTTACACCCCACCCTGCTATTGTGTGCTTTTCGATTCAACACGATATAGCATTCATCGTCAAATTGTAGTCATATTCCGTGGTGGAAAAAAGAAAAAAAAATTTGAATAAAGATAAGTGAATAACTGAGGTAATTATTTATACATCAAGAGAGAAGTAATGAAAAACTCAGAAAAATCACCGAAAATTATGATATTGTTAATTTTACTCTCTTCTATTATGGCTTTCACTTCTTTTAGCGAAGTAAAAGGCTTCGAACGGGGATAAAATTTGTGAAAATTTCGATCGAAATAATCAAAAACTGAATCCATAAGGGCCGAAAGTGAAGCTGATGTTCGCTGATGTTAGATCGTCTAACGTGGTTAGGGGTGCTTGCACAGGGGTGAAATGGGAAATATTTTGCATTAGGGTATAGTATGTACAGCGATATAACCGAACCGAACCGAATTTCGCGACGAGATGATGGGATATATTTTCAGTTCATTTCTTGTTCAAATTTGACAGAAACAACCTCCGAAAAATTTGAGCAGAATAAGACAAGTCTTAGATATCTCAAGTCTCGGTATAAAATCCGTCGCTATATTCTTATCGAATGATTAATGTAATTGCTGAGATAATAAATCTCCGCTAATTCTGAAATTTATTTTCAAATAAATTCTTTCCGTGAACAGAAACAGAGAGCATTGCTCCATTGGATAGATAACAGCTTTCGCGTCTGTCCCATGATGTGTTTTATGCTTTTTAATATAACGAAGAGGTGGAATTTAAGGACATTCAGATCATGGATTCTGCATAGACGAATAAACTAGAATACGTGGAAGGGCGTGTGCGAGAAACTTCTGTTTTTTTTTTATCAAATAAATTCGAAAGAAAGCTAGAGAAGGTACTGTACCTTCGGTACTAGATATTGTATGCTTCGCATGCGATTTAAGAGCGAATCTAAGAGGGCGTGCACGTGTCAGTCGTAACCTTTCCCACGACAAGTGCTCGAGGTTACGCTACTACGTTTTGTGCCCATTTAGCGTATATATATGTTGCAGGGGAGTTTCATGCATGTCGTTGCAATAAATTTGGAGCTTTTCATATTCCGTGGCAGCTAACTTCCGCTTGGAGATTGACAAATTTCGTGGAAACGTAGAGGTAATTCAAGGCATTTCAAATTCTCTCTGATTCATGTTCATTTTTATAAAATATTATACTGCGTCAGATGATCCGATAAGATTTATCGGTATAAGTTGACTTTCCAGAGTATAAGGTACGAAGAATACAGAAGTGCTGCTTATTTATTTAAGAAAAATCTCAGGCATCCCAAACGTATTTTTTATTTCTCCTTATAGCTGCAAGGGTTCAAACTCAACGAACGATCACCTGCTTTTTTATTAATCTCAAATATATATACATGTATATAATGGATCAATGAAATTTTCAAAAAATAGTCCGAAAAGTATATCAGAATAATGCTACTCAAGTTCATACATACTTGTACTACATATTTATTTATCGCAGAGAACATGAATCGAGAAAGGAGACATACCGATCGTTGTAAGTTCGTGAGCGCAATCGAAGGTGTTTCACGTTGTACTCTATATCGATACCTCCGCGGAATAACCGGCTATCTCAGAAGTTGCTTGAAAAAGCAGCTATCTCAGATTTTGCTTGAAAAAGCGGCTATCTCAGATTTTGCTCGAAAAAGCGGCTATCTTCAAATCATGCTAGCGAAATTTTGCGTCAAAAACGTAAAATTATGATTCAAAAGCTGAAAAAACAGGTTGGAGCAAAAGCCCAGACATTATAATGTCTGCTCCAACCTGTTTTTTCAGCTTTTGAATCATAATTTTACGTTTTTGACGCAAAATTTCGCTAGCATGATTTGAAGATAGCCGCTTTTTCGAGCAAAATCTGAGATAGCCGCTTTTTCAAGCAAAATCTGAGATAGCTGCTTTTTCAAGCAACTTCTGAGATAGCCGGTTATTCCGCGGAGGTATCGATATAGACAATGGGTAATTACACAACGGCCTACAATCGCGGATAATTAGAATTGATCGGATTGAAATCGGCTCACGGGGATAACATGTGTGTTACTGCAGTTGCATCAAGAATTAGAATCGATGTGGTCGTAGTTTAGAGTGAGCATAGAAACGAGAATCTGTTACCTTAAGTGCAGACGCGCCCTGGTAATCGATAGTTATTGAGTTCAATAGCTATTCAACCATATTCACAAATGCTCCGCAACCGACTTAATTACCATCTAGACCGAACGCAGAGGTAGTATAATTGGATTAATCATTGAAATCTGAAAATACGAAGTTTAATGGCCTGCTTTCGAATTATAGAAATAGTCTCTATGACCCAGTAATAGTTAACTTTCATTGAAAACGTGTGAAGAAAATTGAAAAAAAATCAGCTTGATGATGATTAGATAGGTTTTCGATTGAAGAAACGAACTAATTGGTAATTACTAATTACAAATAAGTTATAGGGACGATGTCATGAGAATCTGTCGGTTACACGCTGTCGAACTATTTCAAGATATTCATATTCAGGATCAGCATAAAAAGTGTGGCTGTAGCTTATTGGATTTATATATATATATATATATATATAATTCATCAGCAATGCGGAGGTGTATTTTATGCTCGCATTTGGAATATGAATATAAAAATTCGCCGTTTCATATATAGATCCGTAAAAAGTCGACTGATCAAAATAATTCTCCGATTTCTTCGCGAACTGCGTTTCTCGAAAATGTGTAAAATTTACACACCCGTGTTGCAGACGAAAAATGAATACTAGGAGTGTTATTCAAATATCGGAATAAAGCTCTTGGTAGAGGAAATAAAATGCCAAGTATCGAAAAGCACGATTGCAGAATCGGGAATTTTCAGACTTTGCGTGAAAGAAGAAAAAGAAGAAAAAAATACGGAATATAACGTACGCGGGAGGATTCCAGCACTTGATTACAAGACCTTAAACTACGATCGTAAACGACGCTCTTTAATCGAGAAAAAATCGATTGATGGAAAGAAAAGAGAAGAACTGAAAATCTACAATCTTGCGTCGTAGTACAGTACCTTAACGATCGACGAGACAGATTACAGGGGATTGTATGGGACAGAGAATTGCACGTTTGAGCAACGTTGATCATTAAACCCGTCGCCTGGTATACTTCTAAGGGATCATTTCCTCCGTGCTTACCTGTAGTCGCTGGGAAGAAAAAACTGTAACCAACACGAAGCGGGAGCAAAGAAAGAAAAAAAAAAATAAAGAAAAAAAAGCCAGGCCAGCGTTAAAGCAACCCTCTAACAATATAAAAAGATCCGCTAGACACATCAGCCACGAAATAGGCCAGAAACTTCCAAGCCAGTATCAGAAATTGAAAATAATTTACTAAAAATTTTCCTCATCTATCTCATCGTCATACCCAACGATGTCAACTGCGAAGATGGACCACCTGGGTCCAAATTTTTCCATTTGGTCTTTTCTATCTCCAAACGTGAACCCAGCGTACGCAATTCCTCAGTTTCGACGTCCCCTTTTAGAATAGAAATTGTACTGAAAATTTAACATGGTTTTTCGATAAATTATGGGACAGTGCTACTGCTGGTATACATTTTTATGCAACGAAAAAGTTTCGCAAGATGGAGCACACCTTCGAGGTCAAAAGATGGACTAAGATGTACGGCTTGACGGAGAATACTTCCCGCGAGTTGAATTGAAATTTAGAAACTAGTAGCTATGGTTTGAAATTTTTAAACTAGACCGAATTCTTTCGGATTTCACAATCTTTCATCGACTATAGGTGTATTGAGAAATCTGGTGGTCCAGCCTTTGGCACAGATCCGCATCTTCGTCGATTATATCCCTTTATCCCTTTATCCGTGTATAGAATATTTTTTCCCTATCGGAATATACCTCTTTACTCCAGAATACGATCGAAGGAGTTTGATGTAAAGCTAGGGCGAGCCAATGGGGTGACGGGTCACGTTCCCGGTGTCGGAACGTCGGGGTCAAGCGAGACGCCACCGTCACAAAACCTTTGGTGACGCACGACGTACCTGTAGCCGTCCCCTTTGCCGTTTCTCCAGTAAGACAAACGGGCACATAGGTATATACACATATAAGGGATAGGGTGATCCTTAATTCGATAATTTTAGAATTTCAATGCTCCCATAGGCCGGGACGTCTTCAAATATATGAAAAGAAACTCAGCCGAAACCCCGGGTTCCTATTTCAATTCTAAGTATGCAACTAATTCTTTTCTTCCCAATGTCGTACAGCTCGAAAAATCTCAAACTTCGTACACTCCTTACCTGTAATAGTAGGTATTTCATCAAAATTCGACAGATTTTCAACGATACAATTTTCTCATCTCCAAATTGTGATAAATAAAATCTTGTCGTTAAAGATCTGTAAAATTTTCACGAATACCTTCTTCTGTAGGTAAAAAGTGTGCAGAGTTTCAGATTATTTGAAGCAGTAATGCGAAAGGAAGTAAAAAATAGCCCCGAAGTACTAAAAATCGAGTGATATTTAAATGGGGAAGTTCGAAGGCTTTGGAGCAGTACCTACTTCAAACTGAGATAGGATCCTGGGGTCTTGCCCACATTTTTTTGAATATATTTGAAGACGTCCTGACCTACAGGAGTATTGAATTTAGAATATGACCGAATTAAGGACCATACCCTATCCTTTTATATATACAGAAATCGCTCACGCGTATGTAAATACACGTACCAAAGACGCGTGCACCCATACGTCAAAAAAGCTCTTTTGTATCTCCCATCGCTCTTATTTCGTCCGTATACAGGTATAAAGATAATGAGAAAGTGGGAAACGGAGAAATGCGAACCGCACATCGCACGACTCGAGTAATTCGATAACATAGTGTGTGTTCCTCTGAAATTAGTGTCGTCCTATTAGTACAGAGCGGGAATTGAGTTCCGAATTTTATCTGCGAGTCAAAATAGAATTCGGAGGAAAGCTTGGCGTTTTTTCTTTAGCTGAAGAATACGTAGTTAAAGTATTACAGAGATTCATTTATTTATACCCGGTTATTTATTAACAGTAATAATATAGGTACGTGTTCCGAATGGATAGAGGAAACAAATGGCTGTATAACAACAAGAACGAAAGAAGGATGAAGAAGTGAGAAGAAAGAATAAAGAAGAAAGAAGAAAGAGGGAAGAAGAAGAATAAGAAGTATAAAAGGAAAAGAAATGAAAGCTCAATCAATAATACCCTAAAGATGGATCGTTCTTGGTAGAAAAATTTAAACTTTTTGTTTTCTCACACAGTTCGGGACATTAATCATGAAAGCAGAAAGCTTCCGAGTAAGAAAAGAAGAGGATTTTATTTTCACACCAGATTTCGTGTCACAGGTAGTCGAAAGTTTGATAGTTTTAGTCTAGTGCACGAATCCTTCGGCGTTAATCCTCAAAAAAGGATGATAAAAAAGCTTCACTCTTGGAATATTATTCAAGGATATAAATACAGACGAGGTGATAGCGAAAGGAGCTTTCGCTGGTTGTTCGCGGGATGGGAAAAGCGTTGTACATACTCGTTGATTTATCACCTTGATTTACTATGTGCGTATATGGTAGTAAACGAGTGCAGCGAACATTGCAGTTTATCGATATTCACTCATTCAAATCGTTTCTCACTTCGTTAATAAAAACTTTTTTTGATTTTTTTTTTTTTTTACGGATTCTGAACAGCGAACGGTGGTGAGACTGCTTTATTAACAGAAAAAGAGGATTCTTTCCATCGTATTTCCGTTCTATACATCCTCCAAGGGATTCTCCCTTTTACTACCCAATAAACTTTACGTTTCCCTATATTTTACACCCCGGAAATTCCATCCCAGGAACTCCCTACACATATTTCGCTACCAAGTTTTTACCTCAAAGTATCTACCCCCGCACTTATTTCAATGTTATCCTACACAGCAACACCTCGTTGAGATTACACATATTCCTATCCTGTTATTTTTAGAATCCTTCTTTCTTCTCACTTACATCACAAACTCTTAGATAAAATATTTAGGTAAAATGTTTTTCACGTAGCACTGATCGTTACTTGGAAATATTCTGCATTTGAAATTCAAATTCTGCATTTGTAGATCTCGTTCCCCTGTTCTACTTGTTAGATAATTCGAAATATCATTACATTCTCAAGCCCCTTTGCACCAAATAAAGAAGAGAGAAAGAGAGAGAAAAAAAACTATTTTTCTACCCGTTTCAAAACCACCCTACAATCGATTGATCCCCATGTTTTCGTTACCGTAAAGCTTGCTCTGCGGGTAGACCGCGGCGATCATTAACAAATCAGCTGCTGCATAGATATCACTGATGTTATTCCAGTTATAATTGCTAAAAACGGGTGAAAGAAAATTGCAAAAAGAGAAAAATAAAAAAAGAAGAAGACGAAAAAGAAAAAAAATTAGACGACTAGGTGTTATAATTTCGCAACGATTTTCGTCCAATTTTCCTTTCCCGTCTGGATTTCATTCTGGCAAATCTTCGGCGATGTAGGTATTTGTTGCCAAGCAACCCAGCAGGACTTGAGGATTAAATATAGGATGCTGGATCCGCTCTCCACTCTCCGCTCTTGGTTTATTCTTAAGTTTAGCTTCGGGGCACAGAAAACACTCGGACCTAGTGGCAATCGGGAAGCTTGAAAGCCGGTAGGTATAAGGTATTGAGGTATGAGTTACAGCAGCATTTGGCCGCAGTTTGATAAAGAACAAAATAAAACAAACGTTATTCGGCTGGTGTTCTATTCACTTGCAGAGAATTCCGGGTTGAAAAAACACTGCGAAAATTACTGCTCACATATCTCGGAGCCAAGAACCATAGTCAGAGATCACCTGCAGCTGGATAAACAGCTGGGGCCAGAATCCACTATGTGGCAGTGCGTTTCTCATCATTCGTCTGAATTCATAGAATAATTGGATTATAACTCCACCGATTCATTGTCGTTGTATAATATTATTATAAGATTGGATTCTACCAGGTGAATCACTGAATCCAATTTATTATTTTATCGGATAGAAAATAGCAATTTTGTTTTCTTATTTCGTTTTATCTCTGATATAGGTATCAAGCGGCGTTTTTATTGGATTATGAATACCGTCTCGCCTTTACGTTTCTTCCTATTTTCAACGCGCTAAATACTTATAAAATTTATGGATCGAGCTGTTATCGCGGTAGCCTCGATACGTTCCTAATGCACAAGTGTATAAGGTACCTGGAGGAAAGAGCCCCGTGCACTATAAGCTGCGTGCAGAAACCATTTAAGAGAACGTATCAGTATTCTAAATCAGTATACCTATAGCCTAACTGTGACCTCGAAACTTTGCGAAACCAACAATTTTCCTAGACCGATTTTACAGCCGTTTTTAACCAGTCATTTCTCAGCGCACTTCAAATTTTCTTAGAATATGTTCTTATAATGACGCGGACGGGAGCCGGAAAGACGTTTTTCTACACAAGTTGTAACATTTGTTTTTTTTTTTTCGATTTCTGTTTCAGGTACGGATAAAAAATCCAGATCAAAGGCCTAGACTGCATGCGAAAGGCGAATTTTTAATCAAAAAAGAAAAAAGAGAAAGAGAGAGAGAAAAAAAAAACACAATCGTTGAAATCTATGTAGTAAGTATGTATTCTATCTTCAGAAATATTCATATAAACGATCGAATAAAAATGGCACGAAACAGGATTTAGAGACAGCGTCTGCTCGCGTAAAAATCGTCGAATAGAATTCGATTAATTCGATTAAATTTACGACCCCTTGGGTAAGATTCGGATGGTATATCCAAAATGGGTATCGCGTTGCGTGTTTAGAGCGGAGGTTTGCGGTCCTGCAAGTTGCAATATCGATTTCGATCTGTCACGAGATGGTCTAGGTGCGTGGTTAATTGCCGTTAATACCAGCTCTGCGTTTTGCGGGCAACGATGCATCAATTTCATTACGCATTAGCCAGACGCACGTAATGTACACGTGTGTGGGGTAGGTATGGCGTATGTCTATCTGATTAATGTTATACGCACGTAGAGCGCAGAAACAGCGAGTAAAGGATACAGACAAACTTTTTTCCGTCTATTTCTTCCCGTCGATTTTCTCCTCCGGAAGTTCGTAATCCTGCGAAGATATCCCGAGTTTGTAAAAAAGGAAAGAAAAGAAAAAAACTAAACCAGGGGATGAAGCCTCGACCTAAATAAACGACGGCGACTGCAGGACCGAGGAGTCTAGGTCAGGTAATCGATCTTCTATGTACGAGATTCTACGATCTCGCGATATATAGAATCGGTCCGAATCTCCCACGGGATACCGTAGAACTTTATCTCGTCTAGATGCGTCACACTGCTTCCGGCGAGACATGTGGCTAAATTGAAAGCTATGAGACTAAATGATTGGTCTATTGGCGGGATTCAATCCTGAATGAACCCTCGCGAAAACAGGATTTGTAACCGAGAAAAAAATCGTATGGTCCGTGAGATTTTTCCCCAAAAATCGAGGCCTCTTATTACGTTGCTACAGCTACGTCTCAATGTTTTTCGAGTTAATTAAAAATCAGCTCGAGTACATCCGCGCTTCCTTTCGATTCCACATCTGAATCCGCCTGAATGAAGTAATAATTAATAATACACGCCGTTGATGAATGACTATGGCTGTAATAAGGACTTAATGCGTCTTATTCAAGGCACAATTCCGAAGCAGTTCATGAATAGGTACAGTTTCTCCCAGAGCTGCAATAGAGCATAATTTACCCTGCAGAGATATAATATACAGATGTCCGTAATAACTAAGTTCTCGAAAGTGCATCAAGCCGAGATTGCCAGAGATTGGGTTATTCTCAGCAAGCTTATAACAGCCGGTAAATCTGTGGCCCATTTTCTTCCCACTACTTAGGCCAATTGAGTTTCCCTATTTTCAGTCTCTACACGAAAACTTGTATAAACTATAGTAAATGGCACAAAGCGGTTTAAGGGAAGATAACGAACGCCATCTCGAAAGTAGGGAACACATACGAAAATTTCACCTCTATTTACATACCTATACTCTCATAGATGCGGATTTACTTACGTGCGTGAGAGTATGGGGTAAAGTAAAGCTCTCTATTGCCAAGGAACATACAAACATGTCTAGAACAATATTTGCGAACATGGATTGCTCGGCGCTACATGTACTCGTATATGTACTTTACCTTGGTACATTGCGTGTCTAATGTTATCTTGTTTCAGAGGTACAAGGTGTATAAACCGCTATGGACTTCATAAATCTCTTCTACGTATAACATCCGAGTCTTCTCTTGTACCAGTATCGCGCATGGAGAGACTAAGAATGAAATATAAAGTCCGGTTCAGAGGACGATTTGAAACCCTGGCATTCGGATTTTTGGAGAAAAATATACATGTCCGACCGGGCTTTATTATACTTACCGAGATATTCTCGTCCCCTAGACATCGTGCGAGAATAGCATCCGAAAGCTCGCCCGAGACCCTTATCTGATACTTTAGTTTGAATAAATGTATACGAACGAATGAATTCAAGTTTATTTATTTATTTATTTATTTATTTATCATTCTTGTTTAGATCTTATGCACCGGTTCTGAGATTCGGGAGAAGAGATCTCGCAAATTTATGTTTTAAACAGTTTCAGATATCAGAGGATGAAAAATGACAGCGATAAAACTACCTCGTATTAGGGCGATGTTATACACGCGAATATTTGTAATATACGTACACATATATATAAATATACTAGGTATATATTATATTATATATGTATATGACGTAGGCGTGAAATTCGTGCTACCGATGTAAATTTGTATACGATAAAAATTATGGCTCGCATTTTTCTTCCAGCTACTATACGGGTATGCGAGCTTCCTGGAAATTAGGTGTTTTTTTTATCAGCACAGAGTGCCGAAATGACGCGATAGTTACACCCCTCCCTAACGGTTTATGCGAATTTGCGATTCTATACCTTTCATAATTAATAACCTTTTTGTTAATTAACGGGAAGCTCTTGCACGCGGCTATTTCACGCTTCCGCACGTTTACAGCATGCTCATTAAAAGAGAGTTAATTATTGCACGCGGGAGTAATATATAGGTGCGGACAAGAAATTGATTCGAAGAAATTTACCTAGTGCAAGAAAATTTTTTATATGCACTCAAAAGCTCGTCTGTTATATTTCCCGAAAATTTTTGGCTCAATATATTCTCTTTGAAAGTTGTAAAATTTTTCGCGTTTCACTCCCGTGAAAATTATCGCTATAAACTGTCCGTTGCAGAGGTGCTTTATCCAGGAAATTCTGCATTATATATTACAGGGTGCGAAAGCCCTGCAGCCGAACCACGGTAATCAAAATAAATTTATCAAACAGAGCAACGCATTAATGTTTCTATGCCATAGCCGGGCAGAATTAATTACACCAAATACGTCAGAACATGATTGGCGAGATATTTTTTTCAACTCCTTTTCTCGCTGCAGCTGAGTCGATTTTTCTTCAAATTTTCAATCATTTTTTATATTTCCGCAGCTGCTATCAGACTCGCTATTCGTCAAATTTATATTCACATGTAAATCACCGAATAGGGAGTTCTAGTTCCGAAGAAAAATTTAAATAAATAATGGCAGGCAAAATTTTTGCCATTTTTTTTTTCATCTGCAGAGTCGATTTTCGATCATCTCCAGGGTGCCGTTGTTGCGATTCTTTTTGAAAAAATGAGCAATGGCTGTCGTTTGTCACTTAAAAAGTCGAATGCTGTTCGCGGATCTCTTGAAGAGAAAGAAAAAATAAATTTTTACAACCACGAAGCCTGAAAGCCTCGCACTTCGCAGAGCATGATCGATGATAGAAATTAACTAGACCGCGTGATTTTCGGAATATGTGATACCTTTCCTATAGAAATACCTCGGCGTTTTATACGTATGTACCTGCAGCCATGTACATTCGCAAACTTTTTATTATACCTTTTAGCGAGGTTAATGCACGATAAACTGTTCAGGTTAAAATTTATCGTACGCACGCTTGCAGAGAACGTTTATTATTCTAAGGACTTAATTGCCTTTATCTACCGAAGCGAGTTTGATAGGATCGCCATTTTAAACTGAGAAATTTACGCCGGTATACGAGGCAGCCTGCGATAAAGCTTGTTTTCACTGCATGAAATATTAACATCGTCATAACGGTGGCTTTTATTTATTCATTATTTATTTATGTATTTATTCATTAATTAATTAAATCCCTCGCCCAATTCTTATCATTTTGCCAATGCCGCGTGCCCGTGAACTGTAATTGTAATGATCAGTTCCTTATCCGCGAAAGGACCAAAATTAACTTGAACGGAACCGAGGAAAGAATGGTGCAATTACTTCCTCTCGATGACAGCTAAATTGTCTAAAACGATTATAATTACGGCGAAACACGTCGTCGTTGATTAAGGCAATTAAGAGCATCTCCGGCTCTGTTAAAATACTCAGACGTGTGTGGCGTGCAAATAGCGTCGTAAAATCAGCGAGAAAAAATATATGGCTACACGGAGGTATAACAGGTGAAAGCGTCTAAAATATTCATGAATTATTTCATGTACCTACAGGTTGAAAATTTTCTCAACGATAGAATAATTAAAAATGGCCAAATTGAAAAACCGAGAACTCTGCAAGCGCTCGGAAATTCTGAGCGATAAATTTTCTCGCGGTAAAAATGTAAAATAATGAAAAAACGAGAAAACAACATAAAAAAATAATAGAAAAAAAAAAAATTCACGGCATATATACAAACAGAGAAAGTGAAACATGTAATTGTGGTTGTAATTACGATAACACAACAAAGCTCGTGTGGGTTTTTAATAATTGATCAAATTTTTCCCTCAGACTTTGGTAGAACGCCTTGTGTAATCAATAAATAATTAATATCATACCGTACGTGTAGGGCTGCAGAGCTTGTGTCTATAATTTATCTCGTGTAGTTATCTACGAACGTGACGTTTAGTGATGATAATCGCTTTGAGATAGGTATCGCGGTTTGCTATCCTGGCTCCGAAACTGGGGTTAATATCTAAATTCAGACATACCTGTTTAATCATCAATTATCATACACATATACGTGTGCTGATATAATGCTACGCGTCTCATAATTTTCACAATGATTGATTAGTTAGGTAAAGTAATTGATTTATTCAAGTCTCGATCAAACGCTGAAATTTTTTTTAAACGATAAGAGACGCTTTTTTCGTATTCATTTTCTGCTTCTCCTTCATCGCTCACTCGCCTAATTTTATTCCGATCGATTATTAATTGATATTTCTCCCCCACTAATTGACTGTGAAAATTTTATCGACGAAAGGCAAAGAGGATGAAAAAAAAATCGGAAAAAAAATCTTACGAAGATATTGTTTCCGATAGAATCGACGGACTATTAATTTGACCCACGAGATCGGGAGATGCGCTCGTAGAGATAAGACTTCGAATCTTAGGTAACTGGGGAAAAACAGACGTAGTTCATACCCATATGATTTAAAATCTGGGTTGCGTGCTGCTCTTGCTATTCAAGTTCTGTCGTTGATCTGGTAACCCTTGACGATGGGGTGGCGAAAGGGTGAAGGATGAAGGGATAATTTTCCACGTTGCAGTCTGAGTTATACCTAGGCGCGGCATATTTCACTGAGTTTTTGTCGTGCAGATAAAGATTAGAGAACAGGTCGAGAAACTGAACTGCATTTCATTACACCCTATGTTCATTAGAGGGTTGAACTGCAGCAGGATTCATGATTTCGTCATTCTCAACTCCAATATTCGCACAAGTTTCGGGAAAGGTTCGAACTCGCGATGTATTTATTATAGGTACCTACTATATTTATAATTCCAAGTCGTAGTGGTCAGATATTTGTGAAATTTGTTATATTCAGTATCGCGAGGGACGAGAAAAGAAAATTTGAATTGAGAATAATCGAGAGAAAGATAAATGTAATAACTAATAATAAACTGGCAACTCTACCCAACATATCTACCTGCGGGGGAACAATTTCATGAATTATTAAAAAGCTCCCAACGGTTTGACCGGCTTCAGTCGTTCTGACTGCCTCCTCCAGCTCTGTAACCCTGAAAAATGTTTTTCTTTTTCACGGTTCAAAAAGTGCGGCCATATTAAAAAGCCTCTGGTAATTAAGCTCCCAGTTAGACCTGGGACGTTATCATTAGCTTTTTAGAATGATAGATTGAGTTACAGTTTTCAAGAGGGAAATGGAATTATAATTGTAAAACTAGACAACCAACCATGACTATATTATGATACAACCCTCGTCGCGTTATTATAATTGATGTTGAAAATTTGTCTCATGTTTTAAAACATCGACTGAAGAGTTTTTTCACATTTTTTTTTTCTTTTTTCATATTTTCCCTTTTCTATATGGTATCTTTTTTCTTCTTTTGAAAAAAATTTATTCACTTATGTATATGTTTGTTTAGGAACGGACCTTTCATTTGGTTAATGCTTGGTGGGCGGAAAAATATTTTGTCAGACTTTATCCCAGGTATATAGGTGTACCCTATGTATACCTATACAGCGTATAATAACAATAAAAAAAAATAAACGAAATGAAAGATAAAAAAAAACATAAAAAAGCTCAGTGATATTCAAATAAAATACATAAAACATGTGTAATACTTACCATTATACATAATATATGAGGTGAGGATTTTTCGTTTTTTCATCTGCACAGCTTTTTCGAATGTTTGTTTTATCGTTCGGACAGTTTTATCACCGATTCGATTTTACGAGGGGTGGAAAATAATTATGATCCTAACGATCTGATAGACGCTTTCGGTAAATCGATAAGTCAAACCTCGTTATTAACAGTAATTTGCAAATATTTCGACACTTCCATCGCACACGTTGACCTAATTTTATTTAATAATGACCGTTTGATCGTCCAGCCCTCTACTTCGCACACAAATATCATACGAGTCACGATGTGCGGAATGTCCACTGTCACATTTCTTCGGACTTCGACCGACACATTTTTGATTAATAAATCATAACGAGGCCAAGCTTCTTGCGATTTTAGCCTCTAGCCAAGGGTTTAAATCTTCTGCTCAGGTTGAAATTCCAAAAGGTGAATAAGCCCCCTCTAATTTCAGTCGTATACAGAATCCGCGTATAGTATACCTCGCAGTAACACTTTTACCCAATTTGCTTTACCGTTTCGTTTTAATAGCAACGCCAGGAGCAGAATGACCGATGAAAATAATCCCTCCCTTGGATAATGGGGCGGTTAAATTAGGGAAATAAATTTCCATCGGATGTAACATTTGGAGATTGGTTTGAATCGAGGAAGAAAAAAAGAGAGGAGATAAATACAGCAATCCCATTTAATCTGTGATTAGGGATGAGCTTGTGTGGTTTTGTTTGAAAAAGAAGCACAAAAAAATCAGAAAAAATAAAAAAATATAACAGAAAAGAATCCCAACGAAGCTGGATTCTAATTTGTTAGGTAAACGGGGAATAAAAAGAAAACTAAATATTGTTGTAAAATCATAAACTTATAATTAAATAAAAGTAAAATAATAATAATGAATTGATAACCGTATCGTGTCTCGCCATGAGCCTGCTATGGGCCTTTTACATTATATATACGTTTCGCCTCTCTACTCGAATCGATCAATTAGATTGCTCTTGTATTTGCTGGACTGGATTCCCTTTAGACAAGCAGAACGTCACGTCCGCAAGCGTTATTTACTCATTCGCCTGAGTAGAATGGAAACGCAGAGTCTCGCAGGAATACACGTCGAGCTGCATATTGGAACTATTGAAACGGGACTTTTGATTTCTACCCCTATCCGGAATCCCATACGGACCCGGCCCTATATATTCAAATATGTCCTAGGCCTTTGCTTGTCTTTTATTAAAATTAATCTACCGAATCAGTTCATCCCGTCTTTTCATGGATACGTTTTTTCTTCACAGGGAATAGATTTTTGCGGTGTTTCACGACCAAGTCCTTCAATTTGACAAATTGCTTCGCGCTTAGGCTCGACACTCGTTTGTTCCCGAATTCGTTTGACTCGTTTTCCAATAGCAACAGTTTTCCCATCATTATTATAGCTTTTCTTTCTTCTCTTTTTCAATTTCGTCTTCCTCTTCTAATTCTCGTTTTCCCTCTTAAAATTTCATACCTCGTAGATGCGGCTGGGTATAATAAGATTTGCATTTGAATGCAGGTGCCCATACCTGCCCGTCTAGACCTAAGAAATGCATGCCCCTCATCCTGAATTATGATGATTTTAACGTAATTTCGTAATGCGGTAAAATAAAATAAAATTTATCAGCATAAATGGCTGCGCGGTTCCCAGGATGGAAGACTAGACGTGATGAGAATTTTTTCCAACAGAATAACCTTGGACATATTACATGACGTAACTACGCGACTCACCTCACCTCACCGAGAGGATCGATAACGTCGAAACTAGACTCGTATACCAAAAGCAGAACAGGGTTTACTAATTTTTATAGTTTTTAACAAAATTGCGAAAAAGCTTTTTCCATTTTTCTATTCATAGAGAAACGATATATGATCGTTGCGAACAACGCCATAGGGATATCATATTGAAGCGAATTGGAATTTTTTTTTAGCCCACTTGATATCAGCGTCGAATTTATCGGGATCTCAAATACTTAAATAAATAAGTTTACGAGTAGATGTCTTCATTTGTCATTGGAGTGAATAATTTTCCTCTTTTTTATATCAGATACTGATCGTACGTGCGTTTGAACAGTGAATCATTTATGGAGTATATACTGTGCGTGATACATAGTGACTGGTTGTTTATTAGCCTTGCAAAAACGAGTCCCTCGATTAGGAAAACCACTTTTTGTCAAAACGTAATGACTTTGCTCGTGACTAATTTCCCTCGTCAGACAACTACCCACGAAATATCATCCCCTAATTTTCCCCGATATGCCTCCAGCCATTAGATGAAATTTGGAGAAAAGTTCTTCCCGTTCGTTCGGGTGTATATTCTTTACCTCTATTGAAGTTATCACAATTTTCCATTATAGAATCGCAGCTGTAAAATGAAACGAAAATACACCCTATTCCGTGTATTTTCTTTCATTAAATTTCGATATTTTTCTATAGTGTTAAAAATTTTTCGGCTGACGTCAAAGTGTTGGAAATTAATGAAACTTCGATATCAGCCGATTGGAGATAGCAATACAATATTTTCTGATAGCCTTGTGATGGATTGTCCTAATATTTTTCATCGCAATAGTTAATATCACAATCTCTAACTATATCTAACTCGCTTATTTGTTCTTCCCCATATATATATATATATATATATTCTCTTGAGACTGCTGGAGCAGAACCTGGCTTATGGTTTGGACGACAATTAAATTTACCCTCGTTGACGGGAATATTCTCTCGAAAACCGACAATCTTGGTTCCTCGTTACTCCAAACAACGCGTCATCTAGAGAGTCACGAAACGGGTTAACTTCAATACCATATTTCTGGTTCGATTCAATTATAAGGTACTAAGATAGTTCAAGCCCAGAGACAGAAGCAAGGCAGCTCTTGATATAGCAATGAAAAATGGTACATAGCATCAGTTGGTTCAAAGTTTAGACCAAGTTTTCACTTCCGAAGAAAGTTGAACGGAAACTATAACATCGGTTGAAGTTTTCGATTAATACCTATATAATATGAGAATTCCTCAGTTTCAGTGAATTTTAATGATCTTCATTATCGATATAGGCCAGCTAATACATAACCGCTGACTCAACCATCCTTATTTCGAGAATTTCTTTTCTTTTTTCTTCTCTGGGAACTATATTTCCTCAAGGTTTACTACAAACCACATTATCTATGGTTGAGTCATTAAAAATGACTGGAAGATTTTATCACGATAGTTTTACGACGCTGAAACTATATGGGTAGGTATACTATATAGGTATCTGTACAGCTACTGTCATCAAATTTCCGGTAAAATTTAATACATGAGTGCTTAAAATATCACTACTTTGCACAAAGTTTTTAAATCTCTTTCCCAGAATCGAGTTTCATAGTTTTTACACTCGTTAGCATATCGTCGGCGATAGTGCAATACCGCGTAACTAACATCTGCAATACCATTTTTTTTTTTTTTTGTACCTACGCGGTATTGCAGATGTTAGTTACGCGGTATTGCACTATCACCGACGATATGATGGTCCATTATCCATTAATTAATAACGAATAATCAGTTCTATAAAAGTACAAAATTATTGATTCGAGAATCTTGTTTCATATATGAAATTGAAAATAGTGAAAATTTATAGCCGGATTCGTGTTTATTCGGTAATCCGTTATTCGATACAGGAAGTACGTCGTATATTATGCGGAAGTCCTAAACCCTGGGCGGAATTTCCATGCGTTAGACACGCGGTTAAATTTTGCTTTTCATCGACCTGTAAGAAAACAATTAGCTTAGTTTAAGGGGGTTACTAGAGCGACTAAAGTCACGGAAACGGTTCACCTTCGTGAGGTAATAACGGTAAGAAGGATCAGCTGGAATTATGTACGGAGT
Source organism: Tenthredo livida (assembly GCA_963992785.1). Taxonomy (NCBI): domain Eukaryota; kingdom Metazoa; phylum Arthropoda; class Insecta; order Hymenoptera; family Tenthredinidae; genus Tenthredo; species Tenthredo livida. The sequence continues at coordinate 12,059,398 of OZ023073.1, forward strand.
AGGCGGGAGATTCACACGAAGGAAATAAACAAGGAGATTACCGTTTTCCTGCTTAGCTCCTATTTTAAGATACCTACAGGAATTCATACATTTATCCTCCCTAAAATTGATAGAATTTTTGGTTTTGCTGTGGAAAACCACTCAGCTGTGTTTTTCTGCGAATAAAAACCGATTCAAAATCTGCTCGTTATTTTTAACGATAGGAATTCCGTTTCGCACTTAATACGGTCTGAGTATAAGAATATAAGTGACAAGTAGATGAGTGCAACGAACACCAAAGTTGGAAGATTTAAAATGAATTTAATTTCATGTAACAGATTTTATTTTACATCCCCTCGAAACGTTAATATACTACCTATATCCGTTTTACACGTCGATTTCCTTGACCTAATTTAACTCGTCCTCGTCCTTGCGCTCATCCTCGTCCTGGCTGCGCAGGGGTGAGCGGGGCATTGATTATTTCATGAAATGAACATCTGAATTGCACGAGATCCTGATTTTTGGTAACAATCACGTGGATGTTTAGCATCATCCCTTATTGCCACACAAGGCCGGGCCACATCGTTACAACGTCTTTAATTCGAGCTTAAAGCCGATCGCCGAAACGATCCGCAAAGTTGTTAATATTTCTTTAACGTTTTATATATTCGCAGTACACGTATATACCTACCTATAGGTACATGAGGAACGTGTCAAGGGTTTATTTGAACTTTGTGAGAAAGCAACAGGCATGGGGTATAATATATCGCGATAAATCCCTCGGCGTGAAACAGAGCGCAGCATCAGATATCCGATAGCGTTGAACAAGGCGTAAGAATAAGAGGAGCCAGCTATGCTGCTGATAAATCATGAAAATGTTAAAAGTACAAACGAATGGCTAAACTTGTGGACAAAAATATAAAACTGTTATTTCTTCACGCGCGCCCTTAATAACCACCGATTTTTCTCCTTGCTTTTTTTGTATCTTTGTTCTTTTTCTCTTTTTATACACATTTTATTCATTTTTTTTTCTCATCTTTTTTGAATGAGAGAAAAAAAGGGAGAAAACAAGATAAAAGAGAATTGAGATTAACGGCGGGCCATTCAACTTGATTCAGCCTTTCATATTCCGGACATAATTTTTCTCCACTTACTCAGGGTGAACCCGTCGAGCACGGAAGTTCACGTAGCCGCTTTTCGCCTTTACCAGCTACCCCTGCGCACACTTTGGACATGGAGAAACAAGTTGTACGCCATTTTGCCTCTATAAACTCTGAAGTATACAGTATGTACGCAAGAACGCGAAACTTTTACGAGAACCTACAGAGGGGTCGGGGGTTGGGGAATTTCGGGGTTGGATGGGGTAGAAAAACGCCTGAAGATGTTTCTTACTTCATCCCACGGTTCTTGGATGCATAAATTACGACCTTCTGTAGAACTAGGCAGGGGAACGAATGAGGAAAACTGAGGGAACCATGGTACCAGCCTTTTCTAAGGCCTCGACGAGTCGCCCTACCACTTAGGTATACCTGGTTTATCGGTTTTTACCACGATCGAAGGGTTCGGGCTTTCGGGCGTCTCTACGTTGCTCCAAAAGAAACTGAGTGTTGAATCGAGTGTTTTCTTAGCTCATCGGCAAGGATGAGGTGCGATATTATAAAGGCCACCGGCGGAATACAAAAGCCTTGAAGAGACGGAAATGGGAAAATGTTGAGAAGCTGCTTTCATGCTTTTAATTCATCAATTATATTATCGAGCTATAAATTATTTGCACCCAGTATTGAAACTGTTTGACCCTATTCTCTCGGCTTTTCCCTAATTTAAAAACGATTGTTTGAACACCTAGAATCGGAATTGCAGTCATCAATTTTTGATTGGATTTTTTCACTGCATTTGACGTACTACGCGTGTAGAACATGGAGTTCCAGTTTCTACCGAATATTTTCATCTATCGACAAAAAAGATACAACAAATTCACAGAATTGGTGCACATCGAATTTTTTTTTCACGAATATGCTGGCTTAACACTCGTCAAAAACATTTTATTTGCCATGACGTACGCGGACGTGGATACATCCCATTGTTGGTTGTAAAGTGTATACCAGCTGGTGTTATATGACGTGGCAAAATATTTCACACACACCGTACAGGTATGCATATAAGCGAATACAAATATTGAAACGTTTGATAAATCGGCGTGCGATAGGTATAGGGGCGAGCTTAATCCACCCTATTCAAAGCGTGTGTGAAATCAAAAAAATTTACCAAATATCTATCTCCTTTCACGTTTTCTGTACCTCTTCCTGATCCCAACCCTCGCCACACCGACAAACTTTGACAAGCAAACTAACCATGAGCTTTTTCTATACTTTGTCAGTGTTCGACGGCGGGTAATCGAGTTGAATATTCCGCTACGTTCTCGAGGGGGACTGAGGCGAGAGAAAAAAGAAACAAAAATTAATAACAACGGAGACCTACATTGACGGGAAATTATTTAAAGACCAAAAAATGAGAGGAAAAATAATTATCCAGTACGTCAAGTGTGTTCAGGATCGAACATTTCTACGGCAAAATATTTCAGAGAGTTTTTGTATAATCCAGAGCCATGACCCCCTGATATTGGTAACAGTTTGTTATACCCAAATAAATTGAACACCCAAAAGAAAAATAAAGTGGAGTAGTGATGGTTCAGAATTTTTTTACGGTTTGCTGTGCAACTATTGATCATTGAACCAACATATGTGGCCAGGTCGTAATTTCCCGGTAGTCTTGAGGCAGTGAAAATGATCGGAATTAAAGTTCTCGTGGGATGAGGTACATTTTGCAAGTTCCCGATGGGATAATGATCATGTCTAGGCTACAGATCTTAAAAAGATGATAAGCCAATGGTTAAAAAAAAAAAAATGATCATGTGAATATACCTGTGAAAATCTACGAGAGTTACTGTGATGGGATTCTGCAGTAACGGGCTATGATATCCTTAACTTTGGAATATCGCGAGTGAATTTTCCTTCTTGTTTCCATATCGAGATATTGATTTCGACCTGTGTTTTGTGGGTTGAGAAAAACCCGCAATCGATGTCGCTTTTTCAAGTTCTTTGAGAGATCAAACTCACTTTTTCTTCGGTTACTCACGATCCTCGCCGATTTTGTCAAGCAAATGACTCGAAGAAACGCTAGCTTCACCGATTCGCTGCGTAAAACGTAGATATGTTGTATCAATGAATATATTTCGCCAGAGAATTCAAATATAATACCTAAAAAAAGGAAAGGTGTTCTAAAAAGTACAGGGTCTGACAGTCAAGCCGAGCTTTTATGCTCGTGATCACCGATCGTATTGAATTATGTGTGATTGAAAATCGGGGATCGACACCCCAATGGAAAAAAAAAACACAAAGAAAAGTCTATAATGATAAACGTGTAAATCAATTTAGACAGAAGAAAATAATTCCTCGTTTACAAACGTGTGAGATTATTTTTTCTCGCACAGGAGAGAAAAATCAGTAGTCCATGTCACTGAACGGTCAGCCGCGTGGACTGATTCGAGCGAAACCGTACAGCGGTATTAATTTTAATTTATAAAAGCGGAGAGTTAACGCGAAGTGAAACTTGAAGATCAGTAGATTGATGTCAATGAAATGAAACGTCGGCGAGAAAAAAAGTGAAAAAAAAAAAAAAAAACCGGTGGAATAATTCTGTCGAGATTCCCAATTGCTATGAAATCCACGTTTCATAACATCTGCTTTGGAACTTCAACTTCAGTCGAAGCAAACTAATTTCAGGCCATAATGCCGTGGAAAGCTGTTAGCGTCTTCGCAATTGTGAATTTAATGAATTAGCGGAATAGAAACGACCCTTTCATCCCTAGGGATGTAAAATAAGTTTTGATTTCAGCCCGCTAAAGCTCAATTCATGTTTATTTCACCGTGGCCTACATTTCATATTGTTTTATCCATTGCCGATCAATATACTATTTCGTATATTTGAGAGTGTGAGAATCGTTAATATACCACATGAAATGAAAAATCGCCTGCATTACGCGTACTCAGAGAAATTTTGAAACAAAACTTTTTCGCCATTTCAGTTTCAAACTGAGCAAGTTAATGTTAATTATTTCATTCTGTCCGGACGTTGAGGGGTTTATATATATAGGTATATGTAGCCGCATTATAATACCCTTGTTGAAAATTTCACGGATAATTTTATCCCCCAGATAACGAAGCGCAAAAAGTTTTTCTACGTTGTGTGAAAATAAAAAAAAAAAAAAAAAAAAAAAAAATGAACAAAAAAAGAACAAAAAAAGCAAAGTAAATCTAAAAAGGGTGGAAAAGATACTAAATATTTATTTGCTACCGCGTGCATGAATTCGCGCGGCATTATATAGATATGGATCTGGTTAAGGGAAGATAAAAGCACGCATATTATTATTACGGGGCAAAATCCCCCCGAGTGTAATTGCTTTTATAATTTTAGTTGGTCCCGTCGCCGTAAGCTCAACTTCTGAAACTGGATCGTGAATACTCGTTACCCTCGCAATAAAATCAATAGCAAATATTAATCAACTGTCAGCCGAGTTTTTAAGGGATGATTTCATCTCCCGGCAAGAAAATGTTTCATCTGAAAAGCGGAAATCTATATCGAATCGAACCTTTCTCAAAATAATCACGATTCAAAAAGAACAAGTTCAATTTCTTATCGACTACGAAAGCGTTTTTTGAATTCCTGTCTCACAAGACTGAGCTGATTTTATCTACGTTATCTTATTTTCCGGCAGGGATTCGGATGAAAAAATGGATGTCTGACAGGACGAAATAGTTTCAGGATTATCCCGCAGGCAATAAGACGTGGGGATTATCCGAATTATTTCAGTAGAAGCGTGGCACGAATTGGAAAACTGGAGGCCACTTTCCCAGACTATGTCCGACCTAGCGTCAGCCCAAGATATTTTCTTATCGGTATCCCTCATCGACTTCACCCTTCTCAACCACGATGCTATGTTCTCGCATTTTCATGATACGGACATAGATATGACGTTGTTAATACAAAACGTGACACGGTATTCTAGTCTTATCCCACAGCAATAAGCAGTAAAGGTGAACAAGACTCTTCGCAATAGAATCTAGGGGATGCAGAACCGATCTTAATATAGAATTGTAACTGAATTTATAATTAGTGAGTTAAAACGAGAAATAAATTAACTGCAATTGACTATCCGATCGATCAGAGCTTTCGACTGGGAAATAAAGTTATTATCTGTTTAAACTTGACAAATTCCTATGCCACCCTTGAATAACCAGGGAGAAAATAAACGGGGTAGTTTTTCTAACCACGGGCGTGGCTTCGGCGGTTTTTTCAGACTGGTTTCAGCCACGCCAATAAGTTTAGCTCGTGTAGAAGACAGGGACGATTTTTTGTCTCATTACTTCAGTTCTTTCCCCGAGCTTTTTCACCCTTATCGTAGTTGCCCCGTCGTTTATCGCATTTCAATTACTCTAGCGGGGAAACATGTATACTTGAAATTATCACTAGCTATAGGGAGTAAATGAAATTGATTTTTCTTCATTCTCATGACTCTCGAATTATACTAGGTAATGATTATCTCATAATTTAACAAACCTACAAGCCGAGTTGAGGGCATCCAGGGGTTTCTATACGAGCCAATTAGAGCCCTCCAAGGGCGTGTGAGAGGCAATTGAAAGAACTGTTTGATCATCCATTGCAACGATATTAATACCGAGCAAAGTGGAAACAGTAGAGAAACGTAACGGGGGTTTAAGGGTGAATATGAAATTTAGGTGATGCAGTAATGATGAGCCAAGCCGTGCCAAATCCTTTTAAAAATTAACCCCAGCTCTCGCATAGATGACCTATTGAAAATCAATCAATTCAATCAAACAGTCGGCCATAAGGTACCGAAATACTTCAATCACCAGATTACACCCAACCTCGGTTGACCCAACAGGGTTACTATAGCTAATCCACAAAGTTATATATATGAATTCGTAATAATGTACTCTGAGCTAGAAAATTGGTTCGTTAAAAAGAAGAAGAGGAAGAAAAAACGAAAATTTCAAGCACACTTCGAAGTATGAAAAAGTTCTAAGCTTTTGAAAAACTTATTAAAAAAGAGAGATATCTGCGCTGTTTTCTTCTCGTATATGAAAAACTCGAGAAGTAAGGGAGAAAAAACGGATCTATGAACTGCAGGATTTTCGGCCTTGAAATTCCTTCGAACTTTCCGACACAGAACAATCTTTGAGTTTTCAAGCGAAAGAGCAAGTAGAGCTTGTAGAGTATAAAGGTGCAGTAATAGTACCCAGCTATTGTATTTTCTGTTTAGTGCTGAAACAGGGTAATTGTCCGTCTCGAGTATCTCTGACCTAATTCAAGACGACACAGTCATCTTTTATGAAAATAATAAAGAGCGCAAAATAAAAAAAACTTAATTTCCCGGCGAGGTAACCCTTGATTAAATCCTCACAATGACTTGGACTTTACATCAGACACATTTTAAATTGGCTTGCGTTACTCCGGGTAGAATTAAAAAAATAAGTAAGGAAAACAAAACTAAATCTTGAGCAAAGTTTAATTAATTTCGTGATCAGAAACACTTGGCTAACGATACCAATGAGCAAATTGTTAAGATAGCTAAGCCGACGGGGGTGCAGGGTTTGCTACGTACAGGATATGCGCGGTATACGTCAAGGACGGGATGTTACCGCGCCATCTTTTGTATCAACGATCAATAATGACGTACTTTTGGGAGCGTCGTAGTCCGACCAACAGGTGAAAGCAACGGATTTGGAGGGTCAGGAAGATGGAAGAGTAGACTAGTTAATATGCGTGGAATGTCACAGGATCGAGTGAAAGGTTGGGTTCGGTGATTTAGGGTCGCCTGCAACGTTCGGTACACGAACACGCCATAGATGTTCAGAGAAAGTTTACGATACGGGTATAGGTACGGGTCAGACTGCGTTTATTTCAGAAATCCTTGAAATTAACCGTGAGATAATTACAGCCGATGCTGCAATGGAGACGAGAATTTATAGGGGCTGCCAAATTTCACGGAGCTTGCAATCAGCTTTAAGAACGGAGCCTGAACAGGGGAAGCAGCGATTGTTAACCCGTTTTTCTTCAATTTTTTATTCACCCTCTTCGAAACGGTGAATTACACTCATTCGATCCCCCAATTCCCCGAACGTTTATTCGAGAATAAGGGATGAGAATATATTTTCAAAAGTTAATGAATTTTCTCCCATGCGTTCTGCAGTCAAATATTGACAGAGTAAAAAAGTATCAAGAAATTCGGTGAAACGATTCAATAAAAAATTTTCATCGAGTAGGTACGAATGGCGAGCTTCAACGGCAACGAATAATCGCAAGCTTTCATTTTTCTTGATCAAATCGAAGCCTAGAATCCCGGGAGAATTTTCCCTGTACGGATAGGGGGGGGGGGGGGAAGGGGGAAATATACCACAGCGTATTTTCATCTCAAAGACGGAGCACAACGTGGACGGAATAACCTGGATATGATCGGTATATCTCTATATGTGGAGGGAAATAAAATCGCGAATGATTTTTAAGAAAGCAATCGTTTTTTTCTTCTTTCAAATTTCTATCGTCCGTGGAAAGAATGAGCCGGTGAATAAATTCTGAAACATTTAATTAGATTTAGCCCCGGGGTTTGTTTTCCATCGAGTTTTCTGATAGAGTTTTCTGCGATACTCCCGACTTTTTCTCTCTGCTAAAAAAGAAAAGAAAAAGAAAAAGAAAAAGGAAAAGAAAACGGAAAGGAAAAAGGGAAAGAAGAATAAAAAAAAACAAAAAAAAACAATAGAGTGAACAAGAGACCAATGTAAGTCTAGTTTCTAAAAAGCTTCTGCTCTGTGGGTGGTATAATTAGGGTGTGGTACCGTGACACATACCATCCGAGGGAGTGTCATGTTTATTTTCAATTACGGCGAGAACTAGATTTCGGGAATCCTTGTTGAAATGATTCTGCGCTGGTATAGAAATAGTCGGGAAATTTTGTTTTAGATTGAACTTTCTAAATTTAGAATTCCATCGGGCATTTTGGACAACTCTCAACGTCTGGTAGTTCGTAGTATATTGCAGAGACGTGAACTCAATTTAACTTTGCCGAAGAACTAAAAAGAAATCACTAACGTTTGTTGTTCTCATCAATTGCGAACAATTTCCGCGGCACATTTATCCTGAAGAAAAAAAACATTCCATTACACCCGACAACCATAGCCATATGAAATATTACACTGCAACCAATTTCCGACGAAAGAAATCTCAGCGCTTCGCTTCGCGTATAAAAAAAGAAGAAAGAATTGATAAAAAAATACGAACCACTCTCTTTGGTATGAAAAATAAAGAATAATAATTCTCTCTTTGGATAGAAAAATTTCAAGAGTTATTCGCTGCTATATTATTCCGATGGAGATGTTAGCCCGATGCATGTATGACGTTATATCTACTATTCGTGTTCATCCATGCAAAAGCTCAAAGTTCCATATTCCATAGAACTAGGTTTTGTTCCCGTATGTATAGGTACCTACCTACACTCGTTTGTAAATTTTTTGTTAGCTGATCGAAATCCTCGTTCACATCATGCTCTTATACTTCGATTCACTTTTTATCATCGTAATTCACGGTTCACGTAAATCTGCCCGAAGATAATGCACACGCAGAGGATATACCTATTTCGCTACGGTGAATGGTATATACTATATATGACGATATCGAGAGTGTGGGCTGTTTCGCTGATTGCAAGCTGAAATTAGCTTTTTTTTCCCAATCTAGATCACTGCGATCATTAGCATCGTATCGACATTTTTCATCTGGACGAGCATTCGGTTTTCTATAATTGAACCATTAGTCTGATAATGGTGATCTCGAAGTCGTATTTGCAGACTCGAAGAAACTTCAAACGAAGTATGAATATTTCGCAGCAAATGCATCAAAGGGCAAATATTCTTCCCATAAGGAATAAATGGAGATTGAAAAGTACGTATAAGAGAACGAAATATAATTGCAGAAATATCTTGACATGAGCCCAGGCAGCATATGAGGTTGCCATGAATTCACATTATTCTCCACATAATCTGACGAACGAAGAAGCTCGGAGATTTTAATTCCTGCCGTGCCCTCAGGGGTTCTATAATTGAATGCAGCATGATATATCCAAGATATGCGGAATATTGAAGACACGGAAATATCCGCGATTACATAAAACAGTGATAATTAACGTAAGATAATAACGGAGGGTATTATTAAAGAGTTATGCGGGTCATATAGTTTTTGTTCCACTAGCTACTTGATTGCAGGTAATAAATTTTCCCTACCAGGTAATATTAGGTTTCTATACCACTCTGGTGTAATTAATATCACTAGCGCATGTGCGCCGGATGAATTTTACCACCCTGCAGAGAGGGTGCAGGTGATAAAAGATGATTTTCTTCACGGTGTTGTAAATATACACATCTGGTACCCTCCGCGCTTCATACATACTTAATTTTAATGTTCACGTCGCTAACGCAGATACGCGAAACGATGAAATATTTTTTCTAACGCATCAAAGAAAGGGAGAGTTCCGCTTCGAACTTCTTCATAGCGATGAAAAATCATGCTATTTCATCCCTCTGACTAATAAGATTTGAATTGCTGAAACGCTAGGTGTGGCTCAGAAGCTGATCCCAATTATTCAAGAATTTTAGTAAATTTCAGTAATTTTGTAATACAGATGGAGATCGTGTGAAAAGGTATTCCTTCATGTATCATTTCGGGCGCAAAATGAAATAACGAAATTTTACTTTTGGGTAATATGAAGCGACGACGCGACGGGGTAATTTTATTGCTGTGTCAGTGGCCGCCTATTGTTTGACGTTATAAAGGTCTTTGTTACGAAACCGGAAGTTGAAGCCGGAAGTGAATCGATTAGGAGGTGAGGCAGGATCGGGGAGAATAGGAAACGCGCGTCAACCTGAACCGCAAGAAACGCGCTCCTGAGGTATGATCGATTGAAGGCTACTGTCTAAAACCTTCTTAAGCCCACCTAAACCAAATTTAAATTATTGTTATACGGGTATTGTAAGCTCGCGAAGAGCGTTAATTCCCTCTCGAATTATTGTATCAATTGTATCGTCATTTAAAGATTTATTTTTAAAAGCTCTGATAACTTCAGGGACTTTAAGCTTATACAATTTCTTGAGACTTCTCTGTGTGACTGATATGTGATTCTGACCAACAGCGTGGGAAATGTCATACAGGGAGAATGGAAACGCGTGAAACTCGATAGCCGCAGCTTCAATATCGCTGAAAATAATGATCGAATATTAAAATTTATCATTTCGCAGCGAGGGGCGGTAATTGGAACGCGTAACAAAATTAATGTATAATAATTGATAATTTGCATCATTTGGGTCAACCGATTAAAAAGCTCCTGTATTAGCTATGTAGTATATAACAACGTGATTTGTCCATATTCAATATTTTCGGTCGATTTTCTCAAAACCCAATGCCTACCTACATATTTCGACCACTTCGCCAGATTCGAGATTTTTTCCAAACCATATCTGAAGATATTCGAGGCTGTCCCCTGACAAAGGAATTGGTAACGCCAGAACTCGTAATCCAGTTTCCTCGCCAGCATTTCATTTCTGAATATCTCAGAGTAGCTTTATTTGATTTGATCTTCTCCGTTTTATGACGTAGTATAAAAGAATAGCCTCCTCGGCATTTCTTTTTTTATTTCATACATTTTTCTTACCATCGGCTAAAACCCGAGGATCTCGTAAGATGATGAAAGTGAAAGTACTCTGCTTAATAATTTAAATGGAAAATTAAATCTGATCAGACATATAATATATATGTACATGTCTCTGCTCGCGAATTTCTGTCTTACAAAATCTTCAATCTTGAATTTTCTTTTTTCATTTTTTCTCTTCTTTTTTCTCACCGCCTCTCATGTTTTACCCAATATCTCTTCCTCTCTATTTTGATCTTACATTTCCTAACTCTCAAAGGAATACAAGAATCATCTAAAAAGTGGTCACGTCTTTACAGAAGTACGCTCGCCTGTTTGACTGCTGTATTTGAGAAGATCGCGTTACTAGACGTTGTGGAGTAGAGAAAAAAGAAATATATATATATATATATGTGGGTACACTACGTATATATAATTCAATTACCAGTTGTTCCAGCAACAAGTTTTGCTGGCTTATTCCGAGGGGGTTAAAAAAATAAAAATAAACGAAGAGAGAAATACCGAGAAATAATAGAAAAAGAAAGACAACAACGAAATGACTACAATCAAGTTATCAGCCTCCGTGCCCACGGCGAAACTAATTCAATTAAAGGTAACTCCGAGTGTAACTCGCAATAGTCCAGGATTACAATTGTCACGTACATTGGACGGGCTCCAGTCTCGTTTTAAAATCCTCAATCTGCTAAACGGAAAGCTGAATCTACGCCTTGGAAGAGAGGAGAGAAGGAAATATTTAACGATTCTTAGAGGATGCAGGTTTGAAAGAAATTGAGGAAATGACTTAATCGCCTATGAAAGAAATATGTCTACGTGATGAAGAGGACTGTATAAAAATTGCGAAGCACGGTGATCGATTTTCGACGACAAACATCGACCCTTTTCCAACACAATATTTAAATGCAAGATTTCCGACAGCATTGTAGAACTTTTGACAGCAGTGACTGCAGTATTATTTTATCGTATAGGAATTCAAAATGACCGAAAAAAAAATTGTCCCCAGTCAAGTCTGGAAGAGGTGGAATTCCCAGGACAGCTATAACTACCCGGTGTTAATAATTGCCGATCGATTGACGCTATCTGTCTTAATCGTCGGGGAGGATTCCGGGAGAATAAATTTGATAGTCGCGTGTCGCGGATAATGTTTTATCATTGAAACGAAAGAAAAGTATAAAATTTTCTTGGCAAATGCTATCGAGTTGCGGGATTCGTATTGAGTTACGTTGTCGGAATGAATCGGCATTATATATAAGATTCGAAAATTTCATAGTCTCACCGCACCGTAGTAGAATCGCTCTTCAACGCGGTTTCGTAATTTGGAGGAAAAATTTGATTAGGCACTGTTAATTGAGGAGAGAATAATAATCGTTCGTATTAATTAACTGCGAATAACTCGCAATGCTGATTCTAAGAATCGGGGGAAACCGCCCTGGGGTAGAATACGATTTCTTGATTGTTAATTCCGATGAAAATTTTGACTTTGGTTCGACCCAAGTCACGCCCGAAAACTTGACTCATTGTCAAACGCATGCACACGCTATGGAATCAGGCGTTGATAACTAATCCAATTAATTTTCATCCAGATAGAAATTTGACCTCTCAGAAACGCCACAACCACGAGCCAACAAATTACCGGTATAAAACTTCTGCGTTTCATTTCTCCGATGGTTTTAATAAATAAATAATGAAAACTAACCACCTGACGCGCTACTCCAGTCACCTGCGACGGAGTTTTTAATTCAGTGGATAATATTCTCCGAGGTTGCAGCGAGCTCGTTGAAAAAAAAATAAAAAATAAAATCAAACGAATAAGGGTGAAAGAAAAGGGATAATGGAAGCTTTTTATGCCATTGAAAAATTCACGTCGTAATACCATCCCGCCTTGAAAGGTCGGATCAATGATCGTGACGCATTATTCGATCAATTTTATTTTCATTTTTTTTATTTTTTTTTTTTATTCATCATCAATTTATACTTCAGCCTCTCAATAAACACGATAATTCCGATTAAAAATTAGGAAGGAAGAACCTCGCCCAGATAATCTACGTCGTGGTGAGGTTTCGCTTCTCCCATAAGCCCCTCAGATCTGATGCCCCTCAAACCGGAAATGGTCCATTAACAAGGCAATGATGCCACCGCGCAGCGCGCGCCCATTGAGCACCAGAGGCGCCCAGGAGTTGGTGAAAACGTCTTGTGAACGAAATCCGTTAGTGTGATAACTCCCGTTGTTTTCAACCAAATTTTTGATCAATTTCAAAAACGGGATTTATTAGCGCGCTGATTTATAAAATAAAGAAAAATCGACATAGTAGTACGATAATCGAAGCCAATACCCGCCTCTATCACTCATTGAACTTAACAATCGCAAATAATCCGATCAAAAATCTCACAGATGAACGAATAACTCAAATAGTGACGATAGTGTGAAATACAGAGAGATAGAGAGTGGAGCCAATTAGTCATGTAAGTTCTGGTTCTAAAAGGCAGTGAGTGATAAAGAGCTTTAGCCTTATAAGACAAGAAGTAGCAGATAAGCCCAGTACGTGGTACAAAGCAGATCAAAGGTGCCTGACGCCGACGATATCATGCGATTTGGATGAAAAAAATTTCAATCATATCTGCAATTGAGTGATGATGTAAAATAGAGTGATAGTTTAATCGTGGTGTGTTGAAATTGCGTGATATTAGTTGCTAAAACGATTTTTTTTTCCTCTCTTTTGTGTTTGTGCAGATTTAGCGAGTGGTCGAGGTTGGAGCAGCTCCAGTGAACGATGGGAATGTACGGATCCGTGGATAAGTAGCAGAGGCTAAAAAACGGCAGGAAAGTGAAGAGTGAAACGCGCGGGGAATCGGAAAAATGTCGTCCACGAGATTGAAGGCTAAAAAATGTTGGATGGTTTGGTTTTTGGTAACTTGTTTGTACCTCAGAACCACCTTGGGACAGACGGTACAGAGTTGCCCACCCCGAGGTGAAATAACACCCTGTTCATGCAGCGTTAAAAAACTTGGATTGGATATCGTCTGCGAGTTCACCGACTTCCTTCACATAAACAAGGCAATGAGCGTTCTCAAAGGTAGATCCAACACGGTTATCTACTACCTAAAACTACGGCATAACAATCTACCAAAACTGCAAGGCTTCGTGTTCCTGGGACTCGACATCCATCATCTCACAGTTCACAACAGCAGTTTAGCCGTCGTCGAGGAATCATCGTTGAGCTCAATAGGTGAGAATCGTCAATTCCACAATCATTACTCATTGTTTAACAGCTGTCCGTTGGTTCAGGAATAATTTCCCATCGTGGTGCCCGAAAAATGATAAAGAAAACGGTGGATACGATTCGAGCAATTTTTATTGAACGTGTTAACGTTAACTACTTGATTGCCGGCCATTCCCCGGTGGAAATAAACGTTGCCAAGACTCGCGTTTCAGCTATGGGAAATAACCACCTGGTTTCCAATCATGATCTATAAACGAACTGAGAACGGTCGTTCTGTGTTTAGTGAAATTTATTGATGATGTTCGTTAATTAACGGCTGAATTTTTGAACAGGAAAAGGACTGACCCAGCTGGACATATCTCAGAATTCTTTATCGCTGGTCCCATCATCGGCGTTAAAAACGTTGCACCATCTTCTGATCCTGAACTTGAACCATAACAAGATAAATGCCATCCATGCCCACGCCTTCGAGGGACTTGACACTCTCGAAATCCTCACCCTCTACGAAAACAAGATATCCATCATCGACGCGGACGCCTTCAAGGGCGTCGACAAGTAAGTGACTGATATCAGAGATCCCTTCTAGCTACTATTAGTATCATTTTCCACTCGCCCCATGGCTATAGGCGTTGTAAATTTGTCGCAAAATTTCGAAGAGGTCAATTTCCATATTCAAAATTAACCAGCCCCACGTATATGAAGTTATATGATGCAACCACGTTATATAAACGTTCGGAAACGATTAAGCTCACAATCTACGTGTTCAGCAAACCGAAATGGCTCCGATTCTATCATGTTTGCATCGTCGTCTAATCTCTAAGCTTCAATTAGAGCTTCCGACTATGGTATACCGTGATGTTGCTACTGCTACTACCACAGGAGAACGTCACTTGAATTTACCGACCTACCGTAACGTGGCTGATCGATTATTCCGCACCGTTTGAATGGTTCGGTTTTTGCGACGTGTTCATCGGATGTGTGTGTGTGTGTGTGTGTGTTTTTTCTTTTTTTTCTTCTCCCAGAGTTCATCTCTACTTCATCAATTTAATCAAACGAATTTTTAGCTGCCTTCATACTCGTTCAAGCAAAGCAAAGCTCTCGGATATGAATTTTTGAAATTGATTTCAAGCAGAAAACGGTCCGATATGTGGCCTTCGTTAGTCCCTATATCGAGGAGGCAGGATACGGAAATTGTGATTTTGATTTCAGCCGGAAATTGAAGCGACTGAATTTGGGTGGAAACCAACTGACCTCTGTACCAACCGCCGCTTTGTCCACACTCGAGATGCTCAAGAAGCTAGAGATGCAGGAGAACAGGATATCTGCGATACAGAAAGGGGACTTTGCTGGTGAGTTAGAGCCCACAATCTATCCTCAAAATGCAATAAAATGAGTGATTCGAAGATAATTTATTAAAGAAAATATATTATTTGATAAATAATTAGTCACATTCGTTGATACTCCCATCAATTTGACTTTGAGAAGTTGAATTAAAAACGAATTTTCGCGTTGCTTTATAGCTGACATCATCGACCTCGTTGTCAGCCCCTTCTTTGCTCAGCAGCAACAGGCGCGAGAATTTCGTTTAGTTAAATTGAGTGATTCGGACAAGTGAAGTATTCGCTTAGTGTTAGAAAATGAAGTAGATATGTGTTTTAGATTTATAAGTGGAGCGGAGTAACATATAGGTACATACCTATATTATACATATATATATGTAACGAGATGTTAGAATCACGATCAAACTGATCACCAATATTTCTCGGTGAATTTTTCATTCCGTTTCAATTTACGGAGGTATAATACAACTGATTCGGAGAATGGATGGAATGAAATCATATATATGGAAATCAGATTTCGAGCAGAGAGTAGAGCCGAAAAATAAATTTTCCTCGACTTTCAAACGAATTTCTTCTAACTTCTTCACTATATTCTCTTCTTCTTGACACGAAACCGCTACTTCGAGTAGCTGGGAATGTCAGGTGTCTAATATTTCTGGGAAATCTCGTTGCGAAGCACCCCTACAACGACCGTGGGGCCTAAGACGCCTACGAGATGGTGGAAAAATTTCGTAAAAGCAAAATAAGGCGAGTGTGATGTATGCTGGAGAACGTAATACGGTATACGCATATACATAAAAGAAGAAAAATGTAAAAAAAATAAAAACAAAATAAAAAAAATAAGAAATGTTATCTCTTAGGGTGATACAACCCTAATTTCTTTTTAAAAGATGAAAGACATGGAACGTCAGAAGCAGGACTTCGTTTTCTCAGCAATAATTTTAGTTTGTTTTTGAAAAATGTTCCATACTCTCGAAGACTGCAATGGAAAAATAGGATAAAACCTAGGAAACAACAATCTAGGAACTAAAGTTTGTTGCCAAACTTTTATGGAGTCAACTTTTGTTTGAAAATGCAGTTTCCTTATCCTGCGGAGACTTCGTTACTGTCAGCTATTTCCTGAGTGTCCTGCACGTCGATGTCTCGGTTTCAATAGCTACGAATTGGAAACTAATCATCCAACTGAAATCACTTCAAAGTATGATAACTGAATCGATGAAAAGAGAGAACTCGAATTGTACTGTGCAACGGTGACGTTCCGGGTAGTAAATATATGATGATTTTCTAAACAAAATGTGAAAAAAAAAAGGAAAAAGTGGAACAAACGAAATGAGAAAAGTTTTTTTTAGCGAAGAGAACTGACGCCGACGCTGCTTTTACTATTATCGTAAAACCAGACGTGTACCTCGAGAGTCTGCAGTATTATTAAATTGGTCCCTCTAGTACCGGTGATGGATCCGTGAGAACCTAGACAATCATCAGTCAATGTACGGGAGTCGTTCAGCTGCAGCACCTGGATCTAGACTTTTCGGCATAAAAGATCTTACCTCTGGCAGAATACTTTCAGGCGCGAATGAGCTGGAAATTTCTTCAGTTCTGAAAGCAGAGAAAATTCGAAACGTCTTCATAGCACTAGAGACTAGAATTAAAAAATCTACACCGTTATTTGATCAGTACTACATATTGGCACAATTTTTTTTTTCATTTTTTAAGGAATGAAGAGCCTCGACTCCCTCGGACTCGCCCATAACAAACTCCGAGAAGTCCCAGCCGGTGTTTTCTCACACTTGACGCAGCTCAACTCCTTGGAACTGGAAGGCAATATGATAACCCATGTTGACCCCGACGCCTTTATGGGACTTGAGGGTGAGTCATTGATCACATCAATTTTCGAAAATCAGCTTCTTTCATACGGTGAATTAAAATTGAACAAATTCATTCTGTATTCAAAAAATGTCCATTATCAATATTACGAATCGCGTCGATGAAATTATTGCGAAATAACGGTAGGGAGATTTAGCCGAGTAAATTAACGAAGCTAATTACATCCATAAGGACCTTCTGTTCGTTTCAATGACCATTTATTTTTTAGAACTCGAGTTTCGTTCGCAATTTAATAACTCTACGCTTTTGAATAAGCGCAAGTGTCTCCAATTTTTTGCTGATTAAAAAAATACGCAAGTGTCTGTATTCTTTTTTTTTTCTGATTGAAAAAATCCGATCTTCCAATACGCACGGGCCCTTGATCGGCGAAAATTAAACGTAAGAAATATAAATGGACAGAAATCGCTCTGAATCTACATGCATAATCACAGCTAAATATTTTAAACATCTATATACGTATGTCCGAGTAGCGTTAAGGGATGGGTCAAACCGGAGCATGAATTTCATAAATGCGAAGCATCCTTCTGCTCTTCGTACACCGTGAAGCCAACGTAACATGTTTCATGTTTGAATGAAACATGAAACAATTTGGAATATATACCACTTGGTTGAGTAGCTCGTATTTTTTGACCGCTCGATTTTTCGTATACCTACTTCTCGTATATTTTACTCTATACAATAACTTCCAGCGATCATTCGATCTCTCCAGTCTTTAAAAATGACATGAAAGTCACGTCCCCATAAAAATCACTCACCTGGATTATGAAATTCGGAGAAAAAAAATCCATCGGCTTTAAAAATCCGAACGGAACTCCCTGTCAGCTTTATTCAGAATGTCGCGTTGAAAATTCTCGCGTGATATTTTTCGCGGAGCAGTTTTGAGATCGGGGCATTCAAAGGCAAGAGGTACTTGGGGTGCAGTTAGACACGTACGTAACTCCAGCTCGTTTTACCGTGCAATATGGGTAGGCAGGGCTCAGGTACCCTCTTTATTAACATATTAATTTCGGAGTGTGGACTCGAGAAAATTAGTTAGAAAGGGATAGGAGGTAGAGAAAAGGGTGAGTATAAGAATGAAAGCTGTAGTTGTGAAACTTCGCAAATATTGCGTGGACGTAAAAAAAAAAGGGATGCAAATTATTGGAGGCGGCAGGGTGAGTTTCAAGGTATCTTTAATGGCTCGGATCGTGGTAATAGACAAAGTTCTCCTTATAGAACCGCCCGTTAACAAAAATGTCAATCGCTGCTCACGGTGCGACTACCTGATGGAAAATTTTCGTTAAAGGTCTCAGAGACACTCTGGGAATAACATCGACCTCGTTTTACCTCACCCTAAAACCAGATAAGGCGGTAATACCTTACTTTAACGACCCGGACGACTTTATCGATCGTGAAAAGCGAGTAAACGAAGTTTGTCAGGAACCACGTCAAGCATGAAGACTAAACACAGCCATGCCACGACTCGTGAGCTAAAAATTAAATGACTGCACCCCGTGTTGAAAAAAAAAACAACTCGGCTCAAATCTTTTGGCGTTTAAATTTTTGGACTAAAAATTTCGGGCCTATTTTTACTCGTGACATTTCGTAATCCTCAATTGCGTGCAGGGCTGTGATCTGTCAAATGTAGACGACGATTTTTGACCAGGGGTGTTATGGCATACTTATATTATATCACGGCTGAGTTAGGTCAGAAAATACAGCACTATACGTGAGTGCTACCATTTCACGTGCGAGATAGGAATCTGGTTATTATTGTCATCGGGAATGGAAGTGGTTCCATTTTTGTCCCTCCTTATCTCATTACCTTTTGTTATTCGATTATTTCACCCCGAATTCGACGCTGGTATAATTTCGGCCTGATTTTCATCGTTTTTATATTATTTACAGAAAATCTTCAGTATCTACGACTCGGAGACAATAATCTCCACGCTGTACCAAGCGACGCTTTGAGAAGACTCCATCGTTTACGTCACCTGGATTTGAGAGTCAACAACATCACCGTCCTTCCTGAAGACGCGTTCTTCGGATACGGGGACTCGATTACTTTCTTGAACCTCCAGAAGAACTTGTAACTAAAATTTTCATCTCTTAATTTATCAGCAGACTCGGGTTCCCCATATTCGGCGAAAGCTTACGACCGCGTTTTATCGCCACTCTGAAGTCTTAACGCGAGTTTTAAAACTCCAAAATTCGACTCTTTTTTCGCGGGATTATGTTTCAATCAAAAAAGTATACAGCCTACGGAGCCGGAGTGAAGAAGATAAAATTAAAGCCGCTTTTTCCACACAGATAATTTAAAAAAAGTGTCTCAATTCGTACGGAAACGCGGCGGGAAACAACCTGCCAGTATTATTATTTCCTGAATCAGAAGGAGCTCGCGGTTTTTCTTACGGACATTGCGGCGAAATAACTGAAGGAGGAACGGAAGAAAAAAAGAAAGAATGAAAGAAAGGAGAAAAGAATGGGGTTGGGGATGGGGATGGGGAAAAAACCCATCAGAACCAGATTGTACGGACCGTTATCAACCACGAGGAATATACTTAACAACACTCCTGGGACATTTTAACGAATTAATGTAGAAACTTCTGCGCTCTAGATGTCTGCCATCTCTGTTCGCGAAACCAACCGAATATCTCGAGGCGAGCCAAAGGGCTCTCGGTTATTCCCTCACCAGTAATTTTCACATTCACATGGGAGAAAACCCTAGCAGGTTGTGGCTAACCTTCGACCTTCTCAAGCGTGTCAAGATATACCGCATATATATATATATATATATATATATATATATATATATATATGTATATGTGCGTGCGGTAAAATTTTACACCCTCGAAAGGTGGCACTTGATAAAAAAATTGATTGTCTTTTAAACGATAAATCGTTAGGCTGAATGTATGCATGCATGTGTATCATATATTTTTGTTACAGCATAAAGTCTCTACCACCGATGCTTTTTGAGAATTTGAATTCCCTCGAAACCCTGAACTTACAGAATAACAAAATGATCCATGTGCCAGAGGAGGTGATGGAAAGTGTCGTAGATACTTTAAAGATCATCGACATTACTGGTAATAACTTAAATTTGATTAACAAATTTTTTCTTTTTTTCTTCTTTTTTTTTCTGACCAATTCTGTTTTTCATTTTAGACAACCCGTTGGTCTGCGACTGTGAGCTCAGATGGTATTCCGGTTGGCTTAAAAATCTCCGTGATAAGGATGACGAGATGATGTCAAAGAAACGGACAGTTTGTACTATGGTAAACGAGCACAGGGAATATTCGGTGCAAAATATACCCCTGGACAGGATGGGGTGTATGGCAAACGCGAAGCAAACAACATCGTCAAACGTAGCTGTGGCGAAAAAAATCTTTGGTTTCCAGGTCATTATTAGCATGGGATTTGTTATTCTCCTATAAAATAACCCCTAACGATATTTCATCTTCATTTTTTTTAGTCAAGATTATTTGAAAAAATTCAAAAATATCAACAAATAAAATACAATAAATTATATAATAAACAGAATTTTTCAACGACGTGTTGGGAAAATTTCAAAATTATCAATACATATATTGTTCAATCGATGAATTTTATGTATTCACGTCGGAGGGGACGGAGGTAATCATACTAAATATAATTTAGAATAGTTGTTCACCGATTATTATTATCATTATCACTTGATTTTTATTCTATTTTTATTTTATTTCATTCACTTTGCTTGATCCTTCGTTATTTTTACTATTATTGATGTTATTGTTAGCATAATTACTATTATTATTATTATTATTATTATTATTATTATTATTATTGTCACGATCGTTATAATCACGTAGATAGATAAATGCGGAGATGAGAATATCGTAGAGATCATCGTAGAATTTTAAGTGAATTCTATAGGTCGATTAATATTGTTAATTTAAATTATTATATCGGTGTTCTTATTTTTTCATGTATCATTTTTGTTTTTGTTTTTCCATTCTATTTCAGTATACTAGTTTATTTTTCTACGAATATGATATAAAGTGAAAAGAAAAAAAAAAAAAAAAACCCCCATAATATTAATATAATATACGTTCGATCGCGACAAACCAGTCAAATTATATAGGTATATCTTTGACAATCGAATAAGCTTCTTGTTAATGCGAAAAGCGCATTAAATTTCAAGATATAATTTTTCTAATCAATCATATTTACAAGAAATTATATTATAATCCTCGTACCTATTTTTTCGAAAACTTTAAGTTCTTATAGTAGTTATATCGTTTTCGTTTTTTTTTTTACATTTTTTTTTTTTTTTTTCATTTCGTTTGTTCAATTATTAAGTAATATCGTATGAAATTAATGACTTTACAAACAGACGATCGAATGTCTGTATGAGAAAAAGAATAGGAGAAAAACAAATCTCAAATACATTCATCCGAAATTATTTTTCAAATTTTTTAACCACTACTATATATATGTTATATATATACGTAGCAATGTCAGAGACGCGTTACATCATCGGCGTACAATATACATAACATATCGTGAAGCGGACGAGCTTTCTTTATCAATCGATACATATCAGTAACGTTGCCAAGATATTTGAAGAAAAAAAAAAAAAGAAAAAAAGAAAAAAATCAACAATATTTTAACTCTAGATTAGCAAAACCAAAATTGAAACTATCAAAGAATATCCAAAGGATGAAGTGGGGAAAAGAAAATGTAGGTAAATGAAAGAGCGAATTTTATACATCAAATTTTAGGTATGAAAATAAAAAAATGTGGAAATATTTCTTTAACGATCGTATGACGAAATAAATGATTTAGGAAAAGGAAAATGAAAATGAAAATTTTTTGGAAGAAGGATTCTTCAACATATTGTAAATTACTCAGTTCATAAAAGAACGTTCGAACAACCGCACCGGCGGTGTGTTCTCTAAACTGGCATAATGGCTCTCTGATGATCTGTAACGAGCTGCAGGAAGTCTACACTTGTCAATGGTTGGGAGGCACAGACCACCGCACGATTGTTTAACTCTTTGATTCAATCTACTTTATAAGCGGCTTTTGATATCAGTGGTAATAACCTTCTTTAACTGTCTGTAGTGTCAGGGGCTAACGGCTACGTCATATTGCATGCATGTTGGCTGTTTACCACTAGACTAGATTGTGGCCAAGAATTTTGATCAATCACGAAGCGAATTGGAAGTGCGAAGATAAAGTTACGAAACATATCCACATTTTTTTGTACATTTTGAAGGAGAAAAAAAATTAATTAAATAAATAAATAAATAAATAAAGATAGAAAAATAAAATAAAATATAATAAAATAAAAAAAGGATGAAAAGATAGATGATATATTTGCTAATCGTTGATGAGTCAAAACGTTCGTTATAGACGGAATAAAATTTGAGAAAAATAAAAAAATTATTAGAAAAATGATTCGATAATTTGCGGAGAAAATGAGAAAAGGGGGATTATGTGAGATTTGGAACGGAAAGTAAAGTAAAACGATTTTTAACTAGATAGATAAAGTAATTTGAAAGTAAGGCTATAGGGTTACCATGACTTTATACTGGACTTAGGATGTAAGTCATACTATAATATATTCAATAGTATCGAAGGAATATATTATTATTATCGTGCGTTGAAGTGAGGAAATATTAAGGTAAACGGTTATATGTACGTATATATACCGGAATAGGCAATGTGGTGTAAAGAGAACGTCTAAATTTTGTATAATATTTACAAGAGCAAGATCGTTCAAGCCAAAAACCAATTATTTTCACAGAGTTTTGCAGAGTGAATAAATCGTCGGGAATATCATATTATATAGGTACCTACCCGACAATTTGATTTCATTTTCTGCGGGACTTGTTAGCGAACTTATGAATATCTCATCAGAAGTATAAAGGCGAAGTATAAGAGAGGTACGAATCCACGTTGTCGGCTCAAAGTGGTGGACGAAGTCGCATACATATCATTTGCAAACGCCCAAAAAGAAAAGAAAAAAAATATACATATATATATATATAACGCGTAATTATATATTGTATAAGCAGTAAAAATTTCATAAGATTTAATTAATTAATTAATTAATTAATCAATTAAGTAAATAAGGCTTTTAAGCTGTAACCACTAAAAATCATATACATATCCCTAGCTTATGAGATTTAAAAGAATTTATTTGTTAATATCTATATCTATCTTATATATAAATATATTATATTATATATAAATATACATTATTAACAGATATGAATAATTATATTATACTATCACGTATCTACGGCACTTAGGAAATAAAATCAATCCCACACTGACCGTTACCTAAAAGATGGATCTTCTAGATGGAAAGAAATGTTGAAAAAATTAATTTCATCGTATCAAATGGATTCCATTTTTTCTTTTATTTTTTTTTTAATTTTTTTCTAATGCGAAGAACCAACTGGCTGGAAGTTCGAACCCCCACATTTTAAAGCTTCGGTGATTTCCCTGGAAAAGTTTACCTAAAAATGAATTAGCTCAAAATCTAGCTTGTCAAATATAGTCATATTCGAGTACCTAAAGAATAAATCCATACAGTGAAATATAAAGCCGAATCCAGGGGTGACGATGACTTTATTTTTTTGACATGTATCCTCTGTCGAAAATTTAGTTATTAGGTAAACGTCAGCCGTATATATATACGTATGCACACTCGATGTCTGTTTTTTTTTTATCCATAAAATGTTGGAAGAAAAAAATCACCCATCAGATTTCTGCCCGCTCGAACGAATAACGGATTGTTAATTATGCTTGAAAATTTATTTTCCAGATGAATATCAGTAAAATTTTGTTTTTATGAAAATATAAATTTTCTTTGAAACGATCGCCTGATACGCCAAACGCGACTCTTTGCTGGCCCTATTTTGCTCAGGGTTCGTGCGAGGCATATAATACGAACGCGAATTTAGCAGACTGTAATCCATCGGTTGTAGCTAATGTCTTCATAAATAATTATTGTGAAGCGAGCAGATCTCTTTGGGTAGATATGAAAATCTTATAAATGAACGTACCTATACATACATACCCATTATAGCTTATGAAATAAATAATATGCAAACCATAAGATAAGCTTCAAAAAGATGAGACGCTAGTGCTAGGAAAAATTTAGGAATAGCTAAAAGCCATATAGAGTGTAGCTAGTAGATTATAGATTAATGAAATAAATAAATAAGTAAATGAATATATGAATAAATAAACTAAAATATATTAAACTAATAAGGGTGCTCGTTTGCAAACGGCGCCGAGGAACCATGTCGAGACATATCTTTGCCCGGGCTAAAAGGTCGTCGGATGGGCCAGAATAAATAATTAATAATCAAGCGGTATTTTTGTACAGTGTCTTACAGTGTCAGATCGTTGCCGGCGCATCCGACGACCGCCCGCAAAAAAAAAAGAAAAGAAAAACCAAAGAAAAACGAAAAAAGAAAAAAAAAAAATTAAATCACAATTTACTTACGTCTGCTGTATTTTTTCGCGTCATTTTTTCATAAAATTGTGTGTCATAATTATAACAGATACCTTGTTGTGTCAAACAGTAATCCATCTTCCTTCTACCTTATCACTGACCTTATCTATCCATTAATGACCCTGACAATGAGACACACACATCACCCTGTGAGCCGTACACGTGGTGGGCACATGTGCGCGTGCACCACCCTCACACTCGACACTCGATACTCGACACTTGACACTCTGCTATAGAAACTGGTACGAAAAATGTTATGTTTTAACTGTAAAACGCATGTATTGGCAAACTTGTTAATAATGGACTTGTTTGCCGTGTCATCTTCTCAAGAATATTGTATCTAGTTACGATTATATACATATATACGATAAATTATATCTCGATGGATATATACTATACATATATATATATATATATATATATACATATTCTACGCCTAATGTTATATCGATGTTATATATGTCTATACATAATATTACATTATATTATATTATATTATATTATATTATATTATATACATAATTGCGTAATGAGATTATTACCATTATCCTCGTACTTCTTTGGTATGGAATAACTATTCAGATTCTAACGTCTACATGTCACTGTTTATTATTATATCGTTAATAATACTATGTATGTGGTATAATTCAAATGAATAAAGATTAACTACGCAGAAACGTCATATCTCTCCAAATAATTGTCTCGCATATTACAGCGGTCAGACTTACCCAATTTCCTCCAAATCCTATCCCACCGCTGTCCCCAATATGTTACAACTCCGCAATCACCTAGATCTTATAATTAGAATATGATTCACCGTAGTATTTCCTGATTTAAATGGAAATCCATAGCTCTAGTCTTTGTCTCGCTTCAATGATAATAATAGCATATGTATACGGTGCACTGAATACATACATACATTTCCAATTCCGCTAACGTAAGATAATATCAATCGTTAAAGCTGACGAAAAAAACACTTTGATTAACGTCCGGAGAACAATAAAAGAAATATAAAATTGCCAATACCGTGAATATATATATGTGCGCACGCGAACGTGTGAGGATATACGTATCTATTGATTATCAATGTCAATGCAACGAGATAACAGTTGGAAACTTCCTGACTCTTAAGTGGTACATCACATGTTACACAGGTCAAATAAGCTCGAACGAAAAGTCAATTTTATAATTAGTTATCACTAAATCAATGAATTCTTAGCTGGTCATGGTGCGAATATATTTTGTGCATTTTTTTAGTTCATCAAAGACTCAGCGATAAAATTTGGCACTTTTAAAATTTGAGGGGTTGGTGAACCTCGCGTGAAAAGGCTTCTGCTAACCGGCTGAGCGAGTAACAAATCAGAAACCAATTATTCGTAAGCTCCCGAAACTTTGAGATTAGATAACAAAATTATCGGCTTGACAAAAAGGAAGGTTTATAAAAAAAAAAAACTTGAATATTCGTGGATCGCGAGTTGTCGGTGTTCACAGTCACGAAGTGACCTCTGTGCGAGGGATGATTATTTTTTCAACTTCCTTAGACAGTTTGTTAGCATTTTATCTGGTGGATTGATCATCGGGTTAATTCAAAATCGATTGGGGCTCAGTTGTGAGGTGATTAGTCAGTAATTACTGGTCGTGATCGTTCAAAGTATTCCAGCCAGAAAATTCGCATGATTATTTCAATCATTGAAGATCGTTGAACGTTCTTGAAAGACAGAACCTTGGCTTTTTTATGATTTGAAGATCCGCAAAAAGCTCTCATGCGTAACGTGTAGAATTAAAAAGAATTTGCAAATTGATAGTTACCCAACAGTTGCTTCGAAGAACTCGTTAAGCCAATCAACGTCAAGCTGTATCTGTGTGCCTATGGCAACAATAATCCACAGTGACAGTGGAAAGCGCGAATGCGTACGTGTACACAAGGATATGAAAAGCTTTAATTGGTGATGCAAACCCGTCGGATGTGTCACTGTTCACCAGCAATCTGGCTGTACCCTTAGCATCAAAGCTTCAAATCGTTGTGTTGCATCAAAGCTCAAGGAAGTCCAATGCAGCTCCTAGGGTTCATTTTCAAAAACAAGTTCGCTCCGGGTCTTCCATCCGGTAAAAAGTAATCTCATTACTCAGGGAAAGGAGAAGCATCAATAGTAAGTCAAATTGAATAAAAGCTCATCTTTGATCCAGGAAATTTGAATGGTGGAAGGCCGTCGTCGTGGCACTGCTGATAACTGCTGTAGTTCTTCTCCTAGCAAGTTGTATCTTATCGAGTGTATTGGCGACAACATCATCTCAAGAAGGCAACACGACAAAAGAGTCCATTGGTATACTCTACGACGTGCTATCGAGCAAGGAAAATTTTTCAAACATCAGACAAAGGATATTACCAATGGCCCAGGTCTATTGCACCATTCAGAGTTGCACGGTGAGGTGCTCTCTCATCCCGGCTGCATCAAACCCCGGTATAATTGCCGCTGTCTTCGTAGATGCCAACTATGAGGTGAGAAGTTCGATCGAGGCTATTTTGTGTTATTGAGTAAATTTTGAATAGCGAATTTTTTACGATTTCATACATTTTTCAGAACCATTGCGCCGACAACGTACTGGTAGAAGAGCTAATATTTGATAACTGCAGGTTCGCAGGAAACACATTGGACACGGTGTGGTTTCCAGCCAAATTACAGCTGAAGAAATTGACATTCAGAGGTTGTTCATTGAGGGTCATTAACTCGGATGCATTTAACTCCGTGTCTTTCGGATTGCTGAGCAGCCTGGCCATAATCGACAACGGAATCAGCGTCTTTCGAAAATCGTTGTTCGACGCTCTCACCAATCTCGAAGAGCTTGTGATTATGAATAACGCGATACAACAGGCTGACGCTGACCTGCTCGCTGAAACCGCGAACGCTTTACAGATTCTACAAATTGACAATGCGATCTACAGCGAAGACGTCTTGATCAATATCACCGGTAAAAGCCCACTGCCCAAAGTCCTCATCTTGTCTCTGACCGGAAATTCGCTCGCGAATATTTCCGGTAACATCTTCAAAGGCCTTCCCAACGTCCAGTCTATCTACTTAACAAACTCCGCCGTATCGTCAGTAGAGGCTGACGCCTTTGATCCATTCTCTGCCTCCATACGTCAGCTTTTACTTTCTAACAACAGAATATCCTCTCTTCCGAGCCAGGTCTTCGAATCAATCCTCAATGCGAATTCGAACTTCAAAATTACACTCGCCAATAATGATTGGAACTGCATCTGCGAGTTAGAGTGGTTGAAAAACCTTACCAGCACACGTTTGATCGTGAATGATGAACCCCGTTGTACTAAGCCGAAGCAGAACGCCAGGTTGACGTTCTCCGAAGCCATCTTTTGCGACGTAGAAACTTCCAACGATACTGAACTCGTCACTAAACCAACTTTAATCACGGATCTGAGCTACGGTACTGACACCACGGCTCCAACTAACCCTGGGAATGAAGCTACAGTAGTCGATGAAGATGTGATCACTTTGGAGTGCGCTATAGACGAAGGAACTTCCAGTACTTTCAGCCGGAAGCTTCTTGCCATTAGAGAATTCAATTTTCAGTCAAGATTTCCGGCCTTTTCAGTCCAAGAAAAAGATAACGGATCAATTTACGTCAGTCTTCTAACCAGCCCGTTGGCTTATACGTTGATCTGGTTTGTGAATAACGTTGACGATCCAAGCTTCGAGCTTGAAAGTGTCAACTGCGTGACAAACGTCAAAACGTCTCTGTATCTGAACAAGCTACAACCAGGTGGCCTGTACACCATTTGTCTGCTGAACATGTTCGGTGATCTGATCTCACCCTTCAATTGTGTTTCTCTAAAAAAGAGGGAAACATATGACGAGAGCCTGTGGTTAGCCAACGAAGACAAGACGGTCATCCTCAGCAGCCTAATAGCTGTCTTGCTCTTTGTCTGCGTAGCAAGCATCATCGGATCGTACTACGTGGTCCGTAGGAATCCCAGGCTCTTGAAAGGAAGTAAACGGATCATAATGGTACGACATCGAGCAGCAGATGCCATAGTTTTGCCTGAAGGCCTCAGGCTTGAATCAGTATGCAAGGATCCTGCTCCACCGAAAGCCGAGAGTTCGACATCCAGGTCATCCAGCCACAAGGATTACATGACGCCGATTAGCAAGCGCCGGCTCTTAGCTCGCAAAAGTTCAGTAATATCCGGAACAAGTTCACATAGCAGTGCGAATAGCTACGTATCTGGAATCGAGCCTACAAGCTTGCAGCTTATGTCCTGGAGGCTGAAAAGGATCAGGAATAATTTATCTTGCCGTGATTCGACTGAATACGATGATGTTCCACCGCCACTGCCACCTCCTCGCAATCAGTCGATACCTTCGCTCTCTCTGAATGTCGAAGAAAGAGAAATTTTGAACGATCGATCGCGAGGATCGGCGAACGGCGATCAGGAAACTGATTTGAACGGGGTAAACGACGAGCAGAGACTATAACGAAAGAGGGGTCACGAAAATGGGTTCATTTTCTCGGAAATGAATTTTATAGACACGTGTATGCTTTGAGATAATAAAGAAATATATTAGTGTGACATTTTGAAGCGACGTGACAAATGATGATGGAATTTGGCTGTCAATATACCAAGTGTCTCCATTATCGTTCTGATTAAATTATTGATTAATTATAGTTACAGGCAATTATTTATAAAGTATATTGTCGTATAGTAGGTACCTTAAAAAAATACCGAGCATAAAACTGTCGGATATGATTGACGGACTGTGATATTAGTGTTACTACTATAATTATCATCAATATTCCTAGTGATTATTATAGTTTGGTGTTCTTGTGTACTGCGGGAATAAATTTCTACAAACTTGACCCAATTGTGTCAATAAAATATGTAACGGGCTGATAGGATATTGGATTTCGATTTGCAGTGAAAAAAAAGGTTGGAGTATGCGAGGGAGATCGACAAATACGTATAATTTTTTTTTCTTTTTTTCACATCCGTATTAACGCTATTGAGAATTTAATTACCGATGAGCTGACTAACTAACAATTTCCTAAAAGGTACTGGGCACCTATTAATAACCTCTAGCCGGTCACTCGACTGGGCAGACCTATAAGTTATCTGATTGGCTAAGCAGGTCATGTTATATCTGTTCAAGATTGAAACTGCTGCCAGCGTAGCTCTTCTGAATAAGACCTTGGCAACGGGCTACAATTTCTATACAAGGATATACGAATCGGCCAATCTACTGCAAGCTACCTACTAACTGCAGGGATAGAGACACAGGCGCAATAAATATTCGACGAATTTTAAACAGCTGTAACTATTGTCTGAAACGACGATTGTCAACGATAAATTTTGTCCGAAAGATGTTATGCATGAATCTGTTTAGGTGACTGAAAAATGCGAAAGATCTTATATACATCATAGTTGATAAAAGCTTTCGTTCTTTCTTTCTTTTTGATTTTCATCTGAAATGTTTCACACGTCGCTTTTGGAATCAGGATCGATGATTCAACGGTGAAATAGGAAACGTGACGATGTTTATATTCGCTGATTATGATAATAATAATAAAAGCATGGGAAAAAAATCAGCACGCAAAGTCTGCCCACTAATCTCTAGCGGTGGCTAACTGACCGATAATGTACATTTCGGATAAGCGAAAACGATTCGAAAAATTTTCAGCCGGTGTAATGGGCTGAACGGATTTTAATCCTGCAGCCATAAATCCCTCAATTTCCTTGGCTTAGTACCAGATTAAGTTTAGCATGCTACTTGATATGGGAGAGATAATTATCTGCACTAATTGCGAGCCTCGTCGGTGTGGGACGTGGTGTTCAAAAACTATTACGAAAATAAGGGATTTGTAGAAGAAGAGGAAAAAATATATATATAAGTACATATATATTATACGTATATACGTATATATCTAACTTGGCTGATAGAATCGAGGTTTAATTATACTGCGCTGTACAATGCTATAAGAATAATTTATCGTTAATTTAAAACGTGGGCGTTGGAAAATATAGGCATACGACTCGAAAGCTACGATATACCTACACTGCAGCAATGTACGGTTTAAACTTTGCTGGATCTTATCGTGCGAGTAATTATTGTAGGCGTTAGAAAGTGAGAAGAAAATATCACACAATGTGGGAAATTGATGTGAAGAAAAAAAGAGAAAAGAAAACGGTAGAAATATGAGAAGAATATTCATTTCGCTGATTAGGTTCAAAATTTTTTTTTTATTTGCTTTTTTTTCGGTCACTAAGACGTGATGCTGAGGAGAGAAATGAAATGCTCGTGTATTTTCTAAAATTAATTATAAAGATACAAATGCAGCGGAATGAATATTATTAATTAAAGAATTAAATACGGTTGTTATAACATATTATAGACAGCGACGAATTCGAACCAATAAACAATTAGCGATTGGTGCCAAGCTGACGTATGATTGGGGATGATGTATTGCAGTGACCGGAATGGGACGTCATTGCGTCGCTCTTTGTTCTAGCTAATTAGCTATATTACGAGGTCGTCTTTTTCATCTGCTTTGAAAACAATTAGAAAAAAAGTTGCGCTTTTTAAAGCGAGTAAAATAGTAGTTGCATCTACATTATAATCATCAGTCAGTGAGACGTGAAGGAAACGTATCGGAGATCCGTACAATCTTATACATCTCCGGGAGGTTTACGATCGTTCGATATCGCGATGGTAATCAAAAGGAATATTAATAAGATAGTGAAACACCGTCGAGTTAGTTTATCAATTTATTCAATGAAACGAAATTCGATTAAATCAAATTCAAAAGCTTAGCAAACCTCTTTTTTCCCCCATGGCTGAAATCTGCAGGTTCAAAAAAGAGCTTGATTTAAATTAGCATCGAATCACAGTGTAGCTTTTTACCAGATTATTTAGTGACGGTGTTAAAAAAAGTTTATCAAGTTATAGACGAGAAATATTTTCATTTTTACGTTTCAGGAGGACCTGGAATTATCCAAGGAACAAGTTGCCCGTGAGTAAAATTTAAAATTTTTTTAATCAAAAAAACTACAAACTAATGCCCCATCATTATTTGACAGAATTACAATTGGCCTTCAACGCCTTTGATCCTGAGAAAAAAGGATGCATAAGCACGGATATGATTGGTACAATATTAGCCATGCTTGGACACGAGCTTGACGATGGAACGCTGACAGAACTTGTTGAAGAACTTGACATAGACGGTAAAAATAATAGTCAACATCGATCGAAACCATTTTTTAGACGTTTTCGATTCTAATGATATAAATTATTGAATTTGTGGATTTAGGAACTGGTGAAATTCAATTCGAAGAGTTTTGTATGCTGGCCTCGCGATTTATCGTTGAGGAAGACACGGAGGCTATAGCAAAGGAACTTAGAGAGGCATTTCTCCTCTATGACAGAGAAGGAAACGGCTACATTACCACAGACGTCTTTCGGGACATTCTCAGTGAATTGGACGACAATCTTCCCGAAGAAGAACTCGACATGATGATCGAGGAAATTGACGCTGATGGATCAGGAACCGTAGACTTCGAAGGTTCGCATTGGTTCCAATATCAATTTATGCGAATTTTTATCAATTATGCGTTTGCATTAAAATTTTTCATCTTTTTATTGCAGAATTCATGGCTGCGATGACGGGGGGCTAAAGACAATTTTCAAGCGAAGGATTTCTCATCTACAGATAATCGTTGACTCTTCTGCCTGCATGAAATATATATATATTTTATTTGTTATTATATGTATTACAAATCTGATGTGAAAAAAAGAAAATACGTCGTTGATTATGTGGGACGTATTTAATCATTCTAGTGCATAATGCTGTAACATTTATATGATTTTATATTGTGAGTGATACTATACGATTACAATGAAATAAAGACGAGTCTGGAAATGCAATTAATTATAAACTTGATTTAGATTTCATACTAAAAATATGTACCCTCCATTGAAAATTCAATCTCTCAGTGCTTTTTGGAGCAAAAATTGTAGGAAATGATAAAAAAATATACTCAAAGCTAAAAATCTTCACATGAAATGTGCAGTTCATAACGTTAGCTGGTAATAACTGCATCATCGTTTGTCAAGAAAGAATTTAAAGGCTTTTTTAATTTTTTTGTTATTTAATTTGTGAATAAAAATGATTTGATCTATTCCAAGCGGTTTTTAAATTATTTATATGACTATTACGCCCAAAACCGTTCAAAAAATCTTTAGAAGAAGCAAAAAGCTTGTAGCTATCGACTTTCGATAGTAAGTTCTCCCCACTGCGTACGACTTTAAACTTGTGTCATTGAAAACGTAATGAATTGAATTGGAGCCAATTGAAAATAGATTTTCTCCTCCTCGACAGCCTCTAATGAACAAGGCATATACGGCACGCAGTACACGTGTTCAACATGCCAAAAGACATTCATCCATTTAATTCTCATGGCACAAATTTGGCAGCTATTCAAAAGAGGTATCCAGGAGGCGAGAGCAATCTCCTATCCTTTCCGTTTAGCGGACTGAAAAATCTACACGCAATTAATCACACGAAAGAAGCGATGCGATTTCATGTCATTGAATTTCTCTCTTGAGACAAACCCCGTTGTGAAAATTATTTCGCTACAAATCCTCCGCGGTTGGACTCGATGGAGTCATAAAACGAAAAACTCATCTCCGTTTTTCTCGATAATTATTATTCGTTCATTTCCTTGCTAAGGTAATTCAATGAAATTTCAACAGCCCTGCCACAAACAACGGCACTAATTGCCAATTAAAGTTGATTCCGTGTAGAGTGGAAAAAATCGATAATTTCAACCTACACAATTTCCTGCGGCAGTATTTTACCGAAACATACCAATACGGGGAATTATAAAGCGCTCCATA
Source organism: Tenthredo livida (assembly GCA_963992785.1). Taxonomy (NCBI): domain Eukaryota; kingdom Metazoa; phylum Arthropoda; class Insecta; order Hymenoptera; family Tenthredinidae; genus Tenthredo; species Tenthredo livida. Next base: position 12,092,988 of record OZ023073.1, read on the forward strand.
GTGTTTTAATTCCGGGCCCCGCTAATTACTCTGATTAATGTTATTGAGCATTTCAACCCTCGAAAATTTTCTTCACATCTGAACAGAAATCGTTTCTTTGGTTTATGTAAAGCCCTGTTTATTAAGCACACGTTGTTTCGCGCGAGAGGAGTAAATAAAATAGGTAGAGTACATTTTATTGGCAAGAGCTATATGTTAATCGAGTTCACGATCCCCTTCAATTCGGTCAATGTTAAGGTTTTACCGTTTAACCCGCAGTGAACAATCTTGTAATCGTATTTCTCTCGATATTTATTTCGCCATATTCTCTGAATAAGAAACTATGTGCGTCGTTTATGGACTCCCTTGATTCATGGCTTTTTTATTGTTCATTATCTATTATGCAATTTCCACTGGGCTACTATAAACGACAATAACTATAGGGGAAGGTAGGGCAAAACGGACCGGGAGGGCAAAACGGACCGTAGGGCAAAACGGACCGAGAGGGCAAAACGGACCGCCTGAAAAATTTCTTTGGAATTATTATAAAAAATTCAATGATGCATCGTACAGTTAACCCTCGAACTTAGAAATATTTTGAGGTCGGTCTTAGTCAACCACGTCGAGTCAGACTCAGTCAAGTCATCGCGAACGACTAGAAAGGATAATTGACTCGACTAGATTGACTAAGACCTACCTCAAAATGTTACTAAGTTCGAGGGTTACCTTCACGATGCATCATTGAATTTTTTATAATAATTCCAAAGAAATTTTTCAGGCGGTCCGTTTTGCCCTCTCGGTCCGTTTTGCCCTACGGTCCGTTTTGCCCTCCCGGTCCGTTTTGCCCTACCTTCCCCTATACATACTCATATACGACGGTGGGTAGGTACATCGGCTACTTTCGTATTTCATTGATAAACGAATGTTAGATGGTACTGGTAAGCTATTGTTGATTGAAATGATTATTTCGAGTATTTGAACCACGTGCTCGATCGATTAGTAATAATGTAATTAGTGTTATAGAGAGATTTGTCCCTGGGATCGATCAGTGGGTCAATTGATCGCACTTGCATTATAGATTATCGCATCGATGTATATATTTATATTTACCTTGCATAGGATAACAACGGGTTGCGATGCGGAGGTAGGCTCGCGAACTTTGAAAACCGCTAGAAAAAAATCGCGCACCTCGACCTAGACATCGTTCTTTATATTTGAAGTCAATCGACTTGCTTGCACAGTCCCTTTTCGATAGTGTCTTGAACTCTGCTTGATTTATTGTCCTATCAATTACACTATAGCCAATAGTTTATTATCATCGACAGAATGGTAATTATCTATAAATCACAAAATGATCGACGTGTTAGAATCGATTCGTTGATGATGAAAATAATAGACAATAGTACATATCATAGTACACATATCTATATACAGCTCTGTTTCTTTTTCTACTTTCTAGGATGAGCTCAGCAAGGAACAGATAACACGTAATTGTATTCGATTAAATTTTTATTTGGTTGAAGGAAAATTGAAAATTTTATTTCAATTTATTTATTACAGAGCTTCGCGTAGCTTTCGACGCTTTTGACCACGAGAAGAAGGGATGTATCGGCGTGGATATGATTGGCACAATTTTAACTATGCTTGGTCACGATCTTAACGAGGATCAGCTGACAGAACTGATCGTTGAGATTGACGAAGACGGTAAGTGTTCATTTTTTTCAATCTTTTTTTCGTTATTTTCATATGGGAAAAGTGTTTAGCAATCTTTCAAGATTATTCATCCCCGTTTTTTCACCTCATTTATCAAACCAGCGTCGGGAGAGCTTGAATTCGAAGAATTTTGTACATTGGCTGCGCGATTCCTAGTTGAGGAAGACACAGAGGCTATAGAACAGGAGTTAAGGGAGGCATTCCGTCATTATGACAAAGAGGGTAACGGCTATATAACAACAGAGGTATTCAGAGACATTCTCCACGAATTAGACGACAACATTTCACCTGACGAACTCGATCTGATGATCGAAGAAATTGATGCTGACGGTTCTGGTACTCTCGATTTTGAAGGTACGCCAAGATCCTTAGTATCCAGAGTTTATAAAAACGGGAATAGATTCGGATGAAAACCCTGCAGCGTTTCGGCGAAAATAATAAAACGAAATAAAATAAAAAAATTATCAATTACGCAGGACGTCGAGTGATGATTGAAATTTTTTATCTATATATGCATCGAACAAACTTTTCTTTACATGATATGGAAAATTGGATTATGTTACGCAACGCGTAACGTTACCCAACACCTTCTATAGAGGGTTAAAAAGCTTGACCAGTACCTGAGTTTAATTACAATGAACTGTTACTATACCTACGTTTGTTCGTTTGGCATTGTGTCGACTATAAGAGTTATTTTCGGTACCTACATCTACTCGTTGACCAACTCAATGATGGCTTTCGTATCTTCGCAGCTGTTGTCATATCACACTTGATCAATTTTAAATAGATTCTCAAGACTGTGCAGAGAGCGATTTTCAACTTCTTTGAAAACTGGAGCTTCTCAATTTCAAAGGAAACTCACTCTTCACTCGAGGCAAAAGATAGAATGATACAAAAACGAGTAAAAAATTCATTCTTGTCTTGCATTAGTCGGTTTCATCAAATTCTCAAAAACTACTTCATTCATTTTTTATCTTTCTTCGTTTCAGAATTCATGGCTGTGATGACAGGATAATAACTTCAATAGTCTAATACGTTATTGGAATATTAATATCGTTCTTGTTCCTCTTGAAGCGAGAATCAAGAGTGCAATCAAGTTGTTTAAAACATTTTTTTATTCACATTTTTTGGAATAATATTAATATGTCTATGCGTCGCATAGGTTGTATAGGTATTACAGTTTAGATGTACGCTTTTTTTGTAACTCGATTTGTGAACTGTACAATTATAACTGCAGATATATAAATCTACGTACGCATATATTTATTAATTATGAATAAGACGAAGAACCTTTTTAAAGCATCAAGCTACCTGTATGCCATTCTTTTGTAATTTTTATTAGATACTTATTATATGATATAGTAAATAAAGGAACATTTTTACCAACTACCCACGAGGCTTTTTCATATACCTACCTGTAATGGAAATTATATTCATTAGCCGACGAGCGTAACGTGCGAATGAATATGACTACGTTGAAAATTTACGACCTCTGTATCATTAGCGAGAACAGAATATGGGACTAATTTTTTATCATTTTTAATGAACGTGTGTACTCGATCTCACCTAGCTTCTTAATTACTCGATTCATTTTTAACGAAATGATACAAAAATGAAAATAAAAGAAAAGATATAAAAGAAATTCAATTAATTAATTATAATAATCCTCATTATAATTGAATAAATAATTGAGATACTCAATTATTAAAAGCTTTCATCAAGATTTTGTCATTTACGAGTTATTCTGGTATAGGAATTCGTCGCGATTTTAATCAGCGTTCCATTTAGACAAATTAGAGGCGACCTAGTTAATTCATCAGCAAAATTAAGTAAGCTGTAGCTCAATTTCGTCATATTTCATAAGGCATGAAAAAAAAAGAAAACCGAAATCAACCGCATCCCTATAAACTTTTCCAGTCATTTTTTGCGCCTACGATTTCTTTATTTTTCATTTTCAATTTTGAGTTATTGCAAAACAGGATAATTAGCGATGCTATTCGCCGACAGAATACTGGCGCACGACTATAATCTACGGAAGGACAAGTTTAACTGACATTGCACGAACACAAACACCTGTGTCTTGTCACCCGCTGTCAGCAATAAGCAAGACTAAGCTGTTTCTAGATTAAGAAACAATTGCAAATATCCACCGAGCCAAAGAGGCTGCAGCTTTAAACCCAGCAAATATATTAACTGCTTTCGATAATCGAGTTTAAAATTAGGAAAATATCAACGCAGGGGGTATGATCTTCTAGCGGTTACAAATCACCGCAAAAGAAAAAACTGAAAAACAAAAAAACCACTCCTAAAACTCCGGAGAAAATTTGAAAAAAATGAACTGGCAAACATGTGCTGATCGTGAGAAGAAGAGATGACAATTAGCAGTATTACCTCTCGTTCTTTTCTGGCTGCCTTTTATACGTGTGGAGATGCATTTTTTTTCCTTGACTTTTTCTGTTTCTTTTTTTTGGCACGTAATCGAACCTCCTTGGATTAAATATGCCATGAATTATCTACCCCTGTTGCATTGATTGATGGACAGTTTGGGGGCGTGATTAGAGTTTGCAGGGTTTAGCCAAATAATTGAAGAGCTCTACTTTTAGAGCAACTGCGACGGTGTATACATATGTATTTGTAAAATTAGCGAGCTACAGTTGAAACTAGTTGTGGATTTTAGGAGGGGCACAAGAAGCAGTGACGTCCTCGAGACGCGAATGAAATCCGCTAGATTAAAACATTCTCTAATTCCTTCGGACCAGGAATCTTTATAATCTCACAAAACGGTCTGTAACCTACGGATCTCCGGCTTTTGAGACGACGAGACTAAACAGTGTGCATACCGCGTAATACATCGCTAAAATGGTACGGTTATTTCCCCAAGTGTCGTTGCTCTCTTCAATTTAAACCAAAAATCCAAAAAATTACCCAACTAAGGGCAAAATCGATTCTGTTACTTATTTCATCATTTTTTTTTCCTATCAATCCTTCAATCATTATATCTAACGATGGTGAAGGAAATTTCCTGAGTTCTAAACAGAAACAAGAATTAATTATCTCTTTCATAATTGTTCACAGGATGACCTGAACAAGGATCAGATTGTTCGTGAGTAAATGAATAATTACCTAATGACAATAAAAGTCGGAAAAGTCGCGAAGTTATTCAAATTCAAAATTCTTTTCATTATTTTTTCAGTCCTCAAGAAGGCCTTCGATGCTTTCGATCACGAGAAGAAGGGTTGCATCGGAACAGACATGGTTGGTACCATACTGACCATGCTTGGTCACGAATTGAGTGAGAATACACTCCAGGAGATCATCGCCGAGGTGGACGAAGATGGTGAGAATTTATAGTTTCTGTATATCTAAGGAAAAGCAGAAATCACATAATCCTCCGTTCCTAGGATCTGGAGAGCTTGAATTCGAGGAATTTTGCACCCTGGCTGCGAGGTTCTTGGTCGAAGAAGACACAGAGGCGATGCAGCAAGAGCTTAGGGAGGCATTTCGTCTTTACGACAAAGAGGGTAACGGGTACATCACCACCGACGTTTTCAGGGACATTCTACACGAGCTGGACGACAAACTTTCCCCAGAGGAGCTGGATCTAATGATAGAAGAAATTGACGCTGATGGTTCGGGCACGCTGGACTTTGACGGTAAAGACAAAAATATTATGAACAATTATTCCCAGTTATAAACGCTTTCATCCCATTCACAGAATTCATGGAAGTCATGACCGGAGGTGATGACTGAAGGCTCCAGCCCCTCAGAGCAGATGATGTTCCATGTTCCGGAAAAGAGTCAGTCGTAAAAATTGACTGTTTTATGATCGACTTTTTCTCTATCTTTCGTTGATTTTATTTTTGTTTTTTCCTTTTGGTTACATAACAATAACTGTACTTCCCACGTGCCTTAATCGGACCTGTAAATGACCACAAAACAGCTGCAGTGATATTATTGCTTTTATTACCTTTACCGCGTGTGAAACACGACAGATTTATGTAATCGTCAACCAGTTGTTGCGATATTATACTTTTACTGGTTGTCAGTTTAAATGAAATCTACGTCGAGTGTATTAAGAAAATATGAAAAAAGAAAAAAAAATTAAGAAAAAAAAAAAAAAAAACCAATTACACGTTTCAATAAATCGAAATAATTTTATTTTCATTTATAAAACGCGTTGATTTTTACCCAACATGCGCCTGGATGACCGCAAACCGTTTTACTTTCATGCCTGCTTGTTGCATAGCTACAGGCATGAAGAGAAGTAGGTATGTGGCGCCAATAAATTAAAAACTATCGCTACCACATGTCTGAGGTAATAAATTAAAATTCCAATGACTTATGTATAGTGTAAAGATTAATTAGCGGCTAGAAATGTGTCGTTAATCAACTCCTTCGTTCCTCAAGCAATAATTCTAAACTATATAACTGTTTGCTAATCGTTAAACACTTGCCAAAGCTGTATTATTACGTTTTTAAGTACTAGAACAAATATCGAATTATTTCGCCAGTGCGTAACTACCGATTTTAAATTCGATACAAAATATTTGATAAATTAAATCAATACCACGTGCAGCTGGGAACAGTTGCAATTAACTAGAATGCTATTGCTGTAAGGCGAATTATAATTAGAATTCGACGTTTTATAATAAATGAATAATTAATTGATGAATAAATAATTGAATCACCGATTTCAACGAACTTTTTCTATTCTTTTCACCTTCACGCGCCGTTCTAATAGTATAGAAAATTAATTAAGGCGGTAGATTATTAACTGGGTAAAATGCAACCGACAGTGTATCCGTATTAGTTGATTAAAAATAACGTGATTGACTATAGAGCGTATAACGTAAGGGCGTTTAATAATTGACCCAGTTCACGTAAATTTTCAACTATCTATCTAGCTGTAATCTACAATCTAGATTCAGTGTGGAAATGCGATGAATTTCGCAGGCCGTTTTCCACACACCTATAGGGAGTACGCAAATACCTAGAGACAATAGAGCGAAGTTTCATGGGCCGGAATAGAACATAGTAAATATAGATTATGAGTTAGCTGCATAAGCGGCGCAGGTGACCGTCTCTCACTTCCCTGTTCGAATATGCATTTGCATACATGCCATACGTATGCATAGTCCATAGATCTAGGCACACCTACACCCAGATTCCGAATGCATAGGTACTACACGTTTCTATAACTTTGTATTTACAGGCGTGTAATCTCATTCCCATTAATGCAATGATAAATAATCTACGAACCGAAGAACGTGAGTAGAGTTAATTGAGTTGCGCGGGAAGGTTGACCAAATTCGGTATTTCATTCCCTCGACAGCGAATATAAGGTACGTAGGTATACATATGCCTACATGTACCTATGTACACGTATGAGTATATCAGTGATTTCCTCATGAACTTACAAATCTGTTTCATAATCCTTGAAATATCAGATTTTTGAAATCTTTCAGTATGCGGAGTCTGGAAACTGGTCCATATCTCCAGGTTTATTTTTGCTAATAATAAACGTCTAAAAATTGAAGACAATCGCTGTCAGGAAATAAATAAATCGTGTTTTCCATTCGGTCGTGTATGTGTATGTTAACCGGTTACAGCCACACTTCTGAGTATAGACAATATGCCATTACTTCCACACATTATTACCTGCTACACGACGCCTTAATACGAGTATGAAACCCGTGGTCAAAAACTAGAGCAAATATTTGCGTAACCGCGCTGGCCGCGGCCGCGACGACTGCGACGCCGGCCGCCGTAACGGGCGATCAAAGACTTGAATCTATCGACTATCTTGATAAACGATCTTCCATAAGAGATCAAACTATCTCGTAATTAGAAACAGGCTAAATCGTAGGTATAATCGGCTTTCCGCGTATACGGTGATTCAAATTTGTTTCAATCAATTGCAGGCGAATAAAATGATCAAAGGACGTGCGAACTGTTGATAAAAATATCGAAGAATTTTTTCCCTCAATTTTTATCTCCTCTTTTTCATTGAATTCTCTTTCGAAACGACACCCTGATGCAATGCAATAACCGCAGATACCTGTAATGACCCAATGTGAGTTAAGCAAATTTTGAAAACGTCAAAAAAATAATAAGTAGTATCGTTATCTTTATAGCTGGTTGTAGGCTTGACAGGCGACATTATGAGATAGCTGCGAAACTGAAGTCGAGTGAGAGCTGCAAATATACCTATACGCGGTTTAATAACCGAGCCCACTTTTCTACGTATTATATATACTATCGGTGTCTCGATAGAGAAGTAATGAAGGTAATAGCTGTAGTAGCGGTCGTGCATAGTGTCCTGCAATTTTCTTGCCCAGCCCAATGCGATCGCTAACATAGGTATACGCTCAGGCTGAGGCTGTAGCAGTCTTCTCCGGAAATTATCTGGACCTCTTGAACCTTTCAGGTAACAGTCATGGATTAAATTTCTGATGTGAGGATATTCTCTTTTCGCTATGAAGAAAGGCATTTCCTAAGCGCTATGCGGGTTTATTAAGGCTAATGATATTTTACCCGGCAATTTGAACTCTGAATGATATCGCCTCGTCGATAACGTGTTTCTCAAAAAAAGAATAAAAAGAAAGAAAAAGGCCTGATGAAAGGCTTCGGCGAACGCTCTGCACCTGTCGCATTGATATCCTTCCTGTGCTTTTCTCACTTTCGCAAACTTCTAGAAATTGGAAAAAATCAATTAGTCGGATGGATTGCGAGACGGAAGAATTGAACGAGTTAAGACGAATGATAACCCAGGGCCGATTAAATTTCCCATTTCTTCTTCTGTAGCATTATTTTCATTAATTTCCGAAAATCGATAACCCGTTCTCCCCTATTCCATTAGGATCCGTATAAAAAAAAAACGAAACGCTCGGTCTATACATACATGTATACAAAGCCTGTGCTTTCGAATATATCGGTCCTGCATGTACGTGGGTTCAGAGAAACGTGATCCACGTTGATAATAACAATAAACCGAGGAGGTATTTTACCCCGGAGAAATCGGACCCTGGTTCTCCCTAGGGAGTTTGGTGGTCTGGTTGTAAAGGCGAGGTACGTAGGGCAACCGCCACGCATTATTAAAGCATACTTGATGCTTGACTCGACCCAGCTTCTGTTGAGTAGAAAGTGTAATTGCGTTATGGTCATTGTACCATCGGTATTCGATCCAAGAATGGAGTGGCCAAAAATTATTTGACAAACTCTCCCTACGCGATCTGCGGGGGGGCCGGGGCTTTCAGACCTCTTCCGCTTTCTTGAACTCGATTCTAATGGGCTTCTAACGCCATGAGACATTCTCTCTCTTATGATTATGCGATTATACCTATACGTAGGTACGTGTCTATCCACGAATACATCTGGTATACTATAATATAACTACAGATTAAAGTTATTAGCTCTCGCTCGATATACGAAATAGTTTTTACTCTGAAACGTCAATTCAATCGATTAATCGATAGATCTTGGATATGTGGAAATTAAACTGTCCGCGTAATGTGTTGTGACTAAAATTGACTACGGTAAGATCTACTCGCCTCGATATCCGGTTGGCAATAAATTTCATCAATTTATTTCATTTTTTCTTGTCATTCTCATTTTTCTTTTCTTTTTTTTTTTTCTACACCATCACCAGCGATTCCTTACAGTTTCAGGATTCAGGTCAGTCGGCACTATTATTTCGATTCGTTTATTTTCGTTGTTTCTTCACCTCATTTTACATCCTTGGGCAAAAAATATACCTACCGATCTATAAACATTTCTATGAGTGAAAATAAATCTAATTGATCTAATAGCACCGCGAGAGAAAAACTCTTAGAATACCACCAAATTCAAGTATCACTTTCTTATTCCAGAAGAAATGTATATAATATACCTACTACAGAGCTGCGATTTTAACTTATAGGCAAATTATATATTCGTGAAAGAAATTTCACTCGGCAATTATAATTAGCCTATTATTATATGTATATCAGCCTACCGATGAAGACATACCTATACATGTTGAATAATACCTTTGATTAATATTCAAATTTATACAGTTTGAAAAACTCGTGCGGGGCGTCAATTATATTCAAATTGATAGTTCGAATTTGTTTCGGACTCACAAATTTCCGTGTAGCAAGTTACATAATTTATATTTCGATGTATTTGTTAGCCGTTTATGCGCTGTCTCATACACCTACCTTCACCACGTAATACTATTGAAAGAATTAATTTTCACAATCTTTCCAAAGCCGGTAATAAAATCGAATGATTGAATTTACCGAGTAGCTCTAAAAGGACAGAGAGATAGCCATAGCTGCAGGTTTCGTTTTACCTAACTAAGAACCAGACGACAATTTTTCGTACAGCAGGTCGTTAGTTGTGTAACTTATTGCGATACACATTTTTTCGTCCAACTTAATTAGAGGCATAAAATCATTTATTCTTTATAAACGTTAGGGACTCCCGTTTTATTAGCTTATACTCTATGTGTGACATTTACGTTCGGTTTCATATTGGCGGAAAAATATTATTATTACCTAGATAATAATTTTTTCTAGATTATAGAAATGTAGGGAAAGTGATAAAAATTTCAATAGAGATTATGCAGTAGCTTGTATACCGCATAGTTGAAAATAGAAAATAGATTGACCAGACCCTGATCGTCGCCACGCCTATTGATTTTAAATACTCAATTAAAGAACTTAATAACGCTAATATTTGCATAAACACTTGATGCGATTAATTAACATTTATAATTATGTTAATATGTGCGTCCACTGTTTCCAAAAACTCCTACCAATAGATTGAGACCGAAAATAGCATTTTGAAAAAACCGCGAAATCGAATCTCAATATCGGCTATAAATTCTACCTAATAATTTCATAAATTAAACCCTGGACTCGCGCTTCGTCCTCATTATGATAAGTATTTAATTATCTATAAACAGCTAGGAGGACCCTCATTTTTTGACCGATATATTTAATCTGCTTTCTCCATGACTTAACGATATTCGGCTAATCCTACTGTCACAAACATGATTTATGTGATACGAATCGTGTCAATAGCGGGGATTTATTTGATGAGACACCGAGGATGCAGTCGAAGATATCGTGCAAACTGTCACTTTAATGTCCTCCGCCTGCATGCTGCAGGTTGGTGTAGATTATAATCTCTTAAAATCTGAATGCGGAAGACCGACGAAGATCAATATTTATTGCAATTCATGATTTTGCTGGGAAATTGTTAATAAATTAATATAGGCAATAAAAATTCGTGGGTAGTACGAAATCTGCATTAATTTTCTCTAAAAATTCTCAATTGCACGTCGTTATATAGTTAAATAGGATCTGGTTTCTCTATAGCAGGTGATAAAAACAACTAGTTTAAATTAAAGCAACCCAAGAGCCTCGCGGTTGATTGCTTACTGCAACAGTTTCAAACCCACATAATTGCGACGAGATTTTATTCGATTTTTTTTCTCTTTGTCCACCAGCGATTAATTGCTTCCTCTAGACTGTAAAGAGCAAGTAAAACCGCGAATAGATAAAAAGGATGGGGGAAATTTGAAAAGGAACGAGTCAGGAAGAGAATCGTATTACGCTCTCCCCAAATCGGCGATTATGCGATAGAATATACATTTTTCAACCAGTTTCCGCCGTTTTGGTATATACTAAGCGGCAAGATTAATTGCTGGGATTTTAACGGCAGGATTTCGTCCTCGCGATATACGCGGTAAGATATTTATTAGAAAGGCGCAGGTTCGAATCGTGTAATGCGTGATATCGAGCGGAATTCATAGGTGGAAAAATGTCCCAGTGCATAACCGTAGTTGGTTCGTTGCCGGGGAAAAATCCAAGCGAATTTATTCCAGTTACATGTAGGAATGGGTAATATATTCTCACATCAACCGAATATATAGCCGCGATCCAGATATAGAGAGGAGCGAGTTAGAATCGAGTAAACTGACCGACTTGAAAGAAAAAAAAATCCGTTTTTTCCCTCCTCAATTATATGTCAAACGAGCGAGAATTGGTGATTTTCAGAAAAATATGTAGTCGATGAGTGGGTAGGTGAGTTTTTTGTCATAAATCGGACAGGTCACTCAATTACCGAGAACCAAACGCCGTACAAGGTTCATATACTATCTTATTTATTTTCCATTACATCGGTTCTAGTAATTGCATTAATCGATATGGTGGTCATAAATTACTCAAAAGTTGTTTTCAAAAAACTACAATCCTGCACACGTAACAAATTTCTACAACATGTTTTCACCTTTTTTCTTTTTTAATGTAATTCAGATATCAGATCAATGTTAATCTGTTATTTAACTTTCTCCATGAGTGAAACATGCATCTTTTTTAATAGATTTTCACCAACGAATAATATTACAACTAGAAGTAAAAATGATCAGGATAGCGTGTCGTCTCTTCCAAATTTCACATGTTGTACATAAAATATACCCACATTCAAATCAAAATACAAATTACGGAAGAAATTTCTTTCCTTGTATAACGTACGTAATCGATTGCAGACGGTAACATGTTTTCACATTTAATAGCTCTCGATTCATTAATTATAATCCAACAAACTAATTTCTAATGAATACATGTTATTATATGTTATCCCTAGCGTTTGAAAAAATTTTATATTCGGAAGACAAATCTGTCGTAAGAATACGAGAAACAGAGATTATCTTTGACCGAGACTCGGCATAAGTTGAGCGTGAATCAGCTAGAATCAGGATACGTTATGCACTTATCTAATATCTTCATGCATATTACTATATACCTCTCTTTGTATTAGACTCGCTTTCATCCCCTGTCGGAAATAGTATTCTTTATAAAAGTAAGGATGAAATTAGAATCCCATTAATCATAGCTTGTACGAAGAAACGCCCCGCAAAAGATTTCATGCAACAGCAGCCAGCAGTAGGTATCGTCTCATAATCAAATGCACGGATTACATACCACGCAGCTAATTGCCTCATATACTATATTCTAATCTAGATGTTGCGAATTTTCTTCGATAATAGACGTAGAATTAATTTTTTTCTCGATCATCATTCGTCATAGGTGAAACTTTCCATTCAATTGAATACTTATAGGCGGATGCTATTGGTATCCTATTTCGACCTTCTGAATCTTTCAGGATAAATACACCCTGAACAGGATACTAAAATTGTGAAAAAATGTTGCGTAGGTGTTCTCTGACACACGATCTCACAGTTTTCATTTCAACAGCGGTGGAAAGCGCTGTGCCAGTTTTCTTATAGTTACTAAGAAGATATCGAGTGACAAGTCTATGCAAAAGGATACGAAATATGTGACCGGTGTAAAGAGTATTGCTTTAAACTAAGTTGCTCTTTTTTGCATTTTTCTACTAGCTCGTATAGTTTCGCGCCAAAATCAACAGCCCTTATAAGCGCTAACGGTTCCGAATCAACTTTCGAAACTAGATGCAAAGAAAGTTGCAAGAGTCACACAGGAAATAAAGAATCTCCAAAGTTGATACAGTCAGTACAACCAGTATTTTAGACGTTAATTAATTAGTCCCATTAATTAGTCATTGCAAATTGAAATTAGATTTTGAAAGCCAATTAGCCGAGTATTTCTCATGGCGAAATGTGAACAGTAAATTTTTTCAGAAATTTATAAGGACTCAATGCAGAGTAGTAAATTGAAACTTGTATTTAAACTCGCGTTCGCAAATATATCCGTGTGAACAGTAAATCGCGATTGATTTTTTTTCTTCTTATTTTCATTTAATCGTCGATTCGGCGTGCAGCAATTAATCAATTCGACACATACAAGCAATGAAATTCGACCGTCGATTCGTAGAGAAACAATAAAATTATCATCGGTACAAAAACTTGCCACCTCTGACCTGGCAAGCTCCGGCAAATATCGTTTTCAATACTACGAAGGTCAAATTGTTTAAAAAAATGGAACAAAAAACACTACAAAGTGATTTAATAAACGGAAAAGATGAACACTGTGATCGATAATCATCGATGTAATAGTCGGTTGTGTGAGGCTGAGAAAAAATACTGAATACCGTTCCTGCGGAAAAAAGTAGGGCTTCAAAACAGCGAGTTTTCACCGGCTAAAAATCTGCGATTTCGTCATATCGATTCGCTCAAGGTAGACTAGATGTCTACGTAAGGTGTGAACGATTTAGTCGAATATGGAGCATCGGTTCATGATCAGAAATTATTAGATCGCGGTTATAGTTATGATCTATGTCTATAACATATATAGGTATGTCAGAGTCGTCGAGGACCACCTCGGTGTTTCGTAGATAAAATGACAGGCATGTCCGTTTCAATAACCGGCAATTAATAACTCGCTAATCACTACGGCGAAAGAATCAAGGATAAATAATTAAAAGTCTGAAAAAATAAAAATGAAATAACACGAGCGTTTACTGAACCGCCAAAGAATGCGAATGGTTTTACACGCAAGGGCAGCTCGCCATACGTGTAGCACCGGACTATGAGCGATTCGCGGATAGGATTTTCTCGAGCGAACCGTGAAAGGTGTGGCATGTCTGGCGCGTGACTGTGCCTAGGTACTAGTCCTGTAATATTGCCTATATAAATATATACTGAAATTTCTGTCATATTTAAGTACGAACTGTGGGTAACTAGCGTTGAAAGATACCGCGAGGTTTTACTACTTTACAACACATTTCCGATCTAGACCCAAGCTGCTGCCGCACGCGGTTACGTATAGCTGCAGCCACTATGCGCGCGGTTACTAAAAAAGAATTTTTCCCCCTAGTTGTTATTATCATTGTAAACATACCGCCAGACGGTAGAAAGCGGATTGAAAATTTCCCTCAATAAAATAAATACAGACACCTGCAGTTTTAACGGGAAAGAAATTAGCTCGATGCTGTTTCTTATTTTTGTGCGTTACGCCTTTCTGATCCTTAGCCCTCGATATGTCGATGTCTCGTTATCCAGTATCAAGTAGACATCATCAAGGACGAGTGAGAATTTCTTTCCCAGTATTCAGCCTCGAGAATTAATAGGATAAAAAATAACGAGGAATTATCTGACGCGACCCAACCGTGTGGTAGGTACCGTGTACCGAATCCTAAATCTCCGTCTACACGATCAACTCGAAACAAACTTCACCGATCCGCGATCTTAGGCTCCAGGGCGTATCCGGTACAATGGGAGTGGCTGTATAAGTGATTGACATTGAATGGAACGAAACTAAGCCACAATCACCCGGTAAAAAACTTACTACCTTTTAAATTTTTCGAACATTAAACAGCCTTGAAGAGCGTTGCCTAGCTCAGGGTTGCGCGGGTGGCCGTTTAGAATAACGTCATTGAATCATTGAATAGGTGGGTATATAGTGGTTAGTTATACGTGGTATAAAAAATTATATCGCGCAACTTGAACGTAAAAGTATGAGGCTATAGGTTTAAAATTGCCCGTCGATTGCACATCTGAAATTTATACTATTTTATCCCACCGCGTATCACCGCGAGACATACCTACATATTTCGACAAGTATATGTTAATGTATGGATATGCGAGGTACTCTAAGTGTCTATCATACATTTCGCAAAAGATTGAAACTGGTTGTTCCAAAATAACGTAGCGATTTGGGAAACGGAAATAACAATGGGCCCAAATTGACCAAAAAATTTCAATTTATTATTTAAAGAAATTTCATTCGCTTGTACACAGGTGTATGTGTAGCATTGTGTACCGATACGATAATAAATAATTCGACAACCACTAGCACCGCCATGCCAGTGAGTCATTGAATATAATGTGGCATTAAATTTTTTTCTTAACAAAATTATATTCAGCAAAGTTTTTAGGCGGAAATTTATTTATACGAGGTAAATTACCTACAGCGTAGGTATATTAGCAATGAGTTCAACTTATATGTGTATGTAGTGTGATTTAAATTCCATACCCTATATAATAATCTTGTAGAATTGATAAAAAAAAAAATGAAAAAAAAAAAAAAAAATCTTATAAAAGTCGAGAGTTTCAAGCGTGCCAGTCGCCAGGGCGGAAGTTATAAAATAGTAAACTTGAAAGCAGCAATTATCTGCATATAACATAAGTATGCGTATAGATACCTACAGGCGAACATATTGTTGCTTAATAATTTTTCTTGCAGAACAATATAATCCAGTGTATATATGTAGGTATGTAGGTATGTAGGTATTATACCTATCTCGACTCTTGGAACTTGGTGTAATAGAACTTTTTGCCCGCAATTCTAGGTCTAGGTAATTCTTTACTTCGCGCAATTATATCAGTCTTACACACAGATGCACACAGGCGTAAAAGAAAAAAAAAAGAAAAAAAAAAGAAAAAAGGATGAAAAAAACCAGCCTCTGCAAAAACCAATATTTCAATTCCGTATAGGCATACCTACTTCTATTCGGTAATCAACCCCGTACATACATGTATATATATAGCAAATGATATAATGGGATTGCTGCACACTTTCATGCATGACGCATAATCACTTATATAGTATACTTACTCGAGCGCAGACTAGACATTAGAGAACGGAACATCCGGGTCTGTAGCAGAGCACCGTTTTGTAACTAATTATTAACAACCACTTGATAATCATCGACGACTCACTCACGACATAGGTAAAGATAACAATAATTAGAACGAAAATGAAAAAGAAAAAATCCAGTTCTGTATGGTCTAATAAATAATTGTATTCGAAGGTCGCGTAGGCATTGTATACTCTAATAGAGTATTATATAGAGTAACGCTATATTATATACTGCACACTGCAATCAAATAGAGAAACGAACGTTTCTATCAATCGCATAGACACATCGACGCCTATTGCGTCGTTCCCTTGGGGGTTGAGCTTTGGACAGACGGCGACATCGCACTGATTAAATCGGGAGAAGGTTATCGAGTCTCGGAGACCATGATATGATCATATAATAATTACGATATTTATTTACGATATTTAGAATGGCGATGTCGAATTGTAACAAATTTTTTATAATGGATACGAATTTTGTGTTGAAAATTTTTGTAGTACTTTCACTCGCGATCTGAAAAATTGAAAATAAGATTAAAGGAAAAAAAAATCGGCGCGATATTCCAACGACTGCAATGGGCACGCGGTTAGAGGCCTTTGCTAAATGGTCGCAATCGAAATCCTCCAGTGACAATATCCGTGCATATATATACAACAAACGGGTAAAGAAAATATTTCGTCAGATTGAAGCCGCCACTCGAGGGTAACGCTGATCGGTAAACGTAACGTCGTGGTTGGCGCCATAAAGCTCTCGATCCCCACCAGGTCTGGTGGATTTACAATATCCATAAGGCAGGACCCTCCCATGCTGAAACAACGGGGTACTATATCCAAACCTCTGGTCTCTGCACTCGTTCTTTCGATGATCAGAAGGAATCTAAGAATAATGAAAAAAAAATAAGGAAACGATTCGTTTGAAATGAATGAGAGTATCACTCGTATGAGTGATGGGTAAACGCGAGATGAAAGATGTAAAAATGGGGTACTCGGCGATCGGTGATGTGAATAAGAAAATAAATAACGGAATGTTAAAATGTGGAAATAAGTGATAATAATCAATACCATTCGATGCTTGCTCGAGTCCCAAAGGCAAGTACCTTTCTAGCCGGTTTGTCCCGTTCTCTATTCCAACTTATGCCGCGAGATGTGAGGGGAGTGTCTTGTGCACCCGCACAACGATCATGTCTGGCGCAATCGTTACTCGGACAGTAATACACCATATATACCCACAGAGGAAAATGTCTAAGGATTGATTGATATTCGAGGCTATAAGTGGGCACTAGATCCTAAGCTCGTAGGCAATGGCTCGTAGGATAAGGCGCAGCTTGGTCAAACTACCGAGAACCTAGCGAGTTCTAATATTCTATAATATTGTGAAATCCACGCTAAGACTCGTGAATATCTACGCTGTTACACGACGATTAGTTTTCTATCGCCTCAAATTTCATCTTCGATGAATGAATGCAGGAGAAAAAAAAACGAAGACATTCCCTGACGAAGCGGAAATTAATTTCTTGAATTTGAACCGCGCCAAATCTGACTTACAATTAGAAGATAATAAAAGCGAACTTTATGGTCACATCTAGTAATCGACTAGGACGCATATATAGTCCAGTCGCGGTCGCAGATACGCCTACGACAACTTTCGCGTAACACGTTACGCCTTGGCAATCTATTACGTCAGAATAATACCGGCAAATCCTGCTGTGCCGCGGTTGTGCGCCTGCAGCAGGTTTAGCTCGCCTTTGCTGCAGCAATCGCGGGTTTTGAACTTTAGCTATTTCACTGGCTATTAATATACGTAGGAACTGTCTACCGCCAAAGTGGTCGACGATATAGTCGACGATTTTTCCAAAAATTGAAGAAGAAAAAAAAGAAGATAATGACACGAAATATTGATTCCCACACGGTTTTATCGTCCTTCGTAGTATTTCGGAAAAAATGATTACCGCTGATAATAAAATGGCATGTAATTTAAACATGGGTATTATTATGGCAATCTATACCTACGTGTTATATCACAGTTGTTATATGGAAAGCGGTTTTCCTTTTAAACAGACATACCGTAGGTACTATACGTTATAATACGACGTACACGTGCGTAGAACCTACATATTTCCAGACGCCATATACGAACTCCTGCGTACCTTAACCATATCGTAAATATATTGTCTCGTTAGCAAGCGTTTGCACCATATGTACACCTATACATCTCTCCATATACATATATATCCTTCCGTTACAAAGTTTCATGCGATATACTCAACTGCGTCAATTGCACAACTTGTGTATGTACTTCTGTGTATGCAACTATGCAAGGTTTAAAGACACATTTCTCCTAGTCCTTTGCTACACCATCATTACATACCTGGTTGTTAAAATCAATTTATAACACACTAATACGCGTCTATTCAAAGTTTAAAAAAAAAATCGGGTAACGACGCACAATTGAACAAATTGCACAAAAACTATGCCCACGTATTTCAAACACCTGTATTTATTACCACTATCCAACTACGTACATCTAGGGCTAGTAATTCATGGAATATAAAATAAAATCTCCCATAACAAGTCCCAATTAACCATTTCTAATTTTTACTCAATTATTATGTCGTTACGGAGGAACAGAGCTAGTATTTTCCTCAGCCATACACTACATTCATACGTATACGTATGGGTGATATCCACATACCTATATGAGTATATAGGCACACATATACATACAAAACTTTAATTACTCTCTCTCGGTCCTTCAGCTGCAGGCCAATTATTAAGATATACGAGCAGAACCTTCCAGCTGTGAAATCCGCGCAATCCACCTGTTACCCGGTTGTGTCGATAAGCTCGATTCGGACATTTGCATAATCCCTGATCGCGGTTGTAGCCGGAATTTGAAGAGTGATAAATAGTGGCCCAATATATCGCGGCAGAGGTGGTTCGTCAAATCGAAGAACGTGGACCAGAGAGGCAGGATAGACGGCTTTGATCTTGAATCCATTAAGCCAACACTCGACCCGGCCGCTTCTCAGGTGAAAGGAACTCCGTCCAGGTGAAGTACCAACTAACAAACTAACTAACTAACTAACTCACTCACTCACTCACTTATTTACTCACTTATCTCTCTCGCCCATTCGTTCGCTCACGCCCTTGCAGCTCGATCAGTCAGTCGACCACGCCAATCTCAGCGTATGTATGTACATTGTACATACGTTCCCCCTGTAATGCTGGAAATAGCCAGTCCATAGGTACCTGTAGAATGTACCATTCTGAAGGACAACTGCTGAGAGTTGAGAACAAGAGACCTGCTACCCATTGCTTTACTTGTTTCTCATGATACGACCGCGGATTGCACCACTCTTTCTGTAGGTACTTACAGTACCTACCTATATTGTAGAATATGAATTTTAGACGGATAATTTACCGTTCCGCAATTATCGTTTCACGGAAATTCTCAGATTGAGACCAATTTATTTGATCAGGCTAAATTTATTCAGTTCGATTCGTGATCGATTTCGATCGTTCTGATCACGCGGTTAAATTATCGATCGTTAAACTTACCGATATAACGATGAAAACGGGTCGTGATAGTGTATATTTAACATCTATACCTACCTGCAGTCTACCTATGATTGAAAGTAGTATAATAATATTATTGGAGTGGATAACGAGCAAGGTCCACATACAGACGTATAGGGATATTATAACGTAGATTGCATAACTTATACTTGCGGGTTATAGAATTCGCTTGTATATTTTCTCATGGGTTAAGGCCTCGCGACCGAGAAAGCTAGTTCAGTTTGATGGAATTTTAAAGACCTTCTAAGAATTAGTTTTTTTCTTTTTCTTTTTTCAAAGGGACACGCGGATTCCGTTTCGACAGGTCATTTCGCAAGTTTCTTGGTCAAGATGTGACGATGAAAAGATATAATAGAACTCCGAAAAATCGGTTGAAAAAATTGAAATATAAAAATTTTCACACCATATCAGACGGAATCGCGTTCGGTTTTACCTGAACATAAACTGCTGTAGATATTTCTGATCGGACGTTCGTCTAATCGACCGCATTTATAGATCGCTGCAGTGCGATTCGATCTATTTATTACACCGCGTTATAACAGAACGTGAACGGGCGAACTGATCGTGCAGCTAAACTGTCGCAATTTGTTGTTAAAGCGATACCGAGCTTACAGCAGTAAGTAGCTATTAGTGACATTATATACGCAATTTACGCAATAATTATTATCTACACGCGACAATCCGTACGTACCCCGTAGTACGAGCGCATTTCGTCTCGGAATTAAACGTGCGCAGAGAAAGTCGAAAGAAAGAAGAAGAAGAAGAAGAAAAAAAAAAATAGAAAAATTGGAATTGCAATTCATTAAGTTCATTCTTATTCTATTTGTTGGCTCATTTTCTGTACCTATTCCAAGACCTAAGTACAGCCTGAACGAGTCCTAATACATATGCAGATAAAATCCGCGGAAATTTGATATCTTAAGGTATAATACATGCGCAGGCATGTACAAGGAAATTGTATTTTTTTGCGGTCTGTAAGCTATATATACCTACGTATCGCATATACGTACATAGGTATGCATATTGCCATAGTTAAGTTTCTCGCGGATCAAGTACTGCGGCTTTGCGTTAATCGCGTCGGATGAACTGGCGACTCGAGCTTGTTCGTACGCTGGTTGACGCATGTGTATGCATTTGTGACAGCTCCGGGGTAAGATCGAATGACATACTTTGTCGGTGATAGATTTTGACGTCGTGAGATTATCATACGGGCAAAGTTTTCACATTTTTATCATACCATCATATCTCCGTTCATTACGAGATTCAGAGATCGGGGTCGGAGTTCCAATCGGTCGTTTAAATGCAGCTCAAATTTCTCCACGTATCGATTTTAATTCGACATTATTCCATAAAATTCACAACGAATCCGCTAGATATGAGCCAAACCCCTTGGATTTATCAGCTCCAATCCCAATAATCATATTTATAGACTTATAACTTGTTCGGGAGTCGATTCAGACTCCTGATTTCCCACTTGTTAGTCAAACTATAAGCGGATTTGATATTCGCTCTGCAAATTTCCATCGGCCGTACGAGATTCCGACTGGTCGTCATGGTATATCAATCAGAGTTGATTTCAAATTTATGGTAATTCTTCGATAAGCTGTTGACCCGATAACTTGCGCTTCGATAATATATATATGTATTATATATACTACATATATAGTATATTATGCAGATTGGTTCATCGCATTGGGAGATCGGCTCACTATTATGAACTTCTTCCTCCTCGTAAAATACACATTCACGGAATACATCGCTGACCAGTTGCATTCAAACCGCATTATCAAAATACGGAGCAAGTGATCATCGTCGACATTTAAATGGATGATAAATATCCTGAATAAGTTAAGAGCCGTGTCCAGCTAGTCTCTACCATTATACCTACATCGCCTATACTTCCTATCCAATTAATCGCAGATATTTATTTCTAGATTGCATGATTTCTCCGCCCATAAAATCTGGGTTATCGACAATAACGTCAGGACTGAAATAAAAGTTGGGAAAAAGTTCTGTTTCTATACTAGTATAGAAAGTGTATAATCCATCTCTGCTTGATAATGTCCTTTCTTCCCCTAGCGTATCGATCTACGCCTGAAGCGAAATGCTCAGTACTAGTTTGTTAATCATTAAATCATTCGCTATTTGATATCGTTTATAAAATTGCAAATATTTATCAGACCGGATCGAGGAATTCCTCAATAGTTCGACGTGCTAATTAATACACCGCAATGAAACATTTACTGTGAGATAACTCGATCGAACCGTTTCAATGATCTATCTTGATCTAATGTCTTTCGCGTTACGAGCGTGATATACTTACCGCCGAAATTTCATCACAGGTATGTATATATTGGAGTGTAGAACGGTGAATTTCCTAGAAATTACGTATTCCGGCACCGGTTTTATATAATAAATAAAAACGAGAGTTGCTGCACCGAAAGAGTTGAAAATCTTGGACCCTCTCAAAGTTTGTTGAAAAATGAGAGAAAACAAAAAAAAAAAAAAAAAAAAACGTATCCATATGCCCACACCCGCGGATTCCACTGGCAAGTATCATTGCTCAACTTGCTATGTAACAACCTTGATCCACTTTTGATAATTACTTCGAAAGCCCGCAAGTCTATCTGCGTAGACTATGAACTATGCGGCCGTCATAGGTGCATCGAAAAAGTCGCGAAATTGTTAGGAATTTTTATTTTATTTTTTTTTTTTCACAGATTATCGTGGATCAGGTTCATTTTTATCGCTATTATTTCGTCACTTTTCTAATACTTATTGACTAATCGAATTTCCAACTGACGATATAATTAATAATAAGTATATAGGTATCTATAGATGCTGATAATCGCGGAATGACAAAGCGCGATCAACGGTTCCTTGCAGGTCGTTACGAAATAAATAATAATTGCATTCGGTCTGGCGGGAGTGCAAACTTCACGCACAAATAATGTTGATCGATTATTAACGGTTTTATAGGATAGTTGCTGGGGTGGTGGGATGTTAGATAATCGTAGCATATTTATCTGCGGTTAATCGAATAATTTTAAAGAGATATTACCAATAAATCGAACTCTGTGTATCGACACGTTTGACATAACCGATCAACCCACGTAAAGAAATTGGTGAAAGGATTATGATTTTTATACCGATTTGTCTGTCTCACTTAGGACTGACCTGTTCCAGCTTGGAATCAGTGAAATCGCAATGTTTCTGGCGATCCAGATCACTCTTTCTTGCCTAATGTACTCAACACCTTTCTATCGACTCGATTTGATGAATGATTCATTGGTTTGATTATTTTCTCGTTAATTCATTTCTCAATCGGTAATTCGATTTTGTTTAGGGTTCGTCTTGCAGCTTTTGGTTCCGTCGGAATTCTATCTGATTTTTCATTAACATTCGAGCTATATAAGAACGAAACTGACCGGTGAAAATATTTCACACCGGTATAGAGCTGGCGTGTATGAAATAATTCTGACGACCTTTCGTGTATCAAGGACTATCGAGGAACTAAAAATCGTTCGATATGTATAAATGGAAGCAATAAATTCGGCCGTAACTGACCACTCTCTGTAATTATATAGCAATATGACTCACACTAGGTATATATAATTAAAAATCAATATTATTAATGCAGAAATTGTCTCGACACTAATGGCCATAATGACCGCGAAATATCAGGCGTGAGGAGATTGATTGACAGTCTAATTGTAAAATCATTGAATTTTTGACTCCGGAGTATTTTTTCAGGGATAGAATTTGGGCTCCTGTAAATCGATCTGACGCGATAATCGGTAAGGATTTCATTTGGAAGGGATAAAAAACTTCAGACACAAGTTCAGATAATCAATTTGTCGAAATTCCTTCAGGACCGATCGCTTAATCAATTAATGGGATGTCGAACATGTAATAAATCGGCGTAATTAGAAACAAGGTATAATCGATGGAATAAGAAATCGCTGGATCGTGACGTCTGGAGGTGAAAATAAGTGATTTGAATTGGTTCCTGATCCGAGATGCATAACCGCGCAAGACAATGGAGAATTCTCGGTTTAATTTATTCGATTTTCACTTTCCACGTGACGCGATTCTGGGTTCACTCGTCCGTTCAAAGCGGTGAAATTTCTTGTTCAAATGATCACCTGCACACCCGCGCGTACACGATGCAATAAATTAACTCTCGGCGGTTTATAATTTACCCACATTAATATACCTGGGGCTAATTAACGGAAGATACTTTTCTCCCGTGACAGAATATAGTACGTGGTAAAAAGCACAATCCGACACGCTACGCTGTTCAATCTTAACCGTATCGATAACTCAGAGTCTCAAGATGGTTAATTAGTTTCAAAAAGTTGATTAATACACTGGGCGGACTGTTTCTTCCTCTAATTCGATCCAGTTTCATACTTACGAGTCTGTAATAAAGCCTGAAGCACATTTTTCTATCTCTTAGTGGACGAGGGATTAACTACAGACTACAGGGTAAAGCGAGCAAAATAGCTGGTGCTAAAATTTCTTGGTATATAATCTACCTCATATTATTACAGGTATACCCACCTGTTCCAAAAAGCCGTGGGCTACGTACCTCGCGTTATACCATTTTGCGCAATTCTTAAACGTGTATTTTATCCATTGACGTATGTCACATAGAAACCAGCTGGTACTGATCAAACGTCTAACGAGCATTAGGCGTGAAATTATCGAACGTAATTTCCTATCTGCTTACATCGGACATTTTTTTATAAAATTATTTTTCAATTTATTTGACGATGCGCAATTGCGATGTATATTTCAATCAGACATTATTTGCGACCTTGACTCAGATACTGAATTACCGAGTCACCCATAATTCTCATTATTCGTTACAAGAAACGCGACATAATTCTTGAAATTTTTTTCAATTCCGCATCGGTTAATTCATCATACAGGAATAAAAGAAGTTTCGGATAAAACATGAGAAGAAAGTCACAGCTGCAGGGGGGCGTGGATCGATTGATATACTTTCGAAAAGTCATCCGTCTCTTGCCAACTTTGAAGAGTATGATAATAACAATAATACCTACAGACGTGGATAACAGGCGGAATTATATTTTTTTTTCTCTTTCATCTCAAATAATGATCGAGTCAATGTTGAAGCTGCAAAGTAAGATTCAAATTTTCACCTATACCTACCTACGTGAAATCTCGCGTATTCAAAGAGTGCAACATAAAATTTTGTAATTAGTCGCGCATGAACGATGCACTTTTATGGATAACAATGACGGGACGTGAAACCTTTTTGTTTTTTCTCCTTTTTCTGTCCTTCTTTCTTTTTTTTTTTTTTTTCTCTTTTTTTACCAGTGCTTATTAAATACTAATGAGTGAAAATTTCTAAGTTTCACGGTTAATTTTTCCATAAAACGTACACAGAGGTGATTAAAATCGAGAAATTATCCCGTCAGATGAAAACAGATAGGATCAGTGGGAGAGAAATTTTTCCGCAAATATTTACTCCAATATGTATGTACGTATAATGATTGATGATTATAGTAATTATTTTGATTTTATAATCAACGACGTTCTATCATATTCAGTCGTATTCGTATAGTATATCCTAGACTAAAGTCGAAACTCCAGTTAATAAATGAGAGTGATTTTTTTCTTTATTTATTTATTATTTCTTTTTCTTTTTTTCTTCCACCTCACGAACGCGAACGGCAGCAACACACGGCTGTACGGTTCGATAACTAAGTATATACCTACGCTAGGCTTTCTCTGCCGTACTTATACCCGCATACGCGATATAATATACCTATAGCAATACGCGGTGCACCACTTTGCTAATATGTATATTTTTCTCGATGTGTCTAGAGCACCTGTTGGCTAAGTTATACCTACAACGCATGGCTCGTGCGTGTGGCTGATACAGAGTGGGAGATTTTAACACTTTTACTTGAACAAATATACCTCATAGGTATATAAGTAATAGCGCGAGCCTTTCGATGGCTGCGTGTAAAGCAGATAATTATTTGCCTGAAGGATATGTGAGGGTTTGCGATTTTTGTTTTTTTGCTTTTATTTTTTCGGTTTTTTGTTTTTCAATTATTGATTCATCTGATATGCATATATATTGAAAAAACTTATTCGTAATGAAATAATTTATTCATTATTCATTATTCATTAGATTTATTTAATAATGAACTGCGTTTAGCTGGTTCGTTGACCAAGACGAAACTTTGAATGTATAAAGACACGTAGGTACTTCTTGTGGTACTAGCTCCGTTCACTGGCTGGGATTAATTATAACGATTATGTTCCTTATCACAAAAGGATCGCATGCAAAGTTAAATGAATAATGTTGGGTAGGATGAAAATGAAACTTGATACTTATAGCCTTTAATTAAACGCTGTAACCAGTGATTATCGTCGTTATATCTACTTACGTATGTATATATATAATATATACATACACGACGATTTATATCCACCAATCTACACACACGTGAAGATATTTGTAAAGTGTATCAAGCAGCGTGTAACTTCCACATATATATATATGTATGCATATTTTACATAATTTATAACCATACATATCGTCTCACGCGAACTTAATTAACTTCTCACTTCGCGAACCATCCTAAGTAATGCCACGCACCGATTCGGCGCCTCTAATTAATTCAAATAACAATAGAAGTCTGTCTTTGCTTCGAAAGACTTCCCAGTCTAATGAGCATATATATTATATTATATGTACTATAATAAAGGGAGTAGAGATACGCAGATAAGTACACAATAATTTATGAACCTATTCAGAGCGACGCCTACAACAGGATTTCGCAAAATTCTTATCGTCGATCTTTTTCTTTTTTTCATCGATTAGAGAAATTGAAGATATAACTGTCGATTCGATTGATATTTATCTTTTGATTATAAAAATGAAATTACCTCACGTATAATGAATAAATAATTGTATAAACTGGCGTTAGATTACCTACTCTGAGACCTTGCTAAATGAAAATGAACTTCTTGCGCTGTTATGTGTTCAAATGATTTGAAATCAACGTATCCGTTCACTATTTTCATCAACGCAAGATCCGTTATCGATATCGGACTATCAGTAGCCTTCGATTCTATGCGGACTACAGAGTGACCGGTGAATGATATGCATAGTTTCATGGTCGAGTAATCGAACAGTGCAATTCTCAGTTCTTGAAAGTATATAACTAGTATAGATCAAGACAATAGCTGAATCTTGAATGCAGATTTGTTACTGACCAGAGAATCGAAGGTGTGTCGAGTTGGATATGGGGTAGAAAAACAATGGTAAATGTAGATTACATTTTTCTAAACCGGAACAGAAACGATCGCTTTCGATTTCATAGGTCGCTGATTCCTTTTTTGGAATTTGCGTAAATTTTCACCGACAAATACCCACATAGGTATTATATGTATATACATATGTGACGGAATAAAACGATCGAATATGCACTTCCAGAAGAATTTCATTACTCTAATTGGGAAAAACTAATTAAAATTCTCTTCGCATACTTCGCTATGTAGATCCAAGTCCACTATATATCCTTGCTGCCTACATGGCCCCTGCTTCCCATCACGATTCTATACTGACTGGTATTAGAAACCCGATCAGTCGAATGGTTGAAGAAAAAACGAAATTTCACCAGTTTCAGATCCGTGTACATATACTTGTCGGATTTCTAAACGATCTACAAACCTGCAGCTCGTTATAAATTTGATTTTATTTATTTTTCATTCAAGATCATTTCAATTTATACTACCTACGTTGTTATTAATCGTTGCATCTTCGGCTATATGAGAAATTCGAAACCGTACACGATTGAACAATAAAATTTCTTAAACAATCGCCGCTATCCCACTGCATGTAATAATTGTTACCCATAATTTTCGAAACGTCTAGCTACACGGCAGATATTACAGCATAAATTAACGTCGATGTAAATAATGGCCATTTATTATATAGCTGTTTACTTTCATTGTCAGAAATAGTATGGATGCATAAACGGGTATATTCTCCTGTATCGGTAACATAACGCCAGTTTTGCAACCCATATACGTATGGTGCATACATGCATAACTAATAACGTATGACTAGTGTATCGCCACTCGTTCGTAAAGCCGCGCGCCTTGCATATAACGGCTCGGTTTCTGCCTAGGCAGAAACGGTTATTACTAAATATGAAAATAATTAAGAACGACCTTGTTACGCAAACTTAGCCAAACTGGAGCCAGGAGAGAATGGCCGAGGCCTGTACTCCGTCAAGTAGGAATAAAATCCGTGGGATTTTTATTTTTACTTTTCATTCTGACGTTGAATTATTTCGAATTTTGAACAATAAATTATCACGAAATTATTCCTTCAGGGTATTTCTGCATTTTTATGATGAGGCGATGAGGAGAAGAAAAAATATTACGACAGTCGCCCATTCCGGACTCCGAAGGTCCTCGAACGGGTCCAGGAAGCGAAAGAGAAAAATTAGGAAACGAAATTTAAAAGGCCGCGATTAAAAGTCTTGGATAAACATATGGGTATACTTTTATTGCCGCTTGTAATACTGAGCGTGAAACACGTTATTAATGGGTATTTTGTCAAGTCCCTCGTGCCATTAGGCTGGTGAGATTTTTTGGTAAAAGTAAATGATGATGAATAAAAAATGAAATAGAAATAATTGTGTGGACACACATAGTTTGCGTGAAATTATTTAGTTACGTAAGGCAAAACAAATATACGGACCTAAATTACTGGGATAGAATTCGATCGTGCATTAGCTATCTAGTCATTAGTGCAATATCCATTAAATCTAGCAGGATATATCATGATATACCTACCTAGTCCGTACTCAACTTTATATGAGTAGGTATTATTCGCCTTCGGCATTCGTAATCAAAATCAGAGCAAAATTTCGCAAGATAATTTTCGAGATTTTGGCCGGTCACAAAGCCGAGTTTAACTCCGCCTGATTGCCGTAAATATCAATTTAAATATCGCAAATAATTACGTTAGCAATTTGAAGGCAAAATAGATACGAGGACATATCATATTGTATACTATAGTTACCATATTGGCACCTGCACTAGCCATTACGAAATAGTTCGCACATACACACCTGTGTCTATACATACTACGTGGCTTTGAATTTGGCGATAAAAACGGACGAAATGAAATAGAACACATATTGTTGAGAAATGTAGATATGCCTCAAGGTGCTTACCTGAAATTATAAAATACCGTTTCACAAAAATGAATCTGAACCAATGCGTGGAGAATAATTATACCCGAGGTATACCATCGGATGATCATTAATTAATCAGAATTTCGATCCATAATCTATTTATTAACATAGTTTTGCGTGTACCTAATCAAAGAAAGGAAAGTTATAAAAAGAGAAAAATATATAAGGTGAGATATAAAACCGTCAATTTATTGATCATGTAACACGAACGTCAAGAAATGTCGCAACTGTCGAGGAACCGTGAAATGAAATAGCATACCTACTCATGTCTTCGCAAGGCACTAAATCTACATGAAAGAATTTCATACACGTTTGTGAAACGTTTCCGCCTTGTCAATTCAGTTTATATCGAGAAATTCCCCCAAGTTCCTAAATCGAAGTGTGAGAAATGGGTTCTATGAATCAATGAGGCGAAGAATTTGGAGAAATATTCGAGTATAGGTATAACAGAATTTTTCACGATATGAAAAACTGAAAAAAGTCGAGGGTAATGAAATCGAAAAATGAATAAATAAGGGTGTCGCATCTCTTCCGGGATAAAATTGCCTTATATATTCATATCCTATTTTGCACTCGACCAAGTCGAGCAGGTAGCTGACCGACCGGTTACGAGTAGTTTGCTGCTCAGCTTCTCGCTCTTTCATTATTCGTCTCACTTGCACTGATGCTGTGCGGCTGGCCCCAACGGAGGACGATCCATGATCTTGTATCTTGTCCGAGACGAGGACGCCTCAAGACCTCCGGAGGCCTTCTCCAGGTGCAACAACGATCAACTTGTTGTGATGCAACGACCGCGCGTCCGCGTCGCTGACCCGCTGCTGCACCAGACCGCGGATGAACTTGAAATTAAATATCCGAAGACGGGGCCAAGGCGCTTCTCCTTAAGCCTCGGCACATACATAGATAGACACATTTGCTCATTACTCATGACCATAATCATTACTCATCAAGATTCCTGGGGACTTGGTAGTTTTTTTTCTTTCTTTACGTCGACTTGATAATTAATCGCATCTCGTCATTCTGAGAGTGCATTCGGAATCTCGCAACAAAAATTGCATGAAACGAGTTTCGGCGATGAATGAATCCAATTTTTCAGATTCTTACTATTCGTTTTTCATTTTTCTAAAAATTTGGTGACCCAGGAAACCCGAGTCGAAATTTTTCTCCTATTTAGCTGCTCTAAGCACTCAAATCAACCTATTATGACCCTGCTCAACCTGTAGCGCCTATTTTGACCCGCGAAGTCCTACTCGCAGTGGAATTGTACTCCTATTTAGCTGCTCTAAGCACTCAAATCAATCTATTTTGATACTGCACAACCTATAGCGCCTATTTTGACCCGCGGAGTCCTACTCGCAGTGGAATTGTACTCCTACTTTAATTCTCTACAGCCTACTCAACCTCATTTAGTACTGTTTAACCTGGAACCCCTACTTTGAACCGCTACGTTCTGATCAGGGTTGGAAGTCAATAATTAGTTTCACCTATTTTATTAGCCATTATTTTGATAATGTCCATTTAAACATCTTTCAATCACACATTATATTTGTGATGCGTCGTTAAACTTTCTTCAATCATCCATTACGTTGATGATGTGTAATTTAAAAAACTTGAATTGAATATCACAAATGGATTGCATACATGAAATAATTTTAATTACGCACACTGAGAGAAATTCTATGTGTAAAATCAACATTTTTGATGAAGTTGAAATTTTTTAATAACCAGAATAACTTTTGGAAACAGATGTTTAGTTAAGATATCTTAGCTGCATTAAAACGTTGATATCATTGAGACAGATGCTAATTTCA
Source organism: Tenthredo livida (assembly GCA_963992785.1). Lineage (NCBI taxonomy): Eukaryota > Metazoa > Arthropoda > Insecta > Hymenoptera > Tenthredinidae > Tenthredo > Tenthredo livida. Next base: position 12,123,867 of record OZ023073.1, read on the forward strand.
AAATAAATAAGGGAGCGTGATATATTATTTCAATAGATAGTTTAGCGTAGTCGGTAGAGCGTGCGACTAGTAATGCGAGCGAATGCGTGCGTCCCCGGATCGAATCCCGGCCAAAATAATGCAAAGTTTTTCTAATCTGTAAATTAGCAATATTTCTCTCAGTGCATTACAAACGTAATGTGTAATTGAATTATTTGTAGCATAATTAAGATAAATTTTGATTATGCTCATTGAATGACGTTTTGAATTTTGATATTCACCCCATAAATCCGTGATCACGAATTTCTAGGGTCTGGAGGCCTATACGAGGTTCTCGGGAACTCCTATTTTGAGCCTAAAAGTGGCAAATTGTCCGATATCTGACTGTTTTAGGTGCAAAGTAGGAGGTCATTTTACATTGAAAGTGAACCTCCGGTGACCCTGCACATCCTCCCAAACGGTAGGAGTTACAGGTCGAAAGTAGGCGCTAAATTTCGACTCGGGAAGCCGAAAGCTGGTAAATTTAACGATCCATTTCTTTTTCTCTCTTGCTTTTGCGCTACCTCTTCGATCGCGTATCGACGCAGTGTTCACACCCTCGATATTGTACGTCTGGACAGTAATTAACAACCGTAAAATAACAAGACAATGCCTGACGTACCATACGGCACACCTATAACTTGAGGTGTGGTCATCAGACACCTCAATGCCACAAATACGTTCTCAATAACAGTTCCGTTTTTGAACGTATTGCGGTCTCGGTGTGAAGCTCCGTTAGCCGATAAAATTCTAGTGCATTGATTACCCAATATCGAAAAATTCTATCGTCTTTTACGCATGCAGTGCTTGATAAATTCCGAGCTAAGACAAACTGAACATTATCACTGTTTGACTGATTGATTTGTACAAAGAGATAAAATGAAATTAATAGATCGCTCAATATGGTGTCAAATTTATTGAACTTTCACCTATCTACTTATATTTTCAAACAGGATAAATTATCGGCTGACGTACGCATGACTGATTGAGAGAAAGACGAAAAAATAAGAAAAGAAAAAAAGAAATCAAAAAATCCTGACGTTTGATATGTTTGATGAAATTGTCATCGAAATTTTGTACACGACTTTGTACTTCGGGTATATATGAGATTGATGATTGGATATATCAGTGATGGTATAATTGACAGCTCAGATTGATATGTAATCTGCGGAGAAGTTTCATATTTGATCATATGTTAAACATTTAATAGCCTACATGTAATATCATTTCTTTATATATATGTTTATATTTGTATGTATTATATACGTATAGCGTGAGAGAGCGCGTTTCTTTATACTATTATCCGAGATATGATATTCGTCAGCGACCTCGGTCGAGTAACGCATATATGGAGGTGTATTAATCTAGGTACATACGCGGGCGTAATGCAGCAACGACATGTATGTAACAAAGTGGAGTTGTGCCACCATCTAGGCTTTTACCATAATCTCAGTTATTAGCATTAGACAGGGTAGAAGTTGAAACTGCAAAACTGCAAATGAACTGACCCAAATAACCACTTTGAGAAAATCGCTTCTGTGAGTATGTACTATGTAATCTAATGCAATTCAAAGGTGTATTAATAATTGATACGTATCATGGATTCATACTATTCGCGATGACCGCAAGAAATTAACAACCCATTTCCGATTTCATTTCATTACGTATATCCGATCTTGGAATATGTTCTTCAAAGAAAACCGCCTGCTAGCCGTATCCCATCCTAGTAAATAATTAGCAATACCTAACAAATTCACTTTCTAGATAATCCTGCAGCTCATTAAGGAGAGCAGCTTATTTATATACGGATAATAGTTCTATACAGTTAAGTTCAATAATTATATGGAATAATTTTATTCCTATTTATGTATAATATGCAGAAACTTTTACGATATAAGATTCGAAGCAGAACGAAATGTACAGGTACATAGGTAAGTACTGTGAGTCGAATGATCGCGAAAACCCGTATGCCTACGTATCGTAGGTATACCCAAGTGGTCGATGTATAAAGGCGTTGATTTCAATCTGGCTAATTTTTCGCCACTCATTTACTCGCTTCTCTTTTTTTCTTTTTCATCATTTGTTCGGATTTCATTTTCGCAAGGAGTTAAACAGACTGCAGATGTAAGTATCGATGGCCTCAGACTAGAGCTACGATGACAAATCAATTTCAAACGAAATACTACTGTAACTATCCATTTCGTGACTTGCCATTTCATACCTATGACGTAAAATGTCTTGTAATAGATTGCCGATTCGATTTTGATTATGGCGGCGAGGAAATGAGCCTCAAATTATACATTTTCGCGGTTCATTTTAAGCCAGAGTCTTTCCTGATCCGTCAATAATTGCTTTTAAGATATAATATAGAAAACCTATTTCCACATTTCAAGATTGCTGATGATATACACATGTATTACCCGTGGGATTGCGTACGGTGTTCAGGTACTGTGAATAGAATTTGTCTACTCAGCTTACGGCAAGTTATAGACGTATATATACACGGAACTTGCACCGTTCCCAGTACCGAGGTCAGAGAATGATATTTAAACGGCATTACATTCACGCCTGAACCTTATACTTATATTCGTGGATCGTGATAAGGCGGTGAATTGATTTCAACTTACCGCCTTCATACGCCAAGCTCGATGATAATCCTCAACAATTAGAAAGGGCGTTTTCCTATTCGTGCTTCGGCTTGATAAATTAAATTGCAGACGTTGTATGCCGCCCCTAAGTACCTAAGTATCAATTAAATCATCCACTACGATTATGCATATGAAATTAATTGATATCTGTATACGAATACTGGGTACTTCTTCGAAACCAGCTGAATATAGATCGAAAATAAGAGTGATCAGTAATTCACTGCGATAGGAACCTGGGGTCTTGACTTAATTTTTTTGTGTATATTTTGAGACGTCCTGGTCCATGGGAGCATCGAAATTCGAAAATGATCGCAGATTAAGGACCATTCTACTATAGAAAGCATATGAAAGTATATGACGAATAATTTGATGATGCCAAGAAAGGGGAGAAAGATTTTTGCGAAATGTGGAGATTGTCGGTAGAATGCAGTGCAGGTATTATACATATACATATATATACTTACCTAGTAGGGAATTTGAGCGTCAAAGGTGAAATTTCTCTTTTCTCGAGTGACAAAACGCAGGGAAAGAACAATGCATGAGAAAAGGAAAATGTTGCAATAAAGTTAAGCAGGAAAACATTAAATTCCTTTATCCGAGACATTTATTGTGCATTGTGTGAGGACGTGTGCGCGTTTCTATTAAGATTCCAAAAATTGGCTCTGCATGCCCGGAAACGTAGTGGTGATGCGATTTTTACCACGTGCGTTATATGTAGGTTCATGTACGTAGAGCTTGTAAGTTTGGAATTCTCGTTTTCGACATTTATAATCGAAACTAATTTCCTAATGTATTGCTCACACTTGCCTTACCCCACGTAATTATACCTACCTTACCTTATATACCTACTTATCTTCCATTAAATTTCCCTATCTTGCTGCAACGACGTGACAGTTTTGTTCTACGTTGCAAAAGCCTCTAATTGTAAGTTCGTCAAACAAAAGAGTTTCGTGGTCTTAAAACGTGTGTTTTTTTTTCATAAACGAACTTCTTACCTGCCGAATTAAAACGACAATGACGCATTGTACTGGATGATAATTTTTGCACACGGTGCCGCGCGGCGCGAGCAAACGATTCCCCGAAATGTCTTCAGATCGCATAGCTAGCATTAATCATTTTTACAAGGAAAATGTAATTTTGACAAAGAAATTAAATTTTTTGCACATATATCTCTTAATTTTGCATTACCTACCCGCTGGCATGAAGTGGATCAGAAGACCCAAGAATTCTGTGTATTGTACTTGTATCGCAAAAATGGATTTTTACGTGCTACCATCGATTGAAATTATACAGAAAACGAATCTTTCTCTAATCCATAATTTCATATTATCGTTTTCCATATCATCTAGATACGACGATATTTTTTCCTTGCTAAATCGCTAAATGGGGGGGGGGAAAAAAAAATTCGTCTTAAATATGCGTGAGTGTAGTGCAGCACGAAGGACTTTGTCGCTTTATCACGAGATGCAAAGTTCATTTGAATAGTGAGAGGAAAACTATTTAAGCAAATCGCGTCATTATAAAAATCATTATTATCGCTGGAATATCGTTGCTCATTTAATTACTATAGCGTAGTTTCGCATGATGTGATTTCTGTTAGTTAGACGTTTAAGATTGCTTAAGGTTGAGTTTAAAACCCACGCGAATATCTAATACCTACTGAGCTCAGGTATACGCAAATATTTGTATCCAATTTCTGCACGATTGATTAATGCAGATGAAAAGAGAAGATTGAGAAAAAAAATCAAAAAAAATGGTTGAAAAAAAATGCCTATACAACACTGTGAATCGAAATGATAAAACCGTCCGATCGTTCGAAAGGTGGATAATTATATCGTTCCTTTTTACGGAAATGCGTGTCTTCGAAGTACGCGCAATTCGCGGAATGATTATATCTTTACATACCTATATACGTGGATTTCACTTATGTAAAGACTCGAATAACTATTTCAGGAAATGCGCAACTGCAGGGGTAATAAAACGTCGATATATACAAATATAGTCTATAAACGTGTGAAAAAAAGTTAGAACCTATATATATATATATATGTATATAAAATACTCGAGCCATTTCTCTCGTTATATTATCAAACAATTATCCGTGTAAGCAGATAAAACATTTCTAATTCTAATTCTAATTATTTTTTCAGTTTCCTAATGCTTTCATGATTATACTTCAATCGAATAACTCACGTCAAATCAAGTTGCTCAAGTCTAATATCACGTGCATATATACGTAGTCTGATATGATGGCGTGTCAAGATTTTTGACCGATATGCATATAAATATATTATATATTAACTTATACCCAAATATGGCCTGAAAATATTTTCTCCACAAATTTATAAGCATATAACTAGGTGTGGTATGTATAACGCAATTTCTGCAGTAAATTAACGAAGCTTGTAACTCAAATATACTATATATGATTATTATTTACGTTTTTATAAATTTATCACTGAAGGTAGATATAGGTACATACATACGTACCGCTACTTACTCGCACGAAATGTTATTTAGTCATTCGTTTCAACTAACTGAGATTTATTACACATAAAACGCATTCCTCGAAGCAACGCTTTATAATTCCCACCTAGGTGGGTATATTGTCACGTAATCGCGAAACCCTCGCGTGCCAGCATCTCGTTTTTGCACTCCGCTTTAGTTTCACCGTTCGAATTTCAAATTTATTATTAACCAATTTGAGATTTGTCTCCTGTAAATATGAGGGCAAAATTCGACCGCAGGCTTCGTTGCGTAAAAATGAAACGAAGCGAGAAAATCAGTCGAAAACAAAAAAAGAAGATTGAATCTCTTCTGAGAAACGAGGCGGTTCTTTTCTCAAAAATCAACAAAATTAGAAATCCAGATGCGGAAAAAGTGAAATGAAAAAACCGAAAAATGGATCGACGAGAGAAAGAGAGTTCGGGCTTGAGAATCAGATTTTTAGATAATAAGTGTAAAATTGGTGAAACTAATCGGATAAGAATCTGGGCGCGGTTGAGGATCGCGCTTGCAATTAGAAGCATGATATACCCACAAGATATTAAGTTTAATGGGTTTCAATGTATATGACGTATGACGTAATTACTGGATCATTACTTAATCCGCAACTCTTCGTCATCCGTCTACTGCGAAAACTTCAGCCTGGAGGTTTTTGCGTAGTGAACTAACATTACTCAATTATTTACTGACTTATGGGGGGACAACGACGTCTGCATCGTAAGGGCGAACAATGAAGCTGTTACAAACGTATATCCTCTGCAAGACAAGCCGCCTTTCTTGGAGAAAGTTAATGCAACGTGGTAAATAACCGCAGCGCGCGACGCGTGGTAACAAACTATACAGGTATACATGTGCCGCGGTGCAACGAGTCCCCTTATTGCAGCCAATGATACATCTAGATATACCCATAACAATATACCAGAAAGGGAAGAAAAATAAGATATTGGGGAAAAATGTTGGAATTGAACACAAAAAAATAAAATAAAGCAAATCATATATTGGTTTGTCGATATATTGTAATTGGGAAATTTACTATCGCGATTGATAATCGCAATCAGTATCAGTGTATCGATATCCCGCCGTGTCCACACTGAAACATGAGTCGATTACACCGATGATATGTGCAGGACGTAATATGCGATATTATGTCGTTATTACATGCATGGTTTAGGAACTATAGGTAGACATTCCATAGCTTCACCGCAGAGGCCGTAGATATGATTCCTGCGATGGAGAATGGAGGAATGATTCATTTTATCGCTGTGTTTATAATTTTTTTAAAAAGTGGATTTTCATTTCTCAGAAGTTTAATTACGCCAATCGAGGTCCATCTTTGGGATGAAGACTCATGATTTTTTTATTTTAGTCATATACGAGATTTTATACGAAAATTGAATCGGTGCAGGTCTCGCGAGAAAATCGGAAGGGACAATAGGCAAGATAATGAAATGATGGAATAATGAAATATGAAAGCCAGGTGCGTTACAATCGGCATAAAGGCGTGGACCAGATGTCAGCAGAGGCTGCGTCTTACGACGACTCGTGAAAAGCCCGTGTCTCTTGTACCTACTTTAACGAACTGTCATCCTTAATGCATACATCTGACAATGAGAGGGCGTGCGGTATTTCTTCGACACCAAGCCGTTCTTCGTTGTTTAAAATCCTTGCAGTGCTGCAGGCGTTAAAGAGCTTGTTCCACGATCTGTGACTGAGCATTTATGCTGATTGTATAAGACTCGAGGATTGAGCAAAGGGCAAAGAATTTCTTTTCAAGTACGTGGTATGTATGTTCCGTTCGACCCATGAGATGTAGAGCTTTCTTTTTCGAGCGAAAAGTTGCTCTTCTCGAACAAGAAACGGAGCTTGAAACTCGAAGCAATTATTAAAAAGATGAAAATCTTCTATAATAGACGACAGAGTTGTGTCCAGATTTACCTGACCCACTACGTAACACTTGATTTATCTCCGTATAACATCGGGTTCGGTTTCGCGATCAGCTTTGGTCCTCAACGATTAATGAACCGTACAGATCAATCGTCGCTACCACGAAATAGATACCTCAGAGAAACCAAATGCCGGCATAGAACGTGCGTGTAATAATTTTACATAAAATATGTGAACTTATTAGGTGTGTATGCGTATAAGTTTCCCGTATAGTTATAGAAGAGACGCGGTTCGGCTGTTCGTCAATTTCGAAAACGTTAATCCCATCAGAAAATTATTATTCGCATTAAGAGTGTGGGAATTTTATTCGAAATTTTTTCATTCATCACACATCGATATACCTATAGGTATAATTATTTGTATTGAATCCAAGTCTGAAATTATTTAACCGAGAATAACAATTCAAACGGATCTGTCACGCCCTCGTGAAGTTCTCACAGTTATAACTGATGAATGGAATAATACAGGTACTGTGATTATTAATAAAATCAATAATTGCTACGGTATTGGTGATAAATCTATCGGTAATTACAGCCCTTGAAGTGTAAATATCAGCTGTGTTAATACATAATCCGAGTTTTTTGTCTCTATCTCTTTCTACTCGTCTCAACCGATAATCAATTCGCATAAAAAGTTCGAGTCTATCGATACCGGGCAATTTTCTATGATACATCGAGGCTGAGGGTGGAACAACGAAGAATTTGTTGGACCTTATCTCGTTGTTTTTTTTTTTTTGTTTCTATTTTTTGTTATAACTATGACAATTATGCTTATGTAATTATTCATCATAACATTATTACGCGATGTAAAATGTCGAGCGGAAAGGTTATTTGGCAACACGTTACACGACGAAATGGGAGACAGTTGTTTGTGCGAGCATATGAGGAACTCAGGAATGAATCTTATTAGTGAAAGTCCAATGGGTGGTGTAAAAATGTCGCGATCTATTTACATATCATTGGTCTCAGAGCTTTGCACTCAGAGGCGGTTTGCGTAACGCATATATAGGTATATACATATATCTAGGTATATATACCTACATCTACTAAAGGACACCGCGAATTTATACGATCACAAGTATATTTATACTTACAGTATTATATAAATTTATGGAAAGTGATTCAAAGTCAGATCACGATTTATCATTATATTGATAAACTGCGACTCGTTCAGTAATATGGATCCAATAAAATTACAGTATATCACTAATATCGATAGAAATGTTTAATTAAGCCGCGGTTATAGCTGCGTAATAATTTCAGGTGAATCGAAGCGATATTTGAAGGAAAAAAAAATAACGAAATCGACACAGTCACGTTAATTTGGATTTTCTTATTCATTCCCCCATATATACGTACGAATCTGACTAAATAACTTATTGCCGTATGCTGAAGGTTAATAGCTTTATTACGAGATCGTTAAGTAGTTGAAATTTGATGGTCAAGGAAAAAAAAAAATAATTGATTCTGTTTTGAAAGAATTTAAAACATTTTTTTATTTCTACTTTTTTGCAATATAGGTAAAATGATTCGGGATTTTTAGTTATCCCATCATTATTTATTATCAACGTTTGCATACGATTGGTCTTTGATGTGCTAATCTCAGACTCACTCTCTCTCTAAGGACCGGGGGCCATTGAACCAGATATTGTCATCTACCTGGGGGCACGATTCAATCGAATATTGATAGCGATAGTGCTCCGAAATTAAACTGTACGAAACTCTCTAGATCAATTAATGATTCAAACCTCTATAAAATTTCTCCGTCACGATCTACTAACTTTCTGAGTGTTTATCGATCGGTTGTATTAATCCCGAATATGTGTATCTTTATCCTCATGATATCCGAGGATTAGATTTCGGAAATAGAATCTAGTTTAGACAGACGAAGAATTTTTTTATTCTTTATTTTATTTTATCGATAACAGTAGGTGAGATAAAAAAAATGAATATTGGATCATTCACCTCACAAGATAGAAAAAAAAAAAATGATGATGAAAATAATTAGTCCACCGTCTGGCATCGAAGGTAATCGATCTAATATGTATATATGAATATCGATTGCCAAATCGTTTTCATGAAGGTCTTTGACTGCAAAAAAATCATTAGAGAGACCAAAGATGCGACTGCCAGAAGGTGTAATAAATAAACATTCGGTTCTAGTGAATGAATTTTATTACTCGTGAAAAATTTCTCTCAGCTGTATATTAAAAAGCGAACACCTTTCTATGATACGTTATAATTAATAATTGTTTCTTTTTTTTTTTTTTTTTCTTTCATTCTTTCTTTTTTTGCAATCGAGCGATAGGCACGCGCTCAGATCGCACCACGGCGTGGCGGTGCGGTGTGATTAATTTCTTTCAATTCGCTTTTTATTCGATTCATATTCAAACAAGGAAATAATTGAGTAGCATATGCCTGTATAGCTATTACGTAAAACGAACGCCTATCGTGTTTAACCGCGAAAGTCATTTGTCGAGGTCAATATAAGTGGCTGCTTCGATCAGCGTCTCGATTATCGTTAATATATGAAAAAAAAAAAAAGAAAAAACGAATTACATACGTAGTCAAAAAAATAAATAGACATACAAAATTGAAGCCAGTTTTAAGCCATTTATGAACAAATAGCAATTCGGAGTCCGTTTGGAAAAGATTCGAACAAACAAGCGCAAGAACCGAAAAATCGTTACCTAAATTGAAAAAAAATTATTTTGTAGTATAGACACACAATTTTAAAGCCAGAAAGGAAGTTCGTTTGAGTGACAAGTAAATTCACGTTCTTAGAAAAAAAAAAAAAAATGTTATCATTTTTTATCAAAACGTGATCAGATTCATCTGAGGGGAATAAATTTAGCCAAGAAATTGGTACGTGAAAAGAAGTATCATTTTTTTTTAATTTTTGTTCGATAAATCTTTCGGACACAGCTCCAACTGTATTAATCTGTTTATGACAGAAGAAGAATTAGTTTCTCGCAAATGAGCTTTCTAATACTTATATACATCGTTTTTTTTTTTTTTTTTTTTTTTATCATTCCAAAACGGTTAATTTTTTCGATGAAAAATGTTGGGTCATGCAGCTCTTTTCATTCTTAAACTCACTCAATCTTAGTACTGTCGGTTTTACATCAGTCTAGACACATACGCGCCGCGGGGTTCTCTCTTCTGAATCTCTGAAGAATGCGTCTTGCACCAGAGAAGATAAGACATGCAGGCGTTGAAAATAAAAGGCAATTTATCACATATAAGCAACGCTCGAGAGAGTCCATCAGGCATAACATTAAATTGCAATTTAAATTTTCTTATGGATTGCATCCCAATAATAATTCGAAGAGTCTTACTGGCTTGGATAATCGGTGAAAACGCGAAACGATATATATATATGCATTATTCATTATGAAGAAGAATAATCTCTCTTATATAGTTGAGAATGCATCTCTATGCTGAAAAGCCGCGGCGATATACAGTAACCAATTGAAATGGTGTTAATTTCTTGGAAAAGAAGATACTGCTTACAACTTATGAGAAGTTTTTACTCCTATGAACTCTCCTAATGATCATCGACTGACGGATTTCTAATCTCGAGAATTTTCTTCCTGTTTCATTTCACCGAGGCATAAAATTCACTGCTCCTATAGTTACGTTATGGAAAAAAAAAAATGAAAAAAATATAAAAAAACACCTCGCAGTTTCTCTGATGGTCATTCAAATGGGGCATTTTTACACCCGAGTCATTATCCGAATGAATTTCGTATGAATCTAGGCACATACCTAGTTTTTATTTCGCTACTTTCCGCCTATCTTTTATCTCCGTTGATACTATCAGCATAACGTATGTAATGTAACATTAAAACACGGCTAGGTGATACCATTGTGCAACTGCAGCTGCGGCTAAAAAAATGAGAAGAGAATTGACCCAAATTCCGATTTCTTGTACTGGCGAAAGAAAAAAGGAGGAAAGAAAAAAAAAAATAAAGTTTCCTTAACCCGAAAGGCAAGGATCAAACCGCGAAATAAAAGGACTTAAAATAACCCCGTGACGTCATGATCTATACATAAATTTTATCAGGCAGGTATATGTGTGCGGCGTATGTTGCCTGCAGTAACAGAGGCAAGAAAAGTTAATTGTAAATGAAATGCCTGCATCTCGTGTCAGCCGAGGGGCACAAGACACGCCTTGATTTCGCACCTTGAGAAACGAACGCTGAAGAGGTTGTCGAAAATTTAAATGCCTGAATTAAAATGGGTAAGTATAACGGACGGGCGAACAGGTGTGGATGATATAAATACTGATTATAACTCGATTTCATAAACGATTCGAGATAAAGGAGAGAAAACGATCGCTTCTTAATTCCGACGTTAATGTCGATAATTATCTCTCATTTGTATCCGAAGAAATTAGATCGATGAAAAAATGAAAATTTAGTATGAAAATTGGCGAATTTAATTCGCGAAAAAAATAAAATAAAAATCTGCATCTATATGACAGGGAAAGTTTAATCGTTTAGTCGATAGATAGCTGGGTATACACGTGCTTGCGCTAACAGTGGTACGAAATCAGTTGATTTAAGTAAAAGTTTGAAGAAATTACGTCAGTGAGTAAACCGAGTTATTTATCGAGTTAATTGTAATTTCACGTGAGTAGTTATTTATGTCGGAAAGTAGTCGTTAGAAATAACTGAATAAACAGCACAATCCACTTAGCTTATCGGTTCGTATATTAAAGATTCGGTGAAATTGGGGTTTCAGAAAACAAACGTGTTCAAATTTTGAAAATTTCATTAAAATACAATACACGCGATTTAACGATCTGTTTTGTTTACGACCATTGAACATGAGGCGATAAATCAGGATTCTAAGGCTCTACTAACATGCAGTTAACGTTTAGGACAAGCCAATAAAGGTCAGACTCTTTGATTTCTAATTTCCTATTCTCTACCCGCGAAACTGTCGCAAAAGTTCGCTCTCCGTTCTTTTTCTTTTCAAATACGTAACGGAAACTTAAACTCGATTGGAATTCCTGTCAATTAAAAATCATACATTTTTATGATAATAGCTATAGGCGAAAAATGATTGCACTTTTTTTATTTGCAACTGCAGGTGGTTCGACTCGCACCTATAATGGATACGTGTATGATTTTTAGAAATGTCGTACTAATGATTGATCGCAATTTAGAGTCTAATTCTGCGAGGTATGTCATACTAGCCTAATTATTTAAACCAGTAATGTTAATTTATCTTTTCATAAATTCCAAGTAAATGTTGGTTTTATTTAATGAAATACAATTAGAGCAACGGCAGCGCGTAAGACTCATTGATAGATTTCCCAGGACGCATATTTCCCATGCTGATGAATTTCTAAATTTAAGATATTCTTCGACTGAGATATAAGTATGCGATAGTAATATAGGTAATATATATATATACGTTATAGAAAGCTTTCAAATAGTTTCTCATAGAATTTACCTCATATGGGAAAATAATTTGATAAAGGTCTAATAGATCAATTTTCGCGTTTCGTAACTCCGCGCCTTGATTTACACTTTCAGGAATAAGAATATGAAAAAGTTTGATTATCTATCAGCGATTTATTTTATCTTTTTCTAAACTTGATCTCTACACTCTTAGGTACCTACTTCAAATATTTTAGTGAAATAAATTATGTAACAATTTATTACAGAACGTACATGCATCAATGATATTTGAATAAAACGCGTCAACCCGATGGAAGAACGTGCGAAATTAATAGATCGCGGAATATATTGAGGCATTAAGGTATAATGATATGAAACATAGTTTGTGCGTAACCGCATATATATGTATGTAAAGTAATTATGTACTTCTATGCATAATATTCTCATAAACAATTTTTCATACTTAATTAGCGAATTTATTTTCGCTTATATCTAGATAAGAAGATTCCCACATTTTGTATCGTTATGGTTATGGAGTAAATAGACTTTCATTCGCTTGTAAAAAAATTCATTCCAAACATCATCCATTTGATACAGATTTTATTCATTTCATTGATATACGTAATAAAACGAAATTTTTACTCTCAAACTAAACAGGCCTTTTACTTTTACTTTTCCTTTACCTTCTATCCATATTTATTTTATACCTATACCTATAATACAATATTCTTGGAAATCGATTATGCCCAACTGAAGTGGATATATAATAATATATCTGAACGCGACAAATCGTTATCTAATGTCAACATTTATATCGGGTAAGTATATGAAGTAGTCTTAGCTACCGTGCGTAAAAACGTTTCATTTTAAAGGGATTAATGGCTTGTTTTTATCACCCACTTATAATATCCATTCAAATAATAACAACCTCGTTTGTTAATGTACCCTGCAAGTCAGCTGCACCAGGCATGTACTACAGTGAATTGATCAGAGTATGTAGATACCAATACCTATACAGGTATCGTCGTGGTTAATTCCGCAAGGAAAGTCGATGTATGCGGTACCCAAGCTGCGCGGAAATGTTGCAGAACGCGTAGGTATATCTACTTATTTGCATAAATCATTCGTGTGAATTAAAAAGAATAAAAAAATGCGCGAAAAAAAATGTATAAAAAACAAGATAAATTACTAACGCTTAGGTGTACACAGTACCTGGTACATTATAACGTAATGAAAAGTCCTCTTTCGCATGATGACTATTTTAATGCTGATCACCCGGAAACAAAACTCAATAGGCACGAGCCCATACCTTCTGAATCGTAAGAAATAAATTATCGGAGAATCCCTCGACGCCTTATAGATGCGTAAATACATCCGTATCATTTTCAAAGGCGCAGATCTTCTTTTGCGTAATATATATACTTAGCTAGAAGCGAAGGAATAATTATTGGCTAATTTACACACTAAATTATAACCATTATAGGTCAATAATTCATAAGATTAATTTATTGGTAGAATTTATTCATTCGAATTATCCTTCGTCGAAATTTAAATTTGCTGTTGAAGGGGAAGAAAGAAGTGCTAATAGAAACCGAGATGAAGATATAGTTCTTAATTACGTAGCAGGGGATCCGCGTGTATAAAAGAGAATTCGGAGAATACGAAGAAGAAAAAAAAGAAAAAAAAGAAAAGGAAAGAATCGTACTGATTATAATTTTACAGTGAAAGTAAATGAATTACAGATCGGTTAAATATAGACTATTCATTTCTATCTTGGCATAGTATATTTTTGAACTTACGAATTCAGGATGGGAGCAGGCATACATACATAAACTACTTCTACTTCTTTTAAACTATAAAGAGGTATCGCATTGATGAATTTGACCCAGAATTAAATAAATAGAATGAAATTTCCCGAAGCAGTGAAATTTTTTTCGGCTATCTTAAACTCGTCTCGCATTCATTATTATGTCTGCGATGAATATGCATAAGTCGAATAACCAAAGACTTTCTTGCGCGAGATTTCAGTAGGCGTTTCGCACTTTCAAGATTCCAAATTTCAAGTGGTCAATTTTATTACAGATATAGGTATACGCATACAGGTACACCAACGTCGTTATATGTGTAACAAGTTCTTCTACGCAATAACGCCGGCTGCAATAATTATTACTAATTCGATTTAAGATTTATAACTAATAGGTATATTTCTCGTTTACACACACATAGATATATCACATATATGGCGGCTTGGCAGATGTTGCTGACGATATTAAAACGACCAGTTATAATGGCATAGTCGTGATAATTCAACTCTTAAGCGAGTGCAACCTGCAATGTGCAAGAATTATGCAAGCTTGATGGCGGTGGTGATTGTCTTTATGATCTAGGTGCATACATTCATATTTGCAGTAGTTTGTAAATGACTTTCGTTCGAAAGACTGGAGGAAATCGCAGGATCAATGAGGAAAGAAATAGAGTTTTTTTTAAAACAAATTTCGATATCTTCCGATGCGTTGATTAATTATTCAACATATTCTTTGAATTAATTGGTTCGTTTATTAACGAACATATTTTACAACTCCCGTATATTAATTATGCCTGTAGTTATTTGTGAGAAGATTTTGTCAAGCGTAACGTTATGTCGAAATAACTGGCTTAATTTTAAACAGATATTCGACGTTTTTATTTTTATTTTCATTTCTTCTTTCCATTTTATCGTAGCTGTACGTTATTATCCGATAGTTTCGCGTTGCCATTCCGCACAAACTTTCGCATTATATGACCGTGTGTCGTGCAATAAAAATAAGAATAAAAATGCGAAAATTTCATGATTTCTTTACAAATATCGAACTGTGGATTGACGATCGCAATTGGCAAATATAACCGTGACAAAATTGGATGAAAATAAGAAATATGGAAATAATCAAGCTTTTTGGATATCCTGGCTATATTTACTTGTTGACAGTTCGTAACAGGTATTTATATACTCGAGTTAATCTTGTTTTAATAGGCTTAATAAGAGAGCAATAAACTTTTAAGCGAATAATAAAATGGCGCAAAATGGTGTCACACAACGGTGAAAGTGGTCGCAGACTCGGCTCTGCAGCTAGCTAGGTACATGCCATTATTTCAAATTCCTAGTCGAACATATTTTGCATAAAAAGTGTATCTATACGTCTTAAAACCGCACGCCACACTAACTCCGGTACGAGAAATGGCGCGCGTGTCCATTCGTGCGAAACTGATCGGCTTCGAGCCGACAACTAGTCTTGCACAAAGCCCCTCTACGTACCTCATATACACTCTCAAATTCTCAAAGACACGCCCTGGGATAGTCGAATATGAAAAAAGCTTGCCTCTCCATTCATTCATGATCGAGAAATGAGACTGCTCCGAGTTTTCAGCCCGATGCCAAAAAGCGAAAGATCGGTGAAAATCGAGTAATATCTCGGAGTAGGGTGGAGTAATTGAAGGCAACCTTGCAAATTGGTATTTTTATTTTTCAGTCTAGCTCGGTGAACGTCGATTACGTTTACTAAACTACTCGATTTGCACAATTTACATAAGCCTGTACGTATACTGCAGTTTAGATCTGATTATCCCTAGTACATAACTGCATGGAAGAAAACCAAGCCTTTCTTAGCCGTTTGCAGAGCTAGGAGACATTAGCATACCACGCAATGCATGTAGGTATCCACGTACGTATCTTAAATCTGGCGATGAGGGAAAAATAGAAATGGAACTCTCACGGTGTGCTGGTAATGTGGATCTAACTTATTTCCTGATCCAATAATGGGCAGGAATTGCCTTATCCGTTCTGCGGCCACGTGTTGCACCAACAATTCACTCTGAGCTAAAAATAATTAAATATCACTCTGTCCTCAAAACTTAGAAGGAAAAACAATTTGGCAAACTCGTTGAACATCTTCCGAAGGGGCCATTTTTCGCTTAACTGAGCCCGGAAGTGGTACAATGTTCGAACTTGAAGATCTGTTACCAAAATGCATGTTTGTACATTCATTTTTGATCGTTAAATTGAAATGATCGTTAGAAATTGTGTTTAAATGTTAGAAATAAGATGGTTTGATCGTTTGGACAAATATTCGAACATACTATATATTATCAAATTCGTTAGTAGCGAAAATAACATGAATTCGCGAAAGGACTTTTTTGGACATCATCAATTAGAGAAAAAATGTGTGAAATCAAGATACACGTCGCGTAATACTTGTACTTTCTAACAATAATGTAAGTGGAAAGAGATGACATGGTTTTGACTAAACTAGGAAGCTGATCATCCGTCTTATCTTGCTACACCTCTTGCAGTGAAATTGATCTCGCGTTGATACATGATTTAGAAATGTACGGAATGAATTCCGAGGCAGTTTAACGACCGCCCGAAAGTCTATAGTATCAGTATTCTTAATTATTATACTTGAGGAGAAAATCCAATAGCGATTAAATTTTATTGACAGAGTTGTCCAGGCTACTGTATCCATGTATATTTCAGATAAAAGTGTAGCCATCACCAAGACACTCTCGTCAGCGATAATTGAAATGTCAAAAGGACAGATTCCGTGTACATTTCACCCGATCCAGCTGCGATCTTTCCGCTTAGCGAATCGCTCATAATCATACGCACATACCTTCCTGACCAGATGTAACATGCGCTGGAAGAATGTCTGAAAATAAATACGATAAGCATACATATAGAGAGAAATAAACGTCATGAGAGAGATTCATCGACGCAGCATTCACTTCTTTCTTGGTAGTATACCTCGAGGCTGAAATCAACGTGTAAGATAATTCCCGAATATACTGCGTTATGTAAAGATGAAAAAATAAAAGGAATAAGTCTTCGGACTGTCTGCCGTCGAAATACGTAACATTAAGTGGATCAATGCGCAGGGGATCTTCCCAGGTGCTAAACGACTATGGACTTATTAATTAGAGCCGTTTGTTAAATCCGAACGAGAAATGATCGATCGGTAGATGATACACGGCGAATTAACACGCATGTCCATACCCACCTACCCGAGGAGGACTTGCATAATTGGCAACACATCAGAAGCACACGCAGTACTTGATTTTTAACGACTACTTAGCCTTTCACTGTGTGCATGAAACTCTTTAGCCTGGGGTGACCGATCACTCAGAATATAATCGGGCGTGTGATACCGATCAAACAACGGCAGACTTTCATGTCTACATGTAGTTAGGAAGTAATTATTAAATTTATGCATTTTTATGGCCGCTTGGCCGCACACTGCGTTTGCAGATGAGGTGTACGCGGTATTGCGCGCGATAATGAAACTAGAGAGAGGAAAAAGGAAGATGTGTTCTACAAGGAGCTAAAATTTCATTTTTATTTCACTTTTTGCATGGTTCTACACAGTTGAAGGAAGTAGGTGTAGGTACGAAATGAAAGTTGGTTGAACTAAATCTGAACAAGCTGATATATGCATAATATGGGACGTCCCGTTTCGGCAACGCCACAAACTTTCGTTCCGACAGGTATTATCTGATCACTGCACTATTGCCAAAAATAAAAAAAGCCTCATATATCACTCGTTAATTATCGTACATTCGTTTATTACATTATTATTAGCGAATTCATATTCAGAGTAGACATGAGGAGATCAAAAGATCCGAGATATAATTGGATATGAAATAAGCCACCGTGCAACAGGCTGCTGATACACGTGCTACGCGTATGCTTGTGGTGGTCAATTTCAAAAAATACTTTTTCTGGACCCATTCCTTTCACGGACGAAGCATAGTTGGTACAACTTTTTCTTCCAATAGCATAAATTCGGAAAGGAATTTAGCCCAGTCCAATAATCGTGTTTGTTAATGACTAATAATATATACCTCACTATTAATGAACGCAGGCTCCGATACTCGACCTTTTATAGCTGTCTATTAAACTGCTTTATAACTATGATAAATCTCTAGAAACAAGAAAGCCATTAATGAATAGAGATTTCAACGGCACTGCATCCTGCACATACATGTATTATAATTTATACATGAGGTTCGGTGCTCCTGGTAGTATCTAATCTGTCTTATGAGCGCTACCTAAAAGGCTGAAACCTTTTTTGTTATATATTCTTATTCAGTTTTTCACCCAGGTACGAACGTCGGTCAATCATTACGTCCCATTTAAACTCATGTATAACATCGGATGTCTAGTTTGTTGCACTTGTTAACGACCAGGAAACAACTATCTACCATCGGCATAGGTGTAAAGTGCCGGAAGGCGATTCCTTGAAATGGACCAAAAATATGTTCCACAATTCCAATCGAAATAATGAATTCGCAGACCGTGACACATCGATGGCTATAATACTCGGTCAGATCGCGAAATTTCAACGCTCTCTCCATATGATTCGGAAACATGTTATCATCCGGAAGACGAATCGGTTTGGTTATTCAATTATTAAACTGGCCCTGACCCAAATGGCGATGCACGATGGGTCACGTTCACGTTACAATTCTCCTTCCATATTGAGATGAACAAGTAGTTCGACAACGGATTGGCTACTCTTGGTGCAGTGAAAGTCCCTTTGATCCGTAGGTACCGTTTGGCCATTTCTTCAGCAGTACAACTCACGTTGGGTGTAATTCTTGACAATATTCTCTCAACGAGAATGGAGATTTTCTGATCTTGTAGTAAAGTGTACGTAGGGTACTACGTGGGTTTAGAAACTGGGGAAAAAAAAAAACTTGACAATTTTCTTTATCCCATAGCATTTAGTGCACTGCCAGGTATAGTCTTTATTGTAATGTATAACATTCGAAGAGAAAATCCCACAAGATAAAACGAGCGATTTGGAATCTCAGTGATTTTCCCTCGTGTATAAGTAGGTACGTACTACAGGTATGTGTGTAAAAGATAATCATTTCAGAAGTGAAAATACTGTACAGTAACACCAACATGCCTCAGATCACGTCTACGTGACCGATAGAATTATTTCTCTTTTCCTAGACCGAGAAGATTATATTGTATAGACCTCTGCATGATGGTTTTCAGTGTAAGTAGGTATATAGAAATTTCACAATTTCATTATTTTCGATAAGGAACTGTAACAGGTGCGATTTCAATTAGCTGAAAACATTTCAACTTGTACTAGTTAGCGGCTTTAATGGTGGAAGGAAAGACAAAAAAAAAACATGCAACGTTCGTTGAAATTTCGAAGAGTCTTAAATTAGAAATTTATTATCATGGTTGTTGATCATTGGTAACACACCGGTATATATATGCTATTCTCAATCTATATAATTAGGTGAAAATAAACCGTGAAAAATCCATCAGTCCCAAAATGCGAAGCCGGTTAATTTCTAACTCGAAATTTCAAGCTTCATTTGCCAATTATTTACATCCGTGAACGTATTATATCACGGGCTTACGCTATTCTATAATCGTATAATTTCAATGATCTATCAAAAATCCGATGAACTGCCAAGACCAAAAAAAAAATAAAAATCAATTTTTAGGTGAGGAGCAAAACTAATGATTTTCACGTCAATTTATACGCGAGGTATTGGTTATTAGAATCACGTACGCGTAAGACCAGGAAATATGTATTAGCTCATAACCGAGTTAATCGAGTCAAAGTTCACAGATCTAGTTATAGGTAGATGGAAGTGTAGCTTCCGCACGATCTTTACTTTTTCTGGCTCGTATAAATTGGCTCTAATTTCTCATCTGCAGCTTATAGGTTCGCGTTAATACAATATTAGTGATATTACACCAGCAGCATACACTTATAATCGAGTGAGAGTTAATCTCTTCACTCTTAGCTGCTTTAAGAGCTCCAGATGTTGAATAAATATCAACCAGTATATGCATACAGGTGATTAATAATTCAGTGAACGGAACTATAAGTGCGTAACGCGTTTGCTTGCATATCGGAGTAGATATGCAGATCGCATATGCATAGTATACCTATATATATATATTCATAGACACAGATCGCTTTTACCCGCTATTCAATGTCCAGTTTTGTGGCCGCAAGTGGGAGTTGGTGATAATTTGTCGTTAATTTTAAAACGATAATGATAGTTCGATAAATACGACATTTAAATATCCAAACATTTCATTATGTATAGACTCGTGATGGAATTGCCGGAGGCTTTATTTCCGTGGTAATATCGGTACGGCATACCTATAATCCCGCGTAACGGTATTAATATAATCTTTCGGACCGGAACTAAGCCGTTCTCCCGATCGTCACACCTATTATTAAATTATTTTCAGCGTCAATCTCAGCCTCCCATATAGTCCGATCTGATATATGGACATCATCAATTAGAGAAATTTTCGTGCTTTGGAACGAGATAAAACGGCGTGAAAACTAACCATATATCGAAACTAACGACCCTTCTAATTACACCGGTATATTATCGACGCAAGGTGTTTCGATGTGCAACTTTTACATTCCGATATCCTTTGCTCACGGTCCACGAACCTAATTGCAGCATGTTTCATTGCTCGATTAACCAATTATTTAGCAGATTCATTGACAAATTAAACCAGCGTGATGTTTGGGATGAAAACTGCTGTAATTTTCTATTAAAATTTGATTTTTTTTTTCGCCATTTTCGAAGGACTTCTATATAGTCATTATCCTGTAATCGTTTCATCTGCTGAAACGCCCAATTTTTTCAGGCAATAACTGAGTGGGTAGTTTTGGGGCCTAAAGGCAACACGTGCGTTCTAACGGTGGCATAATTATTGGCACATTTATAATAATCCGGTTTCCTTGTCAATCAACGAATTTAAACCGACGTTTCGCCTCACATATAGGTGAAACTTTTTACCTTAGGACTAAATTTCGATCTGTTTAATAAAGGTTGCAACATTTCTGTAGAAGTACAACATATACCGGACTTGATACACGTCCAACATTCGAAATTTTTTTTTTTTTTTTTTTTTACACCCATTAGTATAAATTAATTAATATTCAATCATATTTTCCGACCACTTTATATAGAATGAAAAAAAAGACTGAGCAACTGGTTTCTGATCTGCTGATTTTATTACACTAGATTAAGTCGTATGAAAGAGCTGTGTTGCACAAGACTTGCAGAATTGTAAGTGATGAAAAAAAAGAGTTCATTCTGATCCTTTACTTTACTGGAAATATCTAGTCTAATTAATTAACAGATAAATTGAATCAACCATTTCGTGAAAAGACTACTCGAAATTGAGGAATAAATCTGAAATAATTAGCATTGCTCAGTCAAGATACAAAATTAATTAATCATAGTATCGCATCGGACTCGAATACTCGAGGGATTTATCAAGGGAAATATATTAATTTTATGTATTTAGGCTACATAGATAGGTATATAAAAGAAAGTGACCAGGGATTGGGAAAGTCTAAATTGCAGAGTGTATATACATATATATATATATATATTCATGCCTATGTATATCATATATATATAATTACATATATATATAAGCTCATACATACATATGTATTCGCGATAGTTTAATATACATATAAGAAAGGGGCATCTTCGAAGAGCTTCGCTCTTTTCTAATTCTTCAATTTGCTAATGACTTAGGCCTCGAGTGATACGAAATCAGACACCCATAGTCCGACTGACGAGCCGAGATTGTGCGTGAGCATCATAAATCAGTCGGCATTTTAATTTCACTAGATTAATTGCTCATGGTTATTTATTTCAAGATTCTATCCAGTGCATGAACTGGCATCCTTTGAATTATGGATCATGCTTGGCATCCACGACCGATGTGTATAGGTATATCTTTATACATGTGAAAATTCTCACCGATTAAATGTCACACACCATCAAACGATACCCAATTCGTTAAGTTATTTTATTCACGTTGTGTAAAAAGCGAATAAACAGATTAGTCCTTAGTATTTATTAGAAGCTTTGGTTACGCAACGAAAAAACGTGATTCAATCGACCAAATTCTGTCTCACATATTATACCTACCTACCCACTCCCGCTCATGAGTTTGATTTATTTTAATCGATTACCTGGTGCCTCCCGTGTACAGATTTAATTCTAGAGTGTTGACTTATTTAAAAAAAAGTATCGCGGCGAAAGCGCCAATACATAGCTAGCTTTACGCAGATCTATTGCGATCGCGATTCCGATGGATGCGGCGATCGATTAAATTCTACATAATACAAAAGCGGTGTTGATTTTTCTCTTTTTTTTGTGTAACCACTACTGCTGCAGATTTCATTCATGCTAATTAATGTTCTGCTAGTTACTTTCACATAATTCTCATACGGTGAAAATTATCAATGTGCCTACTACGTACGACTGTAACATACATATGTATAAAATGAACTGTCAATCAGTCGGATCTTCTAGCTAGTCAATGTCCACGTGCCACCAGGTGTCCAGTTTCGTTTCCCAAACGTATATACAAAAAAGACCTCCTAGCTTAACTCGCGTATAAAACAGCGGTTTCCCCGCAATCGTGTTGGGTATACACCTGCATACACTCACGTGCTAGAAGAGTTAGAGCCATTATAATTTATTGGTGAAAATAAATTTGAAATAAGAATACGAAGTGTCTGATCGTAGTCGATTTTTTGAAAATTTGGAGAAAGTCGATCAAGATGTACCCCCCAGTTATTCGTTGATCGATACGTGTTTCGCACCAGTAGTCAAGGTTATTCAACGGGTTATTTTCATGGCGTAATACCACCGACGCGTGACCGCACGATTGTTGGTTGTACAATGCGAAAACGAGGAAAAAAAATAAAAATAATATATGTTGTCGAATTTCGGACAATAACTAGACCGACAATGAGCCACTTTTTCGCATTGATATTTTAATTGTTCTCTATAACTTTTGCCTCGTATTGTTCACTCGTAATACCAACGCGGATTTGTACTCACAATCAGATCATGAACACATTTGTTGATCTCCTTCTCTTCCGAATTACTCATAGAAACACGACGTAGAGAAAATCGCGGCTTTCCCCATGTCACATATAGTTTTGCGACAAGTTCGAAGTCGGAGAAGTATTTGATAAAAATTTTCTGGCTACTAAAGAAAAAGCTCAAAGCCCCTCGAATATCTCTATCAAATTTCGTTTCGATCGGTTCAGTGAATTCGATCGTGCGGTAACTAATTCGGGAATACAGACGCACAGCCGGTTATTATTATAAATTTGAGCAGGTACAGTGACCTGGACTAGGTACTCATTTATTGACATACACGTATGTGGACCCAGACAATGTCCCGAGGATGGTTATATCTACCGCAGGAATAAAGTAGAACAGATCAAGTTCTTTCATCGTTAGTATATAGAAAGGATTTTGGAGCGAACGAGGATGTTGTAAGGCAAAAGGAATGGAAAAATGAGGAAATGTCCTGCGATAAAAACGATTTATTGTTCTGATAAAATGACGTGGCCTAAGGACATGAGTTAATGTATAACTTATATAAGACTGTATCTCGTTCACTGTCTCTCCTCTTTCTCAATACTCGTTACAGATTCGTTGCCGAAGTCCTTCTCGTCGAATCTCATTGCTATTATGCTGGTGCTGCGGTGGTCAAGTGGTCAGTCCGTTTCGTTTGCGGATTAATATAACACCGGGTCAATGAATCCGGCGGTTTATTATAGTTCGGCAAAAAACGTCCTCCACCAACCTACATCCGTGTATAAACAATTATTCACCCATACAAGATCAGGAATATCATGCATATAGGCGTTGACGCGGTGCTGCCGGTCAGTTTCGTTTCTTCCGCGTTTGGCCTTCCGAACTTGAAGCATAACCCGGCGTGGATAAAACTGTCCACTAATACATTACTCGCGATCAATCTTCCGACTATAATACCGTGTTTTCAACACGTGCAGAAAACGAACCTTGAGATCGCTATCAGAATCGGAGATACGCGTGTTCCGCATTCAGTCTTTTCAGTCTTTCAGGGCGGCCTGAGATCGTAATTGGACTTTCTGTAACAGCGGGGGGATTCCCCAGGCAAGAAAACCACGTCTGACGGTTAAATTGCTGTCGTTATTTCGCATCGATTTATCGATACGTGCACCAGCAGCAGACCACAGATGCAGGCTGCAGATTATAAGCCGTCAAAGTGTTCATCGGTTTAGTCGCGATTACTACGGGAGTATAAATGTATCATGTCGTTTTAGAAATTTCCGCGTTTCACTGTATCGATAAAGTTCGATTATTTACCCACACGCAGATTATTTTCAAATAATTTTGAAACACCATAAAAATTCAGGTAACACGCCTAGACCAAATACGGTTACGCAAGGTTCTCGAGGTCTGACGTCGCACCATAAGATAAATGACCAATTAACCACTGACCTTTTAATGTTTCTTTCGTATAATTATTCTGTAGTAAACATTTAGCGTTTATTACAAACGTTTACGTATACCTACACTGGCTTAGATCTTATCGTTCTAAACTCATTTACAAATTTGTTTAGCTGAAAGATTTACGCTAAGTCAGATATATCACGGGGTGAAATGGATTACGAGTCCCTGCGATTACCTACTCGTGCGAAATTTCATTTACGCAATTAGTGAGATCATTTAACGGGGGGTTTTTAAAAAATTTTCTAAGAGAGAGACCTTATGAAAATTTCATTCGCGAAGACTAATGAGTTACATAATTAAAAACTAGAGTATAATCTCCCGCCTGAATGAAACTGGTTGTAACAAAATCTGACATCTGATTCTTATCGTTTGGTTAATTTTTGGCATACGTCGGTGTAGCCTGTTAACCGCAAAGATTTCGCGCATGTAAAGAAGAAAGAGGTTCGAAAGTTTAAAAAGCTGGGAAAAAGAATCTTCTCAAATGTCATTTTAACAAATTTTTTTCACACATTATTCTGGTGTGCGATTTTGTGCGCTTGTCGATCAACGATCAATCTACGATGGATTATGTTCAGGTCAATTTCCTTGACTGCTATACGCAGGTAGGGATTATCAATCGGCGATAAAACTCCTTATACTCTCTCGTTGGAACGGATTTTTCGAGATCAAAATCTACCTCGATATTTTCGATACGTTATTACCCAACGCCTCGTTAAGATTGTAAAAAAATGTCAGTCACATTAACAATGGACGAGCCGCACGCCCCGAAGCAAAGGCTTGAATGCATTTCGGTTGTCACTGAGCTGCGGCCCGAATGAAACGGACACAATTCCACTCGTGCTGATTAATTGCCGTAATTATAATAAACTCTCTACTGAGATAATCGCAAGAGAGGGAAAAGTAAATCGAAGAGACAAGGAGAGCTCCGAAGCGATTCAATTCAATTCAACTCCCACAAACAGTG
The DNA here is from genome assembly GCA_963992785.1 of Tenthredo livida. Lineage (NCBI taxonomy): Eukaryota > Metazoa > Arthropoda > Insecta > Hymenoptera > Tenthredinidae > Tenthredo > Tenthredo livida. The sequence continues at coordinate 12,149,701 of OZ023073.1, forward strand.
CGGACTGCAGTCCTTACGATATTCGAAACTGAAAAAGAAACGAGATTCGAGGGGGTGCAGAAATCCACGCCAATATATTCGTGAAAATTACAAAGGCAGCTCGCGAGCTGTTGGAAAGTAACGGATCAACCGACATCCGTTCTGCCTCGATTTACATCGGTTTCGCTTGCTGCCTCGACAAATTCCCTTTCGATTTCTAGGCACGGGGATCCTTCGCGCGTGGGTGTCTAATTCTTAGATAGACGGTTAGAGATTAGAATGCGTCGCCGGTCACGTGCCTATATAGCATCGCCATCAGCAGCCTCGAGGGACGCTATACTTGGCACCGTATACCGATCATGAAATACCCATACATACATTTCCGAAACGGGGAAATCGATCAATAACAATGAAAAGTCTACATGGAATGCCAGATTTTCAGACGAGTCTCCCTTCCTGAAAATAATTTCGAATCATATCGATCATTCGTTGGCCCACATTTGTGATCACGTGAGAAACAAGGGCGAGTAGGTACGGCGAAGGTGATACAAGACCGTGAAAAGTACTGTAATTTCTATTGATTGCCTGGGCAGGTGGATGAAAAAAGTTGCGAGTACCGTTGACCAAGAGTCACTGAAGTGGATGAGTAGTGAGCGTTCTCCTCAATTATGAAGATACGTTTAAATGAGTTCGTAGAACGAGAAGAGAGAATGACTCTAAATGAAAGGAGAGAAACCAGGTACGGTGAACACGAGGTATACCATGTAATCGGATAAAACGAGATCACTGACGCAGTTCGCCGAAAGAGGGGCCCCATTGCCAACGTCAAGGTGTTCGAAAGGTGTGGCCCTAAAACCACCGAAACTCACTGAGGTTTCAATGGGAAAAAGGAAAGGCGTGCTGCTGGTATACTAGCATGTTGTGTAGCAGGTAGTAGCTCTTGTCTTATGTCTTGTTTGAGAGGTTGTAGGGGCCGAAGTTTCTCCCACCTGAAAACTTCTCTATCGTAGCTAAGCTCCCTTCACCTTCGCAAAGTCCACCTCGGAATTCCACCGCCACCTCACGACTGCAACCTTAGCCTGTCCAACAGCCTCGACAAGCCTGGTCTTAGGTGATCACCACCTCCACGTTTTCCACCACCGTTCTAGGACCACAAGCTACCACCTCCTACGTTCACGATCGACACCACTATACCGTCGACACTAATACAATTGCGAGTATTAATGTAAGCGAGACAAACTCTCCTTGGGAACGTTCGCTCTGCATCTCGAAAGGAGGTGAACGCGTGCGAATTTAACGATTGGTAGGGTACCTGAGGGTAGGATCAACCAATGACGAACTGGCGAGGTGGAGCGATAGGTATTAAATAGGCGAGCACCGGTTGGAGTTCTGGTAAACGAGCTGTAATAGTGGAAATTTCGGATAGTGATCCAATTGTGGTGGCATATCGTCCGAAGGATTGCGGTGTATCGCTAAGGAGTGACAGAGTCCGCGCCCCGAGCTTAGCCCAGTCAGTTGCCGGTTAGCCAGTGCCGGAGTAAGTCACCACGGCGAAGTGCCAAGTCAGTAGAAAATCATGCCGTCTATAAACGGCAGTCACCATATCATCTGGCTCCTGGTTATCCTGGGCTGTCTACTGGTCGAGGATGTCACGACAGTTCGCGTCACGACAAACAGCCAAAAGCGAAAGAAGGGTGAGTCTTCATCGGATCCATCATTTCAATTTTTCTTTCTTTTTTTCTTTCATACATCAAATTTCATTTATTCACATTGTATCCTCATCATATCAATATCATCCACCTTCTGACACCGGAATAAAAGTGGTTAAGATTATACCAAAGTGTGTCGTGATGGATTTATGGAGTGTTCATTTTCGTTCCAGACTACAGTGATTTACCAAACCTTTGATAATCACCCCAAATTTCATGCTGTGTTATGCTCAGCAAATTTATTACTTAACCACGTGCCAATTTGACGACAGAGTCTACATAGAATCGCTGCACTTGGTACTTGGGCTCTGCGCCGAATGCATCCTATGGCGTTTATAACGGGTTTGAGAAGAGACTGCAAGAAGACATGCATGCCTCAGGGCAGGAACGATTAGTTCATAGAGTGTTGTAGCTGCGGGTAACACAAGCATTAGGGATAAGCTAATGTTAGCACTGGCCAGGAGGAACTTAAACGGGGAACGGTGTACCTGGTCAGTTGTTAACCTGCTCACCTACATGTCCCGTCCACCGGTCATTGTCTCTCGTCCGGCTAGTGAGCGTGCGAGAGCTCAATGCCTCGAAACCAGTTTGTCAGATCCCCAGCGTGTGTAGGTATTAACGGTTTATAGGAAAAAAAAAAAATCTTTTGCAACTATGCGTCAATGAACCCATCTGACTGGTTGCTTGGTTTATATCCAAAACTCTCAGTCCGAATAAAGTTCAGTGCCAATCGGCTGATGATGTTTGCACAATACCGACATCTGCGATATTCCAAGACCGGAAATCGCCTTTTTGTTCATAAACTAATTCCGAATTCTTTGGTTCATTCAATGACTTATAAATTGTGATTGTCTCTCGACATGTGCACCGTGGAAACTGCGTTCAGATATCATTCTGCATAGAAATATCTGGGTATAGAATAAGGGCAGATCAGTTTTCTCAATAACATAAAAAGCAGATCGTAATCCCAAGGTGTACTCATTGTCACTTAATCAGCAGCTGCGTACACAGTCTGAGTTATACTGAGAAATCAATCAATCAATCACTCGATTTCATATATGTTACACACTACACGGTACGATGTTGGAATACTGACAGTGCATTTTCGTCCCTAAATAGTAAATGACAAAGATATGGTCATATTTCGTGAGAAAAATGTGAACAAACTAGCAGGTATGGTCGATTCCTGAAATAGCTTTTGTGTCACTTATTCAAGGCTGCTCAAACGGCGAAAAATTGTATAATTCAAATCTCGAATCAAGGATCTTGAATTATAATTTACCTAAGCATGAAGAGAATCGTGTTCACCGTTATTGTGAAAGTTTGGATGATCAAACTACGTTAAATGTCCAAAAATTCCAACTTTTTTTCTCCTCTCTTTCTCTCCCGCTTTTTCTCATCCTTTCTCTTTCTCTTTCTTTTTCTTATTCTTATTCTTATCCTCTTCTCCATCTCTCTCTCTCTCTCTCTCTTTTTCATTCTGTTAAAATCTTCTCGACTGGTTGCGTCTGCATCGCGAGTATAACGGTTTGGGGAGAAAGTCCTGGCTATTTAAGCAGCTTCTTTGCTCTGCTCTCTTCGTTCGCGTTTTGCACGGTACCGCCCCTTCGGTTTACAGTTTCGCGATGATTCTGATTCAACGATCGATTTCCTACCGCGTTCGAACCTCACTTCGTCTCAATCCGTCCACAGGCTCATTAACTGACCAACATGCCCCGTTCAATTGAGAGATTTACTCTCTAAAAGATGTAGATACACACTGCAGATGCAGCGAGGTACTGACCAAAGAGAACGAGTATATTCTTATCAAGATTTCATGAACAAACTCTCCTTACTTCGTTACACACTGACAACTTTCAGTAATTGAATATATTCACTGCACAGTTCAAGATCTACATGAACATTTCTTAAATAAATTAAGAACGACTTTATTTTCGGGGGAAACGCTGCGCGATCAATTAGGGAGATAAATTAAACACTACATGCCCATCACTCCAATCGGACAAGTTAGGTGGATTGGAAAGTGGCATAGGACGGTGTTAAATGACTCAAAGCTTACCTGTGGAGTATTAGGTATTAGGTAGTGTAATTACTTCGATATTCTAATGGTATGTGACTTAGAGAGTCGGACTTAAGTCTGTTCATAAATTGGCCCGGCAAAATTAGTCTTAAATGAAACGTGATTTGCCCTGCAGTTGCCATAATCGCTACTCAAGTTTCCACTGCTCCTTTCATTCACCCCGATCACTTGGCTCGCTGCACAAAGCGTGCAGCAGTGATTCAGCTGTATCTGTTTTGCAATCGCTATAAATGCTCTACAATGAAAACGCAGCTATGATAACTCGACGCAAAAGCAAAAGTTGTTCCCGCCTTTTTGTTTCCTCTCTTTTTTGCCTTTTTCGAAACGAGTCATTTGAAAATTCGCGACGTTTTTCATTTTGGAATATAATTGGGACTTTGATCCTGCCGCAAACATTATAATTACAATAATTATTGGCCTGCGAATCGCCAATTTGTGTAAATAACGGTAACAACTTGATCACTGCAGTAGATCAGCGTGTCTTGTTCTCCTCGACGTTTTCGTTACTCCCGTTAGTCGTTTGTACAGCAGCGAAAGTTCCGAGGTGACTATGACTCGTTGAAAATAAACAACTACAAGAAATAAGAAATAAGAAATAAGAAAAAGAAACTATAATTATACACAGTTAATTACCGGGAGTCCGATACCATTACCAATGATTTTCCCAGCGTGGACAGGTGCTGGACTATACAAATATAAGCTTTCCGCCTTTCAAGGATCGGTAACCGTGAAATCCAAACTGCTATAGATACTAAAATCTATAATTAATTACTATTCGCTAACTGCCATGCCGTCACCTCCGATACTTATTCCTCTTAGATATTAGTTTTGTAGAAGGTATACGATTACCAATAGCAAAATAACGAGCTGGCCGATGGACGTTGGTATATTAATTAAAATATAACAGCAGCACTTATCTGCAGGTGCCTTTAATGGAATTGTATAATAAAGCCACTAAGTTAATTTGATATTTATTAAGCCGGTGCTTCTCTATCCATAAATATTCTCGCCTAATGTAGGTATGATAAAGGCAGGATATTTTATCGGCTCGAATCGTTTCTTTCCGCACCTCGAGCACACGCTTAACAGAATAGCTGTGTTAATTATTGTGGTTTGTTACGGATCTAATCTCCCGTCGGTATAATATTAGTACGAATAACTTCATCAACTGACCGTATCGATCATTTTCGAATTTAAATACTCCCATGCACCAGGACGTCTCCAAATATGTAAAAAAAATGTTGCCAAGACCCCAGTTTCCCATCTCAATCCCATTCTAATACTATACTGACTATACAGGGTAGGTATATCGTATGGGGCTGTCAGTGTCAGTTATTTCCTGCGAGCCTTGGCACGGATTAATGTATAAGATACCCATATAAATTTATCTATATAATATACTGAGAACGGAAATGATCGCTATGATCAGATCGAGATTCGTATCAGCTAGTATAAGCTTCCGCCACCCACGTGTCGGTGAATTATATTAGTATAGTAATACAGAACTTTGTGAGTTGATGTGAGACAAGAGAAACTGACTGGTAGTCATTAAATCAATCACGGTACGTGGTGGTGATCTTTGATAGGATCTTCACCGTTTCTTATACCTTCATACCTGACAAATTCGAACTCGATTGTTGTAAGAGGAAAAGAAAAACTGAAGAATGGGACATTGTCTTGTCTAGGTGCATAAAGTCGCGGATGAATTTTTTTTTCAATTTTTTTATTGCCGCTATTTTGTAAAGCTTTAAAGCCCTCATAGGTTAATTAGTCTATGTAATTTTCCCTAGCTATATAGACGGGTGGGAAAAAAAAACGGGCACTAGATATACGCCAATTCTTTGCAAAAGTTACGTTACGTCGGGAAAGACTTGCTTCATTTCCTGGCCTCAATGATAGCTGCCTAACTTCTTGCAGCATTTCTACTCGCTCGTATACTCACTCACTCACTTACTTACTTACTTTTACAATTTATAAAACACTGCAGATCCCATTCACGCGCTTTACTGACCTTGCAGCTACGCCACGCGACTAGCGTGAGTACAGTTACCTTATATGTTGTGGTTTTAAAGGAAGATCATATACGAGTGAAACTAAAGGCGTGAGAAGCGTGTCTAGACTTATAGTGATTGAATTAACTAGGAATAATTTATCGCAGTCGAAAAATAAAGAAAATTATGTACAAATAATATAGAAATGCATATGCTTGAGAAAAGCGAGATAAAGGACACGTGCTCGCGCGCGTATTGGATACATGTTATGATATATAGATCGTATATAGGAGCCGCATTGCATTGGTCCATTAAACTTTCATTTTCGATTTCTCTGTGAGTTAGAAACAGATTTCATATATTTATAACGATAGAATCGAGCGCTGCAGCACTGCTCTGCACCGTTACGAACAACGTGCCACGGATAATTTCAAGCTATTTCGTTGTAACTCGCGGACAATTGCGATTCGTGATACCCAAACGTACTTGTATGTACCTATTCACCTCGTAAATCAAACGCCGACGTGTATACACGCTTTTAGGTTCCATTATTTTAACGAGACGTATACTGCAAAACGACAAATATTTTCCGGAAATGTATTATATCGTTCATATATGCAGATACCTGGATTAAGGTGCATACATACCATACCTACCTATGTGTAAAAAGCAAATACTAACGCGAAAGTTATGATCTGACGACCTCGATCCTTCAACCTCCATAGCCAAGCCCGCGCGCCCTTCTACCTCGATAAAGAGCAAGTTCTCCAGAAGTTATCTAACTCGACGTAACCCAGGTAAGAACTAAGCATGGCATGACACGGCACTCGATTCCCAGGATGCTAATGCATTTTGGTTTTCTTCTTTCCCCGAAGACCTACCTCAACGAATTCTTGCTTGTTCTATAAGTGCATGATTTTTTTGTATGTTTAGTTTTCCTCGTCGTACACGAGACGTGAGATGAAAGATGAAACGAAGTATTTTTTCAAAGTTAGAATTGTTTCGGAAAACATTTCTATTTCTATCGAGAAATCTAGCGACATTTCTCGACTGGAAATTTCGATCTGAAATTTATACTTTTCAAGTAAACGAGTATCCGCGTGTTTGTTGTCTGGCGCGCGGAAAGTTACATCCGTGTTCGTTAACCTTAGTTAGAGATCGGCTGTAATGTCAAAGACAGGTCCCATTAGAAAACAGCGCTGATAATCGCCTTACGAGATTAAAATATCCGGTTTAATCGCCGTTCCGTTACCGTGACATTTAGCATTTTCAACGTGCAGGAGTTATATGCGGTAGGAACAATCCCCGGACTCGTATCTTTATCATGTAGGTACACGTGATAGAAGGAAACTAATTTACTTTTTCATTCATTGTTCGTTGATTTGATTTTCCTTCTTCTTTCTCCTGTTCGAGTCTCAAAGTCGAGCCGAATTGATAATCTTGTCTTTTCACTGATCGCATGTAGTGGAACAAATTCCGATTTCCTCGCATCATATCAGAGAATACAAACGAAACAAGTGGAAAGCAGCGCGCGAAAATATTTGTAACGTTGCAAAGCTGCGGTGGCCAATTAAACTTTGCTCGGTGTATTTTCAGAGTATTTTAAATCCAACTATAACAACACAGAATGGCAGTAATGCCTACAGAAGTTTGGAAAGCGAACGATTTCCCAGTCGTGGGCAGTCTTCGCATGAAGAGATAAAAATCTTTTCAATGCCACACGCACCGCACTGCTTGGCTCACTCTCGGATGATCTACTTTCGTCCAATTAACGCGATTCCTCAACATAAACAAATACATACATACATACATACATACATACATACATACATACATACATACATACGTCAGAAATACACACATTATACTTTCTGTAAATTCGGTTGATATTATCCTCAACAGTTCACATATCTGTCTTATTTTTATCTCTCATGTCTGTAAAACTGCAGCAGCATCAGATCCCTTAGCGCGATTTATTTCAAGCTTTCTTCGCGTCTCTGACGATTTTTATTATCACACTAATTGGGCTTTTATCATCTCCGAGATTGAATTTAAGTGCACTTTTAATGCAGGGAAAGGTGTAAGATCTTTATTTTTCGGTTTTACGTAGATAGGTGTACGTAGAACGCGTAAATTGTCCGAACAAAATTGAATTCGCGTAAGTTGTAAGCGCGAGCTGGGAATTCGCACCTGGAAATATTACGATCTCGGAAGTGAAGAAAGGGGTTAGAAAGTGATACACGCCTACGTTACTTTATTGCGTTTCGATCAAACTCACCGACGATTTTTTTTTCTTTTCTTTTTCTTTTTTTTTTTCAACGCAATTATTTATTCCTTTTCACCGCGTATTATTGAAGTCGAAAAATTCTTCGTTCTTCACACACGCTTAGGATTTTTGTTCCTCATCATCGTTTCGTCATCGTTTAGTCGTAAGCCCTGCAGACAAACCCACAATAAATATATTAGCCAGTAATTCTTTTCTTTCGTATTTTCGAAAGATTTATCCCGCGATTATTGAAATTGCTGTATAATTTTCAGGGCTTGGCGAATAATTATCGTTCAACGATCGCTGAGCTCATCTTGAAGCGAATTTTTATACTATTTGGAATGATTGATGATCAGAGATACTGTCAAATTCATCGTTATCTACGGACCAGAGATCCGGTCTCACTTTTCACCACGCCTTTTCGAAATAATTTAGATTCCGAAAGCCATCTGATCGCTTTCTTATTCCGTGCATATAGCTGTACCTATTCATGAATGCGTTCAAAACGGGGCTAAATTTCTGCCAAAAATGAAACTGCGAATGAACGAACTTTAATAGGGCTTTATTAATCCGAGATTCAAACTTGGACGTTCTTATTGCTCGAAACTCAGACTTTCTCAATTTATACACTACTCATTCCGATCGTAAAACGATCTGAACGACCATTATGCAGTTTCGAATATGCATATTATATTGAAAAAAAAAGAAAAGAAATGGAAGACACAGATTCGATTTTCCATAGCTCATTGAGTTGTGAAAAAACGGATCTACCACACCTCGCAGTACGGTTCAAGATTCTACGATATATTATACTACAACTGCATTTAATTTAACCTCGTTAATCATAACACCCAACGTTTCTCGATCATAGAGAGAAAGTGCGCAGACCGTGTTGCCTACATCTATGTATAAATCAATAAAAAATTAATCAACAAGCGAATAACGGAGCGTGTTATTTACAGCCTATCCACACGATACAAAAATATCATCAGCAAAATATTATACAATAAACTTAGCCATTAGAACCGGACATGATACAGTAGGCGGATAATATTGATCCTACGCTTTTTATAACAAACGATACGCATGAATTAACTAACGACTTGAACGTCATCAACTACTCAAATACTACCGCTAATATCATCACTTATTCATATTTTACACAGCCTCTGCTTCGATGATTTTTTTTTAATGGTATCTGAAGATGATTTTGAAAATGAAAGCGTCGTTTGTCCAAGGAGGTATAGGAATCTGGCCAGCTAGCAAATGCATAGAGAATCTTTCCCAAATCCTTCCGAGGTTCTTTCTCACTATTGAAATATAATCATTCCAATATAATCGAGCAAAACATGCCAATTATCATGGGTATGTGACATGCGACTGGTTTTCTCCAAATATTTGTAAATCTTGAATGATAATTTCTAATGCAGAGTTGAATGATCCTTCTCTGCAGAAAATTCTTGAATTCGGTTAATCTTAGTCAATCTTCTCAGTGATCGTTAAGTTCCGAATTTTTGGCATCGATTTTTGACGATGTTACCATAATTATTACTACGCACGAATAAAGATTCACAAATTTCAGCCCGGGTATGCACGATAAAAACTGATTTCACTAGCCCCGATACCACGCATGCTTGACCGATAGTTATTCACTATTTCTGTGGGTGAATGGAGAATGTTTGTGTTTTAAAAGGACCGTTAGAAAAGAGTTTCTCTTGATTATACACGGCTCGTAAGGTTTTTGTTCTTTTCAAATGCTCCGAATCGTTTCTTACACGTATTATTGTTAAAGGAGATTATTCTGTTTATTGAGGCTAATTATTGTATAAGGGTCGGACAATATCCGGCTTCAAATAACGCGAGAGCAGTCTCGAAAGTGCCAAATCTTTTTTTAAACCAACTTCTCACGGGGGATTCATTCAATGATCCTCACCTGCAGGTACAGAAATATAAAATGTAAATTAATTAGCAAACCGCTGCACAGCTTTGCCGAAATACTTGTGCTAAATTGATGAATAATGATCAATTAACACTAAAAAATAAAATTAACAAGATATCAACAATGCAACTTCTAGAAAGTGACCATGAATTATTTGACTCATTAACTACGATATCAATAATCTGGAGCACGCAGAGTTACTTTTCTTTTACCTAAAAGTAGGTATCGGCCTCGGGCGTGTCTGGGAATGAGACTTCTATAGGAATAGACGTAAACCGGGTTAACTTAGTTATTTATTTGTATGAGAGAAAAAAGAAGGAAGAAAAAAATCACAAATAATTATATTCATCTCTTAAAATCATTTCTAGATCGCAAAGAGGCTCACCTCTTCATCCTCTTCCTCGTGTATAGTCGGTCAAGACGCGGTATACCGAGATTTATTCATTAGTATGCAGGTTGGTGTCGATGTTTGAACGGCGGTGAATTGGTAGCCGAAAATTACTGTCGATTAAAGTACGTGATCGACTCCTGGGCATAACAATGAATCGAATTGAATGTAAATTAAGCATCGAGTCACGCGAACGTTCCGTTCAATCTTATCTTTAAGTGGAAACAAGACGTTCCTCATTCTCCCATCTAGATTCATATAGGAAGTATATAACTTAAAATTCATCGCGGGCGATTATCTCGCGAGAAGCACCGAATCGAGACGCGAAATCTCATCTGTTATTCAGTGTTAAACACACACGTTACGCCTAGGTTCCAGCTCGTTAGAATCCACTAGAATTTTCGTTTGAATATTATTTACCGACCTAGAGCGATTAGAAATTCAATGATGACTATAAATCTCATGATTATCAAACGATATTATAATACTCACATATCCTGTACAGTAACTCCTATGAACAATATCGATACCGATATTTATAGACGCAAAATTATCGACGCTTTTGATTTGAATTGGAAAATGTTCAATTCCTGAACGCGCACCCGCAAATAAATCTCCAAAGCTGGAAAAATTGAAATTTGCAATTCCACTCTATCTCACCGAGTGCTACATTCACTAGAGATAAAAACCAAGGTCTTTAAGATGCGATCGGTAATCAGACCTCAACCGATAATAAAACTATTCTTTGATGATGAGAGGCAGAGTCGTTTACAGATGGACCTTTCACATGGCCCCAATCTTCTTCTGCATACATGATCAAGAAGCATATACCCACATATGCAACGATTTTGATCCTTTCAAGTTTAAATAATGCCCAGTAATAATCCTTGACTCAATCCCTCCGGGGCCCTGAAACGAAATTTTCTTTCCTCATTTCAATTGAAAGTACACGATCTCGGGTCTTGTATATTTCAGAACTTTTTTAACCCAGCTTTGCCGGCCAACCTTAACCGTTTTTGAACAGGATTTTCACTCTGGTAGTTCCAGCATTCACGTTCATATACAGGCGTATGTAGTAAAAGAAAACGACGACGACGACGACGACGATGAACAAGTTAAGGATGGCTAAGGATCGCGTGCATCTAGAAAGTATGCCTAGACTTGGAGTTTCAGGTTCATAAGTCAACAACCACGTACGAATCTTGATTCGTATGCCCTTAAAGGTAATTCCTCGTTGGAAAATATCCCGAATTATGCAGGGAAAATTTTTTGAGGATCGATAAAATGAGGATAGGTATATCATTTCGGGTAGTTCCGTGTGAAATTCGGACGAATATTCCATATCTAGAATTTACCGGATTAATTCTGATCGTGGTAAAACTGGTTTTGGATGATCGGTGGATTAGTCAGAGTATCAGCTATCGATTTCATTAGCATTTATCAAGCCGATATACAAATGCACGCATGTCCCATGACACAGATTTAAACTACGCTTCCGGAGATGAGGAATAGAGAGCGACCCGTGTAACTTCGAACTCGGTCGTCGTGTAGTTATACCTATAGCTGATATTGAAGTGAAACGATGCTGCGTAAGAAGATTCTGCATTTTCTTGTCAGCTCTCACGACCGCAAGACCGCATAATCTGTATGTATCAATACCCACACCTTGAGATACTATGTGTCTCGTCAAACTGCCAGAAACTTTAATTCAGGTTTATAAACACCTAATTGCCAGTCCGAGTGCGAAAGCTCACTAAGTGTACGTTCAACGTTTCGAACGCTTAATCACTCAATCAAGAACCGAGATGACAGCGAGATGCGGAAGCTTATATACAACAGCAAGAAAATAAAGTAAAAATAAAATTATCAAATTCGCGAATGTTTCACTCAATTCTCAATCTTTTTGAATTACATTCATTATAGGGATACCGTTCTCGTTACACACGTATCATTATGATGAAAATCATCTCTCAAGGGACCTGGTGCAAAATGTAAATGAATTACCTATATTTCGTTCTCCCAACTCTCTCCGGCTCTCTATATCTCGAATTGCGTCTGACATGTGTCGGTTTTCTCTACTCACTCAATAGCGTAGATCAGCATAGATCTGCGTGAAATTTTTGGGACGTAGAATTTAATGTTCATTTCTTTACTTGGTGGAAAAATTTTGCGAAAAACTAAAATTTATATCAATAAATAATCCGGAATTCGACGGTGGAGGTATGTGACGGTATTTTTGGAGCACCGTTACGTCTAGAGATCGTGAAGCGATGAGAGCGCTAACAATGGAAGACCCAACTAACCAGAACAATTATTTCTCGTCTAGATACAATATAGATATAATTATGTGAACTGAAGGCACCGGTACTGTGTGTACTTTGTACATTAAATTATATACCCCAATGTCAAGAGCAAGTTGCGGTGAAATTGGGCCGGTATTACTCAACGGCGAACCTGTAGCGAATACTGCAATATTATTTCGCAAGATGTTTAAACGCGATGAAATAATCGCGTATGTATAATATTTACGTGAAAACGGTAGCATATGTATTTCATCATTATTATTATTCATTATTCAGTATATATATGTATATATTTCATCATTACCTATAAATAAAATGTTAGAGTTTTCGGACCTCACGATCAAGGATACGTTTCAATCGATGAATACCCGATCAATCGAAGTAAATACCACCTCACTGCCGATCAGGGATAATAATTCAGCTATAGAAATAAGGAGAATAGAATTTCTGGGATATTATGTGTCATCAGAATCTGTGGATCATAAAAACGACCGATGAGATTTGTGAGAAGAAAAATTTTTTGCTAAAATTCTTCGTCCATAAATTAAATCCGCAAACTCCACGCCTTGAAATTTATTCAGTTTCACTAACGACAGGGTATTAGATATAGATATATCCGTGAAGATGTTGGGGAAAAGTTAATCGCGTTTATCATGGTTCCGAAAAGTAATAATCGCTGACTATAAGGCAATTATTGGATATATTGGATAGGTAATGGGTTAATAACACGCCTCATAAGTGGATATACTACACATGTATAATGTATATATGTTCGATTTCAACCTGTGATAGAAACACTATATATATGCCTGAAGCATTTCCCAGTGTATTTCATTTTGATTTATATTCTTATAAATTATAACTTCTGACAGAGAATTTTTTATTTTTTTTTATCGTTTTATTTCACCGGCTCTTAGACTGTTGAACTGACTATAACTTACTACGATTAGAACGAGGCTGAAGAAAATTTAAACACAAAAGAGTGAAAGGTGCGAAAGCTTAGCAGGACAAAGTGTTTTCTTGTCATATTCAAACCTAATGCTACGGTAATGGAACTCTAATCATTATCGTATGATAATAATGATAGTGGTGGCGAGGTAATAGAAAAAATCAGGGTATAATGATCGACCAAAATTCATTCATAATCTAATCCCAAAAATGGCCAAACTACTCAGTCTCTAATTTAGTTTAGCACTGGGAATACTTGTCTAGAGTTTTTTTTTTGTTTCGTTTTCTGTTTCAGTCAAGGTTTTAACAAAGCAGTTATTATCTTGTTAAAAGGCTCCAGAGGTGAACAAAATTTTGTTCTAAATTGACGTTGATGTGAATAATTGTTGGAAGATCTATAAAGCGATAGACAGGTGAAAAATTAAAAAAAAAAATTAAAAATACCTACATCGTTCTATTCGTGTTTATAAAATACTAATTATTATCTAAAAAAAACTTGACGTAAAGACATGGGGATTTGGCCAATTTTAACGTTTGTTTTACGGACACCATAGCCGTATTATTACGGTGTTAGATTTACTGGAGAAAGTTAGCTATAGAACCAAGGTTAAGGAGAAGGGATTAGGTAATAACACGTATCTATGACCGCATTAGAAATGGAAAAAACATATCTATGCTTAGGATTGCTGGTCAGATTCTGTGCCATGGTTATTGAAAAAGGTAATAATCGACTGCCGATTGCAAAGGAGCTAAAAGATCTGTAATAGCACGTGCTCGATGGTATAATAACTTCTTTATAACAACTGAGAATAATTTTCGGCAGTTATACAAACCCACCTATAATATATATAATATATATAAGTACTATGTGTAAAATTGGAGTTGGTCAGAGGCGATTTTTTTCTTTTCTTTTTCTTCTTATTTTTCTCTCTTACACAAACCGGGCGTATTTCATATGTGAACACAAGTTCTTTACGTTGCCTGGAAAAAGGCAATTAATTAATTATTTTTTTTTGTTAATAATTTTTTTCGTCTTGTTAGGGTAATGCAATTGCCACGTATATGTACGCCGGACATTACGTAGGCGATAATTATTCTATTGCACCCGCAGAACGGCGTAAAGGTGTGTAAATTAAGAAACCGTAGCGATATAGATGCGTGGTGAGGTATACACCTCAGGTTATATATATATACCTATATGATTGTGAAACGGCGTCGCGACGCGACGCGTTTTTATAGAAACGTATGATACGATCTTTGTTGAATAAAATGATGAAAATCCTATCCCCAAATGTATGATTTTAAAACTGATTAAAGTAGTTTCAAATCGGTTAATTAACGCTCAATTGGAACGTATGATAGCTAATTGTAATCGAAATTGGTGAAAAAAAAAAAAAATCTCTTATACTTGATCAACGCATAGAATTTCTAATTTATGACCGTGTATAATAAATTAACAAATAAGTATTCAATTCATATGATTATATCATGAAGTTATAAATAACCATTTCACTAGATAATAACAATTTTTTTATATTTCACACCTTAAACTTAACTAATCACGAAAATATTACACCTATACCCATAGCTTGTTGTACAGCACTTTCAATTAATGAAATTACCTAATTGCTGCGGGATAGAATTTTCGATTTAATACCTTAATAATTATTGAACACGTACCTATACCTGCCTTATACATGCCTGCCTTATGCTAATCAGTTCTAACTATTTTTATTACACATTGAAACAGCTGGCCTATACGCATCCGGCGCCATGCTGATAAATTGACTTCCTTTCGTTTTAGTTTATAGAAAAACAGAAAAGAGAAGAAAAAAAACGCGTTATTCGAGCTAGTCACTCCAAGCGTGGATGCTAAATTACGTTTTAATATTCATCATGTGATATCCGAATAAAAGGTGAATCAGACACAGGTAGATGTATCAAAAAGCGTAATTTCTAAACTGACCACAGCCTATACAGCTGGACGAGCGGCCAATATTAATACGCAGAATTGTATTGGCCCCGTAGAAATGACAAAGTCACGGCCACAGAGTCGTAGCTGACCTAGTTTGGCAAACTTTTTGGCAATTATTTACGCCAGGTGGGTTGTGTGTAGGTGAGAAATGACACCGTGTCTGCAGCAGTAAGATTAACGATTCAATATCTTCGAGATTTTTTATTTCCTGCTTTTTCTTCTCCTTCTTCTTCTTCGCTATTATTAATTTATTTTTCTCTTCTGACTATTTTGACTTATTCAATGAACGAGACAATTTCGACGCATATTACGCGACGTCTAAGTTATTAATAAATTATACATGCCAAAATTAAATTTCGCATGAAGTGGAAACGCATTTTTCGTTTTCCCTTATTATACACTCCGGTTTTTAATTCACTCTGAGTAATTAATGAACGACCAATTTCGCGCGATATAATTGCAGTGGGGTGTAGGTACTTTGCTTAACTCACCTTATACTCTCACTTATCATTTATGAAAAGTCCTACAGAGACTGCAGACTTCCTGGTTCGAGGGGATTCTCTTCTTTTCGCAGATTACTATCTCGCTAATTCATCCGAGCAATTTTTTTCCGCAAAATAACATGCGAATTTCTCCTCTAATTCTCGTTGCGAGAAGTAACACGGAAACCTGATTGACTTTCTCTCATCAAATACCCGAAATAACTGCGTGATGTCAAGCCAATGGAATTCAATTTCCCTCGTTTCCGTTTGAAATCACCCACGCTATTCATTTCTGTCGCATAAATCTACCTGCAGGAATTAATATTCCTGTATAAATATTCGAGAATTTTTTCATCGAGAACGAATGACTATAATATTATACCCATATAGTTGTGAATTATATTAGAAAAAAAAAAATATATATATATATGTATATCGAAATCGCTATGTTGTTAAGATTTTCTGCAACGTGAGGCAGCATGTGTTGTAATAGTTACAGATTGATGTAGATATATCGATACAGGGGCCTGCCCGACAGGCCTTGGTCTCGTATGGCTGGAATTCGAACGGTGTATTTGTACCTTGGTAAAACACCGTGTGTTAGCGATGGCATTAAACGACAGACAAACATAGGTATACCTACCATTCAGCGTGGGAAAGCTTGTTTTTATATCCCAAAGATAACAGATGGTAAATTGAAGACCTTTGTTGAAATTTTTCGTGCCATATGACGACGGATGACATAGTCAAGATCGAAGCCTCACCTTGGTGGCTCCAATTCTTTAAATAGTAAATTTACAAAAACTGAACCATATACCTACTCTTGACAGAGCTAGGCGAACTCTCATTACATTTGCTACTGTATAAAAAAAAAAATCGCGTCTGTAAATATAAAGCGCGACTCTTTGTCCGCGAGGCCTTTTATCCTGCAGAGTAAATCTCTGAAGAAAAGGTATCTCAATTTACCACAGTTATAGCTCACACCCTGACTGACTGAACATTATATATCTTAGGGCGTGTTCAACAGTACTTAAGTTTCATCATTCAAGTTGAGTCTATTGAAACAGACTTACGTACAGCCGGATCATAATTGTTCTGATTCTGATATTAGACTAGTCACTTCATGATATCGATTTATTATACGTGTGCATAAAAATTCCGGGATCGTACGCAGCTCGGAGGTAAAATAACTGATATCTCCTGGCGTTGTTAAACCCTCGATGATACTTGGCGAGGAAAAAACTGAGAACAATTTATAGTCTAGCTAGATTAGCGAACGGAGAAAATCTACGTTTCTTTGACTCATTTTGAAAGTGATAGTCGGTGACAGGTACCTACGGTTAGAAAATCTCCGATTATAACAAGGCAATAAAAATCTATAAACCGTAACGAAGAGAGAATGTAGAGTATGTACACCCTTGAAACAACTAAACAATACTTGAAGAGACTTGGAAATCGGAGTAAAGTGGATGTCGAAAATCTTTGATAGATATTCAACTTGTATGACATATGGGTACAAAATCATGTGAAAATTTTGGGAAAAGGGTATAACTACGGAAAGAAATAAATTGATTTTGCATTTTTTTTCCCCCCTTTTCTCGAAGGATTTCATACAAGAGATCTTGCGACATTCAATGTACAAGATGTTTAACGGAGTGACTGCTAGGTCTCTAAACTACGCAGTTAAAATGATCTAAAGAGTCGAAGATGAATTAGGTTGTACATCAAAAGCGAAACTCGTAACCACCCATTAAGACCTAGTTGATAAAAAAAAAGATTTTACGGCCCTAGGCGGTGGCCAATCTCTCGGACAGCTATCTCCATAAAAGCCTATTGAATTTTACGTTTTTCACGAGCACCTATACTTGATTTTTTTTTTTTTTTTTTTTTTTTTCAATGGCCGGAACTCACGCGTGTAATAAATGCGAGGAGTATGAAAATAGGAAAGAAAAAAAGAAGAACAAAAAAGGTATATAAAGAAACGGTAAATAAGCAGAACATCATATATAAAAGACACTGATTGTTCTTGTTAAGTAATTCAAAATAGCTGGTTGCAAGTCCGAATGACGTAATCTTGGCATTAAATTAATAGTTGCGTGATGTCCTGCTGCGGTAGAACCTTGCTGTTTGCTATACGTACACGCCGTTTCTTCTCTTTTAGAATGTAGAACGACAAAGGTGACTGACATGACCAGACGTTTCCTTCGGTTTCGGCTTGTTGGTTTTTTAGATTCTGTACATGTAGTAGGTACCTGACTAGCTAACTCTCAGTCTTCCAGATCTTGCCACTATTCCGATGCTGTATGAATGGGAGGACCGTGATTAGTGCGAACACACATACGCAACATTGACGATATAGTAATTACCCTACTTATCCTCAATATACTTCACGTTGTAGAAGTGAAATTCCATCTCTTTGATCACCCGAAAATTTCTCTCCTTCTTCGAGCCGCAAACACCACTTCGATCATTTCGTGGTACTGAACTTTCATTAGGTCGCAAGTTGTGTAACTCGAAATATGTGATCAAATAGGGTAAAAAATGTAACCGCCGTTACAAATTATACGTTTACTAAAATCCATTAATTCAATTCCATTCGATATACTTCGGAGAAAAGTCGCTGAAGGACCTTCTTGGCGCCACCTTGGAAGAAGACAAGGGTGTAGCGTATCTTAGTTATGCAGGCATAAAGATGACTCGACAAAATCGTCCAAGGCCAAGGCAAACGTTCGGAGAAAATCGTCTCACTTTCCATCTGATCGCCTCAGGCGGAATAGCTCATATTTTTAATGGCATTAGACTCGTGAAGATGAAACAAAGTTCCGCTTAATGGACGCGTTCATCTGGTGAATAGACTCACTTTCTTTCAACCATTTTTCATCCACAGAAAAGCCACATCATATTTTATCATCGTTTTATTTCAATCTCAATATAATCTACTAGATGACAGCCTGATTCATTAATTGCTCTGACTTTTATGCATGAAAAAACTGCGGCTGAATATGTACATCGCGTATATATTTCTTATCGTCTCATCTTTCTGCTCGACTTGATGCTGCTGGCTTCTCTAGCTGATTGAGATACGAGATGTTTATCACGGCTGAACAGTAGCAGAGCTATAGACTGCTTCGCTGTCTTTCGCGAGAGCCATTCTGTTCGCTATAGACGAACTGTAATTAGGGTACATGCATTTTCCCCGTTTAAAAATATGTTTCACTTATTTTCAATAAAAACTGCTTTCTCCACACTCGTTTGATACTGCTACTTAGTTGCATACATCTGTTCTACACTTCTGCGCTCGAGGTTCACATATCCTGGTGTTCAAGCTATATGAAATTATTCACGAGGAATCCCATGTTCATTTAATTCATCTATTAGACGCGCGGTAGAATATACATACGTATACATTTTGTATGAAATTGGACAAACCTCATTAGAGAAGGATTGAATTTCCTTTGATTTGACGTTGATTGATGAAATATGGTTTCCGCGATAGAAACTACGAATGAGAAGACTCACTATACGTATTTCGTAATACATATATGAAAATCTATGAGCATATGGTGACTTCCGAGTTCAAACGACGCAATGATCTTTCAGAAATTTTCAAGTGATTTGACGATTATTCTAATTCTCTCAACTATTCACTTTCCACTTTTCTAAACCGTGACTTACGGTCATTTATTTTGATTTACAGCGTAGGTGCGTATAGCAACTCTGTTGATGGATCTTGCTATAAGAAAGATTAAACTGTTTGCTCCTTCGCTAGCATGCGTATATACATATATACATTATACATGCATGTAACGGATGTTTCCGGTCTCAGTTTATCGTCCCAGATAAAACCAGTCGGAAATCAGCGCATCTTGTAGCCGTAACTATACGGCCGACCAACTAGTCTGCTGACACAGTTTTGATCCCAGATCTATCTGGCTGTACACAAGCTGGCGCATGCGAGCGTGAAAGAAAACGTCGTCTTCTTATTTTCAATGGGAAAGATTCACGCCTTGTTAACTTTTCATATGATATACTCATTCAGTCATTTTTTACATATATGCCTATTATATAGTATATGTGCCGAGGGCAAATTTGCCTAGTCGGTCACGCGATGAAAATTTGGCTGGGCATATCTGAAGAGAATAGAAGCTGTGTACCTCTAGCCGGTAGGAAGTTCGATTTCTTCATACGATGAGCTAAAATTGTGAAATTTAAGAAAATAGTTGATTTCTAACTCGTGTCACTGTCGAGGTCTTCGAGTTTGATTAGGGATTTCCTTTTGCGTGCCTTTTGTAGCTGGTGAATAATTTCATGTTAAGAAAACCTGAGTCGAAGAAGAAAAAGATTCTACAAATGCTCACTCAAAACTTGGAGGTGCAAACTATAATTTAAAGGTGGAATCGTGCATGTAATAAAATTATGATTTGCACCTAAAAGCGAGAGTAATTTATAGTTTGGGCAAGTTCAGGCGCAAACTGGACTTTCGAAATTCTAGTTTGGACCTCTAGGTCCTAAATTTCAGACGCAGGCTTCATGATTCTGGTTTAGACTCATAGCTCCTCAATCTTTGATAAAACTTTTAATGAACAGATTACCGCATGAATTCTATATATCGGAGATAAGATCAATCATTGAGTTGATTTTTCCCAGACTTTTGAGGCTCTAATTAGAAATTGAAAATTTAGTAGGATAAAGAGACGCTAATCAGAATTTCAAATGCAAGCGCTAATTTCCATTTTCATCTCGAAATTCATTTTCGAAAGAGATCCCTCTTCGTCTTTGTTTACCCAAAATAATTTATAATAGTGCCTCTACAAGATTCTGGTATCGATTTCTGGTCCCACAGTATAGTGTAGTATATGCAGGCCAGACCAGACTTGGCGCTTTCTACCCGCTAAAAAAGAACACCTTCGCCGTAATGCAATTGGATGTTTTTCTACGGTAAGCGACTTTATGAAATACGTGCTACACGTTGCCTCAGTCGTAATTCAACGTTGTTAAAAACAACTATCTTGTGGACGACTAAATCCGAATGTTTGTCGTCGTAATACGTCCTCTGTGCAAATAAATCTTTTCCTCTTACCAAAAAGATGTATATGGCAGATTAACCCCGACCCACACATACACGCATGTATGTTATATATACATGGCAGAATTCGCACAACTGGAAATTGGGGTGCACGCAATTTGTGAATTTCCTCGAAACTTTTCAGTCCCTGATTTCTTTGCATAATGGTAAACATTGCGAAAACGGGAGGTAACCTCAATTAATTAATTGCTGGGTGAGTAGCTAGTTACTTAACATAGTTTTTAGCAACTATCTGGGTGGCGAGGTGGGTAGAGTACCTATCTAAATACCATAGAGCAGCAGCAGTCGCAGCGGTCGCACAGGATATTGCATTCTCGAATTCGTATACACGTATTACGCGATGAAGTTTGTCAGTTCAGTGTGCAAAAAGATTAATGCGATTGCTAATACCAGAACTGTACCTACCTCCATGGATATTGTGAAATGAAATAGCTCGTTACTTACGTTACGTTAGAGACTACCAGCCAGTGTTAATTAACTATCGATTCTACTAGTCAATTCATGATTCATTGATACACGTGCGTGCATAGATAGGTGAAAAAAAAGAACGTGTCACAAGCAAGAAACTGGTCACTGTGTGACAAAATCCAATGCGAGATAATAATTACTCTCCTTACTGACCTTATACAATTTTATGCCTGTAATTTTCACCTTATTTATAATAATAAAGGATATACCAATGGTTGTTAAATGAATACCGCAATTTTTACAAGGAAAATCGGTATAGCCGATACTGCACTACTGTTTCCTTTTCATTTCTAAACGATTTTCAGCTTGAGAACACGTATAAGCACATGTTATGCGCAAGGGGAATGCCATTGCCATACGTGCACTGAATGCGAATTACAACGGTCAAGTATTCGTTGGAATCATTAACTACCAATCCGACAACTTATCTATCAAGCCAAATCGGCGATTCTACTCCCTCCGCAGTACCATATCAAGAAATATAAAAGACGCCGCAAACTTGTGGCTTTGAAAAGCTTAATTAAGGCCGGGGATCACAGATCGGGATTATGGTCTATACTGACATGAGCCGAAAATTTGTAAACGATAGACCATTTTATGGATACGTCAATCACTGATGCAATCAAAGCAGAGCTTTTATGATAGCAAAGAATCTTAGTTCATATCTCTTGTGTAACTGTATGATATAGACCGCACGCTCTTCCTCAGTCAAAGTTTGATTAATGAGTTAGCAGCGCAGTTATGTCAGCCACTTGTCTGACCAAGCGAGTAATGAGCAGTTTAAACGAGGAAATAGACAATGAAGGATCGAAATTACGTGCACTACTCGGTATACACTGTCGTACGATTTTAGATTGACTATAATAATGAATAGATTAACAGCCGTAGTAGAAAGTAGAATCTATGGGTTACGTTTTGTAGATCGTACAATAAGAGCGTAGAATCTGCTCTGTCATTGATTCGAAATTAATTTCTGCTAGGTATAAGGTGGCGGCAACTATTGTTGTCAAATTCTACCTTTCTTGTTCGGTAAATCAATGTTCGATAATAGCAGCTGTTTTGCAACTATTTCATAATCGGGTCGAATCAAATCGAGTCGAATTGAACATGAAAAGAAATCTGCCGAATAATTTTAATCGATCTCTCTGGCGGCAGATAATTAAATGAATTCAATTTATAAACGCATTTAATTTTGGGTGCGAATTGGAAATTCTTCTGCGGCTGGATATGAATTTTTTTTTATATCTTAGAAGATAGAAAAATCGCCCGTGGATATACACTTAGATAACGTTGTAAATTGTATGTCTAACTGTGGACCGCGTGACGAAAGAATTCAAGTGAAACTGCGATTTCCAATCAGGCACAAAAAACTGCATCGAAACTCTCAGTTTCGAATAAACAGTCTCAGTACTCTCGCTGGTACCAACGCCACGGTTTCCGGAAGAAGAGCAATCATCCGGAACTCAACGATCCTCAAACCCTGCCTCTGGTTGTCTACAGAGCGTGACGTTGCCGAAAATTAAAACCCTCTCATACGTATATTTTAAGACGAGAGAATATTATAATCTACTATACGAAGCGAAAGGGAGTGATTCTGCGTTCTATTTTCGCAAGAATTTTCGTCACAATTTACGAAAAAATCACGAGTCGTCAGGACGCACTTTCGCCCCTATATTTGGCGATGTAAACTAGAGTGATCTCTGATTGGCATGCACAAGAAGTTACCAAAGCGCAGTTCATTTACGTGCCCGAATCCTAATAAACTTGGAGACAGTATTACGTTATTTTTTCTCCTAACTCTCATAGCCAAGCGCAACGTATACATACATGTCGCATTAATGATTAGATCAGACCTTAACTGGTCATCACCACTGGATTGGTCACACATCAGCTACTCTGTCATAGTTTACCACGTAGACTTGGAGCATGGCATAAATTATAGTCTTTACAAAGTATACGGTCTGGATCTCGCCTCAGAATTGATCGAGATAAGTTTTTTCGCGTTTTTCTTTTTTTTTTATACCCGTGCTAATGCTTACCGTAATCCAGTTCTATGTGCAAATGAGGTAGCGTTTGATTTCAATTAGATAGATTTCAGTCAATCAGATTTTTCACTATTCAAATGATGCAAGAATCGATAATAGTACTTTTCGATACTAGTGCGAAAGTGTTGATTCTCGGACGAGTGTGAACTTTTTCGCCCGAGCGAAGCGAGGGTGATAATCACACGAGTCGAGAATCATCTTTCGCACGTGTATCAAACTTTATTTTTCAACACAACGCGCGTTAAGTTGGATTTTATGCACGCGAAGCGTGCGCAAAATCGAACTTTGCGCACGCAGTGTGGAAATATATCATTCCTTTGATATTCCCATACTGCAATTGTCAAAAAATTCCCTCAATAAGTTTGAATATCTTGTGAATATATTCACGCACGTAATAACTCAATGAGACTAAACCACTGAAGCAAATCTTTAATTCATACTTTCCTGCAGGTTAATGCAAGGGTAGGGCTAAGATCGGTTGTGAAATCGGTCACCTAGTCGTGGGTCGCACGCATTAGCTCAATTATTCTCTTAGACATTTCGATATGGAATTTGCGGAAAGCCTCGCGTGAGAATCTCGTAAGGATCAGAACCGCGCACGACTTGCTTCCATAAATTGCCCAAGAATTTCATTACCCAGTATCTCTTTGTCTCTCATTGTCAATGCTACGTCAGGTGTTGCAAAAACTGAAATCCGGGCATTTTTATGAATAGAAGAAATATTCTAGGTCATTACAAGCGTGCCTGTACAGCTCATAGCGCGGTATTAAGCAATTCGTTCGGATTACTATGTGCGTGTATTACTTAACGAAGCAAGAAGAAACGCTGTGTTTTCGTAGCTAATTTTGGTCCACTTTCTTCTCACAATAACCAGCCTCACGTTTCTAGTACGTGCTAGGGAGACGCGGGGTTCATTTGGGAGCCAGAAGGGCGTTTTTATCGTAGGTATAGTTGATTAACGAAGAAACTTTCTTAGAGACTTATATCAGACGTCATCTTGACCCGTGAGATGCTTTTACATAAGCCAAAGATCGCGGAGGTAATTAGTTGGTACATCATCAAGTGGGTAGGCGATAATCAAGTTGTGGGTCTCGAGTGATGCAAGATCGTTATAGAGGTGCAGGTCGTTTTATACCTTGTGTTACTCACTTGCCAATTGTTGTGTATTCGTTGTATTGACTAATTAGCAAATCTCTAGTATCTTCTGTTTCCATTCACATCCATTACAAGCTGCCGTCTATCAATTGAGCTCTGTCTCACAGTATACATACTAAGCTTACAAACAGCGTGGAATTAGAGATCACTGCGAGTATCAGACCCACTAAGGCCTAGAGCAATCAACTTAATTGAAGGTACAATTAATTCCACGTTGCACAAATGCAAAAACAAATTCTCTGAAGCTCGCTTATCCAATTACACGACTAACGAAAAATTGAACCAACAGCCTCAAAGGCGGCTCACTTAATCCCAGCCCTGGGGGTATCGAGCGAACGCAGCTAGTAGCTACGACAAGAAAAACATTTATTTTCCTCAGTTTCACGTAATTTATTAATTTCAGTACAATATACACGCATAGACCTCAATGCAGGGCAATGTTAAAGTGTAAATTAACCGACGACATGACAAACAACCTTTTCAAGAACTTGCCGGAAGCATTTCCCTCACCTCGACATATTTTCATTGGCCGTCAATCAATTTGAACGTTTAATTTTTCATTTTACAGAGGTTCTAACGGGCACCGGTGACCAGTCCACCGCCTCGTCATTCTGGAGTCCTTCAATAAAGACGGGAAATGTCTTCCAAAGTCAGGAAGACAACTCAAACTTCTTCTCCACGTCGCATGGACTCCTGCAAACCCATCCCTTCCAGAGCGGGTTTGGGGGAATCGATAACCTCGGCAGCAGAGGATCCACCGTAAGACCACCCAGAACAAGACCCCTGGATTACAGCGAGCGAGCAACGGCTGAATTAAGACGCAATCCATCCCTGTCAGCACCTGACGAGTGCGCTCGCGCGTGTCGAGAAGGAGACCCACCCAGGATATGCTACTATCACTTCACCCTGGAATTTTATACCGTCCTTGGAGCGTGAGTATACATTTTTCGTGTTAGAATAGGAAAAAAAGAACCGTTTCAGTCGAGCTAAAAGCAAACTTTGATTGCGCTAATGGCCATTTAAAGTGCTGACCGGAATCAGAATCTCACAAGTTTTTTGCCGCAATACTAGAGCCTGTCAAGTTTGCACTCCAAACGCGACCAACACGGTATGGAGTCATTGTCAGTGTGTCCTTGCCGATGGTGTCGAGAGAGGAATCTTGACTGCGAACCGAATGGTACCTGGACCCAGCATCCAAGTCTGCGAGGGTGACAAGGTCATCATTGACGTTGAAAACCACTTGGAAGGTATGGAAGTTACGCTTCATTGGCACGGACTTTGGCAGAAGGGATCGCAGTACTACGACGGTGTGCCGTTCGTCACCCAATGTCCAATTCAGCAAGGAAGCACCTTCAGGTACGTTGATACCCGCGAATGGTACTTTTCCTCGAATGAACTTCGCACTGTTATACTAGGTGCCTACATACCTAATGCATCCACTTCGGCACGTGGCGGGCTTCTCAGCTCGTGCCTTTTCCGTCTAAAGAATCTATAAACCAGTTTAAATCACGGTGCAATTACTCCCAGAGAATGTCACGACATTTGCTGAACGTAATTGGATCGCAATTGAAATGAGAGTAAGCATGTTCACTGTGCGTACACTATAACCAAAATAGATCTTTGGGAGAAAGTAGTCGGCCAAAATTGGTTCTGTTTACAACTTACTCCAATATATGGATTGCTTTCACGTTCAGTATACTCACATAATCAAGGAGCTCGCTTTTAGCAACGGTTCAGAGATTAAAATTCTGATTATCGAGCACAGGATGACTTGTGACTATTTTCTTATAGTCGGGAGAATAAAAAGTTAATGCAGTATTAAGGTCGATGGTAGCGGACAGTTGAAATCTTGACCTTTCCAACAATAATTCTCTTTGTCCATTCACATCATAACACAATCTTCTTTACATCAGATATCAATGGACTGCTGGAAACGCTGGTACCCATTTCTGGCACGCGCATACTGGTTTGCAAAAAATGGATGGTCTTTACGGAAGTATAGTCGTCCGTCAGCCACCCAGCAAAGATCCAAACAGCAATTTATATGACTACGATTTAACCACACATGTAATGTTGATCAGCGATTGGATGCACGAGGATGCTGCCGAACGATTCCCAGGACGTTTGGCTGTCAACACAGGTCAGGACCCGGAAACGGCGCTGATTAATGGAAAAGGACAATTCAGGGTACGTGAAAGTCTTCGCCATTCATTTTTTGTTCTTCTACTGGTCCTAATTTAATCTCCATCATTCGTATCCTCAGGACCCCAATACCGGCTTCATGACCAATACACCGTTGGAAGTATTCACAATAACACCAGGCCGCAGATATAGGTTCAGGATGATAAATTCCTTCGGCTCAGTGTGCCCAGCTCAAGTCACCTTCCAAGGACACACGTTGACCCTGATTGCTACAGATGGAGAACCAGTTCATCCCGTGAACGTCAACACCGTTATTTCTTTCTCAGGTAAGAGAAAATCGCAGAATAGTAACGACTCTGTTACTCTTTCTCTCGGAGAGTCAATATGCCTGTAATTTGTTTGGATGATAGTTTCGAGTGTGTGGATTGTTTTGACATCAATATATATCGCACTATTTCAACGTCTGTATAGTTTAGCTTTCTCGCAAAATACTGTGATTAAATATCGTCGGTTGTAATTATCATCGTAATTATCATCTGTAAATAAACCGAAGTCCTAATGCCCGAGATGACTATCGAAATCGCCCGGGGTAAACGGCTTTAATAAACCTATAACAATTTGATTTTATTACAGGTGAACGATACGATTTTGTAATAAACGCTGACCAACCTCCGGGTGCCTACTGGATCCAACTTCGTGGTCTGGGAGAATGCGGTATTAAACGAGTTCAGCAATTAGCCATTATTCGCTATGCAAGAGGACCCAATCAGCCCAGTTCCCAACCGCCAACATACGATCTAGGCCTTCCTCAAGGAGTGGTAAGAATTCTGACATCGACACAAGCTGCACCTTTCACTGATTAAAACGACGATCTGAGAAATCCCCGATGTTTCATTCCGCACATTTGTTCATTCAAGGTTTTGAATCCGCTGGATGCCATCTGTAACAGACCACGTGACGACGCAGTGTGCATTAATCAGCTAAAGAATGCTCGTCACGTGGACGAAGGAATCCTTCAGGAGCGTCCCGATGTGAAAATCTTCTTGCCATTCCGATTCCTCTTCTACAGACCAGAAGAAGTCTTCCAGCCCAACACTTACAACCGTTTCTTGGGTGAGCACTTACAACCTTCGGATGGAATTTCTGTGTACAGATTCTGACCCTGAACTTCTATCCTAATGAGAAAAAATCATTTTCAGTTGCGCCGACTGGTGATCACGTAATATCACTCGTCGATGAGATTTCCTTCACCTTTCCACCATCGCCACCGATCTCTCAAATCGATGATGTACCACCAGAACAATTCTGCAACGGAGATAATCGTCCTGCCGATTGTGGGGCTAACTGCATGTGCACGCACAAGGTTGACATTCCTTTGAATGCCGTCGTTGAAGTCGTCCTGGTCGACGAAGGTATGTAGTAAAATCATAAGTCAATTTTAATCAATTATAAATCAGCCCAAAATCTACGGTGCTAATAATTATTCATGAATTTTCTTGTTCTTCCTCGCAGTTCAACAACCGAATTTATCGCATCCATTCCACTTGCACGGTTATGCTTTCAACGTTATTGGTATGGGCCGATCGCCGGACAAAAATGTAAAGAAGATCAATCTGAAGCACGCACTTGATCTTGACAGACGAGGTCTGCTCCACAGAGAGTTCAATCTACCACCAGCAAAGGACACGATTGCGGTACCCAATAATGGCTACGTCGTCTTCAGATTCCGCGCTGATAATCCCGGTAAGTGTTTTATCTCCTTGAGAGACTTATGAATTCACGTAGATTGTGTTAATCGAAAATTGCACATCGTAACTATAGTACAGTAATAAGTAATAAATTTATTTGACATTTTTATTCCTTTTCAGGATACTGGCTGTTCCACTGTCATTTCCTGTTCCATATAGTAATCGGCATGAACCTTGTCCTGCACGTGGGGACTCACGGAGATCTTCCACCAATTCCACCAAATTTCCCAACATGTGGTGATCACTTGCCACCCATAACGCCGCCACTTCCAATTGAAAGCTCGTCGTTTCACTGACCCTAAATCACATCCCAATAAGCTCATACGCTGAGACACGCCGGTCCAAAGCACGTTATACTTCTAGTATACTAACGTAAGGTAGAATACACCAGCAAGTATTTTATTGCCCTCTTTATAATTTGCTCTACTCAGGAGTTTTCGGGGAACTTGAAGAATTCATTTTATTTCATTATTATTATTATTTTTTTTTTTATTTCTTTATATACATCGTTTCTATAACAATTGTTCCTCTGTCCCTTTCGCTTTCCACAATATTGAATTCGTTATGTGTCCGAATCATTATCGTCATCAGAAAAACGAAGAAAAAAAGAAAAAGACATTGCTTGTTTCGAAGTAACGGCAATTTCAACTCCTGAGAGAGTAATAACGACCTCATATTGGTGAATGATAATGGGGTCGATATTTATTTAACTTGAGATGTTTTACGTGATTTATTTATTTCTCGGTGCTCCATTATATTTTTATTATTATTATTATTATTATTATTTTTCTACACGTTCACAACCCACGTACGCATATACATATTATAGACAAAATACAATATATATATTTATATATAGGTATGTATAAGTGTACACAGGTGTTGGGGTGAAAAAAAAAAAAAAGAAAAAAAAAGAGAGAAAAAGAGAGAAGAGAAAAAAATGAAAAGATTTCCATACGGCGCTATCTTTGACAAGCGTCACCCAAATAACTCGCACGTCTATACGCAGATTATATATGTGTATGCATATATTTAAAAAGTGTGTGCATACATTTGTGTATGCGTGTGTGTGTGTGTGTGTATATGTGTGTCCGCTTGCGTGCGTGTATATGTGTATATGTGTATATCATTATTATATTTAAACAAGACACTTAAAATATCTCGAAAAGTATGTATGAATGTTACTAACAATAATTCTGTAAATAATGTAGCTATATAGAAAATTATTTTTAATGTATCATTAACGAGGTAGGAATTGGGATTATAGTCTAGAGACACGATGCGAAGTCAATCCCGGACTTATTGCCGAAGAATCGGACTTACACTCGCGCCTTATCGATTTGACGACTTTTGTCTAGTTTCATGAAAAACTAAAAAATCACATCGCGAGTAATCTTTCAATTCATACACCTCAATTGTTATCTATATTTTCCTCTCTTCAGCTTCGACTTTATTTAATTCTATCCTCTGGATTCTCATTTCTATCAATTTTCATCTATAGATTCTTTTCTATCTCTTTCCTTGACGGCTTGTTTCGTCATATCTTCTGTCTCATATTCGACACGCTCATCTTCTAGAATCTCATTTCTTTTTCTATGCTTTCTAAATCCTTTAGCCATGACAAAAATCAACTTGGCCATTTGGGACGAGACCAAAGTCGACAAATTTCGTTATATATCTGTTACAGTCAGCTTCGCGTATCGTAGCGAATGACTTCACGCGATTATATGAGGTTTGTCTTGCCATATTTGAGAACGTTTTTTTTTTATTATAGAAAAAATGTTTACGGCGGTATTTGGTACTCAATGCTTCGTACTCGAGCCCCGTCCCGGTTACAGGGTGTTTTAAATGCATGCTGTCATTTCAATAACAATTATCAATTAGATACCCGATTAACATACGTCCGAGCACTTTGACGAGCAATGCGTATTTATAGATCTTAAAAACGCGAAAGATATAATTGCACGCAGATTATATTATTTTTTTAAAACCTATATAGGTATCTAGCGTGAAAAAAAATACTCCTACAGGGTGAACGCATACAAAATAGAAATACACGTCGTAAAATCAATCATCATTATAGAACAGAGGACGAACATACGGCTATAAAAAGTAACACGATGTTACGATATGTATAGTAAGGAGCGTGCATTCGTATAGAGATTATATTAAAAAGAAGCGAAATAAAAGGTGGATAATTGGTCGTGAGATGAATATCACGCCTCTTCTTCACCCAATATGTTTTCTTCATTATGATCAGAGAATTGTATTTTTAGTAATAAAGTTGTTTTAAAAACTGTTATTATCTTCTCTTATCATTTACCCACATTTCACTCAGCTGAACTCTTTGATAATTAAGGGATGACCATCATTGCTTGAACTCGCAATTCTAATCTTTGTTTTCAATGCAAATATGAATGTGACGAAATGTCGCATCTCTAATGTCAAAAAGGCATGAGAAAAAAGAAATTTCCACCAATCGCATTAGAATAACTTGAAATAGATATTTTGATAAGAAAAATAATTAAAACTAAAAAGGCCTATAAATTACGGATTCTTTTTTATTCTACTCTTTATGCTACTTTCATGTTTTCAAAGTGATAGGCAAACTTTAAGAAAACTATATGTCTTTGCGGCTTCTGCGATTTCTGGTTCTTCGATATCTACGTTATGGGATCATCAGGAACAACAGACTGCATTACTTGTTGTTAAACAACACGCCGCAGCTGGATCATCCGCTAGATAACAATAAGAGGTAGAAAGTCCCGATGTTATCATCTACAGAGTCTTCGGATTTTTAGCTACTCGACGTCTCTGTAATCTGTGAGGGAATGTGACACTCTAAACGAACAGAATGAGTTTCTGATATTTGCCCACGCTGAAGTGCATCCGGAAAATCTTTTCGCATTAGCTATACTGATAAGTGATAGCTATTGGTGCGTGAATCTTCGAATGTCAACTTTGAAATAAATGTTACCTGTTTCCCATTTGCATGTGTTTTTATTATTCATCTCACCGTCTGCATTGACGTACCTTATTTTGTTTTCACTGCATTGGTCAGCGTTCCACTCGTATTGACTTCATCTTATATTATTTTTTATTTATTGTTGCAATTTCTTCCCCCGACCGAACGAATACGGAATTGTGGTTGGACAGCTGTTCCAAAAGCGATTTTAACAAACACGATTTCAACCTTGCAAGGTTGAAAGTTACACTTCAAATTGTTTTTAGCGTGATCTAGGTATATATTGAAGAGGCAAGCTTCGCGATATGACTCAAGTGAAACGCGAAGTGGAATGCTACAGACGTCCACATGGCATCTTTGAAATAATATCGTTTTTGCTGTATCTAATCTTCTTAAAGATTTTGATTTTCTAACTCTGTACCAAACTGGAATATCTGTCAAATGGGTTCACATTCTGTGAATCGATGCTTCATCGTGCTGAGCACCTTACTGATATATAGTTTTATCCTCATTGACGTTACAGATGCGGGATTTAATATCGAAGCGCTTCGAGGTATGTAATTACATTATTATTTCAACGATCGATCACTTTGAGTAGAAAACTATTTCCGAATATTGGCAAATGCATTAGTTACTTGTTTGATCTCTCTTGAACGTGAACGATAATTATAAGAACTATCAGGTTTTCTACAAAGTCGGCCTCCAAAACACGATCTCCATGTATCATCGCCTGAAGAGTGCAGCCGAAAATGTCGAGTTAATGAACCACCCAAAATTTGCTACTATCATTTCGTGCTAGAATTCTACACCGTCCTTGGAGGGTAGGTGTAAAAGATGCTTCGGTATTATCTTTCACTTTCAAATAGCTTTGCTGGAATTTCTCTGATTCCTCAAATTGTCAGTTGGTTTCATAATTTCATATGATCATGTGGAACACTTACAGAGCTTGCGATCTTTGTACTCCCGAGGATGTTAACTCGGGTAATTGCACTGAATGCGTGACCGCCGATGGCATCGAGAGGACCCTCTTGACTGTGAACAGAATGTTACCTGGACCTAGCATCCGGGTCTGTTTAGGAGACAAGGTTGTCATTGACGTTGCGAACCATATGTCTGGCTTAGAAGTCACGATTCATTGGCACGGGATCCTTCAGGAAGGCTCTCAGTTCTACGACGGGGTGCCTTTTGTAACTCAATGTCCCATTCTGCACGAAAACACTTTCAGGTATATTGAAGAGTTCGTGGTACCCTTGGAACTTGGAATCAGAATTGCGCATGATTTTCTTTACCGAATGTAATATAATCAACTGACCATCAGATATCAATGGGGTGCCAACAACGAAGGTACACATTTTTGGCACGCGCATGATGGGATGCATAAAATGGATGGTATCCATGGTAGTCTAATCGTTGACGTACCACTCAGCGATGAACCGAACAGTAATCTCTACGATCACGACTCACCAGAACATGTAATGCTGATTGCTGATTGGATGCATGAACTAACAGCCGAACATTTCCCAGGGCTTAGAAATATCAAGCCAGGGCAAGTGCCGGATTCATTCTTGTTCAATGGAAAAGGGAAATTCACGGTATGAAAGCGTCCCATCTGATCGATAAATTCCTGTTCTGGTCTCACCGATTGAACTCTTACCTTTCATTTTCTTGGCAGGATCCAGTCACCGGCATCTCGACCAATACATCATTGGAAGTGTTCACTGTCAAAGCAGGCAATAGATATAGATTTAGATTCATCAATTCCTGCTGCTCGACTTGTCCCATCATAATCACATTTGAAAAGCACACCCCAATTCTGATCTCCGTAGACGGAGTACCAGTTAAACCCGAAAAAATCGGTTCCATGATTACTGTCGCAGGTAAAAATCACCAACTCTCGTTGTCCCCAGGAACGCTGTAGTGTCACTGGTGTAGCATGCAGGAGGCGACTTGCAGCTCATATTCTCTCCTTGTAATTAAATAGATGTAGATTGAGTGGAGGTAATTTTTTTTTCACACAGGCGAACGAATCGATTTTGTAATAAATGCCAACCAACCTCCGGATTCCTACTGGATACTGCTTCGTGCTTTCGGAGAATGCGCTCACCAAAAGATTTACCAAATGGCAATTCTTCGGTACGAGGGAATACTTGGTCAACCCAGCTCTGCACAGCCCACGTACGACAGTTTTCCTCCCACAGGAGTTGTAAGGATTTTAACCATTTGATTACAGAAAATCTGGAAGTCATTTGACTGATTTAACATACCCTTCGTTTCCAGGTCCTTGGTCCACTTGATGGCGTGTGTAACGAAACCCGTGACGATGCTTTATGCATTAGTCAGCTGAAAAGCGGGCGCCCCGTTGAAAAAGGAATTCTTCAACGTGATGCAGATTTCACATTCTTTTATGAGGTCAATTTTCACTTATGGGATCCCCAAGAACTCTACCGGTCCAAGGATTACCATAGTTTTTCGGGTGGGTCAATTATTTGAGTCACTGTAATTATTTTCACCCCTGAATCAACATCATTACCAAAATAAGAGAGACTATAATGACTGAAAAATTATTTCACAGTTCCGACTGGAAGCAGTGCAGTTTCTGCGCTCGTGAACAATATTACCTATCGTTCTCCGACATCACCTCTGTTATCTCAGTTTAATGACAATTCGAGGAATGGATTCTGCAATGCAACCAATCGCCCTGATAATTGTGGCGATCCCTGTACGTGCACACAAATGATTCACGTTCCCAAAAATCGCATCGTTGAATGGATCCTCGTTGACAGAAGTATGAACTGAAATTGAATCAATCTCTCATTGATCCTCTTAGTCAATTATCATCAAATCTTCGGGATACTCAATTATTAACTCTTTTCCTCTCTCAAACTAGTTGGAATCCCAGTTCTCACCCATCCGATCCACTTCCATGGATTCACCTTCAATGTGATGGGTATGGGTACATCCCCATACCAAAATGTAACCAGGATGAAAGCTAGTCATGCTCGGGATCTCGACAAGCATAATCAGCTTTGCAGAAACTTTGATAAGCCACCTTTCAAGGACACCATTGCAATACCTACTGGCGGTTACGTCGTCCTAAGATTCAATACCAGTAACCCTGGTCAGTGCCATGTCATTAACAATAAATCGGTGTATTTGTATCGAGGTACTGTTACAGCCAATAGAGACTGTTGCTAACTGCAGTTGATCTTCTTTACAGGTTACTGGCTGATGCACTGTCATTTTTTGTTCCATCAACTCGTCGGTATGGAAATGATTTTACATGTCGGTGATGATGAGAAGGATCTCCCACCAATTCCACCGAAATTTCCTAAGTGCGGAAATTATTTACCTAAAATCGAACGTTGCGCATACAAGGCATAGTCATGGATAAGGGTCATGGACCTTAATCACCAACCAAGGACTCCAGAGGCTGAGATATGCTACTTTTCTGTAGAAGTGATCTCAAAAGACGTTTAGAAGAATGGACATGGAGCTGTTGGTGAACTCGAAACCGCATTTGCATTAGGGTGTGTCAGAAAAAAAATAATTTTTTTGCTACTTTCTGAACGGATAGTTCTCGTCAAGACAGAGAGATTCCCCGTTGGAAAATGTCCTATGTCAAGGCTAAGTGGTTCCGAAACTTTTTTTTAGTTTTCCATTTTCCATAGAAATTGGAATCTTCCATAGGAAAATGGAAAACTAAAAAAAATTTCGGAACCACTTAGCCTTGACATAGGACATTTTCCAGCGGGGAATCTCTTTGTCTTGACGAGAACTATCCGTTCAGAAGGTAACAAAAAAAATATTTTTTTTCTGACACACCCTAATTTGCATATATGTGGATTTTGTTTTTTCTAATAATATTAAAAGATTGTGTCTCTCTTTGTAAAGTTGTTTAGAAAACTGTTAGGATGAGATTATTACATTCATTTCTAAGTTAAAAGACCTACTGCTCGTAAATAAAGTTAATACATTTTTTTAGAGTTTCGTCTTGCGATATCTATGATTTTCCGGAGATTTTTATGTTGCAGATAGTATTATTATTATTTAGAAGCGATTCTATAAAATTTGGGCAGAATTGTGTCAGAATTGTGTTACTTAGAACTAAGATTTTTGAGAGCTGATATAGTACACAAACGATAGCGATAAGTGTCCCGCCCGATGATATGCAACCGAGGCAACATCTTCTTTTGAGTTGGCAATACCCTAGGTAATAGTAGATTTCTATTTTATGGGCAATAGCTGACTCGAGCCCCTAAGACGAATTAAAAATTCAATCTGTCAAAACGTCAAAACATCGAGACGTCAACCTACATAACTTACATCCAACGCATAAATCATTTTCAATAAGGATACCCGAGTCAGAAAATTGAGCCTGCATGAGCCTACATGAGTCTACATATTGTTGATTCCTTGTTTTTTTAACTGTTATAACAATTAAAAGGCTCATGTAGGCTGATGTAGGCTGAATTCTCTGACTCGGGTAACCATTCAATCATTTATTCAACAATTTTATTTATTAAGCATAAATAAAAATAAATAATGATAATAATAATTTTAAATGACTTTACTTCATAATTACTTTTACTAATTAAATAAAAATTTAAATATACACTACATTTAGAATAGGGTAAGCCTAAGGGACGAATGCTGCGCCCTATTACACGCAACCCGCGGATCATTATATTATTCTGCTCATCTTAGTTCCGGAGTTCGTCACCCGGTGGCGCCACCGGCGTAAACTGACCTACTCAACGGCGTCCTTGCCCCTCTCGCCCCACTCAAGGCCGCTCAAGGCCGTCAAGGATGGGGAGCCCAAGCAAACCGGTCTAACCGGGTTCAGTGGCCTTCGTGGCGCCGACGAGTGAACAGGTTTGTGACGTAGTAGACGTTCTTGGGAAAACTTACGCGCCGAGTTGGCCAACGTGCGAGAAAATGCTTGGCAGGAGGTACGCCGCGTCGTTACGAGTTGAGGAGGCGTAAGTTTTTAATATTCCGATCACCATTTTACCATAACTATAAATAATTATGAATATTCGCGTATTACAAAGTGTCGCGTATTTCAATCAGCGAAGTAAGTGACGATTGGAGGCCTTTGATTATTATTCAGGGAAGTAGGGAATCGTTCGTTTTCAAGTATATTCTATCCCTATCCGCGAATAACTCTGTGAAAACCTACATTTCTTGCGAACAGAACCTCTCCGATCTATTTTTCATACAAATATACTAGGTAAGGGAGATTCGTTGATAACCTCGCGATAATTATCATCCCATCGTATAAGCAATCATATAATTCCAAGTTCCTCTTCAATCGTTTGCTCTACGAGCATATTAGACTAGGAACACTCATTTTTTTTTTAAGCAATTACAACTTGCTTCTTTTCAATGGCAAAATCGAATCTTTCTTTTGTATTCACAACAGTAGTAAGAGCTTGATGAATCTCAAGAAAATTGTTCACTTGATTTGAATATAAATTTGCCTTGTAGTAGAGAAATATTTGAATAATGAGGATCAAGGATTGAAGGTTTTTAAATAAATACAGGTATAAATTACTGTAGAATTAATTATAGGCATCGTATTTATTTTCCAAACATCTTACAGACTTCAATATTAGTAATAAATTATTTTACAGTCCCATTCTTTGGTTCTTAGTTGAGCATGTTCGCTTGAACAATACATTGAGTTAATTTATCCCATGTAACATATATTAATCTAGTTTTTATTTTCACAGGGGTTGTTCGTGGAGGGAAAAAACATAGTCCTGCCTATCTACAAGAAAACCTCTTGAAAGTTCTTCATTACAACGATTCACGCCAGACAGTGGAGCAGTCCAAATACCAGGGGAATGGCTATTATTGATGGGGACTAATGGCTTCAAACGGCTATTATTGTGTATAAAGTAGCATAGGAGTATAGTTTTAGGCTGAGTTCGAACTTACAGTTTCTTTGGAATCAGTTTTGGTAAAATCTCGAATCTTCTCTAATTAGATCAGACCAGATTATTCTGAATCGAAACGATTAGTTTCGAGTATAATAGTAGTTTTATTATTTCCTACTTATAGTTCTAGCTAATCTCGGAACTTAAAAAGTGCCAAATATGTAGTTTTCAGTGATATACGTGATATATTATACATATTACAATCACATCTACAATTTGTCCAATCAAATATTCAGTGTTGTAAAAATTGTAAGTCAATTTTTTTTCAAGTGAAGTTGATTACTTTTAAATAACTATTTTATAATTAGTTGAAATAGCTTCACTTTATAATTCGTTTTAATAGCTATACTTTATAATTCGTTTTAATAGCTATACTTTATAATTCGTTTTGATAGCTTTACTTCATAATTAGTTTTACTAATTGAATCGAGTTTAATTACACATTACCAAAGTAATGGGTAATTAAATGAGTAGTTTCATCAAAAATGTAATTAGTGACTCGCAACACTGCCATTATTTATGTAATAATAAGATTGTTTATGCAATAAACATGTATCATTATAGTATATTAGCACATTCTTGAATAAATATCTCTTGAAATTGTAAATAATCAATCGTTGAATCATTTCCCCCTGTCCTTTCCTTGCCTATACTAAAAATTAGGTATCAACTGGCAGAATTTTAGGAGTGAATTTTCTGGCAGTTGATACCTTTTTTTTAAGGAGTCAATTTTCTGGCAGTTGATACCTTTTTTTTAAGGAGTCAATTTTCTGGCACTTGATACATCATGGTGTCAAAAACGACTCCTTGAAAACGGTATCAACTGCCAGAAAATTCACTCCTTAAAAAAGGTATCAACTTCCAGAATTTTCGGAGTGAATTTTCTGGCAGTTGATACCTTTTTTAAGGAGTGAATTTTCTGGCAGTTGATACCGTTTTCAAGGAGTCGTTTTTGACACCATGATGTATCAAGTGCCAGAAAATTGACTCCTTAAAAAAAAGGTATCAACTGCCAGAAAATCGACTCCTTAAAAAAGGTATCAACTGCCAGAAAATCCACTCCTTAAATAAAGTATCAACTGCCAGAAAATCGATAGGTACCTGGAGCTCTTATTGCCTAAATTTCCCCTGGGGCAGAGTCTCAGCCAATCAGGAATAAGAATTGAAGAGAAATTGCCTATTTTCGTCTCGACTCTCGCTCCTGATTGGTTGAACTCGGTTCCAGGGGAAACGTAGGCATTGAGAGCTCCAGGTACCTCTCGATTTTCTGGCAGTTGATACCTGATTTTAGGAGTCGATTTTCTGGCAGTTGATACCTTATTTAAGGGGCTCGATTTTCTGGCAGTTGATACCATATTTAAGAAGTCGATTTGCAGGCATGAGGGTATCAACTGCCAGAAAATCGAGCCCCTTAGATAAGGTATCAACTGCCAGAAAATTCACTCCTAAAAATCTGGCAGTTGATACCTCATTTTTGAGCGATATTTTCGATTTGAATTCATTTTGAATCCAATTTAACTCTTTAATTGATGCGCCTGGATTAGGAATTGGATATGGGATAGGAGAAAAAAATATATACAGCAAATGATTATTCATGAATTAAGTTTATTACCAACATTTATGATTGAAGCATCCATACAAGCAATATTACATACCTACGTGGACAGTAATGTACAATTTTTAATTGGTCCTGAAAAATAAATACGTTTGTAGCCATTAATCGAGAGAACTAATTAAGTTAGCTTGATTATGCAATAATACGTAGAGTCGTTATAATTTGCTAAAGGAAATGCCTTGACTGGGATGGAAGATCTGTATTTACGACGTCTGTTTGTAATGAAACTACTCATTCAATTACCCATTACTCTGGTAATGTGTACTTAAACTCGATTTAATTAGTAAAAGTAATTACAAAGTCAGGTTATTTGAACTGATGATAAAGTAAAGTTATCTAAACTAATAATAAAGTAAAGTTATTTGAACTAATGATAAAGTAAAGTTTTCTAAACTAATAATAAAGTAAAGTTATTAAAACGAATTATAAAGTAAAGCTATTAAAACTAATTATAAAGTAAAGCTATTAAATCGAATAACAAAGTAAAGCTATTCAAACTAATTATAAAGTAAAGTTATTTCAACTAATTATAAAATAGTTATTTAAAAGTAATCAACTTCACTTGAAAAAAAATTGACTTACAATTTTTACAACACTGAATATTTGATTGGACAAATTGTAGATGTGATTGTAATATGTATAATATATCACGTATATCACTGAAAACTACATATTTGGCACTTTTTAAGTTCCGAGATTAGCTAGAACTATAAGTAGGAAATAATAAAACTACTATTATACTCGAAACTAATCGTTTCGATTCAGAATAATCTGGTCTGATCTAATTAGAGAAGATTCGAGATTTTACCAAAACTGATTCCAAAGAAACTGTAAGTTCGAACTCAGCCTAAAACTATACTCCTATGCTACTTTATACACAATAATAGCCGTTTGAAGCCATTAGTCCCCATCAATAATAGCCATTCCCCTGGTATTTGGACTGCTCCACTGTCTGGCGTGAATCGTTGTAATGAAGAACTTTCAAGAGGTTTTCTTGTAGATAGGCAGGACTATGTTTTTTCCCTCCACGAACAACCCCTGTGAAAATAAAAACTAGATCAATATATGTTACATGGGATAAATTAACTCAATGTATTGTTCAAGCGAACATGCTCAACTAAAAACCAAAGAATGGGACTGTAAAATAATTTATTACTAATATTGAAGTCTGTAAGATGTTTGGAAAATAAATACGATGCCTATAATTAATTCTACAGTAATTTATACCTGTATTTATTTAAAAACCTTCAATCCTTGATCCTCATTATTCAAATATTTCTCTACTACAAGGCAAATTTATATTCAAATCAAGTGAACAATTTTCTTGAGATTCATCAAGCTCTTACTACTGTTGTGAATACAAAAGAAAGATTGGATTTTGCCATTGAAAAGAAGCAAGTTATAATTGCTTAAAAAAAAAATGAGTGTTCCTAGTCTAATATGCTCGTAGAGCAAACGATTGAAGAGGAACTTGGAATTATATGATTGCTTATACGATGGGATGATAATTATCGCGAGGTTATCAACGAATCTCCCTTACCTAGTATATTTGTATGAAAAATAGATCGGAGAGGTTCTGTTCGCAAGAAATGTAGGTTTTCACAGAGTTATTCGCGGGTAGGGATAGAATATACTTGAAAACGAACGATTCCCTACTTCCCTGAATAATAATCAAAGGCCTCCAATCGTCACTTACTTCGCTGATTGAAATACGCGACACTTTGTAATACGCGAATATTCATAATTATTTATGGTTATGGTAAAATGGTGATCGGAATATTAAAAACTTACGCCTCCTCAACTCGTAACGACGCGGCGTACCTCCTGTCAAGCATTTTCTCGCACGTTGGTCAACTCGGCGCGTAAGTTTTCCCAAGAACGTCTACTACGTCACAAACCTGTTCACTCGTCGACGCCACGAAGGCCACTGAACCCGGTTAGACCGGTTTGCTTGGGCTCCCCATCCTTGACGGCCTTGAGCGGCCTTGAGTGGGGCGAGAGGGGCAAGGACGCCGTTGAGTAGGTCAGTTTACGCCGGTGGCGCCACCGGGTGACGAACTCCGGAACTAAGATGAGCAGAATAATATAATGATCCGCGGGTTGCGTGTAATAGGGCGCAGCATTCGTCCCTTAGGCTTACCCTATTCTAAATGTAGTGTATATTTAAATCTTTATTTAATTAGTAAAAGTAATTATGAAGTAAAGTTATTTAAAATTATTATTATTATTATTTATTTTTATTTATGCTTAATAAATAAAACTGTTGAATAAATGATTGAATGGTTATCCTTATTGAAAATGATTTATGCGTTGGATGTAGGTGCGTCAGGATCTCTTTGGCTGACTGTACATAGGTATATATTATAGTAGACCAGTTCAAAAAAATCGACTATTTCGTCATTTGGATTTGTTTATTGATTTGTGATTATGTAGTCGATTTTTTTGAACCGGTTTAATATATAGGTATAACCGCAGCTCTCAGGAACTCGAAATTCCGAAAAAAGGGTAAGACCATTTTTGAAATTTTTTAATTTTGACTTTTATCGCAAATTATTCCAGCTTCCCACATATTTGAACCGGCTTTAAAACATCTCCGACTCCACCGCAAGTCTCATAGACTCCAGAAAACTTTTGTTGCCAGGACAAATTTACTTAAAAATTTAGAACTGATCAATTTATCGTATGACCTCGATCGGATATTTGTCTCCAAGCTGTTCGCACTGTGTCAGGGTTTGCTATTGAGGTTACCGTCTAAAAATAATTTTGTAAATTAATGAAATTGTCATTATTCAAGTACTCGACTTAAGAATAAAACCAACATACAATCTCAGAAACGACAAGTGGCGTTGAGAAGATCAGAGTATTTTAATCTTAGAATGGGTTTGAATTCATCACTATCAACATGATATTTGCCTTCACATTGCCTCTAATTCACCTCGCAAAAATTCCACATGAAAAACAGCATTCAGAGGTACATTGTAAAATGAGCACAAACAAATTCGAATCATTTGCTCAAGTGCGAACATATCAGAGCCAGGTGTACGGCTTTTGATGTTTACGTTCGACTCAGGTAAATTAGGTTGTGTAATTATACAGCTGTCCTTGAAAAGTGGTAACTTGGTTTAGGAGTGTAATCAAAGGTGGTTATAAATTGGAGAGGCACCGATTGACATCAGACAATTATAATATCACGTCGGTGCGTGGAGTAGCGGTTGTGCAACGATTGTTGCTTCTGATTTTGTTCGGGTATCGTGACTCGAAAAATCTAACAAGTGATCGATCCTCATTTCGTGAAAGCTACTCTACAATGCGTTCAAATCGCGTCAATCTGGTTCCCATCTTTCTGGACATATTATTGATATCCTGTTTGGGGCTCCTTGGGTTTCCAAATGTTGAATCCGAGTCAAACACCCAAAGTATGTATTCACTGAAATTTTTGTGCGCATACAAATCGCATCCGAAGATCCACATCTCATAGTAGTATGCACCACATGAAAAGTGCCCTCATCTGGGAGGGTGGTATTTCACTTGTTCGTAGAAATTAATTTGTCAAACTCGAACTGGACACAATCAATTTCTGCCTTCAATGCTGTAATTCCCTTTCTGTCGATCGACTATTACTCAAGTAGTATCTTGGGCATTATTTCACAGGTACCTCAAAGAGAACAGGAGAGCTCGGTCGCGATCCAAAACTGTCATCCCCTGAAGAATGCGCGCGGACATGTTACGCAGGAGAACCACCCAAGAC
The DNA here is from genome assembly GCA_963992785.1 of Tenthredo livida. Taxonomy (NCBI): domain Eukaryota; kingdom Metazoa; phylum Arthropoda; class Insecta; order Hymenoptera; family Tenthredinidae; genus Tenthredo; species Tenthredo livida. Next base: position 12,192,672 of record OZ023073.1, read on the forward strand.
TTGCTACTGGCACTTCACCGCAGAAATCTATACCGTCCTCGGGAGGTGAGTAACCGATCCGTTCTCTACGACCCATCCATTGTAATACTTGGCGAACGACCGAACCAGACTCACTTGTACTAATTCTCAAGAGTCTTAATGAAATCGACAATCTTCTGATATATGTATGTTTCAAACAGGGCTTGTGAAACCTGCACTCCGAACAATACGAACTCGCATCGGGAGGAATGCCAATGCGTACTTGCCGATGGTATTGAAAGAACCATACTTTCTGTGAATAGAATGCTTCCCGGACCCAGCATCGAGGTCTGCAAGGGCGACAAGATCGTCATTGATGTTGCAAATCACATGGAAGGAATGGAAATCGCTATTCATTGGCACGGACTCTTCCAGAATGGATATCAGTACTACGACGGGGTGCCGTTTGTAACGCAATGTCCGACTTCGCAGTTTAACACGTTCAGGTAAATATTGCTTGTGATCAACCAATGGATAGAAGAGAATGAGTGAGATCCTGAAGTTTTTAACCATCATTCTCATCCTCAATTCGAAACGTTGCAGTTGTAGTCCCTCCGCCTTCATTTCTCTTCCTCTCCATAATGAATCGCTCTGAATTTCCTTGCATAAATTAGTATAATTATTGCATTGTTAGATATCAATTCGTTGCCGCAAACGCTGGAACCCACTTCTGGCACTCGCATAGCGGATTACAAAAATTGGATGGTATTTACGGAGGCCTTGTCGTTCGCGAACCATTCTGCAGCGAGCCTAACAGAGACCTCTACGATGAAGATTCAAGTGAATACGTGACGTTGATTAGCGACTGGATGCACGGATTGGCTGCCGGACGGTTTCCAGGACACGAGATTGTCATGCCAAACCAGACACCGGCTTCGGTACTGATTAACGGAAAAGGACGATACACGGTAAGAAGCGTCCTCATTTATCAATTTATCACTTGTTGGTCTTAGCGATTATAATTTACATGGTATTCCTCGTCTCTTCAGAATCGGAAAACCGGCTCCACGACCAATACGCCGCTGGAAATATTTACCATTAAACCGGGCTTGAGATATAGATTCAGAATGATTAATGCCTTTTGCACGGTGTGCCCTGCGCAACTCAAAATTGAAGGACATGCAATGACCATAATCGCTGCAGACGGAGAATCCGTTCGTCCCGTGAAGGTCAACACAATAAACTCTTTCGCCGGTAAATGATAATTGTTATCTAGGTCTTTCTTTCTCTGATTTCCAAAAACTCCTACTTTCATACGTCCTTCTGTCTACTCATCCAAATCCTGTTAAGGCTTGAGCATTGTGAACTAGTTCAAAGGATCTGAGCTTCAGACACGCACAAAAAATATGGAGTTCTCTTAAGCTGCAAACATTCACCGGTAGTCTTATTATAATTGTTACAACAATAACATCTTTCAATGGCGATTCAATTCTTCGCTGAAGTCTCACAGCACCCTTAATTTTAATCATTATTCATTGAACCAGGTGAACGATACGATTTTGTAATCAATGCAAACCAGCCTAGGGGTGCCTACTGGATCCAAGTTCGTGCTCTCGGGGAGTGCGGTGCAGAGCGAGTTCAACAATTGGCTATTCTCCGCTATCAAGGAGGTCCTGATGAACCTTCTTCCAAGCCACCACCTTACGATAAGGGTCTTCCCCAGGGAGTGGTAAGGATTCAGAATCCACTGCAAGTGGAAGCAAGGCTTTCTCATTTAATCACGGATTCATTTCAAGGTTTTCAGTCCATTGGACGCTAACTGTGAGATTCGACGTAAGAATGCAGTATGCATTACTCATCTGGAGCACGTGAGGCCCATTGACAAAGAGATTCTCAAAGCGAACCCAGATATGAAGATCTTCTTGCCTTTCAGGTTCCGCGATTACCAACCTGGGGAACTCTTCAAGCCCCACACTTACAACCATTATTTGGGTGGGTTTATCGGTCTACTGAAACTCGCAAAATTTATTTTGTCCACAAGAACACAAAGCTAGCAGATCTATTTAATGGTGAAAATCATTTACAGCTTCAAATCATGCCCTAGTGCAGTCAAGGATCGACGGTATCTCGTTCGCATTTCCATCAGCACCACCGTTACCTCAATTCAATGACGTTTCGCCGGGAGAATTCTGTAACAGCAACGAAAGGCCTGCCGATTGCGCGAAGAATGGATCTAACTGCACGTGCACACACAAGATTGACATTCCATTGAACGCCATAGTTGAAGTAGTTCTAATTGACGAGGGTAAACTGAAAAGAATCATTCTTTCCTTGCTCTTACTCAATCAATCTAAAATCTGATTAATGATCTTTCACTAATTCTTCTTCACTTCTCATCAGCTTCAGTACCAACTTTGTCGCATCCGTTCCACTTCCACGGTTATGCCTTCAACGTGGTCGGCATGGGTCGATCTCCGGACAAGAATGTAACGAAGATTACTATGAAACACGTTCGTGGTCTTGACCAAAGAGGTCTACTCCGAAAAAATTGGAAAAAAGTCCCTTACAAGGACACCGTGGTAGTACCCAACAATGGTTACGTCGTCCTCCGATTTCGTGCAGATAACCCCGGTAAATCTCATGTCTTGGATCATTCCTTACAGTTATGATCATATGACTTTATAGTCAAAAGTGTCTCATCAATTGTTAATCAATTTATTTCTCAGGCTATTGGCTATTTCACTGCCATTTCATATACCACACAGCCATTGGCATGGACGTGATTTTTCATGTTGGTAAACTCGAAGATCTTCCACCCGTTCCACATGGCTTTCCCAAATGCGGAAATTTCTTACCTCCGATCACACATGTTCACGACGGTTCGACCTATTTACCCGGAAAAAAAATCCCATGAATATAAGAATTCAAGAAACGATAGCAATATACACTCGGCAGGATAATGAGGTGATTCTACATGAGTGCTATTGGATGATCTATGACCGCTAAACGGCACTATGGTGGAATAAAGATAAAGAGTGGCGGATGCACCCCACGCTATATGAGATTATATAATCTGGCTGCGTTGGTTGCAATCATATCGCTCCGAAGAGCTGATCTCCTGTGATGACCTATGCAGAAACATCAACAAGATCAGAACGATTGAAAACAAAACCATCATATTTTAGAATGAGAAATTTTTTAAATGTAATACAAATATACGTGCTTATGAAATAAATATCTAAAGTATTGGTACACAGCTGTAAAATTTTCATTCTCTTCATGGAACACCTTTGCAGCTGTACCCATATCATGTGTACTCCTGACGATGCCACATATACGAGCATGAATTTAGCTGAATTTGAAGAACCGTTCAGTTTCGTAAAAAAAAAAAACATACTTTTAGCGTAAAATTTTGTTCAATTTTGAAAAAGAGTTACGTAAGTTGTTCAAAGAATGACGTATAATTATAATTTTAATAAACCTGTGTACCTCTATTATTTCTTTGACATGTTCACCATCTACTTTGAAAAGAAAACATCTGAGTATTTGTAATAGCAGATCTTCTAACAGTCGTCATTTATTTGCTACTTTATGACCGGCTTAGTTCAATAAAAATATAGCCAATTTCGTTAGTTCGTATCTTTACTAGATAAACTTGACGCTCCGAATCATTTCCTATTAAAATTGGCGCACATAAAATGAAAATTGCAATAACTTTGTCCTACAACCATAATTCTTCACTTTTCGAGATTCATACGCATATAAGTTTAATTTTCTTTGATTTAAACTTTGAATGAAGTGAATCGGATGAAAATTTGATGAGGTAGGATTCCAGCCAACTTGAGAAACGTAGTTTCGAGAAAAACGCGTTTAAAGTTTTCGCTTGTGAAAAGCATAAGTTTTCCAATACTCACAGCTGTTTAAAGCTAATCTGCGGTTCCTGGAGCACATAAAAAAAAAAGAAAAAACATACGTACAGATATATATGCGTTCTCTTATTTGTCTGTAATATGCTTAGACTTAGATGGTTGACTATGATATACATGATAGTGCTGATCGATGGAAACTCAGAATACAAAGAAAATGAATTTGCTATTATAGGGACAACCAGATTTCTTTCTTTAGCTGCAGTAGCAAGAATCTTTTCTTAGGATATCATCAGATATTACAAGAGTTCGGTGCTATTGAAAACAATACGACGTCTAATGAATTATCAGATGCCTGGTAAGACCGGGCAAGAGGAATAATTTATCGTATCATCTCGCATAGATGTTTCTTTCGAAGTATTTGACACCGTGTCAAGGTCAATTATCGAGGTTGCTGTCGTCAAATAGTGTTATGAATTAATGACATTGGGATCATCTATGTCCTCGACTCGATTATAAAATTGATATATACCGTCAGAAACGAAAGAAGGTGTGGAATTTTTTTTTTTTTTTAATTTTCTGAGCTTGGAACCGAATTCTTCGGTATGAACGTGAGATTTATATCCGCATTGCCCTACATTAGATGTATACGTATGATGTATAACATTGACAGCTAAAGTAGAAAACTAGTGCAAATATAGAGTGGCATAATTTAGTCAAGAATACACTAATGTTTATCTTCCGAATTCAAACAAATAAGTTTGCCTAATTGGACATCTGTCCATGAGAAGTGTTGACTTACTGTAAACGTGTCATTGAAGATTATCTATAAAAAGGAGGGCGCACATCGATATTAGTGAAATAGAATATGTGCGGAGTATCAGTGTGCACAACTCTTCGTTCCTAATTTTGTGAAAGTGCTGTGATTGTCGAAATATCTCAATTGTTCCGGAATCAATCTGCTGTGCAATGCGTTCAAATTACGTCACTCTAGTCAACATTTTCCTGGACATATTACTGGTATCCTGTTCGGCACTCATTGGCCTTACAAGTGCCGAATGTAACTCGAAAACCCAAGGTACATTTTCTCTGTAATCGTGTATGAATAACAAATTCATACATTGCCATCTTTTATGGAGTGGTTAAAAAACAGATGGACTTATCTATTCGCTTCATTTGCATACAAAAATTCTCTTCTTGATGATCGACCGATTCTCAAGTAGTCTCTTCTGCATTATTTCATAGATACCTCAGTAAGAACAGGAGAACTAGCTCGCAATCCCAATCTATCATCTCCTGAAGAATGTGCCCGCAAATGTTACGCAGGGGAACCACCCAAGACTTGCTACTATCACTTTATGCTAGAAGCTTACACCGTCCTCGGAGAGTGAGTATCGATCCCATCTCTCCGTTCTATCCATTGTAATACTTGGTGAAACACCAAGGTAGATTCACCCGTACCAATTCTCAAGAGTTTCGATGAGATCGACAATTTTTTAATTTCTGTATCTTTCAAACAGGGCTTGTAAAACTTGCACTCCAAACAATACGAACTCGATTCAGGAAAATTGTCAATGTGTACTTGCCGATGGTGTCGAAAGAAGTATCTTGACCGTGAACAGAATGATCCCTGGACCCAGCATCGAAGTATGCAAGGATGACCACGTCGTCATTGATGTTGAAAATCACATGGCAGGAATGGAAGTAACGATTCATTGGCATGGAATGCTTCAGAAGGGATCTCAGTACTACGATGGAGTGCCATTTGTGACGCAATGTCCTATTTCAGTTGGCAATACGTTTAGGTATGGCAAAGATTTGGTATTTACACATTGTCGATGAACTGGCAATATTTCTTTGAGCTCAAGGATTGACAGAAGAGAATGATTAAGATCGTATCTTATTCAACCGTGTTTTTCCATTGTCAGTCAAGATCGATCCCGTCGTATTCTCTCCGACTGCATTTCTCTTTTTTTCCACAATGCATCACTTGGAATTTCCTTGCATACGATATTGGAATTAATATAATCGTAGATATCAATGGGTTGCCAAAAACGCCGGGACACACTTTTGGCATGCGCATACTGGGCTGCACAGAACAGATGGTATCCAAGGAAGTCTAATCATTCGCGAACCATACTGCAACGACCCTAACAGGAATCTTTACGATGAAGATTCACCTGCGCACGTGATGCTGATTAACGACTGGCTGCACGAACGGGCTTCCTCGCGGTTTCCAGGACTCCTGAAAACCCATCAAGGCCAGGCTCCAGATTCACTACTGATCAATGGAAAAGGACAATACACGGTAAGAAGCGTCCTCATTAAGCAATTGATCACTTTTTGGTCTTAGCGATCCTAATTGACGTGGCATTCCTCGGCTCTTCAGAATCGGAGTACCGGCTCTACGACTGATACACCGCTGGAAGTGTTCACCATCAAACCAGGCCGCAGATATAGATTTAGACTGATCAATGCCTGCAACATGGTGTGCAGTGCGCAACTCGTTATTCAGGAACACGCACTGACCCTAATCGCTACAGACGGACAACCCGTTCGTCCCGTGAATTTCAACACCATAATATCTTTCTCAGGTAAATGACGATCGTTGACTGAGTCCTCTTCTCTCGTTCTCTGACTCCCACTTTCATACGCCCTTGCAACAAATGTTGGTGTCTACTAATCAGGGTACATTCTTGAAACGCACTTAATTTTCATGACAAATCATTAATACAGGTGAACGATACGATTTTGTAATAAACGCTGACAAAACTCCGCGTGCCTACTGGATCCAACTTCGTGCTCTCGGAGAATGCGGTGTAACTCGAGTCCAGCAATTGGGTATTCTTCGCTACGAAGGAGGCCCTGATGAGCCTTCTTCGAAGCCACCAACCTACGACGAGGGCCTTCCCCAGGGAGTGGTGAGGATTTATAATCCACTGCTTACTCCAGATACTGATTTAAAAACCGAGCGCAATAAGCTTCCTAATTTCATGAACGCTTCAATTCAAGGTTCTCAATCCATTGGACGCTCTCTGTGACACTCCACGTAAAGATGCAATATGCATTAATCAACTAAAGCACGCCAACTCGATTGACAAAGAGATTCTCGAACCACACCCAGATGTCAAGATCTTCTTGCCATTTCGTTTCATCGCGTACAGTCCCGAGCAACTTTTTAAGCCAAAGACTTACAGCAAATTTTTGGGTATATCTATCCCTCGACTCAAGTTACTTTATAAAATTCTGGAATCTATTCCAACCACAAGTTGACAAAAGTAGAGTGTATGTATAAATGTAGGAATCATTTACAGTTACAAGACGCGGTGGGCTAATTGCATCATACATCAATGGCTTCTCGTTCAAATTTCCATCGTCACCACTATTATCCCAGTTGAATGACGTTCCATCGGAACAGATCTGTAACGAGAACAAGAGACCTACTAATTGTGAGGCGAACTGCACGTGCACACATCGGATTGATATACCATTGAATGCCATGGTTGAAGTGATTTTGATCGACGAAGGTAGAAACTAAAATTCAATCATTTGTTTCTTGCTCTCACTCAGTCGAACTAAAATCTGGTTACTTATCTCTCCTCATTTTTCTCTCCCTAACATCAGTTGGCGTGCCAAATATATCGCATCCGTTCCACTTACACGGTTATACCTTCAACGTGGTCGGCATGGGTCGATCTCCGGATAAAAATGTAACGAAGATCACTATGAAACACGTTCGTAATCTTGACCAAAGAGGTCTACTCCGAAGAAATTGGAAAAACGTCCCTTACAAGGACACCGTGGTAGTACCCAACAATGGTTACGTCATCCTCCGATTTCGTGCAGATAACCCCGGTAAATCTCATGTCTTGGATCATTCCTTACAGTTATGGTCATATGACTTTATGGTCAAAAGTGTCTCATCAATTGTTAATCAATTTATTTTTCAGGTGAATGGCTGTTTCACTGTCATTTCCAATACCACGTAGCCATCGGAATGGAATTGATTTTCCATGTTGGTACCAGCGGAGATCTTTCACCTGTCCCAAAAGGCTTTCCCACTTGCGGGAACTACCTACCTTCAATTCCACCTATCGATGTCGATGATTCGATACACTTTCTCTGAATCATATCCCGTGAAGTTGAGAAGTCGGGACATCTAATAAAGAGGTTCCTAGTTTTGGATAAATGCCATTCTGCGGCTATTACCGCTATACAGTGCGACCTCTCAATAAGCACGCCCGCAATAAGAACGCTTCCCCAACTTCTCGCTCGACCACTACCCCCACTCCGAGCTCGAATTGCACTTGGGTGCGAATGAGAGAGAGAGACAGAGAGAGTGAGTCACTGAAGAGCGCACGCATGGTGGGGGTACTCGAATTCTTGCAAAACCTCTTCCCCTTGGGGGCTTTTCGTTCTTATTGGGAGGTCGGACTGTATATTATATAGCGCCCCGAGGGACTAATCTTAAACAGCACTCTCGATCCTCATGTTTGATGGGATTCTATAATCTGGCTTTTTTGAACAGGAGAATAACAGGGGCATACTTATACGTGATGTTCTATAACATCGAGTTCTCGCTTCAAGCGGATGACGACGATTCGGAAGTTCTGAGGGAAAGCGTCAAGCTACAGATGAATTTCCCTCTGCGTTTGACTCTATGCTGTTAACAACGAGGCCAGAGGAATATTCTCTTATTAGAAATTTTGTTTCGTAAATTGTTATCATGATTTGTATATTTGAATTGAATTACAATGATTTTTTATGAGAAATAGGAAAAGCTGCTTGGAGTAAAATCCGAATTTCCTCGTATTCTTCTTTTCCATTGACTGACTTAAATCGATGAAAAAGTAGTAGGCAACCTAAACTTTCCTAATAAGCGTTCAACGCGGCTGCTGTTCGGCCATAGTTTGGTTACTTTATTCTACCCGGTTTCATATTCCACATTATGGGTAGTTAAGCGATAATTTACAGCTCAGCTCATACGCAAAGTCTTGGTTCATTTATTTTACGGTGCTTGGTCAACGGTGCGTATATCTAGCAATTCGTTATCTGCATTTTTTCCCTGTTCTTCAGTTCTGGACACACCCTACTCACGTGAACCGTTTAGTTTTTAATACATTCTAGAAATACAAGTTCCGTTTCTCAATTCTTGTTGCATGGGTAAAATCCGGTTTCCGCAAAGCTGTGGGACCGCTTCGATCTCTAATCTCGATCCACGCTTTCGAAGCAATCTTTAATCTTAGGGGTAATTATAAATTCTGCCTCGACCCAACTACTCTGATCGTGAGTATGGCCGAGGACGGTTCGTTGATTCCGGTATCCATACCTAATCAATAAATGTCGTTTTCCAATTCCTTATCCGCCCGTTATGTAAAACAAGTGTGATTATCTCCTGCATAACGTACAGTATGAATGAATTACAATATTATATGTGAAATCTCATACTTACCACAGTATTATGCAACGAAGTACATACATACCCGGTTTACGCCGCGATCAGCCATCCGCAACGTTATTACACGGAAATACATACATGTTCTCACACGTTGCGGTTGCAGAATTCAGAGTATGCGAGTCGAAAGTTCAAGGTTTAATTAGCGAATGCGATTAAAAATTCCTAATTCGAATTTAAATTTCAGTTGCACGCCGCAAAATCTTTTAAATCGTCGAATTACAGTCACTGATCATAGTAAGCGCGGTATCTAAGAGAATCTAAAGCAGGTTCAGATTTTCTAATTATTATAAAATCAAGGATATACCTGTGCCCAAAAAAAATCTTGGGGATTTGCTGAACCATGACAATGTCGTAGGCGGGCCTAACCCGTTGGTATTCATTTTTTAATTCGCCGCAAATAAGACAGTAGTTAGAAAGCTGTTCCGAAAGGTGAATAGTACACGTGTGTATTTCGACCTGACAAGGCCGAAACTTATCTTGTAGGTACTCAACTCGACCAGGAAACAGAATTGCATGTTGTTATTGCACTAGTTGAAGTCACCTACGGTGTAGTATGCAAATTATCCGATATCTAATTCCACTACTCACTAAATGTGGCACTTTTATCATCCGACGATAAGGAAATAGCCGGAAGATAATCCTATCTTGTACCTACGTAAAAGCTATACAATGCATATGTATAAAAATTATTCAATTCCACAGAGCTCATAATGAATTCGAAATTCTAACACGATTCATCCTTAACGCGAAATATTCTAACTCGAAAATCCTGAGCTTGATAGAATTAGATGCGTCATTGGATTCCGTATTCAGACAATATTTTTATTTAATCAGCTATTCGATTTTCCCCCTATTTACCTCTGAGGTTTGAATATTCCACATAGTACATACCTATACATGTAGAACCCTTTGGGTGTGAAACTTTTTCCCATAAATGTGTGCAGCCACCTAAACAGCGAGCTTTCCATACGGTGTACATTGCGTAAGATCGTGAGCAACTGAGACATAACTTTGCGCAGTAAGGCCAGTCGAATAAACTGGGATCACGTTAGACGACTCGCCATGCTCCTGCAGAACGCCTTCCTGGTGTGCTTCGTGCTCGCCGCCCTCGCAGCCGCGAGATTTGATCACAGGCGATATAAAAATACAGGTACGTGTACTTCGCGTGTAAATGGCTCTCGAATATTTCACTTCCTGTCGAACAATGAGTAAGATTCGAGTGTAAGAAATCGGGCTCTGTTGAAGTTCTATCCTACAACGTGACTTAGAATACTGGGGTAGATAGCTGACAGCTAACTGTGACTTTTATGTTTCATCATTTCTGTGCAAGAATCGAACGAAATTGATTCCGATGAATCTGAGGAGGAATCTGGCAAGGAAGAGCAGTTTTCTGGGAATGGGGAGCAGAAGATACAGCCTCCCCTTTCGACCCCTGAAGAATGCGCGAGAGCCTGCGAAGATGGCAAAGAACCGCGCTATTGTTATTATCATTTCACCCTGGAGTATTACGCGACGATGGGCAGGTGCGTAAAAGTGTTTTGTCCACAAATGAACGGATGTTACACCAAACTCAATTTTGTAGGCAAATGAGACTCATAAAATGGTTTAGAAAGGCGGTAGTATATTAAATCGCCATATACAAATGCATTTGCATAATTTATATGCAATTGGTGAAACGCAGTGAAATATGAAGTACTCTGACGGTCTTGAGTATCACTAGACACGTGATGTAGCGTGTGTCTTAGTTTTTCAAACTTTGATTATATAAAAAGACTTACTTACTCAATAAACATGAGTTCATTCTCAGGGCCTGCGAACTATGCAAACCTAACAGCACCAATCAATTAGCAAACGTCCCCCAATGCCAATGCATCGAGGCTGATGGTTTCGAGCGAGGAATGCTATCCATCAACAGGATGCTGCCTGGGCCTAGTATTCAGGTCTGTCAAAACGACAAGATCATCGTCGATGTCCGCAATAATATTGAAGGAATGGAGGTCACTTTGCACTGGCATGGTCTATGGCAGAATGGCACTCAATACTATGATGGTGTTCCATTCCTAACTCAGTGTCCTATTCCATCAGGAACTATCTTCAGGTGAAACATGGATTTTTTTCTTGTACCTATTCGGCTGATTATAATCATTATTCTCAATCTGCGTAATTTATCACAATTCAAAATCGTTGATAATTCGGTTAAGAATTCCACAATTATTGAATTTTTCAGGTACCAGTTTGTCGCAAGTAATCCCGGTACTCACTTTTATCATTCACATGCCGGTGTGCAAAAGATTGACGGTCAATATGGAAGCCTAATTGTGCGCCAAACACCGATGACAGATCCTCATATGATGCTGTACGATCAGGACCTCCTCACTCACGTGATCCTCATCAGTGACTGGATGCATGAGATGTCGACAGAACGTCTTCCAGGACGCCTCAGAAATAATCCTGGACAAATACCAGAAAACGTTCTGATTAACGGAAAAGGACGATGGACGGTAAGATTGAACCAACATCATGTAAATGACTGTTCAACTGATATTGCGAACTTTCGATACTTGTTGTTGCAGGATCCGTCGACAAATAAACCCACTTCCGTCCAGCTTGAATCGTTTTTGGTCAAACCTGGGAAGAGATACCGATTTCGGTTGATAAACTCCTTTAGCTCTGTTTGCCCGGCTCAGATGACCATCGAAGGACATTCCCTCATGCTAATCGCGCAAGATGGCGAATCTGTAGTTCCGGTTCCTATAAACACGATTATTTCTTCTTCGGGTGAGTGCGGTAACCACTCGTACATTTATCGTAATCCAAAAAACCCAATTATTCCGAATGACATTCAGGGGAACGTGTGGATTTCATCTTGACTGCAAATCAGACCGTCGGTGCCTACTGGATCCAAGTACGAGCCATTGGAGAGTGTGATAGATTTAAACCCAATCAATTTGCGATACTGAAGTACGATGGAGGTCCAGCAACGCCGAAGACTCCACAACCCGACTACGGGGTCGGGCTGAAACAAGGAATAGTAAGTAGAGAAATTGATGTGACTTGTAGAAGGTCGACATCGACATTGTCTCTTCATGTTACAGCTCTACAACCCTCCAGACGCCAAGTGCGATGTGCCACGATCGAACGCCGTGTGCGCCAACCAGCTAAAATCTGTCACCCCCGTATCCAAGGAGCTTCTGAAAGCTCAACCTGACCACCGAATTATATTGCCTTATAAATTCCTTACGTATAATAATTCGATTCAAGAACTCTATAAACCTGGGTCCTACCCTCGTTTCATAGGTAAGTTCGGCAGTGTCATTTTGCATGAAACGAATTTCGATACCGAAAAGCCTCAATTATTAGAGTATATATATTCTGTTTCATAAAACCAGTCGCCGCTGACACAGATCTTATCAATAGCCTGATCGACGGAATTTCGTTTGTATTTCCACGAGTACCACCAATATCCCAGTATGTTAGTCCCTCCGACACCTGCAACCGAAATAACTTACCCCCGAACTGCGGAACATCCTGTGACTGTCCACACACTCACCATATCAAGAAGGGTGCAATTGTGGAGGTTGTCATATACGACGAAGGTGAGCAATTTCGTTGATTGATTAAGACCACCCGGCAAAATGACTAACTTAATCGGTTGACGCAGTGTCTCAACCCATGCTGGCTCATCCCTTTCACCTCCATGGGTATTCTTTTCAAATCTTAAAAATCGGACGCTTCTCGGACGCAAGAAATATTTCAAAGAATGACATCGACTCGGTAATGAACGAGCATCAAACGATGCTGGACAAGGCAGGGTACCGTAATCCGGCTGGAAAGGACACCGTTAACGTGCCTCATGCTGGATACGTTATTTTTCGCTTCAAGGCTGACAATCCTGGTACGTGATGGAATTTTAATTTCCCAGAATACGCGTTTCTATGAAAAAAAAAACCTTCCAATATACTTTAAGGCTGGTGGCTCCTTCATTGCCATTTTCTCTACCACGTCTCCATTGGAATGAACGTTGTTTTCCACGTTGGGCAGAGGCACGATCTTCCACCTGTACCTCGCATGTTTCCTACCTGCGACAGCTACGTGCCGGACGTGTACATGTAAACGAAAAAATGATTTCTGCGTGGTGAAAATCGAAGTAATCAAATATCTGGATACTGAAAATAATACACCTGTTGTTTAATTTCGTTGTCAATTAAATGATTCTGAATATTTCAAATCACTTGTTGGAATAAATCCCGTCAGCCAAACTTATTCGAGTTTTCTTCGTCTTTATTTGCATGACTCCAATTCTTAGTCTCTGGATGAAATTCTGCCGATACATACAAATACTTCATATGAATGTCCGAACGTGTTTCGCGCAATGTATTCAGCGCAAAAGTGAGATGGCGAAACAGCTTGAAAGCGCACATGCGAATTTCAAACGTAATTATAAATGTCAAGGTGAGGAGCGGTTGTCCACACAAACGTAATGAGTTAAGATCTGAAAAAGCTTGGTCTCAGACGCTAGCTCAACATAAACATTCATTATGTTCGAGCGTATTATTACTTAGGAACGAAACATATAGTTATTTTAACATTTAACGCAAGAGAGAAAATCCCATAACTTTCCTGAGGAGACAACCAACGCACTTTCCCGTTTTGAAGGAAATATCGATGAAGATTTATTGCTCCAGGCATCCGGTTGAAATGTCCTCAGGAAAGTTACGTTAATTGAACACTCAACCGTGTCCGACCCGACTATCTTTAAAAACTCACAAGACACTTCGCAAGGGTCGGACTCGGAAAAAACGCAGGCAATGCAATAAAACTGCACTGTTCTTTCGCTTAAAATATCTATGTATTTATGTATTTATTTACTCGATACTACATACTCCCGCAAACACATTGTCGTCAGTCTTTGACGTCAACTGTAGGCATCGACGTCAGTCATCGACGTTATTGGTTCGAGTGTTAACAGTAGACGAGCCTCAACCGATAGCATATATGAAGTGAGTTGTCACACCCCTTTGCTTTATTAAACATCTTCACGAGCACAAGATGACACATCGCTCATCTGGCAGTGTGGCAATGGTGATGATTGACACCAGATTTTTTCACATATCACCAATTATAATAAGGTAATTTAAGTTCCTTCTTACTAGCATATTATAAGTATAGGGATTGCAATCTGGCACCAATTACAATCCGTTCGGATCTTGCCACATAAAAACGATTTTTCCTTTTCGTTCCAAAATCAACTGTATAAAAGATGATCCAGTGAGTGTATTATAATAGCTATTTGTGTATCAAGTGCGAAAAGTGTCACTTTTCAGTATGTGTTATTTCTAATATGAGCCGATCGAGTGTGCTGTGACACACGCACTCAGCGGCGAATTTTGGAAATTACCCATACCGGATTTGACACTTCTCGGACTTGGTGCATACAATATTTTATGCGATCCGTGGTTTGAAGGTTCACTTTTCGGAAAACCGCACGCCTAAAGTGTAATACTTACGTTAGTTTCCAAAATGACTATGGTGTTATTGCGTTTTTCCGTGTCAGAACATTTTGACTCAGACATTTGACATTTTCAGACATTTTTTTTTGTAATGTGTGAACGTAGTGAAAACTAGTCTGACTATATTATATCTTTATTTCGTTTATTATAATGAAACATATTCATATTGTACGATAATATTTTCATTATAGGCTCCTGTCCTATAATATTTTACTATATTTTAGTGACCTGAAATTGGTCACTTTGCGGCCTAAATCCAATGCTAAAAACGTGAACTTTCAAACAACGGAATGCATAAGGTTCATTTAAAAAAAAACCGTTTATTTCTTAAGAAATCAACTTCATTTACGCTGTTATCATGAAGCAACAGTTACGAATCAAATCAACAATAAAAATATAGCATAGTATAGTGTAACTAGTTAAATTTTAATGTTTGATTCGAGCGAGTCGAATGACAATTGATGGCCATCAAACGCGGCTCGCTTGGCGCGGCGGCTGCGGCCTGGGGCAGGTGCGAAGTGTGGTAGCGAGCGGGTCAGCGTCGAACGCATACGCACCAGGTATTTACCTACTCATGCAACAGCGCGAGGATTTTTCCGAAAAATTGGTGTCATGTATTTTTCACCGGATCGGTTGACCGGATCCGGTAGATTAGTACCGGATCCGGTGGACGTCTAATTATGCCGGATCCGGTTTTCCGGATTGAAATCCCTAAATTTATAAGCTAATCCATGTGTTTACGTTGTATCTCTGTTTTGACTACTATTGTATTGGTTTTGACTGCATTTCTGACTTAACTTCCTTGACACTGTGAATATTAATCTACTGACTATCGATTGCAACTTTTCATATAAATTAGCTTCCTTGTCGTTTGTAAATTTAGATGTTGTGTTATACGATTGTCAAATGATTGACCATTTTGTGATTTTTGTTCAATAAATAGCCTCTGATGAGGGCAGCACACCACTGTCGAAACGTCAGGTCAACACATTTAAAAGACTGACTCGACTTGATTGATAGAGCCCCTTCTCTAATAATTACCTAGTTCGAGTGATACCTTCAAGATGAATAATAGTTTTTTTAATCGTTGCAATCCTTTGGAACTATGAGATACGTTGTCCAACAGTATCATCAGCGGATTAACACCCCTTTCTCATAACGTTCACTCATTCACTAATGAAACACATGCCATCTTGACGAATCGCAGTTATCTGATCAAACGTAAAACGATATATCACAGACTAGGAAAAGCCCAAATTTAGTCGTATTTTTCTTAAAGACAAGTTAATCTGCAGGTGGTACGAAAAATTATTCATGCATGCCTTACTGCAGGTACTTGGTTTGGCGCTCGTTGGATTCCAAACTTTCGGTATGTACCCTGAAAAAATAATTTAAAAAACGTACGGAGGTATACATGCACACTGGTAGATGATTTATAAAAGAATAATTTTTAAATGGTCACACTCCGATATCATGGACTTTTCGAAGAGCTTGTAAGAATATTGTCTGAACCTTCGATCTCATTTCGTTGACCGACTGATATATCTGAGTTGACTGCACAGGAATCAGGGAGACGATGGCACAAGGTATCTCATTATCGAATTCAGAAAAATGTGCTCGAACTTGTGACAATAACGAAAAACCACGATCTTGTTATTATCATTTCAAGCTGGAATACTACACAACAATGGGCAGGTAAGTGATGGTATTTTCGAAGATCGTAGATAAACTTTGTGAATATAATTTACAGCTAGTAACACGTTTTCACTTTTCGAGAAAGTAATGATCATGAAATTATTCTCAGAGCCTGTGACCTGTGCAAACCTAACAGCACCAATCAATTATCAGAAGTACCTCAATGCGAATGCATTGAGGCTGATGGTTTCGAACGAGGAATGCTATCCATTAACAGGATGCTGCCTGGACCGAGTATTCAGGTCTGTCAAAACGACAAGATCATCGTAGATGTCCAAAATAATATTGCGGGAATGGAGGCTGCATTGCATTGGCATGGTATTCGGCAGCAAGGCTCTCAATATTACGATGGTGTGCCATTTTTGACCCAGTGTCCTATTCCCTCTGGCACTACGTTTAGGTAAGCTATTGTCTTCTTTCCGGCCTTTTACTGCTTGCTTCGATCAATATTTTCAATCTGCGTAGTAATTTTAATGCGCGACAATTATTTCATTTTTTAGGTATCAATTCGTTGCAAGTAATCCTGGTACTCACTTTTACCACTCCCATTCCGGCCTGCAAACAATCGACGGACAATACGGAAGCCTGATCGTGCGCCAAGCACCGAGCGCTGATCCTCACACGATGCTGTACGATCGGGATCTCCTCACTCACGTGATCCTTCTTAGTGACTGGATGCACGAAGTGTCAATCGGACGTTTTCCAGGACGCCTTAGGAATAATCCCGGACAAATACCAGAAAACGTTCTAATCAATGGAAAAGGACGTTGGAAGGTAAACTTGAGCCAGCATCAATTTAATTGGCATTCAACCAATATTCTCAAGTTTCGAAGCGATGAAAAATACAATACTTATTTTTGCAGAATCCGACCACAAATCGAACCACTTCCGTCCAGCTTGAATCGTTTGTTGTTATACCTGGGAAGAGATACCGTTTCCGGTTGATAAACTCCTTCAGCTCTGTTTGTCCAGCACAGTTGACTATCGAAGGACATTCTCTCACGCTAATCGCTCAAGATGGCGAACCGGTAATTCCGGTTCCGATAAACACGATCCTTTCTACTTCGGGTGAGTGTCACTCATACTCATACATTAATCGTATCACAAGAAATCCAATTACTCCGAATGATATTTAGGGGAACGTGTGGATTTCATCTTGACTGCGAATCAGACCGTCGGCGCCTACTGGATCCAAGTACGAGCTATCGGAGAATGCAACAGATTCAGACCCAGTCAACTTGCGATACTTAGATACGCTGGGGGTCCACCAATACCAAAAAGACGACAGCCCGACTACAAAATTGGACTCAAACGAGGAATAGTAAGTAGATGATCAATGCAACTAATAAAAGACAACGATCGAAATCTTATTTCTTATCTCACAGCTCTACAATCCTTTGGATGCCAAGTGCGACGTGCCAAGATCTTGGGCTGTGTGCACCAGTCAGTTAAAATCCGTAACACCCGTGTCCAAAGATCTTTTAAAATCCCAAGCTGACCACCGAATCATACTACCATTCAAATTCTTTTCGTACAACAATGCGATTCAAGCACTCTTCAGACCCGATTCTTCAAACCCTCGTTTCTTGGGTAAGCTCGTTGGTTATCTTGCACGGGACCAAATATTCTAATGACCAGAATATGATTTTATTCCATATCACCAGTGGCCGCAGACATGGATCATATCACCAGCCAGGTTGATGGAATTTCGTTTGTATTTCCACGAGTACCACCGCTCTCTCAGAACGTTTCGACCTCTGATACTTGCGATCGACACAGTTTACCCCGAAACTGTACGACGCCCTGTGAATGCCCGCATACTCAACACATCAAGAAAGGTGCAATCGTCGAGGTTGTTTTATACGATGAAGGTGAGCTACTTCACGGATTGAATTGAACCATGCTAGAAAGTATTCTGATTCAATTGTTCTTTACAGTGCCGGAGCCCATGTTGACTCATCCATTCCACCTCCATGGATATTCCTTTAACATCTTTAAGACCGGGCGCTTTTCGTATGGAACAAAAATTTTGAAAAGTGACATTAACGCGGTTATTCGCGAACATCAGATGAAGCTAAACTCAGGACAGTATCATCAGCCGCCTGGAAAAGATACGGTTGCGGTTCCTCATTCTGGATACGTGATTTTCCGCTTCAGAGCGGACAATCCTGGTGCGTAAGCTACAAGTTTCATTCTCTACAAGACAACTGTGTCAATACGTGCAGCTTATTTGCATGAAATTTAATTTTTTCTCGAATTCTTGTAGGCTGGTGGCTGTTCCATTGCCATTTTCTTTACCACCTCCCAATCGGAATGAACGTCATCTTTCACGTTGGTGAAAAGAAAGATCTTCCACCTGTACCTCCCATGTTTCCTACCTGCTACAGTTATACACCCAAAATAATGTGAATACTAATACGGAGTTAGGTTCTAAGTGCAGGTGAAGGCATAGAAATAAAAAAACTGTCTTAGAAAAATGATGAGATGTTTGTATAGTTTCGTGAGTCAATAAACTAATATCAATTTTTGCAAACAGTTGTTGAATCAAATCCGATCACTCATATCTATTGAAGTTTCTTTCTATTGAATTCAAATAATTTATCCTATATTAATCAATTTCATCTTCTTTCTCCATCCTTGATCGAATTTCGGTGTTACCAAGAATGGAAAAGGTTGTATCGGTGAATTTTTGTCGTTGTTATAACATTTCGCTGTTGACACGAGTTAGTTATAACTTAAGATGCCACGATTCCACTGCGAAATGTTTCTGAGACTCAAGAATATCCATGGCTGAAAGTCCCGTAGTGTAGTCAGAACCAATTACTATGGCACCAACGCAGTTTTACCGCCTTGTGCAATGGAGCTCGTCAATTCTGACGTCTTTCTTATTCCGTTAAAAGTTAGGAATTCAAATGATTGCAAAATCGTTGACATCCATTACACACAACTACCACATCATGGATTTTCAGATTAATATCAATCTACGTCAGACATGGCTCACGTATGATCCCATATACTTCCTCAGTAGGTATATATGTTCCAACGCACGTAGTGGTTTGAAATTTGCGGACACAATTGAACGAATTAAAAGAACAGCAGTTGATTTATCCTCAAATTGAACGTCATCATATTCTTTAAGGGGAGGGTATACTCGAATTTTACCGACCGATCTATTTCTCGATTTTCTCCGAAACGGGGCTATCAATCGACTTGTCCTTTTGGCAGCCGATGTTTGACGATTAATGAGTTCGAACTGGTACGTTCGATCGGATGAAATGCCGGACAAAATTACCACAAAAACGTAGAATACAACTGGCCCCTTCATCGTTGTCGGACACAAAGATGTTTTGGGACGGTTGTGTTCGGAATTCCCTATAGAATCGGGCTCTCTCGGCCGATTTTGCATTTTTGATGGATGGATAGAATTTTTATATAGATCTTTAGATTATGTTCCACATTATTTCATGTCTCCCAAACCACGTCTCTGTTCGCAGCGAAATTTTTTTCTTGTTTTCTCCACAAAAAAATTTTTGATTAGGTAAAAAAAAATAGAAGAAAAATGTGTTCCACATTCTCATTAGCGGGAAACTATTCCCACGTCAGTCGTATAATTTTGGTGAATTTTTTCAGATTTTTAAAAATGGTCCTTCTTTTTAGGTTGGAAAAAATCATAACTCAAAAAGGCTTGGTCTAAAAAATTTGAAAAAATTCAGAAAAAATGTTTTAGAGCAAGGATAACAACATAAAAATCACGGGGCAAATCCAAGATGGTGCGGTCTGGTCTTTTCAAATCTTAAAAATCGGACGCTTTTCGGACGCAAGAAATATTTCAAAGAATGACATCGACTCGGTAATGAACACCTGTTGTTTAATTTCGTTGTCAATTAAATGATTCTGAATATTTCAAATCACTTGTTGGAATAAATCCCGTCAGCCAAACTTATTCGAGTTTTCTTCGTCTTTATTTGCATGACTCCAATTCTTAGTCTCTGGATGAAATTCTGCCGATACATACAAATACTTCATATGAATGTCCGAACGTGTTTCGCGCAATGTATTCAGCGCAAAAGTGAGATGGCGAAACAGCTTGAAAACGCACATGCGAATTTCAAACGTCATTAGAAATGTCAAGGTGAATTTGTTCAGTTTAACTATGTTGTTTTGGTACGTCTGTCCCCGAAAAAGTTTGATAATACACAGTTTTTTGAATTATGCTGAGGGCATAAATATTGAGGCCACCAATACAAAACAAGGACAAAAATTGAGCACTAATTTGTTTACACAGTTTGTCTAAATATTGAACGTATAATTGTCGATTAGACTATTATACGTTTTGGATGGCCATACTGGTGTTGGAAACGAAGCGGTTGTCCTCACAAACGTGATGAGTTGTTTTAATCGTTTCAATTCTTTAGAACTGTGAGATACGTTGTCCAACAGTACTATCAGCGGATTAACATCCCTTTCTTATAACGTTCACCCATGCACTAATGAAACACAAGCCATCTGGACGAATCGAAAATATCTAATCAAACGTAAAACGATATCACAGACTAGGAAAAGCCCAAATTCAGTCGTATTTTTCTTAAATACAAGTTGATCTGCAGTTGGTTGGATAAATTGGTATTCATGCATGCCTTACTGCAGGTACTCGGTTGGGTGCTCGTTGGATTCCAAACTTTCGGTATGTAGCCTGAAAAAATAATTAAAAAAACGTACGGAGGTACATGCACACTCGTAGATGATTTATAAAAAATAACGTTTAAATGGTCACACTCCGATATCATAGACTTTTCCAAGACCTTGTGAAAACATTGCCTAAACCTTCGATCTCGTTTAGTTGACCATCGACCGACTTATGTATCTGATTTGATTGCACAGGAATCAGGGAGACGATGACACAAAGTATCTCATTATCGAATTCAGAAGAATGTGCTCGAGCTTGTGAAAACAACGAAAAACCGCGATCATGTTATTATCATTTTACACTGGAATACTACACAACAATGGGCAGGTAAGTGATGGTATTTTAGAAAATTGTAGATGAACTTTGTGAATTAGTTCACAGGTAGGCACACATTTTCACTTTTCGAGAAAGTAATGATCATGAAATTATTCTCAGAGCCTGTGACCTGTGCAAACCTAATAACACCAATCAACTATCGAAAGTACCTCAATGCGAATGCATTGAGGCTGATGGTTTCGAACGAGGAATGCTATCCATCAACAGGATGCTGCCTGGACCGAGTATTCAGGTCTGTCAAAACGACAAGATCATCGTAGATGTCCGCAATAATATTGAGGGAATGGAGGCTGCATTACATTGGCATGGTATTTGGCAGCAAGGCTCTCAATACTACGATGGTGTGCCGTTTTTGACCCAGTGTCCCATTCCCTTTGGCACTACGTTTAGGTAAGCTATTGTCTTCTTTTCGGTCTTTTACTGCTTGCTTCGATGAATATTTTCAATCTGCGTAGCAATTTTAATGCGCGACAATAATTGCATTTTTTTAGGTATCAATTCGTTGCAAGTAATCCTGGTACTCACTTTTACCATTCCCATTCCGGCCTGCAAAAAATGGACGGACAATACGGAAGCCTGATCGTGCGCCAAGCACCGAGCGCTGATCCTCACGCGAAGCTGTACGACCGGGATCTCCTCACTCACGTGATCCTTCTCAGTGACTGGATGCACGAAATGTCAATCGAACGTTTTCCAGGACGCCTTAGGAATAATCCTGGACAAATACCAGAAAACGTTCTAATCAATGGAAAAGGACGTTGGAAGGTAAGATTGAGGCAACATTATTTTAATTGGCGTTCAACCAATATTCTCAAGTTTCGAAGCAATGAAAAATACAATACTTATACTTTTGCAGAATCCGACCACAAATCAAACCACTTCCGTCCAGCTTGAATCGTTTGTTGTTGTACCTGGGCAGAGATACCGTTTCCGGTTGATAAACTCCTTCAGCTCTGTTTGTCCAGCACAGTTGACTATCGAAGGACATTCTCTCACGCTAATCGCTCAAGATGGCGAACCGGTAATTCCGGTTCCGATAAACACGATCCTTTCTACTTCGGGTGAGTGTCACTCATACTCATACATTAATCGTATCACAAGAAATCCAATTACTCCGAATGATATTTAGGGGAACGTGTGGATTTCATCTTGACTGCGAATCGGACCGTTGGTGCCTACTGGATCCAAGTACGAGCTATCGGAGAATGCGACAGATTCAAACCCAGTCAACTTGCGATACTCAGATACGCTGGGGGTCCACCAATACCAAAAACACGACAGCCCGACTACAAAATTGGACTGAAACGAGGAATAGTGAGTAGATAATCAATGCAACTAATAAAAGACAACGATCGAAATCTTATTTCTTATCTCACAGCTCTACAATCCTTTGGATGCCAAGTGCGACGTGCCAAGATCTTGGGCTGTGTGCACCAGTCAGTTAAAATCCATAACACCCGTGTCCAAAGATCTTTTAAAATCCCAACCTGACCATCGAATCATACTACCATTCAAATTCTTTTCGTACAACAATGCGATTCAAGAACTCTTCAGACCCGATTCTTCAAACCCTCGTTTCTTGGGTAAGCTCGTTGGTTATCTTGCACGGGACCAAATATTCTAATGACCAGAATATCATTCTATTCTATATGACCAGTGGCCGTAGACATGGATCATATCACCAGCCAGGTTGATGGAATTTCGTTTGTATTTCCACGAGTACCACCACTCTCTCAGACCGTTTCCACCTCTGATACTTGCGATCGAGACAGTTTACCCCGAAACTGTACTACGCCCTGTGAATGCCCGCATACTCGACACATTAAGAAAGGTGCAATCGTCGAGGTTGTTTTATACGATGAAGGTGAGCTACTTCACGGATTGAATTGAACCATGCTAGAAAGTATTCTGATTCAATTGTTCATTACAGTGCCGCAGCCCATGTTGACTCATCCATTCCACCTCCATGGATATTACTTCAACATCTTAAAGATCGGGCGCTTTTCGGATGGAAGAAACATTTCGAAGAGTGACATTAACGCGGTTATTCGCGAACATCAGATGAAGCTAAACTCAGGACAGTATCATCAGCCACCTGGAAAAGATACGGTCGCGGTTCCTCATGCCGGATACGTAATTTTCCGCTTCAAAGCGGACAATCCTGGTGCGTAAGCTACAAGTTTTATTCTCCACAAGACAACTGTGTCAATACGTGCAGCTTATTTGCATGAAATTTAATTTTTTCTCGAATTCTTGTAGGCTGGTGGCTGTTCCATTGCCATTTTCTTTACCATCTCGCGATCGGAATGAACGTCATCTTTCACGTTGGTGAAAAGGAAGATCTTCCACCTGTACCTCCCATGTTTCCTACCTGCTACAGTTATACACCCAAAATAACGTGAATACTAATACGGAGTTAGGTTTTAAGTGGTGAAGGCATAGAAATAAAAAAAACTCTGTTAGAAATATGATGAGATGTTTGTATAGTTTCGTGAGCAAATAAACTAATATCAATATTTGCAAACAGTTGTTCAATCAAATCCGATCACTTATATCTATTGAAGTTTCTTTCTATTGAATTCAAATAATTTATCCTATATTAATTAATTTCATCTTCTTTCTCCATCCTTGATCGAATTTCGGTGTTACCAAGAATGGAAAAGGTTGTATCGGTGAATTTTTGTCGTTATAACATTTCGCTGTTGACACGAGTTAGTTACAACTTGAGACGCTACGATTCCACTGCGAAGTGTTTCTGAGACTCAAGAATCTCCATGGCTGAAAGTCCCGTAGTGTAGCCAGAACCAATTACCATGGCTCTAACGCAGACATAACTGAAGAAGGGTGCGGGTGTGAACGAAAGTAATCGCGGCGCAAACATGCGTAAACGAAACGCTAACGATCGCCAAAAAAAGGACTGGAAAATTCTAAATCTGGGGGGCTAGCCCAAAATTTTCTTCGTGACATAACTGAAGAAGGGTACGGGTGTGAACGAAAGTAATCGCGGCGCAAACATTCGCAAACGAAACGCAAACGATCGCAAAAAAAATGACCGGGAAATTCTAATTCTGGGGGGCTAGCCCAAAATTTTCTTCGTGACATAACTGAAGAAGGGTGAGGGTGTAAACGAAAGTAATCGCGGCGCAAACATGCGCAAACGAAACGCAAACGATCGCAAAAAAAATGACCGGGAAATTCTAATTTTGGGGGGCTACCCTATTGAAAAAATCCAGGTGGGACACATGGGAACCCATATGGTTTTGCTGGGCAACCACATGGTTTGGCTGGGAACCTACATGGGTTTGTTGGTCTCCCACATGGTTTGGTTGGGAACCTACATGGGTTTGTTGGTCTTCCACACGGTTTGGCTGGGAACCCACATAGGAGTCTTGGAAATCGATGTGGGGCTTCCAGGAACCCACATAGGATTTTTGTTCACCCACGTGGTTTTGCTGGGCACCCACATAGGAGTCTTGGAAATCTATGTGGGACTCGCAGGAACCTACATGGTTTTGTTGGTCACCCACATAGGACGTCTGGAATCCCACACGGGTTTGTTAGGCACCCACATGGAAGTTTCGGTAAACCATGTGGGACTTCTAGGAACTCATATGGGGCATTGATGACCCTACATGGGTTTGTTGAGTACCCATATGGTTTTGCTGGAAACCCACATGGGAGTCTTGGAAATCTATGTGGGACTCGCAGAAACCTACATGGTCACCCACATAGGACGTTTGGGATCCCACACGGGTTTGTTAGGCACCCACATGGAAGTTTTGGTAAATCACCCAGTAAACACAAAAATAAAAGTCGTCTTAAAGTCGTGGTATAGACGTCCAATGTCTCACTTTTGGACGTCTAAATGTCGTCTTATGTCGTAAAGACGTCTTTAAGGTCCTATGGGGTACCCACATCCCACATGGGTCCTATCGGGAGACCCACACCTACCACACAGGTCCTATGGGGTACCCACATCCCACATGGGTCCTATCGGGAGACCCACACCTACCACACAGGTCCTATGGGGTACCCACATCCCACATGGGTCTTATTGGGAGCCCCACATCCCAGATGGGTTCCCTGCCAAAATTCCCCTGGGAACTGGGAACCTGGGAGACCCACATGGTTTCCCATGTGGATTTTTTTGATAGGGTAGCCCAAAATTTTCTCCGCAACATAGCTGAAGAAGGGTAAGGGTGTGAACGAAAGTAATCGTGGCGCAAACATGCGGAAACCAAACGCTAACGATCGCCAAAAAAAGGACTGGAAAATTCTAAATCTGGGGGGCTAGCCCAGAATTTTCTTCGTGACATAACTGGAAAACGGTGAGGGTGCAAATGACAGTAATAGGGGCGCAAACGTGCGCAAACGATGCGCAAACGATGGCCAAAAAGAAAAAAAGAGATACTCAAAGTTGGGGTGCAGTGTGAATATACCCCGCCCCCTAAATTTAATTTTCTCTTGACTCAAAAACTGAGGCGGCGCCAACGATAGCAAATTGTGCGTAAACAAGCGCAAACGATGCGCAATCGTTTTCACCTGACAAACTTCCCAATATCAAATATTGGGGGGCCAAGTTCACATAGCTCTCTAAGCTAGTTTTACCGCCTTGTGCAATGGAGCTCGTCAATTCTGACGTCTTTCTCATTCCGTTAAAAGTTAAGAATTCAAATGAATGCAAAATTGTTTACATCCATTACCACAACTAACGCGACCACGACATGAGTTTTCAGATTGATATCAATCTACGTCAGACATGGCTGACGTATGATCCCATACTTCCTCAGTATCTGTTCCAACGCACGTAGTGATTTGAAATTCGCGGACACAATTCCACAGATTAATAGCACAGCAGTTCATTTATCCTCAAATTGTACGTCATCATATTATTTCAAAACCATAAATTCCCAGGCAGTATGCGATTCCATTCCAATTTTGAAACAAAACATACTCGAGATAGAAATTCTGACACACGACTCGCGAACTGCTTTGGCTGGGTAAGGACATTGGGATATTCCGTATCAGATTCTCATCGGTGAACAGGATTTTCCTTGATGATATCTAATCACATGCTACCAAGTTTCTAACAATTCGTGTCAGTTGAAGAAGTACTTAAACCAATGTGAGGAATAGCTCCGATCATAACAGTAAGGGACATCAGATCAGACAAATCACCATGCTTCTGCACGAGAGGTTTCTAGCGTGCTTAGTCTTTGCGACTTGTGTCATTACTCAAGGTACAGTGGGTTACGGATATTGAATTGAGGGGACGTGTATGAATATAAGTGGCTACTCAATATTCTACATGTCGGGTCAAAATTTGATTCCGTCTGAATAATGAATTAGATTAAAGTTTAACCGTCATTAAAAGGAAGTGATTTTTGCCATTTCAGTGCAAAGCTATACCAGATATCAGTGGGATCAATTTTTTTACGATCATCATTCAACAGAGACGTGGAAGTTAAATGAGCGGCCTTCGTTTTCAACGCCTGAGGAATGCATCCGAGAGTGCCGGGCCGGGGAAAAGCCCCGCTATTGTCGCTATAATTTTACTTTGGAGTTCTACACGACGATGGGCAGGTATGTAAGGGTGTTTTTGGTTTCAATTAAACTCGGTATGTAACGTCATGATCGCATGCATCTATTCTCAGAGCCTGTGATCTGTGCAAGCCTAACAACACCAATCAAATATCAAGTGTTCCCCAATGCCAATGCATTGAGGCTGACGGTTTCGAACGAGGAATGCTATCCATCAATAGGATGCTGCCTGGACCGAGTATTCAGGTCTGTCAGAACGACAAGATCATCGTCGATGTCCACAACAATGTTGAAGGCATTGAAGCCACCTTACATTGGCATGGCATGTGGCAGGAGGGCTCTCAGTACTACGACGGTGTGCCTTTTCTGACCCAGTGTCCCATTTCCTCAGGAACCACCTTCAGGTGAATCTTTTATTCTGCACAACTTTTAGTTCTTTCTCCGATCGTTATTTTCGATCAGCGTATTTTATCGTGACTCGACATCGTCATAGACCAAAAAAACGTTGAATTTTCTAGGTATCAGTTCGTTGCGAGTAATCCAGGTACTCACTTTTATCACTCGCATTCCGGGGTACAAAAAATTGACGGTCAATATGGGAGTCTGATCGTACGCCAAGCAAAGAGCGTTGATCCACATCGCGAGCTGTATGATGTTGATAGCCCCACTCACGTGATCGTTCTCAGCGATTGGTTCCACGAAATGTCGATTGAACGTTTCCCAGGACGCCGCAGAAATAAGCGTGGACAAGAACCAGAAAACATTCTCATCAATGGAAAAGGACGTTGGAAGGTAAGATTGAGCCATCATCGTTCAAACGACTATTTAAGTGATATTCTTAAGTTTTAACACGATAATGAACGTCATATTTGCTGTGGTAGGATCCGTCCACAAACGTAACCACTTCCGTCCAGCTTGAATCGTTTGTTGTTCAGCCTGGGAAGAGGTATCGTTTCCGGATGATAAACTCCTTCAGTACAGTTTGTCACGCTGAAATGAACATCGAGGGGCATAATCTCACGCTGATCGCGCAAGATGGAGAGGCTGTATCCGAAGTCCGTGTCACAACGATAATCTCTTCTTCTGGTGAGCAACTATATCATACTACTTCTGCAATGAATTACCAATTCCTGCTAAAATTATCCATGCTTATCCAGGGGAACGTGTGGACTTCATCTTGA
This sequence comes from Tenthredo livida, assembly GCA_963992785.1. Taxonomy (NCBI): domain Eukaryota; kingdom Metazoa; phylum Arthropoda; class Insecta; order Hymenoptera; family Tenthredinidae; genus Tenthredo; species Tenthredo livida. The sequence goes on from OZ023073.1 coordinate 12,220,904, forward strand.
ACGCGACTGAGGCCGTAAGCACTTACTGGATCCAGATACGAGCTACTGGAATATGCGCTGTTAAGAATGTCACTCAATTTGCCATTCTCAGGTACGCCGGAGGTCCAGCAACGCCAAGAACGTCACAAGCTCACTACCAGAAGAAGTTCATGCAAGCTAAAGGAATAGTAAGTGAATGGAAACTCTTAGCGGCTGTCAGAATATACGTATTTTACAAATAGCTAACACCGATACGTCTGGCTCTTCTTTCTGCAGATTTACAACGACCCAAATGTTATGTGCGACGATCGAGGATCTAGCGCTGTGTGTGCAAGCCATCTGAAATCTATTACGCCTGTACCGAAAGAACTCTTCAAAGTAAAACCTGACCATCAACTCATATTGCGGCACACATTTTTTGACTATGAAAAATCGATTCCAGAACTCTTTAAAGCTGGATCCTATCCTCGCTTTCTAGGTAAGTTCGTGAATCATATTTGTGCGGCACTGATTAACCCTACGTTCTGTAGGAAACTAATCATGGTACTCAAAAGCCCTAATGATGAAAATGTATTTCTTTCATTTCACCAGTTTCCCCGGACGCGGATCATATCATCGGCCTGGTAGATAATATTACGTTCGCATTTCCACCAGTACCACCTATCTCTCAGAACCTTAAGTTTTCTGACACCTGCAACCGAGACCGTTTACCCAAGAACTGCGGTAATCCTTGTTCATGCGCACACACTCATGACATCAAGAAAGGTGCCGTTGTAGAGGTTGTCATATATAACGAAGGTGAACACACATTCGAGCAGTAATTGATTTTTATACCATGTATGAATTTTTAATAATTCGATCGGTCGTCACAGAGGAGCAGTCGTTGAATCATCCGTTCCACCTCCACGGGTATGCCTTTCATCTTTTCAAAATCGGGCAGTTCTCGAACCAAACTAACGGTTCGATGAATAGCATTGACAAAGCGCTTAAAAAGCATGAGAAGACGCTGTCTGCAGGAAATTATACGCAGCCGGCGCTAAAAGACACCATTGCAGTACCTAGTGGTGGATACGTAATCTTTCGATTCAAGGCTGACAATCCTGGTAAGAAATACAATATACATTTCTCGAGCGTATCTGAATAGCAGATAAGCAACCTTCTTAATTTCTTTCAGGCTGGTGGCTGTTTCATTGTCATTTTCTGTACCACTCCGCCGCTGGAATGAGTGTCATCTTGCACGTTGGTGAACAGTGGGATCTTCCATCTATTCCTCCGATGTTTCCAACCTGCCGCAGCTTCACTCCGAAAGTATTGTAAATGGGATCTACGAAAAAAAATAGAACGCGATCAGATGTCTTTGTTGGAATAATATTTATTACTATTTAACTGAATTATTTAATAAAATAGTTACGCATTAAGTTTCTTCAAAGTTCTGTTTGGTGGTCACTATTTTTCAACATTGCTTCCTTTTCATTCCTCTCGATTTCATTTACAGCTCAAAATTTGATATAAGTTTGGATGTGGTACTGTGATGATCATGGAAAACGGGGAAAAAACAGGGAATATCAAGAGATTCAGTATTCAAAGAATCTATTTGGGCCCTTTCCGTCCGGCGACCTTTCCGTCTGCAGAAATTTGTTCGGTCCTTAAACATCTGCCTTCACGGTTCCGCATGGTTGTAGGACATATGGCCTGCAAATGTTGCCTCTTGGCTGTATTAGAAATCCTGCGACTTTCGCTAAATTGCTCGTACACCTCGGGAGTCCACCGGAATCGCCAATCTTTATGGAACCCTGGTGCGTGTCGATGCTAGTTAAGGTTCCTGATATTGCCGATGGTTAATTTAAATAGCAAAAGGCGCAAGTGGGGCTGAACAGCTTCACCTCCACCGCAAAGCCTTATATAGATGTGTGTTCACTCAGATAAGATGCCAGTAAGGTAATTGTAACACAAATTCACCAAGTCATTTCCTGAAAGCTTTCCTAGTACGGAAAATTGTAAAATTGTGAGTCATTTCGCGTCAGAGTCAATTTTTATTCATACTAATTCTCGTCTTTTGAATGTTGTATAGAATCTCACAAGAATTGCATTAGATCCTGAAAGAAACTTGTAGAATCGTCAATCTGATATTATCCATCATTGTATATATGTCTACCTCTCATAGGATTTTCACAGAAATCGTATACATAATCCGAAAAACATATAGTTTCGAGATAATTGAAAAAGAACGTCGTCGAGGAAGATAAACTGAACGTATCCTGGTATGATTTAACATAGTATGGTAGTATATAATAGTGCTTCTGATTATATGAATGAAACCACAAAGAGTTGAAACCCGTCACAATGAACAAGCAAATAACGACGCGGGTTTTCACTGCATCTCTCATTTTATTACCACGAAAAACTCTGATAATGAGTATGATCAGTAACGAATAATAATACAACGAACTGTTCATATCTATATCGTTTTCTCGAATTCCAGTTTACGTATTAACAGTCCACTCCCGAATTTTAGCAGATGCTTTTTCGAATATATTCTGATACCACAGCTGCGCTTCGTTCGACGCAAATGCCATCAAAGATCATAGGTCATCTATTTTTGCTCATGATAAGTTTGCTGAAGCATTGTCCGAAATCTCTTCGATAATTCCTGCGCTCATTCCCTCATTTATCAGAATGATATTCATGTACAATTCTGATATGACCGTATGAGATCTCGTCCCATATTGTTGTATCACCTTTTCTTACACGATCTTCGAAGAAAAATTCACAAACGTATTTACAGTATGGTTTATCGTCCGTCCGATCCAAATATCTTAGACACAAGTTTATCGGCAGTGGCGTGAAAAGGTCAAAACTAACTCCTGATAACGAGGTCAAGGCCTGACGCGGTTCGAAATCAGTAAGACAGCGTGCCTACAGTTTATTTTTTTTTGGGTAGGGGAACCCCCGATAGAACGGGGTACCGGGGCGGAACGGGAAATGGCAAAGGTGCTCGCTACAGGTGACAGAGACGCGTGAACATCGTGCACAACGTTCAGTCTAGCTGTGCCGTGCTATACGAAGTGACTGTTGTCAGTGTGGACTGCACTTGGTGTGAATTTTATCGAATGTCGACAAAAAAGCATGCCAATTCTAATTTTTGCTTGGCAACACTAGGATAATTACACTATATACTATTCTTTGTTCGAATATTAACATTACATGTATGTTTGAACATACTTTTGACTAACTAAAAGTCTAGTGATAATTAAAGTCCAACAAATATGACCGGCCATGACACGAGTGTTTGCGTGAACGGTGCGTCGGGGTACAATGGGTGGGGCACAATAGGGTATACCTTGTTCTACCTCGAAACCATCGGAACTGAAAATACCCATTGGTCCTTGTTTTTCGATTCTCTTACGAATTGCAAACGATCTGAAAATATCCGATGAAAAAATTTTCTTGGGCTCCTTATCTTACCGGAATGAGGGGTATTGAAGGTCTGAAGAAAACCGAAAATGGTGAAGGCCCGAACATTCTCACTATGTAAAAAGATGCAGATATCTTTACGGAGCTGTTGTCTAATCTTCCGATAAAACGGGAATTTTTAGAGCTCGATAAGTCGGCTACATACTTAGAAACTATCGTAAAAATTTATTTCCGACAGTTGAACCACAGCAGTTCGATGTTTCGATTCATTGAGCGGTCCTGAGGCAGTAAAACCGTGGCTTTATCGAACCAAGGGAACTGCAATATTACACGTGCGAATTCCATCCAACGGTGACTTTCATCATGCACCTGCCCTCGCTACTTCAGACACTCTGTTTGTCGCTCGTCGGATTTATAAATTTCGGTACGTGACGTTAAAGAATCCAAAACGCAATGTATAGTTCTACGCGCAATGGAATAGTATTCCCCTAGTAACCATCTGCCTCAAGGTTTTCGGAAGATTCTTGCAAGATGCTTACATATGAGCCACTAGTAGTCTGTTTCCGCATGCATGCTATGAACTTGCGCAAGATGTTGATTATTTCAAGTGTTTTGAAATGATCATACAAAAGTTTGCTGCAAATCTGCCGAAAGATGCTTGCGAAAGAGGATTGTCCAAGTTTCTTGCAAGATTCATTCACAAGTCTGCTGCAAATCTGCCGAAAGATGCGTGCGAAAGAGGATTGTCTAAGTTCTTACAAGATTTGGTTACTAGGGTCCTTAGCAAGAAATTACAATCGAATCAAGGTAGTTGGGGATTATGAACTTTTCGAAAACTTTCAGAAAAAGGTTCGGGGCAGTCGATCTTTTTTGGTTGATGAACATTTGATCTTACAGAAGTCAAGGTAGCGACCGGGACGGCGGAAGGTGAATACCTGTCAAATTCTGAAGAATGCACACGAACGTGCGAGAACGACGAAGAACCACGATACTGTTACTATCATTTTACTCTGGAGTTCTACACAACAATGAATAGGTCAGTGATACTGTCTGTGTACGTCATTAGGTGTGACTACCGATTATAATTGATATTCTGGAATACAAGCCTTACACAGTGATTTGGATACGCGATAAGTAAGGAGTAACGAAATCTAGAACACCGTGGGCCTCCGACAAATTTTGAACTTGTAGTGGCGCGTACATGACTCTTCTGGCACAGCAAATGTCATAATTAACCAGGGTTGCTGCACAGAGAAGAAAAATTACTCGTTTCGAAAGAAAGATTTCTTGTTTTAAGAAACTGTAGTTTCTTGAATGTTTTTTGATTAATACTCGAATTAAGAACATAATTTCTTGATTTTCCTCGATCGAAACGAGTAATTTTTTTCCTCTGTGTGCTGTCGGCGAAGGCGGTTACACGAAGCTTGCACTTTTCCGGAAAGTGATGCGAATGAATTTATTCTCAGAGCCTGCGACTCGTGCAAGCCTAACAGCACGGATCAAATAGCGAATGTCCCTCAATGTCAATGCATCGAGGCTGATGGCTTCGAGCGAGGGATGTTGTCCATCAACAGGATGCTGCCTGGACCGAGTATTCAGGTCTGTCAAAACGACAAGATCATCGTCGATGTCCGCAACAATCTCGGAGGCATGGAGGCCGCTTTGCATTGGCATGGTCTGTGGCAGAAGGGCTCTCAGTACTACGACGGTGTGCCTTTCCTGACCCAATGTCCGATTCCCTCGGGAACCACGTTCAGGTAAACCTTTCATTCCTCACAACTTTTACTTCGTTCTTCGATCGCCATTCCGAATCAGCTTGTTTTATTGCGACTCGTCATCGTCATAGACCACAAAATTGTTGAAATTTTCAGGTATCAGTTCGTTGCAAGTAATCCGGGTACTCACTTCTACCACTCGCATTCCGGAGTACAAAAGGTTGACGGTCAGTACGGAAGTCTGATCATACGTCAATCGAAGAGCGTTGATCCTCACGGCGAGCTGTACGATATTGATAGTCCCACTCACGTGATCGTTCTCAGTGATTGGTCGCATGAGATGTCGATCGAACTTCTCCCAGGACGCCGCATAAATAACTCTGGAAACAGACCAGAAAACGTTCTTATCAACGGAAAAGGACGTTGGACGGTAACTTGAGCCATGATTCGATCATTATCATCGAAATGTTATTCTCAAGTATTGAGACGATGATAAATATGTGACTGCTTTCTGCAGAATACAACCACAAAGCAGCCGACCTCCGTCCAGCTTGAATCGTTTGTGGTTCGACATGGGACGAAATATCGTTTCCGTATGATCAACTCCTTCAGCTCGAGTTGTCCCGCACAAATGACCATCGAGGGACATAATCTGACGCTAATCGCGCAGGATGGCGAACCCGTATCTCCAGTCGCCATAGACACGATAACATCTTACTCTGGTGAGTAACCAGTATCCATCGTATTTCATCGGATCCATAATTATCCCGAATGACCTACAATATACTACCGCACGGAATGTTGAAAATATTCGTGCTTATTCAGGGGAACGTGTAGACTTCGTCTTGTACGCAAATCAGACCCCAGGCGCCTACTGGATCCGTGTACGAGCTCTAGCATCGTGCATTGATAAAAATATCACTCAATTTGCGGTTCTCAAATACGCTGGAGGTTCAGCAATACCGAAAACCCAACAATCTGAGTATCAGAGGAAGTTTAAACCAGGAATAGTAAGTAAAGGGACTCTTTGTGGCCGACAGAACACATGTGAAGGCTAGACCGACACTACTTTTCTCTTTTTCCAAAGATCTACAATCACCCGGATGGCATGTGCGATGATCCACGGTCTGTGTGTGCAAGCCAACTGAGATCTATTAAGCCAGTACCAAACGAACTCTTCAAAATCGAACCCGACCATCGACTCATATTGCGTCACGAATTTTTCACTTACGAAAATTTAATCCCAGATGAACTTTTCAAACCTGGATCCTACAAACACTATCTTGGTGAGTTTAATGGTAATAGTATTCCTGTGAATTATTTTTAAAGAATGTCTCAATTATCAGGAGAATTTTTCTTCCTTCACCAGTGTTGGACGGCGGAGATTATGTCACCATGGTGGTCAATGGAATTTCGTTTATCTTTCCACCAGTACCACCGCTCTCTCAGAACTTAAGTTCCTCCAATGCTTGCAACCGAGACCGTTTACCCCAGCACTGCGGTATTCCCTGTACATGTACACATTCGTATGACATTAGAAAAGGTGCTATTGTAGAAGTTGTCGTATATAATGACAGTGAGTAAATTCGAGACTTAACTTTATTCTCTAGAGTCTAGACTGTGCATGAAAGTTTTATACATAATTTCATCGGTTGTTTTAGAGGGCCCGCCGTCCCATCCATTTCACCTTCACGGATATTTCTTTCATCTTTTCAAGATCGGGCTGTTTTCCGATAAAACTAATGATTCGATAAGTAACATTGATATGGCAATTCAAGAGCACGTAAAAACGCTGTCATCAGGAAAGTATAATCTACAGCCTGCAGGAAAGGATACCATTTTAGTTCCTGGACGGGGATACGTAATTTTTCGTTTCAAAGCTGACAATCCTGGTAAATAATGAGGCTTTTCAACAAATACAATTCCTCAGAACCTTCAATCTGTCTGAAACAGTTCTACGTGCAAATATATCTATGTATGCCAGTTGAGCTATCTTCGTGATTTTTTTCAGGCTGGTGGCTGTTTCATTGCCATACTCTGTACCATACCGTCACTGGGATGAGTGTAATCTTGCACGTCGGTGAACCGAGCGATCTGCCACCTATTCCTCCAAAGTTTCCGACCTGCCACAGCTACACTCCGGAAGTATTGTAATGAGAATAGGAAAAAAATATCTCCATAGTGAAATAAAATGTTATTACAGATCTTTATCTCAATAATACTGATATGGTTATTTAATTTCATTATTGAGTCCAAAAATGGTGATAAGATATGGGGCCGTTCAAATATTACGTCACGCGTTTTGGGATAGTGCGTGCACGGCGTTCCCTATAGTATAGGGCCTATACTACACTGTAGAATTTTGCGTGACGTAACATTTGAACGGCCCCTATATGAATATAATATATGATGTAATAAAATATTATGTAATATATTGTATATAAAATGATATAAAAGTAATATCTTGGACACAAGTTAATTGGCAGCTGCTTTGGAAACTCAACGCTAACTTCGACCTCATAACGAGGTCGAAGGCTGATAATCAAATCATAATCAGCAAGATAACATACAAATTATTCTTTCCTGCGTATGTTTCTTGGCCTGCTTTCTGTACGCGTTACAGTGATCCAAATTTGTATGAAAAAAAAAATTCTTATCTTTAAAAAAGAAAGAACCGATACGGTTGAAATCCTGAAGATGATTGCCATTTAATTAGATCACCCAAATCTTTACGAAGCTGTTTCTATGCTATTGATCGTCTTATCTTCCGATAATACGTGGAATTTTCTGAGCTGTATAGTCTCAAAACTCTCACAAAAATCTATTTTTACCAGTTGGACCCCAGTCGGCCAACGTTTAAAATTTTTGAGCGCTCCTAACGCAGTGAAACCGTGGCTTTATCAAATCAAAAGAGCTGCAATATAACGCATCAGAATTTCGTCGGACAGTGAAATTCATCATGCACCTGCGCTCGTTACCTTACCTGATACTCTGTTTGTTGCTGGTGGGATCTCCAGGTTCCGGTACGTGACATTAATAAATAAAAAGTACTACATGCATGTATATTTCTTAGGAAGTAAACGCTATCGAATTGACGTAGTTTGGGATTGTAAACGCTTCGGAGAACTTATATAAAAGATTTCTGAACCCCTAATCTCTTTTCGATTGACAAACATTGAATTTCACAGGCGTCAGGGAGACGACGGCGCAAGGTGAATACTTGTCGAATTCTGAGGAATGCACGCGAGCCTGCGAGAACGATGAAGAACCACGAAATTGTTACTATCATTTTACTTTGGAGTTCTACACAACAATGAACAGGTATGAGTGAGATGTGGCTAAATCTAGAACACCGCGAGCCTTCGACAAATCAGGAACTTCACGCGTCGCGTACATTATGTTTCTGGCACGCAATATGTCGAATTAATTAGGATTGCTGCTGTTGGCGAAGACATTTACTCGCAACTCGCACTTTTCCAGATAGTGAGACGCATGATGTTCGTGGATTCATTTTCAGAGCCTGCGACTTATGTAAGCCTAACAGCACGGATCAAATAGTAAACGTTCCTCAATGTCAATGCATCGAGGCCGATGGCTTCGAGCGAGGAATGTTGTCCATCAACAGGGTGCTGCCTGGACCGAGTATTCAGGTCTGTCAAAACGACAAGATCATCGTCGATGTCCGCAACAATCTTGGAGGCATGGAGGCCGCCTTGCATTGGCATGGTCTCTGGCAGGAGGGCTCTCAGTACTACGACGGTGTGCCTTTTCTAACCCAGTGTCCGATTCCATCGGGAACCACGTTCAGGTGAACCTGTTATTCCTTACAGATTCTACTTCGTTCTTCGATCGTTATTCCGAATCAGCTTGTTTTATCGCGACTCGACATCGTCAGGGACCACAAAATTGTCGAAATTTTCAGGTATCAGTTCGTTGCAAGTAATCCAGGTACTCACTTTTACCACTCACATTCTGGCGTACAAAAGGTTGACGGTCAGTACGGAAGCCTAATCGTCCGCCAATCGAAGAGCTCTGATCCCCATGGCGGGCTCTACGATATTGATAGTCCCACTCACGTGATCGTTCTTAGCGATTGGTCGCATGAGATGTCGATTGAAATAATGCCAGGACGCTTGAATAAGCCTGGACAATTACCAGAAAATGTTCTCATTAACGGAAAAGGACGTTGGACGGTAACTTGAGTCATAAGCTGAACAATTCAATGTCATTCCCAAGTATTAAGACGGTAAAACGTATACCTATGCGATTTATTCTGGCAGAATACGATCACAAACCAACCGACTTCTGTGCAGCTTGAATTGTTCGTGGTTCAACCTGGAAAGAGATGCCGTTTTCGTATGATAAACTCCTTCAGTACAGCTTGTCAGGTTCAAATGTCCATCGAGGGACATAATCTTACGCTGATCGCGCAAGATGGACATCCTGTATCTGAAATCGTTATAGACACGATATTCTCTTCCTCGGGCAAGTAACTCAACATTTCTCGTATTCTATAGAATCTATAAGTGAGGAGTATCGGAATGAAACGCTATAATCCCTGGCGAAAATGAGATGTACTCTCTCAATTTAGAGAGTACAGGAAACGTGAGAAGGCGTGTAGGAAATGTAAATTGAAACAAATTCACACTCCGGTCACACTTCTTTGTTTCAATTCACATTTGCTTCGATATTTTGTGCATCTCATTTTCGCCAGAGATTCGATTTCTTCAAATATTTCGGCAAACAACAGAAGAAACTCTGACACGATTGTTTTTACACAACGCCATAAAAGGGAGTGTTCCGAATTTCTTTCATCACTCCTCAATAATTATTCCGACTTATTTTCACAATATAATTCACGCTCATCTAGGGGAACGTGTGGACTTTATCTTGAACGTAAATCAGACCGTAGGTGCCTACTGGATCCGTGTACAAGCATCGTGCGATGATAAAAATATCACTCAATTCGCCATTCTCCGGTACGCCGGAGGTCCAGCAATACCGAAGACTCAACAATCTGAGTATGAGAAAAACTTCAAACCAAAAATAGTTAAGTGAAGACACTCTGAGTGGATGACAGAATTGACGTGAAAGACTCAATCTGACACTGCTATCTATTTTTACAGATGTACAATGACCCAATAGTAGACTGCGATGATCCACGATCTGAGTCCGTGTGTGCAAGCCACCTGAGATCTCTGAATCCAGTACCGAACGAAATCTTCAAAGTCGAACCTGACCATCGGCTCATATTGCCTTACGACTCTTTCTCGTACTCAATTCCAGAACTCTTCAAGCCTGGATCCTACCCTCGCTTTCTAGGCAAATTTGTTGATCATATTTTGATGGCTCTAATTAGCCCCATGTACTGTAAGAAACTATGGTGGAAAATTGCCCTATTTATTAAAATCTATTTCCTCTCGTGTCGCTAGTGATGTCCGACGAGGATCACATCGATATGCTGGTCGATGGAATCGCGTTTATAATGCCACCAGAACCCCCACTCTCTCAGAACTTGAGTTCCTCCGAAACTTGCAACCGCAACCGTTTACCTCAGAATTGCGGTACTCCCTGTTCATGTACACACACTCATGACATTAGTAAAGGAGCCATTGTTGAGGTTATCGTGTATAACCAGCGTGAGTAAAATCAAGGTACCTAAGTAGAAAACAGTGGTGCATCGTACTTTATAATGAAAATCATGCACACTTTCATAAGAACCTACGGAAAAAAGACGATGCACCACTGTTTTCGGTGGGGGCCAACCTTAACTCGTATATTCAGAATATGCGCATGAAAGGCATATACATAATTTTATTCGCAGTTATGGCGAACCCGCATGTGACCCATCCGTTCCACCTCCACGGGTACTCTTTCTATCTTTTCAAGATGGGGCAATTCTCTAATAAAACTAGTGATTCGATAAACACCATTGACAAGGTGATTCGAGAACATGTGAGAACGCTATCATCAGGAGAGTACGACCTGCAACCGGCAGGAAAGGATACCATTGTAATGTCTGGTCGGAACTACGTAATTTTTCGCTTTAAAGCTGACAATCCTGGTAAGTAATCAGAATGTTCATCGAATCAAATATTTCTTCGAATCTGAAATTCTTTTTGCATCTAAATTCCGGAAGGTAGATAAGCAATATTCTCAATCTCTTTCAGGCTGGTGGCTGCTTCATTGCCATTACCTGTATCATACCGTTACTGGAATGGGCGTCATCTTGCACGTTGGCGAACAGAACGATCTCCCACCTGTTCCGCCGATGTTTCCAACCTGCCACAGCTATACTCCCGATATAAATGTGTGAATGGAAATGGGCAAATGAAATTTCCGCAGTCAGGATAAATTCTGATGACAGATTAGATCTCTGTTACAATAATCATGCACGCGCTTCAATTTAACTTGGCCAGGCGATATTTTTAGGATAGATTATTGATCAAAAGATCTAAGTTAACTAATTACACAACCTTTATGTGACTAACGTGAGACAGGGCCAAATAAAAACTGTACAGTGCACGTGGTGACGCAGATTCTGACTATAGGCCTAAATCCTTGATATAGCTCTATAAAACTGCACCACCTGCTTATTTGATACCTGGAACAAAGAGTCACAAGGAAAGGAAAGTGGAAATTATCTGGAAAGTTATTTCGGCTGAATCGATACAATATTACTTATCGTCAAAGTTATGTACGCAAAATAATTATCTGCAACAACGCTATTACAAATAAATCTCTTTATCTGCTTCCTTGTCATAATCTTAGCAAGTTCGGGATATTTTTATTTCCAACTAAACTCCTGCAACAGTCTCATCTCGTTAACGCAGCCTCCGTGCGAACGCTTTGACTCCTTGAGGGCCACTGTCCCCACGGAAGGTGCCTCCACTCAATGTCGAGGTCACTGTTCGTCATGTGGATCCAGCGGGGTCTCAAATGATTTCGCTATCCCACGGTCGAAAAAATATAAAAATGATATATGCATCGAAATATAACTTTGTAAAGAAGGTATCAACTGCCAAAAAAATCACGCTAATGGGAAAGTATCAACTGCCAGCTTCTTTAGTTAGTTCCGATCGCGTGAGTTGACAATTTGCATCAGAAAATGAATGTCATCGTACTTATAGTAGAGAAAAGAATGTGGTTCGTGACTGAATTTCATATATTATCATGTATGTCCATTTTTCTTTCGATGAGCTATATAAACTGAATTTTTGAATCAAATCAGCCTTTTCGAGATGATACTGGATGTATAATCCTGGACAAGAGCACTGCAATTTTTGTAGTCTAAGCACGTGAATGTGGAACGTGCGTGCGTCCTTGTGAATGGCACTCTACACTAATCTGAATACGTGTAAGGCATGTTGAGTGACCAACTAGAATCGGTGAATGAGGCGCCCATTAATCAATCTGTATGATTGAAATTGACATCGGTCATATGCCAGCTTGTGTTTTTAAACATTCTACAATTTTCTCATCTGACTTGAATGCACAACCGATTAACACAACGAACTTGGCAATCCTTCTTCGGAAATGTCCGGTAGGCTTAAAAGATTGCAATCAAAGATTCAATCTAGTTGTGTGGACTCAGGGAGTATTTTCATCCTTTAATTGAGTTTAATGCACGGTGACGAGCGATGTATATAGGTATATCTGCAAATGCGCAAGTTGTAATTCTTGTCCAGGAATTCCAAATGCCCGATTACAGGATTGAGATATATTATACTATAGATCAATGAATAACGGTGAGATAAGGAACTCTAATCATTTCTCATTGATTAGGAGGCTCGGTTGAATTCGAGCCTCTATAGTCAGGCACACATTGCTATTTCAAATGATCGCAAACACCTATACCATCTTGATTGGCCGTTCCAGTGAGCTTAGTTACGGATTAGCATCGCAATAACTCAAAGATACATCGATAGATAAAAATTGTCCGCCGAAAGAGAGTTTCGCAATATCGCGATTCGAAATGCAAATTTATATGGCAAAAGCCTGAATTGGTGACGTTCGATTAAGCGATGGAAGAACTCTATGCAGGGGGGGTCGGCGAGATTATCACTTTCCTTTCAGCAGCAGTGTCAGTACAGTGTAAGCAGCAGTAAAAACAATGAAGTGATGGAACTCAGGCCCGGGGACGTGTGGGATCAAAGGTGGATTGATTGAACTGATTGTTATCAAAATTTTTGATCGATCCCCAACCTTGACCACACGTGATAAAAGGGGATTGGTGAACCCGTGGTAGTATACATAATCCACTATACTTGAATAGATATATTCCAGCGATAACGTTTGTTTCCCAGTGGTCAGTGATCTTCAGTTTGTGTTCGATTGAGCTTGACGTACCTCGTCCAACAAATATGGAACTGTCAAAAATAACGACGCAATTAATTGCCACGATTGCAGGTGAGAGGGTGTTAAATAAATAATAGTGCATTACGTTAGCATTAGAATTACGTTCTTCGGTCATTAATTCCTTACATCAGATAGCCAACCATCTTAATCTGTGCATCTTTCAGCGACATTATCGGTGACATGTTCGGGATATCATTTTGGATGGTCCTCCCCGTCTCTGCCCAAACTTCTGGCCGATGATTCCGACATTTCCATTTCGTCCGATGAAAGTTCTTGGATTGCCAGTTTTTACACATTTGGATGCGCGTTTGGTCCATTCATCGGCGCTGTAATGGTCGACAGATGTGGCAGAAAATGGTCTCTTCTTGCGACAGTAATTCCTTACCTCGCCTCCTGCATCCTCATCGGTGTAGGACAAGGTTACTGGTGGTTCGTGATTGCAAGGTACAAATCCCTCCTGAACCAGTATTTGACATTCATCAACTCGGCCAGGCTCGAGCTGCCTGATATTACCCTTCATTGAATACGATTTTATTCACCCTCAAGATTCGTTGCTGGTCTCGGTTCTGGAATGACGTTTGCAGTCGTGCCCATGTATCTGGGGGAGATTGCGGACGATAAGATTCGAGGAGCTTTAGGTGTCTCGGTCGGTATGATGCTGAATACTGGTATCTTGCTGGCTTATTGTGTTGGGCCATGGGTGAGCCGTGTAGCTTTCGCTGCTTTCGGAGGAGCCATACCTGTCCTCTTCGGGCTGTTCTTCGTCTGGATGCCAGAGTCACCCTACTTTTTGTTGATGAAACAGAAGCCAGATCGCGCTGAAAAAAGTTTGTTGTGGCTTAGAGGAACAAGCCAGGTAACCGAGGAACTGAAAAATATTCAAATAAATGTAGAATTTGACAGGCAAAATGCTGGAACCATACAGGAGCTGGTAATGGTACCCGGAAACCGTAAGGTACGCATGATTTCTGCTCTATAAGCGAAACAAACACGAAAAAGTCCTCTATTCAACATTTCCAAGTTCGAGTTCGAAGCCACCGTTAATCCTGTCCGAAATTAATTTGAACAGGCTCTGATTATCGTCCTCGGACTGGTAGCAGTTCAACAGTTCAGTGGTGTGGGGGCAGTTCTTGCCTACAGTAGTCAGATCTTCGAGGCGTCTGGCTCCTCGCTGGATTCGAGCATTTCCGTCATTATAGTGGGGGTAGTTCAACTTATTAGTGGAGTGGTGACTGTCTTCACCGTAGATTTGGCCGGGCGTCGACCATTGATGCTTCTTTCTACCTGCGGTGCGATCGTATTTCTCACAGGTGATAAGCCAATTTCTTACCATACAGACGTATAGGTACTTTTTTTTAAACTTTATATCATGTTTTTTTGAATCTTATCATGTACGCGTGTTTACGTAGATTTGAGTATTAGCGACATGCTTACTCAGCGCGTTATGTAATCGCTAAATAACAATACAATAGGTTATCAGTTCGATAAATAATTGCTTTCATACAGAAGCCGGTCGACCATTAATATAGGTACGATTACATGCTTTTCACTGGATAATTGTGCGAATTGATACTTGTGTATGAGAAGTGATATACATATCCTTTTACCCCCATGGGTCGCTTAAGTGAATAACCACCTGATTCGATTTTATTTGCAGGAGAGGCTTTATACTTCCAGTTGCAAGCCCTCGATATTGATGTCAGTGCAATTTCGTGGCTACCTGTGACTGCTATTGTCGGCTACATCATTTCCTATGCGATTGGTCTGGGATGTCTTCCGTACGTTGTACTCTCGGAGATATTTCCTTTCAACGTAAAGGCCTTGGCCTCGATGGCTTCTGCCGTTGCCGGTGCCATAAGTGGAATGGCTGTTACAAAACTTTATCAAGTTGTAGCTGACGCGTATGGTATCCATGTTTCATTCTGGGGATTCACGGGTCTCACCGTATTTTCGATCATATTCATTTACTTCATTCTACCTGAGACTAAGCAAAGATCATTACGGAGCATTCAGGACGAACTTCATAAGACTACCGAGTCCACTAGGGAGTTGGAGAAATCACAGGCTGCTTGACCGCCACTTTGTGCACGTGATGATACTGAATAAGTAGTAGAAATTAACCGAGTTTTATACTTCGGAGAATATTAAATGATGCAATGGGCAAGTTTGCAGTTTTTGTCATATCCACATCGTGCCGATGCTAAATTTAACATCGAACGGGATGAATTTCTATCAGATTTCACCGTTGTTAGATTTGACACCCTATTTTAAAGAGTATAAATTACAATTCTGTATATGTCTCGAAGAATAATTTATTTTCTGTATATGTATTGAAAAATAATTCATAATTTTAGGAAATTAATGTGATGTCCCGAATGTGAAAAACCTATACTCAATACGTGAAGACGATATGCTTTGTGGGAATTTCTCATGATGGCATACTGAAGTTGATAGGCATATCTCTGTATAGAAATATCGCTTCTGAAGTGGCAATTGAAATAATTATCTATAGATTCCACGACATCGCTTTTTTTACTTCCAAGTATCGTTGATTAATACTTCTTCTAATCACCTCAATGAAATTGTTAATTTCAATCTATACGAATAGAGGATAGATGTGTCACAATAAATAAACGTAATTTATGTAATTATTTAGCAACTGTTCATTTCCAACCCTCGACGCAACAAATGGGTGTTAAGGTGAAGTGAAACGTTTGTCAAAGCCTCGGAGACTAGAATCGTCAATTCTGGCGGAACTATTCAATCAATCGGAATGAAACTTTGGGGGATTATACATTGATGAAATATCGACAGACGAATCTGGAAATCCATATGACTTGCACGATTGCAAATATTTGTGTGCTGTCGTATCGAGAAACTATGAATGACCCGTGGATGGACATTCTCTTTCGCCTGGAGGACATTTTTAGCAATGATATAATAGCGACGCTTCGAAGTCACTTTTAGGCTGTGTTGAAACTTATGGGAACGGGAATTTCAGCTGAAAGAGCCATGAATACGAGACTGTCTTTGAAATTTTCCAAACAGCGATGCGAGGCCATATTCACGAGCTTGTAATACAAATGAGAAATAACTCTGCCAATACAATGGGCACTATACTGCTGCCTATTGATAGTAACATAATAGAAATACGTGACAATCATTCTTTGGGCACCTACCTACTTCTCGTATAAGTCTCGAGTTGATCGCAATTGACATATTGTGTGCATCAGACCCCAGGACATCAGCGGATGATCTTTCAATTATTGTCTTACAATTGAACAAATATGTACAACTCTGAGATCAAAATGTTATTTCATTCAGGTTCAGTATCTGATCCCTGATAAGTGTTTACTCGATGTACCTGTTATGCTGAAAAAATAAAAGATAATAGCCAGTATTCAGAACGTCAGGTTATCGCAATGTCTGCAATTCTAAACTCGCCACACATACAGTCCTATGCGTAGCTTAGTACAGGCACTTGGCTAATCAGAATCTCACATTTATACCTCACACATGCGTGTCGAGATTGGCTCGCTGTCTTTATACGTATAATTCGATGGACAATATACAATATGAATAGGCTTACTCGGGGCAATTTTAACAGATTAGGTAAAATCCTTCGATAAAAAAATAACCTTTCCATGCTGCTGTTTCTCCCACTCGACTTACTTGCTCGTTACATACATAAGGCCGACTCCTCCTCAGTATAAAAGTAGTATAAGATTTGTCTGATAGGGCAAGCATACTTTCGCCGGAATTAATAAATGGCAGATATCAAGCCAGAATTGTTGTCGACAGTGTAAATTATTATTATCGTAGATTTTCAAGAATAAGAAAGATTACAGACCCTCGGCAGCGGACCTTCAGATAAGCTCACATGCTTTAGCAGACAAGTCTGTTCTTCGACATTCTGCAGTTAGATACAGTTTTTGTTCGAGTTTTTGGTGTGTATATCATACAACAAATATGGCAAAGTTGCAAATGACGACGCAAATAATCGCTGGATTCGCAGGTGAGATATCCAGAGCTTCGTTGCACAGAAGGAACAAATTGTTCTACAACACCAGATCTTCGTCAATTCGTTCCATGCATCAGGTATCAAACAAATTTCCCATATCTTCTAGCAACTATGTCCCTGGCGGGTGCAGGCTTCGGTTTTGGATGGCCCTCACCGTCTTTGCCAAAACTTTTGGGCGAAGACGCTGACATTTACATGACCTCAGATGAAGCTTCCTGGGTCGTCAGTACTTTCACAATTGGAAGTGCGATTGGTGCGATTGTCGGAGGCACAGCAGCTGACAGATGTGGAAGAAAGTGGCTGCTTTTGTCTACGATAATTCCTCACATCATCTCCTGTATTCTCATCGGTTTCGCACAAAATGTTTGGTGGTATTTAGTCGGAAGGTATGCTCATGCTCGAGACGTTCGAATTTTATTCGTTGTTAAATTATATAATATATTGAGATGCCTCTTTTTGGAACTGGTCAGACTACCTTTCACCTCGTTCTAAACACACGTGTTTCGTTTTTGCACTGCTCATTTGACTTTCAGAGGACATTCAACTTTAACGGCCTGCTAATTCGGGCAATTGATTTTTGGTTCCCTTCTCCTACTTATATTCACACTTCGAATAGCATGCCATCTTTGGCGCTTTCATTTGCAGGAAATTATTTTTGCACCACGGCCAAAAACTCCTTGCGCATACACTTTCAACTCAGAGGATTGACATTTTTCTTCAATGCACATACTACCATGATCTAAATTTTGATGCGAGGAATTTTTGATTGGACTTTTTTTTTAGTAATTTAAAAAATGAAAAGATCGGTTTTATCAAAATTTCATCGAATTCGACCCTTAATAGGAGTGTTATGTGGTAAATGTGCCGAAATTTTAGAAACGTGAAGGTTGAACAGATCGAAAATTTCAACTCTTCACGTAAAATATATTTTGATCGAATATTAGAGTCACCTTCTTCATTGTCGATTAGAAATACGACAGACAAAAATTTCTGTTATCCCTGTACTAAAGTATAAAATCATAAATATTAATTCATAGGTCAATAAAACAAGACGAGACGGAATTTAATTACAGCCTAATGATATAATCCTACTGATACACTGAGGAAAAAATATAATTGAATTTACGAAATCTGCTTTACAATACGGTGAATTAAATATTCAATTAGAACAAATACATTTCAATCGATGTGATTGAATGTCATATGAAATTAACCGATTTTCAGTCACACCGATTGAAATTTATTTGTCCCAACAGAATATTTAATTCGCCGTATTGTAAAGCAGATTTCGTAAATTCAATTATATTTTTTTCTCAGTGTAGAGTAAATAAAAAATGACGTTTATATAAAGACTAAGCTCTACGAAATCTTATCTTGTTTTGAGAAAAATACAAATTTGTCAACCTGAAGAATCAAATTCAATCAATACTTGAGTAGAGATTCTTCATTTTTCAACCAGTCTGTCCCATCTACTACCACGGAATTTCAGAAATTGGGATTCGAGACAACAACAAAAATATTTAACATCGTAAAGTTTGCAAGTTCTTTGCACCGTCTTGGTTTTTTTGTTCCTTTGTAAATCATTAGTACGGAGTGCCAATCACATCCATATCCAATTTTGGAATAGTTTAACTGACGTTGTCCCACAACATAGTGGCATGGTCATTCATCTCCTTCCTGATGCTTCGCGGATCGGTGTGTACTACGATATGATTGGCGACGCAAATAATCACTCTTGATACCATTTGTGACCCACTTACTACGCATTAGTACAGATTGGTCTATATTTAGAAGAGCACATGCATACGTACTACCCTCGTGTATTCAATGCGTCCGTGGTGCCAGCATTCATGTAGCCCTTCATGTTTATGATCACTGATCAGTTACTTACGCGGAGATTTTAAACAATTTATCAAATCAAAGCAATGGCAGTTTTTTATGTTTTTTTATTTCAAGTCTTCGCAGATACTACTGACATGATTTTCTTCATCTTGAAGGACCATTTCTGGGATTGGTACTGGTATGGGGTACGCAGTTGTGCCCATGTATGCAGGGGAAATAGCGGACGACCGGATCCGAGGTGCTATAAGTGGCATGCTCGATCCTGTGGTGAACATCTCAGTTGTGATAACTTATTGTTTCGGTCCATGGGTTAGCCTTCGGGCCCTCAGTATCGTGGGTGGAATCTTGCCACTCATATTCGGACTGATGTTCATCTGGATGCCAGAGTCACCCTACTACTTGATAATGAAAAGAAGACCAGATCAAGCAGAAAAAAATTTATCCTGGCTCAGACGAAGGAGTGATGTAAGCGAAGAACTGAAAATGATTCAAGAGAATATAGAGTCCGAGCGAAAAAACGCCGGCACAATTAGGGATCTAGTAATGATACCCGGAAATCGCAAGGTGTGTAAAAATGAATTCTAATTCCTGCGTCATCCACCTTCACTTCAAGCCTTCCATTAAGTTATTCGAAATACATGAAGCACACGTCTTCAGAATATCATCTAACGTTAATAATTTACGCATCCAGGCACTGGTTATCGTCCTTGGATTGATAACAGCTCAACAAGCTAGCGGCTTATCCGCAGTCGTTTCCTACAGTACCTTGATCTTTGACGCTGCTGGAACCTCGCTGGATTCAAGCATTTCCGTCATCATATTTGGAGTGCTTCAAACCCTAGCCGGAGTGTTAATCGTCTTCATAGTAGACTTGGCTGGACGAAGAATATTGCTGTTATTTTCCACGATTGGTTCAACCCTCTGCCTTATAGGTGAGATACTTGATTATTGCTGCAATTCGTTTGATTCTTAGCGCTCTTATAGTATTTTGAGTAGTATAATATGATACATAGATAAGTAACGAAATTCGTCTTTATCCACAGGATTGGCTTTATATTTCCAACTCCAAGCCATCGGGATTGACGTCAGTTCGATCTTCTGGCTCCCAGTGACTGCCATGTTCAGTTTCGTGGTAGTTTGCACAATTGGTTTGGGCGCTCTTCCGTATGTTGTACTTTCGGAGATATTTCCATGCAATGTGAAAGGCTTGGCCATGATAGCAACCAACATGACAGGCGCTGTATTATCAGTGGTTGTCACTAAGGTTTACCAAATTGTTGCTGATTCCCACGGGATTCATGCCTCCCTCTGGGTATTTGTAGGATTATCCGTGTTTTCGGTCATTTTTATTTACTTCATGCTGCCAGAGACTAAGCAGAGATCATTGCAGGACATCCAGGACGAACTTCACAAGACTTCCGAGTCCAAAATGACGCTAAACAAATTTCACTCATAAATATAACTGTATGTTAGCTGTAACCAATCTATCGCAAGTGCTTTGCCATCCCTCGTCTTTGTTCTTCAAGTGGTTCACATCGAGTTTATCGCGTAAAAAAATGTGTTGCATAGATAAACAAATTGCTCAACACTTTGAAAATGAAGATAATGTCCTGTGTTCAGAACATTCCAAATCCGATGGGGATAAGCATCCGTCTTTTTATCAGCGAAGTGATAATAAAGAAAAATATCTGTATTATGGTACAATAATTCCTGTCAGCTATTCAAACATGTGAACACTCCAATCACATCAACACGCACATAAACCGCTGATATACGTCAAGATCCATGTATAGTTTGAATTATATACAGTAAGCCATTACAAGCTTAGTATAATTACACATATGCCGAGCGATGCAGATTTCTAAAGATTAGTTACACAGGTGTGATAAATATAATGACCTTGAAGATATCTGTATCGACCAAAATTTTATCTTTGGAAAGCCATAACTGCCGTGCTTTTTATTGTACAGACTTCGGTCAGGGCTCATTTTCTTCCTTTTGAATCTCTCCAGATGAGCAATTTGTATTTTTTTTTTTTTTCTGCTAAACTTGAGGCGATACGGGGAAAAGGATTTTTTGAGATGCCATAACTGCCCCATTTTTTATGGTACAAAATTGACTCGGGCGTTATTTTGTTCGAATTGAAATAATTCTCTAATAATTCTCAATTTTCTTTCAGTTCTGTTCCCCATTCAGGAGGAAGATTGAGAACAAATGATCATGCCGTGTGCGTGTGCGCGGCTGTCGGCAAAAGCATAAGTAGAATCCGGTGAGTGAGTCTGGCATTTGTTAATTCCAAGTTCGGTCTCGTGTTCAGTAACTTCTAAAACTCCTGAATACCAAGTTTTATCCGAAGCGAGTAACTTGACGTTTTCGTCTGTCGTATCGTATACACGTACGCCACTTTAAATTTCCGATTGTTGAGTTTAGATTCATAATCAGCGAGCTCAAAAACCTCCGAGCACTAAGTTTCATATAAATCGAGTACACAGGCACAGTGCATCAAAGTTATTAAATAGTCAACCTCGGCAAATTTTCTCAAACTATGTAATTTTGGTACAATATGAGCGCTACTCAGTAGAATTATGATCTTTTTAAAATTACCCAACATTATTTTGGCGATGCGGCTGGAATTTCATGATTATTACTATTAACTAACTATTAAAACGAAGAGAATGACCCCCGGGCAAAGTCTGTACGATGAAATACATTCCAGTTATGACTTCCCAAAGATAAAATTTTTTCTGATGCAGATATCTTCAGGGTCATTAAATATATAAGTTATCTACACATATGCTTCTCCTACTTGACTTACCTTCTCACGTCATGTATAGAAAGCCAACTTCAGAATAGCGCCAACTAGTCAAGGTGGTATCTCATTCTTCTAATGATACCAACGGCTTTCAGTCTTCGCATCCTGTAGAATCAGATGTTCATTATCGGTAGTTGAATTGACTTTTATCCTACTATTCTCTGTGATAGAAGATTGAAATCCCGTGGTAGTGATCCTCTTAGTTGAATTTCATATGCCAATAAAGAAAGACATTTCTTTACTGTTATATTCAGTTTCTATTCAAGTGGTGTGTTTCGTACAAGAACAATGTCTAAGTCGAAAATCATCCCCCAAATAATCGCTGGACTTGCAGGTGAGAGATCTAGTGCCCAGCTGGTGTTCATATGTTACACAAAAGTGACGAACTATCTTTGTAAGATACGTGGGTATGTGAACATATGAAATGTACACGGAGAAAATATAGGAAGTACACGGCCAGTAAATCAGCTGGCTCATATGACGATGTATTTGATTAATAAAAAGATGTAGAGCGTACATATGTAATTTTTTGTTAATTTATACAACCGACATGTATGCGTAACAGTTTTAACCGGTTTTAAAATTAGTTCTTCGGCTATAAGCTATACCTTTCGTACATAAGGTAACAAGAAAACTTTTTCACATCTTCTAGCAACAACGTCTCTGGCGGGTGCAGGCTTTGGTTGGGGATGGCCATCGCCGACTCTGCCGAAACTATTGGCAGAAGATGCTGACATTTATTTGACATCGGGTGAAGTTTCCTGGATCGTTAGTGTTTTCGCTGTCGGATGTGCGATCGGTGTTATTATCGGGGCTACAGTTGTCGACAAATGTGGAAGGAAATGGCTGCTTCTTTCCACTATAATTCCTCATCTTATCGCATGTACTCTCATCGGTGTAGCACAGAACTTTTGGTGGTTTATCACCGGCAGGTATACCGTAATCTCATTAATGATCATTTAGCCTCAATTAAACACGCTTAACAAGCTCAATTTAATCTCTTTACAAGACGCCGTCATCACTTTAGAAGGTTGATACGAAAAATTGAAGCCGTAGTCGCCTTTATGATACGTCCAATGCCTGATTACAAATGTGGTATTAATTTATATGGAACTGATAATAAGGCACTCATCTTAGATCACGTCAACTTGAGAAGAATTTATTTAGGTATCACGCAATACAAACACATTTGCTTTGCATTTTCGACATGAACTGTACACGGAGAAAAGTATTTCGTGAAACTTTACCGAACTCAGTTCAGTAAACTGGGGACATAGGGACATTTATGTAAAGTTTCACTTACAGTTCAGTAAAGCGAAATTCAAGAAAACCTCATGCATAGAACGTGAAATTTTGATAAATTTAAAAGAATATCTACCGAACTAGAACTGTAATTAATACTGCACTTGGTTGTGGAAATTTTAATGCGCACAATTGTAGAATATAATGAACGTCAGGTAGAGATTACCGAACAGTTCAGTAAACCGCGGTTGAGGACATAGCAGAAAATTTAGCTCGATTTACATGAAACGAATGAATGAATGACTTACAGTCGATGAAACTTTACCGAACAGTTCGGTAAAACGTCAACTCCTGTGCAGCAAAAAAAAGTAGAAAAATTTTGAGTAACGAAAATGTTAGGTTTTACTCGACGGTTGCCCACGTTTTACCGAACTGTTAGTTAACTTTTACAGGTATTGTACTCACACCATCCTACACATTCTGTCGGTGGCCGGTTACCCTTATTGTCGTGTTCACATCTTAACCTAATACTAGTACGCCTTTAGAACGAACCTATCACCTATGTGGAACGCATCGCAGTGGTCGTGTATACATTAAGTCTATACGCTCATAGTTTCCAACACTTATAGACTACGCAAACGCACGCCTATCGCTGATGTTTAGGAATTGGAACTCTCTTATATACTAACTGGAAGAAAGTTTAGCACTTGTGAGAAAGAAAAGGCGGCTGTGAGACATCTGGTGGCGAACTAGACTATTATGTCTAACCCTGCGTGACTACGGGAGTGGTGGGAGATGTTTCACGTCGTTCAGTTTACTGAACTGTCTAGTAAAATTTGAAGTGCCAGGAGGGAGAAGTTACATTATAGTGCTGTAAAGTTTCATATAGGGAGAATAAACTTTTCTCTGCCTATCGATGTGAAACTTTACCGAACTTTTGAGTACTTTTTCAATTCCTCAATAAGAATGATTCGTCAACGTTAGTCATTCTTTAACTAATCTTAAAGGAATAATTCACGTGAATCTATTAAAGTTTGCTACGATCTTCATATGAGAATTTTACTGTACATTATTAAAGTTTACCGAACTGTCATGTATTTTATAACGTTCAGTATGTCACTGATTACTACAAAAATGTGAAAAACTCACCAACTGGTCCCTATATCCCAACTTTGCTCAACAGTTCAGTAAAGTTTCACGAAATACTTTTCTCCGTGTATATATGCCTTGTTATCCACGGGGCACATGTCAGCTGAAAGTTCAATTCTAATATGGTCTTGCCTAGGTCTTTCAGGCCAAATCCATATAGGGCTGACAACTCGTAGCTTTTCGTTTTCATGATTAGTAACTTATGAAGAGATCCTGAAAATCTAGGAAATCGCAAGACTACGGCAACTTTTTTTTACATTCCTCAAGTCGTCACGAATACTGATACCATTTTCTATATCCCGAAGGATAATTTCTGGAATTGGTACTGGTATGGGGTATGCAGTTGTGCCTATGTATACAGGGGAAATTGCAAACGACCGGATCCGAGGTGCTGTGAGTGGCATGCTTGATCCCGTAGTGAACGTGGCAGTTGTGATAACTTATAGCATTGGCCCATGGGTTAGCATTCAGGCTCTCGCCATAGTGGGTGGAATCTTGCCACTGATATTCGGGCTGATATTCATATGGATGCCAGAGACACCCTACTTCTTGATAATGAAAGAGAAACCGGATCAAGCCGAAAAAAGTTTATCCTGGCTCAGAGGAACGAGTGACGTAAGCGAGGAACTCAAAATGATTCAAGAGAGTGTTGAGTCGGAGCGAAAAAATGCCGGGACATTTAAAGATCTGATAATGATTCCGGGAAATCGTAAGGTATGTATGATTCTCGTCCCTCACTCCTATCATCAATTTTTTTCCTATGTCTTCGATATACCCGATTCATTTTCTCTCTGAAGTGCAAGTCGAATTCATTTTATGAAATCAGTTTCAACGGTCAGATGAAATGGTAACTGACGAATTGACCTGGTCAAATTCTAATCTTTACTAGTCATGGCGTATTCGGAATGAATGATGTAACCGTTCATGCAATGTCCTCAAACGTAATAATTGACTTTTTCAGGCGCTGATTATCATTGTTGGTTTGATGGTAGCTCAACAGCTTAGCGGCATATCAGCAGTCGTTGCCTATAGTAGCCTGATTTTCGAGGCTTCTGGATCCTCGCTGGATTCAAGCATTTCCGTCATCATTTTTGGAATAGTCCAAACCCTAGCCGGTGTACTGACTGTCTTCATGGTAGACTTGGCTGGGCGAAGAATATTGCTGTTACTTTCGACCTTCGGGACGATCCTCTTTCTCGTAGGTGAGGTATCAATTATTCATCTTCAGCTCGCTCTAAAGGTACAAAAAAAAACTTCACTTTTGTACAGCGACTTTTATGACCAGGCAGACTTATTGAGCTATGTGAACTTGGCCCCCCAATATTTGAGATTGGGGATATGGGTCCGTGAAACTGAAATCCCCACGAAGATCGACGGTCAGACGCGAAAAATGATAGAATTTTGTTTCATCGGAAAAATCGGTTTTTCGGTGTCATTTCTGATGCAGAATCGATTCTTACAGGTCCCGGGTCCTCAAAATCGATATTTGTCAAAATATCCAAGGTGAAATGCAGGAAATGACAAAAAGAAAGTGATCGCAGCGCAAACATGCGCAAACGAAACGCAAACGATCGCACAAAAAAAGGACCGGGAAATTCTAATTCTGGGGGGCTCGCCCAAAATTTTCTTCGTGATATAACTGAAGAAGGGTGAGGGTGTGAACGGAAGTAATCACGGCGCAAACATGCGCAAACGAAACGCAAACGATCGCAAAAAAATGACCGGGAAATTCTAATTTTGGGGGGCTAGCCCAAAATTTTTTTCGCGAAATAACTGAAGAACGGTGAGGGTGTTAACGAAAGTAATCACGGCGCAAACATGCGCAAACGAAACGCAAACGATCGCAAAAAAAATGACCGGGAAATTCTAATTTTGGGGGGCTAGCCCAAAATTTTCTTCGCAACATAACTGAAGAAGGGTAAGGGTGTGAACGAAAGTAATCGCGGCGCAAACATGCGCAAACGAAATGCAAACGATCGCCAAAAAAAAGGACCGGAAAATTTTTATTCTGGGGGCCAGCCCGAAATTTTCTTTCTGACATAACTGGAAAACGGCGAGGGCGCAAATGACAGTAATAGGGGCGCAAACGTGCGCAAACGATGCGCAAACGATGGTCAAAAAGAAAAAAAGAGATATTCAAAGTTGGGGTGCAGTGTGAATCTACCCCCCCCTAAATTTGATTTTCTCTTGACTCGAAAACTGAGGCGGCGCAAACGATAGCAAATTGTGCGCAAACGATGCGCAATCGTTTCCACCCGAAAAACTTCACAATATCAAATATTGGGGGGCCAAGTTCACATAACTGACGTCGTTGTTGCAACGAGTCATTACTTTCATTTCAGTGATTGGATTGCCTTTCTGCGATCCCATAATACGTCTGAGTGAAATTATACCTGCCTAAGTAACAGAATTCATCTTTCATCCACAGGGTTGGCTGTATATTACCAGCTGCAAGCGAATGGGATTGACGTCAGCTCCGTTTCCTGGCTCCCAGTGATCTTCATGGTCGGCTTTATACTGATTTGCACAATCGGCTTGGGGGCTCTTCCATACGTAGTACTTTCGGAAATATTCCCCTGCAACGTCAAGGCTTCGGCCACAATGATTGCTAATATAGCACCCTTTTTGGCCTCAGTAGCTGTCACCAAGGTCTATCAAGTTGTTGCTGACGCCTACGGGGTCCATGTTTCCTTCTGGGGTTTCGCAGGGTTATCCATATTTTCGGGAATTTTCATTTATTTTATGCTGCCAGAGACGAAGCAAAGATCATTGCAGGACATTCAGGACGAACTTCACAAAACTACTGAATCCAAAACTAGATTAGAAAAATTGTAGGCATATGAATTTCAGACTATTATCTATCTGTCTTTTCTATCCGGCTCATCTACAGATGGTTTCGGTTCAGTATTGTATAATGTTTTGTAAATAAATGTTGTGCATAGATTGAGAAAATGTCTGACACGTGTATGATCCAAATTTGGAAATGCAATGTCATGCATTTTATTTTATTCCCATAACTCCAAGATTCTGTTTTTCTACTCGGATCTTTATCCGATCAATGCTGGACAATACTGCAATATTGATCGACAAAGAAAAACAATTTTTGTTAAAAATACCAAACTTGACCTCAATATCAATCGAAAAATACTGAAGTTAGAACAAATTTGTTTGCTTTATGATAACTACAATAATTGGCATGAACAATTTTCGTAAACAACTCTGTAATCTTGGAGTGACATGATGTATACCATATCAGGTATGTATAAGAATACTAATACCGTAATAGTAATGAAAAAAATATGCTCCATGTGGTCCATCAGAAATTTCTTAAAATTCAGTATTCGTATGAAAGTTCAGTGTGACTGAAGAAGATGAGCATATCTACGGAGTTCTAATAGCAGAATA
Source organism: Tenthredo livida (assembly GCA_963992785.1). Classification (NCBI taxonomy): domain Eukaryota; kingdom Metazoa; phylum Arthropoda; class Insecta; order Hymenoptera; family Tenthredinidae; genus Tenthredo; species Tenthredo livida. The sequence continues at coordinate 12,248,841 of OZ023073.1, forward strand.
GTAGATAATATTTTACTGCCTCACCTGCATTTAGCAAATATTTATAATAATCAGGCCTGGATAGCATTATACGATTAAAATCCAGTTTATCACGCGTGCAGGTATCGCCAATATTTACTCACCTTATCATTCAGATTCAACAGGTTCGTCCGCCTGGACCTGAAGGATTCGGTGTCAGGATAAACGAACAGGTAGTATTTGGTGTTAAATTCGTTCAGTTTATTAGCATCGTACAAAATCGTTGCACAAGTGTTGTCGTTCGCCTAGTTCGTTCCCGAATCCCTGGCATCGACTTTGCTTGGTAGGGATCAGCCCCACCATATATAGCTATCGCTCTATTTAATACAATACATAATCTCTGCAAGACATGATAGCCATTCAATAACCCACATTCACTGATATTGCAAGATAATATTTGGTGAAATGTCCCAGTGCAGCGTGCATATCACGAAGATAACAAGCTCTGCGGAGTCTTGTGCAAAGTAAGTACATCGCAGAATGAAATATATGCATGTATGCTTGGTGGTCAGCAAGCCTCAGATCTGAGTGAACATTTCCTCTGCTGCCCACAGCGTCAGTACAGTATGAGCAGTGGTTTAAACAACTAAGTGATGGCTCTTGGTTTGCACTAGCATTCGTAATGTACACGGACTATAAAGTGCAATGACGATGAAACGATGATAATAATATTCGTATCAAAAGTTCAATCAATCCTTGTTCCAGTCCGTCTATGATAGAAAATATTTTCGGACGCAAACTGGTGATCCTCCTAACTATAGATCACTTATTCTATTGTCAGCCGAAAATTTTGTCTCTTGGTGATCAGTGATTTTCAATTCCTATACAAGTGTGCAGCAAAGATGGCAAAGTCGAAAATCACTACCCAATTAATAGCTGGGTTTGCAGGTGAGAGAAACTACAGTTCAAGTGTGGCATTAAATTGATAAATTATTTCAACTTCGGTTCATCGGTTCCCACATCAAGCATGATAAACAAATTCGTATCTTCTTTTTAGCCACTATGTCTCTGGCGGGTGCAGGTTTCGAATTTGGATGGCCCTCGCCTTCTTTGCCAAAACTTTTAGCCCCTGATTCCAGCATTCACGTAACACCAGATGAAGGTTCCTGGATCGTTAGTGTCTTCACGATCGGATGTGCATTTGGTTCATTTATCGGTGCTGCATTTGTAGACAGATGTGGCAGAAAGTGGCTGCTTCTTTCGACAGTGATTCCGCACCTGATAGCCAGTATTCTGATCGGTGCAGCGCAGAATGTCTGGTGGTTTATTTTCGCGAGGTACTTTTCATCTCCATGCATATGAATCTTAGAACGATTAGCCGACAATTAAAACTCTTGCTGAATTATGACCTGAAAGAAAATATGACGAAATTTCGTGTGGATTACAGGGGCATGTGAAATGTCATACATCTAGTAGAGACATATATAAAGCTATAGTCATCTGAAATGCGAAATCGAGATCGCATTTCTTAATATCGATGGGAAATGTGCGAAAATAATGCTGCTAACTTTACGAGACCATTTGCTTTATATCAATATACTAACTGAATGGATAAAACGATCCTGTCTGGTATGAAATGCAATTGTTATAGTAATGCCAATAGTGAACGAAAGAATACAGCTACAATTAAAAAAATGACTACAATAACGATACTATCCAGACAAGGCCCAGATGAAGCTATAGTGAAATGAATGAATTTGCAATCTGCACAATAAATGAGTTCATACATTAACGTGAAACAGTAACTGGGCATTTATTTCCACTGAAAAATTGCAATGGAAGACCGACGATTGATACCGACGTCAGTAATACGGTACTTAGTGGCGATTCATTGTCTTTTATCTCATAGAGATAAATCTGAATCACATGAGCTTGTTGAATATGCAGAAAAAATGTTAACCTTCGTGTGAAACTAGACGTCGAATTTTCAGGTCTTGAATTTCAATCATTTGGAACCGAACTTTTATCTCTTATAAAGCTACGCTGTCATGCGATTAGTATAATGATATGTCGAATTGATTGATTGAAAAAAATTATTCTGTTAATATGAGAAATATGTTTTAAAAAATATCTTGGTCCATTAGTTATTAGGCACGAATTTTCACGAGTAATACATTGGGACAAACGTTCGATATTGACATTTCGTGACGAATAGTCGTTCGTGGTACGACGTTACGAGATATGACTTAGCCACAGCTGATAGTAGAAACCGCGAACTATCACTGCTGCCGCTGAAATTGTGCATCAATGTCATGTCTAGAGCGAATAAGTGTGATGAATAATATTATGTACGTGTATATGTACATTCAAGTCAATTTTTTTCCCAACATGTGGCGAGGGTGATTATACTGCGTTATCGGAAGCACGTTGAAACCTCGCGAAATCAAGTGTGAATAATTTGAATGATTTTTTACATAGGCGCTGCATTTTCTCAAGTTGAATTAAAAATGAGGGTATATAGATAGATAGACTGTAAATTTTATCACAAGTATAATCGCACTTTGCATTTCCGTACGCACTCTTAGAATTTGTTAATATATTTGAATGAACTCATAGGGAATCAGGGAATCATTATGAATATTTCATAATGTATAGGTACTGTGCAATTGCAATATTTTTTTCAAACTTTCAGAATACCTACAGTACAATAAGCAATATTCGCACTAAAAATAACATAATGATTGCGGATGCGATCATTACATAACGCTGTTTCATCTCATTCTAGAGTCATCTTCTCCTAGACTGTGTTTCTTCTACCTAGACAAAGAAAAAGAAATAGCATTACGTGACACTGAGTAAATTCAGACCATTTTTTACTTTATTTTCATCAACTGCTAGGTAGCGCTTTATACAACTCTGCTTCACATACCATTCTCAAGAGCGTTTCAATCATATTACATAATCAGTTAGTCTATGCAACTTCGGTTCTATCTCTTTCTCGCATACTCAAGGCCTAATTCTTTGTGAGCAATAAAATTTTTTACAATGAAATAGGATTTTTCAATAAAAATACCGTCACCATTTTTTGGTGTGGAAGATTCCGCTGCTTACTTTCAATGATTAAATTCACTATCGATTAATATGCTTCGCGAGTACTAATGCAATTTTTTATATCCCAAAGGATAATAGCCGGGCTTGGAACTGGCATCGCGTTTGCAATCGTGCCCATGTATGCAGGTGAAATTGCGGACGACAGGATCAGAGGTGCCGTGAGTGGCATGCTCGATCCTGTGGTGAACATATCAGTTGTGATAACTTATTCTGTTGGCCCATGGGTTAGCCCTGAGGCTCTCGCCGGCGTGGGTGGAATCCTGCCCCTAATTTTCGGTTTGATGTTCATCTGGATGCCAGAATCACCCTACTTTTCGATAATTAATGATAAGCCAGATCAAGCTGAAAAAAGTTTGATGTGGCTCAGAGGCAGAAGTGATGTGACCGATGAACTCAGGATGATTCAAGAGAGTGTGGAATCTGGGAGGAACAATAGAGGGACAGTCAGGGAACTAGTAACGATACCAGGGAATTGCAAGGTTCGTAGGTTCAAGATTTTTCGCATATCCTCTATCGAGGATACTTTGAAATACGGATTATCTCTTCCAGGCACTGATTATCATAGTTGGATTGATGGCTGCTCAACAGTTCAGCGGTGTATCATCACTCGCCTACAGTAGCCTAATCTTCAGGGCGTCTGGATCATCGCTGGATTCGAGTATTTCCGTCATAATCGTTGGTGTCGTTCAAATTCTAGCCGGAGTATTAACCGTCTTCATAGTAGACTTGGTCGGTCGAAGACTATTGCTATTAGTTTCAACCTGTGGTTCGATCTTCTTTCTCGTAGGTGAGATATCGATTTTTCTACCCACTTTAAATCGTAAGGGCAATCAAAAGATGTCATACACACATATGCGATGCGACCCATTGAATACTTTATCATGTGCATCATAAAAGTAGGTTATCACAATAGTAGATGATAACGGCCAGTAGATTATTGCTGCGATTGCATGTCTGGTAGCGATCATCGATGATTAGAATGAGTACCGTGTATAGATGAGACTTATATAACATCATTTTCTCTTTATTCACAGGGGTGGCTCTATACTATCAACTGCAAGCTAATGGTACTGATGTAAGTTCGATTACCTGGCTTCCAGTGACTGCGATGATCGGATTCATCCTGATTTTCACAATCGGTTTGGGAACTCTGCCCTATGTTATACTCTCGGAGATATTTCCCTGCAACGTTAAAGCCTTAGCCACTATGGTTGCTAACATAACTGGATCCTTACTGGCAGTGCTTGTGACAAAACTCTACCAAATTATTGCCGATTCCTACGGGATTCATGCTTCTTTCTGGGGATTCGCAGGGGTTACAGTATTCTCAGCTATCTTCATCTTCTTCATGCTGCCCGAAACGAAGCAAAGATCATTGCAGGACATTCACGATGAACTTCACAAGATTACCGAGTCCAAAGTTGCGTTAGACAAATGTGAGGGTTGACCATGAGCCTATGTCATATACTTGATCTTATTAATTTCAAATAATGACTATAGAACAAAAAGTGGTAAAAATATTCAATTAATCAAGACTTATCGATGTCACGACGAATAATTTCAGAGGCAGTGTTAAACGAAATTAACACACATACAGAGCGATTCTGTGGATAATAAAGCGCCTAAAAGGTAGACAAACGGTAAACGCCTGCATTGAGCAGATCAAACATCGACGATTGGGTTTTATTTATTATCCTTTAGAAACGCAGTAGATATTCAATGTCTTTACCATTCAGTATATTTATTATATAAAAAAGAAACTAAAATGTAAATTAATTAAGTTCAGTATCTTTATACATAATAGACGATGAGCGTTTAATTAGATTATCATTTATTTTGAGGCGGAGTTGAGTAGTAACTAGCCAATAAGTTTACTAAACCGTGTACTGAGACATGTAGATAAATATTATGTAAGATATTTTTCCAAAAATATACACTTGTTACCCATTTCCATTGACAAATTACATTTCTTCAGTCTCCATCTTTTAACGATCAAAAAATTGACTGATTTCAATTTCTGGTATCAAACAAGGGTTGAACGAGTATTCTCGAAAACAGCCTGAGAAATATACAGCCACGAAACTCCCGCAGCATTATTCAATGAACGCAGATAGACATCTCGATTACTTCGATGCAGATATTCGATGGGCTGTAAATTGTCAATAAATAGCAGCATAGAAACGTAGGAAAAATTCTTATCACAGAATGCGAGGTCGAAGGTGATAGATCTGCAGTCATGTGAGCTGTGCTATTCGCGCGTCTGACGTCCGTACGCAAGATCCCTGATTGGAGTCTTCAGATAAAGTGCACCAAATCGGTGTGTGTCTGTATGTGTGTGTAAGTGCAGACTCTGTCAAATCGTGGGCGTAAGAAGACTGAGTTAAACCTTGAGCAGACTCACTATCACGTATTCTAATATACTATGATACTTGGGGGTCCGTGAGCCGCAAATCAGGATGAACATGTCCCACGTAGGCGGCAGTGTCAGTGTGGTGTGATCAGCGGTGGTTGAAACCGTTCATAATCATTCGTTACATACCTGGAGTCGACAAATTCTAATGTTGATGATGCAGTAATCGTTATTGACATATTAATAAATCCTCATCCTAAGATCCTGTTAACTAGATCACATATTTTACTGAAAAAGTTTTCTTCTCAGTGCTCAGCGATCTTTAGTTCCCATTCAAGTGTACCGTGTGTGTCTCGTACATAAAAGAAAATGGCAAAGTCTAAAATCACTACGCAACTAATTGCTGGACTCGCAGGTGAGAGATGCAGTGTCTATCTGGGGTTCGTGTGTTGCCCGAATGTTCGTCTATTCGTTTCGTACGATAGGTGATACACGAATTTTCCATATCTTTCAGCAACGATGTCTCTGGCGGGTGCAGGCTTCGATTTTGGATGGCCCTCACCGTCTCTGCCCAAACTTCTGGCAAAAGACTCTGACATACCCGTGACGTCGGATGAGGGTTCTTGGATCGTGAGTGTCTTCACGATAGGATGTGCATTTGGTTCACTTATCGGTGCTGGGCTGGTTGACAGATGGGGCAGAAGGTGGCTGCTTCTTTTCACAGTGATTCCTCACCTCATAGCCAGTATCCTAATCGGTGCTGCGCAGAATGTATGGTGGTTGATTTTTGCAAGGTATGTACTATTGCTCTTAGCATTTGAATTTTCGCACGTTCCTAGCGGAGTGCTTTTGCTGGATGATGACTGTCGCAGGAGTGACGTGTCCTTCTTTAAGCATGGGTTTCGATGTAAAAAAAGATTTAAAAAAAACTCTGCCAAACGAGCTCCTGAAAATCAAGTGCACAACCACAGCATTTGCAATAACGAGGTTCAAATTCCAATGAAGACATTTTTTGCAGATCGAATAAATATGTGAGCTGATTGTAGTCCGTGTAGAGTTTCAGAGTCCAATGCAACAGCAAAAAGCTTATTTGAATCTAACATCGACGTAGATTCTGCAATGTGGATCAGAATAGCAAAAAATACTGTTACGTCTCTAAAGCGGATGTTGATTTATATCTATGTATTCGAGTAAAGAAAGATCTTCGACATTACGATCCAAACTTCATAATCACAGGTAAAAAGATGATGATTCCAACGTTTGAAGCTCGAGAACTAAATGGCAAGAAGCGACGTCATTGTGGCATCTGGTTAATTTTATGAAAGAATTTGATATTTGAATGTTGATCTAATCTCAAATTATTATCTTTTTTTCTTTACTGTTACTGGAAAGTTGGTACTTTCTTTGAAACTGGAAGTAGTTTGAGATCATATGTAAGTGATGTCTGTGACTGAGAAAATCTTCCAGAATATCTTGAAGATAACTAATGAAAATTTTCTGTATCCCATAGGATAATTGCTGGGCTTGGGACTGGTATCTCGTTTGCAGTTGTGCCCATGTATGCGGGTGAAATTGCGGATGATAGGATCCGAGGCGCTGTTAGCAGCATGCTCGACCCTGTGGTGAACGTGTCAGTTGTGCTAGTTTATTGTATTGGCCCATGGGTGAGCCGTACAACTCTCGCTGGCGTTGGTGGCTTATTGCCACTGCTCTTCGGGCTGATTTTCTTCTGGATGCCAGAGACACCCTACTTTTTAATAATGAAGGAAAAACTATATGAAGCGGAGCAAAGTTTGATTTGGCTAAGAGGAAGCAGCGATGTAAGCGATGAACTGAGTATGATTCAAGAAAGTGTAGAATCTGGAAGAAAAAATACGGGAACAGTCAGGGAGCTGATAAATATACCAGGAAATCGCAAGGTTCGTATGATTTTTTCCTCTTTTTTACCATCACTTACTCATTATCAATATTTAACAATCGACTTATTCAGGCTTTGATTATCGTCGTTGGATTGATGGCAGCTCAACAGCTCAGCGGCATATCAGCAGTCGTTGCTTACAGCAGTTTGATATTCGGGGCATCTGGGTCTACGCTGGATTCAAGCATTTGTGTCATCGTCGTCGGAGTGGTCCAGATCCTTGCCGGAGTGTTGACCGTCTTCGTAGTAGACTTGGCAGGTCGAAGGCTATTGCTCTTAATTTCGACCTTCGGTTCAATCTTGTTCCTCGTAGGTGAGGCATCAATTATTCTATCTAATATCTGAAAGCGACGATTTATGCTATGATTGCATTAAGTTTTAACGATTCATGGTATGTAATACGAAACGTCTGTGAATAACCAAATTTCTTTTTCATCCACAGGAGTGGCTGTGTACTTTCAATTGCAAGTCATTGGTAGCGACGTCAGTTCGATCTCCTGGCTTCCAGTGACTGCGATGATCGGATTCATCCTGATTTTCACAATCGGCTTGGGAACTCTTCCATATGTTGTACTCTCAGAGATATTTCCATGCAACGTTAAGGCCTTAGCGACGATGGTTGTGAACATAGCTGGCTCTTTGTCATCAGTTGTTGTCACTAAACTTTACCAAGTTGTCGCTGACGCCTACGGAATCCATACTGCTTTTTGGGGATTCGCGTGTGTTACCGTATCTTCAGCCCTTTTCATCTACTTCATTTTACCCGAAACGAAGCAGAGATCGTTACAGGAAATCCAGGACGGACTTCACAAATCTATAAAATTCGGAATTGAGTTAAAAAAGTATGGCGCATAATCGAAGCTACAATATCTGTGTATTGGGGTGCGCTGTAGGTGGGTTCCCTTTCTTCTCCGATCGGTGCGGGGGCGATTATAATAGTGAGGAACAAAACGATAAACCCTGTTTCCGATTCCCAATCGGTATTTTAGCTATAATGTTCTTTTATCCGAAAGTGAAATTCTCGAGTAGATATTAAAATACATTACTTCGATAAATCAAGCATCACGATGAATATGTTGGTATTGTATTATATATTCAATAGATAGTCATCGTTGGTAGTAAAATTTTTTAGTACATAACACTCTGCACATATGTATATATACTCTGGATAAAACGCAAATGAGTGATTATAAATCAGATTAAAATTCACGATGACTTAAAATTAGTCATACACACTCCTTCCTTCGGTTTTCATTACCACCTAATCTCGAATCATTTCAATTCAACAATCTATGATCAACATTTTCGACAGTGGGAGTTATCTCGCTGTTGGGACTTGTTGGCATCAGTCCTAAACTAGATCCCCGCCTTACATAAGTCATAAAGATTCTGTGATTTCAACTGCGTTATTGAGTATAAAAAAATTTTCTCCAGATTTTTGTAAAGTTCTATGATCCTACATTACTTGTGTGATCTTCAATAATAATGGATAAATCAAGCATCATTACTCAAGTGATCGCCGCGATGATAGGTGAGAGGACCTCTTTATTCGGTGAAACGAAATATATTATCGAAGTGAAACGGTGAACTTTTGTCCTATATCTTATCGTTCTAATGAAACCTGGGCCTCAGCAACATTGGCTTCACTAAACGGAGGATTTCACAGCGGATGGGCATCGCCTTCCCTGGTCAAACTGCAGGCCGAAGACTCTGACCTTCCCATTACATCAGATCAGGGATCCTGGATTGCTAGTATCTTCGTTGCTGCATGTGCATTTGGTGCATTATTCACCGGTTTCACAGCCAATAGATGGGGTAGAAAAATGTCGCTTCTTTCAACAGCAATTCCGTACGCTGTCGCATGTATTCTCATTGCTGCCGCGCAGAATCATTGGTGGTTAATAATCGCAAGGTATGCATTACTCCTCGAAGTTCAATCACTTTGCACTGCGGTAATCCGTATCTTATCAGTTATCAGTAATACCTAATATAGAAAATATTTGAAGTGAAGCTTCAAAGTGCAGTTCCTGATTTTCTATCCTTAGATTTATTGCCGGTCTTGCTTTCGGCGGATCGACTACAGTTATACCGATGTATTTAGGGGAGATTGCCGGTGACAGGGTCCGGGGTGCTCTTGGAGTACTCGCCAATCAGATGCAATCCCTTGGTGTTTTACTAGCCTACTCTATCGGCCCATGGGTAAACCGCATAGCCCTAGCTGGAGTAGGATTATCTTTGCCAATTATATTCGCTGTACTTTTTATCTGGATGCCAGAGTCGCCTTACCTTCTAGTGATGAAAAAAAGAACCGCAGATGCGGAGAAAAGTTTGGTTTGGCTCAGAGGAACTAGCGATGTCGGAGAAGAACTGAGAAAGGTTGAAGAAAATCTTGGCAATGAACAGACCGGAACTTTCAAAGAGCTAATTATGATACCAGGAAATCGCAGGGTTTGTGAAATTATGACGATCCGAATGAAATTAGAGATCTGTATAAAAATTCAAGATATCGCATTGTAACTTTACTCACAATGTTTGTCAAATGGTCCAAATTATTTCCCATGTACAGGCCTTAGTGATCCTTACTGTACTGATGTTAGCACCACAATTGAGTGGTATAAACGCGATCCTCTCCTACACTGGTCTGATATTCGAGGCGTCTGGATCTAATCTAAGTTCAAGTATGTCTGTTATCATTATCGGAGTGGTTCAATTCGTGAGTGGAGGGCTGAGTGTATTCACAGTGGACTTAGTTGGACGAAGACCATTATTGATGTTGTCACTTTGCGGTTCAATCATATTTCTCACAGGTAGTACAGCGGTGGAAAAGTATCTTGACAATATCTGCAATTAGTGATTGAAAGGCAGAAAGACTGATGATGTTTTTCCATTTACAGCAGAGGCTCTGTATTTTCAGTTTCAAGCCATCGGAACTGACGTTAGTTCGATCTCCTGGCTTCCGATGACCGCGATAGTCGGTTATGTCATTTTTTACTCCATTGGTTTGGGATCTGTACCGTTCGTTATACTCTCTGAGATACTGCCATGGAACGTCAAGGCTCCAGCCATGATGTACGCCATTTTCATAATCGCGTTCAGTGGCATGGTCGTAACGAAACTTTATCAAATCATCGCCGATGCCTATGGGATTCATGTTTCTTTCTATGTATTCGCTGGCTGTTCTCTATTTCTTGCATTGATAATCTACTTTATATTACCCGAAACGAAGCAGAAGTCTTTCCGTGTTATCCAAGATGAATTGCGAGGCTCGACAGATTCTGAAATTGCGATATCGAAGGGTGACAAATTTTGATAAGATTTTTCGTTGTGTTTCACGCCTGGGCTGTAGGTTGAGTTTTGCATAATGCTGCGATTAACAGACGGCATACTTTGTTGAAGATATGTATCAGACCCTTGAAATACATTTTTTAATATGAACCACAGTAGCCTTATTTTTTGTAGTACACAGGTTACCACGTGCCAATACAATTCACGATTCGTCCGATCTTGTGAAGTATTATGGAAATGCCAAGTCTTATCCATAGTAACTCATCATGGCTATTTAATTGGCACCGTGTAATTCAATAATTAAATATGATTTCAGCTACCCCCACCCCCGTGTTTGAACTTAGAAATTATAGATTTAAACCAGTTCTTACCTCATCGCAAGTATTACGTAAACTTCTCACGCATATTTCGCACGAATTCATTTCATGATCGTCAAGGGAATCCAGATGATTATCTCATCTGATCTAACATTAGTTACATTATCAGGCGATATGATTACCGCGAATTTAGATGATTATCAAAATGTATTCGGTGTAAGAGGTGGACAATGAGTCTAGGCGTGGTTGAGAAATCGAGATAGGACGTAGCCATGTATAAATTTAATGATGACAACAGTTTGAAAAAAACGATAAAGCTTAGAGTAACACGACTGGCGCAGTAATGTGTTATCCGCGGATTAAACACATTACCGTCGATAATGTGGGATAATCACTCTTTGCAGATGGTTTTTTTCATCTATACCGAGATTGTCGCAATTTTCGTCAATAGATGCGATCTTAGACTTCGTCTATTCTGCATTTGCCAAACTCCAGATAAACATCTCAAACTGATTACGATTTCAGTTTTTTCAAGCTCTCGCTTATATAAGGCCTTATGGCCATGAGGGTAATCAACAAAGGTATAGGTAAATTATAAACTCAAGAATCGTGTGCTACGACAAAGAACGGAAATCCATGCAGAGATTATGATGGATAAAGTAATTAGGTAATTGATTATCATGTGATAGTCGACATTCACTTGAGTAATTCGTTAAACTCAATATCCGAGTTTTTATCTTTTCATGAGCAGCAGAATACTGGCAAAATATTCGTCTAACAGCTTTTTTAGATCATATGAGTAAGGCGTTAATCTTGCTAATCGATAAGCACGTCTATGCCTTGTGCTGAGAATTTGCATGCAAACCACTTCAACGGTAGTAGACCATGTGCCTATTATACTAACTATCTGATAATGGAAGCCTATGGCCAAATAATCAGTTCATCACTCACGATCAGACCTAAACGTTGATTAAATGTGTAATCATGACACGATTCATTATGCATTACCGGCTCCACGTAGAATTATATAATACTAAGAGAAAGAATATGTAAGAATTGCGCAAAAATCTGTAATTTGACCAGTTACCTAATTTTGTTTTTTGAAACTTCACGCAGCTATACTGAGTAGGTGATAATGAGTAACTTGCTGGAATATCATTCCATACATCACTGTGGAATAAATTATATCGATGGGTTGCATGATCCTCCATAGTAGTAACACGAAAACTATAAGTAGATTGATGCGTTTGATTCACTTAATAATTGTTTCAAGGATCATTTTTAATCAGTTCCCAGTATCAGGACGGGATCGCAAGAGTCAGTTGCTCACAGTCAAGTCTATAATAGGCACTGTACTTGTAATCTTTGAGTCTGTAAGAAATTTTTTCCCTTGAACTCAAGAGCTCCTGTCTTACATAAAGTGCAATTCAAGATAAGATCTGATATAATCAGTTGATAATCAGTTACTTGAGAATAATTTCAAGATAACTCGATTCCGCAGGACAACCAATTGCAACTAAGCTTCAAACTATATATCATCTAGGATAATAGACTGGTCTGGAAAGTCGTAATTTATTGTTAACTGCGGTAGCGTGCAACGCGTTTTGGAACTCTTTCTGACGCAGATTGGACCCTCGCTCAATAAGGTGAGATTCAAAATTTATCGCCAACTGCGGCTAAGTTTTTATTAGCTTAGCGGGAATTTTTGATTAACCTTCGGATCTAATAGTCAGGTTCGCTAATTTGCAAACATTCGATTCTTCCAAAATCGTTTTTAATCTGCCTCTATGAAAATCAAACAGTGTTCTGATCACCCCAATAATTTTAGACATAAGTCTGACTGATATTATCACTCACAATCACAAACGAACGGGATAAAGTGATGCGTTGATCTATTCTCGTAAGTAATTTTTCCCTTGTTATATCCAGGAAGCATGTTCCTTTCTTTGTAGAATTACCAGCAATCTCTGGCAGAGGTGATTCGTGGATTTCCGTGGCTCTATCGCGAGATCAGTAAACTCCAGACGTTGGCTGAACAATAATCATGCTGAAAGCAAAGCTCTTTCCTCAAATTTTGGCAGCTATATGTGGTAAAATCAAATTATTATCGTTTATTTATTCGTAATTGCATATTTGCATCGAGGGCATGTCTCTGTATTTTTACCCAGACAAACAGCTGGAGAAGTTGAAAAATACTAAACTCAATACTTTCACATTGCTTCTACTATTCCAGCCTATTGAGCATGTTTCCACTAATAAAGCATTTACGATAATGATAGTCCGAATTTTGATTTTTTGTGAACAGCCTCGCTGATCTTGATCAGTAACGGATATCACTTTGGGTGGTCATCTCCGTCATTGGCAAAGTTGCAGGCTGAAGACTCTGATATTTCGATAACATCGGACCAGGGATCTTGGATTGCTAGTTTTGTGCTAATCGGTAGCGTCTGTGGTTCGATCCTTGGTATTCCTTTGGTTGACAAATGTGGCAGAAAAACCACACTACTTATCATGGCAGCTCCCCAATTCATCGCGTGTCTACTTATTGCTTTTGCAAGAAGTTATCGGTGGTTATACCTAGCACGGTTAGTAATTTTAATTGAATTTGGTACTCATCGCTAGATTTACCTTGCGAAAAACAGAAACGTTAGGACTAGTGGCTTCTGCAACAGGTAACTCTACTGTGCGTTTCAGCGTGATACATCGTCATGAATCGTTATCTTAAGGAGTTAATATACATCTGCTTGATAAAAATGGTGATAACTAAATGAAACTTGCAGAATATATTTTTGAATATATATTCTATGGCCTCTCAAATTTTTAAATGGTTTCATTCAGCCATTTTTTAATAAATAATTTGCAAACTTTGAATGTTTTACACAGATTTTACACATGGTCAGCGAATGACTCGTCGGCCACATACGGTCGACTCTCCCAATAAAGCCGCTCAACGCGATTTTTCACTCTGCCATTTTTTTTTAAATTAACATAAATTCTCCAAAAAATGCGATATTTTGTCGTTTTTCACACTAAATCAGGGCAATAGTGGCGCACTTGTTGCCGTGTAGGCAGTGTTTTTTTTTTTCGCGAGTCGTCTTGATGGGGGTACAGCCACGTACAGCTGAGAGATTTCAGAAGGGGTTGTAGCTCAACACTACCAACCCTCTTTATGAATTTCCCCTCACACGCCAAGGTGATGATTCAGGGGCCGAAATGAAAACATAACTGCATGGAATTTTCAACTTTTTTCCACTAATTGACTTGAAATGTGCTATTTCCTAACAGCGTGCGCAAAATTCGATTTTCCAGTCATGTAAGCTACGGACGCAATTCCATTTGCTAGTTGGCGTTATCACAGAGTCGAGTTTTGCTTGAGTTCAATATTGTTGGCTGTTCACTATTGTATTCATTTTGTGGAAACTATTTTCTGTACTCTTTCTCCTTCTCCATCTATCCGTTTAATTATGATCTGATTATTGATCAACTATTCCATTGGTACCTATATAGGTTTATCGCCGGCGTTGGTATCGGGACCGTTTTCACAGGTATCCCCATGTACGTGGGTGAGATTGCTGAGGACAGAGTACGTGGAGGTTGTGGAATCCTGATAACCGTAATGCTGAACGCGGGCTGCCTGATACCATACTCAATTGGTCCTGGGTTAACAGGGTTACTCTCGCAGCAGTAGGGGCTGTGATTCCAATTCTATATGTCGTTACCTTTATTTGGGTACCTGAGTCTCCTTACTATTATGCCATCAGAAGTGTTCCATACAAGATGGAACAAAGCCTCACGTGGTTAAGAGGAACACCTGACATTAATGAAGAGATACGAAAAATCCAAAAGAACGTAACACTTACCCATAATAACAAAGGAACGAGGAACGAGGATGAGGAAATATGATTTTTATTTTTTTTAAGCAATCTGACTATGAAAGGACGGGCGGTTGATCAGAATCACCCTGTATGAAAAAATTTGGGCGTATGTATGTTGCTGCAGACTTGACCGAAGGCCCAATTCTGTACGCACAAGAATTGCTGTATAATATGAAACTCAGAATATTAAAAAACATTGAAATGCCCAATCAGAAATTGAGATCTTTTTCCATTTCTCGTCTCATTTGGTCCAAGTATTGGACTTCATTATATTGGAACTCGATCAGTTATCACATGCTGAATTAAAGATCCCTGTAGTACATTTATCGTTCGACATTGATTCACATCGATAGAAGATGACAATATACATATTACCATATTGAATCTTGATTGGTAAAATGTCTGAAAGTGTTAATATTCCTGATTCCACAATCCCATTTATTTGAATAAAATCAACATAATTCCACCATTCAATTAATTTTGAATAATTATCGTGGTTATTTCTACAAATTAAGAAATCATATTAAAATCTCACTTCTTCTTTCATTCAATATAATATGGTGCAGAAAAAAACAATCGAGTTGATGCAGGGACTCCCAAAAATGACATAAGATAAATGGTATGAATTATTATTCGTTGAATCTTTATCACCATTTGCACCATCGACATACATGGTGGAAAAGGTAGGTACCGGATGAAGATTATAGTTGGTTAATGCAATCAAGCTCTTCGTCGTCCACGTCGTACCTAGAGTATAGCTACCAAAAAGATTTCAACCTGAAATCATTATATTTCGGTGAACTACTAATCATTCGAAATTATCAATTTGCACTTTGAAGCTAATTTGGTCCATCTTTTCATGGTTACATATAAAGAGCTTCCTCAGTAATGTTCCAATTAATCTAGAACATATAATCATAACACTAGTGTCTACTTCTTTGGGAAGAAAATTTTTCAGAAATATTATAGTTTCCTTGAAAATCCGATCTAGAGCCCAATCTCCAATGCCTGGCTACTATTTTTGACAGTTCAAATTGATGACGTTTATTTGGAACGATTAGAAAGCTCTTATCAATACCCGAGTGAGTAGATGGCCTAACAAAAGCGTATCTAATCTTTGCGGAAAATTCTATATAAATAGTGTATGTAATATAAAATAATCTAGTGGTAGACTGTTCATCGATTCGTTCTTGTGAGTATTGAATTACCGCATAGGTACTGCTTATTTCTCATTCATTTTTACTTCACTTTTTTGGATTAGTCTCGAGCGTTAATCACGATTTATCTATTTGTTAATTTCGTAAATACATATTTATGTGTGAAACGTATATTATATCTATGTGGTCATTCTGCATCGCCATTGTGACCTGTTAGAAATCGTTAGTGAAAAGTGAAAAGTTTAAATATGTACGTGCTTCAGATCGTTCTTTGAAAATTATCTCTGAGATTTTTTGACGAAGACGAAAATAAGTGTGACACGAAAATTGCGGTGTAAAGCTTTTCTGTTTCGAAAAATGTCACGTCATCTTGCAAGCTTATTAAAATTCTATCGAATTGACGAGTCATTCTTAAACGTAGAGGATTACATTCTAATCTGCCACACCATCGATAAGGTATCGTACTGGTTGAGCCATAGCTTACCTATATGATCCAAAACTGACAACAAGGAACAGTGGTATCCTAGCATCACATTTACCTTTTTTGGCTATAAGTATATTGGCTTGGTCGATTTCTTATCATAAGGATAAATAATCTTACTTTTAAAGTGTGATCACTTGTCGCTGAACTCCAGTTTACAATTTTTTCTAATATATTGTTTCATGCGGAGAGAACGAAGTCATATTACATCATCGTGCTTGAATTTTTGTGGCTCAAATCTGAATCCAATTCTGTTTAACTAGAAATTGTTTCATGAATTTTGTCTCAGGGTGATATATAAGGATTCACGAAAACCCAGGAGCCAAAGACGTACAGGATATAATTACACGAAAAGCTGATAATAGCAATGCCGGAATACCAGATTCATAGACAAATATACGCAGCTGGATCTGGTGAGATATTAACAATTACTTATTGTTCTATAAATAAAGCAATTCAATCCATGCTTACTCGAAATGAAAGACACGTTTCAATTTTCTCTATGCTAACAGCATCCTTGATCCTGCTGTCCATCGGGTATCATACAGGATGGGCGTCTCCGTCCTTAGCAAAATTGCAGGCTGCAAACTCCGACGTTCTGATAACCTCCGGTCAGGGTGCTTGGATCGCAAGTTTCGTCATGGTCGGTAGCATCGTTGGATCGATGATATCCTTTTTCTTAGTTGATAGATGTGGGAGGAAATTATCGTTACTTTTCATGGCAGTTCCCTCCTTTCTTGCATGCGTACTTATCGCTGTGGCGACTAATCACTGGTGGTTTTACGTGGCTCGGTTAGTAGATGAGAAAAAAATGTTGGAAAATGAAGAACAATTCACCACATAATACTACTTAACAACTATTTCTTTTTTTTTTCCCCAATACCGACACAATGAAACTCTAACTCTTCATGTTCAGGTTCATGGCTGGCGTAGCTGTGGGGAGTATTTTCAGTGTAATGCCAGTTTATTTGAGTGAGATTGCGGAGGACAGGATACGGGGAGGTCTTGGCACCCTTATGACCGTCATGATGAACCTGGGAAACCTTATACCATACACGCTCGGTCCCTGGATAAGCAGGGTTGCTCTTGCAGCAGTGGGGGCTGTCATTCCAATTATATTCACGCTGGTTTTTGCATGGATGCCTGAGACCCCTTACTATTACGCCATGAAAAACGTCCAATATAAGACCGAAGAGAGTCTCATGTGGCTGAGAGGGTCGCCTGACGTTACTGACGAGGTAATAAAAATCCAGAAAAATGTGAATTTCAAACGAAAACATTCAGCCTCAATTATGGAGCTGTTTACAGTTCCGGGTAACCGAAAGGTAGGTGACACCATGATTATGGCTAAAAATAAATTGAACGAACCGATTGCTAGATGTCTCTTCATTCTTACAGGCATTGGTCATTTCCATCGGTCTGGTGAGCTGTAATCAATTTTCTGGTCAGTTAGCCCTTGCGACTTATTCCACGATAATCATGGACGTGGTCAATGCTGGGATAAGTTCTAGTATTGTTGTAATTATAATCGGAGTCGTGCAACTCGTGAGCTCGGTTTCGGTCATATTTTTAGCTGACAGAGTTGGCAGAAGACCATTGCTTATCGCGTCTGTATCGCTCTGCTCAATTTTCATGTTCGGTAAGTGATGCAATAATTTATTGATGAGTAAATGAATTATAGATTGAAGAATACAAAAATTACATAATTATGTATCGTTTGTGTATCAGGTCTAGCTGCGTACTTTCAACTACGAGCCAACGGAAATGATGTGACAAATATCTCATGGCTTCCAGTGGTAGCGATGATCGGATTTTTCATCTCACATGCAGGGGGAATAGCAACCCTACCATCAGTAATGACCGCCGAATTTTTCCCATGTGAAGTCAAAGCCTTCGGAATGGCCGTGATTGGTGCTTACTTCTGTTTGACTGGAATAGCTCTTACAAAATCCTATCAAATTATGACCGATGCCTATGGCGAACACATAGGATTTTACATTTTCGGCGCCTGCGGTGCCTTATCTACTGCATTCATATTCTTCTGTGTACCTGAAACTAAAAAACGATCGCTGAGTGATATACAAAATGATTTACAGGGCAATACCACTAAACCAATGCTCTCACTTTCGGATCCTGAATAAATTCTCAAAAATTGATTTGGAGAGGCCAAAAAAAAAAATAGATAGGTAAATTAGGTACAAATAGATATTAACGTTATATATATATATATACGTATAGAAACTTATTGCTGTTATTATAGTCTCGTCTCCGCCCACACGACGCGACTACCGTATAACAGGGGAGCACAAGGGGGCCCAGACATACAATCGACACTTGTACGAGGTCGAGGTTTACATTCATTGGCACCGCGGAGTGTTTACAGACTTCAAATCATGAATGGTACTTACTCATCGTCTGGCTGATAACCGGCTGAATTTCTTTTCATTGCGAACCTGTGATTAAATCGAATTGTTTCATTGATGTATTTATACGATATATCCATACAGGTATAGATATTGTACTGTATTTTCCAACTATGTATCGCGTATGTAAATAATTTTAACACAAAGTCCGTCCAACCATATTATACATAGGTTAATACCATACATTTCTTTTTTTTATAAACGTGAATGTCCGATTAACAATAAGATCCTACAGGTCATCTGCTTGTGTTATCATTCCTCATTCATTAAATGGGCGGAAATTGATTTTCAACATAACTATTTTAATTTAGTCATTATACGAGTATAATAAAAAATAAAAAAGTCGAGTTGAATTTGATACGTTATTTCGATCCTGTGGAACTCGATGTGGCGCAGATTCCGTACTGAAACCAATGGTTCGGTTCGGATGATGACATCCAGCCCATAACGCATGATAATATTTTCCTGCGTGAATTGGATTTCAAATGTGCACATGGTATAAGATCGGGCGAACTATTCCAATGAAAGTGCTGAAAATCCAAATATTCCCAAATTTTTTTCCCTTTTCGGGGAGCATACCATATGTTAATTATTTATTTGCGTGTAACGTGATTTGATTGACGTGCTCATTAATATTTACGCAGTTACATCGCATGACATAGCCACTTTTAGCGTGGCGAATTTCAAGGTATTCAAAGCAACATTATGTTTCGCACATATAATATGCTATATGTGCGAAAGCTTCCAGCTGTTGAACCAAGAAGAACTGCTTTCGACGTAATTATTCAGTCGACGATATAAGTTACACTCTCTTTTGAACAATTGCCCTTCGAATGGAGCAGCTTGCCTATTCGAGCATTCGGCTACGGGCTGGAGCGATTTTGTGAAATCGCAAATCTATGTCTTCAGTCGTGGATTCATTTGCGATTTCATGAGAGCCTTCGGGGCTCTGAACTGGTCTGCCTTCACTTTTTTTTTAATCATGCCCAGTCTCCGGCTAAGCATTGCCAATGTTGACTAACTAATATCGAAATAGAATGCAGGTGTTTTTCTTTCAGTCAATGGCTTCAATGAAAACTGACTAGATCTGTTCAATGGTACAATGATAGAATACAAACAGGTTATCCAGGTCACACATCCAACGGTAAAATTTCTTCCCCCACCAAAAACTACGAAAAAGCGATCCTGTCTTCTACACTTCAACAAGTTTTTCAAGTGCTGAATAATCACCTACGTTTTTTACATACCTAATATGTATGCGTATGTGTTGGAATTTTCTGAATTCGCATTCACTCATTCCGAAGGCTAATCTTTTCCGCGAGCTGATGAGAACCCATCACATGAATTGCGCCGAATAAATGAAATCTCTAAACTTTACACGAATTCGGATCATTGAATAAGAATCTGTAGTCATACGTTGGGGATACTATCCCGCATAGCACACATGTCCGATGTATGTTCATAGGATATCCATGGGACATCCCATGAACATCTGTCGGACATGTGTGCTGTGTAGGATGTGATTCCAAACGTCAAACGAACTACAATATACATCGCTGATTTCTATCCTGTTTTTAATTCGGATAACATCTCCCACCCGTAATGTATAATTAAAGAAGGAGTCCTTCATCTGGTCACTAGTCCATTCGATCCATTCGAATGAAAAGTCTCTTCAGATATTGCTGTCAGTCACTCCGCACGCTCGCCACACTTCCAGTCGCGGTTCGCGCAGTCTTTAATTAAGTCGTAAGTTTTCGGTTCCTGTTGGTCAGCAAATTTTCTTTTTCTGCATAACTGCAGTTCACAAAGAAACTTTTCAGCCTTCGTCAATTCTGTTCTTACAGTTCTAAAACTGGATATTTCTGTAGCCATATATGTATGATATATATCAGGATGATATAACCGTGTGAACCAAAGTTCATTCAATAGTGAGTACACACTTGACTTCCAATATTTTTATAAAATTATTCAATCTTCGCCTCATCCCAATCGTGACATTAGAATTATGAGCCGAAATTTGATTTCTCAAAGGTCTTCTAAGCCAAAAAGTAGATGACGATGTTTAGTATCAATTATATTTACCACTGTCACGACAATTCTTTGTTTAGGAGGACTTCAATTCTAGTGAGGACTGTACAGCATACAAATAATTTTTCACAATTATATTTTAAATACTACGTAATCCTAACATAAAATCGCAGCGTTTGCTGTTACATGAGTGTTTTGTCATGCCCCGGGTATGGTATGAGAATAATGGATTCCTATTTAATACTAATAGCAGTGAAAGCCGCAGTTTCAACTTAGACTAAAATCAGCCGTCCTTGGCATGAAAAGAAAATTGATATAACTAATAATTCTGCAAAAAGTTTACGATAAAAACTTTTTCATTTACCTATATTGTATGATGTACCTATATTAGAGAGAGTCAATGAACAGCTCATTTCGAAATGACAAACTGAATCTTTATATGAGATATGTGTTTTCTTGTCACTCGTACTACGATACTATACATATAAGCCAATGTTGTGTACATCAAAGCCTATATTATCACCTTATATCTATTTATTCACCTTATCGTTCTACGAACCACGTGGTGACCTTTGATATCCATTGTCACGCGTTGACCAGAGGTCAATAAGTTGCCATAAAATAAGTTGTGATAAAATGCATTCAATTAGACCAGTAGATTATATCATATGAAGCCATCATTGGGCCTATTGTTATAATGAGAATTGCTTGATTAATATTATTCGAATTTAATATATAATTTCTCATTTTAAGCATAGGCATGGGGCAAGGATTTGTTAGGCCGAAAGGCAATTGGACCATGATTTTACATGCAGCTATGTTAGCGCCGTGTTAGACTAGTCTCTTCCTCTGTAACTAATGTCATCCTTTCACTTATCGTTAACGCGAATTACGCAATCCCACTTATTGTACATCCGGGTTAAAATTACCAACCTTTTTGTCGGACGAGAATTGTTATGTGCGAATATACACATAAGGTTTCACCATGGTCACTGGGTTCTATCGCAATCTAAACCTCACCATAATTGACCGAACAATAGACACCAGGGCCAATAATTAATATTCATTGGCATACATTACACAAACAGAACGACAGTTCATCAATAACATTCCACTATTCTGGGGGTAGTTCAGACTGACATAATGTGCCATACTTCCACCGATTGGAACTTATCAGTAGTGACCGGCGTTAGGTAGGTTCAAAATTCAAAATCCACCACAGAGTACGGACTGCACCTAATCGTTAGGAAATATTCATTAGACTCGGTTCGACATGCTACCTTACCATATACCTTCTCATAGTACAATGTAAAAAGTTGTGAAATATCAGATTGTGTTCAGACACTCTAGACCAACAGAATCTACAGCCAGTACCATTATGGAAAAGAGAAAAATTGAAGACGCGAAGATCGCTCCGCAACTGTTCGCAGCCTTGTCTGGTAATCTGTTATTATTGAATTTTTCATTATGATGATATAACGATGGGAATTCACATTCCCTTGCACAAGTTCGATTTTTGTTCTCTCAATCAGTGGCCAACCCTCCTGTTCAATCAATTTTCGTTAATTCTCAGGAACGATAATACTGATGGAGGCTGGATTCCACATGGGTTGGGCATCTCCGACGTTACCGAAATTGCTAGAAGATCCTCTCATACCAGTAACACTAGTTCAAAGTTCTTGGATCGTCAGTCTTATGAGTGTCGGAAGTTTAGCTGGACCGCTTATCAGTGTTGCAATAGTTGACAGATGGGGTAGAAAGGTATCGATGTTACTAATATCGATTCCATTTTCATTATCCTGCATCTTAATCGCCTCCGCTCAAAACTACTGGTGGTATTATGCTGGAAGGTTGGTTGTTATTCTCGAATCAAATCTGTGCCATCGTTACGATATTGATAACTGTAACCACACATCGTATCATTCTTTATATACAAGGTTCCTATGCGGGGTAGGAATGGGAGCCGTCTTTACGATAGTCCCTATATATCTGGGCGAGATTGCATCGGACAGGATACGAGGTGGTTTTGGTATTCTGATGTCGGTTATGCTGAACATAGGATACCTTCTATCCTCCTCCGCTGGACCTTGGATGAGCACACCTCTGCTCACAGCATTGGGGGCAATAATCCCGATCTTTTACGTTCTAACTTTTGTATGGATGCCAGAAGCGCCCCATTATTACATCATCAAAAACGATCCAGACAGGGCTAGAAAGAGTCTTGAATGGCTGAGGGGCACGACAGACGTTGACGAAGAGATTGAGGGAATTAAGAAGACCGTAGAATTCGATCTCACGAACGC
The DNA here is from genome assembly GCA_963992785.1 of Tenthredo livida. NCBI lineage: Eukaryota > Metazoa > Arthropoda > Insecta > Hymenoptera > Tenthredinidae > Tenthredo > Tenthredo livida. The sequence continues at coordinate 12,272,047 of OZ023073.1, forward strand.
TGGAACTCTGAGAGAGCTGTTCACCGACAAAGGAAACCGAAAGGTTAGTCAAAGTTCTGAAGAATTTCGAGGATAAAACTGTCCAATTCCTCTTCTACATTTTAGGCGCTACTCATCAGCATCGGGCTACTATCAGCACAACAAATTTCTGGCACTGCAGCAATCTTGTCTTACACGACTGTCATATTCAACGAAGTTTCTTCTGGCATCAGTTCCAGCGTTTCTGTGATCATAACTGGAGTCGTTCAACTAGTAGTCGCGATCTTATTGGTATTTGTGGCTGACAAAGCAGGCCGAAGAACGTTCCTACTGTTATCCATGTTCTCCAGCACTATATTCTTGATAGGTATGCTCGGAGCGATGATAGTAGGTTCGGAGTACCGGATGTATGCATTTGTACTGAAAAATGTGATTTTTATGCGACAGGTGAAGCTGTATACTTTCACTTGAAAGCCAACGGAAATGACGTATCTGGAATCTCTTGGCTACCTGTGACAGCGATAGTGGGATATCTGTGCGGCTACACACTAGGCTTGGGCACATTGCCCATGGCTCTTATCTCAGAAATTTTTCCTTGTAATGTTAAGGCCTATGCGACAATGGTCAGCACACTTTTCCTCTCCATAGCCGCAACTTGTGTCTCGCAACTTTATCCGCTGCTGGCAAATGCTTATGGTATTCATGTCGCATTCTACGTATTCGCCATTGGCACTATCACCTTCATGGTTCTAACATACTTCTACCTACCCGAAACCAAGGGAAAATCACTGAATGCTATCCAAGACATACTACAGGGACGATCCGAATACAAGTTAAGGTTACAAAAAGTTTCCACATCAAATTACGGCATCAATAATGTCAGCTTCCATAGCGACAATTGACGTAACCCGAAGGTCGTAAGGTAAAGTTGAAGTGATATAGTCTATTGGGAAATATACAATAAATCAATTTATTTACACCCCAGTCTGAACTGCGAATTGCTTTATTCAATGCCGTGTGCATTATTCTAATTATTAAATTTTCTGGGTGGAATCCACGGCACATTTGATATAGACACTCGCTTGTTGGTCTTGATATTTCGACCCTGCAGAACGAAGAATCCACAATAAATGTACTATTCATTCATACTTAAGTTCAAAAAATATTACATCTATTTATCATTGCAAATACTTACTAGGTATGTAACATTCCATTTACTTACCGACGATGAACCTGAGCCGATGATGCTACGATGAGGATCCTTTTTGAACGAAGAAGAGGCTCGAAGTATTTCGTCAGCATATGTTAGCTAAGGTATAATATGCATAACGGCAAAGTTAAAAGTCAGTTGAACAGTTATTCAGGAGAAAAGCTGAACATATTTACTTACTTCCGATGATTCGTCATACTTGCTCGATGCATTAGACTGATTTATCTTGTTGCTAAAATGGAGAAAATAGTAAACATCGTTAAAAGTCCGAGACCAACAGCCCCTAATGAACAAAACTCCCAAATTTCTGACCTGATGGATGTTCCTCGGTCTCTCATCTCAATAGCCACGTTCTGTGACTCTGGTAAACTCGATCGAATATCTTTCTCTCCAGCTTCATCCAGCCGCGAGGAATCGTCTGATTTTTTTCCGATACCGATCCCGTTCTGGACCGTCACCGTATGCTGCAACTCATCTAATCCGTTAACGACACATCCAGTCTCCAGATCCTGAGAAATTCATCAACCTACGGGATACTCGTCGGCATTGTCATCTTCCCGTAAATTTCTTCGTCTTCTTTCTCTAGGTGTGGGATTGACGATCGAAACGCGGCGTAGTCTTCCACGATTAGCTTCTTTTATACGACGGTCATCTAGAGTGGGTAGTTCCAAGTTCTTCAAACTTTAAACTTTGAATTTTAACATCTGAATTATACGTCACTTGATTTCCGAGTAATTTCTTCGTCTTCGTCAGTGAGATCGGCATTCGTGACGATAATAGAATTCTTGTGTCTTTGATACTGCCTCTTCCCCCTAATGGTCTGGTTTTTGATCACTCGCTCGCTGTAACTTTTGTCAGGAACTGCCTCACCTGCAGATTGTGCAATAAGGCGTTCTATAGTCTCGGAAAGTCCTTTAATCTTCGACTAAAACCCACTGGAAGTACTATCCTCGGTGACGGATGTCTGCGAAAGGTTTACGTCATTGTTCTTCGGGAGTCTCTTTTTGCGAGGTGAATTAGCATGCTTTTTTTCGTCCATAGTAGCCCATACTGCACGTTGAACTATCCAATAGCGACTCTTCTTGTCCCAATATTCCGCAGGACGACCGTAAATTAGATCCTGTTTGCGGCTTGGTAGCCAACTGCAGTACGGTGAGCGGAAACATCCGACCGTTAGATCCTTCTGGATATGAGTACATTGTCAGAACATTAGTTTTGTGCTCCACAAAAGTCATGTTCTGAACTCTGTGATATCTCCGAATGTATGATGGGACCAACTTTGGGCATTTGACTAAGTCCTCCATTCTTTCTGGTAAGTTCCCGCTGTTTTTTCATCAGGATGTGTAGCCGGGATGAAAGGGATGCTGTGTATCTTACATACGCCAAACAACAGTCAGCAGTCATCGACTCAGGAAACTGTTTCATTAGCAGCTCCATCAGGTCCATCATAAAATTCTGATAAATCGGTTAGTGCGAAGTCAGAGTAAGTTTTCTCCAGGACGTGCGGTGAAGAGGAAATGAGAAGTTAATTGCGGCGTTTGATTATGCATGGATTTGGAATTTTATTATCGGCTACAGGATCTGGAAATTCGACTTTTACATCGACGAGTGACGTGCGAACCTTCATATCTTTTCGTGTCAGGTTCATATCCTTATGGACCATTGCGACGTATCCTAACAAGTTTTCACGTGCCTGAGATTCACGAGAATATTCTACGAATAGAGCAGCAAGGGTGCTACAAGTTAGTGAAAATTTGGATCTCATTGCTGGGAGGTCGACCTGGAATTCGTGCGGTTTATTTTCTTGGAAGTATTTATAGTACTGTGGATGATTTTGGAAGAGTCTGGAATTTTTTTTTTTTTTTTCAAATTTCAATATTTTTTCTTAACAAAAAGGAATTAAAGATTGAATATGAACTTTGACCGGAGAATTACATAGAATAAAACTGGCTTCCGTGGTGGGCAAGGTCAGTTTCTACAGATTTCCAAATTCCGCTCATGATACGGATTTCGCTTTCCTTCAGACAGTAAATTTCTTGACTGCTATCCGCTGCTTTATTTTCACGATTACCCATCCCAATACTCTCGATCTTTAATCCTCTGAAATTGAGAAGTGAGTCGAATTCTATTCGAATTTGTGGAATTTATAAAAAATTTCTGATCGAAAAGAATTCATCTCAACTATAAATAATCTTCTCAATCTCAATTTACGGACTTCTGACATATGCCAGAAATTTTTTTTTCGGAAAGAACACACGATCGCTGTATTGTACATCCAAATATTCTAATGCCGCGTAAAATCAGAAGCATGCGATTGACAATAGCTAGTCAAGTAGAATACTGTAACGCTTCACATGATTCTTCGTTGCTTATCGTTCGACGGTAATGAGCTTTCTTCGGCAATAAGACGCGATCGATAAGAACGAATTCTCTACGATTTTAAGATCTATTTCTTCTAAAATCTAATTTTGTAGAAATTGAAAGAAAAAAAACCAAAAATCGCATACGATGAAATTACTTAAATATTATATTATGTACCCAAATCAATGCACTCAACGTATAGTATCTATAATACACACAAACAATTTCACGATATGGGAACTTCGTTGATTGTTCATAACATTTTTTTTACAATTAGGTAGTTGAAATAAAAATACTGATATTTCTCATAATTTATGATACAAATATGATACATTAAACCTTTGTACAATTAAAGAGAATAACGAACTATCGTATCCCCATCTCAGAATGTAATTTGGGTACTTGTGATCTCGCAGTCTGTTTACTCAAGACGTTTGTTAATGTAATACCACCGCAGTTTATTCATAGCTTGATTAGCTCTGGGAAGAGACCTTGGCAAGAGTATCTGCGTATTGGAATTCCGGACTATTCTCATACTCGCACATATCTAATGCAATGACACAGCTTTCGTGAACAACACGTTTGCTATCACCGAGGTATTTGTTCAAAGCTTTGAGGCATTCCTCGCTAGCAATGGACCCCAAAGCCTCGGCACATTCGTGTCTAACCATTTCATTCTCTTCCGGATCTTCCAATGAAGCACAGAGATAAGGGACCGATATTTCCTCCTGTAATTGTCCCAGTACAAACGCTATCTCATGTCTAAACAACGCACTCCCAGACTTCAGCCCTGGAAATCAGAGTGAAATTAAACAATTAACGATTTCTGATATCAGCGACACCTTATCTTATCACAAAGTCAATTCATGACCTTTTCCACACATATGAAGTCGAATCTCGATACTCTGATATTCAATGGAAATAATTGCCTCACCTTCTCCAAGAGCTTGAACACTTTCATCAGTCCTCAAATTCCGTAAAGAGAACATAGCCCGATATCTATCGAATAGTGTGGCGTCTTCGTCGAGTAATATCTCCTTTAGTTTGGCAATGTTATTTATAGGAGCTGGTGGAGCAGGATCAACAGACGCAAATGGATTGTCAGAGAGATCTTGGGAAGTGTTTTTAGAGTCGGAGAGCCACTTTAATCGGCTTAAAGCCAGCTGGCATGTCTCTGCTACTTCCACGACCTGGTCTTTGCTGTATTCTTCGAGAATTGGTATGACGGAGGCGTCGCCGATCGCTCCTAAAGCCTCGCCTGTAAGAATTGATAAACGCTGTTACATTCATGATGAATAACGAAAAATTATAGAATCTTTAGATCATCGCTGAACATACCTGCCTCATGACGGACCATGGGCTCTTGGGACTCGTCTCTAAGGACATTTTCGAGAACTGGTAAAGCCCGCACGTCCTGCATCTGTCCAAGACAGTAGGCGAGCTCGTGTTTCAACAACGCGGACGGGTCTTTGAAACAGTTATTTATCTGATCGATAGCTGTATAACCTCCAATATTTTTCAACGTGAAAAGCGCCCGGAATCTTTCTTTCAACGGCCTCGTATCGTCGTTTAGCACACGGCCGATGCTGACTATTTTATCTTCTTCAATGTTGACCATTTTTCTTCTCTCTGCTTATTCCTGCGTGTGTTTATCCGATCTGTTGGTTGGTTAGGTTAGCTGCGCTGTCTTTACTCTTGAAATTTTTTCAGGTTAAGATCATTCAAGACAAACCAACGAAGTGCGCATGTGTCATGACTCGTGACGTCTCGTTCGAATGAAACCTAACCTAAAATAAGACGGGAAACATAACCTAAAACACGACTCGAATCAAAACATAAGAAAGATAAATTAAAAAGGCGAGAAATGGCACGCAGCAGATTATCAAAAATCGGCACGATTCATTCGAGGTGAGATTCCGATTCCCCGATCATTACTTCATTATTTCGAATCGTGGTTATCCACGCTAGCCCCACAACCAATCTTACGATTTACTACACATTACAGAACTGCCGGTCTTCTCAGAGCTGGTGCTATGAAGGAAGAAGATAAACCCTTGTGGTTTGACGTTTATGAAGCTTTTCCACCTAAGGACGAGCCACGATTTGATCGTCCTGAATCGAAAATTCCTATTAGAGAAATTTTCTACGAGGAAGATACTATTCGAGCGTAATATACTTCATTCTATCGTTACATCATACTTTTGAATATCCTTTTATTCATCTTTATTCATTTATTACAGAAAATATCACAAGGATCATCGCAGTCTGCCTTCTATACGTTTGGACAATATTTCCTATTTGACTCAAACGCAGAAATTTATAGCTGCGTATGAACAGTTGAAGAAGGTATTCTCAGTTCGACGCCTTGCAGATGATCAAAATTTGAATATTTTTTTATTTACCAGGTTGGCGTCGAGGAGTCAGAGCTTTACCCAACAGCCGTTTTACAGACGGCTAGTAAGCCTGTTGAATCGAGAACTGATAATTCCGATCAAACGCAACAGAGGCCTTCGCAAGCCGGTGAAGATGGGGCAAAAACGCAGGCGATAAATATCGACATTGCTAAGATCTTTAAAGAGTGATAAAATTACTCTATCCATAAACTTCCTGATTAGAAATAAATCGCATTTAGAAATAGCAAGAGAACTTGGTATAAAAAGCATTTCTTTCGTTCCTCAGCCACTAATTGCTGAAAAACATTTACTGAAATTCGTTTATTCGCTTTATTTAGTACAAAGAAATGTTAGTCTATTTTTATTTTCACTAATTCTATGTGATCCCGAGTCCTGAGACCATAAGAAGCTAAGCTATTACAAATCTATTCCCACTCTAGCCGATATAAATAATTGGAATGATATTCGTTGATTATTTTCTTATTGTATTCTTGGATACTAGTGTTTGTTTTTCTATCCATAATTTAAACTAACTGTTATAAAACAGTTTGATTGATAACATCGGCGAGTGTGTGTCCCATTTCAATTTCGCTATCCAAAACGAAGGAGTGCAGAATTCCTCGCTTGCATAAAACAGCGTTTAAATTAGGGTGCCTAGCCCTGATTTCCTCGTAGTATTTAACGGGTGTCCAACCGTCCTTAGAGCCATAATAAAGCCAGAGTTTGTCTTCGTTTTGAGCAACCAATTCATGATCCAGTTCATTGACAACTACCATTTCCTCCTTGGCGAGAGAAAAGACTCTAGTTAAAACAGCCGGGTTAACGAGTTGCAGCACAGAGTTTCTGCACTTTCTCGGTATGCCGTTAAAGAAGCCGAATACTTCTATCAATAATATCTGAATTATCAATGGAAGCAGCGTGAATATCCACGAGAGAAAAATCAGTATGGATGTGAGAGGTGTGACCTGAAAAAAGTGGCGATTAGTAATGCGCGATGTTTGAGCCAAATAATAACACACAGTAAACTTTCAAGGCTTACAAATCGCCTGAAAAATTTCCCATTCGGACTATCAGCCATGCGTTCGATGGTGGGAAACAACAAGTAGCATTTCACCACCTGATTTCTGATCTCCTCATCTTTGAGTAGATTCAAAACAAGCCAACTACCAATTGAGTGAGCGACTAGATGGAGTCTCGCGTCTTTGGGAACGTACTTCTTTATGAATTCAGCCTGAATAAATGAGGGGGAGTTAAGTCTGAGATAAAGTAAAGCGAATATCGAAGATTACCTACCTTATGCTTCAGTTGTCCATCCAGATTATACAAATCTCTGTTATTATCAAATTTTGGGAGAGTTCTAAGGCTCGTTTTAGCCGGTTGAACATGACCAGCGTGTCCCACCAACCAGACCGGTGTTTCTGTAGGCAGTTTTGAATTCAGAGCCTTCATAAATCCATTATAAAAACTTGGCAGGCCTGGATTCCCCGGGATAATTACTACCACATCTTTACGACCATCCGCTGCTAGCCCAGCCTCTACCCAACGGCCTTCTGACGTTACGTGCGTCGGAACACCGTTGAGGTCTAAAAATGCTTCCTGCATATTCTGCACCAGAATATATTGTTATTTATTATTATTGTTATTTTAATTAAACGAGAGAGAGAGAGAGAGAAGAACCAAAAATTATGAAACTAATCGTTATTTTATTTTCATTTCTTTTCTTTCTTTACAGGTCATAAAATTGTAATAACTAAACGAGATGAGGCCTTTATCACTTATTATATACATCAATAATAGGTGATATTATTACAGAAATTTATGATGCAGTAGAGAAGCCGAAGATTATGTCAAATAATTTAATTTATTATCAGGATCTTTCGATTTGTATTTAATACGAGCGAGTGTAAACGATTGTTGACCACTACGATGACACAGCAACTGATTCACGTAGTCGTTCTGTCATTTTAGGTTATGTATGAGAGATGAACTGTCAAGCCGGTTTATAACAGGTTTTTGATAACTTTGGGTATATTATCTACGGAATGTTTACGCCTTTTTTAAATTATCGGAATTTAATTAACAGGTAGAAAATAGGAATTGACGACTTATTCATAACCCTGAATTCACTCAGATCATAGTTTAAGGTTCATCATTGTATCGGCCGAAATAGCTCAGTTGGGAGAGCGTTAGACTGAAGATCTAAATGTCCCCGGTTCAATCCCGGGTTTCGGCAGTGACTTGATTTTTTTTTTTTATTCTTTTCATATATGAATGATGAACGTTCTTAGCGGTAGAAATACGCCGATATCTATCTTAGATTTATTTAACACCTTTTAGTATATTATAAGTGCGGTTTTATTTAATCTTAAGATTTTCTAATCTTGTATAAAATATATATTATGCGTTTCGATCGTGTGCAAAAGGAAAGGATTAATACCTGTAATATATTATCCCGCTACGTATATCTGAATGTGCGATAATCTACGATTGGTTTAAGAATATCTATAGATATATATATATATACATATATAAATCGTGCGAATATATAATTACGTATAGATATATATATAATATATATATATATATAATAAAATAATATCTATATAAATTAATCAGAACGTATTTCAAACTTCGGTTCCAATTAATCGGTTGAATTGATCGCATAGATTTCTCAGTTACAAGATTCCCAAAGGCCCAATTAGCGGCTATCTAAAATAGTAGATAATTCTGGTAGATTACATCCCTATCTATAATACGTGTGCACATATTATACATGTAGTTATGCAAACATGCACAGATATTCCATCTATCGAATTATCATTAAGAATATATAATTACAATTTCATATGTGTATCATTAAGAAACCGCAGAATTATATTGCCAATAAATTTTTCATTATGTCACATCAGTGACTTCTATTCGTTATTGTATCGAGGGCTAAGGACTATAAGGGCGTAACCCACATTTTTTCGACTGTTGAATTTTCTGCCATAAGGACGTATATATCTGAAAATTTAATACGTGGACCCTTCTGGCTGCAGCATCCGCAATTTTTTTGTGGGCTACGCCCTTCTGATTCTTAGCCCTCGATATATTACGATAGTTTCTTTCTTTTATTATACAATTTTTTCCATACTGCGTAGTATATCGCGTATGTGGGAATTAAATAACGAGGCGGATTGTACAAAATAACATGCAATACCTATGTATATGTTGGTATATCTACTGCATTCGCCCATTAGCATTTTTTATACACGACGAGGTTCAGGCCTTTAATTGATGCTACTATAGTACTTTGTGTATCAATATGGCCGTATATATACAGTGAGGATTCGTGGATGTGCACCATAGGACGCCTGCATACAGGCAACTCAGAAGTCATGCGATTATTTTTTATGCGTGCCCATTGGCTACGTGGGAACAAAACCTAATCGCTTGATGTTTGAGTTGCCTGCATGCAGGCGTCCTATGGTGCGCCTGCACGAATCCTCACGGTATATCATATGTGGATGATGGCGCGATACACATATTGTTACCCACAATCAAGATAAGACTTTAAACAATCCGAATTCCCCGATGAATTACGTAATTAAACAAAGCGTTATGCTATAGGTACGTCAGGTATTGAAAGAACGACTTTTCGGTCTAGTTCTTTATGCGAATGATAAGCTCGATCGCAAACTGACCGAGCGTCGGTATACCGAAATCGAAAAGCCGCAAGACTCTCTCCTTGATATTGTAATATATATCAACTGTTCAGCACAGATTATGAGCAGTAAATGTAAAGCAAAGTTATATATCTATCAAGATCGTGAGAAAACTGTAACTAATTGTAAGCTTAAAAGTTCGACGCCATTTTGGTCCCGCTTGGTTATTTGGGCTGTTGGAGTGTTTAAAATAAATTGCAGTCGTCGAGTCTTGAGAGTGTCCTGCGTGGAGGAAGGAGAGAGATATAGAGATAGAGTATGAGGCAGGGAGAAGGATAGAGGATTTTGCTTTTGGTTCTGGCGTGCGAATAATGATTATACAGCGACGCGCCCGCAAGTCCGTAGCAACTCGACTCAACTGTCTGATGACGCTCGTCAGATTGTTAAAATATCCCGCCCATGAGTCCGTGTCCACGAGTGAACCTGGGCGGAGCGTAAGCTCATTCTGAACAACTCGACTGGGTAGTTGTGTCGAGAACGGTGGTTCACAGTCGTCTAACAACCACCACCACTCTGCTGCCTGCTGCCTTAGCTTAGCTTAGCTCCACCATCCACTCACTCCGCGCCGCTATATCCCTGCTTTACTGACGGGTAAAAAAGGAAGCGTCTAACAGCACCTCTCGAACAACACGCGGGAACGAAATATGTAGCCGAACGCCATGACGCATCCCGCGCGGAGTAATTCTTATTCCGCGTTTAACCCGGAAGGAGAGGATCGCGATCTTATAGAACGATTCGTATACGATTACCTACAGTCGGCATTCGCTATGAAATACTATCTTACCCTAATCATTGTATTTCGATATTTTCATAAACATCAATTGACCAAATTTTTAGCCATTAGAATTATAAACGTTATCACGAAACTTTCGATTGATTGGCACTTGTTAATTAATTATCACTATGTACTCTGTATAACAATTTCGATGGAGAAAATTGAAAGAATTGTTAAACACCGTGCGAAGTATATGATTATAGCTACTGTTAGAAAAATTCTATTAACATCCGCGGTGTGACACGCGAGAAAATTCTCCGCCTAAACACAACCGGGTCGATTTCTGAATGGAACGTTGCGGTGCAATGTAATATATATATTCTGTATGCATAACCAAGTGCAGCAGGATATGCACCGGAACATGATGGATTATCTAGATGATAATATTTTAGCTTACGACAGGAGCAGAACGCGTCTATATTGTAGGTATAGGTATGTGCAGTAGTTAGGTATCTGCTGCAGTCAAACCACAAAGTCTCTAATTATCTATACTTACATGTACGGTTCCCCATAATTTCGCTTCATACATGAAATTTACCTGTAATTAGACATTTTTTTTTTTAACAAATGTTGAGATCTTTATCAATAAAACAACAACAACAAGTAAAAAGAACGAGTTTATTTTCATATTACCTACCTACGTACGCAACATCCCCAAATTTAAAACGCAATTTTAAAAATTGCTACGATTAATTTGAAGAGCAGGTGCAGCCGCAGTTCGTTTCTCATTGCAGTATGTACGCATATATGTATATATGCATAGGGATCACGGAATAATAACTTAGGTAGATATATATATCTAAGTGCGCATGCATGCAGGTACTAAATGGCGTCATAGAGAGCTTAACATATTCAATAATAAAAAAAAAAGAACGAAAGAAACTGATGTACAAGAAAATTTGCGGATTAATTTTCGAAGATGCAAATGAATTTTTAATACGAACATAAATTGAAAACGAAATAATAATCGTGGATCGATAATTTATAACCGATAAATGATCTAAGACCGGAAATGCAGGAAAAATAAATGACCGTATGGAATCGTTCTCGCGACGAAGAGGCGCGTGTGTATGGATATGTATATGTATTATGTATATATGTATATATGTTATATACATATATGTATATAAAGTTGTATGTATATGTTCCCCGGGGCTGTGGGTGTCGGCAAAATGTGGAACCACCCTTTGGGCGTATCTGAAGTCAGAGTAAATAAATAGCAGTGGGGGTATAGGCACTTGCAAGCTCATCAACCTGCAGTCACAAGCAAGCCGTCGGGAAGTGAAGACGTTACTTCATCGGTATTAATCGCGTGTTATTTTCACCGGAAATAACATGTAGCCTGTTATATATAAGGGAAATTGTAATGATAAGGGAGCTAAACTTCGGCCTTAAAGACTAGAAAACCGTTTGATAACATTATCAAACTTCTACTACCCCTAAATTCGGAGTAATCCTATGATACTTCGGAGTATATAGCATCTATGTATAAAATATTGTGCATCGATTTATGGTGGCGCCTAATTAAAATCTGTGGATTCATTATACGATCAATATAATCATGTAAAACTTTAGCCACAGCTCATAGTGAAGGTTTTTTATTCTTTCGTTTGGTTTTCACACGATATTTTGTGCACCGTACACTCTCCGCTTATACCACCCTTAAAGAGTCTCGCTGTCGAGCAGCTATACGCGCTCTACGCTCTATACCACCCGAGTTAAAGGGAATATATCGAGATCTGGGGACTAGAGCTGGCTTAGGCGTTTCAAAAATCCACGCCTTTTACAATACGTCGATAATAAAGACGCGCGTGTATTTTTAATAAAAATTAATTATGAAACACTGTACGGAATCTGAGTTCGTCGGTTAAGTTCTCGATTCCTCACGACGCCGTAATACGACGACGTATATATATCCATGCTTGCGGAGCTGATCGATAGAACGAATAAAATATACGATTAAAACCATAGTACTATTTTCATAACGCGATAGACTGCAGTGATGAATCGTTGATAGATTTGCGATTGTGAGAAAAGCTCTCGATAACATCATTAGTGCCAAGATGTAGACTTTTCGTTGAAATTGTGACATTTTTTTTTTCTTATTTTCACTCATTTCGAATTCTCATTCGCCACTTGGACTCGATCCTGAAAATTATGGGGATCAAATGAAATTATGCGTGTACGATCGTTTATTACATTATGTGATAAGTGCAGTAGAACGGCGTTACTGGGGTGCTCAAATACACCTATCTACGTATGAAACAACACCAATTTGCGATATAAGATCTTCAATCGAAGATCCAACGCTGCAGGATTTACATTACACCGTGTAATATACGTCCGATATAAGAAAGTGCATTTATATTATGTCATTATAGACTGTCGGGTATTTTTGCAAGAGAAAATAGGCGAAACTACCTCTCGTCTTTACTCACACACGCCTCGGAGTTGATATATTGCGTTGTACTGATAATACGGTTAAATAAAACCGAATAAGATACGAGATACGAGATCATGTATAAAACGTTAAACACTATTATTCGCTTTCGTATAATTTTCTTTTCATGATTCACTGCTGTATAGTGGTTACCCGAAAGCTGAGGTGAAACAGTACAGTACAGTGTGAGAAAGTGAAGAGTGATGATCTTGCATCGATATTGAAAACGGAAGAAGAAAGAAAAACAAAAATTTTCCGACGTTTTAACTCAGCAAAGGAAAATACACATACCTACCATATAGTGCCGTGCGAACAGTGACCGCGAATGAAACAGTGGTTTCTGCGTAGGGTGCAGTGTACAGCTGGTACGCGATTCTGTATTTGAGAATTTTCAACCGGAAAGATAAAGCGCGGAAATAAGGGAAACCGGAAAAACATGTTCCAGTAAAGTTGGATATTATTATAAGGGATATTGTCCATTGGGGATGAAAAGATCCTGCCTGAAGGTTACGTGCGCGTAGTCGCCAACCTGGAGTTTTGCTTCATCACAGGTGAGCGTTATAAGAAAATTGTATTTCCTTATACTGTATATGTGTGTGTGTTACAGGTAACGTATAGTAACGTACGTATATACGAAGGATAAAACTCCCCAGTCATTTCGTACTGCCTATAAGGTATAATAACCGCAAGTTATAACAATATATACCTACTATGCAGTTCCCTTCCTTATAACAGTTCCCTTGAATTTCTTTTAACAAGCGAATCTGATCGATCAGTGAATCAAACCGTTCTGTACAATCGTAAGGTGAGTCACGAAGAGGTCTAGCTGTAACGTGGGAGTTGAAAGAAGGCCGTTAAAAACGCGTGTGCAGTAGGCCTCCGTCAGTTTTTAGACTCTGCCTCTACTTACAGAACCTCGGACTTTCGTTGTAGATCGAAATAATCCCGCACGTTATTGCTCCAAAAATTGAGATCTGAAGGTTTCGAGAGGATCCTCAATTCTTTTAGTAATTCCGACTGTTCTAAGCATCTGGAGTCTGTCGTCTATATCTGCAATCGAACTATTTCAACTAGAAATCGCTTAGGCCCTAGATGCATGTGATGGCGATGTGTTTAAATTGTTTGATGTTTACTCAGAGATAGTTTCACGACCCCAAAATCCCCGTAAATACTTTACGAAACAAAATTAGGTGGACTAAATTCTAGCACGAACTTCGCTAATCAATAATAGTTTCCATGTTCGTATAATACATACAGTGACTATGACGGTATTGGTCCCAGACGACAAGATGTGGGGCCTAAAATATCGAGGAATGGAAATGATTGTCCCATTTCGCACCTCCCCGGTGAAAAATTGTACAAATCATCGACTATCATCGGCGATAAGTAACCGTTTCGCGTTTTCTACATTTTGCAATTTCTATATTGCTCATCATAACTGTGTCGAAAGATTTAATCGATTCGCTCCACGCTGGCATTTCCCTCTTCTCGTATATATGCGTAACCGCACATACACACTATATGTGTATTGATGAAAAATTTCAAACACACGAGTAAAACGACTCCGTCGAAGGATGCATCGCGTTTTACTGTGGTCAGTTATACCCACAAGTGCATAGATAGCAAAAAATGAATTTCTGAGGAAAGACACGTCCCATGTAAGTATACGGACTATACTGCGTCTAACTATAAACTCCGTACATATATATACCTGTATGTCTGAATAAAGACACACACACATCTTTGTCTGAGCATGTTCTAGCCGGATCGTGGATTGCAAGGACGTAGGCGTCCGTAAGCATCTGCGTCTATCCCATCCTATACTCGGCTTATTCGACTCCCACACAAAATCTGAATAGAATATCTATCCCAGTGACCGTTCGAACGTGTCACATATACGATATATTAAGATGCATTTGAATGAAGCGAAATATACAAATGTTCACCTACAGATCTTATTGTTACAATTGCAATTATTACTTCTCTCACAGCTATACCGATAACCAAGACGGAGGTCCCTCCAATCTCTGGCTAGACCGCATGAATTGCAGTGGGATTCGAGTGCAAGAATTTCTTTTGGTTCCTCAATTTTTGTTCATCAAAATTCACGGATAAATTTATCGCGATTTTACCAACGCGAGTATCTTCGCGGACTAGCGTTATACACGGTAGCTAGCTAGCTAGCTAGCTAGCGGAAGGAGTGATACCTGTTGAATAGCTTTCTGAGTCAAGAATTAACATAATAGTTTAAAAAGTTTTTTTCTTCATTTTCTTTACCGTTTTGAAAATTATTTCTCAGAGTCTCTTCGACGACTTGGGTGCACTTGGTGCAGGATAAATAGCGGTAAGGGCAAGTTGTGCTTATCGCGGGTTAGAATTTTCGAAAAATTTATAAACAGGATGTGGAAGACCTCGGGTTCAACGAAGACCGGAAGTGGTCATTCGGTCGGTCTGAGAGAGAAACTCGCAAAATTTCTTTAAAAATAAAAATTACTGCAGCCATAAACGAACGAATGGAAAAAATCTATCATATATCCCTGACGTTATCTATACCGGGATCACAAGAACGAATATATGTATAATAATAAAAAAAAAAGTTAATAAACGAAGATTATAAGTCACTTAAGGTATTGTACAGAAATGATCCATCACATAGCTCCTCAATTATATACCAACTTCTAGATTACGTTCTAGCTTAAATTTGATGGGTAGGTATTGTGAGCGCAGAAGCATAGGTACAGATATATAGCGGAACAAAAAAAGTTGAAAAAGTAGGAGTTCGGTGCTTATACAGGCATTATTTAATCGGGATTACAACAGATCGAGTAAAATCGTGCAAATTTCATTTACTTAGGGTTTACACTGTTGTAGTTAAACAGGAGCAGAGCGAGTCAGGCTGCATATCTGTACCTACAACCTTCGTACTATTGAAATAGTAACTATAGCTGGATTGGAGGCAAATTGTGCTGAAGGGGTAAACGAGGATGTGAAAAGTATTATGGCTATTTTTTTCAGTCCATATATCCTTCGGGGTAAATATTAAGTGCATAGTATATATATGGGTAGTGGTCAGGGTTAACGTTAGTCGAAAGTCCGAAAAGGCTCGTCTTCCCAGAAGCATTTTTCATTTCGCAATACCAGCAGCTCCTGCTGCAGGTATAACGAATAACAACACGTTTAGCTCTTACTAGGAGTATACCTATGTGGGTGTTCAATACCTGGCTAGCTATTATAGCCTCTACTTTGGCCTGGGTTAAAACTCTTTTATTTGGTATAAACTAACTGGCGAATCGGCGATGAGGTCTGCCCGATATTCGGCCAGTAAGAAGCCCCGAAACCCCGAAAACCATAACTTTACGACGCGGCGCTCATCATCCGGAGGTAGAATCTTCTTGCTCTTATACGTAGCTCGTATAACAGCTCCTAGCCTCGAGTCTCTGTCAGCTAAATGATTTATTTATTTACGTGTCTCAGCGAGGCCTAGGAGTTAATGACATTTTTAGAGGCTTAGAAAATAACGAACGTAGGTACCTATCCTACGCGTTTAGTTCGCTCGGCTTGAAATTTCATTTCTTATTTTATTCATTAAACTGGAATCAAGGATGATGATCTAGTTCCACAATGTTAGCCTCTATAGTTAAAGTGAAAAAGAGAAGAAAAAAAAAACTAAGAGTTCGTTCTTTTATCTTATACTACGCGAAAAGTGAAAAATAAGAAATAGAAATTAGCAAATTTGCAGATTTTTAGGGGACGATCAGTCATCGGATATAAGAGAAAGTTCGTCTTACAAAATGTTTCGGGCTAATCGGACCCCGAGATGATTGAATTTTTTTCCGCATCAAGGATATCCGAGCTTCTATTATATTCGTAACCATCTAACTTTAAGCAAGTTTAAATGCTGCACGCGATGCATGTAGTAAGTGCACCAGCGCACCGGACTGCATCTTGCAAGTAGGAATCCTTAAAGTCGCGTCTTTAGGAACGATTCCTTCCTCTGCTGGAGGAGAACCACACATATATATATATATATGCGTTTCTTCTCTCCTCCGCACGTGTTGAGGCATTTTAGATTTTATTTCTTTTTCATTTCTTTTATGATACCAACTCTGTGTCAAACTCCATACCTGGAATTGATACTCCGACGGTACCTCCACGAACTCCAGTCCTAATCCTAATCCACCCTACAGTCGTATCGCGTAGTAAAATTTGACGAAGGAACGGGAAAAAAAATAAAAAACAGTTATGCAGCCGGTTCAAGGGCCGACTAAAATTATTGAGTCTTTTGATTTGAAAGAAATTTGTTCGTTTTCAATTCTATGATAGTTCTTGAAATGTGAAAAAATTAACAATTTCCCTGAACCCTGTTCATATCTAGTATAAATAAAATATTTTGTCCCATAGATATGGAATTTGAACCGGTTTTGTAGAGAACCACTGTTTGATTTTAACCGAGAGATAGGTTTAGCCCGAAAATAGGAATGGGGGTTCTATTGGTTATAGGGGAACGAGAGAAATCCTAAGAAAGAAAGAAAGGAAGAAATGAAGTAGGGACGAAAGAAAGAAAGGAAGAAAGAAAGAAAGAAAGAGAGGCGAAGTCACCGGCCGTCAATCATTCAATGGATGTAGGCATCCCGCGTGCGTAGTGCGTACACTCCAACAGGGGAAGACGAATTCCCCTTTGCGGGGTTCCTGCTGTTGGCAGCGGGCGGCGGCGGCGATTGCTGGCGGGTAAAAGGGAAGGAAAAAGGTACCCACACCATGGGAGGATAAGGGGCTAAGGGCAAGGGGAACAGGGAACAGGGAACGGGGAACGGGGAACGGGGAAAGGGGAAAGGGGGGAAAAGAGAAGGGCGTTCGACAAGGGCGCAAGGGTGCTGCTTGCTTAAACACCCGTTCCGACGGATAGATAGACAGACGGAATGGACGGACGGACGGACAGACCTCATCCAAAAACCACCCTCATACCGAACAATGCTCGTTGACCTAGGCCCGTCCGTCCGTTCGTTCGTTCGTACGTTCAACAGTTCGCAAGTGACGTAGCTAGGTATAAGTATGGGTAGGTATACACCCTAAATGCATATACTACTGTGATTGTAATCACGGATTTTTATGTATGTATGTATAACAAAGGATCACACGACCCACACCGCATATATATCTATAATTATGTATATAAGTGATCGATTTGAAATAGGGAAAAGTCTTGGGATCGTTTTTTCCGCTATTTTCTCCAGAAAATTGTGGTAATACCCATTTTGATCCGAAAATCGAGAATGGATTAGGTGGCTAAATTTTTCTTCACATAAATTCTACATCTCCGAGCGGTATTCGACGTACGAAACATCATGTACCCTTTGAACTTTGAACTGGAGATTGACGAGATTTTTCGCAAACATAAGAAAGTATGCGAAAATCGATGTATGAAATGAGCGGTATTTGAACAAAGTTGTTGCTCTTATACTCTGCAGGGGTTCGTTTACGTTTGATACGTTGCATATATAAGGGATGATGACTGCTATATATGGATACTTGGAAATCTCTTGCTCATTGCGATAATTAATCAGTTCAAATTTTTCTAAATCCAGTAAATATATCGTTACAACATTTTGAGATCGAGAATTATTCGCGATAAGAGACCGATCGACGGGTTAATTCGGCAAAACGATCACAATTTCACAATTAGATCGAAGAAAACGGATTTACGACGAGACTGCGCCTTGACACCTACACACTTTGTTACGAAAGAGGAAAAAGGTCCTTTTGTAACTACCGCACATATTTTTCTTTTTCTTTCTATTTTTTGGTCTCTTCATTTTTCTTTTTTTTTCTTTCCTTTCTTTCTGTCCTCTTCTTTTCCTCTTCAATATTTGCATATTTCACACGCTCTACAGCCGCTCGAGACTCGTGCCACACGTGAAATATAGAAAAGAAATTAAAAAAGGTGAGGAATTTGGTGGTTTTCAAAGTGGGGTGACAATACACACAGATACACACACACATATTGTATCTCTGTCCATTATACCCACCTACCTACCTACCTATATCACATATACTACTATATATTCTTGTGTTTGGCTATACACAACGCCTGTTATCTTTTATAACGGCTGAAGCGATAAGGGGTGTGGAATTTGTCGAAGAGCGAGGAGGGAAGAGAATCATTTCCAATTTGTATAAGACAAATTAATTAATTAATTAATTAATGTAGGAGATTTTTTTTTTTCTTCTTTCTTTCTTCTTTATATTATAATAATTATAATTATTTATCCGTTATACTGAACGTATTTAATTATATCGTTAAGATTTTATTAATTTTTATTAAATATTCTGCACGTGCATTTTATATGTATAAACGAATCGCCAGGTATATATAAATTGACGCGGGCAGGCAGGCAGGCAGGCAGGCTTTTGCTTTTTCTATACACTATTTCATACAGACTACTCTCAACACAGGGGGCTAACCGATAGTGAAATGCCAAGATAAACAGTCTGTAAGCTCTGATACCTAAGCTCAGTTTGCTCAAACGAATTCTCCTCACCTTGTCATTAATCTCAAATATAAGATCGGATAAAATATGACTCGATATACGCCTTATGGATTTCCTCCGTCGTTATTAGATCTCGTGAAAAATCGTGCGGACGAAGATTACGGAATTCTCGATTTATTCTTTTTTCTTTTCTTTGTCATACAGGAAAATCGAATTTCGTATAAATTTTTTTTCTCTCTCCATCCCTATGCGTGCAAACTGACCAATAATACGATACACGACTCAAAGTTGTTCGTTCTTGATCGGTAACGAGTCAGTTTTGTCGAAGAACGCGATTCAGCGGTGAACGGACACGTCGATATTCTTCCCTCTTTCGTCTTACGTCTCGTCTCGTCTCGTCTCGTCTCGTCTCGTCGCGTACCTACCTCTATACGTCTCGTGGCTCGTGTCTCCGAGCTGTCTACAGGTGGACTGGTATCTCTAATGGTCTTCGCTCTCTTCGGTAGTTCGAACCTGCAGTAACCGCTACTTGATTGTACCTACTTTTACGAGAGCGTGTGACTCCATTCTCATTTTAATTTCGTTTTCTTTTTCTCTCCATCTTCTTTTTCTTCTCGCTTTTCAATTCTCATCTTCTCTAGTTCCGAAGTATAAAATTGAAGCTAAAACTGCAGGTGATAGAGAGATTACGAGATGTACCTGTATTTCAATTTTGTGGAAGAGTTGGCAAGATGTGACTTTCAGACGTGGAAGGACCCCGAAACACATGCCGAAATGTCGAAATCCCGAGATGCCGGATGATCGGCTTGACCGTAAGTCCTTAAAGTCGTATGGAGAGGGTATACGAGAGAAGAGAGGCCCTACGAGACCCGATGTTCAGTTCTCTACCCACAGCCAGAGCAGAGAATTATCGGCATCTCCTTCTACTCGGCCATCTCTTGTTCCCTTTCCCCCCATTCGTATTTTTCTCTCTCTATTTTATCTCCATCTTTTTCTCTCCCTAGATTGTGTGCCCCGTTTCAGTGGATCTCACATAATTTTTTATATTCAGTTTCCTTCGAAGGATATGAATAAAAAAAAAAATTTGACTAATTTTGAAAAAAAGAAAAGAAGAAAAAAAGAAACAGAAACCAGAACAGAACAGAATTGAAATGAAAAATAAAATAAAATAAAATCAATCGCTATCTCGTCAACAAATTTTTTCAACAATTTCATATTTGAAAACCGAATATAGTAATACAGATAGAATATGAAATAAATTCAATGCTTATCCTATGCGAAAAGCGCGATATATATAGTACATGGAAACTGCGGTCAATCTCGTACGTCTTTACACAGGCGATATACGTATAAAATATATATATATATATGCGTATGGTTAGAAGAGATAACCGAAAGCCATGTTATAATTACAATTTTTTAGCGACCTAGTTGATATTATAGACGACGCAAATGTGCGATTGAAGAAAAGAAAAAATTGTATATCTAACGCAAGTAAGAGATGAATGAATCGAATATATCTATTACTCGCACCTATTTCATTCATTTTTTTTTCTAAATAATAATAATAATAATAATAATAATGATAATAATAATAATAATAATAATAAAATGGTAAGTTGAGAATCACTGGCAGAAATCCCTGGCCCCTGCGGGAGGAAAGACTGACTGAAGAGATAGCGGCAAGCGTAGCTTAGGCCACGTTACACTATTCGCTGCTCGTATTTGTTACGCCTGTATAACTTCGCGATTTCAACCCTCTAGTCGGTGGTAACGAATGACGATGTAACGCGGCCCCAACTTCACCTGATACGTCAAGTATGCGCGGCGAATTGCATTTTTCGCGGGTTTGCGATCGCGATTTTTTTTTTTTTTTTTTTTTTTTCTATCGCTTTTTTTTATTATTTTTTGAATTTTTTTTCTTTATTCTTTCTTATAAGCGTCCAAGGTTTCGCCCGGCTCGCTCGCTACCTCGGTTTTCTTAATTTCTTCTCTTTCTTCATCTTCTTCATATCTTCTTCTTCTTATATATATGTATACCACCTAGGTATACCGCATTGTTCACGGAAAAAGACCAAAGATTTTGCTACATGTTTAATAAAAATTGAATACCAATTCCCAGCTGACTCATCAATATTTCAACCATATAGGTACACATATGATATACGGTGTTGAATATTTTCATCAAAACTAATGTGTGAAAAAAGAAAAGGTGAGTGGCATGATGAATGATAAAGCATAGAAGACAAATAAATTAATTAATTAAAATTAAACAAAATTCACCCTTTCGATCAATCTATGTGTAAACTATAAATCATATAAGAAATAATATTCCAGTATAGGTATATAGCAGAAGTATGTATCTCTGCTCGATCTTTCGTATGTGTGTACTACCTACTCCAATATATCTATATACAGTTATATGAGGGCGGATGACGTTTTCTTGAGGGAAAAAAAAAATGTATAATTCCAATCTCTCGAACATAAGGAGAGATCCGGTCGTCCTTAAGTGCAGCACTATGGTACTATATGTATGTATATACAATATACATAGGTATATATTATATATAAGAAGGTTGAACAGTTCAAGAGACCGAGTAAAAATAATAGAAGTGAAATCCTCTTCCGTTATCCCGTTTCACGGCTGCAGCTGGTAAATAATTACGTCACGAAGTAATACACCTACATGTATATATAATGTTCTATATGTATGTGCATGTATGTATATTAATAAAAGTGACATTTCATTATTTCACGTTTTCTTCCATAAAATTGTATCAAGCGGATGAGAAATGAAGAAGATTCAATTTTCGCATAATAGCGTATAGTAAAAAATTGAAAAGAAAAAAAAGAAAAGATAAACCTGAAGTTGAAACAATAATCGATCAATTAATTGACCCGTTAATTAATATTTATTATACGCGATCGCGGTAATCGGCGGTACTCTTAATTCCGTCATATTTATTTATTCATTTATCTATCCCTATGTACGTTTTATTGAGAAGAATTAATCCTTAGAGGTGAAATATTACCGTTTTAATACCGAATATAAGAATAATCGGATACCTTACACCTCAGCTAGGTACACCTATTACCTGTCGCTTATCATATCGGAAATAGAATTTATAGTACCTATATACCTACATCGTATACTTATACGAATTATATTACACGTCAAGTAAGTACGTAGGTGCTTACATCGTAATACCTATTATAGTATGCCGATATCTATAGGTGAGGGCGAAGCGGACATCCTCAGCTGAAAATTGATGAAATTGTTTCCTTTTCTTTCGCTCAAAAATCTTCTACCTAATTCGAAAATTTTTTGTCAACAGGCGTGCAGTATAAAGCCTTAGAGTATGTATACGTTGGATGGGAAATTGTATAGGAAAATATTGTGCTTCTAGGTTTACCTTGAATTATGATATAGGCATAGAGGTGGTTGACGATTTTTAAATGAAGAAAATTTCGAAAAATTATGAAAAGGAAAACAATTTTTGAATTATCGTTTTTGAAAAAAAAAATCTATATCTACGTATGTATGTATGTATGCATGTGGTAGCTGTGCAGAAACAACTCGAGACGAAAGTTTGAACATTATGCCTGTAGCTAAAGTTTGCGTTGATGGTGTTTTGGCTGGTGACGTCATCGGGTCAGAGGACCGGAACAACATCACGTATACCTTATGTATATATATATAGGTACCTATATACATAAATATATACCCACTCAACAACGGACGTATTATAGCTTTGAACTTGCGACGGAATTAAGAGTAAATACTAAATACGTCGTTAACCAAGTCAGTTGAACCCGCAAGAATTATCAAAGGTGTTTCATTTTGATGAAATACGAAACAATTAGAATGAAATTTCTGGTTTTTTCATAATTTTTTTTTTTTTTTTTTTTTTTCCATTTGCAAATATCGCGTATGGGTATACGTGTGTAAATTTACGCGAGTATATGGCGTATAATATACATCATTGACGAAACTACCTACGCGTACCTTATACCTACTAGTATAGAGATGCACTCTGGTCCAGAGGGGCGCTAGTTGCCTAGCGACCGTTGGGGCAAGGATGTAGGTACCTCGCCACATCCCGCTGCACCCCCGCATAGCCAAAACCCCGGGGGTTGGCGTTGAGCCGCGCGGGAGCCTCTTTGTTCGCAAGAGGCGACGAAGAGGTAGGTAGGTAGGTAGGTAGGTAGGTATAGGTACGTACTACGTACTTGATGAATTTCACTAGTAACTATCGTCGCGCAGGTATATATTACGTACAGAAATTTTTCAAAAATTAACATTTTCATTTTGGAGAAAAAAAAACAAAAAATCAAAACCAAAAATCATTAATACGTATCACCTACCTATATACAAGGGATACCGATAGACAAATTTTTTCTCTCTTTTAAATTCTGAAGAAAAAAGATTTTTCACCCGAAGTTACCCATTTTTACCTGTTATCCGCTACACAGTACGTATATATCAAAGAACTTTCGAATTTTTTATGTTTTTTTTCGTAATATATATACCTACTGGATTTCGTACACGAGCTGCTGGACAGATCACTCGTCCGTGTAAACCGCTATCTATGCAACGCGGAATCGTTGTAGGTAGCCAAATCACGTCAACGGTTGAAAAAGAAGAGGTAAAGAAAATATGAAAAAACAATTAAACATATAGTAGTTTAAATGTATTACAATTATTTTCTATACATATACTTATACAGTAGATGGGAAAATTCTATATACGCGAATTTTTCGGGATGACATTTCACAGCCGGGTTACGCAAGTGTCATCCACATATATATAGAATTGAATTTAAGTATACTTACGTATAGAATCATCTGTGTGTGTTCGCAATTCACGAGCGTACAGAGACACGTGCATATACACATGTCGCACTTGTGTATATTCAAAGTAGATCTAGCTGTACGGTGTAGATAGTACAGTACATATACCTATATATATATATATAGTTCTGCGCTCTTGCGCGTACGCGGATGCGTAAAGATCGTATGTCTAATATACCCAGTCGCTTTATACCGTGCGAATAAATCCGTATACTTCTCTTCGTACCTACGCAATCTACTGTATAAGTTGTATAATGATTGAAAATCCGCGATATGCACTATGAGAATCAAGAAAGAAAAAACTCTTGATACATTTTTTTTATTGTTATACACTCTATCCACCGCTAGCTCTCTTTTTCGCGACTATAGATTCTCTGATTCGCTCCCGTGAATTTTTTTTTCTGCTTCTGTTTTTTTTTTTTGCAATTTTTTTGCAAAAACTCGTTAATGCAGTTCATAATTGTTACGGAATAGAGTGTTACGTGTACGCGAGTATCTATTTATATACAAATTTTTCTTTATAAATAAAACTTTCGTCTCATTTCCGGAAGCCAAAGGTTGTCGCGGCTGACTTGATCCGATGCTTCCCTAGCTCACGTTCGCTCGAGACGTTTTACCTTACTGCTGTTGCTGTTGCTTCTGCTTTTGCTTTTGCTTTTGCTTTTGCTTTTGCTGCTGTTGCTGCTTCAGCTTCTGGTGGCTTAAAGAACACTCTTTTCTTTCATCTTAATCACAAGCCACGGTCGGTCGAGGTCCGAGGCGTGAAGAAGAAGAAGAAGAAGGAGAAGCAGAAGCCGCCGTGTTTCAAAGTTACGAAAAACAGCATCCATATCCTTCCCATGTACTTATGCTCGCTTTTCAAGGCAGCAGATCAGGTATATAAGAATTCTGCTCCTCCCTTGGACTGAGGCGAGATAAGACCGACCCGTAAGACATGCTAAATATAAAACTCGCACCTTTCCCGGAAACCAACAAATCGCAAGTTGTCTCATTAAAATAATGTCACGTCTTATTTATGTACGCGATATCATTGAATAACTCACCTCTCGATCCTTATTATTTCTTATACCAATTATTGCACATACATCGTATTGAATTATGCCTATAATTAGCCTTTATTTGCCTCAATCCACATTGCAGAGATCTAAAATTATTTATACCTTCTAAAATTTTCAAAAAATTCTCTAAATTTTTCAATTTTGGAAAATCGGCTGACCGATCGACTTTAAATTAACTTTGACACAATACTTCTAGCTAAACTCTAAAGTATCTACAATTTCGCGTACGATTTTAGTGAAAACTCGACGAGTTCTTCAATCAGACATTTTTTTCTTGTTAAATTTTTATCAAAACGCGAATTGCGTGTTTCTTTATCGCAACCGTTTCCGAAATTTGGCAATTTCCAAAAGAAAACCATACCCCACATTATAACCCCAATATTCGCGAATGAGGAAGTCGTTGGTTTCATTCTTTCGCCGGCGCCGATCGGAAGTTATACTATTCGCCACCGACGCGCGTTTCAGTAGAGGACCTCTATGACGTCACTTGTAGCGCCGTCATTTTTGAATATTTTTTGACAATTTTTGGACTGAGAATAGATAAAATCGTGAACTATCGTGTGGCTAAAAATCGCTAACTTTCGTTCGATACTTTCAAGTTTATAAATTTTTTAATACAAACCAATTTTCCGAACTCTAAGGGTGGTCCCAACCCCTTGGAAAAATGAAAAAAGACACACATCTCAAATATTTCATCAGGAATTATAAATTCGTATATTCTGAGTGTGGGGGCTTGTGCAGGGGGGTTGTCGTGTGATATTGGTAGACTGGTAGAACTGTATCTCTCTTTCTACTTTTTCGATTGTCTATAGGAAATAACAGGAGGGAGAAAGAGAGATAGAGAGGGACTCCAGTAAAGAGGATAGAGGCGTGTAGTGTGGCGTGTCGATATACAGACACAATTACACAAGTTTAAAATGTGGTTGTATATACACATATATATCTGTATATCTATATATATATATACATTATACATATATATATTTATGGATGTGCGATGTCATCCCGTACTGCAGCAAAGCTGAAAGAGAGTGGCCTATCCCCTTGAACAAGGTTCTCATCGTCAGTGCGAGGCTGCCGTTGCTGCCGTCCGCTACAGTAGGTACTCGTAGTTATTTTTTCTTTTCTTTTCAAATTTTTACGCACATACATAGATACATAGATACATACATAAATGCATAGATAAATACATAGATACGCAGAAAGAATACATACAGGTATAATAAGAGTGTATTATGTATATACCTACATATGTTTCGGCTCTCGTATTTTCCTTTTCTTGCCTGTTCCTTCCTCTTCTTCGTCGTTTTCTTTTTTTCTTTCTCTTTTCCAGCTCTTCTTCTTATTCTGCGTTTTTTATTTCTCATTTTTTTCTCTATTTATTTTTATTTCATTTTATTGCCGTGCGTAATATATATACTATACATGTATTTGTATGTATAGGTATATAGCTATATGCCTACACCTATTCAGAAACGTATATAGTAGCACGTGGTTTATTCGACCACACGTTTTCAAACTCTTCGAATTACACCACTAATATAAATTCTTGTCTTACGTTTTTTTTTCCTTCTTCGTTTTTTACCCCTCAATTGGTATCCAGCATAGAAATCTGAAAATCCGAAAATTTCATTAACACATACCATATACAGTAGTTATAAAATGTCTTGAATATCTTTTTTATCAAGATATTCAGACGATTGTCGTAATGGGTTTCTGTATTCACACATACAGAAATAAATGTAATTTGCAATAAAATTAATAATGAAAAAAGAAGAAAAAAAAAAAAAAAAAAACGCATTACTTGCACGTAATATGGTATAATAAATCCAATTGTTATTATACTGACAATGTGAAACTGATAAAAACGATTCTTAATCACCTCGTATACATATTACACGTAATTTTTAATCAAGAATAGTGATAAACAGAAAAATAGAAATAGAGAGCGAAAGGAATTGGAAGGGTGTGTCTGTGTGTATAAATGACCCGAAGAGAGCGAGAGAGCGAGAAAGAGCGAAAGGGGGTCGGGGGTCGAAGCCTTTCTCACGTGAGTATATTATATATTCATGATATAATATATATATAGATAAGTTGAATTATTGAGTGGCGTGGGATGGGTCAGACGTCAGACGTCGGACGTCAGATTTGAGCCAGGTCAGTTGCGATCGGATATTCGTTCAGTGTTACCCCCTGCGTAATAATATTACATGTATTTGTATTGAATACGTATATGTAATATGTATGTATATGTACCTATACTTCAACGTATACATATTCATATAGTATACAGTATATAAAACGTGTCTAACATTATTTCATGTGTTAGGGTGGTCCTTAATTTGATCATTTTCGGAATTCAATGCTCCGATGGACCAGGACGTCTGCAAATATACAGACAAGAATTTAGCCAGAACCCCAGGTTTCTATCTCGATTCTAAGTACCGCACAATCTTTTTTTTTTATATAATATATAATATATTTGGAGACCGTCGAGCCGAAAGGAGCATTGGAATTCGAAAATGACCGAATCGACCAACCTAATATATCATCGTATCTCAAAATAACGAGAACAATAAAAAAAAACCATCATATGCTGCAAATAATCATAAAGGAAGAAGGAAACACGTATAGAGGATAGGTACTGGGGCAGAGTGGGTGCCTAAGCTGAAAATTGATGAAAAGAAAAAAATTGTATCAATTTTCAGCCGAGTTGCCCACTTCGTTCCGAATTCTGATACAAGTGTTACCTACACCTACGCAAATTATTATAGGTATATTATTCCACTTATGCCATGAGTGATTGTTTATATTCGTATCACCGCGATCGTAATGTCAATTAAACTTGTAGACCGAAAATTCGAGCGTGTGATTAACAAACGAAATCGTAAGACATGTATTTTGGATGAAAAATTATACGGTTCTCGTCTATTAACCCTTTCACTGGTGCAGCCTTTTTTACTGTACGTGCCAAAAATGGTAGGACAATATACTAAACAAATTATACGATTAACTATGAATATACACACCGAATTTGAAATGAATTGGTTGAAAAATGCAGCAGTTATTCAATTTGATCATATATGATACATCGCCAGTTGTGGCACGACTTTTTTTTGATCATATATGATACATTGCCAGTGAAAGGGTTAATGAAAAATCATTTAACTCCGATCTTTAGTTAATTTATTGAATGAAAGAATGAATGAATGAGGGAATGCATGAAAGAATTAATCAAATTTGATATTCATTAACTATATATATACCTTTTCCTTCATTTATTTATTTCCATTATACCTACATACATATATATATGTACAGTAATAATACATAATACTAAGTACTTGCATCAGCGATCATGCGATAGATATTCTTTCTCCGATCTCTCTCTTTCCCTCTTTAATACTGCACCTCCACCTCTCTGCAGTAAAGGAAAAGTCAAGAAACTGGTTGTTGCAATAATTTCATTAAAATTTAGCAATTTTCTCTATTTCTCTCTCTCTTTTTCTCTATTTCTCTTTCGTCAGACGAGACACATATGCAATAATTCTTACAACGAGTACCGCATAATTGTATCTACACATTTCGAACATATTTTTCTAACTTATTATGCATATAACATATAATATACATATATACTTTAGGTGTATAAATATATTAAACAAATTTTACTGTAAACGTCGTGTATTGTTGATCAGCCAATGTATGAGCCAAAGTGCGGCATATGTACGTTTCGTGGGTCGTTAACCTCACGAAAGTATTATTTAAATTAACGATCATTTTCATTGCCTATTTTCGTATACCATATATCTAGATGCATTACATACATACACATGCACCATTTTTTTTCTTCTTTTTATGGAAATAATCATTAACATCATACCTATACGTGTGCAGTAGCGTTCGTCGTGCGTTACCGCAGTGGCGTGTATACGTCCGTCTATCTAATACGTTGATTTTTTTCATACGAGTAAAAAAAAGTTTCAAAATTTTATAAAACAAGGTTTGATCAGCCACCCATGTATCTATTATCAAAAGAGCGATAAATATTCTTTTTTTTTTACGAATTGTTCAATTTTCCGAGGGGAAAATAACTCCTTGAATTGACGTGCCAATATCCTGTGAATTAATACAAATTATTCGAAATTAAGGCGAATTAACGCGAATTAACTGCAAAGATTAGGGCGAATTAACGCGAATTACTGCAAAGATTAATGCGAATTAATTCAAACTAAAGATTAATGTGTCAATCCAGGTTTGAGTTATTTCCCCCTCGCAATTTTCATCAAATCTACCCTTTCCGAATAATTATAACCACTGTATATAATTTTGCCCCAGGGTTTCGAATAACGGTTTAATATTATCTCGTAGTAGGTCCAATTCGTTGCTAGCAACGGGGTGAAATGCACTTTTCGAAATTGATTTGGCTAAACCCTCGATTCGTTGGAGTTTAAACTGCGGTTTAATTCGTTTGATTGTCAGTTGCACCTGGTGAAAATTCCACAAGAAAATAAAAAAGAGTAAAAATAATAAAACAAAGAAGAAGAAGAAGAAGAAGAAGAGGAAGAAGGAGACAGGCTGCACCGATCGCGAGACCAATTGATATTCAACATCGCTACCTCGATATGACGCCGACAATTCTTCCTTTTTCCCTTTACCCTATTCGTAATTCTGATTTTTTTTTTCAATTTTTTTCTATTTTTCTCCTTATTTCTTCCTCTTCTTCTTTTTGGCTCGTCTCTCTTTCTGTCGTATTTTCAACTCCTGCACATTGGTTGTGTGTATAAGGATGTAGTATATCAACATACACACGTATAGTATAACTTCTTACGTAAGTTGGCCCGCGAGGTCTCCTCTCGCCTCATGCTTTAACCACTCCTTACCTGCTCACTCGGTTCTTTAGGTCCCACCTTTTTTCCCACCTTTAATATAATATACTCTGTCTATTCTCAAGTCGGTTTTCCCCCTCTTAAATTATATCATAGACTCTCCGGAGATCTATCGATCGAGCGATTATATGGATTATAAATAATGTATCGCGGATATCTGAAATGACTTATGCCTGTGCCAATTAGCGCGCGAATCCCGATCCCAAAATTCTATGTGTGTATTTATTTATACAATTTACCTATGCGGTACATACGCGCGATTCAAAATCTATTAGACAAATAAAGATAAGAATGTGGTACAGAAAGAGATAGAAAATTTATTGTTAAGTGGGGAAAAGAGATCCTGGGGGGTTCTCTCTACTCGGGCGTGCCGAAGGACGACCACTTGTCAACTGCCTTACGCCGGTATAGAGCTTCGCCGAGATCTTCGTTCCGACTAGACTCTTCGTTATAAGTCCTAAGTCGTCTCGATGAATATCAGTGTAGAAGAAGAGTAACACATTTTTTCAATGAATAATTGTGAAAAAAAAAAAACGCGGCTGTACATCGATAAGCAAAAATTAATATCAATTATATTTTAAAAATTCATTCGAATTTATAGACGAATATTATAATTCTCTATTTCATCCTATTACCTAGAGCTTGAGTACCTATATCTCACACAATTATCAAATTTCAACACCTATTATTCCTGTTTCGAAAATTTGTTTGAATCAAAGAAAAAACAATATTTTTACGTCAGGGAGAACAGCTTTACCGTTTGGTAATTAGAAAAGTTTTTATAACTAAAGTTTTGGAGACGAGGTGGCCATTTCTATATGGAAGATTTGATCATTTATTTAACTGCTGTTGAGTCGGAATTAATTTATGCGTACCTACCCCTGTAATATGTTTAAGTATTGAATTTTGGTGTGAGTGTACAATTTTCATTTGTTAAATAAAATTGTTAAACGATCAGACCGAGGGGAGCTGAAAACGACGGATTGAATGTAAACGGGATCGAGACAATTGACGAGTTTTTCATCTTGGACAAGTCAGCCGCAGACGTTCGGTGCGCACGCGTGCCTCGCATAATTTATTCCTTATTATAGAAAAAAAGGGAGAGGAAAAAAGGAACAAGAAGATAAGAAGAAGGGAAAAAAAAGTTGAGAAATGAAAAAAATAAAAATAAAAAAAAAAAAAAAACGACGAAGAAGAAGAGGAGAGAAGAGAAGAAAAAATAGAAAGAATAGAAAAAAAATGGGTTCGTATGGTATCGACAAGAGTTCAACTCTCGTCCCTCATCTCGTAACGAATGTCTGATAACAATTCTTCGGAATTTTTGGAAATTTTTCACGGCTTGATGAAAAGTTCAAGTCCCACTAGGTTCAGAGTAATGCAAATGTTGGTGAAACCGTTCGAAAATGAAAAAAAAACTGTTAAAACTTGCCGGTTATGCAGATATGAAAAAACCGCAGAGGGAAATAACGCAGAATTGGTGAAAACAGGAAAACTATATCTATCTATTCCAGTCGAGATCTACGTTACGTATTGTGACGATTATTTCTGGGCTGTGGATACGTCAGAATGAGAGGACTTATACCTACCTTCGTAAAAGTTCACGTAACGATTAAAATGCGTAATAATAAATTCAATCCTTATCATAGATATTCGAGGAAATAATTGGTGAAGAATTTGTAACGTCACGTTATATCAACGTCAGAGCTTTTCGACTCATTTGTATCGATAAAAAATGTTCGATGCATTGATGGTCGGATTAAAATAACGCGTAATTGTCGTTATAGCCATATATAACATACATCGACGATCAGCTAAAGCACCTATCTTGGTTTTAATTTCCTTCCTTATACCCCGAACCCGAACCCATAAAACTGAGCGCAGCGTGCAGTAACCACAATTAAAACTCTTCCTGATTAATTAGGGCGGCCAAGTAATTGCTAATTAGTTAACGTAATACCGGTAATGAGGCGTCCCCGCGGTTATCTTGAGTAATCTCGTGCCTTCATACAGAGATTCCTGATTTAAATCATATTATATTATGCTTCTATATTGGTGCTGTGCGGAAAACCTCGACTGCAGTCGAGACAAATACCTGAATAACACGTAGGTATGTACGGCGCACATAAATTTGTCGTTTTTCTCAATTATCCGGATGGCAAGCTTCGTAAAATAATTTTCCACACTGCGTGCGCAAAGTTAGATCTTCTGCATAAAATTCAACTTAACGCGCGTTGTGTTAAAAAACAAAGTTTGATACACGTGCGAAAGATGATTCTTGACTCGCGTGATTGTCACCTTCGCTTCACACTTCTCCGAGAATCTGCACTGGTATCGAAAAGTACTATTTTAGCTTAGAACCGCGTGTCGGTGTATAAATAATTAATGATAATCCCAAAAAAAGAAACACAAAATATTCCAATCGCCTATAATCTCGGTCATAGTTTTTTCTCCCTAGAAATTATATGAGCGAACCTGATATGTCCTAATATGTCATTTAATTACCTACATCGAATTAGTCGTTTCGCTAATAACGCGATGAAAGTTGTAAAATAGGTGATTTACGACGCAAACAAATTCATAAATTATCGCATAAAAAATTATGTAGAAGTTTGTGTAGGTAGTTATAAGTTACAGTTCGGGGGTCCCAACCATCTTTGTTTAAATCTATTCGTTAGGGTGTATCGTATAATAATTATACTCCATACATTCCGCGTGCGATAGCTGCACGTAAGGTAATACGTTTAACCGGAAATTAGGCTTTTCTCAAACTGTTGTAACAGCGTTTCTATATAATAGTTTGGGGGGGCATTAATCACCTGTTATCAAACCCTTATAAAATAACGAATAACGAAACTGGGAACCGGTTCTAAGTAGTAAAAATAAATTAGACTAAAAACTAGAGTCCTGCACCCTGGTCCTAGACGGGCAGCGTATTTTTGCGAGGCTTAAAATCCGCGATTTTTGACGATGTGTGTAATATGTTTGAGTGAACAAAAAAGAAGGAAAAAAATTATTGATTACAGTGACGAAAGAATAAAAAAAACGAAGGAAACGTGAGCGACGTGTTTTTCGGAGAAACAAAATATGGGAAACGGAAAATGATTACGGTTTGAATATTATCAATGTGTGTGCATGAGAATTTTAATAATGCATTTTCATATCTCGGTAGTACGTATATGTACGCGTAGATACCTGTAACATACCTTTGGCCAGATAATTAGGCATGCGGTATCCTCACGCCCGATGTTATATACCCGTTGGTGTAACCCAGTTATGCAGTTATCTAAAATCTTGCATAGCGTGCGAATCCTTTTTCCTCATTGTGAATAGAAGAGAGAGAGAGAGAGAGGAAAAAAAACGAGAAAAGAGAAAAGAGAAAAGAGAAAAGAAGAAGACGAGAAGTAAAACGGAATGATAATCAGCTTTAAAATAAACTAAATAGGACGGAGGTAAAGGAGGAGGAAACGAAAAAAGGAACTAAAAGTTTCTACACATTATACCTTATGTACGCCTGATGCAGTCGTATACCGAATTATCTTATTGGTCAAATCCACTTAAACCGTATACCTTATACTCGGCCCTTTGTCGTTCCTTCGTGTTTTACTTCCTTAGGATCTGATAAGCTCAAACTACCCTTCCAGGAAGATAGGGGTCAGGAGGTGCCACTTCCGGAATGCTCGTTTCGGTGTGCCGGATCTTCATTGCGCAATACCAACTGTAGAATATACTATATCGGTTTAGAATCTTCATAAATAGATGATGAAAATTGAAATTTATATATTTTTCGGGGTGAAAATCGGGCAACTTTTAAAATGAGTCAAAATTCTCTCGTCAAGAACAAAATCTCTTTCATTTTTCCACGCAGAAACCAAAAGTCGCGCGATTATCACTCAAAAATAGTATGTAGAGAGATCGGAAAGTAGGTACGAATTTTACCCAAATCTGAAATCCCCGACAACCCCCAATTTTTCTATCAGTCATATTTTTCTTCTTCTGGTTCATTCCCTTATAGGTATATACCTACTATAGGTCTGACCATAGAATTCGGACAACTTTTCCATAGTATCTTGTTTTTCCGCATTTTAGTCAAGAACTTTGAGTAGTTTATGTCATTTTGTATGACATAGATCGGTTTGGTGTGGGAAATAACAATTTTCTATGCATGTATGATCGTTGTAGGTTCTGACGGGACAGAACGAATTAGGTATAGAATTATGATAGACAAGAAATAGCGTGTAGGCATACATGTGGGTCGATTTTACCGCGGCATGCAATTTTGGGTCTTGAAAGTAACGCGCGATAGGTAGGTATATGAATTGAAAATTTTCTTTATAAAATGTTAAAATATACGATATTATATATTAGTATAGCCGATAGTTTGACATGCTGTAACAAATATCTATAGATCAGTTTTTATTAAAATTCAGAATATTTTATGAAGCTACTTTTTGTCATACAATTTTCGAAAAAATATATCTACACCTTACAGAGTGGATATCTCGATTCTTTACTATACCTATTCGTGGAAATGAATTGACAAAACTAAACTATTCACTCGTTCTTTATAGACGGATAAGAAAACTTGTCTTGACTTTGTGTCTACTCGACTACGGGTATATATTTTCTAAAGTTCATTTGTCACGGTGTGCCGCATGTGCAGACCCACAGTTCGAAATTACTAAAGCTAGAAGAAGAAGAAGACACGAACAAGTCGAAGAAGATGGAATAAGTAGCAGCAGATGTTGTCCTCTGGTTTGTGTAAAAAAAAAAAATATATATATTCTAGCGCGGTAACGATGGCCTAAGTTTCAAATTCCCGATTCCTTTTCCTTAGGTAGGTATAATGCAATGAGAAGAGAACAAAAATTGGAAAATTGTAAAATTGAAAAATTGTAAGATT
The DNA here is from genome assembly GCA_963992785.1 of Tenthredo livida. Lineage (NCBI taxonomy): Eukaryota > Metazoa > Arthropoda > Insecta > Hymenoptera > Tenthredinidae > Tenthredo > Tenthredo livida. The sequence goes on from OZ023073.1 coordinate 12,307,098, forward strand.
GAAAAATTTGAGACATTTGAGAAATTATACCGTAAAAACAAGTAATTAGAGCCATTAGTGTATATGAGTGAGGAAAAATTCTGCTTACACATCGCGCAACACATACGAATACATATACCTACCTATATAGGTATATATAAGTATATAAGTATATATATAAGTCTCGCAGGTTATTTTTCACTGTCCAAAACCCATAATGACGATCATTCCGCGGAACGACCAAGTTAACTTAACTTATCGCATTTCGTGGGCAGTAGAAAACGATCTACGCAGAGTCCATTAACCTTTTCCCATATGTATTTCTGGGACCGATTAAAATATCCGTCCCATTTCTAAAAACCTATAAATTTTGAACGGTTTAATTTTCAACTAATACGCAAAATTTATTCGGAATATTTAACCATCTTCATTTCTTTTTCTTTCCTTATCTTCTTTTTCTTCTATTCCATTGACCCGATTTAACGACGAGTTTGTAAACTCTAAGTAGGTAAATGTGATGTTATTTTCGCGCAGCGAAATAATTTCAATTTTTAATTATACACTTATGAAATTTTTTTCAAATCCGTTTCACGGTTCGATTTCAAAAATTCTATGCCAATCCTAGATAGACCGGAGTTTGATGTATTCGAGTCAGTCCGCAGTCACTCTAAGATTGAATAATCTTTCGATGACGTAGGAAGATTGTCGACACGTGTATGAGCCGCAGTCACTTCAAACTTTGCGACTTTAAAGTGATGGGACTCGCTGGGGATTGAAAGCTTCGAAATTTTCACGTGTTCTCAAATTTTTTCGATCAGTGATTGAACAAATATAAAAAAAAAAAAATCAGAAAAGGGATGAAAAAATGCGTCGATCAGTAAATCGAAGCCAATCAGGATGAAGATTTGGCAAAAACTTAACAGATTTAAAATACGGCGCAATTTATAGTCGGATGCAATGAGGTGCTTCGCTTAAGCCCCCAGGGTTTATAGCACAGGGTGAAGTTTTTTCACGAATCGTTATACTTTTTCTGTAACTATATATCCTATACCTATATTCTATACTATACCCGCCTACCTATCTACCTCGGCAAAAGTTTCGCTTCTCGTTTTTTGGCTCGCTGACCAGACCGACCGACCGGCCGAGCGCCGGACGGACGTGTTTTGCTTCTGTTTCGCGTTACAGCTAATTCCCCGACGTAGCTGTAACCACTTCCCCGCAATATTTCTCCAACACGTTTCACCTCACCTCGCCTACCAGCTTCTAAAACCGTCCAGCTCCCTGCATGGTTCAAGATTTCGTTGTTAAATCGCTTCCACTTAGTTCTGATATTGAAATTTGTGACGTTTTCTCAGATCGAGATCATGAGATGATTTCATCAATTTCTCGCACCAAAAGAATGTTGAGAGAAATCCAGCGAAATGAATTTTCTTTTTTTTTTCAATTTATTTCAAAAGCTTGAATGAACGAAGGCTGAACTGTTCATCGTATATCAGGCTTAGTATCGATTATCCTGGATGTGCAGGAATAGAGGATTGGGAATCGAGAGTGGGAATAATGAGTCAATTTCCGATGGCGTACGCGAGCTGGGGAGATTTCTATTCGGTCCTTTTTGAAATTTGGAATGTCTGCTATTGCGATTGACTTCCGGTCAATCGATTATACTTGTAGAACATGTGAATGTGTTAAGGATGAGAGAAGAGAGAAATTGAAAAAATAAAAAATAAACGCGATCTATAGGTATACAGCGAAATCGATTTATGCATTATAGATTTCAAGAAACTCCCAGATTCAGATTCAGGTTTGACGTTGTATCACGGAATTCATTAATACATAATTTGTGGTCGGGTAAACCAACGGGCACATATACACCGATACACGTAAATTCTATAGGTATACAATACCCTAGACCGAAGAGTGACTATACAACCGACCGTGATGGCTCCCTCGGTTCTTAGATTAGGTCAGTTTCAACGAAACGTAATTTTCTCTTCTCGGAATAAAGGCCGCATGTTGTTTTCTCGACCTTCCCGTCGGCCATTCCTCTATATATACATGATATAGCAGAAATCTATCTTTACATAAGGCATATGCCCATTGTTACGTAATAAAAGATTTTTCAGAAAACTCTAAGACACGTGTAATAAGGTATGAAAAAAAATCGAAAAATTTCAATCAATTTCGACGCATGTTGTACATACGTACTTCAATCGTCACGTATATATATTATACATATAATATGTGTATAGGTATGTAAAAAGACTCGGTAAAGATGTAAATTACCTACTACTTCTCACAATCAGCTAGAAGATATACGGCGTAGAGATGATCGAAGAAAATAAGAGAACCGTACCAGAGTTGTCGGAGGCAAAGAGGGCAGATTGATGGTTGATCGTGCGTTGGTCGTTATAGAAAAGAACGTGAGACTGAAGTGAGTAGGGTAAAGAAATCCTTCCCTCTTTCTCCCCTTTTCTATCTCTCTCTCTCTCTCTCTCTTTTCATCTTTCTCTCTCTCTTTATCTGTCTCTCCCTTTCTCTCAGATCCAATCTCCATATAACTGTATATATGTGGGTGGAGTGATTTCATACTGCAATTACCTACGTGCTGCACATACGGTACACATATTTATTTGGTTTGAAAATTTTGTTAGTCAAAATTTTTTTTATCCAGTCAAGTTTATTGATCGGACCTAGATAGGGTAATGAGAACGAGATTCAGGACTCGAATTAGAATATTTCGATCGACTTTTAGTTTCGAAAAAATTGGTCAATTGAATCGATCATTTCCTATATATATGTAGAATTTGTGATTTATAACGATTTCCGTATATCAAGTGGAGAAGAAAGAAATTTTCCAATCAAAAGACGTTCTACTTTTCGTTTGAAATTTTTTAATGGTGATTGATCCTCCTTAGCGTTGTGCTGCAGTTCAGTATTTCTCACGATTAGTAGCGTAGAATGGGATATCTGGCTAGACTCGAGAGCAGAAAAGGACTAGTAGAAGTCTGAAAGTCAGTCAGTCGACGCGATACGATGCGGAAAGATATACGAATAACTGTTGGCTGGTAGGACGCGATAGCTGACGATGAGGAACGGAGCGGAGGAGACGGATGCGGCTATATATATATATATGTATATATATATATTTATATGTGTATATGTGTATAGTAGAGACCCAGAAAAGAGGGAGATAAAATATGTAACCGTGTTGTTGTGGGAGGTACTCTGATCGGAGCCCTCCTACGCTGAGAAAAACAGCCAAGCAACTTGGGGCTTTGAAGCCAAGACTTCGGACTTCGGATTTCGGACTTCGGACTCTGGACTTTGGACTTGGGACTTGGGACTTGGGATTTGGGACTTGGGACTGGAAAGCATCTTCGCTAAACTCGCGTTCACTCGCCCGATACGCTAAGACTCTGTGTGCCCGTCCATCCGTATGAATAACCTGTTATATGAAGAAGAAGATGAAGAAGGGACTTGAGGACCGCGTTGGGTCGCGAGTAGGCCACATGTGGTGCGTTTTTGCCTCGCTTTCATAGTCTATAGTTTTTGCGTTGTTTTTGCGCAATTGCGTCCAATGCTATGGTTCCCTATGCCTGCCTCCTGGGACTGGTGAGGAACGCGGGTCTCTGGGTATATTATATAGTCGAAATAGTACAACTGGCGTTCCGACTTTTTTCTTTGCCCTTTTTCTCTCCTTTTTCATATAGTTTCTTTTTCCTTTTGGTTCTGCTTTATTTTTATACCTTTTCTTTTGCCCATTCTCCTTCTCTTTGCTTCTTTCTTTCTTTCTTTTCGTTCTTCTTCTCATTTCTTTCTTCAATTTTTGACACGGGACCTAACGGAATTCTTCGGGGAGGTCTTCACCACCGATTTTACTCGCATACCCCTAATCGTATGGATGAAAACTGAACCCAAGTATTAATAATACTATACGAACTTTATGCGGTCTTTTATTTCACGCACGGAACTGCGTAAACAAAGTTTCGGTGATTCGTTGTACATATTTGTCAATCGTTGATATTGGTTGGTTTAAAATCGTCGATAATTTCTTCCCTCTTTTGTTGAACTTTGAGATATTGATACCAATCAGTCTCGGCCACTTGAAGCAACAATTAATTTCAAGAAACAAATAACGAAGAAAATCCTACTTCATACCTTAACGAGCGTCTGCGCTGCTCCACCACTGAAAGAATATCACACAATATTCACGTTGGACTGACTGAATGGCCGTCGAGAATAACTCGAAAGAAAATTCATTGAAGATAGAGGGAAAAGAAATTCTCTTCAACGAAGCGTAGGTATAGGGATATAAAGTATACAAAAATAAGGATAAAAATCGAGGAGATAAAGAAAAAGACGAAGAAGAAGAACCAGATAACCAGAAGAACAAGATGAAATAGGCTTCGGTACCTATACCTATACATTCGTACAGACTTTATACCTAAATTGAAAAGTTTCCAACCATTTCCCAATTAGATATTGATCTCCCGAACTCTGGGAGCTTTTAGAATCCCGAATTAATTATCCCTCGGTGATTTCGACTCTGACTTAAGGGAGTATTCAAATGAATATGACTCTGCTGTTCGTAGCAGAAAGTTCATCATTTATGATGATGTAGTATTCACATATCGCAGATGCGGTATATTATCTCGCGAATCGTACTCGGCGTAGTTTTTTTTATAAAACATAACGTCGCGAGACAATTTTATTTATTCTTCGGTCCGTACGTTGACGTGTACCTACGGGCATCCTCCACACTTCCGTTTTGGCGACGAAAGGCTTCTTACTAGGTAGTGATCGATACCTTACCCGACCTCTTCTAATTCTCCATATATATCGCCTGGCCGCTTTCCTGTACTCTGAAATTGACCCTAGTAGAGGAAAAAGGGTCGTATACGGGTCTTTCCAGGACTTGAACGAGGAAGGTTAATTCACTCGAAAGAAATCTTCATTTATACGCGGAAATTATTACCTCGCCAATAAAAAATTACACAAGGATCGTTGTCTTCGTTACGATTGCAACAACCGATCGCCGTTCGATTATAAATCAGGCGAAAAAGTCAAAGTCTATGGCTATTAGGTATAGAAATAGTCGAGACGTCGATGTCGTTTTCTTCAGTTTTATTTTTCACCCCTGAAACGAGCTGAACAGTAAGGAAGGCGGTACCCTGGCAACGGTACCCCGCGCCGTAAACCCTGGAGGGCGCCCCCGCTGGGCTCAATTTTCCATCCTCTTTCATCCTCTTCCATCATAGTTTCATTGCCTCGTTTCGCTTCGCCCTCTCTTTATTTAGTTATGTTTTATCTCCGTCAGTAACCATCTCTTTCTCCGTCTCTCTCACCTCTGCCGTCTTCAACTCGAAGAGGCTATAGATAGAACCAGCCGTCTTCCGTCCTCGTCAACGTAGGCCGAAGTACCCCTCAGGTACTGTTACCCGCTAATTAAGCGTCTTGGGGATTGCGCAATTTCGTGCCTGCCAACGATCGAGTTACGATTTAGCCGGTAGCTAGTCGATATCACGATTAAACAACTTCGAACTTAAACATCCGGAGATTAAAAAGGTGGATCTAGGTACCCTCAGTGCAGCGAGAAGCACTATATGCACCCTAACTATACACACGGCGTATACATATCCTACAGAATAACAGAACCGTAAGCCTTCAGGCTGGATATACGTGAGGACCTTCGAGCTTATCGTCCTTTCCTTATCTCTAAACTTTCTGTATTTTTGTTTGTACATAGAAAACAGCCGTACCTATATGAAAAATTCTCGTTCTAGGAATCGGATTTGAATTAGGCATAGTTATGGAGAAAATTTCACGCCTATGTCTTAACTTTCACTAAAAATTTGATAATAATATAAAGGGGACAATTTTATCTCCGATCATTTTTACATCGTGGCAATTATTATTATTATTATTATCATCATTTTTTTTTTTTTCTCGAAGAAGTAGGTATTCTTCCTCTCTCACTTGAGCAGCAACAGGTTTGAAATAATTGATAGTACCGCGGGGTACCGGAAAACGACTATCCCTCGACTGGTTGGTTAGTCGGGAGGGCCCCTGCAACGAAGTGCTTGGGAGTTAAGTTACTTTGTCGGTAGATCGCGAGGCTTTTCCTTTTTCCTTTTTTTCCTTCATTTCTCTTTTTTTTTTGTTGTTTTTTTCGTTTTTTTTTGTGTTTTTTTTTTCTTACAATTCTTTTTTTCTTACATACCTGAAGTGCATACGTTTATAACACGCGTATTTAACCAACCGTACACGTACCTACGCGTACGCGCTAACTAACTCCGAAAGAAATTATCATCGTTGCAGCTAGCAGTTGTTGGTAAAGCGCGAGACGCTTTAAGGCTGTAGACCTGTACTAAACAGACTTAGAAAACCGGGAATAATGCCATCTTTTATACTCCGAAGGACTAACTACAGCCTTAAGGATTTTTGGGGAGGAAAACGCCCGGGTATGGGTATATATATACCTACTACTCGGAAATAAGTTTTCTGACTGAAATGGTCACGTCACGGTGGGTAATGGGGCCTGTCAGTTTGTTCTGACCGAGTATTCCTTCAGGACGTATAAAGCCCCCCAGTTCACCAACGTCTTTACAACATTTTAAAACCGAAAGAAATTTTTCATAGGTACATACCTACAGGAGGTCGTTCTAAAAAAATTATCACACTTTTACCTATGAATCAGATTATTTTATTTTTATTTTTATTCAACAGGTAAAAGAAGAGGAAGAAGGGGTGAAATTTTTCGGTCGGTTTTTAAGAAGGGAAAATAATTTGCCAATTTTATTTAACCGCCAATATTTTTGGCCAATTTTATTCCTTCGATGATGGTTTGAGAACCGTTCAACGTTTTTGAGAATTTCGGTTTGAAATTATATCGGGCCTTTCAGACCCTGTTGCCTTTCCTAGCTTTTCTAGCCTGCTGCACCCCAAGGGGTATAGGAGAGGTAAGGTAACTGTTAAGTGACCGCTTCGAAAAACCCAGGTAGCCGTTGGGACGAGGCCTTAGAAATAGCCAGAAATATAAGACTCTTGGTTTAGTTTTAGTTCGCAGGGTTTAGTATCCGACGAACTCCGAACAGCGAACATCACATCGCTGCATTATGCGGATATATGCGTAAGAAAGAAAAAATCGAAATTTTTCAAGTCTCAAGTCTCAAGTCTCAAGTCTGAAGAATCGAGAACTGCTCATAGGAAGTGAATTATTATGATTATTTTTATTTTTCGGTACTATTCTGATTTCGAGAAAAAGAGAGTGAAAAATATGGGCAGAGAGATTGGAGTAAGAGAAATGAAAGGGTGCGGTTCATTTCGAAAAGTGTCCGAGGTAAAAGCGTATGCGAAACGCGGGTAGACGTATAGGTAATTGTAAATCTGATAATAATAGAACTAGGAGGTAAAATCTTAGCAGGATAATTTTTCAAGGTCTATTATACCCCGCAGTAACCTTCACCGGAGACATTCGCGTTATGTACACGTTCTATTTTCAAACTGTAACGGTCTGTCTACTGTCACCTACTTCCCTAGTATCTCGGTGTTTTACAACGTTCAACTTTTCAACCAGATCCATTAAATTTTGTTATAAATTTTTTCTGTCTTTTATTTTCATCTCTTTATTCATTTATCACAACGCAGTATGTTACACGCATACGCACCCTTAGATAGACACTATATATCTATAAATTACACCAATTATAATACAGAAATATATGACTAAATTATTTGGGAAATATCTTCGGCAGAAAAGTCTCCCTCGTATTTTCCGACGCGACGCTTTCGGTTACGAGTACTTTCCGCACGCGATGAACGATGGTATTATACCTAAGCTTGAAAAGTCCGAAAATCATCCTCCCTGCAGCTGCAATCGGACGAATTTTATTCTGTCTTTATTCATTGAAGGTATAAAAATTTTCAGAGAATTAGGTGATCAGTGGTACGGCGAGAAGATTTTTCTCACCCTGTTATAGCCGTCGCTCGGCAAAAAGTTTTCCACATCGATAAAAGTTGATGGAAAAAATTCGTAGCTGATGAACGATTTTCTTATTCATTTTTTCACGCGGGATTTTTGATGACGGATTGATTCTTTCTTTCGGTTTATTGTCACGAAAATATATTTCGCATTCTATTTTTGATAATTTCGACGTTACAAGAGGCTCGAATATGAGCTGAAAGCAACGGCTAGGCCTAAGTTGGCGGCAGCTAGCAGCTGACGTATACCCGCGATCCTCTCGGGCTGCATATTATACCTATATGTATATTGTACATATATATATATAATATATATACACCTATATGTGTATTCTATATGATAACTTGAAAACAACTGAACGACTACGATTTGTACGCTTTCCAATTTAATACCAACAAAAATTTACGACCCGTCCGACCAGCTAGCGTTGCTCTGAAAATTGCTCTTTCTGTATTAAAGAGAGAAGAAAACGAAGCAGAAGCGTAGAAGAAGAAAATGGGGGGGAAAAAAAAATAGAAAAATGGTGAAGTGCGGGAAGTATATATAAAAAGAAAAAGAAAAAAAGAGAAATCAAAAGATACAAAAAAAAAATCGTGACACTTTTTCAAAGATTTATTTTACCACCAATCCTTCGCTCTGTGTATATACTATACTGCTACACAATGTGGGTGGTGTGGCAAATTTTATCTCAACCCGACGCAACGGTGCGAAATTTAACTTGTGTCACAGTAGAACAATTTTTTTTTTTTTTTTTTTCAATTTATTTATTAATGTTTCCTTCTTCTTCCCCTTTTTGCTTTTTCTTTCCACTTTGTTTTATCTTACCATTTTTATGGAGATCTTGTTAACTTGGATCTCCTCATCCCCTAAATCGTGTTTCGCTAGATACTTTAACTATAAATCCTGTGAATGTTAAACAACTCGCTTAGTCCATAATTATCTTCTATAAAGTGTTCTTCTCTCTCTTATCTTTCATTTTTTTTTCTCTTACTTCTTCTTCTTTTTTTTTTTCTTTTCTTTTTTTCTTATATCTTTTTCGTTTATTTTTTCACGGTTCAGAAAATCTCCGCTTAATTCTCGAGAGTCTGAATTTAATTGGGAAAAAAACATTTCTACTTACGCCTCGTTACGCGGAGAAAAACTGTATAACCTGAAACCTCCAGCCCCACCCCCACCCCAACCCCCTAAACAACAATACTGTAATACGTTTTACATCACTTGAGTATGAAAGAAGAAAAAAAAAAAAATACTTGAGATACGATACAATTAAAAGCACAGTTTGCCACGTTGATAAATAAGCAGAAAATATCACAGGGTTGTACCCACCCTTCGCATCTCTGCATGCAATTTGACGACTTAAGGTACTTGTAATTACTTCTATTCTATTCTCGTCGATTATGCTACAGGTTCGAGCTAAGAAGGGAAATTCCGATTTGTTGATAAATCGAGGACTTGAATTTATCAGTAAACTTTTGACGGTGATAACTTCTCTGAAAATTTCATCGTGCTTCGATCGAATACGCTCGCGGTTGATATTAAATATCCTTTGATCATGTGAATTATTATATCGTACGATTTTTATCTCCGAATATAGAGTAAGCAGAAGGAGAGTAGGTTTACAGCTAGATGCGGACGAACGGGTATTAACCGCAGGATCTCCTTACCCTCTGAAATTCTCGTTTCTAAATCAAACCAATTGGCGGTTAATTATATGCGTAAAGTGTCAGTCGCACGATTCAACTTGGGCATAAATAGACGTGGAAATCGAGGTGCGGGAGTAGAGGTGAAAAGGAGATAGAAAAATTGTATATCTGGGGTGAAGATTGAATGGGGTGTTGGACGCGGGCGGAGTTCTATACGGCTGTGGCCAAGCTATCTATCTACTCGACTGACTGACTTCTATATCACTCTCGATTATTATCGAGTTCCTAAAACTAAAATACACACACGAAACTCCCGCTGGCCTAAAAGCTCGACTTCAAAAGTTCTATATTTGAATGGGCTCACACCCAAGAAGACATCCAAGGGTTACGCAGGCTCCCAGACTGGATAAGACTGGGTTGCCTTGGGTTAGGCTAACTTAACTCAACTTAAGTCAAACTCCGTTATGCTAGATTAGGTCTTAACTCACTTTTGGCTTAGGCGGAACCTCAACCAGATACCATGCAGTTACCCTATCTAAAAGGGAAAAGAATCAACGACCTGCAGAACCCAAAGACTAGTGTCGACGTAGGTATAAGGCATGTTTTTCTTCCAAGTCCAGGCCGAAGATTGAAGAATCAAGAAATTGATCTTTTTTCGGCTAGTATTGAGCGGATAGAATTTTTTTTTGGTTTTTGCATTAAGCGACGGAAAGAAGAAGCGTTCGGTGGTATACGGCGTTGCAAGAAGAACAGCATCAGCAGCGGCAGCAGCAGCAGCAGCAGCAGGGAATCGACGCCATATTTGTCCGATGCGGATTAACTTCGAAAGTTCACACTGCTGCACGCTTGCGGCACACGCCGTATAGTAAACCTGCAGCAGCCTACGCCCGCCTTTTGCCTAAGACTGGAAACAAGTTTTTGTCCCTACTGAACGACGCCTGTCTACGCTATGTACGTATCTACTACCCAACCGCGGACCGTACAGCATCCCATCGTATCGCGTCGTCGTGCGAGCACACCTGAGAGTTGATCTCTGAAGACAAATTGAACTCTGGAACAACTATTTCTTGCAGTAATGGTCGGTGCCACCCTTAATAAGACTAATTGTGATTCCAGTCCCACGTCGGCGTTTCAACAGTCCGTAACTAGGCATTATCCACAGATTGAAGAAAAAGCTTTCAGATTTTTTCCCTCCAAGCGAGAAGAGATTCGGGGTTGAAACCGAAAAGGAAACGCGATCTTCGGATATAATTTAAAAAAACTTGGATCATTTCATATTTCGATTTCGACCAGCTGATATAATACGAATTTTCCGCAGAGTAGCGCGTGAGCGTTTCAGCAATTGGTTCAAACGTGTTTTCATGTATTAGCATTTTCCAGAGATTGGAGAGAAAGCTTTCTGATTTTTGAGTGAGAGTAGAATCGCGTTTGAAAGTGAGAAGAAAATGGAGAAAAATGAGAAAAGTTTTCCTGTTTAGGTCCTACCTACCGGCTTACGGTAATCTACTTATAAGAGTTGGTCGGATATAAACGCAGGAACATCGCGTACCTACGCCGGCATGTTCGACTTCAATTTATCACGTTTACTAATTGCGCGAGAACACACCTCAATCCTTTACACACCGGTTGTATGTATACATACCTACGCACCTCTTCTACGTGTAATTTAGGGTGTTAATAAACGCGTGTGTTCGAAGGCAAGGCGCAGGCTGCAAACGCTAATGATCAAAGAGGCGTATAGTATAGGTTCGTTTAAAACTGAACGCAATAACAGAATGGAGAATGAAAAAAGTCCAAGTCTTTCCATATACTCGATAAAATCGTAATTCATAGACTAGGTACGACGGGGCTAAGACTCGGCCGAACAGATCTGAGACTGTTCAAGATACGCGGAAGAAAAAAACGGTGAATTTCACAACTCGTTTGGATTCTGCAGATGAAGTTTTTCATAGTAGTTACTAGTTGGGTTCGATTGATTCCCTAATAATAGGTAAAAGATGGGCTATAAGGTACTCGATTCGTTCTCTCTTATATGGGATTGATGTAGAAATATCTTGCACCTCGAAAATTTTCGTTTATTAGGTATAGGAAAACCTTCGCTTCTGGAATCGGACACGCGAGCGTATTATCACCCAGACGCAGAGCTTGCCACTTCCAGTGACAATTGATAAGACTTACATGTTTCCGTAGGATAGTTGGGTTCATAGCGCGTGCGTGCCTGCCTGCCTGCCTGCCTGCGTGCGTGCGTGCGTGCGTGCGTGCATGCGTTTAAACCACGTACGACGCGACGTAGGTACCTCGTTCATATCGTATAACTATACACACACTAACTTCTGGGTGTGTTTTATTATATCTAATATAAAATTAAATGAAAGAAAGTAAAATGAAATAAACTAAACTAAATCAAACTTAAATAACTTAAAGGTTTCGAACGGGCAGTAGAACGAGTGGTCTACATAGTCCGAGAGCGGATAGTGGAGAGTGGACAGGAGAGCGTTTGATAGGGTTGTTTGATTTCAGATAGTCCATCCACTGGCGACATATTTTGATTGACACTCGAGATAGGGTGGTTAAATTTCTTCAAATAATATCAAACTACGATCGAAATAGACATTTAAATATTTGTCAACCTTTTTCCATCTCTCATGACTTTACAGTATACACATACCCACGTCTGCAGAGAGATGGAGAGACAGAGAGAAGAACGATTCCTAATCAACGAAACTCTGGGTATAGGATTCGTTCTCTGTATTGAACTTCATACGATCTACAGAGAGAAAGAGAGCGTGAGAGAGAGCTGAGAAGAGGCCTAATCACTTTTTCAATTCTTCGTTAATCTTTCGTGTGTTAACTATACAACTTGTTGTCGTAGCTGCGCGTTAAACGGTTAACTTAACTTGAGGAAAACCTGACCGTTGAGAGAAGAGGAGGAAACCGGATATATGGCCAGCGTAGGTTTACCACAGTTTCATTCTACGCCTTGAAAAACACGTTGATTATCACTGTGTAATTATACTTGAAGAGGACTTTTAGGCTGCTACTATGCTATACGCGAAGTCGCTATTTTCCGTCTGTAGACCCGCTGCATTAGGTACTCGCAAGCAGAACCTACTACATCTACCTAATTCCGCGAGATTTTAATGAAAATACTAAACCTAGCCGAGAAATGAAGGGAAAAGGAGACAAATTAGGGATGAAAGAAATCACACGAATACTCTCGAGAGGGAACAACTCTCCAGGTCATAAACGGAACTGTAACGCATAAGCTATTCCGGAAATTAGACATTTTCTCGGATACTAGCGTTGAATGAGGTAGACAACCTTATGCCGGAATTATTATACTAAAGGGTTAGCTTTTCCTCGCTGCGTCTGCTCCTGGTCCTTCTACTGCTGATGCTGATGCTGATGCTGGTGCTGATGCTGATGCTGATGCTGCTGCCCTTGCAATAAAGATGGATCGAGTCCAGCCCGGCGTGGGCCAGCGTAGGACGAAAGCACTCGAAGCCAACATCATTGATCCGGACGGCTTCGGGTTGCAGGCGTTTCTGACGATTCTTTGTCCCGTTGCCAGGAGCGAGGAAGCCTGCAGAGACTCGAAGATATCTTCAAGGACTGAATCAGGCTGTTGATGCTGCAAGAAGCGATTTTCTTGCCGCGTTATTTAGCTGGTTCAAAAAATATTAACGGAGCTTTTTTTTTATCGACAAAATTTGCACCCATTCCATTTCCGCTTTGATCAGATTTCAAACGCAGATATTGTATAAACTGAAAAAATAAATTAGCGACGATTTTTATTCGGAACGAAACGCGTAGACATTTTATACCTTGTTGCATTATTTAGTGGGAATGACGGCTAGCGGTCGATTTTTATTCTCAATAATTAAAAGACTGGTTTTTTCAAGAAATAATTGATGAGAAAATATTATGCAGATCGGAGATTTTGTTTTCATTATCGTGGTTAATTTCGATAATGTAGGAATGCTCGTACGTGGATTTGGGTTAAATATCTATAGTTGTATAGTAGAGCTGTACGCGGGACTATAAAATATTTATTTAGGAAAAAAAAGAAAGAAAAAAATTCTGGATACGATGAGACGTCTGCAGCGTTAATCTTGCTATTTTAGACGAATTTTTTTTCATCCCAAATAAAGTACACTCGGATCTTAAGCTGTTGATTTACTCTGGCTAACAGTCTCCGAAAGTGAGTACCATGTACCTACCATGAACAAACTTTTTCGAAAGGAATTAAAAGCTCAAAGTTTTCTCAACTACTGCTGCAGGAGTCTGTGCTTTCTCGTTATTCTTCTCTCTTGTATGTACCTGTTTCCTGACACCATCCCTTCGGGAATAGAAAACCACGTTGTTTTAAAATGAAATGAATCAACGATTAGACGAAATTGTTCATTTTTCTTTTGCTGCAATGTCGTTTCGCAAAAGATCTGTTTAACTATGAAAAGGTGACATTTTCCGCGAAGTTATCGCTCACTTGATGATTTTTATTTTTCTCGTGACGCGGAACAACGCCGATAAGCTGCTGCAGGTTGAAAAACTGAGTTGCGGAATATTGGGTACGCGCGTAAAGTGGTTTAAACACGGTGTTTGTTTTGATATTATTATCTCATTTCCCGGCGATATTATCTGCGCAACCGCGAGTTCTACCCGCGATACTACATGCGCCGATATTTTCTGAATTAAATTCTAAACCTTTAATTCTGTCTTTATCACGTCGATGTGCGGTATTCATGTTTTTGATATATATTTTTAAACAAAGATAAAGGGGACGACTTCCTTGCGCGTCTATACGTCAACGCCGACTTATCTTTTTCCCTGTTCAAAATAAATCGAGAAATATAACGAGCTGTTCTGTTTTTCTCTTATTTTTTTCTTTCTACCTCCTAGCCTGTGGAAAACTTCGCGAAAAACAAATCGGCAGAGATTGAATTTATGAAAATTTCACTCGAGGGTGATACTGTAGAGAATCTTGCGGAAAGAGACGAATAAGTATATTGTATAAAAGCGTAAAATTTACCCGTCTAGGTAAACGGTAGTATGAAACGTTTAAAAGTGCCGAGACACGCGATTCGTCTTTTACCGCAGTCACGGAATAATTTAGAAAGATCGCGAAATTCGCGATTCTAACCAACGGGAGAAACGCCGGGTTCTTTACCTCGCCAATGAAATTCGCGGTTTTGGAGATTTTTAAACGGCGCGAAAACCGCGTGGGATTCACCATATAGAGACTTACACACTAATCGCGCAGGAACCCAAAGAAGAGAAAGAAGAATGCGTATAAACGCGAGGTCGCATGATAAGGCACAATGATATTTCGGAAATTCGTTCACAAATCATCCTTTGGACGCGTTCAGACGAAATTACGGGCACGGCATTCGAGTTACGCAGCGTGACGATAGAAAATAGTACAAACTACCTACTTTCAAGAGCTTTGCGTTATGTTGCCTATTTTTTCTCTTTTTTCTCTGCTTTACGTTTCCTTTTTTCTTTTTCTCTTTTTTTTTTCACTCTTTCATACGCTTCCGGTTCATAATTGGTAATTAAAGGTCGCCTCGGTCTGCCGCTAACAATCACTTGTCAGTCTCCTCCGCGAACTGCACTTATAGCTGTCGAAAAAAATATCACTGCAGCGAACTACCAAAAGACACGCGACAAATTATTCCAACCAACCCTTATATCAACGATTACAATAATTAGTCGACGATATTTTCTTTTTTCATTTCGCCACGTCTCATACATTTAATGCTTATTAAAATTTCATTTTTCTCTTATGCTTTTAGGGAAATCAAGTTCTCCTTAAAGAAAAATAAAAAAAAACCTCCCATTCTTCGATTCCTTTTTTTTTCTTCGATGATTTTATCTCCCGATTTCTACCAGCTAGTGTAATTAGAATTTCAGAGCATATTGAAACGTGTGTAGGTATAATATATACGTATATCCAGGAACTCAAAGGGATGCAGTTTTGTTAAATTTTAGTACGATGTTTGATAAACAGAATATCACTGCTGCAGAACGGGCGGGTGGAAATGACAGGCAGTTTGCTACCCCGAAACGTTCAGACCCCCCTGCATACCCCTTAGCCTGCACGGGGTTGGTGTCCCGCCTATATCGACCCGCGAACTTGAAAGCCGCTTAGGTACATATGTATATATACACGTGTATATATAATATATTTTCGTTCTCACGGAAGCGGAAGATATTTTCGCAAAAAATGTCTCGATCTCTTACCTTTTTTTTTTACATCTTTCTGATTTTCACTAATGATGATTAATAAATGATTAAAAACCGAGAAATCAAATGTAAAAACTCATCAGTTTCGGAATATACGTTGTGTGCTTCGACTCCTTCCGTCTATACGAAATTCAGATTCTTGACGGCCTGCAAGCTGAGGGGCTCTCGAGATCTCAAAATGAAAAAAGGAAAACAAAAAACCGTAAGAAAATTTAAAGACACTCGTTGAAACGTGGGAAAAATTGAAATCCCGTCAATTTTTGCGGAATAAAATCACGACCGGGAAACTGATTAGTTTTTCAAGGGTAGGATTTCGGCTCTTTCATATACCCTGAGCTGCGACGCATATATGTTAGATGTCTATCGACCGGGGCTGGATATAGTAGGATACGACACGTCAGAAGACGTCTTCGTTGTCGCAGGAGCGGCAGACGTCCGGGATTTTTACTTCCTCCAGGATTATCGGTTATACCCGCGGTTTTTGAAGTCTTGGAGATTCTTGGCGAACAAAAAATGTCATCAATTATTTTTTACGCAACGATGGTATAATCGCGATGATTAGTCGATTTTTTACCCAATCCAGGTGACTTTTGAGTTACCACATGGCTATGGGAAAACGGTGATAACCGAACGACGGGGGGGAAGAAAGAAACTCTTGAGACTTCCGGTCGCCCAGCAAACTACCTCGGTGTTTATAGGTAAATGCATGTGTCTGCACTCTAAAATCTACGTCGTCTGCGTGTAGTACCACCGCATTTAAAACCGTAAGTGCCTTCGAATAGGTTACAGTACTCGGCACGTAACAGGAGGTGTACGTACGCACCTCACGTAGAAGATGAATTATATGCACACGCATACCTACACATATGTATACCTATACCTCGCTCGCGTATACAGTCTTAAATTCATTTAGAAGTAATACGGCATCTACATACGTACGTAATACCATTATAGGTACATCTAAATAGTGGTTAGATCAGTTACGCGATTTTCTGACACGCTGCGTTTGCGAGGAAGACATATAAAGTCAATTCAGCATCGACTGAGTGCGGGATCTACATTCTGAAAGAATATACCTACACTCGCGTTTAGAATGCGGATTCCTCTATTCGATCAACAGAAATATTAGTTCGTTTAGGTATTCTGCCGATTTATAAATATATGGCAAGGAAAGTTAATTTTCGAGCTGTAGGTATACTAGGTATATGATTCAGTTTTTCTTTCCACCTGTATCGGTCAACGGGTAGGTATATATGAAATTTTCGCTTCATCCCTGGACCAGGTAACTCACGTGCCACCAGACTATAATTCTAGGGAATTTCGAGACAAGTATAGTAGTTTGGCGAACGCAAAAATCCATTAGATGAAATTGTGCTTCGAAAAGGATAGAGAGGTATGCCATACGACGTATACCAAAAACGTTCAAAATAAGCCAAATTCGAGATATATTCAATTTCGAAAAAGAAAAAGAAAAGATAGCCACCACTTTGTTTCTTTCGACTTAAAAAATCTAGAAAAACGTTATATGCCGACCGAATGAAATGAGTGTTTTTTTTTTTTTTTCAACTTGATTCCTGATTTTTGATAATCCTTGATGTTTGATGCTTGCTGAAAAAAAAAAAATTCAAAACAAAAAAAAACAAAAAACAGAAACACGTGGTTCTGAAAGACCGAAGTAACTTTTGACCACGGTCCCAACAGCGACCTAAATTCTGGGTTTCATCTCGGCGCAAGGGCGGCCCTCGTAAAGAAACAGGTTTTCGAGTTAGGTCAGGCCTCAGAACGCGAGGACGAGAAGAGGACGAGAACTACCTGTGCCAGGGGATCTCTGGGGTGGAAAATGGTGAACAGGTGCTTCAAAAATCCAACTATACCAACCCCGAATCCTCTTTTCCATCTCTCTCTGTCTCTCTCTCTCTCTCTGAATACTAAATGAGTCCGTGGAGTAGGGGGGTTGAGGGGGGAGGGGGGGTAGAAAATAATCATTATAATTTATTCGTTTTGTTCGCGCAATTAGCGGCCCTTTGTTTCGATAATTGAGTGATGAGAAAAAAGTCCTACCAAAACCTTCGGCATATTTAAGATTTATACCGTATTTATGATTCTCTACATGTTTTCCTTTTCCAAAGAAAAATCGATTTCTCACTTTGGAACAAAAGTAATAGAAAAAAGAAAACCAAAAAGGGGGAATTAGTTTCACTCCCTCGTTTCGACCTTTTCACATTTTACTTTATCTCATACTAATTCTAATCTGAGTGAACTCTGGTCTATTTCACTTTCACGATTCTTCGTCGTTCGTAAGACCCTTGATCAGCTTCAGATATTATATATATATATATACCTACTGTGTTTACGTTTATTCCTACCCCGACGTCTCTGACTATGAACTATAGTCTATTGATAGTGAAAATCTCTATATAAATAAACATATAATATATTATATACATACATACGTGGGTATATAGATTTAGCAATACGGTTTATATACCCAAGTGATTAAAATTATCACCGATACTCAGAGCGCGAAATTCAATTTATCATTCTAACTATAAACGGCGTGGCTATATAGCCCTTTTCCCATTTCTATATATAAATCTGATATCGGTTAAGTTTATTACGCTAAAAGAGACAAGTCTCGTATTCCTATTCCGAGCGAACCTTGACCGAGAAATATACTCAAGGGTGTGTTGAGTCTGATCGAAACCGTATGGCAATCTACTAAAGTCTAAACGTTTGCGTATAGAGAAATACTTATCTTACACCCACGTCTTGTATTTTTTTTTTTTTTTTTTTTTTCCCCATCAAAGTGTCGATATATCGCACGATAGGAAAATAAGAAATTAAAATCTTTGAGAAAAAATAACTCAAAAAAGGAAGATATCTAGTTATATATGGATCATTGCAATTTTTTTCGCTGGTCCATATAAGTATATGTATAATGTGTGTTCGGATGCTGCAGCCCAGGAGACAAATGTGTTCGTTATCAGGTACGGTTGAACGTGTGGCTTTATAATATATAGACATATGTATACTATGCAGGTATGTATATATATATATATAGATGTACGATGCTCCAAGACTCAACCTTTTAGTTAGTTACGTAAAAACTTGTCCAATGAAATGACGATAATTACGTCATCGAGAGGATTACCCCGCGAAACGATCTAGCGCGTATTATATCCGTATAGGTATAATATCTGCCTACATCGATATACATATACTTAGGACTTGGGTATATATGTATAAATGTATGTATCTATATACGAAGACGTATAAACTCTTCTCTTCTCTTCTCGTATATTTTCTTCTCTTTTCTTCTCTCCTCTTTCTCTGTCATTTTATCTTTATCTTTCTTCATCTCTCTTTCTCTCGAAGCCCCTCGTCGCTTGGGGTGGTCGCCCATATATCAGATCACGTATATACCTACGCACGTGACGCACACTGCACATATACATATACACGTGTGTGTGTGTGTGGGTGTGGGTGAACAAAACTAAGATTGTATTCGAGAAGGAAGAGAACTGGCGCGAGGAGGCTGTAGGCACCTATGTAGAGAACGTCGTCGACTGTAAGTTCGCTTATCTCGTAAATACGACCGGCCTGCGTTACACACGCGGTTCCCGCATTTCACACACACATACCCACACACATACACATACACACATACAATAGCTCACAAACACAAAACAGAACTTTCTTGCCTTATTCATCAACGTATATAGTACATAACATATACTTATACGAAATTTTCGTTTTAGAATTACCACGTCCAACCCTTGATTCTCGAACTTCTTATTTTTTTTGGACCCCGAAGTCAAAATTTTAAGCAGAATCCACAGAATAGAATTTTTTGGATTCGATTTCATCTGATTTATCCCAAAATCGAGTACAATATCATAATATAGTTCGTTATCCCAAGTGGAAGAACGAAATTTGGATAGTCCGAAATCCGTGATACATACATTCAATCTGCAGGACTCCTCCTTGGATTTCCATGTACGGTTACTCAGGACTAAGATATTTCTAAATTCATTCATCTGCTTATAGGTATATGTGTATGTGAGTGTGGGTGGGTACTTGAGACATCCCTGTACATAGTATATATTTGTATGCGATACAGAATATTATAGTTACGTGTGTGTTACACCTACGCGTTGTAATCTATTTATATAATATATGTATAAGTAAAAGTATAATATAATATATACATATGTATATATATATATATATATTTATGTACATTATACATGTGTATGTATACGTAGGTATATAGTATATACCTCTATCTAAGACTACATTATGCTGGTCGACCTGTTGCTATCCCCCTTCGCAGCCGTTTCTGTGTCCCGTCTTCGTCCCCTTGGTTGCGGTGTAGTTCGGTATACCGTCATACTAAATTTTCCTTTCCTTTTCTAACGCTAGTCGAGCCGCTTAAGGAATGGGATATCCTTGTTCTAAGGACGGCTATCTTTATCCAATTCACGTAGAGACTCACCCTCATCTGTATCCTTAGAATCATTTTATCCATACGTGTGCGTATCCATGGAATAACCTCTGTATGCAGACCCTGTCTCAACTTACAAAGAACAGAGCTGTATTTCTCCCTCATTCCTTTTTTTAGGAAAAGGGTGGAAACAGGGAGGGTATGGAAAATGAAATTATTACGAGAATTTTTTTTCATATTTATCCTTCGTTCCTGTTCAGAGAATAACATGCAGGATAACAATTATATCGACTCTTCAATCTAGCTGCTAAGAAAAATCCTCATTTTGGTCCATTTTGTCCAAAGAATTTGGTACTTCGGTTCTCTGTGTGAAAAACAGGAGATGAACACCGAAAGTATCTATTTCCCAATTTCTTTGCGGTTTTCAATAATCGAATTTTTTTCTCTTTCGTCTGATTTCAGCCTCGGGAGGGGGTGGTCCAATGTTGGCCCCTCCCGTGGCCCAGGGCGCAGGAGGGCGACCTGTCGGGGGTGCAGGTGGAGTTTCAGGAGGCCTGGGAACTCGCGGACAACAGTCCGTCGGCCCTGCGACCGCTCTTTGGCCTATGGCCCCGACGCAACCCTCGGGTTCACCCGCCGGACAGTCCCAGGGCACGCCGCCACTATCAACTACCCCTGCACCGGCTCATAGTCAAGGTAATTATCGATTTTACTTAGTAAAAAGTTCTGCAGGCTCGTCATAAACGTGGAAGTCGAGGAAAATTCAGAAAATCATTCCCCGGGTCATCAGGAACCCAATTTTCTTTTTCCGCAGGAATAAATTCAGAGATGTTGCGATTGGTTTTAGAGTGTACCTACGTACCTCCAAACCAGGTGATGGTCGCCTTTGATTTTCGTGTTTTTGATTATCATAAAATATGAGATAGTATATTCCAAGTGTTTTATAGCAGTTATGGGTTTCTATTGAAGCAGTGGGTTATTTTCATCTATTTTCACGATACAAGAGCATCATGAGCGGTTTTTTTCCTTATCTATCAAAGGACATCCTCAAGACGTGAGAATTGTGGGATTTCCACGAACACACATCCGTCCATTTATTTTTAAATAATGATTGTGTACCGACTTTCCCGCTCCGGTATATATTACTCGCGATATTTCAAAGCGATTGAAAATTGATTAACATCACGTTATAGGGCGAAGAAAAAAGTCGATTTTTCTACTTGATTCATTTTCTTTAAATTCTCCCTATTCCAGGTGTTAATCGTTATGGATTGTACTCGTTATTTCCCGGGAGTAATCCCGGAGGATACGTTGCAGCAGCACCAGCAACTCCTGGACCACCGTCTACCAGAGCTTATCACGCGACAACTCATAAGGGTAGGTTCAAGCTTAGAAATAGTATATGAATAAGAGTGAGAATTGAGTAAATTGGTATTGGAAACTAGGGATGATGGAAGGAACTTCCATACAATTAATTGAATTAATTGAATTTTCATTTTGACAATTTCCATGGGGTAAACGATCAGTGTTAAACCAGTCACCTTCGTTTAAGGATCAACTTTGGTATATAGGTGGCTACCATTCTTTTCTCATATATAGAAAAAGTTTTTTGCCGATTTTATTTTCGTCTGTTTCTTATACCGGCTTCCAAACACACATTTACAATAGAGCAATTATTCAATTATACATATGAATGCTCAGCGTTGAAATATACCTAAATAGAATTGACTATACCCTCTGAGTGTAGGGTATACCCATGTATAATATGTAATATGTCTATGTGTACGTAATTGTGTACAGCTCCGTTTTATAGCCATATATGCACTGCATTTACACGCGTATATAGGTACATATTATGTAGATAGTGGAGTAGGATGGACTCTTTTAAAGATTCCCTATTGTCCAAGGCGTAATTCTAAACGCCCTTCACATTTCGGACTCTTCGGAGACCCGGGTTCCGGTACCTGATGCGGAGGGCGGAGAAATATCCAATAAAAGAAAAACGGAGTGAACCAGGGAATTACTCTTATATAGCAGTTCGTCCTTAGTTTGTTCTTAACTCGTTTGTTTTTTCACATTCGTATTTTCTTTCGGTCGGACAAGTTTTTTCTTTTTTCCTTTTTTTTCTCAGGTTTTTTGGGCCTTTTTTTTTATTCTCTTTTCTTTTCAATTAGCCATCGCATCACGCGAATTGAAATGAAATGAAATGAAATGAAATGAAATGAAATGAAATGAAATGAAATGAATGGAATGGAACGGAATGAAGCAATTCCTTAATTTTTTTTTTTTTTCTCTTCTTGCCTTTTTTTTATCTTACTGCGCTCCAAATGGATCGGTACCAACTACTTATATACATACCGCACTCGACCTCGGAAGCAATGGAAAACTTTTCTCAAATTAAATGTAAACCGATATCAGGAGCTGCTTTTTACCTTATCGCTATAGGAAACTTTTCACGTGTATATATCTATAGGTACGCTTCTACACCTACCTAATACCACCGCGATTCTATACGAGTATATGAAAGCGATATGTTTTTATGCAAGCGACAAAAATGAATAAAAAACGAAAATGAAAATGAAAATGAAAAAGACATATAGATATACCCATATATTTTTTTTACTAAAAAATGTAACATGGTTCATCACTCTCGTTATTATTTTCATGCCGCAATAAACGGGTGTCAGTATATAGAAATAATGAGTATAATACATGTGCAAACATAATATCTATAAATTAATTATAATTATAAATATGTACGCAACTTCGGTTTGAATATCAAATGCGGAAATTCAGAATCTAATATTCTCGAATGAATATCTGGGCTTCCGCCGTTCGTAGAGAGCAAAGAAAAAAAAAAGACCACGGTTACTGAACAGCAAAAAACAAAAACGAAAAAAAAGAAACTTTCGTTTTTTCCCCCTTTTTTTTTACATTTTTTAACGTTTTTCTGCCGTTAGTTTCAGAGAGCGTGTTTTCAGCAGCCGTCGGCGTCGGCGTCGGCGTCGGTGGGTACACCTGGGGTGCTCCCACGCCTCCCCCAGGTTCACCCTACAGTCCTGTACCCGTGACACAGCTAGAGCTTTTGGCTAAGAATCTGGCGAGTTTAGCTCCTCCGGCACAACAGGCTTTGAGCCTTCAGGGTGTCGGGGTTAATGTGGGCAGCCTTCACCATGCCCAACATACTCAGCATACTCAGCACACCCTCAATCTCGCCGGACTTCACCATCTTCATCACGGTAATTTTTATTTTCTTTTTATCTTTCCCCGAATTCGAAAATCCCGAAATTTACGAAATGTATACGAAAAAATGTTGAAGTGCATCGATATCGTTGAGGGAAAATTTTGATCTCCCGTGTCAGCGACGTTTCCCCTCTTTTTACGTTTCAATTAGTTTCCGTTGTATCAAAGATGTGTCGGAGAAATTTTTATAGCTACGAATCCGCTAATTAAGAAATTCCCGAAAAATTCTTCGAAGGATAATCATTTGTAAAAATGAAGAGAAAAGATAAAAAAAAAGAAAGAATAAAAAAGAAAGAGAATAAAAACAGAAAAAATGGTCAGTCAGTTCTGAGGTATCAGAATCATCGATAAATGTTGTTTCCCGGAAATGTTTTATCTTTATGAACATACGTACGCGGTTGAACTAAAAACCCCGGGCGAGAGCGAGAGGCCCGCGAAAGAGAGAAAAAGAGTTGTAGAAAGTCGCTGAAAACGTTCGCGTTGCAAAAACGAGAAAAGTAAAATAAAATGAACAAGAAATCGGAAAAAAATCGCGGAATGAGAAAAAGAAGACATGAATTTTCGGCATAATCTGTAATCAGCTCGAGCACGTAATAACGAATATTGTTTTTATTGGTTTGGTTTTTGATCCATCAGGGGGACTTCATCAGAGTACTTTTTCACCGCAGCTATCCCTGGTAACGGGTAGTGCCCCAACGTTGACTATAAACAGTTTTTCATCGCCAAATTCTACCGGGAACGTAGTACCAACGACAGGAGTAGTTCTGCATGAGTATCAGTCTCCAATTTCGTCAAACACCAGCTGCCCAACGTCCCTAAGTTCGTCGTCAGGAGTTAATGGGGCAACCACAAGCACTAGTGCGATGTTAATTCAAGGAACCACCTATCAAGGAATAACCAAGAGGAGAGAGGCCTTCCTACCAAGCCAAGGACAACCGATTAAACTCGAAAACAAAAGCAGGCAACCTTGCGTATGCAGAAATACTAACGGTCAGTAATTTATTATTAACACTAATCAACACGCAGGAGTCAGAAGAAAAGATCTCCTCCCTCTGTAGCCTTCGTCTTAAAAGTTTCGCTCTGCCCGATACGCGATCTTATATTTTATCACGGTTCCGAAATCTGTTCCTCTCGCCCCGCTCATATTTCTCATATTTCTATACGGATGCGCACGTTTTACCAATCGATGTTACGTATTATCGCTAAAATTATTGCAAAAATGATTATAATTTGAATTTTCTTGAATCATATAACTTATTTAAAAATCCTCAGAAATTTGTCTGAATCGATTCTAATTAGACGATGATTCACGAACTTGTAATCATCCTAGTTCAAAAAAATGATCCTTTTTCTGCGTATAATATAATATCACGATGGTATTGCGTCGCGGCAAGCCCGCAGAATTCGCTGTGCAACTAGAACGTATGCATATTATGTATACGTATGCAACCGCGTGAAGTGAAAAATAAAAAAAAAATAAAAAAAATGAAAAAAAAAGAATTCATCCCAGATACGTGGAAGCTACGGGTAACTCAATCTTTGAGTTTGCGTTCTTTGAAGTATAAAGGTTAAAATTGCATCTGGCTATAGCGTTACTTTCAGAAAGGTCTCTTCTACGCCTGTACAGGGTGTGTCAGATTCCATCGAGATGATCGACGCTCCCGCGCGCGTAATACGGACGGTTACCTCGTAAAGAGTTTATACCGCGCCCTCTGATTGCGCGTTCTTCTTAGGTATATCCCATTGTGTGGTATACCTGACCCATAGAATGCAGGGAATAGATCGGAGATAATGATTGTCATATTTGGTGTCTTAATTCTTCTCCCCTTTTTATCAATATCCCGAATATTAACAATTATTATTCTTCATTTTTCCCCATTTTTAATTCCAGGAAAGACAAAAATCGTACATTCGGATGCTGGGTGTAGCAGAACTCTGCCTGTCGTTTCGTCTTGGAATGGCCAGGATATAACATCGAACTGTAATGGTAGCAGCACGATGAACTCGGCGACGAGTCTCGTGAAGAGAGAACCTTTGACCTCGGTTCCGTGCCAGGTCGCCGAAGTCTCGACGTCTTTGCACGCCACAACTACAGCTGTTAAAATAGAACCAGTACCTACACCGAAGTCAGAAAACGGTGAGTAATAAATAATATTAATAATAATAATAAACATAATAATCATTCGATCGTCATTAACATTTTTTTTTCATTTTTTTTTGCGCATAATCAATAATTTGCGAAATCATCATCATTATTTCACGATGTGTATGTACTTACATATTATATGCGTATTTCGACAAAAAACTTCGACACCAATAATTTCACTGCACCCAGTTATAACTTTAATCATATTTTATGTTATTACGTAATGTACAACATATCGCACGCACATAATATATATATGTTTTATGTTAATTACTAACGATTAGTGTCGACTGAAATCAGCATTCAAGTATGTATAACGATTTGGCAATCGCAATATGGCGGCTGTATTGCCGATGGCGGCAATTTTTTTTTTTTTTGGCTTTATACTTTTCACCAATTTATACCTAGAGGTGCGTTGCGTGAAAGAGATAATCATTTTATTCGAGAGGATTTTTAGTTTTCGCTTATTGAAGCTGTAGGGTATAATTATTGCTGCATCGTTGCAGAAAATTATAATTAAGATGAAAAAAATTAAGAAAAAAAAAGACGTACGAATATAATTGGATAATATAGCGGTAAAATGGAATATACCTACGTACGTCTGCAGTTCACTCAGGGCAGAGTCTGATAGGCAGCGAAAAATCTCTGTTTTTGAAAAGTCTGAATCGTATCGTATATGCGGATTCGCAAGTCGTAATAAAAATTTATGTAAAAGCTAAAAAATCGGAATTACAAAAGCCGATATACTGTAACGATTTAAGCTCAGAGTGGAACATTAGGCAATTAAAATCCTGATGCCTGGATTATAGCAGGATTACTGCTGCCGGTACAATCGCCGATACTTTTTTTCATCCGTTAATCGGCACTCAGGACTCCAAGTTCTCGAATTGAGCTGATATTTTTATACGTCTGCAGCACATTGAAGCATCGTATACCTACTGTGTTAATCTGTTTTGTTTGTCATTGGATACAAAAAATGGTTAGTTCCAAAATCTGATAGAATCGAGATTATACAAATTTTATAAATACCAGGGTGTGTTGAAAATGAACTTCTTTGTTCCGTTTTTTTCGCCCATGATACTCCGAATGCTAGATTTTTGTGTCAAGCAGCTTTTCCCAACAAAGGAGACATGCAGCTTAATTTTGAGTACCTGCAAACGGGATTTCTAGATTTCCCATAAAATTAAGACAGGATAGATCGCGAAAAATTATTTTTACTAAAAGAAATTATAACTCGGCTCTGAACCCCAAGAAACAGAGTTCATCTTGGGGTCATTTTGAGGGAAAAGGATCGGAGGTAAAGTTTCAAATACTTTTGCACCCTGACCGATTCCCTTTTTCATGTGGTTTCGCAACTCATCAAGCTGTATCTAAAAGTCCGTTTATTTTTTTGAGAGAACCTCAATCCTTCTCTCTCAAAATGACCCGAAAACGGATTCGATGTACTAATTTTTAGCCCAGTAATGATTGATTTTTTTGTTTTTGGTAAAAATCTGCCCTTTTTTTCTGTTCTTAGGGTAATGATAATATATGAGAGATAAAAATCTCGTTTGAACTAGTGCTCAAAATTGAGCTACTTGGGTTTTTCCTTCAGGCAAAGTAACCCTACATGAAAATCCACCGTTCGGATTAATTATTAGCAGGAACATATGCGAAAAATGGTTCATGTTCGACACATCCTTATACCTATACATATTCCAAATGCTGCAGCTTAAAATGAATTTGAAAAATGTGAATTTCGGTGTACTTTTGATTTTGATTAAAAGTCTCAAACGCGGCCTTAAACTTCGAGATCCACGTACAGACACACACGCATACGCATACGTATACCTAAATACATGCACAGATGTGTTATATACACATTGAGGCAAGCTATATATACTATAGATATAATACCTATATCTATATCTATATCTATATCATCTGTATCTATATCTGTATACCTATACACCTACGACTTGAGTACGGGGATATTTTATTTTTCGTTCGATTCGACGAGCCAAGGCCCGCGAGGTAGCGACTGCCGCTCTGAGCGACCGGACAGGCGAGCTTGCTGGCGCATACGGATATTAATTACTACAGATTAGCCAACATAGCGTGGCGCCTGAGTTTATAACGGGGCCGGGGTATACATAGGAGAGAGGGAGGAACGGGACAAGATCTGACTATCCGCCGATGATTTTATTCGTTTAGAAATATTTGAAATATTTTATCAGAATAATTAGGAACATTGAACTTTAAAAAATGAGAGAGAAACGAGAAGAAGAAAATTGAGTCTGAATACAGATTTTGAAAAAAAAGTTGTTCCTTTTTCTAGATAAGGGCTTGAATATAGAAAATACGAAAAATTATAGACGGATCAATCGATTAGATTGATATTTACAGCTGTTAGAGTAATTAGTCTGGAGCTTTTTCTAAATATTAATTTATCCATTGTTCATAGCGGTTTTTAACTATTCGATCGTTTACATACTACCTATAGTAGAAGCGTGATGATTAGAGATCGTGATGTACGGAGACAGTGATTCTTCTCGAAAAGTGTCTTTGCAAACGATATGACCATTTATTGATAATATGTAGGAAAGAATTTTCGTAATTTATGGGAATCTATTAAGATTTAATTATATACACCTAGATCTCTATACCCTACTCGATGTCGTGTCCGAAAAGGATCTGTGTTGATTATGAATTAGAAATTTTGACCGTTGACCATCGCGCTATCTAAACCTTAGCATAAAATCAGGAAAAAGACTTTCTACTTGGTTCTTTTGATTTTTCGAAAAACTAAAGTTAAACTGAAGTTGTGGAAGAAAAAAAAAACAAAATTGACGAATGCAAAAAAAGTAATCCTAGACTTGCGAATTCGATAAAATAAAAACTAATTCGAAAGCTCGAGATATTATATATATGTATCTCGCGTGAAAAAATGGGTTGGGTCGTTCGTTCGTTCGTTCGTTCGTGCGGTACAGCTCGTTCATTTGTGAACGTCGGTGAACCCTGTAGATCAAGGGGTTGTTGCCAGGGGTGTGAAGAGGGTGAAAATTGCGATGAGGGAGCAGCGTATAAACCGCGGTTCTTCGATAGCCGTGGCTGTTCAGGGAGCCGTAGTAGAACCAATGGGACTTCGCGTGCACGAAGGTAGCACCCTCTTGCAAAAGCCAACCCCCCCCTCATTACAGAACCGCAGTAGGAACGAGAGGGAGGCCACGCAAGACCTGCGAGTTTAAAATAAAATAAAAAATGAATAAATAAAAAATGAAAATACTGAAAAAAAAATAAAAAAATTACGAAATAAAAGAGGAGTAAAAAAATGTTCATGCTGTGCAGAGAAGGTGCGGTGACACGCATGGCGAACCAAACACAAGGCGGGGCTCGATTCCCGGACACTCTATACATGCATATACCTCGTAAAGAAATCTGAACTACATGGGTATATACAAGCGTCATTTGAAATAATTAAAAATGATTTTTCGAAAAAGAAAAAAAAAAGAAAAGAAAAAAATTCGAAAAGAAACACACATGTCGAAAGCTTTAGCAAGATCCACAAATTTTATTTCAGTTTGTTAAAATGAAGCGTTTTTTTTTTTCAATTTTTTTCTTATTTTTCAAATTTATTCTGTTCGTTTAGGTATCGTTGTGTCAAATTCTGGGGGTGGTATTCCGGTTGGTATAGCAGTGGCTCGTCAGAGGCTACAGCATCAAGAAACATCGTCGTCTACGAGGAACGTGTCCTTGAGTCACCACACGTCTCACCATGCCAGCTATCATCACTTTCAACCAGACACTATGGGTAAGCCATTAACTACCTGTGTTGATTATTATTTTAACTGTTGTTAGGCTAGCCTTAATTCTCTTCCGGCTAAAAGCCCCGCGAGAAAACCATCAATGTCAAGAAATGTAGGTACCTATATACACGTAGATGGTATAGATATATATATACCTACATGTGTAATATAGTATAGAGTATAGGTATATGTATATCGGACGATGATATTTAAATAGAATTTTTTTCGATCTATAATAAAGTCGACGACGCGATACTCGCCAACCACTGTGAAATCTTCGGGCTCGATGGAAGATGAAAAGAATCATATGATTTTTAGCGAATATCATTTAAGTTCTCACTAGTAATTTCACGGAATTACAAAATTATCGAATGAAACACGAACAAGCAGACCGCGATTCTATAGGTTGAATATTGTTATATATTTTTTTTTCGTTTTTTATTTTTTCATGAATCGGTGCAACAGTTCATCGATCTATGTTCTATGTTCGTTGAAAAAGCTCCAACCCTGTAGGAGAATCAGCCGAATAAATTTCATCGAAATCTTACGAACGGTCGCCGAGATGTCATCAATTTTTTGAAAATCCAGTTTTTCTTCCACTTTCGAAATCCATCGAATGATTTTTCGAAAATTCAATACCGGATCTGAGGATTATTCAATACATATATGAAAATTGCGCGAATTAAACGTAATAAGTAATAACTATTCAAAAATCTCGTTTAATATTCATCGGACCTGCAGTGAGAACAGGGATTGTTTAACTCGATTCTCTGTACGTAGGTGAAATAACCGTTGTACCTGATAGTAGAGCATGAGCTACTACTAGGTATACGTCGATATGCAGGATATGGCGATTTTCATTTAACCCCCGGCCGCGTTATTTATCGAAAATTCCACCAGCTCGGCGGGGTGGAATGTTTCAAATATCGGACTAGAATATTAACAAGGGTTGAAGTCGAAGCCAGTTGTATACCAGCCTTCTAGGCATACACACACGCCTTTAAAACGAAGAGGTTTATGCATATACGCGTATATAATCTATAGCTAACCGCTATATCCATACATACATGTCCGAGCTTTTGATACATGCGATGTTTCATGCACAGAACTCGTGTTAAAACTCTCTTCAATTTTCTAGAAAAGTTAAACGATAAACACCTCGATATCACAACTATGCCTATACAAACTCCATAGCTATATCTATACCTGTGTACTGCAGTATTACTCGGCTGTAATCACACACATGTTCCGGAACATTCATTGGACATAAGTACAACCTACGGTTTAAAAAATGAACTGCCCGAAAGCTTTCTCGCACAGTTATATCATTATGACGTTATGACACCGAAGAATCTGACTTTGGATACAGTTTTTTAGATCTTGGGGTGCAAAAATACGATATTTGTTGCTCAAAAGTAGGGATGCGAAAATTAGGGTCCAAACGACCGCGAATTTCAGCTTTCCGGGTGATCACCGGATGAGATATTATAGTGGGCAAGTAATTTCGTCATTTTGACCGATGTTTGAATAGTCGGGATCGTATAGTTTTATGGGTGCAGGGTACTGCATGAAAAGTATAGGAAAAGCTGCCGTCAGGTTTGATGCACGGTTGAACAAATGAATAACGTGCAAGCTCTTCAGCACCCTTATATCTTTATGACCTTATACCATCGTGATACCGAAGAATCGGATTTTGGATAGAGCATTCATGATCTTGGAATCCAAAAAGACTAGGATTCTTGCCCAAAAGTAATGGGGATGAAGAAAATTAGGGGTGAAATGACAGCCAGTCGAGCTTGCGGGGTGAACAGCGGATGCGATATTCTTGAGGGAAAGAATTTGGTCATTTTGAGCGATGCTTGAATACTGGGGATCGTAGTTTGATGGGTGAATGCTGTAGGGAGAGCAGAGAAAAATGCCAATGTTAGGTACGATGTACGGTTGAGAAAATGAACAGTCCTTAAGCTCTCCACCACCCTTATATCGTCATGACATTATGACACTAAAGAATCTGACTTTGGATGGAGGTCTCACAATCCTAGGGTACAAAAGGTCGAAACTTCTTGCTTACAAGTGATGGGCTGAAAAAATTAGGGTCCAAATGTCCGCAAGTCGAGCTTTCAGGGTGATAAACGGATGGCGTATGCTTATGGGCAAATAATTTGGTCATTTTAAGCGATGATTAAATACTCGAGATCTCAGTCTGACGTTAGGTATAACGTACGGTTGAAAAAAACGAACATCTCGCAAGCTCTTTACCACCCTTACACCATTATGACAGTATGACACCGAAATATCAGTCTTTGAATAGAGATTTGGCGATGTTGAGTTTCAAAATGACGCGATTTCTTGCCCAAAAGTAATGGCGCTTAAAAACTTAGGGCCCAAATGTCTGCAAGTCGAGCTTTCAGGGTGATCAACGGATGGCGTATGCTTATGGGCAAATAATTTGGTCATTTTAAGCGATGATTAAATACTCGAGATCTCAGTCTGACGTTAGGTATAACGTACGGTTGAAAAAAACGAACATCTCGCAAGCTCTTTACCACCCTTACACCAGTATGACAGTATGACACCGAAATATCAGTCTTTGGATAGAGATTTGGCGATGTTGAGTTTCAAAATGACGCGATTTCTTGCCCAAAAGTAATGGCGCTTAAAAACTTAGGGCCCAAATGTCTGCAAGTCGAGCTTTCAGGGTGATCAACGGATGGTATATGATTATGGGCAAATAATTTGGTCATTTTAAGCGATGATTAAATACTCGAGATCTCAGTCTGACGTTAGGTATGACGTACGGTTGAAAAAAACGAACATCTCGCAAGCTCTTTACTACCCTTACACCAGTATGACAGTATGACACCGAAATATCAGTCTTTGAATAGAGATTTGGCGATGTTGAGATTCAAAATGACGCGATTTCTTGCCCAAAAGTAACGGCGCTTAAAAACTTAGGGCCCAAATGTCTGCAAGTCGAGCTTTCAGGGTGATCAACGGATGGTATATGATTATGGGCAAATAATTTGGTCATTTTAAGCGATGATTAAATACTCGAGATCTCAGTCTGACGTTAGGTATGACGTACGGTTGAAAAAAACGAACATCTCGCAAGCTCTTTACTACCCTTACACCAGTATGACAGTATGACACCGAAATATCAGTCTTTGAATAGAGATTTGGCGATGTTGAGATTCAAAATGACGCGATTTCTTGCCCAAAAGTAACGGCGCTTAAAAACTTAGGGCCCAAATGTCTGCAAGTCGAGCTTTCAGGGTGATCAACGGATGGTATATGATTATGGGCAAATAATTTGGTCATTTTAAGCGATGATTAAATACTCGAGATCTCAGTCTGACGTTAGGTATGACGTACGGTTGAAAAAAAACGAACATCTCGCAAGCTCTTTACCACCCTTACACCATTATGACAGTATAACATGAGATTTGGCGATGTTGAGTTTCAAAATGACGCGATTTCTTGCCCAAAAGTAATGGCGCTTGAAAAATTAGGGCCCAAATGTCTGCAAATCGAGCTTTCAGGGTGATCAACGGATGGTATATGATTATGGGCAAATAATTTGGTCATTTTAAGCGATATTTGAATACTGGGGATCGCAGTTTAACGGGTTGGTACTGTATGAAGAGCATAGAAAAAAGCCGACGTACTACGGCCGGTATATGTATATAATACATATCTGTGGCCGGTCTAGAAGGTTCGGCCATGTTTCCAACCGAAGGCTGTTAAGAAGGGGTCTTTGTGTGTTTGTTTCTGGGGGCGTCCAGGAGGCACAGCGGCCATGACAGTAGGCGGAGCTACTCTTCTACACTGCGGGGGACCAGGGGAAGATCGACCATCCCACCTGACCATACCCTCAACCACACTACCATCGGGGTTGAACGCCGCCCTTAATTCAACCCTGAATTCAACCCTTGGTACCTTGGGGGCTGCTGCAACGCAGGCCACAACCTGGCCCCATACATTTTGGCAATATCCAACCGCAGGTAAGAGAACTTCCTCTTCATGGGTACCAAACAATCTTGAGAGCATCCCGCGGAGGTCATGATTAGGGGTTGTTCACTCCTCAGATCATTTCTTGATTATGATTTGCAAATGAGTACGAAATCATCAGAAATCAGTTGGAAACTAAAAGTCCGAGTAAGCAACCCCGCGGTTCGAAGGCACATTTCGATTCCTTTGAGAATGATCGAAAAATCTATACCTACCCTAAATCCTTTCGGTTCTTAAATTACGGTTTTCTAGATAACAGGAGTCAAATTTTGTGGTAAATTTTTCTTTTTATAGAATATTTGATGCATACGTTGTGTAAAGAGACGTGTCAGTTTTCTCGAGGCGTACCCACTTCTGACCCAGTGACATTTAGATTTCATTAAATGTTAAACAGAATCCGGTCTGTCTATTTGCGTTTTGTATATTTCAAGAGTCTTTCAATCTTTCATGAAAGCCTTGTAGCTCTGATTTACTCTCCTGTAGCTGGTTCTGGTTCTCTGTTAAGAATATACTCGGTATTGGATAGCTGTGGCTTAAACCCGACCTTTCGGATACCTAGACTATCCATTCTGGTATATATGCAGACTTATACCCAGTCGAGTAATGTTATGCTGTACCTACGATGCCATTTGAATTTTATAATGCATTATACATATATGCGTGAGAACGTGTGTTCGAATGGTTTGCCTATATATGCGAACGCGTATCGTACTCATACAAGCGAAGTTTTTATAGCCACCTACGTACACAACACCCCAACGTGTGCAATAACACGTGTGCATAACTCCGCTCGAAACACTTGTTGTTCAATTATTGTGAAATTCATTTATTATACCAGCAGCTATTGCTATTATGCTGCGTCACTCTAACTAACAGCGAAACTGGTTCGTTGATCAAATTTATTAAACTTGATGAAATTTTGGAAAAATCTGTTGTTGGAAAAGTTTTTTTTCAACAAATTTTTCAACACTGTTGCGACTGGATTGAATCCCAAAGTCTCAAACACCACTGGGTAAAAAATCTGTATGCAAATTCCCTCGGATCGAGTAGAGCATGTCCGACACAGACCGCATGTCCGACTCATCACCGTCTTCTATCACTTTAGCTATGCCAATGGATCCTGTGGGCTTTCCGCAGATGGGAATTGGAGGCCTTCAAGGCGGTCTTCAACTCGTGAGAGACCCGACTACTGGACATTTGCTCCTCATACATGCGGCAGGTAAGATAATTGCGACAAAAGATCGAAATTACGAAAAACGGAGGAACAGTTATCACCGAAACTCGTGTTTTTTTTTATCTCTTCCGAACTTGAAGAGTCTTCAACCAAATTTGAAGAGAAGACAAAAAAAGGAGAAAATGATAAATTTTCGTCCTTTCTTTCGTCTTCTAAACACCTCGAGGCCTAGAACGGCCTTAGGTATGTACATAGATATACCCTACCTACGCGGTGGTTTGAAACGACCGACTAGATCCGTCTGACCGATAGGTTGGCCTCAGTTTCATCGCTTGTTGTGTGTCTCTTATTTTTCTTATGTAGAGGTACTTTCGTCAGCCTCTCATTTATTATCACATTTATGACCGTCATATAATGCTGAGCCATGGTTAGGCGAGTGTAGCACTATGCACTGCGTTGGACTATACTAGACCACCATTATCTTTCTTGGTTTATAAGTGTAGCTGAACGTATATACAGGGAATATGCTATATATTATATATATATAGGTATGGCACGGTGAGCTAACTCACGTAGGGTATATATATAATATTCAATGTATAATACCGCACAACTTTGTAAACCTACTACAGGATGTCCCATGTATCCATAGGAGTCAAGCAGCTGCTTTCACGTAAAGATCGATTGATAATTAAAAAATTAACTGGCAGGTGTCTACAAAGGGGATATATAAGTATACATGCGTGGTAGTTACATCCATACCATCTCGCGGTTTCGAATTTTCATATCCCGCGCTTATAGCTTTATTTACTTTATCTATTTCATATGTCTCTTATATAGGCTGCAGTTGAATGAAAGAAAAAAGGCGGGATATGCTATATACCCTGTATAGCAATAATAATGATACGTCATTATGCCATATATACTCGGCACAGAATAATCATTTATATTAGCTATTAAAAAGCGTGATTCAAAAACTCGTTTGTGTTTTATGTTTAAGATACAGTAAGAGAAAATAGTTCTTCTGCCCTTTTTTTCTTGATAATTATAAGTCCCCTCGATTAGACGGCTTTCGAAAATTCTTTCAAAAATTCAACAGAAACAAAAACGATAAAAAATAATTCGTTTTTAACATATGGCTGTGCTTTGTCAGCAGAACAAGTACAGCAGGCTGTGGTATGGCCGAACTACCCTAGTAATAACGGAGGCAACGTTGGGCCACCGCCACTTTTGCTACCTCCACCACCACCCCCGTCACTTCAACTTCTTAGTGATATTGGTGGAGCTCGTCTCGTACTTACGGAGAACAAGAGGAAACAACAAAACAATTTACCGATTGTCAAAATCGAAGCTGATTGCAGCAACAGTCCGACGACGATCATAAGTGAGTTTGCTGTTTCATGTCATAATCGTAATCATGTCATAAAAAGAAAAAAATTACGAGAAAAGATTGCGAGTTAATTTTTCGGGTACTGAATATCAAGAATGTAGGTTTTTGTTACAGTCAAAGTTTTTCGGCTGCTTTGTTTTTATTGAAAAAAAATGATAAGACAATATCATTTCAGCCTCAACAGAATCAACAAAATCACTACAAACTGTAACGTCTATGTCCGGCGCATTGATTCCTGACTCACCACTAGTTACTACGCTTCATTATTATCCCCATGCACCAGCGTTGGTCCAGATCAGCCAGGCGGAACCTGCCCATTGCAGGTCGCAGGTAATCCCCATTCCATGACGATCTCGGATGTTGTAGTAGTATAACCAGATAGAATACCGGTGCCAGGCGTTTATATCGTTGTGCGTTATTTTTATTTCTTCATTTATTTTTAAAGGCAACTTCGCCCGTTTCCTGTCTAACACCGCCTCCCGAATCTACTACTATTCACGCTATCGAACCACCGGAAATCACTCCTATCGGTGTGCAAGACGCCTCGAATCAAACCGACGCCCCCGAAGTAGATGACGAGCTTTCAACTGTTGAGACAATCGTTAAACAAGAGCAAAACTTGAGTCCCTGTCAATTGCACAGTAGCACAAACGTGACCAATTTCGAAATAGTATCGTCGCCTGAAAAATTATGCAACATTGTGAGGATAACGAACGTTAACAGCAGCAGCGTGTGCAACGTTGTTGGTAAGGTTGAAAAAACCGAAAGCACAATAGCTGTCAGTGTTCCAGATTGCACTGGGTACTCAACAACTCCGGGAAAAGAATGTAGAAGCATCACATCGGTCGACAGAACTATCGAACACGTCGTTAACTGTCATGCCCAGGAAGAAAGGATACCGGAAGTTAGATCGTGTCCAAAAATAATTGAAATAACTGAAGAAAATTGCGACAGTTTTCACGAAAATTTAGAATTTTTTAGCAGACGAAGAGACGACCATGTTGTCAAAGTCTGCGATGTTAACGTGAGGCATTTTGCCGATGAAAAAAAGGAACGGGTTTCTGAAGCAGTTTGTGCAGAGGTGCAGACTAAGATTGAAGATGTTGAGGATTTGAGAGAAATCGAGGAGCCGAAAGTCGACGATTTTGATACTAAGATTTTAGACCCTTTTACTAAGGGATCAACGAGTCCTCGAGATTGTTTAAATTGTCATCAAAATCGCGATGCACCACACGAGGAGAATGTGAAAAAGTCTTTTGATATGCCGTCGATCGATTACGAGGAACAAAATTGCGAACAAGTTGTTGTCAAGCAGGAGAAGGACGAGAAATTTAGCGACTGTATTTATTCACAGAAATCAGATACTCGGACGCACACTCAGTTTCAGGTAACTAACGAGAAGTCGAAATGCCTTGAGCGACTGGTTGAACCTGCGAAACGACATTCTCTTGAGAAGTTTCATCCTGGTATAGAAAATGTTGTTGAAAAATTGAAGAAAAATGCTGCGGCGGCTTTGCAAGACATTCGTAAAGCCGAGGACGAAGTGAATCGGGTTGGGGGTAACGGCGATAATCATCTTTTGAAGACCGAAAATCCTCAGGCCGATAACGGCGAGAAATATTTGAACAACAATCTGAAATCTGAGAAGGAAAACAATCAGTTTGGGAAGAGGGAGGAACCGGAAAATCTGGTTACACCTATGAAGAAGTGCGTTAAACGGCCGGAAAAGAACAGCTATAATTCACCCAAGAAAAATTACGTCTTTAATAATTATATATTGAACAATAACGTGGACGAGAAACCGAGCGTCATTAAAAAAGACAATAATGAAATTTTAACGAGTGATAAAATCCCGGGTATCCCCCAAAAGACGGATATTTACTCATCCAAGGAAACGGGATATGTTTCGAAAATTGAGGCCACAAAAAATTGCGCTTTAATATCAACGGACGTAATTACTTCTAATACAAACGGGAGATTAAACGCTGTGAAACCGAAACCGGCAGTCGTTGATCTAAGCGGGCTTGAATTGCTGTCGAATAGTATAGAGCAGCTTGAACACTTGAAGCCCGATTTACAAATTGGTAGATCACCGGTGAAGGAAAAATCAGTGGGAAAGTTGGAGCCCTGTACAACACCGCAGAGCGAAAGTAATAACAACAACGTTGACAGTCCTTTGGGATTGTTGTGCGCTTTGGCAGAGCAGAGATTCATGGAAGAGGTTGGAGGCAAAGAAGAAAAAGAGTTGAAAAATAAAAAAGATGAGCCGAAGGAACCGACGAACTTTGACAATTCCGAGGAGATATCACAGGTTGGAAGATTGCTGTTGAATTTGGGAAAGGCGAACGTTGAGAGAGCGGCGATTCGTGGTGAGAAGAGAAAATACTCTAAAGATGATTACGAGAATAGTAAAAAGTTCAGGTCGAAGGACGATGAAACGGTGGCCGAGGATGAACTTAAAACCGATTTTCTACCTTACGAAAAATCTGTAGAGGTGAAAATATCGCATGAGAAAAATGAGCAATGGATTGAATCGAAGGAGAAGACAAGACGGCAGATTAATTTCTCTGATAGAAATGGAGCCGGTTTGAATTTCGCGATGAAGAACAGCCAGAAAGAAATTGATAAAAAGGAGTTTAAGCCTGATGGGAAGACTGGCCAAGAACGGTGCAGTCTTCAACCGGTTACAAATTTGAAATTAGAAAACGTCAGGATTCATAGCGAGTATAAAAAGAAGTATGAATACTACATGCGCGACTGCAGAGAATACTTCGACGACAGTTATCGCGATAATGAATTTACCGATTCAGAAGCTGAACACAACGCGATGGAAACTGATGGGTATCGAACGAGTACAGAAACCCCGAAGAGATCATCGTTGTCAGAAAATGGTAGTTTGAATAATTTAAACACCGCGATTGAAGACTGTCGGGATTCTCATCATAGGTACAGAAGTCAGCAGGCCGAAGATGAGGCGAAGAAATTTATTGCGAGAAAAGGTCAGGCTGACGGTGAAGCCGAATGGCCAAACATGGACGCGATGGAATTAGACATGCGTGTCAAACTCGCAGACATTCAAAGAAAGTACAGAGAAAAACAAAAGGAATTGTCCAGACTCACGCCCAAAAAGGACGACAAAAAGGGACCCGGTAGACCGCGAAAGAAAAGCCATTCTTCGAGGTAAGTTGACCCACCCCCACCTTTTCTATATTCATGCCCAAGGGAATGAAAAGTCGAAATATTACCGATTGGATGATCAAATCCAGTCGTGTTATCTCAATTCTCTAAAATCTTATACAGTTAAACTAATTTTGAAACAATTTCCAAAAACCAGCTCGGAATGTGGGGGCACTTTTTCTTCGCCGCCAATTTTGGAACCAATGGTATCGGAGTCTCCTGAAAAGTCTCCACTCCGTTCGCCGGAAGTTGTACCACCCCCGTTGACATCTGGTGTGGTAGGAATGCCCCGATGTAATGTTAATTTGGTAAAACTCGGGGAGCCAAGAAGTCACATAAAGTTATTGGACAGCATTCCGAGTATTCCGATACCAGTTCCTCCGGTTGCATCTCCGATCACGGTTCTCCCGACAAGTACATTGCTGCAGGATGACGATGAGAAGAGTATTGCACGGGTAGGATGCTTTCATTCATTATTATCGCGTAATCGAATATCCTTTTCCTCTGTTTAACGCTGCCGAAAATAAAAAATACAAAAGGATATACGTAAGAAAGATCGAAAAATTGAAATTAAGCAGCCGATACCGTTGTACTGACTTTACAATGCGATATTTTTAGCTCGAATACGACACGTCTTCACCAGCTCCAACGGTGATAGGCCTCAGTTCTGCATCCAAGAAAAGAAAGGTGGGGAGACCGAGGAAACTGATGTGTGCTTCCGGCAGCATAAGACATCTCACCGAGACTATAGTGGCCAAAAAACCAAAGAGCAAGGGTTCATTGGTCGGGTATTTACTCGCGAATAAAAATCGGCATCTTCAAAATAAGGTGAGTATTACTTTTGGCTCAAGTTGATGAAAAAAATGAAGAAAATTAAAAAAAAATTAAACGATTTAACGTATATTTTGTTATTTCAGTTCGCTAACAAGTCCGGGTATACACCTCTGCCTTTTAAAACT
The DNA here is from genome assembly GCA_963992785.1 of Tenthredo livida. Classification (NCBI taxonomy): domain Eukaryota; kingdom Metazoa; phylum Arthropoda; class Insecta; order Hymenoptera; family Tenthredinidae; genus Tenthredo; species Tenthredo livida. The sequence continues at coordinate 12,347,270 of OZ023073.1, forward strand.
GGTATTTCCGGGTCGAAAGTTTCCCAGGCAAAGGTGCACAAGAATTCCAAGCATTTGGGTAAAGGTAAATCGAAACCGGTGAAACAGACCCCGTTGCATAACAAGAGCGTTATTAGTTCGATAATTGCTGAGAAGGAGAAATTCAGCAGTAATGCAAAGCTCGAGAAACAGGCGAGCAAAGTTAAGCCTAAGCTTAAGGCAGAGGCGAAACTTAAGACCTGGGAAGACGATGAAAATAGCGAATGGAATAATCTGGCCGAGAATATTCCGCCTAAAGAAATGACCCCGCCTGCATCAGAGCCTGTCAAAGAGGCCGTAGTGCTCCCAGTCGAGAAGGAAGACAAGGATAACGAGAAGCACGAAAAATCAAAGAAGAAAAAACGAAAATCATGCTCGTCGTCGCCGAAGAGAAGAAAGTCCGGGGATCGGGACCTGAAGGATTCTAAGAGACGGAAATCGACAGAGTGCAAGGAGTGCAAGGAGTGTGCGAAGGTCGCCAAAACCGACAAGTCTGATAAAACAGACAGCGTTCTTAACAGATGCAAGCTCACTGCCGCACACTTGGCTATCGATCAATTACGAGTCCTGACTGCAATGGGTGGCTTGTTTTACGCAGGAAGGCTTAGCGCCGTTCAAGCACCGGATGTATACGCCATAACTTTGGACGGGGAGAGAGGAAACCGGCCGCACATTCATCCGAGGGAAGAAATACTGCGAGATGCCGTAAGTTGTTTCTTTTAAAACTCAAAACTCCCCCAATCTCGATTCAGAATTATTTATTTATTCAATTAAATTTCTAACGATGCATAGGTACATCGCAACTGCAGTGGATAAATGATCAATTACATTGTCCCAGCTCTGCGCCAATTGATAAACATTTTTAATTACAGATCGTGGAAGTCTGTCCTACTTCGACGGCCGAAATACCGCCTGGTACACGACTGTGTGCTTATTGGAGTCAGCAGTACCGATGTCTCTACCCTGGAACATCCGTTGAACCATCTGAACCTGACCCAGAATTAGATGAGAAATTTGTTAGCGTTGAGTTCGACGATGGAGATAGCGGGAGGATCGCCCTGGATGATATCAGACTGCTACAGCCCGACTATCCGGTTGTTGGTAAGTTTAATCGATTATTATCAATGCCATTTGATCACGAAGAACAAGTTTTGGTTCACGTTTGGTAATTTAATTGTGTGACAAAAAAATAAAAAATGAAAGATGATCATTTTACTCTGATGATGATATTTCAGAATACGACCCAAACCCTCTTCTCACCCTTGGCAAACGTCGAAGACAGACATCGTTATCGACGGAAGAGAAACGTTCTTCTAACGGAAGTCAACCACCGATGGTAACAACGGTGAACGGAAGTCCCGAAGCAAAGTCTAGCGAGTCTTCGAAAACTGAAGACGGAGATTCTAAATTATCTGAAGATCATCGTGAGAGAAAAAGAATGAAAAAACGAAGAAAAGACAAGCTGAAAAGACTGAACGAACCTCAGGAAGGAAAAAAGAGACATAAAAAACACAAGTGCTGTGAAGAACACAGAAAACATAAGCACAGGAAACACAGGAAACATCGACACAGACACAGCCATCATAGCAGCCACAGTAGCCACAGCGAAGCAAGTCATCATAGGTAAGAATGATAATCCCTTGAATTGATGAATATTAGAAAAGCGAAATTTCATCGTCTCTCCTATACGTAAATAATGAAAATAACTAATCGAATTTACAGTGGCGGTGAAAGTTGTTCGGGTCAAAAAAGCGACGAAGAATCTACAGCGGTGACATCGAAGGAACCGGAAAGTGAAGTCGAGCTGGAGGAAAAAATTGTCGAAGTAAAAGATCCTGAGCCTGAACCTGAGCCTGAGCCTGAGCCTGAGCCTGAGCCTGAGCCTGAGCCTGAACCCGAACCAGAGTCAGAGATAATCCAGAAAGAGGAACAGGACGAGGGGGAGGGAGAGGAAGCGGAAGAAGTCCCAGAAGCGGGTGAAGAAAAGCAAGAAAAGTCTAAAAAGGGTGACAAGAAGGCAAAGTCTCGCGAACGGCAAGAGTCTGTCGAAAGTCGTAGTAAAATGGCAGCGTTTTTGCCAGCTAGACAACTCTGGGGTTGGTCAGGTAAAGGATATCGGAGACCAGGGGCTAAGGGAAGAGCGAAGAAGCAGTTTTTCAAGGCAATAAAACGCGGCAATGAAACCATAGAGATTGGTGACAGCGCTGTGTTTCTGTCAACTGGAAGACCGGACAGACCTTATATCGGAAGGATAAAATCAATGTGGGAAACTACGAGCTCAAATATGATAGTTAAAGTAAAGTGGTTCTATCATCCCGAGGAAACTGTCGGATGTCCCGGAAACCTCAAATATCCGGTGAGTAATAAAACAAATTTGCGCTCACTTTGTCGATACATGTTCTGCACTAGGGTGTTCCTCAAGGAGGTCATATTCGAATGTCCTGGCCCATGGGAATTGGGAGCATGGAAATTCGAAAATGATCAAACCATCATGATCAATGATCAAATTTTATGCAACATAGTTTCGCATGTTTGAAATATGCGAATAATCTTTTCGCTTGTTTCAGGGTGCGCTTTTTGAATCGCCTCACACGGACGAAAACGATGTGCAAACAATATCGCACAAATGTGAAGTCCTGCCGTTGGAACAATACGTTGATAAATTGAGCAAAGAACCTCATAGATATTTGACGATATACGACAACAATGACATTTACTATTTAGCCGGTTACTACGACCCTACAACTTACCTTTTGAACATGCAGCCAGGTGTTGTTTGAGAACAGCTTAAGCTGACGATCAAGTTAACTGGGGTGACTTGATCAAGTTTCAGCTAAAACGTTGCTAATTTAATAATGACGATGATAAAAGACCCTTTTTTACGCCCTAGGGACGTAAAATTGTGACAAATGGTGGTGAAATGGTTCGTCGGAAATGAAGGAATGAATTAAAACGAAATGAGATAGAGAGGACGAATAAACAAACTCCTGTATTCAGGTGACGATATCATTAATATGACAAAATGTTGATGAAAATCGTGTTTACGAACTATTAGTAAAGATCCACGTTCGTGCGTGGGAATTTTCTCAAGTTGGGAAAAATTCCTTGGATACTAAAGTAATCATACAGTCGTCAAATGAGTTTTCGCTCTCTTAATTTACGCACGAAGTTCTAAACAGTACAATCATGTTTTTTTGTGATATTTTTTCATCTGATTTATGTCAGATTTTGTGAAAAAAATTTAATAAAAAAATGAGTGCGATCTATGCGATTATGAACAACGGATAAAGGATGGAAACCTCAGTCGTCGTTGATACGTGCATTATATTATACTGATGTGGTTTACGACGAGGTTTTGTAATCGTTGAACGAAAGAAGAAACAAAAAAGAAAAAGAAATTGAAATTGAGACTTTCATGTTTTCCATTCGGTTCCAATCGCATTTCGGATTGGAAGTGCAGCTAAAATCGGAAAAGATGCAATAAAACTGCACCGAGAGGCATTAAATGCAAACAATGGTGGCTAAAGAATTTGTAAATATTGTACATTTGGATTTTTATCAATCAGTAATAAGTTGTACACAAATATACATACATAATATACATTATATACAAATAATAATAATAATAATAATATTAATATTAATGATAACAGATTATCTATAAAAATTATAAAACGAAGGCCTATTCAATTAGGATAACGCTTGGAGAGATCGAAAGGCATACCGGAAATACGCAGAATAATAAAAACACTTCGTATAGTTTATTGAAAATATTATAAAATATAAAATATACGAATTATGTATTATGATTAAAAAAAAAAAATTGAGAAAAGTTTAAGTACAGCTTAGCTCATTGAGTTTCAAATTTCTCTCTAACAATTCCCGGTGAATTTAAACGATTATTATAAAAAGATAAATAATATGAATAAATAATGAATGAAAATCGATAAATAATTTATAAAATGCTCTTGAGTCTCGCAACTGTAGAAAAAAAAAAGAAAGAGAAAGAAAAAATATATACGAATTGTTTGTGTTAATCTGTGATTTTTTTTCATATTATGTACGAACGATTATATACGATTAGACACATGACTATAATGATAATAAATAAATAAATAAATAAATAAATAAGAACATCAATAAATAAAAGATAATACAAGTTAAGAATTGAGAATTGAATTTCATACGTATCTAAGAAACCAAAAAACAAACAAAAACAAAACTTGAATTAAACAAAAAAAAAATATATATATGTGTATATATATATATAAATTAAAAGGCGGCCTTTTCGAAACACACAAATATAATAACTGCTCTTGAAGATCGTCGTGTGGATCCGTGTAAATAACATTACATTTAATACAAAATTATTGCGAGAACGTAAGTGTTTCGGGATCATGATTTTTTTTTTTTTCTTAATCAATGCTAGTTTCATTCTCTTTTATGTCCTCCCTATTTCTCATGAGAAAACAATTTAAAAAATAAAGATAAAATGAAGTAAAAAATTTTTTTTTAAATGAACACTTCTTTTTTTTTATTCAATTCTGTATATATTTTATGTATAAAAATATGCCTAGGTATTATACATATATATATATATGTATTAATTACTGCAACGCGACGCCCTCGAATTGTTGAAATATGAAAAATAAAAAAGAAAGGAAAAAGAAATATTAGTGATACGAGACACGGTGCTATGTAGTCTGTTCTTTTTTTTTTTTTTTCGAGGGGGGGTTTTCCTTTTTTCTTCTTTCATTATTAAGGAGTGCGTTAAAAGTAACAGGTATACATAATAATATACTGTTTGAGTTGAACTTGGCAGATATTTTATAGTTACTCTATATTTCAAGATTTATATAAGTTTCATAAGGTTACAAGTAATTATTTGGCTATACGCTTCGAAACTGCGATTATTTAGGTTCACATATCTATATATATTACATAGTATATATATATGGTCGCTATAATTTAATGTGCAAGATGTTAGATTTAGGTAAACTTTTCTATGAGATATCTTTTATATTATTCTATTAAACGGTAAAAATAAAATAAAATTAAATAAAATTAAAAAAAAAGAGAAAAAAATATCAGTCGATTCAAAACTATGCATCAGTTATACGCCTATTATATTTGATTATAATATAAGATGTAGAAGAAGAGAATAAAATAAAAAATAAAAATAAAAATAATAAAAAATGAAGGAAAAGTAAAGAAAATTGACGAATGCATTTCGCAAATATTTGAAAAACAGGTGAAATAAATGAATAAATATCATTAATCATTATACATATATATATATATATATCTATATATATATATATTAATATATCTTTGTATCTCGGTAAATACCAAATTTTCTCATATTATATACTATATATCGGATCGATTTGTACGTCATTATTCATTATTCATGACAATTTTTGTTGTCTTTGTGTTTTTTTTTTATCGATTCTGAGGCTTACGCGGTATCAATTGAATGAAATTTACATACACACGTTTGGTATTTAGTACTTGAGCATATTAAGGTACAATCTAGTACAAAATAAAAAAACAATAAATATGAAATATGAATTATGAAATACGAAGTATGAAAATGTTACGAGAGAAACAAAAGTACTTATAGCCATTGTAATTTTTCTATGTAAATAGATACATACTTATATACATATATAATATATATATATATATATATATATATATAAATATATATACTAGTATAACAATTAATATAACAATATTATATACATATACGCGCGCATTATACATGAATATATATATACGTATATTATATATATTATATATTATATAAAAAAATAAAATAATACTTAAGAAGCACTTAATTGAATTTATAGCAAAGAAAAAAAACAACTCAAAAATAATCGGAAATATTTTCATTAATCTGTCCATAAACGGTTTAATAATAAATATACATAAAACAAATAAGTAGTTAGCATATATATATAATATATATATATATATATATATATTATACATATATATACGTAATATATATATCTATAGATATATGTATACACATAGTATTTTTCCATATAAAAATTAATGTGAGACAAGAAAAAAAAAAAAAAACGAGTAATTATTTAGTGTAGATTTAGAATTATTACATAAATATTACAAGATATTTGGAGTAAAGAAAAAGTGAAGAAAAAAAAAAGTAAAAAAAAACAAAAAAGAGAAAACAACAGTTTTAAAAATAAATAATAAAAGTAACAAAAAAATAAATAAACGAATAAATAAAAAAAATCGCTTTGTAGATTTGTACATAATGTGAGTAGATCGGAAATTGTGGTATCTCTTGGACAATTATTTTATATTATTACACAAGCACAATAATTTATACAATCGAGGTATACGTTCGATATTTATTATTTATACAACAATTAAATAAGAATTCAAATAAAATCAAACTTAAGATCGAAGGGAATAATAATTATATCTTTTGAATGTTTCGTGTTTTTGTCATTTTGTTTTCTTGTAAATATTTTTATCTCTTTTTTTTCTTCTAACTACGCGTTGTAGAATGATCTCTGAGAGACACCGCAATATCCACAAAACGCGACTTTTCAAATTTACATGGAATTGAGGCGAATTTGATAAATAACGAAAGATAATATTCCAGTGGGGATAAACTCTTTTTGAAAATTGATATTTCGGAACGAATACGAATTGAAAAGTATACCAGTACTACTCCTAGTCTAGTTGAATCGTAAGGGTAGTTTCTAAGGTGGGGGATGAAGGGGATGATGTAATTGATAAATCAAAAGGTATTGACTTTTACACGATATTTTACGTACGAATCAATCTTTTCGAAATTCACTTTTGATTGGCAGCTTGAAATTTATAAGAATAAATTCTAAGAGAAATTTCGATGATCAATATATAATATAGAAAGAAAAAGTAAATGAAAAAGGTAAAAGAGAAAGGAAATTAAAAAAAAAAACTGAATTATTGTCTACTTAGAGATAAAAAATTAGTCACGAAATCGATTATATGAATATACAATATATTACCTATATATATACATATATATATACATCTATATTTTAAAATTGTACGTATTTGTAGAAAAGAATTGAAATTATTTTATATCTTAATAATGGATGAACAAGTAAAAGTTAAAACGCGACTGTTTGAACCCAAAAGTCTGAAGAAAGGTAATTTGGTTTGTATTTTCTTATGCGATTTATAAAAAAAAAAAAAGAAAAAAAAAGAAAAAGAAAAAGAAAATGAAAAAGAAATGAAAAAAACTATAAGGCGATTTAAGACGTTGTAAATATACGAAGACTTCTAAATTCCGAGGATATATATTATAATTGTGATGAGAAATAAATTGGTAATAAATTTTATCAATCTTTGAAAGAGAGAGAGAGAGAGAGAAAGAGAGAGAAAAAAAAGAAAGAAAAGAAAAAAAACGAAAAAAAAACATATTATATTATAGATTATACGCGTACCTCAATTCTGTGTAAATAATTGAAGGGGTAACTAATGTTAAGATTTCATTATACTTAATTAAGAAGTTGATCACATTTCATGTATTATGCTTCTAGAAAACCAGTCGGCATAAATAGTTATTATCTATCATTGTCTTAACTCTTAATGTTAATTAATGAAATTGAATTAATAATTATTATCGGTTAGTTAATGGATTAACATCTCGATATACATAAATACTTTACCAGTCGCGAACTAACACAACCATAATGTTTATTTCTGTCAATAGAGTATTTGGCCAACAATAAAAGATAAAATATCTATCAGAAATAAAAAATTCAATCGCGTTTACAATATACTATATATCCCATATAAAACACCCAAATCTGATCCTTCCTCCGAATTATTTACGAGGAAACATATTCACGTATACAAATATCCATTAAAATTCTGAACCCGATCTGTTCATCACAAACGTCAGTTTTTTGCCAAATTGACAAATTCTGTAAATTTGAATGCAATGACGAGAACAGAAATCAGAAAAAGAGGGAAAAAGAAGACCAGTCAGACAACGAATGCATATAAGCTTGTTCAAAAATATAAGTGATATACTATTACGTCTGAGGTAATCGCGATTCGAGAAATGTAAATGGGGAGCATTAGGTGAGTAAATTAAAGAGAAGAACATTTTTAAATGAGACAAATATTTTCGTTGTTTTCCAGGGTAAAAAGTAAAAATAAAAGTTGGGTAAATTGCGCTTGTACATAGGGTAGAAGTAGGTAGACTTTAGGAGAACTGCGAGCCAGGTTGCCGGAAAGTGAAAGCAATAATAAATTCTTTCTCTAATTATGCAAATTCTTCGTGGCAGAGGTTCGGGTCCTCAGCCTCTTTCGCAGGGGCATAACAGAGAACTGAGGCCTCAGCTTTTGGGGGTTGTTACTTCTTACGATTACGATACTAAACAAGCACCCCCTAAGGTGTGCTAGCTGTTTAGGCTATACTACCAGGCTATGTGTTTCTTTGCAGCTTTTACCTACCCCCTACCCCTCGACAGAAACAACAACTAATAGTCAGTCAGTTGTTTATAGTTTCTACCCCCTCATACTTTTTTTTTTAAATAAAGCGAATTCAGCCAAGGGAAATAAATTTCAGTCTTTAGACAAGAGGTACGCCTAGGCAAGTATATGACAGACTCATTTTTATCAACATTTGAAATTTACTTTCCGAATAATAATTGAAAGAAGAAAAAAAGAAAAATGAAAAATTATGCAAACAAAAATTAAATCATTTTTCGAGACCCGTTTGATGCAGGTTGTATGATAAAAATTGAAAAAAATATACGACTGGGGTGGCTATTATAGTAACAACTATAAATCTTGTTAATATTTTCCAGAAAAGTATAAAACTATGTTGTGCTATCTCGTAAAGGTGGATAACAATGTAAATTATTTCCGTAAATTTTAGACATTTTCGCTTCTGTCCATATGACGAAAAAATCTGATGATAATTTATTTTGAATAATTCAGATAGCTCGAGTTAACATAGTGCCTGAAGGACAGCTGATCACGTATATCAAGCCACGCAATTTTTGTTGGAAGAATTTTTCCATATCGTCATCATTCCAGAAGTAGGTTGAATATGTTAATTAGAACGAACCACCAGCCTCGTCAACTCTTATGTGATGTACACATCTGTGCATATAATTCTCTCTATCATTACTTAACCGAGAGATCTGCCAGTTACATGGGTATATGTACTTTTTACCTACGTGTACATGTATTTATATGCCAACCTATGTATAGGTACAGAACGTATAATATTCCACGAGCTTTGCCACAATTTCTTTGTATTTCTTATGGAAATTAAACATACGGAATATAGTCGTGTATACCTATACTGTAGTTTTATATGCTAATTGGGAGAGATCGTATCATATGGAATGTTTTTCCCTGTTGTCCCTCGTCGATTAATTGTCGCATAAAATCCCGACCCTTTATGTTAATATTTCGAATAATTATACTTCTCCAAAGTAATTGTGATTTCGAATAGATACGTGTCTCCATTGTAAAATGATATTGAGAAAATAATCAAAAAGAGAGTTCAATTTATAGAAATAATGTCATTTTTGTCATAAACCGAAAGTCTGCTATTGCCTATTATATGTGTGATTCAACCCCGGGACAGGTAGAGATTTTTGAAAATAAATGGCTGATAGACAAATAGGCGAAAATTCATCTCGGTATACCTTTTTTCACCCCCTTTTCCAGCTCCTTCATCCCCTCTTTATTTTTCCCCTTTACATTCGTAGAAGCTCGAGGCAAAAAGCGAAGGGTTAAATTGTCGATATAAATGCGCACTCACGGTTTCCCAAAAGAGAAGTCACCTTTAGTACAACGTTAGAAGACCATTTCACCCTGGTTTAGTGACTCTATCGCGGTGAAAAGAAGATATTCGACGAAGCATCGCGTTTGGATACGCCTATGGCCCTTGCTGACGGCAGAGCTGACGGGCTTAGAATGTTAGAGGTTCTCGGTTTCATATCTCGATACGAAAATACCATAAATTTGAAAAAACAAGAAACACGTTATTTTATTTTTCTTATTTTTCAGATAACAGTGCGGATAATTAGTCTCCCTTTCTTCTACCGAAATCCTTAACACACCGTTTTCACACCCTCTATGTGTCGACGTAATCCTCTAGATGGTACCCAACTCTCTACACTCAAGGAGATAAAAAGTTCAAAGCACCTTTCAAGCTGTAAACGTTTTTAGCGACCTGCTGCTTGTTCGCGGTAAAATTGGCTACTGCAGGTTTTCGCACTGATCTGCCTCTGCGCTCATATTAAACTATCAATTAGCCGATATACTGGAGGCAAAAAATAGCGATAAAATTTCTTACCACAAATGGAAAGCTGATTAAAAAAATTAAGAATTATTGCTGATGGATAATTTTTTAATTTTTACACTCGTGTAGTATAGATGGTGTGTCTATTTCCACAGTTTTATCCCATGTAGGTAGGTATATTGTATGTACTAGGTGTTATATAGTTTATTTTATTTTATTTCATTTTATTTCTCCTGTCGCAGACGCTGCTACAATTACTTTAACGAGCCAAGCGCTGACACGTCTGACTGTGACGGAATTTCTCTACTCCAACTCTACGAATCGGATAACAACGAGCGGAAGCGTGAGCCACAGTTTCTACTCGAGAATGCAGGTAGTATCAAAGTACCGGAGGGATATAGTGCACACGAGTGCATTACTTTAAAATGAAAAATTATATTTCGGATAAAATATATTTTCGTCAAAATAAGAAAATGGAAAAATTATATTGGAGAGGCTAAATGAATTGAGATTAAAAAAATGTAAATATTTTTCTTAGGGGATGAAATTATTGATAAATTATGTCGCTATGATGTATTTTGTTATTTCGTTGTCTTCGGAATGAGAGCTACTGCGCGGTTCACCCGAACCCATTTGGGTGAGATTTCAGGTCTGTTATCTTAGCAATCCTAACGACGTGCCGATACACACCCCTTAATTGTGTATACAGAGTATAGAGCCCTAGAAATAACTTTAATCAACCCTTTATTCAATTAATTAAACACTTGTTAAGAGCGCATACACGTGGGTGTCTGGTATATGCTTATATAAAATGAGCGAAATCCAGTCGATGGATTCGTTAATTTGACGGTTCGTAACTATACTAAATCATTTTTGATGGGGTAAAAAAGATTGATCGAGAAATCATTTCCGAGAATGTTCATTTATTAAATTCTACATGCAACGAGGGGCTAATAACAAAATAATTAAATTAGCTTATCGACTGCTGCCGGCTGGGGGAGAAAACAACGATGAATTCGAATATCATCGGAAATTTCGTTTCTCTTTAAATTTTTATGCGAAAAATATTCTGATCAATTTTTCGTTCAATCTTCATACGTGCATTTCATTTTCAGGCCTAAATTATGGTAGAAAATGTATACCAGATTCCGAAATTATTATTATTACGCTATAATATGATCCATGTAATGAGAATAAAACATGGTCGGGAATGACAGAAGATTTAACAACACACCGAATGTAGGTGCGTAATTGATTGCGTGGGAGAAAAAACGGTATGATAAAAATGTTTAAAAAAAAAAAGAAAGAAAAGTGGTACAACGTGAACTTATTGTTTTCTACCCTCCGTGGGCGTTTATCTCTTTGCTCTTTACTCTGAACAGCCCTGGTGGAAGTTCTGTAAGTAGGTAAATTACATTTGTATATGTGTGTGTATACGTATATTATATGGTATACGCGTATTGTGTTATTGTGTATTGGAAGAGCTATGAAGTTTCGATGTGAAAAAGAAACAAAAGATATAAAGCGATCAAATCGAAACTGATATTGTACCAACGTGATATAGGCTCGAGTGGGCTCAACGAATTTACAAAAAATTGTCCCTCGACGATTTTCCCTGTTTTGTTCAAAACCATATCGAATATACGTGCAGATATAAAGCCACGCATCCAGATACATAGGTATATACATATACCTATCCACTCATGTATGTATGTATGTATCATACAGCTATAACGTTGCGTACAGCTGCCGGAGGCTTATAACGGAGTTAAATTAAAATCCAATTTGAACCAATAGCTAACTCTATTGACTGAGAATTGGATTTCATATTTTCTACAGCTTTTCCGAACTGATTGAAATAAAAATGTCAATAGAATCCGAAATCCGAAATACCATTCTAGTTTCGTTTATTTCCAATTCTACTCAAATTACGTACACTGCAATTATTAACCGTTCGCATAATGCGATATAGGAATAGATTAACTTGTTAATCGTTGCATGATTTAATATCCATTAGTCGAAGCGAGTCGAACCAAGTAAAAAAAACCAAAAAAAAAAAAACAAAAAACAAATTGGCACAGAGTTACTTCAAACAATTTCAATGCTTTCGGTATTGAATTTGGACAGACACCGATGGCAGGTATGGGTACGTGAATGTGTCCGCAGTACCTCATCCACAGTTTATGCAATTTCTGTGATTTTTTTTTCCCCAATTGTTAATCTCCTAGTCTAGTAATGGAGGAAAATAAAAAGTATGAAAATGGAAGGGATTTAACAAGTCGAAAATTTGTTTATCGGATGGTGAAAACGACTGTGCCGGTATACTTTTTACGTTCCTCCGAACAATCATGTGATATCCTCGTTAATTAGTGGACTAAAATTTCACGAAATTAGAATAACACTTTTCCATACGTGTAGGTACGTCTGTAATATTAATACCCTTAATGTGCACGTTGAGAAATTTAAATTTAATTTTTAATTATTCTTTTTTTTCATCCCTACAATTTCCTCACAGAACGTGATGCGGCCGAGTTAAAAGTACCTACACCTACGTCCAGGCGAAACTTTAATGCATTGCATTTTATATGTTCATGCAATTATTATGCGCAGGTAGCATACGCGTATACTTATCACTCGTACGCTTTTCCTTGTGACGTTTTCTAGGTCGTTGCACGCCCGCGAGAACAAAAAAGCACTTTTTTTCCCTGCTAATAATCAGAAGGTGCTCTTTTGTCGGTGTAAAAGGTAGTGTATAGAAAAAAACAACAAAAAAAAAAGAAAAAAACGATAGGGAAAATAAACTAGAAAAATGAAAAAGTTTAGAAAGAAAAAAAGGTCGCGACACCGATCCTTTTGTGATCGTGTTAAAATAACTTTGCCCTCGCTTCGCGTTCCTCCCTCGTTCATGGATATATTCATAGTCAGCTTTCTTGCATGCACCAGCAAAAGTATGAAGCAGAAGTGAACGCAAAAGCACCAGAGGCAGAAGCAGCAGCAGCAGCAGTGGTATTGGCATCGCGCTTGCCGCGATCTGTTGAAGAATATTGAAGTCTGGCGTCAAATTGCGTAACGCAGATATATGTTTCCCGTCTAGAAACGTGATGGTAGTACGGTTCCCGGCGCTACTAGCCACGCCAATATCGAATAAATGCCTCCTATGAAACTACGGAATTTCTATTTTATTATTCGCGACTTGCATCGGAGAGTTACGATCCATCAGACGTCACGTTCGTCATTTTCTGATATCGTTATCTTTTTATTTTTCGTATAAAAATTCCCGATATTAATACTATATTACGCAGCTAGAAAATATCGAGAAAAAAAAAATTATTCTTTACTGTCGAATAAAATTTTCGAAAAAAAAAAGAAACTATAATCGGTTGAGGGCGTTTTAGTCACATTAACGCGACGTAAACTCGAAACTAATTTAACATTTGATTAAATTTCCGACTTGTCATTATCATTATGATCATACCTAGTGTAATCTACGCGACATACTCTCCCCGGCAAACTAAATTGTCTCGATAATTGTTAATTGGTCGTTATCACTAAAGCAGTAGGTAGCTAGGTCGGAGGGTTGGTGGGCGTAGGTGCCTATACCGTTCAGTTACCAATACGCGTGTATATAGATTGCCCTGCCTTTTACATCGGAAAGGTGGTTCGGAAATCTGCTTATATATCGCAGCCTCGTTGGAATCTAATTATAAGTAATCGATAATTAATAAATCCAATTAACCCCGAGCCCCTTTGCTATACCAACAGCTTCCTCTGTACCTAATTTGCTAATTAACGAACCAATGTAGACATGTATGTGGCGTTGATGCATCCAGCCATTTATTTGATTAGACTTTTCATCCGGAATAGGAAATAAAATTATCACTTACATCCCATGAAAGGGGACCTCGCGGTTCAGAAATTTGCAAAGGAAAAGCAATTTCGGAAATTTCGATTCCCCGTAGGAATGTCGTGAAACTAGAGTATCACAGTTTCCTTTAGATTGTGAATTTGTCATCATAATATGTATAAATGCTTTGTCACGTAGGTATGTATGGGTGTCTCGATTAATATCCCTCATAATCCACCCTCAATATCGCTAGTATATCAGCGGAATCGTAAGTCAAGTGTGCCGCAGGTATATAATACCTGCCAGAAGTGGAGATATATCTTCGATTCTATGGGGCGGTGAGAATTGTGGTCGAAAAGGCTATTAATCAGGAAAAAATAAAATAAATAAACTCTGAGCGAAAAGTACTTTCGAGAGCAATTAACTGTCTGTACGTATAGGTGGAGGTCGAGCAACCCGAGAGCCACGAGGGTCGATTGCCTCGTTATCAATTAAAGCTTGAAAAAGTACGCCAATCTGAGAGCCGTGAAGGTATCGGAACACTTTTTGACTCGGGCCATTAGTTTTTAGCCGATTTCGAGGAAGCGGTAGAAGTTGTGATTTCACTGATCCTAAACGGCAAGGTAAGAGTAAGTGGGAGGGCTGGAACTAGGGTGAAATACACAGGGTCTGTGACTGAATGACCTTTTAAATTGTCCCAGAAAAAAAGAAGAAATCTATGTAAGCCGAGCGTTCTTTTTTTTTTTATTAGCGCCAATAAAGGCATGGTAAACTTCTTTATTTGTATCGATTATCGGTTCTTTCTTCTTTCGCGGGTTTAAATTGTTATAATTTTTCGGTCAATCGAGCGTAAGGAAATTCTTTGACAAGGTGGAAAATATCGCTATACAGCTGCGATACGTACCAGATACATGTATATATATATATATAATTCGACGTTCGGTCGTATATCTTGGGGAAATAGCATTTCGAAGAGTGCGAAGAATAAAAGCTGAGAAACAAGAATGAGGCAGTGCTCGTATATTTTATACAGTCGCGTCAGCAGTTTAAATTTTCTCACCGAAAAATAGACACACGCATAATTTCATCTCTATTCGATCTCGATACTTTTTTTTTATAATAAGTGGCAATTTATACAATGATTTGAATAACTTCAAGCTCTTGAAAATGAGACGTACGATTACCTGTTTTCTTCCTCAGTGTAATATATTCGATCTTCGATCATCAAGATTGAATATAAATACCGATATCCAGCCTCACAAGAGAAATCAGAAGACAGAGTAAATATTTCTCATCAAAGCAGTGCAATTTTAATATTAAAGTAGGCATTGGCTTCACGGATAATTCAGCAGTTAGTCTGAATGATGTTTTTTTTTTATTGGTTTTTGTTATAAAATATAAAATTGCGGGGGTAAGATCGACTTGAAACATTAGATTATGTACCTAATTCGCTTGAATTAATCGTGGAAAGAAAAATTTCCTTACCCACGCGGAGGATGAAATTACACCTTTAAATCCTGCGGTTTATTCCACTTTAATAAAAACCCGAAGATCAGCTTCGATCTGTATACAACGTGGATATTCGTAAAGTGTTACAATCCCTGTACAGATAAAGTTTATCGTCGTTTGCAGAGAAGATTGCTAAGGCGGTTAAAGAAATCCCATATCTAGGTAGTACTGAGCGTAAGAATTCATATAACAATATCTCGATCCATGGTTCGCGTATCAGCGAAGTAATATCCACAGACAGATTATTTCAATGAAGATAATATGGTTATTATAGGTAAATTTTTATTGTACTTTCGTATACCTATAATAATGGTTTAGGTATATATGTATATACGAGAATGTGACTTGGCTGATTTTCTTTTTTTTTTTTTGTATTTTTCTTTCATTTTTCGCTTTTATTTCATGTTGAAGAAAAAGTATGAAAAAATTCACCCTCGAGTAAAACGTTGAACGTTGAAAACAAGGTTACGTCCCTTTGAGAGCGAGAGAGCAGCCTTTCGCACGCTGAAATCTTCTCCTCTCTTCCCTTACGCAAGGGGTTGATTTTGACACAGGGCAGGGGCAGGGTCGCAGAGATGAGGAGAGTGTGACAAAAGATCGAGCTGGTTTCATGTTCCGTACACAAGTTTATGGCTAGGGGATGCGAGCTCTAGCTTATAGTCGACTAAAGAATTACCTCGCGCATCATATCAGACGACTAACACAATTTTATTTTTATATACCTTATTTCAGAACGAGAGGCGAACGACGGGAAATGAGAGTCAAAGGGTCGTGTCGAAAGTTGCGTCTTGTTTAAAGTCGATTTCAAATAAAATTTCAATTCTGAAAAGCTGGCTAAAAACAAAAAAACCAAAAATCCACTTTTTCTAAATTGATTTGAGAAAATAAATTACCTACTCTCGTCTGTCAATTATTGTTCAACTCGCTCGATCGTTTAGCTTCATTTACAGTTCGATTTTCCTTTTTCATACCTGGTATTGGCACTTTTTGATAGACGAGTCATTTGTCGAGTCCCCTTGTGTCACCCGACCTGGACACCTTCCAAAATCCACATTCAATTGAATTCCATCCATTGGTTAGTTGGCGCTAAATTTACATACGTACAGATATAGTATAGGTATATATCAATCCATCGTTTATGCCATTTTTTTTTTCTTTTTTTTTTCTCCACCGTTCAAACAATTGACCACAATTTTTTTTTTCAACTTTCTTTTTTTGTTTTCGTCTACTTTGTTTTTCACTTTTTGAATAATAGCTTTCCGAAATTAATGACAAGCCGATCAATGATGAATTTAACGGTTATTTCACACTAGTCTATTCCATTCGTCGACGATAATGACCACAGATTACAGTTACTAATTGAAATTTCGATGAAATTTTTATTTTCTCCAGATTATCATTGTGTTAATTACTATCAGATCTAGATCGAAATATTCACTTAAGTGAAATGAACTGTTTCTTTTTTTGTCGCTATTCTAAATTAGGGGTGGAAATGAATTTCCAAAATTATCCCTACATAGATCAAAGAAGGCCCCGGGCTGAGATACCCTCGGTCACACATGTTCCCTATCCCGTATTTTCGGGCTGGGATATTTTGACGATTGGAGAATTCAATTAGAAATTTAAACTAATTGAAATCGAACCACCACAGCGCGACTCTTACGGCATTGCCGGAATTAAATCCAAACAGTCTAGACATTGTACCAACTTCGGTGACGTAATTAAAGCTGACTGAATTTTAACGAAAATCTAACATTTCACTACGTCCTATACGACGAAACATAATATTTCTGGGGTGAGTTTTTTCGGCTATAAAACCCCCTGGCTTATTAGCAATGTCGAATCTGATTTCAATGGGCTTTATTCAGAGAAAGATGAAAACGCGTTCGTCTACCGATGTATAGATTCACAGAGAAAGACTTATGAGCACCGGCGAACAAATATATTTATAAGTTTGAAATTTTTTTAACGATCTGGCTACGAGCTTTTTATCATCTTTCGTTTCTGTATTATTATACCTACTTAAAGGCTCTTCAGACTGCAAAAGTTCAAGCAGAATTATGGAAAATAAAAGGTCTCATTTTTTAGTCCGGGAAATTAAAGCGAGGCAATAATACTCGGGGCGGGGTACAGGGCTGGGGAACGGGTCAGAAACAAACTTATTGAAATTGAGTAGTTTCAATGTTTCCCTTGGAGCCTTGACGTCGCGGCTGCACGTAGTATTATTCAAATAGTACGGCTCTCGCGTGGCCGCTACAAATGCAACACTCAAATAGAATCGTGAAATGGAATCTTTGCCCAGGATTTCCCGTGCGGAATTGTAAACAGGTTGAGAGTAAGGTATAGCTGTTTCAAGAAATGGCACAGCTAGTATGCAAAAAATCTTGTCCAAATTAAGCCGTACATTTTTCAACTACACCTACACGGTTCTTTTACTTAAGCTCGTTCCAAAGATCAATTTCTTATCCCGTTACATTACCACGTTCAGCACGATTCTAATAATCTGTCATTCATCGATACGATGAAAAATTTTCCCCCATTTATTCACAAAAAAAAAATAGCCGCAAATTACTTTTATCTCGCTAACAGACGCGGAGTGAGTCCTACCAACAACATGAGAGACTCGCAGTAGTAGCGGTACTCAAGAGTCAGCCGATGCCTGCCCAGTGCCGCGGAAGGCTCTGACTACTAATCGCAAGTAGTCGAACCGTGTAACGGGCGGACAACCTCGTCTGGCCTACAAAGGCGGTTCTACTGGTACTCGCTGGCGACGTTTAATTCTATTTGATTATTTATTCTTTTTGCTTTTTCTGCGTCTGTTTTTTTTTTGTCTTTTTTTTTTTGGCATGTGGTTGATTCGGTCAGGCAGCATTTAATAATAACGATGAACGAAAATTATCGTCGGTTAAAATTGAGATGGTAAAATTTTGGTTCATTCGTTTCCAGAGGCGTGAAAAACAGTGATATTAAATTAGTTGAGTAAATGTGTTAGAAGATAATCGAATAATGGAATGGCTGATCTATTGTAATATATACCACACATATACATGTATATATATTTTTTCTATATGACCTGTAGATTCGTTAGTAGCTTCGAGAATTCTGAACTATAAGATACAGCGCTCTGGAGGATAAGCGATATTCTCATTGTAATGAAACTTTGCATCCTTCGGAGTTGACGAACGGGCGTTCAACACGCGATTTCTTCGAACGAGATTCTATATACATTGTTAGAAATTACACGGTTCTGAAATTTTTGAATAACTGTTATCAGAGAATTTTTTGCCCATAATTTACTGCTTACGAATTGGTAAATCAATTTCAGCCCCGCAGATGGTTGGGATAATTTAGTGATCACCAGGTTGCGGTAGATTTTGATTAGCTACCCGCAAATAAAATTCATGAAATTTCGCTGGTGTATATCATCTGCGGACTAGTAGCTACACATGGCCCCGGCCATACACTGACTGGAATTAATTACCTGTCATTTAATCTCTTCATTTGAATTTTGGGTAAACTCTAATAAATTCTCGCGTCAAGTAATTAACTAGAAATATTGGGCACGCCGAGTATAGCTCGTGGTCTGAATGATACGTGTTGGTTGAAACGCTTTAAATGGTGCGTTGAATAATTACAAAAGATACGTTTTCATCTATTTTAAAAAATATAAATTAAAACGTCACAAGTTTTCCCCTTTGCTTGTCATTTCAGATTATTTATAATACAAAATTTATGGAAGTGTCCTAAGTTTGTAAAATAATAATCGATTAACATTTTATCGAATCCTTTTCAAAAATAGAGCGGAAAATTCACCGAACGAAATTATTTCACACATACCTACCTACATAAATATAGGAATGGAAAAACTCGAATCCTTTTTATATCTTCCGGTCGTTGGAGCTACAATTATTTCACATACGTAGATTGTACATCACTTGTCATCGCGGGGTTGGTGACATTTTTTTTAAAAACGTCGTTAAAATCTGATTGCAATTAAAACCTGGCAGATCTAGTCGCTGCACTCAGCCTGAGGCTGCAGTCTCTACATCGCGACGGGATGTCCAAAAAGCAATTCACAATGTCTGATTCATGCAAAACATTTCGTAAGTTGAAATAAAACGTTCACTGTCCGGTTTTTACGTTTCGGAGAAATATTACCATTAAAATGTTGACTTCCTATCTGGTCCATATCTTTTGTTCGATATCTGTGGGAGTTTGATTATTCTAACATAAACCTCTACGAGTCAGAATACACCGACGAACGAGTCTTTTTGACGATCATTTTTCTGCCGAATTCAATTTCCCGAAAGATTTCGCTCAAAGACGTTTTGCGAATTTCAAGGCTTACCATCAGGTGTTTTTAAATTTGTTGTCAGTTTCTTAAGGTAATAAAATTCAGTTTAAAGACTGACGTTTACTTGTAAAACTGAGTTACCTCTCGGTTCAAGATATAACAGCTCGTTTCATGTTTCGTGATAAAAAGCCGTACTCTCGGTGCAAAGAAATCGGGGTAAGTGATTCGCTGTGAAAAATATTCCATCACTTTTGAATTTTACAAAAAAAATTTCTCTCTTTTCATCAATTCATTTTCCCCATGTAAACACGATAATTGAACTGTTCCAGAGCTTGTGAAAATTTAATTCTCGAAATAATTCATATCCACGTATAGTTATAAATATCAACACTGTGTAGTCCGCTGCCCGATGAAACCTATACCGAAGACCATTTTCATCTGAAAATTCCATCTGTATAATTCAGAATTCTCTCTTTACACTTAAGAAAATACTCCGCCATGAAATGTTCAACTGTAATTCATCCACGGAAAGAGGAAACTCTTCAGTCTTGAGATACACCCCGTTTTGTATTCCGACTGTGTTTCATCTCACACCATCAAGATAACTGGGAAAGTTCACGGTGTACATTTTACCCTAAACTCTAAAGAGGTCATGAAAATTGTTTTGATTATTTTCAAAGTTACTCTTTCGGAAGGAGATTATTCATCACCTCTAATTATTTCCATTTTAAAACAAGCAATCAGAACCGAGAATATAACATTCACCTCTAACGATATACTTCTCATTTTTGGTTCCTGGTCTCACTTGGTCAAAGGTCATACCCCACCCTTACTCGGCCTCAACATTTAAAAATCAAGATTGTACTTCCGGTCGTTCGCCACGGTAAACAGCCAAAGATGCGTAGGCACGCAGGTACTTCCGGTTCGTCAACAATTCACCGTGAGATTATAATGAATTATTATCTGCCGGATTTTCGAGGAAGACTTAGGACGAACCTGTATAATTTTCCGCCCCCACGTCAGATACCAAATATATATAGATAGATGACCTGGATATCTATCACCTAGATAAAATGTATAGAAATAACAATCAATCCACACAGATATATGATCTAAATTGAAGTTGATATTTTCATGTATTGAAAAAAGAAAAAAAAAAAGAAAAAAAAATGTAATATAACGGTGAAGGTAATGTTAGCCATTTTATAACAGGTGGCTATTCTAGTCCCTTGACAAGTATCCCTCATGACATGTGAATCTTCTACTGGGATTGCCTTCGTGACCTGACCCACGACCTCGAGGCTTGCGTCCGAAGGGGATCAGGAAATCCACGGTGTCACTTTCATTCCAGTTGGTTCGCTCCTCAAGGAAAAATACACACACAGAAAAAAAAAACACACAGGCTGGTTAAGTCTTAAGTGTGTTTCTCACGGCGAGATATTGTCCGATAGAATCAACCAGACACGTATTTATATATTAAAGCGAAGTTTGATCTAGTAAATTGCAGTCATTTTTCATATCAGGGATAGAACGAGGATATTGCAGCGATAATATCGCGTGGCGTTGATGTAGAGACTATCTCGTGGTAAGGTAAATGAATCATTGATAAAACAAGATGAAAAAAAAATTGTGTGATTTTATGTCCTATATAGTGTTCAATAAAAATTACAGAGAAAAAAAAAATTGCGACCCCGAATGGGCGACTCCGTAATTGGTGGAATTGCTCGCGTATCGGTATACATATATGTATACCTATACGTATCCTTCCGTTATTATTTATCTATCGTTAGGTTGAAATATTGGGGAGAGAGTACGTGTTCAATCGATCGTTAGTTTTATTCCGTGTTTTCGCTAACCCCCGAAGGAATAAAATGATAACGGTCAAATCTGTGTTATACGTAAATTTATGTACGTGATCAACGTTTTCTGTTAGAATCCCACTTCAAATTCAAGTTCCATTCCTACTTTCACGGATTGTCTGAAACGACCCTTATGTATTGGTTGGGAGGATAAAAGGTTCTCAAATATCTTCTTGCCTAACGTTCTTCCTCTTACTCCTCCTTTTCCTTCGTTTCCTTCTTATAGCTCGAGGGACATCCTTCGTGCGTCGTCCTTTGATCTGAATCGCATTAAAATTGAAGTACGGGTGTTCTACTGTGCCGCGGTGCACTAGGTCGTTCGAAAATTTTTACCTCCTTATTTCTGACCCACAAAACTAGTAAGAAATAGAAGAGAAAAAGGCGAAAGCCAAAAGCCAAAAGCCAAGAGCCAAAAGGCAAAAGGTACAAGCTAAAAGGTAAGAGGCAAGATCCAGGAGGAAAAAGTATAAAACGAAATAGTCCCTTTTATTAAATTCACGCTATGAAATGGAACTGTTCTCGTTGTGTATTGCATCTAGTACACCTCATACGTTATTGGCGTAAGGTATGACGTCTTTCCTTGACTGGTTTCAGCTCTTCCTTGAATACCATATCTACTACCGCGTAATGTATACAGTGCACGACATTCAATATTATACATAAAGTGAGTAACTTCCACTCACTGCATCGAATATACAAAAGTGCCAGTCCATCAATCCATCAAAGTGCAGGTGTTGGTGTCACGTACGTAATATTATATATTGAATATTCCATGAGAAGCTAAGAGTAATGTCTTCATACTCAGATGTGCTATGTGCAACACTCTCAGACTCCAAGAACGAAGTGGGTATATTTTTATGCGATTTTCTACTTTGGGGTACAATGTCACAATGTTCTAGTATACGCATCACTAATTTCGATATAAGCTATAAGTCTCGTCGGTTTAACTCTGATAAAACTGTGTCCAGGTAGAACATTTTCATTGCATCGTACCCGTCCCTACAAATTTAGTCTGTTAAACTTTCGACCGAAATATATTCGCCTCTATGGAATGGATGTGTTGGACGGCATAATTCCATCATTCACATATGATTCAAACGTTATATTGAAGCAAATCCTTCTAATGAGGGTAGATATTCTGGAAGCTAAAATTCCGCAATGAGATAAAATCGATTTAATGTCAGTTCAGAATACACTCTGCAGGTTTGACACATCATTCGACTGTCTTTCCATCCAGGAATAGAGTCGAGTTTTGGCTCGAATTAATCCAAAATTTACCTATTCTTGGGGCACTTATTTTCAGCTCACTGAATATTGTATCGAAAGCACGAAGTGGTACATCATGCAGATTCGGGGACTAAGTGGCTTTCAGTTTTTGACGTTTGAATAAAATGGACTCTGAGTTCGGAATTCAACGATTTCGCGCCTATATATGTAGTGGTAGGGAAAAGACGTATGCAGGACCTTGTTCGACGGTCTAGACCTCGCTGGCCAATTTCTCAGGGTGGATAACAGTGGATAAACAATTGTTAACAAGCGATACGTGCCTTTAGCAAACAGGCATTGACTAACTCCGTCGTGCCTTACTGTCTCATATGTATTTTTCGAATACTGTGAAAAGGTTCCGTACATCGTGAGCCACGAACTGTTTACTTTAATCGTATCAGTAGTCGGTCAGTCGTCGTGAACCGTCCGTTCCAGACTTTTCAGGTAATTTTACTGGAGTTTTAAAACGAGTTTAAATTTGTTCGCTGAATTTGTATGGGTCTAGCCTACGCGCACGTGGCTAGCAGGTACCTACAGTTTTATTCTTTTATTACTTTTTGAAAAATCAACCCATTCAAGATTCACAACTGCAATCACTGCAATCGCTGAGATTAAAGAGATATTTTTTTATCATCTATCTTTCGGTCTTGTTGCTTTAGCGGCTTCATTCAGCAGCCATTCGCATTCATATTCAACCCTTTATTGAAAATCTATACACAAGTTAGGCGAGTTAATTATAATAACAATTTGCCGAGCACTTTAGCTCTGCGAGAAATTAAATTTAAGTGAACTTCCTCCACACCAGATCTATCTTCATGCAGTTATACACACACGTATACCAGGTATACATACCTACACCTATATACCTACGTACACGTATCTAAGTAAAATGCTGAGGCCATTACACGCGAAGGAATGTAGTAGTAAGCGAGCTTTTGTTTTTCATTTTCCAAATGGACCCCTAGGGGATGGGAAGTGTTGCGGTCGTTGCGTCCTCGCTTAGGCGAAAGGACAGGCAGACAAAAAGCAGAAACTGTAATTATTACTTTATTAGATGAATATGGCTGGGGTTATACCCTCTCCGAAACCTTCTATCGAATTTTAAAACCCGGGGGGTGTATGCGCCATTTTTATTCCAATTAATTCTATTCTGGACAATTATTTCCATTATGTGAGAATACAAAAGTGAACAGAGAAGATAAATAAATAAAAAAAAGACAGAAAAATGGAAACCGTAAGAAATGAAAGAACGGCGATCATTTTTTTTACGGACAATTATTTCTTTTCGCAAATCAAATTTTCTCCTTCCGATAATTTTATTCAATCCAGCTTATACTATGCTCGGAGATTTCCGATATTGGAAATAAACCTCCGAGACATTTTTCTTCCAGTGAATATACAGATTATTATAGATAATTGATATCTTCACTTGATTACTAATTGTTAAGACCATAGCTGGGCCACAGGTGTCATAAAATATAATCATGAACAAGTTTGGGAAAACGTTGGTCCTGCGTCTGAACAAGGAAGGAAATAACAGAATTGAACTTGACGCGCTAGAACCTTTGAGGTGTACAATAACGGAGGTCATGCAGAGCTAATAAACTCAGCAGCTCTTTGTTATTTAATTATTACAAAGTTCAGTGAAATCTCGAGACTCGTGCACATTTCCTGAGCATTAATAACCCGGAACCTCCGCTTTGCGGGACAGTGTGCTCAGATGTGTTTATATATGCCAATTATAAAAGTTCGAGATCCAACGTTTCTTCGTGATTATTAATTACAGCAGATATATATGTATACAATATACCTACATGTGTGCCAAATTTTTTTCATTCGCATTTCCAAAATATCTTGAAATTTTTATACATTTGTTGAATGCCGCACGAACCATCGACGATATTTAGGTAAATTATTGAACTTTCTATAGCACATTGGCGCGAGCTTTCCCTGTGAGAGGTATTGGATACGTACGACGTATAGATGTGAATAATTCGTGTGAAATTCAAACTCGAAATTGTATTTACGGAGAACTGCAGTGAGCATCATTCGTATCTCGCGTATACCGGGTTTGATTAAATGAATAACCGACTAACGAGGGGAATTATTACATACGGGAGGATCCAAACTACGCTAACAATGAAAATGAGTCCGAAGGGCCCTCCCCCGTATAACTTTTAATTTCACGATTTTCTATGTTCATTTTTTGCGCATTATTTAGAATGCTGCGGTAATCAGGTTTCTGAAACATACAATTTTTATTCAGACCAAAGTTAACCCGGTTAAATATTACCCACATTCTATGTTCACCGGACTTAATATTTACTCCTAATTCCATTCACAACTTGAAATTAATAATTAATTGTCAAACTCATTGTGGGCTAGTTGTGAGACTGAGAGGCTATTATACTATGAGTAGATTTATGCACGGGAATTGTAAACGTGTCTAAACCAGACCTTGCCGGGCAATGGGCTTTTGTAATAATGGTAATTATAAAACGCATCAGGGTTACAAAATAGACGAAAATCTTATTCAATTCGAGATGAATTTTAGCACGCAAATTGCGTGATGGAAATATGGTTGCCCCAATCGTTTCTAGAATTTTTAAGTTAGCTCCTTCAACTGCGTAGCAGACATTTCTAAGCCTATAAATATTCAATTCACATTCTCATCGATGTCTGTGTGGTAGGCCTACATACACGTATGTACGTGATTTAAGTCCAGATTTTCAAGGCTGAAAGTTGAAGGACAAAAATTTTCGAACTAGACAGTCTCAACTCAAGTTAGTTTAACTAGAATCCTAAGCAAGATTTGTCTCCCATGTCTTTCCGACGTTTTTTATTCCTTTTTTTCGATTTTTTCTCTTCTTTTTCTTTTTCCTTTTTCTGATTCTTTTTCTCCGAGTAAAATGGTCGCTGTTGGAGGGTATATTGCGAAAGGTCAGTTCATTACGCGAACCGTTGCGGTCAGAACGGAAAGTAGAGTTTGGTGTTTGCACAAGAAGACGAAAACGAATCCCGCCTGGCGAACGTGGTGTTCCTTGTTCATGTTACTCGACGAAAATGTTTGTTGGGCTGCAGCTGCAGCTATGCACCAGTTTGCTGTGTCTCGTTATAACATAGAACAATTGGATAAAACTTTTTACGTCAAGAGAAACAGAAAAAAAATAAAATAAAATGAAAAAAAAACGAAGCAGCCCCAGGGCACGAATAACAATATTTATGTATAAAATTAGTTTACAGATTTTACGTGAAAACAATCAGTCATTTAGAGTGAAAAAATATTTTTGATCTCGTAGCTTATTAGTATTCAAAGTAATGTTACTCCGCAATATATAAAATGATCAATTTATTCATATTTTAATCTGCATAGTTTCAACATTAAATCAGTTTCAATTGAATAAAATACAGCATCGACATTACTTGAAAGGATGATCGATTTTTCTCTTTACTGTAAGAATTATTCTTGACCATGTAGTAATCTGGGATGATAGAAGGTACGTTCGTTGCAAATGGGCGCTTGGGGTGCAATTGGAGCAATAATTGGAGTACCGTTAATTAGAGTTGATTATAGTATAGGTAGGTACAGAAATCTAAGTACCGAAAGTCCGTTTCTTGTTCTCAATAATCTGATGTATTTCAGCGTCCATACTTCGTTATCAAATATTATTACCCGAGCAGAAGATTTTCCTAGACTTTTTGAGATCCAATTGGTTTGAAAGGCCGTCCAATCTAAACTTTGGTCTTTCTATTCGCGTTTCTAGTGACTTGTTTAGTTACTTCACAAGTTATACGAGAAACAGGAACTTATTAAGGAAATGAAAGCGCAGAGGTTCAAGAGAACAAAAGTGAAAATGACTTGACAGTGAAAATCGTTTGCCTAATCATCTCCATTCATTTTTTAAAGCTTGCAACGACTCGAGGGTACAGAAGAGTTTGATATGAGTGTTTGAGTGTTGATTGAAGATTAATGAAAGGCTGCGAAAATTATGTAGGATTTTCGTATCGATTATTATCTTTCTGTTCTTATTTCTTTGTGTTAAACTTGAGAGCCAAGAATTTCTCGGTATAAGAATTCATTTTAACACGAGTCTGAGTAGTGACTGATGCCTGTTTTAATATAACCCGAAAGAAAATAGTCGATCATCTCAGTCAGGCTTAAATCTCCTACCGGACAGGCGTGAAATGGATCAAGGCTTACGCAGGAAAGCCGAAAAATGTTTATCTCGAAATATTTTCCGTCAACAAAATGATGCGTGAGATAAATATTTTTGACTAAAATCTGACAGAAAACTATAAAAGTACGACACTAATCTTGGAATCTAATGGCTCGGAGTAGCGGGAACAATAATGAAAAGGGAGGAACTTGTATCGATAATTTATTCTTATATCATTTCGTTCACTGTACTTTATTATCGTATATATGTAGTATGAGAGGCTGCGAGTCGAGGTAAAAATTCATAAATAGAAATGAAAGAAAATATATAAACGATAGATTTTTCCCTCGTTCGCAATTTCGGGGATCAACGATTTGTTCCTGTTCTTCCTTCGCGATAATAAATAATAACACCAACGACGCTCGGGCGATACGATAACTCAGACTTCTTCGAAGAGGAGGTCGATATCTCGACGAAGCCCTAGCACCGATCTATAAGCACTAAAAAATGATAGTTTCACTTTTTCATCCGTAGACATTAACCGACGGAACGTAGTACTACTCGGACTGTTGCATAATATAAGATACGGAGAGGAAGTAGTTGGAGATTTTTATTTTTTAATTAACGATCATCGAAGTGGTATGATCTTATGCATACATAAACCTATATGTTATATACGTAGGTGTAAGGATCAGTGAATAGGGGTGAAGTATTCTCGCTATGTCGAACGAGCTGGTCTACTCTTCTGGAAGTTGTAAGGCGCTTAGGAGCTTTCGCAAAACAATATATAATTCACGATTTGACTCCCATGCGTCGGTGTAGCCATGCCCCACCTTTGAAACCCCTTCGTAACCCGGCTGATGCCTTTTCCCATGTTTTCTACCCTCGATTCTTAGAGCGTCGTAAGCTTCCCGATTACAAGATACCTTATATGTACAGGTACCATGAAAAGGCACTCTCTGCAGTGTTCATAATTAATTCACTGAACGTATATAGTTGCACGAGGTCATAGTTCGAAACGAAATTAGACTTTTTTTCGTCTACTCTATAAGGTTCGTTGATCACATGAATTCTGAATCTAGATTTACGCGGATTTTATCCATAAAATTGAACCAGCAATTTTCCGATACGAAAAAAATGATTTCTCCTCGATAATTTATTGATGATTCGCTCGCGGAAGGTTTCCGTTCATATATCCAGGTCGATAAGTAAGACAACCGCCATAGATTGCTGTATGAGAACGTTACACTTAATACGCCATATAATATGTATGTAGGTGGGTGTATGTATAGATATAGATCCATGGGCTGGTATATAAGAAGATACGAGGCTGGGTACACCCTTCGTTTGAAATATGGCCTTATTTAACGGTGGAAGCAAAACTAGCCGCACAGGGTGAAGAGGATCTAATTTATAGAGCAGGTTGAAAAGAAAAAGGAAAAATTTAACAAAAATGTAGAGAAAGGCAACAAGGTGCGCCCCGCCAGAGCGCGAGCGCAATGAAAAAATTATATAACGCGCTGGATGCAAAAGAGCCTGGGCAACTTTTAATGGATACTTTACTTGGGGTTGTATATATTTTTCAAACTTTATCACGTCTCTCCCAGCAAATCATTGAATAAACAAATGCGAAAATGAGGACGAAGAGCTCGCAGAGCGAAGCGCATAGTAATCGAGTTTCGACTCAATCATTTTATTCCTCGAGTATAATTTTTTCAACAAGTTTTTTTTCATTTTCATTTCATTTTTTATTTTCATTTTTATTTTTCTCCCCCTCTCATTACCCACCAGTAAAACTATAATAAGTTCTATAAACTTCTGTTTCCCTTTCTACATAATTTAACCCCATTCAAATTTCTTCACTCTAAAAAAGGGTGGAAATCAATCGAACCAAACCCACCCCTTCACCTTTTTAAAGAAAAACTTTTAATTACTCCTAGCAGACGAGAGTTCGATTCAAAAAGAATTATTCATACAAGTTTTATTTTCTTTCTATCCCTCGGAGTGGATCTACACCAGACATGACTTTCCCGGTGGCTCATTATTTTCAGCTTCATTTCGAATGCTGGCTATACGAGATACAATGAATTATACCTACGTGAATTATCATTTTCCAATTGAACATAAAAAAAATATTTTTACCTCCAACTACGCACACCGCTGAGTACATCAAAGGTTGGAAAATTTAGTTAACGGCCATCAAATTCTGCCCTAACAACTCCTTGTGGGTTCCTGGGGTCCGGGTCTTTCCATCTTCGGATACAGCCTGCAGGCAGGTTGTACCTACCTTCTGCATGAATTTTAATTTGGTGTGAAGGAGCTTAAAACAACAAGTTTGAGGATATAAACTGAGTATTTGAGATGACTCGAGCAAAATTGATTCCCGTATACACCCTGGGCACCGACGAGTAAGGGTAAAATTTGCGACACAAATGTCCGAAAGCCTTTGACCAAAGCCACAGCCTTTGCTTGAGGAGAATTCGGGGTTGGTATAAGGTCCTGCGGCGTAGGCTAAAGCAAGGTCGCCGCATCACAACCGGCTTCTCTTTCAGTGATATGCAAAGTTGTCACTTCGTGTTTCGTCTCCACCTTCATCCGCTCGTCCTTTACTTACTCGCGTCGTTGTATCCTAAGCCGATTTACTCCTAACACGCCCCGGGTCTCGATTCAAGTAAAATTTTAAATAACTTCAAACTGGCTATTCGACTTCACATATTTCCCGTCGAATTGACTCGCAGGATAAAATTACTCGTAAATTAAACGAAAGCTTATTTCGTCCTTCATCCTCTTCTTCTTATGCCTAATTTCTCCGGTAATAAATTATCAAAAAATATCTCAACTTCATCGGTGACATCCATTATGTGCATTAGTCAGAATGTACTACAGAACCGCAATATAATATTCACCCTCTGTACGGAGGCAACCCTTTGACATAGCGAATTTTTCCAATTTTTTAACTACAAAACTTTTCCCCGGGTTTTTCACCGGTGCAGTAATAGAGATACCTATTTGAATTGAAAAATTGGGTTGAAATATACGGTATAAGTTCAGTGAACAGTGATTACAGAAAATATAGAAATGCAGCATGCCCCTTGCATGAAAAATATTTACCATTCACGAACTTCGGGGATCACACAGCTGTGGATAGAACTACTATTTCAAAGTACGTTCTACAGGGGATAGAAAAAAAAGCTGAAAGAATAAAAAGCGATACCACAGCTTTGAGCTTTTGCTATTCCAATTTCCGAATTTAATGAATTCAAATTTCGTCCTAATACTTTGTATAGGTTCATGTTTCTAACAAGATAACTATATTTGAGACGAGTGCAGCATACGATGCATGTAATGATGTTTCGAAGAAAACTGGATACAAAAGAAGGAAAGCTTTTCTACGCAAACTTCTCTTGACTATACCGACATGCATTGTATGCATATCTATTCTAGGATAGGAGAGGAAGGGAAAGGGTGTATACTGTATACATATACGAACACACATGGGGTATATACCGTGTTTGACTAAAGTCTGGATTACAGGTAACAAAAGTAACAAGAAAGTCACTTTATATGGATGTATACAATACATGCACTCATGCTCCACAGTGAAGTTTACATCGATAATGTTTACACAGTTACCCTATATACGGGGTAGAGTCACTATACAATACCTCACGCCGGTATACTCACTTGAACGAAATGAAACCACCCCTATTCCGATGCATCGAGTAAAGGCAGAGTCATCCCCTCTGGTGCCCTTTGATTTTCCTTTTATTTTCACCCTTTATCACCCCTCTTTCATACCCGTGACGCAAAGGACATCCAATATCCTTAACCTGGAGCATTACTAGTGCAGCTCCTCGTTATTGGTAATATGTATACCTATGGAAACGCGTAATAATCTGAATGCATTACTAGCTCTATCTGATATTATCAGAAATATTAAAATATGAACGCGGAAATCGAGATATATATAATATAGATAAATCTACGTCATCCTAATCTCGTATGGTATAGGTGCATCTACACCTATACAGACTATAGGAATTGCTTTAATAAGGTCGGGGAAAAAAGAATTTCCATTCGAATTCGCCGAAGCGTGTTTTTTCTCTGACTATAAAGGAATAGGTAACGTAGTTTAATTAGCTTTTCGAGCTATACCTGTTACCAAAACTCCGCATTGTGCGTGATTGCGTAGGTGCGTGCTGCTAGCCGCTCCTTGTAATCATTTCTGAATATTCTCTCGACTACGTAAGCCTCGTTTGCCGGTTGTTGAAGGTTGCCGGAAAATTAGGTCGCTTTCATTATTGAGTATAATTAAATTTTTTTTTTATATTATCTCAACCTTTATGATTCATCCTTTTAGCAATTTTCATACGGTTCTTGAATATGACTAAAATTCTTGGACATAATTCCATGATATTTGCAAAAATCAAGTGAAAATTTTCTCCAATAGAAATATCGAATGGAAAATAAAATTATAATATGTCCATAGTACCTAACACTCGACATGGCCAGCCCACATGCCAAATTAATACCACATGGCATTAGCATGGCAATAGTATCGCCAGACCATATTATAAAGGTCATGGTTCAACAACGATGTGCCCGTAATATTGCTTCAATAAGGGCTTCTGTTATGGCAATATTCAGGGTAACCGACATAGTTTATCAATCTTCGATCAAGGTGTCAACTAATGGATAGCTGATGTAGCTTCCGAATATGTACCCCATGTCGAGTCGCTACCTGACATTAAAAGTTTTTTTTTTTTTTTTTTTCGAGTTTCCGAGAGGTGCGGTGAAGTTGGAGATTTTTCCAAAACGGTATAATTATTTGAGTGGCTGTAATAAGTCGATGCAGAAAAGAAATTTCGCAATTTCCAAGTTACTAAGCATTTACTTGGCAACGACGACCGACTCATGTGGCCGTAACATGGCAGCAAGCTGGTGCAGAAACTTCATGGCTTCTTCATAGTTTTGACGTTGCAGTTAGGTGTCAAAATTATTGGCAACTCGGTGGCATCTAGATAGCAGCGAGGGAGCGTCGCCATGTCGATGCCAGGTCGAAACCATAAATAAACCATGCTGTTTATCCATCTAGTTGCTATCAAGGGGGTACATGGATTGGTAGTCGTCGGGCTCTTTTCAGCTGTGTAAAGAATTTTGGAAATTTTTTTTCCCCATTTTTACCTATTCAGAAAATTGTTACCAAAACTTTTCAATGGAATATAGAATTCTAAAACTCACAGTAGTATGTATGTATGTACGTACCTGCACCATTGAATTCTAGGAAAAGCTTATACGATATTCAAAAGTTTTTCTTATTCCCGATTCTTGACGGTGTATATACAAAAATGTTTATCGAAAATATTGAAAGTATAAACCTAACTATACCCTATAAAAGAAATGTCCATTCCACTATAATTGATATGGAAAATATCGTTTAATATTCTATGAAGTAGTTTATGAAATTTTTCTTTCCTCTAATTAATTTTATACGACGATATTGCGGTATAAGCAGAAATTTCTCATTCTATGACATTCGAAGTTGAAGATTTGAAATTTCTGCATTACTTCATCATCGTGACTCGTGACTTGTTTGAAGATGTTTGACGAATAGCAACATTCATTGCCAAACGTGACGTAGCTCATGGCCATTGTAAGCTCTCTCGAAAGTGTTATACGCCAATTAGTTTGGCCTATATAATTAGTCGCGTCTGCTCGAGGATACCTAATGAAATTTACACTCGATGAATATTTTTCTGCATTGCACAGGCCGATACTGCATCATGGATCCAAAATTCGGCAATCTCACATATAGTGGTTGAAATTACTGACTCCTCTCAAGATCATTAGAAATTTTGGGTTCCTGCGGAAAGTTACATCTCCGTTGGGAATTAACGTCGAACTAATCAGCGTCCTGCAGGGTGGGCAGGAGTAGATAGAGACAGGAAAAGCCGGAGCATCGAAGGACGTGAAGTATCTCGTTAATCCAGGATGGGATTTTCACATGCTGTGAAGTTGCTGTCCTATATCCCATCAAATACCTCATACACTACCTAGGCATTCCATATTCTCGTTTCCCAGCTCTACCTCCACCACACACATATATACAAAATGATTAATAAATGATTATCAGATTTTATGACGTCGCTCAAACATATCCCCATCACCCAACTAAACCTAGACTCTATAGAACGATACCATGCATCTGTTATAAAATTGAGTGAGTTAGTACGTGGCGTGAGTGTAAAATAAATTGTATCATTATGCACCTTCTTCATCATTCAATAACAATATAATTGAGGATCGCATGTGATTGCAGTAATTCTTGTTACAACTTCAGAATGCACATCCTGCTGCAGTTGCAAATCTATAAATTTGCATGTTTCTTTGAATTGCAATCAGTATTCGGTCGGAGGGTCCGCAGGAGAAGATCGCAGATGAGTTAATGTACGTTGCTGTATGTATACGCATACCTACATACCGGGCATTAGCAAGATTTAGCATATCTCTTAGAACACGGTGGCCAGTTCGCTCGCAACCAGGGCCGACCACACCCCATACTACCCCTTTTACTCTAACTCGAACCACCGACCTCCCAGGAGGGTTGTGTCTCACCAGATACTAGCTTCAAACCGTTACGTACTGATGGATGTAAACGTTGCTTGTGTCCAAACAATTAAAAAAAAGGAAAAGTAATGACCAAAAAAAAGCAGCATTTGTATCTAAAAATCTAATTTGATTTCACTTTTATTCATTATTTTTACGATCAGCTGAACATTTTACTAGATCGACATTTTTCGCACGAAAAATGATTCAAGGAATTGAATTTATGTATAGGTACATGCATAATACATATATTATGCTTTATTTTTATTTTTCTGTAGATTCACCTGGCCGGATTAGCGGCATAGAATAGTAATGGTGTTTTCAATATTCCGTGAATATCTGTGGCGCTATTAATTGTGGTTAGTGACATGGTGTAGGTGGTAGTACACGAGTGGAATCCCTTTGCTTGAAATTCTGCGGTTCCAACGCCTGCGAATAATATTTGTTAGTTATATTAACAGATATTATAGATATATCCCAGGGGATATACATTACCTACGTCCTACATCAGAAGCAAACTGCATATATATACCCATATTCGGGAAAGACGTGAAGAATTATTTACATTGGGACAAGCTTTTGGGAATTTAAACACCGGATCGAATCGATTTCTCGATTAATCCCATATGTGCCCTCACGTCTCCGTTCGAACCTTTTCCTCGTATTAGCGACACCCTGCACGTGCCCTTAATTAAAACATTATAATACATACCGTATAAAATTGTATCATCTTGTTTACGATATGAGATAAAAATTTTCAGCTACGTTGCACTTTGCAAAAACAAAATGATTCACCGTTCTCGCTTACGCTTGGCAAAATTAGAGAGTGCTTTAAATAGAAAATCGCTATTCTTCATTGCGCATCTAGGTATAGCGGCAAGTCTACGACGTCGCGACGCTCGCGGAGGCTCGTCCAAATCCCGCTTCAAGATTGGCTGCCGCGAAGTCGTACGATCTTTATGTTAGTTGACACCAATTGACACACAATTAACTATTACAAATGCTCTAGACGTGGGAACAACGCGTCATTTATTTACCCGTTTAAATTGAGTTCAACAAATGCCTGTCCGCTACGTGTACATACATATGGTTTGTACATATGTAATTGAAAGCGTCGCTAATACCGTCAATCGTATCCGTTCTCGGTGCTATCACTGAAAAATTCTGTCGCAGACCGCAGAATAATTGCTGATCTTCCGAAATCCAAATGACTTTTTAACTCCTTGAAATTTTATACACGAATTTAAGATCTGCAGTACTTTCAGAGGTGCAGTGATATCCGACATTCGGAAGGGACCTCCAGATTGAGCTAACAATGACAATAAATTTTTCATGATCCTGAAAAAGGAGAAGAAGAAGAAGAAGAAGAAAGAGTAGAAGACTACGAAAAAGAGAAACCTCGGAATTTAGTGGACCGTAAAACGAAGATAAGTTCCGGCCCCTAGGATTCAGCTATCGTTACTCCTATAAATGCTGAAGAAGATGACTCACCCTGGAGGTATGTATATTATATGTGTATATGTACATATACGTATCTGTGTACCTATATCTATACTTTAATGCCTACCTGTACGTGGTGGAATTTCAAAGTAACGTCGGTTTTAGCTATTCCAAAATTAGACCGAGCTTCAAAGTCAGCTAGCTCTCACTTTGTTAACTCCAATCCAACTATACGCCACTAAGCTTTGCCGATGTCGTTATACACGTTTTAGCTATGTAAATTAGGCAAATAGGTGATCATGCTCGACTGATCTATTCACACGTTCTTCTTTATTGACAAATAATCTACAGGATTCAATTCGTGTCTAT
Source organism: Tenthredo livida (assembly GCA_963992785.1). NCBI lineage: Eukaryota > Metazoa > Arthropoda > Insecta > Hymenoptera > Tenthredinidae > Tenthredo > Tenthredo livida. The sequence continues at coordinate 12,382,926 of OZ023073.1, forward strand.
TATATGTATAGAAATTCGATTTTTATTCTGTCTGCAGTATGCACTCATCAATTAAATGTACAATCGAGGTATAACATCTTTCAAACTCAATTAGCGATTGTATATGCGTATGTGATATAAACTATAGGGCTATATATATAATTTGCAAAAAGTTGGCAGAGCGTGTTGTTATTGCTAAGTAAAAACTTAAACATCTTCCGTAGAAAATTATTATTCAACAAAATATCCGATATCTAAAGTATATATACTTATGACTGTAATTTATAGAAACGTTTTGAATTTTATTCAAGTTTTTATTTCCACCGAGAACTTTTTCTCGAGAATTATCCCGCTGGAGTTGCTCTTTAGACTGTAAGAGAACTATATATGCATAGATACTGTAACGCTGCAGTTGTGAAAAGTTTTTTTTTTTCGTTTTTTTTTTTTTTTTAATACCGAGGACATAAATTACATTTTTAATAAGAAAGAAAAAAAGTATCATCTCTATACTTTCTCGTTGATCACAAACGGCGTAAAGAAAATATGTCTGGGTGTGTATAAATGTTCTTATGCCTATTCAGACACGTCCGAATAATATCTAGCGTCTAGACTTCGAGGAATATATACCCAGATATATAACGCGATGCTTTTATTCGGAAGAAATAAAATTCTCTTTTCGATTTACCCAGGAAAATGGAGAAAAAAATTCCCCAACGAAAATCCTGACCCGCAGGTTTGAACCAAGTAGATAAAAAGGAACAATATTTTTTCCACAGGATCAAGGCGGGTACCTAATAAAGAAAATACGCATGATACACGCGTGTAGCTGTCAGGGTTTATGAAACTAGCTATAGTAACGCTGAATTAAATATTTTTGAGTGAAATATATGTACTTTATTTTTTCTTGTTTTTTTCTGACGTAATTATTCTTCTTGTAATAATGCATAATTTATTGTCATTTGAATAACTCAATCGCAAGTTATCACAAGAAATGGAAAACCCGCTCGTGCGGTTCTTGATTATGGCCTGTCCTCCTCACTGCACTTCCTCGCAGTCTGAAGGCCTTATATCTTATTGATATAGACATTAGAATTTCATTTCTGGAAATATCTGAAAATCATGAAATCTCTCGAGGTACACATTCAGACTTTGATAACATGAATCACAACGATCTGAGCTCAACGTAGAACGTATTTTTTATACAAATTTTACGCTTTATAATAATTTTTCAAATACATCGATGCGAAAGTGAAAATATTTTCAGTATGAATTATACGTTAAATTTCTGCCAATTCACTGCGGATTTCTGTACTTTCAATTTTATTTTGAACCGTGACAAAATTTATACCGTCAATTTGTGAGTTATCTCCTGTTCTCTTATGTGAGTGGGTCCTCGTTTGAATAGAATAATGGTAAAAGTGTTTCGACTTTACTTGATCCTTGGCACTTTAAAGCCTTCAATCTCTTCTCCTTTTTGTTGAAAAGAATGATGGTCTTTATTCTCTTTTCTTTTCCTTTTCTTTCATTGTCATGTATGTATGCACGTACGTATGTAGTATACTTACACACCTCTTGAGTTGTATTTGATTTATTCTCACGCGAGTCGCGATAATAGAGTAAACAAAACACCTTTCAGATTTATCGATGCGTGATTTTGTGAGAAATTTTCTTTTCTTGATTCTATCATCTCTCCTCTCATCTTCAAATTTTCACTCATTTTTCGCGGCGACACAAAATTGGTTTCACATTTGATAAAAAATTAAAAAATTTCAACATCAAATTTCCTATTCCATTTTGTCAGACAGGAATATTTCATATCGTGGGAAAAATTCCCTCTTCTTTCTTCGCCTGCATATGCGAATCCAATAAAACATTCTTCAAAAACCCAATACGATTTTATCGATTGCGTATAATAGCTGGTAATCAATTTTTCCCAGGTAATTTTACTTCTATATCAAAACTGAGTAACGGTCGTTACAGATATTATGTTATACTGACCTCTCTAAGCTTAGTTCGCAAGAAAATTATTACGCTTTAATACATCGAGGAGCCTTGCGCAGTCAACTTGATTTATAAAATGGGTTATCGAAGCTCCAGTTTTCCACCGTAATGTGAGGAAAAATTTTTCCTTTTTCTATCGTAGAGCAGAGTAGAATTATATAACTGGTATTCCCAGTCGAATTGTGCTTTTGAACGGTGCAACAGTTACCTTTCATCTCAGTAAACAGAATACGAAGAAAAATGAAAAGGAAAAAAGGATTGGGGAGTCGCGAGCTGGAAATTTAAGGGGTGAAATTTGAACGGACGTAAATAACTTGCGAATCCTAATTTTCTCGCGATAGCTATATGTAGATTCGAAATTTTAAATGATTCCGACTATGAAGTGTAGAAATCGGAGGTTCCATCGCGTGTCTGTTTTTCTTCTTACTTAGTACTTCGCCGGCTGTAAATCAGTTCCTACCTAGATTGCGAGTTCACCTTAATGAATGCCAACTGCCAACTGATATTGGCTTCGGTCACGATAGAATTTGTATAGTGAACCAATTACAAGGAACTTTGATGTTCCTGAATACCAAATTGCGCCGCTGGATTCCTAAAACTTAAACCCCCGTGTCATGAACTTTACTTCTCGTCACCATAACATAATGTCACAGCTGATTTCATCCCGACAATTAACAACGTGAATAAAGTTTGAGATAAATTATTATCATCCTAATTAAATTGGCTCTGCGATTTGAGTGGAAATGAATTTTCGATCTTTTCAAATGGAGGATAAAAGCACCGATAGGATTTTGGAATCGTATGAGAATTTTAAGTTGAAATGAATTCCAATTGTACAAAGTTATCCTCTTATTTTAAATTGTTATTTCCTTCTTTATTGTATTTCCGGAATTGATCTAGTATTGCAGTTCCACATAGTCCGGTTCCGCATCGACCCGTGTAAAAGTGGGCGAGATCAGCAGCTTGAAAAATTTTAGTGCCATACGATTCCCAACGGTGTGATATAAAACAGGGAAAAAAGGTCTTTAGGTGTCTGCAACCGAAGTTACGCGCTATAGAAGAAGAATAAGAAGAAAAATAAGAATAAAAAAAGAAGAAGTAGAAGAAGAGGACCAAATTGACAACTGTCTGCAGTTAACGACTTCAACTAAGATCACATCGATACCTTTTGAATTCTACGTTCTTTGAGATAACGTCCCTCGTCTGGGCTGCATCAGAAAAATCCCGTCATTACCCCGTACCTCGATTAAGGAGAGAAAAGAGAGAGAGAAAAAGAAAATGGATAAAAATCCGAGTCATACTTCGAGTTTAAGGGAAATAAAAAAGCCGCTAAAATCCATCGGTGAAACCTCTAGCTCTGCCACGCTAACTTGGCTAGTGGCCACTTTATCTAAAAAAACTCTTGGCACTTTCTACCCTGGATGTTCTATTCTAGAGAGCACGAGCGGGAATCTATAGTAACTGTAACCACGAGGTAGGTACTCGGCTGCACTAGCACTTAGAAATAACGTGCGAACTTTTTGATACAGGTCAAAGGTTACTTATAGATGTGTGTATGGTGTGAGACTGCAGCGTAACCAAAACTTATATCTGTCTACGGAGCTTTCGCCATCCCCTGTACCCCGTCCTTAATTCCGTAATTTTCACCCGTATACATAGGCGGATGCTTCCACATCGTCGACGTGTATCAACGCCTCGTCAACGTCGACAGCGACTCAGGGAAATTGGTAATTACTCGAGTTTCGTGTGCCAAGATCACGCCACCGAAGCTTGATATTAATTACACCCTGATAAGTGTGATTTAGGGATTTTTTAAACACCGAGAACAACTCCCTACGACGCTTTGGCCGCTTACCAAAAACTGGGAAGAAGCTGTGTGGACTTTTGCTTCATTCTTTTTTATGATTTTTTTGTTTTTTCTGTTTTTTTCTTTTTCAAGCTCGTATTTTACACGGAGATTTTTCACTCCTGAAACTAATTTTTTACGGTCATTAAAAGTACGGTGGATAATGTAGCTGCTGCAGCCCAGTCTTATCGCTAATTTTATTTTCCAAAAATTCTACGCGACATTTTCATTTTAATACTCCAACGTCAAATTACATTCAGATATATTGTATTTTCGTAATTTTACAATATGCGGAAACCTGTACTAAATTCAACTGCCTCGAGCTATCCATGGCTCCGTATGGTTTCGGTCTTCCATAACGGAGACGTCACATCTTTCGCATTTGGTGCGGATATTAAAATATGCAAAGCACAACTCATAACGCGCTCGAGCCTCGAGCTTTACTCTCTCACAATTTATCGTACAATATTGTATGCCGCTTGACAATGAATTTTTCCTTTTCCAAAGGCCATCATGTTGACGTTCAAGCGTTTCTTACGAACGAATAAGAAGATATGAGAAAAGTGAGCTCTTTAAAATTGAAGTTTAAAAAATAGATTCCCCATGATTTTATGTGCAAATCACGTTATTTCGACAAATCTAAATAACTCTAATACACGATGTGGAAATTTTCCGGGTATAGATATTCTCTTTCCATTTTTTTTTGTTCTTTTATTTATTTCCTCCTTGCGGAAAAAAAATCCGCGAGAGTACACCTTATAAACTACACGGGGGCCAGGCGCGGGGCAGCTGTGCGAATACCTATAATATCTGCACCAACAAAAGATACGATGTACACGTGTGTGGTTTTCGGTAGATCAAAGACCCAATTCTCGGACGAGAAAGTTATCAATTATTAAATAACATCGAAGATCCGCATATTTTCGGCACGGATTTGAGATACAATTTTGAAAAAGTAATGGCCAGAATTTGGAAAACAAATCTCATAAGCCCGAGTATAAAACGAAGAAATCCGTGGATGATGACTATATACCATGTAACGAAAGTACCTTATACTACGTTATATTTCTAGACCTAGTATCTTCTGAGCCAACTAGCTATTCCTACGATTCGCTGCGTCAAAGTGCAATGAATGGCCCTCATTTGTAGCTAACTGTAAAGTAATTTCAATTTCGCGTCTACCGTCTGCCGTCTGCGTTCTATAATCCATGCTATGATTCTATGCTACAAAGATTTGTGAATTTGTACATATATATTTATGCATATATATTTATGAGAGTATATAGCCTCAGAGAGTGACGTACTTCCTAATTGCAAAATTACAGTGCAGAATATAGAATCGTGTTTTCGTTAATTATTGCGATTTACTAGCGCGCCGTTGCAAGATAATTAAAAAGACAGAAGAATGTAATCGAGGAATGCCAATTAGTCTTTTTCTTTATTTTCTAAATATTCATGTATACAGTGACGTTTGCAATTAAGGGTGAGTTTTGATTATCTGAAGTTTTGTGAAAGTCGAAGGTTCGTCTTTATTTCGAGACTCGTAGTAGCTGGTAATTCGGGCATCCCCCTATTTGAAAGCCCACGTCTTACGCCTAGGGCGGATAATCTAAAGTGACTGTTGCTTTTGAGCTTTTCGAATGAAACTTTTAGACTTTTAAGAGTTTTCTCAACTCTCGTATATAGCGAGGTGCAGAAAACGTGGTTTAGGAAAAAAGCTAAGAAAACAAAGAAACTACGAAAAAAAAAAATAAGCTGTCAAAGTTTCGATGTAACTTTTTAGAATAGAAAAAAAATTCTATTATACAATTAGACAGGTGTAATGGTGTTGCCGCGAGACAAAATTCTTTTTTTTTTTTTTTTTTTCTTTTTCTTCAACATATTTTATCTTTTTGAAATATATGCGAAACTTTTCGCTATCACGTCGCTTTATATATACCCCATGAAAAGCGTATGAAACTAATTGAAAAGTTATAGAAATTTTCTTGACGCAATTAAATCACAGTATAAAACGAGGCATGAATTCTAATGGATTCTGATATTTTTTTTCATTCTTTTTTTTCTTTCTTTTTTAATTATCTCAAGTTTTAAAACAATTGGAAATGAAACTAGATATACCTATATACGTCATACAATCTGAACAGTTGAATATATATTTAAAAAAAAAAAGAAAGAAAAATGCAATATTGTTCTGATTCATCCCCTCGCATCTGTGTGTATCTATCAAACGGATGTTTATTTGTACCTGTGCTTATTGCTCATACGTCACGCGATCGACAAAAATTTTGATTAAAATCCTACCCAAATCCTGTATCAATCGAAATAAAATGCCCTTAATCAATTACCCCCCCCCCCCCCCCCCCTCATTTCGATGGTATAACAAATCCATAGATTAATGTTTTTCAATTTTTGACTCGCACATGGTGATAGCAATAAAATTATTGACAGTAGACTATTTCTGTAAATACCTACATAAATTAGCCAATAGTGAAATAGGCTTATGCTGGGTGGATTAGTTGAAGAAACTCCTGTATTCTCTTCTATATACGTGTATGTACCTGTAAATGAATGCGAGAGCCCTTCTGCATCCACACGTGTGAATTTAAGTGAGAAAGTAGGTAAGCCGAAAGCTGAAAACGAGAAGGTGGCCAGTATAAGGGATTACCTGAAAACAATTGAAACACGGTATGAGGTAAATTGGAGGAAGTAGAAGTTGGAGTTTGGGAAAACAAGCGGGATAGGGAATAAAAAAGTTTGCGGTACGGTGGTGGTGGCGGCGGCGGCGACAGGATGACTAAAAAAGTTAGCCGAGATCCAGAAAGTAAACTTTTTCCAAAGGGGATGATTTTTTTTATAGTTTTTCCCGTCTCTTCCCGATTTTCTCATCTTAGTTGCACCCTAGCAAACCTTAGTTTCTCTCTCTCCATCTCTCTCTCTCTCTTTCTATTTCCTTCTCTTTCTCTCTATTTATTTCTCGTCGAAGCTATTCATCCATCGTACTATATAACATCGACTGACATATCTAAGTCGGACTTCCCATCATAAGGAGAACTCTGAACGAGATTTTCCGAACCACTTTTCACCCTCTAATTCAATATCTTATATCAATTGGTTTCCACTTCCACTCATCGACGCCTCGCCTTTGCTGTAAATGATTTGATAAATTGTTAAGATTTTTGAGATCTCGAAAAATTTTCTCCGATTATATTTCCTGAAGTATATCGCATCTCGACAGAATTCATCCGTGAGGGTAGTTACGCCCACTTTTATACTACTTTCAACTTCGGACTTCCGCTTGATTGCTTGGCTCGAAAACATAGGAGGATAATTTTATGCTAACCAAATCGGCATTCTCATTCGCGTGGGAGGTAGTAACCTCAATTTTATTCGCTACGCTCTTCGGGCCTTAGTGTCTTTTACTTTAATTTCATTACCTCGAAGCATGAGACCAGGGAAAAGCCGGAACGTAGAAAACGGCAAGCTACAACAAGCTGCAGATAATTAAGCACCGTGCTAAAACCGTAAGCAAAAATTACATCTTCTAAACAAAATTTCGGAAATAAATAAAGCGATAGGTATATTCCATGGGGTGAATGGGGGTACGCCTGTAATTTTTTTATAAAATATTGATCAAACGGCTGTAATTCTGCAAGAAATATACGCATGGTATAGCCATAGGTGTATCTATACGATTGAATAATTACTGCACGAAGGGATGATCCTGCAAAAGCGTTAATTTAATCGTCGTTAAATCCACATTGGAAACGACAATGGTACTAGCTACGAGGATATCATACGACGTGAGCTATAGGCCTCTTGGATAACATACAGACAAAGTAAACTAAGCTTGTGTGGCGTATACATGCATAACATTGACGTCCAAGTTTTGTCAGACGTCCACGTTAGGCGGCGCTGTCAGCCGTATATGTACACAGCTCTCACGCACACTAGTAGCGTGTCTGTATGTTATCCAAGAGGCCTATTCTTGGTAAACAATAACAAAACCTTATCAAACAAATACTACGTGCTAGGGAATAATACGTGCGAAAATAACAATATCTGGAAAGGGGTTCCTCATACCATACATATATACGTATACACCTACCCTCTCACTGTCAACAAATGATCATACCTTCACCTCGTCAACATCAGATCAAACATTTCCTATCACGTATACAGGCGTATAAATATGGTAACGATAAGCAAGTTTGTCTAGTACTCATTCTTAGCTCGATCAGTCCAGCCATTTAAGAGACACACATGTATGCGCATATATGTAATGTGTATATGCATATGCATATTGTACAGGTATACGTGGAATTAAGTTTCTCAAACGTTGGCTACAGAACTTTCAGATCAGATTTTATTTCAGGTCAATTTACCAAAACGTTTGGGACAAAGCTCCCTTTTCGCCCCTGCAGGGTATGAGACGTCCTCGTGGGAGTATTCGCGGTTCGAGTTCCTCGTTTCCTGGTTAAAGCTGCAATATCATAGTACATCCACATCAAGTTCCTGTATTATGTATAGAAATTGATTGAGTCTGTCTCGAAACGGGGGTTACTTTTACGATATTATATATATATATATATGATATTATATACATATAATATGTATGAGTTGGAAACTCATGACCGACAGATTTCCTCCTGCAATCTGAACTGACAAACTGATGAATTTCTCTCACTGTTCAGACAGGGTTTCCAACTCCAATCTTGCAACGTGCTACCTACCCCGAGTTGTAGACCAGACCCTGAATCTTCGGATAGTTTAAGTAGACCTGCGGGGCATTTCGTACTCATACCGCAACGATGGAGGAGAATATTTGTGTGCGTGAGAAATGTATAGATATACACCTTGAAAATTTTATTCAGATCAGGGATTCTTACATTATGTAGACGTCCGGGTGTTCAATTCGAAAAACATAAGCGTAACATATACATTGATTACGCCTTAAACATGACCCCTGATAAATTCATAAAGCGATAATTGGTTCCAGGATGATTAATAATGGGCTTTATATTTTCAAAAAAAAAAAACTTCCCTTTGTAGATAAGGCAAACAAAGTTTCGTTAAAAAAAAAATACTGTTCAAACATTAACCCGATTCCTTTGATCTACGTCTCTCCAGTAGCATGTGCCTGTGTGTATTATATACTAACTTTGAGAAAAGCACGGAACGACTGGCCTCCGCTTGTGTTGAATATACCTGTATAGTTATACACGGTACAGCGCACTCTTCATATTTCACTGAGATGGCGATTTGGAATTTAATCGTTGAGGTAATTGGTGTGGCGATTCGGAAAACTTTAAAATTCAAGGCTCGTTGGTAAGGGGCGCAAACCGCCCTTAAGCTACAAGAGATTATTTGGGATCAGTTTTAGAACGTGCCTTATCCACTCGGAGTACTCCCCCCGATTTAAGGGAAGATCAAAACGTGCAGTTCTCCAGTTTTTCATTTGATTTTTTTTCTCTTCCCTCTTCTTTCTGCTATATCGCAAATTCATGATCTTTAGGAAGAAAAAAAATGAGATAAAAAATCGACGAACGAAGAGGAAAAAAAAAATATACATTGATGAAAAATCAATTCCTATTCATTATATGAAAAGGCGAAGGAATTGCGTGCGGGAATTGTACCCTACCCCCCGCACATAGGATAAATGAAACGTGGTAAATGAATTGGTGCAATTTTAGGTAGATATAGTGGAAGTTTTCCTCTAAATCAGGCTTAAGTCCGCTTGATTTGTTGCCACAGTCTCGTTCTACAACCGACCTGTGCTATGGGGGTGAACTGAATATCTAGGCACCCTTGTTATACGGTTATTAAAGAGCACGGGCTGGCGGACCACCATGCTGCGAAACGGGAAAACTGCGAAACGGCAGAACGGCGAAACGGCGAAACGTTGAAATGTTGAAACGGCAAGACTAACGGAGAGGCTCAAGTCACATGAAAAACTATGAGCGAGGCTGTTTCAGACAAGCGTGAGATATTGAATATGTACATAAGGTATGCTTACACTAATACTAAGCATCATGATCTTCATGTGTATATCTGTACATAGTGTATATATGTATAATACAATATGTACTACAAACGTAGTACATCAGGATTTCAATTTTTCGCTAGACTTTATCTCCCACCTTCTTATTCTTCCTCCTAGATCACAAAGTCTTACTTAATGATAAGTTTTCTTCTCTGATTCAATACTGGATTAAAAAAACGAAACTTGAATCTTCTGATCACATTGAAAGATGTATTTTTAAATAATTCAAAGATCTTTCACTCGAAAATAATTCAGTCGATTATGATTAGGACTGAAAAAGCATGAGAATTATTATTCAACTGTGTAAAAATTACGAGTTTCGAATTTGATTCCTTGGCAAACGAGCTTTCTAATTGTCACAAGGTTTCAAAAGTACCTACATGCTATTAGGTGCCTGTAACTAAAATTAGTGAAAAAACGTTTTTTTTTTTCAGATTTTTCACATCGTTTTGATTCTTCTGTTACCTACTAATTAGTAAAAATAGTATCGAAAGAGTTTTAATAATTTGAGTAGGTACATGTATAAGAAATTGTATCCGCTTCCAGACAGCTCCGTTTTTTTTTTTTGATAAATGTATTTTTTTTTTATATTTTTACGTTTTCAGTTAATCAGCTTTATTTCTACTGTGTAATATGCATCGGGAGAAAGACAAGTATTTAACTTTCGGGTTGATTGATGAACGGCGATAAGCAGCGGGTAACATTTGTCAAACTCGTTTCATCTTTTAAACAAATTCCACGTGTACCACCCATTGCTGTAATTCACTTTTCCCTTGCTTGTATGTAATATCGAATAGAACAGTTCTCCGTTTCATGGTGAATGAAAAAAAAGAGCCACAGTACTTTCGAATACGAGTTTGAGAGCGATAATTTATACCACACAGAAAAACCGATTAAATTGGTCCGAAAAAAAAATTTCTTGTCCCAGGAAAATTTTCTGCAATTCGCATTGGAAACCGAAATTATCTTGAATCAAGTCAAAAATTTCTGGATCGAAGAGAGTTTTCTTGGTTTGCGAAAATTTTTACTTGACTAAGGAGATTTTCGGTCTTCAAAATAAATTTCTTGGATCAAGTTAACCTTTTTTTCTGTGGCAACACACTGGAATTTTTTTCGCTTTTATTATAAAGAAGAACTTTTTTCTTTTACCTGCGGTTTAACGTAGAATGAAATTAATAACAATATCGTTAAGTACCAACTCTCTCTCTCTCTCTCTCTGTTTCTCTCTCTCTCTCTCTCTCTCTCTCTCTATCTATCTCTCTTTCTCCTTGGTCTTTGGACCGGTGAACGTGGCGCAATAATCCGCTTACAAAGTGTTCTAATTAAATTGAAATTAATTGAATTTCGAGCAAGGCACAGAGCCAAGGGATGATTATTTCTTCCATTCGAGACGTATTTGTGTTTTTTTTTTTCTTTTATACTTCTTTCTCTTTTTTTTTTCGTTTTCCCTTTTTTCCTTTCTTCTCTGTACCTTCTTTTTTCAGTTATACCTCCTGTTTTAAATCCACCTTCCTGACAACCCTGCACGTCACTGTCAGATCTCTTTCCAATTACCCCACCTCGACATCTGCAGGCCAAACGCAGACACACAAACACACACACACACACATATATAGTGTATGTATATATATACATATAGCTATACCAGATCGTGAAACTGCTTTTTTTTTCAACGTTGCTGTAATAGTTTCTCTGATTTTTTTATTTTTATTTTTTTCCACTCAACATTTCTTCTTTTCATTTTAGTTATTTAAACTTTTGCACTTACAGTTAAGTACAGTATGTAAATGCTTTCGACGCGGGAAACCTTTCACGCGCCAAATTCCACGTGTCAAAGCTCAGTCTGCCCGGAGTAGCTTTTATGCACTTTTTATTCATTTATTTATTTATTTATTCATTTATTTACTTTATTTATTTATTTATTTGTTCTCTTCTCTTCTCTTCTCTTTCACTATGTGCGAAGCCTCTTGATCTCATGTCAGTGTAAATGTGTTTTTTATAGATACATCACGAATGAGGAACAGGCACCCCTGCATAAACAGGAACAAGGAAACTCTGGATTATTCTAAGGCGTCAACCGTGCGTTTGCCATTTGCCCATAAATATTTAATTTCCGCATATCAAAGTCACCTGGATGTATTGTCTTTCCATGGCTAGAATCTTGTAACCTTTCTACTTGAATAATTTATCAAATATCAGATAAATTTTACATATTTTCTACTAGATATGCTCTTCTTTATATTACCATAGCTAAAATAGTTATTGCTTATCGCTGGTCCTCTTTCTCGAGTAATAAAAATTGCCCAAAAAATGTAGAAGATAAATCGTACACACAAATGCGCGTGTACCAAGCGAAGTTAAATGGACTTGATACTGTTCGCCTAAAATTTACATAAAATTTTATCGATTACTGAATCATTCAAATGATTCAACCTGGTGAGTTTCCAAGGAGCATTCACTCCTCCACATACTTCAGAAGTCGATAACTCATGATACGATCCTCGAAATACTGCTTCATCTTATACCGTTGGATTCAGCTCAACAGCTGTTCTTAATTTATTTTTATACTAGGGAGAGAAAAATCGATTAGAATTTTTTAAATCGTGATATAATGAATAACAATTGTTTCGCAATTCATTGCACCAGGATATCACCATGGTAGGGATTATTTTAGACGAAATATTGAATTCAATTGGTTGTTGCTTCGGGTGTTGCAGATAATTGTTTGTGTACCCACACCAGCCTAAAAGCGTCGAGAGTCTTAAATGTTCATTTCCATCTTGCCCCTAGAATTCATATCACCTGTTAACGTAATTAGAAAGGGCGGAAATTCTGTTCTGCAAGAATCTTACGGAAATTTCATCATTTCATTGGCTCTTAGAAACTCTAATTATACCACTGTGCGGCGACGAAATTTTGTCGAATACTCTGCACCCTCCGTGCTCCTCGTCTTTCAAATTTCAATTCTATTTCAATGATACTTGAATAACCATATTTAATCGAAAAAATTTGATAATATGAACCCGAACACTGTACAAATTTTCTAGACTTTTTTCAAACCATTATTTTTCCACTCTTTGCTAAAATTACGTCACACGTCAAGGGGCAGGGGGCCATCCTGGGGATTTTCAATATTGTGATGTCATTAAAACAAATCTCTGAAGAAATATGTTTTTCGATCCATGGATCGATCGTCAAATACCTTTTCTGTTGTACTTTTCTATTGGTGTGTTACTTTAGCAAGTAATAGGTGTGCACATGATATAATAACTACGTCGGTTCCATGAAAATTCGACAAAATGTGACCTAGGGGGATGGAGGGGTGTAGAAATCTAGAAAATCGTGTGACGTAATATATGGATGACCCCTAATCTCTATTCCAGATTCGACGCTTATATGACATGATGGATTACCTACGTGTTATTTAGTATATAAGAAATGAGAAAATCGCGTAAAAAAATTGCGTATAAAAATCCAAGCCAACGAGATAGTAATTGAGATTGTTCACGAAATATTGGCAAGCAGTGCCATTAAACTTGCAGCAAAGCCCCTTTCTTTCGTTATTATACATGAATTTTTGAATATCAGAAAATGAGCTCGAGCAGATATTATCGACGTTCAAAGAGTACCTATACTTATACTGCAGGTAGTAAGGCGATCAAAAGCCAAAGTTTTCCGTTAACTTCAAACATTAATGAGCCAATATAACTACTGAGCTAATATGTGTTCTAAAATTATTTTGTAGGAATATTTATTCCACTCGCTTAAGTATTTATAATAGCTATGATATAATAATTGACTGTATCTTTATTTAAAATTATTCAGTTCCTACTTGGCTAATTTTATGAGAAAAATTTTCGAATTCTATCACATGAGATTATAGAATTCGCCAAGGGAGATGAAAATCGTGTTTTATTAGCACGATAAACGATAAACGATAATCAATATCCTAGTTATCCATACGTATGAACAAATCGGTGAATAGATCATATCACCGAGTCTCGAATGGTATGGTAGTACATACCTATACTATGTCTAATCGTTTCCTATATATATGTACCGTCTTCCCAACTCTGCAGGAATCGAAAGTAATTCTGTTATTATTAGATAAAACAAAGTCGATATTCGTGAAGATATATATCTGCAGCAACCCCTTGCGGCCGATAAGAACTTTGTCGAAAAGCCTATCCTATCATCGTGTAAACTCGAAATTTCGAGGACGGAAATTCTCCCCGAATATTCTGCACACGTTGTGCCTGTGGTATATATACCTCGTACATAGATACATACATGTGTAACACACATTATATACGAATACATGTATAATATGTGCGTGTAATGACATAAGTGGTGTACTAGGCGGTAGCGGATACTATTATATGCACATAAGTGGACGAGGTACAACGACGAAGCATAAGTGGCAAAAGCTCGGCGGATGAGAGTATCGGCTGCCAAGACGCGTCTCAATTTCTCGTATGGTACTACTTAACAAAAGTTTCAAACTACGGAAACTCGGGTTAGTTTTATTGCCCTGGTTTGCGAACCGTGTTGCAGTATCCTACGATCCTCGAACAATATGGTATATCTCCTTACGTTTAGGTATATATACACCCATATACCTGTATATATGTTCATAAGGCTCGAATTTATTAGCCCTTGATGATGCAACTTCGCGATTTTGTTGTAGTGAAAAATACTAGGGCGCGATTTCGCATCAATTTTCTGTATATTAGTTCGAGAAATCTGGCCAAAAATTTGTATATACCTGTAAAATTGTAAACTAGCGAAAAGTACAATCGCAATGTATTTGGTAAGGCGATAGGTTGTAAATTTGAATTTGTTCAGATTGGACAAGCGCGATCTTATACAGCTGGTATAGGAAATCTGTGAGAGGTGAAGAAACAGGCTTGTAAAGGGGATAGAAAAAGTGGAAGGGGTCGATGTTTTCGCGTAAGGAAGGAAGGAAGGAAGGAAGGAAGGAAGGATGGAAAGAATGAGGGAAGGAAGGGGTCGGCATCACGAGTGGCGATAAATCATAGTCCCGCGGGGTTGTGAATCGAAAAGAAGGAGATGGCAGAAATAGGAATTGAGAAAAGAAGGCAGGCGTCCATAAGAGAGGAGCTGGATTCTACGCAGTTTTGCCAAAATCTCGAATGAAAACTTAACGCGTTATGATTTACAGCCGAAGACTCTGCTGCTACAGCCTCCAAAATATGAGTATTGAACTCTTGCAGTTTTTACGATTTCATCTTTCAGTCTGACGGCACTAACATAGATTTTTGTGAAAATAAAACACCTCGGTATCATAACTGGCCTATAATACGCGGAAAAAAAATAAGATAAAAAATATTTGCAACAGTCCGAAGTAAGAGAAAGAGAGGAAAAAAAAAGAAATTTCTCGAAGAGTCTCAATTCGCCGGAATATCAAAAGGGCGGAATATTTTCTCAAAAGTTTTCCCTACCTTTTGTCTCGAAAGTACTGAGAAATTCCTAGACTGAAACCTTCGGAGTAAGGTATAGGTATGGGCTTTCTTTGAGGTGAACAAAGGACTTCGCCGGGGCTTTGTGGGATCTGGCCATCGTCCAGGGTATCGTCAGTTCTGCGGTTGGAGATGATCTACGCCACTCATTCGTCATCGAGCAGAGGATGTCGTCTTCTTCTATATATTATAAGTTCCGGGTCTCGGGCTCCGAGTGATTTCGGATCACATATTATGCATATATATGTATAAAATTGATGAAAAATAAGATGAAGATAAAATCAATGAAGAAATGAAGAAATGAAAAAATGAAAAAATTTATTCAATTCGATTTAGTACTAATGTATACACGGCTAATTAACGAAATTAATTGACAAGTTGATTCCAGTGTCGCTATATATACCTAATACGCTCGAAGAATTTTATAGCTATTAAAATGTCGAGGATAATTTGGGGTAAGATTTGAACAATTTTAATTGAGATTTCATAATTATTGTGGATCTCTTTGTTCGAAAAACTTTTGTAATTTCGAAGGAGTAGAGAGCGCGTTGAATTAACCGAATTTGATTATGTAGTGAAAATAATTATACGGTTTGGTTATCAATTCGAACTTCTGCTGTACTTTAATCCCGTTATTTCTAAGAGGAAAGTGTTGATTCACAATTTTCTTTAACTAATTAGCTACGCGAACAATAATATCAAGACATTAGGCTGAAATCTATTTAACAATTATTTTTCCTGAACAACCCCGCAGACGGCTGCTTCCTCCACAAATTCTAAACTTGTGTAAAGCTTATAGAAATTAATGAAATTTTACATTATACACGTATATAACTTAAATATTTTGGATTCCTAAAAAAAGCAGCATTAAGTAGCCAGAATAAATCGTGATCGTATTTATTAATGCATCAACGAATCACTTCAAAGACTGAATCAACGATGAAGAAAAAAAAAATGACGTAAAAAATGTACGAAATATTATTGACCACCTTTTCGATAGTTTTTTCGTATTAGTTGAAAACTAGTATGGATTCTTTGGGGACAAATATCGGCCACAGGTAATATGGTAAACTGTGAAAAATGACACTGAATTTATTCAACAGGGCGATATACACCTACGTACGACATAGGAATTCATTTGTCGTGTAAATAGCTGTTGCAAAAAGTGGATTACCGCACAACGAACATTATTTCTAGTATCGTTTTTCGCGTAGGTATATATCGCGTGTAAAGCACAATGGAAGACGACTCGAGGTAAAAGAGAAACGAAAAAAATAAAAGAAGAATGAAAAAAATAAAAAAAATAAAATAAAACAGAGACCGGAGGAAAAATCGTTCGAACAAGATAAATTATTGTAGTAGCTGGCGTTGGGAGTCGTTCTTTTTCTGATCCGTTGCTTATTATGAGTAAGGTATAACCCCAAAAGCACCTCTGGTGCAAAAACCTTTCGCCATGTACAATAATGTGATCACTACCCTCAAAAAAAATCTACTAACCAAAATTCCTCTTTGATAAAAGTGGTACTATAAAAATGAATTCTGTACGACATACGCATGCGCGAGTTCATCTTGTGTACCACGGGAGACGAAATGCCATTTTTCTCACCTCCGGGCCGAAAGCGACAACTTTCGTCCCGCTGCGCGATGCGAAAAATCGTATAAACTCCTCGGGCAGTAAATAAGAAAGCCCCAGATCACATGTTTGTCGACCTCAACCAATTACATGTGATCTGGGACCTTCCTTATTTTACTGCCCTAGGTATGTAATATACTATTACTCTCGCATAACAGCGAGGAAAATCGGGTTTTCTGTGCATGTGTGGTAAAATATACTATTGTTCCGAACCAATATGTATTATTCTTCATATACAGTGCACCCTTATTAGGCTTAAGATGTTACTATTAACGCACTATTTTCCGTAATTGATGCCACTAATACAACTATTTTTAAAGACCACAGTCACTGACAGCCCTGCTGAAGGCGGTGAAGACGACGAAAAATTTCGACCCAAACGTGTACTCAGAAACTTAAAATAATCATATCTGAGCTCTCCGTACACTGATTCAATCGAAGTTGGACTCGAATGAAAGCTCTTCCTGCCCGGAATCTGAGATGAATATTCCAATCCCATGGATTTCGCGGGGTGCAAGATATGAGGGAAATACTCTGTCCCCACCATGCCGTCCAGCTCCCGTACGGGTATAAAGACTCGTCGAGTTTCGCGCGGCGTATATACCTAATATATCATATATGATAATATTTTTTTTTATTGTACTTGGCGCGAGACTCTACCGAGTCTCTTGATAAAACAACGATATGAGTTACCATGGTTTCGAATAATCATAGTATTACGTTTTTTTTTATTTTTTCTTTTTTTTCTTCCTTTATCGCCAAGTTTGAGATAGAAAATTACTGAATTGATCTTCCCCAGCTCCGCGCCAATTTCTTTCTTCTCTCTTCATCTTTTCACCGTCAATTATTCATAGGAATAAAGGACGTATAACTTCGTCGTAAGAATAATAATCCAAGGTATGTATATTTAAAATCCGCCTCATTTTTATAACGAATAAACCTTATGATGTAAAACAACGCTTAGGTATGTGTGTATCTAATATACCTTTACCTATACCTATACTTATACCTACTTACCTATGACGACGACGAGGTAAAGAAAAGTAAAGAAAAAAGTTTGAATACAAAGAGACGGCTGGGTATGAAGCAGCTAAGATACGCGGCACTTCATAAGTCTTCTTCTTTTATGTGTGTATAAACCTCGATAAAAGAAGTGAAAAAAAACGAAAAAGAATAAAAAAGGTAAAAAAAAGAAGAACTTACCGGTACCTACGTATAACGATAAACGTCGAACCGAGAAGCTTACTCTTATACTACTATAGCGCAGTTTTTAATATATTTTATATTATAAGGTTGATTAATCATGAGATAATCTCAGCTTTTAAGCTCAATTTAATACAAAATTTGTAACTCTGCAGTAAAATCGTATGCGTGTATATTATAACAATCTTGCACAGTATACCATCGATCCCTTCAACCGCTTTACTTAATATTCAGTTTAGCGTGGATCTAGCTCGAGAGAACACAATTACCAAGATTGCGTCAGAAAATATTTGCAGATGGTCTCGAATCTTCGAGATAAACTAATAGGCAGATGATCAAAATCGTGGTACAGATTGCTCCCTTTTTTTCTTTCTTGTATAATCAACATTATAATCTACCTCATCAAATCTACAACCCAAACGATGAATCTGTGAAACAAAAAGGAATCAATTTTTTTTCAACTTTAACTCGATTCAAAAGTAAAACGAAAAAATATATAAAATAAACAAGAACAAGAAAAAACATTTTTGTTCTTTCAGTCTAGTAACAAAAATTAATTTTCCTAATTTAGCTGAGTAATCATAAGGTATACAACGAGTTGTATACGAGCGATAGTTCAATCCAGTCGGCGTTTCGTACTGATCAGACTAATGCAACTGCAGAGCAATATAATGATAGGAGACTGAACCACGATAATTTATCGATCATATTTGGTTTTTTACTTTTTCTTTTTTCTATGTTTTTTTTCTTTTCTATTCTTAATTTAGAGGAATGTTCTCTGAAATTTTGAGAGACGAGACAAAACGTATAGTTTTCGGAGAAATTTGAAAAACTAATTTTATATCAATTTTTTGTTTTCTGTTTTTGTTCAACTTTTCGGAGTTGCCATATTTTATTCATATCATGACTTCGAAGTTCACTTTAAACCGAAACTTTTTTATACTCTACATTTTTTTTATGATTTGTAGTTTTCTAACTATATACCTGCTCAATCGAAACTCGGACATTGAAGATTTACGCATACATGGTATCGGCTGCTGACGTCTAAACGTTTACTAATAAAAATCTACGAAAATTCATGCACACTCTCATCAACTGACACAATCATCTAAGTCTGAAGGAATTTTATTTTTTTACAAGAGCGGAAACACAATATGGCTGATTAAGTCCACTAATTGGTTTGAATAATGGAATTTCCGCGACGCGCTGTGTTCTAAATTCATTCATTTACACAATTTCGAGGTACATAGAGAGTAATTAATACGCCAAAGTGTAGAACCGTTGATTAGGGTATATAATTAAACAATACTCGACGATTATACTACAGTATTACCTAAAACTTAACCGGGATTAAGTATATTTATTTATCAAACCGATGCCAGGACGTACGTACGTGACTTTCTCTAAAAGCTTTTGCAAGCTTTGTTGCGAAAACTTTTGGATAGTTTCCAGCTTTGATTGATACGTTCAAGAACTCGCTGTATGAAACCACAGCGGTTTTAGAATCGAGAAAATACGCTCTGACCTCTGTCCACGTTTTTGGCTGCCCTGAATTTGACTTTTGGACAAATATACGGTCGTCGATTATCCCAGGGATTCCATAACTTTGATAAAACGTACGTATATCGTATCGACGCGTATAGCTACATATTTAGCTGTGTAAAATTCTGCATATTCAAAAAATTCGCATCGGTGATTCGCGAATGATATTTTAAAATTTAATAACAGCTGTGTGAACAGTGACCCGTACAGATCCAGCGACCTGTGACCTCTGTGATTAAATTTCTTGCGTGAAATCAAGAGATAAAAAGTTAATTAATATCTACGCGGAGAAACATTTTTTTTTGGTATTCTTTTTTTTTCGTCTATATCACGATATAGGTGTTCTAAGTGTATTCTGAATAGACAAACGATCATTCACTTAATTGAATATCACTTGATCCTCACCAAGCCTCTAGTGATTCGTTATAATTATTCTGATAACGTGAATAAAGCAGTCGTAACACGTGCGGAATAGAAATAATAGCGTGATAGATACATATGGATATAAAAATAATATATACGAGATAGGGGCCGTTCAAATAATACGTAACGCAAAATGCTACAGTGTAGTATAGGGAACGCCGTGCACGCACTATGCCAAAACGCGTTACGTATTATTTGAACGGCCCCATAGCCGCTTCGATGGGCACGTGGAATAATATTTTACGCAGTTGAACGACCTTCTGTATATTTATAACATTCAAATCTGAAATAAATAAAATTAAAAAAAGTCGCCAAACACGATTAGACAAAATTTTCAACAACATCCAAATATACAATAATTAAGACTGATTAATGAACCAAAATTAATCTCGATTACTGCTAATTAATTTGCCGTATTTCTATGCATATAAAAGAATTCATATAGCACGGTAATGAATTTCGGACTGAGCAGGTATAGGTAAAGGTGTCCGAGGAAAAGTGGGGTAGCGCAGCTGAAAATTGATCAAATTTTTGTTTCTTTCCTCAAAAAGTCTTCTTTGTTAATAATTTTTTTTTTCTTTTTTTCATCGTAGCAAAAAAAAACAGAGGCTTGATCAATTCTCAGCTGAGCTGCCCACTTTGCCCTGTTTCCCCTGTTCGGTAAAAATCTGTAATTACCGAAAGTAATTTAATTGCAAAACGCGTCTCTGTTCGACTTCTCATATCACAAAGTATAATGTGTAGGTATATAGATGGAGATTTTCTTATTTTCTTATTTTCTCTCTCCTTGGCTGTCAGTAACAGCTTCGTGGACCCGGATCGATACTGCACGAGTATATATATATAGTTGTTAATGAATTTCGCTACCCTGTGGAGTTAGTTAAATACAGATAATCAAGAGCGACATTTATTGGTCAGAGGATTTCGCCAAATTGTATGTACATGGTTCTACGTCTGGTTATTGGAGCCGAAAATATAGGGGGGGATAATGAAACACCACACCCACACAGCTGCGATTAAAAACTCTCATTCTGTGTATCCTGGACCGTGATATAGGTAGCAATACGGATAAGGGATTGAAACGCGCCGTTTAGTTTTCCGACCCGGATCGTAAAGACTTTACCAATTCCTCCTAAGGCCTGCAGGGGTCTTACTGACTATATACCTTTTATATACCTGATTCAAAAAGTTTTTAAGTACCCTATCTATACCACCTACACCCGCACGCGCTTATACAACTTCCAATGCGATACATATATATTTCTTCATTTTTTTCTCTCTCTCTCATAGGTTCGAAATTTAACAAATGTCGACTTACCTTGACTCTGGTTGCATTTTTTACCTATTTTTATTCATTTTTTTATTTATTTATTTATCTATTTATTTTTCATCAAATATCAATAATAAGCCATACCTACATTTTTTGTTATCACATAAATTCGCACGAACCTCCGCAAATCTGCGTCAATCTCTATAGTTGGGTATTTGTATACATATTGCCGATCGAATCATCGCCGTTCCTATACTTCGTTTCATTTTATTCGCCGCTCTTTTTTTCCCCGCAATTTTTTTTTTTTTTTCACACAATTTGTTCGTTCGTGCGTGCGAAATGCCGATAACAGGTTTCGAAGCTGGATTTTGTGCGGTATTAGATCGCCGGGATGACACCGCTGTGAAAATTCAGCTTTTAATCGTGAAAGTACGTAATTGAGTGTCACGTATATCGCGATACATATTTATATCGAATAATTTTTTATCTTTTTATCCGCTTTTTTTATTATCCTTCATTATCGCTTCCGGTACAAAAGGCTTACGAAATTTTCTCCCGGTCTTTACCGATATCAAAAAATATAGCCATAGAAAAAAGGTCCAACTGCAACATTGGATACGTAGGTATAGGTGTATATATACATTATATATGGGAAAAGCTTGCTGTCTTATGAAATACGGAGTGTAACCAATACTATACCTACTATGCGGCATTTAAGCCGCTACAATGTTTTCCAATCTAACTTTACCTGTAAATCCTATCATATACTCAAATTGAGTTACATACAACTCGGCCTTGCCTAGAGATACGATTTCCAAGGTATAAAGGTACATATTATATACTATACCTATCCTGGTACCATGGCGCGTGCCGCGGGCCTCAGGCGATGATACGCTTCTATCCACAGACCCGGATTACCAAAAGCCTTACCTTTAGTTCTGCACATAACATAATTTACATATATCCATAGTGACACACGCATTTATAAAATTCGAGTTTCTTGATACAAGAGGAAAGAGAGGAAAAACGGTACTTATCGTCACCCTACAAGCCTCCACTATACGCTAGGCTCGTACTACTACACTCGTATGAACAAGCTTGTGTTTTCGTATACATGCATGCGATTTTCACCCCAGAGTTGCCTGGCACAGAAGTAAGGCGGCGCTGGCGGTCGTATACATGTACAAATTCTACACACACTAGTAGCGTACTGGAATTGTACGTGCCTAGCGTATACCTACTACCTATGTGCAGATTACCGAAATTTCCGTCAAGGGTGTGAAGAATATTTATAAGTCAAAGAAACAGCCGTTCAATTTTCTTTGTTCTTCGAGGAGTAAAAACCTTGTTGATTTTTCAAATTCTCATTTGAATTTTTCTCCTCCCTTATACTTGAAGATCGAGAATATGATATCATCTAGTGAAACAAGAATGGCGAATTGAATGAACGCGATGACAAAATCGCGCTTGAAACGTAGCTTATAATTCTGATAAGAATTCGTCTCGCATAGCTAGCACCGCCAATTTGACGTTTCGCCAAATGATTCGAGAGCTCAGACTTTCGTTCTCTTCTGCACAGACACCTGTGTTTGATTTTTTACAGCTCAATATTTTTGCTCTTATACTTATTATATCTGCGGGAGATACGCGTCAATATTTGAAATATGCGTTAGAACAATTCGTCTTCTGAACCGCGAAGAAAAAAACGAGCAAAAAAAGAGAAAAGAAAATAAAAAACAAGAAATAATGAGAATGAAACGAAGAAGAAGGAGAACGAGAAGAAGAATAGAGGCAACACAAGAATTGGTACTGTCGCCCTTATGTGTCAAGCCATGCATGCGGTGTCAAGCTTCCATTATCTGCAGAGTTTCGCATAAAACAAAACGACAGCTCTTTTTCCTTACACTGACAATGGGACTAAGTAAAACCGCTTTTATCTCACAATCAGAATCGTATATAAACCTCTCGCCAAGAGTCTTGGAAGTTGAATGGTGATATTAACGAAGAGACTCAAGACGTCTTTGATTCTTCAAGTTTTTTCTCTGCTGAACTGCAAATACGAATATTAAATGTCGTACTTTTATCGTCCGCGCAAATATTTTATTATCATTTTTTAAACATCTTTTTTCTACAATCTTCCAGTCTCGTTGACTTTGAAGTTTATTCTCATATTCTGTGTGAAAATGTGAAAATGTGTAAAAATAAAATAAAATGAAATAAAATAGAATAAAATAAATAAACTTCTAATGCAATATGCGGATAAATTCGCTTCAATTAAAAGCACTTGTATGAGATCAGTGTAACACCCCCACCCTACCCATCCTCGGTAATATTTTCACGATCTGTAAACCACCTGGCCATTCATTTTCATTAACAGTTGACAAAATTTTCGCAAATTCCAGTATTGGCATTGGCCTTAAATTCTGCAGCCTATAATTACTGTGCTGGCTATGGTATGTATGTATGTATGTATGTATGTATGTATGTATGTAACTCTGCTTGTATCTGCGTACATACCTATATGAAGTTCGGAGGGCCGAAAATTGGACGAAAAGGGAGAAGCCAGGGTATGTCCACGTAACATATTTCCGATAATTTGTGGAACACTCCCGAGAGAGTCCAGTTGCCGATGATTAACTTAACCAACTTTATCCTCTCCGCGAAAGGCTTTATCGGCATATCTAGACCGCGAGTTATGCTACAGGAATAGGATAGCGTCTGACGCTATAACGTCGTTACACATATCGCGTCCCTAATGCCATAAAGGCATATCGCCGTTATAGGCCTTTATGGCATACTAATGCCAAAAAGGCATACAGTTTTTTCAACTTTGTCTATCGCTTTGAAAACATGAGAATCGCATAGAAAGTCAAAAAAAAAAAATTCGTTTTTCTAAAACCAAAAAGGCCTATGGCCAAAAAGATATGCTCTTTTGGCATTTGTTTTTTTTTTTTTTTTTACCCTAATGCCAAAAAGGCATATCTTTTGGGACATAGGCCCTTTTGGTTTTAGGAAAATTGATTTTTTTTTTTTGACTTTTTATGTGTTTGTCATGTTTCCAAAGCGATAGGCAAAGTTTGAAAAAACTATATGCCTTTTTGGCATTAGTATGCCATAAAGGCCTATAACGACGATATGCCTTTATGGCATTAGTGACGCAAAATATAATCATTCACAATGAAATAAGTGCAATCATTACACCGTACCGAACCAAGATATTGCACGATTTGCAAAACAACTTAGAAAAGGCATAAATATGTGTTTGAATTTGAATTTGCGTGTTGTATTTTATTCTGATTTATTTTTGTTTATAATCCTTTTTGGCATTAGTTATCATTTCGCCTAAAACCAAAAAGGCATATGCATAATTATAGGCTTTTTTGGTCTTAGTTTTGTTTTTTCTCAGAATATCCATTTCAAGTTATTCTGAAGCGATTGGGCGAAAAAAAAAATTTATATGCCTTTATGGCTCTTACGGTAGATCTATATACAGCGTATGCCTTTATGGCATTAGGGACGCGATATGGATATTCATTGATTTACATACATAGATATATATACCTGTATGTTTAATACATATACCTACATACTTACATCCATCGGTAATCAGAATTACTGCTTCGCCGTGAAATTTTTTTTTTAATCGTACGTATACGCGTAGATAGGTAAATATATGTTATAAATAATGAGCGTTAATTATACCCCTGATATGATATTATATAGATCAAGGTCAATTTCTTTTATAACATCCATAATAGTCTGCAGTTGTGTGAAACTTGATACGCATATAGTCTATATGGAGTTCGTATACTTACGTTAGTTGGTCAGCGCTAAAATTATACGATAGCTAATTCTCACACGAGTTATATAAATCGCGTATATACATATATATATACGATTATACTTGAAACAATATTAAAAAAATTCACTGACCTCACCGCATAAGGGTCGAAAATTGTTAAATAAATTATTATCGCATATTTGATTATATTTATTCATTTATTTTTCTCTATACTGGTAAATAAACGATTTTTACACATTTTTACTCGAGTTAAAAATATGCAATTTGTGTTTCCATTTGATTAATTGAAAAATAAATAAATATATGTATATAAATCTGTATATTACAGCTTAAGAAGTGTAGTTCGACTCGACGTCGACAGGCGGCTACGTCACCCCGCTTTCAAACAGGTGGCGCTGTCGCTCTTCTCATAGTTGAGATCTCACTTTCTTTGTAATTTTTTTTCTTTCAACATATATATACGTATGTATATGTATTTGTAAAGGTAATAGAGGATTGGATGTGAATAGTAGACGATGTAAATATTTAAAGAAAAATAATCGATTTATTTGTAAAACACTTGAGGTTATTACATAGTCTTCTCTAAACTGACAATATAATATAATATGGGGTTTATATTTACAAGAAGGAATATTACCTACTGCTATACGTATATTATAATATATTTATATATAAATATACATATATATTATATATGTATTATACAAATAAATATTATTCTAAATAATTACCGGATTTATTTCACAAAACCGTTGAAAACTCATAGGGCATATACATAGTATAATATAATATATGAAACGGATAAATTATGATATCTACTGCGATAATTAAAAAAAGAGAAACAAAATGAACGGGCTTCATGAAAAAAAAAGCAGAAAAAAAAAAAGGGTAAATGATCTAAAGATCGTATAAATCGGTATACTATCCATCAAATATCTGCGAAGATGGCAAATTCGTTTTCATCGGGTACTTGAATAATAATAATAATAATAATAATAATGATAATAAAAAATTATAGGTACGAAAAGCCGGCGTAATACTAGAATTTTTGTTGTTGTTCATAAGTAACAAAAACTATAGATCTTAAATAATAATAATAATAATAATTAATAACATTATTGAAACTTATACATTTTTTTTTTTAAATTAATTATATAATTACTATATTTAGAATGAAAAAATGAAATGTTAAACTGTGCGACCAGCCGGGCAATCGTAGTATAAGTAATTGTAGCTCCAATATGTATAATCGAAGCTTGCGGATTTGATCGCCCGGACAATTAATAAAAATCCCTGCATGTATGGTATGTACATAGTACAAAATAAATAAGTCAATCTCGCTATAGTGACCACCATCGTATTATTAAATACGACGGTTTTTTTTTTCTCCTTTCTAGCATTGAACAATTTTTTTTGCAAATTCAAAATCGATTTTTTCTTTTTTCTTTTTTCTTTATTACACATCGATTTTGTACGTAAAAAAAATTGTTCAATATTAATTGACTGATGATAAAAGATGAACGAACGATGTGATTCCTCGCTATAGGTATAATGTATACTATAATACAATATATATATGTATATAAATATACATTTATATTTTTATATATATATATATATATATATATATATATATATATATATATTTATTATATTCTATATGTATGAATTTTACATTTCTAAACTAACAAATCTAAATTTATAGATATACATATGTATCGCGTATCTTTTACCTATACGTATTTATAGTTTAATAGTTTTATATTTACACATTTCGTTTGAACGGTGAGAAAAATCAATAATAATAATAATAATTGTTACTTCAATTCGCGAAATGGAAGTAAAGAATTGGGCAAAACAAAAAAAACAAAAAAAACACCTTTTAATTAAACAAAAAAAAAAAAAAATTAAACTATATATATATATATATAATATATATAATATATATAGTGTATAAAATGGCTACTATTTAATCCAGAAAATTATTTTCCAATTGGCGAATTGAAATATACTTTTTTTTTCTTTATATAATACAAACAGAATAGAAGCTTATGTACGGAACTATTCAACAAATAAATTTCCCTTAGTTGATTGCTGAATTGGAGTACTCTGAATGTACGTAATTAAAATTACGTTTCTAATTAAAATCTTCCATTCTATAATTACTTTTGTAATATTTTATTCATTTTTTTCTGTCCATTGTTTCTCCAAATAATGAATTATACACGAAAGCGACGAATCGATACGGAGAAATAAAAAAAACTCTATAACTATCGCTAAAATGTTTGTTGAATGGTTCTTAA
Source organism: Tenthredo livida (assembly GCA_963992785.1). Taxonomy (NCBI): domain Eukaryota; kingdom Metazoa; phylum Arthropoda; class Insecta; order Hymenoptera; family Tenthredinidae; genus Tenthredo; species Tenthredo livida. Next base: position 12,410,448 of record OZ023073.1, read on the forward strand.
TGGGTACAATAAAATTACAAAAAATGACGAAAAAAAAAATGAAAAAAAAAAAACCAACAGTTGCTTTTATTTTAAATTTACAGTAATTCTACGTTGTATGGAGCTTGCTGTAAATAGCCGGGGCTTAATTGATATATTCATCATTTCGCTGGCATAACTTGTTAACGTTGTTGAGGGACAAAAATTATAGGATAATAAATGATCAAAAAATAGATCGCGTGAAACTATATTATGCAGTTTGAATGATCGAGAATATACAATTTATTGTTCATTCTTTAAACAGTGAATGAAATTAAAAAATTTTGTTAAAATACGGAAAATAAAAGATCAGAAAATAATGAGAAAGCCCCGATTTCGTATACTTATATACAACAAGCTCCGAATTATCTTTAACTAAAGCGTTTTAGACAGGAATAAATGTCAGTCGTGCATAGTATATATAGTTGTATTATATATACATATATGACCGCGTCAGAGATGCAGTCGTAGAGATTCAACGTGAGTTATTGTTTGTTTGTTCTATTTGTTTGAATTTTTCTCTCTCTTTTCTTTTTTTCGATTTTTTTTTTTTTTTTTTCGGTTCATTGTTTCTTTTCTTCTTCTATTAGCTAAACGAACAAGACGTAAGATGGACAATTTTTTTTTTTTTTTTCTTTTTCGCGAAATTTTCAGTTCGCAATTTTGGAATATGAGGAAAGTAAAAAAAATACGAAAAGTAGAGAAGAACCCCTACGGTGTTTAATTAAAGGGGGGAAAAAATTCAAAGAGTTGGGGGAAAAAAAAAAAATTGAAAAAAAAGAAGAGAAGAAGTAGATGAGAATTTTTTTCTTCCTTTTTTCTTAATCGAGATTTAAGATTCTCGTTAATAAAGCTGTATAAAGGGCGATTTATAGTTGCGTTATAGTTTCTCGTCGCAGCGACGTTTACACATATAGGTATACCTATATATACATATATATATACATATGTATAGGTAGAATGCCTTTTTTTATATTCTGACTAACGAACGACCCATATAATTATGATATTTCACAAAAATACTTTCAAAATGCAACCTCCCTTGTACAAACTACCCTCGCGCCATTCATTCATTCATTCATCCATTTATTTAATTATTTTGTTTATTATTTTGTTTTCTTCCTTTTACTGCACTTTTTTTTTGTCACCAAAATTGGAACATGAAAATAACGAAACAAAAAAGGCGCAATGGCAGTTGGGACGAAATTTTTTTTCAACTTCTCTTACCTACAATACGTCACTATACTATATACTAGATGGATATATAATATATATATACGTTGTCCGCGGACCATATTTACGTAAGTAACATCAATCTAATAAAGTAGGTATGATTAAGGCGGAAGGCGTAACTTTTTAACGCGGCGATGTAAATTCAATTCAATTCAATTCAATTCAATTCTCTTCTCCATCTATCTCTCACTCTTGATGATTTTTTGTTTTTTTTTTTTTTTGTTTTTTTTTCCATTATATTATTTTTGTTTTTTGTTTTCTTAATTTTTTTTGCATTTTTTTCGTTGATCGAATTTCACGTTTACCATTGAAATATTATATGTTATATTAAAATTAGAATAAATATCTACTCGCCGTATATAGAATCAATGGTACAATGAAACTTGACGCTGCCGTTGCTGTTTTCGAACTATTGGCCGCAGATTTCCCCCCATTGAGATTGCTGGTGCCACGATTAGGATTAGCTGGATGACTCGGCGTTGTACATTTTTCGGACGAATAAACTTGGCAATGCATCTGTGTAAAGCGATAAAATTAACAAATTATTAAATCCAATTTTTATCTGTTTTCTCCTTCATTTTTTTAACATTTTATTTTATCAAACCAATCAATCAAATTTTTGATTTTTCCAAATAGCAATAAGACTAATCGGGGGTTCATTGGTAATAATTTATCGACAATATCCAAATCCAACGAATCAATTTGATTGTATGAAAAATAAATAAATAAATAAATAAAAAATTCTCAACAATTCTTACCTTTATAAGAGAATTGGACATTCGATCGAGGAATTCTCTCGTAAATTTAGCTGCTTCGGTTCCGCATGTTTTCAACACCGTATTATGCGAACAGGTGAGGTACTCCTGGAATGAACTGTAACAAAAAATAGGAATATCATAAAAATTACGTGCTGAAATTTGGTCAATTTTTTCATTCTTTTTTTTTTTTTTCATTTTTTTTTTCTTTATTACAAGTTTTTATGAATTTTGTTAATTATGGACGTAATTGAATCTAACTTATTTCCAATATTAATTAGCAGGGTAGTACGTGGATATGGACGGAGAAACGGAATCACACAGGTATATTCAGTACGCGTGTTCATACGTATAAATACATATAAAGGTAGGGACAATTTAATGAGAAAATTAATGTTATCTCGAGGGCGAACCAAGGGTGAAACAGCGATGAATCGAGGCTTAATTTCCTAACTTTTAGTCGATTAAAGTCGACCCAGCGACTTAGTTTCGATGCTCGAACTAATGACTGCGGATTACTGCGATAGGGCTTAAAAGATAGGACTTAAAACCTATCGTTCCCGTTCGGTTTGAGAGAGAAAAAAAAAAAAAAAGAATTAAAAAAAAATAACATTAAAAATGAGAGAGAGAAAGAGAATGAGAGAAAAGTAACAAGAAGAGCGAGTAATTATTCAGAAAAATATAATTCTTCTTTCGAAGTTTCGCAAAAAATTTCCATCTGAATGTATAAACGTATTATATACGAATAATAATAATCGGACTCGAACACCAATTAGAGTCTATAAAAAACACTTGAAATAATGCTGAACGTTTGATATGAAAGAATTCACGTGGGTCGAAAGCCTGGAAACTAAGTTTATAAGCTTTTCGAACCTATGACGTAACTTCGCAGCTATTTTAAGTGTCAAGGTGATGATGCGGTACTAGTTTTTTGTTTTTTCTTACATCGAATTGAAAAAATCATCACGTAAAAAATATTTTGAGAACACGAATTTTCCCAGCACGAATTTCCCAGCCTTATACTCGAAGGAACGAAGAAAGGATAATCAAAAAAATTGGAGAAGAATGAAAATTTGATTTTTCGCAAATTTTTTCATCGTCCGCTCTTCGTTCATCCAAAATCGAAACGATTCACTTGGCATGATTTTAATATTTTCTAGCTGGATGGAAAAGCACGCGTGTACGGAAAATCGCCTTGGATGATAGGAACTGGAGTGATCTGCCTATAAACTAGTCTGAGGTAATGGTTGAAAATTTTTTCTCTACAGTTTTTGTAATTTTTAATTTTTCAACTCCCGAAATATATAGCTTTTGTAAAATTTCATAAAATTTAATTCGAACGTTTTAAACACTCTTAAACGCTCGTTATTAAGAATAACAAGATACATTTTATCTTAATTATCATTTCGGCCTTTGGACGTCGCAATTAAGCAGCGGCGTAGAAATTTTGATGAAAACGTGCGCATGCTGCAGCTAAGATATCATATTTCACACACATACGCGTACGTATATAATAATGCCTACGTATTCCGGAGAAAATATTTGGCTCAATTTAAATTGATATAATAATAAAATTATATGCGGTGTAGCTTTACGTATATTTAATAATAATAAATTGCTGGGTAATTTGATCGGTACATGTTATAACTCATAAATCATAATTAACGATGTATACTATAACTTGTTTCATTCGAAGTTCGACCTTGCCAAACGAAGCATAAATATAATTAACAATTAACCGATGAGAAAATAAATGAATAAAAAATTGGCGTACTATACGTAGGTTTACAAATATAGGTAGGTAGGTACATAAAATGGTTATTTCAATTATTTTCCACGAAATTTACTCCGAAGAATACAGATGACAAAAGTCACAAAGCTAACAAACAAACACGAAAATAATTATCAGCCCAAACCCAACCCCTAAAATTTTCATAATTAAATATTCTCGCTTAACATACGGACCGACGACCGCGTTCAATGAACTTTTCCATTTTTTCATACATACTTTGAATGATACTAATTTTTAGGATAAGACAAACATTTCAATCACTTTTTAGTTAATTGATTTGTGTCATTATTTTTATTCTATTTTATTTTGTTTTATTTTTCATTTTACTCACCAGCAAATCAATTTCACTTGGTTGGGTTTTTTCGCTGTCATAATTTCCTGCATTGTAGATGCATAATTTCGCGAACAGGTGTCAAACTCTTGTTTAACGTCCTGCATGCACGGCGAGTACTTAAGAAATTCTGAAACAGATCAAAATGAGAAAAAAAAAAAAATTAATTAATTAGATTCGGTTGTATTTATAAAATAATACATAACATTATATCGACCGGTCCTATAAGGAAACAGACAAATTTCGCGATAATCTATTTCAAACAGATGCGATAGAGATTTGGTACGAAAATTAAGCTGTCCAATAATTGGGCGAGACCGGGGGGCAAACTGGGCACCACGGCTGCAAAAGTTGATGAATTTTTGTTATTCATCTCAAAAATCTTCACTTCCCGAAACAATGTTTTTCTTACGGTCTCGCCTAATTACTAGTGGAAAGTTTCATCGTCATACCAAATCTTTATCGCATCTGTTTGAAAATGATCTATGGCTTATGTATTATCACATGTAGGTACGAATTACGTTTCCTTATATCCCGTCGATATATATATTATATATATAATATATTATATTGTAGAATGTTTTTTTTGTCAAATTTTTTTTCCTCTCGGTTCACTTCAAGCCCATTTCTGTACGCGGTTATGATCCCTGATTCGAGCACACCGCTGTACCTCACCTCGGCTTTTCATTTTTTGTGTTAAAATTGAAATTCAACCTTGTTCAAAGAGATATCAAAATCCGATCCCATCTCGTCCCATCTCTTCCCTGGACCAGGTTTATACTATACTTTATGTGAGGGCGTAACGCGGGTATATATGTATACATAATATAACAAATACGTGTATGCGGCTCTGTGTGTATGTAAAAAAGCCATCGTTATCGAACCGTGATAGATTATAATTATATGTATACTTCGAACGAACAAAATCACTGCTTCAACACGCGCGAGACTGTCAAATACATTATCTACCGACACTGAAGCATGGGGTGGGTCGCGTGAAGTGAGTCAAACTATACTATAATCATCATCATCATCATCATCATCATCATCATCATTATTATTGTTATTTTTGTTATTATTGAGATTGTCATTTCTCATTGTACTATATACCTATATGCGTAGGTACACAGATTCTATACCAATCATTAATCCGAACGCACTTCGCCCCAATTCTTAACATAGATATGCATAGGCAAATTGTCCGATATCTGACTGTTTTAGGTGCAAAGTAGGAGGTCATTTTACATTGAAAGTGAACCTCCGATGACCCTGCACAGCCTCCTAAACGGTGGGAGTTACAGGTCGAAAGGAGAAGAAAAATTCCGACTCGGGTTGAATATTACCGACACACAGTTTTGAGAAATTGAATTTTCCCGAAAGTCTACACATCCGATTTGAAAAATTTTCAAACGAAGAACACCGAAGGTTCAAAATTCCGAAAGGCCGATCTCCGGAACTTGAAATTCGCGAATGTATTCATTAAGTGTTCAATGCTGTATTGATCGTATCAAAACCAATATAATTATAAGTATGGTCAAATTAATCGTCTTGGGATTTACTTTTTGGTAAGAACAAAGAAAAAATTCAATATCCTACGAATCATTCACGAAGTTATATATTCAAGTAGATAAAATGGTTTTTCGTAAAGAGGGTATCGATTGAAATGAACTATTTCTTGTCTTTAAATTTTGAGAAAGAGACTGAAATTTACGGATTTTTCAGCTTTCGGGATTCTGGAGACTTTCGGAGTGTTCAGCTGTACGCATCCCTTACTTTGGGCATTTTAATGATGTAAACGTTTAAACGTTTTAGAAAATACGAAATGGTCTCAAACAAATTCGAAATTTTTACCGCGCGGAACTTTAGTCCGAACCCGTTAGATCAGGGTAGATCGGGACAAAATGGTTACAATGCAGTTAAAAAAAGAAAAGGAAAAATCGAAGGAAAGAAAATATTTCTTACTGTCTTGGTAAGATCCATCCTGGCATAGCTCCATTACAGCTTTATTAGTGCCACTGTATAATTCGATGAAATGTTGACGTTGACTATCGGTCATACACCGCTGTGTGTAACGATGTATGCATTTCATTCCTGCCTCTAGCTCACTGTAACATAATAACGTTGGTTTCGAATTGATTAGATAATGATTTAGGTAATGAATTAAATGACAGATTTTTTGATGAAAAAAAAAGATGAAGAAAATTTTTTTAAAAAAAGAAGATAAAAGGTTTCAAGCAAGCTCTTTAATTCTGGAGATAAAGAGACTTTGATATATGAATTCTTAAGGCTGATTCTTCTCACGAAGTAGGTATAGCTGGTAACGAAACTCCGCAAGTTTAATATCGAAAATTTGATCTTATTAAATCCTGCGAGAATTTAAAATACGTCTGACTATATATTAGTTCATTTTCTACCGGGCATGAGTCTGATTATAAAATCCCATCCAATTTACACATTCGTTGATTCACTGTATAGAAAGAGCTTCGAATCTGCGGAAATTTTATTCTTCACTAAGAATGGGAATTGCAAACGACTATCACCCTATATAACCCCCATGGCTCATAATTATTAACTAGATCAGTTTTATCGATTTTTTTTTCGATGCTTATTTCGAGCTGATTTCAGGGTCCCCAACATAAAAACAAAATTTTGACCCCATGTAAGGACCACCCTAGCATATATATACATATACATATACATTTGTATATGTCTGTAAGTTAGGGTCGAGCCTCCCTGTTCATTTGAGAATGCCTGACGCGGGAATGGAAGACCGTAATTTCCGGATATGTCAACTGATGGGTTAGTGGGAGGGTGAGGGGGCAGTGTGACAGAATTGATACGACGCAATCATTGAACAGAGAGCCAACTGATTCCTCATTGTAATTTCGTCTAATGGACCGGCATTAGAATAATTCGAGCATTCAGTTAATGCCAGTCTTGCTAAATGCCATCTCTCTAGGTGCTCTCGTTCCTCTTACGCCTTGCTTAACTCACATCTCTCTGATATGATGAGACGGCGAGACGAGACGAGACGAGACGAGACGAGACGAGAGGAGAGGAAAGGAAAGAGGAGAATTCGAGCTAGATGAAGCTAAAGCCGACTATTTCTCTCATACCAACGCGCAACGATATCAAAAGCACAAGTCGAGAACGAGAACGAGAACGAGAACCAGCCTGAACGCCCTGAACCCATATCTCTTACGTAAACGGCAAGTGGTTAGAACTTTATTCATCATGTTATTATCAGACTAGCCGAGACGAGACGCGTCAGTCCACTTCACTCGAAAACTTGAGACTTTACGACGGACGAACTTCTTCGGCCTACGTTAATTCATGTACCTACCTATCTAACAAAAATTTCAAAAAAAGAAAAAGTCATTTGAAATTTATCTAAACTTTTGTGGATTAGATACTCCCGTAGCTATTCTAAAGAAGCTATAAGGAAGAAGCTTAAAGTTCCGAATTTTTAAAATTCCAGAACGGTAAATACCCCGAGTTTTTTTAGCCAATATTCTGAACTGCAACGTTTATGGAAAATTGGAATAGTCAAACGAATTCAGAATTTTTACCGTTCAAAATTCGAAAATTCTGAACCTCTTCTATAAAGCTCCACTGCTTCAACGCCTCGAGAAAATGAAACGCTTTTTGAATTTTTGCACCGTCTAGATATGGTGGGGTATTGAATTTTAGAAAAGTTTATCGAATTAGGGTTTGGCGAAGTGGCAAGGAAAAGCATGTTTTTTAATAACTTGGTTCGTACTTATCAAAGCATCGAGCTTTTTCGACAAATGTAACGCAATTTGAAAATCAATTTGAAATTCAATTGCGACACAGCATGATAAACTAAATTTTTTTAATCATTTAAAAAAATAAAGCCGATTTACTCACGGGCAAAGTTCCTCAAGGGCTGCCTTCGACTTGACGTCATAATTCGTGGGGGTGTTTGCGATTTGTTGCAAAGGTCTTGCACATCGTTGTAATTCTTCATGGCCACAGTCTTCGCCTCTACAGCTGGCCAGTACTGAAATGAAAAATAACAAAATCAAGTGAATTTTTTTTATCTAATCAGAGGTAGTTATATTTATTTGAAATTTGTATTTCCAAAACGCTAAATTAGTGGGCAAATAAAAAATAAATAATTCCAGATATTGATACGAGAAACGGAGGTTCATTATTTCTAGAATCTCGGATACCACTCGACCTTCGTCGGTCTCGCTAGCTATTTCTAGAAGCTCCTAGACCCATTATCCACAGAACACGACATCGTCGATGTTGTCGGTGGCCATTTTGAAAGCTTAAATTTAACGCAAGCTTAGTGCTACTAAACAAATATCCGCAAGAATTATAAATCCGAGAGAGGAGGACGCGATTAGGCGTAAACGATCCTCGTCTTTCTTATTTCCTGTTCATCCCAATTGCTCTAAATTTTAATAATTGAATCAAAAAAATGTTGAAAAAGATTTTTTAGGATTTCGTTGGATTAGGTAATCCGTCGTCTGAAAGGTGCTACGATTTAGTAACTTGATGAACGTTGACACCATCCCTGCTGCAGGCTCAATTTCAACGTTTAATCTAGTAGAACTGCAGCTTGCAGGCATTCGTACTTTCCCAGGATTTGTCGCGATTTATACTTGCGGAACAACGAATAATTCGCGTCCGCATATGTGCCCAGGTATACCATCTACATATATACGCCTATCTCTGCCTATAATCTCCTTTGCCGGTTTTGTATTTTTAGTAAAATTGATTAAAAAAATGACTATTTCAGGCGTCTTCATACTTAAATACCTTTCAAAGGCTTTTATTCGAGCGTCTTCATTATACATACTTCTCTCAAATCCGGTATAGCTAATAATATCTAAATCAATTCGTATAGTCAAGAAATGAAAAATAAAATAAAATTGAAAAAAAAAAACTTTTCTTAATCACTTGAATGTATATTATCAAATTCTAATCCGTGTCAGTGAACTGATTAGCTAGCCGGAAGACGATTAACAAACAGGAGCTATTCTCCAATTTAGAAAATGAATCAATTAGTTCTTCGACGTCAGAAGAAATAATTCGTTTATTAATATGTTTATAATTATTGTGGGTCTATTTTTATTTTTTCAATTTTTTTTTTTTTTTTTTCAGATCTTATATTTCTCTACTATTAGAAAAGATCAAATCAAGAGAAAAAGAGTCGAAGTCTGTAGGTGATTAAAATTTCGAGGAAGGAAAAAAAAAACTAGAAAAACGTAAATTTTGAGAAAGAGAAGAAAACAAAAATTCATTGAACATGCAATTTTCAAACATTTCAAATCCGGAGCTTCGTTGTCCTAGAGTCCCAGTTGTTTTCGCGCTTGACACATATGTGGGGCAAATCAGGACCCGAATAAAAAACAGTGGAAGCAGTCACGCGTAGCCCCGGGGAATGAGGCGCCGCCTTTGTGTGACTCTTTGCAAACAATTTTAACCCCTTTGTAGTGAAAAAAAAAATAAAAAAAATAAAAGACGCATACCCACGCAAACACGCAAAAAAAAGAAAAAAAAAAAAAAAATTAAAATACAACGAAAAATAGGTGAAGAAGAAGAAAAAAAAACAAAAAGACAAAAAGAGAAGGACGAGAAGAGATAAAAATTAGTATAAATAATAAAAAAAAAATAAAAAAACAAAGTATTATAGAAGCGAGGAGTTTGTTAGAAGCAATTAAGTCATCGCATTGTATAAATAATTGCTACACGTATTTTTAAAAGGTTTTATAGAAATAAAACGAAGAAAGAGAGAAAAAAAAGAATCTTTTCTCTCCTCTTGTCGTATGTAACATATAGTATAGGTATAATATGCGTATATACTACATATATCGACGATGTGATAATCATAATGATAATGATAATCATAATGATAATCATCATTATCATCATGGGGCTAATTCATCGGAGGTAATAAATTATTTTGCTTCTGTAGAGAGGCACACAAAAGTTTGGCATAAAACATAGAAACTGCATTTACTCACGGGTCTAATGATGACGCATGAATATGATATTGCACAATATTAAGCTCTCTTGTACCGGGTAAACGTAAAAACCATTCGTTTAAATTAAGAAGTTGATTCGGATTTAATGGCTTTTGTTTAGCGGCGTCTCTACTCCTCCTCTCCTCTCTTTACACCAAATCCGCCAGTTTATTCGCTCGTTCATTTATTCATTCGTTTGTTGGTAATAATATACTACATATATTGTATATCTATAGGTGCCTTGCTGCCTCCTTTCAACGTTTTGGCCAAAAGGCAATTATATTAAAAAAAAAAAAAAAAAAAAAAAAAAAAATCGGGAATCATAACGATCGAAGTAGGTAGGTATATCTACTAATGAGAAATTTTTCTGCAAATTTTCTCTCTAGTTGGAGAAAAAAAATATAAATAGAAAATTAAAAAAATAAAAGAAAAAAGGGAAATAATTGTAAATGAAGCGAATACTCATTAAGAGTTGGGGAGTGTGTAGGTGTATATAGATTTGGTAAAATAAGAAATAGAGAAGGAAATAATAAGCAACCAACAGGGTGGAGTCAAAGTTTATATTAACTGTTTCAATATTATTTTAAAGGGCATAAGAGATGTGAATTATAAAGTTGAAACTCTCAGCTCTAGAGCAAACCGTCTCAAGTGTACTTTGCTCGGAAGATGAAAGAGTTGGCGCCTCAAGTTCTATACGTTAACAATAAGAAGAAGAAGAAGAAAGAGAAGAAGAAGAAGAAGAAGAAGGAGACGATGAAGAGAGTCGGTACCTTTAATTCCGAATAAACTTCACTCGCCTTCACCCTTACACTATACCTGCCCAGTTTATTTAATCTCAGAAATATATCCTGCCTATTGTCTTATAGACTCTATACTCCGTATAGAATAGCCAAGGTATATAATAACTTGTTGAAAATGGCACAATGTCCGCTGAAAAATTTTCTCATATCGTATAGTTTTCATGATGGCAAAATGTATAACTGCACTTTCAAATTGATAATATAAAGTTTACATCCGCGCAATAAACTTTATTCTGTATGTCTTTTAAAGTGAATAAATTTTCGTATATCTATACCCACGGTAGCACTATATAGTACTGTACTGCAGACGAACGTACGTAATTTGTGGTTTATATATATTTTTTTTTTGTTTTTTTTTTTTCATTTTTATATCAAATCGTTGAAGAGTATAAAATAACATAATAAAATAACGGAAGAATAAAATGATTTACGAGATCGTAATATAAGCCGATTATATAATCTATATAATGTAATACATCTATAAATGAAAAATCATTATTTTCAACAAAAAAAGAAAGGGGGGGTACGATTTTTCATCCGCAGAATCCAAAATTCACAGTCGAGAATCGCGCGTTCGTTTGGTGGCGATATAATAGGCCTGCGAGTATAGATATCGACGAAAACAATAATTGGAAATGTATTTTCCGAAGCTAGAGAGGGAGAGAAGAAAAAAAAAATATAATTAATGGAAATCTTTGCACCGATATAGCGGGGCGTCTGGTGTGTCCGATGAATCGAAATGGAAAAACAAGGCAACATTTCCGCACAATGAATCGAATGAAACGAATGAAATTCTATTATTTCTTCTGTTATCAATATTGGCAGACAGAAAGGCAGTAAAGTATATGGAGGTAGAGACGCCATATACAGGTACGTGAATACCTAGTTACCGATTCGTGCATATAGTTTATTCTTTAGTTCGTATAAATAATTCGAAAATATTTATAACGAAATGAAAATTTTTTCCGATTCAATCGGCTATGCAGACTTTCGGGGAAATAATATTTCTAAAAACTGTGAGATGGTAAATATTTTTTATTAATTATCAGTATAAAATTAAACGGCTAATTTCTTATTCTAAATATAATGTGCAATAAGGATATCTTATATATTAATTACTTCAAAGTCAAATCTAACATATATGTATAAATCGTGTCTGTCTGACAATATGCGATATGCGATCGTAAGGAACTGCGTGAGTGATGTAGGTATACCACCGCGCACAACCGCTATCTAATTTTGATACGTATATTCGTTAATTAATTAAATCAAATCGAATAATTGAGTAATTAATTAATTGATTAATTAATTATTTTATAACGTAATGACGACAATTATGATAGGTTTACATATTATGTCTGGTATAGATAAAAGAGATAATATCACCTGGTATTTAACCTTGGGTAAGAAAATTGAATACGACTAACATTAGAGTATTGCGCGTATTATATACGATCCTTTGGTATTACACGCGCGTTGTCATAGCGATAAAAAATTATTTCGAAACTCATATGTTTGTGTGTACATAAGAAACAGGATATCTCAATTTCGAAGGTCTGATTAATTCATCTGAATATAATCAGGTATAAATAAAATTTCAATGTGAATATATACGCATATAATACATATAGTCGATATTACGATTCATAAGATTCAGCTACTGGACGTTTGAAAATTCCCTGATAATTCCATGTTAATATATTTTTCATTTTTTTAGGACAATCTTATACCTATATCTTACATATTATATAAACTGTATATATATACCAACGTTTGCGCGTGAAGTGAAAACGAAAAAAATCGTCTCGCGAGGTAAATAAGTGGCGTGATTTCCGCGTGACGTAGGTAAATTTTATATGCGAAAATTATAATACATGATGTACGCATGAGAAAAGGATAAGGAAAAAAAAATATATACATATGATTGGATACAAATGACATATCCTCCGAACTCGTGACAAAGATTCCAAGCGCAGTTTTTTTTCCTCGATTTTTCCACACACCGAGAGTGTAAGCAATAGCTCCCTTCTCGAATATACATTTCAATATTCATATAATTCAAGATAATAACAGGAGGATAAAACTATGAGATTAAATGACCGCGAAAAATACTGTCGCAGATTTTATTTTATTTTATTTTATTTTATTTTATTTTATTTTATTTTATTTTATTTCATTTCATTTCCTGCTCTTCTCATCTTGTCTTATCTCTTGTTTCTAATGCTTATACTATTTTACACGTTGCGTAACATAGCCGAATAAAACATACGTGTATAGACGTATACGGTTTCGCGACTGGTGACAGCATAGTTTACACACGAGTTCCCTAACCGTCTATCTCCGTCTTACGCAACTATACCTATATGTGTATTACCTATATGTATATAGTTTGCCTTATAGCACATGTCAAACGACATTCGCCGCCATTCACCATAATCTGTTGAAGAAGTTATACATATATGTAAGAAAAAGAAATAAAAAGATAGAGAAATATATGTACATATTTTAATACATAAATACATGTATTTACGTATATGATAGATAATATCGCGTCTTGAAAAGTAAACATAGTATCAATCAATCGTTGGAATATCTATAATCGCAGAGGCGAGCCAAACATCATATTAATAACGCTAATGATAATCTCGAGAATATGTATACATATACTATATGTATGTATATCTATATCTTTGAAGAATTATAGAAAATTATATTATACACATGTTATATGTATATAAAATAAATTTTGTACATTTTTCGGAGTAATCTGCGCACACCTAACGCGGGTCTCGGAGAATTATACGTTATAGTAGTTGGGATTTTGGTCTGTTGTGTGAGAGGATCGAGGGACGTGGGGACGGGGTAACCGGGGGGAATGCACGCACACGCATACGAACCAGACACGTAGCGCAAGGCCAGGCCACATACTAGTTTCTGATTGGTTGAAATACATCGTACGATGTTCTCTACGCGCGATATAAATATCCACGCCACTCCGGCAGGCGACACGGCACGCCGCACCAAACGAACCAAAGAACGAACACCAACGAACGAACGAACGAACGTGTTCAACTCGTTAGATATGTGATACACCGACGAGGTGATTCGTTTGTATTCATGTATGTATGTATGTATGTATGTATGTATGTATGTATGTATGTATGTATGTATGTACGTATGTACGAATATATACGGTTATTACAGAATTATCAATATAGAATATATGTGTCAACGGTTTGTAATCGCGTCGTGCGATAAACGGTTATAAATTGATGTATCACTACTAGTAGTTACGTGTGATAATGAATGACGCGTACAGAAGAATATAACGCGTGAAACAAAAAAACAAAAAAAAAAAACTGTGGAAGATTTTCAAATCTGGTTCCATTCGTAAATATGAGCAAAATGTAAGTTACGTATTGACGATCAATCAGTTTTTCGGAAAATTACTTTACAAACGCGAGTTCGCAGATAGACACATATTCAATTAACTTTTTATACAATAATGATACTCATAATAATCATAGGAATAATGATGATGATGATGATGATGATGATTAAAAATGAGTAAGAAATAGTGGAACAAAATTGAATTGTCGTTTTCGGAGTAACCGCACAGATATGAATACGTAAAAAATATTGCAAATAGATATAAGAAATAAAATAAACGGATTTACACATACGTATGTCTGTATTATATCGCGGCCAGTATATCACAGTGAATGAAAAAAGGAGAAAGAAATGGTGGAGGAAAAACCACAATTTGCATCCTCCTGGACACCGCGCAACGTTAGGTTGCGTTTACGTACCTATATATACATACATACACATACATATACATATATACTATATACCAGCTAAACCCATAAAAAATATTCATAAATTTTCACGGACAATTCGTACTAAAAGTCCGCGAAGTGTGGTCCCCAGGTCGACGATAAATTTTACGGATATATAAAATAAAATTTTTCCGATATCTTTCCTTTCCACGGAACTCGGCTTTTCTTTTCTTATGATATACATATATTCTAGCTCTACCATGCGTATACTCATTCTAAAAAGCGTTTTTTTTTTTTTCGTTTTTTTTTCTTCTTTTTTTGATTGGCAAAAAAATGTTCAATAAAAATCAAAATTAATCGAAGGAAAAAAATACGCAACGTATATAACCGGGTTTGCGTGCAGGTGTGTGCGAGAGAAATGAGGAATTTAGGTATAGAATGTGTGCGAGACTGGACGCCGCGCACGCCCATCCTTTCGACCAATCAGCGTAACCCGTGACGTCATGTCGTACGATATAACGGACGGCAATACCCACGTGCTTTCGTACTCGATCGTATGGCAGCAGGTATACGTAGATTACACACATAGGTATAGCCGGACTTTTCTTGGCTCGGCGAAAGGTGGTGTGATGCTAAAATACTAATTATTATTTTTTGTCTCACGTCAGATAGTGGCTATATCTATGTACATGTTATACCGCAGATATAATAGGTATATACGTATGTACCTATAATACGCTGCATTCTACGTCTAGACGGTATAATAATATTATTTAATACGACTTACTATAGTTAGAAATAAAGGAATAGAAATAACGCTCGTTTGTTTACACCATTCACGTGTTTGTTTACCGTTATTCAATCCTCGAATAACTTTCATCAAATTTTTGGCAAAAACAAACTATTTTGAGAATTTCATAAACAGAATCTATACCACGCTAAATTCAGTTTATGATATTTTGTTATTGCATTGAATTGAATAAGCGGATAAACAATATATGACGAGAGCTTCGAACTATACGATGATATTGTCTATACCAGTTGTTATTTCGGACGATGAGATCAATGGGATAATCGCGTATTCGTACGCTAGAACTTTCGGGAAAAACCAAAATGTATGTTACGGTGTTGTTGTTTTCGGTCTTACAATCCGAACCACGTGGATGTGACATTCGAAGTCTCAACGTGTATAAAAAAAAATAACTTCCTTTAAAGTTCGATTTTTAACCATCGAACTGAATCTAGAGAAAATGAAAAAATCATTACGGGATAATGAATTCGTGATCGTAATGAAACTAATGAACGATGATATACTTACGGGAGTAAAAAGCTGTCATCAAAAGAGCGAGCCAGGAAAGTTGATTCTCCATTATGTTTTTCATTTTCACTAATACGAAACAAAACTCCACAAAACAAATATACGTGTATGTATAATGTTCAGATTTACGTGTGTATGTATATTTCACGCACAATAAATGTTAAAGTATAGATAAAACTGTGACTGCAATACAAGAAGTTATATTATAAATATTATAGATATACCGCGAGTGTGATAATTTATTAAAATTGCGTAAATTTAGTCCCGTTATATTAATGTGATAAGTAACGAAACTGGCGAAGCAGGCACAGAGCGTGGTTCTTCCCGATTACTTGCATCAATTTCGGCGTACGAAAACTAAGAGCTGACGTCGAATAGGCGCTCCGAGCATAACCCAGGCAACTGGCCGCTTGCTACTGACTCGAACTTTTCGCGGTACGACTCTCAAAGCTTAACTCACGTCAATGCGCATGCTCAGACCGATCAGGCGATCCAAGTATTTGTATAACGCAGGGGACAACCTCGTTGGCTCTTTCTCCACGTCAGGATCACCCGGTAAAACTTACGGTTTCGTTTAACGTCACGAACTTCATCTTATTATGTACGTATGTACGTATAGCTATTGATATTTTAATTTTATTTCATATCGATTCATGTTTTGATTCATCTCCAAACATATGCAGCATATCAGTCGCGTCACTATGTGATCTACCTTCCTACTCGTAGGAATAATTTCGAGATTTATATTTCGAATTAAAGGAATAAGAAGAAGAAGAAGAAGATGAAGAAACCATAAAATTTCCGATGTTATACGCTAGGCACGTACATATCCAGTACGCTACTAGTGTGTGTAGAATTTGTGCATGTACACGACCGCCAGCGCCGCCTAACTTCTGTGCCAGGCAACTCTGGGGTGAAAATCGCATGCATGTATACGAAAACACAAGCTTGTTCATACGAGTGTAGTAGTACGAGCCTAGCGTATACATCGATTGAGACAGCGGAAAAATAATCATTTGTTTCTTCGCTTTTTGTTGTTCTATGATAATAAATAAGTGAAACTGACCCAACCAGTTTTATTGTCCCTTTCAGGTTTTTAGGTATAATATAGAGACCCGGGCACATCGTGTTTACTGTCTTCTCTCTCAGTTTATATACGGTAACAAGGATAAAGGATAACGTTCTCTTTTTATTAACGTATATAAGATTGAAAATATGATCAAGAATCACACATTCTTCGTTGTATTTACATTTCCTGTCCCTCGATTGATTAATGCGACTGTAGCGGTTTTCCTTCATGCGTAGATCGGGAATCGTGTGATGCACGATTTCACGCGATACCAAGTTTTATATAGAAAACCGGAATTCTAGTGTGTGTCTATAACGAGAATTATTATTTTCAAGATGCCTATAGAGTAAGAGATATACACTATATAATGCATTGATGTTCATTGACACACGTGTCACACCTTAAATCAGGATAATGAAAGCAAATTATTATAACGGCTAATTTCCGTCCGGTTATACCGTATGCGTCGAATCGGCATGGCCTGCGAGGCGCAGGTAAAAATTCGGCATTCTAGTCCCACCTTTTTCACTTTTTACTCACCAAAATTTTTACCTGCTTTTATTTGATCGCTGAATGGCTAATTAAGGCGGAGTTTAACCGAATGGTTGAAAATTTGAATTTGAATTTTTTTTTTGTTTTTTTTTTCATTCTGTCGAGGAGCAGAGTTAAGCCCTGAACTTTGATAATGGGTTACAAACGGATGAAGAAATGGTATACAAAAGGCGGAAATGTTATTTGAACGGAAAGTATATGCACATATATATAACGCGAGTATAGACGGATATGTATGGATTCTCGCACAGCATGAATCTTTACTTTTCAGGGATGGAACCATCAGCGAGCTTTCACTTATAAATGTAGATTAACGAATTTGCCCATCTTTGAGATTCAAATTCATGCAAATTCTTCGACGTGATGGGGCCGTCCGCGCCGCCTCCCTGGCGTCCGAAAATTACGAGGCGAAAAAAGAGAGAGAGAGAGAGAGAGAGAAAAAAAAATAGTAAATATTATAAAAATAACAGAGACAGCTTCAGACAACGTATAGGAGATCCACACGATCAATTCAATTTTCTAGATATATTTTTTTTAAATTAGAGTTCATTGCCTAAATTTATGTTATTTCTTAAGTGAGCCTCAAGTCTCGTTTCTTTTTTGGTCTGGGAAGTAGTATAAGAGACTGCGGCGGGTAAAAGCTTCTTGAAAAAAAATAAGAATAATAATAATAATAATAATAGTAACTATACGAATCGAGTAAAAGTACGCGAATCTTGTTTTGTCTTAGTATAATAAATCCCAGAAAAAATTCTAAGAGTAGGTATATGTGTTTTCGTTTTTGTACCTCTAATGGTTTAGTTTAGTATCTACTATAGTTTATTATCAAAACAGCTGTCTCGAGGCCGTTTGACGTAATCTGTAAAAACCTTTCCAAGAGTTTTGCAGACGTATGCTTACTACAAACGTATACGTAATTCATTTATCGTAAATGATATATAGGTATATAATATACAAGCAATACTATACTGATAACAAATAACGCAAACTATTTCAATACGTACGTATACATGATACGTCTAGGAAAATCCCCGTCCAATACAGCGATGTATGAATTAATCAATGGACAGACGACGTAATTCGAAAATTCTACTAGCAATTTTATAAAAGTCGGAAACTATTATTAGATATGGATAAGTTGACTACCCTTACTCATTAGTCATTGCAGATAAGAAGATATGTATAATATATAAATATAAGTATATAGGTATATTTATTGGATTATTTCTTGGCCACACATGCATATTACCGCATAATGTCAAGGCTTCAGATATAGATTACATCTGGCGTGCATATAGTACGACTGTATATAACTAGAATTTTATCGTTTCTTTTTCAAAGGTTCATGGCCTGCAGTGTGAACTAAAGTAGGAAATAAAAGTGTCGAATTCATTCAAACTTATGAAGTCTTATTGTTTTTTTATCCTATCTACTTCCTTCGTATTTCAACTGACCACAGACACGATTCGTTAGTTTCAAGGCGATATGCTGTACATACTACATACCTATACACTACTCGAGCTTTTTCATCGAATTCGAAAATCATATCACGAGAAGAATATTTTTGAGAACGAATTTTCTTTTCCGTGAATAGCATTTTTTTATGGACGTACGAAGAGCGGATGATAAAAAAAAAAAGATTTGGACAAATCAAAATTTGATTATTATTATTATTATTATTTTTCTTTCTAATTGTGATTTTACTCAAATCGATTCACGGAAGGAGACTTTGTTCTCAATATTCGTGTAACTATTCGCTATTTTATCATTCGGTAAAACAATTTTTCTACAGATCGATAATATTTAGGTATACTGGACCGTGAAATAAATTGTTGTAGTTTGCTTTACGATTAACGTCATTATAATATATGACCTATTCTCTATTTTCTTTTAATTTTTTTATTCAATTTTTTGTTTTCCTAACAAGAACGTGAGTCTAGACTAATGACGCCAATGAATTTGTACAAATGAAAATTGAAAATCGATTTTGCCTACGGTTTTAGTCTTTTTTAGTTACCTAATGGAAAACGGATCGTCTTAGAACACGTCGAATGACTCTCTATTCATTTAATCATTGCGCATTAGTCTGTACTGTTACAAGACACTCGCACGTCTATCAATAAAGATCTGTACTTGTAAATATATGATGCGGGCAAGTGTGAATAAATCAGAATTTGCAATAATACATTTTTTATTTTTTTCGCTACAGTTTGATGACGAGTCACTGAAGCAGAGGGGATGATAAATTATGGAAATCATTAGCAACGCAAGTACTTACCTATATGTAGGTATGAGTATAGCTGTACGTGGAACGTATAAGAATATTGCATAATCAATTTGACTGGGTCAAGTGCCATTTAATCACTATCGCTATACCTATACATAATTCGCAAGTGCAAACTGCATCGAAAGAATTGCTGTTGTAATATACGTATACGTTGAAAACTATATGTATGGAGGAATTCGGATGAGTTAAATTGACGAAAAACTCGAGGAAACAGAAAAAAAAAAAAAAAAACTACTATTCGAAATGTATGATTTAATTTTTTGGCACATGTGCAGATAATGCTTTGAATTATTCGCGAATGAAGAATAATCTGGGAAAACGAGAGCTATGTACGGGGATTTAATCACATATAAAATAAATACGTATATGTATAGGTATAGGTATGTACACATACGTAGTATGTATGTGCATAAATGCATGCGCATATATGTATGTGTGTAAAGATAGAATCATCGAGCGTGAAATCGAGTAATTATAAAGAATAAAAAACGACGTGTATATATACATCGTACATATAGGTATTTGTATATAGGGATCGGTAATTAGTTTTATAGCGTATAACTTGAATCAGAATAAAATTTGATCAAGTGTATAATGAATGTTAGTGCTATATCGTAGTACGTGGCTCTATTTGATTGCTTTGAAATAAATTCAAGGTACTTTAATTTATTCTTTACGTCACAAGCCCGAATCGCGATAAGACAATGATCATGCTATTTTTTATCTCATTTTTAGTTAAATTTTAGTCGAACTTCAGCATCCCAGGTATATATCTGTAGATTTTCATACTATAATGATTATATATAATCCTATGTATATTTTATACAGAAATTTATGTATTTAACATATACAGCTGTATATCATTCGGACAGATTGTCATCCAGCAATAATGGGATATTTTTATTACTTATATATAGCAATGACCTACGCGCCTAGGTATATAACCAAAACCTATATCCATATACATACTAAAGTTATATCTATATATGTGTATATGGTATGTAGTTACGTAAAAGTCGTACGATCCTGTCTGACATTGTCTGTATATGGTCTATATATACAAGACGGCGCCAGTCCTGCCCCTCCTTGATCCCCTCATTCTCTCTATCGCTCTTTTTCTCGCTCTCTCTCTTTCTCTCTCTCTCTCTTTCTCATACTAATAGATTTTTTTTTTTTTTTTTTTTGTATCTGATTGTATATAGCGTTTAGTCTCTCTTTCTCTCTCTCCCTCTCTCTCTCTCTCTTAAAAAATAAATCCTCCGTACGACACCTCTTATAATCATCGCACAGGACTCACTCTGTGCGAGAAGTCATATTATAAGAGTAAGATTGGTTTGAGATGCTGGAAGCTGAAAAAGAATATATACATACTTTTTTTTGTGGCGGTTTAATATACATATGACCTATATGTGAGTACTATATACTGTAATATTGATCTGCAGATATACACTCCGGTATGTTATAAACGTCTGTAATAATAGGTGAAACTAATTACACTATAATTAGGTATATAGTAAATTGATAATCTCAAAATGAACGGCGAAAAAAGAAGAGATTAAGAGAACACACCGATGTAATGCGATGGAAGAGAGTTTTATTCAGAAATGAGGTATTCCTCCAGAGTCTTATTCAAGAACAGCAAATTGTAGTACCTATATATGTATGTATGTGTGTGTGTGTGTGTATAGTAGTACGTATGTACGAGGCAGGTAGAAATGGTTTCGTTTCTTCCTTTCGCGAAATTGTGAGTATCAGATAAAAGAGGTTCGCATGCGGGGGTGCACCAGAGTAAGTAACATACCTACTCTCGTTATATTGTTATAACGAGGTTATCCCCGTACCTATGATGTACAAACATACAAACAGCTGTAGTTTTCACCAAGGGAGAAAAAAAATAATATATATACTTATATATAATATGAAAAAGAAAAGAGGTAAAAATAAAAAACGATTGAACATTTCCCGTGACAATGAAGAGCGAGATGACGGAGCTTTTATTCTTACAGACGCAAATGATATTCAACGTATAAATATATGAGTATTATATGGTATAGGTGAGACCGTGCTAAGTGGGAATACACCTTAGCTGAAAATTGATAAAATTGTTTTGTTTTTTGTCTTTTTTTTTGTTTTTTTCACCTCAAAAATCTTCTTTCTTCGTCAATTTTGTAAAGGAAATTTTTCAGGCGAAAGAGAACAATTTCAGTCATTTTCACTTTGCTATGGCATATACCTCCCTTGTATACCGAGTTTGTCAAGTAATCGCATAATGGTGTTATTTCCCAAAGCGTATAATTATACCTATATACATATGAAGCTGGTGGTATACATATATATACAATAAATACATACCTATATCTAGGTATATTTAAAGTAAGCCCGGATGCTGCTTACCCTGACAATGAGTAATTCATCGTTTCAAATTGATCGATTCAATTAAATTAATCGAACACGTGACCGGGTTGGTGTATTTCGAATTTTACACCCGTACAGTTTAACGATAATTAACACTTCCAATTTCACGCCATATATACAATATACATACATAAATGCTATATGGTATCAAGATATCTGCATTTAAGGGAGAATAACAATTAAGCTGATTGTAGTTTCAATCAGGAGTTAACGACTTTTCACCCTGCGAATAATTCCGATGCGAAAAAATTTCCAAACTCAAATTCAACCAATGTTCTAACCTTAGGTACCCACCTTATAGCGAATACTATGCCCTATCGTAAACGTAAGTTTGAATCGGTTAACTTGCCGAGCGAATTGCTCCGGGGCCCGCGTTTTCCCGCGTACCTACTATTATTGCACATACCCCATATAGCTATTTTCGGTATATAAACATGAGTAAATTACATACATACAAAGGTATATACGAATGTATATATTTACACGGCGTATAGTACATAGAAACATATTATCGGCTCTAGCCCAGCTATATGTCTGCGAATTAATCCTGTGTCTTTCTCTTCCTTTCTCTGTATATTATAAGTTACTTTTTTTTGCTTTTTTCTCCTTATTTCCCGCAGGATATTCTTCCTGACATAATCACATAAGGTATTGGTCTAATTCACCGCAGGCATTCGGCTAATTATTTTCGATTAGTTTAATGTTGTCACTATACATATACTCTTTGAATAAAGGACGCAACTTCCTGTGACGTAATACGTATCCTAATCACGTGGTGATTCAACGCCGATAATATATAGCCATATGTATAATTGTGTTATATAGATATTGGTTTATCGGGTGATTATGACGGTGCAGAGTATGGGTATCGTACGATGTCATCTATTCACGGAATCAGTCGTTTTATACGCAGGTATACCTATTATCATCTAAGTGAAGAGGTGTATCATATATTTGCACAGTTGTCGACACGTTTTTGCGTAAGTAGTTCACTTGTTGTATTGATAAAAAAAAAAGTACGGTTTATTGACGATATTCGTTAACGTTAACAACCCAACTGAGTACTGATACATATATGCAAACATAATATATGATGAGTAGCCATAGAGATTATCGCGAAAACTCGACGCAAATTAAATTCCTCGATTAAAGTTGTTCATATTTCATCTATCATACGTATAGATTATCATTAAATACATATATACATATATATAATACGAGATAGAAACATAAAGTTATTTCATAAAATGAAATTCTACTTTTCTCAACTCGTGATAAGTTATTTGAAAGCAAAAACTCGCGTCTGGCTTCTATTGCACCTTCTAAAATCTAGACACTCCATAAGCTAGGATAAAATAAAAAATATTGTTTCGAAAGTTTTTTGATATCTCCACGGGTGCCTTCGTACCCAGACCTCCTCTCTTAGTTTATATCTCTTTATTAAACCCTCAATTCTGATCCTCACAAGCTTGGGACTGTATATATGCGCAACCGCGTCCTTTCTGCACCCCATTAGGTATATATTATGTCATATAAGTTACATATTATATTATACTTAGGTATGTATAGGTATAGTATATTTTATAAAGTGAATTATAAATACGTTGAGAAAAATTTGATACTACTTTATATTTCTTCAGATACGAAAGATCATAACAGTTTATTTTACGATTGTATAATTCCGATAAGAGAGAACCACTTGGAAACTGAAATTGAGTCACGACAGCTATATCGTAGTAGAATTCAAGAGGTTATCGCATATATATATCGAGTTCTATGGAATATATAAATAACACTGGAATATTTTTATTGACTAACATTAAATGTAATATTATCGGATTAAACGCATAATATTATTGAAATTTTATCTGCCCAAAATTATCTAACTTATACAGCTACGCATCATGTTTCCTCTCTTCGTTCATATGTACCATATTATACAATTACGCTGTGCATTACAATTTCATTTAAATTCTAACTAAGATAAACATAATTTCAGAAGTTTTATGTGAGAAAATATGTTTACATGTAATTATTGAATCACACGTTATCGTGTTTTCAAATCGAATTACTTTCGAAAAATTGAACTGATATCACGATAGAGTAGAATGCATGTGCCTTTGAAGGTGCATTGCTATCTTTTTAAGCCCTTCCTGCAATTTTCATGAACTTTTTCTAAAAAATAAGAAAAAAAAACACATTCTAAATCTGATCGTCCTTCTTAATGCGATTAGCAATAAGAAGGATATGGCTATAGTCAATCATTATAGGCTGCTCTACTCTCGATTTTTCGTTCCATTAGATCTAGCCTCCTGCTATCTATATCTACGCGTTCTGGCCTGCGCAAGATCGGGAGAAATAATTAGGTGGAAAATTGGTACATTTAGAAAAAGGGATAATTCAGGGTTCTAATTATTGACCACCGAAGCCAGGGAGGCGGGCATTGAGAACGCGTGATTAAATTGAGCTGACGATGGTCCGCAGTTATATGTCCATCTAATCGTGAGATTAGATCAAAGCAGATCGGCTCATGTCATGTCATACAGGTTTAACTATTACCTGACGAAATTAAATATCATACGAATTATGCCATTCGTTCTCTTAAATTTTCCTCGACTATTTCCTCCCTCTTCTATAAATTGGTTGATTTTAATGGCCGGCTGTCAAACCCTTCGTTGAATACAATAGGCGATATTTTAGCTGCCTAAATAACGACGGTGACAATTAATGAATTAAACGTACGACGAAACGATTCACCGTTATAAATACCGGAACTACCAAATACGTGGGGACCTTGATCGTGGCGCGTGAAGTAACTTCCGGCTCGTGACATCCATGGCTATTTCTATGGTGTTAAAATTGTGACGTCAGTTCCGTCTAGGCCCATAGATCCAAGGCTTATTTGTCGTCGAGCGTTAATCTCGGGGGTAGTTTCGATGTCACGATTTGAATATTTCAAAAATTCCATGACCCAGTCTTTGAAGCTTCCTTGAGCAAAGATCAGTTTGTATCTCTAAGCTTGAAATAACTTTCCATGTACGTATATGTTACGTATAAGTATAGGTACACACACGCGTGTTATATCCGAGAGATAGAGGAGGATCGCGTGTTCTTTTTCTTACATATAGGCATAGGTGTGTATTCTCTCCCCCGTTTGATCAAATGAAAAGAACCGGGCCCTGTCGGTATCGCGGCAAGTTTTTCACCCGTTTTGCGTGAGAATTTAAAACCGCGAAAGATTGCGTAGCGAAGGGTGTTTATTTTGGGGTGGAAAAAAACAAGGGGAAAAGAGAAAAGGGAGGAGAAATTTTCTATGTATACAATATGGGGCTTTGCACCAGCAAAGAGTCGCAAATGAAATACTGTATCCCATGGCTCATGGCTGTCCTGGGAAACCCGCGGGTTTTACATTTTAAATAATCTGCCTATACCTGCTATCCTGGCTTTCTGGTACCTCTACGTATCTTATATCCACCTATCTATGTACATACCTAGAATTGTGAGAAAAAGAGCCACGAGGAACCGCGAGGTCACCGACCATCTCAGAGCCTCTACCTTGCTTGTACCTATAGCTCTCATCTTTAATTCATTTAACTCGGTGTGTTGCGTCAATGAAAACCGCAATAGATGCTAAAATATTCTCACCTCCGAAATAAAGTCTGATAAAATAGTTATTAAAAAGTGTAAGGACGTATACCGGACAGGTTTATCGCACATCTCCTCATTGTAGACGGAGTGAAGAATTCCTTCGATAAAAACATGGAAGATCAAGCTCCACGTTACCCTCAATCAAACTATTCGTTGGCTATATCAGCTTTGCGCGGTACTCAATGGCGAAATTCTATACCATCAAGGGTAGAATCTAAGCTTCTGAAACTATCCCTAAACTTATATAGCAACTTTGGCTAGCGAAGTAAGGATATAACAGTTAGAGCTACAAGCATGAAGCATCAATGCTGGGTGCAGGAACCGCGGAGGACTTAAGCTCGCGTTACAATCCCTTGTGCTTTCAGCTTTGAAGTAACTTCCGGATCCTGAGTTGTGCTAAGATTCGGTGCCAATGCAAAGGTCGAAATTGGTATGTATGCCTACTATCAATGTATGTAGTTGGAAACGGCTGGCCGTTATAAACCATGAAATAGTCATCGTCTCTCGTTTATCAATTCTCTGCATTTGTAGAGGCTGAAGGAGTCTGGTGCAAAACCATCAGGAAGTAAGCTACCAAACCCTTCTGTCATGACCTAGATGTAATCGAACCTCGTGTACATTGACTAAAGCTCTCACAAGTAGAAACCAGACTTATATATACATAGACACACTCGTTTCCTAGGTGATATAAAGGACCTTGTCGACTATGACGCTTTTGGTATCGATCCACGATGACCTTCAGCCGACCAATCAGACACCCCCCTCCCCCTCCCCCCCTTCCCCCCCAACACTTGACAAACTATTTCTTTTTTTGCTTTTTTACTTTTTCACTTCTTCACTTTTTTTCTTGAAAAGTTTCGGACGTCTAGCTAGAGTCTGATCTCTCCGTGAATTAAGATGATAGTATCCTCTATCGTCTTCGAGGAACAGTTGCTTGGAAAAGAAAAGCTCTAACTTTATGGTGGCTATTCAAAATCAGAAAAGAGGTATTACTTCTGTATTAATTTTCGGAATAACCCATAGGCAATCAACGAGGCGGATAATCACCTTGACATTTTTTTTTTTTTTTTTTTTTTTTTTTTTTTGTGAAGAAAGGATGTTGAGCCGCGGATGTTTTCTCGGGAACAGTTAACTTGAGGAAGAAAACCGATCGTTGCGTTGGATTGACTTGGGTGTAATTTAGTTTGTGTATAAAAGCAGCTGCGCTGGGAAGAAGAAGAGTGATAGCTAGGGATGAGGGAGATTGACTTCTGATTAACTAAGACAACATATAGCCGATACTGGGTGGTAATATAAAACCAGGGTGTGGTTCGTATCGGGTTTACTCTAAACACAATGTTATTTTTGGTAACTTGGTAACTTTGCTATGAAATCCTTGAGAAAAGCTTGAATAAGGTAAGAACTTGGCAGATACTTCGCTACTGCATCAACACCAGCAGTACTACCAGCTCTCAGTATCTGTATTCAGTTTTCGCTAAGCTCGCGAAATCACTGCCAAGAAAATAGAAGATAGTACCGGAGATGCGTAGCGTCCGGAGTTTTCGCGATGAAAAAAAAAAGAAAAAAGAAAAAAGAAACAGGAGTAAAAAAAAAAATAGAAAATTGAAAGCCATTTCGTTTGAAAGAGAAAGAAAATCGTTACTAGAGTATTTAGACGAGAATAGCCGAGATTCCATCGAATTATATCACTCTTTGAATAACGTGTTTGCTCGCTAAATTTAATCGGAAATTGTGACGTTTTCAATCATTCTCTGCCACGAACAGCGCCGACAGAAATATATGTATTGCGGGGGTGGGGTGGGTTTCAGCTGTAAAGCTTTTACATGAAATTATACTTTTATATTTATGTAGGTACCTATATCCGCGTTATAATGTCGTTTTAATAAATCGTCTTCGCGACTCATGGGTACCTATATAATTCACTAGCAAACGACCTGGTTCTAGTCTTGTACCCGTTTCTTGTCTATTAGATAGTTGTTAATAAAGTAAATACATCGCTTGAAAGTGTAAAAAGAGAATGTGGCTTTCTCAGGATCTTCCAGTCCAGAAACATCGACTTTGAATCCTAGCCAGTACGTCTGGACCAGTGATTGAAAAAAAAATTTGTACAAAAAAGGAGCAATATATGATCACAGACGTGCTACGCAAATGTGACAATTCTTCTTTCTCACATATTCAACTGGAGGAGATCGTATAACAGATCTACGATTATCTCCGTTTTTCAGAATCTTGGCAACCAGACTTGATACATTTTCAACCCTCCAACTCATGAAAATTGAAAACAAGCAACGAAGTGGGTATACTTTCGTCGCCTTTAACGCCGATTCGCAAGGCGGGCTTCTCTTATTAGTTCAAATAATGTTCTGATGATAGGAACAAGAATAATTTTTAAAATAGATACCTATTCTCATTCGAATCGATTTAGGAAAGAAATTTCTTTTTTCTTTTCTTTCTCCTATACCTAACCATCCGTAAGGAGCATTGCGCTCTTCGTTTTTACCGCTCTTGAAAGAAATTTATTTTTAATTAATTCTTCAGTGACTCAGTTTTCCATCTGTCGGTCGAGTTGCAAAGACAGAAGTTTCTACCATTTATTGTAGACGGCAGGTCATAACGGACGAAGTCTGATTCAAGTCGATGGAAAGAAATCTTCATTTCCGACTGAGAAGAATACACAGAGAGAGAGAGAGAGAGAGAGAGAGAGAGCGAGAGAGAGAAAGACGGAATTTTCTTTGGTTTTTTTCTTTTTTTTTTCCCAATTTTCAGATAAATTATCACTTAACATTTACGTTTTATAGTCATACTCTGTATCTAATATCGTGTGGTTTAATGGTAAAAAATGTTTGCTATAGACAGTATAGAGATATTTATTGAATTCGACAGAAGAGATACAAATTTAAGAGCATCCTGGGAATGGTTCTTCCCTATTTTTCCTCATAACGAATTGAATCTTCCGGTTCATATCTTCGTTGTAAATAGCTTTGCATTTCTCGAAGTTAACACGTCGCCTTGTCTGGAATGGTTTTTCGTAAAATCTCGTGCGTCTGAACTGTTCAAAAAGTCCTTCCCGCCCCATTATTCTGTTCAGTATGCCGCAAGCTTCTTCGACGTTGTTTTCACGGACGAAAACCGTTCTGGCAATGAATGTTGCGTGTCGGTGAACCATCTGAAACCGAAAATCAGCATATGAAAAAAAATAAAAAAAATTAGGGATAACTAGAACTGATATGTTTTATAGGTTAGGAGAGTTGTTCGTCTTTTATAACCACAGAATATTCAAAATTGTATCATTTCTCATTGAAATAACAACGAGCAACAATATTTCAGGTCATATACCTCGATACGGGCTTCTGTCCCGTGTCAGTCTTCTTTTAATTTATGAAAAACTTGGAATCAATTTTCTCTGCAACGAGTTACTATGTGCCAAGAAATAGCTGATATAGCAGACGCTTCGAGCGACAGACGCTAGCGATACTGACGGTGGAGTATGGAACCATAATTTCCGTCGATAGATTTAAACCGGATTTTTTACTCGACACGTACAGTTTCTCGTTTTAAAATGGTTTTACTTTAATTTTGCGGGTTTATTGTTGCAATTTTTTTCACTTTGAAGACAATAAATTCATTGATTTGTCACAGGAGAACTGCAAGTGGCCGAGAAAGAACATATTCAATAACGTTATAACGAAAAAGTACATGACGAGGTAGTAGACGATCTGGAAAGCGAGAAATAAGATAATTAGCGATTACGTGTCGGATTATTTTTAATAAAGTTAATTTGGTATAAAATTACCTCCTGGTCTTTCATATCGTATTTAAAACCCCAACGACAAACACACAGCCATGTCGACAAAGATAATAACAAAGCTACGGCATCGAACGGTGAGGAATGAACGTGAATCGTAAACATTTGAGAAGAATTTTTGCGGGAAAATTAGTTTTGAAAATTTTTTTTATCTCTGATATGAATTCCGACGTACAATCTGCAGAGCGGTACTTCAAAACGTTCAAATATAACGAATAATGTTTCTGTTTGTTTGATCCCATCATATTATATACTCTTCGCAGATATTACGCTAATGTGAATTAAAAACGGCAGATAACATCCTCTTGTTTGTCAAGAAAAATTCATTTTTATGCTTCTTTCTAGCTTCTTCTGCGTGCATATAAAATGATTATTATTTATTTCTGAGAAAAAAGATAATCCATTCGCGGTTTTATTGCATTCAAATTAATCGTATAAATGAAAGTCAGAGGATTCTATGTAGGATTATGAGATGTAACACGTCTCCGAGAGTCCTCACCCAGTTTCAATTGAAATTCGCTAAAAGCTTCGAGAAAGATGAACATATATGTACGCGCATTACGAGTGCAGTAAAGTGCATAAAGAAGTGGTGGATTATATATTCACCGAAACGTGTTCCATTTTCGCGTTGAAATACATAGGTACTTGCACTTAATGTCTATAAGTCGAAAAATCAAGGACGAGGGGAAAAAGGTATTAAAACTTAAAAGCTTGTAGAAGATAAGTGGTTGGAGCCTTAGCTGAACCTTCTGCAACCCTACAGGACTTATTGTTAGCCTTGACGATTTTAACCCTTGTATGTACAAAAGGCTGGCTATCTCTAGTGTATCGTCTGTAACTACTTACTGCAGGCTTTAGAAGCGAGGGCAGGGTCAAGTGTCAAGAATTCGCAATAAGGACCCCTATTGTACCAGAGGGAAAAATTCCCCTTTTATAAAAAAAGGCTTCGCAAAGGCTAGGAACGTTTGAACGTAGGTAGTCGTAGTGGAGTCGATCAAGGATCTGGGGTCTTCTGAAGAAAATCCATTTACCTTTACCACCGTGATTTTAACCCCCTCCACCCCAGGAGAAACGTGATGTATGGATTTTTCGTGTTTTTTAATTTATTTATGTATTTATTTATTTCAATTGTATCATTCGCCGAGAATTTTGACAGATATGTGAAGATTTGTTGGAACAAATGACGTGGGGAAGGTGACTAACGTTTTTTGTCTAAAATCAATCACAGAACTACCTCGTAATATCATTTTTTAATTATATATAGTATGTTTATTTATGATTAATAACGGGTTACAAAATATACGGAAAACACAATTTCAAGCGACGAAGAAATAAGTTTTTATACATAAAATACTAAATATATTTATATTACGTATTAATTATCGACAAACTTTCTTCATTCCCAATTAATAGAAATTATTTGCTTTATACTTCAATTAAAATCGAAGACTTGTTTATAATTTTGAAAATTTAGCGTATTTACCATCATCAATTCCTTTTATAATCACTTTTAGTAATTATCATATATATTTGATAAATATATGTATAGATATATTTATATTTTCGTCACGCTTATACGCTTACTATTTATTCGCAGATACATAATAATTTATTAATATAAAGTTGATAAATTAATTTATTGAACAAGCAATTATATGTTTCTTCTGATTTTTTTTCACTAACAAGGGGTTTTCCTTTTCTTTATTTCGATCATCGATTAATTATTTACAATAAGATTTCACAAATATATCTATACGATCTAAATTTTGTTCTTGTTGATTCGCTTGATTGATTTATTTATTTATTTTGGTTGTTTACTTTGTTCGACCCCAATCATCGAGAAACTTTTACAACAATTTATATCCCATGCTTCCAGCTGTTTTATAGTATTCTTCGCGATAAGTGATTCATAGCAAAGAAAAAAAACCTCTTACCTAGTCGCAAACTCATTTTTTATACAAATTATAGTTTCATTAGCAAATTATTTGCAAATAATTTAAAAATCACATTGATTATTTCTCTCTGACGGTGGTTGTTTATTTTTCTTCATTTTTTTATTTCAGTTTCCTATGTTGTTCAAAAATTACCCTAAACTTTGATTCTTGGTGTTAGATGGAGTATCGAGGAATGAATTTGCGCTTCGGTATATATTTTGGTTTTTTCAAGTATTAAAAATTTGACTAGGAATTAAATGGAAAAAAGATTGACATTTTAGAGTCCGAAAAATTCCATTGATATAATAATTTATATGACAAGATCGTTAATCACTTGGTATACTATTAATTGGTACTTATATAATTTCATACGTTTATACTTAATGCTGATTAGTGAGGGCCTTAAAATCTACAATGCAGTTTATAGTACTTTTTTTTCATTTTTTTATTCTTTCAAGTTTTTGAATTAATTTTTTCATTTATGTTTCGATTCTGTATCATTTTTAAACTTCATTTGGCATTACAAACTCTCGTTTTATTATGTATATATACATGGCTCGGAAAATATGATGGTGTTCTATGAGGTTTTTTTTTGTCTTTTATTTATTTTTTATTATTTACTTATACCAGAGTCAAAAATTTCGCTCATTTTAATCCCATTTCAAATTTCGTACTGCATGACGTATACAAGTAATAATTATAACAATATCTACATGATGATATCCTAGGGGCAGGTAATGTTTCCCGATGTGACAATATCAAATTGATTTTGGTCCCCCGCTAGATATTTCACGTTCCTCTATAATAACTGAACGAATAAATAAATAAAAATATACCCATTGATGACTATAAATTATTTCACACCATATTGGTAATAATTTTACACTGATAGGTATATCTATGGCAAAAATAATTGTACCGCTAAATTTTTGCATTAAAAATTCAACAAATTAATAAAACTGAAATGAAGAAAATAATCTGTTGTTTTTTCGTTCTTGTAAATTTCGGATTTTGCGTAAGAGTAAGAAGTTAAATATATCTAGTGTATATGATATAATACATACATGGAAAAGCGTTATATACATATTAGGGTGAATTTGTGTTTCATAGAGCACCATGATAAGTACCGTTACAAGCTAAGTACGTGTGCGCTGAATGACGTATTTATAATATACATATTATAGGTATATAAGGTATGTTATAACTAATAATTAATTATTATTAATATTATTTAAGTCTGCGATAGCTCATTTGTTATTAACTACAAATCACATCGATTTACCTATATCAATTAATTATGATTATGATTCACCTAAGTTTTTGCACATTTTGTCATCGTCTGTTATAAAGGCGTCTGCAGGTAATGATTTATAGCCAACTTGAAAATATTTCATATATTATATAGGTAGATAATAGGGCAGGTAGGTATACCCATTTTCATGTAATAACGTTAACAAATCTTACAAAACAGATCCTACAATGATATATATATTATATATAACAATGTATAGTTATTACGATCATTATTACACGTATTGAATGAATAATCGATTTGCTCTACTACATATCGTTCAGAGAATAAAAAAATATTTTTACATTTACTGGAGCAATATTGCAGTGAATTTAAAATCATATGCGTTACACGACCGAATTAGTTATCATTATCAAAAAATGGCAGAAAAATTTTCATTATACAAAACCTACAGCATGATTTTTTCACTAATTAATGTTCGATACTTTTCGTTATTTCTCTAATTCCCTGAAAGCTATTGAATGGTATCTCGTTTCTTCGTTCGGAAAAATTTTCTGTCAGAATGAAATTATCGCAAGAAAATAAAATCAAATAATCATCAAGATTAGAATTTATTCATCATCAATTGTGATTTTCAATTATATTTTGAATCATCGAAATTAGAATTTTTCTTCAACCCTTTAGCATCGATTCACAAAATACTAATTAAAGAATGATTCTCCCCCGTCGTAACGCACGATGATTATGACGTATGGCAAGCATGTATTCTGTGTAATAATATATGACTAACATCGATTTATGTTTCTTGTTTGAAGCATGTTATTTTTATTTATTTCATATGTATAGGTACGTACGTCTATTTCCTTTTTTTTTCTCTTTCTTTTTCCATCATTATGTTTCTATGCTTATATATAGTATAATATAATATATAGTATATAGAAATTTATAATAATTCAATGAAAATGTTTCAACGATTCTAAGCTCTATGAGAATAATTCCGTTTTTGAAAATGGCTATGGAAATTTGTCTATCATTTTATATATCGTATTATTATTATTTTATGGTAGTTTTTTTTTTCTTTCTTTTCCTTTTTTCTTTTTTTATAATCGATATATAATGGCTCTACATGTATCTGATTTGAAGCTATATACCTCTGAAGTATATAGTAACGTATAAGTATACGTTTATTATATGGGTGTATCTCCTTTGATTATGTGTCATTATCTATTTTTCGTCATCTTATCTTTTTTTTTTTTTTTCTTTATTCTAACGATAATGAAATTTTGGGAGCTTTTGACTCGTTGTAAAAGAAATTTTATATATTTGAGCGAATAATAGAACATAATTGATAACAACGATAATATTGTATAATAATAATGATAATAATGATAACAATAATAATAATAATAACATTAATAATAATAATAATGATAATATAGGCGCTTTATCACATTTCTCGTTAAAACAATCACGTAGAGATATTCATAAACTATATTAAAATGGCATACGCGTTTTTTTTTTTTTGTTTTTAATTCTTATATAATAAATACGTCGTTTTTATAAAGTGATTTTTAATAACACGTGACAATGATAATACTTTCATCGAGTTTTAGTATCAATTCGCAATTCGTTCAAATTTTATTCAAATTCACATATTCGATTAATAATATCAGTCAATGAGAATTTCAAAATTTTTCGTATCATCGTATATATACGTATAATATACTATATTATAATAGATCTATACATTGATTTCAGAAATTTTTGTAACCCCACGAGAACCCTGCAAAGTGTAACAAACTTTTCTGAAAAATGTTGATCAATTTTTTTCAAATCATCCAAATTTTTTATTTCTATTTTTACTTTTGTTTTTCTTGTTTTTCTGGTTCTTTTTTTTTTTTTGCTTTTTTTTCTCTCTTATTTTTGGCAGCTAAGTTTGGCCAATCCGAAAGTTCGACGTTTGAATACACTTTTGGGAAGGATTTTTTTATTTTCTTATGTTTTTTTTTTGCCGTTTTTCAATTTCATTTTTCTTGTTTTTCTTTTTTTTTTGGAAAATAGTGACAGACATATAGAGATATGTGCGTGTGCGGTAAATATTATATAATATTCATTATGTATATAATGTATATAATAGTATATATATATCCGACCTTAATCATATCATATAGAACTATTGAAATATTATTCCGTCGACGTTTCCGTAATGTGGAATTATTTTTATTTTTTATTTTTTATTCATTTGTTTTTTTCAAATTTTTATTTCTATCCTAAAAATTTCCAAGGTCCTTCGTTAAATTTTGGGTCGTACGGGGGGATAGTCGACCGAATTTTCAGAAACAAATTAAAAAAAACGTAACGTTTGAGTATGGCTATATAATATGTTTGGTAAATACTATACCTATATTATTTATACCTACGTATATTATGTATATATAATATTTAATTAATAAATATTAACGGTATATAGAAACGCGAATAAAATTACCTCGTTACTTTAATTTATTATAGGATATTTTTTTGTTTCTCTATATTATATAGTATACATTAAAATTATTTGTATTAATTTTTATAATTAGTTTTTTTTTTTTCTCCCTTTTTCTTCATTTTTTTTTCTTTCTTTCTTTCTTTGAAAAACATGAAATTGACCAGCAATTTCTACAACAATTCGGTAATGAAATTTTTATTTTTATTTTTATTTTTCATTTTTTTTTTTGCTCCAAAAATCTAAAGACTATAACGTCAAACGCTTACCCCGCACCTATACGTTTAAGCATAGGTGAGCGTTAGCTATACCTATATATATTATATAATGACCGTTTTTACGCGGTGAAAAACTTTTTCAGATATTTGTCATCTGATAGAGATAAAAAATAAAAAATAAAATATAAATAATAATAAAAGAAAGATAATAATCGAGTGAGTCAAAAACCCTTATTTGATAAAATCTATATATATTTTTTATCGCACATATCACGTGCACGTTAGGTATATACCTATATATATATATATTTGTATATATGGATCGCCGCACGTACACGTCTTTGTTTTTATTCGTAAATTTAATCTTAGAAAATCTCCTTTTTAGTTTATTTTATTTTATTTTATTTTTTTGTTCTTATATATATATATTTATACCCTAAATTATTATGTGTATATAGGTACTATATATTATGTAATGGATTTTAATATACCGCCTAGATACTTACCCAACGGTTGATACCAAGCTGTGCAATTTTTAAGTATACATGTAGGCTGTGCCAACAAACTAATTTCAATTCAGACTCAGTACAGTTAAAAATGATATAATCAATCAACGATTTATTGAACGTGTTAAACAATATTAATGATCGGTACATAGAACTCTGAATTTTTTTGAAAATTTTGACTCCATTTCTTCTGTACCAAGTCCGAAAGATCTCATACCCTCCAGCCAACCCTGACACTCTGTCTCTCTTCTCTCTCTCTCTCTCTCTCTCTCTTTCTCTCTCTTTTTCAAAAAATGGAAAAATTGGACAATAATCGAAAAATAAAAACGAAGAAAAATGTCTCACGATTTATACAATATAATATACAACTAGATTATACGTATGAAGGAAATGTGATCATCGCTAGACTAAGCTATGTTTACGCATGTTGTGCGAGTGGGTGTATTGAGTCGCGTTTACAACGTGGGTGATTTTGGGTGGTGATGATAGGGGCTGCTGTGGTGATGAGGGTGTTATGCTTTTCGATGAGTCAGTCGATACAACCGAGGCCTAGGTGTTGTGACCCTGTTTACGAATTTTGCTCTCCAAAGCAGCGGTTGGTCGACCGACCAAATCTTCCAGTTCATCGGGGGTCAGAACCGTGAAATCTCTGAAAATAATTGACAATGAACAACGTCCTACATGGATGTACCTAAAATTAGATTGTATATGCATAGACATATACCTATATATATATATATAATTATCGATATATTGACAGAAAGAAAAAAATTTGCAATAAAGAAATCCCACGTCTTATTGGCCAACTTTATACCTATTTTATAAATGAAGTTCAATTTCCGCATCATTTTATACCTGTGCTGAGCCAAAAGCATATCTATGCTAGTCACGCTACGCTGATGTGCCCCGTCTTTGTGGGCAGCCTTTTGTCGTCTGATGCACAAAGCTCTTAAAGGTGCTAAAAGAACTCCGCCAACTAGGAGACCGCATCCAGCTGCAATTAGGGCTGCTGAATTTTGGGCTGCTTCAGCACCTGGTGCCAGTTGCACAAGGCCTACAACCAGGACCACGGCACCGAGGAGTAAAGAGCCGACGACGACGTGCAGCGAATTTACCTGAAAATCAATTTTGTTTTATTTCTTTTCATTTGCTGCAGATTTTTCTCCTGATTCATGCATGGAAATACTTTACACACTTCCTAGCACGAGGAAACAGGATGGAAGGTTTTTTTTTTTTTTTCATCGTCAAGGAACCGAGGGATAAAGTGTATGAAAAAGAGCGTGACGCACGACGTTAACCGTTATTCGCGTATTGGTATTGGTATGTTATATGTATGTATGTTACAATCCGATGCCAGTAAAAGAATTTATTCCCCCATGAACTTCCCAGAAACTCTATTCACGGTTCACCGATCGATCCATTACATATGGCTTGGACGCTGGTAGAAGGTTTCGTGACGCGACAATTTCACGAAAATTTATACCCATTAAGAATTTCGTGTGGGCGAAATACGTATAGGTATAGTACCTAGTACGATAATCCGCGTTGCAGCTTGTGCCATTATTTTCAGCCGCGTATTCAAACGGATAACTGGGATAACCCGCAGTGGGTCTAAGGGGACAATTAGGGAACTTTTGGGATTCAATTGATCAAATGTTCAATACTCAAATTAATTAAAAAGCAAAGTTCAGTTCGGAGCTCATTTTTGATTAGCTCTTTTTATTATGGATTACATCCTCATGATCCAACCGATAAAATTGACTCTACGAACTTTTGAACTCACCAAATTCGGAAAAAGAAGAGAAAACTTTTCACGATTTTTGGTCAAATGCAAGATTTTAGAACCTGAATAATGGAATAGAATTCTTAAGAACCACTTTCTTCAGGGGTTTCCTCATAATTCGGGGTCCCAATATGGCAGGTGACCCTGTAATCTATGCGTCTGTCTATCCTCGTTTTTGCCAGGTTAGTCCATCGACCGTAATTGTCTGTTAGTCGACTAGTTCTTAATGGTCAGTGTAGGTAGGTATAACACAGCCTTGAGAATGGCAAAAATAAATAGCTATTATATCTAAGTATAGAACTGGGAGAATTACGGACTTAGTATTTGACAATTGAGGTATTTTTGTAACCGATCGATTCACGGGAATTTTTCCTATCCGTAATTGCACCGCTATGTTTAATCGTTAGCCAACTGCTATACGGATTAACGCGTGGATCGTCAGATAAACGAACTGGGAATCTCACAGTCGATTTCGATTACATAAACCTGCGAGGAAAACTTCCATATCATAATCTAACTCTTCATCTCTCGTTCGCTGTTATCGCAACCTCGATTTATACTCTAGTCTAATATATGTATAAGGCGACAAGAAAAAGGATTGAATTATTCAGTCCGCAAAATTTACCCACAAAAAAATCATTCCTCGTTTATTCTGAATATGTAGTATGTTATGTGAATGTATGCTGATAATAAACCCTTACTCACCTTCCCACAAAAGTAATATTCCGGTGGTTCTTTGTCAAGTAGGGCCAAAACCGCTTCACTTTCCGTGAGAGGACTTCCAGGCTGGCTACTTCCAATTCTTGGACATTTTTCCTGGTAGTATGTTTTGTGGAATACTTTTACCGAGGGTACTGGCAGAGCCGTAATCATTCTGTAATCATAAATAAAATACTGTCACCATCCTCCGTTTTCGAGTATTCCTCTTATCTATTCATCGAAAATGTTCATCCCCTCAGTCTTGAATTATTATTATTATACGTATATGTAGTATCAAGAATGAATTCCTTCGGCAATATTCGATGAATGCGAAATTGAAATAATTGCTAATCAGGAGTGAACAACACCCCGAAATTAATTAGGCCAACAATTCATCGCAGGAATGAATAAATCGGTACTTATGCTGCAGTCTACGCAATATATGGTACATTTGTTATCTTGTCTGCTGCATACACACACATGTTCGAAATTTAAAGATTTACACATGTTGTGGCAATCGATTCTAGAACAGTGCCAATTTTGGTAGTGTCATACGATTACCGCGTTGTATAGAAGGAGTATAATCAACAGGTTAGTCGTGCCCTGACCGCAGGATCAATGAAATTAATTTATCTTGAAATAATTCTGTTCGCCTAATATCGACTCTTATAGTGTTGAATTTCGGACGAACAAACGTCTCGAAATTTTCTAAAATTTTATTCAAATTTGAGAAAGGCTTCTGGAAGGAAATCGAAGGTTCTGAGCTTTGAAGGGAGTTGAGACTGAACGCTGAAGGCTGAGGGCGTTCAATACAGAAACTAGAACATCAACCTATACCTACTCGCTCTAGTACACATATACACGACATAGACAACTCGGATAGTTTTGTTCCCTACACCTTTGTGGCATCACCTCTTTCACGTCAACGTAGAATCATGTAATAGGTGTAAGAATGTGAAAATGGAAAAGAAAAATAAAACAAAAAGAAAAATTCAAACGAGAATATGGATTCGGCTAATAAGCTCTGCACTTTTTTGTTCTCCCATATGGATATACCTGTTCGCAGAAATGACGGGTTCGCAATAAGGTGCGGCCCTCCCTCGCACCTTGATACAAAAACTCGATAAACTGCGATAAAAACTGCGGAACTTTGGTTCTTAGAAACGTGTTTATTCGTCGTTGACAAACACCCACGATTTTTACGTCAGATATTTGACAAACGAGGACTTCTTTTCAATTTATCTATACCATCTTCCCACTCGCAGCGGATATAATATATCAGTTGGAGAATTTTTCCTCGGTATGATAATCGGTCTTTCAAGAATTCTCGACAACAGACTATGACTCGGGGATATTTTCTATCGATTTTATCTCTGCATCGATTTTCTCTGCAGCTATGATAATATGATAAGCTGCGTATCATCATCTTTCGTACATAAAAATTTGCGGAGTAACGTATGCTTCCAACATTTACACATGCATGTACCTATATGCATACTATAAGTAAGCACAATCTTTGCGCTTGGTACACAACTAGACGTAGCCTAGTTGGGCTGCAGCATAGATACAGTTTCATTCGATCAATATTGTGAGATATGATACATACCACAAACAAACTAGCGCACATATGTGAGCTCAATTTAATTAATAGTTACGTCGCGTTTACCTAATTCTGTGCAGAAAACAACGAGAAGTGTTGTTCTTCAAAAATGACACTTACTTAGCTTTACTTATCTCCAATCCATTTAGGCTTCTGCATACACGTAACCGTCGCCATATTTATATGTCCTAATTTAATATTGAGTAAATAATGGCCTAGAATAGACTGTAAAGTGAGGAATCAGCCGTTTTCGTTCATTCTTTTACCCAAATAATATAAAAATTGATTTTTCGATTAAAACAGAATTCTCAGGCCCCCGCAAGCTCCGGGTCTCCGAGAGTTTGTTGTGCTATGCATAGAAATATACAGCAGCTGCAAAGGGGCGCAAAATCGCGGTGCGAGGGTGCAGAGGGTGTTGGCCTAGATACGACGACGGGGCCGACGACCACTGCAACCCGGTTGGCTATTGAACGAGTGAGAAACTATATACTTCGAAGCATTCGTTGCATAACGTACCTAGATATCTACTAGTACTACTTTTTCCTGTATGAAACAGGGCCTGTTTATTCCTCCGTTTTTCTATGAATTTCATAGCTTTTTTATCCCGGTACGAAATAGAAACTACCCTAATAAATTCGCCAGTTCTATAGAATGGCGGAAAAACGTTGTTTCTTCTTCGCGAATTTTTCTTCCATCAGTCAAACACCGAGGGGTTAAACTTCTGGGGTAATTTCAGCTCCAAATTTTTGACCAATTTCTTCGTTCAAATATCTTTTCAAACAAATTCCTCTGAATGAGAGGAATGAGGACATTAACTTCGAGTACCTCGTCGGTGCCGAGTATTCGGTTACGAAAAAGTGCACTGGCATAGTTGGCCGAGTTCCAAGAAAATTG
Source organism: Tenthredo livida (assembly GCA_963992785.1). Taxonomy (NCBI): domain Eukaryota; kingdom Metazoa; phylum Arthropoda; class Insecta; order Hymenoptera; family Tenthredinidae; genus Tenthredo; species Tenthredo livida. The sequence goes on from OZ023073.1 coordinate 12,451,617, forward strand.
ACAGATAGAGCGAAGATAAAATATCGTAGTGAGAGAAACTCGAAAGCTCAGGAAGTAGGAAAGAGGGTTGAGGGTTGAGGTACTACATCGAATCGAAGAACAGAACTGCGGTCGTTGCACATTGAGCCATGACACCGCAATCCAGGCCAGTGTTCCACTTTATACTTGCCTTTCGAAGCAATAAACCTGGCCTATAGTTACAGACATAGTTATATGCCTATGTGTATATACACATCTTCATATACATAGTTTGCATTTATCTATATGGCATAGAGATCTGTATAGATTAAGAGAGGTGCCATCGAGTATGACTTGACTGCATATCCTCGAAGCGTTCTGAAAGAGGAGACAAAGGGTAAAAGAGATAACGAACAAGGGATAAATCGATCTGAATGGTACTTAGAAAAGAGGAATAAATAACAGGAGGATTAAATAGCGAAAAGAATATTGTCAATAAGATATTATCACGACAGGTTTGGTGCTTTCAGTCACCCTTTGTGCTTCTAAGAGTGATGATTGAGGGAAGATAAATGAGGATTGAAATGCCTCGTCATTATTTCGAGGAGTTTGAAATCGTTTTTAAAAGGTTTAAGGTTCAAACGTCAATTCAATATGTATTAGGTACCCATGGTACTTACACATATCTGACGTTGCGTGTTTATCTACAACCGTACCTATATATGACCATATACCTTCTTCGAATCGTAGCGGAGCTTGTACAGCTATTAAACCAAGCTCAGTACCTATCTACCCACTTAACTAACTGCGGAGTATGGTCCAAGATTTCTTTACTTTTATATAGATTAGGATTTTTTACTTTTTTTTTCCGTTCTTTCTCCATTCTATTTCATTATTCATACACCCACTCAATGCCTACGTGGTTCAGAGTAAAGTGGGCGAAGATCGAAGGCGGAATTTGGAAATTGTTTTTCTACCCTTTATATAACTAAATGCCAAACCTAAAGCCAGCCTATCCAATTTATTTTTGTCAAAATTTCCTTTGAGAAAATAAGAAAATAGTACTTTAAAATTGGAGATATTTTTGAATAAATTATCGAGTCGTTTAACTTTTGGACATTCTTCATGCAACCAAAATGAGGTCCTTCCAAGATGGCCACTTCTTCGAAGACAAGAATGTCCTAGGTGCTATAAATTTCGAAATTCTTCATCGACCAGGTTTTGGTAAACGTTTAGCGCATGCATCGCGGACTTTATTCGATGTTAGATTAACATGAGAAGTGCGACAACACGGATTTATATCGCTACCTCGTGTATTAGCTACAAAATATAATGCATATGTCCGAAAGCTTGCATGCCATGCATATTACGCCTGTGTGAGGAGACACGATAGAAAGGTGGTTCACCTGAAGTGGAAAATTTCACCTCAGTGAATCGCTGTTCTACGAAACCCCTTCCCTCCCTTTTGAGAGGGTGAGTATTGAATAAACTCTTTTCTTACTCCCTAGCTGCACGCAACTGCATATTAAAGTAAGAAATGACAAGATTTCGAAAGAATATTCAACGAGTATTATCGGCATAAAAATTAACAGGGAATAATACGTCAATGTGTATAGATGAAAAAAATTGAACGAAGATTATACCATGTTTCATTTTTCATTTTTATTTATTAATTTCATGTATTGATCTGTAATGGGATCAAGTATTAGCAGCAGCCATTTCGAATCAAATAACAGATTGTCGAGCTTTGGAGTACCGAGTTTGTTAAGAACCAGAAGCCTGCAGGGTAACAGGCGGCAGGCTGCGTTATAACGACCATTTGAAGTTCAAAGTTGAAATGTTCATTTTTTTACGTTATTTTTTTCTCCCCAGCAGTTTTAATTAATTAACGCAGACTTGTGGTATAAATTGCTAAGCAAAAACTACTGCGTCCTGGATTTCCTGGTAATAAAAAATAAAAATGATAAAATCCTTAATTATCACACAAGCGTCAAATCCCTTATACAGTACCAACGTTAATTGGATATTTTCAATTAACGAATTCATACAACAGAAGTAAATCGTATAATTCGTCCATATTATACTCATTCAAAGGATTATTAATACACCGTGCAAAACGTGGCCCTAAAATATCGTCGGAATTATATTTGGCGTCTTTCCAAACACGCTGCAATATTTTCACGAATATATCGTACGCTCAGAGCCTGCAGACTGCAGCGAGTCTTCCTCATAGTAATTTTACTCTGGTCAATGCACTCCTTCCTCGAAACTAAATTACGCGATGATCTGCCAGTGTCTTAATCAATGCGTATATCTAATCCAATACATAATGTATGTAAGTTGATTATCCAAATGTCTGTTGTCCTCGACACTTGCAGTCTATCAGTAAAGCTCGTGTATTAAGATGGCTTCATTCATACCACAACGGAGTACTATATACCATAGCGTCGCGACGCCAGATGACCTTTTCTGGTAGTTTTACGGCGCGAGGGGTATCTGGGACCGGTCCACACTTCAGGAAATTTTCTGTTATGGACCGGATAAAGGATCTCGAGGTTTATTAAGGTCTGGTTAATTTTATCCATGGGTTAAGAGGTAGGTACATGGAAATTTATTACATCGCATAATTTTCAATGGCTATACTCACTCTGCCCCGTGGTAGGTATCTTCTATTCCCAAAAAGTATGCGTCGTATTGTTAGGCACAAATTTATACCCGAACAATGTTCCGTTAATACTACGTCCTCTAGCACTGCAGGGACCCGAGTTTTCAATGAGCCTTGAATGAATCAGCTTCGACTCATTGACATGAAGCGATGGAAAATAACCGATTTCAAATTTGGGGGTGAAAAGAGCGACTCAGCCTCCCTATCTTTAAACGAATCTAAACCAACCCTGGTCCATTAATCGTAATCATTTACTTTATTCTATTCGCTCGATATATACGATTATCAACGGATGCACCGCGGTGCACCTAACTCGCTAAGAAATTTCGACGTTTTGTCAGGATGCTGGTCCCGCGATAACTGAGGGTAGCGCGACAGTCTACGGGGTTTCTCGTCCGGTCGATACACCTTCATCCCCTTCCACGAGTCGGGTACCACCCCCGACACGCAGGAGAGAATCCCTGGGTACAGGACCTGGTGGGCAGTGGTGGTGTAGATATGGCGTCACATGAAATTTTACTGCAAGAAAATGAGCCGATGGTTTTTTACTTTAACCCCGAGTAAAAAATAGGGGTTTATCTTTATCTAATCATCAATTTCTCGCAGGTTTAACTCACAAGAAATTATTCTAATCACACCAAGTATTTCACAGTCGTTGTTGCTATCGGTGCAGAAAATAATTCCGTGCGACTGATTAAACCGAGTTAAGGGTTGAGCTGGAATTTTTATTATTTTGTTTACTGTTCTTAGCGTAGATCTTATCGATCACTCGACCCACGTCATTGGTGCCTATATTACTTGGAAATTTTTCCCTCGATTTACAATCGGGAAAAAATTACACTTTCACCTTTCGGATCATTTGCGAATAGGAATTACGTATTACAAATTCTCCGATGTTATATAATATAATATTACTCTATGATGTATATATTCAAACCAGGGTTAATAAAACGGGGAAGACTTCTCAGGCTTCTTTCAATATTTTCGAGAAATATACATTTTTATTTATATTATGTATTATCGTATTTTATCGCCTTCCCTCATATCGCGAACAAATATTATCATTTTTCTTATAACTTATGGGGTTGCAAAATTTAATCTAATTAAAAAAGAAACAAAAAAAAACATGCAATATCTATAAAAATCATGTGACAAAGAAATTCATTTGGTCATTCTAGGATAATATACACCCTTAAAACGTTGCATCGAATCTTATTATTATTATTATTATTATTATTTTTCTATATTCTCATATAATCCTTGAGAGAAAAGTTCGAGCGTGTGTATTTCTTAACGGTATAAAATACTGAATGAAGTTCTTCTGCAAACAGCTCACGTCCTTTTCGTTCATCCCTAGAATCACCTTCGATTTGTCGATTCGAAATCTTCGCTCAATTTTCATTCGCCACTTCGAGGGTTGGGGATGAAATTCAAGACCTCTGATTGGTCGGTGATGTATACTATAGTAGCAGGCTATTGGTGGCTATTTTTAACCCTTCAGCTTCAAGCACCCTAATGTGAAATTACGAAGCTTCGTATCTGCGGAGAAATACCTATGTGCTTCCAGAGTTCGCATATCATGGTAACATATAGAAAAGCTTCGAGATTCTAGGGGTTGTTGGTTTTGCAGATTTTTCTCACTCCGAGGGTAAGAAAGTTCGGACAAATATCTGCAGCCGCGTAATGGGAATGAACAATTTTTACTTACCGACAAAAATTTTCTTTCGAATATTTTTCGGAATATTTTTTGGAAATTTTTTTGGAATATTTTCACTTATATTTACTAGTATAAGGTGTAGGATGGATTTTTTCAAATTCTGATAGGGTTGATTTACTGTTAGTGAAAACGCTTTATTAAACTCTGAAAGTTACAATAGTTGTAGAGTTTTACATAATAGAATCACATATAGGGTTACAATACTTTATATTACCACACAGTTCAACTTTATCCAATATTATTTTATTTTTAATAGATATTATTACAATTACGTAATATAAATGAAAAATAAAAAGTAAAGAAGAAAAAGAGAGAAAAAAAGAATTTAAAAAATATAAAATAAAAATGAAATCATGTATAAAAAAAGGCTAGAAAATGACTATAATATATGGAAAATATTCTATCAATTGTTTCGGTATTAAAAAAAAAATAGAGGTAATAGTTATTCGACGTACCTATTGAACGCAACCCAGAATGAAATCGATAGAATAAAACCGAGCCGATATTTGAAAAAAGAAAAAAAGATACGTTCCGAGAGCCTACAAGATCACATTTGACAACAAATACAATTATATCATATATTGTATATTTTCATCCTATAATATTAATAATTGCATGGCTTAGGTTTAACATTAGAAGTCAGTTGTCGTAAAGTTAAAGGTATATTCACAGATGGCTGCAGTGCTTTGTGTATCATTATAGATTATTTATTTTATATAGGAAAAGTAAACGTTTTTCTTTTTCTTTTCTTTTTCTTTCTTTTCAAAAATTTTCCATCCCATTCCATATTTCTCGCGTATCCGGGACACTTTTTCCCCGATTTTGTTGCCACGAGAGATTTCGGTTCTATTGGCCCAATCCCCAATAACAAATCTAAACTCATACACCCTGATATCAACAGGTTCAGAAATTATTCAATTTGTAAAATATCTCGAGAAAAGTGTCCCGAATAAGCGGAAATATCCCATATATAGGGTAAAATCGTATATATATATATATAGTTGACGCAAATCATAGAAAAAATTAGTCCGTTTAATCGGAGGACTTCTTCTGATTTTCCGTTTTATTTTCTTTTATTTTAATTTTATTTGTTCTCAATAATTTACTTATACATTTATTTAATCGTATATTTTACTTTATTTCATTCCTTTTTTCCAATCATTTATCCATATTTATTCTAATAAGTATAACTTTAAACTCTTCGAACAAGCGAAGGTATTAGGTATTATAATATATAGTCAACTTTCCACGTGCTTGTTTTTCTTTTCATTAGTTTAAATATTATCAATATCAACTTGTTCAATTGTTTAAAACTTTATTTAATATATATGTGTTTACATATATATATGTATATACACATATATGTGTATGTATATGTTTATGTGTTTGTTTAATTGGCGTAAAAAAGCATTTTTTGTTTTTTAGTATTTTTTTTAGTTTCTTGGTTTTTTTTTCATATGTTTTTTTTTCCAGAATAATAACAGGAATAAATATATACAATACGTATGTATATGTATATGTATTTAAGCAAGTGAAAGAAAAAGCTCAGACTATATCGTATAATAATATAATATGTGTAAATATATTATTTATCAATTTAAAATTCTCAGTGTTTATAATATTTCATTTAAACATCTTACACTGCTATATATATATAGATATCTTATTACAGTATATATATATATGTATGTATGTATATATGTATATATTTATATTGTTGTAAAGTGTTTCAGTTTAGGTATATAGGAAATATTAATAAATATAAGTGGACCCCAGCGGTAGCCAAATATGCGAAACTTGCGTGTCGAGATTCAATTACTATTTTCATGTAAATATAGTATATATAGGTATAATATATACAGTGGATATGGATTTCTCATAACGAATCAAAGTCACATTTAATAACTCTAATACATAACGTTTGTGAATATTTTATCCACGCTTTCCAGTCTCTTTCTTATGTCTTGATCCTCAAAATTGTTATTTTATATGATACAACGTATGTATGTGAAGCTCAGATTTCGACAATTTATATACCACATAATATGATAATCGAGGTAATTTGATAAATAAATTGATAAATTCTTTCCTCATTATTAATAATCAACACAGTTTTTCTTTCTAATAATCAGTCACGTGTCCCCAATCAATCCAGGATCAATGGCGAAAACTATCAGTGCTGCAGCTTTGGATTTTCGTATTAAAATATAAAGTCTGCATAAAGCCAATAATAAATTATTTTTTTCTTCATATTTTCATCGTTATTTTGGCACGCAAGTTCGGCGCATAGTTGCTTTTGCATATATCGTGTAAATCGATAATTGTTAGATACATATACAATTCGAGTACCTTTTATATGTATAATAACACGTAATTTTATAATTTTATATGTAATAGCTTTTCTCGATACTCGCGATTGCTTGAAAAGATTCTGAAATTCATTCACTTATTTATTCATTTATATGTATAGTATGTATATTATATACCTATAAGAGTACAGGATGTTTCAGGCTCGTTTCAACGAACGATTCCCTCCAGAATTCCCTATATGTATGTATGTACGATCGTTTTTTCATTATCGTTGTGACCATTGATTTTCAAAAACTGTATTCTTATTTTGAGAATTTTAATCGAGTATGTAGTCAGTTCCAACGAAATTATTTTGAAGAATCAATTTTTGAATTTTATCTGCGAGGAATCATTCCTCGATCAAAATAATTCGTATATATATTATATATATATGTGTCTGAAACACCCTGTACAAAATATAATTATTTGTTTCCTTTGAGAATTAGAAAATACCATTGATATAACAGTGCGCGTGCGATACAGTGCGAATATATTATTATTATAGTATAATTAATCATTAATTATATTATATATATACTTATTCATTTCAATAATAAATATATATACAATATAGGTATATGTATTTTTACATATCATAGTGTCGAGTTGAAATCGAGATCGTGTTTATTATGTACAGTTCTTTGATAATAATAAATTTATTAGTTCTTATTTTTTGTTCCTTCGCAAAAATCGCACGTCAAAATTGATAACGCACGTGTATTTTGAAAAAATATGTTAAAGTTTGTCGCGCCCGTATTCTTAGATAAAATCAACCGGCAAAACGGATAATATAATGTGTAGAATGCAGATATATACACATGTATTTCATATGATACACATTATACATGCCTGACATATTTATTAATCAGATTTTGGTGTTTAGCACGATCGATAGATCGATAGATCGTGCTATAGTAAAATTCGAATGAATTAAGAGCGTGCAGCGAATGATCATAATTTCAATTAGAAATAATCTCATAGTCACAGATAATATAGGTTTTATTATATTAACAAGCTATCACGTGGAATTGATGATGATAGTAAAATGACAAAAATGGCAATAAAAAAATGTCTGAAAATATATAATATATAGTATATAGCGAATAATAAATGAGTATATTAATAAAAGCTAATAGTTTCACGGTATTGAACACTGAATTTAAATACATAATTACATATACTTTATACAAGTATAGGTATGTATATATAAATGATAATATTTTATCAGTATAGGTATATATATTTTAGTTGAATATCTTATAAGTATAGTCTTATTCTATACATAATATATATACATATATATATATAATATAATATATATATAAATATGTATATATATGTAATATCAAATTCTAAGCATGTAAGAAGACTGCATAAAAGTATCAGGCAAGAGATGCGAACAAATCGACTCAAATCTTGTGTGTCTAAAAATTTGAAACATCCGAAATAACGTTTGTTCGTAATCATCTCCTGTATATTGGCACACTTAATCTTACACGTCATTCGTTCCCCTAGCATTCGTAACTTAATTTTCATTTTTTTGGTCGAAAAAGTTTTACATTACGCTATACAGTATACAATATACATATAATATACTAAATGAGTGATAAATAAATTTCACACTCGCATATATATAATATATTGTTAGACATTAAATAAAGCTGACATCTTGCGCTGTTTTTTTGGTTTTTTTTCTTGGTTTTTTTGTTTTGACTTAATTACACGCGCTGATTACATCATAAGTTTTATTATTTCATAATATATATTATAGGTATATACTAGGTGTAATTGTTCATTATTCGACGTGAGACGCGTTAGAAATTCCTGTTTGATTATCTGTTTGATTTTATTTTAGATCCTTTTTTTTTTTTTTTCTTTCTCCTGACAGATTGTGCATTTTATAGATATTGTTAATTGAATATTTTCCATTATTTTCATTAACTTTAACCTATTGATTTTCAAACTTATTTCAAGACCATGTATACATATATGCGTATGTATTGTGAGTATATAGTATATATGTTTGCTTCTGGATCGCAAGAATTCTTGTAAAGATTGATATATAAAAAAAACGTTTTTAGTAAAAGGAAGATCAGTTCGATTACGAAACTGCACCATGTATTATATATATATGTGTATATATATATACCTATATGTGTAGTTTGTCGAAAAATTCATATTAGCTTGAAGCACAAGAAAAAAAAATTCTTAAAATAAATAAATAAATAAATAAATTATATCTTAATGTAATTAGAAATAAATAAAAAAATATGCCGAAGAACCGACGAGGAAAGCGAAAAAAGCTTTTAGTTTCTAATAATTATACATTTACACTATTATATTATATTCAAATAAGTATACATAAGCTACGTCCAAATAGCTATTGGTAATTAATAATTATAATATCATTGCTCACTTATATATCTTTCTCATCCGTGTTTTTATTTTTTTTTTATGTATTTCTTCTTTCTTTTGGCATTTGCGTAACAGGTATAGTCAATAATTACCATAAGGAAAACGAGTCTACTAAATATGTGGTACATAACTTCGCGAACTTTTTTCATCGACTCAATTTTAAATCAACAATATCTGCCCCCCGTTCCAGACATTTTTCCTTTTTAACAAATTTCCCTATATATCAGGTACATATATAATTTGCATTCTTTACTTTTCATGAAATATTCAACGTTCGAACTTTTACCCGGGTCAAAAGGCAAATTATTGCTATATTAGCCTTTCACGTTTATTATATGTTTGTAGAATTATATTTTCACTCGACTAATCGGCCAGAAATTTATCAATCAACAATTAATATGATATTATTGATTTTCGAGAGGCTCAAAGTACGTACCACCCTTAGTGACGTTCTTCGACTTACTTAGGCGCAGAATTAAGTAGCCATCAGAAAAATTCATACTCAACTGATTTTTCATTTTTTTTTTTTTTTCATTTTTCTTCCATCCATTTTTTCATTATACTTTTCCTAATTTTCTATTTCGGAAGATTATAGACTGAGGCAACACAAATCATCGCTTAGGCTAGGCTTTTTCTTTTTTGGGGAGGGTTCTTTAGCATTGCGTTAACGTGAAATTAATATTTTTATAATATAAATTTAGATTAGGCACATCCCCATTTTGTTTTGTTAGTTTTAGTTTTTTTTTTCTACGTTTTGATCATTTTTCTTGAAAATTCTAATTCTTTTTTTTTTTTTATTCAATCTCTCTACCTCTCTCTCTCTCTCTCTCATACCTTGCTCCTCTCGCAGGATCGATTTTGTCCGGTTATCCCGATATCTGAAAAAGCTCTGTTTTCTATTATTTTTATTTTTTTGGTTCTTTACAATAAGTTGGAGTTAAGCTTCCTCTGTATGGGAACCCTGCGAACTTCGCTTCTTCTTATGATTTCCATGGTGATGATGATGGTGGTGATGGTGCTGGTGCTCCGAGTGCATCAAGGCGTCAAGCTCTGGTGTGTTTTGATGATTTTGATTTTGGTGCCCGACGAGGAGGTCCAGAGTACCGCCTCTGGCAGGTGGATCCGTGCCAACTGGTGGTACAGGTGTCGCCATAGGCGAAATTGCTGGCAAAGGCATGCAGTGAAGAACATAACATCTGACGCCAGCCAAGGCTATGCCTGCAAAAGCGGAAAAAAGAAAAAACAATAAAAAAGTGAAAAAAATTAGAGTCGTAGGACATTTTTTTAGACTCATGTCGCTCCTGCGGCTTATAAATTTTCTTTTTTCTTCTCTTATACTTTTCGTGGCATATTACATACATGTATAGTTATATATGCGTGCCAGCTCTCTAATTCCTCGAGCTTTTTTCCCCAACCCTTAAGCTCGCCTTTTTGTCTCACTGTTTTTCAATCCGGGTCAAAGAGTCTCGAGAATTTCTGCTGCGAGCCATCGTATACGGCATATTAATTAACCGCTTTAAAAGATTACCTCAGATTTATTGTCCCTCAGTTTATACCCGTATAGGTACGTGAGTAAGGAGAGCTTATAAATCCCTCATGAATCTAGGTGTATGTGGAAGCGGTTCTCTTCGGAACATTTTGCGTATATAATAATAACAACGAAATTTGATTCTTGTGAACACTTGACTCGCATTAGAATGTGGGAAGTGGAGATGCTCGAGAGAATTCATCTGTCACTTTGTGTAATACGAGTAGACACACCCGTCAAGTGTTGTACGTGACAATTTACTGATCTTCACTGTATCGAAATTATTTTCGTCATTTTTCTCTTATTTTTTCTTTTTTCTCTAATATATATAAATATATATTTCTGATTTTCTTCCCTCTGGGGATTTGGAATCCCTCATTTCTCACCCAGTAAAAGAAGAGCTGCCCCGGCTACGAGAAGAACAAGTCTGTGATCCGTTGTGGTTGCCCCAGGTGCCAGTTGGACCAAACCAACAACCAGAACGACAGCTCCCAGTAAAAGACAAACAACAACGGCGTGAAGACCAGATATCTGGAAATCGTGAATGGTCTTGAATGCGGAATAAATATTGACGCATAAACATGTTTGATCGATAAATTTATTTCAATATTTGTTGTAATATTTTCTTGATAAATTTGAAAGACCCACCTTTCCACATAGGTATAACTCTGGCATTGGATCTAGGTGACTATTGGGTCCATGAGGGCTTGGGGTAGGCGGCGATCCTGGGGGTGGTGGCATCCATTGACCACCCAGATACAGCTGGCTTGGACGTTTTAGTCTTTTTTCTTGTCTTCGTCGCTCGTGGCGAACAGCCACTGCTGGCATAGCCCCGATCATTCTACAAAAAGAGATTGAGGGGTATGTTTCGGGTCTCGCAAAGAGCGCAAGGAAATATATGAAGAACTAGAAAATCAACCCGTGCAGCAATAAATTTTACGAGCATTCCTCGATATTTCTGCACAGTCATCTCCTTCGTACTATAAGCGTGAATTATATGCAGAATTGAAGAGCTGCCCCTTTCCAACCCCTCTTATAAGAAGACGAATGGCCTAAAGGGCTGCAGAGTGATCTACGATCAGTTAAATAAAGAAATGATGAATCAAGTTGAACCTCTCGATTTAATTTTCTCGAGTGGAAGTTCGCCTGCTCATTCCCGCCGCCCGCAGCCCTAGCCGGGCAGCTGTTGCGAAAAATTTGCGTAACATGAAATCCAGCAACTCTTGCGGATTAAATTTCTTTGCGAAAACTCGCGAGCCTCTCACCTCAAGAATTCTGGGAATATAAAATCAGGCAGAATTCAATATATTATCATAGAATTGAGGTGGGGAGTGATGTGCTTGCGGCTGAATAGGATTTTAATGACAAAAAGTAAGATTCTGGAGTGAAAAAGACACCCAATGGAATGGACGAATCAGATTTTACTTAGAATCTATAAACCCCTTGTTACTACCTTGTCGAGCCCATAACAACCCGGATTTTCCACGGGGGTTAGTGAACCACGGGGCGCTTTGAACTTTCGTGACCTCAGTTGACCCGGAGGATCGATACGTCACTTTGCTACCCGGCATCCCCCAGCTGCAGTGGAAATCGAGGACCAAATAGATGTACCTGATTCTAAATCCCTTTCAAAAATTATGCTTTTCGGATTTGGTAGATAAGAATGGGGGGTTTATTGAGCGGAACAATAGATTTCTTATTGGGGGATGAACCGCGTTTTTTATTTTCAAATCGAGTGGAACGTCGTCGAACATATCCTCAAGGATCTTAACGGGTTTATCGATCAGTCTTTAACCCAGAAAAATATAACTATCAAGTATAAGCCCGGCTTTAATCAGGGGTTAAATTTTAAGTGGGACGATGCAATAGCGGCTGAAGTAATTTCATTGCGTCTCAAGCTTGACGATTCGAAGTTGTATACGTCCGCGTAGGCTACTCTGCAGAATCAGTTGACCATCCGATAATGAACTCACGTCTTCTCGGATACAAATACCTATATATACAATGTGCAAAGACATGATATACCTCGATATAAGTATATGCATTCGCCACAAAAGTTTATATTGCTTATATTATCAAGCAAGTTAAATCCAGCTGCCGAACGTTTTACCTACTTTCGACTTTCTGCCGTCTATAATTCGCCCTGACATATCCCGGTGGTTTTTAGGAAAGGTGAAACAGCCCTAAAAATTTTTTTCATCTTCGGATTATGTCCGCGAAGTTCACCCGCAACTTACGGAGCGGATGATCGATACTGAACTATATACAACGAGAGTCTTAAAAGCGGTAAAAGCTGCGGTTCTAATGGGCGAGCTGAGAAGCTGGCGACCTACAACCTTTGCGAAAAATATATAAGGGAGGACATTTTAATCTGCGGATTAAAAACAGCCGAATATTCTAACTTCGTTTCCATGTAATTTCACTTCTTTAAGATGTAATTCAATTTGTTTTATCGTCCGTTAGCCAAGTGACGTAATATTAGTACTTGGAAACGGCCCGGTGACTCATCCGTGATTACCGGGCAACCGGATATTCCGAAGTTTCAAATTAGCGTTGAAAATTCGCCAGTTCTAAGAACCGTGGAAGATTTATGTATACGCAGAATATCACAGCTGACTATAGTATTCGAAGTTCGAACTGAGGCTAAAACCGTCCGTTATTTAGGAAAAATTTTTAGTTTCTATGTAATAGAAATAGAGAAGCGGTGGATTACAAATTCCAATAGGAATAGTTTACTCCTATGAATTCGAGCCAATGCCATCGAAGACGATTTCAAATTTAAACAAACTCTACTACATGTTAGAATGTTTTGCGTTCCATGGTCCAGAATGTTTACACCATACGGTCTGTGTTTACTAAGTTTTAATAACAACGAATCTAAGCCAGTTTCTCAATCGTATATAGGTATATATTTAGGTATATAGGTATATACCAGTTGTAAGATCCGCATCGCCTCAAGCAGATACAGAAATTGGCTCTGGTTTTCGAAGAGGTCGCGTCTCATCTCCTCGGAATTAATGGTTTAACCCCGTAAACATCAATTATCAACCAATTGGTATGATATTTAACGGCAAATCCCGTTGCTTGTAATTAACCCGAAATATAGGACGGACCTAATTACTTAGGCTTGGCATAAGGGAAGGGTGCAAACCCTACGCTATAAGTATGACTAACAACTGAAACTCTTGGAACATTAATTCTCCTCTGTTACTTTAATTTTTAAAAGTACTAGGTAGTAGTACTGTATATAGGTATATAACGTTGCTGAACAGAACGGTCAGCTTTATTCTCTGATTTAATGAATACACGCCCTTGTCCCTTTCCTTGCTGCTTTTTTTTTCTTTTCAATTTTATTCATTTTTTTTTCTTGTTATATAAAAGGACAAAAAAAAAATGGTTAATTAACTCGTCTTCTAGATTTTTTTCTCAACCCGAAAATATACCGGCGATAAAATAAGACAGAATTATCGTCCCGGACGGGCTTGTTCCCTGTCTCTCTGGGGGAATGATTTACTCGTCAAACCTACGGCTGGTGCAGGAGGAACTAATGACCGAGTAAACCATTATCAAGTGATTAGGTCTCGCGGGAAAATGATAGCGAAGAAAGTACGTCGAAGTGGTATATGAGGATTGGATTTTTCGTTATTTCTTTTTCTTTCTTTTTTTACACAACGTTCGGGAAATCCCGAAGAGCGACGCAATATTTTTGGTCAAATAAATAAATGAATTCAAGGGTTGCCTCAGGGCTTATAATTCAGTCGCCATCGAAAAGCCGAAAACTTTGTCTTTAAACTTATTTCAACGATCTAACGAGTTAACTCCTCTTACCGTACCCAACAAAGTACGAAAATCCAACCCTTATGTAACGAATTCTGACAAATTCTGATCCCCAACGAATGATGGAATTCTACCGTAAAAATGACTTTGGCTGTGAAAATAAATCGAAATTTTCGTCATTATACACGCGAGTATCAGAAAACTCATTCGGCACAATAAAACAGTACGAATAACGGAGTCTGAGCTGCGGTGTTGTATTAGAATTCGACGAGAATCTCTATCGACCAGTTTGTCTCCACAGTAATATAACCGAAAGCCAATCTCTCGAGTGAGTACAGGATCCTGTGAAGCTTTTATAAAGCTAAAAGAAAAGCGTCGACGGCATCTCGCGATCAGCTCAAAGTATCAGACACAAAGAGTACAGCCACCGTGGGTCGTTTACGAGGAAAACAGTTCTAGTGAAAAAGTTTGGGCATACGGATCGTCGAAATAAAATATAAGTTTGATAATTATTCATAAGCATTGAAAGTCAAAAGTATCTAAATATACGAATGTGTATGTATAATTTATAGGTATATATAGTAAACTTTGTCGGGAATCAGATTTGCTACTGCCACTCGCGACTTTTAATGCAGTTAAGGTACTCGATCATGATATCACCCTGATGTTGTCATGATCTGTACAGCTAAGCACTCCGCAGAAACTCGAGTGGAACTTGGATTTCATACATCTATATACACCTGTACTTGTGAACTTGTTACCAAGTTATACCATAGCTAATTCATCGCGTAGTCGAATGAGTTGGAAAGGAGCTTTCAGCCTCTATTGCAATTTGCGTTCGAGGCTATCCGAGACTCAGAAATGCGTTTGAAATGATAATGGAGTAATTTCTGTTCGCCAAATGGCATTCTTGAAAATTCTATCCCGTTTAAATGCCCCTATTTTTAATCTGTGTATCCATTTATTTATTTATTCTAGTGTTTGATCAGCTAATGGATTTCCTTATTCACTTTTTTTGCGAAACCGTGAGATGAAACGCGCAAATATAGGCACAGCAGGATTTTAAAAGTACAAAATAGTGTCACAGGGGTGAAAATCGACGGGACACCACCCCATCGCACGTCCTGTCCAGTCGTGAAGCTTAGACGTTGCGACGTCTCAAAGGTGAAACCCGATAGGTATGTATGTACATACACTCACTTTACACCAGACCCCTTCACCCAGTTAATGCATTTTTTTCGTTTTCTTTCTCCGCAAAAAGGAAAACGCGATACCACCTTCTGGAAAAAAGATTTCTCTTTCGGAATAAAAAAGATACAAAAATTATATAAATACATATACGCGGGTATAACGATTTCAAGTGGCATCCATATAGCGTAGTCGATTTTATTTTGGCTTTTACCTGGCAACGACTACCAACCCATATCGCCCCTTGCTGGCAGATAGATGGATAAAAATTATGGTTTATTTGTGGTTTCAACCTGCTAGAATTTCGCAGGGGCATATTTTTCGGAATCTTCACACCGATCGCTCGCCCTCGAGAATCATCTGGTAAAAACGGCGACACATCATTTTTGTACACGTATTTTGTACATGTATATTATGCTAAGGTAAATTTAGGTATGGTTTGAAATTTTCCCCCGAAATGATCGAGAGTAACAGTAATAAATTATTATTGCGTTTTGATTATTTTATAAATTCTGTTTTAATTGGCTCATCAATAATTCCTGAATACATTTCCTGCACAGGTTGTTGTTATTCGTTCTCAATTAATTGTCAGCTTTCGTTAAAAATAATCGATTTGACTTGCCACCTTTGGCTGGCTAAAAGTCTGGCAATTAGATGGTTAACGTAGTTAGGTCAGAAGGGTGTGGCTGGGCAATGTTTAACTAAATTATACCGAGCGTATTCCCGCGAGGACACGACATTTCCCGTTGATAAAGTTTAGGCAACCAATGATAAAACTTGATGTAAAAAGCGAGAGCGAGTGGATGAAAAAAAAATATATATATTAAAAGAGACAAAAAATGGCAAAAATTCATGTCTTTTGATCGAAAAAAGTGCGTAGGAGTAGATTTTCGTTAGGATAATCATAAGAAGTGTGCAGGGTGTGGACGTGGGTATAAAGTATCGAACAAGTATAAGAGCGTTTCGTAAAGTTTTATTCTCGAAAAATTCGTGCGTCAAATGTATATAAGTGGTAGAGAAATGGCATAAGAAAGCTTAACAATAAGTCAGTAATTATGATAATATAATATTATATATATATTATATATATAAAGAAATAATTATAAATATATACATAGATGTAGGTATATTTATTTATTCATAATTATTTCCATTACTTGAATTTATGTATAGGTATTATTAACATAACTTTTTACGTCTTTAAGATATTTATTAAGTTATCTAGTATAATTTTAGTTTATTTTTTGTCCATCTATATAATAATATTATATAGAATAACTTCGCGAGAGGGTTATAATAATTAATTAATTTTATGTTTAATCGTTAATTGAATTATTTATTCAAATATTTAGTACACGTATCTTGTTAGTCAGAAGATATACATATATACTATATGTCGCGATAAAATTTAAGGGGGAATTTCTATTTTCAATAATACTTGGCTCCTTTATTTATTCGATTTCGAAATTCAAGTTCAAATTCAAATTCAAATTCAAATTCAAATTCAAATTCAGATTTTTCCAATTCTCTAGCCAAAAAGCTAATAATTCGCAAAATTATACACCGTACAAAAATTTATTACAGACTTTTCAACGAATAAGCGTTATCGTTAGATATACTATTCAAAGATTTATTTTATTTAAATCGAAGCTTTTTCGTAATTAACTATAGTATATAATATACCTATATATAGATACTTTAAGGATCTAGAGTATTGATATAAACTTCAAATGCCGAAAGCTTCTTACAGCGCCTAGCATATTTGCGTTCTCAACATGTTTCGTTACTTTTATTTCATTCATTTTTTGATCCATTTTTTTGTTTTTTTTTAAATCAATTTCTCGCTTATCCTTCATCCCATTTACCAGAATGTATGTATAATAGATTAAATATAATGTATATATATCATATTGTATAGTTTGTGGTCGGAGAGATAGTGTATAATAACATTTTTGACAATATAAGTTATAAGTAATAGATTCGTAAAAATGATTAAATTGATTTATATTATATAGGTGTAATTTGTATGTGGTTCGTGCGCGGCAATTGCAATATAAGTTCAAGCATTTATTTTATAATTTTTCATGGAAAAAGAACATAATTGAGCGTACCCATATAAAAGGCACTTAATATTTATAATGACAAAACATTAATATATTTATTAAGTTATTGCATAAATAACCTGCGAAATATTTATAAATGCAGAATAATGGAATGTCAAGAAATAATTATATATACTATGTATATACTATACCTATATGTTGTAATGAATGAGCAATTTCGACTAACTAAGATATCATGCGTGATTAAACCATAACCATACATATACCATATTCTATGAGTAGTACATATATTTTTCTTATATAATATCATTTTTGTGTTTTATTTTTATTTTCATTTATTTATTTATTTTTTTGCTTTGTTTTTTTTTTTTTGTTTTTTTTCGAGTCAAAATTCAAAAGGTATTAATATATAGAATAAGTACGTACATATTTAAAGATTTTTTTGAGTTTTTTTTCATTTTTTTATTCTTTTTTTTTTTGTTTCATTTTTGGTGTGAGTCAATTTTTGGATCACAGAATTGTAGCGCCCGAGCATGGCAATTTGGAAATTCTCAAAAACGCTTAATGGAAAAATAGCTGATATCGAATTATATAAGTACATCTGTATTTTAATCCCGGAAGTGATGGTCCTTTGATATGATAAGTTTCGAAATACGAAGACATTTAGTAAAGATTTTTCTTTCCCTTTTTATCTATTCTTCAAATTATACAATAATTGTGAGAATGTTATTTTCAAGTTTTAAGTTCAAAGACATGAGATCGTAAATTCGAATTTTATGGAATAAAAATTTCCAAAACATTTATGGGTGGGTATAATAAGTATGTAGTGAGTTTTCATTATTTGCATATACATAATAATTATACGTTTCGTGAGTTATATATGTGATAGCAGCGTTTTTGAAAACTTCATATTATATTCTATATAGCTAGCTTTTTTAATTCTATTGTATATTTTATACACATATATATTAGGGTGGTCCTCAGGTTGATCATTTCCGAATTTCAATGCTCCCACGGGCCAGTATGTCTCGAAATATATAAAAATAATGCCACCTCAAACCCAGGGTTCCTATCTCAATTCTAACTACCTCCCCAAAGCCTCCGAATTTTTCCATTTCGATAAAACACGATTTCTCACATTTTGCGGTTAATTTTTTTTCTTCCTGTTGGAGTATAGCTCCGAAAAATCTCAAACTTGGTACACTTCTCACCTGTAGTGGTGAGTATTTCATGAAAATTCAACAGATTTTCAACGATATATTTTTCGAAGCTACATAACATATACCAAAAATCATTTCTTATCTACAAATTGTGATGGATAAAATGTTGTCGTTAAAAATCTGTAAATTATTCACGGATACCTAACTACTACGGGTAAGAAGTGTGTGGAGTTTCAGAACATTCGAAGCGGTGATACGATAGGAAGTGAAAATTAACCCCGAAGTACTAAAAATCGTGGATTACCTAAATAGGAAAGTTCGAAGGGTTTGGGGTAGTAATTAGAATTGAGATAGGAACCTGGGGTTTTGACCACATTTTTTTGTATATATTTGGAAACGCTCTGACCCATGAGAGCATCGGAATTCGAATATGACCGAATCGAAGACCACCCCAATATGTATATTAACTATATAAGACGTTATATAAAATTAAGTACAATATACAAGTATATAGGTACAGACTTTAGCTTAATATCTAGCAATTTGATATCAATTACTCAACTATATTACTATGGCTGTTTAAACTTGAAATTAGCTATTATAATACCCACGAGGGTGAGTGACAATATTATGCAAAGTGAAATATACACTGTGCAATAATCAATCAGTGATTTAAGTAAGCTTGGCTATACGTCAGAAAATAATAACACCATGATAATATAGACACGGGTAAAAAAAAAGTACGGAAATTTTTTATGTACGCAAATTATGATTTCCTGGATCTCTGATTAGAATATTATTTACCAGTGCGGTAATTATACTGATATTCAAAATTCGCAAACCCTTGCCAATCAAACACGTATTATATAATATATATGTATGCGCTTCAGAATTTACACAAATCATAGAATTGCGAAATTGAAGCTGATGATTATCAATGCTTTTCAAGTAGGTAAACTGATGACAGGTACTGATTTCATTTGAATCAATGAAATACGTAGGTAGTTAAAAGTTTGAGGTAGAGAAGTGAATTGAAATTTTTTTTTTTTTTTCTTTTTCTTATATCCGATTTTACAACGGTCGGTATATGACAGCAGACAGCGAGATTATCGTTCTATTTCATGGTAATATATTCTTCGAATTTTGACGACTGACTTTGATTTGTGAATCCTTCTTCAAGGGCAATGAGTAATAGCTTGATTTGGCAAT
This sequence comes from Tenthredo livida, assembly GCA_963992785.1. Taxonomy (NCBI): domain Eukaryota; kingdom Metazoa; phylum Arthropoda; class Insecta; order Hymenoptera; family Tenthredinidae; genus Tenthredo; species Tenthredo livida. The sequence continues at coordinate 12,471,646 of OZ023073.1, forward strand.
GTGTCTAATTCCTTAACGAGCTAATTATGCAATCATCCAGATTTTGAAGATGAAAGATACGGCTTTACAAGTATAAAATCCATTATAGAATCAGCCTAATCGTGTTCTGTCATCTGCACCCACCCCATCCCATCCCACCCCGCCCTCTGCCTTTTGGCAAACTTTATACATTTCCATTTTTAATTTATTTATATCCTCAGATTACTTACTTTGGTCCTTATATTATGTAGCTGAATTAATCTTAATCCACTCTACTCAATTCTCTCAATTCTCATCCCATTTATTTCCCATTTATGTATATATACCTATATACTTCTCTTTGAACATCAGGCTGAACGCATTACCCATACCTGGTTCCTATACGATTCGCATATCTACACGTATGTGATACCCATACTAACTCCCGTTTCATCATCGACGTTTCGAAAGTTCATTTGCAATATCCACCCTCCTCTGTGCTTGACGAAGACATAAAATATATACCTATATATAGCTCATACGTAGTATACGTATGAAAATTAATTTTTACGAAATGGAATGAACATTTTTTTTGCATGAAAAAGAAAATAGGAAAAGGAATGTTTGTATTGGACGTGAATTCGTAGGTACATGTATGTACTTAAATTCCATATGTAGTACATTCGTACAAAAAACATATATGAATATATTATGCATCGAGAATCGAGAATCCAGAGTATTTTGCAAATAAAACTCGACTAGATTGAAAATAAATAGTAAAAGAAAAAATTTCGTTTAAGGTGTAGCAGTCCCCCTATAGAAACGTAATAACTTACGGTTCAAAAATTTAGGCTGGCCATCGCCATCTTTTAGAATATTACCTCGACCAAGATATTTTATTTCGGTTTACATCGACGACTAGAAGAATCGAAATTCAGGGTCAAGGAACCGGAATACCCATTCCATAATTCGTTAAAATTATTAAAGGGGTAAAAGCGTATGTAACTGTCTCAGTTTAAATATATATCTGATAAAAGCTCCTGCATTGGACGAAAAACTTAGTCGTATAATGTACACGTAGTTATATGAAAAGCTCGTTCAAAAACAGGTTCTCGAAATCCTGGACCGCGTATCAGTATAATCGTCTAAATAACTCGACCGTCAGTGATTATATAATCGGTTGCTTTCGTTGAGAAAATTTATTTCATTTTTCTTCTTTTATCGCTGTTATTTTCTTTATTTCTAAATTTTTTTTGGTTTTTTTTTTTGGTTTTTTTTTTTACCTCAAGTAAAACGATACGCGGTAATTCAATACAACACAATTCAATTCAATTCAATCGCTGCGATACGTAACATCGATTGTACGACACCTACATAATATACATATTACATGTATAATTATTGTATAGGTACAAAGTGAGACACAATAAGATGAAAAAATTCGTACGACAACGACGAGGACGAGATTAAATCTATTCCCCCCCTTGCCCGCCCCCTGCCCCGTGCCCCGAATATTTATACCGTTTAATAATGTATAATTCTCATAGAGAAACGTTTAAACATGAATTTATTTAAATCCTAGAAACGTGAACGTAAAGAGGCCTATGAGCTTGGGGATGATTTCCATTCAAATTATAATAATTTGGATTGGTCTGTATCAGCTCTCGAGTTTCGCTCGGTGTTCCTGGACTGAGACTGGCAGTGGTCGAAGTTTCAATTCTGTCACTAGCGAATTCCTCCTCGGTGATTTGCTCCAAAAGATGGGCTGGCTGGATCTGAACATCCCCCCCGGTGCTAACCGGAGGTGGTGAATAAGCTGGCGGTGGACTCCTGGGCGGTGATCCAAGGTTCGGTTCTTCTTCCACTGATAAAGTCCCAGATGAAACCATGGCTTTCATTTGTTTTGCACGTCTGGCATGTCTGGTGGTCAAACCACCGGTTTCAACGTCTCTTTCAAGCCGATGACCGGACCTTGAACGGGTCAGTTGTCTCTGTACGTATTCCTCGAGATCGTCCTCCTCCTTTTTCGCTATTATCTTGTTCAGTACTATTAGGAAAATCCCCATTACACCTGCGAATATACCCGTGGCAACAAGCTCGTTCCACCATCCCCCCGACGCCTTCGTTCCCCAGCTTGCAAAATCACCTGGTAGGAGACCACTGGCTAATAAAAAACCACCTAAAACCAGGAATACCACGCCGATGTGAAGCATCCCGATCGAGGTTACCACTTTTGAATCGAGGACCCCTTCACCGGCTGCCCGGTGCACGTGGGGCGCATGATGGTGACGCGGATGATGGTCCAGGGAGCCTGTTGATGCTCTTGGTGACGTCAAACCGCTTTCACCACTCTGCGCGCTGTAACGACGCTCGCGTGCGCGACGCTGCTCGTCCCGACGCTTGCGCTGACGTTTGATAGCCAGCGCCGAGTGCAAGCCCACCGCGTGCATCCTGCAACACCGGAGAAACATACCGTCAATTGATTTGTTCTTTTTTTTCTCTTCTTTCTTGCTTTCTTTTTCTCAATCTTGAATTTCGGATTTTGAACTTTGAATTATCATTTTTCTTTGTACTTCAGTTTATAAATTGATTTTTATGCATCATATCGATACAGAGCAGAATCGAAGTTACAGGATGCACGCTGCAGGTCTCGCAGTTATAGATAAATTCTTAATTAAAGCCTTTGTTAGATTTGTGTTTGTGTGTGTATATCTATACCTACGTATGTATGGTATTTGTGTAGGTGCTGTTACAGTGTTCTATAGAACCTGCATCCAACGCCGAAGCTTTCATTAAGGGTTGCATTTAATTCCGGTACTATTGGCTAAGCGATAAACTCTGTACGTAGACTTGTGCATTATAGTACCGCAGCTGTGAACCACAGCGAGTGGAATACACACATGGACTGCTGATTGGCAATTAATTACTGCTCAGTTTAGTTCTAACTGGTTTTCTCCTCTTTTCTGGTATCGGGTCTTGGATCGTTGGGTGAGAATAAGGTGATATTGAGAAACGAATAGAGGGAGAGGCGTTCCTCAAGAATTTCTTAAAATTACATATGATCATAGTTTTCTGTATATTATATTCAAATTCGATCGGAAAAAATACGACCTCGTATCACAATACCTCGTCTTCAGATATTTCGACTCATTATATTCGTGTCAAAAATGACAAACGAGGTTTAGACCCTTACAGGGTCGACCAACGATGAGAATGAATCGCTCGTGATAAGTACGAATTTTGATCAACTTCCGGTCTAGATATCCGATCGGACCTTGAAGGATTTATCCTTTCATCTTCGGTGCGATCATTTTGCAGATTCTAATACCCGCGCGAATCTAAGCGTGTAATATTATATAATACTGAAGAAATCGTCGAAGGAAGATCGTAGAATGCATAAAATATCAAACATAGATATATCTGTACCTCTGGTATTCAGGTTTTTATTTCACCGACCGATTTTCGAACACGCATTTGATCCTACATCAAACGATTTTTCGGTGTATAAAGTTTCAAATAAATGAGCTGGAGTTCATGGAAGTATATGTAGTCGCCATTGGAGTGGAAAAGCTTTTAAATTTCTCTGGCAAAAGACATCGCGCAGATAACAACTTAAATTGAGATAATCGACGCGTTGGTAGGTTTTATCAACGTTTGATGGCATCTGATGTAGGGAAACGAGCGGCTTTTTGGTATCACGGAAAATAATGTGCTGATGAATTTACTATGTGAATAGTTAGTATATGAAAAGCACCTTTTTGCAGTAGAAATTACCACAATTCCAGTATTTTATGCTTCAGAGAAAATTGCCTTCAATGTGTGAATGAGTAAATGTTACCACCATCGTGTTGTCATTTCTACTGCAAAAAAGTGCTCTTCATTCACCAACCATTCACATAGTAAATTCAAAAGCACATTATTTTCCGTGATAGCTACCCAATTTTCATATAGATGGTTATAATAATTTAGCCTTTAAAAATGAAATAACGGATAGGATATAAAAATGAAAAAATGACAGAAATGAAACCTGCTTTGAAAAAATATGTGTATATGAGGAAGTTTAGAAAGCGACTTGGCGTGAACTGTTTAAATACTGTATAAACTAAAGAGGGACTAGTTTTAAACGCATCTAGCATGCGATCTGGAAGTAAATACTGTTTCTATTTATAAGATCAAGCGGCTACGTAAGTCACAAAATTACAGTTGAACGACATATCTATCTAACTACCCCTTGCAAGCGCTTTGCGTGCCCTGTCATTTTCACGCAAGGTGTAATCTCGGATATAGGTATACGAAGCTTTTTTCTAGTTATTATTAGTCGAGAATATAAAACACTATAGCAGAATATGAATAAATAGATGCATTTCGCAAACTTCTCGCATTAAGGAAAATGATAAAATTTACAAGTAGCTACAGACTGCGAACTTATGTTGCGAAGTTTCAGTAATAGACTGCAAGTTCAAAAATATATACCTACGTCTCTGAAATAGAGTCGGAAATAGAAGTTTTGTGTGTTTCATCCCTTTGACCGGAATGGACGAGGCGTTTTTAATTTTATTTAATATTGTAAGGGTTTGAACATTTCGGTGAAGTATTCTGTTGCAGGCTGTATGAATAATCCGCCATTCCGGTCCAGAATGACGTAAAAGAATTGAAAATTAATACCTACATTTGAGTGAATTACAGCTTTGCGTAGTAGGTAATAAGGCTCAAGCTTGGTAAATAGAGTTTTGAAATTTGGATTAAATTTACCCTGCAAGATATATATTCTTTAGAGTAGGATACCCAAAGTTTGACAAATAGTAAGCTGCGGGCGTGCTTGGCAATTAATTTGCATGTAAATATCTATATAATGGTTAAGTAAATCATCGTATAGTAAACGAGAAACTAATTCCTCTGATGTTTGATCGCGTGGCAAGGGTCTGTTACAGTGAAAATCAAAAGCTTAAATTCCGTGTCAAATGATTTCATCTATTGATATACGAGTGAGATTTTTCCTGGCGAGTGCAGTTTGAAAACTAAAAGAAATCCGGATGTATGAAGTGGGGTACTATCTACTTGACGGGGGAGCATCATAAATTTCCTCAGCACTCTGACTCCGTAGAAAAAGAATAAAGTGAAGAAGCAAAATAAGAGGAATAAGAAGAAAACAAACCAAAGAAAAAAAAAATGTGGGAATTTTTTCCATCCCTGAACGACGCCCCAAGTTATTTGGACAATTCGACTATTAAATTCTTTATCTCACTCAGAGAGAAATACCCCTCTTCGCTTATATTTCCAAGCGATATTTTACCCAGCTGCCAAATAACTGGAGCTAACAAGCCTGAACTGACAATGATAAGTAAAATATCAAAACGTCGTATTGTATAAACTTAAGTTAATGACAAAAGGGCGAAGCTTACATGTCGACAAAATTTAATTATTATTGAAAGAAAAGAAAAGAAAAATTGCCAAGCTTTCAGCCATCTTTCTCATACAGGTACCTACTACATTCTACATTCTACAAGGTATAATCGCCGATCGCATTATGTTCGACCCTTATTCAAAGCCTGCGATAAATTTTCGGTATATAGCTTTGATCCATTGCCTTACTTTTCAGAGGGAGTAAAGGTACGAACAAGGGGTTCTTGGATTGCAAAAATGTACAGCTATACATCGAAGTCGTGTATATTAGGCAAAGTGCGTAGATGTATGGCGGCCTTAACCAAAGAGGAATACATACACAGTCATGTAAAGCCGTGTTCAAGTACTCAAGCTGTTCAGATATCTGAAGCGAAAAAGAAACTCGAAAAAGTGAATGAATTTGTTCCCTGAATAAAATTTGAAACCCAACTAACGTTTTTCGTACCAAAGATGGCCGCCCATTTTTTTTATGAACGATGAGCGAGTCCGCGACTATACTTGAACTCGAGTGAACTTCCGCTTCAAGTGTACTTATAAACTTACCCAACCCTATACCAAGAACAGAAGGCGACTCTTGTTCTGGTATATAACCGTAACTAAAACGAGCTAAACGCGTCTAAGACGTAAACATTACGGCAAACTAGCTTCAGCTATATATACATATGTGTATACAGTATATGTATGTAGATACGTAAGTTGTCGTCGTAATCTGTCCACCGGAAACTGCTCTGAACCGATTTCTCTCAGTCTCGTTGTAGTTTAATTTTATTTTATTTTTTCCAATTTTTGATTCTCCATGTGTGTCTAGAAACTATATTCGAGGACTATACAGTCATAGCGTGTCAACTATTTGACCGTGCTTTCATTGGCTTTAATGGAACCTAAATATGAGCTACGTAACATGCAGCGATCTATAATGTATATTTATTGAAATTTAATTGCTGAATAATATAGCATGGCGTACAGCATAGTCCGGATATGATGATATTTAACGAAACGAGTGATTCTTATTATTTGCCAATTTATATACCTGAATTTTGTTTGGCCTGCACGTCGGAGCCCCGGTGCGATATTAAAGTCAGCAATAGTTGCTATTAATAAATTGTGACGTGGATAAAGTAGCCAACGAACGATTTGCGATTTGGTTGAACTCCGCTGACGTTTACGGTTCGCGATAAACCCGCACGAAATCGTTCATACCTTTCCTTGTTTCTTATCTAATCTTAACTTCCGAGCGTAACCCGCATCCGAAACTTTTTTCTTTTCTAAAAAGATACCGCCACTCAAAGATCCAAATTACTGATACCTATAGTCTATATCTATACCCACGTACCATGCAATAAGCAGTTGGACGCTTTCGCGAGATCATATTCACTCCCCATTGTCAGCTGCTTTCAGAATTCCATGTGTCAAATTTCTACTCATTAGCAGCTTGATCAATTAAAATGATATGTTAAGTATACATAGATCGGGGAAGCTACCATTATACTCAATTATTGGCTCTACGCCGTACCTATACTCATCATCGAAGGAACCTACACCCCCATTAGTGGTAACTTTGAATTGAAATTTATAATCATATAGACAGCAACTACGACATGTAGGTACCCATTATTTTCAGTACCTATACCTAGCTGTTAATTATCATGTGATTATTTAGGTGCCATGACTTCGCGAATAATGGGGAAGGAAATAAAATTTTACTGTAGCCTAGGCCCTAGGGCATTAATTATGTTAGCACGGCGAATACTAACCACAATATTATTACTATTATCAATTTTTGTTATTCTGGATGCTTTTGATGCCCTGCAGTGGTTGTATGGTATTACGAACCAGGAGAGGGATTATTAGACCTTTGTCACATAGATAAAGCTTATACTTATAAACGTATATATATTATATATATATATATGTATAGCTCGGTATGTAATATTGCGGTTAGTCTGTAATATGACGCGGAAAATGTAGGCCATGGCGTGGTTTGAACGCGAGAGTTTCTCTCAGATAAGATGAATATCTTTCACAACCCTCATTGTGCTCACCCTTCGACGTTGGATAGTTGTTCATTTGCCGAACTCCTGGTGGAAGTAAACTCGGCCAGGCTAACAAACCTTGTTTTAGAAATATCAGTTCATTTCTCATTGTCTTAGTTCAGCAGAGTTCAAATTTTTGCCACATATACCTATATACCTACGTATATGGAAATGCATACGTTTCCGGTAAAACCATCAGTCGCGAAATTCGCTTTTTATAATACGTTTGCGAAGTTCTATTCAAAGTGTAACATGTATAACCGTGCTTTGATCACCTCGAATATACCGTCGATATTTTCAGAAATATATGGTACAGAGTATTCCCCGAAGTAGATGAAAGTTTTTTCTTTCCAACAGTTTAGAAAAATTTCTTCCAATATTTTTCTATCAGCTCTGATTGCTCGCTGTTTTTCTTAGAGATGTGTTCCAACACTTTGGCAAATTGTGCGATCTACGATGTACTTTTGCTACGTCTTGTGATTCTGTGCAGGTATAATCAAAGCAGTGGAAGAAACTTTGAGCAATATTATTATTGAGGAAAATCGAACCGATTACAGATCTCCGATCAAATTTTTAATATCATAATTCTGATAAAAAAATCTTTTGTTTTATTTTCCATATATTGTTTGCCATTCGAAATGCTGAGTTAGCAGCAGCGTGTTCCACTTAAAAACGAGCTGCAGCCACAGCAAAACTCAAGTTTCCTAAAGGGCAGCATCAGGGTGCGTAGATTCGATCCAATTTCAATTTTGCGCCGAGTTTAAATCGCTAAGTTCCATTAACTTAGATTCAATTTTCTAGATACACTTCTAATAAGTTGTTGACAAAAAAGAAAAAGAAAAAATTGAATTGTAGGTAATATCAGGCTTTTATTAACTGTCATCAGATTAATGAGAGGTGCTAATCCAACGCGCTACACACGTTAAAAACGATGAAATCTATGCACACATTCCGGTGTAGGTATTTTATTCAGCGAATGATGGAGCTCGCGAAATCGCGTTTAAGTTACAATATTAAATTTGCATCAGTTCCCATTAGCCCTGATTAACTTTTATGATACGTGCTCTTTCGAGGTGGGTATAAAAAAAAAAGGAGAAAAAAATGATGAAAACGTAAAACTGCCCTACATGTTTGAAGTGATAATGCTATCGGGCTACGAATTCACGGTAGGTACTTTAATCAGTTCTCAAAACGTACGATACTTACTTATAGTTACTTACTTACGCACTTACTCAGTTATTCACTTTACTACGGCAGCGATAGTGCAGAGTATTGAAATACATCATCATCGAAGAGAAACGAGCGGAAATATAACTAAATTGAAGGGAAAGGAATTCGCGAGCCTCGACGACGCCATCAACAGACTGGAACGGCGCCTCTGAAGAGTTTATACGACATCGTGGCACGTCGTACTCTTGGTCAACGGGGCTCGTTTCGAAGCAATTAACGAAATTGAATTAAGCTTTGCCAAGATTGAAACGAGCATCAAAAGCTGGCTCCCGTTTTACCCATTTTTTAGGGTGAGAAATTTTCTAGATATGGGAACAAAAAAGGGTAAAAGCCTCGGTCCAAAGGAACAGAATTAATTAGCGACAAGAGAATCGCAGACCCGAGTAGGTCGCAGCTCGGAATATAAAAAAAAAAAGTGTCAACTACCCTCAGGCCCGAAATCACAGTGTCCTGATTTTTCGACGAATTTCTGAAATCATCCCCCTGTTATAGTAATTTGTTTGCCAAAATTAACCACCAATGAAATATCTGGTACGAAAAATTGATTAAAGACGAAAGTAAATATTTGTTATTAATCGTCAGCCGTTTTGTTGCTCGAAATAATTTTACGATCGGGGGAAAACTTGATTTCCTCTTCATCCCTGCTGCAGGACGACGGAATAACGTAGAAACCATACCCGTAGTACCAAAGGGTCAAGCGATAAAACGATAACCCGCAATCAGAAGACAGATTGACCCCTCTTCTCGTTACGCGATTTCCTTCGTTCAAACTAAACTGACCAAATAACCAACATAATATCAAAAGCCATAAAATTCTTCGAACGAATCCCCGCTTATAGATATAGTCGCCAATTTTCGTTACGCGATTTCCCAATTGGCGCCAGTCATTGAGCATTCCTCGCAATTCTATAATCCCGAAGAAATCTTATCATAATCTATATGTAACGAGCTCTCTGACTTGTTCATTTTTTTTTTTTTTCTTTATTTTCTTTCTTTTATTTTCCTACTTTTTTTCTTCACTCAGGTAAACGGGCATGTGATATAAGCAGGAATACAATACTTAGGTCACAGGACACGATCCCCTACCTTTACCACTCTTACTAATACCAGAAAAACCAGTAGACAACCACCACCACCACAGCGAACAACCAGCATGACGGCCAAAGGCACGACCACCAGCCTTGGTGGATCAATACATGCGGCCAACCCTGTCTACAGCCGGTATTCTACACGGTGTATCTAGCTATGAGGGTAGAGCTAGTGTATATAGGTATATAGGAAAAAGTCTATGGGGTAAAATTTTATTCAGTGATAATTTTTCATTTTATTTATGGTGGGTAGAGGCTGGAGGCTTGAATTACGTGGTAATAAGGGTAATAAGTTAGAAAATTTCTTCGAAGAAAAAGGATTTCCTTGAAAAGCTTTCACGTACCTACATGGGTACACAGCTAGCTACAGGTATGGGATATGTATGAGAACACGAGGCTACATCGCCTAACAAAAGGAGATGTATACGTATAGAGTTATATTAGGACGGTAAATTTTCTGGGATTTTGAGGCAACAGGCACCTGTCCGTTGAGTGTAGGGTCAGGACTGTTGTGCTTGTTGAAAAGGTAATCTCGACAATTTTCCGGCGCTGCTAACTGAGCGATTGTTAATTAACCAAGATCAACAACTATATATGCATCCGTTCCATACATGAGTACCCAGGCACCTATGGTCCAGGTTTAGACTCAATTTTTGAATACCCTATTACGAAACCGTTTATCCCACGCTTCTTCGGGTCAATGATTTTCACTGAACAACATTTTACCTATCGTCTAAAGGAAATCTGTCTACTCATGCTTTAACAAACGCAATTATTAATCACGATGAAACGTGAAACGACGATATTCGCATAATGCGATTACATTTTGGGCTTGTCATAATCACCGATTGTTTCAATTCAGCATTAGAAACTCGACAAGTAGAATTATTCAACGATATATATAGATCGTTTGGCATCAGAGAATAATAATTCCTATTGCAACTACACGCGCAATGATCGGAAACAACTTGCTAATGCACAGCTCCACATATCATTAGCATATGCGAATGCGAATGTTTATCGGCAAATTTTGGATAGTGAATTGAAAAAAAAAAATTTCAAAATAAGAACTACGCAGAAAGATATACGTATGCTCGGTGAAAATGAGGAGAATGCGGGCATTCGATACGGATGTTGATTGGATAAGTTAGAGTACGAACTGAATTTGACAGGAGCTAACGACGCTAATTAAATTTCAGTACCTATATACTACTGAATACAAATAATTCAGTGAATTCTTTTTTTTCACGCAACAAAATTAATGCCGACCAGTATAGGAGCTCGCGCTGAACGTGGACATAAAGGAGAATGATCTGTATCTGACAGCAGTAGGTATGCCCTGCTGATAGCTGCCGCTCAAATTTTTTAATCGATCCACATGTCGTGTTGAAACTGACGAGTGTATATTATTATCGTTTCGTTTTATCCTAGAATAATGCGAAAGGATGAGGGGTGTAGAATCTCGGGTATTCGAGGTGTTTTCAAATACCGAAGAACTTTATTTCCAAGGTTTGATCCTTGCGTGGGATCCTTTTTTCGCCTTCGACACGTCCTGTCGTTTTACAACTACTCCGTAGATCGAGCCGCGGTTAGTCTGGTTTCTCGATTTGAAAAAAGGGATGGAAAAAATAAAGAAAAAAAAAACTACGAGTGAAAATTTCATTCGAGATTACTTCCGGCCTTCCGATCGACGAAGCAGGGGTTTCTGATCCAAACGAATTGACTTGACGTTTTTTCTTTCCAGAAGTGTGAATCCCATCATTGAAGGTCGTAAAATTGTAGGACGGATTCACCCCTGCGTATCCGCGGGAATCATGTAACAACTTAAAATTACATTTTATGAGGTTTTTTTGTGACTCGCGTTTTGGCCCATAGCTTCGAACTCCAATAATCAAAGAACGCGTAAAATTTATCTGAAAAATATAAACGGCGTGTAAAAAAAGCATTGTGAAAATTCTAACTGTTCTGGATCTTTATCATCCCTGAACAGTGAGTTCACCCTTCCGGTTCTAAAGCTGCGGGTTATCGCCATAGCTTCGTTCACTCTTTTACGTGTTTCTATATCTCTACGACTCTACCCGTACTTCTACAACCGTTGAATCTCTTCTATCTACTTTCGTGACCCCCCCCCCCCCCCCCCCCCCCAGGGGGAAGGAAACTACCCTCCCATGAGAAGAGAATATATGACGCGAAAAATCAGACGAGTTTTCACGTCCTTTCAGACGCTTGCCTCCGCAGTATTTTCAATTGTTAAATTCAACCTTTAGTTATAGACGGCCTTAATAATATAGAGATTTAGGTAGATTTTATCGCCGTATTCAATTCGCACGATATACCTACCCACAATAAATATATCACACGAAATTAATATTTGAATCTGGCTACCAGTGCGGCGATAATAAAGAAGATTACGATTTTTTTTTTTTTTTTTTTCTTCTTTCACACGTAACGAAATGAATCACACAGTTCATAGACGGAACAGAGAAAGGGTTCAGAAGTAATAGTAATCAAAAAAGAGAAAATGAGAACTGGAAAAACAAGAAGAAGGAATTAATTCGAGGCACAAAGGGAGGCGGGAGAAGCAAGAATACAAATCAGCATGACTGCCCCCGATCAAAGCAAATGTATAATATTGAATTCTGATCTCCGTTCCATCAAACAAACGATGAAAAAAAATGGGAGAATCATTCCGGTTTGAAAGTTCAAATAAATTGATGGAATCTATACCGGATGTATTATTTTTGCGAAATAACTGTCGATACAGGTCAAGCCACATGATCCGAGACACAATTTTGTGTAGAAAAATCTGCGGAAGAGACGGGGAACTAGTGCATTATACTCTTTTTTTCGAAAATATACGTTTTCTGATAAAGAAAACAACGTTTTTCTGTCTTTTTATTTATTCATGGCAGAATGAATTCGAAATCTATAGCTATGGAATGGCTGAAGGCGAACCATTAAGTTATAAAATAAATCTGTACATGTATTGATGTGATGTGGGAAGGTCTGTACCGCGAGGTATGTGCTGCGTATACAATATCATCAATTTTTACCGGCAAGTATAACGAAAGGAAAATATGTGGCTGAAAGTTTAGTCGAAATTGTGGTAATAATCGATTGATTTGGAAGTTAGCTAAGGTTTAGCGGGATCGCTGTCAAAATATTTTACGGTCTTGTGATTTATTTACGTTCTAAACACCCCCGCTCACAGAGAGAACAGGGCGGAGTATTGTTTCGTATTGAACTGAACAACAACGCGTTAATTTGTTTTGGGTTTTAGGCAACCGGCCAAAATTTACGTCTCTAGAATTTCTAAACAAATAAATTATACGACTGACTGATTCTTCATTGAAACTTTCTCGCTTCTCGCTGGTTATAGAGTGAAGGGATAGGTATAATGGAAAAGAGAACAGAAGAAAAATCACCAGTATCAACAGTTATTCTCTATGTATTTCGAATCCTATTTACATTGAATTAAAAGAAGAAGAAAAAGAATCTAGAGATAAAATACGAGGTCTAATTGCCGCCGGTGAATGAAAAGCAAATATAGTCTTAGACGTTGAAGAATCTGACCTTATTTCCACTGGAACCAAACGAGCTCGAAAAGTTCCGAACCCTCAAATAAACGCTCCGAAATTTCTAGTATAAATCCGATTTCCGGTATGTAAGGCCGAATAAATTCGGGGCTTACTCGCTACCCTTTAAGCACCGTGGATGTGTCATTCGTTCGTATCGAATGCCATTCGACAAGGGTTTAGTCCGTTAAACGTCACGGTTCGGTTCAGTGATTGGTCGACTGAAGGAAATGGTTCAAAAGTTATTCGCTACCACCAGATTCGAGAAGGATGAGGAAAAGTGCTCGAGAAAAGTAAGAGGAGCTGGTTTCCTGGTCCTAAAACTAATTCGATCCTAGTACCAACGGGTATCCTCATTTTTCTCTTCTCAAATAACCGTTTCACGTACTAGATGAGTGCCACTTTTCATCGAAGATATCATGCCTGTGGATGGATGGGACAGTGCGTTTCGATACCAGTGCGAAAGTGTTGATTCCCGCACAAGTGTGAAGTTTTCGAGGGTGAAAATCACTCGAGCCGAAAATCATCTTTCGCACGTGTATCGGACTTTGTTTTTTAACACAGCGTGCGTTAACTTGAATTGTATGCACCCATGGCGTGAGCAAAATCGAACTTTACGCACAGCGTGCTGAAAAATCTATGTCATTCAACCATTTGGGTGTGTAGGTGTCCAAACGCACTACCACTCGTAACTTGTTTATTTATTTATGTATTTGTTCATTTATTTATTCATTTATGTAAATTTATGTACCGACTCTTATAGCGGGGTGTTCAACAGTCTGTAAAACTCGTCGAGGAACACGTAGCAGACGATAAAAGTGGAAGAAGGCAATGATGTATAGCCCGCGATAATATGGAATGAAAATTGAAGAACAGCGACAGTTGAATAAATTGAAAAATAAGTAGCTAAATGAAGATTCCGTCGATCAAGTCAAGATTTTTATAAGCTAAGAAGTTTATCCACGGTGTCCCTGGACCTGCGCTTCTTTCGTTTTTCAAATAAGTAAAAGTATCTTTGATGGGTACCAACTCGAGTCACCTGCGTCCCGGATGAAGCAGCTCTTCGCTTTCCCTAGGTTTATAGTACCTGTATAAATTCTCCTTATGTCTCATCTCTTCAGGTGTTATATTATTCCCTTACCTTCCGGAAGCACTAGCGCGCTTTTAACGGAATATAACTTCCTACGTGAACCATAAATATATTTCCATCCTCGAACCATACGACATTTTTTTTCCGGGACATGAAAATTTTATTCAACAAAACATTCTTCATGTCTTTTATAATTATTCGCTTTCATTTTTGCACCATTCACACTTTTTAATTAATTGAATGAATTCAAAACTATCATAGGCGCACTGACTACCTAATTGCCTTATACAGCGGCCATGAAGGGGCAATTGGAACCCGTTTGTCTTTATAAATAATGAATTGTAATTTTGCTGCTATGTGTGGAAATCATGAATATTTAAACTGTACATTTTTGGACCAGGACCAAACCGCGTTTTGGTCGTTCTACCTTTGCCCGTAAATTTAGCCAAAAATACTCGTACCTACCTCTTCACCTCCTTATTTTGTTTCAGACTCTCTCTGCTCGTTTCTAATTTTATTAGTCAACTTATAATCGTCAGATTATTTTTCATTTAATTTCTCAATAAATACGAGTGGCTTTAAGTTACGAGAAATATCGATAAATACTTTAACCTTTGGCTGTGCGTCGCGTCGTGACAGTGATAAAAGTGATAAACTCTGTAGAAAAGTGATCAAAAGGGGAGGAAAGCCAAATGACAAATTACCAAGTGTTTTAACGATCGCAAACGCCGAGCTTATACTGTCCTTCACGCTGATCCTGGGACAAGGGCAAGAATTTTATTTAATAGATACGCAGATTATACCAGAAATCCTAAGTTCAATTAAAAAAACCCTCGGCTTATGTGTCCTAGAATCCCGGCTTCTGACAGTTTCCAAATATGTGGAGAAAAAAAAATTACCCTTAACGTTATAGGGAATCTTTTTGGCCGTTTTCAAAATGGAAATATTCAAATTTCTGGTGTATTTATTAAGGGCAATATTCACGCCCTATATCGGAATATTTATAAATATACGAACAATTATGCATATAGTACCTATATATATACATACCGTGATTAAACCTATAGCACATCTTTCGGAGGTATATGCTATACCTTTGATAAAACCTCGTATATATCCTTGAATATCATCTACATCAATTAATTATTTATTAATGAACCGTTTAATATTCATTAGTTTGCCAAATTGGAAATGCGACAACTTTCGTTAACGTGATCACGTCTGTCATAGCCAAAAATTATACTATGGGATATTCTAGGCATTGAGAATTATCGAGATATACCTATATACACATGTACATATATATATATTTTTTTTGTATTCACTCAAAATTTGTTTTTCTAACAACGAAATTGCTCTATGAAACGAGTGATCGTTACTTTTTTCCTACAAGCAAACACCTTCTGTACACAATATGTTATAACAGTTTAGTTAGATTATTTTCTGTAGCTTTGAAGTAAATAGAGAGGCAGAAAAATGGTTTGAACAAATTTTGTAAAGATTGTGCAAAGTGGTTATACTCAGTATACCTATACGACAAGTTATTATAAAGTTGCGCGAAGCAACAGGTTCAATTCATGCTAATTGTTAATACTAATTGATCGACGTAGATCAATCGTGAAATTACTATTTAAATTAATCCTGCGATTGAACCCATATAATCTGTCCTATATGTAATATATACAATTTCCCTACCTATAGCTGTTGACAAATATCGCACAAAGACATCTTATAATTAATCGTAATGTGCAAACTGCTCGGTGAGATCGATACCATCTTTGTTTATCCTTAACTAACTCGTGTAATTTAGTCATGTGTTCACGTTTTCACCGCTATAATAATTTCTGTTTTTTTTTTCATCTTTTAATAAGCTTGTGTAGCTGACCACGTGAACATTTGTCTTATGTTACATTTGCGATGTGGCTGGAATCTTGTCCAGCGGTAAAAAACGACCCCCAGCGAATTTTTCTCTCCGTATAACTTCGTCGATCTAATGACTCGAGTAAATTGCAATCGCCGGTCATTAGCAGGACAAATTCCTTTCAGTTCTTGAAAAGGAAACTTCAAAGATATCAGATTATCCCAAACACTAATCGTGGCACTTAATTTGTGCCCGGAAAATTCCGCCAAATGTTTTCTCCGTTTCAAGTCTGACTTCGGAAGTTCGAAAATATTGTTCCAATTTGTTTCAGTGTCGAAGGCTTAGCGTGTGGAAAAAGAAAAAAAAATATAGAAGAAGAAGAAGAAGAAGAAGAAGAAGGAAAAGGAAAAGGATGGAACTGACAAACAAATTACGTTTGGTCACAAACTACTCCGAAACCGTGTGCGTATAGAAAAAATAAGATGAAAGAGAACACAAACGTGGTTTATACAGAAAGCGTGAAAACGCACGATCGTTACTTTGAAATGACATCAACTGACGTGAGTTAGCGCAGGTCACGCTCGCAAATACGAGCTTTGACCCACTCCTAACTCGATCCGTTACTAAATTGGTCAATAAAATTTAGTGACTAGTATGGTGCATGCGTTATTAATTTTATGAAATAGATTAGAAAAGCAAGAAAAACATGTTCGTTTCTAATCCCGGTAGTCCTCACTCCTCGGTACTCCCACAGCTAGCTGGGTTACAACGATTTCAGGCTAACAATAAATGTGATTACAAAGGTAAGTTAGTTCGAAATTTCATTTTTTTTTAATTTTTTGTCATATCCAGAGCAAGGAATACAAAATTACTTTGATACCCGCGTTTAACTTAGGTACAAACTTTACTAATTCGTATGTTATTATATACTTAAAGTTTTCTCTTGGTAACAGATGCCTACGATAGCTCGTTACTCAGGGTTATAGGTATACAGGTACATAGCTGCCTGATGAGATATACCAGCTCTTGTTAAACAAATAAATATTTCACGTCCTAGGGTACCTATACCCTCTCTAAATTTAATAATATACAAAAATATAGGTACCTATATACTGTTATAGGAAAGAGATGAACAATCCTATGAGTCAGATTCGCATCGTGAACAAACATGGGAAATTGAATATTCCCGCAGCGATTTAATGTAAGACGTAGTAGAAAAATCTTTGATACGACGCAAACCAAGTTGAAAATTTCGACGAAATAAATAGAATTTTTTTTTCCTTTTTTCTACTCAATCTCTACCCCTTTCCAAACCAAATTCATGCATCTTCTTTACTCCGGAATTGGTAGCTTCAAATTTTACGGTAGCTAAACTCGCTTTGAACCATGCTATGATTTCGGGCGAATAAAACTCGTGTAATTTTTGTACAAAGATAAATGAATAAATAAATAAATAAATAAGAAAGTGAGTAAGAAAAGCACACGGCAGCTTAAAGTCATTAATTTTTTCATTTGTATTCCTAAGCCCAGACGCTAAAAGAGTTTTAACGTTAGTTTGAAAATCTTATTCCTCAGCTTCAAAGGCTCTAAGAAAAATATTCAGGTGTCTGATCTTAAAGGCCTCGGGTATATCTGGACAAGGTATATAGCCGCGGTTTACGCAAGATCAAAGTAAATCTTGAACTGATTCATAATATACCCCAGTTCTGATCAGTCGACCACTAAAATTCTGGTCAATTTAATCAGCCGGAAATTTTACCTTGGCAAGAAGTCAATTCATCGATATATTGCCTATAGACCAGACCGTAAGTAGATACATTTTTTCGTGCTTTTTTATGTCGCTTAAATTCAGACTCATTAGGTACTGTTCAGCTATTACAGGCTAATGCGTGGGAAAGTGGATGATGAAATTCTGGAATTAATTGAGAGGGCTTGTTTCTGTTTGACTTTCGATATAGGTGTTATACAGGCACTTGAAAGTCTGATATCCGAAATTGACGTGCTTCTAGAAACGTATAAAGGTGAAAATTTGAGAAATTAAAGCTTTAATCTGCAATAAAAATAGGTCTATCGGCCGCGACGTATTGAGTCGCAGCTTATATAGTTGTTCAAAAATTTTGTTAAAACCTCGCATGATAGTTATCAGCAGATTCGAGTAACATGAAAATACACTTCATCGTCTAATGACGTCACGTAGAATCTAACCCGCGAACTTTCGTATCTGTGACTTGTTGTTTTCTTCTTCTTTTTGTTTCTTTTTCTTTTTTTTTCTTTCTCTTTTTCTTTTTTGGTTATTTCCTGCAGTTTGGCGGTTCGCCAAAATCCATGATATTATGCAGAGATGCGATATAGAGCCACGCCAATACCCACCCCAAAGAATTCCGTACCTATATAATGCGTGGTATGTACTACGTCTACCGATCTTCCGTCGAATCTGATCTCGAAGAAAAACAGAATAAAACTATCTTTAATCAATGCTGAGGAATAATAATTACCATTCTACAGTTGATGCAATCAAGAGAGATTCTAAGGAGCGAGTAAAGCTCTGTGAGCTATTTAATATGCACTGTTTACTGAGCTTATACTATATACCTACTTCAGTTGAATGAGGATTAAATACGTGAAGTTGATTTTCAAGATTGTTTATGTAAATGTGAGTAAAGCTCTATAGAAACGCATTGTCAATTTGTCTGTAAACTAAAATTTCAAGAAAATATTATGCGACCGGGTTACAGAGTCTGAGTTAAGAGAATAGTTATCGATCACGTCGTTATCTTGGTAGGTATACGAAATAATTCATCCCTTGGCATAAGGAAAGTCGGAAATTCACTTTTCCCAAACGTCTGTTTCCCATCTGAAAATTTCATTATCTGCGATCCAAACACGCCGGGTTTCGAAACTAGGTATTAAACAACTGCCCGTTTCCGTCGGATTCATCAGACCATTGGAATCAAAGGGGTGAGTAACCGTGTCGACAAACGATCCCGTCGTTGAAATTTTCCGATTTTTATTATATTGATTGAGAAAATTTCCATTGCGGCGAATGATCATTGAACAAAACATATTCGGATTATCTTTACACTCGCTGCAGATTCGCTATACGTCTGCATGTTATCGTATGCGCGCAGATATTTCTTGACTATAATATCCGCAAAATTCTTCCGGCAAGCACTGCAGACCCTTAAACTGCATCTACTGCAGATTGTACATATTTCATACATCATTGATGATTAATCATTTTACCCAAATTTAGGGAAAGACGCATTGAACTGTAGAGATGTAGGTACAGCAGCTTTTGCGACGTAACAGCTATCTGCGGGAGGTCACCGGTGTCTATTGATTGAACATCCGAATTTTTTTTTAAATACTTATATTAATTCTTACCTGATTTAAGTCTGGCTTTATCGTTGTTAACACTAAACGAAAGCTGCGTATAGCACCCTCTTCAAGCCATGGGATTTTTCGTAACGACCCCCAATTCACTCGGTGTAAGTACCTCAGGTTTGCAGATCACTCGACACACGATATTATACACACACTGGGGTTACAACAAAAATCATCCCTTGTATTATAGCGGTCGAGCTTTTTCACATTTTAACGCTTGCGGCACGCCCCGGGTTTATACGAAAGGGCAAAGGCTCCTGCAGCTTGCGGCGATAAACGGGCGGCGAGGACGCGCGTTAATCCCCTTCGGAAGCTCACAGACGAATACACCGGTACGGACGACCTGAGCTTCAGACGCGCCTTTCAAACTTACGCGCAAGCTCGAGTTTAAGGGGCTTCCGCGTGGGATTCCACCTACGATTTTACTCCGTACTTATCATGTACCTATGGAAGTTACATCGGCTACGTAGGTATATACGTAAGCCATAAACCGCGATGCCATTTTCACATTTGCACATTTTTCTTTATTTTTATTTTCTGCCTTTGTGTTTCGCTAAGTACCATTTGCTTTTTCCCCATAAAGAGTCATATGAAATCATCAAAGTTTACTATTCGCGATGCTGCAATCCTTATAGCTGTCTCCAAATCTATCATAACTCTATAATTTTATTCATATTATTCTAGCTGCCTGTATCATTGCTAGTTATATTCTCAGCTTCCTCTTAACGCTTTCGAAGCTCGAATTTATTGACTTCTAACAACGTAGACCACCACGGAGAGGCGGTGGGTCTCACTTCATTTTTGAATGTCAGTAAGATACGTGACGACGTCATCAATTGACGGTGCAATATCATTGTCTAAAAATAATTAATTATTATAGTTTATCAGGTCACAAGGTCATCATTCAAACATTGACGTATTGCACGAATCAGGATGTCGAATGAAACTGCACACCCATTCGATTTCAATTATCGATAACTGTGTTCTCTATAATCTTTACATCGCTAATGATGTCCGAAGAATGGGACCTCGCATGAAGCTGCAGAAAAATCTTCCGGAAAGAGAAAAGGAGTTTTCAGTATCAGCTATTAGCAGCCGGTAATATACCTGCAATGGAAAGCTCTGAATTGATCATGTCGACTCCAAACGGCTGCCACTAAAATCTGATTCTCTCAATACTCACAGTCAATTCTGAACAATTTTTTTTTGTTTTCCATGGCAATGTTCACCACCTACCTTTTCAGTTTCTCATACGG
Source organism: Tenthredo livida (assembly GCA_963992785.1). Taxonomy (NCBI): domain Eukaryota; kingdom Metazoa; phylum Arthropoda; class Insecta; order Hymenoptera; family Tenthredinidae; genus Tenthredo; species Tenthredo livida. The sequence continues at coordinate 12,492,524 of OZ023073.1, forward strand.
TACTTTTACGTTAATAAAGGATGGGGTGACTGATTATTCCTGAGAAATAAATTTTTCTGTAGTACCTACCTAGTCGCCTGAAAGATATAGTTTATTGAATATTTCATGTATCATTTAATCATCGCTATTTAGGTATTCACGAGTCTTAGGATTGCCAACAGCCATCACAGCTATGGTCTTCGTATTGATGACACTCATAAGTAATGTGAATGATCGATTACATGAACTATAAATCGTAAGGTATACACTAGGTTGAATATAGAATCACAAGATTGATTCAGATGATTCGTGCAAGAGATCTTGGATTTCACTTAGCGAACGTCCTTTTGTTTCGGGAACAAAATAGAATATAAAAATGGTACCAACTATACTGCAGACTCCAAAGGTGTAAAACGCCGCGTGAATATCGTAAGCATCAGTTATGATTTGATAGAATTTTGTGACGCAGACTCCAGATGCACACAGATATACCGCGCCAATGGTGATTGCTGGAGCCTTAATTCCGCAGGGAAAAATTTCTGAAGATATTGCCATTGGTACGGTTCCTATTCCAATTGAAAAGCTGATTAAATATCCAATCACCGCTACTGCTGGAAGCCACGAGACTGACGTGACATCCACCCCGTTGGCTCGTAGTTGAAAGTACAAAGCTTCACCTGTAATACAAGACAGACGATTGAAAGCGGTGCCTCGGTCTCTCTCTGAAATCGAGTTCACTCATTAATTGTAATTAATTCATACAGTCTGTAGATTTTAATTTACTTGCCGAATAAAAAGACTGCACAGAGTGACATAGACGTGAGAAGCAATGGTCTTCTTCCTACTTTGTCAGCTATGAAGATTACCAATACGGCAGTTACAAATTGAACGACTCCCGTTATAATAACGGAGACACTAGAACTGATTCCAGAATCAACTTCGTCGAAGATTATGGTGGTGTAAGCCAAAATTGCTGAAGTACCAGACAGTTGCTGACAACTCAGCAGTCCAATAAGAATGCCCAGTGCCTGAACACAAGAGAAAAAATATGTAATAAGTTTTTTTTTTTCAAATTTGTACAGATTACAGCGACCCACCTTTCGATTACCCTTCACTCTGATCAGATCCAGTAATGTTCCTCTGTTGTCGTGGCTTAGTGCCACGTTACTCTGAATCTTCTGTAGTTCGTCAATGACATCAGGTGTACCCCTCAGCCACGTGAGACTCCTTTTGATTTTGTATGGAGTATCTCTCATAGCATAATAGTAAGGGGACTCGGGCACCCAAACAAAGGTCATGACATACAAAATTGGAATAACAGCTCCTACTGCCGCGAGGGTAACCCTGTCAACCCAGGGACCAATTGAGTATGGTATCACGTAGCCCGCGTTCAGCATTGTGGTTATCAGGATTCCACAACCTCCACGTACTCTGTCCTCAGCAATCTCACCTACGTACATGGGGATACCAGTGAGAATGGTCCCGATGCTGATGCCGGCGATGAACCTACATACGAAAAGTACGTTCCGTTATTTACTGGCAGTACTATTAATGGTATTGGATTGTTTTAATCTTATGAAATACCTCGAACAATGAATCAGATAATTATTGTTCATATTATAATTATAAGGGGGTATACGGAAAAAAAGTATGAGCTGAAAATGCAGTTTCCACGAAATCTCCACAAACTATAGAGGACATCTATGAGTAAGAACATCCAAGCCAATTCGCAGAAAGAAATAGTACTTTTCGATACTAGTGCGAAAGTCTTGATTCTCGGACGAGTGTGAAGTTTTTCGCCCGAGCGAAGCGAGGGTGACAATCACACGAGGCGAGAATCATCTTTCGCACGTGTATCGAACTTCATTTTTCAACACAGCGCGCGTCAAGATGAATTTTATGCAAAATCGAACTTTGCGCACGCCGTGTGGAAAAAAATTATAAATCTCATGCAGCAACGCTTTCACTTGGACAGCTTGACCGCACTGATAAGATAACGATTCGCAACGAGACGAATCAGACTGAAATGCCCATTTCAGTTACAGAATCCACTAGTTATAACGTTTCTTTCTGTTTTTCTCGCGAGGTAAATCTATCGATGAGTAAGAAATTCAATTAAAATTACTAACCGTGCTAGGTAAAACCACCAGTAACTTTGCGCAAAAGCAATCAGTAGACACGCGACGAATTGGGGAACTGACATGACAAGTAGTGTGGTTTTTCTTCCCCATTTGTCAACCAGAGGAATACCAAGAATCGCACCGAAAACGCTACCGATTAGTACAAAACTAGCAATCCAAGATCCCTGATCCGATGTTATCACAATATCAGAGTCTGCAGCCTGCAACTTTGCCAATGACGGAGATGTCCAGCCAAAGTGATATCCGTTGCTGACAAGAATTAGCGAGGCTGTAGACACATTAGAAAAAAATATTAAATACTGTACCAGTTTTTACAGCTACCTATACTCTCCTCTCAAAATGATGGAGAAATGTCCGCGATGCAAGTAGATACGAAGAGCTTATAGTGATACCTTGACTCTTTCATCGAACGTTGTACCAATAATTTGTTATAAAATGAGGAATAATTTAATTTCACCTGATACAGCTGCCGATATTTGCGGGGAGAGCTTTGATTTCAACATCATTGCTATTGCTTCGTAAAGGATCGATCAATTTGGTACGATTGAACCGCTACAGGTATCTTGATTGGCCCGTATTGTGGCAGGCCAGAATCGAGATTCAGCTTACCAGAGATAACGTTCACTATATAAAAATGAAGAATTCGTAATTCCTGGGTAAACAGAACAATGTCTAAAATAATTATCATTTATAAAATGATATCAATAGGTAATATATCACTTCGTCTTTTCAATTAAAAATTAAGGTGCTAATCGTCGAGTAGCTAATCTTTTGTCAGAAGTGGTCCAGTCTTAGTTTTTTTTTTTTTTTCGTGAAATTTATCCTCAGATATAGTAAAAAAATTAAATAAATGAGAGATTTGCGACAGAAATGGTCGCGCCTTACCTTCTTCTTGGAGTTCGGTAGACTGATATATTTCCAATTGCATATTGATACGGTTGTTCCTCGCAATCAAAATTTATCTTTAGATTAATATTCATATCAATGTCAACGGAAGGTCACTATCTTGCTCAATAAAATGGCTCAAAACTTCCCATTATACAACAAGGCACCAGTCGATGCAACGCTACATTTTTGGACATGTCGGTTGCTGCATCAGGAAAACTAACTCTCTACAGTATTCTAATAAATCTATCCGGCATGGGCATTGGGTATAAATCGAATTTAGTGGCAATTTTCAACGACAGCAATTCGAAAATACGGAGATCCAGACGATTGAGCCTTTCATTGCTGCACTGGACAGCTGATCATTTACAGATATGGTTTAGCGGATTGCCTATCTTGATTAACGCTGATCAACTGCAGTATATTGCGTAGATAACAGTGAAGAAAGGATTGCTAATACACAGATACCTGCATGAATTTCGAAACACGTCATAAAATTCAGGTTGTATCGTGATATCTGCTATTGGGTAGACAATGATATGTGCTTATATAGATCTACTTTTCACTTTTTACTTCGTCGTTTTACAGCGAAAGTGAGAGCCTTACCTTATCGGCAATATGAGAGCTGTCCAATTTGCAAAATTTATTTAGATAAAAATGACGGTTATAGCTCAGTACAATTGAGTAAAACTTGATATATGGTGATATGCACGATAGTAGATACAGTAACAAAGAGGATCAAGGTAGCCGGGATTAGCGATATATTATATGAAGACACTATTCTGTATTCTGCAACAATCCACTGTTGAAAAACTGCCAATGCACTGGTTTTGGCAACGGTGTTATGTATTGTGAAAAAATGAGAAATGAGCATAACTTCCAGGCAAAATTGTTTTTAGAGTCGCGATCTCAAGTAGGTGGCTATGTGTTCTGAAATAACATCGAAAATTTGTATCAAAAAGGTATGGACCAAAAACCATCCCTAACAGTAATTAAATATCTACCACCACTCCTAGCAATGGTGATACGCCCAATAATGCACTTTCATTGATTTTCAGTTCAGTAAATATTTTCGAAAACACGCATGAAAAATTTTGAGCAAGAATATCCGAATGGAAAACTACCCCTAACAGTAACGAAACATCGAAAACCACCTCTAGAAATGGTGATACTCGTGAATAAGGGGTACTCATCAAGGCAGATTCACCATGAACCAACTTTGTCGAACGCTCCAAAAAAAAACTCAGCTGTTAAAGGGTTCACGTCACTGATTGCAATCCAGTGATATAGATATATCAGTTGGCAATTCGTGCGCAGCCGACGTGCCATTAAGATTCTATTTAGCTGATAAAACCGGGAGCAAATAACGCTCAAGAAAAAACATCGCACAGCGATAGTCTTGAAATTGTTGCATCTTGAGCGCGTTATCAATGGACGGAACCAAAATAAAAAATCCAAAAAAAAAAAACCAAAAATTGTGTTAAGTCAAAATCAGAGTTTTTTTTTAGGAACACAGTTATGAACAGCACCTAATCGATGTGACCAACAAAGCTTATGCCCACGCAGTGCTTCCTCGGGCGTCGGGACAGAACGGGAAACTTTTATTTTAAATCGAGCTTTCAATGTTCTCGAAGACCTTTGATCCTGAGTCATGGTACTTTAGACGCTACTTTTTTCGTAGGCTTTTCGCGGCATCCATCATTCATTGTGCGGACACGGAACAGATATAACACTCGCGGCTGTTTGTAGTAATCGTATTTATAACTATACAAAAATATTCACTGTGTTACATCAATTGTTATTATTTGTTCTTCATTCAACAACGAAGATGGGACACATCACACTGTCGCTTTTTGCTGCAATTTGCTTTGCGAATGCGGCGTATGGTGGGTGAAACAAAAATAACTAGAATTATTTCATACTCGAAACTTATTTTTTATTTCACACTCGAATCAAATAGATCCCCGCCACAGTTGCAGGGCTTAAGAAACTCTGAAGACATCAGACAACGATTTATCGATCAGTAATATACATTAATCTTGTTATTTATGGAATATGTTCCTGTTCGAGATATCGGGAAACGAAAAGAAACGCGGAAACATGTATTCAGTTTATTGACATTTTTCTAGAAATTAAACACTATTTCGCGACGTAATCATCTTTTTCTGACTTATAGAGTGACGTGTGGACTTACACTTAAGGGGACCAGTATGTCGCGATTGAAAAAATTAAACATAGTCCAAGTCAATTTATTCATTCACCAAAGTTCATTTCACATCATTATAATCGCCTCACCTAAAAACTCCTGCTGCACGAATTCAGACACACCGTTGGTTCGATTCGACTTCTCTAGGTTCAGAATTGTTCGGAATACGGGCTGTCAAAAAATGAGTGAGGGAAATTAATTGAAAAAAATTATCATAGAAGATACAGTCGATTTTCCAAAAATTCAATAATTCCTTTTCAATTATTGGCAAATTACGCGGCCCAAGATTGGAATTTTCAAATTTCCTTCACTCATTTTTTGACGCCCCGTATTCCGAACAATTCTGAACCTGGAGAAGTCGGATCGAACCAACGGTGTGCCTGAATTCGTGCAGCAGGAGTTGTCAGGCGAGACGATTATAATGATGTGAAATGAACTTTAGTAAAGAAATAAATTGATTCTGGACTATGTTTAATTTTTCCAATCGCGACATACTGGTCCCCTTAAAACACTTTCGCGTTGGGTACTTGAGCGCTATTTTTCATACAATTGAAATTTTTCATTTCTCATAATTATATAACATTTGTACACAGTATAAAGCGGTATAAACTTCGATATGCAGAATGTTATCACATTTTTGTCACATCCTGTATCCTGCTTCGCGTGGTTTTAGGCTTGGCCATGTGACTCATTAAGTGACTATATCTTACATTTTTATCCTCTAAAAACAGCTCATGGGTAGGATGTAGAGATTGAGTTAGAATTTAATTATAATATATTTCAAGGCTGTTTGAAAATTTCTAATAATTTAATCTCCAACTAAGCATAATACCTAAATGAAGTGTTATTCAACCTATGTAACAAAGATATCAGAAGGTTATGATATAAAAAAAAAATCAAATAAGTCGATAAAAAATTCAGAACCTGAATTTATTCGGATTAAATATAAAGAAAGACGCTATCATTATTAACATTGTTATTCAATGATCGTCATAAATATTTTTAACAGGGGTATGTTTCTCTATATTGTAATTTGTAATTCGAACTGCAGAGTACTTTGACTTTTAATTACAGGTGGACTTTCATCTAGCTCCAGTGACGACCGTCATCCGGATTGTCCAAGATTATTCGATTCAAAAAACAGTATATATCGCTGCGAGACTGACGGATCATTCTGGTGCTGCGACGAGGAAAAATTCGCACTGCAAGGAAAGAAAGATACCGGTAATATCAGAAGTCGCAGATCCTATCCGTATGACTCGAGCGATTCGTTACATACCTATGTGCGCACGAAAACGTCCACGAGGTATTGCAATATTTCTACAGACGACTTAACAATATGGTGTACCTATCATATAGTTTTATAACGCTATGGAGAAAGCGAAATTGAATTCCAACAATCTATCGATAACTCGATGCAAAGATCAGCGATTGGAGCGAAATGAATTTCACCGAATTTGAGAATACGAATAATACATGATGTAAAATTTGTTTAATTAAGTATTAACAATTTTCAGTTACAGCATGGGTACAGGTGGTATGGTAGGTATTATTTCGTCGGTGATTTTCATAGTGTGTCTCTGTTGCTGTTGCTGTTGTTACTGCGCCTGTTGCCCATGGTACCACATGTATGATCGCAATAATTGTAAGTAATCAGTATCAGGCATAGTTACGATTTTCACCGACATTCATTATTTAATAGCATGATCGTCATTTTTCAACAGCCAATGTTACCATAGTTCAGGCTCCTGGCTACCCTGCAGCAAGCAACTCACAAAATAACTTTTGCATTAACGTACCGAATCAACCTGCAGGTATAATTTAGCTGAATATTATATTTGAATATTAAATTATATTTATGAACATGAATTCCATTGATCCATTCGTTTTTTCTCTACGTTATTAACGATTTAATTACCATTTATACAGCCACACAGCAGTCGTACGCGCCCATGCAACAACCTCCTCCTCCGTATATTCAAGAAAAAGGGACCTACCAACCAGCAACAGGCGGGATTATGTAAAAATAGCAAAAATCTTCCTCTGTCTTGGTTCACACGAATTTTGAGATTAACTAAATTCTGTCATCCCTCATCAAAGTGTTACCCCGTATATCGGTTCTCTATATACAGGTTGATTAAAAATTCGTGACGAATCTCTTGAGGGTTTAATCCTTGTCGAAATTGGGATCGAAAGTTCCTCAGCCATTTTTCCGAAGGATGATTTCTTTCTTTGTAAAAATTTTTTTGACAAACAATTTTTTTTCAACAATTTTCAATTAGACCATTTTCATATGATCATTTAAAGATATTAATTTCATGCTGATAAACTCGATGAAGATTAATAAATTAATATATTGTATATGGTATATTTTATTTGAATCTCTATTTGCAAATAAATAAAATAATTAAGGTTCCCAAAGTGCGAACGTGATGTGGTAATAACCCGCAGCTGTGTCACGTACTTATAATAAATGTATATTTCTCCGTACTGACCCGTAATGTTTTCAAAACCATTCCGGCCTCTAACAAACCACGTGACTTCTTCGGCTCTCGTGATTGGGCCTTATGCCGATACGATGCATGGTGACTGACGAAGATGATCGCTGCCGATATGTGGTATAGGAATAGGGCATAGGATCGAACATTCGTCGGGTGAACGTGCACCAGAGACAGAATCAGTGAACTGATCGCATCGTGGCATATACATATATATAAGTATCAAGAAGAAAAAAGTACCTGATATTGAACGTAAAAATTGTGTTTTCGGTTCTCCCTTATTCACCATAAAAAATGTGTCGAATCACACCGTTACTCGTTGCTGCGATTTGTTTCATCAGTGTGGCTTACGGTGGGTAATATTTAATAATTATTAAAAAAAAACTTAAATTTAACTTCATTTTGCAATATTTCATTATTACTTTATACTGAAGGTGTAAACTTTGAATGAAAAATGTGAGACGTATATGTCTGTACGCGGTATACCTAATATGCAGAGATCTATGTATTATGCATATGAGGAGAGAAATTTATCGCTAATAAAGTTATCGTGTCATAAAATAGGCGAAAACCTGATTATTATACACATTGCAATATTTTTTCGTTAGAATTTCATACAGTGATAATAGCTGCCTTGCATTGACTTAAAATTGGAAGTGTAACTAAAGGGGTTTAATTAACAATAAAATAGCACATAACGCCGGGCGGATCATAATTTAATATCGTTTTAACATATGTGTTCTATACTATTCAAAACTACAGTAAAGTGAAGTAGAATAGAATTAACTGTCGATTTTTCAAGCATTGCGAAACAAAAACGACTTTCAATCATCTCATCATATACTCAAAGCGTATGTTGTTATAAGCATGACTTATAGGCACTACAATTAGTTCGTTGTTATGAAGCTGAACTTGGTTTGAGCTTGGCTGTTCGAGTAGACATAACGGTCAATTTCAGTCCAAATTGAAGTAGGAGTTCGATATAAATTCGAAGAAAGATCAATTTAGAAGGCGAGTCATTGGTCGACAAAAAAAAATTCGATATAATTAGGTAATATTTACAATTTTCAATACAAACGAGGATCAGAATGTAAAGATATATTATGCATAGATTCGAATTTCGCCAATTATCGAGAGGAATTCTGAATTCTCTAGACACAACCAGCCAACGTATCCCTTTACTGATTTCTTGCTGGCCTTCGTATGGTAGTCCTTATCGATAATTTGTTTACGTCTAAGTGCTTTGCTGCGAAGGCAGTGTCGAGTTGCATATGGCTCGAGAGCAGGCTGCAACGTATAAATACTCGGAACTTCGTTCGCATCTAGAAATTTTATTTCCTTTGAAAAGTTTGAGGGATCTGGTTCGAAATTAAAAATTTTGAGGAAAGACTCTGACTCCGACTCGGTATTCGAATTTCTGAAATCACGATAATACGCTACTATTCCTATTACTTTCATTCTTGATAGCGGTCCATGGTCATCATCTCATCACATTCCCAAGTTACCCTGACCAATTTTAACTCAAGTCTTGAATTGTTCGATATACAGGCACCGAATGTTCCTCTGGACCCGGCTACAGGTTCCCAATTACTTGTCCAGGATTGTTGGATCCAACAAAAAGTTACTGCTGCGAGATCGGCGGATCATTCCGCTGCTGTGACGAAGAAGAATTTGCAAGTCAAGATCAAGAGTATACTGATAATATAGAGCCTGCACTCGCGCCTCGCTATAAACGAGATTATAGTATGCACACTTGGGCCAATGACGATTTCTCGAATGCGGCTGCTGAGTAAAACGATGATTATAATATTTCAGATTAATTAAAACCATTGCAATTCCGTGATCTTCGTTAATTGCACCACTAATATGACGCACATGCCAAGCATGTTAGGTAACGAAGTTCGATGATAATTTGATAAGCTTACGATTAAAAATCAAGCTCACGGAATAAAAGTGCATAAGTAATTCGAAGTTGGTAAAATAATCATACATCATTCTGTCTGATTTTAATAAGGTTCTACCAATATCCGTTACAGATTGAGTACAGTTGCCATCATAGGTATTTGTGTGGCCGCAATTCTTCCATTCGCTCTCATCTGTTGCTGCTGTTGTTGCTGCGCATGTTGTCCATGTTACCACTGGTGTCACCCTAATTGTAAGGAAAAATTAAAATTTGTCTATATGTGGTATTCGACGGAAAACGGATCGGTTTTTGGCCGGAGATCATCGGATTTGACGCCGATGCAGATTCGCTTCTAACGTTACAGAGCATTATATAGCGCATCACATTTCTTCTCTAAATTCAGTGCAACAATTATGTTTCAGCAACAAATGTCACCATAGTCCAACCGGGCTTTGGCTACCCGAGTAACAACGGACCAAATAACTTCGGCGGTAACCCATCGACTCAATCAGGTAATTCCGAGCTAGACTGTGATTATAAATCTCTTTGAAATTTGAAACTTAATTATAAAAATAGGATTGTCATAATGGATACTCGCGAATTATCTCATAGAGCAGGGAGATTTTCTACAGCTACCCAGCATCCCTCAAGTACGAGTAATCATTATCTGAACTGACAACTACAATTTATTGATTACACTACTTATTACGTCCATACAGCAATGCCGCAGGATTCTCCTCCCCAGTATGTCAGAGGAGGCTACTCCAAAATATCAGCATCTTCTGATCGTGACTCAAACTACATCCAGTAATAAAGAATAATACCCTGATGCTGTGGCGCCATTGCAAGGAAGTAATGGGTCTACTTGCCAATCGCTAAACGAAAGGAGAAGATGTGCACCTATCGAAAAAAAACTTAATAATTACACATAATGCCGCGGATCGGTATATTCGATTAGACCATTACTATTTGTACTGTTGGGTGAATTTACGATCTTAGAAAACATCACTCTACGGAATGGCAAACCATAAAGTATCACCTCAGTGATAATCAGATTGCCAGGTATAAAAAATTGGGATAATATTCATTCTCAGTTTCTGCAGTCGCGATTATCGCTTTTTAATTTAACCCCAGCTGTAGTTTGTTAACCATTCTATCTTTTTTTCTTTTATATGTGTTCGCTTTTTTCCTACCTGATTCGATCTGGTAGCTTAAATGATTATTTAGTTATTTTTATTTAGTTATTAGTTATTTTTGCACCTTCAATTTTGATACCAATATTCCTCGCTTTATATTACAATTAAGTGATTAATGATTATAATTATTTTTTAAGATCTCGATATTGTTCTAGTTGATTCAATAAATACTAATCCATTGATTCCAATAGTCGAATTTTTCACATCGACACACTCCTCGTCCAGCAAAGAATACAGGGACCTTTTGTTCTGCATATCTCTGTTTAAACATTCTTGGAAAAATTTTATTATCGGAATTTGCCTCCGGATCTGATGGTTGCCAAGACGCGATTGTGGTGGTGACGAACTTTTTTAATTGTATACTTTTATGTAGCTCACACTGGCTACTTTTAATCAGAAAGTTTATTTTCACACTATCTGACTACTCTTGTTCACCGAGCCTCTGTCACATCCGTCATTCGGACGAACACGGTCGAGATACAAAAGCTGCCAAATTGTGTCATATGAGAGTATAATTACCATAAGATATTAATTATATTATACTTTGTTATTACTGCTCCCTTAACTAACTACGAAAATGGGTCGTGTTACTGCAGCATCACTTTTTGCTGCGATTTGCTTCGTCGGTGTCGCGCATGGTGAGTACAAACAATAATTAGCCAAGAAGTTATCATGAAATATTCAAAACCATAAAGTTGTTGAAAGAAACGGTTCAAAAACCGACCCCCAGGAAACAAGAATCGTATATAATTGATTTTTCTAATCCAAAATTTGAGTCTCATGTATTTTTTTTTTTTTTCTACTTCAATTATTAAAATCCATTTCCTTGTTAATAATCTCCGAATATGGAGAGATTTAATCGAAAATATGTTCTCCTATAAAAATCTATCAGTTAATTATATTTTTGATGAAAATTTATTAGCAATTATTACCGCCAAATTTCACCAATGCTAGAACTGGATGATAATTATTGATAGCTGTTCGAGAATAAAATGGCCAAAGATTCAAAACGTTTTTCGAATTTTCCCAGTCATTTTACTGTATGAAGCTGATTACTTCTTCATTATTTGATGCTGTGAAATAAAAGCAACATTTTCTTTCCGGTAGCGAATCGTTTTAAGATATAGGTGTATGAATTTGCAAAATTCTAAATACCATGTAGAAAAGATTAACTTCCGACGCTCAAGTAAATCAGTTTCAACGCTTATGTTTCATACATTTTCACGGTCATTTATATGACGGAAGTGCCATATCTAAATGATGTGACTTCATGAAGAATGACTCGTGAGTCAGCGGGGCAGAAGACTGTGGTAATGCTGTACACACGAAACATAGACCGACTTTTTGTGAGCGATGAAAAACGCAATAGATGCATGTTCCAATTCCCTGATCAATATCAATTTATTAAAAAAATATGTGTGTTCGCTAAAAAATTGCAAAACGGCCTTATCGAGAGTTTTCGGCCCCGCGGGTTGTTGAAAATGACCAAAGACTTATTAATCTAGGTATCTTCATCATCATCCTTATAATTTCATCTGTAAGATTCGACTTTTTAATACAGGCATGGATTGTTCTTTCGGAAGAGATGGCATTCTTGGCACAGCCCTGCACTCTTGCCCTGCAAATCCTGTGACAGTTTTAGCATTAGGTGGATCAAGCACTGCGAGCTATTGCTGTCCGAGACCGAACGGAAAATTCCTGGTATGCTGCGAAGCATCAGAATTCTATGGAATGTACGATGATCAGTGTTTGAACTGAAATTTTCAATTTTACCCTCAAAGAAAAGAAATTTTTAATAAGTAAAGAAATGACAATTTTTTAAACAACTCAACAATTTATTTTACAGAATATTCGGTGTCATCTTCATTTTCGCACTGCTTATTGGGTGTTGCTGTGCTTGCTGCGCCTGTTGCCCGTGTTACCACTTTTGTCATAAAAACTGTGAGAAAGTAGTATGAATTCGAAATTATATACACTAATATGCTATCCAAAAATTTCCCTTTTTTTCTTCATTTAGTCGCATACTGAAAACACATTGATTGATTCTTCTCAGTTCTGAAAATGCAATATAATGTTCCAGCAACGGGCGTTGCCGTAATCGGTCCTTCTGGCTACCCCGGAACTAGCGGACGAAATAACTTTAACGGGACAGATCAACCAGGTAATTTACATGATAATTGGGTTACGATAAATGTTATTCAGGAATTACACTACTAAAATTTTCATTGATCAGTATCAATTTTAACGTTATTGTTACTGAGGATAGAAATCATGACCTAATTACCGTTTATCTTTCACAGGAATAGCTATGCATCAACAGTACCCATCCCACACAGGATACGTTCGGGCATGAGTACTCAGCGCCGAATCCGAGGCGGAAGTCGCGGGGCCTCCACATACTCGGAGATGAATTTTTTTTCTTCCTTCTTCATGATTACAAAAATGTACAATATCCTTTAAAGATAATATAATTTTTATTTCTTCTTCACATCTTTAATCCTCATTGATTCATCGAAATACATATACGATGATTCTCATGTTGCTTGTATAGAAATTTATTCCCGACTTAACTGTGGCCACTTTATTATTGACTTGAAAAATTGGACTCACGCACAGAAGCGGAGCTTTTTAAATTTATAAAGAAAGAAAGAAATGAAAGTGCTACTTGTTCATCGCAAATGAAGGAAAAAATTGAAATTTGACTTTTTTTCCACTCATTGATTATTATGTTTCATTCGTTTTATGAAAAACCAAAGTAGGGCCACCCTACTATTATACCTACCTATAATACGGATACATAATAGTGGAGCGGTGAACCTAGTGCGACACCGATAATTCCGCGGCATGTGCTTACCGACCTGATGGTCCGAGACCCGCATTCCCGCGGTGTATTTATGAGAAAACACCCGAATGATTTCGACACGATCATTATTTATAGCGCAAATTTGTATACGAAGTATGTAAATAATTGTATATTCTTAAACGTGCTTATCGGGTGTGGTTAACAATCTGTTCCCAAATCACGTGACTTTCAGAGCTTTTTTTTATTGGCTCTCGTAATGGTGATGTACTCTGGTGGATACTTGCGAAAAACACTACTATTCGGCTCTTAAACGTTGACCGGCAGTTACAGGAGTGACGGTATAGTGCAATAGATACGTACGTTAATCAAAAATCAATATAATATTTGTTACAAAATCGTTTCGATCTTTCATCCTAGAATTCAAGAACGAAGATGAATCGCGTTACACTATCGTTATTCGCTGCGATTTGCTCGATAAGTTCAGCATTTGGTGAGTATCGATGAAATTGTTGAAGAAATCAGTAGGTATGTATAATATTCAGAAAATTAGTGTTACTGAAGCAGAACACGTCGTATTCAATCAGATTATGGTACCTGCTCCAAAATTTGAGAACGTCGAACTTTTTTATTACATGTAGCTTATTTGAATCACCGACTCTGTCCATTAGTACCTACTTAATAATTTATACGAATAATACGGATTCGAGGAATCACCTTGCATACGTATATCGTTAGGTTGTGCAACGAATAGGATATCGAGAGTGTTGTTAGGCCTTTCCAAATCGGAAGTTCGTACACAGTTGAAAATAAATTCTGTAAATGTTAAAAAAAAATCCTGTCACTGGTTTTCCTGTTGAAAATAACAAAGTCGGAGTGTAGTTTTAACAGAACACGTTCCTGTCAGAGACTTCATAGCTGTTAAATTTTAAAAGTGACTGTAAAGTGTTAAAGTTCACAGTTAACACATGTAAAATTGCTAATAACATTTTTGATGTGTTAAAATGACATATGTTTCCTGTGAAAAATCACAGAAACCTCATGTCGAATTGTGAAAATGAATACAGTAATTTAACAGATTGAAATGATTAATTTCACTGTTTTTTCCTGTGCGTTAACAGAATAGGATTATCTAATCTGTTGAATTAAACGTCAAAACATGTAAATGTTTTTTTCAGCGGTTTGGTACTGTTGAAAATAACATGTTTCATCAGTAAATCACGCGTGTCGGCAAAATTCGGCGAAATTCGTTGGGGTTTGGCGTGCAACCGACGGGCCCTTGAACGAATCGTTGTCACTCGTTGGGTGTCGCGTAAAGTGGTCGGAGTGATGAGTGACTCGAAGTGATCACTGATTTGTACATTGCATTTTCACATCAAAAATGGCCTTCATTTTACAAATTAAGTTATCGTATGGAGAAAAATAACGTTTTATAACATAATTAGCCCCATAAAACTATGTTTTCAATGTAAAACTGTAATTCCTAGATCAGTGAATAAAGTTAATCGACGAATAAAAATTATTCGTGGCTGGTGAAACCGGCCATAAGAAGATACTACTTATGTTATATCAACTGGTTACTTGCTGCCTAATAATAACCGGGTATAAGGCTACAAATGGCAAAAAATTGCCCAATGATGAAATAAATCACATTACATATTGTTGCATTTGTATATTTTATTCCAATCCATGAATTGTATGAATTCTGGGATCGTTAAATCTGATATCATAAACATGTTAATTTAACATGATGTGTTTGTACAATGAGTAAGTCAAACGGTAGTCGGCTGTTATTTTTAACAGGAAATTCAAATAAAACCAACAGGTTTTCCTAGTACAACTGAAAGAATTGACAAAAATTTCGTGTTATTATTAACAAGACAATAATGTTGAATTCACATTTTATAGATGTTAGGTTCCACTTCGTAACAGTTGTTGCATTTGGGTTTTAACATGTTAGTTTTGTTGAAATAACATTACTTCCTTGTTGAATTAACATTATATAGTTGTTGTATTATTGGTAAAATCTGTTATTATTCTGTCGAAAAATTAACAGGTTGTACTAATAAACCCTTAACAGCAATGAGTTCTGTTGAATTGACCAAAATATTTCTGTGGACTTTTTGGGACAGGTAAAAATTGTTGAAATTAACAGATTTCTTTCAACTGTGTATGATTACTGTTTTATGTATGAACGTGAAAAACGTAAGAATTCATGTTCAAAAACGTTCAAATTGATGATAATTGGTGAATCAATAGCAGAACTTTGAAAGTCCTGGCGCATGCCACCGTTGCATTCGGGTTTTTGCATACCTGCATATCCCCACCCATGCCTGCCAAAATCCAAGAAGTGGCGTTAAAAAGGATTATCACCGGTAAAAGGGTTAAGTAGACCGACCCCTGCCCTACACTGCCTACTTCTTATCAGGAAGTTCACTTTCACATTATTTCACTCACTCTTACATTCTCCGAGTTTCCTATGTGCATCATTCGTTGTACGAACACGGTCGAGATACAAGAGCTGCCACATCGTGTCATATGAGAGTATAATTACTATAGGATATTTAATTATATTATACTTCGTCATTATTTCTTCCTCAATTAACTAAGAAAATGGGTCGCGTTACTGCAGCGTCACTTTTTGCTGCAATTTTCTTCATCGGTATCGCGTATGGTGAGTACAACCCAATAATTAGCCAAGAAGTTGTCATGAAAGATTCGAAACCATAAAGTCGTAGAAAAAAAAAAAAAAGGGTCGAAAACCGACCCCCAGAAAACCAAAATCGATTATAATTGACTCGTCTCATGTTTTTTTTTCACCAATGAAGTTCTTTTAGAATTTATCCCAGTCATTTTACTACATGAAATCGATTACTACCTTATTATTCGATATATACTGTGAAATAAAACCAACATTTTCTTTCTGGTAGCGAATCGTTTTCAGATATGAATTTGCGAAATTCTCAATACCATGTAGAAAACATTAAGTTCCAACGCCCAAGTGAATCAGTTTCAACGCTTGTTTCATATATTTCCGCGGTCATTTATAAAACGGAAGTGCCTTATCCAGCGGCTTGCCACTCTTTACCCCCTCCACTTTCTTATTTGACAACTTATACCAAACGCATACCACAACAAAAAGCATAAAAATGAAGAGAAATATTAACATTTTTTCGTTTTCTGCTCTATTCAGTTGGTAATGTTGTGGTATAAGTGAGTCGAATAAGGGTCCTATCTAATAACATTGAGTGGCAAGCCGCTGGCCTTATCTAAAAGATATGACTTCATGAAGTATCACTCGTGAAGACTCGCATACGGTAATGTGTCAGCGGTACACACGAAATATGGACCGATTCTTCGTGGACGATAAAAAAAATGTACCTAATAGTTATATGTTCCAATTTTCTGATCAATACCAATTTATTACAAAACAGTTGTGTTCACTAAACGATTGCAAAACGGTCTTATCGACAGTTTGTATGCCCCCCAATTTGTTGAAATGATCAAAAACTCATTAATCTAGGTACCTCCATCATCTTCCATATAATTTCATCTGAAAATTTCCATTTTTTAATACAGGCATGGATTGTTCGTTTGGAAGGCATGGCTTAGCTACCACATTGCTGAGCTCTTGCCCGAACCATTTGGTCGATTTATCGAGTACTGCAAGTTATTGCTGTTTGAGACGCTACGAAGGCGAATGGACGCTGGGGTGCTGCGAAGCAGCCGAATTTTTAGGAATGTACGATGATCAGTATTTGAAATGAAATTGTGAATTCTACTCTCAATGAAAATAGATTTCTATAAATATAGACATCGCCATATTGTTTTAATAACTGAACAATTCATTTTACAGAATATTCGTTGCCATCTTTATTTTCGTCTCGATTATCTGGTGTATTTGCAAGCTTTAACGTTACTGCAGTAAGGAAATAGTATAAATTTGAGATTATATACACTCTGCTTCCCAAAAATTGCACACAAATTTCATTACTATAAGTTCTTTAGCAACTCTCGATTGGCCGAATTTCTTTACAATTTACCATTTATCTTTCACAGTAATAGCTTGCATCATCAGTGCCCGCCTCACACAGGATACGTTCGGGCATGTGTACTGAAGTGCTGGCAGTGCTCAAGGATAAACTTATACAACAAATCGGTGGATTCGTACTATGATGAAGCACCTAATCCGAAGAAAACCACATTCATCTTTTCAAACTACGTCCACGAACGAGAAGAAAAAGTTTAAACTGAAGAACCTTCAATTTGTGATGCGAGGAGACTTTTGAAATCTCGATATTTGGAATGTAATCAAAATGCTCCTCGCACCATAGACGTTGAGTTTTTCAATTGGAACTTTTCTGTAATGTAATTATCGAGTAGCTCTTTCATATTCACGATGGAAGCTTCATTCTCGTGGTAAAAATTATTTTCCGATTTTGGTCAAGTCATCTGTACTACCATAGAAACCGGCTTCAATTGTATCAGTTCTCTCTACCAGCACTTCGAATGTTCATTATAGAATTAGAATTTTTTTTAACTTCATTAGATCTCCGGTCTTAGTGGGCCATTAGTTTCATAATAGAAATATTATTTACTTGTAATTTTCTTTCGAAATTTTCATATGTTCGCTACTGATTGATATGTAATACATTACCATCAACGCCAATAAATTGATCATGTGAATGTTATACCGCTTATGTCCGTAGCTACTTCTCACGTGATATAATGTATTCTTCTCACCAAATGCGGGGGTCTTTCTCAGGAACAATATTATCCTATGGAGATAGCAGGACATCACTTTTCTCGATTGAAAAGTCATTTTTCCTGACAATTGGCAAGACTTCCAGGTAATTTGCGCACAACCTTCGACTCTGTTATATGAATATTATATATTATATACATTCATTTCTGGAAATACGTATCTCATCAAGATCTCCGCGTAATGAGCATTTGATTAACAGATACAATCCTCTAGGTACGGTCACTCACAAAAAAAGAGCATGCCCATGTATTGAAATTGTTACCATAATTTCTCGGCAAAAATTGTTATAAAATTCTCTCCGTGTATAGCATTTGATTTTTTTCCGTGCGACGTTCAAGTTTCGGCAGACGTCCAAACTAGGTAGCGCTGTCGGTCGTATATATGTACACAGCTCTCACGCGCACTAGTTGCGTGTCTGTATGTTATCCAAGAGTCCTATTAGACATTGCTTATCGGGTGTGGTTAACAATTTGTGCGACAAATGTTAATTTTTTTATCAAATCACGTGACTTTCAGAGTTTTTTTGATTGGGTCTCGCAATGAGGATAAATTCTGGTACATCGTTTCATACTTGCGAAGAATACTACTATTCGTTTCCTCAGCGTGCAGGGCCCTGGGCACAAGAGTGACGGTATCGTGCAATAGCTAACGTACGTTAATCAAACAGCAATATATCATTTGTACAAAATCGTTTCGATCTTTCGTCCTAGAATTCAAGAACGAAGATGAACCGAGTTACACTATCGTTTTTTGCTGCGATTTGCTTGATCAGTCCAGCGTTTGGTGAGTATCGATAAAATTGTTCAAGAAATCAGTCTGTATAATATTTAAGGCCACCAGACATCCTGGATTAAGCAGGATAGTCCTGGATTTGAGCTAAGTGTTCTGGAATTTTTGTACACCCCGAAGTCGTACTGCATTTATAAGAATTGTCCCGCATTGTCCCGGATTACGTGCGGGTTCGTTTCAACTTGTTTTAAAACATATCGAGGGCTGAGGATCAGAAGGGCGTAACCCACAAAAAACTGCGGATGCTGCCAGAAGGGCTTACGCGTTAAATTTTTATATATACGTCCTTATGGCAGCAAATTCAACAAAGTGGAAAAAATGTGGGTAACGCCCTTCTGGTCCTTAGCCCTCGATATAATTCCTGGCTGACGCAGCGTACCTAGGTACTTCACAATACTGGCAGTGTGTGTTTTACAAACACCTAAAAGCATAAAATCGTATCCGCCTACACACGACCTTTTGCTTTCAGGTTTTCCAATTTTTTATGTCGAATAATCCATGCATTTGTATCATTTTCATATCGAATACGAAGAGGTAAAAATGATACGACCTTATGCTATTAGATATGCGATGTATTTCAGCAGGAGATGACGTAATATATAACTGCGACGTGATCTGAAATCACATCCCGTATCCTATCTGATGCAGTTTGCCTGGCAACTGACGAAGCGAATTTACCTCTTTAATATTATGTGCTTAAAGATTTAAAAACAGTGCATGGGTATTGTAATGCCAAGATTGAGTTAAATTATGTATTCATTCTTCTGGAAACATCCTTTTCATATAAAACTACGAACATGCAGTGAATCCTGCAATCGCTATCTTAATCACAAATCGAGTTAAGGGAAAAATAATATCAGCAATCCATCACGTGTATATGAGGATAAAATGATGATCAAGTAATAGGGGAACCCGGGGCAAAATGGGACACCATATTTTCCTTAATTGTCCGAGGAGAAGGGTCGCAACTTTTCGCTGTTTTGACTCGAACATATTCTTCAACTTCGTTCGCATCTAGGAATTTCATTTCCTCTGAAAAGTTTGAGAGTGATCTGGTTCGATATCGGAAATGTTGAGAACAGACTCGTTATTCGAATTTGTTGAAATTACAATAATACCCTATTATTCCCATTATTATCATTCTTATTGAAGATCCATCATCATCATCATCTGACCACAGCCCCAAGTAACCCTGATGAATTTTAACTCAAGTCTTGAATTGTTCGATATACAGGCACTGAATGTTCCTCCGGACCCGGCTACAGGTTTCCAATTACTTGTCCAGGTCTGTTGGATCCGAAAAAAAGTAACTGCTGCGAAATTGGTGGATCATTCCGCTGCTGTGACGAAGAAGAATTTTCACGCCAAGATCAAGAATACACTGATGATATAGAGCCTGCACTCGCGCCTCGCTATAAACGATCCTCTGCAAGCGATAATGAAGCGTAAAACGATATGATTTCAATATTTCAGATCAATTAAAACTATTGCAATTTCGTTATACCAAAAGAACTGTCTTGGTTT
The DNA here is from genome assembly GCA_963992785.1 of Tenthredo livida. NCBI lineage: Eukaryota > Metazoa > Arthropoda > Insecta > Hymenoptera > Tenthredinidae > Tenthredo > Tenthredo livida. The sequence goes on from OZ023073.1 coordinate 12,513,210, forward strand.
AACTGCACCTTACTCAGAAGTAATCCAAAGCTGGTAAAATAAAGATTCATGATTCTCTCTGATTTTAATAAGTTTCAACCAATATCTGTTATAGATTGAGTGGAATTGTCATCGTAATTATTGTTAAAGTCGTCATCATTTCACTGGCTGTCATCATATGTTCCTGTTTTTTCTGTCCCTGTTGCCCATGTTACACCTCGTGTCACCGAAAACGTGAGAGAACAGTACCTAACATTTTTTCATGTGCGATTTGCATTTTACGCACACTGTGCCGAAATAGTCTTCGTGTGTTTGCGGCCCTCGCTTCGCTTGGGCACAACATTTCATATTTTTCATAAATATGACATGAATGTATAGCAATTCTTCTCTTTACTTTGAATGTATCAATGTTTCAGCATCGAATGTTACCGTTGTCCAGCCTTATGGTTACCCTGCAGGTCAGATCGCACAAAATAACTTCTGCATTTCCCCACAATCTAGCCAGGTAACTTGAATCAACATTATTATTCAACTCGTGAAGGAATAAAAAAAAATATATATTCGTCATTACATTGGTTGTATAAAAGAATGCAAATAATGTCGCCGCACTTATCATTTATTGTTAAGCATGCACCAACGCACCAAGATCTCCCTCCGCAGTACCACCAAAGCGCTGCAACAAATATATAGACGTTTCTGACTGTGAAAGATTACACTAATTGCCAGTAAGGATCGAGTATCATTTATATACTATAACTCCTATAATTATTTTCTAAAATCTTCACATTTACTGAAAGATAAGAAATTGACTTTCCTGAAAAATTAGTGTCTCGCGAGGTGCAATTTGTGGCACCTGCAGACACATCGATTATTATTTCGTAAGCCATAACCAAAATAACAGACGAATCAGAATTGCAAATGACGACAAGAGTATAATTAACAACGATGCAGTTCTGTTTCTCATCTGATTGAAATTTGAATGGAATTTCATCACCATTATGTACCAAGTCATTAGAAATTGTGAAATAAATTAGCGATTATCATTAGTTCCTTATCTATCTTTCATTATATGTATTTATGTATTTACCTCACAGAGAATATCGATTGATCAAGTTAAAAGGATCTGATCCGATCTAGCTCTTTTCTAAGATTGGAAAATCATTTACCATGAGAAAAAAACTTGTCGCAAGATTAGTTTGAGAAGTTTACGAATCACGTGTCTACTACAATGATCAATAACAGATAATTTTCTCCATCAAAATATAGTTTCCTAATATTGTTGCAAATTTCGTTCGACCTGTGCCAATTAACGTAACTCCATAAGCTCCAATCGTAAATGTACATTTCACACATAGTGGGGGCTGGACCTGGAAATCATTATTATAATCTGTGTTTTTCAAAGAACAGACCATTCGTCAAGCGAACTTTGGCCAAATATGAAAACGGAATCCCCGTGCAATAGGCAATTTTTTAAGGCAATATCAACTGCAGGACATCATTTTAATCTTTTTTGCTCAATCGACGATAAGGAATATGAGTGCCGTAACACTATTGCATTTTGCAGAAATTTGCTACATTCGTGTAACACATTGTGAGTATGACCCTCACGGGAAACAACTATGAGTAACTAATATCTATCACATATTCATTGAAGAAAAATCTGATCGTTAATACAGTTCCAAAAATCTATCAGAGCCGGCTGAAGACAGAAGTTCTACTGCAGTTGAAACAGTAATTAGTACTGAAGATTTTTCGACGTCCGGCCCGAGTACAAGAAACCACGTGTACTTTTTGCGTGGATATAGTAGAGCAATTGTGCGGATGACCAAGTCTAGGGATATGATACATTTTCCTCTCCTATTTCCGAACAGATTATACAGTTATTTTACCGAGAAAGTGACTTATTGAAATGTTGATGTCAGAATTATTTTTATTCATCCAGTAACTACGTTTTATTTTCGTATTTTGTTATTCATTGTCAGTAGCGGTGTATCTAATACTGAACGACAATAGGTACTTTTTTGGTTGTCGAATTCAAGAAATAATCTTACACATGAATACAGAATAGATCAGAATTTCATGTCACGTTACTTTGACTGATTTTACAATCAGCTGAAAACTTCATTCTAGGATTGCAAAAATAAGACCTCCAATGTTGTCCAAAATTACGTTCATTGCTGTCATGAGTATATCATGCGCGGCATCCAATGGGATCACCGGGTAAAATAATAATCAGTATTTTATATTAATTAAAAGTTCGTATTTCCATAGCACTGAATTAAAGAAGCCAATTACATTTCACTAGGAAATATAATTATAAACATCGGCTATAAAGTTCGATAATTTATTGGTAACTCAAAACCTAAATCGGTGAACAACTTTTCGATGAGAAATTGAATTCAAGTAAATTAGTCGATCATCTGTAACTGAGAAATAACAAAAATGACTTTTTTTTTTAAATCCGACTTGCCAGGTGATCAAAATATCATCTATTGATTCATTTCTGTTTTTGTGATTGTTACTGTGATCGTGCCATTCTATATTTACCTGTATCCCCAATTTTGTGACCATACCCGCTATCATAATAGCAGTAAGAGAGCATAACATTATATGCTTCATACATTACGTACGGATGTTATCAGAAACATCTAGCGATTATTCAATGGCTTTGATCCTTTTTTTTTTTCTTATCTCAATTTTCTGTGTGCGTCTAAACACACTTTACACGATTCAAGAATCAAGGAATAATAAAAATCCAGCCTGTATATGGAGCGGAAATCTGCTATCTTTACTATAAATTCTGATAGTGATTTCCTGTGTTCCATAACAATATAAAAAATAGTATAGTGAGCTTTTCTCGATTCTATCTTGAAGGAAAGGGCTTTGAATATATACCATCGTCTTCCTGATTGAAAAACGAAGCTAACGATGTACAAAAAATCTCATCTTATTGCAACCAGAAAGGCCTGCATCATTTGGGAACGCTTGGGGTACTCCGGTACCCCAGTTGCCCGATAAAAGGTAAGAAAAATAAGTTGCTCTGTATGGGGTTAATTTCGTAGGAGGTTCACTCAAATTTTTTCTGTTGACTTCAACATATTTTCACAATATAAGAAATGGACTGCATTTTATTGACCTGTCGTAACACTGTAACACATTCTAATGATATTTTCTTCCTCTGCAACAGCATGAACGACACCCCAGCGATACAGAATATCAGAAATAAAGTTGTCCCATGATATCGCAGCCATAGGATCAAGTTTAATTGGCACCAAGATCATATAGTTGAACTTCTAATGAGTATCAGGATTTTGATTTGGATTGAATATCATGATAAATAAATAATTCTATAGATAGAAAAATGTTCAAGGTAATCAGTGATTCGTCATTCATATTCATACAGCAATGCCATATCGTGTAACTGAGTATACCCAAGAAAACCGCAAAAAGGAAGTTCATTCTAATCCGATCTGCATCTGGTGACGATTTCAAATGTGATTCCATTGTTCGCAAAAGTTTAAATCACTTGAAACATTACTCAGCCAAATTCTATGCAAAAAATATTATCTGCCCTTCAGTCGTGACGTTTTGACGATTAATTTGAGATCTGTTATTATCCAAAACCAGCATATTTTCCCAACTACCAATTCATTATAATTGTTTGCCAAGATCTTGACATTGTCCAGGTTGATTTATTATTGAAATTGAACGTTAATAAATTGACTGTTCAATGATTTGTATTGGACTCATTTCGTAGATAATTGTGAAATGTTCGTGTAACAGAAAACATACTCCTGTAGAGAAGTATGTGGGAAAAGCTCCGGAAACTTCCGCAAGTGATTTTCTGACATCCTATCCAGCAGCTTCGTCACAACCGCACATATTGCTTTTCTAGAATAACGGAGAAGAATTTTTTCTCTGGAATCCTTGCGTGATTGGATGTTTCAGCCTATATCTGTATTAATCACGTGACTTCTGAAGCCGTTGTGATTGGATTTCCCACTAGTGGTCATTAACAGACGTCATTGTTATAGGCATTGTTCCCTACAAAAGCTATTCAGTTGCTGAAACTTCAGCTGAACATAAAGTTATAGAATCCTGCTGTTGTATAGTCATTTTCATTGTCATTCCAACTGTTAAGATGGGTCACATCGCGTTGTCACTTCTTGCTACAATTTGCTTCATCGGTGCATCGTATGGTGAGTAACAATAATTATGAATAGCGCGGAATCTATGGTGTCTATAGGTGGACAAATATACCTACCTTGCGTGAAATGCTATTTCACTCGAATAGAAATATTTCGGAAAATTTCCAATACGTTTGACAACCACTTGAAATCTGAATATGAATTGGACTGCACATATCTGTTTTCGCGAGCGTCTACGAATACAACCGCGCAAATAACCTGGTGAATATATGAAATGTCAAGTTTAAAGAAAATAGTGAAGCGAGTGAATATGGACCACCAAGTTTTATATCCTAATACTTCGCCGCTCCGGATCGAAACATCCCCCAATGAATTTTCTTCGATTTTTTATCTTCTATTGAAGAGAAATATCATGATTTTTCTTAAAACGGTTCTTTCGATTAATTATGAGGTGTGACTGATCGTTCAATTTTCGCATACTCCTTATTGGTCATTCTAAGAGCGATTTTGACTTATCTGCGTACATCATTATTGTCATTACTGTCACGAGTCATACAGACGGATATTTTCAGTCTTGGATTTCATTTTTGATCCGATGTCCCATCATGTAAATCATTGTCAGTAGTTTGTCGAAAGGAAAATCGGGGCATTTTTGTGTATAAAATTTATCAAACTCCTCTAAGTGCAGAATACAGAATAGTGCAGAATCTCACATATCATCATTCCCCGAAACAAGCCCCGAACGTCACCCTTGTCCATCTAGGTACATTCGTGTCGTGGAATGGTGATTCATCATTGCTATCTATCATTATAATATTTCTGAAAGGGATGAATCATTCTGAATCATCACTATCATCATCTTCTAACGGTAGCTTCATTACTCTGATGCGTAATCATTACTAAATACAGTTTAATTTTGTGGTACAGGCATCACCGACTGTTCTACCGGGTCCGACACTGACTTTGTCAGCACATTGGCGAGGATCTGTCCGATCCCAGTACTGAATACACCCGAGGAAACTTATTGCTGCGAAGGAGGCTGCTGCACTTTGCCGAAATACATATTGAGCGGGTAAATAGACATATGATATTTCAGATTGAGAAATCCACATATATTTATGACACTGGAATAGCTGGAACATTTTATCATGAAAAACTGATAAAGCCCAGCGTCAGTAGCAGAGTTGCATAATTTCCAGCCAGGTCGCAAAATCGAATGTTAAATGATCAATAAAAATATTATGATATTTAATAACATTTATGGATTTTTGTCACAGATACCGTATCATAATTCTTGCGGCCGTCGCTGTCGTGATTCTCATCTCCTTGATCTCGTGTTGCTGCATTTGCGCATGTCGCAGTGGTAATAGAAGAGTGAGATAAATAATGATAGTATCATACCAAATCGGTAATATGTGTCAAGATTACGATTAAGCTTCTAATTGCGGTAAAAAATTTCCAGTAGCTAGCATCTTTTCTTTTTTATAATCATTCTATGAAAGGATGTACTATAGTAATATATTACTTACCATTCGTTTCCGTACAATAATGCCACATCCTGCTCTTCCGTGGATATATGCGATAAGATTAATAAGCCGAAGAAGCAATTTCTAGAAATGTAAAGTTATGTTCAGTATGAGGAATATGTATAATAGTGTGACCTCTCACCTCGACTTTTGCCCAATAAAGGATGCCACATCTTAGAATTAGCGAAATGTATTATAGCGAATTTCATTAAACATAAGTTCTTAGTATATATGTTAGTATTTTATTAATTATACATGAGTTATTTACATACATACAACTGGCTCTTTCAAAATATTCTGTACATACATATCCATTATTGATCAATAGGAAAAAGTTCACAATTGTTACAATTAGCTGACCACAATTATCTTTCAAAACCTTATTGTCTTAGTTGATTTAATGAATGTTAATAAATTAATTTCATAATTATTCTTTTGATATATTTATTCTGGTATATAATTTTGATAAGTTCCTTCCACAGCATAGAATTATACATGTAAAGTACACGAAGCCGATATCTATCGATATACCTACAATCGAAATGAATTTCTCTTAAAGAAAAAAGGAGATTTAAATTTCCATAAACAATGAATGCATCAGGAGAAGTCGTAACAGGATCGGAAATCGGTGCAAATAAATTGGTATAGAAGTGTAGGACGACGGTATTTGGAAGGAAAGAAACCGTACACGTTGGGTTCGAAATTTCTAATTATTGCCATATGCAGTCCACTCGATTTCACACCAAGCCTATAGAGTGTGAATGAAAAGTTGAATTCGTGGGTGCCTGCATAATCGGGCTCAGATTTGTATAACGCATCTCTCTCCCTCTCTTTCTCCGATCCGAACCAATCTAATCGAATCCCTCGCTCTCTTTGCCTAACACTTGCAGATTCTGCGTGTCACGTTCGACTGACGCTCTCACAGCCCAGCAACTGCATTCGGGTGCAGTTTTCGTGTTTCTACATGTATTTGGTGGAATGCTACCGCCCCCGAAAATCCTCACAGCGTTGCTTGCATAAAGCAAACGATTTCTCGGAGCTTGCAAACGATCTTCTATCAATTTGCAATCAAAGAGCAAAATCACATGCTGTATTGCTGTTTTGCTGTCACATCTTCATTCAACTATACGAAGATAGGTCACATCACGTTATCATACATTCATCGGCGCGCGACTTATGGTGAGTAACAATGTCTTTATGGAAGAACCCCGCGTCCGTCAGATTAATTTTCATATCGGTCTTGCATCGGAATATTACCAATAGTACTGATTGATATAACAAATAGAAAATACGACTAATTGAACCGTATTCAATTTTTATTTTCCTGCTGGCTTATTTCATGTAAGTCCCATAGAAATATTCATCAAATGTAATACGTTCTGTAACTGGATGAATACAACGTGTATATGTACTTTGATTTTGTGATACAAGAACCTATTGTTTTCTTGATGGAACCGATGACCCATCGGTGAAATTTGAGATAACTTGTCCGAAACCGATACTTGGTGCATCCAACAAAACTTAGGAATATTGTTGTATCACATATTAGAACCAGTATTGATTCATTTCTTTCACAGATACCGTCTAATTATTGCTGTGGTCTTCACTGTCGTCATCGGTATCTGATGCTGCTGCATATGTCACGCTGCAAATAACATGACAAATTGAATTGAGCAGTTCAATTTGCTCTCATAGACAGTGAATCGCAGCTTCTTGAGAACTTTTTTATCATTCGGTCTAAAAATCTAATTCGGACTAAACTATAGTTTATTATAAACAACATAACTAGAGAATCATTTGCAGCAAGTCGAGCCATTTCCAGACGCATTGTCCGATTCACTTTAAATTTGGCACACAGGCAGGCTTTATGTGTTTCTAACATGTACCCAATCTCGCGATTCTGTACGTCTAAACGTCACGACGTGGCACCTCGAAAACCATCCCTATGCAAAAAAAGTGAAAATCGTAGGGTTTGCGAATTTCAGCGTAAAACATTGTTGGAACTACCCGAAGTCCGACATTTGGAGGTGATGAATCTTCACTCTGCCTATATACGTACTCAACTTCTCTACATCCTGTTTTGGGGAGGAGAATGTTTATTGGGATAGGAAAATGCTATCAGCTGTAGACGTAAGTACGCTTAACTCACTTCGGGAATCACTCATATAAAATTGAAATCGATTGATTCGAACCGGACATACAAGCTTCCGAAAACGGGTGGTGCGAATTTGCACTGGTTTGCACTTCGAGGGGTCGGAAAAATAGGTGTACACTCGACGGGTCAGCACTTCATCGAACCGAAGTTTGACAACCCTAAGTTCAGAAGCGAAATTTCAAAATTTGAATTTAAAAACTGAAGAACACCCGCGGAGAAGCCTCGAATGCTTTACTTTGCAGGCAGATATTTTAGAGGACCCATCATTCTATTCGCTTAAAATGCACTTATATTTCAGGTGAGACTAGTTTGCGTTATCCAAGATTCTCTGAGGGGATATCGAGTGATAAGATAAGATGACTGGTACATCGATGCAACAGTCTCATTCGTTTGGTTTCCATTTCTAGTTTATAATATCATACTTTTTCAAGTTTGTTACAATTTTTATTCTTCACGCGATCATTGCCATGTCCCAGTTCATTTGATGAATGCTAATAAATTTATTGTACATTCGTATCCTTTCGTCGCGAATGAACCTTATTATATAAACATAACAAATTCCTTATTGGAGTAATGACTGCTTGATAAAGTGTTAAGGAAAAAAAGCTTAGATTTCTATATTTTCAACAACGTACATTATAACGTTACGCCATACCGATAGGCATTATCATCTCCTGTGCTTTCCCTCAAACCCAGCATTCGTTTCGCAACTGCCGAGTAGATATCAAGAACACAGTAATTGTGCGAAAATAACGTACGTGGAAAAAGAACATTTATTGTTCTATGTAGTGTTGCTTCATGCTGCTTCACGCTTCATGTTGCTTCATGTAGTGCTGGTTATTCCACATTTAATTTATCTTCAGAAAATGAATCGCGTAATTATACTATCACTTTTTTTCACCATATGTTTCATCGGTCCAGCCGCGATGGAAACGTCGGGTAAGTAATAATAATTTAATGACGAAATTCTTCAATAAAAATACAAGTTCAATTCAAACTCCCTGCAGTTGGACGACACATTTTTCGAAATTATATTGCAACCGCAAAGTTACTTTGAATAAATTCTATAATTATATAAAGAAAATTTGATATTCTATACAGAATTAAAATCTAATCTGACTGAGCTCGATGTTAAGATTGGCAATGAGTGTTCCATCGGCAACTCTGATGACTTATTCGAAAAATTGTCGGATATCTTTACGATATCCAAGTGTCCAGTTCTCAGGACCTATTGCTGCAATGAAATCGAACTTATTGACTGTTGCATATTCGAGGTATACGTACTTCAATCGTGATGGGTAAGTAATTTATGTTCTTATACTTATTTTTCATGTTAACTTTTATTTTTTCATTTTTACATATCTTTTTCTTTAATTAGATAAACAAGATCTAATTATAAGCTTTATCGTATGAAAATAACAGCGAAAATTGTTAAATCTTAACTGCCACCTAAGACTGATTATATTTATACACAAATAATCGAAAATTCATGTCATAGTGTCACCGTTTCTGAAAACGAATATCCTAAACCGACAATTTCTCAAGCTACGTATCATTATACTTTTCATTCTTGTAAATTTTATTTCTTCATTTTGACAATCAGATTATACATTATTACGACCAACAAGGATAAACTTTTATTTTTTCCAGACCGCGCTTCATTCTTCCTCTCAGCCTTTCTGCGATCTCTATCGTTCTGATTATCCTTTTTAGTTACTGCACGGCGGGTAATGGCGGACACGATTTCTCAGGTTGTGAATTTACAACACATTTACTACACAAAAGTTTTAAAAAATTACAAATGTGGCGTAGCAAAGTAAAATGCTACGCTTGTTTTATAAATTTACAAATAAATTCTTGATTTTACTGAACTTTCATAGGAAAAACCCAAAATTCTATTTGAATTTGCTAAATTGTTGAGTAAATTTGAAGTATTTGTAAATTAATTTTAAGGAAATGTATTGTAAATTTACTACACGTGAACACGAATAATGCTACCGAAACAATATTGGAAGTTCACAACAGAAATTTTTAAGAGTGTAGTTAGGCACTAGTGGCTTTGCAATGGTCTAACAGGAGCAATAGAATGAATTTGCATTGTACCATAATCAGCCTAATCTATTGTACGTTATCAAATTATCAAATCCGATCGAGAATATGCATCCGAGGATCGAAAAAAAAAAAAAATGACAACATTCCAAGTCTCCAAAATTCATTCCATATAGACCTCGGAAATCATTTGGGCATCAGAAGTCGATGTGATAGGTGGTCGTAGCTCTTCTCACTTGGCAGTCGAATCTATTGTTTATTTTTCGATATCAAACAGCGTATTAAGGGGAGGGGAGGGTATACTCGAATTTTACCGACCCGTCTATTTCTCGATTTTCTTCGAAACGGGCCTATCAATCGACTTGTCCTTTTGGCAGCCGATGTTTGACGAGTAATGAATTCGAACTGGTACGTTCGATCGGATGAAATGCCGCTCCCAACCGTGGAAATCGCTAAAATTACTACAAAATCGTGGAATACGTCTTGCCCTTTTATCGTTGTCAAAAACAAAAATGTTTTTGGATGGTTGCGTTCGGAATTCCATATAGAATGGAGGTACAGAAGCCGATTTTGCACTTCTGATGCATAGGCTGTGATATAAGTCGAAACATCGGCTGCCAAAAGGACAAGTCGATTGATAGCCCCGTTTCGGAGAAGATCGAGAAATAGACCGGTCGGTAAAATTCGAGTATACCCCCCCATAATGTACTATACAATACTAAGTTTCGTTCCTCTCTAATAAAACTAAGAGAATGTGTCGCATTACGCTGTATATTTAAGTCGGCTGTGATATGCCTCGAGTTTGATAATAATTAACGTTAATTATGAGCTTGATACAAACACCGGGATCTCTATACTATGTAATGTTGAAAATTGTACACAAGGATAGAGATCAACGTTTGTAATAACTGCGTACACGACGCATGAGTATTTTTGAAGATTTTCAGTCCCGTTACCGCGGCGATTAGTGAACAAAACGTTTCAAGGCTATAGGAATCTTTTATATTCGTTCCACGCAGTATAGAGCTAAGAAATGGCGATGTGCCAGTGTCTATGGATAGCTAGCTCTTACGGAAAAAACCCTCAAATTTAAGGGGTAAATTCGCACCCCCAAAGTTTTGGGGGTTTACCATGAAAACTCAGGGTTTACCCTCAAATTTTACCCCTAACTCAGGGTTCGCCTCGTACTTGGGGGTAAAATTTGGGGGTAAACCCTGAGTTTTCATGGTAAACCCATGAAACTTTGGGGGTGCGAATTTACCCCATAAATTTGAGGGTTTTATCTGTAAGGGAGGATAAACATCGGATGACCTATGACACGAAAACCATTTTCGTATGTGCAAATATGCCATGGTTCAAGGTTTTTTTATTATCAGCTTTTTACACCTCAATCATTGATTTATTCGGGGATAGGTCGGATGATGTGGATGCAAAAATGCTGATACTGCGTAATTCTGACACCCGAGACAGCTTGCTGCTGTGATTCATTACAATTTTTCATCACATGAACAAGGTAAAATAATTAACCATTTTTTAGATTTTTTAGATTTATCATATTTCATATATTCACAAGCATATACATATCCAGGGCCGAATTTAGGGTAGGGCGACAGGAGCTGAAGCCCCAGGGCCTCAACAGTATAAATTTTTAGGTAAAATTCGCGAAATTTGAAGAAGAAAAAAATCAGTCTAGAGTTCTGGCAAAGAAAAAAATGTTCTTACACTTTCAGTGAAAGTGATTTACTCCGAGAGCTATATTTCACCGAAATCATTGATGATATCATTCAATTTTGTTTATTTCTTGTATTTTACGATATCTAGCATATGTTCGTTGAAAGGATTTTGATTGTCTTGCAATAAATTGTTGAAACACTATGAAAAAAGAAAATAGTTTATCTAGTTTGAAAAATAATTAGGGGTCTCCTCGGGGGCCTCCCACTTCTTCGTTGCCCCAGGGCCTCCACACCTTCAAATGTGTGGCCTTCTATTCATATCAACGGGTCCTCAGGAAACAGCCATATCTCGACCGGCAGTCTAGAAGCTCTAGAACGGACGTAATACGCCAGACGGGCTAGAACGGACGTCGCTCGCGCGATAAATAAGCCACACTGAGAGAATTTTATGATAGCGTCTACGATTCGTGGTTTGTAGTTTTTATCATCTGGAATGGTAATTGAATTTGTAGCAGTCAAGATTATGAATATAATCATTTATTGGTTATAGCTACTACTATCATTTGATAGCAATTTCTACAATGAAGCGATTGTACGCTTTTTTATCTGGATGGTAACGGTTATCATCGGGGCGCGAGAAATTATTCAAACGTACAGGCTTGAAACTGCAGCGCTGAACGTTGAGAAAAAAGAAAACAAAAAGAAGCTATAGCTTATATATCGCACACCTAGTTCTAAACTAGGACAACTCAAAAAAACTCATTTTTCAGTATGAGGAAAAAACGTTTTGCTCCATTTATGCCTTTGCATAGTTAATTGATTAAATAATTATTATTCATAATAAATATAATTATATAATATTACTAATGATAATTATCATTAATCATCATTATTAATATCATAATAATTATATAATTATATAATTATTATTGATTATTTATTAATTCAGCAAAACCAAGTTAGTGCAATCTGTCGTCATGATTATGAACATTAAGTTGAATCTGTTCTTGTGGTTAGTTGCGTATGGTATCAGGGTATACAAAAATGATGATAACTCAAAATTCAAGTTTTTTGAGTTGTCCTAGTTTAGAACTAGGTGTGCGATATGATCATATATGATGGTAATGATTACCATCATTGATCGTAGGATTAAAAATAAAGTTTTTAAAGGTTATTATTTTGATAATAAATTTTACAATCTCATATTAACATGAGAGATGATAAAGATTATCATAAGAATGGTGAAGTTTCTTATACATATTGTACATTCAATCATGTGAATAGTGTCCGCTATCATTGAAATCGGTTAGTGCGTTTTTACGATAATTCGATGGTAGCATTTACCATAAAATTCTCTCAGTGCAGTTCTTTTTCAAACACACAGAAAAAAGAATTTGCTGGCCCAAGAAAATTTTCTGCAAACGCATTGGAAACCGAAATTATCTTGAATCAAGACAAAATTTCATAATTCATAATTCATAATTCTCATAATTCGACATAATTCTCTTGGATCCAAGAGAATTATCTTGGTTCGAGAAAATTTTTACTTGATTCAAGATAATTTCGGTTTCCAATGCGTTTGCAGAAAATTTTCTTGGGACAAAAAAAATTTTCTCGGGACAAAAAATTTTTTCTTGGAACAAAAAAATTTTTTTTGGTCCAATGAAAGTTGGTACAACTCATTTTTTCTGTGCAGATGCGATAGAGAATCGGTATGCAGATGATACTTTCCAATAATTATTTAAGATCGGGGGGCAAACTGGGCACATCGGCTGCAAATTGATGAATTTTTCTGTCTCAAAAATCTTTACTCCCCGAAACATGTCATTATACATATTTGAAATATGATAGGTATTTCGTAAAAACATATTAACTTTATTCAGACTCGAATTTGTTAAATTAAATTCCAATGAGTTTGTCGGGATATTTTTGGGGAATCAAAAATAAGCAAAAGGAACTGAAAAAACCCAGGTAGGTATAATCTGCATCGCTTTATTCATCATCTCCGTCTGCTGCGTAGTTTCATCCCCCCCTCGGCGTTGTTCGAGGTCATTGCTTTATAATCGATTGTACAAATTCGAACTCTTATGAATTGCGAAAAAATTCGCTGACGTAAGGCGATATGTTATAAGTATTATATACTTAGATACTTATAAAAATCGCGATATACGTCGGCCTATATAAAAATAACTGAGCGTTAGCAAATCGGTAAAGCCGTAGGAAGCTGAATCCATTCATAATATGTAAGATGAAAATTCCTCAGCGCGTAAAGACGTCGCATTTCGACTGGCCCCATCCTCCGCGGCGTCGAACTGTGATCTAATATCGCCGCGACGCGCAGGCTTTTGATCCGCGCGGGCGCCGCGTCGTATGGTCATGCTTAATCCCACATGACATACGCATGCGTCGAATTTTCGGGTAATCCCGTATTTCTTCGTACCTTTACGAATGCCGAATCTGACCGCTGTAGAATCATTCTATCGTAGTGTCTAGTGTCTACCGCGGTAGAAGCAAGTGGTTATATAGAAGTTATTATTCATCATTATAATTCATTGTTAATTGTGCGAGCGCAAAACGCGTACGAAATAACTATAGCCGATAATATTAACGAAATTTCATACGTTATCTGCGTTCTATAAAATCATCAATAATGGCTCGTATTACGCTCTCAATAATCGCAGTCTTCTGCCTAGCCACTGCTGCGTACGGTGAGCACATAAAACATTATTATAACAAATTGTACCAAATATCATTGAACCTTTCGGTAACACTTGGTCTGAGTCAATTTAGGAGTGACCATTCCATTCCATTACAAGGTGCACTATGTACTTACGGATTGTTAGTATGCTACAATCTTTCCTATATTTTCTTAATCTGCATATAAATTTCTTATTTCAACAAGCTTATATTAATATACTCCTACACACACACACACGTCAATTTAACGTAAAAATAAAAGACAAATAATAAAAAACGGACTTATCGACGTCCTATGACGCATTAATATTTCTCTTTGTTCGAAGAAATCCTTCAATTTTCGGCTATGTCCTTCAGAAAAATCTGTCATACATATGTATGCACAGATACACTATATGTGTACACAATTTATCAATAATAGTACCAGTGTGTGCGATCTAGTTGTGTCACGCATATTGCATATACTATACCTATATGCATTGATATACTATACAGCTACGTATATCTGCATGACACGCACACTTCAACCGGTTTAAAGTTGATTCGAAGCTACCGAGAATAATCATTGCTGTTGACACAGAAACGCCTTTCGTATGATGAAACGATTTTTTCTTTTTTCGTTTTTCTTTTTTCTTCTTTCCTTCTTTCCTTCTTTCTTTCTTTTTACTCATTTTCTATAGAAAATTCAAACACGAGATTCTTTTACATCGATGATCATCATCAATGACTTCCCTAATTCAATCAGCTTCGTTTAGTACATACATACACAGATTTTGCATACATACAAAAGAAAAAAAAAAAATTAAAATTCTAGGAAGCTGTAGCACCCAAAGTAATAAATCATAATTAAACGGTCAATGTAACATCCTATTCATTATCTTTATACATGTATGGTCGAATCATAGTCTAAGTTTGAAACTAGTAAGGATATTCTTCTTGCAGCTAATTTGATTATTATTATTATTATTATTCATCATGGTTCATCATTAGGATGTAATACATTAATCTTAGTATAAAATCAATGATAAATTTTAACTGAATACTGCCATTCTGATTATTGCTGTTTTTCTTCTTATTTACAGGCATGGATTGTACTTTTGGAAAGAACAATGACCCGTTGAGTAATATGCTGGGAAGTTGTCCGAGATTCTATGAGCCTAGTTCAAAAAGTTATTGTTGTATCAATCTACAGGAATCTACATCATACTGCTGTAATTTAGAGGACTTCACACTAAAAACTGGGTAAAATCATGAAATCATTAGATTTCAGATAATTTATGTATAATCATTTATCATATGATACTTGGGGGGGGGGGGGGGGGGGGGTGTATCCTCAAATTTTACCGACCGGTCTATTTCTCAATTTTCTCCGAAAGGTGGCTATCAATCGACTTGTCCTTTTGGCAGCCGATGTTTGACGAGTAATGAGTTCGAACTGGTACTCTTGATCGGATGAAATGCCGCTCCCAACCGTGGAAATCGCTAAAATTACCACAAAATCGTGGAATACGTCTTGCCCTTTCATCGTTGTCAAAAACAAAAATGTTTTTGGATGGTTGTGTTCGGAATTCCATATAGACTTGAGGTACAGAAGCCGATTTTGCATTTTTGATGCATAGGCTGTGATATAAGTCGAAACATCGGCTGCCAAAAGGACAAGTCGATTGATAGCCCCGTTTCGGAGAAAATCGAGAAATAGACGGGTCGGTAAAATTCGAGTATACCCTCCCCTTAAATGAGAATAGGTACTGAAATAACTCATTTCGCCATACATAATTTATTTTTATCAAGTTCTTGATAAAATTGACCAATTACACAATTATTTAAAAATATTTTATCTACAGACTGAATATAATCGTTCCTGCAATAATCGCTGTCGTTGTAATCGTCTCATTGGTCGTTCTCTGCATTTCCTGTCTCTGCTGCACCTGTTGTCCGTGGTACCGCAGGCGTCATCGTGGAACAGTTTATGGCAGTAAGGGAACAGTATAATTTTAAGATACCATATCTGGCTGCTACTTAATTTCACATGCTATGAAAAAATCGAAAACAAACATATCATTATTTACAATTGTTTTTTTTCATTCATTACATTCACTTTTAATACGCCAAGGATTTTTCGACTCGTGTAATTTACACGGCACAAATACTTTACACCCTCTTACACGATTTTTTATTTTTATTTTCATTTTTATTAGACATTTGCCAAATTCAAACATCGAATTGTTTCAGTCAGACATAAAGAATCTCACCAACGTTTATATGTATTTTTTTTCAGGATCAGCAATTGCCTGAATCTAATCAACTCATCTCAAATTGAGTTATATACCTAATTTGAAAGAAATGGAGTAATTTTCTTTAAAAAATTATTATCATCCCCTGTAATCTTACATTCCAATTTTTTAAAGCTTTCCTTTTTTTATATTTATATAAATATATACTATAATATACACAAGTTAGAGTTAAGGAACATTATTCTATTTTATAGTATATTATTATATGGATTGAGATATTACCTATATACAGCTTCAACACCAGCTTCAGCTTGATCTAAAGCATTTTAAATCTTACAGCAATAACTGATTGTTCGATCTGTACTATATGTCTGCCATATGTATGTTGCATATGTACATACATACTTATACCTACCTACTAATTCATTGTATGTTACCATGACTGTGTATGTCAGTTTATTTCTACGTATATTTTTCTACAGGTGAGAATTTATTCTTACGACCAAAAATTAGACATAAGCATCGTTATGCTTTCTGGCAGCTAATACATCATCTCTTTTTAAGTTTCCAAATCTTTGGGAATCGCGAGAAATTTTTTTTTTTCAACTTCTATCATTGCCATTCACATCTCTGAGATCTATACGATGTTATAAATGATATAATTTTTTACGTTTTCTTATCAATATTTTCATTTTCTATTTTTTTTTTTTATTTTTATTTGTTTTCATTAATCTTTTTAGTCGTGTGACGTTATAGTATAATATACCTAATGTATTATTATATATACGTAGCTTATCAAGCTATAATTATATGTAAGGAGAATTTTGTTCCTTTTCGAATTTTGAAAATCATATTGCCAAGTCTAACAATACGATATATTTTTATATACTTTTTCTAGTTACCTATATATTATATACATGTGTATTAACAATAAATATATATTGTTTATGTAGTTTATAGAATTGTAGGAAAGACGAGTTACGACAAAAAAACACAAAGAAACAAACTTCATCTTTGTTATATTATACCCTTAAGACGCTTCCAAAAATATTATGTGCTGACGTATTATACTATAAAATATAGAAAGTGCTTAGTCGTGAAATAAAGATCAAATGAAATAACCAATTGGCATGATTATATTTATTCATTGTCCTAGTCCTGCTCGCGTAGGATGATTTATCTTACAATTAATTTTTCTATTCACAAATTATATCGAGCTTATTTTTATTTCTATTACAAAATTCTTTTATCTCTATGTCTCGGCTCGTGAGAGTGAATTGATTATTTCTGACGGCACTTTTTAAAATAAGTTTTATAATATGTATAGGTATATGTGTTGCTGTAATTTCTTGCATTTCGTGTCACCAAAAAATTTTAGTTCATTCTGTTTGTATTACCAAATTCTTAGCATGAGATATCATCAGCATACCTGGTGAAATTATCAATCAAATTCTGCGAATGATAACTGAGTCAATATTTTGCCAAGGAAATTGTTATGTCATTGTTTTATTAATACTTTGTGGATATCTCACGACATCACTCATACTAGTGTACAATACTCAATTCGAAGAATCGAAAAGGCTTACAATTACTCATTCATTAATTTGCGTACAATTTTCATCAAAAAACAGAATCCAGATTCTGAAAAACTTAGCAGAGTCATAGAATCTCATATCTTTCAGGAAATCTAAACTAAATTTGAAAAATCAAAAGTCAATAACGCATTGCTTTGTATTTCTATAATTCTGGCGACAAGATGAAACTTAATTCAAATTTAGCACACTGCAGGTGTTGATATTCTTAAATAAACTTTCAGATTTACATGGGCCAACGGCTGTCCATATAATTCAGCCATCTCCTGCACATCCTGGATACCCAGGTTACCAAGTACAAAATCAACCTCCGGTTTATGCGACAGTTGCACCAGGTATAATTGACAAAATTCAATTTGTTCTGCCATAAAATGGTCCTTTAGATAATTCAGTTTTCCGTTAATGGGTGAAACGGTGCCAATCACCATTCGCATAATATTATTTTTCATTCATATAGCAATGCCGCAGCATCCTCCTCCTCAATATACGCAAGAAGGATACACCAAACAAGCGCCTTATAATCCAAGTTACGCCCAATAAGGAGAGAAGCAAGGTGTTCCCTGTGATTAAGCGGCTGTTATTATAAAAAAAATTGACCACTCTTGCCAGAAAAAAGATCTGCTTCAGGTGAATTTAACGATAATATACCTATAGTCCCTCTACTTCCTGTGACCAATGCCTGAAATCGGCTAGTGATCCTGATAAGTTCTAAGTATTATTTTTAATCATTATCATTATTATAACTTTAAATACTGTTATTTGGACTTAGAATCGTCCGAGAACTTTTCTTTACTAGTATTACTTGTAAGAAAACCAATTCGCAGCATTTGGATGTGATAATATTTGTCTTATTCTTTTTCTTCCTAACTGTAGTACATCAATACCTGTGCTTTTCATTCTGGGTTATCCCTAGCTAGATCCAATCTAATAAATAATTTGTTTATAGCGACGGTACAACTGTTCATATCATATCATATTATGATATATCTTTATAATTTGAGATTAATTACTTAGCCGCAACTCTTATCAGTATGCATAATATCTTAGAGATAAGGTGAGATTGGTGCTTCTAGTTTTTTGTTCTTTTTTTTACTTGTACTTTTTCCATCAGATTAGGAGTTTTTCTGCATGGCTTGCGGATAGTAAAAAGATGAGATTAGCGAGTGATGCAATTTGAGTTCTATTATTGTTATTGTTATCATCATTATTATCACCTAGTAGATAATTTGAATTGCGACATTTTTCTGAGTATGAAATACAGCGAATGAAATCATACAATATTCAGTGGCTCTTTTGAATCCTGAAAAATAAGGTAAAATAATTTGTATGACATTTATACAATTGGAACAAAATAAAATTGCAACTAAATTTGAGCAATGCTAGATGTTCTATGAATTTTCTACAGTTCTTTAATAAATATTATGATAAATCCTGATTATTCAAAAATCCCGAAACTATATATTAGCAATTTTGGATAAGCTTATTACATCATTTCTTAAATATAGACATGGCGTAACGATGGTTTCGATCTTTCCCTTCATATCTAAGATACAACCCCACACAGCACAGGACGTCCATCGAATGTCCTTTTTATGTCTTATACAGCCTGTATATATCCAGGATCATTCGGATATCCTATGGATATTCTGTATATGTCCAGGATCATCGAAACATCCATAGGATATTCCATCACATTACCAAGATATATCTGACGTCCTGGGGATATCCCCATTCGATCATACACAGAAAAAAAGGTTCACTTGGGCCAAGAAAATTATATTGAAGACCGAAAAATCTCCCGAGCCAAGTCAAAATTTTTTCAAACCAAGAGAATTGTCTTGGCTCAAGCAAATTTTTTTATTGACTGAAGAAAATTTCGGTTTACAATGCGAATTGCAGAAAATTTTATTGGAACAAAAATTTTTTGTTACCAATTTAATCTTTTTTTCTGTGTATAGTGGAAATATTGATATTCAGAGATTTTTTCCGAAGATATGAATCATTATATAAATATTGAGTTGAGAATATAAATATGCGATATTATATATAATATAAATATTGAGTAGAGGATACAGATATCCTATATTATATATAATATAGCATATCTGTATCCCCAACTCGATATCCTATATTATATATAATATAGAATATCTGTATCCCCAACTCGATATCCTATATTATATATAATAAAGGATATCTGTATCCCCTACTCGATATCCTATATTATATATAATATAGCATATTTGTATCCTCAACTCGATATCCTATATTATATATAATATAGGATATCTGTATCCCCAACTCGATATCCTACCTCGGTACCATGGGTACGCGATACATTGGCTGATACCGACGTTACCGGCACACAATGTTATCGACACACGACGTTATCGGCAGAAAATAGTTCTACAATGCGACTGTGAGATGGCGCTAGTACAACTTACTGACAAGTAGCACTGACCTAGGGTAATAGCACCTGTCACGGGGTCAGTAACCTCAGTGGCCCACGCGGCCTCAACGAGTACGCATGGGGTGCGTTAACGAGACTCGATAGGAATATTCCGAACGCAATAATATATAATATAGGACATCTGTATCCTCAACTCAATATCTATATTATATATAATATAGGATATCTGTATCCCCAACTCGATGTCCTATATTATATATAATATAAGATTTCTGTATCCCCTACTCGATATCCTATGTTATATATAATATAGGATATCTGTATCCCCTACTCGATATCCTATATTATATATAATATAGGATATCTGTATCCTCAACTCGATATCTATATCATATATAATATTGTATATTTATATCCTCAACTCAATATTTATATAATGATTCATATCTTCGGAAAAAATCTCTGAATACTAATTTTGCCGCGACATGGGTAGGCCATACATTGGCTGATACCGACGTTACCGGCACACAATGTTATCGGCACACGACGTTATCGGCAGAAAATAGTTCTACAATGCGACTGTGAGATGGCGCTGGTACAACTTACTGACAAGTAGCACTGACCTAGGGTAATAGCACCTGTCATGGGGTCAGTAACCTCAGTGGCCCACGCGGCCTCAACGAGTACGCATGGGGTGCGTTAACGAGACTCGATAGGAATATTCCGAACGCAATAATATATAATATAGGATATCTGTATCCCCAACTCGATGTCCTATATTATATATAATATAGGATTTCTGTATCCCCTACTCGATATCCTATATTATATATAATATAGGATATCTGTATCCTCAACTCGATATCTATAGCATATATAATATTGTATATTTATATCCTCAACTCAACATTTATATAATGATTCATATCTTCGGAAAAAATCTCTGAATACTAATTTTGCCGCGACATGGGTACGCCATACATTGGCTGATACCGACGTTACCGGCACACGATGTTATCGGCACATGACGTTATCGGCAGAAAATAGTTCTACAATGCGACTGTGAGATGGCGCTGGTACAACTCACTGACAAGTAGCACTGACCTAGGGTAATAGCACCTGTCACGGGGTCAGTAACCTCAGTGGCCCACGCGGCCTCAACGAGTACGCATGGGGTGCGTTAACGAGACTCGATAGGAATATTCCGAACGGAATAATATATAATATAGGATATCTGTAGCCTCAACTCAATATCTATATTATATATAATATAGGATATCTGTATCCTCTACTCAATATCTATCCAACTCGATATCCTATATTATGTATAATATAGTGAATTTTCTGACAGTTGATACCTTTTTTTTAAGGAGTCAATTTTCTGGCAGTTGATACCTTTTTTTTAAGGAGTCAATTTTCTGGCACTTGATACATCATGGTGTCAAAAACGACTCCTTGAAAACGGTATCAACTGCCAGAAAGTTCACTCCTTAAAAAAGGTATCAACTGCCAGAATTTTCGGAGTGAATTTTCTGGCAGTTGATACCTTTTTTTTAAGGAGTCAATTTTCTGGCACTTGATACATCATGGTGTCAAAAACGACTCCTTGAAAACGGTATCAACTGCCAGAAAATTCACTCCTTAAAAAAGGTATCAACTGCCAGAAAATTCACTCCGAAAATTCTGGCATCAACTGCCAGAAAATTCACTCCGAAAATTCTGGCAGTTGATACCTTTTTTAAGGAGTGAATTTTCTGGCAGTTGATACCGTTTTCAAGGAGTCGTTTTTGACACCATGATGTATCAAGTGCCAGAAAATTGACTCCTTAAACAAAAGGTATCAACTGCCAGAAAATCGACTCCTTAAATAAAGTATCAACTGCCAGAAAATCGATAGGTACCTGGAGCTCTCAATGCCTACGTTTCCCCTGGAACCGAGTTCAACCAATCAAGAGCGAGAGTCGAGACGAAAATAGGCAATTTCTCTTCAATTCTTATTCCTGATTGGCTGAGACTCTGCCCCAGGGGAAATTTAGGCAATGAGAGCTCCAGGTACCTATCGATTTTCTGGCAGTTGATACTTTATTTAAGGAGTGGATTTTCTGGCAGTTGATACCTTTTTTAAGGAGTCAATTTTCTGGCAGTTGATACCTTTTTTTTAAGGAGTCAATTTTCTGGCACTTGATACATCATGGTGTCAAAAACGACTCCTTGAAAACGGTATCAACTGCCAGAAAATTCACTCCTTAAAAAAAGGTATCAACTGCCAGAATTTTCGGAGTGAATTTTCTGGCAGTTGATACTTTTTTTAAGGAGTGAATTTTCTGGCAGTTGATACCGTTTTCAAGGAGTCGTTTTTGACACCATGATGTATCAAGTGCCAGAAAATTGACTCCTTAAAAAAAAGGTATCAACTGCCAGAAAATTGACTCCTTAAAAAAAAGGTATCAACTGCCAGAAAATTGACTCCTTAAAAAAAAGGTATCAACTGCCAGAAAATTCACTCCTAAAATTCTGCCAGTTGATACCTAATTTTAAGTATAGGCAAGGAAAGGACAGGGGGAAATGATTCAACGATTGATTATTTACAATTTCAAGAGATATTTATTCAAGAATGTGCTAATATACTATAATGATACATGTTTATTGCATAAACAATCTTATTATTACATAAATAATGGCAGTGTTGCGAGTCACTAATTACATTTTTGATGAAACTACTCATTTAATTACCCATTACTTTGGTAATGTGTAATTAAACTCGATTCAATTAGTAAAACTAATTATGAAGTAAAGCTATTGAAACTAATTATAAATTAAAGCTATTAAAACGAATTATAAAGTATAGCTATCAAAACGAATTATAAAGTATAGCTATTCAAACGAATTATAAAGTATAGCTATTAAAACGAATTATAAAGTAAAGCTATTAAAACGAATTATAAAGTAAAGCTATTCAAACGAATTATAAAGTGAAGCTATTAAAACAAATTATCAAGTGAAGCTATTAAAACGAATTATAAAGTGAAGCTATTAAAACGAATTATAAAGTCAAGTTATTTAAACTGATGATAAAGTAAAGTTATCTAAACTAATAATAAAGTGAAGTTATTTAAACTAATTATAAAGTAAAGTTATTTCAACTAATAATAAAGTGGAGTTATTTAAACTAATTATAAAGTAAAGATATTAAAACTAATTATAAAGTAAAGTTATTTCAACTAATTATAAAATAGTTATTCAAAAGTAATTACACTTCACTCGAAAAAAAATTGACTTACAATTTTCACAACACTGAATATTTGATTGGACAAATTGTAGATGTGATCGTAATATGTATAATGTATTACGTATATCACTGAAAACTACATACTTGGCACTTCTTAAGTTCCGAGATTAGCTAGAACTATAATTAGGAAATAATAAAACTAGTATTATACTCTAGACTAATCGTTGCGACGATAATACATGCATATACGTACGAAGGTATATTTTACAGAATGCCAAGTACAATGTTTGTAGCAGATAGTATTTATATCGGTCTTGTTGAGAACAGCGAGCTGTTTATTTTTATTTTTCAGACCACCATACGAATGGAGAACAGAGTCATTAGTCTCACCATGGTTTTCGTTAACGATAATACTTTAACAACGTAATTTCGCCACGAGAACAGTAGAATAATTCATTACTCTATAAATATAGTTGTTCTCAAAAGATACTGATGAGAGTCTCCAATTCATGGATCTCTGAATTGTCTACTCTCTATCCATTGAGGACAATTTCACAAAGGAGTGAAGTATGTTCACGTACGTATATCGTATATGCATGTATTATGCGCAGTTACCTGCATAGATATTGCGAATATTTCATACGGTAATGGCTAATCCAACTATTTCAGTGTCTACTGCTCTCATCTTTCAAGTACAATGAAGTTATTAGGCTAATAAAAAATATTATTGGCCGAGATATTCAGAAATGTTTCAACTATTAAATTATATCAATATCACATCATAATCTATTACAAATTCTCATCTCTTCCGTGATATTACAAGTTTTTTCCTCGTTTGATTATAACATTACCGTATAAACTAGTCAGGTAGAGCGTGCTGTATAATCACGAGTGAATATAGAGTATCGCTTGTAGTTCCTACAATGGATTTAGAATAATCTGGTCTAATCTAATTAGACAAGATTAGACATTAAAAACTGATTCCAAAGGAACTGTAATTGCGAACTCAGCCTAAAACTATACTCCTATGCTACTTTATACACAATAATAGCCGTTTGAAGCCATTAGTCCCCATCAATAATAGCCATTCCCCTGGTATTTGGACTGCTCCACTGTCTGGCGTGAATCGTTGTAATGAAAAACTTTCAAGAGGTTTTCTTGTAGATAGGCAGGACTATGTTTTTTCCCTCCACGAACAACCCCTGTGAAAATAAAAACTAGATCAATATATGTTACATGGGATAAATTAACTCAATGTATTGTTCAAGCGAACATGCTCAACTAAGAACCAAAGAATGGGACTGTAAAATAATTTATTACTAATATTGAAGTCTGTAAGATGTTTGGAAAATAAATACGATGCCTATAATTAATTCTACAGTAATTTATACCTGTATTTATTTAAAAACCTTCAATCCTTGATCCTCATTATTCAAATATTTCTCTACTACAAGGCAAATTTATATTCAAATCAAGTGAACAATTTTCTTGAGATTCATCAAGCTCTTACTACTGTTGTGAATACAAAAGAAAGATTCGATTTTGCCATTGAAAAGAAGCAAGTTATAATTGCTTAAAAAAAAAAATGAGTGTTCCTAGTCTAATATGCTCGTAGAGCAAACGATTGAAGAGGAACTTGGAATTATATGATTGCTTATACGATGGGATGATAATTATCGCGAGGTTATCAATGAATCTCCCTTACCTAGTATATTTGTATGAAAAATAGATCGGAGAGGTTATGTTCGCAAGAAATGTAGGTTTTCACAGAGTTATTCGCGGGTAGGGATAGAATATACTTGAAAACGAACGATTCCCTACTTCCCTGAATAATAATCAAAGGCCTCCAATCGTCACTTACTTCGCTGATTGAAATACGCGACACTTTGTAATACGTAAAAATTCATAATTATTTATGGTTATGGTAAAATGGTGATCGGAATATTAAAAACTTACGCCTCCTCAACTCGTAACGACGCGGCGTACCTCCTGTCAAGCATTTTCTCGCACGTTGGTTAACTCGGCACGTAAGTTTTCCCAGGAACGTCTACTACGTCACAAACCTGTTCACTCGTCGGCGCCACGAGGGCCACTGAAACCGGTTAGACCGGTTTGCTTCGGCTCCCCATCCTTGACGGCCTTGAACGGCCTTGAGGCGGTAAGTGGGGCGAGAGGGGCAAGGACGCCGTTGAGTAGGTCAGTTTACGCCGGTGGCGCCACCGGGTGACAAACTACGGAACTAAGATGAGCAGAATAATATAATGATCCGCGGGTTGCGTGTAATAGGGCGCAGCATTCGTCCCTTAGGCTTACCCTATTCTAAATGTAGTGTATATTTAAATTTTTATTTAATTAGTAAAAGTAATTATGAAGTAAAGTTATTTAAAATTATTATTATTGTTATTTATTTTCATTTATGCTTAATAAATAAAATTGTTGAATAAATGATTGAATGGTTATCCTTATTGAAAATGATTTATGCGTTGGATGTAGGTTATGTAGGTTGACGTCTTGATGTTTTGACGCTTTGACAGATTGAATAACTAATAAACTAGTATAGGTGAATAATAATTATTCCGATGTTGCTTTAGAACTGAAGCTAAAGGTGTTTAGCCATTAGTCAACCGGACTGAAAAGTACTGCTATTGGGGTCAGAACTCAGACCGGGCGAATTTCTGCGACTGCGTTTGCGTCTGCGTCCCACTGTGGACTAGGCTTGAATGCATTGAGTGCTACATCGCAATGATGTCTCTCTTGATGTGTGTGCATGTAGTATGATGTATGAGTTGTTCTTGTAGCACGGTTATACCGTGCGGGGTTACGTAGGCGACATTATACTTGCTCATATTTTCTATGTTTCTTTTTTATAAAAACCCCCTCGAATATAATATCTGCTCAATAAATGGTGATAAAATTCTTTATTAATGTGATTGATATAATATTAAAGTGGTGATGTCTTCGTTTACTTTTGGGCAAAAAAGGTTCATCCCTACACCGCCCGAAAAGGGTAGTTTTCCGTTAGATCACGAGGGCCAGTGTAAACGGGTTATGATAAGCTACATGCGCTGCCTAAAAGATAACAAGGGTAACAACACGATGTGTAGAGATGTTGCTAAAGAGTATCTCGGCTGTAGAATGGACAACGACCTTATGGCTAAAGAGGAATGGTCTAAATTGGGATTCGGTAATGAAAACAAAAAGGAAACATAACCTCACTCTCTCTTGCTCATATCTTCGAAGTGATAGACTTAATTGAGAGAATAATTAAGGTGGACGAACAAGAAAAAGTATCGCCGATTTATACACTTCCATAAATTTAAACTAACGCTATTATCAAAGTCCTTCCCGTTTATTCTAAAATAAAAAGAGTGCTACTCTGTTAATCCGTTGATTTTACTTCACGATATTATACCTAAGATAATTAAATAAATACATAAGACTCAATATTAAAGGTATTCAAATATCAATTAAGAAAGTATAGACGACTGAGTTTAAATATATATGCAATAAGATAAAACACAATGTCGAGTGTTACAAGAAAGAAGCTTTTGATAGGCTGCACAGGCAGCGTTGCAACCATCAAGCTTCCTACTCTCGCCGAAAAATTCTGGGAACAAAACTTGGAAGTAAGAGTGGTAGTCACCGAAAGAGCAAAGCATTTTTTCAAAGAATGCGACCTCCCGCCGGGCACCCAAATATTGTCAGACACGGTCGAATGGGCAGCTTGGCAAGACAGAGGGGATCCGATTCTCCACATTGATTTGGTCAAATGGGCAGATCTTTACCTAATTGCACCACTAGATGCAAATACTCTCGGTAAACTGGCCAGCGGAATGTGCGATAACATATTAACTTGCGTCGCTAGAGCCTGGGACCCAACTAAACCGCTGCTTTTTTGTCCCGCTATGAACACAAGCATGTGGGAACATCCGGTCACTGCTCCTCAGGTGGGAAACAGCAGATACAGATGAATCAACTTGTCCAATTAACTGATGAAGCAATATTTGTTTGATCGATTTCATTCTTTCATTATGTTAACAGATATCGATGCTCAAGTCTTGGGGTTACAAGGAAATCCCATGCATAACAAAAACTTTGATGTGTGGGGACACGGGACTCGGCGCGATGGCTGAAGTCGATACGATAGTTCAGACTACACTGAGAGCTATGAATCCTTGGCACCCATACCCTCCGTCGGATCATTTATATCCGTAGATTATTAGTTAAATTATTATGTGATAGATTGAAATTTGGAGTATTTTAACTGTTGGATTTTCTGAAGTATATTAATAATGGAGAAATCATTAACTAGTTTCTTTTTACTATTCGAAGATATTGCACCGTTTATACATAATATAGAGAGTTTTAAATCACTTATTATATTAAAGAGAATAAATTGTTATTATTAGAATTGTTAAAACGAAAGGTATGAGGTATTGTTATTCCACATTGTGAATATCGTCTGTATGCTTATGAACACCAAACATAGAATTTAAGATAGTTTACTATTAAAATACGCGATGATAATAATTTGTCGTGATATTTAATCAGATTAATTTCATTCAAATTTATCTTAAATTCTAAATACATAGGATAGAAAATTATCTTATAGTATTTTATCCTTTTGCACCGTTTAGAGAAACTGCAAAACATGCACTAAGTCATATTAATATAATATTATCACAGTATCTATAATATTGTTGAAAAAAATTTGTTTTTTTTTGTTTCATGGTGAATCGGTTATCGCCGAAAATTTTTCACCTAATACAAATATTGTCTCTAGTAGCGGTTTAGATCAGATATCTTCAAGCTCAGTAGTATATAATATATTATCATTAATTTCACGCGTCAATATTCAAGATCGTACTGTTATCCTTTACATATTGTACATAAAAATACAAACATAAAAATTGTAGACCAAGTTATAATAAGTAGATGTCAACGTGTTTGTAATAAATGCATGCTGCACAGAACAAATCAATACTCTTTATTCTTTAAGTATGGTAATAATGATCATTATCAATAAATATCCAGTTAATATCCTACACCATTCCAATATCTTACCATATTTCACAACAGTGGATTAAAGATAGTTTATTCAATTCAATTCATCCTTTTATGACTTATCGTCCAAATAAAGATAGTTTATAAATTCACTGTTTGAATTCTTACACGTAGAACCTTTATCAATCGTGATTATTATGATACATAATATCTCCACCGTCTAT
Organism: Tenthredo livida; assembly: GCA_963992785.1. NCBI lineage: Eukaryota > Metazoa > Arthropoda > Insecta > Hymenoptera > Tenthredinidae > Tenthredo > Tenthredo livida. The sequence goes on from OZ023073.1 coordinate 12,542,130, forward strand.
GAAACTAAAACTTAGTTAATGAAGTATTTATTTATATTATCAGCACGTCCGAGGTACTAATTTCAAAACAGTTATTCATTAAATCCCGACATCTGAATGGCTTGATTATCGTCTGATAGAGTTCGTAGAATTATAACTGATGCGATTAGTGCTCGAGGATTCTGTAAACAATTCTTCGAAGTGGAGTCAATTATTTTTCAGCATTATTGTTGCTCATTATGATGAGACTCACAGGCTGAAAATGAATTTCGAATTAGATGCTATAAGATCAATTGTGAAAGGGTTTTTTTTCTTTACATGAAATCACTTTATTTTTCTCTATATACATACACGTATGATTATTAATAAAATACAATATATATAATAATGTATAAACTTATAGATTTGGTATTACTGTTAATTATAACAACGCGTTACGCGTCGTATGCGAGTTTCTTAAATTGTTATTATAAATTTAAGAAAAGTTGTTATACATGATACACATAGTTAATAAATATTATTTATTATTCGGTATATAGACGGAACGGTTATAACAGCTTAGGCATCTATGGCTTTGGGATTATCATTTTTTTTAGTATATATAGTATGTATATATATATATATATATATATACATATGCTCGAGCGGTGCCATCTACTACGTTTCATATTATATTATGTAAAATATATATGTATATATATATATATTATATTATAAACGTTATACCCCGCGTTATACGTAATAATCGGCAAACGGCCGAAAAGTCCATCGTTAAAATGTTCTCAAAATATTATATCAAATATTGAATATAGTTATGTTTATGTATATGTAGTATATTATGTATCGTATAAAATCACGTGTCGGCTTAAAATTACTTTAATAAATTTTAGAACACAGACGTATCATTGGGGATAGTCTCGTCATAAGTATCGTTAAAAATAAATCGTAAGAGTTTAAAAATAAATCGTAATGAATATTTTTTTTTTTTTTCTATTACAGTCCGCTCCCCTAATAGGGCCGCTTCCCCAGGTTCTCGCTCGAGCTCAACCCCCACTACTGACTGACCTCGGATTTCATATTCGTCTCTGTCAATAGGGCCGAACGTTCGCTCAATGAAATAGCATATAATTTCACGGCGGCCCTATTACCGGAGTGCAAAGTGAATTTCGACGACGTGAACGCGCGTCAGTAGTGGGGGTACCCGAGTTCCAGGAAAAATACTCCCCTAACCGCCCATAGCCGGCCCTATTATCAGAGCGGACTGTATATAAAAAAAAAAGAAAATAAAAAAAAGTTTCCCACATATTCGGGATTAGTCATTGTCATTTAACTATTTTTACATTTCACATTTTTATGTATTTCAATATTAATTCAATAAGATAATATAAATCATAAATATTCGATCTATTACTTCGGGTTATATAAATATCACAGTTATAAAACTGATACCACTATTAAAGTGTTCCTATAATCGTTTTTGGAAGTATTCTAACAATAATAATAATAATAATAATAATATTAATAAGTAAACGTCGTAATTATAAGAATAATTTCAGATAAATAAATTCAATGTCTCATATCGATTATACGGTGACTAAAATATAATCAACAGAGATAATATGATTTATCACCATTCGGTACGATTTCCAACAGGTTTGAAAAATAAAAAAAATATATATCGGGGCTTTATCGTACGTATAATCATTACCTAAATTCGTAAAGTATGAAGAAGAGAAAGAAGGGGGAAAAAAAAGAATCTTCTAAAATACCTGTTGGTATATAAAACAAAAGTTTACACTAATACGATAACTTTTGTAAAAAAAGTTTCATACCTATTTGATTTTATATAAGACCGCATAGAGGTGGTATTAATTTTTACAATTTTTTCATTTATCATTTCAATAAGTTATCATATACTAACGGTTCTAACTGCGAAACGTATTTACGTATTTGATTGAAGAGTTTTCATTGAGAAATAAGAAAATAATAATAATAATGATACCGAAAGAGAAATACTAACAAGAATTGTATTGATATTCGATTTTATAAATGAGATTGACTCGTTATTAATCAATCTTTTGTGATAGTATTGCACTGTCTGATGAAGTCACGCGCTGTCGAAACCGTAAGTATAAAAAACAATATATATATAAATATGTTGTATATAAATAAGAGAAAAAAAAAAAAGGAATAAAGAAGAGAAGTTAAACCTATATAGTATAGATATACAGCTGGTGTATAATTACAGCTATTAGCTAAAAACTGTGTTAAATTTATCTTTAAGCTAAATTTAACTAGTGTATACAAAAATGCCTATGAAATAAAAACTACAAATATATCAATATGCACTTAGTATCTAGGGGTATATGTGTAGTGAAATCGGTTACAATTGAATCTACTTGAATTATAGGTGTATATGTATGAGTATCGTTGTATTATTTAAGTGATATGACATCGTTTATCCGGAAGATTGATTGATCGGTCACATATTTCTGGACTATTATATATATATTATATAAAATTTCACATTCACTCTATTACAACGTTTCAGCTTGATCCGATATACTACACTTTGGCTATATATATATGTATATTTAATTTTATTTTGCATTTTGATGTCAATTACTGATTTATTTCGCGATAAGTAGAGTTATTAATAGAAATAAAAAAATGGAAAAATAAAAATGAAGATAACTCTCCTCGTGATATAATATGACAATGATAATAATAATAATAATAATAATAGTAATAATGAATCCTAATATTCAATATCGCGAATAATTATTTGGCAGTATATAGTTTTTTACACCTCTAATTTTTAATGAAGACTTATAAATGAAGAAATATATTTATTATAATTATTATTCGGCGATTTAATCCAGAGGCGTTTGAAAAAAAATATATTGTTTATTTTCAAATACGTTAATAGCTATTATATAGGTATGTATGTTCATTATGTAATATGGAAACTAATTCCTACGATAACCTTAGAAGAATTATTGCGGCGATAAATATACCGTATAATTTTCTAAAGTTTAATCTTTCTCCGGCCGAAACAACCCTAGCTCCTTTTGGAAAATTGCTATCCTCGTCTTCTTCGGTATCGGGTACTTCTGGACAATGCATCCAGAACGGACCTGACGGCTTCTGTTTCGAGGTCGAAACTTTCATTCGTGAATCGTCAAACTCCCAGAAACCTTTGCCTTTGAAGAAATACGTTTTTCCTGAAAAAAGAAAAAAATAAATAAATAAATAAATAAATACAGAATAATATTCATAATCAAAAATTAGAAAAAAAAAAAAAGTAAAATAAATGATTAAATAATATTTAAGAATGAATGCAAACTCTGACCATTTGTCCATTGGAAAACAGCGTCGATGTTAGGGCTGACTCCCCCAAATATAGCCATGTCCCATGGGTATCCCCATTCCACGCGTTTCTCGTTCTCGTCAAATCTGTTGAAAAATGATAAAATATTGCAACTGAGTATTTGAAAAGTAAAAATTCTGAACCGCGTACGACGAGTGTTAACGTAACGCCAGTAATAAATCTGCGTATACTGCAATATCGAAAAAGCTGTACATGATGATAAATTGTCGAAGAAAAGGCTGGGGTGTAAGCTGCATGCATTTGCCGCATACTATATCTAAATTCTACATGGTATTATCGAATCTCGTAGTTGGCATAGCGCGGAAAAGAATTTCAAAAGTAGGTATAATTTGAAATTGAAAAAAATGTTGAATTACCTCCAGTACAAGTTGTCGCTGAAGAAATAGGTCTTTCCATTATGTCCCCATATCATAGCACCGTCAATTTTCTCGAGTGTTGATGGGAGGCCGAAATCGGTAAGAGGTCTCCGTCTCTCAGCCAACTTGGTTCGTAAATCAAATAGATAGTAATGCTTGCCGATGAAGAATACGATCTTGTTATCATGTCGTTCATAGACAGCATCAACGTGGTCAATATCTTCCGGTATACCGATGAAGAACCGTGTTATTAGGAAGGGATATCCAGATTTAGGACCATTCTCATCAACTCGCCAGAAATACTGTGACGAAAATAAGATATCATTATTAATTAGTAATTAACGTGATTATGTAGTTTAATTATGACGTTAATATCCACGTGAACCGGATCGGTTTTTGGCCGGAGGTCATCGAATTTGACGCCAATGCAGATTCAGATTCCTTGTTACTACATGAGATCTCCCCAACAGTTACAGAGCATGAAACCAATTGGTTCAATTTATATCCCTGTCATAATTATACGAAAAATTTAATTACTACATTTTCAACTCCACTTATCTCAGCCATGCATGAACAAAATCATAACTTCCCATAGTGCATTCTACGCGCATAAATGAGCTCCTTCGAAATCTGTAGCACTTCAATTATTTTTGAAATTCTTAAACATGTCAAACTTTGGAAATATGCGATTTCTTTGTTCATCTACTTGAAGGGTCTAACCAATTGCCCTGAAATTTTCACCGAAATTACTTCGAGGTGGCACTAAGAAGTGATCAAAATTTCAGCCTCCCGTTTTTCTTCTTTTTTTTTTCCAAAAATCGGCGAAGCATGTAAAACTTGGGAAAAATGTGTTTCCATTTCTTTTCTATTTGAAGGGTCTAATGGATTGCCTTGAAATTTTCAACGAAATTACTTCGAAGTGCCACGAAGAAGTGATAAAATTTCCAGCCTCCCGTTTTTTCCTTTTTTTTGTTGCCAAAAACCGATCCGGTTCACGTGGAATACCCCATATCTATATGCAATGAGAATGGAACTTACGCGTCCTTTGAAAATGAAGATTTCCCTCTGTCTGATGGTCGTAATCGCGTCGTAACTTGTGTCGCAAGTATCTGGTATGTCGGGGTTGCGAGGCGCTGCAGCAGTTGGTCTAGACCAGGGTCTTACAGTTGGTTCCGGAATCCATGGTCTGTGTGTTCTGTAATCCGGTTTCACAGTTGTGTGGTGACGAGGATCATCCGGGTGTCTATTCCGATGGGTTGTTGGTCGCGTCCTGTATGGTCTCCTAGTCGTCGTAGTCGTAGTTGTCGTAGTTGTAGTCGTAGTCCTTCTCGGCTGATGCGCGTACGTAGGCGAATACGAGCCCCAAAGTTTCTCTTTCGGAGCACCTGCGATAATGACAGAAGAAAATAAAAATTCATTAGAAATGAACAAAGACGGAGATGAAATTGTTCAAGATTCGAGTAAAACCCACCTAGTCCTTAAATGCAATCTAAGACAGGGTCAGGGTCACTCCCTGATAATATGAATTAGATCGACGTATTCTATCAGGCGAGCGACCACCGCGACTTCAATTATCAATTCTATGCTTCGTAGGAAGTTTTCAGAGCTTGGTTCGTAATTATCAGATCTTAATTTGAGTTCGTATAATTATACATGTTTAATTAAAGGTTGAAGTCTGCTACCGTTCGTCGTTGGCAAAGGGTGCAGCAGAATATACGTTCAAAGGTGTCCTTCTTCTCTCTCTCTCTCAATCTCTCTTTCTCTACATCTCTGATTTTCTCCCTCGTCATTTTACATAGAGTAATATATACTGAAGTGAAAATTTTAGCTAATGGTACAGTCGAGACGATCGGTGCTAAAATATAGGTCATTGCTTTGCACACATGGACTGTATATGCGTATATTTGAACTCGGGTTGCGAATAGATCGTTAACCACTGGTTGAAAACACTGTGGTACTTTATGCCGGTTGCGACGCTGCTTGGAACCCGTTGAATTTACTCTTTCCTTTCAATTCTCGCTATTCGATTCACTATGAAACTGTATACGAATTGATACGATGTATACGAATGAATGTAGATATGTACTAGACGGCGGTATTCATTCGTGCTGCTGCAGGGAACGACCCGAAGTCGTTTTGCGATAAAGCATTGCGGATAGATTAGAAGCAATACATTTATTGACAGGAAAAAGAGAGATATATATATGATAAACCATCGAGGAATCTGCGGGATGAATAAAATGACAGAATATATCAATTGCTAAAATTTTGCCTGATTTATCGCGTATCACATTCTACATACATACCAAATCTCTACGCTTTCGAATCAAGCAAGTTAGAGGCACTTGAGTGTTTCGCAATAGTTTAATCCAAAGGGTCTAAAGAGAGGATAAGGAGTAGGTACTTGTACGACGAATATTCGAAAAATTTATATGAACGCACGGTACGTTTACGAACGTAGGTATAGGTATATATATCGAAGATATTACCTTATGCGTACATACCAGCAGCTTTTAGTACATGTTATGTAAATACGTATGTACATCTATAGCTTTCATAAGCGGAACGTATCTGAGTGGGTATAAAAATATTGTTCAAAGCGGGATCATTATTATCATACCTATATACCTAGGTATATCGAGGAGAAGTATTGAAAATATTTCTCGGCAAACAATAAAGGAAGAAGAAAAAATTTCTTCTTTTCGTTTTTTTTTTTTTTTTTCGTTATCAACTTTTTTCTTCACTTCCACGATTTATACATCGCACAATACACATGCATATCTATACCATTTATTTCTCATTTCCATACATTATTATGTACTACGACTTTGAGAATGATCAAAGACGCGTTGGTAGATAAATACAAGTATAGGTTTTTCTATATCAATAGTATATGTGTACATATATACCTTACCTATTTATATAGTCGAAAAGTGTAGCAGCGAAACTGATTGCAAATTTTTATACCCAACGGGGGCACGTATAGGTAGTGTGTTTTTTTTTTTTCTATTGCGTTTTATTTTCTGCTGCTACTCGACGAATGCAATACAAACTGTGTCAACAATTTTATCAGAGACCTTTTGCAGCTACGTGCAGGTTGAATAAAACAAAAAGATTTTTATTTACGGTTTCAACCTCGTACATACATACATTTACATTGGTACCATATTATATTTATAATCTATCGGGCTCGATATATTCTCACCGATTGAGTATAATATTGAAAATAAATCCGGTCCAAAAGTTTCATCGTTACTCGAAAATAATTGTATGTAAAATTTCATTAATCTACCCAGCAGTAGCTGGTACCGAGTAATGCGCAGATTTTATTAATGTCCATTATAATCGAGTCCACCCTCGCGTGTTCAACCAAATAATCATTAATCAATAACACGGATGAACCAACCTACCGGTTTTTAATACTCTATATATCTTTTCGCTGCTGAATACTTTCGAATATAGGTACATATATATACCCATACGTAATTCCAATTCGTAATTGAGATTTACGTCACGTATGCTATAGGCATCCGTTTACACAACGTTGGATGTCACGGACACGAATCGTACGCGGATTCAAAATTGAAACAAAATTCCGAACCTGGTGATCTCATATGTTTTACATATAGAACAGCAACAAATAATTTCTCTTTCTATTTTATTATTTTTTTCCATCGTAACATATTTCGCAGATATTCGAATAGAATTTTAGCCAGAAAATTTTGATCCGGATTAAGCTTCGAGGAATATTTTCAGCTGATTACTCGCGTATCGCATAGCGCGGAGTATTTAAATGCGATATTTGAATTGGCTGAATTATCTTAAACGCTCTGCGGGCTCTTCCCTGGTTAGAAATTCATTTTTCTTTCTTCCGAAGAAAAAAAAAAAAAAAAATACAATTATGATTATAGACATTTCTTGCCGAGTTATCGTACATGAAGTTCGACGCTATCGGTTGCGTATATTATAACAGTAGGTGGGAACCGGAAAGCGCGTCACGACGACCGTAGTGGTATAACGCCGTTATATGATAATGATAATAGCTATAGAAACAACAGTAATAATAACAAGAACAGCAACGAACCCGTTGCGGAAATTAGCGCTAATTAATGGGCGGTAGATGGATGCGTGTACCGTGTGCGGGATGGGTTAGCAGTTTGCGTTTTAAGCCACCGCACCGGGGCCCATTCAATTCGAGGCTGCACCACCATAAACGAAATTCGTTCAAAATCGTGTACAGAATTTTAACACAGCACGAACGATTTTGTAGCTAAGCTTTAAATGTCCCTCCAACCTGTGCCTATACATATATATATATATGTACTATATACCGTAATGCAATATAAGCTTAGGGTCACGTCCGCTTTTCGGTTTATTCATAAAGTTTCAACGGGAATAATTAATTTCTCGATAATATTATATATATATATATATATAAGGGCTCTAACGAAAAGGGGTAACTTAATTGGCGCGATAATTATTCCGAAAGCCATTGAAAAATCTTCTAATTGAAAATCTGGATTAGAGTTTTCGAGTTCTCGGTAAAAAAAAAATTCATCATTTCATTGTCGAATATAACTCCATGCTTTTCTTTTCCTTTTTGTAACTGAATCGTATCCGCTGTATAGGTAATTTCTTCAATTCTCAATTTCAAGTCTCAAGTCAAAGAACCGGTCCCCAACTAGTAAGAATCGCGTGTTTTAAATTCTGCGAATTGCCCGAGATATGGAGATGCGTAAAATGAAAAATAAATATCCGTACGAAAAAATTGCGAAACGCTGTTTCAAACCGTATGAAATTATAAGGTAAGAAAAGAAAGAGAAGACCCTTGTGTGACATTTATACGCATATATGTATATATATGCATAACTTTGTTTTTCCCGGGGTAAAAATTTTACTCCGACGAACCCTGCACTAAGAGAAAGGAGCACCCGCTGCTTTCACCCTCCATTTGACGCGGCAATTTAAAACCACCAATTAGGAGCTTTTTTCGCTGACAGATTCAGACGAAAAGCCCTTGCTTAAGATCTACGCTAAGCGTCGTTGACATAATTTGGTTCTGAAAGTGAATTCAAGTTGTCTAACAGGAAAAAGAAAATGTAAAAAATGTGAAAAAAAAAGAAATAAAAAACGAAATTGTCACAGTTATTAAATCGACTACCGAATTAATTTCTTCCCCCAAAAAGATTCTCCCCTATTTCGCCCCAAGGTTCGATTCCCATGAGGAAATATTAGTTTTAAATTTGGGTAAATGTATATAACACGCAATACACTCTGACTACTCGTGAAACAAAATTTCCTTCAGTTATACATTTCCACAATGCAATGTTAGAAAAAACTCTGACAAAACCCATTAGAAAATTTATCCCCCGGTATACATGTATAGTAATGTAATGCATGATGTTTTACCGCGGGTCAAAAACACGTCCGCGCATACTCCGGGGTTCCATATTTCGTATTTTATACTTTTTTCCGAACTGCAGCCCCTCTCGAGTACAGGTACAGGTACATTGATAAAGTTATTCGTATTAGATCCACGTATAACAGAACTGAAGGAAACTGCCTTAAATATATTATTTCAAGCACCCTCTCACAGATACACAGAAACATGTATAAAACCTACGTTTCTCTACCCTTGAAGCCGGGTTGAACGAAGAGCACGATTCCCAGAGTCTGGCAGATAGTTGGTATGCATTATGCACAGCATAGTGCATCGATTTATGCGTTAAAAAGACCTTACGTCAATGGTAAGAAATTCTCCTTCTATTTCCTTTACATTTTACGACACAAAATTCAGCATGGAGACGGTGTATAGTGAACATGATATGCTCCTAATGGTACATCCTATTTAAAATTAATTAACTACCATATAATCCCGACTTGAGGCAATATTCACACGATGCTTACAAATTTACAAGACACCTATTCGCCTGAAGGGTAGTTAGAATTTCAGGACAAATTGTATACGTCGTTACAAGGAACTGTAAAAATCTAGAATAATCTGGGGGTTGAAAAGGAGCTGTGGCGTATGTATTATCTTGGAAAGGGAAGATGTGTTTTATATATACACATATATATATATATATATATATGCTATATATACATGTATACGGGGGGGTATGGAACTGCAGGACTCGTTTAAATACAAAGAGGATGAAGATTGCTAATTCTGAGACAGTTTAATTAAATCGTGTAACAATTAAGGTTAATCAAAAAAATGCAAATGAAATTGTACGCGGGACGGTATCCAAGTTAAAGCTACTATGCTTATCGAGTTCTTCTCTGCTAAAGAGATCAGACTTTGAAAAGCACGCAAAAAATAAAATGAGGAAAATGAACTCTTGAAGTTTAACCACAGAAAAGTATAAAAGTAAATGACAAAAATTTTTTAGAGATAGGTATACATCGTACATAAGTACTGTATGCACGTACTGCATATCTGCAGTGCAACGTGCAACGTATTGTCCTATTTGCGAATATTGAACTGCTGCGGTAGTTTTAACTCAGTTATTTTAGTCCTGTTCGCAAATAAATTAGTATATTTTAATATACAATAACAGGCAGACATGTTTTCTTATCGATTTTTCCATTTTCGTCTTCGTTTTTGTGATTGTAAATTGATGTAGTCGCGTATGTGTTTATTCAGCTCTGGGTATTACCCTTTTTTTGTTTCAACTTCTGACTCTTTCTTTCTGTTACAACGACTTATCACTCCGGGGAAATATCTGAGTAAACAGTATATATAAATACGTGTGTACGAATTGGTGTGTTATTACGACTGTTGTTTTACCCAACCGACAAGGATCGCCTACTAACTAGTTCATGTTCGTCGTAGCTGAGATTAACCCGTAAAAACGAACGAAGCTTGTAAACAGAATGATAAAGGTAAAAGGGAAAAAGGAAAACGGAGTAGAAGCGCGAAAAGAAAAAAAAAAGAAAAAAAGAAAAGGAGAAGAACTAAACCGTAAAGTAAACGAATGCGGAATGACCGAACGCTATAGTATAGTATACATGTAATACCTGAGACTCACACGTGGAAATAAGGTAAAACGAATGGGGATCGAGGAAACAAGAAAAAGTGAAGAGAAATGTTAGCCGGCTGTGGATTCTGCAGGAGAAAAAACTTGGTCAAATTTACTTGGCTCGGGGTCTCGAGTGCGAAATTATTTCCAAAATTCATTGAGTTTTGGAAAAAAAATATATAGAGAACAGAGACACAGTGGGAAGATATAAGTGGTGAAAATACTCTGTATGACTATGAGTAATGTGCGATTTTATCAAACTCAACATTTGGTGAATTGGTAAACTTTTCACGGGCACATAGAAGGTACGTACGCCCGGGGGGGTTAAAGTGTTGAATAAGCCCATATCATCGTCGTGGTTGAAGAAGACGGTGAAAAATTTACCTACTTGGAGAAAGACAAATGATAGGAACGAGCCTAGAATATATTCTATCGAATAACATACATATACTATCTAATATAAATTTCCGGTACAGCGCACCTTTCAGAAATGCAATTTCACAATTTTCCTCTTTCAAACGAATAGGTAGTACATAAAGTTACATGAATTTTCTTCTTCACCAAAAAGAAGAAAAAAGAAAAAGAAAAGATAAGGACTCGTGGAAACTACCCAACGCTACACACCGAGGAAATTATTCGAGCCGTTTAGAAGTAATTTTTTTTTTTTTTTTTTTTTTTGAAAAATCTCGATCCAATTATAATTGCTTTAAAGATACGGGCTTTCGACACTTCCGCGGTACACACATGCGTTTATCTGCGTGTGAGTATTTGATAGATATCAGCTCGAGCAGTCCTATCGCTATCCTACGCATTCGGCGTAAAACGCGAAGCTCTGAAAACAAATTGAGCAGTAAAAACAAACTGACTAAATGCAGACCCGGCATTGGAGCAGAGTATATCGTTATAGAGTTGGAAAACGGAAACTCTATAACTCGAGTGAAAATGTAACGATAAAACTCGTCTGTAGTAGTTGACGCGGGCTAAATAATTACCGTGAGCTACCTCGGCCTGTTAATGAAAACGAACCGGGTTCAACCATCTCAACGTTCTCCACCCTTTATCGTTACCGTTCCCGTTCCTATTCCCATTTAAATAACAAAACGTCCTTATTCTTCTCCCAGGACTCTCCGGACATGTTGACGAAGTACCGGAAGCCAACCGTTTAGATTCACAGTGCCTATACTTGAGCCCCGATAATGTTTGCCACGTAGTTATGTTAATAAACCGAAGTGCTACTCTGAAAATGACTCGATTTATTTATCGCAGGTAGAATGAATGGTACATCTATTTATAGGAGGAAATCGCGTGGTCGATATAGTATAAGTATAAGATGGATAAAATAAGAGAGGATAACGAAACGAAACGGAAAGAAAAGAGAAAAATTAATGAGATATGCTTTCATGAATTATTTAGGTCGAACTTATAGCTACGAGGCTAATCTTTTCACTAAGGTTTACCTACTCTCTATAGGGTAAAGCCAGTTTGTTCCGGGAGTTTTTAATTTTCACAAACTTTACCAGATTTACGAACGATAAAAGTTTACGCTGCAAAATTTATAGTCTTATTGAAGGACTAATCGCGCGTAGGCGTTTGTTAATAAATTTACTCAAATCGACAAACTTTTTGAGTAATTACTTGGAAAAGTATATACCTACGAAAATACTACAAGTACTGCCTGTAGAGCCTGGATCAAACGAAAAAAGCCAAGTATGTACATGATGATGGCAAAGACGGGCAGAAAATAGCTTGTCGAAGAGCAACTATGACCATTATAGGAGGAGTGGAAAAGTTCCCGACTCACTTCTCTCGGAAAGTCGTAAGGGAAAAGTTTTTAGGAAATAGGCTCCAAGTCGTCGCGGTATATACGTTATACATGTATACCTATATCATATGAAAACCCACGCAAGATACATAGTTTCACCTGTTTTCTTTCTTTGTTTGTTTGGCTTTTATTTATACCTAGTTTTTAAAAAATATTCATTTTTCCCTAAAGACCAAAGATTTCGAGCCCTTACCTCATCTCTGAGAAGCAGATTTATTGTGGCATTAATCATTCCTCCCCATCGTCGCAAGCAGATATAAACTCAGTGACAGAAGGCGCGACGAACAATAATTCAAGCGTCACGAAAAGCCCAAAAATTACAATGGTTTTCGCGCTGCAGGAGAGCCCTTTTCTCGTACTATATATATATATATAGATATATATACGTATATATATTGTATACGTATATCAGCGGGAAGAATCATTGTGTGTATATACGTATAACATGTAAACACCCAAATATATATATACTGCGAGGCGAATTTCTACGAGTAACACGGAAGCCTAATTCTCGTTTTGTTCGGTCCGCTCGACCTAACGAAGACAAGGTACCACAACCCACCCTAGTCCGCGTGTTAAAGCTGAATTTCATTTCCACAATTTCATCGGAACTGCGTGACGCGTAAATATACGCGCCCGTAAACCAGACCCGTATAGTGAATGAGTACGAAAATAGTCGCAGGGAGTCCCCTAAGCCCCCAAATTGGCTACTTATAGCATGAACAAAGTTTATATCGGTAAACAGAAGGGCAGAAGCGAAATTAACTTTCGGTCTAAAAGTGTCGAAACCAATTTTCCCTCACACGAAGAAGAGACACGGTCATTCATATGCAGAGATATGTGCAGAGGCTGAAGATGAGGGATGAGGAATATCTTTTTCTTCTTTTCTTTTACTATCAACGTTCGTAGTGGAAGATGATGGTAAAAGGTGGATGAAAAGTTTAAAAGGTAAGAACGATGAAGACGCGGACGGACAGTGTTAAAGTCTGAATTCATACGCTCATCGGAGCCCATTCCTTTATGTACACAACCCCCTGATAATAAAAGGCGAATAATAAATGTGACGCGAGTCGGAGTTGCTTGCCTCCCCTAGGTGTCAGGATTTTGAAGTCTCTAATATCTCTTGACTCCCGACATCGATCACTCGACCGACTACCTACCCCCGTCTTCAACTGCGCCCATGCTATTGGAGAGAATTTCCTCTTGTCAGTCTTTTCGCTTTTCGCTTTTGGGTTTTAGCTTTTTGCTCTTCTCCCTTCTCCCTTCTCCGTTCTCCGTTCTCCCTTTTCCTTTATTCTTTCGCTCGATCTTCGAGCGCAACGAATGCTCAACAACCGAAATGAATTCATGTACCTATCAGTGGCAGGGTTTCAGGTACTTCCGACTATGAAATGAATTTTCTTTCCGATAGTATATATTCCGTCATCTTGAACTCTCAGGTAGGCAAATATCGCAATATAGGTACTCGCGACAAGGAGATATCTCTGAATCTTTGAATTCGAGTGCCCGAGATGGAGAAACAAATACGAACGCGCGGGGACTCTTCAGCGTGGTAATCCCAGCGAGTCGCTGCAGCCTGGAGGCTAACTAACGTGAAAGTAATTTCGCATAATTTAACGAAGCAAAATTTTCGAGCTAGCTATTCATTCCTTCGGGCGATTTTATACATTTCGTGTAAACGACGAGTTGCTGCAATGGTAGCGGCAAGTAAGAATCGGCGAGAATATAAGAGAGAGACGGTTCTCCATATTCACGGAGAGTTGAATAAAAAGAGGCAAAGAAAAAGAGAAAATCCAACATCAGAATCAGACAAAACCAGGTAAAAAAAATCGTTATTCCTGGGATACAGACACAGGGGAATACGTATACCTGTGTCTGTGTCTGTATACATGTATATATACCGTGAGTAATAAGTATCGGCGGAAATAGAGCTGCTATGCGCACGTTCGTTCACCGGTACCGTGGCACCCGTTACTCCCTGGATGTCATCACGGCGAACTTCGTCGTTCTTTACAAACACAGAATACCGTTGTGTTAGGAATTGATCGAGTAACGTGACGAGTTACGACCGTTGCTGGATTTTAGTATAAATAAATACATCCGAGTACGTGCTGTACCCACATTTACTTTGATATCTGCTGTTTTGTCAGCCACACATCGATACACACATTCATAGGCATCGGGGGGACTATGGGGTCGGGCTCAAGTTTCCAACAAAGAGAGGTCTTTATAATGACGAGTAAATCTGTGCTGGAGTCAATTTTGCCCTAGTGAAAGAGCGAGGGTCGGTGAAGGTTCGCGGTTCGTGGGGTCCGATGAAAAACCGACTCGCAAATAGTTAATTAGAGGTTCGCTTATCGCGCTGGCTTTAGGTTCGGGTCTTCTACGTCGCGGATTAGATGTATGTCACCTGACGCATCGCTGCTGAATAAATAAGGTCAAGTTTATAGGTACTCACCATACATCTGCTGGATTCCCCACTTGTCATCCTCCGGCAATTCGTCATCTGGTAGTCCTTGGTACCATGGATACATGAGTGCACCCTTTACCGAACTGTGTGCGAGTCCCAGAGAATGACCAAACTCGTGAGCTGCTACAGCGTACAAACTTGTACCTGGAAGAAAGAGAGAAAAAAAAATTCATCTTTTTTTTTTATACACTTTGGACTTGGGTATAGTATATCGGTATAAGGGCGGTGGCCCGAGAGTGCTAATCGTTTTTATGCAACTATATGTATATGTGCTGTTTCGCTCTCGATAGAGACCAACAGAACATCTGCAGTAACAGAACGGAATTTATGGGTCGTTAAACTAACGCGTCCCTCGCTAATTGGTCCGTGTAAATTAATCAGGTTTTAGTAGATGAGAAGCCGTCTGTCTTTCGCATCTCTGTAATTCCGCTCAGCGTTGTACAATAAATGTGTAGGTAGGTGATGTATGGAACGGAATAACATGATCAGACGGTACGTGACTCGTTAGTTGAAGATAAGGAGCCGGATGAGATGAGCTCGATGTATTTATCAGATAGCGATCATCGCTCAGTTCGTTAGCTAATTCTTATAAATATAAACGTGATCTAGATCGGAGAAGAAGCATCCGTCAGTATCTATAGACTGCAGGAATAAAAATCGAGTTAGAGAAATGGGAAGGATCGACTTTGAGTTATCGTCGCGTGACACTCGTATTCGGAAGGTTTTAGAAGATTGAATACGTACGCCTGCGGAGGTGAGACGGTTCTTCACCGTCGAAACTGATAAGGGTCAATTAAACGGATGTCCAAGAATTATTCTGAGAGCTTGACCGTACGGGAATCTGATTTGAAAAAGGTCCAGCGGTTCCTGCGAGGTGAAGAGATGACCTTATCATATAAGATTAGAGGGATTACGGGATACCTAAATATTTTCCATTTATCGATTGGGGGCTCGGAGAAGTTCGACAAACTGGACCAATTCCAATAGCCGATCCTTTGATCCCTATCTAACCATCCTATAAACCACCATCGTAAAGGTAAACGCGGAGATTTGGGTACCCGAGGAGTTGAATATCCAAAAGATATTCTTCTTCCTCGTGACAGAGGAAGGCAACGATCTTTACACCCTCGTACAATACCACACTTGGGTGTCACCCAGGTCCCAGAATATAGAATGTAGGATGTGGGATATGCGGGATACGAAGGAGAGGATGTAGAGTAGATATTCCTGCTTCGCAACGCGTTACGTGCAGGTTACAGAAAATGGTATACATATATAGCTATATACCTATATGAGAGCCTATGTGTATACTATATACCTGTACATAGGTGGCAAAATATATGGACACACGTACATGGCTTTCTCACCTACTAACCATGTAGGATACGGCTACTAATTGCGTTTAAACTACCCATTTGCAATGCAGATTAGGCGTGATCTGGGTACGTGAAAATCTGCCATAGCTATTCCAACGCAAGAAGTTACACAAGCCAGGGATCGACGGTATGTATGTATGTAGGTATGTTTGGAGAGGAAATTTTTCAAGAGACTAAAAACGATTGATCAAAGAGAAGAGTGCTCAGGCCCTAAGGCGAGTCAAGGTAATACATACATATATTCATACGCCTTTTCTTTTGACCACAGAAGATAGCAGAGAGTAGAGAGTGAAGAAGGAGTATGAGAAATGAAGTGAGTATAAGGTATAGCAGTGTGTATAGTTGGCTCATCAAAAGAATTTTATTTAAGGCTTTTCAGATGCGGGTCAAGCAGACGCGATGCGCGGAAACTTGATAACAGAACGAAGCTTGGTATGTTTTTTCTTTCTTTTTTTCCACCTCATCGCTGAGAAAGTAAGAAGAAAAAGAATGAGAAAACGTCTTGGAGAATTGTGATTCCATGGGAAAACGTCTTTCGGGTTAACCAGAACATCGTCAAGGTCCGGGCTAATCCCTGATGTACCATCAACCCCGGGATCCAAAACACGGGTAACATCGGATCCCGCGTGCTACTTACTTATCCCTTTTCCATTTACACGCATTCGGAACTGCCACGAGAGATCAACGAATGATTGATACATCTCTATCCGATCTAATACATTCCTGCACCCGGTTTCTTGTTTTCTCTAATATTCGCGTATGTAGACATCGATCTGATTCTTCATTAATCATCATTAAAGAATCTGATTCATCTCCTCACATGCTGTACAGGATTATTTGAAATATTGTCAAGATCCTAGACCACTGGTTCGGAATTGGCCATCTGCAGCTAGAAGCCGCGATCGATGATGGTGATGTATGCATTATTCATAGGCGGAAGGCATCCGCGCCATACCCATAGTATGCGCGTAATAGTAATAATACGGTTTGATGTGAGCGAAGGTAGGTGGATATAGCCGGCTGCGGAGAAGCGCCTAAAAGGCAGGGGCCAGGGTTAGATCGAGATAGAACGAAGGGGGTGATACCAGGTTGGTACCCGGTGCCAATTGCCCTCGTTAATAATTCTCCTTCGGAATTCCTGCGCCCTGAACGACCCCGAGACCTCCACCGGCCATCAAACCCTCCCCATATATCTGTAGGCTGAGAAGCGGTACGGTTCTATTAGCATAGATATGACGACGACGCGAGGTGAGACGAGGCGAGGCGAGGCGACGACGCCGACGCCGACGCCCTCATACCCGGTACCTAGCTATACACCTAGGAGATATTAACATCGGCCTTGCTGCTCGCCTGGTGTTCCTCCTCACAGGAGGAAAATTAACGTCACACACGTTACATGTTACACGTCAGAATCTTCGACTAATTTTGAATTAGCAACACATCCCGTTCACCCCCTTGGAGCTTTCGGCCAAACTGTATCAAGTTTCCGTATAAATTATAAACCCAGATTTATGGGTTTGAGAAATTGAAACGGGAAAGACTACACGGATCGGAATGAGATTTTCAACATTTCAGAGATCGTCTTCAGCTTGCAGGGTTGATACATACCGATGAGGGTAATTAGCAGCATCGCAAATCTTCCAGATTTGTTCCTGTAATCGTTTAAACGGTTTCCTACTCTCCTGCAGCTATACACTCGGAAGTTCAGTGTATTTGCAAAGCCGTATTTAGCGTAACAAATCGAGTTCATTTGTTGTACATTCTGTTACACGAGCACCAGGCGAGCTTGATGAAAATTCTATGCAGTGGTAATCATCATACAGCACCACAATTATTCAGGTGCAACTGCAGCAAACTACGCGCTAAACTTAATCACGACTTGGCATTTACCACTCTAAACACCCTATTATATTATGATTATGATCATTTCATATTCTCCTGCACAGCACCGCGTAATACCGCAAAAGCAAAACTACACCGAGAAGGCGAGAGTGAACCAAGAACTTTCTCTATTGTTTATAACAAACAATAGCATCAAATCTCGGTCGTAAAATCACCCTCTAGCTGACTTGAACCCGGCCGTCTTATGCATCCCTGCATTGATAATGAACTACACAAGTACACACGCTTCTCAGAACTTTTGCTAAAAAAATAAAACGCAGCTTGGTCGTCCGTTTTCTTGTATTTTCAATTTTCATCACTTTGCGGACGTTATTTGACGATCGTTTAATTTTGTTTTTTATTTTTAACGATTGCCGATTCTCGTCGGAAACTGACGTATGCACGTCGCCAACGCCCGGCCACTGATCCAGACTGAATATTTGATCGAGAAAACCGATCGACAAGGTGGGATATCGCGGGGAGAGGGAGAGGCTCGTAACTAAAGATGGTTTTTGGCCAGGATTCAAAACTTGCAGTCGAATGTTAAATTAGAAATTACGTTACTACGTCTGTTTCAGTAACATATAGCCGTCTGGCTACTATATGCGAGTTCATAGGCGAATTGAAATGTGATAATCGATAGTAAGTAAAATGGTTTTTTTCTTCAACTTTTTCAGCACTGGAATATCTGCCAGACATTATCCAAGCATAGATTTGACCGATGTTCAAAAGGTTTCTGAATATTGCATGTAGGTACGTGTTTTTACTACGACATGTGGGCGATATCGATTGAGGGGGAAAATTTTCTTCAGCTGAGTACCAGAAGCGAGATAAATAGCCAGAATGGTAAAAGGGTTTGGAATGGCCAATGGGTCAAAGACAGAACCGGAACCTTAATACCGCTACGACTTATGACTATATAGCGACGTGATCATTGTGTTGACGAAAGGAAGAAAGAATATATATACATTTATATGTATATATATGTATTTCCAAGGAGTGAAAGAGGTTCTATTATTAGTAAGACTACAATTTCCGGGTAATCCTTCCGTTTCGCGAGGTAGTACTCGCCAAGTGGGTTACTAGAACGCGCTATATGCCATATACCTCCATAAGACATATATGAGAAAACCGAAGTCGTGGTTAACCGCTTAGCCTTTTGAAAACTGGGTGAAACTCTACTGAAACTTTTAGTATCACCAGGTGGGGGTGGGGGTGTGAAGTCTATCTGTCGTTTTTTCGTGACATATAGTAGTAGAAAAGACGCGCGAGTAAAAGCGAACGAGAGATAGAATAAAAAATAAAATAAAGCAAAAAAAAAAAAAAAATAAAGGTGAAAAGAGGTTTTACAAGTTTCGCAAAGGTTATCAGCTAGGGGTGATGTCATTTTATTAACACCTGGTACTTTCGGCGAATAGGAGTTTGTTCTGAAAAAAAGAGAAAATAGTAAAAAAAAAAAAAAAAAAAGATAGAAAAAAAAAAGACAATGTGAAAGTTTCCCCACAGTAGAACCTAGTCTCCCTTTATATATTGCTCGCGGGTTATATCACGCGGAGTCGACATTTGCATGAGTTTCTATTCAACGCGGTTTTGCATCGCGATATTTCCTACGAATGCGACTAAATTCGCATTTGCGGTATAAACAAAAAGAGGAAAATAGTGAAAACCGTAATTTCTCATAATTTTAATTTATTTTATTCACCGTATATTTTTTCAAACTCGTCGCACCCCATTGGCTGTTACATAGTTACTTCGGGGTGGAATAATAGACGTAAATATTTATCCCTAAAGATAATTCCCTCCCTACCTCCTGCGGGTACACGTCTTTCCCTGCATATCCCAATGGAATTTTACGACTGCCTTGAATTTTAGGCACGTGGTCACCGGAAGTCCCTTCTGACTACAGAGGTACACCGTCGCCCAGTTTTATCTCTGTCTCCGGCAACGTAATAGGGGACTTTAGAATTTATCGCTCCGCAGCCCCCAAAGATATCCCAAAGCGCCCCAGGTGCAGGTAGAATCCCAACCTCGAGCCTTTCGCATAGTTGGAATTAAGTACACGTATTTACCCGCACTAGTATATACCAAACTTACAGCTTGCCTAAAATATACGAAGTATAGGTATAGGTAGTATGTAGGTGCAGCACACGTCCACGCATACGAACTTTTGCTCATTCTTTGCTTTTTCTTCAATGTAGGTAAATCCGAGCTCCTTAGGGATGATGAAATGTAGAAAAGCGCCTTTTTCAAATACGATAATCAAATTGATGGGCAAATTAATTTCGACTATATAGGTAAATTCGTATGTATATTTGGGTAAACGAAACCCGGCTCGGCGTGCTGCCGTCAGGGTGTGGGAAAATCAGCCGTACTCTCAGTTCGCTAACGATAATTATTATAACGTTAGGGTCGACGACGAGTTTGGGCAACGATGTGCGTCGCTTTGCTAACTAGCATCTCCGTAACAGAAACGCACAACTAATATAACTCGACCGCGATAGGGTCGGTGGCCAATTAGACATGAGAAATAGGTAGGCATACCCTAGGTATTTGTACAGCGACGAGTATGTTGTTTCAAACTAATTGCAAAATTTCAAGAGATTCATTTTCACCTTTCTGCTATTGAATTAGAGACGTACCTACGTTTTACATTACGTGAAAAAAATTCGATCTTCTCACGCGATTCAGATTTCATGGATTCGTAGTAGTTACGCGATCGTATTAGGCGGGTACTTTAAAGACTATAAAGATTATCCGAATCCTGCAGGGACTGGCGAGAGAGATGAAAATAAAATTGAAGATAGAATGGGGAGGGGGCGCGGGTTATTTGATTCTGAAGAAGAAAATCTCCCGAGAATTTAACGCGAGTATAGGTACAGGTACTGAGCATGACAATGCGAGGCAGGCATAAAAAAAGGACATATGGGATAGAGAGAAAGAGAGAAAGAACTGAGAAAGAGAAAACGAAAGAATATGGGGCCAAATCCGAGTAATACGAATGAAATTTAGTCACGAGTAAAGTTCCCAAGTTAGCCGAGCTCCGGGGATGGTATGAAGGGTTTGCGATTAAATTCCAAAGTTAAGGTGTGCATCTGAACGCAAGTGAGGTATAATAATGTTAGAGAGAAAGATAGCCGGAGGATAGACATAATTATAAAAAATAAAAAATAAAAATTCTAGAAAAAGTAAGGGGTGAATAAAAATTATGATTTCCTGCATCCTGCAGCACTGCAGTTCAAGTCCCGATCGAAAATACATATAGTACACTCAATCTTAAAGTGAAATAGGTATATTTTTCTAGTTCTACTTCTACTTCTACCCTTGCCGAAGGCAGATCTGTTTATGGCGAAAAAACGTTTATCCCCTAATCCGTTTCTCTGTTGATATATATTATATCATGGTATAACAAATTCTGGCATTATGACTCACCCTGACCGCTGATCTCATCTTGGTCAAGGAGCCAGATTTCCTCGATGTCGAAATGTGCGTCTCCGCCGAGGTCCGGTCCAGGAAAAAATGCGTGAGCCAGGATTTGGCCTCTTCCGTCAAAGGCGTATCCATCGTCGTGATCTCCTCTGAAATGAATTCAATATTCAATACATTATATCCCTGAAAAGTTGGGGGATTTTCGAGACGAAGGTACAGTAAAGCTGCAGAGGTACACGTATCTCCGCATGTCTAAATCTCGGTGATCGCGAAAGTATTCGGAAGTGTGCTCACTTTTGCGGGCCCGCAGAGTAGATTTCTCTGAGCAGATAGCATCATTTTTTTTTTTTTCACATCTATATCTTTTCTTCCCATTTTCCTCTCTCTTTACTATGGGTAATATCGAGAAAGCTCAACGGCTATGAAAAGTAAATTAAATTCCCCCCTCCCCCGACACGGATATTTTGCAACATCGATTTATCAGCTACGGAAACCGTCCGAGGGTTTGTCTGATAACTATAAACTCTCTCTTGAAAAAAAAACAAAAAAACAGAAAAAAAAATGGCAATCCTTCTCAAAAATAGGTACGTATAGAAAATTTTAGAAAAAAACGAATAGCTAAAGCTAACTGCAGTTATCAAGGACCGAGTCGAATTTCGAATGAAGGTACAGGTACATAATGATTTGAAAGGTGCAGGTTTTTATAGGTTGTGGAAGGAAGCGGTTGTCCCCTCTCTTTTCGTCGTATCTCTGCCGGGTGAACGATTTCCAATTGAAACGTTAAATATCGAATTATTTGAAAATCGTTTCGACGCGAATAGAAGTTCTTTCGACGATTGGCGGACGTCCCCTCATCGTGTTGAAATATTTTTTTTTTTCGCTTTTTTTGCTTTTTTTCCACTGCTTCGTTGAATAAAATATTGTTAGGTATGGTAGTACTCCGAGAGAGATCCGATTGCAAATCAAGTGAATGAGGAGTAAAAGAAAAAAAAAAAAAAAAAAAAAAAAGATAGAATAATATACAAAAATGAAAATAAAAGCAACGTTCGTATCACACCACGGTGAAATTTTCAGAGAAATATTGCTCCTGTTTATTCAGCGACAGCTGCTGGTCGATGATTACTTCCGTCGAAATATATAAATCTTTGGACCTTATTGGGGGTGTATAATATATCGCGCTGGCCGGTTGTTACATTTCCATCATAATTGTATATTGCGAAATTTGATGATGAAGAATATTTACCAAAACTTTTATCAAAAGTGCTAAGTGCATGATCGCGAAAAATAAACTCCGTTCGAGTAATAATTTTGTTTTCTTTCAGCAAATGATACGATTTTTTATTTTTTTTTTCTTTTCCCACGCTATATAAATATCTCTCTCTCTCTTTATTCTCCATCCCCAAATGCGAGGAGAATACGAAAGTATGGAAATAAAGCTTTTCTTCTTTTCGCAGCTACTTATTTCCTCCCAATGTTTGCCATCGTCAAACGATTCGGGGAGTTTTATAAACCGGTGTATATTTGCTCGTTCGATTTTACGAGCTTAAACTCGTGTGTCGAAATTCCCAGGAAACTTAGGGCGAAATTTTGCACCAGGCTAAGTTCTAAAATGCCTTAGAAATTCCGAGACAATATCCTCCCCCGGGTCCCGGGGCCCCGGGTCGTCATGCGTTTGACTCCGTCTTACCTCGCGTCGCCCTCAAGCGAGGCAAAGTAATGCAGATCTTTGTTGCGGCTAATTAGGGTGAAACACTTTCGGAAAATCCCGAGTACCGGCGAGGTCACCTAGCAAGGAGGAAATACTCCGGAGCGAGTTTATCGCAAGAGTTTTAACGTAGATCATAGTCGTTCACTGCTTCGTAAGCCAACGGCATGACCCTTATACACAACCGCAGCTAATTCAGCCATTAGAAGTCTCGCGGTGAGATTACGTGGTTTTTAATATAAGTAGAAAAATCGGTAGAAATAATAAGCCCGGAGCTCTTCATTCGAGATAATTAGCCGAGTTTCTCTCGTCGCGTCGCTGAGAAAGCTTCAAATGTAATTGCCGCTATAGATCTCTCAAAGATCAGCCTTTTGTATGGATAGACACGTCCCCGGGCCCCGGAGGCTTGGGAAATTCATTACCAGTCTAATATATATACTTCCGACAAAACGGTGTCTAATTCCTGTCAAGCTTCAACTTTGGATGAGTGGAAAACGGGAGACGCGATGCAGATGGCTAATTGCTTGAATGTCGGTATATCTGCGGATAGAAATTCAACGACTTTCTTGGAAAATCGATGGTTGTAGGTTGAATTTCGATCAGTGTAGTTTCTGTTCGAAAAATCCTGAATATAGAGAAAACGTGGGAATGATTTGAAGATTTAGATTCCAGGTTCCACAGACCGTCTCCTCAATTTCAAATCACCGTTTTGATGCTTTTCAGATTTTCTCCTCGTCGTCGGATTAGGTACGCTGTCGAATTTCTTTCCACACGTCCCGCGATCTGCTTTCAACGACTTATACCCTGCCGGCGAGGTGTATTCGATTATACGATAGCTTGTCTCTCGCGAAGAAAAAGAAGAAGAAGAAAAAGAAGTGGTTGGAAGAAAAACAAGAAGGGAATCCTGATATCTCTTATCGCGGTATAAGTTGGTAGCCGCGGATAACCTCGGGACAAAAACTTCGGCCGAGGGTTAGCCGTCCCCTAAGCGGATGAAACGGTGTGACAAAAAGTGACAACCGTTCGTGTGAGATACCAATTTTTTAACTCTAAAGCTATATTTGCGAAAGAAATGAGAAAAAAATAAAGGAGATAAAATATAGAAACAAAAATGGGATAACCATCGTGCTAGCCGAGCTCCCATATCTTCTATCTTCATTTTCTAAAGGATCTATACAGGGTTTCGAGGGGCTAACCTGGTTATTTATTAAACGCGCCCTTCGGGACGTGAAACTACAACGTTCGTTCGTTCGTTTCGCCCGCGTCTTTCTTATATACGTCGTCGAGTGTCTTTCTGACATTATATGGAAACCTGCGAGAGCCGCGTGATAAAATGACCCGTCACGTGAAGAATATACATTTTTCTTCCGTTTTTTTTCTTCTTCATATGTAGATACTTATTCATTTTTGATAGAAGAATAGAGATAGATAGATGTTTCTAACGCGCAGAACGGTTGACAAATTTTTCTTCTTAGTTCAAAAAGAGCGTAAAATTCTCCGAATCGTCTGAAGTATAGGAGGAAATTTAAATCGTAACGAGGAATCGATGCGAATGAAAATAATACGGGGATATGTGAAATCCTGCCTGGATCCTTTACTGACGCATGCATCATTAAATATGAACGCTTGAATTTTACTCGTTTGTCCGCTCGAAGTAACCCAAAAAATTCTTTCTGTCTCCTAATTCGCATCCGACATTTCCTTCCCTCATCCCGTTCCTCTTCCTCTTCCTCTTCCTCTTCCTCTTCCTCTTCCTCTTCCTCTTCCTTTTCCTTTTCCTTTTCTCTGGTCTTTATGTAACTAAATTTGTCCTCCTGCTTTCGAGTTCTCATTTCCATTCCCATTTACATCTCGTTCCCGTATCTCTCAGCGGTTTTGCTAAAAGTCAAGGCTGCATTGCAGCGCATTGAGCTACTGCGTTATGTTGTAAAAATAGAAGAAACAGTTCGTTTTCAAATTTGAATATTGTCCAGCACTAGCTGCTACATTTAATTTGAAGGGAATCGAAATAATATTTCAAGCTCTGCAAGTGATCGGAGATGATGCAAGATCATATTTTCTTCGCTCCTTATACCTACATACCCGTTTAAACGTTCATATATTAGGTACGGCATATAAATTATACAAAATACCATTTTTCTGTTTTGTTTTTAATACAGACCGGACACACCCATTAGCGACGGAAATTCCGGTACTCAATTTTCCTCCTCTGTTTTTAGGGGTTGATTAATGAATAATTGGAACCTAAGGGCTGCGGGGTCATTAGCCACGAGCCAAACTCTCTCCGCGATTCAGTAACTATTTCAATTCTATTCAATACCTACCTAACACAGAGCCTGCGTGTACCCTTACAAACCCAAAACCGACTCGAATAAAGAGGAAATAATGAAAAGCAATAACTGACGTTAGAAATTTAAAGAAAAGTGTAAAACGAAAGAAAATGAAGAAAATCAAGAAGGAAAAGTCTGCTAGTCGATGCTTGGTGTCCGATGCTTGGTGTCCGGTGTTGGTGTAACTTATTACCTTTCAGACTATCGAACTTTTAATGAAAAGTGATGAAAAGAGAAGAGTAACCGGATAAAGAGCGCCCGGGAGAAAATGACAGTGATTAATCTTATAGGTAGAGAGAAGAAATTCTTCAGAATTGTTTCACGCCCAGGTGTAGGTGTAGGGTATAGGTACCTATATAGGTATAATAAAACGAGAGTAAAACTATTTCAATAAATTTTGTACCTCTGAACCTGGAACGGTACAGAAAATTAATCACTCGACGACAATATTACAACCCATGATTGCTGTTATCATTATTGTATCGTTTCTCAGCTTAATGAATATAATAATTCACGCCTGCGGGGGGTGAGTGAAGATGAGTATAACGGCTACATCGTGGCAAAGAAAGAACAAAAAACGAATAAAAAAAAAAAATGAAAACCGTGGAGACACCGCGTGCTCGAACAAATGATCCCCTCGCGATTTAATCGCTCAAATTTATTCGCTCGGCTATAGTAGTAGGCGCGAACGTGTATATAGGCATGAGAAATAACAATACCATCAGCAATTCGTACGGCATGTAGGTGTTGTTGTTTGTCGAGTCGTGGTGTATTCATTAGTTATACTTTTTTTGGTCCAACTCTTTTTTTTTTGTTTTTTGTTTCTTTACCTCAACGAATATGAGAGAGGGAACAATGAAACAACATAAGCTCTTCACGTTTCTAGTTTTTTTAACGTATAAATGCGAAATATTTTACGCCTTCGTGTCCTTCAGCGCAGCACCTGAAAACGTAGGGAATTTCCGGCCAGCGAGTATTTGGAGCAATTTTCGCCCAGGCGAATAGCTACGTCGCACATCCGAGCGCATTATACACGCGTACGAGTCCAACACATACGTGGATGTGTTTTGTACGGAGTTGGAGAACGGCACCTCGAGGTATCCTCGAGGGCCAAGACGGTCCGTATATTCTTATCTCAGAATTCTCGTTTCTCTCATAAAGTTAGGATGATAAAATTTCCGTGCAGTTTCGTTCCCTCAATACTTAGGTATAAAAATACAAGGGGTTTAAACTCACCGCTTAAATGAGACCAAGATGTCTGCTCTGTCGCTGTCAACCTCCCGGAAAGTCAGGTTCGAATTTCGAGCCCACAGATCCAAGGCGCGACTCAAAGCGGCTCGAACTCTTCCGGTATCCAGACCCACGAGTCGCATTGTCCGCAAACTGAAATCAAACGGCATAACTTCGCGTAAAATCAATCGCAAATGCATACGATAATCGATAAATCCGCACATCTTTATTCGGGATCGCGGAATTCGATCATGAAAATGAGACGTATTGACAATTGCATTTTACATAATTGCATATTATACATGGGTTGAGGCAAATTAAGCTGAACGTCTTTAGTTATGCCAATTTCTATTCTGCCGAAGCTTCTGGAGTCTAACAGGCGTCCAGAATTACTGATATAGAAGCCAGCTGCTATCGACTGATACGAATAACTGCCTTTGGGAGTTCGATAACATTAATTCGCGAGGTTTCCTCATGGCTCATGCTCCCTTCGGCATGAGGTTTGTCCTCGTAGTTGCGTATATTGTCAGTGTCTCGGTCCGCGAGAAATTTTCAGGTATTAGATTCAGCGGGATAAAAAGCGCATATTATTTTCGTAAATTATTCGCGGATATAAAATTTCGTTCCATCTAATTTAAAGGCAAAAAAGTTGTAACGATCTTATAATACAAATAACTCGAAACTTTTTCCCATATTTTTTTCACCTAACGAGATGATAGATTATTTTATTCTTCGTTTAGCTGCTGCTGCTGGTGCAAAAATGGATGAATTTCATTAATCAACCGGGGGGATAAGCAATTGCCTTTATCGCCATGGCGCAAATGAATAAATGAACTCGCATTACGATGGCGCAGCGATTAGCCTCGAGATTAATAACGATAAACTGTTTGAAAGTATTTTTTTTTATTTCCTTTTCTCTCTCCTTTCCAACATATCTGTATCTTTCTCTGTTAACCGATGTAGTGCCTAATTATGCCGGTGGGAGAAGCTAAGTTAAGTAAATAGAATAAAATAAAAAATTCCTCGCAATTAGGCGAGCGAAAAACCGAGCCAGAATGAATTTTTGCGGTGGTTTAAATTTCACTCAGAGTCGCTCTCTACTCTGGTGAATCTGGTACTCACGGAACGAAATACAGAGAGAGAAAGAGAGAAAAGGAGAAAGAGATAGAGAAAGAAGGGAAAAGAATTGGCTAAATTTGTACGAAATGTTTCCGCAACTTCGCGGAGAATTGTTATCCGATTCTTCAGATCGTTCGTGCTTCGCGGAGCGGTTAACATGAGGCAATACAAGAGTTAGTAGGGTACCGATTCGATGAGGGATCAGTGGAGTTTGAATTCACGTAGTTGGCTTGATCTCGGTTCTGTTATTTCGCGTCTGCAATTAGGAGAATATAACGAATAGGAACTTGTTTATTCATTCTCTATGTTTATATACTTCAAAATTGAAGAAAGAAAGTAGGAAAAAATTAGACGGAACAGCAGGCCGGGCCAAAAGTATCATTTTAGCCCCTCTCGACCTGCACCTACGGTATACTTGAGACACAAGAAGACCGTACCGCAGGACGTAGGTACCGTACCGTGCCGTGCCGTACCGTACCGTTTCGTACCGTACGTACCTACCCCTGCGATGACTCGAAATCTCATCCATAAAACAGGGCAGACGCCAAGGGCACTCGACGTGTCCGTGCGCAGAGCGTAAATCACACGCAGAGTGCCGTCAAGCCCGCCATACCCTACACCCTGCACCCTACACCCTGCACCCTACCTCTCGAGTCTCCTCGCAGCACCGCGTTGTCACTGGCATTATTATCAACGTTCGGGTATGAATATCTCCACATCGTATATATTATGTACGTTTATAGGTATATGTATATATGCCCAGATTTGTTGGATAACGTAGTTATGGAACTCCTGGCGTTTATCTACATGCACGCCATAGATATATATACTTAATATATATCTTACGAGTTATAAATTATTAGGATCAATATCACGCGTCATTGTATAATTTAGATGTAAAAGTTCAGATCAGGACGGAATTTTCTCCGTCTTTTATTCGCCGGAATCTAATATGTATTAGGTATAGATCATTGGGCGATGGGCTCTGTTCACTATCGTTATTAGTGTATAGAATTGATCTGACTTCAGTCATTCAATGATTTCCTGTTATTTCAAAGCGTGATTTCGTGATATTTAAATCGGATGATTTCCCACGATTTCATTCTCGATTTCATACAAGGTGAACAAATGATTAATACCTCATTAACTACCCGCTGATTATTATATCTATAGTTTCACATTTTAAATAAATTTTAATGGAATAGGTTCAATAATAATATATCGAGAGAAATGTAGTTCCAATATAAGCTATAGTATATCCGATAGCTATAAATTCAAATTTATCTCTATACGATTATACGTATATCGCGTCTAGCGATAAGTTGTAAGAGACAGAAGAAAAAGCGTCTAGTTTAACGACGTGTTATGTAAAAATGGTAAAACCGATAAGCTATAATAATTCGAACGCGAGTTATCTCTGGTAAAAGAATTTTCAACGAAATCATAGATTTCGAATTACCAATTCCAGAGCATATAATAATAATAATAATAATAACAATAAAAAGCATCATTTTTTTTCAACAAAACAGTCCGAGCGTTATAATAAAAAAAAGTATATTGAGAGCTGAGGGATGATGATGACATGGGTTGAAAAATCCACTCGAAAATTTGCCCTGTCAAAGAGACAGAGAATCAGGAGTTCGTTCGAAACGCCATCAAGTCACTCTTCGTCAAATTTTGATATCCTGATGTACCCAGATCTATCAAAATGTCAATCAAACTTCCCTAGCTCTTGAACCTATCACGTTATCGACTAAACGAGCCGTTGAAATCGCGAGTGTCTATATACTGCATATATAATACAATCATACGATGTATAAATGAGTGAAAAATTAATTAGCTTAACACTTTCCCATACATCGGGGTACATTCAGAATCCGAGGGGTGCCAAACGATCGTGTGAAGCGGTGTGGAAGGGGGCGGAGGGGGGTCGCCAGTGTGTATTTCTCACCTATATGTTTACCACCCTGCCACCCCGGGGATGGCGAGGTCGTACGTAAATTACATAATACGCATTATGCGAGCCACGTGGCTCGGCTGGCTGCGGCTTTAAACAAGGCCGTTTAACGCAGTCGACAATTAATTGTGTAATTATGAAAACGATTATCTCGTTTCGGTTTCATATATTTTGAGGAATAATTTTTCATATCTATATGTACCTACCTACCAGCTCATTGACGAATTTTCTAATTAACGGAAAATTTCATGAATTTCGAAATGCAAATAGGTATATGAAATTTATAATTGAATCGAAATTTGCCGCATGTATATAATACGTATGAGAGAAACGAATGCGAAATCTCTCTGTTCGCTTCTGAAATTTCTAATGAATTTATAACTAAGCCTTGTACCTAGCTCACCCTACACAAACGTATAAATCATAGATACACTATATGCGTCGTATTGTGAGTATGCATATATTCCGTGGAATCTGAAGTCCCTTAGACAACCAACGACAGGGTCAAGTGCGTGTTGAATAGTAGGTACAACGCTGAGAATACGCGTACCTACAACCATCAACTGCCTGAACTAATTGGCATCATGTTCGAGGCGAACATTTGCACATGACAGCTAAGGCGCAGCCCTATACTAGCCCTAGCCCCGGTTTACCTTTTCGAAGAGGCAATGTGCCGCATGCTTCAATCTCGTCTATCATATATATGTGATGATATATCTATCTACTTCAGTTGAGTACGGAGGGCGGATTATAGATGTTCAAGATTTTTAAACTAGAAATAATGAATATAGTATCTCGGATTTAAGTTGCAAAAAATAATAATAAAAAATATAGAATTTTTTCCCTTCTTTTTCATTCCATCAAAATCGGATTTAAAAACCTGCGATATATTATCACGATTATATGCGTACACATATATACTACCTATGTTGAAAAAAATATTTAAAACAAATGAAAACTTGGTTATTTTCATTGCTTTAATATGCATAAAATATTCACACATGTATATGATATATATAATATATATAATATATAAATATATTACGAGTATTTAATCTATGCACGCGCTGTTACATACCTGCGGTTATACCGTATGTGTCGTACCTACCTACCTACGCGAGCACCGGGGATCAATATCTGCATACGTATATGCATATAAATATAATATGGTAAAATGCACGTTATGTAAAACGAGAAGTAATATGATGCCGGTTATACTGAACGCTGACGAAGGATTTCGGGCAACAATATTACGTGAGTAAAAAAAAAAAAAATTAAATCTATAGAGAGTATAGCGCGTATAGACGCGGTGCTCGTCGTATATCACTTTTAATCATAATGACGATAACATAACAACAACAATAATAATAATAATAATAATAATAGTTATGCATAAATCATTCTAAAAAATATATACAACTGATTCGGTATAGCTATGTATACAGTGATAAGAACGGGAGTATGTATGTGGAGACGATAAGGGAAACCCCATTGAACAATTGAATTGCATCGTTGACAATGTCCGCAAATGTTCACTACGTATGTATAGTGCACAGTGCATACAGCTCGGCTATTGAATATATAATGCAAATATATAGGTATATGTAGTACGTATATATACACATAGTACGTGGGAGGTGAATTTTCTGAGAGAAATCGGTTACGATAGAGGATTCACCCGAACGTATCCTGAATGCACTTACGAACTGTCCTTTACCATCTGTATAGAAAATCGTATATTTGGTATGTACCTATAGTAGAATGCAGTACACATGTATAGGTGAAGGTAGATAGGTACTATTCACTGCGACGGAGATAAGCGATTATTTTTCATTTTTATTTTTATTTTATTTCATTTTTTCAAGTTGAGAGTATAAAGGAGCAGATGTAACCTCGTGGAGGAAACTTGGAGAATAAATATAACATGTTAGAATATGAGAAATTAGGGAAAACAAAGAAAAGAAAAAAGAAAAAGGGAATCAATTTTTTTCTTTTTTTTTTGTTCAAACAGAGGCACGAAATTCTTTCTTCCTAATTATCCGAATTAATTGGGACCGGGCACGTCTCGGATATTCGAGAAAATTCGGATAACCGAACAGCTGTATTCCGTGGGCGAAAAAAACCCTGAATCGTTCAATTCTGGATAATTGAATTTTCGGATAACCAAATCGTCATTCGTATAATTGACGTTTGATAAACCAAATCGCGATTTGGATAATTGACGTTGTGGATAACTGACGTTCGGATAATCGACGCTCTACTGTATATCGCGAAAGGTAGGTACATGTATAGAACGAAGCCTGTTCATATACTAAAGTCGGGAAAAATATTGGTTCAATAAGTTCTGACATGATATACACTATATAGTATGTATAAGCTGATCAAGTTGTCATTACCGACGTCGCGTCGTACGTTTTTCGAACGCTAAGGAAAAAGATGAAAATTGGGTCTCGTATATTTCCGAGGCAAAATATATCGACGGAATATTAGATAGCTGCAGGTGGAAGAGGGTTGCCATTTGTGTTTACACGTGTCGTAAGCATTCGTGTCGAGACTTAAAATCCCTGTATTTCTCATCGCATAATATTACGGCAAGGTCTTACGCTTTTATCGTCAAATAAATTGAACAACGAGTCTGTTGAAAGCGGAGATTTATAATTGAGTAATATTATGCCAGGAGGAGGAATCATTCGACTCTGAATACTTTATGGATTAGTTAAAAATTTATAGAATGTATATACAGGTATATAATATGATGTGTACTAACACCTGAATCATACATAAAAGAAAAATAAATGTAGAGTGTGCTTCGGATTATTAGGGAAAATAGAAGCGAGTCGATGCGATGCTGTGCTGTGCTTTCGCGTGTATAAAAGTATGTAGGGTCGCCGTAGATTCCGTCTTTTGTTCCTTTGTATATAATAGAACGGCGAACGACTAAGGCTAAACAATATACGCAGATTGTCGAAGGGTTCGTTGCGAAAGGAGATCAGCGATTAAAGCAGCCTCGATAAGAATTAATACGAGAATAATATTTGCTCTTCTCGAAAGCAACGCGACGCGACGCCTTATCTATAGCTGACGATTATGATCTCACGTTTCAAAGAGAAGAGCTTGGAAACTAATATACCCAAACAATATACATCCGCGTATCAATCCCAGAATACAGACAAAATAAAAAAAGAAAAAGAATTAAAAATAAAGAGAAATAAAAAACCACAACTTTACCACATCGTGTGACTCATGTTCGTATTTCAGATCAAAGAGTTCTTTCAGACGATTTCTTATCTCTATACAGGTGTGTCTACAAGGCATACGTCTCGTAGACGCTGACTTAGATATACAGAAAACGTTGTATATAATATGCATATGTATGTATAAATATAATCAAACAATGAGAGAGATTACACCGGCAATAAACACGAAGAAGCAATTGGTGAAGGAAAGAAGGAAGGAAGGAAGGAAGGAAGGAAGGAAGGAAGGAAGATTAGCGGAACTATTTCGGGAAAGGATTATCAAGTTTTGTACTTTAGTTAACAAGGAACTTTAGAAGCACAAGGACGAGAGAGGAAGGTCGGATAACACGATCAATATCCGTCCTTATCGTGAGTCTAGTCTGGTGAAGAGGCGCAGGCACTTTGCTGCAGACTGGATCGAATTTAACGATAAAAATGAAGAAAAAAAAAGAAACATTACGACGAGGTCAAGCCTGGGTCTCTAACCCGAATTGAGATCTTAGAAGACTATCTTTGACCTCGTAATGTGAAATTCTTAAAAGATAAAAATGAATAAATGGAAAAAACGACCGACGAGGATGGGATTCGAACCCACGCGTGCAGAGCACATTGGATTAGCAGTCCAACGCCTTAACCACTCGGCCACCTCGTCTTGTGTAATTCTTCGATATCGAGTTCTTCCTCTCGAAAAAAATTCTAATCAGTTTCAACTGGTTCCGGAGTGACGGTTTACATCCATTATCATTCTCCGTTTTCATCAATTAATTCATTCCATGTTCCACAGATTATTATCTATACCTTTGTTTCTAGTTTTACTAAAAATTTGGCGATATCTGTATTAAACTATTCCCTCGTTTATATATGTTCAATTATTCATGCGATAAGAATAAAATATGACGATTTATTTTATGCATAAATTTTATATAAAATTATATTCACGAAATGATGAAAAAAATTTTTTTTTACACCTTCATACGACCTCCTCGTTCAAAATGTATAATATCACGTAATTATTCCAGGTGGGTAGAAAGAAAACAAAAAAAAAAAACCGACGAAAAACTGAAAGACGTACAGTGAAAGAGATTTTTTTTAGTTTTTTCATCTCTTTTTCGTTTTTTTTTTTTTGTTTTTTTTTTGTTTTGCGAAGCATGTAGCGTGCTAAGCTCATAGGTATGTACATACATACCTAATTTGTACTCTTTATATATCTCTGTTCAAATATAGCTATATATAGCATATATATATGTACAAAAATGTGTATAAATAAATAAATAAATAAATAAATAAATAAATAAATAAATACCGAAGCGAATGGCTGAATAAATTAATGATTTCATTAATAAAGAAATGAACTTGAAGTAAACGTGAAGAAAGAAAAAAATATGTTAAAACAAAAAATAAAAAACACGCGACGTAATTATAAAAGTAGGTGATAAATTGCACATTCATATATTACAACAGGGGTAGAAACATGTTCTTTTTATACCACTTTTCACTCGGGAATTTATTATTATTATTATCATTATTATACAGTATAGCTACTCTAGCTAGAGCTTGGCGAATTTTTTCCTCATGTATACATATATGGATGTATATATAATATTACACCGATTTATATGAGTAGATGTGTACGTACGCTATACCATATATGTATATGCACACATATAGGTAGGTATGTGAGAAAAAGAGAGAAAACGGTTAATTATGTTAATGAACA
Source organism: Tenthredo livida (assembly GCA_963992785.1). Classification (NCBI taxonomy): domain Eukaryota; kingdom Metazoa; phylum Arthropoda; class Insecta; order Hymenoptera; family Tenthredinidae; genus Tenthredo; species Tenthredo livida. The sequence continues at coordinate 12,577,147 of OZ023073.1, forward strand.
TGGGAAGGTGGATGTGCGCTGTAGGAAGATAATTTATAAAGGAACAAGCAATTACCTAGTCGCCGAGCTTTTCTCACTCTTTTAGTTTCATTTCATTTTTTTTTTTTTTTTTTTTCTTTCGTTTTATATTTTACATATGTATATATATTTTTTTTCATCCCCTTTACTGTGGCGGTGACATTCTAAAATACGAATGAATATTATCAAGTTATGATCTCGTCGGAAATATTTTAGTAATTTAAAAAAAAAATATTTATCCCCGAGAATGAGGGCGTGAAATTTTCGATCCTATTTCAACGTACTTGTATGATTATTAATATAGACATAGCTATAGGTATAATGCGAATATACTATACATATTGTATTTATTTATTTAACGTAATCACTGCGGTGAACTTTTCTTTAGGGTAGGTATATGGTCAATAAATAAATCGAGTGAAATTAATAATAAGCGAGTAATTAGCGGTTAGTAATTACCAATTAGGACTGAATGAAAATTTCATAATCTTACTTTTTAACCAATTTACTAATTCATCGCAAGAACCCACCCCTCTGCGTATAGTACGAAACGAACCGGGCGCTCGCGCTGTAACCCCGTTACGTCGAATACGTGTGGCTTTCCCAGCTCTTCTATATGTATAATTCAGATATATGTATAAACACGTATATACTACCTGGCTAACTACCTGTGCACAATTAATATACTTTTTATTTCATTTCGGATGAACAAATTAATGTTAAAAATTAATTGCTGTATGTAGTAGGTATGTTCATACGGCAAATACCCAAAAATTAGGGTCTCCGTAAAAAAATCGATGATTTTTATCATGAATCAGAGCTCTTCGAAAATCTATAAATAATTTACCTATAAGTATAATATGAAATATTCTTTATTACATGACAGCGAGTGTAATGAGATAGTAGAAAGTAGAAAAATGAATGTTAATCTTGAAGGAAACTTAAAGTTTTCGAGCTCGATATAGGTAGGTACATACTCAGAGTTTGTGATTCTTGGAAAGTTTGTCAATTGATAGAGCTGGCTCCCGTCGTGTTTGCTTTTAATATGAAAATTAATGAACGCAAGTATGACCGAGAATCGAGACACATAATAAGCATCGAGTTGCTGCTGAGTTTAAAGTAAACAATAATGAGATAAAAATGAGATCATTAGCGGAACGCGGTCATCCATTTTCGGTATAAATTATTCAAAATCGCAAAATCGCATTCTATAAAAGACAAATATTTGCCGTTAACCCCGATACGCTATTGCTATGAAAGCTATGTCCTAGTCAAAGGGTACAATCTTCGTAATTGAAACTGATGTGAACTGTAGGGTATAGCTGTACCTACTACTCGTAGTATCTACCTACCATCAAAAGCTTGGCTATTTCATCCAGGGTGAAGGGGATGAAGGATCGAACAGGTCGACAAACCCGCTGCTAATTTCCTGCGCTTTGCAGAACCTATTTAAACAGCTACGTATGATTTCCCATGCATAAACGAATCCATCTGCTACTGTACCTACATACCTATATGTATACTGTATCGTATGTATAATACACCCACACGTATACGATAATAAAATATTTAATACATGCCTATCCGGTGGGGATGAAATTTTCTTAACTAAACTATGTAATATGCATGTGTGTGTGTTTCGCAGGATTTTGCAAACAAAATGGCCGACAAGGTTAACGAGAAATTTGTCCGGCGTAATCTCATTCCGGCTTAAGGCCATGGCTGTGGCCCTCGACGAGACAGACTTGCCCCTAAACCCCAGAGTCACGTCCGAATTAGATTTGTCGTGCGTTTTTCCTCATTTTCCTTTTTCATTTATTTATTTTTTTTTTCTTTCACTTTTAAGACAACTGTTTTCACACCTAATAGGTAAACGAAATCGTATAATTGTTTTAAGATTTATAAAGGCGTTTTTCAATGCAAGGGCAGAGGGGAGAGACAAAGTATTGCGCGTTGCATCAACGAGTTATTATTCTATAGAATAAAATCGTGGGATTATTATCATTTTCAATAAATATAGTCAGCCGGAGAATTAAGATAGTTTATAAAAAGATCCATTCAATTTTTCTGATAATATTTCCTTACGGTTCAACCACCTGAGATTTACCTCGGAACGTGACTGTCATTCAAACGGTGCACCTATACCTATACCTATACCTACATCTCGTCTACGATCGGGATTAAGTTGAAATTATTTGCCGCATCCCGCGTCTATCAAACTAAAGTCCTTTCTTTTTTGGATTTAGAATCTCCTTTCGCTGCAGCTGGTTGGAAGAGAAGGAGAGAAAAAGGGGGATGAGAAATAAAATATGGGGTACTTAACTCGGTGATAAAAAGCGCGATTATCATTATTCATTATTCATTTTTCGGCCTCCGTATATGTAGGTATATTCTACTCTGCGACATTATTTCGAATAAATAAATTAAGGGCGTTTTTAAACTTGACACCGTTTCGCCTCCTTTCTTTTTATACATATATATATATATATATATTTTTTTTTTCCCCCTCTAACTACCTCGGCGCGAAGATGTGCGTCAATATCACTTTCACATCAGAGATATTAATTAAGCTTACAAGCATGAATACCCTCTAATTCAAACACTCATTTTCACCGGGTAAGGTTCTAAAGATGCAAGAATGAACAAAATTTCCCCCTCTAAAAATTCAAGCGTGTTTTATGAAAAAAAAAATAAAAACCTTCGTCGTTCTTCTCAACTCTTCTTTGTCGACGAGAGAAAAAGAAGAGGATAAAAAACAAAACAGAAATCCAAAAAAGAAAAAGAAAAAAAGAAATTTTCACCCCCTACTTTATATACACTCTAACGTCACTTGTGAAACCACTACACTTTTCCCCCCTCTTTCTTTCTCTCTTATATCCTACGTCGTTGCTTTTCACCCCATTTACATACACATATATGTAGGTATATATACGAACTATAAGTACCTACCCCAACTACACCTATACCTATATGTGTATCGTCGAGTGTTTCCACGAAGACGATGCACTACGCACGCACAATACGATACCTGCTGCCTCTTAGCCGTGGAAACTCCCTGCGGAGGTGGTTTTTTTTTTTTTCTTCTTCTTCTTCTTTTTTTTTTTCCTTTTTTCTCAAGTATTAGAAGAGGGTGGAGGGATGAAGGGATGGATAGCAGCGGAGAGCATCAAGAGAGGCTTGTTTCGCGCAAGGGCAAGGGCATGGGCATGGGCATATTGGCACGAGCATGGGCGTTGGGCCGAGAGACAAAGACCTCAAAGAAACCTGGAATCGTACGAAACAATGGAGGGTGAAGCTACGAAACTTAACCCTGCGCAGGATTTTTTAGACGCTATATATACATGTATATAGGATCCAGGGTTTTTATATGTAGGTACGTGAATTGCGTCAACCTCAGCGTTTCGTTTTTATACGAATTTCATTTTTATTTCCATCCTTCCACACGATAGGAAAGATTTTTATAGAACGTCCCGTTTTTTGATTTTAGAAAAATTAATACCACGACTATACTATTTCCGAAATTAGAAACGATCATTTGATCCTCTGCGACCAGCCGTCTCACCCCAAAGCTGACAGCAACGTTTCGTTGTGGTGATAGTAGATACAGATGTGAGCTTTTAGTGGCTGCTGCAGGATTACGGTTACTTTGAAAGGTCAGAGGGAATTATGCTACACTTGAGCGTCGCGACGCTCGGAGAGTTTCATCCCACTCCTGTCTTGAGCAGCGTAAAGCCCCCCAATAATAATCTGATTTTCTTTTCCCGGCAACCGTGAGAAGCTGCAGTAGCCCGAAAAGCAATACGACGAATAACTGATTAGGATTCTTGGGAATAGTTATGGGGAATGGTTATATTACGTGGGTATATGGGTTAAAAATCCATATTTGTAACGGTATGAAAGTTTCATATGAACTTTTCGGTTCGTTGATGAATAATTTTCTGAAAGAATATTGACGTGCTCTCTATAGCTTCGATTTTTTTCATTTTTGTTGGAAGTTCAAAGCTCGATTTCTGTTAGTTGGGGGGTGAGTATGACCGGGCAACGGTATAGGTGTACCCAGGTACTACAGACTCGGCGAGAAACCGAGTAATTAGTTTTCCAGAACAAAATTATTTTTTACTTTCCCGTACAGCCTCCAGGTATAGCATGTAGCGATACTATATACCTGACCCTTCATATAGCTACATAAATATCGTAGATGTACGATAGGAGTTAATTATTGAAGCTCAATTAAGTCCAGTAATTAAAAAGGGATGAAAAGTGCGGAAAGTGCCACGTAGGACGTTAAAAATTTTCGAACAAAAAAAAAAAAGAACAAAAAAGGAGAGAGAGAAAAAGGAAAAATTTAAAAACCTGTGTTCATCGTCCGTTCTTTGGGGTGAAATTTTTTCTTTTTTTTTTCTTTATTTTTCAAATTAGTTTCTACGACCTAATTTCATGCCGAGTTTAATTCGTCGACAGTATTGTAACTGGTAGCCAGATTATCGTGACTGAGGAAGAAAAGCGCCAGAGACCGTCCGGTATAAAGTGTCAAACTTTTTAAAAGAGTTAGGCAAATATACTCAACGAAAAGCTAGCAAACGGGGAGGGATGATTTCCGTTTCCGTATCCGACATTTATGAAAGAAAAAAAAAAAATTTCTTCTGGTTTTTCTCTTCAAAACTCTCGACTCTTCGCTATCTAGTGCTAATTAACCGAGTTTTATTATTTTTTCTACAGTTGAAATTTCTTCTTTATTAAAAGTCGAATGACGAGCGCCATAAAATCCAGCAATTTCTACACCAACCTTTGACCAATTAAGAAAACGATACGATATACAGAACTTATCATTATCAATGGGTGAATCTGATATAAGGGCGAATAAAAGCTGGCTAACGTATTTCATCCCCATTATTGGCTTATATCAGCGAAGTATCGAGGCCGATTAAGGGCATATGACCGGCTCGGGGTTTGAAGGGGGGAAGAAAGATTACGATAATTGACGTTTCTATTGAAAGATATGGTAGGATTGACGTCGGGTCGTGGTCCTCGGAGGTATTGTGAGAAGAGGAGGGATTCGACGAGTATACGACGTGCTCTGGAATGCCAAATGGAGTCAAGTGGAAGAGGCTCCAGGCTGGCGCGCACTTCACTATGTCTGTCTCTCTTTCCTCTCCGCTCCTCTCTCCCTGACCTCTTATCTTTGTATCCCGTTCGTCTCCACGGTCCATTATTACAAAGAGAGAATTTTCATCAAATTCATTACCGCCTTCTAACAAACCAGCAGCACCACCTTGCCTCCTGGCATGAAAAACGAAACCACCCTACACCGAAGCTCTGTACTACACCCTGCAGGACAGTAATTAATCGAACGTTCAAAGGTCTGTGTAATATGTCTGATGATATAATTCTGTACGTGTATTCGCGTTCGTCCATTGCTCGTCATTTCTGACTGTAGTCATTCCCGTGTGTGGTACATCGCAATTCGTGATATTATACCAAAATTCAGAATTGTGTATGGGGAAGCCAAACAGTTAGAGATAGAATTAGGCTCACTGTTTCCCATGGCAACAGCGAACTGCGGTATACTAGCTACGGAGAAAATTTCTATACCTATACCTAGCACACGCAACAATTGATACAAACGATCGAGATGCGGGTTATGGAGCAATCAGAGTGAAAGGGGATAGTAGAATCTACTCTAACTAAAGTACGGGCGACGAAGAGAGAGCAAGTTTTAACTCCGTATGAGCGAGGGGTTAATCGCCCCAATTTACATCGGGTTAATTTTACGTCACGCAATCGTCGACCCGAAGTGTCCATGTGCTTTGTGTTCCTCCCTTTGAATCGACCACTAAACCTCTTTTCTCTTTCCTCTTTTCTCTTTTTTCCCTCCCAGTCAAATGATAAGGATCATTACCGACTACCATATTCGACCAATGACACCCATTGATCTGAATTTATAATAGGGTACTCGTATTAAGTAATTAACGGTTGACTTTGTCTCGCTAATTGGCGCCGACAAGCGACGTCTGTGACCGCCACTCCTGATCCGAACATTATTAACTTGGCGGCAGGTATCGATCGATCATTATCTTCTGCGGCTGGACCTTCCTACCTACCAACAACCTACCTTGGCCTCTGTATATAGGTATAGATTAGATAAGCGATGGGACATCTGGACCGCTGACGGTTAAGACGATGATCTTCTCGTCGCATCGACCGTTTCGTCGTGAAAATAGAACAGAGAGTGTTGGATATTTGGCTGCCTTGGACGACAGCGTTCGCTCACTCAAAAAGGTTGTGATGACCTCCTGGGCCTCTGCGAGGCAAACATCACACCCCGGTTGAGTGAGTCCACGTTGTCGCCACGTTTTCCATCATCATCATCATCATCATCATCATCATCATCATCCTGCATCTTCGGTCCAGTTCCTCTTCTCATAGATTTCAAATAATCTTGAATCCTCCTATTATGGGTAGAGCGAGTTTAATTGAACCTGATTGATTAGTTGCTTACCTGAAATCAGACAGAGAAAAGATCGAATGTCACTTTTGGTTGTCTGTCATATTATTAAAGGAAAGAATTTTCTTCATATTTTCTACTGTACGATACATAGGTGGAGTTGTTTAAAGGCACGCAAACTATTTTGCCGGATCAAAGGTTCAACCGTAACACAGAAGTACTTTGATGAGATTTTATGCATATGTGTTCAGTCGCGTATAGGTATATGGCAACACATCACCGTGTTCAGCACATGCATGGATAGTTACGTGCTCTGGGTATATAGAAGAGCGTTATAATTTCCGGTACCCGCGAAATGGACGAGAATTTAGTTGCAAAAACAGTGAAAATAGAGGGAGATAGAACGGGAATGGGATATAGGTAGTAAAAGGGGAAAGGAACAAAGGTTTTACTCAAAGAAGCACGTTCCGCGTTGTCACGTACGTGAGATATTTGATCGGAGAGAAAAGGCACTGTGACACGTATCCCAGTATAGTAGCCGCCATTCATGACAGGTCCAAGAATATAGTGCAGTATACGATGAAATAAATGAAAAGGACACACGAAAAAGGCTATTATACCTTTACTCAAATTTCATCAAACAACATTGCGCTCAATAATAATTGTGTAGGTATAGAAAATCTGTGCTTTACACTTTACAGCTAAGTAAGTTCGATCAATATATCATTTTCCGTATAATATCCCGTCGATTTCCGCTCTGACTTCTCTTCTTTCATAATAAGCGATTCAATTTCCTTGAAAAATGTATGAAAGGAATCTACTGAATGGGAATAAGGAATGAGGAATGAGGAATAAGGAATAACGTTGCGAATGGGTAACGTTTCACAATGTTACGAATGGATAAAAATAACGGATACAGTCTTGTCTCAGACTATTTTTATAAGGTACAGGTAATAGAGTAAGTACTTGAAGAGACCAAACCGTCCATCAAATACGCATGCATGTATAGGTATAGTCTTGTATCTTAATGATCGTAATCCGAGAATTGTGTCGGCTGTTTCACCACTATAAGCAAACGAGAAAGGTAAGGGAAGTAAGGTAAGGGAAGGGATCGGGGCAGAGTCCGATTGTGTTTCCTTCACCCGAAGCCTTATCATATCCCCTAAAGGAGTAACGTTTCAGTAGCACCATTCACTGGGTACATGACTACGATTATACCGTATTCAAAGAGAGGAGTTCACCGTCGTTATACTACCATGCCAGGCTTTTGCGTGGTTGGATTTAACAAATGGTAATTACGTTTAATATGTGGGTAATTCATCGGTCGTATACATAAGGCTACAGCAAGCAAGCAAGCAAGCAGCCAGGCAAGCAAGCAAGCAAGCAAGCGAACGAGCATATCTATGGCGGTGTAATATATTTTACTCGAGTTTGTTCGTTCGAGGAAATAGCAGAGAAATTTTAGTGCAGGTATAAACTTAATCAAATTATTATATGAAATTTATAGAGAGCACACTGAATATTACACGAGCACGTATGGAATTTTCACAAAGGAGAGAAACGGTCTCTAGCTCTCTAGCAAGCTAGCTATTCCGCTTTATGACTCACGCGGTTATTTGTTTATTTAAATAATAATGAATCATCCATATGGAGTTGCCCGCGCGAGTTAGAAGGAATGTCGACGGGGCTCGTGACGGAGCGTTAAGAAAGAAACCGTTTCAGTCATTGAAACAAAAATAATTTCATAATTTATGGGCTTGGCGATATAGAGTAATAACTAATAATGCCTAATACCTACACCTTCGGAGTATACGAAGTCACAACGGCGTTTAATTTTAACGTAAGGAATACGACCCCGCGCAGATTACGAGCCCGTATACTCGCGTGGTCCACGTTCTGCGGATAAATCTTTGATTATAGAGTGACACGGTCGTATAGGGGTTTTTTAGAACAAATTTTAACCCGACATTTCAACCTCCTGCTGCAGGATCACGCAATGATCAATCATCCTACAACGAGTGAACGAATGCTATCAGTTACTGCACCCTGACATGTGACTAACACCCGATATCTTGCCCACTTTTTTCCCCTTTTTTCACTTTAACTTTGTTTTTTTTTTTTACCGTGGCTGAAGGGTGGCCCACACGGATATAAGCCACTATACCCTGCACCGGAACGGGAGTCCGTAGAAATGCTCGCGGTCCCCATAATGCAATATTAGATAGTACCTAACGGGGGACAACGCACTTCCGGCGAAGCCGTAAAAACGTTTTTCTTTTTACTTTTTATTTTATTCAGGAAAACTCAATTAAACATAAAAAACAGAAAATACCCATTAAAAGTCTGCGACGCAATTTCGGAGGCAAAGTTCATGTCGTCGTACACGAGTATTTTTTTTCTCATCGCGGTAATATCTGTATAGGTACTACACGTTATTCGAGTCTGTATAAACATGTATGATACAAGAGCGTAAATTGCGGGGATTCTGTTAATGAAAAAAGAAGATTAAATTAACGCTTGTTGACACAGAATCACAGAATCAAGGCTACTCATCTCCCTGCATATATTTTGTCAAACCAATATACAGGAAGAAACTTCCTTGCAACAGGTAAAATATAAGCTGCGGGAAGAAAGTCCTCGAGACTTTTGTCTCGGCGAATTTCTCCGCGACGTTTTTCAAGATATTGGTAAATAGAGACGAGATTATGCGCGGTTGCCGAACAAATACCTATATAGGGTAGATAGGTATGCACATACATGTACATACATGCGATAATTGGAGTGAAATTAAGGGAAGGAAATATGGGAACCCGAGCAGGATATGCCCCGCGATGTATACCGCGGGGCATATAGCAATGATAAGAAAGGGGAACGGGCGATAACAAAGCTGCGATAATATATACCTACAATATATAGACATAACGAGGGGCAATCAGCAAATACGCGACTACCGCGTTGTGTTTTTGTGCTCATGAAATGTAGTGGCATTTCGGTTGGGGTGTGACTAATTGTTAATTAGCAACGAGCATTCGCGTTTTTTTTTGTTTTTGTTTTTTTATTAATTGATAGACAGCTCATTTCATGCACGAAACTTGCAAGGGATTTCTTTTCGACGTTTATAAGAACGTGGTGAACGGACGAAATTGAAAACCCACTAGAGGGGATGAAATTAATTATACCCGCTACTCTTCGATTGAAAATATTTTTCATCAAAAATCAAACCTTTGAATAAGATAATGATCGTTATACCGTTCTAGCATTGCAAGGGTCTACGGCAACCCTGAATTTGTATAGGTAGCTACGTACGTAGCTGATAGTTGTCGATCAATTGTGTTCAATTGGATTCAATCGGTAGAGCAAGCAACTATATAAATATATGTGTGTGGTATATGACGTAATATCTGAACACGAATTGACCTCATGGTCTGGAAACCTCGTCAAGCGTCAAGCGACGTTGGTATGAGGTTATACAAATACGAGAGAATTTAGAGATAAAAATTTCAGTGTTTTACAGGCGTAGGTGGAGGTATAGCGCGGAACCCAGACGACAGCGGTCAATTTTATCGTTTTGCGAAACCGCTTGTTGCTGCGGTATTTATTGCGTAATATTTGAACGGCAGAAAAATTAAGAGAAAACAAATAAAAATAAAAATAAAAATAAAAATAACGAGAGAAATTACATGATTCCTCGAATTCCACGAGCTCCCAAGACCCCGTATGGGTGTTAACGAACCAGTCAAATTAATTGCTATCCCGTTGGGGCTGCGGGCGTCAAGAATATATAGTCGTCGTTAAACTCTTCCGCCTTATTTGCGCCGATAGCCGTACTGCCGCAAATATTTGCCGTAACAAAATGACTGGGGACTAGAAAATCGAAGAGAAAAATCGAAGAATAGAAAAATAGAAAAATAGAGAGAAAGCGAGGTTTATTATTGCACGCCTTCCTCCTAGCCGCCTCAGCCATGTGGTTCGTGATAACTAAACTCACTCCTCACCCGGGCGCCCTCGTAAGTCCAAAGTTTCATCGATTCCGTGGACCAGCTATAGGTGAAACTGCAGTAAAAGGATCCGAATTCTGGTTTACAATCAAGCTCGAAGAACTTGGCCGTTTTACTGCCGGTAATCAAAAGTTTCGAAGCTTTTCAGGTTTTCTCTACAGAGGACAATGTGATAGATATACCTACATACCTATACATCTTCGTCAATCCGCGGAATAAAATTTCAACAATTTTTTTTCATTCTGTTTTTCAATTTTTTTTATTTTCCCGAATCCCAATAGGAAGTCCATGCGATATTTTCGATTATAGAATAAGCTCACAGCTGTGTCAATCGATCCTTTGAATTACATTATACGTATATAATGAGACTGTTTCGTTTTCTTTTCGCTCGTTTGGTTTTTACTCGGAGATTTAGCTGCCTCAAACAAAACTCATTTCGAAGTTTGCTGTCGCTATATATCTACACTCTCTATACCCGGCACACCCCCTCTCAACGCGTTAAACTCGAATGAAAATTTGTTATTTCGAATAATTCGCCGTCTATTTTTATAGCGACTATACGTTGGTGGGTTCATTTGGGGGTACCTACCCTCTTAAATACTGAACGAAAGAAGAAAAAACGCATCTTTAGTATTCATTTTTCATTCAATCCGTTCTCCTCCTCTTCGCCAATATATTTCGCATCATAAATGGCACAAAAATGATCCCCAAAATCGCTCTAAGATAATTCAATCCGAATGATCCGAATGGTAAACATAATCCTTAATGAATTCCTGGGAATAAGGTAATGCGATATTCACAGTACCCCCAATTAGTCTGAAGATATACTGTTTTAATCTGTGAATTGCAGAGTCTGCAGGCAAGACTGTTTCGTAGCTGGTTTAAATTCTAAATGTATATCCTTGAGCACGTACATACCCTAGTACCTTACATAGAGCTACGTAAGGAGTAAGAGACGTTCTGAGTACTCTCTTCAGCACATAAGTTTCCATACTTAACTGTTATACTTTCAGAGTAGAAAATGATTCGTGTGTTATAGTGGCGTGTTCTCGCAACCGTTGAGTAGGTAGAGATGTGGTATGGGTAGGTACTGACCATTGTTTTCGAAACTCGAGCTGTCAAACGCAATTTCCTGCGGAGGTAACGTATCGTACATAACCGAAACCAACTCTGAAGGTAGACTAGGCAGGTAGTTACATACACATAGGTAATACTCTACAAGCGGTAAATGTGCAACAGGAAATAGGATCCCCTTTGCTCATATGCCTGTACATTGCTAGCAAACGCAAGTCCGCGAAAATAATCGTCGAAAAAAATAAATGTCACGAAAGCATACGAAGGCATATAGGTAGGCAGGTGTGTGTGTGTATATATATGTATAATACGAGTATCACTGATACCTTTAGCTAATTAACGATAATATATTTGCGGTAGAGCGAGCTAATTATTTGAAAGCTCCTCTCTGCCAGTGATGAAGGTGTGAAGTCAAAGCCCTCTACTCTCGCTCTCTCTCTCTCTCGCTCGCTCTCTTTCGCCCTTTATAGTGTATCGCAAACGCGACGCGACGCGACGCCTAGGCAAGGTTTAGATTCAATTTAGTCTACGACTATAACCACCCTTCTCCTATGATTGGTGTCCTGGCATATAGGTACCCCGTATCTGAAACTCGCGCTCGCGCTCGCGCCCTTTACTTTGGGTTGAAAGCGTTTCAAAGGGACTTTAGACCCGTCAATATTTCCACAGTAAAACCTCGCAGTAGTGGAGAGAGGAGAGAGTAGAGAAAGAGAGAGAGAGAGAGAGAGAGAGAAGATAGGTGCACTTTGATATACCGAGATAAAAGTGAAGCCACTTTGAGCTTATTAAACTACTCGCTTACGAAGTGGTTTAATTGAGTGGCAGAGGTGTCGGCGACTAAACCACTCCGTTTTACACACCCTGTCAAATATATATGGTAGGTATGTGGAATGACATACAGGGGTGAAAAAAAAAAAAAAAATGATAATTATACAGCTAGGGCACGTCGACGACTGGATATTTTATTTTTAACCATTTGCTACTGCAGCCATTCATTTCATCGTCTTTATAGTCGTCGACGCATAAACGATGCCTAATTGACTCAATAAGACAATTAAATGGATCGATGCGACAAACCAGCTCACTTGCTTGCTTACTTACTTACAAACAAACCAGAGATGGTCTCGCTGCTTGTATTCATCATCAGTTTTTATACGTCAAGAAAGAATGCTCTCTCTGTACTGCAGACGATATAATCAATTACACTATATATGTATCTTCATATGCAGTGAATATTAAAAGACGTCCGTATGTCTTCGCTCCTTGACTTTTATATCACATATGCAATTAACCGCCGACGACCAACAGGGTGAGAAAGAACAAATTCGTGAGAGCTTCTTCTTAATCTCTTCTTTTTAATCTTATAAATCTAGGTTCACGTGGTATCGAATTAAAAACTAATACCACCTTCTGTATAATTGAATGAAAATTTGAATAGCGAAATACGCGTGGTAGAGTGTAGTTATACAGCAAATCACTTTATCTCATAGTCGGTTTATCAAAATCTCTTTATACCTAGTCGCGTTGGATAGAGACGCGGTGAAATTCTGTTGAAGTTTGAATTGTAACAGTTTGTTCTATGCGGGGGTAGGTATATCTATACGTATATATGAACCCATGCATAATATAATAGAAGCCACAAAGCAGCGTGAGAGGTGCCAGACGCCATTGTAGAAAACCGGGTTTCCCTAATCGTCGGGCAATTGTTAAGTCGATTTAATTTAGCCCAGATAACTTTAAACTCGATAATATTATATTGTCAGCTCACCCAATCGAGGTTTCATTCATCCCATAATATATTTGATTGAAAGTTGGCAATTTTACCATAAGAATAATTATCCGACGAATATTGCCGATTACGAATTCAGGCTCAACTCGATAAGCTAAATTTTTCGCAACACTGCAGCCACCGGATTCGTTTGATTAAATATATTTAATTAGGCAAACGCTGCAGGGGCGCGGAGGAACAGATTTACAGATAGTATCGTGTTCAAACTTTACTTTCCTCGTAGCTTATATATATATAATTTAGAGTACAAAGTCCGCGTTTTGTCGGTTAATCCGCGCGAAACGCCCCATCCCTTATAATTATACTTTCAACGATTTCGAACTGCTGAAGGTGCATACCGTGTATTTTGCATTAAGGATGAGAACTAACTGGTATTAGAAGCTTCTTAATCCCGAAACTCGCTATTACAGCGTTACGATGTATGGCCTCAGATTAAGGGTGGCTAATTTCTAAAACGATTCGAATTTTTAATAATGGTGAAAAAAAAAAACGTTTTTTATCTTTCCCTCGAGTCCGAGGCGTGAACCTAATTTTCGGAACGATTCAGGGCTGAGCTAACTTCGCCCCATTTTATTTCTGCAGTTCATAATTTTGTTGAGGGATGAATTCGAGAGAGGCCGCGGACACGGCCGCGTAATTCGTAGGGGGTGAAGAAACGAGAAAAAAATCGTAAACTAAGTAAGTAGCGGATAACGTTTAAGAGACGGTAAATGTGTAAACGTCACTTTGTTATGTCCCGTAAGTCGTATGTAACAGTTTGTTTGACTTGAGCAAAAGTCTATTAACTTGCCTCCACCCTGGATGCGGAAGAAATATTACATCTAATATCGCGAACGGGTGCTGGTTGGTTTCCTAGCTGGTTGGCGGTGACCCAACCCCCGAGGCAACGTCAAGGCTACAAAATATAAGCTACCCTAAGTTTCCACAATCTGAATGAAAATAATTGGCTGCAGACTCTCTAACGATGAAATAAGTGGAAATAAATATAAAAACTACATCTATATAAACGAGGGAGAGAAACTGTGATCAGAATTTTGCGTAGTACCTACTTCGTTTATTCAAGTAAATAAATCAATTCAACCGCAATTTGTTCATTTTTTTTTTTTATCTTTTTTAACAAGTAAAAAGAAGACGAGACGCGAGACGAGCTTTTTAATCAGCGGAGGATTCCGCAATCTACGTATTTCCCCCCCATTTTATTCTTATTTTTTCCTCATTTTCTCTTTTCCTCGCTATTTCTTTTCTACAGCAGTTAGTTTCAGTTAGGATTTACATCGGGCCGTAGGTACCCTACCTACCTACCTACCTACCTACCTACCTACAAGTTATTTCCTCAAGAGTTTAAGGTAAGGTAATGAAATCGGTAAAGAAATAGTAGCTGCTACAGCTGCGAAAGCTTTCAATTGGATTACGCGCAACCCTGAAACGAAGCTAGAAGCTCAAGTTGCGGATGGTTTATCGACCGCGTTATATCTAGAATCGTATAACACCTGTTTGTGTCGGGCAGCTATGGTGTATGCATAATAGATAATCTCTGACTCTCAGCCTAGGTAGGCATTCAATCCTAGAATTTAATTCAACAAAATTTCATCGAAATGCATATCGACAAGAAATTCATCAAATTTACAATAACTTATAGAATTTTCAATTTTCTATCATTTCTTTAAGATTCTGAAGACAAAATTTCAAAATTAAACAAAATTCCATAAATTTCTCGATAATCTTTTAATCGTTCGTCGTTTCTCAGTTCTTTTCTTCCGAAAATTTGTTTTTCGCAAAAATCATTTTTCGACCGAAACCATAATCCTTATGTCGCTTACGTCACCAAAGTGACGAAAATTAATATATCGAGGGAGACACGAGGACGTGTTTGGGTTTGGGTTGGTTCTCAAATTTTCCGGAATCTTATATATATATGCTATGTCGAAGAAGGGCGATACCGAGGTTGAAATTTTACGTAGGTAATATATCGCGCAAAACTTTCAGCTTAGAAACCAGATGGCTGTTTGGTTCTGTTCTTCGTCGTGTGTCGCATTTTTACGCGAGATAGAAAATACGGGGGTAAGTTAAGGTAGGGTAGGGTAGGGTATAGGAGACCTATAGCTACACGTATCTCAGTGCGAAATAAAAATAAAAATAAAAATAAAAATAAGAATGAAACTAAAAATAAAGCGAAAACAAAGCGAGATAAAATAAAAGTTTCTAACTTGAACAACATCCTTTTCTAAGCCATTTCCCGGCTCGTATCCCATCTCTTAACATCCTTTTTACGCCCGAAAGCGAGGCGCGATCTTCCCATTTCAGAAATACATAAACGTTTCACCAAAGAATTCATCGCATATACAATACACTTACCTAGCCCATAGCTATTAGCTAGGTATATGTACATATAGGAAAAAGAGAGAAAAAGAAAGAAAGAAAAAACTACCCATGTACCCCATACTCCAACTTTTTACATCGATCAAGTTGACAGAACCGAAATTTTCCTCAAATAAATTTCCCACACAGCTCAAGATCACCGTATAGTTCTTATCATTCAAGTTTCTTCATTTTTATACGGTAGTAGATATAATATAGAGTTTCCAAGTCGGAATGATTATTCTTATTTTATTTCAGTTTTTTTTTTTGTTTTTTATTTTGTTTTTTCATAAATTTATAGGTGTTTCCCCGAGGTCTGCCATTTACAGAAACAGACGTTAGAAACCAGCTTTAAACTTTAAGGAGATTTCGCGGTGCTTTAGAAAGCTCAAAACTCGAAGCTAGAAACTCAAGTTTCTTAATCTCGAAGAAAGTGGAAATATTTCTTTCTTTTAGTATAAATTTATCCGCAAGTTAACTTTCCGCCATATTCATCACTCCTATAACGGGTGTCTAGATAAAAATTACGACCCTAATAACTGTTACAATCATTTATCATACATTTTCTTATTATCCCCAGATAACAATTTTCATATTACGATATTATACAAGAAGAAATGATAGAATTATTGCAAAGTCTACAGTGTAGAAAATATGCCTCCTGTGAAATGTGAATGTTATATGTCATTTTCCATGTAAAAATAAGTGTATGCAAGAAATTATACACTTTCTATAAACATTGTGAACCTCATAAAATTCATAATTTCTTTTATGTAATTATGATAAATAAGTCCCTATTATTCAAATATAAAATCTATAAAATTTATATATAAAATATAAAATCAAAATACACGTACGAAGAAATGGGTATTTAATTCAAACTTCAAATGGTAAGGGAAAATACTATTTCGTTATACAATAAATGTTGCAGAAGTATGAGATAAGTTTATAATAATGTTATAACGAATGTTGGTAAGTCATATTATTCGATATATAATTGTTAGTAAGAAAATATGAAAATTGTTATCTGGGATCTTTTTCGTTTTCTCTCTCTCTTCTTTTTTTTTTTTAATTTTTTTTCTTTTTTATTTCTTTTTTTTTTTACGCTACGTAAAGCGCGGGGAAAATTGAGCCGAATACAACGATAGATCGGGTAATGTATCGCCGCGATGCGATGGGCCAAAAGTGATTTATTGGCACACGAATTGCACAAGAGTAAATCGCAAGCAACGTCGTCGTTGCGCACCGCAGTTCTGATAGAGCGATTTATACTCACGATATATTCGTTCCACGTTCTGTACCGTATAGATACTTTTACGAATCTTGTTGGACTCGGTTCAATATATTCGAGGGTAGAGCTTAGGGGTCGCGAAATCCAAAATACGAATAGAAGAAGAAAATGAAAAAAAAAAAATAAGGAAGGAGAAAATGTTCTTTTTTTCCGTGTAGCCATAAACCAAAAAGATATTTCATTGATTTACTCCGTTTTTTCTTTTTTTTTTCTTTTTTTTTTTTTTTTTATATAGACTGTTAATTTTGTTCAAAATCTCGGTGCGAAATAACAGCTCTGTCAAAATATTTCGATCTCGCGGTCTAATCAGCGAGAAGCGCGCGTAAGCTCTTGCCGTAATTTGGCGAAAGATTTGGGCCAGCTGCTGCTGCTGCTGCTGAATCCGTAGAAAATTGAATACAAGCCGAAATCTGACCAGCTGTTGTTCGGATCATCGCGTATACGTCGAAAGTCCCGGGACGAAAAAAAAAAAAAAAAAAAAAAATAGGAAGATGAAGGAAACAAACAAGCAAACAAACAAACGAGAAAATTTTATATCGAAACTTTTTCACGACTCACATGCACAGAAAGAAACTGTCTACGTGTGTCGTTCGAAATGGTAAAACCTTGTTCTTTTTTTTTCTCTTTCTCTCTCTCTCTCTTGAATCTATGTTCTTGTAGTTTTTATTTTCTTTAATTTGTCTCACCTATATCCTTTCATGTAATTTTTCTATATTCTTTTATCTAATTTTACTCTTTTTCGTTTGTTTATACATATGATAATTACTATTACTACCACTATCACTACTTAATTATCTTTATGATTCTTTATGCTGTATCGTTAATGCGCTTGAGGGGACCTGTCCCAGAGCGCCAAATAAAGCTTACTCTTACTCTTACTCTTACTCTCTCTCTTTTTTTCGACCCGGACGATCTAACGGCGCTTGACCCACTCTGATACGAAGTTGATCCGTAACCGCGATTTGTTTAGCGGAAAATTATCGAGGGCTATTAGAGGTAGGTACGTGTATGTCATGAGATTTATAAAAGTGTTTGAAAAAAATAAAAAAATTGCCAAATTTCTTGAAGGATGTTAAATTCAACAACATTCCAGCCTTCGTATAATATTAAACGGATAGGAAAACTAATTACGGTATGGTAAGCGAATTTAGTAAAGATCCTTCAAGTTGATATACGGAGAAGAACTTGTGGAGATTAATCGAGATAGGCGTGTGAATTATCCCGCGAAATTGTAGTACATATAAATTTTGCGCTTACGATAAGAAAGAAAAAAAGAGAAGAAAAACAGAAATGAGTAAAAAAAGAGCAAAGTGACAAAAATATGTGAAAAATTAATTTTTTCTTTTTTTGTTTTTCTTTAATAATTTTATTTTGCGACTTGCCATTTCGTCCCGAATCATTCTCCGACTCCAAAACCCAGTCGTTTACTGGGAGTCCGCAAGTTGAATATTGGAAACGGTTAAAACGGCCGAGACGTATGAAGATACGTACGAGCTGCCTGGACCGAGAAAGCTTCCGATGTGAAGCGCTCCGCACGAACCGCGCCAAAGCACTGAGATGAAACGGGCGCCGCGACGCCCGAAACTGACGTCGAACTGAGTGAGCGAGTTGGGGGTGGCGCGGCGCGGCGCGCAACGCGCGACCGAGACTCCCGGAGTCCCGAATCTAGTCGTTCGAGCGCGAAACGCGTACGTTACCTGCGGCCAAGGGCGGTTCTCGTTTCTGACGAGAGAATATCCCCTAGGTGCGCGTCTCCGGTCTTGGATTAGATAAAATAAAAAAAAAAAAACGACTGGGCACGGGATGAAGAGGCGCCAAAATATGAGACACGTATTTTTTTAATATCGGAAATTAAAAAAAAAAAAAAAAAAATTGGCTTTTCCCATCCGCTACTCGAAACTTAGAGTAAAGAGGAAAGAGAAAAGAGATAAGATACGGAGAAAAAGATAATTGAGAAATAAGAAATTTTTTTTTTTTTTTTTTTTGCTTTTTTGCTTTTTGCTTTTTTGTTTCCGTTGAATAAAGTAAAACGAGGAGTGAACATTCTTTCAGAATTTATTTCAAACGTGTGAGGGACCAACTTAAGCTTCGATTCTTTCCCTTTAAGAAGGCTCGAGAGGTTTGGAGCCAGAAAATTTCGGGTCTAATTGAAAATGAATACACAGCTAAACAGGAGACTAATATTGCGATTCATCAGGTTCATTTAGCAGACCTTTCAGTGCGTAATTTATATCTTGGCAAAAAAAAAAAAAAATTTTTAAATTAATGAATAATGGCTCACTCAATGTTTGACATTTAAGAAGGGCTCGAATATTGATTTTCTATATTCACTCGGGGTGAAAATTCACTCTGACAACCGCAGCACTTTCTAATCTGGCTTTAAAGGAATTGATCGATAAAAACTAACGCAGTTTCCTTGTCTTATTTCTATTTCATCTTTGTTCTATAACTATTAGAGTATGTATTTAATAAAATTTAACAAGTTTGACATATGAATACCGAAAGAAACTCTTAAATCGTATAATTTTTTCGATTCTTGATATCACAGGTAAAAACGACCTGGAGACTCTTCGTAATACTAGAAGATTTCGGAGTAATTATTTCTCGTCTTAGAAAACAGAAAAATAAAAAGAAAAGAAGAGAAAACGCCATGAAAGGCGAGTCTGTCAGATGAGCATTAAATTTTTTATTTTTTACTCTATTTCCAGAACACCTAATCTTTTGCTTTTCATTTTCATATACCTAATATTCGGTAAATCTGAGAGTTATTTATTTCGTCCTGAATTCTCGTAACTGTATATAGGTATGTAGTGACTTATAATAATTATTCCATTTGACTTTATCAGAACTCCGAAGCTATCTGTCGCATAACTTTATCATATTTTACTCAATCCATATAAATATAATTAGTAAATGGCTCGTCTCTTTGTGGATATATTGCCTCATTCAAGCTCAAAGGCGATATATATATACTATACATTAGAGTGTAGAGCAGAGTAGAGTAGAGTAGTTAATAGGTAAGCAGAAACCACGTACGTAGAATGACGGTATATAGAACAGAGGTAGAGTATATCGCACGTGATTTATCTCTACCGTACTATATAATATATAAAAATCTATATACCATGGTGTATAATGATGTTGACACGTAGGTAGGTATAGATGATAGTATATACTATAATAGTATAATAAATGATCAAAAATCTCCATATATAAAAAAAGATATTGACCAATCCCTTTAATTCTGACGGCTATAAGAAGTGAAATGACAATTTCAATTCCATGTGATTTTGGCCCAAAGATAATTTAATCATAAGCAATTAAAAATGGCGTCTGTTTCCATTGTCAATTCTACCTTCTATATTTTTCTTTCTTCATCTTCGCTTTCTCTCTCTCTCTCTCTTATTCATCCAAAGCCTATATTTTCTTCTTCGCGGAGTGGGGAAAAAAAGAAAAGAAATAGGCAGAGGGCTGGGAAAAGAGGGAGAAAAAAATGATAAAAAGAATGAAGGGAAAAAAAAGACGATTGTATGATACAAGAGCCGAAAGAAGTTAGGATTTATCACACCGGCGAGATCCTTCGGGAGAGAAGCTGCTTGACGTATGTATACGTACGTACCTATACACATACTCACACATCGCGGAATCATATGAATGTAGGTACGTATTCGCTGACAGCTTCGTGAATTTCTTCTTCTTTTTTTTTTTTTTTTTTTTTTTTTTTTTCTCTCTCACCTTCGTAAGAACCGAAAACTATTCTGATAACAACGCTGCATAGTGATCCTCGGCTTGTTTGCCTCTGGTTGATTATTTGACATTTCATGTTTGAATAATCGAACTGCGTCAGCCTGTATGAGCCAGGGGCGTTTCCTGTCCGTATAATTATCGTTATCTTGCAAGCGGTGCTTTGATAGTTGGGCAGGCAGCCGGTCTAAAAGCGTCTAACAGAAATCAGGCCTGTGTTTTATCCTCCGGGGAGTTATTGCTGGGCGGATGCTCCGATAACAGCATTGCTTCGTCCTCGTGCCCATATACCCACGTAAATGAAACATTGGACGAAAATAATGACGCATATTTCAAATCATTAAGACATACTATGATTCCGCTCGTCATACAGAGAGACATAACTGTACAATATGCATCCACCGTGCAGTTATAACAAGAAAAAATTCTCGATGCATAAATGGGTCCAGACGATATCCGAAAATGAATATAAAAATGACGAAGAAAAACTGTACATTTGTCACAAACCGAGTGAATTCCAGTTCACGATCTTCGGAAGCCCTTCATTTTATGAGGTATAATATTCCACAGTCGAGTTTCCTGGACCACTTGGTCGAAAATATTGGCCTTTTTTTTCACTACGTTTACACCCCTATTCTGATCGTTATCATAAAAAGTGAGGAGGTACGCGGTGAGTAGACCGCGAGCGAATACGGAGAAACCGCTCGTCCGATTCGCTGATTTCCACAGCGTAAAATTGCCTCCTTATATATTGAGGATTTTTTTATCCCTCAATCATCGTGGGAGCGTGAAAAATTCTCCTTATATTTATATTTTTCCCGTAAAATTTTCAGCCCATTTTCCAACGGGGATGAAGACGGAGATTGCGGTGGCTCTGCAGGCCGACTACCAGACCAGGGGGAATTAAACGGGTATTTGTACCAGGGCTTTTCGGGATCTGGTGACGGCGGTGGGACTCTGATAACCCGGTGCAGTGCATGGAATTTCAACGCATCGTAGATTTTCGAGATGATTTTACCCAGCGCTTTAAACGTTATGGTAAACGGCATCTGGCTCGCAGCGTATATGGAAAGACCTGTCCACATCGTTACGTATAATGTGTGGTGGGATATTATCCTCAAGAAACGGTACAGCCCGATTTTTCGAGACTCCATTGTCATTAGCTAAACGCGATAAAATGATGGAGAAAAAAGGAAATGAGACGAAGAAGAAGAAGAATAATAAGAAAATGACCGATTATCGAGGTGTGTGTATGCGTAACAACCTGCAGTCGATATTTGAGCAGATGAAAAGGCGGCACGATGAGGAGGGTGACAATGCTAGAGACGATTTTCCCACAGATCAAAGACACGGTGACTGGATTTTCGTTCGGAAGATACCGCCTAGCAGCGAGCATAAATTCCGTGTATAAAGCAAACTGGGAAACGCAAATAACCCCGGCGCGTACTGTGGTGGATAAAAGGCTTCGATATAAACCGATTATTCCATGAGTTTTCCACAATCCTCTGATGTCGCGCTTAAACCTCCTTTTCGCCCACTTGTTATAATCGTCGATGTCGATTTTCTGTAGAATAAGGTCCGTAGGCATGCCTGTAAAGAGATTTTCCACAAGAACGACAGGAATAAGATAAGAAGCCGTTTATCAAACCGAATTACCGATCAGACTTGACGTAATTCCAGCCACGACAGCAGCAGAGGCGAAATTTTCGGCTGTAAACGGAACCTTGCTGTCTAGAATGGTGTCAGTAAAACTGGTGTAAATTCCGAGGCGAAGAGCCGTCGAAAGACCATCCCTGATTACGCAGACTGAACCTCCGTGGTGAATTCTGGTTATTCCGTAAACCCGGTATCGAGCAATGGCTTGCGCAATGGGATTCCGATAATTACCGGTCAGGTAATAACGCAGGTGTGTTGAGGTCAAGGGGTAGAGAAGAACCGTCGCCACTGTACCTGTAGGAGGCGCTTATGTGGTACGTTATGCCCAATAACGAGACCGAAGTACCTCGATGATGATTTTATGAGATAATGTGAGGCAATATCCGATCGTTGGTGAATAGCGGTGGAATGGAAGAAAAGTTGAAGAGGATTTTTTTCAACTGCGAAGTATTTTTTTTTTTTTTTTCTCTCTCTTTTTTTCTCGTGTCACTGAAATTTTCGCAAATCCTTGACACATTTTCCGAGCTAACCTGATATAGCGGCGACGATAAATTTCGTAAACGCGATTTTCGGATCCTGACGATTATTATCGTACATGAAAAGGGCCGGATGTTTTTACTCGACATCGTAAATCCTCCGAAATTTTTTTTCTCACTATTTTTCAGACATCGAGACAGTCTCGCTATACTAATGCACCAAAATTTAACATTTTTACATTTGATTCGCGTATCAACGGTATCAAATGATTTGGTCAAACAATCGAAGCCGGGAAAAAAATCGAGCTAAAAATCTCTCGAATTCTGTTGATTCTTTTCAATTCAATTCGTGGTATTATACGATCCATCCTTTTGTTATATATACATATTGCGTTCGTCCGGAGCGGACGGGAGGCTGTTGATAAACTTTAGAGGCGGTGAACCAGTGGGTTGCAAAAATTATCTGCGGAAAAGGAAGAGAGTAAAATGCGAGGCGGCGAAGGGACGAGGAGGTTCGAAGGCCGTGTATACGCGGCGACACGTGTGCGAAAGAAACGGCATAAGATTTTTCACCATGTGTTCAGTGTATCGCGGAGCAAACAGACGCTCGTTTGTTCCCACCAAACAATTTTTATAAACCTATGAATGAACGAATTGCCTTTTATTAATATTTCTTCTTCTCCGTCTTTTGGATTTTTGGCTTCTCTGATGGATTTCGAATTCAGAAAATTTCTGAAATGAAGAAAAAATCCGTTATTTTTAACGGTCAAAAATCTCCGGCATCGGACAACGAGATCCGTTTATTTGACATCCTTACAGCTTTGGTCGCCCCCACACTTCGGCCGGGTATGCAAGCTGAATGTTTAGCCAAGATACCGCCTTATCATTCCACTCCGAGTTTCTCGTTTATCGTGCCCTATCGCCTATCGCAACATCCATATCGCGCATGCCCCAGCGCAGAAAACATAATATCCGTTCGCCACGTAAGCACTTAGTTTGCGCAGGAGCTTTGACGAACGAGTGAGTGCGAGCGAGAAACGAAGGGAAAAAAGAAGGAATAAAGTCAAAATATAAATTGGCTGCAGAGCTTCTTTTTTATTCTCATTTGAATCGTTTTCTGTTCCTTTCCATATTTTGTCCGCAAATATTTGAAAAAAATCTTTTTCTTTTCATTTTGCGTTCCTGGTTTCACACAGGATAATCGCAAACCCTGTCGACAGAATTTTCACGAGGTATTGGTGCAATAAATGGTTGAAATATCTGACTGCAGGTCGCCGGATACCCGACTTGGTGCAACGGCGATGATACGACTTTGCGGAAGTCGTCTATCCTCGGAGTTAGGAACTCGGTCGTAACTCGAGAGCCAATAACTCGGGAAATTGAAGCGTCAGAGTAAGACTATCGAGGCGTGGTATAGTCGGTCTCAATTGTGTCCTTCGCAGACCAAAATCGATCAATTTATACAAAATTCTATCAGAGATTTGATGGGAAAAATCTTCTATTTCACATATGACAATTCGTAATGAAAGAAAAACTTAAAAAAAAAGAACTCGACGTTAAGAATATACCAAGAACGGTCAATTTTCGAGACGTTGATTATTGATTAACAATTAGCTCGTTATTCACCGGTAGCAATAACGGATGCTATAGCATAATGATTATAAAACGTTAGAATCCGAATAATCACTCGTCACTAAATTGTACGAAATTCATGAATATTCGAAAGCGTCAATTCGACGAACCTTGATATATGTTGGCATATGTACATCTGCGGTCATATATCGTCAATTTAATTACTCTACTAATTTCACGGTTCTGAATATTAATTGATATTACTTTATAAATTTAATAATGAATTATTCCAACTTAGTGACACAGTGCCAGCTTCCCTATGGCTTTGATATCCATTATACATAATTATTACCTCATCAATTCTTTGACTTTCGCCCAATATAAACCCCCATATATTATATAGCTTTAGGTATATAATATATATATATATATCCATGCCAATAATACGTATCTCGGATTAACGCGCGCAAGAGCTCTGTCCTCAGATTAGAGGAAAGCACCAAGATTAATTAAGACGATGTTTAATCCAGCGTGAAACGAGCTCTCAATCAAACTCCAGTCAGCCCAACGATCATCTCGCTGTTATACCTTAGAATTTCATCAGCGTCACAGCGTTGATATGCCTGCGAAGCCTAGGTGATTTTTTTTCCTTTCTTTCTTTCTTCCTTTCTTTCTTTCTTTCTTTCTTTCTTTCTTCGCCCGCATTTTAATATTTCGCTGGATAGTTGATGAAAATTTGAAGAAAATCGCGAAGGAGCCACGTGGTTTTTGTTACATCAAATAGACATAAGGCAAAGTGTGGAATTTTTGGAATTTTTTTTTTCGACCTAAGAGATGAGCAAAAGTGTGGGCGATCCGGTACTGCCAAAACCAGATGGTTTTTCGATTGAAGGAATGGAGCCAACAGAAAGGGAAAGAACATGCGAGGGAAGGAACTACGCGAGGTAGTTTTTCGGTGACCCGACCCCTTAGGCCCAGTGTCGAGGGCAAATGGTAAACATCGCAGCGTCTACCGTCATAAAACAGACCAACAGACCGCTACGCGTTTTTCGAGGATCCCTGCGGCGGTGGAAAACCCATATAAATCGAGTCCTATGTACTTCGTTACGCCCCGGGTCCCGCAGCGGAGAGAGGAAGAGAAACAAACCCCAGGCGTCTAGGTAAAACAATTTTCCATAAATCTAAAAAATAACCGCAAATTACGGTATACCTATATATGTATAGTCATAGCCGCACGTGTATCCAAGTATAACACAAATAGCTACCAGTTGATAATAAATAGATAATAAATACCTACCCTTAGTATCATGTAATTATCATGATTATTATTAACGATGATAAAACGTTAAGCAGAGAGAAAATTTCAGACGAATAAACGTAATTTTCAATTTCGTAGAGGAGGAGACGGGTGTTTCGGGTTGGAGATGGTAGAGAAACTAGGGTGGCACCCGACAGTCGGTTATCATGGTGTAACCAACCCTGACGGCCGGCATTTCGCCCCGCGAAATGTCATCGCGGAGGACGAGGGTATAAGGAGCTGCTTCCGTATATATATGTCCAGAAATATACGTATCTATATGATATATATAATGTATATACCCGTTGACCTATCTTTTCTATTCCGCGAGTATATAGAATGAAAAATATCACAGAGTCTTGCGGGTTCCAGATATATAGGTATATATTAAATCTATGTGTATTGTGTATACCTACCTATATATGTATATGTATTTTTTTTATTCTTTTTCCATAATCAACCAGAGTTCGTTTATTACCCGAAAAATATTATTTCTCGATGAACTATTTCAACTGTAATGAAATTAGCCGCTGGGCTTCGCGGGAAGTTGTTGATGCGAATAATTGAAATAATGGTAAAAATGGCAGGTGTGCGACCCCTGCGTATGGGTATATGTTAGAAAGAATAAAAATCTAAAATTTAAAACGAGTGAAAAATTTTCTACCTCTATTCAGAAATCTTTTAAGGGTTTTTCCTCAAGCGACACGCCCGGGTCGTTAGTATTACGTACTGCAATCAACTAGACTCACAGTAATTTGCTGGCGCTGGTTGTTGCCAGAGAAATACACAGACGCGGACAAACATCTGGGCGACGAGATGCCAACTCGCAGTCCTCGGACGTCCGCCTCTGGACGAATTAGTCATTAGTAACTCGTCCCTATTTCATCTCTCTCGCTCTCTCTTTTCCCTATCTAGAGGTTCATTTTTCAGTTTTTTCTGCAGCTGCAGAATCATCTCTCTAATTTCCATCAGCTCCTTTCCAATATTTCATACAATATCCGCCCAACTATATTATGCTATGTTATCCATTCAAGATCACTTTTTATATCCCCCCTTATCCCATCTGATTTTTCATCTTAACCCAGAAAAAGTAAAGATGTTTAACCGCGATGAAAAATAGTTGAAATTCATTTAACCATAGCTGATATAAAGCAAACGGAAAAAGGAAAAGAAAAATTGTTTTTAATCAGCGAACGAGTTCTCTGATAAATTTTCAAGGATAAAAATGAAATCCAGAGGCTTGATCCCCTCGTTCAGTTCCTCCTGAATAGAAGAAAGCGACTCGACAATGATGACGAAGTTTATAGGCATACCATACAACGTTCGTGTCATGTCGGTTGTTGATCGCAGGGTTTCATCCCTTCGAAAACCTTTTTTTTATTTCACATTTTTCCATCATGTGTATACGTATGTGATATGCCAACGATACTGCGTACAATGTAATAATCATAATGATGATGACGATGTTAATAATAATGATAATAATGATAATAATGATTCTATTGTGTTGACAATTAAGCTCCGGCAGCATCGATGAGTGAGCTTCGAGTACTATTGAACACTGGGCTGCATTGGGGCTCAGGGTTTAGGACTGGGTGTGATTGGCTGGCATTGTCACCCTCGATCTCACTGTGAACAATAGGGTCGCCTGTCATAGCCGAGGCACCCGACCGACCGACCGACCAACCGACAGGACCAACGATCGACCAATCGACCATACATGTATATACCCCATTCCCTATTGTTTTAGGCTTGTTTGTGTTCGCTTCAGCCCTTATATACTCACGTACATGCATACATATGGGTATAATAGGTATATATACATATGCTATTCGTCACGTGTATTTTTTCGGTATATAAAAAAAAAGCTGCGTCACTCCGTATGATATAAATGGTATATACCTATACATGATATATATTTATTGAATAAACCGACTATCAATCACAATCATTGCGTTCATATTTTCGATCTATAGGAAAAACTAGGAAAACGTTTGATTTTTTTCCCTTTCTTTTTTATGTGAAATTTTTCCGCATGATTTGAGGAATATCGAATTATCGTGGGTAAAATTGAAACACTTCATATCTGGGACGTCCCAGTCTCCTATTTATGGCTATTGAGTGATCTTTGGTTATTAGCGTACCTATACATACCTGCGGAAGCGAGAGCTAGGTTGGTTGGTAAAGTTACCCAAACTTTGTTAGAAAAGTTTTATGAAATAAAGTAAATCGAAGTGAAGTTTTGTTGAAGTAAAACAAAGTGAAGTGAACTCAAGTAAAAGGACAGCTTTACGCTTGTCACCACAACTTTTACCACCACCAGCGTGTAATCCTCGCGGGAAATATGGCGATGGAAATAAAATGTAAAAAAAAAAATGATTGAAAAAATAAAAGCGCTAAATTTTGCTGAAGCTTTTCGAAATACCTTCGCAGATTTATTCGACATTTGACTGTATAAGTAAATGCCTTGAAAAGTTGTACAGTAAATTTGCTCATACATCATTTTCCCCGCACCCATAAGAACAATCGATCTTGTCCCTGCATGATCCCATAAAAACTTAAGCCCGCCTATAAGCCCCCTATAAAAGCTCTTCAGAACTTGCCCAAGGCTTTTAACAAACACTTGTGTTCATCTCTATGTCAGCAAGCTCTAGCCGGGTTGATAAACTTCTAGATTCCATACATAGGTAGGTACAGAGTTTCGTATCTTTTCTAGGATATATGGGTACCTATATGCGCACTCCCTCGGACTCGGTTCTCCGCATCTACTTTTCACCACGTCAAAAGTCATCGCCTCAAAAGCAAGAGAATTTTCAAGACTAGCTCTTACATACGCCTGCAGCAGGTTACGGTATACATATATACCTACGACCGAGCATACATGGAAACAGCGTAGTGGTGTTAAAGCTGGAGGCTATCTCACAGTAGCAAAGATTGTGCGAAAGGAAGGAAACTTTTCCACGTTCACTGGACCATCGATTGGCTCTTCTTCTCGTTAGAAATATGTTTCTGGGCGGCTTTGAGTAGGTACGATGCTTTCTACCGCCGTATAGGTGTAGTATTATGGGAAAAAGCTCTCTGGGCTCGAGGCAATATTTTGGAAAACTTTTTAAGGAAATATCTGCCCGGGTCTGTCGTCTGGTATTCTTCAAAGTCGTTCCTCTTACTCCGATTTCTTTTTTCTCTTTAGCATTGAAGGATCCTCATCGGTGTCTGTTTACCGTTTAAAACCCATTTTCAGAAGAACATTTTCTTTCTTTTTCTTCTCATTTTACCAAGTTTATACTGCAGTAGGTACACCTACCACCACTTCAACACGAAAGCACTTCTAGAGCGGAATCATTCATGAGAAGACCAGTGCCGAGTGCAAGGTATAAAACGCGATTGCTATTTCAGAGGCGAAAAAAAATTTCTTCCCTCTTTATTTCTGACGTAAGAAAATCTTTATATATTTACATTAGTTCCGGAGCCGAAGGCTACCTTCTTGACATCTTGACTCTGCAGGGAAAACATTCGTCTTATCACAAGGGGGTCAAGTCGAGGCCTTAGTTTGGACTTTGGGGCTTTAGAATCGAGACGAATTTGAGAAAGGACGTGGTTGCGGGTTTTCGAATCTGCGATCATCTCCGGATCTCGATGTTACTTCCTATTGGCGATTCAAACACTCCGCGTTCGGCGTATCTCTCTTCGGCTTCAATTTATATACGGGAAGATTTTCAGCGTGGAAAAATGATACGATGAAAAAGAACGAGAAAAAATGTAGCCTCTTTCTTATCATCATCTCGTTTGAACTTTGAGCAGAAAAAAAACTGTCTCAGATCATCAAAAACGTGAATGTCCTTTGCAGAAGAGCCTTTCCCCCGTGTGGTGTTCAATTCCAGCTTTTAACTTTCTGCCTTACGTTGTCTTATACGACTTTGGCTAAGGCTTGAGACTATCAAACGCAAATGTGAAAGACACAGGCGACGGCTGTGGTAAGAAATATCGAGTAAATAATAAAAGATCAGAAACTAGGTAAAGACAGGACAAAGAGAAAGGAAGCAATGGAGAATGGCAGTTATTTTTTCTTTCGTCCCCGTCAAAAGGGATCGAAAAAGCGGGAAAAAATTACTCCCGTTAAACACGCGAGCGAGCAACTCGGCTCCAACAGCTTGAAAAGCAAGCCAACGAAGGAAGTAACTAGAATAAGTATAAAAAGCTGTTCCAACCACTTTGCTAATACGAGAGTTTCGCGGAAAACGCGTTAACGGCCTTCCTCCCTCTTCCTCCATTCCCCGTTCCATTTTTTCCCGCAGTTTTCCGCCCTTCAGATGAGGCTAATATCCACGTACCCATCCGACCCGGGATTATTGGCAGATTTGCGATTTCAACTTGACCTTACTGGACGAGGTGGACATCGCGTCAAACTGGACTGTTGCTCCTGACACAACGCTGCCCATCAACCACGAATTTCTATACATCCCCTTCACGTATGTGTATATGTGAGTGGGATTTGGGGTGCGAAGAAGCTTAGCATAAGGGCGCCGCGGCTCACCGACGCGTAGAATAGATTTATACGTAGGTACTACATAAACATACCTCCTCCTCTCTTCTACCTATACATGTATGGGGTATTTCCGAAATTCCGAAAAAATAATAATTCAGTTGAAAGAAAAGAGAAAAATGTTTTTGCAGATCATACCTGCGGTTCAATTTGTATCAACAAAAATTATGCCCATTGGTGGGAGTTTTCTGATTCGGAAGAACTGATCATAAAGATCTTTCGGATCCCCAAATCCGAAGATACGTACGTCTGACGATCGTCCGATAAGCTCAAAAACGAATTTGTTTTCATATTTTGCAAATCGAATAACTTCTGAACCAGTTGGTACTAGAGTGTATGACTCTAGATTGCGGGGTTGGTTGTTGAGGGTTGGCCAATAACTGAAATCTCTAGTGGCACCAAAATCGGAGACCCATGCGCAGAAAATTGTCCCGAATAAGCGAGAATACCCCATATACACATATATGACCAGGATAAACTTCTCCTACGTATCAATCTAGCGACGGCTATGTATATATGCATAGGTACCTATAACAACTTGTTATAAGTTCGAATACGTACGCCGAGTCATGAAGAGTAAATACTTTCTCGACCGATCCCACGACCGTCTACATAACATAGCAAAGACATGAAAAATTGTAATTTTCAATGTGAGCGGGAATCGTCGACAATATGTGAAGTCATCATTTCACTTTTTATCGCCTCAGAAAGCCATGTAATAATCGTAAGTACTATTAAGTAGATAATATATGTAGAGAATATCGGTTGTCATAGTGACAAATTGAAAGTCCAATTTTAGTCTCGTAGAAGCGAACGTTCAACTTGAAAAAGATACATGGCAATTCTTCATACGTTTCTGAATTGATTCGACGAATTTGTCGGACAAACGGAGATCTGTCTGAAAAGTCGGTTTTTGGGATACCATGGTACCAAGTATGCGAAGATTCGTTGAAACGAGCAAAAGTCGTTTTTCGACCGAAACAAATACTTGTTTGATCTCCAAGATAATGCGAAGAAAAAAACGGTGCTCGTCGACTTCTTTCTTACTTGTATCAGTGAGCCCTTTGAGCGAAAAGGTGTATAAGAAATTGAACGATCGCAATTGAATATCTACGATTTGATTTTTTTTTTCTTTCATTTTCATATAAGTATTAGGATTTACCAGCTGTGTGTATACCTATATACGGTATAGGTACATACCCCATTATAGTTTGCTTAGTAACGTAAAGTACCGATAACAGCGAAGAGAAAATAAAAATCAGCTTGTGACAATAGACAGCGAATCGATCCATGCCCTAGTTTATTGATTAGTGGCAAGGACGGGGTGCCCGTTACCCCGGTCGTTAATAATACTCGTTTCAGTTTACCTCTCGTCTAATAGGCGAACCGCGGGTATTTTCCTCCTACGAGAGATGAACATCGTCGTATACAAAGTTAATTTTCTTTTTCACGGTTTTCCGATACGACAAAAGAAGGAGAAAAAGAAGAAGAAGAAAACAGGAATTCAGAGATACCGCCACCCTTATCGTTCCGATAGTTAATAAACTAAAATTTCGTTACACTTCCGGCTTTCTTTTGCTAACCGTAATTCCGATCCCCCGCGGAAATCCTGGTGTTTCGTTGAATCCTTTGGGATCGGTACGACGCGGCGCAATGCAGACTGTTCTTTCTCGCTTCGTCTACCATTTCGTTCCTTAAATCCCTATCTCCTGCCTTTCTCCTCCTCTATCACCGCTGTTGGGTTAAAAGGATGGGAAAAGATTTGTGTCCGATAAATTCTTGAGGCATTATTTCCTCTAAAATACACTGGGCTGCAGATATTCGCGATAATCATCATTCGCAATTGGTTTTCTTATTTCCTCTTATTTTTTTGAGCAAACAAATCCATTCTACGCGCTTTTCCCTCATTCCTTCCGATCTAAACAACAGGGAATACTGCAACCTCGCGCAAGATATCGTTTATCGTATCGATAAACGTTTCCACTTTTCCCACCACCCCATATTTTCTTTTCTATCTCTACGGTGTAGGTGTAGGGTATGAGAATTCATCTGGATGGCCAGTTAATTCGGTGTGTATTCTACAGGTTGTAGATTTGTAGCCATAGGGAACGGCGAGAATACACCCTGCAGATGTATTATGGGTCCCTTTCCTACCCTCTGCCGTTCAAGAATATAAAGGGGGAATCCGGCGTGGCTCAAATTCAAGCGAACCATAGGATGAAGACGGTCCATTAACGGGTCATACTGCGTATGGCGATCCACGTGAGACCGCGAAGAAGCCAAAGATTTAGTTTAGCCTCGATATTCTCAGTCCTTTTCCGATTTATTTTATATATTTAACGATGCATCTCCATCCCGAGATAAAAAAATGTTAAAAAACGAAGAGAGAGAGAGAGAGAGAGAGAGTTTTCCAAACGTTGCGGTCGGATTGAAAAAGCCTCCTACAGTAATGGAATTACGTTATAAAATGGCTAACGAGTGCGTAGGGCGCGATTGGTAACGGGAGGGTGGATTCGGTTTCTGGAAATCGAGGTAAAACGTGTCCGGAAATGATGCGCGATTTGGTTGTCGTTTTGGTGGTTCAATAATATTCAGACGAAACTGCAGCGCACTTGAGCGGAACGAACTCCTTGCCTACCGGTAACTCAACCCGGAATCAATTGCCGGTTAAAGCAATTTTCCCATAGATTGTGGGATATGTCTATATGTACACGACGTGAATTTTTCTTTTTCTTTTTCCCCCTACATTTCTCTATCCAAGGTGAAAAGAGAGAAGAGGAATCAGAAAAGGATAAAACCCGTGTGGAGAAAGTATTAATTTACTAAAGTATGAAGAGACTAAACGGAGCGAGTTTCCATTAGGTATTTTTTCAGGCGAGAGTATGGGACGAAAAAAAGAACACGTGAAAAAGGGGTGACGAGAGGGATAATCTCTACCCTCGTTAAAAACGTTACGTGAGTCGGTCTTGTTTTTCAATTAAATTATTGTCTCATAATGAGAAGTCGTTTCTATTCCAATAAAATTGGCTCGTTTTTTCCTTCTTCTTTTTCTCTCTCATCTTTTCATACGTTTTTTTAACACGCGTATCGCTTTGAGCTTTCATTCTCCCTTGATGCAGTATACCCATAATGCAGATAGCAGATTTTCATAAATTTTCATACTCAAAGCTTCCGGTTTCTATAGGATATTTACAATGAAGCTGATAAATCAATTTCCTCCTAACACCCAAATAATTATGTATATATATATTATGTTCGTATGTATGCAAGCGGAAGTTTATGTGCGGCGAAACGGAATTCAATATTCTATCACATAATATGGCGAGTATCCCGGCTCGGTTGTTTATTAATTGATCAAATTTACCCTCCGGAATATATACTACTTCGTATATACTCGTACATACTCGTACCTATATAGGGGTGAAAACTTTCATCACCTTTCATTTCTACCTTTCAATGATTGATCAATGCAATTCCGTTCTCTCGTTAGGCAGAGCCGAGATTCGTTAGTCCAAAAGCTGGAAAATGTGATCAGAGCCGCCACGACCCATCTAACGGCTGAAAATTCTCTCTCTATTCACAGTTTGAATAAATTTTCTAACACGGAGGTACGAAAAAAAAAAAAAAAAAAAAAACAACTACGTATATAAAAAAAAAAAAAAAAATGAAAAAAATTGTAGGAAAAAAAAAGAGTGATGTTTGAACGTAATTCTGCTTCCAGCGTCGGTGGTCGGAGGAACGAGTGAAACGAAAAGTTAAAACCGAGGGCAGAGGGCAAAGGGCAAAGGGTAGCGCAACGTCGAATTACTGCCGCTCGACGGGACAAATAATCAGAGAAAATATAAAAAAAAAAAAAATAAGAAAAATGGAGAACCGGAATGGAGGAATGAGAGAAAGGAGGAATGAGAAGAGAGGAATAGTAGAGAAAAAAAGAGAAATAGGATTGCAATCAGTGAAAATACGCGAGCATCCCGCTGCTGCCACGCAGCCGAGGCCGAGGTGTTGAGTTGCATGAAATCCAGGCTCCCCCGTTCAATCGACAAAAAGTAGGTATGCTAAAAGGCTCCTGCTTGTCCGGGTCCCAGGATTATATTTCATCAATTTTTAAAGCTATAACGAAACTTCGGCTTGATTGATTCGGACCGCTTCTAAATTCCTCTTAGCTCAGAGTCATCGTGTTATCGGGTACGGACATTCGAAGCTTTGACAATAAAGTATGACTACCTTCTCAAAGAACCCCTCGGTATTTTCACATCGATAGGAATAATTAGGGGGAGGGCCGGGGGGGGGGGGGGGGGGGGCAAAAATCGATCGATGTATAGATATAGAAATTTGATAAGTATTTTTATATTTTTTCTTTTCCATTTCTTTCTTTCTTTCTTTCTTAAGTGATCATGCGATTGCGGATATTAAATGTCGAGCTATACAAGATATTCTATGATAAAATAATAAATAATGAAATGATAAAAGAAAACGGGAAGAGATGAAAATAAGAAAATTAAAAAAACAGAAAACAAAAAAAAAAAAACAGAGACCGGTGCAGGATTATTTATTGTTCGTCGAAGCGAACGATATACAAAGTTCTAAAGTCTCATCAATCATCCAGACCCACCGATCGAAGAGGGTTAACAGATGGGTGGACGGAAAAATAAACAAGGGTGCGCGCTGAGGGCCCAGAACACTATACCTACTGTATATACGATGTGTATAAATTTCGTCTAATGAATAATTTATACACATATCATACGTGGATACTTTGTTCCTTTTTAGCATTGTTTTTTTTTCGTTTTCTGTTTCAAATTGCGGTGAAAAAAAAAAAAAAAAAATTGCAAACAAAAAAGAATTGAATTAATAAATTACCTATCATAATGCAGAAACGTACTTTAACAACGGTCGGTAATGTCCGGCCATGATATTTGATCGCTATTCAACCCACTCAGAGTAAATTAGACATCTGACTTACTGCCTGTAGTATCAAAGTCGGTCGGCAATGCAGGAATATTCAAACTATTGTGAATTTGCTCCGTCGGGGGAGTAGATGGCGACTTTAGCATCGTTCATTACTTCATTTGATAAGAAAGAATGAAAAAAAAAATCAAGAAAAAAGTATTTAATCATTTTTCATAACTTTGTTTCTCGATGAGCTCTAATTTTCTTGTTTAATAATTGATTTATACTCGAAGACAATTTATTATACGTTAATTATTAACCGGACAAGATTCCTGCGAGCTTGATCATCGCGATGTATGTATGACTCGAGGGAAATTCCTCCTCTTAGACATTGAAGAGGAATTTTTTTCCTCAACATTGTACATGGAGATCCCTGTGCGAGAATTATTGTTAGAAAAAGCATAAATAAGCCAAGCTCGTACGTACGTAGGTATACGTATAAATATAAGATAATGGAAGGAAGGAACGTAACGGGGTGCAGAAAAGCCCGGAACCACATACGAGAAGACAAAGACTGGCCTCCACCGGCTTTACGCTGGCGCGTATGTAGTACCACGCTATTCACTCCTTCTCTATCATTGTTCGATGATTCGCTATTCCTCGACGTTCTTTTTCATTCTTATTTTTGTTTTTGTTTTTGTTTTTGTTTTTGTTTTTGTTTTTTTTTTCATTCATTTTTAGTCATCTCTCCTGATGCAACGACGTCACATCACCCCGCACACGGTGACTTTCGTCCATCAGTTGCATTACTAGATGCACTGCATTCAGACGCTATTCATAACCGTGCACACACGTGTATTTTCCTTTATATCTGACCGTACGAGATGTCGTCAAATTCTATACGCATATACATATAACATCATTCAAATTCAGACCTTGAATAGGAAAAAAAGTATTTCGACAAACGAGACCACGGCTACCACTCATACACGTGTTATGTCATTCCGATTCCAAACTGCACGATACAGAATCGAGCAATTAGAATGACGAACGCTTATTGCTTGACCAGCTAATTCCGCCTCCCTTATGCAATACCGATAGGATTGATGATCGCACATTTCGGGATGAATAAAAAACCGACTTTCGGGGCCTCCCGGGGACTGGGACCGTCTATACGGCGACTGGCCTGGCGCCAACAATGTCAATGGCATTTCCGATCCGGCCATTATACATACTATTGTACAAATATAATATCGCGAGCGGTCTGGAGTGCAGCTGCAAAGGAGCGGGGGCGTAGCTCTTACGAATTATATGATCAGTGGGTACAGGTATAGAGAAAGAACGAATTTTGGTATGTCTAATTCGCTCCAGACCGACGTTCAACATTGGTAGCATAATTATTCTGATAAAGGTGAAAGTGATAAGTAGTGGGGCGACTCACCTCCAGGTGAGATTACGGTGATCCCACAACTGCCCGTGTCTCAGGAATCGTTTACGACGATAATTTCGAAAAGGCGACGACCCCCTGGCGTATCCTGAACCTGACATCACGTCCTCGACCGCACAACGAGGAGTTTCCATGAGTCGTTTAGTTTCCTCGTCGATTTGACCAGTGACTGGAATTCCACCGTAACTCTGAAACGGGATGGGAGGATATTTGAAGATATTTATCACCCGGTTCTTCGTCGTCTTTTTTGCCCTCCCTTTTTTTTTTCTTCATTCTTTTTGCCCACTGCGAAGTCGTGGATGATAGTAGTGAAAAATATTCAACGAGACTGATGTACCTCGACACGCGGGGGTGTCGCCGCGAAAATGTTTACGAAAAATTTCGCTTTTCGTATAATTTTAGATAGGGGAAGGTAGGGCAAAACGGACCGGGAGGGCAAAACGGACCGTAGGGCAAAACGGACCGAGAGGGCAAAACGGACCGCCTGAAAAATTTCTTTGGAATTATTATAAAAAATTCAATGATGCATCGTACAGTTAACCCTCGAA
Source organism: Tenthredo livida (assembly GCA_963992785.1). Taxonomy (NCBI): domain Eukaryota; kingdom Metazoa; phylum Arthropoda; class Insecta; order Hymenoptera; family Tenthredinidae; genus Tenthredo; species Tenthredo livida. The sequence goes on from OZ023073.1 coordinate 12,614,293, forward strand.
CTTAGAAATATTTTGAGGTCGGTCTTAGTCAACCACGTCGAGTCAGACTCAGTCAAGTCATCGCGAACGACTAGAAAGGATAATTGACTCGACTAGATTGACTAAGACCTACCTCAAAATGTTACTAAGTTCGAGGGTTACCTTCACGATGCATCATTGAATTTTTTATAATAATTCCAAAGAAATTTTTCAGGCGGTCCGTTTTGCCCTCTCGGTCCGTTTTGCCCTACGGTCCGTTTTGCCCTCCCGGTCCGTTTTGCCCTACCTTCCCCTATTAACACTCGATTTGCCAATAACAGAACAAAGAAAGAAAGCAGAAATCAGACCGGATAATACAGGCTACAGGCGAAGCTACAGGTTGTAAACAAACTGAATGAAAAATTCTTTGTGTTTTTTCCTTCTTTTCTTTTCTTTTTTTTTTTTTTCCCTTTCTTTTTTGCAATTTTTAGATATCGCCGAATAAGGGTGCCGACTCCTAGTGCCATAAAAGAACTCCGAAGTCTCAAGGCTGCAGTCACGTTCGTGGAAAAATTATTTTCCATGAATAAACCGTTCGTTAACTCTCTCCGCGGACGTGCTTTGCATAGAAATTATTGAATTTATTAAAAACCAATCGGCTAAGGGATCGGAAAAAATATTTAAATTATGATAAAAATGACAATGAATTGGTTCTACTTTTCCCATAAAATTACACCTCAAGTCTCGCATTTTTAAACTGCTATAAAAAATATATGGATCAATTACTTTTTTGACGGTCCAAGAATTATGGTTCAATTTATTTACTTCACACCAAAAGGCTTGACAGCAGCTGGGCTCCTTAGTTCTTAATTTCTTCAACTTTAATATCCCGAGACTATGTCGTCTGACGCACATGCGTATCGTCGAATGGACAGATCCGTTATTTAAGAAAATTTAAAAGTAGATATGTAGCTGATGACTTTTTCATATACTACAGCGTTTACTTGATATCAAATCTTTCAGCTTACCTGTAGTTTCTCTATCGCGTCAATCAGCTGATCTTCCGTCCTAAGACTCGCTGATATCCGACCGCTTTCCGGAAGGTAGCCAAACCTCGTTAGATATGTCTGCTGCAAAATGGAAAAAAAAAAAATCATTAGTGCTGAAGAAAAATCACATTCGTCGATTCATATGACACGAATTAATCTTCCTGTCGAAAAAATGGGACATAGTCGTCAATAGATGTATGTGTGTGCGTGTGTGTGTGTGTGTTTGATAGAATGAAGTAGAAAAAAAATGATGAAAAGAAGAGGACACTTTCTGAAATTAATGACAAAATTTTAGGCCGCGAATATCCCGTCAAGATTTTCACCATCTCATTGTATTCAAGATGATGAAAAACGAGGGAACAGCTGAGGGTGTATAAGGATCGAGGGTTGAGGGTTGAGGACTACCTTATCCGATCGAGACTACTTCGCGCTCGGTTGGGTACAGGAGATGAGGAGAAGAGCCTCGATAGTAATTATCTTGCCTAATCAAGTTTGTATATTATGTATATATATAAAAAGAAGTAGAAGCTCGGTAGGTTCACGGTTAACTTAGCGCTCAGCTGAACTTTCCAGTCCTTAAAGATACCGCGGTAGCCCAGCCGAGCCCAGCATCAGCATTAGCATCAGCATCAGCCCCTCTTTACAGTTACTCTAAAAACCGTTCGATCCTAGACGAACTGACGCGACGAGCTGACTACTCGCGAGTAGAAACTGTACACATATATATTATACACCCATCACCCACGTACATACACACATGGATATAATACGTAAGTCTAGATGGAAAATGAGAGAGGAGTAAAAGACAGACTAGAGATATACGGCTGCTCCAGGGAACCACGTATTTTTGTTTAAGTCAAAAATAGAAGCTGTGAGAGGGGATTCCTCCGCGTGCTTTTAAGACCCAAGTCGTCTCACGCTATGGAATACGTCTACATATTACTGAAAATCAAAAGACAGAAGGAAAATTAGGAAAGAATCTGACAAGGGACCGAAAACAAAGAGCTTCGATGCCCTGAGGAGGACAGAAGTGATTCTCTGGAAAGATAGACAGCCCGAACGTGAAGCGAGTGCGTTTGATTTCGCATATGATCGCGAGAAAAGTGACAAAATTTGAGTCTGAATTTTTGGTGGAAGAAAAATAATTGCCAAAGACAAAGGTTTGGCTAAACTTTAGTGTACCTATACTGTCCACGTAGCTAATAAATTCTCATACGGTTTCAACGAGTAGTATAATGAGAGAGTGTATCAAAGAGAATTATTTACGGTATAAGAAGAGAAGTATGGGTGCATGACGAACGCAGATGAATAAATACTAGGATATAGGTATATATAGTCAAAGAGTAGGTATGTAGCTAGGTAATTCGATGTATTTCGCTTGGGGGTAATAAGTCCTGATGATGTACATAAATAATAACGGTTAGGATTTATTAAAGATTAGAATTTGGCACGTGAGAAGCGTGCGAGAAAAATGGAGCGTGTCAAATCGGAAAACAACGCGGTTCCGCACGTGGCAGGAATCCATAATTATACAATATAAAATAAGTTGGCCGTGGCCGCCGCGAAGTATAAGGTACACTTTGAGCTTGATATTGTACATTAACGTGATGCCGTACCCACTCGGGTTTTTTTTTCTTCGAATTGTTGAATCACACCACGGAAAGAATATTGGAGAAAATAAATTTTCCTTCGGAGTCGGAATCGGAATCGGAATCGTTTCAATTGAATTGCTTTTTTCTTATTGATTGAAAAAAAAAATAATAAAAAATGGGAAGAACATTCATCGCAACGAACTTCACCTCGTTGAATCGTTTTAATTGATCGATTTAATTTGAGGAAAATTCAAAATCTGACATGAAAAAAAAAAGAAAAATTTTTATTCACACTTTTCAAATTTGACTTTTCTCAAATATTATCAGCATCCGTTTTTCGTTCATTTAAATCGAAACGATTCACCGAAGAAAAGTTCGGTCTTCAAAATAATCTTCCCACACCTGACTGCACGATTTTCCAGTTTCGTATAAAAGCACGACTCGGTATGGTACCTATATATGTACCTATATGCCGCGAAGCGGTTCCTCCCATTTTTTCATTTCAACTTTCACTTGAATATTAATCTTTTACCGTGTAAAAAGAGAGCGAAGATAAAAGAGAAAAAAAAGAAAAAAACTAAAAAATTGGAGGGTGCAGCAGCGGCAGAAACATATAGGTATACGTGGGTTGAGTGAAACAGGAAGGTGGCAAAGCGGTGTATCTCCGGTTTACTGCGGGCGGTAGGACAATAATATACTGTTGGAATAATAAAACCGCCGCAGTATTTATCCGCGTTTTATTTACTGTATATATTAAAGAGTTCAAAAAGCGGTATCGAGGGCGAACAATTACCCGGCATACATATATACCTACATGTACCTATATGACCGTCGCGATGTACCTGTACCGGAAAATAAATTGTCGATTGATCAAAACCGACCGGGTATATGCAATGACCGCATCGAATCCCCCGCAAAACGCTTTATTTCTCCTTTTTTATTTCATTTTTCATTTTCGTTTTTCAACCGCCGAAGTAACGACAAATGAGAAAAATGTGTAGCGTGCCTATAGAATTACCGCATTTTATACCTGTCGACGGTTTTCACCTTGTGTTTCATACTAGGTACCTACTCTACATTTATTTTCTAAAAAATCTTCTCATTCCTTCTATTCTATTCGAGTCATTATCACAACGCAGGTACGAGGTAGATGGATACTCTCAGAGCATGAAATTTCCCTCTAGTCTTTCCTAGTCTCAAAATATAAAACCAGCTTATAAAATTTTATCGTTCCAATTTCCCCTTTCAGAAGAAAAAAAAAAAAAAGTATGAGGTAAAATGGAGTGGGAGTTAATTTCCGAATTTCTTGACGAAAAATCTTTCCGCGACTTTAATTAAAACAGAAAAACTTGTCAAATTAACGAAACGCTCTAACTTTGGTTTGAAATGTCGCCTGCACAGCTGGACCGAATTTCCGTCAGTCTTTAGGTGATATTTCAGAATTCTTTGTCGACTATGTTTCAAGAAATCGCGTTCCATCTTCGCCGTCTAGGTATATATCCTTTCGAGTGCATAGAGCAGATCTGGTCATATCGATTCGCCAAAATTGTGCGGAAGTACTTTCGAATATATAACTGCGATTTAAATAACGTAAAATTTTACGATCATATCCGAGACGCCGGAAGGTATAATATAAGCTTGAAATAGTCAAGTGGTACTTTTTGGAACTGCAGTAGCTCAGCGTCTCAGACACCTGGTGTTTATTTTTTACGACCATGCGGTAGGTGGGCACTCGACAATTCGATCATAAATTTTGGACGTAGCTGATAATAAACCAATAAAAGAAGAAAAATAATGACTGGACTTTATTCTCCAGCCATTATGCTTCGAATAATTAATTCATCGTCGAAATCACGGTACATGCATGATGTCAAACCCGGCGAATTTTGTATTCGCAATGTACATTGCATTAACGGTGAATAGATGGATAGCCATGGCGTCAAGTCGGTTCGTTTTGTCGCACCCCTAAATCTCTATAGCTTTCAAAACTTCCTCTTTCTCTCTCTCTTTCTCTATCCCCTGAATTTCGTCGGGTTTAATCTAATTTTCTTCAGATTATTAATGACACCGAACGCGTCTCGTTCGTGAAAGCAATAACCATGTACGAAGTTTGCTCATTACGATGTCATTCGTCAGACAAGTTCAATTCAATTTATACCTGCAGGTGTGTGTTAGGACGAGATTTTGCATTGCGAAAAGTTTTGAGACACAGTAAAGATTCACTTACTTAATATTATCGTAAAACCTGCCCGAAGTAGGTACTACCTACAAGTTCATGAAAATTATTGCCATATAAAAAGTCTGAAAGTTCGTTGCATTAATCTCATCAAAAGAATTCCAAGTTCCAATTCCCTCTCGCTTAAGTGAGTCTTTGATAAAATCAACGAACTTACGAAAATGAAAATAAGAATAAGGAAAGGAACGAACTAAAGAAAATTCTCATCATTTTATCTCCTGATAAAAGACCTGCTCTACTTTCTGACTCTCGTGGAACAATCCTCACAGTCGCTGAGTCCTGTACCGGACAAAGGACAAAGCGAATAACGACCTGCAAGTTATTCGAGTGTCCTAGGTCCGAGGACACAGCGAAAGAGCTTTGATCATAGTCAGAGGTGGGTCCATCCTCAGTTCTGTATCCACTCTTGGTCCTATGTGCTCCGCTACTTCCAACGACATACGAGAAGGACATTCACTGTACCTAGTCCAGGTGAAATTTCTATTTCAAAATTGTGAAAATATTTGACATCAAATTCGTCCTCTTTCCTGCAGGATTTTGTGAATCCTTTGTTTTTCAAATTCGTATTTGCTGAAAAGCGAGATTCGCAGTCTCGCTGCAGAAGGTAGGTAGGTAGGTAGGTATATCATAAATCCTCGTAAGTCTTATAAGGAGCACAAAATCTTCTTTCCACAATGCTGCTGCTGTACTAGAGTATGCGTTGTAAAGGAGACAGCCTTACGCTATATAAGGTAAGAAGGTAAAGCCGTCTCGCGACGGGACTTTCTTTGATACGGTAATACTAAGGAGCGATCAGTTATCCTCTCTTGAAAGAGTTGGGGTTAAAAAAAAAGTATATATATACTATATTTAAAGAAAATAGAAAAAATTCTATTTCCACATTATAATATGGGTGCTGGGTGCTCCGCGGACAATACGAATAACCGAGAACAAAGAGACCTCCGAACCCTATAAATAAATAACTAGGAACCCCGTTTTTATCGCGAAAGATGGTATTGGGGCTCGCAATCAGTCCCGGTAAGAACAAGAACCCAAGACAGCTGTTTCCTCTCAGTTTTCTCTCTCTCGAGTATTGGACGCGGAATGCAAACCGCCAAAAATAACTCCGAAACGGGGCTGTCGCCCTCGCCGCATTTCTTATGTAGACGCGAACACGGATGATGATATGTGTATGTATATATTTCCGATGATTATACGTGAATGAAATTTCTGTGCGGTTTTAATCAAGCTTAATATCAGCGGGAGCCAAAACCGAGCACATTACTCGTTGTTGCAATCAACTCTCTTGCGATAATATACCTACATATACCTACACACCTACATATATGCGATCCCTTTCGCGAACGACAAGAACCGCGCGTGAGCTCCCCCGTTAAAGGCACGTAATTACTTGAAGTAAAACGCAATACCTCGGCTTCACTGGTGCAATGCAATGCAGTAAAGTATACAGTCGCACTGTACACTACCAAGAATAATAATTCCCGGGATATACCAAGCGGGGGTACCGTAAATGGTCACAAGGCTCTTTTTATTTCGCTTTATACAGGCTCACCTGCGTCTACTGCAGCGGCACTATGTAGTACAATACGCAGCCTTCAATTTCATCGAGATAGGTATGTTTAAACGCGGGAAAATATACTCGGAAATCATCTATCTAATGATAATATACGGATGTCGAGTTTGCTGTGAGATAAAAAGGGCTTTTAATTACCAGGAAATAACTATCTTTACATTCTTTTCTCCTGCGGAGAGAGGAGACAGAAATTTTCAGTCTGCTATTATATTGGGCGTGAATTGGCTTCGTTGGACATCGAAATCTGATCGTGACCCCATCAGGCGTTGTTATGTCTGGGTTTGTAGGAAGAAAGTTCTGAAACAGCTATACAGGGGGTTGGGGGTCTAAGAGAAGAGCCGCTCGCTTCCCCCGTGCAGCGGACAAAGTTATACAGCTCTTTGTTCGTTCGCTCATTCGTTTGACGTTACGAAACGCGGTGTTGACAAAGAAAAGTTATAAGCCAGAGGTGAAACAGTGCTGGCTGAGAGATATTAGTCTTCAGACTGATAGACGAGACTCGCGCCCATCTCACACCTAGCTGACTTGTCATCTCCTCGCGTTCTCGGGGGAAAATTGAAGTTCGCGAAACGGGAAATAACACGGTACCACTTTAAACTCCCCCGCAGCTGAACGTGGAGATTCGCGACATCAAACGTTCGCGTATATTCCCTAGTCTATCGACAGATATTACCATTGTCATTTCTCTCTCTTAACTTCTCGTCATTTTATTTCCACGAGCTGTCTCAGAGGTGTGAGTAAGGAACGAAGTTCGGCGATAAAGCTAACCGGCTATCCGGCACGGGGCGAAGATTAGAAGAGAAAAAACATATAAACTAAGAGATTGATGATGTTTATCGCGTGATATTCTCCCGCGTTTTATATGCGGATAAGAATACACCCGGATTGATACGTGACTGTGTCCAAATACTCGCTGAGATAAAGAGAAATTATATACTTTGCGAAGTCCGCACAAGCACGCGCGCGATATAAACTGAGATATTAAAAGCGAGCTAAATATTCGTCCGAGTTTCCTACCCAAGGATCCGATAGTAAATTATCAGAGAGTGAATAAAGGCGAAGGATGAGAAATTTCATTTCGCATATTTGAAGGCGAGGAGCTATATGGCCAGAAGCTACTTTGATGTGACTTTTATACGGTTGAAATAATCTCCTTTTTTCATCCCCCTTCATCTTCTCTTCGTTTTTCTCATTTTTTTTTCTTTTTCTTTTTTCCTATTTTCTTGACGATGTCGAATAGTCGCGTCTGTTCTTTGTCAGCGTTTAAAGAACGATTTGCATGAAGTAGTATAGTAGGTATACGGCCTTAACGAGATCAATTCGATATCCTCGCTGAGATCACTTGACTTCTCGACCCAGCTGGCTGCTTCTTCTTCTTCTTCTTCTTCCTCTTTTCCCGTTTTGTGCCTTACAGCAAGGAGAATCCTTAATCGACAATCGACAGTCGACAATGGGACCACTTCTCAGCTTTACCCTCTTCAGCTTGAAACTTCCTTTTACAGCCAAACGACGACCTTACTTTCCTCGGCTCTTGTTACCTCTCGTAAACGCGAGTCATACCGCGATCTCTGGGCATATCAAACCGATATAATTCGGAAACAATGAAGAAGCTGTTTCACATTATCAAAACGTTATAGATTTCAATCATGAATTTAGATCAGCACCTCATCAATTAAACGAGAATTTTCTTTGTCTTTTTCTCTTTCTCTCAAGTACTTTAATAACAGTAAAGTTAATTATTCATTATCGGAATCATAATTCAAATCAGCCTCCATCAGCACTCGGGGTTATCGGCTTTGTTAACGTTAATCGTATTCGGCTCACGGTCAGCCGCGAACCTCTCGCGGTCAATGAGCTATTAAATAAAGTGCACGATCAGCTTTTCCTTTTCCATGCGTATGCATTTCACCATTATTTTTCTTCCAATATCTTTTTTCTTTGAAATATAAAATTTCGCACACGGGATACTCGACACGTTACATCATTCCGACGACTATTACACCCATATACAATATACATACATACAAAGAAACATCTAAGCCTCATAATGGTGATTATCTTCATAACTGCGTCACAGTGATGCGGCAAATTTACCACCTCGTACCAATGTGTCTTCTGCTACGTTTCTCATGCCTTCGCAGTGATTCAGGGGTTTTCTTCAAATAGCAGAAAAACAAGTGTTCGTTTGCTGCTCCGAAAGTCTGCGAGGTATTAGCGAGAAGTGGGGTTGATCTTTCGACTCGGTTCCCATTTTCCCTCTTTTATCATTATGTCAAAAACTGGGTCGTAGAATAAGAAGTAGTGATCTTCTTCAATAACATTTCTCCTGATTCTGCAGGAAGTTGCGGTACATATCCGCGGTTGAAAGACGTCTTTTCACATTTACCTAACGATAAGTTAGAGAAGAACAATAAACGACAAAATATCAATTAATATTCTAAGAACGACGAGTAGAACCGGCGCCGCTACCAGTGGGGCCGGAAGTTGGTGGTCGTGCCTGTTGCTCGGTACGAATAACCCGCAGCCGCGTTTCAACCGAACTTTATCCATGATCTGAGAATTGAACTCAGGACTTAAAGGGTTAGCATTAACTTTGCGCGTCGGATGAGGCCAAGAATCGTTTCCCAACTCGGACATATCCCCCCCTTTTGTATTTTTCTCTCTCAACTAGAAGCGCGGTAATTAATTGTCGCTCGCCTTGTCCGCTCGTTGTGCAGCAGTAGAATAATAAATATTATCAGACCCGAAGCTCCTCGTAATTCTGAGTAGCACGACGACTTCCGTTATTTCGGGGATCTCGCCCCGTCCAGCTAAAGTTATTGTTAGCGCTGGAATCCCAGTCCCGGAAATAGCTCTGCCGTGGAAGTTTCAAGCACAAAACGGTCCTCCGTCCACCTCTCGCAGTGTTGTATGCAGATGCAGTTGCAGATGCAGATGCAGATGCAGATGCAGTTAGCAAACTCGCACATTTATCGTATCGATTAATTTTCTTAGTCTTAGTTCTGCACTGTAATTTCGCGTTATTCAACAGGTGAATTCCTTCAAATTAGTCGAGAATTAGATCCGCTTCGATCTGATTTCAGAATTTCTCCGAAGGGGTTCGCAAAAAAGAAAAAACTAGAAGTTCTACAAAGTCCGAGCCTCTGCTGTGAAACGCGTGTGAAACCGGCTAGAAGATTCAAATCTGGAATCTCTAGACTCCAGAGCTGCCCAGGGTCTAGACTAGACTTCTAAAACAAGCTAGATAAAGATGGGCGTGATACGGGCGCGTCTAGAGGGTGAGTATGTGCTTTTCTGCAGCTAAAGTAGCTTCTGCACTTTCGCGATAGTAAAAACTGTTTAGATTCCGTCCGCGCGACGTTCTCCTGTCCAGTCTGCATTCTGCCGAGGTTTGTACGCGCTCGTACCCAGCTACGGCCGTGTTGGACATTTTAAAACGTCAAGATAAGCGCAGCGCATTTTTCTCCTGTCTTATTTTTCCTGACAGTTTCAGTTGGCGAAGAAGCGAGAAATGAATCGAGAAAAGAAAAGAAAAAAACGAATTCGCACCTTTCTGCTTTTCCGAATATTTTATAAAAAATTCGCGACGCGTGAATGTGGATTCTGTGAAAACCTTCGTCGCGCGCGCTTCTCATCTTCACCATCTCCCTCATTATTTCTCGTATCTTCAAATGATGTATAAATCCAGCCACGTCTTAGCTCCGTGGGAAAACATTCGCCATTTATGCGATAGTACCAACTATTGAGCGGAGAACAGCGAGTTTCTTGTTAGTCTTCTTGTTTCATGGCTTGTACTGATTGGAGTTATCGGCACAACGCCCGCCGCGGTCGACCCAATAATGTTAGTAGATAGATAAATGGGGAGATAGACACACGTCGATGGTTTTCGATTCCTTGAGTAAGATACCCATGGTATACAGCTTTGCAGAACACGGGCCGGTTCGGACGAGATATTTTTCTCGTTAAAAATGAAAAAAAAACGCCAAAAAATAAAACGAAAGTAGAAATAAAATTGTTATTCTTTGAAAAAAAAATGTCTTTCCCGTATCAGAGAGGGAAAAACTATTCGGCCAAACTCGAGCTACTATAGTCGAGGGTGTGGCGTGGATCGTGAGCCGCACCTTTGTCTCGTCTGCTGCAAGTGACGGGAAAAGAGATAGAAAAGGAAGAAGTCCGAGGACGACGAGCCCTCGGAGTAGAAATTAGTTGATAAAATCGGTAGGCATAAAGGTAGGTAGGTAGGTATAGGTAGACAGGTAGGTAGACGGCGAACTATACATGAATATATAGCTAGGCGGAAACCAGCTCACATTTATTATCCCCATATTCCTATATACCTGTTCCCCCATCATGATACCTAGACGCATTAACATATGCGATCATCCCCCGCCGTTTTCACGGTCATTTCAACAAACCAGCTTGAGAAATATGTGTGAAAGGTGTGTAATTCTCACCACGTATCATTTGGACCACCAGCGAAGCGTCCGAACCTGCAGCCCCTCGCTATGCATATTAACAATTCAGATTTCAGACAAGAACGGGGACTCCCTGTTTAACTTGGGAAATAAACAACAGACTCGTATTTTGCAAAAAGCCGGAAAGTCTGCAGGGTGGAATCAGAATTTTTAATTTCGGGGGAGGGGGGGGGGGGGGGGGGAGGGTGGAGCTCAACACTCGGCAGAAAATTTGGAAAATCGAGTATCTCGATTATACGGTGAAATTTGATGAAATTTGTAAAACCGCAAAATTATCGAGCAATTTAGCGGTGAAATTTCGAAGTAGCATCTCTACCACGTATTTTGATATCAAAGTTTTCCTGTATATGTGGCGAAATTTCATCAAAATCGCGCACGATCCTAACATTTCTTTAAAAATACATTTTTCCCTCATTCCGCGTGCCGAATTCAATTTTGTATCCGGAATTTATTCGAGATATTTGTGTGAAGAATAGCTTCGCTGAAGTTTATCGACTCGTCGAAAAGTTAAGATCCGTACGAAAGGCGTGGAGAACTTGAAATTATTCCATGATTAGTAATTGCGTGAAGATAGAAAAAAAAAGGTGACGAAAAACTGAATTGAGGAAACGTATTGCGTATGATTGTGCAGTTCTTTACGTTGTTCTTATTGGTAGGTATTAGTTCGTTGCCTTGACTCGGGATTATCACTTGACTAATAGAGGGTTTGCAAGTTGTATAATTAAGATCGTTGTTTCTGGTTGATTGGCTGAAATTAGTGAACCGCAAGCTGTTAGCCGAGAGACTTGAGCAATGGGAGTTCTGTCCGTTTCTATATGTTTCTTCTCGTGTATATGTAGAATGTATAGATATGTGCATATGTAGTTTCTAATGAAAACGGTCGTTCTGGTTAAAACCGGCGACAACGCCGCGACGCGCGACGTATTTCGTGGAAAATATACAAAAGCAGTATTATAGTACCGTAACGCGACGCATATTCATAACCAGCAAACGTTCAAAATTTAAACGAGGGGGACACGAGGCCGAAAGTATAAACCGGAAGTACCTACGTACGTACGTACGTACGTATGAAAGATATATACATATTTATATGTCCACACGCGTAGGGCAATTGCATACACCTATATATGCACATGCATATATTAGAGCCAGTGTACAATTCAATTCTCGTCATCCCCCGCGGTCATACGTAAAATTTCCATCATTCGGTGTTCGCGTCTTTACAGCTGGGACCCGGTTGAAGTTGAGAAAATTTTTCAAGTTCCGAGCGGTCGAAATTCCGAATTCATTTGGGACGATTTTGAATTTCTATAAACGTTGGAGGTCAGATTATTAAAATTCCGAAAGGTTGGAATGCAGAAAGCTCGAAACTCCGGAAGTCCAGACCCTCGAAAGCCGAAGAATTTGAAAATTTCGGTCTGTTCCTCAGGATGTAGAGACAAAAAATTGTTTATTCTAACCGAGACTCTCTTTACGGAAACCCATTTCATCTACTTCAACCTAAAAACCACACTTATTGATTTCGATTCGATCGATACAGCCCAATTTCAAGCTCTGAGGTCTGGACCTTCGGAACTTTAGCTTTCGGAATTTCGAACCTTATCGGTGTTCTAAGTTTTGAAGTTTTTTCTAAATCGGCTACATGTAGACTTTCGGGAAAATTCCCAATCTCAAAACTCCAAGTCGGTGTAATATTGAAATTCCGAATTTTCACCGTTCAAAATTCGAAAAATTCGAAACTTCAACCGGGCTTCCCTTTACCTATAGATATTGCCTGAAAGTATAAACGTACGCGACTGTATCTGTGATTGAAGTAGCAGGCAAGAAGGTTTCTTATTTTTCCTATAACACCCCGTAGACCTAACTTGCGTTCCACATGTGTGAAACGCGAGAAATTGAATAGCACCCCTTGCTTCGTCATCTTCCGGCGTGTGCGGAGACGAGAAATGAAGATTAATTTGAGGACGGGTGCAGACGTGAGAGTTGAAACGTTTATATTAGCGTTTGTATGGTTCATTTGAAAAAAGTCTTATGCTTCGGTCTACGTAATGTCGATGTAAAGATCGAGATTTATATAAAGAATAGAATTTTTATTCACGTTTATAACTGCAAAGGAGTACGATATACGCCTCATATATATACGTGGAAGAGAATGAACTCTTCTATTCAGACGACAAAACGACAGAGTAATATGTGCGGAGGAGCTACGACGACGCGGCTAAGTCAAAGAGTTCAACCACCCCCGGGTTCCGCGATATAGATATACATATACGACGACATAATATGAATGTATGTACGTTACATACATGTGATTCGGTTAGTACGAGTACATTGCGTAATTCTATTCTCGGGTATAACTTTCGCTTTTGCATCAGAACCCCTGGAAAATAAATAGGGTAAAGTGTTCAGCTCGAATTTAAGACGAAATTTCAAAAACTTCCTACTTACTATTATTTCCCAGTTTAAAACTATGCAATTTCTTAGTTTTTACGTATAATCAAAAAAAAAAAAAAAAAAAATGGATTGAGACTAACTATAACGAAAAATCTGTTCGCGACTTTAAAAGTTGGAGAGTTGCGAAACTTGAAAAGTTGTCAAAATGACAAAATTTTTGACATTTTTTTAGTTTTCAATCCGAGACTTATCTAAGCGTATAAAAATAAATTGAAGAAAGGGTATATCGGGGTACATAGTGAGGAGCTAATATGTGAATTACATCGGTATCCCTTTACCGCCCTTTTTCCTCACCCCAAGGTATCGCGACGACGCGGCGAATCAGTATCAGATAAAATACGATTTAGGGGTTATAGGTTCGCAAATACCTCTCGGTCATAAATAAAGGATGTTTTTCGCCGGGAAGAACGATAACAATCCCGTGTTTTATCCGGGATCGTTACACGCCGTATAGTTTCACAGAGCTGTATGAGTATGTTTGTACATATACCTTAATCTATGGGTATAGGTATTTTCCGCCTTACATATACCCACATCCATCCTTACATATAAATCCGTACATGTATGTACTTATCACGAAGAGTCTTATAGAATATATATAGAAGAGGGGAAAAACTACGTAGGTAGGTCCCATACGTTGCAATTATTCAATATTGCAAATATCGCAGAAATTTTGTGTCGGGGGGGGGGGGGGCTAAAAGGGTAAAAAAAAATTCTCTTCAGATATATATATACCCTTGAATTTTCTACATGCTTTGCACATGTGGAAGATAAGAGCATAACTTAGCGTCACGTAAAGGAATATGTTGGTTTTACGACAAGAAATCGTCGGGGATCGGGAATGTTTACAATATGGTTTACGTCGGAGGTTTTACAGACGTGGTATGTAGACGTCTATAGATTATATATATATATATATATATCTATGTATAAGGGTTCGTTCACATAGAAAAACGGAAACGTTAAAATTTAATAAAATATTAAAATTTTTTTTTTTCCAATAAGTCAGTCATATTTGCATGAATATATTGATTGGATATGAAAAGTGTCGATAAGCTGGCTAAGATTAACGTTTTTCACCCCCCCCCCCCCCCCCCCCCACCCCCCTCCCCCTCTCCCTACCACCCCATTCCTTTTTCTCGCTCTATCTCTTTTTGAAAAAAAGGAAAAATTATTCAGCTTGTAAAACGAACGGGAGAAGAAGAATCCAACTCGCCGAATCTGCACTCGCAAATAAATTCCGTCATTTGTATTCAGAACTGAAGTATCAGGCAAAAAGTTTTTCGCATAAATATGGAAATCTGAGGGGGCAACAGGAGTCGATTATATTATAAAAAGAAAAGTGACCGAAAAAATTGATGAAAAAAACTTGAAGCGAATAAAAAATGATAATAAAATTTAACAAGATTGTAAAAATCGGCGAAAGAAGAAGAAAAAGCATAAGAAAAAGAAAGAAAAAAATGAAGGAGGAAGAGATCGACTCTCGTGGAAACGAAGAAAGTAACAGATATATATATTTTTTTTTTTTTTTTTTTCTTTCCCTGTTTCATAGAAAACGAAGAATCGGAAAACATAGAAGCAAAATATAAAGAGGAAAGGTAGGTCGTTTTCGAAATCGTTTCAAAAAGTGGAACACACTCGACCCAAGCCCGAACCATCGGGTCGATCGAAAGCAATTTCGGAGCTGAAACTTTGTGCTCGATTGGTTTACGTGCACATAGGTAGAAGGTATAGGTACTACGTGTTGTCATTCTAAGGTCCAACAAGCGACACCAGCTTTCATCTGGCGAGGAGAAGAAAAATAGAAGAAAAAGAAAAAAAAATAAAAGAAAGGTGCTTCGAAAATATAAAGCTTCTATGTCTAACGTAAGAAAATCCAGTCTACTGCAATATCCTCTATAGCCATAGCCAACAACGTCTATAGAATACGACTTCCCATTTTCGTTGGGAGGTCGAAATATATTGTCATTCTCCTGAACCCCCTTATACCACCCTTTGCAACTCCCCGATTCCACCTTATGCCGAAAAGCACGCACACCCATCGTGCCCGGTATTACCTACTTGCTTGGCGAAGAAGGGAAAAAGAGAAGATACTGAAAAATGCTAAATCAGGTAAAGTAAAAAGAAAACGAAGAAAATTTACGGGAGACAAAATGATACATCGATTTTTCAGCACTTGGCAAATTTTGGTTTTTTTTCTCGCTGCTTTCTCGCTGCGGCACAATCGGTCTCAACGACGTGCATGCAGAATGAAGAATGTCATCAGATGTTTGTTGGGACAATGAAAGTTGATCGAATTTTCATTTGGTGAGTAATTTCAGTCTGCGCCGATCGGACGGAGCGAAAGAGCTCAAGGATATAATATACATATATTGTGCATATATGTACCTATACACACATGTATTGCCTAGCCTTAGCTGAACCCGAGCCCAGTCTGTCTGCCGTTTTCGTTTTCTTCCTTTTTCGAATTTGTTTGGAGGAAGGAAACCTTTCCTCCATAAACTGAACCGAACTGAACTGGCCTCTTTTCACTCCTTGCTGCAGTTCGTCTCGAATCTTAAGTCTCGAGTTTCGAGATGCGGGGGTAGAAAAAATGGGAGAAAAATAAAAGAAATAAAGAAACGGTCCATAAACCAAGGAGAGAAGAAAAAATTTCATATGTGCCCGAGGTTATTAGTTCGTCGCTCCTTATTCCCCATATATATACATATATATATATATGTATATGTGTATATGTACGAAACTCCAAAGAGCCTTCACGGATCGGGAGACAATCAAATCGCGGATCGAGTTTCTCTTCGTTTTGTTGCCGCAGTTTTCCCTCGGGATCACGAAGCGGAGTCCCGAAAAAGTCAGTCTCGGTGTTTCTCCTCCCCAACGAAAGTAGCAGTAAAGCAGTAGCTACCTAAACGAATTACTTAGTTAATTTATAAAGAAGAAAGCACAGTCAGGTAGACGTCAAGCTTACAGACGAGATTCAGCGATTCCCCCTTCAGTATTGGCCGGAAACAAAAAAGGCCGCATGAATTTGGCCCAATTTCATCCCCTATACCTATAACGTCAGTGTAATTCCTACCCGACGCGGTTTTTACTTCACGGGTCAAATAATCGAGATTGGGTGCCGAGGTAAAGACCCTCGAACAATTCTTCTTCCCCGGAGTTCCTCCGCGCGAAGACAGTGTAAAAATAAAGTTAATTTTCTGTATGATGAAAGGGGTTGCGGATATTCGGCAGATTAACCTAAAGCAAAAAATAACTAACGACCGCGATAATTTTCTCCCACCAGTTACGAGGTCCTTGAATATTTTAGTAAATTTCTGAAGAAGAATAAAATTCAGTGTGTTATACACGCGTATAACACATGCGGCATCATACTTTTCAGACCGCACCTCAAAAGGCTGCAGGTTTAAATAGGATTCCGGGTAGAAAAACCTTTTTACACCAAGGGGCGCGCCTCCAGGCTATGAAATACGACGCTATATGGGAAATAAAAAACGTATTACGGTATGGGTAGTAGTAGTATACCTCATGTGCAGTTACGTGCCGCAAAAACAGCAGGTAGATATTCCTTTTTCCCCATAAGTCATATGCTATAACTTTGCGGTACAAAATTACGGTGATGGTCAATCGATTTGGTATTCTATATCGTTTTTTTTTTGTTTTTTTTATTATTTCTTTTTTCGTCCTTCGGATACGATGCTATTTATTCGTTCCATCGTTTTATCTATAAAGATAAATTCTACGTAGGGATGAAATTTTCAAACTTATCCCATATGAATACGCGTTCCTCACTTTTATATCAATTTTTTCTTCATTTTCTTCTTCATATTTTTTTTGAACACTTGATGAATCATGCGATTGCCTTACGTCTTACGAGACGATACTACACGCTCGACAATTTACAATCATGAATAATAAAAATGGCTGATAACTTCCGGTTGACCCGCATGCCACCGACACATGCTGCATATGATATATATATATATATATATATATATAATATGACGATGACAGACTCTATAAGCTACTTGACTATAATGTACACGTCTTCTGCTCTCATGTCCTGATATTAATATACTTTGCCACGATATAACCGTTCGATTATAGTCGTTAGTCTTCGTTATTATAATTTCATAACTGTAGTACGTATGCATATAGCATATAGCTCTGTATACGTACATACCTAACCACGTTACGAATTTTACTTCCGATAATCATCAGTCCACCTCGATTAATCAAATGATAATCAGCTGTTTCAACGTTCATCAAGTGAGAATTTTTCCGCTATAATATAATGTATTGTGAGATTTCGTGGAAAGAGCCCGGTCCAAGCGCGCGGGCGCTGATTTATCCGAATATCATTGGTCATTTTTATTTAACGATAATCGAACTCGAATAGCAGACGGACGCTGCTGTCGCAGTGGTAAATCTGGAATTGGCGGTCCTCGTAATACGCGAATAAATCAATGCCCGCGCGCTTGGTCCGGGCTCTTTCGACGAAATCTCACGGTATATATCACTCGAGGTATCGAGGTCAATTATTTCCCAATTAGCTAATAGGACCGGAGTACTATAGGGGCTCTTCATTAGAGTATTGCATAACAGCAAGAGGCACGCGACGTGGATACGAGACGATGCGAAGAACATCGCACAGATTAATTTACGCCTACAGTTGATACGCGGAGAACTAGCAATGACTAGGTCGCGTTATCTCCTGGTTTTATTTACTTCCGGTTGTTATATTCGACGTTTATTTCTTTTTTCCGACTCCGTATATATATATATACGTATACATGGGAGTGGCATGAAAAGAATGAGAGAAACGAATAAAGAGGGGAAAAACGAAAATCACCCAATTGATTGATTGATTGATTGATTGATTCTCCGAATATCGATGGGATAAATCAATTGGACAGGCTTAGATTGAATTCTATAATATATTCCCGCATATAATTCAACGATGAGGGAAAATTCCCGATAGATTTCCACCCGCGTATCCCTAGGGTATACACTATATATTTATATATGTATATATTTGTATGTAAATATACCTGTATTATACGAAGAGGAAAAATTGATTCAAGGAAAAGTTTAAAGAAATTTTACCATCCTCAAAAGTTAAATAAAAAGTTTTCTGTTTCGATTCGAACGATTTAAAGAGTCAAACTTTTCTACACACTTTTTTCCCATACGTTCTTCAGAGCATCTTCGTGTACCTGTGTCTAGTATATATACGGCTACACCTAAACTACAGTGAGAAGTAGAATAAAGTCGAACTTTCTTACGAAGATTCTGTTAAATAAGATTGAAAAAAAAACTGCAGCACGTATTGTGGAAGTGAGAATAAGTTGGGTGAAAGAAGGAGGTGGAAGCTGCAATGTGACCGAAAAGCGCAAAGTGGAGAGCGCGAAGCGGAAAGCGGAAAGCGGAAAACGGAAAGCGAGAAGTGAGAAGCGAGAAACGGGAAATGAGTAACAAAGTAAATAAAACTAAAGCCAGATTCAACGTTCCCCGGGAAAATACTTGGACTATCACGTTTGTTTGAATACCTTTCCTTTCCTTTTCTTTTCTTTGACGTTCTTAGGGTAGGTATAAGTACAAGTATAAGTACAGGTCAGAAGTGTGACTCTAGAATCGACAGGAGGAAAAAAATACGAAAATAATCGTTCGTGTGTGTATAACAGCGATCTATTTCTGACCTAAAAAAATTACGTTTTTTTTTCTTTTTTTTTTTTTTTTTTATAATTTTCCTACTTCGTTCTTATAACTAGATTTCGAAAATTTGAAACAATTTAGAAAAACTTTTCGATTTTTTCTACACATGTATATTATATATATATATTTTTTTTTCCATAGGTACGTATAGGTATTTATAACTGCTAACTATATACAGACCCCGGCTTTATATACTCAGATTCTATACGAGCTTTTCGAATAAATAAAATAACGACCTTTGACCCCGTTCGCTGGGACACTGACTCCACGTCTACTCGACAAAGCCATCCAATTATATTCATCATCGCCACTGGATTCAACCGAAGATATATACGCATATATGCATACATACATATGTATATAATGCGCATACATGGAGGTATGATGTATGCACCCGTTATATGTAGATACCTACATGTATATATATATATGAACGAAGCGTGGTCCATTTGAATTTTTTTCTTTTCTTTTTTTTTCTTCTATTTCTACGACTTTTGGAGCGAGTCGGACTCGATTTTGAGAAGGTTGAGGAATCAGACCCAACATACAGAATATGCGATAAAAAGTTTCGAGAGAAAAGTACCTACCCCTATTTAATCTGTACCTATATTCATTATTAATTTTCCTTTCTTTCTTCTTCTTTGCGAATTCTTTCACTCTCGTCGCTAATTCACTATGCAGATTAAACCGACCGCTTTTATACGCCCACTCGTACCACCATACACAACGATATGTATTATACCTATATATAATATATACGTTGATTTAACTTGCCAAAATTTACTCTTTGTCTCTGCTTTCAGGCTAAATGCAGTTACGCCGCAATTTATTATACTCGTTCTATATATAACATATAGGTAGGTATATACAATATATACCTACAATACGTCCGTAAAATTAATTACACAAATGTCTGTCTCCAAAAATTTCTTGGAAAATTATACATTCATTTTTATACATATGCATACTATTATATATCTTTATGAAACATAGAAATAATTGAAACTAACCACTCGCTTGATCTGCGCATCAGCAATCATACGCACAGAAGCCCGCGAGGATATATTATTATGACGTATCATAAGCAATATATTATTAGATATAACGTTACCTATATTCATCATATATGTTATAGTATGTTGTATATTAACTATAAAGTATGACGCTAAGGCCCGAGAGATGATGACTGACGAATAGTACCTACGTAAAGATAGATCGAGACTCCCGCAACGCGAGTCTGCAGTCGTTTTCATCCCGCATAAGTGTATAGGACCAAAAACCGCAGTCGATGTATTTAAAACACGGACTACTCAGACACGAGAGAACGTTATCAAGTTTAGGATATAACGAAAACTTCCGCTTTTCCAAGACACGTGCGGCTATATACCGTCACATGTTACGAAAGCTTTAAATATATATATATATATATACACACATATGAAACGACAGGAAGTAAAAAGGAAAAGCTCGCATGGTCCAAACGCAATATGTACATAATTTTTGGCAAAGTCCGCGTTTGTGATAGAAAATATTTAGCTATAACTGCAGGAACGATGAACGAGAGCGAAAAGTTTGTGAATTATACATACGAGAAGAAGAAGAAGAAGAAGAAGAAGAAGAAGAAGAATGAAGAGGAGGATAACTGAAGCTTATATAACGGGCTCTTTTGTTCTAAGAAAATTAATTTTTATTAACTTTTACATATAAATATAATCATAATAATATCGTGGTTTAGCTTCGCAACTCCATCACATAAAGAAGAGCTTTGTATAAACTCCCACGATCCTCTCTATATACGTTTGGTATATATATATACATATGTATGTATATCTGCTGTTTCGTATCTCAAAAAAGCGTTACAGTAGTACGGTAGGGCTTTAATAACGAAGACGTAAATTAACGTTAATTTCAATGAATATAATAATATAAGTAAATAATTTAATACTCCAAAAATTTTTTTATCATGTATAATTAACTCGCATAAATATATACGTTAGCGAATGTATAATATGTCGTATAATTTTAATCGTACAATCAGCTCTTACAGCCGCATCCGCGGAAACACCGGTACGGATACGTGCAGTGATCTGCGTTACGCATCTGCAGTTTGTTAGATGACGCATATCATATATCATATAACATATCATGTAAGAAAGTGTTTCTAGAATTTCGGTCATGTGTTTTTTTTTTTTTTTTTTTCTGGTTTCTTTGATTTAATTTTTTTTTTTCATTTTATTTTTTGAGAAGAAAAAACCAAAAAGTTTATCAATCACCTGTGCAACAAAAAGTGCAGGAGTAGGGTGATTGCCGTTTAGTTTATTCCGCGGCATATTAATAATTGTGATCGCGATATCTGGAGTCGACAGTTTATCACAAGTTTTATTTTTATTTTTTTCCCCCCGCTTTAGTATTTTCACCGTCAGGTATTTCGCGATACTCTATAAAGCGCAGAATTTTCTTCTCTCGATCCAGCTTCCCCGATAGTTTTCATATATCCTACAAGTATAGTACCTACCTATATCCCGGGTGAAATTTATAAAAATAAATAAATGTAAAATCGGTACCTACACATACCTATATTATAATAATACGTATTATTTTCTTATTACAGTATCCTCGGCTCTATAATTGACTGCAGCCTGATGATAATAGATAAATAATGAGAGAGTATAATCATCACGTCTCCCGTAGTCTCGTCTATCATCAGCCTCGTCAATATATACCTATGTATGTATGTAAGCTACCATATGTGCCATCGAGGGAAACTTTTCAACTCATCACGTGTATCTCTCGTAATGTACGATAACCAACTCTATACTTCATTACGCGTTACGACGTTACCTTCATCCAAAGATAATATAATATCCTGACGAATATTAATAATGATAATAATAATAATAATAATAATAATAATAATAATATTTTGAAGCGCTTATTTATTTATTCCTAGTCCCGTTATTAAAACCTTTGGAAGTGAAAAAGGAACCCCAGTCGCCCGAGTAATAAAATCTGTTGTTTTCGTCTCTGGCGAACTAATTTTTTTTTTTTTTTTTTTTTACACTTTTCTTCGTTTTTAAGCGGTTTACGAGTTTTAAAGTTTTTTCTGATGTTTTCTCTTTTTTTTTTTTTTTTTGCTTTGCTTTTTTTCTCTACTTTCCTGGAAGGGAATAAAGAACGAGGAGAGAGGATATAGGCACGTATGCGTGGGCTGCTCTCTACCTTATACCTGTCCCTGCAGGGTAACCTAATTTTACACAAATTTAAGTTAAGCAATTGCACGATTTTGCGTCAAGTTATTTTTCTTATTTATTTATTTTTTTCTCTCTTTTCTTTTCTTATTTTTCTATTACCTTATTCTTCATTATCGTTCAACTTTTTTTTTTTTTTTTTTTTTTTACGGAAAAAATTAGAATCAGACTGATCGATTTCTTTGCTCGATTTATGAAAAATGTCTGAAAATCCGGGTTTCTTGTGTATGTAATTCATCGATAATTATTTTATTACATCAAGTGTTTCGTTTCAGTTAAATTCCCTAAAAAATTAATCGTTTTAGAATAATATATTATATTATAATTTCATTTAATTGCAAATCTATATTTGCAGATTTTCACAAGACAAGTACATCCCCACGGCATGCGGTAATACGATTCTGCGAGCGATTCAGTTTGTCACGTCAATAATTGGCAGTCGAGGTATTCAAAGGTCGGTCTCTCTACCTCCATTATTCCATACCGCACAACAGTGGCAAGATTACGATTGATTTATGTAATTAGAGTCACTCGGGGGTGGCTGGTGGATCCTAGATTGTCAGTTAGCGATTTACGATCCTACGGCACGTTAAACGCGACTGAAAATGTCAGGAAAAAACGAAAAAAAAAAAAGCGAACGGAAAACAAAGCGAACGGTAGGTAGGTACAGAGTTCCGTTATACACGTAGGTATCCTTAGTCGAAAATTCGCGAGATATTTTATACTGAAGTAAAGAAAAATACGTCTATATATATATACTTGTATGTGTATATGTATACCTATTATTCTGATCGATTGAATAATAATAACTTTGTTAGATATGCAACGTTATTATATGATATGTTACAAGGATCCGTTTTCCAGGTTCGATAACAACTTGCGCAAATATAATATGATTCACTTCGATCCCGGAACCAACCGCAAATTTATGTCATTTAAACTGTGACTATCATCCGTGTTATTTCCCGTTTAAATAACACTACCGCATTGACTCAGTTCAGATTATTTACCACTTTGATAGTTAATGGAGAATTATTGAATGAGAAATACGTGAATTACATACATACGTAATATGAGTCACTGTATGATCTTCTGATTCTTCTTTTTCAGAAATATGACCAGTTTGTTTAAAGAAAATGAATGTACATGTATACGAGGAGGTTTAAGAGGAGAGAGAAATTAAAAAAATTAAAAAAAAACGAAATTTTATCAATCTTCAGCTCATAGTTAATCTGCCCTACGTTTATTTTCAATTTCAAATTATTGTAGTTACGACTATTTTTTTGTAGCTTGTTACACTCCGAGTGGGAACCCATATTGCTATAAATGTACTAAAACAGCAGACTTTATCAGAATGTGCGAGGGTTTAATTCATAAGAAATCGAGTCTGTCCTCTACGCAGATATTAAGTTTTTCATTTTTCGCATTATCTTAAAGTTACGGAGTTAGAATTCACGGTGGTTATTCCAGCCTGGATATGAAGGTATAAGGTATATACTTTTCTAAATTATCATAATGCTACCCTGGAGCGTTAGAGTGTGCAGGGTACGACGGAAGCTCGTGAGTTCCGAAACGCGGAAGTACGGAAGTGTGCCAAGTTTTACATCAGAAAGTAGATATGTATGTACTGTACTTATATATCTATATCTATATATATTACGGAAACGAAACGAAACGAAACGGAACGAAAGAATAAGGCAAAGAGGAGGAGGAGTGCCGGGTCTAGGCGACGAGATGAGAAAAGAATAAGTACGAAAAGGAGCAAAAAACAAAAAAAATCAACAAAAAAATAAGAAGAAAGAAGAAAATGAAAAGAAATAGCAAACGGAAAATAGATGTAAAAACGAAATGGAGAAAAATGGAACCAGTATCACTACAACTCAGCGAGCTCTACTCCCGCCTCAGCGCACTCGCTGAATCTCGGAAAATTTCCGGGACTGGTGCTAGGTACATACATATAACATTATAACACTTCGATAAATTTCTTCTCTCAGTATATATGCGCAAGTAGGTATAATATACCTAGCTGAATTCTGAACGAAACATTATTGCATTTTCTTTTCTCTCTCTCTCTCTCTCTCTCTCCTATTCAGAAAATACTCAAAAATCTACCTAAGACTTCGACACGCGGCGACAGCGATTTATTAGATTTCAAACTCGCGTTGAGCATGAATCGCGTGCGATCAGCTGTTGCACGCACCGAATCCTAGCAATTTGCCTGATCTCGTGGTCCGGAAGCCAATAACTCAGGCGTGTCTCCTCGTGACGTTATTCGCTTATTGGATACCTATCTTTGGATTTCGAGGGTGCAGGATTTTTTCCGATGTTGGAAAAAAAAGAATACTTTTAGGTACATCTTTTTAAAAAATAATTATATTTTTTTATACATACCTACTATATATATATATATATTTTTTTTGTCGAAATGCATTCATCGTTGTTGTTAAATTGATATAATTAAACGAACACCCGTTGCATCGACGCGATGTATAGGTATAGGTACATGTAGTAGACACCTACTACACCTGTACGATTCTCCTAGTTTCTGCCCTGAGGGCGATCGTAATCGACCTTGGTGATCGCGAGTTTTAAAAGTGTAGAAAAAATGAGGCGTTGCCGGAAATGTGAAAGATAGAATCCTAAATCGTGACATAGAGAGAAAATGAAAAAAAATACGAAATACCAAATACCAAATACCAAGATAACAAAAGTCGACGGAATCCATTATCTATAGGATTTTTGTATCATAACTGTATTAAAAGTGAGATAAACGAATTAGAATTTTGGTTTAAGAGGAATTCGATTCGACTATACATTACAGAAGAGAGAATTTTTCGTCATATAATTATTTCGTTGAATGTGCAATTGCGGCCCTGTAGTGCAGCGATTGAAATTTTTTGCAATTTTTATATCGCGTATAGAACGTTTTATTATACAACCCGCGAAATAGTATATAATCTTATATGTGTATATATATATATATATATATATAGGTATGTATATAACGGAAATGAAAAAAGGGTAGAATTGTAACGCTATAGAAAAATAAAAAATAAAAAAAACATAAACGAATAAAATTTGAAAAGTAAATCGGCGATTCTTATGTGTAGGTGAGAAGCGGAGGTGGAGGGAATTGCAGCAACGTGGCAAATTCGTAAACGAGTTTCCATATACGCGAGAACGATACGCGGTGTGGAATATTATACAGGAAATTGGAGGGGTTTTGAATCCAGGGCATCCGCACAAACCAGAAACCATGAAAGGATACGACCGAAACGAGAAACGAAAATGTAAAGGAGAGGAAAATAAAATAAAATGGGGAAAAAGAATAGAAATTTAAATGGAAAAACTGTGCGACAATAATCGATCGAATTTCATTCTACCCTTTAAATCTTTTCTGAAATTTTTTCTGGACAATCGGGAGAAATTCCGATTTTGTCATTCTTCTGCATTTTTTTTTTTTTTAACATTATAGCCGACGATGACGTAATCCTCGAGTCGCCCTCATAGGCGCCACGCATCACAAATCGAGCGTTGCGAGCCACACGCAGTGTACATATTATACTAGTGGTAACAAAAAAAAATTGAAAAATAAAAAAAAGAACACGCGACCGAAATTCTTTCCACACTATATACGAAACTTATGAATTATGAATACGGTTCCAGAAACACTTCCTTACAGAGCTGACTTGATCAAAAATAGCGTCTGTCTATCTATCTCTACCGCACGGTTTACTCTACACTCACTCACTCACTTCTTCTTCTTCTTCTTCTTCTTTTGCCAGTTCTTTCAGCTCTCCATATCACATTCATTATAATCGCCTTTGAATACTCTTTACTTTTCACCCGGAGGTTGAAAAAGGAGAAAAAAAAACCATAATTTCCACGGAAGACTCGGAATTAGCGAATAATCGCAAATATAAATTGCACAGATAATATAGGGGAGACCGAGGCAGAGTGGAGAACCTCAGCTGAAAATTGATGAATTGTTCTTTTTTTTTTTGGAAATTATTATATCTTTTTCACATAGTACGAAACATTCATCTTCAAGTAAAACCTAAGATTTCATTGAAAAAATATGAATAATAATAATTAATAGATGATTTGAAGAGGGTTTGTAAGTTAAGGTTACAGGGAGATATGTAAGTCGGCAAACTTTCACGGCTTATATTTCTTATCAAGGTTTGTTATGGGATAAACTAAACTATCTGGGGTGTGCTCAGCAGTAACAGCGATCTCAAAACATCTTTTACCCATAAATCCCTAAAGAGTGACGTATGGAGAGAGAATAGGATAGAATCAGGGGTGTATGTGTATACATGTGGGAGATGGTATCTCTCCCTTTACTACACCACTCGGTAATAAGGTTATGGTTTAGCCCCGCAGGTCTTCGCGGCATAGCAGTGAACAAGATCATAAGTGAATTCTTTTCTTGTCAGAATCTGGCGCCTAAGGTATGTAAGGTATGAATTCGCAAGCAGCTGATGGGTATGGTAAAAGGAAGTTTAACGAGGCGTGAAAGAACGCAAATTACATACTCAATACAGTGCGACCTCTCAATAAGCACGCCCGCAATAAGAACGCTTCCCCAACTTCTCGCTCGACCACTACCCCCACTCCGAGCTCGAATTGCACTTGGGTGCGAATGAGAGAGAGAGACAGAGAGAGTGAGTCACTGAAGAGCGCACGCATGGTGGGGGTACTCGAATTCTTGCAAAACCTCTTCCCCTTGGGGGCTTTTCGTTCTTATTGGGAGGTCGGACTGTACCTCTATGTATAAAGATGAATTCAATCTCTTGTAGGTATGTTGATAAAAATAAATAGAAAAATGAAAAAATGAAAAAATAAGTGAATAAATGGGGGATCTTGCGATCGCAATTCTCTTTAGATGGACCGGGTTGAAGTTTGGAATTTTTAAAGTCTTGAACTGCGGAAATTTCGATTTTGAATATTGGCGATTCACAGTTTGAAAAAAAAAAAAAGGGTATTTCCCCAAAGTCTGAATAGCCGATTTGAAAAACATCCAAACGTTGAATAGCGAAGAATCAAAATTTCAGAAAGCTAGAGATCCGAAAGGCCGAAACTCCGAAACACGAAATTGACGCATATATTGATCATATCGAAACGAGTTCGTGGTCGAATCAATAATCTTGAGATGCGCTTTTTGAAAGAAAGAAAAAAAGCTTCAAAAAATCTGAAAAATTTATTTACGACACCGTAAGTTATCGATTGAAATAGATAAAATAGGTTTCCGTAAAGAGGGTCCCGATTAAAATGATCTATTTCTTGCATTTCGTGCATTCCGACGTTTTCGGAATTTTAATGTTCTGAACTTGAACGGTTCCTGAAAATGCGGAACTCCCACCATTCGGAACTTTACAAAATTTGCAACTTCAATCCAGCTTCTCTTTAGGATATAATACACGTAGGTATTATGTTTGAGGAGCCGTCTCGTCTCTCGTTGATTTATTTCGACGTTGATGATCGTGGTCCAGTAGCCGTTGCCGCCGTCTCGACGCTCTCTTGGGTCCTTGTATTCTTCTTTCTCTTTCTCTCTTTCTCTCTCTCTCGCTTTTTCTCCCTCTCTCTCTCTCGCGCCCTGGTTCTCTAAAAAGCGAAAAGGAGATCGAAAGCGAGAAAGAGAGACGCGATGGTATAGAGGATGACTCAACGAGTGTCTGGGCGCGAGGCGCCGGGTGTCGCGTCGATGCGTGGCAGCTTGTACGGCGTCTACCTACGCCTGCACAGTAGTGCGTTAATACGGCGGCCTTTAACTGGGCATTTAATGAATCGGGAGTAGGGGGAGTCTAGTGATTCAAAATATTAATAATAACTACCTACGGTATTGAAATACACGACGATTTTCACACGTTGATTAATTGAAGAAGAAAAAAAAAAATACAATATATAGAAAAAGAGGATAACGAAATAAAAAAATGTAAAAAAAAAAAAAAAGGCAGTATAATATGACGTATTTTTCAATTCATTCACGTACATATATCCAAGTATATGTGTGTGTGTGTGTATGTGTAAACGTCTCGCGTGTTAAACCTAAATGAGATTCGGAGAGCCCGATAGCCTCGTGCGAGTATAAGGCTAAACGAGCCACATGGTTGGTTTCGCTCCCCTGCTGCAGGTCGCCGTTGCCTGCATAGGTGGCCTTCTAGTTTGCCCTATACATGCACCTATATGTCAATTTCAAATACATATATGTATATACTTGTATGTGCTATACCTATGTGGTTAGGTAGTACATGCACAGTTTAGGTTAAGTAATATACTACGCATGTGTATATGAAGTGATTCATCCGAGGCCATGACATAGGAGTTAGATATCTATATAGGTATATACGTATGCATATAGGTATACCTAGTATATCTATGAAGCTAAGACCCCTGCAGAAGTCGTATATATAATTCCGGTAAAACGACGATAAAATTTCACCCCTTGTCGAAAGACTTTTCATTTTCATTTACAAATTACTTCAATATTTTCAATTTTTTTCAACATTTTTATTTTATTTTTTTTCCTATTTTTTTTCTTTTTCACAATATTAAGCGACCCTCGGCTCTAAAATATACGTATCTAATATGAGTTCGAATTAACACTAGAATTATTACATTGCATGGGCGGAGGAACGGTAAGTCTCACAGAAGCGCTAATTTCATTCAAGGTCGCAAGTCTCTCAGTTATATCGTGAATAATATATGCAACGATGTGTTACGCAATACAGTACATATTAGGAAAAATGACATTTCCTTTTTTTTTTTTTCTATTCACTTATAATGCCCATTTTTTGAATTTGAATTAGGTTCATTATTTTGTTTTATTTTTGTCTAATTATTGAAAAAAATCTATCGATATTTTCATTAATATTAACGAGAGCAAAATCGAAAACGTGAGTTCTGAGCACTGAGACATAAGAATTGAAACGAGAGGTGCGACGAGGTGAACGTGTATGGTAAGAAAAAAAAGAATAATTTCGAAATATGAATGGAATAAAAGATTGACCAGAGATCATATGTATGAAAGCATATATTCAATTGAAATGCATAGAGGAAAAAATAAAGAAGTATTGATAGGAACCAGACCGGAAATGCGGTTTATTTGAAAGAGAAAGAAAATAAATATGAAGAAAATTGCAGTTATTGTAAGATTGCGTGAAATTTTGAGGGTCTTGTCATATTACTAGTTAAAAAAAATTAACGAGTTTACGATAATTTTGTGGAAAAAAAAAAGAAATTATTCGCATAGGTAAATAAAAAATGTGAATTTTGTTGTTTTTTTTTTTTTACTTTTGTGTGTGTCTATGCTTCCCCGCTGGCGCAATAAGAAAATTCATTGTTAACTCGGTCGTTCTTGTTAAACGAAATTTTCCTACGGGCGGAAATTCGATCTTGGCCACCGCCCCGAGACGATTATCTCATCCTAGTCGTCTACAGCACGGATACAGCAGCAGTAGAAATTCTCAGATGCATTTAACCGCGGGAGCCACAAGAGTTATTTTACGACGGTATAATATTGCGCATGTGAGACTTGCGTGTTGAAAAATTTTCTCAATATACATATATGCTGTGAGATTTGGGAATGAGAGCAAAAATGAAGTAAATAGTCACGAAAGATATCGGGCAAATCTTGTTCTGATAATTTTCAATCGAAACACACACAGGTGTATATAGGTAGGTACACTATAAATCCTCGTATAAGAAACTTGTTTATCGATCAGGCTCGTGATTGCGGGTTTCCTTTTAAAAATTTCAAGAGCTTTCTTGGTTTAATTTTTCATTCAATTAAGCAACGCGATAGCTGTTCCTCCGTTCTACGTGATTTATCCACGTATGGTATAAGAAAGCCGTAAGTTTCTTCGAAACGAGATTAGATATATCGTTGGGTTAGAATGAAATACGTTCAGAACTCATCGTGGAGCTAACTGGTATTTATTGCCAAGGTTTCTTGATTTCGGTGCAAAATCTAGTCGCTTATGTTAGAACCTCGCGGTGGATATCATTGAGGCAATTATTCAATTCCCTTATCGTGAAAAAAAAAATTGATATAATAAAACCTTTGTCTGCTGATGTCCGAGCTATATGTCAATTTTATTGAACTTTCAGATTTCGTTTTAATCGAGATTAATCACCGCGTTTCAAAGTCAAAATAACATCGATAAATTAGTAGAAAAATAATTGGTCATCGATGGAAATTTTTCACAGTTTCCTATTTCATCTTTTCGAATTGTCCACTTATGTATGTAAATGAACGAAAATTTAACACCTACGTGAGGATCGATAGTTCAAAAAAATAAAAAAGACAAATAAAAGGTCAAATGAGAAGAGTCGCTCAACAACGTATGAACACGTGGCGATGTTGGGGTTTGACGTACGACAGACGACGAGAAAAGAGACGGGAGACAGATGACTGGTATACCTATAAGGAGTGAAGCGATCTGCAGCGAGTTGCATGATCGAGCATCAAAATAATATTATTTTCGCGTAGGTACAGGCGAGACAGATGGGTTTTTTTTTTTTTCCATCATTCTCATTCATTTTTAAGATGAATTAAGAAATCAGAAAGAAGAAGAAAAAAACAACAATTATTGAAAGGGGGAAAAAAAATAAACGAAAGCAAACTCACCACGCTATCGTCGGCGTATAATGAGGCATGAGGAGCTCCTGCGGCAAACGTAATCACTTGTAACGTGATCGCAACGATCAGTTCAACGTAGAAATACATTTTCATTCGAAATTCGATTAGCTTTCACGTACGATGAAGAAAATTTCAACTAGTAAGTATATATATATATATATATATATGTGTATATAATATGTACGATTAATTATCACTTTTTTTTTTATTTTATTTTATTTTTATGTTTCTTATCCTATTATTTATTTACCTAGATATTTATTTATCAATTTATCAAATTCACTGCGTTGAATTTTTAACAAAAATTAATTAATTAATTAATTAATCAATTTAAAATACCGTCGTCAGTGCAATGGGGGTAATATCTTTATACATATGTGAATTTTAATTTTAATTTTTTTTTTTTCGCGGATTATTATTATTATTCAACGTGGAATTGAATGATAATTTAAAAAAAGAAAAAAATTTATTTAAAAAAAAAAAAAAAAAAAAAACTGACCCGGCGAGAGTGAAAAAAATAAAAAAAAATAACAGAATCAACTGAAGGAACTTATAATTCACACTGTAATATATATTTAACGTTATGCATAGAATCACGTATAGACTAATGAACCACTAGCCACTGTCTAACGACTAGTCGTCACCTCGCCGTAGATGTTAGCACTGAACAACGCTTCACGATTCCTGTGGTTGTGGCGTGTTCTTTCCCACTGCAACAGAAAATCATTTTATGTTCTTCTTTAACCTCTAATGATATCGATGTACGTATATGCATATACTATATACATATTACACACGTATCCCGGAAACTTTATTTCACGATTCATCCGCTATCCCTACCCCTGCCCTTACCCCTTCGGCTATCTCTACTCTCTTCGTAATCAGCTGCAGCCGAGGCTGCAGCTATCACGCTCGAATTCGTCATTTCGTCATTCCCTTTATCCCGAATCATCAAACGCGTGAATAGAGATAATAATATTAACCTTTTTTTCCTCAAGTCATTCAATTTTATTTCCTTTCTTTCATTATAGGCAGGGTGATTTTATGTCGTGAAAAAAGGGGGTAGATGAATATAATTATTATTTCCGAAGATATGGAACGATAATAATTTTCATTCCTATTCCCTTCCCTCCGGAAACGTGTGTTACATAGGTATAGGTACGTGTATATATATGTGTTTATATATTATATGGGAAATTTTTGCGCGAGCGTCCGGAGCAGAGTCATACATTGGTCGAGATATGTATATAATATGTAATTCGCAATTGACGCAGCGAAGAAATGACCGCAAAAAAGAAAAAAGAAAATAACAAGACAATATCAGAATCGTCTCGAATTGAAAAAAAAAAAACTACTTCGAAATGAAGTGAAATGAGGAAAACCCAGCAGAAGTAAAATCTGGAACACGGTATTCCACGATTCGTTTGGAAATCACCCGACATATGATACATATATTTATTGGTATTATTGTTATTCTATTATACCTCGAATGAAATGACGATTCCATAGATTTGGGATAAATGTACATACTGTAATGCGTAAATAAATAAAATCAGATTTTTCACAATATAATATCTTGTTATCATTAATAACCAATGGGCTCAGAGCTCTACAGTGCATATGTAACGCCATACCCTCTATTTCTTCGATTTATACACGTATCTACTTGCGGTAATTCATTCGTTCGTTCATTCATTCGTTCATTCATTCATTCATTCATTCATTCAGTGGTGAAACTTACAACTGACCGGCTCGATCGCACAGACAAATATTAACCTTTGCTCTATTTTTTTCCCCGAGTACATTATACATATATACACCGTAATTATTCAACCGGGTGAAAAATCTGCGCATTTTCCCCCGGGAATACATATAGGTAGGTATAATGAGTATACATACATGGGGCATTTTTGCGGAAGGTGTAATTAAGGAGTTGGAAAAAATATACGTTTCAATTTTCTTCTTTTTTTTTTCTTTTTTGTTTTACCACCTCTTAAGAAGTTGATTTATTTTTGACGTGTATACGTGTGTACAATCTTTAAAATGAAAATAAAGCCACGTAAAAAGAAATATTTGATAATATTCAAATTATTCTTTATGCAGGGTCAGTATTCAGTATTCGTGAGAAATCTCTTGAAGGGGTTAATCCTTGTCAAAATTGGGATCGAAAGTTCCTAAGCCATATTTCCGAGAAATGATCTTTATCCCTTGGAGCCATAACACATTTTTTTTAAACTTCTTTCACCAAATAAGAAACTTTCACTGAAAAATCTCTCTAATATTGAAAAAAGAAGATCGAATTCTGAATCACCTTGCATATACATATATATATTCATAACACAGTCATTGAGGTTTTCGCGGTGATTTTCTGAATAAGACTTGGAGGCTTCCAGGATGGGGCAAGATTTAGATTAGATTTGAAATTTTTCCGTTTCCTTATAGGTGTATATATAATTTTCCTGGAATTATGCGATACTTCACAAATGCGAAAAAATAAGGAAAAAAAAGTGTTCATTTCATACACACACTATATGTTAGATATTATGGCTCACATCTTGTTTTCAGTGCGTCCAGTTCGCTATCGTATATCAATTTTCTTGGAAATTCATTGGATTACTGAACCAGACCTATATATAGTGTCACATCCGGCATGGTCTAAAAAGTTTCGAATTTATGCAAAAAAAAAAGAAAAAATAGCGATGAACAATTGCGACAAAAAATCGATAACGATTAACGCTATGAAAATCGCGATTATTTCGGATTATTTTTGCTAGCAAAAAAAAAAAAAAAAAAACTGCACATAGGATATGGGAATTTTTTTTTTTCCCCCCACTCCATATTGTCAGAAATCTTTTTTTATTCTGACGATCTTTTCCTGAACCTTTCAACGAAACTCGAAAATTTTGAGAATCAATGGCAGTTCAATTCGGCATGGAACGCCCCATATACATATTATCGCATACTTTGGAAAAATAAATTGTTCAAATTTGGACGAGGGTTGAAAAAGCGCGTACCCATACCTAACGAGGCGTAATGAATTAAGAGTAATGTACAAAATTTGTCAAAGCATGCTCGAAGAATAGTAATTGTTAATTTTATATCAAATTTTCATTTGATATACAATCAAGCCTACATACTGCGATTATTTTCTCATTATATTCAACTTTGAGTTAATAAATAATTTGATGAAAAAAAAAGAAGAAGAAGAAGAAGGAGAAGAAGAAGAAGATAAAGACTAGTAATTTTCTTCGCGAAAATTTCCGCTAATAAATTATTATAACAATGGCCTTGGTTCGCGCTTCGTAAATCTCTGACGAAGATAAGAAATAAAAAAGAAGAAATAAAAAATGAATCGAGAAAAAGAATAAGAAGAAGGAGGGAGATCGAGCGTCGAATCTCACGTCAAGGCGGTTAGATTAGTGTGAAACTCGAGCCTCCCCCGCGCGATTATAGAAGTTATAGTACTTAGGAATCCTCGTTAAGCACACGCGCGTTGTCTCAACAAACGTATCAGTGAACGTGCAGCCGCGTCTTATCCTTATGCAAACGGGGAACCGATGCGATCTACTATTATTGATAGTCTACACTCGTCCCGAGTTCCGCGTCTCGATTCCCCAAGGTGAGGTGCAGCATAATCTTCGATACATACATATATATATGTATTTCTTTAGGGAGTTCAAAAATCGATGATAAAACATCGGAACTAAATTCAAAAGCCACGATTCTGTGGCCTTATATCCTCAATCCTGTAATAACTCTCACCATACCAGAGCCCGTACTACTCAAATACTCAATAGGTCTACTAATTAAATACCAACGGCTCGCGGGGTACAGCGAGGAATGTTCAATCACTGCTAAAACTTCGCCTGTTTGTTTCGTCCGGTATTATATTAGAGGAGAAGAAAAAAGAAACGAGAAAGAGAGAGAGAGAGAGAGACAAAGAGCCACTAGGATAGAGTAGTGTATAAAAGAGTATATTTATTATCGATTCATCGATATGCAATTAATAAAAATATATCGTAATTTTCTTAACGTAGATACATACGTACCTGCATACCGCTGTGTTATTACGATTCCTGACCCACTGCGGTAGTAACGAATACATTCGCCTCTCTATACGCGCAGCTTTTGTTCTCTATATTTATTATAATCATCCGTGATAATATGAGCTACTTGTTAATGTCAGTACAATATTTACAGTCAAGAAATCATTGACGTTCATTTTAGTTTTATGTTTATTAATAAGTATAGTATGTAGTTTAAGAAAAATATCTACATTTTTCGTCTGCGTTTAACTACGCTTGATAATAATTGCATCTTTATATCCGTCCGTATTCATCTCCGGGGAGCATTGACTCTCCTCCCGCACAACTCCGATATAATATGTATGTATGTATGTGTGTATGTATAGTGTATACGCGTATTACGGGGTATCTATCAAACTCGGATAATTTTAAGCCGTTACTCGATTAAGGACGCTTCTGTTGTCCCACGTGCGTAGCTTTACAATCTATACCATGTATCCCTGCAGCGGCTAAAGGTATAACGCATACAGCCTCGATTTACTCAACGAACTCTATAACCGTTCGGTAAAAAGATACAGAAAGATACAGAAAGATACAGAAAGAGAGAGAGAGAGGCATTTAAAAGTGCTACTAGTACCAACGTCGAGTTTATGCTGAATATAATACTTCACGTCGCGTCGCGTCAGGTCACGTTACGTTACGTTACGTTACGTTACGTTACACAATTTCATCAACCGCGTAGAGTCGAGTATACGGACGAGCGGAGGTATAGGTATCTGAACTTCACGCTTTATACCAAATGTAAGCCTCACGCTGTAGTGAATCAACTATTCGAAAGTGAGGATATACCTGCGTATCCTAAATCAATCATGAAACGTTTTCATTGACAATATAACATAAGGACGACGAGAAACTCCGTCAGTATCTCCCAAAATTACACTCGGCAACGAGGCGCACTGTTACTCGTTGAATGCTTCTAGCTGTCATTCGGTTAGCAGATGTCATATATATTATAACGCTCAGCTGGCGCTCTCGATACAGGCACTTCTTCAATTAGATTTTCGTGTTTATTAATATCTCGATCTTACAATTATTCATACTTCTATAAGTATAAATGAATATCGCGTTGTTTATCTCCTCATTTCCTCTCCAATTTTTACGAATTACTAATAAATTGCGAACTATAAATTTCTCGTTTATATACCCCGCGTGTTTCTTTTATTGTTTTATTCTTATCGATATTATTTTTCGTTATCTGATTCTACAACATTATTGTATGATGATGAATTGTATAATATAATATGTTGGATGAATTAAGCACGTCCGGAAGCCCCGTGCGTTCGGAACGCCGCGTGCCGAGCGACTGCCGTTTGTCTCTTCCCTTTCTCCAATCCTCGAACTCGTAAAGGCTCTCGAGTCTCGGCGGCGTCTCTCTCTCTCGTACTTACAGCTTATTCTATCATCTAGCCGGGTGAATCAAACGAACCACCAGGCACCAACACACACGGAACAGCGCCGAAATACATTTTTGGGGTTGCCCGTTGCCGTATAACATAAGAGATATAGAGGCTCTCGAGAGTATAAGGCAGGTCTTTACTGACTCTGACATCGGTCTCGGAGCTTTGAGCTTTAACTCACATTCCATTATACGTACCTACTTATACGAAGAAATTTTCTCGATGTATACCACGTATTTGTAAAGGGTTTAGATACCAGCGTCTATAAGATTACGGGACCTAAGACAACGAGGGAGTGTCAATCCACACTGAATTTTAATATAACTTTTTTTCTGTATGGTAGCTATAAAGAGACGAACAGCGTTATTTCATTTATTAATTTTCTTCACCGATGACCCGTTGATCCCAATATTTCGGTTGAAAGGTTGTTATCGCACGATAAACGCTTTCGAAATCGTATTATTATGCTACGTCTAAGAATAATTATTATTTAACAAGCGAATTTTATGATTTATAATAACGTTAATGAATCGATGTTGAGTATTGCGAATAAACGGTATTTTTACCTTCTAATTAGTGATACGTGTTTATTTATACCCTCCAACCCAACCATTATGGGAAATAACGAAGCTGGCACCCTTATACTCTGCGGTCTGTGTATATATCCCGCACGTACCTACCCATATATGTACTATACGTATATAACGATATTTTATTACACCGAGACAATCGGAGGCAGTGAGATGTATTGACAAAATAGTACAGCCGCATTGAGGGGGCTTTGGGTACTCTCGTTAATCAATACGCGCAAGAATGATTGACCGAGAGAGCCGGAGGCTTATCCTTGACGATATTGCATACACCTACATACCTATATAATATGATTAAATATTATTATTATTTTTTTTTATATAAAAAAAATTGTTTTGATATAATAACTCACGTAGGGTAAAAAAAAACGAACGATATTATATTATACATACTGTGTGAAACGAATGTGATAGCAATATAATAATAATAATGAAAGAAAACGAAGATAGGATAGAGGTCAGAGGATAAATTAAACGAGGCTATAATATAGACACTTTTAGATAGATTATGGAGTTGATGATATTATATGCAAAAAATTAAAATTTATGCGTACAGAGTAACTAAACGATAATTCTGTACGCAGACAATCGCGCATGTCCTACTTGTTACGCAATGTTACGTGTGTATGAAAGAGATCTATTACTTCCTCGAATAGAGAGATTTTTTGACGAAACTTATAGATAAAAGAGAAAAATGAAAATGAAAGATTTAATGAAAACGTGTTTTAAATTTGATTAGGTATTCGTATTCGCAATAAACCGCGTCCCAACCCGTTGTATTTATTCTCATCGAGTGATCGAATACAGTTCCGAATAAACAATTGCCATTCTATAATTGATGACCTGCGTGAATCCGCAATTCCTAGTAGGTGGAGAAGTTCGTGTATACAGTTATAGTCCGAAGGAATAGCCTGCAGGGTAAAAGGATCAGAAATTGGTTTTCGTGCGAGGGAGTTATTCGGGTATAAATCAATCGGGAAAAGAAATAGAATTAAAGATACACGCAGGTATACGCGTGCGGTAATCGCTCGAGTTCATTTTCCCAGTTTCTGTATACGGAGAACCGATTTCCACCCATCGCCTTTGTTCGAAATAAACCGGCATATGTATAATGCGAAGAGAGCTGCGATCTTTCGCGAAGCTTATCCTCATGCCGCATTTCCATAAGAATTTAGAACAATGTATAAATAAATTTCGGCAAAGTGCAGCGGGATGAAA
Source organism: Tenthredo livida (assembly GCA_963992785.1). NCBI lineage: Eukaryota > Metazoa > Arthropoda > Insecta > Hymenoptera > Tenthredinidae > Tenthredo > Tenthredo livida. Next base: position 12,652,527 of record OZ023073.1, read on the forward strand.
TTTTATTCAAAGAAACTAAACGCGACGAGGTGTGTTCATACTTTACTGACGCGGTTAGCTAGTTGCTATAACATACGCATGCATATGGAAGAGGCGCGGCTGGCGCTATTGAAACACTACGACAATGGTCGATAAGCTGTGCATGGTGCATTGACCAGCCGTTTCCCTCCGCGATAAGAACCTTTCGCTTCGCCTCCGATACTAAACGACAGACTCATCCTGCTCTGGACCGGCGAGTGTGGGCGGCAGCCGGACATGCAGCGCCGTTTCTTTTACTACAAACGTTTATACCTACGTAATATATACGTATAACTTCTCAATAATTTTCTTACTCGACCTATTAGATTAGTGTTCGGTAAAAGTGTAAGAAAAAGAATCGGGAATTCCACAAAAGTGAGAAGTACCTACATAGGTATGAGTATAAATGAGGGACTCGGTTTTCTATTTTTTTTAAGTTTGAAATTTTTATTTCTATTTTTTCCACGCTATAATAAGATAATAAACGACGCATAAAACGTTTATTAAAAGATATGAGCAATATTCAACGGAAGAGGTTTATACACTTGTTTCGATTTATTTATTTTTTCCCTATCTCGACTGATCGCGATGCTGTTACAGCTTATGCGCGTGATAAAAAAAAGGAAGAGAAAATAACAAAATATTGAGAGAAATGCGACAAGTTGAACGGACGTTTGCATACATTACATATATATATATATATATATGTATATATTTTATATTTATGCATATATATACACGTATGCATCGTGACATAGACATACGGTGAATATCAAATGATTCAGAGACAGTCGCGACGCACCGGAAGCTACTGATTGTTTCGAGGGGTGGTGACCGCAATTACGTTCAACCTAGGGTCAACTGCCTTTTTCTCAATTAACTTTAATTAAAAGTACCAATTCACGATCGCTGGAATACACACATAACGCGATCTGTTACTGCATACATATCGAGTCTGTAAGTTTTTCTAATTGAAATTAAAACCTTTTTAATAATCGCGTTCATTGTCTCAAATCGATGATAATATAGTTGTTTTACACCCTCGTTGGATACGAAGAAGATAATTAAACAGCGACAACAACAACAAAGAAGAGTTGCTGTTCCCTTTTTTATCGATCGTACCTGCAGTCTCTTATCGACAAACAGGAACCTATATTATCAGCCGAAAAAAAAACCGCGCGGTATTCAACTTCCGGAAAGTCTTATACCGCGCCGCTACCTGTCGATATACTGATTTGAATTTTTCATCGGAGAAAAGGGAATACGAATATATTATGCATATTGGCCTCGAAGCGAGTATAGATTCATTTTTTATTTCGTATTTCTTGCTTTTCTTTCCCTCGCCTTCTTCACTCGAAAATAAATAATCGGTCAATCGCCTGATGTATGTGTGTACGTGTGTGTGCGCTGGAATTAGCGGGATGATACATCGAACAACTTTTATGTACCAAGTCAAGGCTTTCCACGCGGAGTTCTTACAGCCCAAAGTGATATTGGCAAATCGCGTTTCATTCCAGACTATATTAACGGAGAGAAGAAGCTCGCCGTTTAATATATATACTCTCGGACAAAGAAAACCTGATTTTCGCACACCTGTTACGGGAATCGTGTACAGAGATAAAGATTGTTCAGCACTTGGTCCAAAGGTGAAACGTGATTCGTGAAATCACCTCACCACCTCGCAAGACAATATAATACCTATAAATAAACTACGCGAGAATAAGTTGCAGAGAAATTTACACGCACGTTGAAAATATTTGAAAAAATTCGTTGAATATTTAGCATCTAATATCATATGAAATATGCGGTTCTTCCAATACTCGTTACACGTACATGTGTATCTGTACTAATTATCCCCTCGAACAAGTCAACGATATAATTTATTTTATTTTTTCATAAAATTGCAGGTAAATTAAACACATAACGTCAAACGGATCTTGCAGTGCAGGACGGCTCTAATAGCCTCGTTATCAGATGTTGGTCGGTCGTCAACCTCACTGCACCTATACTTGGCTATATACGTACGGGATTGAATCGTTAGTATGTTAATCTGGTGTACGTGCGATCAAATATTTGATGCTTTTAGAATTTCAATATTATACATCGTATTGCTCAAGGCCGAGATGAACGGTCATTGCCATCGGCGCGAAGGACGATCCTGTTAGGTTTGTGAAATACGCATTAGGTATATATGTATGGTTGAAGAGTCGATATTATTATACATTAAACGCGCGCAGGGTATACCTAGTTAATGTTTTCTCAATCTAGCGGAGAACCGCGTATAAAAAATGTTCGAATAATAAAATTATATCGTATATGAGCTGCTGCATGACAAATCTCTAATCACTAATGATACACTACGTGCTTTTGACCCGAAGCGATTGACCATGAAGGGAACAAGTATCGGGTAATGGCACAGCTACTGCAATCATCGAGGATAAGAAATGACACATAATAAAAACATTTATGTATTGTGTGAAATCTACTACTTGTGAACAGAAATCGTTGCATTGAGGGAAACCGAAATGCACACGCTGCAGTTAAAAAACTTGATATCAGATAAATCCGTGGTATTTTCGGCTCTTTGACCATATATATTATATACATCGTCATTCGTCGACGGGCCAGGTAATGTATGGCCCTCAACGATACTCTTTCAATAAATCAATGTGTATGTAGGTACATAGCCTCGTAATTATGTAACAAAGTCAAATATTTTTTCCAAATCTAGTCGTCGTTAGATCGAGTTAACAAGGCGATAAGCTGCTGGCTGTTTTCGTAATTAGTATGCGCTGTTATTTAGACTTTGAGTTTGTGCTCATATAGTCGGAGGTTTTTCACTTCCTTTTTCTGCTCGCTTTAGGGTGCAAAGTATTCTGCCTTGTGCCTTGTCTTGCCTTTTGATATTCCACGTAGTTTTTGTATCGTTGATCGGTTGCTCATTTCACTTCTACCTCAAGTTTAGAAATTTATTTCTTTGAAGCTATACTCAATACTCATCATGGCGTTATGACATGTTCATCGTCATTTTTTTTTTTTTTTTTTTTTTTGTTTTTTGCAGATACTCAAACTTCTTTTCAAAATTCTTTCCGTAATAATTCACCTGCATATTATTTGACCTTAACCGTGCAAATTTGTCCGAATAATTTCAAGGAGGACTAGTTAGCCAAATTTAAAAGAAAGAGAAAAAAAAAATTCTACAATTTTATACAGTAGAATTTTATTCCCTTGTTCCCTTGCGGCTACTCACTTGGGTAAATCGTTTCTGAGAAAAGGGTATGAGCCAGTTATGATTTATGTATCGAATATAACTGTTCCGATTTTTCTCTACCATACATAGGTATGTACCTATATACCGTATAGATTTTACCGAAATTATTTACCTTTCCGAAACCAAATATAGGGTTCATCAAACCCACCTGTATTGGAAAATATTTCTATCCCTACTTTATACCGGGTATACCAGCGTAGTGGGAATACATAGCTGCGAATTCGTAGTTTCCTCTATAACCGTTTCTCTATAAAATTCCATAAACTCCAGACGTCCAGACCTTAGATCCAACGACAACTTTTTCTGTATGAAACATAAGGGAGATCGGGGATTTTGCGAAAAGTGCGCTATACACCGGCTAGACTTATTGGGGAATGATATTATTGCGGAAAAATTGAAAATGCGAAAAAATGAAGCGAGGAAGTCAGTCCCTCGGAAAAGGTCATAAATCGAGAGATTCACGCCTCTTATAATACGTGTAGACGTAGTACGTAAGTACGATACAGCGTGGTTCTTGCCCGTAGAAACCAACAGTACCGCCAGGCAGCTCTCCGCGTTCGCACCTCCGGTTCTTTACTCGGAATATCCCTCTGTTCGATCCTATAAACTCCCACTCTTCGCAGTCAGTTGGATACATAAGCCAAATGAAACCATAAAATTTCTTTATCTCCATTCGAGTCATCGGCCTATCTTCTGATCGCAAAATCTCTTCGTCCCTTCCGTCACGTATCACACCGAACACATACATACATACATCGCACACATCCGTCCGTCTATTTTTTATTTATTTTCATTTCTTTATCCTCCTCTGACTCGTCACTGCAGCGACAAGGGATGGTTTCCGGAAACTGTTATTCACCGAAATTAGTCACATAGTTACACCTCTTTTCTCCCTTTACCTTTCCCTTCACATTTTATTTTTCCCTTTTTTCTTTTGAGAAAGAGAGAACAGGGGGCTGAACAGTGTCGAAGTGTCGTTGGATAAAGCCTTTTTCTGGTATCAACGGGTTGTGTGAAAACTGAGTTTAATTTTGTGAGCTTCGATCGTATATCAAGAATACCAATTCCGCCGAAAATCGGGGCTGATGTTCTTCAACGGAGTGGTAGGTAATCAGGGAACATACGTGTACATATGTAGCGAGACTTCTCGTTTTTTCGTTCAATCATCTTTTGGATCTCTTTTCATCCTACCTATCCTAAAGTAATATTCACTAATCACAAGCTAAATAATGTTAATAGTTTGTGTCAGTATTACTATTTTCTTCCTCCTTTCCTTCTAAGGATAAAAGTTTTGCAATAGCAACGTCTGCGACCGTTTAGCGCTCGTCGCGGTCGGTCCGCGATGTATTGGCTTATTCGGGCCAATATGAACTTCCTGGCCTCGCGCCCTCGCAAAGTCTCCGTTTCCGATCGCTTATCCCTTCGCGTATTACATGATACCTAATAACATATGTAGGTGTACCCACGCGCCCGAATAAGCGAGAAGTTTTATACAAAAATACAAAAAAAATTAATCGAGAGTTTGAGACAGCAGAAATAATTTTTTTTTAAATAATAAAATTTCATTACATTCTTGTAACACTGATGGTATAATAAATGGACTTTGCCAAGCTGAGTAGGTTGTATATATTATTATACGGAACTATTTGAATCGCTTATTCTATGGCTAAGCGCGTCGAACTAGTTTCAATCAGCGGCTAATCCGACTCGTTGCAGGGTCGATAGATTAGAAAACCAAAGAGATCTCTGATCGAGAAAAAGAATTATTAATGATATAGAAAAATTTTCGAACTAATTGATAATCTTAGAGTACGAACTGTGCGGAAATAGTGAATAATTTATTCTTAGACCTAGAGAAAAAAAAATTATATAACAAAAAAAAAGTAATAATAAGGTATCCTATATGAAAAAAGACATTCGTAACAGGTTTTCATTCATCGTTGACTATATCGTTAGAATTTATAAATTATCTACCGCTTGAACTATACGTGTCACAGTTACCTGACCGCGTCCCGATTCCGTGACGTTTTTTTCTTTCTTTTGTTCCTTTTTTTATTCTCGTCATGTTTCGTACTTATCTGAATAGATACTGTGCAGAAATGTGTGCGCGGTGTGTACAAGCAACAAAACATCGTATATGGTGCCACGGTGTCACTGACATTACTTCATCGTAACAATTACGGAATATTAGCATTCCTCAACGCGTTTTGAAATCGTAGCAAACCGTGTCAATTATAATTCATATCTGTGTTGTGGGTGTACAGTTATACATATAATACGTGCGGGAAATAATAATAAATTTATTTCACTTTTGCGAGGAGATAAAGTGACTTTGATTCAAAATTTTTTGATAATTCTAAACTAAAAGCGAAACTTGTATTTCAAACCATATATCAAGGTATTGAGTATTTATTGAAGATAATTATTATTTGCCTGAATTCAACCGCATATTTATCATAAAATAAATAATCATACTCGTAGCCAAAGTAAAAAAAGTAAAAAAGAAACAATTATTTGCATTTGGTTCCATAAGATAATACCTAACGAGTCGGAGCTACGGTCACTGAATCGTTTGTGATGAACCTTTCTACTTGCTGCATGCGTGATTTTCTGTAATTTAGAAAACCATTAGATGTACAAATCGTGACTTTATCCGATCTTTTTTAACTCCGATGAACGATAGGACACGTCCGTTAATATCCTGATCAAAAATTTCTCATTTCACCTTCATTCATCCGCTTTCGAAATCTACGTACTTAATAGTTGTCTTTTCGTTCTTGGATATTGGCACCGCGATAAGAGATAGAAATGATAAAAAGATAAGCAGAATCGCGATGCGCGATACCCGAGGTAGAGACTGCAGCCCATAATGATTAGTTGAAAGAATATTTTTCGCTGTCCGAGTTTCATCGGTCTAAAAGTCTGACGTCGAAAAATAATCGTAGCTAATTGTGGTCAAGAGAACCTTTAAATCTCCATAGTCTTTGGAGTGACGCGATTTATCACAGTTCACTGTGCGGTGCGCGCCTCAGAGCCAGGAAGCAAGTGTCCACAAATGAAGATAATCGCAATTCGCAGCTGGCAGTTAGCTCGCGTCAACGAGCTGATAATATAGAGAAATTTTTAATTCCGACGTAAAACGTACGTGGATTCGTTTTTTGACGAATAATTAAACACTCAGTAATCGCATGCCAAGCGCAATTTGAAATGAGCGTTCTTGACAACGAGGTCGGCCAAAATTATGAGGTACATTATACATTGATAGACGAGAACATAGACGTGAAATGCATTATGTAATGCTGTAAACTCTTTCGCCTGGACGAAGAGAGCTTCGTGTTTGAATTTAACAACAACGGCAAAAGACTCATACATCTCTCACTTTTCTCTTCTCTCGAAACTCTGAAGTCTCTATTTGCATTTCCATCAGCAAGGCGCAGGCGTTATATTCCCGACCCTGTTAGCTTTTTTGGGGACTGTGCTGACCGCAGAAAATGGAACAACGAACATTGGCCTGACGCCGATAACGGGAGCCAATCTACCAGCGGCACCTGGACTGACACCGGAGGTCCTGAGACAGGATGGATCACTTCCGGGGATGCTGTACCCTCGCGAAAGCGAATCTCGTGAGGTAAGATGCGCTGGGAGAAAGAAAAAGTGAAACAGGAGACGGGGGTGGGGTGGGGACTGAACTCGAAAGATTATTTACAGGTCAAATCGCTCGACGGATTGTGGGACTTCCTTGTTTCGCCTTCTGGCGATGCCCTCAAGGGCTACAGAGAAGCTTGGTTCGCCAAAGAATTGGGGAAGGTAAGTTGAAGGCCGGAAGTGAACTCGATAATGTCTTTCGAAGACTTGAGAAATTTGATGGGACACCCGGAGTTTGTCATTCTTGGTCATCTTATCTTGACACTATTACAACAACTGCTGGACTTTGCTCGTAAAGATCAATATTAGGCTATCGGAATTATTCCGCAGTCTCCGATCGCATTCTGTTATCGTGTTGATTCAACGACATGTGGCAAAGCAGCTGAGATAATTTTCCAACTGAATTAATTGTGGCCTTCAATTCAGGTGAGTAAAACGCTGAAAATGCCAGTGCCATCATCATACAACGACATCACGACGTCCAGAGAATTGCGCGATCATGTAGGTGCCGTTTGGTATCAAAGATCGTTCTTTGCGCCAGCTTCATGGGCGGACAAACGCGTCTTCATCCGATTTGGATCGGTGAATTACCTCGCCCAAGTGGTAAGATGCAGTCCTCTGTCATTTTCCATTTCGTAACGCAATTTCGCAAAAATATTTCGCTCCTTCATGCTAACCGATCTCCAATCCACTTCAGTGGCTGAACGGAAACCTCGTTACAAACCATGAAATGGGGCATCTACCCTTCGAGGCGGAATTAACCGGCAGCTTAACCCTCGGTGGAAAGAATTACATCACTGTAGCCGTCGACAATACCTTGCTTCAGACCAGCGTACCCCAGGGTCAAGTCACCGAGATCGTAACAGACGACGGAATGACCCACCAGCAGAGCTACACCTTCGATTTCTTCAACTACGCCGGCATCCACAGGTGAGCTCGATCATCACATGCCAATTCGTGCATAGAGTACCTACATCGTCAGTTTCTCGAAGTAAAATATACCCGTGCGACTATTTCAGACCCGTTCTCCTCCACACAAAGCCCAGGGTCTACGTGGCTGACATATCGGTAAAAACTAGCTTCATTGGAGACGTAGGGTTCGTCAAGTACGCGATAGAAGCCGGAGGTCTTAGTCCAGGCGAAGTGCCGAAATGCATAGTGACACTGGTGGACGCTGAGGGCGTAATTGCAGCGGAAGAATCGTTCCAGGGGATGTCAGGGACGCTTACGGTTCCATCCGTTAAACTTTGGTGGGCTAGAGACATGAGCCCAGACCCTGGGTACCTCTACACATTAGAAGTGAGCCTGTCTGTGTCTACTGAGACGCCTGTAGACCTTTACCGACTACCAATTGGCATACGAACTATCGCCTGGACCAACACCAGCGTACTTCTCAATGACAAACCCGTTTATCTGAGGGGATTCGGAAGACACGAAGACTCGGCCATCAGGGGACGCGGCCTTGATCTTGTCACCGTCACTAGGGACTATGAACTACTTCAATGGGTCGGTGCCAATGCCTACAGAACTAGCCACTACCCCTACAGCGATGAGGTTCTTGATGCGGCTGATAGGTAAGAAATTTCATCGAGAATCTCGCGTTTACAGCATCGGATCCTTTCAGGTTCTTTACATTGTTTGATTCCGACTTCTCTGATCCTTAATTCGTATTATTCTCTCACTACAGACTGGGCTTTCTCATCATCGACGAATGCCCCTCGGTAGACACAGAGAACTTTTCTCCAACCCTTCTGACTCGCCATAAAGAATCACTCTCTGAGCTGATCAGAAGGGACAAAAACAGACCCTCGGTCCTGATGTGGTCCATAGCTAATGAGCCAAGGACCCAATTGAATGCTGCTGAAAATTATTTCCGTCAAGTAGCTCAGCATACGAAAACCCTCGACCCCACGAGGCCCATCACCATCGCAATTGCCCGAGGCGTAAAGGTCATCATCACTATTTTCTCTATTCTAATGTCCACCTGATCGAGCGATCTATGAGACAAATAAATCACTCACTCCTTCAGTTTTCTGTAATTTTGATTTCTGTCTTCACACCGAACAGGAGGACAAAGCGGGTCAATTTTTGGACGTCATTAGCTTCAACCGGTACAATGCGTGGTACAAAAATACTGGTAGATTGGACATGATTGATACCGAAGTAGAGCTTGAGGCAGAAGCGTGGCACCGTAAGCACAACAAGCCTGTTCTGATGTCGGAATACGGAGCAGACACTATGCCCGGTTTACACGAGGTTTTTATCTTAATTGATGCGAATTTCAACAGCTGACGTGTTCATTGATTCATTTTTTTTTTTTACTCTGATCTTTCTTACTTTTTGGATGCTCCGATGAAATATGCATTAATTTATTTCATTCAACAGCTCCCAGCTTACGTATGGAGCGAAGAATATCAGGCACAGTTAATGTCCAAGCATTTTAAGGCGTTCGACCGTTTGAGGAAGCAGGGATTCTTCGTCGGTGAATTTATATGGAATTTTGCTGATTTTAGAACCGCTCAAAGTGAGTATTGAGCGCTGATCTAATATCGAGTTGGGATAATTAATGGAACCAAGAGAGGAGAGTATGAGGAGAAACGATATAATCATTAATTCTTATTCTTCTACCCTTTTTTTTTTTCATGTAGCATATACCAGAGTCGGAGGAAATAAGAAAGGAATATTTACGAGAGACAGGCAGCCAAAAGCAGCGGCATTTCTTGTTAGAAAAAGATATCAATCATTGGCTGCAGAATTGGACAACGTTACAATGCCAAATGACTTGGAAAATTATGTGTCTCCTTACTACATGGAAAATTCAGAACGATCCGAACGGTCGGAACTCTAGTATGATAAAATAAATTTCTGACATATACTTGGTGTCGAGAATATGAAAATACGCAATACGAAGACTGTTTAAAGTTAAAGAACCCTAAAGAAATAAACAAACGAAAATTCATCGACATCCTCATAAATCTTCGTCCAACAATATTATTCGAAATCATAATTCTACGGCAAAAATTAGTTTCTCAATTAATTTAAGGGAGTATATTTCGAGGAAGGGTCTTTTCTTTGTAGCATTATCCGATAACCCTTCATTTTTATTACCAAAAGTATGAACAGGCGAAAGTTGAAATTCCTCAGACACTGCCGCTTAAAGTTTGATTCGATCAACATAAAAGATCCAAAGCTGTTTTGATTTGGAATTTTTTTTTCTCTAATCACCAAGCAAACGAAATGAAATGAATCCTGACTCATATAGCAAATACTTATGTCTATCCAGATTGTTGCTTTTCTGATAATATCAATCAGCGGTGATTAATTCTTGAATAAATAAAATGCTTATTTGAACTTATCTATTCTAACAGAATCACACTTCATTTCTTACTTATCATTATCATTCTTAAATACACTTTGTATCAAAATGAAAATGAAGCTAAATAATTATTGCGTCTTCTCTGCAATTGAGAAAGAGCAGACAAAGAGATTCCTAACATCAAAATGCGTACAAAAAATTGATTACGTTTGTAATTAGGAACAGTATGGGAAAATGTTCTCTGTAAAATCCCACAGAGGTTTATTTCCTGTATACTTAGAGACTAAAATGGCTTAGATTGAATCAGTAGTTAATCCTATATTCGTAAAAACCTGTTTTCAATTGAACAAAAAATTATACAGTAATAAAGACATGTGTTGGAGCCTGAAAACAGCTTTGTAAAAAGTATCGTCGATCCTATGTCCGAAAAATCCCCAAAATAATTACATGAAAGTAAAATAGAAATAAAATTTGAACAAAAAATGCAACAACCTTAATGAATTGGGGACTTAAACCTCGCCGGAAGGTTCAACAACGCTAAGACAAGCGTCTGCCAATTCTGTGAATATCGGTTCAGTCATAGCTCGAGCTATCGCCTCCGTTGGATCTTCGGCCTCCAAAATTCCCTCCATTATCTTACGGAGGTGAGGATTATTCAAGCAGTTTTTAACGCCTTTGTTATCGCTGAGTTTGGTTAGTTTTTCCTTTGCGACCGTGTCTTCGGTTGGATATCTGTACAACGGCTCAATACTTTGCGAGCTTGTTTCTAATGGGTTAGGCACCGGCGGAGTACAGATATCCGCTTTGTGGGTCTTGAAGCAGTTGATTGAGCAGCTGAAAACATCGAATGAATCAATTTTCGATTAGGCAAAGTTTCTTCGTGGTTATGTTCGGCCTTTTGCGTTTCAATTCCGAAAATGAGGCGCGTAAACACCGCTGAGTATTCTAACTGCGGAACATAACCTCTAAGATCGTGTTTTTAACACTTTGACAATAATTACTTACTATCGTATCCTGCACGTTGGGCATTTGTAAGAGGCAATCGAATTTCCGCAGAGCTCACATCCTGTCATTTTTATGACGCGGGACCCCTCGTCCTTAGATATATAATTTATTTATTTGTGGATGAATTACTTCGGTGAATGTAAACGAGCACGGGATTCAGTCAACGCTTGAAACAGCCCGCTATGAAATTTAGTGATTTGAACCAACTACAGAGGCGCGCATGTAGTGATCAACAGTTCGATGTATGCGAGTTTCAGCGTTCAAGAATAAACTAAAGAACAAAGTGATACGTCGGAAAGAATAGTGATGAAAAAAGTGTCGACGTTGTGACTTGTGACCGAAAAAAATCTAAGACATTTCATGGCGGCGTGAGATTCGGTTTCAGCGGTAAATCACAATTCAAATTAGTTCACCACAAGACCACTCGCAGATGGAGAACGAGAACAGTCGGTAAGGAAGGGAACTACACTACAGTGGCGCTAGCGAGCGAGCGAACGCGTACACAGTGCGACGTAAAACTGTACTTGTGCGGTAAAGTAGAACACTGCAAGAGCGACTGTAGAGCATCCAACTTCCAAGGGAAGTTACCATCACACCAGATCAGCGAGTGTAGGATACTTTCATTTCGAGCACGCAATCAAGAATTATAAGTAAATATGAATAATTAACTTCGCTTTTTTTTTAATTGGCAAACCGTAAGACTCGTCCCCGAGCACATAATTTTTAAATTCATTCCAATTACGTTTCACATAATGAACCAGATTTTCTTATAACTTAGTTGCTTGAAATACAAAATTTGTCACCATGATTTTCTCAAGATAGATCTACTTTTACATTTTTAACAATTTTCATATAATGCAATCTATAAACTTATCGTTGGCATTGAGTTAACCCATGTGAAAAATCTTTTAACTTTGCAAAATTGTATCGCATCTTCGCAAAAATTACGTCAATGGCACGCGGGTTGCGTATCATAAGGCGCGTTGATTAGGCAACCCGAGGCATCGGTGTGAAATTATTTTTTGCTCAGTAGTAACGTTAGGCCATCATTGCATATCTGCCTAAAATCTGGAACACCCAGTGATTATCGGCTAGGGTTCCTTTTTTTCGGTTACAATTATTTGCGAGCTTGTCGATGGTTTTAATCATTGAAAAATCTGCGACACCACAACGATAAATTCATTCAAGTCAACTTTCCGAGTATTAAATCTATACATGTGTAGTAGATAATGAATTCTAGTTAATTTACCAAAAAGTTGTCGATGAATCATTATTTTTCGCATGGAAATATCCTTGATTTTATTTTTCGTGAAATATAAACGCTAAGATAGCAGAATACCTGGAAGATCGTTTGCCCCGAGAATACTCTGGCTCTGTGCACTATAGTTTGGCACTCTTTTTAGTTTTTGTAATAATAATAAGCTTCGATCAATTTCCCAATTTCATTAGTATGTGTAAATTTTTTACCGCAATATTAGCGACGTGATGTCAAAACCGAGACGAGTTTGAGATCAAGTTCAGCAGGTGAACAGCTTGATTATAATATTATGAGACCTGTGAATAATTATCATATCATATGCGTGTATGCTATACGCGATATAAATCAGATTGGCTCAGTTCTCGAGAAAAGAAAAAAAAGGAAAACCTAATCTAATAAGTACAAAAATGTTTTGGAAAAAAACGTGACTGATTTTTTACCCAAAAATAAATCGACAAATTGCTTATCTGGTATATTTATTCACTTCATGTTTTCTCTTACAGTGAAGAAAATGCTCAACTTATTAATTACCTAATTATAATAATTAAGGAAATATTCGTAACGCTTGACATTTGATTATCATATAATGTATGAATAAAAGGATGCTGCGATTTCTACGAGTACTAAAACAACCCGTACTCTAGTTGCTCTCCGACACTTAGCGACGAGACGAATCTAACATTCTCGGCTATATCGTAGCATAGCTTTGCAACACCATTTAATTCCCCATTAACTTGAGGCGTGAAGTTGTAAAGGAGGGCGAGAAACTCGTCGTATGTAATCCACCCATCACTGTCGATATCCGCGTTGTCAAAATTCTGCTTTCTCAAATCAGCTGTCGTAGAATCACCGAGACTCTCCAACGCCGCACAGCTATAGTTAGGGTATAATATATGCCTCAAATCGGATCTCTTCCATTTAACTCAAACGCACATCTCATATCTAATGTAAGCGTATTTTTCAACCGAAGGCTAAAACGGATCTGTAATTACTAATTACTCTTACAAATCAGGATACGAAAGCATCCCAGTCTTGTGGTTATCGAATAGTAGGAAGAGGCTGTGGAGATTAGAAATCGTCATATCATTCCAGCCAGGAAATTTCTTTAATGTCTTCTGCACTGACCAGCGTCGATTCTTATCTTGCATTTGCTTAGCATGTCTTCGCTGCGATAAGAGCCGCGAGTAAAACGTCTCCACTAATTTATCGTACCTATCATACGTGCGATGAGTCAGAGATGATTATAACGTGAAAGTAGAATTGCAAAAACGTAAACTAAAATTGCAATAATAATCCGTATTACTCGGTTGGTGGTTCCTTCGCGATGCTCTCACTCCCAGGAATCGGTTCACCGGTCGAAGTGAAGTCTTCCTGCCGATGGAAACAGATCGGTTTTCTCTTTATCGGATAATCAAAAAGGCGATTTATAATTGCGCTCAATTTACTCCCCATTTTATCTTTTATTTTTACCCTCTTCAAAGAAAATACCAGGTTATAGATTCGCCACTAGTTGCTACGCGTTTGATACCAGCGAACTTCGCGATCTAATTTTTTCAGCGAAGATTAGATCCTCCTCGATTTCTTTCCCCCCTTTTAAATTTCTCGTGAGTTTAAATCAGTTTCCTGGATCCGCGATCCGCTATATCCGAGTCTGAAGAGAGGTGGTTCGTTCCGGGCGATGAGAGTATTGGGTTTTTCGTACTTGCAAAGGCCGCGCGCGTGTCGACGATGAGGCAATGACGTAAGGCAGGTGGCATGAATGAGCTGTCGCCGGTTGGCCCCCACGAGACCCGCATTCCGTTCGCTGCCCCCCGCGTGCGGCCCGACCTGAAGCCGGAGGAATTCAAGTCTCCGAAGATCCAGCCGCTCGCGATTTATCACCAGAGTTCCATCTCTGGATTCTGCACGGCGGCTGCACCCTCTTCGAAGGAGTTCAATCGCGAGGCGAAAGAACGGGGCCGCGATTGAAAAAAAAATAAAATAAGTCCCCCACGACCAAATTTCTACCGATAACGAATTACCTACTCTTCAAATTTTATCACACGAATTTTGGGAAGCTCGTATATAAACGAGTTCATTCAATTCATTTTGGCGTTCGGCCCCCTGAGTTCTCCGAAATATTTACAGCAACTAGAAATTTTTTCGCCCGCAGTCCTCATCCTTGTATAACTGCAGATTGCAGAACCGGAAGCGGTACGGTTAACAGTACAGTAAAGTGTCGAAATACCTCGACCTTATTCGCTTCTTCTCCTCTATAATCGACTTCTATGTAGTTGTTCCATTCTCCCTTTTCCTTCGACTTTGAGTCAAATTTCTCTATAAAGGTTCCTTTCGGTGTAGATCTGATTACGTAACGGATACCGTAAATGTCAAGTTCACATATCGCGTAATGTTTCTGTCTGTCTTGTAGAAGAAAAAAGGAAAAGAATTTGAAGCAAAAAAAAAGAAACAGAAAAAGAAAAAGAAAAAATGTCGAATCGCGGTGATAGCTATTGCCGGCCGCGACTGTGAGTTGGAATGACAAGAACGCGCGTCCGTATGTGTCCGCGTCCGCGCGCGTGCGGATCTTGATGATTTTGCATAACTTACTCTTCGCTCGGCCGAGATTTGACCGAGTATAACCAAGCCTGCATACTAATACCTATACAGAACTTTGCTACCCAACTTACATATTACCAAGCTACTTTTATATTCCACTCGTGGATTAAATGCCTACCGACTGTCGACTCGGACTATACTCGAATAAGATCACATCCGGTTTCGTAGTGAAATCGCGGCCCTCCTGCAGACGCGGATGGTGAACTGATTCGATAAAGTATATGGCGTCTGTACGAAAGTATAAGATATTTAAAAATCGTGCATAAGAAACAGAATTCAGAAATCGGGTTTCAAATTAAATGAACTCTGATCTTTAAACTCGCGATTTCGAAGCCGGGCTAATGCACTTCAGAAGCAAATACGCGATAGAGTTCTAACTGTGTATCACGGGGTATTAAGAAGAGGCAATCATAGATTGGGTTCGTTTGACTCAATGACGGAGGTTCAAACTTGTTATTCTCTCACAGTTTGTCACCGCCGCCGTTTGATCAAACTGTTCGCACGATGTTACACACAATATACATATACGGTTCATACGAGTATATAGACCCGCTCGCAACGCGGAGGAATGCGCTCTCCAGGTCGAGGTGTCTGTTAACCTCGGCTGTCGGCACCACGTACCTACCATAAGAATACGAGGAAGGGCGATGGTCCTCGATATTTCGATTAAAAATAACGTAGGGTAAGGTACAGATCATTAAATTTCCTTACTTTTTCATTTTTTTTCCCCCTTTTTCTTTCCTTTTACATTCTGGTTTTGAGAAAAAATCAAAAATGTAATAAAATCTCAAGCTTTTTGCTTGAGAATTTGGAAAAATGACTTCTTCTAAGACCATGATACCGGATCCACAGACCCACAGTGAATTACGCAATCGACTTTCGTCAGCTGTAGCTGTATATAGCTGTAGCTGTTCGCGTCGTAAATTCAAACGACATTAGACCACCAGCTTCTACCGTTTGTTTGTCTTTTAATTTACAATTAGAAGGGAATACCCGCGCACAGGATGTCTACGACATTACGCAATAACTTAAAGCCCTGGGTTTTCTTCGTGGGGAAACCTATACGCGACCCCAGAACTATACGCTTTCTCGTACTCGCGGTGGTCCTGCAGCATAGATCCGAATGAATTATTATTTTTTCGTTTTTTTTTCTCTCGGTCGCGATAAAGACCAGGCTTTCAGCTCTCACCGCCTTCGCCTTCGCGGTCGCCTTCGCCTTCGCCTTCGCCTTCGCCTTCGCCTTCGCCTTTGCCTTCGCCTTCGCCTTCGCCTTCGCTTTGGCGAATGCTAACTCCAAGGTCATTGAATCCACGCGGCGCCAGTTCCGGCTTCGTTTCTGGGCCAGGTTAACAGCTCCGGGACCGACGCGACGCGACTCGACGCGACGCGACGTCTTGTCAGGCATACGATCAGTAGCTCCTCTTTCATTCAGATAGTTAGTTTACTTCTAGCCACTACACGAGGCTGACCCTCCTATTCCACTTTCTCAAGGTCGCGCGATAAAGTGTCCGCGAACTATAGTTTCAAATCTTATTGCTACGTGATCATTAGTGCACGTGATGATTAATCTCCTAATTTCAATAATCGGATTCTTATTTCCAGTTTAAAATTAAGCTAAAATCATGTTGTAGGATGAATCTTGTTCCCCGGTGATAACTAGCGAGTACATAATGAACAATAATCCGAAATATTGAAAACAGACGAGTTTCGAAGTTCGACAAAGTTGAGAATACACGACCATAGGTATAACTGCAGGACAGTTTCGAAACGTGTCTATATATGCGGATAAATCGGGTGTTCGCACCGCTATATTTAGCTGCCGATCGCCGGAACATATACCTACATATACCTATATACCTATATACCTAGCCCGAAGTATCTGACATTTAATATACCTACCGCAGAATTTCGCTTGATTTATACTAACAATATCCGCGGAAAGGTGATATCGAAATCTCCGCTGTCCCTGAATCGTGCGGCACACCTTAGCTCGTCCTTCGTATAGATAAAGAAATCATCGTCGTACTATTATAATAATTCTGCGGTTTATCTTACGGATGAGGAAATTTACGGTTGACCCTTGACCCGTTAACTGCACATTATTATGTCTGGAGTAGTACGCGAGCCGAAGCAGGTAAAATCTATAACCGATACGTGGTAACTTCCACAGATCGATTCCTCGGTAAAGGATTGAGACTTGTGGTATTAAATTTTTACTCCTGCGATGAGATTTCCGCGAAAAAATCTCAGCCACTCGATTGCGATCGAGATTCGAACCGGATGAGATGATTCTTATTAATTTATATGAGCTAGGAAGGGACGAGTTTCTCCAAACTCTCGGATATTATATATCTGTGGTAAAATGCTGCAGCTACAAAATCGCGTCATCGTTATACGGCACGTGATAGGTATAGCTGAAAGACTGGATCCAAACGTGTACAGTTTATATAGTTCCACCGAAACCGCATAAGCAGGCTAGCCTGTGAGAAACGCTATAAGAGTTGGAAGAATATATTACAGTCGGATATACAGGTATATAAGATGCTTTGATATCGCGATATCTTTCTTCTCATTCTCCTCCTTCTTCTCCTGCAGCTTATTTTCATTTTTCTTATCCTACTTCCGCGACCTTCGCGATCAGGCGCGAAATAGATATCGAAAGTATACTACAACGCGTTGTACCCTGCGAACTCTTCGACGCACATCGATATTCGGGAACGACGAACGACCTTGGAGTAAACGAACCGATGCTGCAGGACTGTATAGCGATTTATAATCACGATTTGCGAATCGCGAATCGCGATCGGGTTCTTCTACATCGCGTTTATTATAAGTGGCCAAGCGAACGGACAACTGAGGCCGCGGTGACGTCATCAACCCGATGACGTCAATGAGCGGTAAGGCCGGAGGCGGACGGCGGGATGCGGTCTGCACGATAGTTGGGGGATTATAGTTTTGCCACCGGTTCAGTTCGTTCAGGATCGTCCTAGAGACTGCGCGTGGTCCTCAACGTCATTTTCAAAACGATAATTAAAAACAGCCATTTTCCTCCACTGCAATAGTGACCCACATACCATTTCCGCGTTTGAACTACCGTTTGAATATTACGCCGCGCGCGGGATGGCCGATAATTTTCAAATCGTTGAATGGCTATAGCGCACGGTGTACCCAGATCAAACAACTTCTTGCTAAAAATTGAGGAAAAAGAATAAGAAGAAAAAATGAACGGAATTCAAACGATTGCGGTTACACTGGCTTCCGGGAAAAAGTAGGTATATACCTGAATAACAATATTTCGCTATTCTTCTTCAATCGAAAAAGCTGGGAGGCTGGAGAACCGCAAAATCGTAGATATTCATATTTAGGTAGTTGAACAAAATTCTGTCACGCAGAATTGTAATAACGCCGGTGTAAAGTCGTTTCACATATCCTAATCGCATGCGTGTATCAGTATATAGGTATTCTAGTCAGGTGTGAGTATATATATTATGAAAGAAGTGCACCCACACGTGAGTGCGTTTAATGTTTGTTTTTTTATTTTCTTCTACCGCCCATGTGTGTATATCGATATTAAATTGATACATAGAGATATACATGTATAAACGAACTATAATCAAGAGTTTGGGTGTATAACGAATAATGTTAAAAAATATATGTCGCGGGTTTATCATAGCGAATAAAAATGGCTCGTTACGTCAGTCCCCGCGGAGTCCGGACCCGTCTATACATACGTATGTACTGCGAACTCTTCGAGCCAATTAGCGGCTGCCTAACAATATTTTATCTTTTCGTCACGGTTCAAGAAAGTGTGCGTGCAAGTGTGGAGCAAAATTCCAAGTCACAACGTGGAACGACTCTTCAATATGTGGATTTTTCTCTCCCTTTCTCTCCATATCTCTATATCTCTCTTTCTCTCTCTGTCTATCTCCTCTCTCTATCTCTTTATCCATCGGCGAGATCCTCCTAGGCAACAACGGAACTGTATAGAAGATCAAAAACGAAGAGGAGCGCGGCATGCACCCGGGCGATGTCCGCACCGACCGTCTTCAAATCGTCCTCTGGTCGGTGGGACTTTCGTCCGTTTGCAAAGCGCTCCTTGCTACCACTAAACCACTCTGTACCGCTACTCGTCGTCAACGGTCTTCCGATTCATTAGTGATTTACGCTTTTCATCGGGCGAGATAATAATCCCATAAGGTAAGTTTTTGCCACTTCCTGGTGCAGGTAAACTGCGCTCGTCATCTAGTATAATGATTATACCGCTATACCTCGACCAGACTCGGGGACCTAAGAACTTCGAGGAATATAGATGATCATCATTTTTCATTATACTACAGAATTGAATTATCTATAGAATTATAATTACACCTGCAGCACTCGTTTGAAATCTGAAAGGTCGAATGAAATCGCGATAAACAAGAAAGAAGCCTAAAGATGTAGGTGCCATCACACCTACAATTGGAAAAACTTTGAAAAAGTCCATGAACATCATTATTATAATGAAATGATTGATCGTTTTTACCCAAGTAGGTGAAAATTCGATAACTCTTGGCAATATGAAAGATCTGATATAGTTTTAATTCATGAATCTCGTAAGGGGGATTGATGTGGAATGCATATAGTGTGAAATCACTAGTGCATCTTTATCGTATAGTTAATCGACTGCAGATAACATTGCGAAATATAAAGAACCGTATTACATAACGATATTGTCTGCAGATAGAAGGTCAAGGTGTCAAAGTTCGAAAAATTTGAATATTTTCAATGATATATAAATTGCATGAATAATTATTGTGCAGGGCGATAATACGGTTTTTATCCGGCGATAATGCGCGGCATATTATACTCGGATTTAAAATTGATCAACACACGCGCATATATGCTTCGGTGATCGAGCAACAGACTAGCGATATGACACGCGATCAACACGCGGCTGTCGAATGAAGATAATGATGCCGTTCTAAGATCGGCTTTAACTAACAATACGAGTACCGAAGAGACAGACGTCAGACGTACCTTCAACCGCACGTACCTATATATGGTTGAATACTATTTCAATTCTCGCTGTTTTCTATACATTTTCCGTAATCCTTTATATTATATTTAATATATCCGAAATTCCACACGAGAAAACTGAGAGGTGAGCAGATTTTTAAAAATATATGCATAATTACTGTTACTCGTTAGATATACGTAAACTATAATTATACACTGTTGTATTAATTCGGCAAATAAACAATATGCCAATATATCAGAGTAATTGCAATATCAGTTAGATTAGAAGAGCTATTGTATTCTATATGTGCTGGGAATCCATTGGGTATATAAAAATTCGTAATGTATTTTTATATATTCTGTTAAGCTGACGTTTTCGTTAATATTTATTATACGGCCGCAAGAACTCGGAATCCTGAATAATGTCTCTGACATTCTGTATAATGTATAGTCAGTTGTATTATCGCCTGTATGTATGTACATCGTGGTCAGTTACTTGTACTCATACGTTTATATTGTGTATTTGCATATCATACATACGTATGCCTATATACAGTATAATATAGTATCACATGCCCAAATCTAGTACTTCGGAACTTGAACCCATCGATAGTAGCTGGTAGAGCCTAAACCTAAGCCTAAACCTTAACGTTATAAACCGAAAACAAACTACGTTAAACTTAAACCAACACTGAAATTGATTGGTAATAGATTATTTGTTGGTAAGAAATAGTTCCAGAACATTATATCCTGGACTCTAACTAGCGTAATTCGATCCACAACCCGTCTGGCTTTGGCATTGTGTTCATAATAATATCGAGTATAGCATAACGTGCACTAGTACCTATATACATTATATTACAGATATATATACGTATGCGTAACTCGGTTATCGATAAGGTTCAAATTAAAGTTCATAGAGAAAAGTATCATCGAGTTCGGGCCGCTGAGAGATCTTAAGAAATTCTGGAGAGTTATAATATTATAACGATAATATGTCGTCCTCGGGGAAGCAACAGCAAGCCTCAACCATTAAGTCTTCGGTTAGACCACCCGCAGCTTCTCCTGCACCTATTGGTATTCTGAAGGATATAGAAGCAGCAGCAACAACAACCGGGATCGCAGATCCTGTTAAAGAAAAATCTACCGCAGGCCCGATACTAGCGAAGGAAAATTTGAGCCGTGAAAAAATTTCGAAATCAGAATCTGCCCCACGTACTGGAACAAAAGTATGCGAAAAACAACCGGGCGATTTAGTCGCGGTACATATGGGCAGCCAGATAAAAAAATCGAGCGAAATTCTGGGGCAGCAGAAACTGGTAGGAACCGAACTCGTCCTTTTTCATATTTCTTGTAGTTTTACTCCGCGTCTATCATCATCTCGCGATCTTTTATGCCTCTAATGATTAATTTTACACATCGGAACAGGACGATCAGCAAAAAGTGAACGTTGCTGTTCCTAGGAAGATAGGTCCGCGCCCAGCACCGCCTCTAAACGTTCGTCCTCTCGTCTTGGCTACTCATCTCGTTCCTTCGATTCCTATCGGTCTTTTTGAACTACTAGCTGAAGCTGTGGAAGCTGCTACCCAAATCCCAGTTACTCTTCTTTACGAATCACGATCCGACAGACCGGTGGCAAAGGATATTGCCGATTTTGGTAAGCGTGATCGTTCGGTGCTTTTTAAGTATACAGTAATTTTTTATTTCTTAACACATGCACGGAAAGTCCTACTTTGCGCGTCGTCTACAGGTACGGCCCAAAGTAGACTTTTGCGCACATGTGCGGGAAAGACTTTCGAGAAACAGACGAGGACCTTCCGATGCATGCATTGAGAAAAATAGAGTTCGATACAAGAGGCAAGAGCCCAAGGCAGCAATCCCTCACTTGTGCTGGGCTAGTTCAGACCTTCGAACTCGTGCGTGAATTGCTACTTTTCGCTCTCGTATGAAAAATAGTACATTTTGTATCAAGGGCGGAAAGACCTATATTGCGAGGGTGCTGCATGCACACTCGCCAAAATAGCCTTGCGCCCGTGATGCACACGATATTTTTGAGACTTTGCGCCCGAGGGCGGACGAGGAGTCTCTTTCGCCTGCTTTTAGCGGGCGGAAAACACTTGTCCGCCCGAGGGCCGCAAAGTCCTGTTTTACGCCCGCTCAAGAGGTCGCAAAGGGGTATTTTCGAAGCGGGTGTGAAGAAGACACTATTTTCATCCCTGCGATTGTACATAAGTCTGCAGATTAATTTGAATAAATTCTTGTATATTCACAGCCGTTTTACCGGCCTACTCAGAGTGGGAAGACGGGGATTTATTTCCCGTTACTTTCGTATTTGCACATCGGTTAAACGATAGTGGATCAGGGAATGTGTACGTCGACGTTATCGTTGCTGCGGATCGAGCCCCACACGTGAAGGTATATTGCGACTATATTATGATAATGTTTAAAGTTTATAAAAGCCAACAATAATTTTTGTCAAACTTTAGTTAGTTTATTTGCTCTCTAAATTTGAAAATAGTGGAATTAGTGAGTATTCACTGGTTTGCAGTGAAATACTTTTCACTGCAGACCAGTGACTATTCACTAATTGTTAGTGATTTTCACCAATTCAAATTTAGAGAGTGGAGAATCGAAATTTCGATCTTTGAATTTATTTATTCATTTTTTTCATTTTCTGTTACTTATGTCTAAAACAGGACATAATGGACCTTCGAGGACATAGATGCGCGTTACCAGACCGTCGACAACGAAGAGGTGCCGCAACCCTTTTCCTTGGTGATCTTAAAACAAAGGGAGAAAGTCCAGCATTCTTTGGAAACACTCTGGGTGAGTGAAGAATTTAGGTGGACAATATATTTTTTACGAGTTGATCATATTATCGTTTGCCAAAAAAAAAAAAAAATGTAAAAAAAAGAATCGTATAGATGGAGACAAATCTATAGAAATATTTCAATGTCTGATCTCTGCAGTTCTTCTTTATTTCTTTAATTTTTCAATCAACAAAATGTCTATTACGATCAAGCTGTGAATTGAAATAGAAAAAAAAAAGAAAGAAAGAAAAAAAAAAGGTAAGACCTATTCGACCCACTGACAAAATTCTTTCAATATATCGTCTTACGTTACGCACCGCACTGCGAACCAACTGGCACCCGTTATCCTTGAATCATGGTTTGCCCTGAGGGGACCAGATTCTGATTGTAATATACCTACAGACAAATATTTTCATACTACATATTATATCATAATTATTTCAATCCCAATAGATCCTGGCTCGCAAATAGCTGCTCTACAAATGGTAGCAGGGAGACAAGCGGAAGTTGGTGTTGTTGAAGCTCCTGTATTAGCTTGTCACCGGCGTAAAATGCCTGGTGTAAGTTCATTATTGAACTTAGGAAGCCTAGGACCACTTCCTCCTTATGCTATTTATGTGAAGAAATCCATTTCTGGTAAATTATTATCATCGTAATATTTCAATCATATCCGAATTAATTGAAAAATCGAATCAAGTATCGTACAGAATCTTTAAAATCGTTTAAATGCCTTTTATAAGTTTAGAAAAAAAAAAAAAAACATCAGGCCAATCGCCTTGAGACTCGGTTACGTCACTGATGACGTAATGACAAGTCACCAACGCGGTCATTACGTCATTGAAGAAGAGGCCTCGATTTTCTATAATTTATATATATTATACATACATTTTTTTTATTTTTTTATAATTTATTCAAATTTCAAAATCGTTATTCTCGTTTGTCTTATTATACTTATTTTTTCTCACAGCTGAACTCAGGGAGAAGATATCGTCTTATTTGCTGAATTTGAAAAACGACGATGAATGGGCTGATCGGTTTTCTCAATACGGAGTAAACGGATTCACGACCAATTCGTTAGATGCCTACATGTATGAAGATGATGGGAAAGAAGTTGCGACCAGCGTTCGTTACTATTAACGATATTACTTAATCCCTTTAATTCATACGTGAAATTTCGAAAGATCTTGGATATTAAATAATAATACTAATTGAATGATAGATAGCTCTCTTCATTTTTCTATGGATATTATAACACTTCATCAATTACGTATAGTTGTGGGTGTTTAAATTGTGTATTCTGATCACTTTTAACGTATAAGTATCGTTCAATAAATTTGGAATTAAAATTAAAATAAAGAGATCAATTTTTCGATTGATAATAATCCCTAAAGTCAATTAAGATTTTTCACAAATTTTGTCATCATCTAATTCATTCTTAATTTACCCTAACTTATATAATATATATGCATATAAAGAAAGTCTTAAAACAATAGAAAACAGAGCCAAAACCGAATGGAATATAAGCTCAACATGTAAATTTGTACAAGTCATTAAAACATGGCCAATATTATCAAATTAATATAAATTAATTACACTATAAAAAAAAAAGTGAAGCTACCAAAAATTTTGGGGCAGTTGACCGACTGGGGGCGGTATGGAACCCTGAGTTAAACACTTCTTCAAAAATTCTTCCAACCGTGACATGGGGCCGGCTCGAGTACCTCCGCCACTTTGCATTCTGGGGTAATATTGACTGGCCAAGAAAGTGAGCAGCTTCTGGAATTGATTTCTGTAAGTTTTCCATAGATCGTGACCAGCGACTTCTAGCATATCGAAAATGAGAGTGGCGCAGACATCGGAGCGTGGTTCTGCGGATGAAAAGCATAACAATTTATTCCTTTAGAGTATTTCCTTCTTTGAAAAAAAACAACAAACAAGATACCTAATGCATAGTTTAATATCACTCACTGATGTTCAGTATAGCGGCCAACCATCTCCAGGCATTTCGTAAGCCGTGTGGATGAGGACTAGTCACATGACTTCTTTGCCTAGTTATGGTCAAGGCTGCGTACAATCTTACAGTGCCTGACATTCGCTTCAGAAATTTATCCTGATTTTCTACAGTCCCATCTTCTAAGTATATATAACCCAAGGATTTGTAGTAGTCTTCTTCGGATTGTCCCTGTTGCTGGGGAAGGAATATCGGGACCAAGTAAGGACAGGTCTTGTGAAAATGGGCCAGAAGTAGTTCGCCAAAGTCCGGATACTCGCTCCATAATGCAACGGCTACAGCTGCGTAGTAAAAGGCCAATTCTGGTCTACTGGATACGAGCGCATCTCCTTGACCCTGTTTTAAACGGAATGAAAAAAGGAGAGAAATAAGTCAGAGAAGCATGGTTGATATTCTTCTTAATTGAATGAAGAATTCACGCCGATAACTTGCCACAAACTTCGCGGCTAGTGTAGATTTGCAGAAAGCAACGCCTTGTGGATGTTGGTTTGCATTAATCGGAGGTTTTCCGGCTAGTAAGCGATGCAGTTTTTCAAATTTGTCCTTAAGGTGTTCGCCACTAACACCAGAAATCGCATTCACAGGAATATTTATGGCCTTTTGACATTCGAAACGGAATCTTCTAGTCGCATCGGAACTAGTCAATGGCGCACACATCGCTTTATGATTTTCCAACAGCTGCTGACTGTTCAGGTACATTTGAAGCGACTCTTTGTCCACAAATTCAAGAAGACCTTCTGAAAGTGAAATTCATAGTTAATACAAAGTACAGAACAGTTTCGAGATCTAGAGATTTTATAGAATACACGCCAATCAAAGTAAGGGACCTGGTGCAGACTCTGCCTTTGCAGAGGCTTCCGGAATTGCTGATTCTGTAGGATCTGTTTGAGATCGTCCATCAGGAACCTGTGCAGCGATGCTTTGTTCATAATTAGGTGCTTCAACTTGATGATATTCACTAGGTTTTTGTTCATGCTCAATTACATCGGGTTGTGATTGAAATTTTTCAGTTTCTTCAGCCGTCTGAGCCACATATTGTTCTTGTGCTTGGACTCTCCTGGCCTCTTCCTCTCTACGTGCCATTTCCGCATCATAAGCAGCATTTATACGATCTGTAAAAAAAGGAACAATTTTAAATTATTTCTGATGTAGTTGTTGACTTTACTTTCTCTTCATTTCATTCTTTCTCATTTATCTCTCGCTTTCCAACATCCAAGTACATAATTCCCTATCAATTTTAATCAAAATCATCTCAGATCAGTGAGAAAATAATTTATAAATATTGTCCAAAAGCTGGGCATTCTCTTGTCTCAAAAATATTCAATGAACTATTTAAGGACAGACCTATCTCAAGCCTAAAAGAGTTCAAAATATCCTCGCTATGTTTAACCAGAACTTCCGCCGTGCTGATGTCCGCTTCCGTTAACTCTCCTGTCTGTAATAGAAAGAGTATAGTGATTATCGCTTGGGACTTGACTCGAGAATTTTTTAGCATTTACAACCGAGTTCTGTAAATTCTAACTTTAGCATGCTCGACCAATCCTTCCATGCATTTGCTCAGCTCCTTGTGCCTAGCAGAATAGGGAGCGAATGCTGGTCCCACGATGTTTCTGTCTTTACAAGACTTAGATATTGAGCCAATCTCTTGATAAGCTGTCCTAAAGCTTGCTTGCAGCGGCACCAGCTTTTCGATCAACATTCTCCTCTCCTTTTTCCTCCTCCTGTCTTCCTCGGCTTCTCGTTCAAACTTTTCCCTAATCCTCTGCGCATGCAACTGCTGTTCATGTCTCCTTCTGATTTCCATTTGTTGTGCAAGATGCTCCTCCTCAGCCTCGAGTCTCGCCAACTCATCGTCCTTCAATTTCTCCTTACGTTCTCTATCGGCTATCATAGTCTCTCTCTTCAAAGCCATTTGATTTCTAATCGCGACTCCAGATTCCTCCATGCGCCTATATCGGCGCTGATTCTTTAGCTGAAATATTAAATGCGGCTTATTCATTTCTACCGATTAGAAAAAATGATAATAGAATAAAATTAAATGTAAATCATTACCCTGACTTCCTCTTGTCTTTGCTGTTCATTTTCTTGCAGAATCTTTCTTATAGAAAAACTGATACTGCTTCTCGTCGAAGGTTTCGAATCAGCCGATATTGTCTGAGACTTAACGTCTTTGACGATACCATTGTCCGGCTCATTTTCTATATTCTGATAGTGCGAATTGTGAGCTGTTATTATCATCGAGTTTGGACCAATGGTCACTTCTCTTACAGGTTCTTTCAGGCGAGAGGCTTTCCCCAATGCCGACACTCTTAGACAATCGAAATCTGAGGTTATGTCATGCATGTTGTGCTATTATTAAAGAAACAGTAAAAAAAAATAAGCAATAATTAACTCGCGTTGTTATAATTGTCAGATAAAAATTATAGGTTAATTAGGTTATGAAATCATACCGTTTTAGCATTTCTTGGTGAACTTGCGAAATGCAACATTATATCGAATTAGATAATGAAATTTTTCATTAACGCGCGTTGTGTCAATATCGAAATACCTATATTTTATCCTTATTCTTATTCTGCGGTAAATTTAGAGGTTAACTTAAGAAGAACCAAAACACGACAAGGCTGGATTTTCAATTTTCATGCGGATGCTGCTGCAAATTTTGCTGTAACGCTATTCGTCGTTGATCACGTGGTTGCGTGCAACCTAGTGCGCATGAAAATATGCCGATCTACACTCGCTCTATGTAGTCCGTGACCGAAGCAGCGACCGAAGTCATGCAGCCAATGAAGAACGCGTTATAAAGAAACCAATGAAAAATAAGATACATAAGAAAGGTGAAAAAAGAACGACGGGAAGTGGCCAATCGGGTACACTAGACTTTGTACTCTGATCGAAACGCACGTGCAGCATCGGCCGAGCAGAGTACATAGTAAGAGCACGACGGCGGAGGATCCCGTGTGAAAAAGGAAATTTGTCTAATTCTCATTAGTGCGGGGTTGTGTGTTGACGGGAGGTGTGTGTGTAAGTTTTAATCGGAAAATTGAAAAATAATGGCGCTAGGTTCGCAGGTAGAAACGACGGGTGATAACGGGACAGAAAAGATTCCCATAGTGAATGGGAACGGGAAGGAAGAATCGACCGCAAAGGGTGAGAGCTAAAAAATTTTGATATTTTTTAACCTTAGGTAGAGTTTCGAACAGCTCATAGGTTTAAACCGTTATTTATGCAATTTAGATTACGTAACGATTCGAATCAGGTATTTCGGGGTATTTTACGTCCATTTTTTAAACCTGTTTAAATAAATTTTCTCACCGAATTAGCCGGGTGGTTATGTAACTCGAATTACGAACCAGTGCGGGGGTCATGTGAGCGCGCCGATCGTCGCGGCTACTCCTATACATACGTTCGAAGCAGCCGACACTGCAGACGACGAATATATTCTTATTTACGAACTAACGAACGTTACTATTGCTTATAACGACCCTGCGCCCGTTTATTGACTAGATTCTTTCTTCTTTCATTTCGAATGATAAAACTCACCGTTAATTTACCTACGCCCTTATATTGTTTAGTAGAACCGCTTCTAACTGGTCTGCCTCTCGTTGAATAAAATTGCATCATCTATAGTTGTTAGATAAGATGAATTGTTATTCCCTGCGATCTACTCAGCTGCTGATGAACGGAGACGCACATGTAACAATAAAAAAAAATAAAAAAATGTGCACGCTTTTTTTTTCGTTTGTAATTTTTCGTTCATTTCCTCATAAAGAGACAAAGGCGTTCGAATATATTCTATTCTTTCGATTCTTTACGGGTAATTTTCCAATTGTTTCTTCATTGTTATTCAGATTTGAAAATCGATCGCGGGTAGGAATGTATTACGCCCCTCTCGGATCAGGATTATCCAATTTTCATTTAAAACTTAATTCTTTGTCTATTTCTCCGGACTAATTTATCAACGGTAAATAAGTACTATGAACGGTTTCGAAAGATTCGTTTATACACTTACTTCATTCTGCCTTATGTACGAATGTATGTATCTAAAGTACGAATTGGCTGGTGGTACACTAGAGTGAGAAATCGATTGTTCCATGCAGCTGTGCGTCGCCGACGTCGTTGCTATGAGTCGAGCGGACAAAAATTCCGGGGCCTTATTTTCGGGGTGTAGTTATGCACATAATTAATTTTAGAAGTTAAAGAAGACGTAACTTGGGCGTAAAAAATGTATTATCATTTTTATATTTGAGAAGAAACATAGAGCTAAAATTATTCATCAATTTGATCATTTAATTTCATTTCATTAACGATTTAATGACTTGCTATAAAAAATGATCATTCTTAAATTACGATGTGCGAATTATTATGCCCTGCGATCTATTAGCACTCCGTTGTTCAAAATGCCAATATAAATAGACCGATATAACATATTGTCCCGTATAGAAACATACATAGCTATATACCTATACGCGAAGAACTGCAGCTGGAGAAAGCGTGTCTGGATCGGTCGTTCCTATTTTCTCGTGTCTAAATTTAAAGAGGCCTTTTTACTAGTTAGGTACCTACTATGCTTACTCGGCGTATATTCAACTAAACGTAAAACGTACGACTGCTGCAGTGCGTCTATACTCTATGATACTATACCTACTAATAAAGTATTGAGAAATTTAAAAAAATTTTTTTTTCGTTTTCATTATTAACTCTTATACCTCGTAGTATTGTATACCTACACAGAAAAAACGAGTTGTACCAATTTGAATTGGTCCAAAAAAAATGTTTTTGTTCCAAGAAAAATTTTCTTGTCCCAAGAAAAATTTGTTTGTCCCAAGAAATTTTTTTTTCTGTGTATGAACGTTATCTAATCAGTAATCATTTCTTTAAAACTAATCGTACTATAGCCTTTCGTTTCGAATACCTATACTGTTTGGTCAGGTGAAAACTTCCCCTTTGTTTATAGCTCCAACCTGTATATATTTCCGTTTGAAATTACTCTCCTAGATACGATATACCGTATACATATACCAACAAGTTAAATCGATTACGTCTAATTGCCTGCAGTTCAAAATATAAACTCCACACTATATACTAGACAGCGTATACAACCGCATATGTATACCGCGCATTCGTATAAAAATAATAATACGCATAATCGCATGCATAATGCGATATGCATTTACACAGATAGGATATTGTATAGATGCAGGGTCCATATGGCAATGCAGGGACGATCTTTGCAAGGGGAGACTGTGTCTTCTCTGCGAGTGAGTATATAATTAGTAAGGCAAGCAAACGCCATGTAGAGTCGGTTAGGGTCCAGACAGAAGAAAGCAAGATAAGAAGAAAGAGAAGAAAGAAAAATTTAGTGCCCATAGATTTTTCTTTTTTTTTTCTTGTAAATCGGGATTTTAATCACATAATTTTTTACCATGATTCTTGCATTTCTCATTTCGGCTTATACCCTTCAAATTTATCTTATTTCTTCATCATCCTCACTATGGATGTATAACTCGTCGACTAGTTTTATCGGACTATTGTCGGTAGCCGCGTGGACCGTGACAAGTAATTTTTTATTCATCATTTAGCTCTTTGTCCCTTGTAAAGGCTGATTAATTACACGTGGAACGACCGCCGTATAAAATAAGAGAAGAGAGAAGTAGATATTGAGCGAGCGAGAGAGAGAGCGCAGAAAATCCATCGCCGAGTTTGACGAGGAGATGAAAATAAAAAAAATAAAAAATAAAAAAAAACACGAAAACGTCGATATGGGATTCCTGGTGAATAGTATATATATAAATTCGGATTTTTCGACTAGAAAAAAATCTATCAATATCTAGAGAAGTTATATCGAAGAGAAATGGAAAGCTCGCGGCTGATATTATAATTATATTTAGATATATATGCGAAAGCGTTATTAGAATCTAAAATTTTCAAAGATAGAAAGCGAGAGAGAGATAAAAAAAGATCGTATAATGATTTTTTCTACGAATACAACTAGAGCTTGCAATAGATATTAATAATTATCATTTTATTGCGGGACGTTAATTAAAACGCGGGGATTCCTAGTCTAATTCCGGAAGGTACTATATGATATGTACCCATATGTACTTGAAAATGATTCCGGAGGAAACGCGTGTATCTGTAGCCATTGATGTAATTAAGGCTGAGGATACTCGGGAAGTACCCATTAGCCTTTAGAGATCGTTGACTGTCGCGATTTATGGTAATATATAATACACGAGTTGATTGCACTTTGATGAAACTGAATAACTGAGAACGTGTGAAAAAATCTATACATTATAGATAACAGCAGCTTACGCAAACGGTTTACACGCAGGGTTATCGCATTTCGCGAATTTAAAAATCTTCGGAAATTATTAACATCGAGGATTCGCATCACCGCAAGGGAAGAGAAGACTCTCACTGGAGCGATCAATCTATTGGATAGCTTTTTATTTGATTTTATTTATCTTTATTTTTTGCATATGCTATAAGTATATAAATACTCTGGATAATTCATCATTCGGGAAATCTACATCGAGCCTATCTTCTTATTAACGTCTTATCCTCTCTCTCTCTCTTATCTATTAAAACCGGAGGTATCAATCCCACGGTGAAAAAAAAAAATTTCTTACTCAACGAGCTTACTATTCTCTCACTGTGATAATATGAGAGTCTCTTTAGATCGCGTCGACGCGATGTCATTCCGTGTCAACTTCTCGGTTTCGAGTACATGTATACATACGTATACGTATATGAATATACCATATATGTACGATGTGTATGTTGCTTCGTTTTTCCCTTGTAGCACGCCGTTTACGTCCGCACCTTTTCTTATCTAATTTATTTCTGATAAGACGACCGCGGGAGCGCAGAGCATGCGAGTATATATCACAAATCTCTTAGGACCTTACCCTCGCATATAATACATACCTATGGCTTACGTGGATTATCTAAATTTTTTTTTTTCATATCTATAATGGATCAATGTAGGTAAATTTTACGATTTTCAATATACGTACTATACGATGAAAAATCAATCTTTACACCAATTGATATAAATAACTATGGCATTTCGATCTACTGCACCACTATTTACATCGAGAGTTTATTTATAATACACGTTTTATAACGCACGTCCGTCTACGGGGTGTTTAAACTCGTATAAACTATATGTATAAAACTGATTGAGTTAGAGAAAATAGTTTTCGCCACCTCAGTCCTATTCCAATTGTAAGTTCGTTTTTATAAATTTTTATAAATTTTATAAATTTTTATAAATTTTATAAATTTTTATAAATTTTATAAATTTTTATAAATTTTATAAATTTTGACGAATGAAAAAAACTAACGTAATATCGTATCTCAATATTATCACACAGAGTTGATTCAAAACGGGGAAAGTAGCGCTAGTACTCTGACCGAGAACGTAATCGAAAAGGGTGAAGTTGAGGCGACTAAAGAAGGTGAGAAAGAAAAGTCTGAGGAAAACGAGAGCAAGGATGATAAAAGTGAGAAACAAGGAGATAAGGAAAAGGACGGAGGCAATGAACAGGAAGTTGTCTTCATCCAGGACATGGGATTCACCGTAAAAATAGTCAGCCCAGGGAACGAACCCTTCGACATTCAAGTCTCAAGCATGGAATTAGTCCAGGTGAAAATGCAAAAATAAATCAAATTAGAATAAATAAAATAACGAAAACGGTGATAGAAAATGATCATTTTTGGTATTTTGTGAAATCTGTTTCTTCATCCTCTGCAGGAGATCCACCAGCTGCTTATGGACCGCGAGGACACGTGTCATCGAACGTGTTTTTCGCTACAATTGGACGGAAACACGTTGGATAATTTTGCAGAATTAAAAAACATCGAGGGTTTGAAAGAAGGGTCTATAATAAAGGTGGTAGAGGAGCCTTACACGATGCGCGAGGCCCGTATCCACGTACGACACGTTCGCGATCTTTTAAAATCAGTCGATCCAGGGGATGCTTACAACGGTGTTGAGTGCAGCAGCTTAGCCTTTCTCAACGTTGTCACCAACGGCGATATTATGGAGAAAAAAAAGGCTAGACCTGATTCCGTAGACTGTACTCCACCGGATTATATCATACCCGGAAGCAAGGACAGGCCTTTATTACCTCTACAACCACAGGCCAAGGAACAGAGATGTCCTCCTTGTTTGAAGGTGCAAGAAATAACATTTTTCATTTCACTCAAAATACATTCTGTATTATTTGGAGAGAATAGGGGAAATCGATTCACCTCCTCCTACATCTATTTCCTTTCATACCATATCCGTAAATAACAGAAATATAGAAGACAATAGAGTCGAAAAATTAAATATTCTTATTCTCTCACAGGTTTTGACCACTTCTGGATGGAACCCACCACCAGGACACAGAAAACTGCATGGAGATCTGATGTATTTGCACGTAGTTACTCTTGAGGACAAACAGTACCACCTCACCGCTTGTGCCAGGGGTTTTTTCGTCAATCAATCATCCAAGGAATCTTTTAATCCTAAACCAGCTACCCCCAGTCATCTGTGCCATAGTCTTATCGAACTTTTAAACCAACTAAGCCCTGCTTTTAAGCGAGGTTTTGCCGCTATGCAAAGACGCAGAACTCAGAGACACCCCTTCGAGAGAGTAGCTACACCGTATCAATTATATGCTTGGAGTGCGCCACAGATTGAACATACGATTGATGCCATTCGTGCGGAAGATAGTGAGGCTTGATTTCGTATTTCCTTTTTTTCTCTAGTCAGTTTCATCACTCTTTACACCCTTTTTTTTTTCTTTCTTTCTTTTCAGCTTTCTCGTCCAAGTTGGGATACGAAGAACATATTCCTGGACAAACCAGAGATTGGAATGAAGAACTTCAAACTACAAGAGAATTGCCGCGAAAAAATCTTCCGGAAAGGCTGCTTCGTGAGCGGGCTATCTTTAAAGTAAATATTTTCATCTCTCATCTTCAGTCGTTGTGGAGATTGAATTTTTATTTATTTCATTGCACATCTACAGGTTCACAGCGATTTTGTTGCTGCAGCAACTCGTGGGGCAGTAGCTGTAATTGATGGAAATGTGATGGCGATAAACCCCGGGGAAGAAGCAAAGATGCAAATGTTCATTTGGAACAACATCTTCTTTTCTTTAGGATTCGATGTGCGAGATCATTACAAGGAGCTCGGTGGTGATGCGGCAGCATTTGTAGCACCCCGAAACGATCTACAAGGTGTTAGGGTTTACGCGGCAGTAGATTTGCCAGGATTGTATACATTGGGAACTGTTGTCATAGATTATAGGTAAAATTGGATACTGATAATCTACTGTTTCTTTAATTATATCAATTTCATTCCATAGTTTTGGTAATAACAAGTTTTAACATTTTAGAGGATATCGTGTCACTGCGCAGTCCATTATTCCAGGAATTTTGGAACGCGAACAGGAACAATCCGTCGTCTACGGCTCAATCGACTTCGGAAAATCGGTTCTGACGCATCCCAAGTATCTTGAATTGGTGAGGAGACTAAGGAACTCTCAAAATGCTGTTCAAAATAATCGTTTTAACGAGTCGAAAGATTCCTTTCAATTTTCAACTTTCTGATTAATTCAATTCAATAATTTCAGTTGAACAAGGCAGGCCAACAGCTCAAAATCCTACCCCACAAGGTAGTCAACGATGCGGGTGAAGAAATCGAGCTTTGCAGCAGTGTTGAATGCAAAGGGATCATCGGCAATGATTCACGCCATTACGTCCTTGATTTACTGCGGACTTTCCCACCGGACGTGAATTTCCTTAAACGTAAACTCTCCGAGTAACTTAAGTAACATAAATCTTGTCATTCTTAATATCAATTCATTATATTTAATGGGGGCATTCAATTTCAGTCGAAGGTGTTGAGCTCAGCAAGGAAGCAAGGGCTCTCGGTTTTCCAGTGGAGCATAAACACCGGCTGGCTTGTCTGCGCCAGGAGCTAATCGACTCCTTTGTCGAGGCCAGATATGTTCAGTTTATAAAACACGCCGCTGTTCACTTGCAGCAATTAACTTCTGCCCGGAGGTCCCATAAAGATAAAGAAATGAACCCCAAGGCAAGTCTTTTGAAAGCCTTGTTATCTAGCCATCATCTTCGAGATTTTTCTTCGAAGTGTTATTATAAGAAGGAAAAATTTCAGGAAGACAAGAAGGAAGAACCAATTATTCCGGCAATTGATAGCAACAAGGAGGACTCTGTGCAATCTAGTATTGAGGCTGA
Source organism: Tenthredo livida (assembly GCA_963992785.1). Classification (NCBI taxonomy): domain Eukaryota; kingdom Metazoa; phylum Arthropoda; class Insecta; order Hymenoptera; family Tenthredinidae; genus Tenthredo; species Tenthredo livida. Next base: position 12,687,705 of record OZ023073.1, read on the forward strand.
CGAAGCCAAGAAAATAGTCGAGAGTATTACGGACTCTATTACAGGAGGAGAGAAACAGGAGCGTGAGTTTTAATCTTATATAGATAATTTTCATGGCTGTTGATTAGCGAATTTCAAATCTTTAATCACTTGCAGTCGAAGAAAGCACTAAAGAAATTGTTCGACGAGCAGCAGCAGCTGTTGGCAGCTTAAGAGATGCTGAATTTGACGTAAGATTCAATCCTGACGTCTATTCACCGGGCGTAAAGCACCCTGATGATAACGGAGACTCTCTCAAAAAACAGAGACAACTGATCAGAGATGCTGCTGATTTTCTTCTAACAGTTCAACTGCCTACCTTCGTACGTTGAATAACATTATTCGGTACTCGTTTAACATTGAGGAACAATAATGGCTGGACATTGAGCCATAACTATGTTTCCAAAAGATCATCTCGCTCTGTCTTCTTCCAGATTCGTGAATGCTTGGATCACACAGCAGCAGCGATGGACGGAAGTACGTTAGTCGAAGCTCTGCATGGTCGTGGAATCAACATTAGATACCTTGGAAAACTAGCAGCTATGTTAGCCGCTGTTCCCCAGCTCAAATATCTAAACCGTATTGCGGTATCTGAGCTTGTATTACGCTCTGCGAAACACATCTTCACCTCTTACATGCAGGTAAACTTGATATGCGGTGTTTTTACATTGTGGAAAGTTTCTTTCATGGAAAACTGACGGTAATTTATCATTTTAACAGGGCACGGAGCTAATGTGTCTTTCGGCAGCTATCAGCCACTTCCTCAACTGCCTGCTATCCTCGGCTCAATTAACTCACCCGCAACAAAGCGTGGAAGAGGTTGGTACCAGATTAGAAGATCTTTTTCTACAAAGACCTTTTGATCTGAAAATATTTTTAGTTTATACTTCGTTTATGATAGATCAGTATTTTAATTTGTAATTTGATAGTTGCAGAGCAAGACGGCTAAGCGACGTAATAAACGAAAGGGCAGAGCCAGCGGACCCCAACAATCCGAGGTCGAGTGGGCTTCGTTAACTCCAAAGTCTCTCTGGGCTCAAATTAAGGCTGACCTAAAGGCTTACTACGATTGGGAAACACCAGCTTCTGAGTCGCTGGATTCTACCATCGAGCACTACCATTTGCAGAAGATATCCCTGCTCAGAGGTTTCTGTGTTAAAACTGGAATCCAAATCTTACTAAGAGAGTATAATTTCGAGAATAAAAATCGCGCCACCTTCTTCGAGGAAGATATTCTCAACATATTCCCTGTCGTAAAACACATTAATCCTAGGGTAGGCGATTTTCATATTACCTACGACTTAAGCTATACCATTTTTCCCCGCTATTGATTACAGCTGAACTCGTAACTCATTAATTTTACATTTTTCAGGCCAGCGATGCTTACAATTTTTACACAACAGGGCAGAGCAAGATTCAACAAGGATATTTGAAAGACGGATACGAGCTCATTAGTGAAGCTTTGAATCTATTGAATAACGTGTATGGAGCAATGCATCCGGAGATCGCTCAATGCTTGAGAATGCTGGCCAGACTAAACTACATCATGGGTGATCATGCGGAGGCTCTTTCAACACAACAAAAGGCCGTTCTTATGTCGGAGAGAGTGAATGGCATCGATCATCCGTATACTATAACTGAATATGTGAGTATTTCACTCCTAATTCGACCCCGATCTAATGAAGTCTTGAAATAATTGTAAAAACTTCATTCTTAATCGTTTACAGATACATCTCGCGCTTTATTCGTTCGCAAACGGCCAGGTTTCTGTGTCTCTTAGACTTTTGTACAGAGCACGTTATCTTGCGTTAATGGTATGCGGTGAAGATCACCCGGAAGTAGCTCTTCTGGATGTAAGCATCTCCGGAAATAGATGTGAATGGATGAAACATCACTAAATCGTTTTTTGCATTGAATTTCTGTATTTTTAACATGATTTTCACTTTTTTAGAGCAACATATCTCTGATCTTACATGCTGTGGGAGAGTACGAGCTGTCTTTACGCTTCTTGGAGCACGCATTAGCCCTGAACTTGCGCTATCACGGTCCACGATCTCTAAAAGTTGCAGTGTCTTATCATCTTGTAGCCAGGACTCAATCCTGCATGGGCGATTTTCGTGCGGCATTAAACAATGAGAAAGAAACTTATGCGATCTACAAACAGCAGCTTGGAGAGGAACACGAGAAGACAAAGGAGAGCAGTGACTGCCTGAGGCATTTGACACAGCAGGCTGTTGTCCTACAGAAAAAAATGAATGAAATTTACACCGGTAAACCTGGCGTGAGTTTACCTCCGATTCAAATTCAGCCTCCAAGTATGGGCTCCGTCCTTGATATGTTGAATGTAATAAACGGCATATTATTCGTACAAATAAGTCAGCAGGACATTGAGAATTTTAAGGCAGAGATAGAGAAGCGTCAAAAAGAGCAAACCCCCGATGGGGAAGTAAAGATGCTTGAATTGAACGGTAAAATTGAGGGTGAAAAAACGGTGAATGAAATAAACGAGAAAACAGCGGAAATTGAAAACGGTGCTGAACTTACACCGGACTCTGTACCAGCAGAGAGCTGAGCTTTTTGAGAGAGCTTTGATGGAGATCGAGTCTGTTTTAAACTTCCAGTCTTTATACACCTTGAACGATCATTCGGTAGGACTTTTGAAGAATAAAGTGTGGACGAGATTGTGGTAGATATGGATAATGGAAATTCCAATCTCTATGCTGGTTGCACTTAATTAATTGATAACGAAGAACATTCAATAATACGCTTTTAAAACTCGCCCGATCAGAAAAGGACCTCGAAGTTTTCACAGTCTGAACGAAAAGCTAAGGCAAATAATCATCTTTTCGGAGATATCGACCTCGTGTAAATACATGTTATCGTCAATTTTAACGTTTGAGCTAGCTAGCTATACACATATTCTCATATGGATATACTAATCGGAAATGAATACAATTTTTACAAGCTCATAACAGTTTTCGAATTCGCAAAGTATCGCTCGAATATTTTGCTGTTTATTAAACATACCTAATAGAAAAACTCTCAAATGGTCATTGTGTTATTTTATAATCTGAAAATGTATTATCACATAGTAGTGTTATTATTTACACATACTATTTCTTTAACATTAACGAGAAAACTGAATACCGTGCGAGTTAGCGAGTAAATCAATTTCAATTTGTCTGTATCAATTTATAGAGTGTAAATGAGATGATTAAAATGTGTAGTAATATAAGCCGTTAGCCGAAGGCAGTTGCTTTGTAGAATCTAGTTATGTAGTTGTCCTTCGTTATCACCACTGGGCAGTATATCTTTATAATTTATCAATCGTTAAATACGGATCATCATGTTTCGTGTAGTTAAACTATAATATATACACAGGTTTTAATATCTCGCTAGTCTTTTGGTAGCGTTTTCTTTAATAGCTTTTCAACGGAACCAAAAATAATAAGTGATATATAATTTCTCAATGTGGGAATGTAAAGAACGTATAAAGATAATGCACCTTATACAGTCGCAGTAATATCGATGAAGAAAATCATCTCGGTTTAGTTACGGTCTGTTGAATGAAATGATCTTTCAAAGCTTGCAATAATAAAAAATATAATAAGCATTTTAAGACAAGCAAGAGATAAGAAAAGTGGTGATTGTAGAGTAGTCAAATATCTTAGCATGATGTTGTCTTTGAATATAAATTACATTACGTATAAATGTAACTGCGATACTTATAGATCAAATTTATAAGAATAAGTAGCGTACTCCAATTACTATAAATTAAACCATACATATTTAATTATAAGTCATACGGTAGTCATAGGATTTTAATGGTTCATTACTTCCAAAGCGATTTGATTTTTTTTTTTCGTTTTCATTTGAATTCTTTTTTTTTTCTTTTTTTTTGCCTTTTTTTTCTCCTTGCTAATCGTCGATAAGATGAAATGGAATTGTGTGGCATGAAAAAAAACTACCAAGCTCTCCCAACTAATTAGCAAATTTGAATATCAAACGCTATATCACACTTTAACTTTTCATATTTTTCTAAACTTTACTATTCGTAAATTTCTTCATTTTTCTATGATAATATAACATCTATAATGCATACATCTAACAAGTATTATAGTCCATTGTCTCTGAGTCACAACTAAAGAAATAATTATATTGTATCTATGTTATCATAAATACATACCTACATACATAAATCATCGAAAAATCAAACATCACATTCGTATATTTTCAAAGCTTTCATGTTAATTTCATTTGAAGAATTAAGAGTTCCTTTCATAGTGAAAATTATGAAGATAAATTGTATATAGCAGTTTGTATTATGTATTCTTACTTCGATAAACTGAAGTAATTAAAGTACGTACTGGGTGAACAAGAATAACCGTTTAGCGTTTATGTTTTCCGTCAATATAATGCCAAAATGAGAGGAAGCTACTCTTCACCTCACGTTAGTCTGTTTTCGTTAGGATTTAGTATATTATATCGCACTTGTTAGGAAAATTGAACAATGAAAAACCTGTTAGAGATTAAGGATAAACATAAAATACCTGATATATATTATCTGTTATGTAATTTGGTAAAATCATCACGTGAATAAACCATTTTATATGAAACACCTTTATACTTTTGTTCATTAAAGCTCAACGCGCACTATGCCGAAGCGAAGCGAAACGAAGCGATCGGAAGTTTCATTAACATGCTTTTCTTATGTTTTTTATGAAAACTTCCGATCGCTTCGCTTCGGCATAATGCGCGTTGAGCTTAAGATCTTTCAATTCAATATACGGTTTTTTATTGTTTATCATTTGAAATAACTAATAAACTCAACACAGTGTACTATACATCTAATCTCATTTAACTTTAGACCTAGTTATTAAAGTTCGATTCATTTCATAGGATAGAATACTAACTATAATCATTAAATTATAAGAACTGAAATTAATTCGTTTCTTCAACAACATCCATGTAATGGAAACAACAGATCCCTTAAATCTATACGATCATTTTAAATTCACGTACTTTCACAGCTTCTTTTTCTTCTTTCTCACTCTCTGTTTCTTCTCATCTTTTTCTCCCGAACTCTGCTGTTTCAAAAACTCCCTCAGATTAAGTTTGTTGATTAAATACTGACGCAATGTTTCCATAGCATTCTTTCCACCAGAACCGCTTTCGAAAACCATAGATATTTTAAATCTTTTCTCCTGATCCTTATCAGCCTCAATTTCTCCCGCAACTAAATTGCACAATAAAAACGTCCCTTGAATTGCCCCAACATTAACTTCACTCGTCAAAGTTGTCTCCTTCATTTCTCTATCAGAAATATCTTCGGAAGATAAATCCAAGCGAATTCTCTTCAATGGTGAATCTTTATTTGCCATCATCCGACGCTTACGTCGTTCGTGAGACCAGCTGTCTTCATCAGCCATTAATTGACAACCCCAACAGTTTGATTCTGCCTCATTTACATCCAATTCTTCAACTCGAATCTGTTCAAGATCAATATTAATTAGGAAATGGAGTCGTGTACAAAATGTTCAATAATCTCGACAAAATAAGAGACTGATTTAAATTGGAAGAAATCCCTGGGTAAAAAATCATTAATTATGATTTTTCTGCTAACATAAAATAAAGCACAACGACCTATTGCCACCTTTAATAAATTCATCCATAATTTTATAGTCGAGACTAATTCTTCTGTCTTTGTCAAGCCGTCTCTGATAGGGAATGTTATTTCTGAAGAAGTTCGCTGTACTGTCTTCTTCGATTTACTGTTGTTACCGCTCGTTCTAATGACCGGCGCTGTAGTCAAGTCTATAATATCTTTAGATAAAAAACTCCACGCCAGTCCCCACCTGATGATAAGTAAAGAATGTATATTTTATTTAATTCAGAAGGCGACATCAAATTTTTAATTGATTTCTTTGCTTTTTTTCACCTAGTAGTGTGTCCCTGGCAGAATTCAGTCCAAGTTTCGTTTTCAATATTCAGTTTTTTCAATTCATTTCGTAAAAATATCAAGCTAGTTTTCTTTCCAAGCATTGTAGTATAAATTTGAACTTTATCTTTAAGCTCTATACTATCTTGAAGCATCTTTAAAACAAACTGTGTCTCTCCACCCTCAACAATCAGCTCAAATTCACTTCCAGAGGGAGCGTTTCTAGGCGGCATACGACTCCCCAAAGGCTTTGATGCTTCTTCTTTATTGCAAAAGAACGGAGGATTGCACATCGTGAATGTACGAACATCGTTATCCGGTAAACAGCCTCGGAGTACAGTGCCTTTATTCACACGTATCACTGATCAGGACAAATATATCAATGTATTTATTTAAAGAATCAATTTATCTGGCTAGAAAAATTTGGGAATAACAGAAGCATGGAAAATAATTTATACACTAGACTGTGTCAAGCTTTTCAAAAAAAAAACCCTCACCTTTCACCAAATGCCCCAAATTGTTACAATTCACATTACGCAAAGCTGACTCGTAGCTTTCCACATCAATTTCTGTACCTATCATCTTACAACCAAATATTTTCGAAAATAATAACGGATAGATGCACACAGCTCCGGTACCTTTGGAATATAGAAACAAGAAAATTAGTAAGTAGAAATAGAAAGGCTGTAAATTTTTGGGAATATTTTAAACAGACGAATCTCACCTATGTCAATACCGGACGTTTTGGATATGTCTGTGAATTTAGCGTGTCTTAATAGATCCTCAATCCAAAGTATATAATTCAATTTTGAAGGTATTGCCGGTACGAGTTTTGTCGATGGTATTTCTACGTCTAGATTAAAGTCATGTTTCAATAGGGTTTTAGCGAGCACTCTCAAGCTATCAAGATCGTGAAAATTTAGTTTTACTTTTCCTGCAAGATCCTGAAATCCAATAACGAGAATTCGCAGTTTTTATTTTTCACGTAATAATTGTAACAACGTTTTAAATATTTACATTCTTACCGTTATTGCGATTTTACGAAACTCGGGATACAGTATGGCCAGTTGTTTGAAATTTGGTTCTTGCTTGTACTTATTTCTTGGATGCATAAACTTTCGCAAAGACATTTTTGTGTTTCTCTCCTTTTTCTAGTTTCGACTAAAAAATTCACCACGTGGCTTCTGAAGGTTATATCAATTGTCATCAACCCCCTTTGTATGCTTACTTCATGTTCCTTTATTCACAATAAATAATAATACATACATACTAAACTTTCTCCTATTCATCGACTTTATCGAATAATATAACCTCCCTTTGTGCCGCTTAATTCTTGCCTTCGCGGCCCTTTCGACTTTTATTTCCTAATTATTAATGAAAACACAGACCCATTCATCCGTCATTCCCGCCGTAGATATATCGATTGTTACATAAATCTCTCCGCCAATCAGAATTCACACACCCCGTACTACGTTACGCGCATTAGTATATGAAATTCCTACGTTCATTGATGAAAAAAACTACCCTTACTATTAGCGCGCACTTCGTGTCACCAATTCCACGTTTATCAATGAAACTATATGAGCGATAAATCGAAGCACCGCCCATTTTTCATTGTATGAATCGCAGGGGCCTTCATTACGAGTATTTTCGCCTCTATAAGGCCCCTCGATATCTCAGTATAACCAAATACGGCGTACAAACGTATACGTAGTATCGACATACATATCGTGTATATCTACAAATGCGTGATGAAAGTGTAGGTGTGTAGTGTGTACAGAAGGTTAAAATTCCGATAAAAGCGAATGTCGTGTCGAGTCACCAGCTGCAGGCACTGTGTGTCACTTTGTTATTATGTATTGTGAACTCCGTTAATAGACGGGACGATGTGATTGTTATAATTTTCTAACCACCTGTTGAATACGGGAGAAAATTTCCCACACAATGGCTTACTTGTTAAAAAATTTAACCAACAGTATTTGGCATGCGTTTTATGCCCTGCAAGGTGACACCCCGGGTATAGTAGCTAAATCAAAATTAAAGGTAAATATATAATGTATGTGCTACATACGTATGACACATATCCTCGTTAAACTATCATCATATACACGCCCTAACCATGCTGCTGCTCTGTTTCCCAACAACTTACATATTCCGTAATAATTTAGATCCCGGGTAAAGGGTGTGGCTCTTATTTTCGAAATATTTTCAAACTCCGTTTTACAGGTTTTAACAGCAAATTTTGGAACCCTGATGGACCTTTACGATGTTGAAAAAGGGCTTGACGATTACCGCAGCACCCATTCCTTGACTTTTGATCAATATCTTTATTACTTGCAAAGAGAGGTAACAGTTTTCACTTTCGCTTATTTATCTACGCTCAGAAGTCGAAGGCTGTTATTTAGCACACTATTTTTTTTATACAGGTTTTCTCAGCCATATCAGACGCAGCGTCGATAGAATGGTCCAGAATACTCGAAGAGAGATTAGACGAAATATGCTGGCTAGTATCTAGAAAAGTATACTCAAAACACAAACACAGAGTATTCGAAGATCGCAGCGTTTACAAATTGTTTAGAATATTTTGCCTACTAGCTGAAACTGGGAACGACAATAACTCCGAGTCTTCATACCTCGTTAGTGTTTATGTTAAGTGTGATTATTCCACTCAATGAACCCCCTGATCTTAGTCAAATAACGTTTTTTACCATAAACAGATCACCATGCACAGCGACGAAGTAGCCCGGATAGCATCGCAGCTTGTAACATCCCTGGGTCTCACCTGGGACGCTTCTGATTTCACTGAATTATCTGCAGCTCTAACATCGTTTAGGTAATTTTTATTCAAAAGGCGATTCTAGTCCAGAAGTTTATAAATTCAACCAAGACTATGTTCTCATTTCTTATTAACGTAGATTTTATTTATTTCTGGACTGGAAGCAGCAGGATCTTCTATTTTCTGTTTCATACATTTAGCATTTAGTTAAACGTATTTCCAAAAAGATTCCCCACATTTCTGGCAGTTTTGGAGTCTAAATACAGCGGTGGAGGAACGTTGGATTCTGCAGCTGTTACCGAGGCTATAGACGACCTTTATCAGACTTACGTCAACGACGTTATTAAAAAGGTGATATATCGTTTAAGAAAAGAACTGGACACTAGGGCAAACAGTCTTTATAGATCTTTTTTCAAACAATTTTACAGGGATATCTCATGAAGAAGGGATTCCTTTTACCAACGACGAGGTATTACTGGTTTGTACTTAGACCGGGAGAATTAATCTACTACAAAGATGCACAGCAGAAAGATGCGGCTGGTGTAATAACTCTGAATGTAAACTGTTGGGCAGACGCTGTTAATAATTCAGGAAAACCAGATAGAAAGTTTATTCTTTGTACGCCAGTGCACAAAGGGATAGAACTCATAGCCGACGATCATAGAGGAAGACTGCAGTGGCTAGCTGCGCTGCAAACTGCGATAGATTATTCGGGGGATAGGATCAGCTATCAGAGGAGTTTGGCTATACAGAGAAGATCCGCGAGGCAGGTAAATAATCAATTAGATAGAATATTGGTTTTTATATAGTGGCATAACGAGGCGTCAATTTATTTCACTGGTTTTATTTACAGGCTGAAAAACAACAGAAAGAAGAAACTGGTATTGAATTACAACACGAAAGACAGGCGAGGATTGCTGCAGAGATACAAGCCAGGAAACTCGAGGCTTTATCCAGAGAGGAGGGAGCCAAGGTCCAAGAACTTGAAGAAATTAAAGTAAAATTGGAAAAACTCTTGCAAGAAGAAAAACAAGCCTTACAAGACGAAGAAATAGGTAGTTTGGTGATCCTACCTTCTTTACGCAGAGTTCGATCGATTGTTACAACTTTTATCTGATTATCTTTACTTTATGTTATTTTATAGTTCGAAATCTCCAAGCCCGAGTGTTGAAGGAGGAATGGGAGAGGAGAGAACAGCTTGAAAAACTCCAACAAGAACAACAAGAGCTTCTTGAATCTGAAAGATTGAAGCGTCTTGAGTTTGAACGCAAACAGCAAGAAAATGAGCATAAATTACAAGGTAATAGCTCGCATGTTGTTAGCTTTTTGAGAAATATTAAATAAATTCACGTTATATCGATTATTCATGAATATGTTATGACTTTAAAGAAGCTGCAGCCAGGCTCGAGCAGTTGGAATCTGAACGCCAGGGTCTTGACACCGAGCTGAGATCTGTACGGGAGAAAGTGAGGCAAGCCGAAGGTGCTCAAATACTACTAGAGGCACAAATAGTCGTCACAAGACCCTTGAGAGGTGGAGAACGAATCAGAAGAACTCAAAGCTTGATTCCTTCCGGCAAGGAGAGAACCGATAATCTAGAAAATAACACAGACAGAGGTGTTTCGGCGCAGGAAAATATTCGTCCAGTTGTTTGAAAGCCTTCTCAAATAGTACATATGAATTAGCCATAAAGTTATTCACATTCCTCCGATCGAATGCAACTTATACATATATTATCAACGATAGGGTAGAATTCTATAGTTCCTTAATTAAATACCTTGCCTGAGTGCCATTTGTTGTCTCAAAAAGCTTGTGCCGTTAAGCAACTAGGTCTATTATACTTTATTCCTCGCGTTATTATTTTATAAAATTTATTATCCTCACGGATTGTTAACTATATGTGTCACAAATTTACATTCCATATAAACAGAGCCGTATTGTGAATAGCATCCATCAGATTTTAATTGCATATAGTATATTATACAATGTAGATTATTATATTTAGACATACTCAGAGATATATATATATATATTTTATATAATGAATTTATTACATCTATCAGGGTAAATTTTTGTGTAATGAAAATTTTAAATCATCACTGTAACAGTGGGATTATCGATATTTTATTAGGGGCGAAAATATGAGGGTAATAATCACAACCTATGGTGGACGATTGTTGATTTCCATGGTGACTTGAATAATTGATCAAACACTGATCATCCCAAACAATTAATTCTATCTGTGTGGAAATATTACTTAGCTTAACTCCTCCTGGAGTGGATAATTTCTTCACGCATTAGTTATTAATTTTTAAAAAATGCCTGCTAAAAAGAAGAAAGGAAAAGCATCAAAGTTATCGCGTATGAGTGACGAGGAGAGAGCCAGATATTTGCAACATCGAGCTGAAATAGAATTAGAAGCAAAGAGACGGAAGCAACAGTTGATCGCTGCCTTTACAAAGGTGAAACAGTTGGATCTCCTCCCCGCCTGAATGTGAATTACTTATTTTCAACTTATTATTTCATTTTGGTAGAATAAATTGAAACGTGAAGAAGCATTCTCGAGATTGAACACCGCCAAGATAAACGAACAGTGGCGTCACATTCTGCGTCAGATAAAGTGCGCCGAATTGTATCAGGACGTTAAACATATTTGGCAAAATTTTGACTGGACGTTAAAAGCCAAGGATACATTGATCGCAAAACTTTACGACGAGCTTGAATTATCTGATAGAGATCATCGCCGATCACAAGAGGCTCATATTATCATGATTGATAAATTTATCGGTGAAACTACAAATTTCTTTCATTTATTTTATTTTATATGAAAATGATATCATCACCAATTGCCAAAATACTGACATGAGTTACACTGTAAAATAATATTCCAGGTATACACAAACAGAGATTAAACTATTTGCATGATAATTACTTGAAAGAACTGAGAGAGCTTGAATACATTGGAACTGTAGAATTGTATGAAGTTAAAAACAGACTTGAGAACAGTTGCAAGGAACATGACACGATTATTTTTGCACAGAGCAAAAGTCTTGAGAGTAGTTTAGAGAAAACAAAATCACGGAATGCCATCCACACTCGTACAATTGTACACACAGTGAGTTTTACATTCTTACAAACCGATGGATGAGCCTTCTAATCAATAATTAAACTACTATGAAATTAGAAAGAAGATGATATAATGGAACTGAGGCGTCGGGTCATTGGCAACATGGACAATCTCTGGTCTCAGCTAATGGGTACAATATCTGACTACGAATCTCTGACTGAGAATAAACGAAAGCAGTACGAATATCTGAAGGAACAGGACGACGCTGTGAGAGCAGAGACAGCCTTGTTTCCTAAACAACAATCTCAGCTATTGGAAACTATCGATAATACTAAAGGGCAACTGGATGATCTGGCTTGGGAGCGCGGGGAACGTATAACGGAGTTAAAGCATCAACTCGAACAACTGAACAAGGCAATTTGGGACTTACGATCTAAGATCAGAATGGCTCAAGTCACAGACGCAATTCAGTTGAAAAGGCTCAGCGTTATAAGCAATGGAGTAAAAAAGGTAACGCTGTGAGGAAACGTAGCTACAGTAGCCGTTACTTTTGCAATGGTATCAATTTCTCATGACTTTCTGCTATCGCTGGTAGGAATTGGAAAGACTTCTTGAAAAGGGAACGATGCTACAATTTCTTAGTCAGCTTTGCGCAAACTTAGAAGCGCCGTTAGATGAAATTGGGAAATCTGTTTCCATAGAAATTGAGTCATCACAATGCTCCGAGGAAGAAGAAACTAAACATGTAACTATTCTTTTGTATTGTAATGTATTGTTTCTTGCAAATGAACCAATGTCTACTTTTAGGTAATGGAACCATTCGACAAAATGGAAAAGTTCTGGCAGCGGTTTAACGAGGCAAAGGCCGAGAATATTTTAACGCGTAAAGAGCGCGGTGATCTGTTACTGGAAAACCGACAACTCAGGCACAGCTTACGCGTGTATTTAGTCACTGTCGCTAGAATGCCTGCAGCGAGACCTCATACTGCTATTTAAATATCAAAATACTTGATAAATGGATGTAAATTAGCTTTCGAACAATTCCAAAGTAAATCAATATGAGATTTTTATTTCACACATATATTATTACATGTTAATGCAATCTCGATCTCGCTCGCTAAACGTTTATCAATGTTTGTAGCTAGTTGTTAAGCTATAAGATAAACCGGAGTTAACGCTTGTGGGACATTTGTACTTTCTGAACTTTATAAATGCAGCTACTCTTAACGATGAGTAAAGATTCCACCTCCCAATGAAAGGTACTTGTAAGGCCTCGCCCTAGTCCTGCCTCTGACTGGATGGAAGAATATCTTTTCTCGAGGAGCCATGCCTTCGGTTTCAAGATATATATCGAAGCAAGCTCTCAGTCTCTGAAGTTGCGCTGATAAAGTTGGTGGCTTATCCCACATGACGTTGATTTCCCGCTCTATATCTCTCAAGATATCAGCCGACGCTGGCACGCTAGGATTAAGAGTGACGCTGAAGATCGGCGCAACTCTTGGATAGTCAGGCTTAATGGCTATTCGAGCCACAAGTTCACCTGCAATATACAAAAAGAAATGTTGAATAGCGAGATCAGCATAGTTAGTAGTGCTAGTAGCGCCAAATGAATACTAACTGCTTCCTCTGCGCAGTACAGCTTCGTAGAAAATATCCACAGATGATACAAGACCCTTCTGACAAAAGGGAGGTGTGTCCTCAAAATTTGAATAATTCTTCCAGGAAAGAGTAGTAAACTTGTATAAGGTGGTGGCTATTTTACGCGGCATTGGATCATTTCCCTCTGTAAATATGGGAAGGTTTCCTGATTCTAGATGTCGGATTTCTGAACAGAGTTCTAGTCTGGCTTTTACACGGCGTTTTATCTCCTTCAGAACGCATTCAACACTGTCCTGTGATAATCCGTGATTAACTGAAGTCTGAAAAACGAATAACATATCAGAAACGGAAAATGGAATGCCAGATCTTCTTTGCGAATAAATACGCTACCTTTTGTTTGCTCATATCAGATGTAATGAAACGAAGTCCCGCCATACGTTGAGCCCAGTTATAAGGTATTCCTAGTCCGAGAGAGGGAAAGGAACCCAAGCCGTAGCGACGGAGTTGATAATTATTGGCAGGATTTGGACTCTCCATACCCAAGTCACCCGGATATAATTCTCGGAGAACAGAATCAGACACCAGCATATCTCTGTAAATTGATAATGAGCAGTATGGTTTTATGTATGTTTATTTGGGTGACCTTTAGCGAGTTGGATAACTCGATTTTAATCAGGATCGAAAGTCTGGGAAGGTGAATAATTACTATGTATTCTTTTCATAGCTTTTACGGAAATAATAACATACCCTGCGCTCACACCACCAGGATTTTCAGTTTCCAGTTTCGACTCCAATGTTATAACGTTCAAGTAACTCATGTAAAAGAAATTCAGCATTAGCTTGGTCCCATCTATTTAGAAATCACAACAAAAGGGTGAGTTACGATTTTCGGTGCATGATTGTTGCCTATTGTGTCACACAAAATTGAATTATGTGATAAAAAAAAAGAGAAACTTTGGTGTTTCAAGTCACAGAAATATATTCAAAAATTTGTTTCCAGATTTTCTATCTCTTCAGAAAACTTTTCGCTCACTTTTGAATATCATTACAAGTCTTATGCTCAACGGGTGCCTCTGGAGTAGTCTTGACTTCTTTTCCTCCTGTCTAGCTTCCTTCGACATTCTATGATGTCTTTTTTTGTGAACTGGTGCTTCTTCCACCACCCCATCAGCTTGATTATCCTGGTCAGAGTCTGAATCTTGAGAACCGTCTTGGCTGTTAACTCTCTTAGCGTCATCGTCGTCTCCTTCAATGCTAACAAGCAGCGTAGAATCTGCAATAAACGAAAGTTACATCGCTGTATAATGTCACAAAAGGTTCATTACCAATCCCGATTTCAACGCACCATAAGCATCTCTATAAGCAGCTGAGTTTGCGTACAAAACATACAAAGGCGAGGCCAACAGCGCTGCCTTCTGATGTTCTTGTCTTACTTTGTCCAATGGTAAGCCGAGGCTTTCCTGGAGTGGCTTACTCGTCTGTAACAATTGAAAAACCGATATAAAGTACCAATTTTACTCTGGAGAAAGAAATGGCTTTCAAAAGCTGCGTGATACCTCTAAAATCGTACGCAACTGTGGCGCCAGATTGTCCAAACGAGTTTGTTTTGATTCTATACTCGCAGCTACGCCCTTTTTGCTATCAGTTAGCTCGTCGCATAAAGCAGCCAGTTGCTTTCTTTGCATTAATTCCCATTCTAAACGAGCTAATCTTAATTGGTGAGGGTCAGTTCTCGTGACTTCCTATGAACGCAGAAAAATATGCAATCATTAATAAGCTCAGTCTCAATTCCTGCCTTCATTCTTCAAACTACTGCATGAACTGTTCCATCCACTCACAGGTCTTGACACAGACTCCGGAGCCTCCTTGTAGAATTCATCCTCGGTAACTAGATCGATTGATTCGTCTTTAGACCTATGGAAGAAATGTGAGCATTAGAAGAATAGAAAATGATTTTTGTTCTAAATATTTTCTAATTTTCTAAAATCGTATCGTCTAGTTCTACGCACTTAAATTGCAGACACTTTATGACCTCCTTCTTCAGATGCATCACTTCGTATAGCAAATTTTGTAGATGCAAGTGCCTACTGTCTACGCTGCTTTTAGCACCTACTAAAGAATCCCTGGCAAATTTTGTCCTGAACTTTTCCATCCTGTTTAATTTCTTCAGTTCTATGAAGGCGAGAGAGGTCTGTATCTGGAGTTCACGAATCTCGTCCTTCGCCTGATGCACAATACGATTATACGTGACATAAATTGTGTAGAAATTTCATTGGTATAATAAAACTTACATTCTCGTCGCTGTTCGCCTTCAGCTTTGATATTTTCTCCATTGATCTTCGTATGTTATCACACGTGGATAAAAAACTCTCTGAATCCTTCTCCGGCGAACGTTCTAAAGCCTCTTTTTCCTCGTAGCTTATAATCGTCTAAACGTAATGAAAATTTTCATAGAAAATAACGGGTAAAACTAGTAGCTTAGTAATACAGAAAATTGATAACCGCCTAACCTTATACATGTCGGCATCTTTGACCGGGGTCGTACCACTGGTAGTAACAGATTTTCTACGTTTTTTCGAAATCTCAGTGTCATTTTCTTTCCCCATATTCAATATTGCGGAGTATTATGGCAATATATATCTCAAAATGCGGATATATTTTGTAATACGAAGATTTAGTTTATAGGTTATGTTTACGGAGCATCGAGAGGTGTCGTAATCATCGATCGGCTAATATGATAGAAGAGAAACAGCCCTACGGTACAAGTGTGTCAATTTTAAATGCACGGTTGTCGGTCTATCAATGATTACATGGTTCGGGTTAGTGTGGTATCAATCGCGTAGTGTCAAATCGCGATAAAATATTTTCGTTATTCACTTAGGTATCGCTAGTTTTTAAAATGGGCATATTTTTCTCAAAGAAAAAGCCCCAGAGTCGAGTTACCGAGCAAGACAAGGCAGTGTTGGTTCGTATATAAAGATATGGAAAAACCTAACCTAACTTAACCTAATTTTTGACGTTCAAATCAGACCTGATTTTCGGTATTTTTTAGCAACTGAAACAAACCAGGGACAAGATAAAACAGTATCAAAGACGTATCGAACAAAGCATAGAAAAGGAGAGGGAAATAGCTAAAAAATTAATTCACGATGGGAAGAAAGAGTGAGAATTACTCCTTTCAAGTATACCTATACTCTAATTTCACATTTAGTTACACGCTAATTACGTTCGATTTATTTCTCCGTTTACAGCCGAGCTCTGCTTCTACTTCGCAAAAAGAAATTCCAAGAGCAGTTGTTGAGCAAAACCGACGGGCAGTTGGAGAACCTAGAGCACATGGTCCACGATTTAGAGTTTGCGCAGGTTGAGTTGAAGGTCATAGACGGTCTGAAGGTCGGAAATATCGCTTTGAAAAAGCTCCACGATATTCTGTCCATCGACGATATCGAAAGAGTGTTGGACGAGACCAGGGAAGGAATTGAAAAACAAAAAGAATTAGACGACGTACTCAGCGGAACGTTGACTGACGAGGACGAAGGAGAGGCGGAGGCTGAACTCGCGGCTCTGCTAGCACTAGACGAGGAAACACTTGCCAAAGAAGAAAAAGAGAAAATCCCAGATGCTCCCAAAGATATTTCGTTGCCAGATGTGCCAACGGATGAACCGGTCAAAGCAAAAGGTGAAATGAAGATGCTTATTGATTTTTCTGAACCTGGATATAATGTTTATTCGACTAATGATTGCATATAGTCTTCAATCCCGTTTTTCTCCTCTTTTGGAATTGAAGAAATGAACTTGAAGCGACTAAATTTGTTGTCGGTTTCTTCTGTTTCTCTTGATATGACCGTGTTCTCTGAATAAGCAGCTTTCGCTACAAATATTAACTGCAGTTTCTCCATTGATGTTGATACACCTATAATTAATTTTAATTTACTGCCGATCAACAGTCTATTTGTAATTACAGCTGTTCAAAGTGAACCTGCTATTGGAAAACGAGGAATGTGTGCAAATAATTGTCTGGCAATGAGTAAACCTTCATCATTTATATTTATTTATAGTATATATTATTATGTTCGCAGAGTCGCCGAGAAAAGAAAAAATTCGAGAAGCAGTACCATTGGAAGCGTGAACGATAATTCAAAGTGTAATAACAATAATGCGTCTCTTTTGATCAATTGTATTTCTCTATAATTATAAATATTATTCCTTTTTTTTCATTTTTTTTTATTTCTTTTTTGAATAACACTAATATATGTATATATGTACAGTGGATTTTATACACTAGTTAATCGTATCGAACGAGTGGATCGTTTAAAAAATAAATAGAATATCAACGAAATTTCCTAATCTGGAATTCGCTAAAAAAAAAAAAGAAAAATTCTTATCTTATACAAGAACAATATGACACTGCATCATTTGATACAATGCGAATTATAAATAACAAGTGATTAAAAAAATTAATATTGTGCAAAGATTGCGAAAATAAAAAAAAAGTTTTGTTTCAACGTTATTTATTTTCGAGATAACGCGATCAGCTCTGTATCCACATGGCAAATTAGTAATGAATCTAGTCTCTTATCTTTCCAAGGTGAATTGAAGGTAAGGCAAACAATGTTATTTCATGTTTAGAACTATAAGTGAAATATAATAATGAAACTGATTAATTCTCAGCTACTAGCACGATGACATACCTACGGACTGATATAATGATCGATGATTTATAATTCGGGAGTAATGTTCACATTCTAATAATGAACATTTTCGAAAAAAAAAAATCGCATATTCCCGCATACGTGCGTCATTTAACGAACAAATAATTATAAATTCAGATTTTAGCATCGCGCGCAAGATAGAGATTACCTTATCTAGTTGATTTACGATCTACAGTTTAATTGTTTCAAACGTACGGATGAATAACAAGCTATAACTAACTAAGAATTCAAGAAATCCAGAATAAACTTGATGTGTCATTCATTATCTCTGTATTCTCTTATCTATAACTAATCAACGTAAAGTAAAATAAAAATTTTCCCATATTTAAATTATTATCGCGCATGGGGCATAAATCTCTGAAACTCTATCCAAATAATTACCTAAATTAATTACTCTGATTAGGTATGTATATGTACTACTACCTACTGACGAATTAAAATGATTTGATATAAAAAAGAATTCAAAAAATTGCCGCGCTTTTATCGGGCTCGATCGATCCCCCAATCGAAACGATATATCGATCGTTCGATAATCGAACTCGACGAGGCCATGCGGTACAGCGACTAGCGACCGTCTGTTGTTTTCCCTCGCTTTTTCGCGTCTAATTCATTGTCAGTTCGATGATCCCAGTTTAATCAAGAGACAGGATCATGGTCATTCGATTTATTATTGACAGTTCAGATTAGTGTGACGAGATGCATAAAGGATTCGTAAAAAATTTGACGACAATGGCTGGTCTGGGCTGGGTAATGTATTTGTTAAAAATGACAAAGTACCGGGAACAAATTTTCGCACCTAATAAATCGATTATAAATCACTCATGCACGTAGGTTGTTCTTCCTTTTGACTAGACCGTTCTAATCCTTTCAGAGGTCACACTTGCATTATATTCATTGCTTAGTTAACTTCTTAGCGGATGCTAGACTCTCGTTAGCACATTTATCCCAATGAATTTGCACCCGCAAAATTGTTCGCGTATTTTATCACCTTACTATTTATACATATAATACCGAAGATGTCTTGTCGTATTTTCTTTTTTTCGACGTTACATAAATACATACATACATTCATTCGATCAGTCTTACGATCACCGGTGAACGGCTACATCACCTATCTCGCATCTTAGAAGTTACGTAGTTTGATCAAACATAACCAATAATAATCGTACGATATTAATTATATGTTGTTAAATTAGTAAGTTGCATTTTTCTTCAAAATAAGTAAATAATTGCGAAAAATGATGAACATCAACGTCGTAGATATCGACGGTGCAACATTGTCTGGGAATTCATCACATGTTTACGATACTATGCAGGGTGAATAATGTGACGATTATACTATTTATATCATGTGTATAAATATTATTGCGGTGTCGCGTTGATCGTATAGTTATTGAATTGCTCGATAGTATGCTATCTGCACGATACGGATCTTTCAAGTTTGCGTATTTCTTTCCGACGAAATTTTTTGTCGAAATATTACGCAGCCCCACACCCACGTAACATTACGACGATTAAATTTATCGTCTTTTAAAGGTGACATAAGGGAACGTATATATGTATAATAGGGTAAAGATTAAATTTATCTTTTCGAGACTATAATAAACGAGAGATAAAGACAGAGAACGGAGGAAGGGAGGGAGGGAGGGAATGCCGAGATACGATTTATCTTATCTCTATAATCCCAATTTATTTATTACAGTTAGTAATCGCGATAGCCAAGTTCAGACTCGGTGATTATAAAAGTCATTATTTGTTAGAAACTTCGCGAATTTTTATCGACGTTTCAATTTTTCTTTTACTTCTCACACGCATATATGTACATATATATATATATGTGGAGGTAGGTATTGCTTTTGAATCGAGCGCGGGATATTAATAACTTATAATATAATTCACCGTCAATTATACTATATACGCATCTAGGTATGTATATACGTATATACGGGTCGAAGCAGGGAATCGATGAGCGACCAAGGTGACGAAGTAATAATATGTACATAAATGGGTCGCTCGGGGAATGTTATTTTCACAAAGGCAATAAATTTAGTTATTATAATATACTGCAGATATAAAATGTTGCGATATTACGCGATCTGACCAGTAAATTTCCATTGAAAATTGTCCGTTGCGGGTTAAAACATTTTTTATCTTTTTCTAACTCAGAAACATTGCAATTCATCATTATCATTATGTCTGATATTCAGACACAACAAAGTTGTTTCTAGAATTCGAAATTGTTTTTTTCTTTTTCTTTTTCTTTTTTTTCTTATAATATGAAGAAATTATCGTATACATCTATAGTTATAAACTATACAATCAAAACTTGAACGGATGCAGGAATATATTTTTCCTCCGCGATTCTTATACTCATTATATACCTACTATATACCCTTGCGTGACGTTCTCTTTCAAGAGTACCGCGAATCGCGATCGAAGGTCATCGCGTTTCAAACACAGAGACCATCCGCGTGTTAGGTGTTAATACCTATATATGTATACGTGTACGTGTAGATATGGATATTGCACATTTTGGGATAATGAGATCCGATTGTAGCTATAAAGAACAAGAAGAACAAGGAAAAAGTAATACCCATCAGAAAGACGAGGAAATAAAATTGTACTTTTATTTTTTTTATTTTCGCGTCATTTTTGGAGCCGTATATATCATATACCGAGAAAAGAGTTCAATAGTAGCAATTTTCAAGCTGAACTCATTTCACTCCTTTCAACGAATCGATATTATACCAACGCCTCCTTATAAGCTATTTCGTCGTACCGAACGAATAGCTTCGCCGTCTAGCTCCGTTTTCATTATGATATCCGATGTATACGTACAGGGAATATATCTACGCGAAATGCGTACAAGACCTGTAACGATTTTAATTTACTATACATGTGAGTAAATACACCCACCCACTTGTTACACAATGTGGCAAAGATACAACGCGATCAGGATCCATTACTCACCGCGCCACGTATGTAGGTACATAACGTATGGGCATACATACCTACCTAAGGCATTTTAGTTTTAAGGAGTTCCGGAATTTCAATTCCTAAAAGTGTCTAATAAAAACGATTAGCTGCCATTATATTCAAAACAGGTAGTATTGTGTAACAAACATTGGAATAAAAATGAATGATATAATATGTAAATCATTTTATTCACACAATCAGTGTCTCAATAAAAAATAAAACTATCTAATAAAATGATAAACGTTATAACATCATTGGGGTAATTCGATATATACGAGTCTGTGATATTTCGTATAGCTATTGAGACAAAAGAGGGTTTTCCGTCTGCCCATTATTACATCGTAAGCATAAATTTCTCTGAAAAATGTAAGCAGAGGAAATAATATGACGTGTGCGGTGTGCGGTGTGCGAAGACGAATACTCCTTCCGATTAATTGAGGCTTCTTAGTAATCTGTTGTGATCGTAAATTTCTATACACCGAATAAAATCTACTCAGAACGACGATGAGCAAGCGAGTGTAAACGAGCGTAAGCGCTACGGGCTTTAGCTATGGGTACAAGCGTGACGTAGCTGCGGGTCGGCGAGAGTAAGTGATTCAGTCGCGCGGAGTCCGCCAAAGAGGCAGGAGCCCGGATGCTCCAATGAAGAAGTGATGATAAAGAAGAGAGATTTAGATCGTCGTATATTTGAAGTCGTGTTCTATAGCTCGAAGTTGTTTGAAGAATATTATTAGATAATATAATAATAGTTATTTATCACTCGCACGGTGTATACGTTTGAATAGATAAATCAAAACCCAACAGGAAAGTTCGCATTTTCGTATTGTATATTTATCCGCGCGTACATCCCTGACGTCACGCGTATAATAAAACAGTGGGAAGTTCAAGTTGGAAAGTTTAACGACTATTTAGTCAAACTGACAGACCCGACCGCCACGTTCAGTCCAGGTAAACACAGAGAATTACTTTATGTTTGCATTTTAATCATCTGCACGCAAATGTATATTTCATTCATATATACACATTATAACACAATGCATACGCGTACTCGAAATTATCAGGAGTCATTATATTATCATTATTATCATAGGTCCTCGATATTAACAATACCGATAACATAGATAATGATAATCCTACGATCGTTATTCGTCCAATAAATTTTCATCATTCATTGCATGTATATGTATTTGGAAATTATTCATTTCATTCCTAATTTTATTATTCATTAGTATCGAATTTTTCGAATATTTTCTCTTGTATTTGATTACAAAGAAACGCGATCGTTTGTACCTATAGAGCATTTTTTTTCTCTTCTTTTTTTTTCTTCTCTCAATACACTATTCTTACGACGTAATTTTGCATAGCGATTTCAGTTTCATTAAATACTTGAATCATATTCTTCTCTGTGTTTTTATTTGCTTGGTATTTTTAACGAGACACACCTACCTTTATTTATTCATTTATTTACTTATTATACTATGAAAAAGTGGGAACACAGCATGTGGCGTGCTGTACAGGTATAGTTGTGAAATAGTGAATGGCTATTTTGCGACAGCTAAGATATATAACATATATAAAAAAAAATAAAAATAAAAAAACAACGAAGATATATAAAAGAAACAAACGGCTCAGGTATATACCGATCAACCGGAACTCCGGTGAGATTCTCAAGGGGAGTTTGCCGAGGTTTATGAACGTCTGTAATAATAATGATAATAATTTTAAGGACGAAAAAATAAAGGAGTTTAAATAACTCGTGTCTCTTAGTTTTTGTATAGATTTATTCCATTATTTATTTTATTTTATTTTATTTTATCTTATTTTTCAGAATTGAAAAAAAGGTAGTAGAATAATAATATTTACGCAAAAAACTAGAATCGCAAGTTTTTATTTATTTTAACACAGGATATCTTGGCTGGTTTTGCTTTTTTTTTTCCTATGTTTTTACTTGTAGTGATATTCCTGAGCGTGGGTATAGGTATTTAGGGATTGATAAGATAGTCGCAAGAATTTTCGGTAAATAGCCGCACAAACGGTATATATAAAATCGCTAATATGATGATTAAAAAAAAAAAAAAAGAAGTAGAGTGAGAAGAAAAAAATTAAATTATGAAAATTGTGGTCAAGCTAAAGAAAAATTAAATAAATAAAAAGAGGAACAGGTTCATTCAACATCGAATATAGGCACCTATACTATACTATACCGTGTAGTATGTACCTACTCAGTTTCTTCGATCGTGTGAGAGACGTATACGTTTGAAATAAAATTTTCATGGGTATAAAGCATTTCTTATCGACTTCCTCCGTTATATCCCTTTATACCCTTTCCCATCGTCGAATCATCTTTGTAGTTCGCGAATTGTGTGACGAGCGAGTGTGATGATTGTGTTTCTAAAATTCGCGTATACATGACTCCCTTTTTTTTTTAATAATACGTATGTATACCTATATATTTATAGTATTATGTATCTAAAGTCCGACGCGATATCCGTTATTCGGTTTTCTTCACTGCTTTAGCAATCATGAGAAAAACCTGGATCGAAATTTAGAAGTTGTTCTTTAGGTATTGGACTGAACTGAACTAACCGACCGATATACATGTGTATATACCTACTATACATCTATAATATTATACCGGTTCTCATGATCGAGCGATATAACGGGATCAATATTTGCGAACGTTATACATACATTATGTTATATATTTATATATACGATTTCATCGGTATTACTATATTTATTTATATATTTTCTATATTCAATATATACATACAAAAAAATTTCTGAAAAACGAAAAAAAAAAAAAAAAACTTTTTTCGCTGATAAATAAAAAGCTCAGGGAATCACGAACGAAGCGACTTTCTCGCTTTATATATTATACCGAGATATAGGTATATACAGATCGGGAAAATATATTTTTACAATTTTTATAATTTTTGAACCATTTTTATTTCTCAGTATTATACAGCTGTTCGTGCATCATTTTACAAACTATGATGGCAGATTGTCTTTCTTTTCATTTCTTCTATTTTTGGATTTTTTCTTCTTTTTTTTTTTCTTTTTTTTCTTATATACATATATACACGTAATATGAACTAGATATTTTATCGTCTCTGTGATATATACCCATGTACAAGTTTATCTCGAAGTTTTATATAGGCCTACTCGGAAAATGCAAATGTTCAAAAGTTGGGCACGCGAATTTTTTATACTGTAAGATCTTTACAATTTATACACGGACATGTAAATCTATGGTATATACCTATACAGTTATACCTGCACGCACAGTATATACATAAATACGTTACATATACCATTTTATTTTACATCGGTATCAACATGAATTAATCGTCTACTTCGGGGAACCGAAAACTCTATAACGTATATAGTATGTAATATGTATATGTACTTGCCTAGTTACACACTTTCCAACACGCGACTCATTTCTCATCCCTACATATGTATATAAGTATTGCAGAAACTCAAAAAATCGTCTCAATTTTACACCCGGAATTAAATAAAAAATCGAAATATTGCTATAGCCAATTGAACAGAACCTTGGCATTTTGTTTTTTTAATTTTTTTTTATTACTTTTTGTCAATATTTGGTTACGCGCTTTTGTGTGCATCGAGGC
Source organism: Tenthredo livida (assembly GCA_963992785.1). Taxonomy (NCBI): domain Eukaryota; kingdom Metazoa; phylum Arthropoda; class Insecta; order Hymenoptera; family Tenthredinidae; genus Tenthredo; species Tenthredo livida. The sequence goes on from OZ023073.1 coordinate 12,712,426, forward strand.
GCGGGTATATCAATGTTGAGTAACATTGACGTATGTGTATATTGCCCAATCTAGATTTACTATGCGGTTTCAAATTTTGACAATATTGCCTGTATAAGTTTATTTCAACATTATAATATGTAGTACTGCGTGTAATAAATTATAATTCATATATATAGGTATAGGGACTGGGTTAAAGTTCCGAATTTAAAGATTCCGAAAAATGTTTGAATAATACCGAAATACCGATACCCAGTTTCGATAAAGGGTATTTCTCCGAAGGTATACATATCATATAGTATAGCCGATTTCAGAAACTTTTAAACGAAGAACACCGAGGGTTTTAAATTCCGGAAGCCTCAAAATCCGATAGGTCAAACCTCCGGTATTTGAAATTCACGCATGTATTCATTAGGTCTTTAATAACTCGGGCTAGCTGTAGGTATTGATCGTATCGATGCCAATAATTAGTGGTCAAATTAACGAAATTGTTTTGAGATGTACTTGTTGGAATTTTTTTTTTTTTTTTTTTTTTTAATTAACGAGTTCGAAATTTCGACCGTTCGGAAATTCAAAAATTCAGAACTTCAATCCGGTTCTAATTCATAAACTACCTTTGGGCTTCTATCTCTACCCATATTATAACTTATAATATAATAACTTGTACGCGTATAAATCAAATATCATATAATTACTGATCAGATAGGTTGAAATTTCTACGAAACAATTCAGCTGTCGTTTAAATATACACGGAAGCTATTTGCAATACTAGTATATTACAATTTATGATAATTAATGTACTATCGCTCGCGGGGGCTTGTCAATTGCTGTTGGATCGTTTTATCTTTTTTTTTTTTATATATATAAACAGCAATATCTTCAAAGCACCGCCCCGATTATAATTTAATATAATATAGATTTATCGAACGTAACGCCCGCGATTTATATGTACTAATATAACTATATCGACGTATATGACCGTGAAACCCATCGCCACTGATTATTAATGTGTCGAATATTATAGATAATTATTATATCGATCTAAACGTTACTCAATAATCAATCAACGTACACATTATATTATGATAATAATTGATACCTACACCACAGTCTGATATATTCGCGTGTTATTTGGTTCTTAAAAAAATTCAATTATTACCTTGATTAATTAATTAAATTTTTAGTCAGATAAATAAGCCTAAAAGATTTTCCGATAATCATATTTTTTTTCTTTCTTTTCACATGTAATATATATCCATACGTATATGACATACATATACATACGCGTTCATCAGCCCTCGCGGATACTATACTAATATATACGCGCGATCGTTTTAGCGCAATCGTCAATCGACGGCTGAATGTATCTTTGTATGAAGTATAACCGTAAGACGGCTTTTCTTGCCACTTACTATTACTATTTACTGCACCTTGCAAACTCTCGAATATTTCCCAACAACACGTTCGAGGAGAAACTTGGCAGAACTTTTAAAAGACTTTGATTATATTCCGATCCGATTCAAGAATACATAAATAATATATCTGTGTAGGTTTGTAAGGCGATTCAGTTTATATCGTTCGTTCAAAACATCCACTCGCGAAAAAATTACTTACCCAAAAGTTATGGGCTAATATGATAAACTTTTAAAAAGATTTCATTCACTAGGTAATTATCACCGCTCGGTATATAAATATCAAAGAAACAAATCTCATCTCTGCCGCTATTTCATTGCTGTATCGTAAAATTCTATTTTTTTTCTTTCTGTATTTTTTCTACATAATTGTGAATTGATTCTTCATTTTCGCAATCTTATTGATCGTCAATACCCTATAGTAGATATACAAATGTCTGTCTGGACCTCGAGATACTCGAGGTTATTATAATTTACAATTTAAATTCACGTGTAATAACAATAAGTATATAATAGTCATGAAAATGAATGTATAACGTAAACGAATGATTTCTAAGGCCATATTTGAGTTCATGTACCATTATTGCAAAATTTTATACCTGTTGATACAGGCACAACAAACATACGATAAGAAGAAATTTTTGTTGGCCGATAAAAATCATCTTCATCGCCATTTTTCTTTTTTTTTTTTCCAAAATCAGTTCATCGTATTGTAAAGAGACAAAAAAATACTAGTATTACTTTTTTCTTTTCTTTATTCTCTCTTTTCTTTATCGGGGCTTTCTCTAATTGACTCATTCATTAATCTGCATCGTGAATGATGTATGTAGGTATTATGCAGACCGCAATAAGTCAGTTCACGATATTATGATGCATATATGTACCCAATACTACTTTATACCAACGCGGATGATGAGATTGCTGACAATTAGTCAAAATTAACCGACTACTCAGCGTTCTATGAATCACCGACATAGTTTATGTCACGGAAAAATATTGTGGCTATTAGGTATGGCGAAACGATCGAACACCGGTTATAGTGTGTATATATATACATATGTATAAATTATACAGGAAAAAAGCGTATAATTATAATAATAATAATAATAATAATTCAGGGTCTCATTTATGAAAATAGTCATGATTTTGTGGAATGAATCGATGATCATTTACACTAGGAATTTTTATCATCGCTACTCGTTGCGAGAAATGGAGATTTATAATTTTTAATATATATATATATATATATATATATGTATGTATAAAAAGGTAATGGAACTAGTGATTACTCGATTAAACTGGTTCCAATTGAAGGAAGCCACTTGATATTTAATAGCTTACACGTACCTAATATACTCAGTGAAATGACCGCGGCAGATTATATACATATATAGGTATTATACGACCTTGCGTTTACTATACGGGAAAACTTGAACAGCTGATCTTGACAGTTCGGACCGCGACACGTGATAGATTCTTTTTTCTGATCTTTTTTCTTCTTCTATTTTTAAAAAGGAAAGTAAATTATCAATTCATTCGCATACCTCGTAACTTTTTACATATACGTACTTATAGTCATAGTACAAGTTAACATAATATCTTGTTCTGAAGTATAATGAACTGTTTCGGAAAAAAACAAAATATTTAATATTCGCGTCATACTGCGAGATCGACGCAGATATACTTGAGTATTTTTACCCAAACACGTCTGGTTTCGTTGGTTAAATATATATCGTGGATTCTTTGTGGGTTTGAAATTGAAAGAAATAAAAAAATAGAAGTAAAATAAACGCGAACTTAATTAAAAACCGAACACTGTCGTCGATACAGGTCTGTTGGTTCTTTCTTCTTCTTTTTTTTCCCCCCCTCTCTCTTTGTTATCTGATAAAAACCTCCTTCTTTTGGCTGTGATAGCACAGAAGGTATCTCTCTCCTCATATTTATAACAATACATATTTACATACTATGTATATCGTAAAACAATAATTCATTAACGATGTGTGTGACGTACTCGAAAGTTTGTAATGACTAATGATCATATTATATTGCAGACTGTTCAATATCAAGTTTTTTTTTTCTCCTTTCTTTTCTTTGTTTATTTTTATTATTATTATATTTTTCAATTTTTTATTCCAGTTTCTTTTTCTCTCTTTTTTATTACTATTCAAAAATTTATCGTTTGACGTCCGTAAAAATTGCCATAGAAACCGACATCGATGTACGTATACGTATATTATGTAGGTAGAAAGAAATAGAAAATATACATACATATACTGTACACGTATACATCGCATATAATAATGAATATAGTGGGTGGGTGTGTAGATATATATACATATATAGGTATATAGGAATAAAATGTCTACACCTTACTCCGACACTGATCGTTGGCGACAACTTCGGATATGAATAATAGAATATATATGTATATACATATATACTATCTAAATAGATGAACACATACATTCTAATACTATATATATGTATAGTTATATATACATATTATATACTTTTACATCCACCGCCTATTTTTTCTTTTATCCTCTCTTATCTTTGCGTGACTGCAGTAATTTGCCGACGTATATATGTACTATAATGGGTATGCTATATCACGACATATACCTCTGTACACAAGTATTTCACCTTATAGAAAAAAAGAAAGGGAAATATAATCTTTTTTTTTTTTCTTTTTTTATTTCATTATATCAACGAATCTTACGATGACGCTGTTTCGGGTGTGTATGCGAAAACGAGTGCGAAAACGAGTTGATATATAATACACCTTATTTTACCCAGTACTGGGTTAAAAAATGATTAGAAAATAATCTAATCTAATCTATTTTGGTATTTCTAAATCATTTGATAAGCGTATTTTACGGTTGTTTTTAACAATATTTCCATTTCATTAATTTCTAATTACAAATAATTTTGGTATAGTATTTTTTATCGGTGGATTTATAAAATCGAAATTATTGTCCAGACTATCATTGTCGATATCATTATGGCTTTCCCCTGCGAGGCGTGGCTCGACAAAGACCTAGACTACTATATAACAATAAGAACAATGGGTATATCCGATAATGAAAGTCGATGAACGAAAGTGGGCCAAACTAAACATCGCGACAATTACTACTGTCTGACTTTGATACGAAACTCGTTAACTTAACTAACAAACGCCGGATGGATGGATGGATGGATGGATGGATGGATGGATGGATGGATGGATGGATGGATGGATGGATGGATGGATGGATGGATGGATGGATGGATGGATGGAGGAACTGATAGAATCCATTGAGGAAAAAGAAAAATATGTTGAAAAAACAGAACGCTGAATGAACTGTTTTATTATTATTATTATTATTTCAAATATCTTATTTGATCATCGCATATATCATCAGTTTTATTATTCATTTCTCCGAAATATATACCTATATACGTCAACGTGTGATTCTGCAGCGTATGTTTTTTTTTCGAGGCTAAAGCTAATGTGCGGCGTATATAATTATATATATAAACATGGGAATGAGTATTACGAGGTTATAATATTCATATAAGATATTATAATGCATATTTGTACAAATGGCTTCTGTTTCATCTAGATACGTAGTCAATTTTATAAACGAAATATTATTGGTTTTTTTTTTCAATAGGTGTGTGTGTGTGTGTATATATAGGTATATTATATTCAAGTGGAACAATTATGACGATTCAATGAAATTAATTCCATTTTTTACCAATTCGATATTTATAACGTTATTGCTAATGAATCGCAAGCGTAAGTCCTTATCCTCGACTATACCTCCTTCTCCTCGAGTATACGAAGAATTTATTGAAATATCTCTGATATACCATATAAGTGCTATTAATAATTATCGAGTGCTTTAATTTTTCTTCATCTTTCCCATTCTACGTAGCGTAAGACGTTATTAGATCCAAATTAATAATAATATATAATATAACAATAATAACAATAAAGTGACCACATATATGATGATTCGCAAATATGAATAAAGTATAACGTATATAAAATAAATATACCGAGAATAAAACAAGTAGAAGAGGAGGAGACTCGTTTGCCCGGCATTCGCGCTCGTGCAATGAACCTATGGAGGTACTTGAGGGTATCGGTCCTTACATTCGAGCAAGAGACAAGAGCTTCGGTTGCAATATGTATCAACATGTATCAACATTTTGTTATTATCATCGTTAAAAGCATTGTAATGTTCCAAAGAGTTCGTCAAGATTGAAAAAATAACATTTTTTCTTTTCTTTTTTCTTTTTTTTTTTCCAATAATTATCAATATGTACATGTAGATAATGCGTATACTTTTTTAATTTCATCAATTCATTGAACTCGATTGAACCGCGCGTCAACGTTTGATGTACATACACCTATCGTATAAATATTTCGAGATGTATCACGAAAATTCGTTCTTTTCTTTCTTTTATTTTTTCTTTCATTTTTTTTCATTCTTTTCCTTTGTACCATATTGTTTGAATTATTTTTTAATCACAGGTGTTATCTGTGTGCTCAGTTGTATGATATATATTTATAGATATCGTCGTGCGGGTGGTGGAGGCGTGTTAATTCTACTTTAAGGTAATAGGGTGGGGGAGAGGGGCAAACCTTACAACGAGAACGATCTAATAAGTTGGCTTACCGCTTTTCAGAAATTCAGTTCTTCGTCAGTTATTACTTTGCCAACAATATACATAATAAGCTTATCTTTGTAATACTTAGTACAACAGTTCTTCGAAATTTTAAATATCTCACATATATCATATCGTCGCATAATATATATTTCACATTAATTCTCTATGCAACGTTCTACAATATAATATAAATATATTTTTTTCTTTTTCCTCAAATATGGATTATCCGGTTCAATTTTCGACGTGTAAATGTTTTTCCCTTATTTTCATTTTTTCTATTTTTTTTTTCTATTTCTTTTCTTTCATCCTTTACATAGTTATCATATTATATAATTGCAGCTATGTCTCTGGAGGAATCCCGCCGGTCACAGAGACCCTACCGATACGGTATGGTCTTACTGTGCGTCGGGGCTCTAATCAACTGGCTAGGTCTAGCCGAGAACTACGTTGAGCCGGTCAGGTACATTGGAGTGGCCTGCATAGTTGCTGGAGCTCTCCTTATATGCGCTGCTATGTGCTGTTGGCTTCACGCCCCACCAACACGACCTCACGCTGCAACGCTGCACGCTAATCACCCGATAACCGCTCAGGTAATAATATATTCATATTCCTCGATATATCATAGGTACGTGCGATAATATCACAATTATAATCCCTGACAAATTCGAAGATGAAAAAAAAAAAAAAAAAGAAGAAATTATTTTCCTATATAACACGAAATTATTACATATCGATTATTTCATCGTTGGATTACATAGACGGCAATGTATAGTGTATATAGAGAGTTGACATATTGTAAAATCGATCCGCGGTCGAGACTCGAGACACAACCCTTGTATTAGCCGTAGTAGATGATATACTCATGTTACAATAGAGTTCGTATTGTATATATATATATACATATACATATAGGAATATAGGTAAGTAGCAGCGAAACTTATGGCAGGGGTTGTTCACCCGGAAATCGTAGCCTTTCGATCTAGGCCGAGATGAACTACCTTACTATGTACCTATATATAGCTTCAATTATAGACATTTCTATCGTACAGTTGTAGATATGTATATGGGTGAATTTTGTAATATTTTTTTGTCTTATATGTATACCGACGAGCGCTGATGTCAGGTAAACTGTAGACATGACGTGGGCGTATATATCTACACGTATGTACCTATATGTATGAAAGTAGGTACGGCTTTATCTGATCGCGGAACCGCCCACGCATATATGCTAATAATTTTTCAAGCGAATTTTTTTCAACCTTTATTTTATTATTCAAAACTTTAGTTTCAGATTAGTATGATTGAATTTATAAATAATAGAGAAAAAGTAGTATGACTATATGAATGTAATTAGATATACGATATCTAGTGCCTATCGCTAGCTAGTTTAATGAAAATTCATGAAAAATATATTCGAAAATGATCGTCGGATATTATGAATAATTTTTAATGATTATTGCGTGCTGGTATTTAATTAGTTAATTATTAACTGTTAACTGTTTTATTTCATGAATAATTTCAGATCGATGATCCGATCCACGTTATATCGATCGAAGAACCGGCCGGTGGGTCTAGGCAGAAACCTCCAGACTACGAAGCGGTAGCTGACGCACCCCCAAGCTATGATGATGCGATTAAATTAAATCCTGGACAATTCGTCAGGTTAAGTGATGCGGGGATTCCCGATTCAGTAGTAGTAGGACGATCAGGAAACGCCGTACTTCCGGTTGGCGAAGTAGCGCCCACGCCACCTCCGCCATACGCAAGGTACGATTGAGGAACAAAAAAAAAACAAAAAGAAAGAAAAAAGAAGAAAATTCTATTTCAAGTTTAAATTTTATTTTTTAATTTTTTCAGGTGAATAACGGGGCACGAGTAAAAGAAATACGACTGCCGCGATATTAATTGAGAGGGGACCAACACAACGGGACCAATGCGCGGAACTGTGCCGCGTGATCAAAGCCGAGATTTTATTCCTCTTATTTGTCATAATTAAAAGGAAATGATTAAATAAGAGTAATCTCGGCACTGGACGATGCGACGTGATGCTTCCTGATACTTAAGAAACTTGCACTCTATACTTGTACTAGGAAAGAAATGTTTATATATGTACATACGTATACGTGTGACGACGCGTAAGCTTCGTAAGTGCGTCTCTGTATAAACATATAATATCTATATACGTATAAATTGTATTATCACGCGAGAACATCGTGTGTTGCACACTTAAAACCCCAGGAGTCGAGGTCTTGTTGTATTCTTACAAAAACTTTTAAATAATAATTACCAAGGCAATTAAGACTTAAAAAGGAAGAGATATATATACATAGAAGAAAGGAAGCGATGGAAATGAAGAAGACGAAGAAGAATACCTATTGAAAAATTAGAAGTAGAAAAAAGAAGAGAATCAGAAGGAAGAAAGAGAGACGAATCAGACGATCAGACACAAAGTGACCACTGCCTGCAGATATTCCCTGCAAGAGAACCCCAAAGGAACAGAGTGATATATTCCATAGATTTAAAGAAAATTTTGAAATACACACAACGGGATCTCTTTCTCTAATTTTCATTTTATACATACACATAATATAGGGTCAGTTTTATTTGCCTGAAATGATAAATACTTAATGAGTATAAAAATTTATACGTTATTTATTTCTTTATTATTTCAATCGAATTTCGGACAAATAAAACGCATTACCTACACAAAAAAAAGAAAGAAAAAAAAAACAAAATGAAAATTTTGCCACCTGCGTTACTTATCATACATAATAATAATAATAATAATACATTTAATTATTATAATTAAATTTTTACACGAAAACACGTCCGATTTATTGTGATATTTATCTTGGTAGATAGCGTTAAGCTGTAATACCGTATAAATGATCTTTATAATATACAACTATGTTGACTGGTCTTTAAACGAATTAAGATAAAATGTTTTTTACATTACAGCGATGCAAATGACAAATAAATAAATGAAAAAAATGAAAATTAATAATGATAACGATAAAAAGGAAACTTGAAGCGCAATCGTCACCTTTTCAACATTCTACCCATAAGCTACTGACTCATCTCATTCCTTCCTTAATATTTAAAGGATATGAGGAAAAGAAATTTAGTCGAATCTTTCCTTTGTCTCTTTATTCAATAATTTATTAAAATATTCGTACGATTGGGTTGATAAAAATTATCGGTATTTCATCTGGTTTAATAAAGTCATTTTTATTCAATATTCAATATTCAATAATAATCATAATCATATTGTTGACAAATATTTAAACAGATTTCAACATTCAAGGGCATACTTTTTTTCTTTTTTTTTAATTTTTCTTTCACGCGAATCTAATTTTGGTGGATGATCCAACATTGCGGTTCAGTATCGTGTCGCGAGAATATAATCTTCGAGTGCTCTCTACGTACTAGTACGCGCATACATTACATACGTTGTATTATATTATGTTACATGTATACATACATATGCGTGTGGTATAATATTATTACCTTGAATTAATTGCACGTGTATAATTGCAGAGCTTATAACTTTTACCTATGCGTGTCGTTTTATTACACGACAACTATAACAGCGCGACCTTTACTTTCCGCTATAATAGTTGAGTGTGAAAGGCTAGTCATTATACCTCGAAGGTCATAGTTTGGGTTGAAAATAGCTATTACAATAATTCTATTCCCTATTATATTCTACCGGCTGGACTATTATTAAAGCGCTAGCACTTTTTTTCCGTCCTGTTATGTGATGGGACAAATTTCATATTAATCTTAGAATAAGTGAAAAATAAAAATTCACGCATTTGCATTTGCTAAAAAAATTAATCCCTTCTTGACCCCGACGTGATTTGAACACGCAACCTTCTGATCTGGAGTCAGACGCGCTACCGTTGCGCCACGGAGTCTTGTTGAAATATTTCATTGCGTATAATACAGAGCTTTGTTGATTTGAAATTTTATTTATTCAACAAGTTTTCTGACTAGTTGTTTTGAGAATTTTTTTCAATATTAATAATAGAATAGCTGTAGAAATCGATCGGATTAAATATTCTCTTTTTGAATTTTGATTGACCTTATAATTTAGTCAGCAATTGTATGTAACGCTTAATTTTCATTTGTTTCAAGCGGCGAACTCTCATTCGTCGATACGCAATGGTAAATTTAAAATCACTCATCCTACTGCTTATCGACCAATGCCAAATTTGCTGTGAAAAATTCTTGCCGCACATGAAAATTCGCCCTAACTAACGGCGACCGCAAAACGCTTGTTGGTCGAAATTCAAACTCTGAAGATTCAAACTTGGAGTAGTGTAAATGAATCTCAATAATTTGGATATTATCATGATTATAGTGCTGTGAAAGGGGAAAAAGTGTATCTTGATAATCATCGAAATAAAGTTATGAATTATTTGTTCAAATAAAAGAAATCCGGTGATTGGTATTACGGCGAATATCGTTAATCTGAGATAGTCCAGTGAGCAGTGACGCCACCGTGCGTGTGAATGTTTAGGACGCCATGACAGTTCGTTAAAAATATTCGAAAAATACAATTGTTTTATATCTGCATCGTAATTCGTTATAATTAATACAAAATATTCAAGGTATAAAATATTCGATTATTGATTCAGGGGTTAATTTTTATTGCGGAATGTTCACGCCGAAGTGGTTAGACGCAAGTGTTTCGAAATTACGTATATCGCATAGGTTATGCACGCGTAGAATTTCGGCGTCGTCTTCGTAGTGAAAAACAGTGAATAAAACCGAAGCATACTGCGAGTGATTCGAGGTAAGAATCTCCCCTAGATTTATAAATTTATCTGAATATATCCGAGCGAGGAATTAAACCCCGCTATTTGTTTTCAACCAAACATAACCTAAGTCAATGTTTCCGCTATGAGGTTTGAACTCAACGACTATAAACGCGGTTTATATTGTTTCAGAAAAACATAGATTTACGGTCTTTGAATGATCAGTTTTACCTAACCGTAGCTATCAAAATGAATGCCAGAAACAGTTCAAATGGCGATTTCTCAGACGAAGCGATGGAGACTGAGACCTCTGAGAACGAAGGGATGGACAGCGACGACGAAGGCGGAATCAGAATCGATGATGAAATTTACATACCGCCGCCGCCCAAGCCGATAAACGAATTAGATGCGAATCAGCCTAGAATAATAATCTCTAAGATAGTGAATCAAAATTTTAAAAGCTACGCAGGCGAGCAAGTCGTCGGTCCGTTTCACAAGGTGAGCAAAGCAATGGGCTGGAAATATGGCGCCGAGTTCTGAGTTTATTGATGAAAATTTAATTTCTTTATTTCGCAGTGTTTCTCCGCTATAATTGGACCCAATGGAAGCGGAAAAAGCAACGTAATCGATTCTATGCTCTTCGTTTTTGGTTACAGAGCTAGCAAGATTAGGTCTAAAAAAATATCCGTACTTATTCATAACTCGAGCGAACATCCAAACTGTAAAAGCTGTAGTGTGGCGGTGCATTTTCAGAGAATAATTGATAAGGTGAGATATTAATGAAGTTTTTCAACAAGGATGATTATCGGTGGGAAAAATAGACTCGAAACTTCAGATCCTTCTTGTGTTCGGACTTTGGATTAATCAAATGTAAAGTTTCATTGAGTTGAGCTGTTTTTTTGTACTTTGCAGCCGGGACAGGAGTATGATATTGTCCCAAACAGTGAAATTATCATTTCGAGAACTGCGTTCAAGGATAGTTCATCCTTTTATCAACTGAATGGGAGGAAAGTGCAATTTAAAGAAGTTAGCAAAGTGCTAAGAGACTGCGGCATCGATTTGGACTATAATCGTTTCCTGATTCTACAAGTATGAAATTTGTCCATTTCAATACTTCAATCAGTCTCTTAAACCCCACTGATTCTGAATCTAATCCATTATCATTTTCCTGTTAGGGTGAGGTGGAACAAATAGCGATGATGAAGCCCAAAGGACAGACTGTCAATGATACAGGTATGCTCGAATTTTTGGAAGACATTATCGGAACAGTGCGGTACAAAGAACCATTAGAAAAATTGTCAGAGAAGATAGAAGTGCTGACAGACAAAAGAGTCGAACATGTAAACCGACTGCATGTAGTTGAAAAGGAAAAAGAAGAGCTGGAAGAACCGATGCAGCAGGCTGTGCGGTATTTGAAATGTGAAAATACAATCACAAGACTTCAGTATCAATTGTATCATTGGAAAAGGTGATTTACTAAAAAATATTACGTTGTTTTTTTTCTTCTTTTGTATTTCTATATATTTATATCTACTTCAAAAATTTCTTTTGAAATTTACTCACTAACAGGATTTGTTTGTTTAAAAATAGATTTCAGGCTCAAGAAAACAGCAAAGAGCAAGAATCAGCGATGGCTGAATTAGACAAAGATTATCAGAACCTGGTAGAAGAGATGAAACTAGTCAAAGCAGAAAAAGATGAAAAGCAAGCAGAAATAAAAGAGAAATGTAAAAAGTGGGATGAATTGCAGAACAAGAAAGATAAGATAACTGCAAAATACAATGATATAAAGAAAAAGGATGAACAATTACATGCGGAATTAGTGGAAACGAATAAAAGACGGAAGACTAGCATGGCTTCTGTGAAAACGGTAAGCAGCTTCTGATCTCTGCTCTATAGTTTACTTATAAATATATAGTAAGTAAATTACAACTCCGTCTTTCTATTTGCAATTTTGGATTCTAGGAAACTGCGAAACTTGAGGAACTAGGAAAAGTACCAGAAAAAAATGCTAAAGATATTGCAGAATGCGAATCGCTGCATGAGCGCTGTTTAGCCGACCGTGAAAAGGCAGAAGCTGCTTTAGCGACGCTGATGGCCGGGTTGAAGCAGAAGACTGAACCGATGCTAGAACAGCGAAGAAAATTGGAAACCGATTTAATATTGTTGAGGAAAAACGTGGACCAAGCCAGAGCTGGGTTTGAAATTGCTCAATCTAGTCTTCAGTTATACACTGCCGCAGAAGAGTCTGAGAGTGCAAAACTCCAAGAATTGCGAGCAGCACTGACTGATACAGGTGAACTATTGCAGCAAAGGAAGCAGCAGATCAAATCTTTCGATACCAAAATACCAGCGACTGAAAAAAGCTTGGCGCAAGCCCAGAAAGAATTAGATACAACAAAACAAAGAGATCTGGAGGCAACTTCTCGCTTAAGAAACACAAGGAATCGAGTCGAGGAACAAAGATCGTGTATGAACGCCAGCAGATCTAGAAACAAAGTGCTAGATGCTCTTATGCAGCAAAAACGACAAGGAATTACTCCTGGGATTCTGGGCAGGCTGGTGGGTGAAACTGAAATTCAATATACCGTACATTCAACTTGAAAATGATCATTCTTCAAACAATTTTTCTCGCAGGGTGATCTCGGCGCGATAGACAGCAAGTACGACGTAGCAATATCAACAGCTTGTGGTCCTTTGGACAATATAGTTGTCGATACTGTCGACACTGCTCAAAGTTGCGTAGCTTTTCTACGTAAAAACGATATCGGTCGTGCGACTTTCATCGCTTTGGAAAGGCAGCAAAAGTTCGTGCAACAGTGCAGAGAACCGTTTAATGCTCCCGAAAATGTTCCCAGACTTTTTGACCTGATCAAAGTTGAGGATGAAAAAGTTCTTCCAGCATTTTACTATGGGCTTAGGAACACTTTGGTTGCCAAAGACCTCGACCAGGCAACTAGAATTGCCTATGGAACTGAGAGGCACAGAGTCGTTACTTTGAAGGGAGAGCTCATTGAGATTTCTGGTAAGTTCTTGATCGCTGCTATCTCGTGAATTCACGAATACGTTAGAGTATCATGTTCCTTAATGAGCTTTTTCAAATAGGAACAATGAGTGGTGGAGGAAGAACGGTATTGCAGGGGAGAATGGGACAAAGTGTTCGAAGAGCTGAGCCAAACGCAGCGGATATTGAAAAGCTGCAAGCTGATTTGGAGGAAGTTTACCAGGAGTGTAACAAGCTTAAGGATCACCAGCACAAACTAGAGCCGCAAATTCACGCGTTAACTACATCTTTGGCTGATATGAAAATGGATAGAGAGAAATATATGATTGAAGTAGAAGTGAGTGATGGGAGAATGCTCTAGAAACATTTTTTTTCTCCTATTCAGAAACGTTTGATTAAATTGTTTTTTATCACTTTTCTTTCGTAGTCATTGATGAAGCAGAAGCCAGCCTTGGAATCCCAGCTGAAAATACAAGAGAAAAAAGCTGCAGAGGCTGTGTCGGATCCAAAAGAAGTGCAGAGGATGACTAAAGCGGTTGAATCTGCTAGAAAAGATGTCGCCCAAGCGGAATCAGCCGCGAAAACAACCGAGGATCAAGTGGATAAGATAAATCAAGAAATAGAGGAAATATCCGGAGGCAAAGTCAAAGAACAGCAAAAGACTATCGCAGCTTTATCGAAAAAAATTGACAAGGCTAGAGGAGAAATTTGCAGATTGGAAGTCGCCATCAAGACTGCTGAAAGGTACGTTGAATCGATCTCGAAAATCACCATGATCTTCAGCTGAGAAATTAATAAGAACATTTCACTTTCGAACAGGGATTCAAAAAAGGTGGAAAAACACATCCAGTCATTAGAGACCACCGTTCGCAACTGCGAAGCAAAGATCCGGGAAATTCAACAGGAAAAAGTCGGGCTGGAAGAACAAGCTAAAGAAGTATTAGACGCATTGAACGAGGTGTCAGAGCTACTCGTAGAAAGAGATGAAATTTCAGCATCTTCAAGGACGGAATTAAACGCCCTGCAAGATCGTGAGAACAAAATGAAAGCTGTTAAAATTGAGCTGGATCAAAAAGTCAAAGAGTTGCGCAAGGCACTAGAAGCTGTACATCAGAAAGTCCCTGAATACACGAGAAAAGTAAGAAGTTGATAGTTGCTGAGCAGCCTGAAACATATTGCAATTCGATATACGGATTTTCACAACGAATTATACATTTTTTTTTTTTTCAGATCGCTGCAATGAAACTTCAAATCATTCCCGGTGAACCTGTACAAGAATTTGAGGAACTGACGGAAGAAAAAGTGAGCCAATTAGATCCGCAAGAGATCATGCAGCTTATAGAAAAGAATAAAGGAAGGTAAATAGTGGGAAATAAATTCTAAACTAATTTGAATGTAACTCGAAATCATTATTCTGGATATGGAATTTGAATCTGAAAAAATTTCAACACTCCATCAATCTTCCTAACGCTAATCTTTGAATCTTTATCCATTACCAGATTGCCTGAAGAAATTCCAAACATGCAGTTGATCAAAGAATATTTAGAAAAAGATGCTCTGTATATCCGACGCGTTAACGAATTGGAAGAGGTCACACAGCACAGAAATAAGCTTCGAGATTTATACGACGACAGTAGGCGTCGTAGGGCCCATGAATTTCTTAATGGATTCTCAATCATCACAAGTAAACTTAAAGAGATGTATCAGATGATTACTCTCGGAGGTGACGCCGAGCTGGAGTTGGTTGATTCATTGGATCCTTTTAACGAAGGGATTGTTTTTAGGTGAAAATAATCTCTAATAATATAAAAGATAAACGAATTTTCTTAAACACCACGTAATACATCTCTAACACTAATTTCACCCGCAGTGTTAGACCGCCGAAAAAGTCTTGGAAAAATATCAGCAATTTGAGTGGTGGGGAAAAGACCCTCAGCTCTTTAGCTCTTGTTTTTGCTCTGCACCACTACAAGCCAACGCCGTTATACTTTATGGATGAAATAGACGCGGCATTGGATTTCAAGAATGTCTCTATCGTCGGTAATTACATAAAGGTGGGATAAAAAGGAAACGAAACGAATTACCCGTAATATTATTCGATACTTTTGTACCCTCATTATTCTAACTTGTCGTTATTTTGTTTAGGAACGAACAAAGAACGCTCAGTTCATAGTTATTTCGTTAAGATCAAACATGTTCGAACTGGCCGATTATCTCGTTGGAATTTACAAGACCTTTAATTGCACAAAATGTGCTGTTCTGGACGTGGCGAAATTCTGTAAAAGGAACGGCATACAACCGTCGAATCAAAACCTTAACAAAGAATACCGCGGTAGTACGCAAAGTGGAAGAGTGCTTAGCCAATTACCGACATCTAAGCAGAACTTGAATACGAGATCAACGTGTCCGACCATAATTCCTGAATCATCTTCAAATTCGTCGCCGGATTCGGCGTCGGCAGAATTGCCATTGAGGTAGAATATATTAACGAGTTATACGAATACTATAAAATTAAAATCAAAATTAAAATGAGGTATAACTCATTTCATATAATCTTTATATTTTGCAGTTTACCGGAACTGGGATTATGCCCTTCTCCTAAAAGCACGCCAAAGGATCGCGAGAGAAAATCTATCGAAGGTGAAAAAAATTCTGAAAAAATTCCAGGCGAACCAAGTAGTAAACGACGTAAATTATAGACGATTTATATACGCGTTTAAAAATAGGAACGAAATGGAAATATTCAATTATTTTCATATGTACCCCGTGCATTTATAGAAAGCAATAATTATAATATGTTCGATATTGTGGGTAGAGTATAAATAGTTATTTTGATTTTTATTAAGCAGCAAAATATAAGCGTTTTATAAATATAAATATAGAGATAAAGGTTTGTACGTATACAATGGATATTTTTGATACGATAATGAAATATTTCGCTCGTATTTTTCATATTATAACGTTCGCGTTAATATTTCGATCCTTTAATCTTCTTCTATTTTTTTCTTCTCTTTATTTTCGTTTCTTTATACCGGTACAGAAATCCAGGAGCTATAAGCAGAAGGATAAATTATATTCCATAAAATCTAATATCATAAATGATATTGTTTTTCAAATTATTAACGTACTATTTACGTAGGTATGTATAATAATAATTAATAAGTAATGATTTTGAATAAATAATGTTTGCGCAATACATGATAGAGATTAATTTTTTTTTTCTTTTTTTTTTTCTTGTTTGTTCGTTATAAATAAGAAAATGTTAGAAATATTTTTAATAAACTATACAATGTTTCATAAATTTTCAATATTCAATTATATATCAATATAATAAAATTTTCAAGTTGTACAATACAACGCGCCCTTTTTCTCCATAGTCGATGCGCAGGTCTTATGTACGAGTCGCATATCGTTGTGGTGTTACTGTCGCGCGACAATACAATCCCGGCGCTGTCATTGGCTGTGGATTATAACCGCGGTAGGTGGTGTTGCGATGAGCCAATAACAGGGCTGCGTTCGGTTGTCGCGTTACGTAGTCTCTGTAATGTGAACGCGCTTTTACCATACCGCCATTTTGTTATGCTTGTTCGTTCCCTGGGGGCCTTCCTTCATCTCATTCTCAGGTAGTTCGGTACATACGTGGTTATTATAATCTGACGCGTAATAGTATATCAAGTTGTTGTTGATATATAAGTGATTTGATTTAAGCCAATAAGTATAAAATAAATAATGGGACGTAAGAAGAAGAAGCAGTCGAGACCCTGGTGCTGGTATCCTTTGAATATATTTTATGTTTAATATCATTTTCTAGGTCACACAGGCTGTGCACTGCCTAAATCGCTCTTTTTTACTTTACCTCGACGTTTAGGAAACGGTTCGATAATAATACATAACGTATGTCGAAATATTAACGACTAAAATTAACACACCACCTCCCCTCATTTATTATCATAACCTTTTTATTTTCCTTAAATCTATGATAAAACAGGTATTGCAATCGCGAATTTGACGACGAAAAAATTCTCATCCAACACCAAAAAGCCAAACATTTCAAGTGTCATATTTGTCATAAAAAATTATACACTGGTCCCGGCCTAAGCATACACTGCATGCAGGTGAGATTTTAGTTCAATTTATTTCATCCGTAATGGATGCAACATTTTTCATAATGCAAATATTTAATTCTTAACATTTTCTAACCTAAAGCGTTGTTTTAAAACACGAATATAATTTCCCTGCTTGTTTATATGAAATGAAACGTCTACCCTCCTCCCCCCAGGTCCACAAAGAGGCTATCGACAAAGTACCTAATTCTTTACCAAATCGGAGTAATATCGAGATAGAGATATACGGAATGGAAGGAATCCCTCCAAACGACGCCAAAGAACATGAGAGGCAGAGGAACGGAGGCCGGCCAGGATCCCCAAGTTCTGGCGAGGATGAACCAGCGCCAAAAAAATCAAAACCCGAAGGCTTACTGGGCTCGGCACCTGGCGCTGTTCCTACAGGATCTAGTATGATGTCTGGTGTGATGCCTGGGCTTCCTACTCACCACGGAATGCCTCCGCATATGGGACAGTTTCCTCCACACATGCACCAAATGATGGGACCTATGGGTCCCGTTGGTCCCCCTTTTATGGGGCCTGGGTGAGAATCTGGTGTTTAATATTCAAGATGTGTTCATTGGGGGAGAGAAACCGATGTAATATGGCTTTATTTTCAATAGCATGATGCAAGGGATGCCAGGTATGCCTCCAGGGATGCAACCGCCTGTTTCTGGTGCTTCGATGCCGTCGAGACCGCTCTTTCCAAGCGTTGTATCAACGGCAACGTCGACAGCGCCTGGATCACTTCCCCTGGGGGCTGATTTTAAACCTATAACGTCGATAGCAGGCGGTTCTATCGGACCGATGAAACCTACTTTCCCAGCTTATGGTGGCGGCGATAATAACGGCGCCGGTCTAGCTGGCAATAGTACAAATGAACAAAAGATCAACCTTATAGCGACCACCGGAGCTGCAAGCAAAATTATTCATCCCCAAGAGGATCTTAGTCTGGTGAGATCATAGTATTCTTCTGTTTATTCGATAGTTATTTATTTCAGGCTTATGGGAAGAAAAAAGTCGGTAATTTGTTGTTTAGTTTATGAACACAGCTTCCAAAATGATCCCACGAATAATTATTACGGTTTTTCACAAAATTCCAGGAAGAGATACGAGCCAGATTACCTAAGTACCAGCGTAGACAAACGGAAGATCCACGTCCAACGCAATCGGAAACCTCGCAACAAGTTGCTGCGCTACAGCAGCAGCACCAACAGCATCAGCACCAACAACATCAGCAGCATGTTGCCGCGGCTGCTTCAGCTGCGGCGGCATATCAGGATCAGCAACAAAGACAGCAGGCAGCTTTGAGTGCGCTTCAGCAACAACAACAGCGATTCCAACGGCCGCCTCAGACCGTTATGGTTCCAGCCTCTGCCGCTATGCCTGTTAGCTCTGTCGCCCTTATGGCTCCGCTTATGCGGCCAACAATGACTCTGGCTGCACCCGCTCTCATTCACGGAGGTAACATGATGCGACCGCCCCCCATGGGCCTGCCTCCAGGTAAGTGTCCAACGTCTTAATCCCCCGCCCAACTTTGACCCCTCGCCATTTTCTATTCTCCTTTTATCCCTTTGCCATTATCCATATTCCTGGTTTCAAGAAAATCCGCCACCTCTTTTAGCCACCCCCCCACCCACCCCCCTCACCCCACCATACCGAGAAGCTTGCTTCGGAAGCCCTTGGGAAACGGAGTAAAAATATATTTATGGGTATTCAAATTGAATTCTTTCTATATGCGGTAAATGCATATATTCTAAGGAGCCAAATTGTCCTTGGAATAAAATATATTCCTGGTTTAACAGATTCCTTGTGACCCCATTTACCGCTGTTAGATTTTTTTTTCTTTTTTTTTTTTTACTTACTCTACATATTGGGAAATTTTACTAGCTTTTCTTGAATTTGGTGGATGGAGGGATCACTTGGGGTCGGTTTTTTATACAGTCGAAAGATAGAGTCGCAAAATTTTAAATCTCATCAAATAATAAATATTTATGACTAACTCAATAAGGAAGCGATTGATTTAGCCAATCTTTTAGTTTGTCAGAAATTTTTCTCCAATTGCTTTTAGACCCACGGAACACGAGGTCTTTATTACCTTATTTTCTTAACAGCTATATTTTTTTTAATAGCTATTTACCCCATTTGTCTTGGACGGGTCGTTTTGGATGTCGGATAGAGTTTTACAGTCAGTAACAATATTCTGTACTACTTCATTAGATTATTGTATTTTCTTGCAATCTTATTATTTCCATTGTTCGGTTCATTATTATCTATTGCTGTAGAATAATGATTATTGATTAGCATTGATTTTCATTCAGGTAGAAAAACAATTTGCATTACGAATGTAAAATGTAAAATAGTATATTTCAAAACTCGTTCTGAGTATTCTGGTTAAATTTCTAACTTCCTAGTAGCTACTCGAATCCTAGTTTAATTTAATATTAATTAAAGATGTTAATATTGGTCGCTTTTTATCATACGATATCCAACACGACGTTGACCACCAAGTCCAGAACCATATGAACAGAAAAAAAAAAGGATTTAAAAAAAATAAAAAAAAAGAGAAACAAACAAATATCAACAAAACTGAGAGAAATAAATGACAAACAGAAAAAATAGCACACTCAGGATTCACCCATGCGCTGAACTGACTACAGCGTCGTACGTTTACGTTATAACGGTGCGTTTGCAGGGCGCCCTGTCACTCCTCGGTGAGTGTTGAACGAACGTTCCCAGTCTGGTTACTAAAACCGTGTTTTATACAAGTGCAACAAGGTTGGTCCTTAGCAAATAGCATGCGGTGACATGGCCTATATTTCATTATTTTTATTTTATCTTCTTCATCAACATTATCATCATCATCATCATCATCATCATTATTAATATCGTTAATACTACTATTATTCCTATTATTTCTTTCATTTTATACTAATTTATCATTCTCTCTTCTTATCATCATCATTACTGTTATTGTTACTATTATTATCATTATTATTATTATTATTATTATTATTATTACTATTATTATTACTATTATTATCATATTTACTAATATTATTGTTATTGTTAACATCATCATCATCATCTTGATCATCATTATTTTCATCCCTGGGCGGCTGGTAGCCAATTTTTTTTGGCTAACAAGTCGAGCGGTCATCCTTCTTACATTCTTGATTAACATAGATTTTAATTTTCGAAGCATTAACGTTTAAACGTATGAAAATCATTTATATTCCATTTATTCAATCGACAAGATATCATCATTCCATCAATATTTTATCTAACGAAATGCAATCACGTTTTATTTCATTCAATTGTATAAAACAGCAGAGTAGGTGTATTCAAATATCGTGAATTATAGTTTCCCTTGTTGTAACAAAGAGTCACTTTTATAAAAAAAAATTTTTCTTTTGCTTTTTTTTTCCTCTTACATTATTTTTTTTTTTTTTTTTTAGATTTTTGGCCGCTCGGCCAATATCATACATTTGAAATTACGTACACATGCATATAATTTTTTATTCATTTATTCAATTAATTATTTATTTATTCTTTTTATTTTATTTTATTTTATTTTATTTTATTTTATTTTTAGCCTCTACTCACTGTTTCTCTTTACCGTACTATCTTGTTATCACTTATACCATCCCATGCCAACCATAAATCATAATATATCCTATCTCTTATATTTATAGCTTGAATCCTGGTGTTGTGATACAGTAGTGAAAATGCTTTTTGGGCACGGTTTTGTCCGTTGTTTGAAGTTTATCAACCAGACGTTCGCGCATTTTTCATGAAACCAATGATTTTTTCAATTCATGATTAGATAGATTTTAATAAACGAATAAATTTTCATAGCATGGGGTATAATATTTTTTTTTCTTTTCATTTCATTTCTTCTCTGTATAATCTTATCAATAGCAGCGAACTATAACGTAATAAATAAATGAAGATTTGGATAGATGAATAAATTGTTACAAAAAAGAAAGTAAAAAAATAATAATTAAAACTCAAAACTGCAGGGTAAATTTTTTTTTTTTTTTTTCTCCTACAATGAAACCAAAAATTACGAATAACGTGATTATTTGTGGTGTGAAAAAATTACCGCTTTGTTTTATAAAGAATTTGTAATTTTTTTTTCTTTTTTTTTTTTCTTTTTGAAATTCTGTCTAATTATTATATTGCGAGTAAATTTTGGGATTTTGGTTTATTTGGCGTTCATGAAAAATGCCGCAAGTATATTATTATATTATATTATATTATACCTATATATTATATATATTATATGAAAAACAAAGTCGATTATCTTGATCGCAATATATGCTTTTAGTTTGAATGAAATGTTTCATAAGAAATTTGCAACACCGATAATATAACTATATATTCACACTAGCCTAGCTTTGTGTCACACATAAATTTATATAAGTTGACCCTGACCGACAGTAAGTAACGAATTCACGTATCAGCATATACCTATATTACATATTACATATATTGGAATTGCATACATATATATATAATATATAATATTATACGTTGTATAAATATATATTAATAAATATATATATATTATATATACATATATACATAATACATAATACATATAGTATGTATATTGAAGAATATTAAATGAATAAAACCTAACAAATGGGGATGCGATATTTAGTAGATGTTAGACGTACAGATATTCGCGAAAATTGCTGCAAAGCTGACGAAAGAAACTTAAAACGAGTGACAGATGCGAAATTAAATATAATTTCACCAAAATTTCAATCATTCGTAATTCAATTATCATCGTTATATACAGTTTCATATTTATTAAATACTGGTGGACGTTCAAAGCTTGTCTTTATTTATTTTTTATTTTCATTTTTAATCTATCAAACAATTCCGAGAGATCCAATGATTTGACTTTCATTACTATAATTGGCAGAAAATTTAACGATGAGAATTGAAATCGAGTTTTGAAAATTCTAACTCTTTATAACAAATCAAATGCATATGGAGTGTTTCACGTGAAACGGGTCGGTTTTTGACCGTAGGTCATCGAAAAAAGGGAATCTGAAAATTTTATAATTTTTTATTTTTTTTTGGTACCTCTTCGAAGTAATTTCGATAACAATTTCAAAGAGATTCGTGTGACATCATACATAGCTGATATCTTTGGGGTTGAAAATATTATGTCGAAATAAATGTTCGATGTAATTTTGTAAATTTTCGAAATAAATTTTCATCTCATGTAGTAATAAAAAGCAATCCGGTTCAGGTGGAATACCATATATAGATTTCAAATCAAATTGCTAAATGAAAGGAGCGAAAGTAATCCCAACTTTCTAAATATTATTTATTATATTATATTTCTATTTCCATAAGTTTTTAAAATCTGGTCATCTGTCACTTGGATTTCCTTCAAGCATTGCGCAGTTCTGTAGTCGAATCGGTTTTTTTTTTCCTACCCAACGTCGTATTATATTATTATACTTTCGTCGCGTTTTTTTTTTGTTGCTTTTTTTCTTTTTTCTCCGCAAAAAGAAAAGAACAAAACGAGAATAAATGAACAAACAATAAAATATAACTTCAGCTTCAAATGAAATCTAATATTCGACTCGAGTTCTTTCAAGGTTCAATGAATTTTTCTTTAAGAAATACAATACGATTTAAGACGGACGAAAAGATGGGAGAGCTAAATTCCGGGATATCGTTTTTGTAAAAATCGATAAAACAATTCACAGAATAAATAAAATTGGAAAAAAAAAAAAAAAAATTAAAATAAAATCGAGGAATTGTGATTTAGTTACGAAAGCCACACATACCGTTGAAGGTTTAAATTGGGTAGAAAAATCAATCACTTACATAGTTTAACTACGTTAGATTATACGTGTATTTAATTGTTTTTTTATTTTTCTTTTTTTTATCTAAATACGACTGGGGGTAGGTAAAGAAACATCTAAATATCGTCTAATATATAGTATATATATATGCGTAAAATACATATAGATAATGTAATATAATAATCCGCGGAGACTGACGCGCGCGGGTGATGACGTAAGTATTTTATTGAATAAAATGCTGTTCATATTATGTATTACGATAAATAACTAATCGTATCGTAAAAAAAAAAAACAAAAAAAAAAAAATTGAAAAAAAAACTGCAAATACAGGGTACAGTGTGCGGTAGTCAAAAATTCAGCCGTTTATTTTTTCCAGGTATGATAGGGGCTCTACCCCCAGGTGCGATGCACCCTGCATTCGCAACTCCAATGGGATTTCCCGGTGGCCCAATGCTCGCTCCGATGATGCATCCTCGCTTCAGATGATCGCCCCCGTCGGACGGGCCCAATCCACCACTGCATTTCGTGCTTTGGGCCCGCCCGTAAAGGACAGAATCTGATGAATGACGAAACTACCCGATTCACGATCGACGGACGTCCTAAAACCTACGATCTTTGGGTTCAGAAGTTCGTCGCTCAGAATCACAGCTGCATCCTAAACACCCACGTTAACACGAAGTTAGCCAAAATATTGTTTTTTTTTTAATTATTATTATTATTATCATTATTATAATTATTATTATAATTATTATGATTATTATGATTATCATTATCATTATGATTATTATTATTATTATTATTATTATGTCATGATGTCAGTAACTTACCGAAGACAGCCGAGAAAAAGAGCGATTTTTATAAACGGTATAGAAAAAACATTAGACCAGTGCCAGGAGTAAGGGCTGAAGGCAATTTTAGTGGTATTTTATCACCCGGCTGAGAGACAAACCACGCATATTTCAGGGGTGTTCATATAATATACATTGAGAAGATGTAGATTTTATCTTTTTTTTTTCTTCTTTTTTTTTTTTTTTTCTCGTTTCCAAGGACTCAATTATTTAAGAGTATAATAATCAATGCAAAAATGAGATCAGATTTTTATAGTGAGACTTTGATTATGGAAGATTGATCCGGTCAATTTAGGAGAAAAAAAAAAAGTTTCTCGAGAATCTAATTTTCGAAGAAGAAAAAATATTATTGGTCTTTGAAAATCATACAATTTTTAGATGCAAATATCTCCCCCCCCCCCCCCCCCCCTGAATGTAGTATTAATTAATTATATAGGAATAATCTTTCTATCAATTCCTTAATAAATTGACTACGCGTTGCGAATCAAATGACGTAGTAATGATAGCATATCGAATTAATATTAGAAAAAAAAAAAAAAATTCTATTCAAAACTGTGTCAATTATAATAAGCGATTCGGAATCGACATTTTTTTTTTTTTTATCTCGGCATGATATTGAATTTAGTTATTTTGAAATAAAATAAATTAGAAAATAAATAGATGAATAGATAATTAGATAAATGAAGTGAAATAAAATAAAGAATCAATTTTTTATTTTTTTTTATTTTTTTACGCGTGGTTTAATGCAATTGTTGAGTATTCCGTATATAATATAAATGACGCGACGGAATGAAATGCAGACTCATAAATTCATTGACGTCTCTTAGCTCTTGAAATAACAACTGTCTGTTTATCTAAACGAACGTATACTACTCCTTTATATACTCGTATAACTTAAATATACATATAGCCCTCGTATTGATATTCCGCTCTTTTTCACGGCGTATCTCGGTGTCCCCTACACCAATGTCCTCTTGGAGAGGCTCCTCGAAAATGCGGATATAGGTGGTGCTTCACGTTGCTGCCAGGTCAAATCAATATCAATTTTTTTCTCGTTTCTTTTTTCTTTTTTTTTTTCTTCTTGAATAAATAGTAGAAATTGTGAAAAAAAAAAAAAATTGCAAAATCAATTATGAACAAAAAAAAAAAATGAATGATCGAAAAATCACTCTTCAGACATATTATCAATTAATTTTCTTATAAGTTATATGACTTTTTTTTTTTTTTTGTAAATATTCTGATTTTTGTTCAATTTCTCGTTTTCTAACTTATAGTTATCATAGTATTTCATTTTAATTAATCGTCAGATATAAGTGTAATAGGAAAAAAAAAAACAGCAAAATTATAATAACCGTTCAATTTTATAATATAAAATAGAATTTCGTGTCTGGAGGCAGCGTGGAGGCTGAGCCGCCTCAGGTTAGTCTGTCCTAAATTTTATTTTGTTATTTTCTCGGGCCGAATCGTATTTAAATGAAATATACTTACGTGTATGAGAAAGCAAAAAAAAAAAAAAAAAATTGAAATTAAAATTACAAATTTACCATATACGGAGCATCAAATCATTCTTTTTTATTTATTTTTTTTCAAATCATCTCCGTCCGGAGAAAACGTGAAATAAAATAAATTGCCAATTAAGTAGTATATACGATAAAGTATCGATTCGGCCCGATAAGTCTTTCTTCGGAAGGAACAAGTCGGCGACGATTGAGTGAGTGGTAAGTACAGAGGAGTGTTTTATTAAAACCTCGACTCTCTTCACTCGACTCACGCCGTTTCCCATATCTCCTAAATCTTCACTCGATTTTCTTTGGCCACTGATCAGACTGATTCTTAAGAATAATTACAAAAAATCTTTCAGCAAATAGTAATGATCAAAATTTGGATGAGAGTAGAAGAAAAAAAAAAAAACGAAGATGTTTTCATTTATTTATTTATTTTTTTATTTTTCCTTATTTTTTTTTCTGTTTTTTTTTTTTTTTTTTCTAACTATTTATCATCGAGTGGTGATCATTCTCTTTTCCTAGGTTCGTCATTTCGCGTGGTCTTCGGCCCATCCTTGTCCTTAGTACATCCGGTCTGTCAGTGGCTGGGGGAAATCCGTATTTTCCTGGAATACAACTATTCACAGTGTCTTTCCCTCTTATCTTGATACTCAGAAACAGCATACTGTGCCCCGTATAGACGTGTACGTATATACACATTGTTATTATACACTTACATCTAGTGGTTTATGTTCCTCGATAAATGGATGATACCCTAATCCTATCACCTATATGATCAGCTCGAGACGGGGATTATATACCATGATATACAGTTCCTCAATTTATCTCCTCCTTCATTATTTTATTTCCCCCCCCCCATATACTATTCTTATTCTCTTTCGTTTGCTAAGAGATCGTTCATTTATTTTTCTTTTTCGTTATCTTTTTTATTCTTCGTTTTTTTTTCTTCTTCCCCCCCCCCCCCCCCCCCCTTTCACACAACGACGCGATTTTATATTCAAGCTTTTCGCTATATACCCAGATTAGCGAATTTTAGCTTTCGTCTGCGGTTTCTCTTAGCTAGTCAATTCTCTAGCCTAAGATATACATAAACGCGCTAGTTTTCTCATTGATAAATTATTATACATATATTATTATATATAATGAAAAAAAAAAAAAATTATGAAAAAAAAAAAATAGAAAATTAATTGTGTCCGTAGCATTTGTTAATAAAATAAACAAGTGCAGACAATCGCGAGGCGTTAGATCTAAGATTATCGAGTCTTTTCTAACTTAGAATATATATGTTGTGTATGTATATGTATTATGTATACATATTATATATATATATATATATAATATATATTCACGCGATTTAATCAAATTTTTCTAAATAATATTAAACAATTATGATTTTTCTATTATAAAAAAAAAAAAGGAAATTTTAATTCTTCTTTGTTAATCAAGATAATTTTTTCGCTATAGCTTTGAAATTATTCTACATATTATACGTATAATATCATACGCTGATCATTGACTATATCGTTAATGTAAGTGTAAGAATAAATGCCTTAATTAATTAATTAATTAATTAATTAATTGATTGATTAATTGATGAATTGATTAATTAAATAATTAAATATTGGTAGCTTCCATAGATTGAGAAACATAACCGGTTACCAAAAATTGGACATGTAGAACGTTCTGTTATTTATTGAGTGTCATTATGAAGTGTTTAAAATAAAGACGTTCTGTGGAAAGCTTGATTAACTGGACTTAGATCGCGATTCCGTGAATTTATCGATATTTATATTATTTCCTGTTTTTTTTTTTTTTTTTTTTTTTTTTTTTTTTAAATTTAATTTTTTCTTTTAAACTGGAAGGTTGAAAAAATAAAGTAGAGAATAAAATTAGAGCAATAATATTTCGAAAATCTTTTATCGTATTAATTCTCGGAATCGTGGACGACAGTCACATATTGTTTCAACCAATCACAGCCTTAACTGCTGTTGGACCATTTCGGTTCCTTGCCTCATGGCAGGCGATTGTTTGGACCTACCGTCACTAAGTCAACGAATCACAAACCCCAGTTTTATGAATTTTCCAAGCCGAAAATTATCCGAAATTTTGAAGAAGAAAAAAATTAACAATTAAATTCAATAATAACAACGATAGATAAAAAGAAAAGGAAGAAACGGGTAGAAGAATTCAATTTTTCGTCTGAAAGTGCAATAAGAAAAATAAAAATGAAAATATAATGAAACACTGTCGTGTATATTATGGTCGATCAGTGAAGGAGCAGGTGGCATTATTCAAATTGATTAGATAAAATAAAATTAAAAAAAAAAACGTTTGAATTTGAAATATATTTTATGTTTTCTTGAGGTGACACAAAGCGCAAGTTATACGTATCCCAATCATTCAGCCTTCAGGTAATAAGGTAGACAAGAAGTCGTCTATGCGATTATCACCGCGGTTATACTTATTTGTAAAACTGGATATTTTACTTGGCTTAATTGACGCGTGGCTGGACCGAGAAACAATATTAGTAAATTTCATTAAGAATCATAAAACACAATATATAAATTACTCACTTGGTGGTTGGAGAGTTGAGGCTGGTATAGTATTGCCATTTTATGAGCGTGAGAAAATTTATTGATTGTGAAATACGAACCGTTTCACACGCGTTCGAGATTAATTTAGCTTATAGTTTTCAGTTATTCGATACCGACTATATACCTATAGTCTAATAACATTTCTATTTCAATTAATAATAAATTCATAACTCGTTATTCATCCATAAATCATACATACATATACATTATACGTATATGTACCTACCTATGTAAACAGTTGTTGAATTTGTATCTTATAATCGCTCCTCAACTCTTCAACGGAGAATGCTTAGCCAGGTCTGTGTGTATCGATCTCACTACTATGCGCATATCTTTACGCTAATCTATACACTTGGTGATAGAGAACATAATTATTTGGATGGATTTTATACATAAGGTATTTGGACAAGTTTTTTTTTTTTCCCTTTTTTTTTTTTTCTTTTCTTTTCTTTTTTTTCTTTATTCTACCCAAAACTATGATCGCGAGATGCAATATATTATACACAAATATAAATATATATACATAGATGTGTGTATATATATGTATATATATGTATAGATATAAAATATGCAGAAGCGCAAATTACAGCACTGTTCGTTTCAGCTGCAACGACCGTCACACGCAAACAAATACCAAATGTATTTCAAGTGTCTATATCAGTGAATAATAATAAAAAACAATAAAAAAAATTAATAAAAAAAAAAACATATCTATGATTAACAAAATCAATATTCGTCCTCTAAACCAATTCCTATGCCGACACCTCGGTGAAAAAACATTCCATCTCAAATTCTGGTCGAAGAACATATTAATATGTTATCTCCTATGTCACAGGTATATAGGAGAAAGCGCATGTTCCTCATCATGTTCGTCAAAGACATTGATTACACATAGCAGTCCACATTCCACGTTGTGAGAGTAAAAGTTTAAAAAAAAAAAACGAAAAAAAAATACTCACTTTAGCGAGAAACAAGATAACAAACAAAGACACACGTTACTTTTGAGCTGCGAACATTGAGAAAAACAGATTTTTTAAATTCGCTATCGAAATCACATTGTGCAAAGTTCTCTTTATTATCTGGACTTTATTAGTCGTTCAAAGTCGTTGGAAATTTCATTTACAAAAAAGTGAACGCAGATTTACAGTTATTTTATATTAGACAGGCGAACGGCACTCTGCTGAACGCGATTGCACATACGTAAATATAGCCATTTACATTACAAACATAAAAGTTGGGTGTGTATGGTATGGTACATGGTATGGTATGGTATGGTACAACGATCGGGTGGGAACAAGGCGTGCTATTACAAATATGTATATACTTCGAAAAGTGAAAGCTATGTTAGTAATGTCCTTCGTAGAAGTAACAAAATATAGAAGAAGTCAAGCCTTTTCTATCCTTACGATTATTATAATATAATAGAGCGAGTAGCATTTTTACGATCAAATCTGCTCAGATATGTACTTTATTCAATCTGATAAATCTTATTTTACGTACAATATGTTATATTTATAGAGGCATGACCGGTTTCAATTCAGTATAACATCATACAGAATGATATATCTACTCTCAATGATTCATTAAACTATTTCGGGATTGAATTTTCAGATCATAAATGAATTAATCATTGAGAGAAGAAGACCTTTGACGAAGATCAGACACGCCTGATTTAATGTATATATGTGCTCATAATGTAACGGCGTAGATTACAGGTGTTACTGTGTTAGCGCGTTACTGTTCGGTCGACCTATATCAACATTCAGGGTAATTTGAACGGAACATTCACTGTCTAAGAAATTGCAACACATTAAAATCGACATTTTTCAACATCAACGTGTTCTACAGTGAATCCTTTTCTTTCCGGAGTCATTCGAGCAACAGATGGCCGCGTGTTCATAGCGCATAACAAATCGGAAGAACCGTTCTTCGTTCCCCGATCGCGTATGTACGTTGTTCAGTTCCATTTCAGTTGACACCGCAAACTCACCGCGGCAACATATCGGCTTCCTATACCTTTCACATAAAGTGAGTTAAACCTTGATTACCGTAAACTATTTTCATATTATTCTTATATCGTTTTTTCATTATTGTATTAAGTGCCACGCGCGAGGCAAAGTCTTTGGTTTTCCATCAGAGGTCCATCAAAATTTCGTACATATACACCTTGAAATGATTTTATTTTAACTGGTGAAAATTACCTGAAAGGGTCGTGAAAGTTATCTATTCTTACCATATTAGCCAACGGCTTCGTTCGACACATTGCGTCCAGTATTCCGGACAACAGTATATCATAGTGCCGAAATTAGTGTTGAGTATACATTAATCATCAATGAACGGGGTTTTGCACTCCGTTAGAATTCTTCATGTAAGAATGAAAATTGGAGTTGATTAAATATTTAAATATTGAAATCTGCGCTCTGGCCTCGCACGATATTGCCAGGGACGGCTGGAGAAAGGCCGTAAACTGTAATACGTGATTCTGAACCGGTTTTTTGGCGCCATATATACTTCTAGCGTATTTGAAACAATTATTTTGTATTTGGTGTTTTAAACTCTCACCTCGATGATCGGGATTCAGGGGGGCCTATACAAATTCCACGTATTAGATGCAGTTATATCATTCATCCTCGGTCTTTCGCATACCTGCAGCAATCATACGGAACATTCACTCATGAATTATTCATATTGTATACATCACACTTATACACACCTCAAACGTATACTATATTGCGATTACATACATATATAAGTATAAATTTTCAACTTTTACTGAACTATAACTAGCTTTTTAATTGAACATGCGATTACAGCATTCGCTGGCTTACAAATATCTCTTCGTGAGTGGGTTCATGCGGAGATTTCACTAATTTTACAGCATATATCATCCATCCCTTTCGCGAATTACTTATCGGGACTGTTGTGGTCACAGGATTACCGAGCGGAGATAATAAATATATACGCATAAGCGTTTCTAGATATACAAATCTTTAACTGGAATGAAGAAACGTGCCAAACGCCGGCCGCAGAGACGGAGTGAGTCAGGGGCCAGGGTGATCGTGACGATTACATTCCTGGATATATCCTTGGCTTTGTTTGAAAAAAAGAAAAGAAAAGAAAAAAAATTGATTTTGTATTTTTAATTTACACTTATATCTTACGCAACGAACCTACTACAGCTCTCTTTCCTTTATCAATTGCACTTGGTTTCGATCAAGGCCGGGACGTAAATTACAATCGCTAATTAACTTCCTGAAAACCTTGAACGAATGATATAACTCGCAACTAATCGCAGTGAAACGTTCAGTTATGATGATTAGGTATACCGTGAATTTTGATCGATTCCGATCACTGATAAATCCATATATGGAAACGTGGGCGAACGTAATATGGACCTCTGAGAATTTTTTTTTTCTTCAACTATCACCGTCAATTCATTTCACCAGTAGGTATATAAAAATAAGTTTTACGAAAGGCACCTTGCAACAGAGTAGAAAATATATTTCAGCAACCACTATGAGGAGTAGCGGGTGGCTTAGCCGTGCTCTTGCCACAGCGTTGTTTCTGGTTATTCTCAGAGCACACAGCGTTAGAGCTATCGATAATCTGCGAGTGGCTCACCAGTGGAAGCTCCTCGAATATGCTTGGCCTAATGAAGAAACGCGGCGACTCTTCCCCGCGTATAATCGCGAGGATAATCTTCCTCTCGGTGTCGAAGTAGCCGGTGATAAGCTCTTCATCACCGTACCACGATGGAGACCCGGCGTCGCGGCCAGCCTAAACTACATCAATTTGAACGGTGAGAAGGCGTTCATACGCTACAGGGGTTTCAAATGACAAAGTTCATTCGATTCTATGATTTCTCTACTCAAATCAATTCCCATGCACCAAATCTGATGATCATTTGGTCGCCTCAGATACGAGTGAGTCACCTCTACTGAATCCGTATCCTTCTTGGGATGCGCATCAGTACGGTGCAGCCGGAGTGCCGGAGGTAGTTTCAACCTTCCGCATCCGGGCTGACCGCTGCAATCGTCTTTGGGTCCTTGATACTGGCCTGGCGGACATACTCGGTAGTCCAGAACAGCAGGCTCCGCCGACTCTGCTCGTCTACGATCTAATTAACGACAAGCTCCTCCGCAAGTATGTGATACCAGAAGACCAGAGAATCACAGATTCTCTTTTCGCAAATATCGCGGTCGAGGATGCCTCCTGCGAGGATTCATTCGGTTATCTAGCAGACCTGGGAGGCCCGGGATTAGTCGTTTACTCCTGGCGCCGAAATACCTCTTGGCTTGTTAAACACCACTTTTTCCATCCAGATCCGCAGGTACTTTCAGTTTGAAGCAAAAGACTGTATTCCGAGTTCGTTTGTGACTCGTTAAAAAAATCATCTAATCATTAATCAAACGACATATGTGCTCGTTTCAAGAGCGGAGAATTCAACGTCTCTGGAATAGCCTTCCAATGGAGTGACGGACTCTTTGGTCTAGCCCTGGCCCCTTCAGCCGATGGTTACAGCACCCTATACTTTCATCCGCTCTGTAGCACCATGGAGTTTTCCGTGAGCACACGACTACTTCGTGATCCCGAACGCGCAACATCGGCAGGTGAGTGTATAAGCCAGTCGTTGACCTTTCATCTGGTCTATCTGTAGTCATGATATGGTTTAGTATGAGGTATCGACTGAGTAGGCGATACTACCTCACTGATTTAATTTCAGATAATTTCCACGAGTTCAAAATGCTCGGATCTAGAGGACCGAAGGGTCAAAGCAGCGTCAGCTTCCTGGACCCGGCTACTGGAATCCTATTTTATGCTCTGACAAATTTAAACGCAATCGCGTGCTGGCAAGCTGGAAGTAGATACAGCATTGTGGACCAGGGACGAGTCTACATGGACAATGTCACGATGGTATTTCCCAACGATCTTAAGGTCAGTGCAAAGACCTCCCCCTCGTATTCATGATGTTTGACCAATTTCTTTCAGATGTTTGAACGTTTTATCCCTCTTATTCTGCTTAGGTTGACCGCCAAGGAAACATCTGGGTCTTGTCCGATCGACTGCCGACGTTTATGTACGCTCAGTTGGACCCGAACGATTTCAACTTCCGGATTTTGACCGGATCCGTGAAAGAAGTTATCACCGGAACCGTATGTTCCATGGGATCCATGGGCCGCACTGTACAGCCATCATCTTCGACGCTGTCTCCGGTTCCGTCAATTACACCAGAAATCAGAAATCGATTTGGCGACGACTCCACTGGCGGGGCGAGCGTTCAGTCTAAGGTAATTGCCTCAGCTCTGTTCGTCCTGGTCTTCGCAATCATCTTCTAATTATAAAAGGGTTCCCTCTCCCCCGGAGAATATCCTCCACGCATATTCTGCTGTATTATATGTATATGTGTAATTTTTGCCGAAGCAACGGGAACCCTTGTTCCTTAACTTCCTTCTGCAATTTTTGACATAGTGTGTGTTCTCGATTTCGTTATAAACTGATGTTCGATCGAGGCGATGGCCGGTGCCATATATCAGGACGTGATTTTAATTGTAATTAGTTTTCATCGTGTATAATCGCGGTCAACACTTGCATAGATATACGCCGTACGTAAATCACACCATCATATACCATAAATAAAAGATATATATATATAGTACATTCCATGTATCTATCACTATCTGCGAATCACAGAGAGCAATTTATTACATCTGATAGTTTTATTTTTCATTGACTGTATCGTCTATGCTTGTTCCAGTCCTTCAGCCCTTAGAATATAATTGATTTTAGAGTATTTTTTATCATTATTATTATTATTATTCCTACTTTTATTTTATTAATATAATTTTGTAGATAACAATTAATTTCGTAGATTGACGGTATTAAGTCAATATTGTCGGTTGAAAATATTTATAACAATAAAGATGTAAGTATTGAAAACTGACTGTTCCATACAATGCACATTGGAAACATTCACATTGTTGCCTTGCGATCGCGTAATAACAATCGGCTATGTCATGGCAATACTTTGACGCTGATGGATTATATCCAAGGACGTGTAGATAAAATCTTTTATAGATTTCATTAGGATCAAGAGATTGATTAAATTACCTATTGTTCGATTTTATTTTCCTTGCTTTTGTATAATAATAGCCTATTTAAGATTTTATGCTATATAGAATTGGTTTGAATTGGTAGATCATTCACCAGAACGAGTAAAATAATAAAGTTTATTCATTTCAATCTGTTTCCTTTCCGTCTTGTATATGCATAATGTTCTTCACCTTTATGTATAGTTTCTTAGTTCCTGAGATGAGGATACTTTGAATCATCTGCGTAGTCATTCTGAAAATGATTTTCAGATATACTACGTTGCATAAAAAATTGTTCAACATCTCTTAAAATCAGTATTGATAAGTTTTGTGGCAATAAATAATAAATTTATCGACGCATAGAATTCATATTAATTCCTGCCCGCTACTTGCGGCAAAAGTGGTTTGTGAATTCGCCACTAATCGTAAGATAGCGAAAGCGCTGCCATCTGCGTGGTGATCACTGATGTAGTGAGGAGTACTGACCTAGGATAGGGGTCTACCGTAGGGTCAGTGGCCCTTGTAGCGTCGAAGGGTTCGCATGAAGATCGCGTTGATATGCTATGACAGACATCTGAATAGAAATACTCCGTAATTGCTAAGTTGTATTCTAGGAAGCATATATAAAGACATTTGATCAGCTGCAATGGATATATCATTATTTTTAAGAAACCAATAACATTGTATCGATTTTGCAAGGATAAATTCCTAGCAATATTGATAATCAATTGCTTCGTTATTTTCCACTTCCCTCTCCCTCCAAGACTGCGCGACTGCATATCTGGTTGCATGTACACAAACGATAGCGATAAGTGTCCCGCCCGATGATATGCAACCGAGGCAACATCTTCTTTTGAGTTGGCAATACCCTAGGCAATAGTAGATGTCTATTTTATGGGCAATAGCTGACTCGAGCCCCTAAGACGAATTAAAAATTCAATCTGTCAAAGCGTCAAAACATCAAGACGTCAACCTACATAACCTACATCCAACGCATAAATCATTTTCAATAAGGATAACCATTCAATCATTTATTCAACAATTTTATTTATTAAGCATAAATAAAAATAAATAATGATAATAATAATTGTAAATAAGTTTACTTCATAATTACTTTTACTAATTAAATAAAAATTTAAATATACACTACATTTAGAATAGGGTAAGCCTACGGGACGAATGCTGCGCCCTATTACACGCAACCCGTGGATCATTATATTATTCTGCTCATCTTAGTTCCGGAGTTCGTCACCCGGTGGCGCCACCGGCGTAAACTGACCTACTCAACGGCGTCCTTGCCCCTCTCGCCCCACTCAAGGCCGCTCAAGGCCGTCAAGGATGGGGAGCCCAAGCAAACCGGTCTAACCGGGTTCAGTGGCCTTCGTGGCGCCGACGAGTGAACAGGTTTGTGACGTAGTAGACGTTCTTGGGAAAACTTACGCGCCGAGTTGACCAACGTGCGAGAAAATGCTTGACAGGAGGTACGCCGCGTCGTTACGAGTTGAGGAGGCGTAAGTTTTTAATATTCCGATCACCATTTTACCATAACCATAAATAATTATGAATTTTCGCGTATTACAAAGTGTCGCGTATTTCAATCAGCGAAGTAAGTGACGATTGGAGGCCTTTGATTACTATTCAGGGAAGTAGGGAATCGTTCGTTTTCAAGTATATTCTATCCCTACCCGCGAATAACTCTGTGAAAACCTACATTTCTTGCGAACATAACCTCTCCGATCTATTTTTCATACAAATATACTAGGTAAGGGAGATTCATTGATAACCTCGCGATAATTATCATCCCATCGTATAAGCAATCATATAATTCCAAGTTCCTCTTCAATCGTTTGCTCTACGAGCAAATTAGTGTTATTCTGAGTATACAAAGGTTTTCCTGGAGAATGCTTGATCCCCGATTTATTCTTGCCTTCCATACTTTGACGGAGATCTGAATAAGCGTTGCATGTACTTGAGATGCATGGATCCTACGTGCCAATTGGTCGGAGATGGACGCCCGCCAACACTATCTGGCTAGTTATGGATTCATGGTCAACCAATACAGTGGTAAGCTTTATATTATATCAGCCACAGACCCTGTATAACTATAAACGTATATCGACAACACAATCAAGGCTGAAACGCATTTATCTAGCGATACTCGGACAGTATCCATCTCTGGATCCAACAACGTTTATGTCAATCTCAACAATATCCCCGCGTTTCATAATTGGGGAGATGAAATCAGATCTGGATAGATTATGTGCCCAATCACCAGTCCTTTATGCCTTTTCAACTATTCGAGAACAGACCAAGCTGGTAATTGACCTCTCATTTGAGGGACCATTGTCAGAGGCAAGGAGGATATTAGCGTCAAGGTAATTAATCTATGATATTGATTGGCTTCTAGCCACCACAGGCTGCGATGCATCAATTGCCTCATGTTATTGAAATCAAATTGCTGCTGATCCGTTGTACATCTAAAATAAATCACCTTTTTAAATCCATGTTTCACAGCTTCTCTACCACCCTACACCTTTAGCTGGCTATGGACGCCCCTAGCTGACCTCTGTCCTCGACATACACCAGATACTTTCATGGCGACTTGGTTCTACTCACCTGCGAGGGAAACACCTGAGATGTACCCAAAGGCAACATATTGACGCAATTCGTGTGATACTTGGATATCTTATTAAAGGGTAAGTTCAGAAGACTAGGAACACTCATTTTTTTTTTAAGCAATTATAACTTGCTTCTTTTCAATGGCAAAATCGAATCTTTTTTTTGTATTCACAACAGTAGTAAGAGCTTGATGAATCTCAAGAAAATTGTTTACTTGATTTGGATATAAATTTGCCTTGTAGTAGAGAAATATTTGAATAATGAGGATCAAGGATTGAAGGGTTTTAAATAAATACAGGTATAAATTACTGTAGAATTAATTATAGGCATCGCATTTATTTTTCAAACATCTTACAGACTTCAATATTAGTAATAAATTACTTTACAGTCCCATTCTTTGGTTCTTAGTTGAGCATGTTCGCTTGAACAATACATTGAGTTAATTTATCCCATGTAACATATATTAATCTAGTTTTTATTTTCACAGGGGTTGTTCGTGGAGGGAAAAAACATAGTCCTGCCTATCTACAAGAAAACCTCTTGAAAGTTTTTCATTACAACGATTCACGCCAGACAGTGGAGCAGTCCAAATACCAGGGGAATGGCTATTATTGATGGGGACTAATGGCTTCAAACGGCTATTATTGTGTATAAAGTAGCATAGGAGTATAGTTTTAGGCTGAGTTCGCAATTACAGTTCCTTTGGAATCAGTTTTTAATGTCTAATCTTGTCTCATTAGATTGGACCAGATTATTCCAAATTGATTGTAGAAACTATAAGCGTTACTATATATTCACTCGTGATTATACAGCACGCTATACCTGACAAGTTCATACGATAATGTTATAATCAAACGAGGAAAAAACTTGTAATATTACGGACGAGATGAGAATTTGTAATAGATTATGATATGATATTGATATAATTTAATAGTTGAAACATTTCTGAATATCTCGGCCAATAATATTTTTTACTAGCCTAATAACTTCATTGTACTTGAAAGAGGAGAGCAGTAGACATTGCAATAGTTGGATTAGCCATTACCGTATGAAATATTCGCAATATCTATGCAGGTAACTGCGCGTAATACATGCATATACGATATACGTACGTGAATATACTTCACTCCTTTGTGAAATTGTCCTCAATGGATAGAGAGTAGACAATTCAGAGATCCACGAATCGGAGACTCTCATTAGTATCTTTTGAGAACAACTATATTTATAGAGTAATGAATTATTTGACTGTTCTCGTGGCGAAATTACGTTGTTAAAGTATTCTCGTTAACGAAAACCATGGTGAGAATAATGACTCTGTTCTCTATTCGTATGGTGGTCTGAAAAATAAAAATAAACAGCTCGCTGTTCTCAACAAGACCGATATAAAAACTATCCGCTACAAACATTGTATTTGGCATTCTGTAAAATATACCTTCGTACGTATATGCATGTATTATCGTCGCAACGATTAGTTTAGAGTATAATACTAGTTTTATTATTTCCTAATTATAGTTCTAGCTAATCTCGGAACTTAAGAAGTGCCAAATATGTAGTTTTCAGTGATATACGTGATAGATTATACATATTACGATCACATCTACAATTTGTCCAATCAAATATTCAGTGTTGTAAAAATTGTAAGTCAATTTTTTTTCAAGTGAAGTTTATTACTTTTGAATAACTATTTTATAATTGGTTGAAATAACTTTACTTTATAATTAGTTTAAATAACTTCACTTTATTATTAGTTTAGATAACTTTACTTTATCATCAGTTTAAATAACTTGACTTTATAATTAGTTTTATTAACTTTACTTTATAATTCGTTTTAATAGCTTCACTTTATAATTCGTTTTAATAGCTTTACTTTATAATTCGTTTTAATAGCTTTAATTTATAATTAGTTTCAATAGCTTTACTTCATAATTAGTTTTACTAATTGAATCGAGTTTAATTACACATTACCAAAGTAATGGGTAATTAAATGAGTAGTTTCATCAAAAATGTAATTAGTGACTCGCAACACTGCCATTATTTATGTAATAATAAGATTGTTTATGCAATAAACATGTATCATTATAGTATATTAGCACATTCTTGAATATATATCTCTTGAAATTGTAAATAATCAATCGTTGAATCATTTCCCCCTGTCCTTTCCTTGCCTATACTAAAAATTAGGTATCAACTGGCAGAATTTTAGGAGTGCATTTTCTGGCAGTTGATACCTTTTTTTTAAGGAGTCAATTTTCTGGCAGTTGATACCTTTTTTTTAAGCAGTCAATTTTCTGGCACTTGATACATCAAGGTGTCAAAAACGACTCCTTGAAAACGGTATCAACTGCCAGAAAATTCACTCCTTAAAAAAGGTATCAACTGCCAGAAAATTCACTCCGAAAATTCTGGCAGTTGATACCTCTTTTAAGGAGTGAATTTTCTGGCAGTTGATACCGTTTTCAAGGAGTCGTTTTTGACACCTTGATGTATCAAGTGCCAGAAAATTGACTCCTTAAAAAAAAGGTATCAACTGCCAGAAAATTGACTCCTTAAAAAAGGTATCAACTGCCAGAAAATCCACTCCTTAAATAAAGTAACAACTGCCAGAAAATCGATAGGTACCTGGAGCTCTCATTGCCTAAATTTCCCCTGGGGCAGAGTCTCAGCCAATCAGGAATAAGAATTGAAGAGAAATTGCCTATTTTCGTCTCGACTCTCGCTCCTGATTGGTTGAACTCGGTTCCAGGGGAAACGTAGGCATTTAGAGCTCCAGGTACCTATCGATTTTCTGGCAGTTGATACTTTATTTAAGGAGTCGATTTTCTGGCAGTTGATACCTTTTTTTTAAGGAGTCAATTTTCTGGCACTTGATACATCATGGTGTCAAAAACGACTCCTTGAAAACGGTATCAACTGCCAGAAAATTCACTCCTTAAAAAAGGTATCAACTGCCAGAAAATTCACTCCGAAAATTCTGGCAGTTGATACCTTTTTTAAGGAGTGAATTTTCTGGCAGTTGATACCGTTTTCAAGGAGTCGTTTTTGACACCTTGATGTATCAAGTGCCAGAAAATTGACTCCTTAAAAAAAAGGTATCAACTGCCAGAAAATTGACTCCTTAAAAAAAAGGTATCAACTGCCAGAAAATTGACTCCTTAAAAAAAAGGTATCAACTGCCAGAAAATTCACTCCTAAAATTCTGCCAGTTGATACCTAATTTTTAGTATAGGCAAGGAAAGGACAGGGGGAAATGATTCAACGATTGATTATTTACAATTTCAAGAGATATTTATTCAAGAATGTGCTAATATACTATAATCATACATGTTTATTGCATAAACAATCTTATTATTACATAAATAATGGCAGTGTTGCGAGTCACTAATTACATTTTTGATGAAACTACTCATTTAATTACCCATTACTTTGGTAATGTGTAATTAAACTCGATTCAATTAGTAAAACTAATTATGAAGTAAAGCTATTGAAACTAATTATAAAGTCAAGTTATTTAAACTGATGATAAAGTAAAGTTATCTAAACTAATAATAAAGTGAAGTTATTTAAACTAATTATAAAGTAAAGTTATTTCAACCAATTATAAAATAGTTATTCAAAAGTAATAAACTTCACTTGAAAAAAAATTGACTTACAATTTTTACAACACTGAATATTTGATTGGACAAATTGTAGATGTGATCGTAATATGTATAATCTATCACGTATATCACTGAAAACTACATACTTGGCACTTCTTAAGTTCCGAGATTAGCTAGAACTATAATTAGGAAATAATAAAACTAGTATTATACTCTAAACTAATCGTTGTGACGATAATACATGCATATACGTACGAAGGTATATTTTACAGAATGCCAAGTACAATGTTTGTAGCAGATAGTATTTATATCGGTCTTGTTGAGAACAGCGAGCTGTTTATTTTTATTTTTCAGACCACCATACGAATAGAGAACAGAGTCATTATTCTCACCATGGTTTTCGTTAACGATAATACTTTAACAACGTAATTTCGCCACGAGAACAGTAGAATAATTCATTACTCTATAAATATAGTTGTTCTCAATAGATACTAATGAGAGTCTCCGATTCGTGGATCTCTGAATTGTCTACTCTCTATCCATTGAGGACAATTTCACAAAGGAGTGAAGTATATTCACGTACGTATATCGTATATGCATGTATTACGCGCAGTTACCTGCATAGATATTGCGAATATTTCATACGGTAATGGCTAATCCAACTATTGCAATGTCTACTGCTCTCCTCTTTCAAGTACAATGAAGTTATTAGGCTAGTAAAAAATATTATTGGCCGAGATATTCAGAAATGTTTCAACTATTAAATTATATCAATATCATATCATAATCTATTACAAATTCTCATCTCGTCCGTAATATTACAAGTTTTTTCCTCGTTTGATTATAACATTATCGTATGAACTTGTCAGGTATAGCGTGCTGTATAATCACGAGTGAATATATAGTATCGCTTATAGTTTCTACAATCAATTTGGAATAATCTGGTCCAATCTAATCAGACAAGATTAGACATTAAAAACTGATTCCAAAGGAACTGTAATTGCGAACTCAGCCTAAAACTATACTCCTATGCTACTTTATACACAATAATAGCCGTTTGAAGCCATTAGTCCCCATCAATAATAGCCATTCCCCTGGTATTTGGACTGCTCCACTGTCTGGCGTGAATCGTTGTAATGAAGAACTTTCAAGAGGTTTTCTTGTAGATAGGCAGGACTATGTTTTTTCCCTCCACGAACAACCCCTGTGAAAATAAAAACTAGATTAATATATGTTACATGGGATAAATTAACTCAATGTATTGTTCAAGCGAACATGCTCAACTAAGAACCAAAGAATGAGACTGTCAAGTAATTTATTACTAATATTGAAGTCTGTAAAATGTTTGAAAAATAAATGCGATGCCTATAATTAATTCTACAGTAATTTATACCTGTATTTATTGAAAAACCTTCAATCCTTGATCCTCATTATTCAAATATTTCTCTACTACAAGGCAAATTTATATCCAAATCAAGTGAACAATTTTCTTGAGATTCATCAAGCTCTTACTACTGTTGTGAATATAAAAGAAAGATTCGATTTTGCCATTGAAAAGAAGCAAGTTATAATTGCTTAAAAAAGAAAATGAGTGTTCCTAGTCTTCTGAACTTACCCTTTAATAAGATATCCAAGTATCACACGAATTGCGTCAATATGTTGCCTTTGGGTACATCTCAGGTATTTCCCTCGCAGGTGAGTAGAACCAAGTCGCCATGAAAGTATCTGGTGTATGTCGAGGAGAGAGGTAAGCTAGGGGCGTCCATAGCCAGCTAAAGGTGTAGGGTGGTAGAGAAGCTGTGAAACATGGATTTAAAAAGGTGATTTATTTTAGATGTACAACGGATCAGCGGCAATTTGATTTCCATAACATGAGGCAATTGATGCATTGCAGCCTGTGGTGGCTAGAAGCCAATCAATATCATAGATTAATTACCTTGACGCTAATATCCTCCTTGCCTCTGACAATGGTCCCTCAAATGAGAGGTCAATTACCAGCTTGGTCTGTTTTCGAATAGTTGAAAAGGCATATAGGACTGGTGATTGGGCACATAATCTATCCAGATCTGATTTTCTCTCCCCAATTCTGAAACGCAGGGATATTGTTGAGATTGACACAAACGTTGTTGGATCCAGAGATAGATACTGTCCGAGTATCGCTAGATAAATGCGTTTGAGCCTTGATTGTGTTGTCGATATACATTTATAGTTATACAGGGTCTGTGGCTGATATAATATAAAGCTTACCACTGTGTTGGTTGACCATGAATCCATAACTAGCCAGATAGTGTTGGCTGGCATCCATCTCCGACCAATCGGCACGTAGGATCCATGCATCTCAAGTACATGCAACGCTTATTCAGATCTCCGTCAAAGTATGGAAGGCAAGAATAAATCGGGGATCAAGCATTCTCCAGGAAAACCTTTGTATACTCAGAATAACACTAATATGCTCGTAGAGCAAACGATTGAAGAGGAACTTGGAATTATATGATTGCTTATACGATGGGATGATAATTATCGCGAGGTTATCAATGAATCTCCTTTACCTAGTATATTTGTATGAAAAATAGATCGGAGAGGTTATGTTCGCAAGAAATGTAGGTTGTCACAAAGTTATTCGCGGGTAGGGATAGAATATACTTGAAAACGAACGATTCCCTACTTCCCTGAATAATAATCAAAGGCCTCCAATCGTCACTTACTTCGCTGATTGAAATACGCGACACTTTGTAATACGCGCAAATTCATAATTATTTGTGGTTATGGTAA
Source organism: Tenthredo livida (assembly GCA_963992785.1). Taxonomy (NCBI): domain Eukaryota; kingdom Metazoa; phylum Arthropoda; class Insecta; order Hymenoptera; family Tenthredinidae; genus Tenthredo; species Tenthredo livida. The sequence continues at coordinate 12,756,194 of OZ023073.1, forward strand.
AATGGTGATCGGAATATTAAAAACTTACGCCTCCTCAACTCGTAACGACGCGGCGTAACTCCTGTCAAGCATTTTCTCGCACGTTGGTTAACTCGGCACGTAAGTTTTCCCAGGAACGTCTACTACGTCACAAACCTGTTCACTCGTCGGCGCCACGAGGGCCACTGAAACCGGTTAGACCGGTTTGCTTCGGCTCCCCATCCTTGACGGCCTTGAACGGCCTTGCGGCGGCAAGTGGGGCGAGAGGGGCAAGGACGCCGTTGAGTAGGTCAGTTTACGCCGGTGGCGCCACCGGGTGACAAACTACGGAACTAAGATGAGCAGAATAATATAACGATCCGCGGGTAGCGTGTAATAGGGCGCAGCATTCGTCCCTTAGGCTTACCCTATTCTAAATGTAGTGTATATTTTAATTTTTATTTAATTAGTAAAAGTAATTATGAAGTAAACTTATTTAAAATTATTATTATTATTATTTTTGCCGCGAAGATCTGTACGCCTCATCACATGCAACTCGAGATACAAGGCTGGCATGCGGGTGGCTTATGGTGAGGCGTACCTTTGTCAGCGGTGAAAGTCGTTCATAGGTATGGCGATACCATTTTTCACCCCATCGGGTAGAAATTCACAGAACTAAAAAGAGCGCAAAATGATACGCAGGTTGCACTAACTAAGGCGTACTGATTGATTGATTATCCCTTATGTATGTAAAATAAGAATTCAGAACATGACTTTCTATTCATTAATGGTCAGAAAATGGTGATCTTCAACCAGTTACAATATAATTCAGGCATAAACGAATGTAAGCCAGAATTAGAAAAAAAAAATGAATTTTATTTAGCTGCTGTATTGTATTTTGTAATTCCAACAATAAAAACCAATTGCAATGATTTCAATCAGGGTATTTATATTCAATGTTTCATTACTGGGTAGTGACAAATTTTATTTCAGTTTATCCAACCATGTTTATCAATTTGTATAAATCATTAGCAAAAGAAGTGCACTTGTTAAAAATCCTGTAACATGGACGATCTTTATAATTCTGAATAACAATTCAATAGTTTATTACATACGAGACCCTCGGTAACAAATAAAGCTTTGCTACCAATTATTGTATATAATCGATTGTTAGTAACAGAAATATCTGTTCTGCAATTTATGAACTAGTAGTAGCTACACACTTTTTCGTTGCAGTTTGTAAGACCATACTTGGTTTTCTACTTTTGTTTTTTTTATTCCCAAAGGGGAAAAGTTGTAATAGTTAGTAAATTTTGTTGTTTGATGGATTAGATCGTCTGATAACTACATTCAAATATATACAAATTGTTACATTATAGTATATTGAATAAATTAGACGTAAGTTTACAAGATAAAGTACATGTACAATTGAAATATTCATTTCCAAATAATGTTTGTACAGCCATATTTGACAGGAACGTGATCAATCTCTGCGGTAAAGGGTCGAAATTTCTTAATCCCGGAGTCGTCAAGGTGACACGACATACGTAGACTTATATTAGTCACGACGTATAATTCGTATTCACGATATATATATATAAATATACATATACTACATACATACATCATGAAATATATAATTCAAATATTTATAAAATATATATATCTTTTCTATTTACCCCAAGATTTTCTATTCAAAAACCCTTAAACGATGTGGTAATCGTATTTATGGCGAATCGTATAAAAATAATCGCATTATGTAATCTGTTGTATAGTTTATTTAACTACATAGTTGACGAAATTTTATTCCATTCAAAAATGCATCCTTTATCATTGAATCCATTCTGTTTAGTTTGTTTTTTTCTTCTTTTTTTTTCTTTCTCATTCTTTTTTATAAAAAATCTCTTTAGTACAACGGAGGTAATTATTTTTCATAAGTATAAATAGTTATAAGTATATGATACCTAAAATCTAACTTATCACAATCCTACATGTAAATATCTACACTATGTATAAACCAAATATACATTTTTTTTTGTTTTTCTTTCTTTCTTTTCATTCCTTTTTTATTCTTTACTTTTCCTTTCTTTATGGTGTACGGAAAATTTAGAGATTGGCTTATTCGTTCGAACTGCTTGTGTTATTTGTGAAGCTGTGATATTCGAAACATATTTATTCACTTATAAATTCTAGTTACTATACGTGTGTATTGTGTAGTAATTGACGAAATTTTAAGTGTCAACACTGATAATAATAAATATTTTTGAATTAATAGTTAGGTATATAGGGTATGTATTTAATTAATGGTGACTTTCAAGTGAATAAATAAATTAGATAGATAATTTTCAATAGTTCGTTTACAATGAACAAAACTATTGTAGTGAAATATGATTTTCTTATACATTACAAAAAAATAAAATAAAAACAAATATAAAAAAAAAAATATATATATGTATATAATAATTGGCAATAAGAATAAAATAATAGAAGGGGTGGCGAACATGCGGCGTTCTACACTAATACTGCTTCCTAGACGTCGGATGTATAATTCAATTGGTAATACCAAAACTTTGTTGAATAACTAAAAATATGAATATTCAGCAGCTACAGAATCAACATTAAATAAGAAACCGTTTAAATACTTCTACTAAGTATTCGTGCAGCTTCACCTGTCCAACTTGTATTTATTATGAACGTGAACGACTTTTCTCATTAATTAAAGATCTACAAAAAATTATATCGACAATGTCAGATTGTTTCTTTCCCTTTGAATTCTTTTTTTTTGTTTTTTTGTTTTCTTTTTCTTCCAGAATTGTTTTTCTGTATGTATAAAATACAAAAATGATAAGAGTTTACTTTGTAAACATTCAAAAATATTTCTTAGAATTTCATCATCTCAAATTAGAAATTGATAGACTAGCATAGTCATTCATTCTGAGCAAAACCTTATTTGTCGTTTGGTTTTTTTTTTTTTTTTTTTGTTATTAAACCAGTGAATATTCTCTATATGTTACGTATGTATTCAATAAAAAAAAAACATTTTTCGTTAGAATATACACTCTTTGTTTTTTCCTTCTTCTAGTCAAATTCTAATTATATTTTTAAAGAAACGGCCACAAATGGTAGCCTTGTGCCAAAATTAAAAAATAAAGAACGCCTTAACTTCGATACAAGAAAAAAAAAAAAAAAACATCATTTGTAGTAGTAGTAATAAAAAATAAAAAAAAAATGTACCATATGTATATCTGCCAAATAACTTCCACCGTGTTTTACGTATCAGCAATAATTTTTGCAGAACAAGATTTATCTAAATGAATAGTGAATCAACTGCAATTACGTATAGGTACCTATGTCACAGTTAACAGATTTATATTAATCTTGTATGAAAAATTCATGTTTTTCGACACTGAACTATTGTCAATGTTGCTTTTCTGTTTCAATAAATATAGATTTATTATTTTGTGCTCTTTAGACAATGTTTAATGACGATTTATCTATGAAAGTTGTACGTTTCGAATGAAGTACTCAATGCAATAATTTGACCAGTTATTGATTTCTAACAAATTAACAAATATTGTAAATAAGATCGAGATTTGATTTTTGAAGCGTTACTACGGCGTAGTAACTGAAAAAAAAAAAAATATATATATTTAGAAGAATGTTACAATAATAATTGCTAAATAATAAACCGCCAAGACTCTATATGTAAACTTTCTTCACGCGTACGATAACTATAGAAAATAAGAAACAAACAACACATTACAACTACTATGATAAAAATTTATTTGTAAAGCGAGATAAGTTTTCAGAAATGGTTTTAGCAAACGAACAAAAGATAAAAAAAAAAAAAGAAAAAAAAAATATATATATTTTAATAATAATTTTAGCAATCTTTTTTATGATATGATATGAAACAGCACTATTAATTAATCAGCGCTGCTGTACAAATTATTATTCATAATACGAAAATAAGTATACAGTTAAGAATAGAGGGGAAAAAAAAATAGAATAAATATTATGGCACTGAGTACTTCAATTAATGATAATCCTAATAATTCACAATTTTTATATCCAATAAACTCGGTGAAGTATATGAACAATAATTTATAAAACATACGATAAAACACGTATGGAAGCTAAATTAATTAGCTTGACTATATGTATAATATACATACATATATGTTTATATATATATATATATATAATGTGTGTCCATCTAGGAAACATGCTCTTTCTTTCTTTCTTTCTTTCGCTCTATCTCTTTCATTCTCTCCTTTCTTTCTATCGTTCTCTTTTATCTCTAACAGACAGTCACGACGATTACTACTATATCGTGTAATAAATACCAACTCCGTTGAATTGGCATAAAAAACGTTTTGCATTTATAAATACAGGGAAGACTAAGCCCCACTCATGTTACGTCGCACGTTCTATAATAACTCTACTTCTTGTTTTTTTTTTTTTTTCTTTTTAAATCCTTTTTTTCCTTTCCTCTTCTCTTTTCATTTCATTTTAAATTTTAATTGACCTAGACGCACCATAATGATCGGTCGATCGATTTACTTTCCGTAACAATATGGAGGGAATGAATATAGAAACCAGGGGTAATTTAAAACTCATCAAGGAGCAGGGCTCTTAAAACCAACACCAAAATTAATGATGGGTCAGTGTTGAGTTTCGTTTAGAGCCTGGGCTCCTTCGACATCTTTTTTCTTTGATTTAACAACGTCCTTTTCGGGATTATCCCAAGCTTGTCTTTCACCAGATGCAAACATCAGATAGAAAGCTCCACAAACCAAGTAAACTGTTGCAGCAATCACAAAGACAATCCTCCACTGCGCTATTGTTGGCTGAAAGCGAGAGGGCGATGAAATATTAGTTAATTCAAATTCATTTATGGAACTGAATGTAAAATGTAAAAGAAACAAAAACAAAGAGGGAATATTACCTTTCCAACAATAATATAGCCCGCTGTAATGGGGGCTAATAGTCCTGCCAAATTTGCAAGACAATTTGTAAAGGACATTAAGATTCCGGCAAATCTTGGCGATATATCCAAATGGTTGACTTTGAAACCAGAATAGATACCACCATTCAATCCCACACCAACGGTCAGAATTGCTACGGTTAGCCATCGGTCACAGCCGGTGTAAGAGGCAACAATCAAAGCAATCGCTGGGCCAAATTGACCGATACTGTTCAAAATTTTACGTGTCACTCCATGGGTGAAGTATTCGTTTGAAATCATGTAGTCTGCAACGTGTGATATCAGCATGGAGAAAATCCACATCGCAAGGTAAGGAAGTGCCGATACAGTACCATTCTGAAAGGAGTAGATCAAGCGTTTAAAAATTATGTATTCTATAAGAAAATTATTCTCTCTAGTTCATTCAACGGATAACTACTTACAGATTTTATGTCAAAGTGAAGAATCTGCTTCATGAACGTCGGCAGTTCTGTCATAAGCGTTTCGTAGCCGTAATTCTGACCCATGTGAGCTATGAGGATAGCCCAGAACGGAAGCGAGGTGAGAATAGACTTCCAGGGTACAGGTGGAGACTGTAAAGAATATTAATTTGTGAGAAAGACGTAAATCATTTGTATATATCTAATAGATATGATCAATTGTGGTGTTTAATTCTTACAGAAACTCCAGCGGCTCCCCAAAGTGAACTAAGAATGTATTTCTTTTCATCCTCAGCGATAGTTGGATGTTGTTCGGGATCCTCGTGCACCCAGATCATAAAGGCAACACTCCAAATAGCACCAATTATTCCAAATACGTAAAATATGGATGGCCAACCCCCGTCCCATCCATATTCAGAGAGTAGACCGCTCAGCGGCATAGAGACAACGGTTCCAAACTGGGCGCCTAATTGTATAAAAAAAAAGGAATAATGATTAATTTATATGGCGAAGCAAGTATTGCGGTGAAAATTGATGAATGGAATTGAAATTGTTGTTTCTTTGGTGAAATGAAATGTGAATATTGTATTCAGTTGACCAGCGTTATATCGGACTGTATAAACTCTGTTCCATCCTCAGATAGAAAAGAAACCGTCGGGCAAACCTCTGGTACATTAGTGGAAATTGAGCCGAACGAGCTTACCGGCATAGACGAAAGCCCCCATCCTGCTACGTTCATTCGGTGGAATCCACTTGGCCAGCATTGCGTGCGTGCAAGGCACGATAGGACCCTGTAATAGGGATAATCCATTCCTAGGGGGAGGAAATATACCCGAAGTGTCAAAATGCGTTCACACTCAACAAGTATTTATCCTTTATTCTATCGCTACTGCCTAATTGTATTGATTAGTCGGTATATCCTCCGGACAGAGCCAACTGATAAAGGAACAAGCAGCTAGGGCCGTAAAGTGTACGTATGTAATCGCGTGAGAAAAATTGAACGGCTATTTATTTGATCGATTTCTTTAATCCTATGCTTTTGGATAATTGCTAATTGCCTTTAGAATACCTTGCAAAGAGCTTAGTAGCCGGTATCTTTATCAGTTAATGATATTCTAATTGGAATTACTACTGTGAGAAATAAGAAAGATAATTTTCAGGTAGTAGAGAAAATTTGATAATTTTCTACTGAATAATATGAATATATTTTTATCTTCAACATGCCTGTGTATCAGTAGTAACTGACTTGCCGAGTAGACATTACCGAAATTGATTAATTATAATCATTAAAAAGAGTTACAAGACTCGGGTAATAATTTTTTTCTAAATTACTCACACTTCGGTATTAAAAAATACTCATTTCTGTTATCAAAATTGCTGTAAACTGTGTCTATGCTCGTGATTTATAATGTCGTAGAAAAATTGAGCAAACACATTTTTATTATTTATGAATTATTGCACGAATTCAATGATAGGAACATAAATTAACTTTTTTGAAAGTTTTAAATCTCTTTTTCTTTTTTTTTTTTTCACGGCCTCGAAAAAAGGTAAACAGACTTTAATGCTTGGGCAAAGTAGTTGATTACAGTTTTAAACTTGAAATATTTAACTACGACTGCTTAACATATGAGAATCTAATTCATGCATTCCTTCCACTTGCATCGAGTCCCCAATAATTTTGTTCAATTTTCACTTACCTCTCCAAGACCCTGAATGAAACGGACGACAATCAACCACCAGAAACTGGAGCGGGCAGCTACCGGCACTAGCAAACCAAAGAGTGAGTTGATCAACATACCAACTCCGAGAAAGTATTTAGCTCCGTATTTTTTGGCAAGAATACCAAAGGGAATTTGGGTCAGCACATAGCCATAGAAGAATGAGCTGAGGATATACCCTTGCAGGCTTGTGTCCCAGATAAATTCACCATCGGATGTAGTCTGAAAATGAAAATTATTTTATAATACTAGAAAATAGGGTATGATTTTAATTCTTCAACAACCTCGATATATATAATAAAAATGAATATAATCGTTTGAGATAAGATTATATCTCATAGTATATATAGTAAATTGCTTGATATTGAAACCCTATAGCGATTTGAAAGATTCAATTTTTATCTTTCTAGACTAACTGATAATCGAGTTCAAGGATTAATGATTAAAGGCTACCGTTATATTTAGTGTCAATTAACTAGATATATACTGATTTTTACATGATATTGAAAGGAAAATTCAACTTACACTAGTGGTGTTTGTTTCAGCGTCCCCACATTCGCTTTCAACAGTTGCATCAACCGGCAGTGCAGAATGATTGACCATAGCTACTATGGCGACAGACATGTTTGTCCTCATAACATAAGCATTCGCCATACCAAGGAAGAGCATGAATGTAACTATGTGACGTGACCCCACCATAGCTGAAACAGAATTTAACATAAACATGAATAATGTGGTATGTAGCTAATTACTTAACACAGTGTTCATATCATGTAATATATAAAAAATACATAAGAAGATGATATTATTATAAGAAAAAATGAATAAAAAATGAACACAGTATTAAACATCTAGATCTCTTCGACTGTAACAGAATCTGTAATAGGGAAAGCTTGACCTTCTGATCTGTTTGAGAAGAGCTAGAGATAAAATGTGTTGTGTTGTAAATTTGATGTCTCTATAACATTCTGCCGTTATTTAAAAATCGGTTAATTATTATTAATTTAATTTCGAAAATAATTGGTAGGCTCTATGGTATTTTTTCAACTCATAACGCATACGTCCGTCGATCTGATAATCTGAATTTATTGGTATCTAAATAAGCCTGCTAAAAATAGTATTGTCGTTATTGAATGTAGAAACGGTCGCCAGACTTCATGGATATAAATATTTGATATAGCACGTTGTACCCACGTTAATTTTTTTAATAGAAATGAGCTAGTATTTATTTTAATCTTTGATCATTTATACAATTTATGCTACGAGGAAAATTACTCAGTTACTAAAAGCTGATAAGTTATTGTCGAAAAACTGAAATATGAACAATTTCAAAATACAATTAGGTATATCTGTTTCACAGCATCTCGATACTCTACATGCTATCTCTCGTAAATAGATTATCTCATCGTATTCCATTTCATGAAATAATCAAATATTTACAGTTGAGACATGATTAAACGATCTACATAGAAATCGATGTCACATTATGACATAGTATACAATATTGTGTGTACACAGACACAATATTTTCCACAGCAGTGAATAAGTATACACCTACATATTGTACAGAAGAGTTGGTGACAATAAATTCGTCTCAAAGGTTTCGCAATTTTTTTTTTTCTTTTTTTTTCGTTTCGATTCTATAGGCTTTAAATTTTATTGACAATGAATAAATTCGGGAATTTTGTATCTTAATTCATAATACAGCTCTGTGAATCGTTCGATTATAAATTTTTCGAAAAACAAGACCGAGGTTGCGGAGTAAAGTCGTGTAGTAGTGGAGGATTGTAGGTCTCTTATACTATTATATACATATGTATGGTTGATATAGAAGCAAGATGATATTATCGCTAAATGAAACAGAGTACATATAATATTGCAAACAGGATCGATAAAAATATGAGGACGGTTAAGGCGATAAGCGTGTCTTTCGTTCTCAATACGTATATTCCATCTGATTTATTTCATGATAAAACTCAATAAACCATCATACATATATAGAGTCTATTGTACATTCCCGCGGATCATATATATCTGGATAAATATGATTCTCATTTCAGGCTTGAGTGAATAGAGTCAATATTCATTCCCAACTAGGGTTCATCAATACATTTAAAAGGAACGTCACCAGGTAAAATAAATGTAGATCAACGATGTATAACTAGTAAATTGAATATACAACAGAACGAGGAAAATTATGAATGAAAAATTATGAATGAAAAATTATGAATCATTTCAAACTCTTAAAAATCAGTCAAGATGAAAGATGTGAGAAAAATATTCTTGGTTTAAAAAGAATAAAAAATAAATAAATAAAGGCTAAAAGTGCACGCACGAAGCTAGTGCAATTGCTTCAATTATCGTTCAACAATGACAATTCATCATGTGCATATAGGTGTAGCATTCATACACACTAGAATAAATGAGTTTAATTGCACCTCGTCGTGGAGGATTGTGCCAGTTCGTACTATATTATAAGTGTTGTAAATTCTATAGGTATTGTCGTCTCTATAATAATTATACAACATTCTTGTGAATATGAATTATATATAAAGGTGTAGAATAATATTCGAAATATTGGAATAAATTTATCGAAATTATGTACCTATGTATAGTATGTATTGATAAGATATATCATTTCCATATGTGAATGCGGAGCAAGTCTCTAATACTATGAATAATAATGATAATAATGGAACCCGAATCAAGTTGGCGAAATATAATTGTAAAAATAAAAATAAAATAAGACAATGACGAGTTGAAAGGAATGTTGCTCTGCCAGTGGCTATAATTAAAACTTTCGCAGTGGTTTAGGATGGAGTCAATCGAGTCCTGAGTCCTGAGTCCTGGATTCCTGATTCTGATTCGCCAGCTATTATAATTCTCCTACTATTTTTAGCACGAGAGGATTAAAAGAAACGAAGGAATCCAAATATGCAAGGTCATCATTTTTCTTTGCGGCGAAAGGAAGGCTATTCCACATTTCTGCCCTCGGAGTGATGGATTATATTATTTTCTTTCTTCCTCATAATTACTGTACAAAATTTACCTGTATATAATTTTATTCTAAGTGATCGAATGAAAGAAAGAAATAAAGAAGGGAAGATAATGAAATAAAATGAAAAAAAAAAAAAATTGTTTCATGAATTTCAAAGATTATTTCAAATCGACTAAGAGCACGATCTTTAATGGTGGTGAAATTATTTTCTATAACATAAAATCCATATAAAACAATAATAAATCAAGGAGACAAAACTTGGACTATGTTCTCCATGGTTTAATGGCTTAATATACAGACACAACGGAAAGAGAGATTGCACAACAGGTAATTATCTGAACCGAAGAGGCAAACATGACGTTGGTAGGATCAGTGGTTATCAACTGTAATGAATTTTTCATAATTAAACGCGTTAATATTAGGTAAAAGAATCGAAATTATTCTAGCAGAATTTTGTGGGAGATAAAAAGTTACATTCGTTATAAAAAAAAAAAGATAAACCGAATAAGAAACTTAGAAGCAAAACAAAATAATATATATAGATATATTAAGAGTTGAGAACATTTAGCAATTATGGCAAAACAAGAAAAAAAAGGTCAGATAAACATTACGCGATTAGATTCGTTGAAATAAATGATAAATGCAATTTACAAAGTATTTATGAAAAAAAACTAAAAAAAAAAAAAGCTTGAAATTCGGAATCAAATTTTCGTCAAGTTTTTATTGAATTTTAGATAGCTGCTGGGGCGGAGGGACACGATATGCAGATATTAGCACTACATAGTTAAATAAAGGTTGCGATAACCGGTTGTAGGGTTTTCTTGTCAAGCTACTTTTCGATGAAATTTTAACCGAATTTATACGTCATTCCCGTCAATGACCAGTGTGGTTGGAAAAATCGAACGTATAGATATACATAATATGAATAGTTCAGAAATTAATAAATAAAAGATTCAGAAGGATAGATACATGCATAGAGTGTATATAAAATAAAATAAAATAAATTAAATAGGCTAAAAGCAAAAAGCTCAAAGTACTTGAATCATAAAATTTATATTTATAGAATTGAAGGCGATTTACGGTATTAAAATAGAAAGTAGAATAGTCGTCGTATCGATATAATTATATACATATGTATTATATTTTAAAATCGTATGTCTTTGATCATATATCAAAGTTATTCAAATTAATAAATATAAAAATAAAATTATTAATAATAATGATAATAATAATAATAAATAGATGTAAATGAAGGTCGGTTGATACGTTTATTGGCCGGAGGCCAGTGAGTCGTCTGGTCATGGTTAACTAAGCCGTTGCGCGGTAAATGCACACGAGGAACGAAACAGCTGTATATATATATAAATATGCATATAAGTAGTATACGATTGCTTAAAAATAAGAGATACACGAAGAGACCGCAGGAATCGATGTGTTTGCAAAGAAATCTAATGAAAAATATGAAAAAAAAAAAAATACGAAAGTCTGTCGGGTATTTGGTTGATTATTTGCAAATTTTGAAAATACTACAATCGATACCGTGAAAATAATAAAAATAATAATTTTCTTGCACGTTAATTGCAATGCCAAACCAAGTATATAGACGCAAAAGTCTGACAGTAGAGACTATACTGACGTCAATGTACAAAGTACTGTGTTTTCACAACCCAGACTTCTTAATGCATATATGCAGTTGTTCGCGACGATTATTATTCGGAGTACTTTCAGGGTCTAAGAAAATGTAATTATAAAAGAGAATTTAGAGTAAATGAAGTTACAAATAAGAATCGAATCGAATCGAATAGAATAGAATAGAATAAAATCGGATTCTTTAAAATATGATTTAATGATGTGTGTAAAATCGACTTTGGCGTCGTACCTTTAATACTACTCGTTAAAAACTGAGTCAAGGGAATCCCATAATCACGTCGTTTTCCCCTGTTCTTATTGGCTAGTCATTAATTAGTTTCTACATTTCGGTCAATCAGATACCATTGAATCACGATTCAAGGTGTATAACACAATATGTAAGATAAATGGTAAGAATTGTGTCAGGGAATTTTATTCGATATGACATACAGATTTTTGGGGAAAATAGTTCGGGAAATATTATCAACTTAGATAAATTTGATCGCTCTGGGGTAAAAGGAAAAACGAAAAAAGATAAATTCTGTTTTTTTTCTGTTTTTTTGGATTATTTGAAACTAATAGTCGAGACCTCGAACTACCTACGTTTTACATTCCTAACTTGCGAGAACTGGGTTTACTAAAACTACCGGAAGTCCATTGCGAAATACATATATCCGTCGAACTTCCTGTTAAAACTCATTGTAATCCATAGTAATAGAAATATGATAAAAATCTAGTTTCCTGAAAGTGCAGCGAGGAAGCGAAATTGGCAGTTTCCGCTTGACGAATATACAATTCGACAAAAATTCAATTCCCGCAAAAGAAGATAAGAAATCGGTTATTCCACCAACGTCATAATAACTGAACGAGAAATCTCTGACGATTATTCCAAGTTCGTCATTAATGCATTGTCATAAAAATTAGTCGGAGCCCGACGACCTAGATAAACTAACGTCGAAATTAAACTCCTCTGACACTAAGATAATATCTTATAGATCTAAAGATCCAGACTGATTGTACATAATGTCAATGATAACTTGCTCACAAATTGAATGAATGAAAGAAAAAAAAAAAAAAGAGATTGAAATTTCGCAATAGTTTATTTCTTTCCGCACCATAAAGATCATCGCATAAAAGACCGGTGGCGACATCAAGTGCTAAATGTATTGCATATATATCGCAACCGGTCTATTGTGCGAAGACCCTAACAGTAAGCTAGTTCTATTCTTCTGTGAAAAAAGAAGAAAAAAATAAGGAAAAAAAAAAGAAAAAAAAAAGGTTTGGAAGTTTCCAAGAGTATACCAAAAAAGTATATTTTTTACGATGAAAAAACGCGTTTAGAGTTGCGTTTAAGTATGAGTCATAACGAATCGAGATACTATACCGGACTCGGTTAAATTCGTTACGTTTCGTAAAAGTTCGTGTTGACCGCCAGCCGGTTAGCACGTGGCGTGCCGGTGCGCTGTAGAAATAGCCACATTACATTGAGAGAGTTAGCGAGAAAAATGGAATGACGATTATACTGCGTTGGCCACCTTGTGATATAGTATATATTATTATATAGGTGAATGAAATGAGTAATAATCGTAGATATTATTTTTTTTTTTTTTTATAATTTTTTTTTTAATTTTGAGAGCGGTAACAAAATGATTAGTATGATCGATATTATACGAAATTTAATACGATATAATGACCAGACACGAATTCCGCTACTCATCTAATCTTGCGGTTATCATCTATCATTGCCCGTCGTTCATATAGATTGGTCTCGATACGATATACATGCTTATACGATAAGTAGATAATACGAGTCGCGCAGCGTGTGTAGCACGTGAATTCGTCGATAAGTTATTATTCCGTAATCGTAAAAGCATAGTTATAGGGGACCTCGGGGTTTTCAGGAACGCCATTACCTAAATATCGGCAAGACCGTAGAGGTACACACTCGCTAATCGAAGATGTTTAAATATAATCGAACCCCATTGAGTATTCGGTGGTTTTTCCTACCTGCTTGCTTTTGCGGAGGCCTATCTGCCTCCTCAAGACCGGATTGCTCCCAAACCAGCACGTGGCCATTTCGGTCTCTGTTCCCGCCGTTGGCTGTCGCACTACTCATGGCACAGAACGAGTCGTCGTACGCAGGTACAGTCCCTGACTAAACGGTGATCAAGATCCACCTCTGAGTAACCAGTAAGTAACCAGTAACCAGTCACGACCGACTGCTCGGATTACACTGACTCAGTTTCCCCACGAAGTACGTAGTGAGACTAGCTGGTGGCTCGTAAGCGTGAAAAAAGTTCTAACTTCGGAGTAGTATCTGGACTGGTCACCGGCTGTTGTAATCTTTTCACTCGAAAACCCCCTCGACCTCGCGATAATACCTCGCGCGGATTTACTGGCCGACACGATGTGCAGTTTACGATAATTTTTTTGCGAAATAAAAGCGCGTTTATTCTAATCACTGATAAAAAGAACGGGGATTAGTCCTTGGACCAATTGCGCATCGGCTTATATATCTCACGTTCGGGTTCGGTATCTATTATACTAAAATAAGAAGGGCGACACCTGTCGGCTAAAATTTATACTCTCGTATTATTCACTAGTGAACTAACCGAAACCGTATGGACGACGTTCTATATGCACAAACGTGTTCTATGACTGTACCCCCCGAATGAGAGCGCGGTCTTTATACGTTTGTTAAATGCATTGGCCATAGAGGAGAGAGAGGGGAGAGCGGCGAGAGCGGCAAATTTACGTAGTGTACGTATGCGCTGATAATAGACGCTGCATACTCGGTGGTGGGGGTACAGTCGCCCTCACTGACTCCCACTCCCACTCCCACTCCCACTCCCACTCCGGGTCCAATACCTACGCTCTTTTTTACACAACAGCTGATATCTGCAAAGTTTCCATCTCACGAGTCACGATTATATAGCCGTTCAATAAGATGCCGAATACTTGCGCTAAGCTAGCACGAGCCTCCGATTTCTACGCTAATGCGCGTGTATGCGCTCGTTACATTATATCGATGTATTATACACACACGTATGCGTGACACGCCTCTCTTCGCACAGGGTACGCGACGCGGCGGCGGCGGCGGTGGGAATAGATAGCAAATTCTTACGTCACGCGTGACACCAGTCGGGGCAGGCGACTAGTATAAAATAGCATATATAGAACTTGTAGCGTTAGAAATTTAAATAATCGTATATTACTGCAGTTATCAAAATGCCTACTTTTTCGCTTATCGGGAATGACTAGACTGATTGAAACTTGTGCAGAAATAATTTGAGGCGTAAAATTTTGACGAGATGTTGTAAATTGTTTTTTCTTTTTATTTTCTTTTTTTTTCATTTGCAATTATTTCGTGACTCAACATTATATTAAACAAATGCGATAATGATATAAAATGGGGCGTATACGAGGACAAAGACTATTTATATCTATAATATCACGTATAAAAAAAAGTATGCGAGATCAAATATTTACACGACCTCACAAATCACATAACTAAATCAACCGTTGGTAATAAGAGTGTTACGAAACGTGTTGCAAGCTTCTTAGAATTATATACCCCGGCGCTAAATCAGGCAGTATTCTGTAATAAGCATAGTCACAATGTGTAAAGTCCACTCAATACCAATTCTTAATTTTTTCTTTTTTTTTTTTAAACTTATTTCTTTACATGACGTAGCCGTAGGTTCAGATTAGTATAATATAACTATACGTCACTATAGGTATGTTTTATATCATTCTGTTTTAAGGAATAATTGTATTAACTTTGAATTTATTTTTATAGAAACGAAGTAAATAGATGAATAATTAATTCGACTTTATTACAAGATTAATCAGTCTAATGCATCATGTATAAATCTCGTGCGCACATGATATGTATCATTGTTATATTGACTCATAATGTACATAGTACGATATTTTATGGTATAATTACATTGGTGACAAATAAATCCAATTTAGATACCTAAATTTCACAATTTTTTTTTTCTTGTGAATCCCCGGAGAATTTCTACTTTTCGTTCATTTCTATTACCACCTGTTACTGCCTCGTTATAGTCACCACTCCTCGAGGCTAGACCTTGGTTCGAGGCGCTATATTTACATATATTTAAAATTTAACCGTGTGTACACACGTGCTTGTATTATATATATACGACACATATGAATGCATACTACAAATAGTTAATTCAAGCGTGTTTAAATAGCTATTAGGAACTTTTGATTCACTACAACGCTGTGGTTTCCTTATTCAATTCCTAATCATCAGTCAGTATGTATTGCGTCACGTGATTTCCGAGTGACTTTCATACACGGTTCACATGCGTGTATTAATGTATAGATATAACAAGAAATTGTACCAGGAAAAAGCGCCTTCGTTATTATAGATGCGGAATATATGGTTCGAATAGATATGTGTTAATATATACGAATTGTATATATATATAGGTATATATATATATATAGTATACGAATAGATATGAAAGAATTTTTCGTCATCTGATATTCGATACAGGAATACCATAGTTGAGCTGACAAGGTAACTTTTAGTTAAAAAAAAAAAAATTAAAATAGTTAACTAAGAAGTAATAAGAATTTCTAAGACGCATCAGGTAACGACGTATAGTATATGTGTGTGTATATATACGCTGACGACGCAACGGAAGTAATTTTTTGATTTTTTTTCCCCTTCTTTTCTACAACTACTGAATTATTAGAATGAAATTATTCACCGGTAATATAAACTATGTGCGTGAATGACTCCGTTACGCATTTATATGTAAGAAATATAACTGCACAACTGTATCAAGGTGTTTTTTTATTTTTTTATTTTTTATTTTTTCATAAGTCATAACGTATAAAAAATTCAACGACATTGAAATACCGGATAGTTTTTTTTTTTTTAGATGATTAATTTAAACCGCAAGTCGCTGAACTGTAATCTGAACTTGGAAGTGAACCTGCAACGCACACATATGTAACTCGAGCTTCACAGAGCAAAGGACTCACTATTTAGCTGATTAAATTATCTACGAAAACAATTTATCGCATTTACGATTAGTCTTCGTAAGATCGTGATACACGTACGTGCATACGATATAGAGAGCTTATGGGTGGGATAATGGGCCTCTGCACCGCAGGAATGCCACTCCTCGAGTATGAGGCTAGATTAAAATGACCCATAGACGAACTAAGCCCGCCGTTTGTCTTCCTCTAAGCATTTTTTTTTTTTTTTTTTTTTTTTTTTTCTTTTACGTCTCGTGTTTGCGTGTCTATGATTGCCGAGGCCGTGACACGTTCTTGTTAACCAATAAAGGAATTACGAGACTCGTATAGAGTCGAGATGTATGTAGCCGTAAGTCCAGAGGCGAGAAGACAGTTTTAAAAGTCGTTTTACTTAATTAGCGAATTTGATAGACTAGTCATGGCGAAAAGTGGAGGTAAATTTATTGCGTAAGTACCGCGAAAAGAGACAGGCCTGAGAAGAGTGCGAAGAAAATACGTAGAAAATAATCGTTTGCGGTTAGCGGTTGGCGGTTTCTTCGCTCGTATGTATACGCGCGCGTTCACGTGCTTCTCGCACAATCGTCACTACGGCAAGTCGTCGATAGCACGTGCAACGTTTGACTAATATTGCGCAATACAGCTCCTCGTGGGTTTTATTCGAAGGTGACGTCGGGTTACTGAACGTTTTCGAATAACTATAACTATAACTATATACATATACATATACATATACATACATATGTATACACCTACGATGTTCTCATTTAGCACGCGAGAATCTTAGAACAGATATATATTTTGCAAATGAATTCGGCAAATTTTCTAGGCACATATATGCGTGTATAATATGTACGTTAATAAAATCGACGGTAAAGATAGAGCAGAGGGCAAATAAAATTTTAACGTCTATTTAAATATGGGTTATAAGTTTAGGAAATCATTTCACAAGTATGAAGATTGAAATATAATTTTCATTAACATTCCATGTACTATATTAGTACGGTCCTTGATTTCAACCGAGAGAAAGTCATTTAAATGTGAATGGGCGAATTTTTATACAGTTTATTATTTTCACATGTATATTTAAATGGATTGGAATAATAATTTATAGACTATGATTAACCGTTATTATTTTTCCTCTGTATGTATCCATTGTTTTGTACGGTAGTCGATACTATAGGTGATCAAAAAAATGCATGAAAATTGCCTATACGAGTTTATAGATCGCAGGGAAATTTGATTTCCGATAATGTTTGATGAAATTTGTAATACTACGTTATAAATAAAATATCTACACGTATATGATATATATTTTTTTTTTTTCTTCTTCCGACTCCCGAAATCGACCTTTCACAACGGTGACACTATACGATCATCAGCTGCTATACTTACAGCAAACTAAAGTTGACACAGTATATTATTATTAGCCAAGTACTAAAATTAAACAAGATTCTATTTTTCAATGAAGTTGTAGCAGGCGTGTAAAACTAATAGAATCTTAAACCCATTCAATTATACATATTATCGTGTTGTTTTGATCAATGCTTGAATAAACGGCCATAATCCGGCTCCGCAATTTATTTTCATCTAATTTTATCATCACCATTTCAATATCACGTTGGAATAATTCGTGAAAAAAAAAACATTTCTGAATCACGTTGAATAAAAATATTAAATTGTGTACCAGCATCGTTGAACCTGTTCCCTTCAATCATATTCCTATTCATCTGTCTATAAGTTAATAATATTGCATAAGTATACGCGAGTTCTTCGCGTGGTTCAATAACTCTGTGGCAATTAAAATTGTTCAAATGTGAAGAATTCTCACACTTTGACAATAATGTGATAAAGTATAGCTATTGCGATTGTCGATATTTCTAAGAAAAATTTGGTGCCATTCCAGAAGAGCGTCATTCGCGCGTAGATTAACACTTCAAGGCACGAAACGATCGTGACTAGTAGCGCAAACAAATTATGCAATCTGGATTACGTAGGTAGTATATAATATAACAAATTATACATATATACAGCTAAACGAACTATTAAATCCACAATAAACTTCATCTTGTGTAATTATGTATGCACACCTATGTATGAGTATACCTGCATTATTCATATAGAAAAATGATAATACGATATGGATAAGTATAATTCGGTAATGTAGATCATATATAATACTTGTTTGTTGTTACCCACAGGTGCATGGCAGCGTGAGGGATGAACTAAAATAAAGTATGGTACATGAGAGATATTTTCAGAGCAATCATTGTGCCAAAAATTTTCGCTTCTTGTTGTGTATAGTCTATAGGTATAAGTACGTGGTGTAATATTTATAGGCATATAAAATGATGATATGTAGAAGATAGAAAGCGGTTGGTGCATTCATCCACGCGGTCACTGCATACGTCAATGGATTTTGGCTCGAATAATGATTTGACATTCGTCGTTATTAAGACTAAACTGATAGATTGAATTGTCTGGTGTTGTTCGTCAAATTTAGAACGCAAATTCGGTTCGGAAGAAATTTACAAATCTGCACGTGACTCCGTAATGCATCTGCAAGCTGATCCCATGTGTTTGTTTGTACAATTAATCACATCTATACCTGCATGGCAAATATGATGGCAAATTTGACGTAGAAAATTTTCATTGCTATTATAATAAGAACGGGAAAAACGTTCAGGCAAATTTTATCAATTTTTGTAATTCATATTTTGAGAAAATTTTCTCAAGAGTATTTTGCAACCTACGATTTGCCAATACGCAGCAGCGACTAGCGTCGAGTGATTTGGGTAAAAGTCTGGTTCTATTATCGTCGGGTGTTTTAAATCCAGCTGACGATATTCGTTAGTCACTATTTATACCGCGCGTCATAGATGAGGTTGATGCAAATATACCGAGAAATTTTTTAACGCATTTCTCCGGTCAATTAACAGCACGAATTTTCCTGTTTTCTTCGTATTTTTTTTCACGCTTTATCTCGGTTAGCGGTTTCCGTAAATCGTATTTTAAATCATGCAGTAATGAGTCTCCAAAGCTATGCATCCTAAATTTTATGTTCGTATTATATGCAGGAAAAAAGTTTCAAAATTCGATATTAAAATGTCGCGTGTCTCTCACGATCCATATAAGTGTTTTATGGCATATACATATATACATATATATCCGCCGCGTCATGAGAGCATTAAACACGATTTTATATTGATAGATTACCGTTTGATTATCATTAATCGAAATGTCAAACTCCTGGATCAAATTCTATACCTCCGCGATCAAAATTTGAAGGGTATACGCGCATATTATAGATAAATAATACCAAATAGTATAATCATAAGTCTTTGGAAGTGGAACATTTACCGCATATATAATATAACAAATACACCTACTTTAAACGGTTTTTCCAAACGATAAAATTGTTTCAGAAATACTCATATATCCCTATACTTATCTCATATACCGTCAAACAATGATAAAATAAAGCTATACCCATATTTATTTCACGTAAATAAATTATACCGTTCCTATTTTTTCGCTTTTTTCTTCTTCTTTTTCTCATTTCGTATAGCGTTATATTCCATGCTCATACACCTTCGTACGCGTATACCTATACGCACGAATCTCATCACGACAGTATACCGATAAGATTGACTCGATTTAACAAACACAAAGCTATACGTTTGAGAAGTTGATCCTAGCATTAATCTCTATCGAATCGATAACTTGAATAGATTGGATACGGATTAGGCGGCAATTTTTCTGATCAATGTAGACATATTCGATACTCCGGCGTCTATTATGTAGATCGAAATCATAATTTTGACTAATTTATAGTCACTTTTTATTTATTTTTTTTATTTTTCTCGTTTTTTTTTTGTTCTTCACACACGTGTGTGTAATAATTATCTGACAGGTAATTCAGCCATAGGAATCGGTGAGCAGAATTTTAATTCACCTTATCGTATGTGTACGTTATAACATACGTAATGTGAGGTGTTATCTTTGCTAAAATTCAAGATATCTTCTTAGATAAAAATGATGCAGTAGAAAAAAAGTAAATGTCATCAAATATGATGATGATTAGTATATTATGCGATGACGGGTTTATATTATCTGAGTTTATTCCTACGTGTGCTAATACCTCTAGGCTCTATTTACTCAATTCTCTATTCTCAGGAAATTACACACATAGCGAAGTTATGACCGATGACGAAGTGATTTTTTTCATTTTCAAATTTATCTTACCTCTAGACAACTGCATGTTTTACTCGTGCCTATACCGACTAAAATTCGTCTTTACAAGTTCATCTGTATTATGAAAATTTACCGTACTATACCTATAAGTCACGTTTAAATATAGCAAAAAAAAACCACATATTTTTTCCGATGATTTACATCACGATAATATTCGTCCTTGAACAAGAGACGTAGATGGATAAAAAAGCTTGCTTATAAACTTTTAACGATTTTCAGGTTCTATCGCCTATAAATTCTCATTTCTTTATTAACCCGTAACTGATATAAAAAAAAAAAAAAAAAAAAAAAAAGAATGATTCAGCATCGGGCAAGTATAAATAGAAGAAAAAAAAATCGATGATTTATCATTCGCTCACAGTACGATTCGCAACTTCTCCGTACTTCTCTGGGCGTTACGTAAGAGTACGGAAAAGAAAAAACGAAAAAATAAAACGGCGAAAAAAATTGAGGATAAAATCCTTCAAGATAAATTGCAGAACCGTGCTTCATTCTATTGTTTGCTAAACTCTTATCGCGAAAAGATCGTCACTCGGTTTAGTATACCGAGCCTGCGATGTCACTAACCTATCGTAAAGGGGTAATAACCAGCCTTGTAAGCTCGTTATACATATTATACTATGAAAGTGTACAAACAGGGGTACATCAATCCAGCATGTATCTAAGAGGTATAGATTAATTATGGAGAATAATATGTAATTACAAGGATTGATATAAATTGGTCGTTAAAAAATTGCGCCTCAAATATTATTCGCAATTCGCAACGTTCGAATATTATCCGACGGTTTAATTAATATTAACTGCGACAAATTATATTCATCAATTTTTCATTTCTATTTTTATTCATACAATTTCGTTAAATATATATACCTACGAATATTTGACGTATTGGAACATTCTCTTATATATAATATATATATATACATTATATACGTATGCACAAGCTTCATATTAATTTTAATATGCTACATATTCGCCTGACTGACGAATGCGACCTGATATAGTATAGATAAATCGGTAAAATAAATTTATAGTCATTTAGACTAAAAATAGACTATTACGATTACTTGTACGAGTGATTCTTGATTAATATTATACTACTCATATCCGATTTTCTCAGTGATTAACTATGTACGAGCTGTTGAACAAATTAGCGATATCGTATATAGTATATAGTGTCATCATTTTTTTCCATCAATTTAGACTTTAGGCATATAAACGATTTCTGAGGACTTCGACGTCATACCGATTATGGTATATTTTTACCATTAGATACATCGCAAAAAGGGTATAGGGTATGGGAATGAGGAAACTAGGAATTGGCTGTTTGTTTAATTCTTAGAATTAAAAATAATCGGATACAAGGCTCGCGTTCTTTCTTCTTAATCGTAATCGATATCCGATAATGTGATATGCTTGATAGAGTATTTAGTCAATTCATAGAAGTTCGTATATCGCATTGAAACAATAATAACTATAAAATAGTAGGTATGTACGATTCATAATAAAAAGAGGGAACTAAACGCCATCTAAAAGTTGATAAGAGTACTTAGGCTGTTGCAGTCGGTAAGTGATGACCGACGGCTCGATCATCGGTTAGTTTTTACCGACAGGTTAGTTTTTACCGACAGGTAAACTAACCGATAGTTAGTAAGCCGGTAAATTGATGAGAAATGCTATAATGGTAAAGAAGGAAATGACTTTGAGCTTTACGCGCTAATTCTAACACGTGGATTTGCTTAAGCTCATTTGAGCTTAGGTTTAAGTCAACAGCTGCACTCGATAACGAACTAATTTAATTTTCACACTTAGCTATAATAACGATGTTGATAGAACTGATTGAATTCGTTTATTACACTTAATTTTAATTATACTGTAATTCAATCGACTGACGAAGCTTCGCTTCTCATTTTTCTTTTATAATGAAATTATGAAACCGAGGGCAACTGGAAATGAGAATCCTCCTCGATCCACTCATTTAATTTGTTCGACGTGGTCGTAAACGCTGTTACAGGTGGCAAGACGTGTACATCACTTGCGTAATTCCGTCTAATTCACTTCTGACTATATACGATTATCGCTCCGTTATAATAACACCATACCTAGGGTATAAGTGAACTAAAATTGTTACTTACGTTGTAACAATAACTCTAGCTTGAATGTAGATAAATCGTTTTTGATTTACTGTTACGTGGCTAGAGGTGAAACTAGACGATCATAATTACTTCGCGATACGGAAGCAAGTGTATTTTTTCGCTTCAACAGGTTGTTTCAAAAATTTGTTGTACTTTTCTTTCTCTGATATATGCAATATCTCTGGACCATGATAATTGCGTCAGTTGTTTTTAAAAAAATATGTTTTTTGATACTTCCCCCGAGTTGGAGAATCTTGAAATAAGGATGTGGTCAATTTGGAATGTCGGTTGCGTTGTGTAACTTAATGGAGAAGAAAATTCACGTGGGTTATGTCCCATGTAATTACAATAATAACTTCTCGCGAGTTTAGCTCAATGAGTGAAGCCTGATTCACCTCAATATACTGATGTGCAATTTTCATGCAGAAATTATAACTGCACGGAAATGCTTCATATACAGAATATAGAGTAGTATAGTCCCTAAAGTTTAACTTCAAATTGCACTTCCCTATCTCGAATTCAACGACGTAATTAATGTCTTTTTATTTTATCATTTACCTACGTTGCGAAGACATAACTCTACATTATTACTACACTATGCGAATAAAGCGAGAACAAAAACCGCACGTTTGTCGTAACACGGAAAAACCTAATCTACTTCACATTGGCAAACGAATATAACATAGTTTTTATTTTTCACAATTACATACCACTGCGAGATACGTGCTAAGAGAATATTAGCTGACTCTAATTTGCCTAAAAGCATGGCTAAAACTAAAATGAAATGATTTTTTTTTTTCGCAACATTTTTCAAGCCTAATTGGACGTACCTTTACTCGATTTTTAAAAATAGCTTCGCGGTTAGGGAATTAAAAGAGATTTCAATTAGAGTACTTCGAGGGAACGTTATTTCAGTCTGATATTCAACCGAGTTGGAAAGGCGACTAAAATTTTGCGATAAAATAAAAAGAACTAAAAGTTCACTTCAATTTATGGCCAGTATCAAATCTATACATTAGAGCATTGAAAATAATAAAAATAACAGTAAATCTAAGCGGATAAGTAGCTAAAGTCGTTTGGTACAATAATCGCGATGATTCTGCGAAGAAGAATGACGTATGAGAGGAGGTAAAATTTCATACTTGACAGATGATCGAAATAATAATAATAATGCTGATGATGATGATGATGAGTTAGATTATTATGAGACCATCATTCATCATTAATCACGCGTATAGTTATAAAACTGACGTTTGAATCCCACCACGTGCCAATACCATTGGTATAATATATTTACGTTTATACCGTAAATAGAGATGACAGAAAAAAGGAGGAGGGAAAAAAATGAAATAGGTATACCTGAGCGTCATTTAAATATCACGTGTAAATCCTGACCACGAGGAAATGCTTGCGTAAACGCGTGGCTTTTATACCGATCGAGTAGTTCGCAGCAGACTAATACGCGCTCATATATAAACTTGTTATTGCTGTTGCTTATGCTATTGCTATTGCTGCTGTTGAAATAGGTAGTTTTACATATAGAGATCATGAATATCTGTCAAGAATATTTTTAAATCAGGTAAACGATTCGTGCCAAGGTAACCCTGAAAATTGACGAAAATAATACCAGTAACTCGAGGCTCGCGTATACGTATCGGAGAATTTTTCTTCCCAATTCAATTCAATGTCGCGATCGAAAATTTTCGTCGTTTTCTTTAATTTTTTTTATTATTTATTTCGTCTTCGAAGGAGAAAATACTTGATATACGCGAGCCAAAAATAGAAGAGAGAAAAGAAAAAAGGAAAAAAAAGGTGAAAAATTAAAACTGAAAACGTCTTTGTTGAAACCCAACAATAAACCGCAAGCTATTACGCTGCAACTGCAGGGTCGATTGGTTTTAGTTACCGGAAATAGCTAACCGTGTACCGGAAAGTAGCATAAAGGAATCTGACGCAAGCTATTTTCAACGAAGGACGCAAGTATAGTCGAGCTGAATACGCATTAATGCAATTTTGATAGTGCCCTTCGTATTATACAGCTACGCAGCTGATATTTTGCACGAGAATAATGCACTTAGGTATATTGTATACTTGATGCGGGTGTGTAGGACTTGACAAAGGTGTAAAAAATAAGAAAAAAAAAAAATTGACCGAACAAAGAAAATATTTTAGTAAATATACACGATTTGTTTTTCCACTTTGTACCTATATGTAGGTAGGTATGTACCTATTGCAGGTTTATAATATTACTCAAACTTGAGAAATATTATAAATCATATCTGTAAATATATGAGAGACATATTATTGCAAGTATTGTTAAACTCGTACTGACGTAGCTGAGCAATAATTATAATAATCATAATTATCATAATGCGACTAGACACAACCGAGACAACTTTTACGTATAATAATTACGATAATAATAATTTGAGAAAATATTTTCGTTCATATTATGACGTATAATAAATTCGTCGAATAATGAACGTATGTACACTATATGGGTATACATGATGATGATGATGATGATTCAATTGCATATAATATATATATGTATACATATTACGGACGGACTGAATTTCATCCGCGAAAGTTAAGTGTTGCTAATTTTCATACGAACTGCGTGTACAGTAACAGGTAGGTATGTGCATATTGCGCAATTGAAATTATGCACATCCCGAGACTGCGTGGTTTCTGATACCATTTAAGGATGCTTGCAACAACAAACGAGATTTCTCGCTCCAACAAGTTTCGGGTTTTAAATTTTGTTAAATTATGTGAATCAATTCGATTTCAATTTTTATCTTACTTAATCCAGTTCCATATTTTTAATTCACAAATATTCACCTGAATGTGAGGAAAATTGTAATACAGCATTCCCCAAATCATATGACGAAAATATGTAAATATTTAAAAATAAATAACTGGGTTTACGGTCTGTTTCTTTTTTCAAGTGTTTCACCACTCGAGGACAAGGTATGGTACTTGCGTCTAATTTAGTGTTCGTTACCTTTTATAGCTTTGCAAATTGCGATTGCGATAAACCTTTTATTCTTCTCGGGGAAAAAAAGAAGAAGAGAAAAAAAAAAAAGAAATACTTCGGAATATTGATTGTTTGATCATTAACGATCACGGTTCAATACATCGGTATATACACACATTATACGAGAACTTAAACTAGGTCGATGCGCCGTTAGTAACTCGCTTGTCTATGACAATAAGAACAAATCTTGTTCCCTAGGCCTAGGTAATTGCCATTACTATTAATCGCGCTATCTTAATTATAGAGTAAAACAATTCGATGATTATGATCATCATCATTAATTGATTCAATATTCTCATCATGCGTGACGATATGTTCCTCTCAATTACCTCCGCTATGAGTTTTCTGGAGAGGTACATATGCGATAAAATCTTGATGTACATTCGAGCTCGTTAAATGACCGATAAAATCTACGACACATTATATATATTATATATATATATATTTTCATTTGACGTAAATCCAAAAGCATCGAACAAGGCGAAAGAAGACTGACTTGAGTTACGCAACTGACGACAAGCACATATAGTAAATCTGGGCCGGATGTGAGCAGAGATTGAGAATTGAGAGCAATCAGGTGCCTCTAAAGGAGTTGCATACACAGCTTCACTGTAGCATGTAGGGTAGATACGTAGATGCAATATATATATAAAACTTTGCGACGAGAATATAAATATGAGAAAATATTCGCGATTATAGATAAACTGACTGATATTTATTGTATAATTTTGAAGATCGCGCATAATCATCAATAACTATTGATGATTATTGAATTAGATGAATATAAATTTCGTATCATAGGATAAATGATAATTATAAACGTTATGCATTTGTGATAGAAATCTTTAAATTTATAGAAAAAAAATTTATCGGTGATAGACGAATGAAAAAAAAAAAAAATAATAATCTTTACAAGGCGATTAATTATTTGGATATAAGTAACGATTGTGATTGACGTTGCAATCTGTGCGTGCGTCAAGATTCAAACAAATTGATACCTATAATCGTTATTATAAATACGATCAAGCGACTAGATCCGATCATTTCTCTTGAAAACTGTCTACTATGTGTTCGGGGTTATTCCAGTTCTGTAATCTATCGATATAGGTGGTATAATAAGAAAAAATAAAGATATTATTTTATAATGCGATTCTTCAGTTCGGCCGATTGAATAATCGCTAATTAAATAATCAGGAGCCACGAAGAAAGAAAAAGGAAGGAACAACGAATGGAAAGTACAAAAAAAAAAAAAATAATAATATATATTACGTATACATATGGATGTGGTGAAACATGAAAATTTTCAACCCTTGCTTAGGTAGGTATTGATCCATGTGAGGGATAGTGACGTAAGCTTGTATTTTAGAAGTTAGGAATGAGACGCGGTCATATGAACCTAGTCTAGCCTTAACCTTACGCATCGACACGCACATCTATTTCAGGGGCGTTTGATTTGAGGCTAAAAGGGAGAATAAAAAAAATAAAAAAAAGAGGAGAAGAAAAGGAGAAAAAAAAAATAAGAAACTGACGTAAAAAATGGCGAATATAGAGAAAAGGCTTCTGCTAAATTCGCGGTATACCTATGTATGTAGTTTTGCTCACGGTTCTCAGGTTTCAGTTCTTCTTCGTCTTTATGTACTACGTATAAGGTATATACGCAGGGCTGGCTCCTCACTGACCCCGCAATTCATATTCATTCGACGATTTATGGTATACTATATTTATTTGGGCAACAGCAGGTGGAGACTTTCCACGTGTGAAATAATCGCGATGAAATTATAAGAAGTTGTTTCTTTGACCTAGCACATAGTGAATCATGTTATTGTAATATATTGATCACCTTTGCGCTAAAACTCCTTGAGGAGAATCCTTTGCGATCTCATTCTTTGCCTCGAGGACAACCGGTCGCCGATATTCTTGGAAATAGTGGTATAGAATCACAGGTATGTCTTCCTGTATATTATGCAAGTAAATTCATGGTCGAAATTGGTGCGAAGAATAAAAGTGCACAGAATCGCTGATGGCGTGATAAAGAAACAAGGAAATTCGTCAGTCGTTCGTAGATGGGGTAAATACGGAATGACTCCGAATTAGGCGTTGAATGAGGACATAGAATAATGATTCAATAAAAAATAAAATCCATCGAGTACAGGTAAGTCTTCTCGCGTTGAACTACACGACCGATCGATTTGCACTTGATTATAGAGACCGTATAGGTCAACGACCTTACTTTAAAACGTTTATACATGGGTAGTTAGGTACTGTGAAAATGAAATGATTTTCTATATATATTTTTTTTTTTCTTTCAAAATCATTTCTCTGAATGTCGAATCTAATTATTCACAAAA
Organism: Tenthredo livida; assembly: GCA_963992785.1. Lineage (NCBI taxonomy): Eukaryota > Metazoa > Arthropoda > Insecta > Hymenoptera > Tenthredinidae > Tenthredo > Tenthredo livida. Next base: position 12,784,696 of record OZ023073.1, read on the forward strand.
CTTAATAACCCCGATCGCGCCGTGAAGACTGCAGCTAGGTATTACAAAGATGCGGTCAAACCCGTTAAACGGATATGATGTTGTTGTGATATTTTAATTTTTCTATACCTATATACCTACAATTGTAATAAGTTGAAAATTTTCATACTGGTTTTGACAAAAAAAAAATCCAATCCAAAATATGTATTATGTATATATTCAATTGAATTGTATGGTTAAAATATATATTTATAAATAATTATTTAAACTAGTACTACTACGTTGAGAATATATAACGCTAGACAAAACCGTATAGAGATAAGGACAAAGCGAATGGAAATAAAGCGAAGACCGATAAGAATTACGATGCATGAGCAACGTATACGTATGTAGGGTACATACATACTTTGATTGCCTACAGGTGATTGCTAGCGGGTACCCACGTGTAATATACATAATCGCTTGTTTAAATGATGGTGTGTGGAAAAAATAAAATAAAAAACGAAAAAGGGATTCACTGTGTCTATAATTTTATTCTGGTTTTACAAACAGGACCCGGTTACTAATTTTCGACTCGCCAAATAAAGGCAAAGCTATTATATATGGCTTGTCGTCTGTAGGTATGTGAAAAACAAAGAAAAAACACATTACGTGGTTAATTTCAACGAATTGAAATAACAATTTCAACGAAGAGGGGGGGGGGGGGGGGGGGCAAGAAATGTTTTTTTATAATCACGGACGATTTGACGAATGGAGGATATTATTTAGCGCTAAACTGTACACATATGCCTATGTACGTGTAAAAAGAACTTATCATTGATAATTGTTAATTTTGATTGAAAGTCGGCGGTTTTTAATTAACGCGTTATATATATATATATATAATATATATATATGTGTATATATATATATATAATATATATATATGGGTCTGAGTAAACCGAAAAATAATAAGCAAAACAATTTTTTTTTCTTACGTTTGAAACAACGATTCAAGTTTAATAATAAATGAATCATTACCACGGCGTGAGTGAGCTTTTGCTTTAGTAATCACCTTGATGTTCTGACCAATGCGAGTACGAGGTCAGGTAAAATGTTGCGCTTTTGCCAAGGGTATAATACCTATCTAACTATTAGCCGACTTGTGGAGTAAGTAAAACGCAGTAGTACACCTAGTCTATATACGTGGGTCTTGCGAAATGAGGAAAAGGTAAGTGAACATAAAAAAAAAAAAAAAAAAAATGTTATATATATATAATATATACATTTTTTCTTTTTTCTTTCTAGGAAAGTGATGTTGCAATTATAATAATCATTTATCGATGAAAATGGATTTTTAATTCAAAGACATTAGCACGTTTCCATAATTTAATCGGTCTGAGATTATGACGGACTCTTGTGATAATTATATCTTTAAAAATGATCAGCAAGCGCGATCTTCAAGCACGGTTTATACGGTTTCGATAATTGATTAAATGAATATCTTACATGCGTCACATGTAATGTAATAGGTACAAAGTTTAAAAGCTTAGTGATACGGTAACAGGTGTGAGTTGTTGATAAAGAAAATTGAAAAAAAAAAAAAAATGAAAAGACTCTCATCTATTTCACTCCTAACATATGTATTAGTTATTACATTGTGCGGTTAGAGAGAAAGCCGATTACTATTTCGTTGTAAGAATTTTTCTATATCAATCAGCGATCTTACAACCAGACTAATCAATTTTTTTTTTCACATTCAGTTCTTGCGGTAAATGAAAGTGTAATAATCCGAGTCGAGTGAAAATTTAAACATCATGTATATGGCGAAATTATTATCGTGTAGTATAGTTATTAATTAAATTGAAAAATACATCAAGTTTTTAATTCACCGCCGGAGGGACAAAATTAGATATTCGATTATCGAAAGTTTAATGACAACTAGCAGGGCTTTTAATAATTATTATACGACGAGAAGAGACGATCGAATAAGGCGATAATTCGCGTTTTCCAAAGTACCTTCAGCTACTTTCAGATTGTTTTTTTTTTTAGCAAGATGAATTTTCTTCTATATTTTCTCACGCGATATACCTACACCGAGTTTTTTCAGTAAATATACCTATGATAACCGGTCCTAATTATTTAACGCGTTAATTAATTACCTTGCATAATTTCCAGTTCCAATGGAAAATGAAGATCTATAATCAAGTCTTGAAACTTGGAAGACTTCTACAATCTATAAAGTCAGTATCGTTGGAGTCGATAACGAATGCAGAATGCGACGTGGTAAGAACTTAGGTGTAATTTTCTGTACCTAAAACTCCTCACTACATATGTATAACACGTGGATACACGTCTTACTATCTGAATCTGGCGGCGGGTCAAGATTGTCGATATCGACTTTAGATACAGCTTGTTTGGAAAGTAAATTCTCACAGATTTGATCATGCGGAACTTACTTATACCGCCTTCCGTTACTTTCGATTTTGTAATTATCATAACTATCAGATTTTATTTCAGGTCTATTCGAAACTATAGCATTGCCCCAAGATTCGCTATTAGAGATTAGATCCAATATCCAATATTCAAATATCAACGAAGGAACGGAAATGTTGGAACTTGTTACTGTTGTACAAATCTTTGAAAAATGTACCTGCATGAATTATTATTCAAAGTGGTAGAATAATTTTTTTTTATTTTATTTCTTTTTTTCATTTTCATTTCAGTGGATTCTTGGAATTACTTATCCGGAAATTAGTTATAATAGATAGAGATTAAGATACAGGTCGATGTATTAAGATATCAAGATATAGATATTAATTTGGCGATACTATTTTCGGAGATAAGATAATAGAGAAAAAAAATAATTATTGAACCGTCTAATATCGGTAAAATAAATAAATGAATGAACCCATAGCTATATCCTGATCTTCGGTAAATATTACATACAGCCAGCTTTAGCAGCGGAAAATAAAATTCAGCGATAAAAAACGAAAAAAAAAAACTAAAAAAACTTGATTACTCGTAAGATTACGAAATAATTGTTATTAATCGTGTTTTAAGAATTTGTATCATGATCGTAACCAGCTCGTTGAAGTTAATAACTCTCATTACTTAACAGTACATATTAACATACATTTTCTCATGGTTATGATATTTTAAAACGTGAAGGGATTCGTATTGCGAAACGAACTCTCGGTTTGTCGAAAAAGATATACATAAATAAAAAAAAAAAAAATATTGCAAAATTATTCTGAACGTGAAGAATAGTGCGAATTTCCTAAAAGGAATAAATTATTATAATCGTTCGACATATAATTCAATTTCAAGTCATTTAATTGTAAGTCAAAACGGTATACTACACCAGTTGGAGGACAATAAATGATTCACTCATTCTATTTCCTTTATTTTTTTTTTTCTCCCTCCCGACACACAGGACGTACGCGGAAGTTGAATAAACCGCGATCTATTATTGCTATGTACGCAAGACACGCAAGTTCTAACTAAAGTAATGGAATTTAAAAAAACTTCCAACTGAAATAACTCTTGATAATCGATCAACAAAATTGTATTAAAGAAAGAAAAAGAAAAAAAAAAGTAAAAAAAAAAAAAAAAAAAAATTGGAGTAATGGTCCCTCAAGGTAAAGTTTCTTATTTCCCGTAGGTAAAAACTCTCCTGTCAATTCCACGTGGTTGAGGCGTGATGAAATTTGTACACCGTGACGTGACCGAGACCTGGTACAATATATACATATACATATGTATAAATGTATATACAGGTGGCAAAATTACGTGTATAGATTAGAGAACAAACAAACTACGTGCGTCGATTGAACAGACGATGTATGACCGATTTCCTCTCTCTTTTCCTGTATGATTCCGATTTGTTATTTGATTAAAAATTGAAACCTAGTTTTATTTCATTCAACATCTCATTATTGTTGCTAATTTCTTGTCGGTTTCGCACATTTTTAATAGTTACATATATGTGTATGTGTAAACTTAAGATAATGGGAATTCCATAAAGTATAATACACTTTCCCACATTTCTTCTGTATCAAAGTCGATATATTGAGACCTTGAGTCATACCAGTACGATGTATCACATCTGTCTTGTCGTATACATACATGCATGCATGCATATATAATAATTTACATACAATAATACGAGTATTTATTAACGAGATAACTCAGGATGCAAATGACACGTATCTGATTCGCGGAAATATATATGCAACGATTTCTATCTTTGTTTTCTTCTAAGTATTCCTATTTTAATTACGTATATGTATGCAGGTGTACGTACCCGCGTATTTCAACGTTATTTTGATGATGAAAAGAGGAAATTTTATTCGCTTTATTAAACCATAACGAAACTCAGCAGTGAAATTATACGAAATTTGATCAAACAGTATCTACACGCAGTCATTAGAAAAAGAGGAGAATTTTCCGAGAATTTTTACCAAGTTTCATTTCGCGAGACAAAATGAGTAAAAACTCCTTTTTGTTTTCTTCTTTCTTTCTTTCTTTCTTTCTTCTAAATTCTTGAAATAAGATAAAGTAAAATAAGAAAATCGCGAAAAATTCCTCAGGTATTTGCAGAACGTGCATAACGAACTTTTGGTAGGTGATGAAAATTCGACGTGCGGCGCAGAGGCATCCTCTGGCTCCTCGCCAATGCGAGAGGGTTATCTCATGCCATCAAGGATTTAGAAATAACCACGTGCCGCGATACTCTATTCTCTATTTATTAATAAAATAGAACCTGTTTTCACGCTTTCATTCCTTTATCGGAGATAAGTTTGAGGTAAATAGCACACGAATGAGAAAAAAGCTCGTAGATAGGTGAAAAAAAAATTTTTTATGATGGTAAAGAAAAATTCAATATAATCATTCACTCACCAAGTGGCTTAATGAGATCTTGTTCATTCGAAATTGGGTGTTTCGTACCGTTCGCCTCCATCTCCGTACCTTGGCCCGTTCCTTTTCCAGTTCCCATTTGAATTACCGGCTTGCGCAATTCTGGTTTTCAATAAATTCGACAGAATTATTTGTCGATATAGTATCTCAGGTCGGAGATATGTACAACACAACACGAGCTGCGTATAGTGAAGTAAATGTCTCCGTGATCTCCGTCTCCGTCTCCGTCTCCGTCTCCGTATGTATACTTCGTCCGCGGACTCGAGGTTTGCTAAAGTTCTGTAGCGCTTACCTACGCAATGCTAACTAACAGAAACTCGGCGTGTCTCATGCGGCTAAGAACCTCACAGCCACCGTCGTACGGCCAATCAGAACTCTAGACGCTTTCCCCTCCGTCGTTTCTTCCCCCCTGCGAAGCTTACCGACGTCGCGACGCCGACCCCCACCGTTAGCTTTCAATCTACACACGCACGCACACATACCCCTACATATCAGTATGAACCTCCATACAATCGAAAGACGTGCTTTCGAGGGATTTAAATCCAACATTATTATATGTATACCTAATACACGCCTATATACTTCATATCGAGTATTATAAGTTTGCCTATTCCAGGTGCATCGTAAACTCGCATATATCTTAGGAAAGATCAGAATCTTTTGAGGAAAATATTCCACAAAATAACACAATTATTCCCATTCTATTAATTCGAGGAATAAAAGCCAATCCCACTGATTGTATAAAAATATAAGTAACTTAATCGTAGATTATCCCTCGTAGTGATGTCTGTATATTCATATGCATATAAATTGCACTTTCTTGTAAGTGGTAATTAATATCAGGGTACAGTAATATACTGGAATGATAATAGAAGATATATTGGTAGGTATATAGTTGTCAAAAGATTGATCGCAAGGTGTGGCACTAGCAACAACCAACACTAGCACGTGTAGGAGAGTGAAACTAGTAGGTCAGACGAACGTATGAATATACATACTATACGGTTAACTGATGGAGCTTTGATTGTACGAAGCAAGGACTGCAAGGGGATCAGTTCGGTTGGTAATAACGATAACGGCTGCTAGATTTAAAGAGAATCAATCTATACGGATGGAATTATTGATCCGTATCAATATGCGATGAACATATTTGGGAAGAAAACTTTTATTAAATCAGATGTGAGATCTTAGAAGATTTATTTTCTACAAAAATTTACCACGATATATGTACCTACATCTGTGTATCTTCACATAATTATGTTTGCATTAGTGGGTCAGTGGTGCTTGTTAAAAGAAACGCATTTGGAATTTTAATAGAATTTTCGGAAATCCCTTGCCACTCGAGTGTCTACATTAGATTCTGAATAATTCGCGTATGTGCGATGATTTTAGCCTTGGTTGAAATCAGCCGTGGCCCTCATCGGCACAGAGATCTTTGGCATTTCGTTATTTTCGAGGACTTTATTCGGAGAAAAGGTGAAGGGGGAGTCTTGTCCCCCGATGCAAACGGCTAAGAAAACTGGATTTTACGATCCGGTGTGAGCGAGGCTTCATCATCGCGATATTGTCAATTTTTACACGACTCGAATCCGCGATTTCAATTTCTGATGCGTTGCAGGCTCTGCGAAGCTCGTTGCATTCCTTCGAGATAATGAAATCACCTTTGCGATTTTGTTCGCTCCGAAATTCATACGAAGAAAAAAAATTCACCTTGCGAGGATATGAAATTGGCGAATAGTCGCATCAAAAATTTGAATTTATTTTACACCAGTCTTTTTCCCGAGAAGGTCGACGTACTCTTCATCGTAAGATTTCTCCAATTACAAACAACACATTAAATATATATGAAGAATAAATGTTTGTACGAATCTGAACAGAAAGTTTACGAGTGTACAATCTTTATCCCCCTATTCCACCGATTTCCTCAATTCTAATAATCGTCGTAGTAGTGGATATTCATATAATGAACAGATGCATGAATTTACCGGTAACAAGAATAAGACGCATGAGGAAATCTTGTAAGTTCGAATAATTGAGGAAAAATATCTAAATTACTCGTCTGTTTGCTTACATACCTGATGTTTACAAGTTGTCGAAAAACAAAAAGAAAAAAAAATTACGGTGTGATTAATTATTTTACTTCAATATCTATAATTGAGATTTGATCAGAAGATATGACCGATAATGTTCACCGAAAATCTAATCACTGAAATGGGATAAGCCGTCCATGATCCTCGATTGTTTCTACTTAATCCTAATTAATCTTAATAAACAGCTATACGATTAAGCGACGGATTTTGTCGAAATACCTTTGATGCTATTCACGCAGGTATACCTAATTCTTTTACGATATATTACAATTGGATTTTCGGAGCTTAATCGAAATCCTCTCACTCTGTCCCCGCGAACTATCGTCCATGTGCAAAAATGTTTAGTGTACTGCGGTGGTGCTTCACCACGGTTTATTATTTGTATTATGAGTCAGGTAAAACTGAGATGATCGATTTACAGATCCTAATAAAAAGCGATGATCAATATGATTCCCAAAAAGATTCCTCTCAGCATTACTACATCTTAAAACGTTATCAAAGAGCTAATTGTGAGTCACGCATTTCAGTGATTAACATTGCGTCTCCTCGCAGGCGTGATGAGGTTTAAAATTAATTAATTTTAACATACATTCTCATGTAAAATGTACAACGTATGTCGATATTCGACATCAGTAAGAACGGAACCCATGTAGACCAGATGCACGAAAGTATCTGTATATACAGGTCATATCGTTTGAAATATAAAAATGCCGTTACTCTGGTTTTGAAATATTGAATCTGTAGCAGAAAATGCGTGTGAAAAAGATGTATTTGTTGTTCGAATCTTGCTCCACGTATTAATGTCTTCGGCAAACGCATCGAAGTCATACCTCGGTCTATGCGCAGAGGCTGACTATGAGAGTGAGGCTGACCACTAATTGCTGTAGCCACTCCAACTCGTTTGCGTCTTTTCGTAGCTGATCTTTTCCACTCGGAGGAAGTATTATAGTCTTTAAACCCATGTGTTGTACCTGATATTTGTACATTTAGACACGAAACGAACTTACTGTTGCGGATGCATGTGGGACAGACTTTCCCCTTTAATATCGTGCAATTCGATGACGATAATTGAAGTATGTAAGTTAAACTTAAATCAACGGTTCAAACGTAGCCCAGTAAAAGAAAGTCCCCAGATTACGAAATGGCATCGCGATAAAAGTTTTTTTTATATAGGCGCACGTGTCCCGTTTTGGAAATAAACACGTGCGGAGGATAAACGTTAATGACCAATAATGACGACAAATTTTTAACAACTCGATGATACCATCGTGCTGAGCACGTGGCCCCGAGCGGAAAGGACAGAGAAAAGAGTGCGGCAGGGGCGGTCTTCCGATGGATTTGTGTTTTGGAAATAATTCAATGCCAATTATTTCAGACAAATTCAAAAGTACATAATTATATACGCATATGTACGATTCTGCTGATAGCCATAAACCGATGTGAATTTATTATAGGTACCTGAAAGTCGAATTAGGCTTTCGTCATAAAACTTTTTCATAAGTACCTATAAGTTTTTCGTAATGTTATTCAAAGTGTAAATTATCGTTAATGGTGAATTGTATGCGTTTAGAATCTATACATGTATTTCCAGCAATCTAATTACGGGTGGAAAAAAAAGAAAAAAAGTTAGTCAAGTATTTAGTGAGCAAACCGGAACTTAAAATCTGGTGTGGAAGGATTAACGTAACCGAAAAAGAAGGCGCCTTCAATTTATTACAGAGCATGGCAGTTTCGAAAATATTATAGATAAATTGTCTAGTTAAATGCAATTTAAATCAGCGTGTCTCGTGATTTGTTAGTATATATATTTAAAAACATAGATGTATACACGTTCTGGAAATTCTATAATCTAAGCTTTTATTTCGCGAATGGAAAAAAATTGTTCAACACTTTCAAATCTAGGAAGTCAGTATCCAGTGTTTTTTTCGTTACCATATATATGTATATATGAACATGAGGTAAGCTGTTCTGGTTTTTCTGCATATCGCCACTTTTAAATGTTTGCATAATGTTACGAGATAAAAAATAATTCAACGTTCTGGTGAATTTTAAAAATAACAAACGCTCATTGTATATTTTTTAATGACTAAATGTACATATCGCTGTCTTATATTTAATCACCTTTTAAAGCACGGACAGGAAACTAACTCAACTTCTTTTTTTCTGTATACAACTTTGAATTATTTCATTTCTAAATATTCATTATTCTAACTCGAATGTAATGTTTGAAATATTAACCATAAATAATATTATGGATCAGAATTTCGAAGTGAATTGAGAACATAGAAAATATTGACCAATACCTACATACTTTGAATAAATATACAAATTTACTGCTTTAGATAAAATGTAAAAAATAAACTATATACGACGAGTTACGGCTGAAGTATTTCAATCGAAGGATTGGTAACTACCAGCACGTGACTTACTTTGCCAAGTTTCACTAACAACTAGTAATATAGTGACCAAATATATGGCTGAAAAACAAAATCATGTTCTGATCTTTGCGATCGGCTAATTCTTACGTATAAATTGGCAAGCATATATGGCATTCGAGAAAGTGACTAGTCGTCATCGAATGAAATGATTCCACATTTCGATGAAATTTTCAATTTATGTACGAATCGAAAACACATCGTGTTGGAAAATCTTTGAAAACAAGCACACCGTGATTGGAACAATACTTCCGGAATTTTACGAGGCAATACTACGACGTGAGATTCGACTTTTCATACTAATTTAAAAAACAGGAATAAACAATCAGCCCAAATTTGATCCTTTCGTTTGCTAATTCCAAGGATAAATGTGGACGAGCAATTATTACATCTATGACTTTCAATATTTATCTGAAAAATTGTCTAGTAATTCTGTTGGTTTTACTGTCAGTCATATTATGGGTTTGTATGTTTGGCATAAGCGAATAAATCAATGAATAAATAAACGCGAGTCTTTGGTTCGCGAAAAAGTTTCGCAATGCGTTCACGGCATAGATAAGCTCTGTTGAAAAGACGTCTGAGGTTCTAATCCGTTTCAATCTTAGAAATTACCGACACGTTTGTCAGGAGCTCGTGACTAGATATAACTTAAATCTGGTTCATTATCGCGACCGCCTTGTTTTATGCACACAATAAAGACTTGCAGCGTTTGTATTCTAAATAAAGGAGATAGAACTGCTACGAAGATATTTTCGCATATAATTCATTAAAATTACGCATAAAACACACATGCATATGAAGTAAATCAAGATAGCAGCAATATAAGCTTGATTATTATATCTCGTAGATTGAGATATGTAATTATCTTTTTCTTATTTTCCTCGAGATTTCTAGCTCATAAACCGAGATCGAATACGGAGTTCAGGTAATATTCGCGACGGGGTTGAATTCGCGAATTCAAGTTCAATTACATTGGCGTCATTAAAGAACACGTCATTCAAGGCTCACAGTATATGGCCGGGAATTGACTCGGCATTTTATTGCCCCGGTGAAGAATTGAGTACCTGGGTGCAAGAACAACCTAAGTCGACTTAGGTCGTTTTTGCTCCCACCACCATTTTCGCGTTGTACAACATCCCAACTACCTACCCTGCGAGTTTCAGGTTTGTGGGATGTCGCATTTTGGTGGAAAGTATTTTTTAAGTATGCAATGCGCACGGAGCGTCAACCCTGCCACGCGCGATCTATGCAAGAACAACCTAACGCCACTACTTAGGTTGTTATTGCATAGAGCGCGTGAGTCTGTTGAAGTATTGTGCTCGCTCATTCGCCTGCCTGATAAAATCAAGTTTGTGGCAGTTACTCAGTTACTGAATTTGATACTTCTCGAAGTTGAAATGTCCATTTTGTGTAAAAAAAAATATAAATATAATCATACTGAATACTCAAAATTGCTATTCAACTTTTTGTTAACGTGGGACAACTGTACCGGACTCACCCTATATATATATTTCAGGGTGGTTCTTAAATACAAATTTGAGGAGTGAAGCATGGCAACTTTCAGAAAAGAAATTAAAAAATAATTATCTTCAAATATGAGATTTAAAAAAAAATTCTAACAGATGCCTAAAGAGATTTGAAGTTTCCCGTTTAACCCTTTCAGTCCCACAATTCGATTTTATTTGGCATTATGTATTATATTTACTTTTCCATGTCAAAAAAAAATAAATTGTTAGACTGAAAATAAAATGACGCCACTATAGTGGCGTCTGTGACCGAAAGGGTTGAATAACATAGGATCTTGCGATTTTTTTTTCGACACTCGATTGTTGGGTCTAATAGTGGGGGACAATTTTTTTTTTCTTTGTCTGAAGGTTGCCATACTTCACTCCTTAAGTTATTATCTAGGGTGGGGCAAAATGGACCCTTTGGGTCAAAAAAGTTCATATTCATACTCAAGTTTTTTGATGGTCAATCTGTTTTTTTCAGTGGTCCATTTCGCCCCACGTCCATTTTACCCCACCCTCCCCTATATATATTGAGAGCTCATCAATCCCTTATTATATATTTCCGAAAATATGCCTTATGTAATATTATTTATTTAATTAATTGCAAAAATTGGTGTATTTTTCGAGAAAAAAAATTATTTTAATTTCCTGTCTTATTTATTATTTCACTGGTTGATCCAAATTCTTGAAGACTGCGTAAAATATGTGTTTCGACATGAAAAGTAACAAAATTCAAGTCGTAAGTGTCGAGACGGACCAAATATTCGCAAGAAATTTCGTTTTTCGCAAGAACGACTTAAGCCAGCGCGCATATTTTATTTATTATAAAAGTTCCTGTTCATTTTAGTGCAAAAACAAAATGGGCTTCGTATTCCGGAAGAATCGCCCTTCAAAATGAGTAGTCTACAAAGTCCATTGTGGTTTCGTTCGTAGATGCAATTCAGTTTTTAAACTTCAATCAACGGTTTTGGTGTCAAAACCTAAGTCGACTTAGGTTGTTCTTGCACCCAGGTACTCAATTGCAGTCTCGTGAATATGGGCAGAAATTCGGTAATAAATGATCGGGGATGATAAGTGTAGATAAAAATCATGAGGCCCAGGGAGGCTCGTCTCGGTATACCACGACGCGAAAGGCGAACTACACACGTGACAGTCACTGAGGAAACACGAGATCCACGTATGTCGGTGTAAAAGGCGAGAGTTAACAGCTTATCGCTAACACGAATACACGAGCGAGATCCTTTGGTGATAATATTGCGCCACTCGAATTATATTCCCACTTGTAATAACAAACTAAATACCTAGCTTGTCGCATATACCTATATCTACCTAAATTATGCTGTCATAGATAGAAGAACACACCTGTGCAAATCTCCATCGTACGTGAACCTTAATTGTATTACGTGCCCCCTTTTCTCAAGAGATAAACTATAAGCCTCCAATTCGATTCCGGTAATCGATAATTTAAAAAAAGTACAACATTTACCGTTTTTCTGCTTCTGCTATCCCCACTTGACCATGTCCATCCTCTAATTCCTTGTAGCCATCAGTGCGATGCATCATTTTCGATTTTTGTGCCGACATAGTCGAATCGTAGTGTAGTGTAGTGCAATGTGTTGTGGCCTTGAACAAGAAGAAAGAAGATTCTTTGAATCCAGATAGAAGAAAACCAAATTTGAAAAAAAAATTTAGGACTGAATGAAATATATGGAAAAAATAAAGAACCGCGCACTAGCACAAAAATACTATATTCTTTAGAAACCATTATACACGACATGAGAAATCTTATTTGCGAGAATATTAATGAGCTGTAATTTAATTTAATTACAGGAAACACGCAGATTACAGACACTGAAAATTATAGAGAAAACATCAATAAGTAGATAAGCATTTTCTTCTTTTAACAACGGAATAGATACCTTGGCAGAATTTTTGCGATGCGTTCATTGCCTCTAGGGATTATGAAAATTAAAAAAATTGGTATAAGTCTTTTGGCATTAGAGCCAGTTCGATTCGTTCAATGAGCACGTTATCAACGAAGCAATAAAATAAGTTTAAAAAAAAAAGAACGTGGGTTTACTAATAGTACATACGTCGTTATGTATGGAGGTAAGGCACTTCCATCAACCGTTGGTAGTAGTTTAAAAAATGAGTACCCAACTTGAAATGAGGAACCTGACCATATTTGGATATGAGAATTGAAACACCTTGCAAATAAATTTTATGGCAAATCTGTCATAAAGAATCTGTGTCCTTTTATTCGATGCGTGTTAGACATTATTTGATTAGATAATCTCATTGGGATTTATGCTTTTACTATTTCAAATGTAATAGCTGGGCATATAATATCGAGCAAGTTAAACAATTGGAAACAAAATAGTAATTGCGTTTTATCTGATAAATAATTATCATGAATTATTAATATAAACTGACAGCCACATATATCTTTAAACATATAAAATTTATCGTGATAAGAGGAACGCTTTTCGTACAATTATAATAGAACTTAACTCGAAGGTGAGTTATACGTTTAATCATCTAATAATTGCTCCGAGTTAATGGATACACGTGTACCTATTCAAACTGCAAATAAGAAAACCGAGGACGTGGCAATTATACTCAGGGAGTACATTCAACCCGTTATATTATTGTATACAGTTTTAATTATTTTCTCATTTTTTTTTTGTTGAAAATACATATTTCACACCCCTCCCCAAGCCTCTAGTTCAATTTCATTGAATCCGTAACTAGTTCTAATGCTTTTGGAAATCTCGGAAATATCTGTCTGAAAAAATGTCGTTGCAATTATTTGATAATAATAATAGACCCCTTATTGCAAGACTATACTTTGATTATTGGACGATACATTATTTAAAGACAACTCTACCCGCCTCTATATTTCTCCGTACAATATTGTGACAGTGTAATACAATATTTTCAGTCTGTCATTAGCGTAATGCTTGTGATTTTCGTCAAAGTCTCGGATTGAAGCTCTCGGCTATCCCTACATTCTGGATTCAACCCAAATATGAATTACCTACGAGGCGACTTGTCAGGATAATGATGTAGCGAAAGCAGTGATCGCGTAATTTTACGCAAATCATTTTAAAATCTGACTGCGTGATTTGGCGAATCTATTATTCAGGGAAACGGTGGTACCCGTCGTCTCTGTACGGTACAATTCACCGACTATTAATATTGGATTAAGACAAGACTAGACTGATCGTAAATGCTGGGCTCATGTACATCCGAATGTACGTCAGAATCTCAGCAAGATTTTCACAACGACTGCAAAGTTGTCGCGAACAATTTCTGGATTCATTCTGATAACATTGTCCAGTGCGTGCACGAATATTGATGACAAAAAAGTCATGACTCGGTTTGCAATCGACGCAAAGAAGGAGGATGGTATTGGGCCGAGCCCATCCTTATACGGCTGTAGCATTTTTATGCATGGAAGAAGGTATTGCAGTTGCAAGAGTATCGTCTGTAGCAATATGTAATTATTCGAAAAATTGATATCAAATAATTCGACGCGCATCTCAGTAGGTAAATATAATAATCGATACAATACTTTTGAACATTTCTGCAGTAATAACTTCATTAACTGCATTCGTTGCATCAGATTATGCTACATCAAATTATGCAACATTAAATTGGCTCACAATATAACGACCGAGAAGAGGAAATTAAATAGACTAATTATATTCATATTGTTATAGCGACAAGAAAATGAAAAATTGTAACTAAAAAATGGGCATTACGTTTCAGACAAACTGTTCATCTTGATGGAACATGCGTCACTGAATCAAATTTTGTTTTAATAATGAGATATTTTACCGAGATTTCAATCCACATCGCAATTATTACTTACTTACCGGACGTCAATTGTCCAGGTGTTGTCGATATCCTACGAAAGGTGAGATTGATTGATTGACTGGTTCGATTGTTATTTATCATTCTATTCTTCGTTAAGAAAAAAAAAGTAATTGCTGATATATTCATCATGTCATGGGTATGTAGTAGCCGAAATCAGCTTGCGACAAAAGAATATACCTACCTATTCAAGGAAGCTAATTTCTTTGATCACATTCCAGACGAACATATAACGTTTTCACAGTTCAATTATATTCCCGTTTAAGATAAATCAATTTGATATGATTGATTTCTAATTAAACATCCGTAATATATAGGTAATCCTAATAAATCAGATCGATATTTTATCAGATGTGTCATGTATATCGAATCGTCAATAATGACTGACAGTCTTTTTTGAAAACATCAAGCAATATGGATGGTTATAAACGGCATTGGTGAAAACACAAGATTCCTAAACGCGTGCGGACCTCACCACGTCGATTTAAACTGTCAAATGAATGATGACAGCTTGTCCGATACTTTAGAAATGTTGGCGTTTCTTAATTATCAGCGTGTCGCTGTTCAGACGCCAATTTTGATACATACCTTGTCTCAATTCATGTGATTTGTAATAACCAATTATGTGTCCAAATAGATATAAATCAGATGATTAATCGACTTCTGATGTTCTTGACAGATTAAATACTCAAAGAAGCAGCCCAAGCAAAACGCTTTACGGTGTCTTATCTTATGCTCCCAAAGCACGGACACATTTCGCGATCACTAAGCATTTTGGCATTTCTTAGAACTACTAATGTTTCGGGCAAAGTCATCCGGCATGTTCACGGGACCATCAAAGTGGCTCTTGCTTGAAGATTTGAGACGGCAAAAAAGCGCGAAAATTTTGAACACAGCTCGCGGAACCTATCTCTACGATTTCTATGGAAATCTATCCGTATATCCCGACAGTGACGTTATAATGGGGAAACGATTCGACTCAGATTTAGTTAGATTGATTTCAATCAAACTAGTCGTAGAAAATCGAGGAAACTGGGAAGACCAAAGAGGAATATCTCGGAAAACAACCGAAGTATCCTCTATTCGTAGAAAAGACTTGCAAAGAACGTCACTGAAGTCGTGAGTTTGCGTAATTTTAAAACGAACGGGAAAATAGAATGGGAACATGGCGCTCTATATGACTTTTCCAGCACAGCCAGTTGCATAAATTGGTATGAAATTGCTATTTTTTTTCTAGATATAATAGAACTCGATTCTATGAACCATCTGACTGATTTATACGACAGTCACATAGATTCTGTAACCAAAGTAAATTATCCTTGTGGGTACTTTCCTTAGTGGAAATCATGAACGTGACGTGTGAGTAGGTATGTATGTATAGTTGTGACACTAACTCCTTTCTAGTGGTAAAATGTTTTGCATCGGTACAGATAAGCGGCGAAATATTTTCGTTCAACATTCATACCTGCAGCTTGAATATCATACTGTTCAGCTGGCAGATTGCAGCCGATGTAATCTAAGTCGCGTTCCATATTCATCACTAGCTCAACAAAAATGTCTGAGGCAAAGCTGATATATACGTGGGTGAGCGCCATATACATATATGGGTACGATCAAATTATAGAAATGGAAAAACCTTAATCGTGAAAATTAAAAAAAAAAAAATCTACGTCATGAAGAATTCGGATCTTTATTTTTTTATTTGCTTATATAAAACACCAATCATTCTCGATAAAGAAACAAGATAATGAAAATCCCAGTAGATTGACGTAAATTGAATTGAAATGGTTGAAGAAAAAAGAAAATAAATTCGATAGAACTTTCTAAAATTCAAGCAGATTTATGTATCCAACATTGATATATAATTTTTCACACATATCTAGGATGACTGATCAAATTAACAACAGAGCAGATAAAGTCTTGCGATTTTTAATTCGCCTAAAATTCGTCTAGTCATCACTGTAATCTGATTATTGCTGCGCTTCCATTGACATATCTTGTAAAAAGCTTCACAACGAGTCATTACTAAGCATTTTTGGGTGCTTGAAATTTCTGTTTAGGTATCTATGCGCGAGTTTTGTCGCACATAGATAATTGTGTGGAAAAATTTGCTCCGTTTTGGAATTGTAATTGCAGTTTTTGCTACCCTTGCATGGAGGTAGGTATGTGTCATCTCGTTTGAAATACAAAAATGCCGTTACTCCGTTTTGAAATATTGAATTTGTCGAAGAAAAGGTATGTCTAAAAGACATATTTGTTATTCGAATCTTGCTCTGCGTATTAATATCTTCAGCAAACGTATCGAAGTCATGCTTTGCTCTAAGTGCAAAGACTGAACGAGGCTGACCACTTATATTGCTGCATCCACTTCAACTAATTTGCGTATTTTCGTAGCAGATCTTTTCCACTTGGAGAAAGTTTTCTAGTCTTTATGTGTGTTGCACCTGATATCTGCACCTCCAGGCATGAAATTCCCTTTTTACATCGTGTAATTTGATGACGATAATTGGAGTGAGTTGATTTGAATTGGAATGACAATTGGGTTGAAGCAGAGAGTGGCGAGTTGCGAAATGGAA
The DNA here is from genome assembly GCA_963992785.1 of Tenthredo livida. Taxonomy (NCBI): domain Eukaryota; kingdom Metazoa; phylum Arthropoda; class Insecta; order Hymenoptera; family Tenthredinidae; genus Tenthredo; species Tenthredo livida. The sequence continues at coordinate 12,802,059 of OZ023073.1, forward strand.
TTGCGATGAGATTGATATGCTCGACTGTTAGTCTTGTCAATGAACATGCACTTGGTTAATGCTACTATCAATGGTATTGTTTGAAATGTGCAAGATCGTTAATCTACATTGCGCACTTCAGTATGTGTAAAGGATCAATGTTGATGACAAGTAATGACATACGTATTATTTTTCAACTGGGCAATATCGTTGTGCTGAACACGTGTATAAATGGGATTAAACGTTTGCACGATATTACAAAAGATAACAAAAAAATAAGCCAACGTTGTCGTGAATTTCTATGATAACAAACACTCATTGTGCAATTTTTAATGACTAAATGTACATACATGCATTATGCATAGGTATACTCTCGTCTTTTGTACAATCAGTTTTTTAAACCCAGAATATGCAGCTGATTCAACAGTTATTTCGTCTCAAGTTGTGTCATTTCTAGCTGCTCGTTATTTACGTTAAAACAATATTTGCACTGTGAACAATACACCAGCAGAAATATTTGTCAGGTATCGAATAGAGTTCTACCAGCATCAGACTTTCGAATAGCAGGAATTAGTTGTTTTTGGTGAATAACAAATTTAATAGTTTAGATGGACTGAAAAACCAAAGTATTGTAATCCAAATACTGGAGATTGCTAAGACGTGACTTATTCTGCCAAGGTTTTGTAACAACCGGTAATACGTACATAGCGACCAAATTTTTTGCTGATAAATACAATCATGTTTCGATACCATGTTACGTACTTAAATTGACAAGGCTGCTGGTGAATCATAAAAATGATCAGTCGCCATCAAATAAGTTACCGGCAGATGTTTTTTCGTTCTTTTTGTTCTCGTATACGCGTCTCTGCGTGATTTCATAATTTCGTATTAAATTCATAATTGTGGTACCACTTGAACACATATTATCATATTGAGAAATATTTGGAGACAAGCGCTACAACAATTCATAATAGTGTGATTAGCATTACACGTCCGGCGTGTTACGTCCTTTTCGAATTGATATAATTTTTTCAACAAAAATACGTTCGCTTTAATTCGGAGAATTAACGAAGATGAGTAATTATCGAAGATGCTAGGCATTTAGTATAATTTTGTCTCTCGATTCTATTGATTTTACTGTGAGCCCTGATATAGGTTCGTCTGTCGGACCTCAATGGATGAACGAATGAACCTGCAAGTCTCTATATGGTTCGCGAAGAAGTTCAATGATCCGTCCACGTCAAGGATAAGCTTCGAAAAAGTGGTCTTTAGTCTATTAACATCTTTGAAATTAATAACAAACTTGCGAGAAGCTCGTGGCTGGATATTGAATTCTGGTTCATTGTCGCGGCCGTGTTGTTTCATGCACACAATAGAGCCTAGCAGATGGCTTTCGCTCAAAGTGAAGAAGATACAACTGCTACAAAGATATTTTCGCATAATTCATTCAAATTACGCATAAAATAAACAGCTGCATAGGATGTAAATCAAGATAGCAAGAGTAGAATGTTAATTATTATATCTCGTAGATTGAGATGATTCTTATATTCCTTAAGATTTCTAGCTCATAAACTCAGTCGAATACGGAGTTCAGGTAATATTCGCAACAGGGTTGATTTGCGAATTCAAGATCAATCAAAGAACGATTTTCCAGGCTGATGGAGTAGCGGAAGCGGTCGTCGTGAATGTATGCAAATCGTATTTCAATCCTCTTCCTTGATTTGGCTAAGTTATTATTAAGGAAACCAGTGATTTCCGTCGTCTTCGTATATGCTGTAATTCAACGACTATGAATATTCCATCGAGAGAAGACTCTATGACGAATGAGTGTTGGACTCCGGATATAATAGGTCGGAATCTCCTCGAGCTTGTCACAATGGCTGTGAATATGTGGCGAATAATTTCTGGATTTATTTTGGTAAACTTGATTAGTGTCTGGGCAAATGATAGCGACGAAAGAGTCATGACTCGGTTTGCAATCGACGCAATAAAGGCGGATGGTATTGGGCCAAAGCCATCAACAGTCGTGGCATTCTTATGCCTGGAAAAAGGTATTGCGGATGGGAGTACCACATGCCTTTAAATATAATACATATTCCCTTAGAAATCTTCAGGAACATAGTATCTACGTAAATTCTGGAAATTTATTACTCCGCGTTTTCGATTCTAAGTTATAATAATTGAAATCAGTTGATTCTACGAGAAGGTGTATAGAGGCATGCTGATTAAGAGGATATTAAGCAAATAATTAATAGTCCAACCGTGAAGATGAAGGAGATGGAAAATTATGGCCTGAAATTCGCCATTATGTTTCAGATGAACTGATTTTTTTGACAAAACATGCGTCGGTAAATCAGATTTTACTTACTGTCAAAAATCCACTAGAAGGATTTGACAACGAAATATTTTCACGAGATTCCAATCGACATAACAGTTATTACCTACTTGACGTTGATTGTCCAGGTGCCTCTGATATCCTGCGAAAGGTGAGATCTATTAATTTATTCGTTTTCTACGTAGTATCATCTTTTTTTTTCTTCAGGAATGAAAGTAGGTATCATTCGCAATCAGTGCAGTTAATTTTAATCATCTTGTGACAAAAACACTAAGTAAGTAGATACGCAATGTATCCGTATGGGTATGTCACGTTTTTCCCACTGACAAATTGGCAAGAATATCCTACTACCAAAAGAACTAAGTATATTCTGTGGTAACATTGCAAACGGAGATAAAATTTTCACACTTCAATCATATCCCCAATCAAAATACATCGATGTGAAATGATTGATTTGTAATTTGACATTGATGATAGATAATCCGCATAAATCAGATCGTATTTGATCATGTCATATAATAAGAAAGAAATAGTGAGTGATATTACTGCCCGGCACTCTAAAACAAGAGGTAATCCTAAACGCATGTATGTCGACTTCACCATATGTAGGCTTAGAGTGCTTAGACCGTCAAATGAATCATGACAGCTTGTCCGATACTTGATGAATAATTACCGCGTTATAAAGTAAATTATCGGTGTGTCGTTGTCAAGGCAATCTTAATAATGCCTTATCTTAATGCATATGATCCTTAATAACTTATTTCTCGTCCAAGAAGATATGAAACCAATAATTTATAGATCTCTGACGTTTTTGATTGATTGAATATCCGCAAGGAAGCAGTTGATGCAAGCGCAATGAGTCTATCATATGTCTCATATTATGCCCCTGAAGCACGTCCACATTTCACAATCACCAAGTATTTTTACCAAAACTACTAATATTTCAGGCAAATTTAACCGGCATGTTTACGGGACCATCAAAGTGGCTCCTGCTCGAAGATATGAGGCGGGAAAAAAAAGTGGAAATTTTAAACATGGCTCGCGAAACTCATCTTTACGATTCCTTTGGAAATCTATCAGTATATCCCGACAGTGACGTCGTAATCGGGCAACGAATCGACTCAGAATTGGTCAGATTGATTTCGATCTACAAGCCAAGTCCCGTGCGCGAACTAGTCGTAGAAAATCGAGGATACTGGGAAGAAGGAAGAGGAATATCTTGGAGAACAACGGAAGTTTCCTCTGTCCGTAGAAAAGACTTGCAAAAGACGCCACTGAAGTCGTGTTTAGTTGTGAGTTTACGTAATTGGAAAACGAACAGGAAGATAGATGATGCATGTCGCTCAATATAGATTTTCTAATACAGTCGATTGAATAAATTAGTATGAGATTACTATTTTTTTCTAGATATTAGAACCCGATACTATAAACCATCTGACTGACTTTTACGACAGGCACGTAGATTCGATAACTAAAGTGAATTACCCTTGGGTACTTTTCTTAGTGGAAATGATGAATGCGACGTGAGTACTTAGTTTTATTCAGTAGTAAGTACTTCCAGGCTAAATGATCAAATAAATTTTCTCATTCGACAATCACAATATAGGTACTGCTCAGGTACCTATACTGTTTAGCTGATAGTCTGCATTCGCTGCATTCTCTAAGCTAAGTTTCATTTTCATTGTTCAACATAATGCCTCAAGTGAGGCTCAAATATATCTACGTATGATGAAGATGACACATACAATTTATAAACGCGCTTCATCTTCTTGACGTTCAATTGAACCGTAAATGTGCACAGAACTTTCGGTTGATAGAGACCGAAAATTTGAAAAAAAAACCCGGAAAATCTATTGTAATATCTCGTGCCTTTTCTAATTCTAATAACCTTGTTTTCACGTATGGAAAGCGTGACCTTCACTACCGTAGATAGCTGGGGATATCGTGATTCTAACGGCACCTGGAGCGGGATGATCAGTATGCTAGATCGGAAAGAAGTTGACATTGGAGGGACGGCAGTTTTCTTCACTTCCGAAAGAGTTGACGTAATTCAGTACGTCTCGCTCTACACACCTACCAGGTGATAAGAATCTCATTGTTGCTTATCGAGTGGCTTTTGAGCGTTAGGAAGTTTGATTGCGTGTCAGATACGGGATAAAACGGTATCACTCCGTTTGATTTAAAGGAGTTTCAATAGCCTATTACATATTAGTATTCATCCGCTAACGGGTGTAATAAATCCAAGAAGTCGTTTATAAAAGACGCCAGAAACTTTGCTTGCCATTCTGCTGCAGGATACATTGTAAAGTTACCTGTCGACTTTTTAAAGGGTCAGATTCATTTTCCGACGACCACCGCTGTCTTCCGTCAGCAACATCTTCGTTCTACCATTTCGGCCAACAGTTTGGCTAGCCAGTGGAATATTTCTGATAATAGTAGCAATCATGTTGTACATTGCTTGGAAATGGGAATGGCTGTCTACCTCGAAGGAAGATCGGGAAAAGCCTTTCTGGGCCGGAAACATGGTTCCCGTCTCATGGAGCGATAACATTCTGATTATGATCGGGGCTGTTTCTCAACAAGGTGATCTCGCTCATTGATCAGTACAATCATTACAGCTCATTGTGATAAGCCGTATACAAAATATGTGATAAGCTGTTTTCGAAAATTATTTCAATTTCCTTCCAAAACACGGAGTATTCTCACTCAAGAAAAAAGATTAGGAAAAACCATAGTAGATTGATGTCAAAATTACCTAATCATTTTTCAATAACCGTTCAAGGTTCTACGTTCGAGCCACGCAGGGTATCACCGCGAATTATTATCCTGATGTTATTCGTCGCTGTTTTGAGCCTCTACACCTCGTACTCAGCAAATATTGTCGCTTTGCTACAGTCCTCGACCGGTTCTATCAACAGTCTAGAAAAGCTTCTGCACAGTTCGTTGGAACTCGGTGTTCACGATACCCCGTACAGCCGTTACTACTTTGCAGTAAGATGAATTGACGCTTGATTTATTTGATTGAGAAAAAAAGAAAAATTCGACAGAACTTTCTAAAATTCAAGCAAATTTATATATCCGACATTGATATAGTTTTGAACAAATAACTAGGATGGCTGATAAAATTAACAACAGAGCAGACAAATCTTACGATATTTAATTCGCCCAAAATTCGTCCAGTCATCACTGTAAACTCATTACTACTACACTTGCATTACTATATCTTGGTAAAGGCTTTACAACGAGTCGTGATGCATTTTTGGGTACTTGAAAGTTCTGTTTATCTATGTCCGAGTTTTGTCACACATAGGTAAAGGTGTGGAAAAATTCGATTCGTTTTGTCATTCATCTTCAGAAAAGTTCTTTAGATTTTTGATCTTTGTAGGCGTATCAAGACCCCATCCGTAAAGCCATATACGAAAAAAAGGTTGCGCCAAGCGGTCAAAAGCCTGCTTGGATGACTATGGAAGACGGAGTTGATAAGCTGAGAAAAGGGCTATTTGCTCTCCACGCCGAATGCGGACCGACATATAAATTGATCCAAGAAACTTTCAAGGAAAACGAAAAATGCGGCCTTGAGGAGATCGACTACCTTCACGTTATCAATCCTGTATTAGCCATTCAAAAACGATCACCGTATCTTGAGATCGTTAAAGTCGGGTAGGACCACATTGAACAAATTATTGAAAAAAAAAAGTATTGAAAATTGGGTGTGCTACCAATATTTCTATCAATTTTTTAGACTATGCTGAGAAAAATGTTGAATTATTTCCTTACGTTTGCCATTGAGATACATTTCATTTTTCAGAGTACTGAAGATACGTGAAAGCGGATTACAGATGCGGCATTTGAGACGAATGTATACTGAAAGACCAGTATGTCACGGGGACACAAACTTCGTTAGTGTCGGTCTTATCGACTGCTATGCGGCTTTTGCTATCCTCGCTTGGGGCGCAATACTTTCCCTGATGATTTTTTTATTAGAGGTAATTTGGCGTCGACGGAAAATGTCACAGATATAGGTAGGAGTATAAACTACAGTGATATGGATATCGCGTATCAATATTCATCCAAATTCACGCGAATGCCCAAAAACCGCTGGATATTCCTTAAGATTTCTAGCTCATAAACCCAGATCGAATCGCGACGGGGTTGACTCGCGAATTCAAGTTCAATTACAATGTTGTCATTAAAGAACACGTCATTCAAGGCTCACAGTATATGGCCGGGAATTGTCTCGACATTTTATTGCCCCGGTAAAGAATTGCAGTCTCATGAATATGGGTAGAAGTTTGGTAATAAATGATCGGGAATGATAAGTATAGATAAAAGTCATGAGGCGTAAGGAGGCTCGTCTCGGTATACCACGACGCGAATGGCGTACTTCACACGTGACAGCCACTAGGGAAACACGAGATCCACATATGTTGGTGTAAAAGACGAAAGCCAACAGCTTATCGCTAATACGAATACACGAGCGAAATCGTTCAGTGATAATATTGCGCCACTAAAAGTAGCTATATTCCTTATACCTGTGTTAACAAGCTAAATACTGCGAGCTTGTCGCGTAGCTCAAAACCGCAAAGCCTCTACAAATTCATCGAGCATAATTATGTAATCCTCATAATCACTCCAAGTGAATAGGCACTCGTGTACTTAGTTAGACATTTGTTGAAAATGCAGTCGTAATAATCAACGAGGAAGATATTCTGAATGGATATATTATTTATACATCAGCTGCTTTGACATTTTATTACACGTACCATTATTCAAATACAATTCTACCGATGATCCTTCATCTTCTTGTATACTAATACCTATAAAATTGTCATATAATATCTATGTTGTTTCGACATTATCGTTAATGATGGTGCTTTCCATTAAAGTCTGCAGCTGAACCTCTTATAGCTGTCTATAGATTATAGATGTAGCACAAGTGTATGAGTTACCTCACAAGACGATTTGCCAGGCTAATGGAGTAGTGGAGGCAGTCGTCGTGCCTGCTCGCAAATCGTTTTCCAATCCTACTCCTTGATTTGGCAAAGTTATTATTAAGGAAAGCAGTGATTTCCATCGTCTTCGTATATGCTGTAATTCAACGACTATGAATATTCCATTGAAAAAAAATTCTATGTCGAATAAATGTTGGACTCTTGATATATAGGAATGAATCTTCGCGAGCTTATGTCACAATGGCTGTGAATATGTGGCGAATAATTTTTGGATTCATCTTAGTAAACTCGACCAGTGTCTGGGCACACGATGGGAATGATAATGAGTCTGGCGCACACGATGATTGTTTCAATGCTAGATTGCCTGCAGGGTGCTTGATGGCAACCCTGATGAAAATGATGTCAGTGCGTGCTCCCTGACTTGAACATGTGCTAGAATTCTGTGATGGATCATGTCGTATTTTTCGTGCTGGTTTTTCCGGGGTATTAGAGTGTTAACCGATAAGAACGTCGGGTTGTGTTACGTGTATGGAGGGTAGAGGTAAGGAGGACTCTCTCCGTGTATAGAAAGTGTCCGTGAAATTGAGGTGATTAGATGGCGTTGCTGTAGCAAAAGTCCCTAATTTTAAAGAATGAGCTCTTCCCTTTGGCATACTTCACTTCATTCATCATTGAATGATCATTGGTAATCACCTAGTTCAGATCTTACCCTCATTGCTTATACGAGCGCCATTCTGCATTATTTAATGCATTTCGACGGACACTTTTGCCACTGATGATCCCATGAGAGAGAGTCCTCCTTACCCCTACCCTGCATAGCCACGGACGACTTGCCACAACCTAGGCTCCAATTTTTGAAGTCTGTTTCTTCGCCTGGATGTTTCAAATAATAAAAACAAACTGATTGTTAGCGTCGACGACGAACACCTTCTGCTATAACGGCGTCATTCTCACAAACTGTCACTTCGCATGCACCGGAGCCATCTAAAGACCAAGCCCAGCAACAGCTTGGCCTTTTTTTAAATGCGTCAATGTATATTCTACAAATTACAAATTTATTAAATGTACCTCACACAATTATCCCATACAACTCAACAAGAACAATATTTTGCCTAACCCCAAGTAATATGTAATCTAATATTAGATTTGCAATTTGAATTGTCTAATACTGTATTCAATATCTAGAGTGTAGAGCTAGGGTAAGGTAAAGTAACCTATCATTGTAATACTAAATCTCCACTTTCAGATTCTAATGCTATGTTCAATATCTGAATCATAAAGCTATAACCACGTGAACTAACCTTCTTATCTAATACTGAATTCTAATTTGACAGAGTCAATAATATATCTTATATCGAACGTGTAAAGCTAGAATTACGTGACTCACCTACAAGCGTTATACTGATACGATTTCAGAATTCAACTTCAATACATACTCTTCTTGTCAATATTATAATAGAATTCACTGTTAAGACTATAAATATATTAAGTTTAGAAATATTTTACGCAAAGCACGAGTAAAATTTTAAAGAGCCAATGCTTAAGAATTTTTCACAAGTCCACTTCAACAATTCTTTCTTTTTGGTAAACCTTTGGCCTAACTCCAAAAAGGACGGTAGCCTACCCTCACCCGGTGTCGGTCAACCATCAGCACCCTAGCCCTATACTAACTTTGGATAGGAACTGAAACATGGGATGAAAATTTAACATGCCAGCTTTACCCCCCTGATCTAGCATTGAAACAATCGACGTGTGCACCGGGCTTTATTGTTCAGGGAAGCGGTGATTTCCGACGTCGTCGTATATGCCGTAATTCAAAGATTATGAATATTCAATTTAGAGAAGACTCTATGGCGAACAAGTGCTGGGCTCTTGATGTATATATAGGTAGGAAACTTCGCGAGTTTGTCACAATGGCCGTAAATATGTGGCGAGTAATTCTTGGATTTATCTTGGTGAACTCGTCTAGTGTCTGGGCGAATAATAATGACGAAAGAGTCATGACTCGGTTTGCAATCGACGCAACGAAGGCGGATGGTATCGGGTCAAACCCATCAAGAGTCACGGCATTTTTATGCCCGGAAAAAGGTATCGCGGATTGTAGTACCACATGCGTTTAAATATAATACATATTTCCGTGGATATCTTTATGCACATAGTATCTACGTAAATTCTGGAAACTTATTAATTCGCGTCTTCGATTGTAAGTTATGATGATTTAAATCAATTGATTCTACGAGAAGGTGTGTAGAAGCATGCTGATTGATACTCTTAAATATATGTTATATGTGATCGCGTGATTAACCGGAATCCCGTAATTAAATTATGTAAGAATTAACAAATAACTTGAATACAATAAAACGATAATCAAGAGGAAATTAAGCAAATAATTATTAATCCAACTGTGAAGATGAAGAAGACAGAAAATGATGGCCTGAAATTTGACATTACGTTTCAGATGAATTGATTTTTTTGACGAAATATGCGTCGCTAAATCAGATTTTACTTACTGCCAAAGATCCTCTCGAAGGATTTGACGATATGATATTTTTACAAGATTTCAATCGACATAACAGTTATTATCTACTTGACGTTGATTGTCCAGGTGCTGTCGATGTCCTGCGAAGGGTGAGATTAATTAACTCATTCGTTTTTTACTCTAGCGATGTTTAACGAGTATCGAGTTCGAACTGGTATTTTTAATCAGATGAAATTGGATTTTTTTTTTCTTTTGTTAATGAAACGTCCATTTCAACATGGGCGTGCCATTTATTTCGGCTTATAACAAAGCCTACGCATCAAAAATGCAAAATCGGCCGTCGTAGCCCGATTCTATATCGAATTCCGAATACAACCATTCCAAAACATCTTTGTGTTCGACAATGATGAAGGGGCTGGTTGTAATTTACGATCTTGTGGTAATTTTCGCGATTGTCAACGGCTGGGAGCGGACATTACCGCTAATGTCATGATATTATTTCCCAGAACACCCGTAAGATGTTGCCTGTACGAAATTACTAATATTTCAGGCAAATTCAACCGGCATGTTTACGGGACCATCAAAGTGGCTCTTGCTCGAAGATTTGAGGCGGGAAAAAGGCGTGAGAATTTCAAACACAGCTCGCGGAACCCATCTATACGATTTCTATGGAAATCTATCAGTATATCCCGACAGTGACGTTGTAATCGGGCAACGAGTCGACTCAGAATTGGTCAGATTGATTTCGATCTATAAGCCAAGCCCCGTGCGTGAACTAGTCGTAGAAGATCGAGGATACTGGGAAGACGGAAAGGGAATATCTTGGAAAACAACGGAAGTATCCTCTGTACGTAGAAGAGACTTAAAAAGGAGCCCACTGAAGTCGACTCTAATTGTGAGTTTACGTAATTTTAAAACGAAGAGGAAGATAGAATGATGACATGTCGCTCAATATGGCTTTCCCAACACAGCCGGTTGAATAAATTAGTATGAGATTGCTATTATTTTCTAGGTATTAGAACCCGATTCTATGAACCATCTGACTGACTTTTACGACAGGCACGTAGATTCGATAACTAAAGTGAATTACCCTTGGATACTTTTCTTAGTGGAAATGATGAATGCGACGTGAGTACCTAGTTTCACTCTGTAGTAAGTACTTCTATGATGAATGATCAGTGAAATACTCTCATTCGACTATCATGTAGTAGCTACTGCTCAGGTATACCTAATACCTGTTTAGCTAACAGTCTGCGTTCGGCTGCATTCTGTGAGCTACGTTCCATTTTCATTACTCGACATATTGCCTCGAGTAAAGCTCAAATATATCTACGTATGATGAAAATGACGCATACAATTTATAAACGCGCTTCATCTTTTCGACGTTTAATTAAGCCGTAAAAATGCAGAGGACTTCCGGTTGATAAAGAACGAAAATTTGGAAAAACCTCGAAAATTTATTGTAATATATCTGGCGCCTTTTTAAATTCTGCTAACCTTTTTTTTCACGTATGGAGACATCAGCGTGACCTTTACTACCGTCGATAGCTGGGGCTATCGTCATTCAAACGGCACCTGGACCGGGATGGTCGGAATGCTGGATCGGAAAGAAATTGATATTGGAGGGACGGGGGTTTTCATCACTTCCGAAAGAACTGCAGCTGTTGAGTACATCCAGCTCTACACAGATTCAAGGTGATAAGAATCTGATGGTCGAGTGGTCTCTAAGCGTTAGGAAGTTTGCGTGCATGTCAGATACGGGATAAAACGGTATCACTCGCCGTTCGATTTAAAGGAGTTTCAGTATCCTATTACACATTGATCATCTCCCTAAATTAACGGGTGAAATGAACCCAAGAAGTCTTTTTAAAAAGACTACCCGAGTCAGAGAATTGAGCCTGCATGAGCCTACATGAGTCTACACATTGTTGATTCTTCATTTTTCTAACTGTTATAACAATTAGAAGGCTCATGTAGGCTCATGTAAGCTGAATTCTCTGACTCGGGTGGAGAAACTTTGCTTACCATTCTGCTGTAAGATGCATTGTAAAGTTACCCATCGACTTTTTAAAAGGGTCAGATTCATTTTCCGACGACCACCGCTGTCTTACGTCAGCAACATCTTCGTTCTGCCACTTCGGCCAACAGTTTGGCTAGCCAGTGGGGTATTCCTGATAATAGTGGCCGTCATGTTGTACATTGCTTGGAAATGGGAATGGCTGTCTACCTCGAAGGAAGATCGGGAAAAGCCTTTCTGGTCCGGAAACATGGTTCCCGTCTCATGGAGCGATAACATTCTCATTATAATCGGGGCTGTTTCTCAACAAGGTGATCTCGCTCATTGATCAGTACAATTTTTACAGCTCATTGTGATAAGCTGTATACAAAATATATGATAAGCTGTTTTCGAAAATTATTTCAATTTCCTTCCAAAACACGGAGTATTCTCGATCAAGAAAAAAGAGAATGAAAAACCATAGTAGATTGATGTCTAAATTACCCAATCATTTTTCAATAACTGTTCAAGGTTCTACGTTCGAGCCACGCAGGGTATCACCGCGAATTATTATCCTGATGTTATTCGTCGCTGTTTTGAGCCTCTACACCTCGTACTCAGCAAATATCGTCGCTTTGCTACAGTCCTCGACCAGTTCTATAAACAGCCTAGAAAAGCTCTTGGACAGTTCGTTAAAACTCGGTGTTCACGACACCCCGTACAATCGTTACTGGTTCACAGTAAGATGAAGTGATGCTATTTGATTCACAAAGAAAAAAAATAGAAAAAAATGAGACAGAACTTTCTAAAATTCAAGCGAATTTGTATATCCGACATTGATATAATAGTTTTGAACGAATAACTAGGATGACCGATAAAATTAACAACAAAGCGGACTATAATCTCACGATTTTCAATTCGCCTGGAACTCGTCCAGTTATCAGTGCGAACTGATTATTGCTGCACTTGTATTACCATATTTTGTAACAAGCTTTACAACGATTACTAAGCATTCTCTGGTACTTGAAAGTTCTGTTCATCTATATGTTCGAGGTTTGTCACACAGACGTAATTGTGTTGAAAAAATCGATTCGTTTTGTCATCCATCTTGAGAAAAAGTTGTTCAGATTCTTGATCTTCGCAGACATACCAGGACCCCGTCCGTAAAGCCATATACGAAAAAAAGGTTGCGCCAAGCGGACAAAAGCCTGCTTGGTTGACTATCGAAGACGGAGTTGAAAAGCTGAGAAAAGGGCTGTTTGCTTTCAACGTCGAATGCGGACCGGCATATAAATTGGTCCAAGAAACTTTCAAGGAAGACGAAAAGTGCGGCATTGAGGAAATCGACTACCTCCAAGCTGTCGATCCTTTATTAGCCATTCAAAAACAATCACCGTATCTTGAGATCCTTAGAGTCGGGTAGGAACACATTGAACAAATTATTGAATAAAAATATTGGAAATTTGGTGTGCTACCAATATTTCTACCAATTTTCTAGACTATGCTGTGAAAAATGTTGAATTATTTCCTCACATTTGACATTGAGATACATTTCATTTTTCAGAGCACTGAAGATACATGAAAGCGGATTACAGACGCGGCATTTGAAACGAATGTATACTGAGAGACCAGTATGTCACGGGGACACAAACTTCGTTAGTGTCGGTCTTATCGACTGCTATGCGGCTTTTGCTATCCTCGCTTGGGGCGTAGCACTTTCCCTGATGGTTTTTTTATTGGAGGTCATTTGGCTCCGACAAAATATGTTACGGATATAGGTAGGGGTATAAACTACAGTGATATGGATACCGCGTATCAAAAGTCATCCAAATTTACGCGAATGAGAAAAACAGATGAAAAAACTTGACCAAGACTCGCAAAAAAAAAATCCGGATTTAGAAGAATCGAGAGTAAATACAGAGGGGTTGAAGAGGTCTGTGAATTAATATCAATACACAAAACACGTAGAATAGTGTTCGTTAGCGTAGTATGAAATATGTGGATATGTGCATTAATAAAGCCCATCTCGCATGGAATGTATGTACCTACTACATATTCATGCACCAGATATTTCGACAGGCAAAAATCTAATCGGCAGATCACATCGTTGCGAGGTGCTTACCAAATTTTTAAACTACAACTATGTGCAGCGAGGAAAAGACCTGGGCACATCTATTCGCTCTGTGCACAACCGTGCTTAGCGCCATCCTATTTGTATGAATTAATTAGTCTAATTAATTATTAAATATTACAAGCCAAAAGAATTATATAGGTTTTAAGACGACGGAGTGGGAGATTTTACGTATTCCAAATTAAGAATTTTCGGAAAAGCCCGAAAATTGCGAAATTGGCTGTGATTTTTTGGAAATTATACGTGATATTAGAAAAAAACCATATTTTATATACCTTATGATCTTAAAAAATCGTTATCGGGCGTAAGAAATTCATTTTGGTACCTAATAATAAAATAAAAGTGTCCGCTTGTTTTTGACGAGAAAGAACATACTTCAGTTACGAGCAATTACGAAATATGACCTCCGCTGGCCTGCATGATTTGAGATGGATTCAGCTTTTATTGTTCAGAATTTTTCAAATTTATATGAAAGAAATTATTGTTGAATATGAGTATTGAAGTGACAAAATATGTTCGATTTTATTTTTTATATAATTGTTTGTAACAGAACGCGAGAAGAAAAATAAATAAACTGACAGCTGAGAAATGAGAACAATCATTAACCGCAAGAATGACCACAAAACTTTATAAATAATGTTTGTTTTAAATATTGTTCAAATTATCACAAATGTCCCACAGCAGAACAATAAATATAATCTATTCAACCATAGTGAGCACGCGCTTCCAAGCTTGTCTAATTTATTTAAATAATCATGAATCTGTGGACAATAGGAGGCTGCGCGTTTAATTAGCGCCGTTTTGAGAGCTCGGTACTAACTATTGTTCAGCGGTTCAAATTTTAAAGCGAAATTTTTTTCATAATTTTTTATTTTTATAACGGATTATAAGGAAACAGTTCGTAGAACTTAATGAAAAGAAAAAACACATATTACGTCAAGAAAAAAAATATAAGCAACATACGTGTGTAAAATACAAAATCGTAAAAAAAAACGTAGTGAAATCGACAACAAAAGCACCTATGGTGCAAAAACCTTTCGCCAAGTACAATAATGTGGCCTCTACCCAAAACGAAAGAATAAAAATAAAAATGTCTACGTACAAAGGGATTGAAATCACATATCGTTGCCGAGTACATGTCTTCTGTATACTATAAGTTTACAACAGAAAATTAAATAGCCTTGTGCTCGTTCACTCGCGAACAGAAAAAGAGAAAATAAAAATAAAAATACATTTTTCTTTTTATTCTTTCGTTTTGGGTAGGGACAACATTATTGCACGTTGATTATTATACCTCGTAGATTCAGATGATTCGTATATATTTCTCAAGATTTCTAGCTCATAAGCTCAGACTAATACGGAGTTCAGGTAATATTCGCGACAGGGTTGATTCGCGAATTCAAGTTCAATTACATTGGCGTCATATTAGAGAACATATTCAAGGCTCACAGTATATGGTCGGGAATTGTTTCGGAATTTTATTGCCCCGGTGAAGAATTGCAGTCTCGTGAATATGGGTTATACAAGTTTGGTAATGAATGATCGGGAATGATAAGTGTAGATAGAAGTCATGAGGCGCAGGGAGGCTCGTCTCGGTATACTACGACGCGAAAGGGGTACTGCACACGTGACAATCACTAAGGGAAACACGAGATCCACGTATGTCGGTGTAAAGGGCGAAAGCTAACAGCTTATCGCTAATACGGATACACGGGCGAGATCGTTCAGTGATAATAGTGCGCCACTAAAAGTAGCTATATTCCTTATACCTGAGTTAACAAGCTAAATACTGAGCTTATCGCGTATCTAACAAACCACAATGTCTCTACAAATTCCTCGAGCATATTATGTAATCTTCATAATCGCTCCAAGTGAATAGGCACACGTGTGCTTAGTTAGACATTTGTTGAAAATGCAGTCGTAATAATCAACGAGGAAGATATTCTGAATGGATATATTATTTATACATCAGCTGCTTTGATATTTTATTACACGTATCATTATTCAAATACAATTCTACCGATGATCCGTCATCTTCTTGTATACTAATACCCATAACATTGTCATATAATAACTATGTTGTTTTGACATTATCGTTAATGATGGTGCTTTCCATTAAAGTCTGCAGCTGAACCTCTTATAGCTGTCTATAGATTATAGATGTAGCACAAGTGTATGAGTTACCTCACAAGACGATTTGCCAGGCTAATGGAGTAGTGGAGGCAGTCGTCGTGCCTGCTCGCAAATCGTTTTCCAATCCTACTCCTTGATTTGGCAAAGTTATTATTAAGGAAAGCAGTGATTTCCATCGTCTTCGTACATGCTGTAATTCAACGACTATGAATATTCCATTGAAAAAAAATTCTATGTCGAATAAATGTTGGACTCTTGATATATAGGAATGAATCTTCGCGAGCTTATGTCACAATGGCTGTGAATATGTGGCGAATAATTTTTGGATTTATCTTAGTAAACTCGACCAGTGTCTGGGCGAATGATAATGACAAAAGAGTCATGGCTCGGTTTGCAATCGATGCAACGAAGGTGGATGGTATTGGGTCAAACCCATCAACAGTCGCGGCATTTTTATGCCTGGAAAAAGGTATTGCGGCTGGGAGTACCACGTGCGTTTAAATATAATACACATATCCGTGGAAATCTTTATGCACCTAGTATCTACGTAAATTTTGGAAATTTATTAATTCGCGTCTTCGATTGTAAGTTATGATGATTTAAATCAATTGATTCTACGAGGAGGTGTGTGTAGAAGCATGCTGATTGATACTCTTAAATATATGTTATGTGTGATCGCGCGATTAACCGGAATCCCGTAGTTGAGTTATGTAAGAATTCACAACTTACTTGAACAAAATGAAACGATAACCAAGAGGATATTAAGCAAATAATTATTAGTCTAACTGTGGAGATGAATGAGATGGAAAATCATGGCCTGAAATTTGCCATTATGTTTCAGATGAACTGATTTATTTGACCAAACATGCGTCGCTAAATCAGATTTTACTTACTGTCAAGCATCCATTAGAAGGATTTGACAACGACATATTTTCACGAGATTTCAATCGACATAACAGTTATTACTTACTGGACGTTGATTGTCCAGGTGCTGTCGATATCCTGCGAAAGGTGAAATTAATTAACTGATTCGTTTTTTATTTAGAATTATCCTTTTTTTTTAGGGGGAAAAGTAAGTATCATTTTCAATCACTGCAGCTGATTTAAATCATCTTGTAACAAAAAAGACCGAGTAATAAGATACATAGTGTATCCACTTGTGTATTACACATCTGGTCTCACTGACCAATTGGCAAGAATATCCTACCACCAAAACTAAGTCAATTCTGTGGTAACATTGCAAACGGAGATAAAATTTCACACCTTTTAATCATATCCCCAATCAAAATACATCGATGTGAAATGATTGATTTGTAATTTGTCATTGATGATAGATAATCCGCATAAATCGAATCGTATTTGATCATGCCATATATTAAGAAAGAAATAGTGAGTGATATTACTGCCCGCGACCTTAAGACAAGAGGTAATTTTGAACGACATGCGCGTATGGACTTCACTATGTAGGCTCAGAGTGCTTAGACCGTAAAATAAATCATGACATCTTGTCCGATACTTGAGGAATAATTACGTTGGTAAATTATCGGTGTGTCATTGTTGGAGCGATTTCAATAATGGCTTATCTTAATGCATATGATTCTTAATAACTTATTTCGTGTCCAAAAAGATATGAAACCGACAATTGATAGATCTCTGACGTTTTTGATAAATTGAATCCGCAAGGAAGCAGGTGAGGCAAGAAGCATGAGTCGATGTATCATATGTCTCATCTTATGCCCCTGAAGCACGCTCACATCTCACAATCATCAAGTATTATGACATTTCTCAAAACTACTAATGCTCCAGGCAAATTCAACCGGCATGTTTACGGGACCATCAAAGTGGCTCTTGCTCGAAGATTTGAGGCAGGAAGAGAACGTGAAAATTTTAAACACAACTCGCGAAACTCATCTCTACGATTTCTATGGAAATCTATCAGTATATCCCGACAGTGACGTTGTAATCGGGCAACGAGTTGACTCAGATTTGGTCCAATTGATTTCAATCTATAAACCAAGTCCCGTGCGCGAACTAGTCGTAGAGGATCGAGGATACTGGGAAGACGGAAAAGGAATATCTTGGAAAACAACGGAAGTATCCGCTGTCCGAAGAAAAGACTTGCAAAAGACGCCACTGAAGTCGTGTTTAGTTGTGAGTTTACGTAATTGGAAGACAAACAGGAAGATATAATGATGCATGTCGCTCAACATGGATTTTCTAGTACAGTCGATCAAATAAATTAATATGAGATTGCCATTCTTTTCTAGATAACAGAACCCGATTCTATAAACCATCTGACTGACTTTTACGACAGGCACGTAGATTCGATAACGAAAGTGAATTACCCTTGGGTACTTTTCTTAGTGGAAATGATGAATGCGACGTGAGTACCAAGTTTTATGCTGTAGTAAGTACTTCCAGGATATATGATCAATGAAATATTATCATTCAACTATCACAGTAGCTACTGCTTAGGTGTACTGTTTAGCTGATGGTCTGCATTCGCTGAATTCTATGAACTATGTTCCATTTTCATTACTCGACGAAGTGCGTGAAGTAAAGCTCAAATATATCTACATATGATGAGAATGACACATAAAATTTATGAACGCGCTTCATTTTCTTGATGTTTAAATGTTTAAAAAAAAACTGAAAAATCTACTGTAATATCTGGTGCCTTTTCTAATTCTAGCGTGACCTTCACTACCGTAGATAGCTGGGGATATCGTGATTCTAACGGCACCTGGAGCGGGATGATCGGTATGCTAGATCGGAAAGAAGTTGACATTGGAGGGACGGCAGTTTTCTTCACTTCCGAAAGAGTTGACGTAATTCAGTACGTCTCGCTCTACACACCTACCAGGTGATAAGAATCTCATTGTTGCTTATCGAGTGGCTTTTGAGCGTTAGGAAGTTTGATTGCGTGTCAGATACGGGATAAAACGGCATCACTCCGTTTGATTTAAAGGAGTTTCAATATCCTATTACATATTACCAATTCCCCCAAATTGACGGGTGAGATAAACCCAAGAAGTCTTTTTCAAAAGACGAGAGAAGCTTTGCTTATCATTCTGCTGCAAGATGCATTGTGAAGTTACCTGTCGACTTTTCAAAAGGGCCAAATTCATTTTCCGACGACCACCGCTGTCTTACGTCAGCAACATCTTCGTTCTACCATTTCGGCCAACAGTTTGGCTAGCCAGTGGAGTATTCCTGATATTAGTAGCAATCATGTTGTACATTGCTTGGAAATGGGAATGGCATTCTACCTCGAAAGAAGATCGAGAAAAGCCTTTCTGGGCCGGAAACGTTGTTCCCGTCTCATGGAGCGATAACATTCTGATTATAATCGGGGCTGTTTCTCAACAAGGTGATCTCGCTCATTGATCAGTACAATCATTACAGCTCATTGTGATAAGCCGTATACAAAATATATGATAAGCTGTTTTCGAAAGTTATTCCAATTTCCTTCCGAAACACGGAGTATTCTCGCTCAAGAAAAGAGTTTATGAAGAACCATAGTAGATTGATGTCAAAATTACCTAATCAATTTTCAATATCTGTTCAAGGTTCTACGTTCGAGCCACGCAGGGTATCACCGCGAATTATTCTCTTGATGTTATTCGTCGTAGTTTTGAGCCTCTACACCTCGTACACAGCAAATATCGTCGCTTTGCTACAGTCCTCTACCAGTACTATCAACAGTCTAGAAAAGCTCTTGCACAGTTCGTTGAAACTCGGTGTCCACGACAACGTGTACAGTCGTTACTACTTTGCAGTAAGACGAATTGACGCTTGATTCATTTGATTGAGAAAAAAACAGAAAAATAGACAGAACTTTCTAAAATTCAAGCCAATTTGTACATTCGACTTGGATATAATTTTGAACAAATAACTAGGATGGCTGATAAAATTAACAACAGAGCATTTAATTCGCTTAGAATTCGTCCAGTCATAACTGTAAACTCATAATTGCTACACTTGCAAGTTGCATTACTATATCTCGTAAAAAGC
The DNA here is from genome assembly GCA_963992785.1 of Tenthredo livida. NCBI lineage: Eukaryota > Metazoa > Arthropoda > Insecta > Hymenoptera > Tenthredinidae > Tenthredo > Tenthredo livida. The sequence continues at coordinate 12,822,078 of OZ023073.1, forward strand.
TTTACAACGAATTATTACTGAGCATTTTTCGCACATAGATAATTGTGTGAAAAATTCGCTTCGTTTTGTAATCTATCTTGAGAAAAGGTTCGTTAGATTCTTGATCTTTGAAGGCATTCCAAGACCCCATCCGTAAAGCCATATACGAAAAAAAGGTTGCGCCAAGCGGTCAAAAGCCTGCTTGGATGACTATGGAAGACGGAGTTGATAAGCTGAGAAGAGGGCTGTTCGCTTTCCACGCCGAGAGCGGAGCGATGTATAAATTGATCCAAGAAACTTTCAAGGAAGACGAAAAGTGCGGACTTGAGGAAATCGACTACCTTCACGTTATCGATCCTTTATTAGCCATTCAAAAACGATCACCGTATCTTGAAATCGTTAAAGTCGGGTAGGAACACATAGAACAAATTTTTGAATAAGAATACCAACATTTCTACCGATTTTCCAGAATCTAGACTATGCCGAGAAAAATTTCAAATCATTTTCCATATTTGACATTGAGATGCATTTCATTTTTCAGATCACTGAAGATACATGAAAGCGGATTACAGACGCGGCATTTAACACGATTGTATACTAAAAAACCAGTATGTCACGGGGACACAAACTTCATTAGCGTCGGTCTTATCGACTGCTATGCGGCTTTTGCTACCCTCGCTTGGGGCAGTATACTTTCCCTGATGATTCTTTTATTAGAGGTAATTTGGCGACGACGAAAAATGTCACGCATATAGGTAAGAGTATGAACTACAGTGATATGGATATCGCGTATCAATATTTACCCAAATTTACACGAATGCCCAAAAACCACTGAAAAAACTTGACCAAGGCTCGCAAAAAAATTCCGGACTTAAAAGAATCGAGACTAAATAACGAGGAGTTGAAGAGATCAGTGAATAAATATCAATACATAGAACACGTAGAAAAGTGTTCATTAGCGTAGTATGAAATATGTTGACGTGTCCATTAATAAAGCCCATCTCTCACTAAATGTGTATACAGATATTTTGGCAGAACAAAAATCTACCTGGCAGATCACATGATCGTTGCGAGTTGTTTACCAAAGTTTCAAACTGCGATTATGAAAATCTGACAGATTTTCCATCAATCAAAACTGCTAAAACAAGCATCTATTTTATGCTTGAAAATATTTTGGTAAAATAAAAATATTCATACCTATGCCTATAAGATCTAAATATCAGATTACGAGAAACTTATAAATTGTTCAAATTTATAACACAATTGTAATGGTTTGTTGAAAAAACGGACACATTAATATATTGTGTATTACAAATAATCAAATATATCGTATATCGAACTACGTATTGCCTTCGTTCATTCGTTTTGCAATAAACCTAATTTTGATCAGAATCGATGGTTTCTTTACCATTTTTTGAAAGAAGAAGTGTTTGGACAAGGCCAAGATAAAGATTCAGCGACTGATATAATCCCCCGGAAACTTATATCACCTGTGTTTCTTATTTCAGATGTTATTAGGCTAAGTGAAATACAAATACATAGCATAGGTATATCATTTGTTTAATATAGTTTAAATATAGCGCTTCAACATTTGATGATGAATTCTTAAATTCTAGCTGGTAAAAAATGTTGATAATAATTCTTAGTGTAATCAAGCATTAGATCTAAGGTACACTCTGGTAAATCCTCTACACAAGTAGCAGGATTACCAGCAAATCTTGTAAACGAAGGAACAACAGTTTCTGGCGGTACCACAGCCCCGTCTTCAATGAAGCAGCAGTCCTTCAAGATACATCGCCTCCCCTAAATTCCATTTATCATAATGATTCACCCAAAAATATCATCTTTGGATTATTAATAAATACAATCCAACAACGATAGCGCCAATTCTCCATCAAGTATAAGTACAAAATACTCACAATCAACGCGTCTTTACCTATGTGGACATAGGAACCGACAACTGCCGCATTTACAACCGCTCGTTCTCCAACAAACACATGATCTCCCATTTGAAGAGGAAAGAAGGCCACGCTGTGGGCATAGTTTTAATCAATGATTAGGGTCTTCTTGAAGATCAAATAACAAATATATCGATTAGCCAGAGTCCCTATCCCTCAGATTTTAAGAATTTACAGCAATTCTGAATGTTTTTTCCATCCATTCTCATGATATGTATCAATTAATCTTCAATTCATCAATTCCCTTTCAATTTCTCGCACATACCAAGTTGTAAAATGTGAAAGACAGAGCTAATTCTTCTTCAATGAGCATTGGACAGCGTGTCAATGTTTTCTGCGCTGTTACGCATACTTTCAATGCTTTCTGCGCTATCAGAGATAGTTTCAAGCGATGTGTACTAACCGATGAATGAATCGTTGAACAATATGAGTGCATGTCAACAAGCGTAATAGAAAAACTTGTATAAGAAGAAAGTCTCACCCTTTGCTAAATTTTTTGAACGGAGGACGAATGACGACATTTTTACTGATGATACAATAACGTCCGGTTCTAACGTTGGCCAAATCTCCCCGAATAATAGCATCAGATTGAACGATAACTTTACCATGAAGTACTATGTTCTGTGATCCACAAAGTACCGTTTGTCTGCTCACTTTGTTACCTGAAGCCTAAATAACGAAATAAGATGAACGATATTTTCACGAGGTTTGAGGTTATGTAGCGAAAGAAATATCTCAAATATTCTAGGTTATGTGTGTGAGTCTCGTATCATTATCACAGATTCGTACCGTCTCGACGTATTCAGCCTTGTTGTAGTAAATATCTTGCGGCTCCATTTCGACCTGTCCGATTATTTATCTAGCTGAAATAGTATTTTATAATCCGAATGACAGCTAGACGCCCAGAAGCGAAAACGTCAAAAGAGACTCTGACACATGTTAGAGAGTTCGGATAACGACCTATAGTTGTCGCTTGGATTCGCTTCGCGCCTGCGATTAGGCCACCTGTTATACATGGCGGTGAGGGTGGAAGCAATCTGCGAGAATGATATGCTGCGAAATAATGATTTTATGAAGGATCTTGTTGTTATACGAAGATGAAAGATTCGGTAGAGATTAACAACATATCGTATTTCACTACAGAATTTATGATTCAATCGATCTATAACATGTTATTATAGTTATTATTCATGAGCTTATTGGATTATTGTATGTTTTGACGCAAACGACACCATGACAACGGATAGAGTATCGTGCGACATGCGTGTAGTAAATTTAAAGCTCGAGTTACAGTATTATAAGTCGTTCATTCGGGATAGTTTGGGACGATGATGTAGTAGAGTTGCAAATTGTTGTTGTTTTTATTTTCTGTAAAAATATGTCGTTATTCAGAACTAGAGAATGGTGGCGAACGCAGTGTGGTGAAAACGAGGCGTTTGATAATCACAGTTTATTAGTAACGCCGTTATTATTAGAAGGTGAAAGTGTTCACAATGTTATTATTGTCGGTAGTCACAAAGGGTGTCTAAGAATTTATATACCATCGTCGAGATGGATTGAAGAGGGGAAGAGTTTGACCGGTTACAAAGCCACGGATCTAATCCTTGAATCGTTGCTAGACAACCCTATTATCGATTTAAATGTTGGTAAATTTGCCTCGTAAGTAAAACCGCTGTTCTATTTCTAAAAGCGGGTTCATCGATCGTTTTTCTGAAACTTTTTATATTTCCAGCGGCTCACAAGCACCACATTTGGCGATATTGTCACCGTCGAATCTAATCGTCTACAGTGTATCGATCAATCCTGATGCAACAGATAGCGGTTCGTTTTTAGTTTTCAAAATTATAAATTAAGAGAATGATTAAAAAAATGAAAAATGGAGAGAGAAAGATGAACAGAATCCAGAAGTCAGCTTGAACAATCAGTTGCGAGAGATTGTTTAACGTGGTAATAAGGATTCGGCCTCAGTTGCAGTTTACACAGCGCTTTCACCGTCCGTGACATCTTTTAGGGTCAAGAATATTTAAGCACTCCGAGAAGAAGCGGTATCCGTGCAGCTGAGAGCTTTCAACGATAGATATATTTATTATTCCATGACTTGACATTTGTTTAACAATCTATATAGGAGTCACTCGTAAATCATAATGTTTTTACCTTGAAGAGCCAACGAAGAATACCTACATAGTAGTAAAACCCGTCAAGTCTTGACTTTTGAGAAAATTTCAAATGGTTATTTCTCGTCAGTCTTATGACAGCTCTCTGTCATATATTTGAAGAAAAATATTTCGATAATATTTCCAGACGATAAATGCCTTTTGAATATCGCCTACGAACATAATCTGAAACGTCTTGGAGCTACTTTGACAATCGGATCATTTGGCGGTGTACAAGGGAGGGATTTCCTCTGTGTACAATGCCTTGACGGAACGTTGTTGTTCTACGAGCAAGAAACATTTACGTTCAGTTATAATTTGACGAACTATTTGCTGCCAAGTCCTTTGATGTACGTTGCCAAAAACGACGCCTTTGTAACACTAAATTCTGGCTGGGTTTTGGAATGCTACAGGTTCGTCCGTCTCACGTCTATCTCGCCTTTAACAATTTGTCTATACGTTGTATGTGCGTTCACAATTTTACCCCAAGGCTAAGAAAATATTTAACTGGCAGTGGAAGGATTAGACGATCTATAGATCGAATCACATCTTCAGAAATTCGCACGTAACAAGTGCCAAAAATACAATATCTATATCACCCACCCCACTTTCCTATCTCAATATAATGTAGGTACCAGCACATAGCAGAATTCGACAAGAACAAAGAGAAGCAATCGGAGATTGAAAAAACCCTTTACCCCGACTGGAAATATAATCTTGGGGAGGCAGTGTTGGATATTAAAATCGCCACGCTGAGCAGTATGGAATTGGCCATAGTTGTATTGGGGGAAAAGAATCTCTACTGTTTGAGAGACAATTGTTCATTGAAGTATACTAAACGGCTGGATTATACTGTCCTTTGTTTTCACGCCTACGTAATCGGTAATCAACTGAATTTGCCTAATCGGAGATCGAACTGACCGCGAATCGTCACCTGAAATATCTTTTGTTTTTTCACCATTTTTAGAACCCGATGGTGTTTTGATGGCGATGACAGTCACCGAAACGAATACTTTAATGGTCTACGAGGGTACAACGTTGAGATGGTCAGCGCAATTGTCATTTTCTCCGGTTGCATTGAGCAGAGGAAATTTTCAGGTGCAGGATATGACGTGAAAAATATGATTTCAGTAAATTTCTTTCAAATATTTTCTTCGAAGAACAAAAAATTGGGGGATCCCTCTTCGAACGAGAATGTTAAAGCGACGAGACGTGTCGATGTATACAATGAGCAAGTGAATGAAAATTAATTAAAAGTCGGAGGATGTGATATGTGCAGCGTGAATTATAAAATAAAGAAGACATACACGACGATAAATCTAATTAACGACAGCGGACAAGCCGCAGATAAATTACCTAGAACTGATAACGAACGACAAACCGACTAGGACAACAAAGTGCACAATCGTTGACTGACGCGAGTTCATATACTTATCAGTACCTACGTAATATCACTTTATATCGATTGTAATTCTGTTTTTTCATCCGCTCACGAACACGTCGAGAATAATAAAACAAACAAATAAATAAATAAATATTATAGAAACTCTAATCGATGTTTCACAGCATCTGGAAGGTGTGATAGTGATACTTTCCGAAGGAGGTTTATTGGAAGGTTGTTTCCTCGGTACCGAGCCATCATTGTTCGTCGCTCCGCCATCAGGATCGACAAAAGATTTTAATTACGAAACAGCCGAGTCTGAGATATCGAGGTACAGAAAAATGGCACAGAAATCATTAACTTCAGGTAAGTTTTTGACGAAGAGGACAAGAGGTGCCTGCATTGCCCCGGACGTGTCTCATATATACGAAAATGAATCCCAGTTTAAAATAAATAATCTTACAGAAAGTTCGTTGTCGAACGTGACTTCTGAATCTGAGATAAATATCTCGGTATGGATATCGCCGCATCTAGAGGCATGCCCATTTAACGAAGAATTGGCTACTGAAACCGAGAAACACTCCATGTGCAGAGTGTCCATTGAACTAATGCCTTACGCACCGTTGCGACAAGTTCAAGTTAGTTTAGAAGTCGACGATCCGCTAGTCGTCGAGATGGATTACCACGAAATAGTTAATCTGTGTGAGTATGTTGCGTATTATGGGTAGAGTTGTGAGACACACAGGTGTGTATTATGCACATAATTCCTATGTATGACGTAGAATGTGGTAATTTGAACATTTTTTTTCAAACCCCAATATCAAGGTGATCGGCATCTCGTACAGTCGTTAATCCACATGAGTGACAAAGCCGTTCCAGCATCACTGGAAACAATCGTTACAGTTACTTACGAGAATAGTTTCGGGGCAATTAGAGTTCTGCGCCGTCGAACCCAGGTGCCGATAAGACTGGTAATAAATCTCTGCTCTCCTGAGACCAGTTCTTCTTTTTCAATGATCGTTAAAACCGACGAGCCAGTCGTCAATTTCAGTCAATTGTTTCCAGGTAAGCATTATTCTCTACATATGGGTTTGAAAAATAATGTAAGCAGATTGAAAACCACGCCAAGAAAAACTGGAGAAAAATAAAAAGAAAAAGAAAAACTGAAGAAAAGAAAAACCACTAATTCTTCTGCACAGAATTCATCGGCGAGGCTTCTCTGGCTCGTAGCAATAGCGCAATCGGATTGCAGTACTTTTATACCGGTACTATAGTGACCATAGTATCAGCTACATCGTCCAACAGATATCGTCTCCAATCTGACGATAGTCTAGCGATGGGACTCGTTGCTCGACAGTTAATAGCACGATTGAATGGACATTATTCCAAGAAACAGTGTACCTGTACGAGTTCAATGCAGCTGCAGATACTGAATGCCAATATAGACACCCATTTTGCATCCCGGCAGGAAGTGAGAAGAATTAAGGTTCGTATGGGGTAAATTTGTTTACAGATATTCAAAAAATGTCGCATATCGTAGATATAAATAACGGTGATTTACAGATCAGATAGAGCCTCGATTTATCGTAGCCGTTAGTAGGTTCTAGGCTTTACGAGGTCCCTTTAAGACCGAAATTTTATTTTTAATAGCTCTGCAACGTTTAGCTTTCCCATCATTTGTCACATGTATATTGTATACTATATATGTAGTTAATATTTAACATTTAACATTTATTATTGTTATTTATTTTCCTTGTATTATCATCGCAAGTTATAAACAGTTAATGAGTAAAGTGGAGTGCTGTTATCAGAGCAAATATATCATCAACGGTATATGGATGTACTATATATGTATTAGCGTGTAATTTATTACTATTTTGCTGTTATACAATAATATATTAATATTGAACGGTGTTATCGAACTTATATACAATTAGAACAGAGTTCGAAGACAGAGCGACGTCTTGCAGGCCATTTATTCAATTTTTTCTATTCACCCTGGCCTATGTCGCTGCAGTATGTTAGGACAGTAAATTATACTCATGTATGATATTAAGAGCGACATCTTCTTCGGTGGCATTTATGATCACTGACAGATGACACACGTGTTACTCTCACTCTTACTCTTTCCCTCACTCTTCTATTCTCGCGATTATAATTACTACACACGTTTTTCGTTCAGTTCAATCAACTCCTACGCCCATTTCCACGGATCATTTATCTTTATCTTATCATTACCACGAAAATATTTCACTTCCTCCGTCCTATAGTCATCCTAGACAATTATCAACTCTCTACTGGAATACATATATTTCCCTCAAATTTCATAATTAATGCAGAGAATATTTTTTGTTTTTTTTTATCTTTCTCTTTTCTCTATCCCTTTTTTTTTAAATACAGACGGAACTCGATCTCTTAGCAACCCAGCTGAGAAATATTGAGAGAAAAATGGTTTATAACTTCAAGGAAAGATCTACCAGATCGTTGAAATCATTAACCTTTTTATTGGACGACACCTTCGATATGATGTTCACGCTTTTGGATGATCTTAAAGAGGCTCAGCTGGTGAGTGTTAAATATGAGAGAAAAGTATCAGAATTAATTGACAAAATTCAAAATGAGTAACTGATTACATCTTGCAAAAGAAGATCCACTGATCTTTAAATCAGCTTTAATTTTAAACAGCTAGATCGTCAGACGCTCAATTTTTTGGTAAAAGTTTACAGAATCCGTACTTAATGTATTCGAAGAGTAACCAGCTAGTGTAAACGCAGATTATTCAACTTCTAGAAGATATAATCGATAATGTTATGTTATTACAACGAGAAGAGAGAGTCCCTCGATTGAAATAAAATTTCACGAATAATAACAAGGAGAATTACATTTGTATATGTATTCCAGGAACAATTACGGGGTGAGAAAAATCTCAAAAGAGCTGTTAGCTTTTTGCTTTTAATACTACAAACAAATTTGAGTGAAGATAAATACGCGATTGTTGAGTCAGCTATTGGTTTCAAACCGCAGCTGCACAACGATATCGTAAGTTAAATTAATTCATGAATATATGACTGTAGCTTTAGTTCACATTTTTATTTCCTCTTTTTAGCTTTTATTTCATCACTGAATGGCTCGACGTGCGGGTAATTAAATTCAATTGTACCTGGTAGTAGTCACGGAGTGATAAGAACGCGTTATCAAAGACTCGTATAAGTTACGCGGTAGCTACGCAAGCAATCATTGCCTTATCTTTGAAATCATTGAAGTAGTAGATTCGTTTGAAGTAGCCGGCATCCTTCGTCGCAAATTGCTAGCCTGATTTAATCTCGGGTTTTACTTCTAGTGCGAGACCGGTGTCTCTGCTTCTTTTCTCTTTCCCATATTTCTTGGCTGTCCCTCCTCCCCTGCAGACCCTAACAGGGTTCTGCAAGAGTACTCGGCAAATCTAAGGAAGCGAAGTGAGGATAAGTCAGAGCTAGTGTTACTTCGAAAGCGCCAAAGTCTGATTTATGCCCATGAATTCGTGAGAAATTTGCCTTTCCAAAAACTTAACGACGGACGATGATAACGACGGGGGATTTACTCTGTAAATACTTCAGGGTTTAGTCATCTTCTCGTTTCGTCTAGGTATAGGTATAGGTACCTACCTACGTTTCTTACTAAACTAAATGATACATTTCGGATGATCACAGTTTCGGGAATATCGAGACTTTACTTTTCTCCCACGCGATCGGCCTCTAGGCTTTGATCAGAGATGTTTAGGTGTATAGGTAGGTATGTAGCTGACGCCTCATTTTGACTGAGAAAAGGCTACAATTTCAAGATACGTAGGTATAGAGGATATAACGTCAGAAATGTAAACATTGAATTATTTATATTTAACTGATGACGAACGTCGCGTATTATAGGTTCGATCTTAGAATCAAAGAATTCCTGTACCACCGCATTCGTGTAGATAAATATTTTACCAGAGATTATATAGAATAGAGGTATTTTATTAAAGTTTCTAAAAGAATTAGTATAGGTATATACGTATAAGAGATTTGGTTATTTATGAGAAATAAATAGGAGGGACAAGATTTTTATACAAAATTCTTCTATATTATCATCATTTTATTATCTGGCCATATAGTTTTGTCGTGAGAGAAAAAAAAAAGAAAAAAAAAAAAAAAATTAAACCTTCTTCGATGATCATTTTATTTGAATATTCCATTAGATATGAGATTATTCGTTAGAAAAATGAGGTGGTCCATGAGTTTGTAGAATGAATAAATGAATCACTAGAGATTCTGTGAAAAATTAAACAAATTTGAAAGCCAATTAAACATCGAGTTCCCGAAAGAGAGAAAACGGTTTTACACCCGTCGCGGTCGTATAATTCGGCCGCGCAAGACTAGGGTACCGAGTATTTATCGATTTATCTTCGAGAGCACAAAGTTACAGATTATTTATCCTTCGTTTAGTTTTCTTCCGCCAATAAAAATGGTAAACGCAAATTTTTCGCCCAGCTGGACCTGCATCTGCTATATTGGTTACGATGATATTGTATCTAGTAATTCAGAAAATCTATCTTAGACTCAGTCAATTCAATTCCCGCAGGTGTTATACAACCTTTCTCCCTCTCTTTATCTGCGTTATATTAAAGCTGAAAATTTATTTATCTAAACACGGATTTGACTCGGGTTATAGGATTCCTAATTCTTTACTCACTAAAACCGATATTCCAGTCCTCGTAAACTAGATATTTAATAGACCAAAGATTCTATTGGCTCTACGAATAATTTTTGTTTATATATATTACATACATAGATTTCGGTAACGTTCGCGTAAACTATATAGTCTGCCAATTTATACGTTTTAGATTTTAATAAACAAATTATGATCTCATATGATTTATTGTAACTGGTAATATTAAGATCGTTTAAATCGATGATTATAATTCGTTGAAAGTGATCGTCGACAAATAATTCACATACTATATAGGATTGGGAAGAGATCGCGGATGCTGCAGTTTCTATTGCTTTACGTAACAAGTCGAAGAAATCTGACAATGAAATGTTGAAGACACTAGGTGAATTAGAACCGATTAAAGACGTGACAAAACTCAAGAAACGAATCGCTCATCTCGTGGAAAGATTGACCAAGGACACGAGTGATAGCGGTAAGATGATGGATAGATTTTTTTTTCCTCCTTTATTAATGAACGCATAGTTTTCGCTTTTTTCTTCTTTTTGTTCTTGTTTTATTCTTTTTCTTCTTCTTATTTTTTCATACAGAAATATGGACAGAAAAATTTCCCACAATATTTTAGTATCCGAAGCGATCGTGAATGCGTCGTTAAAAAAATGCAAAACGTTAGTTACTGCTTTTTTTCTGACAGTTTATTCGCCCGTATAATGTCTTAACTACAGTCGTATATTAATTTTATAGAATTTATGAAGTAGTAGTGAATCAGATATAGAGTTCAGAGCTTTCTAAAAAAATTAAAAAAATAAAATAAAAAAAAAAGGAAACGAAGAAGGAGGGAAAGAAGAAGAAAAAAAATTAAACAACCATAAACACTCCCACCTATGGAGAGCGACCCGGGTATACTTATCCAGAAATTTAAGTCATAGTTACTGAATATACATACATATGCATAAATATATATGTACCAATCATTTTGTGTATATAAAGCTCGGACAGTTTTTATTTGATTAAGTTTTTTCAAAACTTACATATATTCGTTTAATCGTTCCTCGTATAGCCTTCTATGTCATATATTAGCTATTCGATTATTTAACATAGAGACAAGACTTGTGAAATGGTACGGTAGTTAATACAATCACCGAGAAATCTGTATTCTTAGTAACGCTATGAACATGAACTATTTTTAAAACCATACGTTTGGGGGAAACACCACCGTGGATAATGTTCCCAGAATCGAATTTCTATACTCACTAGTCACTATATAGGTGATATATATATATCTTCTTTATTTCTCATTTCTCATTTCTCTTTCTCCTTCATTTCATCTAATATATACGTCATCTTAAATTTGCGCAATAATTGATCGGACAAATATGAGGGAAAAAAGAAAATACTGGCTTACCTGTTTGGTGTGAAAAATATTGTGGAAAAACAAATTTCCGGAGATAATGAAAGAGGAAGAGTTTCGTGTATTGACATGCGGAGTATTGTTGACTGAAGTCCCGTTCTGTAAAAAAGAAAAAGAAAAAATAATAATACAGGTATAATATATTTGAAAATTAATCATGACGGAATTCAGAGAATTTGTTTGACTATTTCGTGCGCAGGGAGATTGGAAGACGTCCAAGAACTACTTTGATAAAGGATCTCCGTTCTCTCTTAGAAGCGAAAAGACAAACTTATAGGAGAAGGGGGGGATGCTGCGGGAAAGAGAGGTGCAGGTATCACAACGAGTTCAAGAGCATTCCATCCCGAACCTCGCACTAAAAGTTACGCGAAGGGGCAGAGAGCACTATAAGTAAAAGCGCGAGCAGAGTATTAGAAGCAAGAAAAAGCAAGAAGAAGAAGAAGAAGAACAAGAAAAAGAAAAAGAAGAATAAGAATAAGAATAAGAAGAAGAGAAGAAGACAATCGGTCTTAAGCGATGCGGCGATCCTGGAAGTCGGTATATCTCAGGGAGTCTCTCAGGCATCCTGACCTGCCTTGGCTAGATTTTTTTTTTTTTCTTCATTTTTTTTTCATCCTCTCTTACCAAGATATATTAAGGAACAGGTAGATATGCCCTCTTAGGTGGTAGCGGCGGTATTTGACGCGGCCCAAGCTTGACTTTCGTTATCCAAAAACAAAGGAGAGAAAAATAAAAATAAAAAAACAAAAAAAAAAACAAAAAAATAGGGGAAACAAAAAACAGAGGTAAGAAGAGTAAAAAATAGAAGGAAAAAACCAACACCACCCGCACGATAAGCTAATCGAAAGTTGAGAAATTGACCACCCCGAATCGTCAGGATAAGACGAACGTTCCTAAATCGAGAAACGAACGTGTATTGTGTTATATATTTATACCTCACCCATATAACTGAAACAATGAAAAATTTTAGGCGAAAGAGTTTCACCTGTGTCGATATTAAAATAAAGAAAAAATGAACGAGAAAATTTATTTCTAATATTATCACCTTTCTAGTATGTATGAGGTTTTAAAATAAGCTTATTTTCCCTGCCGGATGGGCGTTTTAAGGAATTGGGGTACGAGAGGGGGAGAAAGGGCGAAAAACAAGGAGATTTTTAGAAGTGGGTTTTCGCAGGTCTTTCGGGCGCCGGGGCCCTCGTGACCAATACTTAAAAGTAATCAAACGAACAAAGAGAACTAAGACGCGATTTACTCCAGCGAAAAAGGTTTCGCCCGAGGCTATATAAGAGAGCCGGCGATATTTTCTGTGATTTTAAATAACGGGTATATAAGAGATATATACCGCAGAATAGTCACTTATTATATAATATTGTATACGGCGAGAAACTGTAAGCGGAAATTGACTCTAACAGAGCAATGACTAATCTAATACGCGATTATTCAAAATATTATTTGACGTAAGGAAATTTTCTATTTTTTTTTATTTTTTTTTTCGAATTTTATAGCCGTGACGGTGTAGACATAAAACTACACCCACTCAACAAACTTGATCTATAATACCTACAATAGATCGGTATACAAATATAGAACCAACATAAGCCCTGTGACTACTACGTGTTCTGTTTACCGTGACGTAAATGCTTCCTCAAATTACTCACAGCGTAACTATATCGTCACCTGTATATATTATACCTACATAATCTCGGCGCGATCTTTTTACGGTATTATTTCACCCTAATTTACCTAGCCGCTAATTATTCTCGGTAGGCAGGCAGGCAAGCAGGCAGACAGGCAGGCAGGTAGGTAAGTAGGTAGGTAATTGCCAAATGACTAATTAGCCGAGGGAAAGGTAAGCCCTGAAGTATGCCTTTCCAATTTTTCAAAATAAGGGTTTGAAAAAAAAATAAAATAGAATAGAAATAGAAATAGAAACAGAATTCATTCGTTCGTGAATCATGATAAAATTTGATTACGGAACCAATAAGCTAAGATTTTCTTCTAAATTGGATTCAAAATTGATATAAAAAAAAAAAAAATCGACTCGCAAAAAGATTTTTGAGTTCAAAATCCTCATAGGTTTTTTGCTTGAACCAAGTTTGTGGCTGTTTATAATATAAAGAAAAATGAAGGAATGATTAAAATGTCTTCTTTTTCCTATTACAGTGACGTCATAATACCTCCCTGCACGTTGCCCCCCCCCCCCCTTATAGCTAATGAGTCGTAGACTTCTACATAATGGATATAATATACATATACATATACCTATAGTATATATCTATACCGCATGTTAACATGAACACATATTTATAATCCATATGTGTATATATACTTATAAGTATATAAATGCGGTGTTTCAACGTCCCAATCTTACGGACCTCCCGGCTCGCGAGAGGTAGAAAAAAGAAAGGAGAAGAAGGAATATAAGGAAAGGCTAGCAGAAAATAAAAAGAAAAAAGAAAACTAAGACATAAAAAAGGAAAAAAGAAAAAGAAAAAAAAAACCATGTTAGACGAAGGGCTACGCCTTTGAGAAGAAGATAAGTCAATTGAAACCTCCCAAAGATTCTTCGCGAGCCGGGCGGACAGGTGCGCGGCACGACCCACTGCAGAGATGGGCTCGTAGACCCCAATTGGCTGGACCCAGCGCGGATGCTGTTGTTGCTATTGCTGCTGGTCTGCTGCCGCTGCTGTAGCACAGTATTGGAGCAGGAGGAGGCGGATGGAAGAAGAATCCTTCGACTCCACGTGGGGTCCACTTTGTGCATGTTAACCGCTCCGAGGACTTCGTTGTCCGGTCGGTGGTCCCCAGGTGGTGACCTGTACGTCCTGATGTCTCGCGGTGTCCGCAACGATGATTCTCAATTCGCGGCTCCTTCGCTCAAACCGCAGGACTGTTTGCGATGTGCTTTTTTTTTTTTTTTTTTTTTTAGTTTTTTTTTCCATCTTTTTTATTTCGTTTAGATTTTTTTTCTTTTCTTTTTTTAGAAAAAACCCAACTAGTAGAAAAGATTTTATATTGGGGGGGGGGGGGGAATATTCGCTAATGGAATTGTTTTCATGTAGAATTATGCAGGTATTCATACAACACATATGGCGGTTGATGATTCTGTTTTTTTTTTTTTTTTTTTTTTTATTTATTGTTTTATTTTATTAATTTATGAACGTAAGATTTATGTCTATGTTTACGAAGTGGAAACGAACAAAAAAAAAAAAAAAAAAAAAAAAAGAATCTGATTTCTGAACATTCGAGTTTTTCTATAGACGTATAATAATATCTGTGTCTAAGAATTCTCGAAAGAGATAGATAATACCTGCACGCGGAGTTGTTATAGACACGATCGAATATGAGAATATATGTTTCTTTTTTTTTTTTACACCATCATGATAGCTGCGCGGTAGTAGAGGCAAATTAATAAAGCTTTATACTTGTTTCAATTTTTTTGTTTCTCTGCTCTCTCTCTTTTTTTCAGTTTCAAATTTATTTATTAAATTTTTTTTTTTTTCTCTCTCTCTCTCTCTCTCTCAACATTTGTGCGAGGAAGAGAATATAAATTCGATAGTCTAATCGCCCGTTCCACGGTGTATATATCTAGATATCGTTCAACATTCCTCGCCTAGAGCCAAGACGGCCTTGCCGATAACGGAAGATGTCCGGGAGGACGCCGGAGCAAGTTTGGCTACAAAAACTATCCATGGTTGTAATTACCTTTCCATACCCGGACGTTGACCTATAATGTTTCTTTGCCAGTGACGCGTGTCGTAATCAAAACGCCGTTTGTTATTTATAAACCTCATAGATACTATATATACCTTATATCCTACTTGATCGACGATATTATATTCCCATATATCTTTCAATTCTAATATAAATAGGATATACATTTTTCGCAAACTTTCATTTTACATACAATAGTAGGTAATAATAATACAATAATAACTGGTAATTTTGCGTATTAAAAACATAATTACTACTTGTCGAAAAAATTGATTTGAACACTCGCGCGTCTTTGAAGATAAAATATGGTTTCAAGTACGACGAAGGAAAAGGACAAGAGGAAAAAAAAAAATTCTTTTGAGCTCAGTGTCACAGTTTCGTAGTCTAAATTCGCGAACTTGTATAGGCGTATAGATCTCCTTGAAATTAATAATAAAGGACAAATAATAGGTGTATCATTTGATTCGATCGGGATCATATATTATATAGATGCAAATTATTCTGAGTCGAAAAGACCGTGACCGTAGATATACACGGGAGTCCGCATTGAGTCAAGGATGTCATATACCTATATACTGCGTACATATGTTTAATTGCGTGCGATATTTGAAAAAAAAAACATAAAGACGAAGAAATTTACCTATAAAATAGAAATAAAGAAATTTTTTAATTCCATATATAAAAAAGATGTGCGATTTGTACCGAATAATCCGAGGGGATATATTTAGGAGCACTGCATAGTCACAGATATATAATCTGATTTTTGTTCATCCTTAGAGTGATTTATTCACGTGAAAGTTATATTTGTACTTATACCTATATGTAGATATAATATCTACACTCGAGTCGTTTGAGTCAGGGTTTTCTTGATTTTTTAACTACCTATTCGAACCGTGGAGAAAAAGAGAGCCACGTATTTCCCATCCGTGTGTGTATTAGCTACATATGTATAGTTATGTGTATATCATTACATAATCGATCTAAGTCCCCGCCTCGGTGGCTATGCTATGTGCGTTTGCTTCTTGCTGTGGTCGCAGCTTCAGCTTCAGCCTCAGCCTCAGCTTCAGCATCAGCTTCGGTCGGTTTGATTGCCGTCAACAGTCCAGTGTGTTATATGGGACTGCGTCTAGCCCGGAGAGAAGTTGTTGGCCGTTTGAAGGACGTAAAGGAAATCGAAATTGGGTCACGCTCGTCTCGTATGGGGGCCAAAACTAATAACTGATTCTCAATATGATCGTGCTGCGGCTGCCCCGAGGAGTTAGACAGTAGTATTAGATACACGTGACTCGAAATCTCATTTGGCAGCTCGTTCCACTTTTTCCATTCCTATTTGGCCCTCAAATTTTCATATAATTATTTACTCACCCGGTTTTTCCGCGAAGAAGTAAAACTAGGTAAAACCCGCTTACATATATGCATGTATATACTTTTCGGAATACACAAAAAGTTCCACTCTTTAATTTCGAAAAAAAACTCCCAAAACTCTTGCCGCGTGAAAAACTTTCTCTCACGATCATGAGTGAGCCTTTAGGTATATACGCATATATACATACGTACATACATATATATATATATATGTATGAACGCGTTACTCTCTGGGTCGGCCTTTTCGCCAATATACATATAATATAGTATATAAGCGTGCGCGTGGTATACGGATGCCAGCGCGGATGGTCGAAAAGTTAGCATGTTAAAATTCGGCTACTATTAAATGTTACGCGGATGTAATCTTCGTCAATAAAATTTTTTTCATCTATACATATATACATAATGCGAATTCTTGTATTACGAATAGATTTTAGCCGTACGCATATCGTATACGTCGGTGAATTGAATTGAGTTGATTAACATCCGTGAAAGATCGCATATTTTATTTGTATTTTCGTTTTTTCTTATACGTTTCTTAATTCTTGTATTTTTCAATTATTCTTCCATTTATTTATTCATTTATTTAGTATCTATTTTTTTTTTTCTTTCTTTCTTCCACCATTCTTATCTCACATCTTATAGTGTTTTATGACGCGTTTCCCCGTATGCCTATGTATGTAACATACGTCATATATAGTAGATGTAAAGGCCGATTACCTCGCGCGCTGGACAAGATGTTGAAAAATGCGCCGTTTCTTTTTAACTTTTTTTTTTTTTTTTTTTTGCATTCGAGCTAATTGAGTTTGCGACGTAATGCGAGTGAAGACAAAATTATAATAATTCACGTAGGCTTAATATACTTGTACACATTCATGCATACATAGATATAGATATATATATATATACACACTCAACATTTATAAATATTCGTTTGTATATAGGTACCAACGGAATGTTGCCTTCTTGTCCGGATCCGCGTTCTATATCAGCGCTCTCGTCTGTTCAAACAGTTAGATGCCACGCGAATTTTTTTTTTCCTCTATGTATCCATAATTCGACTTTCGGTTATGTATAGGGTATTGTTAGAAATTTCCGGTCGCGAAAACGCCATAGGATTTCGATCCTAATTTTCTTACCTACATACAATACGAATCGATATACATGCTATATTTTTGCAATAATGAAATTTGGAGTAAAAAAAAAAAAAAAAAAAAAATGCCGGAAATAATGATATGAATGATTATATTCGGGGTCACGTTGTCGTATCACAGGGTAATACACTTATATATATTCGAGTGAATATGTATTCGAATGAAATAATGATTGAGACTGAGACCAGATAATATACCTACTGTCTCGTAATTTCTTTTTTAATCCAAGATTGTATCTAGATCTATTTTTATAATTTTTTGTCGCTGAAGCTCTGAGAGTCGGTTATATTTAGACTTTGGATATTATAAAAAGTCTGGTTCCATATAACATCTTCAAGATAAGAGTACATATATATATATATATAACGAAAGAGTATGAAAATTTCCAACTCTCTTAAACTTATATGAGTAAAGATTGTTATTAATTTATTATTTATACAGTCAACAAATCTTATATAGATTAGTGTATAAAGAATTCTTTATTTTTTTTTTTTTTTCATATATATATTAATGAAATAACTGAGTCAGGTAACGTATGATTGTATACTACAAAGAGAACTTTGTGACACCTATATTATCTAATTTTAATAACGTAACTATGAGAAGAAAAAAATTTTCACCCCTTATCAAAAATAATTATTCCAAACTTCCGGTCTAGCTAGCGCGAGATACGACTCGACGCTTCATAATTTTGTCGTTTTGTTGTTTTTCCTAATCATTTTTCTTCCATATAATATACAGTTGAGTTTTTTTTTTTTTTTTTATTATCTGCAGGAAAAAATTTACTCTTTCTTCTATATGTATCGTCTAATATTGACTATATACCGTAATTTTTATTCAACAATTTGTTGTTTTTTTTTGTTTCTCAATTTTTTCACGTAGGTATAAACTAAACTTTAATTATTCATATGACTCAAAATCGTACGATAGGGGGGGGGGGGGGGGTCAACAGCTGGAAACAGAAGAGAAACTCGTATGCGTATAATAATATTTCCTGGAAAAAAAACAAATAAATAAACGAAAAGAAAAGAATTTACAAAAAAATAAAAAATCAACAACTAAGCTAATAAGACATAAAATGATATTTAAGACGCGATATATATAATAGCCACTATATCGTTCAGTGTCCTTGCTATGCAGATGCGCCTTGATAAATAATGATTAAAAAAAGACACATACACACACGGTTCGTTCAGTCCTGCAGATTATTGATAATGAATTAATACAACAGTTATATAGACGTATAAAGTATATTATAATATATATATAATATATGAAATATGTAGGTATAACTCTGATCCTTCTTTAGCCAAATGAAATCGCCGTTCGCATTTAGTGAATACCTATAGTTTCTGTACCAATATATTATGTATGTAATAGAGTCTGAAGAAAGATCTCCTAGTCTCTCGGTTATATACACATAGACCGTGTTTCGTATCTCTGCAGGCGTAAGGTGTTCCTGCAGTGTACCGCTTCTATTGCTGCCGGCGATTTTCTCGGTTCGCTTTTACGCGCGCGTATAGGATCGAGAGTCCCCCCCCCCCCCCCCCCCCCTCCATATAGTCGGGTATAGCGGAGTACTCGGTACGAGTATCAGACAGGGAAACTTAGAACCGCGTCGTCCTAAGATTCTCGAGGGATATTTACTTACATGCGAACCTCCGTACGCGAGGGAATCAAGAAACTAAGAAACCAACATTCTCAATGCGGTTCTCGTCCGGCTCACAAAACAGACACTTGTCGCTACTGAACGCGAACTCTGATGCAGCAACGTAATGGTTGAATACATCGTTGTATTAGTGCAGTGCGGCGTTGTGGTTCTCGCACTCCTTTTAGTCCTCTATAGTTGTATTATACTTTATCATCACATATATATATATATGTACACGTAGTACTACGCACTAATACAAACCTCGATACATCTTTCTCCCTCTTTGTCTCTCGCCATAGTTTGCGGCTATCTTTATTTCTCTCAATCTCTTTCTCTCTCGGTTCTTCTCGCAGTCGCAGTCGCAGTCGCAGTCGCTTGACTTTGCGGCTCACGATCAGCTCGGCTAACAGGCAGGCAGGCAGGCAAACGGGCAAACAGGCAAACAGGCAAGCAGGCAAGCACCAGCAACCAGCACCACCAGAGAGCAGAGAGTGTTCTCCTACTCCGGTGCCTCCTGCTTCGTCTCTTCCTCTCCTACTCCTTGGCTAGTAGTCGCAACGGAACTCAGTACAGCCGGAGCAAGCGGCAAACGCGGTGAGGGAGTATATTCTCTCTCGATATTCTGCTGGCCACTCTCCGGCTTTCTCGTTTCCCGCTCTAGCAATTTTCATTGCTTGACTTAAAACCGATCTCGAGAAAGATATATTATATACCATATATGTGATACTATAATTGTTATTCTTATTTTCATTGATAATAAAATTTTTTTTTTTAAATAAAATAAAATAAAATAAAATAAAATAAGACAAAATTTTCACCGCGTTTTGTATGAAAATTAAAACAGATTTTAGACTTTTACACTGAAAATATTATTTTTTCACCTGCGAAATCGACTCACTCACTCACTCACTCACGCACTCACGTGTCGATTATGATCAGACGAATTAGAGTCAGTGCTGATTTGTATAAATTTAAGTAGAAGAAAAGTTTTATGAGGAAAAAAAAAATGAAAATACTATAGTGACTTTAAACAGCACACGTGATTGTCACTGTATCGTCCTACTGAGAGTTGTCATTTTATAATTAAACCGTGTTTAAAATCGCGTTGTATGTAAGAACCTCGTAATTTTTTGCTTAAATTTGTCGAATTGTCAATTTTTATATGAATCACCTAATCGTTATACAATAAACAATATCGCTTAATCTAGTTTGTTCGATTCTAATAATCAGAAATAAAAAAGTAAAATAAAAACGTGAAAAAACGTAAAAACCATATGATAATCCCATGATCAATTTTAAACATAATAAATTGGTTCGAAATCAGTTTTCGTTAATCGTATAAAAACAAACCAAATTTCCCCCGCGGAGTTCAACTAAGATAACCGAACCGGAGCTCCAGTATACATCGTGCAGCGCGCGCGCGCGCGCGCTCGGTGCCACCGTCCTCGTGGAACAACAGGTGAGAGAACGTGGCGCAGTCGTATGTAGACGCGCGGCGTAAGCGTACGAACTGACTGACTGACTGACAGAAGATTGACCAAAGCCTGTAGCTAAGGTTTTAAGGTTCGCAAAGACGAGTACTGCATCACATTGAAATGGGTAGCCGACAGACAGAAGTTTATTAGACTCGAAATTGATGTTTCAATAATAAATTCTAAGGCTTAGAATCTAAGCCATATGTATATTAGGATAATATCAGGCTCTCTAGTTTATTCGGTGCGTTTCTTGCTCTTTTGACATTATGATACCTCCGTATTGTAATAGAACTCTATAAGTATGTAAGTATAGCATATAGGCGCGTGCGTGAGTCTAGTTGCACGCAACTGTCAAGTTCGTATAGTATAGTATAGTATAGTATGAGAGGATATATTATGCGTATAGAGAGTGCATACATATATATGTAGATGCATATGTGAGTATATAACGACGATTATTTATAGGATACAGAGCTGTGACAGCTGTATAGTGATTTAACTAAAGCTTACAGATTTGGGGCAATATGTGTAGTAGGTAGATATGTGTAGCTGTACTGTATACACAGTACTGCGTGCCCCTTGTAGATGGACTCTACACTCTCTGTATACACATGTATACCTACTTTGTGGATATATTTCTTGATATACGCGTCGCTCTGGTTCAATGCTCGTTCCTTAGCCACACAAATACAACCACATCGCCACCTACGTGGTGTGGTGTCCGTTCGTAAAGATCAAGAAAGAGAAAGAGAGAGAGAGAGAGAGAGAGAGAGAGAGAGGGGGGGGGGGGGGGTGAATAGTATAGGGGTATAGATATATATGTGTGAAAACGTGCATTTACCCGCTACGCACGTCGTTCTATTATATAGATATATATTATATTTATATGTTGTATATTTATAGGTAATTAGGGATTTCATATTATCCACTATATACTTATACCGATACCCTATACCTACCTACCGATTTACTTACATGGATATTCATATTAATTAATATCCACACTCCATGCAATATTTAGCCACATGCATGTACAGGGCGATTCACACCTGCAGCTCGAACAAAAATGAATAAAGTTCGTTGTCAAAAATTTCGAGGGACCGGTCAAATTTCGATGAGGAAGCTGCAGGTGAATTATTCTCCGCGAGGTGCGAGTGCACGATGGTATAATTATGTGACATTGTCTCTTGAGATTTTTCCCACACTTCGAACAATTATTTATTACAAGATATGGGAATAATGAAGTAGTAAATTTGATTTGAAGGAGGGAAAAAATAAGAAGAAAAAAGAACTAGTCATACATTTTTTTTTCCAACTTCGATATAGAAATAGTAATACGCGGATTATGGAATTCACACCGCGTACGTAGGCATATTATATACTATAATAATTATTATAAATCTGTGTTGGTTATTGCTTATTATGTATACCTCGAAACGTGGTTAAGTACTGGCAACCGCATTAAACAGCTCAAAGTCTCGCTTTACAAGTAGTTAACGATGTGTAGCTGCTGGAGTTCAACATCAAGCAGCAGTATAAGCATATAGTATGTAGTCGCAAGGCAATAGTATCGCTCGAGCGCGTTACCTATATAAACTTTAAAAAATTGTGATTGAGTAAGTGCCTCTTAGCTTGATTCAGTAGAGAGAAATTGCACCGTCAAGCGCTCTTACACACCTGGTTCTAGTTGCTTGAACAATTTATCGCACTTGTCGGTGTGTCTATGTAGATACTTATGTATTTACAAATCGGGTATGTAGGTGCAGTAGGGGTATATATAGGTGCGTGTCGGTTACTCTGTATTCCTCTCAAGTTTATTGTCAGATAATTCCAGAAAGACTCCAAAAAGAAAAAAAATTCGCTTGAATATAATTGATTAGTTTCTTGGTTTTTTTCAATAAAAGGTTCAATCTTTTTTTTTCATTTTATTTTATCGTTTTCCATGTGCATCGAATCGAATACTGGATAAGGTGCGAAATGAATCGAATTTTCTGTCGATTAAAAGAGAAGATATAAAATAATAAGGGATGTACCTATCGTATATATATGTTAGCTGCAGCAAAGAATGAATGAGTTTGTAATGAAAAAAAGAAAAGGAAGAAAAAAAAATTTATTCCAGTGTGATAGGTAATAGGTATAGCCGCAGTATTTAATGAGACAATTATATGGAAAACTTTTCTAATTAAAGTCACATAAAAAGATCCATTATTATATTACGAAATGAACCGTACCTAAGTACGTATATGTTATGTATGTAGAAAAAAAGAATGCTTATCCGGTAGAGTTGATATACGTACCCATAGAGGTGTCGTCTAGAGTCTAGACTCCAGACTCTATATATACACTCTAGACTAAAGAATTGAATAAATTTCAAATTTATCTATGTTATTGTTTGGTCAAATTTTATATTAGTAACCATACTATAGCTAGCTGAAAACTTATAATTAACACATCGATCGTTTAGAGATTATTATTATTCTATCAACGGAAACGGCAGAATAAAACATATTCTTTTTTTCTTCTTCTTGTCATTTAAGTAGGTACATGCAATTACAACAATTCGCAAAGTAAAGTTCAAAGAACGAAATGCATGATGATAACGAAAACGTAATATAAGAAACAAAAACGAAAAAATAAAGAAAAAATTATTCACTCGAATTTGAATTCTGTTAATAGTATGTGCAGCCGAATTTAAACCGCGGAATATTCTCGCTGTATGGGTATAATCGCGAGTTTATATTTCTTTTCATTTTTTATTAATAATTTTATTTTATTTTTTCATTATTCTGATTGGTTGTCATATAGTATATCGGTTGTATGTGGCTTTTTATTATGCAATGGGCACCTTGTTAAGCCTCTTATTGCTCAAGTCTTGCGAGTCTATATCTCTCAAGTCTTCAGTTTTTCAATTGTATATATACACGAATGGCCTTGAGCTACCCGGACAACTCTAAGCGTATCTCTTCTACCAATATATTATACGTAACATATTTATATATTTATATATATATATATATATATATATATATATATATATATATATATATATCTATATATGTATATATTTATATACGTATACGTACGTATCCTCTGTGCATAGACAACGTAAACCTTCCGCGCCGTTTGGTCATCAGAACGTATTCCAATGTCGACTCTGGGAAGCGCGTATATCATAGGTAGGTACATACCTATGTACATGCTGCGAGATATTACGACTTTGTTCATCATAAATACACATTGCATAGACAAAGTACCAATACCTTACCGTTGGCATGTCAAAAAAAAAAAAAGTGGTTCCCCATATAATTAGGTTTTTTTTATTCTTCATTTTCATCCATCAATATCATAATTTATGCTATGTATGAACAGTTTGAGTCCGTCAAATATGTACGTACAGAATCACAGTGAAGAATTTCAGCGGGTCGCTTATCTTTTCTTTAATTACGAAAAATGGTTTTAAAATAACGACAATAAAAAATTGAAATCCAAAAAGGAATGAAAAAGGAGAAAAAAAAAAGGAATAATTATTATATTTAACAAATGTAATATATTTTCCTCACATTCGTCGTGTGCAGTGTCTGTTAAAACGATTAAATGACGGCAATACTATACCGGCGATGTAAATTCATTTTTATTTATATACGTATATATAAGTATGTGATATATAAAATGTAACTACAACTTGTCAGATATATTTAAGTGACGTCACTTGTTACAGAGATTAAGCCTGTATATCATTAATTACGGTATAGACGCGTACGCGTGTCAAATGATATTTGAAATGAACTTCCGACGAATCTTCTCAAAGGTTCCTATTATTCCTTTTATTTTATTTTATTTTATTTTCTTATATTTTTTTTTTTTACCTAGACTATAAAATAATGTAGTTACGCAAAATCCCAAATTCCCCTCTTCGTCTTATTATAACGTTATAGCCGCGACAATCAAAGCACTATACGTAATATATAAATATATACATAAAATAGTATATATACTTTTATATGAAAGATGAAAGGGGAGGTATATCAATGGAAGATACTTGAATGAGACTCCGGGCATTACAAAAGTCGTTATCAGCGTCACATATACCGTATGGTCGCTTGTTAATATACAGTAGCTTATAGCTATATCGCGTTTATATATACTACTGTACATACCATGCAGCCGTATCGCTTACGCGTTACCTATCCCATCAACCTAGAGAATAGAATTGGAGGTATAAAACATTGATTGAAAGAAATGAAGATAAAGATTATACTATATAGGTTCAGGGTTTAATATACTAAGATTAACATACATATACCTATTATTCTCGCGGACCTATTTTAGTGAATAATATTACTGTCAGCTCTGCGCCGATGCGATACGATGCGATGCGATGCGCATCGGCTTGGTGTAACGCGATCTTATGTCGTGTGTCGTGTGTCGTAAGAATATTGTCAGTATATTACCTACATATACATTCGTAGATATCATATTAGTATATATATATATATATATGAATTATTCTTTATGTGATTAATTCATCGTTTCTTCCCTTATAACATATAAATGTATCTATACATATGTGTATACCTGTATACGCGTATAGCGAAGTTTATAGAATGGATTTAAGAGTATAGAATTACGAGTCGTATCTCTCGCGTGTGTGGATATGCATATGATGCGAGTGAACGAGGTAGCGAGTGCAAAGCCTGGTTCTCTTCAGTTAGACAAAAGTAAAGATCTTAGCTTCTGCAGTGAGTCACGGATCTTACCACTGACAAACTAACTTCCGATTAAATCCTCGCCGAGCTACTCGCGTTACGCGAAGCCAAGAATTGACCTCGCCTCTATATGTAGGTTTTAGCTGTATATATATACGTGTAGATGTACATATAGGTGTGTAATTTATAGTTTAGAAAATTCTATGTGTAATTGAGCTGTTGAAAACTGTATACGGTATAACTACTATGAATCGAAGCGGTCTTATGAGTCCAGTTTTTTTTTTTTTTTTTTATTTTTTTTTTTATTTCCTTTTTTTTCCCTTTACTATATATATGTTTTAGACAGTTTATCGTTTCAGGAAAAAATTACACATATTTAACGACCGTTAATTAGCGCAATTAAAGATTTATGCAGTAGATATATTATATATACGATGTAATTAGAGATCGATTATTTATTAATAGAAATTTATCACTGGCTGTAGTGGCAATTGTTCATTTTATTTTGGTATAATTATTATATACCTATACGATGTACACGAATTAATTATTAATGTGGTATTGTTAATTTTGTATAAAATATATTTCAATATATGAGATTTGTTTTCAATTTACCAAAAGAAGCTTTCTTTTTTCGTCTCGATGCGTTAAAAGTATGAAATATTATACGACAATCAATTATTACCAAATAATTCGCGAAAATTTTACAAACTTAAGAAATTTATTACTGCTTTACGTATGTATACCTAGATACGTGTAGATAACGTGTTTCAAAGAAAGAAAAATCGACAGGAGACGTGAACGCCCTTTAATCCTCCCACTATGACTTGAAATAATTCTTGACTAGTTTGATTCGTTGTTAGAGGTAGTTATACATGCACGTGCGATTTTTTTTTTTTTTTTTTTAATTTTTTTTTGCGATCGATCTGCAGCGTTTATATTCATGTATATACACATAAATACATATATGTATGTATAATAACCGATTTATACGAGCCTTGAAATAACATCGAAGATTGAAATTGCTTCTGGATTGATTGTCAATATTTTTTTATTTAATCAATTCAACCGGTGTCATTCAACTTTTCCATACAGACGAATGGATTTATATACGTTCAATTGATATAATATCTGCATATACTACATATATGACAGTATGTACTTTAGTATTTGAATTTCCAAATATTTTTTCCTCAATTTTCCAACAAATATTACTATCCCAAAAAACGGAAAAAATCAAACTACATTATATAAATAAATAAATAAATAAATAAATAAATGAATAAATAATTCCAGTCATGAATTAAAACTCTTATCATAATTTACATAAAAGTGACGGAAGAGTTTTAATCTCTTGTATAGACGCGGGTATAATGTACATGTATACTATATAAATGTATCATATATTATATGAATGAAGCTCGTGTCAAGCGCGGAGTTGTCGAAATTCTAAATGAAACACCGAATTACGCAGAGGCATTTCCTGTGTACCAATATATAGGATAATAATAGGAATCTGTGGTTCACGGTGACTAAACTGACTCATTTCTTTTTTTCTCTTTTTTTTTTTTCTCCCCTTATATACCGTTTAAAACGAGTCAGCTACAACCGCAATGACACGCTAGTCAAATAACAGAACAATTTGTCACTTTTTTTTTCTTATTTCTATGAATCATAGATATAATTTCACGGAATACTAATGGCATATATATATATATATGTATAAATATAAGGTTTGACCGCATGTCATTACGTGGTCGCATTATATGCGCTAGAAATAATAAAAAAAAAAAAATGTAACAAAATAGGAAAACGCATGGAACTAATATTCATGTGAGAAAAAAAAGAAAGAAACCGCAATTAATATACGTATATTATATACTTATAATAATTCATATATACGCGGCGATGAAAGGCTGAAAAGAGAACTTCGACATCTGCAGCCTGTTCTGATATCATCGTTCTGTTATTGTCACTTCCGGCTTGTATTTCCACGTACGTCTAGACGCGTGAAGACAGAATTCAATGTATTGTATGCAATCGTCATTAATTATCACGAAAATTGGGGCATTCGAAGAATGTGTATAATATATAGTATAGCTATATGTATAACCATATACGGGGACTTAGAGGGAAATGTAAAGATAATTAATAACGAATGATGTGTGAAGGGAAAATACGAAAACCAATTAATGAATAGTCGTATGAATAGTTGCGGATAAGCTGAGAATTAAAATAAATAAAACCGGAAGTAAGCAAAAGCCGAGCCTATGGGTGCGGAAGAAACAAAAATAACATATGGAAAGATTTCGCGAACTATATGGGTATCTATATGACGACGAAGTCGAAACGATAATGTGTAGTTATATACCTATGCATATTATACCAGGAATAAGTAGAGAGAGATGAGAGAGAGAGAGAGAGATCTGTTTACTTCTGGGTAAAATCAATTCCCGCAAGTGTGAATATATTTTCAGTATTAAGTTGGACATTATATCGAAGTGAAACCAGTCGTGAGGAACAGAGAGAGAGAGAGAGAGAGAGAGAGAGAGTGAGAGTGAGTGAGAAGAAGGAACATACGGAAGGAAAAAAAAATCAGCTAATTTCTTTGTCATATAAATTAGCAATTATATCACAGAGCCCGACTAATTGCTTAATTAGTTGAAATTTAAAACTTCTCTGATTATTCTATACGCACGGGATTAAAGAAAACCGATTGAATGTTAAACGTATAGGTGGTATTATTCAACCGATTATATCAGGCTCATCCTTTTCTTAATCTTCATCCTCTTATCTATACCTACTAATACGCTTCTTCTCGCAAAATATGTGTAAAAAAAAAACAAAAAAAAAAAGGAAACTCCCGCGATGAATACATATGCATATATAATTATATATATATATGTGTATATCATTAATTAGGTATGTCAAATCGCGGGAGTATTCGAAGTTAAAAATCTCCAAACGCGTGACGACGTCGCGTTTACATTAGCAGTGCGTAAGTGCTTTGTAAAGTTGACCCGTCGACGATCCCTTCTCTCTTTCTTCCTCTCTCTCTCTCTCTTTTTCGAAGGATGCTGTGTTTTATCCACGTAGGTATAGACATGTACGTATACGTACACGTATTATAGTCGTATAATACGTATGTACATACGTATAGTGAAGTAGTAGCAAGAACAGCGAAGGTTGGCCCGTTCCGCGCTTGGTCTTCTCGGAATGCCTGCTCTTCTGTTGTTGGTTGGACCGCTAAGATTTAGCTTAAACAATCTCTTCTCTTCTCTTCTCTTCTCTTTTCCTCGTTCTTAGCTATTTCTATCTCTCTCTTTATCCCCGTCTCTTTCTCTCCCTCTCTTTCTCCTCGAATATAATCATTCACGACTCTTAATATCCTACCGTATAGGTAAGGTGGGTAGGTATAATAATTTCACAGCAAGCGATATATACCCACCCATACCTAACAACGAACGAACGAACGAACGAACGAACGAACCAACCATCGTTCTGCTGCAACTTTGACCCGAGATGAAATTCAATCCCCGCAAAGTATTCTCATCTCGTAATATTCGCGTAATTGCTATACTGCTCCGAAGGTATATAGTAGAGAGGATACGATGATCATACCTATCTCAGGTCTTACCGTATACCCTTAATCTCTTACACGTGCATGCGGCAAGCATCAATTCGCGTAACCGTTGTACTGAGCCTTCACACAAGTGCATATAAACCTTCATAATTTTTTTTTTTTTTACACACAACTACTTTAGGCATATTCATATATATTTATATGTATGTGTGTGCATCTTTCTGTATATGATATGGCTGTGCCAAATCTCGACAACTTTCAGGCAAACGGACGTCTCCGTCTCCAGACACCTGTCCAACAGATTTTGTACAGGAAGGATTTTGACCTTGAGATTTTATCCCAGTGTCTCGAAACTTTTTTTTTTTTTTTCTTTTTTCTTTTTTCTTTTTTCTTTTTCTTCTTCTTTCTTTTTATTTCATCTTTCTTTACAGAGCCAAAATTGCATAACCGTTGAATTTATCTCCTCAACGAAGAGTCGATGGATAATATATAGAATATAGGTTTTACGCTATATTAAAGATTCATTTTAGTTTTTTTGTCTTTTGTTTCTTTTTTTTTCTGCTCAGGTTAATAAGCCAGCTGGCTTAGATACGCGATATTACCACATTCTCATGTAGATTTAACTATACATATACTATAATAACATATATAAATGTAGATGAGGTTTCCTACTGTGAATTAGCCCGTAACCCAAGTCTCTGGATTAATTAAGAAACTTGACCTCTCCATTGAGCGTAATGTAATTACGGTATATATATATATATATATACTATCGGAATATATAAAGATAACTTCATTATACGCCGATGAACTGTGCTGCTGCTGCTGCACTGCTATACTGCTACTGCGTTGCTGCAGTGACATAGTGAAGATTTTGTGTACCAGCTCTATTGATAATAATAATAATTATTATATGTATATCTCTTGTACATTTAATGGCAAACTTGGTGAGTGGTTCTTAAGGAATTCTCGTTAAATTCCCACACACATATATATTTATATATTTATATATATATATATAATATACAAGTTTAGGCAGCGCTTAATTTTGAACCGGATATCTATTAACACGTTGTTTTTTTTTTTTTTTTTTTTTCTTTTCTTGTAAAACGTATCAAAAGTATAGATTATTCTATAAACCTGAATATTATGGAGGCGAAAGACCGTGACGAAAGTATAATAATGTGTATACATATATGTATATACTCATATGATATCGTATAATAATTTCTTAATCGATATATATAGGTATTTTATACTATACATAAAATCAAACTAAATATAATATATCTTATTATATATAGATATAGTTGGAACGGTTTAAAAGCGAAAAATAAGAAGAAAGAAAAAAGTCAAGTTAGGCTAATCGTGACCTTTAAATGGTGTTTATAAAATTGAACAGTTTTCGCCCACTCGTTCGGTGAGAATTATCTATATATCGAACGCATATCGCGAATTCATTCCAAAATCACTTGCAGCTTTGATTCTTTACACATATATGAAATTTACATACGTATACATGTATACATATATACATACATGTACACCTATCTAGATAATATATGAATGATATATTTTCTCTTATAATATGTATATTAATTATTTTATACAGAATGATTAATGACACAGATAGATCAAACTATTCGAATTATTTAAACGCGATACATATATATTTTTTTTTTCTCTTTTTCTTTTTTTCTTCTCCTTCTTCTTTTTCTTTTTACGAGTCTACCGACTGTTACGATCCATTAGGATTAGGTAAAAGATCTCCTTCTCTCTAAACCCCTGGAAACTCTTCGTCTAACTCCTCTCATCTCTTAACTATCTCGTAGGATCTGAGGTGTGTTTATTTTTCTTGACAAAACACATTGCCTCGGTTTAAACTTCAATAGTTTGGACAGCCGAGAGCCACAAATATCTGCGCGAATGCGAGCCACCGCCACGGCCGCGGCCGTGCTCTGTGCTCATGCTACTATACTGCTCTAAGTCTACTATGCTTATGATGTTTCTACATACTGATGCTATGGATGCTGCCAGTAGCCGGTAACGACCTCCACCTCGGCACTTAATAATATATTAAAATTTGGCCTTGAATAGATTAAAATAAAGCTGATTATGGCCACGAACTAGCGTACCGCGATGTAATATACCTATATATATAATATATATATATCACAGTATAGAATATAGGTATATACAGGCTCCCTGCAGCGAGAGATCGCTAAGATTTTCGAAAAGAAATAAAAAAAGAAACGAAAACGATATCATTCACATTTTTCTATACCTACATAGCTCGTACTGCTTTTCTTCTTATTATATTTTTATTCAGGTTCTAATTGGCGCTTAATTTGCTATACTGAAGAGGATTGAATATTGAATGGGTGTAGAAGCCTGGAGAGGTATACCTACATCCGGATTCATAATTAATAGCGTTTTTGATCATTATTTATTTATTTATTTATTTATTTTTATTTGTTTGTTTGTTTGTTTGACAAAGTAATTAGCAAAGCAGATATTGCCGGATTATTTTCAGCGCTAATTAGTCTTCATACAATTCAAGTTATTGAAGAGGAATATCAAATCATGTTTGAAACTTACTTTTACCTCGATTTCAATTTTTGAACAGTTTTTATAATATTTAATATTTATGTTCTTATTTTTTTCTTTTTCTTTTTCTTTTTCTCATTCTTATTTTACATCTTTATTATAATCCCGTACTCCGAAACAACCGGCAATTATTTATGTCTCGCGCAAAATCAAGTTCGGGTATATCCTGCAGTATTTTAGCGGATAATCGTTTCACCCAACTACTTATATATAATAACTTACGACGAAGAATTCAGGCGACGAAACAACCGACTCATTTCGCCACGGTGCATAGCGAATTATGATCATAAAAACCCCCTAATGAGTTGTAAAATCTGTTTCAGAGTGAAGGGTTAAACCGAAAAGGGCCCACCCAGCGGCAGCATGGAGTTGCTACCTCTGGCGTTGGTCTTGCTATCCAGCGTTCACCCATCTATCGCAGTTTCCGAAAGTATTAAAGGTGAGCTATGATCTTGTTATAGAAATTTGGGGGGGGGGGGGGGGGGGGGGGAAACTTAAAGATCATCGTCTTTTTTATATACGTTGTTGAATTGGGGTTGAAATTTCGAACGGTCGAAATTCTGAAAAGGAAATAATTGATATAGGATTTTGAATTTTTTTGTTTTATAAAAAGCACATCTAAAGCCGAATATATAATTTGACCACTTATTTGTTTCGATAAAATCGAAACAGCCTGAGTAATTCAACGCAGAATGAATATTTACACATGCTTAAATTTCAAGTTTCGGAGTTGTGGCCTTTTTTGGCCTCCGAGATCTTAAGCTTACGAAATTTTGAACCTCGGGTGTTCTACGTTTCAAAGTTTTTCGAATCGGCTATACTATAGACTTTCGGGGAAATAGGTCATACCCTTTGCAAAAACAATCAGCCGGTAATATTCGAATTCGGAATTTTTAATTTTCAATTTTCTACCCCGTTAAAATTGTGCTTAAATTGTGTTCAAATTGTGTGTTCCCAATAATATAACATATTGAATTGAAACACTCCCCCATTTCAGTTTTACTTTATCTTTATTCAATAAAGTTCAGAGTTTATACGAGAGTAGTTGATTTTTGCCTGATATTTTATTGGTTAATGAGCCATTATAGAGTAATAATCTTATTATAGGCGTTAATTTTTACCGCTTTATAGGTGTGTGTGTGTGTGTGTGTGTATTTCTGTTTAAAGTATTAGCAGCGCTTTTAGACTAAGAAAGGTTATCTTTAGGGTGCAGCTGCGGAGATCCTCGTAATAATATAATAACACCGATGGCTATTAAACTATGAATTTAAAAAATGAATGTGCGTATAATGCGAATACTGCAAGATTGAAAGATCTACGTGCGTTAAATATTTACGGATTCAAAGCACTGAAGGTTGTTTTTTCTTTTTTTGTTTTTTGATTTTTTTTTTTCATCATTTTCCACTTCTCGCTAAATCGTTTCTTAATCTGTTTCGTAATTTTTTCTACATTTGTAAAAACTGTTGCAGGAACCCGACAAACCTGCGAAGTTGAGGGCGAAGAAGTGACCGTCGACAAGATACCAAATTCAAAATGTTTTACCTGCATTTGCAAGGTAAGTTAATAATTCATAAATCAAGATAAAATCTTCAGGTAGTTATTGAATAAAAAAAAGATGAAAAAAATAATAAAAGATGAAAAAATGAGTTTCACTATTCCCCGATCGGTTATATTTTCTTCAATTGATAATAAATCGCCATGTAGGTATATACTATATGTATAATGTATATCATATCCCTATATAATTATATCGTTGACTAACAAGCTATAGCCGTATAAATTCCGTCGTAATAATAACTAGAATCGAGTGATCTGCATTTGTTTAAGAGGCTAGTTGACCTCAAAACTGACCTTAAAGGTTAAAAGCAAAAATGTCATCCGCCCACGTGGAAATCACCGCATTGCAAAGTATTGATTCAGCAAGCACTGGCTGAATACCTTCTCATAAAAGGCCATCAAAAGTTATTTGAACGTGCTCACTTATCCTATTCCTATACTATATATTATACCCACAGCTATAGTCTGCTATATACGATAATCGCCAGGACTCTTTACATTTAATAGCTTAGTATAACAATTATTGTTATACAGGTAGGTAAATGATTAATATCATATACCCAGGAGTCATTACGTGGAAGAATTTCGCGACTCCCGTACTGCGAACTGTTTTCGTTTATATAGTATTCGTGCATGCTTATATATAATATATATATATATATATATATACGCCCATGCGACTATCCTTTAGAATTTATATTACCTATACGCAAGAGTGTTAAGAAATTTCGTAGAATTAAACAGTTTTATTGTCAGCTCGTTATGAGTTATTGACTTGAGCGCTGATAGAAGAGATATTGAAATTAAAAAAAAAGAATAAGAAAAAAAAAAGATGAGAAAAACACTTCGATCAATATTACTTTGCATTTGGTTACACCGCAGGATCTAACACTTTGCGATTTATTGAGAAATCGTTTTTAAATAAAACTAACGAATACATATATTCGTTGCAAAAGTATGAACAGAAGTTGAAATGATGATAATAAAAGAATGAAAAACAATCTATTATTTTATCGGCAATCGTAAAGCTCCGGGTGTATAGATATATGGTAACGTATAATAATTGTGAGATAGATATTAGCAATGACCGATTAGCCTAGAACAGTTAAAGGTAATGTTGCATTGGAGTGCCGTCACAATAGAATGATAATAAGCATGAAATGGCTGAGTGGTTCTAGGAGTTGAGGTAACTGAATAGAATAATTTACATTCTAGCCGCAAGTTGATTCGAGGAATTCTGCTACATACAGCTGAGAGACTCGACTCAAAGAATCTCATAGGTATATAGAAATTGCCAACAAACGATTTGCACTCAGATTATTTAACCGTAATAATTAGATAATAATAGGAACATTAATAACGATGGTAATAATATCACGGAATAAACTTTGGCTGATAATATTTGCCGATTCAAATTTTCAATATGATGATGGGAATATCGCGGTGTCATCAAAATGACCGAAAGGAAAAGGAAAAGAATCGAGTCATCTGGTCAATTAGACTCGGGATGATTATCTCCAAATTATGATATTATAATGCAGTATGCATATAGTGTGTATGCGTGTTTTTAATTATACGATAATCAAGATCGTGACTCGTACATCCATAATAATATTCTGGTTAAATTTATACCCGTGGTGAAAAGTCGTTTATAGTCAGTATAAACTATAAATTGCGTGTCGAAGTAAATTTATCGACAGGAAAAACCTCTAGCTAATTTTACCTATAAGTCTAGCTCGTGGTAACCATCCTGCAAGGCTGCAATGATCAGAAAGTGAAACTTACGTACGAGGCCCGCGAGCATTCGACCCTGTTACGGTTGGGGAGATTTCTCGAAATTTTTGGTTCTTTGAAAAATGATGATCAACGGGTCGAATTACGCGTGGTGAATTGAAGCGAGTGGTGACTTTATTCTCTTATCTTAATGAGCAGTGAAACAATATTGAGTCGCGATGAACGTGCAAGCGTCAAGCAGCCACACGTTTCCGCAGATAAAGCGACGACACCACATCCTCCATATTATTGCTGCTATTACTGTTGGTGGTATACGGTTTGTCTACAATGTGCTTTGCATCCCTATTAAGATCAAGTTTACATCTATCTACGTAGGTATATTAATTATCGGGATCAAGCAAACAAACAGATTTTATAATGCACAATTTTCCTGTAACAATTTACGAATAATCGATCTACGGAAATTGGTATAACTTTAGGTACGTATACACACGTACGTTACGGGTCTTTGTTGCACAGAGTACCAGTTCCCACTCTAACCACATAACATATTAGATACTTTGACCCAGATAAAACTGACTTAATTATAGCATGAGTAGGTAGTCATGAAATGGGACTTTGTGATGAGTAGTACAACGGGGCAGAGAATATCCCGCGGAATGTGTCACCTAATGGATTTTTTTTTAATCGACACATACACGTGTGTAGATATATATATATATTGTTATATTATATTATATACATCTGCGTGTATATATATATATTCAGAACGAAAAAGCATTTCAGAGATCACGCCAAACGATTCTATACACGCATTAAATTAAAGATGAACCAGATACCGAGGATATATATTCCGTGACTCAATTAGTCACCATATAGTATAGAGTTTCGAGTCTAGGGGTTGATATTATGCTATACATATACGACATAATGTATCATTCTATTAAAAGAATTCTATCTCATCGTCGACGAGGTTTTAATATATTTTACAACGCGTCAATTTGTCAACGTGGAAAAACCTATATGTATGAACTTTTTTTTTTTTTTAATTTTTTTTATCAACTTCGAAGAATTTTTTTACGGAAATATTCAAAAGCGATTTATTATGGGATAAAATTGGGCAACTCAAGATAAAACCTGGACAGCTGAAGACTCCCAAAGTCTGGACCCCCCATCCCCTCCCCGCGAGCCGAAAAATCCGAAAATTTCGGTCTATTTTTCTGAATGTCAAGATAAAAAATAATTCATTCTAATCGAGACACTCTGGAACGTAAATCCATTTGATATACTTCTATCGATAACTTTAATGTCATAAATGATTGATAATATTTCGAAACTTTTTTTTCAAAAAGTACATCTCAAGACGAATAATTTGACCACTCACTGGTTTCGATACGATCGATACAGCCCGAGTGATTAAACACTGAGTGCGAATACATGCGCGAGTTTCAAGTTTCAGAGATTTGGCCTTTCGGATTTTTAGCTTTCGAAATTTTTAACCTCCGGTCTTCTTCGTTTCAAAGTTTCTGAAATCGACCATCTAGACTTTCGGGGAAATGCCCTTTCCCAAGAAATTGTGAGTCGGTACTCATAATATTTCTTGAAAACTGGTAAATAAAATGATATTTGTCAATCCTGTGAAAAGTCGTCGACATACGACGACACGCATATAGTATACCGTGACAATCAGGTGAAACCGAATGGTCCGATTCCCCGGCCGGCGGATATTACGTATTTTTATGGGGTTAGCCACTCGTTGCGCTGAAAAATGTCTAAGGTGATTTGGCCGCGAGGTCGATGCAACAAAACACCCTGAGGATTTTCAGTGCAACGAGTGGCTATCCCCATAAAAATACGAATCATCCGCCGGGTGGAGGATCGGTCCATTCGGTTTCACCTGATTATCACGGTATATAAATGCCAGTATATTATATTATATATATAACAAACCTCTGCACGTATATATCTATACGTTTCACATATGTGTATATGTGTATATTATATATGTTACCGAGCGGCCATTAGTCACATTAATCTTTTTCTACTCCTCTGTTTTTTAGAATGGTTTCGTAGAATGCCCCCAGCCAGAATGCCCGAGTGTTGAGGGCTGCTACATGCTACTGGAGGCACGAGATGACGACTGCTGTCGCCGTTGTACAGGTAAATATTCCTTACGAGCACACAGCTACGTTCGACATTCCTCGGACTGCTGCGGCTGCTGCTGGCTGCTGCTGTTGCTGTTGCTGCTCGACTGCAAGACTGCAGCAGTAACAGCACCACCAGTAACAGCACACCTGCTTTCATCTCGTCGTACTCAACCAGGTGTACAACGACCGCGTACTGAATGGCGAGATAAATTAACCATTGTTTTCCCGTCCGCCTATACATATACCTATCGATGTTTCACGTTCATTCTGCGTTTACTTATTTCCTTTTCATTTTTCTTTTCTTTTCTTTTCTTTCCCTTTGTTTCACAAAAATGTGCGTAATTGTAATTACAGGTGAATTAAAATTAGAAGAAAAAAAAAAACAGTGAATGAATATGAAGATTTCTTTTTCACCCGGACGTAACATTCGCGACTATTGTATTTCGCGATGTATGAAATCATATGCAGATTTAGTATATCATAAACGATAGGATTATGTGATCAATTTCATTGCTTTTCATTGATGATCTCGTTCAATAGGGTGCACGCACAACGGGGTTCATCATTTGTCAGGAACCGAATGGAAGGACCCGAACGATCCCTGTACAATTTTGACATGCAGAGCCGGAGTAGTTACCGAATCAAAACTACGATGTCATACGCAGTGTGCTAAGCCCACACCTCCTGCACCCGGGCAATGTTGTCCGATATGTACGGGTCGGTACTACTTCGATTCCTCACTATACATCTACGATCAAACGATCTCTTCGCCGATATTTATGTCATATTTTTTTTCACATAATTTCATCATTATTTTTATCATCAAAATCAGGGTGTTACGTGAATGGTCAAAAAGTTCCAAGCGGAAGGGCTGTGACAACGATCGAAGACCCGTGTTTAACCTGTCGTTGCGAAATGAACCGGCTTAGTTGCGCCAAGAAAGCATGTCCAGTACTGCATTGTCCTCCATCCCGTATGGTCACAGAGCCAGGGAATTGTTGTCCGCAATGCAGAGGTGAGTTATAATTCATACATCCTTAATTATATGCATATACACTTTTTGTTATATGTATGATATAAATATGAAAAAAATAGGAGGAAATGATTATTTCCGCGTTTGCAGTTTCTTTTCTCTGTTCTTTGATTTAATTTTTCATTTTTCATTTTTCTGTGATAATAAAATTCACATGTGTGTATATATAGAATAAATATATATATATATACAGTATACAACATATCGAATCACTTCCGCATTGTATTCTGGTGTGAGTATAGAGGCATGAGTGTATACATCTACAATGTAGGTGTTCTCATTTAAATTCGAAACTGGTAACGTGTGTGCGAAACGAGACTTGGTTGTTGGAAACTGACGACATCGTTGGTAGATTGTTAATCGACAATTTGCCAGAAGAAAAGTGAGGATAATTAAGTTTTGGTCATGGGTCGTGTAGATTATTAAACGTTTGTATTAAACCGTTTATTATACGTTTATTATACGGCTATATACTACCGTGTGTATATGTGCAAGCGTTTTTTCTTCTTCTTTTTCTCATTTTTCTTTCTCGTTTTATTACTTCGATCGTAAACCAGCCTGAGCTGCTGTTCGATCGATAGTTATACCAATACTTTATATGATATTGTTTATTACAATATACACAAGGATCGAGTATAGCGCAGAGTGGAGATAACTTATTGTTTAATTCCACGATGGAAATTTCCATCAAAACACACATCGATATAATATATATATTGCAAACTGTTGCAGTAATATCAATCACGTCGTTAATAAACCGAGAAGGTGATATAATATGTATGTAATGTATAGAGATATCTATATACCGATTAAATTTGCAACGCGAATACCCTACTTCATGTTATATTTTTCAACGTGCGCCAAAATTGACACGCGGTAATTTAATTAAATAACAAATCACGTAGAGCCTAGGCACGTGCGCGTGCCAACTGCTCGTATCGTACCGTAACGTCTTTAGGTGCGTGAAGGATATGTATTCGCGATTTAACTATAACCGTATAACAAATTAATTTACCCATATTCAAATAGAATATAGCATCATATTAATTCATTTCTTTAAACCTACTCGAGAATTATACACATTATTTTTCCTCATCTTTAATTTTCTTAAAGTTTCAACACGTTTTCTTAAAGAAAAATAAATTCAACGCTATATCATATAATATGCACGCAGAATGATAATATGAAAGGAAATAATAAAAAATAATTAATTACCTGTAATTTATTATATTCTTGATCAATTAATTGATACATTGATTTATTCTTCACTCTTTTTCATTTTTTATTTTTTATTTTTTGTTTTTTTCGTCGTTTTTTCGTTTTAATATAGTGTGGATGTTGAATATGTCGATTATTACTACACCAGCTCGATATACCTATACTATATACGTAACATGCTGCGGTATTATGGCTGACCGCTCGGTTTAATTGAGTGATTTATCTCTTTAAACTGATCAAAGTATTTAGCGGCATAAGTGTCAAGATTTGACAACCTCAGTGTATTGCTCTAATTAACGAGTTAACTATATTATTGCAAGGGGAATACAGACCCTACTTGTTTCATTGTTAATGTGCGTCTCTTCGTGATAACCTACTTCCTTATGAGCACGCAACTCATAATACCGAAAGCAGAAAGAACCCTCGTTTATTTTTCATCTCAAAAAATAAAGAAGGAAAGAAAGAAGGAAAAAAAAAGATAAATATAATCGAGGGAATAAAAAATTGAATTAAATTGATTAACCTTTATATAAAAATCGAAATTTGAAAGCGTGAGTATCGAAAGATTTTTCAATTTTATTATAGCGCATTTTCAATTTCCTGAATCAACAAAAATAACCAAATAATCATATAGTTGAAAATTTTTAGTATTTCAGTTAAAAATAACGCTGAATGTTAAAAAAATATATATATGTATAGCTTCGTGTAGCGATCACGAATAGTTGATCGATCTTTCAAACACCCACACAAAAATGTTCGTCGTTCGTTTCATTATTTCATTATTATTATTATTATTATTATTATTATTATTTTTTTTCCAATTTTTTTTCTTTTTTCTTGACATTATTTATTATACACGATACAGTGATAAAAATCTCGATTATGATACCCAATTAAATCGATAAATGAATAATATTTGTCCTGACGTGCATATCGATAACCTTTAACAAAGCTTTATAGCTGAACTGCGGTTACCTCGGTGTATAGCTAAAGCGATCGCGGTATAAGCATAGTGGGCGAGTTAGCACCAAAGATAACTCTTTAAACTTGCCCGAATGGTTCATGGCACCGAATACAACAGCCCTACCCGCGTCGACAAAGTCTTGCGGCTAGGTGTTAACTGGCTCACTGCCAACCACACGCTAAGTCTAATAAAAACATTTCTTAAACCACTACTACCCGATCCCTAACAATTCCTATTCAAACTAACACCCCGCGAGCGTTAACATTAAACGTTAACATTACGCGGTAGGTAATATACGTACAGTACCTATGCATGTACGTACAACAAGTTTCGCGTTCTGTGCCTATTTCAGAGAAAATTTCAATAATGTTCTCTGATCTTCTTCAATCTTCGATCTATTTTTCTTCACGAAGCTGCATATATCATGATTTTTCACGATTTTCAATATGTTGCATATACGCTGTTAACAGGTCACGGGAGATTTCTATTGCCTCCAAAAGGCGGCTGTATATTAGGGAAAGACATTTACCCTACGGAACGTCACTTCAATCTTGACCAATGCACTCGATGCCTGTGTACAAACGGGACGATTATTTGCTCTAAGGACACTTGCCCGGTGTTAGAATGCCCCCGAGAATGGCAAATCACTCATCCAGGACGTTGCTGTCCTCAATGTCCAGAGATTGCGGAAGTACAATCTTCCTGTACCTACGGCGGTCGATCTTACGGGGCGAGTATGAAGAGACAATTACATTAATCGCTATTCAGGGCTTATCTCTTCATTCTTTATTCACTTTCATTTCTCATATCAAATTACCTTCGACGCTGGTTTAACGTGTCTATGATTTCTCCTAGGCAGGATGGCGAATCTTGGAAATTAGATCCGTGCAAATCTTGCGATTGCATGCAGGGAAAACCCCGCTGCGCAATGCACATGTGTCCACCGTTAACTATTCCATGCCCGCCAAATTCGAAGCTAGAACATCCACCTGATCAGTGTTGTCCACGATGTGTGGAGAGTGAGTAGTATAATGAACAACGATATTCCGATAGTTAGCGAATAACTTTCTTTCGTACACCTGACAATTTTTTTTCTTATTTATTTCTCATTATTATTTTTCTTTCTGTTTCCCTTTTCATCAGGTGACGGTGTTTGCACAGTATTTGGCGATCCGCATTACCGTACCTTCGACGGAAAGTTTTTCAGCTTTCAAGGAACCTGCAAATATCAGTTGGCAGCTGATTGCATTGGACACACGTTCAGCATTCGGGTAACGAACGACGGTAGATCAACGAGATCTTCTGCTTGGACAAAGACGATAGCTATCAAGGTATGTATGTTTAAAGTATTTTAACTCAATTTTCTACCCCAAAACTACTACCGAGTCTCATAAAACAAACCAGTCTCACCTTACCTACTGCTCAGGGTAGGTATACATCAATCTTTTGACCGCTCACTCTCTCTTTCTCGCTTTCTCCCCATCTCCCTCGCTCCACACACATACATACTGCTATATAGTATTTTATTCCAACCTTTGTGTTCGCGGAGCTTCATCCACCCACAGAGATACGATCAGTAGATCCAGATCTATATTTTTGGGTAACGGATGGTGTGGCAATAAAGTATCTTTTCCCAGCTTTGTCTTTTGTCATAAGAAATTCCTTAAGTTTCTCTTCTAGTTTTTTGTTTTTGTTCATTTTCATTTTTTTTTTTTTATTTTTCGTATTTGTTTTTTATCTCTTCTCTAAGAGATTCCGATAAGACAATAGAATAATAACAGATTAACATTTTTTCCGTCAGGTTGCTGACATGAAAATAAATTTGGGACAAAAAATGCGTATCAAAGTAAACGGTGAAAAAATCAGCATACCACACAGAGTGCCGAACAAATTGGAGGTGAATAGAACCGCCGATGGTGTATTGGTGGCTACTCATATCGGTATTAAAGTTCTCTGGGATGGTATAAGCTTCCTCGAAGTATCGGCACCGACTTCGTACAGAAACCGTCTCTGCGGTCTTTGTGGAAATTTCAATCACCAGCCTAAAGACGATTTTACTACCAGAAGGGGTAAACTTTTGCAAGATCCAAACCAATTTGGAAAGTCTTGGATGGTTGGTGCGAAAAAATTGTGCGCAAGATCGAGACAGGAAGTGCATCATACAAACGGGGAGAGAAAATGCAGACGCAGAAAGGATCACAGGTATACATACGTAATAAAATTAGCCAATTATTTATATAAATTCATCAATTTCGCTCTAATTTTTCTTCATTATAATTATTATTGTTATTTTTGCTTCTTTACTCTCGTTGCAGATTTTGCAGCCGTTTAAGATCCGAGGTCTTCGACCCTTGTCATAAAAAAGTGAATCCCACAATGTACTACAAGTCATGTTTGACGGATATGTGCGAATGTCCAATGGGAAGATGTTACTGTGAATCGTTCACGGCTTATGCCCACGAGTGTCAAAGACTGGGAGTACAATTAGACCATTGGCGAGGACCCGTAAGATGTCCAAGCGTCTGGACATCGGGTGGTCTTAATTCTGTTGGTAGAGATAGTTCGACGAGAAATTTTCACCGTTCGGGAAGGCAACCGCACCTACAGCCTATGCTTCACTAATATATTATTATTATTATTATATTATTCGAGGCACGACAGGCTAGTGCTT
Source organism: Tenthredo livida (assembly GCA_963992785.1). Lineage (NCBI taxonomy): Eukaryota > Metazoa > Arthropoda > Insecta > Hymenoptera > Tenthredinidae > Tenthredo > Tenthredo livida. Next base: position 12,865,222 of record OZ023073.1, read on the forward strand.
CGCGACAATTTACTAGTCACTGCTTCATGTCAATACGCGTAACTGGTAAGCAATCATTTATTTTATCATATTTTTTATTCTCGTTAAATTATTTTTTCAAAATTTTGTTATTTGAAGCTTTTCCTCATTTTCATTTTCATTTTCGTTTTCATTTTCGTTATTATTATTATTATTATGTACTTTGTTACAGAGTACCAACGCAGTATTTTGGCCGATTGAGCGGGCTCGCGGCGTTTACATCTCTACATCCCAGTGTATCTCAGCATATTATGTTATTTGATCATTAGGTAATTTTTAAGGATTTGTATTTAGATATACACATATAATAATATCTCCCTATACATACTATATAATATAAAGGGAATATTTTTTATGAAAAATATTTTATACAATATATCACGTATTTTTTAACACTGTCTATAATATTCTAACAATAATATTATTACCTATTATAATAACGCAGGCTGTACATAATCGGAGTATTACGTCCACTATTTGTTCGTTCTATAATTATTATTATTTTCTATCATTATTTTTTTTTTTCGCCCGAAAAATTGAAACAAAAAAAAAAACACAGAACAAGAATAGTATGCATACAAAGAATATCTGCTAATGTAAATTTTTCTATTTTTCTATTTCCCATAGTTTTTTCACTTTTCTTACCAGATGACGAGAAAAAAGAAAAAAAAAGAACCAACAAACTTAGATCAATCGATACTTAACGAATAATATATTATATATTATATAGTATATCAACGAACAAAATCAGGCACAATAAATTGTTATATTATAATATTATCATTATTTTCATAAAAGATTTATTAATTACGTTAAACGCATAATTCTCATGATATATTATGTACACTTATTATTATTTTTAATTTTTCTTTCTTGTCGATATTACGTGTAGTAGTTAGGTTATTAATGTATGTATAGCTTATTTTTTTCGATCAAACGAGCAAATATCAGTGAGAATATTAGAGAGATTGAGAGAGAGTGACATAGTAAAGTTTAAACAGATATTGATAACGAGATAGAGAATTTTTTTCTTCTTCTTTATTGACGAAAATGAAAATGAAAATCATGTATTATATTTCGTAAAGAATCGATTGTTTTAAAGTAAAAATATTATTTCAACCCGTCCACGTGGCCATTGAATTTTTATATAATACCTAAGATAATAATATTATACTTTGGAAAAAAAAAAAAAAAAAAAAAAAAAAACTTATATACTCTTGTTGCCATATAATAATGGACTACGTTGACTTTTGTTGGCCATTTGACTATTCGTCAGATTATAATCTATGATGACGTATTGTTTTTTAAAAATTTTTTTTCATTATTCATTCATTGAACTTTTCGTGATTTTACCTTGTCACAAAATCTCATCATATACATATATGTATACACACACATATATATATATTATATACCTATAGTGATATTAACGTGTTACAAAAAAAATATAACGTTTCAGAGATCTCCTGATAATTCATTAAAAATAATTAGTGATCGTACGGTCGTCTATATATTGTATTATAACTTGATATACTTGAATATGTTACATTAATCAAAAGTTTTTTATTTTTTTTTTCACCAATTTTTCTCACGTGATAATTCTTACGAATGATTTCAAGCTATATTTGAATACTGCATACTTAAGTACGAAGTTGATATTATAGAAATAACGAACAAATCTTTATATAATGCATCATTGAAAATAGTAAGAATTTTTTTTTTTTACCCCCACATTCGTTCATATATTGATATATCGTTCAAGAAATTTTTTTCACCATCATTTGATCTTCACGACATTATTACGAACAAAAAGTTAATCAATGACGTTGACTGATCACCGTAATAGCAAGACTACATTCTCCATTGTTTCGTCTTTTATTCATCATTATTAAATTGTATTTTGTTTGTATTTTGCTTTTTTACCTATTTTTTTTCTTAGAAAAAAAAAAAAAATAAAACAATCGTTGATACAGCTCAACCCTGACAATATTAATACGATTAATACTATTATTTTTATTTTTGATAAACGAATCATCGCGCATGAAAGAAACATTTTCACATTGTGTCGTAGTATTATTATCCATTCGTCATAACAAAAAAAATAATCAGGTAACTCACGGATTTAAAAAATATATATATAATATATTATAATATGTAAAATTCCAATATGTAAATGAAATTTTTTAAAACGACATGTTCCGGCATGCATGATTGATTATAGTTTAGTCAAACGCTATGTAGAGATGAATAGCTTTTAAATAATAATAATAATAATAATAATAATAATAACAATAATTTTATTACTGTTTGTCATAGCCAGAAGATTGTGTATTTTTATTTTCTTCATTCTTTCATAGAAGCGTACTATATTATATATTTAACAAAACTACCAAAACCATAGTTTTCTAGGTGTGAAACATGGAGTATATGAATATATTTTATACTATATAATATAGATATTAAATTATAGCAATATTATAATACTTGTCGAAACTGTATATGTAATCGAAATCAATATATAAGTCCGAATTGTATTAAGAAGAATTAAGTCGCTGATTAAGATTCCAGATTTATGTCAAAATAATTATATAATTGTCGTTATTAATTATAAAATTAATTAATTGATTAATTAATTAACTATTCTATGCTTGAGTGAAGCTATTATATTATATATTATTATTATTATTATTATTATTATTATTACTATTATAGTAAGTATAGAAGTTTTATAAAAGCTTTACTATGTGTATATATATACCTATATGCATTGATCGAACGACGACAAACGATCATATGCATGCATATATATATAGCGGTGATTTTGAATCGTTAATTTCGACGCGTGCTAAAATTAAATAAACGCTATGCTATTCGATTCGATGCGATGCGACGCGACGGTATTTATACGCACTCACATGTGTCTTTCCTAAAGTATGTATACGAATAATCAAATACATGTTGCTGTAATACAAATATTTTAGTCAAATATTAACATTCATCCCGTATTCTCCTATCTATATTAATCCTGTTACAACGTCATATACCTACACGGATAAAAGAAATCGAAATTTGAATTCACGATTCGCATAAAATGAATGGCGATATATAATACATCGATCCGCGGATTCGATTCATCAAAATTTTCTTCTAGGCCAAGACTCGTCTGAAGTCCAAAAAATTTGTCCAAAAATTCAACCAACAGTGGATAAAGAAAAACACACACATACTACACATTGTTGATAAAAACGTGATTTTCTTTCGCCGATTCTCAGGGGGGGCGGAAGGCACTAATCAGGAAATTAATTTTCATGTGACATTCTTCTTCTTCCCTATATTGGATATTGGCCTCTGATCAGAGACCAGGTACCACTTCGTGTGACATGTGATAAAAGAAGAAGATTTATACAACTAAATGAAAGGAAACCTTCGTTGATTTATTGATACGATATTAAATCGTAAGGAGAGCAGAGAAAAGGACAAAATAGAGGTAATACAGGAGAACTGGGATACCGACTGATTATTGATTACCCTCGTGGCACTTGAGAAATCTGGTTGTTTGTCGACAGGGGTAGTGATTTACCATACATTGGTCTTATCGGCTTTCGATAAATCCCATACTTCGGTAGAATTGCTTTTCATCAATCGACGAGTAAAAAGGTAGCTAATCGGTTATTGTAGAATTATTTGAAAACTATGAAACAATCGAGAAAAAGAAAGAAAGAAGAAAACGAAAATAGATTTGAAGAATAAATGATTCGTCAAAGATTGTGAACGTCGCTCTAAAAAAAAATAAGTGTGAAAATCAATGAACCTTTGAAAATTTTTGTGCATACGCTGATGGTACTTTTTGACCTGTTGAGGTTTAAAAATAAGAGAGAAAAAAAAAGCAGAAACTAACTCTGCACATTGATATAGAGACGACCTCGTCAGATGTAAAAATTAGGGTACATGGGAGGGGCCGTCCTTGTTCAGAACAAATTAGAAACAGGGGTCGTTCGCATTATACCTATATACCTACCTACTAGTGTACTACTATACACACATAGGTATACCTATGAAGAAGAGACATATAGAAACCGAGGGGCATCAAACAAGGGCTGGTAGAAAGAGGGAAAATTTTTTGGGCTTTTCTCTGCTCCCGTGGGTCTGCACCCCTACCTCGTAGTAGGAGCGACTGTCAACAGTCCTCGAGAGGCCCCTCTGCCCACGGGACTATACAAGGGTACATCTCTCTCTCTACCCAGGTATCTCTAATGCGTCTAATTGAGCAAAAAATTGAATATCCTACGACGACGACGATCACTACCTCGTGCGCTCTTTTTTCTTTCCTTTTCTTTTCTGTCCTTTCCTTTCCTTTCCTTTCTATTCCTTCGACCCCTCGTCAACATTAAATATACCTAGTAGCTACTCGGTATATCAATCGCTTCTATGCCTATTAACAGTTATTACCTGTGCACAAATACCCACCCTTCTAGGGTACATAATATGATCATGCATATTATTCACACACGTTAACTCGTGTGATTATTCTTCGGGAAAAAAATGTGCAAAAATTGAAACGAAGATTTCTTCAAGTTTTCGTACAGCTGATTGCTGAATTTTCTACGATTTTGGTATGCGTTTAGGTACATGAGTATAATAATCATAGATAGAGATATCTGATAATTTTTCGCGATGATTGATAGTGCGAGAGAGCTGGGGGTTGGGGGTTGGGGGTTGGGCTTGTAACGTGAATTAATTGGTTTTAAACGCAACGTGGAAGTATCACACCCCGAGTATTATACACAATCTGAAGAGTGTGTATAAATGTTTTTGATTGGATGACTACGCGCAAGAGAAGCGTTTTCTACGCGCTTGCGTTTGAAACTGTTGCTACTTCTGACGGGGGACTATACCTACGGCTATTGGTCGACGGTAAACGACAAGCTAGGGGTTGATATCCGGCTAAAACCACGCCCATTCCCATTCCCATTCCCATTCTCATCCCCATCCCTATTCCCATACCCCGCAGGAAAAGGCTCGACTCGTCAGACGATTATACACAACCCTGAAACGTTGTTGCGTTCTCCGCTACTGAAATCGACGCGTTGAAGTCACTTCATAACTTTCTCCGCCTAAGACATTAAATTTCCTTGTATTATCACGGTCAAGAATCTCAAAAAAAAAAAAAAAATTAAAAGAAAAAAAAAAAAACCAATTTTTCGATTCTACGCCTATCAAATCATATTAAATTTATAACAGATAGATGTAATATTTTTGTTGGGGGGGGGTCGAAATTGGATGATAAATTAAACTAATTCAGTAACTTAGCTGAAGCTACGTCGTAAATATTCAATAAGATGCAGTCATAAATATATATATATATATATATATACAGAAAAAATATAATACTATGCGGTCTGGCGATTATCACATATAATACAGAGACAGGAGCGGATGAACGCGGCGGAAGGATGGACAGAAATGACCACCGACCCCGTGCCGATGCTGACGACGTGCAGTGCTGGATTTGAAGGGTTGCAGATATATAGTCGTCGAGTGGTTTTCAGCTTTGACCGTTTCGTCCTGCACACTCGGCCCTGTGCAGGTTTTGTCCCTTCGCTCTCATGTACAATTGTGTGTGTGCGTGTATGTATACCATGCGTGTATAGGTGTATAACCCAGTCGTTTCTATATCTATCAAGTTTTTTTTTTCACCTCGAACCCTACTACATATAGATATATATAGTATTAAACGCCCGCTTGCTTTTTCCGCACCCCTTTACTACTGACATTACCCCGCGTCGCCCTCCCGCCTAAACCAAAACGAATTGGGCTCGCTCTCGCTCCCGGAAAGAGAAGAGAGAGGAAGAAGGAAGAGAAGATAAAAAACGAGAAGAAAAAAAATGAAAAAAAAAATGGGAAAAACGAATTTGAACATTATTTTTGCAGCCCTTTCAACGATTCAGCTGACCGGGCCACTCGGCAGCGGACCGTGTGGCCAGCAATGTGCTCCGTCAGCGAAATATTAAAATAAAAAAATTATATATTTCTCTCTGTCCGTCTGCATCCCTTCGCCCGACGTCGATGCTTTGGGACAGACATACAGAGAGAGATAGGGATACGGGGTAGGTAGGTGTATACGTGTAGATATGACCGGACGTCGTTTTCAGGGCAGCCATTTTCAGTTCAATTTGTTAAAAGCACGTCAAAAAGTCATACGATATTTCATCCCACCGCCGACGCCGGTGGCGGTGGCGGCGGCGGCGGCGGTGGCAACGGCTTGCTAAAATATTTGTAAAAAAAAAGACAAGAATTAAAAAATAAATAATAATGATAATACCCAACTCTTTTCCACGACGCCTTTTTTCCCCCCTCATCCCAATCCCTAAACCCACCACCCACGAAAATCGCCCTTTTTTTTACTGCCTTTTCCTTTTTTTCTCAGTATAGGTAAACGTTCGGTGTTTTCTCGACTAAATATCGACGACTATATTATAACGTCGAGAAACTATACCGCAAGGATGCTGGATAAATCATACATCTATAATCGCGTAGTTATGGGTATTAGGTATGTAGGTACGTATAAGAACCACCATATACATCAATACGCGATGAAAAAGTCTCTTTATATAATTTTTTTTCAGAACTCGTTATGCCTATTATATGTAATTATTCAGGAATTTCGCTCGCGATGTGTGTGCCCAAGGCATAGCTACATAATTTGGTTTTTTGAAAGCTACAAAAACCAGTATTTATATACCTACGCGTGATCTGAGGACCTCAGTAGCATGAATCAACGCTTTAACTCAACTCAATTACCGAACTTTAGAATTTATTACTATATTCATTTGTCAGAAAAATCACGAAATTATAGTCTTTTCTCGATACGATGATACACATGTATGTATAGTTCATAGTTGACTCGATAATACACAATCGAATTAAAAAAAATACTATTCATCCGATTCCTCAGATTCAACAAATTTTTATTTATCCGTTAATAATATAGACATACTTTATGTAAAGTATGAATGAAGAAAATAATTTCGAGTCTGTCGTATGATACGCGTGGAAATAAAAAATAAAAAAATTTAAAAAAAAGTATGAAGCAGACGAGGAAGTAGACGTATGGACTATTATGTCCCGAATGTGTGTATAGACATGAGTAACAACGGACCGATATGAAGCGTGGGAGATCGTTTAGCGTTGAAGTAAATAATATATATATATATATATATATATCTGCGTAAAGAAATCATTGAGATAATAAGATTTAAGATAATGTCCAGAGGCGATTCGAGATCGGTTATTCTTGCGACGTTTATACACTTATATAGGAGAGTTTTCGCCATTAAGCCCCGGAGTAAAAATAACCGAGTTTATTGTGCGGTTTTAGTTGAAGATAGAAAACCTCAGTTTGGTGCCTGAGCCATAAACCCATGGGAAAAAGCTTCTAGCTATCGAAAATAGCGCGGGAGGATCTTGTGCCGCAGCAAAGAGGAATAAGGGAAAGGGAAAGGGAAAGGGAATCAAAGAATTGAAGGAAGACTTCCTAGGGTAAAGAACATTGAGTTTTACATGTATGTGGGTATAAACGCGCGTGTGTGTTACCTCGTACCTATACAACCACGCTACGTACCTAAGTATACAAAAGTCGTTTTATAAACGGGACAACAATTCGAGCGAAACAAGTGCCTGACGTTTTGACATCATTCTGTAAGTGACATCACCTGTAACCCGCAGATCATGATCACTCGAATATCTTCAAGTACCCATTGGCGGTGGTCGTTCGCCAGAGAGCTATCTCGCTTTGTTGCGAGTTGAAAAGTTTTCAGATACCAATCTATACTTTGAATTGGCACCGGAGTCGGATACCCACCGACGAAAGTATAGTTGCCCGTTTCGAGATTCGAGATTCGAGATTTCAGTTTCGATATTCGATACTTGAGACTCGAGACTCGAGCTGGTATTCTAGGTCCACTCTTTGAAATTCAACTGCAGGATTCAAGATTCAAGATTCTAGATTATGAAGAGATTGTTGCAACTTCAATGGCCCATACACACCATCACCATCCAAAGTTTTTATAAATTTTTTCCCTCTTTTCATTCCCTTTTTTATACCTTTTTTCAAGGCTTTTACTACTGCACCATCAGTTTGGCTTTACCTTTTATTTGAACCAGTGGCATAATCCGTTGTTGTAGGATCACCTAATCCACAGTGTCAGCAAACATCGTAATTCGATATCATATATCCAGATATATCTACACATTTTCTATTCTCCGCATATATATACAAAAGATCACGGAGATAAACGCAACCTAGTATCCGCAAGTGAATTTTCTCAAATTTTCAGTAAATTTACACGATTTTACACGATTAGATTTCGCGGACTATATACACTCATACGAAGGTGTGTATAGATAAAAGATTCGGCAATCTTTAATAATCATGCAATTTGAAGTTCAGCGGGTATGTGATAATTATACTCACACGATGCAGATGAATATCAATGAGATTACGTTGATTCTTGAACGTCGTACTTTCTGAAACAGATATAGAAAATGAATTGATTATATTTCGATGTCTAATCGTGTGTATTTTTATAGAAAAAAGAAGAAAAAAGGTACAGAACATGTTCTATGACAAAATTGTAAAACTATGCATAATTATATACAGTATAATAATATTCGACAAGCGATGTATAAAACCGATCGTATTATATAATAGTATACGTGTTATAATATATAGTATAGTATATACATGTGAGTTTGTATATATATAAACTACGGCCATATCGAATTCGTAGTAAATCTGTTGTTATTATAATGTCTATAAAGTACCCAAAGCCATTATGCCCTGTCCCATTTTCATTGTGGGCAAATAACATCTGTACATTAGATTACTATGAAATCGGTAGCCATTACATAGCACAATGGTTCTATTCAAATTTCAATCTAAAAATGCGATTCAGATTCGTAGTAAGAAGTATTTGAGCCGAAAAAAAAAAATGAAAAAAAGAATAAAAAAAAAAAATTGAAATAAAATAGAGTAAAATAAATTAAGAGGAAAAATAAGAGTTGTGTAACCTGTATACGTGTAGGTGTACCTACTATAATACTATACACAACATATACCATAAAATAGGTTCATATGTAAGGGGGAAGAAAAATGAACACTAAGAGGGAGAAAAACGAAACAAAAAAAGAAATAAAAAGGAAATTAGAACAAAAAACAAAAAAAAACAAAAAAAAAAACCAGAAAGAAAGAAAAAAAGACGAAAAGGGTTTAAAACAGTTGGTCAAAACAAAAGGCGGAGCGTAGGAACGTCTGAGCATCGCTGGTTTTGTGTTAAACGGGTTTAAATAAAGGGTAATGTGTTGGTTATACATATACATATATATATATATAGGTATATATAGTATATAATATATAAAACTCCTATATAGTTATGTATACTTTATTATATACATATCTATGCAATGTACGAAGGTGTATATGTGTATACGCATACGGGTGTATAAAAGTAATACGTATACGTAGCAGCACGTAGGTATGTCCTTTCACCACGGATCCCCCTGCAGGCACGACGGGATAAACTCTTGAACTTCTCTGATCGTCAGTGAGATGAATTCAGCCAATGAAAATAGACGGTAGGCGTTTCCTCCCCGGATGAATAACGTTCATTGGTCGTTCACTTGGGGTGGAACACTGTGGCACAGTATTTTATTTCGTACGCGGGGGATGCTGGGTACTGTGGTGGGGCGACTAGTTTCTATCATATACCTCCTAAGCCCGGGGATGCTGCAATTGTTGACAACTCGAGATCCCAGAGAGTCGCGCATTTCGGTTTCGGACGCTCGTACGGGCACCGCAATTTTATTTTCACGATACCCTGTATACTTGTTAAGAAACTAACCCACCCTAAGGTATCGTCTACATCTTCGATACATGTTGTACTGTATCAGCTCAGTTGTTATCTCATGTACAGACTTTCACGTGCTCCTCGCGTTGATCGAGATAAACTAAATTCATCGAACGTCAAAAGTGAGAAGAAACGCAAATCCGTAAGAGAAATAAAATCGAGAACAAAAAACAAAAAACGGAACGTGGTTGAAAAATTGTTCGAAAATAATTTGTGGAACATCGACACGACGATCGGCTGGTCGGTGAGGAAACAATTTTCTTGTTTCGTTCTTTTTTTTCTCTCTTTTACATATGCCTATGTATATTTTCGGATTTGAATAATTCACTCTAATCCAATTCGCATAGCCGAGTCGTTAAGGGATTATAATTTTCGTTTTCCTCAAGGCATCGGTGAACAAGCGAAAACTGTGATCTAGTGTTAATCGTAGCGAAAATACTTCGTGTTCCGTGCGTGCTGCAGGTGGATACTGAATGATAGTATTACTCGCCGTATGACTCGAACAAGTGTGGAAAATCATCTTAGCCAAGTGATTGTCAGTAAGTTAATCGAGTTGAAGAACGATCGGGAAAAGTAATAAAAATAATCACAATATGTTTACCCTGCCGTGTGAAAGTTTCGAAAAAGTGAAGCAATGACATTTGTATAAAAACGGAAGTCGCGATCTTTGATGAACTTTGTATGGAAACAAAAAGTAAGAAATAAGAATAGAAAAAAATTTACGATGAAAGTGAAAACGTCGAGAATTTTCGAATAAAAAACGGAAACGAAAAAAGAAAAACTCTGTAAACTCGGGTAAAGGATCAAAAGAGGTTGAAATATTGAAGTGTGAGTCACTGAGGAATAAATAGGGTGATAAAAACGACGGCATGTCTCTACCTCGAGGGGTAGGTCTCGGTGTAGATGTCGGGCAACTGATGCAGCAGCAACAGCAACACCATGTACTACCAGCGGCTTTTTTTCTAAGAGCAAGTGCCGAGCGGTATCAAAGAACCCCAAAATGCGCCCGTTGCAGAAATCACGGTGTTGTGTCAGCCCTGAAGGGACACAAGCGTTACTGTCGTTGGCGAGATTGTGTCTGTGCTAAATGCACCCTAATTGCTGAACGACAACGCGTCATGGCTGCCCAGGTAATTGAAATAAACTAGACTGAAATTTTATGTCCAAATGATAGTTGGGATGAAATGAAATTCTTTCCAACTTTGAATCCTGCAGAAGTTTTTCCGATGATATTTGCGGGATATCGTTTTGGAGTAAAGATTTAAGGAGGGATTTTTGGGATTGAAATCAAAGTGTTTTACAGACGTGAATATTTTCAACATAATATCGTTCGAGTAATTGATATAGATAATAATTGAATCATCAGTTTGAGAGAATACGGCCCTATTCGAGTCAGTGGAGAACGCGGTGTTACGAAAACTTGGCGATGGTACGTCTTTAAAATTTGCCCAATTATGAGTAAACGCCTAATTACCTCGAGGCAAAGGTATGCTAAAAATAAAACCTCAGGCGTCTGAATTACGGCATTCAACGGATTAGTGAAAGCCCGAACCTCGAGAGCTCCGAAAGCTTATAACTCTTGCAATTCTGTGTAAAAGGGGGCCCCACCCCTACTTAGCATTATACCAATCTCAGAAACGGCCCTTTGATTAAAAGAAAAAATTGGCAAAAATGTACCTTTTCTTAATTCCTTTTTCTCTCGTTTATATTTAGTTGCAAATTTACTCCTCGTTTATTCCTACCTTCCTTGTTTCTTGTTTTCACCAAAAAGAAGAAAGACTTCTGCATACTTTTCACCGCTTTTCAACCTGCGCTCTTACTTCACCTAAATCCAACACATCGGGTAAATATTTTTTCCTGACAACTCTATTGATCATTTCCCAAATTTCAGGTCGCTTTGAGAAGACAGCAAGCTCAGGAAGAAAGCGAAGCTAGAGAATTGGGCCTGCAATTACAATACAGTAACAATTGTGCCCCGAATCCAGCTTCGGGTACATTGCCTGCAGTTCCACCGGCTGGCGGAAGCCCCGTGCATCCTCATCAGCACGCGCACTCAAATCCTGGTTTGACGATTCCCCCGGGTTCTCAGATGCAAAATCAACTCCAGCAAAACCAAATTCAGGGAACTTTGCAGCAGCTTAGAGTCCCACAGGACGAATACCAGTCGGCTAATACAAAATCGGAAAAAAACGAGTCTTCGCGAACTTCGCCCGGTGAGTAAATTCCTTGATAATAATTTAAGAAGTGATTTCGACCTGTGATAAATTACAGATACAAGCAAATAGCAGAAATTTTCATTCTCTCTCGGCGACTAAAAGCATTGCGAGTAATTGTGGTTTGAAAAAATTCTGACCCGTCGGTCTGGACTAATTCAAGACTTATTTCCGTTCGCTTAATTGCTGGATGAGATTTTTCCGGGTTCGAAAATTTTTGAGATTGTTTAGTCCGAGACTTACTTGACGATGAATTAATTGTAGTAAATATTTAATTTACGAGAAGCTCCTCGCTTGCAGGGGCCTAATTTCACTCGACCCCCTACAAAAACATTTTATTAGCTTCTGAACACATCGATCAATCTTAATCCTCGTATAAACTGGCCTCTGTATAATTTTCTACGATTTCAATTCCACCAAACAAAGCACCTGTATCAACTTCACCATCCCGCTTCGAATAAGGGTTCATTAGATCTCTGCAGGGCGAACATGAACTAAATCTGTCGAAAGCTAGATTGCTGCAATTTTTTAAAACAACGACGTAGCTTTCTTGGCTAATTATGTAAAAGGGAGTCCAACCTCCACTGAAGATTTTTAATGAACGAATAAATTCCCTGGAAAATATTATAATATTATAATTGTACAACGCGTCGTTTTGATCCTAACTCGTCGATGCATATACCAATAATTCAGCGGCTTTGTTTCGTGGTCGATGATCAGGTGAATTGCCGAGTGTATATACTATAATAGCTATAAGAAGTATTATGGGCGTGTGTATAGAACCAGTGTTTCATTGCATATGGGATTATAGAGGCAACTATATGGCCTGTGCCACCTATCACATCACCTGTACCTTAGTGCTGATGGGAAACAACAATGTGTATTAGGAGTAAAAGTGGCAAGGATTTAATGGCAAGCGAGAGTTAAGCCTTCGCTAACGAACGGCGAACTTGAAGTGGTAATACAAGGGGTTCCCTCGCATTTGGCTATTATTTAGTTAGCCTCCTAGTACCCAGTGGCTCCAGGCTCCAAGCTCACTTGGGCAAGGCGAGGGGTACCTGCCAAGGTACAAACCAACCACTATATAAACTTATCGCATAATGGCTTTATATTATATTATGACATTGGTATACGTGTACTTATATACATATGTACATCTACGTATGTTATGTTAACCAGCACTGATCAATTTTTACACACATGATGTGCTGAGGTGCCTGCATATACATACGTGAGGTAAAATATCGTTCGACTTTTTCTCCCTGTAGTTAAAAGTTGTTAAAACCTATGGAGTATGGCGAAGTACAGAGAAGAGAGTAATTGAGGTCCAGGTCACGTGACCATTGTGTCGTATCATTTTCACGCTGGTGATATATGTACTCGATCTACTCGTGAGTCTTGGCACAGGGTCGAAATAAACAAAGGGTTGTTAAGGTGGCCCTAGGCTCACTCTTCGAGGATTCTTCAAGCAAGTACCTTTTCCACGAACCCTGCATCTTATTGTCGATCTAGATCATTGATCTTTGACCCGAAAAATTTCACCTCGTGGATGAGAACCAATTTCAATATAGATTTCCTAATAAACTTTCGTCGTAAGATGTTTACATGCACCTGAAAGTGCACATGTAGTATAGATGGCGTAAAATGTGTGAAATTTTGAACAAAGAAATGTTTTCTATAATGATTTGTCAGTCAGAATGATCAGAGCATGATATACAAGTGTGGAGAACGATGAAGTTCTAATAGTCTTGCACTATTCCAAAAACTAGTCTCGATGCAAATGGGCTTAACACATAGAGAAGTCTTCGCTCCTATATATCTCTATAACGTATAATATGAAGGTTGTATACCTATATAATATATATATATACCCAGACACAGATAGACCTTATATAATACGCGACGAGGGATGAGATCGCAGAATACGGTACACTATAGCAAGCCAAGACTTGAGTCAGTCGAGAAGTTTAGCAGTAATTGAATTTCTCGGGCCAGTGCCTTCGGCCGCGGAGATGGTTTGGTGGTGCCGTATCATTCTATAGAGTCTTTCTCCCACCCTACTCTATATCTTTATATACATACATACATAGGTATACACAGGGATATATAGAGATATAGCCACCCGTTTGAATGGGAGGATACCCTGCATATCCCATTCACTTTATACCTACCATTGGTGTGTCGCTAGCTAGCGCGACGTTTCGGTAAGGGTAACTTGGGTATGGGTCTTGAAGGAAGGCGGGTGTGACAGCGACAGACAATATTAACTTCAGACTTTGGATAAAGTCCCATATATAGCACGATATCTATGTATGTATATATATTATATACATCTACGTATACCTTTTCGAATTCTCAGCTACATACCTTGCGAGAGATCCTTGCCGTGAGGTTCAAGTATAGGTATATATGTGTCTTTATATACATAAGTATAAATGGTATAGGGTATACCTGTATCTCAGAGAATCACTTTGGCTTTGACTCCTGGGGGGCAGCAGGCAGAGAGGCAGCAGTGGCCAAGAAACTTTGTCCCGTTCTGTCGGAGACACCAGGAAATTATTTTACTAGGTTATCCCCATCCCCATACCCTACCTACGTTTACATCTACCCCTGAAGGAGCGAACGAGAAACGAGATAGATCTTATCTCGGAACCAGAACGCGTAAGACGGTGTGTTACGCTCCGAGAAAGAGATCAGAGATCTTGAGAGATCTTGCGAGAGAAAGAGAAGCCGTATGGTTGAGCGACGCAGGAATCAAGGAAGTGGAAGAGAATCGGCGTGAGGAACAAGTAGAACTTGAAAAATACATTCAAATTTTGTAGATTTTTAAAAACAAGATTTAGCACACTGAACATTAACGCTCACGGTTCAAATAAATTAACAAAATGACTGACTCAGGGCGTTTAATCGTTATCTATGTATACGTGTATCAAAGCCACATATGTAGGGTAAATATAGTTAACAAGTAATAGTTATACTTGCGAGTGTTTCGCTACCTCGGTATTGAACTTACTCGTCATTCCGAACAGTTGAGAGTGTGCTAAACTCGATTAACATCCAACCCACTTGCGCTTTGCGATGAGAAATAGGTATATACCTACTTATGTCTATCTGCCTACGTCCATCCATAATGGTTAACATGTGTGCACAATGATCTTCTACAACTCGACTCTTTCGAAGCATATACAGTTGTAATAAGAAGTTACTTGTCTACCTGCGGACACAAGATCTTTGCATAAGATTTTTAAGAAATATCTGAAAGCTGATTTTTTGTTTGTTTCGTTGTTTTTTTTTTTCCTTCATCTTCTTCTTCTTCTTTTTTTTTTTGCTACGTTAAACGCTTGTGCGACTTTGTTCACATATTTTGTCTATATCCGAGAGATGTGAGGAAATATTTATCTACGGAGGTTCGCAAACGCGGGTTTATATATGCACTAACATATTATACATTACATATATAATATGTACGTCAGTCTATACGATATCTTTCAAAGATTTAAAACGAGAAAATATTATTTGCAGAATCAACAAAGACTGCATAGGTAGATGTACTTTAGAATAGGCTATTTCGATTACATATTTGATTTCATTGAATATCAGAGAATTGTGCATATGTATTTTCTTCTTCTTAATCCTAATGGCTTTATCCCCCGTACAGCATAAGCTGGGGCAAGTGCCAAGCATATGTATTTTGAATAGAGAAACTTCGCTGTGCTTAAATAACTCGGGTGCTATTACCGAAATTTGAATATCTAACCTGCGCGTGTATCTCCGCGACGTTTTTCGGTCGAATACAAATTTAGCCTCGGGGATAGTCGTGCAGGGTTTACGCCACTTGATCTTTGCCAGATATAAGATATACCCGAAGAAACGATGCGCGAATAGCCCAACACAAATCCCTCAACCAAAAGACCACATGAAAGTAAGGATTACAAACGAGTGATATATAATGGCCCACGGAGGAGGGTTGTTGTAATATGCTCTTCAAGTGATTCTTAGGGGCAAGGGGGGGGGGGGGTCACACTTAAAACTACACGTCGATCGCAGAGGGTAGATTATCGCGACGCGTATTTAGGCATAACTTTTCTTTGCTTCCATTATAAATAATAAAACATAAAAAATAACAAATAGAAAATAAAAATCAGGAAAACAGAATCTATATAGGATCTAATATATGGGATCATTAATGTATTTTGTGGCTCTTCTTTTCGAAAGTATTCATCAATCGGTTGATAATTGATCAATTATTGAATTTATTTATTTATTTATTTTCGTTATGTAAAATTTCTGTCTTCATTTTGCCTCCCCGATTCTATTTCAATTCTATTTATTTTCTTTTCTTTTTCACCTCGTTGCACTCGTCACGATGGAGCGAGTGAAGGAGAATACCCAGGGGTTGTTTAGCTGCCCTGTTTGGTACACGAGCTGTTTCGTTTAAGTGTGGTAAATTGGCGTAAGGCCTGGCTGCAGCAACGGTAGCCCTTCACCATCATCATATTTTCGATATTAATTTCAGGAAAGGCGATCCCCGTTGAGGTATATTCGTTAACTTTTTTTTTTTTTCTGTTTTTCATTTACCCTATTTTTTTTTTTTTCTTTTTTTTTTTTCAAGGGGGAGTAAATATCCGCACGCATGATATTCGCCGTGGCATGAAGCCTTATATCGATGATGGAAACAAGCGCGGTGAGGCAGGAAATAAAACACTGTTGGGTATACCGATCCGGGGCTTCCCCGCAGATATTTGATTTAATTTTCAATTTTTTATTTTCTTTCTCTTTCTTTACTTTACTCATTTTTCTTTTCTTTCTTTTCTTTTTTTTTTTTCATCTTTTCCTTAAACCTCCGCATTTTTTAATTAAGAACTCGCAGCGGCGTCTTGGACTTATTGTATTACACCTTATTATACGCAGTGGGTATTGATGCCCTGATATTTAATTCGGATTCTCTTATTTTCTGCTTGCAGTCTTCTTTCAATTCGATAAGAGCAAAGATGAAAGAAGAGCTAAACTTTAAGCATTTTATGCAGAAAAAAATAAATGAAAAAAAAAAAAATAAAAACATTTGCAGTCTTGGATGATATAGAGTGTATTATAGATATACCCTAGGCATATATATAACCGCAGAAAACAGAAGTTAAAGTAAACTAGATACGTATTGAATGAAATGAAAAAAATGAAAAAAAAAGGGGGAAAAAAAATGCGGAAATTCAACGAATCGGAATATATCGATTGATAGAAAAGTTTCAACCACGCGTAGAAATCGGGCCCCCTTTTTATATGCAGTCAAATAAACGTATACCTCTATGTATAGTGTAAAAACAGAAGCATCAGTGGTGCGAATTTAGCGGTATTATATAGGTATAATATACGTGTACGGTTGTGTAGGGATTAAAAACAGTTGAAGTGGAAAAACTTATAACTATGTCAATCTGCAATAGATTGACGAGAGGTAGGAAATGCGGTATATGCTGCAGACATGTCAGTAATCGTCGACTAAAAGTCTTTCCTTTTCGCTATCAGGATATATCTATATACCTATATAAAAGTACAAACAAGCATTACAACAGAAGGCGAAAGAAAGAGAAAGAGAAAGAGAAAGAGAAAGAGAAAGAGAAAGAGAAAGAGAAAAAGAAATACACGGAAAATATATCCACGACCCCCAGTCAGCCCCCGTTTACGAGGTATAAATGCCGAAACTAAAGACGGCTGGGCGCGAAACAATTAAAAACGTTACGCCCGATCGCCCCCTGCAAATCTCTCCTCTTCTCTCCTCTCCGCTCTTTGCCTTCTCCTTAACACCCCCGCAAACGCTTAAACACGACCGAACGCATACACGGGTGACGGGGGAAGCCGGGCCTCACCCTTTCGACAGCAATAACAAAACACGCGCGGGGGTGCAAAACAAAAGCGAATCGCGAGGATTTAATGACTGATCGCGACCCGCTGTACCAGGTCTGGTATACGACGGGTGTATTGGACAAGGGACGTTCGATTTTAAAAATTTTCTTTTTCTTTTTCATTTACTTTTCCTTTTCCTTTTATTTTTTCTCTTTTTGTTTTGTTCTGTTTTCTTTCATATTTTTTTTTTCTTTTTTTTTTCTTTTTTTTTTTTTTTTTTTGTCCACCACCGAGAAGAGAGTGCCGGCGCGAAAGCCCGAGAGGGAGGAAATCGGGGTAGGGTAGCGGCGGTTTCCGAACCGATTTATCGCCATTCTGCTTGCGTATCGATACGTAATAATGAGAGTCTTTTGTTTCCCAACCTCGCAGCTTGGATTCCACGACATTTTCCTATATATATATATATATATATATATACATAATACAGATATAGGTATAGGTATACACATAGAATCGTATCGAGGTGATTTATTTCGTTTTTGTAAATTAATTATAAATTCGTTAAAGTCAATAAAATATTACGGGTATTTGTTGCTTTCTCTATATATACATGTACATATAATATTATACATACATACAACATACATACAATTATTTCAACGAAGAGACGGGGAGAAAGCGAAGAATAAAAAGAGAGGGTTTAAAAACTGAAAATCAATAAATATCGTACTCTCTCTCTCTCTTTCTCGAGTCCCGTTCTCGATTCCTTTTTGTCGTTGACCCCTGAACTTTGAAATGTACCATGGTATACACACCGCAACACAAACCGCAGCCACTCACGCGAACCACTGCGGGGGTGAGCGGGGATACTTTGGAAACGGTTAGAGTTAATTGGAGATCCTTCGAGAGGTTCGACCCCTCGCAAAAATAATCTCCAGCTAACTTATATGCGTGCTAAAGAGAGAAGGAGAAAGAAAAGAGATATATACCTACGCCCATATACATACTCGCTAACTCACCCCTATAAACAGCCGCGAAATACCACCCGGAATTTTCACGAAGTATGTATAATTCGAATGCCAGTAGTTAAACCCAGTGAGCGTCGGCCGACCGTCAGACTGGTCAACGCCGAACTACGAACGGCGACTATCACGTTTGTATAGAACGTCCGTTTTCTCTTCTTTACAATATATGGAGATGAGTGTAGTAAGACGTGAGTGATGAATTTTAGAGAAACAGAAGCGACTTTTAATTTGTTTCTAATCTTTTTTGTTTTTTTTTTCAAGTTCTATAAATGGGTGTAAATTTTCTTTTTTTTTAAACGGTATATCCTACATGTATGTACCTATGTACCGAGTCTGAGAATCGATTAATGTCCTTGACTGGGTGCTCCGTCACTTCTGGGCATTAATTCGAGTTGAATTTTTGAAACGTGCTTAACCCGTGTTTTGACTGACAGTAGAGGGAGGAGGAGGACTCGTTTCTAGAAGCATGAGGCAGATGTTAAATTGCATCTGGTATCCGTACCCCTCCTCCGTTGAGTAGTACCCTATTGGTAACTCGGATGCAGTACGCGCTATACCTATATACCTATGTAATAATTCCATCCGTGTGCATGTATATAACACACAATTCCGAGGGTCCGCGCGCACACAGTGTCTGCGGTCTATTATCATTATCATTATTATTATTATTATTATTATTATCATTATAATTATATGAAACTACCCTTAGAGCAAATAATATAATAGCCATTGTGCAAGGGTTACCTTACAATACACACCTACGTACGTGAATTTGTATATAACCTATTCATATACCATTTTCAACTCGCCCACGCACGCACTGTGAGACTAAATTCGACAATTATTCGCATCCTAATCATGTAGCTAATTCTACCATAATGAATATGATTACGATTTGTGAAGGGAATTAGGAGAGACTCGTTATCACGGATTCTATGTTTGTTTCGTAACTAGTATAATCATTTCATGTAACCGAGCGCGATTCTTCTTATATGCAGTATCCGTATTATACATATACATATACCTATAAAGATAAAAAGACTGCAGCACAGGATTGATCTGTCCGCTGCAAGACTAGATGGACATTAACTTATTTAACGACATTATGAACAATAGAGTTTAATAATTTATAACTCCGAGAGTCATCGACCGTGAGCTATAACCCGACCCGTAACTTCACCCCCAGGGCGATAGGGTGCTGGTGGTGCTGGTGGTGCTGGTGGTGGTGGTGGTGGTGCGAGAGTCGCGCTTGCTTCTACAGAGCTGGAGAATCGAAAGGCGGGGATTCCGCAAGCCGGTAGAATAGACCCCTGGGGGAAGTGTAACGCCTTCGAAGTAATTTACTGTGAAACTCTCCATGGATACCGAACTATTTCAACCCTCAATCTGATCTCTATATTGTACAAATACTTAGGTAGTCGATAAAATTTTACTACCCTTATATTTATTGAATTTTAATTGTGTTTTATTTTCACTTTTTTTCTTCAATATGCTTCACTTCGTTCAGAAATTTTGTTAAATTATAAACTTCTGCATATTATTATACACATCACGATTGTATATAGTATAATATGAAGAGGGAGACAGAGTTGGGTTACGCTTTCGGTTTTGCTCCTGTAATTTACAGCTTTTAGGGTGTTGTTTGCTTTCATACTGTTCATTGTTCACCGTTACCCTAGCCTATAGCCTAGCCTCTGGGTCACTTCTACCGAGCTAAACCTGAATCTAATTTATAGTGATGTTTCGCGTCGTCCACAGTTACTTGCAGGCTATGTCCCGATTCCTAGTGTTCTATTATGCACTGGTGTATACGTATACGTAGATCTATATGCCTACCTACATTATACCAATCTATGCTAGTACATACATAGGTACGTAGGTACGGTGGAACCACGGGATTAGTAGATGTGCGGTATTCTGAATAATTCAGCATTGTCTCCGTTGACGCCATTGTTCCTGTCTCCGCCAGAGCAGCACAGATCGCGCATCTCCACGTATCTATATCCCTTCAGTTAATATACCTATGTCTTTGATCAGACAATCTCCGAAGACTTGAACGGCATGCGTGTGGAAAAACAAAAAAAAAGAAGAACAAGAAGAAAAACGAAACGGAGTCGGCTAGCATTTCCTCAATTAAATAAAATTGGTAAAAACGAGACGGAAAATGAGATAATGTAGTCGGACGTACGTGTTACGTGCAAATGAAAGTTCAGGGATCAAGAGAGCCTGGAGGAATGCGACGAGGAATTAATGTACTTGTATATATTATGGAGGCACGGAGGGTTTGCGACACTTCCAATAAACTCGGTACCTACTATTTATGGTTGATATTCCGAACGCGAAAGCTGTTACGATGAGAAGATCAGGAATGCAATATCGCGAAGTTAATGTGTAGCCGTCTTCGTTATAATATACATTCTACGAGTTAGGTATATATCTACTCTTCTATTCGTCATACTGCTATACGTTCCCCGTTCCCCGTTCCCCGTTCCCCGTTCCCCGTTCCCCGTTCCCCGTTCCCCGTTTACCGTTTCCTCTCGGAGTATCTCTGCTATACGGGTTGTAGAGAATCGTCATCCGGATACATATTAAGGGTAGCTCGCTGCACGGTTATTAAACTATCTCATCTGACGATAATGCCTCACCACCTCGAGATCCGCACCCAAGCGAACACTTCCACAGTCCTGCAGGACACACGCCGCAAGAAATTCCAAGCGTTCCAACGCAACCAACGCCACCACCACGATCCGAGACTGCGAAGCCCCGTTTCCTAACTCCCTTTCGCAGATCACCCCTTATAACGATCATTCAAGATATAAATACTGAAATTTTCCGTCACATGTCTCACTTCAATGTTCGAGTATCCTTCTTTTTTAACCCTTTTTTTCTGGGGTGTAGCTCCTCTCATACTCTTCTCCATTTTGAAAGTCCAGAGAATAGACCGACCCATGCTCAAAACTGGTATAATGAATTAGCGAACCAGTTTTTTATCTTTCTTTTTTTCCTTTTTATATTATACAAGCAAACCCGTTGGCTGAATCATTCATGGCGTTTGTTGCACGAGCTAAACTCCGCCCGGTAAAACCTATGTATTTAATGCTACATATGGCAACCATTTTGAAAGAGATTCGATGCATGTGGGTATGTATGTGTGTATATGCAGTAGGTAGGTAGGTGTGGTATTGTTATTTGTAAATGACGCCGGATCCTGTGCTTTGAGCCTATTTAATCCCCTTGCAAACGTAAACGGGATATTAGTTTCTAGCCTTGACACGATATTGTTAAAGTATCGGCAGAGTGTGTAAAACGACACTTGCAGATCTAGGGGTTGTATTTCAAGACGGGTGTGTTGTAATATAGTGAAACTGCCGCGGCATTATTTTCCACCTCGAACCCACTTTTATCTATCCTTTAGCCTCAGCCCTCGGCCCTCGGCCTCCAACCCCTATGAGCTATAGTACCGAAAATTCTTCCGTCGTACGACACGCGCTGATCCAAGCGTTCCGCATATTGCCGGATGGCGAATGGCGTAGGATCTCCACCCCGGTAATAAAATCTCTCTTTACCACCTAAAGAATTATATTCGCTAGTCACCTACACGGGCAAAGGTCAGACTGTATTAAACGTATAATCCGGGGTGCGAAAGGAGTCGATATCTTTCTAGTATTTTATTTTTCTACCGCGTTATTTCCGTCGAATTCAAATTGATTGGCGAAAAAATGATGTACAAAGTAATCTCTTTCTCCTCTCGGTAATATACGCGAATGTATGACGACCGGTGGTTGATATAAATGATCGACGTGTAGTAATATCAAATTACGTGACTAGGTATATATTATATGAATATATAGGTATACATAGAGGTAGATAAATAAGCCGTATAAAAATTAATTGACCATCGAGAACCGGGTCGGGGCGAGGGGGTTGTAAAATTAACGGTATAAATACTTTATAAATTTCCACATCAGCGTGCAGCAACGAATTCAGACCGTCTCCTCGACCCTGTCCGCGTAGATATTTAACACTCGAGTGGTCGGCAAGAGTAAATTGAACGTGCATTGAATCACTGACCTCCCCACCGTACCCACCCCCGAGTATTGAGACGCGGTCAGCTCTTGAGTAGCTGATATTCGCGTGGCGCCGGGTGCTCACTTGTATTACTCGGAATCTACAAGTCGAGGTAGGTACGTAACATACATACATAGATACGGCACGCGGCAGAGAAATTTCTCGGGGAACCCCTGCCCACTCAACTTATCCGTGAGGTTGTTAGAAATAATTGCGAAACCACTGGACACGCTCCTATATGTATGTACGGACATACACAGGAATAAATAGGTGTAGGTATTATTGTACGTGTGTATCTGGGCTTGTAGAAGCCAGAAACAGAAAGCTGGACGAGTGATCGTTCGTTTGGTTTTTCACGGAATTCAAATGATTCGAAGTGAAGTGTACTGCTGGCCGATCGCTTGTTAAAAAGTTTAACCGACCAGCACGATGCTTGCGGACGTAGTACATATACATGTACATGTGCATATACATATACATATACATATACACATGTACGTATACATAGAAAATGAAAAAGAGAAAGAGAGAATTTACGAGGCCAGAAAATGTAGCTAGACCTTTATATTCTCTCTGCACAGTTAATAAGCACTGCTAGTACAAACCAACCCCCCGGTGCTTTCGTAAATATGTACTTTTAAAAAGGGGCATTTCTCTCTCCAGGGCGAGGCAGTAGGCACCTATGTTACAAGTGCTGGGAGAAACTTTCAAGTACCGTTACTTTACTCCCTAACAGTGCGAGTGCTGCAGGGTTAAGGCAGATTTCCAGCCTTATACTTGTTAGGAATACCCACCGGAGTGTGAACGTTAAAATGTTGCTCACTTCGTGGTCCATTACGGCGAAGAACACTCTTAGAGTTAGTCGGGAACTATAACGACGCTGTTCGCATAAGAGTAACGAAAATTATTTTCAGAGATTGAAATTTGATTAGCTCATGTACCTATAGGTATACCTACTTCGGTAGTAAGAAAATTGTATTCTTCTCTCGTTTATGTACATTAACAAGTTGTTGACTCCGGGGAACGGACGGTTGGTCGATCCCGGAGAGATTTTTAAAAAATGTTAACCAACGCAAAAGAGAGAAAGAAACAGAACGGAGGTATGAAACTGGATTTTAAATGAAATTAAATGGCGGTGAAAGCTCGAGAAAAACGTTTACATGGGTACAGAGTTGATAATTAGTCCTGTGAAGCACTCGAGGGCTTCTGCAGGCTACCCCCTAGAGACACCCCGTGGTCCCCTCGACGAGGTAGCTGTACATAGCGAGGTCGTCGGCGAACACAGACGCGCTGCGGATATACACTTCGAACGATAAAGTGCAGATTAGTTTTTTCGAAATGCAGATACTGTGTAAACTTGGTTTTATTTTTCTCTTTTTTGGTTTTTTTGCAGGACCAAAACGTGCCAGAATCTCAGTCGACTCTGCAGGCGAGGATTCGGAGGACCACGACTCTGCGCCTGATCATATCCACGAGAATTTACCCCTTGAACGAACCGGGAGTCGTCATCAGGTGCCCAACGCTCGCCCGATCTCTAACCCTGCCTCAACCGACTTCACGACCGAACTGGAAGCTCCACCGTCAAGGAGGAGTACGAATGGGTCAGAATCTGCCAGTCCTGATCCCCGGGATTCACCGGTAGAACATACCCCGCCTTTAACACCGGCTCTGACACCACAACGCGAGGACACACCAGCTCCCGAAAATCTAAGCTTACGTAAGACTGGAAGTCCGCAGCCTCAGCAGACACCGATTCAGACAAACCTTGTGCAAGCTCATCACAGCCCGCCGCCACATTCATTGACGGTAATTGCTGTCTCAATTTCACCGTTCAAATAATTTTCTACGTACTAATCGAGTTCCTAATTAATGACAATTGGCTAAGACAGTGTTTGTCGTTGATTTTTCAGACCGCAGCCCACTTTTCTCCTTACGCTCCTCTCTACGGTCCAGCAGCAAGCTCGCTTTACTGTGCCCCGTCGCTTTATCAACATCAGCATCAACACCATCTCCACGAACAGCGTGATCTACAAATGCAGATGCAGGGAATTCAGCACTGCAATTTACAGATACAGCAAAGATCACCGGTCGACGTTCTTCTCAGAGTATTTCCAGGTCGACGTCGAGCCGACGTCGAGGCACTCCTTCATCGTTGCAAAGGTAAACGTCTTGTGTAGTGAAACAAAAATTTCCTTACATTCGCAACTATATTTTGCACAAAAATTCACCCTCCTCCCTTTCTTCAACTATTCTAGGCGACGTTGTTTCCGCGATGGAGGTGATGGTCTGCGAAGATGCCCTCCAGCCAAAGTCCGCATTTTCACCCCTAGCCGGCGCTCTGGCGTCGGCCGCAGCCGCAGGATTAGCTGGTGCCGCTTCGAGCGCGTATTCAAGAAGTGCCTATTGCACGGCAGCAGCATCCCTAGCCCAGAGTCAAGGGATACCAAACCCTAACTCTAACCCACCAACTCGTCACAGGTTCCTTGCAGCTCCTTACACCGGCACTGGCTACCTCCCCACGGTCATAAGACCGCCGAATCAAGGCCCCCAGGATTTTGGGAGTCATAATAACGGCGCGAATTCTGGTGATGCTTACAGGGAAATGAGCCCCGATAATGCGAGCGACAAGACTAGTTACTCCGAGTGATACATCAGCGGCTACTATCAGCACGCTAGCTTCTACCAGTAGCCGCTTATTTATTTTATCTTTATTTTTTGCCAAGTATAAGTGTGCAGTTTGCGGGACCGGGGATGATGCAACTCTATGCAGTGGTTTATTTTCATTAACTGGTCCGAGAACGGGCGATGAGGTTGATTGAGCTGAATATTATTTTTCTCTTTAAAAACGGTCATTGATATAAAGGGACTGAAGAAGCTGATAGCGCGCGGATTATAATTTTGACAAAATTTTCGAATTTATAGATGATACCGACTGCAGTAGAATCATAAACGGCGATTCTACTAGGTACGATGTATTTCGTTTTTGCTTTAATAATATCGTAACGGAAATTGTCTAATAAGATATAGGTATGTATGATTTGCAAACTTATAGAGGTATAAATTTAATCGTAAATTGTAGTAAGTATATAGGTTTTATCGATATAAGGTTAGAATAAATCGAAAAATAAAATTTACTATCCAGAAGACTTTGCGGTAATATGAAGCTTACCTCTAATTAATAAATCGAGTGATGATTACGACTATGAAAACATTCGTGTATTTTCAGGAGCGACTATATATTATGGGTATATGTACATCAATATATATACATACATACATACATACATATGTGTATATATATATATGTACAAATACTAGACGTATGTGTAACTTTCGTTAAGAATTGTAATACATGTACGTATTTATATAGTATATTAATGTAATAAGTAAAGGGATAATACGTATATATATATTATGTATAAACCAACAGATATAAATTTAGTACATGTGCGTGTGTGCAGCGTGCGCCTGTGTGTAGATACCGGTAGTTATATAGACAAGGTGTAAATAAGGAATTGCTAGCTAGCTTTACAGTGTTATTAAATTAATTAATTAATTAATGTTATCAATATAAATATATATATATAAATATAGTATATCGTCTACGATACGTTTAGTTAAATACCGAAACGAAATTAATCGACTTTTAGGAAAACTGTACTACTGTACCGTACAACTATGTATAGCCCAAAATAAACAATTAATTAGTATTCATCGATTAATTATTTTCTCACCATACACACATGTTATACACATCTCCACGAATTTCCTCATCAATTTTACTTGGCACGCGGTGTAAAAATTTAATGATATAACTAATTCCTATTGTTCTCTAATCAAATTTGTTCTCCACACCATATAACTCAGCGGCGTCTAGTATATTAATTAACTGGGCGGGTATAACCAAGCCGTTTACAATCATCCTATAGTAGAATACTGCAATAATGATACCACCGAGGGACCTGGGCTGGCAAGAACTCAATTGAATATTCATGCCCATGAAGTAGTGTCAAGATGGCCCCTTATGTACCGCGACGGGGTGTAAATTCAGTGAACGTATAAAGATATAGATATATACCATTATATAGGCATATAACAATAACGATGATATATTGGCACCCCGCTGCTTGAGTGTTGCCAAATCTGACACCTGATCTAAATTAAGTTTAACCCCTCAATTATATACACGAGATTATTATTAGGGTGCGCTGACTTCCTATTAGTAATCAGGAATTTTAAGCCGCATTTTATTGGACTCATCTCTTTCTCGGTACTATATATATAGACGTATCTACACCCCCGAATTATACCTCGAGGGGCGAAATACTCTTGCTGTATATTACTCCGCTACGGCCATAGTACTTCACAGGGGTCTCAATAAATTCAATCGAATCTCAAGTTTTTATCGTAAAAAAATTGTTCATCCTTCATCTTCACCGTCACTATTTTCTCTTCAATAATTTACGTATAGGTATATGTGTATATTCTTATTCGCGATTGGGTAACGCATGATCACGCGGAAAAATAACGTCAAACAATACGTAGCATATCTTTGTTTATACCTAATATAATAATGTATGTGTGCGACCTGCGCCCCCTATTAATTTAACTCTTGGTGTCTGGTATCCCCGCGTACTAAATATACACATACCTACATATGTGTATACCTATATATCTAATGTTTGTCAAGAGTCGGCAACACTTTATCTACACTCAGGACGGCCGTAAAAGGTCCCGAAAGATTGTAAAAGGCGACCAAAAATCACCACGCCATAGGCTGCAATAAAAATAAAAACTCTTGACCCGCGGCACTGGACTGCCGCGTCGCCCTACACACTCGCGTCGCCCTGCACGGTCACACGCAACGTAACATCTCGGTTGGTACAGGGCAGACGGATAGATGGATGGACCACCGGCTCGTCGACGAAGAGAAAGGCAAATATTGAGTCAGGTTAAAAATGTTAAAAGCGGCTCCCCGCACCCCGCCGTCGCCCGCCAACAGTCACCTTTTCATCTATTCCCCAAAGAATTCATCGCGGCTGCTTCTGTATACAATATAAGTCGACCGGGTTTAATTTGGTCACCTTATAACTGATCCGGTAAACAATAATTTTCTTTCTTTTTTGCTTCTTCTGTTTTTTGATTTTTGAAAAGTGTAGGCATTGCGTTTTTTTTTTTCGAAAAATATCTGTATAGGTTTATTTACAATTTCGTAATCGAGTGTATTTTCCTTTTCTGTTTCTTTTTTTTTTTTTTTTTTTCTTATTGGATATATGACGTGTCGTTGACAACGTGTCGTATACCTACTTGAATTTTGAAAAGATTCGATGGGGTAGGGTATAGGTATCTGGTATATATATATCAGATGAGAAAAGAGAGATAATAGGGAGATCGAGAGACCGAGAGAGAGGGAGAGAGAGAAAATTGTTTGACGAAAATGTCACGGGGGTAAAGTAAAAGTAATTCATGGAGTTCATTTAAAACCGTGAAGCGAGTTCCGATCGGCGACGAGTTCAATCTTTGTCTGTATTCTAATAGGGGGTATAGGGGTGAAGTCAGAAGGGGGTGTTACGGGGGCACGCGAGAGAATATTATCATGGATTTAATTAATATTTCATTTGTATGCTATTTCTCGCCCTCTCTCCACTCTCTCCTCTCCTCTTCTCTTCTCTTCTCTTCTCTTCTCTTCTCCTCTCTTCTCTCCTTTCATCCCATTTTATATACCTAGCTTCTCTCACTCAACCAGCGACGGTACGCGAGCTACAGATCCGGGTGAGCGACGCCTCACCCCCTTGAATCACCATCCAAACACCTCCCCTCCCCCCATTCACCCCTGGCATACTCCGTGAACACGGACGCCTTCGGTCTACACCACCCCCACAGTGACGTCTGTATTTCAATTTAGCGCGACCATTGTTGGATACTAATATTATTCAGTTGGGAATTGTTTTTCACCACCCTATATATTACTATACTAGCTCCGCGAATGGAATGGATCGCCTGCAACGTTTCCGTGGAACAACCAATCCGGTAAGGGTTTACGGTCGCTACGCCGACGCCGTCGTCCTCGTAGTTACTCCAGAGACGGTGCATCGACGGGGTTTCGGTATGAAACGGTGAAATGGGGAAATGGGAAATGGGGATATGCAAAGCGTAAGAACAATAGAGATATTCGAGTGTACATAGATCGAGAGGAGATCGTATTAATGGAGATTTTACCTCTCAATAGAGTATACTCTCCGAGTATATGATATACAATTTCACACCATAGAATAACACGAAAGCTATGAAGCTAGGTACCTATGGGTATGTTTCATTTAATTCTGCGTAATGTTAATTTGATGAAAATAAACAAATCGTCATTATTTGACTACTGTGTTCCTTCCCAAAAATTAAATACCGAAAAATCCATTAGCCGCAAGTTTATTCGGCATTAATTTATGGTATGAGTTAGTATAGACATATGCGAATACTGAATAGACATATTCGCATACAGTATAGGTATGCTAAGTCCGAAAAGTAGAAATCGTGAAATGTCTTGTTGATTTTAATTGGTAACTTGGTGATGAGTAGGTATATAAACGAGGATAATAATTATTGGAAATATTGAGGCGTGTCTCGTTTGTATCTTAGATTTATTTGAAACGTCGCGTTTAGTAGGTAAATTAGAAAAAAGGACTGTGGTTACTTTATTTGATGAGGAATGATTTCGGTTTCAGTAGTACCGTCTTATTTGTCAATCCATTAGCGCTACAATAACATGTCTATATCCATCTCTTTTCAACACTAGGTAACAGTCGGACAAATGTTTGCACTACGACGGTTCTTTAAACAACCACTCTTATGCTGCGAGGCGAAAAAGACCGATAAAAAACCTACAGTATCTCTGCTGCTTGCTTCTGCCTCCTCCCATACACGTATGTACACATTATCATGTATACATAACTAGATTTACACATTTATACAGAGGTCAGTGAAGTACAGATGTATGTATATATCTACATGTATCTCACCTATGTACCTACTATATCCCATATTATGTACCTATCTGTACGCATATCGATTCTACGATTTCTGTTACACGTCTCGTCATCGATACTCACCGAACCTTTACAAACTCGGACGAGAACGTCGCTTTGGCAAAAAATAAAAAATAAAAATGATAATGACAATAATAGAAAGGCGAATTTATTTGCTTTCTAAAATAACGTATTCGTCGCTCATTTCAACGATTGTTTACTCATTTCAGTTACTGTCACTCCGAATGACAAAGATTCAATATTTCCATTCGCAAATTTGAAAGTTTCGAGGAAATTGCGAAACGAACGTTGAGATATGGGATAAAGTTTTAGCCGAGTCATTTAGGATCCACTAAATTCGACGATGCGAAAATCTTTCGGAGGTCAAAGAGCGAAGATCGAGGTGTTATCTCCTTATCGGAGAATGAGAAGAAGAAGCTGAGAGGAGTAATAGGAAAGTAAAAGGAAATGAAGAAAAGAAATGAAGAAGACTTGTGAATCCCTTTGGAAAAAGATGGGGTTGAAGGAAGGAAGGAAGGAATAGGAAGCAAGGATGATATTGAATACCGTTTCACATGCTCACCACGTAGCATCCCTTCTTCTTATATAATCCCCCTCCTATTCATTCACTGCCTGACCTTATACCCGTCACCATGAAAGCCGGTCGCAAACCACCGGATCCCGTTTTCACAGCCAGAAAATTTAACCCCAAGCCCGAGCCGAAGCCGAAGCCGAAGCCCATCCTTCGACATGATCGCTGGTTTCTTCCCAGTTTTCCCACCATTCGTATTATACCTTCCGCTGATATTAAAATTGTCTTCCATATCTTTAGATGCGATATAGAATACTGGAACTTCGGTTATATATTGTACATATCTTTGTTATTTATTGCCTGGAGGAGGGTGGCCTCGATATTAATATTTCTTAATTTATTATTTACGAAGTGTGCCGTCTACGTGTTCCTACAGCGACTCTCGTTCTCCATTTTCAGTACCTCGAATTAAAATTAGAAATTTTTTTCATTTTTCATTTTTCATATTCAATCATTTATTATTAATTTATAATCTGCAAGCGTTGCGTCTAACCATATCGAACTAATTGTGTCGAGAATTAGTATAACAACGGTGTGGATAGGCGTATACATAATAAGCATTATATGTGTATACATAATGGGTACACAAAGCGAAAGGAGAGGAGTGCGCGGAGCGAGTTTCTCACCCTTAATTTTAAATTGTATGGATACCGAATTGAGATTTAATTTTAAAGCGATTAGCCGCACGCGACTGAATAAAGGTGTTGACCTGCAATTGACAACGACGAGGAGGTTGGGGTACAACCGAAGGGGAAACAGACCCGCTTAGAGGGTAGTTTTTTAAACCACAACCAAACCGTGTGCAGGACTTTACAAACGGCATCAAAATTAAGGACATCGTTTCATTCAATTATACATAATATTATATACTCAGAATATAAAACTAGATACTCGTATCGATCGGCGATAAAATAAAATTGATTTCACGAATTTCAAATTTTATACACGAAAATTATAGGTAATCAATATATAACACACCTGTGATAACATATATTGTAGCCAAAATATGAATACACAGGTGATATAACAATTAATATAGGCATCGTAGTTGAAAGAGAATAATGTTCGTTGGATCGCGGGGTGCAATGATCGAGAGAATTTTTCCATGAGTTAATGTTAATTAGTTGACGTGAATTTGATCGAGTGACCCCGAACGGATTTCATATGTCAGTTGCTGCCCATTCGCCCCATCTACGTGTAGGGATAGGTGTCGGGGTAGGGGTCTCCCGTACCTACATATCGCGTGAAAATTTGTCCGTCGATGTATACACACACCTAAATACATGTGCGAGGAGGTACTCCCGTGTCAAATCGAGTGTTATATATACATAAACGCGAGCCATATACACACCTAGTCTGGCGGATCATATCTGCCCTAATCGACGAATCAATTTTCCAGTTTGTGAAATCGGTTTGAGAGTTGAAAAAATTTGACAATATTCAATATTCACGGTCAAAATATTACCTAGTATGCGACATGGTCGAATTCGACCTATTTTAAACACGAGACTCTACATCCAACACTTAAATGACAAAATACCGAGAGGGAAAGACACAGAGGAGTGAAACAGCGATTCGAATCTTAATTTGAAATAAAAGGTGTTCCTAATAGCTCGTGGCTATATATATATATATATATATATATGTGTATAGAGAGAGAGAGAGAGAGAGAGAGAGAGAGTAAAAAGAAATCTGTAGGAAGGGGAGGAGGGCCTTTGCAAACGCACTCGTAATAGTTCCTTCCTTCCTTGCTTTACCTGTATAAATGTATAAATGTAAAATGTATACGTGCATATGTATGTTTTTATGTTTGTATATTTACGTACGTATGTATGTACATGCATGTACGATATGCTAGTATACGTACGCCCCGCGGGGCAGATAATACGCGGTTGCTGCGGCAAAGACCATTCATACGAAATTTCTTCGCTTTATCTTTGTTCAAAACACTCGTGGTCCCGGAGATTTTGACAAAAGACCGTAAGAGGTATCAGTAATACATACTACACTACACTAAACTACCATTATGCTATTATATTATATCACATATTATTTATAAATAAGTTTTCAAGCGCGTTCACAGTCTTTTATATTCATGCTCTGAATAACTGCATCGCATACGCAGAACAACAGTATGGTATTCATTCGGTCCGGGCGTAGGTATATAATAAGTAAAAAAGGCCCATTGTTCAATTGTTTTCAAGTTGTTCGCCACGACACGAAGATGGCTGCGTACCGCGTGCGCCACGGGACTCCGTCGAAGGACCTACGGCGGCCCCGGACGGTTGGATAGCCGGTAGAGCGCCGCGGGTGCGCAAAATTTCGAGTGGATGGTTACGATTTCGAAATTGCTTCAAGACTTTTTCGCCTCTCTTTCGATCTCTCCACCTATACTCACTTCCCTGTAGTAGGTATTTTCTGTTTTTCTCTCTCTTTCCCTTTTTTCCTTCCTTTTTTCTTTCCCTTTTTTTCTTTTTGTCCATAGATCGCGGGCTCAATTGAGCGCGAAATATTAAAGACCGTAATAGCTTTGTCCAGGAGCCAAGGACTTTTCAACATCTTTATACTTCTTCAGAAAACTTATATACAGTTCTTCTCACTCCTCCTCTACCACAATTTCATAAGTGTGCGAGAACCGTACGAGTACCCACCATAGCTTCTCGATATATAAATCCAAAAACTATTATAACCGCGTCTCAAGAGATTTTTATACCAACCGCAAGATCCTACGACCTGCACACTTGACACAATTCTCTTGCGTACAAAAGAAACTCAAATCATTTTCAAATTCCTAGAGAATCGGCCACATCACTTTCATGAATTTCCTACTCGATATAGGCGAGTGTAGTATGGAATTGGGAAACTATCATCGTATTTACGATAGGAGAAAAGTCGATAGGCGATTTTTGCCGAATCACAATTAGAGTTTAAAGCGAATTTAAGCTGAAATCTAGGATTGGCTGTTAACGAGATTCAGAGTGTCTTTAAAGTATGGCAGTGGGTACCTACCCACCTTAAACGTCGAGGAAATAAGATACGGCGCTGCAGTGAATGAAATAAAATTATCATAAGCGAGCTATAAAAGAGGAGAGCTGTAAAAAGAGTATTCGTATCGGTCGTCATATTTTCTTTCGAGAAAAATCCTCGCCGGGATAAAGGGGATCTACAGCCAGCATGGGAAGGGTGGATCTTTTCGATCCTTATGCCGATGGTGAGGATCGTGAGATGGTGACTAGCTGCAACGATACCTATATTCTAATCTTAAACGCATCTGGCGGCTATTGCCTTCAAGGCCGATAAAAATTTACATACAAATTGCAAAGTAAGAAAAAAGATAGAATATGAATGGGCACCGAGGAGTATAAGGAAATGGCGAGGAGTTACGATATATTATAGGACGACACAGCGTTGTCCTGTTTTTTCTTTTCTTGTGATTTTGAATACCGCGCAGCGGTTGACTACTATATGTAATTCTTTGAATTCATCAAATGATCGAAATAAACGATACCGTTGTTAACGAATTCTGAACAATAGGTAATTATTTTATACCTGTTAAGTTTTTGTGAAAAATGTTGAACTACTTTTTTTTCGAATATGTAGTGTGATACATAAAGTCCTGGCGGAGGAAAGAACCGTTCGAAAAATGCAAATATAGATATAGAAGAAGCCACGGGTTTATTTCGATGGTATGTTTGAAAAGGACGGTATTTACCATCGCCTAACCGAGTGGCAAAAGACCGTATCTATCAAAACTGTCGGCAGACTATAAAGAGAAAATGGAAATACTAGATACAATAAAAACAAGCGAAACCGAGGCTCGCCCACGCGAAGTAACGCTCCCGTTTTCTCATCCGCAATCATAAAAACCATAACTCAAACCATACACAAAATGACGAGAATTATTCAAATATCTATTAATCTATTAATAATAAAGTAATACATAAAAAAGCAATCTTCCTATTTTTTTTTCTTTTTCTATCTTGCATAGCCGGGCGTAACGAATCTTGTCGCGTTGTTGTATACAGTTTTTTTTTTTTTTTTTTTTTTTTTTTTCACCGTATAACTTATCGAAACGCAATAAAATTCAACCCCTGACGAAAGGGTAGCCATAGCAAGATACTAGGATCAAGGTATATGCGTTTGACAGAGTAGATATATATATATATATATTGTAAATGGGTTTTCGATATACTGTACGGATTTGTAGAAGAGCTGTCCGCGTGCCGTTCGAAACAATAGGGGTAGCTTAAGCGATAGGTAAAACCATACCGCTTTATATTATATAGTACCTATACGCAGTTCACATACATACACAGAAGACACACATATAGGTATATTATATACACAGAAACAGGTAGGTATATGGCGAGCACAAAACCCCCGGAGCTCAACACAAAGCGTTGAAGCGCTACACGAATGATAATTTTATATACGTGTATGTATAAATATATATATATGAATGTATGTGTGCGTAGATATATGTAAATATATACGTACATATACTATACTATATCTGGATTTATTCGGTCACGTGTCTCTGTGCAGTTGCGGTTAAGTTGGTCGTAAAAATTGTGTCGTCGTTACGGATTGGCTTTACGATAAATACGCACATATTATACGGACAATAGTTATACACCTCGAACAAATTTTTGTTTCATACATCTATACGTATAAGGTGTATGTATTATGGATATATATGTAGGTATATATTATGTATATATATACATATATATATTATACCTAGGTACGTATCTCCGTATGCGAGCCCCGTGTTCGATATAGCTATAGGATATAGACCCTTCTTCGGTACCTACCACCCCATTGTGGCTGACGTCTGGTTTTGTGAAACCTAGAAGTGGCGGATTTTAATCGCTGCCTCTAGGGGTCGAGTTAAGTTCACTCCTACCGCACGCTAACTCTACGATATCTACCGCAATTTCGAAACCCGATTTTCTGACTAGCTGCAGATATTCGTATAAAATTCGAAATAAAATCTGTTTATAATAGGTATATCATTTGCACAAATAACGCGATTTTCTGAAAATAAAATTAATCTCACTTTCTTTAACTGGATTTCAGTCCAACTAGGTATATAAACAGCTGTGCAGATAGCTGATAATAATTTATATCTAGATTTGTAGAAAAAAAAAAAAAAAAAAAAAAAAAAAAAAAAAAAAAAAAAAAAAAACAAACAACGGATGAAGAAAAAAAAAAAATGGGTTGCGAAAAACTTTGCGGGTATATATTTTAGGGTGCGAGGTTAATTTATGTAGTCGGTATGAATCGCGTTGATTCGAAAAGTAGTACAGGCCTGCAGTTTATTGCACTCCCTTAATATAGCTGCCGATGACACTCGCAACAAAGACTAAGGGTCTCGTGGTTCAGGTTATATTATGTTAGATGTATTGAAGGCGTAGATATTATGTGAATTTCTTTTCTATTATACCCTGGGAAAGAGATTATTTGAATTTTTATCACCTAATATATATATATATATATATATATATATATAGTATATATATATTTATATAATCTCACGAAATTTTGGAAGGAGTTTTGAGGAGCGTCGAAGCGGTTACACCCAAGTGTAATCAATCTTCATTAATCCCCCTACCCCCTCCTTGATATTCCCTTTTAATTTTTACCCCCCTTTCCACCAGCCAGCGATCCCGCGCTTTAAACTAATTAGAACAGCTCTAAATATAAAGAGAGAGAGAGCGAGAGAGAGTGAGAGAGAGGGAAAGAGAGAGAGAGAGAGAGAGAGAAATAAAAGGAAATAAAAATGAACGAAAAAATAAAAATAAAAATAAAAAAAATAAAAATAAAAAAATAAGAGAAAAGTTTTTAATTCTAATTTAATTCCGAAACCTCGGTAAATATAAATCACAAGATGGGACGAGACAGAGAACCCGCGGTGTGCCACGCCTTCCGCGCAGCCATAATTCGAAAAACTTTCGAGCAAACAAAAGTAAGGACTTTTGTTCCAAGTTTTAGTTCGGTCCTGGTTGCGACGGAGCGACGCCCCGACAGTGTTTTGTTCGCTTTGTCTCTTCTCGTTCTACCGTATAACCAAACTGCCAAACCCCTCTAAAACCCCGCACGTTACGCATTTGGGTATACCTACCTCTACTTTTACGCATATATACCTACATACGTCTATATCTGTATATAGGTGTATTTAGAAACGGAGCATAGACCCAGAAATTTGGGCCATATTCAACGATACAAACATATACTCGCTCAAAATCGCGTAAGACTGACTTTGGAGAAAAAAAGAGAACAAAAAAGGGAAAAATTAATTAATCAAATGAAACGAAATGAACGAATTTTTGAATTTCTTCAAATTTTGAAAGAATATCTTCTCGATGTATTGGCAAAGGGTCGTCCAACTCGCAGGGAATACCTACTCTCTAAATCTGAATCAGCCGAAACTACTGACAATCAGCGAATAGTCGCTGGTTTACAGCTAGAAGTATGCAGCTGATTGAATCAGCTGATCAGCTGATTCGATCAGTAGTTTTGGCTGATTCAGATTTAGAGAGTACTACTCCTTCATCGTGATATATCTACCTATACGTAGCTGAGCTGTAAATCGCCAAGATATTTCATGGGCTAGGAATCTAGATGATCTATCGGACCAATTGGTTTGGATAGGTTTTGATCCGGAACTGGGATATTCGAGGATGGTGCATTGTGGGTGTTAATTAATGCACCCGGCACATGGGCGGGTTGTTAGATGGTCTAGTTGGCCATTAATTAGGAACTGCAGGCTTTGCCTAGATCCCAGTTTTCCATATCAGAAAAAGTGAAGAAAAAAAAAAAAAAAATCGATCCCCCAAAGACAAGAAATCGAAGTCATCAAACCTTCGACAGGATCGAAGCGAATCGAAAAAAGGCTTAAAAATTTGACTGTCATTGATTTGGATTCGGAATTAAATATGGATAACGAAAATTGACGTTATAATTGGAGCTAGAAGTATAGTTTTGGTCAATTTTTAGCCCCAACCAAGAGAGCGAGATAAAGTGAGATATATAGAGGCTCGGGGGAAATCGTTGGTTTAAAAAGTGTATGTAATACACAGTTCTGGTAAACAAAAGAATTCTTTATGCGTCGGACCGCCCGCCGTTTCGATCAATTTCGAGTTCCCTCGAAGCGCAAAGCGTATAATAAAAGTCAATTGAAAAGTCGAGAGTACAATAACTTTGGATTCTGTGGGCGATATCCAACGGCGCAATGCTTTATCGCTATATAGGTACAGATTTCTGAAACCATGTCTATATCAAACGTCAGGCCTCGTCAATACACGTATGAACAAACACACGCGATGAATTTTTCATTATTTTATACGTAATACTATCGTATATACATTAATATACATACGTAGGCTATTGATCGAAAATAAAATATATAAAACTGCGAAAAAGAAAAAAAAAGAAAAAAAAAAGAAAAAGAAAAAAAAAAACACTTCCAAATCATCCGTAATCGATATTTTTCTATACATTATATATATGTGTATACCATTCCCATTCCCTGTTAAATTTCCCCGTCTTTTTACCATTGAATCAAATATAATCACCGTCCGTTTCTGAAAAAATCTCAAATTACTTGGTAGGCAGGAGCTGAGCGAGAGGAGGGTATCTTCGCGAGACAGGCAGGTATAGTACGTTAAGGTGTATAATAAGGAAGGTATGTGGGAGGAATGGTTGTTTGTAAATGTGTTTTACAGGGTTGTTCTTGCTCTTGTCCTTGTTCTTGTTCTTGTTCTTTTTCTGAGTATTGGTGAGGAAGACAGTCGAGTTAAAGCAGCATTGAATGGCAAATAAGGTATTCCAACTCCGTGTGTGTGTGTGGGGGTGTATATAGTGTCGTATTTCGCACCCGACACGCCCTAGAAATTTACTTTATTTCATTCCCTAACAAAATGATTGTCTTTCGATTACGGTGTAACTCAATATCCAATGATTTTTGGAACCTAATATCGATTGGAACACAATGCCCTCTGTTCGTGTGTCCCTAATATTATATATACCTTTGTGGCAGAATACACGTAAATTGATTTTAACAAAAGGAAACTTGTCTTCGAGCACCGCGTTTCACTATAAACTATTCAAACGTGTCGCAGAATCACTACCTCCGGCATAAAAACCTCACATCTTATATCAGGATGAAGAAATTCGATGAAAACTTATCGCGTTATTACTTTTCACTCGATATTTTATCACGTGTGATGACGATTGTCGCGATCTAAATCCTGTCTGGTTGAACTCGAGACGCTAGAAATTGACTAACTGTTATATCGATGGTTTAAGGCTCTGATTCTTCGGTCTGTTCAACCGAAAATTATTTCTTTAGTGAACGGTCAAAGGACCAGCTAAATCCGCAGACAAAAGCGCATCGATTTCCGGCAGGCATTCTGCCGTAGTAAACTGATATATGTACTACGAGTAGGTATACATGTGTATACCGCATTTATAGAAGAAACTGCAACGAAGAATGGTGTAGGTACCCAGTAAATTCGTAGATACAAATACGTATAGGTATAACTATACGTATGGTTCGCAGTACGTATATTGGATACAGGAATATTTCGAAGATTAGTAGCGATCGAGCGACGTGGATTATCCCCCGTCCACCCTACGCCCTTCAAACGTTTACCCCTTTACCAAATGGATTCACTTCATAAAGTGAGGTTTGCACGCAAAGAATTAAATTCCCGATTTCTATTGAATAGGGGAACCAGACAGTGAGAGAATAAATGAATGAATGAATGAATGAATGAATGAGAGAGCGAGAGAGGAGGAAGAATTCTATTGTACATTCGACGTTGAGCCGTGATGCCCGCAGACTATAAGCTAAGAATAGGTCGATAGTAATTCACGAAGGGTATAGGTACCCACGTTTCAACGTTGTTTCAGAAAACTTGTTAAAAATCGCTCCAAATTTTCCCTCGATTAAAACTTTTAACCTGAATAGTATAAATGCGACGTAATTTCACGTCCCACGCTGTCGAGAACTGCAGTCTCCTACATGCCCACATGATTCAGAGTTATAGAAAGAAGGAATAAAAAAAAAGAATAACCGTGTAAAAAAAAGGGACGGAGAGTGAGAGAAAAACTGAAAAGCCTGATTAGATATATCTGTTTAGGTCGTCGTCCCATTCCACAACGTTGAACGGGGTACGTTGCGTTATGCGCGGTTGTACACATCTAATTGTAAACGGAATACTCCAGTGCCCTCACCAAAAATTAGATTCAAATGAAGAAACCCTTTGCAAAGATATATCTTTGATCAAATAGGTATATTAATATAGATCTAGTACCAAACCGAATAACGATAGGAACTTGAAAAGGGGGTTCGTGTGTGCCCAGGTGCGGAAATCTCTTCTTGATATACGGTTGAGCAAATTATTTCATAACGCTGGTTAGATGGTAGAATATAGAATTAATACAGAGCCTAGCTCTCCCCCTTATCTTCTGTCTTTTATTATCTCTTGATATTCAACTATTTTCATCTCTCTCTGCATTCACCTCTACTATATCCTATGTATTCTTATTCCGCATATTGTACCGTAGGGTCATTAGGTCGCGCGCGACTACATATTATACTACAATATTATATACTAGGTAGAAACGCGCAAGGTAGTACAGAGAAAAGGACCCCGTTGTCGTTCGTTTTTATCTGATCATAGTCCCATTATACTTATAATTCAAAAACGGGCTGACCCAACCCGACAACAGTTGAGGGTAGATAATAGATTAGTAAACAAGCTAATCTATTCCAACTTCCTCAAACAGACCCTATATATGTTCTCTATATATCTCCCTCGAGACGTAATACATCTATAACACTACAGTGGGCTGTGGGCGGATAGGATGATGAGGCCGTAAATATGTGAAATTAATTTACGATCAGCGAACAGAAAATATTCAAAATGTAGAAGAACTTCGTTCGAATGAATATAGTCTGATTGGTTCGTATTTAAGTAAATCGAATTTTCCGAGTGATTTCGTTTGATTGTATGTATCGATTGAAAGATGGGTTTTTAAATTTTCTCGATACTTGTATAAAAATTAGCTATTATATTTCGAGGATTTTAGTGAAAATAGAGTACAGAAGTCGAGGAGTAGAGACGAAATAGAATCGTATAGCGATTCGACCGCGGTAGAATCGTATTTATATTATATAAGTGTGGGTAGCTAGAATCCAATATAACTGCACACGTTTATAGGGACAGTGGGAATATATTGGAACGGATATTGAAATACTTGTTGGTAGTTTGAGTCGAAGGCGCGAAATGCCTTTCCCGATGCCATCTTGATTGCACACTCGCGCAGAGAACAGCTACCACCGCGAATAGGTAGAAGTATTAGGTAGGTAGGTACAGAATAGAACGATAATGAATCACGCGGTCGTTAATAACACGCGATCGCGTTGTCAACCGGTTAGAAAATTGTGAGGAAAAAACTGTATAAAAAGAAAAGAAAGAAAGAAAGAAAGAAAGAAAAAAAGTGAGAAAAAAAATGGAACTATCATACTTCTCTACTTCTATACTTGTTCGCGAAGGCGAGATATGGAAACACCCAGTTGAATCACTGCATCGAATCGAGAAACTCCCTTGCTGGTGAAGCGATGGATAGATAGAGTCAAGATTCAATTAGCTCTAGCTGTCAACCGCATGATACTCGTCGATTCAACAATACCTACACCCCCAACCAACGAGCAACCCGCCTCACCGCGGCGTCTGCTGCGCCAAACCAACGTAAGCAAGTGAAATGTGTGAGCGAGTTGGGGCCACAAAACCTACCTACCCACCTAGAGCTACCTGGTACTGCAGGATTCGGGGTCGTGCTCATATATATATGAGAGGATATCTTATATCTACATATAAATCTATATACCAATATAAATATGTATATATGGATGAATAGTTCGCATGAATACGTCTTCTACGTCCGCGAGTTCCACTAGCTCCGCGACGTATTTAGATTTATTCGCTTATACTTTGCGACTATAGGCGTTTCATATATACTTTGCCTTTTTTCTTACCTATGGATGATCAGAATATTGATGTTGGATTTGTATTCGAATTTGGCTATACTGTCATTCGGAGCCGGAATTAGATCGGTATTTGAAATGAAATTTCAATTATTACAGGATTGAAAAGGGCTGCAACCTGTACTTCGATCATCTCCAAAGGCACGACTGGACGGAACACAGCGCGACGCAACACGAGGCGACGTTTTGCGCTGATTCACAATCGAGCCCGCAATTTCCCGTCCCTCATATTTTTTTTTTTTTCTTTTTTTTTTGCTGCGAGGGATGATATCTCGCTCGTTCGTTCGTTCGCTAGCTTGGTGAACCGAACGCCGCGCACGGCCGTGCGCCCCGTGCCAAAACCTCCGTGAAAGAATGTCAACAGATTCGT
The DNA here is from genome assembly GCA_963992785.1 of Tenthredo livida. Lineage (NCBI taxonomy): Eukaryota > Metazoa > Arthropoda > Insecta > Hymenoptera > Tenthredinidae > Tenthredo > Tenthredo livida. The sequence continues at coordinate 12,907,326 of OZ023073.1, forward strand.
ACACCGGTATCATTTAACCGTGGCAAAGCGATGCCAACCATTTTCAATTTATTTCAAGTACCTTTTGGCTCTGGTTATACCTACCTACCTACTCGCTGTGGCTGTGGCTGTGGCTGCGGCTGCGGCTGCGGCTACGACGACGAAATAACCGACTACGACACCCCGGTCGATGCCAATCTTTCGGTATACACATTCAACGATACCCGAAGCTGATATTGAGATCTCAAAGTTATTTCAATTCAAATATCACCTCATTTCGCTCAGCCAGCTTTTCCCGCGAACGATTTGGAAAAGAAAAAAAAAAAACTCACGTTTCTCTATATAGTCGAAATTATACATATTTCAAAATGGTATTGAAATAGAAACTTTTCTATCCCATTGAGATCTGCTGTTTTCTTTGTTCTATTTCAGTACGTTTTATCGAGAGAAGAAAATCGCGTGTATATAATACATAATATATTATTATATATATGTATGTAAGGAAAGGGAATAGCTATAGGTTAGCGTGTATCCACCGTCTAAACTCTGAGAGATGCTCGTGGCATTATATATTAGATCTCTGCTATTCTTATTCAAGTGGTACCCGGGGCCCCCGCGGTCGTTCTCGTTTACAGGGGAATAAAAGGATGCGACTTGACCGAAGAGGGCGGGTAGCAGGGGGATCGAAATATTACGACGATCCTATCGTAGATTGTTAAAAACTGGATCGGCCGCATCGAGTGAAGGACGTTTTTTTTTTTTTTTTTTCTTTTCGTTTCTTTTCTTTTCTTTTCTCTCTTTTTCCTCCGCATTTTCTTTTTTCATTTTTCTTTTACTTCTCTGCTCCGCTATTGCGGTACATATATATTTTATATTTCGAACCTATCTTTGAGCATCCTTTCTTTATCGAAATCCAACAACAGAGTCACCCTACGTTATAGCTAGGTAGTACATAACATATCTATTGCCTTAATACTTATTTGCGGACGATCGCCTTTTGTTAGATCAAAAAGTCGAATTCTATTGAGAAAGAAAAAAAAAAAAAACAAAAAAGAATATTCTATATTATATTACATATATAAAGTATAATTTTATATAATAGTACCTAAATATATGATCGAATAAATTCATTGTTCAAAAAAATTCACCAATTTTCTTTTCGCTTTTTTCTCTCTCTTTGAATCGATATAATATATAGGTAGAACTAATTAAAGTAGGTAATAAAAACTATAAGTATATGAGTTATATATAGTTTGTGAATTTTGTTTATCTTTTTTCTTTCTACCATTTTTTATTTCTCTATGTAATTTTAATACGCCTGTAGTAGCTGTACTTTATATTAGCAAAAATAATTCATGTGAATTGTATAGTGAAAGAGGACCGGGGCGGCGGGGGAGGGTAGACCGCGACTTTTAACGTTAAGTGAGTTAATACGAATTTAACAAAAATGTAGGAGGCTATGTGGCATTCCCGTAGTAGTAAACTTATAATATAACACGGGGCTCAAACTCGTTGGAGTTGCGGTATATGCATAGAATTAAAACCACCGAGTCAGTGCAGCAGCAGCAGCAGCAGCAGCAGCAGCTGGTGAGGGATGTAAAAAAATAAGGTAGTTAATGAGCGCCAGAGTGCTCCTCTTTCTCTCTTGCTCTCTCTTGCTCTCGCTCTCGTGCTCGCGAAGTAATGTAATAATAAGCAAGGAACAAGCCGCAAGCTCCTGCCAGTATACACAGAAGCTCGCAAACCTCGCTAGGAAAACCTTTAAATTTAACAATTTCGCTTCAGGAATGAACCTCGTCAAGCACCACGCGGTGGTAGCACACGATTGCTTTTATTACACCTCTACTATAACGCCCGTAATTCCCTCGCTTCAAATAATCCCCCGCATGTTTCTCTAACTTGAAAAAAGAAAAAAAAGAAAGAAAAAAAAAGTTCGTCGATAATTTTTTAATTTTTCAAACAAATGAATGAATTAATTAATTAAAAGCCGCGTGATAACGTTCTGATTGTAATTATCATCTACGTGGACAGATAAGCTCGATTGAAATAAATAAATAAATAAATAAATAAATAAATAAATAAGACGAAAGTTATATAACAAATATGTTAACGATGTTAGAGACAAGTAACTGCCGGAGCTCAGACCCGAAATTTCCCTTTGTAGATTTCTATGGCAGAGTTAAGTTTCCTGTCCTCGAGTCTACCACGGTTCTTGAACTCTGTCCAAGTAGGGTAGAAGGGGGTAAAATAATGGGGCGAGTTGTACGGCAGCTAAAGGACTGACAGAGATTGCAGTAGGATACAAGGATTCTATAATTATTTGTACGTCAGTCTCTAACGATAAGAAGTTTTGCTTCCTGTCGTCTGATCCTCCCTTTTACCTTTTCCTTTTCCTTTTCCTTTTCCCGTTCCCATTTCCCATTTCCCATTTCTTTTTGCTCTCCTTCCTCGTTCCCTCATATATATATATATATATATTGTATATACCTATACAAGCTCAGCAATCTGGCGACGATATTTCTTGGTGTATTGCGTATATACGCATACATAACTCGATGTATGTATAAAGTATACACCTGCGTGTCGTCGGTGGTTTCTGTTTTTCCCGAAAGGACTGACTGATGCTGAAGACCGCGAGAAACACAACGACGGCTATAACATGTATATGTATGTATATATGCGAAAAGAGAAAAGAGAAAAGCTAGGCGCCCCCCGGAGCCATTCTCATTTCTCATTTCTCTTTTAACAATACAAAAGCAAGAAGGAGAAATTGAATTGGAAACATCATTAAACGACGCGAGGTGGAGAGGCGCATTTCACGCCCCGTAGATCTTAAACCGTTTGAAACCCACGAGTCTCAACGGCGGAAATAATACAACTTTGTGTTCTCCACGATCAAAGCTTACGTATACCTACCTACCCAGCTTCGGGTCCACCCTCAATCTTCCTTCAGCTTAAACAGTACGTATTTTATTGTGTTTTTTTTCTTCATCAAATACACTCCGTACACACGCGTATGCAGTAGAAGACAACACATGGCATTATAAAGTTTCGTTTTTTTTCTTTAATCACATGAATGAAAATGAAAATGAAAATGAACCTATGAGGTAAATTAGAATTGCAATTCGACTAAGAACAGATAGGTATGATTGTGTGCACACCTAACATATACCCGTTTCTTTATCATCTCATTTATAATAATAGAAGTAAATTTCTTTCAAACTTTTGATATTAAAAAAAAAAAAAGAAAAAAACAATAGAACCACATCGTTACACAGACTTTACATAGGTACATGTATATGTGTGTTTAGCACCGTTGTGTCTACCGCGCGGGGAATGAAGAATTGTTCAAGGAGCCTTTTGTTCACGAAATAAACCTGCGTCTTGATAAATAAAGGAGTAGCTCCAAGAAGCAAGAGGCAAAAAGCGCATTGCGCAAAACACACTACGAAGTCATGCAATTTAGGAAACAGAAAAGACATGTTTGAAACGATAATTTCCGAGAAATTGTTGTATTCTCATTTATTTATTTATTCAACTTATGGTCACTTTGGGGAGTTAGCGGGCAGTTTTCATTCTAATATTAAACGTTCGTATCTCGAGAAAACAAGTCCAAAACTCTTAGCATGGAATCGAGGATTTGTCCGATGCTCCAATAGTGGTATTTGTATTGTGGCTCTCGGTTTGGGTCCTGATTGACAATATCTCGAAGAATTTTACCATCGGGAGAAAAAAATAATATTCTTGGGACGTATGCACCATCCGGAAGAAATTTTACTGGCAGTTTTTGCTCGGCTGAACTTTCGACGTTTACCATTACGAAACTAATAAGCATGTATAATATATTGTCGTAAGGACTTAAATATCGGAAGAAAATTTAACGAGGATTATTATTGCGAGGCTTACCGTTTACTCAAATCGAGCAATTTCAACGAATTGGAAAATTTCAAACTCAGATTTTCACAGGCCGGACATCCAAGTTTATGAATAACAACCATTATCGGTTTGCGACTTTTCTTCCCTTCGATAAAACCGGCAGCAACGGTTTTCCATTGATACAATTTTCCGAATCCATGATCCCCAAGATTTTCACCATCCAAACTTTGCGCGGATACATTTCCAACGAGGGTTTCCGTCAGATGAAAGAAACTCACCGCTATCAATGGTGCGAAACATTTTTTAATCATTCTCAAGAAGAAAAAAAACAAAAAAAAACAAAAAAAAAAAAACAGTAATTTTAACTACGAAGGTTAATGAATCAAACAAAGAACCTAAAATCATCTCGTATCATATTTCAGGCCGTATACTATAATTTTGAATAATTGTTCACCGCGTTTATTCGTTAATACGATAACCGTCAGATCGCAGCACTAAACAAACGCTGTCTTATACGTCAGAGAGAATTTTCTCATATCGCTGGTTATAATACGTACCGACTACTACTAACACTACTTCGCGTATGTACCCGACTATGGCAAACTAGGTACCGTATCTCGGAAATTTTGCGAACCGAGAAAAGCGGTTCCTTTTCAAATTCGAGCCGCGACTCTACACGGTGATGTAGTCCGGGTCGTAAGATCTGAGCCTGGTGCAATATCATGGATTGTGATAATCTTAGGGAAATCCCAGGCCACGCATTAACGAACACAGTTATGCAGTCATTAGTCAGTGTTCGTCTACCATTCTGCATGGCATTAAAGAGCGTCTTGAAATACCAAACTATTCGCGATTTGGTTAGTTGAAAATCGCAGAGTTGTGAAATGGCGTTAGCTGCATTATTACAACGAGCTGTGATATCCAACGATTTCGGACTCCGTCGAAAGTATCCGTGGAGTGATCGTCAGTACGGATCAGATCCAGAACCGAAAATCGACACCGGGACCATAACTCTTGACGAACAGATTTTCCTAGCACATACTTTAGGCAGTCAATTTCCAAATATTGAAGATGCATTTGTAGGAAGAATCGAAAACCCCTATTTATGGTCACGTTATATTTTACAATATGAACAAATGAGGGCCGACCCTATCTCCAGCAGCGTTCAGGAGCGTATCGTTATACACGCTACCTCAATCTCCGGGGCTTACGAAATAGCAGGTATGAAATTTCTCCGAACGTACTATATATATATTTAATGTAGTATTTGTTCAAATGTCGAATTGCAGTTGTCTAGATAGAGAATATTATTTGTTATTGTTGTTGTTTATTTTTCTCGCGTCTGTGTTTTCATCGCGATGTTATTAGAGTACATATTTTAGTAGGTACATTTTTCGTATTTCCGTTCGGGTTATCATAGACGTTTTTTCCCTAATATTGTTTTTTATTGCATTCGCGTTATTTCTCTAAACATATATTATACCATCTCAACCTCCAACAATGTCACCTTGTTATCTCATTCAAGCGAATATTTGTATTAATTTTTTCGCAAAAAAAATTTATACAGAATGTTAGATAATAATATAGAAAAAATATAAAATGAAATAATATAACATAATAGTTTTTTTTTTTTTTCTTTCTTTTTCTTTTTCTTTTTCTGTAGAGAACAACTTTGACTGGAGATTGGTGAATCGTTATAGGTATGGCAGAGGCGTCAGTTTTGCAAAAGATGCGGATTATTCTGCTACTCAAGCGACCCAAAACGATGCTTACATCGTAGCTGGTATACTTACGTCTACTAGTACATTGGGAAACTACGGAACGCGTATTCCACCAGAAAATTACGACACTACAACGAATCATAACAAGACTGTTTACGTGAAATATTCCGACAATGACTTTTACCCGTATTACATAGTGCATTGAGAACGTTGAAAGGGTATAACGAGCAGCGGTGATGGATATTATACATTCATTTCATGTGCTGAAACAATAATTGTATTCCAAGTATTGAAATAGTTGTTAGAGCGGCGTGTAGCTAATATTTTTGTTATAAGTATTGTTTAGAATACGGATAAAATGTTTTTTTACAATGAGTATATAAGTGAAAAATTTCTTCCCAGTTTTATCAGTGAATAATCAACGATAGTCAAAATGAAGATCTTCTACTTTCTCGTCAGTACTTTCGTCTTAATTTTATTAAGCGAACTTGTATCCGGTGGCGGTGAAGTACCACCAACACCACCAACTACAACTACAACTACCCCAAAGCCGACAACTCCAGTACCGAGATGTCAATGCTCAAGGGCACAAGTTCTGACCGACATAAGACGTAACTGCCGAAGTTGTCGGGACATTCATTGCCAACCAGGATGGCAATGCGTAAATGAACGAATAAATAAAAAGGGAAGCTGCTGCCGTTGCGCACCGCGTTGCATCCGTATTACAAAAGGCTAAAAACCAGAGAAACGCTTCGCCAAATATCTACACGATTTGAACTGCAAAATTACATCTGATCGAAGAAGAGTAAAATACAACTAATATCACGAGCACGTGAGAATAACCGACGACTGTAGTTCAAAAACTCTCCGATTCTCACAGGCAGATCATGTTTCTGCACAACAAATAATTACATCTGATTTCGGAGATATATTGTGTAATAATATCGACATGCTTATGAATCTGTGAAATGCTATTTTGTAAAATTGATATATCTGGCGATCTCCCAATAATCAAGGGATCTTGGGCAAAAATTGTTAACGGTTTTTTTTTCTACTTTTATCACCGATCGTCAGAGAGTATGGCACAAATACTTGGATTAGTAATTAGCTGTGACCCTAGTCACACTTATTTACGTATCGATGTGAAATAAAAAATATTTGGCAAACAACTCATATAGCGCGTTCACACACTCTTATTTTATCCCTCCCTTGCACCATGCTATTTTAGTTGAATAATTACTGTTACAGTAGTTCGACTGTTACATATTGTTACTGTATAAATGTTATCGGATTTGAAGACAAACGTTTCCGAACGCTAAGTAGGTATAAAAGTGAAGAATATGTTTCACACATCATCAGTGTCGCAGCATAGCTGTAATCTATCAAGATGAAGCTCTCGTACTTGCTCGTCAGTACTTTGGTCCTAATTTTATTGAATGAGTTTCAAGTCGGCGAAGCCGTGCCAGGGTGCAGTGGAATGAAAAAGGCACATGATTCTTCCGAGCATAATAAATCATGTCAGAATCGATGCACAGACGCTGAACTTCTGTTGGACGGAAAAAACAATTGTCTAAGTTGTGCATCCACCGATTGTCGACGAGAATACGATTGCGTAATGGAACGAATACCAACAGAAAAACGAAACCGCTGTATTTGTAGCCCTTCGTGCGTGCCACGATTTATAGGAAAGAAATAGAAAAACATCTGTTGAATTCTATATACAAAATTACGTCGGATGCGAAAAAAAAAAGAAAAAAAAAGAAAAAGGAAATACGAGCCTATAAAGTTTATTCGACATTTTTGCAATTTGAAAAACTTTGTAATAAAATATTAACCTTCGAATAAGTATGTAATAAGTTATTTGAAAAATTATCCGCTTATATCTCGTATGAATAAAGTATAAATCGCAAAAAATTACGACTTGAATCTTTATTAAGTTTTCACTATTTTTGATCTCTAAATCTGAATCAGCCAAAACTACTGACAATCAGCGAATAGTCGCTGGTTTACAGCTAGAAGTATGCAGCTGATTGAATCAGCTGATCAGCTGATTGAATCAGCTGATCAGCTGATTCAATCAGCGGATCAGCTGATGAGTGTACACAGAATGCAAGGGAGAAGTTGATGGGCGGACTTAACATCAACCAAATACCTAATCCTATAATACATCTTTAAATTGTGGATATATCAGACTTTAAGTTGAAATTCGTGTTGTACACAAATGCATAAACGAGATTAGTTACAAATTAAAGAATATTAGATTTTTCAGGACAGAAAGAAGGGATTCATGATCCACGCTCGACAATTTTTTCTTTACCTATAAATTCTGACTATATGAAGTAATTATTGAACGTTATGCGATATAGGCGAGAAATTTCATTCAGCTTGTAGCTTGTGAGTATAGTATAGCGATAAGATAAAAGAACAATTGCGTAGTTGTGCTGCCCTCGAAGCGGGTATTCCTTTGAACTACAAGCACGATCGCGTGGTAAGAGTAGGTAATATCTTATTAAACAGTGCGATTTCATTTTACCGAAAATTCTGCCTTACCGCGATTATACATATACCAACACCGATAAAAAAGCTGGTACACTATGGCGCTGGTAAAAGATGTATAGGAATTTACATTGAAAAAAAGAAAAAAAATGACTTGAAGAATGAAAGACTGAATGATACCCCGATGTCCTCTTTTTTGTGCAACTACATGTTATAGGGAAAATTGGAAAAAGAAAAAGGAAAAAGTGGCTGTCGATGTTTCTAATAAGATCGGCAGGTAGCATCTTATGTTTTGCTATCGACAAATAAATGTACCAAGTTTTCAAAGCGTATAGTAGTTTTTGCTATCATGTTTCACATATTATACGCTATAAATTATCTTGATTATCGACATGCGGCGAAATATTCTGCGACAGTCTCATAAAGTATACGAGGGAAATTAGGTAGTTCGGGGAACGTGGGGCAGAACGGGCAGCGGGGCAGAACGGGCACCAAAACAAAAAAAAATAATGTGGTCGGAAATGATTTTTTATAAAATATGGCGACGTATTTTGGATCAATAATGAAAAAAAAAAAATTTCAATTTTTTTTTAAAAAAGTAAAATAAAACGGAAAAAAAAAATAATTTTTTTTCGATTTTTTTTTTTTTTCATTATTGATCCAAAATACGTCGCCATATTTCATAAAAAATCATTTCCGACCATATTATTTTTTTTTGTTTTGGTGCCCGTTCTGCCCCGCTGCCCGTTCTGCCCCACGTTCCCCTATATAGAATTTTTAAATACATATAATAGCTGTTAGCTGCTATAGGAATGGGCTGCTTGCATCTGGGACCTGGGGCCTGGGCTCGATAATTTATTGTTACATCCAAATTGTTTTATAGTAAAATTAGTTTATCAAAAAATACCTATGAGTATTATAGGAACTTCATAGTGCTTCTATAGTACAAATCTTGAATTCTCAGTTATAGAGTATCTGCGTGTTTTACGAAGCAGAATGGAAAATAATAATTGGGTAAAACAAGGCGACATCCACGTAGGCGTATGATTTACAAAAAAGAGGAAAATATCATTTCGTTTATTTGGCGATTAATCTGGAAGTTAACTGACTCAATAAGGCACGAATGGGAAAGCCACATAAATAAGGTATATACCTGGGCATTGCATGTAACCAAATTAGAGATATAGTTTGCATTTATTGTAATGCATTACGATATTCAACTATCGATGCTAGCGATAAGCCGGAAGCTGTATTTATATAATCCATGTTATAATTCTTTGTCATTTATCGTGAATCGAATTTTCATGAAAGCCTAACTATACCTACACAGAAAGAAAGGTTAACTTGATTCAAGATTCTCAGAAGGAAGAACGAAATTTTCCGAGATCAAGTCAAAAATTTTCTCAAATCAAGAAAATGTTCTCAATTTTCTTGGTTTGAGAAAATTTTTGACTTGATCTCAGGAAATTTCGTTCTTCCTTCTGGGACCGCAAAATTATCTTGAATCAAGAATAATTTTCTTGACTCAAGTTAACCTTTTTTTCTGTGTACTAATTTTGTGGTAAAGATTTACCATTTTAAATATTCCTGTTTTTTAATTTTCAATTTTTAATTTTCGATAGTTTTTTTGAAACATTGAGCATTTTACATTTTACTGTTCAAATGAGTTTTATGAAATATTTACCCAGCTTTGCGGTCCCGTCTAAATACTGGTAACTCTTATGGATGTTTTAAAATATTTATTCTATCTATTGAAACAATAATTGCATTTCAAGTATCAATAGTTGTTGGAGCGCTGTATAGCTGATATTTTTTTTCTAAACATTGTTCAGAATGGGGATAAATGTTTTTGTACGGCGGGTATATAAGTGAAAAATTTCTTCCCAGTTTCATCAGTGAATAATCAACGATATTCAAAATGAAGATCTTCTACTTTCTCGTCAGTACTTTCGTCTTAATTTTATTAAGCGAACTTGTATCCGGTGGCGGTGAAGTACCACCAACACCACCAACTACAACTACAACTACCCCAAAGCCGACAACTCCAGTACCGAGATGTCAATGCTCAAGGGCACAAGTTCTGACCGACATAAGACGTAACTGCCGAAGTTGTCGAGACATTCGTTGCAGACCAGGATGGCAATGCATAAATGAACGAATAAGTCAAAAAGGAAGCTGCTGCCGTTGCGCACCGCGTTGCATCCGTATTACAAAAGGCTAAAAACCAGAGAAACGCTTCGCCAAATATCTACACGATTTGAACTGCAAAATTACATCTGATCGAAGAAGAGTAAAATACAACTAATATCACGAGCACGTGAGAATAACCGACGACTGTAGTTCAAAAACTCTCCGATTCTCACAGGCAGATCATGTTTCTGCACAACAAATAATTACATCTGATTTCGGAGATATATTGTGTAATGATATCGACATGCATATGAATCTGTGAAATGCTATTTTGTAAAATTGATATATCTGGCGATCTCCCAATAATCAAGGGATCTTGGGCAAAAATTGTTAACGGTTTTTTTTTCTATTTTTATCACCGATCGTCAGAGAGTATGGCACAAATACTTGGATTAGTAATTAGCTGTGACCCTAGTCACACTTATTTACGTATCGATGTAAAATAAAAAATATTTGGAATACAGCTTATACAGCGCGTTCAACACTCTTATTTTATCCCTCCCTTGAAACCATGCTATCTTACATTAGTTGAATAATTACTGTTACAGTAGTTTGACTAATACATATTTTGACTGTGAGTATGAACTCTTGCCAACAACAAGTAAGTACATATGGGGCTTTCCACGCCATCCGGGACAGCTTCTGACCCTGACCCCTCCCGATATTTTTCATACTTTGTTGTGATTTAAAAAAAAAAAAAAAAAGAAAAAAAATAATAATAATAATAATAATAATAATAATATTTATTGAATACAAAACTCACCACCTCCTCCAGGATCCAGGATCTCGGAATAGACGGGAAAGATGAATACGTATAATCCAATAATAATCCTTTGGTAATAAAAGCTGAAAGAATTACACTGCACCACGAATATATCATATATATGGCCTATTCCATATCGTGGTTTTGATTTAGAAACACTATTTCCACTGCACATCTTAACACATAATATTATATAACTATGCATATACGATATGTATACAACATAGCGGGTTGAATTAAATTCACACAAAACTTCACTCCCTAATTGCACTCCTGTGCCGTAACTATACTATAAAAGGTTAAAAGTCTCTCATTTTCGAATATCAGATGAGTAGCGAAGATTTAATTTGATAATAAATTCTACGCGTTATACTATACCTACATAGAAATATACACGAAATATTTATAAAAAACGATATACACATGTCTATTTTACTACTTTTATAAAAGTAAGCAAAAAATAAAAACAAGTGAAATGAAATAAGTCTGAAAAGAATGAGACGTGTTTTGTTTTACTGATAAATATCTAGTTGAAAAGAAAAAAATAATATTCAACCACTTGTACAAGTCTATATTTACATCTTACGTAATATATTCGGACGGATCGGAATTGAAGTATAATAATAAAATAATGAAAAATAATGGACTATCAGTACAATACGTTCCAGAACCTATAAGGCGAATATACGTATTGTACTTAAATACCGAACAAAAGATATCGGAATAAAACAGCAAGAGTTGTAAGAGACACCGAGGGATGGCGGCATGGCAGTCGTTGAATCGTATATACGTAAATAAATCACGAAATAATGAACAGAAGATACCATATGTAAAGATTTTACGAAAAATAGTCACCCTTTTTTTTAAATCCTAATAGGTTTTCGCGTATTCGCATGTAGCTAGAGAAAAAAATAAATAAAAATAAAAAAATAAATAAATAAATAAATAAATAGTCACCCTACTGCGGGCTTTACGCTTTTACACCATCGCGCATTTATACATGTGTGTGAAAAACTTGCGAAAATTATACCCCGAGGTGGCGGACTCTCACGCAATGATCGCCAACCTTTGAAACGTTCGGTAACGTTCTTTTCGAATCGACACAAAGAACTGTCATGGCGGCCGTCCGAGGCTTGTAAACAAGCTTTTCACTGAATCGAATTTACATTTCTTGATTATTCCGTCAATTTCGAAGACACATACAACAAACCCGATGATATTTTTTTTTTTCTATCTCCTAACTGTCGAACGAACCATAAAACTTCTCACCGTAATAAAGAAAAGAACATTTTTATACTGACATGTGGAGAACCGCGTCCATGCCGCACCCGGTCCCCCGGCGTCCGCGGCCATCTTACTGGTACAACGACTATGATAATATAATATCGCGATCTAGCGCATATAATCTATTTCGAAGAACCGATTTTACCGAATTTATCGTCAATACGCGGATACGCTGAACGCACTGCACTATACAAGCCCGGATATTTGTTTATAGGCTAATCGTCACTCATCTGACAACGAAATAGAGAGCTTTTGACGGGATGTGGAGAACGCGTCCCTCCCCTACCACTTGCCGGTGGAATAGCTAAAAATCCGAGTGTCGCAATCCCGATGCTATTATGTAGATAATATGATTATAACGACCGATTTCACTGACTTTGATCATTGAGACACGAATGAGTTAGCTCAGGATAAGCTCGGATGTACTTACTCGGGGTTAAATCGCCTCTGTAATTCTGATTACTGGGAAGAAAGCAGCCGTTGACTTGTTGCACCACCCCTGATTGAAACAAAACACTGACTGTTGCCGGTGCGCCACGGGTGGGGGGCGTCATCCGATGTGTTACAGGAACTATTTTTTGGGCGCCATAATCGAACTGCGTTAATAATTTATGGAGATTTTCAATCGCGAATGATCGAAGAATCGATGAAATAATTATTTATCGATAGTATTTCGGGTCTGGGACTCAGAATGATACGAATTGACCAAAACGGAACGTAACTGACCTGTTGATTGCGAGTAGAGATAATTTAGGTACCGACGCCAATGCAGCAAATAGTTCAAAAGCCGGTTACCACGTAGTTCAAAATTGTTGTTATCGTAGTTTCAGCTACTTTTATTAAATTCAATTCGTACCGAAAAATAATTTACAGATTTAGCGGAATAATTTATTTCATACATTATTATAACACAAACTGATCAAATATCCGCCCTTTGATTTCTTGCTTGATTCGTTGTTTATGCTCGATATTTGATTACTCGTTATTTTGATACGTCATATAGTGTCTTTGTTTTTTTCGAATTATCGTTATTTAATTTGTCCCATTTGGAAATGCTATTTCGATTTTCGACCAACGGTATTTATACCGACTACAAATAATCGTGATAAGGCTAGAAGTAAGGTAAGCTTCTAACTATCTACCAACGGACAGGGAAATAGCATGGCTTGTTATTATCATCGCCACTCGACGCAGATTCTGCAGTTACAATAGGCATCTGCTTCGGGGCAGCACAAGCACGGCGTCGATTGAAGCTGAGATGGTGATGTAAACTCGCCTTTATTTTTCATTAATTTTATCGCCTTATCGTCGTCATCAACCATAGACATAGACGCAAGATTGAAGTCGTGCGACTCGCCATGCGATCGAATGAGCAAAATCGTCAGAGCCGTGATTGCAGAAGCGCCGTAGATTTTTCGTCACAATTACTGAACACGAGATGTCGCGTTTTGGTCTAAACAAAGGCTTTTTTACGCTCACGACTCCGATGTCCGGGGAATCCCAGATTTAGTGTTTTCAGAGTTTCGTAGAATTGCGGTGGTCAGTTGTGCCGCATTTAGAGTCGAATACTAGCGGAGATCTCGTCGCTCTAGAAATACGTCGTACATTCAGATGTGAATATTCCAAAATTACAGTGTTTCTTTCTATTCCCATTGACTGATGTGATAAATTGAATATAAACCATGGAACTAGTCGACAAAGCAAAAACCACCAACGACTTTGGTTTGAGAGAATTATTCCCGTGGACTGGATTCGGGCACGGGGCACCATGGACAGAAGTTGTAACAAGTACTGTGGAGACATGCTACGTTAAGAACCTATTATCGCCCATCTTTTCATGCAAAGATCCACTCATCAGACGAGTTGAAAATCCGTATTTATGGTCTCGCTATGTACTCAGCTACGAGGAACTCAAGGCCAATTATCATTCTGAAACCGTGACAGAGCATCGCGTGATACATGCTACGTCTTTGCATAACGCAATAAGCATTGCAGGTGAAATGATTGATAGTAATATATTGTAGATTGCACTCATGAAAAAATATATTTTATGAAAACGGACTTCACTAAGCCCGGTGTTCATAGTCAGGTCTTGAAACCGTCTAGAACCATGCCAGACTGAAGACCGGACTATCTCTTAATATTAACCTTTGAATATGATTTTCTGTGTTAATAGATAACAATTTTAACTGGCGATGTGTAACCCGTGGACGGTTTGGCCAAGGAGTTAGTTTTGCAACTAATGCAGCCTATGCCCGCAAGTACGCTTCTGGTAAAGACGTATATATCATTGCTGGGATTCCTATTGTTAGTAAATGCTTAGGACATTATGGTACAAAGATTCCTATTGCTGATTTTGACACTACAGGGGATCCCAGAGGCCTGGTGAATGTCAAGTATTACGACTCTGATTTTTATCCTTATTATATTGTGCAGTAGGTTGGGAGGATAAGACTTTATCCGGTACTAAGAGTCCGTTATATTTTTATGAGACTTTGCCACTAATCAAGTACTGAGTTATCACTCATTTTACATGTTATCAATCAGTATTTTCACCCAAAGAGTTCGTTATTACTTATATTTGAAAATAATTTTATTTACTTTTTTATATCGCTTGTTATAATCATCAGTCCTCAAAATCTTCTTTTTTTTTTGATTATCAAATGAATTGATTAACATGTTGAAAAACTATATTGAATTAATATATCAGATCTATAATCAACATCTTGCAGGAACTTCACATGAACATGAACTCTATGTATAAAGCTAAAAGACTCTCTGGAGACTTCATTGAATTTCAGTATTATGCAAGAACTATATATATACATATATATATCTTATGCAAATACATAGAAATATGTGAATTTGCTATAAATATAAGGTAGCTATTCAAGAATGGGATTTCCCGAATCGCTCTTCACTATTAATAGCTGTTAATAAACTGCAGGGAAATATTGTACTAAAGAGTTTCAGCATTAATATGTTTGAAAGAAAAATATAAAATTCTGTTATACATATAGTTTCCGTTTATTTTAACCATTATACACAGTTGAATCGATGGCCCGCATCCTGCTTAACTAAATATCCTTGATAATATAAATCTGATATGAATAGTAGTAGTTAGGAAAAATGATCTGCTGAAAATCGCGTATGGATCCTCAGAATAAAATCTATTAAAATATTGAAGAAAAATAGGTATGCATATAAAAATACTGAAATTATATCCTTAGGTGGGTTAATCTCTATATCTTTGATCAAGACAGAATTTTTTTTTTTTAAATTATGTCAAGATTGATCATCCAAATTTCCCTTTATGAAGTGCGTGAGCAATAGACCGGTTCAAAAAAATCCAAATTTTTTTTTTTTCTCAATTTTCGCATTGAAATACTTTCGGGGGGTTGAAAAAAGATGCCTGTTAAAAGCGGAGCTCTTAATATTAATATTTAGAGGTCGCTCATCGCGGATTTCTATTTTCCATTTGAATAGCATAGGAAATTTTTTATTTTTTATTCAGAAGTTTGTAGCTACCAAACCAATAATCGAATCCGAATGCCTCATACATATTTTCATAGAGAATTCAATACTCTACAAAAAGTGGGTATAGAAAAAAATTAAAATAAAAAAAAAATTACAAAAAAAAGATAGTCGACTTAATTATACATTGAACTTTGAGCTTGAATAACTTTGGAAGGAGTCAATTTATTAAAAAATGATAGGAGACACTTTTTGTAGAGCGTTCAATTTCCTATAAAATATGTATAAGTCATTTTGATTTGTTTATTGGTTTGTGCGCTACAAAATTCCAAAAAAAAAACAAAAAGTTTCCAATGCTATTCAAATGGGAAATAGAAATCCGCGATGAGCGACCTCTAAATATTAATATTAACAGCTCCCCTTTTAACAGGCATCTTTTTTCAACCCCCCGAAAGTATTTCAATGCGAAAATTGAAAAAAAAAAACAAATGTCGATTTTTTTGAACCGGTCTAGTGAGCAAGTAGCGCGACTATTTATACGGTGTAGCGTTTAAAATATATATAATTTCATAATCCCATCTGAGACGTGTTATCGTGATGTTTTTAATTCACGGTAAATCGGGACTTGAAAACTAGGCTGTATTAATCGTATTCGTATTCTGCGTAATCTGGTGGCACGCATGATGGCACTGGAGGACAAGGATCCTGTACACATGATACATGCCCCAGGACACATTTCTGCCCTGGAGCACAGGGTGGATCAAGAAGTGCACAAGGTCCGACAGCACCGGAGAGTTGATCACTCAAGCAGGAATCGTTAACTGGAATAAAATTGTTGTCTATTACATATTTACGGAGTTATTTTTAATTAATAAGTAAAATTGAAATTCTGATTTGATTTGAAGCTCGAATAATTATTTTTATATTGTTGGAGAAAATTTACGTAAAATATTAATGAAATATGTTTGAATTTTTATCCAATGGAGTTATTATGCGTAATCAATAATAATTAGATCCTCACACTCGACGCATTTGTCATCGTGACAACAACCCGTGCAGCATTCCGCACTCCGAATGCACTGAAAATGAAAAGAAATGTTTTTTTTATTTTTTATCAAATTGAAAAAAACCAAGAACAATCGATTTTTTTTAAATATCACAGCCAGACTGATCGTTCAAAACTTACTGAGTTCGTGTTTTTGATACAATTCTGTTTTGTTGCACCCTGTGAAGTATTCATCAGCACCATAAACGTTGAAAACGCTAACACCGCTGTGGCTGTGTACCGCATCTTCTTTACGCGATACAAAACTGAAATAAAATCGTGAAATCGTTATGCATAAAATACTGAGGCACATGTTCTTAATATACTTGAAATAAGTTCAATTTCAAGCCTATAGTATAATCCATACGATCTTCTTCAAACATGAATCCATGCAACTGTATCTGTGTTTGTTTTACAATTTATTATTCCATAAATAATAATGATCAATTCATTTTATCAACCTTTTTGTTTATAATTTTTTTCCAGAATCTAAACGCTCGTTATGCTGTTTTAAAAAATTGTTGACGCGCTGTACCGAGGTTACTGACTGGTCTCAACTGACTGACGATATTCAACAAGGCCTCGCTTAGCCCGTAAAAGTTCTGTTACTGCACCAACACTCAGATTCAGTTATGTATTACATTTCTAACCGTAAATACCTATACTATGGTTCCCCACAAGCAAGTTACGAGTATGAGTACATTATACCGTGCTCTCTTGCGATAACTTTTACTCTTAAAATCGTCGATCGATTTATAGTACCCACATATAATGTGCATTACAGTTTCAACTTTTCGCTGATACAGGATTGATCACACTTCGTGTATCGCATAGCTAATAGATTATTTAAAACTTGATCGCTGCAGTTGCGAGTGCATAACGTAAAAAAAAAAATAAAAAATTCGATCGAGAGTTTTGCTTATATCAGAATCGAATGCACACGAAAACTTTCTTCAACGACAATAAGGTTTCACTTATTTTCACAAATTTTTTTCAATATTGAAATTCTTGCGGTCTTAGGAGATTATACTTACCTATGTAATTGTCGACGTATGGGAATCAACTGCGTGTTTGACCATCACGGTTTACTACATCCAACGAAACTCGTATACTATATATCCGTTTGCGCGCCTCGACCATAACAACTTGACTTATTCATCATTCCCACCTGTTTCGCCTCAGGCACTTTGAATGAATCAAATAATCCACACACCTGTGGAGATGGCGTGTGGGTATACGACATATAATATTATTACCTGTCACACATCGAGCTTGATCGAATTATTATACAACGAATCGTCAAACTGCTTTTGACAATATTTAACATTAATCAGATAAAGCCAGGTGGATATCACAGCTAACTGCATTCGGGAGAGGAATCCGCTTTCTATTACCTAGATAAGTAGAACTATACGTATAGCGACATATTTGAAAATAATGGGAACGTCGATGCATAACAAAGTTATTCATTTTGTTATCTAGGCTGCGCATGCACGTTTGATCCATCATTTTTCTATATACAGATGAGTACAATATATGATATAATAACGATAGAGAATATCACTCTTCGCGTAGCTACGCGTTCAATCATTCATATATACGTACTTTATCCACACATTGATTTTATATATACATATACTAGCTACGCATCGCGCATCGGAAATGAGCGAACATTACATGAAAGAGATTTTTTGTTGTTGTTAAAAATAGCCTTCGACAAAATTACATCATACATCCTACCACATCGTGTCATTCTTGGCCTTCGTATATTTCCTCTAATATAATAGAGACCGATCGATTGCATTCTTTATCAAAGAAATTAAGACATTACTGCAGGTTGTTATCTTAAAACATCAATTAATCACAAAGCTCATGTTGAATTCTCATTATTGAATCTGAACCAGTAAATCCTCGAAACGATTAGCATATTTCTAAATAAATATACGACCGTCCTTTGTGTTCCAAGTAGGTATTACCTATAGTGTAAGAATTTCATCTATAAGGCAAATAACACTGCATAAATTGACACACTAATTGAAGTGGGTATTAGCTGGTAGTGCAGAATTATATTAGATGGATATATAAGCCGCGTTTCTAGAGGTGTAAATATCGAGGTGAAACGAGCGTGAAGTATATACGCACACGCGGCTAGTAGTTTGGCGTATTCGATATTCAAAGAATTCTAGCTTCACTCGCCTGCTCGCATATGTATGTGATAATAATCGCATTTCTTTGTTATCATAATTTACTTTGGAGTCAGCGAAATTATTTTTCGCGAAGTAAGTGCATTTCTTTACAGCTATCTTGCGGTAGTAGTTAATGTGTTAGATAATACACTATGTACTAAACTCTAAAGTCCAAGTAGTACCCGTTTTTAACATTAAGAATTAAAAATAATAGACTACATGACGTACTGATGCTGGAGCTTAAAATTTCTCTATATGCCTCTGTAATTGGCTCAAGCAGCTATTATACCTTATTATAAGGTTTAAACGAAGTCTTTGGGTCAGAGGAAAAGTCTTATTAAGAATTACACTCACGTGAATATACGACTATGCTTTACAATTAGTCACGTATGAGAGTCGACATTAATTAAGTTAGTCATTGTTTCATTATGAACGATAGTTTTGTCTTCATTTATTCGGCACGATGA
This sequence comes from Tenthredo livida, assembly GCA_963992785.1. Taxonomy (NCBI): domain Eukaryota; kingdom Metazoa; phylum Arthropoda; class Insecta; order Hymenoptera; family Tenthredinidae; genus Tenthredo; species Tenthredo livida. The sequence goes on from OZ023073.1 coordinate 12,926,807, forward strand.
GATCTCCGTTGCTGTAGAAGTTGCAGTTTGCAAAATACGCACGTTTCCCTCGAAATTAGATTCACGCTTATTCAAATTTTAGGGATTTTAAATTGCGGCTTTGTTGGTTCGTAATACCGCGATCTATACATCCAGCGATCCTCGAGATGTTCAATTTTGTATCAAACAACTAACAATCAAAAAGTCTATTGTGGTGTGGACGGATCAATTTTATTTTTATTCTACAAAAATCTGAAATCGAAGTGATGATAGAAAAAAAAAAACAAGGTCCCACCGAGATTTGAACTCGGATCGCTGGATTCAGAGTCCAGAGTGCTAACCATTACACCATGGAACCTACGCAGGATTGTATGATAACTAGATTCTATAAGAAAGTAAATTTGTCGATATGTACTTATCCCAAATTTGGAAAGTATAAAACTATTCCCAAAGTGTCATAGAAAGTACTATTTCTTGCTATTATATCATCAGCATTGAATCCTCAAAACAACTTGCGAAGAATTACGAGCCTGTTCGTGGCTTGAAATTTCTTCAAAGCCACAATATAAATATTCAATCGAGGCAAAGTTCTAACAATATATTTTCTATTTATTAAAAAATTGATATATCACTTTTCCACGACCTTTTGTATAGTGTATTTTTTTATGCGACAATATTTCATGCGCGGCTCGTTGGTCTAGGGGTATGATTCTCGCTTAGGGTGCGAGAGGTCCCGGGTTCAAATCCCGGACGAGCCCTGTTTTTGTTCTTTACGATTATCAAATTTTTGGTAATCATTCTGTCGACTATTTACCAAAGAAAATATATGCACATAGATGCCTCGAATCAATGACTATTCTTTTTCGCATTCAAATATTTCTATTCCTCGATATTTAGAAATTAAAAAAAAAATATACATCACAGTTTGCAAAAACGTATAATTTGAGGCGAGTAAACTCACTCGTAATATTTCCGGAGTTAAAATTCTCTCCTCAAAATCGCAATTATCGAATAACTGAATTAGAAGAAAGAAAGAAAAAAAAGCCAGAACTCGGAGTAGAAATTTATTCGACAAAATGAAATCGACTAGTTTTTGCAAGGCCAGAAGAGGTCCCACCGAGATTTGAACTCGGATCGCTGGATTCAAAGTCCAGAGTGCTAACCATTACACCATGGGACCGTGTTGATGATTTTTTTTGAATGCGTTATTACGAAAGATTGAACTACACATAGCGATACTTTTGTAGATAAATAATAATTTAATCTATCAATTGCCACTCGGCATTATAGAAAAAAGAAAATAATGATTGATGATAATAATTGTAGGGTCGACGGTATCAGTAATGAATAATATACTCAGATGATGAATATTAGGGTGACTCTGTATTTTGTATTACCAAGTGAGAATATTTTTCGGATCGTTTATATGAGGATTATACAGTAGTCATAATTTATTTAAATTTTATTATGTGACCATACTTAATAATAACTAACAATTATATAATGTACATGGGTTTTGTTAGAATACACGTGTTCCTCTCGGTATAATAATAATATTAATACATTTCCTAGCATATTTAAATATTCTTTTCGCACTCTCTTTAATAAACTTTCTATTATTCATACATCAAATCTGTACAGTGACAATTGCATTGCTCTCTATGTATAATAACTTATTATTTTTCTTTTATTTATTTATTTATTTATTTCTCTCTCTCGCTCTCTCTCTCTCTCTCTATCTTTCTCTCCTCATTTTATTTCTTTAATTTCTAAATTATACAAAAATTGCGTATGTATCTCGAAGGACCTTAATAATTCAAATAATTGGCGTTATGTATATATAATATATATATGTATATGTATATTATGACAGCTAATAAACGTATTGTCCAGACTAGAAAATTTTCTGTGATATTAGCAAACTTTAAAATATATATAATATATATGTATATATGTACGTATATGTATATATGTTATAGTCTACTGTATAGTAGCTTTTTTTTATTCCACCAGGGAAACTACAAGAGATTCATTTCGTTTCTATAATATGGGATATAAAACATGTATGTAGCAGCAAACATGATTTTTACGCTACATAAAATGACCCAGCTATAATGCACCATGTTGAAATTCATATTCTATTATTACATGTTGTATGAATACTTTTTTCTTTTTTTTTTTCGTATTTTTCTTTTTCCCTAATTTTCTTTCACTTTAACATGAATGAATTTTTATTATTCATGTATATTTATTTAAGTAAGGAACCGTAAATTATAATCATGATCATTTTGCATTTATTTATTTCTATAAATTTTACCCACACTCGTTGTGATTGTGTAGGCCAATTGAATTAATTTTTCTACAAATAATATAAATGAAATTAGCTAGTCGTAAATTTATCTATAGAAAATATGGACACAATAAATTGATAATAGTATACATGAATGGCGTAGAAATATAATAACAATTGAAACCAAGTAACTATGGATATTCAAATATCTAGCCGGACTAGAAATGGAATGTTTTTATTTTTCAATAAATAAGTAAAGTATAATATACTTAAGTATGAAATATGTGCGTACGTGCAGATTTCTTGAAAAAGAGAAAAAAAATTAAATTAAAAACTATGAAGTGCAGAGATTATTGAGAAAATGAAAATGAAAATAAAAATAAAAATAAAAATAATAAGATCTGTCGTCCGTGCCAGCGGATCGTATTAGTTTGATAGAAAGAAAGTATATATATATGATAAAATAAGAATGAATGAAAAATAATACAAGTAAATAAAATAAAGATAGTAATGGCGTGTGCAATATAAAAAAGAAAATATCTGTGAGCTGTTAGTTTTTATTAGATAAAGAAATAATTGGAACAAAGTAATATATTGTATTTATACATTATAGACATAATTAGTTTAGATTGTCATATTAGTGTCGTTAATCGTTATTAGCGGACAATATTACCGGTATTTTATTAATTTTATAAATTGAATTGAAAATTATTGCTAAATTACTCATCAATTAGCACACGCTACTATGACAAATAATTAATATTATTTACAATTAATTTTATTGTGCGTTTAAGTTGCGATTCATGACAAATACAATATACTATAAGAGACTCAAGAGTATTAATTGGCAATTGCCAATAATAAATAGGAATGAATGTCTTTTTTCTTCTTCTTTTTCTTCTTCTCCTTTTTGCTAGTTGAATTATTACAATACTCTTAGTATTTAATTTTAGGATTGCAACGCAAAACACACTTCAATATTATACTATAATACAATGATTTGAAGAATCTTCAATTTAGATATAAACTGCATTGCTATAGAATAATAGAATGATAATTAATATAATACGGCGCAACAAGGCTTCAATATAATAATGTATAAGCCTCATTTAAACGAGGGTTGTTTTTTTTTCTCTTTGTTTTTGTTTTTTTTTTTTTAATTCTACCAAAGTAGAGAAATATAAGACCCGGCAAATTTGACACTCTGAACTTGTGACATATCAATCTAGAAAACTTGTTCAAACGTTTCCTTAAATTTTCGAATCTATACAAAGGAAACATAAGAAACGACTTTTTGACGTTCAAAAAATTTTTTTATTGTTTTCAACTCTCTAAAACTAAAATGTGTTTCAAACTGGCAGTGTTTGTGATCTCACATTGCTCTTGTGCAATTTACACGTCTTTATAAAAAAAATCGTGTATCAAATTTCAACACGTAATTAAAGCTTGATGCAATTTTTAAATACATATAATTTTCATTTAGTGATCTGTAATGTATTTGATGTGGTTATTAAAAATTTGAACAATCACAAACCGATACTTGCTAGTCATAAATAATAATAAATCCCTGATTAAACATTCGTCGTATTAAATGAACTAATCTATAAAACTACAAGAGCAAAATTGATTAATTTCTGCAAAAAGAATGTGATAATTATCAAAGTTAGAATGTAATATCAAATTCGCAAGTACTAGACGTAAAATATCGAAATATTTATTAGCTTATTATTCATTATACCCCTAAATGAACACGCAAGTTTCTTACCCTATTTAATTTAATTTCAATCTAGGTATTCATATTACGAAGGTTTACAGCTAACATTATCTCTTCTTATTCAGATGTTGAATATAGCTCAGAAATATAAAAGACAAAATATTGAATAGATTTAAGAGGAACTAAAATCTTCATATTTAAAACGTATCAGGGTATTTTTGAATCTAATTTATCGAGAGTACCCTGTCACCCAATAATGGCAGAAAGGTTTACAACTTTTAATTAAATATCATCAATTCGGTTGATAAGCCAAGGAAATGATAATACTTCAACAGTAATAATGCGGATTGTACTTCTAACACGATATGTATGTACTAAAAAAATAGTTTACTTCTCTAAGCTGATGTCGTAAACAAAGTTCTTTGGATTATAAAAGATCTATATAATTATGTATATGACAACAGCATTCTCACGTATAAATAGAAAAGAAAAATAAACAAATTCAATTAAAATCGCGGTAATACATTGTGTCTTCTTATAATGAAAATAAATATACCTAAACAACTAATCATTTCCACGCTACAAACGTGCTTAAAGATAAATCGCGAGTTCACCGTTGTGCACTAATTTTAATGGAGAGATTTTCTGAGAATAATTTAAACATATTAATGACTAGAAAATCTTAATCAAGCGTAAAAAATAAAAAAAAATCAACATATGATTAAAAACTGACTAGAGAAATTGACAAATAATATATAATATAGTACTTCTTTCATAATTATAGACTCACTCAAGACTTCTAATATATTATTTTTAATTACACGATTCGAATGAAATTATTATTTCTCGTTACATACAGATACATACGAGAATCGCTATGAATAATTCACAATATTATTATTCTCATTTATAAATCTCGGTATGAATATTTATCGATAAGATTTATTTGAATCGCACAATCCAAACAAACGGGAATTAATTATATTGGCAGCAAAATGTACAAGGCATGATAGCTTTATACAAAAACCCAAATTGCTTGGACGTGATTAAATATCTTTATCGTTAATTACCTATTAACAATAAAAAAAGATCGAAATTGATCGGCTGTTCCCTAATACTTGAACTCGTTAGTTTGAGTGCGTGATCTTGATCTTGATCTCTTATATTGAATTATTATAAATAATTATTCATCCAATCGCTAAACTTTGGTAGACCTAATATCCAACCCGAGTTAGTGGCTGCTTATGCTTATAATTAGCCCTTTATCGATATCAAAGAACTCGATATTCGGATACATATAAAATGGTCGTAACAATCGGCAATATGTTAATACTACAGTTTATTACTACAGCCTGTAATTCGAAATGTAGGAACGAGTGCTGGACACCATGCAAACATCAAAATCATATTTTCCTTCATTTGAAACTGGACTAAAAATAATTCTCCGATCTATAATATGGTCAAACTACAATCATAGTTCCCTAGTCATACTTGACGCTGTTCATAAGACGACTAATCATCCTCACAATAAATTGTAAAATAAAAAATCCAACACTCTCCAAAAATTTCTGAACTTGAGCTTCGGTGATAAATCTTTAACAAATGCGGCAGTCGATCCACCTTTGTAACATGCCAGTGGCACTCTGAATGTTCGAGTATTCAGCTTGACGATTTACGTTTTTTATCTATCTATCCTTAGCGGGAATACAATCAAGGAAACGGGTAGGGATCTAGGGCCTTACTCGAGCAAGGTTGTACGTCGTCTACTGTTGGTTGCCACTGATTCGCCCACCCTGGCGGTAGCACAATTTTACTATCAGTTTGAACAATTTCACCGGTAGTTTCACCTTGATTAACCCAACGAGAACTATTGTTCGTTAACTCTGTGCAGGGGACGTCGATTTCCCAATAATTCTTGAAATCACTGTTCACGAGTGTTTTAACACCGATCTGTTTGGATCTTGCTGCCTCGCCCATTCCTACAGCCAATTGTTTCTGCTGACTTCCGTTGTTCAGAGATTTTAGGGGCAGTTTTCTTGGAACGCAGCGTGTCTTTGCTGCTGGTACTCCGAGCCCCGTGCAACTAGCTTCACCTCCACTAACACCATAGTCATTGTTATCGGAGCTTCCCCCATTTTTTCTTCTCCTCCTTCTCTTGTCTTTCTCCTTATCTTCTCTACTTACTCGATTCTCCTCCTCATCTTCGTCTTCCTGCGATGGAAGAAAGTGCTGCTTAGCCGATGCCCAGTGGTCTTTCTTATTGTTACCACCTTTGAATTTATTATTCCCATTTCCACTCCTACTCTCGCTATTTGCATTTGCTTTTTCCAATTGTTGCTGATTTTTCACCACCCATGGAGACGGCCTTTTCGGACTTCTTTCTTTCAGCGTTACCTGACCACAAATAATCCGTTAATCATATAACACCAATTTACCATTCTCTCTCTATATTCGGATACACAGCAATGAAAATAAAAAGAACTGAACCACAGGGTAGACCAATGAATTATCAACATCTATGCTCACCCCTGAAGATGAGGAGTTTTCGACGGGCCTATAAAGCTGTGTCGGTGTGTGACTATGACTACCATGACCCTTTCTATTGGTACTACTTCGTAGATGAAGCCAGGAAAGTAATAGAGCAAGGAGGGCACAGGCTAGTCCTAGTCCAGCAGCTGCTGCTAGTTGAGAACGGGTACGTCTAGGTACCCAACCGCTGCCGCTAGTACCTCCACTGTACTCCCACACTGAACAAACTAGCAACACGCTACCAGTTACATAGGACAACCCCATGCCAGCGAACATCCATGCATTCTGTAAAGGAAGAATGTTGTGAGGGGCTGCTTTTGGACATTTTTATATCATCCATTTCAATGATGTGAACATAGCTTGACGATAACTATATTATATGTTGTACCCAGGGATAGATAATACTCATATGTATAGCTTCTCTCAATTATTATATAGCCAATTCCTATACAGTATCCATTTACGGCTTACCAGCTTTGCCCAGTTGAAAGGAAATAGATAAACGACGTGTGAAATATCGAGAAAGAGAAGTAGCGATGTAACCAACAGACAAAATACAGCTACAAAAATCATGAGCCGCAGTCTACCGACCAAAGGTAGCATAAAGAGACTGACTTTTGCCGTTCCAGAACTGCAAAGTGTGACCAAACACGCTGCGGAGGATATCTATGGGACAAAATCCGCTTGTATAAATACTTGCTCTGATTTTCCAGAGCACGAGGGAGATATTTGAGATAACAATACAACTTACAAGCAGCATGAGTCTAATGACTCCAGTTGCTGTCCTGAGGTGACCTTGGAGGTCGCAATACAAGACCAATTGACTCGCAGGTGGCCAGGCAGGTGCATTTGAACCGGAACCATGACCATTGTGGTCACGGTCATAATGCCCGTGGTAATTAGCGTGAGAGTCCCATGAGTGGACTGTCGAATGAACTCCTGGCGACTCCAGCTCCGATGACTGGGAGCTGGTGCGCCCCCCTGTCCTGCTACCCGCTGCCAATTGGGTAATAACGTTAGTTTCAAGTTCTCTATGGGTTTAGTTATGAGTCTAGAGACTCTGAATTTATAAATTCAGGGTTTATTTTTATGAATATGAGAGATATTGAAGATTTTTTTTTCATTTCTCATAACAAATGGCTTTTGCTATTAGATCTTCAATTCATTACGCTTATGCTTAATTATTCTAACTAGAATATCATGAGAAGTACGAGAAATGCTATCAGATTTAAAAAATAGATAAAATCATCAATCCTGGTGGATGAATTGATTCTTGTGTGATAATTGTCATCGCAAAATTCCACGTTATTGATAAAATTGATGAATATCTCGCGGGTTCTAAGGCTGTGAAAAAATTTCATACGATTTCTAAGCTTTGTAAAAATTTGTACACAACAATTATATCGATTAGAAAATTCCTGGCTGATATCATACAGCGTTGATGATTAGTTGAGAATATCGCGAGTCTTACCAATCTCAAAGTCCTGTATATCCTCTGGTCTGGAATACGCTGAGGGTGGCGGTTCTAGATCGCGTATTTCCTCGAGAAGAAGAACTTCTATCTCGTCGGCTGCATACAAATCCGATACCGAGTGAAGCTGATGCCGAGTGTCACTCATCACTCACTCATTCCTTCCTCGTTTACCACCGCTGCCGTCCTCAGTTTCTTCTTTCCAGCCTCCTTCCCCGCTTCCACGGACCACCATTAGTCGTTTCTTCATTCAATCGATCATCCATTGGTTATAAATCTTATTCCAAACGGCGTGTAACACATTTCTTAAATTCATGTCCCACCGTCTCTTGGAATATTCCTGTACTTGGCACTAGAAATGATGAAGAAAATTGACCTTAAAAATAATAGTAGGATGAATTATTGGAATTAAATAAATAAATAAAAATACGTTTTTTTGGTTATTGTGATATAGCGGTGATTCAAATGTCGCTAAATCGTCGCTTTTGTCATTATTGACGAAGTGGTTGTGATTGAAAATGCGGATTGTCGGATTTTCCTAAAGATTCGAACATATCGTAGTGTGAGAAAAGTCGAAGCATGGCTTTGACGCCGAATGGTTTAATTATTTTTAATTATCGATGAACTATAATCGCGGTGTTGGTTGTTTCCGAAGACTTTCTGTTGTCGGTAAAAACCGTTCTAATAATAAGAGAGAAAAACAACGAAAATACCAGAGACGATTGTCGAGTGACGGGCGGCGAGCGAAATTTTATACCCATGCGATATTTTGACCGTATAAGATATTGTCAAGGTATGTTATCGCCGTATTATATTGCCGTTTATAATTGTGCTCATTCCTCGGACGTTTACCTTGAATAATATTCACCTCACACCCACTCATAGATCACATTTTTTAAACAATTTTTATTCATAAATTTATCAAAGAATTGACGCACGGACGCCATTGCGTTTCCGCTTATACCATGAACTATACGTTTCAATTGACCCATAAACCTACCTCGGCATTATGCAAGCGCAACAATTTTTAAAGACCTAGATCAACCCGCGTGAGAATTTATTTTTACTTAAATCCACGTATCCCAAAACGACTAACTCTATACTTAGACGATAATCAACGCGTCGCCAAGTTCATACATGTGTATGGATATGCGATATGCCTATGCGTGTGCATGACCCGTGATACGCGCGCGCGCGTGTGTGTGTGTGCGTGTGTGTGTAGATTAGCTGTCAAACACGTCGGCTCGAGTCGACACCCCCCAAATTCTAAAACTGGAAAACAAATAATCTTCGAATTTTATTTACTTCTGAGTTTAAGTAGCAGTGAATTTAGTTAACCGAAAATGATATCGGAGAGAGATTACGCGCCTCTGAGTGCGGCCTGCATCAGATCATTGAACGACAAATTATACGAAAAGCGAAGAGCCGCGGCTGTCGAAATAGAAAAGTAAGGTTAGGTTAGAGTTACGCATAGTTTTATATTTTATGTTACATATCTCCTATAAATTGAATGAGATGAAATAGGATTTGACGATTTACAGAATGGTCAAAGAATTCGCGGCCAACAATAACACCGTGTTGATTAAACGGCTGTTGAAAGTATTAGGCCAGGATTTTGCAACCTCGCAAAATCCACACACTAGAAAAGGCGGGCTTATAGGATTAGCCGCGATTGCTGTAGGCCTTGGAAAAGACACAGGTCAATATACCGAGGAATTAATTCACCCAATATTAGCCTGTTTCTGCGACGCAGATCTCAGAGTGAGATATTACGCCTGCGAAAGTTTGTACAACGTAGTTAAAGTCGCCAGAGGTTCTGTCCTGCCTCAATTTACAGACATATTTAGCGCGCTGAGTAAATTAGCATGCGATTCTGAACAGAGCGTTAAAAACGCCACTGAATTATTGGACAGATTAATGAAGGTAATAAAATTGAAAGTAAAATGAATAAAATTAGATATTTCTTGAATTTTTTATCATTTTTATAATTTATTTTCAACAATATTTCAGGACATTGTTACGGAAAGCGGAATGTTTGATCTGGTTGGATTCATGCCGCTTCTTCGCGAGCGAATTTATACCAAAAATCCGTTTGGAAAGCAGTTTGTCATCGCTTGGGTATCCGTTTTGGACGCAGTCCCCGACATAGACTTCATCATATTCCTTCCAGAGATATTAGACGGGTTGTTTAGGGTACTTGAAGATCCGACGTTGGAGATAAAGAAGATAACTGATACAGTTCTGGGGGAATTTTTAAGGAGTATTAAGTCTAATCCCGACAGAGTCGACTTTCCAGCGATGATAAACATCCTGATTACTCACGCGCAAAGCACCGATGAACTTTTACAGCTTACTGCGATAACGTGGATAAAAGAATTTGTACAATTGTCAGGACCTGTTATGCTGCCTTATATGTCTGGAATTTTTACCGCAGTATTACCTTGTCTTGCTTACGACGGAGATAATCGTAAAAATATAAAAGAAACTGCTGCCAGAGTCAATAGCAGTCTGATGAAACTTATTACCGTAGAAAATACTGAAAATATTGAAAGGACTTCCACCCCTGGAGATGAGACGATTAACGTTGTTAAAAACACAGGTGTGGGCTTGAATTAATGATACAAAATTTTACGCCCTTATTTGTACACATTTTTAATCATCGTCTGGTTTTTTTAATGTCTTAGATTCGGCAGAACTCAGTCATCCTTTGGCAGAGAGTCTGGATTTGTCTAGCGTCGTCGAGGTTCTGATTAAACACTTAATGCACACATCTGTGCAGACTAAAGTAGCAGTATTGAAATGGATTCATCATTTATTCACGAACATTCCTCAAAGAATGTTTAATCACGTTGAAGAATTGTTCCCGATATTAATGCGCACGCTTAGCGATAGCTCGGACGACGTTGTTCAACAGGATCTAGTCGTCTTGGCTGAGATTATTAGTTCTAAATCTTTGGACGATTCTATTAATCGCAACAAGTATTACACAAAATTCATAGTCAATTTATTAAGGCTGTTTTCAACGGACAGACACTTGCTAGAGGAACGAGGCAACTTCATTATTAGAGAACTTTGCGTATTGCTCAGCGCCGAAGGAATCTATAAAACATTGGCAATCATTCTTTCGGAGGAACAAAATCTGAGATTTGCTAGCATAATGGTACAGACTTTAAATGTTATTCTACTAACAAGTTCTGAACTGTTTGATCTGCGAAATAAATTGAAAGATTTAGAAACTAAGGTTCGTACTACTTTAGGCTTGCTAAAATTTTTCTGTTAATCGGAGGGATTCTCTTATTGATATTATCGTTTACAGGAAAGCTGTGATCTGTTTGTACGTCTCTATGAGTCGTGGAGTCATAATCCGGTCGCTACTGTTGCGTTGTGTTTTTTAACACAAAATTATGGACACGTCTGCGATCTGATAAGAGCGTTGTATCCTTTGCAGAATTATTGTATTTTTATGATACCAAAATGCTATGAATGAAGTAGACTTTGGAACTGTGAGAAATGTTATCCTTATTATAAATTATTTATCAGTGGAAGCATAGAAGTAACTGTTGAATTATTGATCGAAATAGACAAGTTGGTACAGCTCATCGAATCTCCAATTTTCACGTGTAAGAAACTATACGATAAAATTTTATAGCGTTAAATAATGTTGCTCCATACTCTGTTCATTAATAAATTGTAAATTGTTTCAGATCTGAGGCTAGAGCTACTAGAAGTAGGTAGAAGCGAAGCTCTGATACGTGCTCTATACGGTCTTCTGATGATTTTACCCCAGAGTGAAGCATTTGCTACATTACATAGGCGACTGGCAGCTATTCCCCCAAGAGAGCCCCAGAATATTCTTGAACACCACAGAGCTAACGCGCGTTCTAAATCAGCTGGTAATATTGATTTTGACAAGCTTTTAACACACTTTGTATCAGTTCAAGAAAAGCACAAAGAGCAGAAACTTAAGCAAAGACAAAATTCTCTTATCGAAAGAGACGTCAGTCATCTAGGCATTTAAACCATCTAATTATCAATGGAAAACAGAGTAAGAAATATAGCTGTATCAGTACTTGGGTGACGGAATGTTATCGGTTGTTATTATCCATGTAATAATATCAACGTGAAATATTGAATGATGCCAACTCCTCCTTAAGTACAGAGGAATTGTTATTATATTTTTATTTATGCAAAAAATAAAATCTAATATATTATACTATACAATATTTATGTGTATGCTTTGTAAAACAAAGATTCATTCATACAATCATTGATTCAGAAAAAGTCCAGAATAATAATAAACATCGTAACATTTTTTCAACAATCTCTTCTATCATTCAATCGTCATTAACATCATACATTCTAAGTAATGGATTGTATCATAATACTCGACTACTATTTATAGTTATTACATCGATTTTTCAATATACATTCATATGAAAAAATCAAATTACGAAACGATAGTTTCTTTTGTCAAGAGCTAACACATTGGTATAATTTTTTCTCTCTTTTTTTTCTTCAATATTAGACAATGATTCAGTCCACTATACTGTATGTCGCTTATTCTCTATCATCAATTTTTACGCAGATATCAGAGGGCTTGAAAAAAACCCTGAGAAATGAATACAGGCAGTCGGTGGTCAGTCGTGTTCCGAATCTTCTGTGTCTTCTTCGCCAGAACTATCAAGAAGGCACAATTCATGGAGTTGATCGATCAGAACACCGTTTTCACACACAGTCAAAGCGATTCGCTCTTGCTCCTTGCAAATATTCTTCCACAGTTTGGCGTTCTCCTGACTAGGTGCACTGGATTTTTCCAACGTACTCAACTGGCCAGGAAGTCTCTCTAAAGACCGTGTTAAATTTTCATGGGCGACTCTGCTCTCCATCGAAAGTCGATCGGAGAATAATTCCAAAGTACGTTCGTAGTTCTCTACATCTTTGTTCAGAATTCTTGTCTGAAGAAATACAGTTTGTGCCATTTTATACCAGTCTGCAAAACACTCGGCTCGTTGAGTCATCGACGGAACACACTCGGTTTCTAACAGTGCTTTTAATCTACGCCCAGTTTCTGTTACCTGGAAATATCAAAGCCAAATGAATAGAACGGTAAAGTAATGGGATTCTGATATCATTGTTAGAATCGAGCTCATAATACCTTTATCCTTTCTAATACGTGAAATTGTTCATCGTTGTAAGTCAGACTTCGCGTTGCTCTGTCACGTAGCAAATGCTGCCAGCCATCGCGTAACCGATCGACCAAAGTTGCAGCTCTGAAGCTCGCTTTGCTCAACCAAGGGCACCAGAGACCACGTGTACTGCTTTCCCACTCCGCTCGTAGATTCCCTTCCTTGACGTACCTGCAATGGAATTATTGAACCAATTATTCAAGCTGAGGAATAAACGGAGTGTTAATAAATGGAATAGGATCGTATACCTATAATGTAGCTGTGTAATCGCAGGCGATAGACTGGCCAAAAGTTCATTGCTCTTAGAGCTGAGTTCGGCGGACCAATTCCTTGGTTCGTTTGTTGAAGGGCTTCCAAATTTCTTGATTATTTGTTGCCCTAGCGCTTCTCCTCTTTGTACAGCAATTACCGTATCTTCAACAGCTTTAGTGATCTCCTTCGACCGTTGAGATTTATCTAAAAGTTTGCTTAATTCCGCCGCGACAAGTCCAATGAATGCTTCAACAGCATCGCGAAATAGTCTGCTGCAGTGTGCCAGTCTGTCTATCCTCCTCTTGCATACATGTCCAACAGAGCATGCGACTTTTGCTTGGCTAGCGTCATTCTCAACTGAAACCAAGTTAGCAAAGACCGGAAATTTTGGGAGTTCTAAATCGACCGGTAAAGCGACATTATTATTTTCTCTAGCGAACAGCATCAGCGGTTTTTCCTCCGTAGTTATTGGATACCCTTTACCAGGTGTAGACTCTTTAATCATATTCAACAGCAGCATTTCCCCCAGTAAAAGTATCTGAGAAAATGGCGCTATCTCCGTCTGTTCCTGAATATGGGTTTGAAGAGCTATCAGCTTTTCTTCTGGATGAAGAAATACCCTAATCAAAGTAGCCTTGTGGACGTTAAATATGTGCACCGGTTTTCTACACAAAGTATTGGTCACTTCGGTAAAAAACCTATCGAAACTCCAAGTCCTCTGCGAATCAACTTCCAACAGACCAGCGAGTAGAGGAGTAACAATTTTCTTAAGCCCTGCGCTGAGCTGACAATTCAATGGCAATTCTCTGTTCCACTCAATGGGTCCATTCTCCGAAGTCTGTGTACCCGCGATGACTCCTGACGCCTTTTTAGTAGTTATACAAAACATAGTTTCCTTGTTTCTCCTACCACCGAAAGGTCTGAATGGTAAATTCCCCGTAGCTACATGGTAAAGAGTTACTCCAATAGACCAGAGGTCAACGGTAGCTCCGAACATTTTTCCAACAGGTTTTCTAAGCACAGCACGTTCGTACATATCCGGATGTAAGTACTCCTCCGTACCGTAAAGAGACACGAACTGTTGATCTTCTTGCAGTTCTCTAGCTGCTCCAAAGTCCGTTAATTTATAAATAGTGCTACCGTCGTCGGATATAAATTTCATTATATTACCAGGCTTCAAGTCTCTGTGTACCAAGTTGTTGTCTCTTAGGTGTTTCATACCCGCCGATAAATGCTCCAATACAAGAAGAAATTCGGCTTCTGCTAAGCCGTATGTGTTCTCCGGATCATCTAGTATGTTAAACAAACTACCGCCGGTGCACAATTCCATAACTATTACCTTACCTCTCCCATCCTGCTCCTCTTCGATGGCTAAAAGCTTTACGATATTTTCGTGTTTCACCTTTTTCAGCACTTCGAATTCTCGCATTTGAACATCGTGCGGACGCATGTGACTAAGCTGATTGAAAGTCTTGACCGCGACTGGTTCGCCATTGTTTTTATTTACACCTTGGAACACGGCGCCGGTTGCACCCTTTCCGAGAACGCTTGTAGTGCACCAAACGTAGTTTAGAGATCCTCGTAGAAACGACATCGTAGATGATTATTATTTATTTATCTATTTTTTTTTTTCAATTTATTGATTCTAACCTGAAATTTTTTTATTTTTTTTCACCACTTCGTTCAGTTCGGAGATGAACGACTCGGCTTAAATTCACATTCACGTTTATGGATCTATTCGGTTTTATAAGCAAATTATTAACCGTTAACGGTTATTTATTGTCGTTCGTTTACCCGGATTCATCGATTGAATCAGCTGTGTTTTGACAGCACGAATAGAAAGCGACATGTCGGATCACTCGGATGTGATTATAGGTTAGGTTATGTTTTTTATATCTTTGAGGAAATGAGAGCGGGGAATCCCGCGAGTTCGATGAATATTATTGGTCGAAAAACGTCATGTGGCGCCATCGTGGCGCCGTGAACGAAGACTTTCTATTCCGTGCGTGCGTGCGCGATGTGCGAGATGCTGTAAAAATTTTCGTGCAATCATTACGTTTCCAACAAACTTCAAGTGACAGTACATACGTATTTTACCTGAAATATAGAAATTCAGTGACTTTGACAACTTTCTGCACTTATTTAGACTCGGTGAGTTCATTATTTAACGTTAAAACTATTTATTAATTTACGGATATTATCTATCGACAATAACCTCGTATACAGATGCGATGTGTTTATTTTTATACATATCGGTATTTCATAAATAGGCGATCACAGCCCACCTCTGCAATATGTTTATCTTTAGAAATAGTCAGCGATATTAATGGTTGGAATATCTATAACATTCAGTCACATTATAGTGACATACTAAATCTAGATAACGTTCATCATCTACTCGCGATATTCAAGGTCGTTACAACGCTCTTTGTAATTAATAAACAATCTCTAAATAAGTCATCAAGTTTGTCAGATAAAATTTATGTCATCATTTTTACATTTTATAAAAGGCAGCGTTACTCTTTCCAAATTTTCACACTCTATATCTACCACAATAACAACACTCGATTTCGTTTATTTTTTTATTTATTTTTTTTCAAAAACTTAAAACAACAAAAATTCATGATGCAATTTTTGAACAACTGAAGCACTGCTTTATCACGTTGCATCATGTTGCAGGATGTGGTGACGCCAAACCCACACTCGACGATTTGAGTACACGCAATATTCCAGCGAATATTTTATTCGACAATAACAACTCTTTTTACATCATGCATTAACAACATTGTTATCTTATTATTACTTGATTATTCAGATATCGCATGTGCTGTTTCTAATTCCTTGAATTTTATTACAGATACAAAGGCCAAGAGCCGATCGAAATCGCCAAGTACTGTTCAATCAATGACCACTTTGACGATGCATCCATTGATCTTTACGTAGCTCCGATATACATTATTTAAACAGTAATGAGTGTGCCGTCAATGAATCCTTACCGAAAATTATTTGGATTCAAATATTGGAATAGAATTGACGTAGTGTTTCTAGACGTCGAATAATCCCAATTGTTTATATCAAATCAAATTAGATATAACCGGCTGTATGTAAAGTTGTAATACATCGAACATGACGACTGGTGCTACATCATCCATTCTAACAATGGACATCCCAATTTCTTCACAAGACAATATATCAACACCTGCAATGGAATACGCCAGCATCAGGGGGAAGGTGATTTGCTAAAAGTATTTAATACGTTGTTAATCCGCGCTTTTTAACACCTTCTAACTCTTGTTATTAATATTCACAGGATGTCCTAGTGAGCCCTTCAGAGGATCAGTACGAATTATTATTGAGACGATTAAAAGAGAGAATTCAGGACGGAGGGAGTGAGACTATATTTGATATTGGTGTGGGGGAAGGTGCGTTCGCCAATATTTCTTTCGCTTTTTCATTATCATTCCATTGTTGGCATCAAATATAATTATTTGGGTGGTTTTTCGATCGACTATAATCAAGAGCGTCTCATTTTTTTTTTTTTTTTGATAACAGTAATGTGTTTTCAATAACCTTTGACTAAACATGTTCAATTTATAAACAGATGGTTCAGAGAACGGTTTGAAAGAAGACGAGTACGATGCCTCTGTAGCTACTCTACAATCTTTGTCCGCAACTCTTGAGGCAGACTGCGTTTTGTTAAGGCAAAGAAAAGTGGATCTAGGATTAACGGGACAATATTTGGTCAGAAGACGTCTAGACCAACAAGATTTTCTCGAGATCAGGTATAAAAACACTTGAACTTTCATTCTCGCCTTTTAATGTCTGTATTTTTCTATACTTGCCAAATGTCTCACTGCTATTTATATTAACATCCAGAAATACATGCAGAATGTACAGCAGCTTATAAATAACATGAAACACGAATAAGATAATAAACAAGTCGTTTTATGAAAGAGACAAATTCCAATAGGAGTAAAAATTCATTAATATAACTGCAAATATAATTTAAAAGGGTTGCTGTCGTCGGCAACGTAGATGCTGGAAAGTCGACACTTTTGGGTGTGCTAACTCATGGTGAGCTAGACAACGGACGAGGTTTGGCAAGGCAAAAGCTATTCCGTCATAAGCATGAGGCTGAAACAGGAAGAACCAGTTCAGTCGGAAACGATATTCTCGGTTTTGATAGCATAGGTAAGCGCAATCTAGTCGCTTGTCTACCAAAGCGTTAATCTTCTCATCTATCTTTAGGAAATGTTGTGAATAAACCAGAACATGGATCACTGGACTGGGTGAAAATCTGCGAGAAGTCTTCCAAGGTGATAACGTTCATCGATCTTGCCGGACATGAAAGATACCTCAAGACCACAGTCTTTGGCATGACTGGACACGCGCCTGATTTTGGTGAGCCAATTATACAGGGAGAAGGAATTTGTTTGATATATTTATAGAGAAGTAGCATGTATACAAGGACATTTGAGCGCTGTAAAAAACAGGCCTGTTTAATCAGTGTTAAACAGAATGAACAAATATCCCCAATAATGACGAAAATGTTAAAACACTTTACTTGTGCTAGATATTGAAGAAAACAGATGTGCAAATAATGATGAAATATTGTAAAATAATTGAAAAATATTTATCAACCATTAGAGTTTACTGAGAATTGATGAAACAGTTTTTTGATTGATCATTTCAACTTTTACAGGCATGTTGATGGTAGGTGCTAATGCAGGTATCGTCGGAATGACCAAGGAGCACTTGGGCCTGGCTCTGGCCCTGTCTGTACCAGTATTTGTTGTTGTTACAAAGATTGATATGTGCCCACCAAATGTACTACAAGAAAATTTGAGACTATTAGTTCGCATCCTGAAATCGCCAGGATGCAGGAAGGTTCCAGTAATGGTAAAGAGCCAGGACGACGTCGTTATCAGCGCTACAAATTTCGTTTCTGAGAGGTGATCACGGATTAGTTGATTATTATTCAGACCGATTTCCTAAATATCGGCTTTCTCACAGAAATATGATCAGGAGAAATATCACTGCACTCAACTTACAGTCTTCATAATATATTAACATTTTACAGGCTGTGCCCAATTTTCCAAGTATCAAATGTAAACGGTGAAAATTTGCATCTTCTAAAGATGTTCTTGAACCTTTTGACTGCTCGAATTACCAGTCACGACGACGAGCCTGCAGAATTTCAAATAGATGACACATATTCTGTTCCCGTAAGAATTTCTTGCTCTAAAAACTGAAGGCTTACTTTTACCCAGAAGTTATCAATTTCTTTTCTTCCAGGGTGTCGGAACGGTAGTATCTGGAACCACGCTTAAAGGTGTGATAAAATTGAACGATACTCTCCTGCTAGGGCCAGATCCATTGGGTCATTTCGTACCAATAGCTGTGAAAAGTATTCACAGGAAGAGAATGCCCGTTCGTGAAGTACGCGGTGGTCAAACGGCCAGTTTTGCGCTAAAGAAGATAAAAAGATCGCAAATTCGTAAGGGAATGGTAATGGTTTCGCCTTTACTAAATCCCCAGGCTTGTTGGGAATTCGAAGGTGAAATATTGGTCTTGCATCACCCTACTACAATCAGTTCGAGATATCAAGCCATGGGTGTGTTATATCGTATTATAATTTATCTTCTATACTCTTTTCATCAGAAAAGCATAAGCGAATGTAGAGTAAACTAGTCGAATCATCGTATTAAAATAATTTTTATTACAGTGCACTGCGGAAGCATCAGACAAACAGCTTCTATTCTGACAATGTCACAAGACTGTCTTCGAACTGGAGACAAAGCCCTGGTACACTTCAGATTCATCAAGCATCCAGAGTACATAAAACCTGGTCAGAGAATGGTCTTCAGAGAAGGAAGAACGAAGGCTGTAGGCAACGTCTTGAGACTGATACCCCATTCTGGACCTGCTGGTTCTCAAACTACAAGAGGAAACAAGCCTAACAAAGTACAACAGAGTCGTCAGAACGGATCTTCGGCTATGCCTCTCACGCAGGTGAGTTGATCACGATTGAACTCCTTGGTTTTCTAATAAAATTGCCATTTTATTTATTGGGAACTCACTTTTCAGATGCCGGATGTATCAGATCCAAATTCTCCTTTCGAAGTCTCTGCTGACAAGAGAGAAAATATGCCGCAAAGATCGGGAATGGGTTCTAGTGGGAAGAAAGGTAGAGGTCGACGAGGCGGACGAGGTAGACCTCACAACACAACAAGTGGAATGGTACAACCATTATCTGAGCAAAACCCTCCAGCCAAAGTTTAAAGAAAATTTATGTACAAAATATACATATTTCCTTAGCAATATTACCCATCCAATGGAATAGAGCAATGAAAAATAATTTTCATTATTTTTTTTCGTGCCGGTGTTGCGTGGGTTTTCTAGCTTATACCACTTTTGGTAAAATATTCAAATATTCATATCAAAGTTATGCTATCCCCAAAAGGATGTTTTCACAGAACTCAGTTTATGTTTTATTTCAAACCTGACGAAAATAATTTCAGTTTTATTTTGTAAGAGCTGCATAGTTTGCAGCGAATAAAATGCACAAACGATAGTTTCTTTCTGCCTAAGTTTTGAGTAGTATCCTTTTCTTTTTTTTTTTTTAGCTTATCTTACGGCTTCCCCCACCGCAGCACCGGCTGAAAATTTTTGTTAATGAAGGGGTGTTGATGAAATCGAAAATTTTATAATCGGGTATAAAAATACTGTATCAAATTTGAAACCCAGACACTAAAAAAAAGATGTTTTAAATATTATAAGAAATATAACTATCAGAATTTTGAAATAAAATTCTTCATCCATATATTCTGATTCATGATGAAAAAAAAAAAAAAAAAATATGTGTCCAATCTATTTTAATTGTGAAAGTTTTATATATAAAAAAAAAACAAAAAAAAATATCTGTGTACATACATACGTATAAACGCAATTAATATTTCATTATTATTAACAACCAAGCCCAAGAACCATGCAATTACTAATAACAATCTAATATAACTGATTTTTTTCGTTTTTTTTCTTCTGTTTCTTATCAATTGAACGATAATTTGAAGTTACGCAAGATGTGTCTTATTAAGCTAAATAGCAATATGAGACAATGTTAGGTATTCTGCTATCAATGGTTTCTCATTTTCATTCCAGTATTTCTAAGCAATAATTTATATTTTGTAATCCCGTAACTCGGATATAACTTTAACAATTAGGTATATCAATCCATGAAAAATGACTAGTTTGCGGTTTCATACAATTTCTGATATATCATTATTTTTGAATAATAAAAGTCTGTCCATTGTCGATAGACGTTACCTATAATCTTAAGGCAAAAGTTGATTTCTTTATATGCCTAGGTCTATGAAAGCTAAATAAGCTTAGAAGCTTAGGGTATTCTGTGTACTTCGGTTGGATTCATTCACTCACATTATTTTTTTTCAACAGTTTTAATAACTAAGATTACGTTGAAGTTTAATACTTGTTCAACAGATGATTTTCTTTGACTGATTTTTATTTTAGTACCTCTATATTAAGAATTAATATTTTATAGGGTATCATTATTATTGGGCAACAATAGTTAGCAAATTATTAGGGCTTTCTAAAATTAATTATTAAAGACTAAAAATTCACTGATCTAAACTACACTTAGTTTTCTTTCGTCCAATTTGTTATACTGTCTGTGATTACTGATTACGAATAATAAAAAAACAGTGCTCTATGGTGTAATTAACTATATCTTTAATAGTTTTATCTAAAAATCAAATTCTTTTTAAATATAAAAATTGATTTTCATTTACAGTTTAACTTTAAAGACCGATCTGAGATCGAGATAGGGTTTTTATAAAATTGTAATATCTTTGTACGAATATCGTATGCAAATTTACGTTTATATCGATCAATTTATCTGAGATACTACAATCTGGTTACACATAATTAATTAATTTGTATACTATACACAATGAATGCTTAAGATAGTCGAATGATTAACATTTGTTTTTTCTCAAATGATGCTATTATCACGTATGCATATTCATTTCACGCTATATATGATATGATTTATGAAGCAATAGCCAAATTATAGAATATCACAAATTGTTGTGTACTATTGTAGGTGGTACACGTTTGTTTGATCCAAACGTTGGATGCATGTATGCAAAGTGTAGGAAAATCAAGTACAACAAATGGCTGATGAATAGCGTAGAGCATACCAAAAGTCTCGCAGCTGGTTTGGGTATAGTAATTATAAGGATCAAACACATTCTAAGCGCACTTAATCCTCCGAATATAAACAGACATACAAAGAAAAAGGAGTTACTTTCTTCTTGATATATCAAAAGGCTTAGACCCAGGGTGAGAATATGGGAGTACAATGTGTAACCCAGCAATCCGACTAGATCCCAGAAAGCTATATTGGCACGAGCAAGTTTACAAAGTAAATAACCCAAAGTGGGATTTATAATAGCGTATAAAATCACGGCATTTATTGGTGCAATAATAGTGTTTGTAGCTAAAGGATCTTTGATGCTATATCCGTAATGCAGAATTGCTATCAAAAATAAAACTGCTATAAGAGGCCCTACCAGATCTGGATCTTTCTTTTTAAATCTATCGGTGCAAGGAGGTCCGAGTGACGCTAAAATCCGGCTTGCTATCTGCTGCGGTGTTACACTCATATAACGACTCGCAAACGATATACGACTATCAAATTTACGATATTCTTTAAAATCAATAGGCAATGATATGACTGCCGAACTGTTGTACGCCATAATTAATAAACGAAATAATTTTACAATAAGGACAAGAATAATTACATACAAGTAACTACTAGGACCGATTTAGTTGATTAACGATAACTAAAAAAATAAATCTCATCTAAAGAAAGAATTCTCTGCTACGAAATAATAAACATCATTTTGACTGTTTCTTTTTCAATTCTTCTTTAGCTTCCGTTATACTTTCTTTCAAATTAGCTGATATACGAGTTAATAAACTTGTCCATTGTTTACCAAGCTCTTTGGAACTAGTCGGTATACCGTTTAGAGAAGAACGATTTATTAGATAAACAACTAATTGAGCAGCTCGTCTAACAGGCTTTGAATCTGCCAATTTGTTGACTATTTGTTCGTTGTTGGCCAAATATCGCATAAGGAAACGCAGTACCATAATGAACAGTAATTATAGTTATGTGTTATGATATATATTATATTATATATCAGTTCAAACTTTAGGCACGTCGAATGTACACATATTACGATATTTAAGCAACAATTCTTGCTTCAATCTCAACTGTCTGCGGAGAGTTTCTAGCTTCTGTAATTGTTCTTCTTTGCTGTATTCTATACCCGGTAATCTCTTTATCTGAAAATAGTAAAGAAAGAAAAAAAACAATACAACATGATATCAAGAGTTGTTTGAATATCGTAGGTACAGCGTAGCATTATCATCTTATCAACAATTCAATTCAATATGATTTATTCACCTGTGACCTTGCGGAGTCTAATTTTTTTTGTAAATCCAATATCTTGTGGCTCGTATCTTGAGATTCTTTGGCCTTTTGGGTGTTGTCGTGAGGATCTTTCTCAACGCTATTGGGACATAATGTGAAATTTTATTTTAATCAACGTTATGTAACGTGTACATGTATGTACTACATATGATAAGAAAAATTTGGCTGTTATCAAGGCGGTAAATTAATTTGGATAAAAGTTTTGGTTTTTTTTTTTTTTTTATCTATGTATTCAAATTTTTCTATTGTGACGATCAGCCCTCGAAAAATAGTCAATAAATTATTGACAACACGATAGTTTTTTGAGTCGCAGTACTTACGGCTATAAATAACTAAACTAATTTGGCACAGGCATTAAATACGTGTGTGTGATAAGCTGGGAAATAAACTCTTTTTGATTGGTCAATTTGGGAGATTAAAATCCGAAGACGAATTTTGATCACAAACCTCCGTATTATCTCGTAGACTAGCGGAAGAATTTCTATGTCTAGATCGTCAACTGTGAATTGACTTCTTGCTGGTGTTTCTTCCGCTATCTCAACAACTTCCATCATAATTTCACCGCTGGTACCGTCCGCATCTTCTCCTACCTTTTCGACACTAATTTTTTCCTCTTTGATACTCAGCTTAAAAAATTTATTATTATTTTATCGCGATATTTATTCCTCAGACTTTTCGGATTTTTTCATTAATAATCGCTGGTAAACGACAAAAATTTGATGGTTAAACAGGTTAAGTGATTCACGCCGACACAACGCTATGCCTATAATATGGTATGACGACTTTTGTAATTTCGAGCGCTCTCTGTTCGCGGTTTAAATCTGAACTAGAAATTGTGAGTGTGACTCGCGTTTCTAGTCTATGGATGTGCGGTAAAACCGGAAACAGCTCCGGACCAGTTTTGTATATATAACGTAACATCCTTTCGGGTTCTCTTGTTCTGCTTGTCAACAGTCGGAGGTACGTTCAGTGATTGTTGTTTGTAATCTGTAATAATCCAAAGCAATCCTTTGCCTGGGTTGAACGATTCTTTGTTCTCCAAGGAATTTAGTATATCCAGCAATCATTAGCTCTAAAAGTTACGTAGATTATTAATCCTGACATTATATATTTTCAGTCCAAGATGGGGCGCCGACCAGCTAGATGGTGAGTTGATGTCATGCTTTTACATTCCACAATTTACACATTAAATCGAAATAAAAAATATACGTGAACATAAGCTGCGAGTTTTATTCGCTTCAGTTCTTTACTTAGTAGTCTTCTTTTTTTTTTAAATAATAATAATAACCTAAATCTACGGTTAACCTTATCGTGATTCCAAATTCGTGCCTTTTATTGCACCTTGTTATTGTCATAATTGAATGTTTTATTCCATTTGTATTGTAATTTTCGTCTATACGATGCATTTCAAACGTTCATTTAATCAATGAATGGTTTTTATTGACGGTTAGAGAAGCTTAGCTTGAACATAACCTAAAAAACACTTGTGATAATCTATTTCACAATATGTGGCAATGATCAGGTGTGCGAGTCATCTATCATTGTTGCATTATGTGTCGCAACAAAAATCCTCGTATTGACAATTGTGATGAAATTAATTTATTATTTATACATTTTATTCAACGAACATACTATATAATTAAAAACTAAAAGTTAGATTATTAACGAAAGTATATTTACAACATTACAGCTATCGCTACTGCAAAAACAAACCGTATCCCAAGTCTCGTTTCTGTCGGGGTGTCCCAGACCCTAAGATTCGTATTTTTGATTTGGGAAAGAAGAAGGCATGCGTCGAGGACTTTCCTCTATGCGTTCACTTAGTTTCTGACGAGTATGAACAGCTTAGCTCTGAAGCGCTAGAGGCGGGACGTATTTGCTGTAACAAATACATGGTTAAGAATGCTGGAAAAGATCAGTTCCACATCAGAATGCGACTCCATCCTTTCCACGTCATCCGCATCAACAAAATGTTGTCATGCGCTGGAGCTGATAGGTAAGAAACTTTTTCTATCTTTAGATTGCCCCTTTATTGTAATAAGCCACAATAATCATCTAAATTTGTTCTATTGGATCGAATCGTTGAAAATTCTACTTCTAATTCTTCGTTCTGTATATCATTGATCCAAAACCAGACTAATCTTCATCCCATTAGTTATTCTCTAATCTATTTTGCTCAATTCAGGCTCCAGACTGGGATGAGAGGAGCTTTTGGAAAGCCTCAAGGCACCGTGGCCCGCGTGCGAATTGGACAGCCCATCATGAGTGTGCGTTCTTCTGACCGTCATAAGGCTGCAGTTATCGAGGCTCTACGTCGTGCCAAATTCAAGTTCCCTGGTCGCCAAAAGATCTATGTTTCAAAGAAGTGGGGATTCACCAAGTACGAACGTGCTGAATACGAAGACCTCAAGGTCTCTGGCCGCCTTGCTCAGGATGGATGCAACGTGAAGTACCTTCCAGAGCACGGACCTCTTGACGCGTGGAAAAAATTCAGAGAAAGCCTGGCTAACGCCTAATCTGTGTTTCATGATTTTGTAAATCAGGTCTGAATAAATTTTATTAAGACTACTACTTCAGCGTTTTTTATTTTCGACCTTTGCTAATTTTATATTACTAAATTTTCATTTCATGGACTATTCTGTCGAGAATAAGAAACGACCTATTGCTACATTACTTTATGGAGTTGTATTATGTGTGAGAGTGAATGGGAAGAGAGATGATTTCTAGTTTGATAAATTTATTTGTTTCAAATGATCAGAGAACATAATACATAACTTAAGAATTTATTGTATACTAATAATATCATTGAGGATAAACACAAGTTGAGATAACGTGTTTATAATGTAATTAAATTGCATATTTAACGCACAATTTATGTACAGGAATATAAAGCCTAGTATAAAATATTAAAAATTTAAACATGAATTTAAATCTAGTCAACTAAAGTATACATATATCGTTAGTAAAATAATTCAGAAATAATACCTACATACCTAGTTAGTCAAAATTTGATAAAGAAACTAAAAAAACGAATACGATAATTATGGGAATGTATACCCCAACTTTGTAATACAATATTTGTCTCTTATTCCAAGTAACCCACGTTTTGTTATTCGGAAATGATGCGAAAAAAAATAATACTACTCCCATAATTTGAGGGATAGACTTAGAATAACTTGAGAATACTTCCAGCCCAATAATAATTAATATTAAAAGATCAGTGTCGTAGTCAATGTTTTACTATTGAGCAATATTTTTAAGAGAGAAAAGAACAACACACCAGCTTAGTGTATACTTTTTTCATTAGCACAATCTACGTTCTTCACATGTCCATTTTCAACTTGTAATTCGTCATCGATATCCAGATCGTCAATAGGCTCTATGTTATGCATTGGATGAAGGTGGGCATCGAGTGCTTCGGTACTTGTAGCAGCATCCAATAAGGGAGATAGTTTTTCTGCTTCACTATCATCATCTTGAGCCTGAAAAGAAATCCACATTTCACATTAATGATAGTTAAGTTGTTGTTTGGAAACCGAACTCTAGAGGTCAGTTCTTGTTTTACCTCGTCAATTGCGGCTGATTGTTTTTCGTTAACCAGTCTCAAGGTGTCTCTTGTGCGGAGAACAGTCTTGTCACGGGGACGACCGATAACTTTTGCTCTTGCTGCGGGTGAACGACTTCGAAGATCTTTTTGGGAGCCAGAATTTTCATCCCTTGCAAGTAGAACAGACATTCGGAACTCGGGTGTTGCACAAGGCATACCACTAGTTCTTGGTGACTTCTCCGTGTCTTTTGGAGACGCATGTTTGGAAACAGGGGTACGCTCAGCTGATCTAAAAAAAATTCCTCTTTCTACCTACCATCCTACGATCATTTAAGATCTGTACAATTTAACCCTTTAAAATTACACCTTCGAATCTGTAGGTGTAAAAATTCAATGGAGCCTTTGGTCCTATCCTATTTCCTTTCTTTCAATAAAATGTTTTCTTTTTTTTTTCTTTTCTTTTCAAAATTCCTGCACGAATCAGTCACCAAGAAAAATTGATATTATAATATGATTAATTTGTTATTAAGCAAAGTAACAGTAGGATTAGTTCCAATACCAATAATTAACATTTCTTTTGTGCATATGTATTAGTGTTAAGATGCAATTTAGTTAAAGGGTTAAATGTGTTAGAGATAAAAAGCTAGTGATTTTTAAAATTAAATGAAACTGTGTTATCACACATAGTATATAGTGAAAAATGAATACAGTAGTTTTCAGTCCACTAGAATTGCCAGAAACCAATCGATGATTCTTCATCCAACTTCACCAACATACCGGTTCAATATTTCAGCCGCTTGAATAGCACTGGCTGTATCAGTGTCAGGAGTATCCAAAGACTCGACTGGGAGAACCGTTGCCCTTGGTGTATAAGGGCCATTCAATGCTTCTATGAGCGAAACTGCCTCATACCCTGAAGGTATATTTTCACAGCTTCCCTGAAAAAGTGTATTCTCAATCAGAATTTGCCATATAGTTTCTCAAAGATGAGTAATATTTTACAGAACTGGAGCTAATGATCAATTTTAAACGCGTGAAGACTATTGATCAATACCTCGGCCAATGGGGGATTTGATAATATCACCCCAGTCGCTTTTTGAAGAGCTTTAATTTGCAATAAAGCTCTAAAAGGCGCTCGACATATGGGACAATTGTTAGCCTGGTAACGCAACGAATCTGCACACCCATTACACAGACATAAGTGTCTGCAAGGTAGAATTAACGTGTCGCGTACGTCACACATGCATATTACACATTCTGAGCCGCTGTCTTCGGTGTCTTCGTCGCTTCCTTGTTGCTGTTGAATACAAAAAATATCATAATAAATATACGATTGCTGTTTTGAATACGAATAAGTAGGCCGTGGGATTACCTTGGCATTCTCACTGTTCTTGTTTTCAATCCCATAAATTTCTTGCAAGAGATAACAGAGTCCGTCTACATAGAGTTTTTGTTTTAAAGCTTTCAACACGTAAGATCCATCGGAATGTTTTTCAATCACAGCAATGGTAGTATGAGATTGTTTCGGCTCCTCAGTTCCCTCCTCAGCAACACAGTGAATTGCCATTGGTATTACCTGAATATAATGAAAGATATAAAGTGCGAAATGGAACACTTGTGGATATCGCTTCATAGCTCGACTTTTACATCATTGGATTTTTTTCATGGGACCATATTGTGATAAGAATAGTCAAAGAGAGTTTCGAATTTGTCATTTATGCTTCTTTTTATCATCCAGAAAATTTTCCACACTTTTCTAGCAACGCTTTAATTAAGTTTAGTGGAATCCTGATGGAATCACCTCTCTGTCAGGATTGTACTGCAAATCTTCTTCGTTATATAAAGTTGGATCAAAGATATGAGACGATTGACTGAACTGCTGGTTTGCTCCCTTCTTGTAATGATATGTCTCAGAATTCATGGAAGGATCTCGAGGCAGGTATCTAAACAACGTACATAATATCAGTGAATAATCATTAATTGGACCCACATTGTTTAAAAGAATAAATTAAAACTCACACAACTCCATTAGCGGTCACATCCTCTGTACAAAAATAATAAATTGTTATAGCGCATCTGACGTCACAATCGAATGTGAACTCTATGTTAAACCTGGTTGGTTTATAGTCCGCATCTCCATCTCCGTAATGTTTGCTGTTATGATGTTGAGAGGACGTTGAGGTCTGATCAATGGTCCGCATCAAACGCAGCGACTCCTTTCTTATGTTCACCAGACTCTTGAGAGTTTTTGTTGGGTCGTTAGCTTGAGGCGGAGGATAAGGAAACTGAAAAGGAAGATTTATTTTAACAAAAAGATTATTATTAATTCTATCAATGAAATTATATGGTTGTAAAACTTACAGGGGTCGGCCTACTTCCTAAAAAATTCAAGTCAGCATTTTCTCCAAAAAGATAAGCCTCGGGTTGAGGTGTGTCAAATCTTTCACCGCCCATTATAAAGTGGCTGCCAAAATAGCTGCCTGGTAATGAAGAAAAAGAAACAAAAATTTATTTAGTTCGGTTACACGAAATGGCTAACTCAATTGCGCGATGAGATTTCGCATTGTATATTTTACATTTGCCATTCACGATATATAATAATTATAGAGAATAATATATATTGTTGAAAATGATATAGAAATGAGTATTGTTACCGAAGAGGACGGTATGGTAGTACGAAATATGATGTGAACATGTTTTGTTTTTTTTTTTTTGTCAAAATAACGAAATATGTCATTAAATAATGATAATATTTTACCTGAACGAGGTGGGTATTTGTACGCATGGTTTGACACTATATCGACTTCTTCAACACCAGCATTTTGTCTGCTTGTTAAAGAACCCATTATTAATTAAGTCGTTCACCCGCTAATTTTTATTGAATGGAACAAAAAAAAAACAACGACTTCTATTTGTATACAACTTGTGTTTTTGACAACTAAACAGTCAACAATCGGATATCTAATCAGCTGGCCAGAAAGACCAGTGATTAAACAACCCGCAAGATTGATAACGTCGACGGGGATATTGTACCGTCAGTATGCGGGTGTTCTAAAAGCTATTTTATTCAGGCGTGACGTCACTTGATTAACAATAACCTACTAATGGCAAAATGTATAGTTCTTATCTCCCTTAACAGATGGCGAGACTGTTTAGCACCCTCAACCCTGCCGGTGCAACTACTCGGGCAAGGACGCGCACCGACCTTGACCCAGTGCAGCCAGATCGTGCGATATTTTTACCCCTTCCCTAATAGTCGAGCGGCGAACCTGATAATGTCACGCACATTTTTATCAGCCGCCTGACGGTCCGAGACTTGCAGTACTGAGATGTCCCTGTAATATCACTCTGTAGAATCAAGTTTCATCACACATTACCAAAGTAATAGGTAACTAAATAAAGTTTATTACTTTTAAATAACTTTACTTCATAATTACTTTTACTAATGAAATAAAAATTTAAATATACACTACATTTATAATAGGGTAAGCCTAAGGGACGAATGCTGCGCCCTATTACACGCAACCCGCGGATCATTATATTATTCTGCTCTTCTTAGTTCCGTAGTTCGTCACCCGGTGGCGCCACCAGCGTAAACTGACCTACTCAACGGCGTCCTTGCCCCTCTCGCCCCACTCAAGGCCGCTGAAGGCCGTCAAGGATGGGGAGCCCAAGCAAACCGGTCTAACCGGTTTCAGTCGCCTTTGTGGCGCCAACGAGAGAACAGGTTTGTGACGTAGTAGACGTTCCTGGGAAAACTTACGTGCCGAGTTAACCAACGTGCGAGAAAATGTTTGACAAGAGGTACGCCGCGTCGTTACAAAATGAGGAGGCGTAAGTTTTTAATATTACGATCACCATTTTACCATAACCATAAATAATTATGAATTTTCGCGTATTATAAAGTGTCGCATATTTCAATTAGTGGAGTAAGTGACGATTGGAAGCCTTTGATTATTATTCAGGGATGTAGGGAATCGTTCATTTTCGAGTATATTCTATTCTTGTATAAAATGTCCTTAATAAATAGAGAGGAGATAATTTAGAAATCCACGAATTTGAGACTCTCATTATTATCTTTGAAAAACAACTATATTTATAGAGTAATGAGTTATTCTACTGTTCTCGTGGCGAAATTCCGTTGTTAAAGTATTATTGTTAACGAAAACCATGGCGAAACTAATGATTCTGTTCTCTATTCGTATGGTGGTTTGTAAAATAAAAATAAACAGCTCGCTGTTCTCGAACTGAACAATATAAAAATGATCTGCTTCAAACATTGTACTTGGCATTCTGTAGAATATACCTTCGTACGTATATAGATGTGTATGTATTATCGTCGCAACGATTAGTTTAAAGTATAATAATAATTTCAGTGAAGCCTAATCATAGTTTGAACCTCGGTTTGAACTAATGTTGGAAATTGAAAAGTGTCAAATATGTAGTTTTCAGTGATATACGTGATATTTTATACATATTACGATCACATATACAATTTATCTAATCAAATATTCAGTGTTGTGAAAATTGTAATCAAATTTATTTTGATTACTCACTAATCTCGTAATGTGTAATTGAATTTTTATTGAATCGCTTTAGTAATGTGTAATAGAATCAAGTTTAATCACACATTACCAAAGTAATAGGTAACTAAATAAAGTTTATTACTTTTGAATAACTTTACTTCATGATCACTTTTACTATTTAAATAAAAATTTGAATATACACTACATTTAGAATAGGGTAAGCCTAAGGGACGAATGCTGCGCCCTATTACACGCAACCCGCGGATCATTATATTATTCTGCTCTTCTTAGTTCCGTAGTTCGTCACCCGGTGGCGCCACCAGCGTAAACTGACCTACTCAACGGCGTCCTTGCCCCTCTCGCCCCACTCAAGGCCGCTGAAGGCCGTCAAGGATGGGGAGCCCAAGCAAACCGGTCTAACCGGTTTCAGTGGCCCTCGTGGCGCCAACGAGTGAACAGGTTTGTGACGTAGTAGACGTTCCTGGGAAAACTTACGTGCCGAGTTAACCAACGTGCGAGAAAATGCGTGACAGGAGGTACGCCGCGTCGTTACGAGTTGAGGAGGCGTAAGTTTTTAATATTCCGATCACCATTTTACCATAACCATAAATAATTATGAATTTTTGCGTATTACAAAGTGTCGCGTATTTCAATCAGCGAAGTAGGTGACGATTGGAGGCCTTTGATTATTATTCAGGGAAGTAGGGAATCGTTCGTTTTCAAGTATATTCTATCCCTACCCGCGCATAACTCTGTGAAAATCTACATTTCTTGCGAACATAACCTCTCCGATCTATTTTTAATACAAATATACTAGATAAGGGAGATTCATTGATAACCTCGCGATAGTTATCATCCCATCGTATAAGCAATCATATAATTCCAACTTTCTCTTCAATCGTTTGCTGTATGAGCATATTTTGCCACTCCGAGGCTAAACTAATCCTTCGTGTTATTTTGAGTGTACAAATGTTTTCCTGGAGAACGCTTGATCCCCGATTTATTCTTGTCTTCCATACTTTGACAGCATTGTCGGTCGACGGAGATTTGAATAAGTGTTGCATGTACTTGAGATGCATGGATCCTACGTGCCAATTGGTCGGAGATGGACGCCAGCCAACACTAGCTGGCTAGTTATGGATTCATGGTCAACCAACACAGTGGTAAGCTTTATATTATATCAGCCACAGACCCTGTATAACTATAAATGTATATCGACAACACAATCAAGACTGAAACGCATTTATCTAGCGATACTCTGACAGTATCTATCTCTGAATCCAACAACGTTTGTCTTAATCTCAACAATATCCCCGCGTTTCAGAATTGGGGAGAGGAAATCAGACCTGGATAGATGATGTGCCAAATCACCAGTGCCATATGCCTTTTCAACTATTCGAAAACAGTTAGCCAACAGTAATGGAATATCACGGCGACCAAGCTGGTAATTGACCTCCCATCTGAGGGACCACTGTCAGAGGCAAGGAGGATATTAGCGTCAAGGTAATTAATCTATGATATTGATTGGCTTCTAGCCACCACAGGCTGCAATGCATCAATTGCCTCATGTTATTGAAATCAAATTGCCGCTGATCCGTTGTACATCTAAAATAAATCACCTTTTTAAATCCATGTTTCACAGCTTCTCTACCACCCTACACCTTTAGCTGGCTATGGACGCCCCTAGCTTACCTCTCTCCTCGACATACACCCGATACTTTCATGGCGACTTGGTTCTACTCACCTGCGAGGGAAATACCTGAGATGTACCCAAAGGCAACATATTGACGCAATTCGTGTGATACTTGGATATCTTATTAAAGGGTAAGTTCAGAAGACTAGGAACACTCATTTTCTTTTTTAAGCAATTATAACTTGCTTCTTTTCAATGGCAAAATCGAATCTTTCTTTTATATTCACAACAGTAGTAAGAGCTTGATGAATCTCAAGAAAATTGTTCACTTGATTTGGATATAAATTTGCCTTGTAGTAGAGAAATATTTGAATAATGAGGATCAAGGATTGAAGGGTTTTAAATAAATACAGGTATAAATTACTGTAGAATTAATTATAGGCATCGCATTTATTTTTCAAACATCTTACAGACTTCAATATTAGTAATAAATTACTTTACAGTCCCATTCTTTGGTTCTTAGTTGAGCATGTTCGCTTGAACAATACATTGAGTTAATTTATCCCATGTAACATATATTAATCTAGTTTTTATTTTCACAGGGGTTGTTCGTGGAGGGAAAAAACATAGTCCTGCCTATCTACAAGAAAACCTCTTGAAAGTTCTTCATTACAACGATTCACGCCAGACAGTGGAGCAGTCCAAATACCAGGGGAATGGCTATTATTGATGGGGACTAATGGCTTCAAACGGCTATTATTGTGTATAAAGTAGCATAGGAGTATAGTTTTAGGCTGAGTTCGCAATTACAGTTCCTTTGGAATCAGTTTTTAATGTCTAATCTTGTCTGATTAGATTGGACCAGATTATTCCAAATTGATTGTAGAAACTATAAGCGATACTATATATTCACTCGTGATTATACAGCACGCTATACCTGACAAGTTCATACGGTAATGTTATAATCAAACGAGGAAAAAACTTGTAATATTACGGAAGAGATGAGAATTTGTAATAGATTATGATATGATATTGATATAATTTAATAGTTGAAACATTTCTGAATATCTCGGCCAATAATATTTTTTACTAGCCTAATAACTTCATTGTACTTGAAAGAGGAGAGCAGTAGACATTGCAATAGTTGGATTAGCCATTACCGTATGAAATATTCGCAATATCTATGCAGGTAACTGCGCGTAATACATGCATATACGATATACGTACGTGAATATACTTCACTCCTTTGTGAAATTGTCCTCAATGGATAGAGAGTAGACAATTCAGAGATCCACGAATTGGAGACTCTCATTAGTATCTATTGAGAACAACTATATTTATAGAGTAATGAATTATTCTACTGTTCTCGTGGCGAAATTACGTTGTTAAAGTATTATCGTTAACGAAAACCATGGTGAGAATAATGACTCTGTTCTCTATTCGTATGGTGGTCTGAAAAATAAAAATAAACAGCTCCCTGTTCTCAACAAGACCGATATAAATACTATCTGCTACAAACATTGTACTTGGCATTCTGTAAAATATACCTTCGTACGTATATGCATGTATTATCGTCGCAACGATTAGTTTAGAGTATAATACTAGTTTTATTATTTCCTAATTAGAGTTCTAGCTAATCTCGGAACTTAAGAAGTGCCAAGTATGTAGTTTTCAGTGATATACGTAATACATTATACATATTACGATCACATCTACAATTTGTCCAATCAAATATTCAGTGTTGTGAAAATTGTAAGTCAATTTTTTTTCAAGTGAAGTTTATTACTTTTGAATAACTATTTTATAATTAGTTGAAATAACTTTACTTTATAATTAGTTTTAATATCTTTACTTTCTAATTAGTTTAAATAACTTCACTTTATTATTAGTTGAAATAACTTTACTTTATAATTCGTTTCAATAGCTATACTTTATAATTCGTTTTAATAGCTATACTTTATAATTCGTTTTGATAGCTATACTTTATAATTCGTTTTAATAGCTTTAATTTATAATTAGTTTCAATAGCTTTACTTCATAATTAGTTTTACTAATTGAATTGAGTTTAATTACGCATTACCAAAGTAATGGGTAATTAAATGAGTAGTTTCATCAAAAATGTAATTAGTGACTCGCAACACTGCCATTATTTATGTAATAATAAGATTGTTTATGCAATAAACATGTATCATTATAGTATATTAGCACATTCTTGAATAAATATCTCTTGAAATTGTAAATAATCAATCGTTGAATCATTTCCCCCTGTCCTTTCCTTGCCTATACTAAAAATTAGGTATCAACTGGCAGAATTTTAGGAGTGAATTTTCTGGCAGTTGATACCTTTTTTTTAAGGAGTCAATTTTCTGGCAGTTGATACCTTTTTTAAGGAGTGAATTTTCTGGCAGTTGAAACCGTTTCCAAGGAGTCGTTTTTGACACCATGATGTATCAAGTGCCAGAAAATCGACTCCTTAAAAAAAAGGTATCAACTGCCAGAAAATCGACTCGTTAAATAAAAGGTATCAACTGCCAGAAAATCGATAGGTACCTGGAGCTCTCAATGCCTACGTTTCCCCTGGAACCGAGTTCAACCAATCAGGAGCGAGAGTCGAGACGAAAATAGGCAATTTCTCTTCAATTCTTATTCCTGATTGGCTGAGACTCTGCCCCAGGGGAAATTTAGGCAATGAGAGCTCCAGGTACCTATCGATTTTCTGGCAGTTGATACTTTATTTAAGGAGTGGATTTTCTGGCAGTTGATACCTTCTTTAAGGAGTCGATTTTCTGGCAGTTGATATCTTTTTTTTAAGGAGTCAATTTTCTGGCACTTGATACATCATGGTGTCAAAAACGACTCCTCGAAAACGGTATCAACTGCCAGAAAATTCACTCCTTAAAAAAGGTATCAACTGCCAGAATTTTCGGAGTGAATTTTCTGGCAGTTGATACCTTTTTTTAAGGAGTGAATTTTCTGGCAGTTGATACCGTTTTCGAGGAGTCGTTTTTGACACCATGATGTATCAAGTGCCAGAAAATTGACTCCTTAAAAAAAAGGTATCAACTGCCAGAAAATTGACTCCTTAAAAAAAAGGTATCAACTGCCAGAAAATTGACTCCTTAAAAAAAAGGTATCAACTGCCAGAAAATTGACTCCTTAAAAAAAAAGGTATCAACTGCCAGAAAATTGACTCCTTAAAAAAAAGGTATCAACTGCCAGAAAATTGACTCCTTAAAAAAAAAGGTATCAACTGCCAGAAAATTCACTATATTATACATAATATAGGATATCGAGTTGGGGATACAGATATCCTATATTATATATTATTGCGTTCGGAATATTCCTATCGAGTCTCGTTAACGCACCCCATGCGTACTCGTTGAGGCCGCGTGGGCCACTGAGGTTACTGACCCCGTGACAGGTGCTATTATCCGAGGTCAGTGCTACTTGTCAGTGAGTTGTACCAGCGCCATCTCACAGTTGCATTGTAGAACTATTTTCTGCCGATAACGTCGGGTGCCGATAACATCGTGTGCCGGTAACGTCGGTATCTGCCAATGTATGGCCTACCCATGTCGCGGCAAAATTAGTATTCAGAGATTTTTTCCGAAGATATGAATCATTATATAAATATTGAGTTGAGGATATAAATATACAATATTATATATGATATAGATATCGAGTTGAGGATACAGATATCCTATACTATATATAATATAGGATATCGAGTAGGGGATACAGATATCCTATATTATATATAATATAGGATATCGAGTTGGGGATACAGATATCCTATATTATAGATAATATAAGATATCGAGTTGGGGATAAAGACATGCCATATTATATAGGGTAAAGTCGGGATAGATGCCCCACCTAAGAAAAATGTATTTTAAAAAATTACGTGTTCCATGAAAAAATCTTTTCATTGCACAAAGTGACTTTATAAGGCTTTGGTAAGATTTGGATACGAACACAATTTTTTTTTTAAATTTAATCCCAATGAAAATTGCGATAAACGAATATAGTGTTTTGGCCATCTTACCCGATGGGTATGGGTGAGATGCCCCACGTATGTGGAAAGATGCCCTTTTTGTAGTCACCTTCGTCGTAGTAGGCGTTCTGACGTTAACGTTGACACTACATGACCTTCAAATACCTATCTGAGTTTACCCATGCCCATAGGCCATAGTACCCTCTAGTTATTGTTAAATAGTCAGACCTACTACACAGATAATATACCAAAGTTACAGCAACGAAAATTCTTCGAATGATGATCAGTAAACTACAATTTTCGTGAAAATGATCGGTTTTTTTCGAGCGTTCGTGCATGCTTTCTGGCATTTTAGATACGAGGAACAGTGAAAAAATTCAGTGGCGGTATCCGACGATTATTTCATCTGATATCGAATATCGGCCATCTCTCCCACTGGGGCATCTATCGCGACTTTACCCTATAATAAAGGATATCAAGTTGGGGATACAGATATCCTATATTATGTATAATATAGATATTGAGTTGAGGATACAGATATCCTATATTATATATTATTGCGTTCGGAATATTCCTATCGAGTCTCGTTAACGCACCCCATGCGTACTCGTTGAGGCCGCGTGGGCCACTGAGGTTACTGACCCCGTGACAGGTGCTATTACCCTAGGTCAGTGCTACTTGTCAGTAAGTTGTACCAGCGCCATCTCACAGTCGCATTGTAGAACTATTTTCTGCCGACAACGTCGTGTGCCGATAACATCGTGTGCCGGTAACGTCGGTATCAGCCAATGTATGGCGTACCCATGTCGCGGCAAAATTAGTATTCAGAGATTTTTTCCGAAAATATGAATCATTATATAAATATTGAGTGGAGGATATAAATATACAATATTATACATGATATAGATATCGAGTTGAGGATACAGATATCCTATATTATATATATATTATAGGATATCGAGTTGGGGATACAGATATCCCCAACTCGATATCTATATCATATATAATATTGTATATTCATATCCTCAACTCAATATTTATATAATGATTCATATCTTCGGAAAAAATCTCTGAATACTAATTTTGCCGCGACATGGGTACGTCAGACATTGGCTGATACCGACGTTACCGGCACACGATGTTATCGGCACATGACGTTATCGGCAGAAAATAGTTCCACAATGCGACTGTGAGATGGCGCTGGTACAACTCACTGACAAGTAGCACTGACCTAGGGTAATAGCACCTGTCACGGGGTCAGTAACCTCAGTGGCCCACGCGGCCTCAACGAGTACGCATGGGGTGCGTTAACGAGACTCGATAGGAATATTCCGAACGCAATAATATATAATATAGGATATCTGTATCCCCAACTGGATATCCTATATTATGTATAATATAGTGAGTTTTCTGGCAGTTGATACCTTTTTTTTAAGGTTTCAATTTTCTGGCAGTTGATACCTTTTTTCGGAGTCGTTTTTCTGGCAGTTGATACCTTTTTTCGGAGTGATTTTTCTGGCAGTTGATACCAGCTGTTTTCGCTACGAAAAAAAAAATAAAAAATTGTGCCATACCAAAATTGGGTCGCCTAGAATACTTATTAACTTATTCGATGAGTTGTATGGGAAATTGATCTTCCCTGTTGTTTCACCATAGCAATAATCGATGCAGATTTGCAGCTCCCATTCATATAGCTGGTTTGAAATGATTTGGTGTGATGCTTGGCATAAGACAATAAGATGCAGTAATACCGATTCGATGCAGTTTGGTTTTTTATTGATACTCTCCGTATATACTCGGGTACCTCTATACTCATCTCATCCCAATTAGAGATAAAAATTCTCTCATAATACAGTAGGAAGCTGCAAAATCTTTTCTCTTAGGCGGTAAAATGTACAAAATCGGAGAACCCAGTTTCGACATCGTATTCGTAAATTTATTTCCCGAACATTGTTTCACCGTAGGGCAATATCAGTGTATTGATTTTGCAGCCGAAACAAAATGAGAAGGCAGAGTGGTAAGATGTAATTGATTCCACGAGATTCTACTGGCCATATACTGTATGGGATAAAAAAAAATTGATTTCTGAAGCTGAAATCTCGCAATATAAAGAACTTCACTACTAGATGGCTTCATAATTCACAGCATTATTGTACTAGACTTTCGGTGAAAAAAAAATATCACACCAGGTGGTACCTACGTTAAATTTCATGTACATATACAATCTTTAAATGCATACATTTCTCATATGAAAGAGTATTGAAATCTTGTATCCATGCAACATATCATTAGAATACGCTAATCTACTCTAATTATAATCATTATTATACACTCCTTTCTTTCTTCTCGCGTAGTATATTCACCTCTGTGGTATTGTCAATAATATAGGTATACAGCCACAAGCAGAGCATGATAAACCTGTACAAAATTGATAATGAAGCACTTACCTCACATCCCGAGACTCGATGCATTATGGAATAATATATATTCACGTATCAAAGAACACAACTATATGTTTGATTTATATTTCCTAAGAGAACTAGACATGTTCTGCAGTGAGCTCCAAGTCTGATATGCTCATTTTACTCTACAGTTTTTCAATTTTAATCGAAATCATTATTAAAGATGAGAGGGGGGTGCTAGTGAGTTTGAGTAAAGGAAACTGTCTTATCAATTTTTCAACGATTCTTAATAAAAAGTTCTTACATATATAATGTATGTTTAATTATAATTCCTAATTTTCTTGTTATTTAAAAATCGATTTCCCATCTTTATCGTTGAGAAAAAACTTTATGCTATTTCAATTTTTTCAATCGCTCAGATTCTATAATCATCGATTTTTAGCTCATACATGAGTCCAAATGCACTGGACAACAAATTTTCTGAATGATTATTATAGAATTCTAAATTAATTTTTTTTACTGAATAAAGGCAAACGAATGTTCGATGCATAGATTGATCTAATTCTTTATATGTAGATTTTCTATAGTATAATAATATAGCGGGACGATTATTCTTTAATTAATAAAAAATAATTCAATATTTTCGAGGTATTTTTTTTATGAAACAATAATATACATATTTCTATAATAAATCTCATCCGTGATAGTAATTACTATAAACTAATGTTATATTTATTATTTACACAATAGACCGATACGTGTTTCTTTAAAACTCGATCTAATTTGGTCACGGTTTTAAATAAGAGGACCAATACTCAAGGCAAGTTCAAGTCGTGAATTTTTCAATCACGTTACGAGATCATAAGAGTATCAATAATAATAATAATTGTCGTAAAAACAATAGCCCAACATTAATTATAACGTTGATTTTCAATTATTATCAATACCCCAATATTTTCCTACCCTCGAGATTACTAAATTCCCCCCCTTCATCCCATATATGTGATTTTAGATTCATGACTAGCTCCAATAACGCCATAGGGCATAGATGTAATAATCCAAACAATATTTCGACTGAAATTTGATTTTCTGAATCGGTGCAGGACTTAAACGTATGACTGTAGTATTGGCCCCGAAGTCTTAAAATACGACTTATGTATTTCACTTTCGTTATACACAGTATAGCATAATATTCGTATTTGTATTTGTAGTTTTAATGCCTATTGAATATAAATCGATGAATAGTTTGTTACGTTTTACGCATAATATCTGCGCTCGATGCAGGATGAGTAGGTATGAAATATATATGATCTTTATATCATATATATATATAATATAGAAATACAATTCATAAGTTCTTCTGCATCTGAAGTCTCACACCGATTCTCAACTACAAGTTCTAATTTAAAATCACTCTCTCGTTGTTACGCCAATTCATTTATTTATTGATTTATTTATTGATTTATTTATTCATTCATTTATTTATTTATTTTATATTTATCTCACAAGGGTCAAATTAGACCCACAATTAAATCGCTTTTAACATATATATCCGCCGTTAATTATTATTGTTCTTAACGTATACATAATTGAAGCGATGTTAATTTTTCTTCGACGATAATACGATACAGTATCATAATTCATATCACCTTGTATCCGGACGCGTATATGGTATTATTAGCGATACATTAACTCAGCGGCATATTAAAAATTGATATAGTTTGAATGATCGCGACTATAAATGCTAATAGATCGCGGAATAGAATCGGAATCGACGCTGCCGAACTAGTTGGTAAATTTCGCGCCTGATCGTTCATCACATCGCTAGATATTGCTGCACTGTTAGGTTCTGCCGAAGGACAGCTTAACTGAGGACTGCTTGTATTGTTAACTGCAGATTCTCTGGCACATCTACTTGCATGATGAGCGTAACAAGCTGCATACGATATAGCATGAGGTATATAGCTCTGGTCAACACTTCCGGAAAATAAAGTCGTTGCCAAAGGTCCGATAGCGAATACAGGGACATCTTCGCCTCCATGTGTCGCCCACGCACGAGGTACTCCGGCAGTCTAAAGGAGAATAAAAATTTCATTAAATTTTAACATATGATACAGATTATGGATGAATGAAAAAAAATTGTTGAAATTCTTTTCTCTTCAAAGTTCGTGCAGTAGGTATATATGGATTTATGTATATAGTGACTTTGCATAAATTGTAACGGTAAAGTATCCTTGATATAGGGTAGGTATTAGTACGAAATAGGGTAAATAAATAATTCCCATAAATATGAGTGAATTTATTATATGAATATGAAGTTACATATATGTGAATGTATACCAAAAGTGGTGTCGTTAAATTTTAGTGCCGGTATCAATCTAGTGCTATACGCGTTTTGTTAGTCTGGTATATAATATAACGGATGGAAATAGCGAGAGGTAAAAGTCACGAACGTCGAGGACTCTGCGGAAATACGTTAGAAATGGATTTTGCACGTAACGCAAAGTCGTTAGAATTTTGATTAGACTGTTGGTTTGAAGTATAGAATATACTGTATAAGAGAGAGATATGATCAATATATATGGTCGGTAGGGGTTTCTTCCCTAAAATATGCGCGATGAAAAAATTCGGGGATTGAAACAGCCGACAAATCCTTAGTAGGTGGGTTTTACTAAACCGTATTCTTAGTTCGAAAAAATAATTTATATCTCAGAGGTTGATCGATGTGGTATAGGCATAAAGTACTAATTAATAATACCGGAACCGGTTGATTCTATGCTAATGTATTCTTCCATGAATATAACAATCGAATAATCATAAACCATAGTGAAAAGTACTTTTGGAATAATTAATACATAAAACCGAATCTAATCTCGGAAATATTTCCGTAACACTTGTTACGTTATTAGAGTATGTATAATCTTGACATGGGATCAGCGTTGTTGAATTTGTTATAATATCAACGTTGAATAATCCGAAAAGGGAATTAAATGCTTTGAAAGTTTAAAACGATCGAATGTTTACCTGGATAGAATCCTTGCCAGCTTCCCGAAGTACAGACCTTGGTTCTGTGTGGCCAGGTCCATTGCTGTACAAAAGAGTCGTGTAAGGTTTACCGTCAAGGTCCGAAACCTTGCTGTCCGATCCTGGAAATAAACGGAACGATTACCCATCAAGCGTATAAAAATTTACTTGGTGGTGGGCGCGGAGGGTGTGAAACGGGCTATTTATTAGGGTGAAAAGTTACCGGACCGTATTTGATGGTCAAGTTTTCGGAGAGTGAAAGTTAAGCGATTTGAAATGTGCAGGAAAATTTTTTTAAAAAAATTTTCACGAAAGATTGGATCGCGTGGCTTCATAACCCGTTGAGTTAGATCCGATCGTACCTAGCCCCAGCAACGTACGAGGGTAATATTAACGAGTAACGACACAGTTGCGGGATATGTAGAGATTAGACTGAAACATGGAACTGGCGGAATGACTGCGTAGCGATAAAATAAATCGCGTGTCTTATTCCGTCGACGTTAAACGACGGAGGAATCGTATAAGTAAAATAGTCAGATACCCATAACGAAATTGGTAGTAAAGTAAGATGTCGAAGGAGGCACTGATATTTCGGAAAAAAAAAACAGGCTTTGTGACTGTAGAACTTACACAAAGGAAATTATAGTTCTCTCCAGTTGAAATTATCCTGTAGGTACATTAATTATTGTATGCACGCGTTTAATTATGGTTTGCTACAGAAATTATTCCTCTATTAGTATTTAACAAATAAGAACCGTAGATGCCAACGTAGATGTACCTACACATACCTACTCGTACCATTACTCGGTTCATACAATCAGCGGGTTGGATGATGATAATTAATATCCTGTTATCGTCATAATTATGTTGGAATGCCCATTTAAATATGTGCAAATTTAGGTATGAAGGTATATATTAGAGATAGTTACGAGGCATATGGGAAATTGCGTCTTCAGCACAGGTGAAAATTATTCTTGCAAATAACTCATTTCCATAATATCGTTTTTTTTTTTTTTTTTTTTTATGTTTATTTGAAGAGATTGGAGGATCGGTTTATTTCTAATGAAATTCTAATGAATTCCGAAGGTGAAATGTGTAACGCTGGGGTTTTTTTTTTTTTTTTTTTTTGTTCTTCAACGTTTGTTAATTCTCACTCTTAACGGTCATTTCGCGAAACGGTTCACAAACTTTTATATACCTACCTACAGTGTTTGGCCATTGTCTGTTAGCTTCTAGTCGAAAAGTACTAATTCCTATATAGCTGCGTTTGGTTCTACGTAAAGGTTGTCAGGGGTAACATGTCAGATTAATTAACTCATTTCACGCTCGGCTTCGTGCAATGACAAGATTAAAGACCTGGCATGGAATTGACTGCTACTTCATGCTCCAACTTCCACCAAGAGACTAGTTCCCTTTATATGTGTATATTATACATATATCTGTGTTTAGTTACAGATTCGATTTGTGTGTATGTACAAATGGACATCCCTAGGGGCTTATTCTGTAACTCTGCAGTGTTATCATAATGCAGAAGTAACGACGAAATATACAGCAATGAAATCACGAAAAACAATAGGAGGGTGCCAATGAGCTGCTCCTATTTCATGGATTCACATTGTTTCGTAAAGTTATTCTGCAGTTTATATGATAACGCCAGAGTTACAGGATAATCCCCCTGATTGGTTCTTAGTCAACAACAATACGCAACCCTACGATTCAAAGCAGACGCAAATCCCGTGAGCTTTTCGAGGCTCATATAGGTATACCTATATGGAAAATTCAATCAATTATGCATATTGAACGAAAGCTTTGACAAAGGTCAACCCTAGGGTTTACCTCGCTAATGTGCCTCGGCGATCGTCTAATAACAGGACTGTTTCCTTTCTTTTTTTTTCATTTTACAAATTGCGTTTGTTTTCTTATAGGTATAACAATTGATGTAACAAATTCGTATGAAATTAATCGAAGAAATTGTTCATTTTATATTAAGGCAGTATTAAGATCGTTGCATGCCAGCTGGGCAGCGAAATTGCTTGTCGTTTAAATTCCCGCGGAGAGTTGGGTTGCGGGGCGGGCGAGTAAATGAAAAAAATAAAAAAAATTAGAATTGGTAATTGGGGGATATCCGCGAAAGTATTAATTTGGAATACTGCTATTCGCCGAGTGAATTTGGAAGGGTCAGAAATCGTCTTCGATGTTAAATCTGCATTCACGACGTTCTCTGATCTCTATTTCCTTTCCAAATATTATAAAACATATAATTTGCTCTCTTTAATATTTTGATTTTAATTATTACTCTTTA
This sequence comes from Tenthredo livida, assembly GCA_963992785.1. Taxonomy (NCBI): domain Eukaryota; kingdom Metazoa; phylum Arthropoda; class Insecta; order Hymenoptera; family Tenthredinidae; genus Tenthredo; species Tenthredo livida. The sequence continues at coordinate 12,971,173 of OZ023073.1, forward strand.
TTTCCTACCGTTACTGTTTGCCGCTTACAATCAGCCGTGGAAAACCACTTGCTTGGCTGATGTCAAGTAAATTATTTTTATTCAAAGGGGCGCGTAGACGACGCGACGAGGCCATTTCCGCTTCCAAGCATAATACTCAACGTGACAACGAACGTGGGAGACGGTTCAAATTTCCGAACGTGTCTTACCCAGAAAATGGATTCTGTTTAAACCCGTCGAGGAACGTGCCTCGAAAGTCTATACTGACGAATTTTACGCTAAAGTAGTGAGCATCCCCAAAAATGAGATCGAACAAAAGTAAGACTCGTTGAACACACAGACAGACAGAGAGAGAGAGAGAGAGAGAGAGAGAGAGAGAGAGAGAACAGATCATTGGATTCGTTTCCTCGTAAAAAGGATTCTAATTAAATAAAATGAGACCTGATCTTTCGTTCTCTGCAGAACCCCCAGCTTACCCTTTTAGGCAAATACATTAGCATTAATAAAAAAAAAGGGGGACCTTTTTGATAAAATTTTCTCTTATTTGTCCTGCACATGCACGGCATACGAGAGAGGAATTGAATTTAAAGTCAGTTGTGGAAGTGGTAGATATTCTTTACTTGCACGGAAAAAAGAAAAATGGAATAATTACACTTCATATAGTAATAAGAGGCGCGTCGAACCCAAAACTGGAAAAATTACAGTTTAAACCACATTTTCATAAAAGTCATTGATAAATATTAATTATTACAGTTTCAAATGTAATTTTACACTTTTATAATGTAATTCTTACAGATTCTGTAAAAATTATTATTTGAACTGTAATTTTTCCAGTTTTGGGTTCGACGCGCTCGGTTACTATATAAACTGTAATTTTTCCATTTTTCTTTTTTCCGTGTGGATACTGGTTATGCAAGGATAAGAATTGATCAACCTGAAGCATATGTATAGATATATAGTATGTATAGGTAGGACATATGTGACGAAGAAGAAATATTATTAAAAATTTTCGATTCAACCCGAATGAGAAACGGTCTATTGCAAGCAGTTCGTCTGCAAGGTGCGCAGGATAGAATAGATTGAATCTTATTGAATGATATTCAGGTATAATATAGAATCAGATCGAGTCGACGGCTTACTACTAGACTTACCAAGGATGGGGTTGCCCCGGTGGGTAGCCAGACCGCCAAGAGTCAATACGTGGGAGTGGTCGGCTGTCACTAACAGCAGCGTTTCTGAGAGGTCAACTTCGTCCATGACCGCGCGAACGGCCTCTTCCATCGCCAGGGTCTCGTCCAGGGCACGATAAGCGTTGTTATAGTGATGAGCGTGATCGATTCTACCTCCTTTATGAAAATAATTCAATTTCAAGTTACGTATGTTACGAGGCGATGTTATTTTAGACTGTTGAAAATCTGTCAACTCCAATATCATTTATTTTTGATTATGAAAAAAAAAGAAAAAGAGAAAGAAAAAAAAAAAAAATGGAAAAACTTTATTACTGACAATGAAAGAGCCCGGTAGTTATGGGTATATGGAAAAGTTGGTACTTCCGTAGCTTAGGGCATAACGAGGCCTGAGTACAGGGGGAATGAGAAAAATGAATTTTCCAGAATATCATTTTTGCCCAAGTTGCTTCGGAGACTTTGATATTAACCTGACGAGGCATATATTCGATTGGAAAGTTCTTTGAAGTTTTCAATTTGAAAGTTAGCTCACGACCATCTTTACGATTACGTGATATTTTTCGGAGATATTATATATTATACGCGTAGGTTTGTAAGTATATATCGAGGCGGAAAGTTTCCGGCTGTGTAAAGAGAGAGAGAGAGAAAGAGAAAGAGAGAGAGAGAAAGAGAGAGAGGGGGAAGAATAAAACAAAAAAAATTGAAAAAAAAAATCCATAATTTCACCAATTCCAAACAGAATAAAATTATCGTTAGAGCGCAAACGAAAAAAGTTTTAACTTCTAAAACACTTAAGCGAACGAATAAGCTCGTTTTTTTTTTCTTTTTCTTTTTTTTTTTTTTGAGGAAGAAGTAAAGTTCGGCGCGCCAAGATCGTTGAGGAGGTTCTTTTCATGCCTCGATGAAACAATCGACAATCATTTATAATTCAGTAGACTGAGCTAATCCGCTTGGCCACTTGTTGTCTTTTGGTTCGAGTCAAAGGGAAGGGAAATATACAACGACCACTTTAAACAACTGCAGGACTATACCTACGTATTGGTCCCTTGGGAAATGGGGCGAAATACTCTTTGATCCAATTCAAGGAAAACAAACTACACTATTGTTCAGATGGTTCTGTCCACGCGGATAGAAAGGGGGAATTTAATTCAACTGTAGATTTTTTTTTTTGCATGTTTTCTTATACATAAAACCGTAGTAGGTACGATCCCTCTTGTTTTCCATTAGATAGTCGTTCTATTGCGGTAAAAAATTTAAGCAATATAAGGCGATGCTAACGATGAAAAAGTAGCTACAATAATCATTATTCAAATTCATTATTTAAAGAAAGAAGAAAAAAGGAGAAAAAAAAAACCAAGGAGACATTCGCGTTTAATTTTATACCCATTATTAAAAAAAAGTATATAGTTGCCTCGCGGATGCTGTGGGTAGTTTCTCACCTTCGACAAATAGGAAAAATCCTTGAGGATTTTTCATCAGTATACGAAGCGCTTTCAGCGTCATTTCTGTCAGCGATGGATCACCGGATGCATTTGAATTCCGATCAACGTCGAAATCCATGTGTGAATAGGAGAATAACCCTGGAAGTTTAAGAAAAATAGATTGAATAGCGTATGAAAAAAGAAGAAGAAACGAAAAAACGATATTCTCTATCTACTCCCTGATTTGATGAAAAATATACATCGAGTTTTGCCAAGCTGTATGTAGTACGCGTACTTATTCCGCAATGAAATAATTTTAAATTGAAAACAAATTTTTAAACTTTCAGAAGCAGGTAAGGTACGCTGGTTAAGGAAGAGAATAAATAAAAATAAAAATGCCATGTAAATCGGCGAAATGCGGTTAACGAAATAATAACGTTTCTTTGAAAGGAGATTTCCCCCTTATACCCTCGCGAATCCCGTCATCCACAGATTCGTGTCTTCTGATTCAGCTGAAATTGGTTCGAGGTTTGAACTGTTGCGTATACATATGTAGGTATAGACTAACAAATAAACCCAGTAGATACTATTCAGCATAAGGATTGAATGACGACTACTTTGCCATGTAGGCATTGACAGCGCGGAATATCTGCATTTACGAAATTCAATGCACGTTGTATAATCCCTGCGCACAGTAACTGCAGTAGCTGTAAGTGCATGGTAGGACGTAGGGCATAATATAAATGAAATAAAGCAGTAATTCATTCCGTACAACCGAGTAGAATAGCGAATAGTGGAATCGTAGTTTACGGTGCTGCTGTGCCGTAGTACCTACATCCAGGTATAGCGAAGAGATTATTACAGAGTTTTGTACTCGTCGCTGCAGAGCCCTCGGTACAACTAACTTCCGAACGTGAGATCCGCGTAGAGATTTGAGCCGTAATACCATCTGGTTTCATTATGAAAACTTACCGACACGAAATCGTAGAGGTAGCGTTACCCTCATGTAGGACCTATTTACGCGAATATACATACAGACACGTGGGTTACTCTATTTCCCCTGAAAAAAGAAAAAAAAAAAATAGAAAAGGAGAATAAATCCTTTGGAAAACGAATCCACAAATTCGTAGACAGTTCTATTCCGAGTTACATATCCCGCCTTCATCTCAATGCGAAAATCCACTAAGCGTACGACGTGTTGCGCTACGAAACCGACAGCACTAGTTTATTCTGACAGGACGGTGCAGAGCTGAAGAGACGCACGAGAAGAACACCGGGCTGCTCTGTACGGCTGCGACTACTGAAATCCCGTCCGACCGCAAATGCTTTTCACTACTCTCGCGATCACTACCACTGAGAGCAGTAGCGTAACGCCCGAGCCCGTCTGACTACAGAATGAGCTTCACTACTGCCTGCAGCTGTCGCGAAGACTCTATTTTACGACTGTTATTATATGCACTCGCGTTACTGTCAACAGAAGGGAATTTTTTTGGCTTAAGAATTGACCCAAATTTGGAACTTTTTTTCGAAATATTGTTAGAGATTTATAGAAATTTATAAACGGACTTAATTCGAGTTGATATTTAACCTACGCTGCTGAATAGCGATTGATGAGTGCTTTTAGTAGATATTGAGTTTCGAATTTTGGCCTTCGCCGCAGTAAGAGCTTAAAGGCTTATGATGGTGTAGCTGAGGACGTCGTTGTTATTGTTACCGTTGTTGTTAGCGGCTATTGAAGAGGGATCATAGATATATAAAGTGGGAATTGAGACTGTGGCTTACCAAGTAAATGGTTGACCTTACGAGGATCAACGTTTTCCAGTTGCTCCTTGTTCCAGACATATTCTGAAGGGATATTGCGGAGTCTTCGATCACGCGACCATTCTTCGATAAGGTTTCGTCCGTCTAGACGTCGGCCTTCTTTCTCTGGTTCTTCAGGGTCCATTGCGACCTTTGGCACAAAATGCCTTCTCCCTCCTCCAAGCATTACCTGTATATCGTTCAATTCATGAAGTATACTGTTAACGCTATTAGATTTTTTTCTCCTTTTCTGTCGATCAATCATTCATCTCGACGTTGAATATCAAAGGTTTAACATACGGGCACAAAAAAATAACGTATCAATATCCAAGCTCCCATTTAATCTCAGCTTCAAACGTTAAAATCACACTCCTAGATATTATGGCTTACAATTTTTTCAATCAAAGTGCTAAATCACCAAAGTTAGTCAAGGGATAGAAATTGATGTATAAATCGTTTGGCTTTTTAAGCTAATATGTAATTTGGACTTATTTTCAGTAAGAGTCTTCAGATTTTTTTATATCAATTCGCACCACGATTAAAGCTGCGATGTCTTATATCTGGGATTGCGATAACAGTAAAGACCACCTTCTGTTTCCAGTGCGGGCATTATGTAGTTCAGTTTGCTACACTAGTGGGAAAAATAAAACTGAATGGTATACCAGACGTACGTTAATGTTACGACCAGGTTCATCCTCAAGAAGTTGTCTGGCTATGTCTTTGCAGGAACGTCTTGCCGCCGGTGGTACTTTACCATCATCTTCCCAATAACGGCTTGACGCATGACTGAAAAGCGCTGCGGGCGTGGCATGTGTCACTCTAGTCGTTGTCACTATTCCAGTTGCTTTGCCTGCGAATTGAACCATTCATTATTTTTTTTTAAACACATTATCCATTAATTAAGAGATAAAAGTCTCCTAAAACTGTTCCTTTCGTTTTTGTTCTGCAGTTTTTTCTCACAACATTTTTGCCGGGTTTATTCAATTATCCAGGGAGGACCAGGGAGAATTGAATATTGCAAAATAGTAATAAATTCCATTATCCATACGTCGCTCTGTTGGGATAACTATAAATATACTGTCAATATGATGCAGTCAATTTAATACAACGTTTTGCCAAAATTCGTCGGACACTTTATAACCGAATCACAAAACAGTTGACGAGCTAACGACAGGGATTTGTGAAATTTATAGCTGATTTGGCAGCTTTCACATACGCTGACTGTATAGTAGTAGTATAGTAACAAAAGGATTTTTACGATAGTGTAATATTTTGATGAACGTTATTACAATAGTAACCTGGATGCTAATAAATGAGGTACAACATACGAGCCATGTACAAAGGGAAAGTTTTGTTTGAACTATACGATTTCTAGTCTATTTCTATACCTGTACAGGGTAGTACCCATATGGTTGCTGCGTGTATTCACGCTTTAGAGTTTATCAAATTCATGGGATAGAGGCAAAAAAATAAAAGAAGAAAAAAAAATAATAATTAATTTTCCATGACGGGAGAGCTTCGCATAGCTATAGATTCGCATATCAACGTATACCCCAGCATTGTCTACGGAATTCAATTATAAAAACATTGACGGTTAGTGTCAAAAAGCGTTGACGTTTCGCTCCGATCGATCCTTTAATTCCAATATTTTGATCAAACAAAGAGGCTCAGTCAGTTTTCTCATATTCTGTGCATTCTTTTTTTTTTTTACGTTATTTTCCCTATCTTTTTTACACCCGGTTATATACATATATATGTATATATATACGTTTACGATAGTCCAATTTCCCTCCGACCGTTTCTTACACCCGCTGCCTCGGCCTCCTTCCTTACTTCCATTCTTTCGCAAATTTTTCCACAACCTTTTTGACCAACCTAGATCAGGTCTCCCAGGATAGTACGACCAGGGCTATCAGACTTGGCCCGAGAGCGGGGCTATAAGATGAAAACCACGTTAGGCACCCTCCAGGATTGCTACATCCATCTGCCAAGGCCCCAGGCCACCGCCAAAGGTTCTTATTAAAGAACCCAGAACCGATTACAAGCTACGAAGGAAAGAGGGAAAATCCTTGAGGTTAAAACTATACCATCAACAGAATAGCGGAAGCCATTAAATGAGAGATTCTACATTCTGGAGCGACAGGTCAATCACGAATGCATCTTTTAACTGTTGATCGAAACTTTGCACCGAGGAGTCTGCAGCGAAGAATTAGGGTGGAAAAATGAAATCAGTTTTCAGAAAGAATTTTTCTACATAAATTTTTTGTATTTTTCCCTATAGGTATAACGCCTTACTCTTCTACATCTTCTTCTTTTTCTTCTTCTTCTCTTCTTATACCGCAGCTGGTTTATAGACATGTGATATCATTATTCCAGGATAAAACATTGAGGGGTAAAAATGAATTCATGAAGTGTTGAAAGGGATCGACATTTTGGGCAGAAAAGATTAACGGGTATGAGCCTATAGCGATAGAAAGGGCTTTTCTGACGTAGGAATATAATATGGAATAGACTGCGGATTCGATAACTGAAAAACATGGGGCACGATAACTAAACGCTGACTTTGTAAGGCGGGTGCTAAATTTGAAGACCCCTTTTCGCGAGCGACCGTCCCGATTTTATCACCAAGATCTGCTGCAGGGTCTCATTTTGTAGGTATATATGTGCTCATGTCAGTGTATGTGTACGTGTATCTGTGTGTGTGTGTGTGTGTGTATAAATGTGTCAGCCATTTTCTCCTGGCTTAGAATCAGTTTAATTTCGTATTGTTTGGCACGAAGCCGATGAATTTTTATTAAAATATACACGTACATGTGTATATTGTATATAGATGAGAACAATTAATATATGAACGGAACTGAAATTAAAAACACCGATACCACGGTTTCATGTGATGTGAAAAGAAAGCCTTTTTCATTTTTCATTTTTTTTTCTTTTTCTTTTTCTTTTTCACTACCAACGAGGGCGTGAATGTTATATACCTACGCAGATAGATAAGTATGTGTAATGTATAAATGTATGCAGATTTAAAAAAGGAATTCTTTCGCACGCGAGAGAATAATCTGAAAATCAAAAATTCAACGTTCTTATACGTGGAGTGATGTGAGATTAATAATTTATGTATCACTTAGGTGCCTACCTTACTTCGTGATACCGTTCTTTTTTTTTTCTTTTTTTTTTCTTTTTTTCCCCCGCCAACCCCAGCTGTCGAGATAGGCAGGTATGGAACCGTTACACGCATACGATATTATGGTACGTGTTGCGTGTCACGGTTGGCATAAAATCGCGTAACGTAACGATATAACGACTATAAAAAAGATATTATATGGGCTATGTAGTACACGTACGTCTACAACCTCAAACCTGTAAGAGGAATATTTGAACAGAATGAGGGGTCGGGGTACCGTCTTGCCGAGGGAAGCGGTCCAAATTTTGGACCATCGTCGACGTGACCGTAATTCGCCTAGTAATTACCCGGCTATACCCTTTCGGGTGAGAATTCGCCGGGTAATGGGGTAGCTGAAAGGGGCATTTCATCCGACGAATATTATCGCCACCAACGCGACGACGCACGGAGCAAGGGTCGAGAAGAAAGAGGAAAGCTCCTCATAGATACTTCTAATTGAGTCATAAGTCTCATTAAAATCAATTAAACGTAGAAATGTGGTTGAAATTTTTTCTCAAATGTAACAAGAAGTTTTTTTTCTTCAGTTTTTACATAACGAGGTTGAAAATACATTTTTATAACATGTAATGTACCTATGTACCTATATGATGCATGGTAGTCTTCGCCATTGTATTTTGAACCAATTGACATTTTTTCCGCTTGGTCGAAAGCTAGGATATATTATTCGATCCGTAAAGAAGAAAAAAATTGGAGGAAAAGAGGAGGATCGAATCCTTATCCGGTGAAGAGACCAGATCGTACGCCCTGGAGCATTTCTTTCTATCGCGTATTATAAACTCAATTTTCGAAGAATCCCAATTGAATCTTGGTTAGCTAAGGGACAATGGAAGTCTGACCGGGTGACAGAGGGAGAGACGAAATACGAATCCAAAGAATATCCTTGAAAGGATAAGGGAGAAAGGCGAAGGAAAACAGCCGGGATAAATTTGAAGGGTAAAGACGACGAGGAAGATGAAAAGAAAGGTAAAGAAATGAAAATGAAAAAAAAAAAAGAGAATAAAAATTGAGAAAAAATGAAGAGAACCAAAAAGAACGCTCTGCGTTCGCGCTCTGTTCTGTATAGTTGAGGCATTTAACTTAGAATACGAAAAGTGAGGAATAAAACTTAAAAAAATTTCTCTGCAAAAAAAGAAGAAACCGAGAAAAAATATAAGAAGCACGCAGCAGCTCGGCTCGGCTCGATCGAAGAGCGCTGTTCACGCTCGCCTTTCCTCCGTAGTTGGCGCGTCTTTATAAGCGAGTATTAAAAATAAAATAAAGTAAGAGAAAGAAATGGTTGGTGGCGTGAGAGAGGAGAGAGAGAGAGAGAGAGAGAGAGAAAGAAAAAAAAGAAAATTTCAACATCTTTTCACGAAAATAACTGGAGAGTCCGATTGAAACTCAGGGCGAAGCTCTCGGTTCACCACGACGGTCATAAGCCACCGTTTTCTTTTTTCTTTTTTTCTCCTTTTTTTTTAAGCGAATGGTAGTGAATTTTAAACTTCTTCTTTGTCGTGGATTTACGGACGAAAGAGATTTCGCCTTCTCGCGTGGCATTGAATTTTCTTTTCCTCGGTGAGGGGGGCGTAATGAAAAATTTAGAATCAAGTTTGTCCATCAAAGTCGATGGCTGCAGGTAGGCGTACTGAATTTAAAAAGCTCGCTGTATTTCGCGGAATTACAAATGTATATATATATACATATACATATATATATATATTATACATATACCTCACTACCCACCTGCCCACTTAAAAAAAATTATTTATACAGCAAACCAATATTTAAACGTCTCTCTTGACGCTTGCGACTTTTTTTTTTTTTTTTTTTTTTTTTTCTAAACCCGCGAGGTAATGAACGGTAAGTAATTTATCGTTATAATTAGTGGAGGTACCTGATTCATTACCAAAATATAATGCATCACTACCCCTATTTGCTCGCTTACCCGTATTAACGAGGTTAATTATTTTCAAACGGCACAACAACGACCAATTTTTGGTCAAATCGTGGCTTTAGTGGTTTCGTTACGTTGAGTTACGCTACGTTATTGACGCACTAAACTCTGCGTCGTCGACCAAAACCCTCCCTCCCTCTCTCTCTCTCTCTCTCTCTCTCTCTCTCTTTCTCTTTCTCTCTATCGTCCTACTCGCCCGTATTGGACACAGTCACATACTAGTCCGACAACCAACGCGACCCCCCCTTTTACCGTTTCGCTTATAATTACAAAACGGGGTACCGACTGGGTTCCCCCGATGCTCGACAGTCCACAACAACCTTTCAGCCCACTCCCGGGGATTACCTACCCGTTCACCAAAGGGGGTCGTTAGATGCTGTAAAGAGCTGGTCGAGCTTCCATGGATCGCCTAGATGTCCATGAAGCGAACAATTTGAAAAGCTCTGCTCCCGGGTCTGAGCCATGAAATAAGGACAGAGAGATAGAGAAATAGAGAGAGAGCGAGAGCGAGAGCGAGAGCGAGAGTGAGAGTAGAAGGGTTCGCATGGGGGTGGGAACATGGAACGAGGTTCTGTACCCAACGTTACCACGCAATTAATCAACCAGGCAATCAATCTTAATGAGCCAGACGGACGCGCAGCCAACCAAGAAGAGCCTGTGCTTGGGCATATGTGAGCTACACACGCACGGCACACGGCACAGTAGGTTACAGAACGCTTCGGCCTTTATGGTGAAGTGAAGGAATTATGATGGAGTATTTCATTTGGAGATAAATTTTACTCGAACCGAACTGGACGAAATGTATTTGTTCGAGAAGATTGATTCTCTTGTAATGGATATAACGAAAGGATGTTTTCGTAGTCTTGTTTGACGGAATCAAATTTTGAGAAAATAAAGGAAGAACAAAAGTCAATAAAGTCATAATATTGGGGATCAAGTTACGGAATTTTTCGTTGCTTATGAAACTGGTGGGCTCAATATTTGGTAATGTGATAAAATTCGGTCGGTCACGTGCCGTTGAAAGAAAACGAACGACGTTACGGTGGAAATTTATTTCGAGAAATTTTCAGATAGGCAGCTGCTCTCATTTCATGATACAATAAGTTTTTATCTCGTATTACAGTTTCGATAACAGATTGGTTCTTTTTTGAAAAATTGATTCAATTTAATTAAACAACCCTCGCCGCTTCGCCACCATATATAGGAGCATATATACATGTAAAGCTCGTAAAAACTATCGTTAAAATTTCACTGCTCTCGGAATTGATAATTCCTAAGTAATTCTGTATTTGAATCCGGGGTTATCTGATAGGCTATAAAATCAGTAGGTAATTTCATCGCTCTTGGTTCTTATTGAAGCTGTGAAATGGTTATAGACTGAAAGCTCAATTAGGCATTACTTGTCCCATGAGACCTAGAAGGGTTACCGATTAATCGCGCCCCCGTCAAGTGGAACAATTTGTCGTAGACGTAGGTATACGAAGACCGCCCTTGTTTGTAGCCCAGATCTCTCGAAGCCGAGACTCGAAACACTTTCGAAAAGATATATGCATGTATCTACCCAAATAAAAGTGTGCCCGAGATACGATCGGACGTTTTACATTTCGTTTTCGCCTTTTTTTTTAAACTTTTTTCATTTTTTTTTATACTTTCTTTCTTTATTTATTGATCTACGAGTTTCACCGAACGAGGCTGTGACCCAATGAAGAATGGGGTGGTGTCACACTTGGCGAGTGAATTTCTTGTTTACCAACTATTCTCCACTTCGCAAACTCGGGTAAATTTAAATCAAACACCGTACATTTCTCAGAGTAAATAAGAAATCCTGTTCACCCATTGCAGCTGCGGGGTGATTCTGATCTTATATTTTCACTTTATTATACCATTTCGATGTGATTTCCTTATCAATTTGATTCACCGCTTAATTCAATCACATGTTTACTCAAGGCTTGTCGTATCAATCTCGATAAATTTCATTTTTTTTTCTCACCTTGCTCATGGGCCCAATTAATCAGCGATGGAACCTTGGCGTTGTAGCTTGAAATGCAGTTTTCAAATCTGGCTGACGAATCCAATCCAACAGTTTCATAATTAGCTTTAACACCACATAGCAACGCTGTAGCACAAGCCGAAGACTCCCCAACCTGGGCGTCCATGTTGTAAGTCTAAAACATAATGCGAAAATTGAAAGGTCAGTAAAAAATGAACCGTGAGTTATTGACGTAGGCCGTAAGTATATATATTGAAAGAAAGCGAACACCCTATCACTTAGAACGTAGTAGGTATACCGAAGAAGAAAAATGATCGTTTCCGATATTCCGGAATCATTAGTCATCAGCTTCTACAGATTTAACGCCAGCTCTTAGTGACACATGAAATATAGGATTTTCGGTGTGTAAAAACAGAGTGAATTCAAGCGTGATTTCCAAGGTATAAAACGGTGCAGGCATATGGGTGAAGGTGTAATACCAGAAATCTATAGAACTACAGATTATGATAATTTGGGGTCGTTTTCGCGCCGAGTAAATACTAGATCCATAGTCTGCCGGAGCTTAAATCTCTTCCGCATTATTGAAGCCGGAAGAATTCTGCTGACGCCCCTCCTGTGACCAGATTTCTCAGCTTTGGAAGACCGCAGCTAAGAAATGCAAGGCAGATGTGTCGCCCATTTTGATCGTTGAATATAGCAACTGCGTAAAAAAGCCATCAGGCCCAGTCGTCATTATCATAACACGGTGGATTCCGTCATCGATCAGTTACTCCTTCTCATATACCTGAAAGTGCCGTATTTTTTCCTCTCTAGATTCTTTAGGGCAATACTTTAACTGTCGAGCTACAGCCCCGTCTATGCAGTATGCGTGTATAAGATCGAAGAACTCATCATGTCACATCGCGATATGTACGTGTGTCTGACGATGAGAAAAGAGGAACGAGAAAATGAGAAGAAGGAATGTGATGTGAATTTGATGAGTTATATCCGGTGGCCATCTATGTTCAACATTTTTAAAACGGCGATGTATTTGTGCCGTATAAAGTTATTCAAAATTGATGATTTTTTTTTCTTCCTAAATTTACATTTTCTGATAAGGAATTTCACACATTTGGAAAAATAATTAAAAAAAAAAAACATGACTGTATATTTTTATTCAATATATTATCTAATTTTTGTTGAAAATATTCGCTAAAAAATTCTCTCGCTTGTGAACTATTTAATAAAAATTCTTTCGCTCGGCTAAAAGCATGATCTGTATTAAATAGAGTGAAATTCCGTGTCTTTTTTTTTAAATTTTCTTTTTTTCTTTCTTTATTGTTGTTAAAATGCATTCATACCGTAGGATTTTACATTTGAATACATTTCCTCGGTGAATACCTTCGGGATCTCCACTGCAGGTAGGTAGCTGGTATACTACGTTACGTTTTAGTCAATTCACGCGGTAACTAAAATACCTAGTATTTTATATATTTACAGACCGTGTTGCAGAGTGATGGTCTAGAAACATTAGCAACAAATTGCATGGATGGTCGTGGGCATATTATAATGGCTTATTTATGAAGAGAAACGTCTTTGCAGCTAGGTATACGTATACCTAGTGGTATATTTTCATGATAAAGTGGTATAATAATATGCGATAAGATATGAGCTAGATGCAGTTTTTTGTTTTCATTTTTCATATATTATTCAACGACTGCACTTAGATACGAGATACGTGTTCGAAGTCTGCGTTATAGTTTCGCGAGTAATTTACAGCAAAAATCATTGTCACGATTGATCCTGCAGCCAGTATCGTATGAAAATTGAAAACATGAGTCAACCGATTGTACGATATTTGATCAAGCGTTGCCTAGCGCTGCTAGCGTATGGTTTGATAAGATAATATGCGAGCGTCTATCTGACCAAGGTGTTTTGTTGAAACCACAGTTAGTCGTACGAAAGATTTCCTGTTGTATTGCAGTCATGTCGTTAAAAATAGACGAGAAAAACATTCGAAGTGATACCAAGGAGAATCCCACTTCCGATAATGGGTCAGAAACTAAACCGGAAGTTGTGGTCGATGTCACAGACGCATGGCTATTCAAAAAGTCGCGATCCAAGTTAGTATGCAATAAGAATTTGTCCAAGTATCGCAAAATCGTTGTTAGACATGTATAAAAGCGTGAAATACTCTTTAGTGAAAATATCTACCGCATATTTCATATTAGGTATACGGAATTAATACAAATCAGCAAACTGTTCACCCAGTTGTTCAGCATGGAAAGATGGAATAAAGTTTTTTGCATCGATTTCATGTGTGGTTTACTAGACTGTTTTCGGAGGTGATGTAATTCCATATCTTATCTAGTCGTGCTATCAATTTTTGTGACAAGAATTGGGTATAGGTATCCAATATTTTGTCTCTCAGGTCATGGATTCGGTGATAAAAAATATTGGCAAATCTCGACCACGAGCGTATGATGATGATGATGATAATAATAATGAAATGCTTGAATTTTTCTTAGCGCTTAATAACTTGGAAAAATTTCTGAATAAAAATAAGAGACTAATTGGTATAGAAATTGTTGATAAAGCTGTGCGCCTTTAAAATCGCGAAATTACTTCAGAAGTGAGTAATAAGGGAAATTTTATATATTTTTTCATTATTTATAAACGCGTCTTCGGAGTATTTCGCGTAATTATATGACCAAGCCCAGTCCCCTGAATCGCAGGTAGCTGATTAAAAATTTTCGCACAACCTGTCGTCGTCGCCAGTCTGCAGCTCTCGGAAATTTCTGAAGTAATTAAAAAGAAACTTGAAGAATATTTTTCTTTGGTGTTACCTTCGAACGATTTACCTTAATAGAGTGTAATGAAATTACGCGGTTTTTCTGTGCCTGCAGCTGGGGCGACGCGACGAACGGTTCGTTATGGGTCAAAGATTCGAAAGTGAGGATAAAAAGAAAAATTAAATAATAACCCTAAGACAGAATTCCAATTAGGGTACCCCGCGTATCGCACCCCGCCGCGGTGACATAATATTCATGGGAAAAGTTTTAAATGACAAGTTTTCATAACTGCAGGGCCCAGAGCTGCAGGGTGAAGAGACTAAAGACGTACAACTTAAAGGGTTTTCAACCACGAATAAGAGTCGGCAACTATGAGACGGTTATAAATTTCAAATTCACGCGGAAACATTTCTCCTCTTCATCTTCATCCTCCTCTTCCTCTTCCTCTTTCCTTTTCCTCTCCTCTCATTCCCTTTATCGTATATATATTCTCTCGCCGGTATAGTTTTCCCCTATATACTATCCCTCCGCGTTGTTTCTTCCCTCTGTTTTCTCAAGCGTATTACTAGTTCCATGGTCGGTTTTACGGCAACAACACCCTACCAAAACTCAGCCGTGACAACAGAGGTCAACCATCACCACTCAGACCGCATTCCCTTTCTTGCTTCTCAAGTCCCTCTCAAATTCCTCTCTCTTATTCTCTCTAGTTTCTCCTCAGTCCCTCTCCAGTCTGGAACCGAAGGATAACGAGATGGGCGGCTCAGAAATCTCAGTATACACGCACATACACACACACCCCTAAATATACCCACACATGTCCAGAACATCCCTATTGCAGCACCCACACGTACCTACAGTTCGTTTTTAATCGCGATAACATCGCAGCTCTCGGGTAGAAAACAGTCTTCTGCAATCACTCAGAATGACGGAAAGAAACCGTCTCTCTATATGTAATCGCGTTCTGTTCTTTTCATGCGTTAAGTAATTGTTCCCATTGCTCCGTGTGTGCATGGGGTAGTACACTGGCACATACGTATGCATACCCATATCAGAAAACGCTCTCAAGAATTTCATGCAAGCTGTGCTTGCGCGGGTATATTATACCCACAGATACAGACTAGGTGGGTAACCGTCGTATTCTCTCGTATATCTACTCTGCCTTGAAGGATAAACTTAAACAACCATTTCCTGACGGCACTGTGGCGTATAGTTCCGGTGCGATTTAATGTTCAACGGTGTGAGATAACAGTTAGCTGTTCTCACGCAGGGCTTTAGATAACTTTGTGCGATCAGGTAGCCATGAACGCACCGTCGTCACTATTAATTCAGCTCGGAGTTATGTTTGCGGGTAAATTCTCTCTTTGGTGGTTTAATTAATTGCTATAGAATTTCGTGTAATGAGACCGAAGTTGAAGTAAAATTATCATACTTTCTTAGCTCGATTTTCATATCGCAAAAACCTTTTTACGTTCGGGGCACGGTCTGCAGATTAGTATACGGTTGTTGAAATAGCTTACGTCGAATCGTATACGTTCAGTCAGATGTAATTGTCAGTTGAATTGAGACTGTTCGCTAAACGAGGATCGTGCTCTGTTTGCTGGGTTGGCAAAGTAATTAAGACAAGGGAAGACTCATCCACTTTAGTAAGGATTACCGGCTTATCCCTGCACCACGTTACTTTCAACTAGTCTTAATTCAGTAATTCTACTAGGGGATATTATACCCCATACGTTTAGTATCTGAATCAACTTCGCAGTAACGTGCCTATTATTAAGTTAATGCACAAGTTATTGCTGGGCGTAAAATTATACGAAAAAAAAAAATTCGCCGGCCTAAACACTGTACGAATTTTTTCATGTATTCAATACCCATGGCCTTATCGCGGAAACGTTCGATTGGTCCAATTCCCAACCTTTGAATATGTAATAGCGTTTGCGCCTCAATTGCACAACGCCATATGTTTTCGGCGAGCAAACATACCCGCGGTGATATTGGGAGCGAAGGAGAGGCGATAGGTACATTGATATTTTTTGGAGGGTTGCAGTAATTCGTGAAAAATCCATGAATCAGTGTTCCGTTCTTTTTATCGTTTTCTTTGAGATATCAAAGCCCAAATACTCCGGCACATGCTCATCATTCTGATAAATACATAAAAAAAGGGATTTATGGTTGTGCTGCGGTGATGCGCATCTTCCTTTCTTTGCAATCTATTTTTTTTATCTTTTTTTTCTTTCTTCTCCTCTTCTTTGTTTCTTACTTTTTATATTCTCTTTTACCTCTCTCTTATACAGGGATACTGCTGATAGCGTAGCAAGTGTGACGTCGAAGTTGAAGGAGACTTTTATAGTGAAGAGCACAATCGATCGAGACTCAGAATTTTACGACATGACACATGCCCGACGTGGAATAGCTGTGATATTCAACCACATACATTTTTCAAACATGGCAACCCGAACCGGAACTATTAAAGATTGCAAAAACCTTGGGGAGGCTCTTGGCAATCTTGGTTTCGACGTACGTGTCTACAACGATCCAACATTGAAGACAATCTCAACGGTCCTGAAATCAGGTGAGAATTCAACGCTGATCAAAGCCATCAATCAGTCTACTGCTGAGGCCAATCAATGATGAAATTGGCTCCTGATGCCAGCGGCATTATCATATAGCTAGATAGCTGCTGATACAATCGCAGTTTCGAATTTCCTCTCCGGTAGAGTTCATCGACATTTTTCAAACCCTGATTTAAATTTATGGACCCTAGGTATGTATACTACCTATATACTTTTTCTCATCTGTAATTTTTACCCGCAAGAAAAATCATTCCTTTTTTCTGGAATACTATGAATACTATAGGTAACTCAAAACAACCGCATCACATATCATGGGTCCATTCCCTATGGAAATTTAAGAACAAATATTCCTTTACTATAAATTCGGGGGACAGATAATTATTTTCGAGTTACGGATGGTCTTAGTTGACTAAACATGGTGCAGAGCTACATGTCATCATGATAGGGCCGGTTCATGCGAACACGATGTCTGGTCAGTGATCCTTAAGTACAATTTAACGCCGAACATCCTAAGAGGTTTTGTAACTACGAAAATATCGGTCCCTCGAATTTTTTTCAGAGGGATTTTAGTCTTAGATTTCTATAAGGAATACACCCGCATGACCTGTGCTGCGGTGATTCTAAATCACCCTGTATACATATATGCTGCGTCGGGGTGCGGTGCGGCACGGGAATTCGAAACGAATACATGCAATATTCATGAACCGAATGTGTTTGATATTTCTGGACTGTCAGGACCACAACTGTACCAACACCGGATTATTCCGATCCCTTGGGACTCGAAATAGTCAAATTATTTGTTGTTTCGTTGATTTAAATTTCTAACCGTTAAATTTCGACATCAGTTAGGTACCTACTATGGATAGAGGGTACGCATAGTTAACATTTTCGGTAACACCCACCGGTAACATATAGATTGAACCATAACATATCACAGGAAAGAATATCGGTTTACATGCGATACTGCAGTCGTTCTTCTTCGTCACCATACATATATTTCCAATATTTCATAACGAGGAGAGATTTCAATCATAGGTCATTATTTTTTTACGAGTCATATCAAAATGAGCGTGTGTGAGATAGAGAGAGAGAGAGAGAGAAAGAGAGAGATGGGAAAATAAAAAGAAAAAGTAATCAGAGCCAGGCGCTTGTGACGAAGGGGACATGTAATATTCATGAACCAAGCCAGTGTGTGTGTTTGATATTTCTCGAGAGGATCAAAGGCACGGGGCTTTAAGTAGACTATTTGACTTTCTTGCCTAGAAAACAGACGAGCTTTACGTCTAGGTGAAATTGATTTGTAACCCTGGTATTATAATCGGAGATTTTGTTACACGACATGTTCAACGTCTGACTATATCGTCCAATTATACGAGTCGCTGCTAGGACTGAGGATTGCATTTGTGGTATTCTTACTAATGTAACCGTCTGTCGTACCAAAGTCTCCAGACTAAAGACATTAGGCAGTATCCCAGAGATTCGCGTCTTTGGGGCACAGTTACCGATTAATTCGTCTAATGAAATTCTACGAATTAGAATAATTCTGCAAGAAGAGCAGAGGACATGGTGTACTCAGTACCGTATAAAAACTGATATTCAATATCGAGGGACGTCTAGACGCTGTGTTCAGTCGCGAATTCAACTTAGCCAAAGGCTTTGCATGGTTATATCAGCGATTAGTTTGAATCTCCTCATTTCTATAACAGAGACGAAATTTTGTTCAGCTAAAATCAGAGACCCGACGCGGACGACGCGCGCCGCAACAATTTTCAGTTTACATTATTTCTGAAATTTCTATAATAAAGACCGAGTTGAGTTGTATAATTTACTGATTACTCTGAGACACCGTTTCCCTTACAAACTGACAACCTTTGTCGCAAAATACTTGCGCTGAAAGGGTTTCGTCCTGCTGCTCGGGACACAGTTTCCAAAGTTAGTTCAGTAATTGACGAATGATACCTATATGTATACACACTCTCTAGCTGTAGGTACTAACTAGTTCTTAATTATATCCAAATAAGAATTACTGGCCAGGTGTTGGTCAACGAATAGTCTAACTTAATAGCGTTGAACGTCAGACAGTCCACTTTGCCCTGGCCAGAAACGAGGCTGACATTCTGACAACGAGATGTAGGTACATTATGGTCAGCCTGACTCGATTACCTCCTCGCAACATTAACTTTTGCTACTTTGCTGCGCCCTGCTGCGCGCTGCTGACCACCGACTGACCCCTATGTATAGAGAAGACGTATCTAGCTAAATGGATCGTATTTATTTCTGTAGACATCGGAACTTCCGAATTTCGGTCCATCATTTGTCGTTTTTTGCACAAATTTTGGCAGCTTTTAATAACGAGCTGTCATAGTTTCAGTTTAGTCAATGAAATTCGGGTCCAATTTATAGGCACATACATTAAGTGTCAAAAGGCATTTGGTGGGACAGGTAAGACCTGGTAGTGCTCGATTAAGGTAAGGGGTGCGCGACACAACTGGTTAAATGTTAACACGTTGTTTACGAACGGTATACGATAATTAATTTCATCAGTATAATAGGTACATACGTTAATACTCGTGAATCATGTACCCGCACACTAACGTGCCTAAATGAAACACATTAACGCTCGTTCACTGATCCCATAATTCATTTTAAGTAATTACGTATCGTCATAACGAGCTTTGCAGAATCTATGCGTAGGTACGACCCAACTTGGAACTGATAGATTTGCTTTAATGCCAAAAAAGATAAACGAGTGTTCATCAATTCATGTTGAATTAAGACATGGAATTTATCGGTCAACAAGTTATTCCTCCCCCCCATTAATTTCCGAATGATCACATTATGTCCTAAAATTAGCTACCTCTTCGTGCAAATATTACTTTGTCGTAGATTATATAGCCGAGTCGTCAAGGAGGTAGGCTTCCTTCCGTTTTAGGATATAACTAATGATGCCGTTAATTGTAAATGTTTGCCAATTCAATCGTCAAATATAACGTTTGAACAACAATCAAATAATTGCTCTTGCTATTAACCCTTTATGACACAAACACGTGCAAATTGAATCTCTCTCTCTCTCTCTCTCTCTCTCTCTCTCTCTTACTCGTGACAGGAGCAGGGTATGATTTACGAAACTACAGGGACTAGCTGGTATTCCACCCATTATCACTCCCTGTGTGTTCAGCGATCTATAGTTCCAGGCGGCTAGGCTGCTGCATATGTATTATATAGTTGTTACACGTTTGAATTCATCGTCCGAAATTGGCAAAATAGCCGCGTTGCGTACCCACATACTCTGCAAGGTAACAAAGTAACCGATACATGCGTACCTTCAAGTGCATGTTGCCAGGTATACCATTACCATAAACGGAGAGTGCATTATCAGTTGAGCCACCGAATTAATTAGCACGTTAATTTCAGTGGCTGCAGACGACCACACTGATGCCGATTGCCTAGTTGTAGTCGCAATGTCACACGGAGAGTCTGGCCTTTTACATTCAAGTGACAGCCTTTACCCAGTTGATAAATTATGGAATTCTTTTACTGGAGATCTATCCCCAACCCTTGCTGGAAAACCTAAGCTATTTTTTATTCAGGTGAGAAAAATGATGATACTACACCTCATATATTACCATCAACTTTATCTCCTAATTTATTATTATCATCATTATCATTAGTATTAGATTTTCAATGAAAAGTAAGATTTTTATATCATGATATTATGTGGGAGTAAAATTTATTTCGGACTCTATAATTTTCACTCTGGTGTTTCCTTTCCAACGTTAGCGAAAAGTTTCGTAGCAGAGTGAATTTCCTTTTAGAGGATTCATCGATCGTTGTTTCAAATGGAGGATTTAGCAGGCATTGTATTTCACAAAGGTTTCCCAGAGAAAATCTCCCCACTGTATATATATATATATATGTATATATATATCTACCTATATGTACATTTATAAAAACATACCGTAACATATATACAACATATAATATATATACATACACGTATATTTTCGCCAATAAACTTTTTTCTCACCTATTTTTTTTTTTCGTTTTGTATTTTTTCATTTTTCATCCCTGATATATACACACCTTTATTACATATAGCTAAATACATAAATATATATATATATATATGTTTGAACACGCGTGGTCATGTATCTATGTACTTACGTATGTATGTATGTACATAAATATGGGTATAGTATACGTCGAGGTCCAGCATACATACATACGTGATTCTTATATCAGGGTTCTTTTACTTTTTTACTTTTTTTTTTCCCTTGTGGGCGAAGAAAGGTCGAGAGCCGTAGATATTGACCGTGAAAGAGAAGCGGTAATATGTGAGAATAAAGAAAGTTTCCGTACATCCATAATTCTTGTCGAGAAAGTTATATAAAAAAAAAAAAAAAAACAAAAAAAACAAGAATACGTATGTATTCAAGAATTTCGAGACTCATCCATATTTCGATTTCTTCAGGCCTGTCGTGGAAATCGTCTTGATCAAGGTGTCAAAGTCGTTCATCAAACTGACAGTGCGACTAGTTACAGCGTACCTGCTTATGCGGACATCATGGTTGCCTACTCGACTTACGACGGTAAGAATGATCAAAAAATCAGTGGAATGTTAATTAAAATGAATTTTTATATTTTCATCATAATATTCCTAATTAATTATTGTTCAATTTTCTTTCTTCCTGAAGGCATATTTTATGCATAATCTCAAATTTAACGACACAGTATGAAAGTGCGAGGTGAAATTTATCACCCTCTAATAGGCAAGACTCATGGCTATGATAACTGAATAGGTTGATGATAAAATATTCCCACGCTCTATACCGAAATGAAAATATAAGCAAATTTTCTCATTACCCACCTTTCAAATTCAAAGTAGAAATTTTATTTTCTTCGCGCTTTGTACTGGAGATGATTTGCCTTCTGTTAATTTCGGCACCCGCAGAATTATTCTCGCTCCGTCGCGGTCGCGGTCGCGGTCGCGAGTATGCGTAAAAATCTCTTTTTGAAGGCAGAATTTTCTGTACATTTTTTTCTCACCGATCTACCATACATATCTAGGTATGTACTTAAAATTCAACGTTCAATTCGGACGGCCCCGTATCTAATATCAACAATACTTTATTGTTCTTGAATTCGAAATTTTTGTTGTTATCAAATCCTCCCACGTCTCTTAGGGTTTCGTGCAACGATTCCAATCTTGGCAAACTACCATCTCGCGAGAATGTCGAATTAATCCGCGTTAGATTCCGGGTCGATTTAGCTGGCAGACCAGCCCTTCCGGTTTTAGCTCCATACTCTATAGCCTCCGGCGTTGCGGTCCATCAGTTCTGCACATAGAGTTCGCCTTCGAATCGAGGCCAATCTTCTTCGAGACGTCAAAGTGACTGGGAGTGGTCGACGCTCATGTCCTGCGACCTGATTACCCCTTTTATGTCAAATGACGTACGTCACTTGTCGCGTCAAGGATCATTTATTCGCACATGAATTCGTATTCGAAAATAAAATTCCTATACATAATATCATCGAATGGGTGTAAGCGCTATAATATCTCGATGATGATATGATATCCGTGTGAAATTTATAGGTATCAGGTATATAAACGGAGAAGACCACTATATGTATATGTGGTATAGAATTTCGTGAAATTCATAGCCTAGATTCTATGGTTACCAGAGTGCGTTTCGTTAATTAAGTTATACAAATTCTCGACGATGGAATATCCCGTGTACTCTATTATACAATTGTGTATATCCAAGTGCCTCGTAGTATCCGCGATTGTCGAGCATACGCGTATTTCCCGGATCTGCGAAGATATAATATAAACTGTTCGGTATATCTATGTATAAATTTCTGTTATACCTTAGGGACTCGTAGAGGTGATTTCGGGCGCAGAATATGCATTCTCAAGCGTAGTATAGTCGGTCTTTCATCCCCTTACCGGACCCGGACATAGTGATTTATAACTTTTAGCTAAAGCGGAACAGACGCGCTCGCAAGCTTTGAAGGATTGATATCCTAATTTCCGGGTATATGTTACGTGCAAGAAAGCGAGTTTGAAAAAAGTGATTGTCTTCCAAGAAACTATCATCTGGACATCCTTCGGTATAAGGAAATATCAAAGAACAAAAAATTTCGGCGTTTGATTCTATTACCTATTCATTTTTTCTCAGGGGATGAGAATAAGCGTGAAATATAAAGGGAAAACCAAGAGTAGTGATTTTTTTTCCCGTGAAATCTTAGCGTGTACGTACGGGGATCCAGGATTCTAGTTTTGTCTCAAAATTCGAAATCGGCAGTCGGCTTAGTCGGCGGTATTGAAATTCTTGGTTCGAAAACCGCAAGCAGCTATATCGTTACTCGAAAAGGGGCTTTTCTTATTTCCATAGTCAAAAGTCGAGTGATCTTGAATAATACATATTCATTTACGCGTCATCAAGAGTCTAAGTCACGAATTTCTCTTTGTAGATATATTATACGTATTAGGTACCTTATACCTTATTTCAAAGGCGTTCGGTACGTGCCATGTATAATATCTCAAAGCGAGTTTGCAATCGCGTAAACTCAATCATCCAGGACCTAATTGCGTAGCTTCGTTAAAATTCAAAGGTAGGTGGGTACTCCTTGAAATAATTTTGATGAATATATGCGTGTATACGCGAGGTACCGCTGTGTACATTATTACGAATTTGACGTCTCATGCAGCCAGCCAAACGCGGATGAACAAGAACTGGTATTGACAGCTTCAGGGGCGGGAAACGTTCGTGAAAATTTCCAATAATAATAAAAAAATAAAAAGTTGTGAAAATTCAAACAGATATAGGGCAAATAGTGCGGAGAGATGCCGCATTTCTCATATTTCGGAGATTTGCCGACAAAATATGGTGCATTGCAATGGTGATTTATGTTTGGTATCAGAGTAATGAAGCAGATGATCAATCGAAAAGAGGCAGCGAGGTTCGTGTGCTTCGAAATGAAAAAACTCCCACCTTTCACGATCTCCGATCTCAATCGACGTGGCTTTTCAAAACTTCGAACTGATTAGATTTTGGTTTCGATCATCCGGAACCGCGGTGAGGCATCTCTCCCGCACTACTGCGGCATCTCTCCCATAGGGTGTGGGAGTATTTCAAACCATATTTGAATTATTGGAAATGCAATTTGATATCGAAGGGATAAATTGGATGAAAACCTTTGTGAATTTAAGTTAATTGATTAGTCAAATTCCACCCGATGATAAAAGGTACGGTAAAATAATACGCGACTTATTATATGTAGGTATTATATTATATAGAAATTTAATAAGATTCCTTCACCCTTTGATATAATATTAAAATATCTACTTCCGGAAATTTTTGGGTTTCAAGCATGGGGTTCAACAGCCCTTTTGGAATGTTTTAGTATCCTCATTATTATTTAGTAAAATCTTGAACCATTGTTCGAAAGCGAAACGCGCGTGGTAATCCGGAGACAAAGGGATTGACCTAGGGTTGGCAGGCAGGAAGGTCGTTTTGTAAATATTGCAAGGCGAATCATATCTCGGCCCTCGGAGAAAAGATCAGACCGTAAATTAAACCGAGGTCAAATAAAATTTTCATAAATGTGAAATTAGAAGGGTAGAGAGATAACGGGGGATGGCGAGAAGGGACGTGCAGGGTAGGTACCTCTACCCAGCCGCCTATACTGCTGCAGGATAAGGACGAGGGCGAAAAATTCTATAGGGGAGAAAAGTGAGAGATGAGAATCAAGTTGACTGTATTTAATTCAGTACCTGCTTTATCTGCTCGGAGTCGTTTCAATGTTTAATTGGCCACAAATTTGCGGTACTAGGTATAAGTTGTCTCTTTTTTTTTTTTTTCCTCCCTCCTTTTTCTTCTTCTTCTTTTTTGCTTATTTTATTTTTACCTTGAGGTACTTTCGCGACATGTAACTCCGTTCCAGATTTCAGATTCAATCACATCCCCGTCTTCACCCGGGGTAAATTTACATAAAGCATTGTTAAATTCCCATTCGGCGACGTCCCAACGTCTTCGAAGTCGTTTAGTAAATTGCTTTTAATCGCGAGCTATGAGAATCGACGTGTTTCATTTTCTTAACTGAAAATTGAACCCAAAATTACTCTCTCCTCCCCCCGCCACCACCCTCCCGCCGCCACTCCTCTCTTTTTTCTCTCGATGATAAAGTTAAACTGTAATGATAAAATTATACAACCGTTCTCGAGTACCTTACCTACCTCTGCGCAGTGCAGCCATTTATTTTCTGAATCTCACTATTCGCGGGTGTAGCAACGTTTTCGGTCCATCCTAAAATGGATAGAATTTTTGAGGCAATTTGCGAGCTAAATTTTTCCCTCCCTTAGCCCCCCATGTGAAAAATCTGTCATAGAGTCTTGTCATAGAATTTTTCAAAATTTTGCATTCCGCCAGAATTATTTTTAAGACAATGATATACTATAGTTATAGTATATCTTATAATATTCTCGAAAATGAATGATATTTTAATGCTGTTTTATGTGTTCTTTTTTTTTTTTTTGGTTTTCTATACCCCAGGATTTTATTCATGGCGAAATCCTGACGCTGGATCATGGTTCGTTCAGGCAATATGCAAGGAATTAGCCATTAACGGTACATCTCGGGATCTTCTGACCATAATGACATTCGTAAATCGGAGGGTCGCCTTAGATTTTCAATCGTATGTACCTCAGAACGAAAAAATGCACGAAAAAAAACAAATTCCATCGGTCGTATCGATGCTCACCAGACTCGTATACTTTAACAATAAATCAAGCCAACTTCAAACTACGAAAAAAGTCACGAATCTATAGTCTGAAAACTATCGTATGGGATTCAATTCCACCCTTAAGGCAGACGCCGTGACATAAAGTTCTAAGTCATGTATGTACGTGCATTTGTATGCATTATGTATATAATATAATATATACCTATATACTTATACGAAGAAGGATAATATGAACATGAATTTTTAATCAACATACGAATAAAGAGCTTTCCTAATTCTTAAGAAAAAAAAGTGTTTGTTTCCTTCTCAAGATCAGCGATTGCAGATTGATGATGATTGATTTGGTTAATCAATGTATACCTATATTCGTTGATTTACGATAGATTTGTATTTAATGAACAGATATAAATAAACGGTCATTAACTAAGTGCATATTAACTATCTGAGGGACTTTTTTCGACCTCGTGTCCTCGTACCCCCCTTGAATACGGCGAACAACCCTTACTTACATTGCTCTGATTTTAGAGGTTTTCCTCGAATTGTGATGTCATAGTTAAAGGAATATCATCCCCGAGTAAAAAATTTGTTACGTCAACTCCTGACCTCCCTTGACTATACGGTTAACAACCCTTGGTTACATCTCTCTGATTTCTGAGTATTTCCTCGAATCTACGGTATAACCATAGTTGAAAGAATATCCCGACTGAGAGATCCTTGGAACTCAACTTAGCCCCGCAAGAAGGACGAGTACCAGCAAGATAGGGGCGAGAGATGGTGCTTGAGGATTCACGGCCGTTGCTAGAGTTAGTTTACAACGTGTATCGTGCGGTACATACATACATTATACATATACACACATTTATATATGCTGTATATATACATGTACGTCTATACCTATATTTTACCTGGAAGAAGAGAGACACCATTGCGGGTCTAATTTGAGTGCAAACACGGCGAGGTGAGGCGAGGCGAAGAGAAGCTCGGCGGAGCGACGCGACGCGTCGCGACGCAAGCTTAAGAGAAGCTAATGAGATCTCACCATCGTGTAAGAGCTACCAGTCGAGACGATGTGTCTACTACATTTGCTAAGGTAGGTTTGAAGCATTGAAGCATGTGGAAGGCTGCTTACGCTACAGTAAAGGATGAAAAGAAGAGGAAAAATGGGAAGAAAGTTTTTTGCAACAATAATAATTTATAGCGTCGAAACACGAGCTGAGACGGTGTTGAATTCTACTAAATTTTGAGAAAATTAAATTTCAAATTAATTAATTAGGATGAAAATGTTGGCAAAGCTGGGGTACATCATTTCCTGTTAGCCTCCAAAGGGTCACACATCAGCTTCAGCTTGTCTAGTATATTTCATACATTATCCGCGGTCATCAACGTGTTAACTGACGCCTGTTCGCAACCCTATCGCATCTTTTAGCCCCGCAGGTTGATCCTAAGCGACGAGGTCGCAGATCTGCCGCAAAAGTACCAGCCGATCCCAAACCTCCCAATAAGCCCATTTCTGAGCCAGAGTAGTTGCCTGACCAAAATGCGAGCTCGAGAGGGTTAAATGAAACAGGCTCTGCCATGAGATTCGTTAAGTAGTCCTCCGGCTCTTCCTCTCTTCCTCTCGTTCCCTCTCGTTCCCTCTCGTTCCCTCTCTCTCCCTTTCACTCTCGATGGAGGCAGTAGCAATTGAAATCAACCTTTGTGTAGTGCCACTTTGGTTGGTACCCACTTCGACATTACAGGACCGAAATTACCGCTAAATGGTATTTGCCAAGGGCGTGTTTTCCGCGATGGTATTTAACCGTGGGTGATCAATATTCGCGGAATATACCTATACGTATAGAATCGTTATTCCTACTACGTACCTATATTACACTATTGCAATATGAACAAATTTATTATTCAGTGTATAATACTATTAGTTATCGATCCGCGATAACAGACAGGATTACATATAATTATATCGCCTTTCTCTCACGGCTCGATCTACTTCTACTCTATTATCGGCGAATTGAAAATTGAGCGAGACTTTCGGTCTGCGAGATAGGATTTTTCTCTGTAGTTATAACATAGTCGAACTTTCGATACTGTTTCGTCTAGCCAATTTGTTTTTTTATGAAGCAATATTTTTTTACGATATCTTGAATAAAAATTGAGATAGAGAGTGAGAGAGAGAGAGAGATAGAGAAAGAGAAAGAGAATGAGAGCGAAAAGAATGAATAACAAAGTGTGAAAATGTTGAAAAATTGCCTGGATTTTTTTTTTCTTTCGTTGCCTTCGTTCTTTTTGTTTCTTCTTACAAGGGTGAAGAAATTTTTTAGAAGAAAGTAACGTCGTGTGTTTACTCTGACATTCTACCGCAATCACTTCTCCCGCGCGTGTATATTTCAGAGAAATGTGTGTGTGTGTGTGTGTGTTATTTTTTCTTTTTTATTCGCACAATTTCGCATTCCAATTATCCGAATTTCTTTCACTTTTCCAATTACTCCTTTACCGCTTCGTGTCACTAACTAAGTCTTGGGGTATTTGAATCAATCGAATAGGTATTAGCGGGTTCTTTTTTCGAGTGAAAAGAAAACGGTGGGTGTTTCTAGGTGACTGCAGAACTGGGAAAGCCGGGATAAATAGATTCCTCGATAAGGTCCAATTTTCCTATTATCCGTTTAAGAAGTGGGCGAGATTGTAGCCTATTGAAGAGTCGCCGAGGCAAGAAGGGTTTCCAAATCCTCTTCTTCAACTAAATCGAATAACCATCGAACCGTAACGAAAACGCATTAGCTGGTATTAATCAATAGCTTTAGACCTGACGAGTTCCTTCAACGGACCGTATAGTGAATACCAGTTCAACCAAGATATCCTATTAATATAATAATATCATTGATTAACCCACAGTCACAGCGTGGGAGTTGAGGCTAATTAAAATAAAATTTCTTATACATCTGAACACACATAGTAGGCTGCATGATCAAAGATCTGTAATAAAATTAGGGAAGATTTTAAGATCGTTCGATGGGGGCTGACAAACAATAAGGGAAAATCCCTGACGATGAGAATGCCTTATTTCATTCTGGTGCAAAAGCGAGTTGAAATAAGATTCTTTTTATTTTATTTTATTTTTTCTGTTCGTCTTCTGCTTTTTTCTTACTCCTCATCCCTCGAGGGTAGAAAAGACGAAAGAAGAAAAAAGAAAAAAGAAAACGAAAAAGAAAAGAATGTCGCAGACGTTGAGCTTGTGTATGAGAAGAGAAGAATCTTTCCGACTGCTGGAGTCTTCATCAAAGTAAAACTTTCGACGCGCACCACTTCCGCTCGGATGGACCCAGGAAGCTGTGTCGTCGCACTTCGGTGACCTTGGACGAGAGTCAAACCCCAATCGGGTTGGGGTGCGAGCGAGTAAACTCCCTACCCTATCACCCGCTGTTCCCGAATTCGAGGCCCAGGGCGAGGAACCAGCCCAATAACAATGAGTCAACTAGTAATATATGACGACCCAAACAGAATCGGTTACAACGGTTCACCGATCCCGCGTTTGGTCTGCAGATACGATGTGAATACCTATATATGTATACCAGAGGATTTATACATAAACCAATATGGTGGTCGAACTGTTTTACTTTCTTCATTTTTCATTTTTTCATTTTTTTACAGACGAAAATAGTTGTAAAATTATTCTAAATTAATTGTTTAATTTTGTTAATCATGCGCAACGATTTCATTGGTTGTGGTAGATCGAATAGAATCCGCAAGAGCTTAACCGAGTTAGGTAGGTATGTACCCCGAAAATTTTAGACCTAAACTTTGAAGGCGTAATTTTAAGTGGATTTTGTTTGTTCACTTCGTACAATTCCGCTAATCCTCACCTTGGCTTTTTAGATCTTTCGAGGAAACAGACTAGGGGCGTAGGCATAAGCTTATAAGGTTTGAATGAACAGCGTAAAGGTGAATTTAATCCAGTCTTTCAAGTTTCGAAATTTGAATTAAATAGGGGCAACATTCCCTCGACGACTTTTGAACAGATATACAGAATATCAATGGGTTAAGCCCGGAGTGATTAAACTCGTATTATTCTCAGATTATTTCACCCGATCAAAGGTCATCGAAATTTCAAAGGACGTTCACGAATTACAGGACTTTCACAGGACTCGTAGAATATTCAAAATCTGATGGAACCCTTAGTTTGTAATTGTAAAAAAAGAAGAAAAAAAATCCTTGTCTCGCATTTCCGAATGTTTTATAAAAGCTCGTAGAGTTTCATTAAAATCAGAGCACGGATGCTTATACGCTCTGCACCGTGGAATCGTTACAAATGTTCGTATGCCGCAGAAGTCAGGCAATAAATGATGAAATATGTTACATATACATGTATAAAAATCGGGTAAAAATACTACAACAGATCAGCCCTGGCATGTACACAGTTTCAGCACCACCTGCACCATGCAGTGTAAACGATATTGTAAAAACCTGGAGAGGGATCAGATAAATAATAGGCATAGAAAAGGGGTATGGTGATACGAGCCGCGGGATAATACGTGTGTATACCCGTATGCTTTGGCACCAAACGTGCTTTCTGCATACATGTGGTTCACGTGGTACAAGCGTATATATGCTGGGGTAAAGCCTCTCCATAGCTATAGAAAGCATAACGTAAAGTAAACGGCTTAGGACGTTTCGAGAATGGTTCTACAGGCGGATTTGGTGTTGTAGATTGTAGGTAGCCGTTAAATAATAATCGATTTACATACGAAATCAAACGAAATTATATTCCCTCTATTATATCAAAAAAGAAACCTGAATGAAAAGCTCCCTCGGTGAAAATTTTCTATTTTTTCTTCTATTTTGCTGATTTATTGATATGGTGATTGTACGCGGGTACATAGGTATAAAGTTAATTGGAATCACCGAAAGAGAAGAGGATTTCGCAGAGAATCGGAATATGTACCTATGTATCAAACTTTTAGAGAAAAAAAATATATAATCAGATAGAATTTCGGGGACTGAGTGTCACTAATATTTAACAGACTTCACCGCGGTAATTTCCGTTGGCTAATTGTAGGACGAAAATTTCTGGCTCTAATTGTTATCACCAAACTTTTAGCTCCCCCTTCCCCTTCTCCTCCCCCGCCCCCTCCGCAGCCAGGAATTTATCGTTAGTCATTTGCCCGCGAATTAGTAACTCAGAAGGGAAATATACCTACTTATGACTACTGAATCTTTATCAGTGTAGTCGAGAGTAACGCGCACGTTCATGATAAAGCTGTTTCATCCCAGTTGAGGATCGAAATAATGAAAGACACACTGATTCAAGTCTCGGGTTTAAATTATAATGAAAAATTTTTTACCAACAGAAAAACCGCGAGTATAGGTATATAACTGTAATATATACGTGTTATACATATACCAATACCTGCTCCTCTCTTTGAGGAATAATAATTTCGCATCAAACGTCGAGCAGGTAGTTGATGCAATATTAAACAAGCGTTTTCTCGTTCATATTTGACGACAGTAGTATTTGTTAAACAGAAGAGTACTCTGTACTGTTTAATTTGGTCCATATTGGTTCGTGTCCAATTTCTGATATCCCACATGCGTTAAAAATACAACGACGAGAAAGAAAAAAAAAAAAAATGTTGAAACCACGCTTTCGAAGAATTTTTCTTTACTTCAGACACGTTATTTTCAGAGCTAAATTCTTAGGGTTGATAATGATAATAATGATAATGTGTTATCGCTGCTTCGTTTAATTTAAAAGGGTCGCATGGGAGGCGTATATGCAAATATTGGTTTTCGGAAGCCTGATTCTCTATAGGTGTTTTTGGTGAAAGTAATTTTCATTGATAGTAATCAGAGCCAACGACCAAACTCGAAAAACAGAGTTGAGTCAGGGACTTGCGATTTCATCCAATATACTTACCACTTTGCTTCCTATCTATACCTACTTGAGTCTCTGCCAATATTGTTACCTCGTTTTTTTATTTTTCTTATCTGGTAATACTCGCTTACACGTTTCTTCGTGGTTTAACAAGCGAAATATTGTGCCTTGTTGAAAGAAAAGCACGTAAAAACGAAAAACAAAAAACAAAAGACAAAAAACATCTCAAAGAAGATAAAATCAATCACGAAAATCTGTAAAAATAACGGAAATTAATGTAATTATTGATAAGACTGTGATAATAAAACGTGTTTTTTTTTCCCCCTGATGTAGGTATTATTTTTATCGGAGAATTGCGAATTGCTAAGATAATTAGAACGAATCGTGAGCGAAGAAAATATACTACGAAAAAATCATTCGAATTTCGGATATGAGGAATGATTGAATTTTTGTGAGATAAAGTAATTATTAGACATTAAATAATAAGCCCCGTTCATATCTTTTGAGATATATATGTACCTATACTAGCTATATACCTACCTACGTCGTGAACATAAACTGTAGAGTTGAACACGGGAATTCAACCGTTGAATTTAGCAGCGACAGCTAAACTAGGTGAAAACAAACTTTGGAGTTGAAAATTTGTCGAATTTGTAGCGTCAGAGTACACAGAATTCTCCGAAATATTAAGGGCATAAATAATTTTCCGAAACCTGGATGCATAATTAAAGTATATATGATTCAGTTTGTGTGTTTGGCTAAAATTAATTTTCGCCAGGGTTAGCCGTTAGGTATATTAATTATTAAAAATTTCACGATACCAAAGTGTGAACACCGAAATATTGGGGAAACAAAAATCGACGGTATGTATTTTATATGTAGCTTGTAGAACCGGGGGCGGGATCTGCGATAGTCAAGGAAGTTGCTTAAAGCTCCAGAGTTCGTTCCCTCCTGAACTCCTGGTTCTTAGAGGGGTGTGTTTGAGCCTTGACACGGCATAGCCATAAATCTAGGAGAAACCAAAGTTAATCTTTCGAGATCGTGTGCTGCTCAGCAGGGTCGAAGTTTCTGACTCGACCTATAGGCTCGTCAATAGCATCGTTAATTCCATGACGATTAAGAAGATATTCATGGAGCTTGGTATCAGGGGCGTGGAGTTCTTCGGGGATTATTGGAAGACGATTTATACCAATTTCAGACGGCTGCAGGTCTCAAGGATTAACAAAGTTTAGTGTTAATTTAATAACGATTAACTCGTGCTAGGTCGTTCTACAACGCATGTTGCAGCGTCTCTTTTCGCGTAAGGTTTCTATCCTGCAGCTGTGTAGAGGAGAAAGATCACGGGACCATAGGAAGACGCTTTATGAACTCTGAGGCACAAGGACGAGCCCTTTTTCCTACGAAATAACGATTAGTCATTACCGAGACATATCGTATAGGTATATATATACTTCGTCCTCCGGGGAATGGTCCTCCCTCAGGCACTAAGTTTGGTGTGTAATCTGTCATTCCGTGATGCAGTCTTTCCCCATTCTTCCCCTAATCCGAGCTAACTAAATGTTCTGATTCTTACAGCCGAATAAGATTAACTGAAGTAGAATAGTTTTCTTATGCCATTATTTACTCCGTGAGAAGAATTATATGCGGGTAAAATTAGGAGGAGAAGAGAAGAAAAAGGAATATATATTTTGGTACAAAGTACAAAGCGTACCCGCTGCAGGACGTCTTCCGATGGAGAATTCCTTCACGCTAGCTAGACAGTTAGCTAATAGTCTTTTTCTGGTGAAACACACGATTCGAGGGTGGAATTTTTCCGGTTCGTTTCCTACCATATTACATTTCACTTCGAACGACTTTACTTAGCATGAAGAAGTTATCCACGTTATGTAGTTTCATGGTAAATAGCTGCGTAAAAATACCGCGTACGGAATGAAATGAGTATTATCAAATAATGAATGCATATAATCGGTTATGCAAAAATGATGCCAACTAGTTGAGAAGGAAAACTTTTATTGCACTGATACCTACTGCAGCGCGCGGTAGTTGCAGCAACGGGATCGTATAATAATATTATTAGAATCTCAAGAGACACTTGAAATACTTGAAACTTTACGGAATAGAGAAGATTACGAATCTATGAATACATAAAGAAGTTTAGTCGTAAATTTTATGGATGAAAAGTATGGATGGCTACGTTACGGTATAATATGTAACTCAAGCTCCGTCCGTTATCATCGTCACATATTTTTATAAGATAAGAAAGATCCTCGTTGCTCTATGCATTATTGAAATTATCTCGGATTGTTTCATCTGCATGTATGTATGGTGTTGTAATATTTTTATTAATATTAGTTACGATCAAACCCAGCACTTTGTAGATTGACAACGCGATGTGGTACAGCGGACAGGTAGGTATATGTATAATGTATATAAATATATATATATACCTATACAATGGGAAACTAGGTGACGTCCGTTAATAATTTATCTAATTAACAGCCGGCTGGCTTATTTGCTGGTAAATTCAATTTCTGGTTGAGAAGGGTCTCCCGCAGGTTTTGTCGCAGCTGCCTTAGTTAACGAGACAAGGTGACACATCTTTTCGAGCAATTAAGACGATTGTATTGCTGTAATTACGACGTCTAAGTTTCTGAGAATCGGCTTTATCTCTTCTGTATAGAAAATTTTCGCGGGAGTTCATCCCCTTTGAATTAAAGCGAGCCCAAAATTTCGCGTCACTTCTTCATTCTTTCATTCTACTTTTCTCCTTTTCTTTTTCTTTCCGTTTCTAAACCGGTTGAATCAACTTTACAAATATCTCGAATTCGTTGATTATAAACGACGTTGATTGAGCGGGGATAAATTTTATTCAAATAATTCAAACGCGATTCAATTATACACACCTACTACATTTCGAAAGAGTATTATTCACCCGTCGACGAATATCTCTTCCGACATTTTCTCAGCCCTTAAGGAGAAACTCGGTTTTATCATTCATTTCGCGAATTTTATAAACTCGGACATGACGATAGGTATACCTATATATATGTACATCTACCTACCCACCTCTACCCTCTTTTACTTTATACTCCAAGTAACAAATATAATTCTATCAAAAGTTCGCAACTTTATGAGTAGGTGGGTAGGAGGTACCTACCACCCTACCTATCTCCACTTATTCATCCACAGGGCAGAAACTCTTTAACCGGAGTTAATAGAGAACAGTAGAAAAAACACCGTATGAAAAGACAAAACGGAAAGAAAAAGAGAGAGAGCAAAAAATAAAATAAAAATGAAGAAAAAGGAAAACAGGAGCTTGACTATAACTATAAGAGAAGCGCGTTTAACGCGAGGGATCTTTCAACGGTAATACAGCTATAATTCATGCTGCATGAGTTGAGTTATTAAATTCTTCTTAAATCTGTCGTTTATAATAAAGAATGAAAATAATAAAAATTTATTGTTAAACAAAAAAGAGAAAATGCCTGATGAAATAAAAAGACGGGAAATATTTTATGAATAATTTTGCCGCTCGTAATGCCTATATAGTACAGCAAAGCTAACCCTGTCACTACTTATTTATCAGCCATAATAAAGCCGTTTCATCGGCAAATATAAAAGCCGACATTAAAAAGATTTATGATAACCGTTCCTGAGCAGTAAGACTTTACACAGTGAAAATTACCCTCAAGTTAGTAGTGTAAGACCTCGCATAAACGCCAGGGTGGAGGCTTACAAGTAAAGTAGAAAGAAGCTTTCTTTATCACGCCACGAAATTTGGAAGAAAGAAAAAAAAGAAATGAGAAAATCAAATTTCAAACGGTGCTGAAGATGAAATAGAATATTATCTGTTTCCCCGGATTTGCGAAAAAATTTTGTGGTAATTTTTGTTAATTTGAAAAATTTTTTGGAGTAATTTTCGCAACCGCTTCGTATGTATATAATATTCGGGAAATTTTCGACAAACTCAAGTGGCATAAGCATATAATCCGTAATGTAGTACCTAGAGAAAAATGTGTTGAGTAGATGGATGAAAAAACTCACCCTGGCCAAAGCAACGGCGGGGAATGTGTCCCAAGCGAGTTCAGCCTCTTCTCCGGTATTACCGTGACGTTGCCCGGATAGGATGCGGGCTGCTGTTAAAGTGCTGAGCCCCATACCATCCCCGACGAAGAGGACTACCCCTCGAGCTACACCCGTTGGTGTAGTTCCAGGGTTACCAGCCCCTGCAGCCGCCTGTCTAACGCGTGCCTCGATGGCCCTGGTAGCAGCTTCGTACCAGATTTCTCTCTCTGTAACGCGTCAAGGCTTGTAATTTTGGTTCAAAGAGAATGGGATACAGGTAGAGCAGGGATATTAGTAATATGAATTATTGGAGATATGGGAGAGGTCTATGATCCATCGTACGTGTAGGTGTGCGATATGTACACATCTATGCCTATATACCGAGAATATTCGTGGAAACGCTTCATAGGACGCCTACATACAGGCAACTCAAACATCAAGCGATTACGTTTTGTTCCCACGTAGCCAATGGGCACGTAATAGCTATGTGCAATAAAACCTAATCGCTTGACTTCTGAGCTGCCTGTGTGCAGGCGTTTTCACTTCCCTATGAAGCGTTTCTACGAATACTCCCGGTATATTATAGGCCATGGGGTTCGCCGTGGTACGAGGAGTCGAATTTTTCAACATCCGATCTCTCTTCTTCCCTGGAATAATTTCTTACTCTAGATAAAGTAGAGAGACTTCATTCAAGTTGGCTAACTCTAATGTGTTAAGTCCAGCTTATTATCTTTTTGACAGTATAGGTGTACATAGGTACTAGCCAAGCCATATTATCACGCGAAGCGTATAGGTATACAATATGTGAATAAAATTACAAAGTTGAGTGTGTCATTAGCATTTCAAAAAATTTACCCTCAAAG
This sequence comes from Tenthredo livida, assembly GCA_963992785.1. Lineage (NCBI taxonomy): Eukaryota > Metazoa > Arthropoda > Insecta > Hymenoptera > Tenthredinidae > Tenthredo > Tenthredo livida. The sequence goes on from OZ023073.1 coordinate 13,007,550, forward strand.
GGGTGATTCCCCATCGTTGGGTACTTGTTCAATTAACCCCTTTGTCGCGGTTGATATTAATTATATTAATTGAGTCGTGCTTTGAATTTCGACGTTAATGCATTGCCATAATTTTCCTTTACATTTTTTCCCCTGTACCAGAATACTTCTAACGCGTTGCGAAAGCTCGAATAACTTTTTAAAAAAATATTTTTCAAACGTTTCATTTTTTATCTCCATATTCCCGAGGTTGGATTAATTGTGCACACGTAATTATTAGCGGATCAAGCTTATTCCAATTTTAATAACTTCGAACGGGTCCGTGGCCACATAATTATTGTTTACTTTGAGAGAAGGCGCGAGACTCGTTAATCAGGTTTTTACTCTTTAATTAATCTGGGGCGAGAAAAAATAAAGTGAAGGGTATTAGGGTCGATGTTAAAGGGCGATTTTCTCTCAAATTTACCGAAATTTTAAAGAAAAAAAATCTGCCAATGTATACATGAGTTGCAAAGTACATTTAAGGAAGTTTAATTTAGTAAGATAAATACGGGATTAACGAAAAGTAGATTGTAAATTAAGATTAAAAAAAAAAAAAGAAAAATTAATTTGCTATTCACATAGGAAGATCCCAGCGGTTATATTTCATCCCCCCGAATATCACATGAACAATTTCAACGAAAACTTTTCACAGAATAATGCAAACCCTTAGATTTTCACGGATCGTAAATTTGGGCCCGATATTTGCGGTTGAATTATTAAATAGAGGTCCGAAAGTGCCGCTTGACCACGAGCACCTGATCCTCTAGGATGCCCTTGTTTATTACATAATTTGTAGGATGGGTCCGAAAAGTACCTTCGACCAAAAGCGTATCGCTAACCTCTGATCTTCTAGCTCCCCTAATCAGCGATCTTTTTTCTCGTAAGTATCCCAGAAGTAGCTGGTAGCCGAAATCACGGAGAGAAGAACTTACGACCTCTTCCTCTGATTGGAAGAAACCTAAGCTATATTACACGTAGTATACGTGAGAGAAATGACCGATGAATTCAACTATATTTTTTCGTTTTTATTTTTTTCTAATTTTATTGAATTACACCTGAATTTGTTTTTCTCCAAAGTCGAAACGCTAAATGAAAATGTTCGAAGCTCCTACTTCCGAGTGAAAAAGATAGACGAAAAAAAAAAAGATTTTTATGGAATACGTGCGAAGACTCGATATCTCTCTAAATCGCCAATCAGTTTTCTACAGTTTTCACAATTTTTGAATTTATCAGGAAACTCGGTTCGACCGTCGAGTAGCGAAAAAGAGACGAACAAAGTCGAGGCGAACCAACTCAGATAATTAGAGCATAGATCTGTGGGGAAATTAGCAGTCCTCAGACAAGCTCAGAGCTGGTCAAATAATTGTCTCGAGAAACTGATGCTGGGACTGCCGACGAGTCTGAGGTTTCGACCCAAGGCAGTTCCATTAATCCCACTTATTACCTACTGGCCTGGCAGGCTTAGAGATGGTTCGAAGATTTTGGCTCGCCTTATACAACAAGGAAACCGCGATATACAGAGCACGGTCCACTGGTGATGGCCACAGGGATGAATCCACCCGCACAACGTGAACAATGCACAGAATATTGCAGCGTCAATCCCAGCGGAGCTGTCCACTGCGTTATCAGTAAAGCCGAGAGAACGAGAGACAGAGAGATTATGGAGAGAGAAATGGATTCAAAATGGCCGTTCAGCTAAGGGAATAAGGGATTTTATTTTTCCAGATTTTCACGAGGGACGTAGAATTTTTAAAATCAAAAATCGAGCGGTTTACATTTTCCGACAAAATTTTTTTTCAATTCTGTTCAAATTGGTCGATTTTTTCTTTCAGCAGGGGAAAAATACATACACACCTGGTATACGTAACACGCAACTATAGCTGTTGATCCGCAAACATTCTATAAAGTTAAATTAGAACGGTGTTAGAGAAGAGTTTGTTTTAGGGGTAGTAGGGTGCGATATGTGGGTGGATTATGGTTGTTTCGGGACAAAATGTGGATCGCTTTAACCATTACCATTGTCTTAAGTTAGTGCGAACCGGATACCGTTATACCTACAAACAAGTTTAGAGAGATTATCGTAACTTTTTCGTTCTTCGAGGTGGTGCAGGTTTTTTTTTAACATTAAGATATAGAATAAGGAGTATGCTGTATGCAAAGCACGTTTAAAAATTCGCACGAGCAAAATGATAATCGGATGGCTGAAAGTAAAAAATTTTCCGTCGTCTCTATTATATTATCTTGCGTTTAATTAGTTGATAGAAAAAGGAAAAAACTGATTACTAGCAGGATTGTGATCGGTACCCTGCTGCACCCTTACCCTCCCGAAACTTCATCTCGGTGATGAGTATACGTATACGTATGATAAAGAAGCATTCTCTCTCGCAGGGGTAAAAAATTTCAATACGATTTCCTGATCGCACGAAGAACTATGACTATTATAGTAGGCGAATTTCACAAGGAAGGGAAATATGTAAAAAGACAGAAAAAACAGAATTCGCGCACGGATATAAGCTAGGCAAAAGTCTGCGGGGGAGGTAGAAATATGCTAACGTTCTATACGTGTCTGGAGGGAAATTAAAATGTGAAACGACGCCTGAAACAGGTCGGGGACAAACAAACAAACAAACAAACCAACACATCAGTAAATGGTATTCATATATAGGTATGTAGCTACATATATCCTATATAGTAGCGCAGAAAAATATTGCCGAGAAGAAATACGGCATTGGATTTCAGCTGTCGTATATTAATCATGTCATTTTTTGTTGCTTAATTTTTTTTCTTCATTTCTAGTTTCCTGTTTTTTTTTTTTCATTTTTTTTTTTTTTAATAAACTTTGTAATTTCATCTAGCGATAATGGATGCAGACAGCCTGTGAAAACAAATGAAAATCGTGCTCAGCGTACACGTCACCAGGCTTTTCCCTCTGTACTACCTATATTATACCTATATAACAATACCTAGTGCAGAAGTAATATATTTGCAAATTGAAATTCTAGCCTTTGATTTTCTCAACGAAATTTCAAACTACAGGATTATATATCTCTGCTATCTCTGTACGTATGTTACACATATGTGTGAATAATAAAAATCGTCAGAATTTTATCTCGAATATTTAAATGATTCGGTTTTTATTATTTTTCTTCATATTAACGATGACTTCGCCACCAGCTACAGCCATTTCTGAATTTCATTTATGTATTCTAAATCATACATAGCACGACAGAAAAATTGATTTCTATATACAGTCGGAATTACTATTCAAATATAATCCATCGAGGTTTGCGAATTGAAAAATAATTTCATTGTTTCATGATTGAAAATGCAGGGAATATAGTATCTATATATATGAAATATGCATGTGTAGGTATATGTAGGGCAGAAACTTTTTCGCAACAAAGAAAATGCGAAAGATTTGTTGGAAAGCCAGAAGCCGTGGTTTTAATGACCGATAAAATAGCAAGGCCGAAATTGACGGTCCCGAAAAACCACGAAAGCCCATTAACCGTGAAATGAAGCAGATTTACCTAACATAACCCAATATACGCCCCCTTACACATGTAGCGTTTGTACGTAACGGGTAGAGCGATCCAAATCACAGAGCGAGAAATTTGAATATTCGGCATGGGAAACGTTCAGCTCCCCCTTTTGATAAGGATAATTGTGTTAGCGAGGTACTTTATCCTCTCGAAGTACACGAAGGTGTGATATAGCTGCGGTAGGCACCCGAACCTGTACCGAGTTTGAGATTGGATTCAACGTCCTCTTGCCAGCCACAACCCAATTTGATCAGTACAGCTTGTCGCCCGATAGACACAGAATTCCATGTCTATGGAATACAGGTATATACACGGGTAGTTGCACGCAGAGTGTCCCATCTGGGCTCCCTTATACTAGCCAATTACACCTATAGGTATACGTATTACCGGAAAGCATAAGCCTTTTTTTTTTTTTTTCGGAAAAATTGATTTATAATTTCAAATTCACAGAGATTTCGAATCCCCTCTATACCTACATATATATTTTCATGCGAATTTGTATAAGAGAAAATTTGTAAGGTCAGTAGATATTGCCAAAATCTAGATAGCATGTACCTGGAACGTGTGAAGGGAACTGAGCAGGAAATACCTGATTCGGAGAGAATTTTATGATCGCGGACGTAGCTGTATAGGTATACCTACACCCACACCTACACCTGGTTATTTTATCTGGACCATTTCGCCAGTTGGATTAGAATTTTGACGACGATATTCAGCGACAGAAAATCGCCTCGAATCTAGTATAGAATTTTGGTAATTTTTAAGAGTCCCCGAGAGAAGAGGGTGAAGCATTTTAAGGGCGTCGTAAAGGTCGTTAAAATTGCCAAGAGCGATTTCACCGAATTATTATTTTAATTCTACAAATTCCAGGCCAATTTTCTCGCAAAATGAGTTTTCTCTCATCGTATGTCGAAATACGTCAAAAAGAGAGAGAGAAAAAAAGAAGAAGAAAAATAAAAATGTGAAAATTCGATGGAAAAAATCGTATCTACATATTTTCCATATTTTCGGGTTTCATATATTCGCAATAAATCGTACGTCAACGCTAATAACTGTTGAATATTTTATTAACGGTCAGCCTATTTCATGCCTCGGATAATTGTTACTCATTGTTATAGTCGAGAACTCGACTATTTCGACACTCGACACCAATATATGAATTAATACAGAATTTCACGTTAATTAACAAACACGAATTTATGAAGAGTGCCTGTACAAGTATTAGTGAAAGGACGACGTCCTGACGGACGACTTGACGCATTTCATGGAATCATATGAATGGCTCGTAAGACTCTAATTAATTACCTCATTAAATCTGTCCAAATGGTCTTAAAATTTTGATAGTCATTAACACCGGGGTGTTTATGGTAAATTAAAAAATTTCACTTGTGCAGGTGTCTGTTTCCTTGTACGAAGGTATAACATGTATATCCAGGTATGTATATGCGTAGTGGGTACCTACACTGGGCAAAAGCTGAGGGATACAAGGTATGAATAACCTCGCGGATTCCCCATGCCCTCGGAGGAAACACACGGTAAAGTTTAACGGTAGGTATCTCTGAATACATTTCCAAGCTCTACTTTGTTAGAGGTTTCTTATGCAAAATGGCGGAACAAGCAATTCCACAGGGGGTATGAGGCAGGGGTGGGTGGATGAGTGGGAGGTACGAGAAGGACTAGGCACCCATTCATCTTGTCTCATAAATTAGGGCAAATACCGAAAAATGGAACATCCCTTGCGCCCGAGACTTTCCACCGTGCCCTAATTTTCCATCGTAGAGGGTGGAATGTATTATTTAACGGATACCTCACTTTCATACATAAACATCCACGTGTATACGAGAAATGTTGCTACAATATACATACACGTATATATACTCAAAGTTTCGACGATCAGATGACGAGCCCTGATGAAACTGACAACCATTCTTTTTTAAACCAGGGAGGTTTTGGGTTTCGTCCATATAACACTCGTACTATGCAATATATGGGTAGTGAATAAATTGACTATTCGAAAATTCTTTTTCACGATTTTACAGCCCCTAAAATTGTCTCTCCGCAGTCCCTCCTCTCGTGTGACAGTGTTTGATGCGAATTGGCAGAAAAGTGACAACGATCAATTTGTTGTCACCACAGTAGCGCAAGTGTGTGACTATGTGTCACTATACCCACTCTGGAAAACAGAGACGCAATATCTGTATAGTATATTCGCTATATCCTCCTGCAGCACTCGACTGACGAGAGTACTGGGCATTAATCTCCATACGACTCGAAACAACGTGAAGTGATAGTCTGAAAAATTGAATAAACTTTATGCCTGAAACATGACGAATAAATAACACAGTTACACAGACGTTATTCAATTGTTTCGCATCACTCGTTTTTTATTCTGAGTAGTACCTCGAGGGTTACTCTCGACATACACCCCCTGCATCGATATACCAACCCCTACCTGCCACCTCTGAAAAAAAAAGAAGGAAATGTGTAAAAAACGATCATTTTTTTACCCTCCCTCTCAATCCAGCCGTCAAATTCCTGTGGGTGATGCAAAAGGCGCATATCTATACTTTGTCAAAACTGTTTTTGATAAGCATGAGACCTCGCACCCTGGAAATGGGCAAGCATAAAGTGGAGACGTGACTCTGGGCACTCCTAACTTTACCCAGGGATATATACCTACTCTATATGCTATATGAAAGTTCGTGTGTATGTTGGTAAACGCGATATGTATGTACCATGGTGGATCTTTTGGATCAGTGAGACGAAAGGGGTTTGTTTCTCTCTTTTCCACCCTTGACGAAGAGACAACGTATGATATTTTTACGACGTGTTTCGCGAACCCCTTCTTCCCCACACCCTACGCTATTTCGTATAAGGTTTGACAACGCCGGGAATCAGGATAGGAAAATTCTTCAGCACTTCTCGGGGACCGTTTCTGCAAAGCTCGAGTCAGGGGGCGGGGGTGGGGATGGGGGGTCTTGACTTATCCGGCGACGTAACCGGTCTGAAAATCTTAGTAATTTGGGCACATTGTGCCCGTGTACGGGAATATGTAAATTAGGTAGGCAACAAACACAAAGTTCACAAGTTTCCTTAGGGAGAGCGGAAGGAACGAGTAAGGAATAAGGAAGGCTCAGGAACTATATGTAGAATTGTAGAGAATGGTGAAAGGACATTTATTTCACCGAGTCCAAACCCCCTTTCAGAAACCTTACGAAATAACACGATTGGTCACAACTTTCTTGACAAATTTTTTCAAAACCCCTTATGGGTTAGCTTCGGGTACTTTGGTTAAAGTATGAATAAATTTCGCTAAGGGTCACTCGAAGAAATAACTAGCTCGTAGATATATATATTTTTTTCTTTTCGATCCTGCAGAAATTCTTTTGAACCTGAAGACTGCAGATGAGAGCCTAAATTTGAATTATCAGTACGTCTGGTTTATTGATGTCCATGAAGATGAACAAAAAATTTTATGCACCCCAATGATCGCTATGCAGTTTTATAACTATAATGGCTATGGGTAATCTACTATTTCTTTGTTTTATAGAAATAAGTTATTTTTTTTTTTTTTTTCCTACAGCCGTTTTATAGCGCAACGTTTCGAGCGAATATACTAAAGCGCTGCGAGCGTTTGCCTAGAGTCATATAGGCAAATAAAAGCCATTGTCTGATTTTGCCTTGATCATATGACGTTATTAAAGCGATAACAGCTATATGCCGCAGGGTCGTGAGTCGTAAAGCTTTTTCATTATTCGCAATTGAAAATAGTTGAGAGGAAAAATTTTCCGGAATAATTAACTAACGAAGAGCAGATGCTGTAATCATATGAGTCATGCGTGTAGCGCGATATTATATTTCTTTTCAGTTTTTGTAATTCACAATTATTTTCATTTCTGTATAAATTAATATGGATGATAAAGTGTATCCGGTAAAATGACAATCTGCGAATTTGAAAATCTTATAATTTTAAACAAACATTCAAGATTTGTAATTTATGAACGGTTTTGTAGCCGTGTCTTATTGCGTCTCTGACGGATATCCATATTTATTACGACGTTGACTTATAGCCGGTACTCTGGTAACAGGATTCGTATTTGAATGGAAACAGTGAGTAGGTATTCTGGTAGAAATGAGCGAGGATTTGGAGCAGTAGAATTATTCAAAAACTTTAAATTTAGAGCGGATTGTGTTGCGAAAATTTTCGACTATACATCTTATTATTTTCCCTCATTTCGCTCTGGCTGACATTTAATTTAGTAAATAAGGTGAGTTAAGAATGGAAGGAAACGAGGTGTTTGAGCGGTACTGAAAAGATCTGTCAAATTCAGGTAGACCGAATTTGTACTAACGTAATTTTAATAAAATTCTAACATTTTATTACGTGTAGGTACGAGTAATAGAAATTTTTTTACATTCATAAACCGCCACCTCGACTCCTCCTTCATGTCAAACCTGAATCCGTCAATGTTCGATCAGATTTGAATTATTTAATAAGCTGCAAACTGAGTTTAACATTTTTTCCCACGAGCGTGTCACACAATCGAAAGAAATTTTTCTTAAAGAAGATGAAAATTATCGTTTTCTTTTGGTAACCAATTTTGCAAATGAAAAAATAATACGAAACTCAATACGACTTTCGGGTAAGTATACATATATGTCTGCTATGTATATAGCTGATACACGGAATTACGTAATTTACCGTAAAATTTAAGGTTGAACTCGCAATTTCTTTTTTAACTTGAAAGTTCTAAGACCTCGGATACGCCCTCTTCGAGTAATATCTTCCGTGGAGTTTATTTTTTTATACCCGTTTCTATCTGGCAAAAAAGGAGGAAACGAGGAAAATTTGGGCGGGGCGAAAAGTTATTTGGGCTGAAAGCATTTGGGATTCGGAATTTAAATACCGAAAAAAGATCGGAATAAAACTGAGCTCTAATTAAAGCCCACTCGATTTAGCCAAGAGTAATTAACTCTTGATTAAAATTCATTCATCAATAACTCATCGATCACACGATTTTTCTATCAAGTCTGAAGAGAGAGAGAAAAAAAAAGAAGAATTTCTCCAATTTTTCTACCCGGGGCTGCGTCTGTCGCATATTAGATACTGCTTTCCTCTAAAGTGGCAATAAACAAAGCTTAACGAAGTTAGATATATTAATTCACGTCAATTACACATTTCCACGGTAGTACTACATCCATACAACGAGCTTAAATTATTATTTCCTCTATTTTCCTTTTTTTTTTTTTCTTATCGAGTCATAAAGCAAGTAGTAGAACACAACTACAACTCTCTCAACTCGTTCGGATCTTTGAATTAGTTTAATCGTCTAGATTCAAGTATACAAGAGCTACAATATTGCAGTTTGAAGTGGCAGTATAAAATTCTTTGAAAAAGATACGCGAATTGGGTTAACTGCACTACCTACCTAATATAACATCCGTATTCACAATCTTTGACAATTATCTTTGCATTAAGAAGTTAATTATTGCATGTAGTTTCGCATTAGGTAAGTACCTACGTACTACATACACATACGTATATGAATCTACTATACTATAAAGAGTTTCGTTCTAACATCAGGTGACCTTAATTTAATCGAGATTTGAAAATATTGAAGATTTTTTAATTTTTTTTCTTCTTTTTCTTTTTCATTTTTTTCCATATTAAAAGTGGGGTGGATACTGGATATATTATATCGACATAAAGATTTTTCGTATAGCTGGTATTCTCTCTGGTTTATGAAAATGTCAGGTGAATTGAATCGAGCCGAGGTTTATTAGAGTTTCAAAGAAACGAAAGAAAAGAAAAAAAAAAAAAAAATGAAGAGAAAAAAAAAAGAAGAAAATGTTAAAAATTCAGACAACGTAGGTATAATAACTGACAATAAAGGCATCACCCAGCTTATAGCGGAGATTTGAAGCGTATAATAGGTATAAGAGAAAAAAGTAAAATCCTCACAATATTACACATCGTTTCGCTTCATATCTTCCTACTGTTTTTAAAAATTTATATATATCAAATTAATTTACCCACATTGGCGAAGAAAGCGCGGCAAACTTGCGAGATAAATTTCTTTAAATGAAAGATCAAAGCGAATGAAATAAAATATGTATTGAAAATGTTCGTGAATCCTTGAATGCTATATACCTATTCACGTTAGAAAAACCTTATCCTGTATAAAATAAAAGTACGAAATATTCTCCCTTATAATTCAGTCCTATATAACGCATAACTCAACCCGCAGGTAAATTGAAGCCAATTAATTAATTTCGTCAATGGAAATAAGGGGCGAAGGACCAAACGGTGGTATAAAAATAAGGAAATAAGAAAACAATTAATCCTTATAGCGAAAATGAGTGACGTTTGAAATAATTAATTCGCATTTGTTTATCCCGGTGAGAATTCGTCGGCTGAGTTAAGTCAAGCACTAAGTTTATACGGGTTAAAACAACTGGCAAGGAACTGACAAGCTTGATAGTAGTCAATACCAATCTGCGCTCTGACACCAGAGGTATAAAGTGGGAAAGGCGGATGAAGCAGTGAGGTGGAAGAAGGAGGCGAAGAAACGAGGAAGGGAGCAAAGGGTAGTAAGGGGATGGAAAAGCCCTCCGATAACTTGGCCCATTACGCAAGAAGGGTCCACGTGGAATTTATCATCTTTGCCCTGCAGACTATCTTTGCCCTTGGTGAAGGAATTCCGAAGGCACTCGACGTTCGCGAATTATTATTTTCATCCTACACGTATACCTATATGCGTATATACACATGGATAGTACATTTTGTTATTTAGGTATCGTCAGCGTATGTACATATATGCATATAGATAAGGAAATACTTCGATAAAAAATTCCTCGAAAATATCGATACGTTTAATGAAAAAAAAAAAAAAAAAAAAATGGCAATCATCTTTTGCCGAGGAATTTAAAGACCGCGAAATAAATATGCTGGTAAATCAAATGGTGTGTGCGTAAGAAATTTTTCGGTAAAAAAAAAAAAATAAAAAGTACCGGACCATAAAGTATGTACATATATCGGATCAACCGAACGCCCCCGGGGGAAACTTATTCTCATAGTCAGTTATAGTACCTATAGGTATTTATGAAAAGATAAATAATCCGAGTAAAGAACCGTCTCGAAGTAACAATACGAGGTCTTTTAGAAATCGTAAGGTAGCCCCGTAGCGATAATTAAAAGTCTGAAAATAATTATGAGACGATTTTCGTACGAATTTTATATGTATACCTACTACCATGAAAATTGTACAGCTTAATTTTTAAAAAGATCAAAAATTAAGTCTCGAAAATATGTATACATATATATCTCGGAGAAAGTTATCCCTCGTTATTCTCATATATTAAATATCCAATGGAAGTAAGATTTTTATTCAAATGAAACTATTCCGTGAAATTCAGCGCGGATTCATTTGTCAGGGAAGACCTTTACGACCAACGGTACATTAGCGAAGACGACGGTCTAGAATTCTCGACTTAGGATTCTGAAGCCTATAGTCACGAAGAAGATAAACGAACCCTGGTTAAATTTCGAGACGTGTTTTTAGGCTGCTAAATAATAATAATAATAATAATAATAATGATAATAATAATAAAAAAAAGGAACTTTGGAAGCTTTATTACCATCTGTAAACACATTTCGCGCTTTATCCTTTTTTGCGGAAAGATTTTACCCAGTTTTAGATCCCACGGTGACGATATGGCGCGGATTTTATCAGCTGAGGGTACACTTTTACTCCATTGACCAATTTTTCCAGATTAACTCGTTCCGCCAAGATTGAAGTTATTGGATTTATCTCGCCGAGGAGAGGAGGACGTGACCCACCCTCACCCCGAAGAAAATGGATAGTTTCTTTATTTTCGTTTGGAAATTATTGTTCCGGGTTTGGGGGGGATGGGGGGATGGGGGGGATACGTAGATATACGAGACTGCAGTAATCAATCAAAAATAACGACCAAAGATGTTCGTCCGCTTTACACGCCCGTATAGTATAGAATAGGTTCGATATTGCATTGGTGCGATAAACGTAAAGTATGTACCTACGCAAATTCTTGAAAATTCTATATCACAAATATGTTCTATACCAAAAAAAAAAAAGAAAAAAGTAGAACGAAAAAAAGGAAGAAAAACAAGTTAAAAAGCAACAAATATTTCCCTTTGAACCCATTGTTCGCGTAGTTCAAGTATTAAATATTTTATCATCCCTTAGGGAGCACGACGTACTATAGCTAATATATAGGTAATCTACTTGACCGAAAATCTGAATTAAATCCACAGAGAACCGGTAGGTATGTACGCACGGTTTTGATACAGGACCTGTTTATTTAGGCTACAAAGTCAAGGACCTTCGTTACGTGTCGCAAAAGTGAACTGAAGTACTTGTCTGTATCCCTTAACCGTACGAACCACAGCAGAATTTGTTGTGCATATAAATAATGGCGATAAATCGTTTTTCGCGAAAGTTGCAGATCAGCTTGAAAAATCAAAATTCCCATATAGCTACGTAAGTTTCGGACTCGCGGTATAGCAGAGAATTTTCTATATATTTATCATTTAGTCGGGGAATGGTAACTCCGAAGAATGATACCCTCGTCAAATGCAGCAGTCTACGTATACGCGTTTACCCTAATCACACAGAATATCCCAACTCTCACCCCTGCTGCAAAGTCATGATTATATCGTCTTGTATATGTATTAGGGTGGTCCTTATTTGGGGTATGTTCGAATTTTTGTCGACGATAGTCCTAAATCGGTTCCAAATATATGAAAAAAAAAAAATTCCTGCCAAGTTACAGCTCCTAATATTAATATCAACCCGCCCCCCACGACGATGAAAGTTTTAAATGGGAAATTGCATGTATTTTTTAAACGTGAAAATTGAAATTTCATAACTCCGATGATTTTTGATGAAAAAATCTGAAATTTGGTATAGTTATTCGTACTTGTATGACGTACAACACGGTGCATTAGAACAATTTTCATATAATTTTATACTCACTTTTAAATGTGATGAAAAAATAATTGTTTTTCAAAAGTTAAGCATTAAAAGTTGAGTACAAAATTATCTGAAAATTGTTCTAACGCACCATGTTGTACGTCATACAAGTACGAATAACTATACCAAATGTCAGATTGTTTCATCAAAAATCATCGGAGTTATGAAAATTGAATTTTCAGTTTTCAAAAATACGTGCAATTTCCCATTTAAAACTTTCATCGTCGTGGGGGCCGGGTTAATATTAATATTAAGGGCTGTAACTTGGCAGGAATTTTTTTTTATACATTTGGAACCGATTTAGGATTATCGTCGACGAAAAATTCGAACATACCCCAAATAAGGACCACCCTAGTATGTATAGTCAATGGTCATATAGGTATACGAAAACGTTTAATCTTCAATTTCCGCATATGGCATATAAAATAAGCGCAGATATTGAACTAGACCTCACCTTGATCGCCAGCGTTTGTTGAAGTAGCACAAATCGCCAAGAGGGTGAGAATCGCGGGCGTCAGCGAGGGCCTCATCTCCGAAACGAAGCGAGCAACTCCTACGCGTTCGCCCGCCGCCCTGACTTCATCACCCACGAGAGGGTATCTCCTTATATCTCGTGACAATCAGTATATCAGGGGTAGTTTTGATATTAGGTGTATAAATTACGTGATATTAAATTATATTATATTATAGTTATATGTATTACGTTGTATACCTAATTAAATTAGTTTTTGATAAACTCTCTCTCTCTCGTCACAGCACACCACTTATACACTTTTGCGGTAAATTATTTTATCAACAAATTTTTCTTTTCTTATTACGCTCTTAGAAAAGAGGATTTTGACTTTTCGTCGCCCACAAAATCGGATTAAATACTTCCGTGCGGCGAAGTAGCTCCTCACTTTCCGACAGCCCTAAACACATTACGAACTTCTTACCCTTAAGTAATTAGCTTCTTTATATTCATCAATTCAACGTAAATATGTTATTTATTTAATATTTTTTCTAAACATGCACACTCTTATACTAACAGATCACAATTAATTATTTATCAATCGTTCGATAATGTTATACACGGAATTGATTTCACTACTCGGTACATACATGTAAAAATAATACAAATTTCGACTGATTATATTCGTAAGCCAAATTATTATCCAACAGAGTTTATTAATCCCAGACAAATAATTATCAATAAAAAAAATAATAACCGCTTGATTAATCCACAGCAATTATTTACAACGTAGTGGAGGCAGTTAAATTTGAAGAAGAAAAAATAACTGCATACAGACACTGATGCCACGCTTTTCTATCGGCACTCTTGATGAACATCACGATTGAATAAAAACCAACAAACCACTTGCTATTTTGATTAATCCAAAAAAAAAAAATTTTTTTTTTCGTTTTTTTTTTTACTCAACTCAAGTACCTCGTATTCACATTTAATATAGGTGTCAATTTATTTATTTATTTATTTATTTATTTATTTATTTATTTATTTATAATAAATTTGGATTTCATTTGTATTTACTCCACCCTGATTTATTAACCCTAACGATCAAAAATATAATCCAAGTTTTTATACAGCGATCGGACGGATGACTCGATGCTGTGTGGGCGCTTACGCGACTCTGGGTGTTTCAGAACCGCGGAGCTTCGTCTATCCCCACCCTAAAGCGTCGCGGCGCCCGCGTGGGTGCGACCCGCACCGCGACGCCGCGATATACAAGGGGCGAGAGGGGACAGGAGATCGGGATCGGGATGGGGATGGGAATGGGAATGGGAATGGGAATGGGTAAGGCAAGAAGCAAAGATAGGAGAAGGTATGAAGGGAGGTGTCGTCTATGATTAGCTGTCTATAGTTACCTTGTACCTATACCTAGGCGAAACATCGATACCGGTCAAGGGGATGAAATTATAATGGTAAACCATGGAAATGATTAAAGTTAACTTTAGTTCAAAGGCCGCTGGCAATAGAAGCTATCAACTAATTATTCGACTATATTATCTTTGGAATTCGAAACCCAACTGTATCGCGGTTACTGCAAATTTATACCAAAATTTGAGAAATTTCGAGACAATTCAACGTCGAGATGTTTATGATAAGGTGGTCTATATCTATTCAGGAATTTAAAAAAAATAATAATTATACCATCAACTCGCCGAGCCTAAGAATATATATGAGTTTAGTTTTAAGAACTTGTTAGTTGTCGAATAGAATTTGACAAGACACATTTTCGGAGAAGAGAGATTTTCAATTTTTCGATCGAAAATAATATATTCAAGGAATCGCAGAGATACCATTTTCAAATCACCCGATTCACACGTTAATGCAATTACGAAATTCGGAAAAAAATTTCAGGCTTATTCTCATTCTATATAATCTCGCTTCAAAGTATCATGGAATCGATATCAGAAGACATATAGCGCTGCTAATATCCATTAAACAGGATTTTTTTTTTTTTTAGTGATTTGTATATATATGGTATATACATGGCATATATATGGTATATATAGGTATATATATATATTTACCCAGCCTTGCAGGAATCAGAGATGGCGATAGCGATAGCTGCGGTCACATCGCGGTCCCGCGGAACTCCCAAAGTCACAGACGAATCAATTCTGGACCGTTATCACTTTATCTGCAGAGCTGCACGAACTGCCTCATCTAGGGTTTAAATGATGAGGGAATAGTGAAAAAAAAAACAAAAAAAACGAAAGAAAAAAAAATACTCGATGGAAATGAGAACGTGAAATGAACACTTCGTGCTTGGGAATTGTGTGTTCGACGGGAGTTTTCTCATTCAAACTAAGCACGAGAGTAAATTCTATAGAAAATATAATTCAGAGGCCTTTTGCATGTGGTAAAACCGCTCGGAGAAGGCCCCTAAAAATATCACGATAAACTCGAAGGTTGCATAGATTTACGTCGCTCATTTTAACGCGGACTCTCAAGTACAGACTCTTCCACTCCTTTTATTTTTTTTTTTTTTTCTTTTTCTTTTTCCTTCTACTCCTCATTCCCGTTCTCGTTCTCATTTTTTTTCATCCTTCGCATCTTTCTCTCTCTTACTATTTCCTGCTTTAAGCTTTCTCGACGGTTTCTTTCCCCGCAGCTAGTGACAGACAAGCATCAGCTCAACGATCTTCCTAGGGTTGACGTCTGACAAATACGGGTCCATTGACGTATTTGCCGAAAAATGGGGCCAGTAGGAGATGAACCCGCGGTGGATCGATTGACTTAATTGACCCGCCCTGAAAACACCGTGAGGAAATCTTTTCCGTTTTCTCTTGGCTTAGGAAATCCTAATTCAACGAACAGTTGTCACGTTTCTTACCTGTCAGATAACACCGGTATTCCCACCCGAGAAAAAAGCAAAAAAAAAAAGCAAAAAAAAACAAATTCACCCTTGTTTTCTATATTTCTATCCATTGTTTTCTTCTTCTTATTCTTTCGTTTCTTTTTCCAATTTTGGTTGTCGCATTCGATCGAGATGAACAGAAACATAAACTGAGAGTATAAAAATAATGATAATAATGAAGTAAAGAAAAAAAAAAAAAAAAATAAAAGAAAAAGGAAAAGAAAACGAAAAAAAAAGAACAAAACGAAAAGAAAAGGCAAAGAAGATCGAGAAATAATACATGAGCTTGTGGAAAGAAGCTGAGGATACTGCCGGGGCGATGATTAAACTTGACCCCAAAGTTTTGTTAACTTTGAAAACTTTCGAGGGAAAAAGTAAATACATCACGAACGGAAGCAACTTGAAGATGAAATATTTAGTCAGATATTTTCAAGTTGTAATCAAGCCTAATATATTTGACGGGGGAGATTAATTTTTGATTTATTATACCCGTAATGAGGAGGATTTTAATTACCGTAGACTCCATTTCCTCGTACCTATATATATTCAAAATTGAGTGGTGTTGCCGAACAACACGTACAGTTTTTATAACTCATGTGAAATTACTCTGCTCAGTTTCGTATCTGATTATAATTAAGACAGATAACTGATAAATTGATGAAAGTGTATAATGAATCGATGGAATAACGTTTCGTCGAAATTTGAAATGACGATTGATCCTTTCGCCTCAATCCTGAATTCGATTTCCGCGTACACACACAGAAACGATCTACGTAAATGTATCTATGTACATAAATCGTGCAAAGAGAAACACGCGTTAACAGAAGGCAAGGAGAGAAATACGACTAGTAAACGCGTTACCACCGAAGAATCTATTTCCTCGGGTTATCTTCCCGCTTAACGCGTCAGATCTCGAAAAATATAGGGGGTGCTGGAAGAATTCGACACCTTCCTCTTATCGTTAGAGCCAAACTTTCCTGTCTCCTACTCTTTCCTCTTCCCCTTCCTCTTCCTCTTCCTCTTCCTCTTCCTTTTCCTTTTCCTCTTCCTCTTCCTCGTCCTCTTCTTCCCTCAGGAGTACGACTTAGGACAATGACAACGGCAATGGAAATGGCAATGGCAACGATGAGAGTTCTTCGTGTCTTTTTCCCGAACTCAAGTCACGGTAGTACGAGAATAAAAGAATAACGAGAAGTGAAAAGACACGAGAGAAGAATGCAAAGTAAAGCAAAGTAAAGAAGAGGAGAAGTGAAAGGAAGGAAAGGAAAGGAAAGGAAAAAGGAATTCGTTTTACTGCCACCGATCGTAGCCGTGTAAGATTGTCGGATCGTTCAAATATTTGCACGGCGAAGCGTAATGGTTGAAATGACCTGCTGATTGGGGACCGCGATAATTCTTACCCTGCTACGAGCACCGGTCCATTAACCAACATCGGAAAACGCGGTGGTGATGGATTTTTTAAAAAACTCGATACCGAGACCTACGGACGTGCCATATATATAATCCTCGTAGAATTTCACATAACGTGTTCAAACATACATATACCTATGTGAGAGTAAAAAGAAAAAAGAAAAAAGAAAAAAAAAAATTGCTACACGCAGCCATCAGGGGCAAAAGTGAGAATCGAAATTCGCATTGGTTCTGTATTTCCGTTCATTTATTTCCCAGAATGTTGATATTCATCAGTTTGGACTTTGTGCGAATTTTTGAAATAAAAAAAGCTTCGCTTATCGCATCTTCTCTTTCCAAATACACTTCGTTTCCGTGTCGTAATTAAATCACTAATTAGCTAGCCCCCACCCAGCTTTGTTGGCGAGCAAAATTTCGGTTCTGATCAAAAGGTTCAAATTTCACCATTAACTGATCCGTAATACGAATATAGTCGATGTATTATGTACGGCGCGAAGTGCTTCACCGCAGCAAACTCGATTCCGCAAGCCCTCGTTGAATTCTTCAACACTTATACCTCGCCTTGCTCCCACAGGACCCTAGGAATGTTTCACTCATAAAATTTCCTCCACTATCCCTCATCCTGCGATAGAAACTAGACGAAGCTACACCTTTTTATATGGAAGTTATACATCCCCTGATTTTCTATACACTCTACCACAGTTTTGTGAAGATGAGAGTTTCAGATTTTGAATACCTTCAAAAATGAAATTTTTATAGAAAATCAGGCATAAATTTCAAATGAAAATAAGATAAAATGCAATTCTATAATTTTTCTGCATAATGAAAAGGTTTTGGTCTCTCCATACGTATCTACTCTTCATCATAGCTACGCTCTGATTAAGTTGATGAAGTTTAGTTAGCGGAGTGGGAGCAGGTATGTGGGTGGTATTGGATGTTTCGTATTACTTTTCATTTAGTTCCTCATCATAATTCCTCAATTCCTCGTACGTACACTTGAGTTTGACTCGAGCAAGAGGTTCCGCGTAGTTGTTTACGGGATGCTGCGTTCATCCCTGTTCTTTCTTCGACAGCAGTATTCCACTCGACCCAAGAGCTTTGTAAACAAGGACGAGCGAGGACGAACGAGAACGAAAAAGGTATGTGTGTATATAGATCACTACTTTTCAACTGGCATTCTGCAGGTTTACAAGAAGGACTACGCGGTCGAAGGGGGCTTCTAACTTTACAAATGTATTTAATATCCGACGGAAGGATGGTTTAACCTAGTTCCAGGCCATCCCCCTTGCCTATTTTATACCCGGTACCTACCCCGGCTCTTTTCTCATCCCTAGCGATTTTCTATGGGCCAGCGTTTCTTTCTTTCATCCTTTTTTTTCTTTTTTTCTTTTTCTTTTTACACGACTCCGATTCTCCGTTTAACACTATAGTACCTCTATGTACCCACATGCTATTCTTACCTCGGTACTCTTTTCGCATATGTATGAAAACCCTCGTTATATGCTAGTAGCGAGTATAATAGCACTCTACGATTCAAAACCAGATCGCTAGACCCATACCATTATTTTCTATACTGTTCTATTCTCCTCTCTCTACTTCCTAATTGCTTATTGCACTGCGAGAATAGTTTCGCACATAAAACTGACTATTCATATACCGACTCATATATTACGTAGTCGAGAAAAAAAAAATTAATTATTCCATAAAAACGCCGAAAATTTTCTGATAAAAAATGAAAATTGATTGGTTTTTGCCTCTGCTTGAATCTCTCGATAGACAGGCCTTCATAAAATGATGAGGATAAATCGTTGTTGTCGGATTTATAAGGTAAGGTAACGTTTTAAAGAAACGGATTTTCATTGAGAAAATCCGATACCTTCGATATCATTGTAAACGGATTATATTCCGAAGCTCACGAACGGACTTTTCCCGCTGCAAGCGAATAAAATACTCCATATAGTATAACATATACTGTGTATAGCATATATCTTTCATTTCACATATGCAGTGCAGTGCATATAGTGAAAGAGTTTCGAGCTTTAACGAAACAGGTATTCTCATTTTCCTCCTAGCAATTTTCAATGAATTATAAAAATTTCAACATTTTTTCTTTACCGTGTCTCAATCCTACATACAGCGAGACCGCTTTGCCCACCCTCTGAGTGTTTCCTGTCCTTTGAGTTTCAGATTTTTAGCTTAATGCGTTCGGATATGAAATATTCATATCACTAATATGCATATACGTCATACCTATACCTATATATATATATATATATATGTATAAATAAATGTATGTATAGCAGCTCTAGAATTAGACTGGAAATAGTCGAGCCGTAAGAATGTACGTCGCACTTTCCTCACGTGTTACGGTTCGTCAGAGATTCTGGTGCAGCTGCGGCACTCATAAAACATGCATTTACCATTTACCGTTTAAATATTTCATCGTAGTTAACGAGTGCTTTCATGACTGTGGTACAAGTAGTTCGATCGTTCGATGACTATATTGTTATATCTCCTTCCCTTCAATTCTTAGCCCCTCATATTTCACTCAATCAATTAGCAGACGTTTCGGTAATGATAACAGCTCTCTTCTTCAGAGTGTACTCTGCCTGGGCAAACAACGATATAAAGGGTGCAGAGCCCCGTCATCTTGACGTTTTAAACGAATCCGGAAGTAGCTCGCGAAAATTTAGCGCTTGACGCCCAAAAGACTAAGCGGTACCCAACCACTTCGTACACTTCAGATTTAAGACATGCTTAAAGATTTAAGTTTCTTCCTTCAGACGGCTTAAAAGTACCCACTTTTACAAAGGATATTTTTTTAGCCTGCAGGATTTACACCGCAGAGTCAACCGTAATACCACCAAGTTTTAGTGAGGGAGGTACTTTAGCAGATCAAATTTTATGATATTCCCATTCTGTACTCGAAGGTAGGTACTATTCATAGAAAGAAAGAGAAAATTAAAAAATTTTCCTCATCCTCGAACGGCAAATATTGGCGAAGATTAAACGAGGAGAAAGTCTAATCGATCGTGTTCCGATCATTCGGACAAACTTTTGCTACGTTATCATGCTAGACCTTGAATCTGCAGGAGGGAATGAAGAAATAGAAATTCTATACTTCCTTATAGAATGGGGAAGTAGCGGACAACATTTTTGTGTAATAAATAACGGATCCTTTCCCTCGCACGTCGTGAATCTTGGGCTGACTCCTCCTTTGCCAGGACTGGAATGCCAAAAACGTATAGTAGGACGTTATACTAGGAAGTGGCCTTGCCAGGAGAGGATCACAGGCTACAGTATTGCGCTTTCCTTCCTGCCTTTTTCAATGGAAAACGAAACTTGGCTCGAGTATTTGAAACATTTTTATTTTCAACTTTGAATAGAGGAATGATTAAGAAAATTCACTCAGTTCATTGCGAGAGGTATTTTGTGTTGAAAACACTTTGAGGCTGATTCGTATATATGCATACCTATACCTACATGGTTGATGCACACCAGGGCATATAGAAGCGTTGAATATCGGGTATAGAATTGCGGTACATATTTTCATTCAAATAAAGTAGGTATATTTGCGTCACTAGTGGTTCAGCGATGTGAAATTCTCGGGAAACTATCTTGTCGAAAATGTAAAGCCAGTCCTGGTTTCTGTGCTGGTGGGATTTGGAGGTGTCTCCAGGCAACATATCTGTAATTCGTGACTTTCCACGCCCGCGCGCGGGTGCGAGTTTTCTCGCGATTTTGTACATCCGAAACGTTAAGGCTTCTCCACACCGTGCATAAAGCCAGCTGTATATAACACTTCGCCGATTTAATCGAAGAGTGTTCTATCTCGTTGCATAAGGGTTTTGGCTGGAAGCTTATACCGTTTCAAATTTTCTTCCTCCCGGTTTCGCGCCCCCATTTGACATGACCTTCGCGGATTTTAGATGGGCTACAAATTTTCACTGGAGCAAAATCACGCCTCGCGAAACGAGACCGAACAGCGTCGCTTCATATATACATTTCCCGCGCAGTATAAGGATCGATAAAACTCACACGAGTGTCGTAAAGTGGGGTAAATACGTCTCGCTCTAACGCCTGAAGCCAGTATGTTGGTGTATCGGTTATTTCCTCTTTCAATTCTCTACATGCCACTGTTTTACGACAATTTTCAGAATATCAGTCTAGCCCGTACCTATAGTAGGTATACATATATACGTAGCTGGAAAAGAAATGAAAATTCCTCCATTGTTATTTTCTTTTCCTATCCTCAAGGAAAGGAGGATTCTATGGGTCCTCGAAATTTTCTCATGAATGATCATTAAATTCCTCGTCAAACGAAGTATCATTCAACTAGCTTAAAGATTGTGAAATTCTGAAATAGCATCTGAAGTTCACCTACTGCTGAAAGAAAAATTCACATCATCAAGATCATCCCTAACTATCTGACCATTTCCTGCTGCAAACGTCAGCGCGTGACATTGCATTTGCAACCCGAAAACAGGGGGTCGTGCGTTGTATGTATGTACGTTCGAACAGTTAGTTTTGACGTCAGCGCATACATGCTGCATCGTTGGCTAGGCATCGATTATCAGGACTAACGAGAAGCATTCGTGGTTCTATTGTCCTGTTCGTAAGCCTCATGGTTTCCTACCTACCTTGTGTGATCCTTAGCCCGTTACACAGTATCTAGCGAACCGTGAGAGATCGAAGTCAAATATTGGGTACATGGAAGTTGTCTGCGACGGGGTCGAAAGCCAGATTACTGACATTGAGGGAAAAAGTCAAAAAGCATTTACCTTGGTCAGGCAAAATGAGAAATACGAAATTTTTCTTCCATGAAATACATAGTTGGATGAATGAAAAGTAGGTATACGCATATAGGTGATTAATCACCTTTGCGCTTCGTATAATTTACGGTGATTTTACTCGGCTAGAATACATCGCGGGTCAAAAGAAACGATTCGTCGAGATGAGAGTCGAGAAAAAATAAGCATTCTACCTCCCAAAAACCTGATTATTATTCCTATTCAAATCGACTCTTTTCGTGCTTTTCGCTCTTTCATTCAGCGACTAGCGAGTCAAGCGAGTCAAACCCTGCAAAGCTTTCAACGCTTAAGAAAGTGTATACCACAGAATGAAGGGAAGTCAGTTTTTCTGCAGCGATTTAGTATCAAAGTTTGTATATATAATCTCAATACGGGCAGAAATCTTTCTTCTGTTCTCTCCAACGACCATATAAGGTGAAATTGAAAGGGCTCAAAATTTCTGGCAATTGATAAAGAAATTACGGAACTATGTTTAATTTGAACAGATATGAAGCGCGAATTCCTATGGCAATTTTTTTTCAAATTCTTTCCAATTGAGGAAAATTTCTATGAACCTCGCGCGTACCTGAGTTCTAGCAATCGAAGAATTTTCATCTATTCTTTGAGATCGCGGTTCACAGTTAGGCCAAAAGCTCCAGCCTCTCTCTCTCTCTCTCTCTCTCTCTCTACATATATATATATATAAAATATTCAATTTCATAAAAATATTTCTGAGTTCTGAAGCGACCAAGTTGTTCCCGGGATTGAAGCGAGCTTCTGAAACTAGTGGATATAAACGAGATTCATTTTTTCTTTTTTTTTTTCTTTTTTGTATTTTAAGCACTGTCGTAGTTCGTACGTTACTTCTATACGACATCGTATAAAAGCTGAGATATATACCGGATTAAGATTCACTGTAGTCGTGCAGGGAGACGCTGACTCGCCCTGTGAACTCTTTCATGCAAATTAGGTAATCGTAAATTGGGTGGAAAAGATAATAGCCGTACATATAAGACGAGCCATCAACGAATAAAAAATTTCCTTTCCGGTGCAGAAACAAGAAAAATAGGGCATAAATCGCAGCTCAGTATATTCTTGAATTAACCAGAATTAGAACAGCTTGGGGGGGGGGGGGGGTCGGATTGTACACCGAGAGTAAAATGAGAAGAAAATTTATAAAATTTATAAAATTTATAAAATTCAATCATCGCATCTGATAATCATTTTAAAATTTAACTTCCATATAATCGATCGATGAAACTGAGAAGATTTTTGACAGATTTAACTACCGAGGAACTTCAAAAGTCGCTTCGACACGTGGCGTTTCTTATATGATTATAGGAGCGCGTATAACATATCCGGAAGAATAGTTTTATCCCTGATTAAAAAATAAAGAAAATAAGAAAAAGACGCGATAGGAATGAGGAGAAAAGAATAACTAGAGAACCCAGAATGTATGCATTCGAAGATTTCCACCGATCCGTGCGAAAGAAATGTACCTAGCGAACATAAGGCCGTATAGTTGAAGCTGTGAGATAAAAGGATCGGAAGAAAATTGTAAAGAAGAGTGAAATGTGAGAAAAGAAGATGAAAAAATGAAGTGAAATAAATAGAATACGGGGCCTTTTTGAGAGTGCGAAAAGTTGGAGACAGCAACGTACTCGCGTGGCCGATATAGACTCTGCAGTCAAGTGATGAATGAAACTATACGTAATAAGAAGAGAGAATCGTGACGCGACGCTCCGCGTCGACTGTAGGACCGCGAGAGCGTCGTACACGTAATTATAACTTCCGGCGTCCGCTAAAGCGATGCTGTATCTCATATTTCTGACGTTCAAATTCTGAGATTTGACGTTGAACAGCTGCGATGCTGAGGAGAAACGCGACCGGGATCGATGGTTGAAAAAATTCAACCTGCATGATGCAAATTACTATACCTACCTATGATCCTCGCTAGGTTTAATAGCTGATTCGGCGGAGTTTACCCGCGCGCTTATTCGGCTCTGTCTATCCTGTATCTACCTCATCTTCGATTATTACTAGGCGAGTATCGTGCGCCTGGAGCGTATCCGGTGACGTCATTAATCCCGTCGTACAAAGTTCGCAGGCTGACTATATAACTTCGGAGGATTTGAGAATACGCGTATATAGGTATGTAGTACATATATGTACCTATATTACGATGTAGGTATGGATACGTGCAGCTGTACGGTAGACTTGGCTGGAGAGCATCGTTACGAGTACGTTGAAAATTAATGATAAGAAAAAAGGAAAAAAAAAAAATGAATAAATAAAAAATGGGAAAGATTTGAAATCTTCTTCTTAAAGCACGAGACTTTTTATATATTTTGTGAAAATTTTGTTGCAGCAATAAATTTTAATGAGGAAATTATTGGACCGTTTTGATCATCTTTCAATGTGAATAATAATTATGTAATATATGCAAGCCACTTGATATATTGTATAATACTAGCTACCCCGTAAAGGCGGTGTCTGCTTCTCTTCAATCGTAGAGAGTCTAAAGGGAAAAGGAATTTATTCGTGTGAACAAATTCCTATGGCATTGGAACGTGCGAATCCGTTTGATTAGCGAATTCGAGTTTCAAACATTCCGAGGATCTCCAGTATCAATACTGGACTGGCATTTGAATGATTCAAAGAACAAGACCCTAGATATTTTAGGTCCTAGGTTCAGGTTTGGTTAGAAATTCAGCAAAAAATTCTCCGTTAACTAACGAGAGATGCGAAAATCTCTTCCTACACTTTCGCTAATTGGTCAGTGCATCTATATATAGCTATAAGGATCATCACTGCCGCCGCTAGGTATTAGGGTGGTCCTTAATCTGATCATATTCGAATTCCAACGCTCTCGTGGGCCGGAAGGTCTTGAAATATATACAAAAAAATGTAGTCAAAACCCCAGGTTCCTATCTCAATTCTAAGTACTGCCCCAAAGATTTTTGTCACTTCGTTGTTATTTTTTAATTCCTAAAATCGCATCATCGCTTCGAATAATCCGAAGCTCCGTACACTTCCTTGCATTCTTTGCAGATATTACAATTTACAGTATAGGCAAATTTAATTCAACTTGTACATCGGTATGCTTGAAATTCAGCTCCAGACGTGCAGCGTGATAAATGGAAGATACCTTATAGAACCACGTGGCGTTGTAGTAAATTTTAAAGAATCATCGAGTGCCACAAGTCGTTACGATAAATGAAGCTCCAAATTACACCTTCAAGTATCGGCCCTAGATCGAGTGCCATGAAATCTGCGTGCAATATCGTCGGGCAGAAATGTATTTGAAGAAAATCCGAGGGATTTGGTGAAAATTGATAACGAGGGTGAAAATAATAATAATAACAATAATGATCGTGAGAATCAATTAAAATGAGGTAATTTTGAGGACTATAGGAGATTTTTCAAATAAATTTCGTCTCTGCCCTGGAGAGGAGAGATTTGTCAGTGAATATTAATCCTCGGGTATTAGTATGATAATTTTGGTCGTATTACTTTCGCCCTGAAAACTTAGCGAATTCCGTACATTCCGACCCCCACATAATTTTTTCATATTTAAACGCATTAAAATTAACTACAATCACTTTTCATCCGGCTCTAATGTAGCTTTTTGAAAAAAACAAAAGCTTCGAAATGCGTCGAGGAGTTATTAATTCTGTGACATATACAGCTATATACCTAACTCGATTTATTATTCCCGCGCGCATTCAAAGGGTTGAAAAGAAATAAGGAAAAAAAAAATAATCAAATTTGTCATACGTTCAAAAAATAAAAAAAAATAAAAAAAAAAAAATAGAAGGACGTGAAAATTTCAGAAAATTCTCTTGTATCTAATTTTCTCCTTATGACTCCGCGAAGTTCACATGTGCCGCGAGATTTTGGTCAAGCAAGGGACGAAAGAGAGAGAAAGGAATGTTATTGAATGTGGATTTCCGCACAGTTTACCGCAAAGCTCTTCCCTTTAGGTGAACGTGCCAGGAATTCCCCTTCCCGATTAGATACTGGCTGCCCGCGGGAATACGCGAGTGCCAGACCGATTTGAACCAAAGTTTACACGCTATCGAAACACGCGTTCTAGAGCCGGACGGTAGTTCAACCCTTTTGAGTTGAAGGACTGTCAGCTAGGAGCGAAGGGTGCAATTTAATTCGACCCTCGTCTGGTCGGAACTCAACTTGTCGCCAAATTTCGAGTTTTAGAGTAACAAGATAATAAAGATTCATAATAACGAAGCAAAGTTCTCGAGAAGAATAATAAAAAAAAGAAGTTGACACGCAGGTACAGGTGTGTATTGAAGGAAATTGCTTTTCCAATAAAATTTTCTCCAAATTATTGAATATTGATAATGTGAACGAAGTGAGATTGAAAACCGATATTTAAATTTCATCACTGAATAGAACTTATTGAAAATCACGGTTTGAAGAGTTCTTGATTTTTCCTTTATCGAAAACTCGTACCTTAAATTGAAACACATTAATGTACATGCATAGCTGCTCGCAGCGGTAACTGTTCAGAATTTCATTACTTCTTGAGACGCTTAAAAAACGGTATAAAATTCACTTTACCTAAATATCTCGTTTGCTAATTATCGTTCGCAGTAACCTGCGCATGATATCGCCTGACGTGTTTTCATGAAAATATTATCACCCATAATAGTCATCATAGAAATCATAAGGCTGTTTAATATTTTTTAGTCCGTTCATCAGCTCGGACGAAACGTCTAGCCGCGTTTTGGTTCGTATATAACTTTCGTAATTACAGTAACGAACGTAAAAAAGTCTGCCGATAAGTTTTAATTACTCACGTTGTGCCAGTCTAAGAATTTCGTTTTTTTTTTTTGCCTTTTCTTCTCTATCCCTTATACAGGTGTTCCTAACACCCCCTAAAGCACCATCACGCAATCTTACCATCGGTACCTACTAGCTTTAAGTATATACCTAAAACTTTGTGAAAACAGCCCTCGCCCGATTGAATAATCTTGTCGATTGATTAATGGCATAGTATACCGTTGTATAATAATAACCCAGCTATACATATGTGGTTATATAACGGCAATAAAAACAACGTCCAGCCTTATACCGACGAACGTAAAATCGTCTCGCGGTCAGCACCGTTTCGGTTTTTTTTTCAATGTAGGGTATATCCACGTGCCTCCGAACCATTCCGCAATATTTTTTCCCTAACAAAGCAAAACGGCCGCAACCCCGAAGCGAAACGCTGCACGGTATGGCATCCCATATCGCGTCCCTCGACATTATTTTTTAAAAAGGCATGTCAGGCTGTCTTTCTTTTCGTACGTCTAGTAGTACTATAGTTTTGCTTATTTTTTATTTTGATCCTAATAAATTTTCTATTCGATTCTTCTTTTTTATTTTTCTTCGCGAAACTATTCACGTATACATAAATCGCCATGGTCGATCGCTGGAAACTATATCTTTCCTTTCTAGCACCCCACCGTCGTTACATATGTTGCAGGGAAATTCCGCGAGGGAAATGAAAGAAAAAAAGGAAGCAAAATAAATAGGAGAGAAGAGAGAAGAGAGAAAAGAGTTTCCTAGGCTCTTCGGCAGCCACAGTGGCAGGGTATAGCAGTGATTACATGACCACCAGAGCCACTTTATTCCAGACGGCTTTCCGGAAAGCCAGGAATCGTGCGAATGGTTCGCGGTACCCGCGGGTGAAAAACCCGCTACCCCTATAGAATACGGAAACGTAAAACTACGCCATTTTATCTTCCACCTGGCACTGGTAACGGTACCAAAGTCACTCGGACTGAGTTGTGGCCGTAGAAAAAAAACGAGAAGTTACCAAATTTCGAGAAAAAATATAAAACGTAACATAGGTAGGTATTACATAATATAAAGTACTCCGTTGTTCTCTGCAGTGCCGAAATTATTTCTCCCTCTTTTGAAACGGGGGGGAAAAAAAAAAGATAAAACTACATTATTCAAGCCCCGAATAAAGAAAATAGGTAAAATTATTATCAGTTATGTCGGAAATTATACCTTATAGTGCTAACGCAGAATATGAGAATTTGAGGAAAAGTTTTACTCCTCGTTAGGTATGCAGGTGCACTTTGCTTCTCGGCGAGCCATGTGTGGTAGGTAGAACTGGGAATTAATTTGTTCTCTACGTTTCGAACAGACCAGCTCATTTTCTAGTTCACACTAAGACAATAGGATATAGTAGCAAATTTATACCGTGTCGTACGAGCATGTTAACAACGGAAAATCACTGGAGCTTACTATAAAGCACGAACTCGAGAAATATGGAAGTGGATCCCCAGCATTATCCGTGAATTAACTAATTTCCAGCAATTCGAAATCGTCACTACAAATAGGAGAAAAAAAATTAAGAAATTGAAACAAAAAGGTTACAAGACTTTCCTAAAATTGCATTAAAAAAAACGAGAGAGGGAAAAAAGAAATAAGTAACAGCTTTTCTTATTCTCAATTGTAACAGCTTGTAAATAATGGCTGATAACGTTGCTGGACAAAGGAATAATGGTAAGACATAAATATATGTCCATGAATCGTTTGGTTGCAGATAGAGAGAGAGAGAGAGGTTTCTGGATCGTAATTTGCGAGATGGTAGCTACAAATACATTAACCAAGCAGTTACATTCCAACTTTGTAGCTCTAATTACAGAGGTAGGTATCGTAGTACGGAGGTCTTTACTAATTAATATATGCCAGCTGGTTTGCCTCGCACCTGTTGGTGTCGGATTATCGTATCGCGCGACTAAAGTGCAAACTAGTTAATTTCAGAACATTTTATTCGAGCTACCGCCGGTTAGTAGAGAGAGAAGAAGAGAGAGAGAGAGAGAGTTTTCAGTTTCCATTTTCCATTGGCGAAAGAAACAAGAAAAAGAAAGAAAAAAAAATAGGAGAACGCAAAAAGAGAAGTTCGAGAAAAAACCAACTCTCAAACCCGGGAAAATTTGCCCTGAATTTGATCGGTGCAGCCTAGTTCGAATAAAACCACTCGACACGTTGTAACGTATACATTATACCCATGTTTTATGTATGTGTGACAAAAAATATATGGGAATGAAAAATAAGTGGTAAAACGGTCTGATAAAAATCGCATCGTATTTCACTGTCAGTTATCGCAGTCGTCATATAGGGGAGGATATTCTTCGCAAGAAAGAAATAATGCGTATGTAGGTATATACCTATAGTGTTTCACACTTATACCGTGGACTCTAATTCGCGGATAAAATCATGCATTCAATAAGCTTGTGTCTGTCTGAATGTGAGTGCGAATGTGAATGTGAATGTGAATATAAAGCCAGATATGTGGGGGATCAGAGAGGAGGAGGTAAGCTGGCGATGAGATCTTGGGTGAAGTAATATTAAAGTAAAAATGAAAGATTGTAGGGCGCCGTTTCGGACAGCGTGGATATATCGGTTCGGGTCAGAAACGTGTCGACAAAAAGTGGCGGCAGAGCACTGAACAAGGCCAGACAGTCAGAGTGGCGAAAAGTTCGCGCATAAACATTCAAATTATCCAAATCGAATGTCGGCAATCCGAGGATCAGACTCTCCCGAGATCATACATAGACAGGGTGAAGATCTTCGTATATGTATAAGCCGTTCGCCAGACGGTCAGGTCTGTACCTATGTCAGGGTGGTCCGAAAACTGAAGAATTCTATCGGCGCGGCGGTCGGTTTATCGGAATTTCAACTTTGACTTGAAATAGTTTCACTTCTTTGAGGTTGCGGCCCGTTACCTATACCAGAGAAGACCTGCGTCCGTATGTCTGCAATATATACGTACGTCGTACACGTATAGAGAAAACGTCATATACGTATAAACAGAAACCAGAAAGGGATGTGTTGGTATGAGGAATGGGAAAACGAGAAACCGGATATAATCCATTCAGCAGTGTATGCGGCCGCAACTGCAACTGCAACTGCACATTCGCATTCGCATTCGTTGGGAATACTTGGTTGAATATTTTTCCATATTTTCACAACTATGCAAAAACTCCATAAGTTTATTACAAAACTTTTGAAGAGCAAGTCCGAAGGCTGATATCGCGGTTCTGCAAGGTACACGAGGGTAAAGTACGCGAATCTTTTGATCGAGGATCAAAAAAAAGACAAAAAAATAAAAAAACTAAACAAACTACAGGTAATCCATTGCTACAGGCTGCAGATACAGGGGATATAAAGTTTCAAGTTTATTATAACTAAGATGACATCGGCGATTCGTCTCTTCAATTATAATTAACTTGAATAACTTCTTCAACCCCTAACAGCATGACATTTCCGTAGTAGGTATATAGGCATACACATGCATCCCCTTATTAGCCCTTTCGACAAGCTCGTTGAGAGCGAAACTTCAGGTTCTGGAGTCCATTCGATTCTCTAAGTATTTATTTTAGTTAAAAAGTCACAACATTTCGCATTTTCAATACAGGTACCTATTCCAAAGTAACTTTTATTCGATGATCTGCAGCTATAATATCAATTTAGTAAATCCGTCGATATGAAAAGCCGTAGTACCGATGCGAGCAAATAAAGCTATTTAATTAACAGAACAGACCGAATTTAATTGACGTTGTAGTTGATTGGATTATTTTTTCAAATAAATAACCTGAATAAAGTTGGTTTAGGTATTATAACAGGTTGCTGAACGATGATATCATGTAATGGGAGCATTCGATTTATGGATTACCGCGCGCAGTTCTTCAAATAATGTATTATGGCTATTTTTCGAATCGCGTTTTTGTAGGTGGCACCATTTCCTCACAGTCAATTTATCGCCAAAATTACCCACATCTAACTCCTCTATAGGAAATAACTAGCAATTTTCTTTCGATACATCACGATTTCACATTATCGCTGTCCTTATACGTACGCTGTAGCCTGTGATACTTACTTACATACTTGCAATAATAACAGTTTACGGTGAATAAGTAACAGCACTTGTCATAATAAAGGAGACAAATTGCCGGCTTGAATTACCCTCGAAATTACTCCACTTCCCCTAACCGAGGTATGTGGAGTACTTTCCTTCGCCTCTGCAGCAGTCAGTCGCTATCTAAATTCAACGTGGTCCTGTTTCAAAGTAAGTTTTGTTCATATTAAAAATGTGTTCACTGCAACAGGGTGGCAGTGGGCACTGTTCACCTTTTGATTAACCCGGTATACTGTCGATATCTGTGCAGGAAAACAATTTCCTATAAATTTATTTGTTATCTGGCCGACTTGCAGCAAGCACCATTAAATTACAGATATACATTAAAGTTCAACCACTCGTAAGAATGGGTTTAATTTCGAGTTCGCGATTACAACACGCTCTGTTAATTTGGTGGAGAAAAATACCGAGTCAAAAAAAAAAAAAAAAAAACGAAAGAAGACGAAAAACAAAAAAAAAATAGAAAAACATACCCCGAACGATATTTTCGAATTTGTAGCATACATGGAGAAAAAGGATTCACTATCATTAATTTTGTTCGTATGTTTTTGATAAATATTTCACCGCCTATTCCATCCTGATTAAATATAGAAATACGGGCGAAATTTTGTAGCTACGAAATATATATTCGAGGGTAGAAAATAAATTTGACAAGAACTCGCGTGCAGTTATACTACCTATCTATCCACATTGCGCTGGCTGGTACCTATGTAACTCGCTCGCCAAGCTTGCGGATATTCCGAGTCTCTGTACTCAAAGCGAGCGGATCCATCAGCACTGCGGTTTTGATCCTCGGAGATTTCAGAGTCTGGCGTTGAACAGGTATCCATTTCCCATTGCAAAGGCTGGGGCTTCTATTAATTAATAAACACCAGGGTTAAATGAAATGTGTGCGAACCGCAATAGCGGAAAGATTGCCAGTGGATTTTCAGGCGTTATGGAATCTGCACGAGATTTAAGTCGCGTGGGACATCAGTTCGCGGATGTATTTGAATTATTCGGTTAAAAGATGGTCCGCAAAATTTCGGAAATTATTAGTTTGAAAATTTTATAACGTAACGCGAATTAGTTTTGAGGAAAAAAAAAAGGAAAGGCAAAGGTAACTCTTAGAAT
Source organism: Tenthredo livida (assembly GCA_963992785.1). Classification (NCBI taxonomy): domain Eukaryota; kingdom Metazoa; phylum Arthropoda; class Insecta; order Hymenoptera; family Tenthredinidae; genus Tenthredo; species Tenthredo livida. The sequence goes on from OZ023073.1 coordinate 13,039,740, forward strand.
TTGCAAAATCTTGTTCATTTCATTTCGCGATGTATGTTGCTGCAGGTAAACTTACGCGGCCTTCAATCTTCCTCGCGTTAAGGAAGAGAAGAAGAGTCGGAATTAGGAAAGTTTGGAACACGTATTACTCGTACGTATATAATAGTATTTCGAAATAAGCTTCTCTTTCGTTTTGCTTTTTAGCTTAATTTGAACAGCTTTTCAGAAATCCACGTACCTTATATATCTACCTACCTACTATATAGATGCCTATTCTGTCAGGTTTTCAATCCCTTTTACAAGCTGCTTCTCACGCCTTCGCAAGTCTAAACGTAATATCCCTTTTACCGCAGCTTAATGGAAGCGACTCGACAATGAGCCAACTTCTGATTAACAGCATCTCTTTAATATCCAGACTATGTGGGTGTCTCGTATCTCTTTCGACGACAAAGATCTCTTTATTATCCTATGTATTCTACATAGCGAGCATCATTCAGACTTTTGGATACACAGCTTCATTTCTATACTGCGTTGTGTCTGGAAAATCATTTGTAGCAATATTTTCAACTAAGGTAACCTGCAGACAATATATTGTACCTTTTACATTACTTAATCAAAACTAAACCCAAACACATACACAACAAGTGAGGTTTCTTGAATTTCCATCATCTATGTATTTACACTTTTTCCAGCATCTTATCGTATTCGCCACTCTTGGCATAGAGGGTGATCTCATAATAGTAGTCAAGAATTTAACTAAAGTGTTTCATCAGCTGGTGATGATTATCGAATTTTGGAGGAACAGGAACTTCATGGAAAAAATCATGGCAGAAGCGAAAGTAATTTTGAAAATTCATCAACGGCACGGGCGGTCAGTTTTAACTTTGAAAGATTGCTACTGTACATTCATTTATCCGGTACTACTGATTGTGAGATTGACTTGGATAATTTCGAACGATTACTTGAAGCATATCGACTTAGGCACAACTACATTATTCGATATTTTCTACCTTTGGTCACAAGTGACAATCATTTGCATAGAGGTAAGTGAGAAGATAACGTTATTATGTCCGTTCATTTTTTAGTTTCATTTTTCATTTTACTAAGGTGATTCATTTTCAATTTACAACTTTTCAAAGCGATAAATAGATGGGTATACCTATCGTAGAGATTGGATTACTATATTCGGCCACTGGTTTAACCCTCTTTTTCTGTAATAATTCGAATGCAACGTCAAGTTTTTGTTCGACAACGAACAATGGGCTAGCAGAGCGAATCGAACTGGAAATGCGAACTTCCTAGGTCGATTATTTATCGAATCGTTGCGAATTTATTGAAACCTGGGGCTCCACGTTATACGAACATTATTGCTGGCCCGACGATATTTTATTCGCAAATCTTTCGGTCGACATGCAGTTAAAGGCCAATCAAGTCTGGCAATGTGTTAGCAGAGTAAAGAATCATTGTCACTCCCCCTCCCCCTCCTCCCCCTATGCCATCCAGTGGTAGAAATTTTCATTGCTATTTCGTCAGACCTTTGCGAATAAATTACACGCCAATTTCGATTACAATTTTATTGCTGTTTCGCGAATTTTCGGTTGAACGGTATTCAGATAGAAGTTCAAAGTTCTTGATGAAAAATTCCCCAGATTAAATGTAAACAATTCTTAGCCTGCAGGTTCGGTGATAAGAGTGCGAAGTAGGTACGCGTTGTCCATACGGCTTTCTTCTATCCTTTTAATTAGTTGAAAATTATTGACACAACCAGAGGGATTCTTCGCGTATTTTTCCACATTTCTTTGTTACAAGCTTCACAGATGGTTAGCTAATAGGTATTCCCATAAATGTATGCAATAATTATTACCGATAAATAAATCCAAGTTGGAAAATTGGAATTCCCCTTGTGAATTTGTTAGAAAATGTATATAGGATAAGGCTTGAATGTTGAGATTGATCATTGAGTTCTGTAGAAACAAAGTTGAATCGCAAATCTAAATGAGGTCGAAGAGCGAGGGAGAGAGAGAGACTTAAGTTTAGAGTCAATTTGTAGCTCCTGTGAAATGAAAATGGTGAGAAGAACGAAAGGGGTCGTCGGTGAACAAAGGATTAAAGAAGGTGATAACGACTTGGGTTCGTTTGGCATTGTTCTAGGGACAGTTTGCGGTTCTGGCATCAATCGTGGAAACGGCACTGATAGATATTAATCAGCGGATCGAGGAGTTTGCCGTAGAAGTCGGGGATCACTATCTGGCCGATTGTCACCTCGGCGAGAATTACCTGCACCCCTTTTTCCAATATCAAGAGATTATACCGTCTCTCCCGATCAATATCCGGTCGAGTTTAATTAATTTTCAGTTAAACAAGAGGAGCCCCAATCAGGGTACAAGTCGGGCAGCCTACGAGCAATATTCAGATTCAATGGGAGGATTAAATTGCCAACTGTTGCCCCCTCGAGAAGAAATTAGGAATCGTCGAGACGCGGGAGTCTTCGATCCTTTCCTTGACTCCCCCAGAGACCCAGGAGTCTCGGGAGTCTCAGGAGTCGCGGGAGTCTCAGGAGCCTTCAAAGCCATCGAAGAAGAGAAACAGCCAGCACGAAATCAATTTGCTACAGAGTCGAAGCCGGCCCCTCTCCACCTTTTTAACCTCCTACGCCTCCACCGCCGCCTTCGTATTTCCGGTAAAATATCGCCCCCAAAGGTTTGTAATACTCGCTAAACGTTGCCAACATTTCTTCTTCGTCCACCTTAGACTGTCGGGGCAGGATACTTTTTCTTTTAAATTAAGCCCCGCCGTGTTTATATCCCTCTTCCCGTTTAACTTCCCCTACCCCATTCCCTTATTCGTGAGGTAGACACGTCTTTCTACTTGTTGATTTACGGAATTGTCCGCCCTTTGGAGTTATATACAGGAAACACTCGCCTCTTCTTTCGAGTATGTGTGTGTTTTTTTATTTTTTTATTTCTCTCATTTCGATTTTTTATTTCACCTAAAAGTTTTGCCGTTTGATGGATGTTCGTATTTACAAAAAAAAAAACAAAAATGAATAAAAAATCTTTTCACCTTTGCAAAGTTACGTGATATGAAATCCACCCCTATCACGGTTGGCTCAAAGGACAAGGCCGGGAAAAGGTGCGAAATGAGAGAGTTAACGAAACAGCACTCGAGGGTGGCTCGTCTTGCAGCTGACCTGAGCACAAGCTTCAAGACCAGACTGACTAGCAACGAAATATATTTCAAAGTGAACTCTCCCCTAAATTTGTATATGCTCGTATGTGATATGAAGCAAATTTTGACATCTAATCAACGCAGCTTCAGAATTGTTTGGAATATACTCTCGACGACCGCCTTCCAATTGATTCGGTTTTTGAACGTATGCCAGATAGGGCAAGCCGTGATACTCGAGGTAAGAGTTTAGAGAACAAATATATCACCGTTTATAGTTGAACATTTTTTTCCCCATTTTTTATGAAAGAAAATGAAAAGTCCTTTGACAGATTTTCCTGACGTAAATCTCGGGATTATTTGTTCACCGGAATTTCTGTACAAAGCTTTTCGACTGAGGGTTATAAATTATATTATCAACATTAGATTTAATTTCAATTTCGTATTCCATAAAATATATGTATAGGTATACACTTGAAAATTTCTCATTTTTATTACAAGAGAAATGTGTTTAAAAACTTTTCCACTCACCCGCGACGTTTCAATTCCGTCAAAACGAAAACGCGACGGATGCAGGTTTTTATCATTTCGGGATTGTAAGAGTCAAAGAAAACCTTAAAGGATTGCAATGACAGCATCGTGGCGTGGAAGTAAATTGCATACAAGCTTCAATGTGCTTTTCCCGATATTTTGACGACGGGTTGGTAGTAGATCAGTGCTTTTCTAAGCATTGTGTGACCTACATTATCCTCTATAAGTTATCCTGCTTGTCGATACCCAGCAGTGTAGTACCAGGCTGCATGTAGCCTCTATCAATTTCCATTGCGGTTATATGCTGTTATTTACGAAAGGGAAAGATTTTGAGCCGCTCTGAAGGGAGGAAATAAAAGTGCGATAATCTATTGCTGTCAGGTAAGATAAGCTTCGGCGGGATGTGATGTGAAAATCTGGAAGTGATAACGACGATAACCGATGCGATGTGAAAAAGAATTTGAGAAGGAACTGTGGGTGTAGGTGTAGGTGCCAGAATGTCCTTCGGGACTTTACCCATTTCTAAGGAATTTTAATAAGTCTTTGAGAACTAACTTTTGTAATAACGACCCGCATGGGAACCAGACAAAGAGTTTGGTAGACTTTTCTTATTTTTTTACCACTTCCATCGACCGCTCATGGATTATCGATCTTTTTCAGAGTGAAAAAATTCGGAACAATCTTTTGGCGCTATCTCGAGGACGTTACTTTCAAAAATTGGTTCAGGAAGTAAGTTTCCATTCCGTTGGATTAAAAAATTGGAAAAACCGTACGGATTTTTACTGGAAAACCTGAATTAATACGCCGAGACATAATTAAATTTTCGCTTGCGAAAAAAAAAAAAAAAGAAGAAAAGTAAAAGAAGGAAATTCCTCCCTCGGAGTAACCCTAATTAATTAAATTCACAATATCATCCCTCAAAACTGACAAAGTCTAATTATTTTTATTCCCAAACTGACAGGTCGAGTTGTTTTTAACTCAGGTGGAACTTTCACCAATCGAGTTCAAAGCTGGCTTCAACACTCGCATCGATATGGCATGGTTCTTTTCGGTAAAGTGATCATTTCTCCTAAAGCAAATTTACTCACAGATCTCGTTAAAATTTGTTCACACCAAATTGTGAAATTTAACAAGACCAGGCATACAATTATACGCATACGTGACTACAGTCATATGTAGGTACCTATATATGTATAATATCGCTCGCTCACCGCGTTGCTGTTTAATTAAACAAATGTAATGTATATACATATAATTATATATGTACTACATAACTTTTTTTCTACGTGTAATGGGATAGTTCTGTTCGGTGAGTATATTCCTGGGTACTTAATTCTCAAAGCGTTTCTGATATTCATAAAGGTGGCAGGTTTTTAACGAGATCTCCTGAACGTTGCTTTCAAATTCAGTGCTTTCAAAGACTCTGATAAGCTGCAAAAGCGTCGATTAAACTGACTTTGAAAAGGCCAGTAACATATTAGTCTATAAAATATATACACGCTTGATGTTATAATAGAAAATCACTTAATGATGTTTTATTCTTGTTCCCAGAGCGTCATCTCCGTGGCAACGTCCTTAATAATCATCACACAGTTCTCTGCGCCAAATTCAATACCTGACCATCGCAATGGGACAGTGGTCAGTGAATGAGAAGGGGAAAGTGGGTTGTGAAAATTCTAGTGGTACTTAGTGCCGATCGTTTAAACATACGGTTTTGATCCCACTGAGGGTTCCCGGGTCAAAGTTAAATGTAAATCGTGTTCAAGAAATCCCTCAGTTTATCGTGCGTGAGCATTTGATTAGTCATAACGTGGATTTTCGTCTCGTTCAATTTCCATTTGGTTATACAAACCTAACAATAACTCGGTCTTCGTATATTCGTTCGAATTTTAAACAAAGCGAATCCGCCTAGTCCCCTCGAACAATGATGACACAAAATATTGTTTCATTTCTGCTTCACATCCATTGTGTAGTATAATACCAACCAATTTCCGTTCATTATTTTCGACCAAAATTTCAGTGATAACTGATCAAAGGGAAAAGAGCCGGTAAACGTTAATGAAAATTTCACTTAACGAAGATACCAAGGCTACAGCTTGTTACTAGTCATAAATACACACAGTATAGTGAGTAGTCAATGCCATATTTTCTCTGGTTTTTATGTCTTGCTACAAACCAAATCAACCAGAAAGTTCAGAATCAATTCTGCACCCTCGAATTGTAATGTGTACTAATAACTATAATAAAACACGAATGAACCTCGTTTTACCACTAACTGTTGGATCTGATATGATGATTGTGCAGCGGTGGTTAAGGATAACACCACATCATCTGCACCGGTAACTATGTATATGCAAAAGGGTAGGTATATGGCCTTACAGCGTGGCTTCTTGCTCTCTGGATGGAATTGGAGGTTTACTTTAGCAAAGCTGTGCAAGGGTTGGGGCTAGGTAAACTTCAGGTTGGGTTAGGTTAAGATCAGGATGCGACGACGGTGTTCCGGTACCAAGGTGGGCAGGGATGCTGTGCGGGGAAGGTAGGTATATTAATGAGACTTGCTCAGCGGTAATTATATATAATTGCTTAAAGTGGATGGCGAAGGATGCAGAGAGGTAGGTACGCGAACGCAGAACTAACATGAGTAAACGGTGGCATAGGACTTATGGAAAACTGGAAGGATATGACGACGTCGACGAGAAAAAGGATAGAGAGGAAAAGACGGAGAGAAGCGAGAGATACTCCTGCATGCATATAGATACTACCCTTTACGTCGATGTCGAGCTCTCATCATGGCCATTGCGAATGCGTAAAAATTAGAAACGTATAAATTATTTAGTTCTTAGTGGAATGTCGGAAAGTAATTCCATTTATTGGATCCACGTTTTTATGAAATTAATCATATCTTATAACCGACATTCTCTGAGGGTAGGGCGTGTAAAAACAAAGGAATAGGGTCGTTCGAAAGTCATTTAGCGCGGGGTTTAAATAGCTTCGGTGTATAAAAAATTCTGATTGAAATGAAAGAAGTGGTAGTTTTAATATCGTAATGGAAACCGTGCTGTGGAGGTCTGGCAACGAGTTGGTATAAGCGATTTCAAGTCATTATTGAAAATAGCAGTGCGCTGCACCAGCAGTGGTATCGGCTGATTGCACCAGATACGTGGCGGTAAAGCTTCGCGTCGATATTATACCTTGAATTAATTTCCATTATGCAACTTATCGAAGTCATACGAGTCGAGATTCCGCAGTCACATATAAACATTCGATGAGGTAGTAGTACCTGCATGAGTCGATGACCGGAATCGGGGGGAAACAAAATTAAGGAAATTAATTACCAAATGCACGTTGACCTGAATCCAATAGAATTCTCGATTTTTCACCGGATAGGAATATCGCGATTCCTCATTTTACAGCCAACAACCTATATCCACACAACGCTACGGATCAACCTGTACGGAGCGGAACCCATCTTGTCATCTTCACTGCACACAGCCATTTCCCGAACAGATTCTTCCTCTTCCTCTCTCCGTCGACATCGTTCTATTCTGAGTGACTGGCGATGACAATTGTATCGTAGTCGGTACCTATACTGGCACTCCAATCACTATTTCGCATGCAATAGGACTTCCTTCGTGGAAATCAGAGCAACAGCAGCAATCATCGAAAAAGGGCTGTGATTTTTAACATCGACGTTTCAAAGTACTAATCCATCTTTCTGTACCTAATCGCTGGCGGTATTGCACCGATGAAATTGCTCAAGATATCAATCAGAATGAAGAAACTCGTAACATTGCTCAGTCAATATCGTTATCAACAAATCCCCTGCTGCTTAGTCGGATGTAACTTTGCAATTTGCGATTATCGACTAGTTTTTTTTAATCTATTGGGAATGTAATTCACGCAGCACTGAACCTACCGGAATTATTAGTAATTTGAGTACTAAATTTTCTTGCTGATTCATTGGCCGACTGTAGGTAGTACTACCTGAGCGAGAGATTTTTGTTGAAAATTCATCACGGGTCTGTGGGAATTGTGAATAAAAAATAAGTTCAACAAATTATCAGGTTTCGAGGAAACTAGTATACAAGCGTTAGTCTGTACACGATTATATTGTAGTACTGCACGTACAGAACTGATTCGAATCGAAAAGCTCGAGTGAGTTTCTGAAGAGAAACATAAAGCATTGAAATGTAGGTAACTGTGAAGAGCTCGTGCAGTTCACTCTTTCTGTGCAAGAACATCCTTTGCCGTTGAAATCGGCGAACCGGAAGTGGCCGCTTTCGAACTATCGAACGGTTACAGAACTATAGACCATGCAGGGAAATGAAATGCGTTTACTCAAAGGTTTGAAAATAATCCATCCCGCGAACCGATTATTAATAATAATTCTATTAAACATCCATCATAGGAAAATAGAAAGCAAAAGAATTTTATTGAAAATTAAATTCTCGTTGAACGGGAGCGAAAATGGAGGGAATACATTTTCATTATATTTCTTATTAGATTCATGTTCAATACCTACAGATGTTTTGCTTGAATTCTCGGAAAAGGAGAAGGAGAAATAACTTTTTTTTATCGTCACACTGTTTTACGGCGAAGGCACAAGTTGCAGCGAAATAAAAACTACTGCATTTCTCTGTATCCTGAGGATTTTTACGTCACGTGCGAAACGAGAGAGTCCATATATATTGATATACGGGAAAAAGAATTCTTCGAAAGTTAAAGATCGTCCGAAGCTTACACATTTGAATTTACTTCATACTACGCATCTGGATATATCATATTTAACATATATTCGCTAACATTTTTCAAAGTGGTCGTATTAAAGTCCTACCGTCTTATTGCGACCGCCATTTGACAAGCGGTTCTTCAACGATTCGATAACCTTATAGGATATCGATATTTTCCAGACCGTTCGCAAACTCAGCAGTGAGAAGTTGTATTTTAGTATAGAAAAAAGAAAGAAAAAAAAAAACCTTCGCGCCACATAAATCACGTTGCCTTTTTTCCACTAACGAGCGATTGTGTGTTAACCTTACGACAGCCGTTCTGATTCGGGCAAGGCGGGACAGTTTTCATCATTATTTTTCATATTTTTAAATATATATATATTTTTTTCTTATTTTCATTTTCTGTGAGGCTTTTTCTGCACGCGAAAAATGAGGAAATCAAATATTCCCATACAATTATGGCTCGGATACAGATCACCGAGTCCGTGTCTGCCTCTCAACTTCCTTCGGGTCTGCATAATGAAAATCATAAATAAGTAAATTTTTCGGAAAATCAAAATTTCTTTCAAGAAAATGCCAATTTTTACCTTTGCAGTATAGGTACCTATCCTTAATACTTAATAACGAGATATTGCGTCTTGAAGTACACAAGCGAGCGGAATATGGAGCGAAATTTGGCCTCCACGGGCTGCTGCTGTACTTCAAGACGCCGGACGCAATATGTTGTTATTGAGTAATCGAAATGAAACTTTAGCAACTACCGTATGATTGGATTTGAGTTTCCCTGTAAGCTCATAGTGATGATATAAGGGTATCGAGTGTGTTACTCAAAAGCCATCAAGCTTGTGCGCAGTAAATAAAATATCGGACAGATTTGAGTTTAGATATTAGAAAGAGAGTTCCAACTTATCAATATAAAATATTATCATCATTAAATTGTTTTAATTTGAAAATTGATAGGAAATTTAAAACGGGGCCACTCTGCAGCCCCATCCACGTATACCACTGCGGAAAATGTGGGAAATTTGTTTTCACGCATATCTAGGGAACAGGAAAAATAGCGGAAGAATAAATTGAACAAAAGCCGCCTGTTCGCAGAAGAATAATCAGCTGAGAGAGTGAAGAAAACCAGGAGATACTGAATACCGAGTAGAAAGAGTGTAAGGGGTGAAAAACAAAAATAAATTATGTCTAACGTAAGATTTGAGTCGCGGAAAAGGGAAAGAAATAGCGGAAAATCACGCTTCTCTTTTTTGCAAGCGATATGGTCGATGGTATGTATTTTTTATTCACGCAATTCCGCAACAATGATTCTTGCCAAATCCCTTACACCCAGGATCTATCATTAATTAGGTAGATAGCCGCTACCTTCCCGTATATATTTGCAAATATTGTCTACTACGCAGAGTTACCTATGCAAATATGAATAATATCCCCGCGGTCTTTGTGTATATTGTATTATCGTGTACATTGCGTGATACGAACCGAGCGACTGTCAGATCCCGAATAATTATCATCAGCCTGGCAATGATGAGAGTGAGGTATGTACAGATGTTGATAATGATTGTATAAATATGTTCGATATCGAGTTGCTCGTCGCGTGTAATTATTAGTGGGGATATTATTGAAACGCGATAATATACGCGAAGCGTCACTCTGTACCTACCCTCAAAATCATTTCTACTCCCTGATGATGATCAGAGGAATCTCTATTACACGCGAATAATTTAAGCCAGGAATACGCGATGTATGGGAAACGAATTTACAAGTATAATTATGATGCTCCGCTCTGTGACCACCGTGGGATCGTAAATTATTAATTATCATCGATATGACCGGCAAACTCCTAATTGGAAATCCGAAAGGCAAAATAGTGGAATAAAAAAATAAAAAACGATTCGCGAATTCACCCAATGACAGGTTGAAATCGATTTTACATCGAGGCCTGAAAATCACATGGCTAACTAATGTGGATTAAGAGCCGAAGTTTTGATATAAATTCTTAATTCATTATTTTTTGTATTATTTGTTGACCGTTCATCAGTAAGAATTGTAAATGTACATAGACACACCTTGGCTGTAGTGGGACACGTTATAAATAATTGGGTAACTGACAGAGGGATAAATGAAGCAGCTGGTGGTTTAGCCACTGCTGCAGACTTGCGAAGTAGACTCGGGCCGTTAAGAGTCGGACAATTGGTTTGGCGAGTAACGTAGTACTGGCGAAAGCACCCCGCAGTTTGTCGACGACGTATACATAGCGATGGTATTAAATCAGAAAAAGAAATTTACCACAGTAACTGGTGTCGTGCATCAAGTAGATTCTTCCTCCCTCAAACCATACGAGGAGAAACGAATTGAACAAGATGGTTTCAAAAAATGGAATAAATTCGACAGAAAAAAAAGACAGAAAGAAAATTGAAGAAATTCACGACGTCGTCATTCCAAGTAAAGGATTTAATTTTGGTTTTTTTTTTTTTTTTAGCTTTTCCATTGGTTTTTTTATGAATGTTATGGGGCGTTAAACGCTATTTTGGCTGGAGATAGAAAACGCGTAGTACGTCTACTATTCGTAAGACATCAGTGGCAATAAAACGGTTTTGTATTCGATGGGCGTGCAGTGGATTGTCCTTAGTATATTTATGTGATAAAACAAAATGGCTTGTTGGGGGAGGATAAATTATTGTAACCACTTTGAGCTGGGAGGAATGAGACGCTTGAGATCCTCGCAGAATCCAACGCTACCATTTACGTTTCGAGTTCCTAAACCTCTGCAGAGTATTCCAGAGCTTTTGCTGGTCGATAACACGGTCACTCTGTCAAAGCTTATCCGAATGCAACCAATGTTTGTATTATATATTATACATACCTTTTCCCTATACATATACACCTGCAGCGAGGTCATAAATTATAACATGCACGAATCACGGTGTTCCCGGAAATCTTCATGGTATATTCAGCACAGGATTATCGATGGATCTGTCTTTCGTCATTCGTATTGTAATTCCGTGCAATCAGTTTCATCCACAAAAAGTAGTTCCAAGTATGTTTTTTTTAAATTTTTTTTCAATCGATTGCATCTCTCGAGCTATGCATCAATAAAATTCAAACTATACTCAATGTTGTTACATTTGCGGTTCTTGTTCTTGCGGTTCGATGAGGAATTGTACTGACCGAACAAATTTCATTAAAATCACGCGAAATTTTTAATTCTCAATTTTATCACGAGTATGAGAAAACCTCTTGGTGCAAATATGGGCTTTGGGTAAAAAGAGGTGAATATTGCGTCGGTTCCCTCGCGGTATAGAAACGAAAGGAAAAATAAATGGCGTATAAAAAGCCGGGCAGCTTTTTGAACGAGCAGAATTTTTCAACCTCCAGAATTTCTTATTCCCGTTTTCGCTAAGGCCATCAGAGAACATGGTCGTGTTACGAGAGCGCTCGGTTGTATGAATTATGAGTTTACAGAACAGTAAGCTCCCAGATGTGCTTAAACTTGACAAGGTATACCCTGTGGTAACGCGCTCTGCAGCCTGTGGCTTGCCTTTGGTAAGCTACCAGCGTGCAGAAGGGCGTCACGACGCGTCGCAATGCCTTCCCTTGCCTTGCCTTGCCTTGCCCTGGTTCATAAATGAAGGTGCAATGTACGGTCTCGTAAAGGGCACCGTCATGTTTGACGTCGTTAGAGACACACTGTTCAATAATTGAACGAGGAAGGCTGTGCAACTAGGTGTGTGTGTGTTGAAAATGCACTAAAGCACAAATTTTCTTTGCTTTACTTTGGGAAAGGCGAGTTAATATATCCCAAGATATTTTAGCGAGCTGACATTACATGATGAAGGAAATCTCGTCGTACATTTCGTACGCTGTATGATGTCACAAGCCGCGTGCCGTTTTTGAGACGTTGAAATTCTGTCTCCGAGGATTTTTTATCGGAACTAATACAACAAGCGTACCATATATAGGAGGCATTTCAAGTTTTCAGTTAACTCTCTCGTGATATGCCATGCCATGTTGATATTAATAACCGTCGTCTTGGAATTCTACAAATTTCTTGTTCTAAGGGAAGATGATCAAGTCCTCGGCGGGTAGCACGCAGCGAGAGGCTGGTTGATCGTATATAATATTCTACGTAGCAAAGGGAGTTTCGAGGTAAAATTTTACCCCTAAGTTATCCCAGTCTTAAAACTTTTCGTATATACCGACTACTATATGCCCGAGAGAATCTTTTGTTGATGAAAATTCGTCGGAATGAATTTATTCCCCATTGTTGGAATGAAATTTTCAAATATATTGTTTGTCGTTACGTTGCGATAGGTGGGAACATGAATTTGGGTAAATAAAATATTAAACTGATTAAAGCCACTGCATCTCGCTTTGTATGCACTATATCAGTACCTAGCGTCCTGTTCGCTCGAGTTATTGATTTCTCGCTCGGTATAGTAATATGTTCGATAAAGAAGAGAAAAAAACGAAGAAAAAATTAAATAAATTTAGGGGTGAAAGAAAAAAAGTGATTCAATCAACGCTTTAAAACACCAGCCGATGATCGAAGAGACAGAATTTACAGTAGCCAATTTCCATACGCTCAACTTCCTGATTTTATTATTTTTTATAATCAAGCAATATTAACCTTACGAAAAATATATCTGCGCGGAAATAAATGTCTATATAGAGGTGTAAATGCGAACGAGTTCACAAGTGGATTCGACAATTTAAACCAATAAAAGGTAAAAAAAGAACAAAAAAAAAAAAAAAGTTCGAAAAAAAACGAAATGACACAAAAAAAAAGAATCGAATGACATTTCGACACCCTTCACTGACAATACCAGAGGTAAAACTCAACCGAGAACAACTTTATTCGTGAATTAAATGTATATGAAGTAACATGGTACCGAACGGCAGAGTCAAAATGTAAAAATTTTATTTTAACATGAGAAAAACTCCGATTTGAAAAAAAAAACAAAAAAACTGTCTATACCTAAAAGTTTTATTGCCTGTTCGATACACCTAATGAAAGCGTACGCGAAATTTTTAGCCGGCGTTATATATACGCCTGTCGTAATAATTTTTGGATAATAATTAAAATGATAAATAAATCGCGAATAAAATTTGAGGTTTTTTCGAGTTCCTGAAAGTTTGGGACCCATACACGAATGGCTAATTAAATAGTGCTCTTAAATGAGTATTTACGACGTCGTTAGAGCTGGTGAAGCTAGGGGATCGGGTTTTGTTGGCGATACGGTTAATGCGGAAGCATCTGTTTCATATTTTCACACCATTTTGACGCTAATGGTACGCCGTTCTGGCTCGATGACACGTGTCTATAAGCCCTTAAAAAAAACTTCCCAGAAATCCCATAGGGCCTTAGAGCTTGTAATTTAGGTAATATTATTTTTAGATCATTTTTTTCGAGGATCTAAGAACCTTAAATCAGCTCCCCACTCAGCGTCGTCATTTCTCAATGAAATTACAGAAAATCTTCTGTTACACATCTGTCAGTGTGCCTTTTAATGATTAATGATATTCAATCGTCGTTTTAAAATGCGCAAATTTTTCTTGTTCTTCTTCTTGTATCGCAAAATAATTTTCAATAAGACTTTAAACTGATCATTTCAAACGGAAATTATGCCTCAAATTTTGACGGTGCAGAATACGAGGGCTGTAATCAATTATCGTATAAGGGGCATGATATAGGCGTAAAGGAAGCTGGTATAAAATTAAGTAATAATTAAAAATGACAAGAAACGCATAAAGCCCGACTTTACATCAGCCTCGAAAACGATAGATCACTTTTATATATATACGCATGCGGTGGTGTGGTGTGGTGTAAATTTACCGAAGGATACGTAGATGCAACGGCCAGAAATATATTATTATATAAAGAGAGAGGAAATTAAATGCACTGGCATAGAGCCAAAGCAACCGGAGACGCGGGACACACATCCGTCCTTTTTCTCGTTCAAATTAGATTTGCGAACGCTTCCTTTACCCCATTTAAACATTTAAATTTGAGTCAACTTGAGGGACGTGCGAATTTTGCCTACGATACAAAACAACTATTCGAGCTTTTCGCAGTGAAATTTCAGTGCCCAAAATTTATGAGGGAGTTTGACAATTCCTTGACGTTCCTATTCGTCAGATAATTGTCGAGCCGTCGAACAACGAATCCTAACTTCCGGTACCGAGCGGAAAGAAGAAGAATGATTACTCCTCCCAGACTTGGTCCAATCGTCGTTTTTGTCATTTATTAATTAGTCGTACGAGAACCGGATGTAACGTTTCCTGTGGCCAAGAATGAATCATGTAAATAGAGAAATGAACCGCAACAAACGGCCTGCCCTGCGCATTGTTTTACTTTTTGATTTTACGGAGAAAAGCTCACGACTAGAAGTTGGAAAAAGGAAGGAAACAAGTCGCATTCACTCGAGTTGTCGAGTTAAATCCAATAAGAAATGAAGAAGAATAAACTGCATCGGTGTGCCCGCTTTTGCCTCAACTTCCGCCTAAGAGATGTTACGTATGCGTTAAATGCACAGATATACGCTGAGGGGCGTAAGGGAACAGAAATGAAGAGGAGAGAAGAGGAGTGGTGGTTTTCAAATGCTACAAACTCCGTATGGACCGGACGTGAGCGAAAATACCCATACGTATAGTAAAAGAGAAATAAAGCTAACAACTTTAGACAGCATCTAACTGGCAGTGGCAGTGGCAATGCCAGCACTTCGCGACTCAACTCAAAACCCGCAGATATACCAGAGGTGGACTATTAATATACTTCAACCGCGCCCACTTTGCTACTCTGACGTTTACGCTCGCACTTCATTCATGTTTTCGAAACCGACTCGTATATATAATATTATATGCACTCAGGAACGGTTTAATAATTAGAGGATGGGAAGCAAATTTTCGGAACCCTTCTAGCAGTTTTTTTAAACTGGTCATAGATTGTAGCAAAAAAAGGATAGCCATTCGTCGGATTAATGATAGCTGATTTCGAATCGTAGATAAATTTCCTGCCCAACTTTTGGCTCTTTCAATTTCACTTGATTAGAAAATATTTAAATAGAAAATGGTAGTTTTGTATGGGATACTTTTAGCGAGAAGCGAGGGCTATAGTAATGAGGTTCGAGGTTGAGTTGTATTTTTTCTTTCTCCTTTTCTTTTTCTGTTTTTTGATTTTTTTGTCGATTTTTTTTTTCTCTCTTTTTTTCCTTCTTTATCAATAGCTTATTCCGCCGGTTGAACGCTGCGGGTTTTTCAGGCATTGGGATACGGTTAGGCCCCTATAAGTATTCTAATATCGAAACCCATAGCGAAACACGCGGCATCCTATGGAGATCAACTCGGGATGGAAAAGGGATTTCAAGAATTGGACTGAGATGCGTCGAGCCGATCTGAACCAACGATTCCTCCCCACTGCCAATGCTGCATTTTAATATATGCTGAATTTCAACGTTCAGACCGAAGAAAGAAAGACTAAAAAAACAACAAAATGAAGGAGCAGATTCATTTTTTCAAAGCTTCAAGAAATATTTCATGATTTTTACGCGGCAGATTTTTTGGGCAGTCAGAATTTTCGATCTATGTATAAATCCGCCCTCAACACTCGATACACTTGTGCCAGGCCTTCAAAAGGAGAACAAACCCACTTGCCATTAGATTTCTAAAATGTTTACACGAATTCTTGAAAGTAACCATCTCGACGGGGAATTACTACCCCTATATAGAATACAAAATCTATTGTACTGGGTAAAGGAGCGCGACTCTCAGGAGGAGAAAAAGGATCCTAAAGAGCTTTGCCCCGTCTCGTTTGGTCTCTGCAGCGAGTCCCAACGATTGACACCTCTGCTCCCGAGAGAGACGTCTTTCCATTCCTTTTTTTTTTTATATTTTCTCCTTCTCTCCACCCACTCAGCCCGCAAGGGTCCTTCAAGGGCCACGTTACTCCGGACGAGGGTAGGCAAAGCCGAATCCCTTGGATATCAGCCCGCACTTACGTTCGCCATTAGCTTCAAGACGGTCCAAAGCCGAAGCCCAAAATTCGAGAAAATTGGGCAACGATATACCCAATCACTTCCTTTCTTAAAAAAAAAGAAGAGAATAGCTATCCATTTCGATCCATTTTGAATCCATCAATTTTTAGTTCAGTGCGAAAAATTGGAGGCCCATGCATAAAAGCCAAGATGACTCTTTAGGATTCCGAAATGAGCCCAAGCCTCTGTCACTCTTATGTCTTTTATTTTCTTCAACTTGTGTAAACTTATATGTTTCATACGCTCCGCAGTTAAGCAGCTGAAATAATATGGTAAGTAAATGTTGATTTTTGATTCTGTCGGCGTAATTATAGTCACAGTGACTTAGGGCATCTTGTTTCCTGGAAGCAGTCTTACGATGGCGGTATTCTAACTGGCATGGATTACTAAGATTACTTGTGACGAGGCCCGACCCGAGCCTAACGTGTCCTTCGGCTCGTTTAGCGTGCCCGGGATAATGACCAGCTAACGTTGATCAATATCCAGGATAAAGAATGCCTTCGTTTCGCCGTTATTCAGGGAAGGTATTTTCCCTTCGGTTTTATACCCTCCGAATAACGACAAGGGCAAGTTTTATACTGAGAGAAACGATTATCAGATATGTAGGTACTAGGTAAAGTGCGAAAGTACCCCACGTTGTAATTACCCCTTGAGATTAGCTCGGTGAATTATCTTTTTCGTCCTTATATCTTGATCTCCGATATGAGAGATCAGTGACGTAAATCTAAGAGTAAAGGTTAACAAAGAAGCTGCGCTGCTCTAGGTACTGCGAGATCGCGAACCGGGAGATGGGAGAGTCGATGCGATGCGAAACTCCGGGCAAAAGAGTGATCGATGAATTATGCACAATGCTGTTCCGCAAGGTGGTGGGAATCAATCAACGCCAGAGGAAATTTATTAAGTGCCTTCGTAAGCAGTACTGACGTCACATCGTATAGCCTCTTCGAAGCTAATTCAGCAGAGTCTCATCTCCGGTGTACTGAATGTTCAAGTTCCTAGATACTCCTTAAAGGAGTTCTAGTAGTACTTCTCGAATGATTTTCCTCTCTCACTAATTAGGGTCTTTTGACTATTTACTGTTTAACGGCATATTGCGGTTCTCCGCCAACCTGTAAATTGTAATTCCTCTTCTTATTATATATACCTACGGAATAGAAGGAGGAATTGGTGCAGGATGATTAAGCCTGCTCTTCTATGGTGCGAGGGAGTTTTACATCCTTTGAAGTGGCAGCTCCCTTGATCCTTTCCTTTCCTTTCCTTTCCTTTCCTTTCCTTTGCTTTGCTTTCCTCTCGTTTCCTTTCGTTTCCTTTCGTTTCCTTTCCCTTGCTTTCCTTTTCCATTTTCCCCTGTATTCGCGGACGGAAATCCAGATTCGGTACGGCACGTGATTAGGCGAGGAATGAGAATTTCTCAAAAGATAAGCCTACGAAACTGAAAGGATAAATGGAACCTTGGAAAATTTTCTACCATGTCGGTGTACTGCGGCTGCAGGGAGGAGAACGGAGGAGTTGAAGAAAGTCGTAGCTAACTTCCCCAGTTTCCACTATCTCTTGAGCAACGAGAGACTAACGGATGCTGGGCAACGAGGACTACTATCCCCCTGCACGCAGAATTTACCTACGGGGTTAAGGAATTCTAAGGGGAGGATCTTCCCGGGCAAAACCTTATTCCCCCGTTTCGGTGGCTTCCCCGTTTGTTCAGATCCTATCCAAAGCCTTTAATTAATTACAAGGAGAAGCACTCGGTGCCGTCGCCCCCCATGTGACTGATCGTGATTGGATGGTGCTTTCGCGTGAAAGTGTACAAGCCGAGTATTTCCTGTGGCACCATATTCCCTTACGAAAACCAAATATTTAACTAAATCGCATTTGAATTTATCCTTCATAATCACTTCTTTGTCTACAAACCGTGATTACGGGTTTACCAACGAAATATACAATCCCTCCATCATGGAAATTTTAGAAAAAATTTCAATCACACAGAAAACGCGAAGGAAAAAGAAAAAGAAGAAAAAAAACAATCTATTCAAATTCCATCGCATTTTGTACATTAATTTTCACCTTACCTGTATACCTACTTGCAAGAGAGACCCAAAGTATCCCCATTTTTCGTTGTTCTATATTGTGCTTCATCGACTGCCAAGGCGAAGGCAACACTCGTAGAAGGATGTCAAGACGAACGACCCCTCGTCGTCGATCAATCACAGGCACGTATGGAGGTAGGTACACGTGGAAATTTACATTTAGAAAAAGAAAAAGAAAAAGAAAAAAAAAAGAAAAAAGAAAAATCGACAAACCTCTAATACCTCGGGGTAAAAATCAATTGAATTATCCCCCAGCTTTTTGGAGTAAATAAAATCTCGTATATTTCGTGGGGTAAAGAAAAATTGTGGAATTTCAAGTAAATTGAAAATAATAATCCTCGAGTGCGTGTGTGTACCTATATTGTATATATGTACTAGTAGGTATATACCCGCGCTATATACTGACTGAACAAGAACTTCGAGGAGAGTTAAAGTCAACTTAAAGTAACGTAGGAAATTTACTTGCAAACGAAACTATGATAGTAAGCTTACAGCACTCGACGTGCATCAGTGAAGTTACAGCAAATGTACAATCCGGGCTTACGGCAAATAACATCACTTCCTCTTCTCTCGAGAATAAAGACATGAGTGTTGAAAATTTCGGAGTATAATTTATATACCAAAACGAATACCTATAGCAGTCCCAAAACTGTGAAGAAAATTGAACCTACATACTACGTAATAATTATTATAACCCATGTTCTATTCGAATAAACTCTTTTAACATATCAGCCTATAAATGTTATTCAAATATTTGCACGTATTCAGGTGGAAACGCCTTTGCCGCTTGGCTAAGCACACCCACACTCGGTTATTCTGCTATACCTATACCTATACCTATACCCCAGTGGGGTAATATCGCCGTGCTGAAAATTATTACATTCTCTTCTAGCCTGAAATATCGGTATCGTAGAAACTGTGGCTAGTCGCTTTGAAACACTGCCGTTCGATGATCAATAAAACGGTTTAGATTTAATTTATCGATGGATTTCGCGCAGGTGCGCGTATTATGTGCAATATTTATTTATTTTTTCTTCTCATTGCAGTGGGCAATATATGGCTTTGGAATTGCTAAACTTTGCATTAATGCTATCATAAAGGAGATATTCTAAACTGATAAGGGTATAATGTTTAATGCGAATTTAGATTTGATGATAAATAAAGAAGTATAAGCGCGGAAGTGGGTATGCACTATACATGTATATTTATTACATTGGTATAGGTAAGTTAAATATTAAAAATACTGTTAAAGAAGAAACACGTCGCGTCCTGTAAGAGCTGAAAAGTTTTCGAGAAAAACGGAAGTACTAAAATTAAGTCAGAAGTGACGTTATTATAAAGTTGGAATAGCGAAGTACCGCGTAGCCGTGAAATTATTACTGTAAACGCGACTGAAATATGTATATGTACCGGATATGACGTACTTCGCTCTTCCACTCTTCCACTCTTCTATACCACATAAAACCCCTTACTGCCCAAGGGAGATAACTATTTCAAACATTTATATGAAACGAGCCGATCCGAATCTACGTAACCAGCGGAATGATATGTGCATTAAAATCGCAGCTACATAGGTAGAGCTATATATTCAGGCGAAATTTTATCCGTTCAAATACCCTCAGTATGTTACAGGTATTATCAATCCTATAGGATTGATGCGTCGAATAATTTTCAATCGTATTGAATTGATCACACAGCACTTCGGTTTTGTCAAAAACACCATTTGACCGAATATAGGTTTCGCGGAATGACCAAAAAATTTGACAATTGAAATTTTATCCATCTGAGTGAGAGGTTGAGGTTGAAAGCATATGCGTATGAAATGTCGGAAAATATGAGTGAAGGAAATATGCACGAATGCGTGGGTATCAATAAAACTGATCTTTTCAATACGCAATACCAGAGTTTCCGTACACGCCTCCCTCTAAATCCCGTCGTAAAACGGTTCACCGTCTATATTCTGAAAGCACGTCAACGCCTACGTTGGACCTCGGGTGCCTGGAGCTACTGGTTGACGGATTAAGTGCTTAATGACTCCGATTGTGCGATAGACGTTGGACGGAAGGATGGTCGAGTGGCGAGAGTGGAAAGTGGAGGGTGGGGAGCGGGGAGTGGAGAGTGGAGAGTGAAAGATAAGTGGAGTAGGTATCACTTTCTGGTCCCTTTTGAATATCCTGGAAACTTTGTCAAGGATCACCGCAAGATATTACTTTGGCACTCGATATCTGGCCACGACGTCAATGGTAGCTGCGGTTTAACGGAGGCATTAGGACTTACCTTCCTCCTCGACAACTTTGGTCCATCTCATCTCAAGACGTTCTCTGGTTCTCCTATACCCCTGCAGCAGCAGCAGCATAGCTCTCGACAGAACTCGACTACGCGTTTAACGGGATGAAACAATGGTGAAATAATCGATACGTAAGGCAACAGGAGTAGGTACAGCGTCGAGGGATGGGAATCGTTAGTTCGATAGAACTTTCGTAACAATCCTTTGAGATAAAGGCTGAAGATAAAAGAGCTGGAGTCCATAATCCGTGGGACGCTTGATTGCCGCTTTATACCCCAGCCACGAATTTTTTCCTTTTTTTTGTCTCTCTGTTTTTTTCTTCATTTTTGCCATAAAAAATTGAAAATCAAGTCAAGTACCCGACGAGAAGATGAAACGCGTTATGTTCATCTGGTTTTTGTCATCTTAGATTCACGCCCCGTCTCTTACACATCGGGGGACCACATTCAACGAAATATCTACGGGAATTTTCCACCCCTAGGGTTTACTGAGAGAAATAGGAGCGAGGCGAGAGGCGAGAGGAGAGAAAGACAAGTTGGATGAAGGAGACCGCTTTCCAAGCACAATATTTATGTCACCAGCCAACGAAGACAAACTGGACGCGGCTAAGTGCGAATAATTAACGGTGCGAGACAGCATAACACTCGCCCCGGCATGCCACAGTTATCCCCCTTTCTTGTAATACATTTTCATTTTTATTTCGTTTTATACATTATTACGAGAAAACAGCTGCGACGTTGTGTAATTAGAATTTTTTTTGCCATTCGTACAATAAGGCAGGAAGTTGTGGCGACACAATGATACCTCAGAGTTTCTCTCCACGCTCACCACGCGGCGCATCCAACTCGCTTCGCTCTCGCTAGCCCCATACTAGGACTACGCTCAGCATATATACCGATCAAAAGCGACTACCAATGTCCACCACCGGACACCCTGCGCCTAGGGCACGGTGTGCTCGGCTCTCAGCCCTACTGACGAGTCCGGCCGAGTACACCCGGACGAAACGCAATACCACATCTTTCTAGAAGGTTCGATTCCTCCGAAGTATTTAAGAACAATGCAGTAGGCATAAATCTCATTCAGCAATAGGCTCGGGAGATTAATGCTAATTGCAGGTTTCGAAACTCAAGTGAAGTGACTCGCGGTCTACTGGCCACACACAGTCAGTTCGTTAAGTCAGATCGAAGGTATAGGTTGAAGAGGATTTCCCGAGTGCAGTAGAGCAGCAGAGCAGCGAACGGATTAGAACTGTTTCGACTGAAGCCTTCGAGAGAAGCGACTATCCGTCTTAAACACCGTCGTGCCAAATGCACTGGAAAACACTAAGCCACCCTCACACCGAGGCTGTCTATTTTACTCGCCCAAGAAACTTTGTAACGAAATTAGGCGGCCATTTGGACCCATCAAGCCTAATATTTGATAAAAAAAATTTCGTGTAACAATTTTCAGGGAAATGAGAGAAAAGAAAAAGAAAATGTCTAATTACTTGCGCATTGAATCGGATTCACGCAAACTCCGGACAATTTCTCGTGGGAAACATTAGCAGAGTGGGTGGTATGGAGCTGTTATTATATAAATCGGTGGTAAGAACAAAGCTGAAAGAATTAAACCGCGAAATCCCAACAATCTATACAGCGACAAAAAAATTTAACATTGTGTTCCATCTTTTAGAGTCCTTTTAGGTCTGAAGTTAAATTTGGCCGGTATCCAACATATATTGTATATTATAACTATATACATCGCGTTACTCGTTGAGCAGATTAAACTGGTCCACCGTGCGATAACGCGCCCATGACCATTATATTACGTATATCAATTTATAATGTTTTATCTACCTCTGTGATTACACGTGTGAGAATTATTCCCGCTGTAATTTACCCAAAGGGGTGTTAAGCCAGATGAAAAGAAGGTTTTTTCGCCCTACTTTAAACTATCGATACATTAACTAAATTATTTATTTAATTGAAAATTTTGGTCAATTTTTCAATAGCCAGCTGCCGGGCTTTAATCAACCTGAGGCGATATTTCGAGAATCTCTTGTACTCTTATACCTATCGGATATATATATGAGTATTAGATTCTCGCGGAGCCCATCGAATTCGAATGATTTTTTACGCTGGTTAAAAATCGACTCAATACAAGATGGAAAATAAAAGAAAAAAACAGAAAAAAAACCAGAAAGGAAGAAAAATAGAGAAAAAAAATCTACAAGCTTTAGCAATATATCACGAAACGTGTTTCGCCCACGAAATAACCTTCCGCGGCTGGTTTTCTGTAGGTGTGAAAATTAAACGCAGCCTATTTCATTTACGAGTTTCGATTTATACCCTCAGGTATAAATCGAAACTCGTAGATAATATCGTGGCTGATTAAATCCAAAATTCACGTATTTATGCTTATCTCCAGGGATGAGATAAAACGTAAGAGAAAAGCTTTATTGCTGCTGCAGGCTGTGCAAAGTGAAGTCGTATTTCAAACTTTGCATTTTTCCTCCCTCGATCGCCTACACGTATACGTATATACCTATATATACCATATATTACACGTATTAAGAACACATCGATATCATACATCCCCAAAAGTTCTGTTCCAAACAAGAAATCATAGAACTTCAAAATCAAATGACGAGGCAGACAGCTTATACTTCAATTGCTTATATAACACGAGACCTTAATTTGATATATGTAATCACGATAATTAATTACATAAGATCTACTGATGAAGGGTCTTTCTTCAATCTCTTGACCTTTAGCGTCTGTTACCTAAGTTCTACTATTTTTCTTTTTTTTTCTTTTTCCTCCTACCTGAGTATCAAATTTTGTCAGAATTACAATATCATTGATTTCATTTGTGAACGGATTTAATTGATGATCGTTAACATGAGGTCGGACTATCGCAGCAAAACGCGAACGATGAATTGACGATCCATATAGGGGAGCTGGCGATTATTCGAAGCACCTTTCGAGGTTTAATATTATCGGAATTTGATATTGAATATTATTCAAATTTGAATCAACGGTTTTACATAACTCGGAGAATTTTTTTATTTTTTTTTTTGTATGTTTTATTTTTCTAATTTATTTGCGATTCAGCTCGTGAGGCTGCTCAATTCGTTTAACCACTTTCCTGTTTTATCTTCTGGAATTAATCGATTTACTTCCGTAAAATAAACGGCGTATCGTCAATTTCCATGATTCTGCTTCTATGCCAGAATCACCGCGACCGAAACACACGTCGTTTTACCTGTGTGTTTATCTTTTGTTTCGGAGAAATGGGGCACTCGCGTATTTCGTTATAATATCAGAGTATCAGAGCCAGACGTGTGTGGGATACATAACTCGACGTTGCGGGTTCTGTAGTACTTCCTATCATATCGTACAAAACGAAACTTGGAAACTTATAACACGATACACACAGTCAGTTAGATACACTTTCCATATTCCTGCACCTCGAGATGTACTACACTTGTTGAAAATCTCGCAAAAAATTCCCAATTCCTTTACGATTAACCGAAATTTATCCACGATATCAAAATTCTTTGCATCAGATACGATACCTACTCATTGCTCAAAAATGAGAAATAAAAAATAATTCAACAAAAAATGATCAACGTCATTAACGACGTACATAGTAGGTACATACTTATATTTCTTTAACGAATCTGACGAACGCTGATGATCGAAATAATTTTTAACCCACGATCTACTCAATTTATTTGGTTTTTTGTCAGCTCGTATTAAATCGAATAAAGCAATCAGAAGGTTGAAGATTTCATTCCGTTGAGAAAGATTATCCAATCAAATGGAATAATCAAATTATTGCCATGTACAAGGTGGTTCAGAATTCGTGACGAATCTCTTGAGGGTTTAAACCTCGTCAAAATTGGGATCAAAAGTTCCTCAGCCATTTTTCCAAAAAAATCATTTTTCCCTCGTAAATTTTTTTTCTGACAAACGATTGATTCTCCCAACTATTTTTTTTTTTTCGTCATTCGTCAATTCTGAAGAATCCCAAACAATGCCAATGAGGTTTTTTCTTCAATATTAGAGAGATTTCTCGGTGAAAGTTTCTCATTCGGTCGAAGATGTTGAAAAATGTGTTACGCGGTTCCAAGGAAAAAGGTCAAATTTCGGAAAAATTGCTGAGGTACTTTCGATCAAAATTTTGACAAGGATTAATCCCTCAAGATATTCCTCACGAATTCTGAATCACCCTGTATATAAAATTCATTCGTACTTATTAGTATGGCAAACTCGTTTGTAATATACTGGATTGAAAAATGTATCAACCCCTGTCTTTTTTGTCGTATATTTTTTGCTTGATTTTATTTTAATTTTTTTCAATTTTTCTAACGATCACTCCTTCAGAGAAATAGCAATTTCTCCAAGCAAAGGTATTCGTGATTAACTACAATGAGAACGATACACAGAGAATCGTTCTTCGCATGGATAGATAAAAATAATGAAGTTTCAAACTGTACTACTGAAAACGAGTACTAGCTTCTATTATTATCAAAGAAAGTCTTTGAAACAATACCCAGAGGGACTTCGATCCATGATTAAACGGAATATGCATCAAAAGAGAGAGAGAGAGAGAGAGAAAGTGAGAGAGAGGGAGAGAAGAGAAATTGCGTGGGAGGGAATCGCCTCCAGTGCACTACTCTCCGCAAATGATAATTGATGACAAATCGATAAACGCGATTACAAGGGTGGGTTGTGTACTGCAACGTGTGGTCTGTTTATCAGACACTCTGCAGGGACGTACGAGGAGTAACCTCTGTTATTTTAATGGTCGTATACACGCACATACATACAAGTGCAACGAATAGCTTCAAGCCGAAATCTGTTTGTGTAGCAGAGTTCCACCTCAGCGTATAATATACATATATGTAGATGTGTACATATATGTGCTGCCAATACCGAGGGGTAAAAATAAGCGATAAAAATCGGGAGAACTTCCGATTCCCGGGCTTGAGGGAAATACGAAATCAATCTCACTGGCAGGCCCGTAAGATTCAAAAGCTAAGACTGCAGTCAGACGGCTGGAGCCTTAAGGGCGGGTTCTGGTCAAATCTGAAGAGGTATGTACCCCGAAAGACTGGGGAGACTTTGTCCGTGTTGATTCAACGCGGTTTTATACTATTTTCTTAGTTCTGACTTTAAAAAGTTTCAAGCTCAAACCTCATGAGTTATAACCGTTCTTTATACTATATATACCTATATATACCAGATACCTATACATATATGAAAATTTCTTGCACTCATGCCAAAGTAGGAATAAGCAGCTGTTTATACACGCTCCGTGAGGTGAAAAATCTTTTACAAATTAGCCATTTATAAGGGGGAATCCCGCAGCCACTGTAACCCTTTTTCCCCCATTAAATGATTATATCGAGCGAGTTTAAAATATTTCTTACCCTCTTCCTCGCGGAGATTTTAGCCTCTGAATTAAATCCCCCTAAATCTGAGGGACTAAAATCTAGTCCCGCGCACGACCTTTACCTACCTTTCTTTGATAAATAACTCCGGAGGGTTTTCGAATTTCCAAAAATCTAATGCCAACGTACTACTGATAATTTTTTATTTTTTCTTAATTTTTATTACAAAATGTTGACTCATTTTTGAATCTACTATAAATTTACCATTTATTATTGTATGGACGCGCGGGGATGATACTTGCAATGATTGGATGTGGATTTAAATAACAGGATAGACTTCATGCGGTCCAGCATATTACATGATGTAATTATTTTCATCGGTTTCACATTCAACTATCGTTGAATAGAACTCGATTAACCTTTTCACGGAAATATCAATAATTATTACGTGTACATTTCAAAACTTTCCAGCTATCAGCCTATATACCTTATGCTTGTTCGGTTAAACATTTCGAGGTTTTCCTTCGAGAATAGACACCTCTTTGCGTGGGTATACGTTTTAAATGAAAATAGTCATCGTGAAAAAGGAATATTCGACGGTGAGGAATTCAGATAAATAAAAAGCAGCCATACTTTGAACGTAGAGGGGTAAAAATTGGCAGGCACATCCGTATTATTGCCTGATTTGATATATATATATATATACCATATTTTGAAATCTAGTGAAATATGTGGAATTTAATTACGAAATTAGATAATAGAGAGGAAATTATGTGCCAAATACCATCGAGAGTGTTTCGTAGCTATTTTGATTCTCACGCAAATTTTCTACCCCCAATATCATCGCTCTAATTACATTTTGAAAAAGCTCAATGAGTCGTGCTAGACTAGAAAAAAAATGTACAGGTAAATACGATTCTGTCGTTTTATACGTGCTATTTTCGTGTTCAGAATTAGAGCAGATCTTCATTTCATATTAGGTATAAAGGTATAACTAGAGGCAGAAGTAACTGTGGCAGAAAGAATTGTACAGGTGGGTACACAAGTGGATGTCAAGAACAAGAGAGAGGAAGATATAGGTAGAGAGGGAGACCGAGAGGGAGGAAAGAGCACCCTACTATCACCCCTGGGGAAAGCGACGTAAATCTAATTACCCGGTAATTTTATAATTCCGGTACCTTCAGCGAGGGAGGTAAATTCTACTATCCGTTGGAGGCGGCAGACGAGCGAGATTAAGGGTAAATGGTATAAAGAACGAGGGAGTAAAGCTCGTAAGTAAGACCGAGAGAAAATCGTCGCTGAGCATTTTAATATTACAGGTATGTACGTCGCTTTGGAAAGTTTCGTTCGCTTTCAATGATCCGACCCTGCAGATGCGTTCAATTTTTATCTCAGTTCATCCTTTCCTATTATTTCGCTCCATCAGGTCAGATATATCTTGGCTCTTACCCGGGAACCATTTTTTAAATTTTTCATATTTTCGAAATTCCGATTTTTATGTGATATTATTTTAGCCTCTGACATATTTGTGCCAAAAAATCTTTCAAATTTTTTTTCTTTTTCTTGCCATATGGGCATTAATGTGGCATATGGGCTACCCATGAAGAATGTTACCCAGGTAAATCTCTGTAAACTATAAATATGTAAGAATCGAAATTTTCGGATACAACGGCGTCGCATTAATCTTGACGAATACCAAATGATTTATGCGTACGGGTATAGGAAACAAAAAGAAACATGAATAAAAAAACGAGCGAGAGAGAGGGGGAGAGAGGGGAGAAAAAAAAGGAATTGTAAAAACCGAACAAATTCCCTGGAAACATGGTCGTTTGTCATATTTATTTCAGCGATTTTACGTATACACTAATACCACACGCCTCTATATGCATACATGTATAGCTATATGTACAGATGTATGAATGGGGATGAAGAGAATTTAGGAAAACGACGTAGAGTTCGTAACCGTTAAGCGTACGTGGGGGTGGAGGTTTGTTTACAAAAGTCCTTCAATCACAGTGAGGGTGTATTGACCATCAATCGACTGTGTTTGACCGGACTTCGGATGGAAAGCCAGCTTCTGGGAGTGACGCACACGGGGGGCTTGGTCCCAGTCCCGAGAAGTCTTGTTCGGCAGGAAAAGCCGATCAATTCATTTGCGTGTTTGCAAAACGCTTAGGTTAGGTAAACACCGAGTTTAAGCATGTGTGCGTGTGCTTGTCCCTCCCTGAAAGGACCAATTTCAAATTCTGTCCACGTTTTTCGATGCTCGCTACTCTATGCTGTCCCACAGATACGAATTATATACCATTCGTATGAGATTCAACAATTTATATATTCCGAAATTACCCTACCGTGAAAAGATCGATGCTGCTGTTTTCCCCTCATTTAACGATTCACATGATAATTTCGAATCCGCTATACCTACGTTGCTGGATACTTAAAAACACAGCTTAGAATGTGATTATACCAGAAAATTTAGCTGAATAAATAAAGAAACACATTTCTTCAATCTGCAATTAAAATCATCCCTTAATAATAAATGTTCAACCATTAAGACGAACTTTTGCCTATACATGCAGCCAAAATATTCATGGCAAAAACATTAGTGATGTACATTACTGAATTGAACGTACATCTACTTGGAGTAAAAACACTAAATAATGGGCTGAATTGTAATTGAAATCTCCACAGATTTTTTGGGACGTTGAATACGTCTGAAAAAAGAAATTTGTAATCCTGGTGAAAAATGATGATCAATATAGGGCTCAATGTATGTACAAGAAAAAGAACAGAACATTTCTATTGGGTCTATGTCACACACCGATAGCGGAAATATATGTTGAAATTGGTTTATTCAAGCAAGCCTCATAGTCGCAACACGACAGACGAAGAAAGACACCCCGTTATTTTCAGGATTCCTCTAAGCCCCCAGTCAACAATTGGAACCTTTGATAAATCGTTGGGACAAAGTTTTTCTCGCGACAAGCTCGAGTGCTTGCGACCCTGGGCAGGCAGAGAGCTCAGATTCAAAGTGTTTGTTTTATTCAACATCAATCAACCAGGGTCCCGGCTCCAGCTCCAGCTTCAGCTCGAGCTCCAGCTTCAGCTCCGGCTCCGGCTCCGGCCTCAGGCCTCAGGCCAGGGAGAAGAGTTTCCGCGCCATTCGGCCAACCCTTACTGTCTTTATGGTGTAATCAGCAGGGATGGTTGCCACCCTTAATACAGCTAGTATGGTAGTAACAGTGGAGTGGAGTGTGACGTAGCTGATGCGACAGTGTCATGTGAATTAAACGAGACGCGTCGATCTCCCATTGAAATAGCTTCCTCTTCGCTTGCGACAATGCGAGTTAAATACAAAACGGTACCTACCAGACAAATGGCTCTATGAAATGATAAAGTCTCTCAAGGTACGACTCACGTTTTCCTTGTACATACAAATGAAATAAAGGGAAGTGAGTCCTACGACGTCATGCTATCTCGTAAACCTTCCTCGGGGTAAAAGGGGTGAAGAGTAAAGAGAGAAGAGATGTAAAAATCGTTTTTCGTACAGAGGGTCGTGCACCCCCGAGTATTTTGAAAAGAGCATATGTATGTAGCTATAACATATGTGTTTGGCTGTCGAGATGATAAAAAAATAAACAATACTTCGTCTCATGTCAGACCGATTCGGAGATTTTTTATTAGGTCCTCTGTTTATTCAAGATTTCCTGTTCAACCTGGATTGGAACAGGGTTGTTTCTATTTTTGCAATGTTATAAGAACGTGTGTAATTTCAGCCGATGAATTATTCCCGTTTATTTAAATCGAAGAATATATATTTTACAATTTTCGTTTTACTTTTTATTTTGCCAACCCATTCGGCTTCCTGAACATGTATTCTTCTTCTACGCTAACAGATGCAAAGATACGGCTTGTCTCGGTAGCCCGGAAGACCCTGGGTACTATATTGGCTCGTTGGGGTGCGTATCTCTGCCCTCGTACCTCAACAAACCCCCTCGCTGTGAATAAGAGGAGAGCGCAAGAAACACGAGGGACATAAAAATCGGTTCGTGGTTCGAGTATAAAACGAACCAAGTAGTCGTCGTAGTATATAGGTACCCACATAAAAATAATCAAGCTGTACGAATTCACCCTCCGCAACCTCTTACCAACTAATCAAAGAGCTTTGACGATGAGGAAACAAAAGAATGATTAAAAAAAATAGATAGAAAAAGGAAAGAAAAAGGAAAGAAATGGAAGATTAATACTCATCTCAGATAGTTAATTATTTTTCATTAGAGTCGAATGTTAACAAAAATTTCTGCCAATTAGATGGATGCGGCTTTCCATATCTCATCGTAGTTACATTTCTAGCTATAAGTCAGGACTTTTCTTTGAATGAAGTTGACGATATTTCAAAGTCGCAGCTAAGCGTTTGATTTTTGGGGAGCGAACTGCGTGACTGCCGATAAATCTACCTCTTTATCTATCTGAAGGACCGAAGTCCGGGAATACGGATGACTATCGATCGACATTGAACACAATATACCAAACTTAATGCGTATATTTCTTGAATCTTGTCACCCCAGAAATTTTCACCGTGGAGTTCATATATAGGGACGATATTCGTTCAAGCCTACCGAGTTTCAAACTCTATTTTCTCACAGTTTCAAACTGTTTGTTTAAACTTTGCGCGTTGTTTACCGTTATCATGTTCGCCAAGCTTATGTGAGATGTGACAAACACGTTTTCCGACTCTGCACCAGAGGAATACATCAGTCGTTCGATATAACATAAGAAAACCCTAAGCGTATAAAGAAACCGGTCAACAAGCCGGATAATAATAAGAAAAACTAGAGAAAAAAAATGTTGTCAAACTTTTACCGAACATCAATACATGCAAAATAGTTTGTCGACGTCTAAGAATTTCTATTGTACAACGTCCCGGCGTCACGGCGTCACGGCGACGTAGTTTTCTTTAACCCACTGAATCAGAGACTGCAATTTTTTTTCTTCTCTTTTTTGTTCATTCTTCGTTTTCTTAACTTAGAAAAAGAAAAACCGTCTGTTACTCGACGATGTATTCTGTTTCAAAAATTATAGCTATCAAAGAAAGTTGCGAGAGTTAGGCGCATAAGTATATAGCAGCATAAGCTTTTTTCTTTGAAATCTTGAAAGCTCCGAGCTTCATAAGTCATAACGAAACAAGAAGGGTTTCATTTTTCTTTTTTCTTTCGTCCCAATCAGAACAGTACCTAATTGATTTGATAATCATATTTATCAGCCCTTAATTCACGCAGAAGTGCAAGCTGGTAATTAGGCTATGACGTAACGTTGATGATGCCAGAAGATTTGAGAATGACATGGACAGATAGTGAAAACGAGAATCAGCGCGTCTGCTTACATAATTATCTACCAACATCCACAGGTGCGATTGTGCCAAGGAATCATTGAAGCCGAACGCGAATTTCTGTGAGAAAAAAAACTAGCCTCAGGTGTTGCTGTGCGGATACGTATGAGAAAACCGGAACTTGTAGGTTTACTACGAATGGCTAGGATACTTCGAAAAGTTTTGATTAAGAAACTTTATTCCTGGAACAAGACGGCTCTCCCCATAAACTTGACAATACAGGAAATTAAAAAGTAAAGTCTTACCGCGCTGATCTGTCGTACACAAGAGCCCCAA
This sequence comes from Tenthredo livida, assembly GCA_963992785.1. Lineage (NCBI taxonomy): Eukaryota > Metazoa > Arthropoda > Insecta > Hymenoptera > Tenthredinidae > Tenthredo > Tenthredo livida. Next base: position 13,071,594 of record OZ023073.1, read on the forward strand.
CAACCGCTCAACAAAAACCTCATTAGCAATAATTTCGTAGAGAAACCAAAAATCGATGTTCAGGGTGAAGTTCCTGTTTAGTACCTGTCCCTATCGAAAATGACGAAATGCTCTTTTTATTTTGAAAACCCAAAGAGAATATCCATTAGAAACTAGCTAGTTTAATTTTCGGGCCAAACCGCAGTAGCAACCGAACAAATTTTGGTGGACGAAAACGTCCGAAAATTGTCCAACTTTATATCCACCCTACCTAATTCGTAACGATTCAATCTCGCCATTTACAACACGAAGACGACGCGTTGTTTCGGCTTCGATAAATAGCGAACAAACTTTTGCTATTCATCCCCGAACTGCAATGAGTTCCTAGTTCCGTTGGTTGTCTAGTTTGTTTTTTATTATTTTTCCCTTTTTTTTCAACCTTCCAATAATTGTGATAACATATCTATGGGTGGACGATTCCAACGATCACCGATTGTCGGCTCGGGTGAAGCCCGTGAAAGTCCACACGTGCAGTACGTCAATCTGATTGACTAAAATCTCGTATTTATAGCGAATATCGGAACGTTGAAACATTCAACGTAACAATATCAACCCCTACGTATGCGTATGTGTATTGTGTAAACGTAGAGGATGCTATCGGTTGGATTTAACCGTTCATTCAGCTATCCGTACAGTCCTGCACGACCCAGGTTGTATTTTAGCTTTAGATAATCGGGTATATCGGGCGTTTGTTGCGTTTCCCCGCACAATGGGGAAAAGCTGCGGACTAGTTTCACCACGGCTATTCGCTGTATTTCCTGGTGCTAATAAAACTGGGTCCAAGCTTTCGGCGCGCAGTTACACCGTTCGAAAAGGACGTAAGTCGGAGGTTTTGGATCCCGAAAATGAGAGAGAATGAGAGAGAATGAGGGAAAGAGGGAAAGAGGGAGTGAGCAAACGAGGGATGAAAGTATGGTCCGGGGAAAAGGACGAGCGGTAGTAAGATGGTAGTCGAAGAAAACAAGAAAATTTTTCACGCCAAAGTTTCTACGTGTGTATACCACAATCAAGACACTTACAGCTTCGGCTCCTTCGGAACTTTAGCCCATAACTATAATCGCCTTTTCACCTAAATTGCACGCTAAGGGTAGTCCGCGGTTAGGAGTACTCCATGGTAATATACACAAAGCACAATGGGACGGGGACATTTTTAGGGGCAAGAATGATTCGGCCAAGTTAACACCACTTGGACTTGGAATGAAGGTGTAATAGGTATATAATAACGAAGCCCTTGAAAATAGGAAAGCACACCAAACTTTATTACCAACGCTGTTTCAGTTTTATTTTTAACTTCAGAGGGTTGATTTCATTTAATCTCTAGGTACAACGTGTTGGGTGCGTAATTTGTAGTTTTCACTTAGCGATATAGCTATATGTATTGTGTAGTTTAATAGAGGGCCGGAAATTTGTGGGTTAATTAATTAACTCGTTTCCCTGCCTTTGTCACTTTACTAAAGAAAAATACATTCTCGACTGCGAGAAGTTCACGTAACGTAGAAAGTTGTGCGAACATAAAAGCCCGCAGCCCTTATTATCAAAGTAGAAGCTGCCACAGCCACAGCCACAGCCACAGTCACGCGGATTGTGAATTCTTACGTAAGGTAAATCTGTATGCTCTGCTATAGATACCTGATTAAAAAATGAGGAAAAAATCAGTAGGGAATGACCGTGGATTTATTTTTACGCTTTTAGGTACTTCTGCAGCTTTTGAAGCAGCGCGTTCACTTATAGTTATGTAGGTCATAATTATCACATAGGCTCTTCAACTATCGAATAATTCTTCACGTTATTATACGCTCGTTCTCATTTTCTCTTTCTCACCTCTACGCAGAGCTTCGGTCGAGGCTCAATTGCAATTATAGAAAGTGGTGCCGGTTGAAATAATTCCGCAAGAATTTCTCTTCGTCTGTCCCTCTCTCTCTCTCTCTCTCTTTCTCTCTCTCTTTCATTCTTTACGTACTACTCTTCAATTTGCATTCGGCGGAATCTTAACGAGCCGGGAGATGTCTCCTCGCGCTCGAAGAGCCCACCGTTAGCCTTAACACCAGCCACAGGAACTTTCTCTGCCTGTGCTTTTCAAGTTGTGCTTCTCGTCGGAGAAAACGCGGCGATCTTATTAACGGAGAAGAAAGCCTCTTTCGCAATTTGTCCTGCTCCTCGGACCGAGGAATCTCCAGAGTATAGAGACACTCGTTGGTCCAGCCCTCTTCGCCGCTTTGTATCGCTTCATATACGATACAACGTAATCTCGGCAGTACATTTTTCTCAAATCTATTCGATCTGTCAAATTTCTAAGACTCTGAACACAAGAATTTCACATTTTTTTTTCTCCAAAATCACGTAGAAATTTATTAACTATATGATGAGAAAAAAAAGATTCAAGTTTGGCGAAGATATACAGTCACTATGCTGGATACTGGCAAAAATGATACCTAATGATTTGGTAGCGTAAAAGAAACTGTCTCTTTTCAAATTATATTACTTTTTCTTTTTTTTTACCCCTTCCTTGTGAAAGAAACGCGTTACAGAAGAAAAAACGAAGAAAAAAAGAAAAAGAAAACTCGCTTAGGATGTGTATTAGACGCTAATCTTCGTGCGGAGTAATATGGACCGTGCGATGGTCTGCAGAAGTGGTCATTTCATGGCGATAAAATGAATCGTGATCATTTGTCAGCAGGAGGAAAATTGAGTCTCGTTGAGCCTCCACGGACTCCTGAACACCGCGTACCGTGACCAGGTGATTCTTTCCACCCTTCCAAGTACCTACCGCAGGTTTTGAGTATAATACAACAAACCGCGGTTTGTTAACCACCAACAAAGGTTTACAACAATATAACATCTGCAGTAGCTTACATATATCTACATATATATATAACACACGTATAGTGTATCATGTATATTACAAAACCGGTGAAATTCTAACGACGACGAGTTTATACCCTTCGTCGACATCGAGATACCAGCCCCGCCCGACGAAGATTCGCAAGCTACACTCAAGTGCCCATTCACTTTCTCCGACGGAGAGAAACCGTGCGTATAATTAACCGCTTGCCAAAATTTTCGACCGTGGATAATAATGTAGGGGGAAAATTGCGTAGAGAGAAGAGAGGAGGTTGAAAAAAAAAAAGGAAAAAAAAAAAACAAAAAACCATTACAAAGAAAACACAATTTCTATGGTCGTGAGGCAACCGAGGCACTCGGAATTCCACGCAAGATTTTTACCTGAACAACCAGGAAAGAAAAGAAAAAACGAACAGAAAAAGAAATATAAGTCGAAAGACCGGAAACGAACGAATGAAGAATACAAGGATCGATGACGAAGGATATCGGGATTATATGGACGTCTACCTTGAACCAGGCACATCGTTCCATTCAATGACTGGTCCCTTTTCACGATTTTACGAGACCGCTTCTTCGCCAGACTCCAGAGGGACAGCCAATGCCCCTAAGGAAGAAAGTTTGACGTATTAGAGTTGGGTCGTCAGAAACGAGATTATTTATATGAAAGTCTTTGCTCTTTCATGTAGAATTTTTCTATCGAAATATTCTCTCGTATAAATATCGAAGAACATTTTGAAAATTATTTTATGAAAATTTTCAATAATTTAAATATATACGTGCTGTTTAGTTGAAAAAAAATTTTTTTCTAACGTACGTACCGGTGGATATCATCCACTCGTAGCTCTCTACCTAGCTGAGAGAGAAATGAAAAAAAAAAGCATAAAAAAAAAAGAAAAATGTGATGAATTTTTATCCCAGCTGGCTTTCAGGCCTCTCCAGCCACCTTGACAAAGTCAGGGGCTGGGGAACGCTTTTCAGTCGAGCCCCAAAGCAGAAAATGTTTCGTTAATGGACTCGGTCGTTTTAGCGAGCAACTCGGCATCCTAAAGCACGCCTCACGTCTATGCGTTCAACTATTCTTGATATAGACGAACTTTGGGTTCGAATAGATTCAGGGAAATGCATTTACCCCGGGATTTTCTGCTATGTATTATATATATATATGTATAAAAGTCGAGAGGATTAATACCCTAAGCTCTGATGAAAATCTGATTATAAGATAGATTTAATTTACATTAGTGCAGACGATAAAAAATACGATGAAATGTACATATATTATACCTATATTGTCTGACAGATGAATAGAATAAAGGGCTGACAAATATCGGTTCGAATAAAATGTGAACTGGATGAAATTCGATGAAACGACTCACTTGACAGCGTGTAAGAGATTCAGAAATATTTCGATCTGTCAACAAAAGAATTTTACATTTCATGGGCTTTGATATGAAAGACCAGCTGGTGAAACTCGAACGGAAAATTTTGTTCACGGATAATATTTATGTACATATATATATGTATATGTATTATATATATGTATGTATGTATATATCCGTTAGCAAAAGAACGATGAATCATGTCTTGACGTTGCATTAAAAAATGGTGAAAGAATTCATTTCCCACGTGACATCATTTCTCAGATAAAAATTTTTCATCCCGACTTAAATACGATCAACGAAATAATATTTTTAGAAAAAAATAAAAAATAAAAAAATAAAAAAATTGCAATCCGATTATTGTTCGATTATCTTCAAGGCTCAACCTCGGATTTCTCAGCATGGGGTTATAAGGGGCGAAATTCAACCCCGCATTTCACCCATCCACCCTGTTTATTTAAAGTTATGACTTATGAGGAAGGTGATCCTTTGCACGTTGCTTTCCACACCGCGTCGTGATCTAGTGCCACAAACTTATCCCCTGTCGACCTTTTCGCTGCATGAGATGGAGACGAGTTTTATCGATCCTTACGAATTTTTCACTATATCGTGTGGGCTCGGTAAAATTCAGGCGATTTTTTTTTTTTTTTTTTTTTTTTTTCAAACCCAAACCACTTTTTACTGTATTAGTCACTCACGTATACGCATATACATAAGAAAAATAACATTTTTCCAGGAAAATTTTCCTACTCAATATTATTACCTTATACTGCACTTATTCACACAACATGTTATCTACTAGATAAAATATACACCTCCATGTATCACACCCGGAATTGTAATATAACAGGTGTATTTTTATTTTCTGAAAAGAGTTGCTCATACGTGACGTACTTCCGCAGTTGGTCATGTAGCATGACTTTGATCCTTTGCCAACATCTTGGCTTGTCATGAATTATTCTCTTTTCTGTTCTCTTCATTTGGCAATTTTTTGAATTATACTTTAGCATGAAAATATATTTCGGGAAAAGCTAAGAGTAGGTACCAGCCACCTAATTACTTACTTTTTGTAAGTTGGACAAATTCAGGGTAAATACATGCACATTCGGTGTTTACTCTGGATCAGATTAGCGAGTGAAAAAGGAGTGTCGTTTATTGATAACTGAAACATTTTTATTCTTAAAGATGGAAAGACCGTTTACTCGGTATTCTTCAGTGGCGTATAACCCGTACCAAGAAAGCTCAAAAGCTCACCTTTATTTCGTCCTCGTATATCCGAGTACGTAGGAAATAGGTTGATTAAAGTGGCGATGGGACAGGAGGGGCCTCTTCCTTGCTTCGGTGAAAAATCGAGCTGGAATTCCTCGGAGAAAATGTTACGAAGAGAAATTTGTCGGTGACCAAATAAACGCAAATAGTAAACGAACCCAACCACCAATCGCCTCAAGCTCGTAAATAACTTCAAATTCGATGTACTTTGAGCTCTGAAAGCCCGGCAATGGCAACCACCCTCGCCCTATATCACACATACGTGTAGGTATAGGTACTGTATCGTGCCTATACCGATGTGAATTAATATTTTTTACACCTCGGGCCTCTATAGCTTCAAAACGATAAAAATGTCTTCTGTTCTTTATTCCGTAGCTTTTTCACGCATTTCTTTTTCATCTGAAACAGTGAATTCGTTTTCAATTTCACCCGATCTTATATGCGTTTTGAAGTACCGTTTGATGAAAGCATAAAGCACATAGTTAGCCGAAATCTCCGTCGCCGGGGGGTGGAAAAGCCAAGTTATATGTATGCCTATAGTACAGGCTTCGAATTGGTCTCACAAATTGTATTGTTTCCTCGGAACGAAATAAGGCAACATTTCGCCTTTGTTTTCGCAAAAGCTCGGCTCCTTCGGCAGATTCTCCTAAAGCCAAAGTGGAAGTGGAGCTCCTCAGGGAGCTCGAAAATATTCTTGCACGGTCAATCCGAGCGAAAAGCAGGAGGCGAATCTAATTTACTCGATGAAACGCGACACAAGCGAAACGCCATTGTCCTCTTCCCTATCGCCATCTTTTTATTTTCTCAAATAACGTAAAATAAGGAAGAGGAAAGGCTGCGGAATAGACATTATCTCGAAGATTTATCACGAATAAAAAAACAAAAAAACAAATTCATTAATACCTAAATAATATAATCGAAGTTTCGCTTCAACGAGTCAACGCAACGCGCTACCAACTAATTCCTCGAAATAGTCAAGTGAACCTGGTGCATTATAAACTGCAGCAAAGTTTTGGTCTCCTTAAACATGAGCGAACTAACAAAGTTACTTGCGTCATCACCCCGCAGGGAAAATCCAACCAAAACTCTCTCCCTTTATACTGTATCCAAGAACTGAATTCGAGTTTTCTTTGCTGTACTGTCAATCCGTTCTGTTTGACTTAGTCAAAGTTCAAAGTTTGATTAGATGCACATCCAGGTGGATGTACACACACACGTAGATATCTACACCTGTGGGCTGTATATGGTATCTGCAGGGAATTCTGTCTAAGACTATAAACGCTAGTTTAGCAATGCACCTGCAACTCTGAGAAGCTTTTCAATTAGATTTTAGCATAAATTCATTTTAATAGGCAGAGAAGGTGGAGGAAACTTCTCAAGTACACAACTTGTAGCATATGCATGCATGGTGATTGAAATTCGCTTAACGCACGACGACTGAATCAGCATAGGTCTTTGAATGAACTAAAAAATTGACCAAGCCTAAATGATGTGATGAAATAGACAAGAAAAATTAGGGAACGAAGCTTTTGCTCGAAAACCTTCAGCGTTTGTCTCTTCAAAAGTTGTAAATACAATAACGACTCGTGAGTATCATAGTAAAAATGAAAAACCCCTCTATATGGGTAATGCCATGCACGTGAATATGATGGTAATAATTTCCGGTCGTGTTGCAGTTTTACTCCAGCCATCCGAAGTACCTGGGAGGTTTTGTTTCAAGCAACATATAGTTATGCATAGGTAGGGTAGGTGCGGAACTCTTCCTCCGGTTACGGTTACCGCAACGTTGCTTGAATTTTCTGGCTCCACTTTAGAGGACTAATTCTGTCACCCCCGGCGCTGCACTTGTCCAAAGCTAGGGTACAGCGGGTAGACAAAGCACGCATGAAAAACCACTCGTCGACGACTCTACGGTGTGAACAACTACTTCTGCAGCACCGGGCTCAGAGCTACGAGCAACGCGAATATCTGGGTTATACCTAACAACGTAATTTACCAACTCCACGGGCTTCCGGGTTGCCTGTGACCGCACCAGTATTCCAGAGCTTTGCACGCGGCTTCAGGAACCACGCGAAACAACGAGAGGCGAAGGACATTCATAGAAGCTAGCGATCGTTTTAATAACTCGGGAAAACTCTCTCGCTCTCTACTATTTTTTTTTCTATTTTTTGGTTTTTTGTTTTTTTTCTAATTTAATTTTCGTTTTTTCACTTTTTTACTCGCATTCTCTCTCTCACTCGACACTTGCCAGAAACTTGAAGCGAAAGCTAATTGCGTCGTGCGCTTTGCAATTATAATCGACGCGACGCGACGCGACGCGACGTAACGTAACGTATATAACGCAACGGGACAGGGACGTGGGTGTACCCGTACCACGAGGACGAAAACGCTTGTGGATTAACTTCAGTCGAGAGAGCAGAATCTCGGATGAATTTTTGTTTTACCTTGTATTTCGGTAATATATTTTAAAACAAGGAGATTCACGAATAAAGTACCTACCTACCTACCTACCTACCTACCTTCCTACCGAAAACAGGTAGGGTGTAAAGCAGATGTAAATATGCAAGGTGAACTCACTCGAAACTTCGGGTAAAACAAAAGGAGCAATAAATCTACTCATAGCCCAACTGAATAAATCGGAAGTCGAAAATTTTCAATAAAACTTTCACTTTTCTCTTACTTACAGGCTTCATTTCTTTTTTAACTATTATTTATTCCAAATTGATTTCTCATATTCTCTTATATTACCGCGGGAAGAAAGAAAAACCTGCAGCTTTAATTAACGCTCGAAAGAAAGAAAAATCGGGGTTGATTAATTTCATAAAAATATGAATAAAAAATTAATTGGCCTGAAAGATATGAAAGAAAATTAAAGATCTTCGAATCACTGTATAACTTCGAATAAAATCAAATCATGTCTTACCATGCTAAGCTCGCAATGTACGTTTTCACATCCTTGAATGTAAATTGAAATTTAGAAATAAAGCCTCGGTGCAGTAAAATGAGAATGAATAGACTAAAAATGGTATAAAAGTGGCGGAAATGATGACTAAGCAGTATTTGATAACGCGACATGGTAGTCCTTTGTGTCTATAGAGCTTTAAAAATCGAATTTTCTAAGTTTGTTCAATGTTCAAGCGGGATGCAGAGCGACAGTAAAAATATTTTTATAGTATGGGGGGAACGCGGGTACTGCTCTGTCTCCTCTTCGAATGAAAATTTTATGGAGTAAAAGCACGCTTTAAAAGCTTTCTCAGATTTCTCTTTCTCTCTCTCTCTCTCTCTTCTCTCTCTCTCTCTCTCTCTCTCTTCTTTACCAAACTTCCGTTTGTCCCGTTGAGATAGTCAGTTAGAGCGATTCCATAACTGAAAATTTACAGGGTGATATTTTACGTAAATGTACTAAACTGATTTATACGATGATATAAGTATAATGTTAATAATTATAACGTTATAAACCAGGTGATGAATTTCATCCCAATTAATTAAGGATATTGAATATATTTCACCAGCCCTCGCAGGCGGAGAGCAATATCCAATCAACACCCTCAGGCACCAATTTTATCCTCAATGATCACACGCTAAGCAAATTGTAAAACCTTTTTAATAATTACGTAACCCTTGTTCGTCTGTTTTTCACCTTCTGACTTATTCGCATCGTATAAAATCTTGCGATTAAAGAAATGACTGGATTTCATAATGGTAGACACTAGCGCAGTGGATTTAGAGCTTTTTACGCATTTGCCATGTAGATACTATCGCTTTCTAGAGGAGATTAATCTTCCGCTTAATTCTTCTGAGTGGGGTGCGATTAATGCATGCTCCGGTTTTTGAAGAGAAAGGAAAAAGGAAAAAGGAAAGAGAAAAAAGAAACAGAAAAAGAGAGAATGCGGTATATGTGAGGAGGAAAAATTGCTATGCTCTTATATACGCTCGAAAAGCAGATAAACCGCGTAATGGAAGCTTTGTGCTTGGTGAGAAGGCTATAGAGAATTAAGTATTCCATTATTCGCTCGACTCGAGCACGCAAAACGCTAATGGTTCAACTCTCACGGTTCATGATGTTTCGAAAAATTCACCAAATATTGTCAACCCGAAATTGTAGAAACAACAGAAACTTGCGGTGCGAGCTTCGCAGTGGGTATGTACTGCACGTATTAGCATCTCATGAATATGTGGAAATTGAATATATCATTCTATCGAAGCATTGTACATACATCGTGCCCGTCCATTGATCCGTTATCAAAGCATGGCACACCGTATAAACCTGATAAATAATTTCCAGACCACTGTGGCGATTCCATAATTCCAAGCCCGGAGGAGGTGTGTTGTCTTTCTATCACATGTCAGTCAGAGAATACCCCTGAGTGTATGAAATGCTCATCGGATTTCCGTAAAAAGCTGAATGTCGCTTCGTTCGTCTGTGACTTCTCATGGTTGACTAAGAATTATTATAAATTCTCTATATCATCTTTATGGAATGAAGAAAAGTGCAGATTTTATCACTTGCAGTCAGATAATAATAATAATCTCATTCTACTCAGACATACTTAGCGGGTCCGGAAAAATAAGACCCACCGTAAACATGGACCATAAAGGATTACTTTCCGGGAGTGGAGAAAATTGGAGAGGAAAAAATGAAAGCTTGTTGAAAAACGGCGACGAAACAGGCAGGTATATAAGTAATCAGCTGTCAAGCTAAATTTTGGCTAAAATTTCCTGCATATATCTATGGGTATATGTTTTTTAGCTCATATGTGAACGCACATATATGTAGCCATATATATATAACGCACATATGTGTGCGTATGTATATTATCTAAATTCTAAGCGATGGACGTGACGTTAAAACTACCCTCGGTAATGTACACGTGTATATATGCGTACAGAGGCGTATGTACCTATATAGTACGGCTTAATTAAACCGCGCGGCTGTTTCAGGGGTTCCCGTGCAGACTAGAGCTGCTTTCGTACTCGGCTCCAACCGATTAAGCCGATTTAAGCCTCAGGGTCAGAAAGTAGTATCCCTCGTTATTTTCCAGCTACTCGTCTAAAACTAGCTTGCCGAATCAGTGCTGCGGGAGAAAATTTGAAAATTGTTGAGTATGCTCAACGTTAGCCCTTGAAAAAAAACTCCTACTTCCCCTAATCGTTCACCAGGCGTCAAAGGGTCGGTAAACAGAAGGATTTCCCAAAGGTCAACTAGGCTGCCGTCTTCTCCCAGAAGTAATATACCCATATAGAAAAACTCCTCGCGAGGCCAAACTGTCCTTTCAAGATATGGGACAACCCGGAGCAATCTTACGTTTATGCGTTCAATCCTCGAGATCTCCGAGAATGAGATTGTGCAGCTGAACTCCTACTGTACCCATATGTTATTCAATTATCAAAATTTTTTCACCATTTTCGATATAATTGGATAATTCGCGGTTGAAACTTGTTAAATAAATTCTCTATGAGGTAATTCGTTGGGATTTATGAGCTTTAATGGTTGGATATGAATTTGGTTACGTGGGTGGGATTAATTTCAGGTATATAAGTCCTCGGGTTCAAGAGGAGACTCATCGCCGTTTTACCACCCTATTCAATATCCTCATGGGGAGGGGATTCGTCAGTTGTAGCAAAATGACGGGTCTTCTATCCTCGATTCGACGAAAAAGGGTTAATCCCATTCCCTTGGATTAGAGTGATTGACAAGGAGCCTCTTTCTGGCAATCGTTCACTACACTCAACCCTATCAGCCAATGGATAAAATCGACTTTTTCCGTACGTTCGTCCTTCGTCCTCTTCAGACCTTCGCTTCGTCGATATTTTCAATGATACCTACCCATAGTGCCGAATCTCACGTACTTGGTACCCTGACTAAGAATCGAAACGATATTCGGACTGATTTAGCCTTGGTTGATGGAAAAATCAAAAAATTCTACCCATATAAGTCTCAGATTAGCGACATATCATATTATTCCCGAATTTGACTAACTTTTTTCGGGTCCCACGTTCGTCCAGGTTTGTTTTTGATTATTTTGTCGTTCCGTTTCGTAAGAGCTTCCAAAAAACCCCTTTCGGGAAAAATCAAATTTCGCCAATGAGACTCGTCAATATATTATGCACCTGGTATTTCCGTATTTTAGTCTTACGAACGATTTCTTGTAGCATTCGAATCCCCCCAAATCAAGTTCTTGAACAAAAATTATACCTCATTTATGTAATTTTAACATTTAGTAATTTTATTTTTCGCAGCAAAATTTATCAATTTTTCATTCCATTCTTTTCTCGATTATCTCTAAGCTCAGTTTTTCACGTTCACGCGGGTTCTTTTATACCCAAAGTACATAATCAATTCATAATCTCTTTTAATTCGGGGTTTGAATGTGTCGCATTAAACCGCGCAGAGAAGCAGCTCACTACGTCGTTTCACGCGGTGATCATTCAAGGTTCTCATTTTGGAAAGGGTGAATTCGACTATCTGGTGACCGTCTCGATTAATCCTTCTATCGATCGGCGCGATCTGCCTCCCCGTAAATGCACGCATTGACAGAAACGGAACAATTTATAAACTCCTATTCCATTTAACGGAACTCTAAATGTTTTTTTTTCCGTTAATGGGACAAAGCTTGAATGTATAGAGAAAGGAATCTATGTTGAATAAATAGCGTGTGAAAGAGAGCCCCGTACCGATATGGTATGTAGGGAAAAAAGAATAAGAATGAAACGTAGGTTTACCCTCATTGTCGTGAAAATGATGGAATTAAAAGAAAAACGAGACAGCAGACCGCTGGGACAAATCCCAAACGGCGAGAGGACCGAAAAGAAAATTAGATCGGTTCCAATTTAAAGGTAAAAAGTAGAGCCCCGTGTATCGACCATACACCCTCGTTTCGCCCCCGCAATTAAGAGCGACAGAGAAGCTAGGAAATCCCAAGCACATGCCGGAAGTCCCTAACTCTAGAGGAGCACTTGTAGCAAGTAGGCAACAGCGATGCGTTAAGTGGTAGTAGTCGGTCAGAGCTGGACCACTCGGGACGGTCTAGGTCGGATAATAATTCGGGCGGGTATCACAAGGGTGCGGCTTGAGTAGAGGAGTGAAGAGATGAGATGAGATGAGCGAAGAGGAGAGGCGAGGAGTGAAGATACGAGAAGGAAACCGCTCAAAACGAGAAACTAGGAAACGGAGGGACGCGGGGGAGCCACGCGAAGGCGTTGAGCGTGTTGAACAAGGGATGATGAAGCTGAGGTGCTTTTGCGGCGGAGCAGAGGTGACTTATGGTTTTACGCTGAGATGGAGACGGTTTTTGCTAGATATAAGGACGGGAGTTGGCCCCGAGCGCCGCTTATGTCGGGAGTCACATACTGCACGGTCCCTGGAGGGTAGTTTCTACTAAATAACACCTCGCCCGTCGTTCTCCTCGCCACTAGTGTTTAGCCAGAACCTCCGGTGGTTCGTCTCCAGCTTCTCCCTCGTCGTCGCAGGATCTTCGTATTTAAGCGATGTGACTGACCGCAGCAGGAGACATAGATATATAGAGCCGGGAAAATTGCCACCAGTGTTAAATGGAAAAGCTCGAGGGGTGGGCGCAAATCCCCAGGAGTTTATTTAGTCAGATTTCGCAGTCGTCAAACCGGATGATTTTTTTATATGCAATTAGGTAAGAATACAGCTGAACCCAAGTATTCTCGGCACGTCGGAAAACCCTCTGCGGCACTGACTGTAATCTACTTTACGCCTCCGTCTGTCCTGTCTAATCTTACGTGCGACGTAAGCCAGTGAAACGACGGAGGAGGCTGTAGCTAGGTATTCATCGAAGAATACTGAGTCGATGAGCAATGAATGAATAGAGCTAAGAGAAAAGAAATAAAAAAACAAAACAAATGGAAAGAAAAGAACAGAAAAAAAAATTGATCTGTCCTACGATTTTCCTCCTTTAATCGCCAGCGGAAAAATTTAATTTCTCGAAGGATTAGTGTTTAGGATAAGCCAAGCCGTCTAGGATCAGTCGTTGACCGGAAGTAGAGGCAAGTTTCAAGAGAGGAAACTAGCTAAGGTAATTATTTTAATGAAAATGTTTGATGTTCAGGTTCTCCCTTGGCTTGTTTAGTAAAAGCTGTTTCCTAAGTGGAAGGATTTTCGAGATTCGCGTTGGAAAAAAGAGCCGCAAGGGCAGCTAAGGCTGCACTACGCCTAGCGAGTGGGATAATTTTCAAGTTTTACCCCCTTGAGTTGGTTAAACGGTGAAAAACTTTTATTTATATTGAATTATTTTCTTCTTAGCAGAAGAGCTGCATTATACAACGTGAACTTTTCTAGACTTGCTCGTTTCGTCTTCAGCCTTTTAGGTGGGTAGGTGGGAAGGTAGGTGGGTAGGTAGGTAGGTAAGTACTCGGCGGAGGGTGTTTCTCGGTAAATTTCCCTCGCCAAACGAAACAACAAAGTTCAAAGACGCCCGGAGCCTAAAATACATTTCAGCAGAGACTCTCGATCGTTTGGTACCTTTTGATGATGCACTTCTGCTTCTTCTCTGAAAGTGTTTAAAGAAAAGAGAGAGAGAGAGAGAGAGAGAGAGAGAGGGGGGGGAAAAAAAAAGGCTGCGAAACTTTAGCGGTGAAATATTTTTGCAGAAAGAAAATTTTTTCTGACGTTTAAATTTTTTCTTTTTTTCTTCTTTTTTCTTCATTCGATATTAACGATACTCTCCAAGGCTCGACACTCACGGAAACCAGTGAAAATCGAGGACGAATCTTTTGTTGCTGATTCCGAAGAGAGGAGTAGCTCTACTTGGAAGGGTGCAGCGACCGAAAGAGCGTGAAAGTGTCAAACAAAGTTTAAAGAAAGCCACGAAGTAAAAAAAGAAGTAAAGGCTAGAAAGAAGAGAAAAAGAAAAGAAAAGTGATGAGAAGAAACTAAAAACAAGAGCAACGTACAGTATGGAAAGAGTCAAAAGTCGATTCCCTCGGTGAAGAGAGCAAAAAAATCTCAGTGCACATAAATATTCAACTTGATGCAATCTCAGCTGCTGCAAGAGCAGCGGATTTCATGTACCTATATACGCAAGTTCGTGAAAGAGTTTTAGGAAGGTAGAACAGCCGAGGTTTAGGAGTGGCTCGATGTCTCGGGTGAAATGCGCCAATCCCTTTTACTCGGCTGCTACACAAGGAGAAGTTACGCTCGGTTGAACGAGAACGTTTAAAGCAGGTGCCTCGACGTCGTAGTCGTCGTCGGTGACTACTTCTTTCAGGACATAACTGGAAATCGAGAAAGCGCGAAAGCGCGAAAGCGCGAAAGCTTTCACGAAGTAAAAAGGTAAGAGCTTCTTTTTGCAAAGCAGTGAAAGTAAACTGCGTGAAAATTTGTAATTCTTATTGTCATCCAGCTCTGCCTGCCTCTACGCAGAGTTTAGCATTTTAAAAAACGCCTCTAAATACTTGAAAACAAATTCTAAGTAGGTATGTACCTAATCCGAAATAACTCCCACGTTTTTAAATCGTTGTCAGACTGCATAATTACATTCTTACTTCCATGTATGTATAACTAATCGAACAAGTTCTTCATCTAATCTCTGGTCAAGGTATAAGGTCCGGCTTCCACGTGAAGAGTAGACGGGAAAACCACCATCCAATCACTCAAGACGTTACGTGAATTTCTTTGACATATATATGTACAGTATATATCTATTTCTAGGTACGCGGATCTATCGAAAGCAATCGAGTGAGTTTGATACGGATATGCAGGCTAGGACTTGGCCAAAGTTGATGACAGTTGGAAAAGGGGCTAAAATAAGTGAGCAACTTCCTCTTTCACAGGATCTTGTAATCTCGTAAGAAGCAGTGATGTATATATATATATATATATGTGTGTGTGTAGATAAATAAGAATGAAGATAAACCTCAAGGCAGACCCGAATGCATAGAGCTTTTTCATCGACGAATATCGATATTACGTCAACCCATTGAGTTGCATGAATAAACTCAAGCTGTTCAGAGTTGCATAACGATCTTCTTCACCTCCTGGCGAAACAAAAAAAAAGAAACACACCCTCAAACATTATCAAGTCGCTTTTTACACTTAGGCTTTATAACCGGGGACCTTTTAACCTGATAATTTTAATTGAAGCTTCCCTCATCGAGATAATCAATCAAATTATACTTCGCAAAAGTCCGACTCCCGTACCGATCTACCCTCAAAATGTTATGTAGAAAAAAAAGATGACTTTACGAGTAAAAATGAGATATGCTATATATTCAATGAATGAAAAAAGAAAAAAAAAAGAAAAAAGCACGCATGTATCCAACTAGTTTGATTGTGGCATAAGGGAGAGACTCGCTTCGCGACCGGCAACATCATTAATTCATTGTTTGGTCTGGTACACGAAGGAAGCTCGGTTTTGCGGCCCCTCGCGTTTCTTGGTGGTTTTCTTAGTCCCATGCTGGTATACACCCGGATTCACCCTTGATACCAGCCATCCTTCCATCCCAAGAACGCAATCTCGATATCCTCCGTCAAGCGAAACGACCAAAGTTGGTAACTCCCACAAATGACATGATTCTACCACGTCTTACGTCCAACTCAGAGACGATTCATTCACCCCTGCAGCCACAGAATCGCAAACGATTTCGTAGCTTACGAGATATTTTTCACTCTGGCCTGCCTAACTAACGGCCACACTACTTTAACCGGGTGGAAAATTGAAAACACTTCAACGGCTGTGCGCCTTTTGACACTTTTTGATCAACCCCTTTTTTTTTTCATCAAACGTCTCTCCCATTGAAAAAAAAATCTTTTCATACATTATAGTTTCAGCTTTCACCCAAATTACACCTCAATGCTCATATGTCGTATTGCAGAATCAATTTTCATCTAAATAACTAACTACCATGTTGGTATGCAAAGAGAGTTATCATACCCAATAAATTGTTACACCCACCATTTGAGCAGTAATGACAATTTTAAATTGCCTCGTCAATCACTTGTGCAGGCCAAAGCTGATAGGCAGCTGGCTTCTGCCTGTTCGTATATCAGTTTCCAATTATCTTTTACCCGACAGAGAAACTGTTCTGCAATTTCTTTTCTTGCACTACGTACCTACACTGTTACCTCCTGTTCAAAGTAATGAGTAGAATACGGAGGCTGCTCGAGATCTTCACTCTTTACAGCAATTTCTTTGTATCGTAGACACAGATCGTACTGCCAGTTATACCAAGGTGGAAGAAACATATATACCCGTACCTACGTTTCTATCTATCTATCTATGTATGTATGTATGTATGTATGTACTACCTTTTTCGCGAGATGGCTGTCGACCCTAATTGGAATTGGCGTCTAGCCCATCTTGTCCGAAGACACGGAGGGTGGCCGATTCATTCTCGAAGAGCATCGTCGACGCTGGTCACAGTTGGTGTCAAAGGAACTTCGCTGCGCCGATTGACGTCGCTATACCCTGCGAATTCACGCCCTTACCACTTCACAGCATCCTATATGTATACTGCAGACTGCTATATATACGTATCTATATAATATAACTATCCGTGTTCCTTCTCAGTCCTTAATTACACCGACGTATCAGCTCCCTCCATCCAACATTCAGGAGCTTTTTATATCTAGACTCTCTAGGACTCGGAGCTACTAGGCGACCTCAGACTGAAGAGCTGAAGAGCTGGATCTCGGATAGGCTCGTTTAATGGTGCGGGAAGATCGCATAAGAGCGAAAAAATCAATGCGCCAAAAAAATTTGAAATATGAAATAAAATTCTGCGCTTTATACTATAATTGTGGTATAAGTATGGCGAAATTTTGGAAAACCACATTCAATACGTAAGCGAAAACCGAGAGAAGTATAATGGAATTGCCAGAGTTTTGCCGGTTTATACTGTTCAATAAATTTTTTTCCAATCGCTTAGCTTCCAAGCGAGAAAACTTGAGCAGTGATATGTCAGTTTTCTGGTTCGAAATGTTATGTTATGTTAGGTTCGTATAAAGTTGGTCGTTGCCGAAAATTTATCAACCACAAAAACATATTCCGACTTCTCTTTATGGACCGGTCAGTGGCAAAGTTCTGGGTACTCATAGCGGAAAAAATACGCTTCTTAAATACGACTCCACATATGTGGGTATAGATTTGCTAGGAAATTAGCAGACCGCAATGTGCCTTCGTAATGATTGAAGAAAAAGAAATGGAATCGAAGAATTGATGTATGCCTATAACAAATAGAAGCATGTCATAGTTTATATCTTGACGAAATCTGCCCCGAGGAGGAGCGCGGTTCACAGACAAAGCGTAATTTCTGATCCCTGGACCACAGAGATCCGCAAGAAACACCCTCGGTCAGTTTTTTTTTCTTTCTTTTTGTAATCGAACCTCGGAGACCCTGTATTTGTGGTCAAATCTAAACTTGAGTTAACTTGGCGAAATTAGTTCTGGTAAATGGTTATAAAATTGATCTTGGCTGAAAGAGAGATGAAAAAGACCGGATGTTAACCAACCTAACGCTCAGTTTATCCCCTGAGGAATTAGGTTGTCCATTGAACGAGAGTCCTTAACGGTAGCTTAACTCGTCACACCTCGTTTCCTCTAATTTGATAACGGGTATCCGTATCTGGCCGGGGTTTGTCGTCGGTTAGAGGTATGTGTGTAGTACCTCTACCATTTTACGTCTCGCCGATACTTGTGCGGAATTAAAGTTGTATTGCAGATCTATTTCGAGAACTGCGGAGTTCCTTTTCTCCCTATATCCTCGCAAGTATATGGTAGCTCTTTAACTTTGTGTAATAGTGAAGTGAAGAGCAAAGCCATTCCTTTTGTCTCATGGGACATAGACGCTTTCGAAAGCGTCGTCTGGGGCTCTACGATAATTAATTATCGTTTAATCTAAAATCCTTGTCACCCCAGCGTCATACAGGAGCTGGCGTACTACATGGAAATCCCATTCAGATGGAAAAGAGAATGGGTTACAAGTCAAGCCGGGATCTAATTGTAAATACTCGGCTTAATGCAAAATGTAATTTGCCTGATTTTTAGGAGCCGAATTTAAAGTGTTATAAAAAAATAAATTTACAATTCACGATCACCTTCCTTGAAATGAATAAAAGCCAGAGTATAGGAGCTCCGGGGATTTTATTTACTCATTTATTTCATTAAAATAAATTCTCGACCAGACTGACAGCCCAATTATTTTTCGACGTTGACACAGCGGAATTAGAAGAGTCACCGACTAATTATAAGCATACCATGACTTATCTAGCTGGCAGTAATATCCAGGACTTTGAATATATGTATGTACAGCAAAATCGCTTCAGAAAAACTCGTTCAATTATTATCCATCGTTAAATAATTGGAAACAAATGTTATACACCAGCTAGGTATATGTTTCCTGCAAAACTATTTGTCATCTGTGTTTGCAGCCGGACGTAAACCGGTGATTGGTTTATACATCGTCAGATTTTCACGATGTTATAGCAACAAATCAATTTCGAACGATATCGCTACTGGATTAGGCTACGAGTTCTCGATATTATTATTATTATTATTTTTCAAATATCTTCTTCGCCAAATTGAATGTATAACTTGATCAATATGCGTAACCTGATTGTGTTTGCCCTCACAGAGTTGGTTTTCGAACCGTTACCAAATTACAACGGGTCTTCGTTCCTGATCATGTGGATATCGTTTGCTACCGGGTTTATTTGACTGACTTAAACTGATTGAACCATTTTAAATTGAAAAATTGGAGACCCTATATGGTCATGGGAATATCGTTTTATCAAGTGAATGAAAAGGAAGAAAAAATAATTAAAAAAATCGAGTTTAAAGAATAAAGAAACAACGAGGCTTGTTAGAAAATTTACACGAGTCCTAGGGTACGTACAACCCTTGTCCGCATAATATCTTGACGTTACTTCCGCTCGTTGGTCGTGAAGTATCGTCAAGAAATAAACCTCCGAGGTCGGAAACAGACCTTGATTTACGTTGAAACGGTTTTCGCTCCTATTCTCAAGCTAGAATTGTTATTTAGGAAGATTGGCGAGCCGCCTAACACGCGAATAACAGTACATAGTATTCATACGTCTAGGTATTCATGTACTTATAATGCATGTCAAACTGGTTGAAAAATCTCTAAAAAGGATGTAGCCACCGCCACCTTCTTTCCGTTGTCATTCTTTCGCTCTTTGTTTTTCAGTTATTCCTTTTGTATCTCCCTCCACGTCCTGTTTCGCGTCCCAGTTCTACTATGAGACAAAAAATGAATAAAAATAAAAAAAATGTATAAGAAGCTCAACGGAATAAAGCTTGAGGTATTGTCGCCAAGGAGTCGCTTTCATCCGGACCAGCTCCTTTACTATAAAATACCTATATATGTATCATCTATATATCATATTATTATAACCCGCGATCGATTTGATGAGCTGGATTTCTTATACACGAGAGAAAAATCGTGCCTCAGACAAACTCGTATAGTAATGATTATTTCTTTTGATTATTTTTCTCGCCCTCGATCGAGACCGCAACGTTACTACCTACTATACCTCGTAACTGTATTATCGAGAATATCTAAGAGCCTTATGTATCCAAGAGAAATATAGTATTGAATTCTCAGCAAGCAAAAGCTGTCAAAGACTTTTTGTATCTTTTATTTTTATTTTATCGTAAGAAGTAAGCGAAGTATGTGATCTAACGTAGATTAACAAAAGATGTTGAAATATACGGAGAAGATTTACATCCGAATAATCCCGGTTTATTCATGGTATCAAATTTTCCATATATATTTTCTGAACGATACATGGATGATCAAAAGTGTATCAGAAAGATTCGCTCCGATTCATTGCACGAATCTCCGATCTATGGTCTGCATACGTGATTTGGATAAAGCGCATTAACAAATTTATTTAGAAATAAGTACCGCGCAGAGATAGCATTGCCAATATATTTTCGAATGAGAATAATTAGCCGGAATTAATCCTGCAGGCTTATGCAATTTTGTTGAAACTACATCGTATTCCCTAATCCTGCGGCTGTGTCAAGCGAGGATTCGCTTTTTATTCATCCCTTAGGACGGGGTGCTCGTTCTATTCGTCCGATTATACATATATCCTGTGGTTAGCTAAAGGCGCGACCTAATTTCAAACTAAGAGAATGTGACGCATAGCTGCAGGAAGAATGCTAGCTGGGTGGATAGAAAAGAATTAACGAAACTTGGAGAAAAAAAAACGCAGGGTGCTTTAAAACTCGTTAATCAAAGTGTGCGCAGGGAGAGAGACGCTGATTTATGGAATTTCCCGCGTCGTAACCGAAGTTGTCTAGTGCCTGGCGACGTCGTTGCTCGGATGGCGTCGGTCGACGTCGGAAGACGTCGGACTTGAAGGGTGAAGAGGGTAACAACCCCGATTACAGAAACTACTAGCTAAGAATCCGCCACCCCCGTGAATGTGCGGGGGCGGCAGCCATTCGGTAAAACTGATAGTTTCCTGGTGCAGAAAACAAACGTTAAGATATTGAAGATAAGAGGAAAAAATGAAACTGTTAAATAACTTGGTAAACTATGCAGTCCTGGCGCCTGCAAAGCTACGTTTCCTCCTACATATATCTAATCTCGAAATAGATTGGCTAATCGAGCGATATATTTTCCAATTTTCTGACGCCCTAGTTGCTATAACGAAACTTGATTCAAACGTCTTGATATTAGTTGGTGCCATTCGATCTCCAAATCATGAAATTAATACCGATTAGAGAATCTAGCTTTTTCAACTATAGGTATAACTAATCACCTCGCGATTAGCGATAAATCCCGATGCTTCTTATGAGGCGTGAAAAACCATTGAACAATATTGTGTCCTGCAGCTGTGCAGCTGGTACATGATACTCTGGTAAATATTTGTAGGTGATATTAGGTCCTCGATATAGGATTTGTTTCTCCGATATACCAACTAGCTAGGTGAGGTAGGATACATGTATAATATAACTCGTTGACTATACAGGGAGCTGAGAGAAACGATCGTAAATCGGCTTACTCAACGATAGACCACCGGCATATGCGGCTATATGTAACTTGAAATATGTCTTATTGTTAGTCACAGACAAAGTAGTTTCCCTGAATGCGGAAGAACCTATATAACATACGGTATGATTTTAAGGGATGAACGAGAAGCACACGTGCAAAAGCCGCGCATTAAACTGCGCCTGCAGGGATGAACAAGACTTGTACTAAACTAGATCTACATACTATTCTTCAATTTGTTCCCAGATTATCTGAAAATTGATTGAAGTTACAATGAAAAAAATTCGGCTGTAGGTCTTACAGCGTGAAAAATGCGTCTATACATGTTTTTTAATTCGAATCGATTACTGCCACGACGTTGGTTGACGGTGAACGATATTCTTACGAATTCAGGTAAGCTCCATATTTTATCTTGGGAAAGTATCAGCCGCTCACCAGCCGCAAAATGATACCGATATCGATTCCATGAAAGGCTAAAGAAAGGCCAAACATGACCGCGTGGTTATAAAATGTCTAAATGTCCCTCGAACGAATCGACATACCCAATTACGGTATAAATATTTCTATCACTGTACGGACAAAAAGAGATGAACATTTCCATTCTGTATCCATGTTTTACCTGCAGCTACGATTCCTACAAATTATTCATTCCGTTATGATATTTGCTTTTTTAACAGAACCCCCTTCGGGTATATCGTGCCATATAAATCAAGCCGAACACGGTTCAAAATACAACTTTCTGCGAACAAAAAAATAAATAAATGTAGAAAAAATGTAGGAAAACAAAATGGAAAGGCAATATCGGCTGAATTATAAAATAGATATTTATTCACATAATTATAGCCGCACAATATGTGTTTGAATTTTTCAAAAACTGACTGTCAGTCTCTTCAGCCGATGTGGAGTGTTTTTAGTCTAAATGATGGCAGAACTCGGTAATACAGAACACGGCTCGCCCTCGTTGAGAATTTATTCGTGCCATCCTCACTCACATATCTCACAGCGACCCAAATAATCTGGCCATACCATACACCAACCCCTAGCATTTGTATTCTGTGGGCTGTTGAATTCTTTCAACGGATATATATATACATATATATATATGTGTGCCATGGGTTGCATAGCATAACTGCAGGGCAACACCAGACCACGTGGCTTTTTTAATAATCTATTACCTTGTAGGTATCAAACGGGAAAACGATGTTACACCGCATAAATGATATGTGGTACAGAGTTCCGGGTGTATAATGTGGCTTGAAAATTTATCAACGATTTTTGAGACAAGTACCTACAGCGATATCGTATGTAATATTTCTAAAATATGGAGGCTGTATCGAGTGAGAGGAAGCTTTCGAAGAGAATAACCGCGACTACCTCCATCCGAGACTCTGGTTATTTTTATTTAATTTTTTTCTTCATTTTGGGAGAAGTTCCTCTCAGGGGTAGAACGACGATGGAATCTGATCGTTCCAATTCACTTTACTTTGTTATAAACCACGTCAACAGACAAACAGGGTTCACCTGTTTCGCCAAATATGTCTAGACGAAATATTTGCGGTCACAAATCCTTTCAATATCAGTAATGGAGTGACCTTGGCTTATGGTTGAATGAAGAAGGCGTCGAGGGTTGATTATTAACAATAAGAAGCGGTCTGGGATCCATATAAACTACATGGTTCGGCAAATTCAATTAACGGGTTACCTACTCACCTCTTCGCGGATAGTTCGCCTTCGTATAGAGCGTTAATCAATGTCATGATCATAACTCAGAAAATTTAAGGGAGCTAAAAAGATTTTCTAATATTTTCTCTAAGGGCGTTGATTCTCGGTTATTCGCCATTTATATCAGATGGGATATAATTTTTTTCTCAAGCATAAAAATATATAACGATCAAATAATCCCGTCAGTTTTGTTACTGCGGAGATGAGTTACCTACCCCTGCAGGATCTCATCCGCGAGGACGTTTTAACCACCGACGTATTTTAGAGAATTTAGCAGATCGTCACGACCACCTGGCACCATGAGTATCCGCAAATCCGGATAAGCTGGACATACGGCTTGACCATGATCGTTATATGCTTTGATAATAATTCATTTAACAATTCTAACATTTTTAGACTAGCGATGAATGCGGAACGATATTTTCTCTGTAGAATAAGAGATACACCTACCTTCCAACGCATAAGTATATCCGGTAGTAAATTATCGCCGTAATGTACGAGACATGTTTCCCGAAATCTCTCCCGCGTGGTATGGAGAAACCAGACTGCAGAAAAAATAAAATAAAAGGAAATGGGATAACCGTGAGATAGGATAGTAGCACATGTGTGCAAGCTCTACGATCTAACATCATTCAAGGGAAAAGTACCACGCGAGTTTTAAACGTCAGAAAAGAATAGAGCATTCATTTTTAAGAGTGAACCTACGGATCCATGCAATCTCATTTTTCTGCTTTCATCCAAAGTTTTGCAGAACTTTAGAAGGCATTAGCAAACAACTTGTTCATACGTTAATCTTTGGCTTAAAATATTCTGAAGATTAGCAACGAACGAATACATCGTGAGACACAGAGCTTTCTTGAAAGATGTAGAAAAATTTGATCATCCAGTGTGGGAGGGGTAGTTTGAAATTTCATTGCCACGTATCATTTGAAAAAATGTTTATTACTGAAATTTGATCCACAAATTCACAATTACAATTACACGGGACTTTCTGGCCTCTACACTATGTATCTTCTGACATCATATACTGGACGTCATCTTCAAGTACGTGGCGTCGTTCGGGTTTATGATGAGAATGAGGGAGGCGATAGATACCTAATCCGTTGATCGGGGTTGTTCTCACGTCGACCTTTCGAAAAAGTATCATTTTACTGTCTTAACGGTGACTTGTACTCTTGTCTAATGAAATGGGAGAATGAAATGACCCACTTTTTTTAAAATTAATTTTCAGAAACTCGAATAGTCGCCAGATGCTGGTTCCAGCTCGAAAAGGATTTGTCTATGCGAGTATATGGGCACTGTAAGCTCACGCTATACGCACGCCTGGATTTCGCACTAATTCCATGGCTGCTGTGCTCCATAAATTATTAGAGAACATTAATTCAGCGTGCGTGATAGTTAATAGCCCTCGACTATACCGTCACACAGATTTGGCTCGGAGCTGTTTCTCTCTGCTAACGAAAATTCGATTAAATTAACATTTTTATTGTTTTATTTTCATTTTTTGTTTTATTCTGCTTCTCCTCATTCTCAAATTTATATCATTCATTCCACGCTGCTTTGATTACCAGCTACCTGCACTACACGAAGATCTGAGAATCGGAAAACCGGGGATGAAATCCAGGTCTTAAGTCGTATATTAAATTCTAAAGTCCTTAAATTCCTCAATTCTTATAACCTCGTACCTACCCTCTTTTTTATTTCAGTATATAATCTGCCGGCTGGTTCCGGAATTAACATTAAAAATAATCACAAATCGATGAAATACTGAAAATTCTTTGAACACATATAACATATATTAGGGGCCCTTCTCTCTCTTCCGATAAACTTCGCCTTCAATTTTTGCTGAAATAATTTGAAATTGAGAATGTGAAGTTGGGAGTACGGGAGGAGAGAGAGAGAGAAAGATAAAGAACTGATTCAATCGACTGTCAAAAATCTTTCGACAATTTATTTTTCACCCTCCCCTATAAAAATCCGATACCCACAGAAATCTTTCACCCGCTAACTAATTACAATTATAACTTTCACCGTAACAATATTCAAGGCTGAAAAAATCCTCGGCATTACCTACTTTTGTGTTTGAACGTTTTTCATAAACTCAACGGGATGTTTCATTACCACGGTGAATATTTCAAATTTAAAGTTATGTACCCTCCTCGCCATTATTCGCACACCCATATATAGCATATAACTTGAATGACATGTTTAACACTATGCGCTATTATGAATATACGGGTATATTTAATTTAGGTATTAGTATCGACGAATTTACATACGTAAAAACCACCTGCTTATTTGTATGCTAATTATTGCGCTGTTTGTTTGCTGTTTTAATTAACTCTGCAAGGTATAAGTAGAGTAGAGTAGATACGATAGCCGAATACCGAAAACAAAAATCTCCATGCAGTCCTGCGGCGCTAGGGCGTCAGCAGAAATGTTTTTATTTCTTTTTTCAACAACCCTTTATTTTTTTTCATGCTCATTCCCAATGTCCCCCTTCCAAATTTTATCCTGGCATTTGAATATTCACAAATTTTATTTAAAAATTTCTACATTTGCTGAAGAACTGATGAAATCCAGTCCTCAAAATCCTCGATCAGATTCCGAGGTTTTCTACACGTGACTCTCTAATTAAAGCTGTATGGCCAAAATGGCGAATCTTCAACGAATGTTTTAATACCGGAGCTGAATTCGTTTGAAAAATAATGGGGGATGCATTAACACACAAAAAGGAAATTTTCAAAGGGTGCATTTGGATGCCGGATCAAATATTTCGGATTAAAAAAAATCGAATGACCTAACGTGCCACGGTCCACAAAGAGTCAAAGTACATATTCACGTTCGTACCTATAGTGAAACGGATCGGAGCTATAAGAGGACATTGAAAAGTGACAAAGGAAAAAATCCCTGACAATGATGGACGTGGATAGATTGCGGTAATGGGGATTTGTGAAAAAGAGAAAGAAAGTGAAAAAAAAGGGAATAGACTCTGCCGATAAAGGTCCACTTTACAGACAGGATACTCTCGATATACACTAATGGACCACGCTGCACCAAATACTACAATTTTGAAGAGATCGAATCACCGGCCTGAAAAACTGGCAAAATACGAAAAAAAGTGACAAAACTGAAAATACTTCGCAAATTAGAAAGAAAAAAAAGACACGAAAACGGATTTGTCTCATCTCTTCCTTCTTTCGGTCATCTTCTTCGTCTCTTCCGCTTTCGATCTCCATCTGTCGAGATTCTACTCGCGCTCACCCTACTCGTATCAGTGGTCGAGTGTATACGTATACGCGTATGTTACATACGCACCTAGGTACCTCATGAACAGAGAAACACATGGATTTAATAGGATTAGGCATAAACGGACGAAGGCCAGAATTGACCCAGAACGGGTCTCACCGCAGAGAGTCGAAAAGAGCCGAAAAGTACCGCGAAGAGCCGACAGCCTGGTTACGGGGTAGCTGGTATCTGCCCACCGCGCGATAAGGGCGTTCCGTGTGGTCGTCGCAGCCCCTAAATTGATTACAGCGGCTAAATTGCTCGCTGGCTTGAATTCTTTAGCTTCGAATTAACGTCACTGTCCCATTTCCTCCTACACTCTATACAAAGTGCAAAAACGACTCGGCGAATCCTTTCATTCATTCATGAAATCAAAAACAGTACTTTTCGATACTAGTGCGAAAGTGAAGCAAGACTGACAAGCACACGAGTCGAGAATCATCTTTGGCACGTGTATCAGACTTTTGTTCTTCAACACAACGCGCGTCAATTTAATTTTTTGCACGCAAAGCGTGCGCAAAATCGAACTTTTCGCACAGCTGCGTATTGAAAAATCATATACTATGCGATCTCTTCTAGAAATAAATTTTTTTCTATAAAATTGCAAAGCTTTGTATACTTGTAAGAATTAAGACGTGTATTTCCGCGAAGCTTAAGGATTTGTTCCCTTCTATCCTTTTCCTTACCTACCCTTTGCTAATTCTTTCGCCTCCTACTACACTCGGATTGTCTTTAAGACTGAAAATATCTGTGTAAATATGTGTCTGTATTTTCTTCGAGTAAGAATTCGCTTGCGTGAGTATAGCCAGAGGCAGTAAGATCTCTCAGATCTCTGAATATAGGAAGCCTGAGAGAAAACAGTGGGAATTAAAGGTAGCATGGGTGGATATATAGGTACCTGAAACTCGCGGTTGCTGCAACACGTACAAAACTAACCCGAGGCTATAGTAAGAAAAAGACTAGAAGCACACGAGCGGGAAGAACAACAAACTTCAACGGATCTGAGCTGGGACGCGAACTCCTTCTTTTCTAGATATCTTTGTTACCCTATTCTATCCTTTGCCTCGTACCCCTAAACCTGCCATTTCCAACCCCATCCTCACTCTCCTTTCTCTATCCCACAACGTTTTCTCGCTTCGGTGAGCTTCCGTTCGTTTCCTCTATCGCGTTTGTCCATTGTGTTATATTTCTATGGTTATATTTGCGAGGATTTAGGGAAAACTATGAGTTCAACTCGTCACTGGATAGTACATATCCCCGAGACGTCGTACACTTACGAGCCCGAATAATTGTTCATTTTTCATCTTGAAAAGATAAAAGTCAGAGCTGGTGAAACGTTGATTGTAAAGTCATTAAAAAATGTGATATTATACCCGGTACTGAGGGGGAGATAAGGGGGATGGTCCTCGGCCTTCTTGGATATCTTGAAAATAATTGCGGCTCTTGGGTTCTCCTCGTTTCGTTTCTTATATAGGTATATACATTATACATACCTATATATAATCGTATCTACGCCCCTTGGAAGCCACAGTTTTAAGAAAGTTTTGTCGAGCGTCGTTATCGACTGAGAGCAATTAAGGTGAGAGTTTCGTGGAAATTGGCTCGAATAAATTTTACTCGAATGAAATTTGAACCGGAAATTTCATCTTTGTAATTATCGTTGTCAGCCTAAGGATATACCAAGGACCGATCTAGAAGGTGTTTAATTAGAGTCACGTTATTTCCAAATTTCAATTAGTTTCATCAAATCTTACAACTCACTTGAATCTTTCAAAGTATTACAGGTAGCTAAGACCTCAACGAAATCGTCACCGAATCTAACACCCCCGGATTCTGCAGATACTTTGAATTCAAAATTCCTGAAACTAACGTAGGCATCTACAATCCTCATAATTCTCTCTCTGCTATTCATCACCTAGATGAACCCTATTCCAATCTCAATACCTAAACGGGTTTCAATTTTTCTTGAGGAATAAAAATCCGGGCTACTCTACACCCTGCGACAAAACCACCCTTCTTCTTTCGATCCACTGGCTTGCTCGCAGGCTATAGAATAGCGTAAAAACTTCCATTCCCGAACTAGATGAATAGAGAATGATCGTTACACCATATTTTACCATTTTCTATAAAAAAAAAAGAAAAAAAACTGTATTCTCGAAGACGTTACACCTTGAATAAATCCCCGAAAATCCCGAGGGGTTTGACGAAGGTGGATATGAACATATCCGAGCAATTAAGATGGTGCGTCCTTGCGGATCGCCAGGATTTAATCCCTGGATAAATATCCCTGCCCCCGTGTAGGTACATACATACATGTAATGTGTATTTGTTCGAGCATGTAGGAGATCTGGATAATATGAAGAAGTATACGAGAAGGATAGTATTTCAACGTTATGAACGGTGAATACCTACTTGGCGTAATAATGTTCAACGATCTTCGAGTGAAGGTAAAATTTAGCGCGTTCAAAGAAATGGCCTAGTATCCGGCAGAATAGACGAGCCGGTTAGAGTTATGGGCCTGTTTAATGTCCCGGAAGAAATCCGCGACCCATTCAGAGCGGTCAATTGCAGCCTTATGGGCTTGCAATAACCAAGTTTGTTGCACCACGCTACTGTAGTACGTTGATATCCGTTTTTTTTTTTTTTTTTGGCTTCAAGTTTAGTCGATTCGGAAGATTTTTTACAAAGCTCGACTCGCAAAGCTCCCTAGAGATTGACAAATGAAATTTCGCAGATTTTTTTATATGATAAAATAATAGAGGGATATGTTATATATATAAGTATAGAGAGAGAGAGAGAGGAAGTTAATGATTCAGTCAATTCAATGGCGGAGCTTTTTTGTCGTATGCATTTTTGTCTGTGAGCTTGACGGCGCGGTGTGCATTGTTCGAACGATGAAAGGTGCAGTACGTCGGCGTGGTATACGAGTACAAAGCTTTTTACGGCAAGTTTCACCCACAATGGAACGACATCGAGCTATTTGTCGAGACGTGCGACGACGCGGGTAAAAAGTTGGAGGATAAAAATAAAAAATAGAAAAAAAATGGAAGAAAAATAGAAAAAAAAGAAAACCAATAGAATGGGAAGTAAAGCGTGGAAACGTCAGCAAAGCTTTGCTATATGGCTAAAACCACGATGAAAACTTGTCTCTCAAACTTGCCCTCCTCGTTTTTATGTATGCGATGAAAATCATGCATAATCATTTCGTTTAGTTTCGTTTTCTGTTTTTTTCTCTCTTTTTTCTTCCTAATGAAAATGCACCGTATCAGGAAACTGTTTTCACACATCGAATTAAGAATGAAGCTGAAAACATCGAAACTCCCCATAGGTAGAAAAATAAATTAAGAATGGATTATATTTTCATGTCAGTTTTCGCCTGATTTCATCGCTTTTAGTTGGTTGAGCTTTCGGTTAGGTACACATCTATCATTTTATAAGCCAATTAATTTTAACGATTACTGATAGCTTTATAGATTCATGGTTCGTGATCCTGACCTTACCCTTGTTAAGGAAGTTATGTCGAAGGTTGGAGGTTCTCGTAGTGACCATCCTTTGTGTAATGGTTCAGTTTAATGTTGGATTTAATTAAACTAGATCTAAATTAACGCCCGTTTGAAAGCACCCAGCGATTCTGTATCGTATGTGATAAAGACAAAACGACGTGAACTCTCTATATACCTACGATGAACGTATCGAATCAAGGCACGATTCTATTTATCTTTGCCGATAGCAAAGTGCCTTCATGTGCATCGAGATTGAATCTTTCAATTTAAAAATATATCTAAACGAACTTGAAATCGTATAAAACGTTTTTGTCTTTTTTTTTCTTCACAATATCGTATATCCATAGATCATAGAGTATAATGCTTCGTTCCGATCAATTTGAACCAAAAATGGAGAGTAATAAATTATATGTCTGAGTGTACCTATAGTATCTCAAACGATCCTATTCTATGATGCTGAGGGATGACTCTGTCCATTTTTTTTTCCTTCTATCTTCTTCTTTTTTTTTCTTCTCTCCACCATGCAGTGGGAAAATGATTGTAACGAAAGAAAAACGATCTGCTAATGATCGAAGCTTGGTATTGTTGGAGGCGTAGAGACAAAGCTAACCAAGCAGAAAGATTATCTGTAGAGTTTGCATGCGCGGCTGTAGAACCGCAGCTAGAACGGATGCATTCATCCCATAGTTGTCCAGCCACAAAGCGTCACATTGTCCATTGTGCATTTGCTGGACCACGACGATCCCCCATACTGTACTGTTCTGGATGTTGTATGTATGTACATACGCCGATAGATTGTAGTTTCGGAACTTTGTTCGAACGCGAGGATTCGAGTGTCCAGTCTTTTGTGAGCCTCGTTTTGTATCGCTCGTTCGGTTCTCTTGCCTTTTGGCCAATCGTCGTTACAACAATACCAACACATCCTATCTTTTTCTATATCGGGTATAAAACCGGACTAGTCGGATCTCGCGGTCAGTTTAAACCGAAGGAAATGTGAGAGAAAATGATACGCGAAGTCTGGAACTTCGCCAAAGCTCGAGAATATCGGGATTAAAACGTGTTTGTTTGTTGGTTTTTAGTTTTTCTTCTCTTATTCAGAAATTTTCTTTTACACTTTTACCGAGAGTCGAGCTACAGCTAGTGGAGTTTGCGTAAATTTAAAATCCTTTCAAAAACTCGTTTACTCTACACTGTTTTTACTACCGGATCCTCCGTTTCACTGCATCTCTCTAATCGCGGTCTGGTATCGCTCTGCAAAAGCTCGAGAATATTTGTACACATTAAGTTTTCTCTTTTCTCACTTTATCTAAATTTTATTTATTCAACGTTTAGCGACACTCGGGTAGCTTTCCGAATATAGGATATGCAGGGTCGCGATGTGACCCATCTAGACTTCAGGATATGCTGTTATAACACCGACTAAACTTCACATCGTTAATAGTTAATAACCCAACACTAATTAACTCCGCGAATTCTATTTACAAGCACACAAGTTTCCACCTGCAGACGTATAAACTACCGGTGAAATGTCTTCACATAGAAATAGAGGCACCTACTCTGTTTTACAATAACTTCATCTCCAAACTTGGGTGCAGTTTAACTCTTAGAAGTTTGTCAGGCAGGATAGATCCACACCTACGATTACATCTCGTATTTAATCCCAGCTTCCACAGCCGCCGGCAAATAGTGCATAATAATTGTGTGTTCAATTCGCGGCCTTATAAGGAGAAAATTTGAAAAAAGAAATTTCATTATTAATTTGCTCAACACATTTGCGTAAAGGTTCGCTTTTCTTCGATTACCATTTTCACCGTAACTTGGAGTAGACGCGTTTCTCTCCCTTCGTGAAAAAAAAAAAATTGAAAATTGTTCAAATAAATTGAAAGACAAATAGGGATCATCGTAACAACCAATGAATACATGATTTTGAAAATAATCTATTCCGCTTTCGAGCTGTGTTATTATCAAATTACTAACTCTGTCTATCTGATACGGGTTGAATGAAATTACGACTGTATGTATGTCATTTTCATTTATCATTGTATACTTTCGGGAGCAATTATTTTGATATAGTGTTAAGTAGAGTAGGAGATGCTGGGCTATAGCCATTTTTGTAAAGTACTATACATGGTCACAGATCTAGATTAAAATTATAACCAGAATGTAGCGGGTTGATGTGTTATAAATTATGCGGAGGGTTTCTGCAGCGTCCGCTTTATCTCGTTTCTTTTCAGTTTTATTTTATTCTCTTTTTTTCTCCCATTTTCTCATTCTTATTTTAGTCATTCGTCCCGTCTCAATGTAGGTACAGAAAAGCCAAAACCAGCCGTTTCCTATAGTAAAAAGACTCAGTCGAAATCCATAATCTTTATTTCCCCTTTACCGCGTAAAATATTTCTGTCGCGAAAGTGGAGAAAAGTTTCTTTAATCGCAATTAGGAATGAAATGATTTAAGATTAAAAGAACGAGAAGCGTTGCATTTTGGTTGATCATGAATTGCATTAGCTGCATAATCTCTAATCATAGATTCCGTCTACCTTAATATATGTCAGACTCCAATCAGAGATAGAAATCGAGAATTGGTACGGATGTCAATAAATTCCTCGTTAGACCGCGATAACCCTGCGCTTAGATCCGCTTTGGAATTAGTTTCAATCGTTGATCAACTACCGATCGAGAATTAACTAAGATAATTATTTAATAAGAGGATTAGTGCCTCGCCTCGGCAAGACATGAATAGCAATCGACTAGGTAGGTATATATTTCCTGTTATTTTTCTCCCTCACTCGAAATTCCGTAAACAATCAAATCCACATCGTACTCATTATGGAAATTTCTTTAACGATGCAATTCAATATACCCTACCGCGAGTAATGCATGAAATATACGTTGATAAACAAACGAATGCGAATACCCATTGAAATCAAATAATAATAACATAATTTTCCAATAATAGAAGGAAACGAGTAGCACACCGCTCATTCACAATACCACCGTCGCATATTAGTTCGACGTTATATCTACATATTAATTTAGTTTATCGGCGAGTTGGCGTTCAACCAGTTGTTTATTGATCGACTAAATTAACGATCAAATTTTATCCAATTTCATACGTATATACCCACATATACATATATACCTTTCAAAAGCCCGACTTCGCTCCTGGTTTATTCGAGTCACGATTTCCAGATTCCTGGCTGGATCTCGACTTTACTACACCGCTATAGGTGGAGGTGAGACTAGAAGCAGAGAGAAAGAGAGAGAGAGAGAGCAAGGAGCACCTAGCTTTAACCCAAAATACAAATAACATTTCAACTAAAGTATAAAAAAATGTTTCAAACACATAATAAACCCGTCCCACGTAGGTGCCTACCTATACCTACCCCCAAATCCCAACTTGCTATGTTTGGATACGAGTCGTAACATAAACTTGGTGGCAGCGGTGGGATTTTTTAGCCAACGCAAGCTGGAGTTTGTTAATTAGGGGGATTGGCTGAATTTTCTAAAGTAGGGGATGTGCTCGTTTCTAGGAGTAAAAGTACGCTTTGGGGATGAAATAGGGTTGTTCAAACATTTAGATTTCTGAGGATGCTTCGGAGAGAATAATTCATCATTTTTTACTGTTTAGATTTGCCTTCAGTATTGTAACTATCAGACTTTAGCTATTAGCCATACACGCGATTTGACTGTGAAAAAGAAACTTGGATAGGGGAAAAAAGCGGCGGTAATTTCACCATAGATAGAAGATAAATACGAATAAAAGAACCGACGTGACAGTTGAATACTAAACGACTTTACATACAACAGAAAATTCTTTTCAGCTTATTTTTTCATCACGACACTCTGAGTCTTGTTAATTTCTCATCCAACAATTAGAAATGACAAAGTCGAGTTATTTGACTGTCGAGTGCTGCAGAAATTGCGTGTAAATATCGAGATTAATCTATATAGAGCACTCAAAGCGACTGTACTGCAGCTCTGAATGTGTGGTAATACTCGAATCTCAATGGTACAAGGTACTACATACAATACAAAGCTAGGTGACTTCAAGCTTACATTCATAGGTATACGTATACATGGAGGAAAATCTTTGCTAATGGTAGCGATTGTGTACGCAGAGCAGCCAGTACTAGGTACCTAGTACTGCCAAGGCAGAGAGAATTTACGGGAATTTCACTGAGCTATAAAGATCGGCGAGAGAACATGTTCGAGTTTCAGGAGAATATTCTGGAGAGGTAAAGATACAAGTACAAGTATAGGAGTGGAGGGATGGGTAAACAGCAAAATTGATAATCGCGTTATTTCACTTATTTTTATAATCCGTAACTGTCGCAGCGTGATTTTTTAGACACGATCGTATGGTGCAGTTACTTTTTATCAAGCTTATAAAAGTTCGAATTTAATCGGAGGGTAAAAATAAAGTCAAAATGTCTAAGACTGCATGTAATTAAATTGTGCATAGAATCGCGTGCAGAATTAAGATTGGATCAGTCTAGCTACGTGCACTATGGAAAATCGCGCTAAAACCCTAGTCTTGGAATATTTTGATAAAGTTTAAGCTCAAATAGTAGGTAGTTAACAAAAGTAGGCTAACCATTCCTTGAAATAGTAGCATTTTGATGCAGTATGCATGATAAATATTGTGGCGAAATGAATAATTACCATCATGCGATAATTTGAGAAAATTTGAAAAATGTACTCAGATCATTCTCCTCAATATTGTCATCGGAAGAAGTGCGCTTGATTCTTAGTCAGAAGATAGTAGAGTTGGATTTGGAACCGTCTGCTACTTTCCTAATTAACTCTTGGACCATACCACCCATAGGGAAGAAACTAATTAATGAATTTTACGTCGAAAAAGAATGATTTAATTAATTTTCATTGCACAGTCATTTCCCATCGTAAGGAATGACGTACTAAGTCTAATCCTTCTCAACGGTTCTGAGCTCTAATTATAGCACCGGATCAATACATCAATAGAGAGCCAAGTTAATCCTCAGATCATCTCTCATGTTTTATCCCAAGTATTGAGCCGCTTGAGTCCCAATTGACTAGAGATCAACGAAATTACTAGCAGATGATATTAAAGGTTATCGGGATATCGAAGCAGGTATGATTCTAAGGCAAAGCTCACCTGCATCCAATTAATAAACATGAATCTTGTGAATGCGAAAGGTACGACTGAAGAAAAATTGATTCAATTTTTAATGAAGATAGAAAACAGAACAGATTATGGTTTTACGTGACAAATAACAGAAATAGAAAACTCATAAAACAGATATTATTAATGATCCCACGAAGTTTATAGAAGCTGGATATGGCAGGAAATTATATCAGCTAGAAAACGGGTGCAGAAATTGTGTAATTGCAAAAAATTAGCAGCGTTCAGCATTGGAAGAAACGCAATTAATTTTATTTTATTTTTCTCCGTTTTTTTAATTCCGAAAAAGCTTTCGTTCTGAAAATATTGTTCCAAAGGAGAATTTCATACTGCATTGACAAGGAACATAATCAGTTTAAGTCCAGGTACCAAATGCTTCTGGAAAAACACAGATTTAGGCCGATTGTCGAAAGTCTATTTTTTAAAACTCTGAATCAGTGAGGATTCGACAATTTCAGTGAAATGGCTCTCGAATGTTTTACGAGCTTATAATTCTGTTTCACTTTTCCGAGTTTTTGAAATTTGCCAAAAAATGGTAAACGACGAACCTTGGTAAATACGTCTTGGGAAGCTATTCCCAGGAGAGTATCACCGAAGGACAACGCCCGACCCCTGAATCACCCTACAAACTCCGACATTTAAATCAACCCCGTATAAATTTACCCACCCTACCCTACAGAAAAGATGGAGTCTTATGGCGCTGCTAAAGAGATAACAGAACGTGTTTAACTACTTCAAATAAAATCTCACGTTTCTCTTTTTTATTATTATAAATCTCTCCAAATTCTAATTAATAACGAGAGGCTCAATAAATAATTCATCTATCATTTCATCAAAATTAATGACCGCCGGTTCATTATTAAATCATCAATCTGCAGTTAGCCTTTGAACTTATATATCATTTCTCTTTTTTTTTTTTTCATCAAGTAGATACTCTCTGATGAGGAATAATTATTACCAGACAAATACCACGCCCCTTTGCGCCACCGTAGGCACATACATATGTGCTTGTTGCCAATTTTCATTCCCCCCGATGAAATTTTTGCACTGAATATTTTCAAATAATTTCATGTCGATCGGGAGCAATTCGTCCGGATGGATCTTGCCCGGATATTGTGAATATAACAGGCGCGTGGGATTCATGGATAATAATTGATTATAGATTTTAGAGGGAAAGATTTTGTCCCATAGGAATCTTTTGTTGTAGGTTTCGGCTTGGCTGAAACGAGACAGATAAATTGAGAAAAAAGTTTAAAAAAGATAAAAAAATTGTGAAAGAAAAAATGAAAGAATTGTGAAGAAAAGTTTAAACCGCGAATTAGGAGGATTATATAAAGCGACTTTATGGGAAGCGGTTAAAAAGGATTAAGAATTTGTCTCGATTGAATAACTCAAAGTGTGACCACAAGAAAATTTCTTCGAAACTTAACAAGCTAGCTCGAGACAAAGATGAAAGCGATATCCAAGTTATAAAAAGTTAACTCCTTCCGTGTGGAAATCGGACTTTTTATTCCACACCTAAAAAAAAATTCCAAATCTCCTCCCTCCCTCCAAGACGGTATATCGTTCGATATACAAGCCAGTATAGAACTTCTCGATCAAATTCACGTGGCGAAGAATTTTCGTGCTACGTGACGACTCGAGTTCTAAAACTTTTATCGAAGAATTTCGGGTAAAAAGAATAATGAAAAAAAAACTTGTCTATAGAAGATATTAGACCATTGCTGCGGGTTTGAAAAGAAAGGGACCCTCCTTGACGGATGCTTTTTACTTCAATTTTTTATTTTTCTTTTTTCATTCATTTTTTACGGCTGTTTCTTTCTTTTTTTTTTCTTTTTCTTACTTCTCTCTGCCACCAAGTATCACATTCGAGCAAAAAATTTTATTCGATAGAACTATTTTTTCATTCAAGGTATATCTGTGGTAATTTTGATAAAAACTAGTCACATATTTATATCATAGTAAAATTTTCTCATTCTCGGGGTCGTAGTCTTCATGCCAAACAATTTTCTCACTCCCAACTAGGATCCCACCTTTTTCTCTGAACCGAATAGTTCAGTGTCTGTGATTCTCCCGATCAATATACAGGACATTATTTCAGTCCTTGGTATCATGGTTACTAACAATAAGAGAAAAGTGGTAAAGAAGTGACAATATATCTTCAGCTTTTTCCAATCCCTTGAAATCCCATAGATCCTTTTTCCCTTAAGTGAAAACCGGAGGAAATAAAAAAGGAAAAATAATAAAGAAAATAGGAAATTCGTACTTTACGAGACAACCTACACAGTGGTGTTTATTGCGTTTACGAAGTGACACCTGCCAAGGAAAGGTATAGTTCTCGGCCTCGTACCCGCCCGAAATACGTCTTTGTCAAAATTTTGAGTCCCCGAAGGTTGTAGTTCGGAAATATTCGCGTCCAAGAGCCGCGAAGATCCTGATGAGGATCAGAAACTCAGTTGCGAATAAATCGATCATAATTTACGAGATATGTAAAAAAGAACAATGATGATAATATCTTGAGAATGGATGAACGGATTCGAATGAAAAATTTCACCATGAGGTTTTTCGGGGCGCAGATCACGAATTTCAAATTGTGCTTCCAAAATTTAAACAGTCAGGCCAAAACCGCTCCTTGACTTTGAATAATGTACAGAAAATCAAAGTAAAGCTAATGCATAAAAAACATCGATATGTCCAGTCGAAAACGTTGCACAGTGCCCTGCAGCGTTTAATGCACGGTGCGTAACGCATGGTGAATGAGGCACCGGGGGGTCGAAGAAAGGCACCAAAGGGTCGAAAAAAGGCACTGAGGTGTCGGAAAAACAGATACGGGAAGTAAAAAAGAACTGAAAGAATAAAGGAGTAATACTTCAACAGGACACCGTCGAGACGACGTGATCTTGTTGAAGTCCAATTTGAAATGATGTTCTCTTTTAATCCTTTTGCCTGTGCTTCTGCACCGAACTGGTAGAGTCCCGTAGTGACACTTGACTCAGTTCTATACCCTTTTCTAAGATAAATCGAATAACCGAAGCCCAGCTTTGTCTGTGTACGATTTAACGATCGTGAAGTTGTTCCGCGCGGTACAGTTTAATACCACCTATAAAGATTGGCGAGTATATGACGTGGGCCAGAATTGATTAGTTGTCGATTATCCGCACCTTGAGTGACGCTTATCTAATTGATATTTTTCAACTTCCGCTTCCTCTGTTTTCAGAGAAGTAAAGAAGTTATTGTAATCACATCGGAAATGAAGAGTTGAATTTTCATCAGATCTCCACGTTTTGAAGTCTAGAGAATCACCTCCAATCATTTTCGGATGGACTCCTTCTGTGAGTTTTTTTGTATGACGATATCTCGAAAACGAGTTGCCGGATTTTAATTTTGCCAGACAAACTCAACGCTAATTGTACCGCAAAATTTATTATCACATGCGCGTGTGTCTAAAATTTGACAGAATCATACGAGTTCGCTTGGGTGATCTAAAATATGGAACGGAAAAAAGATAGGGTATGGAAAATCAATTTTCTTCTATTTTCGAGGGAGAAAGTGATTCTTTAATAACACAGTTTATGCATATTAAGCTATTGTACACAACATATTATGGGTATAGTTTTTGAGGTGTTAAGTAATCGAGTTCGTTGAGAAATAAGTTACAATTAGGTGGATGGAAGAGTGTACGCTATTATCTCTATTTTACGGTGGAATCTCATGCAGACTGGCTTGAAACTTTCTTGGGAACTTGGTGAGCGTAATGTTGTTTAGTAATTAAGATTTAAGACGAACCGTGCCGCGAAACAATGTACTGAAGACATATACTAGGTACGCCGTATCCGTTTTCCGTTATATACCTACTCTGTATTTTGTAAGATGAGATTTATGCTCCAAGGAATATTCAAACCCGATCTGATAGCAGAATATCAATTTTCCATTATTTCGTATCTACATAAATAGATTTTTTTTATTTTATATTTTATTTGAAATTACAAAGAGGGCGAAAAATGAAACCGAAATTCGTCACCACTGGTTCGAAAATATATTTAGCATTTGTACGATTTGATTCCCCAAATTTATCTCTAACGGTTGAAGTATTCGGGTATTCCGAGCCAATTTTAGCAGCTGCAATATTTTATTTCATTATTCATTCCGATAATTTCACATTTGGGTTTACTTTGGCTGATAAGTGATTCGAAGAATCGAAACGCATTCATTTTCCCTCTTTAATTTACGTCTTCACAAATTGTAACCGATGTTGCGGACAAAGAAATCAAGATAAAATGAAATGATAAATTTGATTTGATTAAAACAGAAAAAAAAGGAAAACAAAATGAAAATGAAAATGAAAGCACGCTTGACGAACTCCCTCCGCTCTATACAACCGAATATCTGCGACGTGTAAATTATGAATTTTATCGTAAGGGCGAAAACCACGTAATTATATAAAAAAAAATTACATAGGTATATCTTTTCAAGTTTTGAAATGACAAATTGAACCCCGCCAGTCGCTATCATTTTTACAGCCTGCTTGTAAGCCGGGCGCTATTATACCCAAAACACTTCATTAAAACGCACGACTCAAGAC
Source organism: Tenthredo livida (assembly GCA_963992785.1). Lineage (NCBI taxonomy): Eukaryota > Metazoa > Arthropoda > Insecta > Hymenoptera > Tenthredinidae > Tenthredo > Tenthredo livida. The sequence continues at coordinate 13,111,359 of OZ023073.1, forward strand.
TTTAGAAACTCGCCTTAGAGAACGAGCATTAAATAGTTAACAAATCTGCCTCAAGACTTAAAAGTTTCGACTTAAATATTCCGGCTGAATCAAGATTTCAGTCCGAAATTTAAAGCCCTGAGATTACGACGGCCATTCTTCTGTAGATTAGGTCCAGATGAGTATAGGGTATATGGTTCAAAATTACCTCACTACAGGTCATCCGTGTATTCCCTGTATGAAAATCTACTCTCTCAATTTTTGGGAGTGAAAAAGTCACTCTTTTTACTTGGAGTTGCACGATTTTCACTCAAAGGGAGTGAAAATTCACTTCTTTTGAGTGAAAATCGTGCAACTCCAAGTAAAAAGAGTGACTTTTTCACTCCCAAAAATTTAGAGAGTAAGTCTATAGATGTCCTCCACCGAGAATTCGTCGGGCCAATATTTTCCGAATTGCATGGGGTCTTAGTTTCATGACATTTTCATGACTAATGCACCATGAGACCTGTGCTACGGTGATTGTGAATCAGCCGATATACTCTTGGCTATAAAATGAAAATTAATGATGTTACTTATACCATGCGAAAATGAATGTTTAAGATTAGACCGTGACCATTGTCACAGGAGTGAAATTCACGCGAAATTTAGTTCTGGCTAAATACACCAACGACATGAGACCACAGAACGAAAATCTACTTATTATTCTGGAAACAGCAGTGTTGACATCGGCATAAAGGGTGTGAGCAATTAGTAACGCTGTACAATATACCTTATATTGTGTGGAAGGTTGTGTTTGTCAGGGATTTAATTGCGAGGGTCATTATTTTTCTGGGACAAACAAACACAAGATATTAACGAGAAAAGTCAGCAACGGGGCATGGATGTTTCTCGTAATTAAGTGAACCCTAAAGAGACTAAACAACGGGTTCTTTTTTGTGAGAAAAAAAAACTTCAAAGATCGCTCTCAATTCGCACTTCTTCACGTACCTGGGGATTATGTAGGTTTAATAAATGGAATACGTACCGCCTTGACGCGTTTCTGGAGTAACTCCAAAAAGCGAGCTGGTTTCAATCTCGAATTTCATTTCGTTTACTGATTTTCTATACGTTTAATCATCTCCGTTCAATTTCATCATGCTGTCTGATTAGAAGACTGAAAAAACTAATGATAATGGTTTTAGAGAACAAGGAAGACAGAAAAAAATAGTGAAAGACGAAAAAGATCAAGAATATAGAAGAAAGGGGTTCGGCGTTTTATGGAAAGACTCTTATCGAATGGGGCATTCGATACCCGAGAGCTCGTCAACTCGAGTCCTTAGAAATGAATTAAATTTTTGCATCCTTTACATATTTTCTTTCAGTAACGATATTTTCTTCTGAAAAATCTCTTCAATTACTGCAAGCCAGAAGCGGCTACAAGTGGAAAGTCGAAAGAACATGAGAGGTCGAAGGGGTGTTATGGCCTCATCAAAGGAAATTCCATAAAAAAAAAAAAGTCTGCATATAAGTGTAGGCATATCACGATCTGTTCCACGGCCAGATCTCTCCAGATATACCTGGTAAAGGGAAATACCGAGGAAATAAAAATTCCCCGATAAATTTTAATCAAGTTCAAATCAGATACGTGATACCTGAAAAAATTCATTTATCGTTATAGATATGATAACACGGAATACGACGAGCCAACTATATTTTGGTTATCTCAGATCTTCGGAGATGAAGAATGAAGATTGTGCCGGCGTGCTACTCTATAGTGAAATTTAAGAATTGAATGAAGTTATAACGTCCGATGATATATTATCTCGTTGATATCTGCGAGTATTCGATTTTAATATAGTCGACTATGATATGATAGGTGAAGAAATTGAACCGATAAAATATGATAAGTTATAATGTTTCAGAAATGATAATTCATTTATGATACTCTTAGAAAATTCATTCCAATTAGCTTTAATGTCTATCTGCTTGATCCTCGGGTGAGAGAAAACTAGAATGAGAAATAAAAAATAAAAAAACGAAGGAGTATTTCCCGTAAAATGAGATACCCCTAGGTTACGAACCTTCGGGTAAAAAGTTTTTATTTTTCATGGAAGAGGAGTGAATTTTTTTTTCATTTTATTTTTTTACCTTCTTAAGGTAATCCAACAAGTTTTAGGGAGTTTTTACGACAGTTTTATAGACAGCATCGTCTTTAGCCCAATGTTTTGTCTAATCAATCGACACGGAAATAAGAAGTAAATTATAGCAACCCATCAAAATCGAGGATAAAAATGAACGATGGATCTATATGGGGAATTGAAATCCAAATTCATTTCAGTTGTCAGGTTCACGTATGTAATTCACAGTGATGATATTATGTTCATGTATCACTTCGTCAGCGAAAAAATATATCGACCTATGTAGTATACAAGGTAGGTACTGTGAAGCGAGATGAATCACGATGGAAAATTAAATATGAGCTGAAGGTTCGTTGGATGATTAAAAATACGATCTTATAAATTGTGATCTCGTTAGGTCTGCGTTATTAATTCATGTTGAGACTGCTTTAATTAATATGAGTTATAACTTCAAGAAAGGAGATGCTTCTTCGTTTTACCTGCACGTCACATTTTTCTATTATTACATATATTGAACCTGATTTCCTTGAAATCTTATTTCAACGTAGTGCTACGTGTCTGATATGCGACTCAGAATACGAAGACACTGCATTAGGGGCTGAAATACTTACCGATTCGAATCATCCCTCGGATGCAACCCGTACGAAGTCTGGATCTATTACATCGCATAATGAAACAACTCCTCTGAATTTAAAATCACCTTTCTAAAACTCGACAGTGAAATATCCAAGAGAAAGAAAAGAGATGTAGGTACCTACATGAGACAAATTAGGGCAAATAATTCAGAAAATTGGATCGATTGTCTTTCACAAAATTTTATTATGTATTTGTATTTCGACCTAAAACATAATCATCCGTCTATCAATTGACACAGAACTCCCGCTACATAAGAATGATTATATATTTATACGTACAAACAAGAAGATCGTTTTGACCTGGATTCTAATAGTAGTACAACGATTTGTCTCACGCTGAATTGCCGACAGCCTTCAAATTATCATTAGAATCGAAACCAAACCAATAAATAACAATTGTCTCGATGCATTCTTAGCTCTCGAATATTGAAGAAAAATTATTAAAGATGTATATCTTTTAATGTAAACAACAAATTGATACGATTAAAATTATAATCTCGAACAGACGTCTAAAGAATGAGATATAATTATCAATTTATTAAGATATGCAGTTGGGAACAATGCAGAATATTATTAGCGGTGGGTATTGACAAGCTTCTTTAGGTATAGTAATTTTTTAGTGATAAACTGCATACAGATAAATATTTTGACCTATAAAATAATTTTTTAATATTTCAAAAACATGGGTCACGTGATAGAAACAGACACGTCCAATCGTGCCGCTTCGTAAGTATAAATGCCGTCTTGGTTTTACCTCATTTCCACATTCTACAATGAACCGAATCACTTGCATAGTCGTTATCGTTGCACTCGCTACTGCCTGCTACGGTGAGCCTAATAAATTCTCTGATTTTACTGAAAATTTTGTACAGAAACATCCCGAATAATTTTTTGCATTTGGTCTGAGGTTTGGGGAAAATCCCCCCCTTTTTAATTTCCATCGATTTATATGCACAGGTCACACTGGCGTTAGAATCATTGGAGGATATGATGCTGCTGATGGCGATTTTCCTTATCAAGCATCCCTTCGCTCAACGACCGGTCACCATTTCTGTGGTGGATCAATTATAAATGAACGATGGATCTTGACCGCAGGCCATTGCGTGAGGGGGTGAGTTTTTCAATTTTTAATACCCCTTTTCTCTCCATCTCTTATACTTTCTCTTTTCGTAGTCCGAAACTGAATAAGAAAAAACAACAAGAGAATTGTTAAGAGCTCTTCTGGCGCTTTATGTTTATATGTACTCTTATAGCCAGGACGCGAAGGGGATGACTGTGGTCGTTGGTACAAATCTGCTATCCAATGGAGGCGATTCTTATCGCGTGAAAAAATTGCTAGTTCACGAAAATTACGATCCGGGTTCTATCAGCAACGACATTGGCCTCGTTCAGCTCTTGGAGAACATTGTCTTTGACCTAAAAGTATCGTCCATTGTCTTGCCAGTCAGAGATTTCACGAGTTACGAAGAACCAGTGGTTCTTTCTGGATGGGGAAGATTTTCCCTCGATGCGAGTACTTTCATTGTCATATTCTGACCCGAGGTGTATGCGTGTATGTATAAATATAATGTATATCATTCCATTTTTTATCTAGTACCCATCGACGCTTTCTGATACTCTGCAAGAGATTAAACTGCTCGTAATCCCTCGAGAAAATTGCTCGATGGCTTTTTCGGAAATGCGGAATATACCAGACACCAACATCTGTACTCTTACCAAGGAAGGAGAAGGCGCTTGCCATGTGAGTATGCAAACACTCCGGTGGAAATTCAGCATTTTTATAATATGTTGAAGTGTCCGAATGCTCTTGAGACTTATACTTCAAAAATGGTCTTTGCTTATTCCATAGTTGAATCTATTGATTTTATCACGCTCACAGCTGTAAGGGCTTACATTCATATTTCTTATAAGGGCGACTCTGGTGGTCCGTTGACAGCTGCTGATGGCACACAAATTGGAATTGTTTCTTTTGGGGTACCCTGTGCAAGAGGATATCCCGACGTCTTTACCCGAGTATGGAGTTACAGGGACTGGATTAAAGATAATATGAAGGAATAATCCGCACTGTACGAGAATATAAAATAGCTCGATAACAAATATAACTATTCATATGAGAGAAGAGCAGAATGTTTTTTATTCGTATTTCTATTCCAATTTCCAGACTCTGAATATGATAATTCTACATATTCATTCGGCGAATAATTCTTGTACGCGCGTGCATAAGTATAAGTTGTTGGGCAAATAATTAGGCCGCGAATTGATCGTCGGGTATAAATTTCTGCAAATTAAATGACTGTCAATTTGCGTTTGCTACGAGTGTCAAAGAGTTATTTCAATATGGTAATAACATTTAAGTGAAATTCCTCCTCTGTAGAGCTTAACCAAATGAATCCTACAGACTCTGATGGAACAAGTTGCGAGTAATTTAGCAACACTCGTCCTGGGACGAGCTTCTATTTCAGAGAATGCTAAGTGTTTACATACCTTGAAACAATCAGACTAAAAAGGGACGAGCCCTCGTACGTTTAGTGCGACAAATTGGTTTAATCGTAAATATCAAATTCTGAGATGATATGAATAGAAATACCGAAATTAGTGCAAGTGCATGTTCATCGGAAATATGATATGGAATTCATTCCAGGAAAATTTGCAAAAAATAAATTCAACCATATTTCATTCGTTATTTGAAAGCCATCAACAAGTGAAAACCCTGTTATTTCGGGGTTCGTAGTTAATTATTGAAACGAGAGAAGTAAAATAGTGGAATCAAATAGGGTTCAGCCAACGAAAAGCTCAGGCTTCGTGCCTACACGTACGAAGATTTATCAAGGTTATCGCGAAAAACGTGACCGCCATTATTTTGCATTTTCAAGCATCTAATATCTAGCCCTAAATTCAAATTCCCAAGGCGGATACCGACGGAGTCGTATCATAGGTACCTATATGCATGTGTAAATATATACAGGAAAGATTCGTTTCTATCACGTTGCGTGTACGCATAATATGTAAATAAATAAAAAGCCAACTATGTACTGCATAACTTATCCATGAAACGTGTTCACATATGTATATAATAGTATGTTCTGAAAATGTATATAGGCACACATCTGTTATACCGTATATATACCCCTAGGTACACAAGCCTGTACCACACTTGCAGTTTGAGACAGTCAAGTTTGTGGCAAACACGAACATTCTCATGGGACCCATTCATACTTACAACGCGAACCTCTCATCCTCGAAACTGAACTGTAAACTCCTCTATTAAACTAGGAAACAGGTATAATATTAACTGATAACTGAACTACGAGTATTTAGACAAGCGATCACACGAGTCTCGAGAGGGTTTGATCTTGTCTATAACAACCATCATGTTCTGGCTACTTTGTGCCTGCATTGGTGTACTTGGCTCTGTGATATTTGGGTCGACAGGTGAGTAGTTGCCCTTTGATTGATATCAGCTTCGCGAAATTTACGCTCATTTATTTAATTACATCAGATAAAATATTGCCATCTTTAATCCCATTAATCGCAATGGATCGGATTTATCTTCTAGCCGCTCACACCGGAGATGAAGACAATGTTAAGATCGTTGGTGGAACTTCCGCCAAAGATGGACAATTTCCTTACCAAGTATCACTGAGGTCAAGGGACCGACATTTTTGCGGTGGATCTATTATCAACGAACGATGGATTCTTACAGCAGCACATTGTCTATCCGGGTGATTAAATTTATTATAGCTAAGTAATGAAATTTTTTTCACAAAAGGCGCGATCATTTTTGATGCAATTATAGATGAAAAAAAAATTGAACACCTCCATTCGGTTATTTTTCTTCGTTTCATTCAGATTCTCTAACGATAGTATAAAAGTTGTCGTTGGTACGAATACCTTGGATGACGGAGGCGATTCTTATCAATCCCTTCGATTAGTTGGTCATCCAAGTTATAGCCAGCTACTAATTCGCGACGACATTGGCTTGATTGAAGTAGAGAAACCCATCGTTTATGGGGAGAACGTGAAGCCAATAGCTCTGCCAAATGAAGATTTCAATAAAACTGATCAAACGGCTGTATTGTCCGGATGGGGTACAACATCCGTGAGTAATAAAGATATAGTTAGATAATTTATTTAATATTAATATTTTATAAGAATGCTGTGGGCAGATTGCTGCAGGGTAAAAGTAATCAACATCTTCCTTCATTCAGAATTGACTTTTTATTAGTGAGTTTGAAATTAGTTTTTCATTGTATTGTTTGAAATTTAATTGAAAATTACTCGTGGGGGTAAAAACGGGTAGGTATGGGTAGGTATGGGGCTAAAGCCCCATTAAACTGAAATGTAATGAATTATTTATTCATCACAACCCTGCCCTGCAGTATCCGGGAAAAACGCCCAACGAGCTCCAGCACATTACTCTGAGCGTCATCGACCAAAACGAATGTCTAAACACAAGTTTCCGTGTAACAAACAGCAACATCTGCACCTTGAATAAAAGAGGCGAGGGGGCTTGTCACGTGAGTAAAAATCACATGAATCTTAATCTCTAATATAAGTACAGGTATAACAAAAACCAAAGAAAAATTAAAATCTTCTACAAAATAGCAATTCGATTTTTATAATATGATACCGGTAACTTCTGCGGAGCTATATTTTCTCCCATTTTATTCCATCCCCTAAACTCACGGAGACATTCTTGACCCGCAAAATTACGGTGTACCTACCTACCTAACATGTCGTCGAATCAGACGACAAGCCGCAAAGCACGTGCAGCCAAGTATCACGCGACAGGACAGCAATTCCTTCAACGTAAAGTCCTGCAGGGGGCTCGTATAACCTGCGATAGACGAGGCATAAAACAGCCTTATCGTTTCCTCTTCTGACCCCTTTAAGGCCTTATACCTACCGTATGCCGTATGCGACAACAACATCGACTTCCCGAATCTGGATCATACATGCTTATTATTTTTACCTCATTATACGGTTACAGATTCGATCCAGATTGCAATCACACCATTCGAAACGCACATGTTGCCGAGGGATGGTCACGCGAAGAGAAATTTGATTTCTTTTTTTTTTCTTTTGCAGCTTCTTTCTAATTTTGTAATACGTAATTTAATACATAATATGCAGAGAAATTTCGATGATGTTATAATATTTAATATCTTGCCGGTTTTTTATGTATTTGTTTCTAATGTATGCCTATACCAGGGCGACTCTGGAGGACCGCTTGTTTCTGAAAACGTCCAAATTGGCATCGTGTCATGGGGAACACCATGCGCACGAGGAAAACCCGACGTTTTCACACGAGTGTTCAGCTACGTCGATTGGATAAATAAGTATATAAACGTGTGAGGTATAATAATGTAGATTCTCAAATGGCATAATTCTAATTCATTAATGTAGCCGTAAATTGGAAATCAGTTGAAGCTGTATTGACAATAAAAATAATATATATATGCGTGGACAAGTGTGAATAAAATGATGATCAATAACATGCAAAGTATGGAAAATTTATTCCCTTCTTTAAATTGAATTTCACAAGAATTTCCGACCTCATAATGAGCAAGAAAATTACCTCAGATTATGAAAAGCCGCGACTAATTCAGACACAGTATTGGAAATACAGTGGAGTCTGTTTTTCTTAATTTTTTTCTGGGAATTTGAGTCTTGACACTCCTCGTAACTTCCCTTTTATTTTACCTACCTACTACGCGTGAGAATTTATGATTGGAATATTCCACGATCTATTTCGCTCAGTGTCAGGTAAAATCATAAAGATAAGTTACGGACATATATCTTGACATCTCCCGCTTCTGCAACGACTGCTTTGTACAAAACGGAGCAAACAAAGGGCTAAGAAAACCGATGTTATCACATTATTCTAAATCTTGTCCCTTAGATCTTTCTGTCTTTTTAATAATGTGATAATCATGATTCGATAATCCTGTTTCTAATTTATCACAACTTTATCATCGAAATATGGAATAGACCCTCGATCAATCGACCAAAATTATCAGTCTAGGCCCTAAGGCATCTTGAATAGAAGATGTTGTTATAAATTTAATGTTTAATTCGATCTTATACCCGCATTCATTCATTTATTTATTTCATATCTAAAAAACAAAAATCTATACCGAAACCTTTTCATCTCTAAATGTATGATTGCAAATCAAATGAAACCATGTCAAACTCCCATGATAACTAATATAGATCGGTTTGATGAGCTCGACGTGAATCTGTCTGACAATAAAAATCACGAAAGATCGCTGCCTGTTCAACTATAATATAATAATACGTATACGATGTTGCCAGCCAGCTCTAGATTCAGTATTTTTATCTGGGTTATTCATTCCGCAAGTTATAGAGAGCACAGGAATAAAATAATTGCATTTATAATTAACAGCGGGTTTTTATTCTACTAGAACAGGGTCGGGTTGGAAATTCAAAATACAAGAGATTCCGGTTCGTTTAAGAAATTGCGATGTTAATACAATTTTTTTCTCCACCAACGTTTAACCGGACGCTTAATTATTCGGCAAACATTTTCACTAACATAAACACGAACTATGCTACTCGAAGTAATTGTTCGACTTCTGAACACGCCAAGTACGTATAAATATATAATTGAATGTGGCATGAGCTGGATTCAACTTTGCTGTAAACTAGCGTGAACAGTAAACGTATAGTTAATATGATCGTATTGTAGTTGCAGGGTTGACTACAGATTTCACTCATATTACCCGTACGAATCGGTTTGGGACTGCAGTCTTTGAAGTAAATCTAACTGCTGATGATACCTTTTGAATTTCGATTAATAAATTGAACTGTTTCTTGCACTCGCAAAGTTTCTTCTTCAGATGAGTTTCTGAACTGGTTCTGCTCACAATTGTAATGAGAATGAGATTATGAAAGCCCTGAACTATGATGGACACTTCCTCCTGCGATTTATCTTGCTCGAGGTGTCAGGTAATGAATAAAAAAAACCAATAAGTTATGGATCTACATATCTTGACGTTTAAAGTTACTCCTATTGTCCGTAGCTCGAGAAAGATAAACAAGATCGAAGATCAATGCTATCGTATAAATCTGTGATTTTTATTATAATAACGATCGTGATCGATCAATCCGGTGGGGAAATTATCACCATTTAGTGATCGAAATCAATTAATCTGATGCCAAAATTATCGTCGTAATTAACGATAAGACTACCAATTGTGTATAAATACTGCAGCTTCGATTCACAGAAATCACGCAACTGTAGAGATGTTTCGCTTTGCTTGTCTTCTTCTCGCCCTCGCGGCTACCTGTTACGGTAATGTTAAACATATATAATCAGCTTTGCTGATCAGCGAATTGCATAAAGTTTCTCTATTCAATTCTCTACTCAATTAGTCGTTCGAAAAAAAATTCAATAATCATGCACTCGACTAACTCTTCGAAAGATCTGATTTTCATTTTTCTATTCTGGTTACAGGGGCTTCAATCCCTGACAGCAGGATCGTAGGAGGATCGAATGCATGGAATGGCCAGGTCCCATGGCAAGTTTCTCTGCGGTCTAACAATGCCCACTTCTGTGGTGGTTCAATCATTAACCAACGATGGATTTTGACCGCTGCTCATTGCTTGACAGGATCAGTGGCTACCACGACTGTGGTGACCAACACTCTCGTCCTTAACTCAGGTGGTGATCATTACCGCGCATCCCGTTTCGTAATGCACCCAAGTTACAACAGCTGGACAATCAGGAACGACGTTGGTCTGGTCCAAACTGCCAGCAACATCTTATACCGCGCCAACACAGTTCAACCAGCAAGACTTCCGACCAGCGCCTTCACCGCCGTAAATGCTGCTGCGATAGTTTCTGGATGGGGAAGAACTTCCGTGAGTATATTTTTCACGTTTGTCAAAATTTTCCTGCACTTCGCAATAAATCCTATAATCTTTTTCTCTATTTTCTTCTTTCTTTGCGTATAGTTCCCTGGAAACGGATCCAACCAGCTGTTGTTCCTCAACACGGTTGTCATCTCCCAAGCTCAATGCAGAGCTTCAAGCTGGCGTATCACAGACGAGAATATCTGCACGTTCACCAGGGCTGGACAGGGTAACTGCCACGTGAGTATCGAGTGATTGAGAAAAATTCGCAAAGAGTTGGGAACCGGCAAGATGAATTCCGTTTTATTTATTTCAGGGAGATTCCGGTGGCCCCCTTACATCCGGTGGTGTTCTGATCGGTATTGTTTCTTTCGGCAATCCTTGCGCTGTTGGAGATGCTGATGCCTACGCTCGCGTCTTCACCTATCTGTCCTGGATCCGAGGATTCACTGGTTAACTTAAGATCGTATATGATTCTTGATCGACTCTTTGGCTTCGGAATATGATATTCTATCAGAAATGTTAAAACCAGAACTTGATTCACCTATATGTTACAACATAATTGGAAACCAAAAATTGTATACACCTGCCCCGCATACAGTAATGAGTAAAGCACAGTGAAGATCATTAGAACTCTTTGATTATTATCACCCCCTCAGTTATATTACTGTAAATATTTATAGGTGAACATGAAATTTTCGCCGACTAGGGACACGCCAGAATCCTATACAAATATTGTTGGAAAAATAATGAACATAGAACTTAAATTCCCGAGCACGGAGCTTAAATATAATGAAATAAAATATGACTGAGATTATATTTTATTGGGGTAAATAGAGGCGGTGTATCCTAATAGTGGAGGTAAAATCGGAGGCAACCCCATGGATGGCGTAACTTTTTACAACAAGCGGTAGTGGTAGCCAAACAGTCTGATTTTCAAACTTTGCATCTGTTTAACCCCATCTGTACGATAGGATCTGGTACGTGCCAAAAGTTAAGTTCACCAGTGAATTTCGTCTTATTTTATTTTAATACACCGTTTTCAAGGCTTGTAGGTACAGATCGACTTTTCGCATAAGTTAATTTTTCCAATTTTATAACTTTCCCTCGACAGCTGTCATTCGCTCGTAAGTTCCGACCTGGAACTTCTTCTTGAATCGCAAAAGAGTTTCTAGATTCAATCTATTGTAGGTCTAATCAAATATCGAGATGATAGATATAGATATAACTTATCACAATATAATACACGTGTATGCCCATCTCTCAGACTTCGGTAGTAGGCACGTAGTACGTACGTACCGATAGATTTTTCTTCAGTGAAATACGGAATATTGATTTCATTCAATCCCCAAGCATCTATGTCTGATGATTGCCAGTGGTACTTATGAGACAGCTATCGAATTTCGGATCTCATCTTCAAACTTCACCTCAGCCTGATTTCTCACACTTCTGCAGCAGCATATTCGAGATTTTATATATTCAGAGATTTTTACGAAGGTTGCAGAGATGATTCGGGCGCAAATCGTCTGTTGGTAATGAATTCATAAACTATCTACGAACTAGCTCAATCTACAAATTCCTCGTCAAATTACGGCCTCTCCCTTTATTTACAGATAGGATAAATCGTCTGCATGAATAAATTGCTTTCAAATCCCAATGAGAGCCAGGAGACAGTAAGTGCTTCATCTTCTACGGACCTAGGTTTTTTTCTTTTTTTTTATCACAATCCGGTGGAAGTAACTTCTGCAAAACAAAACTAAGCCCGAGCTTTTTTCGAACAGACTCTTATTCGAAAATAAGATTAAAAAGAGGAAGAGACACCGCCCCGGGAAAGCCCTGAAATTATGATTGGGATTTTCTACGATCCATTTCGCTCGGCTTCGGGGAAAATCGAAAAGATAAATTACTGTGGATGGCGTTACTGCAGCGAACTATTGTGTAATACAGAACAGATAACGAGTCGTGAAAGCAATCCTATACCTGCCATATTAATTCTCATATCTCAAATGGTGATGTATATACCGTAGATACACCGTGTAAAATGTAACGGTGAAACCATTCTGTCGATTTTAGTTTGATTTTAAAATACGGAATTTGGTGTTCAATTCAATTTCACTAATTTGTTAGCCCGACATTGGTGTTCTTTATTTTGTGTAAACAAAACCTTCCGAAACTTTACCCTCTGTAAAAGCAATGGCAAACAAATTGAAACCATATCAAACCTCCAGAGTGGTTTCAGCCTCATTCAATTAATTCAGTGATAAATTCTGAAAATTGATACTCAATCAATTCCTACAGAAGTTTCAATCCGAGGTAGGTATGAGAACTCCGAGGCAACTTTTGCGTATAATTTTATTCCGCCCCGCTGACATTAGACCAGGAAAAATTTTTGCGAATAAAATTATGAACGTTGCTGTTCAGGACTCCATATTCTATTAAATTAAATTAAATTAAATATAGACCCGGTATAATAGCAAAGGGAAAATCGCAGACAACCGCATGGATGGCGAAACTTTGTACAACAACGTAGCGGTAGCCACTACTAGCCGCACATTCTCATTTTTAAACTTTGCATCTGTTTAACCTCATCTGTACGATAGGATCTGCTTCGTGCCAGAAGTTCAGAAGCGATTTTTCTTTCTTATTTTGGTTGAATACACCGTTTCACGGCTTGTGCATAGCAGATCGACTTTTCGCCGAGCTTAATTTCTCCAATTTTATAACTTCATCTCTGTCATCTGCTGGTATTGATTAATCTTCCGACTTGAACTTCTTTTTAAATTGCAAAAGAGTTTCTAGATTCAATCAATTGTAAGTAGATGTAATGAAAGATCGAGATAAAAAGTTGGATAAATTTTCGACCTGATATAGACTACCCACGCTTCAATATCTACAGATGTATAATATAGTAGCTATACGTATATCTGTGAGATGAGAACGAAGATAGAATTGAAGTATCATAAGAAATGTGAAAGAATGAGTTTGAAGAAATTATCGAAACGACTGTGAGAATTTCGAAGCTCTGCCATAATAATAAGCTCATCATTCACTGCGATATAAATCTACTGATATGTTGACACTACTAAACGAATTTCAAGTTATTCTAGATTATCCTGACAATGAGCCGAGATTAATCGAGTTGAGGTATTATATGAATCTTGACGTTGTTTTAGTTCCAGTTTAACTTTCATCAAATCCTTTGTATAAAATCTGGCAAGGAGTAATTTGACGTAAGATAAAGTTTAAACGGAAAATGAACGAGTCGAGTTCCCTAACAGGAAGGTAAACCAAAGCCCTTCCGCTTCTTTGCGACCTGGCGGATATTATCAGTGGAAGGTGGAAAACCCCCTCATTCATTAATCTATTATTTGATAAAAGTTGATATTATCGTCTTTATAATCTTCTAAGAGTTCTACAATGCTCAAGTAATGTCAATTCCCCTCTCTCTAGCACCCTCGCACGTCTGCAATGACTGATAGGGGGCCATTCAACAATTACGTCACGCTATTTTCGACCATTTTTGACCCCCCCTCCCCCCCTCATCATACTTCGTCATACAGATTTTGACCACTTTGACCCAGACCGTCATGCTCTGGAGCCCCCCGCCCCCCTCTGGCGGCGTGACGTAATTGTTGAATGGCCCCTAGGCATCAGTCAGGCGGCAAAGCGTGTTTGAATAGTTGGCGGTCATTTGCGCCTGGTGACTACAACCAACGTTACAGAGTTCAGCTGACTCGATTCAGACTAGTGCTGCCATCGGTGGACAAACAGACACACTACGGCGCATCGAAACTGTGTTTGCAGCGCGATCTATGCTTTCGCTAAATAAGTTCTAAGAATTAGAAACGCCAAGATTCTGTGATATGTACGATTTCTGAATTTGAGAAAAAGGAGAACAGAATGAACTGATGAATAAACTGTTTGACATTTTTTAACAACCTTTAGATTGCTTCAAGGATATTTATCGGAATCGAGTCTATTGACAATAAATTACTTATCATTTGTCATAGCTACGATTATGCAATATGGAATGAAAATAACTAGCCTTCGATTGTCTCAAGGCTGACCAAATCACGCCTCGAGCACAATATCGAACACTCCTGACACTCCTAATTGATCAGAAAATCTCTAGCTGTACTACTGTGCGACAACATCAATCAACAAATCACCTAAACGTCTGCGATCAATTCAACTTTCGAAAATTCAAATGCCCTAATCATGATATGTATGCAATAGTTGCCGTAATAAGATTTGCGTGCAACAATAACCAGCTTATCTAATAACATCTGAAATATTGTTACGACCTGTATGATCGGAGAGTGGATATAATAATATGGAAAAATAAATGAAGGGAGCATAAGGGTCGTAATATTTATGAAGGATAAATTAATCCTTTGATACGATCATTCGATAACATTATGTATTCAAACGAAAAGGCCTGCATCCCGCATGCCTTGAACCAATGAAATTGCGTGCGAGGTGGCAGCGCGCTTCTGTCAAAGTACACAATGCCCCCCTAGCGTGGGGTGGCAGTACTCTGAACGAACGAAGGGGCGTCAGTAGTAGGTTTGGCCTCTTCGCGGCTGCTCGGTTACGCAGTATCATGTCTCCGCGTTGATCAACCCCCGCAACAACAAACTTTAAATCATCAATAGCAAATAAAGAAGATCGAAAAAATGCGTGACGGCTTTAAATAATGGCTTCGAATTATTCGATAATCGAGACATCCATGTATATCGTATATCTCAAAGCAAGCCTATGCTACGACACTAAAAATTCTGCATTATAAAACGGCAGTAAATGATTGGGCATAAATATCCTCTGGTTGGTAATAGGCTGGTGCAGAGTGACCCAAATCAAGGTGCGCATACTCTAACGCTTACTCGGTATAACTACAAAACATATCAACTTTATCATGGAATTTTTCTTCCTTAGTCCAGTAGTCCGTATTTGAATATTAAGGAAATTAAAATAATAGAAAATATGATACGTTATATCATACATATGTATACCGAAAGACTTTGGGTTAGGTTGTTTTCTTTCGATATTTCACTTTAGGAAGAGCTCGCGCGCATATGTATACAATACACACTAGATAGAGAGGAAATCAATATCAGCTGTCCTTTCTTCCCTGTTGCATATCCGACCTAACCTGAGTTGTTTATAACGTTTGAGATAGGTATGAGTGTATAACGCCGTGTACGTTATGAGTATGAATATAATTTTAATTTCAATCAATTTATACCAAGAATTCTTTCCCACGGAATTTTTCTAGTACAATTATTGCTTTTTGTCTTTTTTTGGTAATATTATGTTATAGTTAGTATTATTTCCGGTATTATAGAGTTGAAAACGCGAGCCTGTGCCGTATTCTAATTCCAGTATAGTAACGCGTATGGGAATTCTCATGAGCTTTCTAAAGC
Source organism: Tenthredo livida (assembly GCA_963992785.1). NCBI lineage: Eukaryota > Metazoa > Arthropoda > Insecta > Hymenoptera > Tenthredinidae > Tenthredo > Tenthredo livida. Next base: position 13,127,388 of record OZ023073.1, read on the forward strand.
TAAATCTGGCTTCGGATGTTGCTGAGATCACATTGTCTTATCTAAAGCTATACGCTACTTTCACCTCATTCTCGTTAATGATGGATAATCAAATACTAGATAATTAATAGTTATGATATTGTATCCATGCGCACAATATTGTCGTTAATTAATTTGCAATAATAATACATAACAGATAAAGATTACGATTTTCTATTCGCATAAATATAATAATTATAGAAAGTTGATAACATATAACGATATAAACGAAATAATGTCATCGTCATGTATCCCCTATGCCTCTGCCGCGGTATTGTAACAAGGTATATCGTGTTTCAACTGTAATATGACGCCGGAAACTGATCCACCTGGCCTTTGCCGAAGAAAATAACTACATACGTATAACTGTTTTGAAATAAACGAAAAGAAAAAAAGAGAGATTCAAATTATTATCTCTTTTATTTGTTTTTCTCGTATTTTTTTAGTCTCACGTACTTGACTGTGTAAAAGTTTCCTTTTTTTCTTTCCTCTCCCCTCTTTTTATCATTTATAATATCTACGCTATGATTATACACTCGACTCCCTTACACGTACCTACTGCTACATATAGTTATGTATATACAGTACATAGGACTAGAAATAGGGCCAGCAGAAGCAGAAACTAATATAGTAATTTAATATGATAGGATTAGGTGTAACACGATTGAGAACGCTGCTTGCGGGCAACCGTAAGAAACATACATACATACATACATACATACATACAGATAATAAACTAGTTGACTTCGATTGTTAGTGTATGAAAGTTTATGATATGTGTAACGTCTTTATAGGTTCAATTTAAAATAGTTATTTAATTATTCGCTGTTATGCATGTGAAATTAGGTACTAAATACTAAAGATGTACTATGTACGTACTTTTCGAATGAGGAATGAATAATAAGGACAAAATCGGTACTATTTTTAAAATCTTTATTTATTCATACGAAAGGAAGGCTTATATGACTAAATGAATACATATTATAATATGATGTATTACAGTTTGGTGATATTTTCGTCTGATGGACGAAACCTTCATGAATTGCTGCCCCTTCATGTAAGTATAATTTATAATATAGGTACATACATAATAACATGATGTACCAGAATAAATTCTTCTTTGTCACGATACATGTGAATCGTAAACATTGAACGTACCTAACTAACTAAAAAAAATTCTATCAAAGAGTTGTATTCAAGAGACTAGTCTCTCTCGTTTACGACTTTATACTGCAAGCAGCAGCACACACTATATACACGTGTATATATATATGTATGATGATTCACAAGTTATACTCGTGCAATCGTATTCTTAATCCATATAGGGCATAGACCTTTTAACTTTACGGCTTCGCCCGTCGAGAAGAGACCCTCTCTGCACGTAGACGTAATTTTAAACTCACATTTTCAAATAGATAAGTATACCTATACATGGTTTAATGCAATCCTATAAGAACAAAGGTTTAGCATCAGCATACACGCGCGCATACGTGTGTATAAAAATCTCTACAAAGTTTCTGTAGCGGAGGCAAATAGTATACTGGAGAAAAATAAAAGAAATCTTGAACCCGTATGCCTCGAGATATTTAAACAACAACATTTATATTCATTGTTTAAATTCCTTCCGAGTCCGGGACATAAATTCTCGAGTCTCTTTACCGACTCGTACACAAACATAAGAAACACGGTTCACAAACGCGCGATTCTCGACCCCCTCCATACTTCTCTCGTGTCTCCGGGGCCTAGAATCGCATCGGTGATTGGACTCGGCTCGGTTTTCTTCGCTCTTGCGCGCTGCTGCAGCACGTAGGAGACTAGCGAGTAGCGCACACTAGCGCGTTCGGCTTCCAATACCACAGCTCGAATTAAATCGCGACATGGAACACGTATTTCACTCACATAGATAGCAGCTGTGAAACGTGAGATTCGTCGGTACGTCGGCGGAGCTGCAGTGCCGCTGAGTGCCGCAGCGATGCAACCGAGTGGGATTTTGTTTTGTTTAGAAAATTATAAACTCTAGTACTAGTAGCCTCTAAGATCGGGGATCATTGCCACCGTAGTATAATATATTCGTTCGTTAATTACCGAAATGAAATATTTCAGAGTTATAAACAACGTAGATTACATTAAATAGCTACGAATCTCTGTCAGTCTCTCTGTAGTTGTTGAGATTATTTGAAAATAATAATATCGCGTGCGTGTGATAACGCGAACCAACGAGACAATGACTGACCGAGCGTCGAGAGTATAACATAGTGACAATTAAAATATAATTAATAATATGTAAAGTTTAGAAATACTAAACGTACTCGACTAAATTTGTTTTTTTCTTTTTTTCTTTTTTTCTTTTTTGTTTTCATCAAATTAGTAAACGCTATAGGAATTCAAAATTCATACACGTGTATCTCTTTGTGTTTATTATCTTGTTACTACAAACTACATATCTATACGATCGCGAGAATCTTCTTATTCTATTTAATACTAAACACATCGTCTACAACAGTCTGTTTACATCAGAAGTCTGACCACGATATGGAAGCTTTACGTCTTGCTATTCAGTGAGTTTTATTCCCATTCTTTCTAGTCTCTCTCTCTCTCTTTTTTTCTTCTCATTCTTTCTTTGATAAGAATAAGAAACAAGATTCACGGTTTCAGAAAATCCGACGTATCCTTTTTCTTTTCGTCCTCGCCAATTCTATGAACTGAACAAAACCTAGAAACTATAATATGCAAAAAAAAAAAAATTTTCAAAAATTTTTTAGTTTTTTTTTTTTGCTTTTCTCTCTCTCTCTCTCTCTCTCTGATTTAATTCAATTTTTGTTTTTCACAGGACGAGGCTAGGGGAGCGAATGGTCAGCATGAGCTCAATGCTCGTAGAAACAGTCAGCATTAATTACGAAGATTTTAACGAAAGTTTTTTAACCTGCGGAACGTGTCTATGCGTATACGACGGCAGCGAACACACTCCAAAATTACTACCATGTTCTCATACCGTAAGTATAGTAGGAAAAAAAAAAAATGAAAAGATAAAACTGAAAAACAAAAATAATCAACCAAAAATGAATTTTAAAACGAGAAAAAATTTCATTCCCCCATTTTTTTTTTCCAGGTCTGTCTTCATTGTTTGACTAGAATCGCCGCTTCACAGACCAGAGAAGCCGGCGCATTTCGATGCCCAATTTGTCGAGAACTTATAACTATTCCTCGCGGCGGAGTACCAGCTTTACCGCCAAGTTTTCTGGTCAATCAACTGCTGGATTTAATGTCCAGACAGCGACGAGAGGTTCGCTTAATATTATTGAAATTTTTCGGTTTCATTTCTGGGTATAAGCCTGAAATTATGAGCTAATATTTGTTTAGATTTGTTCAGTTTTGCTTAACAAAGCTTTCAGCTTTTGGATATCTTTTTCCATATTGTTAAACCTCAGAATTCTCTGTTTCAAGAATTTATCACTAATCACATGGAAAGAATCTGAATTTTACTGATTTAAAGTTTGAATGAAAATAAATCAAGGTGAATAAAAACCAGCCATGATATGAGAAGAACCAATCATTACCTGTTCATTAAAATGATCACTTATTCAAAGCTCTAATTCATATTCGAAAACGATTTTCCAGGTCATTCCTAAATGCTCGGTTCACATAAACCAGGAACTTCTATTCTGCGAGACGTGTGATACTGTATTTTGTACTGTATGCACTGGGGGTAGCCACGCAGGTACTTCACCTGGATGTACAGAGCATACTATTATTCCATTCAGTATTGCCATAAAACGTATGTCTGAGATACTGCTGTACAAAGCGAACGAGTGTATATCAAAGGTAGTCTTGAACTATTTGTCACAATTGTCTGGGTTTACCTTTGTAATACTTGCCAATTGTTTAAGAGTGCTGAGACACTCGGAACTTCGATTTTGGAAGCAAGTTTCACAGGGAATTTTCAATTTTTAGTTAACACAAGCCCAGGACTCCGTAAGTGCGGAACTGCGCCGATTAGAGACAGCAACAGAAAGATGTTTGAACTCCGTCGATGCAGAGTTCGCAGAAGTTATTGCTAGGGTAGAAAGGAGGAGGGCAGAACTCCAAGCAGCTGTTACCGCCGCGTCTAGAGACAAGAAACACGTTCTTGAAGAACAGCACGCTCTGATAGAAGCGGAAAAGAATAAAGTTGAGCGAGAGTGCGAGGGTCTTCAATACCAGGTACAATTGGTGAGAGGGAATCCAATCATTACTCATGAAAATTGGTTTAAATAATTTTTTTTCCAGGTCGAAGTCCGGAACATCACTCAAAGAATTGGAAGCTTATCGGATCAACTCGACGCAGCAGTTGCTCTGAGTGAACCGAGGGAAAACGCATTTATTACAGCTGAATTTTTGCACAACGAAGCTCACGCCGAAATCGAAACTGTTCTTAGCACTTTTGGGAGAGTACGTTCCAGCACAACACTGCCAGGTAATTTATTCGATCCGATAATCCGGAGGAAAACTGTGATTTCAATTTTTCTTCTTATCACTTTATCTCTTTTCACAGGCCTGTGCCGTGCGAGACTAAAAGAACCTGCGGTAGCTAAGTTGCAGACAATAGTTGTTGTAGAGACTGTCGATTACCACGGGCATCCTAGAAATGCTGGCGGTGATCCTATTGGTGCGGAATTGACTTTAGCAGAAACTATTCAATCTACAAATCAAACAATATTCATTGAAACAGAGATTAAAGACTTGGAAGATGGCACGTACGAAGTACTGTTCAGACCTCCGAATGCTAGTCGTTATATTTTAAAAGTTTCTGTATTTGAAAGACCGATAAAAGATTATCCTCTGTATTTTGATGCGACCGAACATAACGAACCGGTCAAAATATATGGTGGACGAGGCCAGGGAAAGGATGATTTTCATCAACCAGTTGCCGTAGCTGTTGATGACGATGGAACAATCTACATTGTGGATACTGGAAACTCGCGGATTAAGGTATACAACTTTTTTTCTGCTCTAAATATCATGCAATTATCATTGATGAATCATAATCAAATATTAACAATGATTAATCTCATATTCATCAGGTCTTGAGCTTCGATCTGGAATTTCAAAGGCACATAACTAACGAGGGATTGGAAGGACGGAGCTGCACAGGAATTGCAGTTTCCGAACAAGGACTGGTAGTGATAAACTGGAGGACACGTACAGTCACCGAAATGACTTCACTCGGTGATACGATACGATCATTCTCCTACAATGGATTCCAGGTAATATAAAAACAGCATTTTAAATAGAACTAGAATTTCGATAATATGCAATATTTCACTATTAATATCTCTCTTGAAAATATTATCCTGCATATAAATAAGAGGAAATTTTCAGGAGCCTATAGATGTTGCAGTCGATAGAAGTTACGGCCATGTATTGGTAGCTGACAACGGGCAATGCTGCGTGTTTGTCTTTGACTGCGATGGAAAAATGTTGTTTCAAGTGGGTTTTCCATTTACTGATGAAAGTTGTCAGTGCATAGATTCAATTATGTTTTCATTTTAAAGCTGTATTCAAATTTCTGATAATTTTCAACAGGTGGGAAAGCGGAATATGTTCAAATTGATAAGTTCAGTAACCGTCGGACCAGCCGGTGAAATCTTAGTCGCAGATTCACGGATTCAAGTGTTTTCTGCGAAAGGTGATTTCTCGGAAGAAATTTACTCCGAAGGTAAAGGTAAGCCCATGAAATTTTACAAATAAAAACGAAGATGGACATTCAGTCGATCATAAAAAAAACCATTTAGGTATTCGGACATGGTATCTAAAAAATGAATGATTAATCTCTAACAAATTCTTTCTCTCAACAGGAAAAGGGAGATATGGAAGCATAGCAGTCGATATAGATGGTAAAATCCTTGGATCTCGATGCGATAAAGGTCGCAGTGTAATCCATGTGCTTAAACTTGGAGGCGGTACGCTGCTGACCGAAATAGATTCTCACAGTTCAAAACTTAGGCGTCCTTCGGGCATCGCTGTGCTCCCTAATCATCATTTAGTAGTTGTGGATCTCGGAAATGATTGTGTTAAGAAGTATAGGTATTGGTAGAGGTACAAGTACTCGACTTTGATCGATACTGGAATAATTTCCTACCATTGGGGGGAGAAGTTGGAGAAAATCTCCAAAAAATGTATAACTGTGTTACATTTGCATTTAGTAAGAAATGTGAATGCTATTTATTTTAATCGAAAGACCCTACGTCGGTGTTCCAATTTTCAATAACTGCTATGAAAGTTTCTCTAGAAAAGTTACCAATCACTTTAAAATGGACAGACGGTCATGGAACTACCGTCGTTAATATGAATCGTAAACATTACCAATTAAGACATACTCATACGTCCAATTATTATTTCTCAATCACTAATTTAATTTGATATTGAATTTCCTTGAATTCATTCGTTGTTACAAAGCTTTGTCCCTCGTCTGCATAAATTTTCATGCGCAATGTTACGCACAAGCGCTATTTACCAATACTACACTCTGTTTCCCTCAATCTTGATTTGGTTCTTTCAATATTATTTAGATTTTCAAATAATAATGAAAATAGCAAATTTTGAAATTAAATTCCAAGAGAAATTAAATTAAGAAAATTATGGACTAATAATGTCCTATATTCCGTTAGACTTTATTTATCACGGTATGATATACCTAATTAGGGTGTAGAATCTCTGTGACTGAGAAAAACTGAATCTATCATCACTGACAGTTTCCCACTATGTGAAACAACGTGCAATACTTTATCTCCGATTTTATAATTATTGAATATCTATTGATCAAAATATGATTAACATATTATAATCTATAAAAAATGTAACTCTCACGATTAGCTGAAAGTATTGCTTACTAGCCATTAGGCTTCATATCCAATAATGTTGCAGCGATAACATTACGTATTCAAATATTAACAGCTATAATGCTTGAGGGGTATAGACAGAAGAATTCATTAATTTATCTGATATTAGTGCCTTACGAATATTGAGTAACCCCATATGACCCCAATACAGATTCAATTCTAGATTATTTTTCTCAAAATATCTATCTACTAATCAGTTGATCGAAAAAAAACTATAACTACTTGTCCATGACCCAGATGAAATGTATATTTATTATTTTTAGAAAAGGAATTCCATTTATCTAAAAGAAAAATCTGAATAACTTGACTGTTTCATATCATTGATGCATTCATTATAAATTCATAATAACTTGTTAAACATGAGCATCAGATTTATGAGTTTTAACTAATCCGAACTATTTGAATATTGCATTTAAAATTTGAATGCATTAAACGCAACAGGGGAGAGTGTTTGAAGGATAAAAAAAATAGTGTAGTTTTCGCGTAACAGTATGTAGTCAAAAATGATAATATGAAATTGAATGGAAAAAAAACGAATGAGAATTGTTACTAAGAAATAGACTTATTGCCTTGATGAATTGCGTCGAACTGAATATGGTCTATTATAAGAAAAGAATTATTTGGCAGATTAGTATAAACTGTAAGGTAATAAGTATAACGTCCTGTATTTCGAGATTATGAATAACTAAATTGTTGAGGAATAAAAATGTTATTTCATTACATATGATATGAAATAGGTAATGTAAGAAATGTATTGTATATATTTTTTCAGTATTAAGAATTAGAAAAATGGCTGTTCATTGTAAAGATATATACTACCTAAGTATTCGGTAAAAAGTTAATCTTTATATTAGAGACAATATACAGCTCGTTCACATAATTACCGATTTACGATGACATATATAATATAACAAATAGGTAATTGACTTTGATCATTTTATCGCTAAGTAAACATCACGGATTATATCGAAAATCGTTATGCTTTATATATGAATATTAATAATAATTACTGTAAGTCAAGGTGATGAAAGAAAAAAAAAGAAAAAAAGAAAAAAAAACGTAGACAATATAAATTAAAAAAAGAGAACAAAAAACTCATTTTAAAGTTTTCAAGTGCAGATATTTTATCTTGCCATTTTTTATTTCATATTATATTTCTCCAATATTGATCTACGCTTAATTATTAAACGCATTACTCATATTCTAGAGTACAAAATATTGCATTTAGAAATTCATGCATATGAATATTGGTTTTCAAGTTAAAAGTATATATTATACATACAAGTATAATGTATGATATGTATAATAATTGTATAATATTATTATTATTATTATTATGTTTATGCCACATTGGTCGCGGATCTCAGTCCATTTTAGTATATGAATATATACTAAGTAATTATAAAAGCATAAATAAACAAAAAAGAAAAAAGAAAAAGAATGATAAGAAGTGATTCTTATTGAGAAAAAAAAAACAAAAAAAAAATTATAATAATATTTAACACTAGAGTATATTTGAATTAAAAATCGTATTGCATTATTATTGGTATAATAATATGTAACTACGAGATGGCAGAGACTCTAGATTTGAAAAGACTGCTATTCTAGAATCGTTGTATAGGTATATATAATATAATATTCATGGCAGAGTATTAAGTACTTAAAAATTGCTTATTTATACTAAAAATTGATTCTTTTCTTTGACTATAAGAGTTATTTCATTTTTTCGTTTTATCTAATTTGTACTTTTCGTAATCGTCGTATTAATTTTGTATGATAAATATTAACGATCTTCTTAAAAGATCATTTTTATTTTTATTTTTTTTATTTCAAATACATACAATTAAATGTGACATGAATACATTATGATATAATATTAAGTGTAATTCTCGCCATTATAATTACTATTATCTATTTGGCCATAGTGTGCGGAACCCGTAATCTCTGTATGTATAAATATAGTATTACAATTTTATTATTACAAAATTAATTTTAACATATTTTATTAATTTTTCAACAATTATAAGGGTATAATCAAAGCCCAAGGGGGCAACGCAAACGGAGATAAAAAGAAAAGTAATGATAATGATCTGTATTTCAATTGCTATTGAAATTATGATTTTCATTTATCAACATGAAATGATATTGATGATGAAAAAAATTTTCTAATTCGAAATTTCAATGAAAGAAGAATAGAAGCATTGTTTTAAACCCCGACTATTATTCACGATATTCATATTTCCTTAATCTAGTCATATTATGTATGTGTTTTTTTTTTGTTTTTTTTGTTTCTTTGATAAACATTCGACAATTCGTTGTAAACTAAAACGATGTTACTATACCTATACTGAAAGAAGATGAAAAAAAGAAAAAGAAAAAACAGAATTATCATATATTGTCCGCTGTACAAAGCTTATTTGTAAATAAACTAACGCTTCATTTTACCGATTAGATTGGATATATATATATATATATATATACGATTTATTTTCGATAAATACTCCTGAAATCTAAGTATAAACAATTTGTTTATATTTTCATTTTTTTGTTTTTTTCTTAAATTTAAGTTCATTACGACGTAAGGGCGATAGTAGAATAGAAGTAAAATTCTATTCTGACTATTTAGAAATAAAAATGTAAAACGTTTTTTTTTTTTTACACACATCTTGTTTTATTATCCTTTATTAAAATGGTGGTCATATAGGTAGGTGAGAGAGAGAGAGAGAGAGAGGCGAGAGGAAAGTAAAGGAAAAGAAGAGAGAAAAAAAAAAAAAAGGTTTGAAATTCCGACTCGTAGCAAGCGGTGCGTAGTACTTTGGGCACGTTTCGTTAGACGAAACTCCCATACGTATCTCTTCTCTAACTCAGGGTCTAACGCACGAAAAATAGTATTTCCTTCCTTTTCGTGTATTATTTATCTTGCTCCTGCGCGTAGGGTAGTACGTAGTCCTATCTTCGTTTATCTCTGCCCAAAGCGACGCGGTTGTCGCTCAAATATTTTCTAACTTGTTCGCGTCCTTATTTTACTAACGTATAACTCCTTGTGCGTCCTTATCGGGCGGATGGTTAGAGGGAGAAGGACAGAATGCTAGTGAATGGAACGCGTCCCAGCGTAGTACGACGCTCGCTCGGGTACCGGGATCGCCAATGACCGGGCAGGATAGGTGATCACGTGATGCGCGTATTGAGGCAGCAGAACATTGCAAATGACAAGACGCGTAGCGTAGAGTGTGTGTTCCGTATCTAAATACGTTGTGTTAAAATAGTTGAATAATAAAATATATATTAGTTTTATTTGTTTTTAACCGTTTAGTTAGTGGATTGTGAGTGATAGTGTGCGTCGTTGTGTTACCGGAGTTTAGAAATAGACCGTTTATTGTCGGAGGACACCGCATCTGTCTACATGACAAAATGTCGGGATCGCAGCGGATGCGAAAATCCTCACCATGCTCAACGTCAAAACAAGGCCCGATGCGGGCTACTTTGCCCATGAGTTCTCTCCTCAGGCAAAGTAGCAGTATTAAAAAAAGTAACAGCAACAGCCCGACCGTCTCGCCGACTAACGCGTGGCGGGCTCGCATCTCCCCCGATCAATCCTCCTCCGGGCAACGAAGCCCTGGCTCTCTTTCCTACAAAGGTATTTCATGCATCTAGCTTTTGAAAACATATCGTTCCATCATAGTCTCTTATACACGACTATGTATTTACTTTATTCAAATAATGTTACCATACTTATTTCTACATATTGTAATCGAACGGGCTTCATATATATACATAGCTCTCTCTCTCTCTCTCTCTCTCGCTCTATCTATACTATACATCTCCCTCTCTCTCTCTCTCTCTCTCTCTCTCTCTCTATCTATCTGTAGCTATACCTCGCGGGGGGAAATCTTTCGTATGTATACACACGCTAGCCGCTACGTGTACGCGTACGCTAGGCGCGTCCGTATGTGTATACTACTATGCGCGTATACGTACTACTTGCATAGTATACGATGCCTCGGATCATTGAATTCGTCGAAAACCAAATCTCTGTCTTTCTAGCGCTGAAAAGTTGTACGTCACATGGTCAAAGGCCTGTACGAAACTATGTGCTTTTATTTCTCTCTACATTCCAGTTTTCGTTTACTTTTTTTTATTTTATTTTTATTTCTATGATTTTTTTAGCTTTAGTTCTCATTGCTACAATTGAAATGAATCTTAGTTAAATGTTATACATTTTTCTTTCTGTTTATTCTCACGAAAAACTCACACACTCATACACTCATCACTAATAAACTAACGAATTCTTTTCCATATCTGGTAACCGAATATTTACACTTTTTGGTTCGGTCTAGTTTTAGATAAAAATTAATCGAAAAAAGAGCACCGATTCGTCTCGAAAAATAACTAATCCTATTTTATCATAATTTAATATACTCTAAGTATACGTATACTTTAGAAATCTAATATCTTTGTTAAAGTCAATTTCACACTAATTATTACAACAAATAACTTAGTGTGGTGCAGGCCGGGATATAGAGAACTGAGTTCACGGTGGCACTATCACAAAAAAAATGCATGTTTTCTTTTCTCTTTCTTTCTTTTCCTCTCCTAATAGCCGTTGTAAGAAATCAATAAATTTCTGTACTACGCATATAGTTATTTATTTTTTCAAATCATATTGAATGTGTACACAAATTTTTTTAGCATACATTTCCATATGATGCACAATGCGACGACAACATTAACACACTAATGAGAAAATTTATATCAATAAGTCTACCGTCGTTCAATGTATTCATTCCTTTTTACCATTGAAAAGCCCATTTTTCTTTCTATCCACTATTCAGCAAAGTCAAAAACACTCAGCGGAAGGTCCAGCGAGAGTCTTAGCGGCAGTCAGAATATCAGACGGACTGCTTCCCTCGATACTATATACCTGAAAGGACAGTGGCCACGCGATGGATATTACGTTCATCCCAGCCTACTTCTGGTGGATAAATCCACCCAGGTAATTATTCAACTTGGAACTAGGATAAATGTTGGATAAAAAAGGTCAAACAGAATTTTATCAGATTATTAACTCTGTACGTTTGTTTCTTTTTTCTTTCTTTCAATAGACTGAAGAATGGCCTAGCGAGTCACGAAAAGTGCATCCACGGCATAGTTCGGAACAAACGACGACCCCCACTGCCACCATACCTGATGACAAACTAGAAAAGTACATCAGGCATAGGTGAGTTTGAATTGAATATAAAAATTGCTTTACTTGATTTCAAATATGTGATTATAATATTTTTTACTTATATTTATGTGGTATTTACTCATTCCTAATGAATAAACATTGTTCTCTTTTTGAAGACTACAACGTACTAACAAGGAGGGAACTAGCAGCAGGGAAAGAACAGCTGCTTTTGGACTCATCATGCCTAGCGGACCTCCACCAGCCCTCCCGGGTGATCACACAGTCCCTCTACCAAGCATCGCCTCACAAACATCCCTGCGTGAGTTTGGAAATAGTATATATCATTGAAAGATGGATTTTATAGATACGCAAGAGTCACGTTTCAATTTTTAGAAGTATGCATCTAAAAAGAAATACAGTTCTGTTTGATTTTTGGGTTTTTATAGAAATATGTATTCAACACTTCATTCATTTCATTTCTCCAATTCAACAGACAATCAATTCAGTTTGAGTACGAAAGCAAGTCCCATGAATATACCAGTGAAACCAATGAGGCCTCCGATGCGTTCTTCGATCGAAGGCCTTAATCAAGAAATTGAAGGGTTGGTGCTAAAATCAGGAGGCAATACCACCGACTCGGATCACACTGTGGAAGATAAGGTAAAACTTTCTTCCTTTATTTCTCTTGATTTTTTTTTTTTTTCTTCAATGAATGAACCGATTTAATCGTCTTATTTCTATTCTCTATCTCTAGTATGCACGGTATCGTGAACAAATGACACCCGAGGGACACAGAGCGCCTTTAGCAGATCTTCTAAGAGCAACCCGTAGTGTAAACACGCAAACTCCAGCCACCGACCTTCCCTCCAGTTCTTATTCTTCAGGTAAGTTTGCCAATGGTAAATTGAAACAAGGATAATCATCTTCAATCGTGATTGTTGATCTGCTGAACGAAAAGAAGAAGAATATTAAACAATTTTCAGGTTTTTTAGACTCGATCAGATCCGATCCATAGCTTTATCAATTACTATTCGGCACCTTGGAGGTCTTCTTCTATTTTTCAATGCGAAATCAGATTTCAATCGATAATTACATGCCGTCTAACAATAGCATGTGATCGTTATAAAACAGGCCCTCCGTCAAGGAATTCTGAGTCTCCGCTGATTCCTGGTGTTATGGATGCTTCCCGTCCACCCAGTGATCTACCACAAGGTTGGCCTTCATACGACACAAACGTTATTCCTGTATTCCAGTCTTATTATTTCATTTTGTATTTTTTTCATTTTTTTTTTTTGTTAATCTGGATACTTTTAGTCCTGTTTTTTATGCTCGTGTTGTTGGTGATTCCTTTTTTTTCGTTTCTTTTTTTTTTTTAATTTTTGCTCATCTATTATTCGATCAAAGTTCATAAATAATGTATGTACGTTTTTTGAGCATGCGCATGTTGACAGTGCATTGATGTAAAAAAATGTCTACATTCATTATCTTGGTGTCTCAAACAGTCGCTAAGATTTCTACGGAGATTACCTATTTTATTGAATATATAACGGGGCAGCTAATCATAAATTTTTATCTAACAATGAATTTCTAGGAGCATAACGTTTTATGGAGATTTCAAAATAACGTAATTGCATATTTAAGTCAGCCTCGCGACCTTTTCATTCAACTATTTTCTGTTATACAAAATTCCTAATCGAATAATGTGTAACTGTATTAAAAATTCTGTATATACCTAAATTTAGACAAGCATGTAGGATTGCCTTTAGCGATTATAACATTATATGTAGCATTCAAATGCTACATCGTTATTCGTTAGTTGTAAAATAAATAGACATTTAGATTTACAGAAGTTTGAAAGAAATCCTTGCATTTTATTTCATGATTAATTATACTTAGTACAGGCATACGCTATATCCTCTTAAGATTAAAACATACTTACTAGTTCTTGTAAGTGTGGTAACTATTTTTACGATCTCTCTGGCCTCTACATTCCTCTGATCTTATCTTTCTTCTGTCTTATCTCATGTGAAAAAACTTTATAAGGCATTGTTTTACGCTCGTTTACCATCTACTCAGTAATTTCAGTCATTATTTCTCCTATACTGTAACAAACAATGATTATTTATTAATTCATGCAAATTTTTTGTCCATTCAATCTTTATATCAGTCAATCCATAATAAATTTTAGTCATTATATTAATCAATAAAGTTATCTCATGTATTGAAATATTTCAATTCACTTCTGAACGTTCATTTTTCATCTCAAATTTTTAATTTTTACCAAATTCTCCTTTTACAGAGATACATGCATGCAGATAAACGAATTTCTGATCATGTGAGATTACTGTTTTGTTTTTTGCGAACAAGGAGTGTTTCTTGAGCTTAAATTTTTTCAAAGCATGTTGTTGTTTGATTTAATCTGCATTTGATTCAATGTATGGACGTGTACTTAATTTTTCAGGCATATCAATTTTTACACTATTATCACGAATTACAAATTCTCATTCTGTAAGTCTAATTAATACTTCATATTTAGGTGGAAGCCGTGGTTCGACGCCAGAACAAGAAAGAGAAGGGCGCCTAGGTACGTCACCTCAAATCAACAGGTTCTTGGCCAGAGAACCACCCGACGGCTGTGAGAAGGTCAATCTCAAATTTGTCGAGGATGCAAGGTAAGACATTCTCACATATGAATTTTAAACATCAAAACGATAAATTCATGAATAAGGGAGTAACACCCACCCGCCTCTACCACATTATGTATAAAAAATTTATTAAACAAAGGTAAGCAGCTCCTCACCCATCGGATTATCTATTACTAATCTTTGTATCAGTATACTGGTACATTTTAACATCCGGTCAATAAAGTGGGGATGAATTTTTCTAAGTTCGTGAGTTATTTAATGTTTATATTTCTATGCATAGGCGGCCGATGATAGACTTGAGCAAATTGGACTACTGCCCGAAGCCGTGCGTAGCATTCCAGTTAAAGCCAAGTTTGGGATCAGCGTTCCTGCCGTTACAACAAACGGCGAGCCCGACATTGATCGCCAGTGCATCACCCTCTCCACGTACAACACCTCCCACACCACCTCCAAACCCGTAGTACCAACTCCCAGTATATACTCTTCGGTAAGAAATACGTAAACCTGGCTGGTTTATAATTTTTTTGTTTTTTTTTTAAATAGCCTTGTGGCCAGGATAATATGTACTTTGGTACAAACGGCATACCGGCGAAATGCATAAAAAGAAAAAGAAATAAAAGAGAGAAAGAAAGAGAGAGAAGGAAAAAGAAAAGTTACCCCGAGAGGAACAGCCAACTCCCAGTGTGACCCATTGTTTTGGGTAATATAATGTGATTGTGTTATTGAAGCGGAAATAATAAAAGAAAATTTCTAATCACATCGATACAAAGTATTTGAAGGAACAAAAAAAGAAATGAAAGAAATGAAAGAAATAAGTAATAAAAAAAAAAAAAGAAAGAAACAAAAAAAAGTAAAAATAAAGAAACTAAGCTCCATTAATATTTGAAACAATAATGAATATGAGGAACAATAATTTGTGATAACTGAAAACAACGTTTAGGAATAAACATTGTGTTCTACAGGGAAAAAGACTAATAAAAAATAAAGAAGAAAAAAAAACGAAAAAAAATAAAAAAAAAATGGTGTATTCTAAATTTAGTGCGAAAAACCGTGCTAAACAAACTTTAGTTTTGTATACAGGGATAAATATTCAAAATGATGATGAAAAGTATTAAAAAAAAAAAAAAAAAAAAATTTCAATAATTGATGAACAAAATTATACAAATCCGAAATGGGGGGGTACCTATGCTATAGGTAAACATTAGCGTACCCGTTTATTATAATGTTTTCATGAAGCTTTCACCGGTACGAATAATAATAATAATAATAATAATAATCCAACCTCGTAGCTATACGATCACAAGTTAGAATTTCTTTTATCGTTTTGTATTATTACTTGTATGCTAAAAAGAAAAAACAAAAAAAGAAAAAAAAAAAAATATTCAATAATTACTATTATCCAGGATGCCTTAAAAATCACGCGACGTCTCAAGGTCTTGTAACTAGCATTATTTTGTACTCTATTTTTTTTTTTTTTTTACATTTTATTCCATTTTCTTTAAAAAGCAATTGCAACGTTATTTTTAAAATCGTTTTATAAATTCATTCAGGTCTTTGAGTTAGTTCACTTGCCAATACTAAGAGTAAATAGTCTTTGAGAATTACATAGCATCACGTAATACCATATTATGACGCTATATAGACCCAGTAAAAAAGAGGAACTCTAACTAAGTTCTAATTATAATTTGTTTTGGTTTTTTTTTTTTTTCTCTACTTCATTTTCTTATCTCAAGTTCCAATTCTTATTTATTTTGTAATTTTGTATGTTCTAATTTTTATTTTATTTTATTTTATTTTATTTTTTCTCCTACTACATACTGTTTTTCACTATATATATATATATATATATATATATATATATATTAATATTAATAATATATATATATATATATATATATATATATATATATATATATATTAATATTAAGTAAGTAAACTATTATGAAATATTTAAGTACATACAAAAGGTAAAACTAGCTGTACGATTTTTAAGGCACCTTGCATTATGTTAGACTACAATCTGAATATGTACAACCAATAAAGCATGCAATGACAGATCGATGAATGTATGACAGCGTGAATCCAATACGAAATGAGATCGATATGTAGCGATTGAAGAAAAAAAACAAAAAGAAAAATAATAATAATAACAAAAAAAGGAAAAAAAAAACAAAAAATATGACAACTGACAATATGAAGTATTGATTGAGATAATGATTTGTCGTTTTATAAAGTATGGTATCAGGTAAGCACACAAATGGATCCCCTGATTGGTACGTTAACAGGTGTGTCTGTTTATAATGGGCTTAGATAACATTGACCCGAAGGTGTTATTATATAAGAATTATATGAATGACATTGTATGCGTGTATTACGATAATATCAGAATATCATTTAAACTATCCACGAATAACGTCGTTAAAGGCACATCAATTTATTAATAATACCTAATACCTAATAATAATAATAATAATAATAATAAATTAATAAACAATTAAAGTATTCGCACCATCGATATTCAACACGATCCTTCAATCGCACGGATCTATTTGAAAGGTTTTTTTCTCTAATATAACGATAAATGAACTAGTAAACATAACTAGAAATATAAAGAAAAAATTAAATTAAATTAAAATAACACTAAAATGAAAATGAAAATGAAAAAGATAAACATACGAAAAATTTTGGCAACTTTTCAGTATGATCGAAGATGAAAGAAGTAAAAGATATTTTTGCTGGTATAACTATCGTAAATTAGAAGAATATAACATAACACACAGTCGAAAGGCATAACTAAACACCAAGTATTTTTCATATCTTGTATAATGATATATCACAAAACCTAAAGAAATATTTCACACCTTTTTTATAATAAAAAATATCGCTGAAACTTTGTTACGTCTGAATATTGTAGTAAGGTTGAAACGTGCAAGATGCAGCGTTGTTCGTGAGATGGATTAAATTATCTATGTATTAGTATTTTCTTTCGGATGTGGCCACTCATCGAGTTCAATTCAATTCAATTAAATAAAATAAAATTAATTTTATTTTCTTCAATTTTTTTTATATATATATATATATATTTTTTTTTTGATTTATGATTATTAATACACAGAGTTATTGCAAAAAAATAATCATTATGTATGTACACAGTTTTTTCGTTTCATGAATAACAATCCTTTGAAGACATAAATCCAAGGATTACATAAAGCAGTTTTTATTTTATTTTATTTTGTTTTATTTTGTTTTATTTTTTATTTTTTATTTTTTAAACAAATATAATAATACACTGTCTTATATAACGCAACGTATCTAGCCACGACATTGAATAAAATGTTAACACACAAGTACCTGGCACACTGGTCTATGCTCTCTTTAAACCAGCTCGCTAAGAAATGAAATGAAATGAAATGAAATGAAATGCCTTAGGATGCGTGGCATAGTGTGCTATTCACGCAAAGATTAAGTACCGATGCCGCTTCTTACTTAGATTAATAAAATCTCCAGAAATACATTATATTTTTTTTTTTCATTTTTATTTATGTTCTTTTTTCTCTTTCTTTTATAGATAATATTTCTCACCTTTCTTACGTATTTAATTAAATTCTGACTTTGAATAACTGATAATATTTCAATACGATTACTTATATGTACATAAGTTGAGGACTCGGTGTTCTTAGTCTTTGCCAACTTGCCTAATGTGTTATCATTGTTGTTGATTATTATTTTTTTTTTTTTTTGTTTCCAACTTTTTCTTTTATTGTCAATCCGAAGAAAATTAACGAATTGACATGTATAAAGACTGCTAAAAAGATTACCTGTTATTTGGAATAATCCAAAATTAAATTTAAATAAATTAGGCAGAAATGTTCATCGGTTATTACCAACTACCTATTGATCGGTGGCGGTAAAAAAAAAAAAAAAAAAAACTCCTTATTGATATACCGTATGATTTATAAGCGACCGCTGTAAGGTACATTCTCAACATATCTAAATCAATCTGAGCAGGTTTCAGAATAGCAGAATGATTATGTCAATTATACATTTATTTAACCCTAGGACTGTCCAGATATTATATTACTGCAGAAATTTCAAATATTATCATACTTATTGGAACTTGAGTTAGAATTTCTAAGATACTCAAACTGAGAGTTCATTTCCAATTTTTATAGAGATCTCGTATCTTGTATATGAAATAAACGTGAAAAGTTTATATATATACCTTCAAAAGAAAAAAAGAAAAAAATTTAGTGAATCTTTTAATCACTGTTTTATAATAAATATATCAAACATTATTTATTGCTTTTTTATTGAAAAAAAAAGAGGGAGAAAAAAAAACTCAACTAGAAATGAAAAAAACGATGTCCCCAATTTGAAATGTACAATTGAATAATGACTAATTACATTAAACATTTGTAATTCTATTTATTTAACTGAGAAAGTTGTTGCTATTTGATGTAATGACTTTTATTTTATTTTATTTTATTTTATTTTATCTCATTTTATTTTAGATTATTTACCGAAGGTAGAAAAAGAAACACTGAAGTCTAATCGACTCCTCATAATAATACTTGTTTTATTGATGTACAAATTGTGTACTAAATTATAGAAACGACTACCTATATATATATTGATTGAGAAAATATGAAACAATTATTATTACACATGATAATTTGCTCTGTTCGTATTTAGGAGATGGGTAACAGCCCTTAGATCTATTTAACTAAAAGTAGATATTTTGGGAAATGATACCATTTTCTCAGTAATGTATGATAGTTGATTATTTTTTTTATTTTTATTTTTCACATTGTTTTATTCATAAAAAGTATGCTTTGAAATATATGTATGTCAGTTAATTTTGAAAGAAAGTACCATTGCTTGTCTGTACTTTTCCTACTCTAGTCCGTCCTAGGGCTAAATCAAAATTAGTCAGTTGAATGAATTAGTAAGTACGCTATATGATAATTTAAAGAATATTATGAGGAGTGATATAATATATCTCTAGATCGGAATGTAGAGATATTAACAAAAAAACAAAAAAAAAAGTAATTAATTAAAAGAAGCAACAAAAAAAAACATTTTTTTAATACTGCTAATCATCTAATGAAACATTTGTTTTATTCATAAAAAAAAAAAAAAAAAACAAACTGCGCCGTGGTACAAAACATCAAACGTTTATCTGATCTGTCCTAGATACAATAAGAACAGTATTATTATCGATCCCTATATTCAGATCTGGAGTCATTTCTTTTCATAAAACTAATATTAAGCTTTACGTTGGCTGCAGGGTTGAGTTGAAAGATGTAACTTTTCAATTGAAATACGTCGTAATGTTCATTAATCATTATTGTTACACTTTTATTATTATGAGAAAGAAGAAGAAGAAGAAAAAGAGAAGATGAAAAGAAAAGTTGTTTATCTTTTCCTTCCTTAATTGTTTAATTCTTTTTTTTTGTTTTTTCTTTTTTTCAACAAACGTTTTTAGCAAAGAGTTAGATCTTGACTCCACGATTGGCTAAATAAATATTTTCTCAAACATTCAAAGTTTAATAGCCAAAGCCAACTAAGTTAGCTTACAGTACAAATTATCACTTGTAAAAACATTACGAGTGATATTATTGAAATGTGTTTTTAAACTGTAGTTATATTTTAATCATTTTTGTTTTCTTTTTTTTTTTCAAATAATTTTCTTACATCCCTTAAGAATATTTCAGATCGTTTTAATTAACAGCGAGTGTAATATCTTAAATTTAAGTTTATATAAAAGAAAGAAAGAAAGAAAGAAAGAAAGAAAGAAGAAGAAAAAAAGGTACCCCTGTGCCTGATAGTGTTTAAAACTTATACAGATCAATGTCTGGAAAACTACCTAGCGTACATACACCTTGTTGGCTCTTGTCACCATGACTTTATTGTAGATGTGTAAAGTAAATAATTATGTGCATTGTATCTACATACAATGAATTTTATCAGCCAGATATAAATTATTATACTATATATTATATCAAGCAAAAGACATGATTACATACGTTAAAACAAAAAAATAATAATAGAGACTAAGTTGTGTCAAGGCAGCCAAGTTTCATATTAATTTTTTTATTTTTATTTTTTTTATATAATTTCAAAACATTGATTTCATACATTTATTTTCATCATCGATTAATAATCATTCCTTAATAATAATAATAATAAAATAAAACTTTTCAAATTCTTTAATTTTGATAAAACATATTATATTACTTACTATATAGTATCATTTTTACAAATTCACTTATACTACATATTTTTCTCTTTTTTTTTTTTGTGTTTCTTAAAAAATTCCATTCGGTCTGTAAACATGATTTATAATAGTTTTCCAACATAATAGATCTTTACTTTATCTTTTCAAAGCGATTACTGATTAATTAATTAATTAATTAATTAATTAATTAATCATTTTAATATAGCTATATGTTTTATTCATGTGTCATATTAGTTTGCGTTAAACAAAAAAAAAAAAAAATAAAACCCTCCGCGTATTTATGCTGCCAGATATAAAAAATGGTTTATTCATAAAAACATTAATTTTTTTTTCTTTTTTTTTTTTTTCATTTTTTCGGCAGTATTACACAACAACGGCTTTGATGATACACATATTAGTGAAAACTAGATTTTTAATATTTTATTTAAAGTACCTGCAGTTTGTGGAAAGTAAATAGAGACTTGAGACAGCTTAGCCACTAAATTTTTAATTCAGTATATAGGAAGGAGGAATAAAATGTCGGCGGGTGACAAAAAAAAAAAAAAAAAAACACCCGTTAAGGAGAAAGTAATGCATATTATAATATTGGTGAAATACGGTATTTAAAACAAAAATTAAGAAAGGAAAAAAAAATAATAATAATAATTTTTACATTCTGTACCATTGTATTGTATAAAAGTAGATCTGCGGGTATTTTGTAACTTTCTTCTTTTTTTTTTTTTATTTTTATTTTTATTTTTATGAAGCAGAAATAATTCTTTTAGTTTTCTTTCTCCGTACCACGTATATAAAGTATAAACCTGATATACCTAATAAAAAATACTCTTTCTTATTCCTCACTTTCCACTCAAGCCTTCACCTATTATCTATTATTATATTTGTTTAGTTTTTAATTTTAATTCTGTTTTTTTTTTTTCTCTTTTTTTTTCTTCAACTTTTGGCATATATTATTATAATAATGTAATGTATAATTGTACTATAGTTTTTTTATTTTTTTTATTTTTTTATTTTTTGTTTCTTCTCTTTAGATGGATAGAATAATTTAAGTTTAACTTTGGCGCATTCGTTAAATAAGGATATTTGAAAAAAAAAAAAACCTTTACGCGTGCCCAGAAAAGAAAAAGAAAAAATTTTTCTTATTTTTTTCCCCCATTTTATACCGACGCAAAATTAAAAAATAAAAAATCGTGATGCAACATAGTTTATATATATAGCCTTACAAAGTTTTTTTTTTCTTTTTTTTTGTCTATTTAATAGTTACAAATAATAATAATAATAATAATGATAATATACACTGGTATTATATTCTACGCAACCCTTTAATCTCAATATGGAAAGGTGAGCTTAGTTTGATTCATACTTATAATATTAGTAATAATAATTTTCTCATTGCTTCATTTTCTTTCTATGTAACTTGTAAATGTATATTATATTATAATGGATAATAAGTGAAAGAAGGATCTCTATCTATTTCACTGGTCACAAAGAAAAAAAAAAGAAAAAGAAAAAAAAAATAACTCATTTCAATATAATTTGCAGGTAACAAATAGAGTAACTTTGATCTCAGAAGCAGCGTTTGACCTTACCTCTCCATAGTGAGACAGTTTTTTTTTTTTTTTTTTTTCCTGCGCAACTTGTTAAACGTATGGTTCTTATATACAATTAGTTTTATTATTATTATTTATCAGCATAACGATGTATGTACTTGTTCCAATAATAATAACAATATGCACTTTTATTTTTATCATAAAGTATAAATGAAAAAGTGTACCTTTTTATATTAATGTTTAAGTCGCCTTACATAAAGAAAAGAAAATAATAAAAATGAAAAAAAATTAAAATAAAATAAAAAAAAGCAAAACAAAAAAAAAAATTAAAAATAAATACAATTTGACCAATTTTCATACCAATTTTCTCTCAATCTGCTCTATTGTATCTATATAATATAGGTAATACCGGTTTTATCTTTTATTTTTCTATTTTTCACTTTCATTAATCTATAATTATTATTAACAATATAAGATCATCTCATTCCCATCACTTTTGTCAATAAATTTACAGAAAACATTAATTGGGGTAATAATATAAAAGCTCATAAGCTCATTTACAATAATAGGGTAATATTAACAATTTGAAAATATAAATCAAAGTTAATACAATTGTATTTGTCAAATGTTAATTAATACTCTTATCAAGTTTCGCAATGGTATTATTTTCAAATATTATATTAGATAGGTACCAACTACGAATAGAAATTATTATTTACTATGAAATATAATCTAGATATTATGAGCAGAACTCTTCTCACGAATTACGTATATCAACGAAATGAATAGTCAAGTACATATTTTCAAATCATAACAATTTATGTATTGGAATGTAACGTACGTTACACGATTTATCTAAATCGTACCCAACTGCGCATCTTTTCCAATCACCTAGTAAAAATAATTGATTAACTTTTATATCGTAAATTTACAAGATTATTAAGAAAATAATGTCGCCTTGATGAATTGAAACTGGAGCTATAAAAATCCACCAATGATCTTTGCTTTTGTAAATCTATAAAAACGTCATCGTGTCATATTTGATATTATACATATATTTGAAATGAACAATATTATTAGGTAATTGAAATTATTCTTCATAACATAAAACCATATACCATAACGTGGTTGAATCAAACTTTGTATAAAAGACCAGCTTTCGATAATGACTTTTTAATACGTACACAATAGTTTGATACAATTGCTTAGACTTTGAATTCTTTATACTATATGTACAAATTAGCTAGATAAACTTGTTAATTACAATCCTGTATACTGAGGTGAAGATGAAAACGTGTTTCTCGTCGAATTTCCTTTTTTTCTTGAATCGTCGTTGTTAGGAAGATCACTGTGAAACAGTGAAAAATCTAATTTACATTATAATTGAATTATAATACTTTATGGGAATGATATTTACCCCAAGTCTACCTAATTCTCATTTTCAAACTACTACCACATCAGATCTATAAATATTTTAATTTATCTACGCGAGTATATTACAGATAATGATAACAAGGGTATGGGTGAGTACCTAATTGGTACTATTTACACGTCATGGTTTGCTATTTTTCAATTAATTTTCATCAGATATTGAAATCGCAAGGGATCTTTTGAATTAGCTCACCCAAAAAAAGGCATCAACGATACAAGTGTTTGTCTGCTTGGTCTAGCTGCAAATGCCGGTGAACATTGAGCTAAACGTCCGACAACTCTTCTCAACCATTGCTGTAGCCTTTGGCGTCGATCCTCTACGAACTTTGCATCCTGTTAGAAAATCTCTAAGTTAGGCACAGATCTTTACTTCAGTTTAATGAATTATTCACCTTATTTCCTATCGTCTTTTTAGGTGGGAATTCAAAAGTCGTTACGATAGCATCGTGCTTCTTCAACTCTTTATGAAGGGCGTAGAACTGCGCGTAACGTCTGTAGATATTCCATTCAGTGTCCCTAATACGAACGTATATCTGTAACATTGAAAATTTTCATTAATTTCAACAATAACAATATCGGTGTAATCAATTTATTTATTATTTACGTTTTTTGTCATATTATCTTATCATGACGATCAATCGTAAACACGTACCTGATAAACATGATGAATATCAGACGATTGTCCGGTCAAAAAAGCAGACGGTACCCATATATGTATCAGGCAAGGGGGTTCCGTCGGCAATCCATCTTCACTTAACGGTCCTCGAAGACATTCAAGTTCTTCTTGAAGTAATTTCACCAATCTATCCCTGTGTAAGCATAAGAAAATCAGTATAATATTATAATATTATTATTTTCATTTATCACATTCTTACAATATATTTATCCATAAAATATTTAACCACCTGTTTGTTAACTGCATAGTTAGTCTAGCATTGAACTCCATAAGTTCTGCGTGCATCTCGGCCACTTGTACCAGTTTATCTTGGTATTGCTGTGCCTCGTTATGGTAATCCAAGGAATGATCTTCTTCTGAGACAGTAGTGGAGTCAGAATCTCGTCGAAGCATTTGAACAGCAGTAACATACTTGCGCAGCTGTTGTCTTAGCAGTTGATTTTCCCTATGTAAAGTGATAATGATTGGAATCAATAACTTGTAGGTAATTTTCAATAGATCATTATCAGACAGATATACGATGATAATCACCTGTGCAATGCTTGTAACTGCAAATCATGTCTTTCAGCTTGATCCTGATGCTGTCTTTGGAAACGGGCAAGCTGCAATCTGCTTCCAACTGCATCTTCTTTAGCTTGATCGAGTAATTCAGCGAACGCTAACAGTCTAACGCGTAAAGTTTCTATATCAAGATTATCTACATCTTTCTGTATCTCCAAACCAGTCAGTGGTTCAATAGCTTCAACAGCGGCCTCTGTGATTTCATTTGCATCCTGTAAGAAATTCCTTGTTTTTATAGTTCGCATAACGTGTATACTTTCAGTTTCACACATTCAATGGGATTAAAGCTTATTTACATCCAAGTAGCTCGGAGGGGTGACGAGCAGGTCCTCAAGGTTCGGTTCCTCGATTGGTGAGACTGGTACCAGTCCTCCCATGCTTCCCACATCTGTTAAGGGAGTCAAAACTCTCTCTTCTTCTATAGGCTCGCTGTAGAAGATCAGAAGATAGATGTTTTAAAAAATCTAATAACTTCTAATAAATACGGTTTGAGATAATCTTCTCCAGCTCTAAGAGATCTTTCATTAAAGGATTGATCGTTACTGTAATATCTCACTTTTGCCATTCAGCTTTTGTGTTATTCTGATCGATTCCGGTAGAGCCGTCCGAATCTGGTTGAACTTCTAGCGAATATTCTTTAACAGTTGTCATGGTTGGTGAATTTAGACAAGTAGGCGGTGCACTGACAGACACATTCACTGTGCCTATTCCAATTTCGCCATCGTCGTCGTCGTCAAATGATATTATGTGAGTAGGCACCTTCTTCTTACGCTTTTCCGGATCAATTCTTGAGGAATCTAGACCAGTAGACAATTAAATTCCACTTATATCTGAGTGAATAAAGATAATACTATGTAAATGAGTTTTTGGAATGATAAGATGATATTGAAATACAGAACAGAGAAACTGTAATGTGATATTTTGATATTCTCGATTCTTAGATAGCTATTTTTCAATAATTCGAAGAGGCAGCTTCAAACTTCGAAATATTAAAGTATACAACGTTACAAAATGGGCATAACTTACCTGGAATTACTGTACAGATAATTGGTTCGGACTGTGATACGCTGCAACCGGCTACCTGTCCTTCCCTGGATCTATCGTCAAGGTCTTCGTTGTCTATCCTTATTGCGAACAAGATAGTCCCCAAGCCTGATTATTGATCAAAGAAATATATTGACTAATCGCAAGTAAAAACTATGGGGCTTATTCGCTTTTTAGAATCAGCGTGGAGTTTTTAACTATCAAAAGCACGAAGAAATGCAGTTTTCAACATAAAACACAACGCCTTTTCAGCAGTTTGAAAATTACCAGCAGCAACGTTGGGCAAAACAGAAGACCTTTCCTGATCTAACAGAAATGCCCAGTCTTCGTAGAAAAGACTGAGAGTATCAGGATCAATAATAGTGTGCAGATGCCTTTCCAACGACCTTTCATTGAGCGCAGCTCTCAGCCAAGCTCTACCACGGCCTAAATCAGTGCGGACTTTTCTTAGAACGCTAAAGCGCTCCTGCTCGTGCCAAGTGAGCTGTTCTCTAATACATGGCCAGAATGTGGGTTCTGGAGCTCCACCGGTTTTCAACAATCCTCCAGAGACAAGGTCGGATACGTGTCTGTAAATTAAAGACCATTTCAATGCACATTTATACCGATTCAAAAATGTAAATGAAATGGATTGGACGTAGCGAAGTGTACCTAAGCGCAGAATTTATCTTATCAACTTGATTGGGGCGTAATCCGTGAGTGAAAATTAACTCGAATGCATAACATAACTGAGTAACACATGAATCAGAATCTGTGGCCAATTCTGCTCGTCCTCCGTATCGAAGATGGCATTTTTTAGCAGCGGCTAATAAATCTTCTTGTAGTTTGTTCCTATCCGCTGCATTATCGCGTTCGTTATTTGTTTTCGATAGATTATGGACCCCAGGGACTATTGCTGACATCATACGTAGAGCCTACAAAATGATGTTTACTAAAACATGAAAGAAATTGTCTCTTGCGAAAACGTTTCAGGTGTTTTAAATAACGAAAACAAAAAATCAGTTTCATTTTTGTGAATATATATGTTTTTTTTTTTTCTTATCAAATAAAAACGGCGAATTGAGGTTGAATTTTTGATAAATTTCAAACTTATATCATTCGTTTTATAATATCGTAAGTTCTAAACAGAGCTATGTGATCATTTATTTCACGAATCTCATATTTTTCAAGGACAATAAGAATCTGATAATGATAATGATTAATACGAACCATTGAAGGGTGATAGAAGTATAAATTGTCGAAACTTCGGTATTTAAGTGTGTGAATAATTGACTGTTTTTAAATTCGATATAGAATAAAAAAAGAAAATAATTTTAGTACATACGAACGAGGTCAGTTAATGTATGTAATAACATTCATCCTATAGTAGAGTCATTTAACCATAACATAACCACAACACCTCGTCGCGATACGTCACTTGAAATAATAATATTTAAAAGCACTTGGTTCCATCGATCAACTGCATAGATTAGATTGCTTTTCTTTGTTCACATAAATATAACAACGAACGTTATCTTAATACGAATAAAATCCAACGGTTGTATCTGTATGTATGTATGGAGTTGACGCAGTCATAAGGAAAATTCTACTAGTTCTACTCAGGGGGGCGGAGATTCATTTCGCGGAAGTGATTGCGGATCGTTTTGTCCTTCTGCACCATTGGCTACAACTAGAGATAGATTAATAAACGAGACAGAAATATAGTTCTCACGAATCTCAACAGTTAGTCAAAATATTGTTGACAATTATTGTTTCAAATTTGTTGAATAAAAATGTATAGCTTCGCAACAATAGCAACGATCAAGTTGATTTATAATCGATCAAACAATTTAACGTATCGATGTTGTCAGTAGGGGGACGTTTCTTTACTAACTCGACTGTCGACGGTAATTTATTATCTCGCAAATTATTTAATCAGCGATCTTTCTGGCTAGCTGATGAGCCGATTGTTGAGCCCTTTGTTGACTGCTTTCATGTTTTACAAAGTTGTAATAATTTGGGAATACTGCAATACTTTGGGAAATGAAATAAAAACCCGTTCAATATGAGTAAATGTTAATTTAATTTTTAAATGTCATTGTAATACAATCGATAGTTTACAAAAGTATTACTCAATTCTTTATATAATATAGGATATCTGTATCCCCTACTCAATATCCTATATTATATATGATATAGGATATCTGTATCCTCAACTCGATATCTATATCATATATAATAATTGTATATTTATATCCTCAACTCAATATTTATATAATGATTCATATCTTCGGAAAAAATCTCTGAATACTAATTTTGCCGCGACATGGGTACGCCATACATTGGCTGATACCGACGTTACCGGCACACGATGTTATCGGCACACGACGTTATCGGCAGAGAATAGTTCTACAATGCGACTGTGAGATGGCGCTGGTACAACTTACTGACGAATAGCACTGACCTAGGGTAATAGCACCTGTCACGGGGTCAGTAACCTCAGTGGCCCACGCGGCCTCAACGAGTACGCATGGGGTGCGTTAACGAGACTCGATAGGAATATTCCGAACGCAATAATATATAATATAGGATATCTGTATCCTCAACTCAATATCTATATTATATATAATATAGGATATCTGTATCCCCAACTCGATATCCTATATTATATATAATATAGGATATCTGTATCCCCTACTCGATATCCTATATTATATATAATATAGGATATCTGTATCCCCTACTCGATATCCTATATTATATATAATATAGGATATCTGTATCCCCAACTCGATATCTTATATTATATATAATATAGGATATCTGTATCCCCAACTCGATATCCTATATTATATATAATATAGGATATCTGTATCCCCTACTCGATATCCTATATTATATATAATATAGGATATCTGTATCCTCAACTCGATATCTATATCATATATAATATTGTATATTTATATCCTCAACTCAATATTTATATAATGATTCATATTTTCGGAAAAAATCTCTGAATACTAATTTTGCCGCGACATGGGTACGCCATACATTGGCTGATACCGACGTTACCGGCACACGATGTTATCGGCACACGACGTTATCGGTAGAAAATAGTTCTACAATGCGACTGTGAGATGGCGCTGGTACAACTTACTGACAAATAGCACTGACCTAGGGTAATAGCACCTGTCACGGGGTCAGTAACCTCAGTGGCCCACGCGGCCTCAACGAGTACGCATGGGGTGCGTTAACGAGACTCGATAGGAATATTCCGAACGCAATAATATATAATATAGGATATCTGTATCCCCAACTCGATATCCTATATTATGTATAATATAGTGAATTTTCTGGCAGTTGATACCTTTTTTTTTAAGGAGTCAATTTTCTGGCAGTTGATACCTTTTTTTTAAGGAGTCAATTTTCTGGCAGTTGATACCTTTTTTTTTAAGGAGTCAATTTTCTGGCAGTTGATACCTTTTTTTTAAGGAGTCAATTTTCTGGCACTTGATACATCATGGTGTCAAAAACGACTCCTCGAAAACGGTATCAACTGCCAGAAAATTCACTCCTTAAAAAAGGTATCAACTGCCAGAATTTTCGGAGTGAATTTTCTGGCAGTTGATACCTTTTTTTAAGGAGTCAATTTTCTGGCATTTGATACATCATGGTGTCAAAAACGACTCCTCGAAAACGGTATCAACTGCCAGAAAATTCACTCCTTAAAAAAAGGTATCAACTGCCAGAAAATTGACTCCTTAAAAAAAAGGTATCAACTGCCAGAAAATTCACTCCTAAAATTCTGCCAGTTGATACCTAATTTTTAGTATAGGCAAGGAAAGGACAGGGGGAAATGATTCAACGATTGATTATTTACAATTTCAAGAGATATTTATTCAAGAATGTGCTAATATACTATAATGATACATGTTTATTGCATAAACAATCTTATTATTACATAAATAATGGCAGTGTTGCGAGTCACTAATTACATTTTTGATGAAACTACTCATTTAATTACACATTACTTTGGTAATGTCCAATTAAACTCGATTCAATTAGTAAAACTAATTATGAAGTAAAGCTATTGAAACTAATTATAAATTAAAGCTATTAAAACGAATTATAAAGTAGAGCTATCAAAACGAATTATAAAGTATAGCTATTAAAACGAATTATAAAGTAAAGCTATTAAAACGAATTATAAAGTGAAGCTATTAAAACGAATTATAAAGTCAAGTTATTCAAACTGATGATAAAGTAAAGTTATCTAAACTAATAATAAAGTGAAGTTATTTAAACTAATTAGAAAGTAAAGATATTAAAACTAATTATAAAGTAAAGTTATTTCAACTAACTATAAAATAGTTATTCAAAAGTAATAAACTTCACTTGAAAAAAAATTGACTTACAATTTTCACAACACTGAATATTTGATTGGACAAATTGTAGATGTGATCGTAATATGTATAATGTATTACGTATATCACTGAAAACTACATACTTGGCACTTCTTAAGTTCCGAGATTAGCTAGAACTCTAATTAGGAAATAATAAAACTAGTATTATACTCTAAACTAATCGTTGCGACGATAATACATGCATATACGTACGAAGGTATATTTTACAGAATGCCAAGTACAATGTTTGTAGCAGATAGTATTTATATCGGTCTTGTTCAGAACAGCGAGCTGTTTATTTTTATTTTTCAGACCACCATACGAATAGAGAACAGAGTCATTATTCTCACCATGGTTTTCGTTAACGATAATACTTTAACAACGTAATTTCGCCCCGAGAACACTAGAATAATTCATTACTCTATAAATATAGTTGTTCTCAAAAGATACTAATGAGAGTCTCCAATTCGTGGATCTCTGAATTGTCTACTCTCTATCCATTGAGGACAATTTCACAAAGGAGTGAAGTATATTCACGTACGTATATCGTATATGCATGTATTATGCGCAGTTACCTGCATAGATATTGCGAATATTTCATACGGTAATGGCTAATCCAACTATTTCAGTGTCTACTGCTCTCCTCTTTCAAGTACAATGAAGTTATTAGGCTAATAAAAAATATTATTGGCCGAGATATTCAGAAATGTTTCAACTATTAAATTATATCAATATCATATCATAACCTATTACAAATTCTCATCTCTTCCGTGATATTACAAGTTTTTTCCTCGTTTGATTATAACATTACCGTATGAACTAGTCAGGTAGAGCGTGCTGGATAATCACGAGTGAATATAGAGTATCGCTTGTAGTTTCTACAATGGATTTAGAATAATCTGGTCTAATCTAATTAGAGAAGATTCGAGATTTTACCAAAACTGATTCCAAAGGAACCGTAATTGCGAACTCAGCCTAAAACTATACTCCTATGCTACTTTATACACAATAATAGCCGTTTGAAGCCATTAGTCCCCATCAATAATAGCCATTCCCCTGGTATTTGGACTGCTCCACTGTCTGGCGTGAATCGTTGTAATGAAGAACTTTCAAGAGGTTTTCTTGTAGATAGGCAGGACTATGTTTTTTCCCACCACGAACAACCCCTGTGAAAATAAAAACTAGATTAATATATGTTACATGGGATAAATTAACTCAATGTATTGTTAAAGCGAACATGCTCAACTAAGAACCAAAGAATGGGACTGTAAAGTAATTTATTACTAATATTGAAGTCTGTAAGATGTTTGAAAAATAAATGCGATGCCTATAATTAATTCTACAGTAATTTATACCTGTATTTATTGAAAAACCTTCAATCCTTGATCCTCATTATTCAAATATTTCTCTACTACAAGGCAAATTTATATCCAAATCAAGTGAACAATTTTCTTGAGATTCATCAAGCTCTTACTACTGTTGTGAATACAAAAGAAAGATTCGATTTTGCCATTGAAAAGAGGCAAGTTATAATTGCTTGAAAAAGAAAATGAGTGTTCCTAGTCTTCTGAACTTACCCTTTAATAAGATATCCAAGTATCACACGAATTGCGTCAATACGTTGCCTTTGGGTACATCTCTGGTGTTTCCCTCGCAGGTGAGTAGAACCAAGTCGCCATGAAAGTATCCGGTGTATGTCGAGGACAGAGGTAAGCTAGGGGCGTCCATAGCCAGCTAAAGGTGTAGGGTGGTAGAGAAGCTGTGAAACATGGATTTAAAAAGGTGATTTATTTTAGATGTACAACGGATCAGCGGCAATTTGATTTCAATAACATGAGGCAATTGATGCATTGCAGCCTGTGGTGGCTAGAAGCCAATCAATATCATAGATTAATTACCTTGACGCTAATATCCTCCTTGCCTCTGACAATGGTCCCTCAAATGAGAGGTCAATTACCAGCTTGGTCTGTTTTCGAATAGTTGAAAAGGCATATAGGACTGGTGATTGGGCACATAATCTATCCAGATCTGATTTCCTCTCCCCAATTCTGAAACGCGGGGATATTGTTGAGATTGACACAAACGTTGTTGGATCCAGAGATAGATACTGTCCGAGTATCGCTAGATAAATGCGTTTCAGCCTTGATTGTGTTGTCGATATACATTTATAGTTATACAGGGTCTGTGGCTGATATAATATGAAGCTTACCACTGTGTTGGTTGACCATGAATCCATAACTAGCCAGATAGTGTTGGCTGGCGTCCATCTCCGACCAATTGGCACGTAGGATCCATGCATCTCAAGTACATGCAACGCTTATTCAGATCTCCGTCAAAGTATGGAAGGCAAGAATAAATCGGGGATCAAGCATTCTCCAGGAAAACCTTTGTATACTCAGAATAACACTAATATGCTCGTAGAGCAAACGATTGAAGAGGAACTTGGAATTATATGATTGCTTATACGATGGGATGATAATTATCGCGAGGTTATCAATGAATCTCCCTTACCTAGTATATTTGTATGAAAAATAGATCGGAGAGGTTATGTTCGCAAGAAATGTAGGTTTTCACAGAGTTATTCGCGGGTAGGGATAGAATATACTTGAAAACGAACGATTCCCTACTACCCTGAATAATAATCAAAGGCCTCCAATCGTCACTTACTTCGCTGATTGAAATACGCGACACTTTGTAATACGCGAAAATTCATAATTATTTATGGTTATGGTAAAATGGTGATCGGAATATTAAAAACTTACGCCTCCTCAACTCGTAACGACGCGGCGTACCTCCTGTCAAGCATTTTCTCGCACGTTGGTCAACTCGGCGCGTAAGTTTTCCCAAGAACGTCTACTACGTCACAAACCTGTTCACTCGTCGGCGCCACGAGGGCCACTGAACCCGGTTAGACCGGTTTGCTTGGGCTCCCCATCCTTGACGGCCTTGAGGGGCCTTGAGTGGGGCGAGAGGGGCAAGGACGCCGTTGAGTAGGTCAGTTTACGCCGGTGGCGCCACCGGGTGACGAACTACGGAACTAAGATGAGCAGAATAATATAATGATCCGCGGGTTGCGTGTAATAGGGCGCAGCATTCGTCCCTTAGGCTTACCCTATTCTAAATGTAGTGTATACTGAAATTTTTATTTAATTATTAAAAGTAATTATGAAGTAAAGTTATTTAAAATTATTATTATTATTATTTATTTTTATTTATGCTTAATAAATAAAATTGTTGAATAAATAATTGAAATCCTTATTGAAAATGATTTATGCGTTGGATGTAGGTTATGTAGGTTGACGTCTTGATGTTTTGACGCTTTGACAGATTGAATTTTTAATTCGTCTTAGGGGCTCGAGTCAGCTATTGCCCATAAAATAGAAATCTACTATTGCCTAGGGTATTGCCAACTCAAAAGAAGATGTTGCCTCGGTTGCATATCATCGGGCGGGACACTCATCGCTATCGTTTGTGTACATATTTAATTTCAGGATACAATTAGCAATTGTAAACTCTGACACATAATATTGTATCGATTTTGTATCAATAAAATCTCAAATATACCAATAACCCATTGCTTTATTATGGTGCACTTTTCCCTCCCACCATGTCTGTGCGACTGCATGCCTATATCAATACACTATACTCCTTTGCCCCTCCAAAAATTTCAGCACACCTCCTCGGGTCAGATGTTCTCCTGATACCAGGAGAAATTTCCGACTTAAAATTTCTATAACTCTAAAAATCGTGAAGAAAAAATCCTGGCAGTCGGTTTTTGTTCGAAAAAAAGGCGACCAAGCATACAGTCGCGTGGATATGGTGGAAAGGAAGAGTGAGATTTTATTGATACAGCATCGATATACAATATTATGTATACCACAGTTATGTACATATTGGAATTGCTAATTGTCTCTTAAAAATAAATATAATGCAATTGATCAAGTGTCTTTATCCTCTTTTTGACATGCAAGATACCATAACATCAACCGCATTCGTATTACAATAATATATTATCTAAAATAAACAATTTTCCAAGTACACCCATTCGTTGCAATTGGAACAGAATCCTCACTGTTCGTAGGTATGTCTAAACTCTGATGGAAGGTTATCCAACCGCAACAGAAATACGAGTGTAGAAATGTCACTATCGTTGGGTAAATAATTACTCAATAATCTGAACAAAAATATGTTCTCATCAATCAATACATCGTCTATTTTTCAACAACTTCTCTGCGTTTAAAGTATTTGTAGTATAGGGATATTTCTCACCGGCAAATTTCGTTAACACAGTCCCCATGCGCTCTCTTTGACGCCACGAAGGCCACTGACTCCACGACAGGTGCTCCCACACTAGGTCAAGGCCGTTGCGCGTCCTTGCCCGACTAGTTCACCAAACGGGATGCGCTGAATGGTATCGCCATCTATAAGACGATCCAGAAACTAGTATGTGTTAAGCGAAATACGACGTATCGATTTGTCTGCAATGAACTAGCTGAGGAGGTCTGCAAGCTGCATCTAGTCAGGCGCTTTAGGACCACGATGTATTTCGATCTGACGTTTGTTGGTCGCATTGTATCGCGTAATGTTTATCTTAAAATTGAAAATACGGGAGAGTTTATTCAGCAGTTAGTTAATCATCGATAATGGCATCTCCGTTAGACAGTAATGACGAGAAAGGTCAAGAGGGTCCGATACGCTGCATATTCTTTTCAGAATTTCACCACATAGCCGGCCCCAAGATAACCTGTCAGGTGTGTGTTTTTGAGGTTATGTCTATAACTAATCTACCCGTTATTTACCATTTTTTAATATCCTCGTCGCCCCCAGGTTCCTGAAAATTACATATTGAAGGACATATTCGACAATGTGAGCGTTTACATTATCCCAAAAGCTCAGCTTCAAAGAAGCACCATTACAGTGTAGGTAAATATGAATGAACAAATAAACGAATAAATGTATAAATTGATCCCAACGATTTTCTAATACTACGAAACTCTCACGTTTTTATTTGCAGAACTCTAAAAGACTATAAGATTCTTGGATTTCCGGTCAGAATTGACAATAAAAAATATGCAAGAAATGCATTTTACTTCAATCTATGTTTTGTATGCGATGCCGAAGCCAGAACCGTCCATTACGAACCTGTTGTCAAAAAAATGTCCGATTTTTTGGTACTTTTCTCAATTGCAACTATTCAGTCATCTCCTAACACTGCGATGCATATTTTATTATCAGTCAATTTTAATTCTCAGATGGCAATGGAGATAGAAAACTGCTTTCTATCCGTTTCGGAGGACAAAACAAGACTGGCTTCAATGCTAAAGCAAGTTATGTTGGACCTAAACCATCACAAAATGTGTACACTTACTGGTAAACTATTTTCCCCGACTTCATTTGTCAACTATATCCCTCAGACCAGAAGTCTGATCATTTTAAACGTCGAATTTGCAGAAGGAACGATGACCTCGCATTTAAAAGTGGTGCGTTTAGCCCCAGAGCCAAAACCAGTCCTTGATCATCAAGTACCGATATTTCTCGAAGGTCGAGAAGCGTTTAGAAGCGATCACTGGGACTTGACGACGCAGCAAGTACTCCCGTACATAGACGGGTTTAATCACGTTGCTAGAATAGCCGCCGAGGCAGACGTGGAAAATAATTTGGTCAAAAGTTGTGTTCAAAATCTTGTGTAGGTATCGATTGCAGATTTCTTCAATTATTCATCCATCTATTAACTTTGAAAGATGCTGCCATTCATACAGTTATAATTATCGGTTCCAGATACTACGGCGTTGTTAGTTTGATCCCAATTTTTCAATACAGTAACGTATACGCCGCTACTCCAAAGCTGAAGAAACTAGCGGAG
This sequence comes from Tenthredo livida, assembly GCA_963992785.1. Classification (NCBI taxonomy): domain Eukaryota; kingdom Metazoa; phylum Arthropoda; class Insecta; order Hymenoptera; family Tenthredinidae; genus Tenthredo; species Tenthredo livida. Next base: position 13,163,838 of record OZ023073.1, read on the forward strand.
GATTCTCAGCTTCAGGAAAAGTGTATATCTTATACATCTAAATCTGGTAACTATGAATAAAACTATGTATAATACGTATTTGATGATAATTGAGACTAAGAGAGAGTCTTAATATTGTTTTTTCAATTATTTCAAATAATAAAGCAAGACAGCCGGCTCACCTCAGAGACATTTATCGAATGTATGCCAGTATGACGCACGGTAGTAGTATGAGGGACTTGTGTCAGCGGCTGAACCCACAGACGTTGAGAATACATGAGAGAAGATTGGTTCAGTTTGGACTGATTGAAGAATTAATTAGAAGAATTTATAAGGTATTTATAAGTACCTAATTGATACGCTGAGATGATGATAGGAGGCTGATAAGAGAAGAAGGAGGAGGAGATATTTAATAATTGAATTGATCTTATTTGATTACAGTATCCTATACACTTATCAGGGACAATAAGTGACGAAGGACACAACAATCCGATATATAAATATTTCACCGGAACTTTTAGTCTAGACGAAATATGCTGTAGTACTGGACAATCAGTTGCTCAAATTGAAGAGATTGTAGAACGAGATACAAACGTTGTCATGTTATGGAAGTGATGAAATTATTTAGTATCATTGGCGAAAGTTTTCTCAAAATAGAAGAAGCTAACGTTTTTTTTTTTCTTTCTTTCCTTTGAATCGACTGTTTGCCAAGTTACGTATTACAATTCAATGTTATTGATTTATACATAATATATATAGATATGTATGTGGATTAACGGATCTATAAATAAATGGAACTTTTCTTTAAAAAAAAAAAAAAAAGTCTAGTGATTCTCTCCCTAAAACTTCACCTCATTAGAAATTGTAAGTAATCAGCTATGCGAGTAGAATTGAAATTCGTGTCGATATATTTGCGGATCTTACAATAAAATTTATGATAATAAATAATATCTAGGTATAGTTTGCTCAACAATTAACACACGTGCAAAATATGTATTTGATTTTTTAGACACCGATTTAAAACGTACTACATATATAATATGAGCTGATTGAATACGTACCAGAATAATATTAATTCTTAAATGAAGATTATCGGAACTATTGGTGATCAACGAGTATAATGATTATTTTTCTATTTTAAAAAAACACGCTATTTTATAGTTTCTATCATTTGCTTGACCTCGTTTACGTAGTATTCGGGCACATTATTATCTCGCATTTCTTCGCACTTACGGCGCATAGCGTCGCGTAATTTTTTTACACGCATTTCGTTCTGAGTCCTTATGGCCATACCCTCTTCGAACATTTTTTGTCTGCCCAATATCCTCTCCCTCTCCTTCTCGTTCACCTATAAGTAAATAAGAAAAAAAGGAAAAATTAACAGATTTCGGACTCTCCTCATTCGCTCATAATCTCGCCTCCTTGCTCCTTACTTACCTGTTTCAAAATCGCACTACGATGAAGCATCGACTCGTGGTGTCTTCGTTCTCGCTCTTTCGCCTCACGACACAAAGCCTCCTTCTGGACTATCAACACTCGTTGAAATTCACGCTTATCTCTTTCGATCTCCATCGCCTGCATTATACGTTTATTATTTATCTGATCGTCCCTCGACTCCTTAACACGACGCTGATCCTCGATCCTCCTGAGCGCCTCTTCCTTCTCTTTACGTCGCCACTCGCGCTCGACCTCCTCTTGAATACGCGCAGCGTTTTGCTCGTCGATCGCAGTCTAAAATTGCGAGGAAAAAACAAATTAAAATAATTACATACATGCTGTGCGTTTCACAGTTCAATCATTTTTTTTCACCTGCACACTACGTGCCATCTCTGCTTGCGCCGAGATACGCTGCTTCTCTCGCTCTTTTCGCATATTAGTTAATCGCGTTTCTTCGGCTATTTGAGCGGCCCTCTCTTCCTGTTGACGTTTAGATTCTTGTATCCTATTCGAAGCGGAAAAGGAAAGAGAAGAAATGCGCTTTCACGATGGAAGAAAGGAACTAATTCAATAAGACCTACCTGAGATCGATGATCCGGTTCTCCTCCCTTTCCATATCCTTGAAATGCCTAAGCTGCTCGTTTCCTTCAGCCAAGTCCTTTCTCATTCGGATGCTTTCAGCTTCCTTAATTTGTTGCTGGACCATTTCTTCCTGCTGCCATGCAATGTTGCTTAGATTGATCAGCCTACTCTCCTCCTGTTTTCTTTCATATTCGAGTATCCTCTGAGTCTCGGCTTCTTCAATCTGCTCTTTTAGAGCTTGTGCAGTCTTCATCCGCCTCCGCCTTTCCGCCTCTTCCTTTTTCTCGTCTTCTTCCATTCCCAATCGTCTCTCGTTCTCGGCGATCTGGTTAAGCCGTTCATCTTCTTCCGCGAGCTCTCTTTCGATCAGTTTTTTCTCCGATATCTAAACAGCACATCAGCGTTGTTCAAAAATTTCATCCTCGTATGAATCTGCGATTTATTTTACCTGGGCGTCTCTGATAGCTCGACATTTTGTCTCGAGGATAAGTCGGTTGCATTTTTGGATTTCTTCTTCCTGTTCTAGTTTCAGATTATAAGCTCTCTCGAGTAAGTGCATGGTCCTTTTCCTCGCCTCGGCCTCCACTTCGTTCAATTTTTGGCCCTTGGGTCCCTTCCTCATATCCATTCGACGTATTTCCTCCTTTCGAGCCATGCTCTCTTGCAGAAGACGGTCCTTCTCCTTTTCCGTAGCCTCGATTTTCGCCTTTCGCTCTTCTTTGGTAACATTACGACCCTTTTCTCGGAAATAATCGTACTCCTTTCGACTGATTATCTTAGGATATACCGATGGCTCTTTAGAAGGTATCAGATATTCACCCTGGGCACCATTTCCGTCAGTGCGTTGACCCATCTAGGAAAACGTTTCATAATTTACGAACTAGGTATATAAGTAAACGAAGCTGCGAACCAAGACCTTGAATACTGTTATTTTACAGAAAGCAGAATAATAAATTTCTGCTAGAAAAAACAGAAGTCTGAATTACATATAACGTATATCTCGTTTATAAGAGGTTCCAACGATAAAGGTATACGTATAGCTTGGTTTTTACTGATTGTATTTGCAATAATTAACATTCGTATCAACACCTACACCAGGAAGTAGTACTTCCTGACGACGTACTATGATTACTCTCCTACGTCGCGGTGACCAGGGCTGCAGGCGATGCCGATGGAATAAAAGATTATGATCCGAAAATGTTGGACCATTTTTTTTTTAGTCAATTTAAATACGAGTCAATATTATAGTTCACCGTAATTCAAATGAATATAATTACATTGGCAGAGTGTTAAACTCGCCTCATGTATAATAAATAATAATCGTTCTGATAACCCGGATAATTCTACACACACATACACGCGTGATCTTTTTTCGTGCCTGTAATGTAGATAGTGTATCTAAAGATTTCTGAAAAAATGTCAAAACTGTTGTTCACACACACACGCACTTACCCTTTGCTTCTGATCCTGAATACCCTATCATCAGGGTTTGAGTAAGACATAATTATCAAGAAATTAATGAAATTAATGAAAATTAATGATTCCCAATCCCTGTATGATTAAATTTCGATCAACTAATAGTAATCAGTTTATTTTTGTCGTATATATGAATTGACTAAAAATTCTACTGCAGCCCTTACTTCCTTTCCATCGTAAGCACGTTTTTTCTGAAAATGTATCGGCCGACCGTCAAGTACGTGATCACATTTGATGGGTGGATGTCGGGTGTAAATTCCAGGTGGAAATTTTTGGTTTGATGATGAAAATTGTATCGTCTCTCTGAGGATCACCGTCGGTTTAACTTCCTTCCGCATTTTTCAAGTCGATGATAAATAAACTCGTGATTTTTTTTTATCGAAGATGTTAATGAAATAATTAACGTTTTCTCTGTATTTTACATATGATGCAATACAAGTTTTTGCAGCTACACCACGACTAGGATTATATTAGACTAACGAAAATCTTTACGTTCATATGTTGTTTGTTCGATATGAATGGCGCGACAAATGAGCAGGAACAGAAGCCACGAGAAATATTATACATACTAGTTTGATTCGATTACTCAGGTATTTTATTTCTATGTATAGTATGTATTCGTATATATGGAGTTACGATGGCGTATCCATGCCAACCAGACCTTCCGCCTTGAGTAAGTTAGGGTTTAGTCTCTCACATCGTCGATGATATTAAATTCTGAATTTCAAAATAGTAGGTAAATCTATGAAGGAAGCTGTTTATTCACATTTTAAAACTACTGCAATGATCAAACTATTTGTTTGACATTAACGTCTAGATTTTCTTCAGTCTGAGTCACTGATAACCGGACTTTACACTCCGGACGGAAATAACTATATTTAAGCTCAAAGTTGATATTTTTCATTAAAATTCCAATTAAAAATTCCAAGAATTATAAAACGAGACGAGGACTTTGAATAGAATAAAATGGAACGCGGTGCCCATCCTCGCATGCATATCATTGTGTCTATAAAAATTATCACAATTATCGACTTAGAAATAATAAAAGAAAATTCTTTGTTAATTAAGTTTTTCCGTTGATATAGTACTACAATCACGAGACTCTTTGATCTGGAAGATATCTCTGTACCTAAGTAGGTATATATCCATGTACTTCAGTTAAATCAGTTTCCGATAAAATCACGTAGGATATCTTATTGCACGCGCAAGAATTCTCTGTGCAATATGCATATGGTATATATAAACAAACGGGTACTCGATGTGCAGGTAGTGCCTATATCATACTGCATGCACAATTCGAACCCGATAACGTAGACAAGTATAATATCCGGGAAATATCCGGGATATAATAATCAAGGGAACGTGTCGTTGACGTTGGAATATTGCAGCATATCGGCTCAAAGTGCTTATAGGTACCCTTCATAGAACCACTACCTATATCAACTCATTACGAGATTCTAAGCCGATAATATAACTGATCGTGCGAGTCCTGTAAGGGTGGATTATGAGCTCATTCATATACGTATAGTCGCACGCGACATAAGTTAGTCTACATTAAAAGCTGTTCATATATTATATTAAAAGCCTGCGGCACTTTGGACGAACGCGAATACACCTACATTTACCTAATTCGAGTAGATCATATAGGTACACGCGATAATTATAGCCGCTCTGTTTGCATGCAGCATACATGATATGTACGATTACTCAGGACCAATTATACAAATATTAAAATGGTAATATTGAGTATTCGCTATATATTATAACGTATGTGATATGAACGCCCATTAAATAATGATAATTTATTAAAATTTGTATTATTATTATTATTGTTTTTTATTTATTTTTTTTTTTTTATACGATATGTATAATATTTCTGTATACACGGTGATAAGCCATTGCATTAATAGACCGAAGAGCGAGATGTTTGAAAATAAATAAATGAATAAATAAATGAATAAATAAATAAAAGCCGAGGGAATTACGTGCGTTTTACAACTTTGACTAACCACTGCGAGGCAGTAGTGACCAGACAGACATGGAGACAGAAACATCGCGTGGCATCGGCCCCGGCGTCGAACCGTATGTATGTACATACGTGTGTAAAAGCATACTTATATAGAGGCAAGAACGTATGTCGACGTATAATACGCGGTTGGCGAATGCGCTACAGACACGTGGTGTTTCAATAGACGGAAAATCTCCCACTTATACGAACTTACCCGGTCATCGTATGTACAACTCATAAATGCTGCAACCTGTACGCGTGGCTTATTCGAATCCACGTTCATGAATTATGTTCATAAAAGAATATTTGTTGTTGATTTTATTTTCTTTTTTTCTTTTTTTCGATACACACGATATCTGAAGCGATATATTGGAAAACAAAATAAGGAAATGAAAAAACTCGAGAATTACGCGAATTTTCTTATCGCAGTTTATATACAGTTACGCAGACCCAGGAATTAGATCGAAAGATTATATGATTAAGTCGTGGTGAATTATCGCTTATAATAAGATATACGACTTTTTTTTATACCTAGTATATGGAATATGAAAATGCCTTTGAGCCAAGTGCCATCTATCTATCATTTTCACCGATTCATGATGACAGAAATTTTGTCGATATAGATTGAGACGATTGAAAGACAAATTTGATCGTGATGATATTCTTTCGACAAAGTTTTCGAGTAAAATTCAAAAACAACATCTTCCCATCGTGAAAGGGAGTATGTAGGCGTATAGTGCGAAAATACAAGCTGATAAAATGATGGGTTTGAAATGTATCCATATTGAAATTAGGTGAAAGGGTGATTGGTAAAATGGTGTGGAAATGGTGGCGAAATTGGTAACTCGGATAAGCGCCGATGGTGGTTACGAATCGAAACTAATTACGCAACATTAGATTACGATTGACACGAATATGCTAATGTCGGTCGTAAAATAACGTCGACGTAAACCGACCCATGACGATCACGAATTTATAGATAACCCCGAGTTGAAACTTGAAGCAATGCCATTGTCTCTCATCATTTGACCGATCGAAATGACCCTGATTTCGGGTTATCGAATTATTACTAAACTGGCCATACGCGATCAACCATATCATGAGATATTCATTGAGATTGGGGAAAATCCACTTTTTCGGAATAATAAATTATTATTGCCTATCGCGTAAAGAGGATAATATGCGGCGTATACGGCGTATCTGACTGCGAAATTGGCACATTTCGATCATTATCTACAAGTTTATACATAATTCTGACGAAATATATCGAAACATGACGCGATTCAATATACTATACTACATATTCCGCATGTAGGATTGAGATTTTTTTTCAACACTACCGTATCTCAACTTTCGAATGTACAAATTTAATTCGAAAATCTTTGAACATCGTTAATTAATTTATAAAAAGTACCTAATCGTTTTTTTTCTTACTCGCGCGTTATTTACTATGTAAATCATTAAACGAGCGAGAGAAAAGATCGGCTTAACATCTTCGAAGTTGTTTTAAGAAAAATAAAAACCTCCATTGTCGGTTATCGATAATTCGGCCTTCCCGGTTGGCACGCAGTGGTTATACTTCGAGGAAACAAGTATACATATAAAATAATTGTATATGAGAAGCAGAGGAGGTCTAGCTACATTATTAACCGCCGGTCCGCGATAGGTGGTTATTTTTATTTTTATTACTTTTCACTTATTTTTAACTTCAGGTATGTACATATACGTATGTACATACATAGACAGAATGATACGTTTCACTGCACTGAACTTATACCGCGGGTAAATGAAAATTAGCGTTATATTGATTTCTTAGTGAGAAATAAGAGATCGAAGATACAACGCTGTATAAATATACAAGCATACGTATATATACGACCTGACGACCTGCTTGTCACCAGCCCATTTTTCCCTAGAAACACATTTCGTTTTCTTTCTCCGTTTCCTTTCTCTTAGCTATCTTTAAACATAAAAATAATGCATCGAAAGTTGCACAGTATACATATAGGTATGTGTAGTAAATGTTAAACAAAAGTTTCTTTATTTTCAAATTTAAACATCCGTCAAGCTCGAGTCCCGGGATATTATCTCTATACAGCAGGGAGCGTATAGGTTCTTGAAGAGCTCGTGTCTGACCTAAGAGTTTGCCTTGCTCAAATTTCACCCGAGGAGACTTCATCAGTCACGAAGAAAAATAAGAAGAAGAATAAGAAGAAGAATAAGAAACCATAGAAAAAGGCGGGTAAATGAAGAAACACATGTAGTACATACACGTACTGCAGGGTCTCGTTTCCTTACCTACTTGCATTGTTCCAGCTCGGTATCCTCTATATTCCAAAGTTTTCAGAGAAGTGAGAACAAACAGAATGCAAACGGAGGTTCGAGGTACGAACGTTAAACACAGCTGTGTAACACGTTAGCAGATATTGTGCTATTCAAGACGCGCTGCAGATGCATATTATACGCTGCTGCAGTAACCTACTGCAATTGGCAACCCCAATAAGGAGAGAGGGAAATGAAAAATGATGAATGAGCTAACAAATAAAAATGTATTTGTCATGGTGGTCATTATATGGATTGATTTTGAAATGAATGTTACGCGCCCCCTGGATGTACCTTGCAATTGAATAGAAAAAAAATGTCTGCAGAATTCGAGCTCTCAATTTTAACATTAACGAGTGGCCAAAAATTTCGAAAGTTTTAGATGAAAAATACATGTACATTTTTTCAACCAGTTACTTCTTTTTTTTATAACTCTGATCAAAATTGATGGAATAATTTGAAATTTGGCACAGTTGTTGCTTATAATGATAGGAACAAACCCTGAAAATTTCAAATTTTCAATAATTATTTCCCTACATGTAAATTCAATAAAAAAATGATGCTATATTATCTATTAGAGATATTCTTGTAATATATTGTGTTAATTATCAAAAATTTCAAATTCTCAGGGTTTGTTCCCATATCTATCATTATATAGTGCAGTTTATTATAGTTTTTGAGTTATATATTTATTTCTTTTCCACATATGCAACGTTTTATTTCACTCAGCATTTAAAATGGCCTGCACCCCATCCATCGTTCTTCGGTGCCGTAAAACAGCACGTGGTCGAAATAAATAGAAGTCGAAAAAATGAAGGAAAAAAAATATGTATATAAACATATATGTATTATAGGGATATCGAGTTACATTTCGGTATGGTCAGTATATGGGGTATTCCACGTGAACCGGATCGGTTTTTGGCCGGAGGTCATCGAATTCGACGCCAATACAGATTCAGATTCCTTGATCACTACATGAGATGCCCCCAACAGTTACAGAGCATGAAAATAATTGGTACAATCTATATCGCTGTCATAAATACCTGTGCCAAAAATTTCATTACCAGATTTTCAACTCCACTTATCTCAGCCATGCATGAACAAAATCAGAACTTGCCGCATAGTGCATTCTACGCGCATAAATGAGCTCTTTTGAAATACGTGGCACCTAAATTATTTTTGAAATTTCGAAGCATGTAAGACTTTGGGAATATTCTATTCTATCTCTTTCTACTTGAAGGGTCACACGGATTGCCTCGAAATTTTCACCGAAATTACTTCAAAGTGCCACAGAAAAGTGATAAAATTTTCAGCTTTCAGCTGTCCGTTTTTTGCTTTTGTTTTTTTTTTTTTTTTTTTTGCCAAAAACCGATTCGGTTCACATGGAATACCCCATATGTATTTTAAGTATGTATACAACGTGTGACGTTATGGTTTATGCTTTATTTATTTAACTTAGAACAATGACGAACATTCAGCTTGTGGAATGATTTATAGGTAGGTATATGTATATATGAAACTGTAATATATAGTATACGGTTACCCCATACTAGACCATTTGTTGTTTTTTTTTAATGGAAAAATTTGTATTCATTAAAAATACGTAGTAATATAAATAATATTTAAACTTTGGAGAAACTGAAAACATTTATTTAACTCCACTTGTTTTTTTCTTATTTGTTTATTGATTTATTTCTATTTTTTTTTCTTTCTTTCTTTCTTTCTTTTTCGTTTTGTGAGTATGGACCACGTATTAAATGTAGGTACATATACGATTGCGTGATTGTGTATACATACTAAATGAAATCACTGCAGTATGTAGTGTTGTACACTAAAATTCGAATAATCAAATGAGAGCAAGAGAAAAATGATAAGACTTGAAAAAAGAATGTACATTTATAAAATGAGCAAAATAAAACAACTATTATGCCAAACAGGCCAATCTACTATACGTATACATATACATATAATACCTACGTATAAAATGATGCATGATCAAGTATAATAATCTTTTTTCATTAATATACGAATGTATATATATATATAGTATATACTAAACATAAATGATAAATGGTGATCGTATAATTATTCAAAAAAATATAATATGCATATTGGATTTATTTATATACACGTTTACGCACAAACACATATACATATATTATATAGGAATGTACGCGAGAGTGAGAAATCTTATAGCGCCATTATTTAACAACAAGGTCCGCATTGAACAGATAGCGCGTATCACGCGCGCGTACATATACACGTGTGCGCGCGGGATCTGCATAATTATACGTTGCAATATAGTACATAGTCAAGAACAGGAATATAACAACAAGAAAAAATTCTCTACTTTTCTATTTAGTATCATAGGCGACAGTCACTCAGGGACATTGTAGTTGAATTGCATAATCAACAGCGACCTAACAGCAATGATAAAAGAAAAAGAAAACGAAAAAGAACATTTCTTAGATGTTATTCAGAGTCCAAATACGCGCGTCTTGCAGTATTTTATCTATATTACACCCTCTGCCGTGCCTACTATATTAATATCTGTGCTAACATCGATATCAATCCGGACTAACGTATGTATGTACTATACTAGGTAGTAGCGTACCTAACGTAAGTCCTATACGCACGTACGACACGCTGTAAGGATTAAGCTCGATGCGCGACGCGCGAGGATGGATGGATGAGACTAGACATGTAGTTTAAGTTATTTTTATTAGTCCAATCTTGAACCACCACGTGGCGCTAGTGAGTTTGGTTGTTTCCCTCGGCGGCAACACTCGCGTGTCGACTGTTGATGTCGAGCGTTGTGAAATGCGACCGGCATCTATGAAACGTGAATTTGAAGCCGGTAGACACGAGGGACGTAGTGAAAAGGTTAAAATCGTGTTAGCAGAATCTGTAGTATGTTGGAATCGCCAGGAAAAATATCGGTCCTCGTACCAAGTATTAAATAAATTGTGCTCAATAATTATACGCGTCATGTCATCATCCAGAGGAAAGAAAGTTTTTTTTCAGACAAAGTGAGGCTTGCTTTTCGATGTGACAACAACAACAACAACAACAACAACAACAACAACAACAACAACAACAACAACAACAACAATAATACAAGAAAAAATAATATAAAATAAAATCAAATAAATGTTCATTAATTTCAGATGAAAACTTCTGTATAAATAAATGAATAAATGAGTTTATTGAAAGTGGAAAAAAAAAAAAAAGAAAAAGTGATGTTGTGTGGTGTGGTGTGATCATATGGTGAACGATTAATAGATATATATGTAAATTTCAATATTGTTCAATGTTTGAATGAAAGAGTTTATAATTGTGTTTAGTGATAGTAGTAATTGAAATGTTGCATTGCTGAATCGTGACGGAAAAGCTAAAAATAGGAATCTGATGCATTAAGTTTATACGGGAAGAAGATCGTCGGTAGTGATTGGTATAGCTGCTCCTTGAAAGACCGCGATCTTGACCTCGCACGAGCATCTTGTTCACCGTGCGGTTGGTAGATGATCGGTGTAGGCGATAATGCCAAACTAGTATATAAAAAATTAAACCACGTCATCTCAGACCCCTTGATCATCCGCAAAACAACTTTAGACCAAAACCCCGACGTGGGCTTTATGTGTGCGATAGGTGAGTCATGGTTATGATTATATTATGAGATAGCTTCATGGGTGATAATACAGAGAGACGTTGGCGTTCCGATTTTACGCCGAAAACATGATGTGAACGAAAGAAAGAAAGAAAGAAAGGAAGGAAGAAGAAGAAACAGAGAAAACAAGGAAAGGAAGAGAGATGTTGAGCGCGCGAGAATGAGAGAGGGGGCAGGGAGGAAAAAACATGTCTTCTTTTTAATACGTAGTCGGAACTTGTTGTTTTGTTATTTATTTTTCTCTCAACATTAACGCGAATATTATTTTTCCTCAAAATTAATGAACATAACATCAATAATAATTCGGACAACTGATTAGAGATAGAAAACAAAAACAGAAAGAAAAAACAACGCAAAAGCACTAAATTTATAATAATTTTCATAAACATAGTTTCCTTATTTTTAACTTTTCAAGTTTAGGTATGATGCAGTCTGCTATCGCCGTAAAGTGATACATACTTTTTATTTCTTTCCTCGTAAAAGTTCAATCTAAATTTGATAATAAATACGTGTATGTATAAAGGATAGAAGCATTAATGAAAGGAAAACCACCAGCGGAAATGACCGCTCTCGTTTTCTATTACTATTACGAATTTAGTTTTTATTTACGATTGAACTAATTAGTGAGTTATATCAAATTTCAAGATTTCATTATAAAAATCTCACCGAGTCAGATTCATTTGTGGAATAGAAATACATTAAACTTAAAGTTAACGGCGATAAACCGTACGCGTTATTACATCCACAATCGGTCAGACGAACGTCGCGCGGGTCAAGGGGGGGACACGGTTCAGAGATCATGGCAATCGGAAGTTTAGTTACGCGCAGCGAAATCGTTGGTAGGTCTCGTCTTATCTTAGCTCTATACCTGACTAGAGACGCGTCGCGTCGCGTCGTCGAGTCGAGTCGAGTCGAAGGAAGCAGCTTCCAGCTTTCCCAGCAGAGATTGCAGAGAAAAACAGGATCCGACTATCTGTTTGAGAATGAATTACCGTTTCACGCGATAACAAAAATAAAAAAAAAAGCCACATCCTGTTTTCTGGGAAAAATTCAGATCAATTTTTCTACGTCATTATATATTTAAAAATCTTAAATTTATTATTCATGCGGTTTTCCTCTTCCTCGTCGACAATGATTTCATCTTTTCAACTTTCGTTTACGCAACAGAATTGAATAGTATATCTTTTACGCAATTTTTTTTTTTCTTTTTTTTTCTTTCCTTTTTTCAAACCCTCTTTTTCGTTTCTTATACCGTACAAATATTTCATCAAGGTTATTTATTGGCATATATATTTTTTGTTCGAAATCGTTTTATTATTTCAATACTACACTTCACTTTCTGTATGTTACATCTTTATCTTATACCGACATTCATCGAGACTCAACGTTATTGCACTCATTAGGGCGAGAGGAACGGGGGAATTAAAAATACGAAAAAAAATTACGTGAATACACGATGATGAAAAATTTCACCACGCGTATATTACGGTATATATACATAGCTGTATTGAATTTTCTGAGGGTTGTACAGATGTGAGTAAAAAAAAAAAAAAAAAAAGGAAAAAAAAATTCGTGCGTAATATGGGGACAATCTAATCCAACTGTTTAAATATTTTCCTGCAAACACATAAATACGTACATTATACACTAAAGCCATTATATAAATGGAAAAAATTGCTTTAAATTAGCCGATTTTTTTGTTTAATCCATAGTATTCATTGTCGTCATAATAACCGTTCGATATTTAATTATAGAATCTACGTATTTAGTATTTCAAACAACATCTGCTCAGCACGTCTTTATAAAATTTATACCATTTTGAATAAACATTAAAAATACTTCCGCACAATTCTTAACATGCGGTGCGTAAAATTTTTATTTTTTCTTCCTTTTTAATATTTTTTTGATTTTCTCATGGATATCACAAGTTGAATTAATAGGGAGGACTCTGGCATCCTATAGATATTGAAAATTATAATTCTACCTTACGCCGCCCCCTCTGCACATGTCGTCCATATTGCTTTAAGTATCCCAGGCCTCAGGCCGATCGGGGGGATAAACGTGAGAAATAGCGAAAGGAGATAAAGCCTGAGGAGAAAAAAAAAAAAAAAAAAAAAAAAAAATAGTTCACGAGTAGAATGTTTCCCGGATTGTCTTTGCCTTATAGCTTGGCTAAAATTTATTGTTATTCGCCATGTGTTTTTGAGTAGGGTAAAACTTGAGGATTCAGTAACTAACTGGCCATGAAGAGCCCCTCAATTTCCAAAGACATGAAACAGACGTTACGGCTATTAAGATTTTTCCGGAAGGTCAAAAGACAAAAGGATGAAGAGATACTAGCAAGAGAGAGAGAGAGGAATAAAAGAGATAAAAAAAACGATCCTCGTGCTCTCGTCGAAGCAGCGTGACTCGATGTATTTATCTGTAGTTACTTCCTCTACGGATATGCGAGAATGGACAATCGTTCTGTGACTAAAATATCTGTAGTCTATATAATATCGTTACTATATACTTCTCTTATTAGAATTTTGATTTGAATATAAATTCAGATTGAATAATATATAGATGCGATATTTCTGTATCATGTATCATTTTTCTGCTGCGTGTTCACGTAAGATGAAATGAAATAAAATGAAATGAAACGAAATTTAACGAGATGAAATTAGACGAAATTGAATGAAATGAAATAGCTTCTACAGATTGTTACAAAATTAATTCTGTATATATATATAGTATAATCGTGGCAAATTAATGAATCTGGGTCGCATATATGCATTGCCCGGGTCAGTCTCTCGCGGCGGGTAGGTACTGCAGCATAGGTAGATCTATAATAGTTTACCGATTCCAGGTAACAGCTGATGTCCCAGGCGAAATCAATAATTTAGCTGGTCACTTCTGGCCTTACCCTGCAGAGCCAGGCAGCCAGAACCTCCCCATCATCATTTTCCATGGGTATACGTACGTGCCGCATGTACAACAACCGCGTATCTACATATCTCTTTGACGATCCGTTTACGGGCCGAGGGGCATATGCGGCGCAACGCGTTGCAACGACAAGCGTACACACATATAGCTGCGGCTACTTTAGAAAATTGGAAAATATCGCGTTTCAAATCGTCTAGTTTATTAGGTACCTAGGCTACCGGCCGCCCTCACCGCATTCAAATTACCCTGCAATTGTGCGCAATCAATTTTTCCATTAAATTCCAAACAGCCCGCTCTATTTTTCCATACCACGTACGGGTTAAGATATACAACGAATTATCGTCACTTCGCTTCGATTTGCGATTTGCGATTTTCTTTATATTTTCTCTCTTTTCTTTCTTTCTTTCTTTCGATCATATTATAATTCCTATCGTATATAGGTATATTATATCACGTAAAAAAGAATATTTCATTCTTCCTGCAACGCGTTAAATTTCATTTTGAGTATAATGTATCCGCATGCAATATTATATTTGTTTGAAACTTGTAACTATCTTGAAAGGTGTATGCAGTAAATTAAATAAAATATTGAATAGGTGCCCCATGAGCCTAGACGATATATTTACTGCCGCAGTCCTCTAAGCCACAACATAAAAGTGTTTTTCTCGTTCGAGCATAAGGTACTTTTAGATAAATCGCAGACGTTTTATGGCGCGCAAAATAGGTCATGCACTTAAACGTATATGACGACGAGTCAGGAATCGTTTTCTTAGGTTCTCTGTTTCTCCGATTAATGAACACAACGCGTACTGTATTTCATTTTCATATAAGACTGCAGCATAATAATGTATAAATTTTAAATCAATTTTATGTGATATTGGGCCATGCACCTTGTCTTTCTCGAGTCAGTATATAGAGGGCTAGCCATACATCGGTCTTGGAAAAAAAAAAAAAAAAAATTCCTCGAGGATGTAAAAAACGGCTTATTTCTCTTGCTCGTGCTTTCCCAGATGATGACAAGTCTCGTCTGTCTGTTAAGGGCGACGCGGACGTGTATAGTAAACATACCTCGACTTGTCCCACTGCGTCTTCACGCATTGTCGGACTGGGGTGGGCGGTACGTATACGGTACGGCAATACGTTACGATAGGATTCGTACCGCCCATGGTTATACGGATGTATATTATACGTGATAGTAGGTACGTATTTATACGTTGTGTTAGATCCCGCGAGACGATATTCTCCGCACGAATGCTAATGATCTTTACAGACCTCGAGCGTTCTTAAATTGCGTGAAGAATAAACATGTCTATATAAGTATGAATTCGAAGAATCGTGCAGTCCGTCAACAAGCAGTGTGAAATATCATACCCAGCGGGAACAACGACTTAAATTTCGTAAGCATTTTTAATAATTGAGTCATAAGCATTCAGACACATCTATGATACTAAGTTTAGCTGGTATATAGGAGGAGATGAGGAGTGCCGCGCGTATTATGGGTGCGACGGTGATTACCTCAATAACGTAACATACATAATGTTCAACTTTATCCACCAGTTTAAATTATCGCTCGATGATGCACCAGGCGCCGCCTATGTACTATAAAGTCACGAGGGGTTTTGTCACGATCATCTGTCTGAACTCCAGGTTTGGAAGTACATACATGCATACATAAATACATACAAATGAACGCATATATATATATATATATATACATGCGTAAATAAATACCTGCGGTCACGACTCGCGACCTTGTTCCTAGAATGGTGTCGGCATCAATTGAGATTATTATACATATAGAACTAATCGGTGCAGGAGTGTCGTTTAATCTTCAAGACTAAACAGAGATTAGGGGTTTCTATAAACAAACTCGTTCATATACATATATACCTACAAGAGCTGAGAGCCGGTATATGAAATTAGCTACGTAGACATTTTTGCTGGTGATAAGCAAAGCCGAACGTGAGATGTAACATTAAACCGGCTCCATGCGGTAAACAGTTCGACTTACGTTGATTACTCATATGAGAGCATAGGACCATATAGGCTCTGACAATGTGTGAATTTCTCTCCGCATTCACATGTCGGTCTATATTATACCTACATATATTTAATACCCATGTTGAAAGCTAATTCTAAGATGAATTGAACTAACGTCACGTTTTCGTTATATAGGTACTTTGTTATATACCCTTCAAATAACTTTGTACCTACTGCGTACTAGAATATGATAAGAAAACCGCAACAGTGAACGACCACTGTCCGGCCTCTAACTTTTGTGCGATACGCTAGCGCGCTTATACGCAATATAGTACGATAGCGCCTGGCTGAACTCACCGTGAGAACGAAGTGCGCGCTGCAACGTTCGGCGAAGACTGACTGGAGCGCTTCCCCCACTACTTCAACTCCGCGTAGTCAGGCGGTGGAACGTAATTGGTCACGGTCGGTTGGAGGGGGGAAATATGCGGGATGCAGGCTATATATATAAGGGTTGGAAGAAGAGAGGAGTCATTTGGAGTTTCATCCTTGAATGTAGTAGTGGCATGCGTAGTTTTTTTTTTGGATTTTTACCAAGTGGTCGTAAAGATTAGAGATGTGAAAGAGCTGGGGTGAATTTTTTGTTGTAGTAGTCAAAAGGAAAAGGAAAAGGAGCGGTTTTTCTGTTATTAAAAAAAAACTCGCGATACCTCAGACCTCTCAACACTGTCGGCTTCAACCCGTTCGGACATGATCGAACTAAAGGATAATAGCACAGGTCTGATAAAAAGCTTGATGAAAGCTGTCTCATGATTCGTAAAAACTGTTCATTTTCTTTTTGTTCTTTTTATTTCCTTTTCTCGTTTTTCAATGCCCATTGAAGTCCCGTTATTTTTGTTACAGGATCTGCATTCGGACCGATTATCGTAATGATAGATGCAAGTAGGCTGGGTCACAGCCTTGCAACAGCGCTCAAAGATCGTCCGCATGGGATGCCAGTTCAACCAAACCGTTCACTACCCTTACGGCCGCCCCCACCTATTCCGAAAAAAAATTCTCCCATTGCCCAAGCCTCGTCTCCCGAAAAAGCAACGAGAAAGAATGAAAACTGTGGCGAAAATCTTGCCAAAAGTAATTCAAAAGATGATTATGACGATCTGAGAAAGGACGGGGCCACAAGCGTTGGGATTGTAGGAATAAATTTTTACGATTCTAAAGGCGAGGAGGACAACTCGAACGATAAATCTGTTGATGATTTTCGCCAAAAGATACCCAAAGATCTTGCCAAACATCGGAACACAAAATCTTTGGACAATGATGGCTCGGATGAGGTTGCGGTACACGGGACTAAGAGGAGGAACTCTTTTGAGTATGGGGCGATATCTCGCGATGACCACGGTTGCAAGAAGAAAAAAAATTCCGATTTTGAATGGGATAGATCTGGCGCTAAAGTGGTACAAAAGGAGAGAAAAAAACGCGGCAGTTATAAGAAAAAAAGGAAATCTTCAACCGCCGATGAAAATCCCGATATTTTTAGGAAGGGGAAATTTTCAAGAGGCATAAATTTCGGCCCTGTTAATCCATCGGCTGAATTGAAAACCGCGATACAGAATGTTGGCGATGTTAAACCACAGGGTTTTGAGAGAGTAGAGAGCTCTGATCTGCCGACTATATTCAAGTACCGGAATTCGGAACCCACTTCCCCACTGTTGGCAAATAGAAATCCAACAGACTGCATACCTGAAAGGTCCAAGCGAAAACTGCAGACGGCGTCAAATCCGTATAAACTTATTTTACCGAAACCTTTGATTATACCAAAGTGTCCGAGGGCCATACCGATCGGATTAGCACATGCCATTAACCAGGGGGATTTAAGAAATTCGAATATTATCAACGTCGGAATAAATGAAATACAGATACTCAGAAGTAAAATTGGCAATTTGGCACATACGACAAACCAATGTAGCCCAATAAAACAACCAAAGATTAATAATACAGCGCAAACTATTGACGAGATTGAAAATACCTTACCATCCATGCCAAGTTTGGAAGATTTGTTGCAGACTGAAGGTCAACAAGACAAATTAACAATGCATAGAAATCAATCTGATTGTGATAAAGTTGAAAAAAATTTAGACAAAGATAATATTATGCCTATGGCTGAAACAAGAGTTCTACAAGCACCGCTAGGCGATCTAGCGAGCGAAATAAATTGCTTAGATGCAAAAGAGCAGCCCATCCAAGGATTCACGGATCGAATAAATAACTACAATTCAAACAAGCAACAAGAGTCAATCCTCAATCTTACTACCATGTTGGAAATAAAAATTCCTGGACGATCTCCGGAATTGATTATTCTCACGGCTCCACAAATAATGTCAAATGGCACAGAAGGTGGTGTAGCTAATAACAGCCCTGTAGAAGCACCAGCCCCAGTATCATTGTTTCCTGGAATTCAACCGGCCCAGGAGGGGTCTAAGAATATTGAAGAGCCAAATAAAATGGATACTTTGAGTGAACCGAGAGAATATAGGAAGAACAATCACTGGGAGTGTCAGACTGGTGAAGAAAAAACATTGCAAGAGAAGAATAAAGTAGAAAATGATTTACCAATTGAATTTCCACTTGTCACTAATCCTGAAGAGCAACAGCCTCAGTACTTGTTGCAACATAAAAGTCCTGTTGAATTTGAAATACGAATTAAAGACCCTTCTGATTTATCAAATACTGAGAAACCTGTTCAGAAGATCGGAGAAGAAGAATCTATCAACGAAAAAGTAAAGGAGATTACAACTGACTCTGCACCCAGACCGAAAGTGGAAGAGATAGTGAGGTGCAGAAAAAATAGGCTCCATTTGAAACTGCAAAAACTATACGAAGAAGAAGCACATTTGAAGTATAAGATGAGCCAGACTAGTGACTCCTCCCGACTGACTAGATTGCAGCAGAAAGTAAACTGTGCTGAAAAGAAGATAGAAAACACCCAGAAGTACTTGAACAAGCTTGTTAGCATTGAAAATCCAGGATTATTTGCAAACTCTGCTCCGTCAAGAATACATGTCAGACAAGATCTTGTCCAGAAGATACCTTCCCCAGAATCTGGAGAACATATTTCGCAGTCGCCGCTTCGGCCAGCCAATGAAACGGACAAAACTTTGCCAGCAAGAAGTCCGCCAGCTTTATCTCCCATTATTATTACCATATCAGAAACTGATTCGGCTTCATCAGCCGAGGAAACTGATACCACCGATGGAAAATCACCAGACAATATTAAACCTGATGTTCAAACAGACGTGGAAGTGAAATTGAGCGACAAATATAAGCCTGAAAATGTTGCGCAAGTTACATTTGATACCGGTCATCCTTTGCCGGATGATAAAGTAGAGAATGTTCCATTGAATTTAAATTATGAAGCGATGAATAACAATGTGGAATATTTGAATAAAAATTTGTACCCACTTTCGGAAGGTGTTCTTCCCAGTGTGGACACCGCATCTATAAATATACCTCCTTTGGTACGAAATCCAATAAATTATTCTCTGAAAGATTTGAATGGTGTTTCCAACCAGAAGTCAACATATGGCACTCCAAATTTGAACTTACCTCCAGACAAATTTGATAAGGAACAAAGCAGGCCAAATTTTAACTGTGTACCTTGCGCACGAGGTCATGCACCAGCAGGAATTGATAGCACAGCTAAATTTGATGCTAACAATTCCATTCCCAGTGCTGTAAGTGATCTGCGTACCCCAAATACGATACGTCGAACAGCTATCCAAGAAAATACCAACGTTCATCCCATTTCAAATTATCCTGTTCATCGGCCTGAGTACAGAACAACTGGGAATGGATCCAGTATGTTTTCCAGAGACAATGGAGGGGCCAATATCAATCTGAGCTCACCACTGCAGGGGCATTCTGCTCTACCCGTTTCTCCATCTTACTACAGAAATATGACCGCTCAAGAATATTCAACACCTGCTGAACCAAGCCCGAATCATCAGGTCAGCAATTGATCTAGAGAAACCGAATCTTTGAATTATCGCTGTAAATCTTCATCATCAAATTTTGTTTCAATTAGTTTCAGACATCGCAATGGCACAATCAGCATCCACCGACCAAACCATCAATGCAGTTTACTCCTGATCAAGGTGTCTCGATACCTCCGTCAATACTGGCTGCTCAATTGCTCAAATCCCAAGCTCAAGAAACAGCCCAGTATGCCAGTTCACTCAAATTGACGAGGTGAGCTCTCACAGTCGATATGGGATCAATTGATACTAATTGTTTTACTTCATTAAGCAGACCTGTGTTTCTGATCAACATAAACGTTTATCTCTAGTCTAGTTTACT
The DNA here is from genome assembly GCA_963992785.1 of Tenthredo livida. Lineage (NCBI taxonomy): Eukaryota > Metazoa > Arthropoda > Insecta > Hymenoptera > Tenthredinidae > Tenthredo > Tenthredo livida. The sequence continues at coordinate 13,184,564 of OZ023073.1, forward strand.
CAATTTATTTATTACTTATTCCAGCCTCGCCAAGAGCAAAAACGCAGCTCGAACAAACCCAGCGAAGCATATCAGCAGCCAGGAAATGACTGCGCGATTTCCATCGTTTGCTGAATGGGCAGCGGCGCAGATGACCAAAGAACCGACTATCGGAAAGCCTGTGAATAATTCTACCGCTAATAGAACTGGATACAAGGTAAGATGCTTCCTCTAATTCATACTTCAGTTCTATTGTTCGACGATTTTCACTCCTTGTAAAACACTTAATTCTTGATTATTTTCTCCTCAGACGACTGGATCAGACATGTACAAAATGGCAGCTACTGCCATAGACTCTACACATCCTTTGAACCAGGGAAATACGGTACATTGGGCGCAGCAGAGGCCTTGTCCTGAGCAGCCAAGACCCATGCCAAATTATCCGCCACAAAGAAGCATTCCTCAAACATACAGAAGTGATTATCCTGTGAGTATAGCTAGAACCTAGTATGATGGAGCGAGTTATGAAGTATAACTCGCAGACGATAACGGGGCGTTTATTTTACAGCCAAATCCTCAAATTCCTCAAATTCCTCATAACGGACCGGCCATGTACCCTGGACCCAAGGTAATGAAACCGTACCCAACGAATCCTCATTATCAAGCACAATGTGGAGCCCAGAATACTCGGAGTACAGAACATCCTAGCAATCAGACATTTTATGGTCAGCAAAATGCGCCTCAGTATCAACACCCGACACCAACAATTGTGCCGTTAGTTCCTGGGAATTATGGAGGTCAGGGAAACCCTGCGCATTTATTAAATCCTCTCGGTATGATGCACCAGCAATATTTGCAGCAACCACCGTCATATTTACAAGCTGTCTACTCGCAATGGCACTCTAGCAATGAATATCAAAAAAATTGTGTCAACCCACAGTTTAATGAATTCATTAATCAGACCAAACCGATGGACAATAATTCTACAGCGTATAGACCGAGGAATGAAAATGTTCGGCAAATCCCGCCGTCTCAAAATGTCGTCATTACACGAGATTCTAATCACTATAATGCTTCTAACGTGAAAATGGCCAGTCGGATGTATAATATGCCCGAAAAATTGAACTCTGTTATTCAAGAGAGGAGAAATCCTGAGCCACTAGATCATGGGGGACCTCATGTCACCTCACACATAGAACGACTTCGCAAAAGCTCGGATAGATTGATTAGTTTGAAATGTTCACGGTGCGGAATGCCTGCTCCAAAGTTTAACTGCTTTGGTTGTGAGACTGCATTTTATTGCAATGAACAATGTCAGGCTGAACATTGGAGTACCCATTTTACAGAGTGTCCTAAGAAAATGCCAAAGTTGAAAAAAGTATCTTGAATTTATTCAAGTTTTAGATAATTAGAACAGAACTTATCCCTGTGACTTATTCTGATGTAATATAAGTGAATGTCAGGATGTTTTTTCTTTTTTTTTCCTCTAAAATTGTAATCAATGGTCGTCATTGTTTGTTGTGCAAATTGACGTACTTCGCGCCTTTTTTGATTTTTCTATTTCTTTTTTTTTCTATTTTTTATTTTTCCCGGGAGAATAACAGATGTTTGCACAAATGTCTTTCAGAAAAGATTATTGTAAATGGTAGGTATCTATATATTTGAAAAAAAAAGGAAGAAAAAAAAACATTCATCAATCGTATTATACTATGTTATTAATAATTGATAATAATAATTAATAATAATAATAATAATAATAATAATAATAATAATAATAGTGAGTTAAGATCGTTCGTGTGATACGTCGTTCGATATATATTATGTTTGAGATTCGCTGGTGTATGTTAAGCCATATCTAGTGCACACTGAAATTATTAGACGACAGTATTATACTTTATTAAATGTAGATGTGTTTTTTTTTTTTTTTTATATATATCTGAATTAAAATATGTAATTACGATTTATTATTTATGGCGGCTTAAAAGTCAGTTCAAAGATTCCTTATAAAACTTGAAAAAAAAAAAGAAATATATACATATATATGTATATTTTATTACTTTTTTTTTATTTTTATTTTTTTATTTTTCATTTTTCACATTAATTTATTATGATACAGAAATTGCGTGAAAGATTTCGTATTCATTTTATCTCGAGGCAAGCGATTAATCAATTTAATTATTTCGCACGCGGGTCAAGTGTGAACATAAAATTCTTTCATTTGTTAACGTTACGTTCTAACGAATGACTAGTAAATTAATATGGAATCGAAATATTTCGTTTATTTTATAAAGTTTGTCTTTATTGCGTCAAGTTTCTTTTCTTTTTTTTTTTTTTTTTTTTCATTTCTTTTTCCATATGCGTGTTAAAAAAATAAAAAAATAATTAAATACGAAATATCAGCACAGTGTTTGAAGTTGCGTATTTCCCAATGACTCTGTCACCGTGTGAAATTCTTATTATTCTCCAAATTGCTCCTCATTCAGTCATACACATAAATTTAACAGTATCATATGAACAAGAAGATATTTCAAGCGTTGAGTGAAGAGTTTGATGCCTTTTGAACACGTAACTCGTGTGGAATTTCGGCACTATAGGTAGATATTTAAAGTCAAGATCCGTGAGCTTTTCAATTTAGAATATATATATAGGTATATATAATTATATATATATATATATATATACATATACATATAAGAAATATCCGTGCTTATTTTTCGAGAATTTAATTAAAAAATAAGTCGAGTTTTAAAGATTGGGTGAGTCTTATTTTAAATATATATATATAGTAGGTATAAATGCGTAAGTACCAAAGTGTTTGATTTAAGATGTTTAAATTATGGCCAATTAAGATTGTCATTAGAAATTAATAATTTAGATAAGAATAAGAAGCCTGATTATAGTGAGCTTCAGTTACTGGTTAAGTGTTTTTTAATTTTATACTCTGTTGCGTCCTTATCTTACATTTAGTTATAAATATAGCATATTCGTATTGATATTCGTATTTGTCGTATTTCAAACTTGATATAATTTCCTTTCTTTTCCTGCGGTAATTCCAGTTCGACAATACCCTTTTCACCCTTTGTTACGCGGTTACCAATGATACCTGGGGTGTGCCGAAATTTCTGGGAAATTTTACGAAATCGACCTGCACGTGCAGGTCGTCTTCCCTAACTATAGCTACACTTTAGTATATCACAGCAGGGTTTTCCACATTTTTTTTTATACTAAAATCGGTCCTTTACCCGAATACTAACTCATAAAATTTATTACCCCGATTCTCAGCGGTTCCCGATTTCCTTCATTTTTATTATCGCCTACAACAACAATAAATTTTCCCGTTTGGGATATTTTTCGAAATTCTCTCGGAAGTGCGAATAGAATTCGTACAGTACAATTCCAGGTAGTCGCGATGGTCAGGCAAATATAAGCAGGTAAAAGATTTTTATCCTGAGGGTTTTCGTACCAATTCTCGCTCCCACGTTTCGGTGTATAGATACAATTATCATTCCTTTGTAAATTGTCGGCATTATATAATAAAATATATATATATTTTTTTTGAAATGCGGTATGTATTCAGGTGTTAGCTATTGATTATGTGCCATTATCGCATCTCTGTAATTCTACCTGTTTATCTCGAAAATCCAATGAAAGTACTATATTCGACCAATTTTATTATGCGAGGCCTTATATATGACAGAGTAATTTTCTAATTAATTTTAAACAAATTATATTGTGAGCGAAAAAGACGGAATTAATAAACCGATATTTACATGTATAAAATTGTGCGTATCGTGGTTCACTCTCTCTGTGTGTGTGTGTGTGTGTGGGTGTGATATAAAGTTTCCGTGATGTTCTTAGTATATTCAATGTTCGACATCAATAAATTATTACCAGCCATGAATTGAAAGGAAAGATGAGCAAATTCCATTTTTTTTAGACAAAAATGAAACTTCTGTATACGACATTGTAGTAACATAACAAAAGCAGTGTTTAAAATTATTTCCTCGTTAGAAATAACGAAAAGTGTATGTACCATTGTTCATATTGTTGATATACATATAGAAAGAAAAAAAAATGAGTCAATAAATTTAATGCTATAAACAAAAAATTACACGTGTTATTTATACGAAATGTTTCGAAATGTGTTACATTCCTATTATTATCCAAGCCCAGGCATCGAAAGCGCAAAAACTAAATGCACAGCGTTAATTCAAATTCAATTCCGAACACATGAGTCCAAAAACATGTTCGTTTCAAGCAAAAATAGAGTTTACAGATTGTTTTTACGTGATTCGCCGAGGAAATTGACATTCGAATAATGTACGTAAAAACAAATTAAAAAGACTAGAAGCAAAAGAGCGTAAACGCCACACGCATGCTCCTAGCTGTTTAGCAAAATTAGATGGATTAACGCCAAAAGGGCTTATTCGCCAAAGCTGTTTAATTCTATTTTGAACTCTAATTTTGGCGGATTTTTTTTTTCGTAAGGCCGAAATTTGGCCGAAAATTGGATAATGGCAGAAAAGCGTAGGATTGACGCCGTTTACATTCTTCTATGCCTTTAAGTTTTTGGCTCGAAAAAAAAAAAAAAACACCGGTTTCTTTGATTTTACGGTTTCCTGTCGAATAGCGAGAAAGAATATTTATTCTAAATCTATATATACGTTCTTTTGGCATTCGAATGGCTCTTTTCGACTTTTTTCCATAAACCACTCGAAGACTACCCTGCCTAGGTATCTCTCTCTCTCTCTCTCTCTCTCTCTCTCTCTCTCTCTCTCTCTCTCTCTCTCTCTCTCTCTCTCTCTCTCTCCCCCCCCCCCCCCCCCCACACCACATTGTCAATGATCATCTCCCACGATCCGTCCGGAATAGATGAAATACGCGATTCCTTCAAGGGTCTGAAGACCAAACTCCAAAGAAGATATATCCATACAAGGAAAAAAAAGAAAAAAAAACTCCAAACACTCCTTACCCATAATTCACTAAGGAGGCGGATACTTTTTGGCGTCCTCTTGACGGCCTTTGCACTTAGAGTTGACTGATCCGGTTTCTTGGAATCCGCAGAGTCAGATTTTCTCTTTTGTTTTTTCTAAAGAGGTTGCAGAGGGTTTTCAAAGATCCCACGCTTACCCAACATGTTGAGCATCTTCAGTGAATGGTAATGGTCGCAATTTATTGTCAACGTAGATAACGAACGTGTGCAACAGTTTTTTGTAACTTATTTTTTTTTTTTACCCGAAGTTCGGCGCTAAGAGATAAACCCTAATCTTTTTCGGGTCTTATGCAAGCCTTATATAAACGTTGTTCGTTTGACAGTCAGTAAATTGAAATATATACACGATACATATTATTGTAGAGATTATTATTATTTTATTTTATTTTATTTCTTCAACCATCGGTGGGTAGCTATATCATCGAATTGATAACTAAACCGACGCCTCTCGAGATCTTGTGTTATCAAACTTATCACTAATTAATTCAAGAGGATAACGAATTATGAAATCAATTGTTATACACTCAGTTGTGAACTACAAATGTAGCTGTGAACACACCTGCTACTTCACATCTCAAAGACAGCAGCTGCTGTTGTATAATTATAAACTTACTTTAGTATACATGTGTTTTATGAAAGGAACTCAATTCGACGCTATGCGTTTATCATACATCAGTTGAAAAATTCATATTTGATGTATTAATATACTTGTAAAATTGTGAAAAAAAAAAAAAAAAAAAAAATAGAATCTAAAATAATGTGAAGTGCAATACGTTCAAAAGTATATTATGTCTGCATGATAATATCCGTATGGTAATGAAAATAATAGTTACCTATACGATTGGGATTGTAGAAGAGTTGGTAAAGAACACGCGAGGGTTTATTAATATGTATACTGTGTAATACACGTATGTATGCACTGGATGCATACCTACCTAATATTGTATAGGTATACCAGACAGATAATCAGTTATTCTAATTTTAGATACTCGGAATTCCGCGTTTTATTATCAACCATTAATTTGATTTAAATATACATAGATTTTTATTTACTCTACAATAGATAGTCCGAAAATATATTCCCGGTATTCGACTTTGTCATTGCATCGAATATTTCCAACATTCAAAGAAATGCTGATTACATTTAGACTCAGAATACAATGATGATGTATCAAAACTGATTAGCTTCTTCAGCAGAAATAATTGACATCATTAGTTCTAGCGGTATAGACAATGTATGTACGTAGGCATATTTAGTCCGACAATTTATTTCCCCCTGTTGATGTAGATACAAAACATTTGAATTTACCGTGTTTTTTTATTTATTTTTTCTGATCTTGACTAAAAACTTTATAATCTTATCTCAAACTTGAAATATAAGGATAAATTGATTAGATAGATTGCCTGTTATACCTATTAGACTTATTTATTTAGTATGTTGATCGACACGTGAGGAGAGGGATCATCGACTAGTTTTAAGAAACTAGAAATTTTTTCTCGTTACTCCCGCTGTGTAACCGAGTTAATAATGAACAACTAATTCAGGTTTTTCAAATAAAATGTAAATCTGATACGTGACGATTCCACGAATGTCGTGATAATTTCCCGTTTCATTATTTCGCGCGTTGTACTATCTGCGTCTCCTCACTCACTGCGCATGCGCGATCAATTGGATTCAATAAAGATGGCGGATTGTGAAAAAGAGGAGGCCCATAATCTCGTGAGTAATTGACGTTTTATCAACATTTTTCATTATCTAATCGTAGAAAATTGTTTACAATGATATACACTGTGAATGCTCATCTATTTCTGCTAAGATTGAGCTCTTTCACATCGCCTACATTCTAACATGATCGAAACTTTTCTTTATTGAGGTTAGAAAAGGGTTTTTTTTTCCTCTTTCTTTCTCTCATATTTCCAACTATACATGCATTTTAAAACCACATACGCTCCTTGGATGAATAATTTCAAAAAATTCATTACTAAATAAAAAAAGAAAATAAATAAAAAAAAAAAAACACCAACATTGAAACGAACCTTCATTATTCATAGCAAATGGAATTCGAATGGGTACTTCACGAAGAAGTACACTCCTCGCTCTCTCAGTTGCGCAACATATTAATGGTGCGTATGGTCGTGAATTTTAATTGAATTACATGAACACGTACCAATGTATCGACTTACACATTAAACGTAACATAATGAATTAATTAATTAGACCTATTTTCAACTGGAATATTTATTCAACATTCAGGACTGCGCGCAGAGGTTTCCGCTCGCTCTTTTTGGGAACGATCAGCCGTACAAAACGGACAGATTTGTATTTACAGCGCCGCACGACCAGGTTAAATGTGTTATAGTTTTGACGGGGGACAGTATTACCAACGCTGTAAGTTTTTATGGTGAAAATGAACGAATTTCGCAGCTTTATTTATTCCTCGAGGTATCATGATCGTAATTCTTTTTTATTTCAGGATGTAGTATTCAAGGTACAACGTCAACAGAATGCCAGTATGCGAACTAGCATACAAAATGATCATCCATGGAAACTTCAACAGATACAGGATGCTGCTAATCATTTACAACAGGCTATCGCCCACATAGATAACGTCGATAGAAATTATCTCTTCAAAACATCCGACGAAGTTATGCACATTTTAGGAAATATATTGGGATGTCTTCAGCGCAGTAGAACTAGCCTGATTGTACCCAGAAAGAAAACTATAGACGATCTTATCAAAAGTCGTAATATGGTTAGTTTAAGATGGGAGAAATTATCCAGGATTCTTGGAATTCGGAATCTAATAGTTTATTCATGAAATGATTAATGGACAATGTACTTCGTATTTTAACTTACTTTGAAAGTTTGTCTTAACTCTTTTATACATTTCTGATCAATTGATTTCAATTTCAATTAATTTATTTTAAAGAATTTACGTCCATGAGATTGTTTCAATTTTATATATATGTATAAAGTTATCATCTAACTATCGAACTGTTTCAGAAGTCGTTGAACCCTAATCTTCCAGACAATTTGGCCATCAGTTTTTACATCCAGAGCTATAAGTTGGTCCTTGCTGTTTACCAATTGGAAAATGCGCATGGCAGTGTAAAGTATGAAACGCATCAAGCAGAATGTAGCGTACCATGGCTCAACGAGGCCTTGGTATTGTTGACAATAGCGCTGCAGCTGTGCCAAAGATTGAAGGATAAGGTAATGCCGAGTATTATAAATTCATTTACTTCTTAGATGGGTTTGCGATTGTATATTGATTGAGAAATTCTCGTTTAAATAAGTTGACTGATAACTATCTTCAATATTCTGTTTTTTTTTTTACAGATCTGTGTTTTCTCTCAGTACAAGGATTTCACAGTAGGATCTCGTGTCCAATCTGCTATGGATTGGTAACGTCGATTAGAATCTGGTTTTTAATATCAATTTAGAATATTATTGCTTTTTAATAATTGAGCGTAAAGCTTACTATTAACGATCGTTATTATCGAATTGACACGTGTCGATTTTTCGAATATCTACGTTTGAGGAAAAAAAAACGAAAAAAAAACAACTTAAATTTTAGTACCATGATATTCTTATTTAATTTAACGTTTATAGACATTATTATTAATATATTCCTTACTTTTATTAGAATTATTATCATTATCACAACTACGCGCACGTATTTTTGAAAAAGACATGGTTTTTTTATTTTTTAATCAATTTTTACCGTATTCGATTTTACTAACATTTTTTATTTCCTTTCGTATAGATTTTATTGATCAGAGTTCGAAACTGTTTTTATTTTTTTCAATGTTATTTTCTGTTTTCAATAATTCAAGACTCAGTAGTTCGAAGGGGGTAACAGTTTTGTTACCGCTTATTGCTAAGTAGCTCTTGTTGCACATGAATGATATCCTATTTGTAAATTGTAAGTAACGAGCTTACGATAAGTAGAAAAAGAAAAAGAAAAACGAAAAAAAACAGAAAAAAAAATTGTTGGTAGTGTGGCTAGAATTGTTATTAAAAATAGAATAATGATAATAATTTTTGCACCAAAAACTTTAATCTGGTTACGATAAAGGATAATAGAAATGAAATAATAATAACACGAGAAAAATAACAAACAGCTAAAGAAAGAAAGGAAGAAAGAAAGAAAAAGAAAAAAAGGATAATATAAAAAATAGTTGGTTCCTCACCTATGCTCGAATAAAATCTGATCAATTGATTGATTGATTGATTAAATGAGAAAGGAAATATAAGTATGATAAATAAAACTTCGTCGAGAATTGGTAATATCCGAGGCCAGAAAGAGGAGGAGGAGGAATACGCCTCTATTATACGTTCGTTAATGACGAACTCAATAAACCGCCGATATAAAAAAAATTAATAAAAAAAAAGAAAAGTTTATAGATAAATATACTAGTACTAGTGTATATGGCCAATTATTTACGTGCCTGGTTAAACGGTTTATTTAAACAGTATTTTAATTGTATTTACCTATATGTAGTAACGGTTTCGAAGTATGTATACACGTAGTTTGAGAGGTAGCGAAAAAAAAGGAAAAAAAAAACAATTATAATATTGTAATAAATAATGAATTAATCCAAATGTTTGGTAGATAGATTAAATTGTAAATGTCAAACTTAAATTGTAATATCTAATTGAACATCGGTTGTTAAATTTTTAATTCGACATATACACGAATTAACAACGCCGCGATCTTTTTATGTAAATAGAACTATTATTATTATTATTATTATTATTATTATTATTATCATTATTATTAATAATATTATTGCGATTATTGTTGTTCTGCTAGCTAGTCTGGCTAATGTATGCATACACAGGTATAATTGTCTAAGAGTTTATATAGTTTTTAATAGATAAAGATTTATTATTTTTATTCCGAAACTCCATCATCTTTGAAAGTTAAAAAGCCAATTTCATGCCATTTTAATCTGCCCCTTTAACTCATTGTTGTTGATGTGATTCTTATTTATACGATTTCGACGAATTCGTATAAATTATAATCTATGATACCTATATGAACGTGTGAATATTATTCTGCGATTATTTTTTTATTTTTTCATTTTTTTTTTTCATTTCTCCTGTGAGATATAAAAGACAACGACGACAACCGCGTTGTTCTACCTATAACGCATTGGCTGATTTTTAATACGGTTCAATAGTAGTTTAATGCAGTTTATATATCCTGACAATAAAACTAATAAGTGTGTGTTCCATGTGGTAGTCTATTAATCAATTTAAATTATCATCTTTAATAAGATTTACCATTATTATTATTATTATTATTAATTGTTATTTATTAGACATAGAAATCGAGATCCAATTAGCGTAACTGCGTGTAAAAGAATAAACTATTACTCTAAACTATCTGCAGTAGGACAACGTTTAACATTCTGTATTTGAATTTTTATTGTAGAAAGGTACCAAATTAAGATAATAGTTCAACTGTGAGTGTATTTATTGTTATATAGTGTGCAGTTTTCGAAGCAATAAACTGTAACTTCTAATCATAATTTTATTATTATGTATTGATATTTTTATTTTTTTTTGTTACTACTATATTCCCATATTTAATTCTACTCGTTATATAAATGCTTCCTATTCTTCTTCTTGTTATAACTCGAAGATTTTTGAATAATAAATTGAAGAAAGTCTCAGTGATTCTTCCCTGCTAAAAATTGGCGAGTAATTAATATGAATCGAGGCACGAGTTCGATTGTGCAAAATCATTGAGCCTAGGTAAGCAACTAGACATCGTGGCGATACCTAAAACGTGAAGGAACAGAATTTTAAATCGTCCCTATATGAAGGGAGTGTACGTATTCGAAACAAGCAAAAAAAATAAAATATCAATCTATATTTACGGGAAATTTTTTCAGCCCAATAATTGCCAGCGGGAAATAACTGATCATGAATTCAGCCAGGAAGGCACATAAGTAAGAAATCGGCGCTGGTATGGACCAGGATAACGATATGTGATTATCAGTGTCTCGCGTCAAACGCTCGCAAAATCTGAACAAATTTTCTACGGTTGTATCGTCTGTTACGAACACCGGTAGTCCTCCAATTATTTCCGGAGAATTTGAGAGCGCGTTCTTAGCGCAGATAAATGCCCAGGCCGCATTACCTTAGGAATTTTCAAGACGAGGAAAATTTGATTTCAAAAAATTATACAGGGTGAATTTTCCGTGGTATCGCATGAGGGAGGGGCTTGTCGTCGCAAACGCTCCGCCGATTTCGGGATTTCTGTTCATGCTTATTATCGTCGTATCGAGAAACCCGAGCGTTTGCGACGATAAGCCCCTCCCTCTTGCGATACAAGGAAAAATTCACCCTGTATAATCGTTTAGTGTACACAAATATCGTACGTTGGCAATGTAAAGCTTGACCTTTACCTACGTAGGCCATTTCCTGCTTTCCCCCAACTCCTGCAAGCTTGATCAAAGAGTTTCCCCGATTTTTAGCAACCTCAAGAATTTTCCAAACCAATTTTACGTCACCCTCTCCATACAGGAGGGGCGGTCTCAAGGCAATCGTGCGAAGAATTCCTCCTTTAGTGTGTATAAAAAAAAATGAAAAATAAAACTATACATATCATCAATTTCAAATTGACGAATGATGTATTAAATTTTCTTCTTCGATGCACAAGGGAAAATATAGATCTTACCGTTTCTAAGCCGTCTTCCATTCGCTGCAAGGACGATTTTTTCCGCCCTCAACTTAGACGCCGCGTATTCTCCGACTATTAATCTGTTCTCGTCGTCGGGAGGCTGAGCTCTTGATTCCTGAGAATAAACAGCCATAGCAACAATTCCTCCGCGAATATAAGACTGAAGGGTGACTTCTATGGTGCTGCAGTAAACGAAGCGATTGATACCCTCTTCGAGGCATAATTCCAATAAATTTTCCGTGCCTGCAGCAGTAGAGTGAAAATGATGGAAATTATTCGAATTATGAACATTTTTATAGATTCTGACTACCGTGATTATGATGTTCGGCAATTTACCCGTCACGTTGTTACTGTGCAATTTTTCTACATCGGGTGGAAACTCGTAGGAGACGAGTGCCGCACAGTGGAGAATTACGTCGACGCCTTTTACGGCTCCACGGCATTTTTCTTTCTCGCATAAATCAGCCTGGAAACTTAACAGAGTCTTGGCCTCCGGTAGATCTGCGTTGTTGAAACAAAATAGAGCAATGAGATGTGCCCGGGGCCCGGGAATATTCGTGGAAACGCTTCACGGGGAAGTGAAAACGCCGGCATATAGGCAACTCGAAACCTGATCGCATGTTGTTTGAGTTGCCGGTATGCAGACGTCCCATGAAGCGTTTCCACGAATATTCCTGGTGTACCACCTCTGAGTATACAGAAGTGTTGCTTACGTACCGAGGATATTATTGTAACGTAATTTGTCGAGGATTCTTATCTCTTTGACTGTATTGTCGGAAAGGAGATGTTTCACCACGTGTTGTCCCAAAAACCCGGCTCCACCTGCCCGCGTATGAGAAGAATTTAATTAGCTGACTTACATGGGTACTCGTGTGAAAAAAGTTCAACTTGATGTTTACCAGTAACCAGAACAACGTCTCGCCTCAATTCCTCAGCCATATTTAACCGAGGAACGAAATTATTCATTCATTCAGCATATTTCCTTATAGCTAGCAAAGTTTCATATTCTGCTTACCATAGGTGAAAACGAGAGTAGACGTTTTCACGTCATAATAATTCCTGAGTCTTGAACTTCTTGTACATCAATTAATAATATAATTGAAATTAACATTTAAATGATCTGAAGAATAGAAGAAATTTTAATGAACTTTGAATATTTATTAATCATAATGAGAATTTAATAATTGAATATTTATAAATCAAATATTTATAAGTGACGCCACGCCGATGCGGAGAAGTGACGTCACGCGGGACAGTGTGAGTGCGTTCAGGAACACCGACAGATACAGTCCGTAGTCAAGCGGTCTACAACACATCCACATATTTCATGTCCAAAACTTACGGAAGCCGGGTGAGTTCATAATTCCTTCCATGCCGATATATACTGTCGATAAAGCTGCGATTTACCGACAAAGCTTGACATGTAAGGGAATCCTCAGTTTTCTTTCGTCTTCTTCTTCTTGATCCAGTGCTGTTATCAGAGGTAGCAATGAATGTTATATTTTCTTTATGCTGGTATATTCCGGATGTTCTGAGATTTCTGATAGGTTCATCATCATCATCATCATCATCATCATTACATATTTATAGATGTTCATGTAGTACTACAATACACATATGATATAATTTCACTATTGTATGTGATACATTATGAATTATTATTCGTTCTAAAAATAACTAATACATTGATTATAATCAGATAGGATGCTATCGTTATTCTAGAAGTATTCATAATTCTTTTGAATGCTTAAAAATAATATAAATCTCACACAATTAACATAACTTTAAATTCCTATAAACACTTGTTTATTGATAACTTCTATAAATAAAGACGATACGACAGAGATGACTAACAGCCTCTGGTTCAATTCTTAATTAAAGGTTTCTCTAATTTAAATTAGCGTTTGCTTAACTCGCGTAACCACGTCTGGTTCGATTGCTTATTCCGTACGTACTACGAAATCATCCGTCATATCCTTTTTTTCGTCTAAGACGTCTTCTAGATTACCGAACTAACTTCTCAGTACCATGAGAATGTATCCGAAGGTCTTCCAGCTTATGAATAATTGTGGCGTTTCTAAAACGCCTATCGAATGGCAAAACTTATGAATAAATGTCGTCTCACCTCTTCAACTCGGGTACAGCGGGTTCGTCAAGCCCGTCACGTGAAGCGTGCCCTGCATTTTTATATATAATTGATTTGGAACCGAAGTTTGGGTATAAACTAACCGACTGACCCCAAGTAGCCAGAAGAAATCATGGGGAAAGCACATGCAAAGCAATCTATGCCTGTAGAGGAGTTGTTACACCATTACAACAGGTCGCAGCTTAACAGCTCTTCGCAAGAGGATTTACACCTCGAAGTATCCCGTCGTATGGTGTGGTAACTCCTCCGAGGCGTTTACAAACAAAAAAAAAGCAAAAGTATAGGCAGAAGGGGAAGCTACTTGGGTCAGATTGACTCGAATACGAATACGTAATAAATAATCGAACTATCGCATAAAACTCTGAGAAATTGGGTCTCAAAATCGCGTAACTTATGGGTAAATATCCGGTCGTCTAAGACGTCTTCTAGATGACCGAACTAACTTCTCAGTACCATGAGAATGTATCCGAAGGTCTTCCAGCTTATGAATAATTGTGGCGTTTCTAAAACGCCTATCGAATGGCAAAACTTATGAATAAATGTCGTCTCACCTCTTCAACTCGGGTACAGCGGGTTCGTCAAGCCCGTCACGTAAAACGTGCCCTGCATTTCTATCTAATGTATGAATCGACTAACTGACCGCAAGTATAGATAGTAAGTATATAGACAAAGCACATGCAATGAAATCTATGCCCGTGGTGGAGTAGTTACACCATTACAATCAGTTAACAGCTTAACAGCTCTTCGCCAGAGGATTTGCACCCCGAAGTATCCGATTGTATGGTGTGTCAACTCCTACCAAGGCGTTTAAAAAATGAAAAAAAAAACCAAAAAGAGGAGAAGCAGAAGCGAGAAAAACTTAGGTAAACGTATGAACCAACTAGAAAGTATAGATAAAGCACATGCAAAGCAATCTATGCCTGTGGAGGAGTAGTTACACCATTACAAGTGGTTCCGCCCTTCGCCAGAGGTTTGCACCTCGAAGTCGCCCATTGTATGGTGTGGTAACTCCTACCAAGGCGTTTAAAAAAAAAAAAAAAGCGGAGAAGCAGAAGCAAAAGATAGCGTCCTAATAATCGCGTATAATCTATCTAATAATCTAAATATTTCGTTGTCTACATCGCGTTTTCTCTAATTCACTTAGAATCTAAACTTAGGTACACTCCTGGTTCGACTGTGGTCCAAAATATTTCCAGTTTCACTTCTCCACGCTTCGTCATCCTCCGGAATTTCGCGGGTTCCCATTCTCAGCTGTAACGGAAGCATAGAGAAACAAGAGATGTAGCGATATTGAAAGATGATATCGGGATAATTTAGTGTAAAGTTCTGCACGCTTACCAGTAATTTTTGATTCGCAGACGAAAACGATGTTTTCCTGCAGGTCATATATATTTATCGCGTGGTCTATATTAAACCAAGATTTCGGGGTTCCTGAACTGTAACGAAAACATAGAAAAACACGAGATTTAGCAATGCAGAAGTAATGTTGGCATTATTTTGTTCGTAATTAGATTATTAGATTATTATTAGATTAATTTCTCTCGCTTCATATTATTATACTACAATTGTCGGCTACTCACAATTAGAGAAATCCAGACAGCGATGAGATGTATCTAGGCTCCGTTCCAATCCTCATAGAAATTTCACCATTTTGTACATATTAAATATTTCACATCATAGATTTACGCCTGTCCTATATAGTCATTCGGCAGAACTGTAACAGAAAGGTGATTAATTCGTCCCTAGTCATTAATACTGATCATAAATCAGTATTAATCTCTTAAAATACCCTGAAAGAATCAGAGAATTGATTAGTCTTAGACTACCCTGAAAGAATGGATTAGTGCGCCTGTGGAAATCTGAAACACTTGAAATTGACATGATTAGTTATGGTAAAAAAGTAAAGTATAAAAAAGTAAAAAGAAAGACATGCAAGGAAAGAGAGACTTGAGGCTATCTGCCGTTCTGTATCAGATGGAAATTAGCTCGATATTTAAGAATTGCAAACAGTTATCGGCAGATAGTCGTCAAGTAAAGGGGGTGCAGAGATTAGCAAGCAAGCATAGAATATGTTTGGTGGCGTGACAGTCGGCGTCCTCTTCAACGTGATGTCTTCAGGCTCAGCCTCTCTCTTATCTCCGCTCCCCACGTAAGTGCGGAAATAAAAAGAGGCGTCTTGCCCATTCAAGCGATCACAGTTTATTAAATACAGAGAGATTACTTGATTGCAAAAATTGATTTATTCTACAGATATTGAGAAAAAAGGATTTGAATAAGTCGAGAACATATCAAAGAAGCTCTTGTTCATTCAGAGTTTTTACTCCGAGTATCAAGATTATTCGATGGTAATTCCACGACGGGTACTATAGGAAAACTGGGAGTTATATTTCAAAGAAACTATATTAAAGTGGCTAGTTTTTCTTTTATTGCGATCGCTTGAATTTGCTGTGGAGAATAAGATATTAGTACCATCACCATCCCATTGCGCGGCCCTTCTTACCCTCGCCTGGTTCCCATGACCCACCCAACGAGCATGCAGATGAAAAGAAAATATATCATATTATAATATAGGCACGCACACACAGACTCGTAACCACCCCCCCTCGGGTTGCCCTACCTTCCCGATTGACCTGTACGGAAAGCTAATAATCTCCGGCATAAGATTCTCTCAAACACAAGCATAAAAACCATTTCACACATCGTGGTCAGGGACTTACCGTTTCATTTTTGCTGTAGGGAAAGAACGGGTTAGTACATCCTGGACAAAATTGTCAAATTTCCTTCTAAGCGGACTAATTTCATTGGACTACGAATGATTTTATATTTTTATCTTATACCAATTTCAATTTTAATCTGAATATAAATGTTTAGATATTAAATTTGAGTGTAAAATTAAATGTGAATATAGAAAATTGACTCTACTCGACTGTCTTGCTAGGGGGTCGTTCATTCTTGTGTCGGACCTGCTCCTAGAGACTCTGAATTCAAATGTGAATATAGAAAATTGACTCTACTCGACCGTCTTGCTAGGGGGTCGTTCATTCTTGTGTCGGACCTGCTCCTAGAGACTCTGCAATGCATGATTTGAACCTCAGGAGGATATCCACTACTCGGTCGGAAGGAATTCGAGCACAAATCGAGCTATAGGGAAATGATAATAATCGCGGAAACCGACTGAGCGACGGACGTCCTCCTGGCGCGATGCTCACCGGGATTCGCAACGGATGAGGGCCATAAGGGCTGTGAAAGTGAGTTTATAATATGACGGCGCAGTAACAAGTATAATGTTACATTGCCGCCTGTAAAGAGGAGTCTATGATTATGAAAGCAAGCTCCGTTGCGGTCGCGAGTGAACCTATCTGAATTTAGCTAAGAAATGTTTGTATACAATGTTACCGCCACGCCACGCGACAGAGAAGAGAGAGTACCAGGGAAAGGAAGCACCGTACCAAAAATCATGCGACTCACATGAAAGCTAATAGCTATTGTTGGTAAAACAGAGACTGGCAAGGAGGTATCCTGTTCTCACCTCTTTTGCAACTGCTCCCTTGCTGTTATATCCATCCTTATCCTATCGCTTCAATTGGGATTTCAACCGGTTGGGATCAGCTTTGGATCGGCTTCAGATCAATTTCCATCAGTTTCACTTCGGAGGCGCTTGAATGAAAACTGGAAAGAAAATTATTGAAATGCTGATAAATTTGATATCAAATACAGATGTACAGGCTGCTAAAGTCCAGGAATCATTTTTTAGCCAGGCTATTTTTCAATCAAGATGTGTTAACATACGTAGAGTCTACATATTCGGTAAGACGATTATTAATAAAAAATCTATCACCATCTTTTACCTAGTCGCTACTTCTCGGCATGGTACCCTCATCATAATCAGTCCTGTCCATGTCTGATTTGTGACAATCCAATATCTAATAGAAACAGGAAAGAGAAGCAGGAGATTTACTTTCTGAATGCATTCATATAATTTTCATAGCGCTATTCGCACATGAAGAAGAAACGTTGGAAATTATAAATGTATAATGACCGATTAGAGTCGGACAATGTTTAAACTTTATTAAAAAGGCAAAATGCAATTGAAAATGCTGTTTACCTTTTATTCAATTCGTCAGTGAGAATGTGTCGGCCTTCGGAATCTGTGCCCATTGCTTTCAGCGGCGTCTGTAGAATTTTCATACTGGGATATTCGTTTTCATTCTTCGTTCCGTGTTTTCGCTTCTCATTACCTTCGTTCCTCTTTCCTGAAATAGAAATGAATGATTTAGAAAATTGTGGTGATGAAATATGAGTCTAAAGTCGAGCAAGTAAACTGTAATCGATTACTATTGGTGAGTAAAACTCGAGGATGTACATCGGACCCTATTTCTCTTCCTCGATTGAATTTCGATAATCCGTTTATGAATAAAAATCAAAATAAATTTCTTCCACGAGGCCGGAAAGATGAATAATATTGCAATTAGTGGCTTACCTCTCATTCAATTCATCGGTAAGCTGCATTTGCTGTTATATTTGTTGTAGCTTCAGAAGTTGAGACCTTTATCTTTGACCTGCTGCAGTTTGCCTCTGTAACAAAATGATTTTTCTGTTAATTTCACATTCAAATGTATTTTCTCCGAAATTGGACCAAATTAATTATGATTTTCTATTTCCAGGATTCGTATAGTAGTACATCGGAAAATGAGTAAAAACAAAACTGCTCTAAAGATTTTCGAACTTTGTACTAACTCGTATTTATATCGTATATTCGTTATTAGACTATTCACGTTTTACATACGATTAAAACATACATCAACTTCTACACGATACTGTATAATGTAATTAGCTGAGTATTATATCAAAACTGATTCGAAAGATACCCAATTGTTCTCTTTTCGCAAGTTGAAACAATATTAACGTATAACTGCGGGAAACAGTTGACTGCGCAACGGTTAAAAAAAAGTTGACTCGCAGCGTCGTATTGTAAAACGTTTTACTGTCAATAAATTGCGAGCTCGGACTTGAATTATACTTCTAACGGTCGCGCAATACTAAGATAAAACTATTCTCACCTTATTTATCACGTCAACGACCGTTTATTATCCAAAAAACATTAATATACTCGATATAATTATTCCCCTGCTTATTGCTTTGATAAAGATGGCGGATGCGCGCGCAGTCGCAACTTTTTGTTTTTCCCGTCATGCCCCGGGATTTTCATCGTATAGAATATTTGAATTATTTTCGACTTGATTGAATGATATTTATAACGACTTTTTTCAGGACTCGATATTATCACACGTTGAAATAAAGAATTTACGTCGAAGAAGGAAAAATTTAGAATAAATATAAATATGAATATAAATATCCACCACCCACATCCCACCGGTCGAGACAAGTCGAGAGAAAAATTCAAACTGGCATCGAAATTGAACCGTCAACAGCGATCGGTTATTTTTCCCTTAGACAATAATCGTTGAATCGCAATATTACAATCTCTTACCTTGACAAAGACGCGTACATCGAATTATAACATTATGCCTAAACTATCAGGCGTCGAGACGTCGACCGGCGCAACTCTGATCGCGTATGAATTGAAACTGACAATCGCCGGCGTCTGGCGTGACGTACGACCTGAACGGGCGGGAGCGGTTTTCTCCGCATACGTTGGCAACTGCAGTGCGTTAGGTTGCCGCCACGCTTGGCGCGACATTTGAATTCGAATTTTGACAACAATTGAAATAATCGGTTCATGAAAAAGTAAATAAACTCGGAAATTTTGTCTTCGAAGAAGCCAGCATTTGAAAAATGAATTAAAACGGAAATGAAAGTAAAAAAATATCGTTATTTCACCCGGAAATTATAAATTTTCAAACGAATATACTTGTTATAGAATATTTGACGACTTTTACCCAGAAAACATATTTATAGTGGCGAGGTTCTTGCACTACTGTTATTTGCATTGTATGCAGTATTTGGGGTCAAGTTAAATTTTCGATTTACGAATTATTCCGATAAAAATACAAATTTCACCCTGGAATCTGCACGCATATCGTCCCTATATTTATAAATACGGTTCTTTACTCAGATTAAGTTTTTTTTTTACAACAACATGTAATTGATGATACAATAAAGAAGAATACCAATTACAAGTTTATTTGTTATTTCTGTAGACACACCTGCCTGATAAAAAGAATTGTAATAATAATAATAATGATGATGATGATGAATATGAATCAATGATGAATATCAATATAATTATATCTCGTTTAATAATGCTTACTTTTTCCTTATTCGCTGATACTTCAATCCCTCTAATTTGTTTTGTGAGTTTGCTACGTTTTCTGGATAAGAATTTTGCTAGGTCAGTCGTATTCCTTTCACTGTGACAAATACATAAAGAAAGAAAAATTAAATCGTCAATCTAACATTCATATAATTGTGGTTGCGATATATTTATACAGAAAGAAAATTTTGTTCTGTATATAATTCTATTCTATCGAATTGAAACTTCAAAAATGAAACAACTAAAATTTTAAATACATAGAATCTACTAGACGTCCACAATCGTTGAAACTTAGTAGAAATCGGACGCACTTCAAGATTGCATTACGAATACCGATTTATCTTACATTTGATTTGTCCGAATGATTTGGTCCATGCAGCAAACTGTGCAACTACGATTTTTGTTATTCTTTTGATTCTTGACGCTCCTTTTCCTCCTTCTTGCCTCCTCGGATTCCTTGAAAAAGAAATGAGCGATTTAGAAGATTGAAGAAATAAAATGTTGGATGAAAAACAAACGAGTATTATATTAATTAGTCATTATTCACGAAAAACTTGATACAATATATGCCAGGTCTTATCTCGATACAAGGAAACTCTTTCCCAAAGGAAAATCAGAGAAATAAAAAAGATAAGAAATAGACTTCAAGTAAATTCGACTCAGAATATATGTAAGGATGCTTTTTTTGAAATGATTAATCTTTTTTTTCCAACTCCCGCTTGAAAATCTGGTCGTACTTGGTAGTTTGGCTGTGGTTTCCATGGCCGCAGCTGTGCAAGCGTTTAAAGTCGATTTTATGCATAATTCTTGTTTTTTCGCTGTGAGCGAATAAACATTTGGCCTTAGAGAAAAAAACATCACAACAATTTCGTACGAAATTTAATTCTCTTCAAAAACAGTCTAATGAATGAAGTCTCTCAAACCAGTGTTTAAAAAGAAAATAAAGACTTTGATTTTTTTGAATATATAATTCGAAACAAATGTCAAGTTTGATACTTTCAAGTCAGTCAAACTACCATGGGCACTTTGGAAGAACACTAAATTCTCTGTAAAATAAGTCTTGGATAAGAACAATCCATTGATATGCGGCTGAGTTGTGCACGGCTAAAGAAAAAGTTGTAATATTTACATGCTTTTAGCATGGGAAAACTTAAAAAAAAGAGCACGAGTTCTTAGAATTGTAATTAGGAGCTAAAAGTTAGAAAGAATTTCTTTTTCAACGTGTAAAACAAGATTTTCAAGTGGGAGTTGGGAAAAAAGAATAGTCGTTCCAAAAAAAGGACCCTAATACATGTGTATAATCTAGAGCACAATATAATCCACATTAGTCATTGCATACCAATTCTCATCTCAATCTCTGTACTCTAGACTTCATAATCTCTGGACACGAGTCATCCAGGCATTTTCTATTTCGGTCCATCACGCTTTTGGAATCTTTAGACCTGAGTGCTGGTCATACATTTTTCTGTAAGAAAAATAAAACAAAGAAATGAAATTGGATAAATCAGAAATTAATTTCGTACATATTCGATTTGTAATATAGAAACAGGCTCATGTATACTGAAGAAAGTATCGTTTGTCACAATAAGTTGGACGAAAATGAAACTACCGTATTGGACTGAATATAAGTCGACCCCCAATTTTTTACCTTCGATTTAGGACTTTTTTTTAATTCGAATTTTTGAATATGCATTGCATTGCTGAAATATTACGATTTCCAGTCGATAAGGCAAAATCTAAAAAGTCCCGAATATAAGTCGAGTACGTTTTTTGAGGGTAAAATCGGTGACCAAAAACCTCGACTTATATTCAGGCCAATACGGTAAATTGCTATATTTTTTGGGAAAACAGAGATTAGCAAAGAACTATCTTGTTTTCACCTCTTTTGCAATTGCTCTCTCGCTGCCGTATCCATCCTCGCACTATCGCTTCTTTCGGGGTTTCGATCGGTTCTTATCAGCTTTGGATCAGCTTCAAATCAGCTCTCATCGCTTCCAATTTCTAGGTGCTTGACTGAAAAATGGGCAGAAATATATTAAAATGTAGATAAATGTGAATTTAAATATGAAAATGTGCTGATGAAGTCAGGAAATATCCCATCAGTAAAGCAACACGAATTGAAACGAATTAAGTATGTGAAAAACGAAATGAACACCAATTAAATAGAATTCAGAAAAATGATGTGACAATTTTTTTGAATCACAATGACTTGCGACACACAAAAAGAAGATTTTTGGTCAGATATCTCAATTCTCACCTCTAGACCTCATATTTCTGGACCCGAGTCATTCCCACAGTTCCTATTCAGGTGCATCAGATTTTTCGCATCTCTTTACCCACAGGTCGTACTTTCTTCTGTCATAAAAGTAAAATGAAAATAAGAGAAATTAAGAAATGATAGATATTGATTTCCCATATTATGTATCTTGTATATTCAAGGAGGTTGTAATTCGTAAAAGAGAAATGAATAATTGTATTTGTTGATCTGAAAATTCGACCGAAAATGGCGAAGAATGGAAGTTTAGTGGAAATAATGAATGTATTCGATAACCGAACTTAGAAACAAAAATTAAAAATGTTACATAATTAGAAATAATTTTCTGATTGATGCGGTTTACCTGTTATTCGATTTATCGGAGATTCAAAGGTTAATGAAAATGGCTAAAATATAAACTAAGTTTTTTCAAAAAAAAAAAAAAAAAAAAAATGCAAGCAAGCTACTATCAGAAGAACGAAGATAGAAATAATTTGAAAAAAAAAAGCAAATTTAATAAAGGAAAACGAAGAATCCACAAGTCGACAGGCCCAAGGACAAAACGAGGGCTAACAATAATCCCTAAACAACGAAAGCCTCTCACCTTAACCCTCTCCCGGCCAGTCCAATTTTAGTCATCCAACGTAAACAAGTCCATAGTTCAACCTATTCAGATTCTCCAGATTGGCGAACGTTTCAAATCTCAGTCTTCTGATCCTTCATCAGCCTTCGGAATCTCATCCAAAGTCCAACTTATTCAAACTGCCTAGTGGACGCGCGTATACTCAGCCCAGCCACCTGGCGGACCTAAACTCTTCGACTATATACGGAAAAGCTGAGTCCCAAGAAGAGACAGTTCGATTCTCTGATGATCATACTCCTGGGTTCTCGGCAACAGAGTCCGAGAACAGGAAAACGTTAAGAAGAGAACCTATCAGAAATCTCAGAACATCCGGAATATACCAACATAAAGAAAATATAACATTCATTATTATTATTATTACATCCTTTATTGACTTATCACCCTTTCGGGTATGTAGTCTAATATACATTCATTGCTGCCTCTGATAACAGGTTAAGCAACGGATCAAGAAGAAGAAGAAGAAAGAAAACTGAGGATTCCCTTACATGTCAAGTTTCGTCGGTAAATCGCAGCTTTATCGACAGTATATGTCGGCAAGGGAGTAACGTCACGCCGACAGTGTATATCGGCATGAGTGCGTTCAGTAATACCGACATACACAGTCCGAAGGAATGAACCTACCCGGCTTCCGTAAAAACTCCGAAAACAAATATGGAATATCTGTTCGAATCGTCTTTATTTATCATTCTCTGTGGCTAGAGTCGAATCGAGTGTTTATTTATGGCTAGAATAAAACCGTCCTTAACTATAAACTGATTTTTCTCAAGTCTGTCGTTTGCCGAAAGACTAATACGACATGGAATCATATATCATACAGGTACAGATCAATCGAGCTGTCAAACTCGTGTACATCTTAGAACTGTTTTAAGGTTATGTTATGTTAGGTTATGTCATGCTACGATATGTTGTGTTTACTTACAGCTTCGGCGCGCATGGTTAAACCAGGATGGAGATCTCCTAGCTGTAAATATACGTTCTTTTAATAATTAAAAATATTAATCAATCCGTTAATTACTATAATCACTGTTATAATTTTCTTTATTTATTTTGTTTGTTTCTGTTTTTTTTTTGTTTTTTTGCAGGACTTACTTTCCCTAAATCATAATCACGTTTTTAATTCCCAATTGGGAACTGAATCAGCAATGACAAAAGCAATGGAACATTTAACCGCCCCGTTTGACGACTTAGTTCTTCACCATTTAAAGTAAGGATTAAAATATTCAAAAAATTTAGATCAATTACATTTTTTTATCCAATAACTTTCAGGGTCATATCATCGATAAACAAAAACGATCCTTACACGTCGTACTTGCATCAAAGTGCGGCCGTTCAATCTTTGGCCAAAATACTTCAATTACAAAAAGACGATAATTGGATGTTGCCAGTGATGAATTCAATGTGTTTGGACATCAGGCGACTAGCAGTTAGATCTGAAACTCTCAAATCTAGCAAGAATCAAAAACCCGGAGAAGTACTTGAAAAATGCGCAGAATGCTTGATGGGATGCTTTAGAGTTTGCGCTGCTGATAATAGGAGCTCTGAACGCGATACTAAAAGATGGGGAATGCTCGCCTTGGTCAATCAACTACTCAAAGTCTATTTTCGAATAAACAAACTCCACCTATGCAGGCCTTTGATTAGAGCGATTGAATCTTCTGCTTTCAAAGATCAGTTTGCACTCGCTCAACGAATAACTTACAAATTTTTTGTCGGAAGAAAAGCCATGTTCGATAGCGATTACAAGGCTGGTAAGATCTGGAAGAAGGTTTCTGGCTACTTAAAAAAAACAAAAAAACAAAAAAAAGAATCTAAGGAATCAATTTTCCTCTGATTTTTAATACTTGTCAATATTTTGTTACAGCCGACGAATACCTGACCTTTGCGTTCACCAAGTGTCACAAACAGTCGTCTAAGAACAAACGTCTAATACTAACGTATTTAGTACCGGTTAAAATGCTGCTAGGATATATGCCGAAGAAATCATTACTCGAAAAGTACGATTTGATGGAATTCTGGGAACTCGTTGAGGCGGTGAAAAGAGGGAATTTAAGAAGTCTAGAAGAAGTTATGAACAAACATGAGATATTCTTCATCAGCGCTGGGATTTATTTGATTGTTGAAAAACTCAAGTTAATCACGTACAGAAATTTGTTCAAAAAGGTTTATCTCGTATTAAACACACATCAAATACCCGTCGAGACCCTATTGGCTGCTTTAGAAATGCACGGTGTAGAGGATGTCGATATGGACGAAACCGAATGTTTGGTCGCTAATTTAATATTCGAGGGTAAAATAAAGGGCTACATATCTCACCAGCATAAAAAATTGGTCATTTCTAAGCAAAACCCGTTTCCCCAATTGTCATCTTTGAATGAACCTAATAAATAAATCAATTTTGTCATTCATATTTTATTTTATTTTATTTCTATTCAATTCATCTCCAACTAAATATACAAGGGTATTTAATGATGTTGTACTAATGCATTTATTGTACTTTTATATCAACTGTATTATATAGCTGTAATAAACATTATTGTTGTACAAGTGATTATCGTTATTTATTCAACTTGGTACTGCGCATGTAATTGTTTTCACAAATATGCGAAAATATATCTTGTACATAGCTTTTAGATGGATTTTACATGTTTGAAGAGATAATAAATAAACATTGAATTTCGTTATTTTTTATCCAAATTTATACGTATAGAATAGACCTAGATTGTACAATCAGTGTTTGAAAGCGTTTCATAAATTTGAATTTTACGCTGTACATCATAATATTCTGTAGACACACAGAAGTAGCTTTACGTGATTGTAGGGATAATGTAGAAACTTAATTCTGCTATTTTAGTATTTTAAATATCGTAAATGAGAATAAATGACGAAATTAGAATTCGTTCAAAATTCAAAATTTGAATTTTGCTCATACGCGTTGTAGCGTAGTTACAATTTTCGAGAGTAGGTATTTCGAGCGAATAATATCCGCCGCTAAAAAAGGGCGAAAAAAAGGTCGGGTGTAAAATAAAAAATTCATTTTTTCATGCCAATCAATCAATATGCTAAAAAGCGCCTTTATTAAATTGGTAAAAATCGTTAAAATGACGTGCTATTGATTGCGGGCCTTATTGGTTGGGCCTTCGGACCTCGACCAATCAAAACTAGCCAGTATTCGATGCAAGTATGGCCGCCTTGCCGTCACCTACGCAGGTATAAGATACTTTTAACATTTTTAACCCGTTTTACAAATAACCTTGGCTTTATTTAACCGCGTAGAATACTGCTACACACATCGCTGCCCATTATTAACAACAATTCGCAAACATATGTGTGACTATTGTTATAAAAATTGATTTTTTTCTTTCATCACCGCGCTCTAGCCACCCGTGACACACTGACTGACAGCATCAACGCGATCTTAAAATTCTCGGTTGTTTATTTCAACCCGGCGATTCCCGATAATTTATAGATTCACAGACATGTTCATAAGCCCGTATAATCTAAGAACCGAGATTTTCGCTTCATGGCTAAATTCGGTATCCCTAAAAGCTACGATTTTCTAAAAAATGGCGAACGTTTTCAACGCACACCCCTTTTATCAGCCTCATCCTCTCATTCCGATTATTCAGACAATTTTTGACACTAGACAGACATCGTCAAGCCTCATTTATTGCTCAGAGCGTCATTCCTGTCTGTCGATAATTTTTCCATATCATAATTTCGAATTTTCTTAGACACGAAAATCTTGCGAGTACCTAGTTATAACGTTTGAAAAAACTATAAGCTCTTCATTATTACCTACTTATGTCCCTTGAGACCTTATCTTCGATATGAATATATCTCATCATTTCCTGTTGATAAACACACTAGTAAGTAGGTACTACCTACTAAGCTATTAGCTTATTTTATCTTAATCATTTGGTAAATATCGAGCAATAATTCTGACGCTTTTCAAATGACCTTCAAAACTCGAATTTATTTGAGAAAAATACGTAAAATGATGTTAAAAAAAATGCAATTGTTGTTTCAGGTGGCTGGAAGCCACAGCGCCATATATGAGGCCTATTATTACCAGGTAAAGAAAACCGGTGAAATTTATTACCCAAAATTTTGTTTTACGTATCTAAGATCTATCCCTGACGTTACTTTTCTCCAAAGATCGACCCTAACGGATATGGAAGAATCGGGGCGATGGAGGCAGCAAGATTCTTGAAAAAGTCGCAACTCAGCGATGTCGTTCTTAGCAAAATTTGGGATATGGCAGACCCCCAGTCGCGAGGGTCGTTGGATAAATCTGGACTGTTTGTCGCCCTTAAACTGTGCGCGCTCGCTCAAGCTGGGAGAGACTTGAGCATGGCAAATCTGAGCATTGAAACACCGCCACCAAAAATGGTAATCTTTTTATGGATATGAATGAAAAAGAGATGGAGAAGGGATGGAGAAGTAGAAAACTAACGAGGAAACACAGCTATTTTACTTTTCTGTCTTGATCGAGGCTTGAAAGCCAAATAAGTACTAAGATTCATTTAAAGCGATGCCTTATATCTTATTTTGTGTAATTTATTTGATTGGATTTTTTTTAAACAGGGTGAAATTCCAGTGATACCACAAAAATCTAAGCCTGTATCCCCGGCGGTAATAACATCAATAAGTAACGGTGACTGGTCGATAAAACCAACGGAACGGGCGAAATATGATCAACTATTTGATAGTCTGCAACCGGCGAATGGATTTATCCCGGGAAATAAAGTAAAGGGTGTTTTAATGGATAGTAAACTTCCGCTTGATACTCTGGGAAAGATTTGGGACCTTGCGGACATGGATAAAGACGGGATGCTCGATAGGCATGAATTTATAATCGTAAGTTAGCGGGGTTTTAGCTGAAAAGTTCTTAATTGATTTTAATGGTATTTATAAAGGTGAATTTCATACTTTTCAACGTTATTTTCACCTTTTTCTACAGGCTATGCATCTGGTATACAAGGCGCTTGAGAAATACGCTATTCCTAGCGTACTA
This sequence comes from Tenthredo livida, assembly GCA_963992785.1. Classification (NCBI taxonomy): domain Eukaryota; kingdom Metazoa; phylum Arthropoda; class Insecta; order Hymenoptera; family Tenthredinidae; genus Tenthredo; species Tenthredo livida. Next base: position 13,212,562 of record OZ023073.1, read on the forward strand.
CCACCAGAATTAATGCCGCCAGGAAAAAGAAAAGAGACCGTTATACCAGTCTCTAAATCTCCGGTTCCCCAGATGATTGCTCCGCCGCCTATTCCTCCCTTGCCTAATGTACCTGTTCCGAATAGTCTTGTTGGTCTTGAACCGGCTAAGGTAATCTGGTTTCTAGTCAGATTGATCGAAGGCTCTTTTTCGACCTAGTTTAACATCCAGTTGTTTGAAAAATGAGAGATTTTCTATTCAATCGTCTTTTTAGCCAACTGTAATTCAGCACTGGGTCGTATCAGCCGAAGATCAAGTAGCGGCGGACAAACTATTTGCACAAGCGGACATGGACATGGATGGATACGTCTCTGGGTCTGAGATTAAGGACGTATTTCTACAGAGTGGATTGCCGCAGACTGTTTTAGCCCATATCTGGTATGGTGTTATTTCAAGATTTAAAAACAAGGCGTAGAAGTAAATTTGAGAATAGGAATCTTGATGAATTATTTATTTTTATTTCAACAGGGGTCTGTGCGACATTTGTCAAAGTGGTAAACTGAACAAGGAACAATTCGCTCTGTCTATGTGGCTTATCAAGCAACAATTGAGAGGTATCGAGCCTCCTGCATCTCTCACACCGGAAATGATGCCTCCGTCTTTGAGAAAACTTACAGAAAACGTTGTGGTGAGTAACGAGTAACTAATGTTAAAGAATTTCAACTCCGGTATCAATGTTTTGTGATACGTTTTCGACCTGTGAAGGCCTTCCAGAATACGTAAAGGAACACACTGACTATTATAACAGCTCCAATCATGAATACGTGATGATTGAATTTGATCTCTAACTCTCCTCTCACTTCCAGTCTCACGGTACCAGCTAACTCCTCGTTCTGCCAGCAGCTAGGGAGCATTAATTAATCATGTTGAACATCATCTAGTCAATGTTTATCTTATTTCATCTCTTTGCATCCTACCTATAAATATTCGCGTCTGCAAATCGCAGCTTCTTTATAATCAACTCATTTTTCATACTGATGTAAATCCTGCCTGCAGATTGCTCCGCTATCAGCATAGGGCTCACTAATTTATTCCCAATTTTCCATACGGCGGGTGCGTCGGTGTTGAGATTTCTTTAGACGATAACAAAACTGTGTGGATTATCCAAAATCAGACCCAGAAACTAATCTAAAGACGCTTTCCCTCACCCAGGACACTTTAGCGTTGTTTTATCGCCATGTTTTTGGTAAATTGTTACGCGTGTTACAGTCGGTGGTGCCTCGGGGCGGTCTTGATGCATCGAATAGATCCCTGCACTGTTGTTCGCGCTCTCCAATACGTTTCCTGATTTATCTCGTACTTCGAATATCACATCCTTTTCGCACTTTGTCTAAAAAGTAAAAAGTAATCTACCAATATCAAGACTCAAAGACGTCAGGTGGTTAATGTCGCAGAGAGTACCTTACAAAATTGGACCATAATTTCGGTCTTACGATTCTTTATCTCCTCTATATTTTGTACCATTTTTGGGGTCTGCTCAGACCTGCACGGCATCTTATTTCTGAATACGGGTAAAACAGTTTCTATCAATGCTGATATCTCCTTTGAATCCTCGTCTGTGTCTGTCTCATCTTCATCCGCTGAATAATGAACAAGCGAATAATCAGTTTAAAAGGCAGTTTGTGAGTATATTTATTCGCGATATAATTACCCCCTCTCTTATTGACCCGGGAATCAATTTTTGGCTCGCTTTCATCGGCGCTATATTTGTCCGTGGAATTATCCTCCATTAATGAAATAGTGCAGTATCCATATCTGATCTTTTTACCGACTTTATCGCAAGACGAACACTCCGTCCACTCAGTCCAAGACGAGTAAGCCTTCAGATTGTAGCGCGATATTATTGTTGGAGGCAAAGCGTGAGTAGCTTGAGGTGCTACGTCGGGACGAACCTCCTGTGTTGGCTCCGAGCCATTATCTACGTGTATGAAATATGGTGCTGCTATGGTGTCGCCTAGTTTGCACCAATATTGGCCGGCTTGGTTTGGCTGAATCAAAACGTAAAATTTATTTTTGATAAATCGTAGCAGAATTTTCGAATAAAACTGCAAACTTTTGACTCTAAGTCTTCTTTATGCTTATGTTTACTTGAACGTTATACATCAGCAGGCTTTTACCCTCCGGTGATAATAACGTGTGTTCATTTAACTCTACCGACTCGTTAACGACGCTGCTGTCCATGCTGCTGTTGAAGTACCACTCAATTAATTCAATTATGTTAGTTTCAGCCGGTGAGGTACATACGTCACAGTCTAATCTGTTGAAATGATGCTTAATTATTGCTCTTTTTAAAAAATCTTCACTCACTCTTACGCGATAATTTATGTTTCACAGTTTTAACAATATAGTTATGTGTGATTATTACACTACTGATGTGCCTTCGAGAGCCATTAGCGCTGATGGATAAATTGCTTTCTTTGGTCCAGCTCTTGCGTATTTTTCTTTCAAACATTCGTAGTATTCTAGCCATTGCTCGCGGTGTAATTCTCTCAAGGTTTCATTGCTTCCGGGATATTCGAGTTCGTTTATATCCAAAAATAACTCCTCACCTCAATCAAAGTACGAATTATGTTTGAATTTAGTGTGGTTTCGTGTAAGTGATATTCGAATATTTCCTACCTTTTTTATTGTTCATTAAATTACTCATCTGTTTTTTTAATTTTTTTGATTTTTCTTTCAGTTTTTTTTTTATATTAAAACTCATCGCTACATTCGTTGCAATGTACAAAAAAATTAGGATTTTTGAATTCATCTTTCCTTTCGTACCTTTTTTTCTTTTTTATACTAAGCTTCTTTTATTTATGAATAACTGAACTTCTATTTCTTCTTTCTTTTATTCTGTTATGGAAAATCGCACCAGGACAAAAAATTAGACTATTCTGGATGCATCGATCAAATTTATGCTCACGATGAATCAGTCGAGAATAAATAATGTTCTGTTCGAAGAACACCTAGACCTGAGTGATTTGATAAGAGTTATTCCGACGGTTTTACACCGTGAGTCACCGGCATCAGCTCTCGAAAGAGACAAGAATAAAACCTGTAAATACGTTAGAAATTTACACGAAGCAGCTAGCAGAGCAAGAATCGAATCTCTATATGGGAAAGATAGCTTCGGGAGAGTTTCTCAAAAATCTATAAACGATTATAAGAAAGAATTTTGTATGCGTAAATTATATGATAAAAATTTTATCCTCGTTAAAGAGGATAAACAGAAAAACGATGAAAGATCTAATCTGGGAACAGTCGATGTGACCAAATTTCTATCAAAATTGGGATAAAAAACTGAAATTCTGTAGAATGAGCTGTAAAGATTGCAAAAATAAATAAACAAATAAAGAATGTAGTAAACATTCAGAGTTTTGGTCTCTGCGTTGATATTTGAATACCATGTAGAATAAACATCAATATTGCTGTGTTAGAGATAAAAATTATCAAGAATTTCATTAACTGTGATATCAATGTATGTTAGAAAGCTTGTCGCAAAGTTGAGATTAGTCAGCTACTTCCGACCATTTGATAAAGCAAGTAGTATATTAATCCTTGAAACTTTTTACAGGAAAACAACAACGTTTCCGGATATTCTAACCCAGAGCTTGATATGATAAGCAAAGATATCGCTGAGCTGGTTCGCGAGAGACATACGATGGAGCAAGACATTGCTCAGAAGGAAGCGGACATTAAGATTAAAAATGGAGAAATAAAGAGCCTTCAAAGTGAGCTTGATACCTTAGCTGCAACTTTGAAACAATTGGAAAACCAGAAAGGCGAGGCTCAAAAAAGACTCAATGATCTAAAAGCACAGGTATATATCACAGATTATATTATCATATATTGTTTTGATTAGATTTAAAGTTCGTACGTGTATTATGCATTGCCAATTAGCCTGCCTGACGATTATAATATTGTATTGCTTTGCTTTTGTACATGAGAAAAATTCAGTATAACTTGAAAATATCCAGCGGTTTAAAGAAAGTATTGTACATCGTATTCAGATCTTAGTAAAGCTGCCTAAATTTCGATAATAATAATTAATTGAATTAAGCTGCTGTATTTCTTATTGCTACTTTATACCGCTCGATAAATTTTTACACCTGTAATATTAACTTAACTTAACGTTATTGCACATTAAGATAGTACCTATATTTTATAAGAGTAAATTAAACTTGTGGTAGAATTTTTATTCATTTTCTTTTCAAACTAATGATGATATGAGGCTGTTGTTTCATGTTTGTGTAAAACGAAAACATTGCCAATGAGTTTTGTTGATTGAATTGAATCGAATCAAATTGAATCGCTATAGACTTGATATAATTAGTAATTATTAATTGTTTTTAATTCAGTATAATTTTTATAGTTTATAATAACACAAAGGTATGCATATTATGATTTTTTTTAATTATGATTTCATTTCGTTATGTTTGTTTTCTTTCTGTTTTTTTTCTTTTTTTTTTTCTCTCTTCATTTGGCTTGTAGAGAGCTGATGTAGATAAAGAATTGAGTCTGGTCGAGCACGAGATTCGCGCGGAACAAGACAAGGTATAATAAAACTATTTACATCATTTATTAATAATACATTATCCATTATTTTCGCATTTAGCATGCGAAGAAAGATCATAAGCACGTTTCAAAACGCATCACATTATTATTTGACCTAAATTTATCAGCAATTTTGAAATTTTTTTAGTTTTAGCATCATTTATACACACTTTACTATCCGGCATGATTTTAAATAAGCAAGACTAAATATTAAAGAATATAGCGTAATATTAAATCAACTCCACTTGATTTTTATCAATGTCGTAAACTACTTATTCAAGACTTAGGCCAAAAAGATTCACGTGTTTATACGTTATGTTTTTTTTTCTACAAAAAGGTAGATAAGCTGCGTCAGCAAGCTGAGGAGCAAGAATCTGTATTACGAACCCAAGAAGAAGAGCTTAGTTCTAAGAGACAAGAGCTCGAAGGACTTCGACTGGAAGAACAACAGCTAGAGCAGCAGCAAGTTAAAAGTAAAGATCAGCTAAACGAATTGACTAAAAATCTGCAAGACACTCAGCTACAGATTAGCCAAGCAAAAGTAAAAATAACACATTTGGAGGAACAGCAGAGACAAATGAGCGATGCTATCGCATTGTATGATTCTGCTCTCGCCGCAGGAGATGCTAGTCTCGTACCCGATAGCACTTTAAGACTTGAACCGGATTTCCATGATTCACGGTTCGTGTATATCGAAGATAGATTATCATTTTGTTTTGTTTAGACGCAAGACTTTGCTTGTATCGATTTAGAATGAAGTCCAAATAAAATAAAAGGCTTTTTATTTTCAGATACAAAGTCGACAATGATCAAAGTCCAGTCAAGGTAAATGGATTTGAAGAAAAGAACGGAGATCCATTTTCAAATTCAAATACAGCATCCGAATCCGCCGGCTTTAAAAACCAGGATCCTTTCACCTCGAATAAAGCTAAGGAAGCTTTTGGTACCCAAGGAGCTGATCCGTTCGGAAATTCTTTCAACTCTTCATCAACCACTGTTAGTTCCTTAGTTTCTGAGTTTTATTTGAAATTGAATTTTACTCACCAGATGATGATCTGCGTAAGATAAAATATAATCTGATATTATGATGATCTTGTTCTTTCAATAGGAACGATTTGCGACTGATCCATTCTCATCATTCAACAAAGAAACCACCGGAAAGCAGGATCCATTCGACCCGTTCGGAGATGGGAAAAGAAATAGTTCTAAATCACCAGGAGCGGGAGCGGCGCAGGTGAAGAGTCCAGATCTCTGGGTTTATTTAAAATTTATAATATGATGAATTTCATGCATTAAACAAGAATTTAAATTTATTCAGCCGGTGAAAGATCCTTTCGGTGACGATCCCTTTGCCAATCTTCACGCACCAACACGCCCTGAAAGCCCTAGTCCAGCTCTGCCACCCAAAAAGGCTAAACAACCACCGCCAAGACCGGCGCCACCCAGACCTTCGCAAGGACCTACTTCAGGACTTGGCACAGGACCTATGCGCGCAGCTCCAGCCCCTCCTACGCCTTCGCCGACCCCAGATCCTTTTGTTAACGCAAATGCGGATCCTTTTGCTGCCCCAGTGGCAAATAATAACAACGAAATATCTTTCAATACGTCTACTTCTTCCAATGCGGGCTTTGCTGATTTTGCAAACTTCGATGCGAAGGTGAGTTTTATTTCATTTTCTATAAAATTGAACATATCAAAGTTACTAGCATGTGTTATAATATTATTTATTATAAAGCTGAGTTTATCGAATGAAAGAGTGTCGTACAAATATCGTTTTGTTTTTTTTTTTTTCAACAATTAAATAGTCATTTGATGTTTACTGTGTTTAGCCTACGCCATGTATAGTTAAGCATTTTATTTCCTTTGTATATTTAACAATTTTCATTCTACTTTGTACAGTGTTCCCACAAAACCTGCAGTCCTTTTCCAAATCTTACAAATCACCCTTCGTCCTTCTGCACAGTATGTTATTCAGTCTGAATTATTAAACGACAATACTATAAGTATCGTTATTTGAAAAGTTAATACCTACTTATTAATTCGTCGGTTTCAATTTATCGCACAAATATTAACATATTTACCATTTGTCACTGCTACTTGTATACGATGATAATATGTCCTCAGTCCCAGTTTGTAGACTACAGATCGCACTTGAGTTACAGAAAATATTTACTTTTTAACTTTTCAAGTAATACCTTTGGAGTAATTTCCTGCGATTATTCTTTTCATCAAATATCTATAACTGTATTTAATAATAATCGTTGTTTTTTCTTTTCTTCTTTATTTCGTATTTAGGTAGACGCTGTTACAATTTTCAGTTTGTCCACTGACCTGACTTCCTGGAGCATGCCGCAAGCCCATTTTATTTATTTATTTATTTATATATATATACAAAATTCATTTATACATTTCTTAATGTATATTATCTACGGCGATAACAGCGTTCTCCCATTATTACCCAATACTAGTGAATATTCAAATCGTTTATATATTCAGAATGCTGTTATCGACGTGTTTCTTAGATTCTCTTTATTTTTAGTAGCGTTGATTTTTCACAGCAGCAGCAGACCGATGGCACCAGATGATAACCAGCGGTTCCCGCATTTTTTCTCTTTAAATTTTTCAGTAAACCAAAACTTACTCGTGACAAAAAAAACAATGCTTCAGCCAGAACCAGTTCCTAGTCGACTGGCACCGCCGAGACCAGCGAGCAGACCGCTAACAACACCAACATCAACGTCTACTCCTAAACTACCAGACTTTACCGAAGATCCATTCCGAGACTACAGATACGAGGATCCTTTCAATATCACAGATCCTTTTCAAGAAGATAAAGAAGACGCTAACGCCAACAAAAAGATCGTGGGTACTGGTAAGCTCGATCCTTTTGGCTTTGAAACAGATCCACGCTTCGCCGGCAAGGATTCATTTCCAAAGGGTTTTGATTCAGATTTTTCAAACACATTTCCATTAACTAAACCTAAAACTGATAATAAAATAGTTAACAAATTTGATACAGATTTTGGAAGCGCATTTTCAGACGCTAACAAAAATAGTAGTAAACCTTTTGAAGCTGATTTTACAAACAATTTTGTCGATCCTAAGTCGAAAACAAACGATATTAACGATGCTTTTACTAGTAAGTTATCCGGCGCTGAAAAATATAGTAAAAAGTCTGGCTTAGATTTCGCCCATGCTATAAAAGACAAGTTATCTTTTGGGGATAAAAAAAATCGTAATAATAAAACATGGAATGGTAACGGGGGATCTATGATGTTAACGGAGGAACAACAATTGGCGTTAGCCGCGCAACAGAGCTTAAGAGCCGAAGAGGAAAGGCGCAGACGTAGAGAACAGGAAGACGCAGACTTAGCTCTTGCCATAGAACTTTCTAGGCAAGAAAAATCTGGTAAAATTTAATTCTCGTTGAATAACTGATCCTTTTCATTGTTATTATAAATTCTAAATTTATCTGGCTTTACATAATTGGACGAAAAAAATATGATATTCATTATTTTTTTATCATTTAATTCAGTTTTTCCCTCTAGAAAATTTGTTTGCGATTTTCATTTCTACACTTTGTGAGTTTAGAAAAAAAACATTTTTCATATCAAGAATTATCCATCGATTTATTTCCTTCTAATATTTTCTTTTTTTCATTTTCAACCATATCGTGTCTCGAGTACAACTGATTAACGCTAAGTAATGCTTCGCTCATAAGATTAAGGCACGCATTATTGCAACTACTATTCTCAGAATAAGAGAAGAACACATTACTCTGAATTTGGATTAACGTTTAATGAAACCAGTTCAGATGTAAGAATTCATTGCACATGTGATTGGAAATAAGTATTTATTTTAAACGATTGACCATGATTAGTTTATAATATCATTATTAGAATTTAGCCAAAAGCTAATCTGAATGTATTGAATTTGAAAGCAAACTCAATCGTATTCCAAATATATCAGTTATATCACGCAGCTGAAGCAGCAATCGTGGAAAGACATCGATCTATGCTTTCAATTTTTTTTTCTTTTTTGTTAAATTCATATTTTATAGTATACTATAACGTAGAGGCGAGTGTATGAAATTGATATAAATTAAACTATTGTTACAGTTGCCATATCACTATTTGTTCATAAACAGCGATAAATCTGTTATTTTATACGTTTGAATAACGTATACGTATTCTGGGGAACAGAACGTAATCAATATTAATCTCAAAAGCTGTGTATGTAACGTTGATAATTATCCCAATGATTGGACCATATACTGTATGTGTGTGTGCGCATCAATGCAAATTAGACAAAAAAAAAAAAGAATACATATGAATATAAATTGTATTAATAGTTTTTGTTACAAGCCAAGCATTATAAAAATGATTGTCGTCCTAACTTCAATCTTGTATTATTCAAACAAAGATTTTTTTTCTTCTTTTTTCCCCGTACTTTGGCTAAATCAAAGCAATACATTGTAATTAAATTAAATAAAAATAAAATTGAATTAAATTGAATTAAATTAAATTAAATTAAATTAAATTAAAAATAACTTCTGAGGGGCTTTGTCTCGTCACTGCAAATATATACAAACAAGGTATCATCAATGAATAATTGATAAATAAACGGCATACTTGTTAAATATTTAAAACTATATCAATCGTTATTCTCAATTAACTTCTTGCCCATGAATTAGTGTACGTACAGTACGATATTTAAATAAGTTCTGTATGACATGTGTTGGGCTGTTTTCACTCCGTAATCGGTATTAATATAAGCTCCGCCTAGATATCACAATATTTTTATCACATCGCCTAACAGTTTTTACGCTACTATTTTTTTTTGGGTGATGATTGATCGTCGAGCTTGATCGGAATCAAATTACAAAATACATGAAATATATTTGTTTAAAAGTTATTTAATTAACATGAATAAGCGCGCAAGCAGATGATCGAGTTTAAGCATCGTTAGAATCAATCATTTTTTATATTTTTTATTTAACACAACGCCGATTCGAAAATTGAATGTGAAGGTCTGAAAAATATTGGAAACTATTATTGCATTCGAGTGCGTTACCGTGTTTAAAGACTTTTCAAAGCCAAATACGTGTCATTCATTACTTTAAATAAGTACATACCTCTGAAGTAAGAAAATAATAAAAAGTAATAAATATATTATAATGTGCTTTTACACTACAATACTATACATATAGCATACCAAAAATAATAAAAATGAAAGAATAAATAAATAAAACGAAAAAAAAAAAACAGATTATTAAAAGTACATACATATAATATATATAATCGAGATATAGTAACACAGATTAGTGGAAGGACAATAATGTCAGGCGGATATCATAGAAATTGATTATATTAGTCGAAGAAGGCATAAATATAAAATACTACAGCATTCTGTACTACGAAGATTAAATTTGGTAAAAAAAAAAAGAAAATTAAATTAAATAAAAAATATTTTCAATATAACATAAAATACATGTGTATGTATACATGCATCGTAATGTATTTAACAGGATGATTTTTTTCTTGGTTTTTTTTTTTCTTTTCTTTTTTTTTCTTTTCTTTTTCTTTCTGTGTCTTTTTTTTACGCGGTGAAGGTAACGTGTTTGTTTACATAAATAATGCCTGTCTGATTGTACCGTTGTCCTTTTTGCCTTCAGAAGATAGATTGTATAAATTAAATAACGATATAGTAAACGTATTATTAATGAAAAAAAATTTTGCTTGTTTGTAATAAAATGAAAGAATAAAAAAAAAAAAAAACGAGAAAAAAATAAAATAAAATAAAAATAAATAAATAAAATAACAACAAAAATAATTAAGCATCTTTGCCGGATGGTATTTTGTATAATAAAATACCTGTATCATTAATAGTACTATGATACAAATAATACTGTTTATTTACATAAAAAAAAAAATACAATTATAATTGCTTCGTCGTTATAATCATTATATTTAAAACACTAGGATACATATAACTTTAATTGTTTTTTTTTTGTCGATTCTCAAGTTCATATTATATGAAAAAAAGTGAGAATTAATTCATAACTTCCGTACCTTTCCGCTATGTTGTTGCATAGTTGAATTACATATAGTAGGTATATAGTTTCAACAGCGCGACATTATCTGTATTTTTGATTATTACATACATATGTGTATTATTTCATATTATTATTTTCTAAGATATAATGTGAAATTTATAACGATATATTTTTCTTTTCTTTTTATTAAGAATATCATTCTGATCTATTGATAATTATAATATTTTTCGTTTAATTACGTTACACGTTACGTCACGGGCAGTTATTTCCAATCTCTGATGTTTGAGAAGGAAGAAAAAAAAAAGAAAAAAAATAGATTTTTTTAGTTACTTTTCAAAGATTCTTCATACATCAGGAGGTTTGAATTATTTAATAATTCATCTCATATCTGACTATGACTTTTTTTTTTTTTCCTTCAATTAAATAAAGATGGGGAAACAAAAAAATATATAAATAGTATAATGAGCATTGAAGAAAGATTTTCTCAGCGCAATTTTATTCATTCAATAATTTATAAGTTTACAAAAATATCTGCAGAATTTGCTGTTCGACGTGAAAAGAAAAATGAGAATTAAGAATTATGATTATGATTTTATTATGAATATGCTTCTTCTGATCTGTATCAAAGATGTTAATTGTTGTTAATTCATTTTAATAACGAAATAACTTTAACGTTAATTTAGCTTTATCATTATCATTATCATTATCATTATCATTATCAATACAACCCAAAGAGAATGGAGTTCAAATTTCTATAACTTGGCGATTTTAATTTTCTCAACTGAGCCATAAATCAATCGCGTTTTTTGTTATACTTTTATTTTTTTGATTTATTTTTTATTTTTTATTTTTTTTTTTGTTCAAATGCCTCCGCTTCTCAAGGATGGTGACACGATGTATATATAATACCTAATATTATTACCTATCATTAATAAAATCTCCAAAATAAAAAAAAAAAAAAAAAGAATGCGAAAGAAGACGAAGGAAAATAACAACACATTAATTAATAATAATATTAATCATTAAATAAATAAATAAATAAATAAATAAATAAATACTGTAAATTCATTATTACGTTTAATCTGTTCAAATGTAATCGTAAGTATGGTATGTATATTATGATAAGGATCCCTGTATATAATAAGAGATACTGTATTATCCGTTGTTTAGAAAAAAAAATTGTGTATTAAACACAACTACAATTAGATGAAAATTTTTTTTCTTTTATTTGTTTTTATTTAAGCCGCAAGGATTGAGCATAACAGTTTACCTGAAGAATTTTAATTTTCGAACAATATGAAGTAACAAAACAAAAAGTAAAAGATATTTTTTTTTTTCTTATTTTCGCCTTATAGATGACGAAATACCATAGATACAGGTGATTATTTAGTTTGAAAATAGACTCCTAATAATCGTGCTAAATATTATCGAAACTAATTATTGAAAATACTCATAGATTTTGGAAGATTAAAAAAAAATTGCCAGAAATGATTATTTAATTATATAAATAGACGAATTTGAACTTTATACCACGAGTTTATAATCGTATTGAAATATAAATTATTTAAGTGTTAATATGCGATGTAATAATACTCCATTTTCTAGAATTCTTAATTTTCAAGAATTATATAGAGTATAATAATAAAGTGCATAATCAACGAGTATAAATTAAAGCTGAATAATATCTTTTATCTTATAGCTTTTACTCCCATCCTCCCTGAGAGAATTGATAAGCCGAAAAACATATTACATTCATAAAATACGAGTAATTTCTATTTCTATTATCTCATTCCTATTTAGTTTTTCTTTACTATAGCTACTATAATATTATGTAATACCTATTATTATAACGCGATTATCTATCAGACCAATAATTAATTGATTAAACGTCGCTTTAATTATTTACAAGCACTAATTATTTGAATACATGTTTGCTATATGGAATAAGTGATCGATATAATTATAATTATAATTATAATTATATTATTATCTAATAAATAAATATGTTCCGGTCTCTTGCATCTATCAATTTATAATCAACATCATTGATCATTCATATCATACCTCATAGTATACATGATACATTATACAAATAGGTATAAATATATATATTTTTCAAATTGAAATGTTCTTTAGCGAAAGGCAAATTAATTTGAAAGTTAGTTAAAACTATTATATCGTAAACTTCATATTGTTAAATGTTAAAAATTTAATGAAAATAATTATTGTATTACCAATGTTCAGGTACAAAACTAAGAATGTTATGTTTCGTCTGTTATTTAATTGAAAGTGCCCGTTTAATAAAATTCTAATAAAATTGTGAACTCATAAAATAATCATCTAATTAATTAATGGGATTATCCCCTTTTATATTATCTAATCCTTCATTATTATTCTCTATTTCTTTTCTTTTCTTTTTTTTTGTTCTAATAAGGCACTAAATATTACGAACTTAAATAATATGAGGAACATAAAAAATAATAATAATAATTAAAGTATCATGTAATAAGAAGAAAAAAACGAAATATATATCCAGGATACATGCGTAGTAATTTATACACAATAGATTTCAAATATAATCCGAAAAAGAAATATATATCATCGTTATTAAATACAAACGATCATGTTATAGTGTCTTAATCAATGTTCATTTTTCATCTACCTTATTCATTATACTTTCTTACATATCTTAAACTATATATTATTTTATTGAACATAGGGATTTAGAACAATTTACGAAATAACAAACGTGTTTATTTTTCAAAAATCAAATACATATTTTAATTATAACATTTATACATTAAATCTTTATATCTGTATCAATATTATGTATATTTATCCATTCTACTCTCTGAAACAAGCTCATTTTTTACAGCATATTAATCAGAAATATTTTTTTTTTCTAATGTATGTCTGATAATAACTCTAAAATCTAAAAAATAAAATACTGAATTCAAATATTTTGCCGCGCGTGAAAAATTCTATAAACAACAGATAACTGTGTTATCGACAACACAACACAAGTCTTCTATAATCGCAGCTAGATGGCGCGACTGCAATATAATTAAGTTAGGTTGGTTATGTTGAGTTATGTTATGTTAGGTTAGGTTTCTCATGCTTGGAACGATCAGAGGCCGGTTTTAACTTCTAATTATTCGTATCATCAACACTGTTTACTTTATATAATCGTCGAATTGAATAATAAAAATGAATCCTAGCAGAATGATAATTACTTTAGTAAAAAGATCGTACGGCGGTCAAGGGCGATGGAAAAGACAGTCAAATCCTGGTATTCAGAAGAGGTTAGATCAACTCGAAGACGAGGGAGAAGACGACGTAGAATCAATGGAACATTTAGGTACAGAAGAACAAGAGGAACCAGATTTTATGCAGGCTCATCAATCGTACAAGTCGTATAAGAAGTGGGTAAAATAATAACAGTCTAGAACATCGTTGAATCGTTACTTCAGCTAGTTTTTTAGATTTTACTGAAGAGCGCCGAGTCGTATATCGATGTATGTATGTGTTGATTTATTTTTACAGGGAATTGACGAAAAATAAAGATCTACTAAAACTGCGAATTGTAACGAGGAAATATTTCAACGAAGTTGAACCGAGCTTGTTAACTTACATTGAAAAAGAGCAAATTCGTTTTTTACACGATAGCGATCCCCTGGAATATACCCCAGAGAAATTGAGCGAAAGTTTTCCAGCGCTTCCGCATACAATCAGAAAAATTCTAAGGGCTAAATGGAGCCCGAGGTCCGCGGATAGAGTCATAAAACACGATCAACTCGTGATAGAAAATTGGAAGAAATTCAAACTCGAAGAATTGCCTCTAGAGCCCAGACTCAGAGAACACTTGCAGAAGTTCAAAGGGAGGATTATAAGCCTACCGAACAAAGAAGAGTTGGAAAAGAAGCTCATACCACCAGCGAAAACATTCGTAAAACCAAAAAGCCAACTTTACTCGGGGATTATACAGGGCTATTTAGATCGGGGAAAAGACAATGGCTCAAATAGCAAAGAAGCAGCCCTCTCTGTGGCGGAGAAAAGAGATACAGAGTTTGAAGACCGTTTTAACACTGAGACATTTGACCATAACGATTTAATGGACAGAAGCCGCTCGAAAAAAAACGATACGATGTCGGAGCCCAGATTTGGGAATGAATTAGCCATTATGGGGGACAAGGAATTGACGATAAAGACTAAAACTAAACATACAAGACCTGAGAGAAAGGGCTCTCTCACTTTAGATGAGTTTCTTAAAGATAAAGTGAAGAACATGGACGGCACAGGTTCGATAGAAGACAAAGTCCTCATGGATACATACAAAAATATTGTTATTAGGGAGGATAGGCTGAGGGATAAAGATCTCAGGGCATCTGATTCCGTGACTGTATTGACCGCAGAAGATATGCCCAGTGTTATTGAGGAGCGTAGAAACTCAGGGAGTGTAAGAGTTGTTGATAATGCCAAGGAAATGGGACTAGAAACTTATGTTAAAATATGGGAAAAGAAGGCCAGCCAGAACGACCACTATCCAGAGACTATTACAATCCCAAAGAGCAAATATCACAAAGGAAAAGTGTATAAGCTTAGAGATTGTTATTACGATTGTGACGGAGAATTTTTGTTCAGAGTACCGGGGCTGCAGGAATAATTGATATTTATTATCACTTTTCCTTTATCGTCATAGTTGCGTATAGATATATTAATTATTTTTAGCCTTTGGATAAATTAGACAAAATATATATTACAGTAATTATCTAAATGGCTGTTGATTATTATCACACCTTATATTTTTTTGTCTTTATATCAGAGTAATTTTTTTCTTTATCAATTAGTTTATTGAAAAAATGTACAAATTTATGCAATTTATTTACATTAATTCAGTCTGACATATCAGACGATGCCGCATCATCGCGTGCCATTTCGATAATAGTTTCTACGTTTAATAATTCTCTATGTTTTTTCGACATTTCAAATAGAAATCGTTGTTCACCTATGAGATTTCCTGACGCTGCAATGATGGTAGTCATTATTCGTTTCATTATATTAATCTTTGCTATTTTCATTTCCATTTTCTTCTTATTTCTGAAAAGTAAACGGTTTCAAAATTAAATATAATATTCAAAGGATGAAGAGTCTAATTGAACTCTCAATTCAAGATCAAATAAGAATAAGCTCTAAAATTCGATGTACTTCAATAGCGCAGGGTTCGTTTCCTGCAGTTTGTCCTCACGAATATCTTCCTGTTCTTTTAAAAATAATTGATATTCACGCAGTGATTTTGGGACTTCAATTCGCAATCTTATCCCGATTTTTAGTGCCTCTATTATCGAACTGTATAAAGAAATCAGTTTGTCGTATAATATGAACAGTTTTCTCATACAACCTTGTATTTGTCTGCGAAGTAAAAAAAAATTAGTATTTTTATTTTTTCACACCAACAAAATAGGCGACAATTTTCATATAATTTATATCAAAATTACTCACTTCTTTAATTCAGGCATAGGTGTGTCTGCGTAACCAATATCCTCGCTAAAACAGCTGTGAAAACACAGCGTGATAATCATGTCCGAAGATCTAAGATTTGCTGCTCTTTCGTGCCAAATACTAACAGTAGCATTAAGATTTGCTTCAGGTTCTTCTGTAACCGATTCTGAAATATTTTGAGAATAATGTTTTTTTTAAAAACGTGGTTTTCATTTTAATATCTTTTTTTTTTTTCATCAAAGAATCGAACAAGTTGGACAGTACTTTTTTTACTTACTCGAATATTGTTTACCAAATAAAAGCCAAGAATGAGCGCGTTGGACTTTTAATATTTGTCTTATGTCGTCTAGTTGTTCTTCAAACGGTTTTAAATCGCCGATTGAAATCGCTCCTATTTTAAAATTCGACACTGATTTAGACAAGGATTGTAAAGCTGTTGTTAATTGTTGTAGCGCCATAATGAAAATTTGAACAAATCGGCTTATTGTTTATTCAAATTCAAATAAACTCGATTTGAATGAAAAATCGGCGAAACTTGTCCACTAGGTATTTCGCAAACTATACGTCAGGTTTTTCATATTCTGATTCATCTATAAACCAAAATATCAAAGAATATATTTCATCTATAGTGTGAACAACATTTTTCGGCTATTTATTTGACATTTTTTATTTTAGGTTATGGTCAAGCCGGGTTAGGTTATGTTTAGATTTAATTTTCCCCACGATTTACCGCGCTTTATATTTTACCGCTTAACCTCAAAGAACATGAGGTGTGTTCCAAAACCCACTCAACCACGTTCTGTCCTCGTCTATCATTCCGCGATAAAAAAGGACACTAGATATGTCGTGGTTGAATCGATCAAACTTCACGAACACGCACAGTCACACAAGTCTGTACTCTGTCGTGTGTATTCGCAAATTACAAATGGCTGAATTACGAGTTAGTGCATTGTGATTAAATATTCTGGATATAATTTTCACCAACATATCAAGGTAAATTAAATAACAATATACACCTCACATACAATATTGATATCACTTATAATCCAGTTAAATAAATCTAACCTCTAAATCCCCCGTACCTTTCTCCAATATTTTCATTAATTCTCGCTTACCTCAAGACGCTGTCTAATTCACACTGAACAACATTGACGTTTCGTATACCATAATATTCAATGTTCATTTCATTCATCATTTACTCTAAATAAAACTAAATATTAAATTTATCACCTATTCTCGTGTAACAACATCGCGATATCATTCAAAAATTTTCTTCGTTTATTGTTTTCCCATGTATGTATGTATGCATGTTACACATTTCAATCCACCTTGTTTACTTATTCAATAATTCGTTAGCCTCCAGTTTACTCGCTGCTTGATTTCTTTCAAATCAATTCTTTCAAATCAGATTAACTAGCAAAGGAGAAAAAGCACAATGATGCATAGACGAGGAGGCAAAAGAATTCGGATGGACGATCCCGTCCCTCCGGAATACGAGGCTCCAATGACTCCTATGACTCCGATGCACGATACAACTGCCAACGATCTTCAAGAGCCTTACACGTCTTATGGATCTTATCATCAAGCACCTCAAACTCCTTTGCATAATCCTACGTAAGTAATAGGTTTTCGATTTTTGATCTATAAACAAAGTTTTTACACTCTCGCCCTTTTATGTTATAGAAATTTCTTTCCATGCTTAATTTCAGACCCGAACATTATTCTCCGGAGAGTTATAGCTCGCCGGGAACTTCTCATCAGCAACAGCAACACTATCAGGAACAAACTACCAGTTTTGAACCACCTGCACAGTTCGAACAGCCTATGACGCCTCTTACACCTGCTAATATGAGAATTACGAGGAATACTCGCGCCAGATTGCGTGGTGAGATTATTTTTTAACTCAAATTTGATTTTTCTTTCCTTACGTTGGAAGGTTTTTCGTTTTCTGAGACACTTATTCATTCGTTTGTGTATTTTTTAACAGGCGGTTCGGTTCAACAACCAAAATATAAAGAAACTGATACCGATTTTATACCCAATGTTATTCCCCGAGGACGGGGTGGGGGCGGCAGAGGTCGGGGTCGAAGAGTTCTTCATTCTAATAATTTGGAAGACGAAGCCAGTCTTTATTACATTATTAAAAACAACCGGTCTTCTCTTACCGTGAGTTGGCTCATTTTGTTCTACGCAATTTTTTACTTGGACGAAATTTTTAGGAATACCCAATTCTAGACGAAGTGCGAAATTGAGGAATCCATTAATATTCCAAGCCCCTCGCCTCGACTGCGAATAATTCATTTCACCCAATTTCGATTGAAATTATAAACAGAGATTTTACTTTTCTTCAATCTTCTTGTCTGTGTTTATGTTAATAGACGATTGTCGACGATTGGATAGAAAAGTATAAAAGCAACAGAGAAAACGCGCTTCTTATGCTGATGCAGTTTTTCATAAATGGAAGTGGTTGCAAAGGGCGGATTACACCTGAGATGCAAGCTACTATGGAACATGTGGCTATTATTCGTAAAATGACTGAAGAGTTTGACGAGGTAACTCTCAATTTTATACTCAAAAGAATCAGGAAATTGAAAGATGGATTTTATATTCAATTCAAATGGAGGAACGACGTCAATTACCAATTTTTTTATCCTGTATAACGATGAAAACCTCGTTTAGATTTCGTTTTTCTAAACATTACACTGTTTTAGGAAAGTGGAGAGTACCCGTTGATTATGACCGGCCAACAATGGAAGAAGTTCAGAGCAAATTTCTGCGAATTTGTTCAAATTCTTGTCCGTCAATGTCAATATTCGATAATCTATGATCAATTCCTGATGGATAATGTGATTTCTCTCCTCACTGGGCTCTCAGATTCACAAGTTCGAGCTTTCAGACACACTGCCACTCTAGCTGGTATATAAACCGATATTTATCTCTATAACTCGAAAAAACTAATACCGTATTGTTCTGAGTATAAGTCGACATCTAATTCTAAGCTTTAATGACAGAAATTTTGTTTAGAGACTGAATATAGCTAACCGACTTCTACTAAGAAATTGTCATTCATATTTTGATTTATATTTAATCGTCGTAACTATTCTGAATTTTCTGTTTCACGCGATTTTCGTTACTAAAAAGCTCGACCTATACTCAGAACAATACGGTACTATCCTCACAAAAAAGGCTCATATCTCTCTTCTAAAATCAATCATTTTTCAGCAATGAAATTAATGACCGCACTAGTCGACGTGGCCTTAACAGTGTCAATAAATCTCGACAACACGCAGCGGCAGTACGAAGCTGAGAGACAAAAGGCGAGAGAAAAGCGAGCAGCAGACAGACTAGAGTCTCTAATGGCAAAGCGGAAAGAACTAGAAGAGAATATGGACGAGATTAAAAACATGTTAACTTACATGTTTAAATCTGTCTTCGTCCATCGTTACAGAGACACTTTGCCAGAGATTCGGGCTATTTGCATGGCTGAAATAGGCGTCTGGATGAAAAAATTCCATCAAAATTTCCTCGACGATTCGTATTTGAAATATATTGGTAGGAACGAAATTGTTATACCAATTTTTTACTTTTTGAATATGAATTGACAATTTTTTAACTGAATTGCAGGGTGGACACTTCACGACAAAGTAGGTGAGGTCAGACTGAAATGTCTACAAGCTTTGCAGCCTTTATACGCTTCGGAAGAATTAAAACTGAAATTAGAGCTCTTCACGAGCAAATTCAAGGACCGAATTGTCGCAATGACTTTAGACAAGGAGTACGACGTGGCTGTCCAAGCAGTGAAATTAGTTATATCTATCCTGAAACATCACAGAGAAATTTTAACTGATAAAGACTGCGAACACGTGTACGAGCTTGTGTACTCTTCGCATCGGGCGGTCGCCCAAGCTGCTGGAGAATTTCTTAACGAACGCCTCTTCGTACCAGACGAAGAGGCAGTCGCTGGAGTGAAGACAAAAAGAGGGAAGAAAAGACTACCGAACACTCCCCTGATCAGGGATCTTGTTTTATTTTTTATTGAATCAGAGCTTCACGAACACGGCGCTTATCTAGTCGACTCGCTTATTGAAACCAACCAAATGATGAAAGACTGGGAATGTATGACCGATCTTTTACTCGAGGAAGCAGGCCCCGATGAGGAGGCGCTAGACAATCAAAAAGAGACTTCTCTTATTGAGCTGATGGTGTGTTGCATAAAACAAGCCGCTACGGGTGGGTTGATAATATACTTTCAGTATTCAATCAGAATCTTGGGATATGATTAAAAAAATGCTGATAGAACCCCGTTTTTCTCTCAAATATTCATTCCGTATTGTTACAGGCGAAGCACCGGTCGGCAGAGGTCCAACGCGGAAGGCTTTATCTGTTAAAGAAGTGAAACAAGTTCAAGACGACAAGCAGAGACTTACGGAACATTTTATTCAGACGCTGCCTTTACTTTTAGACAAGTATAGAGCCGATCCAGAAAAATTGGCTAACTTATTGGCAATTCCTCAGTACTTTGATCTAGATATTTACACCAAATCTCGACAAGAACAAAACCTGGAATCATTATTGATCAAAGTTAAGGGTATCGTTGAGAAAATACATGATACCGAGGTGCTCGATACTGCGGCTAAAACTCTTGAACATATGTGTGTTGAAGGGCACGCAATTTACACAAAGTATAAATTACCAAATGAATGCTAATCGATTTTCTCACCATGGATTTGAACACTAAATTCATTTGAACCGATGTTTTGATTTTCTAGATGCGACGTGTCTCGCTCAACAATAATAGACATGATAGTGGACAAGTACAGAGAAGCTATAGACGAATATAGAACCTTGATAGAAGGGAATGAGGTTCCTAACGAAGACGAAACTTTTGACACTGTGCAATCGTTGAAAAAAGTATCGATATTTTATAGCTGCCATAATATGAATGGCTGGGGGATTTGGGACTCTTTATTCAAAGATATAGAAGAAGCGAGAGATGCTACGAGGTAATAGAGACGATTTTATCAAACCGTTTAACAATTTATTTATACTTTTGTCTTTATTCGAACAGATGTCTTCCTCATGAGGCTGTAAAGTACTGCATCAGCGCTTGCTTCTTTGCAATTTTATGGGGACAGCATCATCTCACAGAATCTGTTGACTCTGGAAGTAAACGAGGAGAAGATGAGTGCCGAGAGTTGAAAGAACGCTTGCATGCTCTTATGGGTACGATGCGGTACTTGGTAGGGGGAGATGGCAACGTGGTGGTAATTATACACTTTGTATATGAATTAATACAAATACGCTATACCTGATTATAGTTTATACCCAATTGCTCCACAATAATTAAATTCATTATTATTTTTATCTACAGGTATCACCACCAATCCTTAGAGAAGAAGCCTACAATACAATATGCGATTTATTAGTCGTATTTTGCAACCAATTAACTTCTCACCATAATCCTTTGATGCATCATCTAGTTTATGAAACTGATCAAACTATGCAAAATATGTTGAACCGATTCATACAAGAGTATGTTTTCTTCGAGGAGGAAGATGGTCAGTATTGATACTGCGTAGATATATTTCTATTTCAACGTTTTCAATCATTTTCAGCTATTGATGTCGTTATGTAAATAATTACTGTTCATTCAACTTACTTCTAATCTCATTTTTAATGTATAACTGGGTTTAGACGAGCACGACGAGCATTCTAAAATCGAAGAATTACACAAAAGGCGAAACTTCTTGGCTGGATACTGTAAACTAATAGTTTATAACATGGTTCCGACCAAGGCAGCCGCTGATGTTTTTAAACACTACGTCAAATACTACAACGATTATGGAGATATAATAAAAACAACGCTTGGCAAAGCTAGGGATATAAATAAAACAAATTGTGCGTTAACTATGCAGCACAGTCTGAATATTCTCTACAATGAAATAGTCGCTGAAAAAGGAAAGGTGAACAGAAACAGCGAAGAGTTTACTGCTATAAAGGTAGGAATCATGTTTTCTCTAAAATTTAACTTTTCATTGATTTTATAAAAAATTTTAAATTCAATTGAATAGACTATTTATCCATTATCACATGAATTGAGAACTAAATTTGGAATTACAGGAACTGGCGAAGCGATTCGCCTTGTCTTTCGGTCTCGACGCAGTCAAAAATCGAGAAGCAATTACAGCGCTGCACAGAGCAGGCGTGTTCTTTGCTATAACACCGCCAGACGGTGTTGAGTTGGATCCAACAGGCCCGCCTCCGAATCTTGCTTTCCTTGAAATACTCTCCGAATTTACGAACAAGCTTCTGAAACAGGATAAACGTGTTGTGTAAGTATATTAAACGATCATTTTCTATTTTTTTTTTATCAGTAAAAAGAATTACACTATCAAATTATTATATCGTCTATGAAATTTTCAGACTAAACTTCCTCGACAAGAGATTACAGGCTGGTATGCCTTCTTCTAGAGGCGAGGATTGGCAGCCGTTGTTATTGTATAGAAACAGCTTGCTCCATGGAGAAACTGACCAAGTTCCAGTTACGAGTAAACGTGCCTATACAAGACGCAAGAAGGATTTACTCGCTGGTAAGAAGCCTGGCGATTCTGTAAACTCAATTTCATAGTTTTTGAACATTTTTGTAACGACTATGTGATACTGGTTGATAAATAATTGTAACAATTTGATAAATCAACGTAGTGAAATGAGTTTGACAAGCTATATCATGTTCTTAAGTCGATATTGATAACAACGATAGTTCATATTCCATTTAGGGAATTTTTTAAACATCAATTAGCCAGTTTTTAATAATTTCCTAATGTTTTTAGAAGAAGAAGAGGAAGCTGACGAGGCAGACGACAACTCTGACCACGAATTCATGGGGTGAGTGGGGTGTTGCTTTTTTCTAATACAATTTTTTATTTTCTTATTTTTTTTTCAACAGTTTCTGAATGTAGTAAAGTTCTAGATCATTCATAAACTATTATTGCTATGTTTCATGTCAACTGTAATACCTACATATTTATAAATTTTCTTTATTTTTAATACAAACATATTATGAAACTATAAACTATGGAACAATAATTTGAATATTATGCTCTATGCAGTTTCGATTAATCTAAATGATGTACCTATTTAAAAAAACTTGAAAGGCATTACTAAGCTAAATCCAAAATTAAATAATGCTCGTCGAAAACAATCAGTACTGCATAAAGCATATCTTGAATAGCACAGAGCTAATTAACGCTCTGCCAAGCCTGAATAATTAATTATAAATAAGAGTTAGTTATAAACTTGTTTGTTTCTACTGGGCTGAAACAACACTTGTATATTTATCGAAGAGGAACTATACTGAACACATTTTATTGCAATTTGAAAAGTCCCTCATTTTCATTAGCAGCTGTTAATTGCTTGGCTTTTTACAACACAGATAATTTACCATTCACCCATTTTTACACATTCAACTAACACAGCATCAAGGTTTTTAAGCATGTGACTAGAAATGCTAACATCTGTCTCATTCTGAATTATATGATAATTCAAATTGAATATGAAATAACATTATTGTCGCTTGATTAAAGACCTGAAACTCAGCTCCCCATTTATTTAAATAAATTTTTATTTTTATTACATTTTTCAGTTACCACTAACGCTTAGCGAATTTCACACCTGTTTACATATCTCTCATCCTAGTATTGCGCCTACATCCTTTGCTTGCTTGAGCATTATATTCATCTAGCTTTAAGTAGTAGAAACGCTTATAATCAAATGATCATTCGTAAGGGTAATCAAAACCCAATACAATAACATTTATTTATTTATTTTTCTGTTACAGTAAGCTACTGCCATAGGCTCTGTCTGTTATTATTTTCAGTTATAGTATCATTTGTCATTTAGAAAATCCAATAAGTATTACGGAGCTCTTAAAGAGTCTGCTTTTAACTTGTACACGTCATTCGAGATGTAACATCAAAGACTGCGTTTCACATTACAACAAAAAAGTATCAAATAACAATAAAATAACAGAATTACAATATCCAAAGTGCCAACTAAGTCATTTAACAATTGTTATAAAAGCCTCACAGTTATTCGGGTACTAGAATACTAGAAAAAAGTAGTTTTTATCGCATACCGTACTCGTCTCAATGTCTTTGCTGCTAATTTTTCTTTCAATTAAATGAAATGAAATACATCCTCATAGTTAGTGTAAATAATTTGTTTCCCATATATCTAGCCAATTTGTTTTTGTCTAATCTTGTGAATTTAACTTATTAAATAGTCTGAAGATTAGGAAAAACTCCTTTTTTTCTTGATTTAATTTAGAATAGAAAAAATCGGTCTTTGGGAGCTTCAAATAACTTTCGCAGCTCTTATTTTATCTTGTCTTATTTGATTATTTGACTATTCTTATTTTCTTTTTATTTGGTATTCAATAGAAACTTATAAATTGTAACAGGTAAAATATTCAAATGCATCCAGGGAAAAAATTAGCGCTGTATACACGGTGCTTGAACGCTACAGCATGCGCAGCTGGTTAAATGTTAATCTGTCTGTCTGTCTATCTCGATTATATGTTTTATCATTCCTGAATGCATTTTTAATATGTTGCATGAGTAGTTGAATACTTATATTGCCCATTGCTATTAAAAATTTTATTTCCATATTACGTGCAAGAAGACGATTATTTGTATTAAAAGGAACTAGACGCAGACGTGTTACGTCTTAACTACGTCTAACTACGTCCAAGCTCATATAAATATTCAATTGTACATTAAATCAGAATGGAAATTTTTAAGTCTTTGCATGTAATATTGAAATAGAATAATAAAAGAAAGAAAGACAGAAAAAAAAACAGAAATTTTCTGATTTATTATTAAGAACATGGTGATAGAGAACAATATGAGATATATGAAAGAAAAAATTGAATATTATTATTTCTCAAAAAGCTTTTAAAAAAAAAAAAAACGAAATACAAAAAAAAACAAAAAGAAAGAAACAAACAAATATGTGTGTGTGTTTTTTTATTTGGAACTAAGTAATGAAGATAATACTTAGAATAAAAAATTTGTACTCTGTTTATAATTCAATACAAAATTGGTAATCAATACAAAGACAATAATGTTACAATCTATTAATTGAATTCAAATAAAAGCCTTAATCCTGCGCTACTCCTTTATCCTATACATATTCAAAATTCAAAATTATTACTCACGGTAAGAATATTATTTTTTTTTTTTTCTTTTTTTTTTTCTACTCTGAAATTTTTCGTCTATTTTCTCAATTGGTAGGAATTGTGGCAGAATTAACCCATCGGGCTTATACTACATATAATAAAAATTCAGACATCACATTTCCAATATAATTATTAATATGTACAGTCGGAAACATAATACGATGTTCTCTATTGCCAGTATCATTTATTACACGACACTATTTTTTTTTTCTCTTTTTTTTTTCTATTCTTCGTTTGGGTTAATTCTGTGGAATTTACGTTTCCATTCGATTATATTATTATTTTATTATATTTTCTATCCGCAGATACACTGCATCCTTTATAAACTGGATCCTGTTGGATTCTGGCTTCTAACGTACTTCTATATACGAATTGCTTTGAACCGAATATTCTTTTTTTTTATTGCAATTTCGAAATTGCTATAAGTTGAATACATTCGAGAATTATTGTCAATTGCTAATCAATTCATATCAGGTCAGAATACTTACACGCCACCGTAAATAAAATATTTTTATTACAGCAAACTCAAGAAGAAACGTGGACCTAGGAAAAATCAGTGAGTAAAAAAAATACAATGATCAGAAAATTTTTTTATTTCATAAAATTTTATCAATTCTCTCATTCTTAATTTTTTTTTTTTTTTTTTTCGTAAGGCAAGTGTTGAATTCTTTTCTCATCAATGTTTCAGACTCTCGGTGACTAAATCATCATTAACAAGAGTTGTGAGACCAACAAATCTTTATGAAAGTAGCAACGAGTCTCCAGCTCCACCGATGTCGCCCTCACCAAACATAGACGATTCTTCTAACACTCCGTCTCATGAAATTGATGGAAAGTTAAAGTCGCTACAAATCCAATCAAAATCGTGAGTTTTACTCTTTTCATTCAATCTCAAATCGCTAATTTGCCAAAAGTTAAATCTCTATAATTATAATTAATATTTATTTCAGAAGACGAAGCCTGGACATGGCTGGGCCTAGAGAATTACGCAGAACTGCGAGAAACTCTGGGAGATATATCCAAGGACAATATATGGTCAGTAGTTAGTTAGAATGATTGTTTTTATTTGTCTAATTTAATTTATAATATACATAAATATTTTTGTATTTCAATTCTTTATCTCTTATTTTTTTTTCTTTCTATTTTACAGGAATCTGATTCTGAATAAGCTGCTGGATAAGAGAAATAATATAAAATATTAGGCTCACAGCTGGATCAAGAAAGAAAAAAAAAAAAAAAACAAACAAACAGATGCATATATTTTTTCATATAAACTGCGACGAATAATTATACTGGTCATCATCTATAATATGCGATTAACGAGGGGCCAAATTTATATATCGCAATAATAATGATAATAATATTAATAATAATATCTATTGTTGATTTCATTGTTTTGAATAGTATATGTTACTAAAGTCCAGTAAGAAAGTTACAAAAGAACAAATTCAGTATTTTTTATTTTATTTATTATTTTCGTTTTCATATATACAAAGAAACAGGAAATACTTAATACTACCTAAATATGAAAGACAAAATTCGTATTTACATAATATTATATTATGATGTTATAGTGATATAATTATGTGATATATTCAGTCTCTCTCTCTCTCTCTCTCTCTCTCTCTCTCTCTCTCTCTCTTTCTCTCTCTGTGTTATAAAATTATAATTAAATTAAATTAATGAAATCTGCATGATATGCACACTTGTATAAAAAAAAAATATGAAACCGACTTTTAAATGTTTTACAAATTGGTGATAAAAGAGACTTCTATTTTTTTTTTCTTTCTATTTTAACGCAGCGTATAAATCTGGATATTATTTTTTACACTTTATTATATCTTTAATACGAAAATAATACATAATACATATGGTATATTAATACGAATTATTCTTATATAATATAAAATCCGCAAAATTTGAACTTATGAATCTTTCTTTCTGGTCGGACTCGTACAAGTCGTTTTTGTTTAAAAATTTTCTCTCATTTAATATAATAAATAGAAAAAGGAGAAAAAAAAAAGAAAAAGAAAAATTATTTAATAAATAAATCTTATATATCATAAATATTATACCTATATCGTTTAATTTTAGTACATTCGCATATTCTATAGATAGTTTTATGGTAAAATTTTTCTTCATTTTTATTTCGATTCAATTTTTTTCAATACATAATACAATCATTTCACTATTTAAAATTTTTTAAATGATCTTCCATTTCTCGCAATTTTTAGATCGGCATTGGGCTGCTCTCTGCCTTACCGACAGAACAAGTTCTTCTTTACCGTACGATTATCTCGTTCTTATCTTGTCATGGTAAACGAAGTGGTTTGATACTTCCGTCTAGATCCGTCGAGTTTATTACTGCGTCGTAAGCTGAAAAGACCTATAAATAGAAAATTCGTAACGGACTTATACCTAGACATGGAAAAGAATATAGAATAGAATAAATTTGGATATAAGTAGGTGTGAAGGCAAAGCCGGGTGTGAATAATATTTAGATTTAAATGAATACTTATAAATAACATCAGTACAGGATTTCCCAGGTGTCTGACCAGTGTGTTATATCTGTCATACATACGAATATGATGGCCAGTTTTCAAAAACACCAACAATGTAAGTTATCACAATATAATATTATACACTATCAATCATCAGACGTCACTTTCTGCATCGTTTAAATTCTTCAAATTATTTCATCATATCTTTCACCGTTTCAATAGCCATCAACGACACACGTGCTACTGTAATTTCAAAATATTCATACATACGTATCGCTGTTCGCTATCTTTCGACTCAAAAAACGAAAGAATTAAAGATAACGAACTCGAGGTTTTATAACCTCTAATCTCAATCTATGATTCATACCCTTAATCTCGCTGACTAGGTAATGACTCTTCACGCTTTTTTCTCTTCATTGACATATTGCTTCTATACCAGACGATTCGACTCATCGTTCTTCTCTCTCCCGAATAGATTTCAAATATTTTCGCGTTTTAAATAATCGTCCGAATTTCAGCCGCTCGGTCTAGTTCATCGATGGATTCGATTGAGCCGGCTAGTCTGCTAGAAGCTAATCTCAGAGCTGGAGTAACCAACGAAAGTCATTTGCAAAGTCTCGGTTTCGTCATGGACAACGGTCGGCCGAGATTTAAGATCGACGAACCAGTAGGCGCGGGAGCTGGTGGTATGAACAGTTTGAAATCTGGGTCTAACACTATGAGACCAAATCCTAATTCGATGGATTCAGAAGAAGAGTCGTTTGTCGTTTTGGGAAAGGATTCATTGTGCTCAATCCAGGCCTCGGCGTTGGCTTCTTATGCCGAAATCCAAAAACGGAGCATCTCGACTGTGAGTAGTTTGCAGAGAGATGTTATTACCTGGTCTGGAGTTAAATTTTTTAATACGTTATCCATTTTTCAGGATTATAATTCTATAATATCTTCTCTATCTGCTGAAGAGGCTGAGAAAAAGCTGAAGGAATTACTTCAGGAAAATGTTAAGCTCAAAGACACTTTGAACCAGAATAATTTGGCCATGAAACGACAATTCAACACCCTTGCTGCCTGGCAGGAAGAAATAACAAAAGTCCATCAGAACCATAAGCAAAAATTCAGCGAAACTAAGGAGCTGATTAGTCAGTTGAGGAAAGAAAACTCTGAACTTAAAATTAAGGCCTCGGGAGAAAGGGTCGCGACCGGCGATTACAGCTCAAAGGTGATTTTTAATCGGAGCAAATTATTGACGATGATAATAAATTTATTCTCATACATTATAGGTCAAAGAACTCGAAGAACAGCTACAGAAAACTGTGCTTTCACAAAAGGAAGTTCAGACAGCGAGAGAAGTTGAACTTGAAAAAGCAAATTGTGAAGTATTGAAGGAGTTGGAGGAATCTAAGTCAGCTTATGAGGCCATAAATTTGGATAACCAACGTTACAGAGTTTTTTGCACCCGCCTTAGTCAACAGTTGAAACAGGCGGATCAGACTACTGCTGAATTAAAACTGGAAAGATCGGAGCTCAATTTTAAAGAAAAAGAACAACTGTCTAGTATTGCGGATTACAGTTTATTGGTCGGTTCTTCAAAACAAAAAGAGGAATCTGATATTGATAAGGGAAAGAATAGACGGCAAGAAAAGGAAGTAGAACATCTTAAGGAGTTGATTCGTTCGTTGGAAGAACAGTTGAAAGTTACCTCTCAAAATGTACGATCTTAAAGATTTGTGAAATTTTAGGCACAGTTCTCGTCACAGAAATATAAAATTCTTGATATTATTTCGAGTTGGAGTTTATAGATTGTAAAGAACTCATTTTTATATAGAAATCTGTGCTTTATTGGATCTCTGTAGTATAAGAAAGCAATTTTTCTACCACAATTATATTGAATGATTGTTAATTTCCAGTCGTTTCCATCGATCGAAATCCACACTGGTGAGAACTGTGGCCTTGTACCATCCCAGGATCGTATTCAGTTCGTGAAAAACGTGGAACAATACAACGAAATATTGAAGAAATTATCACAGTGTTATACCAAGCAAGGTTCCAGCTACGTTAACGTGCAGGAATGTTTGAGGGAATCTATTGATACTATAGAGGATATAGAGAAAATGAAAATGTTCGTTTTTAAAATGATGTTATACAGTTTTCATTCACAGTCTTATAAACTAGAGTCAATATTCTCAGCTCTTATCACTACTGAATAAAAAAACTTCTTTCAGAAATGAAGACGCAGGTGTTAGTCAGAAGGAAATAGAGGATAAGTTAGCTGATTGCAGAGCCAGATTGAAGGTCGAGCAATTGGAGATGATAAACGAAAGACAAGAGTTGATTAAAGCTCAGAATCAATTCCAGAAAGTATTTTCCGACTATAATTCCGTTATATATGAGCTTGAAATAATGCAGGAAGAAAATGCTAAGCTCAGTTGTCTACAGAACAAAAAAGTAAAGAATATTCGCTGATTATTATTCTTCACTTGGAGGCTGCATGCAAGGTTTGAGATATAAATGATAATTGATTAACTTCCAATATTGAATTTTCAGCAAGAAATTCTGGAGATATCTACACAGATGCAAGAAGACTTGGCTAAGGGAAGAAAATTGTTAGAAGAATCAGAAGCGAACTTGTTGCAGGAAAGATCTGATCATCTTAAAGAAAAAAAGGCAGCAGAAGCGGCCCAAAGCACAATCGAAAGTCTGACAACGGCTTTGAATAGACAAAAATTATTGCAGGAAGCAGAGCAACAGTCATTTTTGGTAGAAAAAAAGAACCGAGACGATACGATCAAAGATTTGAAGCAACGGAACGAGAAGTTAGAAGAAACGTTAAAATCTAACGCAGAAGAAATCGAGGGTCTGAAAGCGGAGATCAAGACATTGAAAGAAAGTGTTAGTGGATAAGTTGAAACACTATAAGTAGCATTTATAAACTATTGACTTCGTTCGATACTATCTTTCCTTTCTTAATTACAGTTGGAAAAGCTGCCGATTCTTGAAGCCCAGAACCGGGGTTACGAGGAAGATTTTCAAGAGGAAAGAAGCGCTAGACAGCAGGTTACCATCGAGAAGAATCAGCTTTTGGATGAATTTAAAAAACTGCAAACAATGCACAAGGATTTAGTTGCAACTCTGAATAAACAACAAACATCACAGACTTATCCACGCCAGCAAATCCCACAGACTTATCAACAACAGCAACAGCAACAGCAACAGCAGCAACAGCACCACCATCAACCATCGGCTAGTGCGCCACCCCGGAGTGAAGCGGTAATGATTTTTCTTCTCCATGATATTTGTTACATAATTTTGGTGTTGGTCTTCTCCGCCTGGCCGACAGTAGGCTGCATTTTGGTTTCAAGTATGGTTGAATTAGATCAAAATGAAATTTCTTATACGCGATATGGCTTGTAATCCATTGGATGTAATCCTCTTCTTCTTGTTTCTAATCGTTCATTTGATTCTACTGTATTACTAA
This sequence comes from Tenthredo livida, assembly GCA_963992785.1. NCBI lineage: Eukaryota > Metazoa > Arthropoda > Insecta > Hymenoptera > Tenthredinidae > Tenthredo > Tenthredo livida. Next base: position 13,243,902 of record OZ023073.1, read on the forward strand.
TTCCTGTTAGAGTATTTCCCGTGTAGAAATGAAATTAGGTAAGCCTACTGGTGTTTTAATTCGTGTATTTGACGATTGACAAAGAGTAAGAAGATGGGGTTTCCTATTTATGGGAAATACGATTTCGTTTCTAGGATCCGGAGGGTGAATCAAACCCCATTATCACTGCATTCTCATGTCCAAAGTGCAGCCTGGCTTTCACGGCGATAAGACCCCTGCAAGAGCACGTCGAGGAATGTCTACAACTACAATGACAGTATTTTCGATTTTTCCTTTTTTCTTTTTCAATGTAGTTTGAGAGTCGTCATTGCCCAGTCTGCCAAAGTTATACTAACAGTGGAGAATGGCACGGATGGTGTTTTTGCCACACCTTTGATTGACGACGATTTTCGACTGCCATAGATATTATACCTATTCTAAAGAGGATCAGATGTAAATGAACGCTTTTATTTTTTATTCAAGACTATGTGTACAGGTCGTCATTCAATTAACGAAGAGAAAATATAACTTCATAGGTATTATAAAAATTAGAGATTAGTGATTAGTGATAATAATCATGATTATATTTCGACTTGTAAAAAAATCAGTTTTATTTTGTAACAGCTTATCATGATTTATCCTTATATTATAAATTATAATCTTAATATTTTTTTATTCGTACAAACGATGCGATCAGTTTAGTATTCGTTGAAAGAAAAACCACAGTCGAATAACAGAGTGTTTATTTTCTGCTATAAAAATAAAAAATAAATAATAATAATAATAATAATAATAATAAAAAAATACTTAAAACTAAAAACTTGGTAATATTTTGTACACAAATTATTCCAAATACTAGCATATAGGATACAAGATCGAGAAATGTCTTCAAAAATTTCATACAATTCCTTTTTCATCGTCATAAGTCTGATAAATGATAACGGTAGAAAATAATTGGAAAAGAGTTTTCTTGCGGTGAAAAGCATTTCTTATAATTTGGGAATACATGTAATATTGTGATCTTGTTCAAAAAGTTTAATACAATCTTATATGTAAGGATTGTTTCAAATCTAAAAATACAAGATAGAAAATTGAATGGCATGTTCATTTTTAAAAATTATTTTTCGCTCATTGCGAAGAGTGTTGAAGTTCTTTGTATTTTTGAATTGCGTTTATTACGCCTTATGAATATTATTATTTCTTCAATTGATTGCGAAGAGATAATAAAACTGTAGTATATGTAATACAAGTTGAAGAGCTACTCGGTGATTCAGTGTTGACTCAAACGGTATTCTCTCGTTTTTTGCATCTCGGAATCAGATGCTGGACGGTTCAAGGATTGTCAAGGTTTTAGGATCTAAAAAATTTCCTGCTATATTACAGATGTTTATTGTTTTTCTTAACAGTTTCCAGGATATTATTATAGGACAGGTTTACGCGCTGTTATAAATTAACATATTAAATTGATCGTTATATTAATATCCTGGTCGACGTTTTTTTATCCACGGGAAAATATTTTTTTATTATACCCTCTTCAATCATCGTTCTTCATTTTCGGGTTTTACCAATTATTTATATACTACCTATATTCTGTTTATCCCGTTTTTATTCACTGATCATATACGCATCAGCTGTTTACATTTAAAAAATCCGAATATCAGATCTGCAGCATTTGATTCAATTTTAATTTTTTTTACGTACGAATCAAAAACATTTCGAATATCTGGAAATCAATTCGACTGCATGTTTTCTTTTAGATACAATTTCGGAATTTGGATAATGACGTGTTTTGAAAAAAAAAATCAGGATTCTACGTTTTTTATAATACGGGTAATTCAGCTGCGATAAACACGTGGCATAATTTTGATTTTTCCTAAATTCAAACGTTACTCAAATCGCCCGCAACATTAAATATAGCGCAAGAATTTCAACTTGGACTTCACATAACTTCTTGAATAATGGATAAAACGTAAGTATACATATTTATAAATATATTGAAAAATGTAAAGAACTGAAAACAGAAAATAATTAAATAAAAAAAAAAAAAAAAACGCATGTAATAAATTTGAAAAGCCATCCCATAAAGAAACTTGCTCAATGTATAATTGATTCTGACGCTGATTTCGATCTAATTGATTATTTTCAGAAGATCGTGTTAAATCAGCGTATGAATGACTATAATAAAGCAATCAACAGCTTCGTCTTGAATTATATTTATATATGTTTTTGTATATAAATTCCTGATTTTATTATTATTTTTATTGCTTGTATTTCAGACTCTTTCTTATATATATTATTTTGTAGGATTTATAATTGTAAGTCAATAAATAATTTGCGCGCGGTTTCCTTCCTCTGCCGCATAAATGCGCAGATTATTTAAATTACATACTCATGCTCTTCCGAGATGAATATGTTGCCTTTTATGCATAATGAATATCACATTATAAATTATATTAGTGTCTATTCTTATCGAGCTATAAATATACGTAACAACTTATAATATGATTTATATTCGCTGCAGCAGTGAAGAGGATGAAGTTATATTTAAAATTAAGGCCGAGAATTTTGCAATATGATCTGTATTATATCCTGAAAATTTCGACTAACAACAATATTACTAATCTTGATTCAACTAAAATTATACGAATAATATTATTGGGGATTATAGGTATGTATATATCAGATCTGTATCATTTAGATTCTTATTTTTATTTCTATTTTTCGTTTATTTCTATGAAGACATTTCGTTTCACAATATTTTGTTACACATACGAATATCTCAACTTATAGGTATATTACTATATTTTATTACTACGAAAAATAAAACAACGATACCTCTATACCTATATACAATACCTATGCATGACTAATGCGCTTTGAAATTTTTCACTGTAGTCTGTATAAGATGCTTTTTTTTAAATATTTAATTAACAAAAGATCAATATAGACGATCAGAAATGATTTGTAAACATAAGATGACGATGTTTAATTTTCGCACGCTTAAACTAACATTCGACTTTATTGCAAGTGAAGTGAATTTTATCGTATGATCAATTTAGTACCTGCATAGATGACCCTCGAGATTTCTGCATCTGCATTTTTCTCTGGGATCAAACGTGGCGGAGCTACGGGTTGCCAGAGCCTAAATTTAGCGGAAAATAGCTCTAAATGTATTGTTAAAAAATAATTAAGAAAATGCGTATCTAGATAATTGATAGGGCGACAAAAAACGTCAAACAAAGTTTTCTCTAGGATCGACCGTCTCGGAGCCACGGCTTGCCAAAGTTCAAAAATGCAGATGCAGAAATCTTGAGGGTCATCCTGCATAGTGTATTCACTATTTAAGTTTTGATGAATGCATCAACCTAATTTCTATAATATTATTAATATTTAGAGGAATCAATTATTCGCCCCCAAATACTTTATTTCACCCGCAACCATTGTTTTTTAAATTTATTCTCAACTGGCGCGAACTTTAGATTTTTTGACAGTCGATTTTAGTTTATTTCCTAATAAGTCTCCAATTTTCAGAATCGAGGGATAAGAATCGATCATATTTGCCCCCGGATCCTGCATTTCATCCGCGATCCATTTCGCTTGTTCAAATATAGATTCGATTCAAAACGCGCTCCTGCATCATCAATCTAAAAAATCGCCGAGATTTTCCTTGTTGTGTAACCAATCGTCTTTTTAATATCTGATTAAGCTCTATGTATATCCTTATGGAATAATATCATACGTTGGGAAGAATTGAGCAACTTGTCGAAAGCAGGAAACTCATTTTGAGATAATGGGAAAATACCGAATTGCAGGTTTCACGTTCGGTGAAAGGAAATATTTCGAGGAAAATTCAAGATTTGTTTAACTGCATTCGAAAAGGACCTCAACAAAATAATGCAAACTGTTATTCTTAATAATATAAATAGCAAGGAAGGGTTGAAGTGAGGCGATCCTCGCAATTCTAGCGAATATGCTCTATTTTAAAACCTTCACGAAATAATTTTACGAATTTTTTATCACGAGTTGCATTAGAGCGATAAATTCATCGGATGAATAAAAATGAAAAAATCGTCCTTTGCACGGAGTACTTTGATGTTGATGAACTTTCATTATCTCAAAACTGCGGTATAGTTACTTATAAGATCTTTTGCCCAATACGCGTTAATACGGCACGGAAAATTAATTAATTCTTATTATTTCCTCATGCAACATCCTCTTCTAATTGATGGTCCAGCAATTATTCAGGATGCGCCGTAGACGTTTATGCTGATCCTGTTTGCTAAATATAGCTGTCTATCACCTGGACCCACAATATTTATACGGAATTTGCCGATGATCCATGGTCATCTGGTTTTAAACCGATGTGAAGAAATTTATTCAAAGAAAATATTAAGTTCACAGACACTATACTATATAAATTATTTTCGTTGGTCAATAAGTGAAGATGCCATAAAAAAATAACGTCACCTTCATAACAGTTCTTTACTGAAGGACTTTCGCGTACTTACTCATTCATTGTCACGATCAGTCAGAATATTGTCTTTTCCACTACGCCTCCTTCTTCACCGGTTTGACAACCGGGAAATCATATATTCTTATAAATTTATATACCCATACATACATGTTATAAATGCTCAAGAACATTTTTTTCGAGTATTGAAAATCTATGTGAACGCGATGGGATACTGACAGAGGTTCGGTCAGTCTCAATTAAGCGAGGAAAAATCGTTATCCTTGATTGTGGAACGCAGAGAGAGTCGAATAACGATCGTCAACATGTATTTATCGGAAAATAAGAAATTCGGTGTACAATTTTTGAATCTTGTTTTATTATTCTCAGATTTTCTAGAGCTAACCGCGGTAACCGCAGATTCATGACGTGGTATATGGTCAACATATTATATACGCTATATCTAACTCAAAAATCTCAAGTTTAAAAAGTCAGAGTACAAAGTAATTCTATGATGAATCACGTTTAAAGTTCTTCGGTTTTGTTCAATTTGCGCAGATAGACTCATGTTATCTTCTCTTATCTATCAAAGTCGAAAGATGTATTCAAAGATCTTATTGTATGTACGCGGAAGTTGATATGATCTTTGCTCTTTTTACCGCATGCATTGCAAGTGGTCGCATCGCATTATTTTTACTATTTATTTCAGTAGTCCGGTTTCCAGCTGACTAATCCCTTTTTTTGTTCATTTATATGCAAAAACTGCTTTTTATCGAACGAGGATATACATATGTATATTTAGTTACCTGCTCAGGAGTGGGTAAATATCACTATGTCTTATATACACTTGAGGTGCCTTTACCTACCTTAAGCTGGATCAGGTATTATTGTATTCTACTAACTCATACGCAAACTATTGTGTGTGACAAAGTTCCATGCAAGTGTACAATGCATGGGTTATTCCCCCATGGATTGTACGAAGAGGGGATGACGAGGATTCAAAATCATATAAAGCTCGTAGAGTTCATTGAGAATTCAGTCAACATCATGTTCCGACCAACGCATTTCGTAAGTGAACTTAATTAATTAACAATACATATTCCTACGCATATTTAAAATTAGTTCATCGTTGCTTCCATCGATTGAAGGAAGTTGGACATAACTAGTATCAGCGATTTTCTCAGAGATTTCCACTCCCAGAATAACAATAACCATTTTTATTAGTACGAATTGTGCCAAACTGATATCATTTCTCGATACTTCATAATAATCAATAACTATCGCAGTTGGGTACTCCCTTCGCCTCAACTTGCGTATTGTAAAAAGTATTTCACCATTCGTGATACTAATTGTTTGAACTAAAGCCAAGGTGAAGTATTACAAGAGTTAAGCAATGCACATATTACGAGCGTGTATCATATTATGTGCCCTTCGTCAAAATATTTGCTCATATCTTTATCGCTCTCTTGTTTGAACTCCGGAATGACCCGTTTCAGTAGATCTTGAAAATGAGAACTGCCGATTGTTCTCAGCTAGCAAAGTGATTCATCCCTCCATCAAGAACCATAAATCGCTTATACTTTTTTCCATTTTAGGTAATACTCTTCGCAGTCGTTCTGTGCGCTAATGCGTTACCAGGGGAACCACAAATTGGCCCGCCTCTGCAAGCCGCGCCGGAGATTTTAACGAAGATCGACAAACCCATTAAGACCCCGTCTGAACTGGCTTCCCAACTTCCTGCGGGAGGACTTGGTGGAGCAGCTCAGGGCGACTTGAAGACCGATGCTACAATCCACTTCGGGTAAGATTGACGGGATTTTTATCTCTGCCATGCATCATGCATGTGTAAAAAATTATACTTTTTCGTTTCTCATTCGATCGATATTTTTCGACGATGTTTTACACCCCGAATTATCTTATTTCACATATTTCAGGTACGGCTATTTTGGACCTAGATGGTTCCGATCATATGGTTATGGACCATACTATTGGCGGTAAATATCCAGTTCCGCATGATTCTGCAGAGTTGAAGAGAGACCGTACGGTGTGCGAAATAATCAACAACCACATTTCAACCGATGCGAGTATGATCTTCAAGAGATGTAATCGATTTTGATCTCTCCGATTGAGAATATTTTTTTCACAAAACAGTGTTTATTATAATATGTACCTACTTACCTATGTTTAATTTCTTGAATTGAATAAATTTGAATTCCGTATATACATCACCGTTCAAACATATCTTATTCCTTGTCAATACATAACAATTAGCATGATTTAGACGAATCCCATCGAACATAATGGAAAATAAGTAATTCATCGATTCTGTTTCATTTCTGATCATGGCTGCAGAATAAGTCCTGAAAAATTGCGACGATTGCATACAAATTGCATAAGCATACGTATGTATACATCGATTGTTTATTCTCATTTATCAAAAATTGATTCTACTTAATGAACTTATGAATTGCGTTTGGGAATAGCCCAAGAATCGTGGGTGCGTATGTCTTGGGCAATGTTGGCTGTAGCCTGTTGAGTCTGGCAGAGCATATATACCTATATATGATGCCTTGCGATAATCGCCTGACGGTTTGATACCATATATGTATCTTCTTCACCTAATTTGCCCATTGACGTGGTTTGGCGCGAAATGCGTCAGGCAATCGCGTCGTGTTTGAGAAACAGATTTTGGGGATCGCAGAGAGTCAATAAACGACAGTGATCGACACGTTTTCGGACCTCAATATTCGCCTGTCAATATGTCACCACGTCGTTTGAAAGAAAAATAACAGAATCTTCATATGTTGGTATAATGAATTCGGGAATCAATGTGAAAATACTGTTTTAATGCCCCTAGCTGGTTGTACTTCAATTCCATTTTCTTCTTCTGTTTTTTACGTCTTCGTGAACTGCAGTTCGTACGTTACGACCCTTCAGCTCATCATTTCTGAAGATGTTTCACTTTGAGTATAGTTTTTGCGTGAAATAATCGCGCACAGGTACTACCTTAGAGATGGGGTAAATATTTACGGCCATCACGAGTCTAAGAATAACAATGATTACTGTGCTGAAACTATACTCTTCAATTAACACTGTATCGACTTACATGACAAATGGTATACGTATAGTATAGATAACTGGATTCACGTGGTTCTCATACCGTATAGGAAAAACAAATTGTTTAACGTATGCCGGTTGTAAGTCAAGGAAATTTTCAACCCATCTTCGAGGATCACAGGGCGACCTTCTTCTTCAATTTCATGCCGACCCTCGAAGGTTCATAATCACTACCGCATGTATACTCCAATCTACAAGTTATAAATGATTGACCCTGCAGAGTTATGGCAAGAAAGAGTTACTGCTTAATACCATCCGACGAAAGACTTTATTCCTTTCAACAAATAATGATCATTGAAAGTTTGCAATTAACAGAATCGTTGAAACGATTTGCTGCCTCAATGTCAAGTCGATTCATCTATAACAAGTCATCAATTCATTATGATTATGCTCTGCATTGTTCATCTTCATCATATAGCAAAATCGAAGCAGCTATACCTATAGCAAGTGTTGCGATCAGTTGCATGACCGAGATTCGTGGATGATGGATGACAGAGCAGCACAAAGTTCCAGGGAAAGATGATGAAGAGATAACATGAATCATTGCATTTTGTTAATAAATATAAACATGAAAATACTGGGTGATTTTAAGCAGATAGCGTACGTCGGTGTTATATACGCACGATATTGTGAGGTGTAGAAAAATTAATGACCATAGTTTACTGGGACAGTTATCACCTCCTTTAGAACGTCATTGAACATTTAGCGGGTCCCATTTGACGTCATGCTCTAGTATAAATGCTCGCAAACCCCCAGTTTCAGAGCATACTCAACTCTGAGCTTCAGTCAAGCAGACATACAAAGTACAAAGATTTGTAATCAGCTTTTGAAACGTGAATAAAAATATATACTGCCAAGTATCTCTTATCATAAAGTTATCCAACGGATATCAGCAGAGTTCAACATTTTTGAATCTACATCTCAAACTCAAATCTCAACAATCTCAAATAAAAAAATGGTAAGCATCGCCTCATTGTCATAACAATTAAGATATTGTCGCAAAAAAAATTCATTCAGATGACTTTAATCACTCCTGATCAACAAGACCACATCACTAATCTTGTATTTCATTTATTTTCCAGGCTTTAAACAAAGTTTTCGTCATCCTCGCCCTCGTCGCTTCCTGCGCTCTGGCAATGCCGGTTCATCCGATTGACCAGACCACAGAATCCGTCGAGGTGGAATCAACTTCCGCTTCCATCAACGTCAAATTGGAGGATTCTACCACTGCAGGCCAAGAGTCAATCACAACCGTGGCTACCGATGAGGCAACTACTGACAAGGACGAACCAAGTGCAGTCGCCGATACTACAGTCGATACTCTGGTACATGAAGAACTAGCTGATCAGGTTGTGGCTAAACGTAGCATTGGCGAAGTGTCCAGCGATGATGATGATGATCTCGAAACAGCTGCTGGAACCAACGTACTCCGACCACTCTTCGTTTACCGTCAACAAGTCGCTTACCGTCAACGTGTTAGGAACGCAAATCGTCGTGGAAATCGCAGGTTTTGAAGTACTTCAATACCACGATCATCAGGACTATGAATAAAGGATTTATCTCTGAATGGACAAATGGCTGGGAAATATCAACTCCAAGACCGGCAGTCGGGTGATAAAGGTTCATCGATCTCTACTGCCAGCACCGATCCCCGAATATTGTCTTTGGCGATACTAGGACAACCAGAGACACTAATACGGGGGATTTGCTGACGCGAAGATTGAAGGAGTCGATAAAAAGAAGGAGTGACGTCCGACGAGGAACAGGAACCCAGAAGATCTGAGACCTCGAGATTTTTCGTGGAATAAAAAGGCTGACCAAAAAAGGCACGAATATGGGCTTTATCGAAAGTCTCAGAGGGACCGGGAAGGAGCTGAAGATCCAAGCCACGCACAGGAGCTATCTTGCCATAATTAATTCATCGGGCACGGGCTCTTTTTCTTCGGCTGACTTCGATACGGCTATCAGATGAAGAAGAGTCCTCGTTTGAATACACCGTTTCATTCAGAAACGCGTTATCCATAACGTACAATGATACGACCATAACAATTGCATTGGCTAGTTGTTTTCTAGCCAAATAGCAGCTGTATTAATCGTATACAATATGTTCTGTTTCTTTTAATGACTGCGTTGATGGTCAATCGTCAGTCATTGATGAAGCATTTCGCACTAGGAAACAAAAAAGATCTCTTCTAGAATAGAATTTTAAATTTAGGTTTGAACTTTGCAATGTTTAGATATCGAATATGTATATTATGTATATATTCTTTTCTTTTAAGTTAATGTTAGCACATAAGCCATGGAAGCTACCCACCAAAGTATCCTGTAAGCATTAATAATTATAAGTGCGATTTTAATAGTATTTAAGATTTTAGTATACAATTATTATTATTACAATACTTTTGATAATAAATTAAATCGAATAACAGATTAACCATACATGCTTTTTAATTTACATAAATTACTACCCCGTAATATAATTTCATTCAAATATTCGGATGGGATTATCGTGGAATGGAGAAAAAGGAATTGGAATTTGACAATTTCAATTTTGTGATCATTTGAACATTAATAGATGAATTTCATATAATACATCTATCATACAAATCGTTTCTGCAGTGAAGATTTGAATTGTTAAAATTCATTAATGGAAATTATCATCAATAATTATCTCGAATTGATAACTGTTTCTATTAAATCAAGCAAGAAATCATTCGATCATAATAAATATCGTCGTTTGGGGACTGCGTTGGGGACGCAGATATCCTATATTATATATAATATAGGATATCTGCGTCCCCAAAGCAGATATCCTATATTATATATAATATCGACGTTCTAATTAGCAAATTGTCTAACTCCACTTTTTTTCAAAAGGCATCTTTTTGTACGTCATGTTGAGAAATATCATTCTTCATACGTTTTTTGGCTCTCCTGAAAATTTTTCAGAAATGGAGTTAGACAATTTGCTAATTAGAACGTCGATATAGGATATCTGTATCCTCAACTCAATATTTATATTATATATAATATCGCATATTTATATCCTCAACTCAATATTTATATAATGATTCATATCTTCGGAAAAAATCTCTGAATATCAATATTCTCACTATACACAGAAAAAAAGATTAAATTGGTAAAAAAAAATTTTTGTTCCAATAAAATTTTCTGCAATTCGCATTGTAAACCGAAATTTTCTTCAGTCAATAAAAAAATTTGCTTGAGCCAAGACAATTCTCTTGGTTTGAAAAAATTTTGACTTGGCTCGGGAGATTTTTCGGTCTTCAATATAATTTTCTTGGCCCAAGTGAACTTTTTTTTCTGTGTATGATCGAATGGGGATATCCCCAGGACGTCAGATATATCTTGGTAATGTGATGGAATATCCTATGGATGTTTCGATGATCCTGGACATATACAGAATATCCATAGGATATCCGAATGATCCTGGATATATATAGGCTGTATAAGACATAAAAAGGACATTCGATGGACGTCCTGTGCTGTGTGGGGTATCTAATCATTACAAGTGCTAATTTTCACACTGGTAGTTTCATTCTTGAAATGCGTCATTCAGTGCGTCAGAAACGTTACGCAAGTTGTAAGTTCCTAATGATGAAGAAACTGTTTAGCTGAGAAATAAGTGGTATAATTGGGCTGGACTAGTGGGATCAAGGGTTACATTGCCATACCATGAACAACCCCCCCAGTGGTGCAGTCCAGCGTAACTATAGTTTCACGTACTTGTATTCATATTTGGGGACGATCAATCAGAATCTCTCTATTCACCTGCCTTATTTTTCACCTGTTCATCTGCCTCCAAATCATAAATTCATGGTGACACATATCCACATCTAAAGATGTGCTTGCGAATACGTATGATGTATGGTGAGGATCGTATGGCGACGGTGGGATGATGAGAGTGGTTTGAAAAAAGGAAAAAATTTTCAGCCTTGAATGTGAAATTAAGAAAGACATCAACGATCATCAATGTTGATTGGGAAATGATAAGTATACAAGGTGTACAGTATTTAAATTTCTTTTTATCATCCTCATATTCCTTCGGGCTTATCATGCTGACCGCAAATCGCTGATGTAAGGTGGCCGTAACTCAGATCGAGAATCTCAAGTTTAAAAATGTTGGTCCTGGTAATTGGAGACTGCGATGTAATCGTATGATGCATTACATTTCAAGTTTCTCGGTCCCGCTTACTATGGTTTACCACGAATAAAATATAAGGAACATAATTGTACAATTTGGAGTTTAGATTTGATAGAACAAAGTCTTCTTCTCGAATGTCAATGTAGCTGAGCAGATCCTCTTCCCAGGCGCATAAGTTGTTGTGAGGAGTCCTTCTTTTACCTTTGCTGACGTAGTACTTTTATTGTTTGTTTCAATATTCCGGTTTCCATTTAAATGATATTTTTGTTGTTGAAATGGAATTCACATTTCTCCGAATAATAATCAATTGGTAAGATATAGTAACTTGCCCAGATGCATGTTTTTGTGTACGTGACACCGTAGTGTCCTGATGCCGTATCCTTGTATGAGTATCCCCCATAGATTGCTAAAAGAGGGGATGACAGAGGATTTGGAATCATATAAAAAGGGGCAATTCCAAAGAGAATTCAGTCAACATCATGTTCCGACCAACGCATTTCGTAAGTGAACTTTAATTAACAATACATATTCATACGTCTATTATGAATTAGGTTTACGGTTGCTTTCATCGATTGAACGATAAGTTGAATATAAATATGGACGATTTTCTCGGAGATTTCGGTTCCTTCAATAAATAATAACCATTTGTATCAGTCCAAATCGTGTCAAACTGATAAACTTCACGGTTGGGTACTCCTTTAGTAGTATTTCACAATTCATGATACTAATTGTTCAAACTGAAGCTTAGATGCAGTAGTAGAAGAGCTAAGCAATATTACGAGCCTGCCATGTATCCTTCGTCGAAAGATCTGCTCATATCATCGTCACTTTGTGTTTGAATTGAAAAACGACCTATTTCAAATTTAACAAGAGATTGTTGAAGGGAAGATCCTTGCAACCTATAATCACTATTCAGCATTAGTTGAATAAAAAACAGTCCATTTTCTCCAGCTAAACAAGTTACCTTCTCAGAAATTTGAGTGTACATCGGCTTACCAGAATCTGAAATCCAATTACTAATCGCGAATTTTTTTTTCCCATTTTAGGTAATACTGTTCGCAGTCGTCCTGTACGCTACCGCGCTCCCAGCGCCTCAGCTTACCACGGAGAAGCCGGTGGACACACGTCCTGCAAGAGCAGTAGAGCCCGCAGGAACTATTGACCTGAGTAAGAAAGAGCCAGGAAAGGCCGACCTAGACACCGATGCTACGGATTACTGGGGGTAAGATTAAACGACTGTTTATTTCGTTCTATTCACAAAGATCAGACTTCTGATTTTCATTTGGTTCATATCTGTTAGCGATTTTTAATAACCAGAGTTTTTTCGTTTGACGTTCTAGGTACAGGTACAACTATAACTATGGACCGAGGTGGAATTCTTATGAATATGAGCCTTCAATATGGGCTGGCAGGTCATATGGATGGCCACACTACATTTATTAATTCACCCGTCCCGTGATTCTGCAGGATTGTAGACCCGATGTGCAAAATGATCGTCATCCACATTCTATACATAACATCACCGATTTGAGTGTATGTAAATTAAGAAATTTTCGGCTGCAGGAGTGTTTATTATAATATGATTATTTTGCCGGAATGAATAAATTTGAATTTTTCCCATAACCGTTATTGTCCACTTATTATTCTTGTCAATTTCATGATCAAGGCAAATCCCATCATCCAACCGAATCGCAGAGAATTGAAATTGACTTCATGTGATTTCGGTTATTTTTCATTTCTGATCATGTCTGAAAAAATATCTAAGGATTGACGACGATTGTAGACAAGTTTTATAGATATAGGGAAGAGCGGGGCAAAACTGGCACCTCAACGAAAAATAGAAATTATGGGGCCAAAACGGGCACCGTCGCAACTTTCTTAAAAACGACTTGTTTCAGTTTTCTGACCTTACTACTCATACAAAGAAAGTGCGGAAAATAGGCCGAATTGTTCATATGCTGGAGCTGATGAGGATGCTGGATGATATATCCTTGAACTAAATCTGCAATTTCTGCACTATACGGAATAGATACCCAATATGTACCTAAAACGCAATGTTTGACACTATTTTCGTCAAATGTTAGTTAAAATTTCAGTCATTAAAAAATGGAAGTGAAGACTTGGTAACTTGAAGGGTGGTGTAACAACGGCAATCGTGCCGATAGAATTGCACGATTGGTATGAATCAATTTTTTTTTCGCATTTCATTCATCTTTTTGCTTTCTTGTGTTGTTGTTGATCCAAAAAACGTCGGAATATTATGAAAAATCAATTAAGACGAAATTATTATTTTCAGACTTGGTGCCCGTTTTGCCCCGCTCTCCCCTACTCGTTGATCGTTTATTTTTAGCTATGAAATATATTTTCTTCTTTCGAAGTTCTTGACTGCCTACGGATTGCGATTATCCTGGGGGGGATATCCTGGGGATCTAGCGCGCATAGATCTTATCCGATTTTAGTTAGCCTGTTGAGACTGGCGAAGCAACTGATACCTCGTGGTAATCGCTTAACGCTTCTATACCATGTATATACCTTCTCCACCTAATTTGCTCATCGATGCGAATGAGTGCGAAATGCGTCAGAAAATCGCGTCGTGTTTGAGAAACAGATTCTGAGGATCGCAGAGAGCCAATGAACGTGGTGCGATCGCCACGTCCGGAGACCTCAATGTTCGATAGTCAATATGTTACTACACCGTTAGAAAAAAAAAATAACAGAATCCTGATATGCTGGTATAATCGATTCAGGCATCAGTGTGAAAATACTGATTTACCCCTACTGAGTACATTTTTCCTGTTTCTCTTTACTCCTTTACAAACTGCAATTCGTAGTCAAGTCAATCCGTGATTTGACCGTGCATTTTGGGTAGGCAGCGATATTTTTTTTTTTTTGGGTTTCGTAGGGGGTCGGCCTTGAGTGTAAAACTCGGTTTTCGGGACTAGGGGTGTTGCCATTCGGCCACCATCTCGAAATTGAGGGTGCAATTAGTTTGTTTGGTTCATCTCCATAACCGTAAGGCGGAAAAGAATTCTAGGAAGCATTTTTGTAGCTTATACAATTAACTATAACTTTGATTTATAACTTTTCCGGCTGATAATTCGAGTTCTTTACCAATACAATAACTTTTATGTAATATAGTTCTTGTGCGAAAAAATCGCTTGTAGTTACGATTGAGTTGGCTGAATCGCCATTCCAAAGATCTTTTACTTCACTCAGTGTGATAATGGACGTTATACGTACGCTTCGCGTGCATGCAACCCCCATTTTCACACCTAATGAAGTAAAATTTTCTACAATACTCAACGGAAACAGTCAGCTCGTTATGAGCACCTAAATTTCCGCGATCGTGTAAGTATCTCTCGGAAAAAATGGCACAATATTTTCGCTCTCCTGAACATTTATCTTCCATGAAGTTATTCGCTCGTGGAAAAATACTCCGCATAGGTATGATGCATACGAATGGTCGTTCGGGACGACGAGATGGGTGTCGTCTTCCCCGAAAGGGAAGATTTTGTAGGCTTGAATATAGGATTCTGCAGTTAGGGGTGAACTACCACTAATGATTTTTGGAAAACAATGAGCATAGCGTAGGTATGATTTTTTTTCACAATCATAAAATATTTTTAGAGCTCATTGTAATAGCCTGGATTCGCTGATGTGAGGCGACCGTACCTTGAGTCATGAGAGTTTAGTTATGATGATACAGAGAAAGCATAATCGGGCAGTTTCGAGTTTGGATATCAGAATGTTCTCATTAATTTATCTATCTAAATACCTACACGACTTCGTCTATCCAACAAAGTAGCTATATGCACTTTTTTCAAGATAAAGATGTATAAAAGATTGAACAATCATTTTGATTGCACTGTCCTCTCCATGAACGTAAATTGTGTATACTAGCTCAGAATCATAGATATGATCACATTTCAATTCGAAGTTGATCACGATGAAAAGTTTGTCCCTTCGACCTCGCACGACGTAGTATTAATTCTGTTTGTGTCAATAGTCTGGTTTCGGACTGAATTATCCTTTCTTTTTCTGACGAAATGCAAGTTGTTTGTTAACCGCAAAAGAGGATGATTTGTTATATGCGCTCTTGTACGAACGGGTAATTATATCACTGTATTTTTTAAATCTGAGATGCCTTTACCCATCTTAACCCGGATCAAGTTTTTTTTACCCACTCAAACGCGAGCTTTTGCATACGTGACCGTGTGACGTGCAAATGTATACCTGAATCGGTATCGCTTATGGATTGCTGAAAGAGGGGATGACAAAGCGTTCAAAATCATATAAAAGTCGACGATTCCAAAGACAATTCAGTCAACATCATGTTCCGACCAACACTCTTCGTAAGTAAACTTCAATTAACAATATGTATTCATACATATGTTATAAATTAATTTACCGTTGCTTTGATCGATTGAAAAAAGCTGAATACACAAAAAATACATATTACCGATCATCTCCGTGGTCTTCGTTCCTCCATCAATCATTTTTATTAGTCTGAATTGAGACAACTAATAACCCTGCAAAACCTTATATGCACTCCTTCCGAGTTAATTTACGATTATTTTTCAAATAATCCAATCAATTTCCAATCGAATATCCATATCGATGCACCAGAATTTTGAATGGAATTACTTATTGCTTACACTTTTTCCTATTTTAGGCCATACTCTTCGCAGTTATTCTGTGCGCTTATGCGCTCCCAGAGGGTCCATCGGCCCCTCCACATGGAAGGGCGATAAGAGCATCTGCGCCAGGACCGAGACCGCCTCATCCCAGACTCCACGCTGCAGCTAAACGTGAGGCAAATAAGGACGACCTAGACACCGATGCTACAGAGTACTGGGGGTAGGTTTGAGAGACGGTTTGCTTTATTCGGTTTTCAAAAAATTAGACTTCTAGTTTTCATTCGTTTCACATTTGACAACGATTTTTAGATGACCAGACTGTTTTATTTCGCATTTTGTCCACAGATATAACGACTACTATGGATCCAGGTGGGTTTATTCTGAGCCTGAAATTATCATACCCACGGTATACAACTGGCCACTGTATCACTACTAAGCTACTGGACCCGTGATTCCGCAGGGTTGTAGACCTTCTGATGAGCAGAATAATCCGTATCCACATTCGACCCGAGAAGAGACATCTCCATAAAACAACCCCGAATTCAGTGTATCTAAATTAAGAAAATTTTGGCCGCAGGGGTGTTTCGTATAATATGATTATTTTGCTGGATTGAATAAATTTGAATTTTACCCATAACCGTTATTGTACATTTATTATTATTGTGAATTTCATGATCAAGTTGAATACCATCTAAGCGAATCGTAGAGAATTGAAATTCGCTTCATGTGATTTCGATTCTTTTTCATTTCTCATCATGTCTGGAGGAGGACCTGAGGATTGACGAGGATTGCAGATAAATTTCATGAATATACTCATTGACACCTTATTACGAGCTATGAAAAATATATTTTCCTTCTAGCATCGTGTACAATGATTATGGATTGCGTTTTAGGATATACCCGGGATCAAGCTCTCGTACCTCCTACACTAGTTTCTGAAAGAAATCCTTTCTGATGTTCGAGATTTTTTTCCCGCAATAGAGCTCCTCCATTTATTTATGTACATGTATTGATTTCACGTCTTTATAGGAAAATTTTCAAGACTCTTGAACTCATTTTTTGTGATCATGTTACATAATGATACACTCCACCGTTAATCAAGTATATCTGAGGTTCCTCAGCTGATTGAATGAGCGGATGATCTCCAACATGCTCGACGTTTGAAATTCCGATCGGTCGGATTTTCAGTATCTTGAAACAAGTTCTGAGCAGTCCCTGCAGTACTTGAAAAAACTAGTCTGAGGACTTGCGCTCACATTATTTGTCAAAAGGAGATTATTTATTGTTAATTACCTACCCGAGTGATCAATTCGCAGAAAATTAAGCCGGTGCAACCGAGAATCGTACTGAGCAAGTAGCAATTGGGCTGAGCGATCGGAAATTGGAAAAATACTGCACTGCAACTTGTTCTATTCTAGAAATTACGCAGTTCGGACTCATCAGGTTGTGCTGCACGGCTCATTAACTTTGACCACGATGATAATCTAAATTCACAACATCGAGTGACATATGACATCTACTTCTCGCGTCTAAAATCTCCGCAGCAATTAATTGCTATTTACAGAAGTAGCGAGATTTTTTCGTTCTCCTGAACATTTAATATCTTTCGATTTATGTGGAGTTATTCTCTTATGAAAAACACTTTTCTCATACCTGTGTAACGTATATTATAGGATGTGTATGAATGATCGTTCGGGACTATGGAACAATGAGAATGGTTTGGTCAGTCCTAAATTGGGAAAATTTGGTCACTATTTGTATTTAGAACGCAGAGAAAGATCAACGATTATCGATATGGTTAGTGAAAAATGATGAGCACGAGATACAGTATTTTCATTAATTTTTATTATTATCAATGTTTTTTCGACATTCTCGTAAAAACTAGGCGATAATCTTAATTAGCTGACGTAAAGAGAGTCAAGTACCTATTAAGTCGAGAGAATTTCGTCATGCTGATGGGAAATAGCGATGTCATCATGTGATGATTACGTTCAAGGTACATAGGTTTTCTTTACTTATGTTTATCGTTAATCATATACAGTTTTGAATTTAAGTTTTTAAATACATATTCTAATTAAACCATCTAGATCTACATCTTCCGTGCATCGATAAAAATAGTTATATACCTATGCGCTTCTTTGAAGTGCGAGAAACAAGACATTGATTAAATATTTTGACCGTAGTATCCTGTTCCTGGGGATAATTACACAACTTATTGTTGGATGATCCCACCGTACTTGAAATTTGATGCGAACCTTGCTCTTTTAACCTTGCAGGATGTAGTATTCATTCTGTTTTTTTGATTAGTCCGGTTTCAGCTGAATAATCCTTCTTTGTTCTGTCGAAAAGCAAGTTGCTTTTATCCGCATAGGCATATAATTTCATGCTTATGAGCGGTTAAGTATTGGTATATATGTTGTCATACCTGAGATGCCTTCATCCTCATCAACCCGGATCAAGTGTTTTCTCACTGGGATGCAAGCTTTTGCATATATGATCGCGTGCCCTACAAATGTATATTTGTGTGGGTATTCCCTATGGATTGATGAAAGAGGGGATGACACAGGATTCAAAATCATATAAAAAGGGGCGATTCCAAAGAGAATTCAGTCAACATCATGTTCCGACCAACGCATTTCGTAAGTGAACTTTAGTTAACAATACATATTCATACGTCTATTATGAATTAGTTTACGGTTGCTTTCATCGATTGAATGATAAGTTGAATATAAATATGGACGATTTTCTCGGAGATTTCGGTTCCTTCGGAAAATAATAACCATTTGTATCAGTCCGAATCGTGTCAAACTGATAATCGTCACGGTTGGGTACTCCTTTAGTAGTATTTCACAATTCATGATACTAATTGTTCAAACTGAAGCTTAGATGCAGTAGTAGAAGAGCTAAGCAATATTACGAGCCTGCCATGTATCCTTCGTCGAAAGATTTGCTTACATTATCGTCACTTTGTGTTTGAATTGAAAAACGACCTATTTCAAATTTAACAAGAGATTGTTGAAGGGAAGATCCTTGCAACCTATAATCACTATTCAGCATTAGTTGAATGAAAAACAGTCCATTTTCTCAAGCTAAACAAGTTACCTTCTCAGAAATTCGAGTGTTCATCGGCTTACCAGAATCTGAAATCCAATTACTAATCGCGAATTTTTTTTCCCATTTTAGGTAATACTGTTCGCAGTCGTCCTGTACGCTACCGCGCTCCCAGCGCCTCAGCTTACCACGCAGAAGCCGGGGGACACACGTCCTGCAAGAGCAGTAGAGCCCGCAGGAACTATTGACCTGAGTAAAAAAGAGGCAGGCAAGGCCGACCTAGACACCGATGCTACGGAATACTGGGGGTAAGTTTGAGAGACTGTTTGATTTTTTCTGATTGTAAAAATCACACTTCTGGATTCTGCCTATTCGTTTCACATTTGTCAACGATATTTTATAACCAGTTTTTTTTCATTCCATATTCAAGGTACAACTACAACTACTATGGAGCCAGGTGGTCTGCTTATGAGCCTGATATTTACGTAGCCAGGACATATGGATGGCCAGCGTATTACTACTAAACTACTGGTCCCGTGATTCCGCAGGGTTGTAGACCTTCTGATGTGCAAAATAATCGTCATCCACAAAGAACATAACCGAATTCAGTGTATTTAGCTTAAGAAAGTTTTGGCTACTGGCGTATTATTATATCATGATTATTTTGCTGGAATGAATAAATTTCAAGTTTTCCTATATAACCGTTATTGTGCACCTATTATTATTATTATTATTATTAATATTCATGAATTTGATAATTACCTCGAATCCCACCTAAACGAATCGAAGATAATTGAAATCGATGTTATGTGACACCGATCTTGCATTTCTTATCATGTCTGCCGAAGGACTAACCTGAGGATTGGCAGCGATTGCAGACAAGTCTCATATATCATACTTATTTTTTATTCATTGTTAGCTAGATATAGAATAAATTCTGCTTCCTAAGTCCTTGTATACTTATAGATCGCGTATCAAAATTTCCCGGGGATCTCACCGATTCTCGATGGTCTGTTGAATTTTGCTGAGCAACTATGATGGCGCGTGATAATCGCTCAACACATATATGCCATATATATTTTAGGTCTAATTGACTCATTGACGTGGTTTGGCGTGAAATGCGTCAGCCAATCACGTCAGGTTTGAGAAACGGTTTTTGGAAATCACGAAGAGTCAATACGCGTTATTACGATCGACACCTCCTCAGTCCTGAAAATGCTATGCTTAGTTTCTTTACGCTATAGATTGTTTGCGAAAATCACTGCATTCCCATATTCTTGAATCGAAAATTTAGGAATTAATGCAAAAATAGTGTTTTATATCCGTAGATTATAAGTTTCATTCCAGTTAGTCATTTATTTATCTATTTTACGTTTTCATAGACAATTCTGAATATACTTCAGTTTATCTTATTGTGATGATGTTACAGGACCTGCGATAGAGCATTAGCCATTAGTGCATCAAGTAATATCTTAAGTAACTTTAAAGTTACTACTACTAAAACCGATCCAAGTGGATCGATTGGGAATTGGAAATTGGGAATTGGGTTAAGCAAGCAAGCAAGCTGGGCAAGCGAGAATTTGGCTGACCGAGTGGGATTTGGCGAGAGAAAATTCGATCAAGTGAGTTGGATCAAGGGTTATTGCTCCTCCATACCCGACCCCATAACTGCAGCCAAGTATACACCGGCATAACCGATTGAAAGATACAGTTTTATGCAGAATACTGCTATAAGAGTTTTTTTTTTTACACAAGGACTTTTGTCGACTGACTCACATGTTGTGACGATCTGTTAAAATCTCGTTTCCTCTCAATCTTCTTAATGGCTAATCTGTCTTCTCCCAAGTCGTAAATTTAAACGAAAAATTTATATAATTCTCATCCAAAAGATGATAAATATATTGACGCGTAGGATACAGATATAATTCATATGAATGATGGTTTAGGACGATGGGGTGACGACAGTGGCTTCGATACTCTTAAAGTGGGAAAATTTTGGAGCCTTGAATGTGAAATTCAGGAAAAGATTGACGACCGTCAAGGTTCATCCGAAGATAAAAAGAGTATAGCGTAAAGTATCAAAATTTAATTTTATTATTCTTAAATTTTAACGGGTTCATAACGGTGATCGCGAATCTCTGATGTATCAAGGTGGCCGTATCCTAAGTCGAGAATCTCAAGTTTAAGAGATTTGGCAGGGGTAGTTGGAGATGGTAATGTAATCGTATGATGAATTACCTTTCAGGTACGCTGGTCTGTTTTCTACTTTCGTTTATACTACGAACATAAGTAGAGTAAGTCTAATTATACAGTTGAGAGTATATCGATTTTGAAATATTTTCATTCGAGTATCGAACACACACAACTCCTTATCTAACAAATGAAATAGCTGTACAAGTATGTGTTTCTTTAAAATTGAAGATTTATATAAAAATGAACAATCATTTCGACCGGATGGTCGTTTTCTATTGAATACCTATAATTATATACGGCATAAATGATCGTCTTGTACTTGGAAGTTGATGCGATCTTCGCTCATCTCAATACTTTGCATTTATATGGCTATTATTTCTGTATATTTTAATAGTCCGGTTTTCGTTCTTATTTTTTTATTTTATTTCATTTTATTTTTACGTACGTAAACCGCTTTTCTTCGCATACAAAAATATATTACGTTACGAGCTTACGAGCAGGTAAGCATCATATATGTCTCTAAATCATCTATATATCTCACCCACCTGACATCCCCTTTCCTACCTCAACACGGATCAAATATATATTTTACTCACTCAAGCATGAGTTTTTGCGTATGTAATAACGTGCCCCGAAAGTTCATACTTGTATGGGTATTGTCCATGAATTGTTGGAAGAGGGGATGACATAGGATTGGAAATCATATAAAAGGGGTCGATTCCAAAGACAATTCAGTCAGCATCATGTTCCGACCAACGATTTTCGTAAGTGAACTTTAATTAACAATACAAATTTATACGTATATTAAGAAATACCTTACCGTTAATGCTTTCGTAGATTGAAAGATAGGTTGAACATATTTTTCATTCTCTATAGTTAATTAAACAAGTCAACTTATCCGAAATTTGAATGTCCATGAACCGGTTTACCAGAATCTGAAATCCAATTACTAATCGTCTACTTTTTTTTCCCATTTTAAGGTAATACTCTTCGCAGTTGTTCTGTACGCGAACGCGCTCCCAGCGCCTCAGCACGCACCCACGCTGCTGGCAAAAAACCTGCGCCCTTTGAGAGCAGTAGAGCCCGCAGGAACTTTGGACCTGAGTAAAAAGGAGCCAGGCAAGGCTGACCTAGACACCGATGCTACGACATACTTGGGGTAAGTTTGAGAGACTGTTCACTTTTTTCTGTTTATAAAAATCACACTTCTGGATTCTATTCGTTTCACACTTGTCAACGATATTTTATAACCAGTTTTTTCATTCCACATTTAATGTACAGGTACGACTACGGTTTATTCAGGGGAAGTCTTTATCCGTCTGATATTTACGGACTCGAGACATATGGATGGCCATCGACGTATTATTCCCGGTATTATTACTAAACTACCGATCCTGTAATTCTGCAGGATTGTTGACCCTCTGATGTGCAAAATAATCGGCATCCACATTCTACCCGAGAAGAGTTATCTTTAATAAACATAACCGAATTCAGTGAATTGCGATTGAGAAAATTTTGGCTACTGGACTATTATTATATTATGATTATTTTGCTGGAATAAATAAATTTCGAGTTTTTCTATAACCGTTATTGTGTACCTATTATTATTATTATTATTATTATTAACGAATTTAATAATTACCCCGAATCCTACCTAAACGAATCGAAGAAAATTGAAAACTATGTTATGTGACATCGACCTTTCATTTCTGATCATGTCTGACGAAGGACTATAGTCCTTCCTGAGGATTGGCAGCGACTGCAGGAAAGTCTCCTATATGTGTTATACTTATTTATTATTTATTGTTAGCTATGTAGAATAAATTCTGCTCACTAAGTTCTTGTATATTTATGAATTGCGTTTCAGAATTTCCCGGAGATCTAGCGCACGTAAGTTTTACCGATCTTCGATGGCCCGTTGAATTCGGCTGAGCAACTGATGGCTCGTGATAATCGCTTAACATACATAAGTGCGCATTCGCGTATGCGGATCACTTATTGATGCTTGACAATGAACTCACAATGAATTGAACACAGATGCATTATATATAAACGGTTTTTGGAGATCGCGAAGAATCAATACGCGTTATTGTACGATCGACACCTCCTCAGGGGCTGGATTCTTGAGGTCATGCGATCAATTTTCGTTTGCGAAATTCGTTTTCCGGCCAATCGTGCCGTTGCCTTTTTTGGGAACTATCACATGATTGGTCGAAACTCAAATTTCGCATACGAAAATTTATCGCATGATCTCAAGAATCGAGCCCCAGGCCTGAAAATTCTACACTTCATTTTTTTTACGCTATAAATCGTTTGCGAAAAGCACCGCATTCTCATATGCTTGCATCATCTATTCAGGAATTATCGTCAAAATACTGTTCAATCCCTAAATTATAGTTTAATTTCAGTTACTCATTTTTTAAAATCTATTTTACGTTTTCATAGACAATGCTCGAAGTACTTCAGTTCATCTTATTGTGACGATGTTAGATGACCTGTGATAGAGCATAGTGCATCAAGTGATTTCTTAGTAACTTTAAGCACATCATAAGCAGTTGGTGCTTAATTAAAGTATAGTTTAAGGATTTGTGCTCACATTATGCGTCGATAGAGGCGGTAGTCGGTGCGCTAACCGATCTTATGCGTCTTGATTGTAATTAATTATGTACCTATATATAAGTGATCGGTTTTCAAAACCCATCACGTTCAGCGTATCCCATTGTATGGCGCTTATGTGATACAGTCACTTTTGCTCTATCCGAAACAAGTGGATGGATTGCGAATTGAGCTAAGCAAGTAGTGGATCGCTGGGCAAGCGAGAATTTAGCTGAACGAGTTGGAACTCGGCGACAGAAAATTCGATCGACTGAGTGATATCAAGGGTGATTGCTACTCCTTACCCGACCCCATCACTGCAGCCAGGTGTAGGTATACCAGCATGACCAATTCAAAAATATACAGTTTTATGTAGAATACTAGAACAGTTTTTTTTTCGAGAAGGACTTTGGTCGACTGACTCACATATTGTGGCGATCTGTAAAAATCTCGTTTCCTCTCAACCTTCTTAATGGCTAATCTGTCTTCTCCGAAGTTGTGAATTTAAGAGAACAATTTATATAATTCTCATCCAAAAGATGATAAACATATTGACGCGTAGGATACAGATATAATTCATATGAATGATGGCTTAGGACGATGGGGTGACGACAGTGGCTTCGATACTATTAAAGTGGAAAAATTTTGGAGCCTTGAATGTGAAATTCAGGAAAAGATTGACGACCGTCAAGGTTGATCCGAAAATAAAAAGAGTATAATGTAAAATATCAAAATTTAATTTTATTATTCTTAAATTTTAACGAGTTCATAACGGTGATCGCGAATCTCTGATGTGTCAAGATGATCGTATCCTAAGTCGAGAATTTCAAGTTTGAAAGATTTGGCAGGGGTAAGTGGAGACGGTCATGTAATCGTATGATCAATTACCTTTCAGGTACGTTGGTCTGTTTACTACTGTCGATTACTATGAACACAAGTAGAGTAAGTATAATTATCGAGTTTTAGAGTACATCGATTTTGAAAAGTTTTCATTAAACTATCGAAACATCCCAACTCCTTATCTGACAAACGAGATAGCTGTAAGTGTGCGTTCACCTCCAAATTTTTGTTTAATCTTTTTATTTTCATGTTTTCGATGTGATGATGCTTGGCGGTAATGTCTGATATCAATACTTTTTTTGAAGGAGGTTTATTTTTTGAGGTAATGACCACATCAATGTACTTGGCGCAATTAGGTTTTTGCACGTGAGGTGCTTTTTGGGGATCGTCTTGTACTTTGAAGCTGATGATCTACTAATGAACATTTTTGAACTTTTCCGAGTGTCAAATGATTTGTAACATAAAAACGTATCTCTATACCTAGTTGAGATACGTTCTCCTGATACTAAACCGCACTGTACATGCGTATGTTTCATACAAATCAATGGAACTCACGCGTCTGTGTGCTACATTTTTATTCATACTACGAAAATGCCCAAAGTAGATTCACGGGTGCAAAAATGAAGAAAAAATGGAGATACGTTTCGGTCACATGAATCTCAAAAAATACCAAAATCCTGGCGCTTACATGACTATATGTTATTAAGCTGTCAATATAGATATATGCGTATTATTTCTGTATAATTTAATAGTCCGGCTTTCGTTTTTATTTTATTATTTTATTTTATTTTTACGTACGTGAACCGCTTTTCTTCGCATATAAAAATATAATTGGTTACATTCGTGTTGGGAGAGGGGATGACATAGGATTGGAAATCATATAAAAGGGGTCGATTCCAAAGACAATTCAGTCAGCATCATGTTCCGACCAACGCTTTTCGTAAGTGAACTTCAATTAACAATACATATTTATACGTATATTAAGAAATACCTCACTGTTAATGCTTTCGTAGATTGAACGATAGGTTGAACACATTTTTCATTCTCTATAGTTAATTAAACAAGTCAACTTATCCGAAATTTGAATGTCCATGAACCGGTTTACCAGAATCTGGAATCCAATTACTAATCGTCTACTTTTTTTTCCCATTTTAAGGTAATACTCTTCGCAGTTGTTCTGTACGCTAACGCGCTCCCAGCACCTCAGCACGCACCCACGCTGCTGGCAAAAAACCTGCGCCCTTTGAGAGCAGTAGAGCCCGCAGGAACTTTGGACCTGAGTAAAAAGGAGCCAGGCAAGGCTGACCTAGACACCGATGCTACGACATACTTGGGGTAAGTTTGAGAGACTGTTCTCTTTTTTCTGTTTATAAAAATCACACTTCTGGATTCTATTCGTTTCACATTTGTCAACGATATTTTATAACCAGTTTTTTCATTCCACATTTAATGTACAGGTACGACTACGGTTTGTTCAGGGGAAGTCTTTATCCGTCTGATATTTACGGACTCGGGACATATGGATGGCCATCGACGTATCGTTCCCTGTATTATCCCCTGTAATTCTGCAGGATTGTTGACTTTCTGATGTGCAAAATAATCGACATCCACATTCTACCCGAGGAGAGTTATCTTCAATAAACATAACCGATTTCATTGAATTTAGATTGAGAAAATTTTGGCTACTGGACTATTATTATATTATGATTATTTTGCTGGAATAAATAAATTTCGAGTTTTTCTATAACCGTTATTGTGTACCTATTATTATTATTATTATTAACGAATTTAATAATTACCCCGAATCCTACCTAAACGAATCGAAGAAAATTGAAAACGATGTTATGTGACATCGACCTTTCATTTCTGATCATGTCTGACGAAGGACTATAGTCCTTCCTGAGGATTGGCAGCGATTGCACGAAAGTCTCCTATATGTGTTATACTTATTTATTATTTATTGTTAGCTATGTAGAATAAATTCTGCTCACTAAGTTCTTGTATATTTATGAATTGCGTTTCAGAATTTCCCGGAGATCTAGCGCACGTAAGTTTTACCGATTTTCGATGGTCCGTTGAATTCGGCTGAGCAACTGATGGCTCGTGAAAATCGCTTAACATACATAAGTGCGCATTCGTGTATGCGGATCACTTGTTGATGCTTAACAATGAACCCACAATGAATTGAACACAGATGCATTCAACAAGTGATCCGCATACACGAATACTAATGGTATATTCCGCATATATCTTTTAGGGCTAATTGGCTCATTGACGGGTTTTTGGAGATCGCGCGGAAGAATCAATACGCATTATTATACGATTGACACCTCCTCGGGCCAGAAAATTGTATAGGTAGTTAATTTTTTCACGCCATAAATCGTTTGCGAAAATCACTGCATTCTCATATATTCTTGTATCATAATACATTCAGGAGGTATTGTCAAAATACTGTTCTATCCCTAGATCAGGGATGGCGAATCTTCATACATCTACGTGCCATTATTTCTGAAGAAATGTTCAATGTGGCCAAGACGTGCCATTTTTTTTTACAAAGGAATGTTCAACGTGGCCATGACGTGCCAACAACAATCTCAAACTAGTGATTGAGGGGATATGAAAGGTGAATTATACATCTTGAATTTTCGACGGCTATTTTCCCAGCTACAACACATCCGATCAATGTGAAATTGATATCAGTGACGCAGAAGACGTGCACGGAGGGCATGACGCTCTTGGATTTTCGAAAATCGAAACAAAATTTTACAGATTTATTTCATTTCCCCTTAATGGGAGAAAACATAAAATTGAAAACTCCCGCAGGGTTATTGCTACACCTTACCCGACCCCATCACTGCAGCCAGGTGTAGGTAAACCAGCATAACCAGTTCAAAAATATACAGTTTTATGTAGAATACTAGAACAGTTTTTTTTTCGAGAAGGACTTTCGTCGACTGACTCACATATTGTGGCGATCTGTCAAAATCTCCTTTCCTCTCCATCCCACACAGCACAGGACGTCCATCGAATGTCCTGTTTATGTCTTATACAGCCTATATATATCCAGGATCATTCGGATATCCTATGGATATTCTGTACATGTCCAGGATCATCGAAACATCCATAGGATATTCCATCACATTACCAAGATATATCTGACGTCCTGGGGATATCCCCATTCGATCATACACAGAAAAAAAGGTTCACTTGGGCCAAGAAAATTATATTGAAGACCGAAAAATCTCCCGAGCCAAGTCAAAATTTTTTCAAACCAAGAGAATTGTCTTGGCTCAAGCAAATTTTTTTATTGACTGAAGAATATTTCGGTTTACAATGCGAATTGCAGAAAATTTTATTGGAACAAAAATTTTATTATATATAATATAGGATATCGAGTTGGGGACGCAGATATCCTATATTATATATAATATGGATATTGAGTTGAGGATACAGATATCCTATATTATATATTATTGCGTTCGGAATATTCCTATCGAGTCTCGTTAACGCACCCCATGCGTACTCGTTGAGGCCGCGTGGGCCACTGAGGTTACTGACCCCGTGACAGGTGCTATTACCCTAGGTCAGTGCTACTTGTCAGTAAGTTGTACCAGCGCCATCTCACAGTCGCATTGTGGAACTATTTTCTGCCGATAACGTCGTGTGCCGATAACATCGTGTGCCAGTAACGTCGGTATCAGCCAATGTATGGCGTACCCATGTCGTGGCAAAATTAGTATTCAGAGATTTTTTCCGAAGATATGAATCATTATATAAATATTGAGTTGAGGATATAAATATACAATATTATATATGATATAGATATCGAGTTGGGGTCGCACACGACGTTGGGGTCGCACACGACGTTATCGGCAGAAAATAGTTCTACAATGCGACTGTGAGATGGCGCTGGTACAACACACTGACAAGTAGCACTGACCTAGGGTAATAGCACCTGTCACGGGGTCAGTAACCTCAGTGGCCCACGCGGCCTCAACGAGTACGCATGGGGTGCGTTAACGAGACTCGATAGGAATATTCCGAACGCAATAATATATAATATAGGATATCTGTATCCTCAACTCAATATCTATATTATATATAATATAGGATATCGAGTAGGGGATACAGATATCCTATATTATATATAATATAAATATAAATATATGTATATACTATATATATATATAACTTAAAAAATATATTCATCGAACATACAAAGTTTATTTTCACTTTCTTTCACGAACCTATTCCATTTCTCTCCGAATATTTACGAAAGGTCCTGACATCCGATGGATGTATTATGGACTATGTAAGGATGCAAATACAGGGCCCTGGGATGTACCACTACGGTACAACAGACGTCACGGATATCCACAGGATATTCCATAATACAGTCCCAAGGATATCTTGAAAGCGGACATTTGGATGTTCACGGGACATCCTGGGTACGTCCTATGTATATAATGGGATGTTCTACTCTCTAAATTTGAATTAGTGAAAATCACTAACAATAAGTGAATAGTCACTGGTTCGCAGTGAATAGTCTGCCACTGATTGAATTAGTGGCAGACTATTCACTGCAAACCAGTGAATATTCACTCATTCCACTATTTCCAAATTTAGAGAGTAGGGATATCCGCGACGGACGTAAGAGATGTACAGTGGATGTCCTGTGGATGACATTGTGCTGTGTGGGATCTTCTTAATGGCTAATTTGTCTTCTCCCAAGTTGTGAATTTAAACGAACAATTTATATAATTCTCATCCAAAAGATGATAAATATATTGACGCGTAGGATACAGATATAGTTCATATGAATGATGGTTTAGGACGATGGGGTGACGACAGTGGCTTCGATACTCTTAAAGTGGAAAAATTTTGGAGCCTTGAATGTGAAATTCAGGAAAAGATTGACGACCGTCAAGGTTGATCCGAAAATAAAAAGAGTATAATGTAAAATATCAAAATTGAATTTTATTATTCTTAAATTTTAACGAGTTCACAACGTTGATCGCGAATCTCTTATGTACCAAGGTGACGGTATCCTTAGTCTAGAATCTCAAGTTCAAAAAATTTGGCCATGGTAATTGGAAATGGTCATGTAATCGTATGATGATTTACTTTTCAGGTACATTGGTCCGTTCACTTTCGTTTGATATGAACAAAAGTAGACTAAATATAATTGTACACAGCTATTAGAGTATGGGCATTCCACGCCAACTCGACCTGGGTCTGACCCTCAACCCCCTGGATTTGGTCCGTAATTTTTCATATGGTTGTTTTATCTTTCGAAAGCTGTAAGTATGTGTTTTTTCGACTTTGTTGAATTCGCTGCCATAAGGGCGTATATCTGAAAATTTAACACGTGAGCCCTTCTGGCAGCATCCGCAGTTTTTTGTGTTCAGTATCCATTCACCTATCTTCACCTAAAAAAAATCAATCTACCCCTCAAAGAGTTTTCACTTTATGCCATTTTGACTGGACTATATAAAAAAGAACAATCATTTCAACCGGATCGTCGCTTCCTATTAAATATAATTATACCTGGCTTACATGATCGTCTACTACTTGGAAGTTGATGCGATCCTCGCTCCTCTTACTTTGCATGAATGGTTATTATTTCCGTATATTTTAGTAGTCCGGTTTTCGTTTTTATTTTATTTTATTTCGACGTAACCCGCTTTTCTTCGCATATAAGAATATATTTGGTTACGAGCTTACGAGCAGGTAAGCATCACTATATATGTCTCACACACCTGGCATGCCCTTACCTACCTCAACACGGATAAAATATATATCTTACTCGCTCAGGCATGAGTTTTTGCGTGTGTGATAACGTGCCCCGAAAGTTCATACTTGTATGGGTATTATCCACGGATTGTTGGAAGAGGGGATGACAGAGGATTGGAAATCATATAAAAGGGGTCGATTCCAAAGACAATTCAGTCAGCATCATGTTCCGACCAACGCATTTCGTAAGTGAACTTTGATTTACAATATATATTTATACGTTCATCATAAATTAGTTCACTGTTGCTATGATCGATTGAAAAAAGTTGCTTAAAAATATGAGCAGTCTGCTCTGAGATTTCGATTTCTCGAATAATAATAACGATTTTTATCAGACTGAATTGAGCCAAAGTGATGACACCTCAATACTTTACATATTCGCTCATATCTTCTCTTAGCAGAATGAAGGCCTTCAAAACCTCTAATGATCTTATGCGATTATTTTTCTCACATAAGTCATTTCATTTTGCATCACTAATATAATAAAACTTTGATCATTTCACCAAAATCACAAATCGCAATACTAATCACTCAAAGTTTTTCCTATTTTAGGTAATACTCTTCGCAGTCGTTCTGTACGCTAACGCGTTCCCAGCGGACCCGTTGAACCTCGCACCCGAAGAATCAGGAAAAGCACCAGAAGCAGGTGAATTAAAAAACCTGCCCTCAATGCTGCCTGCCGCTAAACCCGCAGCAGATAAAGCCGACCTAGAAACCGATGCTACTGTACACTGGGGGTAAGTTTGATGTGGGGGTGTTTAATTTGTTGTGGATAAAAATCAGCCTTCTGATTTTCATTTTATTGTTATTTTTGACCATTTTTGAGATCTGCAGCAACTCTTCATTTCATATTTTCAGGTACAACTATTACGGACCCAGGTGGGGCTATGGTCAAGGCAGAACCATAGGATGGGGCTTTGGGATCGCTCCGGACCATCACTTGGCGTCGCGATATTATGCGTACTAGAATTTCCGATCCGTTATTCTGCAGATGACAAGATTTTCCACTATGCAAGATAATCTTCTGCACATATTCGTCAATGAGAGTGATCTTCGAGAAACATATACGAATCCAGTATAACTAATCATGGAAATTCCAGTTTCCAAATAATCTTTATTTTATTTTAATACTTTTTGTGTCATAAATAAATTCGAATTTTATCTAACTCGTTTAAACACCTATTATTATTATCCATGTTGAATTCATAAATCAAGCGAACCAGTATCAAACGAATGAAGAACAACGAAAATTGGCAATTCTTAGAACTGTATTTCTGATCATGTCTACAGAAAGATTCACGGCAGACTAGCTATCCTTCAACTGCCCTATAGGTATATCTTGAAAGATTTTTCAAAAATAAAATATTTTCAACTGGCATGTTGAGGGATAAATAAATCAAGTAATAACTAAAAGATACATTCATTCATTCAGTTGACAGCATTTCATTACCTATAAATAATTATCGCAGGAAAGCTTGGATCCAACATGAAAGTGATTAACGATAAGTGGTTTATGGCGATAGCAATCTGATTCCGGCAGTAAAAATTAGCGTAATTGTCGAAAAATGTTACCCCATGCTCCGAATGATTTAAGACATATGTATACTGTGCTCTGCCTATACATCTTACACTCTTTGAAAAAATCGAACAATAGAGATGTCGGCAGTTTTTAGTAATTATCAATAAATAAGAAATCAAGTTTTCAACTGAATCATACCCATCTAGCATCTCCTAATTCAATTCATTCTAATTTACTGCCTTATCGAGGATATGGAGTTGGCTAGTAATGGTGAGATTCGACGAAGGCTGTAACTTTGCCTATGGACAAATTGTAATTTGATTTATTTTTCTTAATGCTCGAGTTTTAGAATGGACTAATTCAATTTGCAATGGAAAATTTTCAGATATTTTAATTCGAGGAAATATCCGTTTATAAATTTATGTTAATTACCTATTTGCCCGCTCGTCCCACGGTACAGAGTTTCAACAGCTTCGTATTTTCCCTGTCTGAGGTTGATCGGGCCCCAAAAAGTTGAGTGCCTGACACGCTGTAGGTGGGTCAACTCCTGCTGTTTTCTGCTAATCACCACATTCAACGTGTGGCTCATCTTCCTCATTTAGGTAACGACGCTTAATGCCGCGAATAAACGTTAACAAGGAAGTTCTTTCGATTATGCAAGTTATCAAGGCAGGCTTAAAATTATCCCTGATTTTTTCCAGCTGATTCACGCATGTGCCGAATCGCGTTGTTGGCGTAATGATAATAGATCTAAGTTTTTCTTTTTTCTTTTCAATTTGTCTATATACATATA
This sequence comes from Tenthredo livida, assembly GCA_963992785.1. Classification (NCBI taxonomy): domain Eukaryota; kingdom Metazoa; phylum Arthropoda; class Insecta; order Hymenoptera; family Tenthredinidae; genus Tenthredo; species Tenthredo livida. The sequence goes on from OZ023073.1 coordinate 13,277,034, forward strand.
AAGGACTTCCAACTCCTTGGAAAATCTTCTCCCGAATTTTCTCAAGATTCATCTCCTTCAGCTACACATACCTGTGAAAAAAAAGTTACTAAATTTTCATCATTTCTATTTCGGATTGATAAATATCTTCGGATGCATCCATTTTGGATTTGGATTAATCATGTTTCATATCCAAACGTTAAACATTTTTTTTTTATCTATAACCACCGATTCTGTCTTAATGTGTCCTCTTCTATTAACCAGCTTGCGTTTTCCACCATGAAATAACTGTTTTAAGAATTTGCAGTCAACGTGTAAACGAATTCGACTCGGCAAATCGGAATTGGAATGAGCGAGTAGGATCACAAGGATTATTGCTATTTTACGATCCGCGACATATCAGTCCATCCCAGTGTTCCATAACACTATCATATATTATCAGTTATTTTCCCTGAAGGATATTGTCGGGGTTTTTGTCTTATTTCTCGCTCATCTGGCTTTCCGCGAATTACAAATTGGAATAAACACATCCAATAAAGGATGAATATATTTACGAGAATGATATCTTTCGGGATGACGAGACGATCACAGCTTTGGTCAGACCTGAAAAGGGGAAATTTCTACAATTTCTGTCGAATGTCGACGCACAGAGAGATTAATAATCTCATCACCAATATTTATCGGGAAATAAGAAGAATTAGTATACATGGGGAATTCCACCCCAATCCGACCTACGTCTGACCCGCACCCCTTCCGATTAAAGTCATAATTTTTTATGTCGTTTCACCTTTTCGAATAAACAATCTGAATTTTTTTCACATTTTTTGGAAACCGTCCGATTCACCTATGATTTTTGAAAATGAACACATCGATAGCCCGAATTGAAAAATCTGAAAAAATTCCGAAAAAAGGGTCAGACGTAGGTCGGGTTGGGGTGGAACAAGCATTTTTATTACATTCATTCATTTTTCGGGTTCATCGCGGTAACTTTATGATTCACTGGTGCAAGAGTACCCCACCCTCGAAAAGTACAATTTTTCCCGCTGATTTAAAATCACGTAAAATTCTCAATACACTAAAAAATCTCATTTGGATTGTTGGAAGAGGGGATGGCAAAGCTTTGTAAATCATATAAAAGCGGTCGATTCCAAAGACAATTCAGTCAACATCATGTTCCGACCAGCGCATTTCGTAAGTGAATTTTTATTTACAATATATATTTATACGTTTGTCATAAATTAGTTTACTTTTGCTTTGATCGATTGAAAAAAGTTGCATAAAAATATGAGCAATCTGCTCTGAGATTTCGATTGCTCGAATAATAATAACCATTTTTATCAGACTGAATTGAGCCAAAGTGATGACACCTCAATACTTTATATATTTGCTCATATCTTCTCTTAGCAGAATGAAGGCCTCCAAAACCTCTAATGATCTTATGCGATTATTTTCTCACATAAATCATTTCATTTTGCATCACTAATATAATAAAACTTTGATCATTTCACCAAAATCACAAATCGCAATACTAATCACTCAAAGTTTTTCCTATTTTAGGTAATACTCTTCGCAGTCGTTCTGTACGCTAACGCGTTCCCAGCGGACCCGTTGAGCCTCGCACCCGAAGAATCAGGAAAAGCACCAGAGGCAGGTGAATTAAAAAACCTGCCCTCAACGCTGCCTGCCCCAGCCCCTGGAGCGAAACCTATAGTAATTGAATACGACCGAAAAGCCGATGGTACCGTACACTATAAGTAAGTTTGATGTGTGGTGTTTAATTTGTTGTGGATAAAAATCACACTTCTGATTTTCATTCTATTGTGATTTTTGACCATTTTCAACAGCTGAAACTTTTCATTCTATTTTCTCAGGTACAACTATAACTACGGACCCAGGTCGGGCTCTGGTCCAGGCGGAATCATAGGATGGGGCTTTGGGATCGCTAAGGACGCTGACTCGGTGCCGCCACATGATGTGCATGCCCCAGCCCCCGGAGATAAACCCGGGGCAGATGAAGCCGACCGAAAAACCGATGGTACCGTACACCAGGAGTAAGTTTGATGTGTGGTGTTTAATTTGTTGCGAATAAAAATCACACTTCTGATTTTCATTCTATTGTTATTCTTGACCATTTTTAACACCTGCAACTTTTCATTCTATTTTCTCAGGGACAACTCCAATGGACCCAGGTCGGGCTGTGGTCCAGGCAGAACCATAGGATGCGACTCTGGGATCGCTAAGGACGCTGACTCGGTGCCGCCACATTGTGTGCATTCCCTAGCCCCTGTAGCGAAACCTGGAGCAGTTGAATACGACCGAAAAGCCGATGGTACCGTACACTGGAAGTAAGTTTGATTTGTGGTGTTTAATTTGTTGTGGATAAAAATCACACTTCTGATTTTCATTCTATTGTTATTCTTGACCATTTTTAACATCTGCAACTTTTCATTCTATGTTCTCAGGTACAACTATAACTACGGACCCAGGTCGGGCTGTGGTCCAGGCAGAACCACAGGATGGGGCTTTGGGATCGCTAAGGACGCTGACTCGGTGCCGCCATATCCTGTGCCCAAGTTCTTCCACCAAGCAAACTAATCTTCTCCACATTTCCGTCGCTGAGAATGATCTTCAAGAAACATATCATACGAATCCAGTATAACTAATCATCGAAATTTCAGTTTCTAAACAGTCTTTATTTTATTTCAATACTTTTCGGGTCATAAATAAATTCTAATTTCCTCTAAACCGTTTGAACACCTACATTATTATCCATCCCGAATTCATGAATGGAGTGGACCACTGTAAAACGAATGAAAAGCAATGAACATTGGCAATTCTTAGAACTGTATTTCTGATCATCATGTCTATACAGAAAAACTTGACGACAGACTAGCTGTATCTTTCAACTGGCCTAGGTATGCCTTGAAAATTTTTGCAAAATAAAATCTATTCAACTTGCATGTTGAGGGATAAATAAATCAAGTGATGATTGGAAAAAAACATTCATTCGTTCAGTTGATAGCATTTCATTATAGATAATTATCGCAGGAATGCTTGAATGCAGCCCGGAGGTGAATAACGATAAGTGGTTTATGGCGATAGCGACCTAATTCCGGCAGTAAAAATTAGCGTGGTTGTCAAAAAATGTGACCCCATGCTGCAAATAATTTAAGACATATGTATACTGTGCTCTGCCTATTTCAACCTTCTTCCTCATTTAGGTAACGACGCTGAATGCCGCGAATAAACGTTAACAAGGAAGTTTTTTCGATTATGCAAGTTATTAAAATTATCACTGCATGCGGTTTTTTTTCAGTTGATCCACGCACGCATGCCCAATCGAGTTGTTGGCGTAATGATGATAGGCGCAAGATCTGTTCAGAATTTGCCTGTATGAAGGATTTCCGACCTTTTGCAAAAATCTTCTTCCGAATTTTCCGAATTAAGGTGCCACAGAACCTGCCGTCATTTCACAGATTTTCGATGGATATATGTCATACCGAGACGTCAAATATCGTCTTTCATTTCCCCTTAAAGATTTTTTTGATTTATCCCCATCGATTCTGTGTCCTTTTCTATCAACCAGTTTGCGTTTTCCACTATGTGAAATAACTATTTTAATCATTGCTATCTTACGATCCGCGACATCAGTCCATCCCAGTGTTCCATAACGCTATCATATCAGTTATTTTCCAGAAGGATATTGCTGCGATCAGTCAGGGTCTTTTGTCCCATCTGTCTTATTTTTCGCTCATCTGTCTTCCCCCAAATTATAAATTGGAATAAACAATTTCGACACACATCCAATAAAGGATAAATATATTTACGAGAATGATGTCTTTCGGGACGACGGTACCATCACAGCTTTGGTCAGACCTGAAAAGGGGAAATTTCTGGGAGATTTCTCATCACCAATTTTTATTGGGAAATACGAAGAATCAGTATGCATTATTCACATGTATTTTTATTACATTCATTCGTTTTTCGGTCTTTGCTCTTTTTACCTTGCATGTAGTCAAATTTTGTTTTTGTTCAATTTAGTTGTCCGGCTTCCAGAGAAATGATACGAATTATTTTTTTTTTTTTTAATTTTCCCCACGCCTTTCCCAGTACGAGAATGTATTTGGTTACGAGCTTACGAGCAGGCAAGTATCACTATACCTTGTACATTTGACATGCTCTTACTTAACTCAACCTGGACCAAATATGTGCATGGATACCCCCCATGGATTGTTGGAAGAGGGGATGACAAAGGATTCAAAACCATATAAAACGGGTCGATGCCGAAGACAATTTAGTCTACATCATGTTCCGACCAACGCATTTCGTAAGTGAACTTTAATTTCCAATACATATTCCTACGTATATTACAAATCAGTTCACCGTTGCTTCCATCGATTGAAGGAAGCTGAACATAAGTATCAGCGATTTTCACAAAAATACCATTTTTATAAGTCTGCGAATTGTGCAAAACTGATAAAGTCTCAATACTTTATAATAATCTATAAACTGTCGCAGTTGAGTACTCCCTTCGAGTTAACTCGCGTATTATTATTACGTAGTATTGTTTCACAATTCATGATACTAATTGGTTGAACTAAGGCCAAGATGAAGTAGTGCAAGAGTTAAGCAAGACATATACTATGTATGTGCCCTTCGACGAAACATTTGCTCATATCTTTATCGCATTCTGTTTGAACTTTAAGATGACCCAGTTCAGTACATATCTCTCCTTCACGGGATGTAATTGTTCGAATCAATAATGATCTTATAAAAAAGTGAAACTCTCAGAAATTTGACCGTTCATTGGTGCACCAAAATCGCTAACGCTTTTTCCTATTTCAGGTAATACTCTTCGCAGTCGTTCTGTGCAGCGCTCACGCGATTCCTGCACCCCTGTCATCCCTCGCACCCAAAGGGCCAGGAACAACGGGAGAGATAAGCAAGTTGAAGAGCTCGTCCCCAAACCTGCCTGCTCCAGGCTCTGAGGGTGAAGGCGGACCAGATAAGGGCGACCTAAACACCGATGCTACACACTGGGGGTAGGTTCGATGGATGATGTTCACTTTATTGTGTATAATGATAATAATCAGACTTTTGGTTTTCATTTTATTCAAATTTTAGACCATTTTTTACAGTCAGAATTCTTTCATTTCATATTCTAGATACACTTCATATGGACCCAGATGGGGCTATGCGTCAAATTGGAATCAGAGATCATCTGGATGGGGTTTTGGTTTCGGCAAATTATATCCCACCTTGCCACTTCGTATTTTGTACTAAACTTCCGGTTCCGAGATAATGCAGATTCGAAGGCCTTCCGATGTTGACATTAATCGCCATCCACATATTACCCCAAAGAGTCATCTTCGAGCAACGAAACCGAGTTCGGTTTGTCTAACATAAGAAATTCCACCTATAGAAGTGTTAACGTCAACAGTGCAGTATGTTTATTCTGTTCTAATAAATAAATTTTAAGTGTGTCTACATGACCGATTGCAAACCCATTATACCTCATCGTCATCATATAATTGAGGCGAATCTCATACGAAAGAATAAAAAATAATTGAAACTCGCATTATGCTATTCTAGTTCCTTTCCATTTACGATAATGTATGCAGAAAGATTAGAATGCAGACATAATTTATACGTTGGTTGTAGGCCAGTACCATAGATCTCATCAATTATCATGCAGAGTGATTCGGTTTGACCTGACGATATTTTGAGAGTGGATTTCCCACGAAAATCTAAGAATGTTCTATACTATGCTTATGTTTTATCATACTGCACCTACAGCTTATTTGGCATTTGAAATGCAGGGTTGCATCGAGGGGAAAGTAAGAAATAAACGGAGTAATTGATTATTTGTGTATTTGGGTATTTAGGTATTGCTGCAGCATCAATACATCATTACTTGTCGTCAATTTGATTTACAATTTGTTATTGTGTTTTAAAGGTAAAGGTGAACGTCATCCGAACTAATCGAGTCTCGTCAGGTGGTTTTTGCTTCCTGGCATACACGCTAACATGGTCTGAGTATTTTTCTGGAGATGTTTGTCACTGCCATATCTCGTTCACGCAGTACGCAGATGAACTTGTTGACGTTCGCGCCACGCGGGCCACTGACCACACGACAAGTGCTCTTACCCTAGGTTAGTGCTCCGTAAAGAGCGTGCGAAATGATATCGCGATCTCGCGGTTGAATTCACGAACTATTTCTGCAGTCAACATTACTACGCCTTGTGACATTCAATCGCAAATTGGAAATAACAGAAATAGCATGGCGGTTGCATACGTTGAGGCGATTAATGCTTGCGGCAAAAGTAGTTCGTCAATACGACCACGAGCGAGCTTACGATACTACTTGTCGCGCCGTAGGGTCAGCGGCCCTTGTGGCGTCAGAGAGATCGGATGAGGGATGCGGTTTTTTTTTTTGCGAAAAGTTGTCGCAAAATGGACAATGTACTCATCGACGGTGGAAGATTCTTCTGGTCTTATTTACCGAATAATGACGATGTTATAATACTCGTTTTTCTGTTACAGCTGAATGACATTCCATCAGAGTCCGAATATCTGCATCCAGTAAGGATCCGATTGCAACGAACGATTGTATGGTGGATCCTGCAGTCTTTGTCGAATCAGTTATATTAGCTAGTATATTATTGTTATACGAATGTAATTTATTTTATGTTAAATTGTACGCCGGCAAACAAATAAAGAGACTTGATCAATTGCAATACGTAGTACATTAATGTTCATCGATGGTGTCCCCGTGGCTCACTATTTTTTCCTAGCCTTTTTTTAAATCAAATTTCCAGATATAGCAATGATCAATTGCTTCGTTACTTTCCACTAGACCCTCCATGTGATTCTTGTTTTCAGAATATAATAAATGGTATGTGAAACAGCGTACGACATACAGAGAAAGTACAAAATCAGAATGAAATATAAATAAATTTTCAGCTTTTTAGGCAAAACTCAAATTCATGATTTACAATTCCATTGATTCAGCCCCGAAATTTGAAATTTAGAGATTTAGTAGTAGTCGGATTTTTTTACTCAATATTTTCGAAACTCTAAATTCGTATAGCGACGTGGTATTAACGTCACTGTATGTCTGCTTGTTTGTACGCTGTTGCTATTTCCCGCCAAAAAATTTAGCACACCTCTTCAGGTAAGATGTTATCCTGATAACAGGCAGATTTTTCGGTTTAGAAAGATTTTGAGTCGAAAAATGCCCCTGGTATCAAGAGAACATCTAACCCGAGAAGGGGAAAGGAGTAGTGTGTAGATGTAGGCATGCATACGTTGCTTCATGCACGTCTTATATTTAGTTTACACTAGCGATTTTCAGAGTTATAGAAATTTTAAGTCGAAAATTGCTCCTGGTATCAGGAGAACATCTGAGCCGAGGAGGTGTGCTGAAATTTTTGGAGGGGGAAAGAATCATAGCGTATTGATATAGGCATGCATACGCTGCTTCGGAGTGATTTTTCTGGCAGTTGATACCTTTTTTTGGAGTGGTTTTTCTGGCAGTTGATACCTTTTTTCGGAGTGACTTTTCTGGCAGTTGATACCTTTTTTTTAAGGAGTCAATTTTCTGGCAGTTGATACCTCATGGTGTCAAAAAAGACTCCTTGAAAAAGGTATCAACTGCCAGAAAAATCACTCCGAAAAAAGGTATCAACTGCCAGAAAAATCACTCCGAAAAAAGGTATCAACTGCCAGAAAAATCACTCCGAAAAAAAGGTATCAACTGCCAGAAAAACCCCTCCGAAGCAGTGTATGCATGCCTATATCTCTATACTATTCCTCTGTCCCGCCAAAAATTTCAGCACACCTCCTCGAGTCAGATGTTCTCCTGATACCAGGAGCAATTTTCGACTTAAAATTTCTATAACTCGAAAAATCGAACAATTTTAAATCGAAAATTGCTCCTGGTATCAGGAGAACATCTGACCCAAGGAGGTGTGCTGAAATTTTTGGAGGGGGAAAGAATCATAGTGTATTGATATAGGCATGCATACGTGTCCTCATGCACGTCTCTATGTATACTTAAGTTAGTAGCGATTTTCAGAGTTTCAGAGATTTCAACCCAAAAATTGCCCCTGGTATCAGGAGAACATCTGACCCGAGGAGGTGTGCTGAAATTTTTGGAGGGGGAAAGAATCATAGTGTATTGATATAGGCATGCATACGTGTCCTCATGCACGTCTCTATGTATAATTAAGTTAGTAGCGATTTTCAGAGTTTCAGAGATTTTAACTCAAAAATTGCTCCTGGTATCAGGAGAACATCCGAGCCGAGAAAGTGTTCTCAAATTTTCGGCAGAAAAAAGTAACAGTGTATAAACATGCATTCGGGGCTAGCTACTACTTGTTCGATAATACAGAAATACAGAAAGGGGAAAGAGGAAAGTGAAAAAGAACGAAACAATTGACTATTGTTATATCTGGAAATTTATTGATGCAGGATACAATATTACTGATTGTCAAACTTGTATGAAATCCATAATTGTTTCTGAAAAATAAATATGTTACACAATGCCATTGATCGAGCAGTGAACCCAGTGCGACACTGATAATTTCGCGGCACGTGTTTAGCGGCAGCCTGACGGTCCGAGACCAGCATTCCCGAGGCGTCTATGAGATAACACATGGTATCCCGCACGGAAATAAAATATATGCAACATATATTTCGGCCAAAAACAATGTATGTTTGATATTGTCGACATCTATGTCGACATATATGTGACATATATGCCGCAACATTTATGTTGATATATATTCGAGATATATATCAAATATATAAATATTAAATTTTCGGCCAAAAACGAATATGTTACATATATGTCGCATATATTTTTCGCATATATTTTATTTCCGTGTGGGATATATACCTATAACCTTCGGCATTAAAAATATTGCCGATACCTCATGGTTATAGTCACGCGATATGCATGACTCAGCACTCGTTGAACCAGCAACTTCTAATTGGAGATCGTGCAATGCGAAATCTTTCCAGTTTTCCAAGATTTTTTGCCGAAGCTTGCAGGTTTTTTCATAGCATCTATGCAGCGTTAATTATAGGTGGAATTTTTAATAGCAATGATGAGAAGCTAGTCATCTTATAAGCAGACAATTGAGTAACAGACATGATTTTCGTGGTTGAATGTTTTATTTCTTGAAGAAGATAATGGAAAAAAAAGAATAAAATTACATTCTTATAAATACGATTTCAATTATACATACTATGGGATTTCCAGCACATTAGAATACGATAATTGACTAAAATCACCATTATGGCGTACAAGCGAATTGAAGGAATTACCCTATGTCCTAAGTGGTTGTCACTATACCACCGCAGTGATAATCAAAATTGATGATAATTACCGCGAATCGCCTCACAAAGAAATGAACAATTCGCAGGATCATATTGTTGATGGATTACTCTCGAGAAAAACAACGTGATTGTGTTCTCAGCACATCGTATGAGTTCTAATTCTATGACGTATTTTACAGGCATAGGATCGGCGTTATGTTTTACAGCTGAACATATTTACAATATTTACAAGTAAACACCGTTTACGTAGTAATTTGCGTGATCAATATTGACTTGGACTTAGAATTTCGAAGGGATTATTTTCCCGGGAAAACTGGATATCTTGGATAGTTCTTCAACTCTTCCTCGCGATATTTAAAAACTGGCTTAACTATGAACCCTTTTTCTTCGCTATGCAAATCTTTAGCCCCATCGTCTTTCGCACTGCGCGAGAACCTCTTCACGGTCTCATCTGATTCCTCCAGCGCCTTTCGAAGCTGCACGTTTTTCTCAGACTCGAACTTATCGTTAGAGTCGTCGGTTGATCTTGGTACCCTGACGAATCGCACGAAATAGAAGGTGGGAATACCATCTTCGGATCGGCCAACATTCAACGATTCACCAATTGGTCCAGTTAGTTCTGCGCTTTCTAGATCTTTCACACTTCGTTCAGCGCGAGCTAAAATCAGGCTGGGATCTAATAGAATATCGTCTGACGAAAGATCCGGCGGAGGCTGGATGTCTGCTGCGAGATCATCTGCGTGGGAAGAGTTTTTCACCAACTTTTCTGTCGACGATACCGTTTTAGCCGTATCGTCAGGCTCCAGAGTCACCTGCAAGGACTCAGTCGAAGACGTGTTGTCAGTTGCACTTTCGGTGGTTGTGATTTCCAAGGCTGTCGGTTTTCCTTCCGAAAATTGTACAATGCCAATAAACAGGAGCACAAGCAGCTTCGTTTTCATCATATTTTTTAAGTACTATGAACAATGAGGTTTCAGAAACGTTCTCCGTCTTCTTCAAATCGATAATTTACCGCGATTGAACTTGCTGCTGTAAGATAACGCGTTTCGTTACTGCGACCGTGTGGTCCATGGATCTCTTTTATACGGTGGTTAACTCATAACTAGCAAACAGAGACTACCTGCTAAATATTCACAAGCATCCATAAGCCTCGAACTAATTGGTCGCTAAGTGATAAATCCGCAACGCACTGAGCATGTGCGATTTTTTTTTTTTTTTTTTACAAACGAAATGCGAATTATTTTTATCGGATGATGGTTGAAGAGAACGTTCTCAATCGTGATGTCAGATCTTTCCCCCCTACTTTACCTAATTCATTCACAAACCTCTATATCGAAGTTCTGTAAAGCTGAGAGTAGATCTCGAATATACCATGAAGCTCTTCCATATATTGGACTATAAGAATTTACATCAAAATTTCCTTGGAGCATTCGATTAAACGAAATACAAAACGCACTGAAGATTTTAAGAGTTTGAAATGCATTGATGATGGGGATATTTTTATCTCCCAAATATATTCAATCCTCACGTAATAGAAGTATTAATTCCAATTACATCATAGCTATATAATACAAATATTGATAGTATAGTTGATGTATACTGTTGATGTATACTGTGATATGTTGTATACTCGATGATAGCATCGATCGAAATTCGTGATCATGTTAATAGAATTAATTAAAACTATTCGGACTATTTCTGCACCAAGTTTTTACCATTTTTTATCATCTCCCCGTATTGGTGGTATAAATAAGGTATTTATTTCTGACGACGCTAGAACATCTTGTAATCCTTCAATTTTCAAGATTCGTCAATTTTGATCTCATCATACCTTCATCAGATGCCGTTTCAAATGTTCTCGTAGTCTTGAAAAAAATTCAATTTGGAGTTCTTGTTGATGGTTGTATGAAGTTCTGCCATTCACTATACCTATACTTTACTGAACTATGTTTCATACACAATCGTTCTGTGAGATGCGTTATGATCGAGATAGTAGCGGTGAATGTATCTACCAGTCCCATTATGGTCAATTTAGAAATGGAATTTCCCGAAATTCAGACAACACAGTCGTTAGAATATCACATCTCATTTTGTTAATTGTAGTCCATAAGAATTTGCCTGATCCGTTCAGAGAATTTCACCACAAATCACCATTTACCGTTTAAGCTGATAAGAATGGAGAGCATAATTTTCTGAACGTTCAAACTATTAATAGAAATGAAAAGACCATTATACCGTGATCTAACCGATATGTGATCATTCAGCTCATCCAGAAAACAGACCCACAAACATAAAAACATACTCATACTAATGATGTTCTGACAATCAATAGATACTTCAGGAATTTTTGGGATACACTCAAATACATTATAAGGGCCAGTGCAATAAATTCCTTCACAATAATTAAACATAATATATGAAAGATAATTTGCTAATACACCCTAGCTAGTAGGTATAAAAACGCGGGAGAAACTTCACCAGGCATCAGTCTTCTGACCTAGAGTCTCCAAAACTATCGAAATGGCGAAATTCATAGTGAGTAATAGTTTTTTTTTTTTTTCGACATCTTTCAAACCTGTTACAATTCATAATTCATCATCTCGTCCATTCGCGAGGTATCTATCAAGTCAGTTCGTGGAATCCACGATCTACTCCAATATTTCAATCAACTGCACGAAGCCACCACTCTGCATCATGCAGTTATATTGATCGCTTCGATACTTTAGAAAATGATTTTCTGATCACTGGCGAACATTATTTGAATAAATCCTCCCGAATTCCCACTAAGAAATATATCACTCAGATAGTCAGATCTACCTGTAACTTGTGTACACCATCGAACACTGCGGCGATATAATGATCCCTAGTAACCAAATCTTGTAAGAACTTAGACAATCCTCTTTCGCACGCATCTTTCGGCAGATTTGCAGCAGACTTGTGAATGAATCTTGCAAGAAACTTGGACAATCCTCTTTTGCAAGCATCTTTCGGCAGATTTGCAGCAAACTTTTGTATGATCATTTCAAAAGACTTGAAATAATCAACATCTTGCGCAAGTTCATAGCATGCATGCGGAAACAGACTACTAGTGGCTCATATGTAAGCATCTTGCAAGAATCTTCCGAAAACCTTGCAGCAGATGGTTACTAGGGATGTCTGAAAATCTTTCGAGTCATTTTAATCAATCATCACTCAAGTCAGCGTCAGCGATGTCGAATATCGAGACACAGAGACGAACATTATTTAGGATAAGTCAAGTTTTGCACTGGTCAAGGCTTACAGGTATCATCATTCTTAGGTACCTATTTTCGGATGAAGAATACAGTGTCTGTGAAAACTCTTCCTTTTACAGATTACATTGATGACTATCGTCGCCTTTACTCAGGCTAATCCACTACCAATGCCGGTACTTGGCTTACTTGGGGAAGCAGTAGGAGCTGCAGGAGGAGCTATGGCAGGAGGTTTAAAGGGCGCGATGGAAGCAGGTGCTGGTGCTGGTGCTGGTGCTGGTGCTGGTATTGGTGCTGGTGCAGGTCTAGGACTAGGTGCTAATGTAGGAGTTGGACTTCAAGGCCGGGCTGATGCATCCATTGCAGCACAAGGAAAAGGATACGCTCAAGGACAGGGATATGCTCAAGGACAGGGGTATGCTCAAGGACAGGGGTATGCTCAAGGGCAGGGGTATGTTCAAGGACAGGGATACCCTCAAGGACCGGGATACCCTCAGGGACCGGGATACCCTCAAGGACAGGGGTATGTTCAAGGACCGGGATACCCTCAAGGACAGGGATACCCTCAAGGACAGGGATACCCTCAAGGACCGGGATACCCTCAAGGACCAGGATACCCTCACAGACACGGATACCCTCAAGGACACGGATACGGCCGTTAAAGCACAACAATGTCGAGCAGAAAATTCTTACAACTGATTGACTCGACACTACAGCTCCCTGTATCTTGATACCGAACCCAATCATCCGACAAAGCAATTAAAAATCTGCGATCAGTTGTAACCACTGCATTTCATAATACTTGAAAATACAAACCTGCAAGCAGCAGTTCATTTCTTTTCGATATTTTTCCGTCCAATTAAACGCAAAAAACCTTACAGTAGCTCATTGTCGTTGAATTCAATCCTTCGACTGATCCTGCACGTGTGTGTGATCTACGTCATGCTAATCCCCCGCAGTGAGGCGATTCACTCGCAAACTTTACCCGATCATTCATGGTTCCCTCTGGATTCACATTAAATGTCCTGCCGATTGAGTAATTGTAAGCGGTTGGTATACTGTATGGGTTGAACTTGAAACCAGAAAACCGAATATTGGTGATAAGCATCATGATCATGGATGCACTTTTAATTCATGAAAGGTATTACAGTTTCAAAATACAGGTTCAATCATACATACTACATCACTACAGATATTTTGAGCAAGTTAGAATGTGACAATCGATTAAAATTACCATTATTATTTACAAGCAAAATGAAGACATTATCTTAGGTTCTAAGTGGCTATGCTATATACCATCACAGTGATAATTTAAATCGGTAATCATTATCGTTGAAAGCCTTATCAGGAAAAAAAATGTTTTCACATGCATATTTCTACTGTTGATGGGTTCCTCTCGAGGAAAACAACTGGTCGTGTTCTCCTGATGATATTCTAGTTTCTATTTCTAAGACGTATTCTACAGGATCAGCCTTATGTTGTATAGTCGAATATATTTACAATATTTACAAGAAGATACCGTCCTACGGATTGATCAATATCGATTCGGGATCATCATGGAGTTGAAAATTTTTGGCAATTATTTACCCGGAAAAACTGGATATCTTGAATAGTAGCTATAAGTATCTCTGTTTCTGTAGCCTCTGCGATTAGATCTCTTCAACTGTTCTCGTCGGTATTTAAAAAGAGGTCTAATTATGAACCCATCTTCTGCGCCATGCAAGTCTTTGGCCTCATCGTCTATTGCGCTACGCGAGAACCTCCTCAAAGTTTTGTCCGGTTCCTCGGGCATCCGGACGAGCTCGTTTTTCTCAGGCTCAAGTTTCTGATGAACAGCCGATCTTGGCACCCTGACTAATCGCGCGAAATAAAAGGTGGGAACACCATCTTCGAATCGATCAGCGTCCAACGAATTTCCAATCGGTCCAGATAGTTGCACGGTTCCTAAACCTCCGACGCTTCTCTCAGCTCGAGCTAAAATCACGCTGGGATCTAATAGAATATCATCCGACAAGAGATCCACCGGAAGTTGAATTTTCGTCGGGGAATCATCGGCTGCTGATGAATTTTTCACCGCCTTTTCAGTCGCCGATACGGTTTCAGCTGTATCTTCAGGTTCTGAAGTAACCAGGGACTCGGTTACAGGCGAAGATTCATCATCAGCTGTACTTCCGGGGATTGTAGTTTCCATGGCTGTGATCGGTTCTTCTTCCGAAAATTGTATAATGCCAATGAACATCAGGAGCACGAACAGCTTAATCTTCGTCATATTTTTTTAAAACTAATATGAATAATCAGGCTGCAAAAAGGCTCTCCTTCTTCTTCGTTTTGAATCAGTTAATTCACGGCGATATAACTTGTTGCCGTAAGATAACTTGTTTTGTTACTGCGGCCGTATGTGGTTCGTGGATCTCTTTTATACGATCGCCAACTCGCATGACCAGCAAACAGAGACCACCTGCTAAATATCCACGACCATCGACAAACTTTGAACTAATAGATCGCTAAGTGACAAATCCCGTCGCAATAAACATGGATGATTTTTTCATTTTGTTTTTATCGAACGTTCTATCAATCCCGTATAAACTTAAGTTCAGTTTTTAGTGCACATTGAAATCGCCAATAGTCAGTTTTCGCAAATGCATGAATCATCGATTATTGAAATAATAAGCTCATTTATTTTTTTCTATCCTATTTCCTCCTATGAACAAATTCATCTTCGAGTGAAAATCACCCGCGATGTAAACAGTTCCCGGAAATGATTTCATGATGAATGACTGTTCGTGAATTTGTATTTAGCACCTAGTAGATTCTGGCCAAAAAATTTTCCACATTCGCAAAAACATGTGAATAAAACGACTTTCCGCTTAATTAGCGTTGTTCATATTCAAACGGAGGGCAGAAGGTGCGATAGTGATAACGAGATGTATAAACTACGACGCCTTGACTCACTCCCACAAACATACGACTCCACTTTGTGAAATTCCAGTATAGACTAAGTATTTCAATCGCGATGCTCCAAATGTCGAAGACGTTCCTCGCTCACTTGGCATCGCCAGGATGTGCGAAGAGGAGGTTCGGCAAATCTTCTCCTCCTTTCACGGTATCTTAGAAGCAGCCGGATAGGATCTGTTATAAAATACCGCGGTCTAACTCTCGAAAAAAGAAACGAAAAAAAAAGAAAAAAGACAATTTCTATTTTCTAATCGAGTGTTAGAACTGCATAATATGAAATTGAATAAAAAATCTGCAACGAAGAGATCGCTGTTTGAATCGGTGCAGGGTATGTTTTTTCACCTCCGTGATTTTTCGTCTCGTGATGTTCGATCTTGTTTTTCATTTTTGATTCTTAATATCCTCATACCGTGGTCAAACTTCCTATTTATTTATTCAATTATTTAACGCGGGTACAGTGCGTGACCCTGACACTGAAACTAACGATAAGTAATAATTATTGTTAGGCTGTGCAGTTGAGGCTGCAAGTTCTAAGAGTATATGGTTGGTTATTGGAATAATAATCATACAGGCGAATATAAGTACCGCAAGGGTAATACACATTTCATTTAGCACTTGTTCGATAATTTTTTCGTCACTTCGTATAAAACCAGAACGACCCGTTATCGGTTTGCCAGAGTCCAGCATCTTCTACACGAGCTAACAGCAGATATTATACAAATATACCTATACGTACCATTGTTTTCAAATATTATAATTCGGCCGCGATATGGTGAGTAAAACTTCGGTACCTACATCGATAATAATAATTAAACTGGAATATCAACGGGGCTTATATTATAATTATCAGTAAAGTCGTTTTAATCGCATCACATGAACCTGTTAAATTGCTTATTTTTGACAACCGAATTACTTCTGTGAAATTAGTATCAATTATGCTGTAAAGACGAAGGTAAAAAAGATTCGTATCAATTGCCGCCCAATTACTTGCGGCAAATATACCGTGAAGTTTCGTGGAAAGAGCTGGTTCCAAGCGCGCAGGCGCTGATTCATTCAAATATTGCGAGGGCCGCCAATTTCGGATTTGCCACGAATGTCCCTCGAGTCAGTCTGCTATTTGTTTTCGATTGTTGCCAAATTTTAGAAATTAGAAACATTAGAAATTTCGTGACCTGCGGAATTCATTGAAATAGGAAACGATCATTGTATAGACAGCGACAGCGAAAGAATGAAAACCGAACGAAGATTTGAAATTTCAAAAAACATAAATTCCGGAATAGAAAAATGAATCTTTTTCAATTTCTATTCAAGCTATTCGGTTTCTTAATTTGATATTTCATTTCTGCATTGCATCTTAAAAGCTTGAAAATTTGGAATAAGCAGTCTACTATATACGTACGTATATGCATCGCTCATTAATTTCTCTATAAGTATTCGAAATCAGAGGTAAGAATTTTCGCGGAGAAAGTGAAACGGCATATAAAGTTATACCTACCTGTATATATTTCCACAAATGTCTATGACCCGGCTTTTGCAATTCTAACTAAATCCCTTACCAATTAGTCGAATGAAAAAGAAAATTTCCCTCGATGTTGCCTCATCTTGTTGCTATAAACGAAATAAAATTCACATACCTATGTGTCCATTTTCATTCAATCAACACTGAATCGAAATTCTGTCCAATTTTTCAGGCCAATTCTATTCATCTGGTCGTCTGCGTGTTACTGTCCATTGTATTATCCTTCGGTATTGTTAACGGGCATCCTTTGAGCCCAGAAGATGTCGAAAGCCTGCTGCCATCGACTCCAAAAACGAAGAATGAAACGGTAGCAGCAATTGTAGAAGACACAGTTGTTCAAGAGGCTGTTCAATCAGTTGTCGGTGATGGAACACTTTCTGGTCTTGTTGTGAAAAAGAACACCGTTATTTTACCAGCTGACCAACCAGACGTGGTAATTGACGAGACTACCTTCAACTTGACCCGAGATTTATCGTACAGAGAAAAAAATTCATAATTGATTAAAATTGTTTATAATTTACGGGGGAGCTTTTAAATTCGTAAGATCCAATGCGATATTGACCTCAATTAATCACACACCTACTTCTTTAGATACTGTCTCAGAATGAACAAATACTGACAGCCCCGTTATCTCACCTCGAAGACATAAGAAAGAACATCACGGAAACAGCAGCGGCTGTATCTGAAAAGGACAACTCGGAAGTAACCGAAGTGGAAGAGATTTCATTGGCAGAAGTTGTTCCTTCAGATGATAAAATCGTTCCAGATCCAGCTGACCCCGAGGTGCCGGAAGTCCTGATTACAGAAAAGGTAAGTCGTCTGCACTTTGTGACGAAAAGACTGCACACACGCGCCTCTACTCCTACATGTAGCTGAATAGCTCCGATTAATGATGATCGTGAAAAATTTCAGGCTCCTAAAAGATCTGCGGAAATTTTAATCGCGGATTCTTTGGTCCTCGATAAAGAAGAATCATCGACATTAGCTGGAGACAAGTTGGTCCTGCCCGGTATTTCACAGAGCGAGATAATACTTCCGGAAGGAATAATTCCGAACAACATCAGTCTGCCTCCCGTGATTGATCATCAGATTTCTAAACCAGTTACGGCGGTTTTGGACCAGAAAAATGGAACTTCATTTCACGGATCGGTGATCGCTCTGTTACCAGCCTCTGCCGAATCGTCAATCCAAAGAATAAATTCGGGTGAAAATTTGGATAAGGAAATCGCTGAGTACGGAGCGAGAATTCCAGTGGCGGTAATAACGTCGGAAGAACTTAATCAACCATCAGTTAAAATCGAGGTAAAAAATTAAGGAATTAAAGCGGAAGCCGAGTGAAAGTTATCATTTCATTTGATTATTTGATTACAATTATATTGAAAATGAGGGAAACGAAGAAGAAGAAAAACGATATAAAAATTATCCATTCAAATGTTTGAATACACGTAGTTATATGCAAGAATACATACGTAGAAATTTATTATGGTACTGGTACCCATATATTGGTGTCGGCAATTAGATAATTGAACGAAAATGATGTTTCGTCAAAATTATTAGGGGAAATATGAGTATAAAAAATAAAAAAACTTTTTTTCATTGCAAATCAATTTGTTTTATCATTTATCATCTATGCCCGCCTTTCCTGCGCGAACGATTTTTTACCAAAACTTCGGTTAAAGCTACGAAGATGTTTTACAAAATTGAACGAGATATTGAATTCGTTATTTTTAAGGTAAAAATAATTGATCAGAAAATATTTTTCTCACGATTTTCTTTTACTCGTTTTTTTTTTCTTTTTTTTTCTATACTTCTGTTTGCAGGCAAGGAGCGTAACGGAGAAAAAACCGGCGAAAAACGTCGTTGCAATCTTCACCGTTAGCGAAAACGAAGATCTCTATTACCAAAGCGATGAAAATGACATGGTGGCTGCCGAAGACATAATTTTTCGACCACTTTTTCGCTATCGTCAACAACAGAACGATCGTTTGAGAATCTTGGAGAACAGAGCATACCAGAGAACTAACTATAACCGATACAGACCATATTCTGGTCCTTCTTCTTATTATTCTGACGATTATAATTCTGCGAAGAATTCGTACAAAAAACCTCCGAGACCAAGATACTATAATGATTATTATTGATCAACGATATGTGGTCATTGATCAATAAATAAAATCAGAGATTTGTTAAGACTTATTTTCATTCGAAGACTGCAGCGGAATCAGACTTACTTACGCACTTTTATTATAATTATTGTGTTCACTGTATACGAACTCCGAATTGACTGACTAAATAGACTTTGAAATTTGAATCTACTATATCAAAATTCTGTATAAAAGAAAAAAATGATGAATTATGTACGTGGATGTAAAATATTATAGACTATAGACTATATAGCTATTACTTATCATATAATTATACTTATAGATGCAGAGAATATTGTATTGTTGATTATAATTAGTATTATAGCATATAGCATGAATATACGAGGCAAATCATCCTGCCTGAATCATCATCACCTCTAATTTCCTCTTATAATCCGACAAACATAAGCCTCCTTCCGTCATTAAATACATCATGCAAAACTCTTGGAATTTCCTTTAATTGCAGACTCGCTTTCTTTTTTTCTTTCTTTTTTTTCTTTTTTTTTTTCTTTTTTTATACGAGATATAGGTACACGCATGAATAGTTTATTCAATTTATTCATTTCAATTAGGATAGAGAAGTCGTTTCTTTGAAAACTATTCCCTGCCATACAAGATAGTTCTGATTTTTGGTGTAATTTAAATTTCAAATTCATAGTATGGGTATAATTCTACCGATAGAAACCGATTTATTTAGCCCAAAAGTTCAGAGTAAGCAATTCGTTTGGTAATAGGTGCTAGTTGGTTTGAGGAGGGGCAAAACCGCATATAAATTTTGACCTAAAACCTACTTCTTATTTTCCGAAATGGCTCTCACATCAATTTCGAATTGCGGAGGTTTTATTTTTCGGCTAATTGGATTTATTCGGGGAATTTCATATATTATATGTGGCTGAAAGAAGACAAACAAATTAATAAAATGATTGACTATCGATCGTGATTCTAAGAAATCGATTGGCAAATTTTATTTCCCATATGTCGTAATTTGATAAACTGGGTATATGATCTTCGGAGAAAAACAAATAAAGCAATCCTGAACCAGCTCAGCTAATTAACATAATTCGTTCAAACACGTCGCAAAGTTTTTATGACGACTGATTAACAATGAGGAAGAATTTAGACACGTGTTTAGAAACGGGTCAGGTACTGACGTTATGTTATTCTGCGTAAGCTTTGCCTAGCCCCCCAGATTGTTAGAACTGAATAATTATTGTAATGAGATAATTCTAGAGCGTGAGACAAAACAGGGACCAAAAAAAAAACTCGAATGATTTTATTTATTCTGGAAAATCCGATAATCCTATGTCATTTTTACATTATACCGTGGCTGTTGTTAGAAATGCTGAGCTAATTATCCGAACAAATTATTTCCCTGAAAATTTATACGCTGCGGAAATAATTATCGAATTGTTGGGTTTAGTTTCAGCTGAAATTCCTCATATTGGAAACTACGAAGGTACGTAATATGTAATTGTTCATATTTCAATACCGAATTCCATAAGCAATGCGAATTATTGTATATACGTAGAATACATTCTACGAGCTAATTACTGCAGACGCCTATCGCTATAAGAGCGCTACGTACTTTGGTTAGTGATAAAGCACGCAAAGGAAGCTGAAATGTGGCCAGGAAATCCTTTGTGTTATTTTATTTATTTATTTATTTATTTATTTATTTTTCCCTCAAGGAGTGTAATTTTCAGTGTGTGGTTGACTTCTATTCCTCTTGCAGGGATTCAAAGAAATAATTTTTTCATTTTATATCTTTGCCAAATATTAGCGTCATAGTGATAATTTCAATATGAGCTTATCGTGAGCTGTCGCAGTGTCGTAGGTATATACCTATGCGATTAGTCATTCATTGCTGACGGCAGATACGATACCTGCATATGCATACCTGCAGCGAAATACAATAATCCGAGAATAGGTAATTAGCACCTGGTATGAGATCGCACGATATACGTACCTACGGTTTTTAAAGGAATAGAAATTAGTACGGATATAAAATATATTCCGGTTATCAAGAAATTGCCAAATGTTGTACTACGCATCCGTATACCCACACAAGAAGTGCAAATAGGTATTTCGATATTTCCGAACCATTACTTGCCATTTCGTCACCATAATTAATACCGATTGACGTGACGACGAATATGCATGCTTTCTCCAGATTATCTATTGTAGGTATAGTACAGTATAATGTGTGTATGTAACATGCATACTAATGAAAGTATGCAAACTCGAGTTAATAGAATTTAGCTGCAGACAGAGCGTCGCCGCAGGATCCTTTCTTCGCTTGAAGAGATCTTCATGAATCACGGTATATGCATGTATGTATATAATATATATATATATATTCATACATCAGATGAGATCATACTGAGAGAAAATTTCCGTTGAATGAACTCAATTTGTATGACGAGTGAAAAAATCTCCAAGATTGATGATATGTGGGAGAAAAACTTTAATTAAGTTAGTCTAAAATCGGTAGGATTTGATTGATTCCTTTTTCTTTTCTATGTGACTAGGAGAGACCAGGCTTTGTGGTCGTCCTTGCAAAACATTATTTTCGAAAGGAGAATGTAATGAAAGTATGATTTTGTCAACGAGATAATATGAGCGTTTCGTTAATTCATTTCAATACTTGGGAGAGATTTCGTTTTTTAATTCCTACTCTTCTCTATCCCGCGGAATAATAAAACCGGAAGTTGGCGGTTTTTTAACAATTCCTCTTCCTCCGACATGAGCATAAAGTTAATCGCGGTTATACCAGGAACACGCGCAATCACCCGTTACAGTGAATCTGCAAACTGGTTTAAACGTGAGCGTGGCTCTAAAATAGGTGCGTCTTAAGATCGCCTTGAGAATATATATAAGCATTGTTCGCTGTGGCTTGAGTTCAGACGGTACAGAGCTCCTGTCCCAGTGGCAACAAACTAGGAAGTGATAAAAAAATAAATAAATTTTCAAATCAGTCCTTCGTTAGTTTCCTCGATTTAATATATCATCGATCATTCCGGAAGATTCGATCGCGAGGATGTCTACCATGGTAATTGTTCCTCCTCCAAAGATATACGACAAACATTTGCTTCGATAATATTTCCATCATTTTTCTTCCACAAAAATGGATTTTTTTCTCCAAATTTTTGAATCGTTTAATTTGCTTTAGGTTTCGGTGATCTTCGTCCTCTTCGGCGTCGTCCTCGGTGCTTCTTCGGCGAGGATTGATTCCCCGGTTAGAATGACCATGGATTTTCTTCGTGAAGCGAGAATTCACGAAGCGAAGATGCACGAGCCATCACTGCAAGCTCACGGTCCAGAAAAATCATCGGTGGATTTATCGTTCAGAGATAATCCAGCGACCAATCACCAGGTGAAATCGAACGTGAAAACACCCCAAAGGAGATTCGGGATTCCGCAAAACTCACAGGGCAGAGAACCGAGCATCCAAGCATACGGTCTACCGAAGAGAATTATTGAAGATAACGGGTCCATCGAGAGAGTGAATTTCGACCGTGTTTCAGGCTTGGATGGAAAAGTGGACAAGGTGGATCTCCGAGGAAGCGAACATGGCATACATGCATACGGATTACCGAAAGGAATCGAAGAGAATAACGGTTTCATCGAACGGTTCAGTAACGTCAACGATGAGAGTAAGGCTGATAAAATTCGAAGTACCAGATCTACTGATAATGGATACGGGAAAAATGATCTGATAGATCTCGAGGCACAGGAAGCAAAAGTTTTCAGACCGTTGTTCGTCTACAGGCAACAGGTGGCTGATAGATACAGAGTTAATCCTAGAAAAAATCCCATCTATGGAGCTTATCAGTACGGTGCTAACAGACAGCGAAATTCCATCCTGCAAGGAAATCAAAAATATTATTGATTTTATCGATAGAAAATTTTTCATACGGTGAAATAAGTCAGACGAATCTTTGGCGTATCTCTTTTTAGTGTTGAATAATTATTATCAGAAATCTGTGCCATGCGTTCGATAAGTTTACCACCAAGATATGTAAAGATATATCGTCTCCTCGTGTGATAAGTGTGTATATAAATGATAAGTAAACTTGAAACTCTCTGTTTTTTGTACCAAAAAGTATTACATGTAAGTAGAATTAATTCTAGATTGTTTATCACTGTGGATTAAATTAGAATGATAATTTTATTTACATAATATAGGCTCGTATAGGGGTAATTAGATCTACAAACAAAATTGCAATATGTTTAAAAAAAAATTTATATACCATAATATATACGGTGAATAAATTTCGTAAGCTAAATATCGATTACATCATTTCTTTGATTGTCATCATCCTTCTGTATCCGAAAATTGATGAGGCTAGTATTGTATAATTCATTAATAAATTCAAGCGGCTAGACGTTATTAAATTGATTTATTCAACACTTGGTACGTTTTGATTGATTCTAAAATAAATTAGGAACGAAGCACGCTGTGATTCATTGTCTTCTGTTTATATAGCTTACGTCAGTGAGAAAATTTCAAAAAAAAAAATTAAATGATCCCCTAAAATACTTAAATCTTCCAGTTTTTATCGCGAATATATGTCGCTAAAAGATTACCGCAATTCTAGTTTAACAGATTTTATATAGATACACGTATAAATCTATCAGATTTCATAATCATGGGGATAATCGTATAGGGATTGGAAGAAGTTGAATAATTATTGGGACCGGATGATCCTCAAAGAGGACGTTTTCGCTCGAGATGCCAGATTTTACTCCGAACTATATGGCTCACAGCGAAATAATTGGGGACAGCAGTTCGTCGGAATATAATTTGAGTTTTCCCCAGGCAAGGTATAAGGAATTATATTATGTGTCATTTGAATAAGCCGGGTCCATGATATAATATTCGTATCAAATTATTGAATGATTGAATGATGATTGCACAAGAAATTTATACGAGCCACGAAACACGTGTTAGATATTACGCGAATACGATTAAAAATAAGTTGACAAAAAAAAAGTAGATAAGAACGAATAACGAACGGATTAAAAACGCGCATTTAAGGCCACATAATCTCGAGTTTATGTGAAACCTCGAGCTTATCCGTCCAATGCATGTTACGATATATGTAATTAGTTCACTCACCTCTGTGTGTAGCTTCCGCGATCAAGCTGAGGAATAATCTCGACCGTATAATAGTATACAACATTCATTCATACAGCGATTAATAAAAATACAAAAAAAAAAATGCATTGGTGATGAATATTTTTTTAATCATCATGCGGAAAAAGTAAAATATTGATATTGGTCATTCAGCGATTAAATTAATCCAATGTTGAAGTTATTTAGACTATTTCTCTACCAAATCTTGACTTTTTATTTATCTCAATACCTCAATCTTTGAGATTTCATCATACCTATAAATACCACCTCAAAAGTTCTCGAAATATCAAAAAAAGAAGAAAAAAAAAAACAAATTCCGAATCGTGGCCATCCTGGCATATCTGAATGACATTTTTACTCCTTTTTCAAAATTTCAGCTTGCCCGATGAAAACTCGTCGACGAATATCGTGTCGAAGACGATAATGCAAATCTTGGAGTTCTTGTTGATGATTACATTGCTGCCATTCACGGCATGTCAAAGGGCCTATGAAAACGATCATTTGATGGTAATGCTTCAGGTCATTATCGAGGTAAAAATGAACGAATTAATCACCACTCTCGTATTTGCTACGTAACTTTTAATTTTACCCAACAGTCTAAGAACGATTGATAATATTCTAGCATAGTTCTGCTTTGGCTATTTTCGGAGCAAATGATAAGAAAATTTCGTTAGATTATTCTCCATTGCATCATTCATTTGAATTTGAAACGCGTGATAGAGCTCTAAAATAATGATAGTATATAAAAAACGCCTTTCGCTATATCTTAGGTCAGCTTGGAGCTAATAATGTGGCTGATACTCGCCGGGGTATCAATTCTCACTTCGGCTGCTCTGATCTTCGATGATCTTTACTGCGGCAAGTCAGGCTCTGACGGTTACAGACGTTTGGTAAAAAATTACACCGATCAAACTACGAGGCGAGACGATCAATTCCAGCTTACCTCAATCGTGGAAGACAATTTATCTACTGAAAATGAGTGTGAGGTCTGACCCCTACAGACTCAGTCATTTATTAACTTCCATAATTATCTGAATTTCGCCAGGGCCCGAGGAGACGGTCATCCGATCATCAGCTGACATTAATCAAAAGTGGCTTTCTCCTCCTTTTCCTCAAAACGAGATCCAGCCATTTCAAAAGAAACCTTCGAAAGTGGCTTCGTACGCTCCCGAAGTAAAACTTTGATCAATTATTGTTCACAGATGTTATCAGCGATATGCTCAATTCATGATCTATGATCGATATCGTTTTTTCTTTTTTTTTCGATTATCTTTACAGAAAGACGACGAGCGCGTGAATTTTTCTTTCTATAAACCACGTCGATCCGGTTTGACCGTAGAATCTGATGGTAAACACAAGAAATAAGATTCTCGCCGACGAATTCACCGATCAATAAATGAAGTACTCTATACTGTATTGATTATGTATTGTGTTGTTCGAAGAAAGAAAAAAAGTCATGATTTGAATCAATAAAAGCAATGTGAATCTGTTCGTAATTCCTTCAGATCGAAATCTGCAATGAAAAAAGGGGGCTGGAGTAAATGCATATGCGAATTTGCAGGAACGCGAAAGATGTATAGAAGTCAGAGAAAGTTAGTGGAAAATTTTTCACCCGATTGGTGCATAATAGATATTCGGCACTGACGTATAAGTACTTTGCATGAGGTACGGCGAAGAACGCGAGTATAGCCCAAGGGTAGAAAACACGGGAAAGTGAAATAGCAGGGGTGTCTGATGGTATATATAAACGACAAAAGTGCATCTTTCCATCATTCAATAGTGATTGTTCACCAGTAACAGTTCAAGTTTGTTCAACATGCACACGTTCAGGGCATTCCTACTCGTGGTGAGTCGCGAATTTTTCATAATCTTGCGATCATCGAGTCAAGTGAATTAGCGATACTGCGCTCCAAGTATTGCTAAAACTGCTAAAACATATAACTTCATCATTCTTTTCGACCAGATTATATAAAGTTCTCATTTCTTATATTCATCATCTTGCATGATTATCAGCGATTATCACCTAATCGTCATTTTTCTCAGGTGGTGATCCTGGTGGGAACTTCGGAGGGTCTGTTCATCAAGAAAGCCCTCCTGAAGAAAGCAGTGGCAGTTAAGGCGGGATTTTTGGCCGACGTTAAGGCTGCTGCGTTGAAATTTAAGGCCGGAGCAGCGCTGAAGAAGGCTGCAGTTCTTGGTGGATTCAAAGCACTGGGTAAAGCCAAGCTGGGAATAATCGGTGGCATAAAAGCAGCCAAGCTGAAGGTTCTGGCCAGCATAGCAGCCGTGAAATTGGCAAAACTTACCGCAATAAAGGCAGCAAAACTTGCCTTTATCAAGACCTTACTGGCCGCCAAATTGGCCCCTTTCATAGCCAAGAAACTCGCCGCAAAAGCTGTCATAGGAGGAGCTGGGGCTCTTCTGAAGGGAAAAGATGGTGGAAAAGATGGTGAAAAAGAAAACCCCGGAAACTTTTTGCTCGACGGTCTCACCGGGCTATTGAACAGCGCCTCACCTTTGCCTTTGGGTGACGGAGCCGACAATCCCATAGGTTCAATTCTAGGCGATCTTTTCCTGGGGGCACTTGGCGGAGGTAAAAACGGAGGCCAAGACGGAGGCCAGAACGAAGGGCAGAAATTTGACATAGGAAACGTTATCAGCGGTATCAGCGGTCTTTCTGCCCTTCTACCTCAAGCTTCGGGGAAACCAGACATCAACATTCATAATTACGAGGTGCATTCGCCACCGGTTGTACCAGCTGTACATTCGTTTGAATATGGACCTCCTGTGGCCGTAACCAGCTACGGTGGTCCAGTGGATTCTTCAAGCTCTTCTTACGTCCATCCAGCCGCAAGTTATGGAGTGCCTGCACAATATTAGGATATTACCTGTTTCCCACGCGTTTTGTAAATAAAGTCTATTTAATATAAGATTTTTGGTGTCTCTTATTATTTTGGTTTTATCTTCATTATTCTTTTTTTCTCGTGACAATTATGCTATACTCTTTATCAAGATTGATTTCTATTCTTTCTTTTTATCATTGACTTTATACACGCGTGCGTTAAGAATTTAATATAATTGCTACATAAGAAAGCGTAAATCTACTATATACCTATCTATAATAAATAGAATTTATATGTATATGAAATATTGATTATTTCCATCTTCACTCGATTCTTATGTTTTCTTCAAATATTTACTCACTCCAGATTGCGTAATTAGATCTAATCATCACCGAAAATTTTCGAAGACCGTGGTCGACCTTGATGATACTCTCACTTTTTTAGGTCCACATGTAAATACTGATTATGGAATCCTCAGAGTGCGTCTCTAGCCTAATTAATCTATGCGGGAGAGCGGTCTTTTTTGTATATAAAAAGTTACGGTCCACTTGGATATGATCATCACATGTTAAGCACGTGGCTACACATCGATCGTAGGCTTATGTATCTAATTTACTGATAATTATAAAAAAGTATGTTTCGGCTGTAGATTTGGTTCAATATTGCGTATAGAATTAAGGTGGAGACAATTAATGATAACGAAAATGGTAATATCGATTTTCTTTATCATTTTCTTTACCAATCATTGTTGAGGGCAGCGACTCATTGATTGGTTTCATTCAAATTGAATTTATGTAATCACGTAATAGATAAGCCTGAAGTAAACACAATATGTTATGAGTTTTTTTTTTTTTTTTTAAATTTCCAAAAACTGGAACGCACTCTTAGATAGGTAATGCGTAAAGAGTCCAATGAACCGAAATTCTCTTTCATAATCGAATAAATAGATTGATTAATTCGTCGATACCGCAACAATTTGGTCTGCAAAAATTAACTGCAATCCTCTTATAATAATTTCTGTGGCTATGTATTCTTCGTATTGTGATAATTTTCATCAGAATTCAGAAAAAAATGGTTGCCTGAGATGTTTTGTAACGATATATCTTTCTCGTACTCGCTGAAGGTTGCTTTTTTTCCAAAACTGATTGTGGCGTTTTGTAGGAATTGCGCCGATCCCAGATGTCGTGATTCGAGGTTTGAAGATAATTTAGCGACACTTGACCCTAGCGATTTAGTATATAACCCGGAGAAGAGCTTCACCAGGCATCAGTCTTACGAACTCAATTCGTCCAGTCTCACAAAGCAGAGAAGCAAAATCTACAAAAGCAGCGCAATGGCAAAATTATTATTGGTGAGTAACAGTTTTCCTGATATCTTTCAAATAAAAGTTTCATTCATGATTGATCCATCGTCAGTTCATTGAATCCACGATCTTCTTATATTTGAATCAACGATACTTCTATATTTGAATCAACTGCACGAAGCTACCACTTTGCATCATATATAGTTAATCAGTTATCTCGATCGCTCCGATACTCTAGAAATTTATTTTCTCACTGGCAAACATTATAGTAAATCATTCCGAATTCCTATTCAGAAATATTTCATTCAAATCTGCATGTAACTTATGTGTGCATCATTGAACACCGCAGCGATGTGATGATGTCTGAACATTTTTTGAAAATCTTTCTATAGTCAATTCAATCAACCATCATTCGCTGTCAGCTATATGATGCATATTGAGACGCAGGGACGAACATCATTTAGAATAAGTCAAGTTTTGCAGTGGTCACGATGTACATGTATCATAAACTCACATATTTTTGAGTGAAGAATACCGTGTATGAGAAGACTCTTTATTTTACAGATTGCATTTGCATTGATGGCTATCGTCGCCCTTACTCTGGCCAGTCCACGACCAGAGCCGATACTTGGAAGCGGAGTTGCAGAAGCAGCAGGAGCCGCGACAGGAGCTTTAGGATTAGGAGCAGGACTAAGTCTTGGTGTAGGAGCTCAAGCCCAAGGAGCGGCTCAGGCAGCTGGAGCTGCACAGGGTGGACTATTAGGAGCTGGTGTTCCCGTTATCGGTTAAGACCGTTAAAACGCAACAATATCTACCGGAAAATTCTTACAACAGATTGCCTTGACACTACAGCTCCAGTATCTCGATACTGAACCGCACCATCCAACAGAGCAATCAAAATGGGCAATAATTTATAACCACTGCATTTTGTAATTTACAAATATATAATCTTGCATAACCAACAGTTCATTTCTTTCCTATATTCTTCTCTCCCATAAAACTCAAAGAATTTCTAACGCGGCGAGATAAGATACTCCACGTCTGTTCTATTCGAAAAAAAAGAAAAATATCTTCTATAGTGAAAAAATTGTGGATATCATTTTTAAGTCCGATCTGCAACTGCTCGTAGCTGGTTCCTCTCGAAAGCCGAAACATTTTTTCATCTATGAATTAAGAAGTATTAGCGTTCATCGAAGTTGATCAGCTTCTAATATTCCCTGTATACGCCGGTCTCTGATATGGAATACTTCGGCAACGAGCGGAAGCTGTACAAGAAACAGGAGCTGCACAAGAAGCGTTAGGAGCAGAGGCTGGTATAGGTGCTAGTCTAGAAGTAGAATTTCAAGGCAAAGTTGGCGCAGAAGATGAATCGAATTCTATATTGGATTGGCTTAGCACTGCAGTTCCACTCATGTCAGTATCTCGCACACTTAGCACACATGTCCGATAGATGTTCATAGGATATCCTATATGAACATCTATCGGAAAAGTGTGCTGTATGGGCGATAATGAACACCAAAGCAATGAAAACAGACAGTCAGTTATAACTGTTGCATTTGGTAATATAGGTACTTGCAAGTATAATTTTGCGAGGAACAAGTCATTGAGCAGATTCTTTTCGTTATACCAGTTTTCCTGATTGCATTCTGGTCTGGTTTGCTTTTACTTGCATTTTTTCCTACAAATTGATATCCCCTAGTGCTCACAATTAGACAGAGTTACAATCAAGGATTGATGATCGTAAATAATTTTTAACACTTGAGTGATCACTGGGCATTGATGGCGAATGAAAATATGTATGTTTTCGACGTGAATACGTATTCTTCTGATTTTTTGGATATCCCCTATTGTACTCTGCACGCTATCGTTTGGTGAAACGGGTTGATGGACACGATGGCGTTGAGATTTCCGATCGGTCCTAATAGAGACAATTGAGTAATGGAATTTTTAGAAAGTCAGATAATAAAGTTGTTCGATCATCATCTCTGATCTTGGTTATTGTAGACCGGAACGACTTGGCTGATTCGTTTGAAAAATTTTACCACAAATAATCAATAATCGTTGAAGCCGATACGGATGGAAAGAACCAATTTCCTAAATTTCCACACCATTAGTAACGATAGAATTATCATGCGTCCTAATCATAACGTAATTTGACCGATATTTGAATCTTGCAAAGGAAAGCAAAGCGTGCGGTAATGGCTGGTAGATGAATATATCAATTAGCTCATACGGTGGTAAACTCACAAAACGAAAAACATATATTTTGGTAATGATGTTCTGACAAGCTTCAGATACACTTGGAATTTTTGGTGATATGCAAACACAGTATAAGGGCCGATGCAGAAGATGCTCTGGCGTGCGTTGCTACCCTTGCTTGTCGCATAGCGAGCCACTGAGTAACCGTATATCCACGCATAGTCAACCTTGCAGACCTTTCGTGCGAATGTAACGAAGCGGAAGACGAATTAAAAATTGATTTGCAAGCTGCAGTATACTTCAAAGAATTAACGATTTAAGTTTATAATTTTATGGCATTTCCCAGGTAAATACCCTGCATATACATTTTCCAATATATATCCCAACGGATCTTGCATTATTTTCAAAATCCCTTGATATGAGAATGTAACTCCTAATCAAGGTGTAAACGGTATTATTACCAAATTTCTTAATCTGAATCTGTGGCGATTTTCATTTTTTGTGATTTATATTATATGAAACGGAAGCATGATCATATCGTGTTCAACCAACCAATACCAGCGTGCTATCATATAATAACGGATATGACTACAGATTATAAATTAAGTGCTCGACTAATGTCATCTGTGTTCGTTTCTTTCGAACGATTGGACAATATGATGTAACTGCCTTTAATCTTCTTTCACTTAATTTGGAAGCTGTTTATTTAAACGACATGCTTATCTCCCACTACGTGATATGAGTTTACAAATTATTTTTGTGATATTTGAGCCCGATTAAATAAGTATAACGTTCCGGAGAACACCGCGACAGATTTCAGTCGCAAGAGTTTAACCATCGGTCGAACTCGCAGCGTACTGAAACAGAATTAACAGCTCGAGCAAAAATGGGGAAGCTAACGGTGAGTAGTTTTAGTTATTCTTCGCTTAAGTGAATGTTTATTGTTGCTTCATCATCACATCGTATCATCACATATATTCAGTCGAGACATCACCGTTTTTTTTTTTTTTCAATTTTATCAAGAACTACGAGCCAGATTATATGATGGATTATTTAGAATATCCGAGAGCGAAATTTAAAGAAATAGGAACTCAAAAATAATACCTGTCGTTTTTGATTCGATACGATTTACCGGATTCGGATTTAAAATCACTTCTCTGGTACTGACGTTCAAAAAAGTTTCAACCCTCCGGTTTATTGTAAGATCGAAATAAACCGCAGTGAAAGTGATGCAGTTTCCTTAAAAATATTGTAGACAATTCTTTGATCACTTTTAAAACTGTTATTTGATGAGAATTTAAAATTAAAATTCTTTGAATTAAAGTCAGGAATCATATGAAAATGAGCAATTATATCTTCACGAATTTTGGCACATACTACTATACTGTGACGTACCAGTACACAAGTTCGCGGTGAGAACTGTGGGCTGTTGTGGCACTCAATCTTGCTCGTACTTAGAATTAATATTAGATGATATATTAATTAATAGAACAGCGACAAAATAACAAGGAACGAGATAGGTATAATCCTTAAATAAATGAAAATGAAGTACCTTGTGATTAGTTCTGATGAATGTTGTTTTTGCAGATTGTCATTGCGTTGTTAACGGTGATCAGCCTCATTCAGGCTATTCCTCGTGGATTTGGCAGTCATAACTCGGGCGATAGATACAGAAGTGATGAAAGTGATTGGGGCACAGGTGCCGCTGAACAGGGTCAGCGGGGTGATAATTATCACAAACAATATTCACAAAGTAACTACGACAGAAAAAGTCTAGGCCACTCGGGTAGACCAGGCCATCAAACCGGTCGTCCGGGAGGACGATACCATCAAAGCGGTTATTCGGGAGGAGAATACTATCAGAGCAGTCATTTGGGAGAACGATATCATCAAAGCGGTCATCCGGGAGGACGAAACTATCAAAGTGGTTCTTCAGGTGAATACCATCAAAGCGGTCCTAGGGGCGGATATCATCAGAGTGTTCGCCCGAATTCTCACGAAACTTCCAATCAGCCGAACGGTCACGGTCATCAACGTTTGGGGCCGTCAGAAACTGACTATGAGGGCCCCAGCAGAAGGCCGTTTCTACCCGAAAATAACAACGGTATATATGGTCCAAGTCAACCAAGAGGTGTAAATGATCAAACTGTTCACGTAACAAGATATGATAATGACGTATCAAACAAAAAGATAGGTCAGCTAAGAAGGCGAGGTTACAAGATTTGCATGACAGACTACGATGATTATGCAGGACCAGATGGAAGTCTAGCACAACCTGGAAGTAAATATCAGAAGCGCATACGCAAGATAGAATATTCTGATGAGGTAGGTTCTTATGGAAGTCCAGGACAACCAGAAAGAGGGAGGCGCGAGCGTATTCGCAAGATAGAGTATTATATTGTGGAGAAATCTGGTGTAAGTCTTGTGCAGCCAGAACATCAGAATGGCAAACTTATTCGCGAGATAGAGAATAATTACACCGGAGATTATACTGAAAGTACCGCACAACTAGGAGGCGAGCATCGCAGGCACGTTCGCGTGACAGAGTATGATGATACTGAGGATAGTCCAAACACAACGTCTGTTCAGGCGATAGATTATGATCTTCGACCCATTCGCGTTACGGAATACGATGAAGAGGAGAGCTTTGACCGGTCCACAGGAGAACCGACATATGCAGTTCATGGTAAAATTCGTGTAACAGAATATGATGATGAAGTAACTGAAGGAACGCCCTATCAGCCAGGATATTCAGGACGTGAACCCGTTCGCGTGACAGAATACGATGACGAAGTCACTGAAGGAAGGCCCTCTCAGCCAGGACATCCTGGACGTAAACCCGTTCGCGTAACAGAATACGATGATGGAGTCACCGAAGGAACAGCCTCTGAGCCAGGACATCCTGGACGTAAACCCGTTCGCGTAACAGAATATGATGATGGAGTCACTGAAGGAAGGCCCTCTGAGCCAGGATATTCAGGACGTGAACCCGTTCGCGTGACAGAATACGATGACGGAGTCACTGAAGGAACGCCCTCTCAGCCAGGATATCCTGGACGTAAACCCGATCGCGTGACAGAATACGATGACGGAGTCACTGAAGGAACACCCTCTGAGCCAGGACATCCTGGACGTAAACCCGTTCGCGTAACAGAATACGATGACGGAATCACTGAAGGAACGCCCTCTCAGCCAGCACGTCCGGGAGGTAAACCTCTTCGCGTAACAGAATACGATGACGGAGTCACTGAAGGAACACCCTCTCAGCCAGGATATCCTGGACGTAAACCCGTTCGCGTGACAGAATACGATGACGGAGTCACTGAAGGAACACCCTCTCAGCCAGGACATCCTGGACGTAAACCTGTTCGCGTGACAGAATATGATGATGGAGTCACTGAAGGAAGGCCCTCTGAGCCAGGATATTCAGGACGTGAACCCGTTCGCGTGACAGAATACGATGACGGAGTCACTGAAGGAACACCCTCTGAGCCAGGACATCCTGGACGTAAACCCGTTCGCGTAACAGAATACGATGACGGAGTCACTGAAGGAACACCCTCTGAGCCAGGACATCCTGGACGTAAACCCGTTCGCGTAACAGAATACGATGACGGAATCACTGAAGGAACGCCCTCTCAGCCAGCACGTCCGGGAGGTAAACCTCTTCGCGTAACAGAATACGATGACGGAGTCACCGAAGGAAGGCCCTCTCAGCCAGGACATCCTGGACGTAAACCCGTTCGCGTGACAGAATATGATGATGGAGTGACTGAAGGAACGCCCTCTCAGCCAGCACGTCCGGGAGGTAAACCTCTTCGTGTAACAGAATACGATGACGGAGTCACTGAAGGAACACCCTCTCCGCCAGGATATCCTGGACGTAAACCCGTTCGCGTGACAGAATACGATGACGGAGTCACTGAAGGAACACCCTCTCAGCCAGGACATCCTGGACGTAAACCTGTTCGCGTGACAGAATATGATGATGGAGTCACTGAAGGAAGGCCCTCTGAGCCAGGATATTCAGGACGTGAACCCGTTCGCGTGACAGAATACGATGACGGAGTCACTGAAGGAACGCCCTCTCAGCCAGGACATCCTGGACGTGAACCCGTTCGCGTGACAGAATACGATGACGGAGTCACCGAAGGAAGGCCCTCTCAGCCAGGACATCCTGGACGTAAACCCGTTCGTGTAACAGAATATGATGATGGAGTCACTGAAGAAAGGCCCTCTCAGCCAGGATATTCAGGACGTAAACCCGTTCGCGTGACAGAATATGATGATGGAGTGACTGAAGGAACGCCCTCTCAGCCAGCACGTCCGGGAGGTAAACCTCTTCGTGTAACAGAATACGATGACGGAGTCACTGAAGGAACACCCTCTCCGCCAGGATATCCTGGACGTAAACCCGTTCGCGTGACAGAATACGATGACGGAGTCACTGAAGGAACACCCTCTCAGCCAGGACATCCTGGACGTAAACCTGTTCGCGTGACAGAATATGATGATGGAGTCACTGAAGGAAGGCCCTCTGAGCCAGGATATTCAGGACGTGAACCCGTTCGCGTGACAGAATACGATGACGGAGTCACTGAAGGAACACCCTCTGAGCCAGGACATCCTGGACGTAAACCTGTTCGCGTGACAGAATATGATGATGGAGTCACTGAAGGAAGGCCCTCTGAGCCAGGATATTCAGGACGTGAACCCGTTCGCGTGACAGAATACGATGACGGAGTCACTGAAGGAACGCCCTCTCAGCCAGGACATCCTGGACGTGAACCCGTTCGCGTGACAGAATACGATGACGGAGTCACCGAAGGAAGGCCCTCTCAGCCAGGACATCCTGGACGTAAACCCGTTCGTGTAACAGAATATGATGATGGAGTCACTGAAGAAAGGCCCTCTGAGCCAGGATATTCAGGACGTGAACCCGTTCGCGTGACAGAATACGATGACGAAGTCACTGAAGGAACACCCTCTGAGCCAGGACATCCTGGACGTAAACCCGTTCGCGTAACAGAATACGATGACGGAGTCACTGAAGGAACACCCTCTGAGCCAGGACATCCTGGACGTAAACCTGTTCGCGTGACAGAATATGATGATGGAGTCACTGAAGGAAGGCCCTCTGAGCCAGGATATTCAGGACGTGAACCCGTTCGCGTGACAGAATACGATGACGGAGTCACTGAAGGAACGCCCTCTCAGCCAGGACATCCTGGACGTGAACCCGTTCGCGTGACAGAATACGATGACGGAGTCACCGAAGGAAGGCCCTCTCAGCCAGGACATCCTGGACGTAAACCCGTTCGTGTAACAGAATATGATGATGGAGTCACTGAAGAAAGGCCCTCTGAGCCAGGATATTCAGGACGTGAACCCGTTCGCGTGACAGAATACGATGACGAAGTCACTGAAGGAACACCCTCTGAGCCAGGACATCCTGGACGTAAACCCGTTCGCGTAACAGAATACGATGACGGAGTCACTGAAGGAACACCCTCTGAGCCAGGACATCCTGGACGTAAACCCGTTCGCGTAACAGAATACGATGACGGAATCACTGAAGGAACGCCCTCTCAGCCAGCACGTCCGGGAGGTAAACCTCTTCGCGTAACAGAATACGATGACGGAGTCACTGAAGGAACACCCTCTCAGCCAGGATATCCTGGACGTAAACCCGTTCGCGTGACAGAATACGATGACGGAGTCACTGAAGGAACACCCTCTCAGCCAGGACATCCTGGACGTAAACCTGTTCGCGTGACAGAATATGATGATGGAGTCACTGAAGGAAGGCCCTCTGAGCCAGGATATTCAGGACGTGAACCCGTTCGCGTGACAGAATACGATGACGGAGTCACTGAAGGAACGCCCTCTCAGCCAGGACATCCTGGACGTGAACCCGTTCGCGTGACAGAATACGATGACGGAGTCACCGAAGGAAGGCCCTCTCAGCCAGGACATCCTGGACGTAAACCCGTTCGTGTAACAGAATATGATGATGGAGTCACTGAAGAAAGGCCCTCTGAGCCAGGATATTCAGGACGTGAACCCGTTCGCGTGACAGAATACGATGACGGAGTCACCGAAGGAAGGCCCTCTCAGCCAGGACATCCTGGACGTAAACCCGTTCGTGTAACAGAATATGATGATGGAGTCACTGAAGAAAGGCCCTCTGAGCCAGGATATTCAGGACGTGAACCCGTTCGCGTGACAGAATACGATGACGGAGTCACTGAAGGAACACCCTCTCAGCCAGGACATCCTGGACGTAAACCTGTTCGCGTGACAGAATATGATGATGGAGTCACTGAAGGAAGGCCCTCTGAGCCAGGATATTCAGGACGTGAACCCGTTCGCGTGACAGAATACGATGACGGAGTCACTGAAGGAACACCCTCTGAGCCAGGACATCCTGGACGTAAACCCGTTCGCGTGACAGAATATGATGATGGAGTTACCGAAGGAAGGCCCTCTCAGCCAGGACATCCTGGACGTAAACCCGTTCGCGTGACAGAATATGATGATGGAGTTACCGAAGGAAGGCCCTCTCAGCCAGGACATCCTGGACGTAAACTCGTTCGCGTGACAGAATATGATGATGGAGTCACTGAAGGAACGCCCTCTCAGCCAGGACATCCTGGACGTAAGCCCGTACGCGTGACAGAATATGATGATTATGAAGATTCCAATGGAAGTCCAGCTCTGCCAGGAGGCGCAGGTCCTAAGCGAATCCGCATGATAGAGTATTACGACAATGAAGGTTCTGATGGAAGTCCTGCACAGCTGGATGCTAATGGTCGTAAGCGTCCTCGCCACATTGAGTATTATGTTGTCGAAGATTCAGATAGAAGTTCTACACAATCGCAACGTGAAAAAGGCAAATTGATTCGCAAGATAGAATATTATGACGAGAACGGTGTTGATGGTAATCGTAAGCGTGTTCGCTTGATAGAGTATAATTATGTGAAAGGTTTTGACGGAAATCTAACGCATCCAGGATATCCAGGTCACAGGCACGTTCGAGTGACAGAATATGATGATGAGGGAGGTTTCATTCCAAATTCATTGCAGCCGGGAGGTCAGGATTACAAGAATGTCCTCGTGAAAGAATTTGATGAAAGTCCTAACGGAATTCAACCACAGCCAGGAACTCAACATCCTCAACCTGGTATCCCTCTGAAAGTAACTCCAGAGCAAGGCACTGACGGAAATCAAACTCACCTGGGAGTCGCTGGTGGAGATTCAAGTAGCCCATATGTCGTCACTGAACCAACTCAACAGGAAAATCATAACGTAGATCCAAGTTCTGGTGTTGGCAGCAAACCAACTCAACCGGAAGGTTTTGGCGAAGGTCACGGTCAGAATGGAGGTGTCGATACAAGTCAAAACAACGGAGGTGGTCAAGACAACGAACTAGTTGGCGAAGTCACCGAAACTGGACAACAATCAAACGAATCTGGCCAGCGTTCAGGTGAAGCTAACCAGGGTTCAGGCGGACCTGGATGGGGCTTCAATGGCGGATTTGCAGGAAATCCCGCCGGAAGAGTAGGTGAATGGCTCGAAGGATTTGGCAGAAAAACTGCTGGAGGACTTGGTGGCTGGCGTGGAGGACAAGGGGCAGGCACAGGCGAAAACAACGGAAATATTGGAACAGGGCAGGGAGGTGGAGGATACGGAGGATACGGAGGACATGCTGGATCAGGACTAGGAGGGGGAATGTTCGGAGGGTACGGAGAAAACGCTGGATCAGGCCTAGGAGGGGGAATGTTCGGAGGATACGGAGGAAGCGCTGGATCAGTACCGGGAGGAGGACTGTTCGGAGGATACGGATCGAACGCTGGATCAGGACTGGGAAGCGGAGGGGTTAAAGGATACGGAGGAAATGCTGGATCAGGACTGGGAGGAGGACTGTTCGGAGGAAACCCTGGATCAGGACTGGGACAAGGATTCGGAAACATAGGAAAATTTGGATCGTTCCGCCCACTGTTTCGTTCACGGCGAGAGTCTTCTGATTCCAAACAACGTGTTAGCTATCGGAATTTGTAAATTTTTACGGCATCATGCTAACCAGCAGAGTTTTTCTCATCAGGTTACTTTGTCACTGTAATCGACTTTACATACCTATTTCTAAAC
Organism: Tenthredo livida; assembly: GCA_963992785.1. Classification (NCBI taxonomy): domain Eukaryota; kingdom Metazoa; phylum Arthropoda; class Insecta; order Hymenoptera; family Tenthredinidae; genus Tenthredo; species Tenthredo livida. Next base: position 13,315,833 of record OZ023073.1, read on the forward strand.
AGTTCTTTCGACTAAAAGCTACACAATATGTATATTTTTTTGTAAGATCCAATATCATTTTTGGATAATAAATAATAATCTCATCAATTTCCTTTACTCCAGGTCATTTCTCCCTACATAACTTGAAGAATCTTCACAGTGTCAATCTAACATAGAACGCCGGATACATTTCAGAATACTAGTCATATGTAGTTTCTACTGTTCAACTGAACGTGGATCATCTAATTCAACGATTTATACTTTAATTCGGCTCTATAATTTCGTTAGATTTTCAAATCATTTGATCAGCGTCCTTTCGGATCCAATTATTCAAGCAAGCTGAAGGTAAGATGCACCCAAATGGACCACTTCGCGATGGTGTACTAATAGAATAAGGTCATGATCAAGATTTTGATGAATGGAGGCTGATCAATCAAGACTTTGTGATGTTTCTGCATGCAAGAAGGACCATAAAATTTTGCCACTGAGCGTCACTATTCCGATAATATACTATGATATTTGCATAAGTAAAGTTGCCTATCGACCAAATTCTCAGCGCAAAGAATGATGATCAGTTGAGTCGTGTTCGAATCGACACGACGTGTTTACATAATTAACATAATTAACCTTTGATCATCTGGATTCATATACATACATCGCGTGTGTTTATAATTCTACATTATAGCGTGACAATATCGCTTCGATGAACCTTAAAGCTTGATAAAAGTTTAATCTAAGAAATTATTCATAATAAGAGAGGTAATTGAATTCGGTTCACTATGATAAATAAATTTTTCTGCATCAGCTACCATAAAACTGCGTGTGTGCCGTTACCGTGCCTGCAGGCTGGTTTGTTAACTATATTTAATTTTAAAAACGGGTATTTCTTAGTCTCGATACTCGCAGATAATCTGTTTGAAGTTCTCGGGTTGGATAATTTCTTGTTATACAAGGTGAACAACATCCGTTCGTCTTGCTATTGTATTACCTTACCCGACCTATCGATATGTCTGCCTTATGCCAAAGGTGACTCTACAGTATAATTGCGAATTCACTGCAGACACTGGGAAGTTTAATTACAGGTATAATTATGTGGTGCGAGGTTTTAAAACGCTGGGCTGCTCATTGGTGCCCTCGGCAGTAGCTTCTGGCCAAAATCAATCCAGCGCAATATATTGGGGGCAAGTTCTTTCAGGCCCCACATTAATGGGGCCTCGACGCTACGTTGTATTCGAATAGAATTTCGATTTCTACTGAAGAAACAACCAGTCAATTCTTGAACTATGAAACTAAATGTCGTAGCAAACAGTCGTTAACTGGGAACTGAGAAATTTCGAAAAATAAGAGCTCATTCAAGAGTTACACCTAATTATCAAAAAGCAAAAATCCCAAGACTGAAGTTATTTTGACAATAAGTTGAGGTGTTGCGAAACCACACGACGAACGTCACTTCGATTACTTGGACTCTAGTATTATTTCGTCAAAACTTAGAAATTCTTGTTCAGTTTTATTTATACGAGGATATTAGTCTTAGGTTAATTAATTGCAAATACAGCCCTGGGCTATACTGTTTTCGACTACAAAAGCCAGGTAAACTCGTAGTATCACTAATCGCGTGAGGTGCGGTGAGGTATAAGAAGGCCAGAAGCCTTTCCCCAATTCAGTTAAGAATCATTCCCAGTCGTTGAAGGATCATCAACGTATTATGTAGAATCGTGAGAGGCAGCCCCGATAAACTGCGAAACTTATAATCGCGGAGTGAATTACATGAACACAAATTGAATTAAAGTGACAAAGCACATTTTCGCGTTTCTAATCAGGACTTGAACGATGCATTTCGTTCTTATCCCGATAGCAGCACTGACCGTTTACGCTCAGGCAGCTCCCCAATTCAACAATTTCAACTCGAGGGATTGGAGATCAACGGGCGCTCATCGCCAGGATGAAGGCCAGACGAATAATGAAAATCACGATCAGAAAGTCGACGTAATTCGCCAGGATTTTACTTCGCAATCAACATTTGCCGGAGATCGAGGCTCAAATGGCTACGTACGTTTCAGGGTCTTGCAAATCATATTTTTCGCAGATTATGTCATCAATTAGTATAGTATAGAATAGAGTGGTGCTCATCACAGTTTGCCTCGAATAACAGTCTTACCATTATGTGCTCAACGCGAAACATCTTGGATTCTACGTTACATTCATAATAATACGACAAAATTCCTGATGATTCCGGGAATGATAGTGATCACGAAATTTTACAGAGACATCATGATAGTCGCGCATTACACTGTTGGAAAAAATGTGTTAATTTTAACATTTTTCTAAAGTCCCAGGAGGTCCACTCTAGAATTTATGTCATTTTGACACAAGCAGCTAATGTTCAGAGTCAACAAATGAATTATGTTAAAGATTCAACACAAATATAACACACAATTTATATCGTAACGACATTTTCAAAGAGTTGTTTCAACATCACCATAAAGTAATTAAGAATACATTTGAATACTCAAATTAATAAAATTGGATGTTAATTCAACGGTCGAAGAAAGTGAAGTATACACATCTCAAATGTTGAGGCTAACTAATGATGAATGTACTAATAACTTTAATTTAATGTTGATTTGAAACTAAAAAATGTGTTACTTGGACTTATCAAATCAGTTATTACTATATTATATTGAAAGTCACTTTATGACTTATAATTTGAGTTAACTTAACGTTTCGCACAATATATTGTACATGCCAGGAATCGGATGTGGTGGTATGGGATGCACATTAATTAAAATGTTTGTTTTTAAATATTTTATTAAAAAATCGTAAAGTTATATTATTAATAAATTAACAGCAACGGCGACGTAAAAAAGCAAAGGCGTTGGCGGAAATGACTATTCAGATAATCATTTAGTACTGCAACGTCATCTTATCGCTTTCGGACATCAGACCAGCTTCAGGCTTCAGAAACGATCATAGCAAGGTCTGAGTGCGATCCCACGTGCGGATACGTCAATTATTATCCGCGATCGAGTCCAAAGCGGTAATATCCTCATCCGGAATTGATACCCTGTCAAAAAAAAAAAAAAATACGGACGCAGTCCACGCCAAAGATTTCGTCTCCAGAATTGATTAAATAAATTGATATTATTATTAAATGAACAGCAACTTACCCTTTGAAAGGTTTCCTCGCCGACACTGCGTTTTTACTGTGATTGGACACTCCGAACAACACGACACATGGAACGCAACAGCCTTTGTGAGACTGAGAAACGTGTTAGAACATCTCGAAAACTGCGAGACTTCGTGCAACATCACGTTATTTGTAACCGCCCTTGTGATTGGCATTTTCCAGTGAAGCAGCCAATCATATCACAGTAAAAGAAACTACCTATCACTGACAATGTTTCAACGATCGTTATATTCAATCTTTGAATAAAATCTAACAAACTTGTGAGTTGAATCAATTATCCACGTCTCATCAACGAACTCAGGCAACATATTCCGGATTGTTGAATCAACAGAAATTTCTTGTCGTTTTGTAACATGAAATTTCAAGTTATACGATGAATAATATTTTTGGTTGTACTAATAAAACTACATAAAACTAACATATACAATTCGTCGAAATTATTTCACACTTTCATTCTGTTGAAAAATTTTAGTTAGTTGAATTGAGCGTTTGACACATTTCCGCAAACCAACATAAATACAAAATGTAAAATTAACTGTGAAAAAATTCAATTTTTGACACAAAAATTTTAACATGGAGAAAATTCAACATTAACACAAATTATTTCCAACAGTGTAGTTGCACGTATGTTACGACGCTTTTTCTCGGCTCCGTAGATTTTCGTTTTCAATTTTTCTTTACTCTAATATTGTTTCAGGGCCGACAGATGCACGAAAATTATCAAGGATCTTCGACTCAGTGTTGGGATCCCGTCGATCAGAATTATAGAGATCGGGAAAGCCACCCACCGCACACTCATCACCCCGACCAATTTTATAACGATAATTATCGAAATCCTTATCCTGAAGACCACTATCATGGCCCACAGCGAGGAAGATTCGAGCCACAACCACCGCCATATCATCGCGGGCATGGACCACCTCAACATCAACATCAACATCATCATCATGAACATCGACCACCGCCAGGTGGACCTCATCATCACCATCGGCCTCCACCACATAATCATTATCACCACCATGGACCTCCACCACAAAATCATGGATACGGCCATCCGCCACATTACCATCAACATGGACCATCACCATTACCACCGCGACCACCGCGTCCATCCCACAATGGAAATGAATATGAATTAGAAATTTGCGAAGAGACCACGAAAGAGAACAATGTATTCGAGAATCCGGAAACTTCTACTTCAGCTGATTCAGATATTCTTAACATTCCCAGTTCACCCCCAGTATCGAGTAGTTCAATAACACCAGAAATTCTTACCGAAAGTACAAGTGGCAAATTTATCGAGAGTACGACACAATTTGACTGGAATAATTACTTCCCTGAGGCAAATCGTGGTAGTGAGAATACTGACGGTATTGGTCTTATCGATGTGAGGATTAGCGATGTTGAGCCGGTTTAAATTAATCTCATACATTTACATAAGAATTTTATCTATGTAATAGCCGTAACCAAAGTTGTATAAAATATTGTTCATATATATGTGCATGTATTATAAGGAGGATGAATTGTAATTTCATTTTGTGATCGAAGATATATATATATATCAATAAATCAAATCGATGGGATCGGACGGAGTTCATCACTGCTTTAAACGAATATGAATTTAATTAGTAATTAAGTTTCCTTCCAGTCTGCACTAACGCAACCCAATGCACACCGTTGACGTAAGTTAGTATGTGGATAGGATAGAATCGTTAAGTTTTGTTTTAGCGTAAACGCAAGCATAGTAGGTATGGAAGAGAATTACTGAATATCCGAAACACACATGGGTCAAGGTCTGTATGACCCGGGGCTCCGAAGAATTATTTTATCGTTATTTCCAATGACCTTTCATCTATCTATGAATAGATTAAGTATCTTTCTCTGCGTATGTACATTGAATGTGAAATCGTTTAATTAAATTTAAATGAAATCACACCATAACGTTGGACGTCCACATAATATTTTGATGCCGTTAATTTTAGGCGCGTCTTTTGCGATACCGTATTTCCAAACTATTGGATTATAGATTCGATTTGAATGCCGATAAATTGAATCGATTAAATGCAAACCGCATACCGCGTTCAAATACGGATGGCATAATTATATTCAATAGAATTAGAATTAGAATGTAATTTCCATACGATTACGCGTTAGTAACGGAACAATGATTATACACGTATATAGTATTCGAGTAAAACGTATTTGCGTCGGTCTATTCTACGACTGCAAAATGCTGCATTGTTCGAAATGCATCAGCATAGATCTGCAATTTCGATGAGCAATGCCGAAGCGATATACGCTCATATTCCACGACACAACTTTGTACAGGAATATGAAAACGATTCAAAATCGTTATGTGAATAAAATAATTAAAATCTATCTTCCACTTCGGATGTATTATATACGATTTGTCTCTACGGAGGTCAGTAGCCTCTCTTAGGGCATATACCTACCCACACTCACAGAAATAGAGCCTTGTCAAGAATGCATGCAGCAACAGCTAAATACTACTTTGAAAAAGGCCTTCGGGCATATACAAGCGTTTCATAACCACATGTAAGAAAGATAATAAAAATGTTAATAGATTTGAGTCGAAGCCACAGATAATTGCGCAACGTATGTACATACGAGGAAGAGATTCATGTCGATCGGTGCAGTACAAGAAGCAATATTGTAACTTCACGATTTTCAAAAACGCGAAATCGAATGATTTCAAACTCGCAAAAATATTGGATCAAATTTATAATTCCTTACCTTGATAGTCCGAGTTTTGTTCGATTTAGGATCGACTGTCTTTTATAGTATTTACCGGAAATTAATTATTTCCATACTATTCATCTGGACTAGATGATATTTATCTTTATAATTGAGACAATGAGGCATAATATATGGAGCTGCAGCCATACCTTTATATACGATTGCGACACGTGAGATGATAATATTTAGGTACCCCAGGGTACCTTATATATTATCTAGTCTGAAGCCAATTAGAAGAATTCGATTGCACAATTTCTTAACTGTGATTTGAACGGCGTACAGATGCAGGATGCTGCGTAGGTAGGTATATAAGATGCAGCGACAGCCTACCGCCCTTCAAATCTCAGTTCGATCTTCTTCAAGGTGTACCGTGTAGGATTCTGTTCTAAAAATTACGGAATATAAGTGCGCCTTGATCGTCATGAAGATTTTCACTTTGGTAAGTACTGCAACTAACAGGATTTTAAAATGATATTTAATTTACATCAAACCACACATCGTCGCAATAATTTCATTCACCAATTCGAGAAGAAAAAAAAACGAAAGAAATCTGTCTATTATAAAATCAAATTTTTACACCTTTATTCCCCCGCAGGTAATCGCGCTAATTGCTGTTGGCTACTCTCAAGCAATTCCAACCTGGGGAGTGACCCTTCCTCCCTCAAGAGGTCCAGGGTGGAGCGAAAACGCCGCAGCAAGTCTATATCCAGCTTATGCTAATCCCTATGCTGCAGGATATGGATATGCTGCTCCATCGCCTGTTTACACGGGATCCTACGCCCAAAGCCCTAGCTTTCCTGGATACACACCTGGCCTCTATGGTCTCGGTTACCTAAACCTACGCCACTAACTGGTCACCATTATGGTGGTTTGAAAATGCAGTAAACGATCAGTTATTATATCATATGGGAGTATTATTTCTAGTTTCTTTTCTAGCAATTTTATATACGACTTTACGTTTCTTCGATTTTCTACTATGATTGACAAGTTGAAAAAATTGTATCATTGATAATAATTAATGAAATTTGAGATATTGGCGATTCGCTATTATCTGAAAAATTGTTATGAAAGAAATAAGGTGCGCCTGCCTACTTGCATCATTATATGCATGGTTCAGGCTTGAAATAATTAGTTAGGTCGTTATTCTGTAAATAAATGAATAAATTTACTAAAACTGAAGCATTATATTTAATAGACAATAAATATATTGACACACCCATGTATATGGCGTAATGCAAAGTGTTGACCATTTCGCGGGTTTATCACCTTATCTATTCCTCATTAAGAATCGTATGTGATTTTGACGGTGAAAATAAAGCTTATTTCGCTATCTGTTATAGCATGATTAAACGAAATTATGTAACATGTTGTTGATCAGTATTCTCTCTGAATTGAGACATCTATGTTTTTGGATAAGTTAATCCGGGTTCATCCGTAGCGAATAAGATATGAATTAAAAATAGCTGTGGATATGGAGCGTTATCGTCTACGAAGACCAACGGCGTGGCTTATCTGACTATTCTGAGACACTGATGAATGTGGCATATGGGGTCAACAGCACTGCAAGAACGAAACGAACGAAATAATCACGCGAATATTATAATAAATAATAATAAGTATTCTCTAAGCAATGGGTTCATTACCTACTACTATAGAAATAATCTATTAAGACGAAACTTCTGTTTGGGGATGCGAATAATATTCAGATGCTGTTTACGTTCTCACTAACGTATTAGACGATTTATGTATATATTAATTACATATTTCACGTCTAATCAATCGGATGAAATTTTTTTCATGCACGATCTATTGATTATAATTACCGATTTCAGAGAGCCAAGACGTTCGCTAAAGAGGTAATGATCTACCTATACAGTCTGTAGGTGAGATCGATTCATGTACGAACCAGCTCTTCCAGTTACAGAACTTAAGATAAACGTTCTTCATATAAGGGAGTAGATTTGTGCAGAGATTTGTTATTCATTTTCAAAGTTCTGTGGCTGCATGATTCTAGGAACGGAATCTTCTCAATTCTTGGAAAGGAATCATCATTCGAACTCGAACTTTAAATTTCTAAACTTCCATTAGCCATCTCTAATCTCACTATACCTGAATTCGAATAATTAGGAACATTCAATTGATGAAAATAACGCAATGACAAATGAGATGATCAGGAACGAATAAAGAATTACAGAATTTCGAAAAGTTGAGGAAAAAACCAGGCTCACGGTGAATTATTTCCGACACTTCAATATTCCTAAAGCTGATTGCATAATCAGGGTTCAAGGATTCGCTCCACATTTGTGAAAATAATTTATTGGTATTCACAAAAATCACATACAATTTATTTATCCGTAATAACCGTAGCAGTAATAGGGGTTGAAGCGGCAGTACGGATTTCCACCATACAGGCCTAAACCCACCAGCCCAATTCCTCCGCCAAATCCAAATCCTGGTCGTCCGAATCTACCACCTCCAAAACGACCACCCCCGAAACCACCACCACGACCAAATCCTCCACCAAATCCGCCACGGCCTCCGCCAAACCCACCGCGTCCTCCACCACCACGACAAGATGCCAGATTAGACGTCAACAAGATACAGCAAAGGATTAACTGGATATATGAAATCATTTTTTGTAAAGAAAAAAAAAATTATTGATTGATCATCGGTTCGTTAATCCCTTATAAATTAATCTAAAATAAAATTGAAGCTTTATAGCAACACATTATAATAATAATTGGCGTTATTGGAAGGTATTGATTGATAATTGTATTCAAATTACCCCTAAACGCAACATATGTAATATGTATGTAAATAGGTAGATATTAAAGACTGTAGGTACTCACAATTACTGATGCTGGCTGCATATTGCTTTGCTGCAAAGTCTCGCGGTACAATAGAATATAAAAACTAGGATATATTAAGAATTCGATAAGGTGTAACGTATATGGATGTATATACACAAGATCTCAAGGTATGTCTTTCGAGTACCGTTTCTTTCTTCAGACTGAACCCGATGTTAAGAATTCTGTCCTTATAGATACCTGTGTATCGAAATCTATATATCTACGGATGTGTACCCTCAAGGATCACTAATTCAATATGTAAACGACAAGTAATTGTTTCTCTACAGTTTCATTACCATACTCTACATATGTATAGTACATAGGTAATAGGTATACCGTACCTGCGAATAACGACAAAAGCACACAATAAATAATAATATACCTGCAGTCGGCAGGATTCCGGGTCTGGGATTCCCTGATTTCGCACAGTACCATGTACGTATCTCGGTACGTCTGACTAATAATCGCTGCGACTACTTGAAGGAATCTTCTCGGTCAATGACACCGTAAAATAAACCTGCGATCATGGTGTTTAATTTAACAATTATATCCGCGAATGTATATATAGTACGTTTTAAATTTCGGTGATAAGGTTCTGATATTTCGAAAAACTCTGATCGCCAGATGAATAGGTATAGCTCATCATATATCTTACAATGACTAATCGGATGGTGATATATGTTTGCTAAAGAGTTGAGTCAATTTTCGTCCACATATCAGGGGGAAAAACACGTATAGATATCCATTCGGTTAATGCGATTAGCATTGATTTGTCAAATTACCAACCACCTTCGTCTTGACCTCAGAGATAAAGGTACTAATTGCTCTTCTCGAGAGAGCTAAGGCGTATATTAGGATGGTGAATATTTTTTTCAGCATTTATAAAGCATGTAACATACATATAAGGAGAAAAGCGGAAAACAGAATGCCATTTATCATTGTATTAAATATTTATTGATATTTTTTAAATAAACTCAAATGATTTCATTAGAGTATTCAAACACAGGTAGGTATGTCGTAATGTCGATATCATTTTCCTGCCCACATATTCATCTCGCTGCACTTTTACAATTCTATTTGATAATAATTATCATAAGCATGATACAGTCTCCAAAATACAGGCCGAGTTTCGTTAGCAATAACCCCCGTAGCCCCCATAGCCTCCGTAGCCTCCGTAGCCCCCGTATCCAATTCCTCGAAAGAATGGCGAGCAATATCGTGGTGGTGGTGGAGGCGGAGGAGGCGGTCGACCAAAAGGTACTGCAGCTATCCCTATGCCAATACCTGGACCCCCAAATCCCCCAAATCCAAATTGACAGGACACAGCATCGAAGGCAAAGATGCAGAGGATCACTAACTGCAGGAAACATATTATAACGAATTCGAAACATGAATTATGAAGAAGATGCCCAATTTCCTTATGTTTAATGATTGATACAGAAACTTGTTATGCTTCCTTCTTCTATGAGAGTGAATTTAAATGTCACGATTAATTAATAAACGATTTATTATGCATTGATTTATTATTATACATACTAGAATTGATCGGCTCATGATTTTTTTTTCTTTTTTCTTCTTCTTTTTTTCACTCTAATAACGATCTATACCGATCATTCAATCACCAGAGGCGATAAACTAACTCCGGAGAGGTACTAACATCGCAATTTATACTCCCGAGTTTGAGAAGTATAAATATATATCTAATTTACACAGCAAATAAATTTACTATTCATATAATAGTATTATGGTATAATATTACGAACTGACAGATATACCAGGTACACTAATGCAATAGGGCGCAACGTCCTTACGGTTCCCATCCGGTGGGGATTCCCTGGATATAAGCAATACGTAATCACTTAGGTAAACATGAATAGGAAAAGAAAAGAATTAGTGAAAAAACGTACACATACGTCTTTTCTGCTTCGGGCAAATGAACGAAGGAATATTTAAAAAAAAAAAAAGATAAATTCCATTCGTCATAGTCGTTTCTATAAATATTATGTTTAAATTAAAGACAGATAATGACATCCGAATAAATACATTTTCGGGTACCAAAATAATTAATGAACTCCACGGTTAATGAAAAAACAGATTTTTATTTAAAATACACATAGCTTAGTTCCTATAGTTGAATCACATAGGTATACATTTAATGAAGATGGATGAAATTCATCAAATTCATCATCAATGATTCAAAATAATTCGTATACCGTTAAAGTATCCGGGTCGTCGCGGGGGTTTCGAACGATTCGTCGGTTGTCTCCTTCGCTGATTTTGCCCATTAGTTAAATTCAGGGTCGAGAGACCAAGGATTAGTAAGAAAATCCATATAATCTGTAAATTGATTTTTAGTCGTTGATTATTATTTATTTTGCTTAAAAAATCCATTAATACAGCGAAACCGAATATCAGGAAGCTTATTTATCTCGCTGGTTGAATTATGCATTTTTTTTTTTCATTTTTTTTATAAGAAATTCAGTAATGGGCAAATATTTAATTAGTTTTAAACTCACCGATTTTAAATTCATTCCTCGTCTCTATATCATACGGCTCCAGACAGTATGACGAAATTGAATAAACTATATGAGGCTGCACGTTCCTCTTTTTCAAAAGCAATGTTCTTAGAACGTCTGTATCCGGGGTTTTTAATAAAATCCGTAGATCAACGTGTCAATTATGGAAATATATTGAACAAATGGAAAGCGACGTTCGCTAATTTTTCTAAACTATAGATAAACTAAAGAAACCAAAATGTTTAAGAAGGAAGTAATAATAAAGCTTTTAATCATTTTCATTTATTTCTTTTTTATTTTTCTTTCTTCTTCTTATTTTTTTTTTCATTTTTTTTTTTCATTTCTTTTTTTTCTATAAATGCATTTATTCTCTCAACATATTATTACAAAACCTATATTTTACTGACTAACAAATTATTATTATTATTATTATCATCAAGATCATCATACATCGACTTATATCATATATGTAGAAAAAATATATCATGGATATTTAAGTTACAAGCTAAAGTCTATCAGGACAGATGCGATATTCATACCGTTATATATTTTATTTTATTTTATTTTATTTTATTTTATTTTATTTTATTTTATTGCGATCTGTAGATCACAGAATTTTATATTTATTTATTTATTTATTTATTTGTTGGTTTGTTTTTATGGTAAATTTAGATGATAGATATTAATAATAATATTAGGTATAGATAACATAGTGAGCAGCGATAAACTTTGAAACATAGTTTTCTATAAAGCTTGTTAAATATAGGTAGGTATAGGTATTAATATCAAATCAGACCTCTTATAACTTACTAAGTTTATAATTTTCATTTGAAGCACATACGAATAATAATAATTAATATGAAATTGGAAAAACGTAGGCTAATATTAGTATATAGATAGGTGGTATTAATTATAAATTTAAACCACAACTTTATAACGTCTTAAAAGAAATAATAAAAAATGGCATCAGGTACTTCAACATTGTTATACATACTATAATATGTCGCTAGTAGTTAATAATCATACTTAATAATAAAATAATAACTGAATAATTATTAAGTGATTATTTTATTTATTTATTGATTTTTAGTAGTACTTTTTCTTATATATTTCTTTTTTCTTTTTTTTCTTCTTTTTTCTTTTTTAGTGGATTTTTTTTATTGTGCGAGCTAACTCCCACACAATGGTTGCTGTTATAATGGGTATTATTTATAACAATACCAAGTATTGGTATATTGCTGGTTACAAATTAGACAATAGTCGAAAGTAATCGAATGTTAATTTGTATCTAGCGATTAGCTTATCACCATTTCGTCTAACTCTGTTCAATACTGCCAGCAGAATATTGTTCGCTAATTTTGGTTTCATTTTTCCAATTTTTTGAAGATATTTATTTCTTTTTTTTTCTTTTCTCTCTCTCTCTCTCTCTCTCTCTCTCTTTTCTATTTACTCGATTTTTTTATAAACGCGTAAATTGTTTTCTTAAAAATTCTTACAACAACAACGTCCTATCTTGTTTTATAATATTATTAATGTTCGATAATTTAATACGTGTATTATTAACATGAAACTAATATAAGCATAAAATGATAAATAAGGTAGAAATTTGAAGCTGGATAACGTAGATGCTGAATGTCATGATAAATATCGTTAAATAAAAATCTATACCCGTTAAGAACCGAAAAATAGAAAATAGAGAATAGAAAATAGAAAATAAAAATAGGTGCAGTTTTAAAGCGTACATATCTAAATTGCTTGGCATACGTTAATTATTTTGTTTGTTACTTTCTTTACACGTGAGATAAATAGAAATTTCAATATTTATGTATACTTAGTAAATATTTATAGAATTTCGCTTATCGTCATTATATTATGAAAGTTTCAACTAATTTAGAAAATCTAATTTAGTTTTATTTTCTCAAAATTTCAAAATATTCTCATGAAGTTTAATAACTAATAACGAATTATGAAATACGCTTTTCTTCGATCCCTGCATTCCAGTGCATAGTCGATATTTATAACTATTCATTAGATTTCATATCATAACTTAGTTATCAATTATTGAATAACAACGATATTTATATTCTGTAACAACATTAATATTATGACAATCAGCATTAGTTTACATGGACTCACAGGGAGACTTAGAAACATACATAGATAACATCGAACGATAGTGCATAGTTTTGCTTTTTCTTTTCTTTTTCTTTCTTTCTATTTTTTTTCCACTGTTTTCTCTTCTTCTTGTTTAGTTATAGTTATAAAATGAGAATAAATAAAATATTCAATATTTCGTAAAATAATAAAGTAGGTAATTTGAAGAATAGTATGTATTGAAAACTATTGTAATATAGTAAACCGAACTCTTTTCTTATCAACGAATCGTCCGATCACGCCCTCCGAGCTTGAACCTAATTAAATAATGAACATTATTTACGATGACTAAATCGAAAGTACAAAAACTGTATACAAAAAGTGAAGGAATAGTTTATCAGTTTCAAGATGGATTCAAAAACCGAGATTTCAGAATCCCACAGCTTTATCGGATCTTCTAAAACCAGAATATCAAACAAGGATTCTCCAAAATTTCACCTTTTAAAACCACCTTGGATTTCCTGTTCCAATTTTTCATCAAACTCACCGGTAATATATGAGCATTGGCTATATCCTGATGAGGTCCCCTAGACGCTTGGGGCATGGAAGGCATTAAAGCTTGAGCATCAATTTTCAAGTTTGGATTCTTTTTCAGAATCTCTTTTTCAGCAGCCACGGCAACAGCTCTAACAGTCTGTGCATTCAGTACTTTATTGTCACTCCACAGGGGACAACTGTAATAAAAATGACCATTTATCAAATATAGAAGTGCACGTCTTCGCAATAAACACTCGATGGTAAAAAAAAGAACTGAACAGATTCACAGAAAATTTTCAAATCATATGAATTCATAAACACAGCATAAAATCATTCTAGTAGAATAGGTGATATGGGATTCTCACAGGTCTGTTCGATCGGAACCTTGCCCATTAAAGTGTCTATAATCTTTAACAGGTTCTCCGCATATGTAGCAAGTCATAGCGCCGCAGTGACAAGTCATCTTGTTACAGCCTTCATCCTTAAAAAATGGACGAGAACAACGATAACATTTCCGGACAAGAGCTTGGGTCATTTTTTCTTCTAAATAATGCCTTGCTTCCTCTTCTTTAGATACTTCGTCACAGCGGAGCGGCACGTGGTTCAGCTCCTTACAAAGCCTGATAGAAATAAAGAGAATCGATACACGTATGTTATTCTGAGAATCCTTTGCGTGGACTGAAGGAAACGAATAAATTGGATCATTTTGATTCAGGGAAAAGGACTTCGGCTCAGGGGGTGAGGGAACCGCTGAGTATACTAACCGGCAGGTTTCTTTCATACACTCAGGATTAAGGCATTTGAAAACTTTGTCTTCAGGTGGTGGTATCGAAGCGAAATGGCAAAACGGGCAAGAAACCAGTCCCTCCAATCCCGCAGCCTTGACTTCTTCTTCCTGCCTTTTTCGGAGCAGAATACTAAACATCGTAGGTTCCAGGATTTTCTGAAGGACTGGCAGTGTGAATTCACCTTTGCACTCCACAAAACATGGAAACTGGGTCTGACCCTCGCCTATCTTGGTCTCAGATCCAGTTTTTATGCACGATTTACAGAATATGTGACCTTCGCTGCACTCCATGCATTTTCCAGGCATGCACTCGGCGTCGTAACAGCATTGGCATTCCAACAGCTGGTTATCTTTCTGTAAATTAATCAGCCATTCATGGTTTTAATACATTAATCCGATTCATTTTATAAAAGAATTCTGAAAATAAGAGAATCTTATCAAAAATAATACACGGTGTGATCGAATAAGAAATTTCCCTAATTTCAATTGCTGTGTTTCAAGTCTGAAAGAGTTTTGATTAGAAACATGAAAATGGACTAAACTGGTTTTCAGAAAATGGCAAAAAAAATGTGGATAAACATATTCATTACACATTCACCTTCAGTCTCTTAAATTCTTGTGCTTCTTTCAATTCTTGTGCGGCGATATATTCCTTTATCTTTGCCTTGTGACGAATATATGCAAATTCTTGAAGAAGTGGAATATCCTCTGTGGGAAGCTGCTTGTCTGATCTCCTGCTCTTCATATCCGGTCCAATCAATTCCAGATATTTTGCAGCTAAGCTTGTGTTGAATGGATGCTTGGTACATCTGTATGCTCTTTGTATCGTTGCGACCTGAAAGAAAAAACGATTGAAATAAAACTCTGTTGTTTAGTTTCATGAATTGAATTGAACAAAAGTAAAACGGACCTTGTTCGATCTGAATTGGCACTTCAAAAACTCAAATGCGATAACGTTGAATCTAAAAACCCGATTAGGATTTTCAAAATGAGCCATAGGGTTTGGAAATATCTGCAAAAAATTTTCAGCGCTAAAGTCTACGGTGTACTGCTTTATTTGTTCTGTAATTTTGATCTTCTTTAGGTAATCAGCCATTGTAGGATAATCAGGAGTCTCGAGCTTTGCCTGAACGAAGTTCTTCATCTCTTCAGGATTGTTGTAAAACTTCTCCGCAATCCCCCTCAAATACTCAGGATGAGCGTCTGGGAATATTCCCTGTAGATTTTCATACTGAACGTCAAAATTCATCTCCTGCGGTTCTGGATCTGGTCTTATTATTCGCGGATAAAGGGCTCCGTTCATAAGCAGGACTTCTACCAGCGATTCTAGACTCTGATTCTTCAGCTTTGCAGAT
Source organism: Tenthredo livida (assembly GCA_963992785.1). NCBI lineage: Eukaryota > Metazoa > Arthropoda > Insecta > Hymenoptera > Tenthredinidae > Tenthredo > Tenthredo livida. The sequence goes on from OZ023073.1 coordinate 13,331,894, forward strand.
ATACATAATTCGGAGATGTAGTTAGGATCGACGTCAGGAAACATGTTGATCAATGGATTGAACAACTCCTTGGGCGGGTCTAACTTCGGATTCCTTACAAATTCAATTCTCTCTGCACCTGCATGAGGCGGCGGATTCCCAGCTGGAGGAATGTTGTTTAATTGTTCTAAAATTTCATCGGCGTCAAGAACAGGCAGTGGTTGAATCCCTTTATCCAGTTTATGCGCTTCGGGAGGATTCGGCAATTTGTTTCCCAACAAATTCTGATTTTCTAGCTGCATATTTCCGACTCTTTGCACTATATGCGCATTCACATCATTCTGGATTACAATTTGCGGCGCCATACACGCTCTTTGTACGTTCATCTTCTCCATCACTGGAGGATCAACGTCAGCTGATGCACCAGCCCTCGCGGTCCACGGAGCCTGGAGTTTGACGTTCAATTCGCTTTTGTGACTAGAAGACACATCGTTAGGCCTCGGGAGAGTTGGATCCATCAGAAATTTCGGATTCTTCGAATGACCTTGCTGCGGATTATTGATTAGGGCTTTTTTCAGCTTAAGCAATTGACCCGGAGCCGCAGTTTGTGCTCCTGTTGCAGCGGCGACCAATGGGTTCGATTCCTTTACTTTTTTTGCCACCTCTTTCAGCGTCTCACCTCGTGGCAGTTGTTTAGGAATTGCGGCAGCCTTCTCTGCGTTTAACTTGATCACATCTTCGTGGTCTTTTGCTACTATCATCTGCGGGAACTGATACTTCAAGACTTTGTATTCGTTTGATTGCATTCGTGAGTCAGCGTGTATTTTGTGAAGAGGTAAAGGATTATCCGCGTTTATTTCCGCTGGATCTTTTGCTTTTTTTTTATGCTCTCTTGGGAGGAGCGGCTCAGCTGATTTAGGCTTCTTAGGAATGGCGCCAGTTTTATTAACTTCCGAACCCCCCGCCTCGTCCTCTTTGCCGAGCGACTTGTGGTGGGTTTTAGAACCAAAAGTTGTTAGTTGGTCAGAAATACTTTTGGGTATATTGGCTTTGCCGTCTTGTTGGAGATTCAATCTACTAGGTTTCAAAATGTTGTACTTTGACTTTGAACTGATTGTTACAGCTGGAACAGCGTTAGATCTGGCAAACTCAAGCGTAGGAGGTTTTAAAACGCATTTTTTACTCTCAAGAACTTTGAACGTAGCGGGTTTGATGATGCCTTTAGATGCCGACGTCGCAGCTTCAACCTTAGGCACTAAACCGCTGCGACCAGCCCCAGAACTCTTTTTAGAATCTAGATTCCCCGGTATAAATTTTTTAACAGGTGCAGGGCAGTTATCCTCGGACTGTTTTCTCTTAGGATGAAAAATGGGGGCTGGTTTAACGTCAGGCAGCAATTCCCACAGCGCTAATTCCACCCTGTTAACAGCTTCCTGATTTTCTACGATGGTAGACAGTATCTTGGCCTTTGTGAAATGAGGCAATATCTTCTGAATCCAGAACACCTCTTTACCTATCTTCGTATCTGATAGTCTAACGCAATTACCGACTAAAAAATCTTCGTCTTCAAATATGTTTGCGATATTCGGCCTCTTTCCTACTACGAATTTTTGATTTCCGTTGCTCGCAGCCCCCTCAGTGATGCAAAAATCCGTATCAGCGTAGTAAGAATCTTTGCTACAGCCGGGTTTAGGACTTTGGCATCTTTCCTCTGCGGGTTCTTTGGGGAGATTTAAATTCTCGGTTGTTGTAGCTGCGCTGTTGTTCTGTTCCATCACCTCAATATCCTCAAGATTATTGTTAGGGTCGTTGTTATTTTCCTCAAGCATTTCTTCCATTCTGTTATCGCCCGGCTCGATATTCATGGCTTCGTTATTAGCCGGAATTTCAAAATCCTGACAAATTGGTAGAACGGGAGAAACCGAGGGGGAGATCTTTCCGTCAGATTCCTCAGACTCCATATCAAGTCTCCTGTAATAATCGTCCATTTCAGAATCTGAATCAGTTTCGGAATTGTTAGCGTCTGCTTCCTCCGCTTTCGCATCATTCACATCTTTGAAATTCTCAATCTTGCAGCACCGTTCCTTAACTTCCATCTTTTCCCTGGTCAAATCGATCGTAGAATTCCCAGTTAAATTAGCCACCGGCTCATCAGTCTTAGTCTTAGTCTCTGTATGATCGAATACTTTGAACAAAGTAGGAGGAGAATTAGAGGCAGAACTAGAAGTGGAACTTGAAGTGGAAGTGGAAGACGATTGATTATCCTCCATCGTTAGATCCACCGCTTCGCTATCACCCCGAGCTTTACCGCTTCCATTTTTAGTATTGTCTACTAGGACCTCTAAGTCATCGCTAGAGTTCGAATCATAGATAGTATTGGGCAAGCCGGCAGAGTCTATATCTCCGAAAAGTGTGGACTCGCCGATTGGCTCAACGCCCAGATTCTGGCTCCACGAATCATCCAAAGTTTGATTAAGCTTGAAACGATTTCCCAGAAGTACTTTAACCACGTGTTCCTTCACTTTCAAATCTTCCAGTAGTTCAAATACCAGAGTTTCGTCTACCGATGTGTGACCATGGGAAGCCAATACATGTTTCACATGTTCAACATCTTCGAAAATTCCGTCATACATTGTATCGGCGATCTGTGATGGATAAATCGCTGAAAGTTCTGTTAAAGAAAAAATATGAAATCAACGTCTTTTCTGGTTCTACGAAATAATTACAGATGTGTGAAATTTACGAATTTCTTATTCAGTTTTAGGTTATAAGAAAAAAATAGCAATAAATAAATAAATAAATGAATAAAAACTCACCACATCATTTCGGACGAGGTAAAAACCGGGTGTGTATTTATGGTTTTTCAAATATCGCTTAAGTGTGTAGTATTGAATATTTTCTACGTTTAATAGAAATTTAAGTTATCGCTGGAATGTTTCACGAGACATTTAGCAACGCCCTATGGTTTATAAATTATTAGTGAGAAACGTGTGAATAAAAGGATAATGAAAATACGTGATCAGTCAATCTGTAACAACGAACTTATTCGCGAACTTCTACACTTCTAGGAATTGCGGCTTATGCATATGCCTACGATGTATGATAATTGTGAGATAAAATGGCGTCTTGTTTTCCCTATATTTTAAACGTCGCGCATCTCCAATCAGTGACCAACTTTAAGATTCTAAACATTAATTTCGATTGGTTGTATTTTCGGCATTATGATGACAACAAAAAAAAAACAAACAAACACACGCAACATGACAGCTACGCTATGCTACGTTCATATAACGACGCATATCGAAAATTCGGATGTTTTTACTCTCAGATCATTTTAGCACAACATTTTTTAATCCTCAGGATAATCAGATGTGTAAATAAATTATCAAGCAGATCTTTTTCCACTTTTTATTATATTTAAACATAAAATAACGTCATTATTAATACATAATAATACACGCGCGTTGCTCAAACGGTACAAACTTCGATCGTAATACTACACAATATAAACAAAACGATTATTACATCGATCTGCATGTATACCTACTATACGCGCGGGCATAGTGTGCTATAGACTATTTTAAATATTCGTATAAGAATCTAGCGTGGCGCCTCGCCGGCCATTGCGCGGTAGTATTTTGGCACCAAAAATATGGCCGACATTTGTTTTTGCGATTACATATCGTAAAAATGTGTTATTTTACACTTAAATAAACACTCAAATAAGTAGAAATTAATCAATAGCGTATAATAACCCGTGTTTTAAAATCATCACGATATGTTACAAGCCATGAGTGTTGCGTTCAAACTACAAGCCATAAGCCGAAATACGTAAGGCTTAAAAGATTTTCTCCTCAAGGCTCTATTTTGGCGTGGTTGTGATTACTAAAAATTATATCTCGCGTAAGAATATAAAGTGATATTCGATCAATTAAAATAACTGAACCCTGTGTTTAACGACTAGTTTAAATAACCTATAAATGATAAAGAAGGTTATAAACTATCGATAACTTATCTATAAATAATACTCAACAGTTTTAGTCGCGTTATTTTCTCCAGTTTTATTATTAAAATCAGGTAACAAACGATACCATCTTGTTGTGCGCGGTTAGGTTAGGTTAGGTTAGTCAGTGTGTTCGCTGTGTTCACTGTGTTTAATCGCATGACGCTAATACCATTTACCCCGTTTTATTCGGGGATAATTATAACGCAATGTGTCAACCAGATTGTTTAACCTATTCTTAAATACACGGATTTTATAAACTAAACTAAACCGAATCATGGCTACCCCGGAATTCGACACTGAATTATTCGAAAAGAAACTCCAGGCGCTTAAGGATTCGCAGGAGTCGATACAGGCTCTTTCGTCATGGTGTCTAGAGCGGAGACCGCATCACAAAAAGATTGTGGCTACATGGTTACAGGTTTTAAAAAAGGGTGAGAAAAACACTTTGTTACACATTTTTGTTACAAAACAATATGAAAAAAGATAAGGAAATATATTTTATTCACAATTTTTAAACAGTCAAAGTCGAGCATCGATTGACGCTCTTTTACCTCGCCAACGACGTCATACAATATTCCAAACGTAAAAATTTTGAATTTGTCGAGTCGTGGGGTACGACTTTACAACGAGCAACAACAATGGTCAGAGACGAGAAAGTTAAGCACAGGATTTTAAGGATTTTTAAAATATGGGACCAGCGGCAAGTCTACGACGAAGAATTTCTATCCGATTTATCGGGACTTATATCCGCTGCTCCTAAAAAAAAACAGGATCCTCAACCCGTTGTTAATAACGATGAATTTCAAGCCAGTCTTTTAATATCTACTATGAGATCTTGCGCCACGCTTGAACAAGCTACTGACACTAGGTGAGAAACTTAACTTGTTTTATTTTCATCATTTATTCATTATTTACATTACAGAATTTACAGACTTTCATTTATTCATTAATTCACTATTAAAACGTATTCTGAAATAATAAAATCACACTGTTATCATAGTAGAAGAAGAATATGGAGATACAGTTCTCGGACGATCTTGTATTTCATCAAAATCTATAAACCGATCATGAAATATTCATTTAATTATGTTATTTTATTGATAAGGTTGCAAGACTTGAGGGACAGTAACACGGATATCGATAACGCCGAGGAACTGTGCGCGTCTTTAAAAGACAGAAGGCATGTTGAAGACGCTGAAAAAGACGTTGACGTTGCAGTGAGGAATATTGAAAATTACGTTTGCGCATTGGAAGCAGAGATCAGGGAAAGAACGCAAGTCTTAGATCTGTTGGAACAGGCTGATCAATTCTACGAAACTCAACGTGGAGAAGTTAAAATAGTCACAAATGTAATTTCAATTATTTCTAAGCTATTTCGTTTTCAATAGTGAACAGTTATTTCATTCATTCTTGTACTCTTCTACAAATCATGTAAAGAAATAGTCCTAATTTTCTTGAAAATCTAAGCATTCAATTTAATAACTAGCTAATGATCAACGTTCTTCTAATCTCCTTATTAGGCATACAGAAACTTTGGTAGCCGTGTTAAAAACCTGAAGAAAAAATTGGACGAGTTATTGCCGACTCTGGTTTCTCCGATCCCATCGCCAGACATTAACGCACCTTCGCCAAGTCCAGACAGTGATATTGAGCTCCCTGGCGATGAGCATCTCGGTATGAACCAATCGTCTATTGTGGACGTACCACCTCCTTCGATGTACGGATCTTACCGGCAAGATTATGAGCCGATGCCTGTTCCGGCGCCTGATCAATCGCAGGGCAATATGTCGGGTGATTTTACTGGCAATTTCACATCCTTTATCGGAGGAAACGTCGAGTTTGATATGGTAATAAAATATTTCTCATAAATCGTATGAAAACTATATTTAAATCGACGAAAAACTGTTTCGCTTGATCTTTTTAAGCTCTGCTAGACACTAAGCTGATTTAAAATAAACAATTTCTGATTTACAATTTTTTAAGCGGAATATATTCAACGATAGATCAGCAACTCCGACAGGAATGAGCCAGTACAATGATTCCTTAGAGGTATGTTACTATTTTTCATCCAAATTTCGCCTGTTTAAAATACGTGCGTTTGATACATAATTTTTCTTCATATTTAGGCAAAGCCGATCGAAGTGATAAACATGCGCCCTTCAAAGACAGAAGGAAAAGGCGACGGTTTTAACATTTCAAGTTTTTTGAAATCCGTTCTCCCTTCCTCAGAGATAAATGCCAATAATTCAAACATTCCTGGTCTTGGATTGGACATTTCTGGTCCGCCTATGAAGTCTCCTCCGTCTGGTGATTACAGACATTCATCTCCGTTGCGGCAACACTTAGGGACACCCATCAATTCGAGACAATTAAACATGCAGAATCTGCCACTTAGTAATTGCCAACTACCACATGGCACACCTTTGGTAGGAGGTAGAAGTTTGACGATCGATTCTCACACTCCTTCTCCATACTCGAGCCAGAATAGTCAAGGAAATAACAACAACATGAATTTGGTGTTTGATAACACACAGAATTCTGTTAATCCTTTACCTCCGCCACCTATGCCACCGCCTATATTTCTCGACGATGAAAACTGCTACAATAAACTACCACCAAAGTTTCCTACGTGGTCATCTGCTAATGAATTGAACAAAGAATCATCTGGCTGGGATGAAAAGGGTGAGATATTACGGGGATTTCATAAGAATCACTCGACAACTCCTTATATCTATTGTTAAATTGTGAAATAACTAGTTTCCTAATGGTTGTTGAAGTTGAAAATCAAACTTGAGTAAAGTTCAAGCTAAAAACGTGCCTGTGAAGATCTGAAAAACATGTTATGTCAATTTCTCTTCTATTTTGAACTTCCTAACTCAGATAAATTCGTCTCTTCTATTCTAACACATGCATAAGCTGTTGAATATTAATTCTCAAAAAAAATTTACCATTTTAAAAAACTGAATATGCCGCCGCTCTAAATGCTTCAGGAAATAATAGCATGAATCCAATTTGGCCAGCAGACAACGGTGATCATCAATCTAAATCCAAAGCAGGATGGCTACCGGACTCTGGTAACGAGCACTGGGACTCTGGTCCCGATGCTTGGCCAAATTCAAGATCGAAGAGTGATATACTGTCCGAAACCCCCGAGTCACCGCCTCTTTTCGAAAAGGCTGGATTCATTGACCCTATTGAATACGACGACTCTCAACCCCAAGAGCCTCTACTCAGCAGTAGCGGAGACGTAGATCATAGGTAAATTATCTCTCCGTTTATAACAATGGATAAATAGTATTAGTTACATCATCTCATACATATCTCTCCTCGTTTAGGGTCATCCCTTTACCTATGAACGTCGAAAACCAGCTGCCACATCGACTTATGAAATCTGCGGATGTTGATCACCGGAATCTCATCAGCCTTACCGGCAGTCCTGCAAACCACAACAATCCTATAGATCAATCACTATCCGCAACCGGCAATCCAAATGCTTCTTGGCCACAGACTGATCAGGATTATAGGTAGAGACTATTTTTATTCTACAATATTGGAGCGATTCTGAAAACGTTTACGTCTTCTTTTCTATTATCCCTGAGGAATAATGAACTAATCCTATTCTGATGATTTTAATGACCATTCAAGCTAATCTTTGTTGATTTTTATTAGACAACAAATGCAGCCAGGAGACATAGTCGAGAGTGTCGACATGGAAATGTCCGACGACGAAACAGACGGGAAACAAAAAGGCGGTAGAGTTCTTGTAGACTTGAGACCACAGGATCGAGACATGCGCCCATTGCTGCCTCCTCCAGGACACCATTTGGATATGGATATGAGAATGATCCCACTTCCCAGTGGGCAAATGCCACCTCATAATCCATTGCTGCAGGGACCAGATTCTCGCAATATTCACCAAAATCAGTCGCAGTTTCATCACAACCAGCAAGATTTTCGTGGAAATCAATTAAACTTCCATCAAAATCACCCGGAGTTTCATCCGCCGCAGTCGAATTTCCACCAAAATTCACAGCTGGAATTTCGCCACAATGAGTCTAACGTTAGGCCGAATCAACCGCCTAATTTTCATCAGAATCAACAGGAATTCTACCAGAATCAACAGCAAGACTTTCGACAGAATCAACAAGATTTTGAATTTCAAGAGAATCAAAACCGCAGACGTATCAGCCAAGAATTTCAAAACGAGCCACTGCAGTGCGGGAGATACTCCGTCGATCATCATCCACGAGACTCTCCAGGCTTTCAGAGAAACGAACGTGGCAGGGGTCGCGGATTCCCACGGAATAGGAGGGACAGGTTCTCCGAGGACCATAATCAACAGCGGAATATTAATCAGATTAATAATCGAAGGCCTAAACATTTAGAGAGTGAAAAATCGCCGACAGAAATGCTTCCCAATAATCGACCCCTGCTTTTGAGGCCTCCGGATACCATAGTTGTTCTGGATGACGACGGAATGCCAATTTCTATACCAACGGATAACGAAACTGACCAGATGTCGGAAAATATTCATCCTGAACAGCTCACATCTCGCTCCGATAGTCAAGAGACTGAAAATGAAATTCCTGCTCCGACTGCGACAGATGAAACGCCCGATTCTATTCCCGGAGAAAATTTAGACAGAGTTCTACCTCCGGAGGGAATTTCCAGTGAGGAAAATCAGGCTGAGACAGACGCTGTGGAAGGAACAGGAGAGAATGAAACGTTGGACGAAAAGGCGTACGACGACGGACAGAAGACTGAAATATTACAGGAAGAACAAGACGAGGGAGATAATGGGAATGAAAAATCTTCAATAGAGGCTGAATCGCGGGAGGTTGAACAACCCAGACAGCTATCCGAGCAGCTAGAAGCATTGATGAACTCTAATAACAAGCAAACGAATAATAATCTTAAACGACAGTCTGAGAATGGGAATTTGATTGATCAACAAGAGGATGGTTTGCCGAATAAAAAACGTCCGTTATTACCAAACGGTCCACCTATCAGCCACCTTACTAACTCTGGACAAATTATTCCCGGAGGACATTTACTCGGGCCTAATGGAACGCTTATGAATCCTGGGGCTCCTATAGAAATCCATCCTGTTGTTGTCTACGAATATGATAATTCAAACTCTGGATTTAGGCCTCGTGGTGGCGGCGGGGGACCACCGGGATCGCCTTTTCCGCCTTGGAGAGGAACCGGACCTCCTAGAGGAAGGGGATTCAGAGGAGGACCCAGGGCACCGTGGGTCGATAGGGGAGGCAGAGGCGGCGGTCAGAGAGATAATTTTAGTCCTAGAGGACAGAAGCGAGGAGTTGGTCAGTTTAGAGGAGGATTTAGGGGTCGAGGTCGGGGTAACAATTGGTAGGATTACTATTATCGTAATTTTAATATTATTAATAATACTATTATTATTATTATTGCGATTATCATTATCACTATTCTTATTATTATTATTATTATTATTATTATTATTACCCTAGGGACTAGAGAGATAAGATTTAGACTTATTATTCACGTGGTATGTACGAGTAGATGAAAAATAAGAATATTAGATAAAGGAGATGAGAGTGGGATGCATTTTGTCTTACCCCTAGGTATATATAATATGTGGGAAGAAGAAAAAGAAAAGAAAAAATTTTTCAAATTAAAACTGTATCTATATTTCTTATATTTTTTCGTTAATGATTGAAGAAAAAATAACTGTTTAACAAAATGAAATGAAATGAAATGAAATGAAATGATATAAAATCAATATGTTTATAGTATCGTATCGTATCCGTATCCGTATCACATCGTATCACATCACATCGTATACTGATACGATAGGGTGGTCGTGTATTTGACATACTGGGTGTTTAATGTACATATTAATTATTAATATTTATCATGCCGTCTATTCATTTCTCAATCCCATGTCGTGTATACGTTTATATATATCTATGCCGTGATGCAAGAAAATCTTATTATTTATTTTTTTTATTATTCATTTTCTTCAAAATTCTTCATTTTCTTTTATTTTAATATATATATACTTTTTTTTTCTTTTTTTTTCTATTTTTCATAAAAGTATAATTTTTCAAACTTATAATTTCTGAGACAAACATACATAATATTATGAAATCTTAGTTTTATAAAAAAAAAAAAAAAAAATAAAAAAAAAAATCTTGCCTTTACTTTTTCTTATTTTTAAATATGCAGTTTTTTCAATCGATCTTCAAATCTCTGATACTTATTTTTTTGCTACTGTTAATAATATTGATCTGATTAAATAGATGAGAGAGTAGAAAAAAAATTCTATATATATCTAATATAATATATGAAAAATTTGAGTATGTAAAGAAGATTGAAGAAATTGTGTATTTTGATGAAAAGACGAAGAAAACAAAAAAAAAACCTATCTATAAATTCAAGTTCGTGTACTTTCCGCGTTTCTCTCAGAAGCGATAAGTTTTATATTATTTTTGTTTTTCTTTTCTTTTTGTATAAAGATTCGAGTTAATTTAAATAAGATGAAAAAGAAGAAGAAGAAGAAGAAGAAGAAGAGGCGGTAAAAAGAATAAATAAATAAATAAATAAACAGTAGGTCGGGGTAATCTTGCAACGCGGTTTATCGATATTTCTTTTTTTTTTTTTGCATTTTATTTTCGCCTCAGAATTAGTTTAATTAAATAATTATCATTGAGCCAGTTCTCCGAGATCGTGTGGGTAGCTAGTCGGACTTGTGTCTCTAAGAGTCTGGCGTTTTCTCTGATCTTTGAAGAATATAATATTAATTATTATAATCTATTAAGTTATAAATATAAAAAATTAAAATTAAAAGAAAAATTAAAAGAAAAAGAAAAATTTGATTAGTATAGCGATAATAATAACGAGTGGAGAATGAAAATAGTAATGGGAATTTTTCTAGTTAATAATAATAATAAAAAAATATTAGGTATCAGTTAGCGGTATATTATTATTATTATTATTGCTTGTAATTTTAGTAATTTCAGAAATTAATAGTCAGTAGTATATTAATTATTATTGTTATTATTTGAAATTTATTATAAATATATAGATATTATAATAGTATATAGAGACTATACTTATGTTTTAATTTAAATTTCAATGTCTTTCAGCAGTCACATATATATATATATATATATATATTATATTATATATATATAATATTATATTAGCGAGGAAGAATAACGTGTAGAGGAAAATTTAATTCGTCAAAAATGGACATTTTTATTTACTCTAATTTCAGCTAGAAATATGTTAGATATATATATATATAATTTCATGTATTAATAAATTCGACATTTACGTTCTTACCATTTCATATTATAGGTATAGCATATGAAATGTGCATTTTTCCTGTTTTTTTTTTTAAATGCATTAAGAGAGAGAGAGAGAGAGAAAAAACTGTATTGTGATGTACATATAAATTGCGTGGATATACATTAATCTATCTAAACATTTATTTACGATAAATAAATAAATAAAAGAAAAAGAAAAAAAAAATACGATGATCGCGTGTTGTAAGATATATAAATTTCAAATTTGAATAGAAGTATTTGAAAAATATGTGTTAAAGAAAAAAAAAAAGAAAATTATAATCGCGAATTCGGTTTCGCTAACGCGGCTAAGCCGATTAACGATTTAAAATTAATCAACGTAGGGGATAATTATTTCTCTTTTCGTTAGTATAAACCGAAATTTTAAATACGGATACTTGTAGTTTCAATTCTATAAAGGGAATTCTTTTTTTTTTTCATTCAGTTTCGCATATTTAGACGATTATTAAAGTATTGGAATTTGAAGTTATTGATGTAAAACTATACCTTAAACCAATCATAGGATGATTGATTATTTTAATGATTTTCTACCCCTGTATAGCAATTTATTGATTCAGAACACATAATTGTCTTCATTTTTTAAATCTATTAACGATTTTTTTTCCTTCCTTTTTATTTCCTTTTCTCTTTTCAGTATAAAATTGAATATACCGTATTGGCCTGAATATAAGTCGAGGTTTTTGGTCACCGATTTTACCCTCAAAAACCGTACTCGACTTATATTCGGGCTCGACTTAGATTCGGGACTTTTTAGATTTTGCATTATCGACCAGAAATCGTAATATTTCAGCAATGCAATGCATATTCAAAAATTCGAATTAAAAAAAAGTCCTAAATCGGAGGTAAAAAATTGGGGGTCGACTTATATTCAGTCCAATACGGTAAATATGCAAATACTTCAAATTCCAAATTCAGACTAAACTCAATATTATATTGTATATACTATATATATATATATATATTATTTTTTTTCACCCCTCGTACTATGAGTGCTTATTATTAACTTTCGTGAAATTTTCAACTTAACGTTTGTTAAATAAGCGATAGCATATTATGTACCTATAGGTGCGAAATGATCTTATAAATATATAGATCCTCCCTAATTCCCTGTACTATGAAAATTCTTAGTTTTAACAGGTTGTTTAATAAAATATGAAAAAAACAATGAAAATCCTTGCCAGACCCAAATTGCAGCAATTAACTGTAGTCCCTGTATGTCCATAAGCCCAATTATTAATTAATTAATTAATTAATTAATTTTTGATCATTCATTTCCGTCTTATGTTCATCAATGGCTTGATAATAATTTACGTTTTTATTCTTATCTTTTTTTTTGTCTTTTAATTTTCTTCGCATTTTTTATTAACGCGTAACGATAACGAATGAAATACTTTGTTGATACAATTTTAACTTTATGTTTAATGAAGAAAAAGAAAAAGAAAAAATCGAAAATCAACGAAAGAAAATAAGAAAAACTGATATCTTATAATAGGAGAGAAATACAGACTCCCACGGTGGACTACAGTACATTGCTTTACCCTCGATGTTAGCTTACCAATTTTCTTTAAAAAACGTTTTTCATTTTATTTTTTTCTTATTTTATTTTTAATTTAGTCAACGTTCGATAGGTTTATTTAAACTAAAAAAACGAACGTGTTTATTTTAACATTTATAGAAAAAAAAAAAAAGTCCACGTTGCATTTAAGAAATTTATTTATTCATCTTCTTATCGCACAAAATTAATCCTATACATAAAATATATATTCATTACGTGATGAAAGAGAAATATGATAAAAAGGAATAATAAAAGAAAAGAAAAAAATAGCAAAAAAAAAAATATATATATATATATATCTAAAAAGACTTGGCAATATCTGTGATAATTATTATGGGGAGTCATAAATTATATATATTATGTATAATTCAGGATTACACTAACGTGAATATCTAGAAAAAAAAATAAAAAAATTATTTCAACGATTCTATTATCGTAATAATTGAATCTCATTAGTTAGTATCTCATATTGTTAAACAAAAACAAAAATAATAATAATAATAATAATAATAATAACACTAGAAGAAAAGAAAAAAAGAAATTCTTAAAGATTTTATTTTATCCTTATTGCATGTGTGTAAATTAATATAGTGAGATTGAATATAAAATTGTATTCATACGGTGTGTCTGATAGTCGGATATTTCTATATATAGGTATATATATGTTATAAATATTATAATATAAACAATATGAACTGTATAATATACACACGTACTGTACATGCTTGAATGTATAAATATATATATATAAATATTATATATAATAATAATAATGTCTATGTGTATATATATAGACAATAATAATAAAAAATAATGATATTCTGTTTGTTTTATAATAATAATCTATACTTGTACTATTATTATATATACTTCCAAAGAAATATGTATATACTATATATATATATATATATAGAACATAGGTAGAATTATTTCATTGCGGGCATTGTATAATTCTCACGCCTTGCTTTAGTAGAAAAAAAAATTTCGTTACTTCATTACTATGACATATATACCTTCGTATATGCGGTGATCAATTACTTAATTAGCTTTTAGACACACGCGTAAAATTTATACAGTAATAATTAAACTCGTGCGTTATTTTTATTAACATTTCGGAACCTACTTTTTTTCTTTACTTGAGTCGAAATGACTTCTTCTCTTTTTTTTGTTCTATTTTATTTTACTCATCCATTTTTTTGTTTATTTTTTTTTTTTTTGTTTTATAAATTTGAGTGAATTTGCGTGTAGTGTTTCTTCCCCTCTTTTAGTCTTTTTCAATACCCGTCCCAATTCTTTTGTTATATTGTTTGTATACTAATTATTGCTTTGCCCAGGCAGCTGTTCCTAGACATTTAAATTCAATTATTTAGAAAACTTGATTAATATTTTCGATGTTAGGAAATGAGGAAGATATGTAGGTAGAAACGAAAGAATAATATCGATGATTCGATAAATTTGCACAAAAATAGCTTAAACCGCGATAAAACAGGGTTTTATGTTGATATTATTCTCTCATGCTCGATATTGAGAAATAAAAAATATATATGTACATATTATGGTGAAGATAAAGAACTTGTAAATAAATTCGACACAACGTTAAACCGTATGAAGTCAAAAAAAAAAAAATGATCATCTATCAAAAAAGTCTAATAAGGTAACAGAAATTCAACAAGCTTATCCACGTACTATAAATGATGATTATAGTAAAATATCCAATGTACGAATACAAACGAGTGAGATAGAATAATTTCTGAAATTAATTAATCAAGCAACGAATTTCCGTTACCTTTTTTTTTTCGTTTTTGTTTTAAACAAAATATAATGTACCCTCGTTATAGTATAATACTGTTACTTTCTCACTGTATGTACCTATACTAGATATTGGCTAAAGTTATGAAAAAAAAAAAAAAAAAATTGTAAAATCATAAGTAAAAAATAATAATTACGTACAGTGAATTAGCGACAGAATACTGCAATTGCATACTATGTATGTCTTGTAAATATAAATATATTATAAATATTATATAGTAATAAGAAAAGAAAGAAAAGAAAGAAAAATTTTGTACACTGATTAATAAAAAAAATAATATTACAGAATTGGTTTTCACCTAATTGTATAATAATTTTTCATAAATATGTTTAAAGTTTCGTAAGAAATCGTCAAATTCATATTCGACGATATTGCTTCGATAACAATTCTGCAAGTAGTCAAACCGCGTGTTGGTAAAACATGTTGTTTTTTTTTTTTCAGTTTTCTTTTGAGCGTGTGCAGACGTGGGTTGCCAAGCGACGCAATACAGTGACGTCACGGCTCCAGGCTGTCGCCATTCACCCCCTGTTTATTACACACTGCGGAATGCCCAAGGATTCCCAACTGACCCTTTTTTCTTTATTTCATTTTTTTTTTTTTCTTATTCATTTTTTGTCTATTCTATTCTATTATCTCTCACGGGGTTTCCGGAAGATTTTTATTATTATTTATCTTTTTTATTTTTTATTTTTTTCCAAAAATGGTCACGCGTCTCGCGTGAACTGCCCCCAAATGTCCTTATCTAGCTTTATCTATTCCCAGACGTTACTCGTCCACCTCTTTCTTTTTTACCCATAATGTTATGACCTCAAACCCACGGCTCCTATAAAACCACGAGTTATATATGCAAGTGTATGTATATATATATATATATATAGGTCATTAAAGATCACTTCAATTAGCGCTTAAGCACACAAATTATATTACAAGAAATTTTATGTCGAGACTGCAGGAGGAGAGTTATATCATCCGACAAAATATAAAACGTTAATGTATAGCGTAATAAATCAGATCAGATTCTGACCTTAATTAATTAAATATATTTACGGCTTGATTTTCTGTACAAAAAATATCCAACGTTTATTTTCAATTATTTATTTATATCTGTGTGGACGCAGGGGATCAACTGTAAGACTATACCAATTTCTCTCACCCTCTTCAATTGGATTACGTAAATAATAGATAAAGCTTATCGATGATAGGAAGTCTATACCTACAATACGCTTCGCTTCCGTTTTTTTTTTTTTTTTTTCTTGTTTTTGAATTTGTTTGAATATTTTTTTATTTATTCTAATCATCCCAAGTGAAAATGTCGAGTTAGATCATTTGAGGATTATAGAATCGAATGGATAAAACTATGAATAAGACTATAATTAGCCCGCGCGAAAAGTTTTGGAGTAGAAAAGTCCAGGAGATTTGTAGATTTTTTTTCTTTTTTTTTTCCTATATCGCTGCAGCAGCGACTTCTCCGTTAATAGTTAACCATATTTGCATGATGTATGTGTAAGTAGGTATCAGTATGAGACGAAGAATCTGCGTATTGACGTAGGCATACGTGTTTGAGAAACGTGTAGAATGGTCGGAACGTGTTTTGTTAACTAAATTTGACAATCTATGAGAGAGAGAGAAAGAGCTGAGTTAGTGTATAGCAGTAATACTACATATATTATAAGAGGAGGAAGAGAGCCGTATAACCGCTTTAAAAATGAGTTACTTTTGGATGTGACCTTTTCTGTCGAAGATCTTCGCCAATCTACTTAGTAGTGGGGGGGGCATATAGCAATGCGCGTTGTTAAGATGCGCGATGATCCTGGGACCGCCGAGCACAACGTGTTTCATACCCACGAGGATAACTGTCACGATATCAAGCTGTTTGGACTTTGAATTAACTGGAGACACTCGGCCCTATCCATGTACGTGGTATAACACATATTACGTAATAAAAAATAAATAAAAATAAAAAAAATAAAAAAAAATAAAAGACGTCAAACAGTTATAGCTTATAACATACACTATAATACGCAAATCTCTATATCCATAGCTCCGGAGGAATGAGACTTTCGATATGCTATGCTGTCACTGTTCCGGCGACAGGGATCAAGGTAAGACTATAGCAACAGCTGTATATATATATATACCACGAAATGACTTCTTCTTCTTCTTCTTCTTCTTTAGTTTTTCGGTTTTCTTTTTTTTTTTTTTTTTTTCATCTCTCTGTTCGCATTACATATTATCATACACGTTATTTATTATTTATACCAATCTCGAAGTGTTTGTTATATACGATTTACAGAAATAATAATCAAATGCTGAAGCTGAACGATTGTGTTCTGATTGAGAAGTATCTAATTAGAACAGGTAAGAATTTATTCGGTCTTTTATTTTTCTTTTCTTTTCTCCTTTACTCTCCTCTTCTTCTTATTCTTCTTCTTCTTTCGGATAATCCATGCAATATTTCCAAACCTAATTATATCTGTATTCTTATTTTATTCTCATGAATTGAAATTGAGAATGATAATTAATGATTCGTAATAAGGTTTGGGTAACAATTACGTTTACGAGCTGCAGGCCTGAAACACTAGTGCTAAAGTGTATCTGTGAAGTTAAAGCGCGAAGAAACCCTAATGAGGTTGCAGCATGAGCGGGGTAACTTCCCTATAATAGGCGAATACGTGGAGGAAATTCACGTAGTTTTATTACAGTTTTATTATTAATCTTATTTTACTTGTTTTTTTTTTTTTTTCTTCTTTCTTTCCTCGTTTCTTCCTTCATTAATCTTATAAACTTTTGCGGTCCTTCACCAAGAGCTTTTGCGCAACATAATGATTGCAGAAGTTTTAAATTATGCCGGACAATACTGAGGCCGTTTTGCGGCGAGGCTATATAGCCCGCATATATATACATATATAACTTTTCTCCGAGTTTGTTAATCTATTTATTATTTGTTTTAATTCTATATTTCGAGGCAGTTGGTTTCTACTTCTTCTGACGTTCTGCACCTAAGCACACACACGCGCACACTTTCGCTGTTTTTTTTTCAATTGTAAAACTTTCAAACCACCCCAAATTCCTCCGCGTCTAAGTCTGCTGCAATTTTCTTTACCGTACGAGTGCTGCAGGTAAATTACCATGACGTGGGAAAAAAAATATAAGAATAAGACTGAAAACGAAGTAAAACATCGAAAAGCGGTTTATTTTGTTTGCTAAGTGACCAATTTACTCAATTATTATATACTGCGTCGATGGTACATTACTAAAGGGCTTTTTTTTTTTCACAATCGACTTTATTCTATACAACCATATACAATATTACATAGGTATAGGTATAAGCTTTTATGTATACAATATAGAAGCTTTGCGACGACGATTTTTCATTTAAAAATATAAAACCTGGGAGTGACGCTGAGTCTTTTAATCTCTCCCACTTACAATCAACCGCAGAATTACGCGGTTGAAACGGTTTCTTATTTTTATTTTTATTTTTACTTATTGGCTTAGTTTTTTTCAATTACTTATTCCGTATGATATAATAAAGAAATAAGATCATCGCGTGGTCAAAACAGATTTTTTGTTGAAGTTAAACAGCGAACAAGCTTTATTCTACGCTATATCATCATGCTCTGCCCTATTACGTGTATATGTTACAATTTTATATACATATAAAGCAAACTCGTATTAGCGGGTCTTTTTTATCCCGCGCCTTTCACTTTTCTGCGGGAACAAGCGAATGTCGAGGTCGCGAAAGACGGATAACTGCGGGCTTTTTGTTATTTGTTAATTAAAACAAGAGCAGGTACCTACCTATTGCACGAGGTTCAGTTTTGCAGGGTTTGCTTGTCGTTTGAACCGCGATGATTGTCAGTCATGAAATTAACCGGATGACCACACCTCGTAACACGCAACATAGGTACTGCGCTAAGAATTTGACCTAATTTCATGATCGTTACATCGAAATTACACACGTCGTTATAATAGAATACAATTACGTTATTCTACTACGCAGCAGCGCGGGATCATATCAAAATCCTCCTTGTATCAATCCCTTTTTTCTTCTTCACAACCACTTTCGGCGGATCACCTTCGCAAATATGTATATATAATATACTATACATTATACCTATGTATACAAGCATTATGTAGATACATATACTGTACATAATATATAGAACGTGTACAATATCGGTCGAGGGCCGTTAAAAAGCTCTTGTTTCGCGCCGTCAGCCCCTGCACTAGGGGGTCGCTAAATGGAATCTTAGAACGAACATGTTTTTCAAATAGGGAAATTACCCCTTCAAATTATGAAAACAATCTCCCATTCGATTCTCTAGGTCGTTATTATCAGAGACCGAGTCGATCCCCTTTGCTTTTCCTGCAGCAGGAAGAATCGGGAATCCAGCTATTTGGTCCCGCGGGGCCTAAGATTTCCCTAAAATTTACTTTGGGCCTTCCCAGGGGCGGTTTTTGAATTCGGGACAGAATCGGCCCTTCGAAACTGACGCAGTTCGCCCTTTTCTCTTCGTGTCCACTTCAGGGGTGATAAGAAAAAAGAAAAGGCCCAAGGCATTAAAAATTGGCGAATTATAACGTAGACGTAGGGCATGGGGCAAGGGAAAACCTATGCTATGGAGACCACGTGAATTCAACGGAAAGTGGTGGGACTGGGTCGATAAAGCCCCCCACACCGGTCCTCGGCATGCGACCGCGTTTTCTCTCAGTGGCTCCGTAAACCTTGCCGAGCTATAGAGGACTCGAAAGAATTTCCCGTGTTCTTTGAAGGAATAAAATAAAATGAAGAAATAAAGAAAAATAAAATAATACGTATACGTCTTTTATATGTTTGAAGATAATTGATCAATTAGGACACGTGAAAATTACGCCCACTCAAGCAAGGGGGAAAAATTCTTTCGTACCACAGGGCGGAAAATCTTGAAACGAATGAAAAAACAGAAGAGGAGGAGGAAGAAAAAGTGATAAACAATTTTAATTACCTTCCTAAAGTGCTTTATTGTTTTTCTTAACGTGAGACTAATTAATTTGAACAAAAGAAGAAATAAGAATAAGAATAAGAATAAGAATAAGAATACGAATACGAATAAGCATAAGCATAAGAAGGAGATGAAGAAAGATGATATATCATCCAAGCTTGAGCCTAATAATTAAATAGAAATAAATGCAAGTGTGGATATCGCCGAATGAAAAATTATTTTTTGCTCAAATTTATTTTTCCAATTAACTTCAATGAAATTAATCGCTATAGTACTGTGACTTAACGATGTATACAATTAATAATAAATTAATGTCTAATCCAATAACGCCGAACGAGTTCATCGACTGTATAAATAAAACGATAATTAGTTGTTCAGGTGGTATATCGAGGCTGCAGGTATAGGGTGAATTATATTTTAAAATTTTTCTTCGGGGGTATAAAGTGCAGTGTATGATGTAGGGATGGTATAGTAAACCACTGTAAACTAACACGCATAGGTTGAAGAGATATGGAAAAAATAGAAAACAATTTCTACCCCTTTCTGAGTCGTGAATAATGTAGTAGTTTTCTGCACCACTTTTCTTGCATTTTCTAGATTTTCTCTATAGTATACACCTTTCGCTGCTACAGAGTAAATACAATATTGATCTCTGGCTTTAACATGTCAAAGTTTAACGTCTGAACAACCGTCTCGATGGATCCTATACAAGATCTTGAAACCCCTTTTTTTCTCGCCTCTTGATCTGTCGTATGATAGGCTCCGTAAATTGATTGATTCATCAAAGGTATATGGGGGGAGTATAGTAGAGCCGGTGAAAAAGTCTCTCGGAATTGAACCTATTTAACAATTATTTTTCCAATTATTAAAAATCACGTTAAACTAAGGAAAAAGGCAATTCAAAAAAATCAGAAATATACAATTTTTTTTTTTAAATTCCGTTTAGTTTTTTTTTTCTTCTTTTTCTTTCTTTTCTTTTTCACCCATTTTTTAACTCCGTGTTTCGCCTTTTATACGAGGTGAAACGAGGTGACTGATAAGAATTCTTTCCATCTGTTGCTAATTAGCATTTGATAAGATAAAGAGGAGGGGGAAAATAAAGAAATCAAGAAAATGTGGCGAAGACTGGTGGCCGCATAATTATTATCTCTTATACGTTACATGCAATCAGCTTATTATACAAGCATATGTATATATATACCTTTGTCACATATATATACTTACCTTATAGTTGTGACGATTGTGCAATTGAATTAAAAACGTGTTCATAAAAAAATGTTTATAATATTTTCGTAAACTGCAGATACACTGAAATTATATATTTTCTCCCGTATATATATGTTATTTTAATTTTTTTTTTTTTTTTAACTATTACGTTAATTAAAAATTTCCTGAATCGCGGGTGCCTAGAGAATATAAACTTTTACGGTGCAATATACTATATGTAGCTAGGGAGTAAAAAAATAAAATAAAATAAAATAATAATAAAAGTAATATTTCTGATATTCATGGAAAAAATGTTACCACCAAAAAGTGATTTAATATATTTTAAAAAACGATTAAAGATTCTCATTACGAATGAAATACGAGGTTTAAAAAAAATTCTTTCATTATTATAAAATGAGCAAAAGTGTCGAGCTTCTCGCGTCTGGGTCAGAGGACGGTGAAGTGCCCAACGGTAAGTCATTAAGGGATACAAAAAAAAATAAAAATGAAAAAAAATAACGAGGAAAGGTCAACTTTCGTGTTCATAGAAACTAACTACTATCGTATAATATATTCCCTCATTTATTAGAAAAAAAAAAAAATTAAAATTAAAAATTAAAAATTGGAGACGTTATGTGCTTGAAGAAACATTCAAAGCATCTTCTATACACTCGCCTATATTTATATTATATATATGTAAGCATCCAATTTGTTTTAATTAATTAATTAAATAATTATTTGAATTAAATTTTTGTACGTGCAGTAGAAAAATTACCCGTATCTATATGCGATATGTTTAATATTTCAATCTGTATAACCATCTGGCATAGAGTTGGAGACTTTGGGGAAACAGCTTATTCAAATCTCTCATTGTCAGTCTAATTGGTTGATCTCAGTTAGTCCCTAAAACTTATTTACCCAAAAACAGAGGAATTGTGAATGCGGAGGAGGTACACTAGTACACATTATGTCTTACCTTTATATCATCATCATTTGGTTATACGCAGAAAATATTTATACTTGGTAAACGCGTTGTGTACTTATATTATATGGTTTACAAATTTGACAAATATTTGACAATTAATGTTATGTGTATAGTTTTGAGTTTACTTATTTCTTACTTTATGTCAGATTTGAATAACGTGGTATAAACCTGCTAGCTTACTTCGAAACACGACAGCTCGTTGTTATCTAAATTCTAGGTGGTTTTTTTTTTTTTTTTTTTTTTTTTATTACGACGTATAGGTACATGCAGAAATGGGAAAATCTCGAGTGTGAAATTAGGACTAGGCGATCGCGTAATTGTCTGATAACGAATATAGGTATTAATCGAAAACCTTTATTCATAAGTCATAAATCCACAGAATTTAATAACGACCCTAATCCCTGCTGCGAAATTCCTCTTTGACCAGAAATTATAATCAGCGGGAGGCCCGAGCCTTGCGTTAAGCTTTACCAATTAATTAAGTTTGCGACCAATTAATAAGGATATAAATTTCAAAGGGATTTTAGGAACTGGAATATGCGTAATTATACACTGCATGCGTTACACGCATAGGAGGAATTCTAAACTCCTCTGGGAAATTCTAACGAAATGTATAAACCCGCGTTATATTTCCTCTATCGCAAAAACACTCTAATCTGATTACGCAGTCAGATAGAACAATATCAGCTGAATTGAATTTTCCTAACATAATACAGACACATTCGGGTATTTGTTATTATTTTCTTCATTTCCGGAAACCTCGAGCTGCTCGGGAAAGGATTATTATGATGATACACGAGGCCCTGATATACCTCGGGGTTGAATTCCCCAATGTCTCTAATGTTTTTCTCGCTCTATATCTGTGCCAAATTTGTTCTTTTTTTTTTTTTTTTTTGTTATACGAAAATAAAACAGCACGAAAATATCAGCTGACCACAATTAGCGTTTCCTAAAACCCAGCTCGCCGACCCTTCCGCAATGCTTTTGAATTCTAACCGCGGTTGACACGTCTGTTTTTATCCGAGTAGGTAGGTAGGTACCAAAAACCTCCCCTGCTGAGAAAAGGTTCGCGTATTACTTTCATTTGACGTGAGAATTAGAGCCGGCCTATAACGGGGTGACAAATTATTGTTCCTCTCGTTTCAGTCCTATAGACCTATTTTTTTTTTTTTTTTTTTTTGTTCAGGATTATGATTTTCTTTTATCAAACTAAGCAGATTAACCATTGGATTTGGGTTTGGTTTAATTTTGCAAAATCGAAGAGAATAAAAAATCATTCCAATCTGCATTCGCTATAAGTGTTTTGATTTTGAGTAAAACTTAGCAATCAGGAAAAAGAACAATGAAAAAAAAATTAACGACATATCTTTAAAAAAAAAAAATTTCAGTCCGATAACAACGTGGTAATTTTTTTCTATGTTTTTTTTTTTTTTTCTTTCTTTCTTTCTTTCATTTCCGCAGATGCGCCTCACCCAGAGGAAAGATCCAGACTAAATCTGAACGGAAGTCGTCAGCTGTCTAGAAGTGCGACGGAATTAAGACCGACAAATGGATCTCCGGGGCACCTGCACCAAGGGCACAGCCCCGTGGTTCACCATAGTCATCATCGACACCATATATCGGTCGCCCAAAGAACGCATACATTTTTTGCTACTTTGAAAAGCCGTTGGTCTCGGAGCCGGAGTAAGGAACGTAAAAAATCACGGGAAATCGCAGCATCCCAAGATGGTGTCAATAAGAATACTGGAATTGAGTCGGACTACGCGGCTGACTACTCTTCCGAACATAGTAGGAGCTCTTCGGCTACTCAGAGTCCTGCCAGACACTACCACAACCATCCTGGTACGTTTGTGTAACGCAATTTCCGGTTCGATTTAAATATCGCCTATACCTACCTGCGTATACCTCTCGGTATATAGGTTCAAAGGCTAAATCCTTCCCGAAGGATTTAGCCTTTGAAAATAGGACTAAGCCTCCTGATCCAAGCACGCAAATCGTGTTAAACTCCAAACTCCCACATGATTTTATTTTCACGTAGGTGTTTTTCTCGCCTTTTACGCGTGAAATTTTCCACTTTGAATTCGAACATTATTTCAGATGGTAGGAAAATAATATATAGGGGTAAATCTGTATATAGGTATATAATACTTGGCATATGCAGTGCTCTAGCTCTGCATATGTGCTCAACGATATTTCAGCACACCTAGGTATAGTATATATGTATGTGTAGAAGGGAGGAAAAAACGTTTTATTTATTTTTTTGTACATCGCTGCAACAAGTCGCGTAAAAATTGATTACCTTGTCGGTGCCAAAATTTTTTTTACATACCTACCTCTGTACTATTTCGCAGAACACCGCAGGAAATTAACGAATGACGATTTCACGTACGCGTAGCGTTATAAATCTATCTGCTCGATTAAAATCGCGCTATTATCGCTTATTATAGCTGGCCCAGTTTCCTCACCTATATACCGCTATATAGCTTATAGTTCAATCTAATTGCGTTTATAACGTGATATAGTATATTTAGGTGCAGGAGGTATATAATATATGTATGTATATCTACTTGCATGAATTAACGGAAATACAATTCGATCGAGCCAATTTTCACACCGAAACTTCCGTGGTTCTATTCTTCTTTTTACCGATGCAGTCTCAGCTATACATATATACATATACCTACATGGTATTTTATATACGTTGCAATCTTAAGCTCACGCAAGTCGTTGAAAATCGAGGAAAAGCTCGACGAAAGATTCGAAAATTAAAATTTTTTTTCTTATCGAACTGATCGGTAGGTAGTAGGTATAGCGTGTTCGCTTTGACAAAATTATACGCACGCGAACACGCATGCATGTAATACGCGCATAGTTGTTATTTTTTTCTCTTTCCTTTTGTCTATGTATAAATATATGTAGCAGGTATGTACCTACGGTAAACTATATATGAATTGTCACGTGAGACAGTAGCGTACCGAGAAAAGTGGCTTGTGGGATTTTCCTCACTTTCAAATTCCCTTGCTTCAGCCTAAATGGAAAACTCCTCGGAATTGGTTTCATTGTTGACTTTTCATTTTTCATGAGATACATTTAATATGCAACAGCTATTGCAGAAACACTGGTACATAGGTATTTACTTAACATGTGCTTTTCCCAAAGCTCATACACGAGTATAGAAACGACTTGTTGAATTAATAAAACGTAGGTATAATGTACGATCGTCAGACAGAGATGAAATTTCTTCGGTTTTTACTCGTCGAGGTATGGTGAACTTTTTCACCATATATATATACACGATTTCGAAATCGAGAGTCGAAAGGGGTGATATAGCAGTTTGAGATTTCATTTACACGTAGCTCGATCATTTAATCAAGTCATCGCATATCATTCTGATGGTGAACAGGTTCTTCAATTATTCATATTCGTCAAAAAAAAAAGAGAGTATTCGCTCCCCTGCGTATTTCAAGAACAGTTTTTCTTTCCCCATCGTCAGTCAAATGAATTTCATTCGGTTGAGCAAATCATTTATACATCATGCTGTATACTCGAGACGCTGGGGCTGGGGCCTGAGATAATAATTGTCGAGAGGGGTATTTTTGCTCGTTAGTAACTTATGTACCCATCGTATCTCTCGAATAATTGAACAGAAAAAAAAAAAAAAATGAAGAAAAATTGAAACGCTTCCGGCTCCAAGTTGGTAGCGATCTTTTACATCGTATTATGCATTATAGTATAAATTCATATTTCTATATAGGTAGAGGTGTACGTATGTAGGTACTACATACATATGGATAAATATAGGTAGAAAAAATTATATATTATTTATTTTATAAAAAACACGCACGCGGGTGGATCATTATCGTGTAACATTTACGATAAGCCCATGGAACGGTGCATATACCTACCTACCCCAGCTAGAAGTCCGCAAAGTCTATACGTACACCACCAGAGCATAAATTTTCATGGAAAAGAGTCTTTGCTTGATCCCTCGTCACGTAATTCTTGAAGCATGAAACACGTAGTACGTTGAACTTTATACCTATACTACCTGGCAGTTTAACATCCCGTATAACATTGACTGCGAACCGTCTATATGGAGCGATATAAATATGTAGGAAGATGAAGTTTTCTACCAATTGACTGATCGACACGACACGTATTTATTCATTTATAGATCAAAATCGCCAATTACGGTCATTCGATCATTATGTTTCCAATTTTCGGCCAACTAGACCGCGCCCAATATCATCACTCTAATATAAACGTAAACGATCCCCGCTGCAACATCCGAAATTTTTTTCGAAACTTGATACGGGGTCAGGGGAGATGAAAGAAAAATTACGTTTTAAAGCGTCAGGCCTATCGAATAACGCTCGAACGCATCAACCCTCGACGAGTTTTCATTCTAATTATTCAAAAACACACAAGACTTTTTCGTTTTTCATTTCACACGTCGGATACTACCTATGATGGAAAAGAAAAAAAAATAACAATTGATTTTATAATTTTTTTTCAAGATTCTCCGTTGGCCAGGGGCAGCAAAGATCGCGTTCCATCCCACGAGGGTAGTCCAGGAAGGTATAGCAACGGGTCGAATCGTCTGGCCAGACAAGGGTCCCAGAATATTCAGGGTGAAGGAAGAATATCGGTCGAAGAACGACCCCAAGGTACGTCGGGCTCGACCTCGGAAACGTCGCCTCTTATACAGGGGCAAGACGAGGCGTCGCGACGGAGGGAATTGGCGCTTCGCCAACACGCCTTTTTCCAGCTGCGTATGCACCTAAGACAGGGTGCTAACCTCGTGGCAATGGATCGGGGTGGTGAGTAATTTTCGGGTCAAAGTCATGGCCGTTAATTTTTAGAATTTCGCTGCAATTTTACCCAACATTTTTTTACATACGTACTAAAACCCTCCGCGAAATATGATTATGACAAAACGAAGAAGAAGAAGAAACGTTTCGTGTACTTTTTCCATATTCATGATTCGTTGATATACCTATTAAGAAAAATTCGGGATCAATTTATCACATCGCTGATTAAAACGGAAGAAAATCAGGAACAGTATTTCCAGCTGCCAGTGCAGTTTGAAAATCGAAACAAACCGTGATGGAATATATCCAGTCGGTTCTGTTATCCGAAAAAATATATAGGTACTACGAGGGGTGCTGCTGCGGCTTATCGACTTTCAAATCGTGGTATTATTATTCCATAACTCGAATAACAAAGTTATACAGCGAAGTATTGACAGAATCAATCGTCTATACAGGGGGCAACTTTTTGATTGGAAGTTTGAAACTGCTGTAACTTTTAACTGTATAGGGTAAACGTGTATCGTATGATATATAAAGCTATTGGGTTAAATAAAACGAGAAATAAATTGAAAAAAAAAAAAAGAAAAATGAAAAATCAATTTGGTATTTTCATATAATTTCTTATAGTTCTCGCGATACTCTTAATTTTCGAGAATATAATCTCGTAGCTCTCATATTGATCGATGACCTAATTGTGTTTCAGGGTCCAGCGATCCCTACGTTAAAATAAAATCCTCTGGTCGTCTTCTGCACAAGTCTAGAACCGTTCATCGAGATCTTAATCCTATTTGGGACGAGAGCGTCACTCTACCAATAGAAGATCCATTTCAACCCCTAACTATCAAAGTGAGTGCCTTATACATACCAAGATCAACTCTAGATCTTAATAGTACCTCAACCTCAACCTCTTACTCAACTCGATCGCAAAGACTTTATACAAGATTACGCATCAATCGATTTCACCTACCCGAAGATAAAAAGAAAGAAACAAAATTACATTATATTCAATCATTATGTTGGAAAAAAAGTTGTTCATCTTCGCGATGATCATATCTCTTTCAGCGCAGCATATGGTATAAACGGATATCATATACATGTATATACCTATAGATCTGCGCTAGATATTCTATAGCGTAGATTTTTTGATTAAACCAATTTAATCTGATTGCTGTAGGTATTTGACTACGACTGGGGTCTTCAAGACGATTTTATGGGTTCAGCAATGCTAGATCTTACTCTTCTAGAATTAGGACACGCACAGGATGTTGTTCTCGAACTCACCGATCCGGCAAGGCCGAAGCAACATTTAGGAAATATTTCTCTGACCGTTACTTTATGGCCAAGAAATCAACAGGACAAGGAACAGGTGTGTGAAAAATTTGCCTATTTTAATACAATATTTTTTTACGCGAATAGCCACGTCCCATTGATATCGTCATTCCTTTTTTACGAATGCTGTTCAAAGTCTGCAAAAATTGGCTCAATGCGTAGATTTGTGAAAACATATGGGATAATTGTCTGAACAATAGCACTACGTGTTAACTTATATTTCAGTGGTTTGAAAATCTACATAATTATATGTATTCTGAAGAGTTAAAAAAATGACTCGGAACGCAATAATAGGAGTAGCGTGTGCAATATATTTTGATGAGCATAATATTGCGTCGGTTTAACAATGCGGAGTTGGAAAATAACAAAAGGTGGGAACATGTAACCGCAATGAACTAATAATAAAACAAAAGGAAGCGAGCAGAAAATGGGAGAAATGGAGAAAGAAAAGAACGAGAAAGAAGTACAAACATGTTCACAATGTGTCGGACTCCGTGAATACCCGCGAGTGATAATTTGAACGTAATTAAATACTCGAAAATTAAATTCTCAACAATCGCGACAATGGAGGTTTTGGTATAATGAGATTCACCATTCACACCTACCTACTGATCCTGTAATTTTTCGATGCATATAATTACCCGAAAATATTACGTCGCCTAATGACTGTCTAGAGTCTAGACTGATCTTGACTGAAGTTTGCGAAAATTGGCAATGTACAGAAAAATAAGAATAGAACTGCGAAGCCATTCGAATTCGATGATATTGTTCAGAGTATCATGTGTCGAATATAAAGTCCGATGGATTTGATAAAATCACTTCGATATCTACATAGCATTGTAATTCGCTGTTTTTTTTTTTTTAATTCTTTTCATTATTCTTGAGATTGGAAGTTATGTCACTGAACCGGTTTATATCACGTGTACCTACGCGTATCTACATATTATACGATAAAATAGTCGAAACTTGAAACGCAGCAGAATTTTTAACGAACTTGTCGAAAGATAAATGTCACACAGGTGACGACCCCCATCCGCAGATAGGATATTCCATTATCGTATAGCAATTGCCTTATTTCACCGCATAAGTGCATTATCGCTCGTTTATATTGATTGATTCCGGTAAGTCGAGAACGACTTTTAAATTTCATTCAGCTCGCCGAGCTTCGTAAAGGTAAGACCTTTAATTAGAAAATAAAAGTAAAAAAAAAGAGAAGTAGTTCGACGTTCTTTTTACAGTTCAATTAACCTTTTCAACTGTCTATTATATACATCTGAAAATCGCTGAGCCATATTACATAAATATAGATTCACATGATCTCATCGAACAGTTTCGATAATATATATTGTCTCGAATGACATTTGTTTTTTTTTTTTTTTTCTTTTTTCTTGAATCTATAGAAAATTTAATAAGGAGATGAAAAATATCTGCGGCTACAGAATGATCTCATTGCTATGTAATCGATGTTCTGCAGAACAGTAGCGTACCTACTACACGTTCTCGCGGAGATATTTTTCATCCGCACATGTAACATGTGAGCGCGCCTACGCGCGTCCGATCAACACTAGCTATATAACATCCGAACAAGTGCGTTATAGAATATAGAGAGCCTATGTATCGAGACATGGTGGGGATAGATATAGATATAGTAACTGTTATGTACTAAGAGAGGGAAATTCGTGGCCAGTAAGAATTGAGTTGGGAAAGAAGTTTCAATGCTGTCCAGCCGGTCTTTCATACGTCGTAAATATAGCATAAGCCGGCGGTAATCCTTCGGACCGTCATTCTAATCATAATGACAATACCTATATAGTAATATGTGCGAGATTCATGTGTGTAAATATAAGACGTGAATACACTAGTGATATAATTATTAACAACGTTTCCGTAAATTTGAAGAAAAAAAATTCACCCAATTCGTATCAGATATATGGCTATAGGAAAAGTGGTAATCAAGTTTTTGTAATCAACGACATTGCCCGTGTCTGGTAATTATTTCGAAAAATACAAACACTAAACAGTCAGGTTATCGCGGTGTTTCACAGGAACGAACCATACAGTTGAAATATACTTGTACCGTATACTTAGGCATAGTTTACACCCACACCACGCACTAAACCTACACACAGTGCAGCGTGACAGCGAAGTGGCGACGTGTCGAGCCGGAAGATAGAGACACGCGTGGGGCTAAAACGGACTTATTTTTAAATTTAGAGAAATTGGGTGATTTTTGTATTTTTTTTTTATTTTCCCTTTTTTTTTCAAACCGAAGGTGTAATTCCGACCTTCTCGACGTTATTTTAATCGTGGTAATTAATTTTTACACTAATTATGCGAGTGGTTACATAGAATCAGCAAATCTGCAGCAATAAGTCGTTTTCCTTCTATATTTGATCTGCAAACTGCGGAGTAGGTGTATAAAGCTTATAAAAAGTGAATAGCCTTCGCCTGCAAGCTGAGTCATCGAGGAGTACCTGAATTATACAATTATACGACGATCATAGTATTATTTCTGGTTTTCATTTTTTTTTTTTTTTTTTTTTTTCCACCTTCTTTAGTCTCTTTACTCTATAAGCTCGAATTTCTGGCCTTGTTACGTGACGTCAGTAACTTTCCCTGGAGGCTATGAAATATTTTTATCTATAGTATAATAGAAACTTGTTGAAATGTTGAAACTCACACGCGCGATTTAAATTATTCGGAGTCGGAGAATTTCATCATTTTCCGTCGATCTCGTTACGAGGACGTAAGATTTAATATGATAGATGTTATGATGTTATATATCACATATCTATATATAATAGATGTTTAGTCGCATGCTTTATACAGTAGAGGATATAAAACCGCCGGAATTCAGACTGGATCGAGCGATAAAAAAATGTGTAATAAGCTATTGCGGAATTGCGAAGGAGGCATCAGGAAAACATGATGAGCAATTATAGAGATGAGGGAAATTTTTGCGCCCGTTACAAACAGGATCAAAAATAAATAAAAATAATGAAAACGGTGGCTGAACTTTAACCAGAGTCGAAGAATTTCAACATTTTGTGAAAATGATGAAAAATCGATGACAATAAATTGATGAAAATCTATCAGAGCTCCCCAATCGCTTATCTATAAAACGTATGATTACCTGCACTATAAAAAATTGATCGTGCAGAGACTCCGCATCTTCTAACTTAAGATCAAATTCAAAGTGCAGAATGAATGAATCATGAGTTTGAAATCTTTTTTTATTCAGATTTCTAATCGTGTTAATTATACACACCACTGAACTGGATGTACATTTATTCGCTTCGGTGATGATTATCGCCCAGTCGGAAGACTCATCTGTTAATTAACGTGACGTTAGTAATTAACTCGTTGCTATAATACAAACGTGACCTCCCAGCTGCGCAAAGATCGCGGTATCTATATATACCTAATTCGCTTTAGTTTTAGTTATAGATCAGAACTTCACCTGTTCACTAATACGTAATATAACTCATTGTCAGTTCAGACAATAAGCAATCTCGGAAATTTATCGCGGCTTAAATACCACGAGAAACTAATTTGACCAGGTAGCCTAATCCCAACTTTATCTCTAGTCTTAGCTTGAAGCGATTAAAAATTCTCTGATTACTTATTTAGAATTCAAATCTTCTTTTTTTTTTTTTACTATGGGAGAAAATCGCTGGGAATCAATCGATTCATTTAATTGCAGAAAATTATGAAATAATATTCGTGGGATAAATTTATTTACATTTCGGATCTAGATTCTTATGACTTGTTACTTACACAGTTAATAAAATTCTCTTATTTCTTTTTCTTTTTTTTCTAATTTATAAACCGAGATTTTCACGAAATCTCTACTTCTCGTATCCACCTAGGCGTTTGTTTAATGTTTATATACACATTTAAAATTCAGGCGTAATTATTTTATATTTTGCTATCGCTGCAAGAACACATGGCTCCGAATATCCAAATACTCTTCTTCCTTAGAATTCGCGGTAAATCTTCAACAGGGAAAATTAGAGATCGCTAGAAATCCCCCGGATAAATAAACGCCGCGATAAATTGTACGCAGTTTCAGTTTTTAGAACTATTTCATGTATTCTTGTAAAAGCTTTATACCCGAGCTTATAAGACCGAAACCTAGTCCGAAAT
Organism: Tenthredo livida; assembly: GCA_963992785.1. NCBI lineage: Eukaryota > Metazoa > Arthropoda > Insecta > Hymenoptera > Tenthredinidae > Tenthredo > Tenthredo livida. The sequence goes on from OZ023073.1 coordinate 13,364,055, forward strand.
TTTCACAGTTTAAACCGAGCTCTTCGGGGGAGATCATTGCGAGAAAAAAAGTCAATTTGTTAATTCGTCTAATTCGTCTAATTAGAACAGCGAAAGAATCTATTGATCGCAGTTATAGTTCTTGATAAAGTCAGAGTGTCTTCATCTCGTTCTCGTATTATAAAAATGAAAAAAGCCCCTCGCAAGCGATTTTCAAAATTTTTTCAAAGGCTTGTACGATTTTTGAACGACTCATTCCACTTTGGATTTGACGTAGCAGTTTTGTCGTACGAGCTTTTCGACGAGTTTCTTTGAACTTGTAGTTCAGAGTTTGAGCGTTGATTCGTCTTTGACGCTATAGAGGTGAAAAAATCCGAATAAATTACTGCGGAAAATGAATTCTAGTTAAAAAAAAATGTGCATTTGTGCAAAAATGTATAATTTAACAGCGCAAGCGAACGATTAGATTAAACCAAACGCGGTGTTTATCTCGCTTTAAAAAACAAACGGATGTATGATGATAAGGTAAATATTTAATTTTAAACAGATGCAAGACTTCAGAAAATGACGTGAGACCTTAAACAAATCGTTCAAATAGTAACACTCGAGTTGTGAACATTTTTGGATCTATAATATTAAAAAATAAAAAAAAAAATGGAAGGTATGAGTCGGGAGAAAAGTGGATTAGAAGGTGATGAACAGTGTGAGGAAAGTTCTTCGAGCGTGAAGAAGACTGTTACAGACTTAGATAGTGGTAAACGAACCGCGGAAAATGAACTTTATAATGATTCAAAAAACTTATCGAAAACTAGCACCGAGTTCATTCAAGCTGAAAGAAGGTTGGCTACGATTTCTATAGAAACCAGTCAAAGAGTTTCGTACAATTCTAGCAGCAGTACGAGAGAAGTAACAGACGAGGTGGACAGATCGGTGTATAAAAAGAGTAACTTTATTGAAAATTTGTCGAGTTTTAAAGCCCACGGTGAATTTGGATCTGAGAAGAATATAAACGAAGAAACTAGATCGAGCTTCGTGAAAATTGGACCGAAAGGAAAACAAGCCGAAGTGTTTCCGGGTGCAGGAGAGGAAAATCAATCTAAAAAGACTGGATTTGAAGAGCTTCAAAGAACTGATCAGGGCTTTAAAACGAAGGAAAAAAAATTTTCGTCCGCTGTCAGATCGGTATTGGAAAATAGCGTGGAACGGGTGGGAAAGGTGCTAGAAGATCGAGTCGACAGAGTGCTGGAGGAACAATTGGAGAAACATGCGTGGTTACATCCGATTGAAACGTGGATAAGCGAGAAATGCAAGACGGCATCATCGAGCGATAGTTTTTCTGGTGAACAGGGCAGAGAGTACAATTCGGACAATGAGATTCGGGGCAGATCGTACCGCGGAAGATCGCGGAGTCCGAAGCCTGAGGATGTTAAGAAAAATCCTGAAAAAGTTGAAAAAACGATAATAGAACACCTGAGGAATTTGAGGACGAGACACGAAAGGGTCCAGAACAGGATGCAGGATTTTTCTGAGGGAACGAGCAAAGGGGATGAATTTAAAATCAGGGAGAGTAACTCCGACCATCGAATATTTGAGAGAAAAGTTTTCGACCATTTTAAGGGAGCCAGAAGTGGAGGAAGTTCTCCAATCGCTCCTAAACGTAGGGTAGAAAAAGATCTGAGTAAAATTGGTCCTTTGAATGTACTACTCGTGGATCCTGCGGATCCGCGGGATCCAGTCTTCGGCAATAAAAGTCCGAGCTTTTTACACTCGAATTCAAAGGAATCTCCCACTTCAATATCATCTCATACTTTACCAGAGACTGGTACAGCTGCAATTGAGTGCCAGGAATTATCAAACGAATTAAAACACCCCGCTATAGATCCGGCAAATATTATCGAGGGGGTAATTGACCAGCAGGAAATACTCGAGGATAATAAACACCAGTCCCAAGATTTCATGGACAAAATTCGGGAAGGATTTAAGGAAACAAAGAAAGAATTGCACAGGGTGGGGAATTTGTTTTATTTCAATAATATCAATAGCATATATCTAATCAACTGTCTTATCATAGTATCCAAATCAATTCAATGGATCGACGATGACCTTACCCCAGAAAATAACTCTCGTAGAATAAATTGAGCTATTTTTAAACGATGTATCGATTAACCTTTGAGCAACTGATACTTTCATCAGAAACTTGTCACTTATCAGTCCGATGCAGCGATCGGCTAATTTTCGCAGTGTGTTTTTCTAGTTGATACGAGAATGCACATAGTTACGGTTTTTTTTCATTTTTCATTTTTCATTTTTGTCTTCGAAATGATTTTGGAATCTTATTAAATCTCGATTTGCACACATTTGCAATTGATCTTTTTCAACCCTGGTCATATTCTCTGTTTTAGTATTTCCAAAGAAACACCCGCCTCGTTGACGTGAATAAAAAACTCAAATCACAAATATGGAGTTCTGTGGTCACCATCGTTTTGGTAGAAGCAAAAAACCTCCTGCCAATGGACATCGAGGGTTTGTCAGATCCCTATGTAAAATTTCGGTAAGTAGTAAGGAGAAAATTAGTTCCATAATTTTTGTGATAATTTTTGCCAATAGGACCCAATTGATTTATGTCATTCCGACCGCGTGCAGTGATAACTTGTCCATTTTTTGTTGCATCGATTCATTAAAATTCGCAAACCTTCTATGTGTGTGAATGGAATTCGATGAAATCGAGATGAAGTATCTTCATTTAATCTGATGATATTAAATGCCGAATTATTTTATCACGCAATGCAGACTTGGGACTGAAAAGTACAAATCCAAAGTGGTCCACAAGACTCTGAGTCCAGTTTGGTTGGAACAATTCGACCTTCACCTTTACGAAGACGTTGGTTTCGGACAAGAACTCGAAGTGACGATATGGGACCGGGACAAATCCCGAGACGATTTAATGGGCCGTACTTTAATAAACCTTGCAACTTTGGAGCGAGAAAAGACCCACAGGCTTTGGCGCGACTTGGAGGATGGTGCTGGAAGTGTTTTCCTCCTTTTAACAATCAGTGGAACTACTGCCAGTGAAACTATCAGTGATTTAGCTGCTCACGAAGAAACCCCACAGGAACGTGCCCTTATTTTGCAGAGATACTCGCTTCTCAAGACTCTCCAGAGGCCACAAGACGTCGGACATCTTACTGTAAAAGTAAGTCTTTATAGTCTCACTATTTTCGTCTTTTTTTCTTTTTTCTTATCTAGTTTAAGAACGAATTCAGAATCCCGTGAGTGAAATTCGTCGTTATACTATACTGAGTATGGTCCCTTTCTTCCTTATCAGGTCTTCAGAGCTCAAGGATTAGCTGCGGCTGATCTGGGTGGCAAAAGCGATCCTTTTTGTGTCCTGGAGCTCGTCAATGCACGTCTGCAAACCCAAACGGAATACAAGACTCTGGCCCCGAATTGGCAAAAAATTTTTACCTTGTAAGTTCGATTTTAGTTCAAGTTTGTCAATTTTTAGAAAAACGTCACCATTTTTACCTAATATTCAAAAAAGCTGATTCATACGATTTTTTTTTTTTAGCAACGTTAAGGACATCAACTCCGTGATGGATGTAACGGTGTACGACGAAGACAGGGATCATAAAGTAGAATTTTTGGGTCGAGTGGCGATTCCATTGCTGAGGATACGGAACGGTGAGAAGCGTTGGTACGCTTTAAAAGACAAAAAGCTCAGAGGACGAGCCAAGGGAAATTCTCCCCAAATATTACTCGAAATGACGGTAATTTGGAACCCGCTCAGAGCCTGTGCCAGAACTTTAAATCCAAAAGAAAGAAAGTACATGGAACCAGAGGTGAAATTCAAGCGGCAAGTCTTCCTAAAAAACGTTCTAAGGCTCAAGGCAATCATAGTTTTCTTCATCGACAACAGCAAGTACATTCAGTAAGTGTCTGAAGAGAAAAAAAGAAAAAAGCAACGTTCTAACTTGTAATTTATACAAATGCTAATTGAATGAGGAAAAATTGAACATTTAAATCGGAAGAAAAGCATACAATTTATTATAGATATTCGAGCATATAAGACCTAGACATATGTTATTTCCAGGAGCTGTTTTGAGTGGGAAAGTACACCCAGAAGCGTGATAGCTTTTGCTCTCTTCATTTTTCTCTGCTACTATTTCGAGCCCTACATGATCCCGACTGCAGCACTTTTGGTTTTCCTCAAATACTACATCGTGAGTTGGTTCATTTATCAATATTCATTAACCCGTATCGACAGCTTCGATCTAATCCTTTTTTCTCGACGTTTCATAGGTGGCCCTGGTCACGGGATGGCCAACTTATCATCAGTCATCACATTCTGGGTCTTCTCACGATCAGAATGATCTTGGTGCTGACGAGGGTCCCTCGACGCCTGGGGCTTTGGACGACGACGACGACGACGATGACAAAGACAAGGTAATTCTTACGACTTATTTGAGATAATTTATTGATTCATTAATCAACGAGATGAAAAACTGGACCAAAATGACAAGAAGACGGCGCAACTCGGAAATAATCCTTCGAAAATTATCGACTTTTCTAACAGGAAGAGAAGAAATCTCTGAAAGAACGACTGCAAGCAATTCAAGAAGTTACACAAACTGTTCAAAATTCAATAGGATACATAGCCAGTCTTGGTGAGAGCATTAAGAACACCTTCAACTTCACCGTACCTTATCTCAGCTACCTGGCGATGGTACTTGCCTTCCTTGGAGTTATTGTACTATACTTAGTGCCGATAAGGTACCTAATAATGGCTTGGGGTATCAACAAATTCTTTAGAAAAATTCTGAGGCCACACACGATACCGAACAACGAACTCCTAGATCTTTTGTCCAGGGTACCAGACGACGAGGATCTCATCTCTTATAGGTAAGCTGCGTGAAAAAGCCGCGTCATTTATAGCAAATTGCGATTTATTCTGATTTTTTTTTTTTATTTTTGATGTTTTTTTTTGTTTTCAGAGAATTAAAACCCGTACCAACACCTGACTGTGAGAGAAGTGGTATGGCCGCAGGTCCAGCCGGAAGTGGAGTTCGGAAAGATCAGCGTCGTAAAAAAGTTGCGTAACAAAGTGTTTCACGGTCTCGGTCGTCGATCATCGAACCGGAAGTAACATATCCAAGGTTATCGATGACGAGTAGCGTACTTAAGACCGTTTTACTACGCCGTAAACTTTTGTCTTTACGGCACCGTAAGAGCTTCTTAAAACCGGAAGCTAGCTGAATCCTAGACTGATCAATTCCTATGTAATCGTTTGCTACACGAATTTTATTCTATAGGTAATAGGTATGTATGTGTATATGTATGTATGTATATAATATCTGCATCTCATAATCGTTCTTCAATATATATATATATATATATATGAATACACTCGAAAAATGTAAAAAAAAAATTAAAAAAAAAAAAAGAGACGTAAAGAGACTAAAACGAAATAAAATAAAATAAAATAAAAGTTTGAAAAGAAAAAAAAAATGACACAAATTCCTACAGGAATGATTGTAATAATAATAATAATAATAATAATAATAATGATACTAACAATAATGGTAATACTAAACATATATATATAAAATAGAGAAGATTTTTCAATTGTTCGAATCATATATTACCTATAATAGCTGTTGAGTAAAGTGAGATTTTTTAAAGAAAAAATTTAAGAACGAAACTAGTAACACCAACACTATTTAGTACTATATATATATATACACCTATAATATACATATAGAGCATATCGAGAAAATGTTAAAAATATAATAATAATAATAATAATAATAATATAATAACAATTATTAATACAGACATTTGATGGCCGGTTATAATAATTGGCCACCATAATCATTTCGTCCATTGATGTTTTAGATAGCAACAAATCATCTTAATATTTAAATAAATTATTACTATATATTCATTATTATATTATCTCGTTCGTATATATTCGGCTTTTTATCTCATGTTATAATATTATACAGAGCTGCTGTACGGAAATAAAATTCTATAGGTGTAGATTTTCGAGACAACCTTATATAATATGACGATGAGAGCAGAGAGGTATTATTTTCTTGATTTTTAATTTGATTTTATTTTTTTTAATTTTATTATTAAGATTTCGCATTAATTTCCGACTCTAAATAAATGAAATTTATTATTATTCATCATTCTCATATTATAATATATCAATCATTATATATTTCATATATTGTTATACAGATTTCATATACGTACATTCATCATATTAATTGATTATCAGCTGCAATAGCTGGTACTTCTATCATAGTCTACTATATAAATCTGACTACGTCTCTCTGGGTATAAAAATGATTTTTTTTTTCCTTTGGTTTTATAAATTATAATAATTTTTGACAATATAAAAATATTGATATTTTTTTTTCACTCTTTATTCTTTCTTCCTCCTTGTCAGTTTTTCATTATTTCATTTTTTTGTTGTTTTTATTCCTTTTTGTTCATGACTGAAGGCCTATGCCGCACGTGTGTTTTATAACGTCTAGTCGTTAGTATAATAATAATAATAATAATAATAATAATAATAATAATAATAATAATAATAATAATAATAATAATAACACAAGAAATTGACAGAAAAGATAGAAGGAAGTAAATTAAAAACAAAAAAAAAAAAATGATCTATAAATAATAATATACATATTGTATACATATTATAAATATATATATATATAATTTTAATATGAAAAAATTTATCGTAAATTTCAAACTATTATATCTCATCTGAATTTTTATTTCCCCATTTATTTTTTTTTACTTTATTCAATTAATATATATCTTATGTCTATGAAATTTATATTCATATACACACATTCCCGTCACATATATTTTATAAATCTAATAGATATATAATATGTATAATTTAATTTCTATTTTCTTGTACAATATTTATATACTATATAATTATTTTATTCAAAACCTCCTGCCGCGTCTTTCAATGATTGTTCTTAAAGAAAAGGAGAAATTTTATTTTCATAACTTTTTATTCGTCGGTATATTAATGAGAAAAAAAAAAAGAGAAAAAAATGAAGAACGCTTTCGAGAAAATTGTGAAAATATAATAATTTGTTATAATAGATATTAATTATACTTATAAGTGTTTTTTAGCCACTTGTATTAGATTCGGTTGTTCATTTTATTGTATTTTATTTTTTATTTTTTTCTTTCAAATCTTCCATCTTATACTTCCAGATTCTTTAATTCATAAATTACATTGTTTCTGATTTTACATACTGCAGCAATCGGAATAATTAAACGTATCTCAGCTATAGGTGAAATCCATGTATGGTATTGGAGTAGAAATGAAAATGAGAAGAAAAACAAAAAAAAAAAAAAACTACAAAAAAAACTACAAAAATTTAACATATGAAATAAAAATGAAATCCTCACGAATTATTATGAATACTTCCATTTTTCTCTGTGTGCTATTATACCTATAATGTAGAAATAAATTTTCAAAATTTTTTCTTAGCCTAAGTAATTAAAGTAAATTATAATATAATAGGTATATATTATACATATAATGTACGCGAGTAATGATCGCTCGGCACAATTTATTATTATCTCTTTTTAATCAAAAAAAAATAAAAAATGAAAAATATATATTAAAAAAAAAAACAGAAAAAATAAAAAAATTTATCGTCGTTTTAAAATACATATTATTATTAACGAAAAAGTTTCATCTTTATAAATTCGTTCATTGTGAATGTAAGATCAACATACTTTGTTCAGTTCCGAACGATTTGTGATCAAACGTGTTTCGCAATAAAAAAAAAATAAAAAAATCCGTAATATTATGCGTATGAAGAAAAAAATATGAAAAAAAAAAAAAATAATAATAAGATCTTCAACCGATTCTCATATACTTATAATCGAATATGTAATATATGAAATGCAACTAGTCTGATTCTGAGGAACATACGTAGATCCATATTTTGTTACATACTTTCAACAAATCTGCAGCTGTGAAAATTATATTAGAGATTCTATCAGCGTGCAGCAGGGAATAAATCGTATTTATCAAATATCGCCGTAAGAATATATCTCCGCTAATAAAATTCTGGTTCAAATTCCAATTTTTTATATACGTGTTTTTTTTTTTTCCATGAAATATTCTGGTAAATTCATTGCGGATGATAGGTACCTATGAATATCATCAGAATTTTGACTACTAGTCGATCGGAATTGAACGTGCCTTTGTTCCCATCAAAAATGTATAATTATAATAGTATTACAGGAAAGTGATAAAATGGTTATTATATTCGTATATATTATAAAAACATTATCTAATAAATAAATGAAAATTTTAATATCCAAAAATAAAAAAACAACAAAAAAAAAAAAAAACACGAAACCGAGAGTTTAAAATTATTTCTATCGCAAAATAACGAAAACTAGAGCAGCTTACGCTATTCCTACATCAGATTCATAAAAACCACTCGATATTCCTTGCATGTTTCAATCCATCAATGTCTATTACTCTTTCTTTATGAGATTTTTCCCTTTTCCGGTAAAATAAGAATTAATAATAAAAAATAAAAAAATAATAACAATTATCGTATTAACAAAAAACAATGAGCGCAAACTGTTGCGATAATCGTGTCTCGTCGACGCAACCCCCATACGTATTCTCTGACGCCGCAAGGGTCAATGACCCCACGACAACTATTCATACCCTAGGTCAGTGTTCCCCCAATGGGGTGCGAAATGGTATTGCCATCTCGCGATCAAACTGACCAACTACTTTTCCGCAAACATCGATGCGCCTTGTGGCATACAGCCTGCATATCGTTCTCTTGATTTCTGACTTGAAATTGCATACTACAAGGCGTAGTATTGTTTGCTGCATAAGTAATTATTAATTGCTAATTAGTCAGAAGGTATCACAGATTTGTGCGTTAAAATGTTTCTCAAAATAAGTCAATTTCGTTTTATCACAAAGAATTTGCTGCATAAATTTGATAAAAATCGATTTTCCTCAATAGAATAGAGCGATTACTGAAAATGGATTCTTTTGGTTTTTTCTAATTTTGAAACTTCGCAAATTTCGGTCTTTCTTCTGACGCTCTACATTCTACAACATACTAATTAAGAATGATAAGGGTCACTGCCGTGTAAAAATGGCGTTGAATGCCCCATATGTATTTATACCTATACATACACACATAATTCTGTACGTGCAAGTCAGTAGTCACGTTTGAATGACAGAATTAATCGTGTTATAGAATCTGAGAAAATGTGGGAAGGAAGTAAATAAATAATGTATAAAAATTCCACGTTCACTGTACGGCTACTATATACTTTAAATTGCAGACTAACCAGAGGAGAAAGTGACTGGCGAACGTTAGGAAAATAAATAAAATGGAAACGGAATCCTCTGAGATGGTATAATTTATATATATCAATATACCTTGTGTATATGTGTTCAGCATATCGTTAACTTACTTTCAAAGTCTTCTAATTTTCATTTTTAATACGCCTCATAAACGGTCAATCTTATAAAAAAAAATTAGAAATATCATTCTGCGAGTGTGCGTATGAGTTTTTTGAATATACAGGTCTTTCTCCGCTCAAACAACGCCCCGAATAGGACATGCGAGTTGTTTTATGAAAGTAAGAGCACGATCTCCGAGCGGGTATAACATGATCGTTAGTCGCACACATGTCTTCTATCGTTTATAAGTGCATAATAAAGTCCTAGACAGTGATTTTACATAAAAAAAAATATATTCCGAGGCCTTGCCTCTGGCTTATTAGAGATTCTAATTAATTAGTTATACAGCTGTAGAATATAGCGATATGAATAACGTGAAATTTGGTTGTCAGTCAACTAAGAACAAGTTGAGTGATGTAAACCAGTATAAATCTGCACTTCCTTTTTCGCACATCGATCTCACCACGCGAAGTGTTTTGCACTCTTCAACCATTAGGAATATGTATACCTATATAGAAGAAAATATTTACATTCCAATCTAGTTTCGAGCTCATTTTATCGCACACATACGTAACCAGGCTGTGTATGAGTGAGCTCTGACATTTATGAGTAAAACTGGATCGATTCACCCGCCTTTCACAAAATCCTATAACTCATTTTTGGCTTTAGATCCAGGTCAAGTTTACGGCGATCCTTGAGGTCCGTAATACAGTAAACCAGTCGCTTGACGCAGGTGCGTTTGTATAATACACACCACCGCGTATCAACCACGACTACATAAAATATGAAACACACATGTGAAAGACGCGCATTAAATATGTACATACGGAGGTATAACCACAAGCTTAAAGCTCTGGGCTCTGGCATTGAACTTTGTAGCTCCGGAGGTCCAGCTCGGTGAATGTGAAAGTAAGATTTCCGAACTCTCTCCATTCACGCGTTTATACTTTAAGTTATACCCATACGTCGTGAGTCATCAGACACACATGTGTCATGTATGGCGTATGCGCGTGTTCGTATATAACATATGTAGATTAAATTCCTCCTTTTTTTTCTTTTCAAACGTTTAATTGTGGAACAGCAAGCTCCTGATAACATGAAACACGTTATCGTGCAGCAAACTAAGCTCAAACTTCGTATAGAAAGAGGGAAAATGTGTGAAGGAAATGTATTTTAACAACACCCTCAGTTATTGGTGTGTTTTCGTCGAAAATGAGAAACTGTCTTTTGTATACCTATAGTGTATACTTATCATAGCCATGATTCTGCAATGTAAAAAACGAGCCTCGATATATTTATGTATGTATGGAAGGACTTGAAAACACGTTACAGCGTACTCAAACTCTCGGGTTGAAAGTTTAAAGACCTAAAGACTTACTGATCGAAACATAGCTATAAGGATTCGTCACGCGTCTAACCCTAGCTTACGTAACCGTCTGGTTGCAAGGCTGCATATGCTCTAGACTACAGAGCATATATACTTATTTATATAATATATGTATCTGTAGACATATGTATAATATCTGGATTATACCAATTCGTATTTCGCGTAGTATATGTAGAGATAATATAGATATAGATATAGATATAGATATATGGATTCACAGATAGTCGCGAAATCTGAGCACGTAGTTAATGCAGGTATATACCTATACCTATATAGTATATGTATGTATAGGTATATGCATTCCGAAATGTCAAAGAGCGAGGATAAATTTCTTTGGGTATATGCACTATAGGTATGTATGTATGTATTCAAAGTAGGTATAGTGTATTCACGCATTTGGTACGAGATACATGGAGGCATGTCTGGAAATGGGGTACGTGTATGAAAGTGATTTCATAAGAACGAGACCACGTACGAATATAATACATACCTACCTACATATATCGTGGTTCTAAGTGGAAGGGAGTTTGAATCAGTGGTCTTAACTGCCTAATTGAAAGTCTGTTGCAGTTTTCGGCTATACTGTCGATTATTCAATTGCGAAATAATAGTTAAATGTAAAAGTTTAACACATTACCATTTCATAAAGTACCTATTACGAGACTCGAACGCGTCGGGAATAAAATATATAGTTATATTAAAATTTATTTGTATATTTATTTTATTTGGCAATCGAAGCTATATAACAGAAATGACCTTAACGAGATGCATTTTTTTTAAATTTATTTATTCATCTTTCAAATAGAGATTGTTGATTGATTCAGATCATTGCGCGTGATGATAACGCGACCGCGTCGTGAACAGATTGAAATGTTAATCGCAACGCGAGTCGCCGATCTTTTAAACATTATAATTCAATGAGAATTAAATATGAGAAAAATGAACCCAAGCTGAATTTATTGATGCTGCAGCGAGAGCTATACGCTACATATGCGCGGGGTCTTGTGAATTGTATGAGAAGGACGTACGCCTTGGACGTGACCCACTTCCGGTCAAGTTCATTGCTCATCTGCTTGATCATATGTAAATAACAATTCGTCGTGTAAAAGTATATAAATATTAGTGGCAATGCAGCAATGGACGCACCTAAACAGATATAGGCACATACGTGCTAATAGTGAAATTTTTAACACGTTATTCAGAGCGCAACTACTGTATTTATCCGTAACCTGGAATAGCCGCGGGAGAGACTATCCGTATATGAATTACACGAAGCATCATCAAGATATCCGTGTAGAGGAATAAAACGATTCTTACACAATTTCTGAACTCGACCGAAGATGAAACGCGAGATCTTTAAAAAGTTGATCATTATTCATTTTTATTCATTTTTTTTTTTCATCAACTTTCGTTCATTTTTTAAGATTTTGCCGTTCAAAACGAGTTTTTCAGCTTTCAAGTAGAAACGAGCGAGAAGCATTATTAGTGAAGAAATTTTTCTGGGGTACCCAGAAGGAAAATAGCGACGTTAAAGCTGTAGGTACAGTTTCTTGTTTTTAATCACAAGACCCATTATCTTCGGTCTTTATACTGTAATCACAACTCCAAGATCCGAGACTTAAGAACTGCAGTGACTCGGGATGAAATGCATTTTACTTTTGGGCGGAGCCCTGCAGGTACATACTTTCTCCTTGGTCCCAAGTCGAATCTTATATTGCTATACGAGAGGAAGCTGGAGCCGGAATGTTCTTGACGACGTGAATCTTCGAAATAAAAAAGAAGTGTCTGTGTACTCTAAACGATTAAACACACACGTCTATAGACACATAAATGAATATATTTCGAAAAAAAAATAATAAAGGCCGCATGAAATCGGCACATCTCTTTACAGAAATGTCAAATATAAAAAATCGCCACGCCTCTTCGGCTGTGAAGATGCTAAAAAATCTTTCTTAATCTTCTACATTAAGTCCGACGTTTAAAAAGTATTTTTCTTTTTTTCTTTTTTCTTCAAAACTTTCCCCGAGTCTCTGTGTATAATAATTATGCCGTAATTAATACGTCCGCAGTTAGAAATACGTATACGTATATACAATTAATATAATAATTATTTTTTTACACTTTCGCGGTTCATTCAATTTCTGTTATAATTAACGATTCAATTTTCACTGTGCGAATGAAAAATAGCTATAGGTTTTATTTTTTATCATTAAATCGCTACTGCGGTCTGAAAAAATTGCTTTTTAATTGAAGAGCATAACGTATTATAAACTAAGGTCGCTAACACCGGATAGAAACGCTGTAAACTGTGGAACAATTGAATTCTGTATATAACTGTAGAACTAATTATGTAAAACTGTAATTGCGTAAATCTTTTTTGAATATTATCAGGGTGCCGAAAATTTCGTCATCTCATTCTGCAGAGCATATCCGGAAACTATATACTTCGCGGCGTTTATATATACGTATAGGTATAAAAGTACAGGCGAATTTTTTATTGGTCTAATTTTTTACCTCCATTGACCGCACGCGCCTGTCTCAGGTACAGAAATCTGATAAACTATGATAATATACAAGTTTTGCGGATAATATACCTGAGTCGTAAGTTTTCAGGAACTAATATTCGTGAATGACTAATTCTGGACAATTTGACTATTAGAATAAATTACACCACGCCTTTCATATAGATGGACAGAAAGAAATACAGAAATGAAATAATCGGAGAAGTGAGAGGCGATAACTATAGGAGTGTTGAACTCGGGGGCTTAATGTAACGTTCTTTGTATTATTACACAATTTATCGTTCGCTCGTGACCGAGCTAACTTTTCAAAGCTTCTGAACTCCGTCCAATAAATGAGAGAGAATGAAAGGAAGCTCGAATTTTTTTTCTTTTCTTTTTTCACAGCTGAGGATAAATTTTCGAAATATATCGACGGACGTTGAGGGGGAGACCCTGATCCTGGATCAGTTCTTTTTACCCATCGTTATAAATTGTTAGTTAAGAGCAGGTATTATACATCTATCGAGCCTCATCTATGGGTATATTTAATTGATACCTTTCCCGCTCTTCACTATTCCATCTAAGGAGTGAGGACCACCTTACGAAAGAAGCCGGATCGAGTAGAATGACCGGAAGTACGCCGTTTGCATCTTCCTGCTGCAGTATTGGAGAAATCAAGTGAGAATGAAAAAAAAAAGCTTGATTTTTACGGTACAATCATCGTGTCTATCTAAACATCGATACCTACGAACATTTCGTCCTCGTAATTATATAAGTCACTCAATAATATATACCTATATGGTCGATATACGTAGGTACCCAATACTCATGTATCATGTATTTATACAGAATTCAATAAGAGGCTTTTCTTGGTCGATTCAGAAGAATTTATTTCAGTACGTATTTCTCACCGCGTATAATCACATCCATCGACCTAATACACCTGCAATTATACATACATTTATTATTTATACTATATGTACCACGTACACGTGTATAGGACATAGTCCGGCACTCTAGGTATTATAGACGAGCACAAGTAGATCACGTAGCGTATATAGATTTTTATGCGTTTGCTCTAGTGAAAGGAAAGACATACTTGCCTGGTGAGACCTAGATATATATTATCTTTATCTATATATATATATTTGCAAATATGCTTATGCGAAACGTATATACGAGTGTATAATAGTCCGGCTCTTCGATTATAGCGACAGTATCTATTCCTTTTTTTCTGCAAATATGTAGATCCATAAAGAAATGTTCTATTCATTATCATTTCTTTCCGCAAAAGAAAATAGGCGCAGATTCTTCGCAGCAGGTAAACGTTGGAGCCTCTTTAATTTCTCTCGGACACTGATCATTTAATTAAAAAAATTCAGTAAACGAAAAGCTGTCTACGGTGTGAGAAATGTAAAGTAAAAAGAGAAAAAGACGAGGTGATAGCAGCACGTCTTTGAAAACACATTTTCACCTTCGATTTTGATGAAATTTAAGAACGTTTCATAAGTCTGTATGTCGACTGTTTTTTTCTTTTTCTTTTTTTCTTTTTCTTCTTCTTTCTTTCTCGATTTTTCCACTATTTCGAAAGTTATTCGGCGGATTGGTGAGAAATATATAAGAAAGTGTCTTACGAGATGCCAAAAGTGAACTTGGTGAAAATCTAATTCGACAATTAAATCTTAATGATCGACTCGACTCGACTGGTTTTATAGAGAAACCTGTTCATCCAGTGCTCTAACGATACTCATATCATATACTATATTTCTGTCTAAGAAAACGAGACGAATGAACAACTATAACGAAACACTGCGATTCGAAAAGGGGAAAATGGTGCTCCCAAGTCCATTTTATTGTGAATATCTACAGATAAGTGGAAGGACTCCTATAAGTGCTGTATGAATGTTTGATGGATCGATTGATACACCCTTAAATCGTCTTCACTAACTAAGCTAATGGGAATGGAAGGAAAGTCTTTCCCATTAAGCACCCCGAGAACAGGAGGCATAAGAGCAGCTCTGGTCGACCACCTGAATCCTGGTGGGGAGAGTATATAGACTGTCCACTGCGACCACATCCTCTCAAACTATCCAAGCCAGGCTAAGACCTCGGGACGGTCGAACAAAAGTTTAGTAGTAAAGGAAGTGGGTAGGCTTCCCGTTTCGACTTCTCTGTTAGGTAAATTGTCGATTTTTCAATCGCTGGTAGAAAATAATATTTGAAAAGATTCACTGATGGATATGGACACGGGACAGTGCTATAAGTGATTTTGTGGAAGACAGAGAGCAGAAGAAGATTTAAAAAAAAACTGCACTGTTTGCAGATCTATAAAATTTCTAAAACTAAAAAGACTTTTTAGACGTTTTGAGTGACCAGATATCAGTGAAGGATAGAGAACCACCTAACACTATGGTGAGTTATTTCCGAAAGTTGAAACGAAACGAAATGATTGATTGACTCTTTCGGAAACGATATACTGTTATCGAAGTCTCCTGCACAAGACACGCTCCTCGTTTATGTTCTTGGGATTCCCCCCGCCTCGTAGAATCTTCTTTTTTCGTATTTTTAGTGTGTTGCGTTTATTAAAAAGTGCCGAAAATGCATGAGTTTATAAAAATCTGGACGCAAGTAATCGTTGAGGGAAATCTACGCCGAGTATACTAAGCGCCAAGACACAGCTCCCTTCTCTTTTTCTTATGAAAAACTCCACACATACATACCAAGAGTTTATTCTCGAAAAGGAATTGGTCCAGCTGCAACCTGGTTCACACACTGACCCACTGTGCAACGCGTCTTGATAAGCTATGGGCAACTTTTTTTCGCACATTGTTAGACCGCGTTTGCCTAGATCCGTTACCGAACAAAGTGGCCGATCATTGGCCTAAATCTCTTGCTAATATTTCCTGAATGATTTATTATGCCACCAAAAAAATAATCATTCGAATAAATTTTCGCCGCTCAACGTTTGCGCGCGGGATGCTGGCTCATCTCGCCAATGAACCAAATGGGGGTCAGTGTGTGAGCAGCTCACTTTGCGGGGTCACTGATCTTGTACCTGCTTATGTACGTGTACACACACGGGTCTGAAACTCGTCTTTTTTCCATTTCCGTGTTTGTTTAATTGAGAGAATAAACATGAACGTGGAATAATCGAAAACGGATGGAGTGAATTATGTGTAGAGAGTCTAAAGAGGGCTTGATACAATTATTGCATAAGCAGTAACCATACATTTCTCGGGACCAGGAAGTCCTCAGTTTCACGCCTGATGATTACAAGTACTTCAGTCAGTCTCGACACGTTTCTTCAATACATTTACTCTGCTTTTTTTGCACGGTGGTATGGTTTGAATTCATTGAATCACTCAGGCATATCATTTCCTTTTTATAATTTGTCAAGAAATTCTGGTGAATGGTTAGATATCCTGGTCCCCTTTGACTAATATGAGTATAAAATACAATCTGACGAATAATGCGAACTGATAGAACATAAAACTCGAATTGCGTGTATATCTGGTTCCCTTTTATGCACTCAGGTCTAAGTCAGTTCGAGAGGCTAGCGTGAGAGAAATTATTAGTTGCAACGCCTAGGTGCACACCTCCGCACAAACCAGTCCTTTAATCAAAGCTACTTCACCCACATTAGACTCGCACTAAAAATTATCTTAAACGTTAATGCGGACATGAAGACATGCATAAGTACGTGACATTCCGAATTCGCAATTTCTACATCATGCGATAACTGCAGAGAGTCAATTTCACTCCCGAAGTAGGTGTGATCCGAAAGTCATGATCGACCAAAACTTGAAATGGATAATATCTGAACATTTTCTCCAATCAAATATGAAAGAAAGTGAAAAACATATGCAGAAATGATATGGAATAACGTCCAGGACATTCACACGATAGAAATTTTATCGCGAATGAGAGCAGTATAAAAATGACCGTAACTGTGAGCCAATTTTATGGCGATTCTAGAGCTACTCTGAGAATTCTGAGACCGAACAAGAACCGCACCTAACTCTGTTGGACGGATGATGCTGCGTGGTTCTTGCAAACAGAGAAAGGTGTTGACCTCCTTTTAATGAGTTATTTGCTCTCTTGATGGTTCATTGAATCATTATATCTTTAAAGATCTGTTTGAATTTGGACCAGAGCCTCTTAGCCATATTCTATGTCCGCTGAACGGTTCTAATCTAAAACACGCCCACGACATTATTCAGCAACTAATATATCGAAGATTTATTGTGCATATCATTAAGTATTTACGGCACTTTCTCCGCGTCAAGAATTAAGAACGCCCTAAATAATTGCCAAGGTCCCATCGACGCTCTTTTCATTCACTTTTTCAATTTCTATTTCGTGGTTAAATTCAAACGATCCGGATGCAGGAATGCCGGATTGTATATCCTTGTGACTTTTGATTTTCTAGTTTTCTCCCGTTTTCGAAACATTCCGAACTTTAGATTTCGAAATCATTCTTCTTTATGCATGAAGTCAAAAAATTATCAGATTCTGGTAAAGAAAGTTGGCTGAAAAATGATCGTATTAGAAATTTGAGAGGCTCGTTTTGCTCGGTAGTGTATCTCGCTTTTGAATTTATGAAAAAAATGAACGTAATCAATGAAACGAAATAAATGCGGTTACGACTAAATACATACATGCATCGATGTCCGTATAGAAAATTTGATAAATGGATCTGCTCCGTGCATAAAAAATGTGCTATTCTTATCCTGCTCAGCGTTTTACTTAACAAATGTTGAATTATTTATTAGAAATCCAAAGATTTAGTTAGCTACAGTTCGTTAGGCAGAGTCTCACTCCACATATCGCATAAGAGTTGAACCATACGCGTAGTAGGTATAAGTGGAAATCATCCAAACACGCTAGGAAAGTTACTCTCCTATATAATAAGTCATAACTATGTACATGCGGTATTCCAATACTACATATAACAACGATTGTAATTATCATCCATTATTATACCTACTCCCGTTGTTCCGGTCCGAGATTTCAGAAGGCCGACTACATTCACTGGCGAATCAAGGCAATTTATATACCCACTTGAGATACACTATACATGACGCTTTAAAACTCGAAGTAAAAGTACTGTGACAGATTCGGGGGGCTACCATGCGCACAAAAACCTTCAAAAGAAGTCCCCTCATTTTATTCCGAAACTTTTATCAATGATTGAGCATCAAAAAATTTAAGATGAAGAAGATGACGAATGAAATTGGTACCAGTTCGAAAAAATTATTCCTTAATTTTTTTTTTTTCACAATCACCAGCAAGGTTGCCGTATTATTTCATCGTTGGATAATATAGTATTTTATCAACCCATTCCCCTTTTTTTTATATACTTTTTTATATAGGTATATATAAAGTGGCTTGAAATTGAACGGAAAATTGAGCAGCATTTCATTGTGGGTACATAAATACATATTTATGTATAGGTTTGCCGTGGCTAAATCTCTTTAAATAAACATCTATAACTAGTAATCGGTCCCTACAAAGGAAGAAAGAAACCACAAGGTATTAGAAATCTAGCCACAAAACGTTTCGAACAATAAGATATTTATTAGCACCTGCATTGTAAATGCGTATGATTACATTTTGTTCCTGATTCGATTCGTGTCTTGCGATCATTCAAACTGCGGTTTTGTGAATATACGATAAAACACTTTCCACAGTAAATAAACTGCACGCGGCTGAATACGCCCCACTGTATTGCTCAAACTTTCAGAAGAAAAATTTTCTTACGTCGTTATTGCAATTTGAAACATCTCAATACTCAAAAATTTTCGTACATCAATTTTCAATTGTTTGTCAAATTAATTAACGGAAGTCCTTGAGACTTTCATATTTCTCATTATTTCACCATATCAAATTTACTCAAATTTACTTATAACGTTGTACTACCATCAAAGTAGTATCATAACGCGCTTCTGCAAATTGAAAAGTCTCAATATCGCTCGTCAACTAATTAAGCTCAACCTTTCTCTTTCTTTCGAATCACGATTTCACTGATTGACAAATACCTTCGCATTGATTCAACAACATAATTTCATAATTTCTTCACGTTTCTTATTTTCCCAGATCGTGCGGCGCCATTCAATCCTGGTGCTGACGATCGCCCTCACTTTCTGGACTCAATATGGGTCCGCAAAGGGTGAGAGATGGTCTCGTCAAGTGTTAAACAGCGAATGGATTCCTCTGGCAAATCCGAGGTCGTTACAAGGCGGTGGAGCTGGTTCACCAGGAAATGCAGTGGCTAATCCTGGTGTTGGAAATCCGGCGCAGCTTCAACCGGTAGTATTACCTCCGGTACTGCGAGAACAGTACCACCAGCAATTGTTGCAACTCCAAGAAACCCAAGAGAGTATACAAAAATTGCTGCAGCTTCAACAGCAGCTTAGAGCACAACAGCAATTGCTCCAGGTATGAAGAAAAAAAAAAAAAAAAAAAAAAAAAATGATTTATTTCTGGCATTCGTGCAGTGGCGAAATGGTTTTTATACTACTGCAGTCACGGTACAGTTCGCAGGTTTTTAATTCTTGACCGTTGTAACCCGGGACCTTTTGCACAATTATTTCATCGACAATTATTCTAGCTATAGAAAGTAAAAAAGTGACAGACGTAAGGCTAACTCGAAGCGAAATTCATTACTTAACAGATAACGGAAATTAGAAATGATTCAATTACGAAACCAGTGCAGAAAATATGCCTGTCGAACGACGAAAGTTATCCCGTTAAATTAAACGAATTGTTAGTCGGAATGCCTATATAGGTGACTAGACTAAGTTGATACCAAATCAAGATCAAAATGATTTTTTCTTTTTTTTTTTACTTCATCCAGGCTCAGTCGTATCTTCCTGAAGGATTCTCTACCGACGAAGAAAGGAAGTCTGCCCTGCATCAAACCACGATTGCAAATGTTCAGTCACTCCCACAGTTTGCACCAGGTGCTCTGCTGCCACCCCCGCCAGGAAATCAACCCCAACCCCCAGAATTCGCTGCTCAGGATTTCCTGGTTGCAAATGGGCAAAAGAAAGCGCAAAACGGACAAATTCGTCAGAATCAAGAGGCAGCAGCGTACAATGTAAACGCAGAAGGGCAGAAAGGTGATAGAAGAGGGGAAAACCTGTCGGCTGAAAATCTGTCGAAAACGAGGGATTACACAACGCAGCAGAGCGGACATTACAAAAACCCGAAACAACTGAGGAATAATCAAAACGGCGAACAATTTGTATCCCCAACTACTCCTGGCTCGGTGGATGTGCAGAATGATGGTGAAGAAGAAGTACGTTCTGAATTCAAATAGAAAGATCAGCTCGAGCCAATAAAACGGAACTTCGATCTGATACTATCTTTTTTTTTCTAGGTACAACTGCTGTACGTTCCTGCAGAGACTCTGGCACAACGTGATCAACAGCAAAAAACACAGAGACTGAGAAGCCGCAAGCAGTTCTCATCACAGCAACAACAACAGCCACAGCAGCAACAGCAAGTGAATCGTCAACAAAACCGTTATCAGCAACAGCCAACGCCACAACAAGCAGAGGATTTCCAAAGCCAAGGTCTAGAAGGTACGAGGCCATCAGCAGCTCAGCAAAATTTTGCTCATCAAGTTTTGTACCAGCTGCAACAAGAGCAGGCAATAAGGACTCGCATACAACAAGAAGAGAGAGATAAAGAGCTGACCAGATTACGAGATGAACAACAGGAGCTTGAAAGGCAGGCGAAATTGCACCAGGAGCTAGTCTTCAAGGAACAGGATTTGAGGAGACAGAAGGAACTGGCTCTCCGCAAAGAGTTAGAAAGACAGGAGGAAGAAGAGAAGCAAAAAGAGCTGCAAAGAATCAAGGAATTAAATCAGCGTAAGCTGCTGGAAGAGGAAGCTGCTCGTAAGAGGGAAGCTGAGAGGCAAGAGGAGTTGGAGAGACAAAAAATCGCAGAGATTCGTGCCCAGGACCGTCAACGGGAAGAGACGGAGGCCAGGCAAGCTGAAATTGACAGACTATCTGCTCTAGAGCGCCAAAAAGAACTGGAGATTCAGAAATCCATCGAACAGCAACAAGAACTTGAACGACAACAAGCCGAAGACGAGGCGAGAGCTCGAGCGCAACTTGAAGCCCAACGTCAAGCTCAAGCGCAGCTCGAAGCACATCGCAAGGCGCACCAGGATGCCATCGAGAATCAAAAACAGGCCCAAATCGACGCTGCGAAACTGGACGCTCAGAATCGGGCACAAAATCAGGCCCAACAACAGCATCTGACGGAAACAACAAGGCCGAAAAGTCAGCGACTCAAGAGCAGACAGAGACAGAGAAACAGACAGGAAATCAACCAGCCCACTACACCTTCTCCTAATCAACCACCGCTTTCGGTTTACATGGGAAGCATAAACCGTATAACCAATCCTGCAGATCTTAGGGTTTCTGATGTCCTGACGATTCTGAAGGACGCGAAGACCATCTCGGTCCTAGACACGGTGGGCCCAGATACACCCCAGGTCTTTGTGGGCCCCACGAACCTTGAGCCACCAAGTGGATACGCGAAATTCGACCTCCCGTATCTATCAGCGATCGACAACAACCGAGTGGAACGAAAGGTCGACAAACTCCCCTTCTTCGTAGCACCTCTGAGCTTTAAACCGCCACCTGGATACTCAAAGATACCGTTTCCTGCACCTCATATCGGCTCCGTCGTCGTTAACAACCTCGACAACGAGCCACACCCGTTGGATGGTCAGCCAGGTGGAATTCTGAAGACAGACGAAGAGCTGCGACCCAGTCCCACGCCCTTGATCGAACCCAATTCTTATGTAGAAGACGCTCAGCTTCCGGCCGAAAACCCCTATTCTCAATTTAGCACTCCAAGTTATTCACAAGAGGCGTTAGTTGCTACAACCACACCGAAATATGAGGCTAGCTATTCTACCACACCGTCTTCGGGGACCAGATACAGACACAGACAATTCTACAGCGACAGATCCCCCCATGTAGTTTCTACCGCACTTTATGAAGACCATTCTTCGACTGAGCCTGGAATCGGGACGAGGACTAAATTCAGGCAGTACTTCAGGGAAGAACAGGGCCATGAGACTTCGAACGATAGCAATGGATCCACACCTTCACCTCAAGATAATTTTCAGCAAGATATTTCAGCGGTAAATGGAGAAGAGCAAATTGGCCAGCATGGGGACGTTACGGAACGGTACAACACTCAGAGTGTGCAGTCTGATCAACAGCTCGTCAGGAATCCCTTCAGTGATTTAAGCCAGGGCCATATCGCTAGTGAATTATACAATACTGGTGAAAGCCAGGGGCTAAGATCTGACTTTGGAAGTTCTCAAAATCTGGAAAATCAATTTGCTCGCGAACCTGAAGACCGTAGGCCGTCTCCGGGACCTACGCAATACACAATCCCCTCCGAATTTCCTAGGATATCTCCACAGCTACCTGGGCTTGTCAACTCTTTGATTGAAGGACAGGAAATTGTCGAAAAGTCTGCCGCTCCGTTGACAACAACTACTACAGCTACAACGACAACTACGACCACCGAACCGTCGACGACGACGTACAGATCTCGGGGTAGACAAAGGTGAGGGATATTTTTTAAAGTCAATAACTGGAAGAGCTCTGAACTCTTGGTGTATGGATGAAAGGGGGAAACCCTCGCAGGCTTTAATACAGCAATGCTTTGTCATGGAAAAATGATACACGTTGACTTGAAAATAAACCATAATAGTTTCTTCTTTTTTCTTTTCAAATATATTTCATGAGACAAACTTCTAATTTCTATACAGGGGCAGAATTGTTCCAACCCGAGCTCCCACGACCACAGAATCTGCTCCAACGAAATCCCCGGTCGCCGACAGGTCACGAAGACCTTACAGCAGGTCGAGAGTACGTCAAGGCTACCCGACGACTACCGAAACTTATCAAGAAACGATATACGAACCGACAAAACCGAAACTTTCTGGTACACAGGAAAAAGCTCATTACTCCTCCGCGGTGGAATCTCAGAGAACTTCTGCCCCGCGGAGTCAGAGATACAGAGGAAGAGGTAGCGACAGGAATGCGGTCCAGCCAGAGGTGAGGAAAAAAAAATACATATCCTCCGATCCACACATCGTTAGGTCCGAACAATCGACCTATTTATAACCGGATTTCACACGTCTTCAACGAGTTAGAATGCATGGTACATATTTCAATTGCACTGAAAATAAGTCCGTGTAATCACGCGAGGTAGCTTTGTCTCCTCGTCATAAAATATGCCGATAATACGATGTCAGATGTGCTGTGTAGATAATTTACCGCTTCGTTAATTTCTGGGTAAATAGACAATATGAAATATGGTTCAATGTGTAAATAAGAAATAATTATCAAGTATTTCGCCTGGCACAGCTCTCTGCGCTTTGTCATCTTATCTATTCTACATGAATTGCATAATTATACGCATAATGGGATTTAGTGAGTTGAATATATAGAAGCGCATTGTTCACGGTCTCGATCACGCTATAAATCATTCCTTATCTTAGGCTCGCCCGGATGCTGGGCTCTCGGAGGTAGACCTGCACAATCCTCAAAGCCAGGATGGCAACTACGCCAATGATGCTCTGAGACATTCTCTTCAGGAACCAAGTGCTCCGGTTCAGAATCCGAACGCGCCTGTTTACCAAGAAGACGGATTTCTTTCAGCGGCAATTCCCAGCCAAAATGACGGCGATAACTTAACACCCAATGCACAGCCTCTGCAGGGCACTGTATCTGACACAGCCCTCACTAATGATAACGGGAACCCAGCCTTTCCACAAAACTCAAATTACGAGCAATCGAATGTCGAGCAAAGTCCGGTCAACGGGTTCAACTATCAATCACAAGACAACAAGTTCGGAAATATTCCCGAGCCTACGGCTGCACCGCCACAATATTCTGGGAATAGTTTCAACGGCCAAAGACCCCAAAACGCTGAACAAGTTTACAGTTTTCACGGCATTCACGCCGGAGATTCACCCGGCAAACCGAACATCAACAACTTCCAGAATACTGACTTGAACCGTGAACAAATCTACGGTTCTCAAGCTTCAGGGAATCGCCATTCAGTTCCGGACTCTGATATTCTCAAGTCTGATGGTCCCGGACAAGATGCTGACGACAGACCCGTTTACGATCATCTAAAGGACGAGAATACAGACTTTTTGCAAGCACCTAGCACGACTACGGAAGCCCCAGAGGTAGGGAGAAGAGTGTTGATCATTTTGAATGGCCCTATCACTTTGTTCTTTGACAAAAATTTGTATCCTTTTGACTTGTTGCCGCCATTTCAGGTCACGACACCAAGACCCATCCTCACTCCAGCACCGGTAATCGTCAGGCAAAGGGTGCGCGGTCGTTTGAATCAAAACACTCAACGTGTTCACGTCGACGCCGCAATCCAAACACGCCCGAGTGGATCGCGGGACGAATTTGTTCGGTTTAGCGCGGTTAACCAGGATAATAGGCAGCATTCCTCTCCGGGTAGAATTCATACCGAAAGAACGAGACCGAGGATAAGAAGTCGCGGACGAAATGACCAGCCCAATGTGCAAACCGAAGGCAGTGATTACGTCAGGATTCAGTCACCTGTTCAAAGACCAACCACCACAACCACTACCACAACGACGACAGAAGCACCGCAAAATTATCCCAAGGATACGGAAGAAGAGATTGAATACGGTTTCATCAGGCCTCCAAGCTTCAAGCCGATTCATCCGGTCAATTTAGATAGACCAGTTGGAAATGCTGGTCCAACTTACAGACCGAAATATGAACAGGTTTGATGCTGCTTTCTATTTTTTCATTTCACTTTCAGCATGTGGTAAATTTTTTCTTGGGTACGTTGGACAATATTCAGAATTCGATAAGGTCAAAGTGATGAGAATAATAATGGTAATACTAACGTTTTTTATTCTTTCTCGGTGAATGAAATATTGTTTTGCCTTCTTTTTGTAAGTAAGTATACTCGCTTAGCTATGGGTGAGAAATTTTGATAAGAACTGGGTTAATGAGATCTACAAGGTGTTCGGGAAGTCGTAACTGGTGAAACATTAATCGCACGATTCCTTGATAAGAACTCTACAATTTACTTGTGATCGTGAATATCCTCTCTCTGCCGAGAGAGAGTGTAAAGGATTTATTATTCGAAAAACGATTCGCTGCTTCACCTCCAAACTTCGAAAAAAAAGCTTCAGAGCTACACGAGCGGAAATAAGAATCGCTCGTTCCCTCAGGGGAGGAACCGGACGTTTTTATCCCTCAACTTTTTATAGGAACGTTACAGTTCTGGGGAAAATTGATAACTTGAAAAAAAAATTGCCAAACTTTTTGGACCGAAGTTTTTCAAATGATGAAAAACAAAAATTCTGAAGATAGAAAAAAGGGTTGGTTTTAATTCAATGGAAAATTTTCATCTTGCTTATTAGGCGCAAACTGAAGAACCGACAAACGATGCCCCGCTCGAAGTCAACACGGCGCAGTCACAGACCCTTAAAAATCGCCAGAAGTACCACGTTATGAATAGACGACCCTTGACGAGGTTGACTACAGCGTCACCACCCCTGGCATCTACGTCGACTGAAACACGAGTGGAAGAGGTTTACACAGCGAAGCCAAAAGCACAAAACGATGAACTCAAGGGCAGCAAAAATCGCGGTAGGATTCGCAGGCCAGGAAAGAGGAGGACCACCACTACGTCCACGACTACCACAACCACCACCACCACCACAGAGTCCATCCTCGATTCCAGCAACGAATTACCGCTCGACGAAAACTACCCACAAATAATTCAAGGCCTACCAGCCCTCGCGGATCAACCGCGGAGAACTCTTTTTGATGAAGAATTGAAATCCCCGAATTTAGAAGCCCTGCCGCAAGCTGTAGCTCTGCAAAGACCCACGCAACTGCAGTCTTTCCAAAATCAGGAAAATGTGAGTAGCTATAAAAAGCTTGTCAAAGCTCATTTGGCAACCCAAAAGAGACGTTTTTTCGTTAAAATCTGTTTTTCGCGGAACTCATTCGAACGAAAATGATAAATGACAAACAGCTGCTACAGCTTGACAAGCCATAGGGTCGTTTTTACTGCGAATTGATCGCTGGTTGTATGTAGTAGTAGGTACACTGTGATGGATGTATGGCTAACATACATGCGAAGGAACTTTTTTTTCTCATAAATTTGACTAATTTTCTGTTCCTCCCACTTTCGTGAAAAGTTTCGCATTCTCTGTAATGCTAACCAATTTTATCCGGGGAATTCCGAAATATGTGCATCACCTTCGAATGCCTTGAATAATATTCGTGAAAGTGATGTGGGGAGAGAAGAGTGGTTCGCATTTAGTCTTCGAAGATCCCCCCCGGTATCAACTACCTCAAGGTAAAGCTAGGGAAAAATGAGGGTCGATCCTTGAGATATCGTTATTTCCGCGTGATTTTTTCTTTTTTTTTCTCTCTCTCTCCCCAGAACCCTCCTAGCTTTAAGCGAGTTTCTCTGTACGTGAATTTTAGCTGAATGCATAATTTGTATTGTTCATAAATTTTTACTACAGCAGCAGTTTCCCCGCCAGGAGTTTGTCCTGAATTTTGGAATTGGTTCGGAACACGATAAGGCCCATGAAGAGTACGATCAAACACAACTGGCGAGCTCACATCAGCAGCAGAAATACAACCACCCAAATCGAGGAAGCTCGCATCCTCATCCTGCCGGTATCCCTGTGGCCGATATCGAAGGAGCAGAAAGTCAGTGGTCCACTAAATTAACGCACTCATCTTTCCAGCCTAGTTCATTACTGAACCAGTTACATACTGAAGCTAAAAGTAACGAGAGGCAAGAAAAGAGCGATGATTCTTTCGACATAATTACCGCTGGACCAGAGCTGGCCTCTGCGGACGGTTTGGTGACTGGAAATAACTCCAGCGCGCCTAGAGACATCGTGGTCAACACTAGCTACCTAGGAAATGCAAAGAAGGAAGGATTGGAGGTGCAGGGAACTTGGGAGGCACCCATTCTTCAGGGCAGATCTATCGTCGAGGGAAAAAACGAGACTTTTAAAGACGATTCGGGGAGCTTGGATAGTCTCCAGTTCTGGAACAACGGACAGGGCCAAAAAATTCCACAAGAAAACGGAGCAGATCTGAATCCTGGTGACGGAAACGGCGAGACTATGATCCCCAGGATTACCGAAGAAGCCCTCAACCCGGTGACTGATGTACCAAAAACGGAGTCTAACGATGCCACTTCACTTGCGGACTCGGAAATTGGTGGAGAACCAACTACCACGAAGAGGGTGAGTGTGTGGTCGAATTATTCAGGGTTTGAAACCGTTTTGGATATTTAAGAACCCGAATTTTCATTCTCGTTTCTCGATTTTCGATTTTTCAGAGCATCCAAAGGCGAAGACGTGTGCGAATTCGCGTCAGACCAGCCGACGACTTCGTCAGCGCCGAATCTCAGCACGTTAGTTCTGTCTGGAATTCTCTGATCAGTGGAAAGCAGAATCACGAGAAAACCGGAGGCTTCGACGGCCATGAGACGACGACGATCTCTCCGACACCTTCCACGACTGATACCAAAACAGTAAAATCATTCCTCGATGAATTACTGGATGAAATGGATAAGAATATCGACGTAGAGAATTCGACCACGACCAACGTCCCTGATAATACCGAACCAACGGCTGACGGTTTGCCAAAAATTTCTGAAGAAATTTACGCTGGGGAAGTCGCTACGACGCCGGAAACAACGACTACAACTCGAAAGCCAGATTTTTCAACTACAATCGGTGACAGTGTGACAACCTTGGGGAACGAGAAATTCGCGACGGAAACTACGACCGAATACCATAATTTCTCCCCGAAATCTGAGGAGAGAAAAAAGTTCAGACCTACCGAACCGATTTTGGAACATACTAATCGATTCCATTCGTTTCAGCCGCAAAAAAATTGGCGGAATCATAATTATGACGCTGTGACGAAATTTGCACAGTCCAAGCCTGAGGAAGAACCGGAAATGATCACTCCGAGAATCGTTATGGACCGCAAAGAATCTCCCATCGAAAGTACAACGATTACAAATGCACAGGAGCATAATTCTGCATCGGAAAATAGCCTGTCGGATTACGTAGATGCTTTCTTCAAGACTATGGAAGTACAGGAAGATCAGAAGGCTGAAGAAACAGAGAGGAGGTCTGATTACGGTTTTCAGTTGTCTGATTCGAAAAAGAAGCTGGATATTTCCGCCAAGGAAAATAAGGAGACTAAAACGACATCGAAGGCTGTTTCGGAAGAGCAAAAAGGCGACGTTTCAGGTTTGGTAAAATCTTCGGGAGTCTACGACGTCGAGGAAGTTGGCGAAGAGAAGAAAGTGACGAAAATGGAAGATGAATTGACGTCGAAGAAAGTCGAGGGGATTACGGAAACATCGGAGCAAGATGTGACGACGAATTTTGCCCCTATAACTACGCCGGAAGTCCCGTTTTCTCCTGAAGAATTAACAACGGAAATGCCGGGTGCTACAACCACGGTTAAATCGAACATAAGCGCTAATCAATTTGCTAAAGTATTGAGGACATCGACAACAACGGAAATCTCTCATATGACGGAAATATGTTACAGGGGTCGTTGCGTCAAGTCAAAATCACAGAAAGAAGTAAAACGGAGATGAAAGGGTTGAAAAACAAATAAAAAATAAAAAAATAAAACAAAAAAAACACACAAAAATCGCAATAAGAATTCTCTAAAACGTTCTTATAATGAAAATTTCTCACGAAGGAACTAGTCTCAAAACTGCTGCAGTTACACTCGACTCGAGAATTGTTCTTACATCTTCTCTAATATTCTGAATCATCGCGATCTGAAATGACGAGATTAAATTTATCACCGGAATCAGTAATCACGCACGAATTATCATTAATTTTTACTTAAACACGTCGAAATTATAAGAAAGTGAAAAGAATACATCATCGCATATATATATCATGAATAAATTATTAAAACACACATATATTTATATAATATATATTATGTAGAATCGCTGCACATCCTGTGCACATATACCATATGCATATGTCATACGTTTACATAAATGTGTATTATATGGGATAGAAAGAAGGAAAGAAAAAAAAGAAAAAAAAAGTGGCATATATTTAAGTGGCAGATAAGAAATCTGAGGTATATAAGCTCATCTTTTATTTAATGAAAATATAAAGGATTAATTAATTAACTAATTAACTAATTAGGTGAAATTATTGTATTAAAAGTATTTAATTTATCTTCTTATTTTAAAGATATTTAAGTACCTACATAAATATACCCCTAAATATACATATATAATATATAAGAAAATCTTTTAATAAAAATATACAATAAATGTATGATGAGAGGCTTGCCTCGTATCGTATTAATATTTCATTTGAAAATAAGTCTTCAAACCTCTCGAGGCTCGAGTAGATATACTATATTGGATGTAACGTAAGTATAAAAAAATTTTGGCCGAAAAATTTCCCGGCTAAACTTCATTTTGGATCAATGCCTTGTATAATATTTACGCAGAAGTTTCACCCCCGCTTTACTTTTAGGGAGCTATAACGTTTCGTCAACCCTTATATTCTGACTTCTATATAGCTATACATATATATCTAATTTATATATATATATATATACGTGTGAGTAGACGACCTAAATCACGCACCATTATCTTCCCTTGTATCCACACCACGTGCGTCGTAAACTGTATGAAATTTGCGAAATTAGAAAACAGAAAAAAAAATTCTTCAAATTCATGTACCCTAAGGTTTAAACGATTGCGATTAGCGCGACGAACAGTCTGCACGTCACAGTTTCGGGGCTTGAATTAATCTTGTAAAATTACACCCCTGCAGCAGCAGCAGCAGCAGCAGCTCGGGTAACGTAATGGGCTTTGAAATTACGTGATCGCATCATCAATCCGGTTGAATAATTAATTGAAATCATGTTCGCCTACAGATATTTATCCTATACCTTGTAACTCGGGATTATTATACATATTGACATTTCGCCGATCGCTTATACTGATCCGCGTTTTTCCGCACGTGCAGCCACTCTCGAGATATATAATAAATACATCGATCCAATGAATGCCCCTAAAACCTATAAAAATATATATATTCGTACATATACCTATATATACTATACCAACTCCCACAGCGAAGAATCAAACAACACAGTTCTTATACTCAACCCTCGCTCGCTTTTCACCCTCCTCAGATTCATTTTCAACAATCTCTCATCCCAATTTCCGACTTTTTCTTTTATTACAGAGAAAAATGACTCGGGTATTAATCTTCCCTGGTTACGAAAGCGTATTAACTATGTACTACCGGAATACCTCTACTTGATTACAAAATCATAACGAGGAATAATACATAACTGAATAGAATAGAATATATATATATCTATGTTTTCTGTCTGAAGATGAAGGATGTCGTGAGATAAGTTCTGAAAAAATCTTGAACTAGTGAACTCAAAAATGAAACGTAATTAACAAAATTTTTACTGGGAATTAATTTTCGGTTATTTCAGGTTGAAAATATGTTATACACCGAAACTCTTGTCTTTGAGACCATCTAGTGTTGTCACTCGAGTGGTGCACCCAGTATAAATACAGATGTATATATATATGGTGTATATATATACATGGTTGGGGGTAAAGATGAGAGAGAAGAGAGCAGTACATATTACAGTCGTTCATTGATCGGTCCAAGAGTATTTTCTGCACCCCCTGTCAGATGGCGCCTTTAGTAAACTCTGGGTATACTAGGGATGAGGAAACCCCATTTGACGGGGTGGTTTGTCCGGAGTGGTTTCAGTATAAACGTAAAGGTCCTCAAAGAAGGACCTTAGTTGCCCTGTGCCTCAGGACAGCATGTCAGGCGGCGAGGGGTCAGCCCCAATAAAGCTAAATCATAATCAATTGATAAACGAGTGCGCGAACGTTGACAACGACGGTACATCGTCCGGCGATGGTTTGCGACGAAGAAAAGTTATGCATGCCGCTAAAGAGACTTTGGACAAAGGTGAGATATGACAATTAGGAAAATAATTTGAGAAATATAGGAACACCCATACGTACATGTACCAGGGATTTATTTCGGCGCTAGTGACGTAGACCATGATCTATAGAGACTATATGATGATCTATATACCCATACCCATACATCCACTCGTGTAATGTACAATTATTAATGGCATATACACATGCATGCACAAATAAACTTTGTGCTATCCGATCAGACCTGCAGCTAGCGGATTAAACCGCTGGATTATTTTACCTACATATAACGGTATATGAAATGAAGGGGCGTATTCTGACATTAGATAAGTGGAAAATGGTAAATAAGTGGAATAGACGCATTAGATGTGCGGCTATACTATAGTCCCCAGCCGATTTTCTCTTCTTGATTGAGTGAAACGTCGGAGCGAAAATATGGGTTTGTTTAAGAGAGGGATATGCATGTGCATGCACAGGTACTGTCTATAGTGTAGTTTTGACTTTGAGACGGATAAAAAAGTGTCGAGAAGTTAATGACCCGGAAAATGCGCCTTTTAGAACCCAGGAGGGATTAGAAGTCTGAAGAAGCGCGTTTCGGTGTTTTATATAGAAGACGAAGAATGACCCCTAATGACAATCCCTCTTCTATATCTCTATTATCATGTAGGAAAATCGACGCTTTATTTACAGCCCCTCGATTTAATTCCACGATTTTTCACCGACATTATCAGGGTGCGAAATTCAACACTGGATACAATAATTCGGTATCACTAATTCGGAGCGAAAACACGAACCCTTACGCATGAATAACTGATACGCAAAGCCTCTTTTATACCCCATTCCACCGATCGACGTGCCCTTTGACTTTCAAAAGTTCAGAAAATTCCTTAAATTAATAAATAGCCCGACGATAAATAACGATTTTCTTTTCCCGACTCCTTTTCTTTGAAATTTATCGTCAACCATTATATGATATCCACGTTTTTTTTGGGGGGGGGATTTTCATCGTTAAAAAAAAATAAGACAAAACTACGCACAAACCGTAATTCCGTCACGATTTTAACCACGCTTCAAGTTATGGGATTAAAGTTACGCAATTCGTAAATTAGGATCTATTTTATGTGCGGGTGCAGGCTGCCTGTACTAACCAGGAAAGCTATACCTACATATGTATCAATAAACTAAAGGATGGGGTAGTAACAGCTGGGCGAACTTTGCCGGAGGTTTTGCGACCCAAATAATTCACGTAATTTATTTATTTATTCGCGTTATAAATTATTCTCACGAAAAATTGAAATGATCGGTATCATTATTGCAAGCTACTGGTACACGACTGCAATTTTCTATACGTGAATTTACTGGGGATAATAAATCTTGTACGCACGTCTTAATTTACCTAAAACATATCTTGATGTTCAATATTTACATCTTCTTGAAGCAACAATGCGGAGAAAAAAATAATTTATACAGTTTAAAGCAAATATTTTGGGCGAATCAACAAACTCTATTTACTCAGCTATTCGATAGATAGAGCTTTCGGAGCTCTGTGTAATTGTTAACTGAAATTGTTGTTATCTTGTGAAAATAGTAGCTCGTTGTTTCTTATCTTATATTTTATTTTCATAAATTGAAATTCGATTTCGGGTAGAAATACCTCCGAGTATAAGTGAATGATTATTCAGCAGTGATTATGTAACGTGGGTATAGGTTCCAGCCGGGCAGGTCCCAGAATAAATTAGCCTAAATGAAAATTAGCCGAAATCATGTATTACCCAAGTATACCCTCCGACCCTCTGATAACACAACAGCTTTATCGATTAATCGACCTTTATTTTTCTAATTTATTTCAGCCTCGCGTCTCTTGAGACGCAAAATACCATGTACGGGTCATTTGATGACCCCCCGCCGCCTATGGATACAAAAAGTGCCCACGCAGGTCTGTATACATTCATATTATATCAGATAGCTTTGTAGATGTGTAGTAGGTATAACAGCTTTTTTTCACCTCTCGAAAAAAGCTCGTTCAATAGAGACAAGTAAAGGATATCGTATAATTTCGATTCGTCGGATTGTTCTGCCCCGATAATAATTATTTCCGATTTTCATCGATTTTTTTTTTTTTTTTTTTTGTGTTTTTTTTTTTCTCTTCGACTCTTCTTCCCTCAGTTTATCCCTCAAAGAAACGAACTAACAGAAAAAATAGCCTTGAATTTTTTATTTTATTTTTTATTTTTTCAAAACTCGGCACGAATATAACGGGAATTTTAGTTCGCTAAGCGGAAACGTGGTATCGATTCAGTGTCACTCGGTGCGAGTTGGCGGCGTAATAACGATGAGAAATCCACGTAGGAATTCTATTGAACCGCGAAGGTTTTTATCCGCACGTGTGTTTTATGAACAATAAGTAAAGTAGCTGCTTCCGCGCCGCGCGGTTACTATCATTACCTAATCTTCATATTATATTACGCACAGAAGAATATTTCACTTCTTTTCGTGACAGTCTAATGAGTGTATTACATTTACGTATAAAAACGCACGTGCCGATCCCCCCAATTATTATTCCTTTCATTATAATTTTTTTTTTTTTTTTTTTTTTTTTTTTCTATTACATTTTCTTCATCATTTTGTACGCCGGCTGTACGTTTCTGTTTGAAAAATTGTGTTAAACTCGATCCTTCATTAAAAAGATAAAAATCTCGAGCACCAAAGTCGCGGCAATTTTATTTGCTCACGCACCAAGTCGCTGGTATATGTACTGTTCGTGTATATGTGTACGTATAACACAAACGTATACCTATATTAGGTACACATTTTTTTTTCCCACCGTTTGAATAAAGGCGGATAAACTTTTTTTTTTTTTTCTTTTTTCAATTATTTTTCATTTTCATTATTCCTGCGAAAAAATCCGGTTCATACAAAGGACGAAATTAGCTCTTTCAGAATCACATTGTAGGCACGTACCTACGCAGGTTTTTATCGGAACCTAATTATGCCGGGTTTTATAGACTCGGGTTGAAGGCGGAGTTCAATAAGCTAATACGATAGGCATGATTATAGAATATGATCGTTTCTACGCGATCGCTAAATGTCACGCCTTGCGAGTCACTGAAATTTTTGAAAATATCCGGGCAGCCAAGGATAGTCCTAAGTCTTTTCAACAACTGTTTTCTATTCAGACTCACAAATTGTTACCTTGACGCGATCACACACACTTCGAATGAGATTATTGAACTTTTATAGCGCTAAGAGTATAAATTCCCCGGAAAATTCCCCCTCAAATAAATCGGTGGTACATTGGCCGTAAGGAAATGTGAACTTTGGCGTCGATGCAGTGCAAGATGATTCTTTTTACGCGGGGGTATAAGTCGAGTGGGTTTCAGGGTTTCCTGAAACTTTCAAAATTTTCCTTTTTTTTTTCTTCTCTGTCTCGGTTTTGTGAAAGCAAGCTTATGGAAGTACCTACGCAGGGGATACGCTGGACTGCTGAAATCATCGCGCATAACTCACTACACCAATTTCTTTTCATAAGATCGACCGCGGCCAGAATCCTGCGCCTCGTGCGAAACTAACCACGTAGTACTATGTGTATAGCGATGTGCCAAGAATTTGGGAGAATGCCAAGACAACGTTATCTCGGGCGTGCCAGGATTCAAAACCTGGTATTGAGCCTCGAGTTACGTATAATTGACGCAGAGCAGGGAACCGAGTCGTCCTTTGTATAATTTTCTGACGTCAACAACCCCGCCAATCCCGCCAACTCCGCACGACATCATTCAACGCAACGTTTCCTATACGTTCGACTAGGAATTCTCTCAGAGCTACCCAAGTCATGGCCTACTTGACGGAAAATCCGAAAATTCCGATTCTAATGGCTTGGGCTTTTATAAAAGCGTAAAGTAATATGAAACGACGAAAATGAACCGCAATTTCTGTCCATCTCTTTTTTCTGTATTTCACTTCACTCTCGTTTGCGAAATTGAATTTGCAAAATAATAGAAACCCCATTCGCTGCGGGGTGCAGGCTGTGATCCACCACCCTATAGTTCGATCGGTAATTAAAGCCGTCGACTCGAGCTAATTTCCGCGTTATGTATGTACACATATAGATGGATAGATAGATAGATACATATTGGCCGATAAATAAACGAAGTTAATGAGTTATTTGCTTTTCTCATTCCAGGAATGCGACGTGGTGGTAATGTTCCCCAGCGGCGCCCGGGACGAAACTCTAATGTGGCTTTTAGGACGACTAAGAGCTGGTACTCCGGGGCTTGTGGTCCACGTACGACATCACACCTCTTCTGACAGCTACGGTTTTTATTTAACCGCTCCGTTTGCCGTGTAACTATATAACATATGCTCTGAATTCCAATTCTTCCATAATTCATACTTTAACATGCAAGTTCAAGAGACTCGCGTGATTTTCGCATGCTGTAAATGATCTTTCACCTTTACTAATCAAAAAGGGATGTTTAGAGCGGATCATCGGAAGGGTGGTTTCAAAAAAAAGACATTGTGAATTCACCCTCCAATTTTTTGTATGTTTTTTTGCTCCCCCGATGATCAATAGCCTCCTGAAGGCCGCGGAAGAGGTCCACTTGCCGAAAACGGTACGTCAGGAATTCGGCGGTGGTTTAAAAGAGTTCGTTGGAACAGAGGCCAGCTTTTTCGAAGGTAGCGACGACGAGGGTTGCTTCTTCACCACTCAGGAGCGACAATCTCTGGTCTTACATTTACTCCATACTCTGCGTGCCGGGCAACAAGATCTGCACAGTTTGCCAGGGCTGAAATTGATCGAGGGTCAAGCTATCGCTCCCAAGTGTATATCTGCTGGCGTCATTTCTCAAGTAATTTGAAGAAAAAAAAGAAAAGAAAAGAAACAAAAAATACGCGCCTTTGAATGAAATCTCTTATACGAATGCACTTCTAGATTCAGAATCTATTCAATATTTCTCTCAGGTATTTCCGCTCCACGAACTACCCGCTCTAGAAAAACTCCAGAGAACTTGGGTCAGGGCCTTTTTGAGCCCACAACCACTCGACGACATCTGCCGTTACTTTGGCGTCAAAATAACCATGTACTTTGCTTGGCTTGGCCACTACACCACCGCCCTGATAGTTCCAGCTGCTGTGGGTGTCATATACTGGGTATGCTTTTCTCATATAGTCATATCCGTTTTTTCGCTGCCGAAAATCTTCCGGGTGTATTATTTGCGGAAGAGCTATGCAAGGAATCACATCCGGTTTTCCTCATTCCATATATGTATCAATTCCCTTCACCCTACTGCCCCGAATTCTCTTCTCTGCGTTTGCTGCGCTATACCTGAGCGCTTCTCTGTTTACCAGGTCGGCATCATCGGGAGGAACCAGGCGGTGGAGGACGTGGCTTACGTGTTATTTTCGATCTTCAACGTAGTTTGGGCAACTGTTTATCTAGAAACGTGGAAAAGACGTGGTGCTGAGCTCGCTTACCGCTGGGGAACTCTCGACCAACGCGACGACCTGCTTTTAGAACCTCGGCCTCTCTTCACGGTGAAAAGAAAAAATCATCTTCCAACCAGTATACTGAAACCCACACACATTTCAGTGGAAACGAAATTCTCAAAGGCCACTCCGTTTCAGGGTACACTCGAGAGATCTCCGGTCACTGGACGACTCGAGCCGACTTATCCAACCTGGAGACGCAACGTTTTCAGATACTTCGTCAGCGTTCCGGTAGTCGCGGTGTGCCTCTTCTTCGTCTTCATCGTCATGATACTAAGCTTCCAGATACAGGTATGAAGCTTTCGAAAGCATAAATAGCCGTGCAAAGATACACAACATCGAACGAATACACCCGATGCTCGATCTTTTGATGTTCATCTTCTATTCCGCAGGACTGGTGGGATGCTGGGCTTGAGTCCGCGGGTTATGGATTCTGGCTGAGTTACGTACCGAAGGTTCTTCTCGCAGTGGTAATCACATTGATGGACGAGGCTTACTTCAAGGTCGCCGTATGTCTGAACGACATGGGTACGTATTTGAGAATCAGAGTTTGATTTCGTCCTGCAATCCCTCGTTCCACTCCGTTTTATCGTAGTCAATATATAACGCCATCCTATAGCGACGATATCCCATTTGAATTTTACCCATCTACCTTATTTTCTATATATCTTTCTCCACGACACATAACCGTTCTGTCCAAGTATTATAAATCATAATACAGTGTACATGCGTCGAGTGTACGCGGCAATCAATATTATCGAGACGTTCGATCGATTTCCGGCACAGTCTGTACCTTCTTCTTGCTTCATTTTACACACAAGTGAACATTGGATAGATGTACGTGCAGTGGATTAGGGTGGCCCAAAAACACGCGTTCTTAAGTATTTTTCGAAAAATTCAATCCAAAGTTATCAAACCAGATCAAAGATTGTTCAGAGGTAGCTACCACTCAACATTCAACCAAATTTCTTCATTTTTTTTATGCTTGCATGATCATTTTTCAGTGTATTGATCGGTTCCACACTACAACTAACATAATGATGGAACTGAATGGTACCGTACTATCTTCTCCGTGTAGTTAGAAAATTTAGTTCTATTTCAATAACCTCGAGTGCTCGTAAGATATAATGTCTTTCTGGAATTATATTTCTTCGGTAATATGGCACCTTGGAGATGCGGTAGCACTTTAAGAAATCACAACTTTCAACAAGATTTCGGACCTCTTTGGACCACCCTAATACCTATATGTATACCTACCTATCTATGTAGTATGTATACGCATATATGGAGCGAAGTTTTACCCCATAAACTTACCTACATAGAACTTGTACTGTATGTATGTATGTACATACTTCTAAGTCTGCACGATTTTGAAATTATAGAATACAGTAGATGATTATACATTTTTATCAACATTCTCACAGCTTAGCTTTTTCCATAGACTACCTACATATATACATACCCAATTTACCTGTAATATCTACGTAAATTTTGAAAACCTATTCATGCATAGCATTATATAATAATATATATAAAATGAGATATATCATTTTCGTTGAGTTCTTTTTTTTTTTTTTCTTTTTAACTTAGGTATATATTATACCTAATGTCGTGTATACATATATCAAAGCTATATATCTATAGAATAGCAGTTAGAAATGTGATTTTTTTCGTTTTTTTTTTAGACCAAACCGATAGCAATAATTTGACGATGTAAAAATGAAGCTAAAATTTAGATATCGAGGTACTAGTAAAATATTTTTCCTACGTTAGATATCTAGATATCTATGATTTTTGTGTGTTGGACGCAGAAAACTATCGGCTCGACACCGAATATGAGAATCATCTGATCTACAAGGTGGCCCTGGTAATGAGAATAAATTTTTAGTTGGAAACTATGTGTCTCTGTGTAAATGTATAATTCTTAATTATTGTATCGTAAAAAATGTGTACATGTATCTACGTTAATTGCCTTTTCAGTTATATCATATTTTCTTTTTAGTTTTCTCTCTCTCTCTCTGTTCTAATACCTATAAGTTTTTCTATAGAACTCCCCCAAAAAATCCATACGCTAAGTATTAAACAAATAAATGATCGTTACTGCCTATGGTTCAATCGCGCCTATATTAGCACGCAACCCTATTGTTATCAGTTATCATAGATATACATATGTGAAAATTATCGGAAACTATGTAATTTGGTCATAATACATCGGTGGCATCAGTCAGTATAAAATATATCAGTTTTAAACTCCAATTTTTAATTTTTCCAATTTTTACATCATTAATTTAGAATCGGGATTATATTATGGAGAATCACTCAATTGTTGTAGCAATTTTTGTATAATAATTAGTGACTGCACTGCTGTATACGCTCTGGCTGTATTTATCGCTGCATGTAAATCCTGTTTCCTGTGTGACAATCAATTGTAGTCTCTACATGTACATGTGTGTCAAATTTTTTTCGTAGAGACTGCAGTCACTCATAATACATATTACGATAATGAAAAATAATAATTCTGCATAGTAAGAACAAAACGCTTTTTCAATTCATTCATTCGACGAGATATTATTCTTTCAACAGATTTCGTTTCTAGTTTCAGTTCGTCAACTCCTTTCTGTCGCTATTCTACATCGCGTTTTACCTGCAAGATCAAGAGAGATTGAAAGAGGTGGGTGAATCGAAGTTGATTTAAAATCGTGTCTTACGCATTTCGACCGTTCGTAAAAAAACAAAAAAAGAAAACTAAAAAACTAAAAAACTAAAAAGACGATACAAAAGTGATACATTAATATTATATATCCTTTTTATTCGCCCCCAGCAATTGGCTGCTCTTCTAATAGCTCGTCAAGTTATCGGAAATCTTAAGGAGTCAGCAGTACCCTACCTGGTTGAACAACTTCGCCTGGCTCGTTTGAGTTTCGAATTATTCGGGGCTCTGAGTCCCAGCGAAGCTAGGCCACCGCCAGGAGAAGAGATAGCAAGTTCAGATAAAGGGAGGGCGGTGGTGAAAGAGCCGAAAAATAACGCCGATGATGAAGTTAGGGAGGATAATCAGAACAAGGGAAAACGAAACGTCAGCCAAGCAGAGCTGGAGAGCTCACTGTATAGAGTAGGACACCCCTCAAATTTCCTACTTAGTGACATTGCCTTGAAGGTTTGATCTGTAGACGTAGATGATTCTCTTTCACTTTGTCTTTATCTTTCCTTTAATTGATCGATAATTTAGAGAAAAAATTTCATCACTGCAAAGGTGGCGCCGTAGCATATGTAATTATTATTATATTTTTTTCTTTTCTTTTCACATTCATCAATTAGTTAATTATAGTCTATAGATGATTTGACGCCACTTTTGCAATTTATTCACGTCAGTATTGCCCAATAGCTGAAAAGTACACCTAGGTATATATGTATACTGATCGCACGTGCACGAGATAAATAATAAAATATATTTAGATATAGATGGATTAATGTTATATAAAACGTAAAAAAGAAATAACAAGAAAAGAAAAAAGAAATAATCGTTTTTGTTGCAAAGATTTGTCTTTCAGTCACGA
This sequence comes from Tenthredo livida, assembly GCA_963992785.1. Lineage (NCBI taxonomy): Eukaryota > Metazoa > Arthropoda > Insecta > Hymenoptera > Tenthredinidae > Tenthredo > Tenthredo livida. The sequence continues at coordinate 13,404,513 of OZ023073.1, forward strand.
ACATTTATCATTTATTTTTACTTCAAGTATACTACCTACGTTATTATAAAACGATAAATTACTATAATGCGCGGTCGTGTTCATTATTATACCGATTTGAATTCATTAATGTTGTCCTGTGTTAGTCAAGTGTTATTTTCCGCAATTTTATTTAACGATTTTTACATTTTTCATCATTCAACTACACGCAGGTCTCTCCTAAGAAGGTAATTCATCCCATTATTAACGCTCGTTATATTTATTCAAAATTATAATCAATCGAATCGCAAATCGAAGTCGTATATTATTCGTATATTATCTTTTCGTTTTATACCCCCCGAAAATAAATCATATTGCACAAATTATTGTTATCATTATTATTATTGTTATTATTATTATTAGGTGTACACAACTTTGCAAACAGAAACACTTGGTACTCGATGAATGTATATTTCGGAAAGCCTATTCGCAAATACGTATGAAATAGTAGAGAAAAAGAAGAGAAAAAAATATTTTTGATCTTAAATTAGAGTCAAAATCAATGACCATCATCTGTCGGGTACGAATCTTGATCATCACGCCTGAATTGACACTGTTGATAATTATATTATTAAACCTTTCGCCATATCAATGTATAGGGCTTTATGGGCGTATATGAAAATAATCTCATTTCGAATACTTAGTACGACGGTGCCTTCTCCGAACATCTGGAAATGCTATCTCAACTTGGATACGTCTGTCTCTTCTCATCCGCATTTCCACTAGCCGCAGTGGCTGCTTTACTTGGAAATTTATTAGAACTACGAGGAGATGCCTTTAAACTATGTTTCGTACTCCAACGACCATTCGGAAGAAGAGTTTCGAACATCGGTACCTGGCAGGTGAAAAAACATCACGGCTACTATCTCGGGTACTTTTTAAACCCACAATTAATCATTCTTTTTTTCATCGCAATTATTTCCGTATGCCCAGAATGCGATGGAAGCAATGGGCCTTGTGGCGATTCTGGTAAACTGTGCGCTCATCAGTCTGAGCGGTCAAGTGCAACGAATGTTTCCTGAGATGTCGGCCACGCAGACTATCCTCTTGATCGTTGCCTTGGAGCACATAATGCTGGCTATAAGATTCGTGATAGTTTGTGTTATCCCTGACATACCTAGCTGGGTTGCCACTGAAATGGCAAAGGTCGAATTCCTCAGACGTGAAGCAGTGAGGAGATTGTCTTCGACACCATCGCCAGAGCAACAGCCTCAGACTGTGATAGGTGAGGAAGATGAAAAGATAAAAAGATCTAGGCTGATATAATTCCCCCTTTTTGTTCGTCAATATTTTCACCAATTCCCTCATTAGTATATCTCGGGATATTTTCTACGAGATAAACGCCGTTTCAGTAAGAATTCCAACAGCCCCACACATCTAAGCTAACGAGATTAAACGAGCTCATACGTTTCAACGAAGTCGTTACGGTTTAATGAAGATTAATTTCAAACCAGCTTCCTACGCCCTATACTGAACGGAGACGATGAGTAGATTGTTTATTCAATGAATGTAAATCCTCGTGCAAATCATATTCCGCTAGATCCTGTATATAGATATATATATATATATATATATAGATATGTATTCAAATTTTCTTCACAATAGCTACACTCAGAGAAATGACCTACTATTCAGTGTGACGATTTAATATCTGTGACGCGGAAACTGTTATTCGTTGAAAATAATTCAATGTTCATTTACTTCGAAGTAATTGAATATGTAGAAGCATAGATGAAGCGCGATGTGTCGCATTGTTTCCCGTCTTTTTCCGGGAGATGAAAGTGATTCTCCGAACCTAGACGGCCTCGGGTATTTACGTCTCTGAATTTATCCTCATAGGCAGTTTTTTCCTTTCATGGAAAAAAAAACCGTATATTCTTATAGACGCCGTGAATTGAATGATCATTGTTTGCACAGGGCGTTTTGTCGTCAGTCCAGCCGACGGTGAAGAGGAACAAGAATCTCTGGATTTAAGAAATGAGGTTGATTCGGCTTCCTCGAGTCAGCCAGGTACACCTGGGCTAGGATCGAATGCCCAGACTCCAAGCAATCCGTCGACACCAAGTGCCGCGACAGTACCGAGGATCGCAGAGACACCACCGCCCCTTGAAACCCCAGGGACTCCTGGAAGCGGCGGTGATAGAAGTCCCTTGGGATCTGGAAATAGTGGAAATGGACATCGGGATGCTCACAATACACCAAGAGCTTCAATACCAGGAGGAGAAAGAGGTGAGAGTAAATCTCAGTTCTTCAGAAAATAGAACATTCCAAACACCTCGAGGTGCTTTTTTGAACAAATTTTCTTCCTTCCAGGGAGAAGATCTCGGGATTGGTTGACAGGGGATCCAGCATCGACGCCTGGAAGTGACCACTACAGCCATCATCTGACAATTGGTCCCCACGGGGGTGTAGACTGGGTTCGTAGATTGGGACTAGAATCGGGAGGCAGAAAAACTAGCGATTCTGAGATCAGCGGAACCGGAACCGGCAGTGCCAGTGGAGATGAGCTAGCCTTGCGTCGCTCTACCGATTGCATAGTTTCCAAAGAGCTAGCCTCTTCTTCGGACAGCGATTTGCTCAGGTAATTTATACGCGCAGATGTTAAATTTTTATCGAGAACAATGAGATTCTGATTATAGCATAAGGTAGACTTTTCAACATTTCTTCACGCGATTAGTCCGAAGGCAATAAATTATATAACCCCCGATTTCCGTACGCGCATATTTCGTTTGTAGATCCGCACCGCCTTGGGCGACTGCTCACAGAGCCCAAAAGTTCAGATTCTCACCTGAGAAAGAACGCGAGCGAGCAATGGCCGAGAAACAATTAAAGGACCATCAGCACCAGCAGGATTATCGTCGGGAACAACGAGAGTTAAGAGAGCAAAGGGAGCAGCGAGAGCAAAGGGAGCAAAAGGAGCAACGGGAGCAAAGGGAGCAACGAGAGCAAAGAGAGCAAAGGGAGAACAAGGAGATAAAAGACCATAGGGAGCGACACTTTCATCATGATAAAGATAAAGATGTGGGTGGGGGTGGGGGTGGTTTGTCCGACTCTAGTCGAACGGTGTCGAGTCAAGAAGACGAAAAACCATCGAAGGAAGAGCGTGAAGCTAAGAAAACCAGAGTAAAGCAGAGTCTCATGAAGAGGGCACGATCGGTCGCCATATTTTCCCTAAAGTTGAAAGAACGAAGAGCAAAGGAAGCCGAAATAAAGGCCAAAGAAGCAGAGCGAGAGGCGAGGTGGCAGCAGCCCCAGTCCTGCGTCGGTGGAGAATTGTCTTGCATTCCCATAGAAAAACTCATATCCGTGGACGATATTGCGTCCATGGACATACGCAGGAAGAATCATTAGTTTATACAGTATAAATGATCATTTATTATTTTTTTTTTTAAACTTTTGTCTTTTTATTACACACACACACACACACACACACATACACACACGAGGATGATGATAATTATTTAGATTTTTGTGGATCGACGATCGTCAATCGGTATGCGTATACATAATCTTTCGCGACTTTACTCTCTTTTTCATCACAGTTTTCTTAATAATAATAAAAACCGTTACGCGGACGCGTCATTAAAGCCAAATGGCTTTTCTTTTCGGAATACCGCGTCGTCACGTGACTTTTATAAATCAGTAACGTCAGCCGAAGCCAAAGTTATATTCAGTTGATGTCAGCTGTTGCGTTAACTTCATATATATATATATATATACACGATACCAAGACCACTGCAGCGCAGGTTGATGACTTAAAAAATTATTCATTTTTCTTTAATGTTAAGCAACATCGCGGATAACTTTAAGTGTTGTATGTACCTTCGAAGTAAATACATATTCGTATTTCACGCTACCTATATGTATAGGTCTTCGAAGGTAACTTTCCACTCGTGAACTTTAAATATGTTACGTAAAGGTACTATAGACGCGATTCATTCAATCAGTCGGAACCTAGTGAACGAATAACACTGCGCAGGGCTCGAAGGTAGACAATTTTTTCCCACAATCATATCAGAGAAGAACATTGGAGCATATGTTTCATAGACGTAGATAATGAGTCGAGCAACAGAAAGACGATAAAATTTCGTCTCAGACTGGTGAGTCTTCGTTGTGAATATTAAATTGTTTACAACCATTGCATACATAAACTTATTTCGATTTCTATTTCTGTGCTTTTTTTGAAAATCATTTTTCAAGCCAGTTGGCTACAGTTGAACAGGTTTTTTTATTAATCATCTGGTTATACGCCAATGCGAAGTATTAAAATAGGTCGAAAGTTACGCGCGTCAGATATTCGTAGAACTTTCAAAGAGTTTGAATCACTAATCATAGCGTTGAAAATAAGTATTGGCCTAGAGGTAAAAATGACGAAACATAATTAGTCCCTTACGTTAAATAACGTAACGGTGTAACGGCTGAGAAAAAATTCATAATGATAAAGTTAATTGCGATCTGTGTGGAAATACATAACGAAGTAAAGTAAAGAAATATAAAAAAATAAAATAAAAGTCATGTGATTAAAAGTGTGTCGATTGACGACGTATATACGATCCACGTGTACAGTTTCTATACGTTCGGCGAAGGTTTCCAATTTTAAGAAAAATTAAAAAAATGATAAAAAAAAAAAAATTGAAGAACAAAAAAACAGTTTTTAAAAAAAAAAAAGCCAAAGTCCAGGTTGATTTTTAAATCCGTCTGAATGATATATATATATATATATAGGTACGCTCGAATGAATGATGCAAAAGATTTGCGGATTTTCCGATTGCCTCGCCGATTTCTTGACTATAATACTACTTGGCGAATTATTATTATTATTATTATTATTATTATTATAGTTTCCTTTATTTCCTCTATAGGTACACTTATACTACCTATACTTATATAGATACTGCAATTAGATACGAAGTAATTCTCGGAGTGAAATCTTCCGCGGTTTATATGATTATCGTTAACTGCAGACTCGAGAAGAGAGCGGTATAGCGGAAAGAGGGAATAAAGTTGTTTTTTTCTTTTTCTTTTTTTTTTTTTTTTTTTTTTTTTATATTAGTGTTTCTTTAATTCCTTGGTCTTTACGTCTGTATTTGTCTTCGGTTTTTCAAACGAGCGCACAATGCATATGATACGAGACATCGATAGAGTAACCATAATATATAATAAAATACCTATAGAGGTAAATACGTCTGTATAGGTATAATAATGTAAAACATAATGAGATAAAAAAAAAGAAAGATAAAAAACAACCTATCCGCGTAGAAATAATAAACTAATAGATCGCTAACTCCCTCGGCGCGCGTAGTATATATATACGTATTTCTATATACTATGTATGTATATAAATAGCACCCGGGTGAGCTAACGGTGTTGAAACTGAAAAAGTGCTTTATAGAATCGCATATATATTGCTGCGTTGTACAGTGTCTTTAAATTTTGATGTTTTTCTTTTTCTTCATTTTTTATCCATCTAGCTCTCTTTCTTCGATCAATTAACGCAATAAAATCAAGTCGACATTCATTCGTTTATGAAAAACTTCCCGATGGTATGTATGGTATAGGTTTCGGATAATAAACGTTCGGAATACATATAATACGTAACACGGTGCGTCATATGAGACTCTTGAGCGACTATTCGCGTCTGTAATTCAAATTCGGATACAATATATTAAATTTGAATAAGATATATGAATGAAGAAACCAAAGTAGGTACATAGTGCTGTACTGAAAACAAAAAAAAAAAAAACAAAAAAAAAAAATCTGACGAAGTTAAACTATAAAAGGAAGAAAAGGAAACGCAATTACCGCAAAAGAACGATAATAACCGGAAGTCTCACCCGAAGTAATAAATTGTTGTTGTTGATAAAAGGATAAGTTGTTAATTAATGTTAAATATAGCTGTTAATAAGTTTTGCCAAACAAAAAGAACAAAAAATGATCTAAAATACAAAAAAAATAAAACTAAAAAAAAAAAATAAAAAAGGTCCTTGCTTCGCCGTTTATCATTTCGATTGAAATTAAATCGTGATTATTAACACTTCAGTGAAATGAATTGTTCCGATATATAAGAATGAAAAAAAAAAAAACCATTGACGAGATTATATTGCGATTGATAGGAAAAAAAAATCAAATGACGATTCAAGGACTCCGTGTGTAAATAGAGAAAAGCCTTTGAGAAACTGATCGCGTAGCCAGTTTTTTTCTTTTTAGAAAAATTGGCTAAAAGGCCTAGCGCGCCCGTCCCCGTCCCCCCACCCCGTCCCATACAAATGCAAGTAGCTTAATTAATGTTAATTTGTGCTTAAGAATGTTAATTGTTAATTCGTACTAATAATTGAACGAACGATTGTAGTTTAGCTGCTTTTTGAAATGAAGGGGAATTATGTGCATTTCAGTTCAGCAGCTGTGTGTAGATGATGTTTTGTATAAAACAAAAATTGACTGAAAAAAAAAAAGATCGTGTAATCAGAATAAACAAAAAAGAAAAAGAAAAAAAAAAGGAAATAAAAAAGATAAAACATAATATTATACTCTTTACTTTACAACTCCGCAATATTTATTATTCATTTACATCTATTCAATTATTAATCCACAGTAAGGTTTTTGTTTTTTGTTTCTTTCTCTTCTAATTATATTATAATAACGATATTAAATACAATTAAATATTAAATGATAAAACCAGTTATCCTTCAATTATAAAATTAACAACCTACACTTAATAATAATAATAATAATAATAATAATAATAATAATACTTGAGTAACATTTGACTGGCTGGCAGATAATCTTAGATATATTAGAAAACAGATGTAAACGAGAAAAGAAAGAAAAAAAAGCTATTCCTGAAGGATTTTTTGAAAAAAAATAACTCATCGAGGCCTATTGTCGTTGGTGTAATTTAAATAATAGTAGGCGTAGTAAGATCAGCTGTGGATTGTTGGAGCTTAAAAAACTGAAGTGAAATTAAACTTATGGGAAGTTAAATGATTATAATAGATAATATAACATAGGGAAAAAACGCAGACTACAAAAAGAGAAAAGCCTATGAAGATAAAGTTATCAATCTTTTAGCCTACTATAGTCATAAAATCCATGAGAGTATACAGATTAAAGAAAACCGAAAAAAAAATATATTTATATATATATGACAGCCATTTGAAGAATGCACCTTAACAATTATCACACTACATAATCATACGAGTACTTAAGATATCAAAGCCATATCATCGTGCCAACAGACGACTTACGTAAAACCTAATCAGTTTTATCCTCTTTGAACGTCGAACCACCAGACGTAGAAGTACCAATTACTGAATCACTGTCTTTTAAATCCTGTAAATATTTGTTAGTGAAAAATTTGACCACTGAACTTTTATAAGGTAAGAAATAATCGTATTACTCTTTTTTTTTTTGTAAAAGGTACGTAGGCACTGTATACCTTTGTTATTAGAAAATCAATCAACGACAATGACAATGATCAACTCACTCGAGGCATTCTTACTTATGCCTATATTACTTTATTACTTTATTACTTTATTACCATTTGTTCCCCACGCTTTGCACTTTCTCCAGACTCTGGCGGACGGATAAAAAATGAGGTTATTGGCTTTTGCCATTCTGGTGTCTCTCGAGGGCAGTAGGAATTTCCTCCTGCATGTTCTCGACCTAGATATGGGTGTAAGAGGAAATAACTTGGTGCGTTTATATCGTCTTTTCGATTTTAGTTCAGCGCTTTTATATTATACCATTCGAAAATGGAGAATCAGAAAACGATCAATGTCGAATTTCGCAACACGTCATAATCATAACAATTGAATCAGCTAGCGACCCACCTGTTGTTTAAAACCACGTGACGAGTACGATCGCGACATATAATTCTACAAACTATCTGAATAAAAAACAACACAATTCTTGGAAATCTTACCTCTATTTTTATCGCCGTTTGAATTAGGATGTAGGATGCTTGCTGCACCGGTCATATGTTTTCGTGGTGCTTTAGCTCCGGGGACTAATTTCCAGACAAAAATGAGGTTAAAATTCGCGATTTCAAACGGCGCTGACTAGGTAGTATCAACATTCTCGACATTTTTATACACGCGGTTTCAACATTCACGCAATACTTACGTCGAGCGGTCACTGCATCTGCCTTCGTTCGAACCATATCTGATTAGATAAATATCCGCTGATATTATTATCGAACGAGTTAAATAACTTCAAAGAATATACCAGGTAGGTAGGTAGGTAGGTAGGTAGGTATACGTGTCAGACGTGTCTAACGGTCTGGTGTTATACCACTAGCAGAAGGCAGAAGGTAAACAGAAGTACGCGACATTCGTTCGAAGTATTGAAGTTCGAAATTTCGGAACAGTAATAATTAAATGTAGTAGCAGCGTAACGATACGATCCTTTTTTTCGCCTTGTTACACATGTTAGGTCACCCTGATAACATCGTAGTCAGTTTTTTTGTCTTTTTTTTTTCCTTAGCTGTTAGTTTCATGGTCGGGAGATAAAACGATGGTCAAACACACATCAATTCGTCAATACGTGTGTTTAATTTATTTAGATATGTATGTACGCACATATTTCGAGCGTTAATATGATTTAGATTCTGCATCGGGTATAATTTTCGCCTATTGTATTTAACGAAAGGAATAATTATTCCAACTCGAGAGAGGCGGTTGTCATTTTACAAAATGTATATAAAAATAAGTGACTCGTGTGCACTTTGCAGAGATAAATTATTAGCGATAGTGTTTCTTTCATTCAGTATATGAACTAGGGGGGGGAAAAGAATAATAATCGTTATGACAAGCGCGATACTATTTTATATAAAACATGCCAGTTTCTCTTCTCTCATACAAATCGTCGTCGCGTCTCATCTGTGAAATGAACTACATACATAGCGCAAAGAAGGGAGGTGGAAATCCGACTGTCACTGTGACAAGTAGCACACTACACACGAACGCTCTACGATCACGTGGTCATGTGCATTCAACCGAAGTACAACCAGAGTGCGAACCTTCCAGCTCCCATTGCCTACGTGTCCATCTAGGTATCAGCACGCAGGATCCGCCTCCGTCGATTAGTGTGCCTTACGAAGTTCATCGTACTTTGTTCAAATTTTATATAAATAATAAATCGGTGTGTGTTTAATTAAACCTTTGACCTAATCGTACTGATAACACATTCCTCTTTCACTCCTCCCTCGTACGCCCTTTGTCTTTCTTATCTATACTACTTACTTACTTACTTACTCTCCGTTCGCTAACATTTGAAGAACGCGTATATTGATCTCATAACATAATCGAGGGCGAACCTGAGCCCTAGCATATGGAGTTCTGTTTCCAACGCGCCTAGCCAATGAAATTCTTTTCCCAATTAGTTCAATCTCCGTTATAACTGATCGAGTGAATTGAGACCAGGAAAATTTATACCCGCGTTTATGCCGAGTGAAAAGAGTGGTGTCTCTCTACAGTAGTCTATGATATATTATAATAGGGTTGTTAAATTTCATTGATAAAAACTCTGTTTTTTTTTCTATTCGTTTTTCAGTAGCTGATAATACTTCTTAATAATAATAATAATAATAACAAGGAAGAGATATGGCAAAGGATAAGAGCCTTTTATCTGAAGTGAGCGAATTGTTTACCGAAGAAACACTGGAAGATATTTTCAGAAAAGTATCGGGTGAAAAAGATGTGAAGATATTGAGCTGGGACTTTGGAGAGGCTAGCAATAAGGGCGATGGATATTTATCAATCGTTGACAGAGTTGTAGTAAAGGGCGAGGCTGGTGGTAAACCAACCCAAGTATCCCTTGTCGTTAAATCAATGCCTAATAATTTAGGACGAAGGAAGACGTTCAGAAGTACGGACTTCTTTTACAATGAAATTAAATGTTACACAGAGGTAAATAGACGGTTTTCATTATTCGGTCATTCTCTTTATGTGTAGAATAATACTATGTAAACTTTTTCACAGGTGTTTCCCAAACTTAAGGAATTTGCAAAATCCAAGGGCCAGGATGACCTACTAATCGTACCCGATTGTTTGGCAGCTGTAACTGACGGTGTAAATGATTATATAGCATTGGAAGATGTTAGCGTGCTTGGATTTGGTCCTGTAACTCGTCAGAATACATTAACATTAGAACAATGCAACATAATATTGAATGCTCTGGCAAAATTCCATTCGGTCTCATTCGCCTACAGGGATCAGAAGGAAAAAGAGTTCCTAGAAGTTGCTTCTAAGTTATATCACACTTATTTCACTCCCGAACTATACGATTGGTACAAAGGTTTTCAGGTCGGCATTATATTTATCTTATCTTTACCTCGTTTATTTAATCTGTATTTATTTCTGACTCTATACTTCGCATATGTCGTTAATAACTCACTCATAATTGGCTAATAATGATAGAGAAAAACGATAACAGTTACAAGAGATTATCTCAAGCTCAATTTGCTATAAAACTGGGTCTGGTAAAGATTTCTAACACATAAATCTCCCTTATCTTAGCTCCGTCTCATCAACGCAGCAAAAGATGCTCTGGCCCAGGAATATCCGGGCAGTAAAGCGTTGGAACGTTTCAGTTCCTACACTCCCAGAGAATTGTATGATAAGAGTGTTGACTTTTGTTCACGCATCAATTCGCCGACCTCAGTTGTCACTCAGGGTGATGCCTGGGCACCTAATTTTTTACTTCGTAATTTGGAAGGGGAAAAACAGATTGCTCTTGCACTAGATTTCCAACTTGCAAGGTGCTCTAGCCCCGTTCTAGATGTCGCTTTTTGCATTTATAGCTGCGCGGAAAAATCTATACTGGATAATAATTATCATGATATGTTGAAACTCTATCATGAAGAATTGAGCAGAAGCATTAGCGCGCTTGGATCAGACCCTAAGAAGCTTTACCCGTGGAATGTGTTCATGGAAGAGGTGAAACTTCTTTGTTTATTTAATGAATAAATGTTATTTTCATTTTTATTTTTATATTGCAAGACAACAATGGAAGTTATGGAACTATTAGTTACCAGCTTGAAATTCTAAACAAAAAAAATGCATTATTTCAGATAAAAGAGCAAAGTGTGCATGGTATAAATTTTGCAATCGAAGCTATACCATTTGTGATACTGGATTCTTCTGAAGCTTTTGATTTGGATATTATCAAAGGAGACGACGCGATCGATGTTGCTGATATTTGGACCATAGGGCCTATAAAAACAAAGGCAGGAAGACGCCGCCTTGCAGACACAATTGTTCATGCAGTAGAAAACAATTATTTGTGAAACTTTTGAGCGTAGTTTGAATATAGTCGAAAAATTGAAGTTTGGGTTAAACCAGGGTATACCTAACGTACACACCACAAGAGATCAGTATTTGTTTACGCGTAAATTCCAAACTATGTTATTTTTGCGAACAAGACGTACGTCTTGAATAGAAAGTATTATCAAATGAATTACATTAAGTTGTATTAACTTTATTGATGTATCGGAATTATCAGATCAAATCTATCTTTCTGATTTTACTAACTGGTTATGGAAATACGACAATAATCGCACATGTGTATTAATTTATCTAAATAACATAACATGACGTAGGAAATATATTGATCGACTAATATTATATTATCGAAAGAAGGGTAATAAAGTTACTTCTTTTATATACGTATACATGATATAATCGTTATTATTAACAGGCTTAGCATCAATGAAATAGATAATTATACATATCATACATTTTATACGCAATCTGTAATTATTTTAAATCTTATTGAAAAGATCTGTTTAAAATGTGACTCAAATACGAATGCAATATTATATCAGAGATAGGCTTTATACGACTACATCAATTTATATACACAGCTATAATTGAGAATTAGAAATACAATAAACCTCGCAATAAACAATGAAATTGTTCATAAATATAACAGCGAGTGAAAGTTAGTTAAAAATTATGAATTAGCAATAAATATGAGAGTCGAACTCAATAATTTTCAAATTACCAAAGTATATATAACAGTTTGATAAGAAAACTATAAATTCATATTAGTTTTTGTGAAACTTTCATAAATATTTATTTCTGTAGCTTTAATTAGGGTTCTAATTATGAAACAAAATTTCATCTTAAATAATCTAATTTGATTTCGCATTTGTTATTTTCATTATATCATTCCTAATCAACATTTTTGCTATCATTAAATCAAGATCAAAGATATCAAAATGTGCCAGCTATCTCTGCATCTGAGATGTAAGCCATTTTACTACAATGAAATTGAAAATCAATAAATTCTTTCAAAAAAATAAGCAAAGAAAAAGACCGTGCTTCACTCTAGACATGAAGAATAATGAATTTTTGTATACATGGAAGAAAAAAAGAGGGATAAACGTTTTTTTATGAAAACCATGAATTATATCTGTGGCTGAAAATGAAGAAGAAAAAAAATGTAAAACTTTTTCCATTAAATAATATAAATTTTAAAGGATTTTCAAATGAAACCTTATTCTATTTTTTCACAGATTTTGAGTGAACTCTACAAATTTTGTAATAAAAATGGTTTTTCCATGTAATTGGGAGAAGATTTTCTTTATAGCATAAAACTCTTTTCTTATTTCAGATTAAAGAGCAAAGCTTGCATGGTATAAATGTTGCTATAGAAAATATACCATTCGTTATACTAGATTTTTCGGAAGCGTTCGATTTGAACATTATCAGAGGAGAGGACGCAGTTGATGTTGCTGATATTTGGACTATAGGGCCTATAAAAACAAAGGAAGGAAGACGTCGACTTGCAGACGTAATTGTTCATTCAGTAGAAACCAATTACTTATAAAATTTGGATCTAATATTGCCCTAATTTAAAAAAAAAAAAAAAGATGAAATTGTAATACATAACGATCAAATTATTGCATACATTTCGATGCTCTTACGACCATTACTTATTAAATAATAATAATAATATAATATTTTATAAATATAAAATATTGACTGAATGGACACCCCAGCTTTGACTCTAAACTTGATTCATTCGTTTATCAATCTTGTAAACATGGGTAGGTCATGCCACACAATTAAATCAATATGAGATATGATAAACCTAATTATCTTTTATTCCTAACATTAAATCATATGGATATAATACTCGACAACGATATTAAATGAGTAATATAGCCAATCCTACAAAGACGAATACATGGTGCTATAGGATCTGCTGACAATAAACTGATATATATTCTTCATTGAGTTTTGAGTTTTAGTTTCATTTGAAGAACATTCGGTATAAATCCATGTTAGTCAATGCAGATGATATCAGGTAAGGATTATAAAACGTATTTTCATATTTTATTTCCATGTTATAGGAATTGAAACTTGAGATTTTAATTACATATACCTAGATAATGAAACATAAGAAAGGATTTTTACTTTTGATATACTATTTATTGAGGAAAGTTTGTACATAATATGCACCTTAAAAACGGATAATCCCTCATATCTTGTGTACTTGAGATATAAGACACCAAGGACTTATATACACAGAACTTAACTAGTCTCATTCTTTCTTGACGTTGAACAAGCAGATGCTCCACCTGTGGCTTACTAAATTCGGTAAATATTTATTCAAAAAAGTTTCGGCGCGGGGGGCGAGGGGGGGAGGCAGAGCGTGGGTAAATAATTCACGCATTGTTTACATCATTTTCTTTCGTATAATATTATGAGCCACCATAAATACATTAAACCTATGTCTAATCATGATCCCATAATTTGGAATTAACGTTTCATTCATTTTTTCGTATTTCCTAAAGCTTGAAAATCAAAAGTCTTTCACACAGCGATAATCCGAAATTATTACTGTTATTATTATTATTGTTATTATTACTATTATTATAAGAAATGAATAAAGCAAAATTGATTTTTAAGATATTATATTATACATACTTTGACGTATGATTTAAGATTCTAAGAAACGCGATAGGTTATATTACCTGTAATAGCTGGAGATTGTGATTTTCCAACAAATTCATATCTTATGGAATGATTTTTATTTGATATAAACTATATCTTATATAAAATCTTATTTATTCAATCATCGTCGAATAAATAATAGTATCTTCAACGATAAAAGAGATGAACACCTGTCTCTTACTGACTACGTGTCCCCCCATTCGCTCATAGAATGTAATACGTGGATTATCAATTGGTGTTTCTAGCGGTAGGTATTCGTCAGCATATGTAATTCGTAATACATATAGACTGGTTCGTATATATTATATACTGTCATCTTATAAGTCATTTTGAAAATAAACGCTGCACTGATAGTAACATTCTATTTTACCATTCGTATTATACCATATCGATATGTGTATTGTCTATAATATATAATCAATAATCATATTATATATTGTTTTGACGTGAAAACTATAGTAAATCTATAAAGAATAATGTATGACGGTTAACGCCCACTAATAATACAATCAAACTATGTCATTGATAATTTTCGTAATAATAATATTGTTATATTAAGTATTGTGATATTATGTATACTGCGAAATTATTTCATTCAAGTTTATAAATGTAATAAATTATTTAATTTATATAGCATAAAATCAGCCAACGATCATGTCGTCTAAAGATAAAAGCCTGTTGTTAAGTATCAGCGATTTATTTACTGAGAAAACGCTCGAAGAAATTTTACGAAAATTTTCGGGCGAAAATGAAGTGAAGATATTAGGCTGGTATTTCGGTGAAGAAAATAAAAAAGGAGATGGTTATTTGTCGGTGATCCATAGAGTGAGAATAAATGGGGAAGCAGCTGGTAAACCCACTGAAATATCACTGGTCGTTAAATCAATGCCAAAAAATTTGGGCACCAGGAAGACATTCAGAAGTACTGAATTCTTTTACAACGAAAGCACGTGTTACTCAGAGGTGAATTTGGCCAATTTCAAATTTTCAGATTTTCACATTTTCACATTTTTGATAAATGGATCATAATTATAATTTCCGTTACAGATATTTCCCAGGTTTGAAAAATTCCTCAAATCTAAGGGTCAAGAAAATTTGTTGGTAGTACCCAGGTGTTTAGCTTCTTTATGCGACGGAGAGAACGACTTTATCGCCCTAGAAGATGTCACTGTTCTTGGATACGGCCCTGTTACTCGTCAAAGCACTTTAACACTAGAACAAAGTGGCCTAGTTCTAAAAGCATTGGCAAAATTTCACGCCGTATCATTCGCTTTCAAAGATCAAAACAGGGAAGAGTTTCAAAAATTAGTCGACAAGATGTTAGAAACTTATTTTACTCCCCAGCTGTATAACTGGTACAAAAATTTCCAGGTCAATATTTATTCCATACATAATTATGTACTAATCACTTTATCAATATTATTGTTCACGATCTACTGTAAACAGCAAATATTATACTTTGATGATAATGTCAATGCAGAAGTAACACAGACCTGTAACAGAATTGAGGTAAAACTTAGTTGAGGAAAGATTTTTGATGTACATATGAATATCCCATTTTCAGACCCTTGCTATAAATGCGGCTAAAGATGCTCTGGCCAAAGAATATCCAGGCAGTAAAGGTGAAAAATGCTTCAATTCCTGGTCAGGGGAAGAGCTGTATAATAAAAGTATAGAATTATGCTCCCGCACAAAGTCTCCAACGTCGGTAATCACTCAGGGAGATTCATGGGCACCAAATTTTATGATTCGTAAATTTGAGGACAGTCATATGGCCCTTGCGCTAGATTTTCAACTAGCACGATGCGCCAGCCCAGCTACAGACGTGATCTATTTCATTTATACATGCACCGAAAAATCATTGTGGGATAATCATTACGAAGAATTGTTGAAACTCTATCACAACGAATTGAGCAAAAGTATCAGCGCGCTTGGATCAGACCCTAAGAAGCTATACCCATGGGATGTCTTCATCAATGAAGTGCGTCTTTCCCTTGTTTTGATAATAATTATTTCAGAATTTAATGAACTGATAAAAATTCATTCATCAACATGCAAAAATTTTATTCAGATCAAGGAGCACGGCGTTCACGGGGTAAATTCAGCCTTAGAAGCCATCCCAGGAGCGTTACTCGATTCTTCGGAAGCCTATGAGATGGATATGATCGACGTAGATGGAGCGGTCGATATCGCTAAAATATGGAATATACAGCCTATCAAAACTAAGGAAGGGAGGCGCCGACTTGCCGACGTCATAATGCACGCAGTGGAACATGATTATCTATGATAAATTTTTACCTGAAGAATTATTTACTGATTAACAAAAGTAATCTAACGTTAAGTGGGACCGGGGATTTAATATATAGTTTTGATCCATATTTTGTAAGCTATGCTTATCATTTTATGGGCAGGACCTAGTTTTATACAGATATTATTGATGGAATTAGAAAGTATCAGCTTCGTCTATTATATTCAGACCCATAAGCATGTATCCTTTTGGGAATAGGACAACGTAGATAATTGAACAGAAAGTATATTTTCTAAACTGGCGTACGTATTTGGCGCTCAAAGACACCTGGTTGATAACTTTATCATTACTCCAGGAATGTTATTATCAGTGCATATCAGAGTGAAGTTGGACAATTGTTAACCGAGGCTTTTGATAAGGAATATTATACATATATATACAATATACGAAAAATACTCGAACCAATTCTACAGTCTCACGAGAATTCCTCCTTTTCACACCTTATTAAACATCATTACATCATTGATACTAAGTAGAAGTAAACGCAGAATCATTTGTCTCCATAAGTGGTACTTAAGTACAAATTAATGCAAACTATTCGTTGCCTACGTGTTCACCCATTACTCGAAAAGGAAAGATTATCTCCTTACATTCATTCCAAATAGGAACGCCGTTTAGTTCTGTCCATTTGTTTCGAATTTCGATATACATAATTTTGTGCATATCGGTACATCTTAGGAGAATATGGCGAAAGATAAAAGCTTGTTGGCTGGTGTCAGCGTCTTTTTTACGGAGGAAACGCTAGAAGACATTCTGCGCAAAGTTTCTGGAGAAAAGGAAGTCAAGATATTTAGCTGGGAGTTTGGGGAGGCGAGTAAGAAAGGAGACGGTTACTTGTCAGTAATAAACAGAGTAAAAGTAAACGGCGAGGCAGCTGGTAAACCGACAGAAATATCGCTGGTCGTTAAATCATTGCTGAAAAATTTGGGAGCTAGGAAGACCTTCAGATGTACTGAATTCTTTTACAACGAGATCACATGCTACACTGAGGTGAATAGAGTTTTTTTTCTCACTCCTAATTCACAGAGCTTCACATTTTCAAACAGTAAATGAAATACCTAATTTCCATTACAGATATTTCCCAAGTTTGAAGAATTCCTCAAATCTAAGGGTCAAGAAAATTTGATGATCATTCCTCGCTGTTTAGCAGCTTTAACAGATGGAGAGAACGATTTTATTGCCTTGGAGGACGTTACTCCTCTTGGATTTGGTCCTGTGACTCGTCAGAACACATTAACACTCTCAGAATGCAGTCTAATTTTGAAAACACTGGCTAAATTCCACGCGGTATCATTCGCATACAAAGATCAAAATAAGGAAGAGTTTCGAATATTGGCTGAAAAATTGTTAGAGACTTATTTCACTCCCGAACTATATAGCTGGTACAAAGGTTTCCAGGTCGGTATTTGTTTCACAGATTCATCGCCTTATCAATATTGTTGAATAATATTGATTCAGACGTGGCAGCCCTGTGATCAATAATCTCGATCTGAATCGTGATAAAACTGAGTGTATGAAAGATTTTTAACACTCAAATCTGCTTTATTTCAGACCCTTGTATTTCGTGTGGCAAAAGATGCGTTGGCGCAAGAATACCCGGGTACTAAAGTAGAAGAACGCTTCAATTCCTGGACTGGCAAAGAACTGTATGATAAAAGTGTGGAATTCTGTTCTCGTATTGATGCGCCAACTTCAGTAATCACTCAGGGTGATACCTGGCCACCAAATTTTCTGATTTGTAAATCTGATGGAAAAGATCCAGTGGCTTTAGCGCTGGATTTTCAAATGGCAAGATGTGCAAGCCCAATCCTAGACACATCCTACTTTATTTATACTTGCACTGAAAAATCATTACGGGATAATCATTACAACGAAATGTTGAAGCTGTACCACAACGAACTCAGCATAAGTATAAGCCTGCTAGAATCAGATCCAGAACATCTGTACCCATGGAATGTCTTTATGAAGGAGGTACGAGTTTCTTATACTCAGATGAAAAATATACCAACAATGTTTCGAGTTCTACTGATTAGTGCAAAAATCTGAATTGACTGTGTTCATTCTTTAGGTCAAAGAGCTAAGCCTTCATGGTATAAGTTTTGCTCTAGAAGCTGTACCGACTTCGATGCTGCCTTCTTCCGAGGCTTTTGATATGGACGTTTTCAAGGATGACGAGGTGGTTGAAACTGCTCAAATTTGGAATCTACAGCCTATTAAATCAAAGGAGGGAAGGCGCCGGCTAGCTGACGTTATCTCCGATGCAGTGGAGAATAACTATTTGTGAAAGTGTTGAAAAGAGACTAAATCGACTCCACTATTCCACTAATCTACCTGAATAATATATAAACAAGATGTTTCGAGGTTTATAATCTAATCGGTGGATGAATGAATTAAGATAAAATACGATTAATATTGATACAATGAACATCAAAACGCGTATTTATATCGTGTATTTTTATTATAAACCCTTAGCGTTAAATAAAATATAGATATTCTTTACTCAACTACATATTTTCTTAGTATAATATTATTCTTCGATCGTAACAAGAGGACTCGTAATACATATATTGGAGTTATAAAGGCATGAATGAGATATAGGCCGAAGCTTTTTTTTCTCATACAATATAATGAAGAGATGTGATGCTAGAAGTACGGATATAAGAAAAAAAAAGAAAAAAAAGAAAAGTGGTCTGCAGTAACTCTATATCACATACGTATCGATAACAAGGAATAACAAGAAAAAAAGAGAAACAGGGACTACAACTTGCTCTACGAAGTTTAAATATCAAATAATAGTTGAGAATAAATGTTTATAATATTTGCCTCATCCTCATCGGTCATAATGAAAAATAATTAATGACCCAAAATTCAGTCTCATCTGCTCCATCGATCGTTGAATTATAAATAAACATATTTGTCACAATGTGGTCGCGAAATGAAATGTAAAAATAATCGAAAATAGTATAAACGACAATATATTAACGAGACTCTTGCTACGTCGATCTTCGCTGTTTATCGTGAATCGCCGCTACTTCACTAGCGTCAAAGACAGTCGTGTCGTCTTCGTCTTCGTCGTCTAATGGCAACGGCCTCATTTCAACGTCTTGACGATGCGCAAGAACTCCGTACTTCCTTACCATCTGTGTTCGATTCTTGTTCAACCTTTGAGCATGAAAGTAAGAAGAGTTAATTTACTCATTTACTAAATTTGTTTTTTTCTTTTCTTTTTCTTTTTTCATCACCCACCTAGCGCATCGAAATATTATATAAGCGATGACAACTACGCTAAGACCCAAAAAAACTGAAGCACCTCGCAGCAAAGCACCCGTATTTATGGGCGGTTGAATGTTTGTTGAGATTCCTGGTTTCTGTAGTAGAAGCAAAATACAGAAATACGGTTATTCATATCATCATCATCATTCATTCGCGTAGTTTTTTTTTTTTTCTTTTTTACACAGATTTTTAAACTCACTCTCGTGTCCGCTGATGTTATAGGGATAGTTGTGCCGGGTGTGCTAACCTTCGAAGTGTTGTGATTTTTTGAGGTTAGAGTATCAATCTCGGGCTTTTTAGTGATCGAGATATTCTTTCGTTGGAGATTATCGTCAATTGGGATTTTTTCACGATTTAACCGACCTGATGAAGGGGTTGGTTCTACAACCGATCGTGGATTTCGTTGAATATCTATTGAAGTAGCGCTACGTTTCGCTGCTAATTTATTATCACAATTTGTAAAAGTCACGCATAAACAACAACACGATATTATAATAATTTGTTTTAAATTCCGATCTGTTATAAGCTTCATTTTTATTATATGACATTTAAATATTCTACCTATATCCTTAAATATTACTATACGAAAATAGATATCTTTTTTTCTGACGTTGCAGTAATCCGACGATTTGACAGTTGCAGACGTCTGATCGCCGAGTCGAAGCGTAGTTATGGTCCGTTTCTACCGTTCCGAGTTTCAACGACACACACTGTCATAAGTCATAAATCTTTTTCAAACGTTTGAATAATTATCACAAAACGACCAGACACCTAGGTGACTTTGTAAATTATCTCGAAAAAATAGATCAGTTTTTTTTTTTTAAACCATAACTAAACAAGCCAAACGTTTATCTATCGAATTTCAGGAACAAAAATATTCCTTCTATTGACTGCACACTTGCGGGATAACGTCACGCCAAGAAGCGAGAGTCGAAAAAGTACTTAAACTTTATTCCACTTGCATTTTCGGAAAATATGAAAATTTTATTATTCAGGAATTAGCGATGTAATGAAAATAAAATGGTGTTTTATTTTGTATGCATGTTTAGCTGTTCGAAAAAGTCCCGCGCTTAGATAATATACATATCACGCCGTCGTGTTAGACGACGAAGAGTAGGCGTGCTGCCCTTCCGCGGTAGCCCGGTGAAGTTGGGGATAAGATCGGACGGTAATAAAGATCATTACCACTCCGCCCCAAGAGGTCTACTTTCTTACCGACGAAAATGTCGGTAAGGTAGAAGCGGTTGTTATTATTATTATTATTATCCATTAATGACTTAACGCCTTGGAGTAGGCATGTAGTCGATGGTAGAAGCGGTTGAAAAACAATTATTAGTTTTTCAATCATGAATTATATAATACATCAGATAATATAAGAGAGCAAAAAAAATAACTTTAGGTTCGATTCATCGGACTGAAGGAAATAAATAGGAAAAGAAAGAGCATAAAGAAAGCAGAGAGTTTGGTAGCGTGACGGTCGGCGTCCTCTTCGAGCGCAGCATCCCTGATCTCTGTACCCCCACGTAGGCACAGAAATGCAGCGAAGCGTTTTTCCCATTCAAATGATTCAATCGAGATTGGCACCGCGTGCTACATGCGCGATTAATTACACAATGATTACTATGATGAGATAAATTTGAACAACATAATTAATTGATGAAAAAAAAAAAAAAAGTAGAAGTAAATGACGAAATGATTTGATTATTTTTATAATGAATTTCATTCGTGAAAGAGATTAGTTTCTGATAATTCTTGGTGCCTTAACTCACGCGAATCATTTGACGCTGTGAAAAATGCGAAATAATACAACGTCCTTAATTAAATTATCGCGACCTGCCTGCCTTACGCCTAAATCCCAAGAGCGACGAACGCGAAGAATATTCTATAAACGTACGCGATTCACACTCAAGCACACATCCCCCTGTAATAACGCGCGTGAAATTCTACTTTCTACTTATTCTACTTAAGATCCTATTCGTTCGTACTGATATGGGTATACGATTATTGTAATACTGCAATATGACTTTAGTGTATGTACATGGAATTGATTAATATAAAGGTTAGAATAATTATTGTAATATAGTAAAACTAGAAAAAATGACGATGAGGGGATTTATACTTTTCGAAATTCGAATTGAATAAAATTGTACACGTATATTGTATACGTTGCAAATTATGGGGAGTAGAAAATAATTTTTCAAAATTCTGCCAAACGCGATCTAATAATGAAAAAAAAAAATACAAAACATATAAAACACATTATATACACATGCGAAATCAATTATGTTACCGTCACGCTAAGCGATAGAAAAAATTGAGAAACAGATATAGTATAGAGTGTGTAGATCTATTATACAACGGTCCTTCCGCCAACGCTAATGATAATTAATCGCAGCGTGTATAAGATCGGCAAAAAAAAACCGAGGAATATTTCATTGCATGCGAGACTCACCATCGTCGATCTCCAGGTCATAAAAATCGGAGTTATACGGCGCAGGGACCTCAAAATGTAATCCTTTGGAGAAGAAATCTTTGGGCGGGGGGCAGGGGGCAGAGGGCAGGGGCAGGGCGTTGAAGGGTACACTGATTGCTGTATGGGGGTATGGGGGTTTGATAGAATCGTATTATATGCATGAATTCCATACTTTCGACGAATTTTATACACAAATGCACGTTTGATTATACGTATGAATTATCATACCATCGATGAATTTTACATACACAAATGCACTCTGGATTATATATATGCGAATTCTCACCTCACCACACTGATTGACACTTTAACCTATTTCTACATACACATATCCATACGTACACTGGAATACGACGTACACAAAGAAGTAAGTAACCACTGGAATTAACGGTAGAGAATAACACAGCCGGAGAATGGTTAACCGTCAAGCCATTCGAATTTCGATTTTCGATATATATTGGTCTACCTCAGTAGTTGAGTGAAAATACGTCGCGTCCGGTGGCGCTCCGGCCCCAAGAGTCAAGCCAATGGCCGACAAGACAGGGTCGCGTTCCCGCCGAAAGCGCCGAAATTATACACGGAGATGACGACTTTACTACTTGTATATGGGATTTTTGTACGGCAAAATTCGGATAATTTTTTTGTTTTTGTCGTGGAACTATCGCGATGAGGAAAAATGCCGGAAATGTTAACGACTCGCCCGATCGATTTCATCGGATATTAATCTCACCTAACCCGCGGACTGATATTTCACTGATTTTAACACGTTAGTTGATTCAGCCCTCGATTAGCCCGTAAAAACTTGCTGGAAAACCCAGCCGACTCGGATTTGGCACTACATACTCGCGTTTAGAATAACCGTTGGAAAGCTAATCGCGTACCTGTTGCTATGCTCCAAGCCGAACGTTGTACTGATGATAATCATAAACCAAAAATTATGGATGTTGGTACCCCTTCTTGCATCTTACAATCATTCAAATAAAACATGCCAGTAAAAAAGGACGGATTAGAAGGTAAGAAACTAAGATACGTCTAGCTTCGAACTACGCTCACACAGAGGGCAGCACGCTGATCGAATCGCCTAAAATCGCCGAAATTTATTTTGAATTAAGCACGTGGCGAGATGTGCAATGAATTGCCTGCGACCAGGCGCTTCATGTCTCATACCGTTTCTGAGCTGCCTTACGTGAGCTTGAAATGGATTTGGCGTTGTCAACTAGCGCGATTTAAGGAGAATCAACTTTTAAAGCGACCAGATTCCTATTCGGGGAATAAATCTACATTCTGATTTCGAAATTTCGTTCGCGAGTATCTAAGATCCCTACTATTATCAATCTGTATTTACCCTACGAGTAAGCTCGCAGATACATGAAACTCTGAATTCCAGTCGGTATTACAGATACCCTTTGCAACGCCAAACCCAGTTTACAAATTTACCCAGAGTGAGCTGTCTTTATATTACTCAACCCACGCTTAAACGCTCACAATATTATCGAGTAATTCCTTTTTTTCTTCAATATTATACTAGTTTTCAATGCTATTTTATGTTCGCAAATATTTACTACGCTACTTTCGCATCCCTGTTTTATTTTTCTTCAATTGTCATAATCGATTACCGCCGATTCATCTCTAATTCTATTCTACTTTCGTAAAGCGCGGGTCGCGCTATACCTATAGCTATACCTATAGGTGTACATGCTTGTGTGCGTGTGCGTATTGGCGTGTGCGTGATAGAAGGGAAGGTATAACATCCAACTAGAGGAGTATAATTTACGCATTTGTGTGTTGAAAAACGGCAGTTAAGTGTCGGACAGGTAATAATCGTAGTGTAATAACTAATAAATATCCGCCAGTCTCCTTGGCTGGAAATGGTGCGTAGTCAGTGCGGTATAGTTGATTCCGACCCGAAAGTATCGATGGATGACATTAAATTATCTCAAGAAAAAACAAACTACGACGAAGAAGAAGAAGAAAAGGAGAAAGAAAAAGAAAAAGAAAAAGAAAAAGAAAAAGAAAAAGAAGCTGGGCAGCTGTCATCATCAGGGACGACGACAAACAGCTCAGTGATCGCAAACAGCTGTTCGTACTGCAAAAGTTGTGGAAATCGTACGACAGAAATGGCGCAAGAAGACAACAGCCCCTGCTGGAACAATTTACCCAGCGTCATTCTACTAGAAATATTTTCGTATTTACCTCACGATGA
This sequence comes from Tenthredo livida, assembly GCA_963992785.1. NCBI lineage: Eukaryota > Metazoa > Arthropoda > Insecta > Hymenoptera > Tenthredinidae > Tenthredo > Tenthredo livida. Next base: position 13,428,746 of record OZ023073.1, read on the forward strand.
AAAAATAAGAACCTCACAGGTGCGGATAGCTCGTATTAATTATAATGTAGTACTATAACGATTATTTTTCGTCACATCACATCATACATCACCAAAGATATTCGATATTCCCAATTACTATATAATATTATCGCATTTTTATTTCACACATTATGCGTTCTATTTATTTGATTTTTTTGTCATTTTTTTTTTTTTCATTTTACACTCGTTTATAAACCCAATATAGGTACCTACTCTGTCCTCTGAAATTGTTTGCAAACGAATAATTCGTTAAACCGAAGAAAAGAAGAAAAAAAAAAGAAAAACATTCTTATATTATACTAGATTTGCGATTCCTAAATACATACACGAGAAAAAAAAAAATCTCTGTCATAGGTATTATCGTCCATATACAACTATAGTCTGTCTCATAATCTCCGTAAATGAAATATACATGTTATCATATTTTCTTTCTCTTCCTTCGCCTGAATAAATTTCAAAAATATTTCAAAATCGAATTTTTTTATTCCATTTTTATTTTTTTCAATTCAATTTTCTTTTCCAATACTAAAATCAAAAATTGTTAAAAATTATCACAATATTTATTTTCAGTGGGAAAAAACCTTCTTTTCTCTAATTTCTAATCATTTATATAACAGGTATGCAAAAACTGGAGGTACGCCCTTTTCCACCCAAGTTTTTGGAAGAAAATTACATTCACGTTGGGCATCAAGCAAGAAGATGACTTGCCGAGAGCTCGGTGAGTGTTTTTTTTTATTAATAAAGAGTTGAATGTGTTCCCAAGATTTTCTTCGCCAGTTATTCTATGCTCATATATATATCTATGTTACTTTATCTTTTCAAAAAACTGCAATATAATATTCTTTACCTCTTCATAGATTCCTGGCTAATTGTTTCGGCCGTAGCGTTCGCGAAGCTACAATAAAATGCGATACTGGTGTTCACTGCGTCGACGAAACGTCTAGACTTCTAGCTAAATTAAGCGCGAATATACACCTGAGAAAACTCTACTTAGAGCCAAACAGCTGTACATTAGAATGGCCTAGACGAAGATCAGACAACAAAGATGAAGGGTATAATAATGACCAATTTTCAAAATCAATGAAAAACTAATTTATTTCACTTTTTGTTATTTCTAATTTCTTTTCTAGGCGATTAGTCTGCACACCTTTCATGGGACCTCTTCTAAAGATCGTTAAAACCACAATGTCTCTTCAAGCGATCAGCCTGGGATGCGCGGAGGATTTGGCTGCCAATTCCGGTCTTATTTTGGAACCTCTACGTCACCATCACGCCAAACATTTAACTCACTTGAGTCTAGCATCTGTTAAAGACGATCCTGAAGATTATATATTGATAGAACTAGACACTTCTGTGTTTAGGTCTTTCGCCAGACTCTCTATACTCACTATCGACTATGATTATGTCAGCAATAGTCTGCTCAAAGCACTGGGTAACGGTTTGATGGAAAGATTAGTCATCCACGTTCACGGACTTGAAGATCATCATCCGGGAACAACTAACAACGAGTGGATATCATTCGTCGCTAAAAAGTAATACGATATTAGCGTTTAGGAGAAGCTAGATAACGTTTTTCCAAACTTTTAATCTGGAAGAGTCTATTTGAATGATAAGAACTTACGTTTTTTTCATTAAACAGACGGGAATAGTGAAAAACTTCGAATTTCTTACGTTCTAACAAATACTAATCGTTTATTTCGATTTCAGTCCATGCTGCGAACTGCGTCTAAATTTACTTCATTCATACGACGCAGTCACAGTTCTAGAGTCCGATATATTGCGACCAGCAATGCCGCTCACACAGCTTAAGGTTTTATTCTGTGAATCTGTGAATGTTAGAGCGCTTCATCAACTCTCTGGATGGTATCCAAACACGCTGAGATCGGTGGTGTGGATCGACTCTGTTGACTCTTCGCAATGCTTGCCTGCTACTTACGAACTAGATAGGTGAGATTCCAGCGTCGATGAACCATTCATTGTCTGTTCAGGCTCCTTTAAATACATTTTTCAATAAACTAGGCCTGATCCGTTGGTACTTCTTGCTTGGACATGCAGTAAACTCACAGAGCTTGTATTTATTGGGTATAAATATTTCCAAGCTGATCTTTTGGCCATCGCTAGACTCAGGGGTTTGACTATGAAGCGGCTTGAATTTGCCGAACGCGATATTTTGATCGAAGTTTGCGAAGCCGAGGCAGTAAAGAACGTGAGTTTGTCTCTATATTCTATAGTTTATTTCTAATGTTTAATTAATCCTTGATTTACCTTCAACTTTGTCATTTTAATCCCCCAGTTTAATAGATGATAGAAAATTGTCTAAATGAACTCTTCGATCTTCAATTAAACAACGTTGTAAATTTTGATGAATTTTTCACAGGAAATTAGGATAATAATGGGTGGTTGCTGGCAGCCGTTAACGGACGCTGAATTACCGCTTGTAGTAATGGATCCTTTAGTTGGCGACAGTATTGAAGTTATTATGCCGATGGTTCTCCGTGACCAGAAGTAAGGCGGATAATAAATATGGAAAAAAGTTCTTAACAGCATCACCATCCATCAACAGTAACCATTTTTGAGTATTAAGTTCTCAGAAGCACAGGCGTAAAGTTATATTCTTTATTTTTCTATCGATTTTATTTTTAAGAAAGGCAAGCGATCTTTGAAAAGCTATTATCAGGATGCGTTTGCATAACTTGTTATGTACAAAATTCACCAAATGTTTTCCCTCAGGATATAAATGTCCTCTGATATATAGACTCGCAATCTAACTAATTCAAGCAGAACTTCTGCTAATATGATTTAAAGAAAAGAAAAGAAAAGAAAAGAAAAGAAAAGAAAAGAAAACCAGTATTCTCGTAGTTTGCAATTGCTAAAGATGTTTGATTACAGTTTAATATAATTATCGTAAAAATCGGATTACGCAATCTTTCAATCGTCTTGCTTATCGATTGTGTAATCAATGAATTTTTAGAAATTCATTTTTAATTCAACTTTTTTAATCAACTATTGATCGACGTAAACGCATCCTGTATTAAATTACACAGGCAGGATTTCAAACCGATTAAAGATCTGAAAAAAATATCCGTAAGGATAATGGTGCGAATAAATAAAATAAAATGAAATGAAATGAAATATTTTTTTAATAAATTTCAATGGGAATTGTTATTATCGTTAAACACCTTAGACAACAAGGCTCTGTTACAGCCTCTCGTGACTCGGACCCGTCCCACAGGGTAACTAATTAAATGTAATTTAAAATAAAATGATATATTCGCACCGTCCTTACGGAATAAATAATAAATGATAAATCCGAATGAAAATAGGTATCTTCCAAAAGCAGGTCCTGATATTCCATTTGTAGTTAGAAAACATTAGGAAAAAAAAATATTTTTCCATATCACTGGGAATATAGTGAATAATATAAAGAGCGCAAGGCCATAGCCAAGCCGTAACTAACTAAGATAAAAAAAAAAAAAAAAAAAAAAAAAAGAAAAAAAAACGTTTACGGGGTAAATATTTTAATGAGAAAACTTGAAAACTATAAAGAAATGTTTCTCGTTTGATAAGAAAATCAAATCGCTATCCGAGGTTATTTTTAATACCAAGACCAATCGGATACTTTAGTCACGATAAGTTATACATTCGTGAGAACTAAGGGCGCCGTAAACTCTAAGAATGTTGATATCGGAGAATATTTGAATAATTTAATAATTTGCAATCGTTGATCGAGTGGGAAGCTAGCTAGCTAAGGAATAAATTGTTTAGTCTTCGTTGTCCAGATTTAAACAACTTAGTGTCTAAAAAATTAGAAGTCTTTTCTATTAAATTATCTTTTATCTTGCTTTTCTCGTTTCTTAATGATACAACAATCTTTTATTATACCGCGCTCTTGGTAGTCGGTACAATACCAGCTAAAAATGAAAGAAATATAGCTGTTAATAAACATTGTAACTAGAAACTATTGAATTTTAAATGTTAATAAGGTGCGATGTGTATCTATTTCTGTCGCGCGATTCAAAGATAGAATTTTGAATGTTTACAAAAGACAGTACCCGTCACAATTTTCAAAATGAGAAATACCATATGCGACAAACGCCAATGATATACTACCGTTTATTATCTGGAGCCATTTACTTTTCGAATGATTGTATAATTGTTATTATATTATCGTCTATTCTTATTATAACTACGTCTTCATTTTATATGTGATCTTGTACACATCTTACGTTTAAACATCCGAGTACCAATGCAACGGTACGTTGCTGTTATCTTAAATCGTACTGTATGCTTGTTTGTTTGTTTGTTTGTTTGTTTGTTTGTTTGTTTGTTTGTTTGAAAGAATTTATTGAGAGCGATGTAGTAGATGTGAAGAAGAAGAAAAAAAGTCGTTTTATGTTTTTCTTTTTATTATATATATAATTGAGCTGTTAAAACGGGCCTCAATATGTACCTGAGTCGCGGTAAGAATAATTTTTAGAAATTAAAAATTTCACTCGCGACGCCCACCAAGAATAATTCTTAGTCCGTTAAGTGTATGCGCGTGGTTAAATCAATTCTCAGACCAGTTTCTGGGATCAATTCATTTCAGCACGCGCATCTTCTAATACCTCGTTGCTATACATACTAATCTTATACCATAAATGAAAGAAGAAACTAGGTAACAAAGCAACGAGAATTAGCAGTTTAATTCTAATCAGAAATGAATGAAGTATAAAGTATGATGTTACGTGTGAGTAAAGTTACGTCTAGAGTAAATCGAAAAGGGAAAAAGAGAAAGAAGAAAGAAGGAGAAGAAAAAAATTGTTGTTTGTTAATCGTTGGTGCTGTATTATTTTGTTAAATTTAATTTGTTAATTACGTTTTTAAATTTAAAATCGAAGTCCTAACAAGTCTATCCAGACGGACGCGGCGTCTTCTATAAAGAAAGTCTCGTAGAGTTGGTGAGAACGGGAAGAAATATGTAGAAAAGAATAAAAAGAAAGCAAGAAAGCAAGAAAGAAAAAAAGGAAGAAAAAGATTAGAAAAAAAGGCAAACAAATAATAAGATTTAAAAAGAAAATAAATAATATGCAGGGATACCCGCGCGTAGGTGAATAACGTGATATAGCTGCACCATCTCTATATATTGTACAAAACTTCCAAACGACTCGTACGGTCCTTTTATTCAATGGTTAAAATATTATACTATTATACTAACCCGAGACAAAATCATAAGACTGAACCTGCGATAAGGTATATAAGTAAAAAAAATAAAAAAAATAAAAAGGACCGTGCTGATAGATATGCTCATATTCATAGGAAGCGAGTGAAAGAAAAAAGACAAAAAAAAAAAATCAAATACTATTTATTTTCAATGTTAGTTTACTCTGAAAATAATTAAGAGTAATTAAATTCGTTACATTTTATGCTCCCAAATATAATTGGTTTGAGTTTTTTGAAGTATACTATATCAAGTTGTAATATGTACGATAATGCACAAAATGAAACTATTCTGGTTTTAGATATCTTTTATGAAACATGTTCTTTGTTTTTTTTTTAATTGTTTTTTTTTCTTTTCTCGTTTTACGAACAGTTATCAATTTATGAATATGTGTATCCGGAGATGGTGCTGCGCAAGGTAGTTTAGATCTGAATATGTACGCCCGCAAAGCTCACTCGAACTTAATCTCCTGGATAATGAATAACGAAAATAATAGCCTGCCCATATCAAAATACTGTAATATACGAATCTCAAATTGTAGAAAATACAAAAAGAAGAAAAAAGAAGAGGGAGGGAGAGAGAAAAAAAAAAAACGAGCTAAGATCTATTTTTTGAAAAGCCAATAATGTATATTTTTTTACTAAGGCAGGCCTTAGTAAGGTATCTTCTTGTATGTATGTACATATAATGCCAAGATAAGAACAACTGTGATCCTTATTAACTACGAAGAAGCTTAAAGGGAGAAGCTGAAAAATAAAATTACATACATAGTCGAGTGAGCTGTAAGAAATGGGCTAATATTTTACAACATCTGTGATACAAAATAAAATCGTAGAGAGATACTTGAGAGGCTCATTACGCATAAAGATTTTCATTAAAGATTGCTAGACGAGGAGACAAGGCTGTGTCTTGTAAATATTATCCAACACACACTGGAGTACCTATATAAAATACGAAACCATAAGTGTTTCTTTTCTTTTTCTTATTCAGTGTATAGATTTTTCAACTCATAGTGTATTTTGAAACAGCAGAGCTAATCTCTCATCTAGGAATCTGAATAAATATTTTTACCTAGTACCTAGCCAGTCGATGAGGCGATTCCTTAAATACCGATCGCTAGTCTACAGCTAATTGTAATTTAATACAAAAATGAGGAAACAAATTCATATGATAAAATAAATCGTAGATCTTATGATTCTCTATTAAATTACTAAATACTGTTAAACATCGATCAAAGCTGTGCCATACATAAATAGTATAAAATCCGAAAATCGACGCATGGCCAGTTAAAAAATTTGTCTTATCCCTCCAAGAACTGACCCTGAATTAAAATAATTATTTAATATACGATATTCATTATGGAATTTAAATTGATTAGAAGATAGATTTATATACCACCTACTAGGTCCTAGATGGAAAATCTTTGTCTATAATCAAAATAATTATCTTACCATTCAAGTATTATTTCGTAATAAGTGTAAAGTTTATTGATGATATTTTTTCTGGCCATGTAACGATGAGTGAAGCATTAGCAACAGCAGCTAGGAATGAAAAGAAAAAAAAAAAAAAAACAGCAATCAGGTCTAAGTGTTTAGACTTAAGCCGAAGGGCCTCCGTAAACAGTATTATAAGTTCCTAAAAAGACTCTACGCGATTTAAGTGATAAAAGAATTAAGAAGAAGAAAAAAAATATTAAAAATAACGAATACGCTATATTGTATGTACAACATCGTATCACTAGACCTTACAATCGTCGGTTCATTCCAGTGTGAGAATAAATAATAATAATAGAAAGAAAAAAAAATACAGAAAAAAAAAAAAACGAAGAAGAAGGAACATAAAATAAATAAATTTGTTTAACAAACGCTATTGCAAATTAGTTGGAAAGTGTTAATGAGAGACGAGTATGCTATAATAAATAAAATGTCCGAATAAATTGTATACCTATAGTATAGCGAACTTGAAAATACTTGTTCAAATTGCAAGATATAAAAGCTTTGCAAAAAAAAAAAACAAAAGAAAAACAGTAAACAATTATCCAGCCCGCATAAATAATTCATGACATTTATTTTACTTGAAAAGCTTAAATATATATATGTGTGTGTATATATATATATATTTTTTTTTCATTTCTTTACTTCAAGTCTCCGAAAATATGAAAAATACAACGCACGTATGTGTATTTTTTTTTTTTTTTTGATTAAAATAAAAATAAAATTAAAAAAAAAACACCATATACAATTGTTGCGGGAATTTTTTAATCAACGCTACTATAAATTAATAAAAGTTTAATGCATAGATTTTTTGCGTTTGAATATTTCGTGTAAAAAAAAAAGAAAAAAAGAAAAAAAGGACAAAAAAAAATATTATACATTATTAATTACCACTATGTTAATAATTATGATAAATTGTCACTTATAATATTAAAGACAGATATCATATTATGTATATTTGTCAGTATGAAATACATAATATATACATATTTTTTTTTTTTTTTTCTTATATATTATATATAATAATATCATGTATACCTATACCTATAGTGTGTTACGTGTTCGAAATAAAAATTTGAAAATTTGAGAAGGTAAAGAGAAAAAAAAAAAAATTCCACATAAATTATTCTCAATTAATAAACTGACAAAATTAGTTTTTTTTTGATTTTTTTGTTGTTGTTTTATTCCTTTTCGGCAAAAGAAAATGAAAACTACAAGTAAATTCATTATAATAATTTTCTGATTTACACGACGTGTAACTATGTATACCTATATATTATATATCATAGTAGAGTTAAATTGCTATACAGTTGTTTGTCACAAAGAATTTTATTCAATTATATACGCATGTATGTATCAATAAATAAAATAATGGGTAGTAATTTTACCACCGTTAACTTTGAAAAAAAAATAAAAAAATAAGAATAAAAAAAAATAATAAAAAAAAAAAAAACAAGAATACATATAAGAAAATTCTCTATACATGTATAAAATTTAACAAGTTTAAGAAATGTGTATATCGATAAATAAATGATGTATGGCAAATAATAATAATAATAATAATAACAATATGAATAATAATAATAATAATAATAATAATAATAATAACAACAACAATAACAATAAAGAAAAAGGAAAACTATGTCTATATACGATTTATTTCCATATTTTATTATCATCACTTAAAAACTAAGTAATAGTAGTACAACGTCGTGTTCGCAGATGCGAAGATTTGGGAAAAAAAAGAAAAAGAAAAAGATTCTTTAATTGAAAAACAATCGTCTTATGTTTAATTGAATAATAAATTGAAGTAAGTAGATAGCACGTCATGCATATATTTAAAAAAATATAATTCTACTTTTGTTTAATAATAAGTTTCTTAAGTTTCGGCGCTTAAAATGGGGTTGCGCAGAAGCACGTGGATTTGTTTGGATGATTGTCACTCGTATTTACGGAGTCCGTGGTGCCCTTCCGGTGAGCCCCGTAGCTAGCGGCGCTTCCCAGGAGATCGGAGTGTGGGGCAAAGAGGAATCGGCGGCAGGCAGGCGGTGGCGAGGGGCAAAGAGGGGGGGAGTGAAATACACGCGGGTGGGGGGAAAGAACAGCAGCAGCAGCAGAACAAGGCCGCCATATTGAATCACTCTCGTTAATTTTTGCGCGAAGGCGGTGTTAATCTTTTACCCCTTACGTGATACCTACGTACTCCTTAGGGTTGATGCGGTGTTTAAAAGGTGTTCAAATATCGTACGATATAAGATGTCGTATCGTGAATGCGATATTATTATAATAAAGTGTAATATCGTGTCTGATATAATAATGCGGTGAAGTGCGGTGGGGTCCCTAGGACGAGTGTGTGGAGAGCGGCTGCTTTGTGTAATCGATTTGTGTGTCAAGCGGTTTACACAAATTTGGACCAACCTTGATTGACCCCCAGGTACGTCTTCGGTTTATAGTGAATGTGGGCATGTTGGGTGTCAAAATACTCGGGGATAAACGGGAAATACCTAGGTTCAGTTTTAAATAATCTAACACGTTTCGGTGCTAAGAAATATGCGGAAATATACGAGCGTGTCGACCTCGCCGTACGCATCGGTTGACCTCGCGATCTTCGAAATCTACATTAACGAAATAAGGTCGTGTTGGGTATCAAAATAGTCGGGATTTAGCGAAGGTTCGATATATCGGAACGAAATTAACCTAAAATAAACGCAAATCCTATAATTTGCGGTAACTCGTGTAGCGGAAATACGATTACATTACATTTCCGTAATTTCATACTATCGCTTATGTTTCCGCAATATTTCTATCGCTAACTTCTCCTACTCTCATGGAAAGAAAAAATGAAAAAAATATGCAATACGGAAAAACATTGAGAAAAAATGAATAAAAAAATAAAAATAAACAAAAAAAAAAAACCAATTACATACTATCCTCTTTTACCGAGGAATTTATCACTTCCACGTCGATAATATTGAATTATTGACTAGTTATAGACTCTTCAAATTTCTACCGTGACATTAGTAACGGTGCTTGTAGAGCGCGATTTCTCGCGCATACAATTAAGTAGTGTATCTTCTGACTATCATATATTTTTCCACGTTTTAAATTCCGTAATCTCACACGTCGTGGTAGTCGTAGTCGTATTCGTATTCGTCGTCGTCGTCGTCGTCGTCGTCGTCGTCGTAGTCGTACTAGTAGTAGTAGTAGTAGTCAGTCTAAAATTACCGAATCAATTCTGCTGTCGAATGGGATAACGAGAAAGAAAAAAGAAAAAAAAGAAAAAAGGCGGGAGAGATTTTCTCTCCCGTTGCATATATCTCCGTAGTTTGTACTGGTTAGGTAATAAACCCTTTAAAATAAATTATAATATCTATTGTAAACGTGCGGTAATACGCGAAAAGAAGAAAAATTACTCTGAAACATTGGCAGACGAGAAAAAAAAAAGAAAACGAATATCATCTCTATAACCGAAGATTCCAAGATAACGAAAATGGCCACGTATCATATCTCGCGCTTACTACTACATACTTATTATTGTTATTATTGTTATTATTATTATTATTATTATTATTATGTTAGTACGACTGTCAGCCCGAAAATAATTACACAATCCAACACCACGATGTGTGTTACCATATAGGTATTATATTAAACGAAAAATTAGAAACCAGCCACGAGTGTTTATCCACCTAACAAATGAATATATTCTGCAACGTGGTAAACAAACGGTATGAAATATAATAAAGAGAAAGAAACGAAAGAAAAGAAAGATAGAAAGAAAAAAAAGAAAAGAAAAGGAACATAAGCTAACAATAACAACAACAATAACAATAACAATAACAATAAATAAATAAAATACGTGTCACGCGACGAGGTGATGTTTGTTAAAGAAAAATAAACGAAAACAAACTAGTATAGTATAATATACTATAATAACTTGACGAACTTATTTATCTTTCGGTGTAATATTTTATTTTCATTTTTTTTCCCCCATGTTTCTGTATTTTTTTTGTTATTTTTTGTTTCGTTTCAATTTAAAAAAAATAAATTTCTTTTTCGCCTTCCCTGATATGCATACAACGTGGGTAATTTTTGGAAAAAAAAATCTTTCCTAGTCTCTAGATTAGTTATGTGTTTCGTGTGTAACGGGGAAGGAGGAAGGCGGGGGGAGGCGGGCGGTGTCGGGGTTGAGGAGGAGAGGGAGGGAGGGAAGGCGAGCGAGTGAGCGAGCAAGCGAGCGGAGAAGTAATTAATGTGCGACAGTCCCTCCCCTGCCCCCCCTCGCCGACCCCCTTCCGACCCGGCGAGTCGCCGCTCCCCCTCTACCCCCTACTACCACCCTTTTTGCCCCCTGTCCCCTTTGCTTGCTACGGTTAGCTGCCATTGTGTAGAGACGCTACTTCCGAAGCATCAAATTAAATTCGTTTATTTGGTTCGGTAAATTTGTTTCATTTACACAGTGAAAACACACAGTTTTAGCAATAGTTATTATCATTCGGTATTTTTACATTATATTATACCAACGATAGGTTCGACTTATTTAATCATGTTTCAAATAAGGGATTTTTAATATGTGTTAAAGCCGGGTTTCAACTCTACCAATTTAGTGGAGGTTAGAATATATATATATATATATATATATACATATATTTTTCTCTTTTTTTCTTACTTCCTGAGTTGTAATACCTACTGCTTATACTACTACCTTCCGTTTTTAATCGTCATATTTCACATAAGACTATCTCGATATTTATCGAGAGGTTAGTTAGCGGCTGTCTCTCAGTTTATCTTATATCACATTACTTACCAGTACCTACATCTATCTTATACTTTTTATTTAAAACACCACAATTTTCTTTTTCTATCACATACTTACTACTCTCTACCTAAGATCTTAGCTTTCTCTTTGGATATTAGATTCCTTTTTTTATACACTTTTATTGCTACAGGTATGTACATACATACATACATACGTACGTAACCATTCCCAGTATTCCGTGAATACTATAGAATTATACATTTTTTTAAAAATCGTTTCGAAAAAAATTTTCTACAGTTTTCAGGCATTCATAATTATATTACGAATTTTTTGTTTTTTATTATTTATTTATCCGTTTAAGTTAACAAAATAACAGAAAAAAGAATTGTTAATGTTGTGGTTGTTGTTGTTGTTTTTTTTTTTGTTTTGTTTATTTTTCAAGTCAATATAACGTCATTCAACATTTTTATAGGGTCGTAGCACTGGGGAGGATGGAGGCGATGGATTTGGACGGGGATACTGTGGTTGACCTCAGCGTCAGGTGAGAATCTTGTTATGATTTCTGTTTTGTTTCCTCATATCGTTGTAGAATTTAAAAGAAAAATGTACAAAAAAAAGAACGATTTCTCCTCGTACCAAGATATAATATTCATTTTCCTTGGGCGCTAAAATAATGGGCTTTACTTTATGATAATTTTTTCGTTTTCGTTCAAAGCATAAAGAACGGCAGAATTCTTGATTTTTAATAATTTTCATCTCTGATAATCTAACAGTTTTAGAATAAAATTGAATAACTGTAGATAAATATTGTGCATTTATTATTTCAGCGCTAATATATTTTAAAAACGAAATTTTCAAAGTCAATTTATTTACTTATTCATTTATTTATTTCAAGCGTAAGAGTTACGTAAATAAACCTGTTAATTTTATTCTTTTTCCTTTTCTATTTATCACAAGTGACCGTAAAATTGTCTTATCATATTTCACTACTCCAATATTGCGACGTTATGAATTTCTATATCCTATTATTCACGCCGGCTATATTATACTAAGCTAAAACTTTCACTTTTCTTGTTTAAATTCTCTATTTATTATCTCTTCATTTATTTACTTATTTTAATCACATTTGTTGACCACAAGTTGGTCTTGTATCCGTGGTCGACCTCCCATACGATATTGTATAATGAAAATGATGAATATAAACACCTAGAACATGATTTCTTAATATTTTCATTCAATTATTTCGACAAATAAGGAAACAATTTTCATTTTATTCTACAGCAGTAGCAGTAGAAGGGACTCCCCGTCCGTCCCTTCGAATTCCGGGGACTTGGGTGTCCCCCTGGATCTAGGTGCTCATTTTGCAGCTAGTCCTGGCATAGAAAACAACATGCCAGAGGCTAGAAATATTCAAAATGCAACGCGCGGTATACTAGGGGCAAAGTCAGGCGAGGACAGAAGACCAAGACGCAATTTAAGACCAAGAACGGAAAGAAGCTACGCCGAAAGTCCTGACGAACCAAGAATCAATGGTTACGTTAATGGGAATGCCTCCGATAGCGAGGAAGGTAATGAATAAATCTGTAGAATTATTACACCAACTGTACTCGAATTTTCTGTAGTTTATTTTATTTATTGTTTTCAACGTTTGAATAACTCATCGATTTATTTTCTAGGCGAGATGCCCCCGTTGTTACCGATAAAGGAATTAAGCTCCGACGAATTAGCAGAACGTGAAAGAAATCTTAGGAAATTAAGGGAAGACCTGAGATCTGAAGAAATGAAATTAGTATTGCTTAAAAAGTTGAGACAGTCGCAGCAGCTCAAAGAAAACATTGCGGCCGTACCAAAAGTACCAAGTAAATTACCACCGCCAGTTACAGTACAACCAGTCGCGCACAGGTAATTATTTATAGACTCTTCAATCGATCTGAAGGTTTCTAAATGTGTAATATTCTTTTCTTTATCAGCGAAATTTACTCAGGAATTATTCTAATACATTTAAAAACTATAGTCACAGGACTGGCAAAGCCCCTCCACCGTTATTGAGAGGTCAACCACCTCCCAGTAGAGGAAATAGTTTGCACGGACCGCCACCAGGCATACTTTTACCACCTACAGCGGGACGAAGCACTACTTCCAGTACCGGAATGCCACCAAACATGGTGATACCACAGCCTCCTCATCCCAGAGGTAGACCTTCGAGCGTAGCTCCTAACGTTCCAAGTTATCACGCCCCGGCTGATAGAACGGAAAGATCTACCAAAGATCCAACACCTTCGATTCCTCATCAGGTTGGTGAAATAAGGACTTGTGGTATTATTTGGGGGATGATATTTGGCGATATTCAATCTTTAGTCGTTTTTAAATAGATAAATAAGCCCAATAACTATTTTGTTTCTGTGTCTTATTATTACAAAGCAGCTTATTGGGACTCAGGAAAATAAACCCAGCACGTCTATAAGCACTCCTGCGATTCCTGAGCAGGTACTTTTACACATAGAGATGTATTGAGCCGTTAACTGCTTGTTAGATATTGATATAAGGATTTGAAGATACCTAATTGAATGATTTTAATCAACCTTTGATAAGCTTGTGTTATTTATATTCATCTTTTTCTCTCAGCAGGAAAGAACACGGGAGGATAATCAGACTCCGGCTCAACGTCAGGCCGCAGCTAAATTGGCGCTTCGTAAACAGTTGGAAAAAACTCTTCTACAAATTCCACCGCCGAAACCACCACCACCAGAAATGCATTTCGTCCCGAATCCCTCCAATACAGAGTTCATTTATCTCGTCGGTCTGGAACACGTGGTTGATTTTATCACCAAAGAACCAGCCATACCTCCGCCGCCCGAACCTTTTGAGTGTACTCAGTGCAGGACTGACTTCACTCCTGTTTGGAAATGGGAGAAGGCTGCTGGAGGAGGGAAGAAGGAAGGGCCTAGGGGCCAGCATGCTACCTTTCAACGACCTCCTGCTGGTCGTGATCCTAGAGTCATATGCGAACACTGCGTTACGACTAATGTCAAAAAGGCCCTTAAAGCTGAACACACTAATCGGTGGGTAGCTAACATTTCTTCTTGTTTCTGTCTAATGAGAAATCTGGGAAAGTCCTTCGCTGGTTATTTCTTACAATGTTGATATTTAACTTATTTCTTTTATTTTAAACAGATTAAAAACAGCGTTTGTAAAGGCGTTGCAACAGGAGCAAGAGATTGAACAGAGACTGGCACAAGCGGCTTGTCCAAGTCCAGATCCTCCTCCACCAAAGCCGGTTCCAAAAGCATCAACACCTACGAGGAGAGTAGCCACTCCTCCGGCACCTCAACAAATACCGCAAGCTCCGGCGCCGGCGCCTACACCTCCGACACCAAAACTTCAAGAACATCCACTAGCCAAATTAGCAGAAAGTGGAAAATTCAGTCCGCATCATGCGGCAGCTGCGGCTGCGTTGCATCAACAGTTAATCAGAGGTGAGTTTTCAACATTTTTATTTTCATTTGATTAACTAAAATGTTGTTATGATTGAGTTTTGATTGTTTTTTTGTAATAAATTGAGTATTTTTCTCGATATTTTCAAATTGCTTATTGAAATAGATTTTTCAGGTATATGAAATCTTCTCTTTTTAATGAAAAATGTTATATCTCTTTCTCTAGAATTGACAAAGAATCCAGTTCCTGGATTGCCACAGCACCAACCATTGCCGGCACATTTATTACCGGCATTCAATCCGATTCTTTATCCGTATCAGCTGGCCATGGCACAGGCTGCCGGTTCTAAAGGGCTTGTTGAACTCCAAAGACAAGCGGCTGATCTTCAACGTCAATATTTACTGGATATGATACCGTCTCAGGCGTCTCAGGCTCAAAGTAGTCAAGCTCCGCCAAGGGCGCACCCACACAACTGGAAGACGTAACCGAACGCGTTTAAACGCTACCAGTGAATTAATAATAATAATAATAAGAATAATTGAAAAAAAAAGAATAATAATAATAATAATAATAATAATAATGAAAAACGAAGGATGAGAAGAAGGAGAAGAAGAAGAAAAAGAAAAATTTAAATAAAAATAAATAGTCTAAAGGGAATGAAAAGAAGAAAATGATAATGAAATAAATAATACAAACGCTGATTAAACGATGTACGTACGTGGATTCTTTTAAATTGAAGATAACTGGATCGTACAAATATTATAGTCAATACTGAATATTGATAATTAATTGACATTGCTGCAGTGTTTCATAAAGTATAATTAATTAATTAATTAATTCTCAATGTATCGTTGAAGATGGGAAAAAAAAAATTGTTACAGTTGGTGTAATGATTGATTAATGAATGAGAAAATATAAAGAAAAATAAGAAGAAGAGAAAAGAAAAAAAAGAAAAAAAAAGTTTTTTTTTTTTTTTTTTTTTTTTTTTTAAGGTAAAACAATGAATGCATAAAATCTTATCTCATTTGATATGAATATTATATTTGTTTATTTATTTTAATATGGATCATCGTCAATAACCATAACATAACATAAAATAATATAATCTTTGAGATAATGTTGTTACTTTGGCTGGCGGTCATTTATAATATTACAGACATGAAAACCGATCCAATAATTGCCTATTATTGATTCGAGAAGTCGTTTTTTTCTTTTTACTTTTTTTTTTACTTTTTTTTTTTCATTCGAAATTTATCATAGGTTTCGTGAAATTTACTATTATTCAATATTTAATATCTACTATATTTGACTTTTGATATTAGATAACAATAATTAGAGAATGGACAAATTTTACACAAATATGATAGAAGTTGAATGAAAAATACCGTCACACAAATATTTTAGTCTAAGAATGAATCTGAAAGTTTTACAAGTGAATGATTATAGTCGCAATGATGGTGATTATTAAAAAAAAAAAAAAAAAAATGTTGTCAAAAAACCATTTGTTATTCTTTAATATTTAGACTTGGGGAAAACAATAATTCATTGATTCATTGATTTGTATCTCGTAAATTAAATATGGTAATAATAATGAATAAAAAATAATGATTGAAAAAAAAACGGTAAAAAAAAAGAACAATGTTTAAATACATACCTGGGAGAGTCAAGAGAAAATCGGGTTTTTGATAGACACAAAAAAAAAAAAATAATTAGTGATGATTTTTTTCTTCTACCTCTTTTTCTTTCTTATTTTCTTATTTTCTTCAACGTGAAACAAAATCAAATAAAGTAAAATAAAATAAAATAAAACAAAATGATTCGAGAAAGAAGAAAAAGAAAAAGAAAAAGAAGAACAACCGACTAATCGATACAAAAATTGAAATAATGAAAAATTGAAGAAGAAAAAAAGAAAAAAAAAACCAACAACTAATAATTGAAGATTAAAAGATAAAGAGAGTGTGTAATACAATATAATATGAGGCACTCGAGTGAATATAATAATTGATAGAACATAATGAACATTTGTAAAGGTCTTAAGGCAGTAATAAGTGTTATATAATAATTAAACAAACAAACAAAAAAAAAAAGAAAAAAAAAGAAAAAAAAATACAAACAAACAATCGAGTAACTGAATATAAAAAAAAAATCTTTCTAGACTTTTAGGATTAAGGACAGTCTTGGTCGCTGGTTTCAGTTACGTCAGCGGCGGTACCTGTACTCTGTGTATATCAATTCTTTTTATTTGTTGTTTTTATTGTTTTTTTTTTTTTTTTTTTATTTTCTCCGAATTGTGAGTATTTTTAAAAACACGAAAAAAAAAAACCTTAACAACTCTCTTCAAATTATTATAGATTAAATTTATATCATTTAAAAAAAAAAAAAAAAATATGAAACAGAATAATTATAATTATAATTATAATAATAATAGGCCCCCTCATCCCTTTTTTTTTTTATGGATTCTAGCGATCATTTTACGTTCAGAATTTCTTTCTTTCTTTTTTTTTTTTTACTTTTTCCATATTATATTTTTTTTCAAAGTGATATTATATAACTCGCGAGAGAGCACAAAAAATAAGCAATTTAAATTAATCCCATAAATTTAATATCGGGAAATATTGCTGGAATCTTTCATTGATTGGAAACGCTCATTGAAAAACTTATCTGATTTAATTATTCGTTATAATCTTCATTCTGAAATAGAATAATTGATCGTAAATTTGATTAATTGAAAAATGTCCTTTCCTTTATTTCACAATCTCAATCAAAGTCAACAAAATTTCTTCAATGTTGTAATATGGTATCATAGCTTTGAAGAGACTAGCATATTTTCCTTGTATTATTATTATTATGATTATTATTGTTATTGTTATCATTATTATTATTATTATTATTAATATTGGACCCCCTATGTTTTATAATAATAATAATTTCTCGTCAACACACTCATCATTTATTAAAATAATAGCCGTTCATGTCCGATTCACTAAATAAATATACTATAGTCTCGATATTTCTCGGTATATATTAAAATAAAAATACATACTAGTGTAATTGTCCCTCTTTGTAATACACAATAGATTTCAACTCATAAGTAAATATACACCATTTAATCTATAATTATGATCGCATAATAGATAAAGATCTCTGTGTTTTGTATAATAAAGCGAGATGTTGAGATGTTTTTTTTTTTTTTTTTTTTTTTTTTTTCTACTTTTCTTATCTTATCGTATCTTTTTTTTTTTTCTTATTTCTTATTTCTTATTTTATTTATATTATATTCAAATTTTTCACTATCGAATGAAAATAGAATAAAAAAAAAATTAAATTTAAAAATGGGGAAAAAAAAACAAAAAAAAACAAAAAAAAACTGAAGAAGAAGGAAAACAATTCTGGGAAATTATTGCTCACTTTTTGTATGAAAAATCATAGAAGTCTATGCTTCTTTTTTTTATCAAAAGAGGAATTGTAGCTTAAGATTTTAAACGTACTTTGAGTGCGCCCGTTAGACGAACAGATCCAACTATTATCGAGTCTATCTCGATTTTTAATAGATTTTTTTCTTTTTTCTTTTTTTTTATTATTCGTTTTTCTTGTCTCTCCTTTCTGAGAAAAAAAACTCGTTTTTAATCAACGAAACTGTAGAGTTATGAAATATGGAGTGGGTCTCATAGTATGTACATACATACATACATACATAGAAGCATCATCATCATTCTATTATATTTTCTTTAACATATTTCAAAATTATAAATAAATTTCAATTTATCTACAATTTATAAAATAAAAAAAAAGTTAAATATTAATAAAAAAATAATAGAAATTTTCCTATTTAATTTAAACTACTACTACTACTTCCTCTGTATCTGATGACTCTATATAAATACATATAATTTATTTCATATTTTTTTTTCTTTTTTTTTTTCTTTGTCCTTTGGGTCTGTGTGGTGCTAAACCTGCTATTATTAAGAGACAAAACAATTTTTCTGTTTTACTTTTATGCCAAATTAATTAATTAATTAATTGTGAGAAAATAAAACGTGGTAGAGGTAAGAAGAAAAAAAAAAAAAATCTGTAAATTGAAAGAAAGAAAGAAAGAAAAAAAAAAACGTATGAATCAATTATGATTAAATAGATAATAATTTAAGTCTACAACCAAGCAGTTAGGTGAACAGGCCTCAAAGGACTAAATTCTTTAGTATTTATGCCTGTAGCGATATGGTCGACATACAAAGTTCAGTCAATATTATAAAATGTTAATTTCATACACTATCTAATTATTTATGCTGGTAAAAATATCTTTGCTACGCTTTTTTTCAAATACCAGCTTAAAAAAAAAATTCAATTAGGTACATACCTACATAAAGAAATTATTGTTTTTGAAAATAATAATTAGTAATTACAAATGACCGACTGACTGACTTTGTATTTTAATCCTAGCGCTTATGTATCAACAAGAACCTCCTTTACCCCCCCCCCCCCCCCCCCCTCAACCCCCCACCCGTCAATCAATAGAATTAAAAGTTAATTAATGAATTATTACGAAAGGTAAAACAAATAAAGCTTGTCAATGATTGTATTTAAACATTGGTATTTTATTTATTATAAACTTTCAATTTCTTAGGTAATAAAGTAAATATATAAGTATATATATATATATATATGTATATATATGTATATATATATATTTATTTATATATCATTAATTATTAGGCATATTTATTAAACGAGGTACAATATTTACAGTTTTTCTTAATTCATATAGGTAAAATGATAGTAATTGAAATAATAATGATTTAATGATCTTCTTAATTAAAGATCTTTATGTCGTTTGGAGAATGTTAAGAAAATGAATTAGCAACTTATAATACGTATATATATCGAATTCTTGAATATATATATAATATATATATATTTCTTTTGTTTATAACAATAAAGCTAATTAATTTTCATTTTTTGAGATTATTTTCTTTTATCATGATTATTAGCTCTTATAAAAGTATTTCTAAAGCAGAATATATAACTTTATAATCCAGATTACATTTTCTTCATACCAGTTTCTCGAAAGGATTTTTAATGCTAAACAGTTTCTAAACCAGTTTAACTAGTCATTTAGTATAATACTGGATTGAGAAATTACGAAATTGTTGAAACCGAATGTTTTCTATATGGCAAGGAATTTGCTTTTCTTGACTTTATTGAGTTCCGTCAGTTTTTCAATATACCTATACGTCTTATTACATAGTATAGATTGAACTCAGAACTGTATCAGACAAATTTTAAACAACTATAAGCCAAGACGAATTAATTATTTAATTAATTATCATCAAACCGTGTATTTTATTTCTGTTTCTTTTCATTCGTATGATTTATACATTTCTTAAAATGCTTTGTACAAAATGGGTACAATACAGGATGATCACATGTCCTACAAGCTGCTGCTAAATGAGAACAGCATCTTAAACCTTTGTGGCAACACGAAGCCCACATTTCAGGACCAGCAACTGCACAATTGTTACAATAACAATCTCCTGTAAATCATTATTAGTTATTCTATATTTTTCATTCGATAAGCTATACAGAAACTATTGAGAATTATTCTCAAATAATGTCGATGTGTGAAATTTATAGATTTGAAAGATTACTAATTATTTCTCAGATAATTATTAGTTAGTATGCATTTCGAACGGAGCTTAGCAATGGAAATTTAATTACTATATAGAGATCCTTGTTTCGTTTAAAATTATTAATTAATTTTGATTTGGTCGTTGCGGGATGAACATCTACTCTCTAAATTTTTGGGAGTGAAAAAGTCACTCTTTTTACTCGGAGTTCCACGATTTTCACTCAAAGGGAGTGAAAATTCACTTCTTTTGAGTGAAAATCGTGCAACTCCAAATAAAAAGAGTGACTTTTTCATTCCCAAAAATTTAGAGAGTAACATAACATCGTTTCAAAATTCATTTTTTCTTTCTTTCTTTTCTTTTTCCTATTGTATGGGATATGTTTTCTTTTACATAACTATTTCTATCGTGCGGTGTAAATGTACGAACTGTGTACAGCTAAAAAATATATAGTATGTAATTCCATATGCTATTTTTGTAAATGTGGTCGCAATGTTATACACTAGTGCGGGAGGGAGTGGTTACTGTCAAGGTCGGTTCATTGTTGACTCTGACGTTATAGAATGCAATTCATACCTAAACTGACGGACACCGTGACTAAATCAAAGTACCGTGAAGATTTAATTGTATCGTTTCATAAATCCGTGTCATAGTTCCTATTTCGTTATTCATTCACCGCGGTGAGAATTTTTCTGCTATATAACTACGTAATACCTAATTGAAAACTTTAAACTATATAATGCTCATTTCGAATTCCATGCAGTTTTATAATGTGTATACTATATTTTAAAGAATACGATATACATCGCGACTTCTATTAATTTAAACACGAAACATACTTGCAAATATCGACAATATTATTTATATAATTGTTTATCTCACCATGAGGACAATCGACGGATTTTCTTGCCTCAGCTCTCCGACATTCTAAGCCGTCTTCACCCTCTGGACAAGACGTTGAATTTTCAGATACGGAGTTTTCACCAAGAAGCTCATTCATCTAAAATGAATGACAGATGTTATTGAAGAATGGGACAAACTGAATGAGAATTCATTCGAAAATATGCGCTAGGAAATTTTCGCTCAAGAAAATTTTATTTTCATTCACGGTGTCGGAAACGTGAAAATTTTCACCTGTTTGAATGCCCCTGGTTTAGAAAACATTTTAACT
This sequence comes from Tenthredo livida, assembly GCA_963992785.1. NCBI lineage: Eukaryota > Metazoa > Arthropoda > Insecta > Hymenoptera > Tenthredinidae > Tenthredo > Tenthredo livida. The sequence continues at coordinate 13,450,446 of OZ023073.1, forward strand.
AATTTAGCAAGCGCTGTATTAGCCGCATTTACATTTTCTTCCGGTTCTTTTTCCGTAGACGAATTTACACTCTGTTGTGTAAAAAGTATGAACAATATAACTAATGTAATTTGTTGAGTCATTTTTATAATCTTTCAAAACTAAACTACTTAAGTTTAGAGTTTTATTATCCGCGATCAGTCCGCTCCAAAATTTAAATCGCTACTGACAGGTGCGCGGCGGGATCTCTGGGGGATTTAAAAGTCCGCGAACTCGTTCTGCACTTATTGCGATCTCATCTTTTCTGGTGGGGGAAAGAAATATTCTTATAGCTAGGTGGGTAGGTAGGTAGGTATGTATGTGATATTCCGTAGACCGTATGATACAGTTTGAAATCTCTATGTATATCATGTCATACAGTCGCGCTCGACTTATTTTCGCTGAATTAGTCATCAGTTACATAGTATATCCGTTTGTACCAAATACGTCATACCCGTCTTGACCTTACAGTACTACATATCATAGAATTTTTTCAACACATACATAACTAGATATACATTGAATTATTCATCGATTAGATCCTTCTTAAAGTTTGAATGACGTAATAATAAATTATTAGATCAGCGGTCGAAACTATAACACTATGTAATAGTTATAGTCCAGCAGTTTGCATACATAATAAATCAGTACACCATATTTTCGGGATTATTTATTTATGAAGTCATTTGTTTATGAAGTCTACAAGACTACATGCCGGTCATCAAATTTTTTTTATTGTTTCCGAGTTACAGAAGGTGTTGACTGGAGATCAAAAAGCCTATAGATTCTATACATATAGGTGACTAAGACAGGGCTCGTTAATGTCTTAGGATTATAAACTGCGCAGTGCCTAAGACTTAAGACATAAGGGGTCCGCTGTAATTTATACAATTGTACGGTTGCCAGAATGGAACAAACGATTGCTATATTAGTACGCTTCATTTTGATATCATTGAGTTTTAGTATGCTGCATCTACTGCTCATTTAATAGCTGAAATTAAGAATAGCAGGAAGGGGAACATGGAAATTAACGACGCAATTGATAATTGGTATATATCTGGGAATTTATTGCAGCAGCATCAATAGAATATTATTTGTATCCTGAAGATGAATGAGTACCCATCGCTACTGATCCAGTCTTTGTTTGCTGCCTGGAATACGCGCCTGTCACAGGTGTATCTCGTTAACGTAGCTCCACAGGAATGCTGTAGCAATAAATACCGACGAATGCTGCGCCCTATTACACGCAACCCGCGGATCATTATATTATTCTGCTCATCTTAGTTCCGTAGTTCGTCACCCGGTGGCGCCACCGGCGTAAACTGACCTACTCAACGGCGTCCTTGCCCCTCTCGCCCCACTTGCCGCCTCAAGGCCGTTCAAGGCCGTCAAGGATGGGGCGCCGAAGCAAACCGGTCTAACCGGTTTCAGTGGCCCTCGTGGCGCCGACGAGTGAACAGGTTTGTGACGTAGTAGACGTTCCTGGGAAAACTTACGTGTCGAGTTAACCAACGTGCGAGAAAATGCTTGACAGGAGGTACGCCGCGTCGTTACGAGTTGAGGAGGCGTAAGTTTTTAATATTCCGATCACCATTTTACCATAACCATAAATAATTATGAATTTTCGCGTATTACAAAGTGTCGCGTATTTCAATCAGCGAAGTAAGTGACGATTGGAGGCCTTTGATTATTATTCAGGGAAGTAGGGAATCGTTCGTTTTCAAGTATATTCTATCCCTACCCGCGAATAACTCTGTGAAAACCTACATTTCTTGCGAACATAACCTCTCCGATCTATTTTTCATACAAATATACTAGGTAAGGGAGATTCATTGATAACCTCGCGATAATTATCATCCCATCGTATAAGCAATCATATAATTCCAAGTTCCTCTTCAATCGTTTGCTCTACGAGCATATTAGTGTTATTCTGAGTATACAAAGGTTTTCCTGGAGAATGTTTGATCCCCGATTTATTCTTGCCTTCCATACTTTGACGGAGATCTGAATAAGCGTTGCATGTACTTGAGATGCATGGATCCTACGTGCCAATTGGTCGGAGATGGACGCCAGCCAACACTATCTGGCTAGTTATGGATTCATGGTCAACCAACACAGTGGTAAGCTTTATATTATATCAGCCACAGACCCTGTATAACTATAAATGTATATCGACAACACAATCAAGGCTGAAACGCATTTATCTAGCGATACTCGGACAGTATCTATCTCTGGATCCAACAACGTTTGTGTCAATCTCAACAATATCCCCGCGTTTCAGAATTGGGGAGAGGAAATCAGATCTGGATAGATTATGTGCCCAATCACCAGTCCTATATGCCTTTTCAACTATTCGAAAACGGACCAAGCTGGTAATTGACCTCTCATTTGAGGGACCATTGTCAGAGGCAAGGAGGATATTAGCATCAAGGTAATTAATCTATGATATTGATTGGCTTCTAGCCACCACAGGCTGCAATGCATCAATTGCCTCATGTTATTGAAATCAAATTGCCGCTGATCCGTTGTACATCTAAAATAAATCACCTATTTAAATCCATGTTTCACAGCTTCTCTACCACCCTACACCTTTAGCTGGCTATGGACGCCCCTGGCTTACCTCTGTCCTCGACATACACCAGATACTTTCATGGCGACTTGGTTCTACTCACCTGCGAGGGAAACACCAGAGATGTACCCAAAGGCAACATATTGACGCAATTCGTGTGATACTTGGATATCTTATTAAAGGGTAAGTTCAGAAGACTAGGAACACTCATTTTCTTTTTCAAGCAATTATAACTTGCCTCTTTTCAATGGCAAAATCGAATCTTGCTTTTGTATTCACAACAGTAGTAAGAGCTTGATGAATCTCAAGAAAATTGTTCACTTGATTTGGATATAAATTTGCCTTGTAGTAGAGAAATATTTGAATAATGAGGATCAAGGATTGAAGGTTTTTAAATAAATACAGGTATAAATTACTGTAGAATTAATTATAGGCATCGCATTTATTTTTCAAACATTTTACAGACTTCAATATTAGTAATAAATTACTTTACAGTCTCATTCTTTGGTTCTTAGTTGAGCATGTTCGCTTGAACAATACATTGAGTTAATTTATCCCATGTAACATATATTAATCTAGTTTTTATTTTCACAGGAGTTGTTCGTGGAGGGAAAAAACATAGTCCTGCCTATCTACAAGAAAACCTCTTGAAAGTTCTTCATTACAACGATTCATGCCAGACAGTGGAGCAGTCCAAATACCAGGGGAATGGCTATTATTGATGGGGACTAATGGCTTCAAACGGCTATTATTGTGTATAAAGTAGCATAGGAGTATAGTTTTAGGCTGAGTTCGCAATTACAGTTCCTTTGGAATCAGTTTTGGTAAAATCTCGAATCTTCTCTAATTAGATTAGACCAGATTATTCTAAATCCATTGTAGAAACTACAAGCGATATATTCACTCTATATTCACTCGTGATTATACAGCACGCTCTACCTGACTAGTTCATACGGTAATGTTATAATCAAACGAGGAAAAAACTTGTAATATCACGGAAGAGATGAGAATTTGTAATATATTATGATACGATATTGACATAATTTAATAGTTGAAACATTTCTGAATATCTCGGCCAATAATATTTTTTATTAGCCTAATAACTTCATTGTACTTGAAAAAGGAGAGCAGTAGACATTGAAATAGTTGGATTAGCCATTACCGTATGAAATATTCGCAATATCTATGCAGGTAACTGCGCATAATACATGCATATACGATATACGTACGTGAATATACTTCACTCCTTTGTGAAATTGTCCTCAATGGATAGAGAGTAGACAATTCAGAGATCCACGAATTGGAGACTCTCATTAGTATCTATTGAGAACAACTATATTTATAGAGTAATGAATTATTCTACTGTTCTCGTGGCGAAATTACGTTGTTAAAGTATTATCGTTAACGAAAACCATGGTGAGAATAATGACTCTGTTCTCTAATCGTATGGTGGTCTGAAAAATAAAAATAAACAGCTCGCTGTTCTCAACAAGACCGATATAAATACTATCTGCTACAAACATTGTACTTGGCATTCCGTAAAATATACCTTCGTACGTATATGCGTCGCAACGATTAGTTTAGAGTATAATACTAGTTTTATTATTTCCTAATTATAGTTCTAGCTAATCTCGGAACTTAAGAAGTGCCAAGTATGTAGTTTTCAGTGATATACGTAATACATTATACATATTACGATCACATCTACAATTTGTCCAATCAAATATTCAGTGTTGTGAAAATTGTAAGTCAATTTTTTTTCAAGTGAAGTTTATTACTTTTGAATAACTATTTTATAATTAGTTGAAATAACTTTACTTTATAATTAGTTTTAATATCTTTACTTTATAATTAGTTTAAATAACTTCACTTTATTATTAGTTGAAATAACTTTACTTTATAATTAGTTTAAATAACTTCACTTTATTATTAGTTTAGATAACTTTACTTTATCATCAGTTTAAATAACTTGACTTTATAATTCGTTTTAATAGCTTCACTTTATAATTCGTTTGAATAGCTTTACTTTATAATTCGTTTTAATAGCTTTACTTTATAATTCGTTTTAATAGCTATACTTTATAATTCGTTTTGATAGCTCTACTTTATAATTCGTTTTAATAGCTTTAATTCATAATTAGTTTCAATAGCTTTACTTCATAATTAGTTTTACTAATTGAATCGAGTTTAATTACACATTACCAAAGTAATGGGTAATTAAATGAGTAGTTTCATCAAAAATGTAATTAGTGACTCGCAACACTGCCATTATTTATGTAATAATAAGATTGTTTATGCAATAAACATGTATCATTATAGTATATTAGCACATTCTTGAATAAATATCTCTTGAAATTGTAAATAATCAATCGTTGAGTCATTTCCCCCTGTCCTTTCCTTGCCTATACTAAAAATTAGGTATCAACTGGCAGAATTTTAGGAGTGAATTTTCTGGCAGTTGATACCTTTTTTTTAAGGAGTCAATTTTCTGGCAGTTGATACCTTTTTTAAGGACTGAATTTTCTGGCAGTTGATACCGTTTTCAAGGAGTCGTTTTTGACACCATGATGTATCAAGTGCCAGAAAATTGACTCCTTAAAAAAAAGGTATCAACTGCCAGAAAATCGACTCCTTAAATAAAAGGTATCAACTGCCAGAAAATCGATAGGTACCTGGAGCTCTCAATGCCTACGTTTCCCCTGGAACCGAGTTCAACCAATCAGGAGCGAGAGTCGAGACGAAAATAGGCAATTTCTCTTCAATTCTTATTCCTGATTGGCTGAGACTCTGCCCTAGGGGAAATTTAGGCAATGAGAGCTCCAGGTACCTATCGATTTTCTGGCAGTTGATACTTTATTTAAGGAGTGGATTTTCTGGCAGTTGATACCTTTTATTTAAGGAGTCGATTTTCTGGCAGTTGATACCTTTTTTTTAAGGAGTCAATTTTCTGGAACTTGATACATCATGGTGTCAAAAACGACTCCTTGGAAACGGTTTCAACTGCCAGAAAATTCACTCCTTAAAAAAGGTATCAACTGCCAGAAAATTCACTCCGAAAATTCTGGCAGTTGATACCTTTTTTAAGGAGTGAATTTTCTGGCAGTTGATACCGTTTTCAAGGAGTCGTTTCTGACACCATGATGTATCAAGTGCCAGAAAATTGACTCCTTAAAAAAGGTATCAACTGCCAGAAAATTGACTCCTTAAAAAAAAGGTATCAACTGCCAGAAAATTCACTCCTAAAATTCTGCCAGTTGATACCTAATTTTTAGTATAGGCAAGGAAAGGACAGGGGGAAATGACTCAACGATTGATTATTTACAATTTCAAGAGATATTTATTCAAGAATGTGCTAATATACTATAATGATACATGTTTATTGCATAAACAATCTTATTATTACATAAATAATGGCAGTGTTGCGAGTCACTAATTACATTTTTGATGAAACTACTCATTTAATTACCCATTACTTTGGTAATGTGTAATTAAACTCGATTCAATTAGTAAAACTAATTATGAAGTAAAGCTATTGAAACTAATTATGAATTAAAGCTATTAAAACGAATTATAAAGTAGAGCTATCAAAACGAATTATAAAGTATAGCTATTAAAACGAATTATAAAGTAAAGCTATTAAAACGAATTATAAAGTAAAGCTATTCAAACGAATTATAAAGTGAAGCTATTAAAACGAATTATAAAGTCAAGTTATTTAAACTGATGATAAAGTAAAGTTATCTAAACTAATAATAAAGTGAAGTTATTTAAACTAATTATAAAGTAAAGTTATTTCAACTAATAATAAAGTGAAGTTATTTAAACTAATTATAAAGTAAAGATATTAAAACTAATTATAAAGTAAAGTTATTTCAACTAATTATAAAATAGTTATTCAAAAGTAATAAACTTCACTTGAAAAAAAATTGACTTACAATTTTCACAACACTGAATATTTGATTGGACAAATTGTAGATGTGATCGTAATATGTATAATGTATTACGTATATCACTGAAAACTACATACTTGGCACTTCTTAAGTTCCGAGATTAGCTAGAACTATAATTAGGAAATAATAAAACTAGTATTATACTCTAAACTAATCGTTGCGACGCATATACGTACGAAGGTATATTTTACGGAATGCCAAGTACAATGTTTGTAGCAGATAGTATTTATATCGGTCTTGTTGAGAACAGCGAGCTGTTTATTTTTATTTTTCAGACCACCATACGATTAGAGAACAGAGTCATTATTCTCACCATGGTTTTCGTTAACGATAATACTTTAACAACGTAATTTCGCCACGAGAACAGTAGAATAATTCATTACTCTATAAATATAGTTGTTCTCAATAGATACTAATGAGAGTCTCCAATTCGTGGATCTCTGAATTGTCTACTCTCTATCCATTGAGGACAATTTCACAAAGGAGTGAAGTATATTCACGTACGTATATCGTATATGCATGTATTATGCGCAGTTACCTGCATAGATATTGCGAATATTTCATACGGTAATGGCTAATCCAACTATTTCAATGTCTACTGCTCTCCTTTTTCAAGTACAATGAAGTTATTAGGCTAATAAAAAATATTATTGGCCGAGATATTCAGAAATGTTTCAACTATTAAATTATGTCAATATCGTATCATAATATATTACAAATTCTCATCTCTTCCGTGATATTACAAGTTTTTTCCTCGTTTGATTATAACATTACCGTATGAACTAGTCAGGTAGAGCGTGCTGTATAATCACGAGTGAATATAGAGTGAATATATCGCTTGTAGTTTCTACAATGGATTTAGAATAATCTGGTCTAATCTAATTAGAGAAGATTCGAGATTTTACCAAAACTGATTCCAAAGGAACTGTAATTGCGAACTCAGCCTAAAACTATACTCCTATGCTACTTTATACACAATAATAGCCGTTTGAAGCCATTAGTCCCCATCAATAATAGCCATTCCCCTGGTATTTGGACTGCTCCACTGTCTGGCATGAATCGTTGTAATGAAGAACTTTCAAGAGGTTTTCTTGTAGATAGGCAGGACTATGTTTTTTCCCTCCACGAACAACTCCTGTGAAAATAAAAACTAGATTAATATATGTTACATGGGATAAATTAACTCAATGTATTGTTCAAGCGAACATGCTCAACTAAGAACCAAAGAATGAGACTGTAAAGTAATTTATTACTAATATTGAAGTCTGTAAAATGTTTGAAAAATAAATGCGATGCCTATAATTAATTCTACAGTAATTTATACCTGTATTTATTTAAAAACCTTCAATCCTTGATCCTCATTATTCAAATATTTCTCTACTACAAGGCAAATTTATATCCAAATCAAGTGAACAATTTTCTTGAGATTCATCAAGCTCTTACTACTGTTGTGAATACAAAAGCAAGATTCGATTTTGCCATTGAAAAGAGGCAAGTTATAATTGCTTGAAAAAGAAAATGAGTGTTCCTAGTCTTCTGAACTTACCCTTTAATAAGATATCCAAGTATCACACGAATTGCGTCAATATGTTGCCTTTGGGTACATCTCTGGTGTTTCCCTCGCAGGTGAGTAGAACCAAGTCGCCATGAAAGTATCTGGTGTATGTCGAGGACAGAGGTAAGCCAGGGGCGTCCATAGCCAGCTAAAGGTGTAGGGTGGTAGAGAAGCTGTGAAACATGGATTTAAATAGGTGATTTATTTTAGATGTACAACGGATCAGCGGCAATTTGATTTCAATAACATGAGGCAATTGATGCATTGCAGCCTGTGGTGGCTAGAAGCCAATCAATATCATAGATTAATTACCTTGATGCTAATATCCTCCTTGCCTCTGACAATGGTCCCTCAAATGAGAGGTCAATTACCAGCTTGGTCCGTTTTCGAATAGTTGAAAAGGCATATAGGACTGGTGATTGGGCACATAATCTATCCAGATCTGATTTCCTCTCCCCAATTCTGAAACGCGGGGATATTGTTGAGATTGACACAAACGTTGTTGGATCCAGAGATAGATACTGTCCGAGTATCGCTAGATAAATGCGTTTCAGCCTTGATTGTGTTGTCGATATACATTTATAGTTATACAGGGTCTGTGGCTGATATAATATAAAGCTTACCACTGTGTTGGTTGACCATGAATCCATAACTAGCCAGATAGTGTTGGCTGGCGTCCATCTCCGACCAATTGGCACGTAGGATCCATGCATCTCAAGTACATGCAACGCTTATTCAGATCTCCGTCAAAGTATGGAAGGCAAGAATAAATCGGGGATCAAACATTCTCCAGGAAAACCTTTGTATACTCAGAATAACACTAATATGCTCGTAGAGCAAACGATTGAAGAGGAACTTGGAATTATATGATTGCTTATACGATGGGATGATAATTATCGCGAGGTTATCAATGAATCTCCCTTACCTAGTATATTTGTATGAAAAATAGATCGGAGAGGTTATGTTCGCAAGAAATGTAGGTTTTCACAGAGTTATTCGCGGGTAGGGATAGAATATACTTGAAAACGAACGATTCCCTACTTCCCTGAATAATAATCAAAGGCCTCCAATCGTCACTTACTTCGCTGATTGAAATACGCGACACTTTGTAATACGCGAAAATTCATAATTATTTATGGTTATGGTAAAATGGTGATCGGAATATTAAAAACTTACGCCTCCTCAACTCGTAACGACGCGGCGTACCTCCTGTCAAGCATTTTCTCGCACGTTGGTTAACTCGACACGTAAGTTTTCCCAGGAACGTCTACTACGTCACAAACCTGTTCACTCGTCGGCGCCACGAGGGCCACTGAAACCGGTTAGACCGGTTTGCTTCGGCGCCCCATCCTTGACGGCCTTGAACGGCCTTGAGGCGGCAAGTGGGGCGAGAGGGGCAAGGACGCCGTTGAGTAGGTCAGTTTACGCCGGTGGCGCCACCGGGTGACGAACTACGGAACTAAGATGAGCAGAATAATATAATGATCCGCGGGTTGCGTGTAATAGGGCGCAGCATTCATCCCTTAGGCTTACCCTATTCTAAATGTAGTGTGTATTGAAATTTTTATTTAATTAGTAAAAGTAATTATGAAGTAAAGTTATTTAAAATTATTATTATTATTATTTATTTTTATTTATGCCTAATAAATAAAATTGTTGAATAAATGATTGAATGGTTATCCTTATTGAAAATGATTTATGCGTTGGATGTAGGTTATGTAGGTTGACGTCTTAATGTTTTGACGCTTTGACAGATTGAATTTTTAATTCGTCTGAGGGGCTCGAGTCAGCTATTGCCCATAAAATAGAAATCTACTATTGCCTAGGGTATTGCCAACTCCAAAGAAGATGTTGCCTCGGTTGCATATCATCGGGCGGGACACTTGTCGGTATCGTTTGTGTACATACATGAAAGCCACTGCATGCCTGATTGTCTGTACGCTCATGCTTTGTCTAGCAAACAATTTCAGCACACCTCTTGAGGTCAGATGTTCTCCTGATAACAGGCTGATTTTAAGTAAAAAAATACTCCTGGTATCAGGAGAAAATCTGAGCCGAGGAGGTGTGCTGAAATTTTTGGAGGGGGAAAGGAGCAGTGTATTGATATAGGCATGCATACGCTGCTTCGGAGTGATTTTTCTGGCAGTTGATACCTTTTTTTCGGAGTGGTTTTTCTGGCAGTTGATACCTTTTTTCGGAGTGATTTTTCTGGCAGTTGATACCAGCTGTTTCCGCTAGGAAAAGGAGATGTTTCGACTTTGATCGAAGTTGATTCAACTGTAACAGAATGTCGATTATTATAATATCATTCTTATCCGGTAAATTACTTAAAAAAATTAGACAAAAAGGATCTTTTTTCTTCAACGAGTACATTGTCTTCTTGCGATAATTTTGGTACGTTCAGAATATTTCTATCCAGAAGCCTGTCACAGTCCGAAAGTCATATCTCGTTAACGCAGCCCTCGTACGAACTCTCTGACGCCTCGAGGGCCACTGACCTTAAGACAGGTGCCTCTGGCCTAGGTCAGTGCTCGATCACCCTGCTAGTCGAGGCGTCGGTATACCAAAACGTATCTCCATCTATTAGACGAGTTAATAACTACAAGAATGGCACGAGGGTTGCATGTAATGAGGCGTACTGATATCTACGCTGAAGTAGTATCACAGATAAATAGTATGTAAATATCTTCCATGTCATACATTCCACACATGGAATCTTCATATGGCATAAGTATTGAGTAGATAAGATATAAACACCGGCCAGAGGTTATCTGCTGTATATGCATTTATATCACTCATTCTTCCGTCCAGCGAAAGACTTAGAGTCAGTAAAGTGTTAATTTTATTATAGGTTAACGTATGTGTAATATTACAGATTTTGTCAGATTATCATGAATATCGATCGGAATATAATCGGCAAAAAAGTCTCCTTGCTTTACGAAGAGATGGAATATCAATCTGACTATAATACCGATCAATTTTTAAATGATTTCAAAACTGTGAGTACACTATGCCTATACTTCCCCTTCTCATTTTATATACATATAATATTCATACTTACATTTTTTTCCCCACACATCCTTAATATACAAATTTTCAGGAGATGATGAAGAAATTGGAGATTCCCGATAACGATAAATTATGGGAAGTTGACGAAAAATTTCGTTGGTAAATTAAACACCATTAATTTCAATATTTTTATAGTTAAACAGAAAATCATCTTTTTTTCTCTTTTTATTCATATTGTTTTTATATTTTCTAATATTTAACAGGATTCAGGCGCTCAAAAAATCGTTTGATAAACATCGATCAATTTTGACCAAACTATTTAGTCTTACAAATAATTCAAATGGCGTCGATACGCTTATTGAATATTGCGACTATTATTCATCATATTACTCCAACTCATCTCTGGACGTCTCTGGTTAGTCTACAGAATGTTTTCAAACTGGTCGTTACTTAAGATGAAATGGTTTTAAACTTGGTTTTGAATTCTCTTGATAGATTGCCTTATGAGTGAATTGACTCTTCATCTATTTAGTGTGTTCGACGATACATTTATCAGAATGGCTAAAAGGGGTACTACTAATAAAGTGCTTATTGATATTTGGCGAATGCTCGAGGAGAATATTGGGTAATAACTCTATTTTATTTTACTTTCACTCAACATGTTATGATTTGGGGGGTGGGGGGGGGGGGGGGGAGAAAAATCCAGCGAGATCTTAATATACTGTTTATCGAGCCTTAGGTGGTCAACAACTGATTTTGGTAGGCGTCATATTCAAGCAACCTTCATTGGTATGTACTTTCTCACAGATGTATCTTCGTCTATTTGTTTACCATGATACAAAAGGTGTCGTTGATATTTTCAATTTGATATTTTTTAAGGAAAGAAAAATGAAGTTTTATCCAACTTGATTATACTTAATGATCACTTATTATAACTCAGAGTAATCAATGTGATATTTTAGATAAAAAACACTGCAGTACATTGGCCATGGTTATTATGGCAGACTCTGATTTAAACGCTGCAGTACAGACTTTCATCGCATCGTATAATACTTCCTACCGAGTGACCAAAGTTTTAGTCCAGGAACCAATTAGGGAACAGCTGTTGGATACAATAAGGAATGAGGAATTTAAAGATAAAATATTGTCGAATTTGTTCGTGTTTCGTAACACTGAGGAAGCGCTTGGAAATTTGAACGGCAAAGATAAAGTTGAAGCACTTTCTATATGGTCTGAAAATATTATTGCTGCTAAACAATTTTCAGCAAATGCACAGGTATTCGGATATTTTATTATTATTATATTATATCGCGTCACTAATGCCATAAGGTGGCAAAATCTTTTTCATGCCATACAACATCATTTGGGCATATCCACTAAAAAAATTTTTTTCTGGCGCTCACGATCTTATGGCATTAGTGACGCGAATTATTATCACAGACTCACACCATTTGGATAAACGCCCTTGGACTACTTGATTTTGGTCTTCACTCGATACACGATTTTTCCGAACTATTTCGCTCAGAAATTTGGGATAATTATTCGTCGGATCCATATCATGAGCTTTCAAAAACTGACATAAAAACAGCAAAGAAATACGATCACTTCTATGGAGGAAAATGGCAGATTCCTGTCGATGGAAAATATTGGACTCATGAGACGGGAGACTCCATTGCAGAAGCTACCTTGTAAAATAAATAAATTAAACTTGAATTTCGGATTAAGCTCGGGTATTAAATTCATCTGAAATTCAACATTTTCAGAAAAGACTTTGAAAACTGTGCTAATGCTGCCCGTGAGGCATTCAAGGTCTGGCGTTCCACAAAACTCTCTCAAAGGGTAAAAGTTATTACATGCTTCGCGGAAAGACTTCGAGCGATGGGGTGAGATGCAGGAATTGAAAAATAAATTTCAGAGAATATAGTTAACTAATTCACTTTTTCCCAATATCTTTTCAGAGAGCCGGAGTGCGCTGATATAGTTTTAAAACTTCTCCACCGACCCTTGGATTTTGGAACCTCGTTATCTATCGTGAGAGATGGAGAGGCTGCGATTTTGACTACACCAGAACCAGTTGGAGTTATTGCAATTCGTTCGAATAGCCAGTCAACGATTTTTTTACAATTGGCAATAGCATCTGTAACAGGCAATGCTGTTACAGTTGCGTTGGACCAAAGATCTTACATGCTTTTTGCACCGTATTGTGATTTGCTAGGAACTTGTGGTTTCCCGCCAGGTCTTATTAGCTGTATATTTACCACCAATCATTTCCTTGCTAATACCAATGACTACGTCTCAAAGTACTTTGACAGAATACTTAAGCATCCTTTGGGAAATCTAAATAGAGGAATCCTTGATCCGTATAAGCATAGGACAACTGAAGACACGCCATATAATCACACCTTCATCCGCGTCACAAGGCCAAAGTCTGTCTGGATCCCTCTTCATTAACTCTGTTTAAAATTCGAGTGAAAATCTTACGCTCTCGTTATCATTAGAAATCAAGAATAAGAAAAAATAAGCACAATTTATAAATGTACCTAATTTTCTATACAAGTACCTTATGACTACCCACAGGTAATTGATAAATTTTTATGAATTTTTTAAACAATGATAAAGTCAATATTTTTATACGAACTCGTTCATATTATTAAATAATATGATATGTATATACGTATAATATGTAATGAGTTAAATAAAAAAATGTATATTTCTTACGTATTTATTATATATTTTATTAACATTCATACCGTAACCCGCAACAAGGAGAGTTGTTTTGAAAGTGTGTTAATTATATTCAGTCGAGAGGCACCGTGATATGCTGTAATTTTCTTTAGTAATGCCTGTATCAATTATTCTAAAATCGTAGTTTCAATATTATATTCTTTCAGGATTTGAATTGATATGATATTTTCCGCGCGTACTAGTGAAAAATCCTACCAAAATAAATTCTCGGTTATATTTGTGTCAACACGTTGGGAAGCCTGTTTAACCCAGTGGCGTCTCCACAAGGGAACGATGCGTTCAACTCAAAACGTAAATATTACGCAATACAGTGTTTTATCTATGAACAATAATGAATCTATTAATATAAATGTGATGAGTAGTTGTGCTCCGATATAAAAGTAAATAAATAAATAAAACTGATAACCAATGTGATCCGTAGTTTAAAAAAACGGTGTATAAACTCGTTGTTTTATAACCTTCTTCTCGCGATCTCGGAGAAATGTCAAAATGGCGTCTTCCCAGGACGCTTGGTATCTTTCGTTGTTGGGTTTAGCCGAAAACTTTCGTACATCTAGCCCGCCTAATATTAAATCGTGTATTCAGTGTCTGCAGGCTGTATTTAACTTCAAACCACCACCCAGGGTTGAAGCAAGGACGCATTTACAGCTTGGCAACATCCTACTCACGCACACCAAAAACATCGACCTGGCGCGATCCCACCTCGAACAAGCGGTAACTTTTGCATTTTATCAAATCTTTAAACGACATAGTTTATACAAACCTAATCTCTACCCCCGATTTTCAGCATTTCTTAAAACTATCGGTAAAAATCATTTTCTTCGTTGACATCAAACGACAACCTAACCTGTATACAAATATTACATGGCACACCCCCCTCAATTATAACATTGATAATATGAAATAGAACTCGTTTTAAGAAAAAATCAAATTTCAACGCACTATGTCGACTTTTATAAACCCATTTATAGATTATAGATTATTTATTTATAATAATTCAATTCAATACCCCCATAAAAAAATAAAACATTTATTTATTTACAGTGGATGTTGAGTCAGAATATAATCACATTTGACGACGTTAAATTTGAAGCTGCTAGCGTCGTTGCCGAATTATACGAACAGCAGCAACAGCCTAGTTTGAGTAAACCGATTTTAAGGAAGGCTATAGAATTGTCGCAACATAATGTCTACTGGCATTGTAGGCTCATTTTTCAGCTTGCTGTAAGTATGGAAAACCAAAAAACGTTTTTGAAACTTAACAACAACACATTCACAAGATATTCATGTTTTTTGCTTTTTTTTTTTTTTCCTCTCTTCCTTTCAGCAAATACATGCGTCGGAAAAAGACTTTGTCGTCGCTAGCAGTTTACTCGGTGTGGGAGTAGACTATTCTCATATAAGCAATGCCAGCTATACTCGGGTTCTATTTATATTAAGTCGAGGTATGCTGTTGTTGATAGACAAGAAATTTACCGAGGTTCATCCTCTCCTCAATCAAGCTGGACACCTCGTTGAAACTTGGCAGGGAAGCCCGCACCAAAAAGAATACTTGAAAGTGTATTTTTTAGTGCTTCAAGTTTGCCATTTTCTTATGGCTGGTCAGGTACGTTAATTACCTTGAATATTTCAAGCTGAATTTCGAACTTGATACTTTTATCCCTCAAACCATTTCTAGTTTTGCTTTTTTGGGACTCAGAGATGTTAAATAATGAAAATTCGAGTCTCAAAATCCCCAATAATGTGCAAATGAATTAATATTTGATTTTTTTGTGTACAGGTAAAGAGTGTGAAACCTTGCCTAAAACAGTTACAACAAAGTATACAAACGATAATGTCACCGAGTTGGCCCTCAGATGAAATAGTCACTGGTTCTAATATCGGAGATATGTTTGTATGGATGCCCAAAGAACATTTATACGTTTTGGTATACCTCGTTACAGTAATGCACTCGATGCAGGCTGGTTACATGGACAAAGCTCAAAAATATACTGACAAGGCTCTGACGCAGATTGAAAAATTGAAAAGTGAGTCTATTTCCTGATCTTCAGGGATTACTCGTATCAAGAGAGTCACTAAATTGGCTGATCTTTGCTTTTAGATGGATTAAAATCGTCCCAATTAATTAATGACACTCTTTTTTTGTTCCACAGTTGTTGATAACAAGCCAATCCTGTCTGTATTTCAACTCATGCTACTAGAACACATAGTGATGTGTAGACTGGTAATGGGAAACAAGAGTTTAGCCCTTGCGGAAATATCTCAAGCCTGCCAGCTCTGTAGGCGGCAACCGCGGCTTCTGCAAAGTCATAAGCCACAATTGCACGCGCTTTTAGGACTCTATGCAATGTCTATGAACTGTATGGAGGCTGCGGAGGCGCAATTTACAGCTGCAGTTAGAGTAAGTGGAAAAAAAAAAGATTGGATTACAAATTTATTTGTTATGATTATGATTCTAGCTGGATTGTGTTTCGAATGTTTTATCTATTCTTTATCAACGATATTACAGACTTCGCAAGAAAGAGAACTGTGGACCTTTGCAAATTTGAATTTGGCAATAGTTTACCTCAGAACAAAAAGGGATGCTGAATTGGGGGCCCTCCTAGAAAGGATAAACCCAGAATCTTTACCCTCACATTCCCACTCTTTGAGAGCAGCGGCATACTATGTTCAAGGACTCCAAGCTTTCTTTGGGGCGAGATATAACGAGGCGAAGTAAGTCATTCGTATTTATTTCATTTGAATTGATCCTTTTTTTCTTTTTTTTCTTATGGATAAGTTCATTCTTACCAAATATATTGTATAACTTTTCAGAAGGTATCTGAGAGAGACTCTGAAGATGGCAAACTCTGAAGACCTCAACAGACTAACATCGTGTAGCTTAGTTTTATTGGGTCACATATTTCTATCTCTTGGTAATAGTAGAGAATCGATGAATATGGTCACACCGGCGATGCAACTGGCTTCAAAAATACCAGATGTACATGTCCAGCTCTGGGCCAGTGCAATCCTCAAAGGTAATATAATAGCTTGTGAAATATTGTAAACTTTATTTATCACTTTTCTTTTTTTTTTTGTACTATAAGAACACACTCAGATATCCTCCTTCCTAGATTATTTTACGATAAAAGTTGTGTCTCATTTTTACAGACCTCTACAGAATATGCGGTGATCCAAATCGTGAAAGTGAAGCGTATCAAATGCACTGTAATTTTTCTCAGATGCTTTTAAAGGACCATTTTCAAAGTACCCAAATGGGCGAGCACACGTTAATTCAGTGGACCGATGGGCCCGTTCCCCAGCTACCAAGCAATCCGCCTCCATCCACGTCGCAGGGTGTTCTCTAACCAATCCTAAAAAATTAAAAGATATCAGCTCGCGGACTTACTTAATTTGCTATGATCGCTGGCCTCAATTTAAGCCCCAGAATTTAATAGCGATTATAAAACCTGTTTTAAAGGTTTGTAGAGAGAGTTGTGCGATAGAATCGTTTATGAACTCTGATTACAAAATGAACCAAAAAAAAGAAGGAAAAAAAAACAGGTCCAAGTTGAATGCACGTGCGAAATATATATACCCTACTCGGAGAAGAATCAAGATTATCATTCTATCTTATTTTTTTTTTTTTTTTCTTTTTTTGTTTTCTTACATATTCAAGTGAATTTAAATTACATACGGTATTGGATTAATAAGGCTAAGAGGATTTATTTGATCCATCAAATTGAGATGATATTGAATTCAATTAGACTGTTATATCGTGCTTGTGGTACGTTTCAGTCTAACTAAATTTGTATTACCTGATTTTTTTACATTTCGATTATGTCAAGTACCTAAATTTATCTTTGAAGTTGTTACGAAAAAAAATTCTTGGACAAAGTCCCTATCGAAATTACCACATTTATGTAAGTATGTGGTGCCTTATTGTATTTTTTTTTGGGGGGAGGGGGGGCACTTTTATCATTGCTTTTCCAGTATTGTAGTAGAAGGTCAAATATATACAAAGATTCATGTATTTTTATAATTTAAGGAGTTTTCTTTTTCTTTTTTTTTTTCTTTTAAATATAATCATTATTTTTTTTTTCTTCATTGCGATTGAATCTTTGCGATTTTTTTTTTTTTTTTATATACCCTCGACTGATTTGAATAATTTAATTGCTTTAAAACGATTAATATTGGTTTGAAAATGATGTTTTTTTATGCGCAATTAATTTCATAATTATATTACCTGTATTCATTAAGAATGCATTTATGACAATTTAAAAAAATACCTTGTTTTAGCTCCCGACTTGAATAAATATCTGTAAATGTGTATTTTCAATCCTAGATATTTCTATTTAATTTCAATTTCAATTTCAATATAAATTTAAATTTCGAAAATTTAACCAGGATTGGAATAATAGAAATAATTTTCAAAATTCACCTTCCAAAATAAGTTATGAAGTAAAATAAAAGAAAAAAAAAATGCACTTGATAAATACAAGTAATTTAAATTGCATAGAAACGTATGAAAACGCTGGATGTAAGTGTGTGTAAAACGTACAAATTTAATTAAAATTAAAGGTAATAATAAAAATAATAAAAATAATGAGCTGAAGGGGGGTACAGGCAAGCGATACCACATACAACGGTGTACAGTTGTACGTGAAAGAGAGAGAGAGAGAGAGAAAGATACATACAGGGTATGCCAAAAAAGTGATTTCGAGTATTTTTCATATTATATATATTTAAATGATATATAAAATGAATATGTGTGATTTTAAATACTGAATAATAATAATATAATTATGTTTTGTAAATTTCTTTTTTGGCACACCTTGTATATGTAACGTACATCTGATGAGAGATAAAAAATAAAAATTAAAATTAAAAAAATAAAAATTAAAAATTTAAAAAAAAAAAAATTAAAAGAAAATTAATGAATAAGGATCGTAAAGTTAATATAAATATTAAAAGTTATAAAGAATTAACATGACATATATAGAGCTGCAGGGGCCTTAGCGCTCGGTAACTTAAACTAATGAAACTAAGGCATATTTAAGAAAATAAATACATACATATTATGTCTAAATATTTTCTAACGTTTAAGTTACCCCAGCGTCTTGTACATAATTTAATTACTAAATTTACAAGATACAATGAAACTGAGGGGGGAGAAAAACGTAAAGTAATAATTTCAAAAGAATTATTGTTATATCGAGTAGTATTTATAAGCGTGGATATAAGCGTGTAGTCAGAGAAAGAGTGACGATTTTAATAAATAAAATTGGGATTTGAAAGAAAAGAAAAGAAAAAAAATAATTCATCGTTATTAAAGGATGAGTTTATAATTAAGATTACGTTGAAATATATCATTATTTTGGATCATTATATCAATAATAATGAATCCTTGACTAACTATTACAAAAGGAAAAAAAAAAAAATATATACTACTCGATACTGCTGCTTAATGAAATAATTAATATGCAGTTTGTTAAATACTAAATCATTAATTATTCTGTCCCAAGTTTATGTCCCTTCTTCGGACACTCTATCTCTGATAACGCTCTTAGATATGGCCGCAATGGAATATTAAACTTAAGATACTTCTAAGCATCCCGGGAGTGTGCTATTGTAAATATACATATACATATAGTATCTATGTGACAAAAAGAAAAAAGAAAATTAAAAAAAAAAGAAGCAAAGAAAAGAAAAAATGGATACAAACAATCTGGAAAGTGTGAAGAAGATAAAGAAAGAAGAACAAAAAACAAAAACAAAAACAAAAAGAAAAAACAAATCCTATATATTGAAGTTACGGTTGTTTAGGATGCGCTTGTGTATAAACAAAAATAAAAAAGGAGAAAAACAAAACAGAAAAAAAAAAATGAAAAAAAAACAAAAAAAAATAATAACAAACATTGTGTAGTTTTTTTGTAATCTTTAATCAAGCACTAACGACGCGCTCAGATTTTAGATTACACATAGGGCTAGGTGTAAGTAACGAGTGTGTGTGAGAGAGAGAGACTCGGATAGTTGTGAGAGATTGTGAAAACCAGAAACTCTTAAATCTTGTACAGGCTGTTTTACCACAAATGTATGTATTTTTTAAATATTAGAAAAAAAAAAAAAAAAAAAGGTAACACACTACATTGTACACTGAAAGAGTTCGTTTTACCCAGAGCAGGTTCAGCTCGTTCCTTCCTAGTGTTTTCAATGATTCAAAAATCATATCTTTTTGACAAATTCAAAGCTAGCACATAGTTACTAGCCTTCTTTTTATTATTATTATTAATATTATTATTATTATTTTTATATTCCACGCTGTGTATCCAGCTTAATACTACTTCTCGCTAACTATTTTTTTTTTTTATACAAAAAATATTTATTTCTCTTGTTTTGTTTTGTTCTGTTTATTCACAATAAAACAAATCATTTGTTACTTATTATTTTTTCTTTCTTTTCCGTTTATCAAGATTTTTATTTTATATTATTATCATAATCGATTAAAATATCATTAGTACAACATTATACTAATATTATATCATCAAGAAGTGTTTCTTCAATTAATTTATTTATTAATTAATTCGATGAATATAGTTTTCTATCTTTATTTCATAATAATTTATTTACAGTTTATACTTTTTACTATTTGCTTCATTCATCAATATTTTTAATTACTTCCTGTACCAGACCTGGAGAGTTTTCATTCTCTTAACTTTCTTCTGAAGTTGCAATACTCCGTACAACAAAGCCTCTGCTGTTGGGGGACATCCTACAAGATACAAAAAAAAACATAGAAGAATCATTCATTATCATTCATTTCATAATATCAAAAAATATATCCAAAATACTCACCAGGTACGTAAATGTCCACAGGTACTAGTCTATCGCATCCTCTAACAACGGCGTAGCTATAATGATAATATCCTCCACCGTTAGCACAACTACCCATAGAGATGACCCATCTGGGTTCTGGCATCTGATCATACACTTTCCTCAAAGCCGGTGCCATTTTGTTAGTAACTGTTCCTGCGACTATCATAACATCGGCTTGTCTTGGCGATGCTCGAAAAACAACTCCAAATCTGTCCATATCATAGCGTGGGGCAGCAATGTGCATCATTTCAACAGCGCAACAAGCCAGACCAAAGGTCAGGGGCCATATCGAACCCTTACGACCCCAATTCAGCAGATCGTCTAAACGAGCCAAGGCGTATTCTGCCCAGTTGTTGGTTTCTTGGAAAGGGCTGTAGGGCTGCGTCGCTGATTTAGCGTCGATTTTAGCTACCTTATTTTCTGCAGGTTTAGGCGCTGTTTCTATACCACGAATATTCGACGCTATAGGGGCGAACGATCCTTGCGTTAACCCATTCTGACGGATTAGGGCTGCCAGGCCTTGCTGTACGCCGCCTGTGAAATTTTCGAGAAAGGTTTTAGGGAAAATTAGGTATCTTTGAGGTTAAGGTTAGGTTAGATAACGTCGTAATAATTTTAGCGTATAGTTCGGCTGCCCGTGAGAGCAAAGTTTCGTTTTATCGTATTGCAAATTGGGTTTATTCGACGGTTATGTAATGTAGATAGAATTGACTTTTAACTATACTAGTTGAGGGTGTAAATGAAAGGTGAAATTATTCCGTGGTGAAAAACACCAGCGGGGTTATGAATTAGACGATTATTCGGTGGGATTAAACGCACGAAGCTAAGGGCGAGACTATATGACGTATAAATAAACTAGGAATCAGCAGATTCAACCTATTTTTAATTACGATCATTATTTGTTATTAAACTTACGGTTTAATGCCATAGAACGCAACATCTTTTGGCTCGATCGTACACTGACGTCAGAGCACTTCTGCTCCAAAACTAAAAAACTTTTCTGCTATACCTATGTTCTCGCGGCTATATTGCGTCAAGTTCCAACAACTGCGAAAACCCTAATTACCATAGAGATTCATCGAAGCTTGCGCGTTTCGAACTCAAATATTTTATCGCTTTATATTAAATAGGGCCAATTTTTAGAGACCAAATTTTACTACGTAATATTATTACGATTTATAAGACTCAAATTCTCGGATCTAAATTATTTAGACATCAATTTCTTCAGCATATTGCCTTAATTACTCGGGACCTTTCAGTCAGCTTAGAAAAGGTTGGCAACACTGTCGTACATTACGACCAAGTAAGGCTGATTTTTATGTAGCGCGCAACCACGTGATCAACAACGAATAGCGTGACAGCAAAATTTTTCAGCTACTGCGCATGAAAATTCAGCCTTATGAACCGCATGTTTATAGCAACCCGTGTTTTCAGTTTCAATAAATGGATTAATTAAACCTCTTGATTCGTTATATTTGTGATAAATAAACTGGTTTATGTCGTATAAATATTATTTATTTTTATACCCTACCGTCGTTCCTTGCGATAATCAAACATATCAGTGCTTAAAGTCAGTTGTTTAAAGCGTGACACAATTTTGGGGTTAGGGTTAGGTTAGGGTTAGGCTTACAACAAGAATTCTCGTATAAACGGGTTAAAAAAAATCGCTACTTAATAATGGACGACCAAATTTGTCCCCGTTGTAAAACAACAAAGTACAGAAATCCGTCTTTAAAATTAATGGTAAATATATGCGGCCACGCGCTATGCGAGAGTTGTGTAGATCTGTTGTTTTTGAAAGGTAATTATTAACCTCGAATTCAAATTTTTATTTTTCACCTCGTTATTCCGCTTCATTCACCTTATTGCAAGTCGACATTGATTTACAGGTTCTGGGGCCTGTCCGGAATGCCAAATTCCATTACGAAGAGGAAATTTTCGTGTTCAATTGTTCGAAGATTCTATGGTGGAAAAAGAGGTGGATATAAGAAAGCGGATACTCAGAGATTTCAATAAAAAAGAAGAGGATTTCCCGACTTTAAGAGAGTACAACGACTACTTGGAGGAAATCGAAAGCCTGATATACAACCTGGCGAACAATATAGACTTGTTAGAGACAAACAAGAGAATTGAAGCCTACAAAAAGGCGAACAAAGATCAGATATTAAAAAGCAAGTCTAAAATAGGAAGGGAAGAATACGAACTCGAGGAATTATTAGAGCTTGAAAAACAGCAAGAAGATGAAAGGAAGTTAGAGCTAATTAAACAAGAGGCTGAATTGAAGAAGAAGAAAATAAGAGAAAAGGAGGCTTTGATTGACGAGCTAATGTTCTCTGAAGCAAACGCCAAAAATATTGTACAAACATTTGCGTCTAGTATGCAAGCGACGAGAGAAGAAGAAGCCAAGGTTGTCCCAGTTTCAAAAGTAACACAATTTAGTACAGGGATTAAATTCGGAAGACAAGGGCACCAGACCTTCTTGCCGGTTCCTAAGCCCGAAGAAGGACCAGCTTTTGCCTATAAACCAATATTACAAGAAGTTGAAGGCCCTTCTCCTCCCAGTTGGCAAGAAATGGAATCTAGAGGATACGTTTCTTACGTTAGAACAGAAACTCAGGCGGATAGAGCCGGTGGTTTTAAATCAAATATCGCCTGTCTAAGAGCTTTACAAGAAGCTATGGCTGGGCTATACCATAATCCTTCACAACGACAGTCTGAACCTATGGCTATTTGACCTTATCATTGGTCTTAGTTTTATTTATTATTATTTAAGAAAACTATCATGTTGTTGTTATTATTATTACCATTATTATTGCTATAAAGACTGTAAAATATCATCATAGTAGTATTACCTATATATACTCGATTATTAAATTGAGGATAATCTGAGGATGTTAGAGCGCTGACAAATAATTGTAATAAAGTTTTTTATTATACATACACACACACGCATGCATTGTTCGTCAATGATTAAAATAATAAGATAAATATAATTCCTGCTATTAATATTTTTGGGAAAAAAAAAAAAGAAAAAAAAACTATACATACTATATTATACTACATATAGTATGTATATGGGGAAAAAAAAATATAGTAGAACGATTGAAAGAACTTACGTATTTTATTTTTTGGTTGGTAGAAGAGACTGTTCATAGATGGCGGTAGGTGTCGATGCCATAAATTTGTGCCGTTCAAAGGAACGTGGTATACGGTAGTATACACTGTATACTTACACGTGAAAAAAAACACTCTGGTAAATTAATTTATTTGCATTTCATGAGTGCGCGGGTGTTGGGTGTTTTATTGGACGTATTTATGTCGAAGATCAACATTTACCGGATTTATACTGCCCGACGAACGCCGAGATGCGAAACGAAAGTGAGGCTAGACTATCACTATGGGATTGCGGGAAAGGTGAGATAGCTTTTATACATTCAATTGTTTTTGTTTTTATACTTGTACCTAGTATAGAATTTTATACGGAATTTTATTGCGAATATAGGTGATGTAGGTAATTAAACGTAAGTTATTATCACCGAGTTCTTTCAACTCTTCGAAATCAAATTATGAAAAACAAATTTGTCGCTGCACTGTGTTCGCGCGACGCAAACTAGAATCGTATTGTAAAACTGAGAATTAGTTAGCCGCCGTGTTTCGAGTCGGTTTCCGCGCTCCCATCGCACATACGTACCTACCTACTCTCGTGGTTAGCGATAATTGAAATTTTGATTTATGCTTCTTGCTGTATGCTTCGGTGCCGAACTTACTCAACAACAATAAACGCGAATTACATATACTATACACTTCGGCTTTCGGCGTAGTTCAATAACGGTTGTAAATCTTCTCAAACGTCTCTTAAAATATTGAACTTAACAGAAAATATATATTTTTTTTTTTTTCTTTCTTTCTTTCTTTCTTTCTTTCTTTCTACTTTAACGTTTGTATTCTTACCCTAACAATAAGCTTACATCATTTTCAATTCGAAAATTCGAAGTATTAAAAAAATATCAACATAAGTATAACACACACCCGCGCGGATGGTTGATCTATAGTTTAGTCTCGTTTCGTCAAATAATATAGATAAGGGTTATTATACCTGCACGAATGAACGCATAGTATATTGTACATTGTGTATGTACCTATTATATAGCTCTTAATATTTGTAGTTTTATATATCTCATATTATAGCTCTCGAATTTATTCTTTCTACATATTTGCTCGGTGTAAATAAATCCTAAAATATCAGGATGGTTTAGTTCGCCTTTTCTCGGAGATATATGACTTATTTATTACTACAGGTGTATTATAACATCAAAGACGTCGTTGGGCGGTCCACCTAAGGTATACCCTATATATATCCGTCGTATAACGTCTGACTAACTTTTCTCGCAATTTTTTGTTTCAAAATAAGAAAATTAAAAAATGAAATAAAAAATGACAACTAATCTTCCGAAATCATGCGGTTTGTATTTTATTGCGAATTTTTCATAAAACATATTGCGCGTTGATATATGTATAGTATAATATATAACTCGACCTATAAACCACGACGACTTCAACCCATTCAAAAGTCATTCAGTTTCGTCATATAGTGCAAGATGCTTGTTGCGGTTCGAGGATTTTTTAATTTCCTGTTCTACGTACCTATACGTGCGCTACTCCTCTCGACTCTCTAACACGGTGATAATAGTTTATACTAACACACGTGTCTAGCTCCTCACTCACGATGTAACACTAATTACATAATAATCATCTACGAACCTCGCGAGCTTTTTAAAAAATGACAACAAAATAAAATTAGAATTTTTTTGTTTTTTTGTTTTTGTTTTTCGAAAATCGGTATGGGATATTTTTTACATCCTATCGAAGACCCGCGCGTGATCTATGATCCCGTTGCGTAAGACTTGTAATATACGGTTTCAATACACATATACACATAGCTGATCCCGTATATAGGTATATAAGGCATATACAAGTATAGTATAGTTGCATCGTATTATAACATATATACTATACCTTATACCTAACTGTATAAATGTATAAATCTATTAGTCGTGTATAAGTATAGATGCTGCGTGAATCGTTGCACGGAGTGGTAGTGTTTGCGGATAACAAGAAGGGTGGGCATGCCTGATTAGCCATGCACAATGAGGTAGGCCATGCAACAATAGCATTGCCGTAAGAGCCCTTGTCGGTTGAACCCGGAGCTTTGTATCTACAGGGTGTTCGAAAAGTTAATTTTTTTCTTTCTTTCTTTCTTTCTTTATCTCTCTCTGTTTTCCATCCCTTTATACATTATCTACGGATTAACTTATACGAATGATTTTTTTTTGTTGTTTTTTCTTTTAGATTGGTATAATAATGAAAAATGATAATAGAAAAAGAAAAAAAATTATCAAGGGATGTTGATTTTTTTCTCCGTATATAGAGTGTACGCAATAATTTTAAGCAGTATATTTCATGCATCGGCAAGCCGCGGTTCTGACACCAGTAGGGGGTGTCCAAATGTCCAATTAGCCCTCAAGTCCCTCCCCTCGGTTAGCCAATCGTATATCTTGGTTCGAGTTTAAGCCACGCCCCCAAACCCCCCTTCAGTTATCCCTCGTGGCTTGAACAGTCACAGTCCGTTGGTGACCGCTGAACGCGAAGGTTCTCCGTAACCGCGTCTCGTCGTTCCTCGTTTTCAACGTGTTCGTTGTCGCTGTTTATTCGTGATTAGTCTGTATCTTACTACCGACGTTCAATAATCAATTTGTCAAAAAGAAAGAAAGAAAAAATAACAAAAATAAGCAAAAATAAGAGAAACACGACTCGGATTCGAATATCTGTTTCACTAATAACAACAATAATCATGGTTTATAAATTTCTCCTCAATTTCTCTATACTATAAAACGTAAGGTTTTCACCCAACAAGTTGAAACACGCGTAACTATAATATAATCCCCGAAATATTTCGATTAATACATATATGTATACTTATATAATTGCAGTACCTACTATAATTAAAACTCTCTAACTAAGAAAAAGATAAAAAAAAAAAACCATATATATAAACGTTCTCGAAGAGGTGCGCGCGACCTGCTGCAGAGTTACACGATATAGCTATTGTGTGCCGCTTGATAGTAAAACAGCGCGCGAAAACGAATACTCTAAGTAAGTTCAGTATTACTTATAGGTACTATATGAGTTTACACTACCGCGCGTTAGCTAAGAAACGTGTTTAAACCATGCGACGACGCTAGACTATAATAAACTAACTATCGGTGGCCGAGGAGTGAGTTGTTAAGTGTGTGTGGAAGGGGGGGGAATCATAGGGTCAATTATTTTGGCGCTAGAAATATATTGCACTCGATATAGTATAATGACCGAGACCCTTTCTACTTGTCCAACTATGATGTTAGCTGCTATCATTCTCGCACTTATCACACAACAGAACGGGGTGCAAGCTAATTGGTGGTGAGTTTATTATCATGTCATATATATAATACACCTATGTATTAAAATTTTCATCAGCATTAATTTTTACACTAGTTATAATAATAATAATAATTTGATGATTTTTCTTCTGGATCTTTTTCATTTTATTATCTGTATACCTGTATATATACTCGCATATATATTTACCAGAAGCTTTGAGACTCTGACGACAAGTCGGAGCTGTTAAAGTCTGGCATAGACCCTTTTAACACTTTTCATCTCTAAAATCGAGTAGTAGTAAGTGGCGGTGGTGGTGCGGTTAGATAGTCCGTAGTAGTGTATAAGATTTTTTTCACTTTTTCGACTATTTTCATACCTGCGCGCTGCACCGTCTACGTACCTATACCTACGGGTATGTATATGTATAAAACGTTCATAGCATACGTACCTATACCTATATGATCGTTTTGTTATAGGACCTCGCGCACGTAACTCGCTCGCATAAAGTGATTGATGAAATAGATTATTGTTCATGTGTTTGTATGTTTATTGAGAGAGAAAGAAAAAAAATGACTCAAGGTAATGAACATAACTGTTGTAGGATCTTCCTTGCAGAGAGTTATTATAACCTTGATGAAATCAAACCGGCGTAGGTAGGATACTATAACAGGACTCGGCAAGTTTGCAGTAAAGAGAGAGAGGGGGGGGGGGAATAGTAAAATCGAATCGGTAGAAATATATGAGATAATTAAAACTTGACGAATTTAATGATGGACGATATAATGATTTTAGACAACCGAAAAAAAATAAAAATAAAAAGAATAATGATGATATTATTATTTCTTCTAAACTGGTTTCTCGTGCTTTATACATAGTTATATATACCTATATACCTGTATTGGGTATACATATATATATATATATATATACGAGCAATTAATCGATGGGGGCACAGCCCTCAGGTATTTCTAACGATATAGTAGGTATAGGTATACATATAGGTACCCCTTTACTCAACTCTTCTTCTTTCATTATTCTTGAGATTTTACTCCGCGGGATTCGCGTGAGCACGGTGAACTAATTGCAAATTAGTATAGTTGCGGATATAGATATACTTTTTTACAATCTATATCTATACAGGGTGTTTGATTTTTTTAAAATTATTTTATCTACTACATCCATAACATGATTCACTTTTCCTAAGAAGACTAAGAACAAGAAGAAGACGTAGGTATATAGAAGACAACAAGTTTATCTATACGTGACTTGAAAGTTTAGTTTAGCTTACTTCACTTCACTTTACTTTACTTTACTTTACTTCATTTTACTTTAACTTGTTAGCTGCATGCGGTTTGAGCTTGATACATAAATTCTTCCGATTGGATTACATAGTTGGAATAACTAGTTTAAAGCTAGTTTTATGTTGTTAATCTTGATTTTCAAACGACAAAGGTCAATTCTAAGTACATATACTGCCCCAAACCCTTTTAAATTTCCAATGCGAATAAGACACGATTTTTAGTACACTTCCGGATCATGTTTCACTTCCTATCGCATTATCGTTCCGAATAATCTGAAACTAATTAAAAGCATTGAAATTAATTGAAAAAATGATCAAATTATATACAAGCAAGGACCACCGTAATAAATATCAAACTTGCATTTGGGTATAATAAAAAAAAAAAAATTGTCATTCTGGTGAGAATCTCGTATAGTATATGATCGTCGTTGCTTCAGAATTTCAGTTCAGTTCAGTTCAGTTTAGGGGTTTAATAAAGCGATTTTATTAAGCAATATCGCGGAAGACGGGGAAGCGCGGGCGTGTTGCTGCAGCACGCGCACGTGTTGACTTTACGATAGCAATTAAGAATCGCATTATCGTCTTTTATTCCTCCCCGTGTATTGGTTCGTCCGTTCTTACGTTCGTTGGAGGATAATATAGCTGTTTGCAACGCGAGTTTCTTCTCTGCAAGTACCCTTATACCTATATATACCTATATCTATATACGCGGATGGATAGTATGTAGTATAGGTATGTACCTATGATGCTGCGATACAACGACGCTTTTAGCTCAACTAAAGAACCTGAATAATAATATCATCGCGTATATACCTACTTTAGTATATATCTATAGGTATATACCTACTCATACTCGGCTTTATTCAAACTTTATTTTTCCATTGAAAAGAGAACCTTTATGACGCAATAACCTTTGCTCTCGATCCAAGACAAGACGCTATATATCTACAGTACTTATATATATATATTCCTTAAGACTCCTCGAGAATATCCTTTGTATTGAAAAACGATCTTTTTCTTATTCTTTTTCTCTCTGTACTCTATATAACATCTAAAAAGAAAAGAAGAGAAAAAAAGACTTTAATTCGCAAGTCGAAATAAATCGCATTTTTATTTTTTTTTATATCATCACTATATAATATGTTTATTCATTCTTACGTCTTCAATCCGTCTCAGTAATAAAATTCAACGTTATATAGGTAGTACAGAATGAAATAAAATTGTATATCTCTTACTTAATCACACCGTAAATTTTATAATCCCTTCTTTCTTTCATTCTCGCGCATATATATATTTATATATCGCGTCTCTCTTTATTCTTTTTCATTTAACTTCACGTACCCATGCGTATACCTGTGTATGTGTCTATATTTCTTATATATATATAATAGCCGTACTACCGGAAATGGACATGTATTCGAAGTATAAATTTTTTGATTTCCTTTCTTCTCTTGTTTTTTGTCTTTCTTCTTTCTTTTTTCTTTTTTCTTTACGATCCCATTGGCACCCAATATAGCTAAGGGGGTTAGTCGTGTTTTTTTTTTTTGTCCCCTAACATATTTTTTTTATAATACCAATATAAAATACCCCGTAATATATCGTCACGCCATCTTGTAGTCTCGTAAAAAGTGCACAAAGCAAGAGAGCTAGGGAATATATAGGGTCTCTGCCCTCCTCACGACGATCATAACAGCAGTTAGAGAGACCCCATAGTTTTGCTGCACCGCGCTTTGGACGCTTATACCCATAAACTTATATATATACCTATATGTATGGTATACAAGTTTTTCTTCGATCTAATATACGTCAGTTCGAAAATTATTGGAATTTTTGGCGGGGAGGGGGGAGGGGGGGTGAATGGCGATGAATGAGAGAATTTTTTTTTTTTCCTATAATTATAGAAATTATTATCAATGTAAACTTTATAGATGAAAAAGAGAGATTTGTTTTTGTTTTTTCTTTTCTTTTGCTACCCTTCAAATTTGATTCGGATGACTCGGAGTTATATACTTACCTATACTCTCGCATGGTTGTACCCAAAGTTAAAGTCTTGATAAAAAGTTAATGGTTTTCTCGCTTCTTGACTCGTCCTCTTTTTCTTTTTCTTTCTTCTTCATCTTCTTCGTCTTCTTCTTTTTTCGTTTTCTTTTTCAGTGTTCCTGCGTTGCGTCTAATTTCGTCCTTCTTTACCCTGCGCCCACACCACATACCACCCCTTCTTGTCCTGTCTCTCTCTTTCTCTATATCTCGCTCTCGCTCTCTCTCTCTCTCTCTCTCTCTCTCTCTCTCTCTCTCTCTCCTTTACCTCCTTTCGTTATTTTTCTCTCATCCTCAGAACGTCGAACGATTGCCGACAAAGGACATCGGCGAGATATTTAGTCGCCATCCGGTACCGTATGTACTATATAGCTATAATATAATATATATATTATATATAGGTATAATATGCCTTTAACAAAACTATGTAACGATACATATATATATATATATATATATATATCTAATAATGCTCACAGTAACCGTTTAGGGATATAATATACCGAGATAATATCACGTAAAAACTATGGTTTTTTTTTTTTTTTTTTTTTTCGGGGTACAAAATTCTACCTAACGTTTAAACTTCGTTAGAAACACCGAAAATGTCATAACAATGGACCAAGAAGTGATCCGGACCCGCGATGCTGCGTGTTCTCTTTTCTTAGCCGCTTTTCTCTGGACTTTGCACTATTATTGCGGTCTATGTGCGAGTGTGTGTCTATTCGTTTTTGTATGAGATGGTGAGACCGCCAACGCAGAAGGATCTCGTCTTCTCATCTTTGTCCATTTCGTTCTCTCTCTCTCTCTCTCTCTCTCTTCTTCTTTGCTCTTTCTTTCTTTCTTTTTTTCTCTCTCACTCTCTATCGTCTCTTTCTTCCTCGCTTTCTTGGCTTCGTTACAAAGGGAGGTGCTAACAGCTCGCCGACCTCTCCTCTGAAGTAGCCGACAGGTAGACAATACGAAAAACTGACCCAACCTATGCCACCAGACCCTTGGGCGTATATTTGAAACTTGTTTTTGTTTCATCTCTTACGATTCATTCCTGACTTTCTTATACATAATATTCGGACTCGCGATATATACTCTCTTATTCAACGCGTATAAGGTACCTATATAATATATTTCTACGCCATGCAACCATTCAAACCGTGTATATATATATATATTCTACCGTTCGACTCTCTCCCTTGCATCCATGAAATTCTTCACTCTTCTTATTTTCATTTTTATTCTTATTCTTATTATTCTTCATACATGTAGTTCATATACCATGAGCTATGCAGCAACAGCAACATCAGCAGCAGAAGCAGCAGCACCAGCTATTCCACAATATAACGATCTCACAATTACTCAAGTGGTTTTATAAGCCGGAGGACTAGAGTGTCGGAAGAAAAACTTTCAAGTGTCATATGCTCCGTGTGCAGTTATAGTATTCTATCTATACACCACATCGGCTATAAAACTTTGTTATACAAACCTATATATATAGGTGTATATATATACGCACATGTATACATTAATTTCTGCACTATCATCATCACGACGAAAAAGATGATTAAAAAGAAGAAAATGAAGAATCAAGCATCTTATATATATGTATCGTTAAAAATGAATGATTTAGAAAAGAAAAATCAGAGAAAACTTTTTCAAAACTAATAATTTCTTCTATTTTATGAATGAAAAAAGTAGAAAAAAAATTAATAGTGAATAAATATTTGACAATCTGGTACGATATTATGCAAGTATATAAGATATTTCGTTGTTTGGTTTCTTCTTTTTCTTTTTTTCTTTTTTTCTTTTCTAAAATCGGTGAGAATCGAGTTTAACACGGATGGTTTGAAACTCGCGTGTTTTATTCAAGAGTCCATTACTCGGCTGGTGCACAGAGATACTAGCTGGTGCAGAGACTCGAAGAGCGCGTGTGAGAGAGAGAGAAAATAAATGAGAGAAAGAGAAAGAGAAAGAAGTTAGAAGATAGATAGAGAGAGAAAGACGTCCCTTCGTCCAACTTTCCCTGCGGGATAAAATTGCATTCTGGGACTCTGGGGGTCAGTTGCATCCACGACTCGCAGCTCATATAATATATATATATATATATATATATACACCTAGTTCGCAGACTACAAAAGAATATACCTATATACCTACTACATATATATAATATATATATATATGTATACTATAAGGTACTGATCCTTCCTCCAAGTTAGCTTGCGCAATTTGACTCATGGGGATCAACGAACCCGCACCTAATTTATCGCCGAGGGTTGATTTCGTTTATTCCCTCTTACGCTATATACGCGAACGCAAGGAGGAGGTATATGTATAAGGTATTTAGGTATTTAGGTATTTAGGTATTTAGGTACCTTATACCTTACATCTTATACCTATACCACACTCTAGCGCTACATATTGGCAGGGGTAAAAATCCACACACATGAACTACCTAATACCTACTATGCGCGTGCAATATAGATGACGATTCGTGACACAGGATCATTCTCACGCACGCATCAGTAGGTATGCGCGCTGCAGCCTCTATATAACATTAATATATTATTACATTAGCCCTATACACACCGTACAGATCGCGCACGCGGTTTATATTCTCCAACAAATTACTTATACAATTACATATACGTGGCTGTTTACTTGTTTTTTATTTTATTTTTTTCTTCTTCTTCTACGTTTGCTGCAATTTTCTGCAACAGAAATAATTTTGCGCACGAAACCTTGCGTGGATAGAGAAAGGGATAGAAATAAAAAATAAAAAAAATAAAAAGAGAAAGATAATAAGAGAGAGAGACTTCTGCAGCAGCTAGCTGTGATCTATAGCTGAAGATAAGCCACGCATTCAACAAGTGTGCCTGGGAGATAGCCCAGGCGTTGTAAAGGTTGAAAGAGGACATTTTTGACCCGAGAGGATCTCGGATTTGAAATTTTTTCGCATATCATTTACCTCTCGCCTTTTTTTTTCTTCTTTCTTTCTTTCTTTCTTTCGTATTTTACCTCGACTCGATAATATACCTAATTTATTATAGGTATTACTTGATGTCATTTATTTTCTATCTTATCGACAGGCCAATTTTCGATCAAATTATTATACACACGACAGCTGGGCCTAGGGTATATAGCCTTACTATACCTACGTTATTCTTGTAAAATAGAAATTCTTCCACTGCTCATTCTTGCATTTGAATATTTATCTATCGTATTTATACTGCAATAATGGCCCATATTCTTCTTCCCTTTGTTGTATATTATATGCGTATGTAGATGCATGTATATACATTCATTATACCTGTATATATATGCGGTAGAAAAGAAATCTCTAAGGGGTTGACATCGTTACTATTACAACCAAACTACTACCTACCTACCTATCTACTAGTATTACTAATACGAAAATACTAATACTAACACTACGATGAAAAAGATATAATAAATTAGGCACGGGTTAAACCTGTCCTAATCCATCATAAATAACTCCTGCGATGCAAGTCTGGTCAGATATACACACCGTTTTTGGTATTGGTGTATATATAAATATATATCATATATATATACCTATATATCTATAGGTATACGTATATATAAAGCGGGAGAATATTCTGTCCCCTAAATTATTTCGAAATGATTCCGACTCCTAAACCCTCCCCGTATGTTATCCATATTGCTTTATATGTATATATACCTATATATATATATACACGTATATATTACGCATATGAAACATCTATTGAACCTCATATATATATATATATATATATAGGTACACCTTTGGTCAAGTGTGTCTCGCGGGTGCTTCTTCTTACTCTCTATCTTTCTCTTTCTCTCTCCATTTCTCTTTCCATCTCGAGGGAAAGAAAAAAAATTGAAAAAAAATGAAATGAGAAATAGAAAAAAAAATATTACTAGGCAAACTATAGTCCGGGATATCTTCTATCTCTTTACTTTGGAAAGCCATATATGTATAGGTATACTACTACGTATATGAGAAAACGAAAACGGGATGGAAAGGAAAAACGAAAAAGTAAAAAAAAAATAAAATAAAAGGAATTTAACTTCTCCGCGGTGTATATAGTATATATAGGTATTGGTAGGGAAACTGAACGGAGTGGATATAATACGCGTAACTATATCATAGAAAAATATTTCTCCAATATTTTCGAATAAGATTTGTTATATGTTATATTATTTCAATCGTGTAGATAATTGGAACAAAAAATAAAAAAAAATTAGATAAAAATCGTTATGGTCATCTATATAACAAATTATAGAATTAATATTGTTACACATAAGTATGTATGTTAGCTGTTGCTGCTGCTGCTGCTGTTGTTGTTCCTCCAGCTGTGCGAAGTAGATCGAGAAAGAAAAAAAATAATATGATTTACCGTTACCGTATATAGATAGGTTTTGGTACCTTTACATAGGTAGGTATATACCTCAATCAAACTCGATTATAGTTCGTTGATTTAATAATTGACTATCGACAGTTCTGATGTACGATGGAGAAAAGAAAACGAGAAAAAGAAATGAAAAACTTAATTCGTATAGATGTAATAAAATACAAAAGAAAGTAAAGAAAGAAAGGGAGAGAGAGAGAGAGAGAGGGAGAAAAAAAAATTAAAAAAAACCAACATCCCACGTGGTTAGAATTATCAACACGTGTATAACGTATACCGTATATATATACTTAGTGAATTATATCCATAGTTTTAGAAAGTGGTCCAGAATCTGTATAAACAAAATTTGAATAGATATATATTTACTATAACATTATTCACTATCGGAAGATTTATATAGCAGTAGGTACTAATACATACATATGTATATAGTAAGATAAAAGAAAACTGATCTAGCACTGATTTTATCAGCTACATGTGTACAATATATAGTACATATAGGTATATAATAATCAAATTGATAACGATAGTAATAATAATAATAATGATAGTATAAATTGTTGTATAAATATTTGGAAAATTGAGTTGTCGATAACCAATTTATCATTTTCAATATTTTTTCTTCTTATATATATGTACAAGTTTCATTCCTGATCATCCTCATTATAAAAGCTGAGGCTATTAGTCGGGGACTGACGAGGCGACAAACACGTCCGCGTATAGGTTCCTCGCTTTGTCACAAGCGAATATATATATACCTATTGTTGTATATACGGCGCGGGCTTTCGATCGATTTGAAATTTAATTTAATCGCGGCAGGACACGCGACTAGCCAATAAAAGATGTGATATATACATCTGGTATACGCGTAGTAGTAGTATACATAATATACATAAGGTAATACCTATATCCTGCGTGGGTAGAGAGGAAGAGTCCGTCCCATTCCGTCCGAACCATAATTATTGTTGAACAAGGTAAAAACGACTCGACCAATTAATCGTAAACAAGAAAAAGGAGAAGAAAGAAAACGAAAAAACGGTAAAAATGAAAGAGCAATGATCACATGCTTATTTATCTTCGAAAGATCAACACGTGCGTATAATGATATAAAGACTTCGTAACTTCAACGATGTATAATATCCTATTTACTTTAAATAAACGTTATTAGATAGAATCTTCATCAGTTGAGTAAAAAGAAAAGAAAAAAGGGAAAAAAGGAAGAAGAAACAGGAAAGCGGCTATTTTATTATCGTGTATGTAACGCACCACCCAACCCAACCCGTTTTTTTTTTTTTTCTTCTACTTCTCTCGTCTGTTTCTTCTTTTCGCGTTTTTGTCTGTCAAGAAAAAGGCAGTCGCCCTGCTGCACCCTCTAAGTCTGGCTGGCCTCTTTCCTTTATTGCGCAGTAAGATATCTTTACCAAGAAGTACCGTGACTCACGTGCAAAGGGTGCAAGAAGCGGGAGAGAGGGAGGGAGGAAGGAAGGTGGAGGGGATTCCCTAAAATCACCTGCTCATAAAAAGCACCCCTATAGATAGGTATATAGGTATAGACATATACGGTAGAGGGATAAATGCGAAAGCTGAAAGAACGCATAAACCTGACTATCAATTCACCCCCATCCCTTAAACCCTCGGGGCAACGGGTGTATAAACAGGAACCACATAGTTGCGGTTTGCAAGAAGATATATATGTATATGTATATGTATTATCTGAATATACTTCGTATGATTACACGATAGTCCTGAAACATATCCTATCCTACTACTTCTGCACTGCAGTTATTCCCCCTCGTACAAATGACATCTATGAACGAACAGGGGGGGGGGTTAAGGGGGGGAGAAAACGGACCGACAGCCGACAACTACTAACTCGTCTGTTAATATTAAACACCCACGGGAATATCTGGTTCCTGGACCCCGGTTTAAGGGGTATATATATATGCGTATAACCACAGTGGTGTAATGTTAGGCCCACACGATATTCTCTATACACATTCTGTCTCTCCCTCTCTCTCTCTCTCTCTCTCTCTCTCTCTCTTGTCGTAATTTTCATCATGTTCTGTATATGTACATGTATATACCATGTATAGAGGTAGGTATGTACGATACGTTAGACTGTACGAGATGTAATGATCCGTGTTACAGAGGTGAGTTAATTGTAAGTTGGGCTTAGGTCACGCCGAGGCATAATAATTATAATCCATGTATGTATATTGTATAGGTACACAGTAAAAATTTTTTTGTAAAATTTAACACAGAAGCTTGTGTTAACTACTTTTTTAACACAAAATTTGTGTTATTTCAACACAATCAGTTTATGTCAAAAAAGTAACACAGCTTTATGTTAAAACTAACACAAAAATAACACTTTCTAAATGTTACTCTCAAATCAACACAAAATTTCAACATAGTTTTGTGTTAGTTTTAACATAAAGCTGTGTTACTTTTTTGACACAAACTGATTGTGTTGAAATAACACAAATTTGGTGTTAAAAAAGTGGTTAACACAAGCTTTTGTGTTAAATTTTACAAAAAAATTTTTACTGTGTATATGATGTGATCAACTATATCTTATATTCATATACCTATGCCTCTATGTAATATGAGGGTTTAATCATTTTCGAATTTAAATGCTCTCATGGGTCAGGACGTCCGCGAATATATGCGAAAAAGTTTAGCCAAAATTCCAGGTTCCTATATCTCAATTCTAAGTACATACCTATACCGTCCCAAAGCCTTCGAATTTTCTCATTTCAATAAAACGAGGTTTGTGATATTTCGCGGTAAATATATTTTTTTTCTTCCCATTGCAGCGTAGCTTCGAAAAATCTGAAACTTGGTACACTTCTTACCTGTACAAGTAGTAGGTATTTCATAAAAATTCGACAGATTTTCAACGATATAATTTTCTAAGCTAACAGGGCACAAAGAAAGAAAAAAAAATCGCGATAAAATCACGTGCTGTACCTATATGCCTAAATACAATTCTCTGGAAACACAACAGGCAGTCGATCTCCTCTTTACACTATATTAAATTTGGAGAAAAGTAATTTTCTTCACAGTAGGACGTGTGTACCTACTGCTGCTCCAGGTCGAATATTAAAATTCATTTGTTATTCTCTCTTTCTCGTTTTTTTTCCCTTTTTCTCTCTATATATGTACCTATATACTTACCTACGATTGCAAAAGCTGTCGAATGACTAGGAACTTTTTATTCTCGCTATATGCGATATGCGGTGTATATACCTACCTCTATGGGTTCATGTATATAGCGAGTCAATTTCACCGAAAGTTCGAACTCGGTAGTATCATGGTTGTGGTAGAAAATTGGCTGTGCAAATTTACCCGATTCTGCGAATACACATACCTCTCTCTCTCTCTCTATTTCTCTCTCTCTATATACACATATATACAAACTTTTGAAACGTTTTGTTTACCCGGTGAATTCAGTAATCCGGGTCAACCCCCCGCCAAGGGTTAACTAACTACTAGCATAGATTTTATATTCGCGGGATCTCTTATCTCATATCTCATTTCTGATTAAAATTTACCCGCAGATTGAGTTTTGCTGTAAAAAAAAAATAAAAAAGAAAAGAAAAAGAAAAAGAAAAAAAAAACCGTCGATATTTTTCGATCATCGGGTGCAAATAAGAGGCACGTATATATAGGTACGCGATTATACCTAAGGGAAGTTAAAAATCCATCGCGAATAAGACGAAGAGCTTGCGGCGAGAGGGGGTGAGGCTTTTTATTTTCATTTGAATAGCCCGCCATTTCACTTCCGTCCTTTTTATACACGTATACACGTACGGAAAATATATTTATATTATACTTGTACAAAGTATGTATGTATGCCTATATAGGTATGATCTTGGTTATAACGTAAGTAGTTAGGGGTAGTATGGCTGTATAACGGGTGCGTATTTTAACCACTATATATAAGGGTGTGTACGTGTAGGTAATATGTGTATGTACGTGTATACGTTATACCTTATACCACGCGCGTCGTGAACTTTTCTTTTTTTGTTTTTTACTCAAGGCTCGCGAAAATGGCGAAACTCCCTAACAAGCTTTCGAGCTTGCGGGCATTCGAGCAAGGGTTATTCCATTTTTCAAGTACTCTTAAGCCGAGCGCATGCATGACTTACGCGCTTCACATCTTTCTCGAGCATCATCCAGGGCTATCCAGAGCCATACAGCATCGCGCTCAACAACTACCCGCCCTTCAGCTA
Organism: Tenthredo livida; assembly: GCA_963992785.1. Lineage (NCBI taxonomy): Eukaryota > Metazoa > Arthropoda > Insecta > Hymenoptera > Tenthredinidae > Tenthredo > Tenthredo livida. Next base: position 13,489,542 of record OZ023073.1, read on the forward strand.
CCAGCGAGTTACTCGAACAGCCAACCCTCCTTTATGCAACCGGGCCAATGAGCAGCTCCCGAGAACGATTCTAAGAGTATATATGCTATCGCCTCAAAAATCATCCCGACTTTTACCCCCTTTTATTCCCATTTCTCCTTTTCTTTTCTAGATTTTTTTTACAATTTTTCGTACATTTTTTTCTTCTTCTTTTATTCTTCGAAAATCGTGTAGGTAATTATTCTTCGAACAGATGTATAGGTTTCTTATTCTATATCGGTATAATAAATTAGGTAATCAATGCAAATCAAATTCGCCATCTAGTTTTTCCGACACGTTGTCGAATTTCTTGAAATTTTTCAATTCTTTTCATATCATCTGTTTATAGTTCACCAATAATCAACAATTTATAGTCGAAATTAATTCAATTAATTCGCACCGTTCGAATGGCGCGGTGCAGTTATACACTAGCAATTTTTTTTTTTTTTTTTTTTGTTCACAGTTTTGTAAAAAAAAAAAAAAACCAAAAAAAAAAAACAGAAGATATTATGAAACTTCTTGCCGCTACTTTCGGATATAGCAGGTATACGCGTAGTACTGTAGCTTATATACATGTAGGTAACGAAAACAAGAAGTCGTCTGCAATCAAGAATCTCACCCCTATAAATATCATGATAGCTTTTCGTAATGAGCTGCTGCTTCCGAGTATTCCAGTAGTTATTATAGTCATCGTGATTGCTTGCGGGGGGTTTCCAGAGGTTTTATACCTCGGCTAACTTATACACCTTTATATACCTTACGTGTGCCTATATATCCGTATGTATATACATGTATACCTTATATATACGAGAAAAAGGAAGTTTTATTTTACGCAAACGAAACTCACCTCAGCTGCTGCTGCTGCTACTATACTGCTACTGCAATGCTACTAGGTTGGTGAAATGACAACAAACAGCGCGAGATGCAGCAGAGGGAAATATTGTCATCTGAATTTTTTAACACCCCTTCGCATTCAACCTAGATTAGAGTGTTTTTTTTTTTTTTTCTTTTATTTGTTTGTTCGGTCTCTGAAGATAGAAAAAAAAAAAATCAAAAAAAAAAATACAACCGTGATTATTTCTCTTCTTTATTTTGTCAAAACTGCTGCTGCAGTTCTATACAAGCATATAGTACCTACCTATATAAGAAAGAAAATGTTTAATAGCTATTTTTGAGGGTTAATTATTCTTTACTTCCCTATATATGTAGTTTATCGTATTACATAAATATATATAGGTATATATCGCGAGAGTACGATACATTAGCTAGCTTGTGCGGTTTCTAATGAACTACATATATATATATATATATATATATAGGTAGCGTACGGGGACTGTATACACTATACGGTACACCGATGGCTTGACATAGACGCGCGTTCAGTTCTTCCCGTTTCCGTATTATATCTATACAGTGTAGTGTAGAGAAGAGAGTAGAGTAGAGTAGAGTAGAGTTCAGTTCTGTTATGTTCTGTTCTGTTCTGTTCTGTTCTGATATCGTGGAACGCTATTGGCTACCCCAGGCCCCGCCCGTAGCTAACTAACCCTCTGCACTAATTATTGCCTCCCGTACGCGTATTATATGGCCGACATATAAACGTGTATAGACATATAGCTTGGTACAGGGGTTGCTCGGCTCGGGCTCTATTGTGTTATTTTGCTGCTTCCACCATATTCGGAATGAAACATGAAACGGGCACAAGCCCCGTTCTCTCCTTCTCTTTCTCTCTTCATCTTCCTATCTTTCTCTCTTTCTCTCTCTCTCTCTCTCTCTCTCTCTTCTCTCTGTACTACGCCTCCAGCCATATTCGGAGAGTCTGTTTGCGAGACTCATGTCAGTTTTCTAACTGGGATAACGCGGCGGCGGCGGCGGCGGAACCCTGGAGTGCAACATATATGTACGACCTAACCACGTCGTTTAGAAATATCGAAGAATTTTATAAAAATCCAAAAAAATAAATAATGAATAATCCTAAACTTTCCCATGTACTACAACTACTTTCGTTCGTCATTTAGAAAACTGTATACAAATTTATACACCAATCTTCGATGTTTTATTTATTTTTTTTTTTCATATTCTTGTCCGGGACGAGGAAAATTTCGGTCAAATATTCAATATTCGGGACAATGAAGGGTAGAAAATTTGGCCTGACAATTTATAGATTGTTGAGAAAAAATAAGAAAATTTTTTTTATATATAATTTCCTCATTTTCGATACTCCAAATCGATTTATATACTTCGTAAGTATACTCGGGTATTATTATCTATAGAAGTAAGTATTCATCTTTATACAGCAGCCCAGAACCCCCCATATATACATATAGTATATATGTATAATTTGAATTTAATATACCGATATCAGATAATTCACCCCTCGCAAAATATTATACCACCACTGTATGAATACTTTATCTACTTGAAAATTTACCATCTCTATAATCATTTTATATAACATATATACATATTATAGGGAATATATAGATTGTTTTTTTTTTTCTTTTTTTTTTTTTATTAGTTTAAACTGCAGCTGTTCATTTTTTTCCTCCACTGTATATAGCATTGTAGAAAGTGTAGAAAGAAAATGTATGTATATAGTGAAAAATCGAAAAAAGAATCACGTGAATCCGACAGTATATAATATATACGCATTCTAGTATGTATGCATTGTACACATGTATATGTATATAGTATATAATATATATATTTATATATATATTTATATATGCAGATATGGTATAGCTACGTGCGATGCAATTCTGCAGAATCCACTCAAAGCAATCTGCACTGACACTGTGCGAGCCTTGGCGCGGCAATCTTCCTTTTATCTTTCCAACGCGCGCGGTCCTTCCTCCTTTACTTTCCTCTCCTTTCCGTTCCGTTCCTTTCCTTTCCTTTCCTTTCCTTTCCTTTCCTTTCCTTTCCTCCGGATTCTCGACGATTTTGCAACAGACTGAGATCAGACTTCAGAGTGCAAGTCTTTGCGAAAAGGGAGGCTGGGAATCCTTCTTAGTCTAATGAACCGCGGACTGATATGCTCTGGCGTTTTTCTTTCTTTATTTTCTCATTTTTTTTCCCCTTTTCTTATTATTTTTCCTCTATATATATACTTTTTTCTTTTTTAGCTTTTGCTTCTTTTGTCTTACTGTATAGGTATATATAAAGCAGGATTCATAACGCACGATTCATCGTAGCGGAAAAAAAAAGTATCTCTCTATTTCCTTTCTTTTTTTCTCACTCGTACGATTTTATAATGTGCCGATATTTTCATTCATCGAAACGAGAAACGAATCGAAATGATTGACGTGAACGCCCGCGGTGTTACGGACTTCCTAAAAGCTATAAAACCCTGAAATCTCGAACCTCCAAACTTTTGCTTCGCCTTCGCCTTCTTCGTCTTCGTCTTCGTCTTCTTCTTCTCCCATCGGCTTACGGTGTGCAGTGCTGCAAGGAACTCGGAGTGACGGGTGAAAATAACCGATTCGACAGCGTTGAAATACCTAACTTCGAAAAGGGATCGCTGCGGGTTGCTGCATACTGCTGCTGCTGCTGTTGTTGCCTCCTTATTTCGCAGTCCATCAAGACATCAGCAACGAGAGAACTAGCCTTGTGCTGTGAATTTTCCCTAAACTAAAATCTGACAAAATAAGCTTGACGCGATTCTGCCTCTTTTTTATTTTTCATTTTATTTTCTTTTTCTGCAAAAATAAGTCGACGACAAGTTATAACCATTAAGAGACTCCAGCTACTGGAGCTGAAGACAAGATCTTAATTTATAATTCGAATGAATTTCCCTGTCTGAGGTAAAATGAGCGAGATATATTTCGACCTTGTATATATATATATATATATATATATATATATATATATATATATGTATTACAAAGGGGAAACAAAAGAGGAATCTGAATTATTTCTTCTTAAATATATATATATAGTTAAGAGAAATAAAAGTTGGAGCGATAATTTAAACACCGTATAAATTAAACCTCGTCGTTTATCTTTTTAGCCTTTAATCGTGCGATACCTACCTACCTACCTACCTACGGAGTTGGTAATTAGCGAGCGGTTTTCATATCAGTTTAATGTCTCTCGATCACTTTGGGACCCGAATTTTATTCGAGAATATATAACACGCCAGATATAATAATGCTGACCGAGATAAGTGTGAGAATAAATTAACCAGAAATAATAAGAGAGGCTTAGAATCGTTTTTCTTCTTTATATCTTTATTTATTTCATGCGCGAAAATATTCTCTACCATGCATGATGATCGTCATATAATTATACATGTCGATATTTCATATCTGTGCGGGGAAAAAAAATAACTATCCTTATATAGTCATATGGTCCGAGCAGATATATCTCTGTTCCTCTAATCGCTGCAAGCTTTCGACATCTCTCTAATGCGGGTGTATAATAGGGAGCGATATAATATCCCAGGTTCTACGAAAAAAAATCGTAAAACTTTTATCAGTGCGCGCAGCTCGTATAATTGTTAGAATGTGAGAAAATAAGAGGTGCCTGCACATGTGCACCGAAGTATTGTTCAAGAGAGGAGAGAAATAAGAAGAGAAGAGAAAGGAGTAACAATTATGTACGTATAGATATAGGTACATACATATAGGTATATCCCATACCTACGGGCATATAGGGAAAAGAGTTCTTTCTCGTTTTACGATCTTATTATCTCATTACGATCCCTGACTCATATAGATGACACCGCGGACTCGAGTCGCCGATGCGGTCTACAACTAATATTTCAGAAAGATATGGGTTTCTCATAGTTTTACAACCTTAAGCGGGTAATATACCTATATAACTGGTATATATATACATATACATATATATATAGGGTAAAAACTCCTGACTGACAGACGGAACAACTAAAGAAACTGACGGGCCCACCGGGCCGAAAATTTTCTCTAATCTAAGAAATGCGGACCCTTTCTGCAGCATTCGTTTAAATACGTATAACGGCGTAAAAACTCATCGCTCTCATACTTCTTTTTTTTCTATAAATTTTTGAAAAATAGAAAAAGGGAATATTGAGATTTTTTTGTGAAAGACAAAAATTTTGCGTATATTTTAGGTATATGAGGAATTTTGTTCACCCGCTTTCTTTACGCCTATAAAGACGTGCTTTTTGATTTTTTTTTTTTTGTTTTTTGTTTCTTTCTTTCTTTCTTTCGGTGGCTAACCATAGAGTTTCGTGTGAATATAGATTTAAGCCGTTGTTAAGACTTTGATATATTTGAAAAATGTTTATGTATACCTACACATAGTACTGAATGCATGTGTATGTGTATATATACCATTATATATCTACTACGCGAATTATACGAACGTCAAACGAGTTTTGAGTCTCTTTGGAAACGACGAGACTGTGCCAAGGTATCTTGGACGTTTCATATAAACATAAAATCAATTTTAATCCGCGCAGTATGCGCCTGCTACAAAATAGATTTATTTATAAGCCAGCCATTTCCTGCGTCTCTTCAACTACATACAACTTTGCTCACGGTTCTCTCAAACTTCTTCTTCTTCTTCTTCTTCTTCTTCTTCTTCGTCGTCGTCTTCGTCTTCACCTTCTTTGGGACTTCGTATAAGAACGACGTCTGCAGTAATAAACCCACACGATATCAACCCTGGTGTAGTATGAGGATAGGGATAGGAATAGGAATAGGAAAGATATACGCATGTGTGTATTATACGTGTATATATATATATTTATGCACCAACATGGCTATATAGAGAGTAGAATTTAATTAAATTTACATAAGGTTGTAAATTAGAATGCTATTGACAGAAGCGGTTAGACTTATATTAAATTTTCGTGTTATAGTCGCTGTTAGTCCGGTTAAACTAGACTTTACTGTTTTTAAGCGACCCTTTGAAGCTCTGCCGCGTTTACTATACGTCAACCTCGGCGCACCACCGCAGCCTGCAGTAGCTTATACAGAAACCGCATCATATATGTAATAAAAACGCGAAACTAAGCTAGAAAAAAGAAAACGAAGAAAAATAAAAAAAGGAAAAATTCTATGTTGTATCGTGATTTTTTTTTTCTAATTCGTTTCAGACGATTTAATGAAAGAAAAAAGAAATGATGAAAATGCCTCAAATTTTTAACACCGTTGAAAAAAAAAAAACTTTGAAGAAGAAAAAAAAAAAATTCTCTGCACTTGCAGAGTTATAGATATATAGACATACGAGGTCCGTCTCGCGTCAAGTAGTCTATGTATAGTATACATAGTATATAGTATATGTATAGTAGGTATATAGAAAATTTCTAGGAATTACGGCGGACGCGATTTGTAAACGAACGTAACTTGACGAGAAGAGTTAAAGGAAAGGAAAGGAAAAGGAAAGAAAAAAAGATGGTAAAGATGAAGAAGAAGAAGAAGAAGAAGAAGAAGAAAAAAAAAGGAATAGATGATCGCGAACGTACGGTCCGCGACCTAGCGTATACGCATACGCGGAGAACGAACGGATGTTTTAAGTGATTGACGAACTGGTCGCATCAAAGAGCCACCGGATTGTAGGCTATAGACATTCGCAGTTACCTCAGAATCTTACCGAGGACTTTCACTTATATGTGTATATATATATGTATATAAACTATACGCCCAGGGATGCTGACATCTATACAGCTGTTTCTATTCTCTCCATCGTCTGGAAGACGCATTCGTATATACGTACCTATATCTATTCATCTATCAGTATGACATTAGGGAAAAACGGGGTAAAGTGATCAACTCGGTTGAAAATTGATGATAAATTTATGTTTGCTTTTTTTTTCCTGAAAAATCTTCGCTCTCCGAAAGTTCTTTTTTTCAAATACATAAAAATAATAATAAAACAGTTTGCCTATCGGTCTCTTATATATTTATATATTGTAGAAATAATGAGACAATTCTTGTATGTACAAGAAAAATCCAATGATTATATATGTATGTATGTATCCACGCATCTGGAATTTATATACCTAAACTAAGTGGTAAAAGTCTTAAATCGAGCGAGAAAATTGGAATAATAGGTTTACATGGTAAACATGGTAATTGGGGCGGGGGAGAGATGGAATGAGGGAATGGGAGAATGAGGGATGAGGGATGAGGGGTAACGGGGTAAAGGAAGGACTATGGTAAGGAATTTTCCACTAAATTAAACAATTCCTAGAAAAGATGGAATTTTCTAACATAGCGAGCGAAGAAGGAAGAACGAACAACGAACAACTCTCTGGTGCACGGGGTCGGATAAAAGTTTTCCAATAAGAAAAAATCTAATCAGACTTGTACCATTCCATACCCTTATGCTCAATGACGCTTGTTCGTTGTATATAGTATGTTTGTAATGCATATATACATATATATTCACCATGTATGTATATATAAATGAACGTGAAGGAAAAGTTTCTTATTTTTCCTATAACATTTAATCTGTATATAGAATCGATAATTATACATCTTATATATATAAAATTATTATTCACTTTATTTTTCTCATTGATCAAAAAGGAGATTTTGTGAGAAAAAGTTGAAAGAAAAGAAAGAGAAAAAAAGAAACTATTTTATCCTCGATACTCTGTAACACGAATACATGAACATCTTGGCTTATTATATTAGCTCGTGGATGATCCAGTCGTCAGAACAAAAAAGAAAAAAAAAAAAGAAAAGGATCTCTTATAGATTTAAGATAAACTGGAACGGTTTAGTCTTCCAAGACAGTGGTTGGGTTATAAACTTGATACTATAAATTGATCGAGTCAAACAATTCGGCCACTACTACTATACTAGTATACCTGCATCTTGACGATCAACTTTTTTTCTTATCTGAATCGATCCCGTCCCTATATATACATAAACCCGAGTCAGACTCTAACAAACCAAAAGAAAAGAAAAAAAAAAAGGAAAAAGAAGAACAAAAAAAGAACCGTATAGGTAAAGTTGTCATATTTCGTTTGTCCTTAAATCCATTGATTAGTTTTTTTCTTATTTTTTTTTTTTTGTTTCTTACATTTTACTATTTCTCTATCCATAACCGTTAGCTACGACAATATGTTATAACGAGGCAAAAAGAGACTATATATGTATACCTCCTATATGTATGTCTATTTGCTGTTCGAAGGAATCGTTCCTTTCAGTTGTATAGTTGTACATATATAGCAGAAAAAAAAATATACATATGCTATACACTTGTGTGTAAATATTGAACAATAAGTTATATATATTAAACATTGCATAACGATATAGAAGTTTTTGTTTTTCCTGTTTTTTTTTTTTTTTTTTTTTCAAGTACAACTTCCGGTCAAGTCTATACTACGATATATATATATACGTATCTGAACCAAATATGAGATAATTTTTTATTTTTTCTTCTTCTCAAATTAAAATTCTCGCCCGTTTAAATGCATCCCGTATTTCTTACCTTTACCTATGTATATCTATTTAACTATAACGAAGATTTGGATCACCAAATTCTAATACTATCACCCACGTAAAGAAGACGGCCTGACATAATGTTCTACCAATTAAAATACAAGACCCATGCTTGAGAATAAAACCCTAAAGCGATCGAGAGCTGGTTAATCCACGGCTTTTACCTTATAGCTTTTTTCTATGGGAAATTATAGAAACGGTGGTAAATTTTACCTGAAATTCGTTATATTCTTACCTAACCGTCCCAAAGCCTTGGAATTTTCCCATTTCGATAAAACACGATTTGGGTATAAAATTGTATTATTTCTTTGTCACCGGGTAGATAGTTACAGTGTCATTTACTTTTCGGTGAAAAAAAGTAAAATTGAAAAGAAGAAAAGAAACGAAACGAAAGAAGGACGACGACTATATATACGCATACGCATACGCACTCCTTAACTCGAAACTGGTGCTCCTCTTCCTCCTCTTCCTCCTCGTCCTCTTTTCTCATCCTTTACTTCTCTCAGAGCGTACACGGTTCGTATTATAATATATTATGTAAACCAGAATGAAACCACCGCGCGTCAAATTAATTGACGAATTAATTATAAATAAAGGCGTAGATAGGCGTCGCTGTCACCTATGTATATGTGTATTTATATATTTATATATTTATATATTTATATACATAGGGGAGACCAAGGCAGAGTGAACATCTCGGCTAAAAATTGATAGGAAAAAAAAAAAGTTATTTTTTGTAACCCAACTGATGGATAAAAAAAATACAGGCGTTTTTAAACATTCGACGATTGTTAGAAATTTGAAATTTTCAAAAATCTGTTAATCGAAAACCAGTAGAGATGAAAATCAAAAAAAAAAAAAAAAAAAAAAAAAACAATGAGAGAAAAATCGAGAATCGTCAGGGTCAGAGACTGCAGTCGAGGTTTGCATGGAACTCCCCTATATCTGTATATCGATTAGAAATTCCTTAATCTTCGATGTATATAATGCGTGTATACACTGGACCGCGTGGTGCTTCGTTCTTCATTAAAGAATCCCGTCTTGATTACATTATAATAATAATCCTAAAAGAAGAGTCGAACCAACCACCTTTACATCGCAGCGATGTGGGTAAAATGGGTCATTATCTTAAATCGCCCTCCTAACTCGCCCTGTTTTTTTATTTTATTTTTTATTTTTTTATTTCCTTTCCGTCTTTCTTTTTTTCTTCTGTTTTCTCATATTAAGAACCGTGAAAAAAAGAAGAATAAAAACTACTTCAAACCATTTTTTCATCGATCTAATTATTTCCCAGAATATCGTATAAACGTGTATTTTTAAAAATCGTATAACAGACTGAAATTTTACCTTCAATTAAATTTCAAGCGCTGTTTCCATGTTGTTCAGTTTTACTCAATTTTTGTTACACGTATAATTTGCGAAAAAAAATTAACTGAATGAGAGAGAAGGAAAGAAACTGAGATTCATCAAAAAGATCAACTAAAAATCCAAATTCATACGAGTTTTGGCTAATTGCGTGAATTCAAGCAAGGCAGGGGTCGGTTCCCAATATGAATAAAAACGATTATAGAGTCGGATCAGTTTCGAAGAAAATAGTGTAAAATAGGAACGTGTAGATACATATCTACAGATGTATGTCTAAAAAGAAAAAAAATATTATAAAGACAGAAATAAGTACAGAAATAAAGAAAGGAAAGAGGAAGGAAGGAAGGAAGGAAGGAAGGAAGGAAGGAAGGAAGGAAAGAGGCAAAAGCTTTGTTTTGCGCCTGAACGGTGGCTAACCCGGCGTACCGAAAGCTAAACCAACAAGGGGTGGTTGATACCGTATGGTATGATGGGGCCGCAGTTCACAGCCCACAGCATATTGGCATATAACCCTTTCGGAGTATAAATGCGTATGGATGTTCGTATACAGTGAATGAATCGAGCAGGGTGTCTCATCCTCTACAACGATAAGTAAAATGAAGAAAAAAATAAAATAAAGAAAATAAAAAAAAATAACATAAAAATCAGAAGAAGACGAGAAGAAGATGGAAAAACTAATTCGACGTAATTTAAATAATGAAAGATTAAAATAAGAAAGAAAATAATATTATCGCATATATATGTATACACACACACACACACACACACACATGCATATATATATATATCGCCCGGGCTTATTTCTTCCCTAAAGCCAACTTATTTCGTTTAACGACTAACAAACTCAGCGCGGCTCTTCTCTTCTACCTTTTTTCTCTCACCCTCCTGCGCTATAGTACTAATCGTCGTATAAGCTATATACGCGAGCGGCAATAAGGAATTATCGTTCGACGGGTTTTGCTTTTTTTCCCCCTCTATTCCGTGTTTTTTTTTTTTTTTTTATTCTTTATTTATTTCTTATTTTTTTTTTTAATGGGGATGAATCACCCTGTGTATAACCTGCAGGTATGGGGAAACTGCTCACCCTGCTGCGGTGGGTAGCATTGTAATAATCTCTTGAGGGGCCTGGCAAATCATTCTGTGGGATGTTAAAACAAGGCCAATCTTAATTAGGGGATGCAACATCTCCCACGGGACTCCCATTGTTCCCGTTTAACGCAACCAGTGTACACGTGTGTATAGATTATACATAAACATATATATATATATATATATATATATATATATATATATATATATATATATATACACGTATCTATGCGTATTTACATAATATACATGCCATACATGTACAGGTTTTTTTGTTTGTTTCTTGTTCCTTGATACATACATACACACGTGCTTATAATATATATATATATACCTATATGTAAACGTAGATATAAAACACATAAAACGTGAATCTAAAAGTGCAGTCGAAACTCTCACGGGATATCAACTAGAGTACCTACCGCGTATTTCTCTACACGCGGTCGCGTTCGCGCGTTTCATTGAAATTCGCACGTGAGTGACACGATTGGTATGATGAGTGAGAGAGCTTTTAAATTGACCAAATATACCGAGATTATGGATTTTTATAATATACTATATACCTACCTCGGGAAGAGCCAGTATCTAGACAAAGGTACATACATGCAAGTAGATGCGATCAGAATCCATATACCCTAAAACAAGATCGGATTTCACTTTTATTTATTCTCATTACATTACATTTCATTTTCTTCTTATTCTTCTTATTCTTCTTCTTATTCATTCTTATTCATTCGAAAGAGAACCCAATTAGCCACTTGAATTATACGGACGAAAGATGATCGTTCACGAGTAGCTTTTACATACTACCTATATTATTATACTATACATATACTATATGTGTGTAAAGTGAAGAGTGAGAACCGTGCGGCTGACTGACGATAGACTCGTTTTACGTATTCGTAAACAAAACTGTGTACCGACTGCCTAAGACTTATAAGCTCTGGTGGGCCTGTTTCTTCTTGACGCACTAGTCTTATTCCTAATCTTCTTTTTACCTTATATACCATATACTTACTACATGACTACTTGCGTATACTATACGCACTGCACTGCACAGTTACCGCCCGCGCATGAACACTCTCGAAGGTGTAGATTGAGCAGTTTTATAGCCGCCTAAGTTTATTTGGATTTTCTTTCAAGTATCCAACCATGGATTGTCAGACTCCGGCATATCAACTATGGCCCCGACAACATTCCCCTCTCTGACACACACGCACACGCATGTATCAAAATAAAATCTAGATACAATCTTATAAACTAATTTGTTCCAAACGATTAGTTTCTTTCTTTCTCTCATCATCTGAGAAATTTCATTATTTTACCCAATATAGGATAAATGATATCACACATGTACGTAAGTTTAATACATATAAGATCGAGTTATATATATATATATTTCTTCTATATAGCCTTCGGTTTCTTCAATAACCGCATATATTTAATATGACTAGCATAAGGTATGCATGCATACACGTATGTAGTTGTTTAAGACGTGCAACTCTCTCGTCGAACTCGACGCTGTGAACTCCGCAACTCCCATTGTAAGGTATAGAGTTTATCCTATTATGCGGTGGATGAATGGTGGGTAAATGGGCCTATCGCTGTCATGTGAACAATGCTTAAACTGACATGGTTATGACGGCAACATGAACCCCTTAATAATAATAATAAACATAGACGGTACCTCAATTTTTCTGAATAGCCTCTCTTGACAGGACTTCCTATACTCGAATTATGAATATGGATCTCGTATTTATCATCTTGCTCCGCTTCTGCATCCTCCTGCTCTATTGCTCTTGCTCTAAGACTACTCTTGCTCCTGCTGCTCATGCTGCATTGTTGAATGCCGGGAAATCCAGGCCACCTCATCAAATTTCTTTCAGACGCTCGAGAAACCTGTTGATAACTAATGATCGATTCAATTTTTTTTTTCTCTCTCTCTTTCTCTCTCTCCCTTCTTTCTTCACAATTTTTTTTATTTTTCTTTTAATTCCTCTTCCTTCTCATTGTTTATTCATTCTGAAATTTATTCATCGTCTATGCAAAATGAATGAATGAAATGAAGACTAGGCAGGAAGAATTGTCATAGAATAACTATGTGAAATTATATCGATGATTAAATTTTGACAAAATTTTCAAAGAGTGAAAATAATTCTTCTCATCTTCTTCTTTTTTTTTCTTTATTTATTTCTACCTTCTCGTAGAAGCTGTAACGTTTTAGTTAGTGCAGCCTCGGGAGGATGGGCGAGTCAGTCGGATTTTCGTATTGATTTCAATATTGCGTGTAGAACGCGTGATGTGCTGCGACACCCTCAGACATCAAAATCGTCTGTTTGTCAAAAAGCTTAGTACTTTAGTCAATACAGACCGATACAAGAGTACTATAGGTATACATACGGAAGATATTATATACCCTGTGTGTGCAGTTGACTAAGAAAGAAATAAATAATAAATAATATGAAAATTAACCCGTTCGCGGCATAATGTGTCGCATACATATATGGAACGCGAAAATTTAATTAAGGTGAAGCGAAAATATGTGAAAAAAAGAAAAAAAAATTAAAACCGATAAAGAGAATAGAAGGCGGAAGTTCGCTGTTGAGTATAGAATATTTTTTTGGAAACTAGGTGAACTACAGAGAGAGAGAGAGAGATAGAGAGAGATAGAGCGCCCGCGCTGAAAAGAAGAAGCTGTAAAACGCGTGGATAAGAAATTACCAGAAACTATATTATTTATTTACCCTGAATACGCGTGGTCCTAGTTTTATGACCGGGGAGTATTTTCAGTATTTTCATTATTTTCAGTATTTTGAGTTTGTTTAGGTACGGTTTACGGCATTTTGAGTGGCGTTTAATGGTCGCTTTGACGAATCCCGTCCTGTGAAATGTTATCTTGTGTATTCCTTTAATGTTTCTTCTCGTTCCTCGAGGCCCCCTGTCCCATAGGGGCGTTAGTCGCTTTACTACGACTTCCTAGTCAAATACCTAGAGACCCTGCGAATCCAAGAATCCAAGAACAGAATCCCAAACCACCTTTAAATAAGAGCCCTAAATCAGTGGGATAATAAACAATCTAAAAAAGTAGCATCATCTCTTGATTATTTTTACTTTTATTTTTATTTCTTCAATTTCCGCGATTTGTGTGTTGGAAAATTGACAGAATGAAGCAAAAAAAAAGAAAGAAAAAGAAAAGAGTCTTCTTTCTTTTTTCTTCTTCTTCTTCTTCTTCTTCTTCTTCTTCTTCTTCTTCTTCTCAAGGCGCCCGTTTCTTTCGGATACAGTTTGCCGTCTCGAAAACCGAAACGAGGGTAACGCCCACGAAGTGAACTGCAGCCCTATGTAATTTTCACTCCCGAATATACCTGTTCTAATTATAGGGTGGTCCTAAGTGTCAGAGATTCTAACCTTCGTTCATTTTATACGTATACGTGCGCATATATATGTATATATGTGTGTGTATAAGTACTATATATGTTAGAGGGACGTCGATTTGTATAGCGTGATTAATAACGCCTGGGATACAGAAACTCCTGTTATTACTGATTTAATGAGCCCGCAAGCGAATCGCACCAGCAACCGAGCTTTTTCCGGTCTTATGAATTTAAGACCGACGTGTATAAGGAAGAGAGGAAAAGAGAGAGAGAGAGGAAGAGAGGGGGAGGGGGGGGGAAGAGAGAGTAAGACGAGTCGATTACCTCTCTTACTTATTTCCTTATTTTTTTACACATCTTCGAGTCGACCTTGAAGATTTCTTCTTCTTCTTCTTCTTCTTGGTCTTGTTCTTCTTCTTGTTTCGAACCTTCGGCTAGCTCTTCGCTCTTCGCTTTTCCCTCTTTTCCTCTTTCCCTCTTCATCTTAATATAATCTTTATTTATCGCGTTTATTACGACGGGGTTTCTTCTCAATTTTATGCACTCATCTGAAGAAACGAGAAAAAATCGCAAAAACTAAACGGCAAAAAATAATCAAACACTGAACACATCATTTTAGGTACTTGGGCGTAGAGCCAAGACTAAACGTCGTAACGTCAAAAAATGGCAGTGATAATCCGGCCCAAACGATCGGCGCTGGTGTCGTTGGACCCGCTAGTGCAGAGAAGAACTGCAAAACTTCACATCTTACACCCAAACAACAAGATATCTGCGCCCATTCGCCACCAGTCTTACAGGTAATCAATTTATTCAGTTATTTTTTCTTTTTTTTCTTTCAAATTTCTTTCAAAATACTAAAAACGGTCAGGAAATAGAATTTTTGCAATTGTTGTACGTGTGCTTCTGCCCCCCCCCCCCCCCCCCCGCCCCTTTATCTTTATATTCGATGCCGCAGACAGTTGAAGTGGAAAAATTAGAATGTAAACGAGTCCCGATTTACATTTCTGAATATTGATTGAAGCAATTATAATCGATTTCTTATTCTCACTCTTATCACCCAGTTTTATTCATTCATTTTATATATTATATTTTTTCATACCATTTCATCATATTATATATATACCTATACTTGAATAACGGAAATCAATTAAAATTAAAAAATTATATATCTATTAAAATTCACGTGAGAAAGTCTATCAAGTAGATTTTCATGTTTTAATTGCTTTTTTATCTTTTTTTTTACAATTTTATATCATAATATGTACACATTAAAGTTTCTAAATGAATAAACTAAACGATTGATATAAAAATGCAGATTGGTGTACATAAATTCGAAATGAATTATTAAACTGATTCTTGCGATCCATAATTAATTAGCTATATAGTTAGTTTCTCTCTTTCTCTCTCTTCATCCTTTTTCCACTTTCTATCAGCTCTCGTTTCTTGGAGTGTGCGGGAAAGCTGCAAAGATAGAAAGAAAAAAAGAGAGAAAGAGGGAAAAAGAGAAGGAAAAAGAAAAAGACTAATAATTGGGAATGTTTACAGTCCCGTCGAAGAAAAAGACGGTTTTTCTTATTGTTAGTTGGCTAGAAAATAGTCGAATGTAAGGAGAAAAAAGAGAGAGAAAGAGAGAAAGAGAGTTTAGAATCCAAAGTCCCTTTTAGGGGGACCCAAAACGGCATTTACCTTTCCTAATGCGTAAATCTTGTGAGATCCACGGTCTAGGATCCACAGACTACAGACCTAGACAAACTTCGGGCAAAACCAGGATTCTTTGAGACTTGCCGCAGGCCCGGTTATACTGCAGTCGCTGTGCACCGAACTTTGTCGTTTCAAATGCACCGACCAAAACCCACAATATGAATATTCATACGCACACAAAAAAAAGATTTGAAAAAAAAAGAATGAAAATGAAAAAAAATACATCCTCGAAATTCCTTCAATCAATTATTTTCACCTAATTTTAATATTACGAGAAGAGAGAAAAAAAAGAGAAACTTATCGTTCGATTCATCATCAGCTCGTTAAAATTGAATTAAAATTAATTTCCATATATTAATACATACACCAATACATTATAATATATATAATACTTCGTTTTTTTTTTGTTTTTTTTAATTTTTTTTTCTTTTTATTATTATAAACAATTTAGGCAATTAGCGCGGGGGCGAGACTAGCGATCGAAGAATGCCAACATCAGTTTAGATCGGCGAGATGGAATTGTTCGGTGAATTTGGAAACCCCGAACAATATTTTTGGCGGTGTTATGTCAGTCAGTGAGTAAATAATATTTTTTTTTTTCGTCTAAATAATTATATGACTATGTATATTTAATTAAATAATTATTATACTTGGTTTTCATTTAATGATTATAATTAATTAATCGTTATTAACAGAATCCAAAATATTTTTAAAAATTTATTCATGGTTTTTTTTCAGATAGCCGCGAAGCTGCGTTCGTTTACGCTATTTCAGCAGCTGGGGTCGCTTACAGTGTTACAAGAGCTTGCGCAAGAGGTGAATTGAACGATTGTTCATGTGACAATCGAGTCAGAACACGACATCCGAGGCATTGGCAGTGGGGCGGATGTAGCGAGGTAATTGAAAACTATTCATTTAACAATTTTTCTACGATTTTTTTGATTTTTATAAGCCTGCAATCTGACAGACATAAGTCACATGGAACGCGGCGTTCTATACTAAAACTATCAGATATCGTAAACACCGTTGCGGAGGACGTCGTTGTTTCGTTCTTATTTCAAAAACCATTGATTCTATCGAAAATTACCATCACAGATAATTCAAAGCCAATATTTGGCGCCTCCTAACGAAACCCCGATCCTAGTTCTATCTCAATTAATTCTCGAGATATAATTTTTTTTAAATATAAGAGTAAGAAAGAGAGAAAAAAAAAGTAATTTCTCAAATTTCTCAATACCGAATCGAATTATCTATACAATACGAATATTTTCATCCCCAATAAATCCAAACGAATCTATATAATATAGATCTTTGATCCCTTTGATCGTAAAGTAATTATTTCGCGCGGATGCGCGACTACTATATCAGTTCCTTGAAATGCAGGGTAGGTATGTACGTGAAAAAATTGTTTTAAAGGTTCTTTTTCCTCGCCATACCATTATAATAGTGAGTATTGGTAAATGGATGCATTTCACGTGAACAGGTGACCCCTTGTAGACATTGTGAGCTTACAAGGGGATTACCATGCTAAGCTTGTTAAGTCACGACGACGACACAGCCCTTACGCGAGTGAGCGGGTCGCGCGTTCGTTCGTTCGTTCGTCGGTTCGTTCGTTCGTTGGTTCGTTCGTCCGTCCGTACGTTCGCTCGTATGTCTCTGTCGTTCATGGGATGTGTGGGTGTGGGTGGTGTCGGGGGGTTGGGGTAAAATGGAGGGTCGGGCACGTATGCAAACTAACGATATAATACGGAGACTTGGGTATTTGTCGAAACGCGTTGAAAGATTTCCTTAACAAGGGTCCCGCGGGATCATGAGAGAGAAGAGTCAAGACTAAGGAGACTCAAGACTCGAGGAAACCCCCTCCTCTTCTCTTCTCTTCCCTTCCATTCCGTTCCCTTTCCTTCTTTGCTTCGCTCCACGCTTGGGATAACAATGTTTATTCTGTTACACGTGCAGTATAGTGGTTTACACTCACACACGTTATATCTAACAACGTAAGTTACACACGTTCTTCTCTTCTCTTACTATTTTATTTTATTTCATTTTTTATTTTATTTTATTTCATTTCTTTATTTTATTTCATTTCATTTCTTTATCCGAATTATACCTACCTACGTAATTAAGAATAATTTTCGGAATTCGAATCTCTACTTCGCTTTCTTCTACTCTCTATCTCTCTGCATCAACTCAGGATATTCATTTCGGTGAAAAATTCTCACGAGAATGGTCAGACGGAGGAGAAGAGCCTATTAAAGAAGGAAATTTGTCTGGATCGACTGGATTAGCTGGACAATTGATGAGAAAACACGACAGTGAAGCTGGGAGAAGAGCAGTTCGTTCTAGAATGCAAAGAATTTGCAAATGTCACGGTAAATTAATTTTTCATTCATCAAAATTCCAGTCTTAATTCATTTTTTCTTCTTTTTCTTCTTCTTTTTTTCTTCTCTCCTCTCTTCATTCAAACATATATAAATTTTTCCTATTTTTATCCACAGGTATGTCTGGATCCTGCAGCGTTAGAGTATGCTGGCGAAAATTACCTCAGTTTAGAGTAGCAGGGACGGCATTAGCCGCCCTTCACGAGGGGGCAGCTCTCGTTAGACTTGCTCAAAGGGGCGGACGAAGACCTGCTAGACTTAGACCAGCCAGACCTGATCTTAAACGGCCTAATAAAACTGATTTAGTTTATCTCGAAGATAGTCCAGACTATTGCGAAAGAAATATCACGTAAGTATTGGTATTGGTATTAGTATACTATAATATTATTCATTATCAAAGAAGCTACCTACATATTACGATTTTATAGAATTTAAAAACCAAAAATATTTTACATTTTTTGATTACATGGTTCTTATATACATATACTTGTTTTTTTTCTCTCTCTTTTTCTCTTTTTCCTTTTTCTTTAAAGTGTAGAAACTTAGGTACCGCTTGGGTAAACAAGACATTTTAATTTCGGCAAATCAATAGAAGCCAAAGAAAATCATGGGGTCAATGTCAGTTAGCTCTGTAGAGGGTTGCACCTAGGAATTAAGGGATGAAGACTTTTTAAAGTCTTATATAAGTAATTTACGATTAGTATTTTAAAAAAAATATATACATATATATTTATAATAGATTCGGTTTAATGCTTCAAAATCTTTTTTTTTTATATAAAATAAGGTAACAAAACAAAAAAATAAAGAAATAAATAAAACAATTAATTACAGGCTTGGTATACCGGGTACTCGAGGAAGACTTTGTAACCGAACATCACCAGGACTTGACGGTTGTCGTCTATTGTGTTGCGGTCGTGGATACCAGACTCGTGTTCGTGATGTTACGGAGAAATGTAATTGCAGATTTGTTTGGTGTTGTCGCGTGAGATGCGACGATTGTCGACATACACGTGAAGAACATGTATGCAACTGAGAAGATTTTTACCATATACCTACTTATCTCAGACGACTCGTATTAATTTTATCCCAAAACTTAACGCATTATTATTATTATTATTATTATTATTATTATTATTATTATTATTATTATTATTATTATTATTATTATTATTACTATTATTAAATCGGCAGTATTATAATTGGACGAATGAATCTGTAAATCAAGTAAATACGAACTAAAGAATTGTTAGAAACAAATGAATTTGTTCATACTTTTGCAGAAAGAAAAAACAAAAAAACAAAAAACAAAAATGATAATCGACTAATAATAGTATCGTCTCGTATTTTGTTAAAAATTGATAAGAACTTGACTGTCGATGATGAATAATAATTTGATCGTAAATTCAATTAATCTTCGTTTTTTTCATGTATGTGTGTTTTTTGATCAGCGTAAGTCGTGAATAATGAAATAACGATGGTTTATACCAACTTGAAACGATACTGCATATAGAATATACCCAATTATATGGGTATTAATTATTATAAATGTAAGAATAATTCTTATATTTAGAATTATATATTATATTTATATATATATATATATATATATAATCTAAATTAAGATTACTCTTTCGAAAAAGTGAAACAATATTTGTTCTTATTAATTATACTGTAAGTGGTGGTGATCACACACCGCTGTATAATTATGATATAAATATGCGTATGCGAGAGATTGAAAAAAAAATATATATATTATTTGTATCGTTATGTTTATGCCGGTTTAACAAATTTTTAAGGCTTAAAGAGGCTACGAAGTACGGTACATACATACATACATCACATTACATTACATTACATTACATTACATTACATTACATACATACATATTTATAAAATATTTATAATTTATTCTATTCCCAAAATCTTATCAGTTTTATAATTTTATGTGTGAATGCAGAGAATGCGCAAGCGGATAAATGCGTTACCTTAGGTATCTTTTCTCTCTCTCTCTCTCTCTCACACTAACTCTATTGTCTCTTGTCTCTTTGGACATTGAGTAAAATTTTCTTAAACTTAAGATATTAAGATGCCAATGCTCTCTAGCGATTAGGATATATATAACTAAGTACGCCTGAAGACAGTACTTAATTGATAATGTAAAAGAAAATGAGAGAAAATTTGAAAAAAAAAAAAAAGGAAAGAAGGAAGTAAGGAAAACTTTTAAAAATAGTTACGACAGATTATCACAGACAGCTAATTCAGTTTTTAATTCAAACGAAGATTATTAATTAATTACTTAATTTCATTAATTCTAATAAAAAATAGTTATGATAATAGAAATAATGATAATTTATTTGAAATCTGAGATAAAACGAAAGAAAAAAACAAATATAGCATTGTAGCTCCTTAATTATTGTAATCGTTAAAATATTCTTAATACACGCTTTCTGTGATAAGTATATGAAGAAGATAAAGATGAAGAAGAATGAGGAACAAGATTTTCTTTTATTATTTAAATAAATAACTTGTGATCATCGATTGTAATTTTTTTTGTTTTTTTTTTCAATTTTTTTTTTTTTATTGTATTTTATATACGCATTACTGTAACTTAACCGGCGTAATTAGCTCTCTGTCTTATTCTGTTGTCAAGAAATTCTGCCAATGAATGTAAATATACTTTTTTTTACTATAGATTATTATTCTGTATATATTATATATTTCAATTTTTTTATTTCAATTTTTTTATTTTTTATTTAATTTAATTTAATTTAATTTTTGTTTATTTTTATTATTATTATCATTATTATTATTAATAATATTCTAACATTTCCAGTGAAACTCATTTAAGCTGTTAAGAATTTCTAACGATCAGTAAATATTAGTATTAAATATATACATACGTAGGTATATAGGTATATGTATAAATTAACGTAATAGTTACCTCTATCCATGTAATGGAAGTCTTCGATAAATCTCGCTCGTAAGATTATTACGGTATATTCAATATTTTCATTGCTTATAATAAATTTCTCAAAAATATCGACGTATTATTGAAAAAAAAGAAGAAGAAAAAAGAAAACAATTTTTCTTGGTCTTATTTGTTAATTCTTTATTTTATTTTTATTTTTTTTTATTTTCCTTACATATTCGCAAGCTATATTGATATACGTACATATATTAATTTATAATATTATAAATACAGGTCGATGAAAGGGTATACATATCGACGTTCTCATTAGCAAATTGTCTAACTCCATTTTTGTAAATTTTTCAGGAAAGCCAAAAAACGTATGAAGAATGATATTTCTCAACATGACGTACAAAAAAATGCCTTTTGAAAAAAAGTGGAGTTAGACACTTTTCTACCGAGAGCATCGATATATAATTCCGTTCCATAATGTTGGGTATATAAAATATAAAGAAAGAAATGAAAACAGAACAAAAAAATAAATAAGATCATACATGTTATATTATACCATATAAAGCCAGTAGATGATTTTTATTATAGGCAATGAATATTCTAACGAATTTAGATTTAAAAAAAGAAAAAAAAAATAGATATAAATAAATAGCATAGACTACCGTATAGGTATACAATATACATATAGGAGGATAAATATAATGTAATAATTATAAAAAAAAAAACAAGAAAAAAAAAGGAAAAAAAAATGAAAGAAAGAAAGAAAGAAAAGTGGGAGGAAAAAGAGTGAAAAAAAAAAAAAATTATAATTAAAAATAAATAACAACAAACAAAACGCAGTATTGACGAAATGTAATTTATTTTCTTCGTAACTAATGATTATTATTATTATTATTACTATTATTATTGCTATTATTATTATTATTATTATTATAGTTTTAGCTCGTTTTAAAGTGATCTATATGTATTTAATCTTAACTTAACTTAACTTAAATTAAATTAAATTAAATTAAAATTAACTTAAAAACTTTTATTATTCATAAAACTATATAGGATATAGTAATCATTAATATTTGTATATGTATATGTATGACTTGTATTTACCTATATACGTGTATTTATAAACAATAATATAATATCGAGAAAAAAATTTCGTGACGATTCAAAAGAAAGAAAAAATGTAAAAAAATAGTTAAAAAAGCTGAAAAATAGAAAAACTTTATTTGAATTGAATAACTAAAACACGAAAAAAAAAATACAAAACAAAAAAGAAAAAACCTAAGAGAAATAGAAATGAACGTTTTTTTTTTTTTTATTTTTTTCTTCTCCTCACGTCTTATATTTGCGTTTAGTTTTACTAGCCTGAATACCAAATTGATAATTATTAGCCGCAAGTATTCTACCCGCAAATATATAAGCTGTTGGTAAAACAGCGCCGAATATAAAACCGCCGAAAAATCCAAAAGCCATTGATATATCAATGTTGAATATATTTTTGTAATTTATTTGACGATTGTTATTCGCAGCTAAATACTTATTCTCGTATTTATTTCGCGCCAAATATCCAAGCCAATAAGCTATTCTATCAGTCGGATGATTTGGTCGATCTCTAATAGCCGATGATATTTTACGCGCATTTTCTCTGTACAATGTACTATCGTGAATTGTTTTAATCAACGATAATATATTAGACGATCTATAATCGTCATTTGCATCAACAGAAAAACCAAGTTCTATTATTCGATTTTTATTTTTTCTCTCCTCATCGTTTCTCGGAAAACATATTACAGGCGTACCGTGAAAACCTGATTCTAATATCTCCCCGTCGTCACAGTGGCTCAGCAATAATCTTACGCGCGGATATCCTGCCGAAAGAAAATAAAAAAAAACATAAAATATTAACATACATACATATATATATATCACATCTCATTATATTTATTCATATTTTATTTACACTATTATATGCAAGGGACGTAAACCCATTTATTATTCCTCCCCCCGCCCCCCTGCCTCGCGGTTTTTTTTTATACCGATTGATTACTTCATCTCGAGTCCAAACGACTCGATTTTACGCTCCGTAAATCTTCACCTTCTGCTACTAACTGCATCGCTTTATTTTCCCTTGAATCTTTTATTCGATAATATACATAGAAGTTGAAAATAAATAATGAACATTTTTCAAATAACTCACGTTTATATAATATCATCTTATACCTATGACTTACCGATCAGATCTTGACGAATAATCTCGTTATTGACGAACAGATTTTCCGGCTTTTCGTCGCTTTTGTAATTCACGTTTTTATTCTTCCAAACTACAGCCTGGCCTTGTCGACCCTGCGGCAAACCTTCCGCGATTTCTTTTACCAAATTTTTGTATTCTTCGTCTAACAATACTGCCACAGTTCCCAAACGATATTCTATCAATTCTTTTTGTAGATCGGATGGAACGGGATGAAAACTTCGGCATTGATGGCAGCCGATCTGTTAGATTTCGATTTTTTTTTTCAGTTATTTTATTTTTTATTTTATTTAAAATAATGTGAGGGAGAATGAATTATTTTTTTTCTTTTTTCACCTCAACTAGCAGCTGAGAGGCTGAAAATACTTCCGATCTTAGAATCGGATCTGAACCCCAGAAGACCAGATTCACATCTGAATATAAATTTTCTAAAGTATCTTTTTCGGATGGTAGATATTTGCCCACTATATCCAAGGCGGGATTAACGTAATTTGCGTTTATATTTTTTAACGTTGATCTAAGCTCGAAAATTGACGATAAACGCGACCAAAAACCGCCACTAAAAATCGGCAGAGCTATTCCCGAGTGGTGAAATGTGTATGCTTCAGCTTCGAGGCCTTGGGTCCAAATTATTGGAATAGATTTGAGTTTTCTTGCCCATGGTAAGACGCAGGCATCGTGTCTGAAATTGAGAAAAGAAAGAAAAGAAAGAAAAAGATCGTTTCAAATATTTCAGGCTTCTGCAGGATGTTGTTTTTTAATATTTATATACCTTAAAGCCGGGGATATGATATAAGTCGGTTGAAATTCTTCAACTGTTTTCGAAATGGTTTTATCGTTGAGTAAAATTTCGCAGGCTTTTAGTGCCAGGGATGATTTAGTATCGGTTTTTATTTCGTCGAATTTTAATTCGATTATTTCAACGTCTATTAATGTGTCGTATAAATTTTTCGACGACGATGAGGGTATTATCAATATAGTGTTTACACCATCGTCCGACAATGTATTTGCAAGTGATGATAATTCGTATTCATTTTCGAAAGCTACTATAACTGCTGATTTCGGCGGTGTTACCAAACTCGAAGCACTTGTTAAAACCGCGAACGAATATAAACACGCTACACATATTATACCAAAGAAATACATCGCGATTTATATTATAACGTTTACTTTTTAAAGAATCACTACGTTATAAGCCTCGAATCATTACAGCAAGTGATCTTTCTCTACACGATACAGTTTACGTTATTTCTTATACTATAGTTTGTTTTGTTACGCATGTGTCATATCTTCCACGTGTACAAGCGCGCGGCGAACGCTCTGCTGCAGACTCTTCTCCCTTTTTTTCTTTTTTTTAATACTATATACATATACTGTATTTAGCCAAAGTTTCGAGACTATTTAAACTATTTAAACGCGCGTCTATATTATCTAATGAAAATAAATCAAGATGCACTATAATCTTTATTTCTGAATGTCTGTTTTTTAATACCCTGTAAATTTACAAATATCAATGCCTACGCTAAACGCAGAACCGCCACGGGGCGTATGCCGGTATTCAGCATCTTTATTTCTTCTAGCTTCATCTCTCTCTCCATGTATACTACAGCATCCCACGCGCGCGGCTGGTATGGACCGTGGAGAGTTAAGGGACTGAACTAATCTCGAGAACTTGATAAGCCTCATATATTATAATATATCTATGTATGTATACATTGACAACGACTGATAGCAGTTTTCATTATCTTCTTTATTTATGTATTTCTTTTTCATCAATCTATCCAAACTATCTTATAAAGAAACAATCATTCGAACGCGTTTATAGTAAAAAGATTCATCGAAGCGTGAATGAGTGTTCCGCGATTAAGGTCCGTAAAATCGTTCTAAGTTTATTGAACATTTCATCAATATTATAGAATATAATCTAATCCGTTGCCAAACTACCGCAAATTCTCTAAATCGATAGATTACGGTATGTCTTATCAAATAACAGATTCAAACGCTACAAGGTTCGCGCGGTTCGATTCCGCCGTTCCGTCAATCAACGAGGCACGAGCTGCGATTAGTGATTCAATACGATCGCAGTTCGCACTCACCGCCGCGAGTCGTGTTAATCATACTGCGTAATTTAATTTCTCAATATCTTCGTGTCGTTAAATGGTAGTTTAATAAATCGTTAAAAAGCAGAAAACAATCCCTAACAATAGGCGTGACATCCAAATGCTATCTCTAAAGTGCGCTCCATGAACCAAGTGATTTATATTTCGATTAGTGTGTGTGTGTGTTTTTTTTTTGAGGTTAAGTGTTGAAAAACTACGTGCGAATTAATACACGCTACTAATAAACAAACATGAGTTATAATTTCGGCCCTCCGACCACACAACTCGGGTTCACTCCAAGCACAGCTACGCAGCCGACCGGAGGTGGTAAGTCAAAATGAAAATTCCATCCATACAATTAACAACGATCGTAAAATTTGTAATGTGCATTTTGTAATTTATTCAGCTTCTATTCCTGCACTAATTTCTCATAACGCTCAGGTACACCGGGATTTAATTTTGGAACACCTACAGCCGGCGCGGGGGACGCTAACAAACCTGCGGCGCCCCCTGGCCTTGGGCAAACGCCCGCTGATGCACAGGCTAAATCTTATGGCCAACCGTTCGCGAACAGTTTTACAACCCCAAGGTTCGGCAACGCTCCTGCCGGGACTCCGACGTTTGGCACAACTCCTACTGGAATAGGTGGATTCGGAACACCAGCCTCTGGCACAACTGGCTTCGCTAATCCACAGCCTAAGAGTACCGCGGGCAATACTCCGGCCTCAACTACCTCCGTTGTACCCGTCGGTCTCACTTATGGAACTCCGATCGGTACCTCAATGGCCCATGCTACGCAGCCGGTTCAATTGAACTACCAAACACCGACTGCTCAACCTGCTGGGTTGGGACTTGGATCCCTTTCGACTCCTTCAAGTGGTCTGGGCTTCAATTTCAGCGGGAATCAAGCCACGACCACCACTTCTGCTCTGAATTTTAATTCGGGAGGAACCCCGGCAACTTCTGTACCTCAGGCAACGGGCGGGATCAAGTTTGGAGCCCCGAAAACAAACGTTTCTGGTGTTTTGTCGGGACCTACTTCTACGGCTAGCGGCGGACTAGGTAGCCTAAGCTTCGCAGGGACTGGAATTGGCGGGACTCAACCTCCAGCCAGTTCTACAGGGTTGAACGTAGCTGGAACTGCTCTCCAAATTGCTCTAAACCCTGGATCTACCCTCGTCGGATCTACTACAACCACTAGCGCAGCTGGTGGCTTTAGTCTCTCTGGAGGACAAACCCAAACAACTGGGACTGGGTTTAATCCCAGTGGGACTGCGAGCGCTACTCCTGCTCCGGCTACAGCTTCGCCATTCAATCTTGGAACTCCAGCCTCAGGGACTAGCTTTAATATTGCCAGTGCTGCCCCCACAACTGCTGTCACTGCTTTCAATTCGGGAGGAACAACAACTGCTGCTAGTACCCCGGGATTTAGTTTCGGCAAAAGTGCAGCTACTCCTGCACCTACTGCGCCACAGACTAGCGCACCTCAAATGAGCTTGGGAACTGCGACTAAGTAAGGGATTGAGTTTGAAGATCATTTTTTTTATACTCTTGGCTTTCTTCAAGTCAACGGTTTTAGTTTTCTATCATTTTTGAGGTCTATGTTGAACTTATTTGATTTTTGTCATAGCGTCACGTCCTCAACTGCTGCTGCGAGCCAACCGGGTGGATTAAACTTCTGCCAGTTGGAGGAATCTATTAATAAATGGACTCTGGAGTTAGAGGAACAGGAAAAGGCATTTGTGAATCAGGCAACACAAGTAAATGCCTGGGACAGGCTCCTGATAGCAAATGGAGAAAAGATTGTTGATCTTAATCAAGAAGTTGAGAGAGTAAAGCTGGAGCAACAACAATTGGACCATGAACTGGATTACGTGGTGAGGAGAAAGCTCAATTTTCAATTTTTATCAATTCACAATACAACGTGTCATCGACTAAGGTGATTAAATCGTTTCCTAATTTATTTTCCAGGTCGGTCAGCAGAGGGAATTACAGGACTGTTTAGAGCCTTTGGAAAAGGAGTTGGCATCTGTTTCATCTTCAGATCGAGAGCGAGAGTATACCTATCGTTTGTCAGAGAATTTGGATACGCAATTAAAACAAATGTCCGAAGATCTGAAGGAGATTATCGAACATTTGAACGAAGCAAATCGATCTCAAGACTCCAGCGACCCGATAGTTCAAATTGGTAAAATCCTTAATGCACATATGAACAGCCTACAATGGTTGGATCAACGTACAGGAGTTTTGCAAACTAAGATACAACAGATTGATCAATTGCATCAAAACTTTAAACAGGAACATGAACGCAGCTTCAATTTAGCTTATAATTAAACCTTTGTTGATTAACAGAGATTTAGAGTACTTACCCGATCATTGGAGGAGACCAAAAAATATTTTGGGAAATAAGTTGTTCTTTTTATACTTATGTGTAATCATGTCTAATAATAACGATATTATAGTTAACAACGTTTCTTTATTATCGATGATAGAGAGCTGAGCTGAGACTACAATCGAAGTGTAATATTAATATTATTCATGTAATTATTACTATATTATGTGATAAAAAGTTTTTATTTGTCAAAAGTCGAGGGAAATTTAAATTTTCTATAATTTTCTTTTCATTTTTTGTACTGAGCAAGCTCCGAAAACTATTCTGCAATAGTTTAAACTACAGATTATGATTCTTTCAATCTACAGATACTCAAAATTACTCATTTTCAAATAGTTTCGTGTTATAAATGCGTTTTATTCAAGATCACATTTCAATTATAAGAAATGAGAGATGCTTGTCTTAGATATAAGTACATAACAAAAGATACAATAAATTATTAAAATCTATTTTCTTATCACTAGGTGGAAGCTACAGCTGGTACAAAATAGTGTATTTCTAAATGTCCCTCGATTTTCATATACATGTTTATCATTCTGTCGGCGACAACGTTACAGGTGATACTTTCAGCCCTGATTATTTCCCAAGTTAAAAACATTGAAAATTTTTTAATATCAACAGTAGCTGTAATCTCATTATCCTCTTCCTGGCTTTGGTCGTCAACATTTTCAACCCTCAGATCTTGAAAGTGGGTAGCAACAGTAGCAAAACTTGTTTCTACTTTCAACACAAGTTTACCCGACTTTTTAGCAGTTAGTATCAAAAGCGGACTCATTTTTCCCATCTGGTCAACGACGTTACGCAGATGCTTTAGCTCTGGCACCTCTATAGAAATCTGAAAAGTTTTTTGTTCTTCACATTATTCTCATATTATTTTCTTCTAAATTTCAATAAATAATGAAAAAAAAAATTAACATCAATTACAGAAAAATTAGCGTCAATTTTCTTTTTTTTTTTGGGACCTACGTCAAAGGCTGGTATCACAGGCGCTTGATATTCGCCCCATTCTTTTCTAGGTATTACTTTAACAGGTATGTCGTGTATGCATTGTCTTGACTCGTTGCTTATAGAGGGTAATTCTATTTCTATTGTTATACAAGGCTGCGTCTTGTTGGTAAGTTTTATTTTAACACTTTTAGCGGTCATTTTTAACGAGCTTAAACTCTTTGCCAACATTGCGGGTGAAAATTCTAAATATATTTCATTTTGGTCATCTGATACTCCCAGCATCATATACTCGATGAAAAATTTCTTTTGGGATAACACCGCCCATGCTATAGGCGAACAGTCGTCACCTACGTGGAAACAGACCTGATCTGTTGTCAGTTTCATTACGCACGTTTTGGCCAGACGGGATATCGTGTTCGCTACATCTGTTTCAAATAAAATTTTAATCATTTAAATATTAAGAAATAATTCGGAGCTAAGAGCTTTTAGGTTATGTACACGAATTTACTTCATCTTTATATTACGTACTCGTAAAATCACGCATTGCTCCAGAATCGACCATCCTGCATCTGAATTTCATTTTTATTTACAATAGAAAAATATGTTTCAAATAATAGAACGATAATTATTATTTTATCAAACGACAGCTGATTGATAGAAGTCGAATACAAACATCGTGTCTTATTGGCGCGAAATTCTGAATATTTTGAACACTCGGAGTGGTTCAATTCCGCCGTTCCTAATCCCTACCTCTTTGCTCAAGATACACACATCTTTGTTATGTTTAATATTTTTTATACATATATAATCAATTCAGACATGATATACGTATGTATTAATGCATTTATTCAACGTATGTGATGGGATTACATTATTATATCATCGCTTATCTAAATAAGAATAAAATAACGATTATTCATGTGAAAACAAGTGACTGCGCCGAGTCAATCCAGTGAGATAGTTCCTCCTGATATTTGTAGATGTCGCTAGTGTGCGTGAAGTGGTCCATGGTATGTTATACTTTGCGAAAAGTTACCCCATACAGTGGTCGGATCACTAGCCGGGTCCTTTGTGTAAACAAATAAAATCTACTCAGTTATAATTAGTGGATTAAATACAGTGTTAGGTGGTAAAAATCGGGTTATTGTTTGCCGACAAGTATTCAAGTGTATTTAAATGTCTTTAAATCTATCATTCTCTTTCGTATTTGACATTTTCTTATTTCTATAAAATATATCTCCGAAGGGGTGAGATGGGACGGCCATTTTGCAGATATTATCTCACTCCAAAAATTAATCAATAATATTTTAATACATATTCTAAACAAGATACGCTCGGATTACTAATCGACAATGTTCATCTAAGTGAAATGCAGTTTTATCGAGCTAGGTGAGTAGTCGATATTTAATTACCCTTTACTACATCTCATCTGTTTACTAAACAACAGACTTTGACACTCTCTCGCATATGTATGAACGCGGGAACGATCATTGTTGACAGTTCGTAATATACGACACTTGTTTTCGAACTATTCTACGATAAATATTTTCTTCTTTTGTTTCTCTCTCTCTCTCTCTCTCTCTTTCTCTCTCTATGTGTATATCTTCATCTCTTTATTAATCGCAGTCTAAGTCTCAGTCTCTTGTTTCCAATATATTTAATAAAACATCTTTGCTTATTACACTTTAATTACAATGTAGCATATATAGTACGTTCTATTCTACGTATTATAATGATATCAGCAAATACAGCTTTCCGGAGTTTTATCAAACTCCGAATATTTTACGACACTAGGGGTAGCGTCTTTGTTCTTTATATTATCCCATAGTACTTTTCGTTACTACGAGTGCGAAAATGTTGATTCTCGGACAAGGGTGAAATTTTTTTGCCCGAGCGACTTTGTTTTTCAACACATCGCGCGTTAGGTTGAATTTTACGCACAAAATCGAACTCTACGCACTGCAGCTTGTTGAAAAATAAATTATACATCTAATTACATTCGAATTTACTCCGTTTGAACTTTACTCATTTCGGAGGGTCTACTCCATTCCATCTCTAAAACATCCGGACGATATTGACTGATCGATAATTTAAGAATCTATCCTAATTAAATAATCGGGTGTTTTTGAATCGAATAAAATTACAAATTTGAATTCTTTATTATTACAGTAGCTTATCTACATGATGAAAATAAGAAATGAATTTTACGCAATTAAGAACTAAGAAGTACATATGTATTTTTTTTTTCTATTTCTGTCTTTTTTTTTTTTTTATCGTTCACCTATCCTCGACAGGTGCCCAGGACACGTGGCATACGTTAGTCACACCCGGCCTTCCTGTTAAATGGTTTTTTTTTTAACTTTTCTTTCTTTCTTCCTTCAATGTTCTATATATCGCGTAGTGGGTATGTACCTACCCCACAGCAGCGTTCAATCTTCGCTCTCGGTAAATCGACTCTATATATATACGAATTCTCCCGGTTTCCCGCGCATTTTAAGAAGCGTTCAAGAAAGAGATAGAGAGAGAGAGAAAGAGAGAGAGAGAGACATGGAGAGTAATAAAACATACTATTATTAATCAACGCGTTTTATTGTATGTACCTATATTTGTATATTATGAAAACGAGAAAAAAAAACCACCGCGTTTATAGTATATATATTATATATACCTATGTACATAATACAGTATATACGTCCACGCTGGAGGTAGTTATTAAATATCCAACAGGAAGCGAGTAAAAGGGTCAGCTTTCTCCCGAAAATAAGAAGAAAAAGAAACAAACAAACAAAAAAACGAAAAATGAATGAATGAAAAAACTAAAAAACAAAAAACTAAAATACACAAAGTCCCGCCGCGCTTGACACTTGTTTATCTAAAATGCGTGAGTGTGACACGTTGCATTACGGGGGCGCCTACATATATATAGATATATTATAATCGAAATATTATAGAAATAAAAAAAGTTTCTTTAAACTTTCCGTTTTTCTTCAACTAAGGATTTACTATATTCTACCCTTTGGAAATTTGACAATATGTATACACATTAGGTATCTTCATGTTTTATTATAGTCTCTCTTTCTCTCTCTCTCTCTGTCTCTCTCTCGCTCTGTTTTTCTCTCTCGGGGGGGCGGCGTGAAGTGAAACTACCGTTTCTACTTATCAATAAATAAATTGGCCCCGGTAGATACCAAGAGACCCGACCATTCCTCGTATGACGTAATCGCGTCCCGCATAGCAACTAACTTTAAGGACAGTTGGAAGGATAGGCGGCAAACGGACGGACGGACGAACAAATGAACGAACGAACGAACGAACGAACGAACGAACCCACGGACGGACGAGTAGAGTCGAGGGTTCAAATGGGGCAGCTGCCTTCTGTCTCCCATCGTACATATATGTATATACATATATATATATATACACACATGTATTATATTTATACGCGTATACATCGTAAATATATGAGTGATGCATATATGTACAAGGGACGCGCACAATACATACATATATAATATTTAATACGTTTAGAAACCGCGCTATATGGCAAGCATGATGTTTAAATGGAGTCACTTAATAGCAAAGTGACAAACACTATATTATACACGTACCTATACTACACAGAACTTGTTTGCGAGATACGAGATCGGTACTCTTAGCGTCATTTTATTATTCTATATTTATTATCATTTGTTAGAGACCATGAATTCGAGCAAATACTTCTCTTATAGAGACCTCGTGTTATAAAATATGTATAACCATAGAGTCGTGATTCACTATACGTATATACATACACGTAGGTATAGGTACAAGGTTTGAAAAGCGCGTGCATGTAATATATATCCATCTAACAAACTCTTTACTTTGCTATACATGTTTTTTTTTTTCCTTTGTCATTTCTTTTCCCATTATATCTATATGCATATGTATATGTAGGAAAAAAAAAAGTCTTCCTTCTCGCAGGAAACTGCGGAAGTTTTTTTTTGTTTTTTTTTTTTTCTTTCTTTTCTCCGGCCTTACATTTTTCTCGCATTTTATTTTCGCACGAAAGGAACTATACATACGACAACGAATCGCCGCGAAGTTGTGTATCAAGATAAGATGAAATTCAATTCGGAGAAAGCCCCCGGATTATTTTTTTGTGCAAATAATACATATTCGATATTACTATATATTTGCGCGCGGGAAGATCTGCGAGCGAGGAACTGTTTTTTTTTTTCATTTTTTTTTTTTTCATTTTTTTTTTATTTGTCTCTCTTCTGTTGCTTCAAACCAATTATAAAATCATATATTAATACCTTCAAGAACGTGCCCTATATTATTCTCTATTACCTACCGCGAGCTTTAGCGAATTACGTGATTAGATACCTACGTTATCGAAATTTTTCACGTTAAGATTATGCTGCAGCATCAGTTAGACTAGCTATGCGGAGTCGTATAGTAAGCAGATTACCTTTTAGATTTTTTTTATTTATTCCAACTCGGAAATGATCCGTGACGTAATTATAATATTATCTTCTCGTCTATTCAATTTCTGATTTAGAATTTAGATTTATAACAAAAGAAACTGAAGAGATAAAATTACAAAAAAATTACGAAAATTACGAAAATTGAAGGAGGTAAAAATGCCT
This sequence comes from Tenthredo livida, assembly GCA_963992785.1. NCBI lineage: Eukaryota > Metazoa > Arthropoda > Insecta > Hymenoptera > Tenthredinidae > Tenthredo > Tenthredo livida. Next base: position 13,523,134 of record OZ023073.1, read on the forward strand.
TGAGGAAAAAAAAAAAAAGAAAAAAACTGAACTAAAACCCGAGATCTGAAATACCTCTCGGCGCACATACGTCTACGTATATGTGAAACCTACGTGTAAAGAGAGGAAGATAAGGTACGGGGATGCTGCAGGTCGCTTCGAGGTCCGGACAGGTTCCTGTCTCGAGTAGAAGGAGGGCCACATTCCTGGTTCTCAACTCGCGGGCGATGATCCTTTTCTCGAAAAGATCTCGCGCCTTGGACCTAGTTAGATTTTATTCACAAATTATAAACCGGCTGAGAACGCGCCGAGCTGAATTACATAAGAAAGCGTTATACCCCATCATTTTCTCGCATATACATACATTCACATTTACCTACACGCCGTATCTAACTCACACGCCGTTTCCTCTAGATAGTACTACATAATATCATACACGTATGTGTGTATAAGGGGAGACCGGTGAAAGTGGGCACCTCGGCTGAAAATTGATAACATTTTTTCCTCTCTCTTTTTCTCTTCAAAAATATTTTTTTTTCTCCCATTTTTTGCTTCGAGAAAAAAAAAAGTAAATTAAAAAAAAAAAACGAATTTCATCAATTTTTAGCTGAGTTGACTACTTTGCCTCGAGGTTGTGTACTAAAATCGCGTTATATATATATATATATATATATATATATATATATTATATTATATATATATATAATCTAACGGTTTTAAACAGCCTTTCGAACCCCACCGCTGATTCTGCAGCGCAGCATTGCATTCTCTGTGTCCTTGCGAATGACCGACAAGGACACGAGGAAGGAGTAGGTATAGTTTCTCGTTTTTCTCCATTTACGTATCTTTTTCTTTAAACTCTTCTCTTTTGCGTTCTTTTGAATTAAGGATAGGTATTATAGCTCGCGCGCATTACGACGAACCGTTCCTTTCATATTCGTTCTCGCTGTTTTAATTCATCATTATTATTTGTCGAACTTAAAAACTGAGACATTAATCCAAAAAGAGAAGCAAAAAAAAAGAAAAGAAAAAAGAAAAGAAAAGGAAAAAAAAAATATATCAAAACTGCCGCGGTCCACGGTCCACGGTCTGCGAAACCCAATCCGAGCGATTTTTTGGAGACGAATTTTACACCGTGCTGCAACGCCGGTGCAGCAGGTATATCATCGTATATATACGCAGCTTGTCGAAAATGCAGGTCTCTCTAAAGCACATTTTTTCACGTTTACCACATGTTAGGTACTCTTACTATAGGTATGTATACCTATATACGTATGGAGTATACGGGTTTCTTACCATCTTTTACGACGGGTTATTTCCTCACCCTCAGCTCGCTTTTCCCAATATACATAATATTCATAGGGTGAAAATGTGAAATATGGGTTTTGTATTCGCAATCATTTTTTTTATCCTTCTTCGAAGTCTTAGAATCAGGGAATATTCAGTGAAATTGAACTACGTACTGATTAATATTTATTATTATATAATACCTATGCCTGTATACATGTACATATAGAGTAAAAGTAAAATTTGACCGAAATATACCCGCGTAAATAAGTTACGACTCTTTTTTTTTTTTTTAGCTATAAACCCACGCCTTCGCACAGTTACTGTTGTATATATTATGCGTCGCTATATACTGTACACTGTATATTATATACAGACTATTTCTTCGTCGGAACAAAGGAGGATATGTAGTTAGTTCGCGGGTGAACCACAGGTCGAGATTCAATATTTATTAATATTAATATTTATGTTAAATTACGTCACGGGGTAGGTGATGCCGCGAAATACAATTATTATTGTTATTATTATTATCCAAGATTTGAATGAGAGAGAGAAAAAGAAGAATCTTGGGTTTTTCGATTCGTGGAACAATTCAAATTCTTTCATGTACTTAGGTGGGTATATTTTATTTCACTTCTATCACACGTCACGCGTTTCAAACTTACTTTGCTTGCCGCTGCAGTACCTATAGTACGCGCGTATATAAAAAAAAAAAAAAAGAAAAAGAAAAAAGAAAAGGAAAGAGATGAAGAGAAGAAGAAGAAAAAAATATATATATGTAAAAAAGAAACTACATACGTACTTGTTAGAAATATTATTCTTTTAGGACCACGTATTTACATTCACGAGACGTGCTCTCGCTCTCTAACTTATAGCTATAATATAATATAATGTAATATACTGTACCTACCTACTCTTTTACTTGCGTTATTTTTTGGTGTTTTTTTCTTCTTTTTCTTTTTTTTTTTTTTTTTTTTCTGTTTTCTCGTTTTTAACCCACGGCGTTAGATTTATTTTACGTTATGTATGTATCTGGATATATTCTAAGTCTGGTAGAAAACTTTGAACTTTTCTAGTCTTCCTATTCTTCTATTTGTTTGACTTCTTTTTCTTTTTCTACTACTATGCGGTACGACGAGAAAAGATTATATGGTAATATGATAAAGAAATTAAGGGTAGCTTACGATTCGCGGATCTAACTAACGTATTATCACGAACAATATGAAGATAATGTTCTTATCACAATTGCTACATATATATACTATGTGATTATATAAATTAGGTAATTTCTATATTTCTAAAATCGTTCGAAAAATATAACTCGCGATATATAACCCATAGGCCGCCTCGGGAGTAGGTACATATAGTACTATAAATGACTGAAAATATTCTTGGCGGGTGGTGCAATGTGACTAAAGAGCTGCAACTCGGCAGCAGCGACATAATATAATTTTAGAAAAACCGTCTCACGCGGAGATAAATAAGCATGAGCTATAACTGGAAAATAAAAAAAATAAAAAATTCTTTGCATACATATTTCAATCGTATAATTGTATGAAATTATTATTATTACTATTATTGATATCATTATTTTTTTATTAAAAAGAAAGAGTCAATCGATCATTCTTAGTACTACACTTAGATCGCGCCGCTATAAGATTTCTATACGCGTAAGTCGCACAACTCTTTGATTAGATATACCTAGAAATAAAGATATGGGTGAAGAAATGAGAGAAAGAGAAAGAAAATCGCGGAACACACGTTTCCCTAAATCAAGATATAAATGTGTGTGTGTGTGTGTGTGTGTAACAAGATACGAAATACTATACAATTTGCTCGGTAAAATGCGTTCAGATGTTTTCGCGGCTTTCTCTGATCCAACGCTTACGCGGAGCTACAGATCGCGGAGAGATGAGATCTCGAATTGCGACGAAATACTCGCGATGGGGACCGGTTCGTACGTACGTGCAACAATGCCTTCTGTGTTATATAGGTATGGGGTATAGTTAGGTATATATCATTAAAGGGCCATTTTTCTCTGATTCTTGGTATACATACGTACGTATATATGTATATACATAAATACATTACATACATCGCGTTCAAGGAATAATAAAGAACTAATACCGCAAACCTCCGGCGTGCGACTTCCTTTCATATCGCAATGCAATAAGATAATACACCGCCCATTTATTCTTCTTCTTCTTCTTCTTCATTTTGTTTTATTTTTTAAATTGTTTTTTCTTATTCTCAAAAGTTTAATACTCAGGTAGCCCACCCCCCCTCCCCCCAATCGGTGCATCCAACGCGTATAGTGGATAGAAGTATCTTGCACATACCTATATACGTGCGTTAATACAGAAGGGGGAAATAAAAATCGGGTGGGAGAATAGGTATAAAACAGCTAAGAGGAATGAGGAAGGAGGGAATTTGGAGAGGGAATTCCCGCCGGCGCGACCACCTCGGAGCTAAAATTTCGCTCGCAGATTTGGTTACTTTTCGTATTTTACTCGATACCTACTGCATCCTCGTGCAGTAACAGCATTGCGCACCATGGAAGGGAAACGCGATCCTTATTCATCGGATCGCGTGTTATAGCTGTGTACCTACCTACCTACATGGTAGTACTATATGCGGATGCGTCGAAAATTAAATTTATGCGGGACAATGCGAAAGAATATTTCGATCTTTGATTTATCAGATATCCCCACGAATTGAAAAATTACAGATTTAAGAAAATTAATTACTCCAGGAAAAAGTCGACAATTCTCACACGCGGTATGATTAGCGATCTAGTATTTCGTTCGATCTGCGTAACAAAGTGAATGAAAATGAGGCACGAAACGTATAGGAAAAAAAAAAAAAAAACACACACACACGGATATGAAGAAATAAAGTTGAAAATAATTTTTATCGATCATTTCCTGTACAGGTATTATATATAGGAAATAAGAATCGTGTCTTTATGATGGGTCCCCGTGTGACTGTGAAACTGGCATACAGATGTCTTCGGGTTGGTAGTGAAGAGCGAGGGAGGGGGAGTGTTTTTTGTCCATCTATTTTTATTCTTCTCTCTTTTCTATGCTGTAACATCCCTCCATAACTTCGTGTATTTTCGTCCTTATGGTTCGGAGATATTCGTGACGGTGCCCCATGCGGCTATGCATGTGTTACGTTATATCCCATACACAATATCCCCCTACCTCTATCCCCGACCTCGCCCCACCCCTCATCCCTCTCCGTTTTCTCTCTGCGAGGACCCGAGGACCCGAGGACCCGAGGTTATAGAGGCCTCAGCCGACCGCAGGAAAGGAGTCCGCAGCGTCGGGCTGTACCCTTAGTTGTAACTTAGTAATCGACGGGAGTGTGTCTTTCTATATGGGCTGTTTAATGATATAATATTATTAAATGGAAACTAGATACGAGAAATATTTTTCTCACGTGGTTATAGGATATAAGACTCTGTTTATTATTGTTAGTTCGATTTTTTTTTAATTTTCTTTATACACACACATATATATATCTAATTATATACATACATACATGTATATGTAATAAATTTATTCGAGTGTACCCATACGTTTTTTTTTTTCATTTTTAATTTTTATATCGTTTAATAAGGAACGAAAAAAATTAATACAATTATCTCAATCGTGAAAGCGAAAGTTTCGGTAACGTACGGTTTTCGGAGTATTTAATACACACTGAGATTTTTTGAAACGTAAACAAAATATGTAGTCGGCTATCGTAGTGCGTCTTAAGATCGTGGCGTGTGGAAATCAATTAAAATCAGCTGCTCGAAGACATACATATACCTCTAGGTATAATAATAATAATAATAATAATAATAATAATAATAAGAATTGTAATTCGAATTCTTTAAATATGACACTGTTTAATATTGAAGAAAAGAAATGGAAGAGGAAGAAGAATGGCCAGTAAATTGAGAGAATCTTTGAGAGAGAATCACAGTTGCTTTATATTATTTATTTATCATTTTTTTTTCTGTTGTTTGTTCGTTCGTTCGTTCGTTCGTGGGTGCGTTTCTAAATCGACGTTGTTGAATTATAAATAATAATAATATTAATAAAAATTTAAATAATTAATAAATAAATAAATAAATAAATATATAAATTATATTATTTATCCATATATATCTACGTTGATAAAGAAACAGATCGCGAATTTAAAAGAATAATAATAATAATAATAATAGAGTGCAGAAATGCGATGGATATGGGATAATAATGTGTAGATCAAACAGCGTGAGAAATTAAAATCCTGTGAAAAGAAAAATCGGATATTATTTGGATATAAAAACAGAACAGAAAAGAAAGTTTTTCATTCATTCGTTTTTTTTTTTTTTTTTTTTTTTTTTTTTAAATAATATATACATACGAAAGAAAATGGATTTACTACCGACTGGAATGCATGTTACCAAGAACGTGGATTTGGCTTCGTATCACTCGACCTTTTACTCGCCACCCCCAACTGAGGCGTAAGTCTAAATTCACTTTCTTAATACTGTTTTTTTAGATGTATGAACAGACACTAGCTCGTTTCTTTTCTGGTGCGTCTATACGAGATATAGCTGATTGACGAATCCTTATTTAAAATGATATTAGATATAGTTTTTCAAAAATTTCTCTATGTATCATTCTTCAAATCTTACGAAACCTTTGTTAATTTTAGAAGAAGAAAAAAAGTGTTTTACATTCCAAACGAACGAACGAACGGTTCGAACTTCTGCAGTCTCTTTGTTCACGTGATATCAGGCTACGCCGGAAGTCGAGATATTTATTAATATCAAAGTAGGTAGTACATAGTTTTATCGGCGGTGGGTTTTTCGAGATTGTAATTCATTTAAGAAAGAAGGTAGAAATAATTCGTCTGAAGTAGTGAGCGAGGCTCGCGTATTAACGAATACCCATTTCTTTCCTATACGCTGCTGTTAATATTTTCCTTAAGATTTCGACTATTAACGACCGAGTAGATTAGGTAGAAAATATTTCGGAACGGTTTAAAGCCGCCTGTATTACTATTATTATTTATTATTTATTATTTTCCCTCCGAACTATTCGGCGAGACACTCTTCTTCGCCTCATAGGAGACCCTTCTAGCTTCTCGGTTCTTCTGTTCTTCTATTCTTCTAACAGCGCCTGGTCTTTCTTTCCTATGCATAGTAAATATCTTCGCGTTGGTCGTACCGCTCGGAACCAAACGGTATCAACTCAACTATCTAGACGATTGGTCTCTCGCCCTTTTACGTTATATAGTATATATATATATATATATATGTATGTATATATAGCTTCGGAACTTAAAGACCGGACCGGGATTTTAAACCCTACTCCAAAAACACCTTGGGGGGATTCTATCCGCTATGTGAAAATGACGTCAGATATTATACCTATATATGCGAAGTAGCTATACATAGTACGAAAGATTCGTCAAATAATTTTCTACGCTATTATGAATAAATAAATAAATAATTAAATAAATAAATGGGTGTTTAATTACGGAAGTAATGAAGCTCGTAATTAAATCATTAGATTCTTAAAAACAGGTATATAGAGAGAGAGAGAGAGAGAGAGAGAGAGAGAGAGAGAGAGAGAGATGGATATAGATTCTGCCCTGAGGCGAGGGAAAATATATTGCCTTATAGGATTTGAACGGCCTTGCGCGTGGCGTGAGAAGTTTTGTTGTAAGCGAAACGCGATGATTAATTTAAAACCATAATATCGTAATGTCCCGACATGCAAATTGGGCGTTGAAGAAGAAGAAGAAAAAGAAAAAAAGAAAAAAAAAAAAAAAATTGGCGTTTTAGTTTTTTTTTTTTTTTATCTATTCGTACATATCGAAGTGTACGTCAGTTAGTAATTTATCCAAGCGTATTGTATTATACTTTATAGGCTAGTATCATTCTATTCCCGTTGTCAAGCGGACAAATGGTAACTTCTCTACTGATATAAGATAATATGTATAACGCTCTTATGAGACTGCACACCAAAGAAGTCGTAAAGAGTCTTCGCGCTCCACGTGACTCTGGGCGGGCTTTTGGTCGTTAGACTCAAGTCAAGTCTCGACTCTATACGTTATTTCGCTCTCGCTAGCACAGCTTGCTTGCTTGCCACTTAACTCACCTACCTACCTACCTCTACCTCTACCTACCTCTACCTACCTACCAACAAGCCAACCTATCTACCTACTCTCCTGCGGTCAACATCACAGATTTGAAAAAAAGTACGTTACAGGATACAACTCACATTCCCCGATTGTCTCGCGCTCACGATTATCATAATTATATTTCGCTAGAATTCTACGCAAATAGATTTTACGCTTTAAGGATTTACCATTCTCTCTCTCTCTCTCTCTCTCTCTCTCTTAACGCGACGAGCATAAACACACACGTATACATCTTCGCGCTGCTAATTTCCCTCTCTATTTCTCTTTTACTCTTTTATACTCTTGCGGAAACTCGCCGTTTCTAACGAGGTTTTTAACCAAAGTTTTCGACCTCGAAACCGCGATAACCTGCAGCACGTGCCCCTCATCTCTGATTATTCTTATTTCTCGGTTTTTTTTTCTCTAGTTTTTTTAGTTTTTAATTTCCTTGACCTGAGTTTATTACACATATAATAATCTCCATGTATTTATTGTTATATATATAAAATTGCGAACGAAATGAAATGAAACGAAAACGTTTTTGGATAACTAAGTATACGAGTGATAGCGCAGCTGCAGACTCGTATATACATATATATAATATGAAATAAGTAACATTTAGACACAATAGCCGATCGTAAGTCCACGTCACATCGTTCCCAATGTACGAAATATAAGAAGCGAAGAGAAGAGAAGAGGAGAGGAGAGGAGAGACCGAGGGCTGGATACGGACGGGCGTCTCCCCCTGAAAGAAAGAAAGAAAAAGAGAAAAAATCTTTCAATTGTGATATTAGCAAGGGGTTGGTTTTAAGACGGTCTAGTCCTGGGACCCTCGCCTCGGCTAGTATAGCTTCCTTGCTTTGCTTTTTCGACTCCCCTCACGTTACGCGTTATATTATGGTAGTAGTGTAAAAGGTATACCTAGGTAGTACTAACTCTTAGGGGGTTTTTAATACTGCGAGAGAAGAATTTACTTACGTTAGAATCTATACGACGACGACGACGACTACGACGACGACGACGACGAAACCAAGCCACGCGAGAAACCCAGGGGACTGATTGCCCACATCTGCTCTTTTATATTACATACGCATACACGTATTTATACTTACTTATTTTACGCGTCACTAATATACATACACATACACATACATATATACACTATGTCTTTTGAGATTAGTTTTTCGAATTTGTTGCGTAAGATATATATATATAACGATAGACTTGTTAATTATTATTATTTTTTTCGCATTGAATTACCAAAAGATTTGGAAAATTTCTTTATTTTATATATCATATATCATATACATATATATTTTATTTTATAACGCTTAGGGATGTGTGTATATAGATTCTTATCTGTAGAGATATTATTCAAACAGCATCTGTTATACATACATAGCGACGGATGTATTGATCATACTTACAAATCGTATAGGACAATGTTCGCTTTGACTCTGAATACTTACTCATCGTTTATGATGATATCGAACCCGCCTTTGCCATGCGTATCTCTCAGGGTCAGAACTCGACATCTGCTACCTATGTCCTCATTTAAACAGGCACGCACACGCGTGATATGTACCTATACAGTAATACCTGTGTATGTATTTTGTACGTATAAAAATTGAGATAAAAATCTTTGAAAATTGATATTCTATAGATATAATTGAGAATAGAAAAAAGGAGAAATGAAAATCAAAAAAATGATGAGAGATCTCATTTCTATACGTTCGTACTAAATTTTGATTAAATAATTATAATCGAAGAATCTTCATATATACCGCGTTTGCGATATTACATACTCGATTATTATTACGATGTATAGGTACATGGATGTGTGTACCTATATATATATATATACGTAATTCTACACCGTGTGAAAACTGACCTTATGGGATTTCTCGGTATTTATATAGTCCGATATAACATCGCGGTCATATATATGCGGTATACTAACTAACATATATACACATATGTATTTGTATATGTACACGACATAAGAGGGCGGGTTGCAAATTACGTCCTAATTTCATTCTACTTTTTTTTTTCGATTTATTTCTTTCGTTTTCTATTATTAATTCATTTCTCATTCTCATCGCTCTCGCCACCGCCTTCCCTTATTCCCACGGATAAGAGGGTGGTAAGGGTGGTAAGGGGAACTAAAAATTAAAGATTCTTACACACACACACACATATATACATTATATACATATGCATATACATAGGTAAACTATCACACTTGTCATGGGAACGCGTTCCGTACTTCTTCACATTTGCGACGACATACGTGTTGCGTCATCACCCTGCTTCAACCTCACCTCACCTCACCTTATACCTACTTCGTTATATATACCTACTTGCTACAACCTAAGCGAACTCTATAGGGCAGGAAGGGGATTTCCCGCCTTTTTAAGGGTCTAGAGAGCCGCGAGGGACAAGGGTGCTTCTCTGTCCGCGTACATCATGTGCGCTTATACAACGCACACACACACACACACGCGCACATACATACACTTTATGTCTGCTGCTGCTGCTGCTGCTGCTGCTGCTGCTGTTGCACATGCTTTTGCCTGTTCTATCCTGCACAAATTCTCCACCTATGCACTATACTATATACATATATACATACTTTTATATGTACATGTCTGTATATGGGGGCTGTATACCTTCTCGTACTACAGCCCCGTTTCCTAGAGGCAGGTGGTGACCAGATGTCTCTTCCGCGGAGGGAATCGAGCCTCGGTGAAGTTCGCTTATAGTGCGTTACCTCGAAACTTTTTTTTTTTTTTTCTTTAATATTGAGTTTTAGCCGCGTACCTATATACGTGTCTGGCTAATTCGGGCTAATTCGTCGTGGCTTTTCCTTATGGGGTATTTTTTTCTTTTTTTTCCCCGAGCTTTTTCGTCAGTTTTACGTTTTATCAAAACTTGTTAGACTGCAATTCTTGGATATTGTGCAAAACCGTAAATATAATAGTAACTTGAAGATTGACTGAAGATTTAAATAGCTTTTTTTTTTTTTTGAATCGTATATTCCCACGCTGATGTATGTTTTACATTGTTTACTCTGTTTTTTTTTTTTTTTTGCGAATATGCTAATTTTCGCTCTTTGTATACTTCAGGTCAAGCCTATTCATTATATGCTATTTCTAACGCCTTTAACTCACATTTCTACAACCCGATATTATGTACGTGATATGAAAAGTTTATAGTCTGGATGTTGTACAGGACAGGGGCGTTTCTTTCGGGAAAGTTGAGAAGTCTGTTTGATAAAACTCGTATATAAAGAAAAAAAAAAAAAAAAGCTTGACGTTTATTATGACTCTCGTAAGTATAATTGAGAATTTATCACCTAGTCAATGATTAATAAACCCTCATTATTCCCATCTCATATTTTGCTCTTATGAAGTCGGTTTCGTTAATCCAAAAAAAATTCGATGTATCGAATTCAATCAAATAACTCGACAGAAATGAACGATTTTATAATTAACTCCATAATATTATATATTATACCTAATATCTATCATTATTCAATATTATTATAGCCTTTATAATTTCATCGTAATATATTTAAGGATCTTCGCGCGTTTCATTGATCATTGTATATACCTATATATCGATTTTTTTCATATGGCGCCACACAGCACGTTATGTGTAGGCGTTCAAGAATAAAAACTATCACAGTTTAACGCATCAGGTAAATATATACGTATATGTATTATATAGATTTATATATAAGTATAAGTTACATATATATGTATATTATATATATATATATATATATATATATATATATAAAGAAATATATACCTATACACGAGACTACGAGATGAATCACGCGGAGCGCCACGGCTTGAATGAAGTCTTTTTTTCATTCATACGTTCGAAGCAGCCGGGTTTAAAGTAAAAGTACTTTGCGGTCGTCATCGAGACCTCGCTTGCCATGCGCACGTTGCTAGTCGTCTCTTTATATACTCTCGCGCGCAGCAGCACGTTCCCGCGCACGTGACGACAGTAGGTAGTATAGGATACATATTATGAAAAAGATCTAAAACGAACTGAACGAGTCTATACTATAGACATCAAACAGGTATTTGTATAGCTAGACAGATATATACCTATATATCTATAGGTATATAGCCAAAAGAAGAACTAGAGCAACATCCCAACGGCAACCGGTGATTTAAATCTATATACCTGCATCGAACTCACCTGGTTTAACACGAGCGCGAGTTAAACGAGTCGAAAAATAAATAAATAGATAAGATAATAATTTTGAAATTATCAGGATAGATGTGCCGATTCGAAGCACCAATCGGAATATAAAAATTCACTTTACTTTCTACTATTCCGCGTATACTCCGAAATCTTTCAAGGTTCCAGTATTCGGAGAAAGTTTTCCTCAGTTCACTCGAAGGGCAGGTTCATATCCGTAAATTTTGTATTTTTATTTTATTTTTAAGTCGTGTAGTTTCAGGTCTGTAACGTACACGATCTGTAAGTTGGTTATTTCCTATACCACATCTAATTCTTCTCCCTCGTATATTGTTCTTATTATTTTATATTTTTTGTAATTTAAATTCCGTCCACCCCTAACGATTTGTAAATTATAAATTTTCGACTCTTTCTTTCGCGTGGGACCCGGAATTTAACCCTAAGCCGCAATTAGCCATAGCCATAGCTATAGCTACGCTATTCACGCATCGCTAATTATTCTCTGATCCTCGCTCGACTGCTCATCCCCACGGTACAACTATACGCAGACGTTTTATATTAACAGCTGTTTCTAGCGTAAGTAATTGCCGCTCTACTCTCTCTTTCTCTCTCTTGATTCCTACGGACAATGTATTATAGCGTATAACAGTGCGTATGTACGATAGACCCCTGCGATAGCGGGATACGGACGTTGTATTGTATGTACAGTATACCTACCTACCTACCTACCTACGGTACTCCACTTTACTCTCTCATCCATTTTCCGTCCGGATGCACATTGCTGGAAACTACTGTTTCCTTCGCAACTGTTTACGTTGTAAGTATTTCTAGTACGTGTATTACCGCGTCCTTGCAACATCCGGGGAATGGGCCGCGGTAGTTATTTTCAGAGTAAAAAGAAAAAGAAGAATATAAGAAGAAGATAAAGATAAAGATAGAGAAAAAAAATTACATGCAGTGATACGAATCAAACTATTCTTCTTCTTCTTACTTTTTTTTCATACCGATTCTTCGTCGGGGGCGAGAGTTCCTTGCCCTATGGGTTCGCGTGCCCGGAGTATAAGAATTCGATTAATATCATACACGTACATACACGAGATAGAAATGAGGAATTAAGGTCGCTCGAATGCATAATTCCCCTAATGTAAGTCTCCTTCTTAGTCTTATTCTACTTCTTCCTTCTTCCTTATTCTCATTTTGAAATATAGCAGCTGTTACTAAGGAAACAGGCGCGTGCCATCGCCGAAGGCATCACCACCTGGAGCTTTAATCTCAAGGAAAACCTTCCCCTTCTTATATTGTACACGATCTCTGAAAAGGCCATTTTTTACTTGTAGGTATACGCCTGTGTACTTGTAGGTATATACTTTTCTCGCAAATTAAGTGACTTCATTCCGTATTAGGTATCTATTCGACAAATATATATTAAGAAAAAATAAAGGAGTGTGATAAATCGCGATTTTTTTTCCTCCCACCGTTTAGTCAATTTAATTTCATGCTCCGAAATAAAAAATAAAAAAATAAAAAATAAAATAAGAATTCGAGAGGTTCGGAAGATCAAAGACAAAAATTATACCGATTTTTGACGTCGTGTCCTTCTTTTTTTCTATCCTTTTTTTTTTTCATTCTATTATTCGTGATCCGAATTCGAAAAACGTAAATTTATGGTATAATAGCTTCTAAGGATTTATATTAGAGGTCAATATCCTGGATTCGGACACGTGGACTAGGATAGGTACGAGATGATAGGCAACCTTGATAAAAATTTGAAAATCTTATTACCGCGGCGTATTTGAAATGAAATTATGCCGTTTTATATCCACTAGATTTATATCGCTCTATTCTCTATTTCGCTATTTCTCTTATACCTCGCTTCGGATGTAAATCAATCACATATATTCGCATTGTCGTCACGGTCAAGGGACGTTGACATCGAAAGAAATCGGTATACTTCAAATAAATACATATACATATGTACCCAAATCTTTATTTTTTTATTTTTCTTATATATACATACATATATAGCTATATACTATTATCTCAATAATAAAATCACTATCTTTTATAGTACATATACATACCTTATATACCATTGTATACATGTATATACTTACCCATATTTAAATTTGAATGTCATACATCTATACATCACTTACGCCCTCCCACGCATATCTACATAAAATACCGCTACATATATATTATACATATAATCCTATGTATTTTATAAACACTGTATTAAATCTTAGAAATCAGCTGACTTCGGTATATATCCTTCGGAGTTTGGAAAGAGAGCGAGAGATTGTACAATTTTTCCTATCTTCCGTGTTCTTTTTTTTATTTCCGCGAAAATCCGTCTTTTATAATATTTTCGAACACATAGTATATGCATATGCATATATGCATGTGTATGTGTGTGTGTGTCTAAAATGGCTTGAGAGTCACTGCAGTCGAAGGCGTTACCCTTGCGGACAGCTGTTCACCCCGACACCTGCTACTGACAGTCTAATCTTCTTCTTATTCTTCATAGGTACATATATACGTATACATATTATAGGCACATACATGTAATCGTTGAAGTACTATTTTTTTCTGTTTTTAATCCGCCCTGTTCCATTTTCTTCCAATTTTTCCAAAACGTTTTAAAATATTACGCTCCTTGACCTCCGCGTTCACATATCACATATGTAATAGCTATGATGAAATGTATCGTCTGGGATATAATATGTGCTTTAATTTGACTAGGTACGTACACACTAATGCGTATGTAAATATATATTATATATATATATTTATAGCATTCTGCGAATGAGAGTTGTATCAACTTATATACTCAGAGGCGGAGAGAGAAGGACAGACGTCTGCACAGTCGCCGCTGGACCTCTAACGGTCGCAAATTCCTTACCAAGTAGCATAAACATAAACTTCTTGATCGTGATTATACAATCGAAATTTAAAACTTCTTAGACTACAATATCCTCATGGTTTATGACGTATACATATACGTACGCATACGCATACTCCACATACACATGCGTATTATAACTACGCTATATATATGTATGCAAATAAACATTACAAACGATAATGCGCCAAAAACATTTCACATATACGTACATACGTATAACTACATATCTGTGTACATATGTGTAGAATTTTGATCTCTTCAGAAAAAAAAAAAAAATAGAAAAACAAGGATTTAAAAAATTTAAGCAAACAGGTTTTCGTTTCGAAACTTGTGACATGAATGAGACTTGCGTCACTCTCACCGAAATTTTTCAAATTTTTTATCCGCTCGTTTTTTTTTTTTTATTCTTGAACGGTTGAATTCGATCGCTTTATATAAGATCAGCAGCACCGATTAGGAAGATATTTTATTGCATGTATTATGATGATTATTTTTTTATTATTATTTTGTATTCGTTAATCACCTTACAGCCTTCCCTCTCGGCTGTATAGATCTGAATATATAATAATAACAATATTAATGATTTTTATTTCCTTTTTTCGATGTTTTTTTTATTTTTTGCAACTCGTGGGAGCGCGAGTTGAAAATTTGACGCCACGTGCCTTGAGATTCAAACTCAAGGATGTTACAGACCGTTGGATCTTTAAAAACCGTATCCTTACATAACTTAACGTTTATAATCTCCGGCTATCTATCTCTACGCGTTTATATCCTATATAGTACATACACTGATGAAACTCAATCTCGTACGCTGCTATATTGCTACTGCTGCTGTTGCTGTTGCTAGATACTTGCGGGGTGTCTGCAATCAGAATCTCACGACTTCTCTCATCCATACCTACATAACCCACGTAATCTACGCGACGTTTTTAATTAGTGTCGGACTCTAATCTTACTTTTGATATTATATAGAAATATGAGAATTATACCAGAATAATCAATCAGAATATTTCGAAAAATTTTAGACCCATTTGCTCCGATATCAGACGATTTCGAATGATATAATATAATACGATCTACATGTAGCCTATGTAAAGTTTAAAACGTGTATTCGCAAACCATCGTAGATCATGGTAAATTATATCTTAATTACCGTGCAAATCAACTCCGCGTGACTTTGTTAATTAATAACTTGCGTCATATCATATCTGCGTTAAACGACGATATAAGTATCATTTTTATTTCCACCATATGAAAATAATAACAGTGCTAATTAAAATTCGGCTATAAAGTTTTTTGATATACAAAATCATTTTTTTTTTTTTCTTTTCTAATATATGCAGATCTGTGCCTCCTAGTGGCTCGTGCCGCGTATAAATATGCATATAGGGGGAGACCCTGGCAACGTGGACATGTCAGCTAGAAATTGATGAAAATTTTGATTTTTAATTTTTTGTTTTGCAAATTATTGTTAGAAAAAGATTTTTGAAGAGACTGAAATAAAAAAAAAATAAAATAAAACAGAGAAAAATTGTTATCAAATCTCAACTGAAGTGCCCACTTTCACCGGTCTCCCCTATATAGTGCCCAAATAAAGGACAATGCACCTATCCTACCTATAGCGTAGCGTCGCGATGTTAGATCGATATTATACTCCTATGTACGAGGACCCCGGAGCTGGTTGGTGCTGCAGCTGCGTACACCGTGCTTGCTGCGGATGCATGCACCCCTATATCGGTACCTACCTACCTACCTACGTACGTACGTACGTACGTACGTACGTCGTACGTCGTACGGTGCTATGTGTCATGGGATTTTGGGGGAGGCTATAACAATATGTATAGGATACCACCACCCGAGTACACATGCCTCTTCGAGCATATGCTCTAGAGCACAGATGGTCGACAGGGTCTCTACCTCTCTTTCTTTATTTGTTTCTATCCCTTTTTCTCATTCTCATTCTCATTCTCTTATCAGACCGAAAATTAATCGGCGCTCTCTCTCTCTCTCTCTCTCTCTCTCTCTCTCTTTCTCTGTCTATTTGTCCGCGATCCACATATCATCTAATTTATTTATCGCGTCTATATATGTATATTTAATTTATTTACATATTATATACGTACAAAGCTGTTAACAAGGATGTCAATTAAAAATTATAAAATTAAATAAAAAATAAATAAATAAAAATTAACTGTCATGTACCTACTATATCTATAGGTAGATATAAATCTGCCTATATTATACGTGCAGCGAACTTTTAATGGGAATATGACAGTTTATTTTTTGTTCCTTTTTTTTTTTATTGTTTCTCAGATAAACTTGAAACTTTGGAATTCACTCTATGCAAATTATACTGGTTTTTAATATTTTTACTTCCGTTTTATAATCGCAGACACGAGCCAATTCGGGCTAATTATTATAATTATTCAGTTTAAATTAGACGACAAATTGAAAAAAAAAAACAAAAAAAATTTTTATTCGTTTTTGGTACATTTAGATTCGCTAATATTATAATCAAATGCATTCATTGTTTCATTTTTATATTATATAACCGCTATATATATATATATATATCTATAATATTATATGTATTATAATCGAGGTGTATGTAAGTCGAGAACTATATAGGTTCCAAGGAAACCTGATAACTCAAAGAATTACGATAATGAGCTTGGTAATGAGTATACGTACCTACCTACCTCTATACACCATAGGTATTTACTCCTTGCCTCTTATACCTATATAATTGCGTGCGTGCTTGCATATCCGGTGTGTTTTTTCCCCAATTCTTTTTTTTGCGGCAAGTATAACGTGCATACAAAAAAAAAAAAAAAAAAATCCTCAATTTTCATTCAACTTTTCTACAGCTCCAAAAAGTTATCCTTATATAATACTATAAGGTAATTTTTTTTTCACCATCTTACATATTTCTTAGATTCATATATAATTATAGTGCTTTTCCAAGTGCTCTTATTATACCTAGTCTTTGATCAAGATGATAAATTGCCTCAAGAGAGCTGTAGGTAACAAGCGTTATCGTTTGCGGTTTTGTTTGCTTCCGCGCTATAAGTAATCGGCATTAATCTATGTAATAAGATGAAAGGTTTATTAATTGTTTAACTAACCACATCGAGATGTGATGTATAATAAATTGACCGATATAACTATGCGGTATAGGATATTTATTTCAAAATGTATATTCAACTTTATAAATACATAACGATTTGTCTATGATCGATTGATCTCTTTCTCTCGTTTCGATATTATATTATTAGCAAAGAGTTGAAAGAAGAAGAAGAAAATAATAATAATAATCAGCACGTGTGTTGAACCAATTCGACAAAAATCAACCCTTTTTCTTTCGGTCTGATAATCGCCCATAAAAAGAAAGGAGATTTTTAACTTCCCTTGTCCGTTAAAGTGTCAGTCTAAAATTTGACGAAATTTTGTCTTAACTTAAGACAGGATATAACGCTTGGCTAGACATCCTTCCTGTTTCGCTTTGTCCTTATGTCTTTTAGGTTCAAGATACATGCGATACTTTCGTGCCCTGTCCCTTCCTTCCTTTCTTCCTTCCTTCTTTTCTTCCTACCTTCTTTCTCGTTATCCTGACTGTGACGCGACGTCTTCAACCCACCCTCATACGCTCTACTTAACTCCACGGCTATATTCTTACGTAATTTGCTTCGGGTTTACCACATCCTGCATTCTGTTCGCGTATTTATTAATTTGTTTATTTATCTCTGTTTGTGTATCTGCGGAAGCAATATAGAAGCTTTTTCTTTCTTTAGAGCTGCTCATAAGTGTTCCTCATGCGTTTCATTCATTTATTTCCTGTGTCAACCTTTCTTTCTCATATCCTGTGTACCTATATCATCCTCAAAGGTTGTTCCGCAGGCCAAGGAACCTCTAGATTTTAATCAAAATGATCGCGACAAAGACAAAGACGATCATTTTCATACGTTCATTCTTACCTTACTTCTTTTTTTTTTTCATTTTAAATCGACTTACGTACCTACCTACCTATTCACTCACTTCCTTTCTGCTTTCGGACGATTTTGATCATCCCTTCATTTCCTGGCCTATCATTCGATCGAAATAGTGTATTAGAAAATTGCTTCATCATTCTTCTTCCTGTCTCTCTCTCAAAAAAAAAAAAAAAAAAAAAAAAGAAATATATGCCATATACAGGTTGGCACTAATCTCTTGGGAATTAGTGTCCAGGATAGTTCCCTGTCGGAATTCCTGTGGAATTATAAGATAGAACTCGACGCCTTATACCGTGCGCAGTGGTAAGGTGCGGTGAAAATCAGCACGTTAATCAGTGTAAAGTGTGCAACCATCTCTTTATAGGCTTTAAACCCCCGCGAGACTATAGAGTATATAGTATAAGATAGTAAATTACATACATTCATACATACTTACTGTATGCCTATATATATACCCTATAAGGATGAAGAGGCGAGGATATACCCCACGATGTAAACATCTTTTGACCAGACGCCGCGACGCTGGTAACGGTCACTGCCCCCCACGCGGGATCACTGAATCGATATACCTATATATACTTACATGTATACCTGTATAGTCCGTGTGTATAAGATGCAGCAAATTATTGTCTTTTTTATTCGCGTAAGAAAAAGTGAAGATCTCAGAATCTCATTTTTATTACCTACTAGGTGATTCAATTTTTCGTAATATTAGATGAATAAAATATATAAAAGTAAAAAAACTATTTTCAGATAATATTAATGAATTATAGAAATGGTTTTTAAATAAACGTGTTTTTCGACAAAATTAAAAACTTTTATGATTCCTTTTTTTTTTTTTTTTTTTTTTTTTCTACCAGTTTGACGTTGATTATAATTAACAGAAATATTATTCTATTCGTAATAATTTATGAGACATAGGTATATATATATATATATATATATATTTATGTGTATAGTTTATCCTTCGAAAATTATATCGCGCATGTATATCGTTCTCGAAACTGCGGCGCGATCTTTACGACATAGTTTTTAAACGCTACATATATAGAAAATAATCTCGATCCTTGAGATTTACCCGAGCTAGTGTGTGAAGTGTTAACGTATTCTATCTCTCTTCATTCATCGCGTCCATCACAGTATCAGTCATTCATTTATCCTGCAGCTGAGGATTCTTCAATGAATTTTTACAACTTTCTTATTTCTATTATTATTATTTATTTATTTTTTTTCATCGAAGAAATTGGTTCATTTCTTCGCTCGTAAACTTCATATCGATCCTCTCTTATATGTTTAATCTAATATTGATTATTAGTTTTTAATTTTCGCGATTTATTGGCCTTTTGTTTCTTCTTCTTCTTCTTCTTCCTCTTCCTCTTGATCCTCAATGCGTTTGGTTTAGATTGAGGAATTGATCCCTTGTTAAAATTAATTCTAGAGTGTCTGCGCGCTAGAGGCGAGAAAAAGAGAGAGAGACAGTATGAGTTTCATTCTGTCGTTTATACATGCAGCAAGTTGGCTTGGTTGATACGCGCTCTTTGCTGAGCTCAGAAGAAGGCATTTACAAGCTTATATCTACAACTCCCCCATACCGGATGTCAAACCATTGGCGCCACCACCGTCGCTTAAATTTATCCCATATATATATAAATCCATAATAAACATAACATACATATCTTGTATGTAATGTATCCAGTAATTATGAAGTAGGTAGTCACGCAGAAGGCGTAACTTCCCTGCGTTCTCAACTTGCAGATAAATCTTTAAATCTTTAAATTAATCGATCTTAATCCCAGCATCTCTTATCGTAGTTGAAATTCTCTATGTAAAAAAAAAAAGAAAAAAAAATATCACGAAATTATTGACATTATTACAAAAATTTAAGTAAATTAAAATAAACTATGCGAATGAAACCACATGATGAATTTATGAGATTTCGATTCCTTTTACAACGATCAGGTAAACACAAGGCCGTTTAATGGGTTGCAGGGTTTGCAGGCGTATCGCGATATGAATTTCATAAATTCTTATTCTATATTCTGCTTCTCCGTTTTTTTTTTTCTCTTCTTTTCTTTTCTTTCGTTTTCTTTAAATATAATATCTTCTTATCCCTGTTGTTTCAATTTATTGCGGTACAACGATGATAATGAAAGAAAAAAAAAAAGAAAAAAATTAACATGACATTTTATACGTAATTTTTTTTTTCTTTTTTTTTTTTTTCTGTTTTAGGTCGCGTTCTGGTTACGATTCGAGTAGCGGAGACGAATCGGAAGGTGAATACGGATCGTCTACTTTAAATCCAACAAATTCATTCAATTCAAATTCAGGGACAACAACCTCTCAGCAAGGACCTGGTAAACACATAAACAAAGGCCGTTGGACCAAAGAAGAGGTAATTAATTAAATGATTAATTAATTAATTAAATACTTATTATTTATTCATTTATTTATTTATATACATGTTTCTTTTCAAATTTTGGACACTGCACCGTCATCTTTATTATACCAGTATAAAATCAGATATAGTATACGTAATAACGAGATAGACAAATTGAGAAAAAAAAATTTACTAAGAAAAACGAAACGCGATTCACCCTGCGTATATGTATAATACGGGCAGATGTAACCCGTACTAGATATCCGCATACATGTACACAGGTATATATACCTGTGTACATATATATATATATATATATATATATATATATATATATAACTATGAGTATATGTATCATATATCCATCTATGTAAAACTTGATGCTGCATGCACGTGGGGTTTGTATATATATGTGTTACCTACATTAACATAAGGTATATATACAAACCGTATACATGTGTACCTGTGTGAGTTTATGGGATTTTTTCCCATGGGAAAAAGTTGTAAGGGTTGATCACACGTGATCACAGTATATTATACCGTCCCTAAATATATTTATGCGAAGAAGAGGGATGACGAGTGTATGATATATTAGTTTTTGTGAAATATTTTTTGATATAAGTATTAGTCGGATAAAAATTGATGAAATTTATTAACATCTATATACCTATTACATAGATACAATTATTTCGTTTTATGAATTTATTCCCAATTATTATTATTATTATTTAGGCCTTTTCATAATCGAGTAGATCGAACTTTCGGGTTTTTTGTTTTCTTTATTTTTCATGATCCCAGGACGCTCTTTTGAAAGAACTTGTAAGCACTACCGAAAGACTAGGTTCTGGACTTAGATGGGATGCTGTTGCCGCACGATTTCCAGACCGGAGTGATGTTCAGTGTCAACAGAGATGGGTCAAGGTTGTCAATCCGGAACTGGTCAAAGGCCCATGGACGAAAGAGGTATGTAATAAGTAACAACTATATTTTACCTCAGATTTATTTTATACACGCACATAGTATATTATACCTACATACATACATATATATACAACATATATGACTATAATACATAAATATGAATAATTTTGCGTATAAAATATATGAAATGTTACACAATCATGCGAAAATCTCCGAAAAACAAGTCGATAATGAAAATACAATCTATATACCTACATGTATGTACCTATATGTATAAGCGTATGTCGTATAACATTACGAGGGCCTTAACCTGGCCAGTAGACCCACGCAGGTTTTTGGGCCCAACCCAAGCAGACCATAACGTAAATGCATTCCATGAAGGCTGCTGCAGGTCTGGCCTGGCCTGGCCTGGCCTGGCTTAGCCTGGTCTTGTCTTGTCTTGTCTTTCCAAGGACCAGTAGGTACGACTTCGACGAGGACGACTATTTCGAATTTTTAAACTTTAGAAGACGAAAATGGGTTGTTTTTTTTTCTTCTTTCTTTCTTTCTTCTTATTTTTCTTCTTTTCTCAAAGGAAAACTGGTTTCACTTCGTCCCTTTGAAATTTCCCGCAACTCGACTATACACAGGGATATAATCAAATGACGATAATCTAGAATTTTAGATTCTAGAACGATCGCGCACCGTATATACATACAACCGTTATACGTGATATGAATGTTAATTAGAAGACGTCTTTTTTTTCTTTTCTTTATTTTTATTCTTACTTCTAATTCTTTTCTGAAGATTTATATAGGTACATCAACATTTTGAATAATAATTGTCAATATTATATACCTTGAAAGATATTAGAGATTAATCTTCGGTATATATTGAATATAGATAATATAATCAGCGTGTTGTTATTATTAACCCGCTGCACACCGGCGTACAGTTTGATCTAACGCGGATTAAACAGCTCGATGTGTTGTTTGGGTCCTACATTCGGGCCTCTTCGGCCTTGGCCGATGGATATAATGCCCAGTGTGTTGTGGCTATGAGGTTCCCACGCAGCATTCCAATAGCCAGTGGCGCCGATGCGCCTCAGTGTTGCGTCTCATTAATCGAACTCGACTGCAGGGGGAGAATAACCAATCGCTTATAATATTTCAGTTTTATCAAAGTAGCAAAAAAAAAGAAAAAAAATCTAAGAAAATAGACCAGGTATAACAGATTTTAAAAAAATCAAAAAAAGAAAAAAAAAAAAAAAAAACTTGAACTTTTTCCAAAATTGAAAACGCGATGATGATTGCTTGGGAATTAAAAGATGGCAAAGTAACTCCGCGCTGCGGAGATTCAAGTTCTTTGTTAACGCCGCGTTATAGCGAGAACGAAGACGCGGTTTGCGTGCAACAAGAAGATGAAGATGAAGATGAAGAAGAAGAAGAGGAAGAGTCGAGAGTGGACGAGGACGTGGACGTGAACGTGGAACCGACCACTGCACTGGCGCTACTGCTCTTATGCACAGAGCCAATGCACTCTCGAAGAGTGGCTGTGTCCAAGGGCAGAGGAGCGAAGTCTCTGTGTACATACTTCGTGTTGCTGGGGCCTCCAGGCTCGCATACTGCATTCAGTGGGCCAACGAGTGAGTGCGAGCGACTCGACTCGGTTCAGCTCAGCTCAGCTCAGCTTAGCTCAGCTTTCAATATAAATGCGACGCGACGATCCTCCGGGGTGTATGCAACTGCATACATGCATACCTATACCGAGTTTAAAGTCTCGGGAGACTGTTGTCAGCTTTATGCCGCGACGCTGCGCGCACAACGCTACGTACTCAGTCCTCGTTCTCCTCTCCTCTTTTTACTAACGATGATAACTCGTAATGCCTAAACAGGAAAGAGCCAATTCTTTTCCTCGGTATATAACAGACAGAGAAATTGATAGTTTAAGGTGATGAAAATTACACTTGTGTGTTCCCATCGAATTCGAAAATCATACTGAGCGAAGAATATTTTGGAAAACGAATTCTCACATTTTCACATGCATATGACCAAATTTATTAGATAAATCAAAGTCGAATATGTTTTATTCGATAATTTCGCTTGTGCAATTTTTTCAATCCAATTTCACTGATCCCAAAGTCAAGCTTGATAATGGGAAAAGCCTTTGAAAATTTTTATTTTAAAACACACACACATACACACACACACACACACACACACAATTCTAGATAAAAATCAGTCCTGATATAATAAAATGATAGAATTCTCAATCTTAGCTACATGCACACACTGTAATATACATATTACTATGTATAAAGGGGTTGTATTATATTTGTAGTAAGTTTCTCACGCGATAAAGGTCCGCAGTATATATATATAATATATATATATATATATTATATATATATATTGACTTCTAAGAAATAAATATATAGTATACCTATATTTATACAACATAAACGCAGTTTAATCTAACATTGCATAGGATTAAAGATTTTTTTTTCTTTCTATTCTTACGATTCTCGTTAGAAATTAAAAATCTTATCTTTTTACATGTAGGTAGGTCTAAGGTATATGCGGGTATAAGAATTTCCGGCCGAATAAAATACATATATAGTTGGTATAAGATCTCGAGTTAGATACATCGTGATATTGTTAAACGCGATTTACACGCTTCTTAGAAGCACGATTAACTCGAACCGCGGTCAGTTTTATCAAGGACGACCCGTTTTGCCAGAGAGACGTCTCTCCGGAATTACTTCAAGCTATTAGTCTTATTTATTTCTTTATATATTTTTATTTATCTATTTTTTATTTTTTTTTCTATTTTTCAGGAAGATGAAAAGGTCGTGGAGCTCGTCGAAAGATACGGTCCTAAAAAATGGACTCTAATTGCCAGGCATCTTAAAGGTCGTATCGGAAAACAGTGCCGCGAAAGATGGCACAATCACCTAAATCCAGGAATAAAAAAAACCGCTTGGACCGAGGCCGAAGATCGTGTAATTGTCGAAGCTCATCGTAGATATGGAAATCAATGGGCTAAAATCGCTAAACTACTTCCTGGACGGACTGATAATGCGATTAAAAATCACTGGAATAGCACGATGCGGAGAAAATACGAGGCCGAAGACGGCAGGGTCTCATCCTCAAGAGGTTCGTCCTTATTTTCATTTTCATTTGTATTTTTTAGGAGTTGAATAAACGTTCGAATAATTTCAAACTGTAATTTTTTTCCGCAGGTAGAGGTAGAAGAAAAAACGCGGACACTAACGTGACTATAAAAAAAGAGGTAGTCGCTATACAGGACGAAAATTCCGCTCAGGGTTTGCTGGCAAATTCAGTGTCAACCAGTGGGGATAGTAGTTCGACTTTAACTGCGGCTAATACTTCCCAAGGATTGGAAATCGATCAGATGGATTGGACCAGGGCCTGGGAACAACAACAACATCAACTATTCCAACACCAACACCAACATCAAAGACAGATTAATAACGATCGCATAGGAAATGAAAACCAGCTAAATTCTCCACCAAGAAATACGAATTCGAGGGGAAAGACGGACGTCTCTCCATTGTCAAAGTATATTATAAAGTATTAACAAATGTTGATTAAGTAAGAGAGAAATGAGAGTTTAAAAAGGAGTAAAAAGTTTCATGGAATTTAAAGCGGAGCCAAACACATGACTAAAACCTGAGATGATTGAGAATTTTTGCTAACAAACGCCCCTGTGTATAATTGTTCTCATTTATTCATTCCTGTTATGTGTTGTAGATATTTTGACCTGGAGATTCTTTCGGACGTTGCGAGCTCAAGGACGTCTGATATTCGACTAATGCCAATGCCTGACCTCGAGGAGGTGGCAGCTCCTGACAAAGAAAAGTCTAGTCCACCACCGATACTGAGAAGAAGACGTGTCGCCATAAGTTCTAATAATAATTCAACTACGACGGGGAATACTATCATAACTGCAGTCACAGGCTCCCACGTTATTCAAAGAACGGAAACACCCGACAGTGGAAATCAGTCAGATTATCTATTGGGACATCATCATCACGTCGGTACCGCGCCTACTACTCCAATAAAACAACTTCCGTTCAGTCCTTCGCAATTTCTGAACGGTCATAGCCCTGAGGCCTCGTGGCCTAGGGCTAGCACTCCTAAGGGAAGTCCGGGACCATTGACTACGCCACAGCCAACGGGATTCAGGAGAAGTCAAACAGGTGATTTTCGGATATATGGTTCAATTGTTGTGGATTGAGACTGGCCGTTGGAATCTTTTACAGATTGATTAACATTCATTATTTTTCTGCAGGCGGAAACACACCGAGAACTCCAACTCCGTTTAAAAACGCTTTAGCAGAACTTGAGCGACGAAGTGGCGCCACGACCCATCTTCCTGCTACTCCAAGCCGACTTGATGCTCTGACGGAAATAATAAAACAAGAAACCGACAGAGAGAGTTTAGCTAGTATCAGTATCCTACAAGATTCTGGATATGGTACTGGGAGGAGACGAGGTAAAGAGAATAGCGCACCTGGTGGTAAAAGGGCTAGAAAAGCTCTTTGCCAAGCCTGGGCTAGCTCTCAGGATAATTCGGACATGAGTTTTGCAGTCGAGACACCAGTGAGTATGATATTGGCGCTATATTAGTTGTTGAAATTTTGGCAAAACGGTTTTATCAAATTTGGCTAATACAAGTTGTCGGATTTTTATTTACAGAGTAAAAGCTTGGATACTTCAGTTCTATTTTCACCTGCGTCAATGGCGTTGGACGACAGTTTTTTAGCAGCTGGACTAAGCCCACTGAAGGTACATCACTGCCCGTCCGATAACCAACTCCATATTCAAATTCAAAACCAAAACCAAAACCAAAATCCAAACCAAAACCAAAATCAAAATCAAAATCAGAATCAGAATCAGAATCAGAATGATAATCAAAGTCAAAATGAAAACGATATCCATAATCAAATCCAAAGCCAACAGCCAGCCTTGTCCTGGTTTTACTCCCGTACCCAAACCCATCGCCTTTAGACACGCTAGCCGGCCTTATTCTATTATTTTTATTTCAATTCTTTCATCTACTATCTCCCTATAATATTATTACCTATATCTTTATTCATCTCTTCTTCTAATCTTTCTTTTACCTGTTTCTTTACTCTTTTCCAATTTTTAATTTAACAACGTAACTCCCTACTAGCTTTTAGGACCATTTGATTTATTTTATCGATTTATGCACGCGCGCGTACAATACGCTTTTGAAAGAGTTGAAAGTAAAAAGAAAGAAAGAAAGAAAGAAAGAAAGAAAGAAAGAAAAAAAAAACGAAGGAGACGAAAAAACAAAAAAAAATACAAATTAATTAAAATTGTACTAAAAAGTACCTAACTAAGGAGAATATCTATTAATTTATTAAACCGTGAAAATTAAATTATTGTTTTATCAAGTTATAACAACGTTTTACCGCGTCATCTATTTATTCTAACTTATTATTATGATAATAAAATATTATATTACCATTTCTCTTTTAATTATTATTTATTATATAATAATATAATAATATAATTCTCACTTGCTAAGAAGTTAAATTATTAATTACGTATAACAGATTCAATGTTTCTGTTTTTATTTTTATTATATATTATTATTATTATTATTATTTTTTTTTCTTCCAAAACGTTTTAGTTATTAATTTATATAAAACCCGGGTCAGAGACATCAATTTGTACTTAAATTATTATCGATTAACATTACTAATGACGAATAATATAAACTAACGGTATTCCCAATACATATTAGCTGTTTATTTTATTTTATTTTATTTATTTATTTTTTAAATCTTTTCTTTTTCTTTTTTTTTTTTGTCTCTTATCATAATTATCAACGATTTATCCATGAATGTTAATTAATATTCTGTTGTTATTATTATTATTATTATTAATATCATTATTATTGTTTAATTAAGTATATAATTGATAGAATAATAATCTTCCTTAATATAGTAATCAAAGATTAAATTAAACTCAGAGTTGTTTACGGTTTTTTTTTTTTCTAACTTTATATAAGTATCGCGAAGATATGTTAGATATATATATTTTTTATTATTATTAATATTATTATTATTTTTTTTTTTTTTGGAAATCGTTTCCCTTCGAGTTATTCCCGTGTTTTTTTCTTAGTTTTCTATCTTGTCTTTAAGACAGGATTTTTTTTTATTTTTTTTTTTTAATACAAATGTCAATCGTATCTATTGATTGGGTTGCCGCATGTGTCCGCACTAACCACAGTAATTATTATCCCTACAGGCCTGGCCTAGCGTACCAAAGTACCTTACCCCACGTCCCTCGAAAAAAAACAAAAATAAAAATAAAAATAAATAAATGAGTAATAAAAAAAAAAAAAATAAACCCTCGATAAGCAACCCAAAGATTATTGAATAATGAATGAATAAGAAAAATGAAAAAAAAAAAAAAATCCCCGGCATTTGCCCTGCCCTCGTCGACCCTCCCCAAATTTTAAGAATTAATACACAGAGGCCTAGTCAAGCTTTGAGTCATGGTGTTCGATAATCTAAAAGAAATAAATTAATCGAATATCATAAAAAAAAAAAAATAGAAAAAAAATAAAAATAAAATAAATAAATAAAACCCCCCTGACCGACTGCCCCGTCTCTTCATTATTCTCTCTAGGCATTTTCTATGTGTGTTTCTTAACTGCCGGCTGTAGCTAGTGTGTCTATCCTTTCCAGAACTCCCACGACTTTGCGTCCGTACATCGGAGAACCAATGCGAAACGCGCTATTCGATTCGAAGCTATTGACAACTTGTGCAGTTTCAGCCCACTGCTCGTTAGACCTTTTAAACGCGCCAAGGTGAGTGTCGAGACCCTCGGACCTTGTTTATATCCCATTTGGTAGAATTTCAATTTCAAATTGCGATTTTATTATTTGTGGGATAAAACAAGAAACAAAAAACCAAAAAATCCAATTTAAAGGATTTGTCTATTTGTCAAATGATTTAATATTTATAACTATATTAATTTTTGTTTTTTTTTTCCCTTTGCAGTTGGAGTTTCAATGGACCACAGTGGCTTGCGGTCAGACACAAGATCAACTAGAAATGACTAGAGCTGCTCGTCGTTTTCTTAACAATAGTGGATCGTTTGCGCTGCGACCACGTTCGCTTAATTTTTGAATAATCCATAATAATAATAATCTAATCTAATAGATGTTAACTATCAACCGTAAGATATTTATACACAAGCAATGCATCAAATTTAATAATATATTATACAAAAGCGAGAGTTAAATTATAATAAGTCTTCATTCATTAAATCCATATACATGTAATAATACACATACATACATATATGAAGGGGAATGAGGGCACAAATTTTCCTTTTATTTTTTCTTTAAAACTCTTTTTTTTTTTCGTTTTCGCCCCCCCAGAGGTTTTCTAAGAGTCGTTCTAGATTTCTATGATAATATTAAAAAAGTGGTTTAAGCGGCAGTTGGACTTTTCTAATCTCTTCTCTCTCTCTTTTTCTTTTCAAATCAATAATTATTGTCGAACATAAATATTTATGTTTTTTGTTTTGCTCGATAGTCAGTCTTGCTTTATTCCTATCGTCTCTTTGCTTTCTATTAGAAAATGTATCAAACCAAATAGAAAAAAAAAATGATAACATTGATATGATTGATAACGATCAAGGGCAAATAGTACCGAAGGAATAAAGTAAGACCGAATATCGTCCAGTTCAGAAGTTCGTACCTACCTATATCATTGAAACCCTCAATATTCAAGAAAGTTTTACAAAAATTGTATTCTGTATCTATACTTCGTTATTCTAAGGTAAAAAAATTATCGGATGTAATGTGACTAACGAAAATCGCTCTAACAGAGTTATTCAATTAAAATTATATGTTCATTTCCGATATTTTCGTACTTTGGATTGACTGCAGATTGTAAAATATAAGCGAAGTATAAGAAACGATAGGATAGAACTGTGGGAATCGTGATTTTCAACGATTGGCTCGCAGTCTTCTTATCGTTTCTAATTCTTGCATTTAACATTCTTGTTTTCATATAGTCTCTCCACGTCGCTCCACTAATAGTCATTTCTGGCATTAATCTCGTTTATTATTAATAATAAATGTATTATAAATATGAAATAGGTCTTAGACTATATTGAAGTTTAATTTACGTAGATTTAAATCTAAGGAAAGTAAAAACGAATGACAACCGATTTTTTTTTTTTTTTTTATTTCATTTTTTTTATTCTTTATTTCGTTTTTTTCTGTAAATATTGTTTCTTGAGAGAATTAAACTTAAGTTTTGACAATGATTATAATATATATTTGCCTGTATTATACGCAGATAACTTGTGCATCGAGACAAACTAATTCTGTACAGTTAATTATCATTATTCGAAAACTAAAAGAAAAAAAAAAAAATAAGAAAATAAGAAGAAGAAAAAAATCAGAGTATTATTTATATCTAGTTATTTATACTACTACTTAATGTGAGCAGCTCATTTAATTTCTGAGAGATTTCACGGGTTTCGTTATTCTACAATTAAAGATGAGATGATTGGTCACAGGTTGATAATCGATTTCCGTTTTCATAAATAAGCTGCACGAGTTTTCTGTATAATTTAAGCGAGGTCTTTGATTAGAATTCACAGTGTAATGTTTTATCGTTTTTTTTTTTTTTTTTTTTCTATCTGAGGAAACTATGTGAGCTGATTTATTTGAGTCCATGCAAAGCATAGTATTCGTCCTTTTTGTTTATTTCCTATTTATCCGGGCATAAAACCAGAGAACTTAATTTTTCTTTCTTCATTGTATTTTTAATAGTATATCAAAATTCCTATTGATTCGTATATGTTTTCGTAAAATATATAAAATAAAGAACATTGTAGAATGTACAAAACAGTATTGAGCTATTCGAAGCTCAATGATCAATTCAAATTTGTCGAATTTATATTAATGAAATACGGTTTTGATGATGGTAGCAAATACACATCTCGTATTGTGATGTTTTATCTGATTAGGGCGAGTCTTGCATTTCATGAGCTTATCTAATCAAGTATCATATTATAATAAATAAAAAAATAATAAAAAAGACATCTTCGCGGCCGTTATGTACAAAGAGCCTTGTAATTGGTATTTAATTTGCAATTAAATAAAGTAATAAAAAAACATCAAAATTGTCATTGATCCTGATTCATTATACGAATTGATGGAAAACGTATTGGATTTAAAGCTCAGATTCTTATTCTTGAAACATAATATGAATACAAGATAAGACTTATATCCTTAGTTTCAGAGTTCATAATTCTGCACAGGTGATACATTGGACGAATTCAATTTCCTCATTAGTTATTCCTAAAAAAGTAAAAATGATGAAAATAGTATATGTATGTGTTGATAAGTTAGAAGCCACGAAATAGGCTTCGTGGTGCCCACTGGGGTCGGAAATGGTATTGCAATCATGCAGATAAACTGACGAACTACTTTAGCCGCAAAAATCGATACGCCTTATTATACGCAATCTCGAGCTTGCAGCCACAAGTGTGGTATACAGATTGCGTACGGTGAGGCGTACCTAGGCGAGAGGCACTTGTCTTAAGGTCAGAGGCCCTCGTGGCGTCAGAGAGTTCGTACGAGGACTGCGTTAACGAGATATGACTTTCGGACTGTGACAAGCTTCTCGATAGAAATATTCTGAACGCACAAAAATTGAGATAAGATTCTGCATCAATAAAGTGACAGATTTACTATTTGATCAATTGCTTCTTTATTTTCCACTTTCCACTTTCCCCTCCCTGTAAATCTCTATATCAGGTATCAAACAAGCAGTAGCTGGACCCGTATACATGCTTATACACTATTACTTTTTTCTGCCTGAAATCTCAGCACACCTCCTCGGGTCAGATGTTCTCCTGATACCAGGAGCAATTTACGACCCAAAATTTCTATAACTCTGAAAATCGCTAGTATAATAAAAATAAATAAACTATACAGCGACGTGCATGAAGCAACGTATGCATGCCTATATCAATACACTACTCCTTCGCCCCTCTAAAAATTTCAGCACACCTCCTTGGGTCAGATGTTCTCCTGATACCAGGAGCAATTTTCGATTTAAAATTGTTCGATTTTTAGAGTTATAGAAATTTTAAGTCGAAAATTGCTCCTGGTATCAGGAGAACATCTGACTCGAAGAGGTGTGCTGAAATTTTTGGCGGGACAGAGGAATAGTATAGAGATATAGGCATGCATACACTGCTTCGGAGGGGTTTTTCTGGCAGTTGATACCTTTTTTTCGGAGTGATTTTTCTGGCAGTTGATACCTTTTTTCGGAGTGATTTTTCTGGCAGTTGATACCTTTTTCAAGGAGTCGTTTTTGACACCATGAGGTATCAACTGCCAGAAAATTGACGCCTTAAAAAAAAGGTATCAACTGCCAGAAAAATCACTCCGAAAAAAGGTATCAACTGCCAGAAAAACCACTCCGAAAAAAAGGTATCAACTGCCAGAAAAATCACTCCGAAGCAGCGTATGCATGCCTATATCAATACGCTATACTCCTTGCCCCCACCAAAAATTTCAGCACACCTCCTCGGGTCAGATGTTCTCCTGATACCAGGAGTATTCTTCGACTTAAAATTTTAAAACCTCTGGAAATCGCTCGTATAAATAAACTATATAGAGACGTGCATGAAGCAACGTATGCATGCCTATATCAATGCACTACTCCTTTCCCCCTCCAAAAATTTTAGCACACCTCCTCGGGTCAGATGTTCTCCTGATACGAGGAGTAATTTTCGATTTAAAATTGTTAGATTTTTAGAGTTATAGAAATTTTAAGTCGGAAATTGCTCCTGGTATCAGGAGAACATCCGACTCGAGGAGGTGTGCTGAAATTTTTAGCGGGACAGAGGAATAGTATAGAGATATAGGCATGCATACACTGCTTCGGAGGGGTTTTTCTGGCAGTTGATACCTTTTTTTCGGGGTGATTTTTCTGGCAGTTGATACCTTTTTTCGGAGTGATTTTTCTGGCAGTTGATACCTTTTTTCGGAGTGATTTTTCTGGCAGTTGATACCTTTTTTCGGAGTGATTTTTCTGGCAGTTGATACCTTTTTCAAGGAGTCGTTTTTGACACCATGAGGTATCAACTGCCAGAAAATTGACTCCTTAAAAAAAAGGTATCAACTGCCAGAAAAATCACTCCGAAAAAAGGTATCAACTGCCAGAAAAACCACTCCGAAAAAAAGGTATCAACTGCCAGAAAAATCACTCCGAAGCAGCGTATGCATGCCTATATCAATACGCTATACTCCTTGCCCCCACCAAAAATTTCAGCATACCTCCTCGGGTCAGATGTTCTCCTGATACCAGGAGCAATTTTCGACTTGAAATTTCTTTAACTCTACAAATCGCTAGTATTAACTAAATATAAGACGTGCATGAAGCAACGTATGCATGCCTATATCAATACACTACTTCTTTCCCCCTCCAAAAATTTCAGCACACCTCCTCGGTTCAGATGTTCTCCTGATAGCAGGAGTACTTTTCGACTTAGAGTGTAGGAAGGGAAAAGTGGAAAATGAATGAAGCAATCTATAATCGATATAACTGGGAATTTATTGCTACAGCATCGATGCAATATTGATTGTTAGTTATATGTAATTTGCAATTGTTACTGAAAAATAAAGATCTACCCATCGTAATTGATTGAGTATATTTATTTTCTCCGTAGCATATTATATACAAGTTACCATAATGAATATATGTATACTAAATTCATGTTATAATAATATACGAGCCTGAAAAATTATACGTAAGAAGAACTTTATTTTTATCAATGATTACATTTGCAACAATTTCTCTGCGCTTAGAGTATTTTTTATCAAGGTTTGTGTTGCAGTCGTATCTCGTTAACGCAGCTCTCATAGTCCCATATGCACTCTCTAACGCTACAGAGGCCACTGACCTCAATGACAGTCGACAGGTGGCTTTATCCTAGGTGAGTGCTTCTCCTTGCCCAGCCGGTAGTGTCGACGGGGTGTCAAATCGTTTCGCCATCTCACAGTAAAATTCACGAACTAGTTTTGCCGCAAAAATCAGGCGGCAATCGGTATGAAAATCTTCCGCGCCGTTAGAGGTTTCTGATTTATTGAAAAATACTAATACTAATTCTTAGGGATCTGGAACGTAGCTGAATATCATTATCAGATGAAGTTTCCAGGAACTGAGAAACTATAGCTAAATTGGATTCGGGATCGAACTATCAAATTTTCCCATCAGTTCGAAAATTAGGAGTTCAACGAATCAGAAACAAATTATATTAGTATGATGAAGTCATCATATGACGAAGACTGAACGATACTTTGAATATCGGTAATCTTTGATCATATTTATAGGTAGATTATAAAATATCACGATTAAAAGTCGACATCAAAGATTGTAGCTGAAAATGTAAAAATTCAAACTTTGTCAATATTTTCTATTTCCTTAAATAAAATGAAATTATCTATGATCGATTAAGAACGAAATACTATATTTTATTTAATCTCAAAATCACATATAACTTCATCTAACAAATATACGCACACATAGGTATACAAGTTGCCTAATAAAATACACAATTGTGATGTAGTATTCCATTGACCATTTCAGTCAAAGTGGAATGGAATGGTATAAGTATTGCAATAGTATCAAGATAAAGTGCTGAATAACGCTTGTGAAAACAATTTAGATCAATTGACTGTTCGTGTCTTAAGCTTAAACGCGCGTCAACAGTCCAGTTGTACATTTCAATCAATTTAATAATAATAATAACAATAATAATACAAAAGATCATTGATATGTATACGTAGTACCTACATACATATATACATACATACATACATATACAAGGAAGAAGAAATTCGATTTTAAAAATGCGTTATAAATTTATCTTTTCTTTGTACGTATGGTAGAATTACATTTATAAATATTCACCATAAATAAGCCTATAGTACGTATTTATTTATTTATTCATTTATTTATTTATTTATTTATTTATTTATTCATTCTTCGACTTTTTTCATCTTTCATCGATCAATTTCGAATTCGTAAAACAGGCTAATTAATATAACTATTTCAAAGACAAATAATGCTAACGATTTATTTACGTAATAAATACATTACGTACGGTCTTTTCTTTTTTATTTATTTATTTATTTTTTCCCTCTTGTTATTTACACCCATTATCCTTTGCATTATTTGAAACAACAAATTGTTGGCAAATTATTATTGAAGGAAAAAAATAATGATAAATAGTCTAATTAAATTTTAATATTTTCAATTCAAGTAGCAGATTCATCATTTTGGAAAAATTAACATCGTCATAACTTTATAATAATAGCTAATAAAGTATCGAGTTAATTTGTATTTTAAAATTTCAAAAATTTTAAAAATACTTAGTATTTTTCCAACATTTGCCAACGATTGTGTATGTATGTATAATGGTTTTTATTGAATTTACTACGACGACGTAAAGAGATTTATTCAAATATTATTACGATGATTAATAGCTGCACGAAATTAAAAAAATAAAAAAAAAAAAAACATTAAATACTGTATAAACTTCGACCAATTTGACCGAATAGGAATGTTCGAAATAACGTTCGAAAAAAAAAAAATATGCTAATAAAAATGATCTAGGTACATAGTAAAACTTATAAAGCAAAAGAAAAAAGAAAAAAAATTTACTAATCGCACGAAATATATAATGAGAATGTTGTTTTAAATACCTACTCCTTATTTTATAGGGAATGGCAAGCCTAAGGAATGCATATGGTAAATAGCTAACTAAGAATTAGCAAACCTATTCAAAAACGAATCTTTCGACTCTTTCTCTGCTCTGACTTTGAATGAAGAGAGTCAGAGAAAGAGAGATAGAGATAGAAATAAGAAACAATGATTTTATCAATTAATTAAAATTAGCTACGTCCTTTCGATATTATAGGTATGTATAGGAAAATTTTTATCACTCAAGCTAATAATTTTACGCACCTATTTATGATATATAATATAAATATTTTGACTAAATTAACAACATCTTGTTTCTTCAATGATTAATAAAATTAATCAAAATTCAAGTTTACGTTACAGCCTCAATGCCTCGTCAGGGTTTTAAATGTATTATTTTTAGTTTCGATATATTATAATATCAAGTTTAATCGTGATGGTATTATATTGCATACAGTGATGTAGAGATGTTTTAAAAACTGTGAATAACGAACATATCGTTATTTTCTTCTTTAATTATATTATAGTATCTAAATTCAAGAGATACAATAATTGCCATCGTACGTTTCTTTCCTTCTTTTTCTTTCTTTCTTTCTTTCTAAATTCTTTTATCTTTATTATTATTATTACTATTATTATGCAGCGCACGATAATCAATGATAAATAAAGTATAGAGAATCGATTAATAATCTTTTGTATTAAAGATTTTGGGACACATCACGTAAATACGTTAGTTATACGTTTCAAGGTATAACTAAACGTTTATTAAGCTATAATCAACCATTGATATATGATTAGTTAATAAATATAATTATCTTCAAGAAATGAGATAAAAATAATTCGAAATTTCGATTCTTTTAAAAAATCATTTCTTTACCCTGCATTGAATTCTGTGAACTGCATTCAACCTGCTCGCTCATAGTACATACAAGTACATACTTTAAATAATTTGAAATTTAAAACTACATATGTACTCAAAAAGATTTCAAATATGGCTTAAACGGAATATTATTCATCTACGTTTATCTCTTCATATTCCTGTTACTAGCGTAAAATCGCAACCCCCTGTTGTACATACGTTTTCTGTACTTTCAATATGCTCTTATTTCAAGTACCATGTACAACTGCGAGCTGTATTTCCACTTTTTCATATCAATAATCAATTTTATTACTGCGAATTCTGATCTTGCGAACTCTCTTCGTCTCCTGTGCCGCTACCACCAGCTGCTACGTCCAAAGATTCTGGGTCTAATTAAAAACAGGAAGAAAAATAACGATAAGAATGAACATCATTACTTCAATCTTCATATTAATAAGGTTTTAGAAATTTCATTGATTTCAATGGTTGTAAAAAATATTTTGATTGAAATATCCGCCCTTTACCTGGACACGGAGATCCTTTGATCCTGCAAGTGTTGTAACTGCCACAATTTAGGCATTTTAAACCAACGACATGAAACTTTACTGTAGATTCCTGGAAAATATGGAAAATATGGAAAATAAGATAAGAAATGAGAGTTTAAACGGTGAATTCAAGGTCTAAAATGTAAGTGAAATGGGATACTGACCTCGTGACAATCCTTGCACAATATATCCGCCTTGTAGTCTCTATACTCAGGTGGCATTGGTGTGAGGGATACTTCGTTGTCTAGAAATCTCCATAGTTCAGACATATCTAACAGAGAAACCTGGCAGGTAGGACACGCGTAGTGACCAGAGTGTAAAAGCTCTTCGAAACAAGTACGATGTAGAAGATGACCGCAATCAGGAATGTGGCATGGAATTCTACTAGTGTGGATATCTTCCAAACAAACTGGGCAATTTGCATGTGAAACATTCTCGACGCACTGAAAAAGAAAGTCACAAATAAATAATTATTGATTTTCTTTATCTCATTTCATTATTTCCAAATTTAAAACTAAATAATATTATTATTATTATGTATTAATATATTTTCTCCTGAATACCTTATGACCATTTTGTAACTGTACAGGCAAGCACATATTGCATTTGGCACAGTGAAAGAATCTCTCGCGTCCTCCGACTCTACAAATTCCGCAACCATCGCAATGATATTGATTCTTATCTTCGTCGTCGAACAAGTTACACTCTAAACAAGTGTATTTACCAAATCTACAATGACATTTTTGGCATGTGGCTTGTACTGGTTGACGAGTATCGCATAATACGCATATCAATTCTGTTACTTCCTTTCTGTTTACTGTATGAGCCTCTTGTTCGTCGTGACAAAATCTGCAAGTGTATACCTTGTTGCAGCAAGGGGTCTGTAAAAATATTAATTTCATTTCAATAATATATACATATACATAATAATATGAATAAAAAAAAGATTACAAATCTACATGCCTATACCAATTCTATTTCTATTTAGATATGAACCTATCTGTATAAAATCACGCTTCTTTCACGTGAACTTTTTAACATATTTATTACAGGAAGTGTGTATAGAAGATGTATGTATGTACATATGTATATGTACTACATATATCTAATATGTAGATGTACATACACATAGTTTGTTGATTCGTATATTATTTACCCTCAGTTACATTAATGTTGATAAGAACAGACATGGTAGTACATACATTACATAAATTTTAA
Source organism: Tenthredo livida (assembly GCA_963992785.1). Classification (NCBI taxonomy): domain Eukaryota; kingdom Metazoa; phylum Arthropoda; class Insecta; order Hymenoptera; family Tenthredinidae; genus Tenthredo; species Tenthredo livida. The sequence goes on from OZ023073.1 coordinate 13,561,375, forward strand.
AGATACATGAATATGAATATATTACATATAGTATAGGCCCCCATGTATGTATGTGTAGCTATAGAAAATAATTATAAAAGATATATAGTAGAAAATATTTCAAATAAAACAACAAGTAACTAGTATGTACTCGCGATAACAAAGATCGCTAATCTTGATTGTAACGGATTATCCGCTAACATATACTTTTATATTAAGTATAAAGTGGGCCATTAGAAAGCATACAAATTTTATTACTGCATATCAACATTAAGGAGCGGCGGGGAAGGAGAGAGGAGCGTGGAGGGGGCGAGGGAGAGAGGGGGGGGGGGGGGATAAAAAGATCGACTTCGCGAGGATCTAGAGTGAGGGGGAGAGGTGGAGAGAAGGGAAATACACACGAGCTGTAATCGAATTTATATGCAGCATACACAGACACAGACACACACACACACACACACACACACACACACATACACAGATGTAAGATTATACAGAGAATTGGGAGGAAACAAAAAAAAAAAATGGAAAATATGTAATGAATGAAGTGAATTGTGTATACTAAGAAAAGTTTGTATCTATTTTATGGATTTTATAAATGTAATTAAAAGGTCTTACCACAAATTTCGATTTTCGTTTATAATGTGCACAACCATTACCCTCGTCTGATTGATCGGCTGTTTCTTCAGTCGGACTCGTATCGGATTCGTTTTTCTCCGTTTCAACTTGCTTCACATCACTGTCCTCCATTATAGTTTAATAATTATCACAAATCAGCTTATGGTTGTTTAAAATATTAACACTGGTTCGCGATATATAGGTATAAGTTTCGGTAGACACCAGAGAGAGAGAGAGAGAGAGAGAGAGAGAGAAAGAGAGGGAAAGAGAGAGATATATAGATATCTAGAGGTTAAATATGTCCTTGTTGTTGAATCTGGTGTAAAAGTAGTGTTAAATTTGCAATTTTAACTCTCTCGACTTCTCCGCTTCTGTATTATGTATGTATATCTATCTCTATTCACCCGCAATGATGTATCGCAACTCTGCAACACTGACAAGGTCAAAATAAAACAATATTATATTTTGTTAAGGGTTTGCGCACAACATATTTTAGGATACCGAATGAAGATCGTTCAACTTAAATATAGATGTGTAAGAGCTGGAAAGATTAGCAAAGTGTTAATTGCACTCCTTATCACGCCTCGAAAATATACGAAAACAAATATCACTAGCTTGACAGGTTACCCGACACATTTTACACGGATTAGACAATGAATTTAGAACAGATTTAAAGAAACTAAACACTTTATTAAACGGTTATATTTCACACGACAGTTTATCCATACGCTGTGAAATTTTCAATCCACATTTATCAATTCAATTCCGTACATTTAGATTATTTACCCGAAAAATTTAACCATCGCTCGAGAGACGTTTTTTTTTAGCGTTCTTTTTTATTCTTATACCTCGTTGGACGAACGGAACGGCTGGAATTTGTACGGAAGTTGTATGAGTCGATATCCGGTTATTCGTAAATTTGATCGCATAGATTTTATTCACTCTTTAATATAAGAGAGCGTTTTATTCTAAGATATGAGAATAATTGATGAAATCTCTGGATATTTTCACACGAACAATGAGGATTTATTATTTATTTATTTATTTATTTTTTCACGAGCATGTGAATAAATTATTTTTTAGGTTATGTCATATTGTTTATAGAATCAAATGTACGATTGTATATATTATGTATCATAAATAAAATTATATATGTATTTAATAAAAACTGAATATTTCATTTATCAAAATTTAAAACTAAGAAGCGAATGAAGATAATAATTTAATTTTTTTAATAAATAGTTTTTATTTTGATTTTTTATTTCACTCTCATTATTATTTGTGAACTAAGGGAACGCCGGAACAAAATCATGAATTCGCGCATCAGTGTGAGCTGTCATACTTTGGTCCAGACGTCCTTGTACGTCGTAGTTCGTCGGTGTATGATTTTCCCATTGAATATAAACCGATAAATACTCCACCGATAAATTGCGTTCTTTAAATAACTAGGTATATAAAAATTCCGAAGTGTGTATATATACAGAATTAAAGAAAAGAAAAATAATAAGAATAAGAAAAAACACACACACGTGTTAACCGATGTTGAAATGAGGCAAGGGCGGGTAATATATGGAGCTCCTCCGCGCTTTATACGCGATCGTAGTTATTCGCAGAACGCCCCTCGCGGGCTCTGTATTTTATTCGATTAATAATCAATGGCTATATTTGAGAGAAAATATACAAATAAAGTATTGCTAGATGATACCGAGAGGCTTACAACGGTTATTGAAAATGCTAGAATTATCGACGGGCACACGGTAACTATTTCAACATAATATATATAATACACGTTCGTACACCTATATACACATACTATACCTATAAAATTACTTTATTTTACATTTTTTTTTAAATCGCAATAAAAAACAAAAAAAAACCATTCATTTCAATTCGATTCAATTGAATGAATGGATACGCGAATTATTTATTTATTATATTTTAATTTATAAATAATTGTAGGAGTACGTGATTAGAACACAGCGTGGCCCATTGCCTGAGAAATCGTGGCGGGTAAGCAGAAGATACAATGACTTTGTTCAACTTAACGGGGCTCTATGCATGTCAGGAGTTGCTCTGCCCCTCCCGCCAAAACGTATTATCGGTAATATGGAACCAGACTTCGTAGCTCAACGGCAAATTGCTCTGCAGGTGTGTCTTCCGATAGATCAAGGTAGTTGGTATTATTCGCAGGGCCTCTTCTTTTTTTATTTTTTATTTTTTCATTTTTCTATATCTTTTCCCCTCATTTTTCAGACAATTTTTCACAATTTTTATGATATGATACATTTTAACTAATCAATTTCATTATTATATGCATAATTCTTATTTTATTTCAGAATTACCTTAACGTGGTACTAATGAATCCTATACTAGCATCTTCGCTGCCTATGAAAAAATTTTTGGACCCTGACAATTACACTGCACCTTTGCATGGTACGGGTAATACCTAGAAAGGATTTTTCAAACACAAAAATCTTCATTCTCTTTTTAATTTTTACCAAATGTTTTATTTTTCTAGTATTTTTATATCTGAAATTTATTAATCTATGATAAAAAAAAAACGAAATATCATCTAAAGAGGTGAAAGAGTTATGAATTTATATTATAAAGAAAGTCGATATCCGTTGTTAACAAGTAAACTAATTTGATAATACATAATTGATTAATTTCTTTCCTGTTTACAGAGGTCGCGTTACAACAGGTGTCACTAGCTTTAAGAAGCGATGCAAATTACGAGGTCGGTAAACCGATACCGGACATGGGATGGAGACTGAGAAAGCATTACTACACAGTTAAAAACCGTCAGAGTCCAAAGCAGGAATTATTGTTAGCATGGGTTGAATTTGGACCGGATAAACATCTCCAGGATAAAGATGTTCACGGAGTTTTTAAGAGTTTGGGATCGCTCCGTCATAGCTATATAGAACCTATAGTTCATCAACACGTTACTGAAAATGGAGCATTAACTGTTAGACATTTTTATCCTGACGGAACGCTGAGGGATATTTTATGCAATGCTAAACCAAAACAACCGTTTATTAAAAAATACGGAAATCCTAAGCAAACTAAATCCTTAAACGCTCAGGAAATTGCTGTGTACGCTTTTCAGGTACACTCAATTTCAACCTGGTATAATATATCCATCATAAATCTGGACTGATTCAAATTGTATTATTTTAATTTAGAGGAAAGGTCTTTGCCTTTGCCCAACTGAACTCGAATCATCGATATTAACAATTATTTTGTTCCTCTCACATCAGATCTTGGACGCGCTGGCCTTCATACACGATAAAGGACTGCCTTATGGACATTTACACACTGGAAATGTGATCTTAACTCCAACAGGGGCGAAATTACTGGATATAGAAAACGGGCTACTGGGTTTACCCGCGTTTTACAGACCATACGTTGTTCAGAGACGAAAATTATACGCCACGGTATTGTTCTATACCCAAAATCCAGCGGTTCCTGAATTCCAAACTTCCATTTCATTCATTTATTCAAACATTTCAGGTCCAAGTGGACATATATTCATTCGGCCACGTCGTTTATGAAATGGCATTCGGACGTCCATTGCTCGAGGCTACTTGCTCAGATCTTCCGCAGTGTGATCCAAATTTGAAGAATCTTTTGGAGCTCATTTTGTCCCCTGAAGCATTGAAGCAAGACTTGCCGACCGTTAACCAGCTTCTAGATCATCCATTTTTTGAACAATCTAAATCTAGGTGTGATATTATCGATTCCTGGAAAATATTCATCCAGAAAAGCTATTCCCCGAGGTATTAGATAACGGAAACTCCCTCTTTTCAGGGGTCTCAACTCCTTGGAGAGACCGCACTTCAAGCTAAGCAGTCATTTGAAGGAGGCTTTAACCGGGGCTATTAGTAAGGCTGAATTGCGATTGAGGGATGAGCAGAAAGTCGCTAGACATCAGAAGAGATTGGTCAAAGTACAGGAGATGATGAGTTCGGAGGAGGAGATGAAAAAGAGAAAGCAAAAATTGGTAAAAATTAAATTCGGAGTTCAAGCGATGTAAGAAATGTTGATTATGGTTTCTAAACGAAATTACCTAATTTTCTACAGAAAAAAGAACAGAAGCTTGCGCAGGAGCAACGATCTACAAGTCAACTAGCGGCTAATGGTACAAAACAAATGAATGGAAAGAGTCCTGAACGATCCGATAGTCCGACTAGTACATCGACTGCCACGAGCGTTGGGACGTTAACTCCCCCTTCACACGGTGAGATAGATATCTTTTAGCGTTCTGTTTTCGTGATTCAGATTGATAAGCATAAGGTTTTTCGAAGTCATTGTATTCGCATTTAATGTTGATGAGATTATTAGGCAGTATCATGAGTCACTTTTGTCAATTGGAGGAAACTGGAATCCAGATAAAACAATTAGTCATAAATTTGTGATATCTAGAAAAAGTGGAGATATAATTGTAATCCAATATTTTCATACGTGTTCATTTCAATACGAAAGAAATAGGAAAGAAGTTATTTCTTGCGTTAGCATAATTGAGGTTTTCCATGTTGTTGTTGTTTTTATCTTTCGTACAGCTGGACACAAAAGTTGATGGCACGCACTGCGTACATTATTATCACGTAGGTCATAAAATAAAAACAAAGATTATTCATTCAATCCATTTAATCCTTCAAACATGCATGATCATTATTTGAATCAAATACTCTTAGAAACCATAAGACACTCGAAGAAATTCAGTTCACGTTTTTATTTACCATTCGTTAAACGATTTCTTATTATTTTATTGTATAATCCAATTAAAATTTTAATAGTGCAATGAAACCCACATACAAACCCCAATCGAAAAACTACTAACGTAAAACTTGGCTGCAATTTATTTTTTATATCTGGAAAGGAATTATTATTAATTAAAATACAATATTGTGGCATGCGTTCTTGAATGGAAAATATTGTGACAAAGAAGTTTCCTTAGTTTATAGTTGGTAATGTACTATCTAGTACTTAGAATATATGTATAGATGTATGTGTATACGTTACCGAGTGCTGAACTGTTATACAAATTTTTTCTTAAATCTTCAAAGGTTCGGTTGAAGTCCACAATGGTAATACAACAGGAAAAGTTCTAGTTGCTCCGCCGCCACCGCCGATGCCATCCGTATCACCTGCTGTTGATAGTCCGGTGGAACGCTCTGCCTTATTAGGTAGCATTTGCGCTTTCAATAAAGGAAATCTGCGCAAGGTAGCTAATGGTGATCTGTAAAGATACTCAAGCTGATATGTTTAATAGAAAGTTTTATAACAAGATGAGAATCTTGAATTAAAATCGAGCAGCAGCGAGGCTTTAGATATTCTCTTGCTTCAAACAGCGTAGTGTTATTTTATAGATTTCAGTTATTTTACCAGAAATGACAACTTTCTCATCAAATAATGAAACATTATATCATAAAATTTTATTTTCTAAAGACGATATCAATAGTTGATTATTATATTCAATAACATTGGCATTAATTATAGATTTTTAACCGATTTAGATCATTCCGAAAATACATGCCTGCTTTCTCCCTATTTTCAATTATTTTCTAAATAACAAATAGCAAAGCTTTATTGTCAGTTATTAATTAATTTCTGTAATAATTTTTTCAATTAAAAAATAAGCCAGACAAAAAGTGTGGCAGAGTATAAAAGCTGATAGAAACTCAATGTATGTATTATAATATACTATGAAGCTTAGAAGTGAAATAATGATTTTTGGAAAATGATTAGGTACTCTTGGTAAAAGAAAAAAGTTCCAATCAAGATCGATGATAATGATATTGATAGATAAATTATTATTATTATTATTATCAAGCACGAAAATTTTGCTTCAAATATTATTTTTTTTTTTTTTGTCACAATGTGGTATTAAATTGTGATAGGACTGCAAATTGTTGCTGAGCATCATTTTATTCAGGCTAATAATTTGTATATAGTTGAAATACTGCCTGGCAGTTTATACGAAGAAAGAAAGAAAGAAAGAAGGAAAGAAAAAAGTAAAAGTTGAAGTTAAAGTTGAAGTTAAAGTAAAAAAGAAATCATATCTTGTCTTTTATTGTAATATATATATATTTAATTATTTACTATCTAGCTAACTGGGACCGAGCTGTAACGATATCCATTAGACGTTAAAAAAAGAAAGAAAGAAAAAAGAAAAAAAAACTATGTCAGATGATTAAATTTAGAAATTAGATAGAGTTTAGAATCTATTGACCAATATATATTATAAATATATATTTCTCTCTCTCTTTATCTATCTATCTATCTCTCTCTCTCTCGCTGCTAGGATGAAAAATAATATTATACGGTTTTTCTATGTTTTTGAGAGGATTTAAATTTTTGTAAATATTATGCAGTGAATAGTAGCTGTACTAGTTGAATTATTTTGAATATTCTTTCTGATTTTTTTGTTAATACCTTGGATTTGTTTACTTATTTACGTCAATTACTATAAATTTGTCAATATTCGTTACAGCACCGTTACCTGATCAAAAATTATGAATATCATCATCATTTAATAAATTGTACACTAAATAACTATTATGTTTAATTTCTAATAGTATAAGAAAGAAATGTTACCTACGTAATTATTATTACACAATAAGAATATACTATATAGAAATATCAAATAATATTATTGATCTTGTTTTATTATGTTTTATTATTTAATTTTTATTTATACCCAAAAAGTCTTGTCTATTATAACAGATCACTGATTCTCTACTAACATGTCTTATGTCATTTATATTAGGTATCTATTTTCTAAATGCCAATTAACTGTAATTGGTAGAAAACTTTAATCAACATTTTTCAGTGTTTGAAAATTTTTTAAATTTACTAATTAAAAATATCTTATTGAGATTGAATTTATTTTCAAAGAATTAGTGATCCCTGTTAGTTTGTTATTCAACTTGTTAAATAGCCAGTAATTTTAAACTGGATTAGATCTATTTTCTTTTATTAAATTAAAGCTGTTGTTGCATCGGTCTTCGTTCTATCTATTCAAAGTCTATTGATCCACCTTGCATGTTATTTTGCATGCATTTTAGCTAAAGTCTAAGCACTTGTATGTGTGATATTTTTTACGTTCGTATTTATAAATAATATATATTATATATATATATATATATATAATATATATATATGTGTGTGTTGTAAACGTGTGCTAATATATGAAGAAAAAAAAAAGGAAACATCTCTCAATCTGCTTTAATGCACTTATTTAGAATCGTAATTTTTAGATAACACACAATTTTAAATAAAATACAATAATTTTGTTTTAAACAGTTATAATACTATCTTCGTAAATAAAATAGCTAACTATCTTTGTTCATTGAAAAAGAATATATTAGCAACGATATAATATCATATGCTGGACACAATGAAAATAGATGAATTCTTACACATACGAGTAAAATAATGCCCAGAAAAATGAGGATTACAATATATATTCAAGTGATATACATTCAAACTTTGTCGTTGTTCTATAAGGAAAATAGAACAATTTATTATTCTGGTATCAATTTGTAAACAGAGTTATTTTAGTTTTCGTGTCCAGCATATTTTTCCTATATGTTTAGCCAGAACACAATTTCTATCTGTAAAATTTTAATCATGTAATAACAGTGTCTATTTCTTAAATTGTGGTGAAAATCTATGTCCTGTATAACTTGTCTGTGAATATTTAACAAAATATGTATAATATAACAATCGATTCGTAAAAAGTTGATTTTATTCAAACATTCATAGAATCATAAATATCGTGTTTTTTTTCTATTTTGTTTATTTTATTTTTTATTTTAATAGATAGATACTCAAAGTCTCTATAGATATAAACCAACGTTACATAAGATTATTTTTTTTCTGAATAATCAAATAACAATAATATTTTTTAAATATACCTAGAATAAATTAAATGATAGGTAAGACTGAAAGTTGATAATTATAATTTTCTACATTTATTAACTACATAACAATGTTAATAAGAAATAATAACAACCTCAGTAATATTTTAAATCCAAGTTTCGTACCCCAAATGTATATTTAAATTAATTCTATGTCATTTATTTATTTATTTATTTTTTATTTTTTAGAAATATTTAATTTCTCAATTTATAATTATTTACCTAGAACCTGGAAAGCATTTGATATCTATATACTATTATAGCAGGGATATACAACCGTTTACCTAATTTTCTATTTTTTCGATTTTTTCGATTTTACTATTTTACTATTTATAAGAGATTAGAGAGGAAGTTTTAATACATTTTTCAACTTGAAACACGGTGGTTGACCTTTTTACAATAAATATTATAAGGTATTAGTTTATACACGGTTTAAATTACTCATTAGAATCTTTTATACTATTAAAATCACAAATGTTAATATTTATATATATATATTATATACACACTAAAGTATCTATCGGGAATATAATATGACAATATTTTATATTGCAAAAAGAAAAGAAAAAGAATATTAATATAAATTTCTATGATTTCATCAAGCTAGTTTATCTTATATATATTATAATCCAAATATTTATTATTCTCAGTTTTTTTTTTATAATACAAGCAGTAATTATTCATTTATAGATGAGAATTTATCGGATGAGACGAACCAAATTTCAGGTCTTTCTGGGGATCGCACGCTCTATATAGAGGTCTTAATCTTTCCCTAGTTAGAAGACTTGGGTAGTTCAAAATTTTGTTCGTCTCGTCCGATAAATTCTCATCTATGAATCAATAGGATACAAACGATAGAGTCACCACTGAATAATTAATTATTCATGCTGTATAAAAAGCTCTCATCCAACTCTTGTAAAAAATCCTAAGGCTCTTTATCCTCGATTTGGATTATTGAACAGCTTTGGCCTTAAATTCTAATTACGTTTTTGAAATTGAATGGATAAAAATTCGTTACACGTTGATATATCAAGATTTTTTCAACAAAAAACCGATCAATGATAAGATAAAATCAGTAATTAGTATATATATCTATCCGTGTAAAGTCTATCATATATATCTATGTATTCTGTTTATGCCGTTTATTACATCTATGCATAAACATTGTTTTAAAAATCTATACTCATTATCTACTTCTTATTGGCTGGAGTAATTTATTTTTTTTTCGTTTTTTTTTTATATACCATATATACCTATATATATGTATATATATAAAAAAAAAAATTCTTCATCACCGTTGATCATTATTTCATCCAAATTTTCATCTAATTTTTTTATCCCCCCATACTATTGACATGGTTTTTGGCGAATTCTTGCTAAATAGAGTGACGGCGAGAACCGTCGCACATCCGTCAAGATTGCTGATGAAGTTTTTCGGTAACTAATTGCAGTCTGAAAATAATGAAGCGAATCAAAATCGAAATTCGATATTATATCGTCGGGGATTAACTCACCTCATAAGTTCTTCTTGAATGCGATCGGTGATTGCTTTCCTAGCGTCAATTTCACTCGCTTTAGTCGATCTCAGATCGGCCAACATTTCGCTGAAGTCTATCGGGTCTCCGTAATTCATTGTTACTTTTTTACGAGTTTTAATCATGTAAGGAGGCTCGTTAGGTAGGACATTGTCCATTCCCAAATGATATATGGGTATCACTAAAGGCGTAACTGGGGATTCTAGTATGAGTCTTCCTACGCCCCACTTTAATCTGTTAAAGCAAAAATTGATGAAGTATCTTACGAGAATCTATTGATTGAAAAATAAAAAAATAAATAAATAACGTAAAATTATCATCCGAAGAAAAAAAAGAACAAGATTAGTTAGTTATAAAGTAATGATTTAAAAAATATGAACAAAAATTAGACCTGATGTTTTCTTTAAGCATGTTTACTTTTCCCTCGGGAAAAACGTGGACCCATTCACCGCTGGATAATTTTTCTATACAAAAATTAATGCTGTCTTGATACACTCCTTGGCCTCTTAGAACTGGTATGCATTTACCAAGCATAAAAAAGTACGAATGCCATACGTTTGTGAAGCATATATCGTGCGCAGCTAAAGACCATCTTATGACTCGTCTGTTTATCAAATGTCGAAGATCCAGCGTTGCTATATGCAAGAAAATGAATAAATGATAAAAATCCATAAATCTTTTATTCGGCATATAAAATTTGGAAGAAAAATTTCCTGACTTACCCCATATTCCAGGATCGTCGAAACAGCTATGATGATTTGATACGGTGATAAGCGGCACGTTTTTAGGTCTAGAATCCAAAGCTCTAGTGATAATGTGCTTGTTGTATATTTTAGTTTTGTTTAACCATTCTGTAAAATATTTTCTGAGTTGATTTCAAATGTCGAGTGATAGTTGGGGTGTAGAATCGGTATATTGATTCTGAATGATTTTGAATAAATTTCTCTTTTCTGTTTTTTCTTTTTTTTTTTCTAAACGGGGTCAAAGTTTGATGATTAATTTAAAATGACTATGCGGAAGTAGATATGTTAGATGGATATAGATATATGTATATATATGGATACGATTCGTGTTTACGTTAGTTAGGTTTATAATACTAGATGCGAATGCGAATACGTCATGCTTATTCCACTTTTCATAGGTTAATGTGGTTTACGTAACCGAGGTTATTCGATTATAACGAAACTTATTAGTGGAGTAAAAAAATTAAATCTTAGGTAGTATGTGTTGGTAATAAGGCGATTGAGAAATAATAAAAGTATGTTATAACCTAGAATGAACTTGGAGAATATCCCGACTGCTGCAAATGTTATTGAACTAGCTAGCTTCCAAACTTTATTAGGGTTCCGAAGTTGGGGTATTATCCATTTTACATCGTAAACCATCGCGCTTCAATTTACCTAACACGATATTAATGATATACTTAATAGAAAAAATTTACGGTTAAATATTCATACGTGATGATTTTATTTCACAGTTAAATACCTGCCCGCGAAATATCGTCTGCTCTATTAGCACTACCGCGCGGACACCATATTTGATGACGTTTGTCACGTGACGTGTACAACGCTTTGAATAGTGGGGGGAATACCACGTGACGAAACAGTGGACGCGCGCACTGCTTATGCAGCCCGGCAAAATTCGAATTTCAAATTCACGAATGCCCATGTTTGCTCGCTTCGTTCTTTCAAACAGCAAAATTGAATGTTGAATTTAAAATTCGAACTTTCTAGCTCTCAATCTTTGTCGAAGCATTTTATAAGCCTTGTTTTTAACGCAATGCATAAATATGCTCTTTGAATCTACTATTAATGTTATATAAGCAATAGTATGAAAATTGATTTTATTATCTATTCTAATCGAATTAAGACATTGAACTAGTTCGCATTGAACATAGTATGACGTCGCTAGTGCTTCTTGCACTAAACTAACTCAAAACGAACCGGTAGAATTCATATTATGAAAACATTACGAAGTAAAAATCATTTCTAGTCAGAATGAATTCGTTTTCATTTTTGTTTTCAAATCATAAATCTTTGAACAATGAACCGACAAATTTTTATTCATTTCATTTCGGACATGAGAGCGCGTTCACTCTTATATTTATTAATTAGAAACAATAATCAGATTTTATAAATATTTATGATTTATTATGAAATGTATTTACTTATGAATAATAAGGATTTCAATTATAAATTTAGATTACAATTGGGTTTTTTTCTTCTTCTTTTAAATAGAAATAAAATACGCATTAAGCGTAAAGATGTTAAACTTCAATTTACGAACGTGGTAAATTCAGTTTATTTATACTGCCCAGGCATCGATTTCACGTTTGATAAGCGAAACGTTACTACATACATAATGCACAATGTATTAACCTGGCAACCTCAATAATTCTCTTGAATTTCATTTAACCCACCCAATTGTTGAAATAAAATGAGAAAAAAATAAAACACTTGCTGACCAAGGTACAAGCTATAACGATCGCGTAATATGCGGCAACGACCGAGCGGTCAAGCCACATTACGATTATTGGAAACACGAATCCTCCACGTGTTTGAAAACGATTAAAATTCGCTAATATTTTAGTTAGGCATGTACTTTGATTGAAAACTAAGAAATTGTTGTCAAAATTACGTATCATCATATTATTATCAAATATGTACGTAATTATTGATCAAGAAGGTGGTAATAGGTACCTACCTATCGCATATCCGGTAGTTATTTTCAATATTGAATAAAAATGAATGAAGTAAGAAATGTATAGGGTATATATGTGAAATAAGAAGGAGATTAATAATCCTCTCAATTAATTCCTGCGATTAAACGAGGCGTACGAGTAGGTATACATAGTGGGTATATATATATATGCGGGGTCTCTCTCTCTCTCTCTCTCTCTCTCTCTCTCTGATACAGCTTCGAGTCTAATTAGCGAATTGTAGAACAGCGATAATACTATGCAGACTTGACCCTGCGTTGATCCTCATGAGATGTGTATACGAATGTAGAGGAGTTAGGTATATATAAGGTAGTTGGGTATATAGAAGTACAAGAATCTCTCCCTCAGGTATAAATACATGTATATAGTATATACCTATCGAGATACGTACGTACGTATGTACAATGTATGTACATATACATGTACGTACTACGTGTACGTAGGTAGGTACATACCTTGAGTATCTATACTATATACAAACCCTACCTACCTACAAGAACATGAAGTGTAGTGTTCTCATTCGTTCACGCGTTTCGTGCGCTCGCTTATATTCCTACCATAAGCTATATATATATATATACCTACCTCATATACTCGCTCTGTTCGTAAAACGAGAAACGGGGCCCGGAGGAAAATCGAGATAAAAGATGGGGCCCGAACAGGGCCCGAGTGGCAGGTGGAGGGAGATCGTGGAACGGCGGGGTCTGATCTCACCAGGCAGTGACTTCGAGTCCGGCTTAGGGCCCCTATCCCCCGCATACGTATTTGGGCCTTATAGTTGAAACCCACCTGTAAACAATACGTATTTTTATATTAAATGATAGAAAAATTGTTCGTGTTTATTTCCACGATGAAAATTTCATTTTCATATTAATTCTCGTTTATATTATCATTAGTATTATTATCATTATTATTATTAATACAATGCAATCATATAAAACACGTTTTAAGTGAAAAGTGATCAATTTATTTCCTCATTTCTTCTCCTTTTCGCCTTCTTCTTGTTATTCCTATTCTCATTGTATCCATCTACATGATTCACAAGTTTCTTTTTTTATATCGTTGAATTTCCGTTCCGAGTTACGCCGGAATGTGGGTAGTGAGTCTTGGATACAATCTACGTTCTTCGATCGTGAGAATATATCTTTTTAATTATATATTAAACGATAGTTCAATCGAATTTTTATAATTTTTTGTTAATTATCTGTGATTTATTGATAACAGTGGGTGCAGGGAGTTCGATATGTGTGCAAAAGATTTTATACCTTCACAAATCTGTATAAATAAATAAATAAATAAATAAATAAATAAATAAATAAATAAATATAAAATACAACCTGCCATTACGAATTTCCATGGATTACGTCGATATGCATAAATAATAAAATAACTGTGTCATGTGTTAATAAAACGCTATAAATGGCAATAAAAAATACCATCATGACAATAAAATAATTATTTGTGGTAATTAAACTGGAATATTTGATTTTCATTTCGGTTTTTTGTTCAACGAGATCTTTGGCTAATTTCCACCGCGGGATCTAAATCACGATTATTTTATTCCTCCCTTTTCGCGAGGATAGTATATTAACGCATCGTATATGAAAATCGAAAGTGCCGTTTACACGGCATGTGTATAAGCTTTACCTATAATACCTGGGTCCCACCTCTGCTCAGCAATTTTTCATTAATGCGAATTGACCGATCGTTTAGTGCGCGGCCAGGAGATTTGGTACTAAATGGTAACTGGCCAATTTGAATAAATTTTGGCCGATTCACTGTAATACAGTAGCCGCAGAATACCGGTCAAACCCTGTACCGTGATAATTAATCCTTTCGGTATTTAAATAAATTTCAGATATGTTCACGTTTTCGGTTATTCATATCGCTGCTGCTGCAGGTCGAAGACGATCGCGGATATCTTTCGTTCATAAATATAATATCACTATAACATCCGGTTTATCCTGCATCGAAAGATTAAAGATGACTTATCTCAATCATGATATGACCCTATAATTTTATGTATTTTTCTGTTTTTTTTATTAACAAATTTTATCCACGTTATTCATCGATATACCTGCATGTACACAGAGCCTGGAAATAATACCGCGAAAATTTTTCGCCAATTTAAGTGCATCGAGCGACTTTCTGCAGCCTTTTAAGTGGTTCTACTGTGGCTGTGTTGTGCGGTTCTGTGCTGTGTTGTGCGCTGTGCTGCACTTGGCTAAAGTGTGTGGTTTTCTTCGCAGACAAACGTTTAATGGCTGGATTGCATCGGTGAGCTTGAAAGTACGGTGAAAGTATACACCGAAGTGCATCACTCGAGTGAGAAAAGGCAACAGGTATATACTGAAGCGTTTTATGTGTATGTTTCATACATTATATGGATTAAACAAACAGAAATCTAAGATTGGAATGAGCGTAGCTGTAGCTATACCTATTCATTGATTTTTTTTGATTTAGATATTGTGTAATTTTTTGGAAAGTTTTCTTCAATTTTATAATATTCGTTTGATAAACGGTTCGCTATGTGTTATAATATAATATAATATAATAGGTGAAATAATGAAACTAATTTAGAAGATGTATACGTATACCGGATGTGGTTGATCCCCGGTACCCCCAGCCTCCTATAAGGCCCGTTTATTGTTAGAATTAGCTTTCGTACCTTACGAAATAAATTTCGAGGGATTATTTCGTGCCGCCTTTGATGATTTCGGTCACTCTATTCTAGACGGGGGCGGACTCGATATAAAAACACATCAGTGTAATAACACGGCGGTATATAAACGCGCGGGTTTCATCCGAGTAGGTTTCGAAATATCAGAAGAGAGATAGAGAGAGCGAAAGAGAAAATAAGAAAATAAAGACAGAGAGAGAGAGAGAAAAAAAAAACTCGATCGTTTATATTCGAGTGAAATAATAAATTGTTTGAATTCCTTGATTCGATTCTTCACCGTGTGCTGCTGCCCTAAGGCTGTGCACATTTTCATTTTTGAGGGAACTTCGGAAGGCGTATGAGAGAAAAAAATTTGAAAAAAACATAATTCTTCCAATTTATCCTCCCTTTTTCTCGTATCCTTCTTCAATGCCGGTAAAATGCTTTCGCAGGAAAGGTTGAAAAAAATTGTTGCAGTCAGTTGGTGTATAAGTGTTCTCCGAAGTAATTAAATCCCCTTTTTTGTATCATTAGCGCATTCAGGCAATAGTGATACCCGCGGTATCTTAATGGTCAAGATATGAGGGTTGCAGCGCAGACTCTAAGTTATATACCTACTCTTAATGGATAAAATATCACCAATCAACATTCCCACGATGAAATAGACACCTTTCATTATTTCGGTGCGAGGAGATTATTCGATTTCGAAAAAGACGAAAATTCTGGAATTTATAATCTCGGTAAAAAAAAAATAAATAAACGAAACGTACGGCATAGTACGAGGAATCAACACAGTTTTCTCCCATTAGATTTGTATAAACATAATTGTGAAAAGAAAAAAGAAAAAAAGATACAAATTACGAACGATGAGTGTTTGGTACCCCCGGTATCAGCGGGTGTTCTTCTTCTTGTCAAAGTTTACCAGACAACGCGGGGATTCCCTCTGGCTCAAAAGATGATTGGTAACTCTATCTTCTGTCAAAAGAAGCCCGGGGTGTGCCGGAATAATGACAGAAAGCTCATAGGATTTTAATTACATAAGATATTACCTAGCGACTGTAATATACTACACATACCTATATAACTATACAAAGAGTCTGATGATTTGTGGAAAAATTCCATATATCATCCAGTTTTTGATTAAATTATTCCCTTTTTTTATTCAAGTTTTTTTTATTTTCTCATTTTTGAGTTCTCTTCAAACTTTGAAAATAATTAAAGAATATGAAGGAGAAGAGAAGACGAAGAGTTCTGTAAAAATAAAAATGAAGATAAAAATAAAAATGTTTCAAACCATTCGAATCGTTTGTTGTAACGTGTAAGGTGTCATGTGAGTATGTAATGTATTAAATGCATTAAATCGGGCCTCCTCCGTAGGGTATTAAAAAAAATTTGTCATTCTCGATTAATCGTGATACCTACCTATGGTTATAGAGAGTTAACATAAGTAAAAAAGAAACCTGGATGTATGTGCATGTACCTGGGGCATGAAACGTGTGTATACACATTAGGAACGAACACGTATATCATCAAGGTAGGTATACCTGCAGCTAGGAAACAAGAAGTGGTGTGGCTCACATTCTACGAAAGACCAACCAGGTAGCTCATCACGGTAACTCGGACGTCTTCCTCGAGAATGTCGGGTCGACAATGATCATGGCCAGGCGTGCTCAGCATTAAAAATTAGTCGAAAGTTAAGGCTTTGAGGCGATATATGCCGTATACCTATAAACTACTCGTGATTTTCCATTGAATTAGAAAATCATGCCACGGGATGAATATTTTTGAGTCCGATTTTTTTCCATCGAATTGGAAAATCACGAGTATGTCCTCACAGCATGAGAAGTAACTGCGAAAACTCCGATACTGGTATTTTTTTTTGGACATGGGTTGTGGCGATATTTCGAAGATGGGAAGATTTTCAAATTTCTGAATCGAATCGTGTTGAAAAAAAAAAAAGAAAAAAAACAACACAGCGTGTGGTTTTTGACGGGGCATAAATCCCACTGCAACAGATTATTCTTACCTAGTTCGTAAATGAACAATGTATGAGATATTCGATGTAAGGAAGGTGTGCCAGTGTTCGTGTACGATATACGTATGTGTACGTATGTATGTTTATATGTTTACGTTTATTCACATGCATATAAACTCGGGGTATGGTTTTCTTATGGTGTAGAGTTGCTCCGAAGCACAGAGCGAAGGTCTTAGCCAGGACTATAGTCATTATTGCTCGTTAATCTTGCCGCGCAAACCTTAATAAGCACCCTTGGGTGTCTGACCGCCTCATTTTTCAATTCTTACTTACTAAAACCAGCCGGTCTTAGACTTTACTTCAACTTCAACTTCGATTTCATTCGGTTGAGAACCTCAACCGAACTGGTCTCAAGACTCCCTCGCATGGGGAGGAGTCCGTGAGACTGCTCGCAGCACGGACCAAGTAAGTATGTTACACGTATGTAGCTATGTATGTACCTACGTACATGCATACGTCTATATATGAATATACCTACATTACGTACCCATATACCGATCTACCGATCTACCCATCTACCTTTACTCGCTCACCAGACTCGCTCATCGTCAGCGACGACGAGGTTCGAATCAGGCCTAAAAGAAGAACGGTCTTCGCCTCTTCGCCTCTTCGTCTCTTCGCGAAGTTGAATTTTAGGGGTATAATAAAACTGAGGAGTAAAATTTGGCGAAATTTTGATTTTTTCACTACATGCTCACACCTCGATTAAAAAAAAAATTCTCCTATCTTTATACTTCAGCGTTTTGTATATGTAGAACAGTTTCATTTTACGACGATTTGAGAAGACGTATCTCTATTTTTCTGTTTTTATTTTTGGGGGATGATTCTATCATACGATGTTTGAATTATATTAGCTTTTTCTTTTTTCTTCATTTATCGCATGATCATATTATATAGAAATTTCATACGGTAGTTACATAGGTATAGAGCTGTGATTGACGCTAAATTTTTTCTCAGCTATACAAAAATTCGTAAGGGTTGATACGAAAGAATACGTATATTATCATACGTCAGAGGTGGTTCATAATTGTGATTGAACGACGTTATAATATACTTGTTTCACACTAATTGACTTAAACTTATCCCAGTTTATAATACCTATACCTGAGTACCAGGTAACACTGTATAAAGGTGTATATAAGTTTAAAGCGTAAAAGGGTATATTATAAAGTCGTCAATTTATATAGTACATATGCTTACCCATATACACATAGTTGGCTCATATATATATACCTATATGCGCATTTATAGTATATTATCGTCGAAAGAAACCAGTAATTATAAAATCCTTCATTAATAAAGAATTGAAGAAAAAAAAAAAAAAAAAAAAACAGGAAAAGTCCAAAAGAATATTTGTTAAATTTAATCGATAAATTTATTTTTAACATTTTACAGAATGCTATCACCTGCTGCTGTGGTACAGGGTGCGTCATCTAACGTGAACTTTCAAGGCGCACCTTGCATACATTGCAGAGAACTTTGCCCCGCTGGTTATGTCCCACATTTTTGGAGGTAAGTCTGTTGCTTTAAATGAGAATAATGACAAAAAACAAAAAAAAAATGACATTTTTTTTTTGTGCAAAAATTGTATAATTATGATGAAATCGTGAAATTAATTTTCATCGTATGTGTACATAGGGACGGCATAATTCCTGGAGGATTAATTAGTACTGAAGATTGTCTATAATTAGATGCTCCCCAGAAAAAAAAAATAAAAAAATAAAAAGCGAAACTTGAATACTTAGAGATTTATAGATTCTCTTGCTACGACGCACCCATCTGACAAAATGCGTTTAACACGCGCCACGGGACACGCGTTACCAACAACACGTAGGTACGTGTGTATAAGTATGTGTAATGCATCTCTGTGCATGTAGGTACATACGTAGGAGGTATTACCTATATATAAAACCCGATGCATTTTGCGGTGAGCTTTGCTATATTACCGAGAAATAAAATGAAACTAAACTAAAACTAAACCTAAACCTGAATCTAGGACTAAACACATGTGAACCGCAGACACGTTTTATGGTGTCGAATTGTTATACAGGAAATTCAATTAAATGAGAATAAAAGTGGATGAACAAAGAAAATTTTCCGAAGCATTGATTGATAACTACTTGATACTTATCAGCGTAATTTTAAGCTATGGAGATCGATGCAGTAAATTTACTGTGGGGGTTTTTTAAACGGAAGCGATTTGATTATGTATGGATATATTATAGATATAGTCGAGTCAGGGGTATGGTCAGATCCCGAAGGATGATACAGCTAGATTTTTAATTACGTTTAATGATTCGTTAACTGCTGATCAGTCGTTCCTAATTAGCGATGATTTCGATAGTAACAGTATGGGTTTGTGAGTTAGTGACATCGTGTCGTACCTATATCCGATATCGTATAGTTTTAGGCTCGATGTACCTATATATATCTCGTTTAGAAAATGAAGAAATTCAACTAAAAAATAATAATACAAAAATTTGTTACCTGCACCTGCAGCATCACCCGGTACCGCGACTCTTAAAGATCGGAGAATAACCCATATGCAAAGGTTCCTACGGATAAGACTCTCGGCTATATACCTTAATATATCCAACCCTTATCTTAATCGTGTATCTTTCCTATGCCCCTTATTTTTACGGCTGTCGACTACGGTATGTCGTGTAACTTGCCATGGCGCCGACCTTACTCGACATAACAGATTTCTCACTTATTTTTATAATCATAGAATAATTAACAGGATTGTGGATTTTGTGAGATTGAAATCGAAGATGAATTATCGAAGTTACAAAGCTCCCTGTTTCCTTATATCTCAGTTTTCATCCCTTGCACAATATCAAACCCGATTTTTATACCGGTTATTGAATTTGGGAAGGGAAGGTAGAGAGAGAGAAAGAAAAAAAAAAAATGGATTTTCAAAGAAGTGCAGTGAATATCTCAGAAGCCGTTCGTAAGATTCAGACAAAAATTTTACGGTTTTTACTCCTTCATCATGCAACGAGCATTTTCGCCAAATATAAAACGATTTGACAATCAAGTGCGCGAGGGGTAGCGTTTAGCAATTTGAAATTTCACAACTTTGAGATAAAATTTCTTCTGCTTCGGGATAAGAATTTTTCTAATGGGATAAAAGTCGACGAAATAGAGGTTTTGGTTGAACCGATGTAATAATTCTATTCGTTGAGCGAATAAACGTTCTCATAAGGCGTATTATTTCGTGAAGACGAAGAAGACGGAGACGAAGACGAAGAAGAAGATTACGCCGTGGTCCAGACTCTGAACGAAGGACGGTAGACGGACAGACATTACGGGGAGGTTTGGTATGTTAATTACACACCAATGTGCGTCCGTCTCACTCCTCCTCGTCTCTTATTTTTTCCATCGCTTTCTCCCTTGGGCTCAAGGCGCTTAAATCTATCCTCTTCGCACACCGGGCTTGCGTGCGCCCATCCAGCGACCTCCGACCCGATGAGAAACACTTCTTTTACCTTTTTAGTAATCGTATTTGGCTCCAGTCTGAACCTCAAAAAGAAAAAGAAGAAAACAAAAAAAAAAAGAAAAAAAAAGAAAGGAGAGGGGACGCTCCGTAATAATTTTTACCTTGTGACCGGAGAATCTTTTTCTGTATTCCTTTCCTTTCCATAACTTCGTTTATGCGATGTCATGGAGCAAATAAAAAGAAAATAATATTCATACTACATCGATAATTATTTAGCAGAATCTGATATTCATACAATCTGTTTCACTGCATTCATTCATATTATATTTAAAAACCCATCATTAGAGGATGTCTTCGTCCGACTGGGTTATTAGTCCTAATTGATTATACAGAGTCGTTACGATTCTCGGAGTGATTGATTGCACGTTATATTTTAGAATCAGAATAGTTGAACGTGTTTATGAATCGTTAGTTTCGAATATATTTTATCTTTTTTTTTTCTTAGTTATATAATTAAGAAACGTGTCCTTATAATAAAGTGCGTATAGTTTATCACTCTTCTAAAAAATTATGTAGCTATAACAGTAAGATGCATGAATTTTGATACCGATTTTGTCTTTTATTCAGATCTTTTACAAAATTTATCGAACTATACGAAGCAATGAAATTTCTTCCAAATTTTATACGAACGATTGCCGATATATCAGCAATTCAGAATTAGAAATTGAATTTCATTTATTGTAATTCATTAAATCTACTCGATGAAGAGATATACTATACGTCGTCGCATCATATGCGTAGGATTTTTACGGTTTTGAAAGTGTAATTCAACGTGTATGGTAAACCCACGAAGATCCATAGAACTACGGTCCTCGAGTGTAGAACGACGCTTAGCTCCCGTTACGAGGTAAAATAACCATAAAATGAAACCCGGTACGGTAGTAAACGTTCCTAAATTTAAGAGTAAACTTCATGGATTGACAAACTGACAAACTGACGAACCGGAAAAACTGGTGACGTAATAAAATTTTTACTCCTTACATCGTGTAATACGTAAATTTTCGAAACCTGAAGTTAAGCTGCACTTGAATACCGCAGACTCGTTATAATAGCCTAATGACTATCGTACAGTACAGGTTTTAATTGCGTACATCAACTCGAAGTATAACTCCGATTTGCACTCACCAAAGAATTTCAAATATACGCCACTTGGACAGAAATCGGATTTTCTCGTTTTTATTTTTCGTGGTTGTGAACGGCACCTTTATCGTATAGGTAATTAGATAAGAAGAGAAATTACCGATTCCCTTTGCCCCCCGCCGAATTTTTTTTTTTTTTAATCTTTCTGTAATTATTAGCGATGGGTAAAGGCGGGGCGAATTTTAACCGCATGTTTTTTTTAATTTTATATTTTATTTCGACGTCCTCTCAGAGGTATAAGTAAAGAGAAGAGAAAAGATAAAAAAAAAGACAAAATGAAAAGAAAGAAAGAAATAAGTAGGAAAAAAACTAAAAATCATTTTCTCAACCTCGTGCAGGGTAGGTATATATATATATGTATGTATACCCTCGCGGTTTTAGCGGAGATCTTACGGCTAAAATTATTTCTTACCGGTGCTGCTGCTGCTGCTGCTGCAGGTCCTACTCTGCTCGTAATTACTCGCTGAATCTTTCGCGGTTACCTTACCAGTTTCTTTCTCGCTTACCCGCGCGACCCCGCAGCTCGTCAACCCAACGATTTTATGCTTTTCTCTTTGAATATTTTGCGGCATAACTTTTTGCGCGAAAGCCTTCGAACCCGATATTTTATTCTCTTTACGCGTGACTCGCGGAATTCACTGCGCCCCCGGATTCGACATACTTAATAATTCAGCGCATCCTTCCTTTGCGATAAGATAAAAAGGAATGAAAACCTGATGAAAGATCGATGAGATTTGGCTTTCGTTCGCAAGGAAAGAGAAATAAAATAAAAAAAAATACAGACGAAATCCTCGGATTTTTCAAACCGTTCAAAATTCATCGGGATTCATGTTCACCGAGGAATGGAACTCTAATCTTAAATCCATCGTCCTATACCAGTTTTCGCCTTTTCATACGATCGTATAGTTCATTTCTAAAGAGTATATAGATTGTCGGCGTTGAGTTTAGACAGGAAAATTACCAGCGGATGACTCGACTGTATTTTAATACAACCTAGGCGGAAGTTGAACATTCCATAGCAAGTTTCTTCTCGACATGGGAAATCGATATTAGCCACTACCCTGCCGCGGTGCACCAGGACTAAAAACAAGAAGAGGCTTTGCTATCGTGCAGAAATTTCAAATATACGATTGATTCGAATTGAAAATTCTCGCAGAAAGAGAAGAAAGGAACAATATACGAAGAAGAGAGAAGGAAAAAAAAGCAAGATTATAACAACAATGGAGAATTTTTTCATTTTTTTTGGGATTTTTTTTTACGAAGCCTAGATATTCGGCCCTTAGCCTTGTTTCGAATTATTTCCCTCCCTGTTAGCTGGTGCCTACCTACCTACCTACCTACCTACCTACCTACCTATCTTGCGGAGATGGAATTACGGACGTAAGGACGGACGGTCAGACCGCTCGTCGGAGACGAACGCGGACAGCAGAAGCGGGAAAGAAAGAATGTCGTTTGTGTTTCGCCGAGCAAAAACTTGGAACCCCACTACCTTCTATGGCGAAGAGTACACAGTGTCCCAAAAGCTTCGAAGATCCCAGACTCTCTCGCAGGTCAGAGTACGTCGAGAGAATGGCTTCTCGGAGTTAATCGGGAGAAAAAATCAACCCCATTTCAAGTAATCATCAACCTTACGGCGAACGATCAAGCCGGAGTACCCCTCATCGCGTGTATATCTCGAATTTTAAGAAATTCGTACATATATACATACATGCGTATACAACATAGTTACATACCTATAATTAGACAGTAATTATTCTTCCTTTTAGTTACCAACTAACTCCGTAGCTTAATGAAACATTAGTTTAATTGAAAACGAGTTTCTCCATATATATATGCGCGCGTAGGTAGGTATAATGCATTGCGACTAATCAAGAGATGAATTACCTACAAGTTAGGAGCCACCTGTTCCCCACCGGTATTTCGATATAGGTACGTGAAAAAAGGTACACGGTCAGAGATTTACTAATAGAAAGGTAAAAAGGGAATTATAAGATTTAGGATTTAGTTTTTTTTGTGAGAGTTAAAAGACAAAATTATCGGCGTACGGTTCTAAGATCTCGGGACCAAAGATGCTGCGGGATTTCTTCATTCTCTGTATAGGAATTGCGGTGATTATTTATCTTACGCGTTGTATAGCTATATAGCCATATACGTAGCAATACTAGTTTAGCCGAGAATAGAGTAGCTCCGGACTTATAGATACTAGAAAACCAATACTAGACGCTTTCGAGGCTTTGAGGAATCGCCGATGAAAGGTCAACTTTTTCTCTTTATTATATCCGCAGGTGGAAGTGGAGCGCGTCGCGACCATCTCTTATCTCTCATAGTCCATTCGCGCGTAAATAAGATATATATATACCTACACATACGTATATACCATATTTCTATATACTATACTAAGACAAAGTAACATCGGATGGATTTGATCACGTATTAAAGTAATTCGTGGCTACCGCGATATTTTCACAACTATCTGTTGCTCTTGCGGTGTTTGCTGCACCTTGTTACTTATACTTCTTTCCCACGACCCTCACGTTGTTCAATAGCTGTATATTCTACCTGCTGTAATAACAACAGCATCAAAACGCGGGGAAATATTTTTTCCAAGATCTGCTTCAGTGAGCGAAAATTATTTTCACCATCTCAGCTCCTCCTTCACTTCCACAGCTTCTGCTCTCCACAGTCTACCATTTTTTTCAAATAACTTTTCTACCTTTCTATATACTATATACCTACTATATATATATACATGTACTATATTCTTTTTACATAGTGGGTGTATATCTTCTATACAACGATGGAACCCATTACTGACTATTGTTCCAGATTGTACATAGCGGTGAAAAGAATTCTCCGATTTTGCTGCAACAGCAAGACCAGCAGCAGCAGCAGCAGCGCAGTTGTTCGCTGTATCATTCCTCCTCACACACATTCATACTATATACTATATCTATAGATAAAACACAGAATAGTGAATATAAAGCTCGGTGTGCGAATTGAAGTTCTCAGTCCAGCTCGAAATCAGCATCCATTGTTTAGCCCCGGATATGTCCTACTTCCCTTGGCCCCCTATATTTCTTTGCCACCGTTCAAACAGCTTTGAAATTTTTTAATCTTCGATACTTTACCTCATCCTCTTTCATTTCACCCTATTCAAGAGCTACGCTCTGCCCCTTTAGCCCTCAGGTATATTACAGGGGCTAACGTTAGTCGAGTGGTTAACCAAAGTGCACTGTACACCGTAATCCCCTTTTTTTGATCATCTATGTGTGTGAGTACGATCTAATCGATCATACTCTCCAGATTTTTTTCACCGGGGTATAAACCGTCCACTTTGAATACACAATCAAGTGCCGAATGAAGTTCGAGGGGAAGTGAATTTCCTAATTTAACACTGGATTGATCGATAGATATGGCATATTGTGACACAAGTGCGGAAAGTGGGCAACTCTTCTTTTTTCCCTGCACTCGTCGGGAACAAGGTACTTTGCGCACGCTACACAGCCCTAGGAAATCAAACTTTTGACGCACGCGTTGCAGAATAGTACTTTTCGATACTAGTAAACTTTGTTTTCTAACACAACGCGCGTTGAGTTGAAGTTTTATGCACGCAAAATCGAACTTTATTCAACTTATACCTACGTACGATGCAATGAGATTTATATCGCGTGATTCATTCGATCCTTGGGCTTCCCTTCGTAAGGAAAATATCAACTTTCATCGGGGTTTTGTGTTACCGATGATAATATAACCCGCGGAAGGATTATAATATTACTTATGTATAATATTGGCATATATAAACCGTTTCGAGCAGATAGTATATAGACAATTTTTACTCTCCCTGTATACGTATAATATACCTACGGGTTATTTGCTATACCCACAATGTTCCTGCAGGGTGCGAAATTAGAGCTTACCCAACGTCACGTCTTGGTCATCCCGTTCGTTGCTTGTCCGCGTTGATTAGACCTATTTATGGGGCGGTCAGAATAAAGGTGCGGGTGAATCCGAGGGGATAAAATATATATCGCCGGATCGATTCTACCGCTCTCTTCGCAAGTTCACATTGTCCCGTTACATTTCAACCGCATCTCTTCTCACTGTTGCTGCACCATCTTATATGTGGTATACATATATTCGAGAGTGCGAGATCCTAAGGGACAATGCGTTGAATAACTGTTACAATTTTTCACCACCGTATGAACATATACACACATGAGGCAGAAAATTTATTTCGAAATATTTGAAAGGACATATTATACCATGCGATTAGTTGTAATTATTTTTTTTTCCACATCGGATTATGGGAGCGATAAAATTTTTTTCTTCATATTTTGCGAAAAGGAGTAACTTGACCGAACAACAAATTTCATCAGAATTTTACGAACGGTTTTCGAGATGTTAACACTTTTCTAAAAACCTAAAAACACATTTTTCCTTACCTTTCCCCTAAACCCCTGGACCGATTTTATTTCCAAATTTGATACCTGATCTGAAAATGGAGCAGTAAATTTAGTTGAAAGTTAACCGACTAATGGACTGGGCGACCTAAAAATTCGAGAAACGCAGATTTTTCCGAATTTAAAATATATGGGCTACTTAGTTCGGTCCGAAGCTGCAGCATCCTCTTATACCTTTCCTAATTGGTTTTAATACCGCCGCGCCGGTTTTATTTTATCGGGTTAAAAAATTTTGTCCATATAATTTCACCCATAAGTGTTTTCCAGTTAATGATTCTTGGACATTAGTTGATCAATGTGAAAGATCTCAGAGTCTAATTAGTAGAATCTGAAACAAGGGTCGTACATAAAACGTCGTCTTATTTAAAACCCCGGATTCTGTCCCGTAAAATGATCGTATAAACCGAATATCTTCCTGTTACAGTATCCCATGCCCTAAAGACCTGCAGCCTCTCTCACTTCGATGCTTTTCACTATAACGGTATTCTATAGAGATTTTCAATCTATCACTGACGATGAATTCCAACGGCAACTGGTTTTCTATGGTGTCAAAAAACGTCCAACCCTGAATAACTATTATTTCGTGAAAGATTTTAATCTGCTAAATTATTTCCGCAAATAAATATATCAGCTCAAGTTTATCTCAGTGATCCTCCCATCTATAATTTTATTATAAAATCGGCTAAAATAAAATCCTTCATTTTTATCAAAATAGGTTGTAAATTGTTTGTCAAAGCTTGTGTAAATTCGTTCGATATGTTGTTTGCGATCAGTTATAATTTCAATATGCAGTAAACAACATTTTCAAACAATGGGTGAACGTTATACCATTAAACGAGGATAGGAGAGCCCGTTATTCGAAGGGTGCATCATCGTGCCTATTGCCATTGCGTTTCCATCGCATCGCATCGCATTGCATCGCATTGCATTGCATTGCATTGCATTGCATTGCATCCCTGGATGATGTTGGGTATCCGCGATGGTGTAGCACAGCAGAGGGAGTCAGGGATGTAGGTATATAGCACGGGGTATCGTTAATCAAGAGGCTTCGCACTATCGCCTGCGGGGGACAGTGTTTAGCACGTGACAAACGACCGTGTGGCCTCGAGGATGGTGTGGCGTGTAAACACCATTGACCGTAGGTAGGTAGGTAGGTAGGTAGGTAGGTACGCCATATAGTAAGCCAGCAAAACATGTGCAATGAAAATGGCAAAAAACCATAAATCCAATAATTATCAACGCCACATGAAACACACGCGAGTTATTTACGCGACAGTCAAACTCTCCACGCAGGATTATGAAAAATCTGAAAAACCGATCCCTTTTCATTTTCCTTACAAACATCAAGGAAAAACAAACAAAAACAACAAAATGCACACAAATAAACTCATATGCGGTTCATTTCCAACTCGTATTTAGTCGATTCCCAACGGATATACGGAGACTATGGGAGAATATTCATAACGCTAGATTAACCCTGGAAAGACCCAAGGGCTGACGAGCCCTGGGATCCAACCAATCAACGGGTGTCCCATTTAATTCACCCTTGTGCTGTATATATGTACTGTACATCGTCGTACATGCCGACTTATTATCAGGGGTTTGTGTCCAGGGCGAAGATCTCTATTTCCTGTTTATTTACAGAGAGTCTATATACCTGATCAAGAGGATCAAGAGATATAGGTATATGGTGCTAAAATTAATGGTCAGTAATACACGAGCTGGTTTTTAATTAACGATCTCTAAGTCTGAGTTTTACTTAATTGTCCAACTTTCCCCATATTCAGGTACGATTACCTCGCTTCTAGTTCTACCCTGTACTTCAAAAACGTTATTCTCTATTATATCGGCACCCTCGGGGTATGAAATTTGCTATAAAAGGGTAAATTTGCGGTCCTAGAACAAGCGCTTGACGTAAACTCATTATGCGCTACGTTTAGTCCGCGAACGATCGCTATACCTATGCCTCTATACCCGTTTCACCTGGTGTATTATACCTAAAGTAACCGATACCACATCGTGTTAATACCGCAAATGAAGCTGCTCCTGGTTCTACGCTGCACCATAAGATAAAGAGGTGGAATAACGATCTCAATTTCACGGAATGGGGGTTGATATGCTCAAATTATTACACACCCTAGGGTATAGATAAAAGTTGGAAACTGTAATTTTCCCCATTCTTTTTCTTCTTCTTCTATATTCATTAAAAAATTTCTCTATAAATAACTTACTTCCAGGTAGCATGACTCGCCATAAACCGTTCGTTCTAAGCGACAGCGAAAGTATATTCGATATACCTTATACCTATTCTGCGATATCTCGACCCCATCAGTGATCGGGTTTATCAGTACCTAGTTGATTATCATCGACGCTTGATATCTGTGTGTATGTGTATGTGTGTGTTTGTATGTGTGAATCTATAGCTGGTCGTATAACCGGCTAGGTAAACGGGGGCACGTATAGTTTATAGCACATTACGTAGATGAGTCTGCACCATGACTTTCCTGGCCATAAGCGAGCCAAGGCCGAGCCAGACGCATTACTCAAAATGATCGTCAGTGTTTGATTTTATCGAACATCGACTACCAAATCAGTATAATGCAGGATTTTAAAAAGAAGGTGACGAAAAATTTCATGATCAACTACTATCTCTCTCTCTCTTTCTTCATCATTTCAACGGTATATTACCCGCGTATTCACTACGCTCCGTATAATATAGCTAAGGGGAATTAGAAGCTGGGCTAAGATGTCCTGCAGGAGTGGTCCCTGACGTTTATGACGGTAAGGAAAAGTGAGTTACAGCTTCAATACTGTAACAACTGGATATGAGGATCTTAGGTGATGGCCATGTTTTTTCTCTTCTCTTCTCTTCAGGGCCGTCTTAAGGTTAAAGGTGCCCATGGGCTACCCTTAACGAACGTTGGGGTCGCAGATATCCTATATTATATATAATATAGGCAGGGCCGTCTTAAGGTTAAAGGCGCCCATGGGCTACTCTTAACGAAGCCCCCCCCCCCCCCCCCCCCTGATGGCCTAACATTTGAAAACAACCCATAGTGGGTGAGAAGGTTGAGGGATAAAATAGAACGATCGCGTAAAAAACGCATATTGCACCCATCTTCGTCCTTGAAACGCGAAACATTAGGGTGGTTCGAAGAAACGCTTTATTTTTTTCCAGTTCTGCTAATCGATATTTTTTTTACCGTTCATAAAAAAAATGGCTCTCGCACCAGCTGAGGCCCACGCGATTTTTTTTCCACTACTGCCACACCGATGCTGAAATTTCGAAAAACTGCAGATCTCTGGGAACTCCAAAGTTCAGATATCAAGTTGCTCTTCGAGGTACTCGTTCGTCTCAACATAATATAGAAAATGCTTTTCACCGCAATTTCAACGAGGGATTCAACAAGCTGCTGCGCATCTTAGCTTGTGCGAGAGCTATTTTTCCATGAACAGGAACAAAAATATCGATCAGCAATACTCGGCAAAGATGGAACGTTTTTTTGAACCGCCCTAGTCACACATGGATGATGGAGCATCACAAATAATTAACAGCTGACTCTTCTGGCCTCTATTGCAGCAAAGTTCTTGATTTATTTCTTGAATGAGATTTTCTTTAGAAGGTCTCAATCTGCTGGAAAGGAACTCTGGGATTCGGCGCCCCTTGGGGCCGAGCGCCCTGGGCTATAGCCCCGCTAGCCCATGCCTTGAGCCGGCCCTGCTTCTCTTCTCTTCTCTTCACTTTTCTTTTCTTTGAAACTGCAGCGGAACTTGCCTCTCCTAGTATATACCTATGTAACAGATATAAGCGGCTGCTGCGGCAATGTCCTGCAGAAATTCTGTCTGGTCTTTCCCGCATCTTTCACAGGCACGGGGGAGGGGGACCGTGCTCTCTTGAGTCTTGAGAAATATTATTTAATTAACCGGGAGCAACGTCTTGTCAGCTATAAATAGTATCTCTCTCCAACTCTCGGGATGAAACACGGCTTTGGTGGGCAGGAAATTGCCGAAGAAACGTGTGTGTATCAGTGCATATACTATATACTAGTATATACTTTGTATCAAGTTTTAGACGCCATTTTAGGAATCTGCTATTGTTTGATCTTCGAAAGTATATCTGAAGAAGATGTTAATACAGCATTTTCATCTATTGTTTTAATCTGGAGCGTGTGGATGGTAATTACCTGAATAGAAGTTAAAGGCTACCACTTTCAGTTAAATTAACGTCCCGATTCTCTCTTGGCACTAATTAACGACTATAATAACTTTGCTTTATTATACCGGGGTTTAATTGTCACGTTTTTCTTACTCGCTCTTAATTTTATCCACCCCGAATTCTCCGAGGAGATGGAGTTCCCTCGAACAAGAATAAAATAAAAATAAAAAAAAAAAAAAAAAAAAATATACATACACCCTTAGGATTTGGAGTATAACTGTCTGAGGCATGGTGAGAGACCAACACCAAGTATAAAACAGTTGCATCCTATGGGGGATGGGGGTGGTATTTATCGGTAGAAGAAGAAGAAGTTGGTTTGGGATTTGGATTCGGATTTTCGGTTGGAATTTCTTTGGGCAATTAGCCAGATTACTTTCCAGGCTCATTTAAATCTGAGCTTCTTAACGGATACCAACCCCGTATTTTCTAGATTCAGGGTTGAAACGGGAGAATTGGTACAGCAGGGGTAGGGGGACAATTAAAGGCAGAAATTCTTAGCCGAGACTATATTCCCAGCTACGAGCGCAATTCAAATAAAACTTAAATTCACCGCAAGGCTAATCGACCAAAAAGCGCATCTCTTGCGGAAATAATACCAACGACAGTGCAGGGGTAGAGAAGAAGAACTTTCCTACGGCTACGCGAAGAGAGACCGAGGGGCTAGCACCCATGTACTGCTTTACTATACTTGATATATAGGGGGTTGTGCAGCAGGGTGCAGTCACTGACTGACTGACTGCGACTGACTGACTCTCCTAGTCTTTAAATGCCCCGAAAGTCAAGTATACCGAAATTTTCTTCCTCTATTTTTCCCCTTCACCCTGTATAACCAACCCTTCGAGGAAATAAAGAGGGTAGGGATTTCCTGGCACAGAACAGAACTCTGCTTGACTGCACCTACCACTATTTCCTACATATACCTATGTACTACATAGCTAGCTGTTCAGCTATGAGAGAAGAAGTTGCCAACATTTTCCTTGATTTCTAGGACTTATGTAGGCATATGTATACATACATACATACATACTACCCGTCGCGTTATTGTTATTGCTTGCCTCTGTTTCGTCCTGATATTCAACCACCATGACTCTTAGTCTGACCATTTTTCTTGATCACCCTTAATTTATATTCGGGGGTAAGCGAAGTGGAGCCAATTTACGTTGACATAGAAAGGTATACTTGCGGATACCGAATGAAGAGAATTTAACGAAAGACACAATATTAAATTTTTGCTTTAGTTGCTCCTGTCGATTGGCAACTTGCACTACGTCAGAGGAGATTGTGCACCTGTTTATTTAGGCGTAAATGATGCATTATTCATGGGGTATCTCCTCCTCTTTAGAGTGTCGTAGAAATAAAGTAGAGTTTCACGACCTGGTTTAATAAACGGAAGCACACACCGTGATATTAGACTGTCACCGTATATCCAACCGACCTTTATTCTTATTTATTATTGAGTTAGCATCACGAAGTCTCTGCGGTCCCTGAAAACCCTGAGACCTCAAAACCCCGAACTCCCG
Source organism: Tenthredo livida (assembly GCA_963992785.1). Classification (NCBI taxonomy): domain Eukaryota; kingdom Metazoa; phylum Arthropoda; class Insecta; order Hymenoptera; family Tenthredinidae; genus Tenthredo; species Tenthredo livida. The sequence continues at coordinate 13,593,680 of OZ023073.1, forward strand.
AAACCCCGAAACCCCGAGGAGCGTGAATCAGAAAATTATTCTGCCGGCGTCATCGACTCGAGAGTAAAGTTTTTGCGAACTTTTTCTGAATAGATATCTCCCTTTCGCTATTTGCTAACTTGTTTTCCGCGAATTATACTATGCATGTATATCGTGCCCTGGGAAAATCCCGGGCATTGTCCCCGCGTCTAGGAACCACGGCGCCCACCGCGCCGTCCGTAGTCTGGAATTCCGGCGCCTGGCGTCTCGGCGCTAGGTCGCTACTCATCCTCGGGTGGTTCTTGGCTCGGAGATAAATTTCAGCATTCGGTAGACCCGCGGATTCTATATACCTATCTCTTCATGGTATGACAATCAGACCGCGTAGCCTAAATTTCTATACCAGTAGAGAAAACGCTCTTTTTATACACCCTCGCTATATCAGCTTGACTTCCAGAAATAAGGAAAAAGGCACGAAGCAAACGCCGCAAACTAAACTACCGACGAGTATAAACTAGGATGAAAATTGCCCCAACTTTTTTTCGAAAAGGTCAATTAGTTTCTTTGCTTATTCTCCTCGGGGAATTTTCGCTCCGACTTCTTCAAGGTATACAGGAATTGTATGGGTATATATATACCGTAGTTAACCACGTTACACTACCAGCAGCAGCAGCAGCAGCAGCAGCAGGTAGGTTCGTAGATAGATAGGTATGCCTGTAGAGTAATAGGCAAGAGAGTCTCTAGTGCTCTAAAACTCTTTCCGTATCTATCTTAGGGCAATAAAAAAATTCCCAACTCGAATCGTATAACCAGCGGCTTTAAAGTTCCGCGTCTCTTACGGCCCGGTATATATCTCCAACGTTATAGGATATACTATATACGTTATGGTCAGATCTCTATACGTACGGGCATAATGCGTACCTACCTACTTTTATTAATATGTCAGACCGGAAAAACTAGTTCTTCATTAGCCTGCAGAAGAACTACTCCTCGGATTATATAGATTCCAATTTAGATCTCTGCCCAGTTCCTTTATATAAATCGCGAAAATTCATTCCTCTCCGAATCCCCGATATACACGTGTAAACGCATAGGTCCTATCAACATTAGCTGCAGCAAACTTCCAATATCCTCTAATTGCAGTTATATTCGGCGGGTGCAATATTTCACAATTTTCAACCCCGTATTTGCCAGATAGAGGTTTAGCCCAGAGAAAGATAATCTCTGTTTAACAGACGCCCATACGAGCGAGATAGAACGAAGTGAAAAAGCTCTATTATCACACGAGCGGGTTGGACAAGGACGGTTTTATCATGTGTGTAAGGGTGCAGCAGGAGGGTGCTGGTTTCGACTGCAAGTATGATCTACCGCGCTAATATCTGAACCCACACCGGTCTGGCAGGTCCTAACGATGTTTTAAGCTGTAATTAATTTACTGCCCAGCCCCTTACCTCCCAACCTTCCAACCTCCAACCTCCAGCCGATACCTCCATCTCCGTTAAAAGCTCAGTGCAGGTCAATACCGATACAGGACTTAGCTGCAGGCTGCACAGCGATTCGCTTTTATATCTCGTCATTTTTTCTCTCGTCATTTTTTGTTCGCAAATCTTTTCGCGCAACGAAAATGCTGCAGCTTATTACTGGCATTTATTGGTTCACCTTTCAGCACTCTGTATATAGATATGCTCGCACTATCCGGTTATCTCTAAGTTTGGATCGGTATACGAAGGCATGGAATTACATAGGTTCTTATTGCGCTTCATTGGTATTTCATTCCTCTGATATAGGTAGAAGCAGCGACTCTACAAGGCTTGAGATTTCAGGTTCGTCTTTATTGTGCAGGTGAGAGATTCTCTTGAGTATTGAGGATACGTGTGTAGACACCTACTCATGTACTTCATCTTCCGATCTCGTATGTGTGAAATTTCGTTTTAAAATCGACTCTTCAAACTTAAGTTAGTACCGAAACGACTTTCACTCATTTTAGATTCTGACGCGATCACCGTTGACCATCTGAATCGATAATCATCACTTCGTGAATAAAATGTCATTATCATTGTTGATTAAGATTTAGGAGAATAAAGGAACGAGCATTCTCATAAATATAATATCGAACATGAACCGCAACAGTTTCAGCTTAGTAATATTTCATATATATATGTATTCACTATACTTGTGCATCTATACACACATACATACCTGTATCGTAAAAAGGAAGAGTTTAAAAATTCGTTTTGCAATTTACGTGTCAGCTAGTGAACCGAGAAGGCAGTATGAGGCTAATAAACTCGCGTAGAGTTATCTCTCATGGTCAGTATAAGTGATTAATTTTAAGTTATACGCTAAATTGCACATAGCTAGTGTATTACCTCGCTGAGTCGAGCTGAGGCACCAACCTGTTCCAAGTGAGTCCACACGCGTATCCAGGTATCGTCACAGAAAACATCATTGTGCGCGATCATCGTAAAAAAAAAAACGAAAAAAAACGAAAAAAAAGTGACGAAGATACACATCCGAGGAGTAGGTACAGGAGAGGATAGACTCGACGTTTGCACGACTATTCATATAAATATATCTCTTATTTTTACATACACACGTGAAAACGGTTTCGCACTTTAACGGTAGTAGTATACGCACTCACGAGTCCGAGCTGTGCCTATAGTAAACAGTGGCAGCAGGTTGTAAGACTCGGACAGTCGAGGAATCGACATAGCCGAGATCGGTGTGCTTTTACTCCTATGGTCGACAGGTTTGATGTGATAAATTTTCGCGTTAAAATGTGAGAAAGAAAAATCTATGTACTATATCCTGTGATAAAAATCGACACTCGCGGTTCTGTAAAATTTCGTTTTTTTGTTCATTAACTTTTTTTTTTTCTAATTTGGTGTGAAATACATGTGCGATAATCACTGATCAGACATGCGGTGAATAATCGGAAATTCTTGACCAGATGAAATAATGAATACGCCCAGGCTTGGATCCCACAGGATTTCTAATCTTTACTCGGATTATCATTAATTACTGAACTAGAGTCTATTAAATTTTCGAGTGTTGTTAGTGATTAATAGTTGCGTGGGCGCTTGGCCAGCTACTCGGACCGTCGAATATATTTTATAAATTTACGAAGGCCTTTTTTAATCACCTGCGGGCCTCGATGGGATCACTTTTTCACCGATTCGCAGTAATAATAATCCTACATTTTTATAGACCAAGTTGGTGTGATTTATCGCTTTTATATTGCACAGACTATAAACCTCCTGTGAATATTGTGATACGCGGAGATTTTAAAACGAGGACTCCTCACTCTCCCATAAGAAGACAGAGTCCTTGATATGTCCAGTCTGCTCGATTCGCGGTTGGATATAAGTAACGCTGTGTAATTTGTCTCCTTCTCTTGTTTACGAAAATGTTATGCTTTTCGTCGTCTCATCAGTGATACATATATATACGTACATACCTATTGGTTGTGCAATGCGACCTCAATATTAATCTTTTAAGCGAGCCTACCTGGTCCATGAATTTACGCATATGAAAAATGACCAACGATTTAACACGTATGATCGTGTAGAGTGAAGTTTCTCGAATCTATTCACATCATGCATAGTACCTCCCAGTATATGATAATAATTGATTATGGCTTTTGAAATTGGTTTCGTCGAATGAATCTGATAAAAATTAAACTATACTCATAAGTACGACGAGTATTGTACAGATGCAGTTACGTAACTTAAACCACTGTTGACTGTAAAATAAAGACAAAAAGTAAAAAAAAAAAAAAATTACATGACGTCATACCGATAGTGATTCTCTATTCATTTGAAACGCGCACAATATTTGATATACCTAGCAATACTTCGTATAGCAATGGGTACCGGTATTAAACGAAGCAGATCTTCGGGCTGGCTCAACAATCTAAGATCAAGGTCTCCGAATATTACATTTTGTCGACTTAGCAGGGCTTGGAGCAGCCTCGACCACGTGCACAGGTAAGTTTCGTAGTATTTATAACGTCACGGGTTATTAGAATCGAAAAAATTTCATTATAGTTATATGTATAGGTACCTCGAGGATAAATCGATCTAGCCGTGAGAAATAATCGGTGTTAGTATGACTTTTGAACGGGGAAATGAATGATGGGATAAAAGGTGAAAAAACTGTTGATCGCATAAGGTTGAGTGATTGAAATATATTCATTCGTCTTCGTGGAATTTGGTTTTGAAATTTCTCTAATTACGAAGCATTATGGGATTAATAAACTGATTATTAAGGCTGCAGCAGACCCTGGGACGCCTTGGGGCGGCCTTTCTAACGCTGTCACGTGTTAAGTGCTCCACAAGCTTTGATTCTATCGGGCAACATCAAGTCGTGGATATTTCATTTATTCTGCCGTTTATATATCCATGGGTTTTATTTTCCGACCACTTACTGCATTCCCATCATTTTGTTTTTTTTAATTGTTTTTTATTCAATCCTCGCAGCATCACCAAAATAGTTGAAGAAAAAACTGATCCGGGATTCTTCTCTCATCGTTAACATCCCTTCGCTCCTTTTCCTTTCTAGTGCTTTCTGAGTTCTCTCGATATCGGCTAGAGCTGGACGAGGGACTACTCCATTACAAAAGCGGTATTATCTTTCCCCGCAAGTACATACATACGATGGATATAGTGCAGTTATACTGTAAAACGTTTGTAGAGTTCAGGAATTAATGGGAAAGTCTAGTTCAGTGGTCATTTTTCTTTTTTTTCTTCTCCTTTTCTTTTCATGGTGAAGTGATAACGCGGAAGAGTTCACACGTGGCTCGCGGTTCCCCAACTCTCATGGTGATACTCATGGTGCAGCATGCGGTCTGCGAAAGGTATCTTCAAGGGATGCCTCTGCTTTCTCAGTTTTTTCTTTTTCCTCAGAATACGGATTTCGGCGGTTAATTCACCTGAACGGTGAAACTCACTTTGCTGCAGCTAGCAGTCAGTGAACTCATAGCTCGCTTGTACTGGACCCGTAGCACATCTGTATCGTACGCGTGACTACCTACTGCACACTTAAAGACCAGAGCATAAGGACTAGGGACTAGATACTAGCTTCCAAAGTCACGTCAGACGCGTTTCTAAGCTACCATAAGAAATATGTCCGCTTGTCTCAAGACCCGTACGTGTATTTTCAAGCCGTTCATAAATCCTGAAACATATACCTATGGGTACCATACGTATCAGAGATGAACGCTTTGCAGCTCTTCTTCACAATTTCCGTGTTGCGATCGGTCGGTTCTTTTTTTTTCTTTACGTTAGCATATATTCTTCAGTTTCCTCTTTTTCATTTCTAATAGATCCTCCGCACACCCCTACCGATAAAATCTACCCTTATTTCTTTCCACTCAAGACACGAAATGCCCCATATATATTATTAGTTACACGTTATAGAAAGACAGGCTTATAACTCCGGCAGCCATAACTCCTCGAATAAAAGTATAGGGTGTCAAATTTCTCCGGCTATGGAATGCCGCACTGTTTTTAGATAGAGTGGTTGAGTATGGAGAGTCTGAAGGATTGGAAATCTCATACCCACATCTTGGTCATGCGTGAATAGCTTAACGCATATAGTAGTATAAAAAGGGCCCAATACCAATTCTTGAGAATTTCCAAACTCTCTTCGACACGCGTGTTCAGTGTGAGAAACGATCTCTTATTTTTGAATATATATTTTTTCTTCTCCTTCTTCAAATTATGTGTAAGGGGTGTTTAATGAAACGCGACTTTCGTGACGATCCCGTAAATGTTTATGGGGAGAAAAAGTGGCTATATGACATCTGCAGGGCGGGTAGAGGGAGAGAGAGGTGCAGGGTTTCTCTGTCTCGTGATATCAGGTGAATATTATACGTAGGTAGGTATAAGGTATACCTTGGGCGTTGCTTTCTTTATGATATAAATGGGTTTAATAAAAACGTCGAGATTTCTCATACCACCGTATTATATAGTTAGAGAGTTTCATATCCGCGAGAAGTATATGAGAAGAAAATGACAGGGAAATCCACTCGACTTAGAAACTTTTTCAAAACCACTTTAGTTCGCGGACGAGTGAACCCGTCATTTTTCACCCCTAGGGTTAAGTATAATCATTTTTTTTTTGGGGGGCGGCGAGGGGGAAAATGTAGGGGGAGGGTGCTGTTACCCAGACCATATCCTCAAACCCCTAGATCTTCGAGTTCTGATCGTTGGGTGAATGAAAAAATAGTTTTACTCATAATCAGTAATCGCGATCTGTTTCGATTTATTGTGAAAAAAAAGTAAAGAATCTTTACCCCCAATGGGTTCACCTGATTTTTCCTGGTAAATTACTCGGCAGAAGTTAACGCGCACTGAGTATCGTTAAGTGTAGCTACGTCCAGCGTTACATACGAATCGTACGTATGTACATCGAAGTATGTGAATGGCATAAGAGCATAAGAGGAGAAGAAGGAAGAGGGCCGAGGACGCGGGAGGGACAGGCATGCGGCCTGAAGCTATGCTGGTTATGTCGACAGTGGTTCTCTGATCGGCACGAATTCCCATATCACCTTTACAAATACATAATGTAAAGGATATATACCCTTACACATCGAAATAAATATTTCCGAAATTATAGTAGGAATTCCAATTTTACCTGAACAGTGCACTGCATTCCAATACTTATATGTAATTCATTTCCCCTATTGTCTCATGTTTCAATTCATGGCTTACACCATTATATCTTTAGTCGCTGAAATTATGAGTCAATCATCTGCACTTTCTCATCACTCATGATTCGAATTTTCTTGAACGTGATCAATTATGGGCCAAATCGTTTCCATGAATGATTACTACTACATGGTGTACATAGGTATAGAAATACACTTCGCGGTATGGTGCAATCTGACTGTATTAGATTACGGCTAATTGCATCATTTGATTATTCAATAATTTGATCAACACGAAGAGTGCTTTTTCATACAATTACCAGCGGGTTGTCGGTTTAATAGTACTCATAGTATCCCAGCTAATTCAGTTTGGTGTAATAATCATTATGCAACAAATCGGCTCGAAGGAACAATCTCCCATTTTATCTCATATACACAAATTCAATCCGCAATGAATTCGATCTCTTATAACTCTCGATTAAATGTTGCACAATTTTTTTTCTCTCTCAAAGAACAAAAAAACTAACATTTCCTCACCCAATGAGAACTCCATGTGCATATGTTACACCCAGAGATAATTGAATTGCACTCAAAGGCGTATATAGAGAGTTCGCAGTAAATTCGAATAACCCGTCTTTTATGCAAAGCCGTTTCTTTTTTTTTTTTTAAATAATAATTTCCTTTAAATGCGAATAGATAGACGGATGGTAACGTCATATGGGCAGCGGTCTTAACGATTCGTTTCCTTATTGAGCAAAGGGAACAAACGCCTCTGGACTTTCTCTAGGTATACTAGATTGTTAGGAATTTTCTCTTAGTTAGTTAGTTAGTTAGTTAGTTAGTTAGTTGGCCATATCGTTTAAGTATATGGTATAGTTCCTTATTTATTTATCCACATATGCGAAGAATTTGACGATAAGCTGAACACACACACATTATACGAAAATAACCGAAAGAGGGGTAATTTTCTTGTCATATTGATCGCGGTCGCGGTTTTCTCTCTCTTTTATTTTTTCCTTTTTTTTTTTTTTCTCTTCTTGTTTTTTTTTCCTCAGTCTTCTCTTTTTCCGAGATATTTCTTTTCCCTTCAGAAAAATTTCGTTCGGGTTAACGTTAGGCAGGTATACCTTAGATCCTGCAGCCAGTAGAAGAAAGAAGCGAGTTTTCCACGACGCGGTGTGGCGTGCAAGGCACCCTGGCCACCTCCGCTGCCGTAGCTGCCTTTGGGATAAGTTTGTTAGCTCTTCCACGCGAGACTCCTGAGCGATGGAGGGTCCTTCAGATCCGCCAGGAATACCCCTGGGGCCTTGGGAAATACTTTTCCTACGAAGAAAGGTGTCAAAGCAAATACTATAACCAATTTCTTCAGTTTCATAAAAGAAATACATACTGCGATATTTTTTCACTGTATGCAGAATATATACGAAACACGTACACGTACGTGAAAATATATTATTTTCATACACGCCCTTAAAATAACATAGGTAAAATATTTCAAAAAAAATAAGTTTTCGGAGTCATTACTCATTATATCCGATATACCTATATACGTTGCAGAGAATTATCGTCGACATAGAGTCATGATTTATAATATAATATCGAATAGACTTGCGAATAGAGAGAAGATCGTTCCGTGAACGTTAAAAGCGTTATAAATATAATAACATATAACAGGTATAAAATATAATATGTACACAATTTCTGTACAACCTGTTCGCATAATACCACCAGCTGGTGAAATAAAACTACATACATACGTACATGCATACATACATGTATAAAAACTCGAGACGATGGTAAAGAACTACGGCAATGTACTTAAGCTGGTAAGGCCTCCTTGAAATTGCTCCAATTTTCTTACGCCTCAGTTACTACCGCAGTTCTTCACTCTACGATATATATATGTATAGTATATAGGGCATTAAATCAAACTTGTACCACTTATGCGACCCCTTGAAGAATTTATAGATTTTAGAAAGGGATAAGAGTAGTTTTTTTGGTCTTTTTGCCATTTTTTCCTTTTTTTTTCTTCTTCATACTCTATAACACCCCGTAAAGGACGATCAGACAGCTTGCAAGTGAGCATAGAACCTGCAGGGGGGGTGCAGGCAGACCCTCTCGGTGAAAAATTACTCCAACTTATTAAACGAAAAAGTTGCGAAAGCCGGTTGATATATTGCCTTAAATTTCCTGGGCCAACTGCAGCTCTTTATATTATTGTCAAATTACCGTCGAACATTTTTCACTATTCTACTATATCCTTTTCGCAAAAATTTTCCAAAGGCATTCGTCAATATCGAAGAACGATCTTTAAGCATTTTTCCACCCCCTTTTTTTTTTTTTTTTTTTTTTTTTTTTTTTAAGGGGAGATTCTAACGGTCTAAATAAACGGAGCTTTTGGGAAGTCCTGTCATAGGGACGATATCGGGGAAAAACACTTTGACATCGTTTTTCAGCTTTTAACTCGTCGGAGATAATCCGAAGAGCTAAAAATGAACGTTGAAACTATGCCGAAGGCGAGACATAACGGACGTACATATATATTGTATATACACGGACATATCTATACGTGATATAGGTACCTACACCGCGGAGATCCGAGTTTAAAAAGTTCGATTTATAGGGGGCGAGCTTAAGATAAGCATTGGCTTCAACGCGGTACTTTAGGGAGCTTTCAAGACAAAGGGATATCTTACTCGAGCCAATGGCGGAGGGGTTTGGATATCCTGTATACAGCTCCAAAGTCCCGGTTGAGTTTAAGATTCCGGCTTGATTACGCCTATGAGACTTTATCGTTGGGGATTTCGGTACGATTTCTATGGGGTGGGTAAATCCCTGGCCCGGTTCGGGATGGGATGGGAGTCGGGTGAGATTCAAAGCAGGGGGATGCGCCCGTGAGTAAGCAGGTACCTCGAAAAGGAGGACCCAAACGATCTACTAGAATTTACTCTACTCAGCGGAATTCCAAGACGTACTTTTCTATCCTTATTTTCATTCTTTTTAGAATTGATTCGTCGCTATTCTCATTTCCGAATACGCGATTGCCTTTCTCTTCGTATACAAATCTACTCGCCAATTTCTGCGCGGATTGATTGAGATATTTCTTCACTCGTTGAAAATAAACCTCCGACAAAATTCCACCTATTACAGAATAAAACCTTATCTATGGTCCTAATAATGCCAGATATAGGTACACCAAATCGTAAATATAAAGACATGGTGACCCATGGCGCATCGCCCATAGTTAAATAGCCGCCATTTATGGGGTGTAAGCCTAGTATAGCGTCCAACTAACTTCGTATAAGCTTGATATTATGGCCCCATCCATGGGGGATCAGCCTGCATAATGTCCCATAGAACACTGTGGCTGACGCTTTACTCAGGGATCCAAAAACCTATTTCGTATTATTTTTTCCTACGTAGGTATAAGGAAGAAAAAAAAAGATGGTCTCTTCAGTTTCTATCAATTTAAAATATATTTTATTCGCCGAGGTTTGCAATGGCTCAATTTTCGCGGATAAGATAAAACCCAGCCAAGGGTTAGATTCGGAGTTTAGTAACGTTTTAGTTAGTCCGTGTATGCGTGTATGCGTGTATGCGTGGGTGGACGCGGGTAGGTAGGCATACCTACACACACATTGGAAAACAAAGTCCGTTGGTATATATATTTTCCGATATAGTTTTCCGAGCACGAAGTAACCAGGCATTGAAATTCAGCGCGTATTTCGCTTTCCATTTCTATCCTGTCCCATCGGGTTCCTTCATTCTACGACCATTCGTCGACTAACTCACCCTTTGAAGGTTCGCTGCTGCAGGTTGGTTGGTTCGTAGTATTCGCGATTTACTCTCAGAGCACATCCGCCTTTGTCTGATCCGAGGTTACAGTCTTACCATTTTTTAATTCCATATCTTCCCATATCTATTCTCTGCTCTATACCTAGAGCAAGAAACTTACCCGGCTCTAGCTAATCGAACTAAAGATATGTACCTACACCTACCCAGGTAAGCCGAGTATAAGCATGGTAAAGCCCCCGGGTCAAACATCGACGAGCACAATGCATAAATACTAAGCGAACGCAATTTACCCGCGCGATTATCGAAAGCTGATTAAAATTGCCCCCCATAAAACTGCATAATTTCTCATTTCCTGCAGATATTGAACAAAAACGAGAACTGCAGGATCTTTATTCGCAGGGTTCAGGCTTTCATTTTACCCAAGAAAAGATATCGTATAGAAAAGATCGTTTTCTTAAATTTTATTTTTTCAATTAACACATTTCCTTTGTTCGTCGAAGCGCGAGTCTTTATCTTACGGAGGTATGGTTTTCTCGCCTACAGCAGCAGCACCACCAGCAGCCGCGAGAGCAGATTCTCTATAGCTCGGAATTTGCATACATAGCATCTGTCACCAGCCCCTTAGCTACCGCTTCGGCCATTTTCGGCTCCGCGTATCTTACAGTTTGAATCTATGGATAATGGGGTCCCATTCTTATGCTAAGTCAAGGAGGTTTCGCAATGCTCTAACGTCGCGCCATAGGAAACGTCTCGACGACTCACTCCAGCATTTAATTAACCATTTATTATTTAATCAAATCATTCGATTGCGTATAAGTCGCAGGAATTTATCTACAAACACCGACGTACGTCCGGTTGCCTATTTCAAGGCGTAAATTGGAGGAAAAAAATTATTCAGACCTTCCGACCAATGCCCAATATTCATGAAAAATTAATTTAAATTTTCGGAATCGGAGAGAAAGAGAGAAGGAGAAAGAGAGAGAGCGAGAGAAAGGTAGGGAGGTATAGGTTGCGGTACTTGGCGGTGCCGGCGACAGATGTTATTAATGAGAATTTAACCGGAGTTTGGGGCTAGACCGACCGCTAATTAAATTAATTCTACGGCGGGTAAATTCCCCGGGTTATTCGGTTAGACCCGAAAAACGTTAAACTCTTTTACGTTGCAATTACGCGGGGTTCAGCTGTTTGCGAATATTTCCTCGGTGCGAGAATAGGATTTTGAAAAAAAAAATCCGCCGACTATCGATGTAGGTAAGAATTGTGTCTCCCATGGGGTTCATTGGATATGCTGGCACGACGTCGCGTAGGAATATATAGGAACACCGGTGTTATCGATAAAAATATGCAGTATATGCTATAGGGTACCATCTGTACGTTACGGTATTCTTGGGCATAAAATATTCCGCGACAATACCGTATAGCCCCGTAAGACAGTCCCATAAGGGTGACACTTTCGGGGTTCAGGTTTCGCACAAAATCTATGATGAAAATATGAAAAGGAGAGATGGAGCAAGAGAAAGAGAGAAACATACAATCTGCGAAGTTAATATAGAAAAGTGCAACGCGCAGCTAGCTCGCGGTAATAAGAGGAGAAAAAATTCCATCAGTGGAATTCAATTAAAAATAATACGAAAGGGTTGTTCGGGTATGGGCGAGTGAAATGGCACGAAGGGGCAGGTTATCATAAAGAATCTTTAGTATCGTTGAAAAATAAAGAAAAAAAAGAGGATAATTATGATTTTTCACAACGTAAACACTTTTCTTATTTCATTTATTTTTTCCTGCGGATATTTCGTTTATATCTCACAAAGGGTTTGGGGCTGGCTCCCCTCCCCCGCCCCTAATATAACTCCGGAGAGATAGAGTAGATTGACAGCTTTGCATAAATTCAACCTGCACTGACTCAAATCCGGAATTCATTCTATCAAGTTTGTACGAAATCGGTCATTTCTATGTAAACTACCCCTGTTACTTGCCCCTTTGTTGCCCTTTCGGTCAACGGCATGACCGAGACAACTGGGGGCCATAAAATCCCGAGGGTACCAGCCGGCTTGGCGCCATTTAACCAGCTGTATTTCTCCAAAAGAGTTCTAAGATTCAAAAACAACGAAAAAAGACAAAAACTTACTTCGCCTACCCCTAGTTTATATATTTCTACTAAAATATCTCTACAACGATGAAATAAATCGGAAGGAGAACCGCTGTTTGTTAATAGACGTAATAAAAGCCTGTTTAATTATAATTTCTGTAATTTTGGTCTGTCGACAATAAGACAATTCGATTTCCCTAGTCTGTCGATATAATGACGCTCTGCGTCGCGTCATCTCCCGTTTAATCGTCAGCGTATAGTTTTCCTCCCTCTGCAGTCAGTTCTTCACCCTCTAGCCCGAGTTCTGCAGGCTTCTATATACAGCGTTCGATGAAATTGTGTTTTCGATCGTCGACCATGTTCTTTTTCTTTCCTTCGCTTGACTTTATCTTTTTTCATCTCCATCTCTCCCTCTCTCTTTTTTCTTTCTCCTCTTTTCCCCCTTTCTCTCTATTCGAGCCCAGCTGGGATCGGCAAATAAAGCCAATCGTCGATTTTTACTCGAGATCGGGTGTACGGGCGAGAGGCACGGGGAAAACTGGCGGTAAGGGTAAATAAAGACAAGTGCCCAGATACCCTGGGGAGTCCTGAGTACAGCTACCTTGCACCCCACGACAGATTTTATCTACGTATGTGTAGAACATGTAGGTAGGTAGGTAGGTAGGTATATGTATACCAAGCTGTACCACTCTGCAGCCTCCAGAGCAATCGGCGTAATTCTACTTCCATGCTGTGACCGAGTGACTGACGTGATATTATTTACTCCGTGCCATGGAATTACGTGAAAGACAAGAAAAATAAATAAAGAGAGATAGAGAAAGAGAGAGAGAGAGAGAAGAAAAAAGAAAGCAAGGAATAAAAAAACGACGATAAAAGATAATCAGACAAATTCTACGGTGAGGATCAGAACGGTCAAGTCATTCGGACCTTGACGGACAGTGACATTGTGGTATGGCGTAGTTAGGCATGGACTTCGACGGTGAATGAGTATAATATGTCATTATATCTGTAAACGTGTGCGTGCAGAGAAGAGTGTCTTAGACTTCCAACACTTGTTATAAGCCTTAAGTCACACCAAGGTTTCTCTACTTAGAACTTAGAGGTTTTCACAGTACGCCGTAATGATATAGAAGTCCTAATTTCACCGTGGAAATATCGTGTGTCCAGCAGTTCTTCGCTTATTCATCTTTTCTGCATTTATTTATACATGGTGAAACGTTGCGGAAAATAACAAGGAATGAAAATGAAAATATGGCAAGAACCGGGGTACATATTGTCAGTATATATAGAAATATGAAGGTTGTCGAGCTTACTGAAGGGGATGGCTATGGGACATTTATTTAAATTCGTTTGACATTCGATTTTCGCGAATATCGAGGCTATATACCTACCTACCTACTTTTATACTCTTATGGAATAAGAATTTTTCCGATTCTTTCATTCCAGGGCTTTCGTATCTGCGTATGTACATACCTATGTAATGTACTGTGCAGTGGAGGATTGTCTGTCCCGGCTACTGCTGCTGCTGCAGCACTGACTATTTATGTCTTATTATTTCTCCTTGTTTACTGTAACTGTGACTTTTATAACGGAGAGAGATATTTTTTCCTCTTCTCCCATTCCATTTATTCCACCCTATATACCTTTGGTTCAGCTCATCTGCAATCGGGGAAAAAAATAAACTGGAATATAAAAAGTAACGATGCGACTCCGCTTGCTGCAGGCTTGGCCCCTCGACCGATAAACGCGGGAAATGAAACGTTTTTCTTTGAATGCCAACGAAAGGAAGGAAATGTACATCTGAAGTTAAAATTCCACGTCAAAAAGACCGTTTTTTCGCATTTCGACTTTCTACTGCAATCCAACTCCGGATCTACTTACACAGCTCAGTATTTTCTTGATACGTTTCAACCGGTGGGCGGTGGCACCTATCCCACCCCTGGACAATCGTAATTCAGACTGTTATGCGACTCAGGTTGATTTGAAAGATAGGAAAAGAAAAAGAAAAAGAGAAGAGAAAGACTCAATCTCCCGCGAAGTACTCGTATACATATAGTAGGTGTATATGCATGCATCATATGTAACACGTTGACTTTCTCAGCTGATTATACCTTCTCGGAAAGATTCTGAACCCGGTGACTAACGAGGCCATAAGCGAAATTCAATCCATCTCATTTAATCGCGGTTACAACGAATCAGCTTTCAACATATCAGATTTATTAAAACGCGATAAAACGTAGGTGGTACTACAATAGTACATATGTACACATAAAAACCTGCAAAGTCAGATTTTCTCGCAACTTTTTTTCTTCCCTCTTGAGATTTCACCGAAGAAATAGAAGAAGACGAAGAGCGAGAGGGAGAGAGAGAGAGAAGAAAGGAAAATTTCTTTGCGAATTATAAATCGTAAGAAATTTCTTATCGTTAGTCAGAAAAGAAGTCTTTCGTATATCTCGGTGGGTGACACTCCTCGTAGATGTTTCCGGCGGCTTCCACTTCCACTTCCACTTCCCACTTCCCAGTTCCCACTTCCCACTTCCCACTTCCAGTTTTCCATTGTACATTGTTCACTCGAAATTCAGAACGAGGATCCCTGCGCCCTGTTCCATTAGACTACTAGTATGAGACGGTCTCTGCAGCAGCGTTTCCCGAAGTAAAGAGGATGGGGATGACGACTGCTAGTATGCATTGCCACAGGAGGGTTAGGACCCTTCCGAGCATACGGTCTACATTTTCCATGCGACCAAATAGAATTGTGGTTGTCGTGTGGCTTCACCCGTTTGAATATATTGCCACCGTTCAAACGGTTCCTTCAAATTGGCTGCCCCATCATTCTAATCCTTATACCAATTCCTCCGAATCACTCCCGCTAATTTTCAAGACAGCTGAATACATATAGGATAGTGCAGTCGCTATGTATCCACTCCCTCAATCATCGGAGAAAATTACTGATAAAAACCATATCATTATGGCGTGTTGGCTTTTTATTTTTCAATCGTAAACCACGATGAATAGTATTTCAGGTCTGCCATACCCTGTACTGCTGCTGCAGATCGAGTGCAAAACAAAAATCTCTCAATTCCCTCGAGTATTTTCCGGCTAGGAGTGTTGGCTCATAAATTTTTCGGGACACTTTAAAATGCCTCCACCAGGACCAGGGCCAGAACCATCACAACGAAACCGAGCACTATCGCACTACCGTGCCGTTTCACCGATCCATGAGACCCCATTGAGTTGGGGAACGAAAAACGGAGGTAAGAGATGGAATAGAAGAAAAGGTTCCCTCCTTATACCACCACCACCACCATCACCGCAACCACCCCATCCCTACATCGCTGAGCATTAGTATTCCAGAATCGTGTCGGCTATCCGTCTCTCTGGACAAGAATTCAAACAATTTTGATCGAATTTCGCCAGTTGTTGGGCAAATTCCGTTTCCTTGTTTTTTACGTATCATGTTGGTTGGCTTTTGCTCCGTTCCCTGCGGGATGGGGCACGGAAAAACAGCAAACGGAACAAAAATACATGAATAAATAAACTAGAAGGAGATTCGAATTCGGGAAATTGATTACACCTCTCTTCGTTCGATGCTCTTACACCGTTTACGGTTTTTTTCTGCAAGGGATATTACTCTTTAGATTAGTAGAAAATTATCATTCAATTATTATCGAAACCATTTTCGATGCGGTACGTCAATTTTTTGATGCGACAGATTGATATCTTCGTATATCCGCGCACTGTCCAGATGCGAATTCTCGGAAATAAGGAAAGTTCTCCAATTTCGAAGCGGAGAAGTTTCGAAGTTCGGAACTTGTTGTTTCCCATAAGATACGATGAAGAATCTGTCGCTCTTCGCGATTACATCGTGAAATTTTGTTCGTGGCTTGAGCTTTGGCTCCATTGTTTGATGTTTCTGGAATTGTATATGAAATTTTGTGGAACTTGATAAAAGAATGAATATTTTGGAAAGGGATGAGTGTAATTTGGCCCCTGACCACTTATTCGTTCTGTGTTTTTTGTTTCTTTTTGTTTATTTTTTTGTTTTTTAATCTGAAGTAAAGAAACCCGAGCGGTGAGATTTTTGTTTTTCCTTTGTGCAAAGATCGCTGCAGGCGCGGTTCTGAGACAATTGAAACGATACATCAATGACTGAGTGAAGGGACAGCAGCTCCTGGGGTGGAAAGACCATAGATCTTTTTCGAGGACCAGAACAAGGCGCACAAATCAAGGGCCGAGAGCCCAGATGTCGTTCTAAGCGTAGGATACGAAATTAAAGACACATTCAGAGGCTGGATTATACGATTCCACCATAGATCCACTCATCGAAAGTAAAAATCACTTAAACTACCCAAAACCATAAAACAAAATGAAAATATTCCCAATATCTAACGGTGGAATTCACATGTCGTAATCATATGATCCTGATGAGTCTCTTTTAACGACATTCAAATTTAATTAGCCCGACTTAATCCAAGGCAAACTAGTTGGATGGTCAATGGCCACTGGATTTCTTAATCCTCAAATAAAGATCTTCACTTTACAACGAGCTTAGCGTTCGGATGCACGTCGACCACAGCATTGGCCCCGAAATTCTATCTGTAAGTTAATCCAAATTGTTTTATTGTTTTTTTTTTTTTTCTTCTTTTTTGATTGTTCCAAATTTTCTCGCGTCATTCGATCCATGGACCGCGGGATCTTCCGTTATTCTATTTGCATAATTTTGAAAAAATTCTTTTATCGAATTTCAGCCACGCGAATATTAGCCTCACGTAGGCGTTGCTAGGTGAGGCAATTCCTCGTACCGGTTCATCAGTGGGCAGAGTGATCCTCCGTGAATATAAATGTGACCGTAGTCTGGCAGAGCGTCGAAAGTTTGGAAATTCGAAAATTTCTAAATCCGATTAAAAAGTTATTTTTTTGGTTTTTGTTCTCGAAATCTCGTCAATTTTCGTTGAATTTCGAATGAATTTGAAAATCCGTATTCACCCCGTTGAATAAATTGATTAATCGATTAATTTAAATCGTTAGTCTTCAGCGTCTCTCAATTCGTTGAATAACGACCGGCAGCGAAATAGCATTAGATTTCCTCGACACGTTCATTCGGTATGTTTGAACCGGTCGGAGAACCCAACGTCGTGACATCTGGGTGAGTGATGAGTTCGAGCATTGAACTCCATGCAAACAAATGCGAAACTGGGATAGAGGGAGGAAAGGGAACAGGGAATAGCGAAGAGGAAAGAGGAAAGAGGAAAGAGGGAAAAGGGAAGAGAGCTTTCTGTGGCCTGCTGCCTTCTGCCGCATTAATGGACGAAATTTTCATTGCGTATCTGTCAGTTCTATTTACCATTCATTTGGCATCGATAGAGAGGCCTGTCAACCCCCTCTCATTCCCGAGGTACTGATCGCGTCGAGAGTTTACATCACGGGGTTAATTTGGCTCGATCCAAAGTCAGAGAAGGGATGAATTAATTAATCATTGACGAATAGGCATCAGCGTTACTAAATATACTATAGGCTTCGAAATGTGTATGCATAGAGAGAGAGAGAGATAGGGAGAGAAGAGAGCATTAGTACCAAAAACATGCGCTGCTCAAAATTTCATCCCCATAGACATAAAAAAAATGTCCAGAAAAAAGGTGAAAGAAACAATATAACAAAAAAAAAAAAAAAAAAAAAAAAAATCATCCCCCTTTTTGTTTTTGTAATTCAACTTGTTTGCCGAGTGCATTAGGCATTAGGAAACCGTGTTTGCTTTGGTGGGGTGGACGATTTGACACTTGGGGGTGTTTCTGAAGCCACGTGCTCGGCCCCGAGTACAACCGACTTTTGACGAACTATTACGAAGTCGAGATTTCAAGTCCCGTGTTTCGGAATGCATTCAGTTCTCTGCGCGCGCTACCCCATAACGGCTGGCCTTATCATACTGATAAAAGCGAGGCTTCGTGTGTGGCTTAAATTTTTTACTCCAAAGTTCTCCGGAAATTTAGATGAAATTCTTTTTTGCTTTTTTTCAATAAATTTCAAATTCTCAAAAATGGTTCTTCCACTTCTTTGTTTATCGTCTTTTTGCTCTTCTCTTTTTTCCAAGACAGTGTGACTAAGATCGTTCCTATATCAACTATCCGACTGACTAACATAATTGGGAATTAATTCCGTTCAAGGTAAAAAAAAAATAAAAAATTAAAAAAAAAGAAGAAAAAAATAATCTGCCCTTTAAAATAGCCCTTTAGCCATTTATAGTTAAAAAAAATTTTACGAGCTGATCAACGAATATAGTTAGCCTAAGGTCACAGCGCGATGAAATGTCAAGTTGATATTCAACCGGAAATAGTTAATATACGTGTAGACAAAAAAATCTCAATATTGAAACGACGCTGTTTTATTAGATGTACAAATTTTCTATTTAACTCTTCTTTTTTTCCCTTCTCGTTTATTTCCACGAATTATCAATTGCTCAAGTATATATACATATATATATATGAATATATATATACGGTTTCATTAACGGTTCTGATATGATCCCATTAATCACCGTTGACGAAGCTAGAAGTAACGTAAATGGGCGATAGTAATTCTCAAGATGAAATAAAGCAATCTTAATAAAAGTTTATGGGTGGCAAGGTACAGCCGATACGCTAAAATCTATACCTATAAGTATGTATTGCGATAGACGGATTCTCGTAAGTCGTATAGCTGCAGGTATTGGGGGTAGCGTGACAAAACTCAGTTAACAAATCGAAATAGCTAGTTCTTTAGTCCTGCAGGATGATATTTTGAAATGTTTTATGGAGTAACCGTACAACCGTTCTTAGTTTGTTGGCTCGATCTGCAGTGGAACCGACTATAAGCGAAATTTTGAGATTTTTTTTCTCTTTTTTTCTAACGCATGTCTTTATAGAATTGAATAAAATTTCATCGAATTGAATAATCAGCGAAAATCTTCTGCCGATATTTATTCAAGGAATTTTTCTTGTCACGAGTCGAGCTCGATGTTTGGGAATTTTATAGGCTGCGCGGGCGATGGACCACGATCTTAGGAGTAATTGAAACGCTCCGATAACTGACGACGAGAGAATTTAGTTTACATCAAAGTGAAGAGTCACGATCGAATAGAGGAAAGAATAAGAGGATAAAAAGATGGAAGTAAAAATAAAATGAAAAATAAGATCACCGGCGTTAACCGTGGCGAGAACGATCTCTGGGTTCCATCCAGGTGATGAGAAAAGGTTGGAACAACTGAACGATGAGACAGACAAAACGATTTTTCAACTTAAAGTGTGAAGATATTATAGAGGCCCCCGTTAATACAGGGTGAAGATTATGTCGGGTTTCGACAAAAGACCGCCACATCCTGTTCAGGATTGACTAAATTGTACAAGGAATCGTGTCCGAGATAAATCTCCTACAGATATTTCATTCCCTACTCATAAAATCGGTCCAATATCTTGCTTATCACGTTTCTGATTGATCAAAAGGATCTCATAGGGGGTTTACTATATCGAAATCGGCAGGACGAATATAGCCACATCTTCAAATACGTGAAAAATTAGCCGAAAATTGATTGCCAGCTTTTCTCCCCCCAGAGCCTAATAGCATATTATGCAACTAGTGCGTAAAGCGAGTTTTTCTTCACGCGATAGCGATCGCAGTAACGAGTTTTACGAGATCGCTGCACGAGTGATGAAAAAAAAGTTACGCGCACGAGTTGCATACCCTATTTTATGCACGACTGTGCGTAAAGTTGAATTTTCTATGCGTGTATGATGAACTATTTTCGATTTATTTTCTGCGTATGGGAATTTTCTCAACGTTTTCATTTTCTAAAACAATGGGTTAGGTTACGTGTCAGGTTGATATAAAGATAGGATGGTCGTAGGGGTTTCGTGTTTGGCTACCATAAAGCACGAATCTGCCTTTCCAGGGTTATTTCTCCTTCACTAGACACTGTTTGCCACGAACGAACGAATGAGAGAATGTTTAGCGGTTGAATGTGTTGAATGTTCCAATGCACTGATGAGGATCATAGGTATAATATACCCACCATACCATTCTGCACCCTTCGGTAGCTCCTGTAATCTATATATATACGAATAGAATAGGACTGCACTGCACTTTGTCAGGACAATTTCTATTGTTAATTCACTGCAACAAGAGATAAGCGAAAAACGAAACAAGACAACGACAAAATCTTGCATTTGCAGATGCTTACAATTCAGAGCCGATCTTTTTTCCCCTTCTTTCTTTCTTCGAAAAACTTTTTTCAACCCTTAGGCGGAACATCGCATGATCAAATTTCCACCCAATACCTGTAATGTGATAAAGATACAAGCGAGCTTTTGGACAAAGTTTGAATAAAGTGTAACAATATAATCGGCGATATCCCATGCGTTTACCTTCCGAAATTATATTTCCTTAACGTTTTTGTCGCACGAAAGAAATTCCCTGTTGTTGTTATCATTGTTATTATTTTTCCCATCAGCGTTGGCGTTTCCTTTCCTCATTTTACTCGCCTATTTCTTCTTATTTTTTTTTCATTTTTGTTTAGTTTCCTTCGCGTTGCGTTGGTGTCGATAAAATACATATAGATATCAGTCGAGTCCCCCGCAGATCTTACTAAGTGTTACGTAGGTACTATGGTATAAGGGAAAGCGGTTGAAAGTAGGTTTAAAAGCTCGGCAGAAAAAAGTTTGTGCGCTGTGGGCTTTTAGTGCGTTTCTTTGTGCTCGAAACTGAACTGAACTTTTTAGGTTGATACTGTACGACGGGGAATGGGATACAGTAGGTTTCGAAGTATAACTCCGCAGCTCGGTTATATTCCTTCTTCTCGCGCAAGAGCTGCGAAGACATAAAACAGATTTCTTAAATTATGCATATATATACTACAGGAGATAAGTTTAACCGCGATCGAGCCCTCGCCCCCAATTTTCACATTCGGATATATACAAAGGGCAGAGTTTCCCAGCTTTTCCATACTTTCTCACCTCGTATAGCCCGTGAATCACGAAACCATTAGACAGTGAATTTTCTCGAAAGATAAAAAAAAATAAAAAAATCGAAAATAATATGTACCACGAAGACGTGCGATTTTCACCGAGGAAGAATAAAATTTCAAACAATAGATTTACGCGGTTCACATGTATTTTCTATACCTATATGGTTGCAGCAGAGACTGTAGACTGCATGTAGTATTTTATTATTATTTTTTATTTTATATATCTTTTTCAGAAAATATATATATAGGTACTAATTAGCAAGAATCTTTGAAAAGGTTCAAGAGAGCTTGTATCCCTGTCAACCTAGCCACAACGATCAAAGGCTACAATTTTAATTAACTGAATGCATCGCACACGCGCCAATTATTCGTCTCGTCCTTTTTCAAGGAAGAAATGCGAAACGCGGAGGCTAACCTGGCGAAGGAGATCTTTTTTATGAATTTTTTCGACTGTTAAAATTACGGATTAGTCATTACGAATTGCTTTTCTCCCATTTTAATCGAATTCTTCCTTCTTTCCTTCTTTTTCGTTTTTCTTCTTTCAAGGAGCTACGCAGTTTTGCTTTGGCCTAATTCCAAAGAGTTAATTAATTAAAATGCGTGTTTCATCTAGCTGTTAGCATATCTATTAAATCTGGGCATTTCAGACAGGAAAATGGCCGCTTAGGAATTTTTATTATACCCTCCAGGGCATTTATAAGCGTAATTTCAGATAGCTATGATCGTGTTCGTAGATGTCCAGCTCTATCACGAATTCATATATTTATTACTCGGCTTTGTATCTCCGGCACAGTCGCACTTGACTAGCATTACCTACCATTAAAACAAACCTCGATAAAGCTTGGAGCAATTAGCGTTTTATCGTATCACAGATTTCTCTCGCTTTTTATTATTTCTGCGTGATAAATTATTTTTAGCAAATGAAAAACTCTCAACGCACAGATATAAAAAATACTTGAATAAAATCCTCGCTCTTATTACGCCCTCGAATTCGTATGAAAATTGCGTTAGAATCTGCAGCGAGAGAAATAAAAAAAAAAAAAAAAAAATCCTCCTATCTTAACCGTCGCGTCGTCTGGACCGCGGCGTCCGGTCAATTTGTCTCCGGAATAAAAGATCCTAATGGGAAAATAATCCCCCAATAAGTCCCCGCAAGTAGTGGGAGAATAAAAACGAACTAGAAGCCTAGAAACCCGCAAGTGTATAGCACCAGAAGATCTTGGTCGTACGATGCAATGGGATGCTTGGTATCCCCAGAATGCAGTAAGAGAGGATTCCTTAGATAGTGTGAGACAGGATCGCCTTAAAGATAAGCGGGGTGGTCCTGCAGCAGCAGCAGCAGCAGCAGCAGCAAGGAGGATAAACCTCGCGGTTAGAAATCCTTCGGGACCCGATGCGATCCTTGGGGACATTTTGTTCGGTCACGAATCTGTGTTTGAGTTTACGCGGCTTCTCTTTGACCGTGAATCTCTATATAGGTACACCTACCTCTCTGCGTACGTTCAGGGTCCGAGAGGACCTAAGCTAATATTGGCCGAATTAATTGTCCGAAATAAACGAGCAGGCGGGTCCTGCAGCGGCTCCCCGATTTTCGAGCAGCAAGCTGGCTGCAAAAACGTGCGGGTGGGTTTAGAAACGGGCGAAATCCTAATGCCCTGATTATTAATGACCTCAGCGTCACCCAGTCAGTCAACGCCGAAGTAGTATAACATTCCCGGAATTATAAATGCATGGATATTAACACCGGGACGAGTTTGCCCAGGGTTTTGTCAACCCCTCTGCACCTCTACATGTATAACATACATACCTACCTACCTACGACTGTTGAGAGATCACGAGAATAAACCACCCGCGATATTTAATATTCATAAGATTATACGCAGACTGAGGTGTCATACGCACTCTAGTTTGAATTAGTTTTCAGACTCCATACCTCGCTTTATAAATTCGCATTAATTTTACTCCCTGAATAATAATAAGATTCTGCGAAATATAAGCATAAAGAGTCGTGTTTTACCCCGTTTGAAATTTTTCATATTAAATAAATTCAAGCATATGAAGGACACGTGTAGGTATAATAATTGACTAATTTCTACCCCCGCGTATGTATTACGTATTACGAGGTAGAAAAAGACTAATATTTATTGGAATTACGACGGGTTGACGGCCGCATCTAGGGCTCTGCGTCGCTAATGGGGTTTGACGTTGACGAATCTCTGGGTCGCGACATCGCTCACCTAAGCCTCCCTTGCGAACGACCTGGACCCCGTAGTGGAGCAGGCTCATCCCCAGGATGCTTTCGGGCTTGTAGAGCCGTCTTCATCGCACCCTATTCATTTAATTTTGGGTCACCGTTAGCAGCGACAGATTTTATGCCGAAAGTCTCAATTGCGAGTATCAGACGATCCGTTTCCGGATTTCTTCGGATTTACTAAAACGATGAAATTGCACGATTTTTCCATCGCAGTATACCGACAGAAAAAATAAAGGGGGATGATGAATTTATTTGCGAAAATAATAAGACGAAAAATGAGCAATAATTTATTTCGCACGTTTCGCAGTTGCGGCTGTATGTGTTACACATACGAAAGTCGAAAGGACCCTGCGGTAACTATTAATACTATTCTCAGATTGAGTTTAAACGGTGTTTAAGAATAATTGACGCCCCCGTTCGTTCGCGGCGTCTCTTGGAAGTCTGGGGTCTCTCTGTGTCTATTTCCGTTCTTTTGCGGAGCACATGGCCCGACCCGCGACGTTGCGAAGTATTTTTAACATCCCTTGTGTTATAAGAAGGGAAAATGTATGATATAAATATTATTAACGTTTTTAAGAAATCTTTGGCGACAGTCTCGAGTCGAATAAGTCTTTTATCTTGTCGTGAAAAATGTTTTCAGAAACTTTGTAATACATCTGGAATATATTTTTCAACCCTTTATGTTCTTGTTGTTGTAGGTATCTGCAGTTGAAGATCGTTTTTCTTTGTTGGAAAATTAATTCCCAAACTAAAATCAATACTAATTTGAAAGCAATTGTTTCAACAACCCTTCCTGCTTCCCATTCCTTCTTCCTTCCTTCCTTCCTTCCTTTATTTAGGCTCGGGAAATATATCTACGTCAACTCAGAGCTGGTTAGAATACAGACACGCGTTGATGGATAGAGAAAGGTTTGAAATTAAATTAGGAAACTGGAATAGCGGGGCATATAGGTATATATATATATATATATATATATATATGTGTGTATATCGTTGGCACTTACATCTATCAAATATTTGATAAGTAAGTAAGTAAGTCTGTGAAGTATGGATGGATCCATATACATATAAATACCATAGTACATACATATGTAGGTATACCTACACGTGTGTAATATCCACCATAAGACAATATATCAAAAAACACATGTAGCGAGCAGGTGTCTTGTCTAATCTTCAATCACTTAGACTGTCAGCACAGGGAAAGCTGCAGCCGGATACGTAGGTGGTAGTTTTGTCTTATGAGGAAAAAGATGTTTTATTTTTATTTTTTTCGCACCCTTAAAAAAATTGCATCAAATATTTATCCAGAAGTGTTTTCTTTTCTTTTAGGCTTTTTTCTTTTTTTTTTAACGGGAAGAAAGAAGTAAGGGATGCGAATTGCAGTCGGAAGAAGGAGAGACAAAAAAAAATGTCACACGCCCACGACGAGATGAAGGGTCGGATTCATGTTTGCGTGAAAAAATAAAATAAAATGAATAAAATAAAATTAGCAAATAAGTTATTTTATCTCGTAGACAGAGTTTACGAATTCCCTTTCGAATTTCTCTGTAAGACATGGATAATCGATAATAATTTTTGATAGAGAAAATTGAAAACATATGTATAATTAATAATTATCAAATGAAATCTTTAACATCTGACCATTCAATCCCATTTTTCAATCACGTTTCATTAGACTTGAATACGAGGTGTTACAGTCAGCTAGTTGTTGGTTTAGGGTATAACTATATAAACGAGGAGTCACGGTATGAAACGCAACTCTCTTTCAAACGAAAGTTTCTACGAAAGTTTTGGGTCAGCCAATTACAACCGTTGAATGAAAATGAAAGAATATCTTCCGAGCATTCACGCATACGTATGGGTATACATATAATATGTAGAAGATTAAAAAATCATTGAAATTTTTTAACGTCTAGTCACGCGATCGGTTATATAAAGATCTTCTAATCATCGTAGATAAACATAATATTCTGCATTAGTTAATACTACCATATTTCATACTAATATTTAATTTTATTTTTCATTTTCTGTTACAGGTGAGTGTCCCGATCTTCACTATAAAAAAAAAAAAAACTTCTGTACCGCAACATCTAAGACTCGTGTTACGTCGGATATACATATATGGTAATCAGCGTATGATTTAATAATGAAGGGAATTTCTCTCCTACAAATTGAGAACCACTGAAATTAACGTGGGGTTCCCCTGATTAGAGTTTGAGTCACGCCCACCCCTGCGCACGTGGCGTTCTGCAGGGGTGCTCAGGCCGAATAATATGATTGAATAAAATTTCATTACACTGCATTTGTCCAGATTAGTGAGTCGAGAGAAATTTTCCAAAAAATAGATCGAAATTTTATTCCGAAAAAATCAAAAAATAAATAAATAAGGAATCGTTTATTACAATTGTGACGAAAATTTCTACGGTGAAATACAACACCCCGTTCAATAAGGGCCCATAGATTGAATTTGGCCAACCCAATTACGTTTTAATGTCTTTGACTGAAGTTGAGACAAGTAGGAGTGCCTATAACGAGGCTCGAATTTAATAAAGCTAATAAAATAGTAAACCGCGTTCGTTAGGGGTTTGAAAATTGGATCAGGCGATAATAAAAAGTGTAAAACGTAAAGAGACGCGAAATGATCGTAAAAATTCGATGTAATATCACTCTGTTTTTAAACGCTTCGAATGACATCCACGTTATGTACTATACCGTAGATTTTATTCATCCCCCCAACTAAAGCAGCAGCACATGGGTACCCGGAAAGTTTAGATTTTTTAAAGCCCCACAACCAATGGACATATGGTGTTCCCGAGCGATGGTGGAATAACACGTCCCGTAACTTCGTTCCACGTACGTATATGTGTATATATGTACATAGACATGCCTTATACGGTTTCGTTATTTAACGTAATTTCCCACCTCCTATTAAAGGTGAGAATATTTTTTTTTCTCATTTCCTTTCAATCAGCGGTGTTACAATGCCCCCATTCCTGGGACTACCTGTCTCTTAATACAGCCTTATGGAACATGTTGGTTGGATGTATGCTATATTGAATGGTGACTAACGAGCCCCTTCTTCCTTTTTCTCTTCCTTTTTCTCCTTCTCTTTCGTCTGTCTCTTTCTCTATATATACCTCTTCATATACTCTTTTTCCCGCATCGTTTTATACGGACTATTTAACGCAGCGAGGTTTCGTGTAACGTGGATTATTTCTTAGTCATAGTTGGGCAACCCCCTATCACCGGTGTTCAGCCTTGTAGGAATACGACCCCGAACCAGCCCCCGTGTGTAGTATCGAATATTCCAAAGGGGGCTCGGAGTTTTCAAGGGGTTCGTACTCGGCTAAAGCTCAGCTAGTGCAGTCGTGTTTGTAGCTTTACTGTCCACATATCACGTGCGTATAGTTACAGCGTAAAACATCGCGGTTTCAAAAAGAAGCTCGGGTTTTTGATAAAAATCAAAATCGAAACCCGAAAAAAAGAAAAAATAAAAAAGATTGAAGCGGTGAGAAAAGAAGAAAAATACGAAAAAATACACCCGCCAGTTGCGGTTCGGTATCGATAATTTTCGCGTAAATAAGATATTGCCAAAAGGTGCGAAACGGGGAAGAAAATTTATCCAAAAATGTCCGGAAACTATGAAAAATATGGAAGCTGGTTAATCAGTTTTTCGAAATAACACGACGAAACGAATTGTGGTTTTTATCCGCGTTATCATGGGGTGTGATGTCGACGTTTTACACCACGTAAACGCGGAAATGAAATTATCGTTTTTGTGGTGAAGAAAAATTAAAAAAAAAAAAAACCAAAAAAGGGGACGAAGAGGCGAGACGATCGTCGAAAGTATAGAAGAATGGAGTGATTCTACATGATTTTTTTAATATCCGTGTTAGAATATCCTGAAGGAAAAAAAAGAGAAAAGGAAAAATTCTCCTTATCAAGTTTATATAGAACAGAGTGACGTTGATAAAGGACAAAGCTGTTGGCAAAGTTTCTTCTTTGATAAACGCGATGGTAAATTATACCTTGTCAGACCGCCGGATTTAATTCTCTAAAGTTTTGAGGGTGAAAAATTCTGGGGAACTGAATTGCTGGACGAGAGTTAAAAACTATAAAAAACAAAAAAAAAAACAAAAAGAACTCCCCAAACCCAAAGAGAAGAAAAGGAAAAATGCGTTTGTCACCGTCGCAGTATTTTTCTGGCAGTGTTCGCTGGCAAATGCCAAACGTCTACAAGCCACAGATAAAATATGCTGCAATCAGGTAATTTCTTATTATTCCCTTATCGTCGAGGTCTGGTTTTATTATGAATCGGTTTTTGCTCGATAGAAAAATTCGAGACGAAGGTATAGGTATGAGGTGGTACAGCCAGTGATTAATTAATAAATAAATTGTATTCATTTTCGTGGGGATTAATAATTGCGAGTAAAGCTTTATGTATATTAAAATTCGTAATTCGGTAAATCAGGATTAATATATATATGTAAAGGTCCTGGGCGAGGGATAATCCTTTAGCTACGCTAATGTTCCATTCACGTGTGTATTTTAGGGATAAAAGCTGCGCGAAGGGCAGAATATTATCTTGTTTGTACAGAGGACCTCTCTAGTTATTAAATTACATTTTCAAAATCTTTGTGCCATTGCGTGCAATTCATATTATTTTTTATACATTTATTCAAAAGCTCGAGGAGTGGCTGCAGCATCCTCGTATTACAATACTTCGAAAGAGATTCGATATCAAGATTTACGGATGGACCAAAATCACGACAAAAGATAAGAAGAAAGTTAGAAAAAAATAAATAAAAATTATACACATCGTCATTCTCCTTTCAAAATATATACCCGCAAAATAATAATATGTGAATCCTGGGGGATAGAGTTTTCACAGGGTGCCCACAGACAGGGGGAAGAAGACAAGAGAAAAGATAAAAAAAAAAAAGGTCGAGTCATAAATGACAAAAATATTTGACGAAGAATGTTTTAATATCGTCGAGGAGAACTTTTTAATATGGGAAAAGTCCACGCGAGGCTCCGTTATTCTCACCGCGTGTCTCGCATTCACATTTGACTTTTGTCTTCTGGAATGCCCTTATAATCTTATATGACAGGGGATTTTCTTGTTAGCGATGTCATTTTGAACACAGACTTCAAAAATTTGCTCCTCATATATTATATTCTGACCATTATTACCTTTTCATCAAATTGGTTTCGGTCACTTTAGCACGTATCGTTTCCACGTATCTTCACACCAACCTTTGAGCCTCCGATATCCAAAGAACAGGCCAAAAGGTATCTGAGAATGAAAAAAATGGAAAGACATCAGCCATATGAAAATTCGAAATTTGAAATTTACACGTTTATTCTCTTAGCAGAAATAAAAAATTGGGATGCTAATTTATACTATAGGTAGATAAATGGATGATTCGAAGATTTGAAAAACTGAAATAAAAAAAATAAAAATATTGGGAAAAGTTGCGTCTTGACGCCCACCCGATCCTCCGAATCCAATAAGGCGGTTACCATCCCGTATCAAAGTTTAGCTTGCGGGGAATAAGTTTTGATGGAACGTTGCGCGCTGAATACTAAACACGTCGAATGAACGAACGAGATAGACAATATCCCAATCCTACGGGAGCCCCTAACAATACAGATGTCTTACGCGTCGTGCCTTGACTTTTGAAGATATGGTACTACGTGTCTTTCAAACAGCCCTCAAATCACGCGGTGGAGTCGATCGATGAAAAAACGTCCCTTGGGTTTTTACGAAAAGGAACAAAAAATAAAAAATAAAAGACAAATCTTTTATTTTCTCATTTTTTTCATGTCACTCTCAAGAATTCACCCTTCGGTTCATTATAAAGGATATCATTTCTGTTCTTATATATCTATTCTTATCCTCGCAAGACTCAATGATGATAATAATTACACGGTCTTCTGCGACATTGATGAGAAAAAAATATATACCAAACTCATTAAAATCCGACAGTTAATTAAACACTTGCACACGGCTAGATGCATGCAGGAGTTTGCAAACAATGTTCACAGCTGGTCGTATAACCGATAATATAAACCCGAATACATACCGATAACATTAATTGCTATATGGGGCGGCAGGCTCTAAAAGCATTTCAATTTATAGATAAACTATCAATTAGTATTCACGCATCCCTAGTTTTAAACACTCTCGTAGTATACATCGTTAGAAATTCACAGTTTATATTTATACATAACTTGACACGATTGTGGAAAATAAAAATGAAAAGAAAGAAAAAAAGAGAAAAAAATCGATCGATCGATTTCAATTCAATTACTTATAGTTTGATTCAGAATCAACTTGGGGTTTCCCCCTGCTCTAACCGATCCGACAAACCTCCGCGTATATCCGGCTGCCTGTTAACAGGCGCAATTCGCTTAGTCATAGTACGAGAACTGTTGCCAAAGCCGATAATTTCTTTGAAATTCGTGCGATTCGTCAGACACGCAGAATGAAAGAAAAAAGAAAGAAACAGAAAGGGAAAGGGGAGGAAAAGAGAAATTACATTGCATAAACAAAAAAAAAAATCATGATTGAATAGATCGCGATTTATAGAAAATGCGACTAAGTGCGAGAGATAAGTTGTATAATTGTGGGAAATAAATCAGGGGATGGATATACGTACTCGTATGAGAAAAAGTGTTCGGGGTGAAAGTATTATTCTCCCGTTTCTTTCTAATGACGTTCAAGTTCGAAAGCAAAAAGATCTGGGCTGTCTATGTATAGTGTCATAAATCAACGTCTCGCTCAGCTACGATTAAACGATTTGATGATGGATGACGATGCCTAACTCTGTTGGCGTTTTATAATATATCCAACATTGTCGATCTGACACGGGCATGAAATAGCTGGCGTTTGTATGTGGATTCGGGGAATTTAATAAGGACCGTAAAATTCTTCGCTATTTGTTTTTTGAACCGATTTTGAAAATCGGCTCTGCAAAATTATTTTAAAATTTATCAGCGAGGATCGAAATCGAAGAATTTCAGCGATGATGTAATGCGGCGAAGACATACGCTATATCGTCAACAGCACATGCTGCCTAGTCTAAGAAACGATATTTATCACCAAACCATGGGGGGCTCAGTGCACGACGTTACGGCCACCCCCGCCCCTATAATAAAACTATTTCTGTCCAGCACCACGCCGTTCAACGTCGTCGTATATAAATGCCAAGGGTGTTTCTCTGGACCGTGGCCAGAGCCCTATAGATTCAATCACGACCCCCGGGTTCTACTGGCCGCCCCTTTAACACCGTGCGACGAATACAAAGCAGATCTCGCTTCTCTGATTACGATATCCACAGACATTTGGTTAACACGTTATTTTCGGATTATTCAGAGCAGGCTATTTAGTTTTACATGTGAAAAAACTACAACATCACCCCTTAGTTCAGAAACTCGAAAAAAAACCTTCTCTATCACATCTGAATCATGCGAGTTACGACTTTTTGAAAAAACAAAAAAAGAAAAAAAATGTACACTTTAGGTGTAATTCTCTATCAGAAACGATGCAACAAAAGGTGAATAAAAATTGGGAACCTGGCTCTTAACAAAAATTCCGTAACATACAACATATGATGCCTATACTTAGTACAAATGGCCTCTTTTTCTCTTTTTCTTTCGGAATAACATTTTAGAGGGGATTTTGCGTAAAAATTTTATGTACTAAGTCATTTCTCGATCCCCATTGGGTAGTGGTTACTATACTTTATCGAATGTTCGGCGCAGCGAACGCCTCATATTCAATATGTGATCCTATAAGTCATGCGATAATAATGCAATATGCTGACGTCAGATATCCCAGGGGGAGTTGCAGCGGAGCAGAATCTCTATTAAATCTCGATATCTTTTCTCTGTTTTTCCTCCTTTTTTTTTTTTTTTTTTTCATTTTTATTGGGTTCTATTTCAGTTTCAGCACTTTTCGCACTTTCGGCGATGTAAAAATGAAAAAAAAAAAAATCTCCTTACTGACATTTATATGCAAGGGGTATAACATTAACCGAAAGGAAAGCCTACGAGCTTACGAGCTTTATAATTAATTCATAGGACGAGACTCGCGGGCAACGAAGGAATACTAAATTAGTAGAATTGAATCGCATTCTCTCCTCCAGTAATTAAGGCAAAAAAAAGAAAGGAAAAAGAAAAAAAGAAAATCCTGAGCTGCAGCAGGGTGGGAAAGCCTAGTAAAAAGAGACCCGTCTACATATTCCCCGTTTTGCAAAATTCTTCGAATTTAAGACCCCCTCCCCGCCCCTCCGCCGCGATATAATTTTTTTTCAGTGATAATCGGAAATATTGATACGAAATATATTTTCCTTAACTGCGCGGGATATTGGCTGATATAATTCACTGCCCATCCCATGTTAATCCCTTTATCCCGATTTTTACACCCTTCCAACACATATATCTTCAGTATATTATTATATATCGGCGAATAAGCTCGAACGAGTTTTTCAAAGATATTTTTCTTTTTCGTTTTTTTTTTCGTTTTTTTTTTTTTTTTCTATTATTGAAAAATGGGGTGCGAGAAAGTAGTACGCGGGCATTAAATAGTACAGGGGCAAGTTTTTCGGACACATATTATACATTATATAGGAGATGAAATATTTATTTATAACGGCAACACATCTGAGCGTTACTATCCGCGATATTGACTGCGCGGGTTGGGACCCACCGTTAACCAGTCGTAAAGTTTCTTCAGACTCTCTTTATTTTTTTATTGATTTCTCCCTCTCTTTCTTTTTATCTTTATCCTCCTCTTTCTCTCAATATTCCGAGTCGTATTTTAGCGGTATTGGGCGCTGCTGCCTCTGCTGCTGCTGTGCCTGAGGCATTGTCTGTCTTCCCAATACACTATAAGGACAAACCTTCGGGGGTGAATTTCGTTTACTATAGGGACGGGGGTTAAAGGGGCCAATTAATTTAGGGGATCTTTAGTGGCCGATCGTAAAATCTGCCATTCCCTTTATCTGAACCTGCACGCCGAAACGCGGCCACACCGTTGCCCGCAGTAACATCTTTACATCCTCATATAGCGTACTGAACACCTATACCTCATCCCTGCACAGGCCAAGTATGAGGTGAATCGTCGATACTTTTCTGTCGCATTTGCACATACTGCCATATTCAATTTTCTAATAATTCTCACAAGAAATTCCCTGAATGATAAAAAAAAAGGAGCAAAAATGGTAAAAATTCGCTACCATGTACCACGTATCTTTTTTTTTCGGGAGGGTTAATTCAGAAAGCAGACGTGGCATTCCCTTAACTAAAATGAAATCTGGTTTAGACCGTAAAGCACGAGAGGCTCCGTGAGCTTTGTTGAGTATCGTAAAATTCACAGAGACTCATCACCGTTGAGCATAGCGAGGGGTGATTGTAGGTGGGGTTGTTCCGTCTCACTCTTGTTGAGGAGTTAAGCGTTTGCCTCTCTTTAAGGTGTAGCTACTATGCTAATGCAAAATCTAGTTTAGTGGAAGTAGCTAGGGTTTGCTTTATCTATTTTCTCGAAGCTGTTTCCTCGAAGCTGGAGTTTCTCTCTCGGAACCGCGGCGCATATACTCCGAATATATACCTACTTATATTTATACCCTGAACGGATCAAGTTGAGGACGAGGATGAGAAATAGGGGATCCCTACACCCAGCTACTGGTATAGTACCAAAGTTACACCCGACTCGTCCTCGTCACTGATGCAGAGTGACGTAGTGCGACGTTTTCAACGTGCAGTTGACGGAAGCAGGGGGACAAGTTGCGATCTTATCGACTAGCTGCGGTGGAAATTTAGGGGCGTATACCGAGAGGAAATTGAGCAGGGTAGAGCGATAGGCTGGGATTTCCTTGCATAAATTCTCACCGAGAAAAAAGAAAAAAGAAAAAAAATAAAGAAAAGAAAAAAGGGAATATTTTTTTCGCCAGGCAATCCTATGAACGTAGTTAAAGATGACGAAAACTCTCGCGGTTCTTGAATGAATCTTTAACGCGTTTTACTATAGAATTCTTGAGGCGAGTTCTCGGTCTCAAACTCGTAAGGCGAAGTCTTGGGCTGATTGACAAAGTTTTACCTATGTTAGATAGAGCGAATCTCGTGTAAATTTTAGAGAGAGAAAGAGAGAAAGAGAGAGAGAGAGAGAGACGGCGGTTTGGTATTAGGGGGTTTAATATATATACGACCTGGGGGCATTTAGCTTATCGTCGTCAGTATCTGGCGTACGCCCCTGGCTGTTGCAGGATGGCGGTAAACTTGTGGTCCTAAATCAGGCGGTAGCCTCCGGCCAGTTAAATTTAAACTAAAATATCGCGAACATGCGACAGCAGTAGCAGCACTAGCAGCAGGGGATTTACCCGCTCTGGTCCATGGCATGCGGCGGAGAACGACGCGACGCCCAGCGTCGAGTAGGAATAGGTACGAGGAGTCGCCTCGCGGTCGTTCTGATAAGGCTCGTTTGACCACCGGGCAGATCTATCGCTTTCGATAATCTCCCGCATCCCCAACATTTCCGCGATATATAATACGAGGGAATCCGTTTTCCCTTTTTCTTCAATTTTTGTTTATAAAAATAAATGAGAAAATAAATCTGTTTCAGTTTTTTCGTCTCGTTTTTCATTTCGTTCGATTTGTTTTTTTCTTCAAAATTAGAGACGCGCACTGTACCCACGCCTCATAGACGTGTATACATGGGAATAAAAAAGGGTCGTATTTCCATTCGTTATGCATCGTTTGATCACGGTCTATCGAGTCTAAAACGGATTAGGTATGTGTGGTGAAATGAATTTAAATCTAAAACTTACCTAAATCAGAGAAATAGACTGTTACGATTTGATACGAAACGCTTTTTACTGCATTTTGCGCTCGAATTGTCACAGGTATACGCATACCTGTCTACTACATGCTACATGCTAGTTATACTAGGTTTGTATCTCACACTCACGCGGACCCAATATAAGAGAGACGTGTTCTTGCAATCAAATGACAAAGGACCTCCTTATAGGTATAATATTTTCATGAAAAGCTCGCCAATCTAGCCAATCCCTATTCCATAAGGACAGCAGACGACAGTAATGATATTTCCATTGTTGGATTTTGGCCCTTTGTAACCGTCCGATATACTATACCCGCGATTTCTCTCTCTCTCTCTCTCTCTCTTTCTCTCTTTCTCTTTTTATCTCTCTCGAGACGGGTGAAAGCGTAATTCATTTTATTCGAATGATTTTTACGAAATGAAAAATTTCTCGAAATTAGAAAATGCGAAAAATGCGAAATATCGCTTCATGCAAGAAGAAGAAAAAAGAAAAGAAAAAAGAGTACCTCGCCTCTAAGACAAGGATTTCCCAAATCCCACCTGGCATCTGTCTTCCCCGTGTAGATACGTCGCCCCCAGCTCGAAGCTATATAACGTTATGAATGCATAAAAAGCGTCGTAAACTTAAAGACTTCTCGAGAGATTCGAAGGGGTGAGTATTCCCGCGTTTAGCGGGGTGGGGGCCGGTTAGCACGATCTAAGAAACTGATGGAAGACAGAGAGAGAGAGAGAGAGAGAGAGAGGGATGAAAATTTATGCAAAATCCGTATATAAATTCAGAAACTATAGTAATACTACTTTACAGACTATAATGTCGATTCATTCGGCTAAACAGAAAAAAATAAAAGATAAAAAATAAATTAAATACACTGACCACTAATTTTCTTATCTTTTAATTATACTCACAATTAATTAGCGAATTTTCTTCATTGTAGAGAAACGAAAGAAAGAAAGAAAGAAAAAAAAAAATCAGCTGTTTCACGTATTTAAAATTACGCGGTTCGCCGAGCGTGAAAAAAGTTCATACTGACGTCATACTATGCTAGGTAATACATCGCGGCATGCTTACAGTCGCGTCTCGTCGCGTCGGCTTTATTGCCTTATTGTAGGCAGCCTAGCGTTACTCGGAGTTAAACTGGTCGCGAGACTTTAGGAGTTTTCGAATTCGTGATCTTAGGGCTTAATGCTGTTATATAGGGAATAAGAATAAGTGGGAGGATCCTAGCTGGTACAACAGTAAACTGGCGACTCCACCAAACTTTCAGGGGTTCATTAATTACGAGTTGATTAAATTACCGCAGAGATGACGACGCCTCGTTAAATTTAGGGAGTTTAAATGATTACGCTATTAAACGATTGACGACTACGAGTATTTCACTCACGCTACTCAGACCTTAGACTCTCTATGTAATAAGGGCAATAAGGTGCACATTATGCTTTCGCTAAATACCTGCGCAGGGTTGATTTCGTTTATCAAAACGTTTTTATTTATTTATTATTTCTAAATCTACTGCGAAACACTTGTTAGAAATAAAAAGAAAAAGAAAATAGAGAAATGCCTCGAGATAGAATACCGTTTCCGAGGCGTTAATGGGGTTGAAATAAAAAAATGAAATACTTGCTACCTGCACCCTTTGTGGGATATACCTACGCGGGTGCGTAACGATACTTGTATGCAAATGAGAACCTTGTTTCTAAATTGGGTTCCAAGTCGAGCCATTGTAATTAATATCTCGGTATACACAAGTTCTACTTCCCATGTGTTGTCCATCCGTCCTTTGGCCCGTATACTATACTGTATACACCACAAATATATCGTATTGTAGAATAGGTGCCGCGGTTACACCCACCCATACATATATAAAGATGTATACACGTGCATACGTACATATGCATAAACGAGACCTCTGGGAGTCGTACCAATCATAATCATAAACGTTGGCTATCCAAAACAGTAAATTTCGCTGGGTTTTAGGGCGGGGGATGTTTCGGAGAGAAACGAACGAACGGCAAACAGTTGGTTTTGTTTTTTTACATTTTCACAGAAAATAAAAATATTCCCATGGAATTTCGTTTCACCCTGCAGGAATTCGTTACCTCGTAGATACACGCATATAGGCGGTATAACGATGGTGGGTAGGCGTCTATATTCATATACATGCAGTTTAACTGTGTTTCACGGCTAGTAGAGGGTCTCGTTTCGTATGTAGGGAACAACGGGAATGAGGGTTGTTTATAAATTCCATTATAACCGTGGGAGATGAGGAGGAGGTCAGTCAGTCCGTTGAGTAATGAATAACTATTGAAAAATGCGTCCAGTAAAAGAAGAAGAAGAAGAGGAGAAAAAATGCGAAAAAAAAAAAAATTAAGGAAAGAAAATGAAGTTTGAGTTTCATTTGCGCGAGCAGTTTTAAGTTTGTTTAACATTCTGCAAAGTTTCGGTTTCGTTTCGGTCCTCGCGTGTCTCGGTGCCCCCTTGTCCCCCTCTGCCCCCGTTGGTTATTATTTAGCTTATTTTAAAAGTGACTTTTTACTCTTTGCGGCAATCCTTCAATTTGTCACGGTCATTATGAACGCCTTGAAATGTTGAATTAATTTCCTCGACTAACGGCCTGCTATACTATACAGCATACGAGACACGCGATTCTTAGATTACAAATTCTTGACGGTGGGAATTCAAAAATTGATGAAGACTTGAAGAGTTTTTGTTGAAAAAATAAAAATAAATAAAATGAGAAAAAAATGTAATAAACGAATAAAGTTTTCGAGCCAGTCTCGCACGTCTTAATTATTTCGGATACAAATGAATCGTTTAATATCTTGAATAATGTAGTTACTACGATTCCTCGGCGTATAATATAACCGAACTATATAGTATGGAGACTTGTTCCTCATAGTATCTTAATACCGACTTGAGACCGACTTACACGCTGGATTACAAGGATAAACTACCTTTCCGATCCCAAAGTTTCGACTCTGAGTTAGTTAACTCGATGCTAAGATGGTATTATCTGATAAGCCATGGCTTCGCTATTCCTAAGGGGATTTGATACTAATTACTTGATTAGTACCCCCAGGGCAATGCGCGCCGGAAACTGTACAATTATAACAATTTAATGGCGTATCGAAATGCGATATTAGTTACGCGGAATTCTCGAAATTCTTAATAATTATTACTGGCTTCTATTCTCGTCTTGAAATTTTACGATGAATAATAATATAAGAGGAGAGACAAGAGAGAGAGAGACAGATTGTGAATGAGGAATAAGTCGCGTAGCGAAATGTCGCAGCATCTGGTGCCCCTCGCGGAGGCAAGGACCATGCTCCAGAAATTATTAATCCTGTCAGAAATAGTAAATCATATTTCTCGCCCCTGGAACGTACGGGTCTGTCCGCACCCCTGATTTAGCGTCTTTACTTTTGAACCCTTCCTTCACTTGGTACTTGATTTACGCGAGTTAACTTGGCAGACAGAGACAGGAAGATAAAAGTTTACGAGCCTGACTTATACATGATTCACGATTCGCGATTCACGGTTCCAGATAGCGACTTACAACCCTCTCGAATTTACAAGCAATACTTTATGCCTTTATATCACTACATGTATAACTTATATCTGTATATGTAGTATAGGTACGTACGTATGCATGTGTGTAAAACGCGCGAGGAATTGTGTGGAAGATATTTACGAAAAATCCATAAATATTCTACAGCTACTTTGAACATACCACATATATATGAATATTATTTATAACACGAATAGAAAGAGAGAAAATATCAGATCTAATGAGGCCCTCGGTCCCATGGTCCATCGAGTGATTATCAGACAAGTAATAAATTGTCTTGGCCCTAAAGCGCAAGGCTAGATCTCACACAGGGTTTCTACTTCGAGTTCAATATAGAATGTCCCAATAAGGCTGTAGAAAATTCCTTTGTGTCATGTCAGTGAGGAGAAGAATTTTTCCGATCGCATATATATGTCTATAGGTAGGTATGTATATGTAGATGAGGAATAACGACTCACTCTATGATATAGTATATAGTGCATATGCACATATGATCGGTGTCTTGGATTAAAGCATGAAGTTGTATAATGGAAAATGATATAATGAAAGTAAAAAGGTGAAAGGGTGGGGGACGGTAGTGGACCCCTAGGTATAATCTCAGCGGTGCTTTGTTCAACGGTGTAATTCCGTTTAGTATAAACGTTCTACGAAGTGTTTCTTAAATGATCTAAATACGTATAAGGAGGCGGCCTACCCCACTTTTGAGAAAACGATTCAGTAACAGATGGAGAGAGAAAGAAGAGGGAATAAGAAGTTCTATGCCACCACCTGTATACCAAAGAGAGAAATAGAGATGAGAGTATGAGAGGGGAAAAGAAAAAGTGAGGCGTGCGAGAAGATGGGGCAAAGTTGACTTCTTTATTTTTTATTTTTATTTTCTATCTTTTTCAAAACACCCCGAAGGACCAATTACAAACTTTTAGAGGAGAATATTTCTCCCTCTACGGTGTCTGCAGGAGGAATTAGCATTCCTTCGAGGCAATAGCTGGGAATAAAAATAAAAGTATGTACTAATGAAAGAGGAGAGCAAGAAAGAAGAAAAGAAAGAAAGAAAGAAATGGCTAACTGACCGAATTTATAACACAATACCTTCCCTAGAGGCAGACTTAATTCCCTTATATACCGTCAAAATTCTTATCTTATTCCAGGTACTGCGAATTTACCTTCGGGATTTTTCAGTCTCCTCTCTCACCTATATTCTATAGCCGGAGGATCGCTTCGTCTACTTAAGGGCGGATCTTCTTACCTTGCTTTAGCTCCCTTTTCTCTTCTCCTACCTACTCGAGGTCCTAACGACGTTATGAACGGGGCACCAAGCATTAGGGAAATTAGCATACCTACATTTAACACAGAGCGAGGCTATTGCTGCAGTTAGGGCCGGCGAGAAACCCCTTACAAAGGATTAACTTCGTTCATTGTGTACATAGAATTTGCCCGATGGAGTACGACCGTGAAAACGTGTATAACCATGCGGAATATTATACTTTTAATTGATAGTAATGCGTCTGCCCCGTTTCCACATTTCGTTGCCTCTCAACGGTCTAATTAATAAACTTCTTGGGGGTGTTAGTCGTGCTTGATTATCCCGATGTGTTGGGGCTCTGAGAGAGACAACGGGAGAGAGGGAGATAGAGCCAGAGTCCAGGTCTATAAAAATCGGCGGTTTTTTGATTTTGGAATTTTTTTGATTTTTTTCTCTCCAAATTCCACCGACCCCCCTGCATTATGTCCCAGAGAAGGGAGACCCTGAGAGGAATGGGTCGACGGTACGCCGGTGCAAGGAAATAATTCATCCACTTGTCGCCCTCATGTGGCTGCTGCCCTTGCACATACAGTGGAACCATGCACGTGCGTTTTCGTCGACATATACATGTTTTACTTGGCAATATGTTACCGAACACGTGTGAGAAATTACTCTAAAACGAGTATAGAGACCCGAGAGTATGCTTCGCGATTCTATACGCATGTAGTAAAGAACGATCGGTGATTAACTGCTTTATAAGAAAATATAGGCGATTAAATTATTTTCCCAAAATCTGCAAGACCTTGGAAATGATCTTTATTCCAGTTTTCTCAAATCGGTTTTCAAGGAAATTTTATCGACTCGTAAAAATAATTTCTCAGACGTGAAAAAAGCGATGGAAATAAAATATCGCTTCACAGTCTACCAGCGATTTGTGAAAAAAAAAATTAAAAAAAACAAAAAACCCCTTAAAGATGTGAGAAGGAGAAATCATGGTCGAGTATTTCGTTAAATCGTACGGATTAGATCAACGCTACTACCTTTAATTCGTGATACCCATGACGTAGCCAATTAATTTCATACTTTAAGACGCTCGTAATTAACCGTGCCAAATTGACGACGCAGTTATTCAAGGAGAAACAAGATTTCCACTAACTATAAGTTTCATGCACTTAGTTAGCGGACGCGGTATACCTACCTTCGTCCAGATTCCAAAGCTTTAATTCCCGAAGTAAACTATGTGTACACTCTGATCACTGATCAGGTATACACGTTCTAAGTTACGTCATGCGGTTAACTAAAGTTCAATAGAGTTATACCCGGAATTGACTAACAGAGCATGATTCCTAAGTTTGAAAATTATAAGGTGGAGAGTTGAAAGGTTCTTGGAAAAATTCTCTCCAGATTGTTTCACTAATACCTACTTGGGGGATCCGGGAATTATCGGCGTAACGAAGAGTAAATAGCGGATGAGAAACGGCGTGTTGCGAGTAATTTAGGTACGGGCAGGAAATGACTAAATGACTAAATGACTAAATGACTGAATGACTAAATGACAAAAGAAAATTAAGGAATAAGACGATAAATATTGAGGGATAATTGCAGCCCGCGGTGAAAACGGAGGAAAAAAATGACGGGAATTTACCCGTCTTAAAACTTTTTCGATTTACAGCTGGATATTATAGCTCACGACTATTAGCCCTATCCATGGATGCAGGATAATTATGGAATTATTTGAAGATTATTTTCGGGAAAAAGATTACGTCCTAACGATTTGAAAACACAGCCATAATTCTTAAACCCAGGTTACTGCTTTAGGCGACTATAATACAACCTGTATGCCTAGGGCCTAGGCGCAGGTCGAATATTTGATTTAAAAAATGAAAAAAAGAAAATGAAAAATATGTTAAAAAATCGTTTTCTTGATGAAAATTCTTTCGTTGACGATAATAAAATCGCTGAATATAATAATAAACTGTAATTATATAAAATAAGACAAGATTTCAATTTAAATTTCAATATCAAACATACGTATATCATCGCTGCATGCTGATCGATTTTTTCTTTTTAGTTTTTTTTCTAAAATTTACGATATTCCAGTAATAAAAATTAATGTCCAAGACCGGATCGTGCATGCAGGCTGCAGCTATACCCTAATCCAAATAGAAACGTTATCTTAAGAAGTTAAAAGATTAGAGCTGGGAAATGATGTTCGCCGACGAAAGATCGAACTTGAGGCGTGTCTCAGCGGGACGCGAAGCCATCTAGGATAGAATACTTGTGAGATATGTATATATGTATGTATATGTATGTAGTTGGCTACTATACACAGATATACATATATATAGGCATATACATATATTTATGGAGCAGAAGGCAATCGAAGAGATGGGTTATACCTACCCATAACCACAAGGAATTGATTGCAAAGCTGTGCCTTATAGTTGTTGCGTGTTTTTTCTTTGCCTTATAGTCGGGGAATATGGCTGGTAGAATGAGCTTTGGAAGGGATGTCTACCAGGCGATAAACTGTATAAGGGTATAGTACTCTCAAGACCCAGTACAGCTGTCGCTTCGAGTTCCAAGGATTATCGCGCGTGTAATTTTCACCATTTTATTCGGTAGCATATAGATATGTAGATATGGTATACACACACACATATATATATATATTCTTAATATATTCAAGAGACTCTGAGATTCCGATTTTCCTTAACGCTTATATGCCCGCGCGTTCAGAATCTTATAGGTATAAACTCCGGGTGGAAATAATTTTCTACATTTATATTATTAATATCTTTCTTATAACGGTGCAGGTATGACGCTTTAACAACCTGTCTAATTAGGGTTTGAATTTTGCCTGAAAAATAATCTCGTGGGAATATTTTATTTATTCAGAATATTTAAGCCTCTAAATATATTAATAATATATACGCATATTCAGGTATAGGTATGTGTGTAGATATAGGTAGATATACATATTAGTACGCTTATTAAACGCGGTAAAATTTTCTTCTCTTTTTTTTTTTTATATAATTGAAAAAGCAAATATATCCCTTTTCTAACGAATTATATTATAATGTGGTCGATGGTGCAGTAAAAGTGAAACTGTACCTACATGTGTATATACATATTCAACATACGTGCATAGATTTATAGCCTTAATGATTAATCGACGCTGTTAAATAAATTATAAAACTCTAATCGAACGGGAGTTTTAATTGCACGACAGTCGGGGGCTCCTCGTCTATATATACCTACATATAGTATATTATAACGTACAACATAAAACCCAATTAAAATCTTCTACATATATACATAAATATGTTATATATATGTATGTATGTATGTATGCAACTCGCATGTTTTCGCAATACACAAGCTTTGTACAACCCCTTACGCTGCTGCCTCTACTCCCGAGTCAGCTTTCGGACGAGAAGGCTCATTTCAAACAAGACCCAAAATACTGGCCCCCTCGGGCTACTCGCATTTTTCTCTAAATTATAGGCGCTCCCTTTTCGTGTATAACTCCAGTTCTCTGGGCTCTGGGTTCCAGCTAAAGCCGAAAGTTTCGTTTCGAGAAAAAAAAAAATAAAAAATAAAAAATACACCCTCGAGTTAATTGGCGCTATTATTCGTTATAAATATCGTCAAGGATTATTTTAGTGTCAGATTATAGCTCAAGGTATAGAAGATACTGGGTG
Organism: Tenthredo livida; assembly: GCA_963992785.1. NCBI lineage: Eukaryota > Metazoa > Arthropoda > Insecta > Hymenoptera > Tenthredinidae > Tenthredo > Tenthredo livida. Next base: position 13,636,794 of record OZ023073.1, read on the forward strand.
AAAGTTTTTCCCAAATTCGTTTCGCCCGTTTCTTTTCTTTTTTTTTTTTCTTCTAATTTTTTATTTCAATTATTTTATCCGTATAGCCAATACACCGCGCGCTTAGGTTCAAAGTCTCAATTACACAGGTAAGATATATTATTACAAATTAATCCGTGACTAAGAGCCAAAGGTTTGAAAAATTTATACTCCATAGATATGGACCGTTTATAATTGAAAATCTAATTAGAATCGACAGGTGGTCCTGCCCGGGTGATCATTGTAATAAAAATTGAAGATATCGTAGGTACCTACTGCATGCAGCGGCTAGAGTATACAGAGCGTGATATGCGACCCTCTTTTGGCGATCGAAAATCAATATATATTTTCGATATAACAACAATCGTGCATACATATTATACGTATTTATATATTATATATTATATATTCCATGGGGTAAAGCAACAAAGCGAGCGAGAATTTCGAAGTGCAAAGCATCAACCACGTGTAATTATCTTTTTACGATGGTGATCCGTCCGCCATCTTGTCTACGACTTACCTGTCGGTTCCTGGAGCGTACAGGGTGTCCCAAGAGTTATTAGGAACCCCCGTATAGTCGTGTGTACAGCTTATGTCAAAAGTCGTATAAATAGATGGGGTTTCGTTGTCGAGACTGTATGGTATAGAACACGTCGCATTTTTTAAATTGATGGTTGACATGTATATATGCATGCGTATACGTCTTGTATACCAGCATGATAACTTGAGAGACATGATAATTGATTGTGGTTTGAACACGGTATAACCGTTCATGGTCTGCACTCGGTGTGGTAATCCGTGGTAATCCGTAATAATTCGACCTTCGAATTCGGAGATAGAAATCTTTGGGAATGTTACCGAAGACATAACGGTTTCTATTCTGATATAGGTGCATACTAAACAAGAAAAATAATTCCTCCAACAAAAAAGGGGGAACGAAAAATCGAGGAAACTGATCCAGCGCGAGGCACCGAGGGTTTCTTATTGACCGGCTATACCGTCCGGTATATATACATAGATTTACAGTTAGAAAACCGATATTAACTGTTATATGCTTCTCGTACTATATAATTGTACACTCATCACAACTATAGCGGGATTGATACACACCTTGCATACGTCGGCGAACCCCGTTCTTCACTTTTAACTAAAACAAACATTACGGAAGCTGGTTCGATCAGCTTGACGACGTTGCTGTAAAATCGGGGAAAAAATCGAAGTTAAAACGACGAACTTTTCATGCAGAGAATCGATGATGCAGTTCTTTTTTTTCTTTTTTTCTGTCTTGTGTCATTTTTCGAGCAATTGACATGTCCTGGATTGAATTTGTCGGCCACCCCGTATCTACCGGGAGATACCGCGAGGCTACAGATCGCTAAATCGCTTGGCCACAGGAATGCCATACATTCGTTGATTATGTGGTTCATTTGGTCGTTTTTCGATTTCTGTGGTCAGCGCGCCTTACACAGATATTGTATACGGACGTATATGCATACGGGATTTCTTCGTATGTGCAGCATAAACTGCTGCAACTCGAGGTGTAGTGGCAGCTAGATATTTCTACGCGGAGTTTCTACGACTAGAAAACTAGAGACGGACAGACGGACAGACGGACAGACGGACAGACACCTCTGGTCGACTGTCTTGTTTCTTGGATCGAAACAGCTGGACAGGGTTTCTTTCGAAGTATATATGTATAATATGTACAAACGGCCATCATGAGGATGGTGAAATTTTCGAGAATCTGATTCCAACAAAAGGACGAAGAAACTGCGGAAAGTAATGTTGAACATCGTGAAACGATTATCAACTTCAAACTCTATACGTCCTATACCCTACTTCGAAACGTTATAGTATATGCGTGCCGAACTGAAGGAGGGAAATTAAACCATCAAGACTTGTATTATCTACAAGTATATGGCTGATTCAAGGCTCACTCTCTTGTTAAGTTGTAAAATGTTAAGCAGAAGGCTGGGCTGTTATGCACTGTATATGTACGGGTACGAGGCTAGAGTCCTTCGTCCTTTCGGACCCACTTAGCTAGACAAGACTGACAGCAGAAGTGTTTTTCTGATTTAGCACTAGTCTCTGCGCAGTGCGATAAGGCGTTATTTTTCAACCTCTCTCTCATCTAGTATGGCGATAGTTTTCTGATCATACCGCTTTTACGCGATAACGTATGATGAATTAAGGCACATTATACGGTGCCTTGGGAGTTGGGAGCCTGATGCAGTCTCTGGACAATCAGTTGCCGCGCCGCTATGCAACCACTTAGGAAGTGGTACCACTCTGTATAGGTAGTATCCTCCTCGTCTTTGGTACGTAGGACTTCGTTAAGAATTCCCCTGATGGAATGATGTTTATTGGACAAGATAGATAAACCGGATCGCGTGCGAACCGCATGAGTCCTACGGATCTTCGCGGAATGGAAGTAAGAAATGTAACCGAGTCAAAGGAGTACGGTGAAAAAGAATGAGCGAAATTTCTTTACACGTAAAAAGAAGGCATTGAACAATGACGGATTGCCTCTAACACTCGAGTAATTGAATTGATTAAACATCGTCAACTATTCCAACTACAGGCTGCAGGGTGATCATCGAGAAATCTTCGTTCCTTCGTATGATCTTTATTTTATTGATATCGGTATATGCGAGGTGTTGAACTCCGCGTAATGATCAGTCGACATGGAACAAGGATATCTGCCAGATATTCTACGCTCGAGACTAATGTTTCGGCATAAAGTTTTTCAATTCGTCGGCGGTCTTATTCGACAAACAGATTCGTATCGTGTCGAGGACTCCGGGGGCTGTCTGTCATTAAATATAGATCAGAAATGCCAGCGACGACGCCCCGGGGCCACAAAAGGCCCAAAGACTCTGGGGCCTTTAGGTTCCATTCCTTCCTCCTCCATGCATCAACTCCAAGGCATGACACGCATTTATGCTGGAGAGATGAGCACTCAGAAGAAATATGTAGGCTGTCCGTCGCCACGGACTAACCCGTCACCATTTCCCAGCTGGGATTGATATATAAATCGATCAAGACCACCAAACTTTTTTACGAATCAAGCCCCCACGGCTTGTTACACGGTAATTGCCACTCGAATATATCTAGATCAATTATCAATCAGGCTAGAATACAAGGAGATGAATTATTTGACAGGAAAACTAAGTGCTCCGATTCGATGTGCAATTAGCTCAGAATTGATCGACACCGTGAGCACCTCCTGATGTACTTTTTGAGGAAATAAGTAGGCCCGGACCTTTATGCTGTATGCATGTATGTGCTTCACTTTTTGCGGTATAAAGAGCGGAATTTGTTGTATGGTGCTGTGGGTTACATCGAGAACATGATTGGGCCTGGTGCTGTGGTTGCTCGAGTCTTGTCAGCGGCTGTAGGAAGAGCCTGGTACCAATATGCCCGGCACGTCGAGGTTGGATCACGTACGAGGCTGGCCCCATCAGAGCCAAGCCTGCAATCTGCATAATTTCCTGGATCTTCTGATCCTTCTGCGTTTTACAGAACTCGACCGGCCCTGCCCTAGGGCCCACGAGTTCTCGGTGCTACTTGAACAAATTCTGAAGAGTTATACGAAGCTCTGATCGAGTGGCTTTCCGAAACTCTTCTTCCTTTTGGCGATGATTTTCGGCCGATTCCGTTCTTCGATTTCACTATCTTTTTAAGACAGTGCGAAACCCGGATTTCAACTAAGGCTACACACTTGTCAGGGGCGTCCCCTTAAGAAAACACGTGAATTCACTTCTTATTCCACTCAGTGAGGGTTTAGACTTCGGAGTATAGAAAGAAATCGGAAAGTCAATAAGCTACGGAGTTAGCGAGTGACGGCCAATGTTTGTCGAGCCTTTAGGAGTCCCTGGGGACCACGGCCACAGTGCGTACCGAGGATGAGCTAACGGGGCAAGATGCTTGCACTGGGAGTCCTCGGAAGCCCGTCGTCCGTCGCAAGTACAAATATTGATCTGAGATTTTTGAAGACTGGCTTCTTCTTGCCCGGTACGGTAAATTCATAAGAGCTCTACCCCGGGGTAGGGTTCTCTTTGATTTTATATCCCATACCAGTTCAAGAAAGATCTCTGAGACCCTCGGAGCCGTTCAACCGCACAATTTTCACGCGCTCCAGAAGCGATGGGGAGTAAATTTGAAAATTAAACTCTGAGCTATAGACAGGTGGCAGGCGGCCATTGGAACGTTCGCTACCAAGAAGCAATATCCTTAATGTCGGCCCGCACACAAATATATTTATATGTATATATAAAAATAAATAAATGGATATAGAAATACTGCGAGACTCTGCTGCAGTCACTCGCGGTGAAATAATTTTCTTTTCACTCCTGTAAGCCAGTTTATTCCCACGGCAGGTCATTACGACTTCCTGGGCGTTCTATAAAGGGGCCCTATACGAATGTGCGTATTTATTAGCTAAACTGAAGCTCAGAGTTGTAAATTTTTGCAAATCTTCTGCCCCTTTATTTCTACTCTCGTTGTTACTTGGATTCTCTCGGACTCTTTGAAGGTGTCTCGTTATTCAATGGTTGAAATATTTGTGCGCAGCAGGTAATAATTGGCGTACGAAATACTCGTGTTTGCGGTTGGCCCTAAGGCCCAGAACTCGGGCCTTCGGCTTCTCCCCACGTTTAGCTAAGGGTTCTATCTCTCTCAGATCTTTTCGTCCTTACATCTCGCTCTCCTTAGTCGAGTTAAAGGAAGAAAGACAGAAACCATTCGTCTGTGCCTTCGGGGGGCCTTACGCAGACTTCTATACACAAGAATCGAACACATCTATGCATCCGTGTTTCCTCGAGATGTGTAGGTGTGTATGGTAGTAGCGTAGTGTACACCACCTAGTAATACTCAAGTATTGGGCCCCGCGCGTACGCACACCTCTACAATCTCTGTAGAAAACATCATGGAAGTAAGGCCCCCCACTTCTCTGGGCCTAACCGAAGAACACGGGCAGGCAGTACCCGCGCAACCTCGGCTCGGCAGACCGCGTGCAAGAAACGCACGCCGGACATCGAGGATTTGTTGTTTAATAAAAATGATCAAAGTATGAACAAGCGCGAAGATTTTTCTTGTGCAATTAGTGGGACCGGAGTCGTTACTCGCCATTTACAGATCTTGTTCTATTTATAATTATTGTGAACGTCGAGTGTTGATTAGCTGGACAATTTACTCTGGGCGAAAGAAAAGAAAAGAAAAAAAAACACACAGAAACTGGCCCAATCGATTCACTTTACTAATTGGGTCCGTTTGAGTGGTGGAAAAGTGATTGTGTGACGTTTAGTGCTGAACAAGGATAAGTGCGAATTATTTTCGGCCCATTTTTTGGTCGTATAGCTTCGGCCTTAGGCGGTGAGAAAAAAAAAATAATGGTGTAACGTACGGTGGTTTGCGTGGGACGAAGAACATCGATTTCTGGGCCCTTCGAAAGGCCCGTGCGATAGGCCTTAGTGTTGGAGTGACGAATAATAAAAGATTATCTGTAATAACAGCTCCGGGCTACAGCATAGGAGATTTTATCTGGCTGAGTGCCTGTCTTAAGAGTTGAGACGCAGCGCGTATTAATATGTTAATTTCCCTCACTACCGGTTATTGGGTATTAAATTTTTCCCAACGCGTGCCAATCGTCGTTGAGATACGAGAGTCGATGATAAATTTTCCCAATCCTCGAGTGTAAAATTGACCAGATCTAGGCGGCGGCAGCGGCGGTCATTTTACCTGGTAGAAAAGCGGCGAACCTTTCTTTGTTCGCATCGGAGATTCGCTCCCTTTCCAAGATATTAAGTTACCCTTCGGCAAGGCCCAAATCGGAGAGCGAAAGCCAGACATGTGTTTCGTGGGAGAAATTTTTTGATCTCACAGATCTAACGTCGGTTTTACCACCTCGTACATAGTTCCGATTAGAATAATTATTTCCGAGTATTAGAAATAGTGAAATGTCGAGCTTAGCCCACCGGAGGGACACCATGGTCACCGGGTCGAAGAGATGGTGGCGTGGCGGATGCTGGGCGACAAGAAGTCACCAGGAAGCGTATCTGCGGAAATTATACTCGCGTAAAAATCTTCAAAATAAAAATTGCCAGGATAATAATGGCATGTCTTGGTCTCCCGCCGTTTACGACTTGCCAACTACAGACGAACACTATCTCGACGCTTTTCTGAGGAATCGAAACGAGGGCAATGTCGATTGCCCCGCCCTATCGACGCCGAGAGCAAGTCCGACGGAGAAATGTCTGGATTATCTTGACGGAAGTAGTGGAGACGGTGTTAATGCCGTGAAAAATCGCGTATTTGGCAACGTTACCAAAGTTACGGACACACTGGAGGTCACCGAGCACAATTTGGACAGTATTTTGCACGCGAGAATACTCGACGATGGTTATAACAACGCTGAGTAAGTTATGGTGAAGATTAATTTCCTTTCAGATTCGAAAATACAGATTTTCTCGTCGAGAAATGCAAACGATGTTTGATGTTTGATGTTTGCTGTTTAAAGCTCCTCATCACGTGTGGCGTTTCTCGACTTCGTATGTATACGTGGTTTTAAAAACGGGTTTCCACAAACCAAGATTAAGGAATTCGGTATATACATATGTACGTATAAGGCATACCTATATGCAGACTGAATTCTAATTCCGAAAAAATGAGGCAGATCATAAAACGCAAGATAGAAAGCGGGTCTGCCTCTCGACAGAGGGAATGATCAACCTCGAACAACTCCGTGTATAATACTTCGATTAAAAATCTCTCCCTCTATCGCCTCCTCGCCTGGCATATATGACTATTTGGTGAGAGAAAAAAAGAAAAAAAAAAAAATCGTGACTAACTATTGCACAGAGTATAATACGTATCTTTCCTCTATTCACGTATGTAGGTACCTACAGGTTTTGATTAAAGAAATACGATATCATCGTAACGTCGCACGTAAGATATGATCGATTTATAACTGTGGTTCTCCCTGCACTCGTTTAAAAACCACGACAGGTATTAACCGCTCCTTTAAATACCGACCTCGTACAACGTCTGTATCGAAAACCAAGAGTAATAATTACAGCATATAACGAGAAACGATGGTCTATAAATTTATAATAACCTGTCAACCCACGTTAGGGAAAATCTTGCCTAACACGTCATCCTTATACCTATTATACCATGTATACCTATTTCCAGATCCCACGCACGCATTTGACACATGTATCTACCACCTTGGCCATTGCGTATATCCAGTTCCTTATCTAACCGTGTAGGTTTCGGAGTTGGGTAGCTGAATTGAAAGGATTCAGCTCCTTTTGATAAGGAGCCGGGAAACTTAAACTCCATTTATTTCAAACGGGATCTCAGGATTGCCCAGGGTCAGGGGTCAGCTATTCACCGACTCTGCAGAGGTTCGATCAAAGCTAGGGCCGCCTTTCAGCACACAATGCGACCCTGATTGTGACTAATGTCCCCTGGTATTACGAGACACTTGAGACGACTGACTCCAACCGACTGGTAGCGTATGCCAGGTGTCTCTATCCCAGGAAAGGACCTTTTTTATTCACCATCTTTCTAAACACGCGGCTGACTTTAGACACGGGGATTTATTACTCAGGGATATATTTGCCCGAGATCAAATACTCACGTGAAATTTCGGACGCGTTTTTTTCGCCGGATTAATCAATCTGTTAACTCAATCCGTCCAATCACGATTTATTACAATTGTTTCGGGAGGAATGAATGACAGGAGCTGCTGGGCGGGACGATAAGACAGCCAATTTTTAACGTCCCTATTCTAAAGATTTCGCTTCGGTTGTCGCCGGCAATAACGTCTGTTTTTAGTCAGATTTGACCAAAAAGTCTTCAGCCAATGCGGAATGGTTAGTTTTCTTACCCAACAAGTAGAAATCTTGATTGAATAGGAAACGGTGGCGTGTGATGGGTGATGAATGGCCAACGATCGATTTCGGTCTTTTACTGCGATAAAAGATGAATTTTTTTCACCATATCCGTGCCTTTTTATTTCTTGATATTCGGTTTAGTGCCAGTGGATGCAATTAGCGGAAATATAGACCTGCGTTAAGTTATAATCACCAATCGGCTCTCAAGGAGGCACGAAATGCAATTTAATTAAAGACCTACGTGCAGGTGAGCTCATTACCAGTCTAACAGTCCCTTTATATATAAAGTCGAAAATTAATAGCCCTGATCAGACACTCGGAATGTCTTTTTTTCTTTCTTTCTTTATTTTTTGTATTTTTTTCATCATCGGTCCAGCCCCCATGCCGTGAGCTTCGAAGACTTACAACGAACGACATAGTTTTATTATTTTACCAAAGACGTACGGCGCCAGAATTCTGGATACCGTCCATCTAGGCTTTCCGAATAGAATTTCAGGGGTAAAAAAATGTCCCACGAAATTTTTCATCCCAAACATGTTTTTCTGTTAATCTCTGCCCTAATCCCTCGTAAAATTTTTTCAAAACCCCATGATTAATCCGGTACCCCTTTGTACCATTGTTACAGAAAAGTGTGCCGTAGCTGCAGGTGTCCTCGCGAGGAACACCAGCGTGTATCCTCGTTGGAAACGGGGGGTTCATCGGGTTTGGGACTCGGTTTGGGCCTTGGATCTCCTGCAGGCTTGGGTCCTGCCTCACCTATGGCAATGGCAATGGCATTTCAGAGTCCTGGTTCAGGCTCAAACGCCGCTGGGGTCCTTCCAGAACCTTTTAAAAGTCCGGTACAGGCTCCACCACCTCTTCAAGACGCGCTACTCCACCATCAGAGGCACTCGCAGAGCGACGACGACAGTGGATGTGCCCTGGAGGAGTACACGTGGGTTCCACCTGGGCTAAGGCCGGACCAGGTAGGAAATTTAGTCCGCTATAACGTGGGTTGAAATCTTAAAAATATACACGTCGACACAGATAGTAGAAATATAAAATGAGAATAAGAATGATGATAATAACAATAAGAAGAAGAAGAAGAAGAAAAAGAACGAGAAGAACGAGAGAACGAATAAAAAATACTACTTCACGCACTCGAACCAATCTCAATGTAATTTCCAATGGTGGAAACATTCCGTAAAGAATTCATGGCGGTTAGGTATTTATATAGTAACATACAAGAACCGGATGCTGCAGGGACTGTGCAGCTCATACTATATATATGCATACCTAATATTCCTCTTAAAATCCATTGCACAATGATTTTGCTACTAGCATAGAATGTCGCTTTTTATTAGGCACTCCTTTTAAAATTATCAATTTTTTTCAAACGAAAAAATCTCTGACTCTTCATCAGAACGAGGAGTTGGAGATAAATTTTTCCTCAAAGAATCGAGAGAGAAGAAGAAAGAAACTCGGAACTTTATCTTCGATTGACGTTAGCGGATGTAGTTTCTTTTTTTTAATAGGCAAATTTATCTACAAAAAAAAAAAGAAAAAGTGTTCGGGCGCGGAGACCCGCAGGTAGAAAATTTCAAGTTTTAAAATGTTGTGTTTTAGAGACCGGTATCTTGACACTTCGAAACATGGGATGTAAGATAGTGTATTCTTTCATTGATAGTAGGTACCGGCCGCAACGAGCTAATGCTTCTCGATGTGGAAACGAGCTGCAGGTGCATTTTAGGCCTCTCGTTTATACACCTGTCGTTCTGTTAGTTTCCGTTGTCGTGATGCATGATTTGGATAATGTTCAGTCCGTAAGAGACAGGTGTGACGAGTCTGGCGCCAATTTACAGTAGGCTTCTTTTCTTTTTTATGAAATGATAGGAAAAAAAAAAGAATTTCTTATTTTCTAAACGCGTAACGATGCACATATATACGTATGCCTACACCAAGGTAACGTGTGTGTATGACACACACGTACTACCTAACTGCCTACACTGAACTGTATAACGGAGCTGCTCTGCGACACCGCGAATGAAAGCCGAGTTATGGAGGCGATTTAATCGCACGACCGAACTACATACACTTTTATCGGTTACCACTCTCGTTTAATTAGCACTGATTCATACACAGGCGATATTTATAATCCAATAACAAAAAATTGTAGACCTCGTTTAAATTTAATCGAAACATCAATCTCGGTGGTAATAGCTTCATCCGTTACAAACGCAGGTTTGATTCTATATGGTCCATAAATTTGATTCGTTGAAAGAAGAAGAATAAAAAGAAGAAGAAGAGGAAAAAATTAATAATATAATTAGACGTAAGGCTATATAAATATTTGACTACCCATCTCTTCTATATACGAGATTTGAAACACCGGTCAATTAGCAGAGCCGATGTCTATACGTTTCTATTAATAAAGCTGGCTTCAAATCCGATCAACTAACTCTATTTCTTCTAGTTTTTTTATTTTTATTTTTATTTCTTTTCACCAGGTCCATCTCTACTTCAGTGCTCTTCCCGAGGACAAAATACCTTACGTAGGAAGTGCCGGTGAGCGTGAACGGGTTAGACAGCTTCTTCAGCAGTTGCCACCCCACGATAACGAGGCTCGTTACTGCAGCGGTCTTTCCGAAGAGGAGAAACGTGAACTCAGGGTATTCGCCGCACAGAGAAAACGCGAGGCTTTAGGAAGAGGGCACGTTAGTCAATTGGAAAGACCGCATGGTACAGGATGCAGGGACTGCAGCAGGCCAATTGCAGCTGCAGAAATGGCCGTTGGTGCTTCGAGAGCCGGTCCTACAGCCCTTTGGCATCCGGCTTGTTTCGTATGCTGTGTTTGCCGGCAGCTCCTAGTCGACTTAATATATTTCTGGAGAGACGGACGACTCTACTGCGGACGACATCACGCGGAAACTCTCAAACCCCGGTGTTGTGCTTGCGACGAAATCATACTAGCCGATGAGTGCACAGAGGCTGAAGGCAGAGCTTGGCACATGAGGCATTTCGCTTGCCTCGAATGCGACAGACAAGTAAGTCAACCACCCCTGGTTTTGGGACAACTCGCTTCCCCTTCGACCCCCAGACTTCGTTTGCTGATGAACAAACTTCTTCCACAGTTGGGTGGCCAAAGATACGTTATGCGAGAGGGTAGGCCCTACTGTCTTCACTGTTTCGACGCTTCTTTTGCCGAGTATTGCGACAGCTGTGGAGAACCGATCGGTGTGGACCAGGGTCAGATGTCTCACGAAGGTCAGCACTGGCACGCGACAGAGTCATGCTTCTGTTGTGCCACATGTCGGACCTCCCTGCTTGGCAGGCCTTTTCTACCCCGGCGAGGTGCCATCTACTGTAGCATTGCGTGCAGCAAAGGGGAGCCGCCGACAACCCCTAGCGACTCATCGGCTGGACCACCACTACCCCCAACATTTCCGAGGTAAATCAAGATCCCGTTTACCTCTTACCCTTGGGCTTCTTACCGTTTACCGACGAACGTTACCGCTGCAAGGCATACGACGTTATACTGCGATCTATAACTTTCTCATACGTTGATATCTTACCAGCAGACAATATCGCCCCGCTTTTAGATCACTTCTCCCGTCGGTAAGACGGGAATCTACGACCGAACAGGGGATGAGAAAAATCGAAGAGGGATGAAAGAGGGCTGAAGCTTAAAAGCCCCGGGTTTTATACCTTCTGGGATAATTAATTAGCACATCGATTTTTTGGGATGAGAAAAACGAAAATTGATTTCCTTTCATTCAGGTTGGTGAGAAGACAGCCTCCACCTAGCGAAGGGTCTTCTAGCCCCCCGCCGCCACCAGCTTCAAGACACACTTTGGGATCGCCAAGAAATTCGCCACGTATGCCGCGTAAACACCAAGGGTCTGCATCGGTGGCTACAACGCCTACCCAGGTAACATCTTCGGCTGATTTTACCGGGGATAATTCCCTAGCTTCTGGAGGATCGAGGCCTGGAGGTTTGGACAGGGTTCTTCTCGAGAGAAATCTTGAGAGGCTTTTACAGGAGAGAAGTTCACTGCCTGAGGAAACACCCACGGAACTTGGAAGGTACGTTGTTGCACAGGATGCAGTGGAGATCTGCACACCTCTTTCCTTCATCAGCCTTTAAACGATTTATTTTCGATGATTGATTTATTTTCCACCGATTTTTATAGACTGATGCAAGCCAGGGATAGAGAGCCGTTAAGATGTGCCCCTGGATCGGCGCCTACACACGCTTCGAGTATGCCCGAACTTCCTCCACCGCCACCCCCGATTCACGCGAATCTTAGCCCGACTGATCCTCCGACACCGACATCGAGACGTGTTCGATTTCAAGGCGATGAATCCTCGACGATGCCTAGCATCCCTTTACCACCTACACCTCCACCTCCTAGTGTACCACGGTCGAGAAGTCTGCAGCCCGAAGAAGCAGCGAGTACCTCGTCTTGGGGTGAGGACAAAGATTCGAGAATTTTTTCCCTTTCAATCATATCAGGAAATAGAAGAGGAGAGAGATCGATTTTTATTGATGATCTTGAAATTTTTCAATAATTTCAAATATTCCCGAAGATTTTTCAGATCCCAGAAAATTCAAAGCCTTACATGATTGTATTTAAAAATTTGTTTTCTTTTCTTAAACCGAAATATAAATTTCCCAGGTCATCATCTTAGCTCTAGAGTGAGAACTGAAGAAGAAGAGAGCTGTTGTTCGACTTGTAGTTCATCGAGTAGTTCGGACGAGGCATCGGCGTACGCTTTACCACCTCGTCGTGCCTACGGTGGAGTGAGAATTTCCTACGTGCCAAATGACGCCGTCGCTTGTGCCCGACGACGTCAACCCTCGACGTCCCAGGCGACTAAAGACGCTGAGAAATGTGTCGTGTCCTGATCATTTGTCCCACCGTAAATAAATTCATACTATAATTATTATTATTCATTATGATTACTTGATTGATTAGTTAGTTAATTGATCGACTTATTATTCATTGATTGATTGATTGATTGATTGATTGATTGATTAATTAATTAATTAATTAGTTAATTTATTTATTTATTATGCGATTACTGACCGAGAATACTTGTTCGATATAAAAGAGCGAGAGTTCTTTCGGCAATTATCACAAATTGGCAATTTCGAAAAATAGAAACTCCTCCCTTATACCTTCCTTTCGCAGTAAGGATTTAAACTCTGAAATTGAAGTGCTTCGGATCGAGGAGCTCAGAGGCACTCAAGGTAGAACATTTATTCCGAACGAGAGAGAGAGAAAGAGAGAGAAAAAAAGAAGAAAAAAAATTAGTCCGAAGCACAACTTCGCTTATATTTCAATATAATATAAAGAGAGTGTTAATATTGCCTTATTTATTTCAAATTCTTAAAAATAAAACGAATTCAATCTGAAATATGTAATTCAGAGCTAATTTTATATATGTGTATGAAAAGACAAAAGGAACAAAAAATGAAGAAGAAGAAGAAGAAGAAAAACAAACAAACAAACAAACAAACAAACTAACGTATGTGTGTGTATATATGAGTGCGTGTGTGTGTGTGTGAGTGTGTGAGTGTAAAGGAAGAGTTCCTATTTGGTAATCGGCAGTCGCGTAGTTTGAAAAACGGTCGGTATCTTCCAAAGATTAATAAATCCTCTTAATTAATACCCTAATCTAACCATCGAGCTAAACTATTTATGCAATTGTTAAAAAAAAAAAAAAACGAAAAAACAAAAAAAACAAAAAAAAAATCGTAAAAAGTAATAAAAAAGAAAAGACTGGTTTTTATTTCAAATATATAATTTCATAATTCAATAAGCCTTCCATATATATGCCATGCGAGAAGCTTATAGTATGTATATTATGCGTCTCGCGACGCGCTTCTATCGACGATCTTTTATAATCGCGTATAAAAGCGTGAAAATATTTGATACGAAATAAAAAATAAAAATAAATAATAATAATAATAATAATAATAATAATAATAATAATAATAATAATAATAATAAATAAATAAATTAAATTAAATATTAATAAAATAATGAAATTAAAAAATAAATGAATAAATAATAAATATAATTATGTATATGGATGTATGCGAAATTCTGCACGCTGAATTCGATGTACCTACTTGTACTTGTACGAATGATTAACCGAGCAAGCAATAAGTTAAGTTTGTTACAGACGCACTGAAATGCGTTTGCAAAAAAGAAGAAGAAAAAAAGAAAAAAAAAAAAATTGATGAAAAAAGAAACGATAGAAAATCCTTGGCACAGTTTCGCGGACGTATACTTATATATATATATATATATATATATATATTGGATTCGATATTTTCTACATAATGTGTGTATAATGTATATGTAGTTAAATAATACGCGGCAGGATCGCCAGGTTGCAGTTTTATTTTTATTTTTAATCGTATATAATATTAATGATAAATCGATCAAATTTACGAACGAGACTTTCGTACCTTGATAATTATTTAAAAAATTGATTGTAGTAAAAAAAGTGTAAATTTTCTTATATACCTATACCCACCGTAACACCATGTGAAGATTTTTTGATTTTTTTTTTCTTTTTCGTGTACATATACACCCGAAACGCGTTATATTTAATTATACACATATACATATAGCTCTAGCTATATATATATAATATAATATAATATAATATATATTCTATATATATAGCTAGAGCAGTCGTTACGTAAGATATTTGTATCATCGTTTTATTCCATGTACATAGAATATAAGATAATTATATTGTCCACTTGTAAATATAACTACAGGTATAAATATTGCCTTCTCAATTTGTAATAAAGAACAATTTATTATTATTTATTCAACCTCAACTATATACCCACCTATACCTTGTACTATTCAGTATTGATACTGACTCATTTACCTAGATCCATTTTCATCGCAAGGACGGACGATATAAAGGACATATATAGAGAGAAGAGAATCACATGTGTACATGTACATATAGGGCGGTCCTTAATTCTGTCATATTTTAATTTCAATGTTCTCATGGGCCAAAACGTCTCCAAATATATAGAAATAAATTTGTTCAAAATCCCACGTTTCTATCTCAATTCTAAGTACTGCCCCAAAGTCTTCGAACTTTTCCGTTTAAATAACACACGATTTTTAGTACTTCCGGAATTATTTTTTACCCCCTATCGCATTATCGTTTCGAATAATCTGAAACACCGCAAATTTTTTACCTATAGTGGTAGGTAACCGTAAAAAATTGACAAATTTTGAACGACAGCATTTTATTTATCACGATTTGAAGACAAGAATTTTTTTTGATTTTTTTTTTTTTTTTTGCGCACTCGTAGCTCCGAAAATTATATCGTTGAAAATCTGTCTAATTAGGGAATCCTAATGTATATATTTCAGCTGATATTATATCTATAATTAATGATAATAATGATGATAATAATAATTAGGTGAAACTTATCGACTATTACTTTCGGAATTACAGAAACGAGAAAGAAAAGTTGGGAATTCTTTCTAAAGGCGTTGATCTTGAATAAAAAGAACGAACCGTTTTCTGCGCTCACAGACACACAGACACATACACACACACACGTACACGTACGTTTATGTGTAAAGAATAAAAAAAAAACAAAAGGTGAAACATCGTGGCAATTTCTTCGTGACATGGACAGCGGAAATGAGTATAAGTGTCGACAGGTAGTAGTTACGGTATTAAAAGGCCTAACCATTATAGCTCGTTGTGGAATGGTGAGCTTTCTCCCTGCAGCACAGCTTAACAATATTACATTATAATTTTCGCGCGAGTCGAAAACCGATATTATAATGGCACTGCAGTTTTGTGCAGTTTTCACTCGTGGGAAAACCTGAGGAAATTTCTCATCCAACTTTTACATATTATGGTATATTAATATTCAAACTTGACCCAATGTGAGAGAAGAAAATGTCTAAAGCCATTATATTTCTTCTCTCACCTTTTATTTATACCTATATCTATCCACACGATTCTGTATATTGTTCTATGCTTATACGTGCATTGATTCGATATAATACGAGTGGGGACTTATTTCGAATGACAAATAAAGGCGTAAGACGTATATTAAAACGATTTATATTCCTCATGCGTTTTCATATGAGTAAGAATAATGTAAAGCTTATTTCTTAGGCCATTCATGTATTTATTCACTATCTTCGTAATACGAACCTAGGAGAAAATAGAAACACGCTATCTAAAGGATATATAGGCAGGTAATACCTACGAGGCAATTCTTTGTTTGGACAACGGAGGCGGTGGGCACAACCTGGACTGATGATTAGGCGCACGCGACTTCGCATACTTAATGAAGTAATGAGGCGTGAATTTAACGTCGAAAGTATATATATATGTATGTACCTGTACATACCTTAAGGAGCTTATAATATGAGACTAACGTCTTCGTTGAACAAATAAATTCCAAAAATTTGGAGTTCAAAATTTAGTGAAAATTTCACAGACTCGATAAGACTTCGCGATTTACTTGAGATTATGATTTTCATTCTCTTTTTTCTTTCACACAATTATTTTCCAAAATTCTCGATAAGTATATCATTGAAATAATGAAGATTAAAAAATTGGAAGTAAAAAGAAGACGAAATAGAACGTACCGCAATAACGATTTACGTAATCATCGTACTTACATATAGTATTATACATCATGCGAGGGGCCGTAAAAGAGGCACGTAACTTGCGTGAAACTCGTTCACGAAATGCCCGAGTCTCTTTACATCAAGACGAAGATTATCATCTCTTACACTATACGTAATCTGGATTATTTCCATACAAAATTTCATTGTTAGTTATGGGGGAGATCCTCGCGTTATGCGATACTCATATGCAGTAGGTATATATGTAGGTGTATACCGTTCCTGATTACATATGTATATGCTTATGAATTAAAAGTCACATGGATATACGGTGCGAACGAGGCCAATTGCGCAAAACGAGATAAATACCTACTTGCTACATATATATATGCATGTATATAATAATATGTGATAATATATTAGTATTCAACTCCGCGAGGAGCAATTCGAATTTTCGCGAAGGTTTTCAGATCAGAGAAATATGAATACCTACGGTTGTCGTATGGTAAATTCTCTGCGCTAATTGGCGAAGAATTATCGATCATTCCAACAGTCGTATAATTTATATATACCACATTCAGATCAAAGGATAAATGGGTTTTTTTTTGTTCGCGCGGTAAACTGACGCGCGAAATTCTATATACTTTGAATTTTTATTTTTTTTTTTCTCTTTTTTATACTACGGTGTCAAAATTAAAAGACAAGACTCTGCGCACTGCAGCAGCCAGGTAACAGAAGGGTGATTATTACCGATGATCAAAATTAACTTTGACCAAAGTATACCTATACGGTTGAAGAGGAACCAAATTACAAGGCAACGAAATGATTGAGGGGGTATTAAAAACCGTTTTATAAAAAAATCCCCGCTGGAATTACATACGTATGCATACGTACATACGTATGTATAAAAACAGAATAAATTCGACTATCTGCAGGTGTGTAAAATTACCAAACGTAAAAAATCAAAAATCAAAGCATTGATCGATCTCACTCTTTCCGATAAATCTGCTTCTGATTCACGAATCCTGATTTTTTTCAAACATATAGGTATGCTTTTTTACGGAAATAAATCGCTCGGTATTTTCTGCCCAGAATCGATGTTCGTATTCTGCGAGAGAAATATAAGTGATTTTAATTTATCTTACATTTATCTTTTTATCTTTTATGCATGTATATGCCTTTGAATGATATTCCATAGACTCCTGCATCGGTAGGGTACTTGTACGCATTATACACCAGCTTTACTACATATACTACTATTTTTCTTACACACGATGCGGACGACGCGACGCGACGTTGTTAAACGCATATTACGATGGGAGGTGGTTCCCGTACCTTGTAAGAGGCTTTCTCTAGCTTCGGAATGCGCCGCCTCTCCCTCTCGCTCCTCACATTACTATAAAGATTTACCTGTATTTGTGTACAGGTACGTCTTATAACTGTGCGTACTTCACAGCCTCACAAGTACCTACACGGCCTTTGGTACAAGCGCAGGTGTAGCACAGGGCCGTAGCTAGACGCTGGTTATATTAAAACGCATGTACCTATATACATGAT
Organism: Tenthredo livida; assembly: GCA_963992785.1. Lineage (NCBI taxonomy): Eukaryota > Metazoa > Arthropoda > Insecta > Hymenoptera > Tenthredinidae > Tenthredo > Tenthredo livida. The sequence goes on from OZ023073.1 coordinate 13,654,879, forward strand.
GCGGGAATTTTGAGTACATATTATATACAGGTAACGACTGATAAAACTCGATCATTTCCGCATCCCGGATAAAAAGAAAGAAAAATTAATGACAAAATAAGGAAGATTCTGAAAAATGAAGAGAACATGTCTTGTGCAGATGAACCAGCGTTGAACTCTCCTTTTGCCAGAATATCCACATCCTCGACTCCGCGGCGCAAGCGTCCGAATAGGTTTTAATATGTGAGAGAATTGTTTGTGTAAAGTGAAGTAAACTCTTCGGATAGGATCTTTACACGCACCTATACCTACGATTACACCTGCATACATTCTCACCCGTTTTATGTAGCATTACAACCGCCTACCTGCCCGAGGCTAAGAGCTAAGCAGAGGTATCGCACTACGTACGTTATACAGTGGCGGGGGAAATCTGAGAGTTTTCAAACCGCGCCGGAGTGGGGCCTTATGAATTTTTCGCTCGAGGCCAGTTTGCAATGGTGCCGCGTCCGGCCAGTCCAAGACTCAGCTCCGAAGACGAACAGAGTGAAACTCTCGTGTCTGATACCAAAATGGCTGTGCATGAACATACGAGTTTTATCATACGATTTTAGTGGATAATTTATTTCAGAATCCAGGCATAAAATAGGCTTTCGATAAAGTGCATCGGGTGTTTGTGCGATTCAGTGAAAATAACTGCGCCACGGTTTTTTTTTTTTTTCCTTCAAGGGACTGTAATAAGAACCTGAGGATTTGCGATACCAGGGAATATTTCATTCAGGTAAATCCCCACGCTATTTTCAATTAGTATATTCAACTTTACACTGACCGTGGATCGCGCAAGATGATTCAAATTTCTATTACAAAACGGTACGGAGTCTGTACAGACAATACCTCTAGGTACTTAGTCGATAAAGAACAATGGAATGTAATATAGCGAAGAGGAAATGGGATAATTGCATTTTAATTGTACCTAGGTACGATAAGTCTGTATATATTCGTGTTAAGGACACTGTATAGGATATCAAAGGCTCGTTTAATCGTTGTATTAATCGGCCAAGGACGAAGTGGTATGATATAAATCTACGTATTTGTGAATTACGTTTTTCAGACAAACCCTGGACGGAAGCGGAAGGCGAAAGAAGACCCTATGCAGTCGGGGCGGGAATATAAATTTTGAAAAATCTTTAGACGCCTATAATAATAGGAATAACGTTTTCTACACGGCTGAAGTATATTCAGCAAAATATAAACTACCATGAGGTGTTTTATCCTTATTATACTAGTGGGTGTGGCGGTAATTAAATTATCAAACGGACATGTAGCCCTAACATTTCCTCACGCTAGGAAGTACGATCTAGACTTCTTAGACAATGCCAGGACGCCAGGACCCTGCGGTATGCCGAAAGGTAAGATTTAATTCATATACTCAATTTTTGGCTGCCTGAAATGGTCGGAAAATCATCCGCGATCATATTTTAATTATCAAAAAAATAATGAATCCACTCATTCATAGGTCATACGTGTATGTGTCTATAGTATGTGTTAATATATCGTGTGTGGTGGTCTATGGGAAAACGGCATTAAAATTGAGTCAGCAATGCAGGAGGGGAACGCGATTCAAACAGACTTTCACTACGGCAAGTATTTGTCTAACATTATAGTCTTTGCGGCGCGGGGCAGCATTCTTTGGTAATTACTTCAGGTGCCAAAGCATCCGGACGGTTAACGCTACGAAGAAATTAGCGAACGATGCTGAATTATTATGCTATCGGTTTAAATACATCGCGAATATGCGTGTCACGATTCTATAGAATAATGCCGATCGTGCGTTTCTTTGTATATTACAAATTGAGCAATTTTGTCATCTTCTCTCTTTTTTTTTTCTACCACTCATTCTTTCTTTCAAAACACTAGGTATGCTGAATATTATTAACCTCGAGAAACGCTATATGCAAAATGAATTACAGAAGCATGAAATAAAATTAAAAGATGAAAAACGAGCTTTCGTCTCACGTAATATTGTAGAAAGTGATTATAATCTCAGTTTTTAGATTTCTAAAATTTCGTACCATTAACTAGTTGATATAGTAGGTATATAGGTATATGAGGCAATAATTATAAACGAGAAGAGTCAATTTCGTCAGCGCGTACGAACGGTCATAAATCGCGATCGAGTTAAAAAAAAAAGAATAATGTAAGAAAAAAAGGACTCCTAATCCCGCGTCTAATCGCAAGCGAAATAATGATCTGGCCGCTAGAGTTGACAAAAACTCATTCCACAGGTCACGCAGTTTCATAGAAAGCGATTCCGGTCTCGTTTCTCGTTTTTCACGCCTCCAGCTGTTTTAATCATCCTTTTTTTTATCTCGATCTGGAAATCTAGGTAGAAAATCTCGGCTAAAAATCTCGTATATATGTATGTATCGAATAATACACATACATACATATGTAGGATATATGCCCAGGTATAATAAACATATAAGCCAATGAATTAGGCTTTTTTAAAAGTTTAGTTAGGCAACCGATACGACTAGGTGGTATATACCCAATATATAATATATCCCACCTAGATACCTCGCCTAATTTCATGGCTCGCGTAAATCATGGGACCGTTTAAATGCTACGGTGTCTCGATTCTGTTTTTGGTATATCTGCACATACATACATATACCAGCCAGTTATATTAACTAGCGGATGTCGCGTTAAGAAATATATCCCTTGCATAAGCAAAACAGTTTTTATTTAATTAGCACTTTTTTTTCCTTCATCTTTTTTATTTTTTCTTGTGCCACTAAAAAGAGGTCGAATTATCGGTTGATTAATTGGATTAGCAAAGAAGGTAAAAAAAAAAGGGTAACGCGTTAGCTCGCATGAAACACCTTTGCATGCATTATATTTTTTTCATAGATTAAACGTGCAGGTTTTTCAATTAGTGTTGTAGTAGAGGAAAAAATAAGAAATGTCTATTAAGTATCTAGGTATCTGCGTAAAAGTAGCAGATCTTTGGTTTTCACTCGGCACATATGAGCAGAGCATGCGGTGTATTTCAGTACCTACGAAGAAATTTTTAGTTTCTTTGATAAAAATAGTCGGTATATATCTGATACGTAGAAATTCGAAGCGGTTTTATAGATATATAGGTATATGTATATGCATATGCATATAGTAAATTATAAATAAATTTTCTCTCTCGCGGAGACTGAAAGTCGGTTTAGTACATATCTATAAACGATTGAAGAAAACCACTGGGTTTCGCGGAATAGGTGAAGAACCGTATTGCTCCGTAAAGAATACTCGCGCAGCATCGCGAGCATTGAATCAATGAATCGAAGAAATACGCGATAAAAATGCTCTCAGAGAAGAAGCTGAGCCACGTGCGGCTAGAAATTACTTTTTGCTTAAAATCCAATTCACCGTGTCTCGCAGTATAAGTCTTTTCGGGTCGGTGCTGTTTCCCATTTTTACATAGAAATTTCCCTCCGCTGAAGAATTCTCTTCTTCTTTTTGTATTTTTTTTTATTTCCTCCGAATAAAAAATAAATAAATAAAAATGAATGAAAAAATGAGAACCGGAGTACGAGCGAAGAATTTGTCGATGGTGGGAAGTCGCGTATATAATAAGGAAATGATGAAATTTGATATCTTTGGGCCAGTAGGCGGCCGGCGTTATGAGAAGCTCGTTTTCAAGATCAAATTACTATCAAGTCACCGCGGGAAGACGACAGCCTGAAACTACAACCGTGTGATACTGAATGAGGAATATTTAACACGAGCTAAGAGTCGACTCGGTTGGTGCAGAGTTCTCGGTTAATTTGCAAGATCGTAAAGGGTCAGAGATAAGGAGTAGAGTCCCATGTAAAAAAAAAAAAAAAAAAAAAAAATGAAAAGAGAGCAGAAAAAAAAGGGAAGTCGGCACTTGCTCCGCGTAGGTGTAGGTACATTCTCAAAACCTGTATCCAGGCGAACTGCACTCTGCCCAATCACCGTTAGAGCGAAGTGGTTGAATTTGCATACGAGCAATTCGAGTCGCAATACGGGGGTAAATAACGGATATTTATAAATAATTCATTAGCAATAGTGTATTCATTTAGGATCACATTTCTTATCGGTGATTAAAATTCTTCGATTTGCTTAGGGGCGCGCAGATGATATTACGAAGTCGTGCGTCAAACCGGGCATTATTTTTACGAACAAAATTTCTAGAAATATTGAATTGCAGTTATGAAATGGGAATCGAGATCGGCTGAAGAGATGGAAATAATAAGCTGTCGAGGAGGGCCTTTAAGTGAAGAAAGTGTAAAAACCTCTGGGATGGAACTAACGATTTGCAATTCATTTCACGTCTTATGCTAGCGCGTTCACTTCCGGCATAATCAGCTGTTTGCACAATTCTTTACGACGAGGTCGTAAGTCCCTCTAGGTCTAATTAAGATTTCTCATTCCCTCGAGATATTATATTCCCATGCCTATATCTGCACGCTATATAGTGACGAACTTATCTTCTATATTTTTGTAAACAAATTACATTCTCGTTCAAGAGCTACGATGAATAGATCTCAATTTGAAAAAAAAAAAGAAAAAAAAAAAAAAAAATTTCGAGTTCACAACGAGACGAGACGTGATATTGAAACTGCGCGAAAATCGTTGAGTAATTAATGAAAAGCTGCGAAAAAGTAAGAGGGAAGAAAAAAAGAAAAAAAAAAAAAAAAACTAACACCGCCACGTTAATCAATCATGTCTTTAATTAGCACCTAATCACGATTGGGTAATTAGCTCTGAAAAATCGCTTGAACACGTGAAAAATCCATAGACGTATACATTAAAAAGAGAAATTGTATACATATTGCGGTATACCGGAGACCGTAGTGATGCGAAACAAATATGGAAAATTTCAATTATACGGGTAATTGGACGCTGTTACGCAAATGTCATTTAGTTCGGCGATGTATCAGACGAACAGTTCGTAACGAATTACCGCCGAGTTTTTAAACGATTTATAAGATATTCTTCAAATGATGAATCAATTTTTCGTATAGTAAGCGAAATGAGAGAAGCTTAACTGATCAGAAAGCGATAAAAATAATATGATTAGTCGCGATTCGCTTTCTCGCTTATTGAATTTATCATCGTATCAAATATTTGTAAAAATGGCTTAGAACTATAAGATGAAACAAAAAAAAAAAAAAAACTACGAATCTATGATGAACTTTTATTGTAGCTATCGACGTACGTATAAACGGTGATTTTCCAATAATATAATCGGACATTCTACTCCGTAAATCATACCGACTTTCGCACGCGGTGGTTTAATATATCGAACCGAACGAACCTGTTCCGATCGAATTAGTTCGTCGCGGAATTAGAAAATGAATCGGCTATATCTCATCGAGTATAACGCTTATAACGAGATACCTAATCTGGTAATTGAGAAACGTGGCGAATTATAAATTTTCGAAACTACGCTGGTGCAGCTGCTGCAGGGTGTTTGCAGCGTTAAATTTACTTTGGTCAGGCTTCCGCGTTGCATATCATCGCGGTTTAAGTACGAAATAAATAAATAAAGAAAATAAATAAATGAAATAAAAGTTGAATAAAAATTACGTGTTCCTGTATTATTCGAGAAGGAGAAGAAGCCTCCTCCCGATCCTCCTCCTTCACGGCTATATTTATTTACTGCTAAAGTAACTGCGCGAGGAGCTGTGTTCAACCCGCTGTGCGGTCGTCTTCTCCTTTAGCTCTTATACAGTTAGGATCTCTCCGCGTATATTTTAATACGCAAAATATTTTAATACAAGGGAATAACGCGGCGCGGATTAAGAGTGACGGTTGAACCGCTCCGCTGAGGAGCAACCAAGCGTTTAATACGAACATATGAAATAACAAAATCATTCATTATTCAGGAAATCTTATTCTTAGCTTATTATTATTAAATAATAATTAGCTTTTACCAAGTTCGTATGGTATGTGCATATACAGCTACATACCGAGAGTTCTCGATGAAACTCGCGACCCCCTCCCTGCGGCGAGACACCAGTTTCACCGAAGACTCTCGGTATATCTTCAAACGTGTTATTCATCCGCGGTTCCGAGTTATAAATGATTCACGATGTCATTTTCTCACAATTCACAATTCACAATTCACAATTCGCACATACGTATACTTCTACAATATTTATTCCGGTTGAATAAGAATATTTGAAATATTTTTCAGGTGACATCAGAACCTCGTTTATGAGTGGCAGCAGCTTCAACATAACTTGGCACTTGGCTTATCCACACAGAGTAAGTTTTAAAATTATATGTATATACACATAAACCAAAAGGATGATAATTGGTTCCTATTTTTTTAGTTTCTGCCTCAAATATCGTTTTTCAAGTCTGGCGTAACATCGAGAGGTCAATAAAACCTGTGCCTAGTTACTTTCCTCATAGTAGCTCGTACATTCTTATAAGGTATACGACGAGCTGGTGTATAGAGTCAAGACAATAGTTTCTGTAGCTGTATATCTGTTAGCCACTACTATTCATCGTTAATGAATAATTCCGGTACAATGCAACTTCCGTTATCCATAATAAGGCAACGCCGGAACTCTGCAGGCATAACATACTGCAATATCCTAGGTCTTAGCTCGCCTAAAGGTGTCTATAATCTATTTCGATGCGGATTCCGACTATAAAATGACACAATAATAACTCCCGCTCCAGATCTGGTTGTGTCATATTTTTTATTAGCTAAAAATAACTAGTTTTAAAGCCAATGGCTTGTGTAGCTATATAAAACGCTGCACGTGCCAAAAATTTGGATAGTCGATTAAATTTTCGCTGGTACTATATAATGTTATGTAAATTAGGCGATAAAAGTCATAAATTGATTGAACTTGTATACATGAAAAAAAAAAATTAAAAAAAAGGGGGGGGGGGGGGGGGGCGGAATACATAACCGAATTAAATTCTCGGCTCTAGTATAAATAACACATCTATATGCATATACTAGGTATAAATAATTGATCGCATTATCGAACCAGTAAGCGTAAGAATGCAACAACCTAGTGGTGCTCCACATATTGGCGTTGAATCTCTCAAGGTCTTATTATATTGGTTAATAATGATTGAAACAGCATAGCTTAGAAATGAATATGGGTGTGCGTATATTTTCCTCGAAAAGTAATAAGTAACGTCGATGGATCATAGGTTGTGACGTCAATTCTTTAGGACGATTGGATTGGAATCCACACGAACAGTCACGTACAGCAATCGTGTCTTGAACAATTTATATAAAGGCGTTACATAAAGAGGAGAGAACAAGAAGCAGAAAAAAGAAAAAGAAAGAAATGAAAAATATTTCGTTTCACCTAAACGGAGGGGAAAAATGAATTTTTGCTTTTTTCTATTTTCCTATTTTTTGCGATTCTCGACTTCCGCGATAGTAGGCATATTTTCTCGGGATAACTGTACAAATCGTGATTCGGTATGAAATGATCGACGGTGTATCATAATTTTTTATTCTATTTTGAAAAAAGATTTTTTTTTTTTTTTGCGACTCATACATCAATCCGTCCGCCGCCACACCAGGATCACAGCGTAGGTTTCACAGTATGCATAGGTGGAACCTATATGAGCTTGTGCTATGCTTAGGCCATAGCTGCTGCGAGACTGGTAGCTTCTACGGTTGTTACAAGTTACGACATTCTCTGGCCCCAGGTCGACAGACGGCCTACGCGCTGGCTCCTCAAGGCAGGACGTTGAATTATTCACATAAGAAACACCCGCTATTTAGCAAACCTCACACCGCGTACCATAAAAATTCCAAAGCCTTGCAAAATAGCAGATTCTTAACGTGGGCATTTCGTACCGTATACCTACCTAGCTATACGCTCGTTTCTTCACGAATACCGATCAAAGTCGGAGAGAAGAAAAAGAAGAAAAAAATCCAAGAAAAAATCAAAAAAACTGGAAAAAAAAAAATAGAAAATAGAAAATTATTATCAAAAAACGGGACTGAAATTATATGAAATACCCACATTTCTGTACAAAACGTGGAAATTCTTGAACGTTGGGTAGATTACAGATGTGAGATTATAGAACGCGGTGTACAAAGGAGGTAAAGGGTATAATTGCATATTATTTGGAAAACAGAAGAAACATTCTCGGCAACTTGACTTCGGAATGCTCACTGATCGTGTTCTTTCTTTCTTATTTCTTGTTTCCTCATTTCTTGTTTCTCGTTTCTTGTTTCTTGTCTCTTGTTTCTTGTTTCTTATTTCTTGTTTATTCTTTATTTTTCCGCATATATACATAGCGGTTAAGGCCTTGCCCATTTCAGTTGCGCTCTGCTATGTCTATCTATCATCTATTTTATAGAACCACTGCCCGCTTATGCTACCTACCGTACCTCGAATTCGATTTGTGCTGCTGCGCTGCTACGTACGTATATACGTACGATCGCTAGGACATTAGTCAAGACATTAGTATGCGCGCAAAGACATACCGCGGAGTCACATACCAACGCCATATCGTTCGATACGGCAAGGATGGGTTTCGTCATTACGAATTAAAGTCCGGGTCCAAATATACCGACCGAATGATTCCACAACGACAGAATTACAAAAACACAAAAAACCAAAAAAAGAAGTTTGAGCTTAGTTACCCCATGTCACAATCATCATTTTTTCTCCTATTTCTGAGTCGTTTTTATGAAGTGCATTCGCAGTTTACTCACGACAGAAAACACTTTTATTATACTCAGAACGTAGGTATAGCATCTTAGTCACTAAAATTACTCTTAGAGAGAGAGAGAGAGATGATTATTGCATTACGGTGCAATTATTGTGGCGTAGGTTCAATGCACAATTAGTCATTATTTATAATACTTGAGCAATACATTGAGCACGTTTGAGGTCAGCAGCTGTGGATTCATAAGTATATACATATACATTTTCTGCCTTGTATATAAGGTAAGAATTACGTGTATGTAATACCTATGATACACGGTTTCGAACGAAAATTGGGAGAAACGGGGGATCAAATACATATTGATGAAATTCTCACTACCGAATTTCGATATCTGCAGGTTCCTCCGACTATGAGCATCCTGCATCTCCGCATCTTCTTTATCCGGTATTCCAAAGATCGTGATAAATTTTTTTTCTTCTCATAACCGCATATTGTATAGCTCGGAGGTTGTTATAGTGTGAAATTTCATCGAGATTTAGTAGCAAGAAAAGTAACACCCCTATGTCAGTCAAAAAACAAGCTTAGGTATAGGTATACGTCAGAAAAAAATTTCTTTTACAATAAAAAACGAAAAGCAAAAAAAAACAGAGCAAATATTTACGCAGAATTTAACGCGCACCTGATACCCGCGTATGTAGTAGGTACCTACGATATATTTTAAGGTGCCCTAGCTTTCTCTCTTCGAAATAAAAGGTAGCCCGCAGCGAGTTTAAAGCAAACGATACCGAATATTGTTATTGCTGTTATAAATGTAAGGTATACCTGTATCAAAACGAGGTACATAATATTATACGATACGCAGTTTCTTATTATCTTACTTATTTTATTTTTTGCAAACATTTATTTCAACGGCTGTTTTCCACCGGAATTTCATTCAGGTTTAATTATGGTCAAGGCTGGAGGGAATAGACGTGTCGACGAGACATCGCATCGTCTCGTTTGTGTAATTATCAGAATGACCCCTTACGACCGTCTTGGGAACGCGGAAATGTCTTTAAATTCAGGATAAATGACTCCTTCTACATTACATTACATTACCTACTCATTTACCTCGGTCTCTAATACCTGGCCATGGCCCACTGTAGTTACTTTTGAAACACTGTATATATATCGCGTTATCCTCACCCGGCCTACACATATCGTCATTGTTATTCCTCACTGACGAATTGACACCAATACGTGTCAAAAATATGTCTCGAAGGCCAGATCTAGGCCGTAGTTCTACCGCCTTCTTGGTACATACATCGCGAAGAGTAGCAACTGTATGACCGAAGGTCGAGAATCTGACTTGTAAAACAAAATTGCTCATCTTTCAGGGAGGTTTCAGGCTACAGATACTAGACGCTCTTGACAGGCCTTTGATAGACCTAACGCCAGTCACTCAGGAGAGTGAGTTCGTCGAAGACGATGCAACGTAGGTTTGAAGAACCGAAAACTAGATATTTATGGTCTAGAGTCTGGGCTCTGGTATCTCCGGTCTAATTGAACGAAAACATATTTTTCAGGGCACAGTCATTCCCCATACGTTTACCGCAGAATTTCACCTGCAAAGATTGCACCATCAGACTTCTCCGCGAGGCTGAGGAATGGGGAGATACTTACAGATTTTGGTCTTGCGCAGACATCGACGTAAGTTTGTAATCCGTTTGTATAGAATCAATCGAAGAACCTCTGACTCAGTTAGAAATCAATTTAAGAGAACGAGAAAGATGAAGATTGGAGATTGGAGATAATTAGATCGATATATCGGCTATACAAGTTTTTATTGATATAACTTCCGCAGATACTTGAGAGGAAACAGTACCGGGAAGACTGCAGTAAACATGGTAGACATCTCCTGGGAAGATGTAGATGCGACAGATTTTATCACGGTTTAAGGTGTCAGTACAAAGAAGAATGCTTAGACGATTCGGACTGTGGATCTCAGGGCGTTTGTGTCGACACTAAGGGCACAACGTCGCCGACTAAACACTGTTACTGTAATTTGGGGTGGTTTGGTCCAGGCTGCAATAAGAGTAAGTTTAATTTTGACGCGACGGTGAAATTAGAAGGTGTGAAAAGCTGTCAGGTCGTAATTACAGGTGAAATATTCCGTTGCAGAATCTCCAGTGAAAAGTACGGAAATTGATTTCGACGTTTACACGCTGAAGAATTTGTCGGACAGCTTTAAGCTCTACTGGAGGATACTCAAGGATAGTAACGAGCTGGAGGCTGTGATGGTAGTGAACGGAACATCTTGGGTTGGGCTTGGCTGGAGGCCAAACAATTTAACACCAGCTTGCAGGGCTTTTCCAGAGCTCAGAGATCCGCCTGGTGAGCCACTCCCTAAACCGGAACCGAAATCCGAGCCGGAACCAGCTCCTGAAGCTTCTGCTGAGCCGAACACCGGAGGAGGAAAACCAGAACCTGAACCAAACGCCGAAGTAAAGGCTGAGCCGACTTCGGAACCGACTTCTGATGCTGAGCCCAAGTCCGAACCAGAACCAGGCGCCGAACCGTCGGCTGAACCTGAACCAGACGCTGAAGCATCGTCTGAACCAGAACCCGCGAAGTCTGGGGCTAAAAGGAGATCTCCTAAGGCTTATGGGGCTGCAACACCTCCGGATAGTGATGTCACGGTTCACACGAGCGTGACTTATCAAGTTAGCACGAAGCCAGGTATGGGGTGAAAAAAGACTCGCGGGAATTCAGGGCGATCAGTATTTTCTGGTTAGATTTCAAGTTTTATTTATTCTTCCGGGTTTCAGGACGTAAGAGACGAGCCACTGAAGAGGGAGCTCCGGAACCAACTGGTGAGTAATTTTTGTCTGATTGAAGTAGCTCGATTTTATACCCGTCCCATGTATAGTAGCACCGAAACGGAGATTTTAGCGAATTGCAATCGCACAGATTTCCCATGATTTAATTACAGTATCTACATATAATTGGACACCCATACGTACACCTTGGTATCTAGTTAGTTGGAAGACGTCCCATAACTGAATGACATACCTATAGTAGTATATCACACATTTGCAAGGAAGTGAAATGCTTGTACAATAAACAAAACTCAAACTCAAAACTTATCACTTAATCTCCAAAGCGATATGATCGAAAACGAAATTCTGCTTGCCAAATTTAGAACTCCACCTAAAACCAAGTAGAATTTGATCAAATTTCCGTAGCTATATCCTCCATGAAAAAAAGTTTCATTTTATTCTGCAGTCGTTACACGCACAAATGATCCATGCAAAAAATATTATGAAAATCTGCGACCGAAGCGAACAATTCTTCGATCAATTACGCGCAGTGAAAGTATAAGCGAAAGTGAGGATATAAATCGATATCATTATAAACTAGCAGACTTTTGAATAAAAGGCCGTCACAGAGCCGCGACTTTCTGTCAGTTAATAAAATTGAAAATCTGTTGGATCATCTGTGCGTGTGGACGGGTGCGTATGGTCAGTTTTTAACCCCAGACCCCCTTCTCACATACAGCTTGTTTCTAAAAGTAGAATAAAAAATTAGATAATACGATATTTCGTATGAAAACCCTCCCGTATTATTACCCTCCCAGTATGATGCACAACGGTGAAGGTTTCGAGGTGAATAGTTGCATGGTGTTGTTGCTTTTTTGCACAGGGGAGCCCGGCGCCGAACCTACTCACACCATTGCTGCACTTCGACCCAATATATCCTCACCTGAACCCACTCCCGTCACAATATTTCCTAAATCACGGCCAGGTTCAGTTGAAAATTCATCTGAGAATGGACAGTATAATTCGTCGAACGGTGAACCTCGGGCGGAACCAAAATCCGAACCGAATGCGGAACCAAAGTCTGAACCGAACGCGGAACCAAAGTCTGAACCGAATGCGGAACCAAATTCTGAACCGATTTCTGAACCGATTTCTGAACCCAACGCGGAATCTAAATCAGAACCGATTTCCGAACCCAATGCGGAACCAAAATCTGAACCAACTTCTGAACGTAATGTTGAGTCAATTTCTGAACCTCACGCGGAACCGAAATCTGAACCAAAGTCTGAACCTCACACGGAACCAAAATCTGAACCGGTCTCTGAACCTGGTGCCGAGCCAAATTCTGAACCAGTTTCTGAACCTGGTGCTGAGCCAAATTCTGAACCAGTTTCTGAACCTGGTGCTGAGCCCAATTCTGAACCAGTTTCTGAGCCTAATGTTGAACCGAAATCAGAGCCTAGTCCTGAGCCCAAGTCCGAGCCTCATCCCGAACCCGAATCTGAACCAAATTTCAAGGCAGAAGATTTGGAACCTATCACGAAGTCAGGAGCAACAAAAGGTAAAGAGAGTGATATTAGTTTTTGCTTTGTAAATATTGATTGTAGAATATGATCACACATTGAATTAACCTGTTGGTCCAGGTAATGAACTGGGTATTAATAGAATCAGACATGTGTATTGTATGTATACATAAGTGTATGGAATACGAAACTTACGATCCGTATAATGTGTAATATGAAGCTATAGTTGCGAGGTGCATTACTTTCAACGCGATCATACATAATGCATCGCTTTATGAAACGTGTATTTTAAGAAGAAGAAGAAGAGGAAGAAAAAGAAAAAGAACAATGAACGTTGCTTTGAATCGAGGTAAATGTAGGTTCAAGAACGTCCATCATTATACCTACACTATATCTGTTATTATACAACTGTTATACTTATCTGTTTGAACCAAACGAGAAATATACACACCATGACGAGTTAGCCGCAGTAATAATCATATACAGCGATAATATAATAAATAATAATAATATTAATATTCGTTTACAGTTAGACACGCGGGTCAATATATTAATGATATATTTTTTATTTCTATTTTTTTTTTAATTACAAAGCTCCAACACCTGCGGCAATTCATAAATACACGCCTAAACACGATTTCAATCCAATGGACTGTACGGATATTGTGATCGGCAGTGCCGTTGGCATGACACATCGTATCGGCGACTATTACACTAGAGATCGTTCAACGCCACGTCCGGACTCGTTCTGGGGTGGTCAGGATGGGCTAACCGCAGCTATGGGATTCGAACGCGACGGTATTACGACTATTGTATTCAGGAAGAAACTGGAAGACAACGGAATAGCTGACCACGAAATAGTCGACGCAGCGATGCACGTGATCTGGGCCAAAGGTCAGGAGTCAGGAAACTACGTACACCATCCACCGAGCGGTGTTGAGAAGAGCAAAGTGTCCGTAAAAGACTTCTACAAACCTGATGAGCTGAAGTATCACGGTCACAAATCGCAGCGAGGAGTATCAAGCATTAATTTCTTCGGTTAGTTCATTCAATTTATCATGATAAATTGTGATACAGGGACTTGGTACAATTGCTAATCATTCATTATTACCTACCATTGATTAGAAGAGAATAAAAAGGAATCCGGAGGCCATGCTCCACTCGAAGGTGGAGGGTGTGGCGGAGAATGGCGATACCCGCGACATTGTTCGGTAGAAAACGGCACGTGCGAATACGCAGCACGATGGGTATACAAGGCCAGAAAGGTATTTTAGTCATCAAAACTTTTTTCACATATGCGTATGATCAATGTCTATGTCTGTTATTCGTTCCTGAACACTTCATTCCAACACTTATTTTCCCCACAAGGACGAGCTGGCATTCACCATCGTCACTGCCCACACCGACAAGTGGACGGGCATAGGGCTATCCGACGACCAAAAAATGGTAAGCCAATATCCGATGGATAGATACCGAATCATATCCCGGTTACAGGTGCTCGGGGCAAAAGAAAAATAATAAAAAACAAAAAATCACTACTTCTTCTTACGAACGAGTTCGAAAAAACTTGTAGAACAAACACGAGTATGGCATAGCCGTTAGATAACAAACTCTCATTCCATTGCTGCTTATTCACTCCCGTTGATTGAGTATATTATGAAAAGAAAACGAAAAAAGAAAAAAAAAAAAAAAAAATAGGAGAAAGAAAAATAATCGAAAAGTAAAACCTCGTTTGAATAACGAACAGACCTGACATTGTGATTCTGTAATAAAATTCTAGTCGCAAACCGATGCCATATTAGGATGGGTGGACAATACGAGTGGACGTCCTTTTGTTATGGACACATGGATCAGCGGGTACAATCCACCTTTGTTGGACGGGTCCCAAGACATACGTGACAAAAGTGGTAGCATCAAGGACGGTTTTACTACCCTTAATTTTTCACGAAAAAGGGTGACCGGTGATCCAAAGGACATTTCAATCACGGATGACCATTGCGTCTACATGATGTTCCCGGTAAAGGGTGGCTTGTTCAACGCCGTGAATAAGAAGATAAAAAAACACGAGATAGTACCGTTGATATCCAGCGATAGAATATGCATTAGATCTTGCGGCGACGGTGAGTTTACGCCTCGATTTACATATACCGGCTCCGATTTGTTAAACGAATTTATTAGATTTTAAAGGGAATATATTTCCGCCGAATTTCTTGTTTAGAATTCGACGAAGACGCTCCGGCCACCCCTGAACCGCCCAGATTCATCTACGACTTTGAAGTAAAGCTCGTAAAGTTGGGGGCTGGATTCGAAGCTCCGGAACCCGACACTCCGGAATTCGAAACGATCTCAAACACGATTGCTGACAGCTTCAGACCGGCCCTAAGCAAAGTTCCGGGCTACTACGGGATAAAATTGAACGAGTTGGAGCGGTGAGTAAATAAATACCGACTCTTTTATGCTGTGAGGTATTTCAGAATGACGAGTCATGTTTTTCGACCAGATCAATACCTCGGCAAGCCGTTCGCGTCTTATTGTTAAAGCCGATATTGTACACTCAGGTTTAGATATCAGAAAGTCTTTTGTGTGTACATAAAGATCAAGCTAATGATGACATTCTGCTTGTTACTGCAGAGCTAACGACGAGTCTGTGGTAGCTAAGTTGAATTTGATTGTCGACAAAAATGAGGCCAAAGGGAGAGCGTTAAGGCCCGAGGATACAGAGGCAATGGCAAGAGGAGCTTTAAACGAAACCCTTAGTACAGGACGCGTTGGATCTCTCCGTGTAGACCCGCAGTATTTGGTCTTCAGAGCACCTCAAGGTAAGATGAAGTGAAAAATGAAAGAAAAAAGAAAAAACAATAGTATATTATCATACTAGTGCGGAAAGTTGGTCATTCCCGATGAGCCTTCGGTTCGTGCTGCATCTCACACGAATGGGGAATCACCAACCCGCACTAGTTCATATACCATTTTTTCTAACACTGTATGGAAGTTCGCACTTTGTGTACACTCCGCAAGGATGAGTCGACGAAGTGTGCTCCAATCATCATTCTGGAATGTTGATTCCCGCACACTTTGTAAGATCATCAAGAATCTGCAATTTTCGGTACCCAAAGTAAGAACTTTCCATACAGTGTTACAGAAAAAAATGAAAGAGCCTGATTTCATATCATCGAATTTACTCTCCGTTAAGTAAGTAACTTTCCGACTCTATATATTATATTCTCAGAGTATGGTTGTCCTTTTACATCGATAAATGAACCGGGGAGGATAATAAGTAGCCCGTACCCCAGTTATCGATAAGAGGGAAATCAATTAAAAGTTTTCATCTCAATTTGAATTTCGCCTTAACCCGCAGCAGCACTCGAGTTCCAATTATCGTATATCACTAAGAGTGCTGCAGTGGTTATAGGTAGATCTATGACTATAAGGTATAATGCGAATGAGGAAAACATCGTTTTTTTTTCCTTTCTTTACAGTCAGTGATATCAGCGATGATGATGACCAGCCCGCCTCTAGTACCACTGGGATATCGTTAAGTCCCACTAAGCAGTACATCGTGATAGGCTGTGTTACCGCACTTATAGCATTGGCCCTTTTACAAGCTACATGCACGCTATATAGATCGAGGAAACGTACTTCCAAGGTAAACTCATTGTTTTATCATCAATTTCACTCTTTTCTAACAATAACTTACTGTCTTCAAACTTTCTACCTTTTAACCTGTAGGGGTGCAGTAAAACGTGTACTTTTTTTTATTTACAACCTTTGAACGACTGATCATTTATCAAGATACATATCTTGTCGAAAGAATTTTTTATCTTTCAATAGAAGTAATGAATAAAATAAAAAAATAAAAAAATACAAAAATACAATAAAACTAAAAATCTTGTCCTATATAGTTTCTTTTTTTTTTCATTATTTTTTTTTCATTTTTTTGTGGCCTGCTTATTATGTTGCATGCGACTCGTTGTTGACGCGACTTCTTCTCCTCGCGTGCGTAGAGGGTGTACGCGCTCCCACTTCAGGCTTCTTCTCCTGCTTCAATGAACCCAATTCATCACCCAAACTTGAATTCTACGTCATCGTTACGTCATCAAAGTCAAAACAACTATCAATACAACAACTACCACCAACATTATCCGTCAAATATGCACCGGCCCGCCCCCAACTGGTAGCATATATCTATCAATCAATTTTGTTAACCAAGGTATACCTTCTTTCATTTTTTCGTATTTTTTTTTTGTTGCGCTTTTCTTCTGCACCAAAAAATAAAATAAAAAATATACTAATTATCTGAACAATCATCTTCTTTTTTTTTTTCTTCTTCTTTTATGCTTCCTTTCTCCACGGTGGTTAATTTTTTTTTTTTTCTTTTTGTACAATTTCTTATATATATATTCACTAGAGAGCACGTTTCGCACGCTATCTATACTATACCTATAATACTGTATATACCTTTGCACGTTATCCTGCCGCACTCCTATCCTAGGCACACACTTTCTGCAATAAATATATTTTTTGCCCGCCCACGCTTATAATATGCATGAAAATAGATAATATAATTTAAAAAAAAAAATGCAAAGAGGGAAAGCAACGCTACAGTGTTTTTATGGGTATAACAAAAACAGAAAAAAAAAAACTAAAGCGATAAAAAAAGTAGAGAGAAGGGACTCGTTAAAGCCGCAAAGGGCTTAACGTCGAAACTACCCCTGCAACACCTGAAAACAGTAGTAATAAAAATAAAACGTAAAACGTAAAAAGTAAAAGTAGAAAAGAAAAAAAAAAAAAATTGGTAAAAAATTTGGTTGCAGGATCAACTGATTACCACGAACAACGCGTGGAAGGATTACAACTCCGGGGCAAACACGAACTTTGCTTTCGAAGCTTTTGAAACTGAGGAAAAAGCCCCGCCCCCAGTATCTAGCCTTCCAAGACCCAGAGATGCTGCAATTGCTGGTCCAGAACCCAGAGCATCCCAACAGATATCAGGACCCCGTGCTACGTATAGTTTACCAAGGGCTCCAGGTCCACGACAACCTCCGCCACCACAACCGGGCTACTATACTCAAGATCGTAGAAATCAACGGTACAAGGGGCCCAATTCATCGGGGCCCCAACAACCTGACTTTTACTTTATGCCAAGCCAACGAAAGTACAGCGGTGAAGTCGTACGCGTTTACGTTGACTATGGTAATCAGCCTAATAATAAGTAAAGGGTAGAGTTTTTTTTTTCTATTATTAAGGCCCAGTACTAATGTTATAATTTAATGTATAGATATCAGATATAATATTATATGAAATTATTTTGTATTATTGATATATTATATTATATTATATTATATTATATTATATATTTAAGAATTTTAGAAACCTATGACGCGTTACCACGGATAATAATTAAATCATGTGTAAATATATTTAGAAAACTGAGGGAAAACTTTGAATGAAATTTTGAGAAATGAAATGAAATGAAATGAAATGAAATGAAATGAAATGAAACGTTAAATGAAGTGAAGTGAAATGAAATGAAATGAAAACGCTTCAGATTTTTGGAGTCGAATCATATTTGAAACGTATATATACATATAATATATATACATAGGTATATATAATATAAAAATCGGCCACGTGCCTTGTAATTAATAACATCTACTCCAGTTGGCTGTTTGTTTCTGTCGTTGACAACTGTAGAGTGGATTATTCATTTCTGTAATTAGTTGGTGTCGTTACCCTCCCCTCACCCCCCGCCCAGCCACCCTTCCACGGCGTCCTTTTTTTTTTTCTTTTTCTTTTCTTTTCCGAAGGACAATCATTTTTCCTTTACATCATATTATATATATATATGTACCTCCAACTTTATATTATAATAAGGCCTCAGGATCATATTTACTTCGAAACAAACAGCGCACAGCATGTACATTAAGCTTAATTAAATAATAATAATAATAATAATAATAATTTCCTAAGGATACGTGCTATTTATATTTATAAGTTACCCTTATTCGTATATATATATATAGTAGATTATTATATAAAACAAAATAGAAAAATAGCGAAAGAGAGATGAAGAAGGAAAAGAGAGAGATAGAGAGAAAGAGAGATTTAAAAAAAAAGAATAAAAAAGTATCGTTATCTTGTAATAAAGTTATTTGTATAATTTTTTTTTTTTATTTTTTGCTTTTCACCAAAATCTAATCTTTTCATTCCTTTCCATTGATAATACCCTTTTTGAAGAAGAGAAAAATAATAAATAAATAAAGTGGAATCTCGATGGAGATTGAAGAGTCTACTGTACGTGAAAAGAGGAAGAGATGAAATAAAAAGATAAGAAAAAAAAGAACAAACAAAAAAACATTTTAATTAATAATTTATTAAAGCTACTGTGATTCTGTTTATTTTTATTTTTTTATTTTTTATTTTTTTCATATCTGGTATGAGATTGGCATCACAGTCTTCTGTATCCCTTCTATACTTCGCATGATTACATATAGAGAAGAAAAGAGACAGAATAAACTGTGGAACCGACAGAATCAAATACACTCGGTCTGCAGGCGTTTCCCCATCTGCCTTTTACCTTTTAGGCGCGTTATACTTTCCACAAAATCGCTCGGTATAATAGTATAACAATCTAGACTCTTTACACACTGCAGATATCAAGAATTATCTTTATACCTTGGAGATAATCTGTTCGTAACAATCTACTTGACTAGACGTCGTTTTAATTGTCATTAGCGAAGAAGGTACAGCGTACTTGTTTAAAATAATTCATCTGCAGGGGGTATTCGCGGAGCAGGAGGGGGGGGGGGGGGAGGGGGCTGTGAAGATGAATTTTTTTTTTTTTTTTTTTTTCAGGATATAATAATATGCCTTACCCTATATCGCTGTACCGGGACAAGAGCATCTTTTTATTTGTTTTGTTTGCAGCTTCTTCTTTTTTGAAAATTTTTTTTCTTTTTTTCTTTTCCCCTTTCTACCTTACCTTTCCTCCTTTTTAATGGCTGCGAGTAAAAAAGTTAACGATCATCATCTGTCAGAAGCTGGCTCACGTCAAGTTTAAACTTATCCCTATGGGAGACCCGCTGTAGACGTCAATCTCTCCCGCGGGGGAAAACAAGACGGAAAATTTTTACTTGTCATCTCATCTTTTTTCAGCATGAAATTTTTTTTCTTCTTTTTTTCCATTCATGATCGTATCAAATTTTAATGATATAAATCCAAAAAAAAAGGTAAAAAATACGAAATAATGATAATAATAATAATAATAATAATAATAATAATTTGGTAATTACACTTTTTTTTTTTAATACAAGCACAAAAATCCAGAAAATTCGCAAACACATCCGATAATTATTATAGAAAAAAAAAAAGAAGAGAACTGAAATTTTGTTTATAATTTAGAGAACTGTACTTATAAAAGGTGGAAAAAAAAGAGAAGAAATAAATAAAAAAAGAAAAACTGTTTGGAAAAGATTGAATAATAATAATAATAATGATCGTAATGAGAATACATAGAAATATAGTGGAATAGAAAATTCGGGATTTTTGTCAACGTGTCAATATCGTTTATTCAACTGATCTTAAAGGCATGTTTTATTAATTATTATTAATATTTGAATTATCCTTATGCATATATATACCGATACATATACGTATGTATATAATATATTCATATATAAATATATATATATATATATCCGTGTTTATGTATGTATGTATACGTATAGAATAATAATAATAATTATATATTATATTACGTATAGCAGTGTGTTAAATACAGAACAGATCGCGGGTGCTCTTTCTACTCGTATATTATATATGTAAATATATAATATAGGTATATAATATATAATTTACAATAGATTATTATTAATAAACGTTAAAACTTGAATAAGTGTAAGTGTAGGTGTAGGTCTAGGTCTAGGTGTAGACCGTAGGTATAGGTATAGGTATAGGTATATGTGTTGTGTATTATGTATGTATGCATATGTATATGTATATAATTAATCAGCTGGAAATATTAATACGCGTGAGTATATATATGTATTTATGTATACTATAGGTATAAACGATGAGAACGATTGATTACCCGTACATAACATAATATAGTTTAAATATTATAACTCTCAACTCCATATCTATAAATTTCTATATAATATTAATAATTAACGTCGATTGCGAGAAAAAAAGAGAAGAGAAGAGAAGAGAAGAGAAGAGAAGGAAAAAAAAATTAAAAAAATCATAAAAAATAACGATTACATACTTCAACGCGAATGATTTTTATCCGCGATCGATATAGTATAGATATATATATGAAATTTTTGTGTGTACCTACTACAAAGATTTTCTTAATTAACGATAAATCAATCGATTCCCGATTAAAAACAATATATACCTATACATATTAATTTCATTTTATTTCACTTTATCACTTTTCTTACTACCTTAATCTCACCTCCTTTTCTTCTTTTGGCTATTTTTTCTTTTTTTTCTTTTTTTTCTTTTTCGTTTTCAACGATCCTGCGTACAGCTATATCAGATTTTCTTTTATTATGCGTTATGCAATGGTATTTTATTCTTCATATTTCTATAATAATTAATAATAATGATAATAATGGTAATAATAATATTAACAATAGCAATAATAATAATAATAATAATAATAATAATAATAATATTTATGGTAATAGTATTTATAATTAATAATTATATATATATAATATATTTAGAGACTTAGATAAACAGAACAAGTTGGGTTTTCTTAAAAATCGTTAAAACAATTCCGTAGATTTTCTTTTTTCCTTCCGTATAAGTACAGTATTGTTGTTGGTATATTTCGACAAATTTTAACAACATTAAAAATCACTAGAATGAATTTACATCTCGTTTTTTTTTTTTTTTTTTTTAAATTATTATTTATTATTTTAATTTTAATTATAATTATAATTTTAATTTTAATTTTTCAAATTTCAATGCGCTTTTATTCATTCGGATGTGTTTTACATGACCTAATAATATATTGATGATATAATTTCCGTCTGTTTGTTAGTCAGTTTATCGTTATAGGAAAAAAAAAAAAAAAAAAAAGAAAAAAAGAAAAAAAAAACACCTTCGGATTTTGAACACTTTCAAAGACGATAAGTGGCTGCGTGATCGATTTTGGTGAATTGGAATATTATATGTTATATATGTATAAGGGACAGACATCGTACCGCGCTGATTCCGAAACGTTGAGTTGAATGAACGATATAATTAATTTATCGATATACTACCATATATTTATAATTCATTAAACTAATCGGTCGCAGTCCACCCCTGTTTATGTAATTATCAATTAGGTACACCCACTAATGTAAGACGTAGGTACTATATACGTTGCTGCAACGTGACGCGATGTCTGCGGCAAATGCAGAAATAATCAGCTACACAGAGTTAAGTTTATAATTATTTTCTTTTATTTTTTTATTCTTTATTCTTTATCATTTGTTTAAATGTAGTAAATTTTTTTTATTTATTTATTTTTTATTTTTATTTTTTTGTATTTTTCGTTTTTTCGTATGTTATTGTATGTTATGTTGTGTTATGTTATTTTATGTTATGTATGTGTATATATATATATATATATGTATGTTATGTATGTACTAAATATAATTATCTATATTATATCTTATTATTCGTCCCCCTTCTCGAGTCTCGCGTAGGTAGTATTTTTTTTTATTTTTTTTTTTTATCGTTACATTATTCAAGTTGCGTCTTTGGAGTTGAATAGTCGTCGAATCGTCCTACTGCTATATCCTTAATTAAATATGGCGGGTTTTGATAATTAATAAACGCGACACTTAGCGGCGAAGAAATTTACTTTTTTGTTCTTTTTGTTCTTTATTTCTTACTTTTTTTTCTTGTTGTTAGTTTTTTTTTGTTTTTTTTTGTTTTTTTTTTTCAAGTTTTTCAAATCTGAGAAATCGATAATAATTGTTATATTCATTTCTTCTCCCTCTCATTTACTCATATTATATATACTATCGCGTAGGTATATCTTCATTCTTTTTTATTTATCAATAACGTATTTAATAAAATTGTTTTTCTTCTTCTTATTCTTCTTCTTCTCCTTCTCCTTATCATTATTTTTTTTTATTTCTCAAATTATTTATTTTTATATGTTTATATATATATATATATATATATATATACTATATATAGCATATATTATATACATATATATATGGTGTTTGAAATGAAGCGCAGCATAGGATGCTGAGATGAGATGGGGCTGCGGTTGATGTTTCGCCTCCGTTGCAACTCGGGTTTATATATTCATCTGGATTTTGTAGCGAAATTTATTTATTCTGTTTCCATGTTTTTTTTTTTTATTATTATTTTATACGTTCCGTTTTTGCTTACTTTTTTTTTTGTTTTTGTTTTAATTTGTTCGTTTCTTAACTTATCATTTTCAATATCCAATTATTCACTTTCTGTGTCTCACCTCGGAGTCCTTGTTCGGTGTTGGCTTGCTGCACATAACAAAAAAAAAATATTCAAAGATTTTAGAAAAAGCGTTTTTCATACATATATCCGGAAAAATGTCGAATATATTCAAAGACGGAAGATTCTTTCGTTACGAAAAGAGAGACAGAGAGAGAGAGAAAGAACGAGAGAGGAAAAAAAAGGGATTTTTATTGATGATGTAGCATGATGTAGCGGTAGGTAATTACTAAACTAGACCTGGGAATATATTACATGATATCTTCGAAATTTGAGGAAACATTATCCCAACAGTCCCGAAAATAAGGTGTTAATTTATTTATAAAATTAAATATTCATCCAGAGGGTATATTAGCTTAATCTTTCCGAGTGGAATTCATCATCTTCGTATATTATTCATCGCGGCTAATGAAACAGGTTTCATAGAACTACGTGCAATGATAAGTTTAGTGTTGAAAGAAGGCAAAAATAAAAAGAAAAAAGAAAGAAAAAACCGATTAGAAGATGACAAGGCAAAATGATTGAGAAATCGAATAAGAATTAGGTGAACGAACAATAATGTTAGGGAAAAACGGTAAGGACTAGATCGTTTTTGCCACGTATCTTCCATACCAATTAACAATATCCTCAGGACAGAAAGGGGAGAGAAACACTTTGGGTTTTTACGTGGTCCAAAGGTCGCTAAATGGGATGAGATGGTAGTCAAAGCATTTGAGTATGATGGCTAAGGCTAAGGCTAAGGCTAAGGTTAAGGGTTGGAGTTAGGGTAAGGGTAAGGGTAAGGGTCAGGGTCGCACTATAGAGTTGGACGAAATTTAAGTTACGTGAAATTGAGGCAGGAGCAGAAGACCTGAGGGATGGTTTTCGCCAAGGATGATCTTCTGAGGGGTTGTTCTGGAAATGAACAGCTTTATAATCCGGGAAAAAATTTGTCGGTGGGGTAACGGGGGGTTGGACCGGAAGTGTGGAAGGAGGAAGCGGCCCTTGTAAAGGTATGTAGTATTCTTCTCGGGTCGAAGTCCATTTTCTATCAAACGAATCCGAGATTTTCAAAAATTGTTTCATAAATTGAATAAAGAAAGAACAAAAAATACCAAAAATCGTTTCCTTCTTATATTTCAGATAATTATTAAAAATTTGTCTTTCCACATCTAGCGGTCGTCACGTTCTACGAATAATTATAATTACATTTTCTCCCTTAATGAAACGACACCCTTCGCCCTATCTTGGTCTGTCATCTATATCGTATATTTTTTTTCATTCTTCTTTTTTCATTATTTTTTTTTACACTACCCCGTTTAAGTTGTCTAGACTAAAGTTTCTGCAAGTGTCTGTCTCCCCCCGAGCTCATACGACTTTATGGCAAAAGTTTAAAGAAAAAAGGGCAAGATAAGTTTGGATTCGTGTGTAGGAGAGAGATTTTTTCACAAAGTTTCGAAATTTTCATTCATTCGTGAATAAACGATCGTCGATCTTCATCGTTTGATTAAAGATCGCTATTTTTTTTATACCATTTCAGAAACATACAGAAGCGAGGAACTCGGAAGAGCTGAGATCGACAGGTGATAAAATACCTAAATAGATAAAAAAGAAGAAAAAAATGGTGAAAATTAATTTCTTACGTGTCTGGGCTCTGGTCTGTGTCCGACTCGTCGAGTTCAGCCTTGTTGCGTTTCTTCTCATATACAAGTATGATGGCACAAAGTACGATTACCTCGGCACAAATCCCGAGGAAGGGCCAAAGCGCAGCAAGTTTATCCTTAACCGTTAATTGGGTAAATCCAACATAAGTTCCAGCGTCATCAGCAAGATTACCGAATTTCACATTACAGTATATAAAACCGGCATCGGTAGTGTTTATATTTTCCACGGTAAGTACAGCGTTCTCGATTCCCTGTTCTTCGTCGTTTGACAACTTAACGCGACCAGCGCTCGCTGAGTAATTTGCATTACCAAATTCCCATGTTATTTGCGGGTCTAAATAAGCCACTGTTTTACATACAAGACGCAATTTTTCGCCTTCAACGACGCTTGAATTTCCTGGCAAAGTTGCATGGAGTAAACCTTGAAATATAACAATAAATATACATTTCGACAACATATTCTTATTGCAATTCATTTTCACCCATTTTTACCCATTTTTTGGATTTCATAATTTTTTTTGTTTCTCTTATCCGAAACTTACCGACAACTCGGAAGGACGATATGAAATCAGTTGCACTCTCGTTTTGTTTGCAAGTGTAATTTCCAAGTATAGATTCTGTCGGTTTCTGAAGTTCTAGGTGCATTCCGTTGTTAGTTATCGTATAATGCTTCTTCTCACTTACAACGTTTGTTTTATTATTCAATTGCCAAACGACCGGTGTCGTCGACGACGAATTACAAACTAAAGTCAAACTCTGGTTCGACCTTAATAAGTAAAAATTTTCCACAGCTACAGACTCATTTTTCGGCGCCGCTAAGAAATTAAGGAAATAATCAAGTTTAGCTGATTTTAGGCGAATAATAATGATAATCAGTCTCCCTCCCTTCATTTTAATTTTCAACTTTTCAATTTTTCAATTTTTGTTTTCTCTTTTCTATGGCCTACTGCCTAGCTAGATGCGAGAGTGCATTACTTGCTGCTAATTAAATTCATTCAATTAAATTACATATTATCTGGTTAGATAAATAATACTCCGAGCATATCTATGAGAAAAATTGAAAACGAAAAAAAAATATAGTATATACTATGTTGAATAAATAATGAGAGGAACTCTACAACTATTATGGCATCACAGTCTCTTTTTATGCAAAAACTATACACATACTAAGAAACGTGTGAGAGAAAAAAAATTATTTTTAATTCAAAATAATGAAATAATGTCAAATTAAAAACGAAAACTGGCTTTTACATACTTCATTCAAGACTAGCTACTTGTTGAAAGAATTTTTCAACTAAATATTATAGTTTTGTTTAGTTAACGGTTAATTAATTGTTAATAAAAATGCTCATCTATACGTGTATAAGCATATTCAGTTCATTTCAACAGGCGAAAAGAATTAACGACATCGATATATGAATATAAAGATTTACTATATACCGAGAGTTTTCGGTGAAACTGGTGACCCCCTCCCTGCGCCGCCGCTAGCGGCGCAGGGAGGGGGTCACCAGTTTCACCGAAAACTCTCGGTATGTGTGATAATGCATTCTAAAGAGGTTCAAATGTATGTTAAAAATTAGTCTATGTATATTAAATATGGAAAAATAGAAAACTAGCAATTTACGAGAAATAGAAAATAATTGAAAACATATTACCGTCGTTTACATAAATGTGTGTATCTATAGCAGTAACCAACCGTATTAAGAAAAAATAAACTATATGCGGGTAAGATATGATAATTTGAATTTTTCTAAAATTGTTTTAATCAATTCGATCGGCCAATGGGATAAATCGTAATCTAGTTACTTATTCCCAGGCCTATTCAGCCCGCCGTTTTATATAATATAGTACATAGTACATAACTACTGCAGGGAATAATTTGTGATAATTGAACAAAGCGCTCTTCGCCTCGCTCCATTACCATTAATTAACGGTATAAATTATATCGCTAACGAACTTGTTCCACTTCTATGAACTATGATAAAAAATAATTAAATTTAATATCTATAGCTGCAGCCGCGGCGATCGCATTTATTTCATTATTTCTATAGGTATATTATTTTATTTCAGAATCGTAAGACTTTGAAATAATAAACTTCAGCCTATTCGGATTAGGGATTAGGTAGTATACATATAGTTTATCAGTTTTCAATAAATGAAATTACCTCTTATACCTATAATTCGCTTGCGCCGATCGTAATATCAGCACTTTCAAACTCTTACGCCAATTTATACTTATGGAAATTGATGAAACTATCGCTTACTTAGAGCATGAGAATCGAACAGGCGATTTATACCGAGAATTTAAAATCCAGATGGATATTCAATTCGGGATTATCTATCTTCACATCGATTCGTTTTCTTTTTTTTACTTTTTCATTTCATTTTATTCGCATCGTCAATTAAAGGCTCATGAAAATAATTCTTATTCGAAATTTTTCTCCCTATATACTTGATATGGGTGATATCTATACACCGTATAATCAAGGTCCTACATAGTTTCTATGGGAATAATTTAATCCACAAGTTAATACATTGTTCGGAGAACAGCTGACTTTGAAGCGGTAGGGTACTACCTACCACCAACGCAACGCAAGGATTTATGCCTTGGAAGTTTCCCCGCTAAAAGGATCGAGTTAATAGTTACTAAGGTCCCCTTACCCCCCTTCATCCCCCGTAGCTTTACGCAGCGTTAGTTTCAACGGCAAGAAAGGACGAGAAACGAGCGGATCAATGCCTCGTTAGCGCCCCTAGTATAGCTGAAAGCTGAAAGCTCTTCAAGGCGCATATATACCGAATAAAAAAAAACAGATGTTTTTTATAAAAAAAAAAAAAAAAAAAAAAAAAAACATCCAAAATTAAAATATGTAATATAGGTATAGGGTATAGATTTTTGTATATCAATTCAATCAAAGTATATCGGACGGGTGAGAAAAAAAAAATTATTGTGAATCAATGAGATCAAGTGCGATTAATTTATCTATAAATTATTACTACATACCTCCTAGGCATATACATCGAATTGCACAAGTTTTATAATCAAGAGTATTGCTAAGAATTTCAATGTATAATCTGCAAGGACGCGGGTTTCAATCCTGTATAAAATTTCTCATCTTATATAATTATTATTCGAATGTTTGCAAATTATTTATATATTTATTTATTTATTTATTTTTCTTACTATTCCAGCAGTTACTTTCGTTTTTCTTTTTTTTTTCCAAATTTTTTATTCCTTTACACAGTTTTTCAATTTCATAAAAGCTCAGATATATATATATATATATGCAGTCGCGATATATTACACGTATACGATTTAGTAATTTTAAGTAGAGACTAAAAAAAAATCTTGAAAATAGGAAAAAAATAAAAATAAAAGTAAAGTGAAAAAATGTATAGTACCTACCTATATAAACGAAATGCATGAAAAAAAAAGAAAGTATTACTCTGACTTCACATCCATCTCACGTGAGAATATTACGTCGTAGGTATATACATAGGTATGTGCGTGTATAATTTTACACATATTTGATCGTAAGTCATAGCGCGCGGGATCGCGAGTTTCAATGAAGAGAAAACGAGAGAGAGAGGAAGAGAGAGAGCTGAGGGTTTGGAATAAAAAATGTTTCATATATATATAATATAAAATATACGTAAGGCATAGGTACGTACATGTTATAAAAAATTATGTGCGTATACCGACCAGATGTATAGTAAAAAAAAAAAAAGTAATGAAAATAAATGAGACAGGTGAAAGATAAATAGCAAAAGTAGAGATAAAAAGGAGGAACTCAATTTTTGTTCAATTTTTTTCAATTTTTTTCAATTTTTTTTTTTTTTTGTTCCAAGAACCGTAGTTGCGTTACTCCCGCAGCTGATATATACACACACACACCTAGGAGTATAAAGAGTATAAGGGTCCTAAATTTACATTTATATTTTACGCTTAAAGAATCCGGTACGAAGCGCGTAATATATATGGAAATTACGTCACAGTCTGTAGTTTCGTATGTACGTAAATGGGCCGTGACTAGCGCCGCCGCGACGCCCCGCCGCCGAAGGGATCTTTCAGTAAATACGAATTATGATCGGTCCATACATCGATATAATATATGTATGAAAAATTATGTGACAAAGTGGTCGCCGCAGTCAGTTCAAAATTGAATAAAAAATAGAATAAAAAAAAAAGTTTGGTGAATTTATTATAAAGTTTATTACGTTCGCTTTTGAGAGAGAAAAAAAAAAGAAAAATTGTGAAAAAAATATAAAGTATGAGAAAAACAAATAAATTTTTTTCAATTTTCTGAACCGTGCAGTCATCCCTCGTGTAACGAATACAAAGAATTTCAATACCCCATATATCTATATCCTATCGCTCGCACAAATCTTGAGATAAAAAAATAAAGCCGTTTGGGAGAACTGCCGATGGGCGGAAAAACGAAAAAAAAAAGAGAGAGAGAGAAAAAAAAGACAGAATTTACAATTTTCCATTACCTACGATAAGGCGTATAGGCACGTATGTAACTATACCTACCTACACCGATAACGGATCGCCCCTCGCTCACTCTCTGTAACATACTTTTATGACGGATATAAGCTTATTTGGTATATAAGGCAATCTGCCGAAATATCATATCGCGTAGGTTTCATACAGAGACTATATATAAAGAGGAGAGAGAAAGAGAGAGTCAGGGTTGGGGTTGGAGAAGGGTGAAGAGCCACAGGGCATAGGGCGAGAGCACAAAACGAAAAACGGCCAATAAACCAGGACGAGGCTAATGGAGAGAGTGAAAAGGATGAAAAGAATGAAAAGGATGAAAAGAAGAAAGGACTACGAGGCGGGAGGGTGGGGAGAAAAATGATAAAAAAAAAAGAAAAAGAAAAGGACGTTCTGTGGAAAATCCAACCCACGACGTCGACGTAGACGACGACGACGACGCTCTATTCTGTCTTCTTCCGACTCTTTGCCACCGCTATTTTACGATCGGATCACTTTACCAAATGTACATTCTAGTTTATATATATACGAAACTCGCCGTAAAAGACAAAACGAAAGAGATTGGGGTAGGTGAGGAACGGGGAGAATCGGGATGGGTAAGATTAGCGAAAAGGAGCTTAAACCTCGCGGAAGAGACTCAAATTTATATGAATATTTACAAGGGATGGTATACCGAACTTTTACGCTGCGGGGCCGTTCACCCGGATATACCCAAATATACATTTCCTTTTCTTACGGGCGATTGAACATTTTTGGCAAAAAAATAAATTATTTCCGTTTTTCTTTTTTTTTTTTTTTACCCCATCATATTTCGGTCTTGCTTTCCAGTTTTGTTTTTTCATTTATTTTTTTCTATATGAGGTAGGAGACGGTGATTCGGAAATTTTCGCAAACATTTTTTAAAATATTGACCCTTCTTTTTTTCTTCAATCGCAAACGCGAGATAAATTATAAAAAAATATTATCGAGATCCTGATATAATCGTTGTTATAATCGCCGTAGGGTAATAAGATCGATCGGAAATTTTCGTTTAACGTTAAAATAATAAAATTACCCCGAATCTCATATTTCCAAATTTATTTACACTGCATGATCTTTGAGCTTGGAGAGAGGAAATTAGACACTCATATTATATTCAAGCGAGTTTATACTAGATTCATTAATTTATAATTACGTTTGCCTACCACCCTTATTATCATTATTATTATCATTATCATAGCTTTACCTAATCCTCGTTAAAGTGATTATTAAACGAGTGAAAAATATAATAACCGCGGTGAATATTTTTGAGAAACTTAATTTATCAACGTTGGAATATAAGAAGGGAAGAATTGAAACAGTAAAAAAAAATTAAAAATAGGGGTTGATGAGCGAAAATCTTTCAATAAATATTCCTCGTCTTCACATCATGAGATTTTCGGAGTTTAGAGCCGTCTGTATTTCGATCTTTCGAAATGTTATAAGATTTTCGCAAAAATTGAAATCGTTTCAAACGAACTGGAAACTTGAATCGGGCCTCGAGTATATTATACCTTACTTGTAAAAAATTTGCCGACCCAGACGACACAGGCACGACATATAAAGAATAAAAAAGATTAAAAAAATAAACTTCAACGGTTGAGTTTAAGATAGAGGAGTGGGGAATCGAGGAAGACTGCTGCAGAATGCGAAGAACTGAATAAAAGCGCATTGCAAAAGTAGAGAAAAGTTTCGAAAATTCTGAAATTGAATCTCCACTTTCCGTCCAACTTTTAATCTAACCTTCTTCCGCAGTTATACTTGGGTCTATGTGAGGGTACACGATTATGTGTATAACGCGATGGAACTAATATTATGAGAAACTGGCTCCCTATACCGAGAGTTTTCGGCGAAACTGGTCACCCCCAGACACGTCCGCGTGCGTGAGGCTCGGCCGGCCTAGGGGGTCACCAGTTTCACCGAAAACTCTCGGTATATGGACCCACGCTTGTTCGGCATTAGAGGCGTGAAATTTTCGCATCAACGTTTTACAATGCATCTTTAGCTCCTCTATAAAGCCGACTTGAAGCATCCATCTAATCTCTTCTCTCTCGTGTCATGTATAGGATAGTAACTTCATAACCTTTATAAGTTTGTACTATATTTATACAATGGAGTTTAGTACACGTGTAGGTACCTACGTGGTATATATATGCATAATATATATCTGAAAGAAAATCTCTAATATGCGGTATACCGTATTTTAAACCGCGGCTAGTACCTGTCTCGTATCTCCTATCCTACTACCCCCCACCTTTCCTTTCTTTTCTACCTATATTCTATAATCTATAGATATATTCGATACCGCTCACGATTTTCATACCGTCTATACATATATATATGTACCTAATATCCAACTATATTCCATGTTTCACTAAACTCTGCACACAATACACCCGCTTATACACCCATAAAGTACAAACTTTGTTATACGTAGATATATACACCCGGGTAGTATCAGCCCTCGCATATATTATAGAGAAATGTAAAGAAGGATATAACGTCTGATAGAGGGGTAGGATGATCGGTAATCTTTCTTAGGTAAAAAAAAGAAGGAAATAATTCAACTTTAAAGAAACTATAATGAATAGAAAATTAGTTATCAATTTAAATTTCATTAAATATTTTTTTTTTATCAAAAATCATACAATCTACGCACGCACGCAGCCAAGTGAAAAGATAAGATGCCTTGACGGTCGTAAAATTTTTTAAATAATTGATAAGACTCTGTGTACCTACGTATACAGGTACACGCGGGTAATGGTTTATAATCGAAAATGAATTCTCCGGTAATTTAGAGGAATGAGTGGAAGAAGAAGAAGAAAAAATGGGGGAAATGACTGGAAATCGATTTTTCTACCCGCATATCTCCCTTGAATAATAGGGCAGTGAAGATGTGATTAAGAGATCTATAGCTTGGAGCGAGAATCGTCGCGTAGTCGTACTTCAGAGACGGGGTTGACTCGCTTGCCGCCACTGAACGTTTGTAATTATTGTATAGATTCAAAGTACAAGAGGGGTAAACCGAAGATTAATGGAGTCGTGAAATTCCGAAACACGTAGGCACTGCAGAGAGAGACAAGACCCAGAAGACCTATGAGAGTGACAATGAGAGAAGGGTTTAATTAGAGATACGCGGTAATTAATTATTATCAACCGCTTGACTGAGTATGAACTTTCGGCTTGAATATGAATGAAAATTATTCATTAAAATTGCAGGGAAAGAAAAAGAAACGAAAAAAATTACGAAAAAATTGTATTCACATACGGTACTAATTCATTCGGATAAAGAAACTTTATTCATAAAATTATTACTGCATCTACGACTCTGCAGTATACCTACTCATAATTATATTAGCTTCACCCTGTCGCATCATAGGAATAATTTTGCGACAAATAGTGATTAGTTTTGATTAGTTGATTTCAGTCTAATTAACAATTACACGTATGGAGTAGCGGCGAACCTGCGTATAACCCACGTAAACCACGTTTCAATTGTTTGCAATGTACATAAATGTGGTCTCTAGACGATTATATGATAGGCACTAACATTGTTATATACTGCTGTGTCTGACTTTGAAGAATTAACTATCCGCTGGTTTCATAGGCGTCCGTGTCCCCGCGATTACGTGTAACTAGGTGTATACGTCTATGGGTGTATGTGTGTATGTGTGGTATTAGTATATTGTATCTATCACATATTATATGCGTCAATATACAGACTGGCTGACGTCAATCGGCCATATCTCTTCTCGTCGTCAGGTATAATGGTAACGCAAGAGATACATCATCGCATCGACTTGGATTCGGGTTAAAGTTACGAATTTTAAAAGAATTTTTATAAGAATTTTAAAAGTCGTTTGAGACGATTCAGAATTTTCAGAAATGATCAAGTTTAGAATATCAACATCCCGGAAGGTTGGAATGCGGAGGATTCGAAACTCCGAAAATCCAAAAAAACTAATTTGTCCATTTCTCAGGATGTGAAGACAAAAAATAGTTCGTTATAAGCGAGACCCAACTGATCTTTACGGAAACCCGCTTTAACTTCAACGTCATATAAATAATTTCGAAATTTTCAACCTCCGGTGTTCTTCGTTTCAAGGATTTTTTAGACTTTCGGGAGAATAGGTACCTACTCTTTCTAATAATTGTGATTCGGTGATATTAGAATTCGTAATTATTTTCGTTCGGTGCTTTTAAAATTCCGAACTTTAGCCCGGAGGCCGGGGCCCATCGACTCACATCAATTCAAAGAATTTTAATTTCTGCAGGAATATTCATAAGGGATTTAGGTAAATCCTACAGGCTTTTTGAAAAATCTAATTTTCAAGTAATGAACGAGGAAATAAATCCAGATTCACATGTACGTTCGATGAATGTATAAGTTTACCCCATTATACTATAATTTATAGAATAAAAATGTTCATGCCAGCAAAGTCTAACAGAAAAATCATTTTTTCGGTATACGCAGAAATGAAAGAATATTTTTTTATATTTTATACACTCCGTTTCGCTTTAGGTAAATGAAGAAATACAAAAAAGGCTACAATTTTCCGCTGCCTCTCTATATATTTGTCTGAAAATGTTCATAAATGAATTTAAAATAAAGAAAACAGTTTCCTTCCTGTTTAGTATTCCAGTCGAGCGATCGCGATGTTGAAATTTATTCCCTGTACCTATACCCACCCTCGTTTGATTCGAGTTGTTGTTCTCCTCGTTTGCTAATTACCGTGCAACAGACACGTGGCTTAAATCGCCCTAGGTGTTGTTATAAGAAGCTATAAGCAACGGGCGATTCTAAACAAGGGAAAATCGCCTAAAGCCAGTACCGTAATCGACGAGGGTTTGGTTCCTTCAGGGTAGGGTAGGGTAAGGGATGGGATGGGCTTCGGGCTTTGGACTTTGGGCTTTAGGCTTTGAGGCTCTGGGTCCTGGGCTCTGGGCTTTGGGCTTTGGGCTTTGGACGTCGTGGCAAACAACCTTCGGGTATTTCTGCGAGAAAACAATATGGCCGACAACGCGCCCGTGACAGAGACGAGAATAACTTATGCCGTAACTAAAACGAACCGCGTAACGGCTAAGGGAGACGAG
Organism: Tenthredo livida; assembly: GCA_963992785.1. Classification (NCBI taxonomy): domain Eukaryota; kingdom Metazoa; phylum Arthropoda; class Insecta; order Hymenoptera; family Tenthredinidae; genus Tenthredo; species Tenthredo livida. Next base: position 13,689,584 of record OZ023073.1, read on the forward strand.
GAAATAGTCGCGAACCGTCTTTCGCCTGGCTCGCGGATCTTGGACAATGAAATTCCTGCGTCTCCCCGATCCCGCCAAGCACCTGTCACGAGGCTATACCCAGTCGTAGTGATGACATTACGTTTCAATGAAGCACCATTTTTTTTAAAAAAATTATTTTCCAATTTTTTTTTCATCTCTATCTATATAGGTATAATAAATATCCACATAAACGCGAGGCGTCAGAATTGATCGACCATCGCGTAAACGCGTATGCGTATCTATGATCGTCGATGAACTAGGCTGATGATAACACAGCGAGCAGCGTATAGTCAGAGCTAATTTTACCGCTGATTTATAGACGGGAATTGTAAATATTTGCGATATTTCACTATGCCTTTCTTATATTGTACCTACCCGCTTACGCGATTTAGAAATTGAATACATAAGAGATGAAAAAATTTACTTCATCTTTCGTTTTTCATATTTTATTTATACGAACGAATTTTGATCGGGAATTCGACTCGTAATTTATTCGCAAAATGAAAGGAAAGAAAAAATGGTCGCGAAGATTAATCAATTTTAGAAACTGGTTCAAGGCTTGTAAAACAATCATGGGAGAAAAAAAGCTGCTTTGCAAATGGACCAGTCTCGTATAATAAAAAAATTTCTTCAAATGCAAAGAACGATGCAGGGATCAATCGTCGAGTTTTGCGTTATTCTTATAACTATCGCTGGAAAATTTAAACGTTTTCTTTCTTACTACCTACTACCCTGCGTATGAGAATGACTATAATACGATAACGTATGGAAAAGAGGACAACGGACTTTGAGACGCGGGGCTATATCTCATAATAAGTAGAAAAATATTAGCGTAGTATAGCTGATACTGCAGTTTATCGATGATAAACACCATTTTGCTGTAACTATTATGTCTATTATGTCTATAATGTTCAAACTGCAACGAATAGGTATGGTTTATAGTTCGAAAAATATATTTCTATGGAGTTTCATATCATATGAGTATAATACGATCGAGAAAAATCAGATACTTGGACAAATTTCTGCCTCATTAAAACATAAAACATAGAAGATAAAAAACCTTGGAGGAATAAACCTTTGCGAGATATGTATTATGTGACAGGAAGAATTTGTTATACTAGGTATAAGAATAAATTCATCTCTCTAGATGGTTGTGGCCGCGATGTCTGGCGTGGTTCCGCGCGTAAGAATATAGCTATACTACTTTCTTGTCGAGATCTTTAGATCCCTTGCTTTAAATCTGGCGTTAAATATTCGCGGCACGAATTTTTCCCCCTCTGAGATTTAACCAGACCCTGAAGGTGGTGAGATAAATCGCGGTCATCCCCGGCGCGCGACCTCTGATTCTACACTTTTTGGGCCTGATCATTCTCGCGAAATATTATTCATCTCGGTTATTTCGTACATGTCTTAAATCTGCGGATAGAAAGAGAGAGGGAGAGAGAGAGAGAGAGAGAGAGGGAGGGGGGAAGGCGAATTCAGCTAAGTAGGTACGAGGTACGTATGTACGTAGCATATGTACTCGAAGTTCGAAATTGGCAGGAAAAAGATTTGTTTTACAAAAGAATAAAACGTCGATGAGAAGCGAATAAAGGAGGATTCGCGAGATGGGAAGGGGATCGGGATCGAGAACGGGAACGGGAACGGGAACGGGGAATATACCCTCTTTCTACTGCAAGCTCTGCAAACTCTGCCAATTTTATTACCGGATCTTTCCTATCTCGGAAAAAGATGAAACGTCTCAGATTCGGGACAATCTATATACCTATCTCAGGTTTCAATTATACCAATTTCACCGGCCAAAATAAGGATAAATTCCTTTGCCTGAGACAGAGCGGGTATATTGTACATACTCGTACATAGCCATATATAGATATAGGTATATAAATACTTTGACGGTTTGAAAATTGAATAATATGATATTATTGTCTTAAAATGTGTTTCTTGATTTTTCATACTTTTACAAATTCATCATAAATTGGTAAAAAAAAAAACATTTTGCAATTACTCTGAATGATGTAGAAATGAAACAAAAAATAAAAAAAAAATAGGGCTTCGGAACGAAAATAGACATGGTAAGATGTATAATACATACAGGGTCCACATCTACATCTAATATTTTTGCGGAGGTTACGGGGTGTTCTTCGTAAGATGCGAAATAAAAGAAAGAAATAAAAAGTACCTGCGAGGGTGCGCGACGCCCCCCGTTGTACGGCGGGAGAAAACGTAGAAAAGAAAGAGCGCAAAGAGGATCCCTCATAAATCTTACTAATCCGCACATTTTCGAATAAAATATCGCTGCTAGCTCCCACTTCTACCTCCACTTCCATTTCCACTTCTCAACCCCCTCTGCACTTTACGTCTATACCTATATGTATGTATATACCCAGCTACCCTCGTCCCGGGGTCCCTGACGCCCCTATCCGAAATACCCTGATTCTTAGCTCGCCCTCCGGCGTGAAGATAGCCGAATGGCCCCCGGGCACCTCGGACTTACTTGCCAATTATTCCCGGAGGTGTGTTACGGTCATGGGGAAACTTTATCCCCCGCATAAGCTCGCTGAACGTGAATCTACTCGGTTGAGCCACGAGGACGTTTTCAACGACCGGCACAAAAATTACGAAATTCTCTTCTTTGCTTCGTTGTTTTTTTTTTTTTTTTTTTCATTTTTTTATTCGTTTTTTTTCTGCAACCTCCCCTAAACTTCATTCTCTTCTTTTCGTCGGCCTGAATAAAACGATTTTTGTATTTAAAAAAATGCATAGAAAAAAACCAAAAACGGTTTGAAGAGTTAAAATTGAGGTAAATCAGTCTCGTGATTTTTCTCTCCTAATTCGTAATTAATTTATTACACGTTGTATAATAGCGAGGCGACGATTTTTTTCGGTACATCGTATCAAGCATGACGTAATTGAACGTCATCGATTTTATTATAATTGTCCGTCACGTATGACGTAACGCATAATAGTTTATTCCTGCTGCTGAGATATGCATCAGCGTTAAGTTATAATTTTTCTGCTTTTTTTTTTTCTTTTTTTCTTCCATAGGTATACCTACAGTTATGTCGTCAATATCTAGAATTATATTAAGAAAAAAAAAAGCAAAAAAAAAAAATACCAGGCAAGATGATAATGAGAATATAGTGACAAAGCGATAATTTTTTAATATATAAACGAACGAGTTGGAGGTGTTAGAGATATTATTTTAGTAGGGAATAATTCGGCAAATCTTCGGCGTCGTTGAGCCGAAGAAATTACCAACATTTATAGTTAATTAGCAGTGATTAATTTTATATTCGTGTTTTTCTTTTTTTTTTTTTTTTTTTTCGTTTTTGTTATCGGTTAATCACATTGAACACAATTATATATCGATAAGGTTTGACTTTTTTTTTTTTTTTGTACATTCGCGAATTGCGTATTCGCACACTACATCACTCATCAGTGCTGCAGTAAAGAGCAATATAGAAGATGATTCCTTGGCTGGAATTATTAGAGAATTTTTAATATTTTTTTTTCTCGTTTTTTCTTGAATTCTGTTTTTTTTTTTTTTTAATTTCATTTTTTTTTGCCATAAAATTGCAGAAGACATCGCGAGACGGTTCCGCCGGTATCTAACAATTTATTATTCCGTTGACCCAGTTCTTAGATATCGCATTTCGAAGTCTGCGTTAGGTATAGATATAGTATGGGCAGAATCTCTAACGAGCTTTATGCTCTACCACCTAGCTAACTTTTACAAAACGTTATAAATTAAATTCGACCGAAGCTCTGTTATATCTCTCAATAAATTATCCTTCGATCAGATTTGCGAGAAAATAAAAAGTATATATATATATTGCCTTACGATGTCCAAATAAATTTTTCGCGCGTGTCGTACCGCAATCGAAACGAAAAAACCAAAAAAAAAAATAGAAATAAAAAAAATTTACACCAATTTCATGAGAAAAAAAAAATTCAACCGCCTAATTAATTAAAAAAACGTTTTGAGTTTTTTTTTTTTTTACCTTTTCATCTCATTAATTTTGTCTGTAATATGATATCATATATATACCTACTCGTGGATTTATTTTCTACCTAATTTAAAGATAATGAAGGTAAATACGTAAGCGCAAAAAAAAAGTCAAGATTCGCAATTCTAAAGCCCATATTATCAAATTTTAAACACAATAATGAAAAAATAAAATAAAATAGATAAGAGTGTAGTGAAGCAGTTACTTATGGTTACTCCAAGTTCTAAAAGAAAAAAAAGAAAAAAAAAAAAAAAAAACACAAATTGTACGATTTTAGTTTACCTATTCAATTTTCGTGCGGTTAGAAAAGACCCCCTCAAGACTATACCTACATGTGTAGATTTAGTTAAATTAAATTACCACCCACACGCACACCCACACGCACACTTTACACTCAACACCCGATCAACGCACCACAAATTACCTTAATTCATTCCATACGATGTAAATATAATATTATAGTGTAATACGTTAACTAACGTTTTTATTACGAGAATTTAGTACACACTTTTCTCCGTGCAGAAATGAAACCAGCATGCCGTATACGTTCGTTTGGCTGTTAGGTGATAGGTCGTCTTCGATTATACTATAGATTTTCGTGCAGTTTCATAGTCTAAACTTGTTCAATTTCTTATTTTCATACACTAGGTACATCTATAATTTTTTTCACGCCAAACACTTCGCGTGAAAAAGAATAATAAACCGAGCTCAACAGTCGCGTGCATATAAAAATACATATACCGGACAATAATTTTTTTTCTTTTTTTTCACGCTTGTGCCGCAATCAATCCCAAAGGCGCGTATACGGAGTAAGAAATGAATAGATAAAGTAAAAAGTGAACAAGCTCCGTATAAGCTCCGTTGGGTTCCACGTTTACGAGACTAATTATCGCGTAAATCCGAAGTCGACCAAAAACCAATTGCCAAATTTCATATAGATTTCAATTGTATATGAACAAGTAAGTTCTCAAGCTCAAGCTCAATAGACGTGTTTCTATTTTTCTTTTTCTCTTTTTTCTTTCTTCTAATTGTAAGTCATACAACTTTTGTTCATTCGTTTTATCGTTTGTTTCAAGTTGAAGTAGAGGCTGAGAGGAATTAGGTAGTACAAGTTTCAAGTTGTTGTTTACGAACTACCTGGTACGATTAGTTGGTGACCGTAGCTAGAGTCCTTAGTACACTTGTAATGACCCGCGTGGCTAGGTTTCGCTGCAGTAGCAGACAGGGTTGAAGAGGACGACGCCGAGTTCGTCGTCACCGTCAATTCTTCTCTTGCGATTTCTGATTCTAGCGAAGTGTCGTCTCTGGTCCATGTCACCTTGTCTGACTCCGATAGATGTTTGCAAGTTATAGACCATTCACTCCCGACGCGTGGGTTCGAGTCACCCATGTAGGAGATCGACGATCCGACATCTACTTCGTATTTATTACAAATCAGTACGTCGAAATGACGAACAAACAGACAGACAGACAGATAGACAGACAGTAAGGTTGCATCAGAGGCGAGAGATGCTTGCGAATTTATATCGTTATGGATGATTGGATGATTGACCATATCCACTTATCGACTATTGTTTTATCATTGTGATCATTTTTGTTAATGTTATTCCTAATTACATAGAATTTCGTTAATGTTTCTTTATTTTTGCTTTTTTTCTACCTTTCTTTTTTCATTTTTCATCACTTTCATTATACCTAGAGATATACATAGTTCGATTGATTATACACATGCTGTACATATATACATATATGCATCAAGCCATATAATCCTATATATTAGACTTCGACACACACCTATAGATATACGTTTTACTTAAGCCACAAGATATTCTTTTCATTTAATTTTCTACATTTTTTTAGACTATGGATTGAACCTGTACGTGAATTATGTGCACAAGTGTGTATGGACATATGTATATAGATAATATATCATATTGGTTTTTTTTTTTACAAAATTATACTAGTTAGACAAATCAACGAACAGAATTATACAAATTTGATCTCATTCACGGTATTCAATTTTCATCGAATTTTCAATTTTGCACAATAGGAACTTCGTCAAATATTCACCAAATCATCGAAAGGAGAAATTGAAAAAGGAAAAACGAAATATTTTGTTCAAAAATTGCTGAAATTCTGAATCTAAATTTCGTTCGATGTGTGTGTGTATTTTTTTTTTTTCTATATTTTTGTTCGCATTTTCTCTCTATTCTCTCGTTTGTTGATTTTTTTATCTGAAGAATTGAATCGATGAAAGAAATTGGAACAATATGTATGCATGTGTGCATACGCATAACAACTGCAGGCTTTCATTCGTTCCTACTAGTAAATGGTTGAAATATATTGTTATCACAAATGAATATGAAACTTTTTTTTTTCGCGTTGTGCACTTTGCCAACTTTTCTGAACAACTCGACCTATCTATGTGAATATACATGTATAATTATATACATATGTACAGAAAACAAGGTACTGACCATATGAAAATTTTATCCCCTTTAGAAATGAGAGTTGGAAAATCGATTGGCTAAAACGTTAGAAAAAAGAAATTAAAAAAAAAATCAGTTTTTTTTTCTTCTAATTTTTCTAAATGAACAAAGTTTACAGTTGTGTTAATTGAAAAATCAGGAATTTAATTTCATCATTTTACAACGATTCGATTTATATACCTATACATACCGTGAAAATCTGGTGGCAAGTAGAAAAAAATATATATATATATATCTATAAGTTGAACGATTGCGACCGAGAAACGAATAGTAAAATTTATATAGAAGAAGGACGAATAGAAAGAAAAAACAAAAAAACTCGGTTCAAAAACTTCGTTTTTCATTTTTGTTTAATGTGCTGAAATTTTTTTTCGTCTCTCTCCCAACTTGGAGAGGAAACCACTTCCGTTTCTCTGTATAGCTTATCGTTGTTGAAGAATAATATATGTGATGGCATACAATATATATGGTAAAAAGGATATTTTCAAACACAACAAGAACGGAAAAAATGAAAAAAAAAAAAAAAAAAGCAAAATGAAACACACTCAACCAAAAACCAAAAAAAAATTTTAAAAAAATGAAAAATGAAAAATGAAAAAAAAAACCAAAACCATATCCTATAAAATATTATGACAGTAGTATACAGCGAAGAAATATCACAATTGATACATATATATGCGATTTTAGCCAACCCTGAACACAGTTTCGAACTACTTGCTGATAACTATCCTATAATCGTTCGCATCAACCAAAACCTTCAACCATTTGCCCAACAACAAACATAAACAGCCATTATCACGTTGCTGTGACTGTGACTGTGACTGTGACTCTGACTTTGAGTCTCGGTTACCTACTATTGCGAAGCAAAACCCTTTGGTCACTATGGTGACCCCTTATACACACTCTAACCGCTAAAAGCATCCCGGTAACCCTTGACCCCAACCCTTACCTACCAAGCTATTGTTTAACGAGGTTTCCACCCCTAGAAATTTACTTCTCTAAGTCGCCAAAGACCAAAGTCACCGTGATTTCCATCCCGAAGCAATAACCGAGGTCTCCTTTGCTTTACTGTATATTGTCATCAGCTCTTATCGGAATATTACGAAGCGTATGACTCTTCTTGAATTCGCTGGATCGAGTATGAATTTTTTCTGTTTTTTTTTTTTTCTTTTCGTACCGTATATTACGCCCGTTACTTAGGTTTCGGAAGAATAAAAAATGAAGAGGTAAAAAGAAAGATGGAAATTTTTTTTTTTTTTCCTTTCATTTCCAGTTATATAATTTTGGAAAATAAAAAGAAAAGAGAACTAAAAATGAGAAAATAGTAGTATAGTGAAATTAAGGTTTTTTCTGTATGTATATATATATATGTACACCCAGAATCACGAGACTATAATACGGAGCGTCGCGACGCCTGGCTGGTTAGCCGGGCGTGACAGTAGACGGGAATAAATTACGGGCGGAATTCAGCCTTGAAACACGAGCATCGTGGAATATTGAGGCTAAAGCCACCGCGACCAAAGCCGACGACTCTTCGCCGAGCTACGTGACTTGACGCGACGCTATGCGACGCTAAGGCCTCACGAAAAACCGCGAAAAGTCAAACACGGGGGGAAATGCACTGCGCGCTTACTCGTCGTCGTCGTCGTCGTCGTCGTCGTTGTTCTCGTTCTTGTTCTTGTTGTTCTTGTTGTTCTTGTTTCCGAAAGGATAAAACAGATGCTTTATAGGGTGGAAAGAGACTGAGGGAGGATAAACCGCTATGACACCAAACCGACGACGATGGCGACGACGACACGTGCAGTAAATTTTCGGAAAATACGGGGTAGGTAGGTAGGTAGAGGTATACACTATACGTGGTACACGCGCAAGTGATTAACGAGCAAAGGGACCCGGAACGAAACTCCGGTACGAATATAATAATATAATAGAGAGGTGGGTAGGTATACCGAAAATTTTCATCATAATTATATAATATATTCAAGTGATTATCATCTATAGACGAATAGAATGTTAGTGAGAGTTAAATAAATGTTGATTTTTTTTTTCAATTTTATTCAATTTTAATTTTTTAATTGTCAATTTTTTTCAATTATTTAATGCTAATTTATGCTCACGGTTTATTATCATAATTATTATTCATGGGTATTATTGTTAATAATTAAAACACTGTGTCAGTAAGCCCCGGTTGTAGTATATGTATAGATATATACCTACATACTAGGTATATGTATTATATATACGTATATACATGGATAACTGTAAACTAATTTAATTTCATTAGGTTACTTTATGTATCATATATACGTGTACATATACATATAACTAAAAACGGAAATAACAATTACGTATAGTGACGGTTTTAGTATAGGTAGTATAATTTGCATAATACTGATATGGTATAAGAATGAGAACGTATGTAGGTATGTATAGAATAAAACCTAATAAAAATTGAATAGAATAGAATAGAAATATAGAATAGATCGAGAAATGAAATCGAAGAAGGACGACGAAAAAGATATGTATGTATATAATATACTGCGGAATTTTTCTTTCGGAGTAAAAATCTTGGCCAAGTATAGTAAGAAAATAGTAAAAAAAAGAAAAGAAACAAAAAAGTAGGAAAAGGATTACCTATAAATATATATATATATATATGTATAGGTAATTTAAAAAATTTAAATTCCGCGGCGCACCGCTGCAGCGTAGGTACTGTATATGTTGAAGAAGTAACGATATATATCTAACATACGCGGAAACGGAACTCTAAATCGTGTTTGAAATCGGGATAATGCACTTCTCAACAAGAGCGATAAATCCGAGTGAGAATTTCGCGCATTTCTGACTTCCTATGTGCTAGACATAGTGAGTTATATAATATATTATATTATATTATATATTATAACAATTGCACTGTCGGAGTGCAGAAAATAGTTATATATTTATTAAAATATGTTAGAAATAAATACAAAATTCAAATCAAGAGCAAATATAGACAGACAGAGAGAGCGAGAGAGAGAGAGAGAAAGAAAAAAAGAAATAAATAGATAAAGATGAACGCCTATTTTATGCAAAACTAGAACTAAAACTAAATCCATGATATATGAAATGAAAAGCCTAGCTATAGCTATACGTATGTATAGTAGTTTGAATCCACGATGATGAATGAACAAATCGAGAAGCTTTATTAAACGTATTATTATAGCCTCGTAGGTATTACCACGGATCAAACAAACATCGACAAATATTTATCCACATCAAATCACGTATCTCTTTGCGATACTCCAGTCTGAATTAATAATGAATATATAATGAATTTCAATCGACGGAGACACCGATTTTTCTGTACAATATGATTCAGAATTCGTGACGAATCTCTCGAGGGGTTAATCCTCGTCAAAATTGGGATCGAAAGTTCCTCAGAATTTTTTGTTGAAAATAATCATGGAAAAACATTTTTTTTGTTTTCTTTCACATCATTTGTCGATTTTAAAGAATCCCAAATGCCGCCAACGAGTATTTTTTTTCATTTTTTTTCCTCTTCAATTTAAGAGAGAGAGAGAGATGTTGAGAAAATGAGTTATGCGGTTCCAAGGAAAAAAATCAGTCTTTGGAAAAAATGGTCGAGGAACTTTCGATCCCAATATGTAATTTTGACAAGGATTGACCCCTCAAGAGATTCGTCACGAATTCTGAATCAGCCTGTATAATTGTCCTGCGTACATAGACTAGGTAAACTGAGTCTCTCAGTGCGTCATAGCGTCACACGTCATCGATTCGTCAGAGACATGACATGACGTGTTTTCCTTTCTTGATTGAAAACTATTTATATAGAATGAACTATTTCGTTTAACTATACTATAGTGAATTATAGAAATGAGAACCTTGATTTCAAATCTCTTTTTCTTTATCTAATTTTAGAAATTATATTCGACCAGAAAGAGGAGAGAGAAGAAAGAAAAAAGATCTGTGGAGAAGAAGACCTCCCCACGGTATATTGAAAAATGACAAGCAATTTAAAATAGTTATCAGTTATCACACTAGGTACAACGAAAATAAGAACTCTTTTCCTCTTCTTCTTCTTCTTCTTCGTTTTTGATATATTTTTTATTTTTTTTTTGATTTCTCTCTAATTATTTCCTCAAGTCAAATTTGACGCACGTAAGACAGAATTTTATCAGATAATGAAAGGAGTACACGACGATAAGAGCACGTCCGTTAAGTAATCGTTCAGATAGGCTGTCGATAGAAATATAAGTCAACTTGCAGTTTGGTATCGTATAACGATACAAGCTGTATAATAAATTAACAATAATCGAAGAGTTCGTAATATACAGAAGTTTGAATCTTCTCTGATCTTCGGTCCCCGAGATGATAATTTTATTATAAAAAAAAAAAAAATACAAATCGCTACTATTTGTTTAACACGTGTTTGCAGTAGGTGAGAAGAGATACCTCAAAAAAAAAAAAAAAAAGAAAAAAAAAATACATATCCGTTGATTTGAAGAGAAGGCCGTAATTGTCGTCAACGCGATATCCGCGCTTGACAAGGTTACATCACTCACTTTAGTTTGACGCAAAAAAAAAAACCCTATCATTTATCTAGATTATGTCTAAACATTGCCTATATACCACCCAAACGATGTAAGCGAGTAGGTGAACTTACGTCGTCGAAAAGAAAAGAAAAGAAAAGAAAAAAATGTATGAAAAACAATAAAGCTGAAATAATTAATTAAGCGATAAAATTCTGATCAATTTACAAAGCGTTAAAATCCCAGTAATAGAAAAAGAAAAAAACAATTATTTCTATATTTCTATATTATGTATAATATTAATTATTATCTAATTGTAAGCCTAAGCTGTGGTATAGAGTAGTTGGTAGGTACGTAAATCGCAGCGCTCTAAAAAGAGCGAAATAGGCAACTAGGTTAACGGAACGATCGCAAACATAAAGCGTGTATACGTATACGAAGAAAATGAATTAAAGCGAACTGTGACTCTCAGGTGTATAAAGAACATTGATCATATTATGTATGCAATGGATTCTATACAGTTTAAAACTGCAGTTCGTCGAATCAATACATATTATACTTCATACGGACAAAAAAAGAAAGAAATAAAATTAAAATTAGATAAGTAAGAGAGCTTGGCTGACTACTAGCTAGCTAGCTAGCTAGTTGGCTTCCAAAGTTCGATTTGATATGCAGCAGTTTTCAATATCAACGAAACAACAAACGTTGTTGTTTCGCGATATATTTAATATTAATATTAATATTAATTTTAATTTTGCTCCAATTTTAGCAAGCGATTAACACATGATAATATACACAATACATGTAACTGTATATGATTGTATTATCAGTTTTTCTTAGCTATAAAAAAAGTTATTGGCAAAATCGTGATCAATGATAATAGCAGCGGTTATTATTGGTAAAAAAAAATAAAAGCTTGATGATGTATAGAGCATGTGGAGATATACAGATACGACTTTTTTCAGGGTCGTAATAAGATTCGTTACTTAGAAAAAAAAAAAATATATATATATTCGATGTTTTGAGATTTTGAGATTTTCTTTTTCTTGTCTGCGGGGGGCGAGGGAGGGGGGATGATGAGTTAAAAATGGCGAGTAAGCAATCGCAAATATTATATATATATATATAATATGTATATATACAAGTATAGTATGTGATGTATGACAGAGTGTAGAAAAAGAAACAAAGTAAAATATTGATAATTAGGTATAATATCGTAATCTCAATCGCATTATATACGATTTTAAATCTTGATTAACTATAATGTTGGGAAAATGTGTGTTAGACTATTAACCTAATATATGTATATATATGTATATATATCTACTAGGTATATTCGATTGAATAAATACACATATGTATTGTAAATTCAATTCGTTGATTAATATTCCGTTGAATAATAATAATAATAATCTTTCTATACATATAGTACAGTATAGGTATAGGTATAAATATATTATATTGAAATTTTGAATAAAGAAATATGAAATATTCTTCGAGTAAAACTCACCTGCCACGATAGTGAGAAGATTGTTTAAAAATAGCAATGCTACCAGAAAACCAGCCTGTCTACAATCCATCTCGACGTAGGGGTATACTATCAGCTCTTCTCGACAGTATATATAATACCGGAGTATTGGAGTAAGAATCGGCCTCTTCTATCGAGCCTGTGATACTCCCACTACGTGTTTTTTTTTTCGTTGAGACTACCCTAGATTTTCGTTATCAAACAGTTATCACTGCTAAATCACCATCGGTAGACTCTGATCAAACAAGATTTTTCCCAAAGTACACTTCTTCGTATAACCACAGAGGACAATGATAGAACAAGGCATAAAATGGCTGCCGTCTTCTGCTCATAACGTTCTGCGCGCCTCGCTTCGTACGACAGACGACAGTGTCGTATCAATAATTTACCACGATTTGCGAAAAAAAAAGAGAAAAAAAAATTACTCGAAAGAGTTCATGGGCTAATCTGTCCCTATAGTCGATCGAAGGATTCCGATCTGTTGATTTGGTTGAAAAAATCGACTGCATGAAAATGCGTAAAATTTGTAAACATGAAAATTGTTTAGACATCATTCGATGAGCTTTTAGATATCATTCTCGCCGATTCAGATTGTGGAATAAATTTCGCCGATTCATTTCGCTCGGAGCAGTTCGAATCGTTTAGAAATTTTTCAGAATTTTCTTGTCTTTTTTGTTTGTTTGTATTAAATTCGTGCCGATTGATCACGAGATTATTTTAAATCTACGGCCCTGAATCTTTCGGACTGCGGATATCGTGTGAATTACGTAACTCTGATGGTTAGTGAGCATGCGCGAAATGAGAGTGAAGATTAAATGACTAATAGCCGAGTCATTAATTCAACGGAGAATTACAACACGGGATTAGGACTTTTTCATTTTTTTTTTATTTCAAACATCACGAGATCGTTGGGAATAAAATTTCCCCAAAATTGCTGATTTGATTTGAAATTTTCGGAGTATCGTTAGTCCTTCGAAATTGCCGCAAGATGTCAGGCTGGTCATCGACCGTGGCGCCTCTTTGGGAAAATTTGATAAACGGGAAACCGCCTGGCCTTCTCTCTCTCTCCCCCCTCTCTCTCTCTCTCCTCTCTCTCTCTTCGTGGACCCTGCCCTTGCTCAACGATCACTACTACCAATACAGAGCATCGCGACGTTGGGTTCGAGCAGAAGGGTGGAGAAGCGGGACATCGTGACGCCAGGCGTCGCGGCGCCGCTCGTCCAGCATCCAGCATCCAGCATCCCAGCCTGGGATTCTCCGCTGTACACTCCTCGCTTCTCTCTTGTCTCCCATATTGATTGGCTCACCCTTGAGAGGGACTGCTTAGCTTTGTTCCCTTAGTCTGACTGGATGCTCTCAACCTGACACTTTCTACCACTGGCCAGGAAATAGCCCCTTGAGGCCCGGAGACGGAACCCTGCTCTCCTTTCCCCCCGACTCTCTTCCCTTATTCCCATTTTACGCTACCCTCGTTATACTATGGCCAATAGAAGGTTCGCACTGTTTCCATTTGATCTTTGAACCACAGGAAATGCCCCCTCGTTCACTATGAATATCGCCTATACCTACCCTGTATAAGGAATTTCAACAATTTCCACAATCTGATTGATTAGAAACTACGCCAATGACCTAATCAGGACTAAAACTAATTTGTTCGAGTGTTTATAGAGAGGAGATATACGCATATTACCCCCGGAAATAATTTATAGAACAACTGCACTATCTACTATATCGATATGTAATTAGACGATAAAGATCAGTCTCCGTATTTATATAATTATATATTGTGTTAATTATATGTACAAAAGATAAACTGACAATGAGACATCGTTTCTCATACCCAAATGCAACTAACACATCGCAGATTTGGGAAAATAGATGAATAGGTATACGAAGAAAGATAGATTTAGTCGTTAATTTTCAACGTAAGTATGAAAAATTGGAGAATGAGCAAGAAGAAGTAAATTAAAAAGGAAAAGCAGAACCGTTCGTCATCTTGGTCATATAGGTGTAGGTATATAAAGTGTTTTTCCATTCTCACTGATAGTCTGATAACCAAAGTTTGTTTATTCTGAGCAATTAGTTGATAAGAAAGAAAGAAAAAAGAAAAAGAAATCTTTTGAAATAACGTCTAAGACGCTGATTTTCACTTAATTATAAATGAAAATTCTAACAGACTGATGTGCAAAGAAATAAAAAAAATAATGAAAAAATAAATAAATGAATGGGCATTGAAAAATTCTTTCAGGACCCATTGATCCTTCGACGTAAGAAAAAAAAAAGAGAAAAAAAACCTTTTTAGGTTTGGGTATATGTGTAATACACAGCCTCTTGAGAGAACCTCAATTCTAGAGACGCTGCTGATTTCGTATAAAGATACTATGCACCGTGTCCGTGACTCGGTATGTTTGTATATATGTATATATATATGTGTGTGTGTGTATAGTATATACGTTAATTAATTTGGACGAAGAAGATGAGGTTTCAGACCCCGCGTATAGTATCCTATAGAATAACATAATACAGAGGACTTGCGTCGAGATTGTAAAGGTATACATAGTGCAGAATTAGAGAGAGTGTGAGTGTGTATGTATGTATGTACAAATATAGGCTCGTTTGCAGTGTAGGCATACAGGCAAGCAAGCAAGCAAGCAAGCAAGCAACTAGCGAACTAAGATATATACGCTACGTCACGAGACTGTGGGAAAACGAGCTAAAATTGGCGGGTCCATTCGGCGAAGTAGGACAAATTCGAGTCTTTTCAACCGGAGAGCAAAAAGGGATAAGAATCTTAGCGTTTCCGACGTCGTGGACTTGTCTGCGCGCTTGTTTCAACAATTCCCGAGATAATCTTGTTTCCTCTCGTAAAACCAGCCTGCTACTTCGACTTCTATACTTCTATACTTATATATATTTTATACATCTACTGGTACTGGTACTGGTGCTGGTACTGGTATACTGCAGCCACGAATCCTGAATCCATGTGCAGAAAATCGACCGAGCACTAACACAGATATTGCTGATTGTTTAAAACGGCGAAACAATTGGCCCTATAAGAGGCTGCGGAATCTTTTCGAAAGTTCAAAAACGGATGAAAAATATTGGAAAATGATGTAAAGAAAAAAAAAGATTAATATCAATGATTTAAAGAACTGCAGCTGATTGGCGCTGAAATTTTTTTAGCAAACTTCTTCAAGCAAAGAGAGAGAATACTTTTCTATAATGGTATGTCGAATAGGAAATGGCATAGCGTCATTTTGAGACGGGGTAAAAGGCGTTCAGTCGATATCGAAAATACCGTTTCGTTGCTTCTCCTTCCGCATTTTCCTCGACAAGCGCAGTTCTGCACCAATGAATAAGAAAGAGATTCGAAATTGGAAGAAAGGGTGAAGTAGCGTGGGGGTACGAGGGCTGTAAAAGAATTGCACCTCAAGAATTCTCGTCTGAATTCAAGAAATAGATGAGGTACAATTTGAAACAATTTATTTTTGAATTAAAACCGTTTGTAATTCGAGGATAGAGAATTATTAGAAGTGTACGGAATGAAGAAGAAGAAGAAGAAGAAGAAACAACTTTACCACAGGGTTGGGGTGTGTAGTGGAAAAATAAAATTTCAAATAAAGAGTTCAATATGGTTCAATCAATGAATATCGTGTCTTATTCTCTTCCTCAACTCTCTGCGTGGGATATTATGATGTAGCCGCGTTTGTCTGTCCTATACATGAATAAATGATTAAAAATTGAGAAACACGAAGCCCCCTTGTCTCCTCTGCCTCCCCCCCCCCCCCCCAGCCCCTCCGACACGAGGCGGAAGATTGTCACGTCGAAGAAGAAGAAAAAGGAAAAATCCTGCCAGATATTTTCATTTCTCCTCGGACAAATTTTCATGAATTTTTACACACCGCGAAAGCAGATGAATTCTTCACGAGCGGAAGAGGTGAGATGAAAGGAAAATAATATAAACAACAAAAAAAAAAAAGACAACACAGATCGCATCTTTTCTTATCTCTATACTTCTCTCCGTTTTTCTCGTGCCCTTCTATTCCCTAAGTATATTTAAAGGATATTCAGAAATTCCATATGTTTATTGATAGGCGCGATAGATTTTTCACACGCTAAAACGAAAAGAAGAAAAAAAAAAAAAAAAAGAGGAAAAAAATCAAATAAAAACGGGGGTAATCGCGGTGAAATTTTTTTCTTTTTCTTTTCAACTATATATGGGTTAACCGTTAACAGATATTTTGGAATTTAGTAACGGGCAGGGAGAGGAGTGGCGGCAGCGGCGGATGGGGGGTGGGGGGTAGGATGCCGGGAAAATCTGGTGTTAAAAATTTCGGGGTGAACAAATCCGGCGGAGGTTGGTGGATAGTTTATGAGTTTGAAGGCTTTATACGTGGTTTATCGGCCATACACGGATTCCGGAAGCTGGCCAAGCCAGGGTGAAAGTGGTGAGGGGTATGGTGAGGGGGTAGTGGGGGGGGGGTGAGGGGATGAAATCGTATACTACTAGCAGACACGCGAGAGGCTTGAAACTATATATAGGCTAAACCTTTATGCTATTTAGGTAAATGCGTGTTTTCCCACAATCTCGCGCGGTGAAAAAGTAGCGCAAACTTTTACCAAGATAAGGTCGAGAAGTCACGAGTTTATACAGACATAGTGGGTAGGTACTACCCCTGCATATACCTTTCTTCTCGTTCCATATATATATATATATATATATATGTACAACATACATACATATAGCCGACATTATTTTAAACCTTGCTAAATTACGCTTCGATAAATGTTCTAACTATAATTCTACCTTGTAAGTAAAACGTTTAATCGTCCAGCATATATATATATAGCCTTCATTTATATATATCAACCGTAGTTATCGCCGTCCCGCGGCTTTTGCTGATCGAACAAACGCTGACTTTTCGCTTTGTGCGCTGCTCTGCCTTCTACGTTTTATCCTACATCCTCCTTTTTTTTTTTTTTTTATTTTATTCTTCTTTATTTTTTTTTTTTTTTTTATCCCTTTATCTCTGCTTTTTGGTTTTACGAACTTTATATATATACTATATACGTACATTTAACTGGGCTCAGAACTTGATCTCATTATACGGGTTTTTTTTTTCTTTTTTTTTTTTTTCTTTCTATTTCACGCGTTATACCTTTTTCCAACTCGTTATATTCCATAAAAATTTTCTTAGAGTGGTCAAAACTACGGTCACGCTGCACTGCAGTTACGAGAGTTGCTCACCACTAGGCGCTATCGTGAAAAAATATTTTTTCAAATATGATATAAATAAAATCGTAGACTTTTTTCACTATCTATACCTACGTATCTTTATATATGTATAGATTCCCGGGATTCCCCGTCTGGTATATAGATATACCGGGCTTTCAATCTTTACGATATTCATGCGAGTAGAAAATACGACCCTGAAAATCCCCACGGCGCCCAGATTTTCAACGATACTTTCTTTCCACCTACCCCTTTGGAAAATTGCAAATTTTACAATTATTTAAACGGGACATATAAAATCCCTAGACTATATGGGCCGATTCACAATCGCCCGTACATAGGCATATATTATATAATATATCAAATATATATATACATATATTTAACAATTTATTACTACCTTATATATATTATATAAAAAGGGATAAATATCTGTGAAAAAGAGTACTAACGCCTCGCACATCTATACACAGAGAGACACGGTTGAAATACTCCGTCTGTATAATAGCAGAGCAAAGGCGGTGTAGGTATACGTAGGTAGGTAGGTAGGTAGGTAGGTAGGTACTGAGGAAAAGTGTAGATTCTAGCGAGTCTAGAATATATTTCACGGGGTGATCTAGTGCCTAGAAATTCTTATAAATGACCCTTTATAGTCGCGTAAAATTTATACCTTGCAAAATCTCAGAGTTCTCTGTTACGCGCTATAAACTAAGAGAACTAGCCAGTCTTTCGCTAGATATACATAAGTTTGTAAAAAATAATAGGTACACATAGTACCTATATATTACGTATAGATAATAATCTGTACAGGATTCGATTGATTATTGGAAAGAAATTTTTCTTCAATATATCGAATTCGATTTGCGGAGCAATAAAAAAGAGAAAGAGCTTTTTTTGTATTTTATTATTGTTATTTTTTTGATTTTTTGATTTTTTTTTCAATTCATTTTTCTACTCTACTGTCGAGATGTGAGTAAGGATTACAATTTTGGACAACGAGTTGCACTTCAAAAACTCGCGTAAACAAATCATTTTCAGTAACAGACTTTCGAGCCAAAGTGCAAAGTGCACAGAGAGCATTGGGAAGCACCGTGCGGATATTTATATTCAGTTGTGATTGTGTTGACGATGTAATTTACCGTATATAGTTATATTTTTTGCATACTATACCTAGTCGCTCGGGGATTCAGGAAAAAGTTAGTGCGGCACTAGAGAAATTGATAGAAATATACATATGGGTCGTATACCAGCTACTGCGGGTCAACGAATGAAACATGAGCCTCCCATGTATCGCGGTACGTATAGCTGCAGGAAAAGCCGTCAATACTTGATACCCTAAATGCCCAGCATCCGTATAGATTAGTGATTAATTTATCTTATCCGGATGATCTTATAACAGAAATGAATTTCGGCACAGGGTAAGCTGGATAATTTCGACATACTACTATACGCGATTAGCGCGGAGTAATCGATCTCGCGATTAAACTCATTGAAAAAAAAAAATTCTACTGCACCGATTAAACGTATTATAGATTCGAAGTCCGTTGGACGTTTAATTTTTTCTTTTTTTTTTCTCACAAAGAGAATTCCGAATTTGAATATTATAGACTTACAGTTTTTAGAAAAGTGATTTTCCCGAAAGTCTATAGACAGCCGATTTGCAAAAAGTTTTAAATCGAAGAACTTGAATTAATCGTCTAGTTCCGATAAGTTAGAATTAACTATTTTCTTGTCTTCACTTCCTGAAAAATAATAATAATAATAATATAAAACAGTGCCTATGCAGGATATAGTGCAATTTATCACCCATGATATTTGCTCGTATCACAATAAATCAACACACGTTGTATAACATCGCACGTTCTACAAATTCGACGCAAAGAAGTAGGTGGAAATATATACACCTACGCTTACTGCTACGCGGGGTTAGAAGAAAATTCAAAAAAAGAGAGAAAAAAAAACGGAAAAAAAAACCAGGGAAAAGAAAAAAAAGAAAGAAATATCTCGCGAACGTGCGAGATATAAAATGTACGGAAGAGAAACAGCGTATATCATTCACACCCATATGGCTAAGTGGTACCCTACGCATATACAGACACTTTCATTAATTTACCAGTTATATTGTTTTTCTTAATTACCCTTACTCTACTGCAAAACACACTCTGTATTCACTTTAGCAATATGTATACACATATACCTACATACGGCTCTGCGAGCTCATCTGTCTACCATTCAGATGAAAGAATAAATTATCTCACACACAGTTCAGCGAATATGCGATATAAACCCGTGCCTAGCCTAGCCTAGCCTAGTCTTACTTTAATTTGAATAATCTACTATACAAGCAAGTAGAATTTCAGTATGTAACATTGAAATAGAACTTGGGGTGTAAAACACCGTAAAACCCTGCAGCAACATCGCATTTTATATACATTTAGGTAGGTGTACTGTACATAGATTCTATTGTATGTACATAGGAAATGGATGTACATAGGCAGATAGAAACTTATACTGGATTTTCTCGAATGACCGTCATACAAACAAGAAAGGGTTGCTGCTGAACGGTGTACTATACGTATAGTACTTTGCATAGAAACTATTGAAACCGATAAATTGTACCTCGTATAGAATGATTGCGGGAGGTATATAACGTTTACGAGAATCGATCAAATCGCTGGTATAATACAATACGAGTTCCGTTTGAATGTTTCATCCTCAAGTAGGTATAGATGTACATACCTAAAATACGTCAGGGGCTTAGGCATTTACAGATACCTACATGGACTGCGGGGATGATGGGATGATGGGATATGCCTATATAATAAATAGAGGGAGGAAATTACTGTATGTGAATAAAAATTTTCATGAAATCTTTATACTTTATATCATGTATGTATGCATGTACCTTATATATCATATATATATATGTATATTCCTATCTAAGCGCGTACCATATTCCTTGGATCTAGGATGTCACATTTGTCACGGGTAGAGAGAGAGACCTTTAACATCCGGTAGCAGGAGAAATTCCACGTGAAATATTACCGACGAAGAACTAGCGTACGCAAGGATTCGGTAGAAAACTAAGACCCTGGTATACTGTAGCTGGACCGGAAACCACGGGGATTCCCAAGGCCTGTAGTAGAATTGCGAGCCGGATGCCGAGTTCTAAATTCCTGAAAACCGCCTAAATTACTTCGAAGCTTTAAGAATTTTTTTTTTTTTCCACAACCATACGCAAGACGTGGGTGGGTAGGTACTTGGATGAAAATTTTATCCCTAATCCTCTGCGATGTATATAGCAGTAGGTATATAAACACACATGTACATCCATACATAAATACATATGTAGCATGACTAATTAACTAATTGGGAAAAAGGCGTCGAATTGAATTAATTATACCGAGGGAAAATTCGCGTTTCATGTTATTTTGCGAAAATTCCGAGAAGAGAGATTCGAGTGGTACGAGATATACGCCACTACGATGTACTCCGGGTTTATTGAGGGTGTGTGAGTGTGGAAGAGGGACCTTATACCGAAGTATACTGAAACTGTGGAGATTTGACGGGGGACAAAGTTGTAGCCTCGAAACGAGTTCTAAACTCTGCCGAAAGCAAGTTATATTGGTTGAAAAAGGGGGTGAATAGGGGTACGGATGATAATTTTTCGTTTCAAATCCTGTATGTGGATGTATAGGTATATTCGAGCCAAACGATAGAATGACTCGTCGTCGAGTTACATATTTAAATATATACTTATATGTATCTAAGCAAAGTTGCAGCTCTCGGCACTCTCCTCTCTCATCTAATTAGAAAGTACTCTTTCGAACTCGCGCGGTTCTTGAAACGGAGTAAGTAAAGGGTCTCATTTGCATTTGAAAAGTTGATAATTACCCGATGCCTACCCACCAGCTCCTGAACTCGACTCGCATTCGTCCTTGAAATATTATACCCGTCGCAAGCTCCTTTTCCACGTCCATCATCCCTCGGGCTTGGGTTCTGCCACGCAGGGAACTGGAAGCTTCCGAAACTCGGCTCGCTCGCCAGCGAGACTAAAATCCGGATGACATTAAGCCGGATTTAGAAATTAAACGAAAAAGATGTGTGCCGGTGGAGGAAAGAATTGGGCAATAGCTGACCGTACAGGAAGATAAGGGATACGAAATCCGCGAGATGCGAGACACACGTCTGCCAGTTTTCTTCCTCTTCCTCGCATTGGCTGGAAGATTTTCAAAAAAGAGTTTCAACCTATTTTCAAAAAAAATAAAAAAAACTTCCGGCATTGAGTTTTCCGGACGTGACGAACGACCGTTCTCAGTTTTCCCCAAGATCCGTAAGCCCCGGAAATTGCGGGGGATACGACAATCCGCAGAATTCCAAACAGCATCTCAGGATCAAAGCCGGAATCAAATCGTCAACAACAACAAAAAAAAAAAAAAGAAGAAAAGAAAAGAAAATGGGTTTAATATTTTTCTTTTGCATTTAAAATTTTCTCATTCCCTACAGAAAACCCTGACTTTCTCCACGGTTCTGAAATACTATCATCTTCATGACTATAACGAGCCTGTATCTACTCAAAGCCGCAGAGTTGCCTGGAACATCAGCGAGGGATCCTTTTTCCAAAGAGAGCGAGCCGAAAAAAAAAAACAGAAAACTAAAAAAAGAAAAAGGACACCACGAGGGGAATAAACATTTCGAAAAGGCTTTTTAACCCCTCGATTATGGCATCAGAATGGATACTTAGTTTCATTAAACGAAATGGTTTTTAACCCCCGAACTCGTTTTATCCGCGTTTCCTCTCTCTCTCTCTCGGCTGGATGTTAGAGTAGCGAATGTACCTACCGCTCGTAGCAGGGGACAGTTTAAAAGAGAGAACGCGTGTGCATACCTATGTGTGTGGGTATGTGTGTGTAAAAAAAAAAAGATGCTAAACTAATGAAAAGGGAGAAGAAGCAAAAAAAAATGGAACAAAACTAAACAAATAAAAAATAAAAGTAAAGATAAAAAGGAGAAAAAAAGTAACGAAAAAGGTCGTAACCAGGAGGTACGACCGGTCACAATGGGTTTCCCATTATTTCTGGTTGCCCTGGCAAATTGCGCGACCGAGGTGTGTCCCTCCTCGCACTACACCGGGAATCTCGAGCTCTTTTTCTCCTCTCCTTCACTCCACCATTATCTAGTTCTATATATTCATCTCTCTTTCTCTCTCTCTTTCCCCTTCTCTATACCGTGGGTACGGCTTTGTCCGTTTACGACAGGTGTAGATGTAGATACGTAGACGGTATACCTATGTAGATGACTACTGCCTATGGCCAATAACAGAGAGAGGGCTACCCCCGGTCTACGAGGTTGACGATGCGGGGGTGAAAGACACGCGTTCGAGACTTTTCAATTACGAAAGACGAACGCGGGGATAAATCCTGTGCCAATCTCGACCCAGTCGTTCCTTTATTCCATTTATTTCTCCCTTCCGATTTCTAGTCTTTCCTTCCACTGCAAACCCGCCCTTTATCAACCGTTTCTGTACATAGTTTGCCTTGCTTCTCTTTCGTATTTCACTTTTTACTGTTTTTTTTGTCAATAAACAAACGTGGAACTGACCATGTTTTCGAAAATCGTAAAAAATTTCAAAGCGACATTTTTCATTTCCACGACCAGCCGAGGCCAATCCCAAAAACCATTGCCGTGGAAATTCCAATCTAGTTGGACCGCATTAGACAGCGATCCCCCGATCGCCTACAGATTAGGTACAGAATATCCCCAAAAACCACTCCGTAACACGCCGATGCAAACTGCGGCTGCTTTTGGTCAGTCTCTATTTATTATGCGTCCAGCGCGGGTGGGTCTGCTGCTTCACACGTAGGTATATAGGTAAAATTCAATGAGAAACAAAGTGGCCTCTTCGTTCCTCGTCTGTAAGTGCATTTGCCATTAAATCCGTGCAACACGTATGCATGCATACGTAATATGTGCCATACGCATCGCATTTGAACGTTGGGCTCGATTACCGAATCGTATGATTAAAAATCTGGTTCGAATTGCCTTGATGCCATTATCTCAGAACTAGATTTTTCTCTTATTCTTTTTCAATCTTTCTTTTTCGTTTTCTTATCCCTTTTCTTTCGCAAGGTATAAAACGGAGTGTAGAATTCATCGAGTTTGCTAAAAATTACTTCCGGGAACAGAAGTGGCGATCTCTGGTTTATTTTCTCTCCAAAACCCGTCGGGCAAAAGGGGCTGAGGGGGCAGCAAACAAATGAAACTTTGGGGTCAGCAAATTGGAAGTAAACAACAAACAGCCGAACTTGATCGCTCGAACTTTCCTAACCGAATTCTCGGGTCAACTACTATCAAAAAATTAGCGAAACCACAGAGGTTTGAGACAACAGATTAGGATCTTTGTCGCTCGTTATGCTCCCGGGTATGAAGAGATGTATAAGAGAAGTTGAATATAAAAGCAAAAAATGTGAAACAGAAAAAAAATAAAAAAAAATGTTCAAGTCGGTGTATTGCTAGATCAAGATTAAATTTAGATTACCTCAAAAAAAAAAAAAAAAAAAAAAAGAATTTCTTTTTTTTCTTCCTCTCTTTTTGTTTTTTACTCTGCGATAAGGCGCGCTAAGCTAAATGAAAAATGTAGGAAAAGTAATGATTCGGATTTTCTCAACTTTTGACAGTCGAGATTGGCTTGTAACAACACAAGATGAAATGCCAGTGGCAGAAAAATCGAGAAGTCTGCAGCGTCAGAAGAGAAATAAGAATTTCCAGATCGTCCAAGATATTGAGTAATGGTGTTAGTTTATGAAGTTTCGGTATTCAATCCAATTAGCGTTGTTTCTATTAAGGGGGGGGTAGGGTCTGTAGCCTGAAAAAATGACCATTTTTTATCATTTTTTTTTCGGCGATGAGCTAAATATTATTTATTTTTATAAACTGCTCCGGATAAAATAACATTTCATCAATAAGTGGTATTTTTTTTTAGTGAAAATATAAATGAATAAATGATTGGCAGCAGATTCCCGAAGACGCCTCGAAAAAAAGTTGGTTTTCCGTTGCCCTGATAACTCGTCACTAGATCATCCGAAATCAAAAAACCAGGAAATTTTGAAAATTACATGACTTTCCCCTGAAATTGACGAAGCGAATTTTTTTGTAGGATTTTTTTTTTAATTTTTGGCAGCACTTTGAAGTTAAAACAGCGATTTTCGGCGAAAAAAAAGGTCTAATTGTTATTGTAAAATCAATATTTGTTGTAATTTTTGAAAAAACCCGACGTCAATGTCTGAAAAAGTAGATCAAGAATATGGGATTAAATTTTCATAAGGATCGGTTCATTAGATTTCGAGATATCGCGGCAACGGACTTTGAAAAAGGTAGTTCCGAGATAAACGCGTTTAAAGTTTTCAAAGCGTTCAAAACTCAGGCCGGCACCGAACAGAGCGCTCCGCTGTAAATATCACAACTCTCATAATTTTGCTCCGATCGCTTTGAAAATTTTACACACTATTCTTAAACGTCTATACTTTCATATGAGCAAATAAAAAAAAAATGAAAAATTTGAAATTTCAAGACCCTACCCCCCCCTTAAGGAATGAGAATATTAACGAACGAAGCGAATATACTCGGACGCAGAAATGAATTAGCTAAATATATACACATATAGGATGTACCCACATACCGAGGTGTCCAGTTTCCTCGAGTATACGAGTAGGAGATCGAGTCTCGAGTTACCTCTTTCGCAAAGAGAATAATCAACCGTTCTCTAAATAATTACAGTCATTTGTCGGAGGGCAGAAACGATAGGTACTAATTAGCACATTACCTTCCAGCCTGCAGCACCCTTCCAGCCTGCAGCACCCTTCCAGCTACCCGCTCGATCTCTCGGTTTAGAAGTGGCTGTAAAATGTACATAAATGTATGTAAAGAGACGTAGACGAATATAGCCATTGAATATGCATGAAAATTTATGTAAACTGGGTGAAGGGGGCGGAGGGATCTCATTGGAGAAGAGGTGAACAAAGGTATAATATATATTATACGTGCAGAGATAAGTGGTAAACGTGAATTGCGCAACCGTCATACACGAGACGACGACTACCACTACTACTACTTAAGTCTCCTGATAGAGAATATAGAAGAGAAGGAAGAGAAGCAGGCAAGGAAGGAAGGAAGGAAGGAAGGAAGGATGGATGGAAGGATGGGAGGAACAACGATACGGTGCAATTTATCGTGATAATGATATTATTCAAGAGGAGGATATTAGCGAACGCGATAACGGTGGGCTACAACGAGAAGCTTACGCGTCGTACCTTGAATAGACATCGGCTCAAGCTGTGCCCATTGAAGCCGTGTTATTATACAAATTCGAGGTTACGTCCAACGAGGTACCCATTACCTGTAAACCCATACCATTCCCAACCCCTCATAGCCGGTGCCCACCTCCTGAAACCCGTCTTTTCCATTCCCCGTGACCGCTACTTCAGCCTGAAGGCTAATGTGTTTTCATCCGACGTAATTAACGAGGACCTCGTCTCAAAGGAAGGTGTATTTTGGTTTGAGGAGCCAGCCCATGCTTTATAAAGGATGTCTAATGATGACGATGCTCCTTCTAACGCCCTTCACATGTACATCCCGTCTACATCTACGTAGAAAAACCTAATTGTCTTCAGGAATCAGACGTGTACCATGTCGGCCACATTGCTTACCACATTATACCTTAAACGTCACGATCAGGATCAATTCCCCGTAACATTATGGACGAGGATATAAGGGCTGACCTCAGTTTACATCCTCGATTACCGAAGCCATTATCGAATGGGGTATGGTTGCCGGGAATTAGAGTCGAAAAGGAGATCGTTCTTATTTTGAATTCCTTCCATTCCGACTGGAGAGTTCTCGAATTGTTCGGAGTCTGAATTGGGCAGGAATTAATGGAGTCGAGTGTACTACAGAGGCAGATGACTGTATATAGAATATAGATGTGTTAGGTGGATGAAATTTGTGTTTTTTGTACGTGTATGGCTAATCTGGGGAAGCCGGTGCTTGTAAGCGAAGCGTGGGGGTGGGGGTGTAGGTGTGTAGGCAGCAAAGACGAAAAAGAAACTGGGAAAGTTTCTTGCGCAAGAGGTAGGTAAATGAAAACAGATACAGCGATTGGCTAGGTCGAGGAATTGGGATGGGAGTGAGGGCGAGATTGGGAGTGGGAGGGAAAAAGTGGGAAACATATTTCATCAAGTTTGGGAAGCAATATTGTACGGGGAATGAAATTTTACGCAACGTTTAACGGCTGCGCCGTGGCTGCGATTAAACTTGATCAAATCAAATGAGCCCATGGAATCGAGGGCGAGGCGCATAAATGTAAATACATATCCACCCTCCGTTTTTTTTATTTTTTTTTATTTCTCTCCTCCCTTTTTTTTCCTTCTGCATATTTTTATGCCAGCGATGACGTTTGGTTAGGGTCGAGTTATTACAGATTTTTATGAACTCTTGAAGCCCTCGTTCCTTCCTTTATCCCCTTTTCTTCCCTTTTTGTTTTCTCTTTTCTCTCTCTTTTCCGTTTTACCCTGTTTTATTTTCTTCTTATTTTTCTTCTTCCTTTCTTCTCTTCGTCCCACTCTCTTGCTACCTTTTCCCTGGGTAAAAGAGAGGAAATTACACCGCGGATGTTTATGGTGAAAATCTTACTTTTTAATAATCGTAAGGCTCAAAGTTGAGACACCGCGAACATCGCTTAACCTTCACTGAGCAACAGAAGAAAAAAAGGGTCGAAATTGCCAAAAACACGCTCTCGAGAAGTTAACGGCTTGCTGTACTGTACCTACTCAGTTGTCGCTCTAATATTCCTTTCTCTATCTCTGCTCCTCGTTCCTCGTTCGAAGGGAGCAGCACTGAGACAATAGAGCCGAAACTACGCCATTTAGTCAACCCCCATAGCCATTTTGATGAAAAGAAGGGATAATCGGTGAAAAGGGACGCAGGGATTCCCCTCGGGTAAAATCTGCATGAATACCCGCAATCAGAATTGCATATCTGCCACTCTCTCTATCTCTATCTCTATATCTCTCGCTCTCTCTCTCTCTCTCTCTCTCTCTCTGGTGCTGCTACTACTGTCTGTGCACTCAATGTTTCTCTTCGATTTCTCATCCCACTATCGATGGTCCAGGACGCCTCTTCACTTCGCTGTACTACGTAAAGTGAAACAAAGAGAGATCGAGGCAAAATAGCAGAGCTGCTGGTAATGGGAAGAGAGAAAGACGATCGACACCGAGTCCCCACGTCCACTTTACGCCTCCTCGTATTTTTCTCCTCTTTTTCTTTCCCTTTTCTTTTTCTTTCTCTTTTTCCTTTTCCTTTTCCTTTTCTTTTCGTTTCTTTTCTGCTGCAGTAAGGTAGGTAGGTAGGTAGGTGGGTGGCTTTTTATTCCGTTCAGAGGGTAAAAACGTTGGCGTTTCATTATCGCGCCTTGGTGCCAGACTCGCTGGCTGGCTCTTCGAGGTGTAAAACTAAGCACCATCCGTCCCTGACTGGTTCCCTAGCTCGTTTCTTTTAAAAAATCGTACCTTCACTACTCTCTCTCTCTCTCTCTCTCTCTCTCGCTTCTCTCTCTCGCGCGCGCTTCTCTCACAGCATCCCCCATCAGCCCCTCATCGCCGCTATTCTGTTTCATAGAAATCTACACCGGAACAAATACGCCGCAGGCCTCTGCACGGCTGGTGTAGACGTGCTTCCTCAGCCAGCTTCCTACAGATCCAAAGCGTGAAACATCCTTCATACACCTACCCACATTAGATCCAAACTTGACGTGTTGTTATTATAATTCGTTTTTTTCTTCTCTTCTTCTTCGCCTTCTTTTTCTTCACCCTTGCGGTAAGAACGCTCTAAAATACTTAAAGCGTATCACTGCGAAGTACTCCCGGTTAAATTCCATCGGAACATCTCGCAAGATCTTCTTCTGCATCTGTAGAATTTGAATAACATTCGTTCTTCCGTTTATATCGACGTATCTAAGATATCAGACGCGGCTTCTCACATCTTCTTAATTTTCTCTTTATTTTTCAAACCCGAAGAATTGAAGATACAAATAACGCCTGAAGATATAATTTCTCATCATCATCAAACCGCGGAATGATGCTTTATTGTTATAACCTCTTTTCCTCCATCCAACCACCAACACCATTCTTCTCTTTTATTCGTGAAGCAGACTAGAATTCACTCCGAGGTGTACCCATATATATACCATACCATGCCATGCCATGCCATGCCCACCTTCTACCATCGCATTGGGTGCATTGAATCGCACAACAGCATCTGCCCTCTGTTTATACCCCATTTTCACCTCTCTCATTCTCTCTCCCATTTTCTAGAAAGGAGAGAAATTACTGAACTCGCTGACTATTATGTATGTTTAGCTTCAGCCATGCTCATCGCTTACCACTTCACATGCAGAATTATAAACGCTATACATTTCGCACGCGGTATTGTATTAATCATCCATTAAATTCCACCTATAGGTACCATAGACTGATGTGTAATTCCCTGAAATCTATAATACCAAGTTGTGAAAAAAAAAATGTTCTCGCGTTCCGGAATGAAATAAATCAAATAAAACTACTTCAGAATTTCTTTTTCTCTGATTCTTGAGAAAAGAGAAGAGAAGAGAAGATAAGAGAAGAAGAAGAAAAAATAAACGGGAGTGACTCGCTTATTGCGTAGATCGACGATGTAATCCTTATACTTGGTTTGAGGATGCCTCGTTGAATCTCTAAAGCAAAGGACGAGTCAAGGACGATTCAAAGGTTGGAATGAAATTAATCGAATCGTCACCGCTCTGAAACTCTCTCCCTCGACCCACTGCGTAGGCTTTGATCCCCGTACTTACGAGAGATTTGCTCCATGAGGGTTTAACGGCGTTGACCTCGGCCAGGATATGGACGAGTATGTACCTATATACTGTACATATACGAAGTAGTAGAATGTATGTATTTATATATACAGCCGGGTAAAACCGTAACCGATGATTGAGGTGGGGATTTAAAAATATATTCAAAGATTTAAAATGTCGATAGAAAAATTTCATTTTCGATATACTATGCGTAAAATGAAATTTCATTTCATTTCATTTTACGCATACTATGTCGAAATAGTATGTTATGCATCGAGTGCGTAAAATCTTACGCACGAGTTTCATACGATATTTTGAAATGAAATTTTGCGCATACTATGTTGAAAAATATCGTATGAAACTCGTGCGTAAGATTTTACGCACTCGATGCATAATATACTATTTTGACACTTTCCGGTATTTGTTCGATAATAATTAAAAAAAAAAAACTAATAAGAAGAAGATTAATGGAATTGAAACCGTACAGTAATTCGATGGTGAAAAAAAATTAAAAAAAAAATACATCGGCAATTCATTGTGACTCCAGGGTTTGAAATGAATGAAAAACAAAAATAAAAATCAAAAAAAGAGTAGGAAAAAGAACAGTTCGACATCAAATCCGTAAGGTAATTAAAACCGTAGCGCGATCCGATCGCTAATATTTGAATTCTGTTGATTATATGAACGAGCCTGAACTTTTCCACCGTCAGTTCCAACAATACGATAAAAAAAGTAAAATTAAAAAAAAAAATCCTGCCCTGAAGGGCTGTACAAAGTCCTCAACGTACGCAACAGCGTGTATAGGTATAAAGTACGTAAAATGCGATAAAAAATATGCGACCGAGGTATAAACCGGCATGGGGGCACGCGGTTCTGCAGGTTTAGGGTATATTCTTGTTTCGTTTTCGTTTTTTTTTGTTTTTTTTTTATCTTTTTAAACACGTTGTTGAATTAGCATACGAATAATCTCGGATCTACTACCTGAAGGGTGCCCGAGCTCATGCCGCGGTGAAATGACGAATTTTATCTTCTATATGTGTAGGTATACGTTTTTTTTTTTTTTTTTTTTGTTTTGGTTTATTTTTCCATTTTTTTTCTTTGTTTCACCCGAATTTAAACACCGATCGAAGTCCACCACTGGCAGCGGACCCACCCCTGAAGCAATGTTTAAAAAAAAATCGAAAAAGAACGAAAACGAAATGGCAGAACCTTAACCCGTATATTATTATATCCAAAACTCGTGTAGAGGGAAACTCGCACGTGTTGCGGGAAGGTTTCGGGGTTAATTAAGGTTAATAGAGGTTAATAAAGGCCATCAGGCAACTCCTACACAGCTCCTTCCGATTTTACGTTTCGGTCAATTCGGAAGGTGCGCTGCAGCCTTTGGGGGGTAGGGAAAATAAAATCTAAAAATCCCCACAGATCGGCGTACAAACGATGCTATACATCCCATCAAAGCGCTACTCGAATCACGTCAAATATTGTATTTCTATCGATACTAATAACCCCCCCCCCGAACGAACGTATGCTGCGAACGTCTTCGCCGTATCGCAACGATACGCAGGAATTCTTACGAGATGAGAAAATTGAAACGGCAAAGTGATTTTCGAGCAGGCGCCAAGAGTCGCGAAAGGCGGCAAGCACTGAAATCACAAATTTGTTTAGCGACGACGATGGGCCAGCTGATATTATTACAAAGGATATACTATATAATATCGAATTTCATTTACCTCCTAAATTGACGTAGTCTAATTAGAACGCAAGTTTCATATTATCTATAACAATCAATTAACGCCCGCAGAAAATAATAAAGCTAATCACGATTCTTAGAATAATGTACGCATATTCATCACCAAGTTTTTATAAAATTATAAAAAATCCAAAAAGCCTCGAATTTCTTTCGCTAGTTATATTCGTCAAATATTTAAAGAGGTAAGAAACAAATTCGCAAAAAAATTTCTCCATATAAGAAAGAAAATTCGTACTATTACCCATACGTGTGGGTATATGTAGGTATGTGCAGGGATAGTATACAGAGCTAAGAAGGGAGAAACTGGGGCTATACTTTATACGTAATCCCCGAAGGCACGATGGACTGAAAAAAGCGAACATAAGCAATGAAATAAAATTGTTAGAAAAACAAACTTACATCCAATATATGTGCATGTATACCCACATTTATTGGAAAAACAAAAAACAAGAAAAAAAAAAAAGAAACAAAAAAAAATAGTAAAGCTGCAGAGATGGTTCTTTGCCCGGTTGTTCCGGTCTCGAAGGAAACTTTATTTGAGTTGGCGATTTTCTCGGAAACAGGATAACAACCGCGTCTGGTCCCGGTCCACCAAATAAATAGAATGTCGAATATTACATATACAACTGGAACTGGAACTGGAAATACGAAGTCCTCGAAGTAACTCTGGCGTTAGATTTCTCCTGTGGTCGAACCTCGAAATACACTTTCTTCGCGTATTCCGTCGACCTCTGAATATTCCCGAAGGTAATACATCTTCATATCTGTAGTAGACAATCTCGAGCGATTTCTGAGTGGAAAGATTATAATTGAAGTAAAAGGAGAGCGATATGTGGAACGACGCGACGGAGAGAAAAAAAAAAAAAAAAAAAAAAAGAAGAAGGCTTGATTATTTCCATTGGGACTGTTTTTCGTTTATTTTTTTTTTTTTTTTTTTTTTTTTTTTTGTTTCGTTTCATAGAAAGTTCAAAATTTTTATCTTATACCTGAAGAATATGTGCACACGTCAATTTTGATGGATGCTGTTTGCACATATTTGCGAAAAAATTTCATTCAGGTTTCAAAAAATAGAACGAAAATTCTAAAGTAAAGAAAACTGAAATCTGTCGAAAGATATTTTCATCAGATATATTAGGAAAAGCGGGAGACAATATGGACCGGAAAACTCACGCCTATAGTTATACACCTATACCTACCTACCTAAAAGCGCTGATTTATTCCCATTTGAAATAGGACTGCAAGGGTGCAGGAGAAACCGCGAGGTTCGGGCTGGACTGGACTGGGTTGGGGTTGGGTTGGGCTGGGCTGGGACTCCCTGGGGTAGTTTCAACGTTGAAATAGTCGTGGTGACGTTGGCGGTGTAAGGTATAGTGGTAAAAAGGGCGGTGCCGCCTCTAACGCGAGAACAATTGAGCATTGGAGCGACCCTTAGCCAAAGTTCAGTTTGTTCTTACGCCTCCGCACACGATTTAGGTCTCTACTTCACCACTTGACTCGGCACACATACAGCTATAGCTATAGCTATACCGCGACGTTTACCTCCTAGTTGACCCCGGTCAAATCTGACTAGCAAAAACAAATCCTATGTGGAAATGAATAGCTCTTCTTCTATTAGAATGAAAAATTGTCCGTTTTAGCGGGGGTGGTTTTTTGTTTTTTTTTCATTTCTTGTTTTTTCTTTTGCCGTTAATCACTCGATTGCGAATTATTTTTCGACTGAAAAGAGGCGGATGATATTTTGCCGGGGGAGTTATCGCCGTTCGTTTTCACCTCAGAGCCAGGATATCCCCCGAGGCTCGTCATTTCTCAATTCAACGGTGACAGGTGATTCAAATTGGGTAAGAGAGTTGAGAAAGCTTCGGCAAAGGTTGGAGGTGTTCAAAGTAGGCAGAGGGTTGCAATGTTGAGATTTGAGATTCGAGTTAAATGTATTCGTTTTGAAAGCGAAAATTTCATTGGAGGTATAAGGTAGCGGTGGAGGCATGCAGGGAAAACTTAAATTGACTCGTCCGAACCACCGAGATCGTGCGACAATTTATCATATTCGAGGGTGAAATCGCACGAACCCCCATCTCTCATGTTATACCTACGGGACGCTTACACCGCAGCTTTATAATACATGGGTACACCTACGTGCATGTAACTCCACCACACGTCATGCTGGTCTGGTATAAGATTTTCTACAACAGACCGCGCAAGACGTACACAATGGGAAAGGAAAAAGGGTCGAGATGAGGTGGGGAGGGGCGAAACGGGTGCGGGTCGTCTTTTCGCGTTGGAAAAATTTACGAACTTCGAATACGGCACCTACCTAACATCGCAAACGACGACGACGACGACGACGAATAAAGGGTGTGGAAAAGGTTAAGCCTGTCGCGGTTCGAGATTATTTCGTTCGGCCAGGGGTAGCCGCGATGACGGAGGTGTCCCCCAGAAAAACCCCGCTATATGAGAACTGAAGATATTCAATATTTTCGTGAAAATCTTCAAGGCCGGTGTGCCTTCGTCGGAAAGACTGTCACCGCGGGAAAAGACGTATGTAAAGAAAAGGTGGAATTACGTGAGAGAAGGGCCTTTTGTCGGGCCTTCAAAGATCAGATCTTCTCATATGGGTAGGTATAAGTGAAGAGAGAGATCCCGGGTTCGTTGTTAGATATGGAAGGAGTTCGACATTTGGCAGTACATAAATGCGGAGAGAAAAAAGAGAATAGACCATTACATTCGTGTATTCGTTAGGGTTGTAATGTTCGGATAATGCAATTCAGTATACCCCCTTACTTGCCTGTACCTATAAGTATGATACATGTCATGTAGGTACGTATGGGTTTCCAAGCTGTAGAGAGTTAGGAATGATAAAATCGCAGAATCTGAACGCGTAGAACGTACGGCAATGTCCATCCTTCTCGAAATCCTATTTCTCAAAGCTAACGACCATACTAAAGGTTTACGACTTATAAGAACACGCATTTCCCTCTTTCCAGTAAACGAACTTTGGTTCAATGTAGTGATTCCATGTCGCTATGTTTGTTTTCTCTTCATTCGTCAAACCTTCACCTCCACCTCCACCTCCACCTCCACCTTCACCCCGACGATTTCTATTTCAGGGGATGTAGATTATACCTACATATAGGTACCTATCCGATGATTCTCTCTAGACACGACAAATGCTCCCCACCTCTCGGACCCCCGCCTCATTTCACCCGCGAATTCCCTCGTCAATCCAGGTAGAGAATTCGGGTGAATTTACCATCGTTGTATGACGTTAATAATCCTTCACGCGTCCGGACTAATGGCACGCCCATTAAAACAACGAGAAAAAGTAATTAAAATTGATTTTCACTCGGACGTGCCCGCCATGTTTAATTCCTTCTATGCAATGCGTTCACGCTCCATTAATTAACTACCGTACCTCGTTCACCCCCACCCCCGTCCACATTACTTCCCTTCTCCCCCCATCCCTTTATCTGGAATTCTCTGCAACTGGTAGATTTTTCTCCACTCATCAGAATTCGTAGGCGAAAATAAGAGAAATATGGGAACAATATTCGACTGCACCTTTCATCAGTCCGACTATTTTTATCACAATTCTGGATTTCCGAACTCTCTGATGCACGCACAGAGTTCATCAATAGATTTATACCTATGGCCTGCAGATGCCTGCCCCAGTTATTACCAAGTCATTCAAACCCCCAGCTAATATTCTTCCGATACATTTCTCTCGCAGTTTAATCATCGGCATCACCATCATCGTCGTCGTCCTCATCCTCCTCCTCCTCCTCCTCCTCCTCCTCGTCGTCGTCGTCGTTATTCGGAGGGGGGGAAAATATATGAGATAATAAAAATTATCTGAATTGAGGTGAGGTGAAATCGATCAGAAAATCGTCTATAACACTACGGATTTCTCATTACAGATAATCGTCCTCGACTAGAAATCACGATCTAGTCACCTTACTCCAACAGCTTTAGAGGCAGCAACCTTTCCGACGTACCTACCTAATAGATTACGGAATTTCTCATGCGCAACAAACCCGTAGGCGCATGTTATAGTTATACACTTGTAGTTGTGTATAGCCCACTGCGCCAGGAGTAAAGGTCCAAGGTTCGTACCTACATGCTCCGGCCAGACAAGTATAAGGTTCCTTCCTTCCTACCTTCCCACCTTCCCACCTTCCCACCTTCCCACCTTCCCACCTTCCCACCTTACCACCTTCCTGCCTTCCTACCTCCACTATAACACGTGAAACAACGTTATCTACAGACTGCCAACCCCTTTAGCCGAGGGTCAAGTAGTGATAGACCATGATTTATAAAACGGGTATAAAGGGTGTCGACCTGCTCCGCGTGGGCTGACCTACGTATTCGGATGTTAATTTTTACTGGGAATAAAATATAGCTGAGAAATAAATTAGCAAGAGTATTATAAGGGTGGGTATACGGTACAACGAACCCCACGAGCCATTCGGTGCAGCGGATTTCATATGAAAAGAATAAACTAGGTGAAAATTAGGTTTGACAATAAAAATTCATTAATTTTCTACGATAATTTCGTTCGCGATTTTTCTGGTTTTCTATGTTTTTTTATTTAGGTATCATGATATTCCTATACCAATGTGATCATTTCAATGAGTTTTTCTACACATTTCCATCGATTTTTAAATCTATTTTCAAATTGAAACACCGTTTCTAGATTCTGTGAATTTTTATCCCGATGATCTCTCGTTCCCTATACCTACAGGTGTAGGTATAGGGGTAGCCTTTTCAGCGAGACAGCATGTTCCTCGTCGATTTCCCCATAGAATCATTTTACCGAATCGAAATCGGCATCGGCATCGGCATCGGCATCGGCATCAAAATTCCCAGCGGTCTGGTATAGTACGACTACGTAATAACCCGCGGCCTTAATATACGCTGCGGAGTTGGAAACGTTG
This sequence comes from Tenthredo livida, assembly GCA_963992785.1. Lineage (NCBI taxonomy): Eukaryota > Metazoa > Arthropoda > Insecta > Hymenoptera > Tenthredinidae > Tenthredo > Tenthredo livida. The sequence goes on from OZ023073.1 coordinate 13,725,959, forward strand.
CAAAACCAAGTAGATTTGCTGCAATTTCGATAAACGCGTATCACAGATAGAATTGTTTTTTTTTTCTTTCTTCTTCTGGTTTTTCGATTTCTCATTTTTTCTTCATCTATCATATATTGATGATTAATGAAAAAAAACAACGTGACAATGATTAGAAACGGCGGGTCTGAAAAGATGAAGAAAAAAGAAAAAAAAGAGAGATGTGCTCGTGAGTTTTAATTTTCTCCCCTGTCTCCCCTTTCCCTTAACCAAGCTCGCAGCTTCAGTTCGTTTCCCGCGAAACGAATTAAATTGCATTATATTCGAGGTTCAGTTCGCTCGAGGGGCGCGGAAAATAATCCTTGATTAACTTTTCTGGCATTTCTGTCGGGTGGAACGATCGCGTGACTTGGGCTCGTAAGCGATGGGATTCGCGGTGACCATATACCACCACCGACACCATTGTATAGGCTTGACTATAACTGGTAGCTCTCGACCCCGCGCGCGCGAACGGATATATGGGATCCACGCTCTGATATTATTGTGCCAATTTTTTGACACCTGGCATCTAGCTTTTAGGGGATGGATGAGATGGGTTGGCTCGCGATTTAGAGCCGTGCCTAAACTCGCGTAGATATGGGGTTGATAATAATGACAGAACACGTAACGGCTTAGTCTCTGATTGATGTGTTATTCTGCCATTTGTGAACAGGAATTGACAATTTAAAGGCGACGCAGAATTTCGTACGAAATATTTCATTTCATCTTGCGATTATGATTCTTTTTTTTCTTCGTCTTCTTTTCTTTGAATTAGTAAAATTTATTTTACCATTTTACGATATCATTGATATGGGGGGGTGGAAAATTTTGATCTTCTTTCGTATAATAAATGTTGTAAAAATATTATGGAATATCGAAACTGACCGGGTCTCACTGACGTTCGAACTCTCACGAGTCTGTCTCTCTGTCTGTATTCTATTGTTAGAATAATTGGCGATGACCAACGTCCTTCGTAAGTACCTATAACCCTGTTTTATACCTCCAGAAGCTCTAAATTGTTCGAGAATTTAATCAGAGGGTTGTACCCGCGGTACCGGTCAATAGGCACGAGAAGGAGATAATATGAGATCGTTCAAACGAAATGACCGGATCAAATCGCGCCGGGATAAATAGGGACGGTATACCTAGAGCGTACACTTATGTTAGTATCGGGCTTAAATCGCTCACTGATTACTAGTGAAATAGTAAATGGATCTTATATCGATCGATCGTTGTCAATTTTGCGAGTGAAAGTTTTTTTTTCTTTTTTTTTCTACTTTTTTTTTTTCACATACAGTGTGGAGGAAAAAATACGTATTTTATACACTTTTCACAATTTTGATGCCGTTTTTCAACGCCTCGGGATATTTGGCAATACTTTGATCCGGAGTTACAACAGAATGTCATCACCGTTGGTAAATATGAGGCGTTGATATTGCCACACCAACGTTTTTGCTTTTTCTATCCTCCTCTCCTCTTCTTTTTCTTCTTCTTCTTCTTCTCCTTCATCTGGCGCAATTTTCGTAGAACCATTTTCATTCGACTTTTTTTTTTCTATACCTTATATATTATTTTTACTTTTCTCTCTCCTGACCTCCGACACGAGATATCTCTGATTGTAGCCCCGATATCGCGGGAAACTTTGCGTATAAATGAAGGGAATTTAATGGAGCTCACTTCCTGTTATAATGGAATCGTTTAGGGCAATCCTCGCTGCAGTGATTTATAAGACAGTTTTAATTGAAATAAATCAAATCTACAATATTACACATTATTCAAACTCGCTGAGAACTTGGTGTTTTTTTTTTCTTTTTTTTTTCAATTTTCAATTTTCAATTTTCAATTTTCAATTCACGATTCGCAATTTCAATTTAAAAGTTACATGTACATAGGAGAGAAATAAAAAGAAGAAAAAAGGTGTGAGGTACCACACAACGTCCCGAAATTATCGATTAATTGTTAAATCCATATCGAACACATGAATATGTTAACAAATTCGGAAACTTGTTACCAGATTTTGATCATGAAACCGCAGGAATCAGTATGAATATAGTAAACGCAACAGATATAATTCTCGTTTTTCACGTTGAAGCTTCCGTTCTGCCGCATAATTATTGCATGAATAGACTCCGCGATTACCCAATGAGAGAGAGTGAGAGAGAGAGAGAGAGAGAGAGAAGAAAAAAAATATAATTTGAATCCGCGATTCGCTGCAGAGTTAACGAGAAATTAAATGAAGAGCTAAAAAGAATCAGTCTCTCAATTTCGTATTATCGCAGCAGATAAAATGGGAATAAAATGACGGAAGTAATATGAAAGAAAGAGATTATTTTTTTTCTCCACCGCTGTAGATTAAGAGACAGTTAATTCCGTAGGTACCTATATATTTGAAGAAAATCAAAAATCAAATATCAAATGGAAAAACAGGACTCTGTTGATTCTCCGATATTCAAGCTGTAAATTAAATTCGAATTAGCAATGACACGCGGTGGTGGGAAATTCTTCTTTTTTTTTTCATTTCTTTTTCAAGGGAAACTTTTTTTTTTTCACCGACGAGAAGAAGGCGAGGAGTTCTTCCAATCTGAATCCCCAGAGACATTGTTGTTTTCTCATCCATCCCGGAAGCGGCTTTTCCCCCCTTCTCTCTCGTTCACTCACTCTCTCTCTTTCTCTCTTTCTCTTTCTCACACTTTCTCGCACAGTTTTCTGATATCTTTCTTTCCGATGTAAAAATATATATGCTGATTGTTATTATTTTTATTCAAATTTTTCATCTTTTTCTACTTTCCATTATTTTTTAACCAATCTCTCTTCTCCTGTAGAAAAAGAACTCGAGGCCCCCTCCACACCCGGAAAAAAAGAAAAAAAAAAACACGATTGTTTTTGGCCTGGTGCAGCAAACGGTCTTTTAGGATCGAATGAAACGGTGATAAAATTATTAACCCCTATCCCCGAAAGCTGTTCTCGTTAAATTTTTCTATTCATAATAATTCGCGTAGCATAGCACGGCCAGTTTTAAACCTGGGGAACAGCAATCTGCAGCAATGTCGCATAATAAAATTTCATTTACGCAACGTACGTTAATACTGCAGCGGCACGGTGTCCGTATAATATACCTATACCTTCTATTTATGGGGGAAAAGTTCATTTCCGTTAAAATATATTTATTAACTAAAAGTAGTTCGTCTCAGAGGTGAAAGAGAAGAAAAAAATCGAAAAAAATAAAAAGGAAAAAAGAAAGAGAACCCTCCTTTCTTCGAGGGAAAAAGAACTCGTCGATACACCTTCGAGGCAAACAGCACCGCGATTTTTGCCAAACAAATACTTGAGATTGACGTTAACAAGAGCCACGGTTTTATCCTTAAGGTATTAGGGGCGGTGGTTTCTTGGAATCAAACCTTTGCATGAAATTGGTTGGAATTGAAAGTCGGACGAAAATTACGAAGAAGACGGAAGAAGAGGAAGAAGAAGAAGAAAAAAAAACAATGCGGTAAATAAGAAACGAGGCGAATGAAAATCCCGTTGATTTATATTGAAAACGTGAAGAAAAATGGGGAAAAAAATAACGCTGAACACACGGTTTAGTTCAGACCTTTATAATTACGCGTTTAGATCGAAAAACAAGATTCGAACGAGTGCATGCTCAAAGTAAGAGCCAGAGCGTATCGCCCGGGGTATATAGATTCTGCGAAAGATACGAACCGCTTAAAATCATACAGCGGTTGTGTATATCTACCCATCGCTTGTACAAACGGAGTATTAGCGGAGCGGGTTTTGAGATTATCTTAAAATCGGATCAAACATCAAAATGGTTTGAAAGATTCAATCTAAACCTCGCGAACTGGGGAATAAGAAATGGCTGCGCAGACGAGGAGAAAAAATCGTTGTGTGATGGAAGGGAGAAAATACTCGGGAAATCTTCATGCGATCGCCAAAAGCCTGAAGCGGCGCGGCGGCGGGGGCGGGGGCGGGCGCGGGTGTAATATAGCTTCTACAATACCTCCACGATTTTCGCCCTTCCGAACCCGTGGCCCTGGGTTGAAACGCGCGAAAGATTTCCTTTGAAGAACAACCAGCTCGCCAAAGGACTACGATCGAGTTCGAGTCGATTCGCGGTTAGCACATCGATAAAAGGCCTGCAAAGGCGTCAAACACAAAGGAACCTCCACCGAATATTCGAAATCTGCGAAAGAATGAGATGAGCTTAACGCGAACCTTCTAATTTTACGAAATAACTCTTATCGTTGGTTACAGAACGATTATATTCGCGATTAGAAGCACAAAGAATTATCCATTTAGCGATAAATTCGGCTTGAATTGAAAGAAAAGAAAATTGTTTTCTCTTATTTCTGTTTTTTTTCACGTTTTTTGATAACTTTTCCCGAATTCGTTATTTTTATTTCTTTCTTTTTCTTTTCTTTTTTCTAGCGTAACAATGAGATTAAAACTTGCTGGGATCCGGGTATCTGAAACAACAACGTCGTATTTTTTTTCTCTCTATTTCATATAACTTTGCGGAAAAGCCGAAGAAGCAGAAAATAAAATAAAAAATTTAAAACAAACAAAACAGAAAAATGTTAACAATATATTTGAACGCAAGGGAAAGAAAACCCGCAATATTTCATCATTGAGAAAAGCAAGAACATTATCAACAGCAAGAACAACCTTGTTCTAGAAACGTATACATATATAATATGTATATATATACATATCTAAAATATTTAATGAAGAAGTTGTTCGCGTGACGTTAGCAGGGTAGCTGTAAGCTGAAGATTTCCCTCATTATAAAACCCTTTTTTCTAAAAATTTACCTCAGAAATATATAATGAAGAAGTTCTTTTTATGGTAAGCTAAAACTACTTTTATAATACTACCTAACTCCGGAAAATGGAAGAGGAGAAAAAGTAGAAAAAAAGAAAAAAACAGAAGAACTGTTCACAATTAGAGAATAATTAAAGAAAATGGGTAAAAAAAAAATTATCCATGCTTCTGCCTTTGCCGGTATGATTTTTCAGCCCGGATTTGAATTTTTTTCGTTTTCGGAAGATCTGCGCTTTTTTTCATTCAGTCTTCTTTCGCTTTCCAATTCGAGACGAGAGTTTCGCAGCGTCTTACAGCCGGCGAACGAACAGCCGTCACCAACTTTAATCAGTTTTAAATCGAGTTTTAAAGTTAGAGAGGGACGTAAAGACAATTAGAACTCAGGCCTCGTGCATTTGAAGATACTTTGTTAAAATGCATCTGAGATCGTCGTCCCACGTTGCAAGCGCATGATAGTTTTATGAAATAAATCAGATCAGCTGGTTCGGTTGAAGAAGTAGTCGTTGAAGAAAATTCGCGACAAATTTTCCACGCGCCTTTATATTCGCAGACCTAAAAAGCGAGAGGTAGGTAGGGAAGAAAAGTATAAAAGGTAAAAGAAAAAACCGAAAGACCGTTCTACGAGCGTGAAATTAATGATATGAAATTTATCTCACTCGTTTTTTTGGTAATTTAAAAAAATTGACAGCCTTAGAGAAGCCCGAGAAGAAGATGTACGTGTCATATTTTCAACCTTCTCTTTGTTCTTCATTTCTTCAATTTATTTTCCACTTTCGAATATCAAACGGTGTGAATTATATGAAAATGTTCATATCTCACATTTCACTTCTATAAGAATGTGAAAATTTTCAAGTAAATACGAGAGGAGAGATTAACTCGGGGCTACGTCAATCTCGCATGTACCTTATATACCTCTACAGCAACTTCGTTACTCCGGTAAATTGAACGTTTTCAATTTTTAATTCATGAATTGTTTCCCAGATTTATTTCATCATATAAATGCTGTTTTAATTACTGACTTTTCGGCCCCCCATCCCGGCTCTACGTAAATGATGTATATGCCTGTTCAAAGAGTCAGGAGAAGCGGAGCTATAAGGGCTTTAAATCCAACGTGAAGTAGGATTAGCGAAAAAGATATTCGACAAAATGAAAAAGGACATACCTACATAAATCGAATCACGCTTTCGTGTGTCTCGCTTTGTGTATCATATCCGCGTAAATAGATCTCCTGCAGGTGGAACAGGTAGGTAGATATACAAAGCCAATATCTCTCAACTCGAATAGCGTAAAAATTTCCGGCTTTATAAAAAGAAAATATCTTGTATATACACTAAAGGGGCTGTAGACACAAAGATAAATTCAGTTGACCGTTCTTCGATGGGAATATCCTTCATCTTTGCAATAAAGAAGCCGATGGAAGGAAAGCGATGGGAAGGGAAAAGAAGGGAAGGGAAGGGAAGGAAAGGAAAGGGGAGGAGGGAAGGAAACTAGCAAGAACGTTCGTTCGATCGAAATCGAGATCGAGTGATCCTTGTGAAATAAAGTTTCAGCTCGCTGCCTCGAAAAGTCCTTTTACACTCGACGTATAGACCGTTAGGACTATATCTGTATGTATAAGCTCCTGCTTGTTAACAGGTTTCTTCCTCGTTATTTTCTCTCCTTTTATCTCCCGTCTCCTATCACTTTCGCACCTTCTAATCTCGGCCTATCGATCCGACGTCTCCCAGGGCCTTCGGAGACTTTGACTGGCCGAAATGACTTCTTCTTCTTTTCCCTCTTCTTTTTCTTCTTCTTCTTTGTTGTTACAACCAATTCGATAAACACCCTTCCGGGAACAATTGAGAATCGCGTTGAAAGCTCGGCATTAGAGAATTATTATCGGCTATTGCAAAGCGGGATGAAAGAATGATAATAATGATAAGTAAGTAAATGAATAAATAGAAAGATAATTCGGTGGCAAATTACTTTTTGTGGAAATGATTGAACCCCGCATTTACCCCTGACGACCCACCATGTATAGTGAGGATGTAATAGAACGAGAAATGAAGAAGAAGAAAAAATTGGAAATAAATGTATAGGAGTAATGGAGGAAAGTCTTCGAAAAAGAATCGCGTCTGAGGAGGAAGGGAGTAACGGGCAAATCAGTCAATAAAATGTCCCGGAGCCTAAAGCGACCCTTTTGCTCCCTCCGACTTCGGAGAAAAGATGAGAATTTCTCGTTTTCTGTCACGTCCCGGGTACACGATTTTTGTCCCACCTCGATTCTACCCTATACCGAGTCCATACGCTATATTGTAGGTAGGTATACTCTGATTTATTTAGTTTTATTTATTCCATCGCTAATTTCTTACCGTTAGTTATTTATATATGTAATCAAAATTTATGAACTCATCTCGTGTAGGTATAGGTATAGGTAGGTATACATATACCTGGCTATGTACCAACTACCGCATCCCTACATCCCCGAGGAAATTTAAAATATAAATATATTTCTGGCTTATTTTTCGGTCAGAAAATTCATCCGTTTTATACACCACCGTAAATCTCGGAACGTGATGGGGTGCAGGGTTAAAAATTTGAAGATCTGGTATGAAAAAGAAAAAGTAACGGGGTCGAAAGGGTGGAGGGTTTGGAACACCCGCGAATTGCTCTTCGTCGTTGTCCTCGTTGACGACATATTCGATATTAAGTATCTTTCGACCGTCGAGATTGCAGGAAAAATGGATAATATATTATAAAGGGTGCAGCAGTTGTGATGATGAGATAATGAGAATGGCAAGGTATAACAATACACCAGTGCAGTGCAGTGCAGTGCAGTGCAGTGCAGTGCGTTAAACGCAAGAAATATAGAGAATAGAATTTACGAGGTAATGCAGGGATTTCTTGTGGGCGAATAATAACGACTTTGAAATGAAAAAAAAGAGGCCAGTAAAAACTAGATTCATATCTTTTCTTTCTGCAATGTATGTACTACATTATGTGTATATGTATAAATATATTATGCAGGGTAGATATACTTATCCTTGCAAATTGTATGCGGTTCGTCGATGTAAGGTATATACTAATGCAAATTCACTACCATGTTGAAGAACAGTGACAATAATATAAAGACGTGACCCCAACCCAGACAGGTACATATTCATATGCATAATTTTTCAACGAGTAAAGAAGTTGAACTCCCAGCTTCTTCCTATTATTATTTTTATTCGTATTTCCTGCTGGTGCAGGACTTTCTCTCTCTTTCTCTTTCTCTCTCTCTCTCTCTCTCTTTCTCTCTCTCTCTCTCTCTCTCTACGTACCTAATATACTTATATGAAAGAAAAGGTGTGGGTTACGGGGGGTCGTTGGAATTTCTGGGGAATCCTTAATTCGTTGGCTCGTAGGGTGGCCCCTCGAAACTAAAGTGGCTTAAGCCAAATGCTCTCGACTTCTTTGAAGTGACTTTGGCCAAGTAATATTTGTCGTCTCTCTTTCCACTCCTCCTTGCAACGGAGCTTCTCGAGTTATTTTTTTACCTCATCCTCCCCAACTGTCGCCCACTCACTCTCCCTTTCTCCCTTTCTCGCCCTATTCTCTCTCTCATGCTCTCTAACTCTAACTCTGACTCTAACTCTCTCTCTGCTTTTTTTTTCCCTTCATTTTTTTTATATCTCTTCTCCTTATCCTTATCCTCATCCGTATCCTTATCCTCATCCTTATCCTTATCCTTCGCTTTTTTCTTCTTCGCTTTCGTTTCTTTTCTTTTCTCCACTGGTATTGGCACAGCTGTACTATGTACCTCCCGGGGAAAATTGCTTTGCCAAAAAGTGATTAAAATAAATTTGTTAGCGAGATATACGATCTTTTTCTTCACTCTTTGGACCGCCACGTTACCTACCTATATTACTTCTTCTCAGAACGAGGAACGAACTTCTCCCATACTCATTGGTTATTCTCAAAAAAGTGGAAAAAATGAAAGAAATAAAAAATTGAGTTCTTTCATTTCATTTTGGTTACATAAATTGACAGCCAATCTCTCTTTTTATTCCCTTTATATATTTAACAGAGAGAAATTTACGTAACCGTTGTGAAATTAATCCCGTTATGCCCGAAGCTAGCGTTAGCGCGTTTGGAAATAATTTTATTTGTACCTAACGCAATAAAAATTTGTACTCTTTTTCATTTTCTTTTTTTTTCATTTTTTTTTTTTTTTTTTTGGCTTTTGCTTTTGTGTGCGCATGAATCGATTTGGGAGAAAAAAAAATCGACGTTTTTATTCATCCCAAATTTACTACTATATAGCCATGGTTTAATTGTTTTTTATTTTTCACATGACTAGGTAATAATTTTCACTAGAATCGAGTTTAATCGAAACGTTGAATATGCAGGAAATTTTTTGCGCGATTTCTACACGTATTGAAATCATTTTTTAGCCCATTTACAACATCGACCTTTATTTCATCACTTTCAATGTATGTGTACGTACACACATGTATGTACGTACAATATGCTAGATAAAAGTCGGAGTTTTTACCCCAAAAATATTTCATTCAATATTCAAACTCAATTAGAATACCCGATTTCAATATTTGAGGGGAAGAAAAATAAATAAGTTGGGAACTTCGGCTCTATCGATGCTTAAATTTCTTTCACGAACTTTTCAATATCATAAATGATAAATTAGTTTCTGATTCGATGATGGGAATTTGACAATACCCTGAAAGCCGAGTTGGTAGGGTAGGTATATACAGGTATATACACCATTCACGTCACTTTTTATTCAACGTTTCATATTTACAGAATATCGCCGATACCTATATAACGTAACGATACAAAAATAATGAGCCAATACACGAGGTATAGTAGGGTGGTTCCTTTTTAACTTCTATAAAGAGATTACATGACGCGATTTATTAGTCCGTCCCGTATCTGCGGTCTTTGATCTTCCATGCGGTGGTCCGAACGTTACTCAATACCCAATTTCCAATAATGAACAAAACACGAAAGCTGTCCCATTCGTTCTCCAATTTCACGCTCATCTCCAGTCGAGTTTAGCTGCCTATCCAAATTCACAAATCATCCTGAATTAACCCTTTTCAATGCCTGATTCCCGCGTACCAGTGCTTCCACGTACTTCTTCTACGCCGTTCGGAAAAAACACATCTAGATTCGCCCTTTTCCGGCTCTTCGGGGACCCGCGCGAATCATACGATGTCCAACTCGCATATAGGTTCCCGATTCCAACTCCGGCTCTCTCTTCTCTGCACGTCCCCGAGACTTGAAGAAGGCGGAGAACTCCGAGGGTCTCGTCTCTTTCCTCTTCTATCGGAGTTTGACTCGGTGGGTGAAATCTTTGGGGAACGAAATCGCCGGGGACCCCTATTCCTACTCGAAGTAGGTATTTTACAACCTTCGAAGGTAGAGGTGGAAAAACCACGTCCGGTTGTCCACCCGGTTCGTACATACTACATATACGCGAAGAGCACATCTTCCATAGGAACAGCAACGTTCAGCCTAGTTTCAACTACGAACCTGACCGAGAGGATCGATCGGCTCTTAGTATAACAGACTGTATAGATATACCTACATATATACTCTGCGTTTCTTCTTATACGAATATATATAAAGTATATATCGACGTTCTAATTAGCAAATTGTCTAACTCCATTTTTGTAAATTTTTCAGGAGAGCCAAAAAACGTATGAAGAATGATATTTCTCAACATGACGTGCAAAAAAATGCCTTTTGAAAAAAAGTGGAGTTAGACACTTTTCTACCGAGAGCATCGATATATATATATATATATATATTATGTGGGTATATATATGAGAACTGGGAACCCCTGATCTCCTCTCGCCTCCTCTTTGCTAGGGAGGTCATTGATTTTGGGTCATCTCTGATCTCGATAAGGCAAACGTGGGTCGGTTGCTTTCTACCGTAATCTCCACCGAATCTCCGAGTGCCGTACATTACCCGAAATTAACTCGTCCTTCGAAATCCTCCACGTTCACTACCACCGCCTCCGGACTGAAATGAAACTTCATCTCGCTATTCCGTGTCCTACCTTATACCCATCCACCGACCTACTGCCTCGCGGAACCGCGATACTAGCTACCTTAGCTCCGCTAACCTCTGCAGTTTAATCTCACTGCCGAATTGCTCGTCATATATAGGTACGTGTATATGTGTGTACCTGAATTGAGACACGTTGAGATACGAATCAAGATATTTTACATAATAATATCACGAGGATAAAATAAGATAAAAAAAAATGAAATAAGATAAACTATGAAATAGTATCAATTTTTTTCATAGAGTATATAAATTAATATACTTATTTATGATTGATTTTTACTGAACACCCGATATGTATGATACATTGACAGGAGAGTAAGTGAAGATATCTGTTCCTAGTGGCAAGAGCGTACGCGGAGAGGCACCTTTAAGGAAATTAACAATGCTAAGCTCGGCTTGGATTACATTGGGAAGATTCGAGACTGAATTAAGGTTGGAGTTTTGGAGGCCGATGCGACTATGTACATATACATGTATAGCTGCTGCCAAGACTCGGGGAAAATTAACTCTCCCGAACGTTACGTTCCGCGTAGATGTGTAGTACGTGTATCACCTACCCCGAAAAATACGCACGGGGTAATAAATGGGTTGGAATAATTATCATTATTTATTATAACGTTTCCAAAATTCGATGTTACAAAAATTTTGTATTTTTTTTTTGTTTCAAAAAAATAGGATGATTCAGTGTATAGATATATATCTATAGCGGAGTATATTCGAAGCGATGAAAATTTTTCAACAATATTATTACACGTGCAGCGCTACTTGCTGAAGTCTCTTTGTGAAATTAGTCTCGTGTTTATTAACTTGAAATGTGTAATAAGTGAGTACATGGACGTAGGTGCTTCTCTATATTGACTGGGCGTTAAAGAAAAAGAAGAAGAAGAAATGAAAAAAAAAATGGAAATAAAATGAAACGATTATAATATCCCGGCCCTTGATGTAAGCATCAAAGAGTTTATTAGATCCTTGAAAATCTGAAGCTTTATTACATCGGAGAAAATTCGAGTAGAGTTACACACCTACCTATGTGTCGACAGCTAAAACCGCATGTTCTACGTATATACGTACGCCTCTCTCTCGCTTGGCTTGCCGGAAGGCAACGTATGTTGCCGAGATTTCCGTTGAGCCATATAAAATTCATCCAGCTACCTTTGAGAGGAACATATTTTCCAATTAACTCTTTTTCCCTGATTTTTTTTCTCGATTTTTTTTAATTTCATTTATTATTTTTTCATTTTTCATTTCAATTGAAATTCAACCTCGTGAGTTAATCACGGCGTCTAACTCATGACTCGAAACCCACGTGTCTACAATATATGTACTACCTATATCCAGGCTTTGGGAATGGGGATAAAAGTTGGTAACAAATATATGCGTATATTATGTACACATGTACCTATGATGCGTGTAACACGCAGTGTGGAAACACAAACTCGCGATAATTTACGCTCGGATAGAGATACGTTTAAACTGGCAGAGAGAGAGAGAGAGTAGAGTCAGTCACAAAAGGTCCAAAACTGACGGATTATCGCGGGTATAGGGTAAAACGAAGGGAATCACCATATCGCATCAGATTAACGAATCAAACGGGATTGAGTTGACGCTGAATTGTTCAACGCAAAACTCTCGATCACAGCGTAGAGAAAGAGGAAGAAAAGGGGGTTGAAAAAAAAGAATTAAAAACCAAAAAAAAAAATTTTTTTTAAAAAAGAATGAAAAAAAATTAAATAAAACAGAAAAGGGAATGAATAAAAGAGAACGACACTTGTCAAAATTATTATTCAAAGCCTCTCTGTACACACATTGTAGCATATAACTGCCTGTATACGTGTGTAATATACATATATATGTATATATATATGTAATATATACATAAGGACCTATATAGGAGCCTGTGAAATTTTGTCGCTCGTTATACGGGTGTCACCTAACTGCCAGCTCCGCTTGGATTCTCTTTATGCCCTTCGGGCACATTTAACATCAAAGCTGTCAGTGGATATATGACATCGTGCTCACGCACGGTTAGACTAAAGTTTATCAATTCTTTCCTACGTTTTTTCTTTTTCTTTATTTTTTTTTTTCTTCATTTTTCTTCCCATTTTTCTTCCCATTTTTCTTGCTCCCGTCTTTTGATCACGCGATCAGAAGAAAAAAAAAAAAAACGAAAAAACGAAAAAACTTATCGAACGCTAATTATAACGAAGGCTGTAGTGAGCTACTCTGCTGCACCAGCTCCTAATCGAAAGTGTCTTGTTTCGATTTGGTTTTTTTCGTTTTTTTTCTTTCTGTTCTGAGCGAGAAAAAAAAGAAAAGAGGAAAATAAAGCACTACGATATAATTACATTAGGCGATCATGAATGCCAATTATTTATTGCACGGTGAAAAGAAGAGAAGAAAATGAAATGAAAAGAAAAGAAAAACCGACCCCCGGCTTGACAGATTTCTACAATTAATTATAAAATTGTTAAATTGATTATAAAATGGAAAAACGAACACCGCGAAATTGTTGCTCTGACCGCAATGTTCAAGCTTCGCGAATCTACTATATAATATATAACGAGTAAGGCTACTCCAGATTTTTCGCTCCTGCGTTATAATAAAATATAACTAATTTGAATTAGTACCTACCAGCAGCTACTCCCGTAGTAGATTGACGCAATTGAACTAATGCTTAATTAGCATCGAGGTATACAGAACTCGAAGAGTCGGTGTAGGTATATATATGTATGAAGGAGAAAAAGAGAGGAAAAACTGCTACGCGTTGCGTTTCGTGATTTCAGAATTGCGGGCGTAAAATAACGAGCTTGCCGAATGCGGCGATGTAATGCCATGCCACACGGAATGGCGAGGCGCAGTGCGGTTTCGGGCTTATTAGAAATCGACAGAAAGTATAAATCGGCGGAGTTTAATGACCCGCGAAAATAGATGTTTAATGAATTTTCCAGAGATTGGCCGCGGTAATGGATATCTTGTAGCACGGTAACGCGCGGTAGAACCTACCCCGGATAACCCGCATTGATATTAGCTATATACCCACTAACTTTAACCCGACCTCGCGATAGAACGGACGGGACGTCCCGGTGATCCAAGTCGTTGGACGTAGCATTTGGGGTCGCCATAAGGGATCTAGGTAGAAACCCAGCCACCCTCACCCTATTCGCTTAGTTTCTATACATTCTACACAATTTCAATAAAATAATTCTTACGTACACTCAGCAGGTACTAACTAACGAATTTCGTCATTTTTTTCTCTCTCTTCGATCTCAAAGACTTAGAGCAGTAAAAAAAAAACAAAAAAATTAATAAAGCGTGCCAAAAAAAAGTGTAGGAAAATTTATACCGTATATTTAAATATATTTAATATCAAGGTTAGCACGTCGATCGAAAAGCTCTCTAACTGATAGGTACCTACCTGCCTATAAGGTATAGGTACGTAGGTATATACCTAGCTAGATGCCTAACTCCTTTTGTTCCCTGCTTTTGAAACCACTTTCAAACTCGTAAGCCTCCATTGAACGAATTTTAGGAAGAAATACGAGGACTCGAGCCAGAGCGGGAGGTAATTCAGCATTGCTAACACGATTTCGCGTTAAGCGGTCGCTACGCGGTTTATCTATAAGACTGAGTAAACTATCTGTACCTATATAATTATATACGTATAATGAAATGAGACCATATATATATGGCATCGATAATAATTATTGCCGATAAATAAACTGAAAATTGAATGAAAAATAATATTTTTTCTTATTCTTCCTTTTTCTTTTGGTTTTGGTCTTCGAACAACTCCGTGAGGTTTTTCCGATCGAACGAATTTCAACGCGTCTTTGAAATGTAATTTAATCTTCTTGTCGTAAGCCAAATATCTAACGTTCTAAGAGTGGAAAGTTTTCCTTACAGTTTGAAAGCCGCTTGAGTTATTCGGCATTCTTTACTCAAGGATCAGTAAAACGGCGGAAACAACGAAACCCTAGCCACCACGTATGTGGAAGGAATAGAGGTCCGCAATGTTGTTTCAGACATTCACGCGTTCTTAGACCTTAACACATCGTCTCCTCTCTCGAGGAACGTCAGAGTACGAATCCTTTTCCTAAAGTAAGAATGTATGAAGAAAGAAAAAGATAAAGGAAAAAGGGAAAACCAACAGATTGGTTCTTCTCGTTTTTTTATTCTCTCCATTTGTTTCCTTATTTCCTTACTTCATTCCTTTTCCTTTTCCTCTTCCTCTTCCTCTTCCTTTTTACTCTCCTTTTCACATCAATCACCGCGTATTTTTCTTGTCAAATCATAAAATCCTGGATTTCATTGTCCCAGACAAGAGTCGTCGTATCAAAAAGCAACGGTTTTATATCCCGAGTGCCTGCCAATGTCGAAGAGAACTAAGAATTGAGATGAGATGAGATGAGATGAGAAGAGAGGAGAAGAGAAGAGTGAGAAGAAGCGTGCAGTAAGCCTCTTCCCTTATTCAACCTTTATCACAATAATTCGTGGTCCCGCCTTCACCATCATTCAACATGACATTTCTGACGCTTTACTTAATGGAGAATAACTTCGTGCCGATCGAGTGTAATTTTTTTTCTTCTTTTCCTTTCTTCTTTTTTCTCCTCTCATTCATTCGACGCTTACCTATCCTACCTTTCCACCAAACCACCACGTGGAGTTGCAAGGGTGAGCTTCGAGATAGAACGCACCCATGGCAGGTATAGCAGTAGCTGCTAGTATCCGGTTGTAATTGGGCCGTTTATCATTGGGTGGTCCCTTATATACTCTCTCTGGATTATATACTTACACACATAGTCGTCGATGTAACATACGTGTCGAATACTTTTACCGAGTCAATCTCCACCTAATATCCCACTACTACGCTATATCGAACCTTCGTACAGAAACACATTTCATACACGAAATATATAACAATATAAAAGTCGAGTGTATGCGTATCTACATTCCATATACACCCTCACTCAGCAGTACATTATTTCTGTAATGTACACCTTGTTCCATGTTAATTTACACAATTACCGTCCCCCTCGAGAAATGGTAAGAGAGAGAGAGAAAGAGAGCGAAAGTGATGTTGAAATACGAGGGGCGAGAAGAATAAAAAAATAAAAATTTGTTGCTATACATCTACAAGGCGTAATGTTCGTTTCATGTTCAACACGCACCTATAGCTGTGCCCTTATATTGGTATTATCGATTATTTTGCTGCGCGGTTATGAATTATGATAAAGAGTTAAATCTCGGCTGTATGTAGGTAGGTATCTATCTACTATATAAAAGAGTCATACATGGACGGGCATGGGTACATACTATCTAGGTATCTAATACAGAGGTAGGAATCCGCAGAATGCTTTACCCAGCAAAGCCAAGCTGGTTCCTAAATGAAAATTTATAAACCTCCTGAGTGGTACGAAATGCTTTTCAAGATTTAGGAACAGCCTACAGCCCCTGGGCTCGCGTTCTCCCTCCCTACTTTATTTTCTTATTCCTCTTATTCCACTTATTCTTCTCTTTCTCCCCCTTCTTCTTCTAAACTCTAGAAACGGGATGCGATGCGATGCGATGCGATGGTTCAACGAGCGCTCTAATTGTGCCTAATTTACTCCTCTAACACCTTATAACGTTTCTCACAGTTTTCTATATACATACCTATACCATTCCAGCGACTATATTCTTCCTCTCAGTATCTCGTGTCCCTGGCCAATTCTGCACCATGAAGACCTTATCTCCGCGCTTTACTTTTCGCCAAAGTAATTCCCTCTTAATTTTCCCGCTCGCAGCTTCATTCCCCATTCATTTATCCGTATCAAAAAATCCGTACCGATTGGTATTGCAATAGATTTCAGTTGGGAATAAAAAGTGTGAAGATAAAATAGGAAGAAGGAAATATCATTTTTACAACCCGCAGTGCAGTAGGTATTTTCTTCTTTGTTGATACAATGATTAACGACTAATGATAAATAACATTTAAAATGAAGGATAAATAAAAATAATAAATAGCCATCATTTATTCAGAATGTTTTTACTCAGCTGCGATAGCACCGTAATACGTGGGAAGGTATAATCTGTCCGTCGTTTAAAGACGGTCATTTGTAGTATAAGGGAGGAAACAAGACAGGCATTGTTATACTAAAGAGTGAGATAACCTGACTGCCTTGGCGAGTATCTCAGCTGCGGTAAGTATCTCAGGTTTCAAGCGATTGCTCTGAGTGTAGTACGTCATCGTTGCTTACCGTTAGGGTAGATCAGCTGCAGGGGGATAAAGTGGGAAGATATATAGGTATACAAGGTATACAAGGTATAGAGTTCAGTTTAGTCGAGTTGAGTTGAATCGAGTTTAAAAAATCTCGAGTTTATATCCTCCCACTTAAATATCGTAATTAAAATCAATTCTCTCGTTAATTTAAAAGACGTTTTTTTATTCGCCCGAATTCACCTCTTCTTCTTCTTCTTCTTCTTCTTCTTCTTCGTTCCTCTCGAACGATACCGACTCTGAATTCTTTATCGCTCTCGGTTAGCGCTTGAAAAATTCAAAAGTTTGCCTTCAGGCTTTTTCAATATATAAGGAATTCGCCAATAAAACGAATCGTTATGTTTGAATTGGCAAGCCAAAATCCGCCGCCCGTTGTCCGGACAGGGTCGACTCTTTTCCAGAGGGTAAAACGAACGGGGAAAACTCGAGCCGAGGGGTAGACCAGGGCGTATAAGGGCGTAGGTCGAGCAGAGCTTCTGCGGATACCCCGAGCTTCGATGAAACCCGGTACCGCATACATACACCCCGGCTGTCGAGGTCGGCATAAAAGTTGTTTGACTTTTTCATTATTCGGTTGTTTTACTTCGCGTCATATTCCTCCTCTTCCTCTTCCTCTTCCTCTTCATCCACATTTTCATCCCTTATATTTATTGATTTATTTTTTAGTTCGTTTTTTTACAATTTTTTCAACTTTTTCTTCCTTTTTTGCTGTTATTCAACCGCTTTTTCACAATCTGACTCTCGCTAACGAGATAAGCGTAGAAATTCAGAGTAGTCGTCGCGAGGTGGTTTCTTCGTCGGATATACACACACGTATTATACATATATGTACATACATTTGGCATGCGAACAGGAAATCTGCCTCGTTAAATGTACCTGCTGATTTGATAAATGCGTGAAACAAAATTTACGTACAGGTATAGTATACCTATATGAATATAGCGATAATGATGTGACTGACAAAGTGAAAAGGGAATAAAATCGGAATAATGGAAGATCGGAATAATCTACAGGAAAAAAAAACCGTACTACAACAATTACCATCAACTCAGCGGTAATTCATTTATCGCAATAGTATCAAACATCAAATGTTTGTGGTGGAATTTCAGTTAGTCAGAATTCCAGTCAAATTGTTAGTTGCAACATATTTCTGTTAGAAATCGTCAAACCGCTGCGCAGTTTCATTTGGTCGAAATTAAATTGGAAATTCCACAAAGCGTACGTATAATAGTCGGCCATTTTGCTCAGAAACAGAGTAACAATAACCAGAGCAGCAGTGTTGTACACAATATTCTCATTACTCTCAATTTAGACTCGATTGAGACAGACCATTCTGAAATTTGAAATGATGAAAATTTCGCCGAAATGCTTGATGGTGGAAATAGATTTTAATACGCCCGGAATTTGTATTTCAGCTGGTTTCTTGTTTTTTTTTTTTTTTTTTTTACGGATAATTCAGTAAAACGCACTCGATTCGCTAAATCCTGAATCTGGTAGTTTTATCGAGGAGTATTTAACAATCGAAGAAATTTTGATGAAATTTTACGAACGGTGCGAAAGAGCCTAGATACAGATGACTTGGTCTGCAATTTTGTGAGATTAATTCTACTATGAGAAGGCACGAACTGATTAATTTGAACAAAGCCTACTACGTCCATCCGACGAAATTATATCTACAAATGAGCTGGAGAAGCTGAAATTCAAGAACATAAAATTTGTGACAGAAATAGGCGATTTTTGGAACTGCAATATTAGAAATATAATCAAAACGCTCCTTCCATCACAAACATTGAATTTTTCAATTTCAAACTTTTCTGGCTCATTCGCAGATATGCAGGAGCTTGAAGAGATTCGCGGAGCTCTTTTTAAATTCAGAAGCTTTATTCGGATAGTAAAAATTGTTTTACGATTTTGGTCAAATAATCTATTATACCTATATATGGGGATATTTTTGCTTCCCCATTCGCAAGCCGGGTGCGGTAACGATTTTACCTCAAATATAATACCGTATATCTGAAAAATTGTTCAAGGTACATTCGTGCAGAAAATTTCGTTGATATATAAATTTAGGGTAAATTCTCGTAAATTTTTGGTCGTGTTACAATTCCCTCTCTAAAAGTTTACTCACGGATCGTTTTCCACCTTTTGATTCTCGAGCTTCTGCACCAGAGTTCATTTACAAAGAGGTCGAATGACTTGAAGAAAGGTTAGCGTATACGAGAGGGGCACGAGGGGTTACGCGGCCAATTTGGCGATAGGATGATTTCCGTTTCGAGTGCCGGAAACAGTCGACGCGTTTCGCGTGCCTCGCTCGTTTAAATATACTTCATCCCCGCGATGGCAATGGCGATGGCGATGGCGATGGCGATGGCTGACGCTCGCCAAAAGCCCCATCACGTATTCAAATTCATTCGGGAATCAACGACGGGGTAGAAACGAGGGAAGTCAGGGGTAAAACTGGGCAAAACCAGGGTGAAACCAGGGTGAAACCATGGTGAAACCGGGGCGAGACGACCGCTAGAGACCTTTAGAGCAACGTTGGATGTTGGTGATGGTGCGGAGTTGGGACGAACGTAAAGTGGAACGATGGTAACTTGCCTGCCTGCCTTCGCCTTGCCATGCCATGCCACGCGATGCGATGTCTTGCCTTTCCTTTCCTTTCCTTTCCTTTCCTTTCCTTTCCTTTCCCTTCCTTTCCTTTCCTTTCCTTTCCTTTCCATTCCTTCCCATTCCTTTCCTTTCCTTGCCTCGCCTGGCTGTCCGTATTGATTGAAAGTCCCCGGAGCGTAACATCCCAGAAAATTAAGAAATATAAGCCAAAAAGGCTCTGAAGCGGATCTCGAGATTATTTCTCAAGCGGGCCGTCGCGAGTCTGGAGTGGCTATAGATCAACGTGAATGTACGTGTGTAGGTCTTGCCTTAATAACACGATTTTCATCCTGAATCCATATTTCCAAGATGTAAAAAACTTGCGTTTATTTTATTTTCATATCATGAATAATAGGCAAGAAATTTTGCAATTTCAAATTTCGTTCAGGACTAGAAAATCTATTACTCAACGCGGCGTGGTATGTATGTACATACACACCTATAATCATTCGGAATCTTTATACACCCGTTCGTTAATCACTACCAGCTGGTTTAGTGGAATATCGGTACTGCACCAGAAACGAGTAGTTGCAGTGCTAGCGATATACGAGCTCCGCAATTAAGTCCTGGACGGGGTATGAGAATAATGGGGTGGAGTGTGAAGGTTAAAAAATTGAGCTATTATGAGGATTAAAAAGGCGGGGGAGAAAAAAAACGCAAAGAAAAAAAGGTGTCGCCGTAAAAGTGCAAAGTAAATTCCAGAATTAATATCAGTTTTCGGTATATTTATTGCCATCATCATCGTTATTATAGAATATTTTTGTTTTATTTGAAACAAAAAATAAGAATAAGTAAATAAAAAAATAAATAAAAAGTACGCGCATAGCAGGTACGCGTGAAGGATGTTTTCACTAAAAGCAAAAGCAAGAGTAGAGGGGGAAAAACGAGTAAAACAAAGAAGCATTGATCCAGAAAGAACGTCTTTTGTTACCGGAGGATTCTAGTTTTACCAAAGGCATTCACCTCTTTTCTTCTCTCCTCTTCTCTTCCCTTCTCTTCTCTTCTCTTCTCATCTCTTCTCGCGCAACGTGCATTTTGTCTCGAACGTCAACTCTGACGAGAGCGAAGATACGGCACGTTTCTAGTTACAAGCGAATATCTCCTTTTCCTCTATGCACCTATACATACCTATAGCCCAGTCATTATAGACATAAGAAACGGACAGTTTGACAAACGGATGGTACAACGAGAAAAAAGAAAAATCTGATTTTGCAACCTGTCCTAAATTTAATGAAATTCTGCCATATTGGTGCAAAAAAAAGAAAACTTCCAAAAGTTAAAAAATGTTATAATGGTTGTAATTTTTTTCGGAATTATTCTGCATTGATTGTCTTCACTGAATGGACCATATCATGGTCTCATACATGTATATACGTATAATACAAGTATAGAAAAGATAGACAAAGAGATTTACTGCTTCTTGCATTATATAGTGAGGAGGATCTAGATATTACGCCAGCACACCTACACATAGGTAGTGTAGGCAGGTATGTGTACATTTATAACACTGTAAAGCCATGGTGACTGAAGTGAGGTAAAAGAAAGCTGCTTCCGGTCTGGTGGTGCAGGAAGGCTGAGAAGTTAACCTGGGGTAAAAATAAGAAACACAAAATTGTCCACTTTGCCAAGACGACGACGACGCCGGCTTTCATCTCAGCTTTAGCTCAAGACGGGTGTAAGAATTTAGCAAAATTCTAGCAGCTACTTAGTTCCTCGTCGCTCTCTTTACTTCTTCTGCCAAGGGGTTAAACCTCGGTCGAGTAAAATGGCCAGGAAGCCTCTCCAGGAGAAAAGAGGGTCATTCGAATCAGCGGACGAAATTTGTTTTCTCGCAAGGAGGTTTTCGGGGTGCCTAATGCCCGGAAGATAATTAATCTTGGAAATTCTGGAAGCGACAAATGCGGGAAATTTTAACCCTGAACCAAACGGCATAATTTCGATCATTACTTTGCCGAAAGTCATGCGAATATCCCCAACCTTTACAATAATAATCATCGGCTTATTATTTAACGCGATTTTAACACGCCGACTAATTGCTCGTCGTAAAAAGGCGAGAATGTGATATTACGACTAGGCGGACCACTTCTCTCGGGCTTTTTATGCCAGTGCGGTTGAAGGTCAATCAATTGCAAGCCCTCAGCAAACCCCATCTAAAAATCCTCGGGGTGGTTCGTTTATGGACCGCATCACCTCGTAAACAAGAGTTTTCCTCGTGAAGAGGAAGAGACCCCTTCCCCGTCCCCCCTTCCCTTCTCCGCATCTATTCCATTCCACCCTAGCCCGCGTCCTCGAAAGTCTTCGATTTCGATCTCCGCAGAAACTAGGGTGGTTCGAACGTCCCCCGAACGTGTGCGCGGGCCGATATGGGTATCGGGAAATCATGGGGCGGAAAGGGGATGTTGATCCCGCAGAACTGGAACTGGGAGGTAACCTGCAGGGTATGCGCGTGCCCCACGGGATATCTCCGAATCCTAGAAGAGCCGAAGAGCCGAAGAGCCGAAGAACTGCGAGGAGGCATAAACGGGCCAACTATACCGTTCGTGTTATGATATTCTCCTGGCGTTTGGACAGGAGGGTAACAAGGGTGGTTCGTGCAGAGAAAGGGACTTGACCCTACTTACAGAAGTCCTCCCCTGTACGCCACGGCAGGGGTTTGGCGAGTGTAGCGTATAGCTGCTCGAGCCGCGGTAGAGATACACAAGCCTCATGAATGCTAAATCGTTGAATCCTGTAGGATGCCGAAGCCAGCCAGCCAGCCAGCCAGCCAGCCAGCCAGCCAGCCAGCTAGCCAGGCATCTATACATGTGATACAGCAGCCAGAACAGGAGCAGTAGCAGTAACAGTATCAGCAGTAAGGTCTGTCTGGTATTAGCGAAAAATTTTGTATCCGGGGGTCGTCATCACGGGGCGTTGGTAAAGCTGCGGGTCGAATTCCAGAGTATTTTACAGGAGTTTGAAAAGAATTTTATACTCGGTAGTAGAAAATTTGTAAATTAAGTTATACCAGTCGTGTAGTCGTGTGGTATAGGACGCTGAAGAAATCTCGGTGCACGTTACGCCGTGTACCGGATACCGAGGGGTGAGCAATATAAATATTCATCGGCGTGTGACTAAATTTTTTTCACATAATTTCTATTTTTTTTTTTTTTTTCTCCTCTCTCTCGTTTTTTTTTTCTCTTGGTACACCGCGGAATTCTTACGCGAAAAAAAATTCACAATTTCGCATTCCGCGAAGTGCGCTGGTACCTACGTATATATATATAATATTATATACATTTACTCACGGTCACAAGACGAGACTAAAATTCGAGATTAAATCAAATCACTCATTTTTTTTTTTCTTTTTTTCTTTTTTTCATATAATATACAATTCAGAGATGCGTATTCAAGGATTATTGAATTACTCAAATACGAATACTAACGTAAAGGAATTTAGATGATAAAGAAGAAAGGGGATAACATTTTTTCTTTTTTTTTTTCTCTTCTTTTCTTTTCATTCACTTTTTATTTTACTTTTTTCGTTCACCCTCGCGGTAACTAACACGTTCTCTGACGTCTCCGAGTTGGATATGAATATTCATTACCGCGTCACGGAAATTCTAACGACAAGATACCCCCCTCTCTCTCTCTCGCTCTTTTTCTTTTTCTTTTTCTTTTTCTGTAAAAAAATAATATTTCATGACCCTTGCCATCTCGAGGAGAACTTCAACGGATACTTTCTCCTAAAATTCGGATTATCTGTTATTTTCCGCCCCGAAACCACCCTTCATTTATAATCGAAGGGTGTAAAGTTTATTCGTTTGAATAAAGAAAGAAAGAAAAAAAGAAATCAGTGAAAAAAATATTAAATCTCTCAAACTCAAACTTTATTATACTCATCGTTAATTGTCGATAAGATAAAATTTTTCTTCCAACCGAATGTATTATATATATTATATACGAATCGAAATGAAAATATGTTTAATAAATTGATAATCATTTCATACAATATCGACTGGAGTTTGATTTTTTTTTTTAATTTTTTTTTTAAATTCAAAAACCAATATAGCGGCTGAAAGGTCTCCTCCGAATATATATGTATGACAAAAAAGATGGTAAAGAAAAAAAAGAAAAAAAAGATATACCCACGCGTCTAGAAAGTCGCGCACGGCTCGACACCTAAGCCCATCCGATTATAGCGGATGCGGATGTGATACCGTTGGGAATAGAGTTTTCGAAATTGGAATAAGATCGGGGCATTTCAAACAGCGGAACCTTTGTCCGTCCGTCCTGTATAATAACGACATTGTGTGATTGATCTGCCTACAGGTTGTACCTATAGGTAATAAAATGAAAATTAAAAGTCGTGGAGTGTTAATTACGATGACTAATAAATCGATCGTCGAATCGAATATGAATGAAATGAAATCGTCCCGATTTTTCTTTGACATATTGCGGGGATTAGAAATGAAAAAAAAAAAAAAAATCGCTTGTAGTAAGTGAATGGAAAGAAAATGAAAAAAATGAAAGAAAATGAAAAAAATGAAAAAACTGAAAAAAACTCAACACGTGTAATAAATTGTTAGTAAAAGAGATCATTTTTCTGAGTGCACATCTACTTCGAGCTGTCAATATCAGAAAAGAATTCCGACTTTCATCGAGCCGGAAGTGAGGCTGTCGTCGTATAGCTGCGTATATAAGGTACCATATTCGAGTGAGTCTCTCTAAAAGTATACAGTCGAAAGATTGTCAAATAGAGTGGGCGCTCGCGAGCGATATGGAAAGACACAGTTGATAAAATAAATATAAAAATAAGAAATAAGGAACAAGAAATACAAAAAATCAATCTTATATATAATCTTTCGCCCCATTTCCGCCGATTGTTAAACTTCTTCCAACTGAATCTTGTAGAAATAACGTTTTCACGGTATAAAACTGTACGCTTCTGCTTTGGGAAGGATTACAGTATAAAACTTCTCGAGGAGTCTGTATAAGCGTTTCCATCCATCTACCACGACTTTGGATTTGGTCAGAGGAGGTTTCAAGGATGTGAGGGGGGACGACGACGAGGACGAGGACGAGGACGAGGACGAGGACGAGGACGACGGCGGAGGAAAGGAAAGGAAGCTTTAGGCTAAAGACACGACGCGAATTCGGGTCAGCCTTCTCCAAAGTGGCCACATCTGGATTCGTCGACCGCTGACAAGGACCCTGCGTGAATTTGTCCACTAGGGGTTTCACGGGGTTTCGGGGGTCCGGGGGGGCAAGCTGCGTTCTTCTACTCCAAAGCTCTAGTCGTCAGTCTTGCTCCATTTATGAATAAGGGAAGACGGCCAAGTCGTTAGACGAGTTCTTCCCGGGCCTAAAGTAATCCTTGTTATTTATTTCTCTTTCTCTACCCGTCTAAAGCTTCGCTTTTTTTCTCTCCTCTACTCCACTCTCCTCTTCTCTTCTTTTCTCTTATCTTCCTCTTATTTTCTCTTATTTTCTCCACTCGGCGCTCTCCCGCGCCGCGTGAAGTGGCTGCTACTGGTACAGAGTACACCTATACTCATATGTATGTAGGTATATCCATAACTAAAACGTTTCTTCCTTGTATAATATAAGAATGATGATGAACAGGAGCGAAGAATAAGCAAAAAATGAAATCCTGCTAGATTTAAATCTATGGGGATGATTATGCGTTCGTGTATATTTATGCATACTACCTATGTGGAAGTAATCAACGACCAGCTGGTTTCCATTTCTATAGTATATTCGTTTTTTTTTCCCCTTAAAACGATATATAGCTAGCTGCTGCTGCTATTCGTGGAGATCGAGTATAAAAAAAAAAATGCCTCGAGGTGGTCTTCAGCCAGGGTTTGGGTGACGTCACAGGCTGGTAGCTTTTTTTAATTACCCAGAATGCCCGCGGCTGCCTTTTTAACCAAACCCCTCTATTTTACCCCCCCCCCCCCCCCGCCCCTCCCCCGCCAACCTCCCTTCGTCATCCCTTGGACCAAGGTACGACGAACTAAGCAACGGGACGGCCTAATACCGTGTTAGTTTTAAAGCCATACGTCCAGAACGTCATTCGTTTTTAAAGCTGACGAATTTTGATTGAAAAAAGCAAAAAAAAGCAAAAAAAGACACAGAAACTTTCATGACGATTTATAATAGCCTTATAAGTTCCGAATTTATATGCATTGGATCGGATCGGATCGGATCGGATCGTATCGTATTTGATATTCAGACAAGAAAGAAACGTCAGATTTTTTAAAATAAAGAATCATTTTCGTGGAAAGCGTATCATAGATCAAGTCGAAACGCAAACCAAACATCATAAAATTAGCTTTTGTTTTTCACGTGACCAATGGGCACGTGATATGGGTGCCAAAAGCCGATTGTATGCGATGTTTGAGTCGCCTGCACACGTGGTTCTTTTCCACACATATACCTACATACATATAGAAATGTTTTTCAGATAAGAGAGTCGCTGCCTTTTCTTCTGCTCTTCTTTTTTCGGAATCGTATCACAATTTCCGAGCTTATTTAGTCGAGTTTATTTCCAGAGTACTCATGCATCTGAGACTACTAGCGTGCAATGAATTTCTGATGAGTCAATTAGCCGAGCTCGAGATTTTGAAATATGATATCCAGTGATTGGCGTAAGTGTAATTGAAACGTTATATTATACCAGCTGGGGAATGTCTATGCACTTTATCGATTATGTGACAAAGGAATAAGTCCAGTCTATGAATGATGGAACGAACGGTACGAAAAACGAAGAACATTGAAACCCTGTTATACGGTTGATGGAACACAACATTTCGAAGACCGATTCGGACGTCCGGTCAGACTTTAGAGGAATCAAAATGTAGAATATCAAACATTGATTCGAGGTAAAGAGTCGAAATTGTTTGAACTGCGATGATGAATCCCTGACGCAGAAAGCAATCGCATTCCGCCGATTATACTTCATTTCCCATTTTCTATACCGCACATACCTCAGTCTATAAAATGCATAGCAGAATTATCTGGTACGGCAGGTACAGGTCGCAGCGCGAAACCACAAGAAGCTTAGCCGAGCCTTGCTACACAAGGTACAATAAAAACCCATTAAGCTTAACCAGAGCTCGGAGTTGTTATCTTATTGTCTTTTAACAGAAAATACGAATTTTCTTCGTCAATTTTCGTGATAAAAAATATGATTTCGTTGATTAATTAACGTTTAAATAAACTTCGATTGAGTCTTGAGTATAGAAACGCTGTTTCCATATAATTGTTGTTTCTTTCTTCTCTCTTTCTCTCTCTTTCTTTCAATTGGCGAAGATCGCGGATACCCACTCCGCGGATTGAATTGTTCATCCAGTGATAATTAAAAGCCTTGGAAAATAATATATTCACCGTTGAATTGAATTTGATGAAGAATAACACAAAGAGTCTGAAGGTAGGTAGTATAACTACGGAGAAGAGAGAAATGGTGGAAATGGGCTGATTGATTCAACAACAAAACTTTCTGCTATTCTTTTCAACAGTTTTCTTTTTCTTTTTTTTTTTTCGTATTTGTTTTTATCAATCTTTTTTTCTTTCTATTATTATTTACCAAGAGAGAAAGAAGGAAACTCCGGAAAAACCACAAAGTTAATTTGGAATAATTTCGAGTCAATGCTCCGATAGAAATGATTGTGAAATTCGATAATTCGAACGGGTGAAGATCGAAAGGTATTAAGAGCGATATGGTGAACGGACTTCCAGTTCCGGCATTTGGTACATATGTACATATATGTATGTATATTATAGTATATATATATATACATATATGCAAACTAGAAACTCGTACCGCAAGGTATAAAATGACTGTGAAGTTTGAATAGAGAAAATAAATTGAACGTTTCGTAGAAAACTCGATTGAACCTCTACTACCCGTGTATAGTGGTTCGCTTTTATTTCATATTATATCTCGTTGAAAACGTGAAAATACACTTTTGGGGAAAAAATATACAACGACTAGATATAAAAAAAATATTTCGCCCGAAGCATTTATCCCGAGCAACAAAATAACATGTAATTTGTTCGTCGAAATAAAAGCCTGAGCTGAAACATCTTCTTCTTCTTCTTTTCAGTTTTATATCAAGAATAAAGTAAATAGTGAAGATTGAATAATTCTTGAAGAAAAACTTTTAAATATTATATTATGTATAGGTACTGAATATGAAGAGATAATTCAATCGTAAAATTGAGAAGAAAAAAAAAATCGTTATCGTCATCATGAAACATCTAGGAAGTGGTAGATCTGATAAAAATTGATAGAGGATCGTAAAAAAATTTTTATTGCCACGCGATATTAGGGGTGATCAATAACACCACTGATGACGTTGTACATGCGCATACTCGCATAAATAATACACGTCCTGTCTAATAACGACCCTCTGTCCATTAGGACCGTCGCTCGTATGACGCCTAATAAATCCTGACTATATATATGTAATAGGTATATGTATGTTGTATACAGGTAGGTATGTATATATATACACGCATGTACTTGGGCACATCAAAGTTGATCGATAAAAAGACGATCAATCCTTATTCAAAACATGTTTAACTTTTCTGACGTTGACAGAGCCCGTTTAAAGAGAGGAGAAAAGTGAAAATTTAAAGCGCAGGTGGGCGGCGGCAGCAGCAGCAGCTAGGGTGTGAGAAAAAAAACGTAACGAGTCAGAGAACAACGGGAATAATATAAGGTGAGAGGAGAAGACATCGGGTGAGAAAAACTAAGAGAGAGAGAGAGAGAGAGAGAAAAAAAGACGAAGAAATTAAAATGATGTGAAAAGATGAAAGAAACACCGCGCACATCCTATCTATTTTATTCTCAAGTCTTCGTCATGCCTGCGAGTGTGTATATACCTGCAATATGTTACGGTACCTACATGTAGAAAAGAATAAGAAAAACCGATGTAATATTTGCGGTAATGGGAAGGTATTGGCTGACTGGTGTAGTAAGAACGTACAAGCAATCGCGTGTAGCCGCGGGGGCTGGTTGATTATTATTCGAGGGTAAAGTGTGCGTGCCCGGGTGCCCGGGTGCCCGGGAGCGTAAAGTAAAGAGCGAAGAGAGTTACGTGAGAGTTTGAGAGTCTGCGCTACGGGTATAAGTATAACCAACCAACAAGCCCCAGCCCCGGGTATTTGGACCAGTGTTGTGTCATCTCCGAGAGATCGGTATCGTTTCAAATAAATAGCCAACACACGTAGGGCAGAGCTACATATAGACACACACGTATACATACACGATACATGCGATACATGCGATACATGCGATACATGCGATACATGCGTATATAGGCTCAGCGGGTGGTGGGTTAGAGAAACTCGAAATAAAGTCTGGAAATCGATATCTCTACCGTTTACAGGCGTACGTACCGAATCAAATTTGCAGAAGCGTAAAGATCGTTGTAGATAAATCTGGTAGTGGGTACGCGTTGAATTTTATTTTCGTTTTTTTTTTTTTTTTTTTTTTTTTTTTGTTTTTTTTTGTTTTTTCATCACATAAATCAATGAGTTGATTTATTTTCTACACATTTAAAAAATTTTTCATTTTTTTTTTATTTTTTCATTTCTCTTCTGTCCACTTTGAAATCACTTTCAGAGAGATAAAGGACTTTTTTTTTTTTTTTCAGTTTTTTTTTTCTGTTTTTTAATTTAACGAACTCTCAGCGAACACCGAAGTGCGGGGGGAAAAGGTTTGTCGAAAATAAAACAGAGGCTGAGAGATGAAAAGAGGGAGAACAAAAAAAAGAAAAATGAAAAAAAGAAATTAATAATCACGAGATAGGGAATTACGAAAGTATGGGTATACCTACTACTCGCCTTACGCACGTTATTACATTTTATGGTATACATATATACCTGCTGGTATAAGTGAAATAGAAAAATTATATATATACCTATGTATGTATTCGTCTGATTATACCGCGAGGCAACTTTCACGGACGATCAATTTCACTCAAAAACTAGTTGAAAGCTCGTTAATTTGGGACGAATAGGGGTATGGGTAGACGCCGAAGCGACAGTTGTTGTACTTTTGAAAAGGTCCTGGGTTTCTCTCGTATAGTGATCATAGTATAGGTATATACTATATGTATGTATGTATGCATGTATGTACATCTCCGTTTTACATCAGTCTCTCGTTCCCGTTATGCCGCGCAGTTGGACAAATAGGTACATGTTTATATACCATACAGCGAGGTGGGTATAGGAGAAGAGGAGGGTAGGTATAAAATCGCCTCGTGATCTTCAAACGGAAATGGGTTTGACGCTAGAAGGGCTGCAAAGGACTTTCGGTTTTAGAAGGTATTTTGCAAACTTGCAAATCCCCCAACATCCAGCAGGGATATTCCGCAAGGGACCGGACAACGCAGGGGGCTGCACGAGCTAGAGCTACGATGAAGATCCGAAGCGCTAACCAAGCAGCAAAATCCTATTACATATAATATCCTATATTAGTGCAGGGGTTGCAGCTTTTCGAGATATTTACCAAACGCTAACAAACAAGTTAAGGAAATATCGATCCGTTTATGCGGTATGACTATTATGATTTCCCAATGTTCAAATTATTCACTATTATATCCAGTCTTTGACCCACCGCGATATCATATAAGGCGTTATAAGTTATTGATAAAATTTCCTCAACCGATAATCTGTTGCTTAATCGGTTTTGGGGTAGCAACGTCGTCGGGGGTAGGAGATATAATATATGATATAAAGCAGCGTAATTTAAGATCGAGGTAATTTATTAATGTTGGTTATAACTTATAAGTATAATAGTATATATCGACGGCTGCGTGGAATAACCGGCTATCTCAGAGTCCGGTTGAAAAAGCGGCTATCTCAGAATCCGGTTGAAAAAGCGGCTATCTCAGAATCCATTCGAAAAAGCGACTGTTGCCTATATTATTCATATAGGCACAGGCCGCTTTTTCGAATGGATTCTGAGATAGCCGCTTTTTCAACCGGATTCTGAGATAGCCGCTTTTTCAACCGGACTCTGAGATAGCCGGTTATTCCACGCAGCCGTCGATATATATATATATATATATATATATATATGTGGCTGCGCTGGTCTTTCCTTGAAGGGTTAACGCGGGGATGATTTGTAGACTTTAAGGGATTTCCAGATCATAATATCCCCTGCATCGCGTTCGCTACCCTGGGATTCTCCTCTCCTTTTTTTTTTCTCTCTATCTGTACCCTTCTCTTTCTCTTTTTATTTTACTTTTTCTTTTTCTTTTTCTTTTACTTTTTTTCCTTTCTTTATTTGGGGAAAAAAAGGGAAGGAGGAAGGCGTCGGGGCGTTGACTGGGGGGCAATTACAGAGAACAAGACGAGACTTCGTGAACAATCGAACTAAGGGCTCGAAGTCGAACCCAACTTGTCCTAATAATAAATAGACGAAAGATCGGCCTACTTTTACTAAAGTTGGCAAAGTTACGAGCCAACTTCCGCCCCCGCGTTGCCTCACTGATTTCCCTAGCTTCCTCTTATACGTAGTTGCTGCAACTGTCGAAGTTTATTTCTCTCTTTCTTCATTTCTTCCTTCCCTTCTTTCTTTCTTTCTTTCTTTCTCCCGATAGTTTTCGAACCGAAGAATTTCATCAGTGTT
Organism: Tenthredo livida; assembly: GCA_963992785.1. Lineage (NCBI taxonomy): Eukaryota > Metazoa > Arthropoda > Insecta > Hymenoptera > Tenthredinidae > Tenthredo > Tenthredo livida. The sequence continues at coordinate 13,757,377 of OZ023073.1, forward strand.
TTTCCCCCAAACTCGACTCGGACAAGCGTCTCGTAATCGTTAGAAACCGAGGCTTGATTCCAAAACCGAACTAATATACCCGATTGAACAAGGAAACGAAAAAAGTCAAACTTCGAGTTGAAAGAAGAATATAAGGGATGAAAGAATCACCAACTATTTGCTTTTCAACATTTCATTTTCCATCCCCCGATCGCATTACGGGTACCCATAGTTAGGTACACGTATTCGCCAAACTCGAGACGATTTTTTGTTCATTCATTTTTGTTCCCTCCCTCCCTTTGATTAAACACAGAATAATTGGTTCAGCTAACCGAGAGTTTCAACAAAAAAGAAACGTAACAAAAAACAACAAAAAAAAATTATAAAAAAAAAAAACAATACAGTAATAATTTTACTCAGCGTATTTATCCCCGTGCTTTCAGTTCGTTGATTATATGTATATTGTATATAGTACATACATATACATACACATATACATATAATACGTATATACGTATACCATGGCGCCAAATTTACACAGAAGTACAGAAATACCGAGAATGCTGAGCAATTTAATGCCCAAGATGTCGGAGCCGTTCGATATACCTTTTCCCATCATTTACACACTGAGAGACTCTTCGTATCAATAAGTGGTAAAACTATATCAAAGTTTAGTATGGTAACGTTTCAAAGTAGGGAAGACAGTGGAGAACATGGTAGTTATTCGTAACGTTATACTGAAGTTTCATATTGCCATACCAGATTTTAACAAGAGAATACGTGATATTCGTATGGTCACTATGAAATATTAGAACAGTGTATACGATAAATTCTCCATACGAAAAATCGATATTCTCCATACTAAAATTTCCTACAAAGTTGTTTCACTTATAAGCACAGTGACTGTCAGAATTCGAGAAGCATATTCCAGAAATTCATATGGTCAATATCAAGCAGCCGTGGAACTGCAAGGGATATAGTAGAAATTGAAACGGAGGGTCTCAATTTTTCATATGGTGCGTACGAAAATATTTCCCAAAATCTCCCGAGCGACTACGACCTTCACCGAGAACGCACGAAGCCCCGCTCTGTTTCGGAAACAGCCGGAGGAAAAATCCCGCCAATTCGCTTGCCGTGTGCCGTGTAAATATGGAGATTTGTACATCTCCAATTGGCTATATTTTTAGGATTACATATCTAAGACTTCGCTTATTTCTTTTTTCAAATTACAAAAATTTTGAATTCTAAAAATGATGACAATTCCAATATAAGAAGTTCTATTTCTGACACTTTTTCGATTTTTGATGATTAGTTTATTTGTAACGTACGTTTGAAATTATGTCATAAATACAAAAATTCGAAGATTAGAAAAAACAAATCTTTTCAGATTCAAAGTTATTATAGTACCTTTATCTAGACTCTAATAGTGCTAACATTTTATATACTGTCGAATTATCTGAATTTATTTTTTATTTATTTACTTATTACATAATTGATTGAATTTTTTTTTTTAAGCTATAAAATTACCTTTCCAAAATAAAGTCCACTTTGCAAATGCAGTTTTCCAAAAGAATGATTTGTTAACGAGTTATTTAGAAAAGAAGCCTCAAAGTCCTTTCTCACAAGCGGTGGATTATTACCAGCTTGGTATATATACAAGTTTCTGAAATTTACACGCACGTAATAACGAACGTATACGAACGTATTACGTGTGTATATTGTAAATGTATAGGTATAGGTTTCTCCGTCTAAGTTATAAGTTCGTTGCGCGATACAGCTATGTAATGTGTGTATATTTGTGTACATGTATATATACCCGATATGTATGTCCTTTCAGTGCGTGTGACCTCTACTTCCTAATGTTTGTGGTGTTTGTGAGGGCCTCGGCTCACTCCGTTTTTTTTTCCAACGGCGAGTCATAATTTTTCATATGGTCCGTACGAAAAACTGATATTCTTCGTGACGACTAGAGACGATTATTTCAAACTTTCATATTCGCTATACTAACCGTGTTTGTCAAGCCGGTATCTAACTTTGATATGGGTGCGTTCCGAATTTTACTATGTTGTACATTAAACATTGAAACACGTTTTTCACTTATTGAAAGGAAAATATCAGTTTTACCCATTCACCGCGAAAAACGGTGAAAGGCGGTGAAGGGGAACGGTGGAAAACGGTGAAAGACGGTGAAGGGATATGGTGAAAGGCGGTGAAGGGAAACGGTGGAAAATGGTGAAAGGCGGTGAAGGGAAACGGTGGAAAATGGTGAAGGGAAACGGTGGAAAATGGTGAAACGTGGTGAAGGGTGGTGAAGGTGAACGGCGAAAAACGGTGAAAGGCGGTGAAGGGGAACGGTGGGAAACGGTGAAAGACGGTGAAGGGCGGTGAAGGAAAACGGTGGAAAACGGTGAAAGACGGTCAAGGGCGGTGAACGGAAACGGTGGAAGGCGGTGAAAGACGGTCAAGGGCGGTGAAGGGAAACGGTGGAAGACGGTGAAAGACGAAGAAGGGCGGTGAAGGGAAACGGTGGAAGACGGTGAAAGACGGTGAAGGGCGGTGAAGGGAAACGGTGGAAAATGGTGAAAGGCCGTGAAGGGAAACGGCGGAAGACGGTGAAAGACGGTAAAGAGCGGTGAAGGGAAACGGTGGAAAATGGTGAAAGGCGGTGGAGGGCGGTGAAGGGAAACGGTGGAAGACGGTGAAAGACGGTGAAGGGCGGTGAAGGGAAACGGTGTAAGACGGTCAAGGGCGGTGAAGGGAAACGGTGAAAAATGGTGAAAGGCGGTGAACGACTGCCAAATCGAGACTAGAGCCTTTTTTCAGGAACGAACGACTGCCAAATCGAGACGAGAGCCTTTTTTCAGGAACGAACGACTGCCAAATCGAGACTAGAAACTTTTTTCATGAACGATGAATGGTGAAAGGAGGTGAAGGGCGGTGAAGGGGAACGGTGGAAAACGGTGAAAGACGGTGAAAGGCGATAAAGGGAAACGGTGGAAAACGGTGAAAGACGGTCAAGGGCGGTGAACGGAAACGGTGGAAGACGGTGAAAGATGGTGAAGGGCGGTGAAGGGAAACGGTGGAAGACGGTGAAGGGCGGTGAAGGGAACCGGTGGAGAACGGTGAAAGACGGTGAAGGGCGGTAAAGGGAAACGGCGGAAAACGGTGAAGGGCGGTAAAGGGAAACGGTGAAAGACGGTGAAGGGCGGTAAAGGGAAACGGTGGAAAGCGGTGAAAGGCGGTAACGGGCAACGGTGGACAACGGTGGAAGACGGTAGAGGGCGGTGAAGGGAAACGGTGGAAAACGGTGAAAGGTGGTGAAGGGTGGTGAAGGTAAACCGCGAAAAACGGTGAAAGGCGGTGAAGGGGAACGGTGGAAAACGGTGAAAGACGGTGAAGGGATATGGTGAAAGGCGGTGAAGGGAAACGGTGGAAAATGGTGAAAGGCGGTGAAGGGAAACGGTGGAAAATGGTGAAGGGAAACGGTGGAAAATGGTGAAACGTGGTGAAGGGTGGTGAAGGTGAACGGCGAAAAACGGTGAAAGGCGGTGAAGGGGAACGGTGGAAAACGGTGAAAGACGGTGAAGGGCGGTGAAGGAAAACGGTGGAAAACGGTGAAAGACGGTCAAGGGCGGTGAACGGAAACGGTGGAAGGCGGTGAAAGACGGTCAAGGGCGGTGAAGGGAAACGGTGGAAGACGGTGAAAGACGAAGAAGGGCGGTGAAGGGAAACGGTGGAAGACGGTGAAAGACGGTGAAGGGCGGTGAAGGGAAACGGTGGAAAATGGTGAAAGGCCGTGAAGGGAAACGGCGGAAGACGGTGAAAGACGGTAAAGAGCGGTGAAGGGAAACGGTGGAAAATGGTGAAAGGCGGTGGAGGGCGGTGAAGGGAAACGGTGGAAGACGGTGAAAGACGGTGAAGGGCGGTGAAGGGAAACGGTGTAAGACGGTCAAGGGCGGTGAAGGGAAACGGTGAAAAATGGTGAAAGGCGGTGAACGACTGCCAAATCGAGACTAGAGCCTTTTTTCAGGAACGAACGACTGCCAAATCGAGACGAGAGCCTTTTTTCAGGAACGAACGACTGCCAAATCGAGACTAGAAACTTTTTTCATGAACGATGAATGGTGAAAGGAGGTGAAGGGCGGTGAAGGGGAACGGTGGAAAACGGTGAAAGACGGTGAAAGGCGATAAAGGGAAACGGTGGAAAACGGTGAAAGACGGTCAAGGGCGGTGAACGGAAACGGTGGAAGACGGTGAAAGATGGTGAAGGGCGGTGAAGGGAAACGGTGGAAGACGGTGAAGGGCGGTGAAGGGAACCGGTGGAGAACGGTGAAAGACGGTGAAGGGCGGTAAAGGGAAACGGCGGAAAACGGTGAAGGGCGGTAAAGGGAAACGGTGAAAGACGGTGAAGGGCGGTAAAGGGAAACGGTGGAAAGCGGTGAAAGGCGGTAACGGGCAACGGTGGACAACGGTGGAAGACGGTAGAGGGCGGTGAAGGGAAACGGTGGAAAACGGTGAAAGGTGGTGAAGGGTGGTGAAGGTAAACCGCGAAAAACGGTGAAAGGCGGTGAAGGGGAACGGTGGAAAACGGTGAAAGACGGTGAAGGGATATGGTGAAAGGCGGTGAAGGGAAACGGTGGAAAATGGTGAAAGGCGGTGAAGGGAAACGGTGGAAAATGGTGAAGGGAAACGGTGGAAAATGGTGAAACGTGGTGAAGGGTGGTGAAGGTGAACGGCGAAAAACGGTGAAAGGCGGTGAAGGGGAACGGTGGAAAACGGTGAAAGACGGTGAAGGGCGGTGAAGGAAAACGGTGGAAAACGGTGAAAGACGGTCAAGGGCGGTGAACGGAAACGGTGGAAGGCGGTGAAAGACGGTCAAGGGCGGTGAAGGGAAACGGTGGAAGACGGTGAAAGACGAAGAAGGGCGGTGAAGGGAAACGGTGGAAGACGGTGAAAGACGGTGAAGGGCGGTGAAGGGAAACGGTGGAAAATGGTGAAAGGCCGTGAAGGGAAACGGCGGAAGACGGTGAAAGACGGTAAAGAGCGGTGAAGGGAAACGGTGGAAAATGGTGAAAGGCGGTGGAGGGCGGTGAAGGGAAACGGTGGAAGACGGTGAAAGACGGTGAAGGGCGGTGAAGGGAAACGGTGTAAGACGGTCAAGGGCGGTGAAGGGAAACGTTGAAAAATGGTGAAAGGCGGTGAACGACTGCCAAATCGAGACTAGAGCCTTTTTTCAGGAACGAACGACTGCCAAATCGAGACGAGAGCCTTTTTTCAGGAACGAACGACTGCCAAATCGAGACTAGAAACTTTTTTCATGAACGATGAATGGTGAAAGGAGGTGAAGGGCGGTGAAGGGGAACGGTGGAAAACGGTGAAAGACGGTGAAAGGCGATAAAGGGAAACGGTGGAAAACGGTGAAAGACGGTCAAGGGCGGTGAACGGAAACGGTGGAAGACGGTGAAAGATGGTGAAGGGCGGTGAAGGGAAACGGTGGAAGACGGTGAAGGGCGGTGAAGGGAACCGGTGGAGAACGGTGAAAGACGGTGAAGGGCGGTAAAGGGAAACGGCGGAAAACGGTGAAGGGCGGTAAAGGGAAACGGTGAAAGACGGTGAAGGGCGGTAAAGGGAAACGGTGGAAAGCGGTGAAAGGCGGTAACGGGCAACGGTGGACAACGGTGGAAGACGGTAGAGGGCGGTGAAGGGAAACGGTGGAAAACGGTGAAAGGTGGTGAAGGGTGGTGAAGGTAAACCGCGAAAAACGGTGAAAGGCGGTGAAGGGGAACGGTGGAAAACGGTGAAAGACGGTGAAGGGATATGGTGAAAGGCGGTGAAGGGAAACGGTGGAAAATGGTGAAAGGCGGTGAAGGGAAACGGTGGAAAATGGTGAAGGGAAACGGTGGAAAATGGTGAAACGTGGTGAAGGGTGGTGAAGGTGAACGGCGAAAAACGGTGAAAGGCGGTGAAGGGGAACGGTGGAAAACGGTGAAAGACGGTGAAGGGCGGTGAAGGAAAACGGTGGAAAACGGTGAAAGACGGTCAAGGGCGGTGAACGGAAACGGTGGAAGGCGGTGAAAGACGGTCAAGGGCGGTGAAGGGAAACGGTGGAAGACGGTGAAAGACGAAGAAGGGCGGTGAAGGGAAACGGTGGAAGACGGTGAAAGACGGTGAAGGGCGGTGAAGGGAAACGGTGGAAAATGGTGAAAGGCCGTGAAGGGAAACGGCGGAAGACGGTGAAAGACGGTAAAGAGCGGTGAAGGGAAACGGTGGAAAATGGTGAAAGGCGGTGGAGGGCGGTGAAGGGAAACGGTGGAAGACGGTGAAAGACGGTGAAGGGCGGTGAAGGGAAACGGTGTAAGACGGTCAAGGGCGGTGAAGGGAAACGGTGAAAAATGGTGAAAGGCGGTGAACGACTGCCAAATCGAGACTAGAGCCTTTTTTCAGGAACGAACGACTGCCAAATCGAGACGAGAGCCTTTTTTCAGGAACGAACGACTGCCAAATCGAGACTAGAAACTTTTTTCATGAACGATGAATGGTGAAAGGAGGTGAAGGGCGGTGAAGGGGAACGGTGGAAAACGGTGAAAGACGGTGAAAGGCGATAAAGGGAAACGGTGGAAAACGGTGAAAGACGGTCAAGGGCGGTGAACGGAAACGGTGGAAGACGGTGAAAGATGGTGAAGGGCGGTGAAGGGAAACGGTGGAAGACGGTGAAGGGCGGTGAAGGGAACCGGTGGAGAACGGTGAAAGACGGTGAAGGGCGGTAAAGGGAAACGGCGGAAAACGGTGAAGGGCGGTAAAGGGAAACGGTGAAAGACGGTGAAGGGCGGTAAAGGGAAACGGTGGAAAGCGGTGAAAGGCGGTAACGGGCAACGGTGGACAACGGTGGAAGACGGTAGAGGGCGGTGAAGGGAAACGGTGGAAAACGGTGAAAGGTGGTGAAGGGTGGTGAAGGTAAACCGCGAAAAACGGTGAAAGGCGGTGAAGGGGAACGGTGGAAAACGGTGAAAGACGGTGAAGGGATATGGTGAAAGGCGGTGAAGGGAAACGGTGGAAAATGGTGAAAGGCGGTGAAGGGAAACGGTGGAAAATGGTGAAGGGAAACGGTGGAAAATGGTGAAACGTGGTGAAGGGTGGTGAAGGTGAACGGCGAAAAACGGTGAAAGGCGGTGAAGGGGAACGGTGGAAAACGGTGAAAGACGGTGAAGGGCGGTGAAGGAAAACGGTGGAAAACGGTGAAAGACGGTCAAGGGCGGTGAACGGAAACGGTGGAAGGCGGTGAAAGACGGTCAAGGGCGGTGAAGGGAAACGGTGGAAGACGGTGAAAGACGAAGAAGGGCGGTGAAGGGAAACGGTGGAAGACGGTGAAAGGCCGTGAAGGGAAACGGCGGAAGACGGTGAAAGACGGTAAAGAGCGGTGAAGGGAAACGGTGGAAAATGGTGAAAGGCGGTGGAGGGCGGTGAAGGGAAACGGTGGAAGACGGTGAAAGACGGTGAAGGGCGGTGAAGGGAAACGGTGTAAGACGGTCAAGGGCGCTGAAGGGAAACGGTGAAAAATGGTGAAAGGCGGTGAACGACTGCCAAATCGAGACTAGAGCCTTTTTTCAGGAACGAACGACTGCCAAATCGAGACGAGAGCCTTTTTTCAGGAACGAACGACTGCCAAATCGAGACTAGAAACTTTTTTCATGAACGATGAATGGTGAAAGGAGGTGAAGGGCGGTGAAGGGGAACGGTGGAAAACGGTGAAAGACGGTGAAAGGCGATAAAGGGAAACGGTGGAAAACGGTGAAAGACGGTCAAGGGCGGTGAACGGAAACGGTGGAAGACGGTGAAAGATGGTGAAGGGCGGTGAAGGGAAACGGTGGAAGACGGTGAAGGGCGGTGAAGGGAACCGGTGGAGAACGGTGAAAGACGGTGAAGGGCGGTAAAGGGAAACGGCGGAAAACGGTGAAGGGCGGTAAAGGGAAACGGTGAAAGACGGTGAAGGGCGGTAAAGGGAAACGGTGGAAAGCGGTGAAAGGCGGTAACGGGCAACGGTGGACAACGGTGGAAGACGGTAGAGGGCGGTGAAGGGAAACGGTGGAAAACGGTGAAAGGTGGTGAAGGGTGGTGAAGGTAAACCGCGAAAAACGGTGAAAGGCGGTGAAGGGGAACGGTGGAAAACGGTGAAAGACGGTGAAGGGATATGGTGAAAGGCGGTGAAGGGAAACGGTGGAAAATGGTGAAAGGCGGTGAAGGGAAACGGTGGAAAATGGTGAAGGGAAACGGTGAAACGTGGTGAAGGGTGGTGAAGGTGAACGGCGAAAAACGGTGAAGGGAAACGGTGGAAAATGGTGAAGGGAAACGGTGAAACGTGGTGAAGGGTGGTGAAGGTGAACGGCGAAAAACGGTGAAAGGCGGTGAAGGGGAACGGTGGAAAACGGTGAAAGACGGTGAAGGGCGGTGAAGGAAAACGGTGGAAAACGGTGAAAGACGGTCAAGGGCGGTGAACGGAAACGGTGGAAGGCGGTGAAAGACGGTCAAGGGCGGTGAAGGGAAACGGTGGAAGACGGTGAAAGACGAAGAAGGGCGGTGAAGGGAAACGGTGGAAGACGGTGAAAGACGGTGAAGGGCGGTGAAGGGAAACGGTGGAAAATGGTGAAAGGCCGTGAAGGGAAACGGCGGAAGACGGTGAAAGACGGTAAAGAGCGGTGAAGGGAAACGGTGGAAAATGGTGAAAGGCGGTGGAGGGCGGTGAAGGGAAACGGTGGAAGACGGTGAAAGACGGTGAAGGGCGGTGAAGGGAAACGGTGTAAGACGGTCAAGGGCGGTGAAGGGAAACGGTGAAAAATGGTGAAAGGCGGTGAACGACTGCCAAATCGAGACTAGAGCCTTTTTTCAGGAACGAACGACTGCCAAATCGAGACGAGAGCCTTTTTTCAGGAACGAACGACTGCCAAATCGAGACTAGAAACTTTTTTCATGAACGATGAATGGTGAAAGGAGGTGAAGGGCGGTGAAGGGGAACGGTGGAAAACGGTGAAAGACGGTGAAAGGCGATAAAGGGAAACGGTGGAAAACGGTGAAAGACGGTCAAGGGCGGTGAACGGAAACGGTGGAAGACGGTGAAAGATGGTGAAGGGCGGTGAAGGGAAACGGTGGAAGACGGTGAAGGGCGGTGAAGGGAACCGGTGGAGAACGGTGAAAGACGGTGAAGGGCGGTAAAGGGAAACGGCGGAAAACGGTGAAGGGCGGTAAAGGGAAACGGTGAAAGACGGTGAAGGGCGGTAAAGGGAAACGGTGGAAAGCGGTGAAAGGCGGTAACGGGCAACGGTGGACAACGGTGGAAGACGGTAGAGGGCGGTGAAGGGAAACGGTGGAAAACGGTGAAAGGTGGTGAAGGGTGGTGAAGGTAAACCGCGAAAAACGGTGAAAGGCGGTGAAGGGGAACGGTGGAAAACGGTGAAAGACGGTGAAGGGATATGGTGAAAGGCGGTGAAGGGAAACGGTGGAAAATGGTGAAAGGCGGTGAAGGGAAACGGTGGAAAATGGTGAAGGGAAACGGTGGAAAATGGTGAAACGTGGTGAAGGGTGGTGAAGGTGAACGGCGAAAAACGGTGAAAGGCGGTGAAGGGGAACGGTGGAAAACGGTGAAAGACGGTGAAGGGCGGTGAAGGAAAACGGTGGAAAACGGTGAAAGACGGTCAAGGGCGGTGAACGGAAACGGTGGAAGGCGGTGAAAGACGGTCAAGGGCGGTGAAGGGAAACGGTGGAAGACGGTGAAAGACGAAGAAGGGCGGTGAAGGGAAACGGTGGAAGACGGTGAAAGACGGTGAAGGGCGGTGAAGGGAAACGGTGGAAAATGGTGAAAGGCCGTGAAGGGAAACGGCGGAAGACGGTGAAAGACGGTAAAGAGCGGTGAAGGGAAACGGTGGAAAATGGTGAAAGGCGGTGGAGGGCGGTGAAGGGAAACGGTGGAAGACGGTGAAAGACGGTGAAGGGCGGTGAAGGGAAACGGTGTAAGACGGTCAAGGGCGGTGAAGGGAAACGGTGAAAAATGGTGAAAGGCGGTGAACGACTGCCAAATCGAGACTAGAGCCTTTTTTCAGGAACGAACGACTGCCAAATCGAGACGAGAGCCTTTTTTCAGGAACGAACGACTGCCAAATCGAGACTAGAAACTTTTTTCATGAACGATGAATGGTGAAAGGAGGTGAAGGGCGGTGAAGGGGAACGGTGGAAAACGGTGAAAGACGGTGAAAGGCGATAAAGGGAAACGGTGGAAAACGGTGAAAGACGGTCAAGGGCGGTGAACGGAAACGGTGGAAGACGGTGAAAGATGGTGAAGGGCGGTGAAGGGAAACGGTGGAAGACGGTGAAGGGCGGTGAAGGGAACCGGTGGAGAACGGTGAAAGACGGTGAAGGGCGGTAAAGGGAAACGGCGGAAAACGGTGAAGGGCGGTAAAGGGAAACGGTGAAAGACGGTGAAGGGCGGTAAAGGGAAACGGTGGAAAGCGGTGAAAGGCGGTAACGGGCAACGGTGGACAACGGTGGAAGACGGTAGAGGGCGGTGAAGGGAAACGGTGGAAAACGGTGAAAGGTGGTGAAGGGTGGTGAAGGTAAACCGCGAAAAACGGTGAAAGGCGGTGAAGGGGAACGGTGGAAAACGGTGAAAGACGGTGAAGGGATATGGTGAAAGGCGGTGAAGGGAAACGGTGGAAAATGGTGAAAGGCGGTGAAGGGAAACGGTGGAAAATGGTGAAGGGAAACGGTGGAAAATGGTGAAACGTGGTGAAGGGTGGTGAAGGTGAACGGCGAAAAACGGTGAAAGGCGGTGAAGGGGAACGGTGGAAAACGGTGAAAGACGGTGAAGGGCGGTGAAGGAAAACGGTGGAAAACGGTGAAAGACGGTCAAGGGCGGTGAACGGAAACGGTGGAAGGCGGTGAAAGACGGTCAAGGGCGGTGAAGGGAAACGGTGGAAGACGGTGAAAGACGAAGAAGGGCGGTGAAGGGAAACGGTGGAAGACGGTGAAAGACGGTGAAGGGCGGTGAAGGGAAACGGTGGAAAATGGTGAAAGGCCGTGAAGGGAAACGGCGGAAGACGGTGAAAGACGGTAAAGAGCGGTGAAGGGAAACGGTGGAAAATGGTGAAAGGCGGTGGAGGGCGGTGAAGGGAAACGGTGGAAGACGGTGAAAGACGGTGAAGGGCGGTGAAGGGAAACGGTGTAAGACGGTCAAGGGCGGTGAAGGGAAACGGTGAAAAATGGTGAAAGGCGGTGAACGACTGCCAAATCGAGACTAGAGCCTTTTTTCAGGAACGAACGACTGCCAAATCGAGACGAGAGCCTTTTTTCAGGAACGAACGACTGCCAAATCGAGACTAGAAACTTTTTTCATGAACGATGAATGGTGAAAGGAGGTGAAGGGCGGTGAAGGGGAACGGTGGAAAACGGTGAAAGACGGTGAAAGGCGATAAAGGGAAACGGTGGAAAACGGTGAAAGACGGTCAAGGGCGGTGAACGGAAACGGTGGAAGACGGTGAAAGATGGTGAAGGGCGGTGAAGGGAAACGGTGGAAGACGGTGAAGGGCGGTGAAGGGAACCGGTGGAGAACGGTGAAAGACGGTGAAGGGCGGTAAAGGGAAACGGCGGAAAACGGTGAAGGGCGGTAAAGGGAAACGGTGAAAGACGGTGAAGGGCGGTAAAGGGAAACGGTGGAAAGCGGTGAAAGGCGGTAACGGGCAACGGTGGACAACGGTGGAAGACGGTAGAGGGCGGTGAAGGGAAACGGTGGAAAACGGTGAAAGGTGGTGAAGGGTGGTGAAGGTAAACCGCGAAAAACGGTGAAAGGCGGTGAAGGGGAACGGTGGAAAACGGTGAAAGACGGTGAAGGGATATGGTGAAAGGCGGTGAAGGGAAACGGTGGAAAATGGTGAAAGGCGGTGAAGGGAAACGGTGGAAAATGGTGAAGGGAAACGGTGGAAAATGGTGAAACGTGGTGAAGGGTGGTGAAGGTGAACGGCGAAAAACGGTGAAAGGCGGTGAAGGGGAACGGTGGAAAACGGTGAAAGACGGTGAAGGGCGGTGAAGGAAAACGGTGGAAAACGGTGAAAGACGGTCAAGGGCGGTGAACGGAAACGGTGGAAGGCGGTGAAAGACGGTCAAGGGCGGTGAAGGGAAACGGTGGAAGACGGTGAAAGACGAAGAAGGGCGGTGAAGGGAAACGGTGGAAGACGGTGAAAGACGGTGAAGGGCGGTGAAGGGAAACGGTGGAAAATGGTGAAAGGCCGTGAAGGGAAACGGCGGAAGACGGTGAAAGACGGTAAAGAGCGGTGAAGGGAAACGGTGGAAAATGGTGAAAGGCGGTGGAGGGCGGTGAAGGGAAACGGTGGAAGACGGTGAAAGACGGTGAAGGGCGGTGAAGGGAAACGGTGTAAGACGGTCAAGGGCGGTGAAGGGAAACGGTGAAAAATGGTGAAAGGCGGTGAACGACTGCCAAATCGAGACTAGAGCCTTTTTTCAGGAACGAACGACTGCCAAATCGAGACGAGAGCCTTTTTTCAGGAACGAACGACTGCCAAATCGAGACTAGAAACTTTTTTCATGAACGATGAATGGTGAAAGGAGGTGAAGGGCGGTGAAGGGGAACGGTGGAAAACGGTGAAAGACGGTGAAAGGCGATAAAGGGAAACGGTGGAAAACGGTGAAAGACGGTCAAGGGCGGTGAACGGAAACGGTGGAAGACGGTGAAAGATGGTGAAGGGCGGTGAAGGGAAACGGTGGAAGACGGTGAAGGGCGGTGAAGGGAACCGGTGGAGAACGGTGAAAGACGGTGAAGGGCGGTAAAGGGAAACGGCGGAAAACGGTGAAGGGCGGTAAAGGGAAACGGTGAAAGACGGTGAAGGGCGGTAAAGGGAAACGGTGGAAAGCGGTGAAAGGCGGTAACGGGCAACGGTGGACAACGGTGGAAGACGGTAGAGGGCGGTGAAGGGAAACGGTGGAAAACGGTGAAAGGTGGTGAAGGGTGGTGAAGGTAAACCGCGAAAAACGGTGAAAGGCGGTGAAGGGGAACGGTGGAAAACGGTGAAAGACGGTGAAGGGATATGGTGAAAGGCGGTGAAGGGAAACGGTGGAAAATGGTGAAAGGCGGTGAAGGGAAACGGTGGAAAATGGTGAAGGGAAACGGTGGAAAATGGTGAAACGTGGTGAAGGGTGGTGAAGGTGAACGGCGAAAAACGGTGAAAGGCGGTGAAGGGGAACGGTGGAAAACGGTGAAAGACGGTGAAGGGCGGTGAAGGAAAACGGTGGAAAACGGTGAAAGACGGTCAAGGGCGGTGAACGGAAACGGTGGAAGGCGGTGAAAGACGGTCAAGGGCGGTGAAGGGAAACGGTGGAAGACGGTGAAAGACGAAGAAGGGCGGTGAAGGGAAACGGTGGAAGACGGTGAAAGACGGTGAAGGGCGGTGAAGGGAAACGGTGGAAAATGGTGAAAGGCCGTGAAGGGAAACGGCGGAAGACGGTGAAAGACGGTAAAGAGCGGTGAAGGGAAACGGTGGAAAATGGTGAAAGGCGGTGGAGGGCGGTGAAGGGAAACGGTGGAAGACGGTGAAAGACGGTGAAGGGCGGTGAAGGGAAACGGTGTAAGACGGTCAAGGGCGGTGAAGGGAAACGGTGAAAAATGGTGAAAGGCGGTGAACGACTGCCAAATCGAGACTAGAGCCTTTTTTCAGGAACGAACGACTGCCAAATCGAGACGAGAGCCTTTTTTCAGGAACGAACGACTGCCAAATCGAGACTAGAAACTTTTTTCATGAACGATGAATGGTGAAAGGAGGTGAAGGGCGGTGAAGGGGAACGGTGGAAAACGGTGAAAGACGGTGAAAGGCGATAAAGGGAAACGGTGGAAAACGGTGAAAGACGGTCAAGGGCGGTGAACGGAAACGGTGGAAGACGGTGAAAGATGGTGAAGGGCGGTGAAGGGAAACGGTGGAAGACGGTGAAGGGCGGTGAAGGGAACCGGTGGAGAACGGTGAAAGACGGTGAAGGGCGGTAAAGGGAAACGGCGGAAAACGGTGAAGGGCGGTAAAGGGAAACGGTGAAAGACGGTGAAGGGCGGTAAAGGGAAACGGTGGAAAGCGGTGAAAGGCGGTAACGGGCAACGGTGGACAACGGTGGAAGACGGTAGAGGGCGGTGAAGGGAAACGGTGGAAAACGGTGAAAGGTGGTGAAGGGTGGTGAAGGTAAACCGCGAAAAACGGTGAAAGGCGGTGAAGGGGAACGGTGGAAAACGGTGAAAGACGGTGAAGGGATATGGTGAAAGGCGGTGAAGGGAAACGGTGGAAAATGGTGAAAGGCGGTGAAGGGAAACGGTGGAAAATGGTGAAGGGAAACGGTGGAAAATGGTGAAACGTGGTGAAGGGTGGTGAAGGTGAACGGCGAAAAACGGTGAAAGGCGGTGAAGGGGAACGGTGGAAAACGGTGAAAGACGGTGAAGGGCGGTGAAGGAAAACGGTGGAAAACGGTGAAAGACGGTCAAGGGCGGTGAACGGAAACGGTGGAAGGCGGTGAAAGACGGTCAAGGGCGGTGAAGGGAAACGGTGGAAGACGGTGAAAGACGAAGAAGGGCGGTGAAGGGAAACGGTGGAAGACGGTGAAAGACGGTGAAGGGCGGTGAAGGGAAACGGTGGAAAATGGTGAAAGGCCGTGAAGGGAAACGGCGGAAGACGGTGAAAGACGGTAAAGAGCGGTGAAGGGAAACGGTGGAAAATGGTGAAAGGCGGTGGAGGGCGGTGAAGGGAAACGGTGGAAGACGGTGAAAGACGGTGAAGGGCGGTGAAGGGAAACGGTGTAAGACGGTCAAGGGCGGTGAAGGGAAACGGTGAAAAATGGTGAAAGGCGGTGAACGACTGCCAAATCGAGACTAGAGCCTTTTTTCAGGAACGAACGACTGCCAAATCGAGACGAGAGCCTTTTTTCAGGAACGAACGACTGCCAAATCGAGACTAGAAACTTTTTTCATGAACGATGAATGGTGAAAGGAGGTGAAGGGCGGTGAAGGGGAACGGTGGAAAACGGTGAAAGACGGTGAAAGGCGATAAAGGGAAACGGTGGAAAACGGTGAAAGACGGTCAAGGGCGGTGAACGGAAACGGTGGAAGACGGTGAAAGATGGTGAAGGGCGGTGAAGGGAAACGGTGGAAGACGGTGAAGGGCGGTGAAGGGAACCGGTGGAGAACGGTGAAAGACGGTGAAGGGCGGTAAAGGGAAACGGCGGAAAACGGTGAAGGGCGGTAAAGGGAAACGGTGAAAGACGGTGAAGGGCGGTAAAGGGAAACGGTGGAAAGCGGTGAAAGGCGGTAACGGGCAACGGTGGACAACGGTGGAAGACGGTAGAGGGCGGTGAAGGGAAACGGTGGAAAACGGTGAAAGGTGGTGAAGGGTGGTGAAGGTAAACCGCGAAAAACGGTGAAAGGCGGTGAAGGGGAACGGTGGAAAACGGTGAAAGACGGTGAAGGGATATGGTGAAAGGCGGTGAAGGGAAACGGTGGAAAATGGTGAAAGGCGGTGAAGGGAAACGGTGGAAAATGGTGAAGGGAAACGGTGGAAAATGGTGAAACGTGGTGAAGGGTGGTGAAGGTGAACGGCGAAAAACGGTGAAAGGCGGTGAAGGGGAACGGTGGAAAACGGTGAAAGACGGTGAAGGGCGGTGAAGGAAAACGGTGGAAAACGGTGAAAGACGGTCAAGGGCGGTGAACGGAAACGGTGGAAGGCGGTGAAAGACGGTCAAGGGCGGTGAAGGGAAACGGTGGAAGACGGTGAAAGACGAAGAAGGGCGGTGAAGGGAAACGGTGGAAGACGGTGAAAGACGGTGAAGGGCGGTGAAGGGAAACGGTGGAAAATGGTGAAAGGCCGTGAAGGGAAACGGCGGAAGACGGTGAAAGACGGTAAAGAGCGGTGAAGGGAAACGGTGGAAAATGGTGAAAGGCGGTGGAGGGCGGTGAAGGGAAACGGTGGAAGACGGTGAAAGACGGTGAAGGGCGGTGAAGGGAAACGGTGTAAGACGGTCAAGGGCGGTGAAGGGAAACGGTGAAAAATGGTGAAAGGCGGTGAACGACTGCCAAATCGAGACTAGAGCCTTTTTTCAGGAACGAACGACTGCCAAATCGAGACGAGAGCCTTTTTTCAGGAACGAACGACTGCCAAATCGAGACTAGAAACTTTTTTCATGAACGATGAATGGTGAAAGGAGGTGAAGGGCGGTGAAGGGGAACGGTGGAAAACGGTGAAAGACGGTGAAAGGCGATAAAGGGAAGCGGTGGAAAACGGTGAAAGACGGTCAAGGGCGGTGAACGGAAACGGTGGAAGACGGTGAAAGATGGTGAAGGGCGGTGAAGGGAAACGGTGGAAGACGGTGAAGGGCGGTGAAGGGAACCGGTGGAGAACGGTGAAAGACGGTGAAGGGCGGTAAAGGGAAACGGCGGAAAACGGTGAAGGGCGGTAAGGGGAAACGGTGAAAGACGGTGAAGGGCGGTAAAGGGAAACGGTGGAAAGCGGTGAAAGGCGGTAACGGGCAACGGTGGACAACGGTGGAAGACGGTAGAGGGCGGTGAAGGGAAACGGTGGAAAACGGTGAAAGGTGGTGAAGGGTGGTGAAGGTAAACCGCGAAAAACGGTGAAAGGCGGTGAAGGGGAACGGTGGAAAACGGTGAAAGACGGTGAAGGGATATGGTGAAAGGCGGTGAAGGGAAACGGTGGAAAATGGTGAAAGGCGGTGAAGGGAAACGGTGGAAAATGGTGAAGGGAAACGGTGGAAAATGGTGAAACGTGGTGAAGGGTGGTGAAGGTGAACGGCGAAAAACGGTGAAAGGCGGTGAAGGGGAACGGTGGAAAACGGTGAAAGACGGTGAAGGGCGGTGAAGGAAAACGGTGGAAAACGGTGAAAGACGGTCAAGGGCGGTGAACGGAAACGGTGGAAGGCGGTGAAAGACGGTCAAGGGCGGTGAAGGGAAACGGTGGAAGCCGGTGAAAGACGAAGAAGGGCGGTGAAGGGAAACGGTGGAAGACGGTGAAAGACGGTGAAGGGCGGTGAAGGGAAACGGTGGAAAATGGTGAAAGGCCGTGAAGGGAAACGGCGGAAGACGGTGAAAGACGGTAAAGAGCGGTGAAGGGAAACGGTGGAAAATGGTGAAAGGCGGTGGAGGGCGGTGAAGGGAAACGGTGGAAGACGGTGAAAGACGGTGAAGGGCGGTGAAGGGAAACGGTGTAAGACGGTCAAGGGCGGTGAAGGGAAACGGTGAAAAATGGTGAAAGGCGGTGAACGACTGCCAAATCGAGACTAGAGCCTTTTTTCAGGAACGAACGACTGCCAAATCGAGACGAGAGCCTTTTTTCAGGAACGAACGACTGCCAAATCGAGACTAGAAACTTTTTTCATGAACGATGAATGGTGAAAGGAGGTGAAGGGCGGTGAAGGGGAACGGTGGAAAACGGTGAAAGACGGTGAAAGGCGATAAAGGGAAACGGTGGAAAACGGTGAAAGACGGTCAAGGGCGGTGAACGGAAACGGTGGAAGACGGTGAAAGATGGTGAAGGGCGGTGAAGGGAAACGGTGGAAGACGGTGAAGGGCGGTGAAGGGAACCGGTGGAGAACGGTGAAAGACGGTGAAGGGCGGTAAAGGGAAACGGCGGAAAACGGTGAAGGGCGGTAAAGGGAAACGGTGAAAGACGGTGAAGGGCGGTAAAGGGAAACGGTGGAAAGCGGTGAAAGGCGGTAACGGGCAACGGTGGACAACGGTGGAAGACGGTAGAGGGCGGTGAAGGGAAACGGTGGAAAACGGTGAAAGGTGGTGAAGGGTGGTGAAGGTAAACCGCGAAAAACGGTGAAAGGCGGTGAAGGGGAACGGTGGAAAACGGTGAAAGACGGTGAAGGGATATGGTGAAAGGCGGTGAAGGGAAACGGTGGAAAATGGTGAAAGGCGGTGAAGGGAAACGGTGGAAAATGGTGATGGGAAACGGTGGAAAAT
Source organism: Tenthredo livida (assembly GCA_963992785.1). Classification (NCBI taxonomy): domain Eukaryota; kingdom Metazoa; phylum Arthropoda; class Insecta; order Hymenoptera; family Tenthredinidae; genus Tenthredo; species Tenthredo livida. The sequence continues at coordinate 13,775,360 of OZ023073.1, forward strand.
GGTGAAACGTGGTGAAGGGTGGTGAAGGTGAACGGCGAAAAACGGTGAAAGGCGGTGAAGGGGAACGGTGGAAAACGGTGAAAGACGGTGAAGGGCGGTGAAGGAAAACGGTGGAAAACGGTGAAAGACGGTCAAGGGCGGTGAACGGAAACGGTGGAAGGCGGTGAAAGACGGTCAAGGGCGGTGAAGGGAAACGGTGGAAGACGGTGAAAGACGAAGAAGGGCGGTGAAGGGAAACGGTGGAAGACGGTGAAAGACGGTGAAGGGCGGTGAAGGGAAACGGTGGAAAATGGTGAAAGGCCGTGAAGGGAAACGGCGGAAGACGGTGAAAGACGGTAAAGAGCGGTGAAGGGAAACGGTGGAAAATGGTGAAAGGCGGTGGAGGGCGGTGAAGGGAAACGGTGGAAGACGGTGAAAGACGGTGAAGGGCGGTGAAGGGAAACGGTGTAAGACGGTCAAGGGCGGTGAAGGGAAACGGTGAAAAATGGTGAAAGGCGGTGAACGACTGCCAAATCGAGACTAGAGCCTTTTTTCAGGAACGAACGACTGCCAAATCGAGACGAGAGCCTTTTTTCAGGAACGAACGACTGCCAAATCGAGACTAGAAACTTTTTTTATGAACGATGAATGGTGAAAGGAGGTGAAGGGCGGTGAAGGGGAACGGTGGAAAACGGTGAAAGACGGTGAAAGGCGATAAAGGGAAGCGGTGGAAAACGGTGAAAGACGGTCAAGGGCGGTGAACGGAAACGGTGGAAGACGGTGAAAGATGGTGAAGGGCGGTGAAGGGAAACGGTGGAAGACGGTGAAGGGCGGTGAAGGGAACCGGTGGAGAACGGTGAAAGACGGTGAAGGGCGGTAACGGGAAACGGCGGAAAACGGTGAAGGGCGGTAAGGGGAAACGGTGAAAGACGGTGAAGGGCGGTAAAGGGAAACGGTGGAAAGCGGTGAAAGGCGGTAACGGGCAACGGTGGACAACGGTGGAAGACGGTAGAGGGCGGTGAAGGGAAACGGTGGAAAACGGTGAAAGGTGGTGAAGGGTGGTGAAGGTAAACCGCGAAAAACGGTGAAAGGCGGTGAAGGGGAACGGTGGAAAACGGTGAAAGACGGTGAAGGGATATGGTGAAAGGCGGTGAAGGGAAACGGTGGAAAATGGTGAAAGGCGGTGAAGGGAAACGGTGGAAAATGGTGAAGGGAAACGGTGGAAAATGGTGAAACGTGGTGAAGGGTGGTGAAGGTGAACGGCGAAAAACGGTGAAAGGCGGTGAAGGGGAACGGTGGAAAACGGTGAAAGACGGTGAAGGGCGGTGAAGGAAAACGGTGGAAAACGGTGAAAGACGGTCAAGGGCGGTGAACGGAAACGGTGGAAGGCGGTGAAAGACGGTCAAGGGCGGTGAAGGGAAACGGTGGAAGCCGGTGAAAGACGAAGAAGGGCGGTGAAGGGAAACGGTGGAAGACGGTGAAAGACGGTGAAGGGCGGTGAAGGGAAACGGTGGAAAATGGTGAAAGGCCGTGAAGGGAAACGGCGGAAGACGGTGAAAGACGGTAAAGAGCGGTGAAGGGAAACGGTGGAAAATGGTGAAAGGCGGTGGAGGGCGGTGAAGGGAAACGGTGGAAGACGGTGAAAGACGGTGAAGGGCGGTGAAGGGAAACGGTGTAAGACGGTCAAGGGCGGTGAAGGGAAACGGTGAAAAATGGTGAAAGGCGGTGAACGACTGCCAAATCGAGACTAGAGCCTTTTTTCAGGAACGAACGACTGCCAAATCGAGACGAGAGCCTTTTTTCAGGAACGAACGACTGCCAAATCGAGACTAGAAACTTTTTTCATGAACGATGAATGGTGAAAGGAGGTGAAGGGCGGTGAAGGGGAACGGTGGAAAACGGTGAAAGACGGTGAAAGGCGATAAAGGGAAACGGTGGAAAACGGTGAAAGACGGTCAAGGGCGGTGAACGGAAACGGTGGAAGACGGTGAAAGATGGTGAAGGGCGGTGAAGGGAAACGGTGGAAGACGGTGAAGGGCGGTGAAGGGAACCGGTGGAGAACGGTGAAAGACGGTGAAGGGCGGTAAAGGGAAACGGCGGAAAACGGTGAAGGGCGGTAAAGGGAAACGGTGAAAGACGGTGAAGGGCGGTAAAGGGAAACGGTGGAAAGCGGTGAAAGGCGGTAACGGGCAACGGTGGACAACGGTGGAAGACGGTAGAGGGCGGTGAAGGGAAACGGTGGAAAACGGTGAAAGGTGGTGAAGGGTGGTGAAGGTAAACCGCGAAAAACGGTGAAAGGCGGTGAAGGGGAACGGTGGAAAACGGTGAAAGACGGTGAAGGGATATGGTGAAAGGCGGTGAAGGGAAACGGTGGAAAATGGTGAAAGGCGGTGAAGGGAAACGGTGGAAAATGGTGAAGGGAAACGGTGGAAAATGGTGAAACGTGGTGAAGGGTGGTGAAGGTGAACGGCGAAAAACGGTGAAAGGCGGTGAAGGGGAACGGTGGAAAACGGTGAAAGACGGTGAAGGGCGGTGAAGGAAAACGGTGGAAAACGGTGAAAGACGGTCAAGGGCGGTGAACGGAAACGGTGGAAGGCGGTGAAAGACGGTCAAGGGCGGTGAAGGGAAACGGTGGAAGCCGGTGAAAGACGAAGAAGGGCGGTGAAGGGAAACGGTGGAAGACGGTGAAAGACGGTGAAGGGCGGTGAAGGGAAACGGTGGAAAATGGTGAAAGGCCGTGAAGGGAAACGGCGGAAGACGGTGAAAGACGGTAAAGAGCGGTGAAGGGAAACGGTGGAAAATGGTGAAAGGCGGTGGAGGGCGGTGAAGGGAAACGGTGGAAGACGGTGAAAGACGGTGAAGGGCGGTGAAGGGAAACGGTGTAAGACGGTCAAGGGCGGTGAAGGGAAACGGTGAAAAATGGTGAAAGGCGGTGAACGACTGCCAAATCGAGACTAGAGCCTTTTTTCAGGAACGAACGACTGCCAAATCGAGACGAGAGCCTTTTTTCAGGAACGAACGACTGCCAAATCGAGACTAGAAACTTTTTTCATGAACGATGAATGGTGAAAGGAGGTGAAGGGCGGTGAAGGGGAACGGTGGAAAACGGTGAAAGACGGTGAAAGGCGATAAAGGGAAACGGTGGAAAACGGTGAAAGACGGTCAAGGGCGGTGAACGGAAACGGTGGAAGACGGTGAAAGATGGTGAAGGGCGGTGAAGGGAAACGGTGGAAGACGGTGAAGGGCGGTGAAGGGAACCGGTGGAGAACGGTGAAAGACGGTGAAGGGCGGTAAAGGGAAACGGCGGAAAACGGTGAAGGGCGGTAAAGGGAAACGGTGAAAGACGGTGAAGGGCGGTAAAGGGAAACGGTGGAAAGCGGTGAAAGGCGGTAACGGGCAACGGTGGACAACGGTGGAAGACGGTAGAGGGCGGTGAAGGGAAACGGTGGAAAACGGTGAAAGGTGGTGAAGGGTGGTGAAGGTAAACCGCGAAAAACGGTGAAAGGCGGTGAAGGGGAACGGTGGAAAACGGTGAAAGACGGTGAAGGGATATGGTGAAAGGCGGTGAAGGGAAACGGTGGAAAATGGTGAAAGGCGGTGAAGGGAAACGGTGGAAAATGGTGAAGGGAAACGGTGGAAAATGGTGAAACGTGGTGAAGGGTGGTGAAGGTGAACGGCGAAAAACGGTGAAAGGCGGTGAAGGGGAACGGTGGAAAACGGTGAAAGACGGTGAAGGGCGGTGAAGGAAAACGGTGGAAAACGGTGAAAGACGGTCAAGGGCGGTGAACGGAAACGGTGGAAGGCGGTGAAAGACGGTCAAGGGCGGTGAAGGGAAACGGTGGAAGACGGTGAAAGACGAAGAAGGGCGGTGAAGGGAAACGGTGGAAGACGGTGAAAGACGGTGAAGGGCGGTGAAGGGAAACGGTGGAAAATGGTGAAAGGCCGTGAAGGGAAACGGCGGAAGACGGTGAAAGACGGTAAAGAGCGGTGAAGGGAAACGGTGGAAAATGGTGAAAGGCGGTGGAGGGCGGTGAAGGGAAACGGTGGAAGACGGTGAAAGACGGTGAAGGGCGGTGAAGGGAAACGGTGTAAGACGGTCAAGGGCGGTGAAGGGAAACGGTGAAAAATGGTGAAAGGCGGTGAACGACTGCCAAATCGAGACTAGAGCCTTTTTTCAGGAACGAACGACTGCCAAATCGAGACGAGAGCCTTTTTTCAGGAACGAACGACTGCCAAATCGAGACTAGAAACTTTTTTCATGAACGATGAATGGTGAAAGGAGGTGAAGGGCGGTGAAGGGGAACGGTGGAAAACGGTGAAAGACGGTGAAAGGCGATAAAGGGAAACGGTGGAAAACGGTGAAAGACGGTCAAGGGCGGTGAACGGAAACGGTGGAAGACGGTGAAAGATGGTGAAGGGCGGTGAAGGGAAACGGTGGAAGACGGTGAAGGGCGGTGAAGGGAACCGGTGGAGAACGGTGAAAGACGGTGAAGGGCGGTAAAGGGAAACGGCGGAAAACGGTGAAGGGCGGTAAAGGGAAACGGTGAAAGACGGTGAAGGGCGGTAAAGGGAAACGGTGGAAAGCGGTGAAAGGCGGTAACGGGCAACGGTGGACAACGGTGGAAGACGGTAGAGGGCGGTGAAGGGAAACGGTGGAAAACGGTGAAAGGTGGTGAAGGGTGGTGAAGGTAAACCGCGAAAAACGGTGAAAGGCGGTGAAGGGGAACGGTGGAAAACGGTGAAAGACGGTGAAGGGATATGGTGAAAGGCGGTGAAGGGAAACGGTGGAAAATGGTGAAAGGCGGTGAAGGGAAACGGTGGAAAATGGTGAAGGGAAACGGTGGAAAATGGTGAAACGTGGTGAAGGGTGGTGAAGGTGAACGGCGAAAAACGGTGAAAGGCGGTGAAGGGGAACGGTGGAAAACGGTGAAAGACGGTGAAGGGCGGTGAAGGAAAACGGTGGAAAACGGTGAAAGACGGTCAAGGGCGGTGAACGGAAACGGTGGAAGGCGGTGAAAGACGGTCAAGGGCGGTGAAGGGAAACGGTGGAAGACGGTGAAAGACGAAGAAGGGCGGTGAAGGGAAACGGTGGAAGACGGTGAAAGACGGTGAAGGGCGGTGAAGGGAAACGGTGGAAAATGGTGAAAGGCCGTGAAGGGAAACGGCGGAAGACGGTGAAAGACGGTAAAGAGCGGTGAAGGGAAACGGTGGAAAATGGTGAAAGGCGGTGGAGGGCGGTGAAGGGAAACGGTGGAAGACGGTGAAAGACGGTGAAGGGCGGTGAAGGGAAACGGTGTAAGACGGTCAAGGGCGGTGAAGGGAAACGGTGAAAAATGGTGAAAGGCGGTGAACGACTGCCAAATCGAGACTAGAGCCTTTTTTCAGGAACGAACGACTGCCAAATCGAGACGAGAGCCTTTTTTCAGGAACGAACGACTGCCAAATCGAGACTAGAAACTTTTTTCATGAACGATGAATGGTGAAAGGAGGTGAAGGGCGGTGAAGGGGAACGGTGGAAAACGGTGAAAGACGGTGAAAGGCGATAAAGGGAAACGGTGGAAAACGGTGAAAGACGGTCAAGGGCGGTGAACGGAAACGGTGGAAGACGGTGAAAGATGGTGAAGGGCGGTGAAGGGAAACGGTGGAAGACGGTGAAGGGCGGTGAAGGGAACCGGTGGAGAACGGTGAAAGACGGTGAAGGGCGGTAAAGGGAAACGGCGGAAAACGGTGAAGGGCGGTAAAGGGAAACGGTGAAAGACGGTGAAGGGCGGTAAAGGGAAACGGTGGAAAGCGGTGAAAGGCGGTAACGGGCAACGGTGGACAACGGTGGAAGACGGTAGAGGGCGGTGAAGGGAAACGGTGGAAAACGGTGAAAGGTGGTGAAGGGTGGTGAAGGTAAACCGCGAAAAACGGTGAAAGGCGGTGAAGGGGAACGGTGGAAAACGGTGAAAGACGGTGAAGGGATATGGTGAAAGGCGGTGAAGGGAAACGGTGGAAAATGGTGAAAGGCGGTGAAGGGAAACGGTGGAAAATGGTGAAGGGAAACGGTGGAAAATGGTGAAACGTGGTGAAGGGTGGTGAAGGTGAACGGCGAAAAACGGTGAAAGGCGGTGAAGGGGAACGGTGGAAAACGGTGAAAGACGGTGAAGGGCGGTGAAGGAAAACGGTGGAAAACGGTGAAAGACGGTCAAGGGCGGTGAACGGAAACGGTGGAAGGCGGTGAAAGACGGTCAAGGGCGGTGAAGGGAAACGGTGGAAGACGGTGAAAGACGAAGAAGGGCGGTGAAGGGAAACGGTGGAAGACGGTGAAAGACGGTGAAGGGCGGTGAAGGGAAACGGTGGAAAATGGTGAAAGGCCGTGAAGGGAAACGGCGGAAGACGGTGAAAGACGGTAAAGAGCGGTGAAGGGAAACGGTGGAAAATGGTGAAAGGCGGTGGAGGGCGGTGAAGGGAAACGGTGGAAGACGGTGAAAGACGGTGAAGGGCGGTGAAGGGAAACGGTGTAAGACGGTCAAGGGCGGTGAAGGGAAACGGTGAAAAATGGTGAAAGGCGGTGAACGACTGCCAAATCGAGACTAGAGCCTTTTTTCAGGAACGAACGACTGCCAAATCGAGACGAGAGCCTTTTTTCAGGAACGAACGACTGCCAAATCGAGACTAGAAACTTTTTTCATGAACGATGAATGGTGAAAGGAGGTGAAGGGCGGTGAAGGGGAACGGTGGAAAACGGTGAAAGACGGTGAAAGGCGATAAAGGGAAACGGTGGAAAACGGTGAAAGACGGTCAAGGGCGGTGAACGGAAACGGTGGAAGACGGTGAAAGATGGTGAAGGGCGGTGAAGGGAAACGGTGGAAGACGGTGAAGGGCGGTGAAGGGAACCGGTGGAGAACGGTGAAAGACGGTGAAGGGCGGTAAAGGGAAACGGCGGAAAACGGTGAAGGGCGGTAAAGGGAAACGGTGAAAGACGGTGAAGGGCGGTAAAGGGAAACGGTGGAAAGCGGTGAAAGGCGGTAACGGGCAACGGTGGACAACGGTGGAAGACGGTAGAGGGCGGTGAAGGGAAACGGTGGAAAACGGTGAAAGGTGGTGAATGGTGGTGAAGGTAAACCGCGAAAAACGGTGAAAGGCGGTGAAGGGGAACGGTGGAAAACGGTGAAAGACGGTGAAGGGATATGGTGAAAGGCGGTGAAGGGAAACGGTGGAAAATGGTGAAAGGCGGTGAAGGGAAACGGTGGAAAATGGTGAAGGGAAACGGTGGAAAATGGTGAAACGTGGTGAAGGGTGGTGAAGGTGAACGGCGAAAAACGGTGAAAGGCGGTGAAGGGGAACGGTGGAAAACGGTGAAAGACGGTGAAGGGCGGTGAAGGAAAACGGTGGAAAACGGTGAAAGACGGTCAAGGGCGGTGAACGGAAACGGTGGAAGGCGGTGAAAGACGGTCAAGGGCGGTGAAGGGAAACGGTGGAAGACGGTGAAAGACGAAGAAGGGCGGTGAAGGGAAACGGTGGAAGACGGTGAAAGACGGTGAAGGGCGGTGAAGGGAAACGGTGGAAAATGGTGAAAGGCCGTGAAGGGAAACGGCGGAAGACGGTGAAAGACGGTAAAGAGCGGTGAAGGGAAACGGTGGAAAATGGTGAAAGGCGGTGGAGGGCGGTGAAGGGAAACGGTGGAAGACGGTGAAAGACGGTGAAGGGCGGTGAAGAGAAACGGTGTAAGACGGTCAAGGGCGGTGAAGGGAAACGGTGAAAAATGGTGAAAGGCGGTGAACGACTGCCAAATCGAGACTAGAGCCTTTTTTCAGGAACGAACGACTGCCAAATCGAGACGAGAGCCTTTTTTCAGGAACGAACGACTGCCAAATCGAGACTAGAAACTTTTTTCATGAACGATGAATGGTGAAAGGAGGTGAAGGGCGGTGAAGGGGAACGGTGGAAAACGGTGAAAGACGGTGAAAGGCGATAAAGGGAAACGGTGGAAAACGGTGAAAGACGGTCAAGGGCGGTGAACGGAAACGGTGGAAGACGGTGAAAGATGGTGAAGGGCGGTGAAGGGAAACGGTGGAAGACGGTGAAGGGCGGTGAAGGGAACCGGTGGAGAACGGTGAAAGACGGTGAAGGGCGGTAAAGGGAAACGGCGGAAAACGGTGAAGGGCGGTAAAGGGAAACGGTGAAAGACGGTGAAGGGCGGTAAAGGGAAACGGTGGAAAGCGGTGAAAGGCGGTAACGGGCAACGGTGGACAACGGTGGAAGACGGTAGAGGGCGGTGAAGGGAAACGGTGGAAAACGGTGAAAGGTGGTGAAGGGTGGTGAAGGTAAACCGCGAAAAACGGTGAAAGGCGGTGAAGGGGAACGGTGGAAAACGGTGAAAGACGGTGAAGGGATATGGTGAAAGGCGGTGAAGGGAAACGGTGGAAAATGGTGAAAGGCGGTGAAGGGAAACGGTGGAAAATGGTGAAGGGAAACGGTGGAAAATGGTGAAACGTGGTGAAGGGTGGTGAAGGTGAACGGCGAAAAACGGTGAAAGGCGGTGAAGGGGAACGGTGGAAAACGGTGAAAGACGGTGAAGGGCGGTGAAGGAAAACGGTGGAAAACGGTGAAAGACGGTCAAGGGCGGTGAACGGAAACGGTGGAAGGCGGTGAAAGACGGTCAAGGGCGGTGAAGGGAAACGGTGGAAGACGGTGAAAGACGAAGAAGGGCGGTGAAGGGAAACGGTGGAAGACGGTGAAAGACGGTGAAGGGCGGTGAAGGGAAACGGTGGAAAATGGTGAAAGGCCGTGAAGGGAAACGGCGGAAGACGGTGAAAGACGGTAAAGAGCGGTGAAGGGAAACGGTGGAAAATGGTGAAAGGCGGTGGAGGGCGGTGAAGGGAAACGGTGGAAGACGGTGAAAGACGGTAAAGGGCGGTGGAGGGAAACGGTGGAAAATGGTGAAAGGCCGTGAAGGGAAACGGCGGAAGACGGTGAAAGACGGTAAAGAGCGGTGAAGGGAAACGGTGGAAAATGGTGAAAGGCGGTGGAGGGCGGTGAAGGGAAACGGTGGAAGACGGTGAAAGACGGTGAAGGGCGGTGAAGGGAAACGGTGTAAGACGGTCAAGGGCGGTGAAGGGAAACGGTGAAAAATGGTGAAAGGCGGTGAACGACTGCCAAATCGAGACTAGAGCCTTTTTTCAGGAACGAACGACTGCCAAATCGAGACGAGAGCCTTTTTTCAGGAACGAACGACTGCCAAATCGAGACTAGAAACTTTTTTCATGAACGATGAATGGTGAAAGGAGGTGAAGGGCGGTGAAGGGGAACGGTGGAAAACGGTGAAAGACGGTGAAAGGCGATAAAGGGAAACGGTGGAAAACGGTGAAAGACGGTCAAGGGCGGTGAACGGAAACGGTGGAAGACGGTGAAAGATGGTGAAGGGCGGTGAAGGGAAACGGTGGAAGACGGTGAAGGGCGGTGAAGGGAACCGGTGGAGAACGGTGAAAGACGGTGAAGGGCGGTAAAGGGAAACGGCGGAAAACGGTGAAGGGCGGTAAAGGGAAACGGTGAAAGACGGTGAAGGGCGGTAAAGGGAAACGGTGGAAAGCGGTGAAAGGCGGTAACGGGCAACGGTGGACAACGGTGGAAGACGGTAGAGGGCGGTGAAGGGAAACGGTGGAAAACGGTGAAAGGTGGTGAAGGGTGGTGAAGGTAAACCGCGAAAAACGGTGAAAGGCGGTGAAGGGGAACGGTGGAAAACGGTGAAAGACGGTGAAGGGATATGGTGAAAGGCGGTGAAGGGAAACGGTGGAAAATGGTGAAAGGCGGTGAAGGGAAACGGTGGAAAATGGTGAAGGGAAACGGTGGAAAATGGTGAAACGTGGTGAAGGGTGGTGAAGGTGAACGGCGAAAAACGGTGAAAGGCGGTGAAGGGGAACGGTGGAAAACGGTGAAAGACGGTGAAGGGCGGTGAAGGAAAACGGTGGAAAACGGTGAAAGACGGTCAAGGGCGGTGAACGGAAACGGTGGAAGGCGGTGAAAGACGGTCAAGGGCGGTGAAGGGAAACGGTGGAAGACGGTGAAGGGCGGTGAAGGGAACCGGTGGAGAACGGTGAAAGACGGTGAAGGGCGGTAAAGGGAAACGGCGGAAAACGGTGAAGGGCGGTAAGGGGAAACGGTGAAAGACGGTGAAGGGCGGTAAAGGGAAACGGTGGAAAGCGGTGAAAGGCGGTAACGGGCAACGGTGGACAACGGTGGAAGACGGTAGAGGGCGGTGAAGGGAAACGGTGGAAAACGGTGAAAGGTGGTGAAGGGTGGTGAAGGTAAACCGCGAAAAACGGTGAAAGGCGGTGAAGGGGAACGGTGGAAAACGGTGAAAGACGGTGAAGGGATATGGTGAAAGGCGGTGAAGGGAAACGGTGGAAAATGGTGAAAGGCGGTGAAGGGAAACGGTGGAAAATGGTGAAGGGAAACGGTGGAAAATGGTGAAACGTGGTGAAGGGTGGTGAAGGTGAACGGCGAAAAACGGTGAAAGGCGGTGAAGGGGAACGGTGGAAAACGGTGAAAGACGAAGAAGGGCGGTGAAGGGAAACGGTGGAAGACGGTGAAAGACGGTGAAGGGCGGTGAACGGAAACGGTGGAAGGCGGTGAAAGACGGTCAAGGGCGGTGAAGGGAAACGGTGGAAGCCGGTGAAAGACGAAGAAGGGCGGTGAAGGGAAACGGTGGAAGACGGTGAAAGACGGTGAAGGGCGGTGAAGGGAAACGGTGGAAAATGGTGAAAGGCCGTGAAGGGAAACGGCGGAAGACGGTGAAAGACGGTAAAGAGCGGTGAAGGGAAACGGTGGAAAATGGTGAAAGGCGGTGGAGGGCGGTGAAGGGAAACGGTGGAAGACGGTGAAAGACGGTGAAGGGCGGTGAAGGGAAACGGTGTAAGACGGTCAAGGGCGGTGAAGGGAAACGGTGAAAAATGGTGAAAGGCGGTGAACGACTGCCAAATCGAGACTAGAGCCTTTTTTCAGGAACGAACGACTGCCAAATCGAGACGAGAGCCTTTTTTCAGGAACGAACGACTGCCAAATCGAGACTAGAAACTTTTTTCATGAACGATGAATGGTGAAAGGAGGTGAAGGGCGGTGAAGGGGAACGGTGGAAAACGGTGAAAGACGGTGAAAGGCGATAAAGGGAAACGGTGGAAAACGGTGAAAGACGGTCAAGGGCGGTGAACGGAAACGGTGGAAGACGGTGAAAGATGGTGAAGGGCGGTGAAGGGAAACGGTGGAAGACGGTGAAGGGCGGTGAAGGGAACCGGTGGAGAACGGTGAAAGACGGTGAAGGGCGGTAAAGGGAAACGGCGGAAAACGGTGAAGGGCGGTAAAGGGAAACGGTGAAAGACGGTGAAGGGCGGTAAAGGGAAACGGTGGAAAGCGGTGAAAGGCGGTAACGGGCAACGGTGGACAACGGTGGAAGACGGTAGAGGGCGGTGAAGGGAAACGGTGGAAAACGGTGAAAGGTGGTGAAGGGTGGTGAAGGTAAACCGCGAAAAACGGTGAAAGGCGGTGAAGGGGAACGGTGGAAAACGGTGAAAGACGGTGAAGGGATATGGTGAAAGGCGGTGAAGGGAAACGGTGGAAAATGGTGAAAGGCGGTGAAGGGAAACGGTGGAAAATGGTGAAGGGAAACGGTGGAAAATGGTGAAACGTGGTGAAGGGTGGTGAAGGTGAACGGCGAAAAACGGTGAAAGGCGGTGAAGGGGAACGGTGGAAAACGGTGAAAGACGGTGAAGGGCGGTGAAGGAAAACGGTGGAAAACGGTGAAAGACGGTCAAGGGCGGTGAACGGAAACGGTGGAAGGCGGTGAAAGACGGTCAAGGGCGGTGAAGGGAAACGGTGGAAGCCGGTGAAAGACGAAGAAGGGCGGTGAAGGGAAACGGTGGAAGACGGTGAAAGACGGTGAAGGGCGGTGAAGGGAAACGGTGGAAAATGGTGAAAGGCCGTGAAGGGAAACGGCGGAAGACGGTGAAAGACGGTAAAGAGCGGTGAAGGGAAACGGTGGAAAATGGTGAAAGGCGGTGGAGGGCGGTGAAGGGAAACGGTGGAAGACGGTGAAAGACGGTGAAGGGCGGTGAAGGGAAACGGTGTAAGACGGTCAAGGGCGGTGAAGGGAAACGGTGAAAAATGGTGAAAGGCGGTGAACGACTGCCAAATCGAGACTAGAGCCTTTTTTCAGGAACGAACGACTGCCAAATCGAGACGAGAGCCTTTTTTCAGGAACGAACGACTGCCAAATCGAGACTAGAAACTTTTTTCATGAACGATGAATGGTGAAAGGAGGTGAAGGGCGGTGAAGGGGAACGGTGGAAAACGGTGAAAGACGGTGAAAGGCGATAAAGGGAAACGGTGGAAAACGGTGAAAGACGGTCAAGGGCGGTGAACGGAAACGGTGGAAGACGGTGAAAGATGGTGAAGGGCGGTGAAGGGAAACGGTGGAAGACGGTGAAGGGCGGTGAAGGGAACCGGTGGAGAACGGTGAAAGACGGTGAAGGGCGGTAAAGGGAAACGGCGGAAAACGGTGAAGGGCGGTAAAGGGAAACGGTGAAAGACGGTGAAGGGCGGTAAAGGGAAACGGTGGAAAGCGGTGAAAGGCGGTAACGGGCAACGGTGGACAACGGTGGAAGACGGTAGAGGGCGGTGAAGGGAAACGGTGGAAAACGGTGAAAGGTGGTGAAGGGTGGTGAAGGTAAACCGCGAAAAACGGTGAAAGGCGGTGAAGGGGAACGGTGGAAAACGGTGAAAGACGGTGAAGGGATATGGTGAAAGGCGGTGAAGGGAAACGGTGGAAAATGGTGAAAGGCGGTGAAGGGAAACGGTGGAAAATGGTGAAGGGAAACGGTGGAAAATGGTGAAACGTGGTGAAGGGTGGTGAAGGTGAACGGCGAAAAACGGTGAAAGGCGGTGAAGGGGAACGGTGGAAAACGGTGAAAGACGGTGAAGGGCGGTGAAGGAAAACGGTGGAAAACGGTGAAAGACGGTCAAGGGCGGTGAACGGAAACGGTGGAAGGCGGTGAAAGACGGTCAAGGGCGGTGAAGGGAAACGGTGGAAGACGGTGAAAGACGAAGAAGGGCGGTGAAGGGAAACGGTGGAAGACGGTGAAAGACGGTGAAGGGCGGTGAAGGGAAACGGTGGAAAATGGTGAAAGGCCGTGAAGGGAAACGGCGGAAGACGGTGAAAGACGGTAAAGAGCGGTGAAGGGAAACGGTGGAAAATGGTGAAAGGCGGTGGAGGGCGGTGAAGGGAAACGGTGGAAGACGGTGAAAGACGGTGAAGGGCGGTGAAGGGAAACGGTGTAAGACGGTCAAGGGCGGTGAAGGGAAACGGTGAAAAATGGTGAAAGGCGGTGAACGACTGCCAAATCGAGACTAGAGCCTTTTTTCAGGAACGAACGACTGCCAAATCGAGACGAGAGCCTTTTTTCAGGAACGAACGACTGCCAAATCGAGACTAGAAACTTTTTTCATGAACGATGAATGGTGAAAGGAGGTGAAGGGCGGTGAAGGGGAACGGTGGAAAACGGTGAAAGACGGTGAAAGGCGATAAAGGGAAACGGTGGAAAACGGTGAAAGACGGTCAAGGGCGGTGAACGGAAACGGTGGAAGACGGTGAAAGATGGTGAAGGGCGGTGAAGGGAAACGGTGGAAGACGGTGAAGGGCGGTGAAGGGAACCGGTGGAGAACGGTGAAAGACGGTGAAGGGCGGTAAAGGGAAACGGCGGAAAACGGTGAAGGGCGGTAAAGGGAAACGGTGAAAGACGGTGAAGGGCGGTAAAGGGAAACGGTGGAAAGCGGTGAAAGGCGGTAACGGGCAACGGTGGACAACGGTGGAAGACGGTAGAGGGCGGTGAAGGGAAACGGTGGAAAACGGTGAAAGGTGGTGAAGGGTGGTGAAGGTAAACCGCGAAAAACGGTGAAAGGCGGTGAAGGGGAACGGTGGAAAACGGTGAAAGACGGTGAAGGGATATGGTGAAAGGCGGTGAAGGGAAACGGTGGAAAATGGTGAAAGGCGGTGAAGGGAAACGGTGGAAAATGGTGAAGGGAAACGGTGGAAAATGGTGAAACGTGGTGAAGGGTGGTGAAGGTGAACGGCGAAAAACGGTGAAAGGCGGTGAAGGGGAACGGTGGAAAACGGTGAAAGACGGTGAAGGGCGGTGAAGGAAAACGGTGGAAAACGGTGAAAGACGGTCAAGGGCGGTGAACGGAAACGGTGGAAGGCGGTGAAAGACGGTCAAGGGCGGTGAAGGGAAACGGTGGAAGACGGTGAAAGACGAAGAAGGGCGGTGAAGGGAAACGGTGGAAGACGGTGAAAGACGGTGAAGGGCGGTGAAGGGAAACGGTGGAAAATGGTGAAAGGCCGTGAAGGGAAACGGCGGAAGACGGTGAAAGACGGTAAAGAGCGGTGAAGGGAAACGGTGGAAAATGGTGAAAGGCGGTGGAGGGCGGTGAAGGGAAACGGTGGAAGACGGTGAAAGACGGTGAAGGGCGGTGAAGGGAAACGGTGTAAGACGGTCAAGGGCGGTGAAGGGAAACGGTGAAAAATGGTGAAAGGCGGTGAACGACTGCCAAATCGAGACTAGAGCCTTTTTTCAGGAACGAACGACTGCCAAATCGAGACGAGAGCCTTTTTTCAGGAACGAACGACTGCCAAATCGAGACTAGAAACTTTTTTCATGAACGATGAATGGTGAAAGGAGGTGAAGGGCGGTGAAGGGGAACGGTGGAAAACGGTGAAAGACGGTGAAAGGCGATAAAGGGAAACGGTGGAAAACGGTGAAAGACGGTCAAGGGCGGTGAACGGAAACGGTGGAAGACGGTGAAAGATGGTGAAGGGCGGTGAAGGGAAACGGTGGAAGACGGTGAAGGGCGGTGAAGGGAACCGGTGGAGAACGGTGAAAGACGGTGAAGGGCGGTAAAGGGAAACGGCGGAAAACGGTGAAGGGCGGTAAAGGGAAACGGTGAAAGACGGTGAAGGGCGGTAAAGGGAAACGGTGGAAAGCGGTGAAAGGCGGTAACGGGCAACGGTGGACAACGGTGGAAGACGGTAGAGGGCGGTGAAGGGAAACGGTGGAAAACGGTGAAAGGTGGTGTAGGGTGGTGAAGGTAAACCGCGAAAAACGGTGAAAGGCGGTGAAGGGGAACGGTGGAAAACGGTGAAAGACGGTGAAGGGATATGGTGAAAGGCGGTGAAGGGAAACGGTGGAAAATGGTGAAAGGCGGTGAAGGGAAACGGTGGAAAATGGTGAAGGGAAACGGTGGAAAATGGTGAAACGTGGTGAAGGGTGGTGAAGGTGAACGGCGAAAAACGGTGAAAGGCGGTGAAGGGGAACGGTGGAAAACGGTGAAAGACGGTGAAGGGCGGTGAAGGAAAACGGTGGAAAACGGTGAAAGACGGTCAAGGGCGGTGAACGGAAACGGTGGAAGGCGGTGAAAGACGGTCAAGGGCGGTGAAGGGAAACGGTGGAAGACGGTGAAAGACGAAGAAGGGCGGTGAAGGGAAACGGTGGAAGACGGTGAAAGACGGTGAAGGGCGGTGAAGGGAAACGGTGGAAAATGGTGAAAGGCCGTGAAGGGAAACGGCGGAAGACGGTGAAAGACGGTAAAGAGCGGTGAAGGGAAACGGTGGAAAATGGTGAAAGGCGGTGGAGGGCGGTGAAGGGAAACGGTGGAAGACGGTGAAAGACGGTGAAGGGCGGTGAAGGGAAACGGTGTAAGACGGTCAAGGGCGGTGAAGGGAAACGGTGAAAAATGGTGAAAGGCGGTGAACGACTGCCAAATCGAGACTAGAGCCTTTTTTCAGGAACGAACGACTGCCAAATCGAGACGAGAGCCTTTTTTCAGGAACGAACGACTGCCAAATCGAGACTAGAAACTTTTTTCATGAACGATGAATGGTGAAAGGAGGTGAAGGGCGGTGAAGGGGAACGGTGGAAAACGGTGAAAGACGGTGAAAGGCGATAAAGGGAAACGGTGGAAAACGGTGAAAGACGGTCAAGGGCGGTGAACGGAAACGGTGGAAGACGGTGAAAGATGGTGAAGGGCGGTGAAGGGAAACGGTGGAAGACGGTGAAGGGCGGTGAAGGGAACCGGTGGAGAACGGTGAAAGACGGTGAAGGGCGGTAAAGGGAAACGGCGGAAAACGGTGAAGGGCGGTAAAGGGAAACGGTGAAAGACGGTGAAGGGCGGTAAAGGGAAACGGTGGAAAGCGGTGAAAGGCGGTAACGGGCAACGGTGGACAACGGTGGAAGACGGTAGAGGGCGGTGAAGGGAAACGGTGGAAAACGGTGAAAGGTGGTGAAGGGTGGTGAAGGTAAACCGCGAAAAACGGTGAAAGGCGGTGAAGGGGAACGGTGGAAAACGGTGAAAGACGGTGAAGGGATATGGTGAAAGGCGGTGAAGGGAAACGGTGGAAAATGGTGAAAGGCGGTGAAGGGAAACGGTGGAAAATGGTGAAGGGAAACGGTGGAAAATGGTGAATGGTATGCACCATATGAATTTTTGAAACGTACGCCCGGTCTTCCCTACTTTGAAACGTTACCATACTAAACTTTGATATAGTTTTACTATTTATTGATACGAAGAGTCTCTCAGTGTAGCGGGTGCGTTCTTCAGTCCAAAAGGCATGCGATTGTATTCGTAATGACCGTGTGAAGTGGAAAATGCCGTCTCGCACTTCTTCCATTGGAATTTGGTGAAATCCTGATGCTAGATCTAATGTAGAGAAATATTTTGCCTTACCCTAACTGGTCCAATATTTTTGTGATATTAGGCAGTGGAAAGGGATCTACAGTAACCTACAGTAACCTCGTTCACCTTACGGAAGTCAACTACGACTCTCATCTTCGTTTTTCTTGATGCGTCTGCCTTCTTCGGTACCACTAGCAGTGGTGCGTTCCATTGACTTTTGCTCGGTCTGACTATCACGTCGGCAAGCATTTTTATCTACCTGCTCGTTCATATCCTGCTTGTGTTTCTCTGGAAGTCTATAAGGTCTTACATTTTTATTTCCTTCGGCGGTAGAAGACAGTGAAATGCGGTGGCGTAAAACGGTGGAAGATGGTGGAAAACGGTGAAGAACGGTGAAAGGCGGTGAAGGGAAATGCCGAAGCTGTCCCTACGCCATAGTTAGTAAGTTGAGTTTACGAGACCTGGAAATTGGCGAAGAATATTATCAATATTATCAATCACCTTTCACTGTTTTCCTTCACCACCTTGCACCATATTTCACCGTTTTCCTTCACCGTTTCTCACCGTTGTCCTTCACCGCCCTTCACCGCCTTTTACCGTTTTCCACCGTTTCCCTTCACCGCCCTTCACCGTCTTCCAACGTCTTCCACCGTTTCCCTTCACCGCCCTTCACCGCCCTTCACCGTCTTTCACCGTTTTCCATCGTCTTTCACCGTTCTCAACCGTATCCCACCGTTTTTCTTCATCGCCTTTTACCGTCTCCCACCTTTTTCTTTACCAACTTCCACCGTTTGTCTTCACCGTCTTCCATCGTTTTTCTTCACCGTCTTCCACCATTTTTCTTCACCTTCTTTCACTGTTTTCCACTGTTTTTCTTCACCGCCTTTCACGGTCTTCCACTGTCTTTCACCGTCTTGCACCGTTTTCCTCCACCACTGTCCACCGTCTTCCACCGTTTTCCACCGTTTTTCTTCACCGTCCTCCACCGTCTTCCACCGTTGTCCTTCACCGTCTTTCGCCGCTTTCCTCCACCGCCTTCCACCGTCTTCCACCACTTTCCACCGTCTCGCAACGTTTTTCTTTACTCTCTAAATTTGGAAATAGTGGGATAAGTGAATAATCACTGGTTTGCAGTTAATAGTCTGCCACTAATTCAATCAGTGGCAGACTATTCACTGCGAACCAGTGAATATTCACTAATTGTTAGTAATTTTCACTAATTCAAATTTAGAGAGTACCGCCTTTCACCGTCTCTCACCGTTTTCTCCCACCGCCTTTCACCGTTTTCCTCCACCGTTTTTCACCGTTTTTCACCGTCTTCCACCGTCTTTTACCGTCTTCCACTGTCTTCCACCACTTTCCTTCACCGCCTTCTACCGTCTTCCACCACTTTCCACCGTCTTCCACCGTTTTTCACCGTCTGCCACCGTCTTCAACCGTCTTCCACCGTTTACTACCGTTTTTCTTCACCGTCCTTCACCGTCTTTCACCGTCTTTCACCGTCTTTCTTCAGCAAATGTTTTAGCGGTTTTGCTAAACTCGAGAAATTCTGTATGAATCATCTTTAGTATCCGGTCAAACCCAGAAATCCTTGAACATCTTTTACACTGATGGGAATTGGAAATTCTTCGACTGCTCGGATCTTCTCTGGATCTGCTTTTATGTCTCTAGTGATGTGACGTGTCCCAAAAAGTTGACTTCTTTCCTCAGAAATTCACACTTGTCGGGTTGTAGTTTCAATGAATTTTGTCGTAAGCGTTCCAGTACCTCTTCCAGTCGTTTGTTATGTTCCTGCAAACTAGGAGCATGTATGACAATATCGTCGAGATAGACATAACATCTAAGGCCTTGTATTTCTGAAAGTACAGCATTCATTAATCGTTGAAACGTAGCGGGTGCGTTCTTCAGTCCAAAAGGCATGCGATTGTATTCGTAATGACCGTGTGAAGTGGAAAATCCCTTCTCGCACTTCTTCCATTGGAATTTGGTGAAATCCTGATGCTAGATCTAATGTAGAGAAATATTTTGCCTTACCCAACTGGTCCAATATGTCCGTGATATTAGGCAGTGGACATTAGGCATCTCCTACAGTAACCTCGTTCACCTTACGGAAGTCAACTACGACTCTCATCTTCGTTTTTCCTGATGCGTCTGCCTTCTTCGGTACCACTAGCAGTGGTCGTTCCATTGACTTTTGCTCGGTCTGACTATCACGTCGGCAAGCATTTTATCTACCTGCTCGTTCATATCCTGCTTGTGTTTCTCTGGAAGTCTATAAGGTCTTACATTTTTATTTCCTTCGGCGGTAGAAGACAGTGAAATGCGGTGGCGTAAAACGGTGGAAGATGGTGGAAAACGGTGAAAAACGGTGAAAGGCGGTGAAGGGAAATGCCGAAGCTGTCCCTACGCCATAGTTAGTAAGTTGAGTTTACGAGACCTGGAAATTGGCGAAGAATATTATCAATATTATCAATCACCTTTCACTGTTTTCCTTCACCACCTTGCACCATATTTCACCGTTTTCCTTCACCGTTTCCCACCGTTGTCCTTCACCGCCCTTCACCGCCTTTTACCGTTTTCCACCGTTTCCCTTCACCGCCCTTCACCGTCTTTCACCGTCTTCCACCGTTTCCCTTCACCGCCCTTCACCGTCTTTCACCGTTTTCCACCGTTTCCCTTCACCGGCTTTTGTGCTGTAAAAACAGGCGGTAAATTTTCTGAAGCCTAGGGCCGCTGATCCCATAAATCCGCCCCTGTTCACCGCCTTTTACCATCTTCTACCGTCTTCCATCGTTTTCCACTGTCTTCCACCGTTCTTCTTCACCGCCTCTCACCGTCTTCCTCCGCCGCCTTCACCGCCTTTCACCGTTTACCTTCGCCGCTTTTCACCTTCTTCCATCGTCTTCCACCGTTTTCCACCGTATCCCACCGTTTTTCTCCATCGCCTTTCACCGTCTTCCACCGTTTTTCTTCACCGTCTTCCTCCGTTTTTCTTTACCGTCTTCCATCGTTTTTCTTCACCGTCTTCCACTGTTTTCCACTGTTTTTCTTCACCGCCTTTCACGGTCTTCCACTGTCTTTCACCGTCTTGCACCGTTTTCCTCCACCACTGTCCACCGTCTTCCACCGTTTTCCACCGTTTTTCTTCACCGTCCTCCACAGTCTTTCACCGTTTTCCACTGTCTTCCACCGTTGTCCTTCACCGTCTTTCGCCGCTTTCCTCCACCGCCTTCCACCGTCTTCCACCACTTTCCACCGTCTCCCAACGTTCTTCTTTACTCTCTAAATTTGGAAATAGTGGGATAAGTGAATATTCACTAGTTTGCAGTAAATAGTCTGCCACTAATTCAATCAGTGGCAGACTATTCACTGCGAACCAGTGAATATTCACTAATCGTTAGTGATTTTCACTAATTAAAATTTAGAGAGTACAGCCTTTCACCGTCTTTCACCGTTTTCTCCCACCGCCTTTCACCGTTTTCCTCCACCGTTTTTCACCGTTTTTCACCGTTTTTCACCGTCTTTCACCGTCTTTTACCGTCTTTCACTGTCTTCCACCAAGTGGTAGCAGCATGTATGACAATATCGTCGAGATAGACATAACATCTAAGGCCTTGTATTTCTGAAAGTACAGCATTCATTAATCGTTGAAACGTACACTGAGAGACTCTTCGTATCAATAAGTGGTAAAACTATATCAAAGTTTAGTATGGTAACGTTTCAAAGTAGGGAAGACAGTGGAGAACATGGTAGTTATTCGTAACGTTATACTGAAGTTTCATATTGCCATACCAGATTTTAACAAGAGAATACGTGATATTCGTATGGTCACTATGAAATATTAGAACAGTGTATACGATAAATTCTCCATACGAAAAATCGATATTCTCCATACTAAAATTTCCTACAAAGTTGTTTCACTTATAAGCACAGTGACTGTCAGAATTCGAGAAGCATATTCCAGAAATTCATATGGTCAATATCAAGCAGCCGTGGAACTGCAAGGGATATAGTAGAAATTGAAACGGAGGGTCTCAATTTTTCATATGGTGCGTACGAAAATATTTCCCAAAATCTCCCGAGCGACTACGACCTTCACCGAGAACGCACGAAGCCCCGCTCTGTTTCGGAAACAGCCGGAGGAAAAATCCCGCCAATTCGCTTGCCGTGTGCCGTGTAAATATGGAGATTTGTACATCTCCAATTGGCTATATTTTTAGGATTACATATCTAAGACTTCGCTTATTTCTTTTTTCAAATTACAAAAATTTTGAATTCTAAAAATGATGACAATTCCAATATAAGAAGTTCTATTTCTGACACTTTTTCGATTTTTGATGATTAGTTTATTTGTAACGTACGTTTGAAATTATGTCATAAATACAAAAATTCGAAGATTAGAAAAAACAAATCTTTTCAGATTCAAAGTTATTATAGTACCTTTATCTAGACTCTAATAGTGCTAACATTTTATATACTGTCGAATTATCTGAATTTATTTTTTATTTATTTACTTATTACATAATTGATTGAATTTTTTTTTTTAAGCTATAAAATTACCTTTCCAAAATAAAGTCCACTTTGCAAATGCAGTTTTCCAAAAGAATGATTTGTTAACGAGTTATTTAGAAAAGAAGCCTCAAAGTCCTTTCTCACAAGCGGTGGATTATTACCAGCTTGGTATATATACAAGTTTCTGAAATTTACACGCACGTAATTGTATTACGTGTGTATATTGTAAATGTATAGGTATAGGTTTCTCCGTCTAAGTTATAAGTTTGTTGCGCGATACAGCTATGTAATGTGTGTATATTTGTGTACATGTATATATACCCGATATGTATGTCTTTCAGTGCGTGTGACCTCTACTTCCTAATGTTTGTGGTGTTTGTGAGGGCCTCGGCTCAGTCCGTTTTTTTTTCCAACGGCGAGTCATAATTTTTCATATGGTCCGTACGAAAAACTGATATTCTTCGTGACGACTAGAGACGATTATTTCAAACTTTCATATTCGCTATACTAACCGTGTTTGTCAAGCCGGTATCTAACTTTGATATGGTGCGTTCCGAATTTCACTATGTTGTACATTAAACATTGAAAGACGTTTTTCACTTATTGAAAGGAAAATATCGGTTTTACCCATTAGTATGCACCATATGAATTTTTGAAACGTACGCCCGGTCTTCCCTACTTTGAAACGTTACCATACTAAACTTTGATATAGTTTTACTATTTATTGATACGAAGAGTCTCTCAGTGCACCTGACCGATTCTAATACCGCAGAATTGTCTCGTCATCAAATAATTATTTCCCAATTAGGGTATTAGTATATAATATTACAAGGGGGTAATAGAATTTCTATTTGATTCTGATATCAGAATACGAATTCCGGAAATCCTGCATGCTATTGTCTAATCCGCGGCAGAATATATTTATTTATTATTTCCTTGTCCCTATCACCTTTACCCTTTATCTTTATTTTATAATATATCCACGTATCTCGCAGCGCGCAAGAAGCTGAGGAAATTCCAAAAAAGGAAAAAAGGGTCGTTGCACGAATGCCTTACCAATACCAGGATGAGATCTGTCGTCTGCGATTTTTTTCGCGGGGATCTAAATTCATCCCCTATCAAATCTGAAAATAGAGAGAGGGGGATGGAAAAAGAAAAAGAAAAAACGAAAAGAAGAGAAAAGAAAAGAAGGAAAAAAATGAAACCGAAGGAAAACAAAAAGATACAAATAATAAAAGATAAAAAAATGTATATAGAGAGAGAGACTAAGGCCACCGTATCGTATCGTCGAACTGAGTCTGGAAACCCGCGGTAAAACCGAGGAAGACTCGGTTATGTTAGCCCTCCAGACACGCGCGTCTAACCAACAACCGACCGCAACCGCCGCTTGGCTGATGGTAGCCAATTGTCGTGATATTAAACCCTCCCTCTCTCTCTATGTCTCTCTTTGTCTATCTTTCTTGCCCTCTCTCTCTCCATTCTACCCTTACGGAAACCTACCAGTCATCTGGCTATCCACCCACCCACCAGGGATATATCCAGCAACAAAAACTGCAGAGCCTTAAAAAAAATACAATAAAAATGAAGAAGAAACATTCTCTGGTATAGCCCTTGCGGCGCCACCCCTTCATCCAGGATACAACATCCAGGATCCCGAGTATCCAGTACCCGGTATCCAGTATCCAGTGTTTTCTGTTCCCTAGTGTTATTATCAAATCTTGTCTTGATAAGCGGGCGAGCTTCGGTGCAATTTCCACTTCTGCTCAACCAGGTCCCTCTCAGCTTTAGTTATATGTATGTAGGGGTTTTACACCCTTCTATATTTCCATCTGAGTCTGTTTGCGTCTTGGGTCTTGGTGTGAGTGTGTGAATGTGCGAATGTGCGAATGTGCGGTATCAGAAGACAGTGATAACGATGAATTACATGGTTCGTTGAAAAGGTGTTCCGCGAACCATGTTGCATATATTTTCAACGGGAGAGATATTATTCGGTGACACCTGAACTGGAAGATGAAAACGAAGAATAAGAAGACGGAGATGATGAAGAAGTAGAAAGGGGAGACGGAGTGGGGTGAGAAACCTCTCTCAGTCAGCAGACGAAAAAGAGATTTCTGGCTTCCTCAAATTAGCTCAAATCTCGCGGGTATAGAAAACCGGATGTTTGCTGACAGGAGTGAAAAGATGAGCGTATTAGGGCTAGGAGCCTTTAATGGTTCTTCTACCCGCAAGATATACTCCGAAAAAGTCCGAAAGCCCGTTGCGATAAAAGATGACAAAATACTATTTCGCTTTTCCTCGGAATTTGTCAAATAAATTTTATTACCTACACATTATCCACCTCATATGTACATACTAGCTGACGCATCATCATCGTATGTATACATAAATTGAATATAGTATTCATTTTCTCTCCCCGCACGTTGCTGCACGTGACATTCATCAGACGTAACATTGTTAATCATGGAATGAACACACGTTTTTCTAATTTATGCAATAATTCCGTAACTCCATTAGCTCTTGTTTCAATATTCAAACGTGCAGACAGTTTTTACGTTATCTTCACTTCCATGCATCGGTTGCTGCAGATTCTGTATACCATTTTCCCATTTTTAACACTCTGCATTCGTTTCATTCCACTAAGCGCATATGGATGTGGTTTTAAATCAAACTGTTATGTGCAATTTTTTCAATCCAATTCCGCTAATTCCAAAGTCGAACTCATTCCGAATATGACCCTTATGGATCATATGGGAAAACCGAATCGAACCAATTCTCGTGAGGAAAATTCGTTCTTCCATATATTCTTCGGAACGAAACGAAACGAACAATTCTTGTCACATTTGAGCTGAAAGGAAAATCTCTTTCTCGTAACTACATCACCGGTAATGGTGTGATCCATTAATAATCGAAGCAATCGTATATAGATTCCGTATAGGTAATGTTATGGGTGTGATTCGGTCGAGCGATAATAGCCTTCGAAAGGGTAAATCTTATAGCATGTGCAATTCAAATTCATGAGAATCCCAGTATAGTAGGTACGAGCGTGCGTAGAGATTCGGCCATCTTACATACAGCCCCTGCAGACGCATGTATCTACCCTGATTGAATATGCATTAGGCCACCCCACGATGCGTAAACACCATCTTCACCCCTCCACTCCTATATCTTCCTGCGGAGGTCACCTTAACGACACCTGGGCGTCCCGGTCCCGGGAGTTTGAGACGACCTTCTAAGAACATAACCGAGAACATCTAACCGGGAAATCCGCGAATCATTTGCCCGCCATTTCGGTCCCATCACCCTATAGCGAAATCCCATCAAGAACACACTTCAGTCTTCGCTTTCTATTTATTCGCCCTCTGAGCTGTTCTTCGTTTCGATTTATATCGCGTCGGAAGTTATTAGCCGCAAATTTGCCGCAGGATTTGGATCTAGTTTGCTTCTGTTTTATCATAAGGATCGGAAAGAAAATTCACTTTTGCGAAGAGTTGAACGATTCATACCCCACAAAATTCAGAGAGTATATCCATAAGTATCATTTTCTAATTCATGTACCCAATCTTCGCGCGGATTGATTCGCGGCTAGAATAAAATTGTGTAAAGTAAAAAACCGAAGAGAAGAATAAAAAATAGAAAGAGCATTAGCGCAGAGTAAAAATAAATCATTGCAAATTGCAGAACGATATTAATAATTTCAATATCATCTGCACGTGACATAGCCCACTGCCATTCCGATTTTTTTTACTCCAGTCTCGTTTTATATCAGCGCCTATAAACCACTGCAGCACGTATGTCCTTTTCGATCTGGTGTGTGTGTGTGTGTGTGTAGATCTGTCGGTGGGTATGGTGAAACGCATATATTCGGGCTGTATAGGTACCATAGCATATTCAAGTATTAAAAGAATATTCCACGTCCTGCAGGGGGTGGATATGGCTCAGGCGCGCCAGTTCTCAAGGATTTTAAATTTCATTCGATATTTCAACGGGAGAAGCTCCTCGCATTAGCGCCGAAATAGATTTCGACGAATAATGGATAACATATAGCCCCTTCGAAAATAAGGTATGATTTTTTTCTCTTTATTTTTTGCAAATCCTTTGGTAAATTTTCGTTTGAAAAATCTCTAACTATATCCGATATATACTTTATAAACTCCGAATAGAATTATTCAACGTTCTCCTATCGAACAACAGAACTCTTTCTCATATCTTATAACTTCGATCCTGCGGGAACCCGATTTAAGGTTGTACCCGTATCGCGGGCACAAAGATATAATATATAACGTCAAGTCCCGGCGAAACCCAACTCGCGCGGTTTCTTCCGCGTGCTCTTCAAGAATTATATAATATTCAGGACGATTCTTCGATAGAAAAAAAACGTGACTTGAAATTCAATTCTACACGAATTCCACGACGACGAATATATAGTATATACACCTATGTACATAATATAATATATGTATGTATTCGTATGTATGTATAGGGCGATCCATAGGGCCTAACAAAGAAAATAGTCTTCCACTCTGCGAGGTGGTGCCTAAATATGGTTGGGTTACGCGTACTGTTTGAACTGAGAAGAACAAAATCTCCTTAGAGAGTAGAATAAATTCGAGTTTTATTTTACGGGATAAAAATGACAAAGTTTCTTCTTTTCTCTCTCTCTCTTTCTCTCTTTCTTTTTTTTCGTCCACCATCGCTTTCTTAATATATTCTATCAGAAATAGAAATCCGATTATTGAAATAAATGATGTGATGTTAATTTTCTTCGTCAAATATAAATTCATTAAAAATTGATAGGTATACGTCTGCGGATTGTGCGTAATAATTTGTTTTTTTTTTTTTCTTATTATACCTAGGTACATGTTTGGAAAGCAATGCGTTTTTAATTTTTGTTATATGCTTGTGACTTTCTTCTTTTTTTTTTTTTTTTTTTTTTGTTTTATCGCTACGTTGCAACGAGTTGTTTCAACGTATGTAGGTATACGTATATATACCTATATATCTGTATACGCAGCCTCCTCCGCAATTAAATACGGTTACGGCGACTAAGTCCGTGCTGGAAATATAACGTCGAGCGTGGAATATGCAACGGTGAAAAATATTTGAATTATTTCAAGGATAAGTGGACAAAAATAAGGGGAAAGTAGAGAGAAAAAAAAAAAAAATTAAAAACCATCAATAAAAAATTATTAAAAATTTCACTGAATGTAAAAATTCAGAAATTAATACCAATTCGATGCTCGATGCCGAGAATTTTTTTAATAAAGGAAATAATTATCATCAGTTCCGTACTACATGTAGGTACTACGTATACATATATATGGGAAAAATACGACGAGCTTGTTTCAATTTAAAAGAAAATCAATTCCAAAAAATAACGAAATAAATCGAGAGATATACAATTTTTCTATACTTTCTGTACATTTTTACCTTTTCCATTTTTTTTTTTTTTTTTCTTTTTTCTTTTTTCTTTTGCGAGATTATCTGTTCGGTTACGATAGGATTTTTATATCCGATAGCGAAATTCTCTGTGACTAGGTACTGTATATAATATATATAAGTTATAATAAATCTGTAGGCTTTTAGGTATATATACCTAGAATTTTTTCATTTTTTATTTTTCCCTTTTGCCAGGGCATCTTTCGCTTGAGATTATGAATATACACCTACCTTACCCATATCCCTAGCAGATCTTGTTAAAGTTAGGAACCGTAATCGCTCATCTTGGCAAGCTTTTGGCCTGAAAAATAAGGAAAAAAGAAATGAGTTAAAAGGGTGCAGTGCAAGAAGACCGGGTGTTTGAAAGGATCTCGTCACAGGCGAGATTTTCTTTTTTTCTTTCTCTCGTTTTTTTTTTTTTTCTTTTCTTTCGCAAGAATTCCGTTGTTTTACCCTAGTAACGAAGGTCGTAAAGTACAGCAGCGGGACATCGCGGACGTTTAACCCTCTAAATTCTTGAATTAAAAATAATTACATCTCGGATAGGGATTCTTTCTTTCGTTTTTTTTTTTTTTTTTTTTTTTTTTTTATTTATTTTCATTTCTTTCATTCTTTCTTTTTATTGTTCATTCTCGTCTTGAGGAAAAAAAGATAAAAAAAAAAAAAGGAACGAAGAAAAAAAATAAAATAAAGGTTCGTCAATTGCGTGTGTAAAGAAATAAAAAAAATTGAAGAAAAGAACAAGAAGAAAGAGGGGGAAAAAAAATATATATAAATATTTAATTAATTTTTTAATTATAACACCGCTTCTCAACAACTCACAGGTAATTTAGGAAATAATTTTATCCGCTGTTATACTTCAAAGCAGTTGCTTGCTTATTTTTGTAATAAAAAATTGCTTCATTTTTTTTTTTTTTTTTTTTTATTATTGCTCTATCTCTTTACTCCTCATCAGCCTCATCGTCGAGGATCGAATTTATACACACCTTTGAATATTGTGAAAGACAATTAGTGTTTACACATTATTTACCTATTTTTACTTTTAATTAACGAGGATAATTGGCGATTTCTTCAGTAATTAGTTTACTCCTCAAGCAGGTGTATATAGATTCGGTGACTCAATTACTCAACAAAGGTATTTGTAAATAACATCGATTACACGAAGTCACGTTACAGTACATTTAATCGATAACACGTAAAAATGTTGTGCGCTCACCCACACACACACACACACATACACACACACACACGCGCACACGATCGTGAGGGGGAACTGAAAGAATAAAAATAAAAAATGCTTTCCGCTTTCTATCACAGGTAAATATTGAAACCCGTAAACGGGGAATATAATAATTGGCGTGAAACAATCTAACGAGAGTGAGATCGACGATACCCTGTCATATTGTGTGTTCGCACTTGAAATAATGATGATACAACGGAAAAGATAAAAAAAAAACTAAAAACAAACAAAAAAAAATGAAATAAAATAGAATAAAAAATCTGAAATTAGAGTTTTACCTCGAGACGATAAAAACTCAATCGTTTCCCATTTCGTGGTAGAGAATTGAGCTCTCGTTCGCTCGTAAAGTAGTTTGCAATTAAAAGAACTCCTAATTCCCTCTGTGTGCCTTTAAAGTGGTTTGAAAGGAAAAAAAAACCGGAAAAAACGAAAAAAAAAAACAGAAAAAATAAGGGAAAAAAGAGAAACAAAAAAAAAGGGAATAGAAAAAAGTCAAGTCTAGAGCTTTCGCTTCCAACTAAAATTTCGCGAAGTATGTATGTATGTATGTATGTATGTATGTATACCTAGACTGCAACGAGTGAAGTACTCCGGGCCAGTAAATGTCCACGTATATAACTGTATATTTGTATACATTGCATACGCATACATACATCGACTTAAATGCATGCATAGTAGATATACAGATGTAGATACGTAAGTATATAGGTGAGCTTGCATAGGTGAAATTAAAACTTTGTAAGGAGACCGGGAAGAGGATAACGAGGACGTCGAGGCGGTAACGTTGGAGAACTGGAGAACTGGAGAACTGGAGAACTGGAGAACTGGAGAACTCGAGGTGGGCGATGCGTGGCTGTAAAATTTACCGTCCAAAGACTTTGCCGAGGAGTTTGCGTGCATGAGAAGGAGAAAAAACGGAGTAAAAAGAGTAAAAAAGTAGAATAGAAAAACCGAATAAAATTTAATTTTAAGAAGAATGAAAATTAGATGAAAAAGGTTCTGAAAGAAAGTTTTGAAAAAGAAAAAAAAAAAAACAGGAGAAAAAACTTGAAGCTTGCAAATGGCAAATGGGATTCTCGGTTTGTTCTCTGAGAGAGAAGAAGAGAAGGAATAAGAATGAAAGAAGAAAAAAAAAAGAAAAAGCATCATTCCAAGGCACTCTGTTGGTAGTTTTTTTTTTTTTTTCTTTTTTTTTTTTTTGTTATCTTTATTAAACCTATTTCCATGGCAGAAAATAACTGGCCAAGACACGAATAACCCACCCATCCACCGAAACCCAAGACAACGCACACAACACAGTAGAAAATTGCTATTTCGTATACACATATGTGTAAGTATGAAATGTTTATTTTTTATTCATTTCTAAATATGTAGGCACAGAACTTTTCATGAAATTTTAGCCAACGCGCTAGTTCCGCGACTGCCGCCAGCCAGTTTTATTCAACGTAGGTACCTAGTTTGAAAACTAGCGAGACGTGAAATACTGTCAGACATTCCACATAGCTTTCAAATAATTTCTATCCGCACGTAACTACTCGCCGCCCTCCATAAACCGACCGACCTAGGCTCAAAAGTGAAAAGCAAAAGCTACACACGACTTCAATTACTGAGTTGAATAACACAGAGGCTAAAGCTCGCTGAAAGCATCAAAGTACTTTATGATTAAATCCTCATTCGTTAATTTCTTAATTTTTCAAGTAAAAATTATAGAATATTTCCATATGCAGTCACAAGCACTTTTCAAATCTGGTGCATATTCCATACATCAGATAAGCAGCAGTCGCCCCACATACATGCATGCATATAATGTAATGGACATGTGCCAGTCCATCGAAGGAAGGAAGGAAGGAAGGAAGGAAGGCAAGCAGAGGGTGGTGATGGTATAGGCGAACAGATATATACGTCACATTTGGGTGTATACATAACAAGTGCATACGTAGATTCGGTTTATATAGATGTGCATGCGACATGTAACCCAATTCCATTTCAGTTACTAGAGTACCATCACCAAACTAGGTGGCAGAACCTTGTCCCTCTCTCTGTCCCTGTCCCTGCAGTCGCTCGTCCTCGTACCGAAGTAGACGTATATGCATTCGAAATGTACCGACAAGTACGTAGATATACATACCGAGAAATACCCACAACGAATCCAGCAGCCATCTAGTACTTACCAACGCTGTGCTATAACAGTTTGGATGCAAGAAGAGGCGAGAATCTCGATTCAATAAAACGTCCTGCAGGTTCGTAATATCGCCAGAAGTTGTACCTACCAGAATAATATCTGGGGTATGAGAAGGGTACGAAAAAGTTGAAAAATCTTTTCACTCAAGCTATACTGTCTGTGACAATACCTATGTGTGTTTACACGTGTGTTATATACTGCCGGCACATGTGTAAATAAAAAGAGGCGGAATTCTCGGCATAAAATTCAGCATTAAATAACAAGCGATGGAATAGGCTGGGTTAAATCTCCGGGGAGTATCACCCTCCCGTTTCAAAGTCCGGACTGAACTCGGACGTGGACCCGGACCCAAACCCGGTCCCGGTCCCGGTCCCGGTCCTGGACTGGGCCACGTCGAAATCAAGGGATGAAAATAGCTTGGGTCTCTGTTTCTACGTCCGTAAAGGTCTTCTCCGACGGGATTCCCCGGGGCCGAAAAGAGGAGACGGGGTCCAACATATCAAACTTTGCGACAAAGATGGCGATAGTAGCAACGAGTTGATCTAGCACCTTTGGGACAGTAAGAGTTAAGAGGACCAACTCCCTTGTCACGGTTATCCTTTCGGCTCGATCATAACTTCGAAGGAAAAGGAAAGGAAGGGAAGGGAAGGGAAGGGAAGGGAAGGGAAGGGAAAGGAACCGGCGCGTTCGTTCGTGTCCTGCAACTTTCCGGGCTCATAGACCGCCTTATATATCCGGTATATATAATTCTGGAGACAGATGGAACTTTCCTTGTCCTCTTTCTTTTCGTTCCTTTTTCTCTCCCAGTTTCCGCGTCCTCAAATCACTTTTTAATATTACTTTTACAATCTTGTTCGTCCCCCGTATCCCCCGCCTGCTGCCCCTTATACGGTCTCAGCAAAGCTTGTCTTCGCTACAAGACGATTGACTCACAAGAAGAAAGTCCTAAAACTTTACGTTTGTTTGCTTTTTTTCTCTCTCTCTCTCTCTTTTCTTTTCTCTTTTCTCCCCCCATCCCCAATCCCAAAACGACATTCAAATAAATGAATATCTCTGTATTATAGAGAAGAATGCTAAGGGATGCTCATGCTTTATTCCTGCAGCTAACAAAAGAACGTCGAAAGATCATAGACGAGCATACCAATACCCAGGAGAACTTCCTCAGAGGTTCTTTTTTTCTCCGGCCTAGTAATCTCTCCTCAGAAGTACCGGCTAGAAATAAAACTCTTTCACCGTAGACAGGGAAAATACTCCTTTCATACATCTCGCTAATTAATTGGCGTATATGTATACATTCAGCTGCTATAGAAATTCACTACGACCGATAAAAGAAAAGAAGAAAATTTCTTTCGTCTCATATACTTCGTAATATATATTATACACCTATACTATAACATATTTCATGTTTCTATCCCTCTCTAATATATATATATACATGTATATATATGCAAATGATAATAATTAACCAGAACTCTAAACTGACATCACAGCTTGTGATGTTGAACAGAACATGCATCATTGTTTGTACTAGCTAGGTAGGTACTAAGCGCTAGGCTAGCGTTGATATTATGATTTAACGTCAAAACGTTGAGCAGGTGGCAAATGAATCAGTATCTGCTGGTTTGGCACGAGGATGAGAGCCCAGGTCCAGCAAAGATAGTAATAATAATATATTCGCATATAGTATAGTGATACTGCAGCTGGCTGCAGACACTCGTGATGGTCGCCGACTACCTACTGTTACTACTAGCCTGCGTGGTCAGACTCGGCCGGATCATACATCATGTTGTACTACTCCGGTTTGGCTGACCTGCAATTTACGTGATGTTTTAAGGGGATACGCCGGTGAATGTAGGACGAATTATACCGGCTGTTAATCTGTTACTGGTTTGAAAAATATTATTCAAATCTGTACGTAGGTAAGTTAAATTATTTGTCGATTAGGTAAATTTTATATAAAGACTTGAATTAATCGTCTAGACTCCTGCGGGATGATAATATATTGATCTTTGGAGGTATTCAACGCACTATAAGTCTCTCGAGAGTAGGGAAACAGGGTGAAAATTGTTGAGAGATAGAATGCTAGTAATTTGAAGTATTCAATTCGAATTTGAAATACTTTGAGGGTGTGCGCGCGATCTGAATTATAATTATGTTAAACGGCTAGAAATAGTCGAGGAAGGGAATCGACAGTTCCTGCACACTAACTCTGCGCTTAATTAGGTGGTAACTCAATCTAGGGCGGCTTATATTATTACACCCATTGCTTCCTTCCACAACTAGGACGCGGTGGGATAATTAGTATTAATTTGAATGTGATACATGGATATTAATGTTATCGTATCATTGTAGAAAGAGTTTTTGGAACTAACCAACCGCAAGCGCGTGCAGGCGGGATGGATATTTAAAAGAGAAAATGCTAATTACTAGGGATTTGATTGAGTGTTTAAAATTCTATAACCGCGAGGAGAAATATAATAGGGGATCGTGGGAGAAAATATCTAAAACTCGTTGCGAAGGGTAGACATCAATTATACCTCGATTTCATTTCCGGACAAATGTTCAATGTTCAAATACGAGTCTAGGGCGGGTGAAAGCGAGGGCGGACATACATACATACCATACCATACCATACCATACCTGCGGGGGGTCGAGTTTTCAATGGAATTGGCTGTTTGCACTCAGAAACGAAAGGATGTGGAAGTTGCGAGAGGGAGATAGTCGCGGGAAAAGAGAAAGGGATAGACAGGGTTAGCGTCGACTGGGTCCAGGAAAATAGGGAACCCTTTGTACAAATCCGGAATCCACTTTCTCCCTGAATAACGCATGCCTTTATATATCCGGGAAACGTAACGCCCGCGTGTTCAGGGTTTTAATTACTTAATGGGACAAAGTGACGGTAGCAATTTCTAGAACGTAGACGCAACACTCGTCGTTTTTATAATCATCGTTAGCGGGCATAACGCGCACCCGGTTGGCTCATTAAGTGACGTCGTACAGTCTCATCCTCGTCCTATTTCTCTTATTGCCACAGAGTTCCATAAGGAGGGAACAAAACGGCCCTCTTATAAAACCGTTGCGAATTTTATCGCCGGAGTTTCTTTCTTTTATTTCATTTTTCTTTTCTCTTTTCTTTTGCCTCTGCGACCGCCGCTGCACGTCTAAATCCAATTAATTTTCACAAAAAAGCGCTGAAAATTTTCTAAAATTTTACACGTGGATGAAAAAAGTGCAGAAAACGATATGAATATAATATGTTGGAAGAAGAAGAAGAAGAAGGTTTGGGTATATACGGTGAAATATACCTATAAAATATTCCTATAAATTTACAGAATCCTAGCCTTGATTCATCTACCAATAAATCCAGCGATGATCCTCCTCAGCCTTTTTACTTTACTTTCGACCCGCCCCATACCACCACCCTCGACTTCTCTTTTCCCACCAGCCTATAACCCGGAAGAATAAGAAAAAATAAAAAAAAGGGGGAAAAAAAATGAGAGAAAAAGAATAACCCCTGCCTTGCATTTCCACGAAAAGCATACTGGCCTTTCGTATACCCTGGGGGATGTCCTGTGTAACGTAATAGCATGGAGCCCAGTACCCGAAGGGATACATACTATTCTAGACTTCCACACTTCCACACCTCTCGCACGCTTTGACACTATAGTATTATAGTAGTAGCAGTCTCTAGGTCGGTTCGTTGGTCGGTCGACGTTGTTCGTGTTGTGTCACCTT
This sequence comes from Tenthredo livida, assembly GCA_963992785.1. Lineage (NCBI taxonomy): Eukaryota > Metazoa > Arthropoda > Insecta > Hymenoptera > Tenthredinidae > Tenthredo > Tenthredo livida. The sequence continues at coordinate 13,809,145 of OZ023073.1, forward strand.
GTTTCCGCTTGTCTATTTGTAACTCGCGGTGTCAGACTCGCTTGCAACATCACTATATGGGGGTAAACTCCTGTATATTCCATGTTTCTCAACAATATACTATATACACTAGGTATATACATACAATTATACATAGCTATAATATTACTGCATCTACGACACACAATATTCTCCACAAATTGACCAGCTGCTTCAAAGTTGCAAGTGATAAACTTTGTTCATTTCCTATTTTTTTTTTTTTTTTTCGAAAACACATACTACATGCTCATGACCATCAAGTGATTACCAACTATATTTCCATATTGATCGAGACGCGGATTTCGGAGGACTCGAAGTATACACCGGTGTGATCATACACCCACATAAATGCAAACGATTATTGAATTTCATGTGATGCTGTAGTATAGTCGTGATTTTTCATTAAGTTGAAAAAATCATGCGATCGTAAGAACATTTTGAATGATAGTATTTCCGATTTTCTTTCGCGTAATCGTTTCGATTTATAGATCGAAGAAGAGCGAATGATGAAAAAATAAAATTTAGACACATATTTTGCAATTTTATTTAAACTCTTGCTTCGCATCATGTGGTATAACTATGCCTGTATAGAGTTACAGTGAACAAAGTCCAGTATGTGTGTATATGTGTGTATGTGTATATGTGACCGGGTTTCACCATTCGGGGTAATATTGGGGTGGATTTTGAGTGCTAAGCGTGCCGCTGTGACAGTGTCGACGATGTACAATCAATTGCAACCCTAAGGCTGGTCGTTGGGATCGTTTCTACGGAGAAACCCTCGAATATTTCAGCCCTTCCCAGTCACCACTTTCCCACTTCCCATACGCGAGAAGGCTACTTAGGACCCGGATGTTTTGACGTGTGCTAAGGCCGTTACTAAATTCGAATGAATATACGTTACGTATACATATGTATACATATATACCTATACAGTTTCTTTGTTCCATTTCTTTTTATCTTTCTTTACTTACCCATACCTTAACACCCTTTCCTCATACTATATATATATATATATATATACACCAATCTACTGCTCCACCCTCCTCTCATTCTTTCTTCATTTTTATATTCTTTTGACGAACGAACTACAAACATGCGATATATCTGACGTATAGCAGGTGGGAACGAACCCAGTACAACAAAAAATCAGTACAAGATGCTCTTTCGCTACATTTTTTTTTAATATATATATGAATGGGTGCGAGAATATGATTCTAGAACAAAATAATGGATGAAACTAAAATCGCAGCTTTAAATCAGGTGAAAAACTCTACTACATTCGGAACGGCATATGTGCTCAAAGTTTTAGCTACTGTTTAAATGTTTGCCCTCGTATTGTCGAGATTTCTATTTTTTTGTGTTCTTTTTTTTTTTTTTTTTTTCTTTTCCTTCTTTATTTTTTAGTCCTCCCCTTGCAGAACGGTTGGATGCATTTAGTACAAAACTGAAAAACTCTGTTTTATATATATACGTATATGTATATGTGCATGTACAATAAATAGAACGAAAATAAAATACTAAAAATACAAACAATAGAAAAAAGTAGAAAAAAAAAAACCAACTGTCTAGAAACTGGCAGCTCCGCAAATGGAGAAAATAAGTTTAACTCTGGTGCAGAGTACGAACAGCATTATATGTACATAGAAAAGATATTAAAGTGTAAAACTGTTTTATGAACTGCTGCAGATGAGTAATTTTGATTTATATGTATCTGTATTTGGATATATGTACTATATAGTAAGAAGTTTCAAGTTGAATTTCAATTTACAGAATTCTAAGGAAAATTACGTATAGATACTATATAGTAACTATTATAATGAATTAATTGTATAAAATGAAATGATGAACGTTTATTGTGAAACAAACATATAACAAGATCTATGAGAGTAATCAAGATTAAATTTTATATACGTAAATGTACTCAATTGTAAATGGAATACTGTGATCCGTCGTTTGTCGCATCGAGTACTTAGCGAAACGTTAAACTTTGCCTGGGTTCCTCTCGCCCGCGACGCGTATTTCGAAGCCAGGAAATGACGCTAACTGAAAGCAGGGAAAAGGAGGAAGAGAGATAGAGATAGAGATAGAGATAGAGATAGGGAGGAAAAGGGGGAAAGGGGGAAGAGGTACTCTGGAACAAGTTTAAAGTTTCCCTTGGTCGTTCCCTGACAATCGCTGTTTCAAGAGGTTTTAGCTGTTTGGTTGGTATAACAAGCGCAGAGATCGACAAGGTTTCCCCTCGGATTGTTTTTACTTTTTCGAAGTCTCTTAAAAATGACCTATATATTTATATAGGTAGGTTACCTACCTCACCTACGCTCTTCACTTCATTCACGAAGACCTTTTTCCATTTTTCCATTTTTCCATTTTTCCATTTTGCCATTTTTTTTCATTTTTCTTTCCCCATTTTTATTCTCTTCTTTATTCATTTACTTTGTCATATAATTAAGTCGAAATTTACTCACCGATGCATAGATGATTAAATATATTGTTTAACAAATAAAAATAACAGCTAACCGCTACAGCTCCGAGAGCAGTGTTAGGTTTTAATTAACATCAAATATTTATAAAACAAAATTAAATGCAAGAGAAAAAATATGTAAAATATAAGGACTGCGGTTGGTAGAACGTACAAAAAAAAACCAAACAAAAAACCAAAAAAAAATTAAATAAAAATTAAACGAAAAAGAAGTTAACACGTAAAAGGGAAAGTGTTAAAACGCATGAATAAATAGTACGAAGGGTTTAAAAATAAATTTACAACAAGAAAAATTTGCATGATTGTTTGGTTAAATAATTACCTACTCGGGTACATACATAGCTATATATATATATATATATATATATATATATATATACATATGTATATATATACTTTTATACACGCGTCAGTATTTGAATTCGAGATCGAGGCCGTAAATTTAAACCACATACTCTACGTTGGTATTATTATGTGTATGTAATAATAACGTATGGGTTTTATTTATTACGAAGACGCACACATTTTCGTAATCCTAATTAATATTGTGCGGATAATAAATATGGTCGGAGCTTGCCTCGGGAGAAAGAGAAATAAATTATTGAATAAATTGGATAAATCGGAGAATATGGGGAAAAAAGATAAAAAAAATTTAATTTCAATATTAAGTGATATTAGAATATATAGGTAAAAATATATATATTCCTCACATTGGTGTGTATAGTATAAAGTGTATAGACACTATCTACCCGACTACTCTGGTACTATATATAATACATTTATACGTTGGTTCTGAAATGAGGAAAGTTTAAATGCGCAGAGCTCGTGGAGTCAGTCCTAGGTTCGAGCCAAGGCCAGGTTTCGATCGATCGAAATCAAGAAATGGAGATAATTGAATCTCGGCTGAGATTGACAGACGACAGCTAGCACAGACCCCTACACAGACTCAAATCCAAACTCGCATGGAAACGAGATATTATCAAGCTAGGGGTTTTTTTTCTTTTCTTTTTTTCTTCTTTTTATTTTTTTTGCAATTCTGGAAGAAAACCAGAGACGCTACAGTACCACCGCCTTATCGTTGCCCCTAGAAACAATCGAAGGTTGGGAAATTTCTTTTCCTCGGTGGTATTACCATCGTAAAATTGTTTTTTTCTTTTCTTTTCTTTTCTTTTTTTTTTTTTACGCAAATTACGAGAGTGAAATAAATTTTCTATATTATTATTATTATTATTATTATTAATATTATTATTCTTTCTTTTTTCATAATTTCTGATTTAATTAATCAGTATAGGTACGTTATTAAATTATAATTAATTTACGCGTAGGTGAACGCATATATCGCATGAGCGGAGATAAAAAGGAAAATAAAAAAAATGCGAAAATGTGAAAATTGCTGCAGGTTAGCCGTCGTCGACGACGGTGATTATTTATTCAATTTGTTGGAAAAAAAAAAAAAAAAAAAAAAGAACATTTTTCATTTTCTCGTTTTCCTTTTTCTTTCCACATTTTCTTCTCGTTTTTCACGCATGTTATTTGAACGCTGCGCGCAGAGCTTCGCGTTCTCGAAAACACTTGAGTATAATCAGAGAGAATTTTTTCAAGAATTTAAAAACCGGGGTAGATACCTAAATAAAGTATATTAGAGGTACAGTACCTAATATATAAAACATCCCGATTTCCAGGAATTGAAAACTGACCCGAGACTCGCGTAAGCTTATCAACGACAATATTTGGACAAGATGAAGAAGGAGGGAGAAAGAAAAAAAATGTAACAAAAAATAACAAAAAAAAAATGAATAGCGAACTAATTAGATCCGCTATAAGAAAAGTGCTGCGATATCTAAATAGCCGATCCGTTCGAAAGTAATAAAGTAACTCAAGTCAAGCCAAGAAGTTCGTTGAATAAACAACCGGATAATTTTCTCTCTTTTCTCTCCGTATACCTATCTACCGGTACTCAATCAGAGGAAGAAGAAAAAACAAAACGAAAAAAAATAAGAAAAACGAAAAAAAAAAATAAGAAAAAACGTAAAATCCAGTAATGAAAAACTTTTTCTACATCTAGGTATAATAGGGATAGTATGTATGTATACGTGTATTAAATGTACCTACTCTAGAAAAGTTTCGCTAACGTGAGCTGAAAGAGTACATTTTCCTCTATGAAAATCGCGGGAAAGTGTAAATATATAGGTATATAGATTATACCTGTATATATGTATGTATAGTATGTACATTTTTACATAGAAGAGAATCAATTGGATTAAAACTTTCAAGAGGTGTATATATGTATATAGATAATTCCAATTCAATTTTTCGATTCAGATCGGACTATACGTCGATCATGCCTACTATAGAGAAGAAGTTTGATCATTGGGGTTGAGGTAAAACGTGTCTGTGTATCAACTTTGTATCTACAATCCCACACACACACACAGACACACACACTATCATCCAATTTCCGTACCTGCGTACACTAACGGGCTTTAACGCCCGATAATTACTCGAGAAAGTTCTGAGCCATTGAAATCTTCTATACAGCTTATTCCAGGTACCGTTTTAACGCCCAGACCCACGTTACAGCAACTTCGTATAAACTTCTACAAATAGTCGCACGGGCAGCAGAGAGTCACCCTTATTTTAACAAACTTTATTCAGCTACTGATTGCTGGTCTAATTCACTCTGTTAAATAGGTGCAATTCGAGAGGTACCTAATACCTGTACCAAGCTCGACAATTTAAACTGTAAACGCTGCTTTTCCTATACTTTGACCCAAAAAAAAGGGGACAAAAGAAAAAGGTACAAAAACCTCGCGCAAAGTACATCCATGCGATCACCATCTCCGAGAAAAGACGTGAGAAAATACTGATTATATATGTACATTATATTCGTTTTTCATTATTTCATATTCCATATATACTAGGTACATATTTCATTAGATTTTTTTTTCGGGTATTTCGAGTGTATATGAATTGTGAGTTCTGTAAAAACGTCTGTGTGAAATACTGTGAACATTATTTTCAGTTATATTAAATACGATGTCTGCAAATTCGAATGAATCTGGTAAGTCTTCCCACGAACTGATTTATCTTTATGTCTCTGAATTCGAATTGGAGGGAGCGAAAAAAAAAAAAAACAGAAAAAGATAAAGAAAAAGGATATACAGAAAAAGTTGGAACTCTGGAGATTGACTCGATAATTGAACATCACGTTAATAATGCTATATATAAGTTCATTGTCAGACACCGTAAAAAAAAAACTCCCATAATTTTCATTCACAAGTTCATCATTTTCCGAATTCCTACATCCCCATTTTCATATATTCGACGGCACTATGGAATAACGTGCAATCTTGATGAGGGCATGAGGCATATGAGGCATGAACTTCACTCCATAAAAATTTGGAGTAGGTACACGGAGGTACTTGACGGGTCAATATTTCATATCACTATAGGATTATTGGCATAGTTCAATTGCTGTTCTCTAGTAGTTGTCCGCAAAAAGCCCGCCGAGTACCACTGGCTCGAAATTTTTATTTTTTTTTCAATTTTTTCATCTTTTCTGTTCACACGAATTAAAGCGTTAATTATCGCCTATCGCTGTATAATATTTATGGTTCTACACATAGCAAGACTTTCTGAAGGCTATCAGAACCATGTTACGGAAAAAATATCCCATTAAACGCAGAAACTAACAAAGGCTGTAAATCTGCGTTGAAAAAAGTCTCAGTTTGCAAAAACCTGCAGGCTCGACACCTTATCGCATAGTCCTCCGACACCAACACCCATTATATTTTCTCTCGCGCTTTTTTTTTTGTTTTTTGTTTTATGTTTATTTTCTTTCATTTTTACTTTCGTACTTTTCACGCCTTTTTCATTTTTTCTCCCTTTTTTTTTGTTTTTCCTACTATGGATGTGTGAGCATGTGTGATACACAGGTCGAACGAACGGTCCGCTCTTCTCTCTCTTTCCGTATATTCGTTCGTTCGTTCGTTCGTTCGTTCGTTCGTTCGTTTGCTATGGGGCGATTCCTGCAGCACGTTACATAAGCGGGGTAGCCTTATGTACCTATATCCAGCTAGATACATGGCCATGTAGAACGACATCAACGGAAATAGAGGTAAGCGATTCCCAAACCCCGGACCGAATTGATGGCCTCGCGGCATGACACGTGGTGGTCGTGGCTACGCAAAGTTGTCGGCATTTCCTGTCTTTTAGCGGTCCACCGATTACCCACCCTAGTATACGAGTCCATATATATACCTATACTATATATGTGTATCTATCTGCCTATATCTCCGCGCGCATATGACACTCTAAAGAATAGAAATACAGGATAACAAAATATCCGCGAAACTTTGCCTGTTTTATTCACCCCGACAAAAAATGAATAAAAAAATTTCGCTCTAATGTTTCCTTCGTGCTTATTCATACGCCGAAATATATTTCAGCTATTCAAAGAGTTGGAAAATGATACGATAAAGAGGCGATGACAATGGTTGAAAGATACCTTTTTCTCTCTTTTTGTTTAGAAGAAAAAAAAACGAAAAATCATTTTCTGTTACCAGAGTTGCGCCACGCGGGTGGGTAGTTCTCGTTCGTTCATTCCCAGGTGCCCCCAGAACTGGACTAGACTATTAAAAGACCCGAGAGTCACGGTGGGACAATGTTTGGCGATGCAAAGGCACGAAAAAGTACGTTACCAAGGTGTCACGTACGTGGATGGTACATGTTTGTACACCGGGTGTTCCACGTGAAACGGAACGGTCCGTTTTTATGACCTTTGGCCAAAAGCCGATCCGTTTCACGTGGACCACCCCATGTGCATACATATACCTATAGCTGTATATGTATGTACGTAGGTATGCGTTCACATGCTCGTAACCTACTCCCGTATGCAAGGCAACGAATGGTTTACACACGAGTATAATATACATAGTCGCATGTGTGTACATTTGTACATTAGAGCATACCGAGGTCGCAGAATCCAGAGTAGGTACGTACGTACGTACGAAAAAAACGAAAGAAATAAAGGAGAAGAGAAAATCTTTTAATTTTCTGCGATAAGATTGGACGAAAAGTGGAAAGAGAAAAATCGATTGGGTATAAATTGTAACGAGAGAATATACACACACATACATATACCTGTATAGGATTTCTAACGGTACCAATAATTTTCTCATCACCAAGGTGATGCGGAGTAATAAAAAGGAAACTAACCGTGGAGGATGATGAAATAAAATTGTGATTAAATATAAGAGGAGAAAAAAATCTATCGGCCAATACTATTGGCGATTCCTGAATCCTTAGAAAAATAATACAGGAGCATGGGGATAGCTGAGATCGGAGTAAAGTTGAGTCTACGAAACTCCTATGTACGTGTCTCGCTGGCCGTTGGTCATTTCGAGGTCTTTTATTTCTATAGACGGTAAACTAGCCAGCAAAGTTCGGGCCCGCGGTTAATTGAAAGTTTATAGATCACGCGAGTGATAATTACACGAGGAACGGACCGACGACTCAATCCGTTCCACTTCATTCCATCCCCGCAGTTCCTGCAGGACAAAGACGACCGCGCCCGCGTCGGACTGATTTTATCCAGCTGCCAATACTCGAGACATCGGGGCAGATAAATAGCCGGGCACGTGATCGTGGCGTTAAATTCAACTGAAATATCACCGCGGTGCTGCTATGTTCCGCGTCTACGCCCCCTCCCTCAAGTCTCGAACGTAACGCGGAGGAGACTTTCCTAATTTATTATATCACCGAAACAGATTAATCGTGAAGAGCCGAAAAGTTTAGATTTGTAGCCGAAATCTATCCAATTATTCATCGAATACGAAATAAAATGACTATGGGGAGATTTTTCCGCTATACATCATCGCGGATGATGGATAGGGATTCGGCAAAATTTACCCGGCCCTAATTAGGGAAAATTCGGTAAAACGTTGTGTTTGACATGGAAACCGCACTAATTTGAGTCGGCGAAATTCCGAGAGACGGAAAATCTCGTTTTACCGGAGGTTTTCATGGCAGGAGGTATAGGCAGGCTGCGATGGGGACGGCAGCTGTTGAAAGGCGAATCAATTTCCGCGCTTCATTCACTGGAACTAATAATAATTAGGAAGCGAATTCAACTTTGCCGAAATTTATACAATTCCGAGCAAAGGATGCGTATAGAAGCTTTTTATTTCCATTCGAGGTTTGGGCTCCTCCGTAATAAGAATGACTCCTACATCATATAACGTGAAGAAATCGGTAAAAACCATTTGGAATTTCCCACTCGGAGAAACGATTACCTCATACTTTCATGCAAAACTTCGGATCGGAATCAATGATTGAAGATCCGTCGACCCCGATCAAAGTCGCGAGTCTCGGGTCGGCGCAGTAATCCGTCGGAATATGTAGAACCCGATATAAAGCAGATCAAAGTAACATTTTCCGATCGAACGCCTTCCGGAGTTAAACGACGAGCCTCCTCTTCGCAGACCTTGGTAACCAAACGATGCGCGACCCTCGCCACAGTTTGGCCTTGACTGTCGAGGGTGTCTCTTCATAAGCCGATAGTAAGCCGATAGTAAGCGTTTCAGTAGCATTAGGTAATCTAATCGTGAGGAACTTGCGGCTTTCTAAGTCTCGAAGAATTGGGTTAGTCGAACGTTTCGTGGCCTAGATATCGCGAATTATTACAGCGTCTATGGGCTCCGGTGATATCAGTCAGTCAGTAATCTGATAACTTTACCCGAATATACTTTTTATAAGAAATCGGCATTTTCGAGGGGCTGCAGCGACTTAAGAAATAAAAAAAGAAGACAAAAAAATCGGAGTTCAGATAACAGAAGAGTCTCGTCGCCGTCTCGGCGTCGCAGATTTAATTAAAAAACTCTTATACCAGGGTGAAGAAGAAGAAGAAGAATCAGACAAAGAAGAAGAAGAAAGAGCGGTGAAAAAGCTGACGTTTTCGTTTCCTACGGCGTCATTTCCCTGACCCGGGACACACATATACACGCCTGCAGGAGCGATTCTTCAAATTTCAAATAACTTCTTTTCTTCATGTCTTTATTAGAGTTTCAAAGGACTTCTGCTTCCGCTTTACAAACTAGTTCATTGTTCAACTGATTTTTAGTTTTTCTTCTTATTTATTCCCACGTTATAGCGGCTTCGTTGTTATAGATACGATGAAATTCCCGGAGTATGTATTATTACGTCGACTTTGAAAAGCCCAGAAATTTGGAATTGGCAGAAATTTAGGGCGACTCACCTGAGCGCGTAAAATGGCCCAGGCGTGGAAAGACCAGAGGGTGGAGGCGAATCCTCAGGTGTTCGCGAAATCGAACCCCACGCAGGAATCGCTCGTTTCAATTTAGTCTATTATCAGAGGCGGGAGGAAAGGCTTTTCAAACGTTTTGCTCTCGACTACCGGGGGGAAAGGGTCGTTTGTGAAGCATATAAGCTGCAGCCCTTGTACATGATGTGAACATAAATGTATGTACTGTATTTATATATTATACGTATATGTATTATACGCGGATATTTCAGAATATTTCAGGGGCCATGTGCTGCACATAAAAGGAATGGAAGAAAAGATCAAACATTCAATGCATGATAGGACCGGAAAGCTGTCTCACATATTCACACAATACTATGCATTTGATCGAAAGTTAGGATCAAACAGAAGGGTTGCACGCAGGGTAAATGTTGGGGACATACAAATGATGAGAAAGCAGAGCAGAAAAACTGGCAAGATGATGAAGAGAAAGCTGGAAAACGTAGTTACACAAGTTTTATGGCGCGAGTCTCTTTTCCACCATGCAGACTTGTTTCAACTTTACTGTGCCTACCATCTAATTCCCGTATTTGCACGAGGTGGTTTTCACCTCACTTCTCTTCACTGCCATCAGCCATCCAACGTGATATTTATCTTTATCTATCCTGTTTATCTTTTTCGTCGTATATTTGTCTTGCCGTATGGCTTTCCGACGCGATTGATAAACGCACACAACACACATAGTATAGTAAGTCATTTATTTACAGCTCAACGGCGCAGCAAAATCTTTCTCCATCTTAGATGCCTTTGTAGCAACGAAAGGAAAAAAGAAAAATTGGCTAAGGTATTCGAAAACAGGTGAGAGAGAGAATTTCTTGACAAAGTTACGCGATTTGTTATAAAAACTGGACTTGTATACATATTCACTGTTACTGGTAAAATAACATTGAAGAAAAGAATTTCGGGGCTAAAGTTCAAAGCTTGGTAATACTTTCCTTCAAAGACCTCTAGAAGATTTTCGAACCCAAAGTGATGGGACATTGAAGGAAGAGATGAAAAGACACTCCTTCCTTTCAGGTATGTTATTGAGAAAAAAAAGCAAAAAAAAAACTGAAAAAGCCGACTAGTTATTTGAAAATTTACTCCCGAATTTTCGGATCTTTAATCCTGAATATTATGTATAATATTCACGACGGTCAAAACGATTCCGTTAACCCTGACCTGCAAATGGCGGTTCGAAAATACTTGGGGACTATAATTTCTCCTTGAAGGTTCGAGGCGATCTAAAGCTCGCAACCTAAAACCGGATCGTTCCAAGAAGGAAATACCTACCCTTCGTATACGTATATGCGTATATACGAACCCTTACCCGAGTGGCAACCGGGTACCAGTGGAATTCTAAGGATATACAACCGCGGAGGTTTATTCGGGCGTGAATTGCGAACGATTCATTGAGTGATTTCGAAGCTGTGGCAAACAAGATGCTTTCACTGTCCGCCGGAACGCACAGCACAGTTTATACGGTCTTGAATCGTGCTATTTTGCTTGATTTAATCTTCAAAATTTCGCATGATTTTTATCTTCATTTTTATTTCCAAACAGTACGAAAACACGAATAGAAGTGAGTAACTAAATCGAAGGGTTTGGTTTCGGAGATTGTTCGAGTGGAGTCTTAGGGTGTAATTTTTCGAGCGTAACGCACCGAGTTAATAACCGATCAAAGCAGCACCACTTGTGTTCTCTTTTGTGTTAATAAAATGTCAGTGGGTATATGCAGAGTCTGAAGGTACATAAAGTAGGTATATATGAAAATTTTAGCAAGTAGTAAACTTTTATCGAATATACTTTGCAGTAGCTGGTCCGTTCCTTATTTAAAACCTCTTATCGGTTTACCGCGAGTGATTTTATCCGGGTTGTTCGAGAAAATTCCTTTTGGTTGGTTTAAACGATCAGAAAGACGCTTTATTACATTTATATTACGGGTAGGTACATTATATACTTTATACTTTCGGATCTTGGACTTTAAACTTTAAACTTTGGCGAAATTCACTTGCAAAAAAGTTCAGCCAAACTCCGTACCGAGTTAATGACCAATTTTATAATTCATTAAACCTCGCGGATACGCGCTGCAGACAGATTATCGCAATTATTAAATTCATACTGTTTTTTAAATAATCGAACGTTTTCCCTGATCTACTCTGATTCGAAAATTCACCCTCTAATTAGCCGCGATCTTAAGACATAATTACAAGGGTGAGGTAAGAGGAGAAAGAAATATCCTCGATAAAGTTGTAAATAAATTAACCATTTTAAACACATTATATCGGGAACGATTAGCGAGGCAAACCCCGAAAGTACGGTTACGCAATTAATCATGACTTTTCTTAAAATTACAATTCCAGGGTGGCTTGGACGTGAGAAATTAGGCGAGCCCGACGAGACTGAGAAGGTGGGGGTTTAATTAAGCACGGTCGAAGGAGAGGAATCTCCGCCTATCGTGCGTCGAGGGACAACGAAGCTTCTCAAAACTCTCTCTCTCTCTCTCTCTCTCTTTCCCTATTTCTCTCTTTCTCTCTTCGCCTCCAGTCTCTTGTCCAAATCGGCTTTATCTACGAGTAGGTACCTCGCATAGAGTCTATACATAGAATCCTAGATCCTATGCCATAAGGCTTGCTGTACCGCAAGGCTTCTCCAAACTGAACTGAATTCCAAGACGCAAACCAACCTGGTTCAAGTTCGCGGCTCATTCCAGCTGTACATACCTACCTGAGCTACTATAGACTCGTATAAAGTATATATCTGTAGATATAATAGCTCCGAACCACAAGTATATAAGAGGTTTAAGTGGTGCTGAACAAGACAGCTCGAGCCATGACGTCATTAGTCCCGAAAATCCAACGTAAAGTAGTCACCAAGTGACTACTAGACGTATTCCTAGTATGTGTGTAAATCACGTATGTGCAGGGTATACACATACGGGCAGGGAGATCGTGGAACGTCAAGTTTTCGTAAGAGGCACTATCCTCCATTCTCAGCTTGCCTCTTCAGTATTCAGCATTCGCTTTCCACTACAGGATAATTATATAACGGGATGAGATGGGAGATATGTCGATCGATGTACACATAGTATCTGAAAGTCATTTTCAGTTTTTCCAACGTTTTATAACCGAGTCCCGGCAGCAGGTGGATTACAGGTTGATTTTTCGAACGTGTCTTTTGGTGAGAAAAATAAAAGAAAATTAGAGGCTATAACTTAAGCCTGTTTACAGAAGCGGATCCATCATCGTCGTCCTTAATATATTAGCGAGAGGAAACTTGCAGTTATAGCTACCGGAAAACCCTGAATAAGTAGGCGTCACATGATGTATTTTTTTTTTCTTCTTTTTTTTTCAACTAAGGGAAGCAGCACAAAAGAGTCGAGAGAGTGATACGCGGGACATGAAATACATCGATCAATAATGTCGTAGGTATTATTCAACTGACAGATAAAGGAGAGCATCGCAGTACACAGAAAAGTGCCTTGGTTCGGATTTCCTGTAAAAGACAAAAGGAAAAAAAAAGAAAAGAAAAAAACGGAAAACAAGTAATAAATAAAAATTTAAAACACTATGGATGTATTCACACACGGAGATCCATCAGTGCCAAGTTTCTTTTCTCGTGCGAGATGCGGGGGAAAAAATTCGATGATAATGAAAATGAAAGAGAAAAATGAAAGAAAAAAACAGGAAGGAAGAAGAAAAACGTATGGAAAAATATTCGGGGGGTAAAGCAAACGTGGAAAATGGATAAACTGGTAAATCATATTCCGTTGCATGACCCCCTTCTTCTATGCAGGTATAAGGCATAAGCAAAGAAATTTCAAAAGTCACGTGCATCTGACAGACGCAGATCAGTCAGCGTCAAAGTGAGAAAAATGGTTTGAGAAAAACATGATATCCACGTAAAATGCGCTGGGGGTTCATATGCCAAGATTCTTCAAGATAGACTTTCTGCACTCGGTAGGCACTACGATAGAGCGAAAAATATCTGCATATATTTTCCGAATATTAAGCACTACCAACGACGTGAAAAGACCCCGGGCATCTGGTTGATTCTCTCTGTATAGACTATAGGTAGTACTATGAGAGTATGGAGTCCGGAGTTTGTCGGGGTCTAACCGATTTCCGGTTCGTATATTCGTTGAAATAAAATGTTATTCCAAAAAGTATAGAGAGCTGACTACTGGCGCGGCAGTTTTCTGCCTAGTAGTACCTACTTCGTTTTTAAAAGAGCTCAACCGTAGTACTACCTACCAGCTACCCTACTATCCTACCCCATACCAACCCCGCTTCTTCTCATCGGGTACATTATACGAGGTATAGGATAAAAGTTTAGCTACTTTAGGTAGTAGCATTGCCGAACATTTCGGATGTAAATTTTCTTCATCATTCCCTTTTCTCGGACTACGCACGGTATGGGTAGGTACCGAAATTCTTTTTCTTATTCTTTTTCTTGTAATCGGCGAACCCTCCGGAATCCTTAAGACCCGGAGAGGGGGGGAGAAAATACGCTTTTGTTAAATGAAATTGAAAGTTAGTTCTCTCGAATGAAAACTGAACAGAACAACGAGAAGTACGACGGAGTAAGGTATGAGACCTAGACGTACGGAAAGCCTAAGACATTGACGGACTAAGTGCAGAGTTTCACTCAGATAATTTCATCAATTTTATTATTTTACTATAACGGGAAGCATTTGCTTATAGATTTTATTATTCATCGTTTTCACAGGGGTGAAAGGAAGTATATATCTATATACTTCTATATAGAAATTTACGAGTTATTCTGAAGGTGTTCAAACCGTCAATCAAATAAAATTGAGAAAACACGCTCGTTTCTAAGTTCAATTTTATCGCAACTCTGTATTTACTCTGGATAAGAAAAGGGGAAATTACCATTTTTTTCTTTCGCACATAAAAACCATAAAGTAAATCTCTGATACTCCGATAGCTATTACATAATTTTATCACACATTTAGAGGTGAGAATATTCTACCTGTTACTTAACGTCACTTGCATCTATATAGGTGCAATATTGAGGACTTCTTCTATATCCTTAAAGCCGGACAGTGAAGCGGTAGGTATTTTATAACAGGTTACATAACACAGTCAAGGGGGTAGAAGGAGCATCTCCGAGCTATTCTTAAGGCTCCCATCTTCACCGTGAAGTGCTTTCTTTCTTCCACCTTCTGGAGTAGTAGGTACAGGGGAACAATGATCCCCGTTCTTGAGACTGGGAGATATTCCTTTCTCAATTCGCATCTCTTTGTAGCAATAAGGAATATTACTCAAGGCAACTTCTCAGAGTATCAGTAGATAGGTAGATAGGTAAGTACCTACATTAATTAGTTCGAAATATTCCTATTCAAGGATCTAATTTTGTAAAGGGGTTAATTTTCTAATCATCATTTTTCTGCACACAGTAATCGTTCGTTCAAGTAATCAGCTAGCGAAAGGGTGAACGAAAATTGAACCCGCATGGTCGAGGGGGTGGGATTTGAATATATTTCTCCGATCGATAGAAATACATAAATATATAGATGTAAGGTCTGATCTCGACTTTTCGGAATTACGAATTTGTAGATTTTTATTTCTTTTTTTTTTTTTCAAATGGGGTGGAAACGGTTTTCCCCGCGTAATATTCCTCTATATGCTTAGATGTATACAGAGCGTTAAATCTGCTATTATATTCTTACTACCACTATACCTATAGGTGATCCCAAGATTACTACCGTCTGCGACTATCATCATTATCACTACTATTATTGCCGCCACACTTCGAGCTCTCCTCAATGGCTTATGGCTTAGTGCGAAACTATAGAGGATATAATTAACACTGTCGTCCAATGTCAACGTTATCGTCATCTTCAAGGCTCGTAGAATTACTACACCCCGATATAATATGCTAGGGACTGTTAAAGGTAGTAGATATATAGGTATATATACCTACCTGCACCTAGTAGGTGACTATTCCTACCTGGCGAGAAATAATCCACACATCTTGACGCGTTTGCCGTTTATAACTAAACGGATATAAAAATGTGAGCGAAAATATCATCCCGCGGGTGGAGGATATATAAGGATTGTGTGAATGTGTAGGTATATAGGGGGATTCGTGCGGATATATAGCCGGTTATGTAGCGAAATATAAAAGCCACGAGGGACTGTTATCATCGCCGTATATACTTGAGGGATAATAATAGTCCTGAGACTCGAGTCCTCGTACCTACATGACTAGGAAGTCCGTTCGTTCGGTATGTCCGTCCGTCCGTCCGTCCGTCCGTCCGTCCGTTCTTCGGCGAGCGTTATTAGGCATGATATAATATGCCAGCCGCAGAAACCTAATATCAGAAATTATTAGGTGTCGGATGCGGAGAGGAGGATCCCTAGGGATGAGAGAGACTCTGAGAAGGCGGACGTCGCCGTAGAATACCTCGGTAGACTGACTTCCGTAGTAGCAGTCGACTATGGAAACTTTTGAGACAATTTCAACTGGAGACTTGAACGGGAGTGAAAATGGGAATGGGAATGGGAATGGAAACTTGCACACCTATCAAAACCACGGTTTGACTTCCGCCAGTGTTTAAAGAGGTGCGAAATTTCAACGGAATAGTAAAGAATATAAGTTGAAAAATGATTATCGGGACGTCTATCGATTCTATTATAAACTTCGGAGTAGAACTTCCGAAGAGTATAATATAGGTATACATAGAAAACGATGAGAAAATTCGATTGTTTAATTTGAAGACAAGAAAAAAAATACAAATTTCGAGAGAGAGAGAAAGAGAGAGAGAGAGTAAAGTTCGGTATAATTACACTGACGTAATTAAAACGTTGTTAAGATTAACACAGGCTTTGATATTAGCAAACGATTGACGTTCGTTGGGTCTGTGTGGAGGAAGCTGTTAAGCTTGAGTAGAAATTTGATGAACTTTGCGTAAACTCAAGGGTGTACCTACATACTATAGACGAACGTTGATAAAACATTCCCCCACTTTTAGAGCCGAAAACGTTTTGGATATGCTGTTACCTTCACCTGCCGTTTTGTGATCTCACTTAGCTTACACTTTCCCGCCAGGCAAGAAAATTATACGATTTTCGGGACGTTGTTAAAGCATAGCTTCGGCAATCTTGGAATCCTTTTTTTTTTTGTCTTTTTATTATTTTTTAAGAGAAAATAAAAATCAGGAAAACTGTCGGATTCTTTGAACAATAAATTTCCTCTATCGCGCATTCGCTTCTTCTCTCTCTCTCTCTCTCTATCTCTTTCTTTCTCTCTTTCTCGCTTTTTGTTAATCTTGACAAATAACTTGGCAAACTCCTTCCTTAGAGGAGCCTCGTTGCTGCCTTACCTAAGCAACTGTCTGGCATTCATTTCTGGTTTACCGTAGGATTAGGGGTAGGATACGGGTGTGCTTTTCGGCTGGCTATTCCTCAGGGAATAAGGCGGGAGGGAGGGAGACCCCTAGGTCAAGGGACGAGGCAACGGTTAGCTTAATATTCAGATCGAGTTACCTTAGAGAGCTTAAACGTTAGCTGGACTAAATATGTGCGACAGATTGAGTGAACAGCGTATTGATCCTCGAGAGATATCCGCGTTCAGTCAAATAATTATACTATCAGGAATGGGTGTGTGTGTGTGTGTGTGTGTGTGTGAAGAAATAATGAATGAATGAATGAATGAATGAATGAATGAATGAAAGATAATATATGTAATAAATTGAATATGCATATATATTCATGTATTATATATATATGAAGTAATGAAATAATTCATCAATTTTTAACACGTACGTTATATAGCTTTATTCCGTCAACTCGTATCGTTTATAATCACCCATTAATTATTCTCTCAGTTGCTCCCTTGTCGCTTGTCCCTTGTCGTTCGTCGCCCTTTGCAGCTCGTACCTATGTCGCATATGTCGGTTTCCTCCATCACCCGCATTTGCTGACACACTGCACAACCCAGAGACGACACACATACGTGTACACCAAAATACCATTAAAGTTTAGGTACGATACAATATTACGTGTATCCGGCTAACACTACACTTTAATTCTATATAATCGGATTTCAAATTATACTTATAGATATATATTCGATATAATATATAATATAATATATTACATCGAGTGGCCAAAAAGTTCGTTAATCTAATTCATATATTATATATATATATATATATATATATCTCATCAAAGTTTTTCTTTCAATCTGTTTCTTTTTTTCGATATATCTAAAAAAAAAAAAAAAAAAAAAAAAAAAAAAAACACTTTTCTTTCTATACATCTACGTACTATATTATATTCATTTGATTTCAGATTTTCAGGCCACTCGTTATAGGCGCACACATTTTTTTGTTTTTCTCTTTTTTTGTTGTTGTTATTTATGGTTCTTGTTCTTGTTCTTGTTCTTTTTTTTTTTTGTATTAATATCATCTTAAATTTCTAGTTCCTTGTATATTTCGAAATATTAATATTTACAAATTATTATTACAATTTGATTATACTTTGCAAAGGTGTGACAGACGCCCCTGAAACTATGGGGCGGGAGTAGGGAGATTGCAAAAAGCAACAACAAAAAAAAAAAAAAGAAGAAATTTCCGAAACTATTTGACGATTCGAGATTATAATACAAACCTCCCCGCACGTGAATTCATCATTCATATAATAATATAAGGTAATACTCTCTGAGAGTTTTCTCTCTCTCTCTCTCTCTCTCTCTCTCTACATCCTTTGAAGATAAAAAACGAAAAAGAAGGCCTTTCTTTTCGATAAAATCCAGATACGCAGGATATCCGTCCCTACCAACACCAAGAAGATTCGTTTAATATTAAAGTGACAATTAGCACGGGTGCTTAAAGGTGGGAAGGGGATGAGTTCTTTTCAGTAATATGGGTAGGTAGGTATATAATTATAAGTAATTGTCCCAACGCAGGGGTAGGTAAGGGAAATTCTTTTGAATTTTTTTTTTTTTTTTCTTTTTCTTTTTCTTCTCATCCGACACGGTTGACACGGCTACAGTTATGTAGATATATATATACATACCTAGATAGATATATAGATGGTATCAAGGTATATAAATCAATCAATTAAAATTACATTAAAAATTATTCAACTCTGTAGAAAAGTGTCTATACCACTTAACTTTTCTCGATTGATCGATTACAAAAAGAGGAGGGAGTACGTGTATATATATATGTATATATGTATACCTTACCTTAATAGATATTTCATTACTATCTTTATACATCTACAATTACCTGACACCCTTATAAAAAGGGTAAGTTATGATGGATCGTATTTATATTATTATTTTTATTTTTTATTTCTTTTTTCACGTGTCTTTTCACGTATGTGTACGTGTGTGTGTATATACGAATACGTGTGAATGTACCTTTGCACGTATGTATATTATATTAACAGGAAGTCTATAGGGAGTAGTATTTTACACTTTACAGGAACATCCACTTTAGAAAAGCATTAATGGTAAGAAATCGTACCGTTCGACCGTTATACGCTAAACTGCACTTAGATCTGGATTTATGTATATGGGTCTATTAGCTATACGAAATAGCGTGCAAAGGTTACCAGCTAGCTAGCTAGCTTCCTTCCTTCCTTCCTTCCTTCCTTACTCGTAAAGGTATAGTGCTTATCTCCTTGGGTTAGGCTGGCTTAAGCTACCTTGGTTTAAGTTCAGGTTAACACGTAGGGGTAGCCTATGAGACACCTGCACATATGCGTGTCTTCTAACCATATACAAATACCAAAGATACATACACGTATACCTACGTACATATATATATATATATACTATTATACTATACATTATGGTGTACAGAGAGCGGTCCAAGTTAACTATCCCACTCTGACTTGAACCCAACGATTATAGTTATACCATATTATAGTTCGTGTAAAGAAAGGAACGTGAAGCAAATCTTTAGGAATCATAAGATAAAGGCTCACAGATTTTCGTTTTTTCTCTTTCGTTTTCCTCTGCATCTTTTCTTTTTTATTTTTCTGTTCTTTTCTTTTCGTTCTTTTTTTTTTTGGCAAAGACAGATCTCGAAATCTTGATACTTGAAAAGGGGGGGAAAAAAACAAAAAGATGACACGAAAGAATATATAGTACAGTATAATATGAAAAATGAAAATTCGAGAAACTCATTACTTGGACAAACCTGTATACGATAAACATACACACATACACATACACACAGTATATAATATGAATATATATACGTATAAACGAGTAAAGGCTTGGTAGGACATGGATAGATATATATACATAGATTAGAGGTATATAGAGCTGTGCCTTGAGAGATATATTACTCGCGTCAGGTGGTAGGTAGGCCCGTCTTTGCAGAAGATCTAAGATATCCTTATACGGCTATACGGCACGGTGTCGGCGTCGGCGTCGGCGTCGGTGTCGGCGTCGGCGTCGGCTGTGGTAGTAGCGCGGCCAGAGATAAAGACAGCCGGAAAGAGAAGAAGGGAGGTGAAATGAAAGGGGTGAAAAATAAGGAAAGTAAAGTAGAGGATAGAAGAGAAGAGAAGAGAAGAGGGGTGAGTTTGGTAAAAACAGCCCGTCTTATCGAGACTTCCAGGGGCGCCTTATCACTCCCTTAAAATTCAGCGGTTTCTCTATACATATACATATATACTTTATGCATTTCGCGTGGGTTTCGTGCTTTTCTTTTTCTTTTTCTTTTTTACGTTTTTACTTTTTTTTTACTTATTTTCTTTTTATCGCCTCGCTGCAGTATAACAATATACATAATATATATATATATATAACTTATACGTACGCCTAATTTGTTTCGTATAGTTTAAAATTTAATTAAAAAGATATTCTTCGCATGTTTTTTTATTAATTTAATTTAATTTAATTTAATTTAATTCAATTAATTAATTAATTAATTAATTTAATTATTCGGCTTCTATAGGAGCCAGAACGTTATTTTTCGATACGATCGATCGTATCGACCCCATTCAAGTAAATCGATCACAGTATAACAATGAGAATAATTTTCTTTGGATAAAAACAACATGAAAATAAATAAATAAATAAATAAAACCAGCAACAACGATCACGAGAGAATGAAAAATGTACGAAAGAAAGTAAGAATCTTGGCAATGTTAATATTAACGCAATGATAACAGTGAAATATATATAATTATGAATAAATGAATAATCGTGAAATTAATTATTATATCATTAATTATTAATCGGTGATCAATGAATATTTAAAAACGCCAATAGAGAGGCGAGGAATATTACAAACGGTGGATTCGCTAGTTTTAGCTGTCCTCCGTGTTGCATAGCCGCTGGATGTTCACCTGTAATTAATGAAAATATCGTATCTTGCGTGACTAAATCGTATGTACATAAATTCAAATTTTCATTAATATCGATTTCTATAATAACAACTAAACAACTTCTTCTTTTTTTCAACCATTAAACGAGCTAAAATTAAACTAAGATAATCCACGCTGGACATGTACCATTTAATAAGACTATTGTTCTCCCGAGTACTAAGGTCGGGCTTAACCCGGACATAGGTAGGTATGTACCTACCTACACGAAACCTTGATGATGTTTCGCCTCGAGAAGTATAACAGGTGCCTATATTCTCTCTCTGTGAAATTGTACTATACCCCATACAAACATACATATATATATATATTTGTGTAAGTACTTAGTACAGAAATGTGTAATTGTGAGGGTGTTTTCTGTTCCCATTTCTATACGTTTGTGTATATAATATAGCTCTATATGTATGTGTAATATGTAGCTACGTATAGGTATGTACATGCCATTCAACGGCGAAGGTAATGAGAAGAGAGAATTGGTGTGAGGAGACGTTGGGCAAAAATTAAACACACTCGTAGGGTATATGTACACAAACATACATATGAGGAAGTACGGGGTGAGAGGTTGGGTGTTGGCTCAGTTACCCCTATGCGGTTTTCTTGTTTGAGTCAAAACACTGCAGGTGTAATATACCGGCGAAGGTATACGTAATAATGGGTCAGGGTTTTTAATAAGAGAAGAAAAATAAGCAAATTTTAATTATGTATAATAGGTACCTACACGCGCGGGATTTGAAGAGTCGTTGTATGTATAATCAAACGAACGAATAGCAAGAAGTTCTAGTCTATGAAAGAAAAAGGGAATAAAAAACGAACAAAAAAAACCAACCAAGAGAGAGTAAGAATAATTCTCCAAGTTTCGAGGGATTACGGGAGATTTGACTTAAAACTTGAACCGATCGATTTTGGTCGAAAATTTATCCCACTCTGCGACCCGAGTTCAGGTTTTATCATTTGAACCCGAGTAGCGATCCTTGCCTCAGAAGGATTGTATTTTATTTATTCTCTGCATCTCCAACATTACAGGTAGATAGACGGAACGAAGGCGGGTTATGCGGTAGGTATCTACTACTACTGAAAAATACCGTTTCCTTTAGCGTCACTCGGGACTACCATTACCCCACAAAGACCCTTTACAGTATTTCCGCACTCTTCAATTGCGAACAGGTTTCTCAAAGGACGACACGCGCCCGCACATATATAGAGAATCTGCTTTTCAAGAAAACCGCGCAAAATCAGAGGAGGAGGATACATCAAATAGAAAAGGCGGATAGAAAGCAGGGCAGAATCAGAAGAAGAAGAAAAAACGAATAAGAAGAAGAAGAAGAGGAAAAATAAACGGTATACGAATGTGATAGAAAAATATACTGACTGTGCGGGAGCGAGCGGCGTCGTCAATCTATTCACCATAGCACAGATATAGGTATGATTTAATTCAGAAAAATCTTTGATATATCATACATCACCTTTGGTGTCTGCAGATTTTTGTAAAAGTAATTTTGATTTTATTTCTTCTCTTTTTTACGGAATTCACATTTATATTTTCAAAAATTGGTTCATATTCCGCAGTGTATCTCTCTACCTATAATACATGCATGTATGTATGTATGTATGTAACGCTGGAATATATAGGAGAGAATATGGCGCCTAGATCTAACGATGCGAATAAATGAAAACACATCGTTAAATAAATTATTATAGCACGTGCATATAGTAGATTGTCTCTTAAATTCTAGTAGCGTTTATAGACTATAATAAAAACGAGCTTTTAGATCAGAAGTGCAGTGCAGTTTTCTGTTAGCTGATCGTGCTCTTGCATTTCAAGTAGATATTTCGACAGAACGAAAGCGCAACAGAAAAAAGATAGAAAATAAAAACCGGAATTAATTGCGTTGGAGTTGGTTTTTTTGAATTTTTTTGAACGATTTTTTGTTCCCTACTTTGTTTCGTCAACTCAAAAATGGCCGGGGCTAATTTTTTCGAATCAACAAAACGATAGTTCAAGTATGCAATTTTTATTGGCAAAATATATTGCGATATAAAATTCCATTTTTGCTAATGAAAAATATTTCAATATCGCCGTCTGTATATGTACTTCACGAGAAAATCAGATCTGTGCGTATACCTGCACGATTGCAGTGACGTATCCAGGGGGAATTGGAGAATAATATTTAAAATACCTCATACATCTATACCCCCGTCTGTGATATTTTAATTGGAAAAATATAAATGCAAAACATGTCAAATCCATCATACGATCTGTTTTTGATAATAATTTTTTGTTTTTTTGTCAAAGACTAATAACTATTCCATTAAAATTAATGCATGCATACAGATTCGATTTTGGTGTCCATATCAAAAGCAAACGCACCTTATACCTATCACAGATCTTGTTACTAAAACGAAATAAATTGTGAAACATTGGGCGGAAAAGAATTCGGCGATTATTTAACATCGGAATTATATAGCAGAAAATCAATAAACCTCAGGAGAAATCGATTTACCAATAACTGCGAAAGTTAATGGAAAAGGTAAAAAATTTGTTCCCAAAATGATATACCATCGCGTAAAATCTCGACGTCGAGTAGGGAAATCAGTTTTTCACCAACATCGCAAATTAGATTTAGCCATGAATGTGATTGACAATTATAAACTTCCCGAATGAATGAGCGATGATCATACTTTGAAATATTACGATGAAAAAGAAAACGAAGTTATGAAAAAAAAAAGAAAAAGTAGAAAAATGATTGAGAGAATCGTGCGAATTGAATATCATGTAGGTACCATTCAGCACGTGGACCTGGACCGTCTTTGGATTAGCGTTGCTCGGATGACACGTGTATCGACCACTGTCAGCTGGCTGTGCTCTCTGTACGAGTAGATAGGATGTTGTAATTTCGCCCTTTTCCGTGATTACAGAAACGCCACCGCGAGGACTGTCGTAATTGATTTCCTGCAAAGTCAGAAATCCCGATTAATTCTGGAGTCTGTTAGAAGCGTAGCTGCTCTTCACAGGTCCGATTCTCCTCGTCGACGCCACGTTTCAAGATCAGATCTGATATCCTCCCGACGACGAACAGCCGACAAACGGCCTAGCCTGCGGATGGGAGATTGCTCGAACCTTATATACGTTTAATCGCGACGTCGCGACGTCGCCAAGAGGGAGCAGAATTCTACAAAGGGTGACCGAAGTCCTATCTAGTCCCTCCGCTCGACTGGCTTCAATTTTCCCGCCCAAATCCGAATCGAAAATGATTTTTTAATCTTTTTCTTTTTTTCTTTACAAAGATTAATGCTCTCTCTCTCTCTCTCTCTCTTCCTCTCTCTCGCCATATTCTTAGACCGTTTAAAAATACTGAGAGAAAAATGCGACGATAATAATTGTATGGAACCGTTTTCCCTTTTCATTTTACTTCCTTCGCGCCGAAATTTCTCTCGGTATTCAATTGACGGCTATTCGCGAGTTACTTTGGCTGCATAATCGCGTAACCGTAGATATTAGTCAGCCATCTTTGTGCGATAACGATAATTGGACATCCGTCGATTTAACCCGCTTCCTGACTTTCCCTCGTAAATCAAAGCGCAGAGCAGTCTGCGCGTCAAATTACCAATATTCTCGAAAGATTTATAGGAAATTATTATTATATCGAGTATTGATCGAGTAACGGTAGTAAGAATTGACTCGCTCTCGGCTACCATACTACTTACTGCTAAACTTATCGGTAAAAAGGAAAAGAAAAAAAGGGGAAAAAAAAAAAAAACGCAGGGTTCGTATTACACGAAATGTGAAAATATTCCCAATGCCTTATGAGTAGCGAGCTCTAGGAAAGAAAAAAAACTCGTTGACCGATTTACCCCGTTTTATTTATTATGTTTAATTATCCCACTGGCTGGAGTCCACCCTTAATTTTCACACTCATATAAATCCGTAACGAGAATTACCCGACTCATAGGTATGGAAAATTATATACCACGAGAAGAAGAAGATTTTCACCTGGGGCTGAAAAGTTTTTCGACAAATCACAAAGCGGCTACACATATCACGTCGCGGGATAATTATCCGATAGAAACTTCCATTTTTCATTTCCCATTATCCATAAGGATCATATTGTTGGAGTATAAGCTCGACTTTGGAATTGGTGAAATTGGATTTGAAAAATTGCATAGAATAGTTTCATCTGAAAATGGAATGAAATTCGCGCAGAGAGTTTAAAGTGGGAAAATAATAATATAGAATGTATAGCAAATGATGCATGGGGGTAAAGATAACGTGGAAACTGTCTGCGCGTTTGAATATTGAAGCAAGCTAGCTAATGGAGTTACAGAATTATTGTATAATATTGAGATATACGATTCCACTCCATGATCAACAATGGTGTATGATTGATGTCGGGGTGCTGCAACACGTTGAGGAAGAGGAGAGAAACTGAACGAAATTTTATTCAATTTTTATTTTACTACATTAATTTTGTGCGGCGATCCGTTCTTCGTTCGTCAAAATATTTACAGACAATTTATTGGCGAATTCATTCGATAACGGCCTGCATAATGAAAATTGATTAAATAACTTCGTGTATAATCAAAACTTCCGATAGTTCGACAAACCGCTGTGTCACATGGCGTCTAATTGCAAACTAAATTTGATATTTGACTACAAACCTTGTGATTATGCGTCCAGAATATAGCTGGCGGTGGTTCAGGGCTGTGTCTCACCACACATGTGAGGTTCATTGTGCTTCCACGGTTTATGAACATTTCCGGACCTCCGATAATTGTCGTCACCGGCTCTGATCAGATCGATATTTAATACATGTACTTCATTGTCTGGTTAATTAACAGCCTTTCCTAATTATTCTGTGAGAAATCATGTTTCCTAGGATACACGGCAGTTTGCCTACCCTTGAAACAAGACCAATTATTTCATATACCCACCTACCGCGTTAATTAGTACGATTTCACAAATGAAATTAATACATACGCATCCGTTTCAAGTTTGACTCTATAAACTCTAATCTGAAACTGATTCCGAAACGAATTTCATTCATTGTCCGCGTTTAGCTGCGATTCGGGTAATGCGGTTATTGCGACCTTTGCTCTATGGTATCTGGTCTTTGAGCTTAAACTTCTCTTAGCGCTTGGCTTATCCTGTCATCGTGACAGGATACAGTCCCGTTTCCCGCTGTCCTACGGAAACTTTGGTCAAGATCAAAGTGTGCTGTAACAGAGGTTTCGTGCCCTCGATATCGAACCAACAAAGTTTTACCGTATATATCTGTGTATTACGTATGTATGTACGCGCGCAACGCGGTTCTGTAGTAACGGTTCGAAAAGTAATTCGCAACTGTGTTGCTGCAGGTATACCGAGAAAAAGAGAGAGATCAAAATTAAGGAGAGCTGAGGGAAAAGGAGAGAAAAGTCTTCCTTTAGTGGTGGATTTTTATAAGAGATGAAATGAAGAAAATTTAACTTTTGTTTTTTTACGACGCGATCAAGACCTTCTTTCTACTTCTTCTGCTTCTTCTTAATTTACGGAGTCTGACTTTACCGAATTTCTGATTTCTTGAATAACAAGCTTTACGTAGGTATATATAATGTATATCTACGTTTAACTTGGAGTAGAAAATGGGAGAAAGACTAAAGCCAATGAAAGAGAGTGTTTTATAAAAACCAGCTGCATATCGCCCCAGCTCATACTATAAATGACGTATTTTGATCGACTCAGCGAACCACAGGTTTATTGCTTATTTGGTCCATAAAATTATTGCATTGACGAATGGGAGAGTCGACAGTCTGTAGCTGTACCGTAAAATGAAACAAATACAACGATTGATAGACATTTTTTATTCTTTTTTTTTTCTATATGTATCGTTCATTGGTTGTGTGACATATAATATATTCGATTGTGAAATTTGACGTGAGAATAGCTAGTTGAGAGCCGAAATGAATTCGAGAGGTAGAAGAATAGAACTGAAAAAATTTTAAAAACGAATAACGATAATTTATTTTTGAATTTTATAATTTAAATCCCGACTTCCACTGCGGCTGCAAAAGTTACGGTGAGCGAGTCTAGGTGCGATGAAAAGAAGGAAAAATTTCATTAGATTACACCAGCTACCTACTGCACCCGAGTCCTCTCCCAGGGCGTCAAGTGTGTACGCAGAGAGACGAGTACTCTGTACCTACTCGTACTCTCAAATCTCTTTCAATCTCTAGCCTCTCTCACTACCTCGCTCTGCACATCAGTCAGTTAATTTCTGTAAAATTCAAGAAGAAAATCCACAACCCCCGGGAGGTTCGGGAAAAACGGTAAAAGCTCACTCGAATTTATCTACTTCTCGGTAAATCCATGAGAAGATTTACAAAAACATTCCAACAAGTGTTGACATCTCCTCTTCTCGAATTAGGGACATACCTCTAACCACATATACATATATATTCATATGTGTGTGCGTGTGCGTGTGCGTGTGTGGATATAGAGACATAAAGTCTGAGTTTGTTTGCCAGACTAACTGAACTCAAGTCTTCTTCTGTTATATACATACCTAGCCACTTTTACTTTTCCCCTCGTCGTTTTACTACCGGCTATCTACCATGCTCTAACTTTATGTACCTGTGCCACTACCTCAAGTATTTTAATTATGAACGATGAAAATTAGCTAAGAAAACTGACTAATAAAAGATAAGCCGAAGTTATTAATTAAGGATACTACCTGGTGTATAGGCTCGAGTTATCTTGCCTTATTGTAATTACCTTTTAATTTTAAATATCGTTCAGCAATTTTATATAAGAAATTAATTTCTCATATTAAAGGTTGGATTATTCATCGATATGATATTATAGATATGTGCATATTATACGTATGTGTACAATGTTGTTTTCATTTGCGAAACTTGTGTAATATATACGTATGCCTATAAACTAAAGCTAACCAATTTACTGGAAGTGAAAACTTTTCCTTATGGTAGTAAAAATAGCGAAAAATATAAATACGAAGCGTGGGGTGTTCTGTATCCGGTAGTAACAAACTACACCATCACCTTGATGCAAATTGTAAAACTAGAACAAATTTATACGACGTAGAGACGTGTGTGTGTGTGTGTGTGTGTGTGTGCCTATACACGTTGGGGGGGTTTCACACTGTAAGAACGGTAAAACGAAAATTTGCAATCCCGACTATTCGTAGGTAAACTTTCTCGATTACATTATAGAGTAAGTATTGAATAATTTCAAATCCATTGTAAAGTTTGCCTAGATCAATATGACGTGGCAAACGAGAACAGGGAAAACTTTTCCCGAGTCTCTCTCTCTCTCTATCTCTTTCTCTTTCCATCTTTCTCTCTTTTTCTCTCTTTCTCTCTCTTTCTGCATGGTAACTCCTGACGCGAACTTTTAACGACGAATCGGCGGGTACCACAGTGGCTTAAGATATTCCGAGCTTGATAAAACTGTGAATTTTAAACTCGACGCGACGGTCTCCTTCAAGTTCTTCTTCGATTGAACCGCGATATGATATTATACACACGTATGGCTATCGAAAAATTGACTGAAAAAATACAACGAAAAACGCGTGGATATATTTAACCGCGGAATGCGGATGAAAAATGGATAAAAATATTTAGCCAAATCGATTCGGCGAGGATCTGATTGACGGAAAAACAGGGGCTAGCTGCTGTCAGTCAGTGTGTCAGTCCGAAGTGTAATTGGCTATTTAAAGGTCACTCGACCAATCAGCGAACCGCGATATACATACCGACTCTTCCCCAAATTTTAGGGACGAAATTTGTTTTTTTTTCAGAAACGAAAAAGCGAGAACTGAAAATCTAGTTCGAAAGCCTCGAAGCCTGCAGACTGCAGTGGCATCTCGGCTATGGCATACAAGCTCGTCAACCTCGTACGAAACCATCTGCACAATTCACCCGTGCAGAAATTTGTACTGGCATGCCAGGCTACTGTCCAGAGCCTGATAGGATTTTACTGGCTAGCGTTGCCTAGACAGGCTCTGGCTTGGCACTGGCCAGACTGACAAGATGCCTCGTATAACAGCATAATTCCTGGCAAAACTCTCCAGGAACTGGTCAGCAATGATCAGGATTGTCAGACAATACACTAATTGCATTTAATTTTTCGTTATTGCAATTCGACTTCAATCACATCCAAATTCAATTTTTACTTATAGGTTTTGAATTTTTCTAAATATTTGATATATCTGATTCAAATTCGAATGTAGTCAACTTTTTCGATTAAACTCGAATTTGAATCGGATATTTAGAATGGTTAGCCAGATTTGAAACGGATAAGTAAAATTTGAATTCGGATTTGAATTTGAATTATATGTTCGATACAATTATATAAAACTATATAAAATTTTATATAATAGCGTATCGCAAGGCTTTATATTATACTGTATAAAACTATATATTGTTATACATAAAAATATATAATGATTAATGTCATATACTCACATGATATTTTGTCATTACATATAAATATTTATAGTATATAAACGTGAATGGTCACAGATAATCGATGATTGTTAAGTCATCTTTTACTTAAGTGTATATTCTTTCTCTAATTTTGACGCAAAAATGTGCACTTTGTAAATAAATGCATTCAATAAATATTACAATTCGGAAATATTAAGTAAACTTGATCGATTTTAAAACTTAACTTTTATACATTTTTACAAAATTTCTAACAAAATGAAAAGTCACGCGTTGATCATTGAAGGTATACTTTATATGTATTATCATAGAAAAAGTAAATATATAATTTGAAAATTAAATCATAGAAGAACGTTTCTCCATGATTGTTTTTATTACTTGATTAATTTCCAGGTTCTAATGAAGGAAATCGAAGTTACCAAATATTGAATAATTTTGACATTGTTTTAATTGATAATTGTTACAGAAAATTTTTCTTTGAAGAAATGCACTTCCAGGAGATTAAACAAATTACTGGTGCATTTTTTGTCAGGTTTGTTTTTTTTATTAACATAATTGATAGTTAGCATTTATGTAAATTAACTCTGAATTCATCAAATTACTTAAATGCTTATTTAATAAATTTAATTTCGCTAACTCAATTTATATTTCACACAGAATATCATTTAATGATAACTGCGTGTTTGTTGCATTTAATTACCATAAAATTGATCATTAATAAGTCAGATGTAAAATTTTGTTCCATAAGAATTGGAATATATGAAATTTGTATATTTGATATTCGTTTAAGCTCATAATTTCAATAACAGATCTTGGGTGAGTCGATAGCGGACAGAGTTGGCGAGCGCACGGTTCACGGATCGATCCCCGGCCGGAACCAGTTTTTTTTTTCTCAAAATTTTTTTTTCCCGGGCACTCATAAGATTGCTGGCTAGAGCCTGGTCCGTTTACTGGCTAGACCCTGATCAGTTTGTCTGGCTAGGTGCTGAGTAGAAATATGTTACACGCCAGGGTTGGCGCTGGACAGCCCTCCTGGCCATAGCCAGTCTAGTTTCGTGGATAACTAGCCAGGGCCTGGGCAGCGCCAAGATTGAATTTCTGCACGGGCAAGGATCAGTATTTCCGTGAAATTTTCTCTAACATATTATATCCGGGTTCCGGTATCCTAGGCTCGCGACCGAGAGCAGCAGCAGCAGCAGCAGCCGCGCATAATCCATAAAACTGAAATATCTTTGCTCAGCAAGTATCCGTGTATCCTAGGCTAAATTCGAGACATAGATATTTCCTCCCTAGACGCGTTCTACCGCGCGCTAGCAGTATGCGAAAAACGAATAGTAAATAATAAATGTGCAAAAGTATGAAAGCGCGGAAACAGAAGATGCGGATTGTATTGTAGAAACGAATTCCGACTATTTTAGTGGGATAGGTATACACGCGTTGCCGTATGTAGGTAGAGAGGCCGGGCTAAGGTTCCGAATCTCAAAAATCCCGAAGGGTTAAAATTCCGAATTTCACAGTTGTTAGGAAAAGTATTTCCCCGAGGCCAAACCTTTGAATCTTAAAATTCACGCGTGAATTCATTAACTCTTCAATATCTCGGGTTGTATTGATCGTATCGAAACCAACGAGTGGTCAAATTAATCGTCTCGAAAAAGTTTTAAAATCCTATCAATCGTTCATGACGTCATGAAGTCAACGATTTAATCATAGATGAAATGGATTTCCGTAAAGGGGTCTCGATTATAATGAACCACTTTTTATCTCACATACTCTGAGAAATTTACCAAAATTTCTAGATTTTTGGGCTTCCGAGGGTCTGGACGTTTCTGAAAATTCTAAATTCGGAATCGTTCTGTCTGGAAATTCGAGACTTCGATCTAGCCTCGTATTGTATCGATAATTGACGAATCAAGACAGGTGCGATGAGAGTGGATATCTATCTCATTCCCACGTCACAGTTTAATTACTTTAATTAGCGCCGTCTCAATTTAGCGTTTAATTTAACGCAAGCTTAGGTTTCGGGAGAATAAATTAGTGAGCCCCTGCGAGTAGCGTCTCAACAAACCTCGTAGCTAACACCACCACCCGAGTCATCTGGCCCCACACCACACGCCCCTTGAGAACAACACTTAAATCCCATTGACAAACGATACAAAAACATCCTCGAACTAAATGTCGTCGTCTAACAATCCGCGACAAATTTCATCCGCCTTTATTCAACTCAAAGTTTAAACCGATAAACTTTATCCACTCAGAGATCGGATTTAACGTCAATTACAAGACTTGGTAATATGATTAATGGAGATAAAAAAATTACTGCGCGCGGTACGGTGGAACGGATTACCTACCTACATATCATACCTATATGAAGGTATGATATTACGGAGTGAAGTATCGTTATTCATATCATATGCAAGAGCGATGGACGCGAAGTACAAGATTGATTGTTATTGATAAACGAACCAACAACTGATAGATGCATCGAGTGACCGATCGGAGGTGTCGTCGACACTTGGCACTCGTAAGTCCCCGAGTCTCGACGTTGTGGGAACTTGACCTGAAGTGTCCAGTTCTCAGTTTGCGGATAGTGGGTTGCCTGGAATCTACCATCGGCTGTATATGTGTCCTGGCCAACTGTCAGGAGATGTATATCCCGGTGACGTACCCAGGACACCTATGCGTCGACGTTAATAAAAAATATATATCAAATATTTTATTTCAAATATTAGTACGAACAGGCTTTCAGAATGAAAGGATAGTGAAATCGTTTCTATGGAAAGAAAATCGTGCTGTTTGTTCGCTGTGCAGGGTATGGAAACTTTCGGTGAGAAACCTCGAGTGTGCTGCACAATGTCTGGGTAGATATGGTTTATAATAACGTGTCAAAATCAGGAGTCGCGTCAGTCCGGGCTCTCGTCCGTTTAGAATATTTATCGACGTTTATTGATTTCCATTAATTAAGGGCATAAGGTAGGTACGTACAGGTTTGATAATAATACAGGAAGGAAGCGAGGAGTCTGTAGTCTTATTCAGAGATAGAGATATACGAGATTTGCTTTATTAAGGGAGAAAGTTATTCACGGTTTTCAGAATTAATTCGTGCAGATAAATCGCGCGAGCGAATTGAATACCTTTGAAAACGAGTGCCCGAGGGTGAGGATGCGATGTGAAAAAGAATTATAGAAGCCTATAGGGTGTAGAGATCATCGGATATTACGACGAGGCTACACCCACGCGCTGCTGCTGCTGCGATAGGCTCCTTTTCATCGTCGAATCACACATAGAAAATATCGCGTGTTAATTAATTCGTAGCGAGTTTAAAGGACTAGGAGTATGAGTATAGTACCTAACAGTCCTCGAGGAATCGTGCATCGCGTTATCTACTTCCGGGAGTATACAGCAGCCGGAAGACCGGCTCGTACCACATTCCGGTAAATTCCATGTCGCCGAAGTTTAGCCAAAGCAATTAAACCGGAGTTTATTAAGCAATTAAAACTCTGAGAAAGTATAATGTATATCATACCGCGTAGATTTTGTTCCTTCGTTTTTTACTCCGTGTCTATGTGCATATTTTTTTGAGTTATATTCCTAGCGCTTATTGCTGCGCCGTGATAAAAAAAAAAAAAAAAAAAAAAAAAAAAAAGAAAAAAAAAGTCGAAGTTTGCGGCGATGGAATAAAAGATATGAAGAAGAACCGCACCGCGACCCCTTAAAGGCTGGTCTAAAAGCGTTGGAAGTGTGATCCACGGATGTGATTAACATAAAGATATGTATCGAAAACTTTGGGACGAAGTTATACGCGGATAAACGTGGATCGTAAAAATTTATTCAAAAAGTAATACCGTGCAGGGTCGAGGATATAGGATGCCAGCTCCTCTGTGGTAATAAAAATAATATAACAAAAAAAAAAAAAAAATAACATAAAAAATAAAAAGAAAAAAGGAAAAGAAAAGAAAAGAACTGAAATATAAGG
The DNA here is from genome assembly GCA_963992785.1 of Tenthredo livida. Classification (NCBI taxonomy): domain Eukaryota; kingdom Metazoa; phylum Arthropoda; class Insecta; order Hymenoptera; family Tenthredinidae; genus Tenthredo; species Tenthredo livida. Next base: position 13,842,726 of record OZ023073.1, read on the forward strand.
CAAAACGTTCCGTTTTGAATACCTACGCGGGGTTTTAAAGAGGGTGCAGTCGGCTATAAGAGAGTTGGTTACGCGCTCTGCCCAGAATCCTCTGTATATCCCTCCTCTTGATTAAGAAAAGTACTTAAAACCGTTTACACCGCCTTCCAGGCGACAAAGGATCTTTCGGCTACGGTTGAATTAAACTTGACAATTTATTCCCCGAGGAACTTACCCTACCGAATTATACCCACGGTGAAAAGGCCTTTAACTACCTTATAACCACGACGTCGTAAAGTGTCGTTAGTTTTCCTATTCCCTGTCCAAAATTACGATCAGAAATGTCATCAGGTTTAAACTAAACGCGCTACCCTATCGGCTCCATTTTCAATTCTCGATTTTTTTTTTTTTTCTGATAAAATGATATTTAAGCGAAAAAAAAGACAGCCCCAAGAGGAGACGCGTTTCCCTCACATTGAGATTAATACATGAAGTTAAAGGGGGGAGGGTGGATAAGAAATGAAGGAGTCAAGGGAAGAATTGAGGCATTATCTCGTCAGTCAACGTCAAATTTAGTAATTCGTCAAGCGTATCATTTGTCTCCATATAATTTCTGTCGGCGTATTATTTAATCGCGAATCCATTAATATATATATACATATATACACGTATGTATATACCTATATGTATATGTATGATATAATCTCGTTTGAAAATACCTACCGTTCTATTGCCCAAATTTTTAACGCGACAATTTAGTACCGCAGTTTGTCCAACTAATGCGGTAACGTTGTGGGATGCAGAGATGTCGAAGTAAGGACCGCGATCCAACGGTACAAACTCTTCCTCGTGTTCGTCATCGTCTCCGGTACACCAGGCGGGTCCTTAGCCATACGAAATTTAATTTTAGTTATGAATTCGAAATTCGGAATACCGAATTAGAAATTTAAACTCGATTATTCAAGCCGAACCCGTCATATTCTCTCTCTCTCTCTCTCTCTATCTATCTCTCTCGCTGTATGTGTATGTGTTCACATACGTGGAAAGTGGTATGATAATTAATTATTAACGCCGATTTACCGGCTCGTCGTGTGAATTTAGCTCGAAATTTTACACGGCTCGTATATGCAGCCGCTATTATATTGAAACAACGATAATAATAAAATCTAGAAAATTTCAGTAAAAATCTCGACAAACTTACCGGCGAATATAAGTCCGAAAATTATCAACGAGCCTCTCATTATTTTTTATTATTTCTAAATAAAATAGTGATCAATTAAAATCAATAATATAATCTCGTATCCGCGTATCCAGCTGCTAAATTTTTCGAAAAAATTATCTTCTTTATTAACTCTGGATTGGCCCTAAGGCCAACCCAATCGCCGTAACAATCCCCATATCACTTTTACACTGGCTTAAAAAAACACCCGCGAAATATTTTCGGCACAAAAAAGCTCCAGCCTCGACGAAAACCATTTGCAACACTTTGCGTATTCTCTTAGGCTTTTATAAGGTGTACTGCAGGGTACGCTTTTTTTTTTTATTTTTTTATTTTTTTATTTTTTTTTTATTTTTATCCCGCCTTAAACCGTCGAGACATTTATTATTCCGAGTCAAGCTGACCCTCGGATGTATTTAGTTTATTATTGTTTCATCAAATATTTAATGCCATAGGTACCTATACACCCCACAAGTCTCGCTATAAAATAAGTTTACATCAAATTCTCCGCACTCGCACGATCGCCGAGAGATTTGACAAAGTTTTTAAGTCGCCGCATTAAGGCGACGGATTTTCGCTATTTTTGAAGATTTTCTAAAAATAAACTAAGTAATCAAATAAATAAATAATCGCATTAAAAGGGGGGGAGGGGGGAAAGACGATATCTCCGACTTTGAAGTACCGAAACGTTATAATTAAATAGGTGAACGAAATTTTGTAAAATTCGTTAAAACGCGATTAACATTCCCGCACGACGTTCGATAAATCTGGATTTTTCATTTCAGAAAAACGCTGATTTCTTAATTAAATAGTCGAATCTCAAAGCGATATCCAATATCTCATGGCTGTTGGAACTATCACTGGTTTTTTTTTTTTTTTTTTTTTTTTTTTTCGAAAAAAGTTTATTTTTTTTATTCTTATTTTTATCCTTTTTTACATCCGATTAAAACGTGTGACGAAGTGTAACGCAGCCACTGGTTAACGACGATGAAATCCATCCGTCGAAACACTGCACGTTTTTCAAGTTCTTCGCTCCACTTGGTTAATTCGTTGCGTCGTATATATGTATATATAGGTGTGTATATATATATATATATATATTTAGGTGTAGATTTCGTTTTCTGACTAAATCGTATAATTTAAATATTCCCTTAATCACTTTTTGAATTTCCTAATTACTTAATCCATTATTCATTCTCCTCCTTCATCAATCTCCTCCTTGTTTTTAATAATTATAATTAATACAACGCCCGTCTTGAATAACAACACGCGATATATATTTTCTCCTTAAAACCCGCTTGAAGTTAATTAATTAATTAATTATTAATAAATCCCGCCCCCGCAGGGCGGCCGCACTTTACCACAGATTTTATATTATACCGAATATCTCCTCGCTTTTAGACGGAATTATTATTACTATAATTTATACGATAAACAAATGCCAATCGAAACATCTCACGCGACTACGGATGATTATGGCCTTTTCCCCGAAGGAGGCTGAGTCAAGACTGGTGCTACGGGCGAGAACCACCCCCGCCGAAACGACGCAAGCGCACGTCAACCCTTATCTATAGATACGTACATATACGTATATATTTTATACAACTTTGTATACGTGTCGTATCTATACGCGTGTGTGTGTGTGTGTATAGCGAAGGTGAATACTATCCGTTCAGAGCCGGGCTGTATAACCAGGGTTTATCTTATCCCGGTGATTCGCTAGGAATTCTAAGACACCCGGTATAGCTAGATGTATGTATATTGGTAAGCAGAATCTGAACACTGGTACATATATATATATATATATATATATATATATATATATGAGCAAGTGAGGAAATCTTATAGCTAGCTTGGTATCAAGTTGCAGAGTTGCCCTAATCTCTAGCGAGTCCTAACACCCCCAGGGTGTAAGGGGAGGAGATCTGGGCGAAAAACGAACTCGGGTCTTCTTACGAAAATGGAAAAAATGGGGGAAAAATAAACAACAAAAAATATGTATATATATATAAAATAAGGAGATTGGAACTTGAGACAGATTCAAGTGCGTTTCATCTTCACACACCCGGCTGCAATATACGTACTTAGGTATATGACGAATAACGCGAGTTCGGGGCAGGAAGGTATGGAGATCATTAAAAGGGGTTCCAGCCCTTAAAATCTCCAAAAATGAGGGCTTTTTCGCGATTTATTTCCTTCCAAGATTTTCAATTATTCGAATGATTCCAACTTTAAAAGTTCACTTCGAGTAAAGCTATCGGATGAACTATGAATACTACTGCGTGAAAAAATTTACTTTAGAAATGGCAGTCGTATTAAAAACCAAGAAAGGTGAGTTTTGTGTTTTCGCACCATTGCGAAAGAAACTATCGGACATAATTTGAGAGAGCAGAATATAACGTTCAGAATCCTATATGATGGAGTTTCACAATATCATGGAAAAAGAAGAGAGAAACTAAATTTATCAATATTATAATTTTCATCGTCGAAACTGTATCTTCTTTATAATACCCGTATACCTAAAGCCTTGATAATGGAATCTCCGTAGACGAGTTTAACCCAGAGAGCGTAAATATTATCACTAATTAATAAGTCAACAAATTATTTTATGAAATTGATTAAATTTTCATCAGTTTATTATTATAGACTAGTGAAGCAGCAGCAGCAGCAATAGGAAGAGTTAAAGCGCGATGTGTACGTAAGAGCATCCTATTATGCTTACACTGTGTCAATATTGTTAAAAGAAGAGGAAAAAGAATCGGCGAAAAGTTTGTATGAGTATAAAAATGGCAAAAGTTGCAGTAATAATGTGAAAGGCAGAAAAACGAGAAAAAAAAAACAGAAAAATCGAGAAAAAAAAATGAAAAAAAATGGGAGAAGTCTGGTCGCCGATGGAAGGGGGGAAAGATGGGGGGAAAACTATGCGTCTTTTATGCCCGTCGAAGACTGCTTTTAGTTAGTTACTGCCTATACTAGTAGTAGCTGCTGTTGAAGCGCCACAACTTGTTGCTTGACGGGGGTCGACTTCAACGCCGTAGTGTTTTACCGCATCGGACTCTAGAAATTTGACGTGCGTGTTCCCCCGCACGTACGTAGCTATAGCTATAGGTATACGTATACAGTCTATGCACTCTATGGAATGACGTATGATAATAATAGATTTAAACCGCTGGTGTTTGATTGTAGCGAATTTCTACATAATGTGTTGGAAAAGAGAAGAAAAAAAAAATGATCAACATGTTATATTGCATACAAGCTGATGAAAAAGCTACATAATCGCATTAAGCCATAGGCAGGGAATTCTTGACGTAGTGGTAGGCGGTAGCCCTGCACCCTCGATACTATAAAAACGCTTTTCGTCGTTCCCTCTATAATTACGCCGATTGTAATATCCGAGGGAATGATCGTTATTAGACCATCAGGTCTTTCTCTCTCCCTCTTTCTCTCGACTATGGTATATGTGGTTGAACCTACTAAGGGGGGGCGACGACGATAGTAGGTATTGGGTAAAATTTTGGCAAATTAATCAGAGATTTTAGCTTGTAAAATACATCAAACATTAATTAGCAGCTTTCCAATCGCGTTAATCAGCCGCGACGAGGGCTCTCCTTCTCTTCCTTATTATTATTCGAGACGAAACGGTCGCCTTATTTCTTTAGCTGTAACAATTTACCGGGGATAGGAGTCCTTCTCGCGGTATTGAGAATAAAGATAAAGAGGAAGAGAGAGAGAGAGAGAAAAATAAAGAAAAGAAAAGAAAAGAGAAGAAAAATAAATTTCCGATGAAAGGAAACGCGTTTCTTAATTTTTCTTTTCTTCTCATGTCTTAATATTTTTAAAGCTTGGATTGCTTTTGCTGACAACAAAAAAATGAGAGAGAAGAAAAAACAAAACCGAACCGCGATCGATGTGTGAAGGACTTTGAAATTTTTCCCCGTTAACTACATGCGTAGAAGACTTGAGGGGAGATGAGAGTATATAAAAAAAAAAAAAGAAAAAGAAATTTAAGACAAGAAGAAGAAAAAGTCGTAAAATTTTCGAGGACAAAAAACTTGACTTAATATAACTTCGCTTTTAAGTCACGTGACCAGCCGGTCAACTTTGTCGAAAAAAAGAAAAGGAGGAGAAAAAAAATGATAAAGAAATGATAAAAAAAAATCAACAAAAAAAACCAACAACTTAGTTTGACAACTCTTAACGGATTTATCCGAGGAACGCGGAGGTGCGGTGAATATGGGAAAGGAGAGAAATAGGGAGAGGGAAGAATTTCGGGTAGAAAACTCGGAAGTGGAAGATGGCAAGCTCAGTTTTAGTAACGACCCAATTTCATGCGAGCAGTCGTAAAACGTAATCTTTCCAGAGAAGGTTCAACAGTTTCGTTACTGACTTATATACGTAGTACCCTACGTATCTATGTACATACCTACCTACCTACTTATACATATACCTACCCGACTAGGTAATTTTCCAGATTCTGATTAAAATCGAATTTATTCAACACGCGTGATACATAATTATTTACGTATTCAAATTTTTAGAATATCAACAAAAAAGAAAAAACAAAAAAAAAGTACAAACGTATGTATATTGTATACGTATACATATACGTATACTTTTAGCGAAAACCCTTCAATTTTATATAATCCTAATCTGCGAATGTTCGCGCGTTCGATATAACTGCCGGTAGGCAATAATATGCATAGTCGCATTTTGTATACGCAGACGTACAAAAAAAAAGAAAAAAAAAGAAAAATTAGAAAAAAAAAGAGAACCGCAAGGCAAAAATCTGTGTTACGTGTATTTTCATTCGTATTTTGTTTGCTGATTGTAACTTTTTTTCTCGTTTTTTTTTTTTTTTTTTTTTTTTTTTTAATTTTTTTTTTCAATCGCGTTTGAGCCGTGCCAATAACGTTCTCCATATATACAAAGATTATCCCATATAATTGTCAAGCTCTGATACTAAATTTGTGTAACTCCGGTCTCCGCGGTATAATCTGTGCTTACACTGTGCGCAGGGGATTGGGGATTCCCCCAAAGTGCTTTTTTATTATCAGCTTTACGATCATCGATTGAGACAAGCGGCGCCATCTAGCTTACGATTAGAATTGTAAAAAAAATAAAATAAAATGAAAAAAAAAAAGAAACATAAAAAATAAAATAAAAAAAAATTCAATACTTTTTTCGATAGAACTCAAAGGTCTCAACTTTACCGACCGATTCGAATCTGACGTCACGTAAGAAAAAAAGAAAGAAAAAATAATAAAAAAAAAAAAATAAACCGAGAATCCGAAATAACACCATCTACGAACAATATTCGAAAACTAGTTCACGCTCTCAATGAATGTCAATGATCAAGCAGAAGCATTCTTCCACCTTTAATCTTCCGAGTTTCATTTCATAAATTATAATCATTTGACAATTTCATGCTTAAACGATTATATAATAATAATATCAATATTATTAATAATAATATTAATCATAATAATAATAATAATAATAATGATGATGATGATGTTAATTACTTATATATTCGATTAGAAAATTAAACAAATTTAATCTTTCATTTAACGCCGTGTGACGTGGAGATTAGATAGGTTGAAGTTAGGTTATGTGTTAAGGAACTGTGCCAGTGATCGAAGACGTGACCGTAGTGTATAGTCATTGATGTATAAAAAAAAATATTAAAAAAAATTAACAACACCAACAAGAAAAAAAAAACCAATAATAACAATGACTAATTTGAAAAGTTGTGTAAATTTATTGAAAGAAAATGATGAGAAAATTTATAACGATGTGTGTGACGTATTGTCGAGACTTTGTAGAAACGTGATTAAACATCCAAACGAATTGAAATACCGTAAAGTACGACTGAGCAACCCAATTGTTGCCGAAAAAATTCTACCTGCTGTTGGAGCTATGGAATGTCTGTTCGAAATCGGCTTTGTAGAAGTGAGATTCACCCAGATTTATTATTCATCAAATTGGGAAAAAAAAATTGAAAAAAAAAAAAAAAATGTAACTTTTTTTTGTTTTTTTTTCAATTAATTTTTATTTTCATTTTCTTCAACAGGGCGACGATCATCTCCTGCTACCCGAAAATGCGCCGATTTCAAAACTAGAGGAATTAGAAAGCCTTTTATCCAAACCGCAAGCAAAAAAATCAGAGTCTACACGCAATCGGACCGAGCCAACACCAAGTCAATTTGTTGCTCCAACTAGTGTGCCTGTTCAAGCACCAACAATTTCTGGAAATCGATCTAACATTAGATCCTCAGCTCAGGAAGCAGGGTTTTTTTCACAAATTCAAAGCCACTTTCAAGATGTTTTAAGATACGAAAATAAACAATTACAAATTAGAGCTAGGGGATTGGTGCCTTTGGTAGAGTTGCAGATAAGAGCGATGGAAAATATGAGATTGATACAGAGGTATACTGCCTACAGAGATTTAAAAAATATTTAATTTTTTTTTTTATGTTTTGTTTTTATGTTTCCTTTGCAGAGACGTAAAATCCAACGGAGATAACAATAAATCTGTGGAAGATATCTCATTGGAAGATTTATTATTCGTCGAAATATTGGGATGGTTTAAAGAGAAGTTTTTCAAATGGGTAGACAGCCCTGAATGTACTTCCTGCTCGGGGAAATGTACCATCCAGAGAACAATACCATCCAATAGTCCGGGTGTATCAAGAATAGAGATATACAGGTGTGAAGAGAGTCAGCAATCAGTTATAAAAATTTATCATTCAATGAATGAAATGTAAAACTTGAGACTCTGATTTCTTACTATTTAAAATCAATCGATAAATTTTGGGTGATGATTTTTAGAGAAAACGAAAAAATAGGTGTAAGTCTAAGTTCCAGTTAGAAGACCATAGGATAATCTGTTTAATTACAGGTGCGGAACTTGTGCTACAATAGTAGAGTTTCCTCGATACTCAGATCCCGCTTTGCTACTATATTCTAGAAAAGGTCGTTGCGGAGAATGGGCTAATACATTTGCATTGATTTGTCGATCGCTCGGATACGATACCCGGCTTGTATGGGACTACACAGACCACGTGTGGGTGGAGGTGAATACTAAGCCATCATAAATGACTTTTCTGTTATTTTGAGAAGGTATAAAACGCGGATAATCACGTAACCGAAAATTTCTTCAAGATATGGTCGGTGGCTGCGAATCGCTGGATACACGCAGATCCTTGTGAAAATGTAACGGATCGTCCGTTGATGTACGAGAAAGGTTGGGGAAAGGAATTGAGCTACATTATCGCATTCTCAAAAGATGAGATCCAAGATGTTACTTGGAGATACACGGCGGATCAAAAGGCGCTTATGAAACGCAGGAATTTGTGTTCGGAGCAGAATCTTCAATCCTTTACCTCTTCACTGACAGAAAATCGGCGCCTAACTAGCTGCTCTATTCCCAGACAAAAGTTCCTCGTAAAACGATCCCTCATAGAACTTGTGGAATTCATATCGTCGCACTTTGGTAATGGGAAGAATAACTCTAGCGACAAAGAAGAGTATGAAGGGAGAACCTCGGGGTCTCTAGCATGGAGACTCGCACGCCATGAGACAAAAGTGAATATTCATTCCCTAGATATTAAATTCACGAAGTTGTTTCTAAAAATTGTATTTGTTCGCTAGGTTGATCCGTCCTCATCTCACATATGGCGGATTCCTACGGATGTAAATTCGGTAAAGCTGAGTTACACCGCATCAAGTGACGAGTATACCCTGGTTGACCAAAGCGGAAGAGTATTGGAGAAGAAAGAGGGCTGGGGTAAGGGAGTCTGCAAAATGGGGGGAGGGATTTTCCGGAAGGTTGAAACGGACTGGAAGATGGTATACCTGGCTCGGAGTCCAGAAAACGATTGCGGGAATATAGAGTGGAGTATCGAAGTAACCGATTCAAATGACAAGATTGAAAAACTGAAGTTTAGAACAACTGATACCGTTTATCACAACGCGAAGATAGAATGGAAGCTCCAAGGATTTTATAGGAGTGGAAAAACGAAAGTTATTTCTATTAATGACTCTAAGGAATTTGAAACGGATCAAATCAAAGGAGCTTTTAAAGCGAGTTTGTCAGCCACACTTAGCGGCGGTGATAAGAACTTGGCTTGGCAACACGCGCAATTATTTCGCCAGAGTTTAAACGCCGCTGAACATTCTATGGAAGTTGATATAAATTTAGAGAAAATAACTTGAGTAGTTTGATAACGTTGATAAATTATTATCGAAAATAGCGAGAATATAAACACCAATATATTGTTATATACATTTATTATGTTATAATGTCATGTGTAAGACGGCGAAAATCATTCCTAATAGTATAAAAAAGAGAGAAAAATTCTAAGAAAAATCAGCAGTTTAAATATTTTTATTTAAATGCTATATTTTTTAAGATAGTAATTGAATTTTATTATTTTGTAAATGATTAATTAAAAAACGTGTATATTTATACCAAGGTATAATAATTGACTCGCGTTTAATATTGACAAATTTGTACGAACCAGATAGGTATTGAGCATATTTATCAATCGAATGATTGAATGAATATTGTAAAGAATAATTCCTCAAATCTATATATATAGGTACGCGAAAGACTTTCGTTGAGTTATGTACCTACTAATAATTAACTTATTACACAAAAAATGATATTAGACTCTTTGAAGATTGATAAAACAAACTAATAAATATAATAATTAGGATAATTCCAAATCCCTTAAGAAATGCACAGATATAAGCAGTCTGACTGTTCAACACCCAGAAAATAATCTAGAACTCACGTTATTTGTTCTATAAAAATTGTTTTTTTTTTTTTTTTTTTTCTTGAACAGACTAGCAATAATCAATTTCTACTCTGATTATCTACGATCATTTCATCCTTCCTATATTGCAAATTAATTGTTAAGCTGCGCTCGTTTGTAGATAAAAAAAAATCTACTCCAAATACTTGAAATAAAGTCGTAACAAACTTCCCAGTTTCGTTTTAAAAGAAAGATTGTCCCAAAACAGCAATGTTACATGGCATACTACCCTTAAGGTAAGTGTTAAAATTATATACAAATTATATATGGCACCTGAAAAAAATTTAATAACAATAATAATAACCATTCACCCCTTAGGTATCAGTATTGTGTTAACAAATCTTGAATATCGTTGCATAGAGTGGAAAAAACGGGCCTCTGATGACTGTGTAAATGCCAGCATGGATACATCAGTTTAACATAAACCGATTGGGGACAAGTAGGTGGGCAAGGCAGTCTCGACCCTCTTTCTAACGCCTCTAATAGTTCGGCTCCGCCTTCTGAATTTCCCCCGTCTCCGACACCAGGAACTCTCGGATCTTCTCCAAGACCAAAAGTTTCGTACATTGTTACTCCAAAAGACCAGACGTCTGATCTTGGAGAGAACTTACCGTCCCTTAAACTCTCCGGCGCATACCTGTAGGTATGTAAATGTGAGGGTGGAATCTTTGGCGAAGGTTTTTAGCTCTTTTGAACCAATTTACTCACCACTTTATCGGGAGATCTCTGTTTGTTTGTAGGATATAGTAATCGTTCTTTCCAGTAACTTGTGCCAAACCAAAGTCGCTAATTTTTACTCTATCCTCGCCCGCAACCAGTATATTTCTTGCTGCGAGATCTCTGTGAACTATACTTTTACGACCCAAATAATCCATCCCTGTAGCAATGTTTAGCGCAAAACCAAGCAATCTCTTGTGTGTTAATGTCTCTCGATGAATGGCTAGATAACTTTGCAGCGAACCGTGTTTCACAAATTCCATTACCAAGCAAACTTCTGGCTCCGATATTACTCCAAGAATTTCAACAACGTTTGGATGTTTGAGAGTCTGAAATTGAAAGAAGATCATCGCAGCGTATCTTCGATAAATATCATCCGTTTTATACGAACTACAATAACTCAGCGTACTTTCATGATCGATATTTCTCTTTCAAAGTCACGCAAGTCTGCTTCCAACGCTTTTGTCTTAAGCTTTTTTACAGCAACTTGCTGAGGCTCGGCGTCTTTGTTGTCTCTTTCTAGAGTACCTCTGTAAACTTCTCCGTAAAACCCTTGTCCTATACGACCCTGAAGAATGACATTACACTCCGCATCGAGCTCAAAAATTCCCTGCATTTGTCCCAGAGGACCACCCTCCTCGCTACCCGCTTCTGCTAGCCAACCCAAGTACGCAGATAACTCTTCTTCTTCATCTCTGTCAGCTTCTCTAGACTCGTGTCCGTCTATAAAACGATTTGATTCATTCTCATGTTGATAATTGCTTCTAAACATGAAAAATTAATAAACCGAATCGCAGTTTGTACCTTCTTCACCATCATCCCAAGCAAGACTAGTGCGATCTGTGAAGAGACTACTAGCCCGAGACTCACTATCAGATGAATCGATCTCTCCCTCTTCGACCTCGGTGTTACCAGAATCAGTAAACAGTTTAGGAAATGCAGTTGCATAGGCATGAATTCGTCTCGAGTTATAAACTTGATATAAGATCTGTTTTATATCTCGCATAACTGCTTGTGGTTGTTTTCTAGGCCCTCCACCCTCGCCCCAACACTCTAACATCAGTTTATAAACTTCGGATGGACAACCATTCGGCATAGGCAGTCGTTTTCCGCTCGAATAATACTGTGATTTAAAAATGTATTAGAGAAGTTTACTAAACATTCAATTCCACGATTAAAAGTAAGCTAAATCATCTGTTTCGCACCCTTTCCACAGAGTCAAGGTCTCTATGAGGAGGCAACGGCGCTCCACGAGAGAATATTTGCCACAAAGTCGTCGCCAGAGCCCAAACGTCTGCTTGTGTACTTCGCTTTGCCAGTTCAGGATTACCGTAACATTCAGGCGGCAGCCAGTGGATGCTGAATCAATGATACCCTAGTTAATTTCCTTAATAACAATTTCCCAGAAGATGAGGAGGACAAAATATGCTTTGGTATTCAGGTGATAAAGAAGAAACAATCTTTGCTCGAAACATTGAAATACAAATAGATTCTTACTCGGCTTGAGTATAGCTGAAGAGACCTGGGTCCGCCAATTTTACGATAAAGCTATTGTCTGTATGAGCATGTACCAAGAGCTTTCTGCACCTAATATTACCATGAACGACTCCATTTTCCTCCTGAAATAGAATAAGTGAAACGTGAGGTGAAGATAGCGAGTCGACTTGCTTTGAAAGTGGAATAAACAGCAGATTCCAATTTACCAAATGCCACAGAGCCGTGGCGAGATACGCAGCTGCCTCTACCATGTCTACTGTTTTAACTGTCTGAGGAGAAGTAGGCAAACGCAAGTAAGCATCTAGAGGACCAAGTCGCACAAGCTCAAGTAGCATTCCAACAGCTGGGGCCACCGTTATACCATATAATCTAAAGAGAGTTAAAAATTTTCCGAAATAGAGTCGAGTTTTCATTTTTCTTCACCGATATGTCGTAGGATGCGGAGTTTCTCACCTAACTAACGCAGTCGATCTTAGTTGACCCCATTTTCCAGCTAATTCAAGAAACTCTCGAGTGTATCTCCCCTCTTCTTCTTTTAACACCTTTATCGCAGCTTCCAGTTTCTTGCCTTTTGCTACCCTCCACATTGCTCTGTACAAAGTAGTCGCCGGAGGTCTAGAATCTGGAGTCAATTCATATCCCTTATTGAAGGGCTGTGCTTTGTACACTTGTAACTGATGAGGCGGAATGCAGCGCGGACCACCTTCCAAAAGTGCAGAAACTATCTCCTCGTCAACCGCTACGTCACTGCCACCACCTTCTCCGGCACAAATCAAAAGCAGTGATTTGTCTGGGGGAGAAATACAAAGGATATCAAAGGCTGGATTTAGGCCTGGAATCAAGCCATTCTTTAGCATCTCTCAAGGTTTCTTTTACCATATTCTGATGGTGGTAAACATTCGCGTAAATAAAGTTGATTTTCGGGATCCTGATGCGCCGCAACTAACTGCCCGAGGGACTTATACCTTTGACCATTGGAATCGGATAAAATGAAATCGTCCGGACCTATCTGTTCGATTTTTCTCGTTCGTGGTTTCCCGTCTTTCCCACATGCATCCAAGTAAAATACATTATATTTCGTCTCGCTTTCTCTTAGGATAAATGTACCGGGTCGATTAGCTCGCTTCTCTTCCAACTTTGCATAGGAAAACTCTCCGCTGTAATTAGATTCCCGATAAAATAGATGAAGAGCTAATGAAAATCAGGGCTTGAAGCTCCACGGAGCTTTTGAATGGATTATTTTCACAAAAAATAATTTTCTTCCAAAGATGCTCACCCAACTGGCCCGTGGCACTTCAATCTATGAAGCCTCTGTAAGCTGGGTGTAACAAGGTCTCTGCATAGATTGAAGGTCCACTTAACGGTGAGACGGTAATATCCGTCTAGCGCAGAAACGAAAGATAGCAAGAGAGCGTTTGTACTAAATTTCAAATACGATGGTATCCCATTCTTCCTGGATACCTCGACTGTTCCATCCTGCCTTGTAAGATAAAAACAAGTTGAAATTTCTTCATCAATGGTTACTTGAGGAGTAAAATATTTTCATAAAAAAATGAAGAAATTTGCTGGCTATTTCCATGAAATACCTAATTGAAATGAAGCATAGATCTTCTATGGCACATAGAGTTTCAACCAGGTCATTTTCTACATCGTTATACTTGACTTCGGTTGCATTTACTCTAAGTGAAATTCTGAGCGGAGGATTAGGGATGCCTTTATCCATGAGGGCTTTGTATTCTTCGGAAAGATAGTGCGGAGCCATTGATTCAAACTGATTCAGATACTGATCTTTAACGTAAGATGCGTCGTGGCCAGATATCCTAGCCAACGCATTGTGAATTGGTTTTTTCATGAAAAATGGATGCCGTTTGATGCACTCTTTTGGTATGTACTTCTTGTAATCAGATTCAATAATGTCTATGGGTATATCCTTCTCCAGCATCACTCTGCGAACGATAATAACATACGAACATTACTCATTCTCTCTTCTCCTTTATTCCGGTGTATAAAAACGTTTGATAAATTCAAAATAGTAATGTTAAAACTGGTTTTAGTTGTGAATGGTGTTACCTATACATGTCGCTCACTCCTAAACCGAACAATTCACGTTTATGTTTTTCATAGACAATGTCAGCTACTTTATTGTCCAATACATCAGCCCGGGCTTGTTGAAAGTAATAATTGTGAGCTTCAACGTCAATTAATTTCAGCCTAGGAATACTCGAGGGTTTGAACCTCAGCCTGAAGTCAAATTTCGTTTTATCTTTTGTTTCGAGTTTACTTCCTGGGGCGTACCAGATCTTTGACGACCGGTTTCTTAGTGCGAATAAATGCCTAGCGACTGGACCAATGCCAATTTGTTTACAAACCTGTTAAAAAAAAAATATTCAGGAACTAAAATTCAATTTATTTGTTAAATTTTTAGTTTTTTTTTTTTTTTTTTTTTTTTATTTTTTTTCTCTTATTCTCAGAGGAAACATTTTTAACTATGTAACTACATACCTTGATACACAAATCCTCTGAGGTCCAACCTACTGTGTATGTTATATTTAGGACTTTAGTATCAGTGTATAAATTAATTACGGCTATTTTTTCCTCCTCCATTTCCGGAGCGATAAGATTATACTGTTACGATTAGAGGCGATACGATTCAATAATATATTTTTTAAACATTGTTTACGGGTTAGATTATACCATTATATATTGTTATGGTATGGTATGTTATTTTATATTCCACTGCGCGCGAGTGCGCGAGTCAGGTCAATGTTGACATCTCGGAAATCGGACTTCGAGCAACGAGCAACGAGCTACGAGCTCAAAGGCGGCATATGATCTATCGATCGCCTATCGATCATTGGGTAATTCGAATTCGCTGAAAACGCTGCCTTGTCTACCTATACGCAAATTAAGTGAAAGAGATCGGAGAAATATTATGTTCCAAGTTGATACGCCCATTTATTTTATAGTAATTAAAATAAGCATTGCGGTATAGATACGTGAGAAAAATCGTACAAGAATTAAATTTCCAATTTCGAATATCCCTCGAAAGCGAACTTTCAGAATCAGAGCAGTAGCATGTCTGCAAAATGTACGAGGCGAAAATGAAACGATATAAAGCCTTTTCTAAAAGAGCTAGTAAGTGAGAACGAAATCTCAACTCTTCCATAAAATCTCACTACTTTATTGATACATTAAAGTGTATATTTGAATTTTTATGGTGCTTGTACACAGCGTCAGTGACCGAAAATTAATCCAACATTATCACACCGAGGGTAATCCTCGATCTCCCCATCATGCATAGTTTATGTTCATTCAGAAACGATCGTGAGAGAATATTGCGAAGTTTAGCGTGGGTGATCGTGTACTTGTGCTGCCCCTGCGGCAGGTGCCCGTTGAACGAGGGGCACGATGAAGTGGTAAAAGTTATGTGAGGCAATGAAACATCGCAGCGATTCCATTTTCCGGGAAAATTCTGCCTTGCTGCAATAGCTAGCGCCGATAAAAACGGCTACGTAGTACTAGAGAATGCGAGTAGAGAAGAAGTACTACTTCATTTTAAAGATCAGAAAGAAAATGAACTCAACCTTTGGGCTGATCTCATTTTGGATCAAGATTTATCCCGTAAAATGGTCATTGCGAGTTCTGATGCATTTTCATTCTATGTTTCATAACAATAATTGTATTCCGATCAGTATCAAATTTGCTGCGGTATTTCATATGGTCAATACTTTTGTTATAAATATGTTTCAGACTAAGGATAAATGTTTTTGTACAATGCGTGAATAACAGCAACGGCGATAGATGTTTTATCATCATTTTATGTTTTGGAATAATAATTACATTCCAAGTATTCAATATTTGTCGGAGCACTATTATGGCTGATATTATTGCAATAAATATTGTTCGGAATGTGAAGACAAAATGTTTTCATAGAACGAGCGTATATATAGGTGAAGAACTTCGTCTCAGTTTTATCAGTGATAATAATAAGCAAATAGTAAAAATGAAGATCTTCTACTTGCTCGTCAGTATTTTAGTTTTAATTTTATTAACCGAAATCGAAGCTGGCGAGGTTCCGCCACCGCCTAAAACTACACCAAGACCCGAAATAATTGAGAAATGTCGACGACGATGCACGCCTACAGAAATTAAACGCGACCGAGCACTCGAGTGTTTAAGTTGTTTAACCGCTCGTTGCTCTCCAGGATTCGAATGCATAGAGGAACGAATACCACGTCAAAAAGATAATTGCTGTCGTTGCGGACCTAGATGCGCGCCAGTTCGTCCTGGTAAAGGATAAGAAAACGAGGAGAAACTCTTCGCTAAATATCTACACAATTTGATCTGCAAAATTACATCTGATCTAAAATTCTCAAATTGTGAAAGACAGACCATGTTTCTGTATGGCTTTCGATTCTTCATATTATCTTGGAAGTATATTGTGTGATGATCTCGATATTTATATTCATTTTTTGATGTCTGCGAGGGGCTATTTTCAGAATAATAATCTCTGATGATTTTCTATAAATGAGGGATTTCGGGCGAAAATTGTTGATGTTTTTTCCATCTCTATTACCCATCGTCAGAGAATATAGCACAGATGCTAACACATAGATATTTATGTATGGAAATAAAAGATATTTAAAAAAAAAGTAACTCGCCACGTTTAACGAATACATATTTTATATCCCTACCATAAGACAGTTTCAGTTGAATAATTACTGTTACAGTGTCCGACCGATATTTTGACAGTCAATATCATCAATACAAGTAAGGTATAAAAGTGGAACGTATGTTTCGGGCATCATCAGTGTGGTTGCTGTAGCAAACTAGACAGTTAAAATGAAGGTCTCTAGCTTACTCGTCATTATTCTATTCACAATATCATTAAAAGAGTTCAAAGCTGAGGAAGTTTCGCCAGAGAAAAGCGGGAAATCAACCGAGCCAACAGATCTTCCGTGCGTAGCAGAGGGCAATTGCATAAGTTGTGCATCCTATGATTGTCTACCGAACTTCACCTGCGTAATGAAACCAGCACCCGGAGGAAGCCCGACCGAGTGCACTTGCCGACCTTCATGCGTACCGCAAACTCCTGCATGTGGTTGCATATAAGAAAAAAGCGAACCCATGTCATTTTTAAGATCTGTATAATAATCTTCATAAAATTGTCGATGTTTTTTCGATTTTTATTACCGATTGTCGGAGGATATAGCACATAAATATTTATGCATGGAAATAAAAGATATTTGAAAAAAAAGTAACTCAGCACGTTTGGCGGAAGCATATTTCATATTCGTACCGTAAAAAATCCCATTTCAGTCGAATAATGACGGTCACAATGTCCGGCTGATATTTCAACAGTAAATATTATCAATACAAGTTACAGGTATAAAGGTGGAATGTATATTCCGAACATCATCATTGTGGCTGCTATAGCAAACTACAACTGAGTGAAAAATGAAGGTCTCCAACTTACTCGTCATTATTTTAGTTACAATATCATTGAAAGAGTTCAAAACTATCGAAGCTTTGCCAGAGAAATGGGGGATATCAAGCGAGCCAACAGATCTTCCGTGCGTGCCAGAAGATAATAATAATTGTCTAACTTGTGCAAGCACTCTTTGTATACAAAACACAACCTGCGTAATGGAACGAGCACCCGAAGAAAACCCGAACGGCTGCAATTGCCGACCTGCATGTGTACCGCAATCTCCATGTGGCCACTAAGAAGAAACCGGAAGAAACGAATTCATGTCATTCTTAAGATGTGTAATAATCTCAATATGTTTATGAATCTGTAAAATACTATTGGAAATCTACATCTGCTAATATTTTTTGCGAATGATAAGTCTTGGGGCTAAAATTATTAATTATTTCTAATTTTATCACCTCACATCGAATAATATTGCGAAATACTCGGCTGTGATATTGGTTACAAAAATTCATGTATCGAAATAAAAAATGTTGAAGAAAAAGTGACTCGGTATCAGGTTTGTTGATTAATATGTTATCCCTGCCATATGATGGTTCCAAACAGTTGAATAATTACTGTTACTGCGTAGTTCGACTATGATAATCGTATTGTCAATGTTATCATCGAGGCCATGGACAAACGTTTTTGAACCAAAAGTGGTTATAAACGTGGGAAACGTTCTGTGCGCACCATCAGTCTGGTTATGGCAAGCCGAAGAGTGAACATGCAGATCTCCTACTTGCTCGTCAGTACTTTGGTTATAATTTCATTAAACGAGATTGGAGCCGGCGAAGTTCAGCCATCGCCTGGAACTACACCAAATCCTGAAATAATTGAGATATATCGACGACGATGCACGCGTACAGAAATTAAGCGCGACCGAGCACTCGAGTGTTTGAGTTGTTTAACCGCTCGTTGCTCTCCAGGATTCGAATGCATAGAGGAACGAGTGCCACGTGAAAAAGATAGTTGCTGTCGTTGCGGACCTAGATGCGCGCCAGTTCGTCCTGATGCAGAATAAGAAAATGAGGAGAAACTCTTCGCTAAATATCTACACAATTTGATCTGCAAAATTACATCTGATCTAAAATTCTCAAATTGTGAAAGACAGACCATGTTTCTGTATGGCTTTCGATTCTTCATATTATCTTGGAAGTATATTATGTGATGATCTTGATATTTATATACATTTTTTGATGTCTGCGAAGGGCTATTTTCAGAATAACAATCTCTGATGATTTTCTATAAATGAGGGATTTTTGGCGAAGATTGTTGATGTTTTTTTGATCTTTATTACCGATCGTCAGAGAATATAGCACAGGTACTAGCGCATAAATATTTATGCATGGAAATAAAAGATATTTAAAAAAAAAGTAACTCGACACGTTTAACGAATGCATATTCTATATCTCTACCATAAAACAGTCCCATTCCAGTTGAACAATTATTGCCACAGTCCGGCTGATATTTTGACAGTAAATATTATCAGTATACGATAAATTAGGTATAAAAGTGGGAAATATGTTCCGAACATCGCCAGTGTTGTTGCTATAGCAGACCAGAGAGTGCAAAATGAAGGTCTCCAGCTTACTCGTCATTATTTTAGTTACAATATCATTGAAAGAGTTCAAAGCCGAAAGAGCTTCGCCAGAGAAGAGTGGGGAATCGAGCGAGCCAAAAGATCGTCCTTGCGTAGCAGAAGATAATTGTCTAACTTGTGCGACCGTTAAATGTGCAGAAAACAACATCTGCATAATGAGACGAGTACCCGAACAAAACCCGGACGACTGCATTTGCAGACCCAGATGCGTACCGCAATCTTCATGTAGCAAATAAGAAAAAACGAATTCATGTAATTTTTAAGATGTGTAATAATATTAATATATTTATAAATCTATGGAATACTATTTGTGAACTATATCTGCTAATATTTAATGAACGCGAAGTCTTGGGGCTGAAATTGTTAATCATTTCCATTTTTATGACCTAACATCGCAGAATATTGCAAAATACTTAGCGGTGACATTGGTTACAAAAATTCATTTATCGAAATAATAAATATTGAAGAAAAAGTAGTTCAGTAGGTCTGTTGACTAATATGTTATCCCTGCCATATGATGGTTTCATCCCAATTGAATAATTACTGTTACGGTATAGTTTGACTAATAATTGTACTGCCGATGTTATCATCGAGGCCATGGACAAACGTTTTTGAACCGCAAATATTTATAAGAGTATGGAAAACGTTGTGTGCACATCATCAGTCTGGTTATAGCAAGCCGAAGAGTCAAAATGCAGATCTCTTACTTGCTCGTCAGTACTTTAGTTATAATTTCATTAAACGAGATTGAAGCCGGCGAAGTTCAGTCATCGCCTAAAACTAGACGAAAACTTGAAATAATTCAGATATGGCAACGACGATGCACGCTTACAGAAATTAAACGCGACCGAGCACTCGAGTGTTTACGTTGTTTAACCGCTCGTTGCTCTCCAGGATTCGAATGCATAGAGGAACGAATACCACGTGAAAAAGATAGTTACTGTCGTTGCGGACCTAGATTCGCGCCAGTTCGTCCAGATAAAGAATAAGAAAATGAGGAGAAACTCTTCGCTAAATATCTACACAATTTGATCTGCAAAATTACATCTGATCTAAAATTCTCAAATTGTGAAAGACAGATCATGTTTCTGTATGGCTTTCGATTCTTCATATTATCTTGGAAGTATATTGTGTGATGACCTCGATATTTATATTCATTTTTTGATATCTGCGACGGGCTATTTTCAGAATAATAATCTCTGATGATTTTCTATAAATGAGGGATTTTTGGCGAAGATTGTTGATGTTTTTTTGATCTTTATTACCGATCGTCAGAGAATATAGCACAGATACTAGCGCATAAATATTTATGTATGGGAATAAAAGATATTTAAAAAAAAAGTAACTCGGCACGTTTAAGGAATGCATATTTTATATCTCTATCGTAAAACAGTCCCATCTCAGTTGAATAATTACTACCACAGTCCGGCTGATATTTCGACAGTAAATATTATCAATACGCGATAAATCAGCTGATATAAAAGTTCATTCAAAGACCCGGACGACTGCAATTGCAGGCCTAGAAGATGCGTACTGCAATCTGCATGTAGCAAATAAGAATAAACGAATTTATGCAATTTTTAAGACGTGTAATAATCTTAATATATTCATAAATCCGTAGAATACTATTTGAAAACTATATCTGCTCATATTTAATGAATGCGAAGTCTTGGGGCTAAAATTGTCAATTATTTCTATTTTTATCACCAAACATCGTAGAATATTGCAAAATTACTTAGCTGTGACATTGGTTACAAAAATTCATGCATCGAAATAATGAACATTGACGAAAAAGTAGCTCAGCAGGTTTATTGACTGATATGTTATCCCTACCATAAGATGTTTCCATCCCTGCAGTTGAATAATTACTGCCAATGTAGTCTGACTAATGATTATACTGTCGATGTTATCATCGAGGCCATGGACTAACGTTGTTGAACCACAAGTGGTTATAAAAGGTGAAAAAGTTCTGTGCACATCATCAGTCAGGTTATACCAAGCCGAAGAATTAAAATGCAGATCTCCTACTTGCTCGTCAGTACTTTGGTTCTAATTTTACTAAACGAGTTAGAATTTGGCGCAGCAAATGCTCCTCCAAGTGTTACTGATAATCCAACACCGTATCAAAATTCATGCACGAAATGTGAAATTGAGCAAGTGAAAAAACGCAATTGTCTAACTTGTGAGAGCGTAGATTGTGCGGCACAATATTATTGCGATATGCAACGAGTACCGCGATCAGAACGACGAGACTCATGCTTTTGCAAACCTAAATGTGTTAGATATATCGGTATACAATAATTGAGAAACTTTGACGAAATTTGCACCGAAAAAATGACGTCGAATATACGTAAGTAGAAAATTAATAAACAACTTGTATTATGCAGAACTGAACATTAAGCAAATACTAAGGCCTGAATAAACATTTATAATTCCTACTGCAGGTGTGAGATTCTCATATGGACGAAGAAAAAAATATGATCAATCTTGTGCTACTGTACAATCAACATAATATGAACATTCTATAATCATGATGACTACAATCGCGTCTGCTGGCGGGTGTAATGCATCGTAAATCACATTTCCGTGCAAATTTCATTGAACAGAATAAAAAAAAATCTGCGTAATAAAATTTTCGTAATAAGGTATATTCGAAGAACATGTATGTATCATGAATAAAGTTTCTAAAATGGGTATAAAATGAAGCAAACATATAATCGAATCAAGAAATCTTATTATATATCGCATGACGAACTCACCACCCTGGATCTCAGCATAGATGCAGCTGTGAGTGATGAATGTGTATAGAATAATAATCCTTTGGCGATGAAAGCTGAAAGAATGATCACCACGATTGCGAATATTTTATATGTATGAATGGTATTTCATACTGTAGATTGGATTTAAATACACTATACATAATTTCACTCGATTTCACTGCACTAAATATGATAATTATATATTTTACATATGTGTATAACACATGGGGGATTGAATTTAGCGAGAAAATTTCACTGGGAACATTTTAAACACACATTCTATAAGGATTTATATACACCTATATATATATATATATATATATATATGTAGCATTGCTCACTGAACATTTCTTCATTTACATATTCCAATATACGGCGATCTTCTGCGGTGTCACTGAAAAAAAATCACCGCGGCCCAAAGTAGCACGCACTTAGCGCAATCCAGCAGACTAGTAGTTTTTTATTTTATCAAAAAATGCGGGGCTGACTTTATGCACATTCGAAAATAAAAATTTTATATATACGATAATTGAAAAAAAAAAAAACAAAAAGAGATCGATACGTTTATATCTTTTCGATAATCTTGACTAAAGTTAAAGTATATGTATACAGAAACCGTAATGGAATATTGATATGTATAGAATTTTCGTCGGATATTATGACTACATAACTAAGAATTAAATCTCTATTTTTTTATTCAAAATTAATAATTGAAGTATAGATACTTTAAAGTAATGGAATGATTAACTAACTGATAGAGAGAAATTAGCGGTTAGACGGACTCTTATATCGTACTATGATCGTCATTAACCGTTAACTCGTAAAAAAAAAAGAAAAAGTCATAGAGCCAATGGCATTAAATTCGTTACAACTAACATCGCGGTCGTATGAGACTTGTAGACAAACTCGGCTGAGACACAAATTGATATTTCTCGCCGATTTTGACACATGCAGCTTTTTAGAAATGTTATTTTCGAACAATTTCTAGGAAATTTTATACATATATACTCTATGATGTTGTATTGAGACAATAATAAAACTTCTTACATGACATAGACAGAAAATTCTACACCTACAAGCATCCTTACGAAATACGGGCACAATGGCTAAACAACCGAGCATCGGGATCTCAAGAATCTAAGTTGAGGTTAAACACAAACAGCCGATTTCGCTAACCTTTAATGAAGGCATAAGGCAGAATTGGTTTGATCGTCGAGAAAACAAACGAACGTCTGTAGAAAACAAACGATTAACGTCTAGAAAAACTTTTGGCGTAATGTGGGGAACGCGGCGCGGCCCTTCACCCCGACCCGTCGACTTAGCACCGACGCGGCGGAATTATGGCTAACATCGCGATGTAATTGTCGTTGAACGAGCGATTTTTACGAGTTTAATCAATACGCGAATTAGTCGCACTCGCGACAGGCCTGATTATACTCACTTGTCGATGAATAAATGTTATAATTCCGACTTGCGTTAGGAAAACAACCGAACCGCCGACTTGTTGCACCCCCTAACTTGTCTAAACCAACTTCCTCTTTCTTCCGTTCTCTGATTGGCTATCGATCAAAGACAACTTTCTGTTGATTGGAGAGCCGCGGGTGATCATGGGATGTAGATTATAGAGACGGTGCGTGAAGCCGATGTCAGCGCCAAATCAGACACTATCGACGAAATTTGTCCCCACCGGTAGGAAAATCATGAAGAATCAGCCTATCAAATGCTTGGCGCTGAAAAGAGGACCAATCATTTTGAAGCACTCCTGAAGATAGGGACAATTTGGCGGCGCCACTTGTACACACGCACGGTCTCCATAGGCGCCATATTCAAATGAGGCGTTCATTCGCATGGATATAATTCATGCAAATATATCGATTTCGTTGGTTTTTTTTCTTTTATTGATTAGTTTCATTGTTAGCTTTCTTCAGGTTATCATATTTTTAAAAATTATAGCTATGCAACCCCAACGCATATATCATTGCTTAGTTCTAAGGGGCATCCGTTGCAGAATCAGTGCGAGTACACAATCGTCCAAAAGCCCGGCGTTCGTATCTCCCTCCTTATCGCTATATAGTTCAGGGCTTAGTTCTGCATCGCGGACCGGCCGTCAAAAAGCATTCGTGTATTTTGTGGATTCTCTTTTCCTCTTTTCTATAATTCCAAGTAGTTTTAAATAAGTTTCTCAAAATGGTAAGTATAGGATTATCTAAACGAAATAAAGCCGATCCCACGCTACCGCGCGTGTCTCTTTAAATTGTCCGAATATCGTACGATCTTTTACGCGATATACAAAGAGGTTAGGATACCTCTATTGATGCATTGTCATCCAGACGTTATCCCGAATGATAATTATAAAAATATGTAAAATCTGGTCAGTTCATGACCCCCGTTCTTCCCCAGTTCTTACGAAGATACTAAATTATTCGATTTCCTATTCATACATTTTTATCAAACATTAATATAACGGAATATCAATTCGCGCATCGTCATGCATCAAGCGATCTTCGATCTCACAATTTTTCTCTTGAATTAATAAAGCGACAAATAAATGTAAAAATATTATAACATGTAATGAATTTTCTACCTTAGGCTCGTCGCTATGATACAAGAACGACGATATTCTCGCCTGAGGGTCGTCTCTACCAAGTAGAATATGCGATGGAAGCGATAAGCCACGCAGGCACCTGTTTAGGCATTCTGGCAAACGATGGAATTCTATTAGCCGCAGAGAGGAGAAACACAAACAAATTATTGGACGATGTATTTTTTTCTGAAAAAATTTACAAACTAAATGAAGACATGGTTTGTTCGGTGGCGGGCGTTACATCAGACGCAAACGTTCTCACAAACGAACTACGCCTAATAGGTCAACGGTATCTTCTACAATATGGAGAAGCGATACCTTGCGAACAACTCGTATCTTGGCTGTGCGACGTCAAACAAGCCTACACTCAGTACGGCGGTAAAAGACCCTTCGGTGTTTCCATATTGTATATGGGATGGGATCGCCACTATGGCTATCAGCTATACCAGTCCGATCCCAGCGGGAATTATAGCGGATGGAAGGCCACTTGTATTGGCAATAATTCAGCGGCCGCTGTGTCTTCGCTTAAGCAAGAATATCAGGAGGGAGAAACAACTCTGAAAGACGCTATGGCTCTGGCTATTAAAGTTCTTTCCAAGACACTAGACATGACTAAACTCTCGTCCGATAAAGGTGACTGAGATTTAGCGTTATGTTAATCTTGGAAAATTCTGGAACTCGTATAACTAATTTTTTTATGATTTTACAGTTGAAATGGCAACTCTTACTCGCGAAGATGGTAAAACAAAGACTCGTATTTTACCATACTTTGAAGTCGAGGCTCTAATCGCTGAGCATGATAGACTGGAAGCGCTCGCTGAACAGGCTAAGAAGGAAAAGCAAAAATCATAAAATATTTTATGGTCTATTCAATCAATCTTTATTAATTAATTGTTTATGAATAATCACTGTTTATTCACGTTAAGAAGATTATCTAACGTGAGTAATAAATAGCGTACATTTTCAATAAAAATTCATTCAAAAAAATGATTTATTGTCCGCTTTAATGATACTTCAAATTTAAACTACTCATAAAAGAGAAAGAAAAAAAAATCCTTATAAAATTTGTTCGTTGATTTTTGTTGCGAGAGAAATTGTCGTGAAAAAAAGGTGAAAAATTATATCATAATTCTTAATACTAAGATAATCTCAATTTTATAAAATCATTTCCTAAAATCACAATAAAACTCATTTTTTATAGTTTCTTTTAAAATTCAAGTCCAAACCTCGTATAAAATTGCACGAATATTATTACCCTATTCCATTTCTAACTTAATAAAATTGTATTCGCAGACCTAAACGACTAGTAAATACAATGCTAAATTAAAAGACCTATGATTCTTACTCAAAAGGAATAAGACTTGTAGGTAGATGTCCAATGGAGCGGAGCCACCCATAATGGCAGTTGTTCAAGAATTGAGGCATAAGGTGTGCTCGCCGATGTCAAATTATGAACGTAATGAGAATTCAAAGCGATTTCAATGGCTGGACTTACTCCTTCCGGCACCTGAAACGAAAAAATTGAAGTTAGCTCAAAGTTTGCTACAAGAAAGAAAAGCCGCAGAAATACCCACCTCTAAATCCACCCAAATTTGTACAGGGGTTTCTGGAACTACGGCATAAACGTGAATGACAAAGTACACGGATCTCCCATTCACGATGCTCGGTGCAGGAACTTCTTCGAAGAATGACCAATTCGATAAAGTCACACCGTCTCTGGGCGAAAACATTAAGGTCATATGGTCTGGCCCTGTTATATTCAGATTGAGCCTTCTCGATTCTGTAGATGTGTCGTTCCAGAGACCGGAAAGTGAAGATGGTTGATATTGTTCGTTCATTGGTATTTCGCTCGGTATCCAGTAGCTTTTATTTCTGTAATCAATTTATAGAATGTAATTTAATCAGATCTTGTAAGTTGTACGCGCGTAAGATGAACTTGAGTCATCATTGATTCAGTGAGTTTCTCTGAGAGAAACTTGAACTCACAACAAAGCCGAGTCTCTGGATTTGAAGAATGGTAAACCGCAGTAGACTGCGTCAAGGCATGTATCTGCTACTAGTGTTGCATTGCTGTATTCAGATACGTATTCCTTAAGGGTTCTTGGTCCGTTTCTATCTTGATTCTGAATCCAGAAACCTCGGTCGTTGTTTAATACAGTTCCATTGATGTCGTATACCGTTCTTTCAGTATGCTGGAATCACATGTTAGGGATTAGGCAACGGATAAATGAAATCTATATCTGATATTGCAGATCTGAGTTGAACAGAAACTTACAATCAGCCAAAATCTCTGCGGTTTTGGGCTGGTAAGATCGACGGTGTATGGGAATCCATAAGGTGTAAGGGTGGCTGCTAAGACGGTGAGAACAGCAGCCAAAGAGAATCCGAACATCAATAATTGTGGTCTTCTAACAACGGCTATAATTGGTGCCCAGAAACTGCCAATTATAGTTGTTAGAAGAGCAAATATCACCGATATGTATAAATCAGGAATAATTTGAGATCCAGATCTGCCCATTATTGGAATAAAACTGGTCAACATAGCGCCGAGCCAGAGTATATAGAGAGTTGGGACGACCAGCCCAACGCCGATGTAAATTCCAAGCCAGACTCTCACTGTAAAACAAATAAGGGATGTTAAACATCAACGATTTGATTTTATTTTTTGATAATTTGATGAGCGCATTCAGATTTATGATACTGAGATAATTCATCCTTACCAAATCTCTGCAGCCTAAAGATAGAAGTAATGATATTTGCAGCAGAAACGAATCCTACAACCATTGCGATCACATAGGCTGATTTCAAACCGTATATTGTGAGCGCAATCAAAATTATTGCCCACAAAATTCCAACAGCTTGTGTATGCAGCTGTGCTCGTTGCCCAGTTCCCAAACGGCTCTGGAAATCGATAAAATTTGATGAGTAACAGATCTTGGAGTAGATACTGGAGGAAACTTATCAATCAGATGCAAATCGATGGAATTTAAATTTTTAAAGTACACAGAGAAAGGGGAAACGTGTGAATCCCTTCTTCTGATTCGTCAATAATGTTTTAAAGCTAACGTTAACAGATATCTAGGAAGAGAAAGATACCCAATAATTACAAACTAACTGAGATCACCTGCTCTATTGGTCGAGCAGTCAGCGCCCAATTTATTCCTAACATTGGAATCATGCTCGATGCAACAAACAATCCGATTGTAAGCCCCTGCGTGCTGTACCAACTCATTGCATTATCCGTCCAGTCGAGAAGCATTCCAATTAAGGCAGAGAGTCCAAATCCCAATATTATTCCCAATATCTGTAGTAGCAAGCTTATGAGAAGACTTAGAGCTGTTTCTTTTATGCTACAGCCCGCCGTTGGCCAAAAAGGTAAAGTGAAGGCCAGAAGAGCGGTCAACGTGTTCATTGCGATTGCGATAGTCGTTGAATACCGGATCATAAACAGCGCTAGAAAATCGTAGAATACCGCATCACCATCGACAGTATCTTCCAACATTTCTGGTGCGTTTCCAATCGCTTTGATCAAAGCCATCATATTATCTCCGGTATGTTGAAAGCAGGCGTCAGGTATTATCTGATAGTCATCGTAGATTGTGTGGTAGACATGTCCGCCTGCGTAGTACGCCAAATCCAAGCCATGCAGATCACCAAAGTCACGAAATATTCTAAAATCTGTATCAGAAGGGATCAATCCGCTCTCAAAGATGTCCGTAATAACAGAAGATGCGTGTGGATGGGGAACTGCGGATGCGTAGTAGGCGCTAAGCCATGGATTTCTTGGACCAGTTTGAAAGAGTGCTTCTCTGCCTCCAAATCCAGCAGAGTCATAATTTAGAAATGCGCGAACGTCTGCCGCCCAAGGATGGGTAGTAACGAAGGCGTGAGAAGCTTGTAACGGGCTTTCTTCGGCGCCGTTAAACAGGAAAATGATATCATGATCGATGGAGGTATCGCTTTGAGACAAAACTCTGAGTACTTCAAGCATCGCTGCGCAGTTTAAACCGTTGTCGCTGGCTCCTGGACTAGAGGGATGCGAATCGTAGTGACAATTAACGAGCAAAGCTACGCTTGAACTATTCCCATCTGATAATCTCGCAAGTATATTCCCTACGTTTACGTAAACGTTGGTCAATCCTGAGGCTCCGGATATAGAGTAGGCGCCGCTACCTCTGGCAAATTCGATCTCAACATTCTTGCCGCTTTTTGCTTGGGCTTTAATTTGCTGTAAATGATGAGTCAGATACTGAACAGCTATTTCTTCGTTCTCATAACTCCCGACGATCTTTTCTCCTATTTGAGCGAGCCCGATTAGATCAGACTTTGCTCTTTCAGTAATGAAAAGATCCTTCCCAGCTACTAAATCGTCGACATTAAGAGGCGTCGGCAGTCCATTGTAAAGATAATAATGCATGATCAAGCTGATCAAGAATATTATCAATACTGTTACGCCGCACCATAGACTCGGTATCAAATCTTTACGCTTTTCATCTTCGTCATATTCTGAATTCTCCGGTGTTACGGAGTATACAGTCTCTTTACGACGCGGTAATTTTACCATACTGTACTCGGGACGGTCCTCACGAGATCTTCTATAACGCGCGTCTGTTCTTCTGTTCGGATCCTAAAAGATCAGAATATTCACTTATATTAAACATCGCAGGTTTTCAAATCTAAAAATCATAAGATATACCCAAATAGTGAATATAGACAAAGTTGGAGAGACTCAGTTTCCACATTTACATTACAAAAAAAAATTCTTCTAAGAGGTGATTCGCGCAATTTACTTTTAAAGAAGTGAAACTTAATGTTTAACGCGCCATTATGTAGTCTTGTGAGTCTGATTGTACTATCTAAATTGACAAACCGTGGTCTGATATTTTAGCGTTGTAAATCATCGCATATTATATGTGTGTTGTAAATCTCTTTGAACCTGATAAGCATCAGGTCTTCATCAATGCAGTATTATACAATTTTGATAATGCGCAATTCGCGTAGGAAAATGCATAAAATTAAAAGGCGAAAAATTCCAAGAGATTGAATCTAGTTGCTTTCTACATTGAAAGAGGTGTTATGTTCAATTGCGTGATAAGTAAGAAAATAAAATCGGAAAAATGCATATAGTAATAGTATCTTATTCCATAGTATAGTGTAGGGATTTGGGATAATGTTATTCATGCAAAAGCGGTAAATATGAGGGTAAATGGGTTTATTTGTTTACGGTATAATATTAATACAGAAATCGTAAATAATTATTATTCCCTTGGAAAATACCCGTACGTAAACTCGGTTTAATGATCAACAGGTGTTTCAGCCATGCGTGTACTCAACTCATAGGTAGTATGTTTAAGGTATTATGTACAGTGAGATACTAATACATATAGATTTTCGGTCATGAGGAGAACCAATCAGAATAATACTTCATTATACGATCGGTATACTAATACCGTAATTCCAAACAAGTATATCGGCTTTTAAACAACGATTTATGGAGTATAAAATAAAACTAAGCAATGATCACTGATGAGCAAACCAGATTTTATTATATTAATTATTTTACGTAATATATATTACCATGCAGTGTTGAAAAATAATATGAGATATATTTTCGTCAATTTATACATACAATAAGGAGAGACGTAGCGTTTACAATTATTTTAAAACCGTATGAATTTCACCTATGTACTATATCGACTTACCATAGTCGCTCGAGTCTCTCCAGGCTCAGGAATTCAAAGTAATGAGAAATAAAAAAGATTGAGTTAAATAAACCAGGATAACAACGGTGATACCCTCAACGGCGCTATTTTCAAATCATAACATCAAATCTGTTTTTTTTTTTGTAATCTAGAATAACAACGCGACAAAATACAGTAACCACACGCGTTTTTAGGTTACGATTAACGAGTAGCACGCACTACGATCATCGAAAATTGATCATCATTTATGCAATGTTTGATAAAATAAGGTATAAGGTCGAAAATGACATATGGGATGAACAAGCAGACGACAGCATTGTGTCCTACAGATTAAAGATGGCGCAGCGTATAAATTCGGTCTTTTAAGTTTTAGGTTAACTTAACCAAAAATGAAATAACAATAAACTCGTATAAATGTTGAAGGAATAAATCTAAATATAATGCGAGGTGTAAAGAGCCTCGCGCGTATTATTCTATCGGGTAAGCCGATATACCTACCGCGATCTAATTGCCGAAACATAACAACTCTGAGTAATAAGTTGCTAAACGCTCGTCCTTTTTTCGACATAACCTCTCGTCTTAAATTTAGTACAAACGCTGATACAGAGCTGGTATGCAACGTTGGAACAATCGGTCACGTAGATCATGGAAAGACCACATTAACAGCTGCGATAACAAAGATCCTATCGTCCGAGAACGATAATTGTAAATACGTATCCTATGACGAGATAGACAAAGCCCCCGAGGAAAAGGCTCGGGGTATAACAATAAACATCGCACACGTAGGTTACAGCACTAAATATAGACGGTATGCTCACACCGATTGTCCAGGTCATTCTGATTTTGTTAAAAACATGATTAGCGGAGCTTCTCAAATGGACGGTGCGATATTAGTAGTCGCTGCGACTGACGGTACCATGCCGCAAACTAGGGAGCATTTGCTGCTAGCAAAACAAGTTGGCATTAAAGACATAGTCGTTTTTGTAAACAAGGTACATAAATCGACGTGGATTTCTCTTATCCTTTTTATGTATATTATTATTTTTCCGTCAAGGCGGACCTTGCGGACATAGACCTGTTGGAGCTGGTGGAAATCGAAGTAAGAGAATTACTATCAGATTTTGGATTCGACGGATTCACAACCCCCGTTATTTACGGGTCTGCGCTGTTGGCGTTAAAGGGAGATACCTCTGAATACGGGGTTCCGTCTATTAGAAAACTGCTCGATGCTCTGGACGAGCACATACCAATACCCATGAGAGATTATGAATCTCCGTTCATTTTACCTGTTGATAATGCGTTCACTGTTCCTGGCAGAGGAACGGTAGTTGTAGGGACTTTGAAACGGGGAATATTGAAGAAGAATTTGTCCTGTGATCTGATAGGATTTGATCAAGAGATATCAACCACTATTGGAGATATACAGGTGAATCTGAGGGCGGAAGAAGGACTCTTCGCGTCGTTAATTGTGTCTAAAAACTTATGTAATACAACTTTTTATCACTTTTTACAGATATTCAAGAAAAGCGTGCCGCAAGCAAAAGCTGGAGAAAATCTTGGAGCTTTAATACGCGGAGTTAAAATCAGCAGAGTTCAAACGGGGATGTTATTATGCGCAGCTAAGTCGCAGTCCATTAGCAACCACTACGAAGCTCAAATATATTTGTTGAGTAAGGCAGAAGGCGGGAGGTCGAGACCAATGGCGGTATGTAAAAAGGAACGATGAAGAAGGTTTAATGAACATTGACCAGGGTTTAATTTACAATGATTTCAGGTGTCTGGATACATTCAACCATTGTACAGCGCAACTTGGCACATACCATGCAGACTGGATTTAATGTTACCTAACGGTGCGGTAATGCTAATGCCCGGAGAACATGCTGAGACGAAAATAACACTGATGAAACGTATGCTATTGATGATAGGACAGGCGTTTACTATCAGAGAAAATAGGACCACTGTAGTTACCGGGATCATAACTAAGAAGCTTAAAAGTATTCCGGTTGTTAAGACTAAACTTAACGAATTGAAGATTCCTTAATGAGGAAAGGAGTTGAAAGATCATTCTTTTTTCTACACTCAGTCTCGATAGATGATCTATCAAATCTATCATTGATCCACCGAAATGATAATACCTAAATAGAGTTGTATATTAATTAATATAAATAAAAGTCTACCTGCGTAGACAGAGATGAGCTATTTCGTGATATCTAATATATAATATTATCTTAAATTAAATAATAGTAAAGGAATCAATAATGAAAAATGATTATTGGATACTTTACATTTTATTAAAGTCCAACATGTAACGTACAGTATGTATATGCATGACTATCGTGTCTATCGTTCGAATGTGGAATTATTATTTTGTTTATCAAATTAATTGTTGTTCTTATATTTTCCCTTCGGTTCTCTCAGGATTGGCTCCTCGCTTAGCCCTTATTTATTTATCAATGTTTCATTCAATCAAAGTGATATTAAAAATCTAAATCTTAATACACAGGCTGCCAACAGAGCGCAAATAACATGTATTTTCATATATAAAAATTGAACAAAATTACACGTGATCTGGACCAGTTGTACGCAGGTGTAACCCTAAGTCGCTCGGTTACCTAGCTAGCGATGGTTTTGAACTGATATATGATATTATTAGCTCTGAGCTTACGCCCCAAACGAAGACAAGAAATCGGTTACAATCTTCTTCAACTTTGCGTCTGACGCTTCGCTGATGCTGTTCTCCTTTGCGATTGTTGCCAAAAGTTCCTTTTCGCTTGCCCTGGAGTAAAGAAAAATGGAAATTACATTCAATTTCATTAAAATATATTCAAATTTGAAATAAAATGGCAAAAGAATTGAAGATATAACTCACTTGATGTGGGCGAGGAACTCCTTCTCGAAAAGAGTGATCTTGGCCGGGTCCATCTTGTCTAGGTATCCACGGACACCACAGTAGATGACTGCTACCTGTTCTTCGATAGCCATTGGTACTGAAAAAACGATCATTCCATAAGTTCAATTCTTAAACTGGAGAAGATTCTTCGATGCGGAGACAGTATCGGTCACAAATTACCATATTGTCCCTGTTTGAGCAGTTCTGTGAGTCTCACACCACGGCTCAACAGCTGTTGGGTTGCAGCGTCCAAGTCAGATCCAAACTGGGCAAAGGCAGCCACCTCACGGTACTGCGCAAGCTCTAGCTTCATGGATCCAGCTACCTGTGATTGAGAAAAACATAATTTTTCATAACTTTATAGAACTTTCGGGCGAGTTTGGGTCCTTTTCCATTTCTTGGAGCTCCTTAAACCCGATAAAAATTCAAATTTAGATAAAATAAAGCATCAATTCACCTGTTTCATTGCCTTGGTCTGCGCAGCAGAACCTACACGTGACACGGATAGACCGACGTTGATGGCTGGGCGGATACCTTTGTAGAAAAGTTCAGTTTCCAAGAAGATCTGACCGTCAGTAATGGAAATTACGTTGGTTGGGATGTAGGCGGATACGTCACCGGCCTGGGTTTCAATAACTGGAAGAGCAGTGAGGGAACCACCACCATGGGCTTCGCTCATCTTAGCTGCTCTCTCCAAGAGACGAGAGTGGAGGTAGAATACATCACCGGGATAAGCCTCACGGCCGGGAGGTCGCCTCAACAGTAGAGACATTTGACGGTAGGCTACAGCCTGCTTAGACAAATCGTCATAGATGATAAGGGCGTGTTTGCCGTTGTCCCTGAAAATAAAAATCAAGTTATTAGACTCGAAAATCAACTTCAGTGTGAATTTAATCGTAGATTTGTTGTGTTTGGAGATTTTCTCCTGCTTGGAGTTCAAATTTTGTTACAATTCGATTTTCTAACATGTGGTGATATCAGTATTGCTAAAATCATGAGTTAAAAACAAGAGGATCAGGTTCTTCCCGTTTCTTGCATCCAAAACTTGTCTTAAGGTCTTCGTATTTTCTCTCCTGAATGAAAATGAGTTAAAAACATCATTTGAAGAAAAAAAATGAATGATTTATACCTGAAGAACTCTCCCATAGCACATCCAGAATATGGTGCCAAATACTGCAGAGGTGCAGCGTCAGAAGCGGTAGCAGAAACAATGATTGTGTAGTTAATGGCACCGGCATCTGTAAGACGCTTAACGATCTGTGCAACGGTGGATCGTTTCTGACCAATAGCAACGTAGATGCAGTAAAGTTTCTTCTTCTCATCACCACCGGCGTTGAATCTTTGCTGATTGATGATTGTGTCAATGGCTAGGGCGGTCTTTCCAGTCTGCCTATCACCAATGATCAACTCACGCTGACCTCTGCCAATTGGTACAAGCGAGTCTACAGCCTTGATACCAGTCTGCATCGGCTCGCGTACAGAAACCCTGATAAAAAAATTTCGAAATTAGATACTGGCGAGTGAATCTCAGGTATTCTTTCTCCCATTTCTTTATTGCGGACTGTTTTATCACCTGGGAATAATACCGGGGGCTTTGGTACCGATACGGAAACGTAGTTTGGTGTCGATAGCTCCTTTTCCATCGATAGCGTTACCCAAAGCATCGACTACACGTCCCAAAAGCTGTTCGCCTACTGGCACGTCTACAATGGCTCCGGTACGTTTGACGACGTCTCCTTCCTTGATGTACCTATCGTTACCGAATACTACCACACCGACATTGTCAGGCTCCAAATTCAAGGCCATACCCTTTAGCCCGCAGGAGAATTCCACCATCTCATCAGCTTGAATGTTCTTCAAACCATATACACGCGCGATACCATCACCAATGCTCAATACACGACCGGTCTCTTCTAGGTCAGCCTGGGAATGATAAATTCGAGTAAATATCACCGACTCTCAATCGTTTTTGAGAAAAAAAGGAAAAAATGTGTTTTCCAATCTGTGCATGTGCGATATTCCTTTTTCCAATCGTGTCAATTCAAGGATGTCGAAAACTCACTTTGGGTGCAGCGCCAAGAATGCGTTCCTCCAAGATGGAAGAGATCTCGGCTGATCGTCGACTGCATGATACGTGGTATTTTCTCGCAGCAAATCCAACCGTTGGCCATTTGACCTGTAATCATACAATATTATGAAAAGTTATGTTTTCGGTATATCATTTCTTACCCGAAGTTAGGATCAGTGACTATCTCCGCCTGTTACATAACGAGTTATTCTTGTTTATGTAATATGTCGTTTAACACCGTGCAGCGATCGATATACGGTATTAATAATCGCGGCGACATCGGGTGATGTGAGATAAAAAAATTTCGGTAACCGATCAACGAGATTGATGACAATAGCCGAAATACTGCATTGCGGAATACCGAAAGACACTCGATGAAATTAATCAGATTATTACGGCACCCGTTGAAAAATGTCGGCCCAAAAAACGAGCCGTATCAAATACGGCTGTTATACAATTTTACAACGTGATATAAGAGCGGAAACCAAAACGTACCGTTACAGTTGCGTTGGGCAGCTGCCTCGCTACCGAGGCAGCTAAACGTAGAGATAATAAAGCCATTTTATGTCTTCAATGCCCGTCGACCGTACCACGGAGCCAAAGATGGAGAACGGTCAAGACAGGGGCGAGCAGAAGGAACCTTGGGTTTCGTCTCCCACTCTAACGCCCGTATTTCCGGTCGCGGAAGTCGCGGGGCTATCGAACCGGGAAATACGCTTGAACCCAAACCGCATATTCGTTAGTTTGGGGATTCGGGCTACTTTCGGTTATGCGTTTGACGTTTCGTGCGGTTACTAGGCGGTTATAATTGCGCGGAATTGTTCTACAACCAAGTTAACCTGTACAACATGACCGCGTTGTGCAATTGTTTTTTCCAAATTGACGGAAGGGCTTTGACGTCGAGACTACAAGATGGCGACGTTCGAACACTAACCACTTTGCGCCGTCGTTAATCGCGGCTTAAATGACTGACGCGCGGGTTAAACGCCTCCGAAATATACGTCGAGGCGGTTTTTATCACTAACGCAGTATTTTGAGCCATTAATTAACCCGAAGGGTCGATAAAATTGATAAATAGAAATCTAAAATACGGAGGCATCGGATCATACGAATCGGGATTATTCGTAGATGTTCGTAACCTCCGCGCATCGGCGCCAAATTTTATTATTATCGATGTATTGATTATTGTTGTTGTTGATATAGTTCCTACGGTTTAAATGTTGTACGGTTATTGTCGAAAGAATTTTTTGAATAATTAACACTAATAAGACAAGACCCCAAGTTAACCACAATCTACTAATGAGTGTCCTGCCCCATTCATCGAGCATAAAAACAATAAGGATTTGTAGTATCGCGACAGGACACGCCCAGGATATTATTGGAAATTGAAAGCATGGATTCTGCCACAGAATTGGAACAGATTGAGATACTAGCTAAGGAAGCAGAATGTCTAAAATTACGACTAGACGACGAGAGGCAAAAACTAAACGATGTCACACGTGAGATTTTTAACACTTATCAGTTTCATTTCATCTTGTTCAGTGATGTTCTAATAAAATATTCTATTTCCTGTTATTCTGTCTTGTAACAACGGATATGTTACTAATTCAAAAAATTCATTTTTTTTTTCACTTTTTTTTCAGTCTCATGCGTCGCGGACAGACTAGAAGCTATCAATTGTATGAATGTTAAACCTCGTCGTGTTCTGAAGGGTCATCAAGCTAAAGTTTTGTGTTCCGATTGGTCGCCGGACAAACGTCACATCGTTTCATCATCACAGGTTTAAAATATCATCCTTATCTAGGGTCTCTGCTAATTCTTGACGCCTCATACGTCCTGGAATTGTATTTTCAAATTTTATTCACTTCACAGAGATTTTTGGCTCATTTTTTTTTCAAAACTTTCAATTTTATTTTCATTCGCTCAATTTGTGTCACTACTCACTCAAATATGCTCACTTATTGCATTAAACTACTTGAAATATGATTTAAATCCTCAGGAGGTTCTACGTTCAATTTTTTTCGATACCCTGCGCAAGCTAACTATAAAAGTAGCAACAAGCAGCTTTCTTGAATTATTTTGAGATCAGAGAATTCTTAAATGAATTACTAATGAGAAAACAAACATTCCTACAGGATGGAAAAATGATAATATGGGACGCATTTACCACTAATAAAGAACATGCGGTAACTATGCCCACCACGTGGGTAATGGCTTGTGCATATGCCCCTAGCGGAGCCCTAGTCGCATGTGGGTAGGTAATAGATGCAGTTTTCTCATTTCATCGTTAAAAAAATGAATCAAATTGTTAAATCTTTGTTACAGAGGTCTAGATAACAAAGTTACGGTATATCCGTTGAGTTTAGAGGACGATGTTTCAGCACGTAAAAAAACAGTCGGTACTCATACTTCGTACATGTCTTGCTGCGCATTTCCGAACAGCGATCAACAAATTCTGACCGGTAGCGGAGACAGTACTTGCGCGCTTTGGGATGTAGAGAGCGGGCAATTGCTGCAAAATTTTCACGGTCACGCCGGCGACGTTATGTCCTTAGACCTGGCTCCCAGCGAAACAGGAAATACGTTTGTTTCCGGCAGTTGTGACAAAATGGTATTGATATGGGACATGAGGAGCGGTCAATGCGTCCAGAGCTTTGAGGGACATCGTTCAGACGTGAATTCTGTACGTTAAGAAGAAGCGACAAAGATTTCGGTTCATTATTTCTACTGAAAACTACATCAAAGTCGAGAATTCATAAATATTACGCTCGATTTTCAGGTCAGATTTCATCCAAGTGGAGATGCAGTAGCTACAGGCTCGGACGATGCGACTTGCCGACTCTTTGATTTGCGAGCAGACAAAGAAGTGGCTGTTTATGCAAAAGAAAGTATAATATTTGGTGCTAACGCTGTAGATCTCAGCGTCAGTGGTCGACTTCTATTCGCTGGATACAACGACTACACCGTAAACGCTTGGGACACTCTTAAATGTCAGAGAGTCGCGCTGCTATATGGTCATGAAAATCGTGTATCGTGCTTAAGAGTTTCACCAGATGGTACAGCCCTCTCGACTGGAAGCTGGGACGCTACACTACGCGTTTGGGCTTAGTAATGTTATTTTAATCGGTGCTCTAGCCCTGTTTGTAAATCTATCTTTAATGAATTAATATCATTTATAATTGTTGAGCCAAGCACGTCGATTTGTTGCTTGGATTATGCGGACAAGCTGGCCTTGGTGTATTAAATATTATAAATAATGTGATTATCTGACTAATTGAGTTGACGGGGAACTATCATACAGCATTTGCGATATTCAAATGCTTCAGATACTGAATTGAACTTTCACTTAAAATACGTATAGTCTATCAAATCTAGAGACAAATATTATCGACAAATTTTATAGTATCATAGGATGAATAATGAATAATGAATAATGAATAATGAATATTCATATTTCGTGGCATAACGCGTGCTCACGATATAGAAATAACTTTAAAAAAATATAATGTTAAATTGGAGGGAGATTTTACAGATTAAGTATCATGGTATACATATTATATTGACAAAGAATAATTTATAAGTTTTAGTTATACACATAGTAGGGTAGATAGAAAAAAGTAGAGAAAGCTGAATGTCGAATCGTTAATAAGATTATTTATTACTGTTATAATACATAATCTCACTAGGAGTCTGATTATCTTTATTTTTTATCCTTAATTACATATCTTATAATTGATTGAAAAATTAATTCAATTAACATTCATTTGTACATTTTAATTACCATAATAATTTTCATTTTAATAAATATTTTATTATTCGTTTACGTCGCGTTTTCTCCATCGTCATTTCCCAATCAATTATTAATATATTACATGTATGGTGATTGAAAATATATAATCAAAGAGGGGGGTAGTAAATAAGTCATACATTATTAATTTATTATTTACTACGTCTTAAAATGCAAATGAATAATATTCATTTATTTATGTACATAATATTGTGTGTACTGTGTAGTACTATGTAGTACTTCTCTAATTTTATTTATTTCAAAATCTCGAGAAGAATCCCGCGCATTTTAAAAATTAGCCGGTTGCGCAGTTTCGACTGCGCATCTTTCGACAGTGACTCGCGTCGCGGTGGTGCATCTGACTTTGCATTTTATTAGCATTTAAAATATCGGGAGTACATACTACTAGCTCTGGTGTGATAAAATATTTTTCTTAACCAAAATAATACTATTAGTTTAAAATATCTGTTTTACTGAAAGGCGCTTAACGATGCCGCTATACAATGGTGAGTATAAGCGATACAAATTAATGCATATATTAACCATGAAAAAAAATTCTAACCTATAAAAATAATTCGTACTCGTAGCTGTAAAATTTTACTATCATAATAAAATTCTGTCCGTTTTATCATACAGTTAAAGTAAAATGGGGCAAAGAACTGTTCCCTAATGTCGAAGTAAACACTGACGAAGAACCGATGCTTTTCAAAGCTCAGCTTTTTGCACTTACCGGAGTACAGCCTGAGAGACAAAAGGTTATGCTCAAGGGAATGACTTTGAAAGATGAAGACTGGGGCACTATGAAACTTAAAGAGGTAAATAAAGGACATTTCGATTACCAATTAGTCACATTATTTTTAAATCTACACGCTAGTACATAATCGAATGTATATAAATTTGAGAATGTTAATTTTACTAAATTTCACGAAACTTACGACTCCTACGTTAAATAAAATCGATTTATTTCTAAAACTTTTCTAAAATCTTATACATCGACGTGGTTTAAAAACAGGGCGTCACCGTTCTGATGATGGGTTCTAAAGAAGAAGATGTGCCCGTTGAGCCTACGGAGAAACCGTTATTTTTGGAGGACATGAACGAGTCAGAATTAGCAACAGCTTTGGATATGCCGGCGGGTTTAACGAACCTTGGAAACACCTGTTATCTTAACGCGACTGTACAGTGCTTGAAGACTGTTCCAGAGCTCAGAGAATCTCTGAAAAAATTTACCGGCGGTTTAGCAGCGGCTGGTAGCACTGCGCTGGTTCCTGCTCAAAGCATTACTGCTGCGATGAGAGATTTGTACGAGACAATGGACAAAGGGTCATCCTTGCCACCCGTTGTTTTGGTGCAAATGTTGCATCTTGCTTTTCCCAGATTTGCAGAAAAATCTGAACACGGAGGATTCCAGCAGCAGGATGCTAGCGAGTGCTGGACTGAGCTGGTCAGAATGCTGCAACAAAAATTACCGGCGAAGGTAATAAAGGGAGTTTTCTTTCGCATTCGCAGAACTCCGAATTTATCTGTTTTATATTTTACAGGAAGGTCCTTCCGCCTCTGAAGTCAGCGCGCAGGGATCGAGGCAGAGATCAGTTATCGAACAATATTTTGGAGGCACTTTTGACACGGAGTTAAAATGCGTTGAATCTGAAGACGAGCAGCCGACGAAAGGAAAAGAGGAGTTCTTGCAGCTTAGTTGTTTTATTTCCACCGAAGTAAAGTACATGCATTCGGGATTGAGGTCAAAGATGCAGGAACAGATCACTAAGTTATCTCCGACGTTGGGTAGAGATGCAGTTTACACTAAGACGGTAATTTTCAGTAATAGAAAGAATGTGATACGAATAACAACGCAAGATTATATATTCTGGTTTTATTTTCACAGTCTAAGATCAGCAGACTTCCAGCCTACCTCACTGTACAATTTGTGAGATTTTACTACAAAGAGAAGGAAGCGATTAACGCAAAGATATTAAAGGACGTCAAATTTCCCCTAGAATTTGACGCCTTCGAATTATGCTCTACCGAATTGCAGAGTAAGCTGACTCCGATGCGCGATAGATTCAAAGAATATGAAGATAGTTTATTAGAAGAATCTAGAATGGTCAAGGACAAGAAAGACATGGGTGACGGAGTAAAGAAAAACGTGAAACAGGAACCTTATTGGTTTTCTGACGGTAGGAAAGACGTTTCTCATTCACTATATCGAAATATGAACGAAGCTGTATTAAAAATTTGAGCATTTCTCTTCTCTATGAAATTTGAATGCTTCTGTTCTCATCATTTCAGACTTGGGATCAAATAACAGTGGATATTATACACTGCAAGCAGTTCTAACGCACAGAGGTCGTTCGAGTAGCAGCGGTCACTACGTAGCTTGGGTACATCAGAAAGGTGATACATGGTTGAAATGTGACGACGACACAGTCAGCCCAGTAACTAGTGAAGATGTTTTGAAGCTTAGCGGAGGTGGTGACTGGCACTGTGCTTACGTCTTGCTATACGGTCCGAGAATTTTAGAAACACCCATTCCAGAAAGCGACTAACTTTTATACAATATTATCATATTAATTATTTAAAAGCTAACAAACGAGATTGTGTAGTTAATTGGACAAAAGATTAAGATTAAGATCAAGATCGAGATCAAGATTGGATAAGAGAAAAGTAAAGATCAAAAGTCCGGGATGAA
Organism: Tenthredo livida; assembly: GCA_963992785.1. Lineage (NCBI taxonomy): Eukaryota > Metazoa > Arthropoda > Insecta > Hymenoptera > Tenthredinidae > Tenthredo > Tenthredo livida. Next base: position 13,884,506 of record OZ023073.1, read on the forward strand.
AGGCTTTGTTTTTTATTTTACAAGAACATTTTGGAGAATAGGTAAGGGTGTATAAGAAATTTCCTATACTATTCACTACTTTATTCTATCTTCCTGGATTATTAGGCGATAGAATAAATAAGAGAGAGAGAAAAAAATCAACTTTTGTTTTTTTCTAATCAAAAATTTGATGAAAAATAAAAAGTAAACAATAGAATAATAAAAAGAGAAAAAACAAAATGAGTAAAGTGGGAGGAATGAAAATGAAAATGAAAATGAAAACAAAAATTATAACTGCCTGTGAAATAATTTATTATCGTAAGCCTTGAACGTGTTCTTTTCTAATATTAAAGTAACAGCTATTGTTTAAAAACTGCATCCTTATTCATTTATCTAAAAAAAAAATTTTCATCAACATAACATCAACATACATGTGTTTATCTATATATCTAGAATGTATTTAAATATATTTGGCAGTAAAACGAGATTTGAAAAATGTGAAAAAAAAACATCAAATCAGTAGAAAAGTTATCCATGATATATTTTCAAGTATAAAAACAATAAATCCGTAATTTTCAATTGTATAAAAATATCTATTGGTCTAATCAACAGGTAAGATAAAAGTAATAGGAAAGATAATTCTTCAGCGCTTTAATCAGTAAACGACAGTAGATATTCTGCGTGAGTGTTGCAAGTACAGCGAGTCTCCATGCTGGAAATTAAAAGTCTTCATATGTGTACAGAATCCGCGGAGTGTCAACATGTATTCAAAACTTTTCAGATCAAATACGATCCGAAATATGTTCAACATATTTTCAAGGTAAAACTACGTACATACATACATATATGTATGTATGTAACGTTATTTCATATTTTCTTTTTTTCATATTTCATATTTATACAATGCGACGTACGTTAATCGATTGATTTGATTTATCTAATATTGATAAGAGATCGGAGCTAGTTGACGACGTCGACGTTAATAATAATCGAGTTTATTATCGCCCGGCTGTTATATACTAGGTAAAAAAAAAAAGAATTCTAGTCTATTCAAGAATATCAGCCGTAAGGACGCGTCAAGATATCACATACAATGAAAAAATTATTTGGAATATTGTCCAAAAACGGGTAAATAATGAAATCATTCATTTTTAATATTATACGTCAAACCGCGAACGGATTTAAATATGATTATAGGTATTAATTAATAAAATACAAATTCCCGATCGGGAATGAAATAATTTATTTCTTTTATTTTAACTAATAAATATAACAATAATAATAATAATAATAATAATATATAATGATCATCGTCAAAGTTCTAAGAAAAATTCGAAGGACGAATCGCGCCCCGGGAATCCCGAGTTTCGGGACGTCGCGTTGTATCGTGTATACGTTCGGCTGGATTCGTATACTGGACCGAGTTCTGCCGAACCGAACAATCTGGATTCCCCTCTCTTGCTGGGTGTTTTCACTTTATCAGATCTATTAAAAACCGTGTTACACCGCAGGATCGAGTTATGTCTTGATTAGTTTATTGTAGTAAATCGTTACATTTTTTAATGTCAAAGTGTCGTTCACACAATAGAAAACGAACAAAGAAACAAACAAGGAAACAAACGAAGAAAGAAAGGAACGTGCGAGCGTGTACCTAGCGCGTGAACAAAAATTTTTATTTATCAAAAATTTTCTTTCGCGCATGTGAAATCGGTTTGACGGCTGGCCTGGCTGGCCTGTGGGACAGACACACAGACGAACGAACGAACGAACGGATGGATGGACAGACGGACAATGGCGAACACAGTAAGGAGGTTCCCTCGGCCATAAAGTTGAGCAGGTTCCTCGTACTCGCAGGGTGTATAATAAATAATAAAATAAAATGTCTGTGATAATGTGTTTCATATTATTATCTTGATGAAAAACAAAAATACGTGATTATAGAATATACGTTAATCACAATTGATTATCTAAATAGGATAATAGATACATTATGAAGAAACAGTAATGTTTCGTAACAACCGTGTCTCGTGTCCTAAATGTTTGAAAATACAACATAAATAAGTACATACATAAGAATAGATAAATATATAATACACACACACACACACACACACACGAGGGTACATATAATAATATTATAATAGTTTTAAATAAATAAGCTTGCATGCAGGAACGCGACAGAATTACAATACAAAACGCGCTACCGCGAGTGTTGAATGAAATTTAGTTTGTAATTAAAACATTCTGTGTCAGTTGTTTAGTTCCGCGTTAACTCTTGTAAGGAAAAATAGGAAAAAAAAGCGGAAAAAGCGGAAAAAGCGGAAAAAGAGGAAAAACTAAAACCAAAACCATAAAAGGACGAAGCGCGTTGACATGGAATTACGAAATGAAAGAAAATAGTTAGAATTGTATATAAAGAGTCAATTCTCGCGTCACCGTAGACACTATAACACGCATTAGATCGTAAAGGAATCTCTAATCGTCTTTGGTTATACGTTAACCACAAATTATCGCAAAAGCCTACCATAGTGTATGACTATCGGAATCAGTAACGTCGACAGACAGACAATTTCATATCTTTTGTTTTAAAGTTCTCTGTAGCATTAGAATTTCAATCTTATATTATTTTATCGAATAATATAATAATTACTATTAAACTAACAACATCACTCACAACGCTTTAATAAACCGTTCCATAAAACTCGCATTTTTTTTTTCCTTTTTTTTACATACATACTTAAATAAAGACATTTCTTAAACTAAAGTTAATAAAAGATAATAAAAGTCAATAATAATCTCAAAGGGGAGAAAGAAAGAAGAAAAAAAAAAAAAGCAAACCGAGTAAAGAATCTCTTCTCTATTTTCCACTAAAAGAAAAAAAAAGAAAAAACGTTTATACACTCTAATAAATAAAACACACTAGCCAACAAATTGATGAAAAAAAAAAGACAAACAAACAAACAAACAACAACGCGTACGTAATAATCATCGAATTTGAAAAATTCATATGAAAAATTTTACTCTGCCGCAAAAGGCACTCGTCAAAGTGTCGGTTGTTTGATATAACAACAGGTGCTAAAATTATTGAAAAAACGAAAAAATCAAGAAAATAATAAAATAAGAAAGAAAGAAAAAAATCAACGACTCACTATATCAAGATGGGAAACTGTTTTAGTAGTCCGAATAATTCTGAGAAAGAAAAATCTCAGAGTCGTGGAAACGCCAGCATAGATCCGGTCCCGTTGCCGGTTAGTCCGGCGCCAACACCGCCTCCAGATCCTATAAGGCCAATTCCCCAAATACCGGAAACTGACGCACCAACTGCTAAGATATTCGTTGCTTTATACGACTACGATGCGAGGACCGACGAGGATCTGAGCTTTAGGAAAGGCGAACATTTGGAAATCCTTAACGATACACAGGGAGATTGGTGGCTCGCTAGAAGCAAGAGGACAAGGCAGGAAGGATACATTCCTAGTAACTATGTTGCTAAATTAAAATCAATCGAAGCAGAGCCGTAAGTTGATTTATTTAAATATAATTAATTAATGTGTGTGTACATGTTGTCGTTGATTTTATTCCCCATTTTATTCTCTGTTTAATTGTTTGATTTTGTTATTTTTAAATAATTCTTGTCACGCTTTGAGGACGGATTTACAGTTACGGATATTGTGCTGTTCTGAAAAGTAATTAATTCATTACCATATGTTTAATATTAATAAAGGTAATGAGAATAGCGGCTAGGAGCATATCGCTATTGCTATTGCTATTGCTGTTGAATGCAATAATAAATCAATCGGTTAGCATAGCCGTTATTTTAATTCTGGTTCAATACACCATTATATCGTCACAGGCGTGACTCTTGTTTTTTAAATTCCTATTCCATTAGTTTCTTACGATGGTTATTATTATCATCATTATTTACCTATGCTGCACCAGTTTGCTTTCACCTACTACTACTACTACTGGAGTATAGATAAATCGGTTGAGATTCACTGGGCTGTTATGTGTTCATTATAATATTCAACATATTAACTTTTAAATACAATCACGAATTTCCTTATAATAAACAAATGAGAAATTATATAATTATATCATCAGTTTTATTATTTGCGATGTGCATTATCTTCTCTTCTATTTAGAGCATATATAATAAACCCGCTTATTTACAGATGGTACTTCAGAAAAATAAAGCGAATTGAAGCTGAGAAGAAATTGTTATTACCAGAAAATGACCACGGAGCATTTTTGATTCGTGATTCTGAAAGTCGACACAACGACTACTCCCTTTCAGGTAATCATAATGAGGTTTTCTTTATCTCAATTATCACGTCGTTCTATCAAAATGAAACAGGAATTGATAAAGTTATATCGTATCACAAGTATGTGTGTATATATATATAATATATATCTCGATCTTGCACATTTAGATAAAAGATTTTATGTATTGATAAATTTTCGATACGCTACTTCACTTAGTTAAGATTTTTACACGATCCGTGATACAGATATATCAGCTGGCTGTTCAATTGTGCTTATTGCTTAAACAAGGATGACTATCTACCGCATTTTTATCGTCAAATAAATTAATCTCTCTATTCATCTGCTTGTTAAACTCATGCCAATAATTATACTTTGGGCTGATCAGATCTGCTGTATAAAATTAAAACCAATTATTGATCGCATACAGTGATACACTAGTCAATCAATTGGCTGCATAAATTTTGAGGAAAATTTATTCGCTATACTATGCGGTGAATGGATCTAGTTATTCACAATAAATGATCCCAAAGCAATCTACCAGACAGTAGATACAGCGTCGTTGTGTCACTTGGTGATAAAATTGGCATATCCTGCCGGCCAGATTGCAATTTCCTGTTTTTTTCACATCTCTGGTTTCCCTATACATCTATGTTTCTCTTTATTCACATGAGTAAACACTTGGGATTACCGATTTTATCTGCTTTTTTTTTGCTTTTTTATCATTACTGTATTTCAATTAATTGAACAACTTACTTCATCGATGCTTCTTACTTTTCTGAGTTATCATTATTATTTATTTTTATCTTCTTTTTTTTTTTCTTTACTTCTCATACACATCACTTTCCGCCGTAAGAACAAGCGATAGTTAATTCTATAATTGGCTGATGCTGACCGCAAGGAATAATCTAATAATATGTGCAATATAAAGCCTGACTTAAAATCGTGGATAATTATTGTTACATTGTGTTATAATTTTTTATACTTTTCTATATTCTAGTGCGAGATGGAGATACAGTAAAACATTACCGTATACGACAACTAGACGAAGGCGGTTTCTTCATAGCCAGACGTACAACGTTCAGAACATTACAGGAACTTGTCGAACATTATAGCAAAGACGCAGATGGACTATGCGTTAATCTATGCAAACCTTGCGTACAGGTAAGAAAAATTATATTGAAATTTTATTATCGGTTAATAATTTGTCTAAACGGAGTTTAGACAGCCTGCTGCATGCCAGATATTTCTTTGAGAATGTAACACCAGTGATTGATAATATTATATATATTATATTATATACCTACATAGTAAAATGCAACTCGTTGACGCCGCTTTTAGATATACCTACTTAATTGTCGTCGTTTGTTAACAAATTTCTTTATCAAGCTTTAAAGGGAGATGTATTGATCAGTATTTTTAGGCACCGCCCTCAGACACACCTGTGATAAGCCACGTTGATGACAATTTTTAGTTAAAAATAAGTTTTTCAGTTACAAAGAAAAAAAAGAACAATATTGACTCATTCGGTTCTAATTTTTTATTTTTTTTTCTTCTTTTCTTCTTTCTCTGATTTTCGAATAGAAGCAGTCTCAATGATTCATTTTCTCTGAACTTGATTTGAAAATAATAACGCACAAGGATGAATAATTATCATACAAAGATTTCCGCAAAGTTGAATGTTATTTTTTATTTAATATTTAATATTCATCATAGATACCAAAAGCACTGTCTAAACTCCAGTTGGACTTTGCTAACATGCAAATAAATTGTACCTATATTTAAAAAATATTATTTATCGTAAAATTTGTTGATGAATAAGTTGGGAGAATTTTTGAGTCACAAGCATATCAAATTTCAGATTACACAGTAAGTGTGAGGAAAAATAAATATTTCTCTTTGTATAATATCATACTGATTATTAATATTCTCATTTTATTTATATTCGATAAATTTTTATGGTACAATTGCTATGCTTTCAACATTGAAAGGGTTTATGGGTTCGATTCCCAGTGTTGTATAAAATTGCCTTGTACCATGCGCCAATTTGATTGGATTGAATATCTCAAATATTGAAATTCAGGGTTTAAGGAGCCATTAGTTTCATGTCTAATACGTATCGCAAGGGGTTTATCTCAATAGAGCGTGTCTGTTTGTCTGTTATTGCTTGCCCCGCCTCCCGCTGGACTTTCTTGGTAAATTGAATGTCCCAATACAACTTACTCGCTCATTCTCGTTAACGCTGCTTAAATCCACTATTTTGCGCATTTTTACTAAACGTTAAAACTACACTTTACTAAGATTAGCATAAGCCTGTACTCTATGGAATAATGTTCCAACGGCATTAGAAAACTCAAGTTTCAAATAGATGTACACTAAACTGTTTAAACTAAATTCGTTGGAGAAAGTTTCACTACTTTTTAATCATCTTATATTTTTAATATCACACGAGCAATTCAGAGTATGAGTGACGTATTCAAATTCGTATATTAATATTTTTATAACATTACCCTGGCTTTGATTTCCCTCAAAATTTTTCTGTTATTTACAAATCTAAGTCTTGGAGTATTTGAAGAGGAAAAATCGTACCATTTTCATCGCATGTTCAGTGCAGGATGTATTCGTTGATCTAACGTACATCCTGAACCGTAGCTAAAAGTAAAAATTGTACAATCCATAGTTTGTCAAATGCTTGTGACAAAATAAAGCATTTATAAAAATTTAGAAATAATTCATTCCACCATATATTTTCTGACAAACTTTGTTGAGAACATTTATTTCTAAACAAATACTAGAGAACTTTGTTATTGGAATGAATCACTCGATTGTAAGCAGCGTGTTTTAAACTTGTGAATGTTTGAATCCATCAAAAAGGTTTCAGCCTGAATTTATTCTACTATTCATTTCCTGTACATATACATATAATAGCCTAGTATCAGTAGCACAGTAAGGCTTCATCACTAGATTATTATCTACTATAAATTTCCTACTATTAATTAAGGATTCAAATTTTATTTTTTTCTTCTCACTTCTGTATGTATTAAGTAAAAAGTTTCTTTACATGAAATATAACAAATTGAGACTCGTTATTTATATGAGAACAGAATTAAGAGAAGATAACGAGGAAAATCCCCTCCCGCAATCACAACTACGTTTCCGTTATGATTTAATCCAAACGTTGAAACATCATTCTTAAGTCGAATAGACGCACTTCGGAATCTAAACTTCAGACGTAATTGCAGTCGATGATTACACACGTAGCGCACAGCTTCTCTAGTAAATTGGCGCTACGTCAATGACATTGCAAGAATTATAACGATGATTAGAAATAATTAGCTTTAGTTTTTAATTACATTTAGATACGTATACTGAGCGAACTTTAAAAGCATGCATTTTGTACATAAATAACTACGCTTACCAGCGATGTCTGTAAAAAATATCGACCGTTGTATACTTGATAAAATATTTTCGATATTCTTGCCGTGATTAAACGTTGACTGGCCCATATTTGGCTTTGTTTTCAGGTTGAGAAACCTGTAACGGAGGGTTTGAGTCATAGAACGCGTGATCAATGGGAAATTGATAGATCGTCGTTGAAATTTGTTCGCAAACTTGGTCAAGGACAATTTGGCGAAGTATGGGAAGGCTTGTGGAACAACACTACACCGGTGGCTATAAAAACACTGAAACCTGGAACTATGGATCCTAAAGATTTCCTTGCCGAGGCTCAGATCATGAAGAAATTGAGACACGCCAAATTGATCCAACTTTACGCAGTCTGCACAATGGAAGAACCCATTTACATCATTACAGAACTAATGAGAAACGGAAGTTTGCTAGAATTCTTACAAGGTGAATTTGCAGATTTAATTTTTCCATATTCTCTACACTATCATCATTCTAATCACCATTTTAAATCACCTCAATTTCCAGGTAAAGGACGTGGCCTGAAGCTTCCCCAACTGATCGACATGTCTGCTCAAATAGCGGCTGGCATGGCTTATTTAGAATCGCAGAATTACATTCACAGAGATCTTGCCGCCCGCAACGTCTTAGTTGCGGATAGTAATATCGTAAAGATTGCTGACTTTGGGTTAGCTAGACTGATCAAAGAAGACGAATACGAAGCCAGGATAGGCGCCAGATTCCCCATTAAATGGACTGCGCCAGAAGCCGCTAATTACAGTAAATTCAGTATTAAGTCAGACGTCTGGTCCTTTGGAATTCTTTTAACGGAGCTGGTTACCTATGGAAGAATTCCATACCCTGGTAAGGGTTTCTTTCATTTCAATCACCGATTGAATATTGGGATTTGTTTTATCGTTGGGAATTTATGACTGAATCTCTGCCTCCTTAGGTATGACGAACGCCGAAGTTTTACACCAAGTCGAACACGGATATAGAATGCCTTGTCCGCCCAGCTGCCCAGCACCTCTTTATGACATAATGCTTGAATGTTGGAATAAGGATCCGATGAAGAGGCCCACTTTCGAAACCCTTCAATGGAAATTAGAAGATTTCTTTACTATGGATGGCTCGGAGTACAAAGAGGCATCTGCTGCTTACTGAGCAACACGTTGGTAATTGCGATATCAGTTATCTTTAGTTTGCTGTTTTTTTTTTTTTTAATAGCACAAACTACGATGATGGAGAATTAGAACGCTGTTAATTTAGCTATTAAATTAGGATTGGAATATGTCTTGGGTAGTTAGCCTTCACAAAAACCTGATCTATAAAGAATCTATACAAAAAAAATAAAAGTAATCTTACAAGAAGATTTAACATTATTTTTCCATCAAATAAAATTTTGAAATTCACAAGTTTCAAGAAATTTTATTCATCTATTATATTCATTGATTCAACGCTATAGAAAAACAGCACGTAATTTGTTGGATATGATTTGTTTTCCATAGATAATTATAAACGACATTGTCATTAATAACTATTTCCTTTCTTTTTCTTTTTCTTTTTTACTTTTTTTATTCTAGCTGCCATATTATATCCAGGTTTTAAGTTCTTTTTTTTATACTATACGTCATATATTTTTTTCTCATTGTTAAACGGATGACGTTACGCAATTTGAAGTGTCTTTAGCGAAGACCATAACTAATGTCAGGGATGAGAATACAGATTGATTATTATTGTTTAAATTTAAAATAAAAATTCATTTGAACATTTGCTTGGTATTTGAACTAGTTTCATGGGAGCAAAAAGTGATGTAGAATAATGAATCGAATAACTAGCAAATGTTTATTTTAAAACGAGCCGAAGACTCGACGAAATAAATTATTATATACAACAAGTCAGAATTTGAATATTCGTTCTCTCTATTAATTCAATATTATGTCTCGCTTGAATTACATTATACATTACATGTACTTCTCATTAGTCTTTGCGCGTAACAGTATAACGATAGATCTTCATTCTTCTTACATCCCAAAGTACGCCGTAGACGAAATACCTAATATGTTAAATATGTAAAAATGCCTGCTGAACTCGAGAGTTGAAAATATGTGATACTTACAGTTACTAAATATAAATTCATTTACCTATATTGCATGCGGTATACTATATTTTTTTGTACGCGAACAAGCTATTCTTGTAAGAAATGAAAAAAGAAAATAAATTGAATAAATTTCTAGGTGATTCTAATAGGAGAAACAGAAGTCTGTATTAATTTGTGTTATGAAAAATTGTATAAAACAAACTGTAGATGAATTAATCGAATTTCTTTTCTCAACATTATAGTCATTGGAGTTTTGAAAGTTTTTTTTTTGTTTTTTTTTTTTCTACGGTCGATTACTTTGGGATGTGACGTTGCTATTGCTAAAATTAACGGCTGTTCTTTAAAACGGGTTCGGATAATATAACGCAAGACATTTCAACCTGATGTATTTAATCTCGACAAGATAATCGTTAAGTGTTCATGAAAAATTAAACGTAAGTCTAGTTTTTAAAATTATTATAAGCGTAAGAATTTATTCTGATAAATAGCAAATTCTGTGCTAACGATTAAGACGTTTATTTTTCTTTATTTTTTATTTTTTTTTATTATTTTTTCTCTTACATTAAATTATTCTATTCCTGAATAATTTAATGCATCGCTTCGAGTTTCAATTGCATCAGTGTATATTTTTTTTTCTTTTTTGTTTTTTTACATTTTTTCAATTTTATTATTACTTCTATTTCGTTTGAAAAATTTCGTCCTCACAAACGAATTAGCTGAGGTTTGTGAAAACTTGATTATCATTACTTTTATACTGTTTAATAATGTACAGAAACATTGCGTAGTTCCAACTAGACATTACGTAGATTGTTGTTTTACATTGGAAAAATGCATCATGGTTGTACTACGGGGACCGTATTATACGATTTGCTACTCATTAGTATTCATGAAAAAAAAAAAAGGTATATATATTATTTCAAGCCATTTCTGAACCGAGAAACTTACTACACGATATATTAAAGTATATTTGTATTTATTGAATACGTTAACAGTATTACAACGTTACATGATTTTTCAATACATAATATGAAAAGCCGAGTGTTTATTCACAAATCCCAGCTTGTCATTAATGATATACAATTTTTATTACGATATTATACAAGGCATGCTTTTCTTGTAAATTTTTCTACAAATTTTATCTACTGCTTAGGTTGAATTTGTATGGTTTTTCATTTTGATTAATTTTTTTTTATTTTCCTCTTCTTTCATAAAAGATAAACAAATTTATTCAAATTCAATCTAAACAAATGGAACAAAGGTATATATTTTTTTTATTTTTTTTTTTCCCAAAACTCTACTTCTACCTTTTATAATTTATCTCATAATTTGTCTCACTCTCTGTAATGTTCTCTGTAACGCACATTAGGAGCGTTATCGTATATGTATATTATACACACTATAGTATATATATATATATATATATATATATATATATATATAATCGTGCGTCACTATTTGGAATCCAATTTACAACTAGACCGATTATTAAGGGGAAACCATATTCTTTTCGTTATAATATTATAGTTTGATTTAGTTAATTATGTAGATTATATTAAAACGTAAAATAAGACGACGAATGTATACCCTTTCGCCTTTGGATTCCATATAGTATAACTTTTGGGTGAAACATTTGTGACGCACAAATCGTGATGTATTTTTTCCAAGTTTAATAATAATAAAGTCATTGGTATAAATGAATGTGTAAAATAAAAAATAAAAAATAAAAAATAAAAAATAAAAATGATAACGAAACTAAATATGAAAATAAAAATAAAATATGGGTGCGTTATGTTAATGATATATCCAAAGTCGAAATCGATAAAGATCTATATGATATGATATTTCGAGCAGTTTTAAAAGAATTGACCTATTCCCTCGTTAATTATGATTAAAAAAAGAAATATGAATTTTAGTTTTGTTCTATTAATAAATTTATTAGTATCTACTGGAAAATAACGCTCGAAGAATGAAAAGGAAAGAAATACAAACAAGAAAGAATGAAAATAGAAAACAGAAATAATTAATTAAATGTAGAACAACAACGATTTTCAGACTGCCGTAAACAAAATTGCATCCTGTATAATGTATAATATAAAAATTAAAATAATATAACATATAATATATAGATATGTATTTTCATTCTAACGCAATATGGTATATTATATAATAAAAAATAATAATTAATAATAATAATAATAATAATATTAATAATAGAATAACGTTTGTGGAACGTCATATGTTGCTATCAGCCTCCGAACAACATACATGCAATAGAATGCATACATACATAGAATGTTATATTAAATTTATATAATATGTAAAGATCAGTTTATTTATAAGTACATAATACATAAAAAAAAAACATACATACATACATACATACATACATACATATATTATATATAATATACTCATTTTAGTTTATTATTATAATATTTTATTTTATATATAAAAAGCAATCTGTATTATGCAAGCACTACTATATTTTTGTTGTCATACATTTAATTATTATTAATATAAATATTATAATTTCTACAAAATAAATCTATAGTTATAATATTTCCGGAGTTTTTCATTTCATTATTATTATTATATTATTATTTTTATTATTATTATTGATTAAATAATTATTTTCTATTAAAAATTTTAACAACGATTATGGAAATATTATATTCTATTGGTTTCAAAATCTCAAACCTATATACATAATACCTACCTATAAAACTTTGCTCAGATAAACGATATACATAGTAGAAAGAATTTTTTTTTTGTTTTTTCTAAATTAAAAAATTATACACCGACTATAGTTTAGTTCGGATGTGTTAATAAAAATACGTTGAATGATTACAAATAATAAAAATTAAAAATAAAAAAAATAAAAAATAAACATAAAAAGAATAAATAAATATTTCAATGGTTACTATTGTATGATTATTAATAATAATAAAAGTAAACTTTTATGTATACAATTTCAACGTACATAATCGCAAAACTAACTCTATACATATATATTATATACATACACATACATACATAAATACATATTATTATTCATTAATTATGATAGTAATTGTATAATTTTATATACATATCGGTATATTTAGTCGTAATATACAATTTATTATTCAAACTCTTTATATAATTAATAATTTATGGATATATGTTATCATCATTCGAAAGTATGTATAATACTGTATAAAGTAATATACCTATACAATAATATTGCATATATCTATACATACATAGGTATAATTGAATTAATTATTATCAATTATTGCGACGCAGTCTTTATACTTTATATTATTATACAGTTTGTTCGTTTATACAACGCATACGTATACATATTAGTATTGTATTTGGTAATAAATACAACAAGAACAAAAAAAAAAACAACCAATATAGTATGAACGGGTGTTTTTTTTTAAAGTCTTACGATATAATCGTCGCGACGCCCTATATTTTAAATTGAATTCAAATTTTCGCGGCTATTTTGCCGCGTTTAAATAGCCCCAGGCATACCAACGTGATAAATAAATAAAAGTAACTAGATTAAACCTAGCGGCTCGTAAACGGCAGGTGTTTGTCACAGGTGGCTCAGTCGGCGGTCAGGCTACCGCGTATTCGGGGATAGGGACAGAGGCGCGTGTGTTTTATTTATTTATTTTCTTTCTTTCCCCCCCCGTCTATAAATCGCGAGGTTGATTGTTTATTTTTTATTCTTTTTCATTCATCAATTTTCTAATAAATGTGATAGATAGATATAGACATTATAATCGACGATCGTATACATTATGATATAAGCAACAATGAGGCGTGAAGAGTGCCCGGTTTATTGTAGCAACACATTACGGAGATGATTTTTCTATGGGAAAAGTGGTGTTTGAAAGTTTGACGAACCCGTTGGGAAGGGAAATAGAAAATTGTTGGATATTATGCTAATCATAGCGGAGTCAGAATGCGAGAGGAAGAACTCGAAATATCACTCAAGGTAAGTACGTGACGAATATTAGTCAATACATACATTAAATACTATCAAACTGATGAAAACCTCCAACATGTCTATAATAATATCTCAACTTTATTTTACAAGTCAATAAAACATAGATACAAACTAACCAAGTAATTCATATAAGATTCATAACTTCAATTCATTCAATCGCGTTACACACATGCTTCGTGTTCATACAGTTCATTATTATCATTCATTTGTTTTATGGGTATAACAATTAAACAACTTTGTCAAAATGATAGTATAGTAACCTGCGTTTGATTACACCATTATTATACAAACATTAACAAGTTCGGATAATTATCAGAGATATGTATGTATAATCGTTTTTCGATCAATTATAATACCGTATAATCACATGTACCCTAATTGAAGTAACTTACTTTTTTATTGTCAATATAATATAATTGCATCGTAAAATAAATCTCAAACGATGTTAAATATTAATATGTATATGAGTAAGCTATATATATAGTCGGAGGATATAAATTTTCTTACAAACTAAAGAAAAAGAAAAAAAATAAACAAAAAATAATAGAAGTGTCTATATTGAATTATTATTGATACGTTGTAACAGACGCATGTGTGTATATACGTACATGTATCTTTGAACTGAAATAATAATTATTATTTCTGGGAAATGCAAGACACGATCGACGACTATAAGAAAGAAAGTATAAGACCTTATTCCAGCTCCATCTTTGATTGTGTTAACGGTATATGTGATTTTTCGTTTGCGCGTTGATACTACATAGGTATGTATGTATGTTATACCTACGTATCACATGTAGACGCGTGTAGGTATATGTATAGGTATAGGTATTATACGATGACATATTTCATTTCTTACAATAACGCGGAATAATATAGATACCTACATAATTCTTCTTTTTATCGGTCACTGAGTTTATTCGACAAAAATAAGTAGCATATAATAAGTTTCTCTAGAAGGCTTATTACATTATTTATGTATTTCGAGAAGCTAACGTCCTCGTATGTACCTCTTATATCAATTTATTTCATCTTTTTCATTTTTTTTCTTCTCTTCTTATTATAGCGCCGGTCGTTCTAGAAGATCTTATAATTAATTATCGCGTCTTCCTCGTATTCATTATGCATACGATTTCGAACAGAAAAAAATGAAAAAAAAAAGAAACAATACACAAAACAGCAACACATATACATATATATATACCGTATAAATAAACTTTTTCGGCATTGAAAAGTAAAAACAATAATAATAGCCCGCACCCAGTCGTATACTCGCGTAATTGGATTTTATAATCGTTAATTAACTTTATATAATTACCAAAACTCATACGCGCACTAGAATACATAATACGAATAATCCATGCTGCACATCGCGGCCCACCTTCCGGTGCCTAAAAAAATAAAAGGTAATAAATAATCCGGCGAAGGTCGTGGCTCAGATTTGGTTAAATCGTTTTTCAAATAATGATCACAAATTATAGTCGACAGCTGGTTCTCCTACATCAAAGACGTATTGATTAACTGATAGCCATTCATTATGTACACCGCGAAATATATCGATAGATATTATACACACATTTCGCCGGAACGTACCTTATACCGAAAAAGAAGATCGCATGATACAGTAGTAGAAAATGAAATTCCAAAAACCAGTTTTTGGCATATCTTTAATAATTATTGCCGATTTTTAACGATCTAATAAAAATCAATCTCTCGTCTCTCGATAGTTCTAATCCTTCGTGTTAACGATCAGCAACGATGCGAGAGAGAGAGATCAAAATTAAGACATCTGCGTTCAATTATAGTATTGTATTTATTATTTGTTGCCATTCTAATTATATGTTCAGTTATTTTTTTTTCTTTTTTTATACTGCCATACAATGCAGTATGTATATATGCACGTATATATATATAGTATGTAGGTATATGAGACGATTGTAAAGAAATATTAATTAATAATCCTGATAAAGAGACTTACGTAAGTGTAGGTATTATATATAGGGTAACCCATGAGAACCCATATGTTTTACGTATACGTATATATGTATGTATGTGTATGTACCACATATGCGTACATACGTGCGATTCATTTCCTGAATTCACTGCGGACCGGTTTTTCAGGTGAATCGTTGGACTTCGGTCTTTATTGATTTAGCCTACTTCAAACTGAGCCTGCAGCACCGTTAACTGCGATATTATAATTCAATATAATTCACAAATTATCATTATTATTATTGGTATTACGTTTATTATATAGAATATATATAGCGTCAAGTGATATAGAAAAGAGTCAAAGAAATAGAGGAAAGAGAAACCGCAATTTCAATGTTTCCATGGGCCAGAACGTTTCCGAATATATAGAAAAAAGAAAAAAAATCTGAAATTTTTTTCCATGTATTCGGAGATGTCCTGCAGGCCCATGGAAGCATTGAAATATAAAATTGATCAAATTAAGGACCATTTTAATTTTTATTTCACTCAAGATTCTCAAAGAGATATAAAATATATGTATATATATATACAAGATCTCGTAATTACGCGCAAGTCGTTAATATATATGATGCGAAATTTGATACACCTGTGTAGAAAAATACAAAATTGATGAATATGCGAAATATCAACGAAACATCAAATTATCATAAAAATTCATACTTATTGCCCCTGATTATTTATTTATGTACATAGATGTACAGATGCGGATAAGATTGAAACATCATCGTATATTTGTTCAAATTGGCAGTAGTATAATTTGTCTTGTATATTTAATATACGATTATATAATATTATGGTATAATATGTAATAAAATGTTCTACCGAATTTCGCTATGTATAACTTAAAAGTGAATATAATAATTGAATATAAAATGAATGAGTTAAGACGAGCGATAATAGAAAAAAGAAAAAAATTTTGTCGTACATGTATGTATTTTATATTATCGTCTATTTTAAATATCTCTTACAGGTGGTCATAGTGGGGAATGGTGCCGTAGGTAAATCGTCTATGATTCAAAGATTCTGCAAAGGAACTTATACCAGAGATTACAAAAAGACAATCGGTGTTGATTTTCTCGAACGACAAATCGAGTGAGTATTATTATATATTACATTAAATATTATATTATACTCGAAATTACCCATACCTACGATTATTCAATTAGCGAAATGAAATGCGCAGAGAAAGAGAGAATATGAGAAAAATTATTTTCATTTTGATTTTCCGAAAATTTGTTTTTCGTCGTCTGCAGCTTTTCGGTAATCATTCAAATTAGACCGATTTCTCGACCACCTTGATTACCTACTTCAGAACTAAGTATGTAGATATAATATGCGTCTACACGTTGTAGGATAAAACTTGCGACACGCAAGACTCGCGAAACGTTGTTATATACATTTATATACGATATAAGTACATGTATATGGCGATCGCTATATGAGGAAAACACGAAGAAAAAATACCAATCTCTTTTCTAACGCACCTTTTTTTTCAAATATATATATGCACACAATCAAAGACGCAATTATTTTCCTCGAGAGATTTTTTACCTGTTCTCTTTAATAATTGCATTGTTCTTCGTCATGAGCGAACTGTCTACTATACTGCTACTGTTGCTACTGCACTTATAAAATTTATTATGAATTGTTAACGCGATGCAGTGAGAAGATTTAAAGAACCTCGATGTGATATGGTACCTATATAACTATAATATATGGACAAACTCATACGTGGGAGTCGGTTGGTATGTGGAATAGACTAGCATACATATACGCGGTAGTTTCATGTCGAGAAATCTTACTGTTCTACTGGTTTATATATTACTTTCTCTATATTTCTATCCATACGTATCTTCTAATTTTTTTAAACGAAATAATTAGCCGCAGATTGTTTTTATTAACTTTTCTTTTCTTTTTTTTTTTACCATCAGTATATCTTACGTTCGTCAAATATTACTACGTATTATAATCTGTCGTTAGATTAGAGACAACGTGTCTTAATATTTTTTTCCTATCATCGATTATACCAAAAGTTGAAAAAGAACGAACGCTTTTGATCTTTCGTTCTTTTTTTTTTTCTTTATCAATTCATGTCTTCGTTTATCTGTACATTAAATCTTCTTTAGCTGAGTATAAAAAATCATTGATCATTTTGATACGCTAGCTTATGTTGTAATAACCGTCTAACGTGAATAGGTGTAAAACGTTATAGTATATAGTATCAAATTATACTTAATTAGGAATTTATATTCACGAGAGTAAATTATCATTCATCTATATACATTTTGGGTCAATAGGTATAGGTATGTTTATCATCCTTAGCTAACACATATTTGAGATATTTTTTCGGAGAAATCAACTTTTATATATATATATATAGGTACCCTAAAATCATCGCTGCCAATTTCTCTAGTTATAGTTTATAGTATAACGTTATTTATACTATAATATGTATATTGATTTAATTGTAGGTCCGAATTTACATTCTGGTTCGATATTACGATCTTTAAAGAGAAAAAAAATCGATCTTCTCTAGAAGTAGAAGAAGAAGAAAGAAAAAAAGTCTTCTTTTTATCGGCAGTTTTTATTATTACGATTAATACGATTCGCCATTATACGTAATTCGTATTCTTATTATCTTCTCGTTTTATCTTATCTCTTTCACATATCTTTATCCGTATATCTACGTATACTACGCACCTATATATATATATCATGATCTCCTACCCTATCAATAACTAATTTTCATCTTATGTAATTGAGTGGTATAATTTATTCATGTATGTATACATATAATGTGATACATGAATATCGATTTGTATATAATTGGCCAATATCACTATTCTTCTTTACCCTATACTGTTTTTTTTTTTATCATCATCATTTTTTCACGCGTCTCTTGGGTATAATAATAACGATCGTTATAATATATTTCTTTATATCTATTTAAACGCCCCAAATAACTTCGAGTCATGGGTATAGAAACCGGAGACCCGTTATAATATCGTATTATATATAGGCTCCACTTTTTTTCTTTCATCTGCATTAATGTAATCAATAGTTCGAGACAGCAATCGAAATTTCTGTTTTTTTTTTTTTTTTTTTTTCATTTTTTACTCTCGCAATCATTTTATTTTTAGCCGCATTAATATAATTAATAGTCCGAGACAGGAATCAAAATTTCTGTTTTTTTTTCTCTCTTATTTTCTTCTTTTTTCTTGTATCCAAAAACGGAAAAAATAAAAATGCACAGTCAATCTGAGAGGGTTCACATGGCATAACGTAAGGCAGTGAGGCTGAATTCTCAAATTAGAATGTCAATTATCGTGATGAAGGAAAAAAAAATCTCTCTTTTTGTCTGTCTGGTCCAGAGTCGACGCCGAAGACGTGCGTTTAATGTTATGGGACACTGCGGGTCAGGAAGAATTTGACGCTATTACAGCAGCCTATTACAGAGGGGCTCACGCCTGTGTCCTAGCTTATTCGGCTACGGATAGACAATCATTCGACGCTATACCGTCCTGGAAGTTGAAGGTAGGCTAATATTAATTATTATTAATGATTTATATTCATTTTCAAGATAAATTGTAGTGAAAATTTCATGTATATAGGTACTAAAGAAAAAATTACGTGAAATTATTTCAAATTTCGTAATGAAATGAAAACTTTAGTCTTGGTACATATTAGTACATACCTGCCTACGTACGTACTGCGCGGATATATTATATACACATACCTATATACGAGGATATATATTATAAAAAAGTTTAAGTCTATTAAAAACAGGCTTCGAAATACCTTTAAACTAAATCCGGTTTTCAAGACCAAGTTACTTCTCTAGAAACTCATAAAATGTTGTCTTAACGAACTGTATATACTCGCGAGTACCGAGAGTCGAGAACTATACGAGAGAAATAGGAAGAAGGAGAAGAAGAACTAGGTGCCTCACTCTATACGTGTCGTATAGTTTATAAATTAAAAAAAATAAGAAAAAAAAAATAAAAAACCTAAAGGATCATTTATACCTATATTATGTTTATCTTCATAAATTATACTGCTTTTGATCCTAAAAGAAACACATATATATTTCTGTACGATTATTCTTCCTCGAAGACAAATATACCATATATACACATAGGTATATATATATATATTTACTTACATATATAACTAATTGTAATAGTGGATGTGTAAAAGATAAAATCATAAATTCATTAACGTATGCGCGAAATTTCGCATAATATATATATATATATATATATATATATATGTATATATATATTTTTTCCCAGTAATAATTTAAAGTATATTGACCGTTAACTATATAATGATCTCACCCACTCGACATATTCGTATTTTATATTTATTTTTATATACGTATATATCTATGTACTACGTATTAACAGCCTATACTATATCGATTGTGTATAGGTACAAATCTAAAAGTTCACTTGAAAATCGTATACATATGTATATAGTTATTAATAAAGAAGAAAATATTCTTTACAATTTTTTTCTTTCAGGTAGAAAATGAGTGCGGAGAAATCCCCACTGTCTTAGTACAGAATAAAATGGATCTTGTCGATCAATGCGTGATAGACCCGTGAGTGTTTTACCATACTATATAATATAACGTATATATTTCACGTATGTAATTTGCTTGTTGGAAAAAAAAAAAGGGGGACCGGATTAAAGTTACGAATTTTTAAACTTCCTAAGGGTCAAAGACTCGGAATTTTAATATTACCGAATCACAGTTTGATAAAATAGCAGAAATTATATTGCCCCGAAAGTCTGCATATAGCCAATTCGAAAAATGTTGTAACGAAGAACCTACAGATCGAGGCTTATAAAGTTCCGAAAAGCCATACCTCCGAAACTTGAAATTCACTCAATAACGCGGGCAGTAATTTGATCGTATCGAAACCAGTATAAGTGGTGAAATTAATCTTCGTGAGATTTAGTTTTCGGAAAGAAAAAAAAAAGTTTCAAAATCCTAATAGTATCAATTAAAAGTCTGCATATCTTTCGGAGTTTTTCCTGCATTTCAGACCTTCGGAGCTTCGAAAATTTGGAACTTCAATCCGACCCCAATGAGTGTAAAAGTCGTTTAAGATTGCACATTAAAAATATCATCAACGATTTTACTGATCAATATCAATTCATAGCAGATATAAATTTTGATCGTAATTCATTGACTCCGAATCGAGTTTTTAGCTCTACAATTTTCTTCCTAATTAGAGAAGAAGCTGAAAGACTGAGCAGAGCCCTCGGCTGTAAACTGTTAAGAACTTCCGTAAAAGAGGACGTCGGTGTAGTAGGTGTATTTCGACATTTGGCGTCGCGGTGCCTTCACGAGATGCGAAGATGCGAAGATGACTTTCAGGATGATCTAAGGCTCTATTCAGCCGGGCCAAGGTCACCCTCGGTCATAAGTACGTAGCATGACTTTATAATAACCGTATATATTTCTTGTACACACATGCATATACATATATACCTATATACGAGTATATACGGTACGCATGGAGCTCGTTAAAGCTTATCGTTGTATTATAATATCTACATCAGCACCAAAGACTTGAAAACAGTAAAAAAAGAATGAATCAAAAAAAAAGAGTGAATCAAAAAAACAAAAAGAAGAATTATTGCAAAAAATTGTCGCGACACTTTTTTTCACTCTAATTTATTATCATATCTATCGAGAAATGAGCACGGTTTAATGAAATATCACAATTTATAGGTATATATTTTATATACATATATATAACAACGCCGCATGTATTGCATATTGATTTTTTTTTTTTTTTCTACACCGTATGTTACATTCCCGCCACGCTTATACCTATACAATATATATTTCATATCGTTAGATCAATTCATTCCACGTAATCTATAACGATACGCTCTTTTTCAACCGTTCGCCCCCACACGCGCATCATATACCGAGAGTTTTCTGTGAAACTGCTGACCCCCTCCCCTGCGGTCGAGCCTCATACGCACGCGGTACGTGTTTGTGTTGGTTTCAGCGCAGGGAGGGGGTCACCAGCAGTTTCATAGAAAACTCTCGGTATATTAGTATATCAGACAAGCTTCGAGTGGATAGAATCCCTTGGATATATCTACTGTGGTGAAAACTAGACAAACTTATAATACATATATCGATCGATTTTGTGAAATGAGTTCCCAAATTTTCTGCCGTTTTATTCATCAGATTTGAGTTTCGGTTTACCAAAGTTTCGTGTATGTACTACGTACTGCGCGTATACTTACACCTATACCCATATATTATGGGTATATAGATATATATATATATATTGTGGTTGCCGATGACCGCTATGACGTAACAGCCGAGTTTATAGTTTGGAAGAAAAGATCGATAGAATGTACGGATGTGGCCAAGGAGAAACTAGGAGAGAATTATTCCTTAGGAATCGTTGCAGGTTTAGGTCAGCACGCGATCGTTTGCGTATAATATAGTATGTTATGGCGATTTCGAATTTTAAGGACATCCGATTTTTGCTCATTTTGTCCCTCATTCAGTCTTCCATTCAATGAAAATCTCCCTTATCTTATCATCGACTCATATTTATTGTGCGATTACTGCGATTTGATCATAATGCGAATATAAATGATAATGATCATTCGGATTTTGATCATTTTCGAATTTCAATTTTCCCATGGACGTCGCTAGGACGTCTAGACCGGCAGTACTTGGAATTCAGATAGAAATCTGGTGTTTCAACTACATATATATATATATATATTTTCTATTCATCTATAGTAGGTACATAGTAGAATTAATTCACGCTGACATTAATTTATTATTGAAGGTTCAGCCTAGTATATCGAACGTTTGGAAAATCGATAGGCTTGTCGCGTTTCTGTATAATGATACACAATTTTTTTACGAGATAAGAACAAAAAAAAAAAAAAGAGAGAGAGAGAGAGAGAGGAGAAAGAACCGGAGAGTCTGGCGATTAATCAGAATCGTATTAAATTTTAGTACGTCATACTAACTAGTTGTTCGTAATAAATTCGTGTAGGTATCAAATTTTGTAAAAAAAAATTGGTCGACTAGTTATAGAAAGTTATTTAACAAACGGAGGAATAACATATATGTATAAGAGCGTTCCACTTTTATTTGGCAATCTACGAGTTCTTGGGCTGATTTTCATTTTTAATTTCGTCAACATATAACGAGAATGAGAATCGGCAATAAAGCGAAACCGTTATAATTCTTAATACTTAATTAATTGATTAATTAATTAATTCATTAATTCATTAATTACTCAAAAATCGTATAGAGTTTGATAATTTATTTCGTAATTAATAAAGCCAGTCACCTTTCGGAATAAAATCTTAAAAATTAAGATAACATCAATAAATTGATAAAATTTCCAGGTGCATTTAGTCCGAACGGATCAACGGGTGGTCGAAGTGCGGGAAATGGTACGATAGTCTTAAGACCAGGTGGTAAAACTCGAAGTCATAAAAAGAAGAACTTCGTGAAAAATGCATGCAGACTTTTATAGCGATATATCTATCTGGATGCATTTATAAGGCTATACAATAGCAACACGTCTGTGTCACGTTTTTCACCTATATAGGTAGAAGAGAAATAAAAATGTAAAAAATTAAAAAAAATAATAATAATAATAACAATAATAATAATTGCAGGTGAATTATATCTGTGAATATTTTAAGCTATATTATATACTTATAGGTATATATATGAGCATATATAGGCAATTCTATAAACCGTCCATAGATAAAGAATTATTAAATATATAATTATTATCGTTATAATATCGATACAAAAGATTTATTTCGAAAATATCATTCAATGTTATATCTACTCCGTATCTTCCGGACCATCGTTCATATAAGAAAACAAAAAACCCAAAAACGAAACAAAAAAAACCCAAAAGACGTATCTTGTTAGCGCGTTGTTTTTAGAGTATAAAAATAAGTCCGGAATTTAACGAAGTAGTTGTTTCATTGTTTTAAAAAATATAAAATAAATAATAGGCGTATGATATAATATAATATAATATAATATAATATAATATAATATAATATAATATTATTTGATTTTATAATTTTACAGTAATTTGTAAATATGTATTTTATTTTTTCGTACTTCATAGTAGGTATACAGAGAGCGACTAACAGTTATTAAAATCGTAATTTCATTTTTCCGATTTTTCCGACACAAAAACGCAATTTTTTTAATAACAATGATACATAAATACATATAATAGGGAATTTTTATTATCATTATTATTTTGTTTTTGTTTGTTTTTTTCTTTTGTGAGAATGCGACAGTTGCTTTTATTTTTTACTTCTCAAACGCGTTAATTAATAATAATATTATACCTAATACACGTATAATGAACGTACAAAATTAAAAAAAAAAAAAAAAAAAATTGAAAAAAAATTAAAAAATACTTTCAATCAAACTTGGCAACGATACAAATGAAAAATTAATATAGGATGAATAAGAGAGAAATAATTAACCAAATATAATAAACAAAGAATTATTATTGTATATGTAAAAAACAAAAAACAAAAAAAAAGAAGAAAAAAAATTGTATTTTTTGCTTCATCTATTACTATAATTTTATTATAATATTATACAATCCATCCTTATATATTTTTTGAAAAAAAAAATAAAAATAAAAATAAGACAGTAAGTATATATATATAATACAATGACGTAAGATGAACTTATTTTCAGAAATGAATTCTGTATTTGTGGAAAATGAGATGAATAATTATTAATATTAATTCCACGAAAAAAGAAAATGCATATAGGTGCATATATATATGTACTAAAGAGATTGCAATGCAGCAGCCACGACTATGCAGGTAGCTGAATATATTATAAGTATTTTTCTGTTGTCCCCTGTGATGACCTTCACCTTTTACAAGGCCTTAACGGAAGGGCCAATGACCGAGTACGAGTGTATATATAGGTAACTGTGTTATATATAGCTGGGAGGGATCGCAAGATACCTGTATGTAACAATTTACTAGGTATATACACTCATATGCCAGTTCTAAAACGTAATCGCCTTTATAGTATTTATATATATATATAGTATGTATGTATGTAGACGCGCGTGTTTGTTCGAATATCGTACTTATACACGCATAGGTATATACCTATACAAATTATATGAATACGAAATACCGTTTGAATTTTTATATTTATTATCTACCACTGCATATAGTGGCGAATATGTAAATTATGAGCTAGAAAAGAAAGGTTGTAAATAATCGACGCGCGGTTTAGCGAATAGATATATCATATTTTGAATAATTTATTATTTCTCCGATGTGTGTGAAAATAGTTTGATCTTTTTTTTCACATACCTACGATTCATCATATACTATAAAATTCAAGATTATTATTATTTACCCGAAAAAACAAATTGAAAAAAAAAAACAAAAAAAAAATTTCTCTAATACACTATGAGATTAATTTTATTCATGTACTATTAGATTTTGAAATTTTTCATATTCATATTCATTATCAGATATGAACATAAATAACATTTGTTTAAACGCGATGGGTACGAGATATATGAGTACAGTTTTAACGTTGATCGTATAATACGGTATACTTAAATGTAATTGACAATTAATCAGATACAATTAAAAGTATAGGGAAAGAATAAATTAGTAAGCTTAAGATCGTTTTAGCAGATTATTTTATTATTTATTTATTTATTTATTTTTCATTGATATTTATTATCACAGAAATGACAATAAACATAATATTTGTACACGGGAGAACATACATAATATTGTGATTAACAAACAACTATATTAACAAACAGAAAATATTGGAATTATTGAATATTATTATAATTTTTTTTTTTCATTTTTTTCTTCTTCTAGTTTGTATATACCGAATGAGCGTATATACGCTCTTAGCTACACAAATTTTATAAAATTATATTATGGCATTAAAACTACCACTTAAAATACATCGTAGAAATAAGTCTCGCAATAACTGTCGGAAAAGTTTAGTAATTTTTATCTTTTCTTTTTTTTTTCTTTCTACTGTATTTTTGCTAAATATTACGGTGCTGATCATACAAGAAATTGATGAGAGATGATTTAATAATACAAACGATTACAAATAGGTTTTTTTTTTTTTTTTCTTATTTCTTTTTTTTCCAACTTACGAATGACAATTTGACCTTTAAACATCGTGCTTACAACCGAATTGGAAAAATATAAAGGAGATATCAGAAGTTTTTAATAGACAGTTTAAATCCCCATCCGATTTAGTTGATAAAAATTTTTTTCCTCCTACTTCAATCAATAGATTTGATAATAAATCAGAAACAAAGTTTGGATTTTTATTTCCCAAAAGTTATAATCATCATGATATTAATTTTTTTTTTGCTTAATTAATTCTTATTCATTTTTATTACTGACAATTTTCCATCATCATTAAAGAACTTTAAATTTTTTCATGAATAAGTAACAAAGCCACAACATTATTCTTTACTATAGCAATATATACGTTTTAGGGCAATGAAATGAAATGAAATGAAATGAAATGAAATATTAGCAAACTGTTTAATTACGTATAGGTAATAAGTGTGTTGTTAATATTTTATTGTAAAGATACAATTCTGATCCTTACAATAAAATCCGAATAAGACTAAACTAAAAACGGTGTTAAGTTTGCTCAAATAATTCCTAATCTGAGATTAATAAATATCTCAGTATATTACGATCAATTTATTACTGCAATTCAATGGTATGATTTTTATCAATGTAGTCAAGCAGACCCTGCAGTCTTTTTTTAATACGTTTTTGATCGTCTAATGTACATCCTAGAATAGCTGTTTCAAAATTTTTATCCAAATATCCAAACGTGTGCGAAGAACAAGCATTCATAAAAGAAGTACAGCGCTGACGAGTGCCGTAAGGATCATCCCGCAACCCTATTACCAATCCGTCTATCAAACCGTTCACCTGTAGGGAGAAATAACACTTTTTCTTTTTACATATTCAATTTAAAATACAGACAATTTTCTACAAGTTTTATTTTGTACCTGGTGCAATGCTTCTTCTTGGATTTGATCTCGCTGAGTTTTGACCAGTACTTCAATGGTCAAAGTTCGCATAGACAAACGCTCCGCGTATCTCAAAACATCGTCTCTGTCTGCTACTCGATTAAAAATCACAAAACTGAATAATTAGAATGTTTTTTTTTTTTGCATATACATTTTGGGAATCAGCTTGCGGTTTGGTTTCAAGAAAATATACAGCAATGTGAAATTAATATCGAAAATAAATGTAAATAAATGAAAATAAATAAATAAATAAATAAATGAAATAATCGCAATTATTGATTAACAGTGAATTTTGTTTTGAGAAAATAATAAAGGAGAGGGAGACGATTTAAGACACCTTTGTTGTCTCTAATGGGATTGTTTATTTACCGAGTTGGTTGTTATCGGGTTCTAGCACTTTCCGTTTACCTCTAGTCTTTTCTGTTTCGTAGGTGTCAACAGATTTAAACGGATGAATATAATAAGTTTTGGAATTCGGTCGTACTCACCCTCGGCTAATTCGCACAAAACTTCGTTGTTTCGAAGCGTGTCTAGGGTCGTTATTAGCGTGTCTTTTTCTTCCTCGAGTTTTGATGCGTCTTTTCGCAATTGTTCAACGTGAGTTTCAATCTGATCAAGAAGATCAACTAACCTATCTTTCGGCTTCTTTTGGGAAAAATCACTGTCCGATGTCTCCATTATTTGTGGTAATGGGCTGTCCATTACTCAGTTAATTCGACGGAAGAGATTCCGATTTATTTTCGATTTTATTTATCAATATTTCCCAATAATTAACTCAGAGAATGAATGTTTTATACAAATACGAGGAGCTTTTATAACCCGGTGAATAAAATGACATCTGAGTTTGGATGTGTGACAGTTTGCGAATCGGGTGAACGATGTCAGGGTTACCAACGTAACATGGCAAACGAAAAGTTCCTAGATATAATCTTCGATTTGATCGAATAGAGGATGTTGATCATCTTTTAAATAAAATGTAGTTTCTCGATGAAAAGAAAAATCGTTTTTATGTATAAGTTTCGAAATAAAAGTCAATCGCCATTAAAATCTGAGTATAATTAACGGAATTGCGATTCCGTCGACTTAGACAAATTTCAAATAGGTTGGCAATGCGGAAAAATCCAGAAAGCTCTCGGCAATGCCGGAATTATCGACTGGGATTTAATATTTTTTAAGAAAATGTTGTTTCGAAGATAGAATAATAAACCATTCGTTTGATTATAATAATTTTCTTAAGTAATTCTTATAATAATAATATGGTGAATAATAAAAACTAAACAAAGAATTGCGATGAATATTTTAATTTGAATCTAGCGCGTACGTCAGTTGTTAGTGAATGTATCGCCAGGTGTCTCTAGCGTCGTTTAAATCTGCGGCAAAAATTCTAGCGGCGTTCAGTTTTTGGCGTTGATAACTTCATAACGTATTGAGCAGTAGTAGATTTCGAATTATAAGAAATAAAATAAAATAAAATGGCTAGAATAGCGGTGATTAAAGATTCTTTGGAAAAGTCATTGCGGGATGAGAGCAAACCATGGGCGAGTATATTCGCAACTGCTGAAAGTAAGACGGGAATTGATCGCCTCTACATATTCTTGGGTGAGTTTATTCTAGGTTACCGTTTATTCGCTGCACATAGTACTTAGCTTTTTTACTATCAATTACACTTTTCGCTCGTCATTCTTCGCTTTATATAACAATCATTATCCTATACTGCATTATCTCGCGATCTAAAGAAAAAAAAATAATAATTTCCTCATACCTACTCGAATATCGATCCATATTTTTCCAATTTTACGAAATAGAAAATAAACGTGGTTCAAAGTCCATAGGTATAGGAAAAATCTTCAGAAACCCCGATAGCATAATATTCAAAGATGCATACAATAGAATCGAAAAATTTCATACTTAATAAACGGTTAAAATTATATTTCAAATAAAAATGAGATAAGCCCGTTATCTCGTGAAAAAAAAGAAAAAAAAATATAACATAGTTATCTAAAAATCACAACCTTTCTATGAGACAAGATAACAAAGGTCGATGATATTTCAACGGCTCATTTCCACTTAGCGCTTAAGCGATCATTTATAAATCGTTATCCACGATGGCTGCAGGTGTGGCTCGTAAAAACAGTTTTCAAAATATAGAACAGGAGAACGAGGAACGATTATTATCGGAAGATAATAATCCGTTAGAAATAAACTCCTCGTTAATTACATATGGTAATTTATAAATCGTTTTTTTTTTTTTTTTTTTACATTTTTTACATTTTTACATTTTTTTTTTATCAACAGACGCTTAAAGCTCTTGAGTTCACGTTCATTTTTAACAAACTATGGATACGATTGATAATTTTACATCACGAATGTCTTTGTTCCACAGCATCCGTGGGATTCTTGGCGTTGTATTTGGTCGTTGGTATAGGCCAGCAGTTGGTCTGTAATATTATAGGCTTTTTGTACCCTGCGTATTGTTCTATGAAAGCTTTGGAGAGTCCGAACAAAGATGACGACACAAAATGGCTAACTTATTGGGTAGTTTTTGCCATTTTTACTATAATCGAGTTTTTTGCCGATTACATCGTTTACTGGCTTCCTATTTACTGGCTGATTAAGGTGAGGATTTCTACTCGTTTTTAAAACTCATATCAGACTCGCTTTAAATTATTATAGCGTTTAAAATTTTCAAATTTTTTAATCCGCGCGCAGTGCCTCTTCTACGTTTGGCTAATGGTGCCGATTGAGTACAACGGATCCCTGTTTCTCTACCGTCGCATAATTCGTCCGAAGTTCTTGCAGTACCAGCCAAATGTTGATGCGCTAATTTCAAACGCTCGTAATACTGGTAATTTCGGATTTATAATTAGATTATTGCATAATTTTTGGTGAATAGATAGCGAAGATTCAGATCTTTAGAAATTAGAAGATTGGAATCAATCAGTTTACTGATATAAGAATTAATTCTTGATGTTATTATTTTTACAGCAGTTAAAATTGCCGCCAGCACTCTCTCAAACGAGAAGAAAGATTAAGGGAAGATCTACATCGAAAGAACAAAAAAAAAAAAACACAAATAGAAATGATTTCTAAATTCATTATTAAGTTTAAAAATAATTTTTTCCCTGCCCATTCCCAAGAATCGAGCTGGGTTTTAGGCTCGGAATTTTCACTATGCTTATTTGTGTATTAGATTTATGAAAAAAAAAAAAATTTCATCGAATAAGATTAGTGTCTTGCATCACATAAATTCTTACAATTTTTTAGGATAATATTTTCACCCTAATGTGTGGTTTGAATTTAAAAAAAAATTTGATCTATTTTTTTCTTGTTTCTTTTTGGTCTTTTTCGCGAATTCTGAGATTCAGGACTGTTTTTATTTGGCTGAAATCGGAGTGATTTAACACCTTTTTGTTTTTTTACTGAAAAGAAATTATGCGTATTCACTTTTTACAATTGTTTAATGAAAAAATCAAATTTGTGAATAATGAACGCCTGTAGTACGTTAGGATACTAATCAATTTATGATATTCCTTAAAGTGCTGTGTTTACAAGTATTGTTATTGTACCAAATTCGAGGTATAACATCTTCTTATTAAGATATAAAATTGTTTATTGATTAAAACCCTTTTTTGCTGCTCAAGTGTGCCATTGAAATTTCATTCATTTGCGCACCTCGTCTAGGATTAAGATCCAAGCCATAAATCAGGTCGATCGATATTAGTTAGGAAAAATTTTACACAATTAAGCCTATATTTTTGTCTCTAAACTTGCTTCTTTCTTTCCTCAAGAGTACAACTGCTTCATATTTGTTCAATACGTTTAATCGAATTAATTACTTATACCAATAATTAAGTTCCGACAATCTATCTTCAGATAATAATTGTCGATCGCTATTATTCCTACACAGTATATATTATAAAATAAATATTCAATGGCTTAGGGTCTAAGCAAGGTATTTTAACGATTAAGTTTAAAGATAATAAACTAAGTGGTGTTTGTATTAGATTATGTTATATAACAGCAAAACAGAATTTACACCTTGCAGACGTAACGTTAGAACAATAAGATCTGTATTTCTGGATTCCTAATGCGTTTGAGATGTTTGTCAAATTTTAAGACTTCATAATTCAATTATCGATGATAACTTACCCCTTTCGAAATTGTTTATAAATATGTATGTATCTTAATCGACGACGGTTGATTATGACTAATGAAATTCAATGCAGTATAGTAACGATGAAAACGTTCAAATGATTGATAATTGAAACTTGAATCTCACATTCGCCGTTGAAACTCTTGTTTAAAACACAAATCTAATGTTGTTTAATGTTTCTGTTGCATTAGTGATAAAGGTATTGATTGATTGAATAAATTTAGAACAATTTCTTGTTCAACGGAATGTTACTAAATAATATTTAGTCGTTAGAATGTTTACACAATTATATTACAATTATAAAATATGTATTTAGCTAGATATATGCGGTGCCTCTCGATGAAAAAAAAAAAAAAAAAAAAAAAAAAGACAATTTTCTTTACATCTTATAATTAATAACGAAGCTTTACCTGAAACGATAAGTTGCCTGAACGAAGAAAAAAAAAATAAAGGAAATAAAGATGGTTTTATTTTACACCATTATTTTTTGAAAAAAAAAAAACCACCTTTTACAATTCCTAATAAAACTATCGTCCAAATCCTGCAGTAATTCTCTTGCGATTAGTTTCGATAGTTTATATCGTACAGCGTGCTTCTGAAATTTTATTTTATATCAATTAAATTTGCATTATTAGCTATAAGGATCAACGATAGCCAGATTTCAGTAACAAATATCAAAAATCTTTACTCACATTTCACCGTAGTGGAATTTCTCAGCAGTCAAAGCAAGTTTTCTAATATTTCGTATCGTAGTAGCAGCGGCAACTTGAACCTCCGGATCTTTGGATCCGACCATTCGCAAGACATGCTGCATTTTAACAAAGAAATATTTTTTTTTTATCAATTGCACCCTTAATCTTAGAACTGTGTATCTTCTGGTATGTTTACCTTAACGACACCGCAAGTATGCATTGTAATACAATTGAGCGGTTCTTTACTGAAGTGGCAAAAGGCGATTGTAACTCCTTTAAGAACTTCCGGATTTTTGCTAGTCATATAATTCACCAACGGAGCAACAGCGTTCAGACGACCAAATTCATAGTTATTCTTTTCCCATTCACAGCAGTATGCAATAGCGAGCGCCAGATTAGCTCTGAGGCCTTCGTTTTCCTGTAATCAAATTTATATTCAATTACAAGGTGCGTAGTTTTCTAATGAAATGATATAACGTCCGAACAATCTCATGAATGAATAAATTGTTGCATGAATTACAGTGTCCACGAGGTCTGCGAGCATTTTTACAACTCCGTGGTCCGTCAGTATACCCAAATTCTCTGGATCTGTAGCAATTTGAGCAATGGTAGCACAGGCAGCGCTCAACACCTCCACATCCTCACTTTCCAACAGGCTAACGGTTAGCTCCAACCCTCCGACAAAGGCTCTTACCATTTCTGGTGAGTCTTTAGCATATTTAATACAAGGTACCAAAGCGAGGCATGAATTTCTCTTGATTACGCTGTTCGGGTGTTTGAGTAACGACCAAATTAAACGAACGCCGTCCAACGTGTGATCGGAATCATTTATTATATCCATGCATTGCTCGTCCTCTGCACACTCTTTAAGAACCAACGGTATGTTTTCTAGCAAAGGTTCGTAGGTCGAGCTCAACAGACGTATCTGTTTGAATAAAAATTGAAACACTGATCGTATCTTGTGGGAAAGATGATCTAACAATTTAGATAAATTCCTACCAATTTAGGAAGCCCCTCAGATGTTCTGAGTATATCTCTGTTCTCAGGATGCTTACAGCATTCTGATAACGCGCCAACAACGCTCGTTAATACATCTTCATCCTCGTGTTCCTCTAGCAAAGGTACAAGCGATGCAACTAAATTGTTCTGATTGAATCTGCTGATGTTCTCTGGACTCATAGCACATTTCCAAATCCCTCCGGTTACTGCGGCCAATAAACGCTTGTTACTTCTCACCTCGTCACTCTGCGCTAATTTACACAATGGATCTAATCCACCAGCTTCGCGGACCATGTCTCTAGTCAATTTATTTCCAGCACATTTGTGTATAGCCAATGCGCAGTTCTCTTTTAATTTAACATTTTTGTCCTTGATGTGGCGTACAATATCAGTTATTATACCCATTTGTTCAAAAGCTATTCTAAAAGCTTTCTAAAAAGAAAAGAGAACAATCTATTTTCATTTATGTGAACATATTTGAACAGTGGATTATGTTTTCACTAAGAATCACTAGCCTACCAGATCAGCACACTGCTGAACAGCTCCCATTGTAGGAATGATCAATTGAGTATGACAAGAGCGCAGGAAACGAGCCATGTGAAAGACTACTCCTTGCCTACGTAGATTTTCTTTTATCTTTGGACTGCTACTCAGAGAATCTAACGCCTTTGCGCAACCGATAGCTACAGCCACAAGCTCGCATTCACTTTCTTTCAATTCTTCGATAGGTCTTTGGAGCACGGAGTCTGGTACATCCATAATATCCAACTAATTAAATCAGAATATAGAGCGCTGCTTGGAACAAATCTTACTCGACTTAGGCATATGACTTCCAGAGTATTCTATCAAACTTACTATCAAAGGTA
This sequence comes from Tenthredo livida, assembly GCA_963992785.1. NCBI lineage: Eukaryota > Metazoa > Arthropoda > Insecta > Hymenoptera > Tenthredinidae > Tenthredo > Tenthredo livida. Next base: position 13,918,052 of record OZ023073.1, read on the forward strand.
TACCATTACGGATCCTTATTTGTTTCCTAGCTTTTCGCATCATTGCGATATTAGCCATAGTTTCAGCGGCCATAACTTGCAAATCACGTGCCGGATGCTTCAGGATGTTTATAAGCGGCGTTACAATGTCCAAATCGATTAGAGACTTCCTCATCTCTGATGTGGTCGCAAGTTGTAACAAAACCGACAACGAGCCTAGCTGGCATTTTATATCCCGTGTCTCCAGAAGATTTACCAATACTTCTAAACCACCCATGTCTTGTATCAGGTGTTGAATTACCTGGAATCATTATTCTACTTGCTTTAATTTTTAACGTACATCTAAAGTACTTCTCCTAAAAGCCATAACTAATGAATTTGATTACAATCATCATGACTAAAGATTATTCTGATCCATTTTCTAGGTGGTGAATAAAATATCTAACCGGAGAAGTTAGCTCATGGTCTTTCAACAGACACAGAGAAACCATAGTTGCCGTTTGGTTTCCAGCCTTCATGTACTTAATCAGCTTTTGGATGTGCCAGAACTCTGAAGGAACGCCGGATTTTAGATCATCCTGCAAGAACCGACCCTCATTATCACTTTCAGACTCTGGCTCGTCGTCCGAACTTTGGGCCTCTGCATTCTCATCGATGTAACGAATCCGAGGACCAAATGGTTCTCCAGTAACTTCTGAGACTAGCGGCTTTGCCGGTGGAGTTTCCACGTCCATTGGTAGCTCAGGCTCCGGCCTTAGAAATAATGGAAAGGCATTTTATTGCAGGATAATTTCGACTCAAAGATTATTTATATAATTGACGTTATTCACTCAATGTTAGGCTGCGGTTCCATGGTATCCTTCTTTTTCTTGGGCATGTTTTTTTTCACTTTCTATAAAACAGGATTTAAAGACAGACTATATGATCCGCGGATTGAATTTGATATTTGATTTATTCAGGAGTGATTATCATCGTTTAAATCATTATACAGACTATTTGACAAGCAGAAAAGTATATTTTATCAGACAATTGAATCTTTCATGATTAATTCGTCTGTTTTAAGACCAGTTAACTATGTATCCTCAATATTATTGATCAAACGAGTTTAAGGACGGTATAGGTATCTACACCAACCGCTTTATCCTATATTTGAAATATTTTCCTAATCTGAAATTTTCGGAATCTTAAGCCTGTATATCTGCCCTAGATTAATTCTGGGTGCTTATCCTTTGAAAAATTTCGGATTTGTAACTCGACCCATAAACTTAAAATCTACAGGTCCATCACCTGTTGGTATAGACTTATAATAAATAGACAAAGATTACAATAAGCTTTGTCAGTTTACTATTATACCTGACACAACTATCACACCTAGATATAGGTATAGGTATATATAAACTTTATACATAGCATAGAATTCGAAGAATTTTTACGATTTATGAAACACCTGTCCAAAGGGCGGTTTGTTTACTACATCTATGTATAGGCATTTTTCAAACAGGTGGTAAAACAACGTGTCCTATATTTCACTCAGGGATTAGGAACGCACCTGACTATTTCTATTCCAATATCATAATTCATTATGTACATAATTCAATTTTTTATATTTGTATCTGTATGCGAATATGAATGTTTAAATTATTGATCATTGTATAAATAGAAGTAGTATTGTATTGAAATGAAATGAATGCAATGTATTGTGATATTGCTGTTACTTATTGTAACTCATATTCTTATCGTTCGTGTAACGATTACTTATATTGAGCTACAGCTGTAGGTATGAGGAAAAAGGCCAGCAATTAGTAAGGTGCCCGAGTTAATGCAATATGGTGTTTGTCATCAGTTGTATTAGTATACATATACTATAAGTAGGTATAGGTGTGTGTGTTGATGTGTGACAAATATAAAGATGGGAATAACGAGCTGCGCCGTTTATACCGGGAATTTATAGCTATGGAAACTTTGAACTCTATTATTATTTTACGCCATACATAGAATTATATTCCTTATCTGATAGAAATAACATACGAAAATACCATCATATAATGACACTACGTTTTTGATAATTACAAATACGTAGTTTGAACATTAAAAATTTCATATTTATACAATTATATAGGTACGAATGAGAAATTGCGAGTCCTATAAGCATTCAATAATACATACTATAATCGAGATATGTGTGACTAGCTTGTATGCTACAATGGTAATGAGGGTAAAATAAATATCCTTTGTATGCTTGCTGGGTACAGTATCCAGATTTTCGTAACATAATATGGCAAAGCGACGGACATTACATATTATATTCAAACTGTTGATAATATAATGACAAATCCGGTTCCCTGGAGTGTATGGCTATTCTATTATTCCACCCGAGCGGAAACTTCGAAAACTGCTAGCGCATTGTTTACGAGAACCCACGTTTCTATATGTACTTACATACAATTATGTTTGGGTCAAATTTACTTATGTCCTAACTAAAACTATTTATTTTTATTTTTATTCATAGAACTTATTACTTCGACGAAACTCAAATGATATTTGAAATATTTAAAAAGATTTGAGATAACAGTGACAATAATAATACAGAGTCGTGTTTAAAAATTCCACAAATATCTATCTATCTATCTACTATGCATACGCGCGTGTATTCCGAGATTATTTAAGGCCACGAGGAAACCGCCTTGATTATACGCGTATTATAGCCCTTGAAATAATGCATAATAACGTACAATACCGCGTTCAAATCTACATACACGTATATATACGTCTAATATGTAAATAAAATGAAATAAGAATGCGAAAATGGCAATGATGAATTGCAAGATTTTCGCTTAGCTTGCACAATTATTTATGTTATATCTAGTTCGTGTATCACGATCTTGCGAGCTAGTTCGTGTTCATATACAATAACATTATTGTTTTATCTAAGTATATAAAAATGGGCCAAGGTATTCAGACCAATTTTAACAATTTATTACATATATTATATACATGTACAGGGTGTATCAACTCAAGAGTCGAAAATGGGAGGGACTTAGTTGACGCGAATTAGTCATGCCCCATCATCCCAATCGACCAATCAACAAAGAGAATAGAGAATAGAAAATAGAAAATACTATTTATTTCTTAATGTAGGTGAAAAAATATCAATAACAACTCGAATCAGGCTGTTATAGGTATTCAATTACTTCGCCTCAACCAAGTCCCTCCCATTATCGACACTTGAGATGATACACCCTGTATATCTAACAACGCAAGTTATGTTACTCTATTTTTCATTCACAGATTTTGAATTCGGGTAATCTGTATGTGAAGTATCATTGCGATAATCAAAGATTATAAATATGGGATGGAAAGAGTCGGCTCGTTCAATGCTTCATTATTATTTATTTATTTATTTATTTATTTATTTATAATACATATATGTACGACATGGGGGGGAATTGATTGGAAATAATCATCAATTGTATAGAATATAGTATAAGGTAAGTATACTTCTTGGAATTTGATTATAAATGCAGTACGCGCGGATAAACTATCTAGGTGCGTATTTATGCATTCAATTATATTTTAACATACAGAGTTTACAATTATTGTAACAATGCCTGGGTACCTTTTACGAAACAAATATACAAGTCATTATAATTCGTCCTATTTTATTGTTTACACATTTTCGATTATATTCTATGTATAAATTACATAGATTCAAATATCTAGTGTAAGCGCATGTAAACCGCGCTAATAGGGTGTAAATATCGAGTTTCCCAAATGGCACAATTTTCGGAATTCGAATTGGGCTTTTTGACACCTGGTTGACCTGGGAATCAACCCTTGGGTGGGGTTCGTATCGATTCTTGTTGTGGTGGGGAGAGGGATTGAAGCGGTGTGTCACTCGCACAACTGCGAGACTGCTATATACGTATACATATCATTTCGTCCTCCTCCAAACCAAAAGTACAAACAGCCTAAAGTCTCGAGGCGGTAGAAACGCTCCGACAGTAGTCCGACCCCGTTGCATCCTTTACTTACCATAGTTGTCTTGTCTCACAAGCCTCAAGCCTCTAATCTAGCCGCGCGTTACTCGCTGTAGCTAGCTGCAAACGCATACATACATAACACCGAATACTTACGCGTCGTTTAATATTATTTGACTATGCGTATAATCATCGAACTCAATAACAACCATCAACCATCATTTATAATACTCATTGAAATTAGTGTGTTGTGATCGGACGTGTGTGATATTATATTATATTATGTTTACGAAATACCTTACTTTTTATACACGCATTTAACATCGGTGAGCAATTAATCATTATTATTTATACATATTTAAATTATAAGTTATAACTTTACAAGTTATATAGCTTATGTTGTTTTCGATTACTACTTACAACTATTTATACGAACCGCCCCCTGCTATTGTATGTATGTATGTATGTACAAGACAAATTTTCCTGGGTGCATTTTTATTTTATTATAAATCAATTTAGTATAAAACAATTTTTGTATCATAATGTATCATTCATTTTTTCAAAAAATTGATTTTTTATTTTTTTGTTTCTTTTTCGACTTTAGAAACTGAATAAAGAGCCATAAAATGTTTTCAGAATTTTTCACAATTAAGAGAAACAAATAAATAGCAATGGCTGGCGGAGACGCAGAGATATGTGGTTTTCTTGATGCTAAACTACCCGGTAATAGAGGAATGACACAGCGAGTAAAAAAGCGCTCGTTAGCACCTTGGAAAGTTTGGAGACGGCACTGGTGTTCTGTTAGAAAACTTGGTCCTGGTCTTGGAATAGAAGTTAGATTAGACTGTGGGATAAGTAGCGGAGGAGCAACGGTACCAAAAGACAGAGATGATACTATAAAGATACCAGCCGACGCTATTATCTGCCGCACCGAATCAAGGTCCAAACAATTTGCCTTTGGCATTTTTCCCGCTAAGGAAAGGAAGCCCTTACTTTATCTCTCTGGCAATTCTGAAACCGAAACTCAACGATGGATGGCTAATATTAGGCAGGTCCTTAAGCCCAGGAGACACCATTTCATGGAAGGAATGTTCCATGTTTCTATGGTGGATAACGCTCATTCTAGAGCCGCTGGGCTTACAGGTAATAGAAATTCATTGGGTTTGATAGTTGAAACATTGTTCATTGTTATTGATAAAAATGTTGGCAATGAAACGTAAATTTGTTCATCTTGGTACGTTGTTGATTAATTGAATGTGTTTTTATTAGTTTAAGTAATGGTTTTTAGTTTAGGTCAACAAAGTTCAGCCTGATTAGTGGATTTATATGATTGTTTTACTAATTTCAGGACTTCACGGCGATCTGGTTGCAAGCAGACTTGGAGTTTTTGTGAAGGATGTTAATTCGGGTGAAATAAAGGAGAGTTTAGAATGGAAAGAACTGAGCCAATTCCATCTTCCAGCTGCAGGTCGACCGGAAGATGTTAAAAGAATTTGTGTGATTCATACATCGAAAGAATTCCGAGGGGGCGTTGGAGAGTTGCATTTGTTTTGCTTTGAAGCAGTGAGATTGCTTCAGGATTTTGTCACCCAGGGAAGAGGACCCAGATTGAAACATCTGAATCAAAGACCTTTGAGTCTGAGCGAAGGAGACTTGAGAATATCTATTCACAATGATGGGGACTCTGGTATTTTTCCAGTCTTAAAATCTAAAGTCGCATCCAGTTTAATTAGCGCTGGTTTAGGCTTACTCTTATCCACAAGATCTGGTAGCGAAGCTAAATTGCTCGATGATATATCTGAGAATAAAATTTTAGACAAAATAACCAGCTCTAAAATGACCATTTGCACACGCGCTATCGACAATGTTTATCAACCGGAACCAGCCAGTATTCCAAACATCGGTTCAAGTCTAGAAGAACTTGAAGAGCCTTGCCCGAGAAGAGTCTCTAACATATCCGTAGCTTCTGGTATATACGAAGAAATTATGGACGATATTGATCCATCGAGAACCATTAAACTGCCGTATAACATGTACGAAGATCCGGACGAGTTGCTATTTGGACCTTGTGGTCCTAGGCAACCTCCGCCGCCTTTACCACCTAGACAAAGGTGTGGGTCTGGATCAACTCGGAACGGAAGGTAAGCGAGGATATTCTCAAGCAATTTTATAAGCCGATGAAATTAGATCTGGACCAGTTTTTTCTCATTTTACAGCATAAGTGACGACGGTTTGGATTCGGAAGGCGGAACTAGATCGGCTACACCTAGTACTCAGGAAGATACAACGCCGATGCCTACCCCAGAGGATAAAGCAATTGCCAGTCAAACACCAATGGATAATTCTGAATATGTTCCGATGTCACCAAGACTTAAAGAAGTTGTTCAACAGGGACAGAATTCTGCTCAGGAAGAATTTTACATGATAATGCGCTGACGATAATGTCTTACTAGTATCGTAACGCTAGCTAATATTCATTTTAAGTTACAAACTGAAGATTTATTATTCAGTTCTTCAAATGATTATATTATAACTGCGCGCATTAAAAGGGAGGTCCTTGTTTAAGATAAACTGATCATATCATTGAATAAATCAAAAAAATAAAATAAAATAAGCTCATATCATTACGGTAATTACAAAGAATCGGGTATCAAATCATGGTTTAATTTGATAAAAAAAGTATTTAAATTACGTTTCATTATTGAATTCGATTAATCAATGTATTGATGAAAAATCTGCCTGCAAGTATTACAGTATGTAATGATATTTTGTATTTGTACGGTTTATATCAACTTAACGATTAGCATATAGAATGTTAATACTGAATTTAATGATTCTTAGTGCTTGTATACAACGACTGTTGTTACTATTAAATTAATGTATGATATAAGGCTCGCATTTTTAGACTATATTGAAAAAAGTTAACTATGTTATCTGATTTTCAAACTACTACTTAATGAACTGACGACGATCGTTGATATTTGTCTAGATCAATAGGTAATTGGGAACCAATTGATATTAAATGAAATTCGCAACTTATAATATGTATATAGGTAATTCAAATGCATCAATTAAATCGCCTTTGGTGCTGCGTAATAAGAAATGAAACGAAAAATAAGGAAATAAACTTATATCAAAAGTGTTGAGATGAGATTTCTAGTTTAGGTACTTAATCGATAAATTGTAATCAGCTTTTGCTCAAAAAATGTTTCTACAATTTTTACACAATTTATTTACAGAATTTTGATACTCCAAATATTTATCCCATATCTGTAGATACAAATGACTATAAATGCTAAATAGTTAACTATAAGAATAACGAATCTCAATCGAATTCTGATCGCTTTTTATATGATAATTTTATATGACTTAAATGATAGAACGTATTTAAGACTAAATGTTCAAATCACTGCCTATTGCCTTTCGCTATGTGCCTCGATCTGCATTGTATAAACTTTAAAAAAAAGCTTGTTAACGTTTTCTTAATCATTGTTAATTAATTAATTGATTTGTTGTATTAGAGAGAAGATAAGTTTCATCGTATGAGACTCATAATAATTCAGCTAAATTTTTTGTAAAATATTATTTCACTGCGTGCATAGAATGTGTCGGATTGTAGTTGTCATTGTTTATACTTATATTTGAAGAAAATGAAAATGAAAAAAAAAAATAATGTTGAACATTTAAATCTAATAGAACGTTTTTAGGAAATTTATAGATACTTAATTTCTTAAGAAATTATTAAATAGTTATTATATTTAAGCTGTTTGACAAGCCAGTATTTAATTAAAGCGTGGCTGTTTGACTTAAAAATAATTATTAATTATTATTAATTGACAAAGCTTATTTATTGAGCTTTTATTTATGTACTAAAAAAAAAGAAAAGAAAAAAACAAGATAATGTGATCTGACAATTTATATTATACTACGTAATATAATTATCGTATATTTAATTCCATGTATAAGTTAGAATTAAAATTTGGCAGCGCACTATTATAATTAATTATTATTATTATTACAATACTGCTAACTAGCTTATCGCAGAGTGCTTAAAAACGCACTAATTATTATTATTAATTTACTGTTGCTTATTATAAATGGAATTTAATGGAATAATAAAAATTCAAACCAAACAAACAAACAAACAAACAAACAAATCATAAAACTAAAACAAACTCGTAAAGTAGTACCAAACTCATACTTATATATTAATACTAATACAAAAATATAAATTATCTTATACAATTATTATCGTTATACCAAACTAAAAGACATCAAAATGATTCTAAAAAAAAAACAAATACAAGAAAATTACTGAATGACAATGAAAATCAGTGTCAACATTTGATTATAAACATTTTTGTCAACATATGACTCTTTTTTCTTATACTAAAGTTTTCTTTTTTTCATAGCATGTTCGTGCGTGCTTTTTCGCGCCTTTCTTATAAATTCACTCTTATTAAAACGATATTCTTCCGCAATATCGGCCATCAATGGGTCGTCAGGATTCGGATATGCAAGTAGTAGTTGTACCGCGGTTAATAAATTTTCGATATTAATTGTCGGCTTCCAGCCTCCCTTTGGCGGCATTTTTAATAAATCCATGCAGATTCTACCCATTTCATCAATATTAGGGTGATGTACGGGTGTGATAAAGTTCAATCTTGGGGGTTCAAACGGGTAACTATCCCCAATTTCAACTTCCAGTTGGAACAGACCACCTTCATAAGGGCTTCCAACCGGACCCAATATGTTTGCCGATAAAATATCGGTTTTATCGCTTTTAGGATAGCAGCATATACCCTCTGGTGGATTTTCTGCCATTTTTGCAAGCTCTCTCTTCAACCTCGATGCCCTTTGCATTTTTTTTTTCCTCTTGTTTAATTTCGGCGGTCTTAGCTCGAAACTCTGAATTTATGGAAAAAAAAAAAAAATAATAATAATCGTGCTTTAAAATATAATTTAAATTATTCGCTTTATATTATTAATACATAGAGTGCATCGAGAAACATAACCTTAAAGTTTTCCCCCCGTAGATTTTTATAACTTTGATGAATAAAATGCAGGATATAATTATACCTAAATAATTCGATTTCCAATTGAAACTGACGGTATTACCTATCAATCAGAATATCTCAATACCGTTTATAATTCAATAAAAACTTTTGACAGCGATTCGTAATAAGTGTCAATAGAAACTTCAACCTAGTTCCGCCGATCTCTGATAGGTGGTAGCGTTGTATAGATTCTTTTTCTTTTTCTTTTTCTTTCAATTTTTAAAATATGAAATATAACGCTATCGTTTATGTTTTCAAATCCAAATTTTCATAACAAAGAAAAATTCGTGAAATTTCATTCCACCTTCTATAATCTATCATCAAATTATACTCGTCTACAACATTTTTCGTTCCCCCCCTTATCTTACGGTCCTGATAAATAGTCAACAAGCAATGAGCAAGTGGAACGAGACTATGGGTGGGGGTAGCGTGTGTTGTGTAGTTTTATAAAGTGGGAGGTGGGTTCGGCGCAGGCACATTGGAAGTATAAAATGAACGATGGTGTTGTGATTAGTTTATAGTTTAAAACGGACCTTTTATTTTCTGTAATAATATAAATCAGTATTTATCAAAGTGGAGCAATAATATCGAGGTTATAATATGTGGATATAATCGAATTTATCATTCAAACACAAAGCCAAGTAATCGGCAGGTAAGTCCCATTCATTACTCAGGTATTTGGGCGTTGACCAACCATCTCGCCACCACTACAATTCACCTCTGACTAACAGTCGAGAGAAAAATACTAGCTTATAATATATATCTATATGTATATGATATATATATTACAATCATATCTGATATCTGATATAGAATCGATTATTGTCTAAATAACAACATCTATTATCGTCAAACGGCTAAAACAGCACGTGCTTTTCCATTACGATATTACAATAACAGTTAAAATCTCGAAAAGGCGGGGCGTCAACGGCGTGTATATTTTAATATTACTTATACGAACGAAATGCTTAGGTCATCAAGTGCTTATTCACGAAGCGAGAATATATATATCGTATAACAGCTCTGTTCTATCCCTAATTAAATAATTTTCTAGAATAATCATCCCTTTAAAAAAATCTCATTTATAGTAAGTAAGCAGCGCGTCTGTCCGAGACGTCAGCGTGATTTTCGATCTACAGTTTATTTTTCACTTTAACAAGTGTCACATCGTTCACAATTATACACACATTCACGACTCCTTACCTAGAGGTAAAAGAGTTGATTTTCAACACCGTCACGATTGTGTTCCATACTTTGAGCGTTACGGTTGAATAATAGCCGCAATAATCGGTTTATAAATCATAGTTCATGTCTTGAATATTTAGCAAGGATTTATCCATTTTTGGACAGGTGTTACAACGTCTTATTAGATCAGAACTATTGTTAGCGATACGAGTTTATACGATTATCAAATATTCAACTGTGCGATAATATCATATTATCAGAATTCGACGACTGAGCAGAACTACATCGTATCTCAGAATTTGTTTCAAAAACATCGTATCTCGAAATTTGGGTCATAAAGATTGTATGTATCGTAAGAAACGATCGGACATACGATGTTTTTAAAACAAATTTCGAGATACGATGATTTGAAGCAAATTTTTAGATATGATCTTGTTCTGCTCAGCCGTGGAGATATTATTTAGATATGTTATTAATTTTTGCAAACTAACATGCTTGTGTGTACCCTGCATAGACCTTATCAATTAAATACGGGTCACAGGGTCTTCACCACCGTGTAATGTGTGGGTGTTAGATCCATGAATTCCGTTGCCTCTTTCATTATGTTTCATTTCTTGTTCTTAGCTAACTAAGATATAAGTTGCAGTATTAGATGCAGTGAGAAGATAATTATGTTGATATTTTCTCACATACTCCTTTACGCTTTTATCTTTTTAGCAATTGAATTTCGTTCATTGTTTACGATACTGAGAGTATTGGTTGCGCCTTATTAAAATGACAAAATGATGTAACAGTGTATAAATAGATGCTTTGTCATTATTGCAAATATTTATTAGCTTTTTGTCTGCGTCTTTTTAAAATTTGAATATGAAATTTCTTCTGTGACATTTTAATAGATCATGTTTGCCCACACAAAACGGGCTGGCTGACTAACTCCTACCTGGTATAGAAATTATATGACAATTCAATGTGAATATGAAGAAAAAGTTTTACACCCTGTAGAATAGATGCAGTTCCATATTTATAGACTTTAAAATATGATATCAGTCTTTATGTTTCTCTAAACCAATTACTCAACGCCTACGGGTAAATGTAGTCTATTTTATTTAATCTATATGGTAAAACGAACCATTTACTCGTTTATGGAAATACTACTTTCTCATTAATACTAAGATAAATATAAACACGAGGCTGCAGGAGTTTGAAGTCGTTTTCAAACGACTTAAAACTTACATCGTTCAAAAAATGATATGATAAAATGATATTGTCATCTATGCAACTCATTTTTTTAAGATTGTCTTGTTTTGGTCTTTTCACAGGAAAATGTGGTGGCTAACATTGGTGGTATGTTTAGCCAGTGCGCACGCCCAGGTCCCTGACAACATAGAGCCAACTCGTAGCTCTTATAATCGATATAATGAAAATCAAGATAGAGAGAGAGACAGAGAACAGAATCCTGGTTTTAGCTTCAGAAACCCTGGACTCCAAAATGACAATATTATCATTAAAGAAGCGTGAGTATTTCTTAATGAGACGGATAATTTGCGGTAGAAATAACCAAGGGAATAATATTGCATGTTTTAAGGAGTGGACTTGCTCCTCTCAAATTGCATGACTAATTTATTTTACAGGATTATTTACGATAAAAGAATATCTGATGGATTTTTGGATTCAATGGGTTTGATACCAGATCCTATGTAAGCATGATAGTGTTTTGGGGATGGTATTCATGGACTGCTTAATTAATTGTCATTTCTATTCAAATAAAGTTTCATACTAATCAATCACTTCTCAGTAATATCAATCGACGCAAGAATCTCCTTCAGCATAGACTCAAAAAAAGCTTGAAATAACACTCTGCTAGATACTAAATAGAAACGCAGCTTTGCAAAGCATTTTTCCCCAATCCTATAGCTAAACTTGAGTCAAGTTTTTCTTCCATAAAAGAAATAATGTTCTATGTTCTATATCCTATGTTCTATGTATAGAAAAATTATTTGAACTCATTATAGTTGATAATTAATAGGACTTTGTTTCAACAGGACGTATTTCGTTGTCGCTTCACGAATGGTACGACCTGGTCAGATATATAGAGTAGCGGTAAACGTGCTTCAAAGTCCGTTGCCTCTTACCGTGAGATCTTCCATCCAATGGAATGGAGTTGAGATAGCAGCCGCTCACGAAGACGTGAAGGAAGGAATACCAGAAACGTTGATGATGAGAATGCCGCCGACGTCTATAACGGGAGATTATAGACTCCGAATCGAGGGGATGTACAATTCTCTGACCGGTGGTCAAGCCTTTTTAAACGAGACAATATTGACCTTCTCTCAAAGATCGATGACCATTTTCATCCAACTTGATAAGCCGGTTTACATGCAGGGGCAAACCGTGAGGTTCAGAACCATACCGATTAATACAGAACTGCGTACTTTCAACGATCCTGTTGATGTTTACATGCTTGATCCTAGGGGAAGAGTAATGCGAAGATGGCTAAGTAGGCAAAGCAATTTAGGAACTGTTTCTCTGACTTATCAGCTCTCCGATCAACCCGTATTCGGTGAATGGAAAATTCAAATTATAGCACAAGGACAAATAGAGGAGAAGAACTTCTTAGTCGAAGAATATTATCAAACACGTTTTGAAGTTAACGTAACAATGCCTGCATTTTTCTTTGACAATGATCAGTACATTCATGGTATAGTCAACGCTAATTACACGTCGGGCGCACCGGTCAGAGGTAATCTTACGCTTAAAGCGAGTTTCAGACCGATAGATCGACTTCATGCTACTTCAACACAGAACGAAATTGTAGACAAGTATTTCAACTTCGACGAATACTATCCCTCCTGGTTTAATCGGCCTAATACATACGAGGAGAGAACACCTGTATTGAGATTTTTCAATGGTACATACGCCTTCAGATATCCAATGAGCGAACTGCTCCACTTTGCTCCTTCTTTAGACGGATTGGAGGTGAAGATTACCGCGACTGTTGGAGAAAGATTTTTAGAGGAAATAATAACAGGATTTTCCGTAGCCAGGATATTCAATTCTAGTATAAAAATTCACTTCTTTGGTGGTTCTCCCCAAGTTTTCAAACCCCCGATGCCTTTTCACTTGAATATAGTCGCCTCTTTCCACGACGATTCACCTTTAAGACCTTCACAGTTGAGAAATGCGAGAATGGAGATGAGAGCGGATGTAGAAATGCGTGGGGGAGGCAGACGATCGCTAGAATCTAGCTTCTTGAGACTTACACCGGGTAGCGATGCTATTTGGACAATGAAAGTTGACCTCAAATCGCAGTTAGGACTAGATGATAATCCTCAAAGAGCACAACAAGTCCTGAACGACGTTTCTTCTATGAAAATTTACGCCTCTTTAACAGACGGCGAGGGAAACAGGGCTCAGAGCGAGCTGCTGTTAATTACTCATGAATCACCGAACCATAAACAAATCAAAGTTTCAACATCTACGGAGAACGCAAAAGTAGGGGAATACATAATCCTACATATCCAGACTAATTATTGGATAGAAAATTTCAACTACATTATAATGGCCAAAGGAACCATCTTATTACACGATCAAGAATCCATGCAGGACAATATAAGAACAATCGCAATACCACTGAGCGCAGAGATGGCTCCAGTTGCTACGGCTTTAGTCTATCACACAGGACGTTACGGCGAAGTTATAGCGGACTCTCTGACTTTCCCCGTCAATGGCATTTCAAGAAACAACTTTACGCTATTTATAAACAATAGGAAAGCAAGGACGGGCGAAAATGTTGAAATTGCAATTTACGGAGAGCCCGGAGCTTACGTCGGTCTATCTGGTATAGACAGATCCTTTTATACCATGCAAGCCGGCAACGAACTAACTTACGCAAACGTTATAACAAAGATGGCGCATTTTGACGAAGAGACAAACGGCACACACGCTCACTCCTGGCTCTCCCACGGAGGAGACCCCGACGAGCTCGTCTATTTTCCTTCATCTACATACGGCATTGACGTTAACAGAACTTTTGAGTATATTGGATTGGTAGTTTTCACCGACGCTCAGATGTACAGGAGACCCGATAACTGCAACAGAACACAAGGATTTGGAGAATGTTTAACTGGCCGGTGCTACAGACTGGACAAAAAATGCGATGGGATATTAGACTGCGAAGATGGAACTGACGAGGCTATGTGCATTCAAGGAAACGCAACGGACCTAATGAACTTTAGAAAATGGAGGTTTAACAGGATCCAAAGACAATACGAAAATGTTTGGCTATGGAAAGACATTAACATCGGACCTCACGGAAGACAGATCTTTAATATCGACGTTCCCAAAACGCCCGTGCATTGGATGGTCACAGCTTTCAGTATGAGTCCAACTATAGGCTTTGGAATGTTGCCAAGAGCGATAGAATACATTGGCGTATTGCCGTTCTACATAAACATAGAAATGCCGACTCATAGTCGACAGGGTGAACAAGTAGGAATTCGAATCTCTGTATTCAACTACATGCAAATGGCCATTGAGGCTACCGTCGTATTGGCTGATTCAAAGGATTACAAATTTGTACACGTCGAAGCGAACGGTATAGTCGCATCTTATAATCCCAGAACATCTTTCGGCGAGCATCAAGTCTTCATTTGGATACCCGCGCAAGATGCTGCGACGGTTTACATGCCCATAGTGCCCACCAGATTGGGAGATATCCAAGTTTACGTTTATGCAACGACGTTGGTTGGCAGGGATGAAGTTACCCGAACGCTACATGTGGAGGCTGACGGCCTCCCGCAACATCGACATCAGTCAATTCTACTGGACTTGAGTAATCGAGCCTATGTCTTCCAATACATGCACGTTAACATCACAGAAACACCGATTATACCTTACGACGAAAATCGTTACTACATATTCGGATCAAACAAGGCGACCATTAGCGTAGTTGGTGACGTTGTAGGTCCGATATTTCCCTCGATGCCAGTAAACGCTACAAGCCTGTTAGGCCTGCCTATGGATTCGGCTGAACAAAATATGTTCAGTTTTGCCGCCAACATGTATACAACTCTTTATATGAGATCGGTAAACCAACGTAACAGGAGCCAAGAAAAGGACAGTTTCTATCACATGAACATAGGGTATCAGAGGCAGCTTTCATTCATGATGAAAGACGGGTCTTTCAGTCTGTTTAGAAGCGACTGGAATCAATCTGCGTCAAGCGTATGGTTGACTGCTTATTGCGCACGAATATTTCAAGAAGCAAGATTTTATGAGTGGGAAAATTACCTTTACATAGATCCCAACGTTATTTCAGATGCCATTTCATGGGTATTGCAGCATCAAACTGAGCACGGTTCATTTTATGAAATAACTTGGCTACCGGACAGGAAAATGAACAGCTCTTTGAGTTACCTCAACGATCCAATCAGACACAGGAACATATCGCTGACTGCTCATGTACTGATTACTCTCAAAACTGTTAAAGATTTAACGGGGGGTTTGGGGGCCCGAGTAGCCACTGCAGCAGCCAATGCAGTTAAATGGCTCGAGCGGAATTTAGGGCTGCTCGAAGACAGTGGCAAGCCTTATGAAGTGGCAATCGTTGCTTATGCTCTGCTACTGGCTGAAGCCTCCTCAGCAGAACACGTGTTTGATATTTTAACAAATATGGCAAGACGTGAAGACGGCCTAACTTACTGGGCCAGAGAAGTGGTTCCTTTACCTCCGCAGAAGTTAGAAAATCAGAAACCTTTCTCTCTGCCACGTCTTCCTTACGCTTATGATTCTGAAAACATTGAGACAACTGCTTACGCACTCATTGTTCACGTAGCTAGACAAGAAGTACTTACCGAACCTATAGTCAAATGGCTTAATGCACAAAGATTAACCGATGCCGGATGGGCCTCGACGCAAGACACTGCTTGGGCTATGAAAGCGCTCATGGATTATACCGTCAGATCCAGAATTAGGGACGTTAGTGCTTTGGCAGTCACGGTAGAAGCTACCGCTCTTCCTGGACTTACCAAAACTTTGTACGTTAACAACAAAAACTTAGCCAGACTTCAAACCATCGAGGTAAAAATCGTATTCTTATGTGATTTCGGTTTTTACAAGACTTGAATTTAATTATGTTATTTTTTCCTTTCATTCTAGATACCAGAGGCCTGGGGTACGGTAAAGGTAGAAGCAAGAGGAGCTGGTTACGCCATTCTACAAATGTCTGTTCAGTACAACGTGGATATAAAGAAGTTCCAAACCCAGCCACCCATTAGGGCATTCGACCTAGTAACGCGAGCCGATTTCCACGGAAGGAATCAGTCTCACATCACTTACACCAGTTGCCAGAGGTAATAGAATTCTACAGAAAGAAATGTTGTTGAAATTTAATTGGTGTTTCATCAGCTTTAACACACTTTTCCGAAGAAAAAAGAAAGTGAAAATTCTTAGTATAAAAATTCTAATATTGTTATGCATTTTTACAGATGGACAAATGTCAACGAATCATCACGCTCTGGTATGGCGGTATTGGATGTCACCATTCCTACAGGATACATAATTCAACAACAGAACTTGGACAGTTATATTAGATCGAGACAGGTTCGACACTTGCAACGTGCTAGATTCCAGGAAAGAAAAGTACTTTTCTATTTCGACTATTTGGACCAGGAGGAAACTTGCGTTAACTTTACAATTGAGAGATGGTTCCCCGTTGCTAATATGTCGAGATATTTGCCCATCAGAGTTTACGACTATTATGCACCTGGTATGTACTTCTAATTAATTTCCTATGCCTACTTTATTGATCTTTCATTTTTATTTAATGTTTGAAATAATTTTATCTCTCTTCTCCCTATACAGAACGTTTTAACGAAACGATATTCGATTCGTTATCCACTTATATACTAAACATTTGCGAAGTCTGCGGTAGTTCTCAATGTCCATACTGTCATATCTACAACACAGCAACGCTGTTGAATTCGCCGACTGGATTTGTTCTGATATTATCACTAGCAGCTACCATAACGAGGTACTTCAGAACACAACAGTTCAACATAGGATAGTTTTTTTAATATTTTACAAACAAGGAATTAATTTTAACTATAGAATCAAAAAAGGAAAAAAAAAAAAAAAACCTTAACTAAAATCTCATTGGAATTATTTAAATCAATAGAAGATAAATCGAAATCATATTTCAAATACTATTAGGTATTTATGTATACGCATAATCCTAATGCTATTTGTATACATATTAGATTCAGCATCACGTAAAACGTAATTTTAATACCTTTTTCAATGTGAGTAAAACTCCTAAGTATTCTCAATTTAAAATTCAGATTACCAAGTTATAGTGTGTGAAACATTGTTAGTAGCTTCACCAAGGTTGCCTTAATAAGAGAAATATGTTATATATTATAATATATATATATATATATATTTTTGAGATTGACGAACAAACTGAGAAATCATGCTGCTATTAGTTTTAAATAGTTGCACTAGTTTAAGAATCTACCTTATGAAAATATGAGATCGTTTATGGTAACCAATTTTTTTTGTAAAAAGTTGGCATTTTTATTGCCAGATCAAGGCATGAGAAGATTCCTCTGCTTGCCTCTTCTGGAGTAAAATGCTAACGTTATAGGTTCCAATATACTTTCTCAAGAATTGACAACGTTTCGACTAAACATTTAAATTAGGCTTATTTGTCAAACTAATGAAATCTCCGCCCATTTTTTTTTGTTTTTATATATATATATTTTACACGAATTAGTTACTAAGAATTTGTTCATTGGCATTTAATGCTCATTGAAAAAAAAAAAAAAAAAGATCTTACCTCAGATTGGCTATGATAATACAATAAATTCATTGAAATTTGGTCTTGACGAAAGAATTCTGGGGATATATAGAATAATATTGTCATTGTTTATTAACAAACATGGAAAATGTAATTCTTTTGTTTTTTTTTTCATTCAAAAAACTTGTACGTATGCATTGAGCTATAATAATTAAAAGGTGAAACAGAATTCGATCTGCATAAACTGCACACCTTACAAAAAAAGAAACGTACCATTTCCATTTTTATTTTTTATTTTTCATATCCTTACGATAGTAAAATAGATATTTATTTTATTGATTCATTTGTCAAAGACTAATCTCACAGGCCAAATCTTTAACTTAACATTATCCCATTCAGATATATAGCATTAAGTTAACTCTTAAGTTAGTTGTGTATTTTAGGATAAACGCGCTGCTTTTGGAAAACAATGATAATGCTACAAGCCAAGTTGTACAGCACTTTTATATTTATCATCATAAATGCCAGACGTTTAAAATCATTATATTTGAGTACAAAAATATCTTGAATCTTTTTAACTGCTTGAAGAGTGATGAAAGAATAAGTTTTTCTTTTTTCTTTCTTTTTTTTGGGTAATAACACCAAAGTAATTAATATATTATTCTATTATACTTATAGCTTTATACAAGCGAGAAAGTGTACTTCTTTTTTTTTTTTTTCCAAAAGCAGCAAAAATGAGTCTCATAAAAGCCGTCCATGTAGAGAGTAACGTTTTGTAAACATGTGTAATTCATATATTTTGAATATTATTTTATTTTTTACCTATGCGATTATTGTATTAACTTTAATTCGATATACTATAATCTCCGAAATATATAAAGAATTTAGAAAAAATATATATATATTATATAGTATATATAGGTATATGTATATGTTACCTAAAACAATTTACCAACGCACAGAATATTTGAATAATGATACACCTACTGTTCCGTTGGAACAGTAGAAATGCGCGTGCGCGCGTTGTTCTCCGGGCGACTCACGCATTGCCTGGAGAGCGGTGCGCGCATGCGCGAACATGAACCTCGCTGCCATGCGGCAAGACGAGTCAGTCGCTAACCGACACCGAACACGCGCAGAGCTTTCTGAGTAATATTAACCTTTGCAACCAAACCTTCTATGCATAAGCATATTCTTTCGTCGTCAAACACGACTGACAAATCATTTCGCCATACTGGCTGATTACATACCATACACACACCCATTTCGCCATACTGGCTGATTAATAACAATCCTTATCAATATAAAGTGATCTCGTGTACAAACATTCGTGCATATCGATAACTAAAAACAATAAACTGGGTTTTTTATGCCGCAAGGCTTTTTCCCAAAAATAAACGCTGTTTTTCATTCCCATCACATATATTAAAACATTTATATTCTTAATACTATAGTTCAATTAGATTCCCGAGCCACCTAGGGTGAAGGAATCCCACAAAACATTTGGTGCCCCCAGAGAGATATTGAATTTTCTCGATAATTACATGCACATTGCGCGTACACGAAGTCACTGAAAGATAATAACACGCCGCATTATCGAAAATATAACGGTTTCGCGAGTGTGGCAGTTCAGACAACGTGCAACAAGACATACTTTGTCTGAGAGCGGCAACATTGTCATCAAAGACGTTCCCGCGCAAGAAGAATCATCGCAGTCGCCGTTACATCAAGGGACACGATCATTCGAAAGATAAGTCAACGCCTCATTATTCATATAAAATTCTTTTTCTTAGTACTTTAATTCCATAAAACGTAGTCAAACAAGTTATTTATCACTGTTGCATGCCTACAGTGTAGTACAGTGCGGTACAATGTAATACAACGTGATACAATGCATTGCAACATAGTATAATGTAGTGCAACATAGTATACTGTCTACAAATAGTCAATCCAATCGTTAAGGTTCTAACATCAATTCATTTATTTCTTTAATTGAACCACTTTAATTAATCACAATGACAGACAAACAAGAACGGGTGCGTTATATCGTCCAAAAAGCCAAATCTTTGGACAAACAAATCGAGGTTTTAACTAAATATCTCGAAACCCCCGATGCCGATCATGTCAATGCAAAATTACGTTCGGATAATATTAGTATTCTTTACAAGGACTACGTTCGGTACAACGACGAACTAGCTGGCTTACAATCAGACCATCCGCAACTTGACGCCTTTTACGACATAGAATCACGATATTATGATATAGCGACAAGGGTCAACAAATTGCAAGGAGCCGGACCCGAATTGAACGCGAGTGTCGGTAACATAACAATAACCGAACGCTACGATGCGCCTAAACTACCGCAAATTAAAATCCCGACCTTCGACGGTAGTCACGATACATGGCTATCCTACAAAAACACATTCCTGGCCCTGATAGATTCTCGCTCGGACATTAACGATTTGGTTAAGTTTACTCAACTTGAGAATTCGCTGACCGGAGAAGCGTTAAGTAAAATCTCTAGCTATCATCCTAGTGTCGAGAATTATACCAAGGCTTGGCAGGCACTCACTGAATCGTACGATCGAAAACGATTATTAGTAGTAGAACATCTAGACGCGATTATAGATCTTCCCGTCGTTGCCAAAGCAACGGCGGCAGATCTGTCTAAGTTAATAGACAATGCACGTCAACATTTGAGTCTATTAGAACAACTCGAAGCCAAGCCAAGCAACGAGATAGTCGTACGGATTTTAGAAAGATGTTTACCAGTAGCTACGCGTAGGAGGTGGGAAGAGACGTTAGAACTAGACGCTCTACCAACTTTAGAAGCCTTTTATAAATTCGTGCAAGCTAACATTTTTAAACTCCAGTCATTAGAGCGAGCATCTCTCACGGGTCCAGGAAATAATAAAAAACGATCGACCGACACTCTCGATCAACATCAAAATAAGCGTATTAAAACAAACGCGCGTTCTCTTGTAACCAATACGAAAGGCGGTTGCATTAAATGCAATGAGGGTCACCGTCTCTTTGTCTGTCCAGAATTCGGAAACCTTAAAGTCTCAGACCGTTGGAATTTTATCAAAAAACATAAACTTTGTCGCAATTGTTTACATTCACATCCTCTTCCGTGTAAAAACGACAGACGTTGTAAAACATGCGGGCGCGAACATCACACTTTGTTGCACGCGGACAAAAAATCGCCAAAGGATCAAGGATCAAACGAAGATCCGTCGGCAACGAGAGAACAAAAACTTCCTGCGAGTTCACATTCAAAATCCTGACTAGTCCGACAATCATTCGCCTCTATTGTGTCTCCTTCCGATTCACCATTGATGACCACCGCGGTTATGAAATTCCGAAACCAAAGAGGAAATCTTATCGTAGCCCGCACACTATTAGACTCGTGTTCGACGGTGAACTTAATTACCGATAAACTTGCTAAGTCATTAGAATTACCCAGACAAACGTGTTCGATTACCATCGGAGCGGTTGACGGATTATGTACCATCTCAAACGAATGCATGAAGGTTCAATTTTATTCACTATACGATAATTTTCAACGTGAATTAAATTTCCTAATCGTACCAAAAATCACGGACGCTGTACCGGAGGAAACTTTTCCGCGAGAGTTATTTAAAATACCAAAAACCTTACGATTAGCAGATCCACAATTTCATGTACCCAAACCCGTTGATGTGCTGTTAGCCTCAGGCACTACCTTATCCGTACTAGCGGTGGGTCAAATCAAACTTCAACACGACAAAACGAGTATAATATTACAGAAAACTAGTTTAGGGTGGATAGTGGCCGGAGGCTCAGATAATCTCTTAACACTTAAGAGCGCGTCGTGTCATATAACCAAATTAGACAAGTTAATTGAACGCTTCTGGTCGATAGAAGATTTAGACCATGAACCCGTAAAATCACGCGATGAACTAGCGTGCGAACATCATTATACAACCCATACTCAACGCGACATCACCGGAAGATATATTGTTCGCCTCCCTTTTCGAGACAACAAATTCGAATTAGGTGAATCTAAAAATCAAGCTTTAAATCGGCTTTATTCACTTCGAAAGAAGCTAGACTCAAATCCAACCCTCAAAACAGAATACGAAAAGGTAATGCGAGAATATATCTTCCTCAATCATATGACACTAACCGACGATACATCTGATGGGTATTATCTCCCCCACCACGCGGTCATAAAAACATCGAGCGAAACAACTAAGGTCCGAGTGGTTTTTGACGCATCGGCCAAAACGACCACCGGAATTTCACTTAATGATGTCCTCATGGTTGGTCCTACTATCCAAAATACGATTTTCGAACAAATTCTCCGATTTAGGACTCATCTCTATGTCTTAACAGCAGACATAGAAAAAATGTATAGACAAATCATAATACACCCCGAAGATAGGAAATTTCAAAGAGTATTATGGTACCATCAAAATCAAATTAGATCCTATGAATTAAACACCGTGACTTTCGGAGTCTCATCCGCTCCTTTCCTAGCAATCCGTACTATTCAGCAACTCGCGCGCGATGAAGCAAAAAATTTTCCGCGGGCTAGTAAATTACTTTTGCGCGATTTATACGTGGATGACTTCATATCCGGAGCTAATTCTCTCGAAGAGATCTTGAGCATACGCGACGAAACAATAGCATTATTGAGTCGCGGTGGTTTTCATATTAGGCAATGGGCGTCTAACCACAAAGATGCACTCAGCGACATCGAAAAGAAATTCTTCAATCTAGATTGCTTGATCAAGGAAAACCCTATTCAAAAAACACTCGGCATCATATGGGATTCCGAAAACGACCTTCTTAAATACACAGCACAATCCATCGAATTTCGAACTACTTCCACCAAACGAAAGCTTCTATCCGAAGTATCCAAAATCTTCGACCCTCTCGGTCTCGTGGGTCCTGTAGTTTTGTACGCTAAAGTCTTAATTCAAGATTGTTGGAAAGCTAAAATCACTTGGGACGAGTCTCTTCCTCAAGATATTCACACAAAGTGGAAATCTCTCGCTGAGCAATTGCCACGCCTACAAGAATTCTCGGTAGGGCGTCAAGTTTTGATTCAAAACCCAATTAAAATCGAGATTCATGGTTTCTGCGACGCGTGCATTTATGGATACGGCGCATGCATTTATATTAAATCCACCGACGTGAAAGGTAAAACGTTAACGAAACTAGTGTGTGCCAAATCGCGAGTTGCACCCGTGAGCGGTATCACCATACCTCGCTTAGAACTTTGCGCGGCCTCCGTTCTCAAAAAATTATATGTAGAAATGAAATCTCAATTCGATTTTCCGGTAAGCCAGGTCACTTTCTGGTCAGATTCAACTATCGTGCTTTGTTGGATAAAAAAGGCCCCTCACTTACTTAGAACTTTCGAATCAAACCGGGTCGCTGATATTCAGTCATTAAATGATCAAGTCCAATGGAG
The DNA here is from genome assembly GCA_963992785.1 of Tenthredo livida. NCBI lineage: Eukaryota > Metazoa > Arthropoda > Insecta > Hymenoptera > Tenthredinidae > Tenthredo > Tenthredo livida. Next base: position 13,941,506 of record OZ023073.1, read on the forward strand.
GCACGTTAGAACAGAAGATAATCCGGCTGATGCCCTATCCAGAGGGCAATTACCAATTGATTTCGTAAAAAACAAACTATGGGTGGAGGGTCCTACTTGGTTGTCTCGTCCCGAAACGGAGTGGCCTCGGAGTGTGATATCTTCACCCCCCGAAATCCCAGGAATAAAAAAGGGAATTTGCATCCTCACTACTGAATCCAGTGTCGGAATCTATTCACGGTTCTCATCCTATCGGTTTTTCCTCAAGGTAGTTGTCATTATCCTGCGTTGGAGCAGGTTCAAATCTCGTAAAGGTCTGCCAATAACAGTCGAAGAAACCCGGGAAGCCGAGTCGCGGGTAATAGCGATGATACAACGCGAAAAATTTTCTGTCGAAATTAAGCGTCTCGCAACTGCTCGCGACTCGGAGCCTGGTGAAATTACTGTTCCATTCAGAAAAACGACCCGAATCGATGGGTTACACCCTTTTCTCGACGAAGACGAACTTATTCGCGTGGGCGGTCGTTTAAAGAAATCAGACTTACCATATAATCAAAAACATCCTCTTTTGTTACCAAGTAACCACCACGTTACGGACCTTATTATTCGAGAATTTCATTCTGATAACCTCCATACCGGCATTCAGTCCACCTTATATGCAATAAGAGAGCGTTTTTGGATTCTGAACGGAAAGGATCAAATTAGAAAGATTGTACGCCGGTGCGTAGATTGCATTCGTCAAAAACCTAAACTTATACATGCTCAAATGGCCGACTTACCAAAGGTACGCGTGAACGAGGCCCCGGCCTTCAGCCACACCGGCGTAGACTTTTTCGGTCCTATTCTCATCAAGGAGAAAAAATTCAGAAATAAAACGACGCTCAAAACTTATGGGTGCGTTTTCGTCTGCATGGTTTCCAAGGCCGTCCACATTGAACTCGCGACTGATCTTTCCACTGAAGGCTTTCTAGCAGCCTTTCGCAGGTTCGTCAGCCGACGAGGGGTGCCGGAGCATGTCTACTCAGACAACGGTACTAACTTCGTAGGAGCAAAAAGGGAACTCAAAGAAATCTATGATTTGTTCGATACCCCTGAATTTAGACAATCTATCGGAAATTATGCTCTATCTAAGCGTATAGAATGGCACTTTAATCCACCTTTATCACCACACTTTGGAGGTCTTTGGGAAGCCGCCGTAAAGAGTTTCAAACATCATCTCAAACGCGTCTTGAAAGAGCAATTACTCACATTCGAGCAACTCAATACCTTTTTAATCGAAATCGAAGCTATCCTCAATTCACGACCGTTGTGTACTCTGTCGGCTGATCCCAACGATCCACTGGCTATAACCCCAGCTCACTTGCTTATGGGAAAAACGTTCACTATCTTACCCGAGAAAACCTTTGTTTCAGTCTCTGACAATCGACTTTCAACCTACAACTTCATCACCAAGGCCAAACAAGACTTTTGGAGCAAATGGCATAAGGAGTACTTGAACGAACTTCAGATTCGTCAGAAATGGCATAAGTCCAATGCTGTAATCAAACCTGGTTCGGTCGTCATCCTGATGGAATCGAATACGGCCTGTGCACGATGGCCATTGGGCGTGATCCTCGAGGTCTTTCCTGGAACCGATGGCATCTCACGAGTCGCCACCGTCAAAACCACCAGCGGCGTATACAAACGCAACATAACACATCTGTGTCTTTTACCTATTACTTAATCTCCTATGACCACTTCGTGTGTCTTATTAATCAGTCATTTTAATTTATATTTTGCAAAGGTGAAAAACCTTGTCATTAATCCAGTTATTATTTATGTTCCATGTTCGAGGCGATTATACGTCAAACGAGACATCAGAGATTGAATAGTCATCTGAGTCAAATCGAAACTCGACATGAAATCTAAATCAGGCATTCAGTCACTCCAAAGGAAACTGCATCCGATATATGTCATTACCTAGTCCATAAAAACAAACCAAAGACTACATACTTGTCATTATAGTTATTGTAGAAAGTCGTCGACAGAGACGCTAGATTGTTAAGAAAAAGATTGTATTCCTTAATCAATAAGTTATTAAGTATTGTAATCACAGTATCTAAGTTAGAATAAGTCCAAATCTATTAGTTTTCATTTAAACTCAATATAGTTATATCTAACTCTGCTCCGCAGCTTGCCCCGGGAGTATGTTCCGTTGGAACAGTAGAAATGCGCGTGCGCGCGTTGTTCTCCGGGCGACTCACGCATTGCCTGGAGAGCGGTGCGCGCATGCGCGAACATGAACCTCGCTGCCATGCGGCAAGACGAGTCAGTCGCTAACCGACACCGAACACGCGCAGAGCTTTCTGAGTAATATTAACCTTTGCAACCAAACCTTCTATGCATAAGCATATTCTTTCGTCGTCAAACACGACTGACAAATCATTTCGCCATACTGGCTGATTACATACCATACACACACCCATTTCGCCATACTGGCTGATTAATAACAATCCTTATCAATATAAAGTGATCTCGTGTACAAACATTCGTGCATATCGATAACTAAAAACAATAAACTGGGTTTTTTATGCCGCAAGGCTTTTTCCCAAAAATAAACGCTGTTTTTCATTCCCATCACATATATTAAAACATTTATATTCTTAATACTATAGTTCAATTAGATTCCCGAGCCACCTAGGGTGAAGGAATCCCACAAAACACCTACGATTCGGTATTATCTGTGTCCAGTTGTAATTATAATCTTCTTTTATTATTGTTACTGTAATTTTCTTTGTCAGTTGTTTAGACTGGACAGAATTTCTTTAATTTATGATATGTAAAGGTATTTGCTGAATGACGAATTTTAATGCACCATAGTACCTGAAAATCATTCTCATGATGATTCCGTAGAAAGATTCTTCAATAGGTATATTTGATTCCAAAAACTATTGACAAAGAACATTGTACGGGGCAGGAAATTGAAATAAATAAACTTTTGGATAGTTCAGCAAAACTTTATTTATTAGTTACGTTCTGGCTACGCCCTATTTTAATCATAATTAATCGCTGATATGTATGTCATTTCAATAATTAGAAAGTCTCTGGGCGCGATATCATACGCGATTGTACGCCACGTGAGTAATTGATCGCTCCATTATCTTCTTCGTTCGAATTCCTTGTGTAGAAGTTCACTGCACACATGCTACGCCTCATTACATGCAATCTCAAGTTAGAAATAACAAGAATGACATGCAGGTCACATGCCCTAGGGCGCACTGATGTTTGCGGCAAAAGTGGTTCGCCAGTTCGACTGTGAGATGGCGATACCATTTGGCACCAACATTGAACTTCAATATGAGCATCTCCCCCTAGGATCAATGGCTCTTGTGGCGTCAAAGGGTTCAGGCTACATTCCTTCTTGGAGATAAGCCGTATAGGAAGAAGGAAAAGGCGTCAAATGGTTCGCGTGGCAACTGCGTTTACGAGATGATAGGCATCTCAATAGAAATACTCCAAACACGCTAAGCTGTATTCCGTTAAGCAAATGAAGATACTCGATCAGCTGCGATGTGTACATTATTATTTTTAAGGAATGAATGATATTGTATCTATGTTGCAGAAATAAATCACTAGATATACCAATAATCAATTGCGTCGATATTTTCCACTTTCTCCTTCCTCTATGACTGCATGTCTAGTTGCCTGTACCCTATCCCTTTTCTCTGCCGAAAGTAATGGCACACCTCCTCGGGTCGGATGGTCTCCTGATACTATAAATGAGTAGTGTATCGATATAGGCATGCATACGTTGCTTCATGCACGTCTTTATATTTAGATTATACTAGCGATTTTCAGAGTTGAAAAAATTTTGAGTCGAAAAATACTCCTGGTATCAGGAGAACATCTGACCCGAGGAGGTGTGCTGAAATTTTTGGTGGGGGCGAGGAGTATAGCGTATTGATATAGGCATGCATACGCTGCTTCGGAGTGATTTTTCTGGCAGTTGACACCTTTTTGTCGGAGTGGTTTTTCTGGCAGTTGATACCTTTTTTCGGAGTGATTTTTCTGGCAGTTGATACCTTTTTTCGGAGTGATTTTTCTGGCAGTTGATACCTTTTTTCGGAGTGATTTTTCTGGCAGTTGATACCTTTTTCAAGGAGTCGTTTTTGACACCATGAGGTATCAACTGCCAGAAAATTGACTCCTTAAAAAAAAGGTATCAACTGCCAGAAAAATCACTCCGAAAAAAGGTATCAACTGCCAGAAAAATCACTCCGAAAAAAAGGTATCAACTGCCAGAAAAACCCCTCCGAAGCAGTGTATGCATGCCTATATCTCTATACTATTCCTCTGTCCTGCCAAAAATTTCAGCACACCTCCTCGAGTCAGATGTTCTCCTGATACCAGGAGCAATTTTCGACTTAAAATTTCTATAACTCTAAAAATCGAACAATTTTAAATCGAAAATTACTCCTCGTATCAGGAGAACATCTGACCCGAGGAGGTGTGCTGAAATTTTTGGAGGGGGAAAGGAGTAGTGTATAGATGTAGGCATGCATACGTTGCTTCATGCACGTCTCTATATAGTTTACTTATACTAGCGATTTTCAGAGTTTTTTAAATTTTAAGTCGAAAAATACTCCTGGTATCAGGAGAACATCTGACCCGAGGAGGTGTGCTGAAATTCTTGGTGGGGGAATGGAGTATAGTGTATTGATATAGGCATGCATACGCTGCTTCGGAGTGATTTTTCTGGCAGTTGATACCTTTTTTTCGGAGTGGTTTTTCTGGCAGTTGATACCTTTTTTCGGAGTGATTTTTCTGGCAGTTGATACCTTTTTTTTAAGGAGTCAATTTTCTGGCAGTTGATACCTCATGGTGTCAAAAACGACTCCTTGAAAAAGGTATCAACTGCCAGAAAAATCACTCCGAAAAAAGGTATCAACTGCCAGAAAAATCACTCCGAAAAAAAGGTATCAACTGCCAGAAAAACCTCTCCGAAGCAGTGTATGCATGCCTATATCTCTATACTATTCCTCTGTCCCGCCAAAAATTTCAGCACACCTCCTCGAGTCAGATGTTCTCCTGATACCAGGAGCAATTTTCGACTTAAAATTTCTATAACTCTAAAAAAAGAACAATTTTAAATCGAAAATTGCTCCTGGTATCAGGAGAACATCTGACCCGAGGAGGTGTGCTGAAATTTTTGGAGGGGGAAAGGAGTAGTGTATAGATGTAGGCATGCATACGTTGCTTCATGCACGTCTCTATATAGTTTACTTATACTAGCGATTTTCAGAGTTTTTAAAATTTCAAGTCGAAAATTGCTCCTGGTATCAGGAGAACATCTGACCCGAGGAGGTGTGTTAAATTTTTGGAGAGGGAAAGAAGTATAGTGTATTGATATAGGCATGCATAAGTGTCCTCATGCACGTCTTATATTGAGTTTATACTAGCGATTTTCAGAATTATAGAAATTTTAAGTCGAAAATTGCTCCTGGTATCAGGAGAACGTCTGACCCGAGGAGGTGTGCTGAAATTTTCGGAGGGGGAAAGTGGGATTCTGTATATGTATAAGTGACTCTACGCACGTCGCTAAATGATTATGCATACCAGAGTTGAATATAAGATGGGTTGTGAAATTTACAAGAAATATGTTTTTGAAGCAATCTTTAATATAGCAACATAGTCAGTCTTACAATAATAAGCCAAAATACAATCTTCATATCAAGCTGTCTGGAGCGAATGAAAGATGTTCTCAAATTCATTCAGATTCGAAAATCTCATAATTTCAATAAAACTAAAATTTCATCAGCTCCTTTGATAAATTTTATACCTTTACATATTAAATCATGATCTATCATAAAGGCAACTTAATTTTACCGATTGGATTCCGAATTTCGAAAATCCTTGAAACCTAAAATAAAATTAAATTTATACAACGATTTGGCGTGAATAAAAGATACGAGTTTGCAATAAGAAATTAAATTGAAAAAAAAAAACAAAAAAAAAAAAACAATTGAAAATATTGGTGTATATTAATATTGTACATTTGATTAAAAACTAAAGCTCTTCCTTCGTACTATTATATCATTGTACAGCTGGTTTCAAATATAATAATTAATTAACTACATTAATATACGTATTCTTAGAGTTAATAATTTAGAAAAAATATGAAATTATCTCAGCGAATGAAAAAATATGCATCAGATACGTTTTCCTCTGCGACAAATTCAATTTGAAGCTAGCTGTATATTTCGTAAAATAATATCATGGTATCATCGCCTTTTTTTTTTCTTTTTCTTCTTCTTTTTCTTTTTCTTCCTCTTCTTTTTCTTATTCTTCTTATTATTCTTTTTCTTCTTCACCTGAGAATACAGTTGTAGAAAGAGTATAAAGCTTTGTAAACACCTCTGACTTTAGAGAAAGATTAAAACACAGGGCTATAACATTTCTCTTTATGTATATGTTACAAACATCTATATATGTATAGATTATGTATACTTGTTTTTCAAATAATTATACACAAAACGCTCTACGAGGATTATAAAAACTATGTACGCTCACAAGCTGCTGTATAGTCAGAGATGATTTTTACATATGAATCATATATACTATATAAATACCACACTGTTAAAAACTCTTTTTTCTACCATATTCTCAGTATAAATTAAAACCGAGAAGATAATTATTGATACAAATATATAGATATATTATATCATAATAGATAGGTATTTGATGAAACATTTAAAGCCTTACGTAAAATATACAATGTGTATTGTTATGTAGTAGTTGTTTTTTTTTTTTGTTTTTGTTTTTTTTACTTTTTCTTTGATTTTTTTTTCTGCTTTTTCTTTTTCTTTTATATGTTTTCAAAATATGCAACCGCGATTATGTACTGTGTATTGGCAAGTTATTATTATTATTATTATTATTTAATTTTTTTTTTTCTTCTTCTTCTTCTTTCCTCTTCTTTTCTCAAACTAAATATTATTATATATTTACTGCTAGCGTAGCGTTTTGATATATATATATAACTATATAGGAATATATTCAGAAATTTGGTAAATATTTTGTTTAAAGTAAAGCGTTATTAGTATCAAATTCATCGAACAGGCTATAGTATAGAAAAATTGATCCGATGTTTCTTTTAAAGATATGCACTTTTGTTCTTATTTAAACTTAGTATAATATATTTAACATTTCAATAGTGACAAGATACCATATTAGATTTCAGTACATATAATATGGATCAGTTTGAAATCAGCGATGATATGAACTATTTTCAAATTATTATTGATTGAGTCGTCAACTGATATCAAGACATTGAATTAATTAAGTTATGGTTTCATATTACAATTGAAATGATAAATATATTTAAATAGAAACTAAAGTCAGTCGATGTATAAGAATAGATATTTAGGCATATGTTTTCTAATTATCTACTCGCCGTAAGATTTACTATATTGATTGATTGTGTACCAAACGTTGTAATTAGTTGTTCGACTAACTAAGAATTAAGAAATATTCAGTAGCAATACATAACGCTACTGGTTTTGGTGGTAAATTCGCATTATAATTTTCATTTATGTGTTCTAGCTAATAGATCTTACGCTAATTGGAGTCTACGTGCACCTCTGTACGTGCAGAAAATATTAAATAAAATTTATAAAAAGAAAAATGGTGAAAAAAAAAAAAAAAAAATTAAAATAAAATATAATAAAATAAAATAGGAAAGTGTGAAAACGATGAAAGTATGAAATATGATTGAAGATTTAGGTATAATAGAAACTCAACCACAGGATTATAATATAATGTTTAAAATCTCGAGAATAATCTGAAATTTAAATTTTTATCTCAAGGTATAGGTAATTTTCCTTATATCCTTGCGTTTTGAATTTAGCACGTGAATTTATTACGTATAAAGATCAAATAATTTCATAGATTAATAATTTCTCTTTTATTTATTTATTTATTTTCATTTTTTATTATTTTTTTTTAAACAGTTTCAAATATTCGTTGGTTACTAAAACCTTTTTGGTCATTTAAAGACCGTTTTATTTAAAATGCCAAATAGACGATACATAAAAAAAAAAAAAAACATTAGACTTATAAATTTAGATACCTACGCAATAGCTTTTGATCCACGTTTATATTTTCATATCTTGTGCAAGAGTTTTACTACCATATCATTGTGAAAAGATTTTATACTTTTTTTCTTCAAGAATCATTCACACGTCGAGTTTCGTTCCAATTTAATAAACATTGTAATATTCCTATCGTTGTGTTAATTTTCTACTAACCAGATTGAATCAGGCTTCTAAACTGTTTGTTAGCAGAATTATTACTGATGAAAGATCGAAGGAAACAGAGAAAATATTTATCGCCCTTACTATGATACAGTGTTTGATTGAAATTTAAATTGGAACGTAGCTCAGTTCAAAAAGCACAGTGACTAAATCCAGTATAGTTTCAATTATTTTAAATGTATATAAAAACTGAGCAATTTATTGTAGAATATTAATGGCAGTATCATTATTATATTCTCGTTATGTTGCAATAACTCGATATTACATATAGTTATTGAAAATTCTATAAATATACGTTTGATGATCTAACGATGATAAAGACATTTTTTTTTCTTTTCATTCGCATTCAATAATGTTGCTTAAATCAGTGTTATTATGTATAATATATATATCTATGAAACATGGATGTAGCCACTGTGTGTAAATATTATTATTATTATTTTTTTTCTTTTCTATCCAATCTTTCGCACACTAGTAATTTCATTTCAAATCCAAGCTATATCATTTCAAACCCTTCGATACATATTATTATTATTCAAGTTAGAGATAGTTATGCAAAAATTAAAATGTAGGTATTAAAAATAAAATTGATATTTACGTTAGAGACTAACATGGACCACGTCAATTGATATTTGGTTTTGTATTGTATTTTTTTTTGTTCTAGTTTACTTTTTACTTTTTTTTTCGTTCTTTCTTTATCTTATACTTGTTTTAGATAGTAAATTTTCAATTGGATAATATAGGAGTCCGCCCCTATAGTATAGATGAATATATGTATGTCCTAATTTCAAAGCGATTTAAAATAACGTTGGCATATTTTTTATTTTTTTTTTCCTTCCTTTTCTTAATTTACGAAATAAATCGCTAGGTACCGTTTCTTTATTTTTTTCCTTTTTTTCTTGTATTTTTTTTTTGTTTTTTTTTCTTTTTCATTTTTCTTTCCTTTTTTTAAGCTTATATCTTACAGAAATGTAGAACACAGCACGAATTTGAAATATTTGTTTTTTTTTTGTTCTTTTTCTTTTTCTTTTTCTATGGTATTGATTACGGGCTGCTCGCTCTCATTTAATGATTATAATATTTTCATTTTTCAATACGATATAAATTCATTGATTAAAAGATCTGGCTCTTTATGTTTGAGATATCTCGCCTCATTCTTCATATTCTGAATAATCTTACTATAAGCAGCCCAATATTTTATTAACATAGTTTATCTGTGACGAAACGTAACTTTGAGAGATTATTAATATTATATTACTATTTTTTCACAGATAATCGTGCAGGTTTTAATAATTTGTAGATTTAGCCAACGCTGATGATTCAACTGGATTCTTTTTCCTTTGAATCTGAAAACAAGAAAGAAGAAAGAAAGAAATTGATTAATTAATTAATTTGAAGAAAATTTTCAATTTTTATTTTCTCAAAATCTAATATTTCATACCAGTGTCTGATTTATCTTCCGAAGTTCCATTAGTCAATTCCGGTTCCTTCTTCTTTTCTCCATCTTCAGATTCCACGCTAGAAGCTTTCTTCTCTTCGATACTCGCCGCCTTCTTTTCCTTGGCTTTTCCCTTAGCCGGTGTAGCTGGTTTTGGTTTAGGTTCCATGCTTGGATCAAGTACAATTTTTCCAATATTTTTCCGATCGTGCATCTTTTGCATCGCTTCAGGAACGTCCTCTAATGCCCAAGTAGAATCAACGACTGGTTTTATCTTGCCATCAGCCCACAGAGTGTAAACGTGATCAACAGCTCGTCTTACAAAGCCGTGTCCCCCATGTTGGTACATTAAATGACGAAGGTTTAAACCGGAAAGCGATTTGTTTTCATCGAACAATTTTATCGGCGATACTTTGTCCACCTGCCACCACTGTAAATAATTGAAAATTCAATATTAATATGTATATATACCCTAAACATATATAAACACAAAGATATTGATAGGATTCATTTTACTAACGGATCGAGCAGCTGAAAACAAGCTCTTAGTTTCCCCAGTTACAACGTTGCTTGATCCATACAATATGTATTTTCCCATTGGTTTAAGCAGTGCATATCCTCTGTTACATTCTTCGCCGCACAAACAGTCCAGTACAATATCTACTCCCTCAGGTGATACCCTGTAAAAAATGATTAGCATTGTTAAAACCGATGCGTGTTACAGTTCATATGAATAAGTGTTCTTATGAGTATTTTAATCTAATTGTTTAACCTACTTTCTCACTTCTCCGCTGTAATCTGCTCCTCGTTCAAGCAGGTGATCGATCGTACCAGCTTCTTTAAGAGCCTCGTGCTTAGACTTACTGCATACTCCAAAAATGACAACGTCATTCACGGTCTTTGCGAGTTGGACAACGGCTTGGCCCTTAAGAAAGGATTAAAAAATATATGAAGAGATGTGTGAGATAAGTAGTTTTAAATTGATATGGGATTGAAAAATGGTCGGATTTTTTCATTTTCTCTTTACTGATTATAAGCAAAATTGTATAAATTATGGGTTCAGATAAAAGATATATATATACATGGATATATATGAGAACAGTGTCTCATTGAAAAGATGTTTGAAAATTAATCGAGATCATATAATATGGTATGGTATTTTGAACAGAAGAAGTCATTCATTATTTCTTAGAAGCTGACTCTCGATGTCTTAAAATTTATAATTTCAACATATTATATTCTCCCTCCCTAAAAGATCAGCTTCGAAATAACTCACTCGGAATGTAAAACCGTGTGTGTGTTTTTTCTTTTCTACCCTATACACTAATACGTATGTATATGCATGATGACCTCTTATATGATTCACATAAAAATTCTTCTCTACGTGTATGTGGCAGAGTAAAATACAAAACTAAATATAGGCATAACACGTATTCATACATTTCATTCTGGGATAAACTATAAACGAGAAAACCAGACCAAAGCTAAATAATTTTCTGGATTTTCTTTGTACTAAATCATAAGATAAGGTATCTCAAATTTGAGACGAAAATAAGTCTTCAAGCTCGTAATAATTATCAGAAATATAAAATAACGAATGAATGAATTAGATGTATTGTGTATTTGCGTGTGTGTGTGTATAGATGATATATAGGTATATTGTACGACGGAAGTCGTTCACAATGAATTGTTAACTTAATAGATACAAAAGTCGAGTTGTTAGTGAAAGAGATATTTAATTAACGTCGAGACGATCTCCACTATACTATTGTAACATATATATATATCTTATTGTCCCTTAGATATATTCAATTGCTTTCTCAACACCCTAGTATAAGAAGAGAGAAGAGAATAATTCATCTCTCAATATCCCAGATCACAAACTTCCGAGAGACAAATAAAACTATAACTACAATAATAATAATAATAATAATAATAATAAATTGTTTTCAGGAATATGAAAACATTTTTGAATATTCAAATTTCAAGGTAATATGTAATTTATTATCTTATGGTACTGAAAAAAAAAAAAAAAAGAAAAAAAAATCAAAATTTTCTCCGATTTATATATACCTGTTATATATATTATATAAAATCGTATGTACAAAAATAAAATAAAATAAAGAAATAAGTAGTAAATTAATGACCAATTAGTAAATTAATTAACCACACGTTCGTTCTTGCATATATATGTATATATGTATACTATAGGTAGCCATATACGTAACATATAACGCATATACTATATGATACGTAAAGTCCGCAAGTGATTTAAAACGGTGCGAACAAGAGAGTTGAGAGAGAGAGAGAGAGAGTAGCGCGCGTGAGGGTGAAAGCGAAAGCGAGAACGAGAACGAGATCGCGAGGGCGAACGAAGTCGAGGTAAAGCGAAGTAAAGCGAGAATCGCACGTGTGCGTTTGGTAGACGGGCGGGGTCCACGCTTAGGGGTCGATGGTCTCCTAGCAACGGAGTACGGAAACCCCGCAGCATCCCTCTCTAAGCCGACAGAGAATTCATCACGTATATATCCAAGATACGCGATGGTTATAAGAAAGGAGGGAAATAAAGAATGAAGAAAGGAAAGAAAGGAAAGAAAGGAAAAAAAAAAGAAAGAAATAAAGAAGGAAGGAAATTCTGTTTTCTTACACATATGCCTATATACCTATATGTATGTATATAAAGACCCACAATTTTCCAAAGAACGTTGTAGCTACCTGTTGAGTGATATCGATACTCGATGTATACATAGAAACCCGCGATGAATTTATTGGAAAACAATACCTCGGAACAATTATTATTATTTTTTAATTTTTTAACTTTATAAAGTGGTATTTGAGTAAATATGTAATATGTGTATGTGTATATTATGTAGCATTATATATTGACTTACCACACCACCGCCGGCGCTGTGTACCAATAGACTTTTGCCAGGAGATAGATTAGCCAGTTCGAATAATAGTATGTAAGCTACGGTGTAGTTCATAGTGATCGTAGTAGCGTCCAAGTAGCTCATACCATCGGGGAGTGCGAATACTGATGTTGCTGGTACGGATACTAGTTCCGCCCACGCTTTGTGATCGGGTAAAGCTACGACCCTGTCGCCTACCTGTAAAATAGAAACGAAAAATGATATTCAATTAAATAGTGCGTATCACGATCGTACGAAAGGTACCGAAAGTAAAGTAAAGATACATAACTGTGAGTTTCACGAAAAACTCTCGGTATATGAAAGCGATTTTCAATATTCACGCCGTATTAGTGCCTCTGCGGTATCGCGTAGTTTAGTCGATTCTTTCAGATTTCGATAAATGTTATATACCTAGTTTATATACAAGTGTATGTATGTATGTATGTATGTATAGTTGTATACATATATATAGGACAGCGAAACAAATTATAGGGATTGATTTACGGACCTATTAAATAAAGTGTACAGGTATATACCTAGGTGTACCTACTACTTCAAGATTCGATGTTTATACGAGTAAGGTATATAATATATAAAACGATAATCGAATATAAAATAATATTGTATCCGCGTAATATACCGTGCGGAACGGTATTTTATCATCGATGTCACGGAACTATAAGCGCGAAATTACTCACGCGACAAAAATCGCGGGGTATCAAATAGATCGATGCGGAGAAAAAGAAAAAAGAGAAAGAAATCAACAATATTTATAAATAATGTAATAAAATATAAATCAATTGTTCGCAAATCATTATACCTATATATTATAAGTTTTGCAACGTGTACACTGCATACACACCCTATATATAGATAGGCAAAAAATATATAAGTATATATGACTACCGCGAGGTCACAACCCTGAACCCTGAACTCCGCCACGTGTAAACGACCCCCGGGTTGCCGGGTAGTTTTATGACCCGAAAGTGAGCCAACTTTGGCCAAGATTCTGCGGCAATCCTTGATATACAGGTATAGGTAGGTGGTATGTACATACTACGTATAATTCGGGTAAAATCGTTAATACTAGATCTATAAGTATACAACGTAAAAGAAATCCATATATCGAGGGCTAAGGATCAGAAGGGCGTAAACCACCTAAAATAAACTGCGGATGCTGCCAGAAGGGCTCACGTGTTAAATTTTCAGATATATCTACGCCCTTATGGCAGAAAATTCAACAAAGTCGAAAAAAAAAATGTGAGTTACGCCCTTTTGGTCCTTAGCCATCGATATTATATCGATGTGGGGTACTGTAAGAAAGAAAAATACGCAATTTATTTTCTCCAAATGCAACGTACCTATGCGAATCGATTTCATTCATCAAATGAAATGAAATAAAACTCATTTTCGCGACCACAAATACGCAGAAGCTTTCATCTCTGAAACTGCTGCAGCAAGGGCTTATATACCACGATATAGCCTTCCATTTCCGGTTGGCACACGGATTTCGCGCGGATATACATACTGTAATAGGTTTTGCAGACGCGTGCCGCGATACGCGACACATATACTGTACTATATAGGTATACCTATGTATATGATTCGCGGTTGCGGTTCTCTGTAATTAATTATATATATAAGAAAAGCCTATGTATAAAACTGCATTGTAAGTTTCACAGCGTCAGTAAAATTCGCTATACATATGTAGAATGAGTTACATATACGAGGCCAAACGCCCTTTAATATAGCGTGTCTATTCGCACATTACCTACATATCGGTATACCTATAAGTAAGTATAAAGTACGTAGCGCGGTTGTACTTATAATTAATAACACAGGTATATCTAGTGGCGCCTCGTCGAGCTCACGCATGTCTGCTGCAACAGTAGAATCGCACGATCGACGGAGCTTATAACACATTTATACGCGTCTCTCGTCATATATATATACTATATACATATATACGGCCACGTGCGTGTGCGTGCAGTCAGTTCTATATATGCAGCAGCGAGAAAGATAGACTGCAGTAGTTATAGCCGTATAGTATAGCTATAATAATTGACGTGAGTCATTCCGGCAAAACTGCAACCTATATGCAGCCCATACTCTACACAATACCCTATTCAATTGCTGTCGCCTCATCTGTACACCGTACCTACTACGCACAGCTACTATTTGAGTTACTGCAGTGATATCGAGAGACAGACAGACATACAGACAGACTGACTGACTGGCGAGTGCAGCAGCGAGCCGGTTATGCCCCGACCCCCTCCTCCCCCTCATCGTCCCGTAATTTACTACACACTTAAAACTACCGCACGAATGATGATTATCATACGATATGTGTAAAACTAGGTACGAAATTGATGTTCGGAATTTTAATTTAACTTCCCGACAAAAGATTAAAAAAATAAATCGTTTATTTATTTTTCTATCCTTTTTATTCATGCGATAGGAGCTTTTTACTATCGTAGATGTAGATCCATTGCATTATACCTATACTGGGTAGATGTGTACGATGCGAGAGGAGCCCTAGTATGTATCTAGATAAAGAAATGCGTAATCCGTGTCGCGAGGGAATTTCTATATGGCACTATCTTTTATTTACAGTCATTGTCAGCCCGGAGGTTTTCCCGAATCGTGACTTATGAGTTATGAGTCAGGAATTCGTATGTATATTTATTATATTTATACCTAGATACGTGTAAATCCAGTTTTATGGAGAAAAAATTAAACTGTATTATGTGTATATTTATATTTTGAATATACACATCCGTTAAATTTTTTTTTTTTTTCCTTTTCTTTTCTTTGTCTATGTACGTACCTTGAAGTTTTCGACACCTTCGCCAACCTGTTCGATGTCTCCGGCGCATTCGACGCCCATTATAAAGGGTGTTTTTGGCAGGGAGTCTATCGCTCCTTGGCGTGCCATCAGATCTTGGAAATTTAATCCGCTGAAACATGGGAGAAGAAAAAAAGAATGAAATAAAATATTTTTTATTTTATTTTGTCTTGTTCTGAAACAAACTATAGTACGTACTACCTAAGAGAGGAATGAAATCTTTTACGTAACGAACATCACGTAATATGACTTTTGGTGTATAGAATTTGCAGCCGCAGCTTCCTCTCACACGAGATAAATTTAATCGTAATATTCACAACTCTGTGTATACATATAGGTATATAGAGGCGTGTGTCGTATTTTAATAAACCCATAAACTGTGAATTTACATATAAAAAATGAATAAATAAATAAAATGAATATTTTAATGCATCTACTACATTATATATACATGGGTAAATTTTTCTTTTTTTCTTTTTATTTTTCTTCTTCTTCGTCGTAATAATATGGAAAATAAAATGTAATTCAAATCTGATTCATTTGAATAATAAAAACGTGAAATACCATAATGTACTATATAGATTGACATGAAATTTCCAATTTTATCGAGGTAATTCGCGCACAGGTTTTATAGTCTCTAATACATATTTCAAACTTCCGATAGATTAATTATACAACTGAGGGTTGCGGAGATGAGGGGAAAAGCATGTCTTATCAAGAATCGGGTAGGTAGGTAGGTATTCGTTCGACGTCGCGTGAGACGCCACTCGAGTAGGGTCTGCAGGGCGTCGCGACGTCTGCACAACGTATACATAGGTATACTATATAAAGCGTCGTAGATACCTTCCCTATCTAAAGCACATCATATTATACATACATATATATATTATATATGTATACATATTTGTACAATCGCGGCAAAAAAGTATACGGGGAAAGACCTCGCAGACTGAATAGCCGTAATGTGAAAAATTCTATTTCCGGTAAATGTATAGGGTATATAAGTATTAAAAAAAAAGAAAAAAAACGCGTGATCATCCCTAACCGAGCATAGGATTCTTCTGTTATGTGATAACCACGTCTCGTATATTATAGCCTATAGGTACATAACATGTGTGAGTGTAGTTAAAAAAAGAAAAAAAGTTTTTATAGCAATTCGCGGGCAATTTCCCTATTCCCTTGTACCTATATAATTTCAAAGAGCCAGGTATAGTATTTTGAATAATACATAGATCGCGATTTTATTTTTATTCTTCTTCATTCTTCATTCTTTTATGTTAAATTATACGCCTATATTGTACGTAAGTATATACATATAGAGATACCTATACTATATATACATATAAATATACGCGTAAATGTACATGACCTGAAAAGATTACAGTCGCTTTCCGCGTTTATATATTTATTCTGAATTTGTTTGGCGAAAATCACCCGGCAACGTACCTACGCGGCCCACTTTAACCCGTATCATAAGTTGCAAATTGATATGTATGCCGTAGGTATGTATATTTATATAAGGTATATACTATATCCGCATATATGCTAAAGTAGGTAATTTATTCGTCCATGTAGTATATTCGTCATACCTATAAGGTATAGATTAAAAAACCTTGACAAAAGTAATAAAATAATTGGACCGAAAACTTTTCAACCCTTGTCTGCGTGTTTGGATAGGACTAGGATGAGAAAGACGTCTATTCCTTTTCATTGTGTGAAAGGTATAAGAATATGTATGCATATATTTTTGAAATTTTGTGTTACGACACCGCGACATATACAGGAGTTAGAGCTTGGTACTGCAGTCTGCAGGGCTAGGGTATATATAAAGTATAATTCGAACGACATGCAACCTTTTCATCGATTAGTTTGCCATGCCCCCCAGACGACGTAGCCCAGACCCAGACTGTCTGGCTGGTACTCTGCCGGCCTCCAGACTGTAAGGCGCCCCATGAGCCACGTATAGGTAAGTGTATACGTAGATAATAGATATATCTATATGTAGGTATAACTCAATTGCAATAGACGTAACTTACGATTACCTATAATATATGACGATTCTAAAATTGAAGATTTTTTCTTTTTTTTTCTTTCTTCTGTTCTTTTCGTATTCTTCTTATTTATTTGCTCCGTAAGACTTGTATATATAATATACATACATACATAGGTATATGGTATAATATATTCGTGTATATGTAATTATACGCGTGATAAGAACATAGAAGGATTATTGATATCCGAGTATAACGCGATGTGGGGATATGCCATTACGTACAGTTGCAGTTGCAGTTGCAGTTGCAGTTGCAGTTGCAGTTTGAATGATGACATTTTTTTTTCTGTCTTTTTTTTTTTTTTTTTCACCACAGATGTTAGATAAACCGCGACTTTATACCTATAAAGCAACATAACAGCTGCTAGTGTGATGCGCTTTTCTCGAAGTAAATTCCAAACTAGAATTTCTCCTTACAGCTATGCATATATGTACATATACTATATACATTATATATAGTAGGTATTATTCGTATATTATCTCTGAAGAATTTTAGAATCGTCACATTAATCATCTGGGTTCAAATTGATGCTCGCGATATAAAATTTGAAGAAGAATGATATACATATATATATAACCTGTTCTTAAATAATTTTTCAGAATATGGTATGTATACACGTGCATACGCAAATAGCGTGATATATTCGATGCTCACGTGGTGGCGATACAAAAAATATTTTTCCACCCCCACAATTTACGACTATATAGTATATAATAATGTTAAATATCTTTACAGATGTAATAAATTATTTTTTAAAACCATAGTACATACATATAGTCACTATACATTATATACCTACACCTTATTAAATCACGATTAAAATTACTTACGGTAGGTATACAAATTATAGTTCAACGACGGTATATACAGCGTGTGATTAATCACGCGTCAACATGTAGTTTTAAACAAAATCACGTACACATATAACTATATATAGTATAATGAAAATACATACGTGAACCCATATATACATATTTTATATATATATATTGTTTTTGTTCTCGGAGGGAGTGTGTAGGTGAAATGCATTTTGTACGTACGCGTCTATACTATACTATACTATACTATACTATATTCATATACGTTATGCATGTATACCTATATGTATAATATCATAGATGAGGAGTTAGTAAAGCCATGAGGTTTAAGGACGCGTGTGTGTTTAGATGAGGGGGGGGGTATGGGGGGAGTACGAGGATGGGGGGGTGGGGTGGTGATGACTGGTGAGCGTGGAAGCAGATGTCATTCTAGGGTTGACGCGCGATCGCGATCGCAGCTGGCTCCAGAGTTTAGACCGGTATACCTACATATACTAGGTATACACGCGTACATATATAGATAGACGAAAGTATATTATACTGTCTGAAAACGAAGCGCGGGCGGAAGGAAGACCTCGAGAAAGTAGTATAACGCTCGCAGGATGGATGAATTCAAGGGGCTTCTAGGTAGTATATGCAAGGGCATGAGGACGGTAAACAAACCAAACCAAAGCTAAGCTAAGCTAAGCAAAGTCAAAGTCAAAGAAGGGAAGAAAAAAAAAAAAAATTGAAAAAAAGTAGAAGAAGAAGAAGAATAAGAAAAAAATTAAGCTATTAAGCACCAAAATTGTAAACACCTTGAGAGGAAGTTTTGACGTTATTTCAAAAGAGAATTATAAACGTAGGCATATTATACCTATAATATATTATATGTTATACGAATATGTAGGACCTATACTATGACAACTATAACGCGATGGTGCAAAGCCTTTCGATATAAATAAAAAGAATATTTATTCTATGATAATAAATATAATTTATATATAATATTCCGTTTCATATATTAGTATACAATATAGAACGTATTGACGGAGTAAAATTGTGGAATGGTAATGTGTATCAGAGTACGAACGAAAGTTAGGTATATACCTAGTATATAGATATATATAGTATCGGATATTGTATAGATATATGTATACCTATACGACCGTAGATTTGTAAAAATAAATAAAATTCCGAACAGGAAGTACGATTTCTCTTTAAAATACGTTGCGTCGTGCTATACCTATGTACTATACGATGCAGTAACGTGTACCTATATAGTATACACGTAATAGTGTACGATTGCGGTGTCGAGGAAAATAATTATACCCAGCGGATCGAACGCGCGTGTCAATTGGAAGGGTGAAGGAAAAAAAAAACGCTCTATAGTACGTATACTGAGGTATACACGTAGGTGTATAAGAATGATATAATAATAAAATTAATTCTTATTAGAATAACATAAAAAAAACGAAAAAAAAAAAAATTGAAAGAGATGAAGAATGAAAGAAAAATGAATTTAAATTATTCATCATACTCGATTGAAAACAATTTTCAAATCTCGATTCGCGAGTGGACACACCCTGGCGTCGCGACGCTCACAGTGGTTCTCCGTCGATTTACACCATTGCGTAGGACGACGCACTTGGCACCAAAGTGTCTATAGGGTGACGGTATTGATCGGGGCCACACCCCATGGGCCATAGGACGCCTTACTCAACACCATAACGTACGTCGTACCTATATTGTACGCTCCCCGCTTACCAATGTTTATACATATATATAATTATTTATTTATTTATTTATTTATTTATTATATGTATCTGTGAATATAGATTGATATAGATATAACGATAAAGATAGAAGATATGAATTATATGTGATGTTCGAGCGAAAGAAGAAAATCCGAACCAATTCCACAAAACAATAAAATATATATATACATAGTATATAATATACATATTATATAGATGGATTGATAGATAGATATCACGTATATAATTTAAGGTTGATCGTAGGGCAAGCGGCGGTGACGACGAAGAGAAATCTGTCGGAAATGAATCGTGGGGATATATAATACGGCCACATATTCATATACAGATAGTTATATCGTGTGGTGAAGCAGATAGCGTCCGATGACTGGTTGAGAATGATGCATTTTATTGCGGGTGCGAGATTACCCCGCAAGGTATACATACATACATACATACATACATACATACATACATGTTCGTACGTGTTTTATTATTGTTTAAACATTTGTTGAGATAAATCACGTTTTCATATTGTTTCCGAATGTTTTTTCTTTTTCTATTTTTTATTATTTCATCTCGAACTTAATTCACGGAATAAAAAAACTGTTTTGCGGTTTAGAATTGAGAGAAAAAAAACAATTCATTTATGTAACTTACATTATACGAATGGGATATTTTTTTTCTACTGCATACATGAACTAGATAGTGAGTTACTTTTTTTTTCGCTTCTTGTTTTTTTCTTTTTCTTTTTTTTCAATCCTCTTTTTAAACACGTTACATTATTTTGATACGAGAACCGGGTGGAAGAATTTCCCAGCTAATGAAAGGCCCATTGTTTTTAGTCACGACTGATAAAGAGTTACTAATTAGCTCCTGATATCTCTTCGTAGTGAGAATATATGAATGGATGTCTTTCAGGATTGTTGTAATATGTATACAGTCTACAAGTGAGAGTTTCGAGAAACTTTCATATAATATTCGAGAAAATGAAACTGTTTTAATTAATTTTTTTTTTTTGATTACTCGAAAAACAAAAGATAAGAAAAAAGAACCGAAAAAACAACAAACGAAGGAAGACAAACTCCAAAATTGAAAAAATAATGCAAATTTATTTTCTAAGTACTGAAAAAAAATGCAGACTAACAGTTCCAAGAAATTTTCGATAAACATTCAAAATTTCATCGTCAGCTGTGTAACGCATGCAGATATCCGATTCTACGTTCCAATAATTGTTACGATACGAACAGCTGCGATGTCACACGATCTGCAGTAATGTATATTTTTTGAAAAAAAATTAAAATATTGTATGGCAAAAACTGTATTTGGCAATAAAATGATTCATTTATTCTATAAATTATAAAAATGAAGAATAAAAAATAAAAAACAAAATAATAATTTATTGATTATATTTTTTTAATTTTATCTATCTCTTCATTTCCCCTACGCATAAATGATAATACGATGCGCTTCGCGCCGCAGTAACTAATATATATATATGTATATATGTATTTCTCGATTTGACTCGTTGTGAGTCATGCGTGGAAATGCAGTCAAGTCTGGGCTTAACCGCGCTCACGTGTTTTCGACCCCTACTGCGGGTCGAGAAAATTAACAAGAAGAATCCTATACGCTATCCGTACGATTATTCTGACTATACGCATCACGATGATGATGATGAGGCGTACGTACGGAAGAACGACAATAATGAGCACATATATAACTGTACGACCAATTAATGTACACAAAGATAAGCTGGGATTGAAAATAAAATAAAATTTCATCAATATAAGTATCCCAGCTTCTATCGCAGGAACAGACGATATCAAGTATATTATGTACATGTTACACATGCATATGTACGTTTACTCATTCGGAGTAAAATATATATATGTATATATATCGACGAAAATAAATTCTATATCAATATGAAGCAGTTTGAAAATTTCAATTAGATTCAATCGAGTATAAGAGAGAAGAGAAGAAAAAAGAAAGAAAGAAAGAAAAAAAAAGACGATCGCCATTTTATTCCGCAAATAGGTACTACATCGAAACGCAATCGCTTTAATTGCCTACGTCCGTTGGGACGAAACAAAAGAGACTCTGAGACTGTGTGTGTCCTTTAGTCTGACATTGACAGTCGAACGATCGAGAAATTTCGTTCTAAGTTTTGAACTTCTTGTAATCATGAATTTAAAGATTTCGACTATATTTCTAATGCAATATTTCTAAAAGTTGATGTATTAATATCGAAATTTTAACTCACCATGCTTTGACGCGAATAAGAACCTCGCCCTCGCCAAGCGTTGGTTCCGGCTTACGAAGAACCTTGACGCTTTTCAATCCGCCAAAACCGTTGAGAACTATAGCCCGCATGTCTTTCGGTTCGGGTGACGGTTTTTCTTCACCATTTTCTTTCGGCTTTTCGCCATCCCCGTTTTCCTCGATCTTTTTATCGTCACCTTCTTCCTTCTGGCTTTCAGTTTTATCGGTTTTAGTCTCGTTCTCGTCCTTTGTCACGATTTCTTCGGCCGTTTTATCACCCTCGACGGTTGGGCTTGTTTCGTTTTTCTCTTCGGCCATTTTTCGGCGTTCACACAGCTACGGGATTCTTAGCTTTTACTCTTTTTCTCCTATTTCCTTTTTCTCTTAACTCTACTCCTCTATTCTTTACGCGTATCGTATTTGCCTGATCGCTTACTTGCTGCTTACTCTTTCTTACTTTCTTACTTTCTTACTTTCTTACTTTCTTACTTACTTTCAAATTTACGAAGAGCTAAGTCGAACTGATCAAGGACTACACTACCTTACGTCCGCACGAGACTACCTCTGACAGCGATCTGACGCGCAGCGTCGCCTAGCAACTCGCCGCCCCTGTAACAGGTGCCCAGCGACGCTCCCGCCGCACTACGCCCGCGCAAAGTAGTCCCAAGATCGTAGATGCAGGGATAAATGGAAACCGCGGAAATTACGGAAAAATAAATTACTCCGGATACGAGATCAAGTGCTATATGAATATAATAGCGAAACGAAAACTCGATTCTATTTTATTTTTCACTTATACTCATTCGTTTCCGTCTCGAAATAATTTATACCAATAAAGTTGAACACCGGTAATACATCTATCGTGATGTATGTATACTATATACATATTTGTTCTAGACTTCAGAAGGTCTGCAATGAATAGTCGATAATTTTACGAATTATATATTAAATATTTTGTTATTGAAAAAACTGCACATATCTCTGAAAACAAAAGTCTCGGTAATGATAAAACTTCGTTTGAATATTTCAGATTTTTTATTACACAATGTGCAGTTAGGGTCTAAGGTATTATTCGCTCCTGAAAAAAAATTAAAAAAGTTGAGATTGTGATTCATTATTTCTCCAAATTCGGCCGATAAAGTAGCCCTCCTTCATTATTCGCGAAGTATTTCTCGCTCGACGCGCCCTTTCGAGTGGATGATATTTTATAGTCTGATCCAACCAGTCAGCGGCACCGGCATCGGGGTGGTTCGCGATTCGTCGTTCGAAAAGTAGTCCGACAGCAGACGACGCCCGGTGTCTTTACTGTATTAATACGCCATGCGATTTTACCATTTAAGAATTAGTAATTTTTTTATTTGCGAGAATATTCTGTCTAATATGGTATGAGCTTGGTTAAAAAATGAGCAAAAAAAATATATAAACAATATAATTCATCACAGAGTCTTATTACCAATGTTTACATATCTCTTTATATATTATATACTATATTAGCTGCGTCTGAGTCGTAGTTAATTCCCAGCTCTGACAATCGCTGTTAATCAGCTGTCAGGATCAAGTCGACAATAAAGACGCGTATAGTATCCAGATTTAATTTATAATTAAATATGTATGTTATCTGGGATCGAGGGCGAGAAGGAATAAAGATGCAACTGTAACGTTTAGTTTCATGAAAAACATTTACGATGCGTATATCTTTCAATAAGTCAATTACACGAATCAGTCTTTTTTTTTTTATCGCTTGTGATAATTATTACTGGTTCTGGAAATTCGCGGGTTATGATGATATGATACTCAGATCAATAGCGGCAATTAGCCGAGTTTTGATAAACAATATTGCGAATTAATGATATGTTAGATATAAACAAATACATAAGTAAGAGTTTCGCTCTCTGGCAATATTCGAAATAATTAATAACCACGGGATATTACTCGAGAATAATTTACCGGAAAAGCCGGCCGGGTTCGCTGTGAACATAACTAACTAAGCTAACAAAGAGCTCTGTTGTATCGCGAGAGAAAGAGCTGTGGTGCTCTTCATTTGTTTGACTAAAAATTCGTAGTCCTTTAATTAACATGCTATAGAAATTTGTACCTTATACCGAACTTAGAAATGCCCGTTGTATTTCAAACAATAAAGATTATACCTTATTAATTCATATTTTCAATTGTTTATTTTATCCGCGTAATTAGAAGGAACCCTTTCTCCCCCTACTCTCTCCTCTCGTACCTATACAAATGTTTAATTAACGATCAACGAATTCGGGGATATTATTATACCCATAGTATACCCATACGAATCGCGTAGACTGATATTATACGTGTAATGTATACACGTCAAGAATACGTATATAGCAGCACAGATTAGCATTAAAGTCATTCACTCCAATCAGCACATCCTCATTGCGGACTTGCAGTTCTCATGATTCGGTCCAATTGTTTCGCGAATTTACCGTTGCAATGCAATAATTAGCAATTTCTGTTACGGTTTGGTTGACTTTGAGATAGTAAAATAATTGTACGATAAGAAAAATATATAAATAAATAATAATAAACCGTTGTTCGTTATATATATAACACATATAGAATGATGTTATGAGAATTAACAATCCGCTGCAATCTCGAAACCCCCATGAAATAATCATACCGCATAATCAGTTTTCATCATTACACCTATATCTCTAATGAGACCATGCAGTCATGAGAATAAAAATATTCGTTAATATGTAAGATTTTTCAAAGATTACGCGTCAGCAGAAATAGTAACATAGGTACAGGTATAAATTTCTGCGATATGTGATACCTTACACCTGTATGTATGTCTATATGAAATGATGAAATTTCAGTAAATTCATTTATAATCAAGGTCTGGATAAATTCAAGAGAAATAAAATGACAAAAAATAGTATGGGGTAGGGGACACCCGGGTTTGAACCGGGGACCTCTCGATCTGCAGTCGAATGCTCTACCACTGAGCTATATCCCCAAGTGTAAGATTGAAGCAGATGATGATATACAAAGCATTTGCACAATTGGTTAAAGAATAATCAGTTTTCATCGTAATAATATTTGCGTCGTAAATAGGAACAGGGGAATCGATAGCTATATGAATTCATATTATGATGATGATGACGTAGTATGTATATTGGGTTTGACAGTTGTCGCATTGTCATAATATGCGTATACATAGTATATAACTCTGTATACATAGATATTAAAAAAAAAAAAAAAAAAAAAAAAAAAAAATGATGTAATCTGAGTACTTTATTATTATTATGAAATATGTACACAGTATAATACTATATAAAGAGAGAATATTATTATATGGCCTTTGAATCCTACTCCCACTTCTGAGATTTCCTATTGTGGGGCTTAACACTTATCACCTTAAAAATAATTATCTTTAAGTACTACGTATGATGAAAATAATAATATATATAATATATAGTCGCAGGATATAGTAGGTATATAATAGACGCTCGTTTATAGAGTACGTCGTATTCATACATTGTATATCGACGTAGTTGAATAAGATATATCAAATGCGTGAGTTCTGGATCGTCGTATCGTGTATAAGTACTATACATACTACATACGGATATATTGATTAATGTAGTAAAAAGAAAATAATAAAACGGTAAAATAACAACACGCGCGGTTCAGTATAGCCTAGGTGTGCTTCCTATGTTCCAAATTGACGGTTTCATATATCCAACAAGCCACAAAACGTGTATAAATATTGCGCTAGTAATAATTCATCTCATTAAAAATTCCCCACCCTTTCGTCACGTTCTCGTTCTCTCTCTCTCTCTCTCTCTCTCTCTTTCTCCCCCATACCTTCGGATCTAGCAGACGAAATCCAGGTTTACTGAATAGAAGCCACGCGATTCGTTAGCGCATCCCATAATAACAGATACACATACATACGTACATAAATTTATAAAAAATATTAAAAAAAAAAGGTTTCAAGGATCAATAAAAATATCGTGTGAAAAATCGATCTATGGCGGGCAATGAGGTGGATCACTCGAACAGGTAATTAAAATTGACTTTGTTATATTATTTATCAATTATTCTTAAGATCTGTCAAAAACATGTGGTCTTTCTCATGACAGCTCTTCTCCTCTTCAAATCGTAACGTATGCACCTATGTATATATGTATACGCACACGTTGAAACTTATAATATCTATTTATAAATATTTCCGACTACATCATACATGATGCATGTGCTAGCGCGCGGATTTTTTGGTTACATAACCTAATAATGCGACACCTAAAAGCCTAACGTTTAAACCTTAATAAAATGGTACATTCCGACGTTGACAGTTGGATCTGGGGATGGTTCAGCTGGTCTCGATCATCAACGACAATGTTACGTGCTGTTGAGAAGAAGATCTTATCCTGTGAGTTGATATATTAATCATTGAAATACTTAGCTCGCTTCACACTATGTGACCTTGGAAGTTAAACAAGAAGTGACTTGCACATGATATTGATTACCTTAGATGATGTAATAGCTGGGCGATGAGTCAGTGGAAAGAGTAGATAAAATAATTCAAGGCTGAAAATCACCCAATTTCTTCACCTGATAAATTTCTATTTCTTAAGGTTTAAAAACTGCGTATCGCGGATGGTACGTAGACATTGGTCCGGTCGTTGGAAGCGCTGACAAAATATGGACGATATCATTGAACGAAGAATCCCCAAAAACTCCGATAGTTTTACTCCATGGATTAGGAGCTGGTGTCGCTTTGTGGTGTCTAAATCTAGACGCCTTAGCTTCACAGAGACCAGTTTACGCCATAGACGTACTCGGTGAGTGAAACAATGAGCATCAATTTCGCAAGCTTTCAGATGATCGGAAAAACCCTGCTTACATGTCCGTTCTGTTT
This sequence comes from Tenthredo livida, assembly GCA_963992785.1. Classification (NCBI taxonomy): domain Eukaryota; kingdom Metazoa; phylum Arthropoda; class Insecta; order Hymenoptera; family Tenthredinidae; genus Tenthredo; species Tenthredo livida. The sequence goes on from OZ023073.1 coordinate 13,968,729, forward strand.
CATCGTATTTACGCACACACACACATGCATATATACATATATATACACTAAAATTGATGTGCGTTGATTGAGATGATCCATTTTGATAATTAGACAGAGTTAATATTATTTCCTGTTACTCCGTTGTCTTGTAATACAATTGTGTGAGTAATACTGAACTTTGGTCATGCATATGCATAGCTATATGCTTACCGTATGAATCCTCTGTTTTATTTCAGCTTCAAATCTGTAGATATCTTCATTTCATCAGAGAGTAAATAGACCCTTATCTTTCACAGGTTTTGGCCGAAGCAGCAGGCCCGTATTTAGCAAAGATGCATTAGAGGCGGAGAATCAGTTGGTACAATCCGTCGAAGAATGGAGAAGGGAGATGCAGCTTGATCGAGTCGTTCTGCTCGGTCATTCAATGGGCGGTTTTTTGGCCGCTTCATACGCCATCAAATACCCTGAGAGAGTTAAACACCTGATCTTAGCCGACCCTTGGGGGTTTCCTGAGAAACCATCGGATCATGTGTCCAAGAGTAACATACCGTTCTGGGTCAAGGCCATAGCGTTTGTTGTACAGCCTCTAAATCCTCTTTGGGCTGTTAGAGTTGCAGGACCATTTGGTATAATATTTCTGTTCAAAATCGTTTAAGACAGACTCTAGTCGCTGGCGATTGAACTGTTTTTTAACACTCGTTGTTTATTAGGACAATGGTTGATCGAAACTACTAGGCCAGATATTGTGAAGAAGTTCACCCCAATGTTGAAGGAAGACGGAGTTATCTCGCAATACATACATCAATGCAATGCACAAACGCCTTCGTAAGTGCAGATACTGGATAGCGAATTTGAAAGAAAGTCTGTGCACGCTTTTATGATCATTTCTTTTCAAATTACAGAGGTGAGAGTGCCTTTCATGCGATGATGCATGGGTTCGGATGGGCCAAGTTTCCAATTGTTAAAAGAATGGACAAACTGAAGCCAGATATACCCATTACTTTATTGTACGGTAGTAGATCCTGGGTTGATAATACTGCAGGAGAAACTATAAAGCAGAACAGAGCCGGTTCTTACGTTAATGTACAAGTATGTGATAGATCTTGCGAATTTTAAACCGTGTTTATTTTATAATGGGAAAATTTGCGCTCTAAAGATATGACTGAGCTTGTAAGATTTGGAAATTCTTTATTATGCATCTAGTTCAACTATTTATTGATTGTTTTTTTTTTTTTTCGTTCTTTTCAGGTCATAACTGGTGCTGGTCATCATGTGTACGCGGACAAGAGCGATACGTTCAATAAACATATATGCGATGCATGCGAGCTGAGTGATTTAGATGAGATGCCAAAATCACCGTCCGGTATTCGACTGGCGATAAAAGCTGGCAGCGATAAATCCTCCGTTAAAGATCAGGACGAAACTGAAGCGGAAAGAATAGAAAACCGAAAATTGGCCAGTACTGGACCGAGGTCTAGTTGAGGATCGTAGATAAGTTATTCTTTCAATTTAACCACTGTTTATCGTGATCTTACTTCAATTATCTATCCCGGTATCGTATAGCCATAATTATCAGCTGAGAATATAATTGAGGAAGTCTCATATTCTTAAGCCCTTGACGTTAAACCGGTTGAGAGTAAAGCTATTGTAGAAAATTTGTTACTGCAGCTTTATGAGCTAATTACTTAATCCTATATTGATAACAATTTTCTTATTATATCAAAATGCGTGTTTCGAAATTGTCTTTTCATAATCGATAAACTATTTGAAGAGGTCCAATCCATTTTTTGCAAATAATATATTTTACTTATTTTATTAATAAATAATCTAAACAATGAAATTAAGAAAATATTTCTATGCATAGCTTTACACAATTAGGATTTAATGGATCGTTAATTTTGTGAAAAATTAGTTTGAATTTGAGCCTATTAGATTTTGTTATATTATAATCACCTAATTAAATAATTTTTAAGAATATTTATCATCGTTTATCAGTTATAAAAAAAAAAAAAAAAGAAAGATCACGAATTCAGAGGTAAGATTACGGGTTTTTACTATCGGTAAGAATATTATAGGAGTAGAAAAATTGTCGTGTCTAATAGAATGTTCTTTGAAATGAAGAACATTGTGTTTAAACGATTGCAAATACAGAGATATTAAAATATTAATTAAAATGTTATTTAATATAATAAATCTAAGGCCTACTAAGCCACTGAAAATTACTTATAAATAAAACTAACATTTTACCTTAAGTTAGGTATTTACAGCGAATAAAAATTGTTTAGAATTTAAAAATCAGCAAAAATTTGACCATTTTACATTTTTATTTTTATTCTTTTCTATTCTATTCTATTATTCTCGCTATATTCATGTACAGAAAAAGAAAAAATAATGTTCAAATAGATTCGAAAGGATTACTAAATACATAGTATATTTACAAAGTCGCAATACACGAACATACACACCAAAATTTAATACGTAATTAGTCAATTACATATTAGGTGTATTTATATGAAACAATAAATAAATTGTATTCTTTGTTTAATAATTGGGATATTCCCTCATAACTAAAAGACTCGAATGAGGTGTGAATCGCGTTTCAATAATTGCATTGTCATTTTTCTATCGAACAAACCAATGGAACGAATCATCTCGCTGCAATATGCATTTGAATAAACATTGAATATACATTTCCAAATGAATTTATCTTTCATAATCTTCCTTGGACTGCATATTAACGTCAAAAACCTCATCTTCCTCATCATGATCATTATTATCATGAATCTCATCATCTAAAACCTCCTGATTGAACAAATAAAGTTCATCTTCACGACCGTCATTCTTCTCCACATCATACATTCTTCTGCGTTTTTCATCCAATTGTCTTTTAGCCAGGAATTCAGAAAATGCTGCATTTTTTTGCTTGACAGTCAGATACTCGGTAACTTGGGAACTCTCTTCCTCATTGCGAGGTAAAGGGTTCGCTATATTCAAAGACCGATTATAAGTTGCGGCTCTGGATTTATCCATGGAACTTTTGACCTAGAATTAAAAATATAACAAACATCGTTATAGACACTTGAATATTTGCGAGGTTTAATTTAATCAAAACTCTCGGTTTCAACCAGTTTTTCAAATACTAAATAAGTCTGCTCCAAGAAAGTGACTGTTAAAAAGTTATTAAATGCACGAAGGAGCAGCGTGAAAAAGTTTAGAGTATCCCGCTCCCTCGGGCCGCCAGAATAGCACCAGTTTCATGAATAATTTCTGTCCAATAAACCTTGGCCATAATCCGAGTCTGGTCTAATCCCAAGACGTCGTTTCTCATCTCTGGTAAAGGTTCTTCAGCGTTTTCAAGCTCGCTTTCTTCCATATCGAGTTCTAGTTTTTGAATATCGCTCCAAACTTGAGGAGGTAGTTTGACCTTCAATACTGGACTAGTTTTTAATCTAAGGATAGGATCAGTTGGTATAAAATCTTCGCCAAAATCAGCCATCGCCAATCTTCTATCAATTTCAATGAATGTCATATACTGTTTGTCTCTGACAAATTTGATAATCGGAACGACGCCCATCACTCTAAGCTGACTGAGTTCGTGCCTCAAGGGTCCTTCCGCTCTTGTCAATGCTTCCTCAACCAGTTTATCCTTCTCCTCGGACTCTTTAGCCAGCCAGAATACATTGACTTGACGAAAATCAGGCGTCACGCTGACCCTAGATATTTCAACTCCTTTGCCAACTATACTCGGGGCTACTTCCCCCGTCGCCATTAAATCTGTTATATATTTCATGAATATCTTGTTCAGAACCGTGTTTCTTCGATTACTTTGAGGCGCGGATGGTTTTTTAGTCGCTACGCCGTTGGGCGAGACTCTTTCATTTTGCATATACCATTTTCTGTAATTTTTAAATTCTGTATCAGAACATGAGGCTCGTTGTCGTCTTAACAAATTTAGATGATTAAATCGAATTCGTATAACGAGGTTATGTCCGTTTGGTATGTGATATTTTGAATTTGAAATATCGAAAATAGTCTCACCTCTTACCAGTTTCTCCTCTCATTATTTTAGTCATAAATTTTCCCTCCCTCGATGCGTATTTATTCAGATTAATATTACAAGTTGAAATAGAGCGAGATAGGTTATACAACATTTTCATCTTTCCTAAGTCTTGCATTTTCGAAATTATGGATAATTGAGGGTTTTCGGAGTTTGGAGTGATGTATAATCACTAATCAAGTTTTATTTCGCACTCGACATTTCATAAATGCGATATAACACCGTAATGCAATATATAATGTTTATTAATTGAGGTTATGTTCGGCTATGGCCTCGAAAAATCGAGTATTGTATCACGCTGCCTGCAGGGGTGTCCAAAGCAATAAGTTAATTATTGGAAGTAGTCCCGCGAGGCGTCAATCACATTAGCTTCTGCTAGATAATTTCTTTAATCGCATATAATACGATGATATGAAAATATGAGATAGTAGGGATTTAGAAATAGGAGGAATTAAATATATAAATACGCGTGAAAAACTAGTCCGTTAAATTCTGCATCTATCAATGAATAAACGACAATAATGAAATAGCAGTACGCATTTAGATACATGTATACGTACGTGGATCTACCACAACCTAATGAATACGCGCAATAAAATAGTACCAAATAACTAATAAATCTAACCTAACACTCTCACGACTCTATGTCTTAAAATAATCAAAAATACAGTTCTGACGATGATCAGTGTAGATGATATTATTTTTAGCGGGAAAATATAACATTTTAATACGATATTATCGTTTCTATATTTCCCGCCAACTTGGCAAACATGGCGATCGTTCATCGTTTCCCGCCAAGGTGCTACGGGCTCCTCGTATGGCGCACCCCAGTTGTGCTGTTGAGGTTTTCATCCGTGATTTAAAGTGATTTTAAGTTAAATATCATCATTAAAAATGGGGCAATCGGACGACGTTGAAGATTCTACGTACAGTAGGCACCAGGATTTATGCCAAAAGTTAAATATGGATGCAACAGCAGCATCCGAAGCTTGGAAATCGTACGAGACTATACGACAGAATTATACTCTCGAGGTATTTTTCTATTCCACATACATATACTAAAACGATTATTTCACTATCGCATAAAGAAAACCTCCTCAAAACTATCAATTCCCAAATTTAACACCCACCCTTATATCCTCACACAAAATAAACCCCACAAAGGTTATTCCACGATCAGACCAAACCAACAATACAATGATTCAAAAAAATGAAATAAATTCACCACTCCAATATCGCCTTACAATAATATACAATAATAAGAATGACAATCGTGCCCGAATTTTATCGTGAATTAAATCGATCGCACACAACAACGAGCGAAATTTCATTGAAACACCAAAAATTACATCGCCGACATAACGCAGTTACAAAATTCTGCAACTCCTGCGAAAAAATATGAAACATTTTTTGAACTTTAATTTTTTGATGTACTACTTCGGTTCACAGGGAGATCAGCTGCACTGGATAGGATGCGCGTTATACGTAGCGTGTCGAAAGTCGTCGACGCCAACGGTCGGCAGAACCGGCGCTAACGTCGAGGGAAACTGCGTTTCGCTAACGCGTCTTCTACGCCTTTGCAATCTTTCTTTGATACAGTTTTTTAACAAGAGTAAAAATTGGGCGGACATGGCGAGCATGCCGCAGGATTTTAGATCTAAGATAGACAAGCTTGAGAGAAATTTCACAGTTTCAATGCTTATATTCAAAAAATATCAGCCAATATTTACGGACATATTTAAAAACCCGGCCGACGACGTCGCCAGACCTTTACGCTCGAGGAGACAGAGAGCCATGCCCTGCACCCCGTCTAGAGTATTCGAATTCTGTTGGACTCTGTTTGTATGCATTAAGGGAGCCGTTCCTGAAATTTCACACGATTTGGTCAATCTAAATCACCTACTTCTCGCTTGCTGCGATCTCATCTACAGCAACGCCCTGTTAGCCAATAGAAGAGATCTGCTTAATCCTAAATTTATCGGTGAGTTTGGAAATGGGGATAAATTATTTTATTATTATTTTCTGAGTACAGGGAGACGTGATTTTGTCATTCATATATTGATTTTATTCGTTTTATTCATACAGGACTGCCTCCCAATTACAACGATGAAAATTACTCACCGCCGGAGACTGCGAATTGTATTATTAGCCTGCTGTGCGAAACGCGGGAAGGAATTGTCGTCGAAGCTAAATACATTAAAGAATACTACTTGAATAATCATATAAATAAATTGTTTAATGAAAAAGTATTGCGAGGCGATCAATCCAACTTCTCTGGTATACTAGAGCCTCTAAATTTCGACGGCAACAGCAAGGCCGTTAACAAAGCATACGAACAGCACGTTCTTAGCGTTGGAGATTTTGACGAGAGAAAGTTTTTGGGTAAGAAACAAAACTTTTATTTTAAATTTATACAATTTTAGAATTTAAGAGAAAAAATCGTTCTTTGATCCAGAAAAAAGTGAGTAACTTTGTCAAGTTATTTATTTTTTTATTTTTGGCATGGGAAAATAGACTGAATTAATTATACCTTTCGCTATAATAATACATTGGTACGTATCGGTGACTCGATTCAGTTCGTAATTAAAAAATAATACACATATCCGCTTGCTAATCGCATGAGAAATTCAATTTTGTATATAAAAATGGAAGATTTGTAAATGTTCAGCTTGTTAGCTTGAGTTTAATTCATCAATTTCACATATGCTCCTTCATCCTTTGTATTTCTATTCACGCTTATCACAATTTTCTCACTTGCTTGTTAGATAAATTAATCAAAAAGCTGTAATTATTCTCGTATTTTTATCCTCTACTGCAACTTCCTCAGCTTTCTCATCTGAGGGTATTAAATATTTTCACTTTTTAGCAACTTTTCTATCTCATTATTGATACTGGTTTATTATTTTATCTATTTCTCATTTTTTCGTACATTTCATTACATTCATTTTCATTTCTGGCTGTTAACCGATTTGTGTCCGCTTTCTTGTGGCTATGGTTTTCAGCCGAATGGAGGCGAGTCAGACTGAACGGAATCTCCAACTTCAAAATACTCGGCGGAGATATTACTTACCGCGCTAAAATCCCTAGGCACAACACGCTCAAAGGTGGGTCAACCAGTAGCCTGACTAAAGGCGAGCAGAGAAAGAGAAAGAAAAAGAAAAAGAAAAAGAAAAAGAGAAAGAGAGAGAGAGTCCATGAATTTCTATAATCAAATCTACAATCAATCTAGATCTTCTTTCACAGCTATGATCATCAATCTTTTTAAACAATAACAATGAGCATGTTGTTAGCTCGCTCACTTATTTTATTTCACGATTGCATCCTTTGTTTTCGCAAATGTATTTACTCACTGCTTGGTAACACGTAGTGCGCATTTCATACCTTTATGATAGTCGAAGTATTTCTGTCCCCCATTTACCCAAGTTCAAACATTCTGATGACTCCAATAATACGTATGGGTCTTTGTAAGCTTTGAAGTTTTCATTCTTTTTTTTAGTCTATAATTTTCGATTCATCATCGTTTTTCAATTGCAGACATTCTCGTATTGAATATTTTCTCACAGTCTGATTTACTCCAAGAGTTTTATTTTCTTTCTGGGGTATCAATCCAGCTGCGCATCAGATTCAATAAGAAACCCACTCTTCTCACTCGTAATAAATTGAGAATTCATGGAATTGTTTTATCCATTTCCAGACGCAGATGCCAGCGACAATATTGGATCGCCAACTAAAAACGTAGGGGATCTTCACGAGCAGTTTATAAACAAGCGTGAACAATATAGCGGAGTAAGTATCGGCACTTAAATCCTCTGATTGAATTTACAGTAGATAATGTGATCTTTATTGAAGAATTCTAAAGCCTTGCATCTAACTGCTTGATAATTAACGTGCGTTTAACTTTCTCTCTTTATAAAGCAAATGCAGCATTTTGCACCACCAACTCCATTAACGGGTCGAAAATACCTTCGATCAAAAGATATTGCGAATCCCACTCCACTTTCAACTGCAACTCAGAGCGTCAGTCGTTTACAAGCACTTTTAGCTGGTCGTAAGCCGACGCCAAGCGATACTCTGAAAGAAATGTTGAACAGTTGTACGCAGGACATAAAGACGACTATCGAGGCACGAGTTAATGAAATTGGTGAACAGTTCTGCAGGAATTATACCCCAAATACAGAAGACAGCGACGTAATGAATGCTGATTTTGGTAGAAAACGACTCCAGCTGGCTCAGACTTTATTCTACAAGCTTTTGGAGACTATTTTGATTGACGAAAAACGTAAAAAACCGAACTTCGACATAACGGTAAGTAAGCTGAGTAGCTGAATCGTCTGAGGCAAAGATTCTTTGTAAATTGGCAAGTGACGATAAAAATCGTTTTTATCCCCTTTTCTTTTTCCAGTATCTACTCTCCCAAGAAATATTTCATCAGTGTTTGTTCGCCTGCTGTTTAGAGATTGTAATATATTCCTACAAGAGTCACAGATCATTCCCATGGATTTTGACCGCTTTAAATTTGGAACCATACAATTTCTACAAAGTTATTGAAATCATTGTCAGATCGGAAGACCAGTTGTCTCGCGATATAGTGAAGCACCTAAACGTGATAGAGGAAAAAGTCCTGGAAACTTTGGCCTGGAAGAGTGAAAGTCCTCTGTGGGAAGCCATCGAGAAAACTCAAGGAGGAGTTCCGAGCTACGAGGAAGTTTCTCTACCCGGTACTTTACACCTCGATATTATCGACCCTAATACTCCAGGACAGCCTGTTTTGAGGCGCATCGCACTCGACAGAGGCAATCATCACGATGTTCAGCAAAGTCCAATCTCCTCTGCGTCTGAAAGGTGAAATTAAACCTTCGAGTATTGTGGATAGAATTATGAAAAAAAAGACTTGGACGACGCCAATTTAATACTGTTTAATCTTTATGTAACAGATTTCAATCGCCAGTAGCAGCGACGGGCCATGCAAAGAAGAGATTATTCTCCGAAGGCAGACCAAGCGGTCAACAAAGCGTTCTCAGAGTGGGAACTGGGCAGAGTGTATTGCAGAGTAAAGTTTCATCGATTGAAGGTGATCCGAAGTTGATTTTAGCTCCTGGTCAAATAACTGTATTGAAAACGGTGTGTCCATTGGGTACGAATTCTCAGTTACAACAAATGTCGGTTTCAAAGGAACTTGGTAAGCCGAGGAAGACGGGTTCGACGGCTTTGTTTTTCAGAAAATTTTATCACCTGGCTTGGGTGCGGATGAACGATTTGTGTACAAAACTTGAACTGATCGATACAGATTTGAAAAAAAAGATATGGACAATATTCGAACATTCTGTTAAAGATCAGACAGAGCTTATGAAGGACAGACACTTGGATCAAATACTAATGTGCGCTGTATACGTGATCTGTAAAATTGCTAAATTAGACACAAATTCATTCACCGAGATAATGCGGTGTTACAGATTACAGCCACAAGCAGAGTCTCACATTTATAGATCTGTTCTTATCGCAAAGATTGGTCAAGGCGATACGTTGAATGAAATTGATAATTTTATTAGTAATATGGATCAAGACAACGGCACAGCACCGCCGACTCCTACTTGTATGGCTGGTACCTCGCAAAATTTTGGATCACAAATTAGAGGGGATTTAATCAAGTTTTATAACACCGTTTACGTACCGCAAGTCAAAGAATTTGCTAACAAATTCACATCCAGAGGTGGATCTATGAATTTAACGCTCAGTCCTTTACCAAAGAGTAAACCCACAGCTAAGTCGCCAGTCAGACGAGTTACAAGTAGCGTTATGACCAGAACTTTGGACCCAAAAGCTATTACTGCCTCGCCTGCCCCCCAGCTTAGCTATTGCTTTAGCCGCAGTCCTGCCAAGGTATGGTTTTTGTCGGAAATTTATAATTAGAATAGAAATTCATTTTTCGTTCATATTCGAAATGGTGAAGTTTTATTAAATTTTCTGTTTCAGGATCTGGAAGCAATCAACAGAATGATGATATCTGTCGATGCCAGAAAATCAGTTGGTAAACGTCTCTTAACAGACGATACAGACGTTGATATGATAGTAGTCGAACACTCCCCTGCAAAGAAGACAACGACTCCTTTCGTTGCTCGAAAATTGGAAAACATTATGGGAGAACGTCGTACGCAGAATCAGTAATAATCCAGTAATCAAATTTAACCTTCTGCTTATACCGATAAAGAAGATTCGTGATTTATATGAACGATTACCGTGGAATATTAGAAAATCATCTCCTTTTTTTTGTCTTTTTTTTTTATGAAGATAGGATGTATATTAGGTTTTTTTTTTAATATTTTTTTTTTTTTTTACAATCAATGGGATTAATATTGACAGTGTTGGATCATTGTGAATTTTTTTTTTTTTGTTTTTTTTTTTATACAGATTGTGCTTTGAATGAGCGAAATAAATTTCAACTTTTGAAATTTATATCAGAACTAAAGAATATAGATTTAAGTTACACGTTATTAAATGTATTTGAAACTTATATAATATGTACATTCACACAAGAGGTGGGCAGTTTATTCCATTCCTTTGAGATGTAAAACTTTATTGAAAGAAAAGAAAAGAAAAGAAAAAAGAAAAAAAAAAAAAACTTAATAATCAACGTTTAAATACGGAAATCGAAGAGCTCAATCAAAAATATACACGCAGTTAATCTAATTGTCATTTTGCAGCTATAATCTAATCAGATGTGGTATATTTTTGCACAATGTGGTATTCACACTTTTGACTTTGGGCACTTGATGTGTAAGCATTAGATTTATTCATTTCACACGTTGAGAATAAAACTGTGAAAGAAATTCTTGGGAGAATCTAGGCAATCCTGATTCAGGAATGTACCCTTGAGTTTCTTTTAGAGTTACGATAAACGTCCGAATTTATAAATCTATTGATTGTTATAGATGGAACTTAACGAATCTGTGAAACATGAATTTTTTTCTTCAAATCTTGCCCACCTCTATTCGGTCATGCCTAATAGCGATGATTAAATTTTCTCAATTATGTCTCATTAATATTGAATACGTCTGATCTGATAGACAGACAAAGACTCGTTATCATTACTTTTACTTAAATTAGACTTGAGAATCATTGAACTCTAATAATAATAATAATAATAATAATAATTATTGTATGAAATTAATCACAGATAAAAACAATATAATTATTATGATATCTTGATCAAGCGCTGTACATGATATTTAATGCGTCCGTAAATATTATTCGTTCATTTTGAAAATGGTTTGGTATTACAAATTGTATTCAATTGTAAAGCGGTCGCTGCCAGTAGATTAATATTTGTAATATTCGCCAGTAAGTCATTCTTATTCTCAACTGCAGTCACAGTTCTTGTAAATATAATACAATTTCATGACTGAAAAAAAAAAAGTAAAAAAATAATAATAATAAAAATAAAAATAAATGAAAATAAATAAATAAATAAAATAAAAATAATTTGTGATATCTGGGGGAATAAAAGAACTGTAATGAGAATCGCAGGTTTAACATACTTGACAATTATTAGTCGTTTTCATAAATCGTATTTACTTTAATGGAAAGTTTTCTTTCATGCGATATGCATACTAAGCGTGTTATGCTTGGAATGTTATCATTCTTCTTAACGCGAATGTGTATAACTAAATATTATAAGTAATGTTTTTTTTTTAATTTTTTTTTTTTTTCTACTTCTATTTTGTGTTCAATTTTACATCAATTTGAATAATGGTACAAAATGAACAGTATATATAACTATTCGATGGGTAGTTGATATATTATATTTTGTTTTTCTTTCTTTCTTAATTTATTAAAAAAAAAAAACGAAAAAAAAATAAAAATGAAAAAAAAAACAATGATGGGTTCCGCGCAATCAGTTACCCAACTTAATTGAAATATTGTAATCTATTTTTAAATAACAGAAATTCGTTTAGAAAAAAATAGAAAATAAAAAAAATCGAAAACAAAAAACGAAAACAAAACCTTGTACAAATTATAAATTAAAATACTTTTTTGACTGAATATTTTATCTCTGATTGCAAGAAACGTCTTACATTCGTGGCAGCATTGTACCAAGTATATTTTTTATTTTATTTTAATTTTTTTTTTCTGCAATTTTTCTTCATCTTGGGTACGATTCACTTTCTCACAATGTTATTCAAACATTTTGTCTATATTATATATGTTATATATATATAAAAATTAAAATTAAAATTAAAAATAAAAAAAATAGAAAGGATCTTTTTTTTTTTTCCATATAGATTTGCTAATCAAAATGATTTTTTAACGACACATTAATTGTTTCTTAGAACATTGGTAGAAAACCTTTCGGATTTTTTTTCTTTTTACCAATTTATTACTAATTAAATAAAGGTGCGATATACGAAGGGAGGGAGAAATACATACATATGTATATGGTTTTCGGGAGAGTTAACGTCGTTGCGATTCGGGTGATAATGAATGTATTAATATATATACATTCACGTATGTATAAATACTTCTTACTTTTTTTTTTTCCTTTTTTTTTTACTTAGAATAGGCTACAAGATTAATTATGTAAAATTGTTTAAATTACTTTTATCTATAAAACTGTTCAAATTTCGACATCTTACAGAAACTTGTAAAACATTTCAGTTTTCTCGGGGTACTATCTGAGAGTCCAGATTCTATCATCTTTGGGTAATTCTTCTTTTTTTTTACAGAATATTTTTAGCTCAGAATTGAAATCAGGTTGATTTCTTTATTATATATATATATATTTTTTTTTTTATATAGAGAAATTATGGACCACACTTTGTTACTGTAATACTGTATACTATGCTGAATTATTATGCCTCTCCATATAATAATATTAAACTAGATATTATATACACCAGCAAGGGATAGAAAAAAAAAAAAAAAAAAATTCATTTGCCAATTTGTAGAACTAATAGGTCTATCAAGTTTGTTTTTTTATTTATTTTTTTTTTATTGATGATATAGAAATTATCAATCCCCCTTCATATAGTAGTAGTCCTTGTGATGAATATAATAATAATATTTTCGTTATTAAATTTAATGGGAATTTATGAAATACCGATTTTTTGCAATTAAATTTAAATTTACATTAAATTGCCATTCGGTTTGAGTAATAAATTCTATATAGGCTGTAATTGTATCAAGAAAAAAAAAGAAAAGAAAAAAAAAAAATTGTATCATTTAGCATAAAATATGCGTCTAAATTATATTTTATAACAATTTGATCTCATAATAATTATTCGTAAATTTTATTACTAAAACAACTTGTGCAAAAAATAATAATAAAAAAAAAAGAAAAAAAAAATTAAAATAAATGAATAAAAATTGAAAAAAAATGAGAAAAAAAACAAGAAAAAAGAAGAAAAAAAAATATGTATACTATATATATTATAAATTAGATGCTAGTAACTAAAACATATACCTGTTGTGCTACAATTAACGTTTTTCTTCAATTCATATAATTATAGGTATACTAGATATATGTATACATAATTATATATACATAATACGAATGAGTTTTTACAAAGAATGTTTTTTTTTTTTTTTTTACTTTTTTCAAAAATCACAAAAAAAAAACAAAAAATAATGCGTTACGACTTAAGTTTGTTTCGCAGAAGCTTAGCCGATAGAATAATTACAAAAATAAATGAAAAAAAAATAAAAATAAAAATAAAATAAAATGAATAAATAATGAATGAATAATAATAATAATAATAATAATAATAATAATAATAATAATAATATTAATAAACCTGTAAAAAATTTTACCATGAGTTTAATAATTAATTAATTTGTATATAGTTCTTAAAAATAAATTAGATGAGAAGATTTACAACCAATTGCAATTAATGATAAAATATTACCTTATTTTACCCTGATAAATGATTATTATTATTATTATTATTATTATTGTAATATCTAACGAATATAGTAGTATATAAATAAATATTTGTGAAAGGTATTTTATTAATTAATCAATATAGGTAAATGAAATAAGAATAAAGTTTAAAATAGCAGCGCGTGTTAAAATTAATACGATTCAAAAAATTCCCGCGTCTCGTTCGACGTCTATATAATCGATTGTCGAAACATCGATTATCGAAACATCGATTGTATACATCGCGCGGTTTTTCCCGCGCATTTATAACAGAAAATCCAATATGGCGGCGTTCGTCTCCTAGTGCTGCATAACAATAGTGCTGAGAACAAATCTTTAATGATTATATCGTAATTTCTATCAATCTAAAGAATAATTTATCTTCAATTAATCTCAGTGAGTTTATATCGCTAACAATATGTCGAGTCCAATGAAAAGGCCTCGGACACCGTCCAGACAAGACACGGATGGTAGTTCAACGAACGGAACTCCAAGACGTCAACGAAAGACTCCGACACCGACAAGTACGCCGAATAAAAACGACACACCAAACAAACAGGGTAAATCAATATGTTTTTTCTAACATCTATCGATACACTTGTTTACAGACTTACTACATATAGGTATGAACAATACACGATTTCATAACGAAAATAACTAATTTTTTCGCTATAAGAAATTTCTGCGTCTATGTATGTAGTACGATGTACACACATACTCAAGAATGAAACATAACCTATTCGCTAACATTGGAATTAACGGCTTTTTACCACTCGCGTATTATTATTCATCGTAATATACGAGAATCGGAAAATAAAACTTAGCTAAAGTGAAGAAGTAGATTTGTTAACCTCACTTCATAGTGTCTCATCATTGAATTGAATTTTTCCTATTGAAGGTCGCACGCCGGATAAAAGCCGCAATAATCCAACGGCCGAAACTCCATTGCGATGGGGAACGCGCGGTACGCGAGACACGATCGCCCCATCTTCGGAAGGCACGTCTTCGGTACCTGCCTCGTCTCCTACCCAAGGTGTTCAAATGACGAGTCCATTAGCCGTAGGAATGAGCGAGATAGATTTATCCTCTCCGTTATATTATGGGACTCCAAGTTCCCTGGGATCGATAAGAACGCCTAGAAGCGGTGTGCGAGGAACTCCGATAAGACAAAGACCGGATATAAGAATCGACAAGCGTATGAGACAAGTCAACGTTGGCGAGCCGGTAATAATTACGTAAAAACGTTTGAGGGCGATTAATTTGCGAATTCCCTTCGGTATTGTTGAAGTATTTTCGTGTTTTATCATCTCCCTAGATTCCGGAAGAGCCAGGTTCCTCTGAAAGCGAAAACGCCGGCCCCCAGCTGGTGATTTGGGGCACAAACGTAGTCGTCAACAGATGTAAGGATCAGTTTAAGCGGTTTGTCAAACGCTTCATCGACCCTGAAGCAGAGAACGACGAATTGCCGGAGAACATGAATCTAGCGGAGCCGTTGTACCTCCAAAAGCTAGACGAAATACACACCCTAGAAGAGCCTTACTTGAATATAAACTGCGCGCATTTGGAAAGTTTTGATGAACAATTGTACAGACAGCTGATATCGTATCCTCAAGAAGTTATACCGACCTTAGACATGGCGGCTAACGAAATGTTCTTCGAAAAGTATCCCGCCGCTGTTTTAGACCACCAGATACAGGTCCGGCCTTTTAACGCGGCTAAAACTAAAAACATGCGCGGTTTAAACCCGGAGGATATAGACCAGCTCATTACCATATCTGGAATGGTAACAAGGACCTCAAATTTGATACCAGAGATGCGCGAGGCCTTCTTCAAGTGCATTGAATGCGCTTTTACAACTCTTGTAGAAATTGATAGAGGCAGGATAGCTGAACCGACTCAGTGCACTCAGTGCCAAATGAACCACTGCTTTATGCTCGTTCACAACAGGAGCCATTTTTCTGATAAACAAATGGTCAAGCTTCAGGAATCTCCTGACGATATGCCTGCCGGTCAGACACCTCACACTGTTGCTTTATTCGCTCACAACGATCTCGTCGACGCCGTTCAACCTGGCGACAGGGTCGCCGTTACTGGGATATATCGTGCTCTTCCGCTGCAAGTTAGCTTCAGACAAAGCAACGTCAGAGCTGTTTATAAGACACATATTGACGTCGTTCACTTCAGGAAGCAAGATTCTAAAAGGTTCTTACGAGTTTCATGGGACTTTAAAGATTCTCAGATTTCAATTTCGCGCTAATTCCCTATTCTAATCTTTTGGTATTGTTCGTTTCAGGCTGTATGAACAAGAGGATGGTAAAGACCACGCTTTTCCACCTGAAAGAATTGAGTTGTTGCAATTATTGTCCCAAAAAGAAGACGTCTATGATCGTCTGGCTCGTAATTTAGCGCCTAGTGTTTACGAGAACGAAGATATCAAGAAGGGAATATTACTCCAGCTTTTTGGAGGGACTAAAAAGACACACACTACATCCGGCAGGAGCCATTTTAGAGCGGAAATTAATATCTTATTATGCGGAGACCCTGGAACTAGCAAATCTCAGCTACTTCAGTATATTTACAATTTGGTACCGAGGTCGCAGTACACGAGCGGCAAAGGCACGTTACGATTTCGAATACATAACTTGTTCATTTCTGTTGGATTCGAAGGATGAAAAAAACAGAAAGACTGAACTTAACTGATTGTTTTTGCATTCTAAAGGTTCCAGTGCCGTTGGATTGACTGCCTACGTTACTAAGGACCCTGAAACACGCCAGCTCGTTTTACAAACTGGAGCATTAGTACTAGCCGATAATGGAATGTGTTGCATCGACGAATTTGACAAAATGAACGACGCTACTCGCTCCGTACTACACGAGGTCATGGAACAGCAAACCTTGAGTATTGCCAAGGCTGGAATAATCTGCCAACTTAATGCCAGAACGAGCATCTTGGCTGCTGCTAATCCCTCTGAATCCCAATGGAATAAAAATAAGACGGTAACTTATCTAACATTCAAATCGATTTCATCGGTTTAAATTTAGTCGAAAGAACTCGTCGTCTAACAAATTCATTGCATATAATATTTGTCCCAATTTTTCAGGTAGTTGAGAACGTGATGCTGCCTCATACGCTGATGTCTCGTTTCGATTTGATCTTCTTGATTCTCGATCCACAAAACGAACTATTCGACCGTCGTCTTGCTCGCCATTTAGTATCTTTGTACTACAAAGCGCAACCGGAAAATGAAGACGATTTAATAGACATGAGCATTCTTCGAGACTACATAGCTTACGCCAAAGAACATGTACATCCAGTTCTCAGCGAGGAAGCTCAGCAGAGATTAGTCCAAGCCTATGTAGACATGAGGAAAGTTGGCAGCGGTAGAGGCCAGATCAGCGCTTATCCAAGGCAGCTTGAATCGCTAATTAGATTAGCCGAGGCACATGCTAAACTACGATTCAGTAATACTGTGGTTGTGGAAGACGTCGAGGAGGCTTGGAGGTAAAATTGATTTATAATCACATCGGGATGAACGAATTTTCTTACTTTCCCAATTTAGTTGTACAAGTTTTGTTTTATCTTTCATTCATTATCGCATCGAATATTAAACCCAAACTTATTTCTGCTCCAGATTACACCGCGAGGCTTTGAAACAGTCCGCAACAGATCCGTTGAGCGGAAAAATAGACGTGGGAATACTGACTACTGGATTATCAGCGGCAGCCAGAAAGCGAAGAGTGGAATTGACCCAGGCTATACGTAGTCTGATTGAAGCAAAGGGAAAAGTACCTACTTTGAATTATCAGAAAATCTTTACGGAGTTGAAGGAGAATTCCCAAATCGTGAGTTACACCTTTAATTTATATATTTTTATAGTAATTAGTTATTCATCTGAGTTCCTGCGGTAGTAAAATCGCGGTGTATTATAATAATTATCAACACCAAACATTGAGAAAATACATTATTTTTTCCTTTTATTTTGTGAAATGATTAACTGCGTGTGCGTTTCTTTTACTTTATTCTAATTATCGCAGTTTACGAATTTTGACAATTCTAATGGAAACGAGATTAAAATAAAATTTAAACACGATATTATATTTGATTCTAAAATTAAAAAAACAATATTAAAATTGAAAATTTTGATTTAAAAATAAATTTTAATTATAAAAAGACTGGGAATTTAAAAAGGATAAAAAAAAAAAAAAACACAACAATGGATGGAAATTATTATTTCAGCTGGTAACACGTGAGATGTTTGAAGATTCGTTGAAGGAGCTACAAGACGATGGTTTTGTCATTGTTATCGGTAAAAATACCATCAGAGTCTGTTGAAAGTTTGATAATATTTCTAGCCAAATTCTCTCAGATATTTCGGATGGGAGGATACATTTGTTTTTCTTATTTTTCATTTTTCATTTTTATTAGCCATTTTACTGATGATGATAATAATAATAATAATAATAATAATAATAATAATAATAATAATAACGTTTGAGAGTCTTTTGAATCGTATATACATAATTTATAATATAATCTCGGCGATTCTAAGTAAAGATGAAAAAAAAAAGGAAAGGATTTTAGAAACGTTTTTTCATTGCCTATTTCAAAATAAAAGAAACAAAATATCCTATCCAAATAAATTTTGACCAAAAATATACATAAAAAAAAAAAAAAGAACTTAACTGAACTAAGCAATAGAACTGCAAAGTTTGTATTTCATTTAGAAAAAAATAATTTCTCTGTAACGTCGGTTTCGTAGTAAAAGCAACCCGAGATTACCGCCTAAATAAACATACATAAAATATCCTCAAGGATTTTTCGCATTTTTTTTTTTTTTTTTTTTCTTTTTTTTATTATTTTTTCTTTTCTGGAGATTTTGAGTTTTACTATCATAGTATCCTTATTTAAATTAATAATTTTCGTCATATTATATCTTGTTTAGTTCTTTTCTGAAACATTGATAATAATAATAATAATAATAATTATAATTATAATTATAATCGATAAATATATATATAAATGGAAAATTTCTTTTACTTTTTTAAAATAAAATTTCTATAATACATACACAACAAAGTTTTTAGTTCTTTATTTTTAAATCATAATACACATTATTATTATAAATTATAAACTATATAAACTACTATAGTTATTATTTATATTTCCGTCCAATATACAAGCCATTCCGCATTTCCTATTTCCGCACTCATCGTTAAATATAATATTAATTATCATTTATCACCTATTCCTATATATATTCGTAATTTTTAAATTTCTATTTCTCATCCGTAGCTAATGATCTATTGCTTTGTCATCTCGCCGCGACTGTCTTATTATTATTTACGCAAAAGTAGATTTTAATCGCGTATATCCTTCTTTTTAGCTTCAAATTTTGAAGAAAAAAAAAATCTCATTTAATCACACGTTTCGGGTCTGAACGATTTTCACCAAATTGGTCGTCGTCGTCCCCCCCCCCTGCCGCTCATTTTTTTTCTTCTTATCCCGAAATCGACTGAAGTACAGATTTAGATCCACGCTATACAAATATTATTATACGAAACAGATTTTCGAAAATTAACAAAATAGTTAGAAAATTATATCGGTTCTTATTTTTTTTTTCTTTTTTTTTTTCTTTTTTTTGTCGACGTTATTTGAACGGATTCTGCATTTTGTATGCACGTTGCCACGTCGTCAGTAAACACCTGAAAATTTCAGGTCCTATAGGACCTAGGGATGTCCCAAACTATCTATTGAAAAAAAAAAAAAAAAAATCCAGAAGGGTAATTTATTCTTCTAAGACTAACCGATGGAATTTCAAACTAGAAACTTTCAGCTTTTCTCTGATTTTCTTATTATTCCATTTTCTTTCTATAAGCAGTTTTTTGGTCTAGTTTTTACGAATGAGAGAAAACGCGTAAACGCGAACGTATAGCGATTGAATCGACGTCTTTAAAATGATAACATACATATTCGAAAATTGTTAAAAAAGAAAAAATTTAATTGTAAAAAAAAAAAAAAAAATCTAAAAACGAACGTCAATATAGTTATAATATTGGCTAGAGAAATTGGTTACGCGTTCGCTTCCAACAGCTAACAATAAACCGTATACTACGGCGTAAAGCACAGCATAGCAAAGCGAAGCGAAGCAAAGCAAAGCAAAGTAAAGTAAAGTAAAGCAAAGCAAAGTAAAGCAAAGCGAGAAAAAGGTCGGCTGCAAAGCTGTCTCTGTAGGTTTGTTCGGAAAAATTCTTTGTCAGATCCCGTGAAGAAAAGGCGAAATGGGACGGGATGGGATGGGTCATGGGATATGGGATGGGATGGGATAGGACGGGGTATGGGTCTTTCGAGGGTCTTATGAGCAGTTTAGGGCCTTCCTGGAAAAGTTCGGTTAATGCTACCAGCCTTCTGTTTCGCACGTACGAATAGCGTCGAATACCTGCAGCAGGCGCTACTGCCGCACTACTCGCGTTTTGTTTACTACCGATAGATCGTAAATCTTACATATATATATATATATATATATATATATACATAATAATATAATATTATACGTGGTATATAGTTATATTATAATAAAATCAAAGAAGATGAGAGAGAAGAAAAAAAAATGATAAAAAAAAAAAAATAGAAACATTCAACAACTTGTACAATTGAGTTAAAATTTTACGTGAGAGATTTAGAAAAAATTTATAAGTCTGACTTCACTATATAGTGACAGACGGATGATACGCGCAGGCTCAAATGCGCGTTGAATTTCTTGCCAAATCCGATAGAAATTGGTTAGACCCGTTGCGTCGTAACCTTCGCTGCACGAATGAACTTACGAACTTACGAACGAACGAACGAACAGATGAACGGAGAGATTATAGAGATGGAGAATCAGACAGACAGTAAAAGACATAGAGAATGAAGAACGGTATAGGAACGCGCGAAGCTCGAGGATAAAACGTCGAGGGTGGTGGTGTTACACTCGTATATATATACAATATACATATATGTATATATATATATATATTCATCTAGATTTTAGATATATACATACATCTATATCCATACAGGCGGCTAGATTGCCGCGTGCGTCGCGATATAGAGGAATAGAGTTTTTACTAAATTTACAAGTCATTGCCTTCGCGTATTATTATTTTTCGCTACCCACCTAAGTATGTAGTCTGAATTTGTTCATCCGAGGGAAGAGAAAAATGAAAAAAAAAAAATATAAAAATAAATAAATCAATAAACACGATGGAATAATTCCTTGTGTATATTATTATATTGCAGTAATTGGCTTGGGGGTAATAGGTTTTATTAAAACTGCAGGCTTCAATACATAGGTATATAGGCATATACCAATATACTTTATTGCCCACCTTTTAAGACCCCGTAAACCATTTCGTTTCCGAAGGATAGAAGCCTAGGTATAGATGGGAAGGTAGGTAGGTAGGCAGGTACATACATTTGAAATATGTAATTCAACATTTTCGCACCACAAGGTATTTCCCGCCATAGTGTGCATAACTGTACTTATAACAATAGTGTAATAAACACATAACAATAAATCTCAGGAATTTCTTGATAAACCTTGATAAATAATAAACCGTGAATACTATGGATGCAGGAAATGCAGTAAATCCTTCACCCAATAGTCACGGACAATTACATATTTTATAATTTCAAAAAAAAAATATATATATACTTAGGTACTTGCTACTAAAAAAAAACAAAAAAAATTCTAAAAATATTCTTGTACTCGTTTATTCTACTCGACTTCCATACTCTTAAAAGTATATACCCACGATATACATGCATAGTTTAAGACGAAGAGACGAGGGAGAGAAGGTGAGTCCGCTCGCAGGCGCCTAGGCAGGCCATGGAGCAAATACCACGACTGTGAAGACCCGAGCCTGTTGGGGTTGTAAATCACTGAGTAAGGTCTGAGTAGGCGCGGGGGATAAAGACTGTGAAAGTTTTAAGAGAGAATAGAAATATACGAGACAGAGAAGTGACCATAGGTCAATTTTTCACTTTTTCCTTTTCACGCATATTTAGTATACGTATACGTATGCACATATGCTGACTTACATATGTACAGTATATGTTTAGCGAAAAGCGCGTTGCACTCAAATTACACTTCCCGTCTGACGCTAAAGCGTATATACACGTGTATATCTATATACTTACTATTCGTATGCGCGGGAAGAGAAGCGAGACTGCATACATATATATAGACATATAGGTATGTATGTATATAGGAGTGAGAAAATTGTCTCTGCAGTAGTTACAGGGGACGATATTATCTCAGTATGTAGTAGAAGTTTATGTATATATTTAACATACCTGTAGGTATATATACCTACTACGTATAGATTACGTATCGATATATTATGAGAAGTCTTGTGCGGGAGGAAAATTTGTTTTCAAAATTTATTGGCCTTTTCTTTTTTTCAAACACACTAAACCCGTATTTTTCACGTTATACTTATCATACCTACATATAATTCAGAGACGAAAGACTAGACGACGATAAAATAAAAGAACAAAAAAAAATTCCCCAAGGAGATCGGCTTGTTATATATATATAATATATATATACTCTGACCTTAGGAGAGATAAAGATATACACACGATGAAATTACAGTAATCGCCGAATTATTATACTCGGAGTTATAGTAGCTACCTAGATTGTTATAAAATCTCGTCTAATTTTTCGACTTCAAATAAATTAGCCGATTTGCGTGATATGGACGAGTTTCTTACTTAACGTAATAAAAAAATTTTAAAAAAACTCAATTTGTTTTCCATTTCTTATGGATAATAAACCAACAGCGAATACTGTAGTCTTCTTTTTCCGTGCATAACTACCTACCTACCTACCTACTGCAGTAGGTATACAAGCAAAACCTTATGGTTTGTATCTTATCGCGTTACTACTCGACGACCGCGACCAGGCTCCTACTTAACAAAGGGCTTAGTATTCTCATTGGCATCTTTGCAGCCGTCACCTGCGCGGATTTTGTACATGAAGGAGTGTATATAGTATGTATACATAGTTATATCTATATACATTATATTATATACATACATACACATGGTGCTTCACCTGTGTTTCTATAGACCTAACAATGACGATGCAGTGTCTGGTATTACTGCTGCTGCTGCTGCTGCTGCAGGTATATAGCGAGTCACTTAAAGCTTAAAGCCTTAAGCCTAAGCTATACACAGTATAAGGTATAGGCCATGGTTCTCGGTTTACGCTTTCATTATAACACCGCGGCTATACCCCGAAGAGAATTTTCGGTTACTAAAATCAGAATACATTTTACCGTCTAGTATTATATGCGAATTGTGGGTAAACCATCACCCGCACCTTGCCTTATGCCTATACCTACCTATAATATACCTGGTATAAAAATTTGCTGAACAACTCGATTATACCTACTTTGCGCTTGGAAATTTTCGCGCATGTTTCTATACGCCTTCAATTTTTTTTAGATTTAATACAGATTTTGAATGGTTAATTTTTTCTAATTTTTCGCAAATTTTTTTCATTCGGATTTTCTCGATTGATGAATACAAAATTATTCATACGCGCATATCCATACATTTGTTAAATCCGATAGATTAGCTCAATAAATCTTGGGGAAAAAATTCGTTCGTTTAGTGTACAGATCTTGTTTCGGGTTTGAAAAAAAAAACAAGAAAAGAAAAAAAGAAAAAAAATCGAATACTGGATCGTCGATGCAGGTTATACCAAGTTGGGTATACGCGTATACCATACACTCATATCGTATACTATATAGGGGCAAAAATTCCGGATGTAGCAGGTTATAGAATGTAGAACTTATAATAGGTATATGTATAGCGCGTTAAGGTTCGTGCGAGTCCTTTGAATGCACATCTTTACCGCGTTGAATAGAATCAATGCGGGATATCGATTTTATGGGCAGATGCGTCCTAGTTCTCAAAATTCGAACGATTCTATTATATATAATATATAAACGGTTCCGAAAAATTAGAGACCCTTATTCAACGGCAGTACCTTATACTTTACCTTCTACCCAGCATACGTTCCTAAGCTACCTACGCGCGTCCCACGCTGTACCAAACTTTCGGTTTTTTTTTTTCTTTCCTTTTCGTTCTTTTTTTTTACCAAATACATATTTTCGAAAGAGATGAATACTACGAAGTAGGTATACATATGTATTAGGTATGAAAGAAATTGAAAAATTTCAAAAATTTTGATTTTTTTTTATGTCACACTATACAATCCATGAATTATTTTTTATTTATATAGATACACGATATAGGGGTACATATATTTTTTCATTGATTCCGATACACTTGACCTTAGAATTGTATATAACGGTATTAGCGACCCCTAGATGTTCAAGTCCTAAGCCAGACTCGGGGACCGGGGTCCTCCTCGGTTTTATGTATTTTGACTTTGAACTCTTGGAGGACGTGAGACAATCACCTCATATAGCACCCAGCCAGAAGGTATATAGGTACTACTCCTATATATCTATACCTATACCTGAATAATTCTATTTACTTTCTTTTTACACCACCTCCACCACCACCACCATCGTCTGTCGTAATTTTTTTTTTCATTTTTTTTTCATTCGTTAAAGATAGGCGGTACAAGTTAATAAGAAGAATTATCCAGCTTTATACGCGAAGAGGATAAAAAGGAGGAGGTAGATATAACCGTTTTTGGTCTATATAGGTTGAACTCTGCAGGTTGCGCGTAACGCCGCTGGGTTGTTGAAACCTTAAGGTCACCTCTGCGTCGTTTGCTATATAGACACCCCCTCCAGCCCCCAGCCCCCGCCCCCGGTTTATCCCTTTATACACACACACACATACATTTATACACATATACATCGATAGATATACCTATATACGGGGGCGTCGCGACGGAGGCGTCGTACTACGTTGTTCGAGCTCTGGGGGTGACCTTGAACGTCGCCCACGCGACGGTACAGAGCTTCGTTCATCGACGTCTGGCGGCCTCCTACCACCTCCTCTCACCCCCGTTATATTCCCCCCTATATCTCCCCACCCCAAACCCGCGACGCGCACGATCGTTAAAGCGTCACGACGCCCCCGCGTCCGCGACTTGCTCACTCTCGCGCGGCAGGCGTCCATTCATAAGCTTTACACTCTAGCTAATTTTCATTGCTGTATATGCTCCAGCTACATGCATGCATATGTGGGTGTAATGCAATTTCAGATATTATTTAGATTATTGATACATGGGTATATGTTCATCGGTATGTGGCACATAGGGAAATGATATTGAAGCTTCGAGTTGCGCTCTGTACATATGTATATAGATATATTGTTTTTATTAACTCGACTGCAGCATACGAGGCGAGTGATATTGATATGAATCAGGATAATCGATGTCTGAGAAAATGTATAATATGTTTTTATTATTAACTATAGTTAATACATGGGTTTGTTTATACACATGATTTCAATTTTCAATCGTTATAATGTATTCGCGAGGGTTGAAAAAGAGATCAGTCGAGAAACTGGTATTGATCGTATAGATATCAACTGTGTGACGATGCGCGGCTGCGAACAGTGACTAATAAATAGTACCTATCCTGTGTTTCGGATTCGGACTCCCCGCCGATGCGGATTAAGGCGTCACGCAGACTCTTATTTCTTTAGAATTTAACAGATATGAAGATTTATTTCGCGATGGTATAGCTTCTGCAGCAGCTGCAGTCTCTCCACGAGACACGACGAACGATATTGAAATTCGATTGATCGTATATATTAAAATAATGATCTATATCAATATTTATAAAAATTAAAAAATATATCATATAGCTGTATAGTAAAGAAAAAATAGTGAAAATTCTCTCTGTGTATATTTGATATATTTTTTTTCTCCTTTCGCGTGTAAACGGAAATTCTCTTGAAACTGCAGCACTCCCGCTATACTCAAGTGCAGTTTGAAAGACGCATTAACTGGGTCATTATCACCGGAGAGGGTATAGTCGGTAGAAAAAATTCGAATGGTGATATCAGTGCAGCGTTTTAGATCGAATTTAAGATCCTTGTACTCGTTGGAGAGGGGAAAGAATTCTATTTGAGTATTTTACAGACGCCATGTTTTGTCCATTCTTACTATACATTATACCTACATATATCTGCGGAGATAAGAGCGCCGGTTGTTATCCTACCTACATGCAATTTTTTATTATTTTTTTCTATTGTTAGGGAATATTTTTCTAATTAATATTAGAAGTATAACAATATCTATACATGATATACTCATTATAGATTTAATAATTTAAACATAGCGATATAACAATCGATGTCGAAAAAATAAAAATAATAACTGATATTAGTAATGATATAGAAATAATATCCAATACATAGATGTGATCGGATTAAATCGTAAAATTCTGCAATAAAAAAGAGAAAAATTAGTTATGATTGAAAAAAGAGAAATAGTTGATTCCCTACGCTCGTACAAGTAAAAAAAAAAAGATAAATATAAATTTCTGATGAACTTAACGAACAACAAACTGCATCATAATATATACGCGCGCGTATACATATTGTCAGCAAGAGTTTTCATTTGGAACAAACATGGTGTCGCGGTCGATAAGCTCGCGCTCTCACGTAACCCCGTCCCTTTCTCCCACCTCTACACCCTCGTAATTCAACGACGTTCTCGAACTGGATATATAGGCACGTATATATACGTTGACGAGCGCGTCCCATTCATGGTTTCCGCGCGCAGGCGCCTTGCGTAACCGCATAGCGCACTTTCGTTGCGCGGGGCGGCAGAGAGGAACATGAAGGGGCCAGGAGGGGGTGGCAGCGTCGGGCGCCGCAGCATCCCTTTCGTGTTTACGTTTTCTAGCGTCTCGTCTCCCCCCTCTTTACCTCCCTATTCCACGCCGTTACCTCTCTCTTTCTGTCTCTCTCTCTCTCTCTCGCTTGTATAGCGCTCGCGTGACGCCTCTCTCAATCAAATAATCCATACAGTAGGCTCGGGAGCCAACCACCACCACCACCACTGTGTTATCCACCCTCTCTCCACCTACGCGTTTACCCTCGCCACCTTCAAATATTCCGATGACCGGCCGCCGCGCCGCTACCACCACCCCCGATGAGATTGTACAATGTATATACCTATACACATCTGTCTGTGCACAGCGCAATACGTGCAGTGTATATTTATTATTTACTAACCTCCCCCATGTATTGGTATATATATGTATATGTACATATGTATGTATATATGTATGTCTTATGATTATCTAGCGGTCGGATCGCTTTTCTGTGTAGAAAAAGAACCACCTATGCGTATATCTATATGCAGTAATCAGTTAATCACCACGGCAGAGTTTCAGGTATAGAAATTCTTTTCTTCCCTGATCTCGTTTTCCTTTTTCTTTTTCGTTTTTTTTTTTTTTTTTTTTTCTTCGTTTGGTTCTTCATTTTTGTTTGCCTCGAGCGGCAGGTAAAGGCGGGGTTTATACTTTAGGTATTATATTATTATATGTAGTTTTCTGCATCTAGTATAAGATATCGAGTGTGCACTTTCGATTTCGCTTCGTATGTATGTATGCCATATATATACTATATACGAACGGAGAGCAGATAACTTCTTTCATTCATTTAGTATCAACGAATTTATTCTGGTTTCAATTCATTGTTATAGTTATATGTAGTCATAATATTCTGATAGGCTGATGTATTCATATATGTAGGTTTACGCGATGTGTGTATGTAGTTTCTTATTCTTTTCTTATGGTTCGTTTAATTTCATCAATGACGCCTACATAGGAAGAGGCAAACGTCCGGATGTTTATCGTTCTTTTCAATTATTCGAGCAGAGCTTGTTTGACAGATTTATATCTACGCTTATATTAGCGTATACATACATATTGTGATGAATACACAAACCCAATGTAAGTATAACATAATCACACATGCAGTCTCGTATCCATTGTCTGTTGCGACAGTGTTGTACCTACTACTTGCGTATATCATATCTAGAAATACTTTTCATCATGATCTTTAAATAGAATGTTTTTTTTTAAATTCAGTCTGCATAGTGCCTTCGGTATATAAGTATCATATGCCGTGTATACGATAAATTTAAAGGCAAATTCATCGATTTAGTTCATACAAGACGCATGAATAAAATGCATATCGATTAAACGAGAATTTTCGCACTTCTTATACACATCTCTCGATACTCAGTCTCTCTCTCGACCTCACCCTCCTGCCAAAACTGACCTGCGTCAATTTTCCCTATTTCTACACCCACCTCCCTCTATGTTCTATCGCTACTACTGACGGATTATATACCCCTCGAGCGCAGGGCTAGAAACGCGTAGCTGCAGATACCACCACCACCACCACCACCACCACTACCATCACCACAGACTCCTTTAAACCCCACGTCATGGATACGTGCAGCCAGCCTCTGAACAGGGTTCAGTTCAAGGGGTGGGTGGACCCGTAGGCCGTAGGCCGTAGGGACAAACGATGTCGGCGTGCCCACGCCACGCCGCGTAAAAGGCGAAATCTACGCAGTGCATGTTTCTCGGGGTAGTAAAAGGGCGTGGTGGTGGGGGGTTAAGGCCAACGGGGTGCGGAGAGTAGGGAACTTGCCAGGAGAAACTATATAGGGTGGGTGACTGCGAGTGGGGCTTTTTCTAAGGGCCGTAGGGGCATGGGGCACGGGGCAGCGCGGGGGGAGGGGGTTGAGTGACTCAGAGTGGGAGGCTGGGTGCGTCAAGTAGCGCGACTCAGCTTCAGTACGGACGAAACATTCGTCGGGCAGTGTTCTGACTGTAGAGATCGTGGCGATAAATTTACCGAGAGTACCATACGTATACATATTATACGACCCTACTACTATACTTACTACAGAAGAGTTTATCTTTAAACTCTTAAGAAACAAACGAGAAAAATAAAATAAAAAAACAAAAAAGTTTAAATCGAAATATATATATATATATATATATATACATATATTCAGAAGATTAAATGAATACAAAATAATATTTAACAGTACGTAAGATTTTGTTGTTTCTTTTTCTTCTTTTTATCTAAAAACTTAATATTTATGAATGTGTTTTAAGTAACAGGTTTTTGAAATATTTAAAATAAACTTAACGAATTGATTAAAAAAAAACGAAAAAAAAGAAAAAAAAAAGTTATACGTACATAACAAATTATTTTAGACGTAATACTATAATATATATATATATTAGAGTTCGGTTTTAATATAGTACTCGCTTATACTGTTGCGCTGATGTTGAATGGTAGTAAACACCTCACACGCCGGGTACCTCTATACGCGCAAATCTAATAGTTTCTTCGAAAGTTAATTAATCTCGTCAAAAGTGATTCTTGTTCTTAATATTTTATCCCCCCTTTACGTTTTTTAACATCATTTCATGTTGTGAAAGAGGGATTCATTTCCTTCATTTCTTCTTTCCTGTGATAAGTGAGAATATTTTTCAAGTTCAAAGGCTGCTACTGTCAATCTATACAACTACCAACAACTACTATTACTATTATTATTATTACTACCAGCGCTACTGCACTACTACTACTACAAGTCTGAGTTGGACTGTTATGAAAACACGATTCTGTAAGTATATAAATAAGATGATATTTTTATTTAGTTTTTACCTTTAAGTTTAATTTCAATTTTAATTTTCATCAAATCGTTTTCATTTTAGCTTCTTCATTTTCTTATCTTTTTTCTTTGTTAATAACAATACTGTACTTTTTCATGTTATTATTATTGTTATCGTAATAATTATATCGAAGGAAATGCAACAAGCTATACTTACCTACCTACTCGAGTATTATTCGGAACTTTAAAACTCTTAGTTTATTTACGATTTTTAACAACTTTTACTTATTCCGCGATATGATGCTTATCTATTTTCCTATTCTCTCTTCTTCTATACCTATATGCATGAGTTGAAGGAATATACGCAGGAATACTTTTGTACTCACACACATCTTCGTACGGTATGTGTATTATGCATAAACATTTATTATTGGCACGTTCTGTAATTGTTTTTCACCGTCGACAAATACAGTATGTATTTAATTAAATAAACGCGCGATTATTAATAATAATACTATAACGAAGCGGGAAACGTGACAATCTTACAATAATCGGCTAATTGAATTGAATTGTTTGGATAATGAACAAGTATCGATGATAGCTGCTACTACGACGTATTAGATATTATATTATTCAATAATCGAAAATGATGTTTTCTTGTATAGTAAAAAAGTTTGTCAAATATCACAATACCTACCTACCCCGTAAAATTTCGCCGACTTAGTATGGGGATCGGGGATGTATAGAGAGAAAAAGAAATCGTGGTATACATATTTCATTTTCTATACGTATCCTAGTGTAAGTTTATTACATAGTTTTATAAATTCCGAAAATATTTATAAACTAAGAAACTTTTGCAACTTTATCTAGTATACTATAGGTATATGCAGAAGATATATAGTAGGTACAGGATATATACATATGGAATGGATTTATGTATAACTGTACGATGTATACTGTATAGTTATATAGTTTAACTATTTGTCAATTCTAAGTATATCTTAAGTTGTTGAGAATTGAAAAGAAAATTCGACGCGTTCTAGACACAAAACACCTAAAAATAATCCCGTACCGTACCCCACCGCATCCAAATTCTCCCTCCCCGTCCCCTCCCCCACCAATTTTCTCACTCTCTCTCTTTCTCTCTTTCTATCTATCTCCTCTCTCTCTCTCTCTCTCTCTCTACTCCCAGCATCCCCGTGCGCAGAACGTGCGTCCTGCGTATAGCTCTGTTTTGTTATGACGTCGATATACACGACCTGCCCTACGCATAAAGTGCGTATAGACACATACGTCGGTGATGATGTTACATACACACACACACATGAAATATATATGAATACAAGAATGAGATTTCTAGATTCTTGTTTCGAGAAGTATGTGTGAAACTACTAAATGTACTCATTATACGAAACTTCACGTAACTTTTTTTCCAATCAACTGCTAAAATAGATATTAATTGATATCGAAATCAATCTTATATACAGATCGAATTCATTTGACTTAAATTTAGATACATTTTTTTTTTTCCCGGCCTTTATAACAGGCGTCTATATGGGATATGAAATTTGAAACCGAACGGCTATACTATACCCCTGAATCTCTACAACCCTCAATTATCGTTTATATGCCCAAATCACAATGATAAAAACTCCTATAATGTTATATGAAGAGTATAATTTGAGGGGCATTTTAATCACACCTTTTATTTAGCTGTATACTATGTATTTCGCTCGGTTTAGTATACCGGCTTAATAAAAGCGTCAATCACACTAACATATTGTACACACATACGTATACTCGTAATCATATTGTCGATATGTTACTCGACGATGAGACGGATATATATATATTCATATATACATACATACATGCGTAAAGAAAATGAAATTATATGAAATATGGAAAATATTTACTATTCTCTGATATTCTGTATATGCTATATACCAACGCAGTGCATGTATGTATTTAAGTTTGTTTGATCAAGCCTAACGTTTCTCCGTTAATTCTAGATAGCGCGTACATGCGTTATCGTAAAATTACGTTACCCATCCATTATATCTTGTTCAAGAATTCACCACGATAGCTCTACCATATATATTACGTTTATAATACACATATATAGTCACGCGGTATTTCGTATGTACCTAAATATACGTAAATAATTTATTATCGCAAAAATTCTCTCTGGATATTTTTTTGCTAATGTATACTAGATAATGATGAATTTGCGAATTTCAAATCACTATAAGTATATGAACTAGGTACACTCCACATACATACATACATACATATATATACATAGAATAATGCGTGAATCGACTAGCTATCGATTGCTTTGGTTTCGGAAATTTGGGGGCGTCCCCTCTTATTTTCATCTCCCCTTGCAGGTCGTCTTTTTCCCTCCAGCATACGAAGCTCGCGGGACGTACAGCTCAGGGTGAATTGTATTTCTGTTACAAAAATAACTAATGCTTTTCTATACATTATATAGTATATAGTAGTATACTACGCCGCTCCGTGGGTACACAGCTATATATATATATACTGACATGAGTCTACTCAAAAATATCTATAATATATAAGTATCAAGTATATTATAGATATTTGGAAATTTAATTCATGGTACGAAATCGAGATGTATGTACTATAATATGCGTTCAAATAAGAAGATGGAAAAAACATGTAGTATATGTCTGTACGCTTAATCTCCTTTTTCTTAGTCTCAAAAGTACAGTCAATATTGAAAATATATACACGATCTATAAAGATATAATATAATGGTTTTATATTAACGTAAAATTCTTCTTTTCCTATTCAAATGATAATAATTCTTGTCTGTACACACACATATATATATACACGAAACTTGGCACAACTTTAAAATTGTTGAGGTATGTATATATATATTGTATATGTACGTATAAATTTACGAACTAGTAGGTAGTTGTTTCGAATGACTGTACGAAAAACGAAAATGGAAAAAAAAAAATATATATATATATATGTAGTATATGTAGCCTTATGTATATAGCTATAGTGTGCGGTGATTGATGCATCTCTTTGCCAGAGACCCAATCCTCAAACCCGACCTGGGATACCGAGAGGCAAAGCCGAAAGGACCGTAAGGTTCGTAGTAAGTAAGGAAGGCCCAAGGACCGTAAGGCCCGCAAATACGGGTGGCCTTTAGGTGGCCTTTAGGCTCGTTCTAGGAAACGCGGTCCTCTCATCGTCAGTTAAGCTCTCTCTTTCTCTCTCTTTTTCTCCTATACCCGGCTCTTCTTTTCTATTTTTCTTCCTCTTTCTATTTCCATTTCTCTCCCTCTCTCGCTCTCTCTCTCTATTTTCTAGGCAACAACTGTACCGCGGTGAATATCTGTCCAACAAATGTTCTCGAAACGTACTATGTACGATGCATTCCGGAAAACCAGATTTCAGACTGGGCGCCTAAGCCTCTGTCCTTTACGCACACACTTACCTACTTCAACCTCAATTATATCATAAATTTTCTGCTAAATGATATTCTATCGTTCGTTTTTTTTTTTTTTTTAATTTTTTTTTATAATTTATTATAAGAGGATTGAATATAGATAACAATTAAACCATATCTCTTCTGTTCTATAATACGATCATTGATCTCTCCCTCCGCATAATGATCGCAGATACTATTTATCTCGATCTTATTCGAATTGATGATAATATATGAATTAAAAATTAGAAACGTCTCATTGTTAGAAACGTGCTTATCGATTTATACAATATTCCTGCTTCATAAACCGTTTGGGACCCTTCAACGCCCGGGCCCGGGCCTCGGGTCCCAAGACCGAGAGGAACCTCCTAGTCCCAATTGTTTTCTTAGCCCTGTAACTTGTCACGAACCTACGATCCCGCCGAGCCCCGATCCCATACGAGATTTGAAAACAGGGTGAACGAGTTTTCCGTACCGGGACCGACCGGAATTTCTAATTTCATCTCGCATTAATTTACATTCGAAATTATACCCGTTAACATTTTTTGTATAAAGCTTAAAACCGTAACTATTATATAGATTTAAAAATAGAACAACAAATTATGTACCGAGAGTTTCACCGAAAACTCTCGGTATACATAAATCATTATTATTTATTTTTAAAGAAATTTTCTAAATTTATTTTTCAGATTTATTCTGGAGTTGAGGTGGCCGCCAATAAGTTCTTAGAACAGGACTTGGAGTATGATGTCCTGTCTAAGCAACCCTAGTCCCCCAGGAACATTTTCTTCTGGGAGCAGTACTCATTCTCATCGCAGATCTCCGCTAGATTTAGAATCATCCAGCGTGGATTCCCTGATAAGTTCGTTGCTCCAAGCAGTGACCGGCGAGCCGTGCGGTAACTGCGAAGAGCATTCTTCGTCAAGAAATGGAACACAGGCTGTAGCTAGATGCCAAGATTGCGGGGAGCCTCTTTGCGAGGCTTGCGTTACCGCTCATCGCAGGGTAAGAGATGTTATTCAAATACATCATTCCCATTCCTCAAGGACAAAACTCATCTTCTGATCTAACTGATTGTTTATTCATTTGTCCAATAGGTTCGTCTCACAAGAGATCACAGAATCGAACGATACGTTGGAAGCGATACACCGAGCCCACCCTCAGCTCCTCCTTCCTGCTCACCTCCGGTATCCACTTCGCTTTATTGCGAAATGCACCGCGAGGCTCAGAGATACTATTGCGAAACTTGCGGGATTCCTGCATGCGGGGAATGCGGAGTCAGGGATCACAGGGGACATGGTTTAGTCTATTTGTTGGAGGCTGTAGAAGGAGCCGGCATTATGGCCACTCAAGTCTTGGGCGAAGCTAGAATTGGGATTGCTGCTATTAGAGAGGACTTGGACGCAGTGCAGGTGATCATGAATTGCAGAAAAAGTTCGATCTTCTGGAAGGAAGAGTCCATCTGATTTCTGGGATTAACTAAATCCTGAATGTTTGTCTTTTACAGATCGCTGCCGAAGGTGTTGAGCAGAAAGCGCGCCAAGCAGCATGCGAGGTGCGGACAGCCGTTCGCAGACTAGCCTTAGCGCTGGAGGAACGAGAGAGAGAGCTACTCGCCAGAGTTGAGAGAGCAAGGCTTATGAAAGGAGCCGCACTACAGGCCAGAGCAGATTCCTTGAGAGCGGCGCTGACCAGACTATCAAGAACTGTTGAGAGACTCAGCGAAGCTATGGACACCAGCTCAATTAATAATCCGGTCGAACTTCTACGTATCAAAGAAAGAGCTGCGATAGAGGCTAGTTCCTATGTTTTATTGGAGATTTAGACCTTGATAAGTTATAAGTGAAAACTAGGAGCAAAAGAATCAACTTCTTGTATGAAACTCATAAAAATTACTGATAAGTGTAAATTTCTAACTCGTTTATTCCCCCATTTAGGTGGTTCACATTCGTCAAGCTCAGAACGCTCTTCCGCCAAGAGAAGAAGACTGGATATCGTTTACTGGTCCTGATATAACGGTACTGCACGCTATCGCTTCCATGGGTTCAGTCGTCGTGATAAATCCGGGTCCGATAGGAGATCGACGCGCCGTTAGAGGCCGTATGACCCTGGAAGAAAGTCTGATGGCTGCTAACGGTGTTCCGCTTAATTTTCTGCCGAGTACCATACCTCGTGGAAGACCCGTGCTAGGTAATCCATTTCCCATATCCGTAAAGGCAAACCATGCTTTCAACCCCATAGTATTTAAGCCCATTTCTGTTTGGGGTTCGGAAGGGGATAACGAAGGTGAACTCTGCAGACCTTGGGGGGTTTGTTGCGACCGAGAGGGTCACGTTATCATTGCCGATAGGTCAAACAATCGTATACAAATGTTTAGACAAGATGGTACTTTTGTTAGAAAATTTGGTACCCAGGGGTCTGGTCCAGGACAATTTGATAGACCGGCTGGTGTGACGATTGACACACGAGGTCATATCGTTGTTGCGGATAAAGATAATCATAGAATTCAGACGTTCACTATGGAAGGTGTATACCTGCACAGTTTTGGCGAAAAGGGTAGCAAGAGCGGGCAGTTTAATTATCCCTGGGACGTTGCTGTTAATTCAGACGGACAAATAGCCGTTTCAGACACGAGGAATCATCGCGTTCAATTGTTTACCAGCGAAGGTATATTTCTGAGAAAATATGGATTCGAAGGGTGCGCTGGACTCTGGAAACACTTTGACTCTCCAAGAGGAGTTTCATTTAGTCCTGAGGGCTGCGTTGTCGTTACTGACTTCAATAATCACAGACTAGTCGTGATTGAGCCGGATTTTATAAACGCTAGATTTTTAGGCAGCGAGGGAACCGGGTTGAAACAATTTTTGAGACCGCAGGGTGTCGCCATTGATGACGAGGGGCATATCATTGTTGCTGACTCAAGAAATCATAGAATACAGGTATTCGAACCATCAGGAGATTTATTGTGGAAAATAGGAACCCCTGGTAAATCACCTGGCGAATTAGACAGACCATCGGGCGTCGCTGTATCTCCAGATGGTAGAATAATCATAGTAGATTTTGGCAACAATAGAATTCAGGTGTTTTAAGTTTAGAGATTTAAAAGAAGAAGAAATATGTATATGCCGTTTCACATTAGCCACACTAACTTGAAATCTCGTAATTCTAAATTCTAAAGTTGAATAGTTGAAAAAGTATATGAAGTCCGAAGTTTAGGTCATATATATTTAAACATATAGTTTACAAGGGGTATGTAGTGGTGTATATTTATTAGATTTTTCTCAACTTAAACCAAGTTTTTGTTAATATAAGACATATTCTTTTTTTTATGTCGCAATTTAAATATTTGATTTGAAAATTAGTATTTAAAACAAAGTTATAGTAATTTTAAAGCTCTGACGATGGAAGATTTGTTTAAATAATCGAATGAATATGTAATACAATTACATTATCCTTGTTATGTTAATTTAAAACAGTATTTATGAAACTTGGCACAATTTATACTATATCTCGAATATGTAATGATAGGCTTTATTGTTACTACGTATCCCTTATACCTATAATTGACCAGAGAAAAGAAAAGAAAAGAAGAAGAAAAAAAGATAAAAAGTACTCAAGATCTAAGGAGTAAATAAGATGGAAGA
This sequence comes from Tenthredo livida, assembly GCA_963992785.1. NCBI lineage: Eukaryota > Metazoa > Arthropoda > Insecta > Hymenoptera > Tenthredinidae > Tenthredo > Tenthredo livida. The sequence goes on from OZ023073.1 coordinate 14,005,417, forward strand.
AATTAGACCGCATCTACCTCAATATAAAGAAATTAACACTTAATTAAAATGCAGTCGATTGATTTTTTCAAAGTTTTATATCTGCCTCATGATAATTTCCATTTAAATCTATATCGCTGACGATGATGATGAATAATTAATAATGAATAATGAATAATGAATAATGTCTTATTTTCCAAAAATATAGAATTAGTAAGCTACTTAGTAATAATACTAATAATATTAATATTAATAATACTAATAATAAATAAGGTAATTAATATCTTAGAATTTAACAAAGTTACGCAGTCAGTTGAATGACAAAAAAAAAAAATTAAAAATAAATAATAACAATAATAATAATTGACTTAAAATGATAAGTGTGCTAGTATTGCACACGTGCAAAACTGTTTTGTCCAAAATAATTTTAAACATTAGCGCGTGTTACGTCTTAAGAATGCAAAACTAAAATCAAATAATCTATCCAAAGTTAGCGAGAATGCTTAAAAGTAAAAGGTGTATGTTTAATAAATGTGATTATGTTTAAATTTAAAAGAAAAAAACATAAAAATATTATATTTAAGTGGGGCATAGGCTGACACTAAAGTCCATGTATGCGCCTGAAATGCGTTTGACGCAGAGTTTATTTTTTCTTCTTCTTGGCGCTGCGATTTATAGTAGTAGTATACATCGAGGATACATTTCCGATATTATGATTGTTACTGCACTTTGCAATTTTCTATACTTGCAATTTTATTTGTATTTGTATTTTTATTTTATTTTTTTTTTCAATAATAATAATGATTAGTCGGCTTATGGCAGTAATATATTACTGTCACAGAAAATTAGGCCTTACAAGTGAGAAATGGTACGTAATGGTATAATTAGAAATTAAACCAAATGTTGATCGAGGCATAAACCTTATTTATTTATCTAATATTATTAACTTCAAACCTTCTTCTTTATTACTTTATCTATATACTACTATGCCGAACGTACCTGTTAATGTGAAAAGATAAATTCCAATAATTTTATACAATATCGTTGCAAAAAAGTGTATATCGCGTATTAAATTTTGAAGACAGCTATCGGACAAATTAAACTCGTTCTTTAGTATTGTTTTTTGTATTTTCAATTTTTTTTTGTTTTTTGTTTTCAATTAATAAGTTGGGAAAGAAGAGCAGAGACAAAAATAAATAAGTAAATAAATAAATAAATGATGATAAATAATCATACACAACGTTTTACCTGAAACAAAAGTTTTTAGTTTAATATTTTTTTTTTAGTTTCGTCTTCTGATTCGTTTACTAAATACATATTATACGTAGCGGGAAGGGGGAGCGTATTATAAATTTACACCTGAGCTCCAAGAATTATTTTATAATAATAATTGTTCGTTTTATTTTTAGTTTACCTACTTAGAGTGCTTATATTTCCACGCATATTGGGGCATGCATTATTATAGTATATATATATATATATATATATATTATTGCAGTTCTTTGCGCAAAATGAGAAAATGATATGGAAATGATGAAAAATTCTATCAGCAATTGGCTATATTTCGTAGCAGTTTAGAGTTTAAAGGAATGAAATAATTTTAAATAAATATTGAATGCACACACCAGTAAGACTGATTGAAGACTGATGCAAAGAATTATGTTGTATGTTGTCCAAAAAAAAAAATAAGAAAAAAAAAAACGAAAATATATAATGATATTGATAGTCTACTGTCTTAGAGAGTTGCCATGTCTTTTTGATCTTCCTTAGGGGTAATTTTATTTCGGTAATATATATGTAATTAATCTAGTTTAAGTGCAAAAAAAAAAACAAAAAAAAAATATATATGTACAGCTAAAGTATTGCTACGAGGAGTGAGATAAGTGGAAGATAGTATGTGTTTGAAAATTTTTAATTAAATTTTCCTTATTACCTCTCTCTCTCTCTCTCTCTCTCTTTATCTTTCTCTCTCTTTCTCTCGTTAACAAACTGATAAACCAGAAAAGAATACTGTATCACCTAATGCTTAAAAAAAAAAAGAAAGAATAATAAAAAAACTCTAGTTATAGACTTGAACTACAAAATGTTTATCTCGTTAAGTATAAACAATGTTTCAAGTTGTTAGAAAATGATGAAAATTATACTACATTTAGCGGTAGAGATGATTTTTTTGTTTTTTGTTTTAGTTATGTAAATAATTATACTTACATAACTTGAGCAGCTATGAAATTTTAAGGTAAATCTTTTCAATTAAATGTATATGATGCAGGGTGTGCTATACATGTAACGTCAGTGTATAATTTTCACTCCAATTAATCTGTGGTGTTGATAAATAATTAACACGTAAAATTGTTAACTTAATTATTACGTTTCTTGAAGAGTAATAATTATGGAAACAACCGTTGCTTCCGGAATGCCAAAAAAAAAGAAAGTAAAGATTATTGAAAGAAATATTCCCATGATTGGGATTGAATTTCTTTTAATAAACGCAGGAAGTTTATAACTATTCTAATAGTTGCGGGCCGGCACAGACGATACTTAATTAAGAATAATTAACAGCCCAGTGCTTCCGGTGAATTTAATATTTTTCTTTCAATCGACTATTATTTATGTTCTTTATATATGCACAAATAATAGCATGTAATTGTTTTTTTGTTTCTTTTTGTCTCATATTTCTGATAAATTTTAAAACAACTTAGATTAGTTTTTACGAAAGAAAGTAAGTTGTGTAACGAAGGATAGTATAATTAAATTTAGATTTGGCTGATTATTTGATATAATTAGTAGTAAACTATTACAGTTTTTTTTTTTATACAAGTATAATGAAATGTATTAAAGTTTGAAGATGCTAACTTATAGAGACTGGACAAAACGTTATAGATAAGGAAGAAAAACTTGAATATTTCTACAGTTTTAAAAAAAACCTAATCTTACGTAAACTTTTATTAAAAACGAAACTTGATCTCAGGATTTATTTGCTCAGAAAATAGTAGTGATTATATTGAAATATCTCTTAAGAGCAGTGAGATGGATAAACACGGATTCATAATATGAGTATTTATATTATAACGATTACTATAAAGAAATAAATTGTGCATTGCATACTCCAGAATTTAGTACAAATAAGCAATATCTCGCGACTCAGTATCTTAAAAAAAAATGAAAATACTAAATACTTATTTTCTTAAAATTTATAAATGATATTCTTAAGTCAATCCGTGTTTTTCTATACTGAAATAATAGATTTTGTTCGAATTTGTTTAAAAAAAAATTACGAACAAATATATGTATAATGCACGGATTATAATTATTTATATATATTATGTGTATGTATATGTGAAGAAATTCTTGCACTATTTTTATTCAGATCTGTTAAACAGTACAAAAATTTTGTAACTTGGAATACAAAAGGAAAAGAAAAGAAAAGAAAAGAAAGGAAGAAAAAAAAAACACATTTACCAATTACCGATTCAAATATTAATGAGGCTCTATTTTCAATATAGTATTAAAATTAAATAACAATGTAGAATACAGTCTGTTTATAGTTTTTTTTTATTAAACAGAACTCTAACATTTATCTAAAGCCTCACATCTCAGGACTAAAATAATTGTTGTATATCAATATCCTATCAAGGTATATTATTCGTGACGATAAGTGTTTATTAGCTTCTTATAATTCTAATTCTAATCTATTATCATTTCACTTATTCCGAAGACTTGCAAGGCAATGATTATTAAAAGAAACAAGAAAAATGTTTCGAAAATTTATAAGTATACCACATTCAAAGTGAAATAATAATTAATGGGAATCAATATTGAATGAAAAACCTATAAGACATAAAGAGAGAAGAAAAAAAATATCTATTCAAAAATTATTATGGCTTGATATTTAAAAACTGTATATATATGATTATAATTTTCAGATCGAATTCTAATATAATATTGGAGGGAAAAAAAAAAAAAAATGAATTTTTCGAATGAGATTAAACGTAATATGCGCAGCCCGGATATTTTATTGTTATAGGTACATTGATTCCCATAATGCTGTATGCCAAAATATTCATACGGTATATTGTCAATATACAATATTTGAATACATAAATGTAAAAGTATGTAATGAGAATGTGCAAAAGAATATTGTGCAAAGAGTGATTTAAAACGCCATGTACAAAGCCTAAGTCGTAGATGAGATTTGAGATATTGACAAGTAAAGCGATATATGCTATTATATGATGTCCCACATTTATAATAATATGAAGAAATAATTTTCTTTAATTTTTGCTATATATAATGTATAATGACTAATAAAACTCGGCCATAACATGGCAAAGAAAAAAAAAAAAAAAAAAAAATGAAAAAGAAAAAGAAACGAGAAACGAGCAACAAGAAAGAAAAAAGAAAAAAGTCATACAAAAGATAAGAAACAAAAGTAACAAATTTATTTGTCAAGTGCAAGCTATATAATTATTGTTAATGAAGCAAGACTCAGTGAAACGTATGTTTTGTTTTTAATAAATATGTATAATTCTGTTTTGTTTTGGTGGATTAATAAGATGAAAAAATAAAAAAAAAACTTAATCATTATATAATTAGATTAAGTGAAAATTATAAATATGATATAAAATGAATAAAATCACCAAGCAATATATTATTAAATGCCCAAAACAAAACAATGAAATAATAATTTACAGTCTATGCACTTTACGTCAAATTTTTAAACTTGATTTTTGATTTTTCTTTCTTCATTCATTCATTCATACAATATAGTATAATATACAATAATTAAGAAAAATTTGAATACAGATCATGGTGCGAGTTACCCATTATTATTATTCTTATTCTTATTACTATTATTATTATTATTTAAATGTGTGCTAATAATTAATATCACGATTAATATAAAGCCTAATCTTAGCAGAGAATTAACACGTCATGTAAATCACGCATAATTACAATGTGTAATTCGATGTGAAAAATAAAGTTCCTAATTTCTTTGAAATTCTGTTCTCATTTCTTATCAGTTTTCCCATTACTTTAATACTTTGTACTATAGTCAATCTGTGTAATAAAACAGAATCAGATCATTATAATTTTCCTTCATTGATCTTAGTTACAGTTGAAGAGCTTCAATAATTGCGATCATGCACATACACTGTCCCTGCTTGCCACCAAAAATTCCAGCACACCTCCTCGAGACAGATGTTCTCCTAGAGAAAGAGACTCTTTCAGTTGCGATGAGTGCATATGTATTTTTTAAAAACCAACAAGATTGTATCGATCTGCAGCAATAAATTCTTAGATATACTGATGATTAATTACTTCGTTATTTTCTCTCCCTACTACTCTTTATTCCAGGTATCAAATAAACACGACGTAAATCGTACCTGCCGTCATTAAAGAGTTGTGCTTCATGATCAAATAAATCTTCCTTCTATCCATCCATCTATCTAAATCCGATTGTTTTCATACACGTCGTTCTATGATTAGTTTAATAGCGATTTTCGGAGTTGCAAGAATTCTAAGTCGAAAAATGCTCCTGGTATCGGGAGAACATCTGACCCGAGGAGGTGTGCTAAAATTTTTGGAGGGGGAAATGAGTAGTGTATACATGTAGGCATGCATACGTTGCTTCATGCACGTCTCTATATAGTTTACTTATACTAGCGATTTTCAGAGTTTTTAGAATTTTAAGTCGAAAAATACTCCTGGTATCAGGAGAACATCTGACCCGAGGAGGTGTGCTGAAATTTTTGGAGGGGGAAAGAATCATTGTGTATTGATATAGGCATGCATACGTGTGTTCATGCACGTCTTATGTTTAGTTTATACTAGCGATTTTTAGAGTTGAGGAAATTTCAAGTCGAAAATTGCTCCTGGTATCAGGAGAACATCTGACCCGAGGAGGTGTGCTAAAATTTTTGGAGGGGGAAAGGAGTAGTGTATACATGTAGGCATGCATACGTTGCTTCATGCACGTCTCTATATAGTTTACTTATACTAGCGATTTTCAGAGTTTTTAGAATTTTAAGTCGAAAAATACTCTTGGTATCAGGAGAACATCTGACCCGAGGAGGTGTGCTGAAATTTTTGGTGGGGGCAAGGAGTATAGCGTATTGATATAGGCATCCATACGCTGCTTCGGAGTGATTTTTCTGGCAGTTGATACCTTTTTTTCGGAGTGGTTTTTCTGGCAGTTGATACCTTTTTCGGAGTGATTTTTCTGGCAGTTGATACCTTTTTTCGGAGTGATTTTTCTGGCAGTTGATACCTTTTTCAAGCAGTCGTTTTTGACACCATGAGGTATCAACTGCCAGAAAATTGACTCCTTAAAAAAAAGGTATCAACTGCCAGAAAAATCACTCCGAAAAAAGGTATCAACTGCCAGAAAAACCACTCCGAAAGAAAGGTATCAACTGCCAGAAAAACCTCTCCGAAGCAGTGTATGCATGCCTATATCTCTATACTATTCCTCTGTCCCACCAAAAATTTCAGCACACCTCCTCGAGTCAGATGTTCTCCTGATACCAGGAGCAATTTTCGACTTAAAATTTCTATAACTCTAAAAATCGAACAATTTTAAATCGAAAAATACTCCTGGTATCAGGAGAACATCTGACCCGAGGAGGTGTGCTGAAATTTTTGGAGGGGGAAAGAATCATTGTGTATTGATATAGGCATGCATACGTGTGTTCATGCACGTCTTATGTTTAGTTTATACTAGCGATTTTTAGAGTTGAAGAAATTTCAAGTCGAAAATTGCTCCTGGTATCAGGAGAACATCTGACCCGAGGAGGTGTGCTAAAATTTTTGGAGGGGGAAAGGAGTAGTGTATACATGTAGGCATGCATACGTTGCTTCATGCACGTCTCTATATAGTTTACTTATACTAGCGATTTTCAGAGTATTTAGAATTTTAGGTCGAAAAATACTCCTGGTATCAGGAGAACATCTGACCCGAGGAGGTGTGCTGAAATTTTTGGTGGGGGCAAGGAGTATAGCGTATTGATATAGGCATGCATACGCTGCTTCGGAGTGATTTTTCTGGCAGTTGATACCTTTTTTTCGGAGTGGTTTTTCTGGCAGTTGATACCTTTTTTCGGAGTGATTTTTCTGGCAGTTGATACCTTTTTTTTAAGGAGTCAATTTTCTGGCAGTTGATACCTCATGGTGTCAAAAACGACTCCTTGAAAAAGGTATCAACTGCCAGAAAAATCACTCCGAAAAAAGGTATCAACTGCCAGAAAAATCACTCCGAAAAAAGGTATCAACTGCCAGAAAAACCCCTCCGAAGCAGTGTATGCATGCCTATATCTCCATACTATTCCTCTGTCCCGTCAAAAATTTCAGCACACCTCCTTGAGTCAGATGTTCTCCTGATACCAGGAGCAATTTTAGACTTAAAATTTCTATAACTCTAAAAATCGAATAATTTTAAATCGAAAATTACTCCTCGTATCAGGAGAACATCTGACCCGAGGAGGTGTGCTGAAATTTTTGGAGGGGGAAAAGAGTATAGTGTATTGATATAGGCATGCATACGTGTCCTCATGCACGTCTTTATATTAAGTTTATACTAGCGATTATCAGAGTTTAAAAAATTTTAAGACGAAAAATACACCTGGTATCAGGAGAACATCTGCCCCAAGGAAGTGTCCTAAAATTTTTGGCGTGAAAGAGGAATAGTCTATAGATATAGGCATGCGTATATAGTTGCTTCATGGACGCTATTTAATTAGTTTATTAGCGATTTTCGGAGTTACAGAAATTCCAAGTCGACAAATGCTCCGGGTATTAGGAGAATATATGAGCTGAGGAGGTGTGCTAACATTTTTGGCCGCAGAAAGGGAAAGAATGGAAAATAAATAAAGTAGTCGATTATTGGTATATCTGGGAATTTATTGCTACAGCCCTGATATTATATTATTCATAATTCAATTCATGCACAATATGTAATTGTTTCATAAAAATTAATATACAACGATCTCAATTGACAGGGTCCTTTTCTTTGCTTCTTGGCACGCAAGTGATCATAATGACATAGAATAAACCACATGTATGTATTGCAATATCTACTACCCAATATGACTAAATTTAAATTGAAGTCGGAATATTCAATGAACCCTTGAATTAATATATCATCTATCGCAGAAGGACGAGTGTTTATAATATCGCCGTCATTCGATAATATTAATCGAAGACTAGGCAAGAAAATAAATCTTCTTTCCTCAATGCGTAGATTATCTATTTCACGACTTCTTTACGTTCGAAGTATTCCTATTGAAATGCCTGTAACAATTACGCACAGTCGTATCTTGCTGCCGCAACCCCCATGCGTACTCTCTGACGCCACAAAGGGCACTGACCCCACGACAGGTGCCTGTATCCAAGGTCGCGGAGTACCCAGCCTTATCCCACTTCGTGGTGCAAAGTCCGAACCAGTATCGCCATCTAGCGGACAAATTGACGAACTAATTATGCCGCAAAATGTGAGTTCGCCTCGTTCTAGATGCCTCATAGCCCGTGCCGTTGAGTACCGCCATCAGTCTTTCCGTCGTCCGTAACCTAACTGTAAAGCCGATTACACAAGCAGCTCACAGTTTGATCGTGAAATTAATAGTGAAACTAACAATACCCATTAGTCAATAATGGCTCGGAACATTCAAAGTCTATTAAGGATCACATCAAATGTATTCAACCAGAATATCACCAAAAATATATCTCTCAGCGGTAAGAAACGTTCCGTTAACCTCCCTAACTCACGACTCCCTAACAATCGCGGTGTTTAATGATTATGAAAAAAAAAAAAAAATATCCAAATAAATGACAAGAATTTACATGAACTACGCAATCCATGCACTAAAGATAATACATAATTTACAATCATTCTTCGAATCATTCAATCACACTTTTGTATCTCACTGTTCTTCGATTAACGAGAACGTGTTTCAGAGCCGGATAAATGCCGATTTTTTCATTCGCCGTTTCCCGGCAAGCATGATTCCAAATTTATATATTGATCGATCCTCTTTATTTATCCACAACGATTCATGCAATTGTTTTAAAAGTTCGTTGATTAATGATAAAAAATAAAAAATGAAACAAAAAAAAAAACCCCCCCCTTTGTCATAATTCAGGAACAAGAACGCTGTACTCAGCGTCAGCGTTGGGCATAGATGGCTACAAAAGAACGCGAGAGAATATACGCCAACAATTTTTAACCATGAGCGATAAGTTCCGTGAAAAGATGCACGTGTACGTCGATGGTGAATCGCGAAACATGATATTCACAGAGGACTTAAAGAACATGTTACATTTAGTTGACAATAACACAGACGACTTGGAACTCCTTGTTAAAATGATGGTCAAATATAACGATCAGAATAAAGAGATGAGATTTGGCTCATTCGTGTTCGGCCCTGTTGTTATGAGGGCTTACTACTATCTCGACAAACCTGACGAGGCATTGGCAGCATTTAACAACCCAGCTCTGGAGGGATTTTTCGATCAAGTTATCAGCTACCAAATACTTATGGACATGTTGTACAATCACAACAAATTTACCGAATTAAAACAAGTGTTTGAATCAATTGCTGTTAGGAATGCAGATTTTTCAAAAATGCCTAGACACGCTGTTAATCTGGTATTAGCAGGATGTTACAAAGAAGTGAGCAGCTATGTTCATATATTATGTATTATATTTTCACAGAAATACCTACTGAGTTTGTTTCTTTTTTCAAACAGAAAACATTTAACGGCTTTTGTCTTTACAGAATACCCCAGAAAGCATGCAATATGCTTTGGATCTATGGCAGAAGTGTAAAGAGGAAGGTCAATTCCCAATGCGTAGATCGTCCACTTTCTTTGCAGGACTTGCGTTGAAACAAGGAAAGCCTGAAATCGCAACTGAAGTATTATTCAATGTGAAACAGGGCAGTTATATCACCGTAAGAAACCTCAAAGTCATGGGACTCTCGGATCTCAATAGATTGGATGACGTCGTACCCATTCTAAGAATGTCATTGTCAAACGACACTCCGATGCAAGTCAAACAGACCTACACAAAGGAAGTGGTAAGGCGTTACTACGGTGGTTAACTATATCGCCAAAATCTAATACAATAACAAAATTCCCCATAATTTAATTACAAAAAATGATTTTTCAGATCGAAAAAGTTGAAGAGGCGATACAGAGAGCACAGCTAAGCGGTAATGAATCCATAGTCAATCTGGTCAGGCAACTAAAGCAGAATGGTCATGTTATAGACACTGTAAGTTGTTCCATTCTTTACTTTCAATCAATCTTGTACTTAATGCGATCCGAAAATGCTTTTGATCCTGAATAGTTTCATTTTTTGTTTTGTTTTTCATTACAGAGTCTTGACGAGCTGATCACTGCTGAAATAGCTGCTTACCCTAAGACGATGGGAGAAAATCGAAGTTTCAACAACAATAATAATAATTTCAACAACAATTTCAACAACAATTATAACGATAATCATCAACAAGCTAGACCACGTAGACAGTTTGTTAATTATCAACGGCCGGGTTTGAAGGAGCTTATCTAGAACTAAAATACACTTTAGAATGCAGAACATGTTTCATGTAATTAGTGACGATGTAATAACGAATCACAATGTTTCAATGTAATCTTATAAAATATAAGTTAGTTATTGCTAAATCTGTTGTCGAAATTATTTCCAATTCTATACCTATAGGTATTATAATTAAGCATAGTCAGAGCATTTAGTATAATCTTCATTTTCTTCAGGATTTTTCTCACAAAAAGTTTATAAAAATATGCAACAGACAATTCATAGAGTCGCTGCTACTTGGTCAGCCATAAGACTAGCCTTTCGCTCATTATTCGAAAGCCACTGTGCCATGGGTCGGGTAATTGAAAAACGACGCCTTATAATGGATATTAACACAGTAAGCCAGTGAGCGCTTGGTTTAGATTCTTTCTCGCCAGATCTGAAAGAGGAGATTATAACTGGTAGTAATTTCTTCAAATTCGAAAATTGTGGAGAATGTATAAGAAACGATCAGGATTTACCTGGGTAAAAGTCCTGCGACTAGAGTAGCCCAGCTTTCAGCCATATAAGGAAAAGAGAATATCGTCTTCTGCGCAGATATCAGTCCTTGATCTTTATTTCCAGATATAATTCTACTTATCGATGAAAAGCAAGCTACTTGAGCTACGATATCTGTGCAATTTTTACGTCCTAATAACAGGGCCTTTTCAGCACTGTTTCCAGCAATTTCTAGCTCCGATTCAGATAAGAAGCGTACTAGAGAGACCCAGGACTCTACATCAGCTGTAATATTGAATAATGATTAAATAAGCAATCTGTTATAATATTATCCGGATTTGACTCTAAAAATTTAAAGCTTATTCACCAGGATGTCTATGCGCAGCTTTACTCAATACTCTAATAGCTTTTTTTCGGTCATTTTGAACGATGTGCGAATAAGCTGAGAGTAAAGTAATATGACTTCTGTACTCCGGATGATCTTGGAATGGCTTTAATTCCTTCAGAACTAACGCAGCCAAGTTAAAATCCTGATGCAGTAATCCTAATGAAGCTGCAGCGAGGAGTCCCGGTACTATGGGTGGTTGAATTTGTATGCATTGAAAGAGTAGAGTTTTAGCGTCGTCGACACCTTGGAACATGTAAGCCATCGCAGCCATTGCACAGAGTACATGAGCTTTGTCCGAACCCCCGCCTGCTAGCCAGTGCAAAGCTGCTTCGTAGGCGCCGTAAGATTCTTCGTACCTCTCAGCTGATTTATAAGAATAAAGTATATTATGTTAGTTTTTTTATTTTTTATGTATGAAGGGATATTTCCGATGCCTGCATCTCTCCCACCTTTGAAAAATGAGACTGCGAGTTGACAATGTGAATTAAAATCGGCGTTCTTAACTTCCTGACAAACTTTAACAGCTTCGTCAAACTTATTTAGCTGTACCAAAACACGAGATAAGTTTACTCGCAGTACGTCTCTCTCGCTATCTTTGGAGGCCAGTTTTAAGGCCAATGAAAATGCTCGAGCTCCTGGATTGTACAGTTTTTCACGTTCTGTTAGAAGACCGTAACTATTCAAGGCGTATGGATCGTCGGGTACATGTTCTGAAAATAATGTATCGATTAGCAAGAATTCTGAATCAGTCATGGCAAAAAATTTAGAGTTTTTGATTGACGAAAAGGTTGCACGCTGGTTACCGAGGTACCAGTTTATCGCATCTGTTGCAACTGATATAGCGTGCATATTTTCTATCGCGTATGTGTATAGGGGGTCTTTCTTGGCTTCGGGATCTAGAAGCGTAGTTAAAACCCAGTGAGTATAGCCCAAAGCAGCTTCGCTGTGATATCCCAGCTGCGTAGTGAGTCTGAATAAGTCCATAGCTTCTTTTCTGTCCGTTTTCTCAGCGATCAATGCTTGGCCTATCCAACAGTTATTGTAGCTTGGATCGACTCTTTGGGCGCGTGCGAATGCTTCGTTCGCTTTATAAAGATCGTCTGGAAATCAGAGTTTAGAATTTAGTGATTTTTTATACGAAGATGATTGAAGATCTGCTTAAATTAAAGAAGAAGTTAAACATTCTACCTAAATGTAGATACAGAGTCCCTAAGTTTGTCCATGCTATAGCATTGTGGGACTCCATATCAATCGCCATAACGTAACAATGCTGTGACAATGCATAATTGTTTATTTCTTTCGTCATGCAGATAACACCCAATAGGTTCCAATGCGACCAAGACGATGGGGCGATTTTTATCGCTTGTTTGGCAGCTGCCGCAGCCTTGTTTGCCACATCGTGACGATCGATAGTCGAGTCAAGTCTCAACTGCGCCAAATAACACGAGGCTAAATCGTGCCAGAGGAGCGCGGAACCTGGGGATAAACTCAATGATCGGCAGTATGACCTGGGGATAGAAAAAAGATATTAATCCTTCAGGAAATATAAATGAAAGTGAGTGTCTCCTATGAACTCGTTCTACCTTATGGACAATGCGAATATATCTGCTCTTTCAATTGTAACATGCTCTTCCTTTCCCTCGGCTTTTACCAAGCCACGCGCGATCTTCAGATAGCAATATTTCTCTGGTAAATTAGATACTCTGTAACAAGTGTCGCCCAATAATTTCCAAATGCATGATAAACCGCTGTTCTCTATAATAGCTGTAGTCAAATAATCAGCAGCTTGTTGCGCTGTGTCCCTGGATCGACCTAATAATTGTTTATCTCCATAGTCTTTTGATAAGCCGAGCAAAGTTTCAGCCAATCCTTTCAATGCGGGTACATAGCGCTGCTCCATCAGTAAAACTTTCTCGAAGTCTTCCTTTGCTCCTGAAAATTGACTCAGCATCTGTGAATGAGTAAAATTCAATACCATTTGCACATGAAGATCTGATCATTTGTGATTAAATAACTCGCAACTACCAGCTTAATGTTTGCAACTTGTATCATCGGGTATACAGATCCAGGAATTATCTGTAAAGCTCGTTGATATGATTTCAGCGCTGAAGTATGAGCTCCTCTAGCCAGGTAAGCGTCGGCCAATATCTCCCAGCAGTGACTGTGAATAAATGAGAAACAATCAGATGCGTAGTTTCTTTCAAAGATCCATCATTTTTATATCAATCAAATTACTTGTCGTTTGGATCGCTTCTGATAACGCTACGTAATGCATTTACTGCCTGGTCGGCTTCCCCCTGGTCTAAGTGATGCAGTCCTAACTGGAGCCAAGCCCACTTAGGCCCGCCGCCATACATTGTCATACGTTGAAGTAGTTGCATGTTTGCTTCCTGAAAACAGGATCGTTAGTATGATAAGCTTAGTTCTTTTTCCTAAGAACCAGCGTAATAATTCTACAACGCTTACACTATTCTTCAAAAGCCTGTAAGCAGTGCTAAGACCAATTCCTGCTTCCTCTGAGGCTGGATTAATCTGTAAAGCCTTTTGGAAGCACTTTCTAGATCGCTCTAGGTCGTTGCCGTGCCGTTGGTAATAATTTCCAAGATAAACCAGGCATTCCCAATTGTATGGATCGGCATGAGCACCTTTTAGAAAAGCCATGAGACTATGACTGTGGTCACCAATTTCTGAATGAATTTTTCCCAGGATCAACCACGCTTCAGAGCTTTCTAAAGCTGAGCCAAGCACGTCCGCCGCTTCGTCCAACTTCTGTAAATTCTTCAAGACAATTGCTCCGAGAACTATTGCCTCGACCTTTGTTTCTGCCCCGATTTCAAGCTCTTTTAACAAGTTCTCTGCCCTCGGATCTTTTAGGTAAACGTACGCTCGAGCCAATAGTAGTTTAATCTGTGGCGAAGAATCTCCTTTCAACATCTGTAGAATAATAGAGCACTATGTAAATCGAGGGAGTTAAAGAACAGGCGTCAATGAGTTGAAGATAAATGCATAAAACTTTATCCTCTACTCTTATGGCACCAAGAAATACTTTTAAAGCCAGTAAAATTCATGGCGAGGTGAAAGAGGTGAGTTTTGTTCGATCTAAACTCACATTTTCACATTTTGTCGCCGCAATCTTTAACTGTTTAGAATTTGGATTCCGAACAATAGCTTCGATCAAGTCCAGCTCAATTTTGAGCTTCAACTTGGGCGGCGTGTCGAACTTTGTCAATTGTTCAGCCCGAAGTGCGGCTGTCTCTGCCTCCCCAAAGCAGTAAAGTTTCAAATTAACTTCAGCGATGGCAAGCCAAGGATGTAGCCAGTTTGGTTTCAGCACAACAACTCGGTTGAAGATATCTCTAGCTTCGATAAAGCTTGATTTTTGGTAGAAATTTACTCCCTTAGCCATCGTAGCCATACTAGATTCTGTGTTGAGGGCTAAAAGTGCTTCATAAAATGGTGTTATCTCTATACCATCGCAAGAACCGTTCAGAATACTCTTTTCTGAATATAATCTGCAGATCCATTCTGAGGAGATAATGAAGAACGAGTTAAAAGCAGAACAATAATAATGCGTCGTAGGAATTCAGAGGAATACAAAGTGATCCCGCACAACCCACCTAGAGGATAAGTATCGTCAGAAAACTGCTCATGCATTCTAGCAGCTTCGGTAAGTAGAGCGTCCAGCTTTCCAGTCTTGTACAAAATCTTTAAATATCTTTTATAGTGTTCTTTTCTGTCGGGTGCTTCGGTGTCTTTGCAAACTTCGGCAAGACTGTTTTCTAACAGTTCAGAATATTCCTCCAATTCTTTTGGGTATCGAGTGAAAATCCTAACTAAGCTAGAATTTATTATTCTCACTCTATCCTCGCCGGATATTTCACCAAGCTGACGGAACGTCGATACAACTTTAGCCAAGACTGTATCATCCTGTAGGTCTAACGTCAGATCAACGATCTTGTTGATCGTATCGGTGAACTTTGCTGGTTCGCTGTAATCGATTAAAAAAATTGTCATTATTTGAAAAAAATTTTTTTAGCTGTATATTAGTTGAAACATGAGTTACCCATCCAGTTGCAAAAGTTTGCTGTATGAATTTATCAATTCAATCAAATTAGAAGCGGTGTTTGTTTCGCGTTCGTAAAAGGCGACCAATCCTTGCCACGCCAAAATGTTGTTAGGTTGAATTTCGGAGGCTTTTTTCAGCGCTAGCGGAGCTTGCGATCTGAGATCTCCTAATTCTTGCATAGCGGCTCCAAGCAATACGAGAGCCACGTAATTATTTTTGTCATCCTTCAGGACAGTTTTACACTTCTGAATCGCCTCTTTATACTCTTTCTGTTTTATCAACTCCCTCGCTTCTTTCAAGCTCGCTTTTGACGCCTTAGACATTACGATTTCGGTAGAAT
Organism: Tenthredo livida; assembly: GCA_963992785.1. Classification (NCBI taxonomy): domain Eukaryota; kingdom Metazoa; phylum Arthropoda; class Insecta; order Hymenoptera; family Tenthredinidae; genus Tenthredo; species Tenthredo livida. Next base: position 14,021,219 of record OZ023073.1, read on the forward strand.
ATCTAATTCCAAGGCGCTATGAGTAAAGCTGGTGTAAAATAATGTAAATAATTGAAAAATTATTATAGGTTATGAAAAATAAAATATCGTATTACAACACTTGACGATTCTGGCACGTAAATAAATAAATAAAGAATTTCTAGATAAATTTTATATAGGGTATTATAATGTGTTATCATACCTTTAATTTTCTATTGATTAAAATATTGAAGATAGTTATAACGCGATAGAGGTTATGTACCATAACCTCACGGCTTTGGATTTTACCGGAATTTAAAAATCTTGTAAATTCAATTTAGTCCAATTTTCAGATACGTACATGATTTATTATCACTTTCTCATATCTAACAAGAGTTTATTCATACAAATTGATTATTTTTACCTTAAAGTTGAATAAACGTCAACACTAGCAGACGCCATTTATAAGGCTTGATTTCATACGCACGCTGCTGCGGCAAAATTTTGCTGTAACGCTATTCGTTGTTGATCACGTGGTTAAATAGACCGCGAAACGTAAAAAATTTCAAATCTCCTTTTATTACGTCCATATTTTCTTTTTTTCTTTTTTTTGTTTCGTAATGTTTGACCTATCACGATTACTATAAGCGCTATAAATGTGTAAACCCACTTCTTGTATTCATTTTTCTTACACCTTCACCCTTTCGAATGGGAATATGCCTTTCCCTTTCAATAAAATTGCGATAGAGTTTCTCAATCTGTATAAATAAGTCGGTAATAGACAGATAGAGACGGGTTTTTTTTCCAGATTCTTATATAACAACTAAAATAAATGAAATAAAATAATATAGACATACATACATATTAAATAGGTATTTGACAATTATGAAGAGAAACAATTTATTCGTTTCATTTTACGTAGAAATGTTAATTATTATATTATAAAATATAAAAACATCATTTTGCGCTCCTATTCATTCCTGAATTGACCCAATTTACCATTAAGAGATATTTATAAGTTGACAATTTGAACGATTCGACAATAGGCTCTCTCATCCGACATCGCATAAACGACTTTATACATTCATTGAATTATTATTCATTGCGTAGATTTGATCGATTACAATTGAGCTTGTTGTAATATTCATTGCACTTGGTAGGTATGTATGTTAGTATGTACTCATAAGTTTAATCAGTCGCATCCTCTTTAGCGACTGAGAATGGTTCATTGACAGTTTCAGCACCGCTATCAGCGATCTTAACTTCCTTTGACGGTTTGTCACGGCCATCGGTAGTCAAGCTTTCAATTTTCCTGACTACATCCTGAGAAAACAAAGACAAGAACATTAAATCTGCGTTTATTACGTATTCAGATTTCATCAATTTTCTCAGAACTTGGGACTTAGTGTTAGTCTATATTATGACCTACCATTCCTTTGATTACTTTTCCAAAAACTACGTGTCTCCCATCTAACCACGGGGTCGATTTAGTTGTGATGAAAAATTGCGAGCCGTTAGTATCCTTGCCGGCATTAGCCATCGACAACCATCCAGCACCGTAATGTTTGAGCTTGAAATTTTCGTCGGCAAAACGATCTCCGTAAATGCTGCGACCTATTTTTCAAAAAAAAAAATAGAATTATACAAATTATACAATGATACAAATTACGAAAAAAAAAAAGAAAAGCAAAAGTTTGAAAAATCTTTATACTGACCGCCGGTTCCATCTCCTTTAGTAAAATCACCTCCTTGTATCATAAAGTCACGAATTACTCTGTGGAATTTACTTCCTTTGTAGCCTTCACCTACAGGTTTTTTAGCAAGTTCAGCAAAGTTTGTCGCAGTTTTCGGAACTGTTTTACCGAACAAACCGATCTCAATTCTGCCCGCTGGTTCACCTCCGATTTCTATATCGAACCATACCTGAAATTCAACATGTTTTTTTCTTTTTTTTTCTTCAAATATTCCATGTATTCGCGCAATTCTGGTTCATTTGTCTAATTTAACGTTTATACCTACACAGACGTTATAGTATAGCAGATATCTTTCGAAACTTAACCTTTTTTATCATCATTCATATTATACTATACACACACATTATACCTACTACTAATGCATGCGTTCGTTGTTTAGAATGTTTTTTTTTTTTATTCAAACTATTGAAACAATATACATAAGTTTTTCCTTGTTAGTATATTTTCGGAATAATAAATATGTAGATAATCGATAAATTATTCGTATTCTTATTTTTTACCTTTTCCGTAACTTTCGGTCCTTTGGTTGAATCGACACTGCTCGAAGAGCAAGAAGCTAGACCAACAAAGGCGAATAATAATATAATTCTCATATTTTATTTATCGATAACGATCACTGTGAGGTTTAGGGAACGTCCAAGATATGGACCGGCTGACACCAGGGAAACCAAACGAAACTGACAATGGATCTCGGCTTGCCTTCCAACAAAAGGAAATAGGTGGTCGACGCTGATTGGCTGCGCATTTGCCACGTAGAGAAGCCGGTTTGAACTATGGTGTATACCTTTCCCATTTTTTTTTCCATTTCTTTTTTTCTGCTTTTTATATGCAACTATATAAATGCGAATAGACGATTCGCCGACGTTTCATTAGAGCCATTAGCTTAACCAGGGACCAATAAGTTTTTAGACATGTATGTATGTATGTTGGCACAGGGCGTTAACCTAGTTGAAGATTAAACGCCCGAGGCAAATTTAAATTAAAGAAACTACAACAACAAAGTTTCAACTTCCAAGGTCATTATTTACTTCTACACTGCACTGGGTGTAGCCTTGATTAAAGTCAACCTACGAAATAAAATAAAATATATATGTAAACTATTCTTCATTTCCTTCCTTGTCATGCAGTTTAAACTTAAATTTACTTGATAATACAGGTTCGCCACAGAGAACGAGATATTTTTATTTTTTGTGCATCATTAGGGGAAATTTAATGAGATACAAAATGCAGTAAATGCCGATTTCCGCGTCCTCATTTACTTTCCTTTGTTTGAAAAGGTGCAACAATCATTATAGTATAGATTATGGAAAGAACTTTCACCGCGACATAAACGATCCTAGCTGATCCTTTGCGGCGGGCTATTTTTACACCTCAAGATAATTAATGAAGATAATCATGATAATCATATTTCTATAAGTTTCGTTTGATGATTGATCATTGAGCGCCGCAAGCGTATATATATAGTTATACATATATTTTGCAATTTCCTTTATCCCTATTATAGGTCTCATAGGCAATCATTGTTTGATGATAGGTTAGATTACGGTAGATAAATAAGACGAAAAATATCATTTATTAGGTTATGTTAGTTAATAACCTAACATTGCTAAATGCTTTCAAATACTACGAGAGAGCGAAGAAACAAAATTCTACCAATATTCGTGAACAACATTCTAATAAATTTAAAGTATATGACCGTGAAATCGCGTAGTAGAATATAAATTATATCTTGAAAATTCACGATTCGTCTGCTAGCTATCGATACTCGTGGCTAACTTCATCGTTCAGATTTCGTGTATCGCAATATACGTATACGTATACATGCATACACATAGTGGATCATGCGATCCACGGGTGAATAAAAAGGATATTCTTTTAAATAAACGAAGAAAATCATTACGATAAAAATACATCGACCTAAGACAGGTATGTGTTTAAAAAAAATATAAAAATTATTTATCGTTTGAAATTATCTATCATAAAACAAAATATGTAAATTGAATAATATTTATCAACCTATGGCATCTGCCGGATGATTTAGCACTTTTGTTATATTTATTTTTCTATCAATAATTCATAGCATATCTGATATCAAACGAAATACGATCGGTCCCCAATTATTGACACTCTACAATAAATTCGCCAGCGATTTTTTTTTCACCTAAATTCTGATACTAGTGGTTTGTTTATGAATATTAATCTCATCCGAACATAACCAAAATTTATCGTTAATTTCTAAAGATATTTCGCAATAAAATTTGGGAAAATCGTTTATCAAAATTTGAATAACAATTCACGAGTTCTCTTCTTTCGTTTATCCCGAAATAAATAAATAAAAATAAGAAATTAACATTTTTCAAGGATCAGAAAAAAAGAAAAGAAAAAAAAATGGAAAATCAATCGATTAACCCGGGCGGTTCGCAAGCCGACTTTATTAAAAACGAACTCAATTTTGACGTCGATCCTAACGACCCTCTGACAAAAGCTTCGCTCGATGATACCAACGAAGGTGAATGGATGGACGTACTTGGGGCCGGACAGTTGAAAAAAAAGATAATAAAAGCTGGGGAAAAAGGAACTAGACCAAACCGATCCGATATTTGTACCATAAAATTAACTGGTAAATTAGAAGATGGAACTCTGGTTGAGGAATACGAAAATTTAAATGTACAATTAGGAGACGTCGAAGTGATTCAGGTGAATAATTGAAGAATTATTGAACACGATGATGGAAATTATACCCTTAGACGTATTTTGATTTAATGTTTTTGAAAAATGTTCACCTTAGGGACTCGACCTGGTAATAGCATTGATGGACATTGGGGAGGTAGCGGAGGTCGAAGTGGCTTCTAGATTTGCTTACGGGGATCTCGGACGAGAACCGGATATACCTAGCGGAGCTACGATATTTTACACTATAGAATTACTGGGCGTTGATATGGAGCCAGAAATTGAGGCTCTTAGTGCTGTTCAAAGAAAAGAAAAAGGGTAATTTTCGAAAGTATGGAGATGAAGGTGATTTTAATTTCAGTGTAAAATAATGAGAACGAATTTATTTTCTTTTTTCAGTAACAAGAAACGAGAGCGAGGAAACTGGTGGTACGCACGCGACGAAGCATCTCTAGCTGTTCAATGCTATAGAAGAGCGTTGGATTACTTAGATGAGACAAAAGGTGGTATAAACTTCCCCCAAGGTGATCAAGAGGAGACTATAAGCGACGCTGACCTTCAGTCTTTGCTAGAAGACCGTATGAAGGTTTATAACAATCTTGCCGCAGCTCAGATGAAGACAGAGGCTTACGACGCGGCTTTAAAAAGTGTTGAAAATGTGCTGAGATGCCAGCCGAAAAATGTTAAGGCGTTATTTAGGAAAGGAAAAATTCTCCAGTTTAAAGGAGAGCGAGCTATTGCTTATGCCACGTTATTGCAAGCTTCTAAGTTGGATCCCGAGTCTAAAGCTATTCAACAAGAGCTGGCTGTTCTTAAAGAAAAAACAGCAAAGGATGCAAGGCACGAAAAAAATTTGTATAAAAAGATGCTAGGTACTGATAAGCAGAACGGTACATCGGCTAGCAAAAATGATGATAATGCAAACCAGAAAAGTACACCTTCTAAAATTGCATGGAGCTTAATAGGCGGGGCTGTTGCTGCGGTAGCAGGAGTTATTGTGTACAGGTATAACATTTTCTAGATATTTAAATAAATTAAATCTACATGGGCTGGCTGGTTGATGATGAGAGTCTATTATAATATATTATATGTGTATGTGTTGCACTGATCAAAATCATTAGACTATAGTTAGCAAAAAAAAAAAAGAAAAGAAAAGAAAATTAGTTGAATTGTCGATATTAGTGGGACAACATTATGTACCTATGTACCTTATTTATATAATTCGGTAATTAGTAGTTCGTATTTGAAAATGAACGGATAATTTTGTTTTTAGTTAAAAAAAAAATCAAATACCTATTCTAACTTATTTAAAGTGTTGTTAATTTTGTTTGTAACGCATAATATGTTTTTTTTGTTTCTTTAAGACTTTATCATTTAAGTTTAATATCGGTGTTATACTATTATTAATATATTCTCAGCTTGGTTTAGATTGTGATTCATTTAAGTATATATATATAATATAATATAAAATATTAATGATAAGAATTTTTTTCCATTGGCAATTTAGGAAAGTAAGAAATCGTACCGAAAGATTGCATTTCTTTTTTCATTGTTTAAAAAAAAATAATAATAAATTCTGTTCCATTTCATTATAGTTTTCTTTTTTTTCTTTCTGTTTCTTTTATATGCTGCAATTTCTAACACTATTGTAGATTAGGAACAGAAATAATATATTGTAATTAATTTTACGTTAATGACTTGCTTACTATATCATTTTGGTGAACCAGAATAACAAAGTAAAACATTCCTTAAGATTGTAATCAACGTCATAGCTATAGAATCTAGTACTAAACATACCCATTATTACTTTTGGATTCTAAACATCCACATCTTACAAATAATTATAATAAAACAGTGTACAAATACTTTTTTATACATCGAATTTATACAAGTAAAAAAAAGCAGAAAAGAAAAAAAAAAAGACAGAAAAAAAAATAGCAGACCGTACACACTTTTCATAATCTCAAATTAGTGAATTACCTATACTGCAATATCTGCAACGCATATTTTAAGCTCGTACTTTTCCTCAATGAATGATTTTATTATCTAACATATTATATTATATTATATGATAATAAAATATAAGTATAAGTATAATAATAATGATAATTGATTAATTGTTAATGAAGGAAAATTAGCTGAACAAATTGACTAAATGAAAAGAAATGGAAATGTTTATGAGGAAAAGAAGCTGATGGATTTATTGGACGATAATTGATGTTCGGAAATATCTAATTTCGTGAATACCTAATTAACGTTGTTTGACGAATAATTCATCGATTTGAGTGAGGAAGATAACTGGACACACCAGACTATATAGTAGAAAAAGAAAAAAAAAAAAGAAAAAAAGGTCAAGAATGCATATAGACTGACTATTAAGTAATAAATAATCGTAAAATATTTGTTAATAGAGAATTTTTATAAATCAATTGTGATGTTGATTGAGTAAATAAATCATTGCTAGATTGAAAGTAAATACCTATAGGTACCTTATTCATTCATAAATTTGGTAATATTTAATTAAAAATTCCAAGCTAACGATATGATAATTAATTAATTAATTAAATAAATTCTTAAAGATACAGTAGCTGTAATTATATTATTATTATGTAATTTTATTCTCCATCTAATAAACTATCTATGTAATACATGATTTATTTTTTTTAAATAATTTATCAATAATTAAAAATTATAAATAATTACTATATTCATATATTATTATTATTATTATTTACAACATTTAATACTGGAATTCTTTCACATACTGAGGCTATTATATTTTTGCCTTTAAATTGATAGTGATATTAGTTTAAACTGTGTGTAGAAAAAAAAAAAAAAAAATATACCTAATCCAAATTCATCTAATTGAAAATCTTTGCTTTTATTATTATATCAGAGAGAAAATACTATAAGCTTTTTCTAAATACATAAATTTTTTATAATAAAATTGTTGCTGCTACTTATTGAATGTAAAAAAAAGAAAAAAAATTGATTTTCTAAATTTATGATGAAAATAATGAATATTCAAAGATTTAAAAATGGAGAAAATGATTGCGTTAAATAATTTTCTATAGCTGGTAGACCGTCCATTTTACTAGAATTTGGATCTAACAATAGCGACGATTCTCCAACATTATCTAAAGGTAGTTCGGCGTAATTAACTTGATCGTAATAACTTTGTTCCGTGTTCAATATACCGGTTTGAAATTCTAAATCAGGGTATCCTGACAGTCCAAGTATTTCATTACAATTGGCTTCAAATTGATCGACTAAATCGTTCAAAGGCAGAGTATCGGGATTAGTTACTTCGACAGTAACAACTTGACCAGAATTAACATCTACAAGCGATAATACTTGGGGTACAGAATCCACGTCTGACATAGCGTTGGATAATCCTAATGAAGCGTCGTTAGATTCTGAGCTAGTAATTGTAGACATTGGAGTAACGTGCGATAACTCTGTGGGCAGTTCGATCATGTCTTTGCTTATAACAAGACAATTCATAACGCTGGTACTAGAATCATCGAAGTTTATAAGCTGATTATCTTTCTTCACTCTGACTCTCTTGGCTTTGGGTTTCTTAGGCTCTTCAGGAATTGGTACCAGTCTACCGTCGTCAGTTTTCATCAACTTCACTACCTGTTTATAAATTTTAAATGAAGAAAAACGAATTAGTTTCTATATCTCCACACTTGTACTTGTTATATCAATATTACCCTCTTTTTTTTCTCCAGAGTTATTCTATGGCACGATTCCATGTGCCTAGTTAAATGATGCGATCGTTTAAAAGCTGCTCCGCATTGCTCGCATGTAAAAGGCCTGATTTGTTGATGCGACATTTTGTGTCTATTCAATAAGCTGTTCCTTTTAAAAGCCTTGCCGCATTCTTCGCAGACAAATTGTCTCTCCATATTATGTACGTAGAGTACATGATCCTTGAGTATACTAATGGTGGTAAAAGTCTTTCCGCAATGTTCGCACACGATATTTCTCTCCTCTATATGCAACTGCCTGTGTCTTTCCAAGTCGCTCTTATTGGTAGAATGAAATTCGCACCCCTCTGTATCGCAGGAAAATTTTTTCTCATCTCTATGAACTCTTCTAACGTGTTGATCCAGCGCTTTGCGCGAAGTCAACTGCTTCGCGCATGTTGTACAAGTGAATAATCCCTTCAGGGGTACTTCGGCGTGCATTTTACTCAGGTGCGAAGCCGTTTTCAAATGACGAAGGTAACTATCTTTGGTCATGAAATTGTGCCGGCAATCGTTACAGTAGAACATTCCTATAAATAATAAAACGTTCATTTATCAATCGGTAAAATTTTGGTTTATGGATAAAATCAGACTATTCCAAGTTGTTTATCGCTCGATACATACCAACCATAGAAGTTTCCGGTTCTTTTGGCAATTTAGCAGAATGTTTAGTCCTGTAATGTTCATTAGCTCGTTTTTTAGACGCAAAACTAGCTTCGCATCGAGGGCATTTATACGTATCGTGATTTTTAACGTGTACAAGGTACTTTTGTTCCATGCTAAAAGCCTGGGGGCATTTATTGCAGTGAAATCTCCTCTCCTGATTGTGTTTTTCATTATGTTCTATAACATCTGTACTATTATCCAATATATCGCCACAGTCGGTGCACATTTTACCCTTTTCGTAATGGTGATTGGCTTTGTGCCTGTTGAGTAAAAGCCGCTTTGGGAATCCCCTCAAGCAAACGTCGCAGGTATGAGCGTATTTTATTATACGCTCACCGTGCAACCTGAACAAATGTACATCGAGATGCTTTTTTCTAGCAAATTTAGCCTCGCAATGAGGGCAATTATTTTTTTCATGACCCTCCAAGTGCCGGTCTAAATGTCTTTTGTACTTAAAAGTCATCGGGCATTGTTCGCAAGCTTGGGGCAATGATTCTGTGCTGTTTACAGCCTCGATACAATCCTCGAAAGGCTGTTCCTCGTTGTCTGAGCTTTTATCAATCTCTGAGTCTCTGTCTGAGCTGTAATCGCTGCTAGATGGTCTATTGCGAGGCTCTAAGTGATTTAAACTCTGAGACTTGTTGATTAATTCTCTAGAAAAGGTCTCCTTCATTTTATCCAAGTTTGGATCATGGGCTAAATTCTTGTTGCAAAATGTCTCATCGATTTCCAATCGTTCTTCACTTTTCAATACTTTTTCTAAATATTTCAAGCCATTGGAATTTTTATTCCTATTCATGCCTCTAGCCGCAGATTCCGAGTCTTCTATCTGACCCAAATTCGCTTTTATATAAGCGTTATCGTTCTTCGATGAGCATAAAACCGGACTTTTCATCGGGCTTATATCAAGCCCTGATAAATCTGATTCTGTAAATTTATCAAGACGAGGATCTGGCGCAAACATTCCCGGCGAACCGGGGGACAAACGAATACCAGAATCTTTGCTTTCAAGATCGCTCATGCATTCGTGTAAATAATCTAGCGATACTCCGTGCACATTTTCCAACGATATTCCGTCTATTGATTCGAGCATCGAATCATCCTGAAAATAAATATATTGTATAGAAATTTGGTTAATAATTCAAAAATTTTAGAATTACATTCTAAATGCATGTTACGAATCTTTTATGAAAAAAAACTATCACGAGTTATGAATAGAATGTAAAAAGTCACACCTGGTTAGAATACGTCGACAATATAGTAAATTGTTGATTATTTTCATCAGACATTATTTTTATTCTAATAATTCGGAGTGATGTAAACAGAACAATTTCACCTCGTATTTATCGATGTAAATATCTGCGCTAGGTAGGTACTACCTAGGGTCTGTGTGTATTGCCTTTTTGTTAAAGGGGTCAAGAAATTTTATACGAATTTATATCAACTTTGATTAAAAGTAGTACGACAATCATAACTCTCGACGTAGAAAGGTTATAACTAGAGTAAAGTAAAGTAAAGTAAAGTAAAGTAAAGTAGTATAGTAGTATGGACAAGCGTTACACAATATAAGATGTCGAAATGTGTATAACCTATAAAAAAAGAATGAAAAGTTTAAAACGTCGTTGATGTATGTAAGAAAAAAACGGAACAACACTCTGGCTGAGAGAAAAGGGGGGGGAGGAAAACCGATCCGAGATAGAATATAAATACTTAGTACATAATTATTATTCCACGATTATACTAGCTATAAAGGTCAGTAAATTTTTATTTATTATATCCTATTTTTCATTTATAACTTATGAAAGCTAACCTCCGCCATATTTGACATTTGTGGCAGCACCACCTGTCGATATAATCAATTAAATTCCCGCCAAAATCTATACGCGTTATAAAATTCACTCACTCATTCATTCATTTCATTCATTCATTCATTCGTTCACACGTGTCATATAATTTATTAACAAAATTGATGAAGTAGTGAGTAAAGATGTTTGATTCTAGGAAGTAAACTGAACAGCTCTATCAAGGTCTGTAGTTTTAATGTTTTTTTCTTTTTCCAATGATCGCGTCGTTTACTATTGTAGTATAGCTAATGAATAAACTATGCTAAACAGTGCGAGTGGTGAATAATAATAAATCAAATAAATAAATAAATAAATAAATAAATAAATATTGCGAAGATCCATTGTTGATATGCGAATGCAGTATGTGCTTACGTAGGTAGGTAGGTACTATGTTTATGTGTACATACTTACCTTATCCACAAAGCATATCTTAGCTTGTTTATTTTATTCTCGATGAGAGCTTGATAATCCTATGATTTGAGATAATGACGCTATTCAATATTGCCTCTGTGTCGTACCGTTTATATTGTTTACTTTGAAGAATTTACAGATGAAGTGCGTCTGTTCTAAGAGGCCGACCCATCGTAGAGAATAAATACAATAAATCTGCAGCATTATGTATGACGAAGAGGTATACGAGTGATACTCCAAGATTCTCTTATACTCCTTATTTCTTAGGGTATAAATTATCGCATTTTTATATCATTTATTTTCAAGGTTGACGACGAGATAATTGAACTAAGAAAAACCAGAGATATACTTATCGAGAAGACCATACAGCTAAGGAAAGAATTAGAAGATTTTGAGAAAGCGGGAGGAAAGGATTCTGAAACTACTAAAAAGTACGGGATAATTATTATCCTAAGAAAGAAACGCATTGGGAATCATTTTCTACGCTATTTTGTATCGAATTAATTATTGAATGAATGAACTTGTTGTTAGTTGTTTTTCCCGATTTTTTTTTTTTTTTTTTCCAACATTGATTGAGCACCTCTTTGATGATTGAATTTTGTTACATAGAGCGACGATAAATATTGTTCTTTCATATTCATTTGTAGAGATTTTCTTGTTGGAAAGAATGAATTTCATGAATTATTCAACGACTATAAAGAGGACGTTAATTATCTGACTAAAAAGTCTATTGCTGTCTCCGGTTTTATGATGGGAATAAAGTTTCACGCTGTAGATAGAAAGTGGATATCCGAACACAAGTACCTATACACAGCTAGCGTCAAGTCAAAAGCATTGGTATTTCAATTAGAGGTCACAGTCGATACTAAGGTATTAATATTTTCAGATAAAACTTCTCGGTTGATATTTTATCATTATTATTCACTCAGTCTGTTTTTTTTTTTTTCAGGATTCGGGGAAAAATGTTCAAGTTTTGGGCATCGTTTGCCACTTTGTTAATCTAAGGACGTGTTATTCCCTGGAAATCACACCCTCGGTTCATCGGTTCACCGAGGCTAATGATACGTCAAATTTATTCAGCGGTATAATCAATTAACTTTAATGATGAGTCATTAAATAGCGATCATTCATATTGATAGAATATTTTAGACTCGCAGCTTAACGTGTAACTCAAGGAATGCAAATATTCATATATTATACATAAAATTTCTTTGACGTTGATTTACAGCCATAACAGATTATACGGAGCACAATGTGACGAGGACAAAAATTCTGAGAAAATTTCAAGAATACAATGTAGCCTCTGTCCAGGAACGGACAGAAGACAACGGCGGAATAACCATTTTTTTACACGCTAAGAATGACCCAGATTTTGTTTACTTTGAGATACATTGGGTCCTCAAATTTGTTGAGAGTCTATGGCAAATTGATAATTTTTTTGTTATTCAACCGATCTCAGCGGGTAATAAAAATTTGTTAAACTGATAGAGTATACAACGCTTAAAAAATCGCTCATGTTATAAACCAGATGAAATTTTATAACGCTCTTTTTATCTCAGGGGATCATTTTTTGGAAGAGAATGAACAACTACTACAAAAATTTTGCGAATACAGAATAAAGAAAGATGATCTTCAAGAATTGTGGGACAAATTATGCTCCGCTATTGAACAAGACGAGACATCACAATCAACAATTGAAACCTCTAGATCTTAGATACTATATTATTGCTTTTTTCAAATATCGATAAAGAAATTGATAAAGATTACTCATCAATCATCAATCATCATCAATATACTTCTTTGAACTTGAATCATAAGTTTATTATCTTTCGCATTCAGACTGCTCAAAAAAAAAAAAAATCACTTGATTTACGAGTCTCTTTTCTTCTATTTGAGAAATTTTCACATCGCAAAACAAAAAAAAGCTGATAAGTTTCAACTTCAGATATAAAAAAAGGGGCTAAAATGTCGCCAATTTTCAAACGCTATGTGCAGTATGAAGTAACTCTGTGAGTTTTAAATATACTTGTTAAAATTTTGATATATTATTGTGTAAATTTAGAGGATATGAAATGGCCATATTCTGTAATTAGCAGCCTCGCATGGAATCATGCAAAGAAATGCAGTTCAATGTAAAGACGAGGCTGAGACTATCCCTCGAACTCTTTGGGCTTATGTTCCGAGTCGCTACGATACCCCAAGACCTGAAGAGCCCAAATCTTCGACTCTGTTCGCTTCATTCTGTTGTTGTTTTACCAACGAAGACAGTCCCCACCCCCAGTCCGAAGTTTCTGTACATTTTAGCATGGGAGATGATCCCCCCATTACTTTATCCCAGGCTTTGTTATGCCTCGACAATCCCCAGGTGTGTAAAATCCATATTTTGGTATTCTGTGATCCATTCTTTGAAACTTGAAACTAAAATGTTTTCAGATGCCAAGTGACCTAGTGAGTTATCCAATTTCCGAAGATATTATCCTCGCGGAACATCGAAGTCAGAATGTATTGCAAGAACCGCCAGTCATAAGAAGTACACAAATGTTCTTCATGGGATACGACATAGCATCTTTAAAAGGAATCGATATTCACCAAAGGAGACTATCTTCGGAAAGTGGAACGAGTAATAGTGATTCTTAATAGAATCAGTTCACAATAGTGATAAGAAGATAGGATGAGTTGATGATTTTTTATATTACCTAAATTATCATAATATAGAATCTGGTCAACAGCTATTGTACATAGATTGTGTATACTATAATATAATATAATATAACGACTCGTGTTCAATCAAGAATTTGGATTAATTAAAATATGTTCATATCAAACTACGGATATGTAAAATTTGATAAATGATTGATATGTACATCAGTTCCGTATTCGTCTAAGATTAAAATATTGCAAAAATCTTTCGCTTCTAAACGCGAATATATTACGATTTGATAGATCGTTATTCCAAGGTGAGTGGCGCGGGCAGCAAGTGTTGATTACTTGTCGAGTTAATGATACGTTGCCAAAGCTGCGTATAGATCGCGAATTATTTGATTTTTGGCTAATAATAATAAACTATGACTCTATTAGCTGAGCTAAGGAAGAAATAGATATCAATCATATTATAGTATATAGATTTAGGAATGCTGCCTAATTAAATTGCGAATGAATCTATAGTCACCTTGAGGGTTGAATACTCAAGGAAAAAAAAAACAATACCTAATAACAATCGCGATTCTTTGAAAGTTCGATAAGTTATTATTTTTCTCTATCTATCTTACACCTGTGCTAATAATAATTGCCAATTATTATTGCGAAGGTACTGTTTATAATTAGTCCTTGTTCTGTTCTTTCAATATAGGCCGAAAGTAATTGAGCCATGAAATCATTCTTTATCTTTCTGCTTCAATATTGTCTATACCTGTAATTACTGCCCAAAAAAAAAAAAGAAAACTAATTAACGTAATAGTAAAATAGCTATAGAATTTGATTTTTTTTTGGAATTTAATCTCTAGTCTAAGAATATGTTGACTCTGTTTCAATACGTAAATTTGATCTTCAATCTCTGAAAGATAAACAATGAGATGATGGTAATGCATAAGTTATACCGCGCTGTTTGTATAATTATGAATACTATTACGGCTTATCCTGAATAGATTATTAAAAGAATAGAAGGAAAAAAAAAGGAAAAAGATAATCGGTTGTACTTGATTTAACGGGATTTAACGGTAAGTTTCTGGTATACACGAATTGTTTTTTCGTATTTAAAAAAATGTCTACATAATTTATGCGGGTAAGTATAATTTAATATTCTGCATTTTTATATTCTTGTGTTGTATTTTAACTCGTTCTTATAGCATTACTGAAGATTGGGAATGTAAAGTTCTTCTTTTTTTCCTTGAGCGCGAGAAAAATGAAAAAAAAATGCAAAAATAAAATGTGATATGTAATATAATCTGTAAACGATAGGGAGATATTCGTCGAGGAGAATGTTAGATCCGTTAGTTGGATGAAATAAATTCGCATTTCATTAGAGCTAATGAAAATGAAATGAAAAAGAACGAAGCATCGCGCATAGGTATATGGTTGTTTTATTATCCGGGGATGCCCCTGATAAAATATCTATGTATATCTAATTTCCGCTTCCGTCGTCGAGGCGATATCCGCAGACTAGATAATGGAACCGGAAATGAGTTTGAAAACTATACGCGGGATAGCATATAATATTCGCGTAGGTTTTCAGGTAGCAGTATTCAAATCTCGGGCGATCGCCTGAGGGGAAATTCGCAGACAGATGTATTATGTGACCTTCGCGGAAATAATAAAACACTGAAATACCTGTCCAGGAGTCAATTGCCTCTAGAGTATTATGCCCGAGGTGTATACGTGTATGTTACACATACACACATGCACACGTACCCGCGGGACTTTATTAAGTATTCAAATTAAAGTCAAACATGTTTATTGTCAAAAATAAGTATGTTTGTTCGCAAAAATTGAACTTTGCACCTTTTTCGCTAACAAATTTCAAATCTATATACGTGTATATATATATACGTACTGTACGCACGTACGGTATGGGTAGTATAGTATACATACGTCATACGCGAAAACTATCAAGGCTTTACGCACACACTTTAATAGCATCCGTATAGTTGCTGTAAAGCGAATATCTTGACCAAATAAAACTGGGTACCTTACCGGTATTAATTCTTCTCGCAGTATTCAGAATTCCGTGATAGCTACTTGACCACGACGAGCGCTTATGCTATTTCCTGGCAATTCGCTATTATATAAAAATCATTTTTCGCGTATCGTAATAATGATTAAGAGAGCGAAGACGTATCAATTTTTTGTTTTTTCAATTTTTATTGTTCATCCCATATAGAAATATTACTTATCCCAGTATATACCATGCGCGATGATTAATGATTATTGCCGCGATGATTAAATAAGGCAATCATTAATTCTCTGTCAAGTTCAATAATATCTAGCTGACTAACGGATTTCTAGTGAGATTCATTTAAGGCGTTGGGTCAGTCGGTGATTATAATTATAATTCATCATTTATTCAAAAATTCGCATTTATGAGGCGTGTGTATTTATAAGGAAACACGTTCATATTCATCTATTTATTTCAAGGATCACAGTAGCTCTCGGTCATCACCCTCAATATCGTCAAGTTTATACAATTGATGAATAATATGACTTTGACTCTCTGCCACGTACATATAAGTTGATAAATGATGTCTGATTAACGACCTCATATCTCATTGGCATATATACTGCATTTATATATTTAAAAATTGCTTACTGTATGTAAACGTCCATTGTATTATCTCAAATACAATAAAATAGTTATAACTCGAGATAATAGTGGCATTGAAAAAACATGTAGGGGTGGGGAGGGCGAAATTGGTACCCTAAGAAATTAACGCTTCGAATAGAGATTTGAATCAATGGACCTCAGAATTTTTACCGAAAAACGATAGCCTATATGACTGATGCCGAGTGCTGAACGTCCTTACCTGAAAAGTTCGGAAATTGCGGAAAAAATCGGTACCCTAAAAAATTTTCGAAATTTTTCAAAATTGAAAAATGTTCTAAATTTATTTTCGTATTTACCTTAGAATACTTTTTACTTTTTGATTCATATTTTTTCACCCATTTCTCCCGCCTATCCCTAAATTGTCAAGATATTGGGAAGAGGTGGTTAAAATGGGCCCTATACCGGGCAAAACGAGCACCCCTAAATTTTTCGTACTTTTTTAAAATTAAAAAACATTTTTAATTTCCTTCTTTACGTTGCTTTGGCAAACTTCAAACTTTGATAACTTTAGAACATTTTTCAATTTTGAGAAAAATTTCGAACATTTTTTAGGATGCCAATTTTGCCCGCAAATTTTTAACTTTTTAGGTAAGGGCGTTCAACACTCGACATCGGTTAGGCTATCGCGTTATCTAGGTTTTTTGGTAAAAATTCGGATATCCATTGATGCAAGCCGCTATTTGAAGCGTTCGTTTCTTAAGGTGCCCATTTAGTTGATTTGGTATTTGAAGTTTGCTACCGCGAAGTAAATAATGAAATTAGAAACTTTTTTCAATTTTGAATGCGTCCAAAAATTTTTTAGGGGTGCCCACTTTGCCCTATCCTCTCCTACGTGAGATTCACGTAATTCTTTGCACACAACATAGAACTCAAAATAAGTTTGGCATCGATACAAGATAGAAATTTGAACAATATATTATTACTTATAGGACAAACAAATATATTCAGTTTACACGTATATCAGGGTGGTTCTGAATTCGCCGTCATATTTGAATTTCAATGCTCAAAATATGTACAAAAAAAGTAGTTAAAAACCTCAGGTTTCTATCTCAGTTCTAATTAGAAATCAACCGCGAAATGTGACAAATCGTGTTTTATTGAAATGGGAAAATTCGAAGGCTTTGGGACGATACTTGGAATTTAGATAGGAACCTGGGGTTTCGGCTACATTTTTTTTTTGTATATACATATTTGGAGTTGTCCTGGCCCATGGGAGCATTGAAATTCGAAAACGAGCAAATAAAGGACCACCCTGATACATATAACATATATTAAAAGATTTTCAATAAATATTAACAGCAACCTACGATTGAAGACTTAAACCTAATCTTAAACCTATAATAGGGGTGTTTCTACGATATTGCGTTTTTGGGTGCAGGAAACTCGAAAAAATCGTTATTTGTTAAATAAATAAATTCAAGAATAATATTTATCGTAATATGTGCAATAGTCAGCATGTTGAAATTCAAAATCGAAAACTCAACCCATCTGTATTGAATTAGGGTTTTTATATATTATGCCAGGGGGGATACGAAATGACCCGGGGAAAGAAAAAAAAAAGAAAAAATTGCCAAAGTTACTTGCCTTTTCGTGAGTTTTAACAAGAGACTGTTATCATTACAGCAAATCTAAAATCATCTGTAATTATTACATTTTTTGTTTTCCCAAAATCTTCACTGCAGCTGAAACGCAATATCGTGGAAACACCCATATAGAATCATTGAGCAATAATCTTATCACGTATCTTACGTCTAGATGTACCTAAATGTATCGCGATTTATAGTTTCATTAAATCTGATGATTCTTACAAGCCTAACATCACCGTTAGACATCAGTTAAAGTTTCAAGAAATATGTCTTCATTCATTCCCGCACATTAACATAAAAATTTTCACAAAACTTTCAAGGTCTATTATTATTATACTACAGAAAGCATTGTCGATCGACAAAACCACTCCAACCAGTTTGAACTGGTGAATTACCTACGGTCAATTTTTCTCCGATAATCAAAATTTTCGAAGGTCCTAGTGGCCAATGAATGTCACCATCAGTATTGCTCATTGGTGTCGGATTTCTGCGGGAATAATACATCGTTACCTATATTATAACATATCAGATTTTCTACGAAACCCAATCGTATTTTATATCGTATAGAATCATATATTTATAATATTCACCAAATAAGTATATATACCTAATATACATCGAGAAATAATATAAACATATTATAATTATTACAATCATCGCTGTAGTACTACTCACCCAGTTTTTGCAAAATTAGTCCACATTCGAAGTAATCGGTTCGAAACAACCGCTTCCGGTGACGTATTTCCAAGCCGGGGAAGTCCCTCGAACAATCCTCGCCCTTCGAATAAGTACGTTAATTCATCCATGTGCGTTGGTGCTGAAAAGTATATATATATGTATTCGCATTATTTCGCTGTAAAATCTTCAAAATCCTTTCCGAAAATCAGTTATAAAATGTGGCTTAAAAGTTCAAGGCACTTGTGGCTCATTCCCACACATTTCGCGGCGCGTTGTTGCTACTGTGTGCCAAGTATTTTTTTGATCACTAATAAGATGTAGATATTTGCTATAGTTGCTATAATTTAATGTTATAAAATGCTGAACCTGTTTGTGACAAAAAAATTGAAAGAAAAAAAAAAAACTTGAGATCAGGAAATATTGCCGAAATAAACTTCAACGTATACATATTACATTTGAATATATAATCGCACACCTTGGTTGTTCCAGAAGAGTCTAGCGAAGTTATTTCTTCCGGAGAACGAGAAGTGGTAAAGATATACGTTTGATCCAGCGTTAGCGTGATATCGTGAAGCGTCAATGATCGGAGTTTTGAATTCATAATCTCCTATAATATTGCTGATTATTCTTGACGTGTCCTGTATAACGTATGGTTTTTTCACTATGTTAGCGACGCTTTTGGGTTCACGAGGAATACTCCATAGGCCACTGGCTCCAGATTGTAGGACTGAGTCGAGCAGTCCAACTATAAACGAATAAAATATAGGTAATATTAAAAATATACTTTATAAGATATTGAGAGAATCGAAACGATCTTTCGTTTCTCAATCAATTTTTCACCTGCTACTTTAGTGAAGAAATCTCCTTCCGCTGTGTTATATCCGGTTAAGTATGGCAGAGTTTGACGAGTTCCTCTAAGACGGACCAAAACGTTTCTTGGACATTCCCGGAGAAATGGATTATTAGCGTTCGCGGGTTCCGCTGTCGGGGTGAAAGATGATCCGATAGGAAGTTGCAGCGGAGACTGAAATCCATATTTTATGTAAATTAGAATGAAAAAAAAAATAGCCAACGCGTAAAAATATAAAATTATCAAACGTTACATAAGACTTCGACTATGATAATGGACTTTGACAAGATTTCATTAAGAAGGCAAAAAATATTTGACGGTTTGACCGAAAGGTCAATGAAATCTCGAAAACCTGCTACACCAGTTTGACCGTTTTTTCATAGCAAAATCAAGATTGGATCCCGCATATTCTAATCGATCCCGGATTTGCTTAATTTCTGTATTATGGAGATGTGGTGCGGTCATTATTTTCCATACAGCTTCAGAACTGACTGATAAAACATAATGCCAACGATGTATTTCCAAGTCGTTAAACTACTCACCCGACTCGCGTAGATTTGATTTCTTATAAGATCTTCGGGACTCGCTCTCCTCAGACAATCAATAAGGTAATATGGCTCCAAGTTGTCAGGGCACCTCACGATCTTGGCTAAACGTCGCGTCCTTCTAGCGAGGACATCCGGTCTGGTCCAGGCCCAGGCGGCCAAGACCGATCCACTTTGAGCGATGACACCAGAGATTAATTTCCTTGATTCTGGATTCATGGTGTGATATTCGGCGGAAGCTGCACCAGCGCTTTCTCCCATTATTATTATCCTGTTAGGATCTCCGCCAAACGATCTGGCGTTTGCTTGTATTAGTTTTAACGCCATGGCCTGATCTTTTAGCCCCATATTACCAGGTATTGTGTTATTTTCCACGTAGAGGAAGCCCAATGCTCCAAGGCGGTAATTTATTGTAACCAGAATTACGTCCTCGTCCATTATTCTGTCTGGACCATAAAGATAATTGTCCATATCTCCAGCACCGAGGACCCAAGCTCCACCATGAATGAAGAATATTATGGGTAACAATTCGTCGCGAGAATTTCTTGGCTCGTTACCTCTATCTGGCTTTAAAATAAAACAGAACATTTCCCAATTATTCAATAGATTATTGCGTATGGATTTTGATAATGATTTTATTATTGTATTGAGGATGTTGACTGCTCATACGTTTTTATACCTATAATTACGTGAATTTGGTTCTTGGATTATTGACCCAAGTTGATTGAGCAACAACGTTATTTTTTTTCGTGAGTACGGATACTGGAGCGCAAATATGCGATACATAGATATAGTTTGATATTGCCCACCGTGTGGCAATGACATTGACATTTACAACCAGATGTTTTTATTTACAATTTTTATAATCATTATTTTATTTGCGCAATGCACGGCTCTATACCCGAGTCATGTATCTATATACAAAAGTTTCGATGTGTTTCACCCGGATATATGATATTCCAGCAGTAAGTTCTTCTTTTTTTTTTTTAAATATGATTGTTTCAATGCAACGAATTGCGTGCAAGAGAATTCGACATTCACACTTTTTTCCATCAAGGTCTGAACGTGAGTTTTTGTTGAATAAAAGTCGCATGTGATCATTTTGACAAATAAGTGCAAACGAGGTGAGATGAAAAACTTGTGAAAGCTGTTTATTCAGCGTCATATACAAAATCTGTGCGTTGTTAATGATCAGAGACAAAATTTCTTCAATCATTAGCTCCTCCATCTCACATGCATCTCTCGTATTATGAATCGGAAAGAAGACGATATGCATATTACAATAGGTCCATTTTTTTCTTCTTCTTCTTCTTCTTCTTCTTCAGAATTGTAACATTCGTTTCAATGTGGTCATATTGATATTATTTAAAGTTCTATCTCATGAAGGTATACATTTTAAAACGATTATCGGTAATTATGCATCAATACTGTAGCAATATTTATTGTATTCTGTTAACGAGTTGGCCTCGTTCACGTTGTGATACACACATCATTGGTCGACCATGATATTTTCCGGAATTATCACACTACCTATTGAATCAGCAAAAATCTATGCAGTAATTGATACATTACAATCGATAATTATTACACAAGAATGGTAATGAGTCGTTCTTACATCAGATTCCAAACGCGTAAAACTAATTGGATTGAACTGATCAAGCTGCGTTCAAGGTTGAATAACAGATCCGTCTTTAGTTGAACATTAATTTTCGATCAAATATGCAAATCAGTATACCTATACTGATCGAGAATCAATCAGTGATTCTTAGTCAGTTCCGTCCAAAATCTGTCGATTAGTGGGCGGCCAGTTTCTTCAATTTATATGCATGCTATAGGTATATAATAGACTTTTCGTAGACACATCATCATTTCGTTTAATAAAAAATTATGTTATGACATATACGGTTACTATAATGGCGTGAATATGTTATCGGCGATTTATGGTGCATCTGAATGTCAAGGTGTTCGGTTTACGAGTAGACAAATTTTGTTAGATTGGAAATTCTGTATAGTTTCAACGTCTTCTTACATCGGTTTATTGCCGACAGTAAAAATCATTGATATCATTTTTTTCGTGAGTTAAATTCACAATAAAAGAACTGAAGAAGCGGAAGTGTAGAAAAGAATTCAAAACTTTGATTACCTTGGGTCTACAGATATTCATACTATTCAGAAGCTATTAGTGACGTTTCGAATTTTAATGAAACTATTAGAATTTTGGGTTCACAGTTCCAAGGAAGTTTCCTGAATCTTGACCAACCTCTATCATCTGTGTGAAATCTTAGATTTTAGATACAGTCGATTGATCACATTAAAAAAGTCTAAATGTATTCGGATGTATAATGATCATTATTGTCGACACTGTACAGATGAACAAAAAAACACATCATTATTCACAAGTGTAATAAGAAATTCAAACTCACCTGTGGTATGTAAAGATTCAAATAAAGACAATCCTCCTGACCAACGTATCTGTTCAGTAAATACAGTAGCTGAGGACATTGCGGTCCGTGTTTTACAGCGTTTCGAACACCATACCAAGCTTTTTTTTCTTGCGGTGGCTAAAAACGAAACATTCATGCTCTAGATTGATTGGCAATTTCCAACATTTTCGTATTTTTTTTGTTCTTTATAAAACTATACCTCGAAGCGGAGGTTTCCCAGGGGTGGTTGAGCGTAAGGCACACCCTTGTATGCTCCATATCTTTTGCCTTGTGTAGATGTCAGCCAATTACCTTTAATGTATCCTAAAGTCAGTCGAATCATTGGAGAATCTTGTGTACTGTCATCTGGTAACAAGTTTTCCGTGTATTGTGGAATATCGGGGAAATATTGGTTCGAACGTATTTGGTGGGCACGAACAAGTTGAAGCGAAAAAATGAACAGCATGATTCTCCAAAGGTCTGACATTGTTGATGATATTTTTTCTGATTACTCTTCAAGTTTTCTGTATTTTCAGACGAATATTGTGGGACAACTTCTTCCACGTTGTATAATTATTCCTGTTTCATATATTTCTTCGATCGAAACCGAACAGAACGATATTATCTTATTTTTCTGAATAAAACCTTTTTTGATTCTGATGATGAAAATTACTGTAAGGTTTTTGTAAACTTTTGACTGAATGATTTAGTATAATGTTTTTAGCGTACTTGAATCGAATGAGTATTAGTCACTAGCGAATGTTTATACAGATCACTAAAATCTTCGGCAAAGTTATTATTTGCACTAAAACGCGCACATCTATGATAGTCCCGGGTGATGTGAATAAAAATCATCAAACCGAATGAGAATATCGTTTACTTGTTGACCAGCTAACATGGGTATAAAAATTTTATACACTCCGTTGAAGATACATTAACAATAAAATATATTTAGTAAATAATTATTGTTTGAAAAAATTATTTACACATTTTTCGCGCGGTTGAATCAGCTCGATCCTGCTGCACTGACTTTATAACAAAGTGACAATTTATTGTTTGATGAAAATTATCAGCAATCGGCACGACTTGTTATTCAAATAAAATGAAAAATGACAACGTTCACTTGTAATACTTTTGAATAAAATATAAATCACAAATAAAATTCACTTATAATTTACTAAATCAGGAATAGAATTCAAATAGTCATTCTTATCATAGCCTGATAATAGGCAACTCCCAAACCACGTTGGGCTACGGTTAGCAGTCATTAGGCGACAGCGGTAACCACTGTTCGGTTTGGACGTCTCTTAAGGACTAACGATAAACGGAATAAGTTGGAGAATTTCGTTCTACCTCAAGTCTGGCAGGCAGATAGATCTTCCGCTTCCTTCCCCCGGAATCTAAGGTCAAGAGGTGCACCAAGATTCGTGCATTTCATTTGCATGCCAAGCAATTAGTTATACTGACGTCTTAAGGGATTGAAGAACACGTGCCTCTTATCCATATCGAATTAAATTTTGGGAAAAAATAAAATGAAAAATGACAGCTTTTCCGCTCATTAATTATTGTCTTCATATTTTATTCGCAGATATAATATGCAATAGATTATCATAGTTAGATATTTTTGTTCATTAGATATTATAGCATACATTTATGCTAATTACAAACAACCTTCAATAGCGTACCGCGATTTTTTATTTATTTCCACGTTGTTGAATAGCTGTGATAAAAAAGATCAAGATACATTTGCTAACTTGGAAGAAAAGCAAAGCGTACTGATCAAAAATTCAAATAAAAATCTGTAAATAAGATTAACGGTTCTTTTTCTTCGTTTTGCATTTGCAGATACCTATACGGGTATTAATTCGGCCTTGAAATGTTCATGAAAATGTATTATATCTTTATAGCTCATGTTTCATAGGTAAATTGGGTTTTCTGTACTTTTTTTTTTATGGATTGTTGAACAACGATCATTTCGACAAATTCAATAATTCGAATAAAGCTTAATACGAATAAACTCGCCGATTGGACTTCTGTCGAATTATACCTATATAGTACTCAGGCAGTGCAATGAGAATATTTTTTCGCCGGCTATTTTACGTGCACTTAGCACCTTACGCTTTTATTTACACATTTCTCGAATCTGTGGCGAGGACATATTCCATCTTTGGGATATTCCAATGCCGTGATGTCAAGCTAACGCTCTTCTTTCATCAAGATGAAAGAAAAAAAAAAAAAACTTTTATATTTTGAATGTAAAGCCCTCTAAACGTGTGTATGACATATGTCCCTATAGTATATAGGTACCTAACTCATACCTGCAGTAGAAAGGACTGCTCATGAATTTACGCGGGATAAAAATCGGGTGTGACTCGTTAGGCATATCTACATAATGTACTAGTTAAAACTATTCCATTGGTTTTGGATGGATTATTACTTTATTACACATTTAACGACTATAAAATGATGATCGTCATATCTTTGCGGGAAAAATTTGACGAGGTAGATTTATAACGTTCTAATAAAAAATCGATCACACATTAATGGTACATTACACACGTATTATACCTATAATGCAAATTTGATATCCTTTATTAATTGAAGTGTTTTCAAACTACAGAGGTGGAAAAAAAAAATCGAAGAAATTGTATGGCTGCAGTGATTGATTTATCACATACTCTATAATACAAGGATTGTGTTTCAGAAAACACTCAAGCGTAGTTAGATTTTATACAAATTATTATGCCCACGCGATTTGATACCGGAAACAATATCATTGAGGTCCACTAAATTATTGCCAATGTTAAATGTCTCACTAAACGTGGATGTGATATATTATATTTAGTCCCTTATACATAAAGCAGTGACGTAAATTTGATCGTCAACATTATATATCGACCTCCAAATATTTTTTCCGTTTTTACTGTACGCGTATAATATACCATACGCCTACCGGCTGAGGAGTCCAAATATCCACGAATCAATCTGACCTAGGAAACATTATTATGACTGTATCTATCAGCACGCTAATGATATACACATGACATTAAATTTTGATGTGCGTAATTCCGATGACGTCGAAAGACGAACTTCCCTTTGATGATAAGCCAATTTTACTATTCTGAAGATTACCTAAATTTTAAAGACTATTTCATGTTCATCATTCTTTACTTGTTGCATAGGTATACTCACGCACGACTTACACTTTACGTGAAATGGGAGATTTGAATCAAAAAAAAAATGTGACCTAGGAATCTTTTGGTATACTTTCATTCATTTCAAGTGTAAGAGAGTGAGATGGGAAGGGGGGTAAACCGCAGCAGTCTACGCTTACAATCAGATGAAATTGTTAACAATCTTACGCAATTTTATATACGCACATACTATGTGCGTGTATATAAACTACATGCCCTTGTTTGGTCTTTTAAGAATTTTACAGTACAATTTCTTACCATAATTATAATAGCTTATTATTTACATACACTATAACATAAGTATGACCTTAAACTAACGCAGATTAAAACGATATGCTGCGGTCCTCTATACTGAAATCTAATGGAGGGCGGACAAATGTTTACGAAATTATTTACTTTTGAGATATTTGATACGAAGTAAACAACTTCTATAATATAGTATACTATACGTATAACGAGTAAGACTAGACAATTCTAATATTCGATCAGCAGCGTGACTCACAATTTATTATAATTAATAAGTCAAGTCTTCCATCCCGGGTATGTAGTGTGTACTACATACGATATAAATTATCGAAAAAAAGTTACCCATAAATTATACCCATAAAAAATTGTACTAAATTATTTTCCTTTCAATCAGCCTCCTTGAATTAAAATTAAAAAATCATCGTATTATGTTTGGAAAATTCGAATAGATAATGAATTATACAGGGTGATAATATTCTCCGGGGTCTGATCTGGGAGGAGCTTCGGCACGTCGAATATTCACCCTGTATATATTTGAATTCGTTTTACATAGATATGTATACGTATACGTGTAGATTGAATCGTGACACGTGTCGTATATTATTTACTTATTCACTCGTGGATATCTAGCCATGACTGAATGGATACATGCGTAAAATCTTAAGCCTATTATTTCATCACTCATGTATACACGTATAGGCATACTCATATGAGGAGTATTTAAAACCGTTCGTTATATCAGTTTAGAATGAATTATCTATACTCTGTAAGTCATAGATGTTTGCATTTACGATCTAATCAGTTTCCATGATTAATATCATTCAGTAAACCGATTGCACGCACAATCCCCAGTGGCGCAATTGGTTAGCGCACGGTACTTATAAGACAGTGTTCGTGAGCAATGCCGGGGTTGTGAGTTCGAGCCTCACCTGGGGAATTATTTTTTTTTCATACTACCCTTAGCGTATTATGCGTCGAAATTGCATCCGTTGTATCGTTCGCATAACTCGTAGCTACGATAATAAAGGAAGAAAAATTATAAATTATCGGAAGAAACCGAATTGCCTATTTACTAGGGGAACAATTTTGCTCCGAATCGCTCTGTATAGATGAAACATTCATACAACTTACTAGTTTATCTCGCATTATTACGAATCTATTGATATAATTAACCGAAAAGAGACGAGAAAAACTATTTTCATATTGAATAATCTATCGAAACTGATCATTTTCAAATCCTATGGGTATATAGTTGCTAGGGACATAAATATAATCAGGAGTCAAATAAAATTGATCGAAACCTTTATTCGAATGTTTTTTACTACTTACAATGTATGACATACTTATAAAATAAGACTAGAATTAATTTATTTTGATTCTGCAGTGGCGGTTTCTCCTTCTGTGGAATTAGAAGTAGAAGGAGCAGCGGCTGCAGCAGCAGCTGCTGCAGCAATGTCTGCAGTTTGTCTATTTCTCCAAGCAGTCATATAAGTCCTTGGATGTATGGGATAAAATCCGCATACTCCAAATAACTCAGCTACTGGCGTTGACAAATGAGCTCCTTTCGCAATCCAGTATTGTATTCTTTCATAGTTTAAAGAAACCAATTTTTCATTGTGTATATTAGTTATCGGATCATATGTGCCTAGTTGTTCGATCGGTGGTTGGCGCTGCTCCTTACTTGCCTGGGATCGTAAATAATTGAATTATTTAACAAGTTGTTTGAATAAAAGGAAACTTGAATCGACATCATAATACTAATTTGACAATTTAAAGATGAAAATATTTTTTCAGGTAATACACATCGCGATGTAAATTCAAATATTGATTCATCAATATCATGCGGGTATAATATATTTTATTAATAGTATCGTGCCAAAGAGGTAAGCTAACCTAAAAAAATTTGTTTCTCACCTCGATAACGACAATGTGAAAAAACGGTCTGTTTGTACAACCGTATCGAACGAATCTAATAACCTTTCTAGCTATCTTAAACGTGAATCCAGTCCCTGAAGCGGGATGCCATGGCATTTTCGGCATTTTTATTGTCAAATTTTGTATCAATATCTACGGGTGAAGATATAAAGTAATTATGGAGCCGAAAGAGGTTATGTTTGGTTGGGTTATGTCATGTTAGGTTAGGTTAGGTTAGGTTAGATCGAGTTAGGTTAGGTTCAGAGGTTAACGATAAAGTTAAGACGCTGCGTTCGATCTAAACAATGTTGTATAACCGATATATATCGAATTTAAACGCTTCAAATATCTGTACAATTACGTAATTTTGAATACGATCATTTACAACGTCAATGTATTTGCCGTAGATAAATAAATGTCTCAATCTGTTTTGAACAATGCGAGCTAAAGCCCATTCATCATAATTCTCTTCGACTCAACTATTTTTAAACTATTAGGTCATAATATGATAGATCGATCAAGATTCAAGAAGAAAATAAATAAATGATCGACAATATTTTCACACTATGAATATGTAAATCTCGGATCATGCGATCAAAGTAAAGTGTATACCACATACATAATAAAGGAAACGAAATTTTTGATGGTAGGTATTGCGAAAAGTTTTATTTCATTCGTATTGCTATCGATACCTATACTACCTACTATAGCTGTAAAGAAAATACAACGTTGTAGTGATCGTGATGACAATGAACAATGAACAATGAAGAAAGAAATAATCTGATTTTGTATAATATAAACCCCATGTAAAAATCCCCTTCAATTAAATTCGCAAATCCGTCCGGTAAAAGAATTTAGAATTTAGCGAATTGGTCGGCGCGCGCATCCATGTGTCGCGTCGCCGGGGGGTTGATGAGCTTTGAAGGGGGGAGCCCGGGGTCACGTGACCGAGCTGCGTTTTGAGCGCACTAACCAGGTACGGTAAAAATCGTTGTTTTTTCGTGTTATTCGCCCGGCGCGTACAAGAAATAAAAAAAATTTTGATCGATTAAAGGTAGGGAACCCATAAACGTGAAACTAGTGTATTTCACGTTGATATTTGTGAGTTTTTTCCACGATTTTTCCATCAGGTCTTCAGGTATTGATGGTCGAGCGATGATGATGGTTGACAAGCCTTGTCTGGGAAATGGCGTCTCCCGTCCACATGGTTGGCTAAAATAACCATTTATATCAATCAATTCAGTACCTAGACCGTAATAAAATCATAACTAAATACATTTTCGCAATAGAATATAAAGATTTTTTTTTTAACAACAACAACAACGTACACACTCAACTTTTCGAAAACAATTCTATCAATCATCAAAAGTTTCTTTTGTGTGCGTCCACCACCGATCCCCACACACAAGTTAGCCAGCGTTGCCACACGTCAAATATTCACATTTTTATTTCCATTCAACGTTTTAACGACAAATTATATCACACTCTTTATCTTTTACAGCTTCGCATTTCACTTTACAACACACAATACTACACTATCAACGTATCACATTTAACCATACGCGTAATTATTTCTCACTAAATATTAAAAATATCAAGAATAAGAATAAGACGAAGAAAAAGGAGGAGGAAAACGCTGCATATATTACACACAAAGCTGCTTATTCATTCACACGCGTTAATTTACATTTAAAAATATGTAAAATAAACTTAAAATCGAAACAAATTTTCAATCCCATATATTTTATCATCACAATCTACATACTTCTTCTTCCAACAATTACTCATTTAATTTCTTCCACGTATCAACTCGTCGCATTCAAGTTTTCCTTTTTATTAAATTTCAAAGTCATATATATATATATAAATAAAAATAGAACATTTTTATTCTTGTTCAAATTGTTTATTCTATCTCCACATCCACACCTGTGTCAATGTATTTCTCTATACTTTGCTAAACACTTGAGTTATGCATATTATATTGTTTACAAAACATCATCATTCCACCGAAGATAAACCTCTGAATTATTATGACAATAGTATTAAGGAAACTAAACCATATGTAGTACATATTTAAGTTATCTTATATCGATCGATTAAACAATATGTATTATGAATTTTATTTTTCGTTTTAATCATTTCTGATCATTTTTCTTCTCATTTCATTTTTTTTCTTCTGTTTTTCACTCGAATCTTTTATGATTTCAGATTGTAAATAGTGACTGTACATAGTGTGATAGGTGAGTGACATAGGTGAGCGAGGTTTTTAGTTGGCAATGAGTTCGAGCAACAAATCGTCGGTGCCTTCCGGCGGGAGAGGACCCAACAAGAACAAATCGTCACAACAACACAGCAAGTCTGATCATCATCACTCCAAGTCCACAGACACAGCCAAACACGATAAAGCACAGGTATAAAAATATCATAAAAACGAAAAAAATGAAATTCATTCATTCATTCGTTCAATTCTTTCATACTTTATGAAAAATTTCTCCTGTACAACAAATGATCTCGCATTTAATTTAATTTCATTTAATTTTCTCTTTCTATTAACCACATTACTTATTTCCTGTAAAGTTATCAAGTTGCACAGGAAGGATCGATGAAAAATAATGATACTGCGCGTTGAATAATCTTTTTTATAAAGACACAATGACAAAGATGGAAGATTTTCACAATTGAGTTATTTAATGTTCTGAAAACTTTCCAATCATTTATCTCAGCCTAATACGGACCAGTTGCGACACGCACAAATAATTGACACTCGGATGGGCGGTGGTGAAGATCCAGTAGTTAAAGAGCGGGTAAGACAGGTGATGGATATGACGCGTCGTTCGGAGGACGAAGTGGTGCTAGCTTTGCACGATTGTGACGGCGACCTGGAAAGCGCCGTGAACAATCTTCTAGAGGGTGTTATGCAGGAATGGGAAGTTAAAAAGAAGAAGACGCGCACACCTGCAGGCTCAAAGCAAAACGCTGATCAATCGGGAGGCCAAGATGATGCCGGAGATTGGGAGGAAAGGCGCAATCAACGCGGCGGAGGACCTCCTCGTTTGCGAGGACGTGGTGCAAACCACGATAATCGTGGCTGTAAGATTTCAATCCTCTCAAAATGAGTTTCAAACTCATTCCCTGCTTTCTACTCTCCGATCTGATTCTCTATTTCATTTATGAATTCAGGGCGTGGACGAGAGAACAAAGAGAATGAAAGAAACATGGAAGGATCTGAGCGAGAGGGTGGTTACAGTGGTAACAGACGCGGACGGGGAGGACCAGGCAGGTCTGGGCGTGGCGGTAGAGGCGGTGGCCGAGGTCTTGGGCCTCGTACTTTTGCTAACCGAGGAGATACTGGTTCAGGTGCATCGGGGCACAGCTTTAGTCGACCTATCGATACTTGGACAGGAAGTGAAGAGCAGCAACAGACTGCCCAGGAGCCTAAGATGGGTAATTATTTCACCAAAATTTAATTTCTGCGATTAACCATCATGAGCTTGGGAGTCGGAACTCCCATACATTGTATCAACCGGGTTTGTTCTTTTCACATCAATCCGATAACCGTGAGATGAATTTCGTGCTTAAAGATGCTTGGAACAACTTGGAACCGGCCGAAGATTGGGACAACGAAGAATACACCGGCTCTCTAGCAGACACTAAGGTCTTTACTCCAAGCAGTGGGTTGCCCGAACCAACGTCTGGCAGCGAAGATCAAAAGCATCAGGAAATCCAGCCTCTCCAACCGGGCCAGTCCGTTAAATTGTCGCCGTTGCAGCAGGATGTGAGTTTGTGATATAAATGTGTATAAAAGTTGAGACGATCGTATAGCTGATGATAATTACTGCGTTTTGTTCGGTAGATTTGCCTCAGGAATTAATTTTCTCGACTTATTATTTTTTTTCTTTCAGGAACTGCCCAAGTTGTCGGAAACTTCTATGCAGCAACACCAACAATTACAGCAGCAGCAACAACAATCCATAGTTTCTCAACAACAACAACAACAGCAGCAGTTGAATATGCCGGCCATGCAGATACCTCAACAACCCCACGCTGCGGCTGGAGGAGTTCTTACAGCTGCTCAGAGCCAGTATTTTACTCAACTCACTCAGCAGACTAGCGAAAGTTTGAAAGCTGCTAATCAAGGTGCTTTCTCGTCTACGATGAGCAATCAGGTGAGGTTTGACGATTGGAGATTAACTACTGTGTGTTTTTTCAAAAATTCTTCGTCTTGTAACTTCTAAATATTAGAAAAACTGATAAATTTCGTAACTTTTCAGCCTCAGAGGCAACCAAAGCAGAGACCCCGAGTACCGCCTCCTTCAAAGATCCCATCAAGCGCAGTTGAGATGCCTGGTGATGCTCCAAACAGTGGAATAGGCTTTCTCGACGTGCAGTTTGGAGCGTTGGAGTTTGGCACGGAAGCCGGATCTCTGGATGGTTCTGCAACTGAGAAATATAATTCATCTAATTCAACTGCTACTGGTCTGGAAGTTACCCCACTGGCCAATGTCACTAATCCATCAAACGCTTCTAACACCCTGGACATCGAGACAAGCCAGACGAATGCTAATCAGTATAACGCGACGTCTCAAATGGTAAGTTTGATTTATTATACCTTTTCTTTTTCGTATTTTTAAATAAATTTATTTCTAAATGTGTTTTTGTGTGTTCACACTTCTCCCATGATTAACAATACTGTTTGAAATAATATCGATGCATGCTTCCAAAAAAAAAGAAGAAAAAAAATAGAAAGGACTGGAACACAACATCACAGCTTTCATAACTTATCCCTGTGCTAGTCGTAACCTTGTTTCCCATGTCCCTGATTTCAGTTGTCAAGCAATGACAGCTTGCCAGTGTCTAGTGACCACTCTCTAAGTTCGCAAAGCGGCTTTGTCGCTCGTAGTGGCAATAGTGCTCCTTCTCTGGATATTACCAAGCAGGACTTCTCCTCCCAGGTATCTCCGGGGAATACTTCTGGCTATGGAACAGCGGCTGCCTATCAATCTCAGAAGACTGTTTATCAGCCGTCAAACGCGACGCCAAACAGCTACAACGCTTACTCTACCAGTACGCAATCAACGCAATCTTCATTCCCCGCCCAATCTGTTGGAAACAGTAATAGCTACTCTGCTAATCCAACGGTCACTCAAGTCTCTGGTTACAACACGTCGTCCTCTTACTCACAAAACAATTCATCAACTTTTGTCAATCAAGCTTCCCCAGCTGCTGTAGCATCCGCGGCATCAACCTATAACCAAAATACAACTAATCAGGTAACTATATTAATACGGAGTTTGATATTTTCACTTTTTATTCGCTTATCGCTTTATTCAGGTCACCTTTTCTCTTCTTTAGTGTTTATCACGACCAAAGTACCGCTCTACAAATTATTAAATTTGTAATGACTTCTACTGTTCTCGGTTTCCAGGTCTATCAAGCAGCCAGTGCATATGTACCCGCTACTACTTCACAGTATCAGTCGCAATCCGTTGCAACTAATACTGCGGCTAATAGTAACTCGGGTTACCAAGCAACCGGCTATCAAGGATCCTCTTCATTCCAATCTACCCCACAGGCTTATCAGCCTTCAGGAGCAACTTTTACCTCTCCGATCACTCAGGCATCAAGTGGTTATCAAAGTACAACGCAATCGGTAATTTTCATACTTGGTATTTGAAATAGAGTTAAAAACGACGAAAAATACTAATGCAATCATTAATTTCATAACATTTTACTTTATCTTTAATTTTTTCAGGTCTATGCTAACGCGTATAGCAGTTATGGCAGCCAACCGCAGTCTGGGACTCACAATCACAAGCTTAATAGTGGTACTAATAAAGACTCGCAGTACGACGGCAGCGCTACTACGTCTAGTAATTCTCTGGCTACGACGAGCTCGCCGGCTCTCGGTCTTTCTACAACTTCAGCTAATAGCTCTCAGGCTAAGGCGACCAGTTCAAATGGTGAATTTGAATTAACTTTTTACTAATAAAAAATTGAAAGCTAATCTTCTATTCTAATCATTCATTGCAATGATCGCTATAATCTGTAACGTTGTCTCCAAACAGCTGTACCAAAGAGCACGTCTAGTGGCGTAGTAACCGGCAGTGGAAGTGGAGCCGGTAGTATGACCGGCGGTGGTGCCGCTGGAAGTATGGCTCCAATTCTTAGCCATCAATATATCATGGGTCAAGGCGTTCCATACGCTGCTTTCCAACAGCCGATGTATAGCTATGAAGACTTGCAACTTATGCAGCAGAGAATACCACATATGGTCAGTCTGAACTTCGACTTATTATTTATTTTCTCTATAGTTTATAGGAAAATTATATTAATACAGTATAGCTTTTTACATAGCGTAGCGTGTCCCAATATATTCAATCAAATTTTTTTATCGGTTTTCAATTCTCCTAAACTTATTTTCACACATTGATCAATATATTTCAATTCAATTATACTAATGGAGTCTGATTTTCATTTAGATTTTTCTATTGTTTTTAGACATACATATATATGTATCAAGTTTGAAAAGCAAGTGCCTGTTGCAGCTTAATGTTGATATTGAAATTATTTTTTCTTATTCGAATGCCTTTTATTGGGAATCGCAGCTTTATTTACCTATATACTATGAAAAATACCTATGATTATATTTGATTTGATATGATTATTATTTTAGAATGATAATGGTTACTATTTATTTATTTATTTATTTATTCATTTATTTGGTGCTTGGTAGTTGCTAGATATATTGCCTAATTTATGCAAAAAAAAAGTTTTTTTTTTTACTTTTCATTATTCAGTTGTAGCACCAGAAACTTCTATCGTTTTTGGTATTAAAAGTAGTTATACTCAAGCAATAACAGAATAATAATAATAATTATTATTTAATCTTGTTCTCATTAGAGTATGGACTGTATTTATCATTCTACAAATTTTAAGAGTAATGTTAAACGTCACCAATTTATCAAGCCAAGACAACTTATCCAAGGGGATAATAGAATAATAAATTATTATCAATCCTAGACAAATTTTCATCATAAACTGTTCTACGTATTAAAAATTACATGAAAGTAATTAACGCAGCATCTCGTAGGTATAAAATCTGCATCTTAATATCATTAAAAAAAAGATATTCAAAAATCATTTCATCTTACTAGTACTTTAGTATATAAAAATTCCTAGTTCCAATTTTCATAGTAAAAAGATAAGATGTTAAAATCTGTATTAGTACATCGCCACGTTACTTTTGCCTAAAATTTATCATATTATTTTATTATTTTTATTGCCTGCTTCTCAATTGATTATTAATTTTGATTATTAATTGTTTAAAAATTTTCTTGCATTTGAGAATGCAACGCAAATATTATGTGGAAATTTATTATTTGGCAGAATCGATGGCATGGCTCAAATTGTTAGTATTCATTCGTCGTAGAGCCCAAACTATTTGTAGAGAGACACCTAATTTAGTCCGCATAAACCCTAGACTTAGTTAGTCTCCTCGTATCTGGAGTACACAGTGTATGCATGTAGTTTTGTGTTTGGCCTCCCTGACTAACGTGCAGTCCACTACTGGTTACTATGACGCGACTCTGGGATATCAGACGACTGGTCCAGCTACAAGTCTCGGAGGTGGTCGCGGAGATGCTTTAACCGGTGTACAAGGTGTCCAGGGTGTTCAGGGTGTACAAGGGGCCTATACCAGTATTAGTGACGCCAGGTTTGCAAGAAATGATAGCAACGCGTCGCCAGTTCCCTCGACTATGTCTCAACAGGTAATTTCCCTTCAGAATTGAACGTTAATTGAATTATAAATTGATTAAAAAACAAACGAGATAAAAAAACAAAAAAAACTTCCAAAATCGCACACTACTTTCTTGATACATTAAAGCTTTTGAATTTTTAGACTGCTACGCAACATCAACAACCAATGATGAATCCGACGTTACCACCTGGCTACGCATACTTTGCATACGGTGGAGGCATGATGCCAGGCAGTTTTCAGTACGGAACACCAGCAATTTACCCAGTGAGTGATTTGAATTTATTTATCATTTTATTTGTGAATTATGTTACACAAATGACTTGCGATATGCATTGCTAACACACGTTTATCCCTGATAATAGCAGATTGCTGCGGCTGGAAATGCGGGCACTAACAGCGGGGCATATAGCGCAAAACCTGGAAGTTACGGTTCAGGATACGGAGGCGGTGCTAGCTACGATACTTTGGCAAGTGCTGGTCCAGCCGGAGAGTATAAAGGCGCTAGTAGTGGCTACACCGGTACGCAAGCGGGAAAAACTGGTACATCGACAGGAAATACTAATTCCGGAGGATCTTCTGCCGCTGATATCAGCGCTACTATGTATGGAAAGAGTCACGTTGCGCTGAGCAAGGTCAATGTAAGTTATTGGAGGAAATTTTAGAGTCGTTTAACTCGCTGAAAAGTTTTTGGGGATTTAACAGTAATGATATTTTCGGTTTTTCTAGTCATACGACAAGCAGACTTTCCATTCCGCGACTCCACCTCCATTTGGTTTAGCTGGAAGTCAGAGTGCAGGATTGCCAGGTGGTTACGGCACTCCACATCTCTTTATTCCAACAATGCCTCATCAGTTGCATCAGCCATTGCATCAAGATAGTGGAAGCAGCACGGGACAACGTTCTAACGCAAGTTCTCAGAATAAGGCTCAAGCTAAGCCGGGAGGATATAGTCCAAGCTATTGGGCCGGTGGTAACTAACACTAATATACAAAATAATAAAAATAAAAAAAACAAAACAACAAAAACCATACAGTTCTAGAAAGAAAGAAAGAAAGAAAGAAAGAAAGAAAGAAAGAAACAAGATTGAAGGATTTCACGTCGTCACAGATTCTAGATAAGCTTTAACAATCTACATGAACACAGATTTAGACCAGATTTTATATACAGAAAGAATATAGACGATTAAAACTGGATATAAGACGATTTGAATTAATAAATAAACGAATTAGATATTGGAAAATTGTATTTCCAAGGAATGGAAGAATTAGACAATTCGTTTTCGTCTTACATTAGTGAGAATTATTAATTTATAGACGAAGGTTTTTTTTATACATAATTACAAAGTAAGATGTATAAAATATATATCAAGTGCTATATAGACTATGAAACGTCCTAAAATCAAGAACCTGTGTTTGAAAGTTTCAGGGGTACGCTCATACACATATACTATACTATTATAGAAAAAGAAAAAGAACTAAAATTAAAAAAAAAAAGAAAATAAAATAAAATAAAACTAAAAATAATAATAAAATAAACTCTTAGTAATGATTAAAATTCGTACATCTGTTAAATATACACACGTTCTTTCACTTGAATATAAAAACTACATTACCGTATTTCTAATTAAGTAACAATCAATTAAGTAAAGAAAGAAAAGAAAGAAAGAAAAAAAAAAAACCATTAAAGCTCTAGAAGTAACACAGCTTTTTTTCTACAATTCAAGCTTTTTCATATCGATATTTAGGAAAGGTAAAAAGTGTTTATATATAATATGTATACATAAAAAGTTATCACACAAGTTTTTTTTCACCTAATATATATAAAAAAAATAAAAAAAATACTACCGAAAGAAAGTCAACAGTAATAGGTGAATAAAATAAGTAAACTAATATAAATTCTGCTCCTCTATTTCTTTAAGAGTTTATTATTAATCTAATATTGGAAAAGCAAATTTTATAAGATATAAGCTGTATAAATATTATATTAAAAAGAGAGAGAGAGAAAGAGAGAGAGAGAGAGAGAGAGATATTACCTTCTGTAAAATCTGTTAAACGATAATCAGAATAAAATAAACAATTATAACGAAAAGTCACAATATTAATAGTATAAATATTAGGTAATTGTTTAGTTCTTCCATTCGGGGTTTCGCGATTGAAATAGTAATAAAATGAAAAAAAAATAAATAAAATAAAGGAAAAAAATTCAACAATACTTTTTACGACTTGTTTGAAATCGGTGAAAGCGGAACCCAACTTTTAACGCAGTCATTGAATCGCTGCTTAAAAAGCGCATATTATATTCAACGTGTTAGGTTCTTAATCGCTATCGACAGAATGAGAAACAATATGAAAAAAGCAAAGAAAAGGAAAAAAAAATATAAGAATAATCCGACGTAAGAAAAAAAAACAAAAAAACAAAAAAAAAAAACATTAGTGCAATTGGCAATGTGTTGCGTTTAAAGCCAAAGGTGATAAATACAAAAGAGTTTTTGAACTGACGAACGCACTTTACTGTCTTGAAAGTTAACTCGTTTTCTTTAGCAATGAGGCAAGCTATAAAAATTGGCCAAATTCTCAAATGATATCACATCCACCTGTAACAAGAGGTGCTGAAAATGTCACAAATATCATTTCACATATAATTTTCTCTTTTACTAAATACACATACTACATAGATAGTTAGTTTTAACTTTAATTACCTATTCATCATTGTTTCGAATATATTTGCTGATATCTATACTACATTCGTTTTCTTTTAATTTCATATCATTTAATCCTCCTAATAATCTAAAAGACAAAAAATAAAATAAAAGAACAAAATGATGAGAAATCACAGGGGTAACTGCCCCTAAAGGTTTTGCCAATTTATCAGACTTGTCAAATTCTTAATAATTCTAGTTGGCTATTAAGACCTCTGGTTAAAGTGCTTCAAAACGCAGTAGCCAAATGATGATGGTCTTTGAGGAAAATGGCATAAGTTGGTAATGTTATTACATATGGATTATCATTGTGTGTATTTAATCATGAAAACGAAAGAAAGAAAATAAGAAAATAAGAAAAAAAGAAAGAAAATTTCAAGACACAAAATATTATGACAAAGAGAAAACAAAGAAACAAACAAATACGTATGAAAAAGCACCCAATGGTGAACTTTTATTTTACCTGTACGACAGGTTTCTATTATTACTAGTTTACATATTTCATTCATTTAAACGATCATCATTATTATATTTGTGTATTTTCTTGAGTTTTTTTTTTCATTTTTTATTTTTTTTTTCAATTCTATCTCCATTTTCTTCGGTTCTTACTACTACTACTACTACTACTACTAATACTACTATTACACATCGTGACTTCTGAGCTGATCTATTTGCTATTAAATCTTTATCCTTAATTTAAATTATACAATCATTCAATATTATTATCATTATATAGATTGATTACAAGCCGTTTTTAAACTACAAAGAAAAAAAACATATACCCACCTATTATTTCAATATTACCTATTATTTCTATTATACTATACGAATGACGAATAGAAAAAAGAAGAAAAAAAAAACATACATAAATGAATAAATAAATAAATAAATAAACACTAATACTAATATCATCAATTATTTACGATAACAGAATAAAAGAATGAAAACTATGTGCACAAATAAAGGACATATCTTAAAGATCGATTGAATGATATATACATAGTTTAATACAGAGAAGAGTATCCCTTCCGATAGACAAATCCCAACTCAATAACAACAATAACAACAACAACAAGAACAACAGAATAACAAGAAAACTCTCGTTTGAATAGAATCAATCACATCTATTTACTGAGACATACAAGTATTTGTCAAATTTCTTATAGATTTTTATCAAGTTTAAGAAAATATTTTTACTGGTTGTCTTCTATTAGTAATTACGAAAATTCTCTTCATAATTTGATATCCAAAAGACAACAGATAACTATCTAATTATTTTGAAATGAATGAGATTTTATCGTTCTCTGTTATTTAATTTAACACTAATAGACAATCGCACGTTTTCAAGCATGGCTATTCTAAATAAATAGCTATTATATACAATATACATATACATATATGGGAATGATTTTTGACTCCAGACTGAAAATCTGCAGGGTGCTAAACACGTTTCGTGATCTTAAATAGTTGCTTTATCTTTTTCTTCTTCTTCTTCTTTTCGTCATTGTTTATTCTTGTTTCATTTTATTATATTTATTAATTTTTTTTTAATTAACTTGAAGTCTAATCTCTGTGCTGAAAAGATTCTTAACGAATACCGTTACATAGAAAATAAATAAATAAATTATCAAATAATAAATGAAAAGAATTATCCCGCATTGGGGTAAAGTAACAAAGAAGAAAAGAAAGAAAAAGAAAAAGAAAACAAAAATATTTCATTGTACGTAACTTTTTTTTTTCGTTTTTTTTTCGTTTATTTTGCAATTTCATTAGTGTTACCTACGCAATAGCACGCATACATCTATTATCTAACCGACACAGGCAAACAAACATACAATACATTACACACACACTGAGAAAAAGAAAGAAAGAAGGAGAGAGAGAGAGAAAGAAAGAAAGAAAGAAAGAAAGAAAGAAAGAAAGAAAGGGAATGGGAGAGAACACATACACGAATACACTTGTAATGTACTAAGAGTACCAGAAAGAAAACAGACACACGTTCTCATTTGATTTTAGGATATTTTAGTTTATTCGCATTCGTCATATATAAATATGGATGATCTTAGGACGAAAAGTATATTAAGTGTAATGTATGCGAGGAAAGAAAAGAAACAAGAAGATGAAAAAAAATAAAATAAATAATGCAAAAAAAAAAAAAAGAAAAAATAATAATAAGAAAACGAAAAAAAAAAAAAAACAAGTAAAGTAAAGTAAAGTAAAGTAATGTCGAAAATGGAATGATGTTGATAAAAGAAAGAGAAATGAAAAATAAAAAAAAAAAATAAAGAAAGCAAAAAACAAAGAAAAAAAAAAAGCGTTCGTTCTCATAATAATTATTATACCTTGATAATTTTTGTATTTTTGTCAAATATTAAACTGAATATGATCGAAAATGCAAAATGCATTGCGCCACTACATGCTAACTACATATAATTATTAATAATAGCTACTACTGTGTATAAATATGGATATCTAAGAATAAATGTATTAAAACTACCATATATACCTGATATCCGGTTGGTTTTTCATTAAACTTATATAATACGTATATAGATTATAATAATAATAATAATATCGTCGTACACACATACATTATAGGTATACATACTATAATATACATAAACATACATCTGTCCAACCGACAGCTAAATCAAAATTTTAACATTGATGTAATGATTTCGGATATATATATACCTAATATGATAAATGATAAATGATAAATGATAAATGATAAATACTTCGTTAAATCTTGAATGATGATCAATTTTTCAATATAATTATATTCGTTTATTATAGCAATCGTCGTTATTGTAGGTATACATATTAAAGTAATATAATTACTTAACTATAGTTAGTCAATGATTCGTATTATAGGAAGTTTATTCAATCGCCGTATTTATATATCTGGAAGTCTTGAAAAGCTGTATAAAAAAATGAAAATTGAAGAAAAAAGCAAAACAAAACGTTAGAATTATGATTTATATACATTAAACAAAAAAAAAAAACAAAAAATGAGCAAGAAAAAAAAACAATTTGATAATAAATACCAACTTACTTTTTAAAAGAAGAAGTTGTACAGTCACTCATAACTCTGATACACCTTTTTAGACAATTTTCGTAATTTTAGTACCAGATTTTCAAATACACAAAATTAACGCTCGTTCCTTTTTTTTTTTTAATTTTTCTTTTCTTTTTTTCTTTCTTTGTGATAATAAGCAGTACATCAACGTGCGTATGAAATTAAGTACGTAGATACATACTACATATCACATACACACGCTAGCAGCCCGACCTACATCACGAGTTCTACTACGATAACTTTAAATTATAATTTCAAATCGTAGATTGTCATTTCTGCATTATATTAAGTGGGCCGAAGTTTTAGCTCGTTTTAGGTCCTTGCCAACGCAACGTTTGTCATCGGTATATAATAATTCAATTACGTCATTTATATCATATTCCGCAACGAAATATTCTAATCATTTTTTTTTTAATGCGGGTACATATGTACCTAATATGTGTACTTTGATTCAACAATTCATATACCTTCGCTAAACTATATCTAACATCATAAAAATATTTTTTACTTCATAAAAAGTCGCAACATTTTCGCCATCTGTATCGAAGATTTTCGAATTTCTCAAATTTTATTCAAAAACTATGCGAGGACTTGAGGGAGGGTTCGTTTCTTACGATTTTAAAATTAGGTAATGATTGCAGAATTTCTACCCTATAACGAAAGACTTTCGCATTCAAAAGATAAATAAGTCAAATTTTTGATTTCTTATTTTTTTTTTTTTTTTCTCAAAGCTTTTCACCACCCGTTTTACTAACGAAGATACATCGCGCCGTGGTAATATTTAATCTCGTTGACTAAGGATCGGCGTTAAGGTCGTCAAGGAGGGATGGGGGATGGCCTGCGGCTATGTCCCTCGAGCGAAGCTAAGATCCCTGACCCAGTATATTATTATATTATTATACCGTCCGACCGCCCCTTCCAATTCAGGATCAGAACGGATCCGGTACTGTGTTACATCCCTTCCACCTGTTCTCAGTTTACAAAGTCCGAGACTGCAGCAGCATAGTGAGAATACTAGCATTAATCATTCAACATTATTAGAAGAAAAATTTTGCTCCACTTTGACGACGAGAATATTAATCTGGAGATATATTTTCTTTTATTCATATTAATCGAAAAAAAAAAAAAAAAAGAATTGATTCTAACGAAAAATAAATTCTGTTCAAGATTTTCGGAATACGAAATTTTTCACGTTACACATAATGTCGACTTTACCACTTTAGACATACTTACTTATACATACTTCGCCGAAAGTTTCTTTTTTTTTTCTTTTTTTTCTTCTCTTTTTGCGAAATGAAAAGTGCAAAGAATTTGAATTTCACGGTTTTGAAATGAATA
Organism: Tenthredo livida; assembly: GCA_963992785.1. Taxonomy (NCBI): domain Eukaryota; kingdom Metazoa; phylum Arthropoda; class Insecta; order Hymenoptera; family Tenthredinidae; genus Tenthredo; species Tenthredo livida. The sequence goes on from OZ023073.1 coordinate 14,063,901, forward strand.
TTTATCAAAGTTTATGACTATGGGTAGGAATAATGGGTAACTAGACACCGCGTGACAAGCGTAAGTCGCCAAAAGTAATCGAGATTAGAATCACAAGTAAAATTTATTGCGCAATTTAGATTTGAAATTCTTGATGTAGTTGTGTCTTGGTGTTACGTGCGGCATAGGTATACTGTTGCTACACGGATTTCCCTTAGACCTGCAATATAAGGTCTCAGAGGTATACATAACTATACGTAAACTTCGTAAATGGGATTTGAAACACGTATCGCGTGGGGAGGTAATCGTCTTATTACGTCCGGGGGTGGAACGATTGCGGATTTTTGGTCATAGAGCTTTTCCGCCTTATGTCATTTTCACTCTATAACGTCGTAACATTGCCTAGCCAAGTTACGCATGGCATATTTATCCGCTTATTGATTATGCTTTAACTTACGTAAGAATAATATCTTACGTACTACCGCAAACGCTGCGGAATTAAAAACGAAGCTTTTTATTTTTTCCAATTTTTACTTTTTTATCGAACAACTTTGTTTATCGTTAAAAACATTTTAGTTGATGAAACAAAAAAAAAAAGACCAAAAAAAAACCTCGTCATCTCATTATTCACACTATCGATCCGATCTTGACTTTCGGAAGATATTTTTTGTTCGGGCCGTCGATCCTGATCCGAGGTTCGCGCGTCTTCCTGACATTCAAATGAATCTATATACTATTATAGCTGAGCTTCGAATAGTTCATAAAAAAAAAGAAAAAAAAAAAAAAATTGTCGACGAATAAATTATAACGAAATTCAACTTCCGAGGTATATTTTATAAATAATTAACTTATATAAATAAAAGTTCATAAAAATTATGGTCCGAGTTCATTCATCATTTTTTATGAGGTCCACGGAATAGATCTTCTAAACTCTAACGATTATAAACTTTATCCTCCACACACATCGAGATACTTTCGTTGTTGTGTGTAGTGGTCGTAAAAGGTGCGTTGACTGGTATTAGTATTGTTATACCGAGTATTGGGCCTCTGGCCTGTAATATGGTCATGGTCATCGCGGCGGATACCCCAGGGCCTTACATCGGGCCTTAAGGCTTGAGTCAACCTAACCAGTGCTTCTCAACGTTTGAAAAAACGGCAAAAACTGTCGCGAAGTAAAGTTTTTTTTTTTTTTTTTCTAAAATTTATAAGGGAAGCTTTAACGAATTTCATCAATGTATAACTATCGAAAACGTTTCCATTCTCCATAGCGCGAAGAAAGTATGTTTCGAATATACACGACGTAGGAAATATAGAAACAGATTTCCTCAAAAAGAAATTGAAATCGTATGCTATAAGAAAATACAATGATTATCGCTACCCTTCGGTTAATTTTTTTTATCGAATCTAATCATAAGGTGAAAAAGCAGTAACTTTGTAGAAAGCTTTCCAACTCCTCAACGGGGTTGCGGAGCGACTCGTGAAGAGGAAACGATCTGCAGATAAAAGTCAACGTGGAAGTTGACTGATTATGAGTTCTGTGCAGATGTACCTACGTGTAGGATTAATCTACACACGCATGAGGTTGAAGTCGATGTAATGAGAGAAAGAGAGTTAAGCTTTTAAGAAAAATTACTGGAGCGTATAAAGTCGTCTATATGGCGGGGGTGGGGGGGGATGGTGATGTATAAGAAATAGAAATAAATAAATAAACGACGAAAAGAAATAGAATAAAATTAAATAAAATAAGAAAAAATGAATAAAAATCTAGTGATTAATTGAAAATAAAATTGATTTGAGCGTTTCGTGAGTTGCCCTGAGCCCTGACCTAGATTGTCTCCTGTCTCTTGCGGCGCGTAAGCTGGAATCGCCTCGGGGAATCACCGGCGAGCCTAACGCGTTCCTTGCACGTTCTACGGGAATATTTTCATACTTTTATTATTAGCTTTGTATTACTCGGAATGAAAAATAGCGGACGCCCAATTTTTCGCAGTAGTATAGGTATTAAACGCGGCGGCGGTATATGAATCATCGATATGATCATGAAATATGTATAATCATTTCAAATTATCAATATATATATATATGTGATTTTGTCCGCGTTTCAGCGGGAATTCCCACAAGGATTGTTGGGTTGCATGCTTGCAGGAGTTGTTTTTTTTTTTTTTCTCTTTTTTTTCAATCTTTTTCTGATTAGTATTATATCCAGTAAACACCGCGTAAATGGGGTCTTGAACCGGACATCGTTATATTATCGACTATAACATGATTACGTGTGATTTTCTAGAAATTAATCAACGTGTGTGTATGTAATTGTGTAAACGTATGGAATAATAGGAAATTCATAGCATAACATAACGTGACATAACGTAACGTAAAATAACTGCAGTTCCAACATTTATACTGCACATATCTAACGATTTAAAAATTCAACTATATTTTCTATACTACATTGTTTAAACAGTTTTTGTAAAATTAATCTTAATGTGTTAACATTTTTCACTGTTACTCTATATCAAAAGTAAGAATTAATCTTCGCTCATAGGTATATTGTACCCATACTTACACCGTCCTTTCTATACGAAACTCGATTTAGTTTTAATATTAATTTCGCTTTCGTTCCGTCTGTGCGTATGTCTGTCTGTCCGTGGTTTCTGTAGCTAGAAGAGAGAGCCTTGAAAGTAATTTGGTGAGGTGAGCCGTAGGCGTAAGCCGTCAGAACTTGAGAAGTTCTTCCTACACACACATGCGTATACATAGATGGATAAAAAAAAAAAAAAAAAAACAACAAATATATGTAATAATAAGTTTATTATAAGAGTGTGAGTTAGACTTCGGACCAAATTCGCTCATGGTAAAAGGTTGTATAATATGTCATTGGCATGGAATAATTTTGCATGATAAATTAACGATCTGTCTAAACTGTATGAATGATATCGAGCGCGTCAAATTTTCTGACTCGTATTAATTGATTAATCAATCAATTAATTAATCGATACAGGATTCATTATTAATTGGAAATCGGCCGATCTGATTGCAGTGAGATCGAGCGCGAACTGCTGCAGTTGTGCAACTATAAAACAAGATCTTTATCTAGTCTGCAACAATAAAATGATCGGTTAAATTACTCGCTTCAGCTTTAAGTGGAAGTTGAGGTATCAAGCCTTGACTTATCTCGATTATTAACCGATCGCGTGAAAGAAATCCCACACCGCATATAAGCTGGTGTCCCTAGTTTAGCAGTGATTATCAATTATAAATACGCGGTTAAGCGTGTTTACTGACCCCCCTCAATTACGCTTTATAAACGCGATCTATTATTATAAAATATAAATGCATAAAGAGCGAAAGTACTGCCCACGTATACCAGCTGTGCGCTGATACTAGTATAATAATTATATGTGTACATAGGTATATCATTGGTAGCAATGATATCTGCAACTCATTACCCACTTATGTATACTATACCCAGCTACTACCCGCTTGTTATAATATATTATAGTAGGTAAATGTCTATGTATGTATATTACAGCTGAAGTTGTAACCAACGATGCGTGATGGTTAAGTGCGAGGTCAGTTAGCGAGCGAAAGACATGGTTTAGAGCTTTCTTGATTCCTTATTACACCAGCTAGAGCTGAATCACATATGTATGTATGAACATACTACATTCGAGAAACGACGACGACGACCCTCGAATTCGGTAATTCGCCGGATAAACTTCCTGCTTACCTATTTCACGTATAATTTAACAAATAAAGAAAGAAAGAAAGAAAAAAGAAAAAGAACAACTGGTTGATGTATCAGGTCCACGAGCCATTCTTCGCCGGTGCAGAAATCTGTATCATGTATATTGTATGACGATAGGAAAAACGGTTTCGCATGTTTCTATTTGCTTGCTTTATGCGCCGATTGGATAAATGATTGATCTATTAAGTTCCTATACGTATCTCACATGGCTACAATCACATTTCGAGTAAATTGCAGCTAGTAAGACATGCCTTACCAGATATACTGTTCGAAATCTAGTTACATACCTTATAATACGTATGTTCAGCTCAGTTTTTTTATTTTTTTTTTTTATTAATTTATAGAATAATGCATTACGTTACATATCTCGCAAGTACTCAGATATGTGTGCAGTAAAAAGTGTATTAATTTGTTAATTACAAGCTGCACAATAATTAATCGACAATAATAGCGAGGAGTAGGTATTAGTATTAGTTGTTGTTGTCGTCGTGAAGATATAAAAATGGGCTTGTCAGATTTTTCGCATTTTTCTTATCTTACAACAACGGTATATATATTTTCATAACAAACCTAAGCTGTATGGGTATATAAATCTGCCATTTATAAATTATATAACCTGAGGCTGCAGGATATAAATTCTGCTGCAGTCTTATAGTGTGTACATACCCAATTAGTCTTTCGTGACTAACTAATTGTAACACGCTGCAGTAAGTATAGTTTATTCAAAATCGGATCAAGAACACGAGCTTTATCGCTTATAGGCGCAAACAGTGGTAGCTGGGTATGTGCATGAGTAATATTCTTTGCGTTTGTGTGAATTGTTTAAAACGCATCTATAGTTGGTACATCCACATCGACAAAACGCATAGATATACAATTGCATACTCAACGTGTATACCTATATAGTTTTTATACCCATTTACGGTATCATTGTGTGATTCCTTCGCCATATTAAACCTCCGAGATACACACTTAGCTCGGCTTACTGCATCTCCGAAGGTTGAAACTCTTAATTTTTCGGGTTGCACAATCTATATACTACTTGATCAATAGGCCCTGCGGGGTTTGTTTCTAATTCTCTATTTCTCCTCGTCTTCGAATTCATGCAATAGAAGTTAAACGAAAGGAAATACATATGTACACATATACATACATATAGCTACACCTAAATTTCTTCATTTAATTTTATATCGTTATTATTTTTCGGTATGAAATTTTAAATTCTGTAAAATGTTATTCCTTTCAAATTCTATACCTATGCTCTATATTATACATACGAATATGACGCAATATCTAATACATCGACAAACTCATAGTACCCTAACTATAATACGGGGGATGCGGATGGCGTGTTCCTCGTTGCATAATTGATACTACCGAAGAAGCCCCGCATGAAAAGAAAAAAAAAAAAAAAAAAAAAAAAAAAAGACGAGCCAAAGCACGCACCTCGTATAGTTAAATACATTTACGTAAAAGTTAAACCAATTTGTCTGTCCCGAGCCGCTATCGTCTTCCTTTTTCAATCTGCACTGACGAAACTAAGGTGATCCATAAGTGTGTGGGTGCAGTCTATACATACATGTATACTAGTCTCATTCTAAACGAATTAAGAAAAAAAGAGGCCGTCGGCATAGCCAGAATTATAAGAAAAAAAAAAGAAGAAGAAGAAGAAGAGAGAAAGAAAGAAAAAGAAAGAGGAGAACAAAAATGCTGCACTTCAAGCGCAGCGAGGCAAAAAAAAATTCCTCTTATCCCTTAATGGGAATCCCATTAAAATTTGAAATCTCCTCTTACACATATCGTAATAATCGATTATACACCCATGGGCCGAATAACATAATTTTCCAGAAAACTATATGAAACGTCGTTAAAAAAACTCCCATTGCAGAAGTGATTTCGTTATTTCGTTTAGTATACCTATGTATTTACGGAATGAGTGCAGGAATTTGGAGTAAAATATTAAGAGAAAGAAAGAATTGCTCCAGTATTAGACGGTCTGCTGCAGTGTAGAGGGAAGGTGCGGGAAAGATTTTTTTATTGGATAGTGATCAGAGAATGCTTCTCCGAGAACCCCTTCTCCGATCTTGTAGGTACCGGCCGCACTTGACCCATATCTTATTATTCGTTCAGCGTCCGGATGTGTTATAACTCTTAATACCGGCAGACGAGGTTATTGTGTTTATGCCTTTAAAACGACGAGTACAACACAACGGGAGAGTATTAAACGGTGGGTATTGTACTCTATCGTTGTAGTATGTACTATTGGTCCAGGCGGCGCGATCGCACATATATATACAGAGTCGGGCCTTATAGCGCGCGGTCGCATTTAATACCGGACGTCCTTTCGCCTCTTTCCTTACAGCTTCCGCAAAAATGACCAACTGCGTGAAGGGGGGTCATACTTGACCGGCATACGAGAAGGTCACGACCTCATCGAGGTCTTTAAAGGTTTGCCGCGCGATATACGCCGGCGAATAGCTGACGAATATCTATACATTGCGCAGGCGCATATTGGCTTACTCTGCATGTGCGATTGAGGCGAAAGTATTTAAAGGAGGGAACAAGCCTTGCAGAAGGCCACTAGTTTGTCAACAGGCATATAAGCTCAGTGTGGATCCACCCTGGTGCCTTTAAGAGCATCTTAAGAGCTCTAAGATCGGCTCTTTAAGCTCTGAAAAAAAAATTAAAAAAATCAAAAAATAAAGAACATACAATACCCTCAAGTTGTTAAGTTTTAGTGGGATCTAGTGTCGCATATTATAGCATAAAACACTCTGTTGTGCCCAAAAGTGCCATTGTATACCATTCGGTATCTTTCTTTTTTAATAGGGGAGAATATTCGATTTTATACCAATAACACTGAGCGTACGAGACTTGGTACCAATTTGAAACTACCGATTTCTTAAGAATTGAAGTTTTCAAACTACACAGATTTCTCACCGCAAATTAGATACCGACAGATTTTTTATAGGCTTTTTATAATACGATATACGGTGCTAATCGACGCACATAAAAGCTCGGAATCAAAATAAAATAAGATAAGAAAAGTTTAAGCAATAAGTAAAACTTATTTATAATGGAAGAGCTTGAAGTGCAGGGAGAGATAATGGACAAAGTGGGAAACTTGTCCTTCTCTCCACCGCCAATGAAGAAGTCTGATACAAAGGACAGCATCTCTTCGATAGACAGCGACGTAAGTTTGTCCTTTGATCGTCGCGGTTCGAAAGGTGAAGAGGCGGATTTTTCGGACAGCGGAAGTTCGGACTGCGATCGAAAATCGTCGTCGAGTAAAAAGAAGTTGAAAACGAGCGACCACGACTCGGGGGCAGATTCTTTGGACGATGCAGTCGTGTCCCGAGACCAGGAAGTCTCAGTCCCAGCGAAAGTTAAAACGATTCCGAAAAATATCGAAGAAGAATTTTCACCACCTAGCGAAGATTTGGCTGATAAAATCTGCGCCCAGGTCGAGTTCTACTTCTCCGATGAGAATATCGTCAAGGACGCATTTCTCCTGAAACATGTAAAACGAAACAAGGAAGGATTCGTTTCTTTGAAACTAATATCCAGCTTCAAGAGGGTCAAGCATCTAAGCAGGGACTGGAGAGTCGTTGGAGCCGCGCTAGATAGATCGAAGAAATTAGAGGTCAATGAACTTGGGACTAAACTGAGAAGACTGGACCCTCTTCCTGTCTACGATCAGACAACACCGTCGAGGACTATTCTCGCGGCCAGATTACCGGTGGAAAAAATTTCCGTCGAAACAGTAGCCGAGCTGTTTGGCTCGTGCGGTGAAATCGCGTTGATTCGCGTTCTTAGGCCGGGGCATCCGGCCCCCGCGGAAGTAAGACAAGCGATTGCCAAACGGCCGGAACTTGCGACCAGCGAAGAATGCGCTTTGGTAGAGTTCACCGACTCCGCATCCGCGAGAACAGCTCTCCAAATGAGCCTTGGCGAGATGAGAGTTTACGAATTGCAGCAATCTACGGAAAAAAAGCGGAAACAACAGCCCAGCAAAAAAAATGCCGTTGCCAGAATCGCGAGGGAAGAGGTTTATAACTCTTCTAGTTGCGCGAGCGGATCCGAGGCCGAAGACAGCAGGTCCAGACACAGACGACCGGTTCATGGACATCCGATTTATCCCATGGCTATGTATCCCGGGCAACCGTATCAAGGTACATACACACGTCCTTCTTTTTTTAAACTACAAATATTGTTGTTTTACATTTTTGCTATCTACTTTTTTTTTCGGCATCTTGTTTATCTATAATTAATGCTTTATTGATCGGTTTAACGAGTTCTCTATACGACGTAGTGCGACATTGAAAGTAGAATGAAAATAAGAAAAATAAGAGAAACATGTTAGTGTTGCTATAAGCCGAACGGTATTTTATTCTTTATTTGTTCACTTCTTCGACTCCTGATACTTAAATCTAGTCTGCATTGAATCTTAATTTCATATCATGGATTTATCGTTAATTTGAACTCAAACTCCGATCTCATACGACCGTGCGATAAAATGTTGTCAGGGTATTAGAAGAAAAGAATAGGTTGAAAAACTTGGGATTTTTTCTTCAAAATATTTTCGTTTTATCTTCTTGGAAAATTTATTACCGAAAACAATTCGACAGGACAGTTTGTATATTCGAAAACAAACTTTATAGAAAAATGAAAATAATAACATGATTCTGAAGAAAAAAAAACTTCACTCTTCTGATCTCTCCTTTCCAATTTCGAAAACACACATTCTTGAATTCGATCTATGAACTTTCTCAAAACTTCTTTTAGACTATCAAAATCATATTCAAAGATTGAAAAGTACGGAAATAAGTCGAAACACACTGTAGTACACATGCAAGTGTAAACATTTTTATTACTTCTACGCAGATTACGAGAAATAAAAAGGGTCTTATATCATTTTCCAGGTCCCCCTTCGCCAGAGTCTTGGTTATCAAGGAGATTATCAGCATGTTCAATGTCCGGCTCAGATCCGGGCTACGTATTGCGCCGACTTTCTTCCTGTTCCGGATCGGGATCAGACAGCGGCAGTTTCGGTCGTAGATATTCTAGCTGTTCTACAAGTTCGGAGACTGGTTACCACCACCAGATATATCCACCAGGATACTTTCCCCAAAATCGACGTTTCTCTTGCTGTTCTGGTTCGGGATCTGATTGTGGGGGAGGATTCAGCCCTTCAAGACGTGGCTCCACCGACTGCGGACCATTTTTACGAAGACTTTCAGCCTGCAGTAGAGATTCTGGGTTTGACGCTGGCGTGAGAAGGCTTTCGGCATGCTCCGCAGGATCCGACGCTTCCTTTTGTAGATCCAGAAGCAATAGTAGAGGCGGAATGACCCATCTTCCCGACAACGTAACCAGAATGCCATCAGGTCCAGATGGTACTCGAGGTTTCGGAAGACCACCGCGAATGAATTCGATGAATTCGATGAATTCGATGACCCCCCTAATGGCGGCTCCCATAGGTCCGACGTGTTAAAATTTCCAAGATTTTTTACTCCCCCAAATTGTTTTGCGATAATTTTTTGTTATTCGCAATGGTTGAATGAACTCTGAGTATAATCTTGGTATACATAGATTATATTATCAGGTGCGTGGAAATTGTCGGAAAAGTGATAAACGTTTTCACTGCATTTTTTAGTATTATCATAAATTTTCGACTGTAAGTTTCGGGGATCTGTCATCGTGTAACTATTATGTATTTGTTTGTTTTCCCTGTTTTCAGCGAAATTTAATTTACTTATTATTTATTATTTGATTTATTTATTCTTTGTTGTAATGTATTATATTTAATTTTATTATCATTAATATCATATACCTACATATGAGCATATTATGCGGTTCTCTCATAATTATGATAATGATGATATGAAGGATGTGTAATCAGAGATAAATTATCTATTGTCTTCACGTGTATTTGTGTATTTATAACTCTGTTATTTAAAAAAGAAATGAAAACTCTGTGCAGTTATAAAATGATGTTTGAATAATAATGATAAAACATAATTCTAACGCGATTTCTCATTACTTTTCAACGTCTTCAATATTTGGGGTAAGTAGGTCGGGATCATCTTAGGATTCAAAATGCGGTGAATTATAGAGCCGATAATTTATCAGCGAGTGATTTCATATTGAATTTTTTTTAATCAATGAACGCAGTAAGCATTACATATTATTACCTCTATTAACATTTTTATTTTAAATGCTAAATAAGTATCACTGAATTTAAATAACTGATGAATTTACCAATTGGCCTAATTATGAATAGTTCTATTTTATAATTCATTCCGTCTAATGACTGATCCTACTTCCACATAAGGAAACGTAATATTTCTAAAAAAACGTGCTAAGAAAACGTCGGAAGAATCATCTGACCTAATTCGATTCTACATTCGCAGGTAATAGCAGCTGTAGTTACGAAAGTTTTCTAATCGAGTTAATCATAACGCTGACGTAACGTGGTAAATCATTTATTGCATCAATAATAATTTCATCGGATTATCTCACATTGAAACATCATAAAGTCTAACAGAACTAATTTCCCGTTTCAAATTAATATTGGTAATATAATATCGAAGTTAAAAACGCCTTGTGGTAGGCAACCCAAAGTACAAATTGCGCGTAGTCTACAGTCCGCGCTACAGTATATATTTCTATCTTGATTTTCGGCTTCATTAAAGTCCGCAGGATGAAAAAAACCGTTTATACAAAACTAATTAAGTTTCGATAGTTCATTTCTGCCTATATATTGTATAAATTATCTAGAATTCATTCATAGCTTGATATACAGCGTAATATAATCATGTCGAGTCTTTAGATAGTTTCAAACCACCTCCCGCCCTTCGATTTATATCGCAGATCGCGCTATTCGATAGATCGTCGATTATCGACTAACTTCGTTGTATTCCAACTTCAAGTCGTACGTCAATGAATAAATACTTCACACACTATTTAGGTTAAATGGGTGTTTACATGTTCAATTTCAGTGCGAATAATAGATTGTTTTCGAATAATGACAAGTGAAATGTGAACACTGATCACTAATCGCGGAGTTATAATACTCTGATATAATAAATAATGTTCTTTCCTATCGGATGGCCAAGGGTGTTAAACACACCCGAAACCGAAAAAATTCGTTCGGTTGTTTGCAACAGGGACAAAATCCTCTTCGCTATTCTAACCAATGACGTGGTAGCCATCTGGTATTGTAAGGTAATTTTAATCACTACATAATATATAGAAAATACCTCTTCAAATATAATAAATCATTAATAAAACGTTGAAATAATCTTATCATTCATTTTATTCATGTTATACATTTTATACATTTTATAATCATCAGCCGTGCGTGCCTATCGTATTCATCAGACGCCCTAAGGATTCGATAAACAAACATGGTGACAACACGCTCGTTCAGTGGCGACCAGATTCCAGCATGCTTGTTGTCGCAGTGAGTGATTCAAATTCTCGTCATGCATACATGTATATTGATGTTACGCCCATTTTTGGGTTTAGTTTAATCTCTAGGATTGACAACGCCTGTGAATTTATTATTTTCATATCCTTTTCGCAGACCTCGGACAGCTATCTCTTATTCTATCGATTAACAGAATGTAGTGTCGAAGGGCGCGGGCTGTACGAGCAAAAAGACTCGCCGGTTACAAGTCTGAGACGCGATAGCGCTGAGCTATTCGTCAAAGAAGTCGTTCCCCCGATTGTTTTGACTCTGGTAGGTGAGGGAGGGGACAGAACTCGTCTATTCATGCTGAAAACTATTTTAACTGAATTTTCGTTTTCAGGAAAAATCAGTTTGGGTTGATGGCGGAATTAGCTCTTTGGTTTGCATAAGGGATGAACTGATGGTCGCCACTCAGACCAGCCATGTAATACGTTATAAATGGGACGGCGCTGTGAACAGAGACTATTCCCTAGATTTGCGTAGAATTCCGTTCAGCGTAGACCAACAAGTTTCTACAGTAGCTGTTCCAATCACTGAAAATAATGTCCACGTTTCAGACATTGAGTACTCACCTTTAGTCGGAGGATTTGCGGTGACACTGAGCAACGGCAAAGCGGCCTTCCTCACTGCACAGTCTTTGAAATTTGATCCTAACGTAGGTTTGAATCAGAGATATACCTGGTTTAACGGCAGAAAATTTGAAGCCGGTTTTAATTTTATCAAATATTCATTCCACAGCAAGTACAAGGTATATGGGCTAGAGACCTAGACGATGCAACATGTGCTGCAGTCAATCACAAATATCGGCTTATAGCTGTTGGCAGACAAAAGTAGGTCTGCAAATTATCTGCGATTAGTTCAAGAATAGTCAACGCAGTTTGTTGTAAAAAAGAAAATTAAAACACTTTTCGCTCCTCAGTTCTCAGGGTGTAGTTTACTACGTTGATGAAACAACCGGTGGATTAGAAGTCTCTCACACTCTGAGTCTTCTGTCTAAAGATTATCCGGGCACTCCGGGATCTGTTAAATGTTTGAAATGGACACCCGATGGCTGCGCTATTGCCTTAGCATGGGAAGGCGGGGGTCTGGCAATATGGAGTACCTTTGGGGCTCTGCTGTTGTGCACTTTGAAATGGGATTATGGATTGAGGGTGGATTTGACCAGGGATAATCCGCTCCACATTCACGCAATGGTGAATATTAGTCAGCGTATGAAGTTCTTGGTTCTATTCATATTATAATGATGGATAATATTCATCAGGAATGGTCAGCAGAGGGCTACCAGTTATGGATGCTTCAAGAATCACCCGAGCCAACATTATCCGAGGAAAACGGAGACGAGGAAATGAATCAAAAGCGTTCCCTTGTTCAATTAGATTTTGTTAAAAGTCCTCTGACCGTTAATCCCTGCATGGTGAGTTAAGTAGCAAGAAATATCTTGGGCATTCGTCAATTCCGGTCTCCTGTTTGCATTTAATAATCTGTTCGTCTTTTTGGATAAAAACTGGCCAGATTTATCTTCCAGAGTCATCACGGCCACTTGTATCTTCAAGGGGAAGACCGTCTCTATTTAAACCTCGGTGGTGGAGGTGTGTCGGCGAGTAGCAGCGTACTTTATCCTTCGAATGAGTCGCCGCTAGATACTTCGAGCCAGGCTCTTGCAGGGTGTAAACAATGGCTGGTAGTTCCAATACCCAGTGCTTACAGCGGCTCAAATTGGCCAATACGGGTGTGTATCATAATTCATAACTAGAATGAATTTGCTGTGTATTTTAGATCTTCTAGTTCAATGCAATAACGTTTACACTGTTTTTTCTTTATTTTTCAAGTACACCGCGATAGACAACGAAGGTCTCAGCTTAGCAGTAGCTGGTCGTGCAGGATTAGCCCACTACTCTTTACCCTCAAGAAAGTGGAAATTATTTGGGAACGAGACCCAAGAACGAGACTTTATCGTTACGGGAGGTTTGCTCTGGCACCAAGGTCACCTGATAGCTGGGAGTTATTCTCTACTCGAGGATAAAGACGAGATTAGAATTTACCCGAGAGATACTCGATTAGATAATAGTTATGCCAAAAATATAAAAATGCCTGCTCAAGTTCTGTTGCTTAATACATTAAAAGACAGATTACTCACTTTCTGTGCCAATGGACAAGTCAGTATTTATGATATGGTCCTAGAAGGTGGCGAAGGTCAGTTTCCAAGCTTATAAATACCAATTATGCGAAGTAAATGACCGCATGTAACAAAAAACCGATTTTCTTGATAGGAACAAGCGGAATAGAGCTCACAAGGATACAGACTGTAGATATTGGTGGTCTTTGCGTGCATCCAGCCTGCGTTGTCAGCGCTACTTTGACTACAATTCGTGCTGAAACAGCTGGAAGTCATCCGCATCCAGAAAGTTTATTGCTAAATGTTTCTGGACGATTGCTTATGGTTCAGCGAGACCATTGCAACGATAATTCTGAAGTGGTGAGAGAGCGAAGTAATTATTGTGTAAGATTATGTTGTTGATGATGTGAAATAATGTTGAAATGGCTTCTAATTGTCGTTGATTTCTTTTCTAGCTGTACACTTGCAGTCCGCCAACAGTGTTAGCTTCTTGCGTTGAAAACGTTTGGGTGCCGTGGAGATCTCGGCGAGATAAGCCGCACCTGACCGAAGCTCTTTGGCTGTTTTGTGGGGCGCATGGAATGAGAGTATGGCTCCCTCTATTCCCACGGAACCATCAAGACAAGGCACACACGTTTATGAGCAAGAGGATAATGCTGCCTTTTCATTTGAGGATCTATCCCATGGCCATACTTTTCGAAGATGCCATTTTACTCGGGGCTGAAAACGACACTGTCTTGTACACTTCGGATACCAACTCTCCGTTCTCACTGCCTTTCAGTGTATTGGAGCTAACGGTGATTGGAGATTTAATCATAATCATAATTTTGATAGAACTTTTGACTTCTATAAGATATTGAAAAGCAATATGCATGATCTTCTGTTTTTATTACAGAGCCAAGTCTACCTTCATCAAATACTCCGTCAATTGATTCGTCGTAACTTGGGATACCACGCCTGGGAGATAGCGCGATCATGTTCAGCGCTTCCCTACTTTCCCCACTCTTTAGAACTTTTGTTGCACGAGGTTTTGGAGGAAGAGGCAACTAGTAAAGAGCCAATTCCCGACGCCCAGCTGCCATCCGTGGTTGAATTCATCCGTGAATTTCCTGGCGTTTGGGCACGCGCCGTTGTTCAGTGTGCTAGAAAAACCGAAATAGCACTTTGGCCGTATCTATTTTCCGTCGCAGGACCTCCCAAGAAATTACTCCAAGATTGTTTGCAAAGGCAACAGCTAGACACCGCAGCTAGCTATCTTATAATACTCCAGAATTTAGAACCTTCCTCTGTGAGCAGGCAGCACGCAACTTTATTGCTTGACGCAGCTTTGGAACAGGGCAGATGGGAGCTCTCCAGGGACTTAGTACGATTCCTGAGAGCTATTGGTGCGCTTGAGTTTCTTTCCACAATTCTGATGTGAATATTCGACGCTCCTAATTCTTTCTAATTTTATTCTTCTCATTAAAAAAACAGATCCAAACGACGTGGAATCGCCTCGTACATCATGGGGTGGAACTGGGAAGCTGGGTGGTCCGGCTCAGACTCCTCCCGTATCCCCACATGAGGAAGATTTGTCGCTAGTCTTAGGCACGATGCAAGTTTCTAGAAGTCGAAGTTACAGCACTACTGCAACTCCAAAAGTTCAGGCCGAACCGGCAAACAAGGATGTCGCACCGTCTTCAGTTTTGGAAAAAACTAGGAACGTTGTTATGAGGCGAAAAAAGTCCGTTCCAACTGCAAAGTCTGAAAAAAATGATAACAAGTAGGTCGATCATGGAGAAAAGTTAACTCAAACATTTTTCAGCCAATTTTTAAAGATCTGGATTTTAATATAATTTCCATTTGATTGCAGAGAGGGATCGGCAGAAGAATTCTTCATCGATGTTATACTGCAGCGACACGCAAGACGTTTACTGACCGCGCGTCGACTTGCAGATTTAGGAAGATTTGCAGCACGTCTTGACTTCCATTTGGTAACGTGGTTTGCCAGGGAACGTGATCGAGCTGCTAAAATTGAGGATTACATCATCGCGCTTAAGACTCTTCACGAAGACTTTGGCTTTTCCTATCCAGTATTGTCTCTACCAATGCTGCAGAGAATCAGACGAGCCAGTATCACTTCATTGAGATCAATGAGGTCAATCAGCTTAGAAAATCCCGAGGAAGAAGCACTGAAGCCAAATTTTACTGTCGATCTACCCGACAGCGGATATACCAGTTTACCAGGGGGCCGACCTCCGTACACAAGTTTAATATCTCCCGTCGCGAGCTTAGAAACACAGTTTCCAGCTGTTGAAGCAAAACTGGCGCCACACATGTTGCAAGGTATATTTTTTGCCCTAGATTCGTTTAGCAGCATAAATTATATCTCGTTTTGTTCTTTTCCAGATGAACACAGCGTCTTGAGTGATTCCAGCACAGTTTGGAGGGACGATGTTGAGTCCATTGTCGACACTGGTATTGGAACAGTTTGCTGGGCTGCTGAGCCAGTCGAACCAACCGATGTACACGCTGCTGCATCTTGTGGACCTACGAGTCGTGGAGAGGTACAGTTGAGGTATCTTCTTCAGTTATTTCTAGAAGGTGGCTGCCTAGGATGGGCTGCAGTTCTAGCTACTGTTTTGAGAGATGCACCAGCTATGGCTAGAATTGTTAGAGCTGCGAACGCCCCTTCTCAGACTTTAGATTCCATTGTTAATCTACGCGATGGATTGGTGACACTAACAAGATGGTCGAATTCCGAATGGTGAGTTTATTGCAATTCTGTTCAATTGGATAATCCAGGTATTTTTAATCACATATTTTATAACGTGCGATGAAATATGCTCATTGAATTCATTATAATGGTTTAAATTTTCAGCTTGGGATACAGGCCATTCATGATTGGCATCCAAGTTCAACTATCATTGTTGAATCGATTGATAGCAACGAAACACCAACAGGAACAGGAGCAAATTCCAGAAAGTCCATCTCCAAGTCCTGCCCCATCGTCCAGCAGTAATCCTCGTGGAGTAATTTCACGGTCAAGACATTCCTCGATAAGTCATGCCTCCGCAACTGCCCCATTGGAAGAAGAGAGATCCCACGACTCCTCGCTAACTATGGAGGATAGTTTGAGGGGGAGTTTGAACAATGTAAACGTAGTTGAAAGCAATAATGTTCAATCAGGGTGTATCATCTCTTAATGTGCGGCACGCGGTTTTATCCCTAATGTATATATATATATATATACACTATATATACTATACAGGGTACAGTATGATCTGATGTCGGGCATTTTAGAACTTAAATTATTTATAACGAATTTATGTAATTCCATTAAAACATTTCAGGCAATGAATAATAATTGCTGATTTGTTGGTCGGTAGTGAGGATTAAGTCGGCTGTATTTAAAAGCGTCCATTATACCTATCTTTTAGTCTAGAAATTATACCAGAATCAAAAATCGTACGTTTATACATATACTATAGTCTATATTAAATGATTGTTGGTCATTTTTTATTTTTTTTTATTAGAGATGTTATTTGGCTGAGTAAAATTTTCTAATTCGGTGAAGGGATGTGTATATTCTTTCGGAAAATCACTATAGCAATAGCAAATTATTCAAGAGTATGAAACTAATCCCATTTGCAGCTCAATTATATCTCATAAGGGTTTAAGTCATCTTAAACAGTTGTTATGAAATTATCACATCTTTGCAAAGAATAGATGGATACTACCTTTGACGTCAAGAATTACTATAAAGCGAGAAACAAAGTCGGCCTAATTATCAATTATTAATAGAACGATGGGGAAAAGGCAATAAAGCGCAAGGTGATTGATCAGAAAATTTCATTTCAGTATCGTTTTATTAGAGCGATAAATAAATACTCAAGATTACATGAATTCTTACGGTTTGCATGGCCGTAATAAAATTAATATTTTCAAATTCAATATCTATTACGAACAGACGTGCTTCCAATAAGCAATACCTAAATTCTTTGCAATATATGGTAGTTCCAATATATGAGAATATAGAATGAAGGGTAGAAACATAAATAGTTAATGAAATTTAGCGTAATTTCTTATCACTTATAATCATGTATGATATTATTAGTAACAATTTATTTACATCTTTACATGAATAGTAATACTAATTCTCTAAGTCCGTGCAGTTTTTTCTCTATATGATATTTGGAGTAGGCATTGTCTTTGATAATGATATTTTATTATTTTATTCTAGTTAATACTTATTAAATTGATTCGAAACTCTTATGTTAACTGAGAAAAGACTGTACAAAACTGCAATTAAAATGTATAATAAATTAGCCGAGACAATAGGTGGTATTGGTATATTAATGAACAATACAGTCTCACAGCGTATTCTTTTTCAAGATATTAACGTTAGCAATTCGTGGTTTCAGCCTGATCAATATCAAGATATTTATGAATATTTAGAATTTATAGCCGACGATATTTTACCATCTAATAATCATTTTAAGTAAATTGTGAAGAAAGAATGAAGGAGTTTAATATTAGAAACTTTAAGTTCAGTATACCTATCTTGTGCATGATCAGTTTTTACTATACAAAACAATATATTTCGATATTTTCAAGAGGCTAGAAATCATTACCAAGTCAATATAAACTATATTTATAAATACTGTAAAATATTATTCGGTAAATATATATATATTATATTTTCTCATACAGAGTTATTCGGTAAATATATATATATTATATTTTCTCACGCACATTTTTATCAGCCGCCTGACGGTCCGAGACTCGCAGTACTGAGATGTCCCTGGAATATCACCCTGTAGAATCAAGTTTCATCACACATTACCAAAGTAATAGGTAACTAAATAAAGTTTATTACTTTTGAATAACTTTACTTCATAATTACTTTTACCAATTAAATAAAAGTTTAAATATACACTACATTTAGAATAGGGTAAGCCTAAGGGACGAATGCTTCGCCCTATTACACGCAACCCGCGGATCATTATATTAATCCGCTCATCTTAGTTCCATAGCTCGTCGCCCGGTGGCGCCACCAGCGTAAACTGACCTACTCAACGGCGTCCTTGCCCCTCTCGCCCCACTTGCCTCCTCAAGGCCGTTCAAGGCCGTCAAGGATGGGGAGCCGAAGCAAACCGGTCTAACCGGTTTCAGTGGCCCTCGTGGCGCCGACGAGTGAACAGGTTCGTGACGTATAGTAGACGTTCCTGGGAAAACTTACGTGCCGAGTTAACCAACGTGCGAGAAAATGATTGACAAGAGGTACGCCGCGTCGTTACGAGTTGAGGAGGCGTAAGTTTTTAATATTACGATCACCATTTTACCATAACCATAATTAATTATGAATTTTCGTGTATTATAAAGTGTCGCGTATTTCAATCACTGATCAGCGAAGTGAGTGACGATTGGAGGCCTTTGATTGTTATTCAGGGAAGTAGGGAATCGTTCATTTTCAAGTATATTCTATCCCTACCCGCGAATAACTCTGTGAAAATCTACATTTCTTGCGAACATAACCTCTCCGATCTATTTTTAATACGAATATACTAGATAAGGGAGATTCATTGATAACCTCGCGATAATTATCATCCTATCGTATAAGCAATCATATAATTCCAACTTCCTCTTCAATCGTTTGCTCTACGAGCATATTTTGCCACTCCGAGGCTAAACTAATCCTTCGTGTTATTTTGAGTGTACAAATGTTTTCCTGGAGAACGCTTGATCCCCGATTTATTCTTGTCTTCCATACTTTGACAGCATTGTCGGTCGACGGAGATCTGAATGAGCGTCGCAAGTACTTAAGATGCATGGATCCTAAGTGCCAATTGGTCGGAGATGGACGCCAGCCAACACTATCTGGCTAGTCATGGATTAATGGTCAACCAACACAATGGTAAGCTTCATATCGTGTCAGCCACAGATCCTGTACAACTATAAATGTATTTCGAGAAAACAATCAATGCTGAAACGCATTTATCTAGCGATACTCGGACAGTATCTATCTCTGGATCCAACAATGTTTGTATTAATCACAACAATATCCCCACGTTTCAGAATTGGGGAAAGCAAATCAGATCTGGATAGATCACGTGCTGAATCAGCAGTCCCATACACCTTTCCAACTATTCGAAAACAGTTCGCCAGCAGTTACGGAGCATCACAGCGACCAAGCTGGTAATTGACCTCTCATTTGAGGGACCAATGTCAGAGGCAAGAAGGATATCGGCGTCGAGGTAATTAATCCATGATATCGATTGGTTTCTAGCCACCTCAGGCTGCGTTGCATCAATTAACTCATGTTATTGAAATGAAATTGCCACTGACCCGTTATATAACTAAAATGAATCATCTTTTTAAATCCGTGTATCACAGCTTCTCCGCCAAGCAAATCTGACGCTCACTCTGTACCTTTAGCTGGCTATGGATGCCTCTAGCTTACCTCTGTCCTCCATGTACACCAGATACTTTCATGGCAACTTGGTTCTACTCACCTGCGAGGGAAACTGTACAGACGCGATAGTGATGTACCCAAAGGCAACATATTGACGCGATTCGTGTAATACTTGGATATCTTATTAAAGGGTAAGTCCAGGAGATGAGAAACACTCAATTTTTTAAACAAATTATAACTTGCTTCTTTTCAATGGCAAACTCGAATCTTTCTTCTGTATTCGCAACAGTAGTAAGAGCTTGATGAATCTCAAGAAAATTGTTCACTTGATTTGGATATAAACTTACCTTGTAGTAGAGAAATATCTGAATAATGAGGATCAAGGATTAGAGGTTTTTAAATAAATACAGGTATAAATTACTGTAGAATTAATTCAAGGCATCACATTTATTTTTCAAACATCGAACAGACTTCAACATTGGTAATAAATTACTTGAGAGTCCCATTCTTTGGTTCTTAGTTTAGCATGTTCGCTTGAACAATACATTGAGTTAATTTATCCCATGTAACATATATTGATCTAGTTTTTATTTTCACAGGGGTTGTTCGTGGAGGGAAAAAACATAGTCCTGCCTATCTACAAGAAAACCTCTTGAAAGTTCTTCATTACAACGATTCACGCCAGACAGTGGAGCAGTCCAAATACCAGGGGAATGGCTATTATTGATGGGGACTAATGGCTTCAAACGGCTATTATTGTGTATAAAGTAGCATAGGAGTATAGTTTTAGGCTGAGTTCGCAATTACAGTTCCTTTGGAATCAGTTTTTAATGTCTAATCTTGTCTAATTAGATTGGACCAGATTATTCCAAATTGATTGTAGAAACTATAAGCGATACTATATATTCACTCGTGATTATACAGCACGCTATACCTGACAAGTTCATACGGTAATGTTATAATCAAACGAGGAAAAAACTTGTAATATTACGGAAGAGATGAGAATTTGTAATAGATTATGATATGATATTGATATAATTTAATAGTTGAAACATTTCTGAATATCTCGGCCAATAATATTTTTTACTAGCCTAATAACTTCATTGTACTTGAAAGAGGAGAGCAGTAGACATTGCAATAGTTGGATTAGCCATTACCGTATGAAATATTCGCAATATCTATGCAGGTAACTGCGCGTAATACACGCATATACGATATACGTACGTGAATATACTTCACTCCTTTGTGAAATTGTCCTCAATGGATAGAGAGTAGACAATTCAGAGATCCACGAATTGGAGACTCTCATTAGTATCTATTGAGAACAACTGTATTTATAGAGTAATGAATTATTCTACTGTTCTCGTGGCGAAATTACGTTGTTAAAGTATTATTGTTAACGAAAACCATGGTGAGAATAATGACTCTGTTCTCTATTCGTATGGTGGTCTGAAAAATAAAAATAAACAGCTCGCTGTTCTCAACAAGACCGATATAAATACTATCTGCTACAAACATTGTACTTGGCATTCTGTAAAATATACCTTCGTACGTATATGCATGTATTATCGTCGCAACGATTAGTTTAGAGTATAATACTAGTTTTATTATTTCCTAATTATAGTTCTAGCTAATCTCGGAACTTAAGAAGTGCCAAATATGTAGTTTTCAGTGATATACGTGATAGATTATACATATTACGATCACATCTACAATTTGTCCAATCAAATATTCAGTGTTGTAAAAATTGTAAGTCAATTTTTTTTCAAGTGAAGTTTATTACTTTTGAATAACTATTTTATAATTGGTTGAAATAACTTTACTTTATAATTAGTTTAAATAATTTCACTTTATTATTAGTTTAGATAACTTTACTTTATCATCAGTTTAAATAACTTGACTTTATAATTAGTTTTATTAACTTTACTTTATAATTCGATTTAATAGCTTCACTTTATAATTCGTTTTAATAGCTTCACTTTATAATTCGTTTTAATAGCTTCACTTTATAATTCGTTTTAATAGCTTCACTTTATAATTCGTTTTAATAGCTTTACTTTATAATTCGTTTTAATAGCTTTACTTTATAATTCGTTTTAATAGCTATACTTTATAATTCGTTTTAATAGCTATACTTTATAATTCGTTTTGATAGCTCTACTTTATAATTCGTTTTAATAGCTTTAATTTATAATTAGTTTCAATAGCTTTACTTCATAATTAGTTTTACTAATTGAATCGAGTTTAATTACACATCACCAAAGTAATGGGTAATTAAATGAGTAGTTTCATCAAAAATGTAATTAGTGACTCGCAACACTGCCATTATTTATGTAATAATAAGATTGTTTATGCAATAAACATGTATCATTATAGTATATTAGCACAATCTTGAATAAATATCTCTTGAAATTGTAAATAATCAATCGTTGAATCATTTCCCCCTGTCCTTTCCTTGCCTATACTAAAAATTAGGTATCAACTGGCAGAATTTTAGGAGTTAATTTTCTGGCAGTTGATACCTTTTTTTTAAGGAGTCAATTTTCTGGCAGTTGATACCTTTTTTTTAAGGAGTGAATTTTCTGGCAGTTGATACCGTTTTCAAGGAGTCGTTTTTGACACCATGATGTATCAAGTGCCAGAAAATTGACTCCTTAAAAAAGGTATCAACTGCCAGAAAATCCACTCCTTAAATAAAGTATCAACTGCCAGAAAATCGATAGGTACCTGGAGCTCTCATTGCCTAAATTTCCCCTGGGGCAGAGTTTCAGCCAATCAGGAATAAGAATTGAAGAGAAATTGCCTATTTTCGTCTCGACTCTCGCTCCTGATTGGTTGAATTCGGTTCCAGGGGAAACGTAGGCATTGAGAGCTCCAGGTACCTATCGATTTTCTGGCAGTTGATACCTTTTATTTAAGGAGTCGATTTTCTGGCAGTTGATACCTTTTCTTTAAGGAGTCAATTTTCTGGCACTTGATACATCATGGTGTCAAAAACGACTCCTTGAAAACGGTATCAACTGCCAGAAAATTCACTCCTTAAAAAAGGTATCAACTGCCAGAATTTTCGGAGTGAATTTTCTGGCAGTTGATACCTTTTTTAAGGACTGAATTTTCTGGCAGTTGATACCGTTTTCAAGGAGTCGTTTTTGACACCATGATGTATCAAGTGCCAGAAAATTGACTCCTTAAAAAAAAGGTATCAACTGCCAGAAAATTCACTCCGAAAATTCTGGCAGTTGATACCTCATTTTTAAGCGATATTTTCGATTCGAATTTATTTTGAATTCAATTTAACTCCAATTGATGCGCCTGGATTAGAAATTGGATATGGTATAGGACAAAAAAATATATACAGCAAATGATTATTCATGAATTAAGTTTATTAATCATTATCAACATTTATGATTGAAGCATCCATACAAGCAATATTACATATACCTACGTAGACAGTTATGTACAATTTTCAATTGGTCCTTAAAAATACATAAGTCTGTAGCAATTAGTCGAGAGAATTAATTAAGTTGGCTTGATTATGCAATAATACCTAGAGTCGTTATAATTTGTTAAAGGGAAATGTCTAGAATGGGATGGAAGATCTGTATTTACGACGTCTGTTTGTAATGAAATTACTTATTTAATTACCCATTACTTTGGTAATGTGTAATTAAACTCGATTCAATTAGTAAAAGTAATTATAAAGTTAAGTTGTTCAGCGTAATTATGAAGCAGAGTTATTTAAAGTAAGTATAAAGCAAAGTTATTTGAAGTAATTATGAAGTAAAGTTATTAAACCTAATTATAAAGTCAAGCTATTAAAACTAATTATAAAGTAAAGCCATCAAAACTAATTATAAAGTAAAGCTATGAAAACTAATGATGAAGTACAGTTATTAAACCTAATTATAAAGTCAAGCCATCAAAACTAATTATAAAGTATAGCTATAAAAACTAATTATGAAGTAAAGTTATTAAACCTAATTATAAAGTCAAGCTATTAAAACTAATTATAAAGTAAAGCCATCAAAACTAATTATAAAGTGAAGCTATTGAAACGAATTATAAAGTGAAGCTATTGAAATGAATTATAAAGTGAAGCTATTGAAATGAATTGTAAAGTGAAGCTATTGAAACGAATTATAAAGTGAAGCTATTGAAACGAATTATAAAGTGAAGCTATTAAAACGAATTATTCAGTAAAGTTAATCAAACTAATTATAAAGTGAAGTTATTTCAAGCAATTATAAAATAGTTATTTAAAAGTAATAAACTTCACTTGAAAGAAAATTGACTGACAATTTTTACAACACTGAATATTTGATTGGAAAATTGTAGATGCGATCGTGAATACGTATAATATATTACGTATATCACTGAAAACTTCATACTTGACACTTTTCAAGTTCGGAGATTAGTTAAAACTATAATTAGGCTTTAGTAAAACTATTATTATACTTCAAACTAATCGTGATGTACATACGGGGGTATATTTTACAGAATGTCAAGTGCAACGTTTGAAGCACGTCATTTCTATATTGGTCTAGTCAAGAACAGCGAGCTGTTTATTTTTATTTTTCAGACCGTCTTACGAATAGGACAGAGTCATTATTTTCATCACGGTTTTCGTTAACAATAATACTTTAATAACGTAATTTCGCCGCGAGAACAATAAGATAATTCATGAATCTACATATTTTTTTTCCAAAAGATATTAAAGAGACTCTTCAATTCTTGGGTCTGCAAATTAACTACAATTCATTCATTAGGGACAATTTTACAATGAAGTGAAGTATACTTCACGAACGTATATCGTATATGTACGTATTATGCGCCGTTACCTGCATAGATATGGCGAATATTTCATACGGTAGTGGGTAATCCGCATCTATTCCAATCTCTACTAGTTTTCTATTATACAACGAGTTCAAACTAATAAAGAACATTAAGACCAAGTCAGTACCCAGAGGCTGAATACAACATAATATATGCGAAAGAACATATCATTGTTAATAATGTATCATCCTGAATTCTCATCTATTCTGTAATGTCACAAGTCTTTCCCTTGTGCGACTATAATATTACCGTATGAACTAATCAAGCATAGCTTGCTGTACTGCGGAGAGTTCATCTATTACTACTTATAGTTTCTACAAATGATATGTAATAATAATCTATTGCATCACAGTGCCACGCTGTATTTGTTCTTCAAATTTATAAAGATATAAACAATCGATAAAACTAATGAAACATACAGGGGTTCGCTAATTTATTAGTCTACTGAAAAAAACGTTACTATGTTGGAATACCTACACCCTTTTCTTTACGTTTCTTCATCTGTACAGCAATTTTCTCTAATAAATTATGCGAACGCCTGGTTTGAAATTATTGCTATGAATTGAAATTATTATCCGATATTTTTCGGATGGGATACGGCAAGGATGATAATTCCATTCTTATAGTAGAGGAAATTTATAACTAGGCTATACTGAAATTATGATTAAACTTCCAACTAATCTTTTCCGCGATAATACATATACATATTCTATGAGCTATTTATCTTATTTATCCCACCGCGATACGAATAAAGAATACAATTATTGCCTTTATCATGATTTTCGTTAAAAACAATACTTCAACAACGTAATTTCACCGCGAAAACACTTAAATAATTAATAACGCTTCGAAATGTCAATTTAATTTGCCGCGCAAGTCTTTCCCCTGTTCACCCGTTGACGCCACGAGGGACACTGGAAATTTACTGAAACCGGTGAGACCGGTTTGCGTCTGCACCCCTCCCTTGACGGCCTTGAGCAGTGGGGGGTGCAGCGAGAGTGGCGGGGACGCCGTTGTCGTAGGTCAGTTCACGCTGGTAGCGCCACTGAGCGGGAAACTATGAAACTCGAATGAGCCCATTCATGAAATGATCCGCGGGTTGCATGCATTACGGCGCGATGAATTATAATCTCATTAGAATTGGATTCGCAAGATCGAAATACGTTGAAAATAATTTCGTGGTATCTTTAAAAATAAAAGGCATCACTGCAATCCTTTGCTAGGGATGGCATTCAATTATCATTTGAATTAATAATTATCATCTCTGAACAGAGAAATTATGTCTCTTATATAACATGATTCCTATACAATAACCACACCTTATAAATTAAAATGTTAAAATTTAGTTTGATATTTATTTTATTATAAAGTAAAGCTATTAAAACGAATTATAAAGTGAAGCTATTAAAACGAATTATAAAGTGAAGCTATTTCAACTAATCATAAAATAGTTATTTAAAAGTAATAAACTCCACTTGCAAAAAAATTGACTTACAATTTTTACAACACTGAATATTTGATTGAAAAATTGTAGATGCGATCGTGAATACGTATAATATATTACGTATATCACTGAAAACTACATACTTGACACTTTTCAAGTTCGGAGATTAGTTAAAACTATAATTAGGCTTTGGTAAAACTATTATTATACTTCAAACTAATCGTGATATACATACGGGGGTATATTTTACAGAATGTCAAGTGCAACTTTTGAAGCATGTCATTTCTATATTGGTCTAGTCAAGAACAGCGAGCTGTTTATTTTTATTTTTCAGACCGTCTTACGAATAGAGAACAGAGTCATTATTTTTATCATGGTTTTCGTTAACAATAATACTTCGACGGCGTAATTTCGCCAAGTGAAAAGTAAAATAATTCATAACTTTATAAATATAGTTGTTCTCAAAAGATACCAATGAATGAGACTCTTCAATTCATGGATCTCTAGATTATCTCCTTTCTATTCATAAAGGACAATTTTACATAAGAGTGAGGTATGCTTCACGAACGTATATCGTATATACATGTAGTATGCGCTGTTACCTGCATGTAATACATAGATCTTACGAATATTTCATTCGGTAATGACTGAAATAACATATTGTTAATAATATAACATCACGAATTCTCATCGATTCTGTGATATCACAAGTCTTTTCCTTGTACGATTATAATATCACCGTATGAATTAGTCAAGTATAGCTTGCTGTACAGTAAATAGTTTTTCTGTTACTACTCATAGCTTCTACAAATGATAGGTATGTAATAGTTCTCTCTTGCATCACGTATTTGTTATTTAAATTTGTAGAGATATAAAGAAACGAAAAGACTAACGAAACATACAAAGGTTTGCTCATTGCTAATATTTAGGCTACTAAAAAAAAACGTTACTATGATGGAGAACCAACAGCATGTGTTCATGTCTCTTCACCTGTACAGCAATTTCCCTAAGTTACGCAAACACCTGGTTTAAAGTTATTCATGAATCTAAATTATTATCCGATACGTTTTTAATGGGATACGGCAAGATGCTATGGCAATAATGCTTGTGGTTGTCACTAATCGTAGATAATATTAAAATTAGGTCTCATTATTTATCACACATATACTATGTCCAAGAGTCTGCTGACTGAAAATTAGTGGCAACCAGCTTAGCTTGTTTAATGTACAACGTTTCTAACAGAATTGATTATTAGACGAGATGCGAAATTTCACTAAAACTGATCCCAAAGGGACTATAATTACGAACTCGATACAACACAGCCTAAAACTATATGCTTATGCTACTTTATCAACACTTTGCAGTGCAGAGTTGTCTTGTGGTCATTCCCTCGGTGCTTGAATTGCTCTACTGTCTGGTGTGAATCGCTGTTTTGAAGAATTTCGTAGAAGTTTTGTCGAAGATGGGCAGGACTTCGTTTCCCTCGATGAACAACACCTGTGAAGATGAAAACTAGATAAGCATACGGTACACGAAATAAATTAACTAAATGTGTTTTTCAAGCAAACATTCTCAACCAAGTACCAAAGAGTTTTTAATTCTGATGATACATCTGACTCATGGCCGGTAATATCGTTGATAATCTGTATGAAATTTATTATAATATAATTCTTATGATTATTTTTGTAAGCCTGTCCAAACCATTTTCAAACGTAATATAAACTACAAACTATTTTCAACAGAATCAAGAAAGTCGATAAGCTAGTATCAATAGTGCATGCATTAGTAGATTTTTCGATCTTTCAATTGTTACTCAATCCTTACAATTGGGACTCGAAAGTAATTTACAACCAATATCAGATTATGTTCCATGTTTAAAAAATAAATGTGATGCCTAATTAATTCTACAGTAATCCACTCTTGTATTTATTTTCAAGCCTTTCAATTTCGATCCTTATTCTCCAAATATTTCTCTACCACGAGGTAAGTCTATAGACAAATAAAGTAAACATATTTTCTAGAGATTCCTCAATTTTTTTTTTTACTTCTGTCAGTACAACAGAAAGATTCAAGTTTTTTGTGGAAAGGAAACAAGTTATCATTACTTCAAAGAATTGAATAATCAGTCTCTCCGAGACTTACCCTATAATAAGATTTCCAAGTATGACACGAATCACGTCAATATGTTGGCTTGGGGTATATTAATGTCGCATCAGTAGAGTTTCCCTCGCAGCTGAGTAGAACCAAGACGCCAAGAGAGTGTCTAGTGTACAGTGATGATAGAGGCTAGTGAGGAGCACCCATAGTCAGCTGAAGATACAAGGTGAGCATCAGATGCAGAGTATCGCTAGATAAATGCGTTTCTGTATTGGTTGTTCTATCGATATACATTTATAGTTTCACAGGATCTTTGGTTGACGTGATATGAAGCTTACCATTGTGTTGGTTGACTATTAATCCAGGACTAGCTGGATAGTTTTGGGTAGCATCCATCTCCGACCAAGTGATATGCAGGATCTATGCTTCTCAATTATCTGCAATGCTTGTTCATGTCCGTTGATCGATAACGCTGTCAGAAAATCGAATGAAAGAATAAACAGGGGAACAAGTCTTCTCCCAGAAAATATTTGGAAACTTTTTTGGAAATTTTGCTCGTAGAGCAAACGATACTAGAGGACGAGGAACTTGGAATAACACGATTGTTAATATGATAGGGTGGTCATTATTGTGAGGTTATACTATATAGAAACTCCTCGCTCATTTGAATCGTGTTTAAAATAGGTCTGAGAGGTTATGTTCGTAATAAATTCAGATTTTCACACAGTTATTCGCGGTTACGGATAGAATATACTTGAAAACGAACAATTTCTTCAATTACAATAATACTCCGCTTGTAGCGATTCAATTGTCACTTACTTTGCTGATTGAAATACGCAAAATGTAAAATATGTTCAAAAAATATCAGATTATATTTTCAGTATGAAACTACTCAGCAAAGTTCTTCTTGTTACGAAAACAAGCATTGAAAATTCATAATTATTTATGATTATGATAAAATGGTGATTGAAATAATTTAAACTCACTCGTATCCATCGTTCCTCCGTTGATAGCCTCTTCGGACTGTAAATCTCCTAGAACGCTTAACGACGCAGCGTACTGATTCTCCATCGTATTTTCCTCACAGGTTTTATTTAATTTGCCGCTTAAATTTCTCCCTGTCGCAGGAGCCTCTCTCCACGCCGCACACATGCTTACGCGTTGGCGCCACGAAGGCCACTGAACTCTGAAGTGCTCTGAAGAGCGAAAGAGACAGCGAAAAAAAAGTGGTCAAACCGGTTTGTTAAACCGGTTAGACCGGTTTTTTTCCACATCCCCACCCTTGACGGCCTTCAACGGCCTTGACCCAGTGCGCGAGGAACGGGAGGGGCAAGGACTAGTTGTCGTAGGTCAGTTTATGCTAGTGGCGCCACCAGGCGGAAAAATATAGAACTAAGAAGAGCGTAATAATGAAATGTTCTACAGGTAACAAGGCGCACAGTTTACCCTTAGATTCAACCGGTTCACCTTATTCTAGCAATAATTAATTAATTAATCAATTAATTAAACGGAATGCGAATGAATCCCAAGGATTGAAAAACCTTCGATAGATTATCGAATAGATTATAATAATAATTAATAAACGAATGTTATGATGCCACTAGGTCAATAAAACTATAATACATATTATAGACATTCAAATATAAATAGACTTATACACATTTCTTTTCTTTGTGTTTTTCTTTTATATGATGTAATATAATATAATATAATATAATATTCTCTTTCCCTTTGTTTGTTTCACGGATCATCAATAGTACGTATAATTATTATATAGAAACATTCAATAAATTCTGACAAAAAAATGTATTATACTTTTAAACGCCCAGGTACTACTCCAGAAATAAATTCACAATTTATATCTGCGTTATTATTCGCGTATTCCCGTGTACAATATTGCAAAACAACATATTTTATCATAATATAAACTCAAAATTACTTTATCATGAATAAATATAATTTTTACTCGACTTATAGTTTCAAGAACATGAGTTCAAATTTTATAATCGACATATTACGAGAAATAAAGAATTCTGAATTAAACCAAGTGGTACGATTTTCAATAGTTCTTCACCTTACCAAACATCAATCTATTACAGATTTATCTAAGTTACAATACATCTATGCACACAAAATACTATTTCTCTCCCCGTTTTTTTTTCGTTATTATTATTTTTAAAGATATTCTCATGCTTTACTTTTTATTCTTATTCCAATCTCAATCTCTTTCTCTTCCTATTCAATTTAAGTCTATTCTATTTTGCAATTGTCCAAGAACAGAAAATATATCGCTAAAATTGGGCCACGCTAACTACGATATCATCTATATAATATAATTAACTAGTAATTTATCATCAATATGCAATTGTGTTCGATGTATGAAAAATAAATGTAATTCCTAATTAATTCTTTAGTGATCTACACTTGTATTTATTTCCAAGCCTTTAAATTAAGATACTAGTTAATCAAATATTTCTCTAGAACCAGGTAAGTCTACTAAATCCGAACAAGGTAAAAATAATTTCTAGATTATTATTCATACCGCGGGTAAAAATTACGGAGGTAATGTAACAAGGCTGTTACGGCTATGCTGAAATTTCCGTACATTCAGAGATCAGCAGACATATCTGGTACTTTGAAGTCTCAGTGACGTCCCTGCGAAGTCAAAGTACCAGATATGTGGCTGATCTCTAAATGTGCGAACATTTCAGCATGGCCATTACATTCTTGTTACATTACCGTCGGAATTATTACCCGGGGTATATATAATAATCTAGAAATTCCGTCGCCTAAATCGCGTTTTACCTAATTTAGGTAAGATCTGAAACTGGTATGAAACGTCTGATAACTTATCGAACTAAGACGTGAAGTGATTTCATGGGATTTCGAAATTCTTGGAAGATTTGTGAAGATTTATCGCAAGATTCTTGATAATTTCGTGAAATTGCAGGAATTTCAAGAAATGTCATAAAATTTTAAGAAGACTTATTAATAAATAAATATCTTGTTCGTGCCTCTGCAATATTTCCCATTTCCTTTGCTTTTTTCTTTCTTTCCCATTTCATTTGGTGTTCGGATCCTTCGGATTCATCCGGTTTGCTGCACTCCACAGGGGTACACATCGGTATACTTTTATCTATAACAATCAAACAAAAGTATTAGTAACTACAATGAGTGATAAATTGAATTTCCATTATAAGGATAAGCTTCTGTCACGAGAAATCTTCTATACGTTATAATAGAAATAATGCTCAATATGCCATACGTTTATCACGTAGACTGACTGAGATATTTATAATATTACCTTATTTGTATCGCTCTCATATAGCCATATAGTCCTATAGTCCTATAGTCCCATAGTCGCATAGTCCTATAGTCCTATAGTCCTATAGTCCTATAGTCCTATAGTCCTATAGTCAAATAATCATCTGGCAGAACTGTAACAGAAAGGTGATTAATTCGTCCCTAGTTATTAATACTGATCACAGATCAGTATTAAGCTCTTAAAATACCCTGAAAGAAAATAATTGATTAATCTTAAAATACCCTGGAAGAAAACGATTGATTAATCTTAAAATACCCTGAAAGAAAATGATTGATTAATCTTAGAATACCTTGAAAGAAAATGATTGATTAATCTTAAAATACCCTGAAAGAAGAGAATATCCTGAAAGAAATAAATGCAATAGCGAACCTGTGAAAGTCTGAAAAAATTGATATGTACAAGATTAGTTAAGATATAAAATGCTTCATAGCATTGCATTGAACGTATGTAAGAAGAAAGGCATGCAAGGAAAGGGAGACTTGACGCTATCTGCTGTTCAGTATTGGATAAAAATTGGCTGGATATTTATAAGTCGCAAATAGTTAGTGGCAGACAGTCGTCAAGTATAGAAGGTGTAAAGGTAACGAGGCATGCATAGAATATTTGGTGGCGTGGCAGTCATTTGCTGTAGGGAAAAAACGCGTTAAATACATCCTGGACAAAATTGTCAAACTTTTTTCTAATCGGACTAATTCCAAATGACCATTGATTTGTTGATATCTGAAATCTAGTATTCTGATACTCTGATATGTGTCATATTCTGATATTCATATACCCTGATGTTCAGATATACCGATATTGTGATATGGCAATATTCTGGAACACTGATACAAAATAGCTGATCATCTGACATTCCGACACCTAGTATTTTGATACTCTGATATGTTTCATACCCTGATGTTATCATATTCTGGTATTCATATACCCTGATGATCGGATACTCAGATATACTACTAGAGTGATATAACTCGAACCCTGATATTCTGTATATCCCAATATCTCAGCTCAATTTTTGGTCGTTTGATCTTTAGATCTTTTGATATTTGGATTGACTACTTGAACATCTTGCTAGGGGATCGTTCATTTTTATGTCGGACCCGCTCCTAGACTTTTTAAAGCATGAATTGAACCTAAGGAGGATCCACAACTCGATCGGAAAAAGTTCAAGCAAATCGAGCAAGGGAAATGATAATCGCGGAAACCGATTGAGCGATGGATATCCTCCTGCCGCGATGCTCACTGCGATTCGCAACGGATGAGGGTGGCTATAAGGGCCGTGAAAGCGAGTTCAAGCATTTATCTATTCGTATCTGTAATATTACCGCGCAGTAACAAGTATAATGTTACATGCCGTCTGTATAGGAATCTATGATTATGGAAGCAAGTTTCGTTGCGATCGCAAGTAAGCCTATCTGAATTGAACTAAAAAAATCGGAGATTGTACAATGTTACCGCCACGCCACGCAATAGAGGAAAGGGAGTAAGAAGGAAAGGAAACCCATCACCAAGCATCATGCAGCTCACGGAAACCCATCAGGAAGCATCTCGCAACTCGCGGATACCGCTAGTAGGGGCAAAGCAATTGCACTTGCACTTGCACATGCACTTGCACTTGGATGTGTCTGCTCGACTGTGGCATAGCAGAGAATAGAAAGAAGAAAGAAAAGAGTTAGAAAATTGTTTGTCACGATATGTTGGACGAAAATGAAAGCTAATAGGTATTTTTGGTAAAATAGAGATTGACAAGGAGGTATCTTGTTCTCACCTCTTTTACAATCGCTCTCTTGCTGTCATATCCAGCCTCATACTATCGCTCCAACTGGTTCGGATCAGCTTCGGATCGGCTCAGGATCAACTTCCATCAGTCTGAATTCGTAGGCACTTGAATGAAAAATGGAAAGAAAAATATTGAAATGCCGATAAATTTGAATTCAAATATAGAGATAGGCTACTGTGTAATAAAAGTTAAGTGAAGAAAAAAAAAAAAATTTCAATGAGGTATAAAGTTCGCATATAATATTCGTGTATATTCAAGGAGGTTGTAATTCGTAAAAAAGAAATGAATAATTGTATTTGTCGATTTAAAGTTTGACCCAAAATATAACGAAGAATGGAAATTTAGTGGAAATAATAAATGTATTCGATAACCGAACTTATAAATAAAAATGTTAAATAGGTAATTAGAAATAATTTTGTCATTAATGCGGCTTACCTTTTATTCGATTTATCGGAGATTCAATCTATATTGTTAACAGCCTCCCCACTTCCGAGCAGCTGTACTTTTTCTGTATAAACAGATTATCATTCCATTAGAAAGATGCGGCCTGATTGTTTTCGTATTTTATCGGAATGTCATCAACTGAAAGTCAATGCCACTTACATTTTCTATTAGTACAATTATTTTACGATGCTGTTCACTTTTATTACGTCTTATAATTATGATTTTTTAAGAAAGATATACAATTGTTAGCCACTCAATATTTTTTCAACTGTCGAATAACATTGTTTGCGAATAATATAAATCAATAAGAAAGTCACTTGAAGTGCGTAAATTTCAAATGCAATTATTATAACCGGACAGATTGGTATGAAATTACTTATATTACAAGTCTACGTTCTCCGAGGTGTCACTGATTTAAAACTTCATTAAATTGGAAAACATTACTTTAGCCAAGACGCGTTCGTATAATTATAACTGAACGGAGTCGCGACGTCAACACTCGGCGACTCGTTCAACGTGACTGAAGATTCAAATCGGCCCGCGGCCGGCGTCGACGCCCCACCACCGCGCGTCGAAAGACGCGAAGTGGCGGGAGGTTATCCAAGGCTCAACAGGTGCAATTGCATGTTCGGTTGCCACCACTTCGGGAGTAAATTCTGGTATTTAATTTAATATCATACCGACGCGGAGAAGTTTTAATACTCGAACAATAATAATAATTAGCGTAATTAAAGGTCGCGAGCGCTGATTAACTTTGATTTCGAATAAAATAGATGTTCATTTTCAATTCCAGTACTGCAAATCTCATTATTTATTTGAATAAGTATCGATTGCATAAACTTCTTGCACGTAAAAAATAATAATTGAGAACATATTGTAACAATATCTTTCCAATTCAATATTAATAATGAATTGTGTGAGATTTATATTATTTTTAAGCATCATACAATAGAGTTATGAATACTTTTAAAATAACGATACCATTCTGTCTGTTCATAATCAATGTCTTAATTATTTTTAGAACGAGTAATAATTAATAATGTATCACACAGAATAGTGAAATTATATTATAGGTGTATTGTAGTACTACATGAATATCTATAAATATATGATGATAATGATGAAGATGATAAAGAGCAATGATTAGTTAAATCATTATTAGTTCCTGAGAAACTCATCAAAAGCAGACTAGATATAAATATAGATATGAAAATCAATTTTTCATTCCTGAATTTATAAGGTGTGTTATTGTACAAACCATATTATACTATAAGAGATAGAATGTATGTTTAGTAATGATGATTAAAAATTGGAATAATTAAATATTAAGATTAGCACAGCTCTTAATATACTGGCATTCACATTTTATGGGACTGCCTCTATGGTATTGTGGAGAACGTAGGGCGTTCTGAGCTAGAAATACCTGGTGTGGTTCTCGACGTGATGGATCCAGATTATTCGGCAATAAAATAAGCTTTCAAACTACTTTTGTGTTATTCAATATCATTGATAGCCAATCAATTGCTGAAATATTGTTAAACACGTGGAGAAGTAGACGATGCGCCTCATTTCACACAACTCGCTGATCATTTTATCATTGTTGTTATTATAAAGCCGATAAGGTTAGTATGAAATCTACTCTTACCGCTCGGGTGATACGAAAGATTTCAACTAACCTTATCGACTCTCCATACCTACACGTAAAATGATCTGCAGGTTGCATACACTACGGCGCAATAAATTATAATCTTATAAAAATTGAAAACTAGAGGTATGCTCCCAAGTACTATATGAGATGCTACGATTTCGTAACTCATATAATTATGTAATCAGAGTGAATTTATGTACACTTACCATACCCCAGCTATTCCCTCCCATTTAACTCCACAGAGCTATAATTTTATTCGTTTCAACAGCTGTTTAGAATTATTTGTATTATAGAAAAATAAGCGCGTAATTAATTATTTTGAAAATTTTTCATATCTGATTGCAAATACAGCAAGAATATTAAAATAAATGAAAAAAATAATATTCCAGGGACATCTCAGTACTGCGAGTCTCGGACCGTCAGGCGGCTGATAAAAATGTGCGTGAGATTATCAGGTTCGCCGCTCGACTATTAGATAGCTATAGTATAG
Organism: Tenthredo livida; assembly: GCA_963992785.1. Taxonomy (NCBI): domain Eukaryota; kingdom Metazoa; phylum Arthropoda; class Insecta; order Hymenoptera; family Tenthredinidae; genus Tenthredo; species Tenthredo livida. The sequence goes on from OZ023073.1 coordinate 14,099,667, forward strand.
TCAAAATTCGATCAACGCGATCGTAGCCACAGATCGTAGCCGTGAATTTTTCTTTCCTTTTATTTCTCATCTAGGTACTAGCAAGATTTTATTAGTCGTAAGTTGCGATCAATTGCGACGATAAAAATATATGCTCATTTTTCCGTCAGCTTTGTGCCTTTCCATAGTTGGCTTCGCTATAACCACGAAAGAAACTGCAGCGATCTAAACCATGAAATTGATCGATATCGTTATCTCTTTCCTTTCGTTATTCTGTAGGTTGAATGAAAACCAAGTACTTTGTACAATCGACGTTAATTTATCCGAGCTTGAATATCTAGCAAGTCATCTCGAGCCTTCAGAATGTCGACGTCTCGTAGCAGCACTGCATTACAATAGCTTTGAACTTCCGGAAAGTATAGCAGGTGCTGGTAGGTAGAAAAAATATTCACAGCCTGCGTTTGCAATTGACGCGTATCGTTATCATTAAATCGAAGGCAAATCGATGCGACAACTCTCAGAAATTAGAATCTTTGATGACAATTTGGGTCAAGTCAGATTCTTATGAGCGATAATTGATAAATTAATCGTGGAAGTTTACGTTACAGAAAGAAAAATCGACGAGGACATTCCTTGCCTTCGGCAACTCCTCCATTGGAACAGCTCTCCAGGCGAGGGTCGTGGGCAAACCCACGAAAACATTGAACATCGTCTTCGTCAGATCAATAGAAATGATCTTGCTGACTGGCTCGGAAGAACTACTTTTAAACAGCTCGGAAATGATCTTGGTAGAGCCTTGAATCATCCATTTGGCGAACAAGGAATGGAAGACACTGAAGCTCAGTGAGGAAGCTATTCTCCATCTACTTTATTAATTGCCCCCTCGATGACCCACAGTTTTCAGTGTATTAAAGTCATTCCCAAAGTTTCGCAATCTGATTTTATCGAATTGCTCTTGTATTGCGGGGTGTAAATCAACTTTCACGCAATTTCACCGTGTTGCAAAAATGAAAAAATCAGAATGAAAAAGATGCAGTCGTTTGTTAAAAAATGAGATACTGGATATCATGCTTTCATCATAAGCTCTCATTTTTATAAAGCGGGTATAACGCATCCCCCCGAATTATCGATACAATGGGAGCAATGAGTCGAGTACTTTTCATTACAGATCTCCCGAAACTTTAGAACCAACGGACGAACCTTCTGAAGAAGATCCTTGGCTTCCTGTGGATACCTTTCTCTTCGCTACGGTGGTTGTGTTGTTAGCTGCGTTGATGACGGTTTGTATAGCGTTGGTAATTCGCTCTGTAAGGCTCCACCGTTACCAAAAGAATAATTATAAGTAAGGATCAGTCGAAGGTTTCAAATAAATAATATCTATTGCAGCTGATGGATAAAGCTGTGATTGAATAGTATGTAAATACGAAAATAGCTTTGTAATTTCTCGTTGTAGTATCATAGATCAAGAAAAAGGCAACGGGGATACTGAACCCGATAAAAATCAGAATCAAAAGAAGAAGCCGAAGACAAAAAAGAAGAAAAAAGGCTTCACGACGCCAAGAAAATGCAAAGAACAGTCACAAGACAGAAATTTCCTTATACAGCCGAAAAAGGAGAAAAAAAGTTGCTGTGGAACTTCCTGTAATATACTGTGATCCATCCTATGCTCAACGTTATAAGTACAGTACAAAGTTTTCAGGTGTAATATGATAAAGTATATTTTAAGCTCTAACATTAGATATAGAATAAGATATGAATATAATCAACTCTCGGATTGTTAATTCTACGATATAGAATGACTTGATGTATGTGATTCAATATAACCCGCAGATTACTCATGTCAATAAAGGATCTGGTATAGATTATTCATGGCAATTATAAATTAACTACACACCACATTTTTTGAGTACCTTCAATAGTCAAACCCAGACTGATATCAAAATAACATTGATGACGTATTTCGTTCCTATTTAAATATTTTATCTGCATTTCATTCATGAAAAGATTAGATATTTATATCAGATATCGAAGATAGTGTCTACTGATAGATGATGGATTCATTCCCTAAGTATAGTATCCCGAGGAGGTATAATCTATGAATAGCAATCCTTTTGATACGGTCTCTAAAATAAACTGACAGTCCAGAACATTTTCAAGAGAATGATTAGACTGAATAATTGTGGCTTCGTAGTGGGATTAAGGAGATCTATCTTTCTTATACCAAAAATCTTTTGCCTGTAGGTTGTGTGATTCAATTTAAAAATTATCATCAAAGTTTGCCTGGCACTTAAAATTTGCATAATGGGTGCCAAATGAACGTGGGCTTTGTTAATGACCATTTTTCGTCATTATTATTAGCAGGGTTTAGTCTCGGTCTTGTCTTTCGTTACGGTAAAGTATCGAAACATTGAATCTTCGTCTTATTGCGTGTCACCTGGTTTGATATGAATTCGATTCTACGAGGTCGTGTTGATAAATTATAAAAATTATTTAAAAACAATAAATTTTTGGCTAGAGTAGATACACAAGCGTTAGAATTAATACCTACGACTGTCTGACATGGTTATCGTGCAACACGAATTACACCTGTTTTGTATAGTACATACATCGTGGCAATCGATGACCTCAAACATTTGATTCAACTAAGAACGCAATTAAATTGAGCGCAGGGTAAGAGCCTCGAATCGAGAGGTTTGAGTGTATTAATCAATTAGTTTGAATTCATTTATTTCGAGGTCGAAGTTAACTGAACTACCTGTGATCGCAGTGGGTTGCCTATTAGCAGTTTCCTCAGGATTATAATTACTATCGAATATTTGATTGCCCTGGTTAATTCTCTCTCCTCTTTGACAGAACTAATCTGGTTCATTACCTACGCACTATTAGTCCCTATTGCATTTTCATCCTATAATTAGAATCGAATTTCGTGAGTCAACTTAATAACTCGCCGTTTAGTACTCGGCTATTATATCCGAGGGTCCTCAATTCTCTAATAAGAAAATATTTATAATAGCGCATTATACATTTACCTCATTTTGCACAATTATTCTGCCATGTAGAAGAGTTCATGGCCCACAGGTCGTGCTCTGGTTTAAATGAGAATAGCCGTCTCTCCAGGACGAGGCGTCTAAATATGTCTAAACTTATTAATAGTTAATCGAGAGGTCAATATGTATCATACAGGATACGGGTCAAAGATTTAATATGATGGGGTAAATTCAACGGCTGTATAGAGTATAATATATAAAAATTGAAGTAACACATCATAAAGTCGACAAATTGTGTATTTATGACGAGTAATAATAACGTACAGTATAATAATTGTTAGTATACCTATTTCAGATACGTAATGTATCGGCAATATCGTATATTGCCGTATTTCATATAAATATTTCATTTTGCAATGTCTTACGCGCGCCTGCAATGGGTGATTCTTTAATCAAAAATGTGTATAGCGTAGGTATAATCGTACTAAGATGATTAGCATAATGTGAATATTTTCTTATTAAATATTATACATAATACAAACATTGTTACACCGTTCATTTTTATTTCTATGTTAAATTGATTTGCAATTTTTATTTTTTAACGTGCACCGCTGAGATCCACGTAGGATTTTTGTCTTTTTATAATGATCGCATAAATTGCCTTAGAAATTTTCCCCATGCTCATATAGAAATACCGCACTGGCAAATATCGTATATCTGTGAGTGAATATTTTTTGCAAATTTTCAACCCTTTTATTCGTGTTAATTATATTACGCGTATGCTTTAAATATGATGCTGTAAGCGGTGTCCAAAGTATTTTTCCAGGCATTATTCACCTCTGGGGTCCATCTTGAGCCCAAAAATTCTCTGAAGGTGGTTGACAATAAGATCAGTTTGAGATTCTGGAATAATTAAAATAGTCTTCTTTCCCTCAAATTTGTAAATTTTTCTTTTTTTTTTGTCTTTCTTCTCCTTTTTTTTTTATCACACGGTTAGATTACTCTCGAATTATAGGTATGTCGATGGAATAAGGTGAAAACTGAAAGATGCTCGTTGACATTATAATATCGTATAAGTAGTGAGGAAATGAATATTGTAAACGATTTGAAATGAAAATTTCCTTTCATCACTCGCTTTAACGAACAATTATATTAATAATATCTTCAAGTCTCTCGGTTGAAACGAAGATATATATATATATATATATATATATATATATATTGGACAAAGGGCACACTTATCTCTGGAGCATCGCAACTGAAGCTCGCTTGCTCTTCACCTTGGCAATTGAGAATTTCTAATCAGACGCAAACTGAATATTAATCAATACTGGCATTGTTAGTCGACTCGCGCGTACTGTTAAACCTATACTACTGTAGGGGGTAATAGAACATTTAACTTTTAATGAACAAGAGAGAGAACTAGATATAATGCACGGACCGAGACGAAGCTAACAAATATTATTTGAAATAGACATTATACGTACCACGCCATATAAAGACGCACTAGCAATAACAACGTATGCATGCATGCATACACATACATACTTATACGCGTATGAAATATATACGATATTATTTTCAATCAGTTTGTTTCTTATTTTATTCATTGAAAACATGTTGCGATATATCTGCGAATGATGATTAGCGTTAAACAGAAACTACGTCATATGATATTATTTTTGTATAATAAACTTGGAGATAACCGGGGTTACATTCAATTATGATTGGCAGTATAGCGCTGATATGAATGAATTTTGGATGATGAATTTTCAGCCTTTTATTGTACTACGTACTACAATATATCGCTAAGTTGATTAAACTCACGTTAAATTGTTCTTTAGTTTGTCCACGCTTGTGATGTTTCTCTCCAAGCGTTAATAAGGTAGCTTCCAATAGTCCTGGATCCTTGAGTGAATCTACGGTAGCACTAATCGCACTTACAATTGCCGTACAGTGCGCCTGAAACCTTTTATTCTTCGGTAGATCATTCAAGGGTACATTTTTGAAGGCGTTAAACTGATTTTGGTAATCAGGATGTTTCGTAAGAAGGCTGTGCAACAATAATCATATTATTATACAAGATCACAATTTTCTAATATATCATATCAACAGAAAACTATTATATGCACTGAGACGAAAAAAAAAATAAAAATTTAAAAAAATTATCACATTGATATTCACGATGGTGCAGATGCATTCAATTGTTACTTTATTCGTTGCAGTTGTGATGCAGAATAATAATATCATCAGGATAATGCGTTTAGAATTTTAACAACGCGTATGTATGAGGCAGTACAACTCAGTACGCAGTAATTTTGTTACTTGATTCCATATTCATTATTTATATAGTAGATTGACATTTCTATGTATATACTTATTTGTATGTAATATTTCTCTATATTTCTGTATACAGTTATTATATGAGCCATAATTTTGTGCGCAAACGTGTAGAAAATAAATAGATAAAAACTTTTTAAGAAAAACTTTTCATCTTTATTTTGGACAGTAAAAACTTCGCACTTTCGTCGGCTTATGGTTGCAAGGGGGATGATGGGGGGAGGGGGGAGGGGGGGGGGTTGAAAATATGTTGGAAAGAAAAGAAGTTTGTTAAAACTTTTGATAACACGACGTTGTCCAACGATGTTTTTCCTATCTTCTTCACGGATATATGTAACACATACATACATACGCGCTAGTATGTATGTATCCCATATAACTAATAAGATGAAAAAAGATTTCGCGCTGTTTTTAGGGACGAATATATTTTTCTCATGACGTACATTTTACACGAGGGAAATAAGAGTAGGTAATATTATGTACTATACCTATACACAAGAATATACATAGGTATATACCGCGAGGAAAGAATGAGAAGGAAAAGGGGTTGATAAAGGAGGAAGGCTAGAAAAGGCGAACGGGGATATTATCAACTCGCGTGCATTACAGTTATCTGTTACCCACTCGTGTTGTTTCGGAGTTAGTTTTACCTTTGTAAAGAAAAAAAAAATAAAGAAAAACTAACAATAAGAGGATATGTAATTTATAGGTACGTGAAAAACACGTGTATAGGAACATCATTTTACCTAAATACCTGTTATCTTATGTCTTTATATTTCTAGGTCAAGTCGCGAAAGCCTTTACACGCGAGATAAATATAATAATCAATTCTCGCGGTTCACATGCGTGTAAAAAAAAATGATGACCCTTCTGCAGTTATGAATGTATATGTGACTGATATCGACTTATCTTCTCTCATCACATACTATAATAATAATCATTGATATGCGGTGGAATTTTTTTTTTGCCATCTCCGGCATGGAAAAATTCGGCGAGTGTAAATAAATATGGAGTAATTTATATGTACATATATATTACATATATCTGAATTTTGAAAACTACAGTAATACTCACTTCATCATAATGGTTATTCCCAATTTCATAGGTTCCTGTCTCATAATTGCCCACGTTTCTGTAACAAGACGTTTTTCTTTCCCGGTCAGACCGCTCGCCGGATCTACTTCATCGTCACCAGCGTATCCCCAATACGAAGACAAGAAACCTCCCATATTTCTAGAAGTTTAGAAAAAGAAGCAAAAGAAATAGAAAAAGAAAAAAAAAAAGTTAAAAGGAAGAACATAATTTGAATAATTGCAGAGCTGAGCCGTGATTCAAATCTATACCTAGTAGCTTTTCTGCAGTATCGGACGAAAGGATCTATAGAGTAGAAAAACGCAAGGAACACGTGCAAGGCCGAAACAATCGGGTCAGATGGTCGATTACGATTATAATATATGTTCCGAGAAAATGTTGTATAGACTTTTCGAAAACAGTTTTAATGATAAGGGACTTTTTTATTTTATTTTTTTTTTATAATCTTTCGACCCCTTCAACGGCTCTCCTCTAATCATATTATACGATTTAAACTTCTCGGTTTAAATTCGGGATGAAATTAATCCCGCCTCGCGAAGCAATCATGCGAAAAGTTTTAAACTCAATAAGAGGATGAATATTAAAAAAAATAAAAAAAAAAAAAAAGAATGATCATCCATCGCGAATTGTCTGATTATCAATTTCATTTCCGGCTGATATTACCGCGATTTGAAACACGGTATAATGATTGATTATTTTCAAACATACACAAGGTATATAGGTATAATTAAATGATATCGATGCATAATTAGGTACAATAAAAAATCATTCTAATACTTACGCAAATAATTCCTCGACACTATCTATACTGAGAAATTTTTTGTTCGCCACGCACAACACACTTTATATTATATTATCTAATCGAGGAAATTATTACTTTGCTATATGTAATTGTATTAAAAAAAAGAGTTATAATCTGATAACGTTATCAATTTATATATAATACATATATAAAAAATACGATTGTCGATTAAATCATTAGATTTATTGTTGATTATTGTCAATATTATAAAATTAAAAAAATCTTTCGTCTATACGAGACTCTGTGACTCTGAGGCTGTTACTACGACTGACGACGATGCTTTCACTGGATTGTATTTGGAACCAGCGCGCCAGGACTGTTACATAAATACCGACGCCACCGCTCCTCGGCTCTGCCCTGCGCCTCACTACCAGAACAACGACGCTCATGACTCTAGAGACGACCTCGACGCGACGCCTTCTATAACTTCCAACATTGATTGCATCGACTTAAATTGCGCTGCAACTCTAATTAACACAATGATGGTATCATTGCTGCCTTAGACACACATATGCATATGTGTATACGTACATCCATAATCAACTAGGTTTCATAGTTGATTTCCATTCGTAGGCAACAAATACTTAGTATTTTATTAAAGTACTAGATAATGCCAGTAATGATGGGTCAAATTTCATAGTTAATCAACGAAATTCATGACGAATTATTTATCTAAGCTAAAGCTGGAGTGATCATTTTTCTGATATATCAATAACTGATTTTCAATGAGACCTATTAGGTATATCTCTAGACTAAATATTGATATCAATTAGTTGATGAATCGTTTGGAATAAGATTAAAAAATTTTACCACCAATTCAATGACTTGTCCTTTATTTCATTTTTCACCTGAGATCCGATACCTCACAGTCTATCATAAATCGAATCAGAAAAAAAAATCATTGCCTATCATAATCATCGCGAATTTGATCAATTTTTAGACACTCGATAGATCGCATGTACCTGTAGATCTGATAAACGTGCAGCCGTCGTGAGGCCAGACGAATCACGATTTGACGATAGACAAATAGACGGGAAACGTGATATTTAAGTAAGGGGGGGGGGGGGGGGGGGGGGGTAAACAAAAAGTAGCTACCAGAAGTATAGATCGCAGATGGCTGTCAATTTTTTTCTGAACGCTGTTTGGTGTTCCGAAAAACATGCCCAAAGCTCACGGCGAGAAAAAAAATCTGTGACCCTGGCCGATTTTGCATATATACACCCCAAAACAAGATATCGAAAATCTAAAACGATTGATTGTTCGGAATAGTAAGCGGTGTCTGCACACCAAATTTCAGCCAAAAATATTGAAAATTGTAGGAGGAGATACACTTCGAAAAATCGAAAGTTTCGATTTTGAAAGATTTTTCAATGGCACTATTTTTTTTTTTTTTTTTTTTTTTCGTAAAGTGTAGCCAATTTCATGTAAAAACGGTCTCATACTGATTGTAGCTATCATGAATAGTTAAGGAGATATGAATTTTCGAAAATCAATTTTTATCACTTGAAAAGTTTCAGGGATAACAAGGCTGTTTTTCATTTCTCTCACATTTGATTTTCACAAAAAAAATTTGACAATCACTACAAACAGTTAAAAACAATTATATAAGAAACTGTTCATAGCTGGAGCATTACATGCAAAATCGACCGGGTCCTGACCCTCGACCTCTCATATCTGGTCGGCGATTTTTTTATCATTCTTCTGATTCTGAATAGCAATCCAAATTTTTCTACAGATTTTTCAAATCAAATTTGAGCGCGTCATGAATTTTCAATGGTATTTTTCGATACAAGTGCGTAAAGGCGGCAATGCCGCACAGCGAGTGTGAGCGTAGTACGTTTCCTTAAAACGTCTTCGAAAAGAAAATAATCAACGTATACCTCGCGGATTTTGAGTTACTTAGGTGTATTAAATTAATTAGTAAATTAGGTAAATTAATTCGCATATGGTGCTAAGAAAATTTCTAACACTCTACTTTGACCAAAAGAGAAGTAATATCTACCACCTAATTAGAAAAGACAAATATTACATATAATGAAATAAGAATTAACGGATCCGCGAATAGAGGATAAAATGAGTATGCGAACGACTTAATTTCATAAATTTTCATTGATCTTAATCTCGTCTAAATTGCGAAGTCTCTCTGACCCAAAAACAAAAGAAGTATTGCCGTTGAATAGAATTTTTAACTTTTGATTTTGCCCAACGAAGAATGAAATTCTTTGACTGCAGCGTAAAAAGTCGGGAAAATATACTCGCACCGCGTTTCTCTTACCCTCAGCAGAGGTTGGCGGTATATAATTTCTGTAATTATTTAAATCACGAGGCTGAACGCCGAGTGACATGAAAAAGAATGAAAAACAAAAAACAAAAAAACAAAAAAAAATCAAAAAATATCTGCGATTCTTCGTGAGTTTCTTATCAGAAATAATTGATCAATTTTTATCGCGTGTATATACGTCAACTTCGAGAAGATTTTTTTTGCACTTTCTGCACTGTTGCTGCAGCTCTGCAATGGTTACCATGCGCGTTATTTTAGAAGTGTCTATCTAACGGAGATTAAGTGTCCAATTTCAGATTCTTCCTTCCTTGTACCTACTATATGGCTACTTTTCTCCCCAGGTTGTAAATTTTAAACAGTCAAGCGGTAAATAAAATAAATCTGGTAAATTTCCGTTTACGTGATACATATATACATATATATCTGAATTAAAGCTGAGCTAACGTTTCATTTATACATACATGTACATATAGGTACCTTATAATTACACGATTTTTCTGCAAGGTTCATATTTTTATCGCAGAATTTTTTTCGTTACTAATTAAAATCACACTCTTCCGTACAATAATGAGTCTATGAAATGCATCTAAGTATTTAAAATTTAAAATTTAAAATTTTAATCGTGACGTCAGTTATATAATATGTACAACTATACCCAGTTCTCAAATTCAGCATCATTATTACACAATCCATGTCCTTCGGAATGAAGTTATAACTTGTCAATATTAGTTGAAATGAAATTATTTTCACAGTCGTTTCTATACGGATTATAGAACGTTTTAGAGATTTCATTTTATTTTTTCTGATGAAAATTTATTTCCTTTAACGTGTTTTATGTACTTTGCCACGCATATTGCGAATGTCATTATTATATTGCGGTAATTATTAACGGCCAATATTGGTCTTGGATAATTCAGTGCCATTTCAAGAGATTTCTAAACAGCAGGTTCTGACATTCGCGACATCATATCAGTGTAATCTTAGAAAGAAAATGAGAAAAAATGAAATGGTATTAGATGGACGGTATTAGATGTACCTATGGGTACTAGTGTATACAACAACATTATAATTTCTTTAGCCTAGTCTGAGCACGTGACTGAAGAACGTGAGCGCGTCCGAGCAAATGAAATGGCACTTTAGACTAATCTGAATATATATGGGGTATAGAACGTGACCAGCTAAAATTAGCGGGTGAAGTAGCCATCAACCAATCTGTTTGATTGAAATTGACACCAATCATGCGCCGGTTTATAATTTTTTGATTCTTCTGTATACAATACGACTCTCACAGGCCAACACGGAAGTAGATATCCATAAGAATCCAGCATCGTTAGATATGATTAGAAGATTTTAGGAAAAACTGAAGAGAATTTCAGACGTGAAGATGATGCCTGGGTACAGAAAACCATCGACATTGTGAACTACAGGTCTCACTTCAAGTTTCAAATGCACTGCAAGTTTACATCGCACAATAAAATAAATAGATTGCGATCTCCTGATGATATGAGCGGTTGTAGCTAATGCTGAACTGATGTAGCTAGATCTTAGATTTGGGTGGAGAATAAGAGATGGATCGATTAAAGTAATGTTTCTCAGAATTTCTGTTTAATCAATAAATCGTGGTGTGGCGGTATCCAAACTTCATCAAATTGTCGCTGATGAGTTTTGGATTCACGTAACCGTCTGGGGATTTATGGTGAATTACCATATTTTCGATCATTTTCCTCTGCTTCATACTTACCTGAAGTGAGACGAAGCAGAGATCATTGCAGGACATTCAAAATGAATGTATATTATATGCGTCTGCACTCAGTGCAGTGCAGGAAAAAAAGTCAAAACTACCTACAAATAAATCGGCATAGCTTAATTCAGAAAGAATAGGAGTCGGTCGATTCCATCTTCTTGTCTTGTTGATGTCGAATCTGACTGGACTACTGAGGCTGAGATCGAAAATGTTCTTTCCGCAATCCTTTTTCGTTTTTTTTCTTGGCTTGAGGTATTTTACTTCTATGTGCAAATTAAACAGATGCAACATCTGATCCAGTCTGCTTTCTACGCGCAGCGTGATGCGGATCATGTTTTTTTTTATCAAAAACCACATCAAATGTGGAGATTATATCACGAACGTAATTAAAATCTCGAATTAGTTATTACAGAATATTCTATCGAATTTTAAAAGCCTAATCGAGGTGGTAGACCTTATCTGCCAAATTTAAAAGGGTATTTAAACGACAAAGCTTGTTTCCCGATAATTATTGATCTCCACCTCGTCGCGAAGTATTTTTCACTCGTGTGTCTTGGCTGATGAATATGGAACAGTCGAAGATCCTTACACAAATAATTGCTGGAGTGGCAGGTGAGGAAGTGCAGTTCAGTAAAAAATAGTGCATCATCTTAATATGAGCATAATAGTTTTTGGACTTTGACCATTCAGTCAACATCTTACATAGCAAACAATCTGTGCGTAAATTTTTCAGTGACCATGTCCTTGGCATGCACGGGCTTCCATCAAGGATGGACCCCACCGTCTCTGCCTAAACTTCTGGCGGCTGATTCTGATATTCCCATAACATCGGACGAAGGTTCTTGGATTGTCAGTAGCTTATTATTCGGAGGTGTATTTGGTCCATTTATCGCCGCTGCACTGGTCGATAAATATGGCAGGAAATTTGTTCTTCTTATCACAACTATTCCTTACCTCGGTTCGTGTATCCTTTTAGGATTCGCGCAGAATTACTGGTGGTTTGTCGTTGCGAGGTACAATTTCTTTCCCAAATTGATCTTCGACATATCTCAGTTTAGTCAAATTTTGTCGAGTTAATACAAGTTTATGCATCTTTAAGGTTCATTGCTGGGCTTGCAATGGGAATGTCGTATACAGTCGCGCCCATGTATTTGGGGGAAATTGCGGACGATAAGATTCGAGGTGCTCTTAGTACCTTGATTAGTGTCACAATGAACGCTGGTATTCTACTCACTTATTGTGTCGGCCCGTGGGTGAGCCGTGTGGCTCTGGCTGGCATGGGAGCAGCCTTGCCTATCGTATTCGGGCTGATGATCATCTGGGTGCCAGAGTCACCTTACTTCTTGGTAATGAAGCAGAGGCTGGGTCAAGCTGAGAAAAGTCTTCTCTGGTTGAGAGGAAACGGAAACGTCAGCGAGGAACTCAAAAAATTACAAGTCAATGTAGAATATGACTTGAAAAATCGTGGAGGCATAAAGGATCTGGTCATGATACCGGGGAATCGTAAGGTACGAATGATTCTTGATTCGCAAAAAACAAAGAATTTGTTGAAGAATTCGTATGTTGGGCATAGTTCACAAATTCCAATAATCGAGTGCAATTTTGCGCGTTAGTAGTGGAACGGGATTATTCTAATCAAAAATCTATCTACCCATTCCAAAGTTATACATCATTGAACCTTCTGCCTATGAATGAACGCGAATAGGCTCTGATCATCGTCCTTGGATTGATAGTCGCTCAACAGATGAGTGGAATAACTGCCATTTTGGCGTACAGTAGCTTGATATTTGAGGCATCTGGATCTACGCTGGATTCAAGCATTCCCGTCATCATACTCGGAGTGGTTCAAGTTCTTAGTGGAGTCGTAACTATCTTCACCGTAGATTCAGCTGGGCGTCGGCCCTTGCTGTTCTTTTCGGCTGCCGGTTCAATTCTGTTTCTAGGAGGTAACGTATGACGTTTCGATATGGTCCATATCACCATACGCGATGGTCAGTAAAATACTTTTCCTGGACGATATTTTATCATGAACGTTTCCACGTCTGTATTGGAATGTAGATATAGTTATTCGTTGATTTGCTGAATACTTATATTCATTGATTTGATTATAATTGTCGATTTAACGATAAGTTATCGGTGCGGGACATTTCTCTTTGATAGGAGTTGGAGGCTGGTAAATAATCGCAATAAAATCGTCTGAATTCATTGTGACAAGATACAGTATCTGACGGGTGAAATCTGCTGCTGATTACTCGAAATAAAATTATGAAATTAGGAGAGAAATGGCCAAAGTGACAACCATGTTACAGAATTCGTATTTCATTTGCAGGAGAGGCTCTATACTTCCAGCTGAAAGACATGGGAATTGATGTCAGTGCAGTTTCGTGGCTTCCGATGGTCGCTCTGATCGGTTACATGATCTGCTACGCGGTTGGCTTTGGCACCCTTCCGTATGTTGTACTCTCGGAGATATTTCCCTACAACGTAAAGGCCTTGGCTTCATTGGTTGCTACTATTGTGGGCTGCTCATTTGGAACTGTCGTTAGTAAACTTTACCAAATTTGCAGTGATGCGTATGGAATCCATGCTTCCTTCTGGGGATTCACCGTAATTACCATATTTTCGATGATTTTTATCTACTTCGTTCTGCCTGAGACGAAGCAAAGATCATTGCAGTCCATTCAGGACAAATTGCACAACGTCCCCTTTCTGGGTTGACCTCGTAACTACATTTCGTCAAAAATTTATATTATTAGCGGGTAATACTCTTAATTAAGATGGTGATACTTTTTTACTGCTGACAGTTTGTGAATAGATCAAAAACTTTATTCCGTTACAATGATTTCATTGTTATTTCCTTTTTACATCTTGGGCCATTCCACGTGAAACGGATCAGTCACCTCTCGGACATTTTCCGCTGCCGGTTCAATTCTGTTTCTAGGAGGTAACGTATGACGTTTCGATATGGTCCATATCACCGTACGCGATCATCAGCAAAATAATTTTCATGTACGATATTTTATCACGAACGTTTCCACGTCTATTGGATTGTGGATATAATTATTCGTTGATTTGTTCCGTACTTATTTATTGATCATAGTTGTCGATTCGACGGTAAGTTATCGGTGCGAGACTGGTATAAATTCATTGTATCAAGATGTGCGTATCTGACAGGTGAAATCTGTCGCACTACAGAATAATCTGAATATATATGGGGTATAGAACGTGACCAGCTAAAATGAGAGGGTGAAGTAGCCATCAACCAATCTGTTTGATTAAAATTGACACCAATCATGCGCCGGTTTATAATTTTTTGATTCTTCTGTATACAATACGACTCCTAGTGGCCAAGACGGAAGTAGATATCCATAAGAATCCAACATCGTTAGATATGATTAGAAGATTTTAGGAAAAACTGAAGAGAATTTTAGATGTGAAGATGATGCCTGGGTACAGAAAACCATCGACATTGTGAACTACGTCAGGTTTCAATCTACAGAATTTTTTTCTAAATTTTATATACAATAATTGTTGTCCTTTAAACTCTATATAGGATCTGAGATTAATGTATATACCTTTGTCGCGAATTCTTGCGGTCGAAATAAATTGCCATTTTTTTTTTACATCGAATATTTTGCTTTATAGACCGGGAGACTATAACAGAATTTTGGCCGTGATTTAGGCATTCCTGCCGATCAGACCATCTCGTTATATTACCATTTGGGATGGAAAAAAGCAATAAAAAAAACACCTACCCTTGTACGTTACGTGGGGTTGTAAATTGAAAGTGTATCAAAAAGTGGCTCAAAAATCGCGTTTAATGCATGCCTGCCGTTGCAATGGATGAAAGTTGGTCGAAAATAAATCCATCGCTCAGGTATCGGCAGGCAAATTCGAGTTATAGGTCCATGGTGGGCATCCATATTGGAAATGTAAAAAAAAATAGTAAAAAATTATGACTTAGGCACGCCTGCCGATTATGACATCGTTTTTAACTGTTGTAAGTGAACGTGCAAAAAAATTGGCAGGCAATTTGGACGCGAAATTAAATTTTTTTTTTTATTTTCAAATTGCAAAATTTTTTTATGACCTAAATCGATTAAGGCACGCACCAAAATTTTTTGGGTTAAGAATAACACTGTGAAATATCCATCAACTAATCGGCAGGCATTTCCATAGTTAATAACATGCATTAAAAAATTAATCATAATGTAAATTTTTTTTTATAGCTTAATTAATTAAGGCACGCCTGCCATTTTAGTATATCGACGATGATGTCATTTAAGAACGATATCAACTTTGGCAGGCAAATTTTCCTATTAGAACAATATTAGAAAATTAAAAATTGAATTGAACGATGGATATCCGCCTGGGAATATAATAGGCGGAGCAGTGGTTGGTTAGGGACGCTTCTAAGACGCTCTTATTGGTTTGGAAAGAGTCGTTGGTGTAACTACCACAACCTTCGAAATCCTTTTATAGCCAAAAACATTTTGTCGTCTCTGAGCTGTTCCACGCTCAACATCGAGATGTCGGATTCCGCTTCGATTCAAGAAATCGAAGAGATTTTAAAGTGTTTCTTGTGTTCTGGAACGGAAAATGTCAAAAAGTTCACTGAAAAAACTTTGAAAAAGTGTAAGGATTCGTTACAAGTGAAGCAAAATTTGCGAAATAATGATGTGGTGCAGCACATCATATTGCCCGACAGCGTTCCGGATAATTCAATTGGATACCATTCAAGGCCATGCTATAACAATTTCACAGCGGTTCAAAAGAAGTATAAAAAAAAAGAAGTTGAATCAGAGCCTGTGTAAGTATATGCATTTGAATTGATTTATTTTATGAAATAGAATTTATTCGTTTATTATTTGAGTTTGCAATTACTATTTTTAATTTTTGTTATAGTTCAATTTCGATTATTAGCGCGTATGTGTTACATTTGAGTATATATATATATTTTTTCTTCTTTTGCTTGATGCTGCGCGTATATATTTATTTCATAGATACACTTCTAACGAAGTAGTGTACAAATTCTACCTGCCCCCTCTCCTCTTTTACCTTTCTATTTCGCTCTCTCTCTCTCTCTCTCACGCTTGCTTTCTCTCTCCTTCTTCCTATTTTTCTCCTTTTATTTTCCTGTCGTTCTCTTTCCTTTCTTCAAACATCTGCTCTCTTCACCGGGTATACCTTTATTTCAATTGGAGATTTAATCTTCTATACTGATGATGAGTAGGATTCAGTATGAAATAAAACTTGATTTTTGCGCATTCTAGTGCAAAGGACCCCGCACAAATCTTATGGAAATTGGATCCCGGTCAAATTGTCCAAAATTGTAGTATGTTGTGCTTCAGGTCATCCTGATCAAAAGTCATCATGGTCACAAATTTGACCGGGATCCAATTACCATAAGATTTGTGCGGGGTCCTTTATTGTTGATGTTCTCCAATAAATTGACCACTCCATTTGTTGTAGAATATCAACAATAAATTTGCCCTATAATCCGCAAAAATCGAAATTTATTTCAACGAAAATCTTAGCTTTATTTCGAGTTGTATTATTCGTTCGTATTCGAATTTCTTTTTCACAGAAAACACATATAATACAAACAATACGATCTGCACGTGCGAACGTTACATAACAGTTCGTTGACGTATGTAAGCGTTAGGTGTAGCATGATTCTTCATTTTTTCAAAACAAATGCTCAAGCCAAATCTTGGATTTTAATTTTCAAGAAAACAAGTCCCTCAACTTATTCATTACGTTCTAATTTCCAGCTGTAATCGACATTTATTTGTCACAATAAACTTTTAACTTATTCAATTATTCGGAGTAATTATGTTTGACAATTGTATACTCGAAATTTGTACTCATGCAAACTTGTCGCAACGATCATGCTAAATTTGTCGATTCACAAAGAAATGAATCACTTTTTGATGAAAAGTTTATGTTATTGTTTTGATTAGGGATGGCGACACTAACATCATTACAAACGTATTCGATTAGTTTTTCGATTAATAAGGGAATTTATTCGTAGGCGATCGAATTTTTTTTACAAAGTCTCGAACACGATTTTTGAAAATTTGGTCTGTTCTTTTTTAGATTCAAATCAATTGGTAATAATGTATCGTGGAAATTCAAAGTGTTTGATATAGACATTCAAAATCGATTTATCTACTTTTCAAGAAATATCGGAGGAACTTTATTTGAATTTTCAGAACTCAATAATGATACGAGTATTGCAGTTATTCATCACGAGTTATTTGTTTTCAACATAATACTTAATAACAATAACAAACCATAATACTTTTTCAATCATCACTATTTTTTCTACAAAAATTGATTATAATTCACAGTAAATATAAAATTCTCAAGAATCTATACTCGCGTCGCATCGATTCTTGAGAATTGATTATTTTTTCCACAATCGTCCATCCCTAGACTTTTCATAATTTACGTAATCATCAGCTTATTGCTATAATTTTTTTCTATACCATTATTGTCGATTGCAGGGAAAATGTTACCGATGAACAGAATGATTCCAACAGTATCCCTGTTGAAGTTTCCAGCGGAGTAGACGACATTGCACAGGGTGATACAGATTTTCATGATAGCGATAGCAATTCAGGAATTTCATCTCAAAATTCGGAAAAAGTTAGCGACAGCTGCAGGTGCATCTTTTGTAGTAAATATTACAAAAGATTGGCACGCGCCAAACGGTATGAAAAGCCATGTCATACCAATTCGTATGAAACCTTCGATGTCGTGAAAGAGTATGCTACTAAGAGCAACGATATCAACCTGCTGGTCAAATTGAAGGAATGTCAAGACAATAATCTCGAAATAGTTTATCACAAGCATTGCAAGACAAACTATTGCACCATGTGTTCAACAAAAGAAAAAGAAAAAACAGATTGGCACGTCAAACGTAATCGATTTCACGTGGAAGATTAGTTATTCAAAGTAGTGGAAAAAAATTTGTGCAAAAGGATTTTTATTTTGGTAATAGTAGACTTCGATAGAGAGAAAATGGACTTTTTGCATTTATTTTATCCAATCTTCATTTAATAGATCTGATTATATAATAATTAACTCATTCCTCGAGAAAATACCGTTCGAAAAATTAAAAATCAACGAAAGTCTC
The DNA here is from genome assembly GCA_963992785.1 of Tenthredo livida. Taxonomy (NCBI): domain Eukaryota; kingdom Metazoa; phylum Arthropoda; class Insecta; order Hymenoptera; family Tenthredinidae; genus Tenthredo; species Tenthredo livida. The sequence continues at coordinate 14,118,033 of OZ023073.1, forward strand.
AATGTTATAGCCATTTATGAAGTAATTGAACAAGTGGCTATAACATTGAGACTTTCGTTGATTTTGAATTTTTCGAACGGTAATTTCTCGAGAAATGAGTTAACGAATATATAATCAGCTCTATTAAATGAAGATAGAATAAAAAAAATGGAAAAAGTCCATTTTTTCTCTATCGAAGTCTACGACTACCAAAATAAAAATCCTTTTGCACAAATTTTTTTCCACTACTCTGAATATCTTATCTTCCACGTGATATCGTCCAGTATGTCATACAAATTCATTGAATAGCCACGCAAAATTGTACGCCAGAGTTCTAATTATGTGCCATAACTACATCAAAGAACAATGATCTTATCGCTAATAAAGATTTATTTTTTCTTTATACGTACTACACCTATTTATATAATTACCCTTATCTTATAATTACGTTCTAATTATGTGCCATAACTACATCAAAGAACAATGATCTTATCGCTAATAAAGATTTATTTTTTCTTTATACGTACTACACCTATTTATATAATTACCCTTATCTTAAGTAATCTTATTCATATAATTACCCTTATCTTATAATTACCCTTTCTATGTTCTGAGAACACAATGAAAAGCTTATTTGTAGTTCTATTCATTCCTCACACTTCTATTTATCTCCTGTACCCTTTATAGCCCCTCGTAAATGACAGTTCCATCATCGATGCAAGTTGGTAAGATTCCTTATTATTATTATACGATTACGTCCAAATTGCCTGTCAATTTTCTTTTATGGTCAATTAGAAGCATTGGAAATGATGTCATAATTGGCAGGCGGGCCTCAGTCATCTTTTATGTCTAGTATTTTTTACATTTTCAATACGTAAGCGCCGATGGACCTTTAACTTGGATTTGCCTGCCAATTCGTTTTCGATAGTTATTTTTGATTAACTGTTACCCATTCTAACGGCAGGCGTGCCTTTATCATTTTTGGAAATGGAATTTTTTTACTACGCTTTTTTGCCTGCCGCAAGTACGTAGCCGTTGGAATTGCCTGCCGAATGGTTTTTTGGACATGATTGAACCAAAGTAAACTATGGTTTTTTCGGCAGGCATGCCTTAATCGATTTAGGTCATAAAAAAATTTTGCAATTTGAAAATAAAAAAAAAATATTTAATTTCGCGTCCAAATTGCCTGCCAATTTTTTTGCACGTTCACTTACAACAGTTAAAAACGATGTCATAATCGGCAGGCGTGCCTAAGTCATAATTTTTTACTATTTTTTTTTACATTTCCAATATGGATGCCACCATGGACCTATAACTCGAATTTGCCTGCCGATACCTGAGCGATGGATTTATTTTCGACCAACTTTAATCCATTGCAACGGCAGGCATGCATTAAACGCGATTTTTGAGCCACTTTTTGATACACTTTCAATTTACAACCCCACGTAACGTACAAGGGTAGGTGTTTTTTTTATTTCTTTTTTCCATCCCAAATGGTAATATAACGAGATGGTCTGATCGGCAGGAATGCCTAAATCACGGCCAAAATTCTGTTATAGTCTCCCGGTCTATTAGATTTTAATGATCAACTTGTTCTACTCGAGATCTTTCAAAATCGCCAATTATGATGGGCCTAACTAGGTGACTCATTATCGCAGGGAAAATTTATACTTTTCTATGTATGTATGCACCTGTATGGCTGAAGATGAGCCATCTTGTCTGCAAGCTTGATTCCGGACTGACACCGCAATAAAATGCATTAATACATCGATGGATCAAAACCGTCAATTGCGTGTTACGACGCAATGTCGCATTTTCAAAATCAAATTTACAATCCAAAGATCCTAGTCGGTTCTATCATATTGCGCAATAAAATAAATAGATAGCGATATCATGTTAGTACGAGCTGGAGCAGAATGCTGAAATAATGAAGCTAGAGCTTAGATATGGGTGTACAATCAGAGGTGGATGGATTAAAGTAATATGTTCATCAGAGTTTCTGATTGATTAGTAAATCGTGGGGTGGCGGTATCAGAACTTTATCATCAATGTGGATATTATATCACGAACGTAATTAAAATATCGAGATAATTATTCACAGCCAATTCGTTTATCTCGAATGATTCAGGAAGTTGGAGTACTATCGCAGTAAAGAAATAAAAGAAACTAAGTATAACATCATTTCGGCGTGCCTCATTATCAACCGTTGATATCAATAATCTTCGGCACATTCCATCACTCCGGAGTTATCTTGACATCTGAGAATTGTTGAACTAGTGGAGGTGTTGCAGGGTACGTTTATGGTCCGAGTGGGATTGATGTGAGCCTTTTTTCACAGAATATTTGATCAAGTTTTAGAAACGTGATCAAGGTGATATACCTTATCTGTCACATTCGACAAGGTATTTAAACGACAATGCTTATTTCCTGATAGTTATTGATCTTCAGCTCGTCGCGAAGTGTTTTTCACGTGTGTGTCTTGGCTGATGAATATGGAAGAGTCAAAGATCCTTACACAAATAATTGCCGGATTGGCAGGTGAGAAAGTGCAGTTCAGTAAGAAATAGTGCATCATCTTAATATCAGCATAATAGTCTTAGCCCATTCAGCCAACAGTTTACATAGCAAACAATTTGTGCGTAAATTTTTCAGTCACCATGTCCTTGGCATGTACGGGCTATCATCAAGGATGGGCCTCACCGTCTCTGCCTAAACTTCTGGCGGATGATTCTGATATTCTCATAACATCCGACGAAAGTTCTTGGATTGTCAGTAGTTTATTATTTGGATGTGAATTTGGTCCATTTATCGCCGCTGCACTGGTCGATAGATGTGGCAGGAAATTTGTTCTTCTTATGACAACTATTCCTTCCCTCGGTTCATGCATCCTTATAGGTTTCGCGCAGAGTTACTGGTGGTTTGTCGCTGCGAGGTACAGTTTCTTTCCTCAATTGATCTTTGACATATTTTAGGAGCTCACATGTATATCAGGCAGTTTCGAGGGCAGTTTAGTTAAATTTTGTCGGGTTAATACAAGTTTATGCATCTTCAAGATTCATTGCTGGGATCGCCATGGGAATGTCGTATACAGTTGCGCCCATTTATTTGGGGGAAATTGCGGACGATAGGATTCGAGGTGCTCTGGGTACCATGATGGGTCTCGTACTGAACGCCGGTATTTTACTCACTTATTGTGTCGGCCCGTGGGTCAGCCGCATGGCTTTGGCTGGCATGGGAGCAGCCTTCCCTATCGTCTTTGGGCTGATGATCATCTGGGTACCAGAGTCACCTTACTTCTTGATAATGAAGCAAAGGCCGGATAAAGCTGAGAAAAGTCTCCTCTGGTTGAGAGGGAACGGAAACGTCAGCGAGGAACTCAAAGAATTACAAGTGAATGTAGAGTACGACCTGAACAATCGTGGAGGCATAAAGGATCTGGTAATGATACCGGGGAACCGTAAGGTACGCATGATTTTTGATTGGCAAAAAACGAAGAATTTATTGAGGAATTTGTATGTTGAGCATAGCTTACAGCCCCCAATAATCGAGTACAATTTTGCATATCAGTAGTGGTCCGAGATCATTTTAATCAAAAATATACTTACCTATCCATTTCAAAGGCCATAAGGGGATAAGCGGGGTAAAAATGCCTTTCGTGAATATCTTAATCATATTTTATGGATAAGTAGGTACTATCAAATTACTGAGATCCTGCAAGTATCAGGCCTAAATCTCAATTGGTTTTTGAAAAAAAATAAAAAAAACTGCAACATATAAGTTAATTTTTTTTTTTTGATTGATTATTTTATACATTCAACTGCCTGTTCTTTTTCTCAACAACCAATTGAGATTGAGGTCTGATACTTCCAGGATCTTAGTATTTTGATAGTAAATCACCTATCTATAAAATGTCATTCAGTGATTCGCAAAAGGCATTTTCACCCTGCTTATCACCTTATGGCCTGTATATTATATCATTGAACCTTCTACCTATAAATGAACGTGACTAGGCTCTGATTATCATCCTTGGACTGATAACCGCCCAACAGCTGAGTGGAATAACTGCCATTTTGGCGTACAGTAGCTTGATATTTGAGGCATCTGGATCTACGCTGGATTCAAGCATTTCCGTCATCATACTTGGAATTATTCAACTTCTCAGCGGAATAGTCACTATCTTCACTGTAGATTTAGCTGGGCGTCGGCCCTTGATGCTGTTTTCCGCTGGTGGTTCAATTCTGTTCCTAGGAGGTAACGTATGACGTTTCGATATAGTCCATATCACCATACGCGATGGTTAGCAAAATACTTTTCATGGACGGTATTTTATCATGAACGTTACCATCTCTATTAAAATGTAGATATAGAATTATTCGTTGATTTGTTCAGCGCTTATTCATTGGTTATAATCGTCGATTTGATGATAAGTTATCGGTGCGAGACATTTCTCTTTGATGGGAGTTGGAAGCTGGTAAACAATCGCAATAAAATCGTCTGAATTCATTGTGACAAGATACAGTATCTTACGGGTGAAGTCTGCTGCTGATTACTCAAAATAAAATTATGAAATTAGGAGAGAGATGGCCAAGGTGACAACCATGTCACAGAATTCGTATTTTATTTGCAGGAGAGGCCCTATACTTTCAGCTGAAAGACATGGGAATTGATGTCAGTGCAGTTTCGTGGCTTCCGATGGTCGCTCTGATCGGTTACATGATCTGCTACACGGTTGGCCTTGGAACCCTTCCGCATGTTGTACTTTCGGAGATATTTCCCTGCGACGTGAAGGCTTCGGCTTCATTGGCTACTGCTGTTGTTGCTTGCTCGGCTGGATTTGCCGTTGGTAAACTTTACCAAGTTATCGCTGATGCGTACGGAATCTATGCTTCCTTCTGGGGATTCACCGTAATCACCATATTTTCGATGATTTTCATCTACTTCATGCTGCCTGAGACGAAGCAAAGATCATTGCAGTCCATTCAGGACGAATTGCATAAGTCTACCGAATCCACGACCAAGTTGAGCAAATCTGAATTAGCTTGACCGCCACTTCATGAGCTCAACTCTATACTATTCCGAACAGGATGATGATTACTGATACAGTTCTATAATAGGCTGTTAGTATGTATCAAGAAATATTTGATTCTTGAGATATACACACCCTGTATGTTTGAATATTTATAGTAGGTATCTACTGGTACTGAACATTTCTACACCGACCTACATACGAGGCTCATGTTGTTGACTAAGTAATTTTTAGATTATATCGTGTACATGTAATATATTCATTAATATTTTTATACAATTTTTTTATCCCTCATCCATTCGCAATGTAAAGAAAATTAACTATCTCTTCGATTTTCGTGTCGTCAAAGAAAAGTATACAAATAAAGGAAACTTGGCATTGAGAAGAACGATTATAATATGGAACGTATCTCTTTTACCCCATGATGAGGTCAGAAACGTATCATGTGTTCGTGCTGTTTGTTAATAATCTACAGAATGTTCCTTAACGTTTTCTAAGCAATCATCGTAAATACAGTAGAACCTCGTTTATCCGGCCTTCGATCAACCGAGTCTCCGCGTTATCCGAGGCAGCGGACTTATCCGAGTACTCCGCATCAATGGAGGTGTATGCTCGGATAATACGGAAAAACTCCAATAAAACGGATGGAGCCGGGAAGAAAATTTGACATTTTTGGCGCATTTGGTCACTCCGCATTCATCTGACATCTAAAACAGCAGGGTTTTTGAGGAAATCGTTAAGCTAGTGGAGTCGTTGCAGGGCACATGTAGGATCCAAGTCGGATTGATACACGCGATTGTTAACAGATTAGTCATTCAAGTTGCAAAAAATTAGTCAAGTGCGATAAGAGAAGTACCTAGTTGGGAGATTCAAGGTAATAATATACCTTATCTGCTACATTTGAAAAGGTATGTTTAAACGATGCAGCTTATTCCTTGATAGTTATACTGATCTTCAGCTCATCGCGGAGTGTTTAGCGCGGGTGTAGGTTCGTTGATTAATATGGAAAAGTCGAATATCTTCACGCAATTGATTGCCGGATTGGCAGGTGAGAAAGTGCAGTTCAGTAAGAAACAGTGCATAATGCTAATATGAGCACCTTATAAAGGAAACAATTTGTGCGTAAATTTTTCAGTTACCATGTCCTTGGCATGCACGGGCTTCCATCAAGGATGGACCTCGCCGTCTCTGCCTAAACTTCTGGCGGATGATTCTGATATCCCCATAACATCAGACGAAAGTTCTTGGATTTTCAGCGGTCTATTGATTGGAGCTGCATTTGGTGCATTTATCGGCGCTGCACTGGTCGATAGATGTGGCAGGAAATTTGTTCTTCTTATCACAACTATTCCTTACCTCGGTTCATGCATCCTTATAGGTTTCGCGCAGAGTTACTGGTGGTTTGTCGCTGCGAGGTACAATTTCTTTTCTAAATGGATCTTTGACATGTCTTAGGAGCTCATATGTATATCAGCCAGTTTCGAGGGCAGTTGAGTTAAATTTTGTCGGGTTAATACAAGTTTATGCATCTTCAAGATTCATTGCTGGGATCGCCATGGGAATGTCGTATACAGTTGCGCCCATGTATTTGGGGGAAATTGCGGACGATAGGATTCGAGGTGCTCTGGGTACCATGATGAGTCTCATACTGAACGTCGGTATTTTACTCACTTATTGTGTTGGCCCGTGGGTCAGCCGTGTGGCTCTGGCTGGCATGGGAGCAGCCTTACCCATCGTCTTCGGGCTGATGATCATCTGGGTACCAGAGTCACCTTACTTCTTGATAATGAAGCAGAGGTCGGATCAAGCTGAGAAAAGTCTTCTCTGGTTGAGAGGAAGGGGCAACGTCAGCGAGGAACTCAAGAAATTACAAGTGAATGTAGAATATGACTTGAAGAATCGTGGAGGCATAAAGGATCTGGTCATGATACCGGGGAATCGTAAGGTACGTATGATTCTTGATTCGCAAAAAAACGAAGAATTTGTTGAAGAATTCGTATGTTGGGCTTAGTTTACAAATTTCAATAATCGAGTGCAATTTTGCGCGTTGGTAGTGGAACGGGATTATTCTAATCAAAAATCTAATCACCCATTTCGAAGTTATACATCATCAAACCTTCTGCCTATAAATGAACGCGAATAGGCTCTGATTATCGTCCTTGGATTGATGGCCGCTCAACAGCTGAGTGGAATAAATGCAATTTTGGCGTATGGTAGCTTGATATTTGAGGCATCTGGATCTACGCTGGATTCAAGCATTTCCGTCATCATACTTGGAGTTATTCAACTTCTCAGTGGATTAGTCACTATCTTCACCGTAGATTTAGCTGGGCGTCGGCCCTTACTACTGTTTTCCGCTGGCGGTTCAATTTTGTTCCTAGGAGGTAACGTATGACGTTTTGATATGGTCCATAACACCGTACGCGATGGTCAGCAAAATACTTTTCATGGACGATATTTTATCATGAACGTTCCCACGTATATTAAAATGTAGACATAGAATTATTCGTTGATTTGTTCAGCGCCTATTCATTGATTATAATTGTCGATTTGATGATAAGTTATCAGCACGAGACACTTCTCTTTGATAGGAGATCGGAAGCTGGTAAACAATCGCAATAAAATCGTCTGAATTCATTGTGACAAGATGCAGTATCTGACGGGTGAAATCTGCTGCTGATTACTCAAAATAAAATGATGAAATTAGGAGAGATGGCCAAAGTGACAACCGTGTTACAGAATTCGTATTTCATTTGCAGGAGAGGCTCTATACTTTCAGCTGCATGACATGGAAATTAATGTCAGTGCAGTTTCATGGCTTCCGATGGTCGCTATGATCGGTTACATGATCTGCTATACGGTTGGCTTTGGCATCCTTCCGCATGTTGTACTTTCGGAGATGTTTCCCTGCAACGTGAAGGCCTTGGCTTCATTGGCTACTGCTCTTGTTGCCTGCTTATCTGGATTTGCCGTTGGTAAACTTTACCAAGTTATCGCTGATGCGTACGGAATCCATGCTTCCTTCTGGGGATTCACCATAATGACCATATTTTCGATGATTTTCATCTACTTCATTCTGCCTGAGACGAAGCAAAAATCATTGCAGTGCATCCAGGACGAATTGCATAAGTCTACCGAATCCACGACCAAGTTGAGCAAATCTGAATTAGCTTGACCGCCACTTCATAAACTTAATTCTACTATTCCGAACAGGATGCTTACTGATACAGTTTTACTATAGGCTGTAATTATCAAGAAATATTTGATTCTTAAGATATACGCACCCTGTATGTTCAAATATTGATAAGTCGTACTGTAAACTACTCTGCCAACCTACATATGAGGCTTATGTTCATTAATATTTTTATACAATTTTTTCATCCTTAATCCATTCGCAATGTAACGAAGATGAACTATCTCTTTGATTTTTGTGTCATCAAAAAAAAGTATAACAATAAAGAAAACTTGACATTGAGAAACATGATTATAATATAAAACGTACTCTGTTACCCGATGATGAGATCAAAAACGTATCACAATATATGTTCGTCCTGTTTCGTATATTTGTGTAAAATTCGACGTATTTTATGTTTTACTTTGCGTACGCATAATCGGGAACATTTCTACCGATTGAACATGTTTGATAGGACCATCTAGTACAGTTATCAGCACATTCAGAGATATAATCTGTGTGAACAGCAGATCTTTTGCCATGAGATAGGACAAGATTGAGATTGATGAAAGAAAATCAAAGCTCTAAAAATAATTTGAAGATTCACGATGTAGATAAAGGAGACGTCCAGATACGAAGGAAATTCCCGAGCACAGAAAGCCGTAAAAATCGCAAGTGTCCTGCATTCGGAGATTGGGTTATTGATTATTATTTATCATCACAGCCTAAGTATTTATATGGTCATCGATCTACAGAATGTTTTTTAGCATTTTCTAACTGATCATTGTAAATATATCCACTTTAAACTTCGACGTACCTGAGTTTTTGTTCATCCATCTTCTTGCGATTTCTGGCGACCGAAACACATTCCCATTAATTTTACAGCGAACGTTTTTGAGTCACAGTGATTGCAACGATTTAATATAATTTTATTGAATAATGAATGTATCCAAACTACAACCACCATATCTGGGCAATATGGATAATTTGAACTTTTTCTGTGACTTCAATTTTCTTGGACAATAAATGATTAACTTTTATTTTTGCTCCACGAAAGCACACAAAAGAGGTTTAACTTCGACAATACATGAGAGTTGATAATCATATTCAATTAATGAATGACTTTGCAGAAACTCAAATCACTTTTGAATCACACCCCTCTCAATCTTATTGATGATAGCGGTTGTTAACACAATTCTGTATTGATTCCTAGAAACTTGATCAACGGCGATAAAAAAGGATACCTAGTTGGGGGGTCTACGTTGATATACCTTATCTGCCATATTTGAAAAAAATATTTAAACGAGCGAGATCATGTCCCAATAGTGAGTGATCTTTAGCTCGTAGTCGAATTCATCACAGCTCTGTGAGTCTGGGCTAACTAAGGAATATGGAAAAGTCAAAGATCCTTACGCAAATGATTGCCGGATTTGCAGGTAAGAGAGTCGAGTTCAGTAAGGAATAGTGCATCATCATCTTAGCAAAAGTACAATATTCTTCGACTATTCATTTTTCGTTATAGGTATAGCAAACAATCTGTTGCATACATTTTTCAGTGTCTATAACTGCGGCGTGTGGGGGCTTTCATTTCGGATGGTCTTCACCGTCTTTGCCCAAACTTCTGGCAAATGATTCTGATATTCCCATAACATCGAACGAAAGTTCTTGGATTGTCACCTTTTTCACAATTGGAAGCTTATTTGGTCCATTTGTTTGCAGTCCATTGGTCGACAGATATGGCAGAAAATTGTCTCTTCTCATCACAGTAATTCCATACCTTGGCTCCTGTATTCTTATCGGTCTAGCGCAGAGTTACTGGTGGTTTATCGTCGCGAGGTACAATTGACTTTTTTAGAATTCAACCCTACATCTGTGGGTAGTTAGGTCAGGCTGCACCGTGTAGTAACCCAACTAAATATACCTTCAAGGTTTTTGGGTGGACTCGGCATGGGCATGTCGTCTACAGTAGCACCCATGTATTTGGGGGAAATCGCGGACCATAGAATCCGAGGTGCTCTGACTACCATGTTTAGCTTCATGTTGAATTTCGGTATTTTGCTGGCTTATTGTGTCGGTCCATGGGTTAGCCGTGCAGCTCTCGCTGCCGCTGGAGGAGCCTTGCCTCTCGTTTTTGGACTAATGTTTGTCTGGATGCCGGAGTCACCTTACTTCTTAATAATGAAGAAGCAGCCGGATCGTGCCGAGAAAAGTCTGCTGTGGTTCCTAAGGAAAGGCAATGTGAGCAAGGAACTTGAAAAGCTGCGAGAGGATGTAGAGCGCGACCAGAAAAATGGTGGAAGCATAAAAGAGCTTGTAATGATACCTGGAAATCGTAAGGTAAGCATGATCTCACTTTGGTTGAATGTGAGGTTTCATACTGTGAGAAATCAAGGAAATAGGCTCCTTATATAGATCAGAGTTTATTGGTTCGCTTTCCTTCGCGATAACTCATTGTATCAGATAATTTGACCATGCAGGCACTGATCATCGTCCTTGGATTGACGATGGCTCAGCAGTTTAGCGGAATAAGTGCCGTTCTGGCGTACAGTAGCCTCATCTTCGAAGCATCTGGATCCACGCTGGATTCAAGCATCTCCGTTATCATAATCGGAGTGATTCAAATCCTCAGCGGAGTGCTGGCCATCTTTACTGTAGACCTAGTCGGACGCAGACCGTTGATACTGTCTTCCGCTTGCGGTTCGATTGTGTTTTTAGGGGGTAATATATCAAATTTTATTATGTACAGTAGACTCGCAAAAGTTGCACGCTCGAAAGTTGCAAAGCCTTCTCCTCCTAATCGTCTTCTTCTAAACATAAGAGGCCCGGAGGATTGTATTTCGAGGAGTGGGAGCCTCAGAAAGTTGCACATTTCTAAGAAGTGGGTTCCCCTACAGCCCCTTGGCTTTGCAACTTTTGAGAGTCTACTGTATTATACTGAAAACATTATCGTTTTCATCACGGTAGACTTGATAAAAAATTATCGGCAGGAAACTTTTTGCTCTGATAAGCTGGAGGGGTGGACATTATTGGGAATGATGATTCGATTTTTTTTGTAATCTAATAGACGTACTTGTATCACGCGATATGTATATTTATATAACTAGATCCGATTTGTCCCAAGAAGAATTTTTTTGTCCCAGGAAAATTTTCTGCAAACGCATTGGAAACCGAAATTATCTTGAATCAAGTCAAAATTTTCTCGGACCAAGAAAACTCTCTCTGGATCCAAGAATCTAACAGAATTTTTCATCTATTCGCAGGAGAGGCTCTATACTTTCAGTTGCAAAATGTCGGGACTGACGTCAGTATAATTTCGTGGCTACCCATGATCGCTATTGTCGGTTACATTATCTGCTACTCGTTTGGTCTCGGATCTCTAATTTACGCTGTAGGCTCGGAGCTGTTTCCCTACAACGTGAAAGCTTTGGCCATGGTGGTTTGCGTCGTTGTTGGCTCCATGAGTGGTATAGCTGTGTCAAAACTTTATCAAATTGTTACTGATGAGTTTGGGATTCACGTATCCTTCTGGGGATTTATGGTGATTACCATATTTTCGGCCGGTTTTCTCTACTTCATGCTACCTGAGACGAAGCAGAGATCATTGCAGGAGATTCAGGATGAACTTCATAAGACTGAAGAGTCCGAGACCGAGTTGAGCAACTCTAAGGTAGCGTGACCCGTATGAAAAAGCTATATATGGCAAAAATATATGGCAGAATATATGAAAATAGGTGGTGTTTTATTATGGCCGAAATTTTAAGTACAAATATATTTTTGCCGTATATAGTTTATACATGATTTCATATATTAAAATACAATTAATAATAATATATGGTTTAATAGTTTCGTAACGTATACATATATTAAATGATGTGTGTAATTTACTAATTTAGAAGCTGCCACAGAAAAATTCCCTGAAGAATTCAAACGTACCTTATTCGGAATCGCAATCAACAAAATGTTAATGATTTTCTGATAATAAAAAAATCAAAGGATCATAACACAGGGCCCCGTGAAATATGTGCGCCTACGGGCCCCACCAACCTTTAATCTGGCGCTGGTTGAGGGCTGTAGCTCACCAACATAGTCAATAAAATGTATAAAAATAATAAAAATAAGTTGTTCATAGTTCACAGTATTTTGATTTATAAACAGGTAGCAAAATATATTCATGAATGTATGATTTCATGTATTAAAATACAATTATTTTATATTCTGCCATATATTTTTGCCATATATAGTTTTTTCATACGGGGACCACCTCACCAGCTCATTTACAATTGTTACAATTCGAACAGCATATGAACCAATTAAGGCCTGGACGCGTATACGCGCGTACATATATGCGTACATATATGCGTCTGAACTCACCGTAATGCAGGTGTAATGAAGATAATAATAATAACATACACCATAATACAATTCTGTGAGAATTGTAGGGCACCCGCGAATTGTGCTCGATATCTACGCGGTAGATGAATGCCGATCAATGACATTTTGTTAGATATCACTTCGACGTTTGAATTCGTTTGATTTGAATTAGTGGTGAATACAACGAGCGAGAAGAAAAAATGCAAAGAATAAATAAATTTTTGAGATGACTCCGGATGGAAACTGTCTTTTTCTGGCAATTTCCTATTGTTTATTGAAGAACCAGGAGAAATATGACCAGATGATATATAATATCGTCTCTTACGTGCGGCACGTCATTGAACCAAATCCGAAGATTGAAATCCGTTTCCAATCAGAAAATCGTTGAGCTCGTGGATTTGTTCCAGGGCACTTGTAAGATCCAAGTGGAATTGATATGAGCGATTATTAACAGAATATTCTATCAGATTTGTAAAAATTAATCTAGTGCGATAAAAAGAGTACCTGCAGTGGGAGATTCAAAGTGATATACGTTATCTGCCACATTTGGGAAGGTTCTAAACGATAAAGCTTATTGCTTGACAGTTACATACTGATCTTCAGCTAATCGCGAAGTACCTAGCGCGTGTGTGTTTTGGTTCCTCAATATGGAAAAGTCGAAGATCTTTACACAAATAATCGCCGGATTTGCAGGTGAGAAAATGCAGTTCAGTAAGAAATACATAGTGCGATATCTTAATATGAGCATAATAGCCCTTGGCCATTCAATCAACTGATCAACACCTTATAAAGTAAACAATCTGTACGTGAATTTTCCAGTGTCCTTGCCTATAGCATGTGCGGGCTTCCATTATGGATGGTCTTCGCCGTCTCTGCTCAAACTTCAAGCGCCTGATTCTGATATCCCCATAACAGCTAGTGAAGGTTCTTGGATTGTCAGCTTTCTCATAGTTGGAGGCGCATGTAGTCCATTTGTTGGTGCACCATTGGTCGACAGAATTGGCAGGAAATTTACTCTCCTTCTTACATTAATTCCTAACTTGATCTCCTGCATTCTCATCGGTCTAGCACAGAATTACTGGTGGTTTATCGTCGCAAGGTACAATAACAGAATAACTGTCTTTTTTAAATTGATCCCTACCATCTCTCGATGGTTGAGTCAAGCTGAGCCGTGTAATACGATCCAATGCACCTTCAAGGTTTTTGGCTGGACTCGGCATGGGAACTGCGTATACAGCTGCACCCATGTATTTGGGGGAGGTTGCAGACGATAGAATCCGAGGTGCTCTGACCACCATGATCAGCCTCATGTTGAATGGTGGTATGCTGCTGGCTTATTGTGTCGGTCCATGGGTTAGCCGTGTGGTTCTTGCTGCCGTTGGAGGAGTCTTGCCTCTCGTTTTTGGACTGATATTTGTTTGGTTGCCGGAATCACCTTACTTCTTGATAATGAAGAACAAGCCGGATCGTGCTGAGAAGAGTTTGCTGTGGTTCCGAGGAAACGGAAACGTGGGCGAGGAACTGAAGAGGCTACAAGAGAATGTGAAGCTCGACCAGGAAAATGTTGGAAACGCGAAGGAGCTGATAATGGTACCAGGAAATCGGAGGGTAAGCATGATCTTTTCTCACTGAAATTAAGCATGTTTGGATCGAATATTTCCAAGTTTGAATTATCGCATGTATGCATTCTGCACTCGCCGTTGCCAGTGGCACCGAATCATTTCAATCTAACACTTATAGCTATGTACCCATTTCAAAGTTATCATTATGCCTCACTAGTGTATTCAGGCGAGGAATATAATATGTGAATACTTGAAGTCTGTGATCCTTCTGTGAATCAACTGCCCAAAATTGTTCTACGATATGGGGAACTCTTTCATATTTATAAATTACTGCAAGATACCATGGAACCTCATGATGTACGTTTGCGAGGAAAGAGATCGATAACTCACGGCATCATACAATTCAAACTGCAGGCACTGATCATCATCTTAGGATTGACGATGGCTCAACAGTTGAGCGGAATAACCGCCGTTCTATCCTACAGTAGCCTTATCTTTGAGGCGTCTGGATCCTCGATGGATTCAAACATTTCCGTCATCATACTCGGAGTTATTCAACTCCTCAGCGGAGTGCTGACTGTCTTCACCGTAGACTTAGCCGGGCGACGGCCGTTGCTCCTATTTTCCGCTTGCGGTTCGATCGTGTTTCTAGGGGGTAAGGTCTCAAATTGTACCATAGGTACACCGTCAAGGATCGCCAGTTAAACACAACCACCAGTTAACCACTCGTCGATTGACCGCACACCTGACTTCAAAACTTCATGAAGTCGACTGACTTCAACTGACTGCGACTGACTTCAGCTGCACTGACTTCAACTGACTTCAACTGACTTCGACTGACTTCGACTGACTTCAACTGACTTCAACTGATTTCAACTGACTTCAACTGACTTCAACTGACTTCAACTGACTTCAACTGACTTCTCAGCCAGGTGTACACCTAACTTCAAGAGTGGTTAACCCATTCTTCTCTGTTAGTCTGGAGGGGCTCGAAATTATTGCGAATAAATCGTTTGGATTTTTCGCAATCTGATATACGTGGTCGTCTGACGCACAGTATGTAATCAGATCTGTAGATTGATGAACATAATATTATAGAAACGATACAAAGCTGGTAGCTAAAGTGAACACCATGTATGTAACAGAATTTGTCATTCATTCGCAGGAGAGGCTTTATACTTCCAGTTGCAAGCTAATGGCACTGACGTCAGTGCAATTTGGTGGCTACCTGTGACTGCTATGGTGGGTTACATACTCTGCTACTCGGTTGGTCTCGGATCTCTTCTTCATGTCGTACTCGCAGAAGTGTTTCCCTGCAACGTGAAGGCCTTGGCCATGGGGACCTGTGTCCTTGCTGGCGCCGCGGCTGGTGTGGCTGTGTCAAAACTTTATCAAATTGTCGCTGACGCGTTTGGGATTCACGTATCCTTCTGGGGATTCACGGTGATTACCATATTTTCGACGATTTTCATCTACATAATGCTACCTGAGACGAAGCAAAGATCATTGCAGGACATTCAGGACGAATTACATAAGACTACCGAGTCCAAGACCGAGTTGAGCAAGTCGGAGTTGGCTTGACAGCATTTCATGCACGGGATTAGCCATGAATCTAACTAAACTGATGTATGAATGTATCGAATAGAACATAGCGTACTATGGTTGTTAAGCGAATCTTATTGTAATATTTTATCATACTCTAATAACTCTATGCCTATTATTGCCGATTGTTTCGTGTTTTCATTGTAAAATATAACATAGTTCCACACCCACTAAAAAAGTTTGTTCATGTTATCACGAATGTCATTTTGAAATTGATAATAAACATCCTCGAAATTTTTTTAAAACATCGATACTCAGGAAGTCAATATGGGAATAAAAACAAAACCACAATTTTCGGGGTCACTATCAACTCGAAAAAAAAAAAAAATTGTTTGGGAAACATGTCTTCAATGTTTTTAACATTTGAGAAGTTTCATATGATTTTGTAAAAATCCTGAAAGCACTCGTCCTTCTTTGTAAAATTAATTATATTGAGTAGGAACATAAATGCAATAAAATATCAGTAATCATTCTTCTCAACTTTTTCGCATTATTTCCACGCGCCGCACCATCTTTCATTGTGTCAATGAATCTAATAAAAAGCTAGTAGTATTTTATACTGCTTTTTATAATTTTTTCAATGCGCTATTAGCCACGCCTCCAATACTATAAAGAAAGGGTCGTAATTCTTTTTTGTCCGCATATTTGTGCAGCACCACTATCTTTTCATTCATCGATGAGCGCTTCTCAGAAAAGGTAGTAATTTTTTTTATCCGCATATTTGTGCAGCACCACTATCTTTTCATTCTTCGATGAGCGCTTCTCAGAAAAGGTAGTAATTTTTTTTATCCGCATATTTGTGCAGCACCACTATCTTACCATTCGTTCATTCATACGCGACCAGCGCTCTCTATGTATCAATGAAGGAGTTGCTGCGGGAGGGGGTATCAAAACTAGCAATGTGTACAAACGAATGAACAATTAAAAGAACAACTCAAACTAAGAATTATTAGGCGTTGTTCAGTTAGACAAATTTTAATTCGGAAATCCACCTGGTATGAGGAAAACATCTCCCCCGAGGAGGTGTGCTACAATTTTCAAGTGGTTGAAAATGCATTAATTCCAATTTCCTACTTACTATTCCCGTGTGCCGTACGTTGTTTAAACTTTTGCTTATTAAAAATAATAATAATAATAATAATAATAATAATAATAATAATAATAATAAATAAATAATTGCAGAGAGGGGAAAATGGAAAATCAATCGTAATTGTTAAACTACGTCCGTATTATAATAAGATCCTACTCAAAATTAATTTTACAAAGAAGGACGAGTGTTTTCATGATTTTTATAAAATGAAATAAAACTTCGCAAATGTTGAAAACATTGAAGACGTGTTTCTCGAACAATTTCGAGTTCATTGAAGGGATTTTGTTTCCTGTGAATCGTGCCTGCTAACTATATCATATGCCCAATATATTTTTATAAATAACAAACAAATCATCATTTCCTAAACCATGGTTTTTGTGCACAAAAAACATATTCCTAAACTTTCCCAAACAATTCCCAAGAGGATTTTGCTTGCGGCGCCGGGCCAAACAGCACAGACGAAGAGCGAAGCGTGTATGTGCGGCAAAAGTAGTTTGTCAATTCGTCTCCAAGATGGCAGTACCATTTGACACAGCCTCTCAGCGCCGCTATCTGGTCGAAGGAAGACTGACCTATGTAACTTTTAGTTTATGGTTTTAACCTGTCATAACAATAACATGAGTGAAAACGTACCTACTCCAAGGCGTTAAGTCATAAATGGATAATAATAATAATGAGTGAAAACGTGTTCGAGTTGTCAGACATCCAAGAATTAAACGAACGAGAAGGTAATATAAACGCATACTCAATCAACTAAATGATAATCATATCTTTGATAACTTTTTCATTTATTCACTCTCTTCTTATCCCATAGATTACGGAATTTACAAAAAGTATATTGGCATATGGGAGCAGCCTAGCGCTCTAGACATTCTATTAGATGTAGTTGGGTCAGAGGAATATATCTACAAATTAACAAGTACAAGTTTTAAGAAGAAACAAGTCTGGGAAGAGATAGCGGCGAAGATAGAATCCCGTGGTATATTACTGGGGGATAATCCGTGCAGAGTAGCTTACCAGAAGTGGTTGAATTTGAAGAAGAACTTCATAAGTATAATAAATAAAAAAGGTGGCAAGTTGCCTCCGTGGTTTGGTAAATTGAATGAAATTTTCGAAAAGTCTGAAGGAAAGTTGTTAGGAAACGCAAGTTTCCAGGGCGAAGAGGAGCAGGAGGAAGCAGCGAAGGAACCTCCTCTGAAAAAAATGAAGCAAGAATTTTTACCAACTCTAGAAGACGGCGAAGTACACATCCAAATAGATCCCGGACAATACGTTATTGAAGAAGTTGGACAAGTCAGTTACGGCGATGTTATTGCCATTATGCAACAACTCGAGGTTGAAAGAAGGGAGAGAGAAGAGGCTAGAGAAAAACGGGAAAAGGAGAGATTCGACAGACTTGCTGATCTATTGAAACAACAAAATACACTAACAGAAAAACTTATCACAATATTAAGCAAGCAGTCCAACGTCATAAAGACCACGGAAAACCGTACTGTACTACCTATGGATCCTGCGGTCTGCATCATTACTACCAACGATATTCAACAATGATTCTAGCTACACTCTCACAATATCATATACAATATTATATATACATGTAATATGTTAGATACATATGTTAGATGTTGGGGACAAGCGAAAGTAAATTGTTCTGTATAATAATTCCCTCGGATAATTTTGGTAATAAAAAATCGTTACTTAACTCTGTGCGTTTTTATTACCAAGCCAAACCCTTTTGATAAATGAATAATGTGAGATTAGAAATGAATATTTCTAAGCGAATTGTGATAATTTTGTCATAATATTGGGAGAACAATAATTGTACAAATTGAATTTCGGCCAGAATAGTAGAGTGAACGTTTCATTCCTAAAATGTTAATCATGCTCATCAAATAATCTTGTCGTGAGTAATTTATGGAAAAGGTCAAATTTCTCACCCACGTGAATACGAAGTAGCCATGAAAGCTTGAATTAAGTTTAATTGAATGAATTTGGGCGTTTCCAGGTAATGAAATATGTACGTATATAGAATGGATTAGAGTTTACTTGCATGGAATTTAATACGACAAAAAATAAAATGAGGGAGAGATAAAGATCAAAGTCAACTTAGAAATGAAAGTTTAGAAATTAGAACCGAATTCAATAAGAACTAAATTAGCCATGGCGTATATTTTTCATCATTTGTCTCCACGGGATTTAAAAAGCTCAAGATTATTAAGACTCCAAAAGACTGGCTTTAAACTTCGTCGTATCTAGCTAATTCTTTATACCGCGGATCAGGTTCTGAGCGGATATAATTAATCTAATTCCAATTACTCCCAGAGTAAAGTCCTGCAGCCCACAATTGACTGATCAGGTCTCGGGGTTTGAAACGTCTTGGTTTACGTTTCGAGTGTTTTTTTTTTTTTTCGAGAAATAATATGGCCCAGTGAATCTCGAGTAGGTATATTCCAAATTGTCGGTAGAGTGGCGAGTAGAGTTCGGAAAAAACAAACAACAAGACGGAATGTAGGGGTAGTGTGCGTGTACTATATTTACGCGTGAAAACAAACAGACCAACCCACACATACACATAATACATATAAATATATATGTGTATGAGCAAGGTTTGTGCTGGGGACAAAAGTGGGCGACAAAATACCGGGATAAGGGATGAGGGGTTGAGACCTTGAAGAGTTGGATAAACGACGAGCGAAAGAAAGCGGTGGAAATATAAGAGGGCTAGTATTCTACTCCCTCTGCAACAAGTGTTCCTTTAATCAATATCACCCCTCTACCAAACCCAACGGCGTCGCCACCCCATCTTAACTCTGTGAGGTGGTGTTGGTTGCGATGTAACAGTGTGCTGTTGGTCGATTTTTACAGGTGTCCTTACATGCGCCTATACATATGTATATTATGTTATATACCAGATCTACACACTGCATACATACACATAGATGTTACGTAAACATGTGTAGATATCTATAACAATGTGTAACCCGTGCAATAAGAAGCTTTATGACCTTTCGACCTTGTCGATTAAGCTCGCTCGTCAATAGGTCATCATTTTATGAATAGTTACAGATTAACAAGTTCAGCATGCATTTTTTCTTCCTTTTTTTTTTTGCAACGCGGAACGACTCTATTCGGTACATATAGCTCCATGTGAAATTACCGCAGTATCTGCGGTACACCGCACATTGATATGGCTCTTAATATAAGAATACGTTATCAGCGCGACAGCAACTATATGGTCACCATATACGACTCGCGCGCAAGCGTCGAGTGGAAATTGTGATATATGGTATACCGGCAGCTGTATACGAATTGTTGTAGTAGAAATAACGTTTTAGCCACGGGGCAATCCTGTGGTAGAATAAACTTACATAATAGATATTATACGGTTTTTATCCCCCCCCCCCCCCCCCCCCCCCCCTCAATTACCGGTAACTATTACTATATACACTGTATGGCGATGAGCGCGGCTAAAAATTAGGACAATATTTTTACTTTCATTTATTTTTGGTAAAAATAAAGACATCAATTTATCGAACTATACATATGCTGCGTGTATAGAGTGCAGTAATTTTGGTTTTGCCGAGGGGTTGTCGTCTTCGTCGGAGTGTACGATTGTGCCTGCACAGACGTAGGCGGATAGGACGTAGGCGAGTCGCGAGGTAACGCGCAAGGCGCGCTTGTCTCCTCTGATCGATTTGAAATTCGACGCAAAAGGTTCTTCGCGAGGTTGCGCGAGGGTAAAACCATTGAGAAATGGTCCGAGCACCACCTACCAACTACTAGTCCAGTGACGCGCGGGACCATGCAACAATGAGATACTGAGGACCCTGTCACGCCCAGGTAAGTTTATTCCACGTTATGTTATACGATTACCGTATAATAAAATCCCCGATTGATTTTACGCCGCGTTATATATCGCGCGTCTATAATCTCTGGGGTAGAATTAGCTCGTTCGTTTTTATACATCAACGTATGTACGGCCGAGCGGGATCCTGCGACGTTATAAAAATGGTTATTATAAACCCTCGAGGCATGTGTGGGCAACCTGATGCTTCACCGGAGTCAGGTAATGCGCCATTGCGTTTCGCGACCCTGGAACCAACGGGTAATGAACACCCACGCGGGCAGGTAAAACGATTTCATTGATTTTATACACAGGTGAATATTATCGTGAGTGAATATATTTCCCACAAGTCTGAAAGGGTGCGACGTGTCTTAAATAGTATATCGGATTGTCGGATATAGGAGGAGCAACTTGTTCCTCTGCATCGACGATAAAACTGCACATCATTTTTCATCATTCATTCCTAATACAAATCTGATCTTTCAAAATTTTCTTCATTTTACAAATTTTTCGATAATAGATTCAGATATATATCATTCAAGACTCTCATATACCGCGGATGAAAATTTGACGAAGAAAGACGTAATACAGTAATGTTCTCTTGAAATTTATTATAGGTATAAGCTAACGTATCAGATAAACGATTTCGTGGATTAAAATGGGTAATAAATCCTTTCATTCACGTTGGAAATAATTTCACCGGTAAATTACGGTTGAATATATAGAAATTTGTAACGCGAGGCTCTTATGGACCATCTGCCAGATGTGATTGGCAGATTAATTATCATCATTGTTTAGTTATCGCTATGATTGTCGATTATCTATAGTCGCTGCAGGTTTATATATGAATACAAGAATAACACATTATAAAAATATACTCACTATACATATGCAGTATAATATAATAAAACATATATAGATCGCAATGAAAATTATACATGCGATATCACAACGATTGACAACAATTGTGGTGATATACAATATTATATGGATAGATTTTTATCAACAGAAGAGAAAAGCTGAAAAACATACAAATTATAATACAGCCATAATGATCAGAGACTTGGATCGCGTTTTCTTTTCTCCGAGATTCAATCAGCCCCTAAAGTCTACTCGGGTAATCCCCTCGTCCACGTTAGACGCACGGCTTGACTTCCATATCATGTATGGAGATTGAAGAGTCGACCAAAATCTCGGGATTAAGGGTATATTGACCTTCGAGCTTCGCGAGTTTAATTATCCCATGGTCCAAAGCGATTTTAGGACTCTCGCATCCAGCCCTTTGCGCGACAGATTAGAAGATTCTACCCCCATTGTTAAAACAAAGGGTAGAAGCTATAATATGTATTCGCATAGAATATACTGCCAGAATATTAATCACTCGGTTCGCATTAACCGGCTCTTTTATTTCCTTTCCCTTTCATGCGAACCCAAAAATTTGTTCTCACCATAATTCAATGTCTTTTTTTGATACACGGGAAATGATTTTCAGTTTCATAACTCAACGTCTTGGGAAAAATTTGTTTGCTCGTTTATGTCAAGATATTTCCCTCGGGACGTTGAAAATACAATTATATAGAGTCCTTCGACCTTTCTCTCGAATGGTATTATCAACGTATCAGTAAATTCTTAGACGTTGTAGGTATATACTTTGACGATCGGCTGAAGTATGATAATATAAATTGGGCCGAAAATATATGATCAGATAACTTTTGATATTTTAAATTACAAGGAGGGACTACAGTTATTAGATTCTGATCAGACTGTGCATAGGACAGAAAATTGTTATTATATTTGAAAAGTTTAATGAGGAGTAGATTACCTGAGATTCAAATTAGCCAAAATTCAGGCTTAAGATATTCTGTTCAATATTTTCTTACAGGAACATCTATGGGCCGTAAAAAGTGGTGGCTCGGAGGCTTGGAGCTGCTGCTGCTGCTCTGCGTCCTTTTTCACGGTGTCCTGAGTGACGGTGACGTTGGTAAGGATTATCCGATTCCCTTGAGCTGCACTGTGTCTGCCTTCGTCATTATATAATTTCTATACTCAACTATAATATTCCCTAACGCGGTGAAACATTCAGCAATACGTGTTTTGGAAGAAAATTCAAACAGGAAATAAATTTTCTCACATAAATAATAATAATCACGTGTATTGTGGTGTTTCCTTGTACAGATTTATCTCTTTTTATCTTTTTCTTTTTTTCATCATTGTCAGCGAAGTTAATAAAACTTATAGTAGTACGTAAGTTTTCACCGCAGAGATTTCCCACAATACATATTATTGCAAAAATCATCATCATAAAGTAAAAGAGATAAATAAACCTCAAGATTCTACTATATGCGCCCGTTGAGGATCAACTAGGATAGTTTGAAACAAACTTTTCACGTTGAAAGGGATCTGATTCGTATTTCGCGACACTGTATGGTATATAGGTACCTATAGAAAAATAATATCATCCCGATAAGTAAAAGGCAACTTTCGGTATAGAAAAGTTCGGGAGCCTGTATAGTACAGCGATAATTCGTTCGATCAGTCGTAAAAAAAGTTATAAAAAAGGGAAAAAAAATGTCATGGAAATCTGATTTTTCGACTTATACTCGTTGCAAAATCATTAATGAATAGCTATAGACGGTACCTTATCCGAATTACACCTATACAAGTATAATACTTACCGGATGTTATAGGTATTATTGACTCAACTGTATCATTTATTTTGAAAAGGGTCGTAGAATATTTATATAGACCGAGTATTCGCACAGTATATATATACATATACGTAGTTAATCGATAGCCATCTGCATAAATCAATAAAAAATGAAAAATTGCTTGTTCATTACCATTCAAACAATCAATATAGTCGAAATTGTGGAATAACAATGGGAGATAGAGAATACAATAAGTGCGAGTATACCCACAATGATGCAAGCCTGTAATCGCGTCATTATAACATCTATTTGATAGGCACGATAGTATGGATATGTGAACATAGTATATATATACACACACGTATGTATATAATTATATAGTATCGAGTATTTTATTCCTGGATCGTATAATTCGTTTGAATAATTCCAATTCCGATCAGAATTCGCGCAGGTGTATAGAGTTAGTTCCATTCAATCGAATTTGCCGAAAGGGGCTAGCCATAAATTACGTAACAGACTTTGGGGTGGGACGGAATCCGCAACATTATGTTCTACGTAACACATTAGATCCGCGAAAAAAAAAAATGTAAAAAAAAAAAAACAAAATGAGGAAAAAAACGGTAGAAAAAATTAACGAGCCGGGGCAATCTAATCTCAACATAATAATATGTTGTAATCCGGACGTTTTATATGCATATTTTCTCCCTTGTTTTTTTTTTTTTCATATATCAAATGAGAATAATTTTCTCTCTGTCCCAATTTCATGCATAAATTAATATTGCATGATGTAGGTAATATGTCAGCGAGGGTGAGTTAAATTTGGTAAAAAAAATAATTTTTTTGACATTACGTCACAAAGACGTTGGTGGCTATATAATTTCGGAATAAAGTACACAATTTTTATAATAACGGGTAGAATAATTTCAGTTTCATTAAAATTGATTTTTCATACAATCGAGGCGTTGCGTTTTGCGGTCGAAACGTGATAATTATACCCTATACATATGTGGTCAAGTTGCGTTGGTCAGACTTCATAGTTCACGCTTTGTACTCGTATGAATTATAAATGGAGAGTTAAAAATACAAAAAAATCTAGAATATCTTAGAAAATCAGATTTTTCAACCCATATAGAGGTATGCGGACAGATCGCACGAACCCCTTGGGAGTTTTTCAATATCGTTTTACAATTCATAAAGGTATTGGTACATTATAATAAGGGGATCATAATTCCGGACCTATATACGCTTCTTGCCAATGTTCGCGATATATCGAAGCAATCCTATTGCATTAAGTTCACATTACGCGAGGGATTTCAAAGGATGTAGAAAACATGAATAAGAGATTACCGCAAAGTGCGGGTAAACGGGGGTAGAAAAGGGTTCGCATTCAGCGCGGGGAATTTAATAGTCGATGACGTATACGCGCAATGGAGAGATTTTACGTGATGGCTATTTAAAAATTCGCAATAAATTTTTATAATTGAATTCTAAAACCCTGCACCGCCCCCCCAGTTGGCTGTAAGTCAGCTGCCTCTAGCTCGTCACAGTTGATTCTGTAAATAAAATTCCTCCATAATAAACTACCCCATAAACCGCAGAATAAGAGAAAAAGAAACTCGGGGAAAAAAAAAATTCAATTATAAATTCCCGCAGCTAAGAAATGTACGGCTTTAAGTCCACGTCCCGCTATTTCTATTTCTTTATATATAAAATACCCCAAGTAGATTTCTCTAAGTATTCTTGGTTTTTAATTTCAAGAATTCCCCATCTAGCATTTTCAACAATGCAGCAATCTCGTTTGTTTCACGCATATATCGTCACGATCTCTCCTCCTCGGGGTCGAATGAAAATTGTGTGTTATTTATAAATGGGAAAGTTTAAAGGCTTCGGGGCAGTACTCTGCAGAATTGAGATATAGGAACCTGGAGTTTTGGCTAAATTTTTTTCCGTCTATTTAAAGACGTTCTGGTCCATATAGGAGCATCGAAATTCGAATATGACCGAATCGAGGACTACCCTGATGTATATATAGCACGATGTTGGGGTCAAAACAAGGAAAAGTTCACGTTATACCGTGGGCGGTGAACCCCATGACACAATGTTCCCAGAATGAACTTTTGAAAAAGGGATTACGCCCACGATTCGCGTTTTCGACATTATAGGCTGTTATCGAGCTGTTCTGCCTCTGCCTCTGCCTCTGCCTCTGCCTCTGCCTCTGTTTCTGCTTTATGCTTTGCTTCTATACACGCTGTTGATGCTGTTTGTGTTATACTTCTTCCCACGCATTCACCAACGCCGCCAATTTTGTCCTATCCTACCTCGAACAAGAGTCGAAGCCGTTGGCGTTCATTTCAACCTATGCGTAAAACGTGACCTGAGTTTTGATGTAATCGATCACCGATAACATCTGCGGTCTTCGGTTAGACCATATACAGGTGTATATATATACAGACACGTTCGATGTGTTTATCTGTACGCCTGGATTTTTCTTTAGAAAATTTTATTCCAGCTTTATCATAGTATATAGTTTTTTTTTTTCTATTTTTTTTTCTTTTTTTTTTTATCTTCACAGCTTGCGATGTATAGACCCTATACTACTATATATTCGAATTGTATTATATACCTATTGTACATAGGTGAAATAAAATCCAAAGCAGTTTGCCCCGCGAATTTTGGTCATCATTTATGATTCTCGATTTTTTTATATTCTTCTTCTTTACACAACATACTCTCTATATAAGTATACTCTCAAAAATTCCGCATCAAGTTGGGGCATTTCAGAGTAAATAAGAACAAAATTAAAAATAATTTCACCAAAAGAAATTCCTGTAATAATTAATTCAGCGAAAAATTAATGAAAAATTCAAACGAAGTGAATGCGATGTGTTAGGTATTCATATGTATACATAGCTGTACCTACATAACAGCCTGCAAGCTGTACAAAATACAATAGCAATCCCCGGGTTACAAATATATAGGTATGCATGTGATTATAATTCGCAATCGCGATTAGTTGCATTCTGTGTTATTTATTTTACAGTTATACTACTTCATACTATTGCTCATCAAAATTTCTTTACGAATACCGATTCGGTACGATTCGCGCTCACACGGTCTGCATAATTACACTCATAATAAAGAAAATTTAAAAAATGATATTTGTAAAGCGATCAATGCTCGTTGATCATAGAGCAGTGTACATATATTATATTTGGAAAATTCCTATAGGTACATATAGAAGTGACGGAATCGATTAGATTAATATCTATTAATTATAAACTTCGCTTGACGCAATTTCGCAGTACATATAATATAGATATACATAGTACCTATACCTATACTGGAAACTAATTATGACTATTTAATTGCCCTTCGACTTGGCGTTTGAAAATATATAAAACGCTAACGAATCGAGCACGGGGTACAGTTACGTATATTATTTCTGTTATAAAAGTCTGCAATAATAAATTATATTAATTATCATATTAAATTGACGAAGGAATTTTCAATTTCATTAGGTACGTCGATGTAATTCTCGATAATTTAGACTATATATATAAATATGATTTATACCTTACAGGCTGCTTATTCAGTGAGAATCTCTGTCAACCGGATATTGAATTTTGCTACAATGGTAAATATGCTGCGTATCATATCCCAAATAATAAACAGTGAATAAATCACAATACCACATGATATTGTATAAAGCTATGCATCCATGTAATTGAAAAAAAAACAAAAAAAATACTCGTATATTTTTTCAACCATATCAGAGATTGAGAAAAATGGAAAATACAGAGATTAATGATATCGTCTTGAGTGTGAAAGTGCATCTTGCAATTTTTAGATCAAATAATGTACCATCAATCTTTATCTTTTATTCTATACTCATTCTTCTATCTCTGTAAGCTTTATTATAGAAACCGTAATGTTCTTATAACTTTGATTTATTCACATTTCTTTGCTCTCATTCAGATTTGGCGTTTGGACGTTGCTTGCAATTATACGGTAACGTTGAAGATGATGAATTGTACAAGTGAGTTGAAAAATTTATGCTTCCATACGGAGTCAGTCAGACATATAATGATGAATAATTATAACGCAGAAATGAATAATAAAAAAACGAAAAAAAATGATCATTTCTATTTTTTTAAAGGCAGTGATCAAAGTTCTAACAGATTACGCTTGAAATGATATCAGTTTATCAGCAAGAATTAGAAGCATGCAATGTTTGCGATAACTCGATGTTACGCATACAAATATTTACCCTTCATCGATTGCTTCTCTATAATCACTATCCTACCCAACACCCAACATCCAACACTATCTATCCCTTGGATAATAGCAACACTATTTTTTTTTTTTATTCAGGTATGACCTTAGGCCAAACCAACTGCAACTATTACAAGTTAAGCTTGAAGAATTGGCGATTGATGGATACAAGTGGCCACATCCTTATACCCAATGCATAATTCAGAGATCTTTGTACGCTCTTCGGCTGAGGTATAGCTTCACTCATGAATGGATTTCAGTAACTGGTAATGTGATTTTTATGGACTACATATTTGGTATATTTTCAGAACGGCAAATGACGATGAGCTTTGTCATCGTCTAAGAGAAAAAGGGAGAGATCAGTTTACTGATGATAATGGAATTGGCGAAGGAGACGACGTGGTGAGATTTGGAATTGCATAACGATATGTGAATTGGGTATTTGGAAATGATAAATGATGTATGAATGTTCTTTACATTCCTTCTTCTTTAGCATTCTCAAAAAATAGCAATAGTGAAGTTTACACCGAGCGACGAAGATCCGCATGGAGATTTTGCAGACGAATTGTATTTTCCACCTGGAGTAGAGAAGGAAATGCCTAGTTTTTTCACCGAAGATATAGCCTATCCGGATATCCCTCTGATAGCAAAGATCAAAAAGTCCAATCACCGGAGATCTGAATCGAGAAATGATCCGTGGACAGATTTTGGGCCATATCGTTCACTGAATGATTTTCCCATCGAAGATAACTTTGCCGGCGCTGGAAGAGCTCTGAATAAAGGACCTTTGCTCTCGAATTCTTTTGACGACGAACTGTTTGGGTTTGATCATCGACAAAGTAGGAATTTTAGACCAAATTTACAGAAAAATTATATCGATGCGATAAATCGGGTATCTGAGCAAGAAGACGACGCTCCCTTTCATAGAAGTGCTAAAATTCCTGAACCTATTAGTGACGACGCAATTGAATTGTTGAACGACCAGGTTCACGAAAATATTGCCAATTACGGAGTACGGCGACCTTTAGATTCCATCTTGGGTGATAATTACGAACGGGAATTTTCAAGGAAATATAAATATCCCAATGAGTTACGAGAGGATAAGGATATCCATAGTCCAGGAATACAGCCGTATTCTCCAGAGGAAGATGAAGATGGCAATCTTGGAATCGACCCGGGAGATCTGGAAGATATATTCGATTCACAGCTTGCCGAGGAACCTCACAGCGTCTCGATTCCCAGACAGAGTGGAATGTACACTGAAGGTGGTTTAGTTAAACCATTAAAGCATAATAATTTAAAGCCAGGTGTGTTTTGACTTTAAATTATAGAGGATGAAACGTATAGATAAAATGTCTACATTCAATGTTTACAGAAACTTCAAAAGATAACATATTCAATGACGATGACCTCACCAATCATCTGAATGCTTTATTATTGAGACGCGAACTAGCAGGATTCAAGCGCCCCGAACGACTCGATGTTAAGAAACCAGGCCCTCCATTTACAACAAATAATTATGCCTTCAAGACCCAATCTTCTCAAAATACAGGTAACTACTAATGATTCAACTATGTTAATCATCGAATGTAAAAATAAATTCACTCAACTAAATTCTGATTACAGCTAACTCTGATGATAGTGCGGAAGATGGGCACGAGGCAAGTATTTAGCGGATAGGAATTTCCTTGAATAGAATCCGATCCGACTCTAACTTGGATTAGACCAGGCTCTGAATCTATGAAGTTTCCAAAGAGTTTAAAGCGTGGAATATATGGATAAGGATTGTCATTTTTGCAGAGAGAACCATTGCTTTTACCTCTGGTGAAGAAGGAGCTGCATAGTACAATCAACAAGTTTGATAATCTGGGTAATTCGTATAATAATGTTGACATGGACCATGTGTACATACAATTCAAAGAAAATTTTCCAACGTGGCTTAAAGGTGCACGCATTGTCAACAAGGTATGTAAAAAGTAATAAGCTTGATGAAGCTATGCGATAAATAAGGGGATTTGAAAATTGTTTAAAACTCGCCTAAATTCTAGACCAACAAGCTGTTGGGACTCGAACCAAACACGTTGACCGATATACGCGTCGAAAGAGCAGAAGTAACTTTCAAGGTAAAGCCAGAAAATAATAAAGGATATAATGCGACGGATGTAGCGAGTAGAATTGGTAAGCATTTCAATATTCAAAGAGCAATAATCCATTATCGATAGTATTGCAGATATTAATTACTTAAATTTCATAATCCAGCTGAAATAAGCCAACAACTAGAAGACGCGTTAGACGTTAAAATTCTGAGAGCTGGTATTGGTGACAAGGTGAATGTAATTGCATAGAGAATGTGATAATGGTATATTAACAATGAAACCGACTCCTCTCAATTCCCACAATTATTAAAGAGCCCAATTTTTCCTACATAGATAAAGCTACCTGCTATCTTCGAGTCTGACTACGTGAAACAGCTAAGCACTAGCTCCTTCAATGCATTGTTAGCTGCGGGATTGGCTGCGGCAGGAGCTGCTGCAGCTGTAACATTGTTCATAGCTAGACGCCATGCAAAATCCAGGTCTAAACTAGCGGGTCTCGCGACTCCTGATCCCGAAGCTTCGAAAGATTATCAGGATCTCTGCAGAGCAAGAATGCAGGCTAAGCAGCCAACCGAAAAGCCAGATTCACCTCGAATAATAAATCTCTCGCGTGAAAGTGAGTCCAATAATTCTCCCTCAAGTCGATCCAGTACTTCGTCATGGAGCGAGGAACCGGCTCTTTCTAACATGGATATTTCAACTGGACACATGGTTCTGGTATGGTTTAAACTATCCCTCATTTGCTCGTTGAAAGAATTTTTACTCTGCCTGAATTGTGGATCGAATACTCTGATTTTTATGTATTGCAGTCGTATATGGAAGATCATTTGAAAAACAAGGATCGTTTGGACCAAGAATGGACCGGATTGTGTGCTTATGAAGCAGAACCCTCTTCAACAGGAATTGCAGAAGATGAGGGAAATATAAAGCGTAATCGTCCAGGAGCATCGCTGCCCTACGACCATTCAAGAGTTGTCTTGAACGATCTGGCTAACATAAATAATTCTGACTACATCAACGCATCAACGATCGTTAGTAATTCAATGATATGTTTTAACTGAAAAGTGTAGCGTTGTAGCTGTCTGTCTGCACTGATAATTTTAGTATTAGCTTTTAGAGATATGCGTTACTAAGTACATATTTCGACAAGTCGAAAGAAAGAAAGAGAGCAAAAAAAACAAACAGATAATTTCTATTCTTTTATTATTTACTGATGAAATATCTACGACATTGATTTTCCTGGATGCCGCCGCACTGCCATTTCAGAAACCGGTAAGTAATTTGACTCGCATGAAACAGTACAATGCGTTAATGAGAAATTTCATACTCTTAATGATAATAAAAGAGCAGAGCGGTGTATCAGCTTTCATTGGGTAATATCAAGTTACTGATCCACAAACGAACGGTAAAAGCTTTTCAAAGTTTCATGCACGTCTGCTGTAACTCTATGTTGTATTCTTTCTTTAAATCTGATACCTAATCGGTAAGTACTACACTATTGATCCATTCAACTATTACATAAAACAATTAAAATATACCAAAAATTTTCTAATCAGGAGCATTTTACACTCCACATGATTAACATCAATATTGGAGATGCTATAACATATGAAAAATATTTAACCGACCCCAGAATGAAAACTACTCATTCAAAGGAACTGTACATTTAATTTGCTTTTAATGAACGTGATCCCGTATGAGCTAAGCTTGCTTTTGCAAGTTGAACGCTTCAGTGTGATTGCTATACTACGACATAATAATGATCGGAAAATATGATTTTAATGTGGATAAAACTGTTCAAATTTTAGACTGACCACGACCCTCGGAATCCGGCATACATCGCAACGCAAGGAGCTCTTCCCCAGACTGCTGCGGACTTCTGGCAGTTAGTTTGGGAACAGGGTAGCGTTGTTATAGTCATGTTGACCCGTTTAACTGAGGAAGGAAATGCCATGTGTCATCGCTACTGGCCAGAGGAAGGCTCGGATTTATATCATATCTACGAAGTACATTTAGTCTCCGAGCATATCTGGTGCGATGATTATCTGGTGCGGTCATTTTATCTGAAAAATTTACGAACTGGTGAAACAAGGACTGTAACGCAATTCCACTTCTTATCATGGCCTGAAAATGGTGTACCACATTCGACGAAAGCTCTACTTGAATTCCGCAGGTTTGTCAAATGCTGGAACATCTGTATACGTATTTAGAGAAAAAAAATCGACAAGAAAATCGCCTAACACATTTTGAAATTTTCAGAAAAGTAAATAAATCCTACAGAGGACGATCTTGCCCTATAGTAGTACACTGCAGGTGAGTAATGGATGTTATTCTAGTCTGAGATAAGTGGAATAACATCTTGCTAAATAAATATCAATTTGTATATAGCGACGGAGCTGGACGCACAGGAACGTATTGTTTGATTGACATGGTTTTGAATCGTATGGCAAAAGGTGCCAAGGAAATTGACATTGCCGCGACCCTGGAACACATTCGTGATCAACGACCCGGCATGGTAGCAACTAAGCAACAGTTTGAGTTTGTGCTTATGGCCGTTGCTGAAGAGGTACACGCCATTCTTAAGGCCCTACCTATACCGCCGGCTGAAAAATCACCGGCTCCTACAACGAGCGCCTCAACTCCAGCAGTGAAACCTGATCAGTAAGAAATAAAACCCATAGAGAGTATGTATTAGAACTTAGAAAAGATTAGTGGGGATGGTATTCTCATTTTGATATTACATTAGAACATTATTGTCGGCATGATGTAAGATGAAATTTAACAACAGCACTGATCTTTTTTAAGTATTTCTAATCATCGTCTAAAAAATAGGATCAGAAATATTCAATATTCCGTTCAATATTTGGTATCTCCCAATGATATATAATGAAAGCCTATGTATTTTATAACGTCAAGTGGTCCAGTCGATCTCTATTTTTTTCCTGTTAGTATGTAATTGGAGTCTAAGAAATTACTTTCAATTAATCAAAACTCAATGCTTTTTAATCGATATAAGTTTCAATCAGCTGCCTACATATTTGAGTTCAGTTTTATACCCTTGCTGCGAGTTGATTTATGATTAAGAATGACAAGAAAATTAGCATTCAAATTGAAATACGAAATTTGTATTAGTTGGCAATTTTTTTAGAAGAGCAAAAAATTTTATTATAACGATTTTATTTGACTAATCTTTCTAAATTCATTTTGGCAGAAGCTAGTATTGCATTAATTTATGTAAATGAATTGGGCGAATAGAAAAAAGAAAAAAAATACAAAAAAATACAAAAAATACAAAAAAAGAAAAAAAAATACAAAAAATAAGACATATATCTAGAAAGTGCTTCTACTGATTATTTGGCGTGATTAAATAAATCTAAAATATGATAATAAAGTCAATGTAGCAGTATAGGTATACGGGATAGAATACGCGTATAACTGAATGTACTAAATATTATATGAAAGTATACTAAAATCACTGATAATATTTTAATATATATAATACAGGAAAAAAAAAAGAAAATATATATATATACATATATATTATATAAACAAAAAAAGAATAAAAAAAACAAAAAAAAAATAACAATGCATGTATTAGGTGTGAGTCGGAGTGGCAACGTAAAGAAAATGATGATTGAGATACTAGATGATATCTAAGTGACCGTAACAGCGAAAGTGGTGCGACGTGGGCCCCGTGGCCCCAGCCTCCCACGGGATCGACTAGCTTCACCAAAACTGTTAACGTGTCAATGCGCGTTAATTTCATTAATTTAAATCTAATGAAATTAGTGCGTTGAAAAAATTGAGATACATAGGTATGCTGTCTTGCGGATCATTTAATAGGAAACCTATCTCTCATATTAAATTAAATTAAACTGAAATAATTTCTAACTGGTTGTTTCATATGATGAAATATATATTTATTGATAAATTATTAAGTATATTGAAGATGAAGATAAAAAAAAAAAAGAAAGATTTATGATGTACGTATATCAAACTAAATATCATAATTAAATAGTTCTCACTATATCTTCCCGCTGAACAAGGAATCAAATCGCCTTTGCAAAGCTTCAACAAATTTTCGACCTTATCTATTCAAACGAGTGTTTTTTTCTTGGGTTTCTAAATATCAATCCATAATATTCATTATATTTATATTTATATATAATATATATATTATGTTGAAACTCGAAATGTTATTTATTTATCTATTTATTCTGATTGGTAATAGTAGCTTGTTTTTTTTTTGTTTTTTTTTTTTAATTTTATCCATTTCTGTTTTTGTTGAAAAAAAATTAGATAAATTGTTATATATGAATTATAATATTTAATGTTAAAACCTTGTAACAACGCTTTCGAACAAAGGTCAACCAATAATACAGGTCCAGATCAATATCAATGATGTACCTTATAAACCAAATGGCAAACTTCGCTTAACTATAACAAGTTGCGTTTGAATTAGCATCTTTTAGCAACAACCTACAGAATAGATTCTATATTTTTGTGTAAAATGACGAATGATGTATCTATATAAATAATATAGTTATATGAAATCTATGCTATGTTATTCGATAATATAATAATATATGTTGTAAATGAATAAATCAATCTATGTTCAAATGACGGTCAATGTATTATCAATCATTTACCAGACATATGATTAAATTCGAAATTTACCTAAAGTATGTGTGCGAAATTTTTTTTATTATAAAGTTGGATTATTTATTCAGAAAACTTTTTTGTATACATACATTTGTTAATCTTCAATCAAAAAAATACCTAATTTGTGAACGTGGCAAAAATATACGTGCTGAATTTATATAAAATTTATAATATTAACGGCAGAAGATAAAAAGTAAATAAAAATTCCAACTTTATTTTTTTTTTCATAAATAATACTATAGAAAATTTAACTCAAGATTATTTCTCACTATTTCGTCTTCAATCGTCGTTCCACATTGTCGAATGATACGTATTCGAAAAGTCAGGATCCCAGTAATCTGAAAATCAGGAAGAAGAGATTCAATACTCAAATAATTATAGAAATTGATCTATAGATCAAGTTACGACTTCATTCTCAATTAAAATCGTTCAAGGATTTATGAAAATCCTTAAGTCTTAATTTCCAGTAACTACATACCTCATCCTTCACTAATGCTCGATAGATTAGCAAGATAGAAAAAAGTAATTTTTTGGTATACGATATCAACACTAACAATAAATAGTAAGATTGTAATCAATTGATGGCAAGATTTTGGATTGTTTGGTAAATCGAGTTGCTAACAATCGTAGCGATTGGTAAGGGCGATCTTTACCTTGTTGGGAAAGTTTCCTCTCATCGAATTTTGACCTGTGACGAGAACACTCGTTTGTACGTTTCTGTAGTTCGTCTTTATCGAGTCCCAGATCATCGTAATACTAAAGAAATAAAACAAAAATGAACAAGATAAGGCGACTTAAAAAACCAGAAAGATAATCTTGCAAGAAACTAAACACTACATTCCTTGCTAGATCAAATTGTGAAGAGAAATATTCTTACTTTTTGGCATTCCAAACAAGTCCAGCCATTAAGCAAA
The DNA here is from genome assembly GCA_963992785.1 of Tenthredo livida. NCBI lineage: Eukaryota > Metazoa > Arthropoda > Insecta > Hymenoptera > Tenthredinidae > Tenthredo > Tenthredo livida. The sequence continues at coordinate 14,153,271 of OZ023073.1, forward strand.
GCCCTATCAGCTTTTTTACGTACAGGGCTGCCTTTGTATGCGTAGGTAGGACTTTTGTTCTTCTTTTTCATAGATCTAAGGCGATTAGATAAAAACAGAAAACAAAAAATACTCTTTAATAGTCATTTAAACCATCATAAACCTTCCATCATTCGTCGATAATAATCTTTACCCTAATATAACTTACAGATGAAAATTATTCAGAGCTAATTTTTTCCTCGGCGGAGAGGTTCCATTCAGCTCATCGGAACGGGACGCACGAACAGGTGTCTCAATCGCTATTCCAGAAATTTCTTTATTGTTTATCGTTTTCTCAGGATTTTTATAAATACTTGAAGATTTCTTCAGAGATAACTTCTTATTTTTCTTAGAACTTTTATCAGAGTTGAGCCTTTTCTCTGACCTATTACTAGACGAAGTGAAATCATCTTCTAAGAACATTGTTTCGTCGATGACGTTAGAGTCGTTAACTCCCTCATCTTCAATCTCAACTCTATCTCCTGAACTCGTCTTGTCTTTGACCAGAGATTTTCCAATCCCCAATGTTTTAGAACAAGATGGTAGATGCGTGTACTGTGTAGAAGCTATTCTTGGATCGAATATAGTCACATCGGTATCTGTTTGGCTAACAGCCTCGTTCATACTTTCGCGTGTTTCAAGATCTTTTACATCCTTTGCAGTGTTCTCGTCAATTTTTAACATCTCAGTGCTTTTATCCCTTCCGCTCATTCTCTTGCGAATTTTGTGAGTGCTTTTGTCATTCTCAGGACTGCCTTGTATCACGCTATCTTCTAAAAAGTTATTATTTTTCTGCGTCAAGTCTTTGTTCGCATTGGTCACTGAATTTCGACCCTCCGATTTATCGGCACTAACGTCATCGCAGATACTTAAATCAGTTACTTTTTCTGTCTTCATGAAAAGCCTGCTTTGTTTCAGTTTCTTATTAGTCCCAGGTATTATGTCGGTATGTACATTAACTGATGTGCTGATGCCCCATTTCTTAATACTCTTAGGCGGTGGTGTTACACCGGCTTTCAAGGCTGGCGACGACAATAGACTGGGACTTGAAACAGTCTTTGTTGATACAGTGCTACCAGTGGATCCCAACGAAGGGTTTGAGGTGAAACGATTCGTAAAATCGTTTAATATAACGACAGACGTTTCGCTGAGATTTGGTGAACTAGTCGAGGAAGGTGTGACCCGAGTCTTTCCTTTCTTAGCCCCGAGAATCGGGCTCCTAGATCTCTTAGGAGTAACGTTCTGAATTTCTTGCAGTGGAATCTTTTCCTGATTAACGAAGCTCTCCTCTAAACCTTGGGTGCAAAAGTCTTGCGAAAATAGTTGAAAAGTTTCGTCTCTTTCCCGCGTAGGAGATTTCTCGCGTCTTTTTTTTTCCACAGTTACAACGTCGCCGTCTAGTCTTCTCTCTTTTGATATGTCCAAAGTTTCTTTTTCTGCTATCACCTTCCCTTTCGCCATCGCAGTATTTCCGCTACGTTTACTGTAACGATAATACAATTTGGAGAGGTCTTGCATTCACAATTAATAATCTTAGCAAGACTTTGATGAACAATGAGAGCGTAAACTTTAGTCAATATCTAAAGAGCTATTTTTCAAATACGAGTTAATCTTTGATTTGATACACATCGTGGGTATGATATGGAACGATGTGATGCAGTAATGAATCATATGATGAAATGAGATTAGAAAAATTGTAAAATTGTAATCAGGTATAATTTGAGGTGGAAACTTACGCGTAATTTTCTTCCGCAGCATTTTGTACTTTGTTTAAATTATTTGATAAACTGCTATGAGATTCTTTGTATTTTTCTGACAATTCTTTGTGATCTTGCCACAGTTCTGTAACAATAAAAATAGTCGATTATATTTTTGTCTCACTCTAGCAACAACCAACTAATATAATAAATAAATAAATCCCAATTGAACTTCCGCATATCTGAATTTTTCAAACAGTCTAGCTTATTTACTTAACTCAATGCGAAGAGGTTAGATCATTTTTTTCCTTTTTTTCTTCATGTATGAAGTGAAATTTCAAATCTTTTCTAATGCTTATCATTGGAAAACAGAAAGTATGACAATGAATAAAAACCGCGTTGTATTGTTGCGTTTTTCAAATAAAAATATATATGTATACTTGTGAATTTGTTTATAATCTAAAATAACGATCTGTTTAATGGTTTAATACTTACTTTGATACTGTGTGAAGGCGTCGTTGAGAGTCTGTGCAAATGCGTCAATTCGTTCATCTCGCTTCCCGTCACTTTCACGATTATTATTTGCGAATAATAGAACATTGTTCATTGCGATTCTTTGTACTAATATGTATACTACGAGTTTAAGGTTAGGTTTGAGGTTAGGTAGTTCGTAGTGTTGTTGCCCTCAAAATCCTTGTAGTATTACGGTAAAAAAGGATTGTAAGAAATGTCAAATATTTATTACGTTACAGCGTTTCAAATAATAAATTATTATCATCAAATAAAAATGACAAATGACATATGATCGAGAACCCGATTTTTCCCCCGCTGGGCTTTTTATTATTTATATCAAATTTCATTCAAAATGTAAACATGCTCGTATATCTACTAGTAAACACACTATGGATACTACTAGCATGTCATTTACTTTTTCACAGTTCTCTTTTCTCTCTGTCTCTATCTTTGTTTGTTTTTTTTGTTTTTTGTTTTCTATTATTGCCGCCACTGACTGCGATACGTATCGATTGTTATTTGTTTAGCGACGAGTTTCACGGTATACTATACTACGATAATCGTATATTCGTATTCGTAGTTGCCAACGTAAACACTCTCGCACAGCAGCAGCAGACATCTCTTCGCAGTTCGCATATGTTCGTATCGTTAATTATTTCATCGTCTCTTCTAACCTCGTTTTCCGTATAGGTTAATAGACATCGACAGCTTCAATCTGAAATATCATAATATTTGAAATAATTAGTAGTTAAAATAAGTGTAGAAAGAAAAGAATAAATAAATAAAAATAAAGAAGAAAGAATAAGAAGAAGGTTCAAACGTAATTGCGCTGGTAAATAATCCGTATCTTTATAGTCTGTAGAAAATTTGAAAAATCTTCGTTACTTGTTTTGTATATTTAAAACGAAAGCGAAAACGAAAATGAATAAAATAAAAATAAAAACTAAACATAAAGAATGAAAAATAAGAGAATAGCCTCTGAATTACTATAACCTAATAAATATCGATGATATATCTCTCATTTCGAGTACTGTTACTTTTATTGTTATTTTTACCCTTAAAAATATTTACATTTCAACCCTAAATATTTTCACACTTTGTTATTATTGTTTTTTTTTTATGTTTTGTTTTTTTTTGGTTCTTGGGTATGAACAATTTAAATCCTTATTTACGAAATGAAAAAAAAAAAAAAAAGAAAAAAGAAAAAAGAATAATATATATAATATACTATATTAACGAAACAACTTACACAATTCATTAATATATTTTTTTTTTCTCCCGCATTTCATATTAACTACTATTATTCATGTATCTAAATTATTTAAGCTTATCTTTGAATATAATAGCCAATTTAGATAATTTACATATCATGTATCAAACACATCTTAGTCCTTCGTGGCTAAATATTAAATAGGTAGCAAAAAATTTTGTTCTTTCTTTTCTTCGCTAATTTCTCACTTCGTTCAAAGAAAAAAAAAAAAAAACAATTTCCTGGTTTTTTTTTGCTTTTCTTTTTATTTTATTCTTTCTATACTCTTTCCTTCGATTCAATTTATAAAAAAAACAACGCGCGTTAAGCAATATATAATTCCTTTTTCAAAAACACTTATAGCTATATTATTATGAAAGAAGAAAAGAATTAGTATATGTGAAAAATACAAAAAAAAAAAAAAAAATTAAAGAAAGAAAGTATTGGAATGTATTTATAATCTAAAATTGAATCTAAATATTGTGAAATAGAAATGAAAATTCCGAATAACTTATAAAAATGCGGAAAGCGAATAATAATAAATCTGTGAAAAAAATGATGTATTCATCATAGAAAAAGAGAAAAAAAAACGAAATTTTCATATTTATATTTGTATTAATTTTCTTGTATTAGAAAGGATCGAATCTGTATTATAATTAGTGTTTAATAAATATAGTAAAAGAAATAAAATGAATTTCGAAAGTTATTTTCTACAGCCTAAACAAGTCAGACACATCAATAATACATACATGTATGCATGTATGTGTATTGTATGGTTTGATTAAAAAGATATTCAAAGATGTTGTCATTTTCAATCCTAAAGTAAAACAGGAGGAGATAGAAGATTATGCTAATTCATCGTTTATATACAGATTATTATTGTGTACCGAATGAAGTTTGGGCCGAAGTTGAGGGGAGGTGGTTTAGGGGCTGCATTGTACCCATTATCGTTTTACCTGGGGGTCGGGTTGTGGCAGGGGAAGGATTGTAGGTTTCCAAACCATAGCGAGACATTAGAGCAGATAAAGCAGTTCGAACACCAGCTGTTGCAAGTTGGGACCATCTCACTGTGCTGACTGCATCGTCGCCAGCATATACAGCGTGTGCGTCAAAGCCACCTTTTTGTCCAATGTTAGCTTCTGTAAATTGAATAATTAGCGATCTAGGAAATTCAGGGGCTCCTTAAACGGGAAAAACTCGTCAAATTTCGTCTATTATCTTCTCTCAAAAGCCACAGACCTGTTGGCAGAGGATTAAGCACTGCAAGATGCGATTCCAGTCGACCAGTCGGCCTCGTACTTGCTGCAAGACGTAGCTCTGAGTGTAGGTCGCCGACTAGTTGCGCTGCTTTATGATCGCCCTGTAAAAGTAGATAGTGAAAAAAAAAAGATGAGATATTGACGATAGTGTTGAATAAATTTCATCTTTAGTTCAATAAATTGACTCACTTCGTTGTCAGAGCGAAGCGACATCAAATCATCGACTCGTATTGGTCTACCATGAGCCAAGGCATTAGCTAATGAATTTAATCTCCTCGCAAGACTGCAGTCCTCTGCGCTTGTTTCAAGATAATGAGGGCCTGTAGGTTCTCCTTGTTTTTGATTAGCTCTTGATTTAACAGCCGGTGGACTGTTGTAGTAGTAAGATGACGGAGATACCACAAATGGAGCGTTACGATTGAACAGACTTTCCCCACCGAATGGTGGCTCTGCTCCGATACGGTTTCCATGAGAATTATATCCCGCTTCCATTTTCAATCTTTTCGACGAACTGAAACAATGAACAATTCCGTACATGTAGACAACGGCTTATCATCACTTGAGTAAAGGATTAAGATAGTGGAGGAATTTGGGAATGACTATGTTCAAGCATGGGAGTAACTGGTTCGATCCAATACAACAATATTTGATAATCATGATTTGAGAAATCTTCAGCATCTAGTCAAAGCAGATGATCTGAAATTTGAACACAGTATTCGATAGAATGTATCAAATCTTGTTGTATCGGTAAGCACATGGAACACACAGCGGACTATATTAGTAAATTGCGTTGTGTTTAAATTCCAATTGAATGAATCTTGACGTGAGTAATCTGATGAGCTTGTAAAATGCATTAGTGAGTTTACTGAATTTCAAAAACTGCATTAACTTATTTTCATGCATTGGTATAATGGCAGATTTCTTCATGATACTGAATTGACTTGTTGACTGATAATATATACTATAAAAAATAAGCAGAAACAGATTGACATACATAGACGATAATGCACAGCTAGTAACAACGGTTTAAATGAATTTTGAACAAGTTTATACAAACATTAGCAGTTTAACAATACATGCAATTATTATGAGACAAAATTAATTATATAATAATGGTAAAAGATTAAAGGCTATACGTGAAAATTTATTCTGTAAATATTTAAACCTGCTATAAGATAATCAGGAATAAATCATTGCTGCTTTTTTTTTTTTTTTTGTTGTTCACTATCTAATGAATTTCCATAAAGTATATATGTACAATTATAATATTTAACGTAGGATTAACTATCTCTACTTTACAATGGTAGTCGTAAATGTATACGTGTATAATTTGATTATCTAATTCGTTTCTAAGCCCTGAAATTTTAGGTAATTAAATTTACCTTTACTGTAAAATTTTTATCATTTCTGAAGGAATTTTCGTTTTTTTTTCCTCTTCTTCTTCTACTTTTCATATTTTACAAACATATTTGACATACATAAGATGATAATGAACGAGTCACAAGGGAAAGGAGGGCGGTGTTTTTTTCTTTTTTTATTAGTAAGGATAAAAAGCACATTTATTGTTATGATTTGTACAATTTTCTTAGCCATGGATTTCGGAACCAAACGGGATACCCTTTGTATGAATATAATAGGTCATAAGTGTAAAACATTCAATTACCTATTCACACCCCTAATATTGTACTATTAATATTTTTTCCCCTTTTATCATTCGGCCACAATACTATTACCGCCTGAAACATAATTATTTTTTAATTAGATAAATTTACAATTTTTTTTTTCATTTTTTTTCTTTTCCTTATATCTAATACATATTATGGGCAAATGGGTTTGTTGGATAAATTAATCAGGGCCAGAGGTATACGGTGTCACTTTCTGCACATATTACCTACGTACATCAATAATTTATATCAAACAAAAATCGTTATACACATGAAAAAAAATAAAAATAAATAATGTATAGTTCAATATCTACACCTACTAATGCAATATGTTTCTTGTTTCTATAGTCAATAATATATTCCCCTCTATGACTACTATTCAGTATCAGATAAATGAGTAGAAAAAAAAGAAAAAAAAAAGAAATAAATTAGACCAATAGATATGGACATTATCACAAGAGAGATTGATTTATCTTCAACATTTACTATTGTTGAAATAGATTAGAATCTCTATCAATTGATTCCTAGAAAATGAATGATCAATTATTGTTCTTTCTATCTATAATTTTCAGTGATAATTGTAATGCGTTAAACAAATTGTTATTTAAAAATAAAAATAAAAAAGCATTGAATAAAATATCTAAATAATTCATAAATTGAACAATCATTATGAACATTTCAAATATTTTATAGATTTTAAATAATTTATTATCAAATACCAGGTACTTGTGATAATTCTGAAATACATAATATAATTGGGTAAAAGTTTGAATAAATTATAGAGAAATTTTTGTAAACTAAATAAAATAGAAAGAATTTTTATAAATCAAGAGATTTTAAATGAGTTAATTTGTAAATTGAAAAAAAAAATAGTATTTTCAATAAAGTATATCACACATCGTTGCCCGATAAGTTGTAGAAAATAGTTTAATGGGAAGTAATAAACTTGTATTCTTTTAATTTTTTTTTTTTTTTTTCTTCTCTGAATTTGATGTTCAAAAAGGTATTAAATTGTAACGAAAAAATTCAACATAAGATACTATTTTTATTATTGTTTAAGAAACTATACTATAGGTATATGTATATAATATGTATTGAAAACCTTATAATGTACACAATTATTTTATAATAATTATACTTCCCATAATATCCTTAGCTTTCTTCTGATGCACGGACAATAGTACATACGGGCATGCAACGTAATGAGAAATTATATTTTCAAATTGATTACTTAATTAATTAATTACTTCCTAGCTCGATTAGAATTTTTTTTGTTCATTATTAAAACAAGAGTTTAATAGAACAAGAACTTAGTAGGTAGTAAATAAATTTTTGATCAATATAGCGTTGTTAAATTCTAAACCGAACAATAACTCTATACCGAGAAGTGTGTGTGAAGTTCGATTGAAATAAAATTCTGAGCTTAAATGCCCGAAACAGTTATTACAATAAAGGAAATAAATGAAAATGAGAATATATTAGATAGTAATTGTTCGCGATAGAAATTGCTAACAAAAAACTAAGAACAATGCATTAATAAGTGATGCGCTAAGAACAGGGAATAGCAGCGACGACTAAATCGTATAGATCAAGTCCAAACATATAGGTAATAAATTCGAAATTTCAATACATAGATAGATATGGCAGAAAAATGTGACACGTATGTATGTACTTTGCCCTGATTATTAATTTTAATCAACAGCTGGTATCGTATTGTTAAATACTGAATTATTATGACCAATAATAATATATTGAAAGTATTCCTTCAATTTTTCTTTCAATAATATAGATACTTATCCTTAGTCTGTTGTATTTAAAATAATATGTAAATACTATTAGGGGCTATAAACAATTTAAATGACAAAATGTTTTAATAACATTAGAAATTCGTTCATTATCGACAGATGTGTTAAACAGAGGTTCCTCATTGGGACCCAAAAACAATTATTTTACAGCACAGTTCTCATTATTATTTTTTTTGTTGTTTTTTTTTTTTTTTTTTATAATCATTATTAGATACAATTAATATGAAATTGAACTAAGTATTTATATTTTATTTCATTTGTATGAATGGAAAAATAATAAAATGCTATAGATTTCGAATCATGTATATATATATATAGTATGTGTATATATGTATATATACCTAGGAAAAAGAAATACATCCAAATAAAAAGCTGCATTTCTTATTACCATTCACACACGGAATATGTTCATATTATAACGGCATACTCCCTATAATACAATATAACAAATAGTGAGACACACAGCTTATCAAGAAAAAAAAAAAAATAATAATAATAAGAATAAGAATTTTCAATTAAAATACACCTTATTAGTGATAATTGATAAGTCTGATACGCTGTGCATTAACAATTAAAAATTAATTATCCACGGAGGCTGATATCCTTGGACAAAATTCATGGTCAATTCTTGACAATCCATGCTTTATTTAATTTTTCTTTTTCTTTTTCTTTTTCTCAAAGTCTTCCAGCACCGGTAACTTCTGCTTGGCTATGGCTCAGTTGTGACCCATTTTCTTGTATATACACACTAGAGGAATATCTTACGAGCTACCGTCCGTCTCCAATTCTAAATTATTGTATTATTATTATTTATTTTCTATATATCCATTAACACCCTAATAATATTTGGATTTGAAAGTTTCTTTTCTTTTTTTCTTTTCATTTCAATGTTATCTTTTATCAACAAATGTATTCAGAATAAACCAATTTTACTATACAGAAATTCATATTTACAACTAGATGATTTGTTTCTTGTTTTTTTTTTTTTTTTTTTTTTTTTTTAATTCTATTTTCCATTTTCTATTCCTTTCGCATCTGCTTGAGACAATTCTAACAAGATTTAAACTCGTACCTTCAAGCATTATTCTTCTTTTCCATATAGTATGAACAATAATAATCAACGATTACTTGTTATAGTTATAAAAATCGTTAATTTCTTTTAGTCATTTTTATTATACCATTGTATCTCGACTTAGAAATAATCAAACTATTTCATTTAATGTGAGAAAAAAAAAACAAAAAAAAAAAAATTTAATGCGATTCGGTCAATATCTAAATTTCTAAATTTACGAAAACCACTGACACGCATGTATTGTATTGTATATTATGTTATATTATATTATATTATATTATATTATATTATTATGTAAATTGTAGATGGTCTATAATAGGAAATTGTTTCATTTCAAGAAGGCACTACTACATACTTACAGTCCTTTTTTTTCTGATTATTAAAACATAGACAAACAGAGATGAGAGCAAAAACAAAAATACAGAAAAAAATTAAAAAAAAAAATGTAATTAAAAATTAAATAAATTTTTACCATTCATATCTATTTGTCTTTCTCAAAATATTTATAACAATTGATAACATGCAAATAACAATGCATAAAATGATAAATAATTAGTTTCTTTCGTTTTTTGTTTGTTTTTTTTTTGTTTTTGTTTTTTTACTTGTTAAATTTTTTTTCCCTAATAATCTAATCAATTAAAAGGGATAAGAAAAAAAAAGAAAAAAAAAAAAAAACAAAACAATAATAAATGCCAAGCACACTAACTATAGTATGATACTTGACTACCTACGCACGTAGACGACTATCAGGTTTGAAATCCTCAGGATATATTGTAGGTCGCGCGTCTGGCTACTACTACTCACCCCCCGACATCCGACAAGTCCTCAACAGCCTTGTGGGGGCCACCTTTGTTGGGTAGAGGAAGTAGCGGGATCTTTCCTCCGGAAACTTCCTGCTGTTCTCTTAACTGACGCCTACGCTTCTTGCTCCATAGTTCGTGGCAGTCTTGGCATGTCGGGAGCTGAGGTGCCGGCATCCTAATGTATTGTAAAATATGATGTAGCAATGACAAAGAGAGTAAATAAAATTTATTTCATGTGAAGAATGAGGAGCAAAAATGAACATCTAATAACGTTAAAAATCTTCTGGGGGATAAGAGAATCGTTGTTATTTCATTATAGCAGTGCGATAAGTTCCTTTCGATATTGAATGAAGTTTTAGTCAAAGTTTCAAACTTATTATCTTATCACTTCGTTTAAATCATTTCAAATCTATATTGAACTTAAACGAAAACATACTGTTCTGGATGGATGTTTTTAAGCCAAGCACTCTTGAGTGCGTCTGCAGCTGTGATCCGCTTCTCTGGATCTAACTCTAGCATTTTATCAAGAAGATCCAAAGCCGAGGGAGGCATGAAAGAAAAGTCTTCTCTCAGTCGTCGCCTGTGCGATTTTTTGGGTTTTAGCGTATGCCACAATGGCAATTTTATCACAGATGGCCAAACCGCTGGAGTCGGAGTACCGCAAACGCGGGATATCATTTCCAGCTGCATCATCTCCACGTTTGCCTATTATGAAGAGAAGTTTTAGTTTATCTTCTTCTCGTCTACCTAGCGGCGTTTTCAAGGTCTCAAAAATACCTGGAAAAGAGGCTTTTTCGAAAACAGTTCACCGAGTATACATCCGCAGCTCCATACGTCGATAGCTGGTCCGTATCGTTCCTCTCCCAGTAGTAATTCAGGCGGACGATACCACAGCGTGATAACTTTATTTGTATAAGGTCTCTGCCTATCCTCGGCGTTGTAGAGTCTTGCCAGACCGAAATCAGCCAGTTTAACTTCGCCCCTGAAAACGTAGATGAGAAAAGTGAATGAGAAATGAGACGGCGATTATTGAGCGATACTTTTCTACTCTCAGATCGACGTACTTGTTGTTCATCAGTATATTCGAACACTTAATATCTCTGTGTAGGAAGTTCTTGCTATGACAATAGTTCAGACCATCCAACAGCTGCTTCATTATACTGGCGTTGTTCATCTCGTTGAAATCCACCATACCAGATTCTAATAATCCCATTAGATCATGGTCCATGTATTCAAAGACGAGATAGAACGAGCCTTTGTCCTGCGCATATGAATAAAAGATCATGAAACTTGAAGGAAGATTTGCAATCGGATCAAAAAAAAGGTGTTTGAAATTTGTCTTCAACACACCTTCCGGAAATCCAAAGCGTCTTGTTTATCGGTGACTATTTCCCTCAGATTGACGATATTCTTGTGGTTCAATTGCCTGAGTATCTTTATTTCGCGTACAGCTGTGATCGGGAATCCCTCCTTCTCGTTTTCCAAACGAACTTTTTTCAGCGCAACTAGAACGGCCGCTCTCTTATCTTGGGCTTTATACACCTGGCCGTAAGTACCTTCGCCAATCTGCGCTATCACTTCAAATACATCCACACATCTCTCGCCCCAGTCTTTACCACCTGATGCTGACATAGGAGTGTGGCAATTGCGGGAACCTCGTCTCTTCAGTATTTTTGGCCTTTTCAGCTTTGGCTTAGGCGTTATTCGATCCAGATTCCCACGCGGAGGTGTTGCGTTCGGGTCTTCCTCACCGCTCAAATCTTCTGAGCCAGGAACAACTGAAAGCACACATAAATTTTATTCCAAGTACAGGGATTTTCATCTTTGATTTAATGCAGCGGAACAGATGAATCGGGCTCACCAGGTGGCATAGGAAGATCCTTGATGCCCTTTTTAAGCGGAGGTTTTGGTGTATTTCGTGTAAATTTCGGCTGCCCTTTGCTAGGAGGACTAGGCGATCGGCTAGGTGGCGAGTCGATGCTCTCTAGATCGTTCTGATTTATACCAGGAGGTAAAGGTAGTTTGGATAGGCTCTTTGTTTTGAAAGCGACTATAGGAGGTTTTGGAGGATCTATAGACTTGAGAGGAACTAGATTATTGGGTGTATTGAATTTAGAAATTGCTGTATTGGGGGGCGCAGGCACTGGAATTGGAGGCGGAGGAATAGAAAGATTAGGAAGCAGAAGTTGGCTCGGAGGAACAGCCTGGATTAAAACCGGGACTTGCGAGGGGCCCGGGATTCCGTTAGGATCGGATTGCCCCAAGTTTCCCAGTCCCGAAGCTGAGGAAGTAAAAACGGCGCTACCATTGCCAGCAGTAGCGATGGGAAAATTATTCCCTATGTTTGGTATCGGCGAGCTATACGCAGTCGAAGGGGGTATCGGGGTCAAGTTAGTCGCCGGTGTTGACGGAGTCGTTGCCAAGGATTGGCTCTGGATTGGTATAGGCGGCGTTTTGCTTGCCATTGAATTACTGTCTTCGGTAATACCCAGAGAAGTGATTAAGGCGCTAGGAACGGGGATATCGACGACATCGATATTGCCGCCGTCTTCAATAACAGAGACGATAGGCTGCGCCCTGTTCTCCAAAGACTCAATGGACATTTTATGCTCTGAAGAAGTGTTGCTCGCTTCTTTGTCGTCGGATCCTTCAATTATCTGAACTTCGTCTTGATTGATCTCCTTGTCTTTGACTGCTTGAAGTTTCTTCAACGCAAGTTCCCGCATGTTTCTGTCCTTTACAAGCTCAGCGAAAAGACTAGTCTCGCTAATCTTTGCCCTAACTCTGAGATTCCTAGCTGCTATACTGGTTGGACTACGAGCTCTAGATCTGTGCGGAGAGGGTGATGGTATTCTGGAAGGTCTAGGACTCTTGGATTTGTGTTTACGCTGCGATTTATGCGTCTTGCTTGGAGAGCGGGACTTTTTAGGGGATCTACTTCTCCGACGAGAACGAGACCTCGATCTAGACGCCATTTTTCTCCATCTTCCTGGGCTTCGAGGAGACCTCGAACGGGACAGCTGCGTTGGCAACCTGGCGAATTGAAAATTAATTAAAAACTGGCTATCGCATATAAAACCGAGAATTAAATCAATTGAGGAAACAAACCTGCTGCTTCCAACGGGACTCCTCGTACCTCGAGACTTCCTCTTGTCTCTTCTGTCTTTATCGTGATGCCTATGTCTCCGGTCCGGATCCTCTCTTCTTCTCCGTTTGCTTGGCGTAGGACTAGGCAAGGGTTCTCCTCTCCGTCTATGAGAAACAGGACTAGGACTGAACTCCCTCCGCCTCATCTGAACGGGACTAGGACTGTGTCTCATTCTATGAGCCATGGGGCTAGGGCTGAATTCTCTTCTCCTTGGTGGACTGTGGTCCCTTCTCCTCGAAGTAGGACTAGGACTGTGAGGATGTCCTTGTCTACGTCCTCCCCCGATACCTGCAGTGGGGCTAATACTACTACGTCGCATGTGCATACTGGGGCTGTGTTTCCGTCTGTCTGGACTATGCTTCTGTAAAGTATGACCGGCCTTGTTGCTTTCCGGAGTAACATTTCTAGGGGGCAGTAAAGGCGTGTGAGGAGACTCCGTGTGTCTAACAGGCCCCGCGTTCGAGGGCGGAGTAATGTCCCTACTGTCTCTAGGCGGAGATTCCAGATCCATATCGCTAAGAGATCTCTGCCCTTGCGGGGTCGCCGGTGATATAGGAGAGGTGCTATCCTTCAGAGGTAAAGGAGGTGAGTCTTGCCATCGGTCTGTTGGCTTCTCATGATCCGGACTGATTATTATTTCTTCAGGCTCTGGAGGACTGGGACTTGGCGACTGCCGCTTAGACCTCTTCTTCTTCTTTTTCCCCGAACTAGAAGAGGGACTGACGCTTCTTTTCTTCTTTTTTTCTCTCTTGTGTTTCTTTTCCTTTTTCCTAGCGTAATGACGAGTTTCCTCTTCGTATTCTTGAGGCGCAGTCGGCCTGTGCATAGCTTGTTCTTCTTCGGTGGGAGAGAAGTGCCGGTTTGTATGTCGGGCTTGAACTGGTGGAGACGGAGACAAGCTGATTGGAGAGGCGCCGAGGTTTCGTCCTGGACTTTCTCCATAGTACCGTCTCTGGAGAAGAGGCTCGCGCAGTTCCCCATCGGTGAAACTGTTGGCTCTGCTATCTTCCGACTGTATTTCTCCAGCTTCTGGCTCAGAAAGATCCTCGCTACTTACGTCCGAGTATTCAACCAAAGGCTTTATCACAGATGATGCAACGGTCGGAACACTGTCCAACGACTTGTCTCTAGATCTTTTCTTTTTCTTTTTACCTGAATTTTTACTCTTACCATGTCTTCTGTGACGCTTATCTACATTTTCAAAATTATGACGATTTATATCGCTGCCAATACTCTCCTCTCCCCTTCTCCTAGATGATCTAAATCTTCCATTACGTTCAGCACGCTCTATATCACGGCTGCTTGGCATGTCACCTACTGAAACAAACCAGTTAAATGATAATGATCATTCTCAACAATAGCATAAAGAGCGTTCGTGTTATGCTAATACATAAATAAAATACAAAATGATACCAACTAATCGATATTTAGTATACCGCACAATATCATAATATACATAATATATTCAAAGATAACGAATCATTGTGTGCTGTATCAATCGGAGATAACGTTTCTCTACATGAATAATAAAATTCTCTCTAAGGACATGAACGGCGAACCTATACCAGAGAAAAAAAAACCTTAGTTACATAATACTAATAAGGTTGAAGGCCTTCTTCCTGATAAAATAAAGATAAGTACCAAAATTTAAGTAATACCAGATTTAAAATACACAATTCAGCGAACAGAATCCTGATGGAAATCACAGTATGGACTTGAAAGATTAAGGAAACAAAATTACGAGAGGAAAGTAGAGTTTACGCTTTCTTCAATGAAGGAAAAAAAAAAAAATTAAAAAAAAAAAACATAGATTAACATGTACATTTTTGCACATAGCATGGTACATACATGGTGTAAAAGTTTGTTACTTATGATTAAGATGCAAAGGGTGCGTAAAATAATTAATTTATAATGAATAATATTAACCTGCATTTAATTCGATGTAATAGTCTTGTTTCTATTATCTTTATAGAAAAAAATGTATAAAATGTTTACGTTGCACGAACTCAACTACTATAATATCACATTTTCAATTCTAGTTCGTATTGCGGTACGAAAAGTATTGTAGTATGTGACGACAGTGAGTAGTAGTATAGCGGTGTGTAGTAGTTGGTGGTTGTAGTAGTAGTAAGGTATTGCGTAGACGGTGAGAAACACACACACACACACATACACAGATAATAATATTGTTAGCTATAACTATGCACGGTAAATGTTAATTTTATTGTAATCATAATATGGGAAGCAGATACACGATTTAAATTAATCACGGTGTTTAGGGTGAATTCGATTAAAATTTTTTTAACAACATTTGATAAGAGCTAGTTTATCAGTCTGTAAAGGTAGCTTGAATTTTCTCGACTAGACCATCGAAGCCGCCATTGCGCTGACGACTAGCTGGTAAGGGAGTCGCCCAGTTTTTTTTCTTGTCACGCACGGGCGTAATGAGACTTGTGATATTTACAATGCGGATTAATAATGTTATAAGTATAGTTTTTTTACTCACATTGATATTTTGCCGGGTGATATAGTTCCGATATAAGCAATCCTTCGCATCTGAGTAATCCAACGTAGCGATGATTACGATGGTTACGTTCGTGCAGGCTTCGTCAATAAAATTGTTTTTCTTTTATCTCATATTTAATGAATTTTAAAAGTTATATTTGAGCGAAATAAACGTCTACAACGACAGAATATCGATCAAGCAATCATATTTTTAATAATCTGATAGCCGATGCATCATATATCATATATTTTCTATGGATTTTATTTGGCTTTCTCATAAAGGTATATCGTGAAAGTAGAAGCCATTAGCCATTTGCACGTCATTATAATCTGACGTAACAACCAAACGGTGCTGCCATCAACAATACTTTTCGGAACCTTTATTTACTCTTTAGTCAAACAGCTACCTGCTTTATCGATTTCGTTTAGTTTCTTTGAATAATAATATAATAAATGATAAATATTGTTGGACAATAAATTTCAGAAAATTTCAAGTTTTCAACTGATTTTGAATCACTTTTCATGAAAAAAATTTAAAAATAAATAATCATTTCTAATTTCTTCAACTACACATATAGTTAGTCAATGATTACCGATATGTCCAATTCTGCGGTCCACTTTCCATCCCCGAAATTCGCATAGATAGATAAGATCAGGGGGATTTTTTCGCCTTTTTGGTTATGATAAACAATACAAATGATATATATGTTATAAACTGACAAGTTTGGTTATCGTTTGATTTAATTTTTGGAATTTCCTAACCTCACGTGTTTATAATCGCAGTTATCAGACTGTCGTCTGCTAGTGACGAGGCGATGTATGTAGTGTGTATATGTAGCAATACTTGTTTACGTTATGTTCTTACTTTCGGTTTATTATTTATCATGATCATTTCTCTAGCAGCTGTCAAAGCGAAAATAAAATCGAAGGAAATGAAATAGTGTAGAAAAGAAAATATTAAACAGGTTATTATGACAAATGCAACATATTCGAACGTTACGAATGGGGCTGAAAATTTCGACTACAATTTGTGGTTACAAAATTTTATCAAATCCGAGGAGGTTAACGATATCAGCAATGACACCGACAAACAGCGATCAAAAACTGCAAGTATTTAACCCTAGAACGAAAATATTCAATAAAAATGAGGAAAAAGTTGAAAAAAAATAAAAATTATTTTCAGACCGATTTCGGATCCAAAATCGACGCTGCTAGCCCGGAGGAAGATACGCAGAAGTGCAACTTGTGTGGTAAATTGTTCACCCGAAGAAACGCACTTGAACGTCACATGACCAGTCATTCTGTGAAGCGAGAATACGGGTGTGAAATTTGCAAGAAATCATTTTCTAGAAAAGATACATTGACCATGCATCTGGCAATTCATACGGGAAGGCAGCCCCACAAATGCGATATATGCAATAAATCATTTTCTAGAAAACAGCGTCTGATATCACACGCCGCTGTGCATGCAAGAGAGCGATCCGACGATTGTAAATTTTGTCAGAAGTCATTTTTGCCTGAGAATTTTATGAGCTATCATATGAGCGTTGATCCAGTGAGAAGAAAGATCCATAAATGTAGTATTTGCAATAAGAATTTTTCTAGAAAAGACAGGCTTGTTTCACACATCGCTTTTCATACGGGTAAAAAACCACACGAATGTAACATTTGCCAGAAATCATTTTCCCGAAAAGATGCATTGAATATTCACGTCGCTAGTCACACGAGAAAACCTATGTACGGATGTGATATATGCCAGAAATATTTTATGCTAAAGTCCCGACTAACTGCTCATATCGCTGTTCATAATGGCAAAAAATTGCACGAATGTAGTATTTGCAAAAAGTCGTTTTTGCGAAAAGATCGATTGAATTCTCACGTCGCAAGTCATAATGGTAGAAAATTACACGAGTGTAATATATGCCAGAAATCATTTTCCAGAAAAGATAGCTTGTATATTCACATGGCTATTCATCCGGATAATAAATTACACAATTGTAATATCTGCAGAAGTTCAGATCATGTTAAAGTTTCATAGAAAATGATACAGATGTGTACCATGTTTTCTATTATTTTTATTTAATATCGTTATCGCATATTCGTATGTAAAGAAAATTGAACAGAGATAATATTTTTATACTCTAAACTAAACATAGTATAAAACGATGTATTAGATATTCAATCAACTTTTCATTCGTTATAAAGTTTCTATTCATATAACAAATGTATGTTTAATAAATTACAATTAGTTTATACAAACAACCAATATTATAGGTACTAAAATACTATAGCTACGTATATCTAAGCAGAGAAAATGTTACAGCCAATTTATTATAATTTAAATTATGACTATCGGCTAACGATAAAAGGAAATGCATACAAAGATTGATTATATTATTTTTTACTGTTTAAAGTTTATATATTGATGTACGGATTTATATACATGTTTATTATAGGTATATATTATATATATTGGCTATTTCAAATCATATTTTATTAATAAATTATTATAACAAGAGTTTATCGAATGATACATTTGCTGGTAACTTAGAATCCTCCTTTTCTATTTCGATATACAGATTTATACAGCCGATTGATGACGATAATCAGAAGGCAAATGAGCGCCTGGAAGATCTTCTGAGTATAATTGTGTTATAGCTATACTTGAAGAAATTTTTATTCAGTGAGATTTCAACGGACTTTGTATAATTTTATAATCGTCGTCTTTGGTAATATTCATTCTGTAAATTTAAGTTATGCGAGCGTTCGATTTTGAAAATTTTTGAAAAGAAATATAAAAAATATTCGAGTCTTTGATTCGGTCAGATTCGAATTTCAATGCTCCCATGGATCAGAACGTCTCGAAATATATGAGCAAGTCCACCAATTCTGGACGTCGAATCCGACCTCACCCTCTCAGATCTTTTCGAAATTTTGTGTGCTGAAAGTCCTCATCGATAAACGACCACCCAATTTTTTTCAGATTTTTATCCCTTTTATGTCAGAAGTTATTATACGGGGTATTTCATATAGTTTTATACTTCTTGTTTTATTCATTTTTTTTTCAGTCGTTTCGCCATTATAGCACTTTTTTGAAAGACTAGGTTTTTTGCGTGAAGAAATCTCAGCTTTCCGAAAAAAATATTTTCTTTTCTTCCACGCTTGTGAACAGCTCTTAAAATTCAGTTTAAAATCACAAAAGCTGTTTATCCGCCGTTGCCCAAATTTTGAAAAAATTTTCAATATTTTCTCAGAGAAGCTGGGAAAATTTCACATGGCCCACGTAATTTTCAGAGTGGGATCTCAATAAATACACGAGAAATGAATTAATGAACAAAAATTGGAGAAAATTCTACATTCATTTCCAGATTTATTCCATATATTTATTCCAATTTTCGTCCATTAATTCATTTCTCGTGTATTTATCGAGATCCCACTCTGAAAATTACGTGGTCCATGTAAAATTTTCTCAGCTTTTCTAAGAAAATATTGAAATTTTTTTCAAAATTCGGACAACGGCAGAAAAACAGCTTTTTTGATTTTAAACTGAATTTTAAGAGGTTTTTGCAAACGTGATTGAAAAAAAATATATTTTCTTTGGAAAGCTGAGACTTTTTCACACAAAAAACCTACTCTCTCAAAAAAGTGCTATTGTGGCGAAACAACTAACAAAAAATGAATAAAACAAGAAGTATAAAACTGTATGAAATATCCCGTATATAATAACTTCTTACATAAAAGGGATAAAAATCTGAAAAAAATTGGGTGGTCGTTTTTCGATGAGGACTTTCAGCACACAAAATTTCGAAAAGATCTGAGAGGGTGAGGCCGGATCCGACGTCCAGAATTGGTGGACTTGCTCATATACAAAAAATTGAAGTCAAAACCCTAGGTTCCTATCTCAATTCTAACATAAGTAGAGCTCCAAAGCCTTCGAATTTTCTCATTTAATTAACACACGATTTTTAGTACTTCGGAGTTATTTTTTACTTCCCATCACGTTATCGCTTCGAATAATTTGAAACTTCGCACACTTCTTACTTATAGTAGTAGGTATTCGTGAAAAATTTACAGATTTTTAACGACAAAATTTTATTCATCACAATTTGGAGATAAGAAATTTTTTTTCCGCGCTTTAGCTTCGAAAATTATATCGTTTAAAATCTGTCGAATTTTCATGAAATACGTACTACTACAGGTAAGGAGTTTACCGAGTTCCAGATTTTTCGGAGCTGTACTGCAATAGGGGGAAAAAACATAAACCGCGAAATGTCACAAATCGTGTTTTATTCAAATAAGAAAATTCGAAGGCTTTGGAATAACACCAATAACAAGAAAACCAATCCCAAATTATTTTCAATTCTTTTTGCTCCAAATTTGCAAAAAGAAAAGAATACAAAAAAGCAACTCAACGTTGGAATACTCCTATACCAATATCTCTCCAGTTTTTGATTCTCTCTGTTCTCTCTTATTCAACGCATCGTCGTTCTAAGCAACTTTTGCTTAGCATTTTTTTTCTATTCGCTCTATACCTACATCGCAGTTCGTAAAATGATGTTTTTATTCATTTTATGTGGAACGTCTACCCGCTCGTATTTAAATCTACCTTGACTTTCACCCAGATTTGAAAAGTCCGCGTATTCAAATTATTACTGTATATCACTCTGCCATGCGTTCGTCTGCAATCTCTTCTTCATTCCCAAACGGCAGCCCCACTCTCATTGTCAGTAAAAACTTTGAAGACGCGTTTCCCGCTATCTTCTATATTCTTGTCCTGGTATTCCGCGGTTCTGAGGTCGGAGTTACGCGGCTACAGTCATGGCTCCGTTGTCGAGAGGAATCCTCATTGTTTTGGTAGCAGTTTTCGCCAGTGGTATTAATACGAACGGAGAATCATTAGGTTTGCATTACCATACGGTATATAATATGTGACAATATGTACACGCAGGTGTAATCAATTTATACAATATTTCATCCAGTTGATGGAACAAATCTCACGAATCATTTTCAACGCGCATAAAAATGTCTCTTTTTCATTCTGCGAACAGAAAAGTACCGTTATTGCTCCAGGCCATGTGTTACTGGTTCAGCGCCCAAGATATGCAGCTATGAATTTTCCGTCACTGAATTACCGAACTTGAACAGGTAAGATAACAAGTGCGAATTAAATTTCTGTCATAGATCCTCAATGATTTTATTAATATTAACATTGCGGCCTAA
Source organism: Tenthredo livida (assembly GCA_963992785.1). Lineage (NCBI taxonomy): Eukaryota > Metazoa > Arthropoda > Insecta > Hymenoptera > Tenthredinidae > Tenthredo > Tenthredo livida. Next base: position 14,174,224 of record OZ023073.1, read on the forward strand.
TTAGTTTACAATTCATATTATGAACGGTTCAAATTCTACTCACATGAGTTGCAACGTGATGATGATCGTGAGTTTGACGCGAAAGATATTTTTCAAACAATAATTATGTGGGTAAGCGTGAATGCAATCATGTTAAAGAAATTCAATTAGATTGTATAGAAATTTCTACAGATCTCTCCTGAAAGATGATTTCGTAGGAAAGCCGGTTACTTGGCTGTGTATAATGTAACTTTCGACGCCTATTATAATGGGACAATTAGAGTGTTTAAAACATTTGATTAAAACTTCTCTTCCTACGCGTCGTCGCATTTCGTATATTCGTATGGGTCCAGTTTCTGCACGTTTTTAAGAACACGACTAATTAGGAGTGTTCAGTTTTAATTCAGACTAAAAAATTCTACCATACGATATCTGTCACAGGTGTATAAAAATTTCGCGAATGATCCTTCCCTAAAACTGTAAAGACTGCAATATACTCCTCTTACAATTAGTTCCTATACAATAGAGTCTAGACTACAGCATGCTGAATCGTTGATCTGCAATACGAGTGCTTATGCCTCACATAGCTGCTCCGCATCCTACCTTTATAGCCGCACAATTTTTTAATCTGATGAACAGGTTTCGCTGAAGCGTGGTTCACATATTGACTTTCGAACAGTCTTACACCAAATACTAACACAGTATCTTATACGAAATGCTGTTATGCGAATTACACTTCTACTTTTCAAATCAGCAAAGTATTAGATCTAACGAATGTAATTTCTGCGATGTTATATTTTTCCTTATCAGACACCGTAGTCAGTATGATAAACTCCACTTTGGAGTTTGACATGCAATAATGACGAGCTAAAATCAGCGTTAAAATTAGTCAAGTGTCCAGACTGAAGACACTTTATAGAAGCAATGGTGTTACACTATTACCTAATTGCAGTGTCTGTCATGCATCCTCCGTCAATGATACTCATCTTAGACCGGATTGTCCTGAGGAATTCTTCGGTAATGGGGTCCTGGGGATCAACGGTAAGACTCCAGGCCCGCAAATCGAGGTAATTAATCATTAATGATAATTAACTTTTGTGCAATTGTCCGCATTCAGGAACTAGAGTTACTCCGGCATACTCTTCATCTCGAACATCATCCGAGTATAATGAGTAAACCAAATTTTGGTTCCGTTTCCTAAAATAATCTCCAGGGTGACACAGACGATCTGCAAGTGCGTGAATGTATGAACAATGTTTTACCTAGTTCGTTTTCAACAGATTTGTCTTGGAGATACTTTGGAGGTGATCCTTAAAAACGGACTAGGCACTTCCGAAGTGTCCTTGCATTGGCATGGTCTTCGACAAAAGGGCTTTGCTCATATGGACGGTGTCCCCATGGTGACACAATGTCCAGTATTGCCATTTTCCAGCTTTCGTTATGCAATGAAGCCGGAGAGTTCTGGTAGTTACCTTTATTATGCGCAATCAGGTAAGTCTGATATGGATATAGTCTCTACCCCGAGATTTGTAAATAATTAAATTTAATTTCCGAATCTTCGCTTGTAATAATTAGAGAGACTCGAGTCGGTTAATATGGTAGATATGGGTATACCCTGAGGTACATTCGACCGAAAAAGTTTATTTCCTAGGGCGATGCACGCCAGACATTACGGACCGAATTATTGATCAATTCGCATACCAAAGCTCGGCGTAATTTGCATGCGGAGTTGTTTGAAGTCTACGAATTACCAAGCGAGGGGTCTCAGCCGTACAGTCGTTTGCCAAAATTATCAAGAAACCAAATTAGAATGTCTCGTTATGATTTCTACTCATTTTTACTCGAATCTTACATATATACTATAGTCTTCAATCAACGAAGTCGATTCTCAGAAACGTTATTATTCCTGTAATTCGATAGACGATGGCCTTAAAAAATATCTTCTGGATTACTCGAGACCTTTTTTGAGTCAACAAAGTCGAGTCAATTAATTCGACTTTGAAAAAAGATTTTATGTAGTCGCATGAATGGCGAGGATCTTCTCCCAACCGCGTCACGAACTTCGAACTTTATTTCTATTTTCCACTCGCTCAAACGTCTCTTCAAACGAAAAAGAAGGATTTTCTTCGTTCCTAGATACATGCTGTAAAAATGTATGCATCAATTTTTAACAGCTCCACAACAAGGTGATGGGCTTTACGGAGTGTTGATAGTCCGTGATGCAGAGAGTGACCCGAAGTCAGAGAAGACCTTACTTCTGTCTGCAAGTCTCAAAGCACCGTTGACCCAGCTTTGGTCAGAAGTTACAGCACCAACTGACCTATTGGTGAACGGAAAGGTACGAAACTTATCTCCATGCCGGAATTCGGTCCAGCTACTAATCAACTTTGTCATTAAATTTCAATGCAGAAAAATGGATACCGGCTAATCGTTAATGAGAATCAGCGATATCTAATGCGTTTAATTAATGCAAATGCAATAGCGTGCCCTGTTGTACTGTCCATTGCAGCTCACGAACTCCTGGTAGTAGCTGTGGATGGCCAAAAAGTTGAGAGACCAGCTTCTGCTTCTCATGTTGTTCTGTTCCCTGGTATGCATCAATATTTTGTAGATATGTAACTCTAAGCAATGTCTATTCGTCCTCTTGATACGTTTCCATTATCTATTCATATAATTGTATGGTAAGCAGTGAGATTCGAAAGCTTAAAAAGCAGCTGCATGAATTAGAAATTTCACTTTGTATAGGTATAAGAAGTTAAGTCAGAAACCACAAAGTTTCGGCCTTCTCCATCTTTTTGAAATATTTAGGTAACTTTTCGAACCGCAGTGTTGATGATTTGAAAAAAGTTACACATACATATGTGTGATTCGGTGCAGTGAAAGTTACCGATATTATACAGCCATCATTTTTGTAAAAAGCAAATCTGAGTTCCGAACGTTTCCATGAGTGCTGAACATACGCATCTGGCTTTTGAACCATGCAACTCAACTGCATGGTTTCTTCCATTTGTATTTTTTTCATTTTTTCAAAATAGTTTAAATTATAAATAATATGGGAATAAAGTTGCGCGCGCATGACACGTTCAGTCTGTGCGAATAATATGCTGTGGACTTGGGGAGTCAGGAGTGCCGAGTGGGTTGCAGTATAACAAAAAATAAAGAAGGTGTTCGCGAGTAGGGGCATCGGGACGCTTCGTGAAAAATCATTAAAACGTGTACCGGCTTCATTCGCGATCTGATTCTCTTCTGTATTCGTTCGTATCCTTCGCCGTCGCGGACCTTGTTATTATAATATCCTTACTATACATGCACACATACATAACTTTATAGCGTTTCGCGATAACGCTTTGAAGATATATATCTATAGACGTGAATATATAAAAAAAAATACAAGAAAATAGCCGGGAAGAAGAGAATTAAGAAGAGCTGGAAGTGTTTGAGATAAACGTAAAGGAATAGAACATCCTTAATTGCGGGAGTAGCGCATGTGCACTTTTGGTCTTTGGGACTCTTTCGGTGTTTTTGAAGAGCGTGGAATGGAATGGACAAGGGACAAGACGTTGGAGCTTCTTCACGCTTATCAGCAAAGACGTGTATTGTGGGATTGGAGCGCTCGGGGATATCGAGACAGGACTAAGAGGCGTCGAGCTATACAAGAATTGGCCGAAATACTGAACTGCAACACCCTTGAAATAGAGAAAAAAATAACTAATCTAAAGTGCCAGTACTCCCGCGAAGTACACAAGATTCAAAACAGCAGGGACGTCGCCACTGGACCCGAAGACATCTACGTTTCAAAGTGGTTCGCTTTTAAAGCCATGCAGTTCCTGCAATTTGGAACTCGGCGGTATAGCAAAAGGAAGAAGGTACGTTACTCATCACCTTATTTATTCATCATCATAACAGTTGGATTGTTTCTTCTCTATACCGAAATTAAACTAAATGAAATGAGTTCAAAGTTCGAATAAAGTCATACTGTTTCATGTACCAGTTTTGGCCGTCAATTTTCATTCGTGAATTCTTCAGCTCGACTTTGTCTATAGTTTTTTCTAATCTCATCCGGCAAGTCTCGTCCCTCGTACCCTTGTCATCTGATATCGTGTCGAGTGGATAATTTCACGTGTAAAAAAACCGGTTGACGCTATACCTATACGAAAACACATACTTTTACCTGTATTATACATACACACCTATCTCAACGACCATTTATTACGGTGGGAGAGCTGAGAGCAGGTGGAACGAACGAGTATACCTATGTATACTATAAAACGAACTGCATTATACATACAAACAGTTGTGAGTTGGAAATAATGCTGGAGCAGTAGGCAGGGAGGACAGAGCAAAACCGTGAACGAATTTGAGACGAGGTCCAGGGGAACGGCTGGCCCAGAAACAGGCTACCATAGTTCGCAGGTGGTTGATCCAAACGAAGGAGAGACTTAACGAAAGCGAAGTAACAAAGGACGGATAGCTCAGTAGAAGGAGAGATTAGTGTTGAAGATTATTTTTTAAACGATTTTTAGATTCTTCTAAGAATTTTTATACAACAATCGGAATCCCAAATCATAAAGTCAAATTTATTCGGGCATCGGAAATTCTTGAATGTTTGAATGGAATATTTTTGAGAATCGGTGTATTGTAACATTTCTCAAGAATTTGATATCAGAATAATAGCATGTCTTGCAGGAAAATTCTCAGATTGAGGGACATAACGATCAGTAAGGAAACATGTTCGAACATTGAAGGAAAATCTTAATCGATCAAGCCGTGTCTTGAAAATGAATGTAATGCGCTGCGGGAGTATCTATAAGACATCTTTGAACACATTTCTTGATAGAAATTTTGGGTACATCATCCGAGAATTTTAGCTTATTGAATGTGATAACGTTTTCAGAAAGTCGATCAGCTCAAGCTCGAAGAAGAGGAGTACATCGTGAGCGACATTGACCCGGAAAGTATCGCGTTTCACGACTGTAGTGACGGTACAAATGGTTCAGCTAGTGGTTCAATAATAAATGCATCTCTTAGTGAGGATGCTGAGGAATCATTTTCGTCTAGTATGAAAATGGAGGAAAGGCTCGGTTCGGTGAATTTGAAAAGAGATGAAAGGTCTCCGGGCCGAGACGAAGACGGAGACCCGGAAGAGATGAAAATTGAAGTCGATAATGCAGCAGATCATGATCGCAGAAAAAGTAAGGAAGACTTCATGAAGTTTGGAGAGAGCATCGCTGCCCAACTCGCTCAAGTACCAGACTCGTATTCCAGATCCGTAGCAAAGCTCAGAATCAATCAGATTTTATTTGAAGCTGAAATTGGGGTCTATGCGCAAACCAGGTCTTGAATGCGGTTCAGTAAACGATAGATCGATGATAATAATAATTTATTACTGACGTATTTTTTCGTCTCAATATGTAAATTATTGCGACGTATTAATAGGCGAAGAACGAGAAGAGAATACACGCGTAAAGAGAATAAATAGCGACTGACGAATTGTTACTTAAATCGAGAGGATATTGGCTGCAGCAGAATAAGGGAGAAAATTGATTTCTGTGAAAATGACATGTGAAAAATTTTGTTCATTCACTTTACACATACTTATAAAACACTAATCAACTTTTAGCTGGGTATTCGACTCAAGGACTGATTTCTACGTAAGATATATGTAATTATTATACGAAGAAACTATATATTATACAAGCAAGGCTGATTGACATTAAGAATATTCGTGTATAATAATTGTTCACGAAACAATTATACAGTTAGACGTATTTTTATAGGAATCGATTTTCTAAGTTAGTGTACAGATCTTTTTCATAAAATAAAACAGTATTTTTCATTCCTCAGCTATACGTATGATTCAACTTTCAACATGTATGTATAATAATCGATTTATTATGCCCCCGGGATTTCGAGTCATTCCTCGATACTGATTTATCTCATAATCTACATATTTAAATGATAAACAACTATACAAGCCAAATGTATAATTGCAGAATATGATTTTTTGTTCTATACGCGATTATTTTTATCTTTTCATATTACATACTATAGTATACTTTCAAAAGTGTAACACATCCCGTCAAAGTAATTATACATAGGCTCTATAGTATAAAATAAAAATAAGCACGATCTTCTAGAGCATTGTGATCATAAGTGATAAAATAATAATAAATATTAATTCGATTGAGTAAAGTGAGAAGAATCGATGAACTTCGATGTTGCAGCAAATCGAATAACGTAGTTCAATCTTAGTCTGTCCATACAGGGGAAACCCCCTTTGATTGAATGTATTTATAAGCATTTTTATATAACGATGCCATATCATATTCTTAAATCACGATATATATTTATGGCGATTTTTATACCCGTTTATACTTTTTTAATATAAATTTAATAAACTATAGGTATATATATATTATGTTAGAACTTGTGCACACCTTTTTTAAAAATAAATCTTTATACAGCAAATATTTCTTCATTTATAATGTTGGATAAAAATGATCAAGCCCTGATGATCCTCATCGAAATAGTATGTAGATCCCCTGTTCCAATTTCCCAGAAAAAATACTATAATTAATTGTCTCGACTCATTTATTTTATAAAACCTTATTTCAGGAGAAAGATTTGACTTGATATTAGAAACGAATCAGCCTTCCGGCAGATATTCAATAAACATTCAAGGCATGGGAGATTGCCGAGATCTTGTTCATGCAGCATCTATGGATTACGAAAAATCTCCTGAGGCCACGACGATAACGGAATCAGGCTTTCGTCTGTCTGAGAAAGATATCGTCTCGTTAGAAAAAGGTCACAATTGCCAGGAGGTATCAAGGAATATAATTTGCTCAATGGATACGAATGGATCGATGGATAAATTGGTGAAAAAGTATCCCGATGAAACATTCTACGTTTCATTTGATCTCAATACCGTGGAGGATGTCGAAGACGGAATGTCTGACTTCAACTACAATATTGAGGGCTTTACTCACTATCCTAGCTTTCTGAGTAAGTGACATGATTTTCTTTTGATAATTCGATAGGCAATCCTCATAATGAATTTTTTTTTATGATTAGGTGTATCGGAGGGTGGGGTCAGAGTGGCACAAATAAATGGTATCACTTTCAAATATCCTCCCTCACCGATACTTAGTCAGCCTGAAAATACACCCGACGAAATCCTCTGTTCAATTGAAGAGAAATCAGAATTCTGTAACGAGAATACACCACGGTTTTGCGAGTGTTTGCAAATTCTTGAACTCCCAGCGAACAAGACGATCGAATTAGTCATCATAGATGAAGGTGACGAAGACTATGATGATTCGATTTTTATAATTTAATTCATTTTTTTTCGAAATTTTAGGCTTCGGGGGAAATTTGTCTCACACTTTTCACGTTCATGGATACCAAGTCAGTGTAGTTGGTTTCGATAGTTTAAAGAAGCCAACTACCAAAGCAGAAGTCAATATTCTAGACTTGGACAAAGCATTACCTCGGAACTTGATGAATCCTCCGAAAAAAGACACGTTCACAGTTCCTAACAAGGGATATGCTATCGTTAGATTTTTTAGTGATAATCTGGGTAGGTAAAACAATAGATACATTATACCAGTCGTGAAAATTTAATGATATGCTCTATTGCGGAATTGGAATAGGGAATAGGGAATAAGTTTGTTTCATATTCAAAAGGTATTTCTTTCAGGATATTGGCTATGGGAAGTTCGTAGCACCGGAACATCCGTCATGAAATCTGGTCCCGGAATGCAGTTCCTTGTGCAGGTTGGTTCTCGGGAAAATATGCCGACAGTACCGATCGATTTTCCATCCTGTGGGAACAACAAAAGACCAGACATGATATTCGAGAATAATTAATTTCCGTTGTTTTATAGACTTGTGATTATTATGTACTATTTATTTATTGTTTTCTATTTATTTATTTATGCCTATTCATCGATAACAATTCTGATGCCGAAATCGCACCAAATTTTATTAAATCCTTGAATTTTTTTCATTATAGCTTCCTTTTATAGAATCTCTTCTCATTCTAGGATAAATTCAATGCAAAAACCGATTAGATTTTTATCATCAAACGTAGGAAACGAATTGTGTCGTCTTAATGAACCTAATCTTTTGATTCCTGACATCGAAACGCAATAACATTGGCACTAAGGTTTCAGGGAATTATTATACCAATGCCACCATGCGGTTCAAGCATCGTTTTTGATCAGCGAACATTTTCTGGTAATAAGGGACAAGTTCAATGTTAGAGAAAATTCAAGGTGAATTAAAATCGCGGGAAAAATAGTTCATAAAATTGTCACTTGTCTAATGGGAGACGTGACAAAATTCTCAGATTAATTAATTAATATAATACGATGACTGTTCCTTTCTAAGTTAAGAGCTTGCTTGTACAAATTTATGCGAAAGAATCAACGGAAAATGACTGCGAGGTTTTTAGATAGGCAACACATATTACGCTGTTATTTCGAAAGATGCTCGTATTCGTAGTGCAAATAGTGTTATATCTGCGTGTACGATACTGCAATAAATTTTCAGATAAACTAATAATGAATTGCGTTTTTATTTTCCACTTTTCCCTCCCTGTGACCATTCATTTCAGGATCTAACCAGCGAGATGTGAGCATGCTTCCTTGTTTGCTGTGTTACTTCAGAAATTTTGGAACACCTCCTCGGGTCAGATTTTCTCCTGATACCCAGAGCATTTTTCGACTTGAAATTTTTGTAACTCCGAAAATCGCTAGTATAGACTAAATATAAGACGTGCATGAGGACACGTATGCATGCCTATATCAATACACTATACTCCTTTCCTCCTCCAAAAATTTTAGCACACCTCCTCGGGTCAGATGTTCTCCTGATACGAGGAGTAATTTTCGATTTAAAATTGTTCGATTTTTAGAGTTATAGAAATTTTAAGTCGAAAATTGCTCCTGGTATCAGGAGAACATCTGACTCGAAGAGGTGTGCTGAAATTTTTGGCGGGACAGAGGAATAGTATAGAGATATAGGCATGCATACACTGCTTCGGAGGGGTTTTTCTGGCAGTTGATACCTTTTTTTCGGAGTGATTTTTCTGGCAGTTGATACCTTTTTTCGCAGTGATTTTTCTGGCAGTTGATACCTTTTTCAAGGAGTCGTTTTTGACACCATGAGGTATCAACTGCCAGAAAATTGACTCCTTAAAAAAAAGGTATCAACTGCCAGAAAAATCACTCCGAAAAAAGGTATCAACTGCCAGAAAAATCACTCCGGAGCAGCGTATGCATGCCTATATCAATACACTATGATTCTTTACCCCTCCGAAAATTTTAGCACACCTCCTCGGGTCAGATGTTCTCCTGATACCAGGAGCAATTTTCGACTTAAAATTTCTATAACTCTGAAAATCGCTAGTATAAACTAAATATAAGACGTGCATGAGGACACGTATGCATGCCTATATCAATACACTATACTCCTTTCCCCCGACAAAAATTTCAGCACACCTCCTCGGGTCAGATGTTCTCCTGATACCAGGAGCAATTTTCGTCTTGAAATTTCTATAACTCTGAAAATCGCTAGTATAAACTAAATATAAGACGTGCATAACGCTTTAAATTAGGGGGTTCCCATTTACGTCCGTAACTGTTATCGGATACAAATGTTATGCTTTGATTATATTTCTCGTCACTGGAAGTAAGATAAATTTGTCCATCCGATTAGAGAACATCAGTGTTTTCAAATTCCGTCATAATTCGGTGGAGTATAATGTCTGATGTCGATAATAGATACCATAATAATATGTATATGCCAATATTATTCACTCGAGTCTCAAATCTAACTTATTATACGCGATTGTTATAAATTGTTTGAAAATTAAGATCAAAGAGCAGCCAGTTGATAACGTGACCAAAATACGGAATAGTAATCTACCCCACTATTTCACTTGCATTTCAATTTTACCGTCACGAATGGTCCCCTCTCCACGCGGCATCCGTTCGTGGACTGATGTCCACTTGAAATATTTAGTAGCGTTAAATATCTCTTTCTTCAACGCCCAGGGATCAATAGTATCAAGTCATATTTGTGAGAAGAGTTAAAACTTCATAGAATGATGGTCATTAAAGAGATTGTCACACTTCTGTCTATCATCTATGTGGTGAATGCCGGTATGTATACACATTAGTATTCTGGCTGATATTTGGTGTACAAATTTATGTCACGAAAATGTTCATTGATTGGTATATTATACGGGTATATCTGTAATACAATTTCCAGTTATATCAGTCATTAATGATATACATATATAATTAATAGGGTTCTCGACGGAGTAAAGTACCCATAATTTTCGATAGTTTAAAATAAAAACCGGTCATTTTATCCAGAATCTCTTGTGAATAGTATACTATAATAAAAATCTGCCTAACACCTGGACAATGTAGGAAAGCACGTTTGGTTTATACCTGTTCGTGACGGAATTCGCGGAGATATACAACCGGTTATATGTCCTGGTTGTATATACAGTGATATGAATAAAATTAAATGTCATTCCAACTAATAGTTCGCAAAAAATGTCAAAGACTCGATTCCAACACATACCTACCATGTATGTTTTTCATATGACCTTAGGAAAACGTGTTATTTCAACTGGCGTTAAAATACGTTTTCTCACCTCCGGGCCGAAAGCGACAACTTTCGTCCCGCTGCGCGGAACGAAGTTCCCGTTTTTCGGCTCCGTCGATGCGAAAAATCGTATACACTCCTCGAGCAGTAAATAAGAAAGCCCCAGATCACATGTTTGTCGACCTAGGCTTCGCCTTCCTTATTTTACTGCCCTAGGTATGTAATATACTATTACAGATGAACCTGGTCAGTGCCCAAATATAACGACAAGATCGCAGTGGGGCGCGAGGCAGGCGAAAAGCGTAAATTACCTCATCGTACCAATACCATACGTGGTGATTACCCACACAGTAACCGAGGGCTGCACGCGGCGCAGTAAATGTGCTGCAAGAGTTGCCAGTATCCAAGCATATCACATGGACAGTAATAACTTGAAAGACATCGGCTCTTCGTAAGACACACGTTCATGTATTCATAAAATGTATAGATTTGCGGTCAAACTGTATGCGCGTTGCCAGATTAGAGTCATTCACGTGTCTGACTCGATACGGATTTTCCCCTTAGTCTACCGCGGGCTGCTTTACTCTTGGCGCTTGCTGTCTGAACACGACAAGTTTTTCTACTACTATTAATCAGTTTAATAGCTTCGGTAATCGTTTAGAACAGATGCAACGACTGGCAGAATTATGAGCTGCGTCTTGTATGACACTGTGGCGCAATTTTGAATCCAGACTATCGCTGTATTATTTATTTATCAGATTCTTAGTTGGAGGAGACGGTAATGTGTACGAGGGTCGTGGTTGGACTCGTGAAGGAGAGCACACTCCCGGTTATAACGGAAAATCCATTGCCATTGCCTTCATCGGTTCGTTCGAGGGTAAGCTGTCAATTTTATTGCGATTAGATATCCGATTGGTAAAGACTCTAATCATAATTTAGGTGATATTATTTGTGGGCTTGTATTTATGCAAAATGTCAATCAGAGATTAAGATATCTATAATTTTCTTCAGATGACGACGCGAGCCAAACAATGCTGGATACTGCACATCAATTAATTACTTGCGGAAAGGCTCAAGGTATTCTTCAATCGACAGTGCGCGTCATCGGTGCACGTCAAGTATCGGCGACCCTCAGCCCAGGTTTCGCACTGTACAACCAAATTCAAACATGGTCAGAATGGGCTGCCGTTCCGTGAGACACGATGCAAAGAAGTCTATATTAAGTGAATCTGGTACTTAAATGCGTGCAATTTTCAATGTACTGACAAGTTTTCGTATAATGTATGTAATAAACTTGGCATCTCTTTGTTCCTAAAATCGCTTCATTTATTTAAAACCTGATCGAATTATGAATGAAAGTTTCAAGCGACCTAGACCTTAGCTGACCGATGGAAGTACTATGCTAACAGAGACAAAGGGATTTCCGGTTTCACTCCACGCTCCTCTGCCATGAAAAACGAAATATAATGATGCCTCATAGCGTCGACGTAGGTGTTGCGTGTCTTTTTTTTAAATTAAGGTGATTCCCACAAGTTGGAAATATTCGGTATACACGCTGACCGCATGCTCGTACACTCGTTCGTGGAATAGAAAGAAATGGACTGGTAGCGAAGTAGCAATCGGTATGATCATCCCCACTAATTCCCTCATTTTGCACCATCGTACGTTCAACGTCATAAATGCGGCATTCGTTCATCAGCTGCTTAACGTTAAGAAGCTTTTTCTCCCGCGTTCAGCAATCATAAGTCTCAAATCATATTTCTGCAGTGAAAAGTTGTAGCTTGAAAAAAATCATGGTTGTCATGAAGATTCTCACGTTTCTAACTATCATTTACGCTGTTGCTGCAGGTATATGTGATCCATAATGCCTTAACGATGCAAATTATAAGTATTATAAGTAGTGGCTAATATTTGAAATACATACTATACATAATTATATCATTAGTCTTATCTGCTGGGTGGGTATATATTGATTAAGCAATCTGTAATCGCATGAGGCTGTTGTGAATGATACTTGGTGTCAAAAGTCAATAAAAATTCAATAATAACATCATCTGATTGGTGTTCTAGAAGATTATATGCATGGAAAGTAAGCATTATAATTTTGTGTAAGATTTGTTGAATTTTTTTTCCAACATTGTTGGCAAAATTTTTCAAATTTGGGTCGTATTCAATTATCCCCGCAGTGATTATTGATTTAGTGCATCAATATTTGTTATTTCAACTCCCGTTCAAATGCTTTTTACAGACGCATCTAATCAGTGCCCTAATATAATAACAAGATCGCAATGGGGTGCGAGACAGGCGAGAAGCGTAAATTACCTAATTATCCCATTACCGTATGCGGTAATTCAACACACGGCAGGCGCGAGCTGCACGCAGCGCAGTACATGCGCTCAAACTGTTGCAAATATCCAAGCGTCTCATATGGACGATAATAACTGGCATGACATCGGCTATTCGTAAGACACACGTTGATTTAAATACAATTAATTTCATCGTGATTCGATACATAATATCCGTATAGACTTAGAGTCTAGCATGCGTGTTGCCAGAAAAGAGCCACTCATGCGTCTGACTAATACGGAATTTCCACTTGTTGCAACGCGAGTTGTCATACAGTAGGCGTTCGCTGTCTAAAAGTGACGATTATTTTTACTTCAATTAAATTATTAATGATTCGTGTATTTTCTTACTTTAGAAAACTCGTAATATCTTTCTTGTTAATCATTTTGATAATTTAGAACATTTGCCAATAAGACTATTTCCTGAATATTCGTTCTGATCAGCTGTAATGTCTAGTAGTAAAAGCCGCGTACTTGTCCAACACGGGGAAGATATTACTACTAGTTTTATACTCAAATACTGTTATTTAATTTATTAGATTCCTAATTGGAGGAGATGGTAATGTGTACGAGGGTACTGGTTGGACTCGTGAAGGTGCGCACACTTACGGTTACAACAAAAGATCTATTGGAATAGCTTTCATGGGTTCGTACGAAGGTAATAAGATATAAATTTAATCAACAATATCGTGAGATTTCAAGATTCAATTCCTTCATGAATATGATTTAATTAATGATGTATTCTACGAGCTATTACCATACTATATCATGAAGATTATGTTATATCATGTTATGTCTGCAACTCTGTGACCTCTCGAAGATAAGAAATATTCATTTTCTTCTTCAGATACTGACGCAAGTCAAACAATGCTCAACGCTGCACACAAATTAATTCTTTGCGGAAAATCTCGGGGTGTTCTTAGACCGACAGTGCGTGTTATTGGCGCACGTCAGGTAGGCGCAACCGCAAGTCCAGGTTTCGCACTGTTCACCCAAATCCAAGCCTGGCCAGAATGGGTTTCTGTGCCTTGAGATATGAAGCGAAGAAGCACATGAACATGATTTTTTTTATATTTAGTTGCAATTAGTCGTATGTACATACATGATAATGACAATAATAAAGTAGCTGCGTAATATTTTGAAAACCGTTTCAATTATTATTAATCGAATATTTGAGAGAATGTAGAAAATTATTATGCACCTGTGAAATGCCTGAAATTGATGATCAAATATAATATAACGGAGACGTGCGATTTTATTTAAATATATTTATTGTTCAATTCGTATTTACGATATATTATGTACTGCAGAAAACATGATGTATGTATGTATGTATGTACTACATACAAATGAGACAAAACATAATAATTTACAAACTGCATGAAATTAAAATAGATAGGAACGTTATTCAACTGACAATGAAACGCAATTTTTCTTCCACTTATTTAAGGCGATCGGGAGTTAATTGTACGGCTGAATAGTTTCGAACAAATAACGTAGTAAGGTATACCTAATGCTCGGATAAAAATATCTCTTTAGAATTCTTATACAAACACGTTTTTGTCTTGCGATATCCTGCCGTATAAGTAAGTCAGATAATAATATAATACTGTACATCGTATGCGGTAACAATTTACAACGGCATATATTATATAAGTAATTCATCAAAAGTCAAACTCGCGTCTCTCGATAGTAAAGAAAAATAAAAAGAAACAAAACAAAAAAAAAAAGAAAAAAAAAGAAAAAAGAATAGATTTCAATTAGTCAAACGATAAGTCGTAATTATTTATTAGAAAACAGACAAATAATAAATAAATAACTAAAATTAAGTTTATATCTCGGGGTCTCATTACGTTCTTCATTTAGATATATATTATACACATTATAGTATATTTCGGTGAATCTATATGAACAAGCTCTACTAGCACTTTTTCACCAAATACATACTAATCTAATGAAGTTAAAATTAATATCTATATATCTATAATAAATTATAGCTATAATATTATTATAATACACTGTATGGTACGATATAAGATAGTATGCAGATCCGTCACCACATTCTTCAACTACATTTACCTTTGATTTATTCATCTAAAACGAATTTGATATTGCGTAAAATTGATACTAACTGGAGTGAAAAATATCATTTTACATAAATATAATAGGCCTTCCCTGCGTATGTCTGATAATCATTAAATTTCTATATAGTAGATTTGTTCTATTTTTTCTTCGTCTATTTACAGAAATTTTTCTCCAAAATCTTCGACTATTATATGTGGATTATAATCGTGTGTAATAATAGTTATAGAGAAAATTGATGATATTCATGTTTACGTTTAGGCCTTTATTGTTAAATCTGAGTCAACAAAAGGATGCAAACACTCAACGTAGGTATACTTATACTGAGCTCACAGCACAGGACAGCAACGACAAAGAATTTTCACGTATAACGTATAAATCAATTTTTGTTTTTGTTGTTTTTTTCAATTTTTTGTTTTAGTTTCTTTTTCAACTTAAAATTTATTCATTTTTTTACGTCTAATATAACAATTAATTTATTTACAAGGCGGCATCGAGGTAAACACACTCGTATCTATAGGTATATAATACAGGATTGTCCTTACGTAAAAAGCTTGATCAATCAACAAACTGATAATATAATAACGTGTTAAAACAATGTAACATAAGTATTTTGTAAAAAGAGAAAAACGAGGAAAATAAAGAAAACAAAAAAACCAAAATAATAATATCAATAATCAGAATACGAACAAGTTTTAATTAAAACACTATAATACGCTGCCAAAACTTATAGTTCAATTAATTTATTCAATCCACCATGCTGAATGCACAATCTTCTTTGTTTAAAGACTGACAACAGCGGGTTTGAACAATCGAATATATCGTATCGGTGGTGAGCTTAAAATATCATCAGCTGCACAACCAACAAGCGTTCTAATAAAAACAAAATGCGAGAATATTAATTAAAAATAGATTAGCACCAGGTTCTACTTGACTTGTTGATGTTTTTGTTGGTCTCTATCTCTTTTTCTTTTAATT
This sequence comes from Tenthredo livida, assembly GCA_963992785.1. Lineage (NCBI taxonomy): Eukaryota > Metazoa > Arthropoda > Insecta > Hymenoptera > Tenthredinidae > Tenthredo > Tenthredo livida. Next base: position 14,190,228 of record OZ023073.1, read on the forward strand.
TGTGCTGAAGAAACAATGTCTGGTCTCACTCAACTGTATTATATCATTCTCACAATTTAATCATTCGGAATTGATCATAGGCAGCTAATAACAAATCAATTAACTACGCCGTCTAATTCTCTCTCATTTTCTCAACTCACTATCTTCCCTCGTGTACATCGACCACTCCACCTGCATATCTATATACATACCACACAAAAAAAGGTGGCTTTTCCTACTGTACACTTTAAATAATATATTCGGGCAAATATTCACACCGCTATATTGTTACTGCTGTTGTGTTCTGTGCGTGGCATCTCATCTTCACAACGACGTTACTATCTATCTCTGTTATCGTTTAAAACATAATTCGCTCATCATCCACCTCGGAGCAATTATAAGGATCGAAAAACAGCCAATTTTTAAATAAATAAATTAAAGAAAGGAGGAAATTGATCATCAATCAAAGTAATTCCTTACATCGACTGACCGAAGGAAAAGAGAAAAAAAATTTAGTGAATTTTTCGCCCTACAAATGCCACAGCATCACTCTTTCATCTCCCATGTCTGATAACGGTATTGCAGTAATTTATTAAATTCTGCATTTGTCTAAGAGACAATTTGCATGATCTTTGAGCTTGATCAGCTTTTCTAATTATCGATAACAGTTATTATTTAAACATCTACATGGATAGTAGGTATTCAGCTATTGTTACGATAAACTCGAGTTTACTACTACTACTATCGTCAGCGAGCGTGTCCCTATGACAACCAATGGTAGTTATACTGCTAAATGTGAATATCTGTGTTTTTATTTTTTATTTTATTTTATTTTATTTTTCTGTATATATCTAAAAGCAATCAGGTATGTGAATTAATCTATTAGTAGGTAATCGTTATCGATACCATTTTCGAATATGTACATCAGAGGAATATTATCGACTGTAAAAGCAATTATTTTTTTCTTCTTCTTTCTTCTAATACAAAAGCACCGTAAGTACCCATTACGTACACGTGCATTGATAAGTTAATCAGGTAAATAAATGTGACTTAATATGTCTCAAGGAAAACGAAAATAACTACTCTGTTGCCATGAGTTAAGCATCGTTAACGTTATTACAGAAGTCCTCCCTTCCTTCCGAATAGGAGTGAGCTAATAGTCCCTAAAGCTGACTGTGGCGCGGATTCTTTAACATTAGTAGTCGTCGATGTGGCCTTGACCTTGCCTAAATCAGGCCGAGTCGAACCTGCCCCAGAGCGTCTTTGTCGATTAGACAACTGGCCGAGTCTGGTATTGAGAGCGCCGTCTCCTGGCCTAATCGGGACTCCAAGCTCAGCTTCTTTTGCTCTAGATTTACCCGGCGGCAAAGGTGGCTTTCTCATCAAAGAATCTCCGCTGCTAACCGAAGAGGAAGACGAACCAGATGAGAGTTTTTCTTGGCTAATACTAGAGGACATTGAAGTCTTTAACGAAGTTAGCTGAGCCATTGGACTCTCCATTGAACGCCTGGTGTAAATCGCCCCTTGAAGTGCGAGCGGAGAAATTGTAGAGCTTGCGGTGGTTGCCATTATGGTATCGATTCCAATCCGCTCTAGTTTTTCAACCAGTCTAATTCCGGTCAAAGCTTTTTTGTCAGACCGACTAAGCGTGGGCTTAGTTCTCTTCGGTTTTCTCACTTGGACTTGTTCCTCAGTGCCAAAGGTCCGCTTAAGGAGCTCAGCTCCGCTGCTGAAAAGCCCAAGTCTGAAGGGGCTGCTGTAAGGTGGAGGAGAGTTTGATCTAGAAGGTGGAGGAGTGCCGTCAGGGCTATTGCAGGGGGTAGCCGTTGGCGTAAAGTTTCGTTCTCCGCTAGGAGTTGCGACGCAGGATGGTGTGACGGCCTTGATGCCTCTCTCATTGAGCATCTTGGCGAGGCCAAGAGTCGTGGAGAAAGTGGAGGTAGAATTGCGCCTGCTCAAAGTCCTGGGGGTATTCATTCCCGAATTTAGAGCGCTGCTGGGCGCCGTAACGACCCGACTACCCGCCATGCTTGCTGTCACGCTGGTGTGATCGTCGGGATGTAGAACAGTGCTGTTTGTGAATGTGTAGATAGAGCCTGTGTCCTGGAACAGCTTTCCAGGGTTTGAGTATTCCTCGTCTTCCTCAAGATCGGCTAAAGTAAAAGTCTCCAGGCCAAGATCCTCCAGGGCTCTGCCACCCCGCGTCTTAACTCCAGGTCTCTCATCGAGCAAACCTCCAAGAGTTGGAGTAGCGAGCTGAGACCAGTGGTGCAAAGTCTGAGAGCCTTCGATCGGCTTGACTATTTGCAGCTTCTCTGGAAGTCGCCAGCCGTTTCCACTGTTACCACTAAACCCGCTCAAATTACCGCTGCTTCCAGTCGACATTATACTGTCTGGTGTTCTGCAACCAAATGGCAAATACGAAGGTGGAGATTGGATCCCAACGTCGTAGTCGTAGTTGTAGCCTGCTCCGGTACTCAAGCATGCTCGTCTCGCTATTACTTCTGCTGGTGTTAAACGCCGTAATGCAGCCTCTAAGTCTGCTGCTCCAGGAGCACCTGGGACTCCGGTTTGTTGTGGACCGCTGTTAAAGTACATAAAGATTAAATTGCTAGCCCTTAGTCCGGCTTTCATTCATTCTAGAATCAATTTTGTTCCGAATTGAACACCGACTGGGTATTTAGGATTCATTTGTACCACCGAAACCGTAAAATACTTACGGATAATCCTCAGAGTCAGTTAGAAGAGACCCTTCGCTGTCGCTGTGACCCGTAGAATCTAGACTAGGAAATCCTGAGGATGCAATAGGGCGTAAAGCGCCGCAGCTCATGCGGGGGCCAGAGGAACCGCTGGACAAAGTTGACGTGGTCATTGAGCCAAGGCGTGGGAATTGATTGGCATCCATACTGCCAGCATAGGAAGCTCGAGAGGCGGTTCTAACAGTGTCGAATACTTTCTTGTAAGCTGGCCTGAAAACAAATTTAGAATGTTTTGAACTTTTGATGACATGACGTGGAGTAGAAGATGGTTTTAGGGATGGAAATTGATCCAGAAACTCACGTTCTATCGCTTATTATCCCTGAATCAAGACTTGCTTCCGAGTATAACGACGATTCCAACTCCGAAGCTATCGAGTCTGGTTGCGGAGCAGCACCAAGAGACGGGAAGAGAGATCCCCCGCGCACCATAGGCATTCCTTTCTTCCTCTGTTTGCGTAATTGTTCCTGTGTCTCAGCCAGCAAATTCACGACCTGTTAGAGTTCAGTTCGATCATGAGAATAGAATTCGGTTTCTCTCAAGTATTTGTACATTGAAATTTCAAATTCTATATCAAATTCATTGAATTTGGAGTCCAACAAATGTTCATTTCTTCTTTAGACTAATTTTTTTACCTCAGTATACCGGTCCTTGAATTCAGCGAGCTCAGTGGCGAGGATATTTTGATTATCCTTAGTAATGACTAGCGTGGCTCCGACCTCATCATGTTCAGCCAATAACCGAGCAAGCCTGAGCTCAGTTTCAGACAATTTAGCTGTTAGACTAACTATCTGTTCATGCTGAAGTCTGTTTTCTTCCTTCTGGCGGTCCAACTCATCTGCTATACCGTCCACCTCCATGTTGGCGTTTGCTGTGAGATTAATAATCACATGTTGATGTTAAGAATTGTTCGATTTCTTTTTCTCATACAGAAAGAACGATAAAACCATGAGATTATCTAAAAAAATGTTTAGGAAACTGATTTTACCTAATTGTGCTGCGATATCTTTAACTAGACGTGCTTCCTGTTCTTCGCAATCGTCCGCATCGTGCACCAAGTTAGTAAACTCAGTGCGGAGCGTTTTATTCTCATCTTCAAGAACGCTGATCCTCCGCTGCATCATATCAAGATTAATACCGCGCAGACCAGTCGGAGTGCCGCTGTCTGACCCAGAATCGTCGACATCATTTGTGAGTATTTGTATCAGTTCAGTTTTTTTAATCAACTCATGACTCAGCTGTGTTATCCTTTCATTTGATAATTTAAGCTCAGTTTCTAAAGAAGTAACATTGCTCTCTAGTTTCTGGTTGTGTGTTAGCAGCTCCTTTCCTATTCGAGCTGTTAATTCCAAGTCTTTCTCTTTCTGTAAGATGGAGGGAAACAGGCAAGGCGAATAAGTCGTTAGAACAAACGAAATGGTTTAAAATCAATATCAATTAATGTCAAGTAGTGGTACTAGTCTGAATTTATCTCACCTCCTCCAGAAGCCTGGTTACTGCTTCTATATCATTATAGGTTTTTGTCATTTGGCTCACCCGATTGCTACATAGAACTGAAACAGACAATGCGATCATGTCGTTAGTTGGTACTAATGGTAATTATCATTGTAAAAATAATTTGATGATACTGATTGATATCGAGTAACTAATTCATCATGTACACAATGTACATACATGAATTGAATTGAATAAGCTGTAATCATCGATAAACATTTTATAATATGATGATTGAAATCGTGCGCTTTAAAATTGCTTAGAAAAATAAAGAAAACCACATGACATTAAAGCGGCTGTAAAATATTTGATACATCGCAACATACATGAAGTAAATTCACGGATATATTTGATAAGTGCTTATAAATATTGATAGATAATGAAATGAACAAAGCGTGATAGTGTGTACAGCAGTGTTTTCTTTCCTGTTGTATTAGTTCCGTCAAATCACGTGTGTTTATTAGTTTTTCAATCACATATTAGAAAATCGTCGATATTTCTACCTGAAGAATCGGTAGTAGAAGAAGAATCAACGTTACGATCATCATCTTGGTAGTTGTTGTCTCTTTCGTTATTTCCAACGATATTACGTGTTACGAAAACTTCGAAAGCTCGTGAAAACATTTATCAATAAAATCTGAATATTAGATTTAAGATTGGATAATTTTATTTTACGCATTTACGCAGATTTTCTTTTTTTCAAGTATGATATATGTAAGAAAATAAATGAGTAAAATTAGAATTTGGAAATAAAAATACTATTTCTTGAATCGTATATCAATCTTGAATACATATTACAGATACCACGTAGTAATTTATTTGTTGTATAAAATATGAAAGACTAATCAACAATTTCTGTATGGGCTTAATTATAGTTATTCTATATGCGAATTTATTTTATTTACGTCGCGGAAGATTCTACCAAGCAACTTTACTATACACCGAAGCTTGGTCTGTTGCTGTGGGGATGCTGGATTTTGCGGTCTTTCAACAAGGGGAGTATAAACTGTGCATATAACTATATGTACTATTTATCGACCGGGTCGTCGTCGCGGTCGTCGGGGCGTCGCGACGCTGGCGCATTCCACGTCTACAGAGAAGAAGTGCAGCCCACGTGCTACCAGACAGAGACAGAGACAGATAGAGAGAGAAAAATAGTCGCTTTCATAAATTGGAAAAACGTTTTTGTTTGTCATAAAATTAAAATTAGCAAAAAAAAAAAAAAAAACAGAATTTCATTTTCAAGGTAATATGCCACGTGCTTTATCCAATAAGCGGAGTTCTAGTTTCGCAGAAACAATGCAACAGCATAGCATATCATAGCATAGCACGGAATCGAGAAGATCGAGAGGCGTTTGACCCCCGGGGATTTAAATATCAGTACTACTTTCATACTTTTCTGGTATATTTTAACGAAAGTAGGTAAACTCGTTGGTCGGTCTTCTAGCCCGTATTTTGACACCCGTTATGAATCGATTTATACATTTTTTCGGTCATTCAGTTCGGTGTTGCAGTTCTTATTCTTGAATTGAACAGCTGCTGTAGTCATTTTATTTTTATTTTTTTTGTAATAGAAATGGGAATAAAATTGTGAAATATTTTTATTCTTATAGTCTTAAGAATTTTTTTTCTCTCTCGACAGTAGGTATAAATTATTACACACGTTTCGTAATGTATAAATATTAAACACGAACTTAGGACACAAGATATTATATTATAATATGTAATACCGAAATAATTGTTTTATAACACAAGAATCACGATTTTAATTCAAGACTAATATATACGTATAGTGGTGTCTCTTGTGTCTCGAATGGGGTATATATTATAAGCAAAAACCGCAGAGACTAAGTCATAATTTACGGGTACGAAGAATAACGTGGACATGCGAGAATTAACTATTACGTAATTCGTACCGAAGAGGTACAATTCGTCTGTTGGTGTATGAAACGCACGTTTTATTCCAACATCGTGACTATCGCGTCGTGCAAGTCGTATCTACGTACGTATACATAATAAGGTATAACAGGTACCTAGGTATGTAAATAATTGAAAATAAAGAACGAATGTTCATTTGAGAATCGAGTTTATGCATCATACTCTGACTTATTTATTTTCGGGAGATTATACTCTCGGTATACGTATACCTGTACCTGTACCTGTACCTACAGTGTGCATGGTATGTATAACCGACGATCTAATCAGGCCCTATACCAGGACAAGTATATAGTATATAGATATTTACGGTATGTAAATATGAGAAAAGGAAAAACCGGTTTCAACACCTCGTAGAATACCTATCATTTTTAAATTATACTACAGTTAGACGCGTTGAGCAATACGGTTTAGGTTCAGGTTTATCTAAGTACATACATCATAGAGTCTCGAACGGTCTTTCAAAGACGTCGATTGAAGAAAATAAATGTTTTGCGAATTTCGAACGGTAATCAACATTATACCGAGAGTTCTTGTCCAAACAGAACGACCCCCCCCCCCCCCCCCCCCCCCTCCCTGGGAGGGGGGGTCGTTCTGTTTGGACAAGAACTCTCGGTATAATGTTGATTGCGTTTAAAATTTAAAACCGAACTGCAGGGTGCAGCGATACAGCTATGCAGTGGTAAATAAGCGGTACCTATAATAGTGGCGATCATATTTTGTCAACGAGTGCAATATGCTATAACCGCATGCTTGACATTACCTATTAATAACGAATGAATACTAAAAAAAAAAAAAAAAATATACTTGCGTCAATAAAAGGCAGATTATAAGCGATTTATAATAAATTAACAATCGCTTTGTATAATACGAAAAGCTGCAGCGAGAATACACGTATGAACATAAAAAAAAAAAAGAATAGACATTGTGTTGCATCGTGGTGGTATATTATCTAAAATTCACATAATAACGTCACACTTACACTCAGAATTATGTTACAAAAATATATATAGATAATAATTTCTGCATGTATGTATGTATGTATGTACGTATGAAATATTTCATTTATTTCAAGCATTGACCACACCGCGTTAACGCGCGCGATCTATACTATGCATTTACCACCAGATATTACTTACGAATTTATATACGAATATGTATATAAGCATAGGTATAGGTATATAGTACGTAAATATTATCTTCAAGTGGTTTGTACATACTTGTTAATGAAAAGCATATAATCGAGCGTATTTTATTATTCACTATATAGTATTACGGATGACTAATAAGTAAGAACCATCTAAGCCATTAGCTGCAATATTGTCTATATAGCTGCGATTATGGTATGTATTACGCCAAAAGCTTCGATATACTGCAGCATCAAGTTTTATACGATGTAAAAATTTCAGTGTTTCTGTGTATACAAAAAAAAAAAAAAAAGAGAAAAATTCTACACGTGAAACACTGAAATATGAAATAGACGCGAGCATATGAAATTAAATGACAAATTACTCTGCAAGTAATTAAATGTATAATAAAAAAAAAAAAATGAAAAAGGCGAATAATAATAGAATTAATGAAGAAAGAAATGGATTCTAATAATTGAGATGAACTCGCAAACGCAGTCGGATTGAATAACTGATCAATTAAACGTACGCGCGGCGTGGACGTAGCTTTTCGTAATAAAATTGATTATATCTCATTGTCTACTGACAAGATTGACAAGTGCAGGGAGCTTCGGCGGGTGATGTCAATAGAAATAGTGGTGTGCCTCCGCTGCATCCCTCGCACCCCCAGCATCTTGTGGTATTTGAAGTTGAGGATCTTGACCCGAAGGAGTTAGTGTCATCATTGCGTACAGCAGCAGCAGCAGCAGCAGCAGCGTCATCGTCGTCAAAATGTTCGCGAAGAAATAGAAGACTTTCTCGTCCGAATCTCGAGTCGTTATTATGACTTCGCGAAGCTCCGACCTGTACGAGCGTAGTAGTCCCAGGCCGTGGTATTTCTTCGTCATATTCGTAGGGATCATCCTCGTGATTTTCATCGAGGATATCCGCCTCGTCGATCTCTGATATTAAGTCCAGCGTCGCCCTTGGATCCGTCTTGTTAAATCGTCGGTCGTCTCCGGGACTCGACCAATAACTATCGTCATAATATTCGAGATACCGGAACATTTTCAAAAATAATTCTACTATTTCTATTTCGTGTATATTTTTGGACGCTAAAAGCCCTATTACACAAATTAGCCCCGATTTTATATGTATAATTACGAATTCGCACTCTCGCACGCTCGTTCACAGCTTGTGTTTGTATAATTCACCGAAACATACCCGCGTCTAATTAGAATATTTTTTTTTATATCTTTTTCCTTTTTCTTGTTATTTTATCAAAAATGAGATCAAAACCCTTCAAAACGCTCCGGGCTATAATATAGAGACCCGGAGACCCTATGCTAGGGGGATGATTTGATAGGTAATTTTAATTCGTTCCTTTCCGCCGCAGCCATACTACCTATAACTATTTTTTACTCAATAACGTCGCGACTCACGGTCGAACAACAACTGATTAAAAAAATTGTTAATTGTAATCGTATATACTAGCTACCCCCTATCGTGTCGATTTTATCTTATCGATGTCTAAGGAATGGCGGAATTTATATTGACTGAAAAATCTACGCATTCCGACTCAAATGTGTGACTAACGTCGATATCTTTATTCGGTCTGCGATATGCAGTATTCCAAATGTTAATGGAAACACGCTATTCTCATAGAGTTTACTGCATAACGACGAAATCATATTCTTCAAGAATGTTTTATGCTCTATAATTTCATCAATTCCATATATAGAAATTCTTCGTCTCATATGAGTTCGATACAGATAAGAAGGGCAATACTATGCGCACGAATAAGATAAGACTACAATATCACGCATAGAGATAACGTGGTTTATACTTATATAAGGTGTATTGTATTATTTTTCATTCGCATTAGAGGCGATAGCGATAGTAAGGCTCTCTTTTTTTGTTCAAACTCGAGTAATAAACGAAAAAAGTAAGATAAAAACGCAGAATAAAACTAATTGATTTCAGTTATTCTGTGATAATGATGACTATTGTATGAATAAGAGATATCGGAATGGCGCGAATAACGCGGCTTAACTTAAGCCAGGGGTAGTAGCAGTAGTAGTAGATGATGATATTGATTTTTCAGGTGAAAGGCTAAAGTTTACTAAAGTATTGCATAAGCCTAGTTAATGCATAAGCTTTCGTATAGGTATAAGCTATCAGAGATTGAAAATTTTTGAATAGAAAACACGTAGCATATGATTCTGGGAATAATATCATAAGATATAATGAAGAACTCGGGCTTTTTGGAGGGATCGATTCGTTAAAAATGTTCTTCCTATTTGTATGCGATTAGAATAATGAAAATCTTGTTGTCAGAAGGGTTTAGACTTCGGACTTTGGCCGTTTCTATGTCTTCGTAATATCGTTACTATTCGTTAATCACTTCTTATTGGCTTGGAAAGCAATAACAATGAACCCCCAGTGCCGTCTGGCGGTAGAATATAGTCCCAGAATTCGCGTTATTTCATATTTCCAACAATACGAAAAGAATAAAAAAGAAGAAACGAAACGCGCATACTGAGTAGATAACGAACGATTTTATAGCAATGAAGCTAGCTGCAGGCAGTCGAAATAAAAGTTACGCAATACCGAAGGTGAATCACTCTCGTACTCTCGAACCCTGAACCGTGTAAATTAACTAGACTTGCAGCAGACGCCCTTGCCGGCAACCAATCACAGCACGTGTCGCCCACTCACTGCGCTCATTCATTCCTTTAGTTTAGTTATGTTACAACTTTTCGATACATACAACATTGCGAGTGCAATGTTAAGTCTCAAGATTCATACATCATAGAGGAATAAGTATAGTCAATTTTAGTTTATTTAGTGTGTGTTATTAGGGATGCGTATAAACGTCTTAATATTTACCATTCAACACATAATATCTCGCCTTTTAGCGAGTTTATTCGACGATGAACGACGTCGCACCGAAGATTATGTACGAAACTAATTCGTATGATATTGAAGAATAATAAATAATACGAAACACTGATAACTCAATGATTTGTACTCAGGCGTGTAGACGAATTTCCTGATATAATATACATTGTGAAATTTGAGAAATTCTACTTTTAGATTATGATAGACACTAGGACGAACGGTCATGCCATATCCATCGTGTTGTTTGATATGAATTTGAAATTATCCACCAGATCCACCGTATTATAAGCGAATATCAGAAACACCGTGTAAACTTATTCTCTGTTACGATACGAACTCGGCGCAGATCAATCCGCCATGTTTCTCTTTATGCTACTAAATCGTCCGTGGAAAAGGAGGGCGCTGCTGCAGTATGCGCAGGGTCACGAGGAACAGCGATTCTACTATACGGAGGGGATTTAGAACGGCGCGAAACTAAGAATTTACACTCATATTATTTCCTTTGCCCCGTACTTGTTCAATCGATTCTAATTTATACGCTGTACAGCAGGAAGAAGAGGCGATTTTCAGATTGCGATTCGTTTAGTCTGTATAAGATGCTCCTAATTTTTTAGCAATATTAACGTTCAGTAAGAAACGATAAAGAATTCGCATTTTCACAATTTTAGATGAAACACTGCATTTCTCTCGTCGATTTATGAAAATATGAAAGAAAAACACAAGCATATACCTAATCAGTGGAAATTTTTTGTTTTTTTATCATTAAAACTGTAAAATTTTATTAACGCACATTTTTAGTCCCTATAATTTATGCAGAGAACAGATACATATATGTATGAAACTAACTTAGAAAATATAAACTTAGATTATGATAATGCGATATAAATATGTAATTATTTATCAAGCATATTAAACTAGTCTCGAGCATATCACATCCGCAGCTCTCTAATGCAATGGGAAAATCTCTTCCCATAAGATTAACCTTGAATGAATAAAATAATAATATAATTTCTAATGATCATACGCCGGTGCGGTGTGCATAATTATTAGATATACGACCCGAATGAAATACGTGAAGGGCAGTTCTATAAGGTAATGGAATCCACTCTCCCCGAAGGACTCGATAAACCACGGAGAAATTTAAACGTGTTTTTCTCTCGGTGCCCGGGAGCTGTTCAACTTTCGCCTTTATAAATTTAAAACTGATGTATTTTATCCCTAGCACCTTACGTGGGGGATTTTTAATTCATCTCAGAAATTTAAGCTCTTTGAAATCTCAGATTAAATCGAAAGAAATCGAACGTCGAACGTGACGCACGATGAACAAAATATCGTCGAATAATGAAAAAATAAAAATTATGATTCCTACTGTTATAATTCAGAGAAATTGACTCGATCGATTAATAACTCTAAGCCGAATTCGACGAAATCACTGCACTCGCCGGAATGATTGAACCTACGCTGAATGAAGAATCTGGCGAACGATCATCCTCTTGGTAAAAATTCGTCACCAAAGAGAGGCGCCGGTCTCTTTCGCCGGAACTTCGATAACCCTGGGTCTATCGATGACTCTGGCTGTCCGCTGCCCGTTTTCGACAATCCCGATGATCCAGGCCTGTCTTTGCTCCGTTTTTTCCAAGGCTTTGCAATAGGCAGCAGCCTGTTCCCTGGGCAGAACGACGAGAAGACCGCCCGAAACTTCTGGCATGCGTCCTTGCAGCAGAGGCATAACGTTGCCAGTCGATTTCGCGGTTCCACTCATCTTGGCAATAACTGGCATATTGTGGATGACGAAGCTGACGTTTCTCGACTGACGTTTAACCAGCATATCAGCATGTCCCAAAATCCCATGGGCCTTAACGTCGCAGGCAGCATGAGCGTTGTACTTCCTCATAAGAACAGCTGCTATTCGGTTGCTCCTAGTCATCGAGTCCACGGCTCTTCTATGCGCCTTTCTAACATCCTCCTCAGTAATCGTGAGCAATAATCTGGACTTTCGTTCCGGTTGTTCGATCCAATTCGCCACCGTAACCGCGACCATGGTTCCCAACGGTTTGGTGAGCACCATGACATCCCCAACCGTAGCACCGTCAGGTGGTACAACTTCGCGATAAGAAGAGATCGCGGTTGCTGTACCGCCGACTAAACACCATGGATTAGACAGTATTTGCGCGTGCTGAACCGAACTATCAACGGCTTTAGCCGCGTCTCTAAAGCCTCTGATGATCATGGGAGCGACTACGTTGCGTTCGGTATCTTCCATGCGGTTTGAAGCGGCCAATATCATTCTGGAAGTAACGCAGTCTGGTATACCGAGTGCATAAATTCCGCTCATTACACTAGCGAAAGCGATTTTACCCATCAAATAAGGATCGTCGATTATCGGGGATAAGATGTCGCTGGTTTCTATCAGGTTTAGACCGAGTCGTTCGAGAGGAGTGACCGATGTGTCTTGTGGAAGGGGTTGTTCACCGCAGTCATTTTCTTCGTTAAAAACTGATAGCAGAGATTTCAGATCGACTTGACTAGGCTTCATGCCTTTTCCACGAATATCGCCGAATTTGGTGAGCCGAAAATTTTCATTCAGGCTGTGGTCAGCCGGGTTGAATGGAAGCTGGTAACTTTTACCAGCAGAGAAAAGGGGAGAAGTAGAAGAAGGGTCGCCGGTTAGTTCCAAGTTTATTGCATCTTTGTCGATCGGTCTGCATCCTCCGTTTTTCAACTTCATTACACCCACTTCTTCTTCTTCTTCTTCGTCTTCTTCTTTTATTTGGAACGTCGTTATCGCTGCACTAGCCGACATACCGGGTATTATCGAGTTTTCGCAAAGTCCTGAATACGCGGATGGTAAAATTGTGATACTTGGTGGTTTATTTATTTGATATTTAACGATTCAATAAAACGCGACGCGTATAGCCATGAACTTCTCCGTTTGTTTGGTGATGAGAAAGAAAAGAGCGTAGAAACAAGAGAAAAGTGAACAAGAAGAAGGCCGGACGATATGCGCAGATCTGATGATCGTTTTTTTTTTTTTTTTTTTTTTTTTTTTTCTCCTCGTGTCACAGTTCGACGGTTTTACCTATTCGCGTATTATTATTATTAAACGAAGAAAGATGGAGAAAAATTATCGGTGATTAGCAACCGGCAATGAGATATATGCTTTTTATCACCGTCTAATTTTGAACAGCGAGACAAAAAATATTGCGGAAATGATACACTACACGGAGAGAAATGTACAGTAAATGTTGCTTTGCACGTGGAAGAACATGGTAGATATTACCATGCTACCTGGTATTCAGTCCGTGAAAAAAAAAACGTTGGAAATATCAATATGTCACATGGTAAATTCTACTAGTTTTAGTGTTGTTAGTCCCATGTTGCCCGGAACTTAATTTCACGTAATTTTTACTTTTATTCTATTGGCAAAGTTCTGTGCAGCATAGTAATATTTACCATGCTGAGTAGTTCGTGCTACCTTGGAACGATGTGAGCGCCACCAGACACAGCGCCGAGTGGCGCAGAGCGTGTGACACATGTGTCAGTTTAAGGTTATGTGACTATTCGATGTAACGCACCGACGCCGGTAATTAGAATATAAATATTTTTAAATCAAAGTTAAAAAAAAATAATAATAATATTTCAATTTTTTTAATTATTTGTCACAATTATTTACATAAATAATTCGTAATAATGTCTTTAATCATTAATTATTAATTATTAATTTTTAACCTATTGACAACTAATTATACCTTATTGGAAGAAAAGTTAGTATTGAAAAAAATTAATGTCTTTAATCATTAATTATTAATTATTAATTTTTAACCTATTGACAACTAATTATACCTTATTGGAAGAAAAGTTAGTATTGAAAAAAATTAACCTAAATTATTGTTCATTTACAAATCGTCAGTTTTCAAATAGAAATTTATTCTATTCATTTACTTTTCGAATTACTTAACCATGCATTCATTCCCCACGAATTTAGATCTTTTAACTAATCACAACAGAACTAAGTACTTTTTTTAATGTTCATTCACATGATGCAGCATGGTAATATCTACCGTGCTGGCATAGCTATAATGACATTCTCGCGAAGTTATATTCACTCAACATTTGAAGCGACGTCAGGCGGAATTTTTCGATACTGTGCTACATAGTAATTATTACCTGGCTCCCACAGTTGTAACATCTATGCTCTTCGGAGAGCCTAGTACCATTTGCTGTACATTTCTCTCCGTGTAGAGTTGAAATCATGATTTGATTAAACTATTACGCGTATAATAGTTACGTTTGTCTATCTTGCTATTTACTCCGCTTTAGAATGGCTTCTCGAAACTTTTATTTTACCTATTCGCTTATTTCCGTGTCGATTTTTTTTTTTTCTTTTCATTTTATTTTCTGCGTTTTATAAGCTCCATTGATCTCATTTCTGTGCCCTACATTTAGACTCTAATAACAGTGCGAAATCACTTCCTCATATAGGGGAGAGACCGGGCGAAATGGGACTCATGCAAAATTCCACTCTTCTTCGGCATCCCATATAGTTACAGCGATTAGTTGTTGTACGAGAGAAATGTCATTAAAATTGATTCACATTCCGATAATAAATCTTATCAGTTATCTCACAGTAAGAAACGCGACTTATAGCACGGTACTATACGATATACTGTTGTAAAAAGTGCATTTCGATGCTGACTATTCATTTCGAAGAGCGAATCGTGTCGTTTTTTGGAATTTTTATAAGTATAGTCAAGTTTATTTTTTCTTTTTTTTTTTCTTCTCTTTTGCCACTTCGTAGTAACGAGTATAAAGAATAATTGCGAACAATACGATCAATAGTTTCAAGCATGTGGAAATTGGCCGTGACGTAATTAGCTCATATCGTGGCTAGTAGCGCCACACGTTACCTGAGTAACCAAGTTGAGCAATGAAATGTTAATAAATTAGGAATGTTTCGGTAGGTAAAAATTCTTTTTTCTGCAGCTGAACAATTTTTCCCTACCTCGATTCAGCAGCAAAGTCCTGATGACTCTGATGTAGATTTTTCCATGCTTAGTTCTTGCGACGTGGAAAAGAAAATCTGAAACTTCGCCATCGCCCTCGTGAATATCGGTGTCGAGAAGTACGAGTCGCAAAGCCTCGGCCCTTTCCTCCTCAGTACTTTCGTCCGGGGGTCCCAATCGCCTTTCGATATATTCAACGACTCCAATGTCTTCCCATAATTCTGGATCCTCGTCGTCGTCGGGTTCCGGCACTTCCCACACCGAGGATAACGATCTGATTGAATTTCTTGGACTCGATGATCTACTGCCACCGATTCCTGAGGACGTGCCACCGTGAGACACGTCAAGCCCGAGGGAATTATTGTACCCGGCAATACCGAGCTGAGAGATCGGTTTAGAAATCCCTGCTCCAGACGATGGGGATGAGAAGTTTTGGGAACCCCCGGATTCATGGCTATGCAGAATGTGGGTTTGCCTCCCTTTCAAACTGAAGGAAGATGTGCTTTTGCTGCTCATGACATAGCTATGATCCCAGGGCGAACGGGACCCGCTCAGTTATACTTGACACACAAAAAAAGAAAAAAAAAAAACGAAAAACTATTTTCGTTACTTTTTCTCCCTTTTCGGATAAAGTTCTCTTCGTAAAAACTGGAGCGAGAGACCCGTAGCACTTTTGCACTTTTCCAGATGTTGGATGTTGCGCAAATTCCCGATGATTCACTTTGTCTATTTTCCGTTAATTATAGTTATCACTGATTTTTCATTTTCATTTATTTTGTTTTCCACCACACTAGGTAATTCTTCTTCGTCGAGAATATTCACTCGTCAGTTATTGTTCTATACCTATTAAAAATACAATTAGGATCTCTTTTTTTTTTCTTCTTTTTTCTTCTTCTTGCATTAGCTATGTGTGCTTGATACACGTCACCGGAAGTGAATGTACCAACTCACTTGTATATTGTCTACGATCACGGAACGAGAGGCATAAAGGCAAGGAGACTTTTAAGTCACGTTCTGTTTCTAGAAATATGTACCTACCATTTTATTCATAGATATGGGTACCTATTATTATTTATTTTTTATCATTTCTACAAAATTTTTTTCCCACGTTTATAAAACATAATATAGTAAAGATCCGGATTCGATTAGACTGGATATTTCCAAGACGAAAGAAATTTTTCCGCTCAATACTACACGTGGCGTAACAGTAATTTCTCTTATGGCTAATTTATGAATAAATTACCTATACCGATAGCTAATGGTCATAATGAAAAGTCAACGACCTATGCAATTGCCTTGCGACATTTTTAAATGCGTTTATATGATATTTCTAAAAAAAATTGTCAATTCATGATTTTTAGTTATTCTATGCAAAGGCATCGAGCTTATATAATTATTATACGCTTCATCGAGGGCAATAAATTAAATGAACTAATTGAATCGTGGTTTAATTTCATTGCTTTTTTTCTTCTTTCTTTCACCTTAGTTTGAAAGACTTAGCGATATTCTCTGATCTGGATTCACCCCACTGCAGCGAATGAGGTTTATAGGATTTTCTTTAAGTACCTTTAAGCACATCGAATGACAAGGGGCACTTTACGCTTCGAACATACATATAATATACCAGCAAGAATTAGACTATCGCCGGAAGTGTAGCTTAAATATCTCACCATCTATTTAAACACGACTAATTTTAACTCGGGCAAGCTTCTATATAAAAGAGAAAAAACAAAAAAAAATAAGAAAATAAAAACAAGAGACGCTTGAATTTAGTCGAAAAATGCCTGGGGCACACTTTTCACCTTCTCTCTTTCCTTTTTCCTTTTTCATTTTTCTTTTTCTTTCTCTTTCTATACAAGGAATCTGGTCCGTCAATTCACGATCTTCATATAATATATTTTTTCTTTTCTTGTTATTATATACGCGAGTGACTTTCTTCCATATAGCGTTAAATTACAAAGCTGGAGATCGTCTTCGTTCTACTATTAATCGATGTATAGATTGCAGGAAGTGAAAAGGTCGCGAAGTATTAAAAATTTCGAATTTAATAATATATTCGCGAAAGAGGCGAGTATATAGCTGAGGTTAATAGAAAATCAAATTACGTATGTAGTTACACTAAGAAAAGGAACCGAGAAGAACAATACGAAAGGACTGACTGATCTATATACTCGCGGGGAATAATTCGAGTGGGTATAATTTAAAAATTTCTATTCTTCTATAAGAAAGTAAAATAGTACGTAGGTACAGATTATATCCTAATCAATAATTATTGCTCGAATTATTATAATATCTCGTAACAATGAATTGATAATAAAGGGTTCCGAAATACAATGGAAAGTCTATCTACAATATTAAAACGAACAGACCACAGCCAAGTGATTTTTTTTATTTTTTCTGTTTCTGCGATTTTTTTCACTTTTGCAGATATAGTACATAAGTTGAAAATCAATATTGAATATTAAATATTGAATATTCAACATCCAATATTTCCTTAGTGAAAATAATAATCATTTATCGCCTCGAGTTCGGACGCGGCGATGATCGATATCGTCTATTGTGAAATTTAAAACTCTCTTTATGGTCAATGATCGTATCAGGTTATATAGGTGTGTAAAATTTTTTCTAACCGCACGTTTTACACTATGATGAAAAGATTAATTATCTGCTACTTAAATTTGCATTGTTAAACGCTAATTGGATGTAGAAAAAAAAAAAAATAATAATAATGTTGATCAAAGGACTGATAATTACTCTGTTAAAATTTGAGAATAACTTATTTCTCAGCAAAAAATTATTTAAAATTCTGCAGTATTTTTTTATTCTTGTATTTAAGATGATATATGAGTGAAGTTGAATATGGGTCGATCAAAAGCCTGGTAAGAAATATTGATTAAAAAAAAAAAAAAAAAAAAATAAGAGGAATTGTTTATTTAACGCAATAGTAAAGTGTGTTGAATTTAAAAGTGTGCCATACCCATCGGCACAATTGTTATCTTAGGTGCAACGACTATTGTGAAATCGTAACGAGTCTAGATTATTAAATAAACAAATAAAATATAAATTTATTATGTCGAACAGACACGGTAAGTGTAACGCTTCAAGCATGTATACAGAATGTTATTACCGCAGCGCGAGCTCGAGAAGTTAATATGCTGCACTCTCTATAATGTATATCGAAGAACGCTAATTAATAACCGCGCGGGTAATAAGTTTTATGGAAAAATACACATGTATACGGTTTCCTATGCAAATAAGAAATATTATAGCCCCTAGTATCCGTTACGCCCTGTACGCCAGCATGGAACACAGAACGTGAGTATATAAAGTGACGAAGTGCACTTCTACGGTCACCGTGACGATGACTTTTCAATGCCTTTAATGAAGAGACTAAGAGAGAGAGAGAGAGAGAGAGAGAGAGAGAGAGAGAGAGAGAGAGAGAGAGAGAGAAAAGAAGAAGACAAAAAACTAACGCTAAACTATCAAATATCTAATTATCAATAACTAATCAGTACCGCATACTCGTTCGATGATAAAACCGCGAGCAGAGCTAATTGAGATAAATTATTGGAGCGGATCGCGAGCCTCTATTGAAAACACAACTGGAGTGTTGCTTGGTGTAGAGGTAACTGCACACCAGTACCATCATCATCCTTTCTAAGAAAAAAATTCTCAAGCCTTTTCCTCTCACTGATGAAGAAGATGTAAAATATGATCAAGGCTATTCGAAAATGGGAAAAGGGCAGCTATAAAACACGTTAAACACGATCGTAGACGATCATATCGCAAATACATGAATTCATTGTGGAACCCTGCGAGTCACGTTTTAGGATCGATTCGCAAAGTTTTGGCAATGAACCCGCGAGAGCCTTATACCTTCTGGGTCAAACCTTTCAGGAAAAATTTGATTGGACTACCGCAGTGCTGCAAAAATATACGCGCGATGAATATAGATTCATCTCAGCTGATTCTAAATGTGATTTTTTTATGCAATTATTGTACGAAATATTTGCATTGTATAACGACCGAAGTTGTGACTGAATAGAGACATTTGTTTCTAGAAATTCATTATTATCGATCTATTATCTTTACTTTTTGTTTCACCTAATTCACCCAACTTGTATTCTAACACGATAATAATTTCTCGTGTATTTATATACCACTTAGAATTCATTGAGGCTAAAACAAGAATCAACAGTTGAATGAAACGAACACGATTTTCGATGGCATATACATATCCGAATTACGAAATACATACATACATACATACATACATACATCGAATCAGGCATGTGAATTATGAAACTAACGGAGACACACGATTACGTATAGAATATTTTCCAATCATTGTATAGATTCTTCTAAAAAATTATTTCACTGTATTTTTACCAGATAAGAGAATATATCACAGACTGCAGTATAACAAGAACAACATATCTATAAACACGCGTTTACGTCACACCTGCACAGTCTCTACCTGTATAATGATTCATTACTAAATTCCACGTACCGAAAGTTTCTTATTAATATATAAAAACGCGTAAGATCTCTCATTGTTTCGCGCTAGTTATCGCTAACGCTAGTATAATACATCATGTTGTTATAACAGAAGGATTTAAGCCGTGAAATAAATCGTTATACCTACACCTACGCCTGTACGTACTTCCACATATTATATATATGTGTCATTTTGTATTTCAATTACGAAAATATGTGGCACACTGCAGGTACCTCATCAGCGTTGTGTGTAGCCCTCTCAATTCCGCTTCGAATTGACGCTAGGCGGCGCTGACGAGCGTAAACATGCACAACTCTTGATAAATGGGAATTTAAATGAACGGAGCGGAAGTTGCGACATGCCTACTCTCCCGCCGTTATTTAAAATGCGTTTACTATACTCATAGGCCTCATGGCTTTAAAGGTATGTATAAGTATGCGCCTCGAAGTTATCGGTTAATAACCGACGTGTCCCAGTGACTTATCTAGTTACGTAATCATACAGCGTAACATTATTTAATTGACAGTCGATTCTAGCAATATAAAGGCTTCCTGAAGCTCAATCGACGCGGAATCTTGATCGTTAAACAAATCGGTGTAGTAAAAAACAATTGTTCGTCATCCACGTTCATCCAATTATAAACATTGTGAGGATTTAAATCATGACTAGTTTTTGTCTCGAGATTCTGAATCATAGCGTTATCAAAGAGGGGGCTATAAGTGCGAACCGGAAGGTCAAGAATCTCGAGTATGCGGTATTCTCGCTTTTTAAGTTCTTCGCAGCTCCGTGATCGTAGACAAATGGTTTTTGGTTGGTTTTCAAATTCTCGGATAATCACATACTGATATCAGTCACACTGCACGTATCGGAGCATAAATATACGCGATGTATAATTTTCGGCACTTTTTAGACCATGATACCCAATATAGGTGTGTTTTATTTCTAATCAATCTCGAATTCACGGGGAATTCAGCTTATCGTTAAAGTACCGCGTTTCTTGGTGCAGCAGGGCGGCGTCGGTCACGCGCGGTTCGTGCGACGCCGTTACGAGAAGAGAACTGAGAGGCGATACCAAAATGTCGGTTAAGTTGAGGGACGCCGCCACCACCACCAACGCCGCCGCCGCCACCGCTGCTAACGCCGCCACCACGTATACGGTTCAAGTCTTAAACTGTTATTTTTCAACGTCATTTCAACGTCATTTCATTTCATTTCATTTCATCTTATCGGAGATCAGAAACTCTTTTCTTGTTATTATTATCATCATCATTATCAATATCTATTTATTATCGATCACACACATGTGTGCATGCATACATATAAATACCTTTCTTATTATCTGGAACCGGATTAGCACATACGCCTACGTATGGATTACTGAACAATGCAGCGAACTCATTTTTTCCTTGTATTTCATTTTCACAATTCGATGCAATTGGAAACTAAAATCATGTTATAAATATTTCGAAGACTCTGATCAGCCGACGATCATTGGATCATGAATTTCTTCTTTCCCTCAAAAATTGTCCGTCTGTTGATTTTGAAATCGAAAAAAGAATGCGAAGTCTGCTCTGCGCAGTCCTTCGGAAATGTAAATCTTCGAACGATAATTGATGCAAATTTGAAAACATACATTCGGGAGTCGTTTTTGCTTGTTTAGTTCTTTATTCGAAAATCTAAGGATGCAGTGTGAGTCTCGTGAGAAAATTTTTTCGTAGTTTATTTTGTTTTAGTTATCGTTTGTCTGCTTGTTTGTTCGTAAAATGGGTTAATCTGATCAATACACTTATAGTTTAATCACGTCTGCTGTTACAATGATAAAATGAATTCTTTATCTACTTGATGACCTTATCGATTGGCTGGTTAGACTGGGGCAAAAAGAACCTTGATATTATATACATTTAGAAGCTATATACGCGACTATGATGCGAACTATGGTATAACATGTATTCAAAAATGATCTTATAGATCGAAATTCGTAAGACGAATTGTCATTTTCTGAAAACTTTTCATTCCTCAAAGTTACTTTAACCATTTAGGTACCTACGTACGTTAGTTCTAGATCTGACTTATTCAGAGTGGAAAAATAAACGAAAGCTCCATAATATATAACACCGAGTACAGGTAGGTACGTACAGTTTATCTGGTCGGTTTTCTGATCCGGATATACATATTTGATCGTTGAACTTGACAGGCGAAAGCGCCGGTCGCCGGTCGGTCGGAAAGTATAAGTAATTATAATGAAAGGAAAAAAAAAAACGACTAGTGAGAAGTAAGAACTGCGTCCCAAGTCGCTTACATACAGATAATATAAGTACATTTCAGTTTCGTACCTTGAATTTTACTCGTATAGATATGTGTATGTATGTACGTACGTATATGCGTAAGTGAGGAAAGTTGTGAGAACTGTGCAGTCAGAACGTACCTATAGACTACAGAGAACCGAAAGTCATTAATTTAAGAGTCGGGAAAAATTTCGTTTTGCGTTTATTCTCGCAATTGTAATATTTCATGTAAATTTTCTCACGGCGAATTCAGAGAGAGAGAGAAAGAGAGAAAATAATTCAACATACGTTGCGATCTTGAATCTCTCATATACATATATATTATAGTTTAACTGTTCCGAGCACGCGTTCCTCGCTATTGTTAGCAAAACTATGAGAGAATTCCCACAAGTGGTTCTAGTAGAATTAATTATACTGTAAATTATATACTTTACGATTCAACGATCGATTCTCTGCTCACTTAATTGCAAATCGCACGATAAACAATCACGAAAAATTTCTTCATATTACGTATAAAGAAAATTGATATATGAATGAGAGTATAATTATTGTCTATGAGCCTCGTTATATCGTAAAGGGTCGATTTTTCAATCGAATTGTTTACACATTTCTCTCGTTCATCGCGACGAAAATTCGATTTCATCTCTACTAGAAATTCAATTCTTTTTTTTTCCAATTTCGACCAATACCTATGTAATGTTCGAGGAACCGATCAACCGATGATATACAGCGTTATTTTTCAAAGTGATTATTTTATATCGAAGTATTCTTCATGATTTATCATTCGATAAATTAATAGCGTCTCGAAAATTCCTCACCTTTACGATCATCTTAATTGGATCAATTTACACAGATTTGTAGTTATAGGTACTACAGCCGATTTAGCTCGCGCAAATGGGATTGGGGCAATTTTCTACACACGAAAATGTCACTCCGGTGTTAATCTCATAGTATATGTATGAAAATAAGTATATAAGTGTACATTCATTCTTTTTTTCAGAAAATAAAGTAACATGATTTTCGGTCTTCGATTGGATATTGAACAGTATTGAATAGTTCAATTTTTTTTATTAATATATCTGCGGATAAAATGAAAGAAAAAAATCGTGTGTCTTGAGTATTGATTTGTAAAATAAAAATAAAAATGATCAATTCATTCAAATCGCGATCAATCGATCGATAATAATTTTTTCATTGATGAAAACCGAGAAATCTATAGATACCTAGATATACTATTCTGGAAACTACTCTTTCGAGTTTGAACAGAGTGGAATCTGGTCAATGATTTCTGTCGGATAAATATCTTGAGAAATTGTGAAAAACAAAAAAAGAAAAAAAAAAAAGAAAGAAATTCTCCAGTTTAGAAAATGGCCGGCTTTCTACACATATGGTGAATTTTTGTTGTTGTTTAGGCATAGAGATACGTGGATTATGTACTTATATATACATATATGTATGTATCTACACATTAGCCAAATTGCTCGATGATTGGAACGCGGCCAGACCATTCGTACCTACTGCAGGTTTTTTTAAGAAAGGAAATATGTGGGTACCTATATAATAATAATTAATGAGTCTGCCAAGAGACAAGAGAAAGATATTATAAGGATATCTGGTTCCTACGACCCCTGAACTTTGACCCAACTGCTACGCAGTCCGTACAGAGAGAAATCTGAGTTCAGGTCAAACGTTGCAATGGTTCGTTACACCTTGTTGCAAGTCGGTCAACTATAGATCGGTTCTCGATTAAATCTCGCGATTATATCTCCGTTATACATGCGAATAACCCGGAGAAATAGAATTTCCAATAAAGTTTATTTTCCAATGAAATTTTTCAGTCCAATACTTTCAACTGCACAATATTTCTCCCTATCGAAATTCGAAGATAGAAATAAGAAGTTTAAAACTTCAGGAATCTGCGGACTTCCGGATTTTCGATCTTCTATAAACTTCAGCGTTTTTTTTTTCAAATTCGACATAGTCTCAAACGAATTTGGAACTTCAAGATCGGCCCCGAGAAAGAAGAATAGAAACTTGATATAAGCCAGAAGGAACATAAAAAATCGTTTCATCTAGGTACCTATATCAGTTTCATAAAAACTCTCGAGTTTTGACTCTGTTTTTAAAAGCCGTGAAATAACTCATGACTAGGTTGTGCGTCAGTAGGTACCTAAGATCTTGAACGTCTTGGTCTGTGATCTCACGTACCAGCCTATATTATGTATGTATATTAGATTCTATAAAAATCTTTTTCGAACTGTTGAGTAAAGTCTTTAACAATTTACTCAACAGTTTAACACCGAGAAGATAGTAGCCATATGCTTACAGAATATCGAGTCAATATTTTTTCGCAAAAATACGTCATTCAATTCGACACATCTGAATTTTTTTCTTTCCAGCCCAAGAAAATCGTCTTTTCTTTCACGATTTTACATGAAACCGAACAACATGAAGACAAATTAGAAAAAAAAGAGAGAGAATTGAAAAAAGAAGGTTCAGAAATTTCTATCATATTGTCATAAAAATCTTGAAAATTCTTGAAAATGATGAAAAATAAATAAATACAAATGTATTCTCCCACTCATCGAAATTATACCAAACGAGTCCACGGTGTTAAACGAGTATATAAATATATTATATAAGTGTTAATAAAAATAGCTTCCTAAACGATAAGATAAAGTTTACATTGCCATTAAACTGCTCGAAGAACAAGCAGCGAGACATTTTTCATGCCGTTAAAAGCTCTCTCTAATTTCTAATCTATAAACCGTACGATTGGGATTACGGTGGGTGTCCGAATTTCGTTGGATTTATCACCTATGAGTCGATGAGTCATTCTCAGCTACCCCATATGAGGATGGGCTCATTTTATTTGCACCATATGTACCGAGAGTTTTCGGTGAAACTGGCGCTGTGTGGGTTTCGCGCAGGGAGGGGGTCGCCAGTTTCATCGAAAACTCTCGGTATGTGTGTAATACGTATATGCTTTCCCAGCTGATTAGGTTATACTATATGCAAGTCGATAAGGTATCTGTGTCAGAAGATATATATATATAGATATATAAAATATATATTATGTAAGCTACTTTTTTTTTACCCCTAATAGGTATAAATCAACGATATGGTATAGGTATACTATATCTATAGGTACGTGAAGAATTTCACTTTGACATATAATTAAACGTGTGTTAATTTTCATACGCGATACTAAAAAAAATGAGAATAGAGAAAAAAAAAAAAAAGAAAGAAAGAAAGGAAAGAAAATAATGAATGAAATAACGATAATATAAGGAATTGATATACATATATATAGGTATATACCTAATATACTGAATACTCGCGGCCAACACTCTCTCATGTGCCAATTACCAAATAGACTGATGCATACGAGAAGTTGGTACATTCATATCATAGTAGACACGTATACATATATTCATATATATACATACATATACGTAAAGGTAATTATTACAGAGTTGGATAGACTTGTATACCTGTTTCTGTTATTATAGTACGCGAAATAACGCTTTGAAACAGCATGTTAAACTCAAGGTAGTGATTAGTCGGACTCAACTAGCTAATTAAGAATTCGAAGAACAGTTAAGGTACTGCAGTTAATTCATCTCCTGTTTCCTGTATATATATTAACAACGATATTAATATTTCGGAAATTCTGAACAGCTCTTTTACGAGATTATAGGTAAAGATCCAACGCTCATACACAAGGAAAAGTTCCTCTGATCAGCTTTTCTTTTTCTTAGATTTTTCCTTGAATTATAAAAAAATATAAATTATAGAAAAACCTGGATATACTTGATTTTCTTGGAAACTTATACAATAATTATCGATCTTCTGTAATCAATAAAGAGATTCGTCGTTCTATTCGAATACATATATTGGCAAAGTTCTTTCGAATTGGAAATTCTCACCTGAATATTTTTTCAAATTTGAATCTTTCCTAGATACCCACTATACATACGTAATATATTATCTTTGTGTAAATTAGCGTCATAAAATATCGTATAATAAATTATCGTAGGTATACCTTACAGTGTGAGGCTTACACACACATCGATAAATAAATAAAAATAAAAACTTTTATACCTGTTATGAATTGGGTTTTTGAAAAATTGATCCATCACTATGAATTAAATGAGATAAGATGTAATCTGATCAATAAATAACAACATCGAAAACGATAACAGATCTTCTTGCCTTTCTTCTTTTATATATATAATATATATTGTTATTAATTAATTCAATTTGTGTTATGAATATACCTATGATCATGAAACGATAGAAATTAAACTATACATACACACATATGTATGTACTTTGGTTATCGCATATATTTTACACTCGAAAATTTAGGTCAGAAGATGAACCTTGAGATTCTGTTATCTCAAGGTATGCAATACACATGTAGGTATCCCAATTGAAAATAATAAAGTAAATAAATAAATAAATAAAACAAGAGCTGGTGATGAGATACGAGTGACAATAAATTAATTATTATCGCAAATTCTATTTCTTATTTCCTTAATCGCTCGATCAATCAGAGGAAATCCAGATTGATAAGAGAGGGTGAGGTGGTAAATTTAGCACGCAAAAAAAAAATCTTCTTTGTCGATCGATTTCAATCGGTGGAAATAACGTTGTATTAAAGTTTCGAGGAATTCAACGACGGGATGATTGGTAAGACAAAAAAAGAACAAAAAAAAAAAAAAAAAGATGCAATTAAGTGAATCTCGAAAATTGATAGATTTTTTTCGTTAAGCTATTGATTCCGCGAGAAAGAGATATATAAGAAGAAGTAAAAAAAAAATAGGTTCAGTTTTGAATATCCAATTATATGAGTTTTTTTTTACTTTAATCTTTTTTACAGAGACACACAGAGAGTGCCACTATACGGTAAATAATAATTGACTTAGAAGATGGAAAAGAGACAGAGACAGAGACAGAGACAGAGAGAGAGAAGAAAGAGACCGACCTTCTATATAATTTTCGTCTTTCCGTTCTACGATTATTTATTTCTTGGTATAGTACCTGGATATACCTGTGTACTTACAATTAGTTACATACCAAATTGCGGGCACTTACCTCGCGAGGATCGTACCTATAGAATACCTACATACTAGCTGTTTGCATCAAACGATCTAAGGGGATCGTTGTGACAACTTTTTTTCGTTTTTTTCCAACTTTACACAATTTTTATACACCGAGTTAATATAATTAAGCTACAAACATGCGACGTGTCATCTAAGTGTGAAGAAGTATACCTAAAAATCTAGATTCTATACTGAACGTGTTTCGTAAAGCTTTCTAAAAAGGCTTTAGAGAAATTTGGGGAGAATAATCGAAAAAAAAAACCGAAGAAAAAATTGTTCTTCGTACTTTTTTTTTTCTTTCTTCTTTTGGATCTATACGAATTATTTTTCTACAGCTTAAAGGATAAGTGATAAGCGTATATGCAGTTCGTGAGGTAGACGGTGATATAATATCGATAAATTATATCCCCTTTAAATCGGGCCAGCGATATAAAATTATAAAAAATGATGACGACGACGATATGATTCACTATGGACACACTAAACACGCGATCGTATCGTGCATAATAAATAAATTGGGCAAATTTTAGCGTATACACAAAGTTACATGATTTCTGTACTTAGTATTTTCCTCTTCCGAGTTTCTACGCGCATGAATTTCGACGTACATATTATACCTATATCATAATTTTCATACACAATTCTTACGATGAAAATGATCATCGGATGAATTAGTGTGAAAATGAAAATGAAAATGAAAGTGAAAATGAAAATGAAGATGAAGATGAAATTAGATTAAAATAAAATGCGGAAAAAACTCACGGAAGTAGTTTAGCGTTTCCCGGATTTGATCGGGAGATAATTTCAAGTCGACGTCTTCCGGTTTTAGAGCTGGTGTCGGAATGAACCAATCAGCGTTTTCGTATCCTGTATAATAATCAGAAATCTAAATTAGTTAATGAGTATTAATTATCTACCCAATATATCTAGTGAATAAAAATTTATTATCAATTATATAACGTCGCGTAATTAAATGCGTAAAAAATTGAAAACGCACCTTTTCTTCATTTCAACGTTATTTTTTACTTTCTTTTCATACCCCCGTTGAATTATCCCCTTAATTAAATGTCCGAATATATGTCGTCATGCAACGTTTGACTACTTAACTCAGGGTGCGGTTTTGAAGGTGTGGTATACCGTTCATTGACACACATATTAGTAATATGTGTGTGCAAACTACCCTCGATCTTCATATAGAGAAAAAAAAAAAAAATCTAATTTCATGAAATTTATCTCTTTTCAACTTTTTAAAACGTCGTTGACACACCGAATTTTCATTTTTGATTCTCAATACCTGCGCGTTTTCAGATTAAAAAATTATTCGACGGTAAAACAAGACTGAGAATTGTTAAAATGACAAGATAAATAAATCAATAAATAAAAAATAACAGAATACGTAAAATTCGAAAAACTATAACAATTGAAAAAGAATTTTGTCATAATTTCATAGAAACTTTGAGAGATTTTATTACACCTATACGTCTATATGCTATATACTATAAGTAAATTGGTAAACGACTGTATAATGTAATACGTATTTTATGGTGACTATTGTGGTATCGGAAAATATATTTCATTGAAAATCTACCCATCATGATTTCTATTCTCAATCATGCGGTAGTAGGTATAATATAGTCGATCAATTATTTTCTTGTCCTCGTAAAGAAATATTACGTAAATTAGGCTCTCGCAAGGTTGACCGACTATACAAGTAAATGAGTAAGTATTTCATACCGATCAAAAAGAACTGGCTAGTGGCTAGTACTATACATAAGATCGACCGTAAATTTTATACTAATTTTATACCGAAACTGTAACGTTGCCTATACTTTACTTAACAAAACAGAAAACAGAAAAAAAAAAGAAAAAAGGAAAATAAATAAATAAATAAAAAACTAACACGCTCGAGTTCGAATCACTGATCAAGGTCACGTGACCTTCGTTTCGGTCCAGGAAACAGAAATAATTTTCGTTTAAATATGTATGTAGTTGTGTGCGTGCGTAAATCTACTATAATAAAGAAAAATTGTGAAAAAATAAAATAAAAATGAAAAATATTGTTTTCCAACATAATTTTTCCAAAAATTTTGTTAACCTTTATTTAAAATTTTATGCAAGGTATACTCCTATTTGATTTTTCTAATCTGGCGATACTGCAGAAATTTTCATCAGGACAGAAGAAATATGTATAAAAAATGAATCAAAAAAAAAAAAAAAAAAAAAATGAAAAAAAAATGAAAAAATACTAAAAAAAAATAAAATAAAATAAAACAAAACCACGAGAACTTACCTTGAAACTGCGTGAGAGTGTCGGCGCGCAGACGGTACCTGGGGATCTGTTCCTCGAGCAAGCTAATGATCTCTACCTCCGGAAGTTCCCCGCCACTGCATACCTCTGCAACATAAACAGCATCCCGTTGTACCAACGTTAGTATCTTCTTTTTTGCTATTCAAGTTGCAGTTATAGTTATATAGGTACGTATACATGTTTTATACGAGTACTTTGCCCCGCGGTCTCGTCTATATATTTTATTCTTGTAGGTATATATTAAAATTCAAAAGTCGATCAGCTGCAAACAGTTTGAATTGAAAATGTCGTTTTTGTCTTTTTTTTTTCACTAGGGATTCAATTTTTTGCAAAAAAAATAAAATAAAATGTATATTCTAAGGAAATAAAAAAAGTTTTATCGACACTGTCGACCGAAGTTCTAATTTTCTAATTACGTTACGTTACGTTACGTCGAAGTACCTGTTCCCAGGGGGTTTAGCGGTATAAAAGTAAAGAAAATCTGAATTGTAGCTGCGGGTTGCACAGGTGTATCACCACGCGTAAGATATCCATATATGCTATACATATAATGGAAACCTGACTAGGTATGTATAATAATACAAGGTGCATTGTACTTTGTGCTATCCGGTTTATACACCCAGGTAGGTATATAAAGTTACGATCAAATTAGAACGAAGCTGTTATTTCATACGGTTTCATCAGCTTCTGAACAGTGAACAGTACATCAGCTCACGACCCGAACCCAGTCAAGAGTTCAACACCTATAAGATGTGAACCTAATACGCATACAGGTAATTATCATTTAACCGAAACCCTTGGTTTTGATTAAAAGAAAAAGAAAAAAAGGAAAGAAAAGAAAAACCGAAAAGAATCAGCTACAGGTGAAAAATATTTCTTCAGCATTGTGATAATCACGGACGTGTAACTCGTACAAGTACACATATGCATAAGAGATCCTTTTGATTCGGAGCAAATTGGAAAATAATATGTGAAAAGGAATGTCAAGGTTCGTTCTAAGCGAGCATAGGTACTGATGACTGAAAGCATTTTTCTCTAAGACCTCTCAAACACGTCTTATGTTATACTATAGATGTATGTATGCACCTAGTACGTTTCAGAAATTATGCAGTAGTCTGCAGTGGGTCTACACTGCACCCGCAGATATAAGATATACTTAAAGCTCAAAGTGCCTACGAGTCGAATAATAATTACTTTTATTATAAGTACACCAATTACGGCTCAGTTGTATAGTTTCACGGTTCTATCGATGCAAAAAAAAAAAAAAAAAGACTTACTTTAATTACGCCCCATTTTCCCAGTCAATAAATTAATCGACTTATAATAATTGCTATACTATAGGTGAATGAATTACGTGAAGAAATGCGAATATTAATTCGCTGATGAATGAACGGGTCCCTATAATGCGTAGAATCAAAAGACAAAAAAAAAACACGAAAAAAAACCTCATCCAGCTGTGATATGATGACGTAATTATTGTGCAGCGATGGAATACATCCAGGTCAGGGTATAATTATCGACTACATGTAGAACAGACGATAGACGAATTCTGAATTGCGATTTTTTCTTTTTTTTTTCGTTAATTAACAGAATTTTTTGTTTTATCGAATTCTATTCAATTTCCGTACTGACCTGTCATGATAGAGTTCACTCGCGATTTAATTTAATAGATCACATGGGAGTCACCTGTGTGCATACAGCCAGTCCTTAGAAGCCTACGTTTCTATTCTTGCACTGAATTATAGATCGATAGTAAAAAAATTGCGGAATGACTGTCGCTATTTCTAATCACTTCATATTTGTAACTTTCGGGATAGTGGGATAGTATTTTCTGCACGTCGCGTGTTTTTCACTCTATACCTTATAGCCTAGGTGGGTATACGTACGAAGATGTGAAAACGCGAAGCGTCGGCGCAGAGAATTACATCGCGTGACTAATGCCATAAGGTCGTAAGCGCCAAAAAATTTTTTTTTTGCGGATATGCCCAAAAGATGTAATATTGCATGAAAAAGATTTTGCCACCCAAAAAACGAATTTTTTTTTTTTGGCGCTTACGACCTTTTGCCATTAGACACGCGACATATTTAGGTACTATAACACCTACTAGTACTACTTGACCACTGAAGAGCGCACATGTACACTAGGCTGTTCCTTAATTCGGTCATATTCGAATTTCAGTGCTCGCATGGGCCAAAACGTTTCCACATATGAAGAAAAAAATGTAGTCTGAATCCCAGACTTCTATCTCAATTCTAAGCACTGCCCCAAAGCCTTTGAACCCTTCTCCATTTAAATAACACACGATTTTTGGTACTTCGGGATTATCTTCTACTTCCCATCGCATTATCGCTTCGAATAATCGGAAATTTTTTTTCGTGCGCTGTACGTAGCTCCGAAAATTATATCGTTGAAAATCTGTCGAATTTTCATGAAATTATTCTCTAATCAGGATTGCGATTTTGGAATTTCGGAAGAATGAGAAAGAATTGTTACATCTTCGAATTAAAACAACGGCAGAAATGAAGCAGAAAGAATGCAAAGGAAAAAAAAAAAAAAAAAAAAAAAAAAATGATCAAAATGAAATTTTAATTAGCAATTCAAAAAATATTACAGGTGTTTTCTTCTCGAATGTAATGAAATTGTTGGAGGAGGTGCTGCCGCGACTTTATCGATTTATGAACTACAGGTAAGGTGGGGAATCCCCAGTTCAAATGACGGTAACTTGTCCAAGTCGATATACGCGTCGTCATATCTATCTACCTGGAAGGTAACAATATTTCTACCTTTCCGATCCAGCCTGGATGTAGATACTGCAAATAAGTATGCATTATACTTTATAGTATACACACATCGATAAAGATTCTCTATTAATTGCCATATTAGGTAATTTGAATATTTTTATTCAAATTGGAGTAATTTTTTTTATTTTTTGTTTCTTCTTTATTTGCTATTTTTTCTGAAATAACTTTCTTTTGCACCATTTTGAGAAAAACAAAAAAATTACATTTCTTCATACCTTCATCGTATTGTATACGGATGCATAAATATACGTACTAGGTACACGCGTCATCGTCTATATTCGAATTGATTAGTTTCGAGTTATTATTACCATTGAGTTACAGGATAGGCTTACGTAAGAGTGTATTTTGTAAGTTATTACCTCATAATGCATGAAGCTTTTTTTTCCATCTTTTTCTTTCTTTCTGTTTTTTTTCTTTTCTTTTCTTTTTGAATATAGGTATTCTCGCCTCGTGTCAATAACGTGGCGCCTAATAGCAGGGAATTACTCGAAGCTCGTTAAGTGCTTAATATGGTAAACGCAGTTTTATCGACGACACTCACTGATACCTTAAAAGGCAGAAGTGATTAATCGCACTTGGGATAAAGAAAAAAAAAAAAGAAAAAAAAAAAATTCATTGCCGTACCGACGTTAGATTTACAATATCGTAACAGAATAAACTGCGAATAAAAATATTTCCTAGCTAAATTAGAAATTTTTACAATAATTGAATGAAATAAAAATTCTTCAGAAAAAAGACGGAGCTGAATACAATCAGTTTGAAAATTCATTTTTTCTTTTTTCTCTAAACTCTTTTCTGTCCAGACTATCAATTAGTCATTGATTATTATCAATTCGCTTAGATAATTTGTCTGAATTAATTTATTTTTAAAATCAAATAAAATGTCGTCAAATGTCAAATGATATACATAGGTACATATATTTATTTTTCCGCTTGTCGATATACTTCACGTAATATATTTTTTGATAGAAATATATTTGAAAAAAAATAATCAATCGCAAGGTGTCGCAGTTGATTAGGGATATCGCGATGAACCCTTGAGAAAAAAAAAAACGAATGATTGGCTTGATTTCGAGCGCGATTTAACGTGTCGTATAAAAAAATCTGGTACAAACCGGCGTTCAACGTATTAAGTAAATTGTCGGATACTCTCCCCGCATGATCTAACGATCTGACTCATTTTCTACGTAATTACTATAACGCGATTACATATTATATCCCACGTTTGCGAGCAGCAGAACATTTATAGCGTGCGGTGTGGAAAAATGAAAAAAAAAAAAAAAAAAATTGATATAAGAACATCCGAAAATCAAATATTACAGTTTTTCAAATTCGCGACTATAATTTCTGAAATTGAAGTTTCAAAAAAAAATAAAAAATTCTCTTCGTTTCGAGCTATTTTCTAAGCTTTATTTTTTTTTCGTCTTTTTTCTTCAACCCCAATGATTACAGAATCTCAACGACTAGTTTACATCCTGTGCTTTTCTTGCTTCAAATCTTCGGGGGAAAAAAAATAAGAAATAAAAAAGAAAAATCGACACACTGCGATTTAATAATGAAATTTCGTAATTTGTTGAGAATACGTATATAAAGTCTACCATCTCTCCACTTGTTGAGAATAGATTCCCTTCTTTCCTGAAGATCCTTCAGCCTTGCCGGGCCACTGGGCCGTCTACTTCGTCCGGCGCCCTGCAAGAACATACTTTTCGAACTTCCGCAAGCGAACGAAATCCGCGTTTCACCTTTTTTTTTTAATTTTTTTAAAAATTTTATTTTATGTAATTTCTTCGATATTTCTTTAAACAAATAAATTAATCAATATAATATATATTGAAAAAATCGAACTTTTCAGACTTTACTTTACTCAAAAGAGGTTCATATTTTTCACAGCCGTTCGTTATGTTCATCCACGAAAAAAAAAAAATGATTTTTAGTGCTTTTCTTTATTATTTTATTTTTCAATTATATCCAACCTGTTAAGGTTTATTTATTATTATAATCTTTTTTTTTTCTATCACACTCGGGAAATTGAAAACCAACATTTACAACTGTTTTTTTACTTTGATACCTATACTGACAATAAAATATTGCGTAACGGAGTAGAGTATTGAATTTAGAGCACCTCAACACTAACGTTTATTATTAGCACCATTCATATGTTGCTTTTCGAAGCACGAAATACCCATCTGCATTCGATTTTCGTAACACATGATTATTAATGATCGATAAAAAAATAATCACTGAAAATTTTTATCCCACAGGCAAAGAATGAAAAAAAAAAAAAAAAAAAAAGTTTTTTAGTTATACGACGTGCATTATTTTTTTCTTCTCTTTCCTTTTCTTTTTTTTGAGAACAAATTTTTACGCTTTTCGTACGCGGATTCAATACCGTATTATTAAAACGGCCGGTTCAAACCGGCGCTAATTTATTGTAATTGATATAGAAAAAAATGTCTTCTTATCTTCTTAGAGGCCCGCGATATATTGGGCGGAGGCGCGAACTAAGTTAGAGTAACTCAACAAACTCAATAAGAAACTGTAGCCCGCGTCCACCTCGAGAAGACAAGAATATCGCCGTGACCACACTACATGCACACAGCCTCCTCACTGGATTCAAGCCAGCTCCAATTTTTTAACGCCATTTATAAACTACGGTCATTTATAGTATATGGCTGCAGTTTGTATACGAGGAACGCATAAGACTCGACAGAAAAGGACTACTACCCCTGCGAATCTGGGGGTCAAGGGTCAAGGATCAAGGTTCAAGGGTTAAGATGATGCTCTACCTATCGTTTCACTGCGATAAGCATATTTCGAAAAACTGATTTTCTATCCTTCGGTGAATAGGGTATATATAGTTTTCATTTGGATCAACGATAAGCTGAGCGAATAATTAAAAAAATTGACATTTTTTTAATTTTTCGTTTTTTTTTTCAAAATTTTTATCTCGATCAATTTTTTGTTCGATCATTCGCTATATTCGTTGATCCAAATGAAAACTATTCACCTATATTCAGGAAAAATCCGTTTATCAAAATATTCTTAATGCAAATTTGGAATTTAGATTAATATGATTTAGATTTTAGAAGAAGAAATTTTTTTTTTTTTTCGTCTAGATAGGGAACAGCAATATATATGTCTAACGTTTGTATATTATGATTATCTGATTTCGTTATTATAAGTATGAAAGTTTTCTTGGGATCCATATGTTTTAGCTACCAAACCTACCTAGTCCTTATCCCAAGTTATATAGTCTTAATGACATTTTTTCACGCGAATCTGCGATATATTTCAATTTTAGATTCCAGAAGTATTGATTTACTATTTACTCATACTATAAAGACGAACAATATCTTTATCAACTGTTGAAGAAGAAAAAAATTTTAAATTCTTCAAATTTTCCCCAAAATTCGAACACAGTTTTCCATAAATCGAACAGAAATCCATTTCAAGGAAAAAAGAAAATAGTATACCCAGTGTGATTCAAGATTGGATGTCGCGTAATGATTATCTGTGAAACTATGTCGCTGTTTGAAATTTCTGTCTCATTTTCATTTTCATTTTCATTTTTTTTTTTTTGTTTCTCTCTTTTTTGATTCCGTAGATATTTAACGAAAATTCTAGGCCCATAATAGAATGTGACTATAGAATGTATAGACGCTATTTTGGTAGCGGGGTCAGAGCTGCAGCAGTAGAGTTTGTTAAATATATGTAATTACTAAGTGAATCTTAATCTCATCTCCCGGTTTATTGAATGGGTAGCTTATTCGAAAAAAAAATTTGAACTCAATCAAAAATCTGTAAATCTGGTAGATAAATATTAAAAAAAAAAAAAAAAAAAAAAAAAAAAAAAAATGTATATTTATTCCACTCAAAGATTGTGAATTTCATAAAAAAGGGGAAAAAAAAAAAGAAAAAAATCGCGTCCATAGGAAATGATTATCGGATTTTTCAGTTACACAAGGTTTATGCGTAATACGAATACTACCTATTCGCTTCACTCGCAGTTTAGAGTATATCTGCATAATTAATTTTAATCACTTTCTTATACGCAGTATATATATATACATGTATATGTATGGGTATATATAAAATTATATGTATTTACAGCTGCACATGTGTTTCTCTCGTTGGATATGTATAGGTATACTGCTGCAGCAGCTGAATGATTAAAGTAAACAACGTCTTTAATTATTGATATATAGTTACGCAACGCGGTGGCATGCATGCACGCGTGTAAGAAATAATACGATGAATAAAATGAGAGTAAAATGGAAAATAGATATTTGTCTGATCTGTAGCGTGAAGGAGACAGGAAAAAAAAACAAAAGGTATGAATATGTGTACATAATTATACACATATCTGATTGATTACCTTAATTGAAAAAGGTGCCTTCTTTTCTATGAACTAGGTATATCAGTTAAACGATAGAATAGAGAGAGAGAGAGAAAGAAAGAAAAATTAATTTAATCTTACGCTGCAGATGTGTAAATTTCTTTGGATATTATAATATACCTACTTTTACGAAAATATGAATGATGATCACCCCGGCAATGATAATAATAATAATTATGATTATGATGATGATGATGATGATGATGATGATGATGATGATGATAATGATGATGATGATGATGATGATGATGATGATGGCAAGGGGAGTGTCGAGGAACAGCCGCATGGCACATTATCTCTCACCAGCAAAGTAATCATCGTTTGCTACGGTGCCCAATGGCAGTAGGGTTTCCACCGCCATGCGAAACCATGAAACCAGCTCTCTACTCTCTTATAAATCTCGAGTATTAGCTTTGAACAAGGGCAGTTTACCGCGAAACTTCTACCAGACAAGTATACATATTCGGTAAAATAGTATACCCGCAGGTCTACTGCATACCTACGTGTATAATCGTAATTAAAGCTGCATATATGAGATACAAATCCCCTATAAAGTGCAGCGAATGAATAAAGACTGTCGACTAGTTTGACTCTACATCCCTCGACCGAGGATCTCCAATTTTTAAAAAATTTCTTTTTTTTTTTTTTTTACGATGAGGTGACATTCACCGTGAAGTGCAAGTTGATTGAAATTTTTTTCTTTCGTTTTTTTTTTTTCTTTTCAAATTAAAGAAAAATCGTATACCTATAATAGTTTATACGGTTCGAAGTGTTACGACAAACTATAGTCATCGATCTATCTGATAATTTATACATAGTAGAGTTTCGTTCATCTGTTTCATCTCACTCCGTTCTACATACCATCGAAGATTCGTACTCGTGGACATCGCACTTTATATGAATGGGGTGTGAGATACTAATACTATAATTGTAAAACAATTTCGAGGTAAGATTTTCTTTCAATTTTAGTCTAACATTCATTCACGAGAGTCAAAAAAAGGTTTCTGTGTTTTCCACAGATTTTTCTTCTTTGATAAAAGAATAAGGGAAAACCGTATACCGAGATATAGGTGTTGTTTTTTTTTTTTTTTTTTTTTTTTTTTTTTTGTAGATCTAGAAAATCTGAGATTCTGTGAAAGTCTCTCTCTTTTCCAGATGCAGCCATCACGTTTTTCGAACGTAAAAAAAAAAAAAAAAAAAAAAAAAAAAATTCGTTCCATACGCGTACCAAAGAATCTTTGTCTTTTTTTCTGCCCCCGTAATTTTTAGCCAATTTTGAAATAAATTCAGAAAAATTGTGAACTATACAGATTTTTGTCCTCGTTAATTTTTTTTTTTTTTTCAACTTCGAAGAGAGAGAGAGAGAGAAAAGGAAAGAGAAAATAGAAACATTTTTACCTGTAAGTGTCTCAGCGTCGCAGGTTGACGGCGGCGTAGGTCGAACGCGGGCGGAGGCGTTCAGCCTGCGTGCGACCTTGAGGCCGTGCAGGGAACTCCTTGCCCCGTCCAGGTTGGCGACGACGGAATTATCAGCCTCCACGGCTATCGAGGCGGATCGCTCTGAGCCCGCACCATCCTCGACGGAGGCCAGCTTGGACGAATTGGCGACGCGGGCGACCGCCTCACCTTCCTAATAAAAAGACAAAAAAAAGAGAATGAAACAAAAATCAATAAATCGATAATTATTCCTTAGGTTGAACGAAAAAACAGAAAATTTAAAAAATTTAAAAAATTAAAAAAGAAAAGAAAATGTTCGGTTAAAAAAATATTGAAAAAAATTGATTATCTCAATTAGAACGATTTTTTAAATCATTTATATTTGTCTTATAATTATTACGGGGTAGAATTATAGTAAATAAGAAATACGTTTGACGTTAATTAATTTAGATGTTGTAATCTAATCAATTTATCGCATCGATCATGAAGTAGATATAGATATTGAAAGAAAAAGAAAAAGAAAAAATAAAAAGAAGAAGGAAAAGAATCCAGCTATATACATCCGTATATAGTATATAAATATATAATATATAATAATATAAATTGCAATAAATAAAACATGTCTTAATATATTGTAATCATATAACGATAAACGTTGATCAATTTAGAAAAAAGAAAAAGAAAAAAAAGAAAAATGGACAAGCTTTATATCAGGCTAATTAATAACGACACAAAGCTTAATGACCACGCGAAGGTAATTAATATATTTATTCCGCGAATACCTATACATAATCATGCGGGTGTGTATAATAGTCGCACAATAAATCGTTGAATCAATTTTAAACATCAGAAAAGAGAGAGAGGAAGAAAAAAAAAATTGGTTTAATCAACAGTCAATTTCTCAAATTAATTGAGATTTTTTTTTTGTTTTTTTTTTTTTGCAAAATCAATACCCGGCTGAAAATTGATGGAAAAAAAAAATCTTTTCCCGAAAAAAAATTTGAATTTTATTTTTTTTTCTAGTAAAAAGATCTTCGAGGAAAAACAAAAATCGAAGTTTCATCAATGTTCAACCGAGGTACCCACTTTGCCGTAGTACACCCTAAATTGTAATCTCAAATTTGATATGTAGTAGCTATAAACGAGCCTATAAACGAAAGAAGACACGACCCGGGCGATATTTATAGTATATTATAGTAGGTATTATGCGTGTTTATTTCTATATCGATTCGTTTTGTGAATGAAATCTTTGCGAAGGTCGCGTAGTCTAACGTATACGATATCTACGCACCGTGGCACCCTCGCGCCCTCCCTGCCGTTAGAATGGGGTGGTTACATATATCGTGTTCGTTTATAGCACGCAGGGTAGGTATAGGTCGGGGGTTGAGGGTTGAGGGTGAAGTATAGAATCGATAAACGACGACGACCGCCGCGACGACGCACGCGAGGCACGCGACGTCGTATACCTACCTATATCTAGATGTTTGTTCCGAATGGTCGGGAATTAAAAGTTCAATATTATATTCATAGTGTGGGAAGTGAAAGAAGAGGAAAAAAAAAATATATTTTTTATTACGCGATGAAATTGTTTTTTTTTTTTTCTTTTTTTTTTTTTATTCAAAAGTAATTTTTGAAAAATCAATGAAAAACAATATGAAAAATTGATGGAAAAAAAGGGTAACAAAAAACTCAAGTTCATTGAATTCTATATACCTACATAGCAAACAAGTATAAAGCACGCAGCTACGCCGAGCTCCACGTTTTTTTTTCATCTGACGTCATACATGCACGCGTTGATAGAATTCATAATTGAAGGAATTATGTAGGTGGGTATACTGACCACTGATCTGTTCTCATCGCGGGGACGTCGACCACGAATGTGAATCATACGCGATAAACACACGTGAGAAAGATCGAGCGAGCGAGCGAGCGAGAGAGATAGATGGAGGGTTACTGATCTGAACTGCAGATATTTATACCTTAACTGTGATTCTGCAGCAGAATAACAGGACGAATATTATACACGATTGAATAAAAGAGATTCGGGGTCAGAGAAATGAGACGCGAAGTTTTTTTTTATTTACGATAAGTTTTTCAGTCACAAATATCGAGTCTGTTAGTTTCAATCTTCTATTTTTTTTTTTTTTTTTATTTTTTTTTTTTTCTGAGTTACGGAAGATTTTGGTTCGCTAATTACGAAGCTTATGCACGTTGCCATAATAGGTCCAGCTCAAGAGTGTGAATTGATCAGTACCCGTGACAAATCCAATGTTTGGCTTCAAATCGTATTCCTAACTAGGTATGTACCTCTGACTCGAATGTAGCTTCCATAATCATTCATGGTGTCTAGGTATTTCGGTCACGATGTCTGATCTCCGACTAATTTTTCTCAAGCATCGTTCATCGTGACAGAAATCAGACATCGATACAATAATTCAACGCCGAACGCTCGATTTTCCACGAGCACTGATCAATTCGCACTTCTGATCCAGCCCTATCTTTATCTCGTATAAGTTCTGCGGTTGATTAACTTGAGACGTTCCATAACTCGGAAAATATCGCCCCCCCCCCCAAGAATTTTTTGTGGACGACAACATTAGTCTTAGAGATTTTTATGAGAAATGCATAAAGATGCACGGTGATTCTGAATCACCCTGTATACAGTGTTATTTTGTAAAGTAGAGCAAATCGTTTCGCTGCATCTGGGAAACGAGTCATCCACACTTGAGTCTAGATTCGCATCCGTCCCATTTATATATATATACCTGTACGAAATTAGTGGATATAATAGCATGTTGCGTACCCAAAGCTTAGAGGCCGTCTACTTATAGTCGAAGCTAAAATTTGGCTTGTGATTCGGTAACCCTTATACTTATACATGCAATGCAATTTTCCCTCAACGATTTATTTCCTTCGAATTGCTATCAATAATTAATTATTCAATAATTAAAATCCTGCTGTTATATTTTCAGAGTCTTTTATGAATTTCTGTGCGATCATGCGTATAGCAATCGTCTGAGACTGAAAAAATAAAAATAAAATAAATAAAATAAATAAAACTGTAAAACTATTTCTAGACGTAAAGTGCAACGTTCTTTGGGCGAGGGTTGCACGTACTGGCGAATTCTTCTCGTCTCATCGTCTCGGTTTAGTGAGTAAAAGAGGATGACTTATGTTACACACCGGTCTATACATACGCACGTATATATGTGTAATTTGTATTCGTCGCGACGCGACGCCATCCGTACACAGTAAAAATTTTTGCGTAATTTTTAACACAAAGTCTTGTGTTAAAATTTTTGTGTTCAATATTCAACACTTTTCAGTGTTAATTTAACACAATTGTGTTGAATCGACACTACAAAGTGTTGAATATTTAACACAAAAATTTTAACACAAGACTTTGTGTTAAAAATTACGCAGAAATTTTTACTGTGTAGGGACCGGATGTCAGTGTTTTCTATTTTCCTCTCCCATGCGGTCTATATTTCGATTTATTTCCGTATACCACGTATAGTGTATAACGAGAAAGGCCATAAAGCATACATCAGCTGCGACAAAGGGTTAGATTAATTTTGAATATTTTATAATACCTATCTATACCCTAGTCCTATACGTACACATATATAGGTGGAATTAACAAGGCGAAGTTTCTGCGATGATATATATATATATATATAAAGATTCAAGAAATACGAGACGAGGAAGGAATGGCGAGTATGGTTCATTTTTGCCTCAAGGATCAAATTTCAAGGTTGGATTCAAACTCAAATAATACCTATCGACGATGCATTCTGTACGATCAGATCCGGAAATCTATATACTATTTTATCTCGCCATAAAATATCGCATGCAATTATTATTTCCTCATACGCAGCGATATGCATCTCGAATATCATCAAAGAAAGTCATTTATGATATACAGTCCTATATCTATATTAATATTCTTTTATCTTAATTTTTCGTAGTTCAAAGATCGACCTTCAATAGAGAAGAATAAAATATATACCGAGAGTCTTGGGTGAAACTGGTGACCGGCTGAGCCTCACGCACGCGGTACGTGTCTGCGTTGGTTTCGCCGCAGGGAGGGGGTCGCCAGTTTCACCCAAAACTCTCGGTATATAGAGCAAGCTGCCTACTCTGTACGTCATTAGCAGTTAAAGGAGATAACCGACCGATAGCAAATTATATTAGTTAAAGATAAGATATCGCTGTCGAGATAATATATGCGGTCGATATTGATATTAACTTTTGAATGGAGTTGTAATTATCCATATGAGAGAATATGGGCGTAGGCTTTATACACCAAATGGAATGGATATATTTCAAAGTCTATATTCTAGATGCTAGCATGACTCGTAATTATTTAATATCTGATATGGTTTTTGAAAAAAAAAAAAACAAAAAAACAAAAACTCTAATTTCTTGATAAATTTAATATTTTTATATACAGTAGAGCGTCGATTATTATATAATAGATCTGTGGATATATATATCTAATATAAAGAGGTCACCGGTGTTCGCTAAAATATTATAACAATGACAGTTTTTTTTTTATCGATATAGAAAAAGGAGAAAGATGCAGTCGTGGCTCTCGTGTGCTTGATAGAGATTAGAAGTGGGTCATGAACGCGATTTTTTTTTTTTTTTTTTTTTTTTATATGTAATATATTTTAACAAATTAATTAGCATGACTATAAAGTTCCCGAGAAACCTTAACGCGTGTATTTCTATACATATAGGTAGTATTGAAAATATTGGGCATTTATATATTTCTTCGATTAGAAGAAAATTAGATTATTTAAAATTAAAGAAAAATGCGAGACTTTCTATTATTAAAAAATCAGATTACAACTATGACAGAGAAGGGAGATTGCAATGTATAGATATAACAACGATAAGAAATTATTGTGCGAATAAATAAGATTGCCTAGAAAAAAAAATACATATATATATATATATATATATATATATATATATGTAAAAATACGCGATATCACGTTATCGATTGGAAGATATTCGATGAAGAAAAATTATTTCCACCGCGGCTATAATACTCGCGGTTAACAATAATGCTGAAAGGATAAGAAAAAAGTAGAAAAAAAGCAAAAAAAAAAAACAAAAATTGAATTAATATTATCGCAGAATTATAGAAAAGAATCAAATTTTTTACATCTAACAAAGAAAAATGATATAAATTGTTAGTATAGTGAAAATGAAGAGAAGAATGAAAGATAAAAAATGTTACAATATCGAATTCTAAAAGATGTAATGAACAACTCATCAAATATTGTTTCCTGCAGCATCTGAGATGAAAGATCGAACAAACCTCGTTGTTTCCATTATATTCGGGATAGTCGATTCTCGGATGAGTTTTTAATCCAAATCGCGTACGACACATGTTAATATATTGCGATGTTTTTTTTTTTTTTTAATTTTTCACAAAAGTAAAGAGGGAAAAAAAAAAAAAAAAAACTAGTATATTATATCGTTTTAAGTAGA
This sequence comes from Tenthredo livida, assembly GCA_963992785.1. NCBI lineage: Eukaryota > Metazoa > Arthropoda > Insecta > Hymenoptera > Tenthredinidae > Tenthredo > Tenthredo livida. The sequence goes on from OZ023073.1 coordinate 14,233,739, forward strand.
CATCGGAGTTACTATAATCGTGTTCACGGTAAACCAAGTACGTATGAACTGATCGCTGTACTATATACAGGTTCTCCAGCACCCTACAGTCGCTTGTAATCAGTATGTATCACGTTCACCGGTGTTATACCCACTCTTATACTCCTGAAATACCCCACCGCGTTTGATCGCAGTTTGCGAAAGAGTTCGACCAAGTATATACATATATATATACCTACATAATATATTATAATATATATATACATATACATCGCGAAAATTGTATATCGAAAGTGGAGGGAGATTCGACCGTGGTTTCTGGCACGTAGACAGGTAGGAGATACATACATACACGTACGGTTCACTACCCAAAAACTTCCTATCATTATTTAAGTAACGTACTGAGTGATCGGTTTTTTTTTTACTTATTTTTTTTCATTTTTTATAGCGTATAAGTATAATTCACTATTTTGGAGGCTGTAAAGTCGATCTTTGAAAATCAAGATATCTATACAAAAAACGATGCCTAACTTCTCTGCAAAGTTCTAAGCATCTATTCAAATTGAAAAATGATTTTCTTTGAATATATATATATATATATATTTTTTTTTTCCATCAAAACGATACAAGATCAATTTTATATAGCGACTTATATTGAAGTTTCGATTTATGTACAGATTTTTATGATACTTTTTCGAAATCGAGAATAGAACCATAAAAATTGGAAACTATACGGTTGAATCAACGTGTCGTTGTAAAAATGAAAATATCTTTTTTCTTTTTTTTTTTTCTAGTATTGAAGTTAAACTGAACACCCGCAGTACACAGCTCCTACAGATTATATACAGATTTGCGAATAGATCTCTTATCAGTCTGCAAGTAATGTTGGTATAGGTAGTACCAGCTACGTATATAGGTATACCTATATCCACCGTCGATAAGTTTAATCAGCGCGATAACATAATTTTTTATGTTAAAAAACTCGATGAGAGAGAAACTGATCTTCGATTGCAAGGATTTTATGCAACTGCAGCAGGGTTTAATTAACGATGTTAAAACTTTAAAAGTTAATAAAATCGCATGATATCATCGTAATAAATGTTGGAATATAATTTTCAAATTCATTTATAGCTTGAAATAAAAGTGAGAAATCGCAGATACCTATTGCAGATACATTAAATCATTGATGAGATTTATGTACAGGTGCAGGCGATATGAAGACAATGACTACGCGTTATAACCTGCACACGATAAATATATATTAACGCGAGCATGACAATACTAGAAAAAAAGATAATCAAGGTAATATCGATAATTTAAGATATGAGAAACTGCACGTGAAGTAATTCCAGAAAAATTATCATCATTGTTTAGATTTGAGTTCAGATTTGAGAGAGCAACAGCTGATAGTATAAAAATCAATGAATTCAAGACCAAGGCTCAAGATTCGAGGAAAAATTAGATAAATTATAAACAGCTGTGAATAATATTCGATGGTGATATAAGATTTTCTATGTCGTTTATTAAATCTAATCACGATATTTGATGAAATAAAAAAAAAAAAAGTACAAATGATAACCGCGCGGCATAATTTATGCAACGTATTTCATTTTCTTTAAATAAAAGATGAATGTAATTAAATTGAGAAATTCGTTCCTCGTTTAAAATATGTTTTACAGTATTCAAAGTGTGCTAATTTTGAATACAAGTTTATGAATTGTAAATTTGAATCGTCTCTAATATATCACCGTTGAAAACTTTTCGCATTAGCATCGTTAAGTCGGTACGTATAATATGACGAATAATTATACGTTACCTCATGATCAAAATAATAAAGGGAAAAAAAAGTTTTGATTCAACTTGCATCCACTCATGTAGGTAGTGCTAGTCATGGTATCCTTGATAAAATTAATATTGAATGAAAAATAATTCAAGTTTTTTTTTCCAATTTTATAACCGGGTTGATGTATTACGAATTTGCAATTCGAAAAATCTACTCCGATTTTTTGGACAAGAAATATATACTTTTTCGATGCGATCACTTTGGAACGCTTATTCGAAACATGAGATAAAAACTTCAGGTCCCAAATGGAAGCGATTTAATTGATGAAAAGATACCATAGATCCTGTTTCTTTCGAATTTCAATAAAATATCACGTAATTCGCACTTGAACTATTCTCACATAAATTTCTCATACTGAGTTTCAAGTTTCTAATGAAAATCTCTGACTTTTCCCTGCGACTATTCGAGCTTCTTTAAAATTCTCTGATTTTTCCCCAGACTTCCCGGTTTTCTAAGTCTGCAACGAGCTTGTATATAGGAAAAGTTGGTTTGAGGTAAATTCCTGCCTTATTTACACGCGCTGACGATGAGTCAATGATCTATACATAACTTATATGGGAAAAATAATATCGCAAAGGGTTTTGGAGTAAAATAAAACTGAAACTAAAACTAAAACTAAAACTAAAACTGAATAGGTACGTAATTCAATGTAAAGAAACTCGGAGGTTCTTAACGCTAATCTGATAATCAGCAGGATATAATCATAAGCGTGAGTCCCATGAACAATGTGTAACATGATTCACCACCTCCCAGGCATTTTCTCGTCATCTTCTCTGTCTACAAATATACTGTAGAGTCTTGAATACCGGAATGATAATTAAAAGAAATTCGGAAACGAACTGCATCTCATTTATAGATAGAAGAACTAATTTTAATGAATGAATAAAAAGAGTTGAGTAATTGAAAAATCATTTTTCAAATGATTTAATTTTTTTCCCTGCCAGGACTCAAAGCCCTTGTTATAATTATTATTTTTCAAACGATTAGTCTGTTTGTTAGACGGAAAATTATTATTGGATAGAAATTAATGGCCAAAATTTCGGCACTATAATAAATTAATATCGACATATATAATATATTAGATCAACTTGCTTAATAATATACTCGTTGTGTTTCAGGATTAGACTGGAGGCCCTTGACCCGGTAAAAATCTCACACATAGGTATATAATAGCACATAATCCAATCAATCAGTAACATGTATATACCTAATGGTCTGAGACGAAGAAAGTAGCGATATAAATTCATTGGATTAGCTCTACGATGATGTTAAGTTTTCCGGACTATATCAGCGCAAATAAGATTAAGGTAAGCCTGCAGTGAGTGAGGCGTGGTTTAAGTTCCGAATTTATAAATCCCGTGAACGGTCTGCAGAAGTCCGAATTTTAATATTGTAATGACTCACAGTTTTTGGGAAGGGGATGGTTTCCCGGGAGTCTGTACAGCCGATTTGAAAAAACTTTGAAACGAGAAACACTGGGGATTCAAAATTCCGAAAATTGAAGATCCGAAGGGCCAAGCCTCCGAAACTTGAAATTAAAAAAGGCTTCAAAATTTGATCAATTATTTATATGACATCGATTGAATTAGATAAAATGGGTTTCTCCGTGAATCGAGGGCCTCGATTGTGATGAACTATTTTTCGTCTTCACATCTTGAAAAATGGACAAAAATTTTCGGATTCTTGGGCGGGGTCTGAAATTTCGGAGTTTTGAGATATCTGCATTCCAGTTCCAACCTTTCGGTATTTTACTGTTATGAATTTGAACGTTTCTAAAAAATTCGAGATCGTATTAAACGAATTCGGATTTTATACCGTTTGGAATTTTTTAAATTCGCAACTTCAACGCGGACTTCAGTGAGTAACTCTTGTCTTGATTAACCGTTATATTTATTTATTACTATATAGCACTGAATTCGAGAAAAAATAAAAATAAAAACTGAATCAAACGAAGAGGTGAATGAAGAGTCGATTTCGAAAATAAAAAAAAAATCAATAAAAATTTTTATCGGAACGACTGGAGAATTATTGCAAGGTATGTGAGAATTGGAAATTTTTCGGAATTTTGTATACATATAGACATTGATTGTGAGCTATTGAATGTGTGAAAAATATGCGACAAATTTTTTGCTCGACGAGAAGAAGAGAGAGAGAAAAAAAGGAACTGCAAAGTTGAAGCTTCGATTTTCGTCAGAATTATTATTTTTTAAGATCGGATTAGAGTTAATCGATCAAAGAGAATGATGAACTGATTTATTCCAAGTCAGATTTTGACTTAAAATCAGAAAAAAAATATAAGATTATGATGTCAATCTTCAGAAATTAATTAATCATAATTATTCATTACGCGTCTAAATATACTAAGTTTGTAATTTGTGTGGTAATTACATTTTTTTTTTTTCGTTTTCTTTTTTTTTTTTAACGAGTGTGGATAATATCAAACTTACCGTTAGCTAGTACCGAGATCTGGGTTTCCACACTGGAAACCACAATGATCACCAGACAAAGGCCAAACCTGCCCGCTGAAATAAATAAGAAAGATAAAAAAAACCGTTTACTGAATAGTGTATGGTATAGGTAGGGGGTGGTTCTTAATTTGATCATTTTACTAAAACACGATTCGTCACATTTCGCGGTCAATTTCTTTTTTCTTCCTATCGCAGTAGTGTAGCTCCGAAAAATCTGAAACTCGAAGAAGCGATAATGCGATAGGAAGTATAAAATTACCCCGAAGTACCAAAAATCGTGTGTTATTTAAATGGAAAAGTTCGAAGGCTTTGGGGCAGTACTTAGAATTGAAATAGGAACCTGGGGTTTTAACTACATTTTTTTGTATATATTTGGAGGCATTGTGGCCTATGAGAGCGCTAAAAATCGAATATGACCGAATTAGGGACCACACTAAGATAAATTGATATTGATGGTTGTTCAGATTTGATAATAGATTGAATTATGATGAAAGTTGAATCGATGAATGAACGCAGTAACGTAATACTATATAATTTATAAAAAATTCTTCATAAACTTAAATCAAACAATGAAAAATTATTGAAATAAAAATTCCTATAGCGATATTATAATTATACGCGTGTATAATAACGTAATTATTACGAGACGAAGAATAAATTCGGTTTAAATTTTTTTTTAAATGAGAATTTGTGCGGTTCACAGATAAAAAAAATCTCGATAAAACCGAAAAAGGAAAGAAACTGACCAAATCAAGTTTACTCAATTTTGCAAAATTCTCAACTCGGTTATTTTTTCGGTCAATATAGTAATACTAACGATCGTGGTGCCCATCCTCAGACACAATTATTCTTTCGAATAAAATAATTTCCACAGTTGAAACGCGTAAGAAAAAGAAAAAGAATGTTTCATTTCATAATTTTTTTTTATCTATAGAAAACTTATATATAAGTTTTCTAGAAATGGGTTTCTGCTCTTCCCTTATTATTGGATTTAAATATGTATGTAATAAAACTCAACGTGTCTCTCTGTGTCTTTGAATTTTACTTATTTTCGGTACATATAGGTGAGTAGGTACTTAGATCATTTTAAACTATCTAGTTTCTTCACAATGCAATTAATGGAGCTTGTTCAACGTATGTATGTATGTACGTATACGGCATAAGTAAGTGTAATTAACGAAACGATCTGCAGAGAACGTAATTAACATTCAACGTTGAATAAGTGCGCTGACGTAATGTGCAGAAGTTGGTAAAAGAACAAAAAAAAGAAAGAAAAAGAAAAAGAAAGAAAAGAAAAGAAGAAAAAAGAGATAATAATAATAATGATTACGGAATTATTATCTCACACTTTGAGAATGAGTTTATTCCTTGAATAATTTTATCTGTGACACGGTATGTAAGAGATCCAAGAAATAGAAGAAAATAAAATAAAAATAATAACGCTAATACTAAAACTAAATAAACATTATAAATGCGGATTTTGTTCTCCATTACCAAAAACCTCGTAGTATGTACATAATGTATTATGAATAATCGAAATACCGAATGGTCAATGATTAGATCAGCTGTTGATTGCATGAATTGAAACGAACCGCGTGTCGTAAGGTAAATAAGAAGGGGTGAACTACTGTCACACGAACGAACGACCAATGTAAACTTGTGTCAGCTTCTAAGAAGTCTCAAGTTCTTAAACAAATATGGGAAACGAGTGACTAACTACTATTTCCGTAAAAAAAAATAATGTTTCCTTATAAATGGGTAAAACTCTCTACATAGTATTATGTACTTTGTTTCGACGATCTATGTGGAATAATTATATTATGTTATATAGACTTTTCATTTTATTTTATCGTTATTTTTTTTTTTCTCCCATTCCCCGCGACGATGATTGATTGTAAAAATTCTTCATTTTGAAAGCGAGATATTTCCGCTGAAATTAGGTTATACACTCGGGTTAAATTCTGATCGTAAAACCGATATTACCGCGCATTGATTTTACCGGAATTTTGTTATAGAGCGAACCCCCTGAGCTGAGAAGATAGAAGAAAATATTTGACAATGAAATAAAATAAAGAAAATTGACACGGCGTAGTCGAGTACTCGAAAGACTTTGGTCGTATTATTTTGTCGTTTATGGATTTATTAACGCATTATACTCACCGATGATTTGACCCTGCTACTATACATCCTAGTTTGAATAAATATTTGTTGATTATAGTAACACTGGCACTCATGCACCCCACAAAACTGCCATTTTTATCCTTAATACGGGCGAAGTTTGAACACTTTGTTAAATTAACACAACAGCTTGACGGCAGTGATCGGCTAAATGATAACCTTGCAATAACAGGGGGCTAAAATATCATGAAATTTGTTAAATCGGTTCGGTATATTTCGCCTTACATTCCTTATTAGAATGAAATATTAAAAGCACCGATATATGGGATACGAGGGCGCTGCGTACACGGCGAGCAGACGAACGCCATATGCCGGAAGTACGTGACTCTAGACGAACCGCGAAAACAACGTCGTCGTCTGCTACGGATAAACCGAAATAGTTTAATGTATATTTTCTGCGAGTTTTCACGAATATATGTGTCGTTAAAGACTGATATAATTTCTATTATTCAATTATGAGATTATCCGGGTATTATTTTAAAAGCTAATGTCTCAAAATCGTTTTGACTCAAGGTACGAGATGAAAATTTTAACGGCGTCAGGTTGCCCGGCCTGAATATCGATTGTCATTATTTATATCGTACGTTTCCTCTTCAGTCATCGATTCACTTTTTACATTTTACATTTTTACAGTAATGAGAGAAATGAGTTTAGTTTGTTATACGGTACTTTAGCTTTCCCATATGTGATCGTAGCTCTTTAAGCCAGTCGATTCCACAAGAGAATGACGGATAGTCAGCAGCAGTTCTGCTTGCGGTGGAACAACTTTCAGGCAAATATAACAAGCCAGTTTGAGGCCCTTCGCGATGACGAGGATTTCGTCGACGTTACCTTTGCCTGCGACGGCAGACGTCTTCAGGCACACAAAGTCGTACTTTCCGCCTGCAGTCCTTACTTCAAGGAGTTGTTCAAGGTTAGAATATTACTTAAATATATATAACCCCCACACTCACACACACACACACACACACGCGCATACCATACCTAAGAAAATACACAGACACACACACACACACACACACATACATGTGTGCTTAAATAATACATAGATACATCCATGAAATATTACGAACAACTGCATTCCTCCTTCTCCTCCTCCTCCTCCTCCTCCGCCTCCTGCTTCTTCTTCTTCTATTTTACATTTTATTCTTTACGCCATGCATTACAGTATTACAGCATTACCCTTCGACCCCATCATGAGTGTGTCTATAAACTATATTTGCAGATGCTGATTTTGAATCTAGGCGATAATCACTCGTTTTTACGTTACGTGTATCTATTTTTTTCATTACTTTTTACTTTTTTTTATTTTTATCATATTTTATCTTCACAATTTTCGTTTCCATAATATGCATATAACCAACACTCATTATCAGGTGTATTCGTTCAGGCGATGAGAGGTTTGATGAAATCTGTTTTTCATCTTCGATATCAATTCTCATTACTTTATTTTCTGCTCCTTTTCTCTTCTCGCATCGTGTAGAATTTTTTTTCTCATTTTTTTTTCTATTTTTTTTTTTTTCATCGGTCCGAATAGCTGAGATAAGAGAAAGAGAGAGAATAAAAAAATAGAATAAAAAAAAAGAATACCTGAAGAACGTGATATTTAGGATAAAAAATAGAAGTAATAGAAATTTTGGTTTAACGAACCTGTCTGATTATTTATTATCTCTAATTTTATTCAATTTGTTTCTTTTTTTATTCTATTTTCATTATCTTTCTTGTATTATATTATATTATATTGAAAGTCGTTACCTCGTCTTACGTAACTTACAATTTGATCATAAAACAGTCTCAGAACTACTTTTAGATAGGTACCTATTTATTGAAAAAGAGACAAAACTACACTATGTATTTTCTCTTTCTAGGTGAAATTTTTTTTCTTATTCATTATCGCAAATACCTCAGTTATTCTCAACTCTTTGTCTATTCGCAAACATCGAAAAATGATAATACGAATATGAATACTGTTTAGAATTTGATCTGAAATTTATTGAACATTGTTTGATATGTATTTCTCAATTCTTTCACCTCATTTCTGGACTCTGGTTATCAATTTAATTATGTATATTAAATTAAACCATCGGAATTCCTCTTTAGATATTTTAGCAATAATTTTTTCACAGCCATATCTTATCCGGTAGAAAATTATTACTGAAATTCTTTATTCACGACAACCATAAGTTACGTAACTACCTTTCAGACTTAATTTCTCGCTTTTAAAAGGCTTGTTGGAATTCTTTTGAATTACTTTTTAGATATCGTATCTTCTTCTTCTTCGTTTCTGATCCATAGTTACTATCTCGAATCCTTATGTTTAATTTTTTATTATACCTGTTTAGTATTTACGTATATTTTTTCAGCTGCCATGCATGCCATTGCCTTTTTCTTATTCGTATCTATCTATATCAATCTATGTACATACATGTAGTATACTCCATGTATGGATCACTGATACTGATATTGATACTGATACTGATACTGATACTGAAACACCTATACACACCAATTTATTGAACTAAATCGCTCTTATTCGAGTCTTTCTTGGAGATCAACTTTCTTTTATTTTCAACACATTCATTTTCTCAACAATTCACAAGACTTTTTTTCTTTCTCGTATCAAATAAAAAACGCCCTTTATAAATATACAATCTGTATAATTTTCTATGGCGGTAATCGGCGCATAATTAAATAATTAATCAAAATGTAGAATTTGATGTAACGCGTGTGAGAATAGACATGCAAATGTTGAAAAAACCTTAGATTAACATTGCACAAAGATAAATCATCAAGCCATTATCTATTTATGGGAATATTTTTTCAGACAAATCCATGTAAACATCCGATAATCTTCATGAGGGATGTTGAATTTGAACATCTTCAGTCGCTGCTTGAATTCATGTACGCAGGCGAGGTGAATATCTCCCAAGCCGAGCTACCCACCTTCCTGCGCACCGCTGAATCTCTTCAGATCCGTGGCCTCACTGATTCTCAGAGTAATCGACACAACAACGAAAAGGTATATCGCAGTTTAAGCAGTCCCCAATAATTGTTTGGGCATTAATCAATGGATTTTTGTTCTCCAAATGAGCGATGACGCGCATTAGTTTCTCCAAACTGTTTCCCATCTACAAATATCTGATTTCTACAATTACTTCGCAGCACTCAAAGACTAACAACATCCATGCATCAAATGGCCGAGGCCTGATCTCACCGAGCTTGGATGACGAGCGCAGTAAGACCCCGCCGGCGACGAGTCCTCCGCCGTTAAAAAGGCTGTGTAAACGAAGTGATTCACCTCAAAATTCTAGTCCAATACCTACTACGGTCCCGGGAGGCGCTACTTCCACTTCCACTCAACGTTCTCGTCCTCCGATAGAACCTCATGTTCAAATTGATTACAAAGATCTCGACATTGTGGAGGTGGGTCGACGGTCGAACAAAAACAGCATTACCTACTTACACCCTATTCTTACACGTAGCTCAGTCGATTATGATCCCCGACCGTTATCTAACTGTTTAATTACTTACAGCCAAAAATAGAATTACCAGAATATGGCAGTGACGACGACTGCTCAAACAAACCAGAGATCAACGCATTGCCAGGCGGTTTTCTCAGCTTGGACGGAGGCATGGAGGTCCTTCCGACTTACCCGCCGTCTTATCAAGGTAATCAATGCGTGGATGGATATTTAAGATGATTATTTGTATACATATTAGAAAAATGGTTTTCTCATGTACGATTGATATTTATAGGAAGCGGAATGGACGGAGGTATGGCAGGACCTTCTCACGGGTCAGAATTGAACCAGGAGCAGCAGGGTGAGTGATATTGATGAATTTTATTTATCTATAATACGGTAGTGCGAGCACCATTACAAACAGCAACAACCTAGCCGTTACATCAAATAATCTAAATGTGAATAGAGAGAAGGAAGGAGAAAAGAGTCTTGACATGGTTTGAAATGGTAAGCTCGTGTGTAGCTAATTTCGGTAGGTCTTGGTAGGCGGTAGGAGACATTTGACACTCAAGATTGAAAAAGAGAGGCTCACAGATGGAGAAAAGAAAAGGGCAAACAAAATATGAGAAATAAATAAGTCCGCAGAGTGCAGTTTGCAGCTAGTCGGCTGTGTTGTATGAAAGTTATATAACCCAAAGTGATTTATTATTAACAATCATATTATCCTGTGTGTAAATATATAGAGTTTTTCGTTCTTTTATTTTATTTTTTATTTTTTTTTTGTATTATTTTATTTTTTATACAGATCTATCCCCGCTCCCTGATGCTTTGTACATTATATATTACATAGTATATATATTAATATTTTTCTTTATTTATTTCTTTATTTATTTTTTCTTCATTTTCTTTCATATAATCCCTTCGTTTCCACGCTTTTCTGTACATACTCTATATTATATACCCATACCTACCACATAAAGCTGTACATAAAACGCTGATTAATTAATCGCTTGATATATAATTAGATTTAAACAGCAGAAACAACACCACATTTCTTCTTCTTTTTTTTAATTTTTTTTAATTAGACTTATCAATCAAACGAAATTCACTTATTTTCATATTATACTACGTGTCTTATCATCATATTCGATCATGCTTTTATGTTAATTTATTTTAAAATATATTGAAAAAATCAAGATCTTTCAGGCCTGCTGCCCTCGTTCAAACACCACAATTCAACGTTGAATATTTTCATCTAATGTTAGACCACCAAATGACGATTTTTTAATCAATTATTAGTTGGAAATATGGCCAGTAGTGAATAGCAAGCATTTTATAAATCGTATTATTTTTAACGATGCATCAAACTTAGCTAACTTATAGATAATTCCGACTGATATCCTCGCTATCTTTTATCTAAAGATACAAATTATCAGATTTTCAATACCTGAATGGTAACAAGTACATTAAGAACGGAAAACAGAATTTCATTGATAATAAGTTCAAATAACGGGTTTGGAAAAGATAAATAAACATTTCTATTCGCTGGAAATAGTATAACATGTGCTGTAGTTATGATAATGATTAATGATTCAATGTTCTTCTTTTTATTTTTTTTTATCAACGCGTTTTATCGACCTTAGTAATAGTTTATGTTAATTAAAAAATTTTGATCAACCAGAATCTAGAGTTGTGCGAACTAGTGGGATGAAATTAATACCCGCACAGGATAGATCGATGTAAAAATTTTCTGTTCACTGAGCATTTAAGCATTTCATTTTTATAGTTTAAACGAATAATTATATTTTTTTAGATCCAAATAATTGGCGAAAGTATTACTATTCGAATCCTTTCTCAAATACAGTGTATTTCCTATACGATGAAAAGTCACCAATTTCGCGAATGCATCATTCATTTACATTGTTGACAGAAGGGCTCGAAACAAACTTCTATCCTTATTTAATGACTTGAAAATAAAATTCTTAAATCGATCAGAATCTTTTCAATGATATGTAGATCTATGTTAGAATCACCAAGCTGGGATAATATCATGCAACTCTCAACGCATCACACATATTCACAATATGTTATTTGATAATATATACAGCTTTAAAGACTAGTCTTCTCGCCTGTAGACGTTTTTGATATATGTCTATATATATCTATATATATATATGTATAAATAACTGTGTATATATATATATATATATATATAAATGTACATATATATAATTTGTTAATAATCAATAATACATTACAATACATATAACTTACTCCTAGTATACTCCATAAAGATCACGCTGTAAGTGTAATTGAGGCACGACACAATACTTGGGTAGCGCTAATAGGGCTGTTTGCTGGTTGTTGCTGTCCTGTGGTGGGTGGTATATATTTTTTTTTTTTTTTTCTTATATGTATCAAATGTATGGTGTGACAAGGTGTGGTGCTATGTTGTGGTAACGTGCTATGCTGTGGGCTGCTACCGGTTAGAGCAAGTTGTGTGTGTGTTGCAGCTGACCTGCGTAAACTGCACTCGTTGGACCCGCGCCCCTGTCCTGTGTGCAACCGCATGTACAGTAACTTGTCCAACCTGCGCCAGCACATGCGCCTCATCCACAACCCTCAGAGTGTCACATGCCCTCTATGTAACAAGCCATTCAAGACCAAGCTCTACCTGAAACGACATTTGGTCAGCTTCCACGAGCTCAGCATGGCAGACAGACAACGGCAAGAGGAAATCTACCAGCATCAAGCTAAAGCTCAAGGCCAGGGCTCGGGTCAGGGTCAGGGTCAGGTAGAGAGTAAACCTTCTTTGACTGCCTCGGCTCTCCCTCCTCGGCTTCCGCCCGGAGAGGGTGGAGGCTGCGGAGTTAGTTCTAGCGCAAGCGTTAGCGGCAATAATACTATTGCCGATACTAAACAGAGGGGAGTTTATCAGGCACAGATAGCCGACGGTTCTTATTTAATGGAGACGGCTCAACTTGGTGATTCTAAGCATTTTGCTGCAGGAATTCAGTTCAATTCTACGCATCACTAATGTTCAGGTTTTATTTATTTTACACTCTATTGACCCAGTATGATTTTGTGATATAGTTAAAAGAAAGAAAACAATGTGAAATTTAACAATTTATACATTCAACCTACCTACATACTCTATTTGGTAGGAAACTTATATTTAATAATAATAACTAAACTGAACGACAGATAGGTAGGAATTATCTGACTGCGTAAGGCTGATTCGGTATTCAGCAAATGGGAATTAGACGTAAACATATTTTACAGATTATATCGAATCTTGATCCTTCGTTAATCCGTCGTCTTGGAAATGAGTAAACCGCAGTTAGCCATGATTTAAGTTCCTCCGTCTCTACAGTTTTTAGATGAAAATGAAAAGAATTCAATCAATTGTACATAGTATTGCTAACTGTAAATAATGATTACGTCTATTATACCCAATTCAAGGGAGAGAGCGACTAAAATCCCGTAGGTGGATAAGCCACCCCACCTCGTACTGATATTTTTCCGCAACCGGATACTTGTTATTTTATTTAATGCTATACAAACAGTGTTATACAAACTACAGATATTTACAACAATATTACTATATTCTTACAGAGAATTATATTTACTTTAATATTATATATTATGATTGCAGCGCAATGTGCAATAACATAGCTCGTACATGATATAGGTACATATACTAAATATTTTTCACATGCATACATTGCAATGTACAGCCAACCAGCAGCTCAACAGAGTAATAATATTTATTATTAACAGTTATCTATAAACCGTGATTGCAACAATGCAGCTAATTCAATTAAACGATGCAGTGGGATGGATTTATGCTGCTCCTTTATTCCGCCTCGTCAAAACCCATTCAATAGCTATCAAAAAAGTATATTTTTTCATTTTATACATTCAGTTTTCACCATTTCTCAAGATCATTATTTAACGCGTATATAAGTAAGCCGCTGTTTATGAGGTAACATATAATATTGGAGGCGAGTTGAAGACGAGCAGCATACAACCATTTTATGCAGTTCCATAGCCATAGTACCACACAGTACAACTCAGGATCTTTTATATTATATTTTACAGATGACAATAGTTCCATAGGTATATCTTAGGGCAATTGACTCTAGCAAAGAAGGCCTATTAGCTTATTTATTAGGATTGCTATGCCTTAAGAGATACCGATAAAGAAAGAAAGAAAGAAAGAAAGAAATAATAAGAAAATATTAACAGGCTCTTTACCTCACATACAATCAAATTACTAAACAGATGCAGCTATATATTATTATAATATATTTACATACTACAATTTATTACAATAGCAGACCCACTGATGAGTTGCAACAACTGCAACTCCTCAACAGTTTTAACTGATATTATACAATAACTTTTAAAAAAAAAAAGAAAAAAAAAACGGTTTTTATTATCCGCTGTTACTACATTGGTAAGCAATTGCAATGTTTTTTTTACCACTTTAATATTATATAATATTAAATAACATTTTAATGTTAATCTAAAGAAAGATTAAAAAAAAATAGAAAGAAAAGGAAAGGAAAGGAAAGAAATCAACAAATTTTAGTTACAATACATACGCATGGATGCCCAGCATTACTTACTCACAATTAGTAATCGGATAAGATTAGATTATAAATGTTGCATATCATATTATAATATTGTTATACATTTACCAAGCAGTGTTACATTGGCCAAGTCTCGAGCATTGGATTAATATTTATAATAAAATTGATTAGAGTTTTATCGTTTGACAAAATCTGAATCAAATAAATTCATTCTCACCTAGATGATATGTAGATTATCATCGATAGACTTCATTCTATGTTTTGTCGTTCTCTGACTATCCTAAGTCATTTTTCATGATTCTTAAAACTTTGTTTAGTCTATATTTTCATTCGTCATCATACCTATCAATAATGTTTCATATTGATAGTTCAATTCTTTAGTCTCTTCTTCCTCTGCTCGAGGCCCACAATAACTTATGTAAAAGTGCATTACAGAACTTCATATAATTAATAATAGACTTCATTAGACAGGCTGGTCTTCGCTGGGCATTAAAACCGGTTACCTAGTTGTATTACATTACAGATTGACATACCTATACTGTTATACATATTGGCTGTGCCTCAAGTTCTGACATTGATGTCCCCGTATTTGAGAATTTTTGCAAATTTTTTTTTTCTCACTTTTTATCTTCAAATCGCAGGTGTGATTTTGCTACGAATTCATTCTTTATGCATTCACTTGGATCAAAGTAAAACCACAACTACTACTGTTATGTACTACATGAATATAATTCTTTGGAAAGTTATTCGCGTAAATAGAATCATTATTGTTTTTTTTTCTTTTTTTTTTTTTTGTTCATTCAATTTGGACAAGAGACACTTTCTGTATTTACTATTAATATCTAATACAATATTCATTATTTTTAATGCGCAATATCAAACAACAGAAGAATAATAAAATTACACTTTTTATCGATAATTAATATTATCAAAGAATTCGTATTGAGATATACGAAAAATCTTGATAATTAAGAAACCGAAGTTATTATTAACTAATTAATTAATTATTTAATGAAAAAAAGAAAGAAAGAAATGAAATAAAAAAAATAAAATAAAAAATAAAAAAAGGCTGAGACTGTTACAACATCGTTAAGACTTGGACAAAAACCAATTTGAGATGTGTGTATGGCCTGTTTAAATTAAAAAACAAAAAAAAAAAACGATACGAATATTTGCTAGTTTATTTTAAAGAACCTGCGCTAAACAACATTCGTGTCGATTGACTAAAACCAGTCTATTATATAATCTATCACTACACTTTAAAGAAAGAAAGAAAAAAAAAACAGAAAAAAGAAAAAAAAAACCTATGTGTTGTATATATGTAAATTTTTAATCAATTTGTATTCGCTTTACAAATTATTCACCCGATTTAATTAATTAGAAAAAGGCGAAGAAGAATAAGAAGAAGAAGAAGAAAATTAAAATAAAAAATAAAAAAACTTAAACCTAAACTTAAACTTAAACTTAAACTTAAACTTGAACAAAAATTTGAACAAAAAAAAAAAACAGAAACCGCTGCTGTTTATTTATTGTATAAAGTATAAAGCAGACGCATCAAAATATAGAGGCGATAATCTATCAATGATTGATAAATATTTGTCAAGAAAAAGAAGAAAAATAAAATAAAACAATTCGTTTAGAGACTCTAGTCAATTCGCAGTATAATATGTTTAAAGTTTTTCATATAGAAAACTAATTGTTCGACTAAAAAGCTTAGCGGTTTCATTAAAGAAGAAATAAACAAATAAAAAAAAATAGAAATAACAAAAAAAAAGCTATCAAAGAACAGACGTAAGCCGTTTCGAGCTGATTTCATCGATTAAAAAATGATCATTCTCACATGTTTCACACCGTCGTTAGTTATCGTTATTAATTTCTATTTTCCTATATAGCGCATCGATCAATAATGGCAAGCGCTGCTTATAGTTGTGAGACTGAATTACGCCATATGGTTCGGTAAAGAATAAGATATTATCGGTTTTATTCATAGGCTCTATTTGCGAGTAGATAAATATGTACGGTATTAGATATAGTTTTTTTTTTTTTTTTTTCTTTTTCTCTCTTCTTTTCCAGAAAATCCCAAGCTATATTACCCTAATTACTAACTAATTCAGAATTACTATTTTATCAAAAAGGGTATAGAAATCGAAGCTATAAGAAAGTATTAGCAAACAAAATTTCAATCTTTTTCAACAAAATTAACAATCATTATAATTTCAATTTCAATTTCAATTTCAAATAAAAAAAGACCATCAATAGATTATTTTTTTTTTGCTCAAAACTCTGCTTAGTGAAAAAAAAGCAATAAAAGCAAAAAAGCAAAAAAAAAAAACAAAAAAAATATCTTACAACCCCGTCGAATGCAGGCATTTTTTTTTAAATTTTATTTTCATCACATCTATGTGAAGTTTTGGTATTTATTTATTATTTAAGAAAAGAAAAGAATAAAAAAAGAAAGAATGAATAATTATGTAACTAACTGAAGTATGTAGTGATCGTGTATCTGCCGTTGGTACTTTTACTAACTAACGATTGAATTTATTTGAAAACCGTACTTTCGACTAATTAATGTACTTGGGTAGCGGTATAAATAAACAAATAAATAAATATATATAGTATATTATTAAATTAAAATAGTAATAAAGACAAAAATTCAATCTTAAAATTAAATTGTAAATATATTAGAATTTTCACAAATTAATCTTTCTCGCAGCCACGTTGAAATTCATTTTTCCAAATAGTCAGCAGCTATAATAATATTAATATTAATAATTATAATGATAATATTAATAATAATAATAATAATAATAATAATAATAACTAATTAATTACGTATGGTATTCATTCAATTAATTGATTAATCAATATTGATCAATTCATTATTTGAACAATTAATTAATTAATTAATTTATTGCTTATAACGAGGTAATTCATCTTATTTACATCAATAGAATTTTGACTAGTTGTAAAACCTACACTACTACTATACCTATGAATAATTATAACAATAATAATAATAATAATAATAATAATAATAATAATAGTAATATTAATTATTATAACAATAACTATGATTATAATTATAACAGCAACTACAACAATAATAATAATAATAATAATAAAATAATAATAATGATTAAAATTGACGAAGAAGTGTGACTGACGTGCATATTTACGTCAGTTTCGGGGCTGAAAAATATAACTAAATGATTAAGCATGATGCTTAGTTGATTATACTTATAAATATCTGCGTGAACATTTTGGGTATTTTAACAACTGAAAGTTATCAATGATTTATATAATGATTTATATGATTCGAAATGATATTGGTAAATAGAAGAGGGAGAGAGAGAGATAATTGAGATAAATTGTTCAGATTTTTTGTTCAATTAGTTAAACAGCTGTTCGCATTTAATTTAGAATTGTAGGAAGTGATATCGATACGAACAGAAATAAAAAAGGAAATAAATAAATAAATAAAGGGTAGAATTTTGACGAATGATATGTATACTACCTTAGCGTGTTTGTTTCTTACCTTATCTTTTTATGTATCTTCTAATTTCATCGGTTTTAATTACCCAAAATGTACCGGTATTAAATTAATATGAATAAATAGTAACGCGTTATGATAATTATTCATGAAAATTAGGCAGTACTTATTTATTTTGAATTTTATTGAAATGTAGGTAATGTCGTTTCGATAGACGTTAAATTAAATAATAAATAATTAAATAAATAAATAAAAAAATGTGAAAAACCGTTTAAAAAATAATAATAAACACTAAATATTAAAACTTGGAAAAAACAAGAGATAAATATAAAATTACAACTAAAAACTAAAAAAAGTACTGCTGAGTTTCGTGTTATTAATTTATTACTCTTCTGGTATATCGATCGATTGATTGATCGATTGATTGATTGATTGATTGATTGATCATCGGATTGAAATTTCTGATAATTGAAGAGAAAATTTAATAAATATAATAATAATAATAATAATAATAATAATAATAATAATAATAATAATAATAAAGGCTGATGTACCAGGATTGTCGCTTTTGACGGATTCTTAGAATCCTTGTATTCTTTTAATCTCGTAATTAATTAAATCGATAATAATTATTGTACATATATTATTATAATATTATATTATAAATTTCATTTAAATCTATATATATTTTAATACGCATTATTCTATAGGTTTTTAATCGAGCGTGGTCCTATCGATGTTTTTCTCTTTTTTTTTTCATCTTCTTTTTACGTATTTGTTTCTTTTTTATTTTATGTCATATAATATCTAATTGAAATTATTATGAGTTTTTTATTTTTATTTTATATATTTTTATATATATATATTTTTTTTTGTTTTTGTTTCTAACAATCGTAATTTGCCTCGTATCCTATACGACTGTATACATATGTATATGGAATTAGTATTATTATATAGTGCTATTATATAAAGTAGCAATGTTCCTATTTCATGATTCTTGTTTTTTTTTGTAGCGTTTTAATCATCAATAAACCATAATAATTGTTTCGTTAGCTATTTCCGATTATTCATCATCTATTAATATTAATTGTTTATTTTTCTTTTATATTATATTATGTCGACAATTTTATTATATACACATTATTATACAATATACATTATATTATACATTATACATACATATAGCAAGTCGGGAAATGATATGAATTATAACTACATGAAAAGAAAAAGAAAGAAAGAAAAAAAAAAAAAAAACTGATCTTCGAATCGATGTGAAATGGTTCGGAAAAAGAATAGAAGAAACAAAAAAAGTAAAAAATAAAATAAAATAAAATAAAATAAACCGATCATAATTTGTACATAGGCGAATTGCACTTACTAGTATTTCGTGCGGCATACATTTAAATATAAATATATACAGATCATTGTTACAGGGTTTATTAAAAAGAAAAAAAAAAAAAAAAATTCAGAATTCATCGAGCTTTTGAAATTTCACATTAGCAGATATCGAGGATAATATAAATCGTCATACAAATTATCGATTTTTCGACTATCGTAAATGAATGATTAGATGTTTTAATTAATTTTTTTTTTTTTTCTTCTTTACTGAACCCTGTATATTTGTCTGCTTAAAACGGTTACGTGAAATATAGTATTCACCTAGGTATTAATACTACTTAAAACCCATTCATCTATATAATCATCAACAGTAATATCGCTATAATTAAAAAAAGAAAGGAAAAAAAAAGAATAAAAAGAAAATTTTCATTACCTCATATGTGTAAAATTTGATTATTTCCATTTGAAGAAGGTAAAAAAAACTAAGAGAAAAGAATAAACCCACAAAAAAAAAAACAAAAAGAGATGTCATGAATAATAATCAATGAATCGACACAGAATTATATAGATATGTTTTATTAAACTATTACAAAAAAAAAAATAAGAAGTGTACAACAACTATAATATTATGAAAAAAAGGAAAAGGAAAAGACAAAAAAATTAAAGAAAGATAAAAGCAACAAATCAAGTTATTACTTTTATTTCACTAATCATTATTAATAACTGTGTAATATAATATGTACCATAAATTCAAAATCTGCAGCAGTTTACAATATATTAGTATCTGTAATTGAATTTGGTGAAAACTTGTTCAAATATGACTCGTCAATGAAATATTACGTATGAAATTCTGATTAATAAATCATAATTCATAAATCATTGGATATTACCCGAAACTCTATGATGAATGAAATTGAAAGATAAAATAGAAATGAAAAATCCGAGACAAATCGGAAATGAATAAATTTTTGACTCGGGGAAACTGGAGCTTTGTAAATTCGAATACAATACGAGGATCACCACCGCGAGGTATACTCTAATTTTTTTTTCTTTTTGAATTTAAAATTGAAAATTTTCTTTCACGCAGATAGATTGGTGGCCTCCTATACCATGAATGGATTCAATTTTTTCTGCGAATAAAATCGGCGATGTTTTTTTTTTTTTTTTTTTTTTTCTCACACAAATAATACAGTATCGTGTAATTCATGGGCTCGTTGCTGCAGATAATCGAAAAATGAAATATTTCTTATTCAGAAAATAGCTGCTCCAGTATATCATTTTCGCTACTGTGTTACGAGATGCAATATATAATATGGCAGATTAAAGAAAAAATAAAAAATAAAACAGAAGGAATAAGGAACAAAATACAAAAAAAAAAAGTGAATCGAGATGATATTTCGCAAGAAATATTTATCCAATTTATTCAATCTGCGGATACGATATAAAATACGACTCTTTCTTATCTATGTAATCATTAAATTAATATTATTAATGTTAAAACACTGAATACAATATAAGAATTGCAGTGTGTATAATATGTATCTAATTATTCTATATCATTATGTATACTTCATTTGTCAATCCTACGTGTGTATTTTCAGTTTTATAACATTCAGGAACAATATTATCTCGGCTTAAATGTGTAGAAAAAACAAAATATTATCTCACATTAATTGAGTGTTCACTTCAAAAAACAGAAAAACGAAAAGAACAAAAAAGAAAAAGTGTTTAAATTACTTTTGTCGATTCCTTAATGCCACGATTAGGGTTGACCCAAAGACTGACAGACGAAACACGAGTGAAATAATACCTAATGAAAAAAAAACAGAAAAAAAAGGTCTTGAAATAATTTTCCGAGTTCATTTTTTGAGCTGAATTTCGTTTAAAAATTTTTCAGTACGATTGAAAGACATGATTTTCGTCAGACTATACACTTATCCAGTATTGAAATTACGTATATTTTTTTTTCTCAATCTTTGATATCACTTTGCTTGAAAAAAAAGAACAAAAAAAAAAAAGGAGAAGGAGAAGACGAAATTTCTAACACTTTACTTGTAATGATAATTTTTATATTAATTAATATGATCTGTACTTATATTAATTCGTTAAAAATATGCAAGTAAGTCGCACTAAATCTGTAACGTCGCAATAGTGCTGCAGTTAGAAATTAATTAATCTAACGCAAATATCTGTTTATTATACTTATTCTCTGCCAGTATATAATACACGAAGTCAGTATTACTGTTATCATTGTGTTTTAGTTGAGAAGAAAAGAAACGAAAAGAAAAGAAAAAAAAAAAGAAAAATATATATATATCATCTTTGTACGGCCACATATACAAATTATTTTATTATTAACCTTTATCAATATTGTTAAAGAATATAATAATAATTGAAGAAAAAAGAAAAAAAAAATTCTATAACGGCACATACGTTGAAATAGGAATTTATAATTCACAATCGCAACGTTTGTACTGCTCTCTAATAAATCCGAAACAAGCTAATTTATTAGCCGAAAATTACGCCGACGTCAAGTTAATCAATCTGCGTAAATCATAAAACATAATTTTAGCAATATTCCACACAGTTCATGGTGGACATTCACTTTTGCCAATTAAGATTTGATCGCAGCTGCAGGTCGTAACGTTTATTACTTACGTAGACGGAACGTTGTACGATAGAGACTAGCGTATATACATATAAACGTAAACGGTGTCGAAAATATAACACGATAGTAGACAAATGTGTTCGATAACAGCTTTAGAAAGAAAAATAATTTCTTTTTACTGAAAAATTGTGTAGAACGGATCAGTACCTACCTACCTACCTACCTACCTACCTTCTCCGTAAAGTATCGTAACGACTACCCAATCTTGAGTTATCGGCTTGGAAAGTACAGACATAAATTCACGACTGAGACGACGAGACTATCCAACAATTTTACTCTTGTACCCCTAAATAGCGATAATAACTCACGGGTAACTGATCGTGGGATGTTAGTCCATTTGGCGCCTGAGCTCACGATCAAATTTATCTCGACAAGTTCATTCGGAACAATTTTATTTTTTCCCAGTTAAAGAAATATCCGCTCAATATATTATCCCGATAACTATGTGCACGAAATACTGAACTTGTGTGTCATATCGCCAGATGTCTCAGACTACGCATCGTGTAACTTTTGTATTTCGGTAATGGCGGCCATGATCAAACTCCCGCGCTCCACCTCGCGACTTTAACCCCTCGGTTCTAATCAACGCTTCTGAGATTGTTAGAAATTTCAAGTTTTCTGACCTCCTCGATGCTTGCATGATCGGAAAATGTCCATACTTTCGATTTTCGAGTACAAATATCCCACGATTTTAACCTCACAAGGTCTTTAGGCGATAGAATATGAACAGAAAATATGTAGCTCATTCACAACTTACAATAACGTTTGATTACCCGACATCGACCCTTATCTATGAACTAATTAGGCGTTCTTTGATGCAGAAAGTATGAATGTACGGAGAATTTCATATAACGGTACCTATATACTTGCTGCGGTTTTATCGAAATTGTATTTTATTAAATTTGTTTTTTTGCTACTCTAAAAGGAAACTTTTTTCCCTCCGGTACCTCGACGCGAATGATTAGATTTTCAAAGCAAGGGGGTATACATGTGTTATCCTCGTAAAATATAATGAACGAAAAAAATGGGAGCGAGGAGGAGTAAATTCTTAATTCATTATTGCAAGTATATGAAAGTTTAAAATTTGAAGAAGTTGTTTTCCCCCCTTTTCGTTTTCATTCTTTACTCGTTTTTCCTATACAACAATTCATACGGGTAAAGTGCGACGAGAAAAAAAAAAATGTGAACAACAATTTTTCATTATGACTTATGGGATATTGAAGAAACTGTTGATACCAATATTCAGTCCCGCTTGAAGAGAATGAGAGTTATCTTTGAATCCTGCATTAATAAATTTGTCGAAAAGTATGATAAAGCGGAAAATTATATTTCCAAATTTATAGAACGAGAAGAAATTTTGAAACGAATGAATTCTTCGTATCATTCTATCTTATAAAATCTTCGAATCAACTTTTACTCGAAAATTGAATGAACGAACCGCCATCAATATTATTTCTTCGACAATTTGAATGAAACAAAAAATGTGATAAAATTAGTAAAAATAAACCACGTATCCCTGTACGAAGCTTTGCTTAATGAATAGATTATCCTGACGTGTTATGATCACGGTCGATTTCTACCCGCTGATAAATTTCCGTATTTCTGTTTAAAAAGAAATGAGCATTGATTATTTCCTTTCTTTCTCTCCGCAGCTGAAGTTTAATCATCAATATATAAAATTGAATTTTCTTCTTTGCATGTTTTAAGTCAATTTTCAAATTTACTCTCAAGATTCTGGACCGTCATATTTCTTCCACTTTCTATATCCGAAAGACTCCTCGTTGAAGGCTACGAGAAAAGCTCGGGAGGGGAAAAAGAGCTTTGAGATTAATGTTGAAGCGAAGGAAAATGAATGTATCGATTTTAGATAAATTGTATAGAAAAAGTAACACGGTACAACATATATACCTATATACCTATACTTACATATATATGCGTGTGTCAGGAAGTGTGCTGAGTTGTGGCATGTTTCCAACCTCGATTGCGTGGCCTTTACACGTCTCGTAAGAAAATTTATGTTATCACCTATATGTATTCTTATTTTCCATCGTCGTTCAAAGAGTAGGTGTACATTGGCTGCTAAATCCCTAGGTAAAAATAATATTAATAAATCTATCATCCGGAAGCCCCTTCGTGATGATAATAATAATAATAATAATGGTAATAGTGATAATTTAAATTACTCACTCTGCTCTACACATATTTCTGAATTTTTTGACACAGTTCCATTACAACAAATCATCATATTACAACTGTGAATAAATTATTCTGGATTAAAAAAGAGAAGCACAGCCTTTTTTCTTCTTCTAATTTTTCTATCAACGCGAAAGATAACATATAATTAACATAAATTTAATCTAAATTTGAGGGATGTAAAAAAAAAAGTTGAGAAACTCGAGTGAAATTTTTCAACGACAAATAAACCACGATACCTAATTTATAATTCAGAGTCGATAAAAGGTTATAAAAATATTTTAGCATGGCTAAGGAAGTTAGCTACTGTAACTGATTTACGAACTCTACGAGCCCTGATTCCGATAGAGTAAAGTGAAAAGAAAAAGAAAAAGTAAAAAGGAGAAGGAGAAGAAAGAAAGAAAGAAAAAAAATTTCGGCCCCATTTTCCGACCCTCGTTACTATCCCTCTCAATTTTCTTTACATTTTTATTTTATTTTCTTCTCTTCTTGTTCCTCTTTTCTTCGAGGCAAGTTTGATCGTAAGTTAGGTTCGTGTGTAGGTATGCACATGAAATTATGGCTAGTGGTATAAAGTTTTCTAAAAAATCCCGAGATTCGAAGCTCCTCGTTTGTTCGGGACATTATTTTTATAGCTCATATAACAAATTGGAGGAAATGTGGAGGAGGAGTCGGGCTGTTGTGTAACAGTATTAATCACTATACCTACTGCAGAGTCCTGCTTATGACGATATTAACAGTATGGTGTATGATTTATAGATCAAGGAGTGTTAAACTTATAGTAATTTGGTATTATTGGTCCAGGATAACTTCTGCGACCTAACTATACGAATTGTTTCTCTTATTTTATTTGATTTATTTTTTTCTTATATATATCCTCACTTTTTATTTGTTGCTTTTTCTCTCTGAGGAAATTGGATAAAACGATAAGCCTCCCCTATCTCTTTCTCTCTCTTCCGCTGATCCTTGATCCTATTTACCCAGGCTTAAAATTTTCCGAAGAGAATCCTAGCAGAAATCGAGTTCACAGAGTATGTGGTTTTACTCGTAAATCCAGGAAATACAGCCTTATTTGCATACACACACATATTTTTGTGAAAAAATATTTCCTAAATTTTTTTTTCACCTAAATTGGTATTCCGCGAATCGCGTGTTTCTCATCTTATCTCTTCTAATTATTTTTAAATACATATTTCCTCGACACAATTCTCTGCACCTATATGCATTTTATATTACGTATAATATGTCGAATTCTACTGCAGATTATACATTCATGGGTAATAAAATTTCATTTTATTTCATCCCTTATCAGTTTCAACGAGTAAAAACCATTCAACGCTCATTATTTTATCGACTGATCCACTTATGACATCAACCGAGCTGCAAATAGCTGTTTCCTAGACCCTATAGAGTATATAGGCCACAGTTTTGCATTAAGTATTTGCTGCTCGTTATCTACTGCAACGTAGGTACTTCTATCAGCCATGAAATGTTGATGGAGAAATTATGCCGCGTGAATTCGTTGAGAAGATCCATCTCTGATTATACGTGATATAAAAGCAACAATTTTTAGTCACTACATGCTAAATGAACAAATTTTTTTACTCACTTCATCAGTTTTTTTTTTCCTCATATTTCAAAAACGGCTATAACTCCATACGATGTGTTTTTATGCGTAAACACGGATTCACTTCGATGTTACTGTTTCAAATTGAAATTTTTTTTTTCCCTCACAAATATGCCATATTCGTATCGATTTTTCTCTATTCCACTCACCGGTTTCACCAAGTTCCGAGGATTAATATTTAACGTGATGAATGAAAAAATCGAGCAGAAATTCAGAAGTACTTTACGAACACAAGATTTTTTTGTTTTTTTTCAAACCGTTGACATATTAGCAGTCTCCAAGTTCATATCAAACATGGATTGCGGTATTTGCTCCACTCGATCAATCCCATTTCCAAAAAAATTCGCTCAGTATTTTAAATCGCGAATTTCGAACTTCGCAGGTTGATTATTTAATCCATATTCAACTTGAGTCTGAATTATTTCTATCGCCTTATTATTTTAACGTTTCACTTATACTTTTTTTTTTGGCTAATTTTTCGACTCTATATACTTTCACCGATCAACCCAGTTAATTAAAAGACAAGATCTTAAACCTAACGTCATAAGCACGTAACTTTAAAGATCAAAGACTGAAGATAATTTAGCTCGCCAATATTTAAATGCAAAAGATCGTAATTACACTCTCTGGCATTGGCACTTTCTAACGAACAACATGCCACGTGGTTTTCGTTTTTCTTTATTTCATGATAAAAGATAGAAGATTGAATACGAATTTCACTAAGAAATGGGGGGAAACAAAAACTTCAGACGCAAATAGTCGCTTTACGGTTTTTACAATTAATCGCTAATTAGTTATTTCGATTTTAATTGTTTTCTCGAAAATCTATCGATGTAGGCAACTATGAACAAAGCTGAGATTTATCGTTTGTATTAAATCCTCGGAAATTTCTATTCAAGTGTATCTACAACTAACTCGACAATTTCTATCTCGAACGAGGTGTCTGACTATAAAACGTCTTTACTACTTCGCCTATCATAAACCGTGCCGATCCCTTACGTCCGATTTGATTATCTCAGTTTTACTCATTTCCGTTAATACTTAGGGCCCCCAGAATCAATTGAGGAGGTAGTAGTGCGGAGTAGATTACCTTTTGCAAAGGTTAAAACTGAAGGTAAAAATTTTTCATCCCTTATGCATGAAAGATAGAGAGAGAATGGAAGAATATCGAGTATATAATTTTTCAATTATATTACATCGTCATGATTGTTTTCATTTTCCGAACAAAAAAGTTTATCACTTTGTTTTGGGTGAAATACATATTTGTGTAACTTGATAATTGAAATAACACGTAAGGTCTTCACTGTTCTTTAAAATTGTGAATAAAAATCGAGTAAAAATGATATAAATGAAAAATTGAAAACGATTTAGTGCGAGGTAAATCCTATACGCGGAAATTGATGTTTTATATCATCACGATTCCTCCTCGCATCGCGTTTCCTCTCGAGTTTATTCGCTTATTAAATCAGAGTCGAGAGCGTTTCCAGAATCTTAAGCAGATCTTGTACCTAATAGAACGTTTATTTTACAGTCTGTTATAAGAACCGCGCTCTCATGCCACATACAAATTTTGCTTTTTATCCTTTTACGTAAAAGTGATTGGGTACCCAATTTACTCGCGGGAAATTGATGTCTCTGCATTGTTGGAAAGAAATCTTCCCTTTATTAGTATAAATGTAATATGCATATACACGCGATCTTCAGCCTGTTGATTCGATCATTAGCTTCCTAGGGAAGTCAGAAACGAAAATGAAAATTCTATAGGTACTCGATATAGCTAATTGATTTTTTTCTCTCTTATATTAAAATAATTATCTTGAGGGGATGAAAACTTGATGTTTAACGATATTCTCGATAGAATCTGATCCCCCGCTCACAGGGCTTTGTGCAAACTCCATATTCTGCTACTAGAGTTTCAAAGGAAACGATGCGTCCTAGTTGGTGACGTCGGATATAACTTTATCAGACGTTACAGTACGACATAGCTTAACTTAAGCCTTAAGGCGTAACACAAGGTATCTGTACTTCCACATGCATAGTCTAAACTCTAACGGTTCAGTATCGGTGGCACTAGCTGCAAGTTGATCCGACATAGTTTAGCTCAAATTGCATTTATGGGATTTTAATTACCCGCTGCTGCATATGGGGTGATTAAACCTTGTTTAAAGTTCAAACTGTCCAGTAGTTTACACAATATACTCGCCACGCCGTAATTCGTGATTGATGAACCCTTTTATCCAACGAGTCTCTGCTAATTTCATACATTCTATGAAGTTTCTCGCTCGAATCTTTCTTCTGCTTTAAAAAAAAATAATATCGTCGGAAAATTGATGTATTTTAAATCCTAGCCACTCGACACTTGCGGATAATACGCGATTTCGACGCTGGATTACATCTGCGAAATGAAATTCATTCGTTTGTTGATACTGGAACGAATATATACCGAGAGTATTCGGTGAAACTGGCGACCCCCTCCCTGCGGCGAAACCAACACAGACACGCACCGCATTTCAGTACCGAGTTTCACCGACAACTCTCGGTATGTGAGATCGATCTTCACGATATTACATGATGATTTAAAATAAAATCTCCAGATTTTCGAATCAGGAATTTATATATTTCTGAACTCGCTGCACCTTTCCTAAATTCTATGATTTTCTAGTCATTTATTTACTACTTTATATTTTATACTGCATTCCTTTCGAAGAAATTTTTCTATTTCATTCCATATTTGAACAGGGATATGTGCCTACTATTTCCTCGGAATAAATAATGTCGGTGCAGTAATCGCCCCGCGTTTTCTTTCGCTATATATACGATGACGTAAGGTCAGCCACGCGTTTCGCAAACAAGAACTAGTTACGTCGATCTAGTTGTTTGTCAGAAATGTTTGCTCAAGTTACAAAGCAATTATTCTCATTTGTTCTTACCACTCGTATAATTATCCCCCCAGCTTCCGGGTGAACATTATTTTCGTATCTAACTAGATATCTATAGGTATACTCCCACGCTAGATCATCAGCGGAAGGAAACTACTGTGTAAAAATCTTCGGGAAATTTTATAATTAAACTGTAAGGGAATTTGAAGTCGGAGGTGTTTTTTTCTTTTTTTTTTTTTATATTAATGTTAATCCGAGATGTACGTATTGTGCAATTAAAATATCTTATATACCTACCGCGAAAACCGAAGAAAGATGAAAGAAACAAAAAGAAACTGTATATAAATTGACTCGGCCTGTTCTTTCGTCCCACAGTTACTCATTTATCAATTATGTAAACATAGCTTTTCGTCCTTATATAGTATATTTTATGAATAAATATTCTGTTATGTTGAAAATTTTCCTCATTTATTCGAGACGCGAAAGAGCGCGATATACCCGCGAACAATGCGAACAATACGAACAATACGATGTAGGTATGACACGATTTAGAATTTCACTTTACGTGATTCTTGTCTCTTTTTATTGTGTAAATAAAGTTTGAAAAGCTTTCCGCGATTCTCAATCTTTTTTACATTATAATTGAGCGGAATACGTGGTTTGATTAGGTAAGTACCTATATAAAAATATAGATAGCTGTAAAACAGCCCTTAGAATATTTACTGATTCTGCAAATGCAGAATTAACTGAAGGCTTTTATCATATTTTCCATTTTTATTCATTCATTTTTCATTTATATACACGCATCGGTGCACTTACGTCTCAATAATAATAATTGGAGGTAAATTGAAAAGTGAAAAATCGTCCAAGTAGAATAAGACGTTTAGTTCTTCGGCGTGTGAACCGAATAAAAATGGCATTGGCAGATCCAGCTGTTGAAAACGAATTCAGTACCTTGCAGAAAATTTATTAGATATTAAAGCAGACAGCGATGTACCCCTCTATTTGACATCCCTTATTTTACTCAACGATCCGCGGCAGAAAAATTAAAAAAAAAAGAGATAAAACGCATTTTTTTCTTCTCTTTTTTTTTCCTGACTGTGGAAAACCGCCGCGTAGGCAATTCAAATCGCTTTGATTAAAACACCCTTGTGGAGTATAAAACGTGAGATGAAACGCCGTTCAACTATATCTATAGATAATGGAAGAATAAAAAGTGAGCATGACTATAGAACGGTAATTTTTTTTTTCACTATGAAGAAATAAAAGAAAACGGAAATAAAAAATGCCTACATACCAGTTCAGAAATATGTTTTTCTCTCGGGTCAAGAAATATGTTTAAAGAAAATTTCTCAAGCGTTAGAGAAAAATTCCATTTATTTTCGACTTCGGCGAGACGGTAGGTAGGTAGGTAGCTCGAGGGTTTGACAAATATTCGAACTCATATTCCGAGGATATAGGTATATGTATGCCAGCCTATCTGTCCAACCTCGTATTAGGCTGGTTTTTTTTATGAAAATAAATCGTAATGCGAAATTCGACTGTAAACATGAAATTTATGATTTTTTATTACCGTAAAATCGGATATATTCTGTTCCTCTGCATTCATTCGATCACGAGCGATCTATACCCAGCTGGTTTATCGTAACCCCATAGCACCCCGCTTCTGCAGATCCTATTTTTATACCATTCTGAAAAATATCGGAAATATTATTATCGCACGCCATAAGAATTGATGAACTGACGATGGGAGATAAATCTCCATTCCTCGCAAACGACGATCTTCAACTTTTAAGAATTTCATAGTATTATGGAAAAACGACAACTCCGAGTCAAAATCTGACAAGATGAGATCCGTATTTTTCAATTTCTATCAACTTATTCCTAATCGTTTGAATTTAGTGGAATTTTTGGAAGCGATGCAGGAACTAGTCAAGGAGTAAATTTGTTCAAGATCGCCAATCCACCAATTCGAAATTTTTTCGGAATACTTATGCATTTTTTAAAACAGTCAGAAGCGACGTAGTGCCTTATGGACCAAAAATCGCACTTTCTTCATCTTTGACTATGCGGCCATATCTCCGAAACGTAACACTTCGGAAAATTCCCCGAAACTGTACACCCTACGACTCTGCAAGACTCACAAATCATTTTCAGTGTTACTGCTGCACCGATACCGCAGCTCCTATAAAACAACATTTGCATCGTCAACCCCATGTATTTCCCTCAGAATCGAATCCTCTTTTTTTTTTAAATTCTCAATGTCATATTTTCTGCCCATTTTTCTCTTTCTTTTCCATCAAATTCTACCTCCGTCAATCGTAGAATGTTGATCTCCCATTTCCAATCCTGTTGAAAGAAAAAATAAAAATAAAATTCAAAACCCACACGCGACAACAGGCAGGCATAGAAGAGAGTGGCGGTGGGGGATCCCAGGACTAATCCATTTGGTCGGCTGGTGTGTTGCAGCCGCGATCGGTGCGGACGGATCCTGTGGAACGGGAACAAGTGGATCAAGTGGAACAGGAGCAGGTGGTGATCCTTGGGGATGTGGACCCGAAACTGCAGGTGGTACATGGGACTCTCCTCGGCTCTGTCCTTTGTGCGCTCGCGTTTACAGCAACAACAGTAATCTTCGAAGACATCTTAGATCCGCCCACGCAACGGCAACGGATCTTTTAGAGTTGACATCCCTTCAGCGAAGGCCACCACCGCCATCCTTACCGCCATCAGCACCAATACCACCGCCACTTTCACCCCTAACTTTATCCGACCATAATAATAAGATGACTACAAATGCGGTTATCGATCACCAGCCCAAGTCGAGCTTTACCGTATCCGCACAGCAGCACGAGTTGTACAGCGATTTGGAAGGGACATAGTGGAGCCGGAAACGTCCTTTGAAATTTTCTCTATTCTCTCTTTTCTTGATTTTTTTTTACATTTTTTTCAGTTTTTCGATATTTAAGATAAATATGAACCAAAAAGTTTGCGATTCGGGAGACTAGGGGCGGGAATGAATAAACTATAGGGGAGTCGCGAGCTGCAGCGTATAGAGACGAATTAATTAATGTTAATATATAAGAGGCGTTTTGTTAAACTGCGACATTATCGTTTTTCATCAATTTTGTAATTTTTTTTTGATCTTTTTTTTTATATATATATTCTATTCCATGTATATCATCTTATGTCTTAGGCGAATATATAGATATTTAATTCAGGGCGGTTTACACCTGCAGTAATTGATTCGTATTTTCAACATACGTGTCTGGCTATGTACTATATTAACTTATATGTACGCGTTACATGTATAACGTGAAATACATAAATATTAAATATGTATATGTATACGTATGTATCTAGGTACTATACGCAAAATTTGAAAATATAATTTCGGTATCAGATTGGGTTTCAAGCCTGATATTAAAGGCTTGATGAACTAAGATCGAGTTTTACCAATCTAAAAGACAAACTTTGTTAACTACTAGGCTGCCAAGGTCTTACCTTTACATCATCTCCAATTTCTTGCAGTATCTGCAAGCTGTCGGGAGAATATCATCTGTAATACCAAATAAATTAAGAGAGTATGTTAAATATAATTAGAAATTATTTTCAACTTTCAAAAGGCTGCAATTTCATACATTTATATATCGTATGAGATTCACTCAAAATCTTAGAAAAATTACAAATTAATACAAATAATAGACCACAGAGCTGCGGTTTGATTAATCAATATCTCGAATGGTGTCACATATACCTACATACGTATGTAGTGTTCCGAAAAATAAGAACAATATGATGTTCGGATGAATGACCTTTTTTGTTCTTTTTTTTTAAATTTTGTATACGTCTGTTCGGAACGATGATTGCTTCTTTTTTTCACATTTTATTTTTCATCTCGTCATATTTTGAAATGACTTTATTATTTGCTCGCTTTTCGTTTCGTTATGTCGAAAAATTATTGCGAAATAATATTGTCAGGGCAGATTAATTCCAGCGCGTGAATTTTATTCGCGAATTAATTTTTCATCGGTGGAAACGGATTGGTAGGTAAATGAAAAATTGAATTTTACACATTCTTACGATAGTTAAATTATGTTTTTGATTAATTTCATCGATAGAACGAAGTCTGGGAATAACGAAAAGTTACTGTAAAAAAATTTTTGTTTTTGTTTTTCGTTCATTAACGCTGAAATTACTCGCCTCGAAGAAAGTCGAGGGTCTCAAAATCGGAGAACTTCGTATAAGATTATCAAAATCTTTGATAAAAAAAAAAGAATTAACAAATTTAAGTCTTTTCTGTATCCGTTTTACGGTTTTTGGTATGCCAGACGCGGGTAGAATTTTTTTTTCTTTTTTTTTTTGTACAAAACGTATCGATGTACGCATTTCACAGAAATTGAATTCTCATTTCTATACATGTATGTTACGCTGTAGTTAGTACCTACCTTGCTTGTCATGTACATTAAAAGATCATTACATACATATTATATACATACATATATGATATATATGATAATAATAAAGAATATATAAATGATTTTTCAAATCCATAGTCTAATCTTGAATTCGTTTTTCATGAACCACCTTATCGATCCAAAAAATCATTAGTTAGAAAAATGATTATGCACCTTTAACTTAAAAACCAAGAATGTCTAAAAATTGGGGAAAATTGAGAAAAAAATAACTAAAAAACGAATTTCGCGGTCTATATAAATTTTATAGACGTGACGATAGAAATCTATGTGTAAATATATGCCCCGTATATATATCTGTAGAAATTTACCAGGATTGTGAATTCGAATGAATAAATGAATGAATGAATGAACGTGTGACAGTGATACTTTTATCCAACTGATGATAGCTTTTGACAAAAAGCGAGAATCAAATATCTGAAATTGTTTGAAATCATTTTGCCATCAATTTTCTTTAATGAAAATTGTAGGTCCACGTTATAATTACGTAGAAATCATGAAATGCACAATCACAAATTTTATCTGCAGTTAAAACAGCGAATAGAGCTTTCCACGATTTGCGTCTATCAACTTTCGAGCTTGTAGCATAGAGTATCGATGAACACCCCCACACACGCGTTGTGTATGCCATCCGGAGTAATTAACGAGTCGTAAATATTGATTAGGTAAGCTTGCGGATAAAAAATTCACGAGTTAGGTATATTCCCCGCTAGTGTGGGAACGCAACGGAAGCTTTTTCTTTTTATCTCTTTTTTATCTCTCGAATCAAGCCTGAATTCGCAGGTGCCATTTCTCACTTTTTACACATATACCTACCTATGCTTACCCTTTTTCAATCGATTCTAACGTGCGAGTTGTGTAACAAAAAAAAATAACATCTGTATAACTGCATATTAATAAACTCGAAGCGCAGTTAGACTCGAAGTACTCATATCGGGTAAAGCTTTAGTTCAGTCTGTCTGAAATCAGTTATTTCAAGCTCGTAATTCCAATTCGAAAAAAAAAATATGAAAAATCGTTGCCATAGCATGTATGTCAGGTACAGACATCTCAGATTAGGTACGTAAAAGACTAAGGTGTACACCTCTACCACGTATGGCATGGTCTAGGACTCCAGGCTGCTGGTTTAGTTCGTTGATGACGTGTATGAAGTTCGCTTGACGTGTTCGAAATTATAGTTTCAGCCTTGTAATTGCAGGGATATATATGAAAATAAAGGATTCTTATACTCTTTGATATATGCAATCTTTGAGCAATCAGAAACACGCTCGAACAATTTTATTTTCATATTTCGAACCATATAGCTCTGTATATTATATGCATGCATATGCAGACATAGAAAATATCGTTTATTTTCCTAAAGTTTCAATTTCTACATCCCATATTACACACCCGGTATTTTAATCGCGGACGAAAACCCCTTCGATTTTCTAATTCAATGTTTAAATATTTAATTAAAAGTTACGATTATTCCGACGAAGTATTAGCTACGATGAAATTTACTTCTCAAAATACCTATACGCGACCACCATCAGTTTCATCAACATTCTACGAGGATATTGAAGTAGCCCTTATATAATGTCGATACGATATTTCATATTCACGGTCGGTTACACCAACATTTACCGATCGCTCAATACCTTGATAAGGGTTTAAAAAAATTTCGTTTCAACCCTTCAA
The DNA here is from genome assembly GCA_963992785.1 of Tenthredo livida. Classification (NCBI taxonomy): domain Eukaryota; kingdom Metazoa; phylum Arthropoda; class Insecta; order Hymenoptera; family Tenthredinidae; genus Tenthredo; species Tenthredo livida. The sequence goes on from OZ023073.1 coordinate 14,268,613, forward strand.
ATAATAACACAAGTAATCAGTAAATATCGAAATATTTGAGTTGAATTTTGGCGAAAAATGAACAAGAAATGAGGGTGCTTGAAGTGATTAAAAAAAAGGACATTCTAGCTGCCACCCCTTTCTGCATCTCTTTTATTTTTATTTTTTTGTTCTAATTCTCTTTCTCCCTTTTCATGTTATTTTTCGTTTATCATGTTGTCAATTTTTTACCCGTAATAATTCTATCCCAGATTCATATCTGTGGAGTATCGTCCGCGTCAGACCGCGATGCCAATATCAATGTAATTAATTTCTGAGCGATATGGTAAAATGGGAAATATGCCTGTCAATATCCGCATATACCTATATATATCAATCCCGCGTCGACGATAGCTATTTCGAAATATTTTTTCATCCCCTACTCTAATCGGAGAATTACGCTCTGTCACGGATGAGGTACAGCCACTCTGACCAGCACCAGGAATTAATAGCTGGGAGGAAGAAACAAATTTTAAAAATTTTAACACCAGACAATTTTTGTTATTCTTCGGTTCTTCTGCGCCTAGGTGTGATAGAAAATCATCTGGGGGATGGGGGCGTTGAGAAAATGCGATAAAATAGGAAGGAAAACCCGAAAATTTAATACTCCACATCATCCCCTTCTGTACATACTTCGAGAGCTTTTTTTAAGACGAACCGTTCCTCCGGTTATAAACACTTGAAATGTGCAACTCTTTGGTGGGTTGTATCATCCTGTCCTCGAACAACTGGCTTTGGTAGTAAAATTCATTTTACGATAAGAATTTTTTCTCAAGGACCGCAAGGACCAGGGACCAAGGGTGCGTGAGAGGTCGGTGCGCAGGATGGCAATATTAATATTTTACCGTTTAAATTTCAAGTTTTTCTCTCCTCATCTTTTACCCCGGCGGATAACCATAGTATAGTTAACGAACTGATATTATTTTTATAACGTAACAAATTTTATATTTGTGTAAAAAAATGAAAAAAAGAAAAAAGAAAAAAAAAACGGAGGGAGAAACTATTCCGCAACCGTGACAATAGTTTGAATTTTTATATAGCTGGATTAACTTCATCCTCCACGTATAGGATGCAGAACAATTTACCTTCACTTCACCAGATTCATATTCCTATATACGCAGTTTCAATCGCACATTTTTTTTCTCGCCACTTAATCTTTTCAAATATAGCTTCTCATGCAGAAACTGAAATATTCTCATTGGATATCGCCTAGTTTATCTCCAGTTTGTATAATAACCCCTGGAATTTCAAGTTTAATTAAATTCCTGATTTGAAAATCAGTGGCCGTCTGATCCCTGACCGGATCTCCTGAATCATTCCTGAATCCTAAATCATCTAGACTAAATGAAGAAGAAAAGCTCAAATCCGAGATGGTCAGGATCATCAGACGTCAGCAGAGTTCGGGTGGAATATACTAGATAGTATCGATGTTTTGCACGATGCCGATAAATGCTGATCTGATAATTGGCCTAATACCTGCATATTATGTCGAAAATTTGTCGGATAGAAACCTGCGTAATTGTAATTATGATAACAAGAGAGAGAGGGAGAGAGTGAGAGTCAGTAATAATAATCGTGATGATAACGACGGGGTGGAGACCCAGAGGGATATCACAAGTGTCCTGATGGAGTAGGATGTAGATGTGGGAAGGAGGCATGGGCTAGTAGTCTAGCTAAGACCGTAATGAAAACCTAATCGTAAACTGTACCTTCATTATCCTCGAACAAAACTTTGCCGAATAAATTAAGCCAGTTCATAGACACAGTCTAGTTAGTTGGCGTTGTATGGTTAATGTAAGTAAAGTAACGACGTATACATATAGGAGTAGGTGTATAACTCGGGTTTAATTTTCTAGGATTATATAGGCAGTAAACATTCGTGAAATATTCGCGAACTGCTGCTTCTGCTGCTGCAGGATCCACCAGGTAGACGGATTTTATGCATGTACCTACATCTATTAGATTATACATAGTTAGGTAGGTGGGTCGTACGACGTAGGTATAGGTAATGGGAAATTGAGTTATTCATAGAAGCGTAGATTTTCCTCGATTCAAAACATGAATAGATTACTGTACGAAGTGATTATACCTACGATGATGATAAAACAACTTCAATGTCAAGCTGCGTTCACTGTCGAGAAACATACCCTCGCCATATACCATAATCGGAGATTTTATTCGCACACGATGTTGCATTTATGTATTCTGCACGTCGATATAAAGAGTATGATAATTGATAAGCAATGAGAGTATAATTCTGATGACCTGATGAATCCTGTAGGATTTCACATGTCAAGAGGCGCTTTTCTCCTTCTGAAAACTATGATAATTGACAAATAAGAAAAAAAAAGACAAAAAAGGTGACTAACCAGTTGGTACGTATCTAAAAATTAGCTAATACATATAAGATTTTGCATTAGTTATAAGAATAGGAGAGAAATCATTTTTTCATACTTTTTCCTAATACCTACCTACCTAATGCAAAATCGAATTTTACACCTCAAGTCCGGTTCCAAGTCACAGAATCCATCATTCATGCATTTATTTATTTTTGTTTCTCCAAAGGGCGAAGAGTTCGACGTGGCAGGCCACGTCTCGGTACTCGGGGAGGACGACACCTTTCTCTTCACGGGGATTCACCCTCGCGTGGGGACTGGCTACCCTTAGATATGCGAACGGCACCTCCAGCTGTGCCCGCATTTCGGGGATTCGAAGAGGCTACTTCGGACGGGGTGGTGAGTTATAAATAAATAAATAAAATAAAATAACATAAATAAATAAATGACGCATTTCTATACATGCGTAGGCGTAGGGATAGGGTGTTGCGCCAAAATCGCAGCTGAGTGACTTCGCTTTATTATTTTTGGCAAAAATTTGATCAGACATTCCAGATTCGAAATTCTCACGAATCTGAACCGTTTGAAAAACTCAAAGTGACCACGTATGTCGTATGACGTTATGGTATACGTTTCTTGTGCTGTATAGAGAGCTTGGTCAGAAATTAAACTTGCTCCAAAATGTCTGTTAGTTATCGTTTTCCTAATAACAGTAAAAGGCATACCTATGGAGTTTCTGGGAACTGGCAAAGCCGGTCATTTCCTAACCACATTCTAGTTAGTTTACTGTACTAAGAAGAGTTCGAGGTTTCTCTTGGAGGCTGCAGAAGTTCTCATTGTTTCTAATCTCGCGCATGTTCACAATTGCGGTTCTGTAAAAGCACCAGCTCCAGCACCGGCAAGAGCAAGAGCAAGAGCATTAAGTATACGAAGTATAAAACGGGTAAGACACACAGCAGCACAGCTACACGTCTGCAAAAGGGCGCAAAACCACGAAACATGCGGTTTTTCATCATTTTGCACAATGGGATTGTACGACGAGCTGTAGTTTACCCTTTTTCATAAACCCCAGGTGCTAATTGAGGTAGAAATACAAACACGAACAAGAAATATAGGCAAAGTTTAACATTTTATGACCTAGACTTACCTACTACTCACTCGAATGTTAACGGACCGAAACTTTTTACCGGAGTTATTCCAAGAGTTTCGTGTAATGTATATATACATACACATTTTCTTGTCACGTATAGAACAGTATTTTTAGGGTCTAACTATATTTATGCTTGTACCGTAAATTCGGTCTTAGTACTCCTACAACATGCACCATATCTGGTTCTTTTTTCATATCTTATCAGGCAGCAGCAAGGTTTCACATATAAATTTTTCACCTAATTTGACCGAAATTTTGTAAATTTTATACGAAATTTAATGCACCCGAGTACGCAACGATATGATTTCCGTTTGATTTCTTACATACTTATCATCTTCTTCCCGATATCGTTATCTCGCTGAACGCTCGTTGAATGTTATAACTTCGAATTTCTAGCACAAAGAAAATTATAGTAATAATAATGATACTGATAATGATGATGATGGTGGTAATAACGGTTTAATATACAAGGGAGGGAACATCATCATTGCGAACGATAAACATTGCAGTTCCGCGAGAAGATCATATTTGCAAGAAATAGGTACATAAAAGTATGTATGAGGATGAGGAGCCGAGGAAGAAAGGAAGAGAATTTTTCCCGGTGTCTTTTCATCTGGCAAAGATAGTAGAGTGAAGTTTGAGAATCTTCAAAGGAGTTTATCGTCCATGAAGGAAAATTCATATACCTATTTTAGGAATGATAAAAATATCTGAGAAGAAATATATCCGAACCCTGGGGGAGCTGGTGGATGGAAGTGCTGCAGTTTCGTCGAACCTTCAGCATCGTCTTTCCATTTTTCGATACTGTATGTGTATTTGTATGTGTATCTGCTGACTCGGGTTGAAGAAAAAAAAGTGTCTATTCTTGCGTGAGAGAGAAATCAAATCTACAGGAAATAAAGAGAGATAAATACAGGGAAAAATTGAGCCTCAAGTTTGAAGAAACTTATTTTTATGTCTGCGGTGTAGCTGATGGGTGGAAATTATCGACAGTCCTGAAAACTTTCATCCATTTATGCAAGTAATATGGATCTCAGTTTGATACAGATTAGTCTGCAGAGTTTCGAAGACATTTAGCTTATAAATTTTTCATTAAAAGAGAAAAAGAAAAAAAGAAAAAGAAAATTTTGCAACCAGTTTCTAAATGTTACAAATTCGGGTAATCCATCTTTGTTGTAATTCTGAAGTTGTTAAAGAGTTAAAAATTGCGGTATACCAATTTGAAGAGACGATATTGTCTGATCGTAGGTATATATATGATCGATGTAGAATGTAGATAACATATCGCATTCTTCTATCCAAAAAAATGAAGGCAGTATAATATTATTTGGAAAAAATGATAAGAATGAAATAAAATAAACCGCAAACGTTTGTCCTTCATCGATTTAAAAACGGGCCGCTGAAATTGCAGAATTAAAAATCCTCTCAGATCTAGAATATAAATTGGATTTTCAACCTGCGAGAGGGGAATTAATAAAACTCTCGAGTATCTCGCTGCTGAAGCAAACGTTTTGTCGAAATATAAAAATCTCGGTTCGTATCGTATCGGTTTATAATTTGTTGTCGTATGAATTCCACACATATTTTTTGTTCAGTATTCCTATATCAACTACCTATACGACTTGAATAGTAATTTTTTTCATTTTTCACCCCTTCGACGAGTCTGCGGCACGAAGTCCTCGTTCAAAAAAAAAAAAAACTAAACCTTGAAAAATACGCGTTTATACATACACCTGCGTATATATTCGCAGACTTTTATGAATAAGAAATCGCATAGGTATACAATACACGTAGGTAGTGATGTCAAACGTGCCTCGATTCTCCCAAATATCTACGACCACTACGTTCGAAAATAATTATCCTCGAAAATGATAAGAAAAATTATTGCAAGTGTTCAGACTTTAAGTTATGCACTCTTTAATCGCATAAAAGTGGTTCTAACGTTCTATGTACGCTTTACTTTGATTACCTGTGGAGTAAGAACGAAAAAGATCTGAAAAGCAATTTGGATTTTATTTTCGCACCTGCGGTTGTGTAGGTCGGAAATTTTTTTCGACGTTTTTTTGCACTTTTTTTTTGCACAAGCACGAGTAATCAAAAAAATTTATACGCCTACGAGGAATAGTGTACAGCTCGACCCCTGCAGCTGATAAACGGAATTATTAATGGACCGAGTATAACTAACAACGGTGCAGATCATATCCCTCGACGCTGGTAATCGCAGACACTGAACACTGTGCAAATTTTTTTTAAATCGCACAAATATTCATAACATACCTATTATCGTGTGTGAAAAAATCATACTTTTTTTACGAATACAAGAAAATCGTAAAAAATCGGTCAGCTTCAATCCTCGGACTCGTTTTTGAGATCAGAGGTATAACTCAAATTTGAAAGATTCTTGTCGACTGCAAGTTGCGATGTATGTAACTTTATTTCGAGTTTTTTTATCATGAAAAGATGGAATTCGGTGACTTGAATTTTTGGAACAATAAGATAACCAATCGACTATCAGATGTTTGAATAAATTTAGGGTTCTGCAGACGGTTGCGGGATGAGGAACGAACCTTGAGTGAAATACATCAATTTTGTATAAAATCTATCCCACTAATATTGAGATATTGAAAACCCACAGCCAAGGAAGAGTTTCAGTTTCGGGATGAAATCAACCGTTTCTCTTTTGTGGTTGTAAAATCAACGGAGCGAGTTTCTGAGCCGAAGTGCTCAAGCAAAGTTATTAAGGATCCTCCTCCTCCTTCCCATGGGATTTATTTTATCGAAAATATTTTTCTTTCTTCACTTTATTTGTTGTCTTATTATATATTTGATTTTCAATTCTCCGCGCATCAATCGCGTCGATAAATCGATTAATACCGAGGATTTGATTCGGTCCTTAGTCTATATCTATGTGAGGGGAATCGTATTTCCCTTAAAGTAAATCTGATCGATTCAGCGTGAGAAATAGATCCTCCAATAACTTCGCACTTTAGTTTAAATCGTTGAAAAAAAAATTCCCCGAACTTCCCGGGTGGTTTTCTAAGCGTAAGATAAATTCTTTTTACAAGTTAGACAGTTTTCCAATTTTTTTCTTGTTCTCTCTTCTTCTTTACTTCGATTTAAGTACAATTCTTTATTTCAACGTTCGGCATACCTAGATCTCTATACCTATATGTGTAAACGAGAGCTTTCGAACTTTTAATAACACGACTTCTTTCTCCGGCTTCGCGGTGCCAAACGGTATTCAATTTTATAAGATATCTTTCGATTCATACGGAGAAAACGAGCATCTGCACGGAATAAAAGAACTCAAGTACGGTATAGCTACATATCTGTTATTAAGCATACACATTTTATCGTACCTATACCAATTTGAACATCCCTCTTTTTGACTCTTTGATACGAAAAATCCATTCCGTAGAAATATTGAAAAGCTTGAAATGCACACACACACACACACACCTACATCACTTCATTGGATCGACGGATTTTTTTTCCAACAATTTCAATCCCCTTGAAGACACAATAAATTCTTACCTTTCGTCATTTCAACGAATCTAATTTATACACGTTCTCGTGTCTTGATGTAACCGAAAAGCTGCAGGTTTTCGCAGAAATACGAGATCAGAGAGTCTGAAATTTACTGAATTTTACTCCCACCATAAATTTTTGAGATATACTCGATATCATAGTGTTCACGATAATAATTACATCCATTCGTACGATATTTTTCGACACAGTGTGCGTAAAATGAAATTTTACGCATACTATATCGAAAAATTTTTATCGCGTCTATTATTATATCCGCATGAACTTTGAACTATCGATAAAATAGCCAAACTATAATATATCCTTCTGCTTTTCCATGGCTAAGACAAAAATATGATACGATAAATGATGTCGTATATGATGGCACTCTCATATCCCTCTACCTTTTCATTTTGTTTATATTATATTATTTTTCGCCATAGTATTTCCGTAAAACTCGTAGTTTCCTTTTGGTAAACTCTGCCATATGCCCCGTGACATGAATACCTGCACCTCCTCGATGTAACACACGTCAGTGTGGATATACTCCGTTCTCTCATCCAGTTATATTTCCTGCGTACAACTAACGAAAGTATATGGTTATATAATATTATATACCAGTATATGGTTACGTGAAATATTATAGTTTACTTTAGTGTGCAGATAGATATTTAATACCGCTGTATCAACCATATACATAGTAGATACAATTATTATACCTCGTATCTCAGCCTGCTGCAATATCGCAAGCTTATATATATATAAATATATATATGTATGTATGTATAGGTGAAGAAGGAACAAAGCCCGTAGAATTTTTCATCTACCTTCCCAGGGGACAGAAAAATTCTGTTGATACGGAAGGTTCCACCCCTTAAGGCACTTGCGTCATGCAGTCAATTCCAACCCTGTTCTTTTCCTGCCATTCCCTACTTTGTTTTCTTATTTCTTATTGTTTTTCTATTTTCTTTTCTTTTCTTTTCATAAGATTACATTATTTTTATTTTCGCCTCTCATTTTCACCGCGAATTATTACAAGTTTTCAATTTCAAATATCCAACCCCCAGCGTACCTTGGGGATGAACGTGGATACCGCGTGCTGAAATCCCTCGAAAATATCTCTCCCGGTGTGAGGAACACACGCAATTTATAAATTGGGGTAGATTTATCCCCATACAGTTTTCTTTCCTCCCTGAATCAGAGATCCTTTAATTTTTTTTTCACATTTTTTTAGTTCTTGTATGAAATTCAAGGACTTCTTATGTCTCACATATTTTTGTTCGCAAAAGCCAAAATCTCTAATCATCCAAGTGCGCGTGCAGCCTGAAGTAAAAAAGGCCTGTAATCCATCCTGGCTTGTCAGACTCCCAGGTCCTAAGGGAGTCTCTGACATTTCCTACAATTTCGAGTAGGTACTAGTAACTAGGCACTACCTACCTACCTGCCTGCCTACTTCCCCGTCTTGTGTCACTCGCGTTATTAATTACTTTGGCTAATGGGCGATTATCCTATCTCCACCTCGGGCGGTTAGCCCAGCTCCTGTCTCACTCCCATCAGCAAACGTGCATCAACATATACCCAATACACCAACTACGATATTCCCATTTACAGTGATTTAGTCAGCTACTTACTCAGACTGATGTTATACAACGAAATAGGAGACGAATGATCGATCATTTTATTTCGAGTATTTAAAAGGTGGAATTTTTATAGAAATTGCATTATTTTATCTCCTCCCCTACAAACTGCGCACATAATCTCGACACATATGTTATGGCCATTTATCCCATCGCGAATAACGATCACGATCGCAAATTTTAACCCACATGTGTAATCCGCAGAATTTTGTTTGCTCATCGTTTAATTTGGGGATTCGTTGGTTGAGAGTTACTCTATCCTTTATACATACACACATGGGGCACTGATCAATTCAAATATGCTAACTATCCTGCCACTCTACGCAGACATTTGGACAGTATATACGTGCATGTCATTCGCAACACCATATGCGGCTGTCAGGGATTAAAATATCAAATACCATCCAGCTCTCAAACAGAAAGGACATTTTTTAATACATTCAACAAGGGTCGTTGTTATACGCTCCATTTTTACAGCTTTTTTTGAAAAATTTTCCCCTAGATTATCGCTTATTGAAATTATGAGCTTTATAATTGGCACAAGGTGTTACATTATCGTATAATATAAAAAGGTATTGAAAGAAGCTGCGTCGAGTTATCGTATAATAATTCTCTTTTTCTGCATTCACACTTCACACTTCACATTCCCCTATCACGATCTTCTATTCGGTGTTAAATTACGTAACTTAAATCCGATTATAGTCGCATAATATATTATCGATGTATAATAAAAATTGTTACGTCATGTTATCCTCTTATCCGAATGTCCGATCGAGCGATAAAGAGCGTGAAATGTATTCTAAGTTACACAACCAGCGTCTGTAATAAATCTGTATTTAAATTATCTCATTTTATCATGCTCCAGGTACATTTAGGCGAAGGAATTGCCGTATGCGAGGAACAACTTAGAGCTGTGAAATGGAGCGATTATCGCAAACTTACCCGCGGATTGGCGGCTATTTTATTCAGTCCAACAGAATTGGCGACGTGTTCTGTCACAGGACAACGATGGAGCAGGGCAGGAACTGCCACAGAACGTCCTGTTAAACCAGCCCTTGACCGTGCCAAAGTTCAGGCAATAATATGTGAGTATAAATAATCACCGAAATAGTTGCATATACATACGTGTAATTTAAAATAGTTCAAAAACTTCAAAAGCTTGAAAAAAAAAACAAATCAATCCCATTCATCCCAATTCTTTGAAATCTCGCAGTTGCAGATTTTAAGTTACGTATCGGGGCACCTGATAAAAAATTTGTCCGTGCCCTAAATAAGGACCACCCCAATGTGTGTATTTTTAGAATGCGTTAGAGGAAGGGACTTCCGCCACATTTTTCCTCCCTTTTATTTCCATTTTGATTTTTTCTTTTTATTGCCCCAATGGTATAGGGAAAAGTTAGTCCGATCAATTTCGCTTCATGGCCATTCCTGTGGCAAATATTTTCTACGAGTTTGAAAACAAGGTGATAAAAATAAGAAGGGCTCTTCGGGGTTACTCTGAAATTATACTTTCAAAGTTTTATCATTTTCTTATGCAGTAGGTATCCGGCCACCCCGTGCTCCGGATTTTTATAACAGATTTTTTCTTTTTTTTTTCTCGCACACAATCACCGCGGTTTTAGTCGTTTCTATGTATACCTATGTACACCTACTCCTACTACTTGTGCAATTGTACAAAAATTGATTGAAACTCTGAACCCTGAACCCAAACGGGGAGGAAATGTTTTATTTAAAAAAAAAAAAAATTCTTTTTCTTTTCTTTCATCATTACTTTCATTTTTCAAATTTTCACAGATTACTTTTTACCGAGATTAGAGTAAAAACAGTTTTATCCACGCTGAATGCAGGTTGACCTTTTTATTTCTTCGGTGAGATGCAGGGGCATCAGATTTCTGAATTTACGATATCCGAGATTAATTAGGATTGACTTTCCAATTATTTTTATATCTGGGGCAAGAAATCCGTTCATTTTTCCCTGTGGGCTCTTTTCTGCTTTTTTCTAGTCTCGTGTTCGTTCGGTCTAATTATTTTACCCCGCGTTGTGATTGGAATAGGTACTAGAGAAAAATAACTTTCGAAAGAGGAATAGTACAACAATTTTTTACACAGATACAGAAAACGAAAAAATCAAAAAATCAAAAAAACTTGAAAAATCCACCTTCAAAGAAATTTCTACTTTATTTATTTATTTATTTATTAAACACCTTACCATTCGGGATTTTTAAATCTCCTGAATTTTTTGGTGAATTAAATCACGTCCCGAGATTTTAAAGCCACGTTTCCAGTTTCACCCTTCTAGACGATTTTAATTTTTTTACTTTTCTTATTCTCAATAAAAAGATTATAGGTAGACAGGCAGTAAAGTTTTAGGAACATTTATTTTTTATTCAACGGTATAATAATCTTGTGGGGTATGAAAATTCTTGACCGATTCTCATACTCAGATCCCTAAACGTAGGTATATCCACAGCATCAAACTATATGGAACTTTTTTTTTTTCTCTCTTTTCTGTTTTCTTCTTTTTTTCCTTCACCGCGTTTTTTCCCTAAGCTAACATCGCGGACTGTAAAAAGTCCGCGAGCTTTGACTACTACAGGGAATAAAATAGTCAGCCATAAGGGTTATTTTCCAAGTAAAATGAATTCCTCTATTTATCTTTCACCGATGTGCTAGTAGCGCTGGGGTTCTGACTCCGTCTGCAGGGTAGATCGAGGGTAGATTTTCGGATGACCGAATGAAATAAACGCGAAGGGGTGAAGCGCCCCTTGTCCTAATCCCAGCTGACGCGACTCTATTCACTGTTATTTGAAAATCCACCAAATTTACTGGGTCTCTCATGATGCAGCAGTGAGAACAAAAGGAAGAACTGAAAATCTTCAAGATGAAGAAAGAGAGAAAAAAAAAAAAAAAAATAAGGATAAAGACTAATAAGGATAATTATTAAAACTATTCCGGTAATAAATTGGGTAATCAGTTTATATCTAAATTTATCATCTATAATAGGGATCGGGTAAGCATCTCGCAAAGGAGCTTTTGTCAGCTAAAAATTTATCCCCGTTTTATCGTGGACTTTGTCGACCCTAAAGGAACAGATGTACTTCAAGCACGTGTCCTTGGTTCTATTGTAAGCGTTAGGGGCTGACATAAAGCCGGGAATTTTCTTATCATCTCTTTTTTTCTTCTTTCTTTTTTTTTTTTTTTTTTACGGAGTGATAATTCATTAGAAAATTAACTTGCACTTAGAAGAAGGAGGAAGAATTTCGAACGATTATCTCAAAGGATGATAAGCTCCCTTTTTTCTTGCAGTTTTTCCAGAGAATTTGGAGAAAATAGAAACCAAAAAAGAACAAAAAAAAACGACTTTCACTCAATCATACTTTTACTCTCGCAGCTTCGTTCATTCGTTACATTATTCTTTATTTGATTAGTTACGACCTCTTTCACAGAAAGTAATCTCTCAAAGAATATTTACGCACGGGCCCAAGGCGTTAATACAGTCGCCTTTGTACTTTAGGATTAATAATAATGAAACGACAAGCTATGTGGGTTATCGTTTGAACCGGACAAAAGCCAGGGCTCAATATTGTACGAGATTTAGATGTACAATATTCGACCTCAATTAGTCGTCGAGTCGCGAGAACCATGGATGAAAAAAGTTAAAAAGATGTAAAAAAAAAAACGAAAGAAAAAGACAAAAAAAATATTGTTAGCCTCTAAGCTTCGGCTTAGTTATGCTTTTTCCGAATCGTTAGATCCCAGTTATTCGTTTGATCAGTTTAAGCGAAAAAAATACCCAATTATTCCACCTCAAAAATCCTGATAATTAGATTCTTTGTTGTACCTACTCATTGACAACCGAGAAAAAGCGGTGTTTGTTCTTCTTCGCGGATTGATCACTAGAGTGGGGCGACTCAATCGAGGAAATGGGCTGAATTTTCTCGTCCACCGGAAATTAAAGAAAATATAAAAAAAAAAAAAAAGAACCAGCAATTCGCTAACTGAGAACTTTTCCATTTGCCATTTATTGAAAAAGACATCCTTCTGCGGTCGAATGAAAATTTGATTAATTATAAGAAATTCTTCTAGAATATGTGTAGCGAATTATCGCAAGGAATACAAATTCATCAAAATTTCAAGCTTTTGGTTCATTTTTCTTAAGAATCTATGACTTTTCGTATTCTCCGATAAAGTTTGTGGATTTTGAGGAGACAGCATCACCTTTTACTGTTGTGAAAGAAAGAACCGTGAACATGGTTTAAAACTTGGTGAAAAAAGCTGTAATTTCATTTCCACGGTTTGAGCTGAGTAGCCACCCCTGAGTCAAACTTTCGTTCCTTTTCTTCCACGCTCAAAAAGAAACACACTTTGCTGTGAAGTTTCATTAACGTGTACAGGGTGATTCGGAATAATCGTGGGTTGGCATTCCTCGTAAAAATCTAAGACTCATATTCATCCACCAAAAATTCTATAGGGATACGATTTGAAGCCAAACACTGTATTTGTTACGGTAACTGATCAATTCACACCATTGAGCCCACCCTATCATGATGACGTGTATAAGCTTTGTAAATTAGTCAACTAAGAAGGGAAATTATTAGTCCCTCGAATTCATGGTGATGGAAAATTTAGTATTAGATTACCATGGGGAGCTGCACCCTGGACCTGCCGTGCGGTTATTTTGAATCAACCTGTATGTGTATTTTGTTAAGTAATTCATCAATTTGATACTGTGCGTATTATGATACTCATGAAAATTCATATAGGATCGTCAAGACAATGCATAACGCAATTCAACCGTATAGATGATCGTTAGAAATGTCATTTACTCTTCACACCACCGACAATAAGAGAAACGTACGTTGTCATTACGGTTCAAATTATCCCACGGGATTCTGAAAATAGATTCAGTTATACCCCGCAGACTAGTATATATACCGTCGGTCGGGTTATCGGCAAACATATATTGTTCATCACCCCATGGATGAAATAAAGTTATTAATTTTACCGCAATGCATAATGGAACCTCCCAAGGATTTGACAGAACTTTCACCACCCTTGAAATCCACTGAAATCTTTGAAATTTCAAGTGATTTTTAGAAGCTTCGAAAGCTTTGTGAAGTCTGTGAAGCTTCTGCGAATATTGTCAAATGTTATACGAAATTGGTGGCGTAAATCGTGTGAAATATCTCATGAAATTTTGAAATCTTCAAACCAATTTTGAACCCAATGTAACCCAAGGTATAAAGATATCAAGCCTTCGATCTTTGCGGGTTTTACTGACCCGGTGCAGGTCGGGAAAGTCCATAACACCTTTCCTAGATGAAATAGATTCATTTCTGGCGACGTGAAACCGTGGGCTGTATGGTAGCTATGAGGAAATGACATTTCCTTACGGTTTTGGTCTGAGGAACTAGGAAGAGGGTGAAAGCTCCTTTGTCTTCGGTGATGAAGAGGTGCCATCAGTGGTATCTCTCGTCTCATGTTGCGTATATATCTCGAATTTCAAATTCCTCTCCTCCCGAGTAGCGAGGTAAGTAACGACCCAGCGGCTAGGAGCCGGGGTGTAGTGGCAGTAAGAAATTTCTACTAAAATCAAGAAGTCATTGAAACTTCCTTTACTCAAGATATTTACCTCTTCTCCGTCCATAAGACAATTGAAAGAGATGCCACAGGCATTGTGCGTCTCGGAATTCATCTTGACTCGAGCTTTGTTTGCAGCCTAAATTCGGTTCACCAAACTCACAGTCTGCGGATCGACGTTGTTTCATCTCATTTTATATCGCACTGCCTACCCCCAGCCCGAGGGTATTCTATCAAATGAGCGAAATTTTGACCAATCGATATCAACTCCAATTCAATTTTACCACGTCGCGTCGTATAATAATTTTCGGTATATCTTATATCGGGAGTTAGAAATGATCGGAAAATTTGATAAATTTTTCTTATTTTTCCTACGGGATGAAGTCGCTTCTTCAGAATTTCATAGGCAAATAAAGAATCCTTATGTTTCAAGGAGAAAGTATGATTAAATTTGACGAATGTTAGACAGATTCTTCTACATACGTACGTGCAGCAGAGTGTATCATTCGGATCAAACACTGTGCTTAATTACCCTTGATAGTTAATTGTGCCGATTCGCCGAATTCACATTATGGATTTATTAGTCTAGTTGGTAGTCGCCGAGTTGGATAAACTTTGATAATTATTATTTCATCATAAGTAAAGGTAGGATCTAATTCTTGTCATGAATATAAATTGTCTCGAATTTATGACAAGAAGTAGAAATTTCTTACATGTTATAGCCACGTAGCACGAGACGTGTGATATATATAATCAAATTTAAGCTCATGTCAATTTCCCTAAAATATAAAAAACTGAAAATATAATTTATCCGAAAAATGGCGGAAGTAAAAATGCAGTCAATTCGATCGAATTCTTGAAATTCGACTTCTTCTATGCTTCCTGTGATGTGAAACGGGGATACTTTGACTGTTATTGTTACTACTGTTACTATACATTCGTATCTACACCCTCGGGTCTTGCCACCAGATAGGAAACATGTTCCGAACGAAAATACTGCGTGCTTTTATCGTCGCACGAGTTCGGCATACATTTCAATTTCCATTTGAAATTTCATTTTAGCCAAGAGTGGTTCTACGCATGGCACACACTGCGCTACTACTGCTACATATATACCCCGTCGTTATACTACCCCTTATTTATACGACGACAGAATTTTCTGTCAAGTTTGATCGAAAATCATAATCTCGTATCCTGAAGAAGGATAGAACTTTCAAAGATTTCATCGATTCGTATAAATTTCATCAATCTGCATTTGCACAGATTTTTTTCTTTTTTTTTTTTTTTTATCAATCGTTGATATCCTGTATGTATTTGGCCGATTTATTTTCCATGAGAAAATTCAAGGCGCACACGATGATCGTTGAGATTTTTCATGAATATCGACCTACCCTGTCTCGAAGACGATGATAAACTCTTCGAAAAATGTCTCTGTCTTGAATCTGCGGACGAATTTTCTCCCCACGAAATCAGGACAATAGGTATCTAATCATCGTTTAATCATTTTCTCGTTACAGCTTACGTGACTTCGAGATTTCCAACGGTTGATGTGAGCAGTGTGAAACAAGTGTTGGCCTACAAGTGCAAAGAAAATTCAACAGCCCTTAAGATGAAATCGATTCGATATATCTGGTGAGTTTTTGGTTTGACAATCTTAACTTAAACTTAATTTACGATAAATTGTCTCCGATTTATTTCCTCGAAATACTTCAACCCGCAGGATTAACTCGTCCTAATCATATCCAAAGTCCGATCGAGTGTCGCGAATTATTGCCAATAATTATATTTATCGCCGATAAATTCTGAGGCATGTAATATCGAAGATTCGATAATCTATAAAACGAAATATTATATTGTTGGCGAGTGACTTTCGCGCGGTATTTCGGATCAGACCCTTAATTCTGCGATGTTTCTCTGCTTGCGAAACACCCATCGACAAAGACCCCTGGCTACATCGTCAACTCGTTTACGCCAGGCACATTAGTGAAACCTATTCGTTCTGAATGGTCACAAGAAAACGTTTCGGGTTAACGATGCAGGATGGGAATTGATCCGTGGACCATTTTCGCCTTACTTAACGTTGGCTCAGGGCTCGTTTGACGGAGGGCAGTCTAAAACTTACTCTAGTTTGGGATTTACTCTCTCTTCACTTCGTTCACATAAAATTTCGAGTTACGTTATTCTACGTTCATTTCATTTCTATCTTCAGAGAAATCTCATAACATATTCTACCGGGAAGTTTTTTCGCTAGGGGGTTGATCTCATATACGTGATAGTCTACAACGGTGCAACGAGTCGTTTCTGATTTTCCATTTCAATAATTTCACTTCACGCAGATTGCATTTGCACTTTCGAACTTCTATAAAGAAAATTTTTCTTTTCACCTTCGAAACATTTTCTTCGCCTATTAAATTTAAATATATAGATTTCTCTCCACTCTCTCTCTCTCTCACTCTCTCAATTTGTTGCACCCCTTCGTGCTCGGAGTAAAACTTGACTAACGAAGCTGAAAGTTGCATCAAAAATTCTATCATAGTTTCTATTTTACGGCTCGAAGTTCCCATAATAATTACTTATCAGTTCGCTCGATTTTCGCAAACTTCTTCTCTACGAGCGGATCGGATTAGTTTTTATTATACGAGCCACGTACTCCGATGCTTTTTATCTTTTGCCGCGTTCGTAATTAACTCGAACGAATACTGAGATAGTGAAATAACGATGAAAGTTGAATTTGAATTCCGAGTAATTTTCCACATATAGGTACACAGGTTATAGATACAATCTTTATTCTTATAGTTCAGCAAATTCCATCCACAGCTACGTACCTACGCTTTGAGCAAACACAAATATGAAATCACGTAGGTTTACATTCGTGAGATTTTGGCCCCGGTCCTTTTTACCCTTTGGCTCAACACCTGCCAAGTATATAAAAAAAAAATTCGCCCCAGAAAGAAAAAAAAAAAAAAAACAGAAAAAACAGAAACAGAAAGAGAGAGAGAAAACGAGAGGAAGGATTCCCGTTATAATTTCGCCCCGCTTTATGAAGAATAGTGAGGCAGCAGCGGGCCGCAAAAGCTGACGAAGACGCAATTCTTGCGAAATGAAAATTTATTTCAAGATATAAGTCTTCTTGAATTAATCCAGAAGCCAAGATGACTCGAGGGGTTTGTCAGTATGTATTTCGGTGTTTATAATTTACCCAAAAATTCAATTTTATTTTATTCAGGTTCCTAATTTTGTTTTTTTTGTATATGTGTATTGCCGACAGGCGACGCAACCCCGATCGCGACACTTTATTCCCACTATATTTTTTTCTTCTTATCTTTTATTCTTATTCTCAATTTTTCCCCCAGTTCTATCCACTTCTAACGTAGGTAGGTACAGATCGTTTCTTTTCAACGGAGCTTTTAAACCTGCGTGCATGCTCGTCGTAGTATTTTATTGATATGTTAATACATGCACAACATAGGTATAGAAGATAATGGAAAAACCGGATTACAATTCACATGGGGAAAAGTATAATGTCCCTTTTTACCATAATTTCGTATATCAGTACTTTCACAGTCTTTTTTTTTTTTTTTTCACTTACGTTTTACGTATTCATCGCTAAATTTCTATATAAAAAATGAAAGAAAAAAATACTAATCTAATACACTTGAATCTTTTCACAAAATCACAATATCTTCACCCTCGGAGGTTCAGATATTCTTATTCGCAGATATTTCTGCCTCTTTTTTTATTTTTTTTGCTTTTTTTCTCTCTCTCTCTCTCTCTCTCTCTCTCTCTCTCTCTCTCTCTCTTTCCGCGAATCCCAGTATAGGATAATCCATGTTGTAGGATAATTAATTTCATCAGATATTACCTCATATAAATTTTACTTCTGTTTTTTTCCTTCTTTTTTCAACTCACCTTGAGAAAATCTAGGGAGGAAAGTTTACGTTTCAGAATAAGTTTGCTTCCGACATTTCTACAATATCGCTAAATCAGTATAGCGAGGCTGGGAAAAATAAATTTCTATATAGTCTAGCCATCAGTCATGTCAGTCATGTAGCCATGATGGTAATCCGTTAAAGCCAGATGTTATGGCAACTGATTTTGATTTATCAACAGAACGTCTTTTTTTTCTTTATTTTTTTTTTCTCCTTTTTAACTTTTTTATACTATTTTTAAATTAGCAGTAGGTGTAATCCGCGGTATAAATTATCTCCAATATACGTATCGGAACGGAATTGTGTGCGAGAATATATGAGAGAGAGAGAGAGATAAGAAAAATAAACCAAATAAAATAAAATATAGAATAAAAATGAAAATTTGTTTTAAAACTGAGAAAAATGAACCCTCGTTGAAAGACGTAAACATTTTTTTTTTCTTTTTTTTTTTCATTTTCTTTTTTTCTCTCACGAAGAGCTTATCGTGTACACAATGCGCCTCACACCCTGCACTAAGAGAACTTTAGCGTTGTTGTAATTCAGCAGCGAATTACGAGACTAACAATGTGCGTAAAAGGCAGTTTTTTTAAATAGTCGAAAAAACAAGTCTGCATTTAGCAACGCGTCGTTGACAAATAATAGCAAATCTCCGCTAGGCGAGACACCAAGGTCCTCGGATTCGCGGGCACATGTACATGTACATGTACGTATAACACGATTTTAAAAAGCTATTTGAATCGGAGTAAAAGGTCTGGTATAGTTCGTCAGACGAGTTGTTATACATCTCGTTTTTTATATTTGCATCAGGTTTATGTAAAACCCATATTTATATCATTTTACTAAAATTTGTACACACAGAGTAGTTGGTGTATTTTATTGAAACAAAAGGAATCATATAATCTTCTTTGGAAACTGATAAAAAACCTCGACGTTCATTATTAGGGGATGATGTCACAGACGTAGGTATTTATTTATTTGTTTTAAACCTTTCTGATTTTTCGTATTTAAGTTTTTCATCCCCTATATCATTATTCTGGAATTAAATATTATCAATCCTGAAACCAAAATTTTTCAGAGTTACCACTTTCATTCGTCACACTGTCAGAAAAGGAAAAAAAATATATAATATATCAGAAGACGTAGTTTTCAAATCCTCGCAAAAAATTACCAGTTCATTTTGGTTTTTTCTTTTTTTTTTCCTTTTTGTTCTCAAGACGCCTGAGAAGGCGTCCCTTTAAACGCTGCTAATTCATCCTAACAAGAAATAGTTCGATGACTTCTAGCTTGATTTATGACCGTCGAAGTCTAGAGTCTCCAGTGACAATATAACCTTCGACCTAGCATGGCGATAACGATAATTACCGCAGACCTCAGGTGTCCCTATTATCACTGGGGAAAATTTGGGACTTGATGATCTTGCAGTTCGTGACACAGAAAGGATCAATACCTGCCCAGTTTTCTTCGCGGAGATATTTTATCACGCATTTTATTTTTCCGCCCTGCACAATTATCCACCTACGTCGTTTATGCTCGCATCATATTTCGTTCAGAAAACTAGTGCGAATGGGAATGTGCAAACTCTTTTTCTTTGTTCTTTGTTCTTTTTTCAAATTTGTATTTTCAACATTGGGAAACATAGCGTCGAGATTTTGCACCCCGCAGCCTGTTACCGAAATTTCGATGTTCTAATTTTTCGAAAGTTCAAAATTTTACCTCACAAGAATAAGTTCGGTATTTTTCAATTCTAAATTCTTGGTTTGGTACCCAATCTGTTTTTTGGGGTTTTTCTTTTTCTGTTCTTTCTGTTGAAAGTTTAAAACGCGTTAAGAGTGAGAGAATGAGACTTCGTCGTTAACTCACCCCGAAAATTAACTCGGTTGATGGATTGCGTATCGGACGCGTATATACGCGAACAGCTGGTGATCTTTTTCTGTTTTTTTTTTTTTTTCTTTCTTTATTTTCCTCTTTTTCATGAAGTAATTGACTACCACTTTTCACTTTTATCTACAACTCCGTGTCTCGGTAAATTTATTCGTTCGAGGTATAAGGTAGGTATATACGCCTCCTGATAAAGCGATAAAACGATGAAACGATGAAACTTTTTTTCTTCCATCCCACCGCTGTCACCAGAAAAGTATAACGCCTTTTGGAAGAAGAAGAATAAGAAGAAGAAAAATATATATATTTGTATACGTGGGTTTTAATATTTTCCACCATATCTGCAGAGGTTCATTCTACATTCTATTTCCCCAATAAAAAAATATAAATTTATTAATTTCACACAAACTGACTGATTGTAAAACGCGACTATATCATTCCTTACCTGATATATGGCATTCGGAAATAAATTATAATAAAATAAAGTTTCTAAATAGAAATCTTTATTTTCTCAATTTTTTTTATATAACTTTATGCCTTTTTTTCTTTCTTTCTTCTACCATTTCTAGAACGGAGTGGATATAAATATTGTAGATACTATGAGTAGTACAAGGGTCAAACAAAAAGTAAGAAATAATAAAAGAAAAATTTCGTGCGGTTTTGCAATGTCGATGAAATTGGAGAAGAAGAAAAAAAAAAAAAAAAATCTGAACAGCCGTAAAGAAGATGCGGGTACATCTAAAATCTAAAAAATATTTCAAATAATGTTTTACGACCGGCTGAGGTAATAAAGTATGTAGAAAAAAATAAAATAAAAATTTACACAGGTTTCTGCTGCTGCAGCCTCAAAGCACATTAATAAATCCTTTCAAGAGTGCGAAAAAAAATTGAAAAAAAAAAAATCAATGGATCGTAAATCCGATCAGATCACGTTTTGGAATAATCGTTTGCATTTTAAACACCATTTGTGGTGATTTCATTCCCTTTTTGGCCTCAATCGGGTTACTTGATACCTTTTTTTCAACCGTGCAGTCTAAAGCCTGGCTGTATTTTTTTTTTCTTATTTTTTAATCTTTTTTTCGAGAAAAGGAAAACAGAAAACAAAATTGTGTAGAAGAGGCGAACGTGAGGTAAATATTCAAATCGACTCAGGCAGCTGTAGAGTTTCGAATTCATCAATTCAATCCGTGGAAAAAACATCGGTAATCAATCGGTCTGTATAAATGCGCGTGAATCACTGCGAATAAAAAATAAAACGATTCAGGGATTCTGGAAAATCGCTATCGAACGAGACAGGGGCGTACATAATCTCCGAATGGGTGAATTTATCTTTTCCCCCTTTTCGTTTTTTTTCTTTTCTTTCGCGTGAGTTTGTAGGTACCTACTCCTCCCCAATACATCGGAAAACCCTCTAAGAATTGAACCAAAAATTTTCCTCCGTTCTTACGTCTTGTACCAGCTATAGTAGGTATATTGGTAAAGTGAGGTTCCCCGGGTTATAGACCTTGGGAAAATTTATTGCTTACTACGACGCGGCGTACTTTTATTTATTTTTTCTTTCTTTTCCTATTTCCTCTTTTATTCGTCTCATTTTCTTCACACTCATAAACATACTTTCAGATTCGGACGATATATTCTATCGAACTCTTACTCCGAATTTAGCAAATATTATTTTCCAACGATTCCATATAAGAGGTTTGAGAAAATCTGCCGAAAATTTCATTTCCACAGAATCTGCGGGTGCAGCCAGGCCCTTTCCCAAAATTGATCATACCGCATATACCGTGAGAATCTCAGGATGCGGAGGAACGCCAGGGATACCAATCCAAAACTCGTTGGCAGCAGTTTAGTAACTTATTAGATTTTCATAGTAAAATGACTAAAAATCTATTGGTTTCTAGTCATTTTACTAGAAACATCTACTGAGTTACTAAACTGCTGCTGACGAGTTTTGGCTTGGTATCCCTGGCGTTCCGCATCCTGAGATTCTCACGGTACGTATATCCTACTCGAAAGAGTGCTGACTGAGGACAATGCAGGGCATAGAATGGTCCGGAAACCTGTCTGCAGTCCGTTTGGACTTTTTTTTTCATTTTAACGAATCCTGTTTCATTGTTGAGCGGAACTTTTCATCCCCTAATTAGTAAACTCGAGGCTAATGGCGTCCCAGTTCACGTTTACGGAGGGGTAGGCTTGATTTGTCAGTTTCAGCACGAACCAGCTGTCATAAATTGTGGTTCACAGAATAGGTATACCCACCGCCCTGTTGAGTAAGAAATAATTATTTCAGAAGATAATTGGTTGGCCAATTGCAGCTTGGCCAACCTTTTACCTAATTAATACGAAGAAAAGGAGAAGAATCAAAAGAGGCTTTGCTATTATTCGCCAAATCGAATTCTCGCGCTGAGCAAAATGAAATATTTTTTCATTAATTTCATTCAATCGTCGAAATTGAATTTTCGCCAACTCCCCATTTCTGTTAAATGAAATTATAGAACCTTGACTAAAACTTGCTTATTTCTTGCGCAAAATCCAAACGCTGTAGGCATTTCACGTCGTCAATACCAGCTTTTGGCATTTCCTGAAAATCTACACCTCGCGACCAAATTTCGCTCATACAAGTGATAATTGACCCGTAAGATACCTGTTGACGTAAAACCAGTGGCACAGAAACCGTGTAATTGAATTTCGCCCATGACACCGGAGAACGCGATTTTACCGTTTTCTACTTAGTTGATCGCTCGGCGACCTGAGGATTTGCGCAAACGCTGTACGATTAGCGAATTGCCGCTAATTATTTTATGAGAAAACGAAATGCCTTATAGTTTCAAAAATCTTTGTTTCCAAAAATCGTTGAAATTCATTATTCTAAAAGGCAATATAAACATCGATCAATTCATGTTTCACAAACCTCTGGCCGTGCTATATAGAGCTCTGGATATTTTTGAGTGGGTTGATTTGATTCGAGTAGATTTATTATCGAAGAAATGAAGAACTTGTAATAAAACATAATAAGATTCGAGGGCAGATTCACCACCCACCTCTCTCACCTCTCACCTCTCACCCCTCCTCATCCCCATGATATAGATAATTTATAATTTATTCAAAGTCTCAACGAGACACTCGACGTGCCCCTGAGTCTGTGTTAATTGTATTTAAATGGTGGTTCCCATTCGGGTGAACATTCTGATTATATTAGAATGGATTTGACTTTTGCCAATTAGCATAGGCTCCTTCAAGTCGAGTAATTCTCGTATATTCAGACCTAATTTCAACTCACTTTATCAAAAGATGAATTAATCTGTCTATACTGTACTATACACACTCGTTCCTAACTTTCGTACTTATAAAAAAAGAAAATGAAAAATCTTTCTTTCTTCTTCTTCTTCCCATTTATCATCAAATTTCTTTTCGCACAATTATTTCGTTCATATTCTCTTGTCTGATTAACCGCCCCGGCGCGGTGTTACTAATTAATAATGTTACACGCATCTAATCTGCTCTTCACACCTGAGAAACTCTGTTTGCTTCTCTTTGATGATGCGATTTAGTGACGTTATATACACAGCCTCCTTCCCATGTCGTAGAGATTGTGTAGCTTCTATAATGTAAGGCTGATTTATTCATCAAACGCCTTACACATATATTTTTCTAATTTTCTATCGACAATAACGTGGCGCTAGATCGTATGCAATATACACGTACGATTTCAATGCTGCCAAGTACAGGCTAGTGTTCGAGCTACTCAGCCATGGCTATTCATGTGTCATACGTCATCGAGCAATCAGGTCAGCAAGTAAGGGTGAGGCAATTTGGTATATCAGCCAAAGGACAAAGGGCGAAGGATTAGGTGGCAAGATTCGTACCTGTAGAGAGAAATAGTCGATAATAGATGTGAAGCTGGACCCCAAACTTTGCTCAAAAATAATTTTTCGAATAGAGAGGGATTTTTATTTGGGGAGACTTCGTACATTTTCTGGGTACATTTAGCTTGATGCAGGTTTTTGAAATCGTTATTTTTCACGTCTGGTAAATCTGAAGCCCTAGATAGCCGCGTCGTTTATTATTAGATCCGTCTCGATATCTGAAGCTGCGAAGTTTTATAGTACAGTAGCGATAAGATTGATTTTCGTTTAAAGGAAAGAATCGAATTTTGATGCCTCGGAGAAGACGCCGCGTATAAGTGATAAAGAAAAATATCTGTACCCAATACATCGTGGACACACGTGTAGGTACAACGCATCATGGACCACCGTCAGTACCCATTCGTATTTGGATGAAACATTTTTTCACCCCATTTTTCATTCGTAATCTTATTCCATTCTGATCGCGACCGATCTCTCTGATACATAAATCCGAATGAGACTGCAGTACAGTGCAGCGATAATCCGAAAGCATATTATCAAACACTCTCCTCCGTCCACTTAGTCTGGGGATAGAAATCCGACAGCTATTATATGCGTATAGTTGGACTAGAATTTCCCCAAACTTTGTAGGTACCCATGTATTTGCGTAATTCATTTACAGACTAGTTACTGAAATGGTTAATGGATCGAGTCTCAGTGAGATTTCGGGGTCTGACTTCAAGATTGATTTACTACTGCCAGACTAAACCTTCTACGTATAGTTACATGGCTTTATGCTGTTCGCACGTAGCATGTATGCATGGAATTCTGACATCTTCGTTTCGGCTCGTATCCTATACGTATTCTATATAAATCCAATTAATTCAGCTTCCAAAAACACACAACAGCATTGATTCGTTATTCGCGAAAGTTTTTAAACCCGAGTTGCAAGTGAATATGGAAAATGCGTTTCCTGTAAAACTCGGCTATCGCAGCTCGAATGATAAAGTGATTAACCAACATTGCTTGATTAATGGCATACGAGGGCTTGGACGTCGCGTCTATTAAAGGCTAACGAGCTCTCCTGTTTCCTATACCTACTTTGATGATATTCGTTCAATGTCTGCAGCAGTTCAATTTTATCCACAAAGAACACACGTCGATGTTATAATATACCTACCTAGTCGGTTTATCTACGCGTACGACTACGTGCCTCGAATATTCATTATTGTCTCTCGAAGTATAATCAACCTACATCGTACGTAGCGAATAAATAGTAATTAATGTGTACACACCTCCCCAACGCGGACTTATTGTACCAACAAGTTTGGCTAGCCCTATACGAATACATGCGGGGGCGGGTATTTGTATCGCGAATTATTTTACCTCATCTAAACATCGATGATATCACTGAGTCAGCAAATGATCTTAATGAGTTTAACCTGCAGTTTATATTCATGCGATTAACGGATTTGTCGATTATGTTAATTAGACGCGATTCACCGTGTGAGAAACACTCTACGTATCCCTAATCATGGAAATAAGATACCTAATCACAGCTCATCATTAACACAGAATTAAGGAAAGTGCAGAATAATCGTTCATTTTATCGATGAATAAGTGAGTATCGAAAAATTGCTCTTTTTTGATCATCGCAAATTTTCGCCGGATTATAATGATGATAATGATAACGATTATTCGTTAAATTAAGGTCGAAATTTCTGGCTAACGAAACAACGATCTCACACGATATTGTATACCTTGTCGAAATTCCAGCCTACGTATTACGAGAATTTAATACATCCACACATGGATATACCCTAGGTTCGTGTTAATTATTCTATTGTTCTACCTCAGCTAAATTTCGTGTTATAAGCTTGAGGCTATTCTCAGAATCGTGTCTCGAATCCATCAATTATTAAATCAAGTACATATAACAGAACGACATCGTTGGGAGCCTATCAAATTTGACAGAATTCGCAAAATCGGGGGGCTATCCTAAATTTGAAAATTCATTTTAAATCAACCTATGAATACATGCATAACATGTCGACTAATTTATCGATGAGGGTCTAATTTTCCGTCCAGCTAACGCGGATTGGTGAAAATGATATGATGTGGCTAATAAAATCGAAATTACACTTTATTACTCAAATGATGGTCATTTATCACATTGATGTCTTTGCGCCAGGCCATATTGTTGGCAAGCAATAATTTTCAAACAGTAATCATTCATGATAATGATGTTATATGCAAATAATAGACCGGCAGTACCTGCATATTCTATATTTGCTGTAGGTACAATCGCCATACATACAGATATACACGTATGGCAATCAAATTAATGCACCTTTCTAATTTCCCTCATTGCAATTTCTATATTATGTGCGCTACAAGGAAACATTAAAAGCTCTATACGCGCGAAACTGACGTGCGGGAATATTCGTAATTCTTTGTACATAATATACGTACCTACCTAGCCGTATACGCATGCATTAATAAAAAGCCACCTAACAATTTATAATATTCTCCTTGATGTGCGTATTTTCCGAAAGAATAAATTTACATCTTGAATAAAGAAAAACAAAATTAATTATTATTCGTTAATCATTAACTCAGGTCATCCTCGAAGTAATTTTACCGTTTTTCTCTAAATACCGAGCACTTATTCTAAACCATAACGTAATTAGTATAGGTATAATGAAAACCCGGGGATAGGTTCTATAAATGAGGCTTACAATCGCGGTAATTAAACGACAACTAAATAAAAGCTAATGATCTTTTATGGTAACTGCGTTTGTTTAAAATTAGCTATGAAATTACCGTATATACCTATAGTTTATTCGGCTAAACGTTTCGGAAAATTATTGCTATATCTCCCTGCGTGACGTTGATTTGAAAAAGTTTTTAATCGACACGCGATCTTCACAAATACATTCGTGTCACTTTTCTTTTTTAATGTCAATACTGCTATAGCAATCATTTTTTTATTATCATGCATCTTCCACCCCTTTGATTTTCCTTTTTTTTTCTAATTAATTTATTGATAAAAACTGAACACGCTCTTATACCCGAATAAATTCTATGTATATAAAAAATGAAATAAAATGAAAAACGTTCGAACTACAATCCTCCTCTCATATCTCAGTCGAACCGATAATAATTTTCCGTTATCGATACCGTTTGCAATAATTGGTGGATTTTACGCGACCAGCTTTTGCCAACGTTTACGTTTTGATTATCGGTCTCTCTCGTTAAACAATAATTATTTAACCACACTGAGTTGGAAAATTTTCACCATTATCAGAAATTTTCAGTGATTGTTTAGGATGAAAAAAAAAACAATATATACTCAAATTCATAAAGTATCTGAGAATCGCAAAGATCCCTTCCTTTTTTTTCTTTTTTGTCTTTGCAAATTTTTCGTTCTAAGCCGCGATATATAAAAAAAAAAAAAAAAAACCTAAGGAAGAAATTTGCACATCCGAAAAGTTGAAAGATTGAAAAAAAAGTAAATGAAAGAAAAGAAATAGTATTTTTCGATACTAGTGCGAAAGTGTTGGTTCTGGGACAAGTTTGAAGTTTTTCGCTCGAGCGAAGCGAGGGTGACAATCACGCTGCACGAGTCGAGAATCACCTTTCGCACGTGTATCGAACTTCATTTTTCAACACAGCGTGCGTTAAGTTGAATTTTATTCACGCGAAGCGTGCGCAAAATCTGACTTTTCGCACGCCGTGTGGAAAAATTCCTTTTCTTCTGAATTTCGAGCCCTTAATAAATTCACCCAACTCTTGTTTATTTATTTATTTATTTATTTTTTCTAATTTCTTCTTCTCATTCTTTGTTTCAGCGAGAGGCAAGACACCGAGACGTCGCCGAGGGGTGAGTCGGAAGATAAGTGAGCCGGGGCACCGGGTGTGCGCAGGGTGGTACCTCGGTTGCCCTTCCTGGTCCGTCGCGTCCTCCCGCACCCCGAGCCTTACCCTAATCCTTGTCCTCGTCCTCGTTCTCGTTCTCGTTCTCGGTCTCCTTCTCCTCTTCGTTCACGATCGCGTTCACGTTCACGTTCACGTTCTCGTTCTCGGTCTCGTTCCAGTTCTCGTCCTTTGACCTATCCTTGCAGAAACGGTTCCACACTACCCTCGCCCTCGTCCTCATCCTCGTCCTCATCATCATCCCTGGGGGGTCTCGTTCGGATACACGCTATCCACCGCGCCCTAGAAGCCACCCTCCAGGCAGCCGCTGTACGCGCCTACCTTTAATTATTAGACTTTTCTCATTAGGATGCAAAGTGTGCCCCATGGTGTCCTTGCCGAGAGATTTTAGACTCGAAATTCCCACTTACTCACCACACCTCACCTCACCTCACCTTTAACAAAAACTTTCCGAAATTATTTCTGACCTTGTTAATCGCGTGAATTTCAATTAACTATCATCGTCAGTTATACTTTTGTCAAATTTTTTTTTTTTTTTTTTTCTAAACAATGTGAAAACTCGAGGCTGCGACTAGTATTTCGTTAGATATGTACTAGACTCGTCGTATACTAGGTTTTTAACACGTATACGTCACGATAGAGTGAATTGTGCAAGAATCGAAAATATAGGGGAAACAAAAAAAAAAAAAAATTAAAAAAATTAAAAAAAAAAAACAAAAACTAAACATATTTCCGAGATCGAAGGAATAATGATACACTATATACCTATAGAAGAGAGAAAAACAGAAAAAAATAAAAATAGAGAAAACAAAAGAAAAAAAAAAAAGTAGCAGAAACAGAAAGAGAAAGAGAAAGAGAAAGAGGTAATATATGATAACCCGATTGTCGATATTAACGCGGGTGTGAAATAACACCGCGGTGCAATAATAATAATAATAATAATACGAGGAAAGATATTTATTATATTAAGGTGTTTGAAAATAAGAGGTAAATCTTATAGGTAAATTAAATAATATGTCGTTATACATATTATAAAATTAATTGGAGAGTGCGAATGAGTTGGATATATACATATTACGTATATAGCTATGTAATATGTGAAAACAGTCTATACTCTATAATGAACATGAAAAGGTGAGTAGTTGGAGAGAAAAAAAGAGGAAAAATAAAAAAAATAAAAAACAAAAAACAAAAAACAAAAAAAAAAACCAAATCGAAAATCGAAAATACACACACACTGGCTGGGCCGTGCATAAACATACATATATATATAATTAAACGTGAAGAAAACAGAAAATAGAAAAAATAAAAAATAAAAAAATTACATAAAAATAAAAAAAACAATATATAAAATAAAAAATAAAATAATTATACCTATAGAATATATATATATATACAGCTGTAAGTTATACCCCATAGGTATACATATACATATAATAGTATACTTATACCTGTAATAATATATATATCTCGTCGTAAGACTTGATCAGCCCGAACTCGCCAATTATTATATAAAAAAAAAAAAAAACAGAAAAAAAAAAAAAAGATAATTGAAGCCCAATTAATACGAGATTTCTCTACGTATATATATATATGTATGTGGTACATAATATTATGTGCAATGCGTAGATATATATACTTTATATTGAATGATTAATATAATAAGTAAAGATCGCGAGAAGAAGAAAAACAAAAAACAAAAAAGAAAAAAAACTTCAACAAATCGGAATCGTAGTTGAAGTTGAATTTGAAGTCGAAGTCGAAGAAGAGAAGAAGAGATACGTATATATATATAATAATAATAATAATTTTTAGAATAATTAATTGATTAATTGATTGATTAATTGATTGATTAATTGGTGATAATTTTGAAGGAGCGGCTATTAAGGGTGATAAAAAAAAAATAAAGAAAAAAAGAAGAAAAAAAAAAAAAATGATAAGTGATTAATAAGCGATTAAACCGTACTCTAACTTTCTTTCTTTATTTATAATATGTACTACAGTGAAAAAAAAAAAAAAAATATATATCTTTTCTTCATTTTTCGTTTTTTTTTTTTTTTTTTTTCGTTTATAATATAATTATAAAATATATATGCCGAAGGGTTGAGTTTTGCGCCAACTATACATACCTATATTGGTTGGTGATCTACTCGAGGGGCTGTGACCAGATGAAATTGATGAGAGTGTTAAAAGGGGGGAGGTTTATTAAACAAAGATAGAAAGGGTGGGTTTTAATATATTTATGCCTACCCCTTCCGGGATACAAGGGTAGTTTTTCATAGATATGCCTAATATATATTATTATATATATTAAATATTATTATTAAATAGATGAACTTATATTATTATACTACTACTACTATATATATATATATTATTTGTTGGGAGAGCATATTATTATATTATATTATATTATATTATATATTTAATATATTTAATATATTTAGGATATTTATTTGTTGATTATTAATTTTTCTTTTCTTTTCTTTTTGTTTCTTGTTTTTATTTTTATTTATTTATTTCTTTTTCTTGATGATATATATATATGATTTTATAAAGGCTGAAAGGCCTATAAACATCTTACGATATTTACACTAAATATATATATATATTATACACACGTACTATAATAACTTCGTGAAGAATAGGTACATACATAGGAAAGAATTAATTATTAATTAATAATATAATAATGATTAGAAAAACGAAAAATAAAAAAAATAAAAAAAAACAGAATATAATCAACCGGCTGCATAAGAGAAAAGAAAGAAAGAAAAAAAAAAAACTCATAGAAATTATATGAATATGAATTTTTTTTTTTTTCAGTTTTTTTCTTTCCAACGAATCGATATTCAACGGATAACGATGGGTAGGTCAAGGAACACAAATTATCAAAGACAGTTCTTCTGACTTGACGAGTTGAGGCTATAAATAAATATAGTTAAATTAATAAACGGAAATAGAAACAAGTAACGAAATTAAAAAAAAAAAAAAAAAAAAAAAAAAAATATTAATTCAAATTACATAGCGACGGTTTTTTATAAATAAAAAGGAAATTCTGCCGATCAAACGATACTTTCATTATACTAGTGGAGATTCTAACGTTACGTTACCCTTTTAATTTCGATGTATTTTACTTAGGTAGGTATGTATAGTTCGAATAAATAATTATTTTCTCAAAGGGGAACACAATAATAATTTAACCACCATTAATCAGATTAGTTTTTCAAAAATACGTGTTTCCCCGATTATTACGTGAGTTCTGTTTTTTTTTTTTTTTTATTTCTATTTGTTATTTCGTTTTCGCTTTTTTTTTCGTCCTCTTCTTTTCGTACAGCAGCTTGAACGAGGATTTAGCAGACAAATTTGAAACACCGGTTCAACACCCTCTCTTAGTACACGACATACTTCGAAAAATATATCAGGTGTAAAATTTCACTTTTTTTTTCTTCAATTTTTCAAACTCCCAAACTCAGGATTTACATACTCGAAGGATAGTGTTAAATTTGTGTGTTTCAAATACTCCTCATCCCCCATTAATATAAATCCGCATATTTTATTTATAATAATAATAATTCAGGTTTGACAAAAATTGACTTTGAACTGATAAGGATTTTTATTTTTTTATTTTTTCTTTCATTTTTTGTTTCGTTTTTGGAATTTTTTTTTGTTTTCATTATCTTCTTTTTCTTCCCCATGTCTTCTTCTTCCGAAAATGCAGCCGCGCTAAGTAGGGTATAAGAGATGTACACGATACATTTGTAAATATAATATAAACGTGAATAAAAAATATAAAAGAAAACATAAATAATGAAATAAAAAGATAAATAAACAAAATTAAATAACGGTGGCGTAAAAAATATCGGGCGTGCGTTAAATATTTAATAAATAAATAATAAACAAAATACAAAAAACGAAAAACGAAAAAAAAAAAAAACAATTTAGATACTCTAATATCTGAACGTTATAATTGGGACCCCGCTGATCGATGACGAACAACAAAACGATATTCGGAAAGAGAAGAGTAGAGAGATGAAAAAAAAATCAAAAAAAAAAATCTACCCTTAATTATTGCCTCAGGCACCCTATAAAGAGTCGTTTGATCAAGTTCGAATTTCATTTGACAATTAATTCTGCTTGAATATTTCAAACCAATTTCGTCTGCTATTGAACTATATAGGTAGTCTATTAAAATTTTATTTTATTCACATTATTATTATTATAACATCTCGCAAGCTTCTTCTCAACAACTTTTTGTCAATTTCCAGTCTACTCTGACTCGCGATGTTTCAAGAACTTACAAAAAGTCGTCTATTCTTGATTTCTTTCTCGTTTATTTTATTTTATTTTATTTTTTTGAAATATTTTTACCGGGAAATAAAAGAAGAACAATAAGAAAAAGAAAGGGTTTTTCTCCCTTTGGTCTCTTATATACCAAACGAAAAGTTTTATTCGTAAGAAAAAAATATATCTCACGGATATAAATCCCCACCTAATTCAACAGTCGAACTATAATAATGTATAGTAATCACATGAATAAGAAGCTACAGATACTCAGATTCAGGTCCATACGATTATTTACGATTGTTTTCAGAATTATTTATTTATTGATTTTTTAAAAGTTTTTTTATCATTTTTTTTTTTTTTTTTCTTTTCTTTTACATCTCATTATTAAGCTGCGGTTGTTATATATTTTTAGAAATTTTATTGTTTAATTATTATTTTATTTAACGCGTTTGTTAATTCGAAATCGAATTTACTCGGGTCATTTTTTTTTTAATTTTTTTTTATCTACATCGTTCAGATCCATCGATAATTTATATATATATGCGCATATATTATATAATATATTAGTACGTTATATAAAAATAATAAAAATAATAATAATAATAATAATAATAATAATAATAATAATATGTACATTAGGTACGTATACATACCAAACTAGTTTCCAACGAAAAAGAAGGGGGTTTATAATTAATAATAAAATAATAATAATAATAATAATAATAATTAATGAATTAATGAATTAATGAATTAAAGAATTAATGAATAAATAAAAAATACTAGACGTATATATATATTATTAGGGTATGTAAATTAATTACGGAGAAAAGGAGTGAGGTAACTATATACTACTCGACACAAGTAACATACTCCATGCCTTACGATAATAGATAATATAATTAATACAATTAATTAAGCGTATAGATAGACAGATTAAAGTAGTGATAATATTTAGTGAAACAATTTCGACGAAACGCGCCTGAAAAAAATCCATAAAACTGCACATTCGCAATTATTATTAAAAACTGATAAAATAATTCGAAAATTTTTTATCAAAAAAAAAAAAATATATAAGAAAAGGAACAAAAAAACAACAAGAACAACAAATTAAACGCCATCGATTTAGATTAACATTCTTCTTTTTTTTTTTCTTTTTTCTCTCATTTTTCACTTTTAGCCCTGACTATATATATATAATAATCTATATTATATACCTCAAGATGAAGAAAACAAAACAAAAAACAAAAAACAAAAGCAATAAGTACGTAGTAATTGCAATATGAGGAAATTATAGTACCTGTAGAAATATTGTATTCGAAAATTTATGAAACTTATATGAGTGAAATTTTTTTTTAAATCTTATTTTATTTTTTTCTTCTTCTTCTTCTTATTATTATTATTTATGTTTCAAAAGTTTTTTTTTATAACGATAGATACGTATATGTATATATGTGTATATCTGTTAAACTTTCGTAAATTTAATATGAAAATGAAAATGAAAATGAAAATGAAAATGAAAATGAAAATGAAAAAAAAAATAGAAACACGCGAAATTGCGTCGTCGTAAAAATATCGTGAGGATAAAAATACCGGTATACTATAGTAGGTATATGATAATATAAAACGCAAATCGACGATGGGAGATAATATATTGCAAGCTTTGGGTTTTATGGAGTGCGAATCCCTCTGCGGATGATCGCACGTAGCATAGCGTATAGTAATCTTATTTTGTTAGCTTATATATAGGTACCTATCCTACACTTTATTTTTTCCAAAATATATTCCCAAACTATAATATAATATATCACATATGATTCGGTGTAAAAAATAATGTGAAAAATAATTGTTCCTTTCATTTTATAAAAGGCGTTAATTCATTCATTTATTTTTATTATTTTTTTCTAGAATATGACTCAAAGAACGAAAAAGAAGTTTTCTTTTTTCTGTTCTTTTTATCTTTTGCTTTCGAAGCGATCGTTCTAATTCAATCGCTAGATTTATCATGTTCCTTTTGATTGTGGTGTTTTTTCTTCTTCTTCTTATTTGCTTGGACTGATTACATTAAAAGTGCATCTCGCATACCGAGAGTTTCATCGAAAACTCTCGGTATATGTATGATTTATGTGATTGATTTATTATTTTATTATTTATCCCTGAGCTGTGAAAATGAATAAATAAATGAATAAATAAATTGAATAAATGAAAAGAGTTTCGTTTCTGCACTGCGAAACCTGCTAAATAATTAATATTAATTAATCAAAGTCATATTCGAAGACGTCTTTTATTTCGACATTTCATATTTCACCTCGTTCAAGCTTGCGTATTCTTATTCCGTTAAAATCCGCAACCCCTTCTGAGTCAGGGTTATTCTTATCGTTGTTACTTCGAGTGTAAACTGAAATTGATCATTCTGTATTCGAATATAAATATAATACGTAGGTACCTGTAGATATTATGTTCAGAAGTTTCAGTTACAAGGGTAGAAATTGCGAATTTTCAAACAACTTCACGTTTGATAATAATCATCAATACCGCTTTGAATTATTATACATAATTACGTATACTCAGCCAAGTTTACCCACTACCACCTGTATATAGGTACATATTACGACCACGTGTAACAAGATTAATTCATTAATTTATACCTAAAAGTTTATTCAACTTAATACAAAAGTGAAACTTAAAAGGAACGAAACACACACACGAATAATGAAACCAAGAAATCCCTTCCGGCATACATGTATACAATATATATACATATTTTGTACCCTCTTTTGTGCCCATTTCTCTACATAGCTTTAGGTATACAAGTGAAAACTTTTCACCGAGTATATTAAACAAAATATAATATGTTATTATTATTTATACTGTAAAAAGATGTAATTATATCGGATAATGAGGAATTTTCATGTCTGGATCGCGAAGTTGCAACTAATCATTTTATACCATTATAATATTTAATTATAATTAAGTGCGAGAAAGCGTGTGAATTTATTTTCTAACCGATATGACATGCGGATTCACCGCGGTTTCAAAAATTCGCATCACGTACCAGAGATTCGGATCCCCGCGCCCGTTCGTTTTTTTGAGATTTTATTTTTTATCATCCCCTAATCTTACACGATGCGAAAAAGCCTTGTCGGCTTTACTCACG
The DNA here is from genome assembly GCA_963992785.1 of Tenthredo livida. Classification (NCBI taxonomy): domain Eukaryota; kingdom Metazoa; phylum Arthropoda; class Insecta; order Hymenoptera; family Tenthredinidae; genus Tenthredo; species Tenthredo livida. Next base: position 14,303,888 of record OZ023073.1, read on the forward strand.
ATCAGTCGACAGCCGTTATACTTATACAGTTATATCGAGCAACGGATAAAGAGGGAAAGTGGAAATAAAAAAAATCAGAGAAAAAGGGAAAAAACAGCCCGACACTATTACCGAGCTTCATATCGCTGCTCAAGACCCTGCGAAGATCAAAGTTACTTTTTTACACATTCTAGCTAGACGCGCGAGTACGAGTGGTTATTTCCAGTGATCAAAACCTTGATGTGATTTTAGATATGCCGTACGCAGGGGGCGCGGGGAAAATAGAAAAACGAAGTAAAGACAAAAATACGAAAAAGCGAGAAAAATGTAAAGCCGGTATTGGATCTTGGACTAGAATAACCATAACAATAGTCGTAACAACTATAGAGGGAAAAATTTTCCCCATATCGAGACCATACATCTGATTCAGATTCAATAATTCCTCCAATATCCGGTTTGAAAATAATTCGATTCATCCGAACGTCAATTTTTCAGTAAATTTTATTACACGGGTAACATTTTGCCCGAACAACTTGTCCGTCACACACATACACAGATATACATGTACACATGTTCGTCAGGGTTTAACAGAATAGGCACATCGATATATACGTCAGTTGTATAGGAATCAATCAATGTTAACGGAAGTTTCTAGAAACCCCATCAATTTGCCGTTGGTCCTCTATCTGTGGCTCCGAGATTGACAGTCGAAGGACGAGATTTACCCTCGTATTTTCCACCAAATTACATCTGTTTTTTCTTTTTTTTTTTTTCTTTTTTTTTGCTATCTAGTTCATTTTGATTGGGGATGTTCTATCATTTGGATAAAAAAAATTTCATCCCTTTTCTTTTTTCTTCATTTTATTTCATCTGCGCGAGGCAAGAAAAATAAGAATTAACACATATGTACGTATAGAAAATGATTTTTCATTCCAAACGCGATTTTTCTTTATCTACATTCATTCATACATATGTATATAGCCACGACTTTGCAACGCTTACTAATTACGACAGAGTACGTGTTGGAGTTTAATTAACTTACTTGTTTCTAGAAATGGATGAGGGAATGAGGCGCGTCGTTAAATAGCGTTTAAAGTTTAAACTATTCGTATATCAAAGCTTGAAATCTGTCTTGATTAATATTGTGGAAACTTTGACGTGGGCGAATTTTAAATCAGATAATAAATCGATAACGATGTACACCTAATTGCTAACCGAAATACAATACTTACTTGTTTATCAGTAGGCGGATCAATTAGCGGGAATTAAGCCTGATTACATACAGAGAGAGGCAGCTGAGTAGATCAGATTCAGAATTTGGGGACAATATATTTACGGAAATTAAAGCTCGCAGAATCTGAAAGCAACCCCTAATTTGGATTACAGATTTTCTTTCAAGGCGTTGTTCGATAGAACGGAAAGAGGATAATCGAAATTTGATTCGTGTGATAAAAGCCGAGATTTCACACATCGGGAATTTTACTTCGGAAGGTAGTGAACGAAAGACTATCAACACATCAGCAAATTGGGGTGCAATTAAGGCTCGAAAATGCAAAATCAAAGTCAAAGGGAAAGGAAAAGGCAAATATTTATCGTAGATAGAAGAGATAAAGGAGAGAAAAGGGTCCCCGAAAGATGTTACAGGATATAAATGAGCCCAAGGTTTAAAGCGATCCCCAATTAATTCTAACGTAATTTTGAGTCCGTGTTAAACATGCGGATAAGGAAGACTTTTGACCGGGACGGATTAATTCAATCCTATTAATTCCATCGTTGTACGTCTTTATACCGAGAGTTTTCGGTGGAACTGGTGATCGTGTCTGCGTTGGTTTCGCCGCAGGGAGGGGGGTGACCAGTTTCACCGTAAACTCTCGGTATATAAAGACGTATTTGCGTGTTTTCAAGAAGTTCGAAGAATTGTTATACCCAATTATACCGTAATTCGTCTATTGATTGAACCCGAACGAAATGATGTATCGCGCATTACATCGGTGTAATCAAAAGTATAATTTCCATCATAAAATTCGGACTAATTAAAGAAAAAAAGAAAATTCATTTTCCAGTAATTGAATGAGATGAATTATCGGCTTAACATTTGACCACGTAGCTGTTATTAACAATTAACTTCGGCTTAATCAATCGAATCAGATAGTAAAATGGGAATTGACTAATTAGCAAGAAGCCCTCACAGCTCGATTACCGCGAAACTATAACAGGATTACAAATCCAAAAGCTTTACGATTCTGCATGCTCGTAAATGAGCATTTCCAAGTTTCTTTTTTCTTTTTTTTTTCTCTTCATTTTCTAAAAGATAAGAAAAGCTCAAGATGAAAGAGCGAACGTCAATCTACTCAGAATTCGTTAATATACGGCATAATAATTATAATAATAATATTAATAATAATAATAACCGAATGAGTGATACTTGCCTATATACAGGTATGATATATAATAATAACGCGACGTCCTTTGCCATTCTTCTATCCTTTGATATCGTATGTGGTGTAACCACGACGTCTAGACTCTAGACTTTAGTCGTAGGGATTTTTTCTAGTAATTGACAGGTGGTAATCGAAGTATGGCATGTTTATCGAATATCCTAACACTATAACGTGGGTATGGTATATATATGACGGTGTGATACGATATACTATAAGGGAGTGGTTCCTCCCGTTTTAGGACGAGTATAATGATAAAGATAATGTTATATTTCATCGCGTCTACGTGCGGGGGAGTAAGAAAAAAAAAAAGAAAAAGAAAGAGAAAAAAAAATCCAAGAAAGGGAGAACATTGAGTTAAACGAAAATCTCCATTTCAATATATTACATACCTACTATAGGACAAAATTCAATTTTTGTAAGTTTTCATCACTTCTAAATTGAGGAAAAAAATTTAAAAAATTAAAAAAAAATCCCTGAAGCATAAAAGAGAAAGTTGATGGGTATATACATATATTCATATTACTATAACGTAATATTCTCAGGTCGTAAGAAAATGAAACAAAAAAAAAAAAAGATTTTTTATGCAGGATATAAAAATGGTAAACTTAACTCTGTGAACTGCAGTCATAGTTGGATGAATAATTTATTTATTTATTGTATTTTTGAATTTTCGTTTTTTTTTTTTTACCCCTTTCAAATTTTATTATTTGCTTTCGTTAGACCCCGGCCTATTTCGGACAAAGTTATAACATACCTACATACATACATACATAAATAAATAAATAAATAAATAAATAAATAAATAAATAAATGAATAAATAAATGAATGAATAAATAAATAATTAAAAGAAACTTTACCGAGCACCATCGTTAATTAACTAGCATATAAGTATAATGCAAGTCAATGTAGGGTATGAAACTGACAGCAATAACTAAGATTAATAGGATCTCTGACGTCGATTAGAGAGAAAAGAAAAATACAAAAACATACGAAAAAAATGGAAATAAAATACGAAAACAAAAACGAGAAAGAGAAGAAAAAAATTAATTAAAAAATTAATATATCATTTTTAGAATCAGGCACTCGAGTGTTTTAAAACCGGGGAGTCATCGCCGCGTGCCCTTGCCACCTCTACTTCGATTGCACTTATCGGCGGCGCTTTCTTCCGCTATAAAATAGAAAAGATAAAATAAATAAATAAATGAATAAATAAATGAGTAAATAAATTAAAAACAAATTGAAAATAATAAAATGAAAAATTTATCATTCAAAAACGTATTTTATATTAATCAACGATTAGCCTTTCGAAGAAGATTTTTGTTTTTTTTTCCTTTTTTTTTGTTCTTCATTCTCTCTTCGTCTCGTCTATATACAGGTATTGATATTCATTTCTGCACCGTTATAAATTATTACACAAAAATTCGACATTTCCCTATAGTAACAGTAAAGTTGAATAGAAAAATAAATAAATAATTGAATAAATAAATAAGTGAAAATTAATACAAAACAAAAAAAGTAAAAAAATGATATCAACAACAATCATATTAACGCAGGCAAGGTGATAATTCTCACAGTAAACCTTTTCTTGTAATAATTTATTATTATTATTATTATTATTATTACTATTATTATTATTATTACTATTATTATTACTATTATTACTACTATTATTATTAATATTATTATTGTTATTATTATTATTACGCATATAAGAGTGATTATTAATTTATATAGAAGATATAAAGTAAAGGGAGTAGGTGGAAAAGAAAAAAGAAAAAAGAAAAAAGAAAAAAAAAATGAAAAAGTTCTTATACTTAATAATAAACTGGGTAGCTCGCAATCGTGATTGAAATTAAGAATAATAAAAAGAAAATTAATAAATAACATAACATAATAATAATGCAGTGAACGCGGCGCTGTGTTAGAAAAATACATATTATTAATAGAGAAAGAGAAAAAAAAAATTAAAAAAATGTAGGCAATTAGAAGTCCGTATATAAGCGTAAAATAATAAATAAATAATATATTATATATATATATATATACGGGGCAATAAATTATAGATATGAGGTGGCACGGGCGTACGGACGGACAGTAGGCAAACGTGTCTTTATAAAAAAGGGTTGAAAAGAAAATTGAAAAATAAAATAAAAATAGAACCCTAGGGGTAGTATATAATATAGGCGTTATTCGAGGTCGTTTATATATGTATATATATATATATTATAAAATATAATATATATATATATAAGGGCCAAAAATTAAAACCCTGCAATAATTATTTGCCTAATGCCCGTTAGAGCGAGCTAATGATAAACCGTACTTGTGATAAACCATTAATAATTAGCGAGTAATAAGTAATGTTATTATTACTATTATTATTATTATTATTATCATTATTACTATTATTATTATGATTATTATTATTATTATCGTTATGATTATATATATATAATATATAATTGTAATTGTAATTGTAATTTTAATTGTAAAGAAGATAAAACAGATACAGGGAAAATAAATGAAGAAATCATTATTAACCAAGATTAAATGATCAGGTAGTTTGTAATAAATAACTCGTAGATGGTAATAACAAGAAAAAAATAATAAATAAATAAATAAATAAATAAAAATAAAATAAAATAAACAATATTAATTATTATGGATTATTACTATTATTATGTAACAAGTAACAATGTACTTGCTAGTCAATGTTCAATGTTGAGATATTTATCTGAATAAATGCATATACGTTGTTTACACCACCTTTCTTATTCGTTGTTTCATTCATTATAAATAATATTCAAATTTATATTACTTATTCTTTATTCCATGAATTTAACCATATATTTGTATTGGGGATATTCCCATAATCCTTTATTATATATATATTTTTTTCTATAACTTTGACCAAATCCGATCGAGGGGTAAGTAATTTGTTTTATTGAAATGATGTAGTTCTCGTTCTTTCAAGCCCTTATCACCTATCCCTCTTTCATTAACTTGATTTTTTTTCATTTCATTTTTAAATCACCGTAAGTTCGAGTTGTAAATTAGTCTAATTACTGTAAAGTATAATGCAGATCATTTGCACGTATAATAAATTCGTTTAAGACACGAGTTTAGTCCTTCGTTAGCATCCCCTAGAATTAGCCTTCTTACAGATTATCTTCCGACCTGCAGGTCGCGGAAATCTTACTATAAAATAATTTCACAAAATTTCATAAATTATTTGCAATAATTTGAATGAAAATTTTGATTCTTAAATCTTTTTTATAAATAAAAATTCAACATGATTTTCTGCAGTGCATAATGAACTTTGTCAACGTAATTAAACATCTTGACGTACGTGTCAAGCTCCGGCACTTTGCAGAGACACAGATATCAGGTTTGTATGTATTTTGTATATTGTATACGCTAAGACAAGACACGAAGGGTGGATTAACTTTTCATCAGATATACTGGAAAGAAAAAAAGTGACAGCGTCTGTTAAAGCCAGACTCATCTCGATCTCCTAAACCATTAACATACATAATACCAATATCCGTTCGAGGTTTGTCTAGCCTTAAGATTATCAATTTATTACCAATAATAATTATGCGTCATTCATCTTCAATGATGATCTCTTTACATTTTTCGGTTCTGAAACGTTTTGAATAAATTTGTCGATTTTTCTGCAGTACAGCAAAAATAATTAGTCTATTATCCTAACTTGGTACTAATGAATCAATGATTTGTCTGAGAATTTATGTTTGAAATTGAACTTGATCGGTGAAAAATCGCACTTAATCTTACAGCCAATCTTTTCCCCGAAGTTTCTTACTTCCTGTGATTTATTCAATTCGTTCAAATTTCGATAATGGTTCTCCGACTCATTTCATAATGTAAAAGTTGTTCGAAATATCAAATGAGATTCAGCTGCGTCGACCATTAAACTGTCGAGTCAAAGCTTACCGTTTACTTCAAAAGGCTAATTCCTTCGGAAATAACGCGACGCTGTACCTAATTTTTTCTATTTTTTAGGTTTTCAGTTTCGACACAACATTCAGCTCCTTTCTCATCTCTTGTCTGATTTTTAACGCTTCGCCGTCACCCTTGATCTTCACGTTATTCAAGAAATGTCTGTCTGTCCGATGACACGGAGAATTACCAAGACGGGTGCTTTCAGTCTCCGATTCTTGCCTGAAGAATACATTTTCCTAATTTTCGTTAAGGAAAAGTGGTCACCGCTTTTATATAACCGAAGTCAGATAAAAATGCGCTGCGATTTTTGATTTTTTAAACACCCTGAGCCCAGCATCAATGACGTAATTAATTCTGACGCCGCAATTTGATGAAGAATCGAGGAAATTACCAGGAACACAAATTCATGAAATCGTACTTTGAATCATACAACGGAATCGCCTTATTCCAGATTGATGATTCCTGCAGATTCTTACCCCATGTCTCCGTGAACATTGAACAAAGCGATTTTGTCGAAGGTTTGAGAATGAATTCATGCGAAATTTTCGAAGGTGAACAATTGACGAATTGTTATTATCAGCTGGGGATGACGCGAGATCGAGGAGCAAGATTTCCTTCAATTCAACAATTTAAATTCGGGGGGAAAGAGAAAAGAAATAAAAATTCAAGATTTATGGCATAGGGAGAGATCGTCGCGCGTATATGCCAGCTTGGTTCGGAAAATCTTCAACAGTTTTTTGAAAGGGATCAACCTTTAAAATAAGGGCGAGAACGTATAAGGGGGGCAACACCTAAATTCGAATGTTCAATTAGAGCAAAATGAGTGCGACTTTGATCCGCTGGGATGAAACAAGGAATGGGCTACAAATCCTGTATTCGAAATTTGGGTTGTTTATTCGCTGGGTAAATTGTGCAATTTCGCGTACCTACCTACCTACCTACCTTCGCAGAAGCTGGCAATCAAGAGTTTGTGGAACTCGTTACCTCTTATTTTTTATTCTCTCCATAATCCCAGAGGCTGATTCTGAACTTTATGCCAACTAAAGTGCGAGATACGCGTACCCGGAGTTACCGTTTTGTTAAATCGGCGTAAATCTAGTCTGTGCAGCCTACTTTAAACACGAGATGAAAGAAGCAGATGGAAAAGACGTAGAATTCCCCAGTTTCTGAATTCCTAGGATAATGAAAGCATTTTTTATTTTATTATAAACTAGAGAGAGAATAGTCAGCTTTCATATTCTCGGAATTGAATTTTCTCCGACAATATTTTCACCTCGACAAATATATTTTTCATCGTTTTAATCAAATAGAAACAATGGTCAGCTATTCTGAGCTGAAAGTCCGGTTATTTGAAGAAAATGAGAAACACTCTTATCAAGCGAGTGCTTCGTCTCATCCCCCAACACTTTTACCTCTTCTAAAGCTCGATTTTCAATCTCGACGAACAATTGGACGTTAACTACAATTTACAGCTTAAACGCATCGACCGTTAAACGATTTTACATCGTTTTAGTTTTTCGAAACAATTTAATCGACGCTTCGGATTGACAGTGGAATTTTTTATCATAAAACTGGAATTGAGAAAATTAATGATCAACTGCACTCTGTAAAACCCAGAGGTGATGAATTTCTTTTAGTAAAAAAAAGAACAAAATTGAAGAAAAAAGGAATTTTCAGCACCCCCAAGCTTCCTTCTTCTTTGATTTTCATTTTGGTCCCCGCTTCCCGCGACCCTCATTCCCAATAATTAACAAACTTTCTAATCACTTCGATCGATTTAGTATGAAGCTAAACTCGAACGACTAAAAGTACAGAGTGCAGCTTGACGTGCATCAATTTAATAGGAAAATTGATTCCTCAATTTAATGGATGACTAATCGAATGAACCCCGCGTCGCATCGTGCAGGGAGAATGTTGAGGGTGCAGCACCAGCAGCAAGGGTTATGCCTTCGTCAATCTAGAAAATGGGTTGCTACATGCCGGAAACTCCGTTATGACATGGAGTTAAATCAGGCATTTAATTTCCTCTGGAATTGAATGTCCGAAAAAATTCTATCGGCATTAATTTTTCGCGTCAATTTCTATTCGAACAAAAATATCTTTTATAGGATTTATTGCAGTTATTTGTGATTGATGCAATGATTATTATGTCATCACCCCCAACTCTGAAGAGGAATCTGATTTTATTTGTTAATTTTTCAAAAATCGTCTGATTTACTTATGATTTTTGAAAACGAACACATCGTTGACCATAATTCTAAGATCCAGTTCGATTCGGCAGCGAATACCCCATGTATACATTTATAGGTATATATGGATAGACAACGTCTGCACTGAACTAACTTAAGTTCTATCAAGGTAGGTACACCTACGCAATGCAATTTCATGAGTCACTCATCCTTAAGAGCATTTAATGGAGTTGTTACTGCCTAGTGGGCGAAGTACTCGAAGAGGGTTGTAATTCTCTATATAGTCAAGGGCGTCAGACCTGACTAGACACCTGTGCTACGTATTCGACGACGTTGAGGTCGATTATACGTCCAGTGTTAATTAGAAAGTGAAAATTCGTTGAAGTCCTTCGTTTCTTTTGAAGAAAAATTATTTAATCTAGCTATACCTGTAGGTATATATTGCAGAATGAGGTACGAGACATGTCGGGATTTCAGATGAGAGAAGAATTATATATTCCCCATTTTTTGGGTAAGAAGAAAATTAATTCTCATTTTGTGGAATAAGAATTCGCGTTATTTCGAAATGGAAGAAAATTGAAAAATAAGATAAACATACCGAAGTTTAAAGTGCAGTGAAAAAGACGTATATTTATATATATATATATATTTGTTAGTCGGACTGAGAGCTGTGGTTATCGCAAAAGTTTTTAAATTGATAAACTAAGAAAAGAGATTTACCTATAAGAGGAAACGATATTTCGAGGAAAACTTTTTTAAAGCTACGTAACGCAACGTCGAGAATCCTAAAAGGTCCTTTAACTATAATGCATTTGGATCGAGAAAAAGGTTCGTATATAGGTATATTGCCAAGTAAACTGAAGCAAAATGTAGAAAATGGGGTAAAACGCTTCCGGCTGTTCATATATGTTGGTATAGGTATGTGCTACAAGACCTTTGAACCTTATAGAAAGAGAAGCAATATCCTGTTTCATTTTCTACCATACATACTACATTTTCTGCCATTGTATGCAATTTCACATTTGAAACAATTTTCGGTTCTACCCCACACAGCACACAATATTGCAGCAATGTTGCAATATTGCTGCAATGTTGCAATATTTGGCGCAACGTTGCTGCAATGTTGCAATATTGGTGCGATGTTGCTGCAATGTTGCAATATTGGTGCGATGTTGCTGCAATATTTCAATATTGGTGCAATGTTGCTACAATATTGGGTGCTGTGTGGGTCCAGACCAAAAATTTACGAGGCAAACAAATTTTTCAACACCACTTAGTGGCATGAGGTGGAAAATAAGTTCTGAAATTCATGTGAAGGCTGCCTCGCAAGAGGATGTAATGTATTTAAGGTGGCATTACCATAGAAGCCGGGTTTCTGTTTCCAAACGATACGCCAAGATGGTAAAGTGGTTAAAATTGTGTCGACAAGCAGCCTTGCGAGCCTTAACACCCTTAAACATTAAACGCAAAACAGGTATTTGGTTTCGCTCATTCCCCGTCATCCAATATCCAGTTAATTAATTTTACAACAATTGTGAATTTTCGTGTGTTTATTGAAACCCATTTGACATCTGAATTCAAGGATTTTAGACAGCAAGATCGATTTTTTGAACAAATTTAAACGAGTATTTCTTCTCCAAGCGATATTTATGTCTGCTGAATAAAAATAAGGGCGAAATCGAACAGGCGAGGGATTCTGTCCATGATAAAGCGTCTGTATGAATTCTGGGCTCCGTATTATACTACTGACAGGATTGAACTGGAATAAACTGAAATCGATTCGGTTTTCAAGTAATTTGATCGGATCAACTTCCGAACTGTTACAATCAACTAATTTATGACTAGCTACCCCGTTGGGTGTTACTCGGGTTTCAAATACTGCCCTCGACCAATCTGCTGACAAATTTTCACCCTCGTACAAAAGTACCCACGCATACATGTTCACACATATTTGCAATGTGCCCATTTAGCGATTCCAATTAAAAAGCTCTCAATTAATTAACGTATTTGAACAGCGAGGGGTGAAGAGTTTGATGAAAAAAATTTTAAATAAACCAAAAGTAATTAAACTTATGATAATTTCATGCTTATTAATAGAAATCATTATATTGCCACAAAAGAGAAAAGAAAAAAAAATGTAGTAACATATGATCAACTATACGTAATATATTATCCCTCAAATTTTCTGGCATATTTTCCCTGAATTTTGGCTAAAAATGGTTCAGATTGTAAAATCGATACAAGTATAATTTCACGGGGATTTGATTTTCTGTAATTAAGTAACCGGGATGATACGGGAACGCGAATTACTGTATGGCTCACATGGTTCTGTTAACGGAAAGGGGGAAACGGCGAAGGGTTGTTTCCCCTGCAGCAACTCTCAGCCGGAATATCGGAGCATACAATATGGATTTGAACATATGTATTCGCACATATTCTCGAACTGTCAATCAAATCGCATAGAATTGTTCATCAGTGAGATAAGTTCTCCTATATCAGTTTCCTGTCAATTTATAGATATTTGGTACAACGTATCTATACCTAGACGGCGTCAGACGGCGTGTTTCCGCTTTGACTAGAATATCTCGCATAACATATAGACTTCGAATGCATATTTTTTCAATCTCTGCACTGAAATCATTTTCAATCTATCAGATCGAAGGAATTAAGTGTACAAATAATAATGGATCTTTTTTTTTTTTATTTTTTTCAAAATTGTCGATTCTCGTCGTTTATTATCACTCTGTTTCACACGCACATTCGTATAACACGCTTATTTAGGTGCAGCTTATATGCTGTCGGCAACGTACCGTGAAACGTGATTTTAACTGACAAATCGACGACGAATAACCCAGTTAATAAATCTTCCGATTAATATCGCGGTAATAATTTAGGGAAAATTGAAAGCGGATTAAAAATTTCCGATTTTATTGAAACAAAAATGAAGGAACAGAAAAAAACGACAAAAAAAAACAAAAAAAAAGAATGAACCCGCGGAAATTCGACGATCACTAAATATCAATAAATCAGTCGTTAACTTGCTCGTAAAATTTAGCGATGAATTTATGATACGATATTACTCCACGTTTTTTTCTTTTTTTTATTATTATTTCTTTTTTTTTTTAAACACCCATTTGAAGTTTTTGCCGATATCCATTATCGGATTTATAAGTACTTCCTAAATTTGACGTAGGTACACGGTGTTAGAAAAAACGACTCTGACCCTGAAACTTTATCGATAATACATAATTATATATTCGTTCGTGAATGATCGTTGATCGTTAAAAAAAATACGTAGGTGTATATATATATATATTTTGTTTTTACGTATTCAAAATCGATAAATATAATCGACTACCTGAAGGCATGTGAATAGATGGTCAAATTTCTTTCGCGGGTGAAAAAGAAAAAAAATAAAAAATAACTACTTGAAAATTCCGAAGGCAGATTTCCGCAAGTTGTTTGTGGGAGTAATCGAGTCAATAGGCTCAAGCACTGGAGTCTCAAGATTCAAGTAAAGGCTGAGGGCTCGGTTCAACTGTTGGCATATGAGATTGAAATCGTCAAATTAGCATAATGGTTTTAAGACGCGAGAAGGAAGTGAGCGGGGGATCGTGTCGCCCCTAAATCACGCTTGCCTAACCACATTTTGCCGACCTTCGGGGGGGCTAACATAGTGTTTCCGGAATTTTCAACCCCCAGATCACGCGACCTGGAAAAGCTTTTATTCTCCCCGAGTCTTGATCCACGTGTCCTTAGCTTACGGATTTTTAAAATCGTTTCTGCGTTGGTATAAATATTCATCGAATGTTTGAATAAAAATCGGATTAAATAAAAAATCGCTCAGATATTTGATCTTCGATTGCTTCACGATGCTATTACCATATCTAGACTCAGTTTGTTGTTCGCTACTCCTATAGTCCATTCCCCAAACGAAAACACTTTCAATTTATTAATGGACAAAATAACAAGACAAAACCTCCTGCAGCTGATCTGATCTAACGTATATGTCAGTCTGTCAGACGTGTCACGATAGCATATATAGGGGGAAACGGGAAACCATGTTGAAAATGATCGATCTTATCGAATATTGACGAGAGGGAGTCTTGTTCTATAAAACGATCATTTTATATCGTACCTACATTCTAACGAAACCGACGGTTGATCGCCACTTCTAAGAATATATTTATACTTTTATCCCATCGATTCAAATCTTACAATCTAAAATATTCTTATCCTCGATCAGTTAAACTTGAAATAAAATCGGTATTATGTACCTTTTCATCCAATCATACATAAACTACCTACTGAATAAAAAAGGGAAATGCAAGAACTGAATAAACTGGGATCAATTCATTCAATTTTTCGATATAGATTTAGACCCTTGATTCAAGAGAAAATTGAAAAATGTTCGATTTATTTATTTTTTTTTTTCATTTTTTCGTGCTCTGACTATTATTTACAAGATAGTGGGTTATTCCTCTAAAGCTTTGCGGTAATCTCTGGTTTGAGATAAACTAAAATTTATACACAAGTGCTGTACACCGGATTTTACACCCCTTGCGACAACCGCATATATAACTCACGTTTATCTGCAGGTTCTGGACAGTATAGAGGAGGAAATCTAGGAAATCGGACGGTCCGAAGAGCGGGAAAGAAACTTCCCGAATTTTTTTTAAAATGAACGAGAAATACCATCGGGATTCAACATCGAGTCTAGACTCCGAATAATTATAGGCGATAATTAATCATTTGACTGTGAAAAAGGGTGCGAATAGTAAAAAAAATTGGGGTAAAACTGAATCGTGAAATTGTCGTCCAATCTATGAATTGATGGAAAATTTGAATCGTAAGAAAACTATTGGTGAAATTGTTGGAATTATTATGAATTAGCAATCCATCAGAGAAGAAGGTGCAATTGCTGCAGCAGAACTGCACCAGTGCAGCGCATATAACTTTGAACGTTGTACCTATTTCCTCAAAAGTTTCTTAGAACAAGACCTCTTCGACCCACTTTACACCTCGTTGCTTCTCTCGCTTACTCGATTAAAGCGATGCCTTCGCCCATTTCTAAACCAGAAGATGCATCTTCTCGGATGAAGGAGCGCAGCAGGCGCTTACTAACTGTGTCACAATGCACCAGGTGGAAAGACGACCTAGTTAATGATATGCGATGCAGATTAAACCGATAAACATTTGCGTCTATATTCATTTTAAAATTGATGAAAAATTCTTTACCCAGAAACTAAAAAACTAATAACTTTGCAGATCTATTTTTCCTTTGGTATAATAGGTTCTGATCTATACTGTAGTACCATAGGACAGAAATATATGGTAATAGAATGGAATATATCCGGGGATAATCCTCTGCAATTCTCAATTTCATATCACCGTTATCACAGACTCAATTTGGCAGACAACCTTCCCAAACGTAATGTCGTAAAAAAAGCGATCCACCGCGCTGTTAAGCCTCAACATCTGGGCGAAAATTTCGTGGAAACAGCTCCAGCTTGTTTAGCTTGTCTCGAAGCCGACGATCGTAAAACCGGACATCATTCCATCGCTTTTTTCACTACAGGTGTTAGAAAAGCGAGAAAAAGCGAGAAAGAAAAAAGGGTGAAAAAAAAAATCAGGATCCTGTGTGTGACTATTTATTGATTCGATTTTGATGCAAATTTTCCATTTGATATAATCGTGTAACTATTTTTGAAAGCAATTTATCACTTTGGTAACCGAATTTGGGATGGTCATGTTATAGCTTCGTCGTTGATTAATCAGTCCAAACATACCACAGTAAAAGCAATTGAGTAGCTACTGGGGGTACACGGTCAGACACACCACGGGGGTTTCATTCCGTATACTGTGTCAGCCCTCGAGTCTTCTGAACTAAAGCTGCACGAGGGAGCGTTGATTTATCTGAATTTATACAGGTTTGTATGTACGGACAATTAAAGTGTGTAAAACGAACCGTGGAGGAGATCCTCATGGTGATTTATCAGCTAAACCATTCGCTGCAGGGTGGCTGGTAAATTGTCATCATTTTAAACTTGGATTAATCTTCAAACGACTTGTGCGTATCCTTATTCCTGATATCTCATATTTAGTGAACATATAAAATTCTAATGAACAAACGATGCCAGTGAAGCTGGATAAATCCATCAGACATTTACTTAGGTGTAAAGTGTCCGGTGATACGTCCGCGAATATTAATCTTAATTTTTTTCTTCTTCTCATATGAACAGGAAATTTTCAGTTCTAATTCAAAACTGGAAATCAAGAACACGAAGATCATTCACCCCGCAGGGAAGTTCTTATACTTGTAATCATTACGTCTATACCTTTTGACCTACTGCATAGTTTTTAATTAAATTGATAGGGCTCTAAGTCCCGGTCCACGTGACCTAGCTCAAAAAGTTTGGACGAAATCGGTCGAGTGGTTGCTGAGATACTGACCCCCCAAAAATTGGAGAAAAAATCGTGAGATCGTTCTTCTCCTTCTTTGAGGATCATGTATTCATCATTCGATGTGAAAATTGGCAAATTAACATAAGTTGCCAAAAAATGGCCAACAGTATACAAGATATCCGAAGGGAAGAGAGAAAGAGATGTGCCCTCCAAGTATGTGGGTATAGTTCTTCTTCTTTTTCTTCCCTCATCCTTTTCACTTGGCTATCTGTTTCTATAACCAAGTATGTAGTTCTTGAAACCACTTTTCGATATCACTATGCGAATCAGTGAAGTCCGACCTTACGACATGTAATTGCTTGTTGCCAGAGGGTTGTGGTGGTTGGGATTATTTCCTGATAAGTTTTTTTTTTGGACAAGGACTGACTGGATAAGTTTTTGTTCCTTTTCCCAGAGGAATCCTGTTTGCAGTACTTAGCAGCATTGATCACATTTACATAATATTTTTGCGGGGTTCAGGTTTTTCTCGGACTGGTCAACGCTATCTCTTTTTTCCTTTCTATTACATAAATAGATTCATTTTTTTCTCCTTGTTTTTTTTTCTGGCTGGTTAGATAGTACAGGTAATCTTCTTTACACAGTATCAGATGAAGTAGTATTCCGATAAGCCCGAAGCCGTGAGTTTATTGGCTTTTGAAGTGCGGCCATATGGTGGGATGGGGAAAAGGGTAATTAGAGAAAATCCAGGTTGACGTACGTGTAATGTGAGAAGCTGATAACGTAATAACTGAATCGAAGTATCTCGTTTCGTAGATGAAAATAAAATGAACAAAATCTATGTATCAGGTATAAATGTTGCTTGCCAATTCAGAAATATCATCACATTGCCTTTTAATTTCCATGAGATGAAAAATCCGGCTTTAAATATTTCATCACTTTACTCAACATTCTCATACTCAAATTGAAGCAACGAACTTCTAGAAGTGAATCGAGGGAAGAGGGCCACTAAAGACAGAAAATCTCATTAAAAATCTACGCGTCGAGTAAATATGGAAAACAATATGAATTAATGCAGAACGAAATTCAATGAAAATTCGTGCGGAAAGAACACCATATCCAAAATTCATCCGTGTTGTACGCTTTTGACTGGACGTTCTCATTAATAATTATTAATTACTAACCGCGCATATAGAACCGAATCATGGTAGGTGGTATCACGACTCGAAAACTCGAGAAATTTAGCCACTGTTTATTGCATGAAAGTTGTCTGAAATTAGAAATTAATAGTCCGGTTTATAACCCGGATGAAAATCTGCATATTTATATGTATACGTTATGAGCACGCGGACATTTAGTAAACGACTTGGCTTGTTCGGCTAAAGTTTTAACTTAATTATTTAATCAATATCCATGATGGGATGGTTATGGTTATAGGCTCAAGCCATGAAACCGGATAAAACAACGCGATGATCATTCATCAACGAACTACGTCAACACGATCTTCGCATGCATGCGTATATCGATGATAAACTTTTCATCAAAGTTCAAAGTACTATAATAATCATTAAAATATACTAAACCCCGCAGTTGTCTCCCCATTCTATTCTTTTTTTTTTCATCCCTCTATTTTCACCGTATAAATTCACCACCGATTCCGCTATGGAATGGTTCATGGGTTGCTAAGGTAACCGTGTGGGAAAAAGCCCTCGGTGTTTCCATATCTCTATGGGGATTAATCGCGGATTTTATTTGATCACAATCCGCTATTCTATCTAGTAGCTTCGAATCTCGGCGTATATTTGATTTCCTCTTGATTCATTTCATGCTATGTGCACGGCGAAATAAATTTACATTCTGCATCCATGTGGGAGAAAAATTCGACGCGATATCATTCACCCCTTCTACTGCGTTAGATATTGCATCCAATAAAGGAGAATGAATACTTTACTCATTATCTGCCCACTTAATTTTCCGAACAATTTATTCAATTCGTTTGATTAACATTAGCTAAGGAGATAATTGGATTTTAATTATAAATTGTTTGGTCACGCCTAGCCTTCGCGACCCTTCACAGTTTTGCAGGACTTGAGACGAAGTTAAACCCGGGTCTCTTATCAAATTACAGGAATGTTTCCAGCATTTGATACGTCTGCAATCAAGAGTTTTAGCACAATGATATGATTACGGTGCTTTTTATGTTCTCACTTTTCCCTAGGGTAAGGGTCTTCTGTCTTTCCATTTTTCCCACTTTTCTTTTTCCCCCTTTCATTTTTATTCAGCCTCAAATTCTCTCTTTCACTTTATCTCGCTCTCGCCTACTCCAATTTTTTTCTATTTTTTTCTCTTTTTTTTTTCTTTCAACTTGATATCGTTTCTCGTTATAATTATTACGACGCGAGAAAGGGTCACGGTTACATTTATTTTTCACTGCACCTATCTACCAGCGGATGACCTTAGACTTTCTTTTTTGCCAAATCGAGGGCAGCTCCTTTTTTGGTCTTATTATCGCCACCCAAAAATTCAAAGCGTTTACAATCGGGATTAATTTTCTTTAATGCAATCAGCCACCTCGCCCAACTGCTTGAAGCACAAACTAATCAACCCTCTGTATTGTCCAGTTTCGAATGTTGCCTCGACCACGAAGTCTATAATCAAATTAATATTAGACAATAATTGGCTAAAATTTTTCTGGAATCAGTGCCCAAATTCTACGTGTAAATTTTCTACGATTAATACAGTAATCGAAATTCGCTGCTCCTCAAGCGAAATCAATTCCTTTTATACGATTGAACGTGTCACTCCACTTCAAAGGCTGCTAAAAAGTGATTAGTCTCTTATGACAAACATCAAACACTGAATGAAAGACGTTGAAAATTTTCCCTGATACGTTCGTTTAAGAAAATCGAAAAAAGGTATCTCGATTTACTGTTGAGGTAATTGAAGCCGGATTCAATGTTGCTAGAGTTTAGTCTCACGATCAGTAACCGCGGAGTCAAGGCGAACAAATAGTCGTATATGGGGTCATGGATATCAGTGATTTCCCAACGGCTGTATAGTCCTTCGAGATTATCCCTCAGGAATACAATAGGTGGGTAGTTTGTCGGCACTAACTATAAACGGGGAAATGACGGGGAGTTTTTACCATGGACACGTATGTGCATCCAAATAGATTTTCAACAGTTTTTCATTTTTATATATATATTCTCCGATATCCGAATTTGAAAATGCAAATTCCACCCTGAACTCAATTCGATATCAAATGCCTGAATATTTCCTCTTTGTGATGATAGTGCATGAATCAGTGTCATCGAAACTCACGGAGCAAGTTTGGAACATCACTTTCGAACACACATATTTGTTACCTCTTCTTTCTTCGATATTTTTTCGACTTTCATCTCGGTTTGGAAAATTCATAAATTTCCTGTTATTTCATGTTCATGAATAAATACGGAACACTCCAGGCCTCGACTAAAGAGTGGAGATCAATTTATACGAGGAACACTAAAATGCGAGAAAATCGACGCGTATAAAATAAGTCAGTGTGACTGACGGCCATAAACCTATAGGAATTTCATTTGCCGAAGAAAAAATAATCAGATATATGTATACGCACGAAGTAGAAGAACATTATAGTCCATATTAGAGATATCAACTTGGTCCGATTTACCAATGAGATCTTTGATCCGTTGATTGAATTTTGTTTGACTTTTCATTTCGCTAGTATACATCCGTAAGTTTTCAAACATTGAACAAAGATGGATTTTCATCCAGCTAATGGCCGATGGCTGTGTGCTCATAGCTCAATAGTTCAGCTCGTTTTTAAATTATCGTTAAAAATTATAGTAAAGAATACCGAAAGCTCTTAACGTGATAAATATTTTCACGATCATGTTTAACATTTCACGAAGCGCGTGTGTGAATTTACTTTGAGGTCCTTGCAGATCTCCACCCTGAAAAAATAAAATAAAAATCCAAACTTACTTACATTTGATGCATAGTTATACTAAATTTGACGGATCTTTTAAAATTCCACAATTTCCAAATACCATACCAATCAAGATACACAAGCCAACTAGCAAAGGATTTATTACAGATTTCTAATGGAAACTGAAATCGTAGCGGATTGAATATAAGAAAAAAATTGATCAACTCTTTGATCATATAGTGGCAAATAACCGATAATAGGTATTTCGGATTTTGTAGTGTGGAATCGTCGTTTTCTGATTAGTAAAGTTGTGTGTCAAGGAGCGTAAGGTAATTTGAAACGACTTTACCTATATAACAGAGAATCGCATGAAATTGCTTCTGCAATATGTATCCAAGATCTGAGGAAAAAACTTTTCACGTATTAGTACTTCAGACGTCTAATGCATTTGAATATTCCCTTTGATGTTCACCCAGCTGTGCTTTCGCGACTTTTATAATGGTCGCATATCTTGATTAGGTATTATGTAGGTATCGATCAAAAGCTGATTATTCTACATTTTTAAGCCTACATACCTACTTCCGGATACATAAAACGGGGATATAGCGTGCAGTATGCGGGATAAATATATGTGCAGATTTTACATGTACAACACATAAATTTGATTAAACTATGAATCACTCGCTTTAATTAAAGTCTTTACATCCCTACGTGAGTTGATTCGAGCACAAACTCTGCAGGTGATTTAATTAACCGTTTGTCATCTGATAATGAACCTGATTAAAATTTAACGATATTTTTTGAAAAGAAATTATAATAAAAACGCATTTTTTTCTTTCTCTTTTCACATATAACATATAATTTAATTATTCTTTATTGCATCAAGTTGTGGTCTCATTATCCTGCGTCACGCTTACGAAGAAAAAGGTTTAGGAGAAAAAGGCTTCTCTTCAGTACATTAATTCTTTTACAGGATCCCGTAACGTTTATTCAATATTTTGGATATTGAAACACAATTTTATACCTCATTAATACTAAAATTAGTGGGATGTGATATCAGGTCGTTACAATCCGCCTCTTCTCTGCTTTCGGGTGTTAAGCGAAGGAAATAAAGTAGAAAATGAACAGGATGATTTTATCCTGACAAATTTTTAGTCTCCCCTATATTCAGGCGAGGAAGAAGAAAAAAAGATTGAACATGAAGTTGTGATAATGATAAATTGAATATTACACGCCATATTTTAATCCTAAATAATTGGAAAAAGTTTATTTTTCAATCCTCCTGCATAACTTCTCAGCTTGCTTTGAGAGAAAAAAATGAAAAAAAGTTTGATTACACATCGCCAGATTTATATGTAGTTTTAAAAAATGAACTTGGTGTGTCTGTTGCCTGTCAAAAATTTCCGACTACCCTACGTATCGCGAATATTGAAGTTTCCAATTTTTTTTTCCTCTCTCTCTCTCTCTCTCTCCCATCAACTCTTTCGAGACTGTGATTCATCCCTAAATCAATGTCTGAGGATAAAAAACTTTGATAGATGAAAATCTTTTAAAAACATGCTCGTTGACAGCTCGGATCCGGAATCTTAAGTCTTGAGTCATACCTACGAGAATAGATAATTATTCTGCGGGAGTATAATTGGAGAAATAATAATGGAAAAAAAAAAAAAATTACATAAATTTGATGAAAGTTAAGTAAAAAAATGTGTAATAAATCTTTTCGGGAAATAAAATTAAATTTTCTGCAATTACACAACCGAAAAACTAGTGCTTCACTATTTCTTAAAAATCACTTCTTAGGATTATACTAAACCAGCAATAGCACATATAGGTATATGAAAAATAGTTTCTCAGTTAAATTACGTCAATGAATATTTATTTTTACAGCTTATATTATCTCGTGCTTATTCTAGAATCAACCGATGAGTAATGAGGATGGTAAGTGTAACCATATGATTATTTTTTCCGAGTTAATAATCGGCGGAAAAAATTGCTATCGTTTTCTCCACTCCTGAGTACTAATTCACTGTTATCACAAAAAGACAGCTGCGATATTATCCCGAGATTTTTTTTCTTTTTTTTTCCTAAGAGAACTAACAGACCAATTCAGCAAAGTGCGAGTGGTACGGTTTTGATTGATTACAACTCTGCTTTGATTTGAAGAAAAATGTCTAAGAGAAAAAAGAGCTGCTGAATGGGAGAGAAAAAGTGTCAGACTTAGGTGCATTGTCAGATATTTTATTACTCATATTATATGCAACTGGAAATTGAATGGTTTCGACATAAATTTTATACGATCACAAAATATCCGTGTTCAATTCTATCTAGGCAATTTTCACAGGTAAAATAAACCATGTAGAGCTTGCAATACATTCGATGACAGAAACTGCAGTAAACTGTTCAACAATTTTCCATTTACGTATACTGCATATATACGCGACTATTATTTTTATTGATTTACCTAGTATTCATGTTCGAATAGCCATGCAACAGCGGTGCACAATATGTTGTATGCATATCGAACGAAAAACGGTAAATAACGAATGAGAAGAAAAAGAAAACCCGTGTAGGTATTTGATAGGATGGGAAATTTATAGATCATTTTCATCAAATATTTCCGCCAAGAATTTACTATCAAAAATTCATCTCTTTATCCAAACAGGAATATAATTTGAACGAAAGAATTGTAAAAAAATTGTAAATCAGATCAAAGTTTGCCTAAAGTTTTTTTCCGATTCTCCTTAAAATAATAACGTGGTTAAATTCCACCACGATACCGACACGTGGATTTAATAAATCATAGCGATAAAAGCATCCTAATAATAGTTCGAACGTAGAGGTTGAAAATTAAGAATAGTATACTGCCTCGGGAACAACGTGTTATAGAAGAGGTAAAATTAACGATAAAAAATTGTAATTTTAATGTGAAAATCAATCAGGAATGAGGGACTTGCCATTCATCATAAACCTTCGGGATAACGATTAAGAAAGAAATGAAAATAAATTAAAGAATAGAGATCAACAAGTATGACGTCGGAGTGAGAGAAAAAAAAATGTAGAACTCAAAAGCTGGAATTCAGTTGTAAAATCCTCAGAATAGACCTACGATGATTTAATATTGGCCAATGGTAAATTCGGTGTTCATCACATGATGTTGAAAATCTGCAGGATTTACGGTTTAAACAGAGGAATAATTGGGGAATGAAAAGCACCGATTGTTCCGAGTTTGAAATAGACACCCTCAAACATCGCAGATCGTTCAAATGTCGGTAACATCTTTAATCATGAATTTTTAAATGTGAAGAAAAAATTCTCTATGATAAAGAAACCAAACAGAAGCCATCGATTTCTGGAGAAGTTTCACGATGATGTCGAAGAATCATAAATTTGGCTATTAGCACGTTCTATTAATCGACGTGAGTTGCAAATGTCATAATAATCAATTGCCAATTAAACTAAACTCTGATGTGAAGATCTTTGACTCAGAAGGGTGCTTACGTCTGTAATTAAAGTACCGGTTTCACCCTTAAGAAAATTCCGGATTTATACTTACTTACGAATCTTTTGAGCTTGTTATCTCCTCAGAAGATTCACGGCGATATAATTAATGAATAAATAAGCGAAGCGTGCCCCTCGAGTGAGATTAAATTCTTAACCATTTTCTGTGTCGAAAAATCTCGCCGATTTTTCCTGTACCAATTCATACGAAAATACGACCCCTACCTTCGCCTGCCACGAATATGAATTTTTTTCGATCGCTTTTATCTGCGCGGTATTTAGTACACTCGCTTTGTCACACGAGTAAAGGTACCAGGATTTTCGTGCTTAATCATTTGGCTTAACTTAACCCGGGCCTCAGTTCGTCTCGTAAAATGTTACCAGGGTGGTTTTACCCCCACCAGTAATAAATCCGCAGTAACATAGAGGACAGCCTGTAGTAGATAAGTTGAAAGAGTTCTCCAGAGGATATAACTTGTTCTGGGTTTTGTTGGGGTGCCTATTTCCTCTAAAATATATCAGTATAGCCCTGCGAGTCTCGAAGGATTTATCCTTGTTATAAAATAAACTCGGGTTAAGTGCGCAAGTTTTTATACTCAGTTACGTCAAAATCGATCGTTGAATTGTATACCGAGAGTTTTTGGTGAAACTACCGACCCCCTCCCTGCGGCGAATAACCAACACAGACACGTAGCTCGGGGTCAGCAGTTTCACCGAAAACTCTCGGTATTAATCTTGAGGCTCCACAGTCTGACGTGTATCGATGAAGTAAAATAAGAGAAAAATATAAGCTTACTTCAAGTAAACAATTTTATCTTAGATTCGACCTTTGCCCTATAATAGCGACCCATTTTCGGCTGTATACAATATTGCGAGTCAATATAGCCTAGTGCTAACCCTAATCAAGCTACATCTCGTTGCAGCCCACATTTGAAGTAAAAATTATTCTCCACCCCGACCTTTTTCCTAGAATGATGAATACATCGAGGTCCAAAATCATTGAGTCACGCTACTGGATGACCAAACGAAATAGCCATTCATAACAAGTGATTACCCGAACAGGCGATGTAGTCTCCCGTCTGTCGACGAATTTGCTATCGTGATGTGCAATACTCAAACCCACCGAAGAGACAAAAGACCGGTCAGCTTGCTACTTTCAGGAAATTTTTTGAATCAATCATACGCGGTGAGAAACTCGAGAGCTTCCGGTTCGCGTCTTCTAATACTCAATACATCGAAGATTATCTCTATATGAATTGAACACGGATAATAAAATGAAAGAATCTGATTTCAATTTAAGAAAAATCGGATTTTAAACATGTTACTTTAACACATATTCGGTATTCCAATCGTTGTGCAGTTCGGAGTAATCAGTTTTTATTTGTACTCAGCGCAATTACGTTTGATAAGAGAGCGATTCCACGAATTGAACGCCCATAGATCGTCAGGCCTGCTCTTTCAGCGAAAATTTAATATCGATATTAGCAATGCAGAAAAAAATCGATAAAGTTTAAATTTAAGTTTTTTTGTTTTTTGTTTTAAGTTTATTTTTTATAACTTTATAATTATAAGATAGCAATAAATGCATCTGAACGAGTGAGTCGGACAAACAAGTCCATTATTGAGCCGAACATGAAGCATGATTGTGATAAAATGAGAGAAACAGGTTCAACTGCATTGGTTTCATTCATGGTAAACAGAACTTGCACAACAACTATTATTGGCACGATTTCAACCAGCAACAAAGAGTGAGCTTTTCCTCCTCTTTTTACTCCAAAACTTGTGCAGATTTGATGCGCAGTCTGGTCCTGACCAAAGAACCGTCAACATTATAGTACGAAAAGTGAAAGATATCTATTCGTTTCTGCGTTAAGACTGGAGTAAAAATGAAACCACCGTTCAAGCAGATGTTAGCAGCTGCATCCGGTGAGAATTAAAATTATTACATTTATTTTCTGATCAAACAAGTGCCAAGCTATTATTTGTGAAAAATTCGATGTGTATGGGGCTGAATGGGTCATTTCATTGACATTCATTGGATATATTCAGCAAGACCTTATAACGATGAAGCAATTTTTCGCGCTGTAAAATAAGATTTAAGTTGAGAAAAAGCGATGTTCCCATATTAATTGAATGGGAAATCGGATATTTTTATTTTTTATTTTTCATCGAAAATTGTGGGCGTGTCATTTATTTCTACTAACATATATCATATCAAAGCCCCCGCATATTAACAAAATCGAAATATATCGTTGATTGTTAAGAATAATAATCGATTGATTATGGTAGGCTTAATTAATCGAATCATTTGCAAACAAGAATGAGGAGAAATAGACGTTCTTTGAAACATCATTTCTGGCATCTATTCGAAGAATGGTAAATTTTTTTCGTTTTGAAACTCCCGTCAGTTCCATTGATGTAATTTTCACCATTTTTCTGTAACCAGCATCACTGGTATTCATCGGTATTGGATTTCACCAAGCCTGGCAGCCTTCAATCCAACGGACGGGTGCAGGTGGAGGTCCTCCAATCTACTTTGATTGCCTGTTAGTTGGTGGCATCTTCGGGGCGATCCTTGCCCTTCTTATGGTTGACACATGGGGCAGGAGAAAAACATTACTTCTCGTGGCGATTTCTTTCCTCATTCCATCTATACTCAACACTTTCGTGAAAATTCACTGGTGGTTTTACATAACTCGGTTAGTGCATATAACTCGAACTAAATTCGTCATCAGTTTACATGACTTGCATCGATATTGTACATCTTGCATCGATTGTCAACAAACAATAGAAGACAACGCATAAAGCACGGACAGTCCTCTTATCACAAATGTTAATTTTCGTACTTAGATTCATCACCGGCCTTGGCGTTGGGGTTGCATACGTTGCGACCCCGATGTACATTGGCGAGATTGCAGATATCAGGATTCGCGGAGGTCTTTGTGTCCTGATGCCTGTCATGATGCAGATCGGAATATTCGTACCTTGGGCGCTCTCAGGCAGGGTAGAAAATTTCGTCCTCGAAGTAGTAGGAATTATTATTCCGATTGTGTTCGCCGTAGCTTTCTTTTGGGCGCCTGAATCTCCGCACTACTACGCCATGAACGACACTCCAGAAAAGACGAAAAAAAGTCTTGCATGGCTGAGAGGAACTCCTAACGTCGCTCAAGAAGTGCAGCAACTCCATAATAGTATGGCCGTTAATCGACGGGGACCAATGAACTTCAGAAGTGTATTTACTGCAGTGAGCAGTAATCGTAAGGTCAGTAATTACTAATTGTACATGAAATGAAAAGAGTGTAATCAAACTTGCTAATTGTCAACATTTTTCCAGGCATGCTTCATCATCATCGGCTTGTTCCTCTTGCAGAGAATTGTATTTTTTCCAGTCATCTGGCTCGAAGGCGTTATGTTTTCCAACAACCCTTTTCTTGCACCCCATAGGTATAACGTGACTATTGCATGGCAAACAATTACACTTCTGGCAACCATTTCCATTGTCTTCTTGGTCGACGTAATAGGAAGAAGACCGCTGCTTCTGGTATCTGCATTACTCACCTTGATTTGTCTGTTAGGTAAGTGAACGTGAAACAATCACATTCGAATCTGAACTTTTCGCTTGAAATAATTCATTATTAAACACTTTATTGTGATAATTTTCGAAAACAGTCGAGACTGTGTACTTTCTACTACAGATCAACGGAGTCGACGTCACAAGCATCTCGTTCCTCACAATACTGACGCTGATAGGATATTTGATCAGCATCTCAATAGGATTGGAAACCTTGCCGATCGTGATGAGTGCAGAAATTTTTTCCCCCCAAGCCAAGGCCTCTGCACTCGCTTTTTCTACCGTAATTCACTTTGTGTTAGTAACTGGTGTTAACGGATTCTTGTATCTTGTATTATACCTTACTAACGACGGCCAGGGATTTCTCTATTTTCTCGTAGCTTGCGGCATCTTGGGTGGAATTCTTCTGTACTTTTTTATTCCCGAAACGAAAGGGCGGTCACTAACGGAGGAAAACCCAGATTTTACATTTTCAAATTCCAATAACCCTCGTGCAACGCACGTTGAACTTCAGAATGTGTTACACACCCAGGTATGAATCGTGACTGCATAGTTTCACGATCTTATCGGACTAAATTTACTCGTTGAAAATAATTTACATGTACGATTTTAACATTATTTTTATGTTCTCGTCCTCTATACAATTTTTCAAAATTTTCTTATTTCCATTATCGGTTTCACATTGATAATGCGTATACATACCTACTTTCTACATCAGCATTGATGTACGCGAGTATATTTTGGAGTGCTCATTTTTTCTGCACACTAGGCACTGCAGCTTCGAATGATGAAAACACAAACGAATCGCCATATTTATGGAAAAAAAACGAATAGCATCTTTTCTGTTCGCGTGAATCCATCAAAGAGACATTTAGCTGTGTAGAATAGATGAAATTTCCTGATAGTTACTTTAATTCTCCAACTGTACATCATACTGTTTCCAATGATCTCGAAGATAAACGGCTGTGACAGGTTTATAATGTAGCGATATTATAATAAATATAGAATGAAAAATTGAAGTACTGTAAACTTGAAGTTTAAATTAATCTCCAACTTGACCTTTCCCCATATTTTTCACTCGATTGAAACGGGTGAGTAAGAGCACATCAAAGTGGATGAGCCAACGCGGCAAGAATAATCACGCACTTCGTTGAATTGCGCAATAATTGAGAACAAATTGACAACGAGATGAAACGAAGAGAGTAGAAGGGATGGGAGCAAAAGGCAATTGATAATAGGCGATTACCATAAACACGTATATGATATATATGACGACAATAATCGCACTTGACCCAGAGATTAGTAGTCTTGTGAAGCCCAACGCTGGTGGATCGAATGAGTATATAATTAAATGAAGCGTAATTCTCGTACGATTAGTGTTCTTCGCTCGCCTGCTCTCAAACCTTTTTCAAGTATCAAAACTATAACGTGAAAATTTCTGGTACATAAGGAGCCTGGGATTTGTACTCATTTGCTAATTTCAAACCAGCAATCATGCATAAATCGAGCATTTGGCCACAGGTCTTCGCAGCCGCATCTGGTAAGTATACAAAATGATCAGTTATTTCGTGTTGGAACCTCTACTTGCACTACTGAAAATTTCATCCAGAGTTTGATCTCTCAATGCCATGGATCCACTAATATCCATAATAATACTCAAGTGAACTTTGCTAATATGGTGTTTGGATCTGAATCCTATCCTTTATTTTACCAGCATCGCTGATTTTCGTCTGCAGTGGATTTCATTACGAATGGAATGAGGTCTCTTTAGCGCAAATGATGGACAGAAACTTTCACATGCGAATTACACACAGCCAGGCTTCTTGGATCGGTATCTTTCTATATATCGGTAGCATCTGCGGATCGCTCCTTGGCCTTATTCTAGTCGACAAATTGGGGAGAAGAACAACGCTACTTTCCATGACGGTTCCTCTGGTTATATCATGCGCACTAATAGCTGGTGCGCAAAGTTACTGGTACTTCTATCTGGCTCGGTTAGTGTACAGATTAAACTGAGTAGTTGTTTTTCCAGAAAAACAATCGAAAGATTTCCCATCATGCTGTTTCTTGCCTCGTATAGGTTCATCGCTGGTCTTGGCGTTGGGGTTGCTTTCATGATTACCCCCATGTACATAGGTGAAATTTCAGAAGACAGGATACGCGGAGGTCTTTGTGCCCTGATGCCCGTCATGGTGATGATCGGTCAGCTTATAACTTACATGGTTGGAGACTTGCTACCAGTAACTGCCTTCGCGATAGCAGGGAGTGTTATTCCAGTTGTGTTTTTCACGGCTTTACTTTGGGCACCTGAGTCTCCGTACTTTTATGCCATTAAAAACGCCCCAAATGATACGCGAAAAAGTCTCGCGTGGCTGAAGGGAACCTCTGATGTCGTTCACGAGGTTGACCTTATCCGCAACAACATTGCGCTCAATAACGGAAAAGCAGTGAATCTATTCACAGTGAGCAGCAATAGAAAGGTCAGCATTTTTGATACACCTTCAATTCCAATAGTCAGTGCAGATTGACATACAAATCAAACCAAGAACACGATCAAATTTTATGCATCATCTTCACTTATTTTCAGGCACTATTCATCACTATCGGACTGCTGACCAGTCAGCAATTATTCTCCAGTCCATTAGTCTCCTTTCTCGCTACGCACGTCTACGATAGCCCCTTTCAAACGAGTCGTGATGTTTTATCACTCGTCACACACGTAGTTCAACTTCTAGTTTCCATTTGCATTTTATTCTTGACTGATAAAGTAGGAAGAAGACCTTTACTCCTGATATCTACATCATTCTCTGCGCTTTGTCTATTCGGTGAGTACCAGATAATTTGAATAAAGCACGATTCTATCATCAAATGAATCTATCGCTCCCAGACCCCAGTGATTCATTGTCAATCGACTCTTCTGTTATTTTCCAAAACAGCCGCAGGTTTGTCTATCCATCTGCACAGCGCCGGAATGTGGAGCTCAGGCCTTTCGGTGATACCGGGATTCGCACTGGTCGGCTGTTTGCTCAGCTACTCAATTGGATTGGGAGTCTTGCCGATCGTGCTGGCTGCAGAAATTTTTCCCTGCGAAGTCAAGGCCTTGGGACTTGCCATTTCTACTGCGTACTACTTTGCAGCTGAAATCGGTGTTGTAATGTTATGGGTTGTTGGATTCGCCATTACCAGCCCCCACGTTATGATTTACTGTCTTTCAGCCTGCAGCATCGCCTCTGCAATTTTCATATACTTAGTTGTTCCCGAAACAAGGGGACGTTCGCTAAATGAAATCCAGATTGCACTTCGAGGACGAGGACATTTTCAAGCACGGCTCTGAGTTTTTACTATCTGACTTCATCACATTCATTCATTGCCAATAATGTGTATAATTTTAGTGTCATGTTATTACTTGATGTTATGTAGAATCATAACGTGAAACTTCGAATGTCTAAGTACTAGGAACCGAACCATGGCAATAAACAATATAATTTATGTGGACTTTTCAAATGACTAATCAGCGGTAATTCACAGTCGAGGGATCATCCCTTGCTACAGATCACATGTAGAGCAACACGCTACGACTCTTGGATCCGAAGGCCCCTATGTAACGTGAGAAATTATAATTCCATGAATACATTTCAAACAAGTCAAATATTGGAGACCAATTATTCTTGTCATATTTGCCTCTCACTGCTAAATTAAGAATGAGGTGACGCTCGATTGTGTCGGAGGTCACCGATTAACTTCAATGTAATTTTAGTTATCACTGCCAGATTATAGGGACGTAAATATTTTGTAGAGCTGCCCAAATGAATAACAAAAAAACAAAAATATGCATAAATCTGCAGCAGGATGAAATTGCCTTCTCTTCTCACGGCGAGCGATTGTTAGAATCTCTTTTTTTAACGGAGCGATTTGGTACTGTAAGTTCACTAAGAATTAATAACTAGTTCTATCATTCCTGTAACCAGCGTCCGGCATCACTGATCTTCATCTTTGCTGGATTTTGGATATGAATCAACACTGAGCCAGCACGAAGCGATCATATCGAAATAGCGTTTTGCGATCGGCTCGTTTCAATCCATTCGATCCATGGGTTACATCTTCGGAAGCTTTTTTGGCCATTATCTAATCAATGATTGGGGAGAGAGAATGGCACTCTAAACTCGATTGTGGATTGTTTCGGTGTTCGCTTTTCCAACTTTTTCTATTTTTTGTAATTGTAATTTTTTTTCCCCCCTTTCGCAGCATCGGAAATCTTTTAATATTGAATGACTATGTTTGAGGAGAATATCGTACAGATATTTTAGGATCAGTTGAAAACAAACACCCATCCTCTTCGAGACATGATAAATCCACAATCTTATTCTGTTATAGTCTGCGGATCAAGCTTGCGACATTAATAAAAAAAAAAAATTCTCCTTGAGTATAATTTCTCGCCGTCGAAAGCTTAACCCAGTCTGAGCTGTACCAGAAAATCTAACAGGATTAGTTTCGCTGTTGGGAAAAAATTTGCCACTAAAAAGGTGACAATGTAACGACTGTATTAAAAATTGCTAAATTTCTCATGCAAATTCTGTGATACCTACAACTCGCGAGAGCTGTTACGAGGAGACCGTAATTCAATAGCGTCTGCAGTTGCCATTTATAAAACTCTTGTTTTCTTTCTTTTTTTTTTCTCTCTCAAGCACATCGAGTACTTCAGCCGGGCCAAAGTCCTTTCACAGTGTTGAAGTGTTGACAGTGCAAAAATTTCGAATTGCCTTCATTTGGCTAGTGTATAGTTTATGTCACAGTTTCGCAGCAAAGTGCCGAGTTACCAATTTTCTATCTTTTTTTCTTTCCATTTTTTGTTTTTTCTTTCGTTTTCTCGTAGTAAGAGAGAACGTATGACGTGAGTCAAGTCAACGTGTGTAGGTAGGTATGTGATCACAATCTAAAGAATTTCATAGTAGGCAGTATGTACATCCGAAAGACGAATTAGCAATAATTAGCCAAAATTGAAGCAAGGTGCAGAGAGGAATTTAAAAAATTTCTTGATAATTTGGAAACTATTCGAACCATCCTTTAGTCTTGATTAATCATATGCGTAGGGGTATTAGAGGAGAGTATGTAGGTATATGTGGCTATCGAAGTATTGAATGTATGCATAATATTACATAGCTGTTCTCTGGCAATTGGTTTCTGGAGTGTTACCCATGCCATTGATGAACAGTTTGAACATTGTTCTATGATAACAAACTTCTAACTCGAGTTGTTATGAAACACTATATTAGAGATACGTGGAAACTATATAACAGCTAATTACGTGTCTAAATGGAGTTTGTTATAATTAATTCTAAATAACGAGAACTGTAGCAAGCACAAGTTCGGTGAGTAAAATGCGATTCTAAGAGTAGGTAAAGCCCAACAAACTCCGAAGTTGTAACGATGTGAGATTTCGACATCGAATGAATTCTAGAAATCGAATTAACTTTGGAATTTCGAATTCGTCTACGAAAGTTTAAATTAAAATTACTTTCGGGTATTGATCGGAAGATTAAACTCGACGATACGCGATTATACTTGATCATCAATTTTTATTAATTTTTAATAATCCATTTATACCCGTACAGACTTTTCCCATACACGCACACATGTATATATAACATATGCATTACGAACCAAAGTTTGAGCAAACTCTATACGAAAGATAAACAAAATTTACCAAAACTTAGTTTTACTGCATTTCAAACTCAGACGTATGCCTTTGGGTTTTTGGCCTTTCCTCATTGAAAATAAAATCCCATCTAAACTGATTGATTGAAAAAGTCGAAATTGAGAAGAATGAATGTGTACAGTAGTACTATATCGTTTCACGATTGAAGAAGATAAAATATAAAAACGTCAAATTGTTCGAAGTAATTTCCTGTCTTCTCGTATCTGTCTGTCATTATTTATCGTTCATCTTCTGCGATAGACTGGAAATAAATACATGAAAAAAATGTAAAAGAAAAAAAAAAGTAAAAGAAATTTTAAGATTTTTGAAATGAAGAAAAAATTTCATCGGTTATTCACGTCTGATAATTTCAATGAGAATGATACTGTGTATAAAATACATATAACTGCGAAAAATATATATAACATACATATCATACAAACTTTATCGTTTCAACTATGTACCACAGGGTACAGGTACCTAATGGACACGTGCAGATTTTCTCAAGTAAATATATTTCTAGCAAACAATTTTCTCGACGCCCGCGCCCTTCGGGATTCTACTGCTGCGTAGGCGCGGGCGTCGGTTTTGGCCTCTCTGTACCCATACATACATACATACATACATACATGTATGCATACATATGCGTATATATACAATATACATGTAATATGTATACCAATACCTATTGTATATCATACCATCCATAGTCTTCAGTCTACACCCGCAGCAATCAACCACTAGCAAAGGCGTCAGCTATTCCATTATATAATGCAAAGTACATAGTCGAAGGATTGTTTAATATTCAAATAAGCGATCAATGTTCTTCACTTGACACCCACTATTTTATTACAAATTTCTAGGAGAAGAAAAAAAGAAGAAAGAAAGGAAAACGTAAAAGTAGTAGGTACAATAGATTAAGAAAATATTCCATAACTCGTTGGTAAAGTTATCTTATTTGCAATTTAGAATTTATTTCCTGGCTATCATGTAGTATAACAATTAATGGGACTGCAGGGTTCGGAACTGTCGATTTTCCGGGGTTAGATATGAGAAAATTACTCAAGGGCTAATTTCATTTCGAGGGGATCAGTCCTGCTGCGATCCATTGGGATATTTCATTTAATCAGAACAGCCAATATCGGTGGTAGATATACCCTTTGACATCGCAGGTTGGAACAGAAAAGCTTGAAATATTGGGTATTAATATTTTGTTTCGAAATGGGATGGAAAATAACGATTTGAAAACCAACATTTTCCACACCAGATAATCTTTGAATCATACGTTTGTCACACATTCTAAACAAATTTTACTCCGGAGTAAAATGTAATGGATATAAATTCGAGCTAATTAAGAAATGAAATTTTTTCAAAAATGAATTACGATTTTTGTCAAATTTCAAACCCAATTCAAATATAGAAGTAAGAAGACACGCAATTCGACTTGACAAATAAACCCGAAGAATAGGGGGTGGCCGATCGATCGATCAAGCAAACAGTTTCCGAATCTATAGAGGCGATCAGCGATTCATCAAGGGTCGCAAAGTTTTTTTATTCAATAAATTATAAACCTGGTATATAAATTGGGATTACCAAACCGTGATAAAGACGTCGATTCTGTTACAAAAGCTCTTCAAATTATATGTATATTATATGGACTCATGTCGTAATCACGTCGCGCTAAATCGTCGTACCTAATTATTGCGAATTATATCACTATGGCCTTTGTGCTTATACTAGGAATTTGGTGAATTTATATCGTATCAGAAGGTAGGTATATAACCGATGGACCTTTTGATCGACAAGAAATTTAACCACGAGAAATTAATTTGCTAATTGGAATATAAACTGTTCTATTTCTTCGGCGGATTGAACGATCAATCAAACCTCTAGCTATCAAAGGAAGAAGACTTAACCGATTGCATGCTGGAATATTCCATCTATAATTCATACACCGGGTGTATATTACTAATAAATCATTTGCCTCGGGTTAATTCGAATTGTAACGATTCTTTCAAATTTAGGGAAAACATAGTTATGTGTATGTCACAACGGGATCAAAGGCTCGCGAAATTTTTTAGTTTTTACTTTTTTCGATTAAAATAGCGTGGAGTAAGTATGTACATAATTTTCTAACCCATTTTCCTTTGCGCAAGTTAGAGTCAAATTTAAGTATATCAAACTCTTGAAGGAAAGCTTTAGGGGATTATGGAAACGAGACGAGCTAAAAAGAGGGACCTTTTTTCGGTTCACTTTTGACCCGCCATATACTTTATACTTTCTTTGAAGGAAAAACGAAAGAGTACCCATCAATTTAAGACGGGGAAAAAAAAAAATTAGACAACTAATTAATTTCAATTCTATTTCGAGGACTGAATAGACTATGTGGGTTTCTGTTTTTATTCATATTATAATTGTTCTATTTTTAAATTCTTTGACCGTAACTTACTTTCTCACTCACTTACGTACTAAAGTAAGTTGGTGTTATACCCCTAGGGCACGAATTGATTCCCACGCATATACCCTGTACGTCAATTTTCCCGTAAGCAAATCTCTTACAGATTTGTAGCCAGGGAAATAAAAAGAGAAAGGACAAGAATAAAAAGCAAAAAAGATAATTCTACTTCGGCTGACGTCGAGCTAAATTGAATTCTGACTGGAAATTTTCGCGCTTTTACTTATATTTATACGTACTGAGTGGAGGGAGCGAAAATTTGAACATGGGAAGATAACAAGTTGCGGTAAATCTCGAGAGGGCAGAATTGAGGCACTCGAGTGGCAAACAAATGTTCATCTGTATGCGGTGGTTAAAGATATTTCTGGCAATAGCCACCACCTGTCTTTTCGATTCCTTAAAAATGTCTAATTTAAAACACGAACGCGATACGATACGAATTACGACACGATACGATAGCTCTCGACTCTCCAACGCGCGCTTCGTTTCCATTAAACTTTAATTGGGTTTCTTGACGGTTCAATGCGTTAAATCTTACGCACGAGTTTCATACGATATTTTTCGATATAGTATGCGTAAAATACAATTTTACGCATACTGTGTCGAAAAATATCGTATGAAACTCGTGCGTAAGATTTTACGCACTCGGATGCATAATATACTATTCAGAATTAAATTCGATTGTGATTTCAGTTTAGTTTCCATTACAGCATCGATTTATAAATAAATTGAAAGAATTTTACTGATCGATGAATAAGAAAAAAAAAAACGAAGAAAAAAAACACATTCAAAGACCAGAAAAATTCGAAGAATATTACACAAATCCTTTCGGTATGATTTGATCTTTGATATCTTATAGCTAGTTCGTAGTTTTCAAAGACTTTCGTTGTTAGTTGAAATAATAAACAAAACCGCATGAAATCTCGATGGAATCTAGCGGTTATTTATCGATCAGTGTTGATCAAAATTGAACAAAGAATTCCTTCTTATTTTTTTTTTCTCTTGTCTTTTCTCCTTCTGAAATGATGTACAAACATCCATACGTCAAAACAATTCAAGTTTCTAACATAAATTAAAAATATCGTGTCTAGGTACAGTTTTTTTTTGTTTTTATTTTCTTTATTTAAAAATTTTACAAACAAATATAATTATAATATATAATACAGGTATCTGTGTGATTCAAAAAGCGCTGCACGTGGGTATGTACCTACGCATCAAAAATACTGATGAAAGAGAGAGCAAAGAAAAATGAAGATTTGCATCAAACTGAATAATGAATATGCATATTTCTGCATGTACAGACTAAATAATGAAATAATTCTGTAGGTTTTATTCTCTGACACTCGAATGATATATGTGTATATACGTCTATCTCGTATGTACACACACGCACGCACACGCACACACACACATACTGATGCGTTCTTTTATTCATGAGTAGCAACAAAGCTCGGCTTAGGGTTGTGAATTAATTCATGTTAAGTAGATTTTAGTGCCTCCCCGCATCCCCTAAACCGTGTGGATACGTAAATTCATGATTTAGGGGACCGGGGACTGAAGTGTTTTGGGGATTCAGGTAATGTACGCGCCTCAAAGTGTCAACCTTTGAAACGTAACAGTACCTACCTACCTACCTACCTCCTTTTTCCATAAATAACTCGTTTTGTTCATCATAAGTTTAACAAATACGGTGATAAATAACAAGATAGCTAAGTTCGTGCGAGAAGTTTTTGCAAACCCTGTTTGTCATCCGCAATACCGTAGAAAACCTTTAGCGAGAAATAAAAATATAAAATGCAAAGTAAAGAGCGCGTTAGAAATTTATCCTCCAAGTATCCAAATATCCGGATTTCAATATTCACTCGGTATATGCAACCGTGCAGGAGAATAAAATTCTTCCGCGATATTAAAATCCAATCCTTCGCATATTCGGCGATAAATTATATATTTCGCAACCTCGTCACGTCCCCATGGTGCTAACGCCCATTTGTGGCACCTACATACATATATATAATATGTATGTATATATGCACGTAGTTAACGAAGGAAATATCCCACAATTTCTTTCATTACAGTCACATGGTTTCACCCACCCCAACCATTTACCGTATCTACTCATCGTTAGGGATTCTTTTTATCAATTTTCGATCTAGAAAATCAGCCCCTACTCGAATTCTGACATAAGGTGAGCGCCGGATAAAAAGACCTTTTCTCAGAGACCGCGCGAAGATTCGCTGATAATGACAAAAACTCGATACCGACAAGAATTACGGACGGTCAGATTACGTCTGGCCATTACGTGTAATAAAAAAACTATGTCAAAATCGAAATCGCACAAATAAAGAAAGGAGAAGAAAAAAACGATTTTCTGTTTCATTAATCATTAGAAAGGATAAACCGATCGATATGGCGTTTCATCTATAAAATTATTGATTAATTTTTTTTAATTTTTATTTTTTAGGGGTGAGTTCATCCCCTTGAATCGTACATACCAAGTAGATAATTTTTCGACCCAAGAGACGCGTAGGTTTCAGTTCGAAAAGCACAAATTAGTTTACTGCTAATTACAAGACGTTCGTGTATGTGCCTATACGCACATGTATACGTGTGTGCAGAGAGCGTGCCGCGTGACGTAGCTGTAGCGGAGATGAATTAGGTACCGAGAGATTAAAGGTCGGGAAATGTACCGAGATATAAGGAGTAGGCGCGAACAAATTTGTCAACATGTTTACCCCCAGGATAAGGAAAATTCATATGTAGGTATACATAGTACATACCTACATGTAACATATAACTAGATAAATAACTAAGATTTTCGACTATGGTTCAATGAAGCGATAAATGATCCCAACTTTGACCTTAACTGACGCCTATCACATATAGCTAACTACGGTTCACTGCATCATCGCATCTTCGGGAGGATGCCATACCGTGTAGGTATATTCCGAGCGTATTTTCAGTTCTCGTTTGTGTCAGGAATAGAATTCTCTTTAACGTAGTATATCTAACTTTAGAGAATTCGAGAAAATTTTCTCTACCCTTATTACGTAGGATAATGACGTCGGCGGTGATATTATCGTAATTGGTCTCTTCATGCGGAGAGTATCTGGGCATATTCACACATTGATGATCCTATTGTATCATGGACGAGCGTTGGGGCTCTCACGCAGTTCTTCAGTCGAAAGAATAGGTGGATCAACGACGCGACGGGGGTAAAGGGGAAATAAAGTGAACCTGCAGGGTCGGGGACTGCTGCTGCTGCTGCTGCAGAAAGAAGAAAGAAATATTTGATACCTATATGGATTTCGCTTTCAACGCCTGAGAGTCTTCCAAGAAAGAAGAGTGTCGCTAATGGCAATATTCTAAGATGATAGTGATTCCGCGTAAATCCACTCCGCCGAGGAGTGCTAGGTTCGAGCTGCGAATACATGTTTCTACAAATACATGCTTTCATTCGTGTTCTTTTTCGTTTTTGTTTTTTTTGATCCGTAGAAGGGTCACATGACTGAGAAATGTATTTATTTCAACAGATGTATGTAACCTTTCGCTGAATATTCGCGTTTCCGGTATAAGTAGCGTGTGAATATGTGAAAAAAAAATTTCAGTCGGCTCTCGGTTATGGAAATATGTTTTAAGGAACCTTCCGAGCTGAAGGCTAAATATTTTTTGAGAAAACTAAATGAATTAGTATATTACATACCTAGGGCAGTAAAATAAGGAAGGTCCCAGATCACATGTAATTGTCGTCCGAGGCGAAGCCGAGGTCGACAAACATGTGATCTGGGACCTTCCTTATTTTACTGCCCTAGGTATGTAATGTACTATTTCGCATCGACGGAGCCGAAAAACGGGAACTTCGTTCCGCGCAGCGGGACGAAAGTTGTCGCTTTCGGCCCGGAGGTGAGAAAATGTATATATGTATGTATATGTACATATTCACTGCAAGGTGGGTACGGATTGATGTCAAATAAACACTCCTTCATGAGATAGAGTGAAAATACTGTACCTACACCTCATACCCATCTACCTAGCTACTTTACTTTTTCATTCAGTGATTTGACGGGTGAGAAAATTCTTATGAAAATGAAAAGAAGAAAAGGTCCGAACTCGAGTGAAAAGCACCTTTCCATTAAGCCCGTTGTAGACATTTCCCACTTTTTATACCGGAGTCAAAAGCCGTCCATCACTTTACCACTGTGTACCAAAAATAGAGACATTGGTTCAATGCGGTGTAGATTTATCATCGGCAAACCCGAAAAGAGCCTCGGAGAAAAGCATCATCCCCCTCGTTCCACAAACTCTCGTGTAGTATACAGGCATATAGAGAAACAGGAGAAAACATAGAAGACAGAAGATCGTCCATCGAGGCATAAAGCTCAAATGTGAGAATGTCCCCAGGGTGTAAACTGCCATTGTATATTCACCCAAATCGACTGAGCCTTTCAGATTTTCATACATTTTATGTCCGATTTGATGGACGCTCTGTTAAATTCTCTGAGCGCAAAAAGACCCAG
Source organism: Tenthredo livida (assembly GCA_963992785.1). NCBI lineage: Eukaryota > Metazoa > Arthropoda > Insecta > Hymenoptera > Tenthredinidae > Tenthredo > Tenthredo livida. The sequence goes on from OZ023073.1 coordinate 14,342,524, forward strand.
GAGATCAAAAAATTGACCCTATCATAGGTCGTAGCTCTGATTGAACGGTCATTTCCCTGACTTTGGAAAACCGAAGTTTCAGTTTCTCAGGCAGAAATGCTGTCCTGCATGGAAGTCTTTTCGTATCAAAAATTGAAGATGCAATAGATCGCTTGGAAAAAGTCACTTGGATATCTGAAACGACTCGAAACCGAGATACCAACATTTTGGACATTCTAAATTTAACTCCAAGCACAAAAAGCTGTGGATTTTTTCAAAATTATATACTTGTAAAAATTAATTGAATACAGGATTTTAACCAGGCATTAGTTAACTATAATAATTAAAGACTGAGGCTTAAATATCTCCGTGAAATTTCTCTGATTGAGTAAATTAATTCTTAAGCAAACGGAGCTGGGGATCAAAGGAACGTTTGATTTTTCTTACAATTAGCATCCCGTTTTTTATTTTTTTTATATTATTTTTTTTAACAGCTGTGAGACTTCTATATTATTTTTCTAATTACTAATGTATATCCTTTGATAAAATACTCGGAGTTATGCATGGAAAGGATTTTTTAAAGCGTATAATTTCCAAAGGTTGACGACTTCGCCACTTTTTGGGGACAAGACCTTAATTACTTGTCTTTGAAATCGTTTAATTAACATTTAGAAAAGTTTGGCTTTTAAGAAATGCTCAATACCCCCACTCTCATTTTTCTTTCTTCTTTTTCTTTTTTTTTTTTTTGTACAAGTTTTAATCTCCAATTTCACAAGATTAATTACTCCCCATATTTTTATACGATTATATTACGAAAGAGTTTATCTCGTTCAAGACTGTCAAATCTCTGTCATCTCCATAAATGAAGAAGAAACAGAAGAAAAAACAGAAGAAATTAACGCAAATTAATCTTTTTGACGGAAAAAAATGTGATCAAATTTTTATATAATTTCTCTTTTTCGACACAGAAAAAGAAATCGAGTTTTCGTATAAAATGAAGTAAAACGAGTAGGTATACAGGATATCTTAAGATATATTTATTCCGCAAATGTCGTAACACTTATTTGTTATCGGTACTTACACTTTATTTTCAACCTGTTAAGCAAAGGCATCAAATTCAGGGCATAAAAGAACTTGGAGGAAAAATTTTAAAAAATATTACGACGTATATAATATCGTTTTATCGTGTCTGAAATCGCTCCCCGTGTCGATATTTGAAGCGAACTCGTGTCTGCAGCCAGGGTACCTATATACTATACAATATTTATACGAAATGGAAATATTACTTCCGCTCGCGTATGTCAATACCTCCAACACCAATTTCCCTAATTCACTGTGATTTCGCCGATGTATGTCAGAGATAAGATTATCTATGAAGATTAAAATGAACAGTGAAATTCGCCTGATGAAAAATCGAAGAGTAATAAAAACAAGAAGAAGAAGAAGAAGAAAATCGTACACTGTTCAAATTCTCTCAAATTGTATAATAAAATATTTGGAAAATTCGTGCAATTCGATTTCAATATGCTCCTCATACTCATCGACAAATCAATATTAGCTTCAAAGGACTCGGTTTACTAATCAAGGATAGAAGCTAAAGCACGTCTGAATTAGCGAGGGACACTTTACTGTTGCAGATTGTATGTATATACACAAATGGTTGGGTCAAATAAAGCTCTAGATGTCTTGACCCCACGTGTCAAGGCGAGCAGCAGATAAACCCTTGAATTTAACCAGGATATTCTCAGGTTTGAGAGTATTGGGTATAGGCATTTGCTGGAAATTCGTTTTCCCCCAAATCTGTTCACACAAATGATTAAACAAATTTTAATCCTCCTTCTGCTTCCCAGTTTCGCGGTTGCCTCCATCATCGTTATAAAAAGGCATTAACAGATGTAATGTACCGTGCAGGTTGAATAAATGGAGAAAAGTAGCGGTGAAATAAATTACGGAAGAATCTGAAGGGTTGAAGGATAATATATATAGAAATTTATTTATTGATTACGACAATCCGTACACGCTGCAGTATTATAGTTGTCGAAAGATTTGCGAATTTAATAAATCGATGAAAGGATTTAATTTCACTCATATTGAGTTCATTAGAAGTGAAATTTCCCGAGTACAGATAAGGCCGTATACATACCGAGAGTTTTCTGTGAAACCGGTGACCCCCTCCCTGCGGCGAAACCAACACAGACAGGCGTTGGTTGCGGCGCAGGGAGGGGGTCGCCAGTTTCACCGGAAACTCTCGGTATATGTGATCATATTATAGTGTGTTTAAATTACTGTGTCTAACTTTGAGCGATAACGAAGCATGCCGTCCGACAACCTCAACTTCAAATCTTCACTTTGGTCCCGAACTAAAAGATAAAGGTCACCGACGTACGTCCGCACTTTTATGGGCTTTGACCTATACGAGTATCCCCGAGGTCTCCGTATAGGTACACCTATGGCCTATGGGTAGAAAAATAAAACCAACGACTTTCGAGCTGTCAGCTATCGGACCCTGTTCATAAGTGGGGTAAAAGGACCGGCTTTAAAGAACAAGATCTTACGACTTTCCGAGCCTCCGGCAATGGCCGTAAGAAAACAAGGAGAAAAAAAACAGACAAAAAAATGAGGGAAATGAAAAAGCTTGAAATATACAGGGTGAGTCTCTCCAAAGGTCCAAAATGGGTGGGACTTACTTATGGCGAAGACACGCATGCAGCCAATCAGGTAAATAATCATCCGGGTGGGGATAGGGTAGCATAATGCTTGATCACGAATCACGGCGTGCCTTTGCCGCAAGTAAGTCCCACCCATTTCGGACCTCCGAAGAGACTCACCCTGTACATCGCCAGAAAGTTATTTCCTTAGATTGCGAACTTCGCCACGGTATAAAAGAACGCCAGTTTCTTACTTTCTATAATTCTATGGCGACGTGTGACAATCGTCGATTACACCCTGCGATTCGTGACATTTTTATGATCTCCAGCTTCATTTAATTTTCTACTGAATCAAATAATCCGAAGTTTAAAAACTTCTACGCGATTCATTCTACTCGTCTAATTTTTTTACAGCTGGATGAAATGTCTATAGAACGCAATTTGTTAGACTATAACATATCCAATCCCTCACATGTGATGATCCCTGTATAGATCGGTGATCGTTGAAGTATAGGTACCTAAATATGAAAGAAGCATTGATTATGTATCGATTTAAAAAATGTAATAAATTAAACATAATAACTTAAACCCGCGTGAAAAAATTGATCAGTATAATTTTTATCTGCAGTACGGTTGTTAATCATCATCTGCCGCAGTCGACGTAGTTCTCTCCCCTTATTCGTCTCCGGTGAAAATTACTACTTCAAATATCATTATCAGCTGTATCATTAATTAAATAATGCCGGTTGGTTAGACCCAATGAGATTTGTCCGCACTCAGGCGATTCGAGTGAGGGAAAATCCGAGATAGGGTTAAATCAATTTTGGCTTGTAGCTTGATATGTACCCCAAAACTGAAACTATTTATCTCCCACAGACCCAGCCGTCGCGTCGCAGCTGTAGGACAAAAAAAGTAAAGAAAAAAAAATATGCCGACGATTTCAAACCCGCGACTGACAACTTCTGCTTCGAAAAGGTCCGTATGGTCAATTTGAACGATAAAAAATTATATTCAGTCCTTCACTGAGAGAGAGAGAGAAAGAGAAAAAAAAGAACAATGTGAAATTCAAATGTTCAACTATGAGAAAAAACGGGGTTCCAAAAATGGTGAGATTTAAATTATCTCGTGCTTATTTTCATCGGAACGGGAGTTATTAAAAAATTCTTTCGAAAGGTCGCGTTAAAAATGAAAATAAAATACATACCGCAATTTAGGTATGTACACACCCAACCCCCTAATCTCGTAAGTATTTTTCCCCTCAAGTGAGAAGCTTCCGTATTATGCCCAGTTCTATATACTTTATTCCTTAACAAAGTCAGAGTCTATTTGCCCAAGAGGTTTTCGAATTCTTAAACTTTTCCCTTGGGTTAGTAGGTGGATGTATATATATGTATGTACGTGCTTAGCGATTTAACTCGGCCTCAGGTCCATCTCGCGAAAAGCCACATATACAAAGTATATATATTCAGGCAATTAGATCCAATCGTAATAAGGATATAAGAATTAGAGATGGATGATCGTCGCGGCAGGGAGAATCAATTTCAATCTGATACCCGATTCGATTTATGAAAATCTCCGAAAAATTTGAATCCGTTATAGTATATCCGACACGTGAACATAATTTTGGTAAATTTCAATCGACTAGGACATAAGATGAATATAAATTCGTAATATTTTACGGTAATGATACGCGCATAACTCCGATAACGTTTTCGAGTAAAAATTCGAACGGAATTTTAACATATTCTGCTGCACGGTTGACGTAACATTATAGCGATTTAATGAACCGTTGGAGAAATTTCGTACAGCAAATCAAATTTTCATATTGATTGAATATATTTCTCGTCGCGTCGCGTCGCTTGTGGGAAAAGAGTACTTGAATTTCAAATAAAAATCGCAATCTTTTATACACCTATAGGTACCTGAGAGACCCATTTTCCGCGATATCGATAACTCGAGAATGTCTCTATCGTCCGGATACGCTGATCAAGCAAAAGTTTAACGATGAAAATTCCTCCGTTCAAAGTACATACCTGAATAGTATATAGGTATATACTACCCTTATATGTATACGTGTAGAGTACCTACCCCGGTAGACGGTCAAAAGTTTTTGCGCACGCTCGATTCGGCTCGTACGATCTCTTCGAGTCACGTTCAACCGAGGCAAATCGCGCAGGATTGTAACAGCTACGGGGATAAGTCGTAAAAGTTTACCTTATACCTTCGTTCAGCTATGTCCTAGATCCCGCACAGCAGCAAAGGAACTTTGAAGCTATGTCAAATATCCGGAACAGCAAGTAACGTCAGCGGAAAATTCTGAGCGTGGATGCGAGATCATCGGTCCAGACCGATTTCGTATAGTTCAAATTTTATCACCGAAAGTTTACAGCAAAGGGAGGAAATGCTCGTTCCATGCAGTAACTAACTAATTGGTACCAAATTTTGTCACAATACTTTAGAGCTTAGGCCAAAGCCATAGAACATTACAAAAAAGGGCTTCAATTAATTGCCAAATGTCCTTCGCACGTACACGTACATACATACGCATGTGATGACTACTTATTGATATTGCAATCCATTTTTTCATTATTAAATCGAATCGATGTTTTTTTCTCTCTCTCTTTCTCATACAAATATTTTGTGTTGCAATTTTTGGCAATACGTTTTTATGACATTTTCATATCTGCAGCAGGATATGCCATAACGAAAATTAGCAGAACCTTGAGACCTCGGTAATCCCTATGTTCAGTACAAATTCTCGAACAAGCTGTATCAGCGCGGATTAAGTTAAGTCATTGAATAAAACATGACGCAATATAGTAACATCCAGAATGGACCATTCACCCTTTGAATTCGTCGACCTGGGGGTTTATGGACAGTAAAAATCTTTCCCCTGGCAACAATTATATATCCGTATAGGAAAATTGTCGCGACGTTCACATTTTCCGATCAGCGAAATTCAAATGGAAGAAAAGTTCCGTCTCTTTTTTTTTTTCCGAATTTTATAAGTAAGTTATTTCTTTCCAGTTTCATTCTTTTTCATTTTTGCTCGCTTTTGCCATTTTCAAGCAACAGCTGAACATACCCAAGCCAATATATTCGCTCGGATTGACTCTTGCGCGCTTCAGAATTCATATACATATAAACTGAGATCGAAGAACATTTTGAAAAGAGCTAGCTACCGCGTGATCCGTCAAGTTTGAGAAGCTGTCTTTTTGAGGAGATGGAAATACGAAAATAAGGTAAAATGTAGCAGTTCGGTTCCCACGGAAGACCGTTATTATAAATAAAAATAAATTTCATCTTAGCAAAAAAGAGGAGACTTGCGAAGAACTTTTTATACTAGCGACGTTTTTTCTCTTTTATTATCAATACATACGTACTCAATCTGTATATATGTGATAACATTTTTAACTAGTTGTGCAGAGTTTTGGAAGCGGAGGAAAATAATCATATTATAGGTACAAGATATTATAATACATACATGGTAAATAAATTTAATCCCCTAATTTTCTTAATTGATTCAAAAATAAGAAAATGAACTTTTCACTCGATAAGTAATTAATTAATTTCTTACTTAATTAATTAATTAATTAATTACATAATGAAGAGAAAGAAGAAAAAAACCCATAGATAATATTTCCCTAAAGAAGATAAATTATATCATACATATATATCAAACATTCCGAGCAGAAACGTATTATGTGTGGGTGTGGGACTAGATTAGGATCAGAATTCGCTAATTCATTTGTGGCTTGAAGTAATTAAATAGAAACTGCTGGTATTTTCATGTATATGCGTGTATCAATTTCTTGTTAATGAAAAATTATAAAATATGTATTTAAAGTATAGGCTCAGTGACATTATAACGTGATTGATGTAGCTTAATATATATTTTATAATCATCGTTTTTTTCAAATGATTGATCATTAGATCAATTGGATTTTTTGTTATCGATTAAATAAGGTATTTTAAATATACCAGGTACCTATTTAAGAGTCCTCCTCTCAGCTTGGAAATTTCGAAAAAAAAATCCGAGTCAATTTTAGAGTTTGGACAACAACATAAAAAATCGTGAACCGAATCCGAGAGGTCGAGGGTCAGGCCCAGGTCGATTCGGTGTGGAATGCCCTATACGATATACATGGACCTACTCTGTTTGTTTATTTTATTTTTTTAATGTAACAACATTTAGAAAACTTTTTTGTCTCTCCTCTGTCGACGGACATTAAAAAGCGAGAGTTTCCTCGCACTGAATATTTCATCCAAATACTTCCCCCAAGAGAGAGAGAGACAGAGATAGAGAAAGAGAGAGAGGGATAGAAAAGAGATAAAAAGATACGAGTGAAAGAGAAAACTGGATAAACCTATAACGTAATGTAGGGGGAACAGTGATATTATCACAGTTTACTGACATACAGAGCGAGAGGGATAAGTTGCTTGCTCGACAGATCGATTATGCGATGTATAGGCATACTATACCGAGAGTTTTCGGTGAAACTGAAACCGAGCTGTACCGAGCTCGGCCGAGCCTCACGCACGCGGTACGTGTCTGTGTTGACTTCGCCGCAGGGTGGGGGTCACCAGTTTCACTGAAAACTCTCGGTATACAATGTGTATCGCGTATATCAACTACATTGCATCGAGTCTTTCGTGTGTATTTTTGTGAGTTTTCGCTCACGTCATTTTACAGAATAGGTAATATAAATTACAAATATTGCGAGATACGTTATAAAAAAATCTTCGCCTAATGCACATACATATAATACACACCTATGTACATTTATATATAACGGGGTCGGAGTTATACAGCGGTTACAGCGTTGTCAAAGAACCAATTTGATTTTCTCGTTGGTATGAGCCAATTTTTAGACGCTAATTTTAAGATCAATAAAAAAAAGTAAAAAACTGAAATAAAAAAAAAAAAAAGCTGTAAAAAATATTATGGAGGATAAAAATAAAAAATAAAATAAAAGGGAAGAATAAATAGGCTGCGTTTAAAGCCGCGACCGCGGTTATTTACGCGCGGATTCATTCCCACCCAACGAACCAACGCAACAGACGTTATTTAAAATAGAGATAAAAAGCAAAAAAAATGTGTAAGTATATATATTATACCGATATAACGATAGGGAGAGACAAGAGGATTTTTATTATCTGAAATTTTTCGTATATCTTACATTCATCGACCATCCCATCCCCATGTCTCGAATAAATAAGACAAGGATAACGTACGCGTATATATGTGCGTTATAAGTTTACTTTTGTGATAAAATGAAGAAATTAAAAATAATTAAACTCCACGCAATAAATTATTACGGCTGCGGATGAATGAATTATAAGAATAATTACCTTCGCGTGGTTATTATACACCAACAGTTATCTAAATTTTAATTCTTTCTTCCTTATACCTCCCTAACTACCCTCTGGGGGGTATATACTTGTATTATACACCTACCGCTCTTATCCTTCTGCACTTGTTCATAAATTATCGCTAGTCACGCCCAAAAATTGTGATAAGTACAATAAATTTATCAGAATTCATAGGTATAGTAGAAAATATTTTTAAGTAAAATTAAAACTGACCAGTGGCTAGTTATTATTAAAGCCACAGAAAATGTTTATCAATTTTTACCTCATTCGGCTTTTTAATGAACGCAGACTCACCTTTTTTTGATTTTTAAAGGCTTGTGTATAAAAACGAATGATGGGAAAAATAATTCCTGATGCAGTAATGTGATCATTTATAGCTACGAAATTACGAATACTATGACAAAAAAGTGAATTAGAGCACGAAATTCATTAGACAGTTAGTTTGGATAGGAAATCTAATGAGACAGTGAAATAAATCATACCTGCGCTAATGTTATTAGTACGAAACGAATATTATAGCCGAGAACTTCGGAGCTAGGATAATGGTTATCGCCGGATCTGGATGGAGGATTTTCTGCGCATGAGTTAATGGGAAGAGGGATGGGATGGTCCATCTATAACTAGACTATCCATGTATAAGATCGGGAATAAATATGATTATATAAATACCTCTGTGATTTGTTTGACACGTCCAGCCCGGTATAAGCTTACGTAAATTATCACGATCTAAATACATTTCGTTTAATCAAAATCGAAATCGAAATCAAAAGCAAAAGCAAAAGCAAAAGTCCGGTTATTATTAAACAACCGTTAGGTATATTCGTTAGCGGGAAATAAAATCAATGAAACGTGTGTCTGTTAGCTGGGCGTCGAAATCAATCGTAGTTGATTTAAAAATCGTGATAAAAAAATAAATATAAATTATAACACCGCGTGATTGTACATATGTACAGAAAATATAATTAAACTAACGAGGAGAAAATTAAACGTTGAAAGGTTCATATTATTAGGACGGAGAATGTTGACGTTGTTAAAACGGATTCGAAAATCCGTAAACTCTGAAAAATGTTAAAAACAGATTTATTTTTTTTCCCCCCCTTCTCTAAAAACGGCGGATTTCCCCGGTTCAATTTTTTCAAATTTTGAAAAAAAAAACTCGTTCTGCAGATATATACCCGTTCGATAGTATAATTTCTACGAATAAAATGCACGCAGAATTCAATAAGCGTCCGACTTGCGTATTCTTGAATCCCAAATAAATTCTTTCCACGATTTTTTCCTGCCCTCGATGATTCGAAAATATTTTTCATCTCAGAAATATCTACCTGCACACATATACCTACATACCTACATGGGTACTATACAAGACAATAATTTGAAAATTCTTGATATCAATGTAAAAATCTTGCAGATCGGAAACATGATATCATGTACCTATACATCGAACCAGCTACGAAAATACCATGCCTGAATATACCTAAAAAGTAAAATTTTTTATGCATTTGATATGGTGAGGTGGGAGTAAGTCGCAGGTGTATTCATAGCGCAGGCGTCGGCGTCGGGACGTTTGGCGTCTCGGCGGCCACCGCACCGCACCGTACCGTGAACATGATCGCGTCTCTTCAAGTCTTCATTCGAAGTCCGCACGCGAAAGAGTGACCGCGTACGTAGGCGGTTGTTACTACAGCTTTTCCTCTAATCTGCTGCAGGCAAAATACCATTTTTATTTTCTTTTTTTGTTGTTTTCGTTGAACAAATTTACGCCCTTACTATCACATCGGCGTAAAGTTTCAAAGTTTCTTTAGAGGGGTGCGCGTTGGTTCAGTGGTCAATGTAAAAAGGAAAAAAAACCAAAAAAATTCCGAAAACAACATAAAGACATTGAGAAAGGATCAAGGAAGACATGTCCACTCCTTTTCCGAACAATGATGATAATGATCTGCGTTAATCATAAAATGAAACTTTCATTTCACTCGTATCTCGTCTGGCTATTCAAAGATAACTCGATCTTCTCTCTATCGGACGGTCTGCATCCCTAAGTTGCTTATACCTCTGTGCGGTGTAGCATGTGTGCAGAATCTCGTCGGCGTCATAATAAATTGATAAAATTTTCGCAAGATAATAGTAATCATAATCAAAGATGAACGTGACAAACGAAACCGACCTCGGGGAATCCCCGGACGCATTGATGTACCAATGCGGTGCTGGTCTGGACAATTTCCATACGGTTTACATCCAGATCCATGGATACGCGAGTCTTTTGGTGTGCTTGTTCGGCTCGGTGGCGAACACACTTAACATAGCAGTGCTTACACGCAGAGAAATGAACTCGCCAACAAATGCGATTCTCACGGGATTAGCGGTCGCAGATTTACTGGTAATGCTAGAGTACATTCCATACGCCAGCCACATGTATCTATTGGAGAGACCTAGGAGAGATCGGTTCACATATGGGTGGACATTGTTCGTTTTATTCCATTCAAATTTCGCCCAAGTTTGTCACACGATATCGATATGGTTGACCGTAACGCTCGCCATATGGCGTTACATCGCTGTTGCTCATCCGCAAAAGAACAGGGAATTGTGCAGCATACAAAGAACCATAATAGCGATCGTTGGCGCCTATGTAATCTGCCCGATAATATGCATACCGCTTTATCTGACATTCAGTATTCAGCCTCGATCCGAGCTGATCGATATCGACGGAAGAACGTTTAACGTGACATCAACGAACGGCACAATACCGGAAGGAGTGACCAACACGACATTGTACTTTGTGAACCTCAGCGAAACGGCGAAAATTCACAGTTTTTTAAACGATATGAACTTCTGCATATACAGTGTTGTGATAAAGATCATACCATGTGTAGCACTTACAATTCTAAGTCTCCAACTGATCTTGGCTTTGGTCGAAGCTAAGAAAAGGCGGCAGAAACTAACGTCTGCAACGCTGGTTAAAACCGATGAGAAATCAAACGATGGTACCGATCTTAAAAAAACTCGAAAAAAACCGTCAAGGCTTATGGACAAAGAACGACAGACGGACAGGACTACAAGGATGCTTTTGGCCGTCTTGCTCTTATTTCTTCTCACAGAATTTCCTCAGGGAGTTCTCGGCCTCCTCAGTGTTATTCTTGGCGACGTATTCTTCCGCACTTGCTACGTAAAACTTGGTAACACAATTTGCCTATATACTGATATGCGGTGATGAATGAATGAATGAATGAATGAATGAATGAATGAATGAATGAATGAATGAATGAATGAATGAATGAATGAATGAATGAATGAATGAATGAATGAATGAATGAATGAATGAATGAATGAATGAATGAATGAATGAATGAATGAATGAATGAATGAATGAATGAATGAATGAATGAATGGATGGATGAATGAATGAATGAATGAATGGATGAATGAATGAATGAATGAGTGAATGAATGAATGAATGCCATTTACGTATCAAAATAAATTCAGAATTGATGAGGGGAACAAGCTGCGGATATAATGACCGCGTGATAATGGATGTGATTATCCTTCACGCAACGCGAGGACCGGGGACGCGTCATTTTTTCGCGAGATAATTTTTCCGCGTAACAGGATACCGAGAGTGGATATGATACCCGCGAAATGACGGAAGTACATAGTACCTACGTACCTTACGGTTATACCATTTGACACAAGAATCGATATCGTGATATTATAAGGGACGTGAGCACATAATATCGGTTCAGAAATCGTGGGCGTGAGGCTTTACGATGTACCCAGAAATTTTTAAAGTCTATTCGATTTTTTTTTTTGTTTTTTTATTGGTAAAAAAACCGTTAAAATTTAACGTTCCATTTCACAAACAACGAGGAAGATGGAAGAGGTGAAAACAAAAAAATAATAAAAACGAAACTATTGGAAATAGGATATAAAAATAACCATTAGGATTGAAGAGAAGGTTTTATTATCTTGAAAATATCTTATATACGTATAAAATGGTCCAATATATGCAGAAATCAGGGGGGGGGGGGGGGGGGGTTGAAAAAAGAAAAAAAAAAAAAGAAACATATAACGCTTCTTGATTTCAAACTTATTCTTATTGCTTGAAAGTTCAAGCCAAAATCGTTTCAGTAAGTTGGTTGAGTCGAATCACGGTGATGGCTGTCGAAGAACGGGATGTTGGTCGTCCTGCACTTGCGTTGTTAAATAAAATTTCTGCAAATATCATACAACAGCTCGAAATACAATGAAAATATACAATTATTGCTGTTTAAATATAAATTGAAGCTTCGTTAAATTTGTGAAAAATTATTCATTCCGAAAATTCTAGTCGATCTTGCGAGTAATTAAATCTATATACCCTACCTATACCTATATGTATATTATATACCGACAATGAGAATATTCAATCAACGAAAATCTGCCTCAGGCATTGCAGACCGCGGTCACAGTATTAATTCATATAAATTTACGATATCACGAAATTATTCACGAATTGAGTGAACAATGGGATCTATTGTTGATAAAACCCCACCATTGTCAGCAGTATGTATGAATGTCAAATTGTATATAACTAAGAGGGTGGTGGTTGAGGATTATAGACAGGGTCGTTATCCCTCGGCCTTTGGTCATCCGAAACAGTCTGAAATGTGTGAAAAATTTTCTGTGCAATAATTTCAGTGATAGTCGTTTCTTCAATTTTTCGAATGCATTATAGCATGTGGATTGTAGGTCCTCCGCAAATGATCTTTGACAAACTGTTCTAATATCTGCTGATTTATCTTGCCACTTAGGTGAAGTAATGGACATATTGGCTCTGATCAATTCGGCCATCAACTTTATACTTTACTGTGCAATGAGTCGTCAATTCCGGATGACTTTTAACCAGCTTTTTGGAAGATGGAAATTGCTCGGAAGGTGGATGCCGATACCACAGCACGGAGATAACAATGGTAACACGGGTACAAATCACACCGTGACTCAAATAACGCAAGTCTAGCACAGGCGTTTGCGTAAAACAATATGTTTCCCATTGTAACTTATAACGGAGGAGAGAAGAGAAGATAGAAGAAAATTATACAAAAAAAAAATAGAAACATGAAAATAAAACGAAAGATCCTTCTCGATGAAAAAATTAGAGCGACGTATAAAATTAGCCTGAAATAAAATAGTATATTGTTTACCGAGCGAGAAAACAGTCGATTGCGCGCCGAGTATGAAGGTGAGCACCGAGGCGAAGCCGAGGTGTTCTCAACTTCATACGAGGCGCCAATGACTGTTTTCTCCGAGGTGAACATACTATTTTCTTCAACAGCGGAGCGGAATCAGCGAGTTTCCATCCGCAAACGAGGACCGGCAATCGACTGGTTTCCATCCTCATTTGCGGATGGAAACTCGCTGGTTTCCCTCCGCTGTTGAAGAAATATCATTTTTCTTCTCAGTCCGGGAGATAACGTGGCTGTTAATTATCATGTTATCCCCATACATCAATTTATTGTCCATACAAAGACGCATGGGCTAAAAAAAAATAAAAAAGAAAATAAAAAAAAAAAGATCCCCAATTTATGATCGCCAAACGCGATATACGAAATACTGAAAATAAAACGTCATATATAAAAATAGTTGTGACACGTATATATATATAATATATATATATAGGAACCAGGTTACCACTTATTTAACCCTAAGCTACGGCTCTGTCCTGTATTTATTTTAATATAATCGCGTGAGCCAAGAGTTTACGAAATACATATGTGTATCTCGAGCCTCAGAAGATAGATAATATAATCTACTACCTACTCCAATATGTTTGAAAAAAAAAAATGAATCATAATTCTAAAATGAAAAACTTGCGCGTACGTAGGTACCTACCATCAATGATCGATAATGATTTTGACTTGGTGTAAAAGTCACGAATTCAAATGAAAATTGACATCACACGAGGGATGAGGAATCGGATTGTTCAATTATTCATTACCTACCCTCTCCGGATGCAAACATGTACACGAATAATGTCGTTTAAAAAACTCGAATTTATACTATCTAGTAAAATGTATAAAAAATTAATAAGAAGAAGATAAGAAGAAGATAAAAAGAAGAAGAATAAGAATGTGAATGTGAAAATCGTTTGCATCCAACGCGAAAAAAAGTTAAGCTGTATAATGTCACTTTGAAACTTGTTACACGACGTTGTGACACGATGTTTTCATAACAACGTGTCGTGTTAACGATATAGAAAAAAGAAAAACTTTAAATTAGATTTTAAGTTCCTGTGGCACGATCAAGCCAAAGTATATTCTCGTGCGAATAGCACGGGTTAATGCAGGAAGTGGAAGGAACCGACATTCTGTCTTTGGAAGCTAAAAGCACAAGAGATGAGTGTGGCCAGGTGTGGATGTCGTGTTCTTATATATATTATAAATATATAAATATATACACGTGACTAAACCTGCGAACTATTACCGTCTATGTATATGATGTACATAAGTATATGCATATATAAGATATATGTTTATGGTGTTACACGTTACAGGCAAGACTTACGGCGAAGACATAATCCATTTCCTTTTTCCTTCTTTTGCCACAAGCCTATATTTTATGGCCAAACTATAAAATAAACAGATCCTTGGGCTGTTCACTATAGATGAACTAACCGGATGTGATGTATATTACCACATGCGTTGTCTATAAGGGATACAGTATGTGTCTATCACGAAAGGTCGTAGTTTTTCTCAAAAAAAATTGTTTCTTTATCTACGTTTTTATAGAATCCACTATAACTGTTTCAGAACATGAAAATCGCCTCTTCTCATTTAAAAATTAATCAATTCGTCTCTTTTTTTTTCAGGTATATCGTTCAAAATATCGATATACATACATGTGCATATAGGTATAGGCAAAAATACAACGAATAATTAAGTAATTTCATCCCCATGTATGTTACCTAGTTCTGGCCAAAATACCGCTTGTCTGTAACAAATTGGCAAAATTAAGAACCACGCAATACAGACGTACCCTAATGCAAGCAAAGTACCTATATGTGCATAGATATAGTATCATATATGCGGCATCGTAAATCACAACCGACATAGGTAACTAAACGACGGAAGCAGAGGGTACAATATCTGTGCAGTATTAATGTGTAGGTAGCTACTAATCTGCTAATCTGTTAATCTGCTAATCTGGTAATACCATATTAACAAGATTCTCGTTGTCTGCAGAAATGTCTGTAGTTATAGATACAGTGTACATATATACCTACATGTATACATGTACATTAGATCTATGTGTATATACATATATCATATATGTTTATATAGTACACGTGGAGAAGTAAAGTTTGTAGTAATCGTATGGCTTACCTCGGGCTAAACATGGGATATCTCAAATTTACGTCATACGTTAGACCCAGTCCCAAAGTATTGTTCCTATCTAGTATGACCCCGTTCTCTATTATACATGTATATATATATATATATATACACACCGACGAAGCGCGATATGCCAGCCCGCATTACATCGTGCCGTGATCGCGGTGTTGAATTTGCAATTTTTCTTGCAAAATTTGGTCGAGTATATATAGGAGTAGGTATATAGGTACCTATATGAGTGATTCTATACAGAGCGAAAATTCATACGTGTATATTATAGGTACGCACTTATTTTTTTATAACATAATATACTATATATGCATATGTATATGTACCTATATGAGAACCTTTAGAAAAATGTTTACGCCCACGTCGACACTTCAGTTCGAGCATTATATTATCGGCCTGCAGAGGTTGATAATAAATTAAATTTTTGTTTAAATTTTTATCGCGATTGTAATTTACGTTCATTTGAATTATGCGAGCGAATTGTAGTAGGTATATAATATATATATATATATATATATATACAGCTGGTACACAGAATCTTGAATATATGTATGTATACATATAAATGTTTCGAAATATATCGATAAAACAAAAAAATTTTATTCGCTTACTTCGCTTTCGCGATTTTTCATTTTTTTTTTTTCTTTCTTTCTTTCTTAAAAAATCTAATATAAAATATAATCTCGTTATAGTAGTACCTACATCAAGGCGTGTAATGAAGTATAAAAGATTTTGAAAGCCCGGACTGTATGAGATTGTGAAAAATTTCATACCGCAATTTTTACGGTCTTTTACACATATTATGGTATTATCAGACTACGAAAAGTATCGCTGATAGTTATAAACGTTGAACAGAAAAAAAGAAAATACTATAAGATACTATGATTATTATGGAAGCTGTGGGAAACTGCAGATATCGTCTAGTTTTAACGATCAAAACGCCAATATACTTTCGGCTATAACTATGATAGAGAATTTGATTAAAAAATTAATGATCCTATATACTCGATTACGGGTAAAATTTTAGCTGCAGTTTTAATGTTGCAGTTTCACCCTAGTGCTGCATCGATTCAAAAATTTGACAAAAATTGAATAGAGGAATAGAAGGAAGCATATAAATGATAGAAAATTAAAGATTCATTTAGATAATGACAATATATCACGTCGAGTGTTTTACATAATAGTCGAAGAACAAATTTTTATCAAAATATGCATATAGGTATACGAAAATTGGCGATCGGTGAATTTTTCGGATTAGTTTATAGAAATAAATCAGAAAAACTCGAGATCTATAATGAGGTTTAACCAGACGTGGGGAAAAAGCAATGCGAAACTTTGATCTCTGATCGCGTAATCAGATCGCGGGGTCAGATACGTGAATCTTTTTTATTCGACTTTTGGATTGGATTTTATTAATCGATTTGAAAGAAGGTAAAAATAGATTAGAATTTTTTTTAAAATTCTTTATATCAGATAGAATTTTGTAGCAGCCAATTGCGAACATAAATCCAACATGTCTAAAAGCGGGATCATTAATAAAGAAATTATTAATAGAAGTGTAAATTTAAGACAATACAAGATATTCGTGATTGTATTTGTATTTGTATTTGTATTTTTTTTTTTTTGTTTTTAATTTAACTTTTTCTTCTTCGTGTCACGTTATCAGCGTATAAAAATCGGAAAAAGTTTCATCTTCGTTATATACCTACGTAGTAGCTCGATACATCTTATTTTCTAATCCATTCGAATCGGTGCTTGAATCGTAAAAGGTTGCTAAAAAAATATACGTATAATCCGTTTCAGATGTTAAAAATCTATTTTAGAAATATTTTATAAACCAAAGCTTAGAAAAACTCGAAATACTCCAACTCGCCAGATCTAGCTCAAAGTTATTCAAAGTTGTTTCTTTCTTTTTCTATTTCATTTTTTTTTTTTTTTTTTCTTTTTTTATTCTTCTTCCTCGTTCTCTTTTTTTCTTCCACTATCGTATATCAGCTATTATTTCTTGTTCGAAGTCGTTGGCAACGTGACAGTTCTATAAATTTTATTATTTTCTAAAACGATTTTCATTCGAACGTTTAATTTAATATCTTTTCAAAATCATATAAATATATGTATAAATAATACCCTAACGTTTATCTACGGTCAATATTCGCACCGTCAACATCTGTGGCGAAAAATTCTATCTACTACTCTATTAAAATGATCTCTCACTACACATACATACTTCAGTTAAATTTTCTAGGTATATCTATATATAGCTATACGTGTCCATTCTTCTTAGTAAATTGCGTAGTGTTGAGGGGAACAAAGCTTTTGAATTTACTCTACTAAAACCAACATACAGAGTTGAATTGCGATAATATATTGTAGGTACGTTAATTTCTAAACAACCTGCAGCTGAGAAATAAACTATTTCAAACAATTGATGAAACTTAATCGTCTAAACTCCAACTATAGATATATACATACATATATACATAGAAGCTATATTAAAGCTTGATTAATTATTCATACAATAATAATAATCGAATTCGAATTTCAAATTATTCGAATAGCGTACATGAAATTTAGAAATTTATTTCGAAAATAAGAGTTGAATATACATCAAAGATTACGAAATTCAATCAAATGACTTTGGAAGAAAGATGAAAATGAAAATGAAAAACGCAGAGAATTATATATTCAAACATGAATTAAGAATTCGTTCTTACGCTTTGACGCAGGAGGTGGTGTCCATGAGTCAATTTGTATTATATGAATAAATAAGTGTATAGTAAATAAAATGTATACCTATATATACTATTATATACCAAGAAAGGAGCTACACTGCACAGAAATTTTGAAAAAAAAATTATGTAATAAAATATATTAAAATACTATACATATATATATATATATAGGTAATATACGTATCATATCAATTATTATCATCGTTATATAATGAAATTATTTATATTTTCTAATTTCTAATTTCTAATTAGATAACGATTTGTAAATAATAAGTTATGTAAATATACCTATTACATACTATAACATATTATATAAATATATATAAATCTAATAAACGCGTAATCGGTGTTATAATATGCTGGTGGAAGGCTTTGAAGAAGAAAAAAAAATAAACCATATTTCTTATTTTCATAACGACGTGTACAGAGAATTTTAGAATTTACTATACGTATATATCTAACTATAGAAACTGGACGTTAATATTTAGAATATACGAATATATAAATATATATAGTATATATATATATATATATATACACATGATATAACAGTCCAGATGTAATGTTGTATACATAATATTGTAATCAACGTTCGTATATAATTATATTATCTTCGTCAGTGATCTATATAACGTATATGTATGTTACATCGCGTTATGAGTGTAAAAATAAAGAAATTTTTAACGTTCGTGTCCATAATATTAGATAATTATTAAAAAAGAAAAAAAAAAAAAAAAATCTATGTAATATGTAAGTTTGTGCAGTTATTGAATATTCGAACGATATAACGCTTTAGGACTATACCTATACTAATAAAAAAAATAAAACCAAAGAAAAACGATATAAAAAAAAAAATTAAACAAAAGAAAAAAAGTTATGGAAATTACTATTTATTATTTAGGGTGAGTAATAAGTATGCGAGTGAAAGATTGAATGAGTGACGAATTAAGTATCTGACTGTGTCTCTGACCCTGCGGTTTGAGTTTAATGAAAAAAACAAAATTAATCGAACTATATTGAAGTGAATGACTACTTTGCAAATTTTTACGACAGATGGTCAAGGCGGATAGAGTGGCGTAGTCCCTAGAGCCCCGGACCTTCGCCCCTCACCGCCTTTCATTTTCATTTGCAAATTAAAATTAATTAGCAGAAATTTTCGTATCATTTACCGTTGATAGCGTAGTACGTATTAAAAAAATCATTTTCAACGAATAAATCGGTATAATATACATAAAATATACATATACATGCATACACACATATATATTATAAATATAAATATAAATATAAATATAAATATAAATATAGGTGATAAGAACAGTGATGGAAATGTATAAAAAGGGTGTAATAAATCATTTGAATATTCTCAGATATCATATACACTTTATATTCCTCGCTCCTTTTGAGTTAGATTTTCTTTTCCCATTTTTGATTTTTTTATTTTTTTTACAGTATAAGCTGCGGGTAAAAAGCATCAAGTCGAACAAGAAGGGTTCAGCAGCGCCTATTTGGATGACAGAAAATATATATCTGTAAGGTATATGTACAATATATCAAAGGAGGAATTTTTAGTACCTCAAGCTTATAAACTCTTAAAAATTCTAGTAAACATCTCAACAGTTTTCATATATAAATTGTTTAACATGGGTACCTACTATACGTGTATATATATATAGCTATACACGTCCCGAAGTATCTCGAAGCTTTACACTGACAAATGATGTTCTTCGGTGAGGGATGAATCATGTCTTCTATAAGGGATGTATGTATTCAGGTATGGGTGTATAGAATTTATTCAGTAAATAATATTCAATATTTAATAACGTTTACATAATAATATCATGTATTTAAGACAAAAAATTACGTATCAACGTCAAAGTCTACATATATGTACTGCATCAGCTCTTTAAAATGTACAAACGTTTAAATCCCTCCGGGATAAGAATGAGTGCAGTAAGAACTATTCAAATTTCAATTACATATTTAGGTATAGCTATACTAAAGCTGTTCGCGAATTCAACTGCAATGAAAGTAAGCGATTTGTTTCGCAAATGCTTCTTTCAAAAGATGCTGTTAGCCGTTAGCCGGGTATTGAGCTGGGATGAATTGTTAGGGCTCCTACTGTGCCACATGAGCTTTTCATCCTTATCCGGTAAGAAGAGACCTAGCTAAAGTTGACATAGGAAGAATGGGTGTGAAAGAAAAAACGAAGAAAAGAAAAACGTCCATATGTCATTCTGAATCAATTTAGTTTCTACATTATAGAAAATCGGTATGCGAAAACTCATATAGGTATGCGGTTCCAAAATTCTGTAACTCGTCAAAATGTGATAATATAATATTACAATATAGAAGGGCTATAAAACACACGCTGCTCGATGGCTTATATCATATCAGAATGAAAAAAAAAAATAAAAAAAAAACTGTTCGGTATCAAAAGCGATTTGTCAATGTCACTAAAAAAAAAAAAACGGCAGCGTGTTTAACATATTGATACTTGTTGCTTTTGATATTGCGTAAAAATTTGCGAATATGAAAATAATATCCATTATATGAGGATATAGTACTATATTCAGTTATATGTGCTATTGCTATACCTCTATAATCTGTAGCTAAGAACTTTCAGAAAGCAATCCCATTCTGGATTCTAGTGGTAAAAGCGTAAGCGGTAAGACTGCAGTGATACTTTGGTTCTGGTCTGACCCTCTCGTGAGCACTCCACTTGGACTAGTTCGACTGCTTAGTGGTTGAACTACGTGGACTATTTCGACCCTATATAGGAAGAGGTCTGCAATCTCGTCTACAAACGGCTTGTAGAATAGTAATTGGATCAAGTCGTTTCCAATTACGAAAGAGAAGGAATACAAAAAAAAAAAAAAAAAAAAATACTAAGACTTGGTAACTCGAATTGACTCGCAGCTATAGGAAGATTCGTTGCGGTTATTTTGTTCATTTTTAATTCATTCTCTCCAATCTTCGTCAGTCATAAGATTGGTTGAACTTAAATACTACAGTAGCTGTTATATTATTCAGCAAACATTGTTTAATTAATCTTCATTAAGTTATTATAACAGCGTTGTAATAATTACGACGAGTGAGTTCGCATATCGCAAGGTATACCTACCGTGTATAATTTAGACCTGTTTTTTGAACTGTGAAATTTTCACTCTTGGATATACATGAACATGCCTGAAAATACAAACTCGAATGTTATAGTAAATATTGGTTCATTAAAATGATTATTTCGACGAAGTTATAATAAGCCTAATTAATGTTGGTCTTTAAGACCCAGTGAACATTATATACGCACCTACTCAGAATTGATGAAAATTATAATATCTACGTACGGTATATAGTGCGAATAGTGCGAATTAACAAACGATCGATTCTAAATACACAGATATTATGTGAACCTGTTGAGCAAATTCTGCGGAGACCCTCTATGTCAACGAATCAACACATTCATGTTTGCGAATTATGGGGGTTGATATCGATTCGTTATATCAAATTAGATGAAAAGGTATGAAATACTGCAGAAGCCATGCAGGAATGGGAGAGCTTTCTTATAATGATATGTACGCATTGGGCTAGATTGCAATCCCCCAAAGCGAATAGCTTTGTAATTTTCAATTCAAAATTAATAGAAATAGCTCTCAATGAAATTACGGCTTCGCCCAGAAATCTGTTTTGCTCATTCTACAATAGATTTCTAAAATGTGTAACCTTATGTGCGTGTAGGTATACGTCTGACAAATGTTTGTAGAGCAAAGAGCTTAATTATTTCTCCTCAAGTGGAATTTAGGATCAAAATTTCCTCCCAGATTTCCGCACGCCTATTTCTTTATCGCCAGGTCGTGTTTAACTATATGAGAGTTTCTATTTGTTCTTTGAAAAAGCCATTGTTCATCTCAACTCTCGTATATATGTTCATTAACGTTAGAGGCTACAGTTTGCTAAGAATTAAATATTAAACACTTAACTGCGAAGTTTTGTGTGAATTGAACCAATTATTTCCCAACCCGAGATTTTGGCAAATTTCATTAGCGCTTGAAAATTTCGACAAAGCACTAAAACCATGCGATGAACAATTATGATAAGAATCAGAAGAATATCAGCTGGTGAGACATTTTTATTCTTCCCATGAATATATCCCGCATAAATAATATCTCCGATATTGCGTGATATATTACACGAATTTTTATGTTCCAAAATTGCTAAAACCAGCCCTGAAGTTACTCCGTTATACGCCAGCAGCTCAATTTTATAAATTGAACAAGTAAAAATCTTTCACCGTCGCATCATTTGAAATTCATTTGAAAACCGTAAGTTGAAATATTAATTTCAGATCATACGACAATGGACGGAACATGAAAGGGGTCTTGAAAAAAGAAATCTGAAAATATTATGTAGCAATGAATATGAAAAATGACATAATAGCACTCGATACATATGAGTGAAATATGCATTATGCTTTTTCGTAAGAAATTTTCCTTTATCGAAAACTGAATTGTTGGGGAATGTGGGATCTGCAGGGAATAGATCGACGAGGGTCTGCGAGTCAGCAAAAGTGGTGTGATTGGAACCGTGAACGAATGAGGGCCACCAAATTGACGAAAGGTTGACGAATACAGACTACAAGCGATTGACAGGTGGGGAAAATTCGAAGGGCGAATGTAGGTACTGTACTATAAAATTCGGGTTGATAGATAGATGAAATGGGATGGATGCTGTGATTCCGATATACAGGGAAATTTTTCCAAAATATATGACCATATATTTTGGGGATGGTCTCAATTATAGTAAAATACTAACCGGGATGGTATAGGATGGAAAATTAGATTCTGTATAGCAGAGAAGGGCATTGAAAAATCTAATTGATTTGAAGTGAATAGCAAACATCTATAGAATTCCGGTGTGATAGAATTTGCCGAAATTCTAGGGGCGGCGAGTATCGGTGTGTGTCCAAAACTGTCCAAACTGATTCAGTTTAGCGAAGCTAGTTTAATTTCGCCCAAACTCGCCAATGCCTATAAACTTGTAACATAGTTATCGTATTATCGGAACACCGACGGCGTTGGCTGGTGCCTAAGACCCAGGATTAACTGGCTAGTGAAAATCCCGCTTCTCGGCCCTTCCATCCCTCGTAATTTTTAAGTTACGGAACAAACGGTGAAATGAAATTTTTCGGAGTGGTTTTTCGATGTACTTTAAAGAAAGAAAAAAAAAACTGAACCCATAGAACGCTCATAATCATATTGTGATGAGAAATCTATTTAGTCGGTTCTTTTTTGATTTCGAATTCCTATTATTGAGTACCTGGTGCGAATTAACATATTGAATATACATATGATTATATAGAGCTCGCTGAACTAATATACAATTACGTTGTGTGTATATATTACGATATTCTAAACATACTGAGAAATTATATAATTAATCATTCGACAGCAGTACTTAAGTACTAGGTTCAGCTATACAGAGGGTTTGTAATAATTCCCGCCCACTTTCTTGCGGCAAAGGTAGTTGATTGATACCATAAGGTCGTACGATGTATAATACGACCTTTTGGCATTGTTAAAGCCAGTGTGAGACGAATGATTGTCAGAATCGCATTAAATAAAGAGTCGTGGGAAACGAAAAGTGGGCAATAACGTAGCAATTGATTATCGATGTATTATGTATCTAATGATTTATTGCTGCAGCAACAATACAATATATATATTTTCTAATGATTTTCTACCCATCGCAACTTAACTTATTATACAGTCTCTTTATTTGCTTCCCATCATGCAATTAAGATGCCTGACACTCTCTTTACCCTCCATACCTGTCGGAGTCATATTTCGTTAACGCGACCCCCATACACACTCTCTGGCGCCACAAAGGCCACTGAACCTACGAGTTGCGACAGGTGCCTATACGCAAGGTCGAATACTCGGCCTTGTCCGGCGCAGTGACGAATGGTATCGCCATCTCGCGGTAGGATTGACGAACTACTTTTTCCGCAAAAGTAGCTACGCTTTGTCTTATGCAACCCCCATGCCATTCTCGTGATTTCCAAAAGTAGTGTGTCAATTATACATACAATCAGATGGTGATGCCATTTGTCACATCACTCCGTTGGCGCGACTAGCCGGACAAGGCCGAGTACTCAACCTTGGATGTTCTCCTGATACCAGGAGCATTTTTCGAATCAGAATTTCAATAACTTTGAAAATCGTTATTATTATGACGAACTACCTAAGCCGCGAATATAGGCGCGCCTTAGCACATGCAACCCCCGTCTCACTCGTGTAGTTTGAGTTGCGTAATAAACGGCGAAAGCACTTCATACCTCGTGAAAATTCAACCTACATAATATGTTTTCCCCTCAAATTTTATCAGATAAAGATAATAAGAAAATGACATACAAAGACGATAGCGATAAGTGTCCCGCCCGATGATATGCAACCGAGGCAACATCTTCTTTTGAGTTGGCAATACCCTAGGCAATAGTAGATTTCTATTTTATGGGCAATAGCTGACTCGAGCCCCTAAGACGAATTAAAAATTCAATCTGTCAAAGCGTCAAAACATCAAGACGTCAACCTACATAATCTACATCCAACGCATAAATCATTTTCAATAAGGATAACCATTCAATCATTTATTCAACAATTTTATTTATTAAGCATAAATAAAAATAAATAATAATAATAATAATAATTTTAAATAACTTTACTTCATAATTACTTTTACTGATTAAATAAAAATTTAAATATACACTACATTTAGAATAGGGTAAGCCTAAGGGACGAATGCTGCGCCCTATTACACGCAACTCGCGGATCATTATATTATTCTGCTCATCTTAGTTCCGTAGTTCGTCACCCGGTGGCGCCACCGGCGTAAACTGACCTACTCAACGGCGTCCTTGCCCCTCTCGCCCCACTCAAGGCCGCTCAAGGCCGTCAAGGATGGGGAGCCCAAGCAAACCGGTCTAACCGGTTTCAGTGGCCTTCGTGACGCCGACGAGTGAACAGGTTTGTGACGTAGTAGACGTTCTTAGGAAAACTTACGCGCCGAGTTGACCAACGTGCGAGAAAATGCTTGACAGGAGGTACGCCGCGTCGTTACGAGTTGAGGAGGCGTAAGTTTTTAATATTCCGATGACCATTTTACCATAACCATAAATAATTATGAATTTTCGCGTATTATAAAGTGTCGCGTATTTCAATCAGCGAAGTACGTGACGATTGGAGGCCTTTGATTATTATTCAGGGAAGTAGGGAATCGTTCATTTTCAAGTATATTCTATCCCTACGCGCGAATAACTCGGTGAAAACCTACATTTCTTGCGAACATAACCTCTCCGATCTATTTTTAATACGAATATACTAGGTAAGGGAGATTCATTGATAACCTCGCGATAATTAATTATCATCCTGTCATAGTAGCAATCATATAATTCCGAGTTTCTCCTCTTCAATCGTTTGCTTTACGAGCATATTTTGCCACTCCGAGGATCAGGATTAGTCAGGATTATGTTATTCCCATTAATAGCAGATGTAGAAAATCTATTGTACATTATGCGTAAAGAATTCATTGTTAGTCTAATATACTAAATGTATTGATGGCGAGAATATTTCCTAACGTCATTTTGCCTGGGATTCATAGATCCCTAAACTTTGTCTAATAGATGAAGAGATATGTCGCGTATCAGCCGTTTACAATATAATACTTTTATGGTCGATAGTGATATTATTTATTTTTGAGTATAAAAAACCCTGTTTTAAAACACCGAAGTGAATTAGACTTTGTTATTGCGCAACGACAACTAACGAATTGGTATTCAGGGAATTCATATTTTATCTGAAACTATTGACCGCAGAATACTAGTTCAAATATTGTATAGTTGAATATTTATTTTAATCTCTTGGGCCCTATGCCTTTCATACAAAGGTTTTTATTTATCGTTTCTATGGTCTGGGGAGCGTAATACAATCAAATTATGTGTAGAATCATTCTGAAAATTATTCATTGATACTGCCGATGCAAGTCTAATTGGTTAACACCCCTTCGAATGAATAAATATCATTTTTCAGCAATAAATTAGAATAGGTACGCCTTACGTTATGCAATCTCGAGTTGTGAATGGCACGCGCGTTGCAGACACTGAGCGGTACCGACTTTATCGGCAGAAAATAGTTGGACAATGCCACCGCGAGATGGCGCCACGCTGCGCAACCTTACCGACAAGGAGCACTGACCTAGGGTAATAGCACCTGGTACGGGGTCAGTGGCCTAACCGGTTTCAGTGGCCTTCGTGGCGCCGACGAGTGAATAGGTTTGTGACGTAGTAGACGTTCTTGGGAAAACTTACGCGCCGAGTTAACCGACGTGCGAGAAAATGCTTGACAAGAGGTACGCCGCGTCGTTACGAGTTGAGGAGGCGTAAGTTTTTAATATTCCGATCATCATTTTACCATAACCATAAATAATTATGAATTTTCGCGTATTATAAAGTGTCGCGTATTTCAATCAGCGAAGTACGTTACGATTGGAGGCCTTTGATTATTATTCAGGGAAGTAGGGAATCGTTCATTTTCAAGTATATTCTATCCCTACGCGCGAATAACTCTGTGAAAACCTACATTTCTTGCGAACATAACCTCTCCGATCTATTTTTAATACGAATATACTAGGTAAGGGAGATTCATTGATAACCTCGCGATAATTAATTACCATCCTGTCATATTAGCAATCATATAATTCCAAGTTTCTCCTCTTCAATCGTTTGCTTCACGAGCATATTTTGCTACTCCGAGGCTAAACTAATGTTATTAGTGTTATTTTGAGCATACAAATGTTTTCCTGGAGAATGCTTGATCCCCGATTTATTCTTGTCTTCCCTACTTTGACGGAGATCTGAATAAGCGTTGCATGTACTTGAGATGCATGGATCCTACGTGCCAATTGGTCGGAGATGGACGCCAGCCAACACTATCCGGCTGGTTACGGATTAATGGTCAACCAACACAGTGATAAGCTTTATATTATATCAGCCACAGACCCTGTATAACTATAAATGTATATCGACAACACAATCAAGACTGAAACGCATTTATCTAGCGATACTCTGACAGTATCTATCTCTGAATCCAACAACGTTTGTCTTAATCTCAACAATATCCCCGCGTTTCAGAATTGGGGAGAGGAAATCAGACCTGGATAGATGATGTGCCAAATCACCAGTCCCATATGCCTTTTCAACTATTCGAAAACAGTTAGCCAACAGTAATGGAATATCATTGTCAGAGGCAAGGAGGATATTAGCGTCAAGGTAATTAATCTATGATATTGATTGGCTTCTAGCCACCACAGGCTGCAATGCATCAATTGCCTCATGTTATTGAAATCAAATTGCCGCTGATCCGTTGTACATCTAAAATAAATCACCTTCTTAAATCCATGTTTCACAGCTTCTCTACCAAGCAAATCTGACGCTCACCCTATACCTTCAGCTGGCTATGGACGTCCCTGGCTTACCTCTGTCCTCGATGTACAACAGATACTTTCATGGCGACTTGGTTCTACTCACCTGCGAGGGAAACACCTGGGATCTACCCAAAGGCAACATATTGACGCAATTCGTGTGATACTTGGATATCTTATTAAAGGGTAAGTCCAGAAGACGAGGAACACTCAATTTTTTTAAGCAATCATAACTTGCTTCTTTTGAATGGCAAACTCGAAGCTTTCTTTTGTATTCACAACAGTAGTTAGAGCTTGATGAATCTCAAGGAAATTGTTCACTTGATTTGAATATAAATTTACCTTGTAGTAGAGAAATATCTGAATAATGAGGATCAAGGATTGAAGGTTTTTAAATAAATACAGCTATAAATTACTGTAGAATTAATTATAGGCGTCACATTTATTTTTCAAACATCCAACAGACTTCAATATTGGTAATAAATTACTTTACAGTCCCATTCTCTGGTTCTTAATTGAGCATGTTCGCTTGAACAATACATTGAGTTGATTTATCCCATGTGACATATATTAATCTAGTTTTTATTTTCACAGGGGTTGTTCGTGGAGGGGAAAAAACATAGTCCTGCCTATCTACAAGAAAACCTCTTCAACATTCTTCATTACAACGATTAACGCCAAACAGTGGAGCAGTCCAAATACCAGGGGAATGGCTATTAGTGATGGGGACTAATGGCTTCAAATGGCTATAAACATGTATCATTATAGTAAATTACCACATTCTTGAATAAATATCTCTTGAAATTGTAAATAATCAATCGTTGAATCATTTCCCCCTGTCCTTTCCTTGCCTATACTAAAAATTAGGTATCAACTGACAGAATTTTAGGAGTGAATTTTCTGGCAGTTGATACCGTTTTTTAAGGAGTCGATTTTCTGGCAGTTGATACCTTTTTTTTTAAGGAGTCAATTTTCTGGCAGTTGATACCTTTTTTTTAAGGAGTCAATTTTCTGGCAGTTGATACCTCATGGTGTCAAAAACGACTCCTTGAAAAAGGTATCAACTGCCAGAAAATCGACTCCTTAAAAAAAGGTATCAACTGCCAGAAAATTCACTCCTAAAATTCTGGCAGTTGATACCTTCTTTAAGGAGTCAATTTTCTGGCAGTTGATACCTTTTTCAAGGAGTCGTTTTTGACACCATGAGGTATCAACTGCCAGAAAATCGACTCCTTAAACAAAAGGTATCAACTGCCAGAAAATCAATAGGTACCTGGAGCTCTCGATGCCTACATTTCCCCTGGAGCCGAGTTCAGCCAATCAGGAGCGAGAGTCAAGACGAAAATAGGCAATTTCTCTTCAAACCTTATTCCTGATTGGCTTAGACTCTGCCCAGGGGAAATGTAGGCATCGAGAGCTCCAGGTACCTATCGATTTTCTGGCAGTTGATACCTTTTATTTAGGGAGTCGATTTTCTGGCAGTTGATACCTCATGGTGTCAAAAACGACTCCTTGAAAAAGGTATCAACTGCCAGAAAATTGACTCCTTAAAAAAAAGGTATCAACTGCCAGAAAATTGACTCCTTAAAAAAAAAGGTATCAACTGCCAGAAAATCGACTCCTTAAAAAAAGGTATCAACTGCCAGAAAATTCACTCCTAAAATTCTGTCAGTTGATACCTAATTTTTAGTATAGGCAAGGAAAGGACAGGGGGAAATGATTCAACGATTGATTATTTACAATTTCAAGAGATATTTATTCAACAATGTGGTAATTTACTATAATGATACATGTTTATTGCATAAACAATTTTATTATTGCATGAATATTTGCAGTGTTGCGAGTCACTAATTACATTTTTGATGAAACTACTCATTTAATTAACCATTACTTTGGTAATGTGTAATTAAACTCGATTCAACTAGTAAAAGTAATTATAAAGTAAAGTTATTCAGCGTAATTATAAATTAGAGTTATTTAAAGTAAGTATAAAGCAAAGTTATTTCAACTAATTATAAAATAGTTATTCAAAAGTAATAAACATCACTTGAAAAAAAATTGACTTACAATTTTCACAACACTGAATATTTGATGGGACAAATTGTAGATGTGATCGTAATATGTATAATCTGTCACGTATATCACTGAAAACTACATATTTGGCACTTCTTAAGTTCCGAGATTAGCTAGAACTATAATTAGGAAATAATAAAACTAGTATTATACTCTAAACTAATCGTTGCGACGATAATACATGCATATACGTACGAAGGTATATTTTACAGAATGCCAAGTACAATGTTTGTAGCAGATAGTATTTATATCGGTCTTGTTGAGAACAGCGAGCTGTTTATTTTTATTTTTCAGACCACCATACGAATAGAGAACAGAGTCATTATTCTCACCATGGTTTTCGTTAACGATAATACTTTAACAACGTAATTTCGCCACGAGAACAGTAGAATAATTCATTACTCTATAAATATAGTTGTTCTCAATAGATACTAATGAGAGTATCCAATTCGTGGATCTCTGAATTGTCAACTCTCTATCCATTGAGGACAATTTCACAAAGGAGTGAAGTATATTCACGTACGTATATCGTATATGCATGTATTACGCGCAGTTACCTGCATAGATATTGCGAATATTTCATACGGTAATGGCTAATCCAACTATTGCAATGTCTACTGCTCTCCTCTTTCAAGTACAATGAAGTTATTAGGCTAGTAAAAAATATTATTGGCCGAGATATTCAGAAATGTTTCAACTATTAAATTATATCAATATCATATCATAATCTATTACAAATTCTCATCTCCTCCGTAATATTACAAGTTTTTTCCTCGTTTGATTATAACATTACCGTATGAACTTGTCAGGTATAGCGTGCTGTATAATCACGAGTGAATATATAGTATCGCTTATAGTTTCTACAATCAATTTGGAATAATCTGGTCCAATCTAATTAGAGAAGATTCGAGATTTTACCAAAACTGATTCCAAAGGAACTGTAATTGCGAACTCAGCCTAAAACTATACTCCTATGCTACTTTATACACAATAATAGCCGTTTGAAGCCATTAGTCCCCATCAATAATAGCCATTCCCCTGGTATTTGGACTGCTCCACTGTCTGGCGTGAATCGTTGTAATGAAGAACTTTCAAGAGGTTTTCTTGTAGATAGGTAGGACTATGTTTTTTCCCTCCACGAACAACCCCTGTGAAAATAAAAACTAGATTAATATATGTTACATGGGATAAATTAACTCAATGTATTGTTCAAGCGAACATGCTCAACTAAGAACCAAAGAATGGGACTGTAAAGTAATTTATTACTAATATGGAAGTCTGTAAGATGTTTGAAAAATAAATGCGATGCCTATAATTAATTCTACAGTAATTTATACCTGTATTTATTTAAAAACCTTCAATCCTTGATCCTCATTATTCAAATATTTCTCTACTACAAGGCAAATTTATATCCAAATCAAGTGAACAATTTTCTTGAGATTCATCAAGCTCTTACTACTGTTGTGAATACAAAAGAAAGCTTCGAGTTTGCCATTCAAAAGAAGCAAGTTATGATTGCTTAAAAAAATTGAGTGTTCCTCTTCTTCTGGACTTACCCTTTAATAAGATATCCAAGTATCACACGAATTGCGTCAATATGTTGCCTTTGGGTAGATCCCAGGTGTTTCCCTCGCAGGTGAGTAGAACCAAGTCGCCATGAAAGTATCTGTTGTACATCGAGGACAGAGGTAAGCCAGGGACGTCCATAGCCAGCTGAAGGTATAGGGTGAGCGTCAGATTTTCTTGGTAGAGAAGCTGTGAAACATGGATTTGAAAAGGTGATTTATTTTAGATGTAAAACGGATCAGCGGCAATTTGATTTCAATAACATGAGGCAATTGATGCATTGCAGCCTGTGGTGGCTAGAAGCCAATCAATATCATAGATTAATTACCTTGACGCTAATATCCTCCTTGCCTCTGACAATGGTCCCTCAGATGGGAGGTCAATTACCAGCTTGGTCGCCGTGATATTCCATTACTGTTGGCTAACTGTTTTCGAATAGTTGAAAAGGCATATGGGACTGGTGATTTGGCACATCATCTATCCAGGTCTGATTTCCTCTCCCCAATTCTGAAACGCGGGGATATTGTTGAGATTAAGACAAACGTTGTTGGATTCAGAGATAGATACTGTCAGAGTATCGCTAGATAAATGCGTTTCAGTCTTGATTGTGTTGTCGATATACATTTATAGTTATACAGGGTCTGTGGCTGATATAATATAAAGCTTATCACTGTGTTGGTTGACCATTAATCCGTAACCAGCCGGATAGTGTTGGCTGGCGTCCATCTCCGACCAATTGGCACGTAGGATCCATGCATCTCAAGTACATGCAACGCTTATTCAGATCTCCGTCAAAGTAGGGAAGACAAGAATAAATCGGGGATCAAGCATTCTCCAGGAAAACATTTGTATGCTCAAAATAACACTAATAACATTAGTTTAGCCTCGGAGTAGCAAAATATGCTCGTGAAGCAAACGATTGAAGAGGAGAAACTTGGAATTATATGATTGCTAATATGACAGGATGGTAATTAATTATCGCGAGGTTATCAATGAATCTCCCTTACCTAGTATATTCGTATTAAAAATAGATCGGAGAGGTTATGTTCGCAAGAAATGTAGGTTTTCACAGAGTTATTCGCGCGTAGGGATAGAATATACTTGAAAATGAACGATTCCCTACTTCCCTGAATAATAATCAAAGGCCTCCAATCGTCACGTACTTCGCTGATTGAAATACGCGACACTTTATAATACGCGAAAATTCATAATTATTTATGGTTATGGTAAAATGGTCATCGGAATATTAAAAACTTACGCCTCCTCAACTCGTAACGACGCGGCGTACCTCCTGTCAAGCATTTTCTCGCACGTTGGTCAACTCGGCGCGTAAGTTTTCCTAAGAACGTCTACTACGTCACAAACCTGTTCACTCGTCGGCGTCACGAAGGCCACTGAAACCGGTTAGACCGGTTTGCTTGGGCTCCCCATCCTTGACGGCCTTGAGCGGCCTTGAGTGGGGCGAGAGGGGCAAGGACGCCGTTGAGTAGGTCAGTTTACGCCGGTGGCGCCACCGGGTGACGAACTACGGAACTAAGATGAGCAGAATAATATAATGATCCGCGAGTTGCGTGTAATAGGGCGCAGCATTCGTCCCTTAGGCTTACCCTATTCTAAATGTAGTGTATATTTAAATTTTTATTTAATCAGTAAAAGTAATTATGAAGTAAAGTTATTTAAAATTATTATTATTATTATTATTTATTTTTATTTATGCTTAATAAATAAAATTGTTGAATAAATGATTGAATGGTTATCCTTATTGAAAATGATTTATGCGTTGGATGTAGATTATGTAGGTTGACGTCTTGATGTTTTGACGCTTTGACAGATTGAATTTTTAATTCGTCTTAGGGGCTCGAGTCAGCTATTGCCCATAAAATAGAAATCTACTATTGCCTAGGGTATTGCCAACTCAAAAGAAGATGTTGCCTCGGTTGCATATCATCGGGCGGGACACTTATCGCTATCGTTTGTGTACCTATGATTGACTGATTTATCTGTTGCATCAGTATCTATATACTAATTAAATTAGGGAAATTAAAATAGGAAATCAGCAGAATCAACTTCTTTATAAAATAGAACTTTATTCGAAGGAAACCTGTTGCCAAAGTTCAAGTTTCCTCTGAGAGATACGGCGACGATATACAATAAATAAATTCATATATCCTGAATGAATGAAAATATATGAAATACTAATCTAAACAATAATGAAAATTTTTGTTACATATTTTGAATAATGCGAAAATAAAAGTTTCTTATTTCATTTACGCCGCAGTTTCTCTCTCTCTCTCTCTCTAAATGTCGTATTACGTTATCACATCGCGATTACATTAATCAAATCAAAACTAAAATGCATAAAAGTAAAGGTAATTATAAAGCGAAAACTGAGGTATTTTCATCAGCATTGTGAAAATAAATCATAGATTTTGTTGAAACGAAATTAAGACTGACGTTAGTAAAAAGAAATTAAAAAGTAATTAATAATAAAAAAAGATATTTGTGAAGAACGGATAGAATTTAAAATAAAAATACTTCAGTTTTATTTCCGATATGATAGAAAGAAAATAAAATTTCTTCAATTTTTTTCTTTTTTTTTTTTTTGTCGATACGTTGTCATTGCTTACATCTATTATAGGTGATAAACGTACTTTCTCGATTAGGTATTTCATTTTCGTTTGATAACTTCTTTGCTCCATTATCTCACAATCGCGTAACGCGTTGCTTTTCGAGGAGTTAAGGTCCAAACGGTAAACCACGACCTGGAAAATGAACGATATCAAGTATTGGATTAAAGTGAAAAAAGCAGAGCTCGATTCTTGAGTTTGAAAAGATATTCCATACAATTCAGAATACAGAATTGATCACTCACGTTTCTGTAATCATAATAATCAACCAACTCAACTCAACTAAAATACGTATAACTTTCCAGACAAAAGCCTTCCTTTCTAAAGGAAATTCAAACGAGATAAAGAAACTCACCACGTCCTATAGGAGGAAAGTCGTTATCAAAGTTTCTCTTCACTCCAGCCCCTCTGCCACCTAAGAGAAATTGAATTTGATTAGGCTGCAATTTTTCTCATTAATGAGAAAGAGAGAATTTGAAATTTGAGTAAATGAATGAATGAATAATTACCAATTGATGGGAAGTTCATTTCGTCCATATTCGGTACTTTTTCTGTTTCTGCTCCCATCATAGCGTAGCCTGTTAAAATATCGATTGATTAACGTTAATACGAGTGTAGAAATTTTTAGAGCCAAAGGATTTGCGCCAACCGGTTTAAGGCTTGAGGCAAATCTGTTGATTTTGTAATTTAGATAAAATACTTGGGGTAGTTCTTGAGTAAGGGCATGCAGCATTCACTTTTGACTTTCTCACTGATAGGGATAGACAAGCGTTACAATTATTCAGGGATTATAAATAGTGTTAAATATTCACAAAACATTCACATTAATTATATCAGAAATTTAACTGACTGTCTTACTTTTGGTTTTCGGCAATCTGAGATTCCTTTCTACAGTTTTTCGCTGAAAAAAGAAACGCAATGAGTTTAGAAAAAGCAAAAAAACAAAAGTTGCAAATATTCTTGTTGCTTCTACTCACAGTGAAATCAGAATAAGATAATCCACTACTGGTTGTTGGCTTTGGAACAGGCTTCACTTCTTGTATATTAGAATTACGCAGTCTGCTATGATCTATGATTTGTAAAGGCTGTGAATTTTTTCGCCGTTCTTGTTCCTCTTTATAAGTTCGTTCCGAAGTCTTCGTTCTATGTTCCTCTGTTACCTGAAAATCGTATTTAAGAGAATTAGGAAGAAATTTCACCTGTGAAACTGAAAATTTAGAATAAAAAATTCATTTCATTATCTTATCTATCTGATAATCGAATTTGTTTAGATCACAAAGCGCGTTAACTCACCCCAGACATAGATGCAATACCTCGAACACCCTCGATCCGACTATAGCTCAGGGCTTCCCTTATCAGGCTTTCTTTAGATTGCTTCAAATCGTCCATATCCGCATTCAGTGGACAATGAGTCCCAGGTTTCATTTCTATGTCAAGCTCCATGCAACAGAAATCGCAGATGATATAAGCCCAGCGTATCACAACAGATCGGCTACAATGATGACCCGAGTCCTCGAGCTCAGCATGAAACTGAAAAAAAGAAACATTGAGTTAATTCTCGCATATCACAGGGTTCAGATTATTCATCAACTTACCTTGCACGCGATTCCCGGAGTACGATCAAAACGGTCTTGTTGTATTTCAGTAACAGCTAGCGGCAGAGTTGGAAACCCTGTGCCAGAAGCCTCGCCGTCCATTTTCTGTACCGCAGCATTGCGAATGTGAAAAAAAAGGGTTTCGATAGAATAGACTCTGAACATATCGACCGATCGACCTGAAATAAAATGTAATAAATTAGCCCAATACCAAAGTTACAATTCAAACAGAGTTGAGCTATCTGATACCGGAAATAGTCCAGTTCTATAAAATCTTATTCACATTCCTAAACTCCCAGAACTTTTGATTTAGGCATAATATTAATTACCAGCTTCTTTAGCCATTCTAGATAAGAGTCCAGGCACGATCTCCATGAAGCCTCTGGTTGTGTATAACGGGGGTAATTCCTCGCCGATAATTTCAGGGCTTAATAAGGTTCTCAAATTCTGATACATGGTAAGAAAGTTGCTCTGTCCTCCAGGTTCATTTTTACCGATCTTATGAGTCTCGTCCGAGTGTAAAGCAGCCTCAAAGGTATAACCCATTGGTACATCGATGCTTATTATCTCATGATAAGTATTTTGGACACCATTTTTTAGCGAAAATTCAGCAACCGCAAATTCAGCAGGATAAAAATCACCCTCGCTGTTAGGAAGTACTTTACGACAAAGCCAATTAACGTGGATGAAGTAAAACCTCTTGTTTATCAAACCTGTACTCAAAATAATGAAAGAAATGAGAAAACAAGATAAATGGTATGATAGCAAAAAAAAAAAATTTCATTCTCATACATCGACAAGTTCATTAAACTCACTTTCTCTGTTCTCAGACATGTTAACAGTTACTTTGATGTAGTCGTTCATGTTGTCTTCGTAGTCTTGTTTTCTTTTAGCTTCTTTTTCTATCAACGATATCGGCACGCCTTGCGAAGTGTATTTCATACCGCTGCTACCGCTTTTTACCTTTTCATCTTTCGCTCTAGATTCCCATGGTCCTTTTTGTTGCGGTGTCATTTTCTGTTGTTCAAAAGATTGAGGTTAGAAATTTTACTTTTTTTTCTTATTTTTTTTTCCTTTGCACATTAGTTTGAAATATTAAATAGCATGTAATCAGAAAGTGAAATCATACCGCCCACAGATCGCCGCAATCTTTCATCACGTCGGACAAACCGCCTGGAAATTGTTCGCCCTTAGCTTCTTGTTTCTTCTTGTAATCAAGCATGAAGAAATAAAATGCAGATTTAGGCTGCTTCTTCTTAGGCGGCATTGTTCTCGTTTTTTAATAAACTAAACACCGATAGAAATTATATTATATTATATTTTATTTATAGTATGTGCGACTTGTGAGTTTGAACCACATACACGCGATATGTAGTCGGATGTATAACCTGTGTGTAACCACACCACCACACGATATGTTCTCTGTCTCTGTCTATCTTTCTCTCTTTCTCTTCTCTTTATCTCCTCTTTATTTACGTTTTTTTTATTATCAAAGTAGAAAAGAAAAAAAAATGAAACATTACACGGTAATGTAACAACGTTTAGGTTTAAACAGAGGTCAAATAAGAGTTTATTCAAGGTTAGAAATTTATTCACAATTATTGAATACTGATACTAATGAACAAATTTGTCGAGTAATGAATTTCAGGTAGATCACACATCATCACACTTCAACTTCTGTAGTGCTTAATGTGGCTTAATGAGCAAAATAGGTAAGGTTTCATAGGACATGAGAATAGAGGTGTGAAAGAGTGGGGAATGGGGTTAGAGACTAGGAGCCAATTAGGAACGTGTATGCACGCAACCACGTGATCGCAACAGCGAATAGCGCGCGTTAAATCAAAATTTTGCATCAACACAATTTGCGCGGCGAATATTACCTGATTATGAAAAGATGAATATACTCACCCTAGATATCAATCAAACCGCAAGACCGCATGCGATGATAGATAATTAGGGAATATTTTAAAACGAACGCACATAATACTAATTTATGTATTTATATATAGTTCTTTGTTGTAAATATTATCTCATATTATACAACAGTTTATTATTTACTTATATACAATACAACAATATACAATTCCTAAAATCCTGATTTGTGTATACATAGATATAGATTGTTAGATTAGCTTAATATTATATTCATGTAAAAGTATCTAAATGCATATTATATACTCCGTAAATATATATATATATATGTATATATATATATATTAGTACATAGTATATATATATGTATATGTTACACTAGTACATTATCTATCATTGTACACATATATATTTATATAAATTGATTAGGGTTGCAAAAGTTTGTATTAAATTTCATTCAATCAAATCATTATGTATATATATATATAGGTAATATATTATGTATAATAGCGTTTAAAAATATTAATGTATATAAATTTTTTTGTTCTTTTTTTCATTTTTTTTTTTTTTTCACTGTACGTTAAACGGATACACATCTCTCGATTAAATATGAAGCGATAAATTTCGTTGATGATACGCAATTAATAATTAATGATAATAATTAATAATTATAAATATACATAAACATAAACATAAAGATAATATTTGTTGAATCTAGATGATAATATAATATCACGCTTGTCATGTCGAACTTTATTTACAATAGTCAAAAAAATACTAAAAAAATATAAGAAACGATTACATTGATTCGGGCCGTTTGGTAGTCGGCTCCATAGGAATGTAGAACCTAATAATTTTTAATCACACAATTATCATTACTTGGAAAAAAAAATTAAAAAAAAAAACAGATACTCGATGAGTGTAATAAAAAAAAAAAAATTTCCTTGCAATTTTTTCGATTCAATATTCTTAATAATCATTATAATTTATTATAAATTGTAAATTTTCATTTTTCAGTTTTTTTTCGTTTTTTTTTTTCTTTACTACCGTTTAAATAGAAGCGAAATTATTGATATGAGAGAAATTTTAGTTATTAAATATTTGACAAGGTTTTTTTTTTCTTTTCTTAATATTTATTATCAATAATAATAATATTGATAATGATCTATCTTTTATTTATATATATATATATACTATATCGAATACTCTAACTTAAAATTATTTCTACAAGCTCTTATTTGGCAGCAATAATATAATATAACTCTCCTTAAAATTCTCTAAATTATACAGAACAAGTATTTTGTTTTTTTTTTTATCATTTTTTTTTTTTTCAACGCGAACATAAAGAAAATAATTCAATTACCATAATGTAGCATTAAGTTGTACATATAAATTTACCGTACAAAAAAAAAAAAAAAAAAAAAAAGACAAGAAAAGAAGAACTAAGTAAATTTGCTTAGATAATTTTTCGACAATTAAACCACTCTAATTAGAAAACAAAAAAATACCATTGAACACGGAGGCTTTTTATTTTATTCAGACTCCAATGAAAATATTATATAATAAATAAAACATTTAGTCCAAAAGAATAAAGCACTGGGCTTTGACTGCACAATGAACTGCACACTCGCGGATTGTAGATTATAGAATTTTTATTTGAACAAAATAAAAATGAAAATGAAAAAAAAAAGATGAGAAAACAAGAAAAACAAATAAAAAAATAAGTAAATAAATAAATCAATGAATTGAATAAAGACAAGACGAGTGAATTTTAATTATTAACGGGTATTATTGTCAAAAAAAAAAAAACCGATAATGATATCGATTATATATAAAAAGAAAAAAAAAAGTTCGAACACAAACTGGTTAGTTTACATTTGGTTTCTAAGCCATGGATCTAATATTTGGTTTCATTATTTTTTTTACAACTTAAAAACATGTTTATTTGTTTGTTTGTTTGTTTGTTTGTTTGTTTGTATCATTATTCCAAATCTCTCTAGAGCCCTTAGAGGTAAAGAAAAAAAAAATAAATAACTTGTTCACAAAAGTTAGAGCTACATATTTGATCATCACTTTCTTTACGTATAATTGTAATAATTAGCAATAATAATAATAATAATAATAATAATAATAATAATAATAATAATAATAATAATAATAATAATATCAACGTAAAGAGCAATGATTTAAATATCTGTACAATATACAAAAATCTAAGCTACAATATTATTTTCAATATACCATAATATATCATCTACATAAATAGAGTAGTAGCAGTAGTAGTAGTAGTAGTAGTAGTAGTAGTAGTAATAGTAATAGTAGTATATTAATATATGAAATATTTATATGGGATAGAAATTATTGACAACGATAAAAAATAACTATTTACATTTATATTATATGTATGATCCGCGTGCGTTGTAGCTTAGACTTTTTTGTTGTTTTTTTTTTGTTTTTTTTTTTTTACAAAGACCATTGATCAATACGTTTATCAAAATGGGATGGAAGAATATCCTTATATTAATATACATTATATACCTATATAGATATTATAAATTTTCCAATAAGGTTATTATTATATCAGGCAGTTTATTTATTTATTTTTTTTCATTTTCGTTTTTTCTGTTCGTTTTTTTTTTTTTTCAATTAGCATAACGCATCATTTTTTAAGATCTACGAGTTCTTTGTTCTTTGTTTTTTATTTTCTTTCTTTCTTTTTCTTCTTTTCTTTCTTCAAAGTAGAATATGTATAAATATGAAAATTTATTATGAGATTATTAGTTTAGGCCTTGTACTCTTGCTTGGAACTTTACGTATTTCGCTGCATTATTATTTTTTTTATTTTTTTATTATAGATAATACAGATTGGCCTCTCGCTTTATATCCGTATCATCATATAGGTATATTTTATAGAATACCTATACTTTCATTACTACAGATGACAAAACAGTCGTCAAAATATATAATACTGAATAAAACTTTACCTATTAACGATAATACCTAGTATATCATAAAAGTCAAAGCACTCTCTAAGAAAAAAAAAATTGCAAATTTTTTCCCTTTTCGAAACTTTCTTATTGTTTTTGTAAATTTGTTTCATTAAATAGGTATTCATGATCTGGCACTTGTCTCAACGTATAAATAGTACCTATATAGTTTAAAAATGTTGTGATAATAGTTTACATAATCATTAAACATTACCCAATATGTACATTATCTTGATCATAAATATTACACAACAGGTACAAAAAAAAAGCTGCCGCACAATTTGCACAATTTTCAATTATGTGACTTTCATTTTTCTATGTATGAGTGAGTGATTAGAGGGTTAAATAAACTTTTTTATAAGAGTTTAAAAATGAATTTTTAAATTTTTAAATTGTTCTTTGACATTTATCGAATTATCAATAAGAAATGTTGTTGATTCAGCTTAAGAAAACTAATAATTTTCATTATTTTTAAATATATTTTGACGACTATCTATTCCCGAAGGTTTAACTGGTCTAATTCAGACTATGGCATTGTATAAAATTACTGTAGCATAAGCGATTGCAAGTTTCTGATCAGTATCGTATCTTTAACAGCATTAAAAACTACTTTTATATTTTCTGTGTCTACAGCGGTGGTAAAATGGTGAAACAATGCCTTGGAGTGTTCCCTCTTGACCGACGTAAACATGTCTAAGATAAATTTCTGTACGTCTTTCATGGAATGTGGATCTCCCGTAAATTGTGAAAAGTATCTTCGCACGTCAGTGTCCATTGAGAGCACTTTTTTAGCAAGTAAATCGGTTTTGTTTAAGAACAATATGATCGATACTTCTTTGAAGATTACATTGTTCACAATAGTGTCAAATATATTCCTCGATTCTTCTAGTCTATTCGTTCGTCTGTAAATAATAATTAGAAAATAAAAATCGATTTTAATAGAAAATTAGATTGAAAGGAAATATTTTTGCAGCCACTAATCAACGCAGAAAAATAAAAATGACGTTGTAAAATTTGTGCAAAATTAAACGATGAACACTCACCTATCTTCTAATAATACTTGGTCAAATTCGGACGAAGATACAAGGAAGATAATTGATGTAACGCAGTCAAAACATTGGAACCATTTTTGCCGCTGTGATCGTTGTCCGCCTACGTCAACGAACAAAAATGCTTGATTGTTGATGTTAATAACGAATTCGGAAATACCTTTAGTCGCCTTTCTACAACGAAGAATATCTTGTTGCGTAGGCATATAATCCTGTTGATAAAAAAATCATCAGAATTAATAGATGAGTCAGGATAGTTAGATTCTTTGAGAAATTTTTTCGAACATTTGAAATAGTTAAATAATGAAGAAGCATCGAGGCTTACCGCACGTGCAATCCTTTCCAAATTGTCGAGAAAGTATTGCACCGAATCGCTCTGTAATCAGTTAACAGTGATAAATGTATTTTCATGAAAAATGAACTTCCAAGTCAATTTTAACAAGGCTGAAAATATTTTATGTGTGCAGGTTTGACCTGTGTATTAAAAATTGTGTTTATATGTAAAAAAAAAAAAAAAAAAAAGAATTATATGACTCATGTTTTATAAGAGGAATTAACAGCAACTGTAACATAACAGTTTGTTCGGGTATTAAATTATCAAGCTTGACGATGAATTATTTAAAATTGGGGAAGAAAATTCATCGAGCTTATGCTAGTTTTTTGAATATCAATTTTTGAAATTGAATAAGAATTCTGATTTCTTTCTTTAATATTATTTATCAACGCATTTAAGCGAATGAATGAAAAAAAAATGTTGTTTTACCAATTGAAATTCTCTTCTTCGGTCAAAAGCCTGTCGTATGGAAGCGTCTTTCCATAAACTTTGTAGAGATGGAACGTAGTGAAGGAATAATCTGGTATCTAAAATGGTGGTATTCTCGAATTTAAGAAGCTGATATCCGATGTCATAATTCTTAGCGTTTTCCCACGGTATATTAAGCTTGTCGCGAGCGTCGACGAGCACCTTCATTCCTTTGATAATATTCTGGTAAATGACCTGCTGATATTCCCTGACGAGTTCAGGCTCGAATTTAACCCCGTGAATAATTCTCATCTGTTTAAGAAACGTCGATTTCCCGCTCTCCCCTGCTCCGAGTAGGAGCAATTTCACCTCCCGCCTTTTCTCCTGTCTTTCTTTTTCCAACTTCTGATCAATCTCCTGGCTTTTGTAACGCTGTTCTATTTCCTCCGGGCTCAATTTGAAACGAAGGCAACAGGTACATACCCATGTTAACGTACCTGCCATCTTTTTTTTTCAATAACTATTATATTTAGCGCACTGTTAAACGCGTCGCAGACCTGTGGGAGAGAGAAAATAACAATACATCGAAATGAAAATTTGTGTTCGAAAAAAAAACAAAACAATTTACATAGTGGTGAATAATTATTGTGTCGATTGTCAAGGGGTGAATAATATGAAACCTTTTTTTTTTCTTTCTGTTTTTCTCTCTTTCGCTTTTTTAAACGTGAATAAGATAGGTTAAGTTTTTTATCATCTTGGTTTATCAAATGACACTTTTCGTATGTGAGAGTAATGTGATTAAATATGAGTTGTAGATAATTAATACCGTCACACGTCACTCC
This sequence comes from Tenthredo livida, assembly GCA_963992785.1. NCBI lineage: Eukaryota > Metazoa > Arthropoda > Insecta > Hymenoptera > Tenthredinidae > Tenthredo > Tenthredo livida. The sequence goes on from OZ023073.1 coordinate 14,385,453, forward strand.
ATTATCCGGCTAGCGCTGTGTTAGCGTTTGTTAAAGTGTTGAGTATCATCCTTCTTCTCTCTTTTGTACGAAAGCGTATTATAGTGTGTTTAAAGAATTTATTTATTTATTTATTTATTGTTTTCTTCCGTTCGTTTCTTCTTTAAAAAAACTTTATTTTATTATGATATAAATGCACTTGTTGTTAATATTAGAAGAAAAAAATTCACCCCCTACCATAGCATTTATGTATGCATATATCGCTATTAGGACAATCAAATATCTACACCCTAGTATTCCAATTCCATCCTGCCTGCCTGCTGCAGTTCTGTCACCACCATAGTTTTTAACAAACTTTATAAAATCAACACCAGACGATGCATCGGCGCTGGTCACATCTCAGACATTGAATAGTAGGGTTTAGTAGATGTGTACCCGAAACACGCCGAATTATCGCGCGAGCGAGTCATTGCGCGGACGGTAAAGAAGAGTAGAATGAAAATAAATACGCGGTTGAATTTGCCACACGGAATAATTAAGGTGCCTTTTCATTTGACGCTTGACGCTACGAGACGCGTTTTTTTTTTTTTTTTCTTGTCAAATATTGAGGTTATGTGATAACACTTGTCGCTCAACGCGGGTTTCATCTGTTATTACGTGACTTCATTGACGCTACCGTGATCCCAAAGAATGAATAAAGTCACATGATAACAGACGAAACGGGCATATAGCGTCAAAACGCCAGCGTCAATAATCGAGGTCACGTGATGACATCAGAAACGCGTTTTGTAGCGTCAAGGGTCAACTGAAAACGCGCCTTAAATGACGTAATATATTCACCTGTGAAATAATGTAGAATAGCAAGAGACCTTCTCTGTAGTATTATACATGTAGTGATAATTAATTACTATAAATTCAAAAACAATGAGTTGCGATTCGTGTCATATCGTGGATTTGTCACACATCATTGTGTTTGTCGAAATCATTAATAATACGACGAATGAATTGGGCTTAATATAAACTTCCTAGTGTTTATTTTGTTTCCTTGAGTATCGTGTTAATTTTGAAAACTTCATAAGTACTACATACTTAAGTATTTCGAAACGTCATAGTATACTTGTATTATATTCACATCGAAGAATAATGAATCAAAGTTATTGATAAGTATCGAGTATCCGCAATATACGTACCTGGATAAACACACCTTCTGCGCAATATCATAAAATAACATAAAATGGTAACTTTTAACGCATTATAATAGAAGTTCATCATTCCCGTTATTCTGAAATTTGCCAAATATACCAAATTCGCCATACACTCATATCATCGTCATAATAATCTGAGATTTTTCCTCTTTCGATATACGTAATGATCGGTTTATACCATTCAGGAGAATCCAAAGGTCGAGCAGATTTCCGATGACAAATCACAGAAGAATCAAATGCCAAGAATTATACAAAGATATTGTAAGTTTTAGTCGGAAATAAACATTCTGAATAGTAATAGTTCTGCAGTTTCAAGTTTTAACAAATTTTTATGAGATTTTTTAAACCCATTTTTTTACCGTATAAATTTATCATGGTATACACATACACCGACTACTACATGATTATTTTCTCACATTATTTTATCCTAATCAACAGGTAGAGAGGTAAGAACAAGATTAGAAAATTGTTTACAAGATTTCAAGGTCTATGAAAGCCTTAATCTAACAGCAAATTATCTAACATCAAGACCTCTATTACTCGCTGGGGTTGTAGCCGCTCTTTCCGCTATAGCTTTGCCGGTTATTCTCTTCACTATATTTGCCGTCATTACCGTCGCCTGTACATTCACAGGATTTGTCGTCATCGAAGGTATTATGCATTTCATTTTCATCAATATCGAAGATTATGGAACTCAGAATTTCAATTTCACCATAGCAAAGGCGAAACATTGTTCTCATTGTTCATACTCTTGCTTACAGGAACTATACTCGCGTTTGGAACTCTTGTATTGTGCGGAGTGCTATTTTCTATTATAATGACTATACTGATGCTGGGAACATGTCTGGTTGTCGGATACTACATCTGCCTCCAAGTGTATAATGTGATTAAAAAAATCTGAGGGATATCCATACTTCGTCTATTCTATTATCGTCGATTGATTATTAGGTATTAGTACTATTAAGAAAGGGTGTGTCGAAGTACGTAAAACACAGGGTAAAAAGATGTCCTTAAACTAGGTATTTCGTATAAAAAGAAAGATACAATCAAAAGTAAAGACTGTAATTATGAATTGTAACTTTTTACTTAGTGATTTTTGAAATGTAACATGAGTTAAAAATGATCGATAATTGAGAAAGCTAAAGAAATTTTTAACGCTTTGTTTAAAACTTCGAAGTATACGATATTTGTATTAAATAGTGGATATAGTCATTTCTCTGTTTTAGAATACCAAATTCTGTTAATTATATTAGTATCTGTTGTAATAATTTTACAAATTTTATTTACGATATATGTTATTGTATTTTATATGCGTTGTGATTACTGATAAGTTTACTTTTTTTGTTACAATAAATCTTCTACTCACGTAAAAAAAAACATCTTAATATCAACATACCAACTCTGTGCCAAAATTTTTGTATAACAACCTATTCTAGACTGGAATTTACTATCCTAGTGAATAAGAATCGTTGAGTAATCTTATCGATAGTTTGTTACGCGGCCATACTTATACAGAGAAATTATTTTTCAATTAGCCATGGCATGGTTTTATCGAAACAATTTGTTTATCAGACGAAGTAATTTATTTAGTAACACGGGGGGCAGAATGATGATCGTTGTCTTTATTTGACGAACTATTCTCCTTGTTTTGTTCATCAACAATCCCTTTTTTCGTCGAGAGTTCTATTTCATTCCATAAAAGATCGCTCAGTTCTTTACCCTGAATATCTTTTGAAAAACAGAATACACGGATGTAACTATCCCTGTCTGTAATCACTGGAGAAGGCTGAATGTAAGGAGAACAATATCGTTGAAAAAATCAGAAAAAAACAAAACTTCTAGATTAATCTAAACACCCTGTGTGTATCTGTATAACAAAAAGGATACATCCTTTCGTCGCTTCTGCCAACGCAGGAAAGTCCCATCGTATTCTCGTCAACTGTTTATACAAGTTAAATTTTTTTCTGAAAAAGGGTCGTTATAATCAACGTATTAAACCACGAGAGATACATGCTTTAAATTGTAACGCAGGAATCGATATGAATTCATTTAAAGCAAGAAATTTCAAAGATCCTCTAGGTTGAATTCACTCAATCCTTCGCAAAGATGAAAAATACTCAATAATGGTAAAAAAAAATTATGCATACTGTCCAAGATCGAGAATAAGCTGATCTCTTGTATTGGGTTTGATCATTCTCAGTTTATTGCATTTTCTTTCAAGATTCACATTGTTCTTTATAATTCTGTTGTTCTCAGTCTGTAAATCTTTCTGAAAGAAATTTAAAGAAAAAAATATACACTTGATACAATAATCGATATCATTCATTACATCAATCTCTTTTTTTTTTTTTGATACTTACTAATTTCTCATTCTCCGTCCTTAACTCCTTAGATTTTTCTTCAAGAATTTTTCTTTCTGTATCTAGTTTATCCTTAGCAATAGAAAGCTGATGTGATAGATCCTCAATTTTTTTCTTATCATCTGCGATGATTCAGAAATGAAAAATGAAAAATGAAAAATGAAAAATGATAATAATGATATGTAGTGATAATATAATTAATAAAACAAAAAAATTATACTACACACCAGCAATACGAGTCTCACTTTCTCGGACGAAAGAATCTGACGCTGATATATGCTCGTTAATAACTTTGCACATATCTTTGAAACTAGGGGAAGAATATTTTTTCTTCAACTTTATTATTTCACTCATTTTTTTAATTTTTTTTATATATATAAGATTCGTATTCGTATACAATTAACACGTACTAGCTCGAATCGCGTATTCACCGATTTTTAAAAACTCAAATAGGTTAAATCACTCGTAAGGATAAACACACACTATCACGGATTTTAAAGAAATTTTTTCTATACACTTTCGAACAGAAATTATACAAGAAAATTAATTAAACAATAAATGAAGAACATATTGGATATGCATAGACAGACCGTTGATTGATTGATCGTATTGTTTACATTCAAACGTTTTCAAACTGTTTGTTCTTTAGGCTGAATTTTAATACATACACTAAACTGCAGCTACTGGCTGAAAATTTTTTCATGAAAATCCACCCTTAGTCTTTGATTCCTTATAGCGATGAGTATGCGATGAACACATAGGCGGGAAACCAACTTGAATAAAATCACTCTAGGATCTGACTATTGACATTGGTCAAAATATTTATAGGTTAGAAAAGTAGTGGGGCGTATTCATTGTTGATCATTTTTTGATCAAGATATAAGTATTATCTATATCTATAGACTATTATAATACAATATTGTATAATATTCAGCTGAGGTTGACTCATCTATCAAGTATTTCAACAAAAGTATACAACATAATAAATCCGGCAAATACATAAGTATAAAATCTGTCAAAGTGTCAAACGCGACAGACACTGCACAGACACTGTTACATTCTCGGCTTATCAATCATACGGTAAGTTATGATGAAGATATAAGAAATAAGAATGAGATCAACCAAGTCTTTAGAAACATTCGTATCGTATCAAATTTCACATTGATCAATTTCTGATTGTGTATTACCGCGATACCTAACCTAAATTTCTTTCATTATTTCTAATCGCAACGGCGATTTTTCATCTCTTTTTATCTTCTTTCTTTAAAGTCATGCCAAGCTCACATTTATACGCCATCAACAATGAGGGAAGAGTGTTCGGACTTTCAACGTCCGGTAATATGTGGCGAGAATTCATGTACTTGGGGCTAGAATTCAAGCAGTTATCCGCAGTACCTCATTTCATGTGGGCTATAGGCGGAGATCGACAAGTTTATGTACACGTTCATGGATTGGATATACCGATCAGAATCAAGGAAGAAACTTATGAGAATGAAGTAGGTTGGTCTATCTGTAATATTTTTAAACTCTATCCAAGTCTTGAAAGCTTTTCTTCACTCAGTCGGCGCCAAAATCCAAAAACCGCTAACTTTTGTCATCAAATTTATTTTTTTTTTACCCCTCAGCGTTGGCTTCCCTTAGAAGGATTCAGCGGCAGACTTTTACCGACTGATAGATACAACTTCTCGAGTCAAGATGGAACTGTAGATCGCAGTAGAGACAAAGTGAAGTTACCTTCAATGGCCTGGCAGTGGGAAGGCGATTGGCACATTGAAACTACGCTGGATGGTCAGCCGCTGGATCACGACGTACGTCTTCATCGTTCAATGACGATAGTTGTTGATTAGATTGCCCGTACCTTGACTGAAACTAAATTTCAGGGCTGGACTTACGCCGTCGACTTTCCCGCTACTTACTCGACCAAAAAGCAGTGGAAATCATGCGTAAGGAGACGGAAATGGGTTCGATATCGGAGATACAGCGCCATGAATTCATGGTGTGCTATAGCGCCTTTGCACAAAGATGCGACTAAGGTAGAACAGCTGTTCTGGTACTCCGTTGTCGAATCGTTGCTTATTTATTGAATATTCTAGGAGCCATTCATAGATGTGGCTGTGGGTGGAAACCAGATCCTCGGAGGGCATGCAGGGAGCATGGTAGTCTGGGCAGTAACAGCTCACGGAAGGGTATACCGCGTTTTCTTTGAATAATAGAAAGATTTGGAGCATCTTCTATCCCCGCTTCATCACACAATGAGAACAAAACTATTTTCAGATAATGTTCAGGGTCGGAGTGAGCACGACGTCTCCCGAAGGGCAGAGATGGAGTGCGATAAAAACGTCGACTGGTTACGAGGCTAGTCAGGTAAGCGTAGGTCCGACCGGCCTCGCTTGGGTGATATTAACTAACGGAAAAGCCCTAGTGCGGACTGGAGTGTGGAGAGAAAACCTAATGGGTAAATAAAGGTGGAGAATAAGCCCTAACGGCTTTCGAAACTTGGTCCATAACTCTTCGCTACTTTTACTCTCCTACAGGCGATGGTTGGGCAGAAGTCGAACCACCCAGCAGCGATCTTCGCCTAACTCAAGTAGGAGTTGGCATAGATTCTGTCTGGGCTATTACAGACAATGGTAGCGTCTGGTTCAGGAAAGGAGTCAGTGGTCAATCGAGCACTGTCTGTGAACAGATGGCCACAGGCACCGGCTGGGTTAATATGCTCAGTAAAATGGCCCTAGTATCTGTTTCGCCTGACGATCAGGTAGCGAGATAAAGAATTACGATAATCCCAAAGGACACGAGTCGATAAATCATGTGCTTGACTATTTTCTTCCTATTTATTCACCAAGGTCTGGGCGATAGGTCAGGAGGATCGCTGCCTGTATTATAGAGCTGGAATAAGAGGCACAGATAGAACAGGAAAAAGGTGGAGGATGATAAACGCACCCCTCCAATTGAGCAGGGCGAGCAGTAACGCCAGTCTTTCGTCAAATAATCGTCACAGTCTCTGCGGCACTCCGCAACAGAATAGACACCAAAGTTGGGGGTCGCTGGTAATAAGTTGAACAGAATTTATCAAATGATGTATCTTTTTCCTCTCAAGAAGATTACCTAACTGAATTTCACTCCTTAGTCTCGACCGCATAGCACCGGAGATGGAGCAGCCCTCATCAGAGATTGGGAAGAGCAATCTAGATCCGCGCCTACCCCAACTTCACTTAAATTACTGCAGAGAACTTCAGATGGTAGTTCGACTAACAATCTGCAACAGACTTCATCGCAGGAGTCGTATCTCAATGAGAATAAAAATCGGTAATAAAATTTGAGGGAAAAGATAAGCGATCAATTCTTCGAAAGCAACAAAGACGAATAATCAACGTCTCGATAATTCTATCATCTATTATTATTCGGTGTATCTTTCAGCTCGTCAAATTCAGTGAATGCAAACGATTTGACCGAAGCCAGTGTCGCCAGTATCACTATATCCAATGAGTCGTTGAGTAAAGGCGGAGAATCCATAGTAGTTTCTGGAAAAGGAATGAGCAGTACCGTTAAGGTTGATATAAAAGCCTGCATTTCCGATGATAGAATGACTCGTAAAGATTCCTGTAACAAAGAAAGCCAACGACTTTTTAGGTAAATCCAGCCGCTTGGAGTCCTGTGCATTCTGTAGGATCAATGGTCGGGGTCGAGGCACATCCTGAGACGGACGGTAGCGTGTTTGACCCTGATTTGACCGGTGATTCTGGTGTTTATGGCGAGGATGAAAGCACAGCGGCAATGTATTGGGCCGAGTGCGATGTTCTATGGTGCAAGGTCGAAGCTGGGGCTTGTTTTATCGATCTAGCAAACCCGCCAAAGTGGCAAGTCTCATTTAGAGGAAAATAGTATAAGAGCTTTAGTAAAAAAAAAAAAAGGAAAAAAGATCATCGGATTCAAACAATAACTCCTTTTTTGTGCTTTAAGGATCATAGAAGGGAACGGTATGACTTGCGGCGAGCTAGCCGAGCCTTGGAGAGAACATATTCTCTGCAATCTTAAAAAAAGATTGAAGGATCTTGACGGGAGTCTAACAAGTTATGAAAAAGCAATTGAAATGTGCGTTCTCCTGTTCCATGAGTACCATAATAATTCGACTACAAAGTATCGAGTAAAATAACTACTACGAAATTCGTTTTACGATTAGGTCATCTTGCGTTAAAAATGGTGATGCACGGTGCCAGTTAAAGGGGAGCAAAGCGTACGAAGACTGTGTATTGGAATTGGAATGGATCAGCAATACGAGCGGCTGCGTGGATTCCGGCACACTCACAATATTGAATACAGATGGGGCGACGACTATGGTGAGAGATGTGTCTTGCTTTGCTTTATTTGTTCCCAAATTCGATCATCCTATTTCGATAGTTATTCAATTTTTGAATGAAATTTTCCAGATGCAGTTTCCAATATCCGAAATAGTCTGCGTGGTGTGCTGCAGCGAGCCTGGAAGTCCAAGACTCGCGATACACACGCCAAATTTATCTCGTTCGAAAATCTTGAGGCTGCAATTTGCTAGCGATACTGAGATGGAAGATTGGACCGATAATTTGACTACGGGTAATCTAGTAATGATTATAATTTTGAAAAAATTCCATTTGGTAAGAAGTCCAGATAAGTAAAAGATATATCGGTTTCAGTATCGTGCCAAGCGAACAATCTTCATGGAAAACCAGGCCCGAATTCTATTTGGGTGACGACTGGTCTAGGCGATGTATTCGTTTATGATACAGAAATAGCTGAAGTAAAGTATCTGATTGATTAGTTTACTATTATATAGAAATTATTCAGTTTTATATACTAATCTAACATGTTGATTCTAGGAAAGCCAATATGTTGAAGGTGTATACACGCAGGAGTTACACGTATCTGGAAAACAGCTACCATTCGAAAGCATATTACACAATGGCTTTGGGCCTGGTAGTTCGCTTCACATATCTGTTTGTCTTTACGAAGATGCAGATAGGTGAGAATCCTTTTTCGAGATAATCGATGCCCCCAATGAATCCTCTGCAATCAAGAATAATTCTTCATTGTAATAATTCATCTTTCAACTTTAGGCTGGCTATGAACCTGGTTTGCTATACAACTACGAATATGAAGCAAAAGAAAATAACCGAGGGTCATGACATAGCGCTCCACTTCAATCCTCGATTGAACGACAATATGATTGTTAGAAATACTTACCAGTCCGGTCAATGGGGTGACGAAGAAAGAGTAGGAGAGAGTCCGCTGAAGGCTGGCTCGGATTACACTTTAAAATTTGTCTGCGAGGATCGGGGATATAGGATCTTCATCAACGATGTTGAATACACGTTCTACAGCCACAGAATACCGCCTCAAAATATTACACACCTACGTATCAAAGGACTGATGACTTTGAATAGCGTTTCTTACAAAACAACATCTGTAAGTGAAGTTAGAGAACGAAGTGCCTTTGAACTTCTGATCTCACACTACTTTGTACTCTATTATTTTTAACTCCAGGTGATCATCGAGCCGATAAAAATATTCTGGAGACAAATGGGGGGACATTTAAGAAGAGTAGAAACATCTAGCGTTGGAGTAACTTGGGGAATTGGATACGACAATACAGCCTGGGTTTACACAGGTGGTTGGGGCGGTAATTTCCTCAAAGGTGAACAAGCTGCTCTAATCTTATCAACAGAAATCTTCATCTCCATATATATTAATCACGAATTTCTCCCCTCTCCTGTTTAGGCGGCAGCAACACTGGCATAAATTCAATGATAGATACACACAACTATTTTGTATATGAAAATCAACGATGGAATCCGGTCACTGGTTATACATCTCACGGTTTGCCAACGGATCGTTACATGTGGAGCGACGTAACAGGGCGTCACAAACGAACAAGAGAACACACCAAGACTCTCTCCATGCACTGGCAATGGGTAGGAAGAAATTGTGCGAACAGACATTCTTCGTTGAGTCAAAATAATCTCAAATAATTTTATCGGAACAGGTTTCGGACTGGATAGTAGACTTCCACACACCCGGCGGCGTGGATAGAGACGGTTGGCAATACGCGATGGATTTTCCTGCTCAATATCACGGACGTAAACAGTTCACCGATTACGTAAGAAGACGGAGATGGTTCAGACGTTGTCAGTTGAAAACTACCGGACCTTGGCAAGAGATGGGGAACACAAAGATAGTCGACGTTTCATTATACGTAAGAGATCGTACAACATCATTCTGCGAATAGACAGAAATGAATTTATCCATGCGTTTATCTTTACAGACAACATCACAACCAGGAGAGAACGGAACCATACATGTTTGGGCCGTTGCTGCTAATGGGGAGGCTCTGTATAGACGAGGAGTTTCAGAATCATGTCCCTTGGTACGCTTAATCTCAGATTCAAATCTCCTAAGCCTCAGCCTCGTAACTCTATGCGGTTTGTTAATAATTCCAGGGAGTTTCCTGGGAGCATATACCAAGCGATCAAGCGTTAGTAGGCATAAGCTGTGGCCCTCAAAGCCAAGTTTGGGCTGTTGGTAAGAATGGGACTTCGTACTGGAGATTTGGGATAACTTCCTCAAAACCTACAGGTGAATATTCAACGAAGATTGAATAAAACAGGGAGTTTATATGCCTGATTTAATCCAATTTTGAAATTCATCTTACAGGTGGATCGTGGCAAAATGTTGAACCGCCGTCCGGCGCACAGCTGAAACAAATATCTGTTGGACAAGACGCGGTTTGGGCCCTAGATACAACCGGGCGATTATCCGTCAGACGGGAAGTCAAGGCTAAAATATTTCCCGAAGGAACATACTGGCAAACTTTACCGGCAATGCCAAATGATCCAATCCATATTGGTGCGGAGAATCATTTTTTAAACAATATTTATATCCCATTTGGTTTTTCTGATACGATGGAATGCTTTGCAAACAACTTTTTGGAGACGCTCAAAAGTGCGTTTACTTTAGTCTACTTTTATACTTTGTTTCCTTTCGATACACGCCGTTGTTCACAGTAGTTAGGTACTTTGTTGTACATACATACATACATACATGTATAAGTTTTGTAGAATATTTTATGCACGCTTTAAAGCTAGAATATCCATTTTATTAATCATAATCGAATTACCTTCATTATCACTACATTAGTTCCAATAGTATTGCACTTTTCATCTTTTCATTTAAGCATGACAATTCTCTCTTTGTTGTAGAAGAAATTTTAGAAAATGATAACTTACCACGATATTGTTGTACATTGTGGGCAGATTCTTCTGTGCCGACTGCTAAACAAGGATTTCGTCATGTTTCTGTGGGCCGAGAAGAAGGTCAAGTTTGGGCGGTATCTGGGGCTGGCATTGTTTGCCGGAGAATAGGCATAACGGAAGAAAATCCAGCTGGAACCGGATGGACGACTGGTATCGGCGTAAGTCGAGCCTTTCTCGTCTTTGCTAATCGCCTAATCATCCGAGCTCTGGTCATTAAGCAAATTCATTTTTCCAGGCAAACTGGCACCACATAAGCGCAGGCGGTCTTGTCAACCGGATAAAATAACGCGAGTATATACCATCGAAGAAATCTGACCCATGAAATATCTGGATAATTATGAAATTCAGGTGAACATGCACACAGAATGAAAAGCAAGGAATAATAATTAATGTACAATACTTCCATTATTCGAATTAGTTAGAATTCGCAGTAACTAGGAGAGATATAAGCTATTTTTATCTGTAATTCAATATTATCTGGTATATGAAAGAGCAAGAATAAGAAGAAGAAGAAGGAATACTACGTGGATAAAATGAGATTAGTAGAATTCATAAAACTAAAGGCTTGCGTTCACTTTACAAACTTAACAAGCTTATAGCCATTATTATTCAAACTTAATTGATTTTACTATAAACATGTAAGAGTTTTGCTAGATTTAATCAATTTTAATAGATTTATTAAGCCCTCATTATTGTTCCTTAAAAATGAGACTTCAGCATAACAAGGATTATTGTCAAGTATTATTATGCCTCTCTAATTCCAATTAAATAGATTATAAATCATTATTAAATTTAAGAATACATTTTAAGAGCTGTGATTATAAGTTTATGTCAAACTAGATAGTAGTTTTAATTTTCTTTACATATTTACATAATTTTAGACCGAGTTAAGTAGAATTGAAATATTTTTATTTATTTTTTGAGAATCGGCAGGAGTGTGTAGTAGATATACCGATATTTTGTGATAACAGTTTTATTTTTCCTCTTCTTTTTCTATAGAACGCATAATTCATCATTTATGAATATTGAATGATTTTTGTGAATTATTTATTGCTACTAACTTGAGAATTTCTTTTCTTTCTTTCATTCATTCATTCATTCATTCATTCATTCATATTTTCTACTTCCAAAGAGAAGAACGAATTATACTTTTTTTCTTCTTACAACTTACAGTTATGCTCAATTCGAACAAAATATTTGTCATTTATAACTCTATGTATGTAGTTATAGTGATTAATATGTCTTAAATTGTTGCATAATATCACATCTAGTCTTACACATTATGTATAGTGTAATGACAATATTTATGTACATAAGTAATTTTATTTTTCTTATTCACGTTAATTCCAATTCTTTATTATATAAAAATAGTACATATGCATAGGTATTCTCCCCCATTTACTCAATCAAGAATATCATTTCCAATTAAGAATTGTAAATTTCTGATTTAAATGCGACTGTATAATGTATACTAATATTTTCATTACTTATGTTCATTGTCTTATTATACATGCATTATACTTAATTAGAGATTATTCATTGAAGAAGATAAAACACAAACAATGGTAATTAAGTTAATTGAGCATACATTTATATACAAATTATACATAATATAATATATACATATATTCAATTTGTAATATTAAACATCGGGATATTTTAACATAGGTAATACAATACCGGAATGGATAAAAACTATTTCTTGTCAAATATAACATGACTAATTACATATTAATGTCATTCTTTTTTCTTTCTACCAAGAATACCTAAATTCGATAATAAATATCACTTATAACATTTTTTTTTTTTTTCAATATTTTCATACGTTATGATAGTGCTTAGATAATATCATTGAATGCCATATTGTACATTTACATTCAACTTTTGCATTGTTTGAAGTCCCTTATGAATAAGGCAAGATAAATAGCAAACATAAATAGTACAGTGAAACTCCTATCCGAATAAAAATATAAAATTATTCTTTCCGCTAAAATTATCTACAACAAGTCATATTATTATGAAATTACATTTTAAATGTCCCACAAGCACTATTTGACAAAATGTGTTATGTTCTGGCCCGGCTATTATTCAAGTTTAAAATTACATCTCATATATTATATCTAGTCTAGATACTAAAAATATAATTGTTTGTTATAAAATCTATGGCAGAATTCAATTTAAGTACAATACATATTTTATATTAACTCACAGCAGCTCACCTCGAACATAGTACATAATTTATGTACATCATTGTTGATTTCAGATTTATTATTGTTCTAAACTGTAATAATACTATATGCTTAAAATTAAGTATATATGTATAAGTATTTACAGTTTAAAAACTATAATTAACATTGATATAAGATTTCGTTCAATCTTTATCTTCATATCAATTCAAACATATATCACTATGTTCGCGTTTTAGTTGTGGGAAGTATATGCTTCGGCAAGTTTCTTATCGCTATTTTTATTCCTTTCGACTAATTCTTGTCTCTCAATTTTGTCCTTTTTGCCTTGTATACTGTTGTGGATTCCGTACGTAAAATAGATTATGAAACCTATAAGAGAGACATCATTCATTCAACGTTTATTTATATTCAACAAATTATAACTAGAGAGATTTTCTCAGAGTGTGGATTAGAGTGCAGACCCTGGGAAAACCTTGATAATTTGAAGAAAAAAAAAATTTAGATCCATCATTCATACTTGTAGAAAAATGTAAACTATATCTTACCAATAACCATCCAACCGCCGAATCTGATCCAAGTGTTCTTATCTAATTGCAACATCAGGTAAATGTTGAGGAAGATGCTCAAGCATGGTAGAAACGGAACTAACGGAACCTATAGGATTTAAAGATATAATAAATGAATAACTCGTTGAAAAAGTATACAATCATTTTTGTAACACATGCACGATTTTTGCGTTTTTGTACCAGCGGGCAAAAATAGTCGGTAGCGGGCAATAAAAGTTCTTTTTGCCCGCTACCGACTTTTAGCGGGCAATAAAAGTTATTTTTTGCCCGCTGGCGACTTTTAGCGGGCAAAAAAAAATTTTTTTGCCCGCTACTGACTTTTTTGCCCGCTTCTTTGAAATCGCTCAAAAACGCGAAAATCGCGCGTGTCTCAAAAAATATGGTGTGCACCAAGGGCTAAGTGGGCTTTTTGACCTTGTGTGGTTTTAGTACTCGTACACAATATACTATAATGAGTTGGTCAGAATTATTACCTTGAAAGCCAGTTTGGTATCAAGAACAGGTTGTCTGCCGATTGCAATAACGATAAGCACCATAATCAGTGCTGTTACAGATAGAGCTAATATTATCCAGACATTGCCGTCCATTATCTTTGATGTGTTCATATTCAACGTGTATCCAAATATTATAACGAATATACCTGAACACAAGGAAGAATATGAATTAGGTATACCTAAGTCAAACTATGAAATACATGAAACCTATATAGGTTTGATAAAAGCCTGTTAGAGTAAAAATATTGCAGAAGATGATAATTTGATGAACAACAACTTACTGTACACCACAATACCCCAACTTGCAACACGACCAGAAAATTGTGTTGGTTCTTTCAAACTATTCAGATTGAATATTTGCTTGAAAATTACCCACAAAGATTCTTGGGGTCCCTTTGCATGCACAGAACTGACGTTACTAGTATGCAATTCGGGCTGATATCTAAACAGGAATAGTGACACCATGTTATAGCGTAATTTCTTTACTCTTCATATTCGAAAGATCATGTAGATTTAAAATTGATTGATCAGTGGGTATAATATACCTCAGTACTAATACGCTGAGAGCTACAACTCCGTATGCCATTAAAGTTCCGATTGACATCATGTCGATCAGTTGGCTTAGATTGAATATAAGAGACATCATACCTGACATGAGCATAGAAAATAGATGATGATTTGCATTGGTGATGAATGATGATTCTTTACATATCAGCCAATTACTTCGCAAATATTCATCATTGGAGATCAAAGGCTTATTAGAATTTGATCGGAAGTATGTATAAGGGTAATTAACAACTTACCAGCAAATACTCCAGAGACAATGGTGCCGACCAGTGGAGTTTGAGTTTTGGCATTTACTATACCAAGGAATTTGAAAAGGATTCCATCGTTTGACATAGCGTACAAAACTCTGGGTAAAGGAAACATAGCGCCAAGCATGCTCGTGCATAAAGCGAAAACTGCACCGATGTTAACAATCCATTTAACAACAGGCCATCCAATTTGCTCAAATACATAAGGGAAGGGTGCAGCTGGATTCTGCATAACGAGATATGAAGAATTCGCATCAACGAATTAAACTGCTGCATGAATTCTCTAGACGGAATTGATGATTCGAAATTATATTACCTGATCGTAGTATGGCCACATCATGGTGAGCACGGTTGAAATTCCAAAATATGCGAAGAAAATGATCGTTAGAGATATGACAATCGCCCATGGTATATTTCGCTGAGGATTTTTAGCTTCTTCTCCGGTTGTGGCGATGGCATCGAAACCAACAAAGCCATAAAAGCAAGTAGCTGCACCGGTCAAAACTCCTTTGATACCAAAAGGCATGAAGCCACCGGTTCCAGCATCTTTCGTTCCTTCGGGAATATCTTCTTCGGCGATATTCCAATTTCCCGGATCGGCTGTTGCGGGTTTCGCACAATACAGATTTGAACAAAGTTAGCAATTGATATAATATAATGACGAGAAGCGGTGTAACACCGAATGAGGAGTCATGATCGTTAATTATTATAGATCTGAGTACCGTTCATTGATCCAGCGACTATAATGATCGCTATAGTTATCAGATTGATTCCTGTAAACAAGTTATTTAACAGGGTTGATTCCTTCACACCAACTGCGAGCAATACTGACAGTAATATCACAACTCCAAAGGCGAAAAAGTCCGGATATTCGGAAAGGAATGAAACGTTTATCGGCATTGCCTCTTGCAATGCCGTACTCATAACATTTCCTATGAGGAAATCTAGATAATTACTAAATCCTCGGGCCACACTCGCTGTACCTGTATAAAAAATAAAGTAACAAAAAAATCAAAAATCTTATACTGCATATGATATGCAACAGCTCGTTGTGCAGACGATAACGGTAAATGATTTGGGACTGCCAAGTTATCTTTCGATTATGTTATCATGATTAGAATGCAAGATTCAGTTTGGATTCTGGGTTCCATGACCAGCGATCAATCAATGGGACTGCGAATGGATCTTCGTAAAATTTTCACGAGCTTGTGGGGGATGAACTTATAAAGTTAGATTCAAAGCCGATTATGGAATGATGATTTTTGAAATGACAATAATTGTTCTACCCATCAAGTCCAGCGATTTTTATCACTTTACATATATCGGAACATATTTGAATAATGAATAATATCTCACCGATAACGTATTCCAAGATAAGATTCCACCCAATGACAAAAGCAACGAATTCTCCAATCGTAACATAGCTGTATACGTATGCAGACCCAGCTTTAGGGACCCTGGATGCAAATTCGGCATAACATAATCCTGAAATTATGAAATTAATCAAACGAAACTGTGTCGACAATTATTGGCTCTATACTGCAATTACCGAGTTTCCTTAACAATCAATTGTGAAATATCACATACCTGCTAATGCGGATGCGAAAGCTGCAATCAAGAAGGAAATGCACACTGCAGGTCCTGCAGTATACCTCGCGACTTCTCCTGCAAGGACGTATGCTCCAAGACCCAGAGTAGCGCCGACACCAAGTGCTGTTAAGTCAAGCATCCCCAGACATCGATCTAATGCTGTATCAGCAGTGATATCCCCTGTGTCTAATCTTCGTCGGGATAATGCTGCCCAGCATCTTCCCGCCATTATCGGTTATTGTTATTGAAAGGAATTTGAAGAAATTCTCGATTTCCTATCAGCAAAAATCAATCAGTATAATCAGATGTACTAATGGGGATCTAATTGTTTATGTATTTTGTTATTAACACAAAGTGTAATCATACTTCGTATCATGTTATAACAGAAAATAATTATAACAAGTAATAACAGCATTGATTGAGACGGTCATGAAGAAATCGCTAATCGCTATGTTCCGTCTACCGCATGCCATCGTATAGGATCTACCGTAATGATAAGCCTTCGAATCACACTAAAGCTACGTGTTTGTTCATTTTATTCGTAGAATGAAGAGATAATTTTTGGATCCTATAATGATATCTACGTACTCATACACCGGAGATAAAAAAAGATGTAAAGAGCTCGTGTATATAATAAGCTTAATCAAATTTTTTTTCGACTGTCTGGAAGAACTCGTATTATATATGAATCATATATCTGCGTGTAAAATAATACAAATAGCGTACTGCAGTATACACGAAATTATTACATTGAGAATTCGATGTCGTATAATACCTAGTTACGTTTAATTTACGCGATTATATTATGATCTAGACAGAGCGTGCAACAATAATTATCGCCTTGCATCGTATCACCTGTTCTATAGATCTTATAAGATAAGTGATGTAATCATGTCAAGTAACGATCAGAAAAGTGATATGGGAATCAGTAGCTATACGACACAGATTACGGTGTAGGGTACATGACGGCATGCTACAGGTATTGCACGAAATATGAGGTATCATTCAATTCGTATTGCCCATATTTATAATGCGGACAGTCCTATTTGACGGGCGATCAGTTTAAGATTGTTATACAAACATGTTGATAGAGACATATTTCGGCGGTAATCGAACTCTGCATCTTTATATCTGATGATAGCAAATTCAAACGAATTCGTCGTCTTTCGATTCATATCAATATTGTTTGTTCGTACAGGTATAGCGATATGGACATGGGCATGGCATATTGTGCATTATTAAAAGATCGAAGACCAATTGTTCATTTCGACTTACAGCAAATGCTCAATTGACACATTAATCGTGAATGTCTAACGGGAAGAAGTATAATTCTGCATGAAATTTCTTCAGTCAGTTGTGCTCCCTAATTAGTTGGACAGTTTTGATCATTATCCATATTAAGAAGATCGAATTTATATAAAATAGATTGTCCCGATGTAGCCGTATGAATATATATTGAATCATACGAGATACTTCGAAAGTTGTTGGAATTTTTTCTATCATATCAATTACATGATAATATATCCGGGATTTGATTGATATATGATTAAATTTATCTGGAATAGTGACGTTTAGGTATTTCTTAGCAATGTTCCTACCCCCCGTAATCACTAGACGTACAAGACAGCTCATCACAGCCCTCAATTATCAAGTCTCACATTAAGTGGCACTAGAAAAAATTGACACTATTATGGATGACTACAATCATTTGCACTGGGAATATTGAGATACGAAATCGATGCTTTATCAATAACGATTAACAATTAATGACGGAGAAGCGAGAAGTATATTACTCCAGATAAGCCGATATTGAACATGTATTAAGTTCCCAGTCGCTTCTGAACGAATTGTAAAATTTTATAGTGCAAAAAAAAAGAAGGAAAAAACCCACACGTGTTATAGATTGTAATTATAGGTACGATACACGTATTGTGCAAGCTGGATATGCCCATGAGATAACTATTTCAACGAACTGATACAAGTACCTACTTAGAACTTGTACTTCGAGCGAAAGTACTTTCGAAAGTAACAATGTTATAGATTTATAATAGCAAATCAGAACTCGCGATGAAATATAATTTGTTGTTACGTACGTTAACATTTACCTTACTAATTATAGTTGGGCAAATGAACGATTGGACAAAAAATTTAACAAACGTTAATAGACACCCACAATCAATAATGTAACTACATGAATTTCAAATTTTGTGTGTTTAGCTCGATCGTTTAACACCGCGTTTAGCACCACAATCATAATCATCATCGAAGCACGCGACTTTTGCTATAAATATTCACACACTTGTTATATAGGTACACAAATTATACATACTAACTAAAAAATAAAAATAAAAACGACGAGACAGAAATTAGATGCTCTGAGTTATAAGCAAATAAAATCGAAAATATCTGTATAACATAGGAATATCTTATTCGTAATATAAATAATTCTTACGAATTTTTGGAAGCTATTGTTTAGAAACTAATATTTCGCCAATATACAGTGTGTCACACCTACATATGCGGAAGGACTCGAACAATTGCTTGATCAGATTACAATCGTGATGGGAAAAAAAATTCTATCCACTCCGGGAAAGAAACTTTTTTTGCAACTATCGTTTTTCCAACTTCTCGTGCAACACTTCTATCGCAAGTTACACTTGCGAATGGTGATTCAACTCTACTCATTTTTCAGTATGTGTATAGGTATATATATACCTTTTAAACTGTACAGGAAATCCTGGCTCTTTTTCCTTCATTTATGTAATTTCTCATAAACTAGAATTCTCCCAGATGCGTCACCAATCATCAAAATAGGGAAAACTATTTGCAATAAATTATACGTTGTTTTCCATGGCATTTAAAAACTTTGTTTTATTTCTTATTTTTTTTATATGTACATAAGTATACATATTTGCAATCAGAGTTCATTAGCAGTTTCACCTTTTACGCAATATTGCTTTCCAATACAATCACACATATCATCTCAATTAAAAAAACGAAACGTGAGAGAGAGATAGTGGAGGCAAATAAAATGAGCATTATGTGTCTCGTTTGGTTAAAATAAATCCGGGGTTTCCCTGATGTTTGCGGTTTTAATGATACGAAGATAACACCGATCTCTGAGAAATCGTTTGCTATTATACCTATGTATGCACACATGTAGTTAAAGTTGTTTGTCCTTCGTCTGGAATCCTACGCAGCGTCAATAGCCATACAATAAAAAGTTACGGTATTATTAAAGAATGTATTTGAAATTGATATGAACAATACCATATATGATGTCGCAAGGATTGAAAAGCGACATTTTTTGTATAATAATGGATAAAAACGAATTGGCAAGAGCTCGTTCAAAATGAACATAAAGAATCCTTCTCAAAGCCTTTACAGGATTGTAAGATCCTTTCAAAAGCAAATTGAATCGATGCAATCAGTTTTGTCCCATATACTGCAAAAGGCAATGTGTACATATGGTTACATATTATAAAAGTTGGAACAGGTTTTTGCCAAATGATTATCTCGCGAATATTTATTTTCTGAAATAAGCATAACATGCGTAAATGCGATATTTACATACATATGCGAAATTCCTGATGTACGCAATCGAAAGCAGCAGAAACGTACGTGGGCGGTCGTTTTAACGAATTGAAAAAAAGAGGACGAGGCTAATAGCTTTCCGATTCGCGTCTTGCACACACATCGCTTTCACGGCCAACGAGAATTAAATTCAAACGCGTGCAAACCGCGTGTACTATCATATTGTGACATTATGTCGATAGCACACAATAGCTTGTACGCGTACTATACGAAATACAGCTGGGTAAACTCACATACGTTTGCCAGTTTGCGATGTGCTAAATATCAAAGATACGTCGATATCATCGATACATTAAATACCATATAAACTTCGCATTAATGACTTATAAGATTAAGACACGTCCTTCTGCGATAGTTTTTAGTTTTTTTTTTTTAGAAATAGAATTGGTATACAAATAATGCAAATTGAATAACATCAGAATTGTATGAGGGTGAATGATTCAGTTTTTACCAATCATACGCAAGTTTCTATGATGAGCTTATCGTCGACCTTGCGCTACTCAAAAATATGAATAATTAATTTTTCAATTAGTTCGATGTATATTTCCTTAATAGAATTCCTGGTATTTCGGAACTTGAACTTAGGCTGATACATTGCATAATACTGATACAGTATACCATACACAATCATATGTGGCCCTGAGCGTATACAGTTTGATCCATGGTTTGATCAATTCCGCGTATAGATAATCACGTGATTGTTGAATTATTTGGTAAAACCTGTTTCCATCAACCGTTACAGGAAAAACAAAAGGGAAAAAACCTTTGAACCAAAATACGCAAATGATTCAGGATAAAGTTTATTATTACGAGCGAGAAAGTTTCTTGAAATGTGCGTCCGGGTTTTAACTTTTAAGTATCTACACAGACAGATATGGTATAATAAATCTTCGGATTTTGATAGCCACGTATGTACCTGTATTATACTTCAATTCGTATATGATATGTATCTTATTCTTACACTCTCGAAAAATGCCTGTCGATGTCTGTACGGTCATAAATACTTCCTACTGTATAGGTACTAACAACTGCGCGCCAATGTTGCAGATAACATTAAGTTACAATTGATATCCGTATATTTACGATCTGAGTATAGATATAGAATTTGATAGGGTGGTTGGTTGGTTTTTTTTCTTTAATTTTTTTTTCTCTACAAATGTTAATTTACATGAAGAATAGGAACGAAGCAAGACCACATTACATAAATGAGCAATAAAATGTCGGTGTAAAGAAT
Organism: Tenthredo livida; assembly: GCA_963992785.1. NCBI lineage: Eukaryota > Metazoa > Arthropoda > Insecta > Hymenoptera > Tenthredinidae > Tenthredo > Tenthredo livida. The sequence goes on from OZ023073.1 coordinate 14,406,765, forward strand.
TCTTTATGTAAGTGTTCTTCCTGTATTGGTGTTCACGATTCAATGACATTATGACATCGCGAACATTTAGACACGCCTTTGAGTAATATTAGAAAAATTTATGAATCCTGCCAGATTTCGGGCTTTGATGAATTGAGATATTCATTTCGCGCTAGAATCGATCATTTTCAATGTTTATCACTTATCAGTTAGATCTTCCAAACAAAAATTAACTATTTTAGTTCACTGGTCGACTCGCATCAAAAACTATCAAAACTTCAATTTGTCAATTTGAAATACTAGGTGATAGAAAAATGATCGATACGAGGATTAAACGAGACTCATGTAGCTCATGTCAAGTTATCAATATTTCCCACGTGATAACTATAGTTATAACTTACTGCTGTCTGGGTATAATCTTATTGCGTCAACAATATATGAAGTTTAACGAAGATGGATAATACGACACGTTAAATGTCCACTGAAGTGAAGTAATTAGACCATATTATACTTCAGTCGAAGATTTATGTCTAGATTCAAATTTATATGATTCAAATTTATATGATTCAAATTTATATGTTTCAAATTTATATGATTCAAATTTATATGTTTCAAATTTATATCATTTAAATTTGTATCATTCAAATTTCGCTCCTCTCTCTTTCTCGTCTCACTTATCTTGAAACTTTGCAGAAATACATGAAAAGGAAGAGCCGAGCACTTGCCAATATTCAAGCGCGAGAAATATGTTTTCAAATTTACAGACCAATAAAAATCGTGGCTCATACATAAATCTGCGCAATATCAATATCATTCATTAATTATCGTTATAATGAAAAGCTTCAACATCCTCTTATATGAAAAGTGTGTGAAAAATTTGTGAAAAAAATTTGTTATTCGACAAAAAATTAGAACGACAATTCGACCGAATGGCTTATTGATATGACTGACAGTCTCTAACGCTTACATGCGACGTTCTTTCGCAATCTCGATCGTTATTCGCGGTAAATGTCTGTTTTTGCATAAGTGTAACTTTCGCGTAGATTTGAAAATATTTTCAGCTCTATATTAGAGTCTAGGTGATTATTTAGAGAATTGAAAAAACAAACAAAACAAACAAACTGTGTTAGTATAACTATTAACAATTTCTATACGCACTATTATCTCCGTCGAATTATTTATCCGAAGGTCAATATTCGAAGCGCAAAGAAATGACCTCGTACACTGACGGACGAACTGTTGCAATTAACAATCTAGGCCGCCTAAACGAGGCAGGTAAGTTGACTGTCTGGCAGCGAGAGACACAGTGAAACATTTACTGTTAAGTGTTAGAAGGTAGCCCCTCTCTTGATTTCTGCATTTTACCATGTAACATATCAGCAAAGTAATAACTATACATATATACATATATAATATACTTTAAGCGATTTTAAATTACGTTCTTCTACAGAATTTAAATAAAGATATTAATCTCTAACGTGACGACACTATACCTCTCTTCCTTTACTATTAAATTATAATTAAATATACATTTTAATACCTAATTTAAGTTAATCATCATGATTAGATTCGATCTAATTGATAAAATATATCTTATAAAGCGGCATTCAACGACACTGACATTACCGACTTTACACAGTCGTCGATAACGTATCGAAGTCTACGGCCACGAGTACTACACTAGCTTATCATCAATCAGTTCTACTTTATCATTTTTTTTATTTTATACTTGTATCAGACGAAATGAAAGCCACCCTTCACATTACTGCGTTCTATCGTGTTCTATCGATAAGGCATTCAATGTCCGATCAAGCTCTAACAAGCGCCTCGGGAATGCGGGTCTCGGAACGTCAGGCCGGTAAACACATATCGTGATCTTATCAGTGTCACACAAGGTTCACCGCTCGGCTATGATGTCTTATTTATTTTTTGTTGAATACAAATGAGGACCACCTTCCTATACGTATACCTATGTCGCGATATAATAGTCGAGCGGCGAGCCTAGTGCGATGCTGAAAATTTCGCGGCATGTGTTTAATACCGGCCTTACGGTCCGAGACCTGCATTCCCGAGGCGCTTTGATATTTTTCAATTTTTTATATAGCAAACAATTCCTCCTTAATTGCTCTTGATTGCTCTACCAATTTCGTTAATTGCTCCAATCCAGTTTTTGAGAAAAATGAGAAAAACAAAATTCGATTTTTTCATGGTAAACTTATACATGTAGATATATCTGAAATTGATGGCGGGAATAGTGTTTCTGAACCATAATTCAAATATTTTTTAAAATTGTATATATTCAAGAATTAACAGATTCTGCAAGTTTCGCATTATTGCTTCCTTTATTTTGAACCAATCCTCTCCTCTCGTCTCTGTCTTTACCTCCTTGTACACTGCATTGGATTCCATATGTGAAGTAGATTGCAAGACCTGTTATAGAAATGATAATATACTTTCTTCGAAATTTCTTTCCTAAAAATTATGACGAAAAAACTTTCTCATAGATACAGGAGGTACAGATCCAAGAAGACGATAATGGATTGGTAAATTCCATTCTTAGAGATTTCAGAATGAAATCAATCAAACGCAATCCAAATTCACGTGAATTTGAATCTTGTTTGATTTTATTTCCAGAAATGGGATTCATCGATCCACTACCGTTCACTGTGCTGTTCATAGCCGTACATATCAATAATTCTGATCACAAGTAGCTCAGGTCTTACCAATAGCCAGCCAAATAGCAAATCTGATCCAAGTATATATGTCCAATTGCAACATCAAGTAAATGTTCAAAAATACGCTCATACATGGTAGTAATGGCACAAGAGGAACCTGCGGTTTAAAAATGCGAGAAATTGATAACATTCCAGAAGTGCAATGATGCAAGATCGTCATAATTACCTTAAAGGCCAATTTGACATCGAGAACAGGTTGTCTTCCAATTGCAATAACGATGAGAATCATAAGCAGTAACAGTATGGATAGAGCTAAGATTACCCCCACGTTACCCTCCTGTATATTTGATATGTTCGTATGCAACGTGTAGGCAAATGCTATCACAACGAGACCTGAAACGGAATTAACGTAAAGCTATAAAGGCAACTGGGTATCAGATAAAGGCCTGTAAAGTTCTCGATTACGAAGATGAGTACTATCATTGTGACTTACTGTATACCACGACACCCCAACTTGCAATACGACCGGTGAATTTCGTTGGTTCTTTCAAACCGTTCAAATTAAAGATTTGCTTAAAGCCAGTCCAAAAATCTAGTCTAGGTTCGTCAGCGTACTTAGAAATGACATTACTGGTATCCAATTCGGGCTGGTACCTAAATTAAGAGATTACATCGATCCAAGTTAGATTCGGCTCAGGACTCAAGAGTTTAGTGATAATTTTACGCATAATTTACCTCAGTATTAAAACGCACAAAGCTACGACTCCGTATGCCATGAGAGTTCCGATTGACATCATGTCGATCAGTTGGCTCAGATTGAATATGAGCGTCATAACGCCTGTAAGAAAGATCGATAGATCATCGTGTTGAAACTATGTAGTAATCGGTTAAGAATTTTCCGAGATTTAGTTAGCAGCTCACCGGTAAGTAGTCCGGAAAATATGGTACCGTATAGTGGTGTCTGTGTTTTTTCATTAACTATACCGAGGAATTTGAAAATTATTCCGTCATTTGCCATGGCATATAGAACTCTGGGTAAAGGAAACATAGCGCCAATCATGCTCGTGCACAAGGCAAAAACTGCGCCGATATTAACAATCCATTGAATAACAGGCCACCCAATTTGTTCAAATGCGAAGGGAAAAGGTGCCTCCGGATTCTGAAATCGGGAAATACTACATTTGAATAGGTAAATGATCCTGAAGAGTGATTTTTTTGTTTTTTTGTTTTTTTTTTTCAATGAAATAATTTAGAGACGATCAGCTGCACGTGTATCAATTGCAGAGCAGATGATGATCCCCTTTTACCTGTTCGTAGTAGGGTAACATCATCGTTAGCACAGTTGAAATTGCAAAATATGCGCAAGAAACAATACCGAGAGACATGACAATCGCCCATGGTATGTTTCTTTGAGGATTTTTAGCTTCTTCCCCGGTTGTGGCAATGGAATCGAAACCAACAAATGCATAAAAGCATGTCGCTGCACCAGTCAATACTCCGTCAATACCGAAAGGCATGAAGCCACCCGTTCCAGGATTTTCAGTTCCTTCGGGAATATCTTCTTCAGGGATAGACCAATTCCCTGGATCGGCTGTTGCGGGTTTCGCACAATACAGATTTGAACAAAGTTAGCAATTGATACAATGACGAGAAGGTGTAATATCGAATGAGTAGTCATGATCGTTAATTATAGATCTAAGTACCGTTCATTGATCCAGCAACTATAATAATCGATATAGTTATCAGGTTTACGGCTGTGAATACGTTATTCAACAGGGCTGATTCCTTTACTCCAAATGCGAGCAGAGCTGCTAATAATAAGACAACTCCGAATGCAAAAAAGTCGGGATATTCCGACAAAAATGAAACATTAATCGGCATCGTCTCTCGCAATGCATCACCCATAACATTTCCTATCAGAAAATCAAGGTAGTTGCTAAATCCCCTAGCAACACTCGCTGTACCTAAATGAACAAATCATAAACAGTGCAGCGTTATCATTCCCCGAAAGTGCGCTATGGTTTTCTAATCTTGTTTTTTTATCTTTCCAATTCATTCATCAAGCATACAATTATCGTACAAGAATTGGAATTGTTGGATTGTAATTTAATTGTGTACGTCAAAATCGTTGATCAATCACTTAGAATTATTCTTGACTATCGGTACTTGCGCAACAATTATTAAAAATAATTGTTCTGCTTAGTCTGTTTATATCGAAATATATATTTGTACATACTATAATGAATAATATCTTACCAATAACGTATTCCAATATAAGATTCCATCCAATGACAAAGGCAACAAATTCTCCGATTGTCACATAGCTGTATACGTATGCAGAACCAGCTTTAGGCACCCTTGATGCAAATTCGGCATAGCACAATGCTGCAAAGTTGGAATAACACGTCCAATTGTGTTAATTAATTATAAATGTACCTCGTGTGCAATAAAATAATGGAATAATCGTTAGTTCAATCAATAATTAATTCCTCATATGCTAGAGATCTCAATCCTCATACTACAATTGCTACAATTAGCGAACTTCCTCAACGATCAATTGTAACATGTTGAATGTAAAATACCGGCAAATGCGGATGCAATTGCAGCAATCAAGAAGGAAATGCACACTGCAGGTCCTGCAATATTCCTCGCGACTTGTCCTGCGAGGACATAAGCTCCGAGACCTAGAGTAGCGCCAACTCCAAGTGCTGTCAGGTCAAGCAGCCCAAGGCATCGCGATAATGCTGTATCAGCAGTAATATCCCCTGAATCTTGTCTTCGTCGGGATAAAGCCGCGCAGATTCTGCCCGCCATTTCGTTACTTAATATGTTTTAGAGAAATTAGATGAGATCCTCGATATATGATCTACAAAAATTAATGTACTATTCAAATGTTGAAGCTGCAGATAGAGAGGAAATACGATCTTGCCATACGGCTATCGTGACTATAAACGTTTGTAAGAGGATTAGGAATCAACGATGCGATAGGGATGTGCATTACAGTAAAAAACAAATCTAGATCAACAAAATTTAGAATTCGAAAAAGTAACAGTATAGCAAACTCTGTATATGGATCATTGTCATCATTTTTATTGCGCGGAGCTGGTAAAGTCTATTCTAGTAGTTCGTATTTTTTTTGAAAATTTCGTTTCATTGCATAATACCAATGATGATGCACTATATATATAGGTACATCATTTTTAGTATTATCAATCCGATGGTCCTTTTTTGATACGAAATTATCTCCGGCCGATCATCAATCATATGCTTATAATGTAGGATCGTATAATGCTACTAAACATACTCCGCTCCCTTAAATGAAATGATAATTCATCACCCCATATATATGATCGAGTACAAGGTGCGATGTAAATTCTGAACTGTAATCACTCAAAAAATTCTTGATTCGATTAGCTTAAAACCCGTTTGCTATCTTTGCACGTTTTATAGATACGTGTCTGATTGAGGACCAAGTTTAATCAGTCTGATATTTCTCTCATCTCTTTCTCTCACTTAAGTTGGTCTAAACCTTCGAACTAAAGACCAAAATCGAACTTTAACGTCGCCTGAAATATCTATAAAAAATATATTATCTAACGGCCGAAGAAGTTGATTGATATGCAATCGTTAATCTCACATGAAGAATTCACCAAAATTAGTGGTAATTCATGTAGGAAATTATTCGCAAAATTACTTTAAAAGTATCAAAACCTAATGATAGAGTAATTCAATGATTAATTACTCCGTTCCAATTTTATTAGAGTTTTGTTCCTCGAAATAGAATTTAATTTTTAATGAAATCAAAGTTGCATAAGAATCTGAAAGAAAAAAAAAACTTATGGAATATGTTTCGTATTTATAGTTTTTCGCGGAGAGCTTGACTAGGGTGAATAATATTTTCGAAAATCTAGTTTCCAATTTGGCACAGATTCGTACTTTTAAAATGAATTGCAATACGTTGAATCTTTACTTTTCATCCCGCGGGTGATAAAGTCTAATAAAAATGACGAAAACATATAAAAACGGATCCAGACGGATTCAAAAGTCCGTCTCTATACGTTTTTTCAATCTCGATTCATCCGGATCGAATTTTTTATTTTTGATTTATTTCGTTCGAACTTTTCTTCGAACTTTCAATGTACTTTACCTACCTATTAAAAAATCTTTTCGCTCGCAAATCGCGGCTTAGCTGTAGCGCTAAAAGTGGGATAAATAAAAAATACATAAGAACCGTGTTAGTGTATAATAATTATTAATTATGAACTATATAAGATATAAATATACGCACGATTACCACCGTAGGATTTTCTTTATACAAAAATCAAAGTGGATCACTGATGGAAGTTGAAGACTAACTTGACTGCCTGGGAGCAAGCGATACAGTGGAACATGTTACACATGCGATTATGCTTTAGCGTTAAACGTTTGAATTCAGCTTAGCCCCACTCTTTATATTTTTACAATTCACTATATTGTAAAATCACTCGCCTATGTCACAAGATTCATACTTGAATTACGACATTAGTGTACTATCAAGATTTGCAGCAGCGAATCGGCGCCAAGTACACAGAGGGTACCAGAGCTAATCGGGTGTACCTATACACGTTATGCGGCATATCTCCCAAACCACACGATACTTTTCGATTTAATTAATACAATCTTATGTCGTAGTCTTAGTGACCTCGCTCTTGAAATTTGGACGAAATTGGCCGAGCGGTTTCCGAAATATTCACTTTTAAAGTTGAACGAAAAATACGATCTTCTTTTTTGCATTCGATATTTTTTAGTTTTTTCGATTTCGGATGAAATCCAACAACAAAATCACCCTCTTGTATGAACATATTAATTTTTGTTATCGAAAATGTGACAAAAAATATTCCACCTATAGCTAATCGATCATATTCTTGCATCAGATCAATATATTTTAGGAATTTGTCATATCAGACCAAAATTCCATGGCAGTAGTTTAAATATTCAAGATTCAGTAGCTTTGGCAGATCTGATTGGATTCCGTACTCATAGAAGATAGGGAAAAAATCGATAAACAAACAGGCACGATTATCACTGCGATTATGGATAATCCCATGATTAGCTTCATATCCTAATACCATGCATTGATTTAACTATTATAACAATTGCCATGCTACAAGGCTTTCTCGACAATCAATTAGAGAATATAATATTGTAAACAATAAATGAGACTGAACTGAATAAGTAATAAAGATATTTATTCATTTGTTCTGATATTTACATCCCAAGAACTTTTCTTTAGAATTGTTCCAATATTTTCTTTCTTATAAATCAATAGACTTGAGCTTTTCCAAATTCAAATTAATTCAGCAGATATGTGTTTGCCATATTATCCAATGATATACTCAAAGTATAAATTATGAAATTATTATATACAACATTTTCTGATCAACAGTATGAAGAGCGAGTGTGTGAATATTGGAAACATCATTCCTCATGCGAGTGTTTAAATATTGGAAACATCATTCCTCACTCCGGTACTATACATCAATTATTTTTTCATTCTAACATTGATATCGCTTAACAATGCGACATAAATTAGAGACAATCAATCAGTTGATTTTAAAGATTCCAGCTACTACCCCAGTCGAAGGCTCATCAATTCGGCTGCCTGTAGTCAGAATTCTAATCCGTTAAATAATTCTTGATCAATAGCTTAAAGCCTAGTCTGTTATCTCTCAGAGCACGAGGTGTCTGATTGTGAATTTATACCAATCAGTCAAATTTCTGTCTCGCTTGTACGTAAAAATGTCTATTAAATGAATTCAGGTAAAACCTGTGGGAGGCAAAATTTGATATTGCCTTTCACGAGTTGCATGAGATTCAAGCTCAGTCTATAAAAACTACTTTGTAACTGATTACTGATTAGATAGCGGGAATTTCATTATGAAATCGATGCCTGGTGATGGTGGTATGATTCAAGTTCATACGCTCTTTGTTTCCCGAGGTCAGAACTTCTGCAATTGAATGATTGTCAGACAGATTCCGCTATCTAATTGATTGTTGTGTTTACAGCTAGGAAATAGGCATCGAAAATGTGGATACAATATCTTGCGATCTACGTAGTACGTCTTGTTGAACAATAACGAAGAAGTGAAGTATTTTGAAATTATTCCGGAACGGATTATGCAAGCAAAGCGTAGCTGGTTGAATACAGTACAGTTTCCATCATGGAAATTTGCAAAAAATGCAAAATTTCTATCAAAACTGAATAACTTTGTATAATTTTGATGATTTATTGTATCACAGTAACGAAGTGTGAACATTGGTACTTGTGATGTTTTTTAATTAACTGGAACATTTTCTGACGATATTTGAAACGTATCTGGATTAGTTGCGCATCCAGGACAAGTGTGAAGAGTTTCGTGGATGAAAATTTCACAATCCAAGCAGAATCCCTGATGGCATTTGCCGCACATGTAAACCTGGAAGTAAATCTGAGTATATAAAAATCTGCAAATTGAACGAATCTAACGAATTAAACAACCAAAGAAATCAACAACTCATTACTTTCTTGTCTAACTGTGTCAGACTCCTTCTACATGCGTAGCATATCGAAGGCTCTCCTTCGTAAGCTACTTCCTTATAATTTTCAACAGGAAATAAATGGTGGTAGGATCGGGCGAGATGAGGTGCCGAGACAAGGGTCAATCCGCAGGCTCTGCATTCGACTGGTAATTCGCAATGTTTGCTATAACATTGTGGACACAAATATCCGGTTGTTGCCAGCCTGCCGTCATCGTCCGTACTCTCAACGTGGCTGAGCGGGGATATAAAGAACAGATGAAATCGGGTTTAAAGAATCGCAAAGATCGATGATGGTTCTATCGCAGAGAGAAAGTTCAAGCGATTACCACATGCACATAGTCATGGGGGTTTCGGTCGTCGAATGTAAGGCGTGATGCGGAAAACCCATCTTGACTAAGGCGGAATCTAATCTAGTAGCAGCTGCTGGTGGATCAACGTGGACACTCAATTGCTCTTTGTAATGTTTGTCGTCTAAAACTACGCCGTGATCACCGCCGGTTACAGTCGCTAATCTTTTACAGACGTGGAGTTCGGCCGCAAGTCCAATTACGCTGCAGCGAACTCCTTCGGACTTCAAACTCTGCATGTGGAATTGAATTAACAATCATTAATTGATTGATTATCAACAGAAGGAAGTCGAGCGTGTTTATAAATACTAGTTTATCGTTTTCATGACCAAGATATCGCCGTTAGATCAAATTAAAACTGAAAATCTGTATTCAATAGTCGAAAAAGCTCGTCAAATCTGACGAAGAAAACGTACTTCCATAGTCACGTTTATGTCCGCTGGATCGCAGGTCGTTAGAGACCCCATTAGCACGAGGATTTCTCTGCTTGCATGAGACGGTAATAATCTCAGAGATTTTAGAGCCAGTTCTAACGAGTTTTGTATAGAAGGTTCACCAGTTAAAGCTGTAAGATGTAAGCCCTTCAATTCCTGGAGTGTAAAGAATACATTTAGAATATGAGAGGACGAAGTTAAGGAAAAGACACTAGACTCTGCTTGGATTTTCGAATAACGCATTTCCATGGACCAGGAAGTGTTTTTCCAGGAAAAATCTATCTCCAATTCTTGAAAAAATTATTCGTCTCATAGAAACAAGCTAGTCGTTTGAGTTTTTTTTGGATTTTCACATCATTTTTAAGCTGCTTCTTATACCTCGTTGTGTTTTTCTACAAGAAATCTGCGTGAATGATTTTAGCAATGAAACCAAGCAAGCGATTTAAGATTCTTCAGATTTACAAGCTTCTTGTTATACCTTAATGTGTTTTTTAGGATTTCCTGCTAGCTCGCTCAGTTTTTCAGCGCGTTTATTCCTTGTTACGATTAATCCCAATTGACTGATAGGATTTTGATCAAAAAATTCATCAATAAAATCCTCCAACAGCTGTAAAACGAATGAAACATAAATTCTATTCTTGTTCTTCTTCAAAAGAAAAAAAAACAAGAAATGAATAACTTAGCTCTTAAAATGAAACGACTCACTTTTATAGAACAAAGTAATCTCGTAGGTTTTAAATCCTGACTAGACATAGCCTCCGAACAATCGAGAACAATGTAAAGATGTCTCATCATTCCTAGTCTAGCTCCTCCCTGTCTTTCAGACTGACGTTTTCTCTTCGCTCTTTGAATAATGTCTGCGACTGCTCCTTCCAAACATCCATCGTCGTCTTCTTTGATTGCTTCCCTGTTAAAAATTAGAGATTTGAAAAAAGTTTGTCAAGCCATGTGCCAAGCGTATTGAATGTTTTTATTTTCTTTTTTTTTAATAACATACCATGTCTTCTCGTATCCTGTTTCCCATCGATATTCCTTACCATCATCTTCGTCGGCCATATCTTTTACGATTGTTCACTTATTTGTACGATTTTTCAATTCAAATAAGACAATTCTGCAATAGGTTATATTTGTTTACAATAGTTTTATGCCGAAACGCGACTTGAACCAACTTCAACTCACTGAACATCTGAATGATATGTGTGTGCGTTTGTTTGAGTTCGATCATCGATGTAGTGATTAAAGTTGTAGTACCAACGTGGTGTGAGAAAATATAATGAGAAAATAAAACAACTATATATTGTATGATAATGATAATGATAATGATGTGAAAATAGTAGATATATACATATATTTATTTATATTTCTTCTAAAGTCACGCCGATGTATGCGAACGGCGCGAAACTATAAAATAAAAAATAAAAAAAAACTATCATTTTTACTACTCATATTTTTTGGGTATATAAGGGTATAGAATGAATGTATTGTATTCACGATGTTTTATTCAATATGAAACGTTGATACATAATATGGAAGCATTAATATTCCCTAATCCCCTGTCCTCTACTACGTAGTTTCAAACATGTTTCAATGATAAATATTCCGGTTTAGAATAAGCCGTATTTTAAACTATAATAAGAATATCGATAAAAATAAGTTTCATATATATAGGTTGTTTTTCAAATCTTCGAGGCTTTGATATCAGAATTTTGCTAAATAGTAAATTCTCAGGTTACAACTTGGACTACGCACTTGCGTATCCGGCTTCACCAGCGGGAAATTCAAATCGATATCTTGTAACTCTTAAGTAGATCGACTAGCGCGTCTAATGAGATGAATAATTTTATTCCAAATAGCTAACCTAATCATCTGAATTAATCTAAGCGTCTAAACCGCGCCCTAAAACCTAATAATCCCTTTATTAAATGTCTTAGTAAATCATTCCCGCCAAAAATTCGACCCCGCCGCGTCGTGGCTTGCGAGCGACATTATCATTTGGCGCCACCGTCGCGAGACGCGGTCGCTGTTTTTGTCCCGTGGAATTGACGGAGTAATATTTCTCTATTTATCGTAAAGCGTAAAATATACGATATTAACATTCGGATATAAGAGTGCTTAATAATATTCGCGCGTAAGTTTTATCACTCACATTAATATAATAAATAAATAAAATGTGACCTTGCGGTATAAAACTCCCGGACAATATTCTATGTTCGAAACACTGATATATATTTTTTACGAAAGAAAGAAAGAAAGAAAGAAGAGAAAAAAAAAAAAAAAAAAACCACACGGGAAGTAGTAGTGATCCTCGAATGGATATACACCGCGATAGTTTATTCTGCATGGTATAGCCATCTTGACGAGGATCGGCTTGCCCGTGGACGGCGGGTACTTGTCCTGGAAATGATAATTCCGTTCCGGCGGCAATGCCATCTTTTATAAATAATAACACAAGTTTATTTAAAATCATTTCATTTTATCAAAAACACAAATCACACCCAACTTATAGATATAATATTATAGTTTCACCATATAATACGAGTTACTAGATTTTATCTAATAACCGGGTATTTACCTACACTACCTACCTTATATACCTAATATTCTTCGTTCCGTATCTAATATATCATTGGATTTAATTTTACGCCAATGCAGCGTATAGTGTATAGTGTTAATAGTGCGTATAGTGTATAGTCGCGTTTACACACACTACTATCTCATTTTTCCCAACCTCAATTAATTTTATGCGGGAATATAGCTTCGTTTTAAAAATACCTATTCATTCGTTACATAGTGTGTAAAAAAAAGAAAGAAAAAAAAAACAAAAAATTGTTTTATCTTCAATACTAACGATTTTTTTCTTCAAATTTTCGAAAAATAACAATTAATATTACACAGGGGATTTCAACAACACTATAACATCAACATGGAGGGAGGCGATGGCCCTGCTGCCATCAACAAAAATCCTGCTGCTATAAAAGGTATAACGTACAACATAACCCGTTTATCAATTCGCACCGTCTCGATCTCGTTTCAGGTTTAGGTCTTACGCGCACGCATGCATGCACGCAGGTGCGACACTGCGATGAACCCTTTTTTTATCTTTCAATAATATCACAGCTCATGTCGCACGCAGGTAAATTATTGTTTAGGGAACCTGGTGCGCGAATTTCAACATTTTTATTGTATTTTTTTTATCTTCAAATTGTCCAGATACTAGTGTATGCGTGCGAGTATTTTTTCATCCAATTTAATGATATCGTTGAATTTTTTAACCCTCTAGTGGCGCAAGAGGAAATGGGAAAACTAGACGTACTAGTGTGTGGTCAATGTCATTCGGTGTTTCACTTCGTCGAAGAATTTCAAGAGCATAGAAACAACGAAGGAGCTTGTTCTAAGGTTTCTCACTTTCGTGAGAATAGTAACGTTAGTATTTAACCAGTATATTATACTCTGGAAAATAAGCTATGCTGCTATGCTGTTCGTCATCGTATCGTATTATAAACGATAAATGAAATGTTGAAATTATTGCAGAATGAGCAAAAGGCACAAGTCTGGGCTTTCCTGCTCTGGAAAGATTCTCAAATACAGCAAGAAGGTACGGATCGAGATACAGCAAATTCTTGGAAATTGTATCAGAAATGGTGTAAAATGGATACAAATATTAGAGATTCTTGGATTGCGGCTGGAAAGACTATACAAACATTTACCAAAATTAGTAATGCCAAAATGCAGGAAGTTTCAGTGCGTCAACCCGCCAATGTGAATCCCGAAGGTATTACAAAACTGGATGTATGAAATTAACGATGGAATTAAATTAGAACTCGATAACTTTTATTATTAAAACAATTTACAAATCTAGGAACAAAGCGGATGGTGGTTCGCAAAGTTATCCGCAATGGTCAGCCTGACGAATTGGCCGAAACTGGCGTCAAGAAGGAAGCTAGTAAGCCTGCTGATTCAAAAACGTTGATTAAGACTCTGGAACAGCCGGAGGGAGACCAGGAAAAGAAAGAATTACCGCAGATAAAACCTGCGGTGGTGAAACGAAGGGTAAGAAAGAGTTGTGAGCAATTTTAAACTTGTCGAAAAGTTTTGTGCAATTTTTTAAACCAATTTAACAACATATTTGTCTCTTACGCCGGCCAGATGAAACCGGCGAAGCTACCAGGCGAGGAGGACGGGGAATCAAGCGACGAAGAATATGTCGTTGAAAGAATTTTGGCCAAGCGATTTAACCCGAAGAAAAAATGCTTCGAATATCTGCTGAAATGGGAAGGTTTCCCACTGTGAGTTGTACTCCAGCTTAGCTGACTCTAGATTATGAATGAAAAGATAAAAAGTAAGAAATTGTTCGATATTTTCAGCGAGCAAAACACATGGGAGCCAGCCGAACACATGGACGCGTGTAAACACCTTTTGGAAGAATTTGAGCGGAATCTAGCGAAACAAAAAGAGCTAAAAGCAGCACAGCAGCAAGCCGCTGCTCTGAAATCAGCCGCTAGAGCGCCTGGCCCTGTGCAGAAACAAATGGTCAAACCCGAGGCCGGAAAACCAGGTCCAAGCAGCGCGGCTCAAGCAACGTAAGCGACGTAACGATCGATGTGAAAACTGAATTGCCTGATAAAGTATCGAATCTAACACAGATACGTTTTACCCAATTTCAGGCGACCCATGCGATCTAGTAAATCAAAAGCCATGGACCAAGTGAAGCAGTGGTGCGGCTCTATGAAAGATGAAGACAATGACTGTAGGTAGAACCCTTTATGCTCTTATTATTCACATTTTTGCCAATTTTAACGTTTGTGTTTACTTTACAGTGCTAGGAAAGCGTCGAATCGCATTTTCGGACAGTGATTCAGAGGAGGGTGGCAGCTTGACTACAAAACGTATGAAAACCGACACTGGTAGCGACGACGAATGGACAGGAGATTCCGAAGACGATGCAATGGGTCGCAGCGACGTTATTCAACGAGCATTCAACCGGGCTACGGCTCAACCGAATGGCTCAAATCGCACGGTTGTGTCCAGCGCTGACCTAGCGACGTCTTTGGGTCTCCAATCCCCAGAGGCAGCTAAATCCGGTCAAACTCCAGTCCTAGTAGCAAATGCAAAAGGCGTAGTCAAAGTAGACCCTAAACAGATGCCAAATCTGACTTCCGGGGTCTACGTAATGTCCAGAAAAGACGGTATAATAAAACTGGACTCATCTCCGACGGGTAAAGTCGGGGTCAAAGGCTCCCCGAATCCACAGGGGGTTTTGATGGTTCAAAATCGCGAGGGTCCCGGCATTGTACGCAAGCAAGTACTCTCCGGGGGTCAAACCTCGACAATAACGCCTGTAAAGGTTGTCTCTAAGCCAGACGGCAGCCAAGTTGTAACCCAAATGAAGATAGTCTCCAAAGGAGCATCTCCAAAGCCGGGAACAACCACCGTCCAGAAACAGGAACCGATAAAGATACAGCCAAAGCCTGACGTCAATCAGCTACAACAAATCCACGTTGTTACAGCGGTGCCGAATTTACCTGCAATGGGATTGCAGCCAAGAATTACCGCCGGTATTAGAGGCCCTCTTGGACCCCAACAGCGTGGCATCAGCCGGCCTTTGCTATCCAGAACTCCGCTTCGGGCTAACACACCGACCAGCATCCTCGGTTCTACGCTTCGCACTCCGGTCCGAGCTCCGGCGCCGAAAGCACAAATTCAAGGTCAACAGACGAGACAGGTACTCCAAAAACGTCCGTCCACCGGATCGGTCCAAAGCCCTGGTTCTGGATCGGGGAACTCTAGTCCTGGAACGGGGCAAGTTAGACCAAAATACACGGTGCTTAGCGCACAGCAAAAACCTGTGCAAAAGACTGTCGTTAGTCCGATACAAACTAAGCAGGCACCAAGACCGACGGTTAACAAACAACAGTCGCTGCTTTCTCCGCAACAAAAATTACTCATGGCTAAAAAGAAGGCCCAGGAAGCTGCGGGCGTACTCAGAACTGGCAGAGGCCTCTTGGCCGGGGCTCGAGGCACCACGGGACGCGGGAGGGGGCGGACTGGCGACCCTGGTACCGCCGCCGCAGCAGCAGCAGCAGCCGCAGCTGCTAATGCTGGTGCTGGTGCTGGCGCTGGTGCTCCTGGGAACAAACCTAAAGAAAGTAAGCTCGCAGAAGGGGATGGTTTGCATATGGAATTTCATGAAGTTGGTTCTGAGGAAAGTAGCAGTGACGGTGAGACGGAACCTTCCCTTGATTCAGGGCCAATACCTCCTATTGAACCCGATAGCCCACCTCGTCCCTTCACACTCTGTCCTCTGACAGGTCGCATCGTGGGTCCTGACGGCGAACCGGTGGAACAACCTGGCGAAGAAAGTGGTCAACCGGCTCCGACTACTCCTCCGCAATCCTCGGCTTCGGGCGTAGCTGCAGCTTCCGTTGTTGGCGCGGATAGTAAAGAGGACGTAGCAGATGCGACCACAACTTCTTCTCCCTCTACTACTACTACGGAACTGGTTTTACCCTCGCTAGATTCTCTCACCGAAGGAACCGGCATTATGAGGGTAGAAATGAGCCCGGGTGGCACGACGGGCACTATTGTCCAGACTAGCGAAGCGGCGCAAATCAACCTTTCAAATGTAGCTGTTGCTGCTCCAGACCTTCCTTGTCTGGATGACAGTGTTACTCCCGTCGTTACGCCAGCTACAACCTCTGCTCCAACTTCGCTGACAGAATCGACTTCTGTAAACGATAATCTTTGTACAACCGCGAGTTCGTCTGTAACTACGACCTCTTCGGGAGCTACGGCTACCGTTGTTTCCGCTACTATTAACACGGATAATAAAACCGAGGATAAAGACGAGGACAAAAAAATTGTCGAAGACACTTCAAGCCTCGTTACTATCACCAGCGAAGACGGAGTAGTTTATCAAGTAGCTGGTCAGGGAGAAGACGGTCAAACTTTATTAGTTACACAAGGCGCGGACGGAGAACAACAATGCGTTTACGTTACCACAGAACAACAAGGCGACGACGGTTCTGTATTGACGCTTGATCATGCGGTTGCCGAAGCTGTTGCACAACTTATGCCAGATCAAGTCAATCTAACACCGCAATTTTACGTCAAAGAAGGAGATGCCGAGTCGTCCGATAGCCAAATGGTAATGTCTATTATGGAAAATAATGGCAATGCTGTTGCTGGTGCGCAGGAAGATTCAGACGGGCAAGCTCAGGTTGTTGCACAAGTCGTACAAGCTGATGACCCGACGCCAGGTAATAGAATAAATGATTTGAAAAAGGTTTTACATCGTTTTGATTATTCGCATCCTAAAACTGGTTCTAATTGCTCTGATTACTAGGTGGAACTCGGAGAGTGGTATTGCTGTTGCCCGACGGTCATTTGATGATGACTGAAGTGGACGAGGAACAGTACGCAGCTTTAGAATTGGACAAGTGAATGGATGAAATTTACTGAGATTGACATCAATGAAGAGATGGATAAATGAATAATTTGAGAATCTGCACGAAGGTTGCGCCTTATAAAACAGTTTTAAATAAAGGGTGGTAACCGGGGGTTGTAAATATGTAGAAACACGTTCACTTGGTATGGTATAAAATGCGATAGATCTTTTCGCTGATTTATTCGAATAAGTTAAATAACTGATTGATTGATTGATTGATTGTGTTGTTGGAATTTTGTAAGAACAATTATCAATTGAGGTGAATCTAGAGCGATAGATTTAACTGATATTATGTTTTAGAATTTCAGTGTCTAAATGTGTAACCGGTACTCTTGCTGCATATACGCTAATTGCGTAATAATTTTTTTTCTGTATATCTTTCATGTATGAACACACACACATACGGGGATAAACAACAAATTCATGCAGCGGTATAGAAAATACATAACATTTAAGAAAAAAAAAAAAATTAAAAAAAAATTAACTATACTATATTATCACTATATCTATAGGTTTGCAAAGCATAATGTATTTTTAGAATAGCAAAGTATAAACTGGGATTTTATATTCATCGTAGTATTAATATTCAATTTTCATGCGTCTCTAGAGTCATTTATGAGTATGAAATCCACACACGCTCACTTTTCAATGTACTATGTAAATAACTCGACACATGGTTACATCTTTTACTATCCTCGTTTAAAAAATCGTGACAAACTTGAAAACTTGGTATGTGACGAAATGAAAATGGTATGAAACCAATTTTAAAAAACTGTACTATTACCTATATGCGTATGCTTAAACTTCATTTAACTTATGATAAAAGCTGCTTCGTCATTATAGTTTATCGTTACTCATATTATAATGATTATTACTTCTCTGTTTTATACTATACAATCTACTATAGATACAATCTGAAACGCACAGTTTTTTTTTTCTTTTCCAACATTTAAGTTCAGTTATAAAATTTCAATTTATTTCACTCATCAATTAAAATTAAACTCATCGTCTTCACCTTCGTACGCATACCTATGTACTTCTCTTAATTATTATCCCTTCGTTCCACTCTTTATACAGTCGAACAAATCCACATTGTGGTAACGCATAATAATATAAATTGATTTTATAAGCTGCTATAATAATATATGTAGTATAATATGAAGAAATATTTATAAATATCTACTTACATCGAAATAGTCATTCATTTCAGATAGGTATTTATTTATAAATGTGATATATATTAATATTGCTTAAAAAAAACTACTGCAATCGTTAATGATTTTACAGTTAAATTTCGATTAAGCGTACAGTATAGAGTTTTTTTTTTCCCACAAAGTTAATTTATTGCTAAATAAATAAAAAAGAAAAAAAAAACCACAGTTTGTACAAAATTTTGTCTATCGTATTACATTAATTACTTCTGTGTGTCGGAAGATTTCCAGGATTCCTAAAATATAAAATCCTAGTATTTTACTTACATGACTCTTCTGTACATACATAATATTATTATCACAATACATCTTTATATAGCAATTGTTTTTTGAAATAAACAATATCTACAAAATCAATTCAATATCTTCAATATCTATTATATTACCATCGATTAAGTACCATCAAAGAAAACTTGATATTCTTATAATATTTTCTTTCATTCGCATTAATCAAGTATCGCATATTTTCTAAACTATGGAACCTTCGCTGCTGATACCACGCATACAAACTAGGATAACTCCAGATATGGGATGTCTTGTGCGCGAGGTTTTCCAAGATGCGTTTCAAGCGGATACTGCGACTTGGCAAATGTCTATAAACCTTGCAAAATCTTGCGCACATTATTCAAATTTGAGACAAATAGCTGCACAGATACAAGCCGTAAATGATTAAATTTATATCATAGAATATATAATCCTACGATAACAAAAAAAATTAATTCTTCAGTTGAAATGTAACTGTAGCATTAATTTTATTTAAAGGAAATTATTGAGCATAAAGAAACCCTCGACGAGCTAGAATATGCTGAAATAAAAATAATGGAATCGCAAGGGTATTCTATCTGCAGAGATGAAGGGATTAGGTCGAATGAAAGAGCGATTGAATTAATCCGGTTGAAGCGTCACCCTTTATACATCGATTTACACCCTGATATAATGGGAAAATATCCTCTGTTACAATCGGATGATTTATTACCTCCGATTCACGAGTGTGCTACAGGTTGATCATCTCTCCTTAAATTCATTCGATTTTGAATCAGCGAGACCTAAGTTTGCGCTGTTAATTAAAAATCAGATCACAGACTCAAATTCTGTTTACATTTTGCTCGCAGATTTTCGCCTCGATAAAAGAGATAGGATAAAAATGAAGAAAAGATTGTACAGAAGCAGGGATTCGTTGTTGAACGAAATACCCTTGCCAAAATTCAGCTCCCGAGGCTGCAAATTCGATTCTATAACTGATAAAAAATCTGGGTAAATATTTGGGATTTAAAAATTTTATTATACCTATTTTAATCAACGTAGTTACGACTTACGCTAGTATAATGTGTTACAAGATTTTCGTTCATTGATTCTGTGTCGATGGCTATAAAACTAAAAAGCAAAGAAAGGTCGTCGATGATCGGTATGGGAACTCATAAACGGAGTATAATCAGATCGGAACATCCCAAAACGGTTTTAGTCGCTGAACCAGAAGAGCTGTTTTTCCATAATTTTGAATACAATAAAACGTACAAGGTATACGCTGGCCCATATGTTACTTATAGAAAGTTAGCTAGCAGTACTAAGAACGTGATATAATCTTTCCTCAGAAAATTGTGCTGATAAAAAATGTAAGCACATCTATGGCCAGGTATAAAGTTGAGAGAAGATTACCTGATTCAAAGTTTACCATTCTATTTGAGAACGAAGCAATTGAATCGAGTAAAATTGCACCCGGTATGCACGTTAAACTAACAGTTATATTTCTATGCGACGTTATAGAAGATCCAAAAGAGTTTCTTATAATAAATGTACAATGTGGGAAGACGGTGTGTGTTAAATTGCAAGCGTATCGCGACCCACCAATACTAAGAGGTATTTCTTCTCCCTTTTATGATGCGCATTAGCGAACATAATTCAGATGTCTTCTTTTACTTGAAATAATTGATCCAAGCATGTGTTTCCACAAAGCTCTTAGTCCGTCGAATCAAATAGAGATGGAAAACGGTGGCTCTTCTTTTATAAGTATTATCGAGGGAGAAGGAGAACGTGAAATTCACGACAACCAGGTTTCAGTTTCGATAATTATCTCAGTTACTTAATTCAGTCCGAGATTATAAGTCATCCGTAACTTATTGAAAGAGCATTATTGTAGCTAGCAGGAGACGATAAGCTCAGCATAAATTGCAACGCAAAATTGGGAGCAAATTTTGAATGCGGAAAATGCTTTGTAGGAGAAAGAATCGTCACGTCAATAAGATTTGTTAACGAAGGTGGTGATGGAAGATTTTTCATCATGAGCGAGATCGATTGGTGTACGATGAATGTCGATGCAAGTTTATTCTCTATTTTTTTTTAATAACATCATTCACAGTTTACAATCTAACTTGAATAAACCGAGCCGATATATATTATTTCTAGGACGTTATGGATTGCAACATTATTCTTATACCGCCGTTTGCCATATCGCCAATATATTTCTCACTAAGGTCTGGGGAATACATAGAAATTCGTATATATTTTTACCCCGAATCATACGGCACGCAAGTAATGATCACGTGTTTCTTTCTCGCTAATTATTATCTGTAAATTTAGAACACTAAATCTGAAAATGATGTATCCCAAAGTATTGTATCCCAATTATAATCTGCAATAATTTTAGGTGGATAAGTTATACATACTTTGCGACAATCACGCTATACATCCAGCCGAACTCATAGGAGACGGCATATTATACGACCCAAAATTTTTACGCTTTAGCGATGTACGCATTAAAGACATTCTAAATCTTTAATCCATATTTGAGAATAATTTATTGCACAATACCAGTAAAATATATGTATCTCATTTAGAATGTGCAGGAGAATACCAGATCTCCTGTCAATGGCAATGAATCATCAGCCAATTATCGTATAAATATGGGAGAGACAGTATCGGGTGAAACTGTTGAGATTCTACTTCTCGTTAGCAATACAAGGTCAGCGGCAATAGAATTAGGCCAAGACCCCAGCTTCTAACATTAAAGTTGAAATTATTTTCAGTGGATTAGGAATGTACTATCGATGGCAAAAGTATTTGGTAAAAGATTCAAGCCCAGAGAGCAGCTGGGCATCTTTGCCGACTGATAATTCAGACATAGAACCAGCCGAAGGTTTTTTTAACTCAAATTCCATAACGTCATTCAGAGTCTTTGCACAGACAAAGGATCTGGAAGCCAGGGAATATCGAGCTATTCTACGGTGCGAATGCAGTAATATATTCTAGTTATTTTTAAAGTGTTATTGATTTCCTGAAATGTAATAGTAATTCTGATGTGTAGTTATGAAAAATTCATCTGTATTTTAGATTGTATATCGAGGATATACCTCTTGCAGCAATACCCAAGGATTTAGATCCAACGATAACAGAATGTTGTGTGAAACGGAGAAACTGTCAAATCGTACGTTACCAATAATCAGATAAAGAAAATTACTAATGCATAATGATCGAATAATTGTATTCAAGACTGTGGACATATTAGTAGCGGACATGGAAGTGTGTGTACACTGTACTCCTGTAAACTATGAAGCCTCTTTGCATCCTGGTATAAACGATAAAACCGAGTCTGTAACCAGGTGACTGTCTTAAGAAATGAAAATTTTGTATGATTTTCTATCATCTTCAAGTTACAGAAATTCTTTCGAGCAGAAATAAAATGATCCACTACATTATTTACAGATGGTCGGATGAATTTGAAAAACTACATAGTCTAAACGATAGCTATTCATCTTCAATTTCAATGACCGCTGTAGAAACTCTCTCCAAAGATTATTCCATAACGTCCGATAATCCATCAATTTGTGATATGGAGAATGCACAATCCAACAAATATTACATAGGCATGGAAAATGTAGAGTATCAAAACTTATCAATTTTCCTGTACAAACTTAGTTTCATTCACATTCAACTTATACTTATTGTTATTTTAAATTTAGTCTGAGAATCTGTGGAATGCACCTCTCCGTATGACAGAGAATCTCGACATCAATATTGGCGCCTTAGCTATTCCTAGGCTCGAATTCCATTGCAAAACAGCAAATACTGCAATTCTAATCCCCGAAAGGTTGTCGTAATTCAACATCTTCTATTCTAATAAAAGACGTCTTAGCAGCTAAAAGTTCACCTGACTTCTCAGCCTATGGGATCTCCTTCTGCAACGGCGTGTTTAATTCCTTACAAGATTAATTCAATATCTTTACAGACCGCTATACGTCGGTATAAAACAAGTCTACACATTAACGCTGCGAAATATAAGCTGTAAATCTCTGTCGTATGCGTGGGGAAAACCACTAGATAAAAATGGTTGTAGAATGAAAGTGAGATTCAACCCAGATAATGGTCTCATTCCTCGAGCTAACACAGCTACGATTGAAGTAACTTGTTTGCCGATGGAGCCTGTGAGACATACTTTTTACATGAATTTGTATATCATGTACAAATTTTCTCTCTCATTCTGGCTAATGATGTTTGCACCCATTCTTCCAGGGGGTAATAGACAAATTCTTCATTCCATGTTCCATTGGGGGCAGACTGGATCCCATAATGCTTGGTATCGAGTGCACAGTAAACACCCTGTATGTTACTTTTATTTTTCTACCAGCACCGAGCGACGCGCTATCTGCATGTGTGGATTCAGTGCGTGTCGAATGGCACAAGGATGGTCACACGTCAGCTCTTAATCTAAACGTAAGACCCAGTCGTCTCGTTCTATTAAGTCATACTTCCAAAACCCAATGTGCTGCCTTTGTTCAAACAGAACTTGAAGATGAACCGATATTCCAAAATTGAAGAAGAAAGAGAATTGAAAAATATAGATTTGGACGCTGGAGAGGTGGTCGCAACCGCTGCAGTTGGTGCAACAGCTGAGGATACTGAACAATTTACAACGAAGCAAGAGTTTGATGTAAGCTCTTAGTTACAATAAGGCTTTTTCTTCATGTGAACAAAATCTGTTCGTTAATGTCCCAGAAACTCAAACAGAATAAGACGCAAAACAAATCAGGTGAATCAACTGAACTAAGAGTCACCGCTAAGGCAGATTTTGGATCTGAAGAAATTGAGACGTCTGAATTACGGAGCTGGGAAAGTCTGATAAAAGGAATCATTTGGACAGAGGATAAACCTGATGAATTCATTTCTTCAATTAAACTGCAAGCCACTGTGCCATTTTATAGAACAATTGTTCCTCCTGTAACGCAAGCTTTGGCACTTGAATTCGTCGATTTGCCATTGCGAACGGGCAAGTTTGTGCCTTGACTCTGTGCTGTTGATATACAGGGTGAATTCTCCCTGGTAGCGCACGAGGGCGGGGCTTATCATCGCAGACGCTTCGCCCCTTTCTGTTCATAATGAAACTGGGGTTTCTCGATAAGACGATAATAAGTATGAATAGAAAGGGGCGGAGCGATTTTGACGATAAGCTCCTTCCTCATGCGATACCAGGGATAATTCACCCTGTATAATCAATGTCTTTGACGCAAGGTTCTTTTCATGAAATACTTATTTCATTCCTGATGATATTAGTGGAAAAGAGAACGTTTGTAATTCGCAATGAAACCCCAGCTGAATCGACGTTTCATATAAGATTAAAAAATTTCGGTTCCATGGAAATAATCGAAGAATTGAATCCAAGTGATAGAATTGACGTCACCTACGCAAATATAATGGGAAATAAATCAGGTATGAAAGATGTATGATAGGCGAGTGAATTTTCATTCCAATCCTACAGTTTTTTTAAAAAATAAAATCTTTACAGAGAATTATTGGGAGCAAATTATGCCGCCAGGGCAAGGAATCGTTTTTGTAATAGAAACCACGAGTGGTACTCTCGCTCCTTACGAAACAGTTCCAATTGATATTTACGTCTACACCGATACTTGGGGAACTTATGTTGACGAGATTACAATCGCTATTGTCGGACTACCCGATTATGTCTTTGGTCTTTGTGCGCAAGTCGTTGGATCGCCGATAGCATATCCTGTCTGTAAAAACGGATTGAGTGATATACCTGTGCTAAGGTATCTAACGTGTGTAAATTTATGCAATTTTTTAAAGTTATCGCAGTAATATTCAGCGGCTGATTTTCATACGCTAGAAGATAAGCTGAACAATTATAACTCACACATTTTTATATAGATTCGGATCGCTGAGTTTTGGTACAGAGAGCGTAACGAGGAAGATAGTGATCGAAAATACAAGTAGTGTAAGCCTGATTGTAAATTGGTACAGTTATATAATCAATCCTAGTCTGGCAAGCGATAATTCAGTACCATTCAACGTTATTTTGCAAATGTTCAGCCCATTTACTGATAAAATTGCCAATATGACGTCTACAGACTTGACGAACGCCCGCAAGTTTAAAAAGGTATCAACGGTCGATTCCACAACGGAAAGATCCCAGCAGAGCACAACGAACTCTGATGAATGCGATTCAGTCAGGAGTTCGATAATAATTGAAACGACTTCTCCACTTTCTAATTGCCCTCAAACAGAAACTGGAAATCAATTTCTGTATGTACTCATCGATTAGTAGAGTAATTTTCTATCATTTTAAATTAATGTCTCCTTGTTTTAATTAGAATGAAATTTTCTCAGGCAAACTTCTACGTCAAATTCCACTTGGCAAAGATCTGGTTGCGAAACTCTCGTTTCATCTGGCCAAACCGTAACTCAGGACGAAGAAGATAAAGCAGTAAATAGCGTTGGGAGGAATGATCCGGATTACGCTCATGAGGAATACGCTACTAAAAGCGAAATAAAATCAGTCAGTTTGAGCGAAGAAACTATCGCTAAAGAAACTGACCTCGAACTTAATTTGATATCCTATTATGGCGAGCGAGACTATTCTACGTTTACAGTAAGCGATTAGATCTAAACGTTGGGTGTTTGATTAGAGATTTCGTTCTTTTTTAATAAAGATAACTGAGAAGGAATCTATTATATTCTGATAGGTCTCGCCGGCGGAGATAATTATACCAATTAGAGAAAAGAAATTGATAGAAGTTACTATCAATATAAGAAGCGATGAGTTGCGAATGGAAAATTGTAAGAATGAAATATCCGGTTGTCTTATTGGATTCATGCGAGTCGCTCCGATGCACAAGTATACTAGATCTGATTTATCCTATGGGGAATCTCGGCTTTTGATATACTGAAGACTAATTTCATTCAATAATTAGATACAAAGCGGACTGCTACTCGCGTAACGATGGTACCGTGCTAATGCCTACAAAAATACAGCTAGAAGCAACTGTTCTACAGGCAACACTTTCACAAGAGTTTACTAACAGCGATAGAACTTTTAGAGTCTTTGCTTCTAGTGTTTTTACGCACTTTGGAAAAAGAACGAAGTATGTAGCGTTGGAAATTTGACGATACGTCTATTTCATGATACTACTAGCTTCTTTCATTGTTCAATTATGAAACAAGGCGAGCTTTTCATAGGCGTAAATTTTCTTCCAGAATACGTCGTAAGTTTGTATTCCGTAATAACGAAGAGGAAACAATGTTCGTTAATGTTCATACGACCGAACCGTTCAAAGTGCTTAGCATAAGCGCAACGAAATCTAAAATCGAACCATTGGAATCAGATGGTATATTTATCCCTCCTGGACAATGTCTTGAGGTGATATTTATGTCCTGTAAAATATCTTCGTATAATTAAATAAATACTTTCTTCCCTAACACTCTAATCGATACAGGTGGGCATAGTTTGCTCTATCAACGCTAGTTGGATCGATAAGGCAATGGAAACGAGAAGATACCAAACCGCAGAAGATCCTTACGTCGATTTAACGGAGAGTTTACTTATCAGTCACGTCGGGTCATGTAATGAGGTATACTAACGATGAACCGACTGAATTTATAAAGATGATTAATCCGTCCAATTGAAATCATAGGTCGTGCCGTTGAGTTTGAGAATTTATTTACCATTACTGAAACTATCTACTCATAATATTAAATTCGGAACTGTTTACGTTGGTAATTCGAAGCGGATTGATCTGGCGATTGAAAATATATCGAGTTTGTAACGCCCCATGGATTTCATCGTTATATATATATTTCTCAAATAAAAGATTTGCCGTTTGAATGAAACTCATATCGTATTTGCCAGGTGAAAAGCAAATCCTGAATATCAGAGGCAAGAATAGTAACAAGGATTATGCAATTTCTCCAAATCAAGGCATTCTATCTTCTGGAGAAAGAACACTAGACGTCGTAATCACTTTTACTGCCTCGTTAGTAAAGATATACAAATGGAATGATATCTATAACTCAAATAACGTTTTAAACACATTTCGCTCGCTACCTATGCTCAGACTTTAGTTTTCGAGATAGTATTATCGACTCCTAATTACATAGATCCAAAGCTTCCGGAGAATTGTGAAACGATTCCAGAGTTTCCAGCTCTTGAATTTTCAACTAATAAAGATAATCGCTTTTCTCGTTCACTAGGGAGCTGGAAAAGTCTATTGAAGTTTTAGAAATATCTACATCTGTACTGGACTACATCGAAGAATGTATCATCGAAGGATATGGATGTATGGATGAAAAATATGACGATACTGCAGGCGAATAGGTGAATAATCTAGTAAAATATTGGCGCCGAAACTAAAGTGCAAGAGAATAAAGTAATGAATGAAATGTGTTTTTAAACATCGCTCAAATCTACAGTCAGCGTTGTTACATTTACTAAGAAAAAAACTTGAGAAATGAGTCAGGAGCTATTCTTCATTCAGTTTTTACTGTTCTTCATTGATTTTGATGAAACAAGCGATGAAGAACCCGACGGTATTACTTTCGGGTCCAAATCTGCGTAGATTTTTCAATTGATCAGAGGTCAAGCCAGTAACATTCACTCCTGGAGCACCAATGGTCGGCAAACCAAGTGAGCCCAATTTTTCTTCAATTGACCGGAGTCTCAAGCACGGATAGGACCTCAGCGCCCAAGAAACAATGCCTTCGTTTTCTCCCACTGTTATCGTACAAGTACTGTACACCAGGACTCCGCCAAACTTGAGTAGACCAACAGCCTATGAGATGAATAATTTCCGCTTAACTAATTGCTGTTTGTTGATCAATTAAATCTCGGATCAAAAGATTGAAATAAACGTTCTAAAATCGAGACATTCAAAGACTCGTGCAAGGAATAATACCGCGTAACATACCGCAGAAAATAATTTCCTCTGCAAAGGTACGTAGGAGTTGATCTGAGCTACGGTAATCAGATTTATGAGTTGCGGCCTTTGCCCTAAAGCGCTGCAAGGAACATCGAGCAGAATTCGATCGAAAGTTTCCTTGTTATAAGGCGGAGGGCCGTTAGAAAACGTTCCCTTATCTACTTCGCTCACAGCCTTAGTAGAATCGAAACAAAATATCTGAATATTATCAGCGGAGAACTCGTTGCATTGAATCCTCATCCTTTCTACTTTGGATTTTATTTTCTCCAAGGCCACGATGGTTCCCTGAAATAATATGGTGAAAAAGGTATTCATTGCTGTAGCGATGAGCTAATATCATGAGCACACATCTAATGGCTTACAAAAAAACGTTACCAATCCTTTCATGAGGGCAGAAATATGGGTAGTTTTGTTCCCAGGAGCTGCACACATGTCTAGAATCGTCTCGCCGGGTTGGGGATTCAAAACCCTAGAGCATATCATCGATGGTAAATTTTGCAGCAGAGCAGAACCCCTCGGAATTAAGGTATAGTCGGTCAGGTTTGGTAAACGGGAGACAATATCAGTCATAAGTACCGCAATCCCACTGCAATATTGATATTCAATGAATGATAGATCCTGAGGAGTCCCAAAAAAAATTTTTTTACCTAACGCTTTCCGCTTTGGGTCCGAACAGATCATCTCGAGTCATTTTTACCGTCCCATTACCGACGAATACTTTATCAGGGCTTATATACTCCTTGATAAAACCCTTCTTGCAATCTCCGCTTAAATCTGCGTAGACACTCACTGTATCGCCAATTTTTAAGCCTGTTGATAATCGGGAGAATATGAATGAGGAATGCGCAGATTAAATAATTTCTCAGATTTTTACCATGAGGAATTCCCATTACTCCAGGTGCGAACACGTGCGCTCCCCTCAATACCGCAGCGCCACATATTGGATCGACGATAACTTCCTTTGTCAGATGTAGTAAATTGAGATTTACAGATAGATCGTAACATGAGACGTTGATCAGTTCAGGAAATTGGGGATTTGTATTGATTTGAAAATCTCGACCAGTCTATAGAGTAGATTAAAGTATCGTGATAAAAGACTAGAACGAGTGAACATAAGACGACATTAATTTGGTTGATTATAATCAATCACTACCTTGTACAGTTCATCTGTTATTTGTTTTACGACATTTTCGGTATCTGCGACTAGCGTGTTAACTCGAAATGTCGTTATATTTGGCGTAGTGCAAAGCCATGAACACAAATTTTCTAACCTAACCTAAATGAAGAATAAATAAATAAATTTACAATAATATCACGTCATCAAGTGTGATGTGATTATTTTTCTTTTCTTCTTTTTCTTCGCCTTCTTCTTCTTGTTGAAATCAAATGTTTACCTCGGCTTCTTTGACGGCTAGATCGTTTGTAGGACTACTTAACCTAAGTATATCATTTTTCAACTCAGATCGTATTTTGTCATTGTGTTTAAAAGGCGATTTCGGATAAAAGGACATGATCATTACAATTCATATACAAATATAATATACTCTAATCAAACTGACATTTGTTTTTTAATTAAAGAGATATTGATACGCTGCACGTGTCGCATACATGTGGCCATTGTGATGTGGATTGTGGAACGAATTTCCGGAGGGGGGAATCCCCACCCGGAATATGAAATACACATCAACGTCTGACACACGACATTTACATATTTAAGTAATGACGCGATAGGTTTTCTAATTTGTATGTACACATACAGACCTTTTTATCATCATCTACAGCAGATAATAATTGTATGAGACGGTATAATTACCTGAAGAAAAAATTTAGGATTAGGTTAGGATTGGGAAATGAAAGAGGCCCAGTAAACAATGAGATACTTTGTTTTTTCTTTCTTTTTAAATATATTCTAACAAATAAATTGAAAGGTAATTACTAATTAGATAGATAAGACTGCAGAAATATTTTTATTTGTATAGTAAAGTAGATTAATTCTTTTTCATATCAGCGTAATCATAAGCTAAATGAATTATGCGCTCGCTAACAGCCAATAATATAAGATCGTTGATGTGTCACAACGGATTATTAGTCACCGCGCATAGATTGATGCAACACTAGGTATATCTCGGTGACAAAGCCGGTGAATGAAATGATGAAACGATAAAGGAAAATTGAATACTATTGCATCTGCTTTCTTGTGGATAATAAAAACAAGGAAGAAAAGATCGTATATTGCTGATGAAATAGTAGTTGGTGTTTATTTTTTTTCTTTTTTCTTTCACCTAAATAAATACAGAATATCAAAATCGATAGAATTTCTGTATTACATCATAAAATAAAAATATGAATTGTAAATCTAAAATCAAAAGGATCCGATCGCTTTCTTTTGTCGATGTTTTCGCGAACACGTAAACGTAAACCCCCACAGTGAATAAGCACCATCTATAAGGTAATACCGGTACTGTACACGAGTTTTATTAGCCACGTGATCAGAGTGAACCAATGATAACTCTCGCAGAGCCCCATACGTGGCACGAAGCATGAATCCTTTCCACGTCCGCCATTTTGACATACGGTACTTTTCGGGAGTATTGGTTTAATGTTTTATCGTTTCTCGTGAAAATAGTCTTTTTTACTGAAACGTAAGTAACCAATGTGATGTTAAGTCGTGGGGTGTTTTAACTCGGTTATTCATATCCCCGATTTCGTTAACGGTTAGTTATAAATCTAGCTAAATACGCTGAGCTGTTAGCTTTGGGAGTAGGTCGACGGTGTGGTGACAGACCAACCGGGTGTGCATAGTGGCTTCTCAAGCTGAAACAAAGTCCGTTTCACATATTACATACATATTATAATAATTTAACCATAATATAGTGTTGTGTTCACATCTTATAAATAATATCACAATATCATTATTTATTCGTTTAAAAAACAAAAAACAGAAAAAAAAAGTATATATATATATATAAAAAACTTATACCGTAAGTTTAACCATATTAGTACGCATTAACATTCATTAATTATAGAAATAATATAAAATATACATAATATATATCATCGGGATAATGATTAGGTATAATTATCGAACTAGAATCAATATTGTAGCGACAGCGTGGGTTCTTAACATATAATTAATAGTTAACTATATAGCTACGAAAAGATAGATTATAAACTAAACTAAACTAGATAAATGAATAAATTAACAAACTAGTAATCTTAGTTTTCTATTTATTCGCCTAATTTCCCACGCCGCGAAACAACGTCGTATTCGTATAGTAAAAGGTCAGGTTATCTCGGGTCATGCCCTCAACCCGTGGTACTAGTACATATTAGCGCAACATTACAAATAAATAAATACACACATACATAGATACGAAAAGTTGTATTGTTAACGCGGTTTTCGGAAATCTGATTGTTATGAGTTTAGATATAATATAATATGATTAAAAAATTTCGTAATTTTATTATCGCGTCTACGTGGCTTATTGGCAATATTTCTCGAAAGAAAAAAAAAAAGGAGAAGGAGAAGGAGAAGAGGGGAATAAAAAAAACTAAAAAAAATTAGTGACGTGTCTTATAGTAAAATTTTGTTCACCAAAATATATCTTATCTATCTCTACATATAGCTTCTCATTCCTTTGTTACAGGTACCTACATAACCAACACTAACCATGGGGAACATGTTTGCAACGTTATTTAAAGGCCTCTTTGGCAAGAAGGAAATGAGGATTTTGATGGTAGGGCTTGATGCTGCTGGTAAAACCACCATTCTATATAAATTGAAATTAGGTGAAATTGTTACGACGATTCCCACAATAGGTAAGTTTGTCTTATAATTATCTTTGAAATATAAAAACCGTTTCATTTTCTTTTTCAAAAATTCAAAAATTCAAAAATTCAAAAAAACAACAAAAAACAATTAAATGAATGTTTTTTTTTTCCATCATTATCATTTTACAAAAAAAAAAAAAATATAAATATATTTTTATCATAAAGTATAGTTTTGAACTAATCAACAACTTTTCATCCCATTACACAGTTGACATACTTGTTCAACCAGTTTCATATTTCTATAAATACCATATCTACATTTATCGTTCACTATATTATTATATCGCTTCAAATTCATTCTTTTATGCAATGTTCTACTGTTTTTTTTTTAATTATTTTAATTTATTTTTTTATTACTTTAATTTTACTCTTATGCATAAATATGAAATTTTAAAATTCTTTCGACAAATAGTTAAGGAAACCCCACCTTGTCCCCTCCCTACCTACCCCCCCCCCCCCCCGCCGCCCCTCTTTCCCCGCCGGCATCTTCTTTTCATTAGTAAAATTATTACGATACTTTATTCTCAAATTATTGAATAACAAATTTTTGAAGAATCTTTTTGTTATTTATTTATTTATTTTTGTAAAATATGGTAATCATTATTAGGGTATGGTGTCTGTGCACGATAAATTATATCATCGTATTCACATACGCATAGTTGATTAATTGAATAATATAGATATTGCGGTAAACGAAGAAAAACACTTGTTATTTCGCAGGCTTCAATGTAGAGACAGTTGAATATAAGAATATTAGTTTTACGGTGTGGGATGTGGGTGGCCAAGACAAAATCAGACCGCTATGGCGACATTACTTCCAGAACACACAGGTATTATAATTTTTCTCTTACTTTCTTTTTTTTTTTTATTCTTTTTCTTTAGATAATATTCACTCATTTTAACGAATTCAATAATTCCTAAATTAATGAATTTATTTATTCATTCATTCATTCAGGGATTAATATTCGTGGTCGACAGTAACGATAGAGAACGTATAGGCGAAGCACGCGAGGAGTTGATGCGAATGTTGGCAGAAGACGAGCTCAGAGATGCGGTATTACTTATATTCGCTAACAAACAGGTGAGAGAGAAAATGTAGTTTTTTGTAATCTTGTAAATGTAAAAAACAAAAAACCTATTTCTGTTAATTGGTTTTCGCAACGTTATGCTCCATAGTCATTTATGCAACATACTTAATGAGAGAGAAAAAGAAGAAAAAAAGGAATAACAACAAAATTAATAATAATTTTCCAGGACCTTCCAAACGCAATGAATGCAGCTGAGATAACGGATAAATTGGGTCTTCATTCGCTGCGCAATCGTAACTGGTACATACAAGCGACGTGTGCCACAAGCGGAGATGGATTATACGAAGGTCTTGATTGGCTATCCAACCAGCTAAAAAATGCCAACCGCTAATCCGAAAGTTATCCTGTCAACATTCAGTTGCTCTTTTAACATCATTGAAAAAAAAAGAAAAAAAAAAACAACCAACAACAAAAAAACAACAAAAAAATATAAACAAAAACAAAAACTGCACACCTATCCCCCGCACCCCCATCTCACCCCGCCCCCCCCCTTCATCAACGAATAACTAATATAAAAGAACGACGAAAGAAAACCGATCAACAAAACACTTTGTAACAACAATCTGCAAAAATTTCGATGCTGTGAGGGTCGTTTAATATACTAAATAAAAAATCATCGGGATGTGACGCAGAGGTGTTTTTGTATTTTTTTTTTCTTTTTTTTCTTTTTTTTCTTTTTTCTTTTCTTTTATGAAAATGTCTATGGTGGCGATAGGGAGGGAGGGAGGGAGGAGAGAAAGAGAAAGAAAGATAGATAGATAGAAGAAAAAAAAAGAGAGGGAATGAGAATATGAAATTTAAAGTAAAAAAACATGATATAAAAAAAATGAAAAATGAAAAAGGGATTGATGGGGGGAGTAGGAGGATGGGAAAGGGGGAAGGGCTCAGAGCGGCTGCAATCACGCGCCAGCCAAACAGAACTATAATTGCTTCGTGCAAATGATTAATTATTAATTAATTATTATTATAATTATTATTATTATTATTATTATTATTATTATTATTATATTAGCATTATAGAGTTACACTTTTTACACAGGAGATAACAGTGAAAACAGATGTGGAGAACTTGATGATAATTGTATTAAAGTATACCATATATAAAATCTGAAACATAATAAGTATATTAGAAATTAATGAATTAATTACTTGTTTAATTAATTAATGAATTAATCAACTAATTGAAATATCTACAATAGATGATGATGATTTTTATTATTATTATTATTATTATTACCATTATTATTATTATTATTATTACGATATCTATCGTAATAATCATGATGATGATGATGATATACACACATACATAGATATATATATATATATATATATATATATATATATATATATATATATATATATATATATATATATATATATATATATTATTATTATATATATATAATAATAATAACTATACCGATATACAGGTGATGTCAGTTTGAATGCGCTGGACATGTAATAATGAATAATTGTATTAATGTAACTTACACACGATTGTACATTGCATTATACATATATATATATATACACTATGAAGAAAAGAAAAGTAAAGTAAAGTAAAGCAAAGTAAAGGAAAAAAAAAATAATGAATATTAATAATTATATATATATATAGTATATTGATCTTGTCCATTACATTTCAAACGTCGACCAACCTTTAGCGGTGTAATATCATTATGAGGAACTCGATGGGATTAAACTACCCCCGCCCCCAAAACTTGAGATAAAAAACGAAAAAAAAACCAACAAATATATTATCGTTTATTTTTTTTTATTTTATTTTTTTTACATCTACCTAATATAGTATCGCGTATGGTATATTATTAGTATTAGTGTATTGGTTTTTTTTTTTTTTTTTTTTTTTTTCGCCTCTTATATAGATAAATGAAAAGTAAATAGGGTTATTAGATAGACATATACCTATATATACACATTATTTGTATATATTATACATATGTGTATGCGTGTGTATATACACTATATATATATATACATGTATTTTATATGCAGTAATTGGTTGAGTGCTAGCTAGTGGGAAACAACAGGGGCTTCACACCATCCTATATTGCCACTGGACTTCGTATAGAGTACTAATTTCATTTCTCTTATTATAACTTTTTACTTTTTTTTCTTTCTTTCTTTTTGATTTGAAACACACTGGAGCGCAGTTCGTATAACATCTTTTTCGTAAATTTCGAATAACATTTAATTAATTAGAAGTAAACGATTTTTCCTTCATTTGAAAGGGTCAGGATTTTTTTTTTGTTTTCCTAGTAAGGTATTTTATTGATACAGAAAGAAAAAGTAAGAGAAGAAATGGAAGAAAAAAATTGAAACAATAAAGGGGACATAAACAAACAGCGCAGAATTCCTATGGCTGTTTCTTTTTACAAATACTTATATAGGTAGGTAGTTATATCCTTCGAAAGATTTTGGCTTCTCTGTGCAAAACGAGTGACTGAGAAGTGTATTTGCTTCTTTTTCTTCTTCTTTTGACATTCGAATTGATATACATACATACTAGGTATGATACTATATAGGAATCAGGAAGAAGAGAACAGCGTACCCCGATAGCCAGCTATAACCATGTATATTTCAGTGTAAATGAGGAACTCATTTATTTATTGCACTTTGATAAAGTAAACTAATGAAAAAAGAAACAAAAAAAAATAAAAAATGAAATGACAAAAAAAATGAAAAAAATAATTAAAAAATGGAAAGAAAAGAACGAAAATTAACTTAGAGATTAATATGTATTGACATTCCGAAATTATTATCAAAGCAAATGAGGAGAAAAATTTGAAAAAAAAAAGAAGAAAAATAAAAACACACCTAACGGATGATGAGACAGTTCTGTATCGATGATCACTGATCAGTATTGGGCGCGATGAAAGAAATGAAACTAAATAAAATGAAATAATTGAAAAAAAAAAAAAAAAAAAAAGTAAAAACACAGAATTCATAAAGTTGATATGAAAAAATGATGCGATGCTGTTAACTATGTTTATGCGGTATAATTGAAAAGAAAAATGAAAACTAAACAGCAAAGGAAAAGAAAAAGCAAAAATATAAAATAATAAAGCGAAACGGAAATATTATTGTGCAGTCAGATACTAAAAGAGACGATGGTAAATAAATTGAATCGAGGGATCATTTTCCCTTGAAGCAGGTGTCAAATCATTCACAAATCCATATATAGGTATACTGTACAATAGGTATAGTATCCTACAAGAATTTTTTAGCCGGACTATGGCGGTCGGCCAAAAATTTTCTTAAAAGTAAGGGTTTTTTTTTTTTTCTTTCTTTCTTTTTTTTGCGGTCCCTTGTGTACGTGTCCCTTATTCGTGTCTTTTCAATTTCATTTCGTATTAAAGAAATGATCTTTTTACAAGTAATTTATTATGAGTAAAAATTTCATTATTCCATTGATTAATAATAAATAAATAATGATGATGATGATGATGATAATGGTGATGATGATGGTGGTGATGATGATGACGACGAAGACGACGACGACGACATGATGATGATGATGATGATGCAGATGATGATAATGATGATACGCCTTTCCGTCATATGCGACAATTCGTATACATAATTATGTATGAATGTTTAACAATTTGTGAAATATACTGTAATTGTGCTTTATATAGTCTATGTGTTATTTGCCATTGAAGCTTTAACTCGTTTAATTTTGCTGGCTGATATATTATCATATAACGTTTCGAGAATAAAATGTTTTTCATTTTCCTCACAACATTTTGTAATATATTCAAATTTCGTCCATTCAAAAAAAAAAAAAGAAAAAAAAAAACTTAATCATTCATGTACAATATCAATAATACTACCTGTACGTAGTTTTTTTCAAATTTTTCAAACTCCTCGACTCTACGCGATAGCATGATATCAAAAATTCTGAATTTCCAAAACCCAATCTATACATACAACGAAATTGGCCGACCGCTGCATTTCGCAAGTCGATTTAGAAAAATTAAAATACAAGTTTTTTAAGCCTGACACGATTCTGCGACGGTCTTATTACTTCGTAATACGTGATATTCGACCGTCAAGATTACAGATTTTGAGACTCGTTCTTACCGATTTCAATCATTCTATTCGAACAATACGCCGTCACAGACTGTTGGTATAGATTCAAAAAATTCTTTTAATGCTAGCAATAATAATAATAATAATGATAATAATAATAATGACAACAGTATTAATAATCTAATTGTAAAATTCGGTAAAGTATAATAAATCGTGCTCAGAATTTTATTATAGAGTTTGAATCAGCAATTCAAATACACAAGGCGAGGAAATTTTTAATTAATTGTTTTGTAATATATATAAAAAAAAAATGAAAATAAAATATCTGGGAGCGTTAGAGAATTGGCGAAATCTGTAACACAATGTATAATTACATGTATAGATTAGGGTCCTTATTTCGATAAATTTTGAAACGAATTAATAGAACGAGACGGAGTCTCAGCCGATTCAAGCCACGCCCTCACCGGACCCCGGATAGAATTCACCCTGTATATTTGCAAGGTATAACATTCAATAAAAAATCCTACGAAATAAGGACCATCCTGATATGGATGTTTGAAATTCTACTTAAAATAAATGAAACATAAGTTGTAATTAAACGAAATTATTTCTTCTCAAATTGCACCATATAGTTCAATCATTGGTCAATTTCGCGATTTTATTATATGAAATATATTGACTGACTTTAATAAAACTCCGATAATATGATGCCTAGATATACACATAGAGGTAGAGCTTCGCCAGTTCTCTAGTGGCTGCATGCAGACTAGGTATTAGAAAAAGTTCTAAATTTAAGATTTTTTTAAACAGCTCTACTATAATATATCTTCCTCGCTTTTGATATTATGTAGTATTCAGATCGTCATCGACTGGCTTCACTTCTTCTTCAAATTGAAGTGTCTTTTATTATTGCCGAATGAAATTGGCGAAATTTTATTCAAGCAATTATTATTGCCTCGCACCATATTCATGCTTTACTTACACTGCCGTGAATTGGAAGTGAATGACGATCGTAAATCGTTTAATTTGAAATTTAAGTTTAAAGAAATAATAGTTAATCCCCCGAGATAAAACGCCGGTTAGAATACAATTTATTGTTCATATCGCATCGCAAATATGATCTCATTTAATAAACAATCATACAACTTATAAGTTTATTTCCTATCTATTTTAAGTTAAATAAATTGTCAAGTGCAACTGGAGATACGCTACATATAATATACATATATATATATATATTATATATATAAATGTATGTATGTACATGCATACACGATGCATGATGGGATGAAATTCTGATCTCTGATTGGTCGGGGCCGTAAATACATATGAATTCCACATAACTGTTCGACTGATTTATTCGAGCCTTGAATTAAATCCTCTGTAATACCGTCGAATGCGTCATACTTTAATTCCCAAGTACGCATTTCACTCGCAACCGCATATTATTCGTCGCGTACCGAATGATGATCTACTATATGAGATGCTTAATTTTTTTTTTTTTTTTTTTTTTTTTTTATTTCATTTTTTTTATCATCGCTTCTATCGCCTCCAACAAATTGATGAAAATTTGACTGTCTGCTCGATCATCATTCGTCTCGATTTGCCACACATAGTAGTACGTAGTTTCGTATACATATCTTCATTTATTTTAGAAAAGTACTTGAGATACTTGAATACTCGATTGATCTGCTAATCATTTTATTGACTCAATTTATTCTCTTCGAACGTATGAAATGAACAAAAACGAAGAGAACAAAAAAAAAAATTATAACGATGTATAGTATCGTATTTAAAATAACTTCGGGGTGTGATTTCTGCGTTACCAATAATTAGCGTACCTACAAATTGCGGGCTATTTATACAGAGAGGAAACGGTATCAGTTTCCAATCAGTCACAGCCAACTCGGCACACTCCAGGTTTTTTCGTCTGTTTATTCCGGGCTGGCCATCCACTTTTCTGTTTTTTCTTTCTTCTTTGTTTCGAATCGATGTCTCCCGAAATCAAACCGATTCAACCAGAGAAAAAATGCTGATGGTCGGGCTGCAATAAACATAAAAAAAAACCAGAATGTGCCGAGTCGGCTGTGACTGAGTGAAAACTATAACAGTTTTCTCTCTGTATAAGTTACTTCACTACTTGGAACTGCACGTAATTAACGTTGATTTTCAAGCTCAATTCGGTAACTAATTAGCACCTACCTATATGTATAATCGGCATAAAAAACTATAGAACGAGTATTTTTAGCCCAACAATAATGAAATACTTTATTGATATTTCCAACTGATCTAATTATCGAGATTATAGCTAACTTTGTCCCGTTGCGATCCACGTACCAGGTACCACCTGTAATTACGTACATCGCACTTACGTGTCATCGAGCAGTCTGCAATCCTCTTAAGTATTCTACGCCAGTTTAGAAAAAGAAACTTATATCTTTCTCTCTCTCAATCTCTGTCTCGGTATTGTTCGTAGGACATTAATTTTTTTTTCGTTTATTGTTATCAACTTTGCCAAAAATTTTGAACTTCAAATTACGAGCTTTATGTTTGATTAGATTTATGTTAACGATAATTTTATCCTATACCTGTATGTGATATAGATATAGATAATTTACTCAGTACAATGTACGTTTACTTACGCAAGTCTACGTGTATCTATATGTCTTGCCAGCTGTACACACATATCCTGCACTATTAGAATGCAAAATGGTAATAAGGATTAAATTGAAGGGGTGAAAGTCTGTTGGGTCTAACTTAAACGTGAATATTCAAATTTCCGAATTTTCTAATATAGGAATATAGGAACTATTTTGGAAATTTATATACGCAGTTGACTTTCAACCCTCGATATCTGGCCCATAACAAATTCTCTACTGCACGAGGTTTCGATGCGAGTTTAGATCTAATTAAAACAAATTTAGGTAATAAAAACTCATAATGCTTATAGACTCAGAGCAGCTTCGAAAATATTGAATATTCCTCGAGCTGACAGATCCAAAGTAAACATAGAAATATATATAACTGTAGGGGGGCGATCAGTATGGGAATGGGATGCTGCAGACATGAAAAACTGAGATCGCTCTCGCCGTGTATAAAGATCACCTCGTAAAATCTCCAGGTCTTTAAATTATTCGACGAATGAAATACGACAATTTATTATTTATCACACGGAATCCAAATAATATTCCAATATACGATTACGATTTCGGCGACGCGGAACATGAATGAAATTTTCAGAAAATGTCAAATTTTTTAAAATTACTATCAAATTACCGAATTCCTATGAAAGTTTACGCGAATTTCGGAGTCGAGTAGGTATATTGACGGGATTATAATACCTGCTGTCAAACTAACGGACAAAATATTCAGAAATTTCTTAAGAAAATTTGAAAATTTGGGAAAACCACACCGGTGCAGGGTACGATTTTAGGGGTGGGGGGAGTCAGAATTTCACGAAGTCCCGGTATGGGTGCCTATTGTCTTACACCAGTAAGCTACGGTCTCTAAAGTGGGATTAACGGAGCGGTTCATTGTTCAGAATCCAAATAATTGAATTAGGTGCGACAACAAGCCTGCAGCATGGTTTTTCCCTCGACTGCACTGCAGTCGCGTGCTTGACTAGGTATGACATTATTGCCGGGTAACTATAACTAGATTATCGATGATCCATTCACCTCGTATTACCTCGTCAAAATAGATCGGAAAAACAATGGGGGGGAGTACCTCCAGAAATAAATTCATGTTCCAGGTATACAGATTGGTTTTAACAAATTTTCATTCAACGTGCATTGATTTGTAAAATTTTCACCGATTTCTGGTGAAACATGGAATAAAACGTGTAAGGAAATCGAAAAGTTAATCGATGTATGTCTCACCGTCATGCAGCGGTTGAGGAAATCATCAACGTGAGTCTCACGTGAAAATAGTATATTATATGCATAACTTTCGACTCTGTTTTACGTAGAACTGCAGTTGGATACATAATAGGTACTCTACTTTGGCGTCATGCATACCGCGGTAAGATATTTTTAATAAACCTGGAATTACATACCGCTAACTCGAGGTAATAATTGCAGGTCACTGTACATACGCAGGTACATTATTTTTTCGTCATTCCGACCGCTGCACCTTTCTCGCTGCTTCTTTTCCTTTTATACACCCATTTCCATACCGTATCACATGTATACATATGTACTTGGAATTACTGACCACTGAGGGATAGTGGAACTCATACTCGCTAACTATATTCTCGGAATATATGATAGGTAATCAAACTATAGAGATTTGAACATCCACTCATATGATAGGGGAAAAGATGCGAATTATTTGAACCGCTGCAGTTACATAATATAATATGATTTTCGATATGGTATGCGTAAAAGTTCATTTTACGCACGCTGTGTTGAAAAATATCGTATGAAACTCGTGCGTAAAATTTTTACGCACTTGTTGCACAATATACTATTTTCTCATTGATGAAAGGTCATTCTTCTTTCGATCAGACTTAAGTTTGAGAGGGAATCGAGATATGAATTAAAATCGCGGTTCGAATTCGCCTAATTTTTAGACTTTTATAAGCTTTGAAAGACCGAAGAACCGAAATTTCATTTTCTCATTTGGAGAAGATTGATAATATTAATGAGTATATCTGAATGATCATCTACTTCTGTTCCTCTTCGAGGATCGAGATGAGAGTTGAACTGTAGGACCTAAAGCCGTGACTTGTAACGTAAAGTTGGTATATTTAACCCCTGGGTATTTTCGAGCAGTTCAAAGGTATGATACTGCTTCAGATTTTTTTGAAGCAAAGAGGAACTATAAGAGAAGAGAAGAGAAGTAAAGGAAAGTTAAGCGAAGTGAAGTGAAGGGAATGCAGCAAGGAATGGTCCAGATGCGACAGTCCGTGTCTTTTATATGCATTTATGTAATACTCTGATCGTGAGTGCTTTGCGATCATCATACGCAGATGATTCAGATTATTCGAAGCGATAAGCATGGAGCATTGAAATTCTAATATGACCGAATTGAAGACCATACTATATAAATATGCAGGTAATAATGAAGGGCAAATTTGTGCCAAATAAAAACTGCGAATGATGAATTACCCGTGAATTTTTATACCTAGGAACTAAATTTCCAATCTTATTTACGTGGTGCAGGGTGTATATGAATATCTTGAAAAGTAATGAGATCGTAGCACCACTTATCTTATTATACATTGCAGAAATTATGACATCGTTCGTTGGCCCTGCATCGCCGTCATCTTTTAGTGCGTACTTTAATAAACAAATCTCTTAGCTTATGGCTAGAGTAGTAAATAATGTGTTTGATGTTCTCCGAGCTAGACGCATCATTCTCTCATTCCCAGTCTATATTATTACTATCTCTTCGTATTTGGTTTATTGAAGAAAAAAAAACAAAAAAAATCAGTATAAAAACTTGAATTGATTGACTAAGTCATCTATGTAAAAATGATCGAGCATATATCATGGAGACGAAGATTGAATTGTGGAAAAAAAGAGCCTCTGATAATGTAGTTTGCTCCTTAAATCGCTTTGTGATAAAAGTCTAATAAATAAGAAACAAGCTACATACAGATTGGGTGCGTATGTTATATGTTACAGTACTGAATTCTTAGTATAACTAAGTAGACGAAATGAAAATTTTTAAGATGAATACGGCGCCGTATTAAAAATAGAAATTCATGTATTGGCGAGTGTGGCTATCAGTTGTAGACAGTTGCTTATTTCCAACGTGTTACACAAGTTCTAAGCCTTTAGATGTAAGATTTATATCCGCGATTTCCGACAAAACTATACGTTATACTTGTAGCGTGAGTTTATATGATTTGGACGAAAACAGAAATTCGCAATCTTACTTTCATCATGGATGACCGTAAACTAACTAACAAATTGTTTCTCGCAAAATGCGACGAACGAAAATCCCTGTCTCTTTATCGTTTTCATTCCTTGATAAATGCAGGATGAAAAAAGAAGATTCTAAGTAAATGTTCATTTTCATTTTTGTATGAAAAATTATTTTTATTTTTTTTTTTATACAGGAAACAAAAATTTTCAGACATAAACGAAAGCGGTAAATTATACCCGATTGATCGCTGATCATTATTGCTGTTATTTCGGCGAAATTAAATCGCGATCAATTAACATCTAAAACTAAATCCTTAGTTTTGCCGGCGCCAGACTCTCGCGAGACGACGCCAACGTCTCAGACTCACGTGCCTGACGAAGGCATTGGTCAAGTGGCAAACGTTTTACGGCGCAAATGCACACAGTGCCGGTTCGGTAAGAACCTAAGAACCAACTTGCGACGTATGTGTATGTATATGTATACATCTATACTTACATTATACATATACATATATATATTACCTATACGCACGCGGATAAATGGATAATATAATGTAAGCGCGTCGCGGCGCCGGCGCCACGCATGTTTGGTCTCGCCGTGATGTATTTATAGTATTATTATAGTATGTTTACGCGACATGACACAGATTCCCCTACTCCGAGGGCAACAGGCCCCGAATCTCTTATTCTTTCCCCACTCATCTATGAAATCGAGATCTCCTCACTCGGCTTTTAAACTGTTACCGCAACTCTCGTCCACATATGAGTATTTTATCGACTCGATAATACGATGCCGATCAAAATTCCTTAATTATAATATACAGGCACTTGCAGGTTTTACGTAACTATTGCAGATCTCGAGAAGAAGAGAAAGAAAAAGAAGAAAAAAATGAATAAAATTCATCATATTATCTCGACGTGAAAGTTTTACTCATGTAATGAACGTATAGGTGCCTATATAGTGTGAAATAAGATGATTTCAAATTTCGTTAATAAAATAAATACTTTCGATCTCTTTCTCACTTTCGTATTGATTGATTGTCCGTTAATCATATTATCGTTTGATAAATGAACTGACCACTACGAAACCCTGATGTAATTGAGATCAGCTATTTGCTATCTTTTTATCGTAATATACTACGATACACACATATCTATATATATCGTTCGTAATTATAGTATCAAACAGAAAATTAGATAATAGGGGTTAACGGTCAGAAGCGATACACGATACGGGTATAAGTAATTGAATGTATGACGTCAATAGAATTTTCACCCAATTCACGAATGTGTTGTATAGATTGTGATAGAAAGTACAGAATTGTGTGATTAGAAACCGATCGATATGTTATACAATATACGTACATGTACGAGTTATAAAAATCGACTTTTTTTTTCATCTTTTTTAAAAAGAATTTTGAATTTCGCGTCCCGAATTAAGAAGCACAAGTTTGATATCACCGCCATATCTTACTTTTTTCATCGTACGTACGATAAGCATATATTTTTCTTACCCCTGTACACACCTATAACGTAAATAAGAAGTTATTCTGAGGTCGTTGATCGAAGTGGCCAAAGAAACTTTGAGATTTTTTACTATGTGATATGACGATGACAGCTCAGAGACTTAGAGCTGACATGATAGTTCAAAGTGCCCATTAGACGTTTGAGCACATATATATATGCTTATTTATATTACACCTATATACCATTCAGAATCATATCACGATTGCTCTATAGAATTAATTATACGAGTTAGGTAAATTATCAACGACACGTTATTCGTTGAGGTATGATCAAAACAACCGATCAATCGCATTCATTGAATAATAATTAATAATCCAGGTGTGTGTAATGATATCATGCAAATATTTATCATGTGATTAGTTCAGCGATC
This sequence comes from Tenthredo livida, assembly GCA_963992785.1. Lineage (NCBI taxonomy): Eukaryota > Metazoa > Arthropoda > Insecta > Hymenoptera > Tenthredinidae > Tenthredo > Tenthredo livida. The sequence goes on from OZ023073.1 coordinate 14,451,352, forward strand.
TTGGAATACAATAATTGTTATAATTAAAATGATTCTTTTTTTTCTTCAGAAACTGATATGATAGATACGATTGTCAAAATATTTTGTGATTTGAAACTCTAAAAATTCATCGACGTGGAATACATTTTATTTTTTTAATTAAAAAACAAATCCTCAGTCACTATATAGTTTCGGCGTTTGTAATTCAAGCAAATATTCCATTTGACACGGAAATGCGTTCAGTATATGTTGTAAACTAGTTAGCATATAGCCTTGAGACTGATTGTCTTGTTTTCAGATTAAAACCTGATTACAACTACGTAAAAGTATTGTTATGAGCCGGTCGGTTAATCTTAAGATCTACAAGACCGCATTTCTAAAAATACTTAATCCTCGATCGCGGATTTCAATTCTGTATGCTTTTTTTGGTGCTTGTTTCTTCATTTGTTACACTCCTAATTCCGAGTTATTAGAATCTAACGTAATCTAGCGAACGAATAAGGTCCGTGTCATTCAAACTTATTACCTAATCGGTTTTTTATTCGCTCAATTATCTCATTGGTGAAAAAAAAAGAATTGCAAGATCAATCATCTGCAGATTCGAAGACGCGAGCTTTTTCAATTCAAGAATAAATCTGAAAATGAATCAAAAATTAGGTAGGTAGAATGAATGCCCAAAACAGCATATCTGCATGGTACGCCATTCACCCTGGTAGCCACAATCCCCAAAATTCTGTCTTATTTCTTAAATTCTGTTAAGTTTACCGCAGGAATACGTGATGAATGGTGTTTATACAGTATTAATACCGCAGTGATGAAAAATGTCTTCATATTTTGAAAAACAACGGTCAATCTTAGCCGAGCTTTGGGAATTATGGATGAATGATGCTGTGGCAATCATCTTCACAATTTTATACTGCGATGCGAGGACAGAAAATAGATATATATATTTTTCGGTTTATCGTATAGAGTATTTGAAAAATATATATAAAAATATATTTAAAAAAAATTGGCCAATCCCCAAAGCTTCGTATAGGTCTTTGGATATATGTGAGACGTATAGACGGTCTGACTGATGCCCCTGACTAGCGAGGCGTCGCGATTCAATCAGTTAGGGTCGACGGCTCGCTGACGGGCACATGGCGTCACTTCTTAACCGAAACAGAAATGATCTGGTTATTCAGGTGCCGAGGCAGCCGCAATGACGAGCTGTTGACGACGACCATCACGCCGATGAACACAACCTAGGCTTTCCTCTTTCCTCGTATAATATAAAGACTTAGAGCGATAAGTGTTACACGAGAGACGATCATCCTCTCAGCTTTTATAGTCACGCTGCACTGCACTGCACTGTACTGCATGCATGATACTCGTTTTAAGAATAGGTATCATCAACGGAGAGCAGAGATCATCAGAGTCAATGATTTTTAATGAATTTCTTATATTCAGTTGAAAATTTCATTGTTTTAAGGATTTTTATCCAATTTTTTTTTTGTCTTCTTTTTTTTAGAATTTAGTTACTACCAGATCCTGCAGTGTCCGCGTCTATAAATTTTCGAAAGCAAGTATTTCGGCAATTGTATATACGTGTTCACCCAGGCGAAGAATCATGGTATACCTACCTATAGACATAGCGAACGAAAATAGGTATTAAATGATAGAAAAAGAAAGAAACGTCTGAGTATTTCTAAACCGTAAACCCATAAAAATACCTTTCGCGAGGAGAGAGAAGCGAGCGGATTTACCTCGGCACAAAACTGCACCAGGCAATATAAAAAACATACATTTGGAGTAAAGAGGGCTTATTTTAAATTGGGAATCGTGACGCGTCATGAAAAGATTCCATTTCTGATGCAGAAAAATGTTTCTTTATCAGAAATATCAAAAAACTAATGTCCAATCTCATTTTTTTATTTTTTGATTTTTGGTTCATAGCTGCCCCAATTAACGAGCATATGAATTGTCTTTAGTGCAGTCATTAACAATTTGTGTTCTTACGATTATATGAAAAGCTTTTTTTTATCTTGAAATAACAAAAAATATAGAAAATGGAATTATAGGTATACAGCTTGTGAAAAGAATTTTAAACTCTGAAAACTTCTGATATTTTTGAAACAGTTAGTTTTTAAAACGTAGGTAGGTAAGCCTACACTTGTGTACACACAACTATATACCTAGTATACCCTATCTAATGTATGTTTGAATTTAACATTCAGTTTACGTCGCTGTTATAGGTGTCGTTTATAGATATTAATATATAATATAATAAAAGTGCGTTTATACTAGTAGAAGACTATTTCTTGGTGTAAGAATATATATAGGTATACCTACCTACCTATATCCGTGAAATTAATCGAGCGAAAATTTAGTTTTGTCCGTGATTTGTGGATGGTCTATATATTTAAACTTCAAAGGGAGACGTAGTGGTAACTTTGAGTAGGAATAAGATCGAGACGTATCTAAATCGCGAGTAAATTGACACATTAAAACTAATTTGGCGTCAAGAATTGTTCCTTAGGGTAATATTAACCGACATCGCAGACTCTGCGACTATATCCGTCTTACGTATCAGTTATATACCTACCTACGTATATATATACCTAATTCCCAAGAAACTTCATTTCGAGCGTGACAAGAAAAAGACCGGATGATATTTTCCGCCTCGAAAGATTTCTAAGTCTATATATGTATGCCTATATCCACATATGCTGTATAGGTATATGCAGTGATACATCTATTGAAATCACTTGACTCCGGAAGTCCCCCGCGATATTATACAAAGAGAGCCGAGATTCAGTTACTGCAGTCTCAGAATATACTAGAAATTTAATGAAATCGAGACACGGATTATCTTCTTCCAAGAACTCTATTCTCATACTCAAATTCAAACCTGGATCGTTACCACGTGGATATACTTGCACGTATGTACCATAGTTACGATATAATACAAAGAATGATATGTTAGTGAAGAAAAATGAAAAGAAAAAAAAAAAAGCGATAAAACGAAGGCAAAAAAGTTGAAGAAAAATCGCTTCAAGTACTACATACTACGTATACTAATTAATAACTATTCATAAGGGGGCGTGTGGTTAATGTATATAGTGCATTACGTTATACGTATGTGTAAACGCGATATCATATGTTTATAATATAAACTCTCTTCTCTGTCTCCCCCTCTCTCTATCTCTCTATTTCTCTCTTTCTCTGCAAAGACGCGTAAATTGATTTAATTGGCCAGGCCCCCGAGTGCAAAGATAATTTGTGATCATCCCAGAGCCATTAAGAGTTCGGTGTGGTGTGACTCTGGAATTCTAATAATTCGTTCAGATGTTGCTAAACATAGGATAACGTTATACAACTTAATAATACACCCGCTTCTTCCTGATCGCATTCGCACCTTCATATTATGTGAGCCAAGTGCCATTCAGTAGTAGCTTATAAATTTGATTTTATATAATTCGAAGGAAATAGTTAACCATGTTTGAAACCACCTATATAATGCGTATGTATGCATATTGCAGTCTCGTTTTTCGAATGAAATTTTACGCGATCTATGATGCACCGGCTCAACTCCCCCGCGGTTACACAGTAAAATAAATGAGACTATGTGCAGAAAACTGGAGGGTTGCAGTATAGTTCGAACTTGAATTCCTCCGAAAGTAACAACCTGACCAAGTGGAACTGACCTGCAGTTCGAAACCTGTGAAACCTGTGAAACCTGCCGTTAAATTTTGCAGGTGGTGGTCTTCCATTTCTATGTAGTTATACGTATAGGTTGGTATTGTAAATAGGATCATAGAATTAGTGAAGTCACACGTTTTTGTTGTACGGTTAAGCGTTTCTTCCCACTTTACAGTCACGTACAGCGTAGGTACTTCTTTCCTAAACGGGTATATAGAGATGAAAATGGCGTCTATGTGAAAATTTTAGTGAACCATAATGTCGTCGGACTTAAGTTGCCATCTTAAATTAACTGACCCAGCGGGACTCCTTTATGCCCTCTTTCAGACGCGTGTGTTTGCATCTGATTAACGGATTATCTTTACCATAGAGTCCCCTGCGCGTATTAATGCTATATACGTGGGGCTATATGGGTGCAGCCGCATAGGGAAAAGGTTTCGGCCAGGTCCTTTGCACCTTTTCCATTCATTTACCCCTTATACCTTCATTATTTACGATTGTTATACACGCTTCTTAGAACCTAACTATACCTATATATACTGTCCGGAAGATTAATGGCGTCACCTTAAAATTTCGTCTAAAACGCAACCTTTGGAAGTATGTACGCATATCAATAGCAATTCGCGAAGAAGAGAGAGAAAGAATAAATAAATAATGAGGAAGTGTGGATTATATGTTTTTGTTGCTAATTATTATACCTATTGGGGTGCGGGCGAAAATTTTGAGGAATAATACATTTCATATTGAGTTTGAGATCGCGGAGGAGCCGAGGGTGTATAATGTGAGATATTTTTTTTCTCTTTCTATCCCGAGTGTGGCGCCTTAAAATCTTCACGCCTGTTTAAAAATCTTTTCGAGAAATTATATTCAACCGTTGCGAATTAATATAGTGGGATTAGGGAAGAGAGTTGAATAGGTATAAAATCCTTCTCGCATTCCATAGAGATGCGTCGTCGTTCCTTTCAGATTGTATGGTGAAAGAAATTTTTCGGGACTGCAGCACGCAGACGTCGCGCAGACGTTTCGGGCTGATTGAGAAGCAATTGCGTTTTGCCGTTTTTTTATGCTCTGCAGCAGCGAATTATGACGGTAATTACGCGCGAGGCATGCGAATTACTAATTTGAATACGTTTAAAGCGGGTGTGCGTATAGAGAGCTGGGCCGAAACAGAAACAGAAACAGAAACAGAAACAGAAATGTAGGAAGAAAAAAACACTTGTCAAGCTCCGATTTGCGTCAGCTAGGAAAATATACGCGTATACATTCGCGGTTTATATTCTTAACACTCGGCATTAATTGACAACGACGAACGTCCGACGATCACTTTACGACGCGGTATGTATGTGCGTACGTACATACGTACGATTTGGAATTTGCGATTTCCCTCCCGGCTCTGACTTTTGAGCGAATTATATATATATATGTATATATACATATGTCGTGTATATATGTATATATCTATACGTGTGGTATATCCTATATCCAGATATATCTAAATAGATTATATATATGTAAATATATATATATATATATACGATACGTACATAGATGGCGTACAAAAATATTATATTTAGAATCCTTTTCCCCTCAAGTATTTTAACGCGATTCTAAAACTGGTCTCCCCGCGGCGAAGATTTTCGCTCGCTAATATAATAACCGCCCGCAACAATTTTCAGACTTTACGTATGATAGTATATAGGTATAGTATAATATACGCGTATAGGTAACTCATTCGATATGTTAGATGGGTTATTGCCTTTTTTCTCTCTCTCTCTCTCTCTCTCTCTCTCTCTCTCTCTCTTTCTCTCTTCGCATCTTTTCAGACGTTTTCCCTTTTTCTTTTTTTTCGTTTTTCGTTTTTCTTGTGCCAATTCTATGTAATCAACATTTTTTCGTAACAACATCATCATTTCTTTACGAGATATTCCGCATCCAGACGGCAATAGTTTTTCATAGAAATTGGTCCTGAAAGTATTCCTAACGCTTACTTGATTTACGATGTCGTTTCAATCTGACTTTACAAGAGTCTAGGACTCTGTCTCGTTTCTTAAATTTTATTTAAAACAAAAAACTTCGAGGATGATTATTTATTTTATATAATATATATAAATACAGGGTGAATTCCTATTTATATTATATGCATATCACTGCATGGACACAGGGTACAAAATAAAAGAAAACCACAAAAATACATGAAATTTCATTTTCATTGATCGAACTATATTCCAACTGTATGCCAAATGATTAATCATTGATGAAAACAGGATTCTCACACTTTCGAGTCTCAAAAGATGTACATTAGTAGGTACTATTATTATTATTCGATGATTTTTTAGCTCGAGTTGAGCTAGAAACTGGACTTGGACCTGATCCTCTGCAGACATATCCTCGAGGAGGATACGCCGTGGTGAACAAGTCGAACGACTCACACCAGCGTCCTCGGCGTCGGGGTGACAATGAATGCCAAACCTTCGCATTCCTCTGGTCACACAATGCCTAGAGACATGCATTGTGAGGTTGTGAGGTCGCTCGTAAGAGATGTTTATTCGTCCAAGTGCCCCGACGCGGACGCCGCTGCCGCCGCCGCCGCCACCGCCGCCGCGGCCGTCGCTATTTGTGTTGGGTTGGGATTGGGTTGGGTTGGGTTATACCTCACGATACGTATCATATCCTCGAAGCTCGCTCAGACATATATATATGTGTATATAGGTATAATATATAATATACAATATATATACCGAAATTTGAAAAATACAAATAACTAATCCGAAAGAGAGAAAGGATTGAGTTCTTATACCTAAACGAATAGCCATATCATGAATGTTCATGCGGGTTCATGCTAAGCAGAATGAATTTTGCTAAAAAGTGTTAAAATTCACCCTCGAATGAAAAAGATTGTTCGAAAAAAATGTCTAATCTTGACGTGCATCGCGGTAATACTGAAAATGATGACTATGTGGTATTCCCCGATGTATATACCTGCGAGAATGATCTATATGTGTGGGTGCAGTATAAGGATAAAAGATCCCTACTGCACCCCCGCTTAAAGGTTCTATACGGTTTGTTAATCGTTGAATAGCGTTAGTGGAATAACGACTGAGAGTCACCCTGCAGCATCTCCTTTACATTTCTGTTTTTCTTATTACGGTCTGCAGTGCAGTACCTACGCGACCTCCCAGAATCTATCAGATTTGTCATTCAGGATTATATGAATAGCGAGGCTCCAGCATAGTGGCCATCTTCGTTTCTTAACGACTATCTGCATGCCTACCCGTATGCACGCGCGGTGCGAATGTATGCAGAATCTTCAGAAACCGCGTGTAGGTACCTATACATATATTCTGCGATGAATAATCGCGAATAACAAATATCATTCGCAATATAAAATGCAAAAGTTTAACAATGAAGTACAACAGAAGCTCATTTCTACTTTAACAGATTATACAATCTTTCTTGATGTCGGTATGAATTATTCCTAATCCTCGTATAGGTTTATCCAAACGGAAATTGAAGTAAAGGAGAAGATTTTCCCCGTCGAATGCGAATACCTTATGTACAATTTTGCAATATATCACTAAAGTTAGGATGAACGAGAACGCGGCAAGTTCTCTGCGCGTATACAAATATATGTAGTTTACATACACAGTTGATCATTCTGCAGATATACATATACCTATACATGCGTTAGTCTTCTTATCTGTTTGCTAGAGATCTTGCACTTTCCTGGTATACATGTTAGTCTAATTAACATCTGGATTCTGGAAAAGAAACTGGTGCAAATACGCCCTATATATATATATATATATAGTATATAGTATATATACCTACTCTCGCGTTGCTTCTAATCTTTGAGTCTAATATAGTAGCTATATAACTTATTATAAAGACTCAGTACTGCAAAAGATGATAGAATTATTCATTCGTTTAAAAATCATAGATTTTTCGTCGCGTATTGCGGGAGGAAAAGTAATTAGTCACGCTTTGAAAGAAATTTTTCTAAACTGCTGAAGGATCGTGCCCGGGCGTATTTGTATACCTTATAAGTTGGCGACAAAAAAGGAAAGGAAAAAAAAAAAAATTCCTCCACCGTTTCCGCATTACCTATTCTAAAAATTCGTTGTATAGGATCCGCGCGTTTGTTGTATAATATATATATCTGCACTAAGCTTAGTTTGACCAGGTATAATATAGTAACAGAGAAAAAGAGGCGCCTAGCTTGTATACAGTCGTAGCCGTAAATGTGTGTTCGATTCAAACTTCTCGGAAGTCTCGAGTCGGCTTTACCTCCGTTTCTAAGATCTCGATGCTACGATCATTGATGCAAGGACAGATTTTATTCACACCAAAAATATCTTTCACGCACATAATACGGAACGCCTAGCTCTTTTTATATAAGCGCATAATATAAGGTGCGAAAATAAGCGACCAAAACTCAAACTCAAACGACCCAACGCCGTAACAGTCACATATGCAGTCGACCGCAACTTATAGAACCGCAAATCGTTGGGCACATTTTTAACGGTCAAATTCCGCGGTACAGGATTCAAAATTCGATTTCTTTGAAAGTTTAAAGAAATAATTTATCGACAAATTTTACACTGACGTTGATATTATATCCAAAACCATTGATCTCGTTAATCATTGAAATATATATTGATTAATTAATTAATTAAAACTAATTAATTAATTAATTAGGGCTAAATCTATGAGGCCGGAGTTACGGGTGTGAAATTTGGAGAAGCGACCGCGACGAGGTTGCATTAGGGTTCGTCTGTGTATATCTATCTCTTCACGATCTGTTCCGCGAGCGCAGCAGGACGCGTAGATTAAGATGCGTATCTTTGACAAGCCTATTCTTCTTTCTCAACACTCTTGTAATTCTTTTCTTTAGACTCCCAGGAATCGGTGTCACAGCAATGCTGCGATGCTTCGAATCCTGCGGGTTGGTGCATAAGGTGTAGTATACTAAGATATAGGCGTATAAGGTGGAAAACTAAACTGCATATAGCCGTGCAGCCGCGGTCCCCGATCCTATCTCGTCTGTACCGCAGCACGCCGAAGCTTGCGCAAGGTATGCGCGTAAGTGTACTATATGCGTAGGTACATACTAGATACATATGCGTTAATTTTACACCCATATATACGTATGAACGTGGGGTGTAGTCTAGTGTATTTTACACGTGCGTGGGCGCGTGCAGTTTGATCGTTGCGCGGTATAAAAAAGTGCAGCGCAGCGCGCGCGCGGGTTCTAAGAATGCGAAATCAACGCCAAAGAAAATATGCGTACATATATAGGTATATAGATGTGTATATAATACGGGTATATACAGCCACAAAAACCACGAAGGTTCTTATGTAGCGTATCTATGCGCGAGTAGTCACCTACCTCAATCAAACTCGTTCACAGCTGCTGCATGTACGATCGTATCTATAGCTATAGATATACCTATACACCTTGTTGTATAATATTATATCGTAATTTATAAAGTCATGCCTTAGTACGGCTTGTTACGTTACGTTGGAGAATTTTCAGTTCGGATAGAAAAAATAAAAAGAAAAAAAAATGGGTGAAGGAAGAAAGCAAGAAGTTCATGTGTGTGTGATTGGATTCGATGTCGAATTACCGCCTTTTATATTTTCCAAAATAAAATGAAATACATACAAACATTATAAAAACTATTATTCTCTGACTTATAAAAAAATTCCATTCCATTCCTTATCCCCCCATCCCTAATCCCTGACCAAGGGTACTGGGTAGGGGAAAGCAGCGCTATAAGTCGCCTTGCTCTTCGTCCTCTCGCGCCTTCTTCTTCTTCTTCTCCTCATTCTTATTCCTATTCTCCCCATCCATACGTTTGGTGCCTTTGAGTAGGGGGAGTCGGTCCACGCGCGACCCGACCCAACGGCCCAACGCTTCGACCGCGGCGCCGCTCTACACACCTCATGGTATAGATATGTACCCTGAAACATCCTGCAGCACGCATACAAGATAAATACAGCATATTCGCCGGTCGAAACTATAATAAAGTATAGATGGAGAAGAGCGCAGCAGCAGCAGCAGCCCAGCGACCACCGCTATACCGCATGCCGCTTGAAACGACGCGCAACGCACTCGTGGTGCAGCGTACTCGTTTATAGTTGTCACACGCTGCACTCTCGATCAGACTGCAGCGGTCGACCGAACGTAGTACGTCAGACTCGACGTAGGTCTGTGAGTCTAGTAACGAGATCTCTCGCCGCTTACGATTAGTACTACTTACTGCAGTGTATAATAGGATAATAGTCCGAAATCCCTCGTTGTGCACAACTTATTAATTTCACCTCCATGACTTAATAACAGAAGAAAAGAGAGAGAAAACAAAAAAAAAAAAGAAAAAATTAAGAAAAGAACATAAGAAGACGTGTTTAACACGCGTTATACTCCGCTTTTTTCGCTCCCGCGAATGCAAATAAAATAAATGAAAACAGATTGTTTCTTGATACTGTATATTATAATATGTACCACATACATATACACTGCATAGTACCTATCCTCGTATGTATGTAGTACCTATAGTCTTTTAATCGCTAAATCCGCGATCTCGAGTTCTGCGCGGTGCAGTAGTCCCATGTCCCTCTTCCCCCCTCCCTCCTCTAACACCTCCGCCACCCCTTCCATTGCGAGTGACTCCCACCCCTCGCTCCACCTCTTGATCGTAGTCGGTAGTTTTGGTGCGTTCGTCAGACAGTCAGTCAGTCAGTCAGTTAGTCAGTCACTCAGTCAGTCGAGGTGGTCACGCGTTGACGACGACGGTGTCCAGTCCAGTCGAGTCGAGTCGAGTCTGCGAGGAGAACGTTACATACCCGAATGTGTCTCATAGATTGTTGTATACACACTATAGTTATACACGCTACCTGTGCATATACTCTAACATAAACGCGCGCGGCGTTTTAATATCGCGTGTATTAAACGGTGTTTTAGCAAACGTATACTTATATATATCTACATACATACATACATAAATATATATATACATATATATATATATTTATACACATATCAGCGTTTGACTTTTCGACTGCAGTGTTATGTTACATATGTTTTACTCAATAAATATTATATTTACTCTTTTATAATAGGGTATATGCGATCGCACTGCATATTATATTATAACAATACTAAATAACATAACATAACATAACATAAATTAAATCTACGTATTTAATCTAATGGCAGTATACGTGACTCGTTGTTAAAACTGATCTACTCGCGGTGCTGCTGTTGCTGTTGCTGCTGCTGCTGCTGCTGCTGCTTATCTATACGATGAACGTAGTAGTACGTAATAACTACGAGAAACTTACTACCTGTTATAGACCAGTGATTATTATGGTGCCGTTATTAGAGGCTCGTCCTTAACTCTGCAAATATTTTGATAATAATAATAATAATAATAATTTATACATGTAAATGTAACGAGGTTCTCGTTATATTTTCTGTAACGAGAGATATAAGAAGAGAAAAGTATAATTTTTAAACTGTGATTCTGTTTAATTATTTTCTTTATTTCATATTCGCAATTACATACATCGCAAGTGCAGCGTATATATATATATATATATATATATATATTTATATTATATACAATCGTTATAAATACACGTTATCTTATTTAACTTTATTGATTATTTATTATTAATTATTATTCATCTATAGTATTGTTGTGACAGATTGAATTAAGTATAATATTATATCGCGAGTGATGATTAAACGGTACTAGTTATACAATATAATAGTATAATACGTATATGTTATAAAAAAAAACACAGAAAAATAAAATAATCACAGAACAATATACTTATAACGAGCTGTTGAATAAAAAAAAAAAAAAATAAGAAATTGAAACAAAAACGAAGAATAGAAGAAAACGCAGCGATAAAATAATAAATTAATAAATTAATAAATTAATAAATTAATTGATACATTCGTAAATAGTCTAAAAATGCATTTCTCAGTTAATCTTTTATATCTTATATTCGTCGTGATGCATCAGAGCCTGATTTCTCAGGCACGTCGTGTCGCACCATTGCTCGAAGACGATTTGGCCAGAAGATCGCATAGACCGGCAGGTAACAATCACAAATACTATACATATACTCTTTACCTATATTGTGTATCTGTTAGCGCTGTCATGTTTTTTTTTTCTTTTTCTTTTTTATATAATTATATCGTTATCTCATCGTTAGTGTATGTATACATAAGAAAAAAATATCTTTCCTATATTAGTACCGCGTGTAACAAAAATTTCATACATACATATCTATTTTCGATCTAACCGCAAAGGTTATAATAATCATTGGATCTGTTTATATGTTTATATAATATTATATTATATTATATAGTAAGAGAAATAATTGTGTATGAAACAAACAAAAAAAAAAAACAATTGCGAAAATATACTATGACTATAGTGAAAGAGATTCTGAGCGTAGCATCTCTCTCATCGCGGACTAATGTCTTAATTGTTTTATTAATAGACTCGCGCGATGTTCGTAATATACCTACTAATCACCTTGATTTTAAGAGTTAGAGGTGTCGTGCGTTAACCGGTGTGAAAAAAAAGAGGAGAGGAATAGAAAAAAAAAACAAAAAAAAAAAAAAAACAAGGCGTTTAGTAAGAGGCGCGAGTTCGATATGAGAGCGCGGGCAGCGGTTGTTGATATCAGTTCGATGTGTATAGGTAAAGATAATACGGAGTGGCTCCTAGCGCCTCGTTTTAATCTCGTCTCCTCGGACGCGCGGGACCCCTCGGCAGCAAGTCGTTCTTTCATTCCCCGATCTTTCTCTCTCTCTCTCTCTCTCTCTCTCTCTCTTTCATTCTTTCTTTCTTTCTTCCTTTTTCTATCTTGTTTTTTTCACTCTTACTCTCAGCGCGCTCCAAACCCCACGCCTAACTTAACTTACTGTCGGCATCGTAATGTGCGTATATACTCTTTCTTTCGTATATCGTGTATCTTACCTCACTCTCATGCGCGTAGCAGGAGTCTGGTCCGAGCTGTATAGTAATATAATGTAAAATGTAGGTACGTATAAGCTGTTCGTTCATTTCTTCGTTCGTTCGTTCGTTTGTAGGTAGGTAGGTAGGTAGGTATAGGCAGCTAGTATGTATATCTTTACTGTATACGCGCTTCACCAACTCGAGAAAGAGAATTATTTATTATTAGATCCATATTTCTCGAGCGGTAGAGAGATTCACTGCTGCATCCTGCATCCATCGCCGGCATTAATATCACTATACGGTATAAGTATAGGTATAAGAAATAAGTAATGCACCGCTGTGCCCAGTGTGCAGTGGACGGTGCAGGTTGGGGTGACGGTGGCGGTGGTCACGCGTTTGCTCCGCACCACAGCTTCCAAGCTTTTGTTTTATTATAGATTATATATATACCTATATTATTTATATACATATACATACATACATACACATAAATAAATACTAATAAAACACATACTTAAGATTTACGTGGATGGTATACATATTGTCGTTTGGTATTGTGGAACAAGCGTGCAGCTATACGTGTAACGAATTGATAAATGTATAATTCGTTGATTTATTGCCGTGCGTGTATATAGGTATATATGTATATATATTTTGCGTGTCTTTTGACACGCTGTCTTCTTTCTTCTTTTCTCTCTGCTCGTTATATCCTTGCTTTTTCTTTCGACTTAAAGTAATCATAATAATTATAATAACAATACAAGAAAATAAGAGAGTAGAAAAAGGAGGCAATCACTAATTGACTGAAAGTCTCAGCTGCGACAGAGATATGTACGATTATTTATCTTGCGCGATCGCATATCGCTGATTTCGTATACGATTCTGTTCTCGTTTTTCTTGTTATGTATGTATGTATGTATGTATGTATTTTTTCATACTTTTTGCTATCGCTGTTTTGATAGTTTCTTACCCCTCCTTATCTATTTCAACATATTTATGCTATATATTCGTTACCTCAGTTAAATATAGCCTGCACTCATCGGTAAACGTATAAAAATTTTCCTCAAATCATCCTGTTATTATATTATATATAGTCGGTATATGTATAATATATATACCTATATATCTCTGTATGTTAAAAAGTCAAGTTTTCCCGCGCTTCAATTATATACCTGTATATATATATCTATGTATATATATAGGGGTAATCCTACGAAATCGCCTACGGTGTATTATATTATTCCGTTGAAAAATAAAACTTTCATGTATTCAACTATATATACCTATATATATCGTTTAAAATTCATTTTTCTTTTTTGCTGTGAAATTTTTCCCGCTCATAATACACATACCTACATAATATCAACGTGCATTGGTTGTTGCAAACGCGCGATTTATACATCATCCATCATTTCGTAGAATATATAAATTATAGATGTACCTTATATGTGGTATAGTTATATATATATATATATATAGGTATCACTATATTATCCTGCGGCAATATCTATATACCTATATGCCAACTACGCGGTTAAAGAAAAACAATATTCATATATACGTGCAGTATTATACATGTATCTACTAATTTTTCTTTTCTCTCTCTCTCTCTCTTTCTATCTCTCTGCACAGTATATACCGAGAGTTTTCGGTGAAACTGGTGACCCCCTCCCTGCCGAGCCTCACGCACGCTGTACGTGCCTCTGTTGGTTTTGGCGCAGGGAGGTTGTCACCAGTTTCACCGAAAACTCTCGGTATATATGTATAAGTTCTGTAATTAATCAACTACGATATTTAGTCTTAAAATTTAACAAGGAGTAAAAATACACTGAAAATATGACCGATGAGCTAAACTCGAATCAAACTGTATATTATACATCGTTATTATACTTGTATGATTGAATACTGATATGCACATCACTTTATATACCTATATATGTATAATCACGATCTCGCTGCTCCAGCTCCTCGCGATATCCTTAAACAGATTTTCTCACACTTTCTCCAATTCCGGTCAATATAATATATAAAACGATCTATTTTATGTATATTATATATATATATATATATATATATATATATATATATATATATATATATATATATATACGTATAGGTATATTATTGTTATTGATAATAATAGTTTTTTCTTTTTGTTTTTCTTTTATTTCGCAATTTTCCAGTTTTATTTTTTTCTACCAAATTTCTCCATCATCACCCTTGGATTCGTTTAATACTATCGAAATCAAAACTATTAAACGAAAAATAAATTCGCTTCGATCATTATCGTACTATTTTCTTTACATATATTATACGCACCCCGTATACCTATACTGCTGCAGCGGGGAGTAAATTAATACGTTTACTCCCGTCTTTTGCGAGCGCGGGTGATAATTATCACGATCTTGAGAAAGAGAGACTCGTTTCAAGACTTGTTACAGCCGCGGTTCTTTGCGGGTTCTGAAACGTATATCATTATATATATATTATATATATACACGTATATAGTAATATGTTGTAGTAAGGTGTCAGTTCTCGCAAAAGTCAAGTATTTCCACATAAATGTAGGTATATAGAAAATCCACTTATATTATAGTAAAAGGATTTTATTCATCATGCGCGGAGTTTAGTCTTTGATTTGATCTCCGGCTTTAGATAGGTAATATATATATATATATTTTTAAATTAAAATCAGCCGCGTATGAAGGTATATAAATATATACGTCACAGTGAGGAGCATTGTCTGATGAAAACGAGTTTAACAAGTAATCAAGTAATTTATAAAATATATTTACGAAATTTACTTACCTATTATATATTATAAAATTTAAAAAACAAAAATAATAATAATAATAAAAATAAAAAGGACAAAAAATTACAAGACTTGATAAGAAACTATAAATTTTATTGATATTCATTATTATTTATTATCATACGCTAAGATCTTGAAGAACGTGCAGAGTTTATGAATTTTGTTTAATATTATATATATAATCGTGATAAAACAGATGATTTTCCTTTTTTTTTTTTTTTCATATACCTATATGTAAAACTTGTTTCTCGCTGTATGTTATTATAAAAATAGATAATTGCGTAGAATCATATATACCTACCTACCTAATACCGCTGGAAATTTTTTTAAATATGACTAAGCATACAGTTTGAAAAGTAAAGAAAATGTAAAAGAACTTTAATTCAGTTTTCATATACAGTTTACTACATCGTGCATGTTATCTTCAAATCGTATATCTATTCGCATCATGCCAATCATATACCTATTCATTCAAAAACTGCAGCTACTAAATACCCCCCCGACTATTATCACACTATCTTTTATACACGGGGGGTAAGATAAATATGGGGGGGGGGGGGGGGGGGGTAGTAGATATAGATATAGATATAGATATATGTGGATGGTCAGATAGATAGATAGATAGATAGATTCATTCCTATAAAGTCAAAGCGCAACGGTGCAGTGGCGTGGGGTGCGAGGAAGAAGACTTGCTTATATTTAGCCTGTTGGTAGACACAAAACGACGCGCCTGGCCGACTGGTCGTACACCGACTTCTCGCCTCTTCTTCTGTGGCTCGCGACCGTCACCGCCACCTCCACCACCACCACCACCGCCGTCGTCGACGACGTCCACGTCTTTCCCTCGCTCTTCTTCTTCTTCTTCTTCTTCTTCTTCTTCTTCTTCTTCTTAAAGTTTTGTTTCTGCACGGTATGGGTTGCGGCTACGAAACACCCCGCATATCTCTGTTATTCGCGAATCTAGAATTACCGCTTACCTATACTATATTATACGTAGTACTACCTATACGCCGCGTATTCTTCCCTCTGTTTTTTCTCTACTTTTATTTTTCAGTTATTTCACAGCCGTTTTACTCTTTTCGTTTGATTTTTCCTTTTCTTTTCTTTTCTTTTTTTGATCTTTTTTTCTCCCAGCTCTTTTTTTCTTCTTCCGGTTTTTTTCTTCTTTTCTTTTCTTTTTTTTTTCCCCTCCACATTTTTTACTCGTTGAACGCGTGCGTACAGCCAAGGTCACGAGGCTGCAATACGGGCAACGGAACTAATTCATCCTATACATAGGTTTATGCGCACTGCAGTTGTCTCATATACCGTAAACGACTCGTGGTCTTACCTACTGCACTTTTATTCCATATTTTTTTCAACAAATTTTCGTAACTTTTTATCATTTTTCTTCCAGCTTCTTTCGCTTTATTTTTATTTTTATTTTTTTCATCACATTTAACACTATTTCTTGTATACAACGTTTGCCACAAGTTTTTATCATGAAACGAGAAATATAGAAATAAGTATATATAAGTGAAGTATATCGTATATGCACGATGCACGATGCACGATGCGCTAAATATCTGACGATAAATAACGCATTGTTTTTATAAATTCCCTTGGTAATTGCCAAGGTTTAAAATTAAACATGAACCGCTGCAGTCTCACAGATCTCTCTACATACCGTCACGTATTTTATAAATCTACATAACGCCAGTTTCAGTTTTCTACTTCACGTTTTATATACATAAATATAAATTTTCAATTTCCATAAAATCCCTGAATATATTCCGAGAGATTTTCAAATTCCTTGCGAATTTTCATGTGATCGCAATCTATGAAATATCATAAATTGAAAATCTAAACATAAGAATTCGTTGCAATAAATTTTATTTGTAAATACAATCCCCGAAAGATGAGAAAAAAAAAGGAAAAGAAAAAAGAATCATCATCATTCCAGAATACGCTGCATATACTGCATCGATCGCGATAAATAGAGATAAATATATTATTGATAAATGATAAATTGCATATCTTTGTATCGTGTATCTATATAGAGGCCTAAATTTATTGCGGCAGACAGGGGTACGTGCATCAGTGGGCCGTAACGTAAATATATGTATACGATTGTCAAGCTTCTTCTTCGGCGCCTAATGGTGTTCGCGCATGATAGTCGCGTCTGCGTCCCGGCGCACCCCCGATTCTTACGTCAGCGGGGACATAATGGGTCCCCCGTCCCCGGCGATACATCAGGGTGGGGCTGGTTCAACACCGTTGCGTTGCCCGAAGCGGAGCATTGCATAGACGTACAGTAAATACAGCCTCCTTTCGCCTCCTCATCGTGTCGCGGCATATAACACAGAAAGAAGCTATGCTGCAGCGGAGCAGCCTGCAGTATCTGCAGTATAAGAGCTAAGGCGAGGGACTCGCGCGAGTATACATATAGGGCCCCCCTCCCCCACCCCCCTGAGAAAACAACGCGACGTTAGACGTTCGGCGTTCGACATTGTATGCAGATCTCGGCGAGAACACGCGAAGCGCAATTGACCTCCAAAGAATGCGCAGCACCGAGTCGATGCAGAGGCCCCTACGCTCTGTATGTACCTACCTACGAGTATATACGTGTAGGTACCTATACCTCCCTCGGATCTGTTCGAAAGGCTGCCCCCGATAAACGACGACATCCTCTTCTTATTCTTCACTCAATATTTTTCCTTGTTCTTGTTCTTGTTCTTATTTTTATTCTCATTCTCATTCTTATTCTTATTCTTATTCTTATTATTCTCCTTATTTTACGCCGAGCATAAAGACCCGTGTCTTACGTTGTGCCCCCGGCGCCTTCGAAGGTTGGGCCCTTGTTTTCGAACTCGTATACATACCGGTATATACCCGCACGTCCACGCGTGTATACTATGTTTATTTATAAATAGGTACACACACGTGCATATATCCGGGTGTCGTTACAAATAGTATATCGGTGATAGAAATCTGAGAATAATTAGTCTATATAGAGACTTAACGATTATTTAATCGATTTATTTCTTTCTTTCATTCTTTTATGTCATTTTGTCTATTCTAAATCATGTAATATTACAATTTCATCAATTTATCATTCGATATTTTCAATATTAATATTATGCTATATTATTTGAATATGAATATTCAATTGGGTCAAATGAACTTGTAGATGATAGTATTTTCAATCGCGGATAGAAGATTGGATTTTATTTAAATGTTTATGATTCTAACTATATAATACGAAAGTAAAATGTTCCGATTCTCATATATACCTAGTGAATGAATTAACATTCTGTGATAAATATTCTAATACATAAATTGATATCAATATGCAAGAAACAGAAATGTTAATTTGTCAGACTTTAATTACAGTGATAATCTTTGAACTTTTTTCGTGTATAATGTATGTACATATATATATATATATATATATACATATATATATAGATGAAAGTATAATTTTGCGCGTTATTATTAAAATCGTGATGATGATATGAAACTGTATTAAATTACACAAGTATGAATGACAGTGCGAGATTATTCAGCGACATCCCACCTCCCTCTGTCTCTCTCGTTCTCTCTGCGCGCGTATACATAACATAGATATATATATATATATTATTATTATTATTATTATTATAATTTATACGGTATGTTAGATGTAAATAAATTTATATGGTATACATATATATATGCATACATATCTAGGTGGGTAGAGTCGTGCGCATATATACTATACCCATGTATGTAGTACGTGATGTACAAATTCATACTATACACCGTACCTGTGTGTGTCTATAATATAGGTATATATGTAATATAGGTACAGTTCATATATCAACGATTCCGCGTGACTTCGTAACCTTTAGAAAAAAAGGCTTATAGTGTTGATATCTCGCGTTTCAAATTCTAGTCACGCCAGAGACGGCACGTCCTTCGCGTACCGTGTTTATTAATTAAAAAACGTAATTAATTCGTTTGCTGACAAACTTGACCACTGGTTGTTATTTTCCAATTTAATACATCTATAGGTACAGATAAACACACATACACACACATATATATATATATAATATAGTAGTACACTGTGTCGATAAAAATATTATATAATAATATATATATACCATATATGATAATAATTTTGAAAAATTACATATATATATATATACCATGTATGTAATTTTTCAAAATTATCATCATCTATACCTATAATGAACATAATGAAATTATTGAAAGAATTTTTTTATTTTTTTTTTCCATTTCTTTACAAATTCAATCGCGTTTAATTGAATATATCTGACGGAGGAGAAAAAAAAAATTAAAATAAAAAAGTATAGTATATAATATAAGAAAAGAAATTTATAATTATTATCTAGGCGCCATGTGAGATAATTAGAGCTCGTAAAAACTAATATGGCGACACATTTCTCGGCTTTGTAGTATATAGGTATAATATCATACGCTATATGTATATCGTAAAATGTGTGTGTGTGTGTGTGACTTTGATAACTTGGAGGAAGCGGTTCCGTATAATATTATATATCTACCTACGCGATGCAATGAACGAATGTGTATGCATCTTTCTACTTATATATATATATATATATTATATACTATACTATATACTGCACGTAGTACGCGTCTCTTCTTCTTATTCTTCTTCTCCTTTTTCCCCCCTTTCATATATATATATATATATATATATATATATATATATATATATACTACTTCTTTCATATCTTAGTCTGGATCTGTAACAGCAGTGGGCATATCGAGTTGCGGCGCCAACTCTCTCGCCACGCTGTTTTACCTTCGATTAACGTATAAGTATGTATACACCTACCTAACTTAGTTGGGGACCGCGTTATTGAATAAATTTCTTATTTGTTTATTTATTTATTTATTTATTTATTTATTTATTTATTTATACGCTGTTTCGCAGATCTCGATCTTTGTATATAAATACTATATATAATATATTATATATCATATACGCAATTATATTCAAAGAATTAAACTTCATAAGCTGGGCTCGGCCTTATTATTTCGCCGGTAATATTAGTATAATAATGCATGATCGCATCGATGTTATAATTTTATAAGCTTACGCCCGATCAATGACTCGATTAGTATTTAATAGCGCGGACAAAATTGGATCTGTATAGATTATTCTACGTTACATAATTATTATTATTATGACGGGAAGTTATAGATATATATAACACGCTGTAATTATATCTCGGTATATGGTACCTATATGTCAAAAAACAAAAACACTTGCAAAAAAAAAAAATCAACGTTGGGACTTATACAGTACCTACAGCTATATTATAAGAAGAAGAAAATAATTTTAACAGATAAATTATACATTTCTTTATTTATATAAAATTATGTATTATACAATTCTTCGTACATAGTACATAGGTAGATATATGTAGTACCTATATATAATTCAAAGTTTGGAAATTCCGAGTCTAAAGATCGAATTAGCGCGTTGAAAGGGGGGATCCGGTTCCCTGCTGCAGTCAAATCGTTCGAGACACCGAAACACGAGCGAAACATCTCGGGACCATCAACTGCAGTGGAGAGCATTGCTTATTTCTAGCGGCACGGGCCACTGCACTACCCCCACCTAAGAACTCTCTCACCGCGTTCTGTCTTGGTTTTCTTCACATTTTACATCGCGCGTTGCAATTTTTATTTATTTATTTATTTTCTTCATCTATAGGTATAACCTTCTGAAAATTCACCTTTATAAATATAATCGCACCCAACACGCACAGTGTATATATATATATATATATATATATTATACTCGAATGATTTCGTTCGTATAGTACTGCGATCCCCCCCACAACCTCCCTTCTTTTGCTCTGCTCCACATTTTTATTATTTATTATTATTTTTTTTCCTTTCATATAGGTAGTATATGAAACTCTTTCATTTTTATATTCTCAGGGAAAACTATCGCTATATATATAGAACAACGTCGTGTACGTATACGCAGGCATATGTAGAATATTTATAACTTGTGTATGTACCCATATATTTGAATATACATATGTATTATATAGCATATGAAAAGTCTCGCTCGCCAAAGCTTCTTCTATTTTCTTTTTCTTTTTTTTTCGAATTTTCATAATCAATATTATATATTTTTGGTGAAAATTTTCGTAAAATAGGAAAAGAAAGAAGAAACAGAGAACAAAAAAATTGAAAATTGAAAATAAAAAATAAACTTAATAATAATACATACCTAAATAAAATACGACAAGAAGTTGCGCATTAGTATAACGGTCGAAATGAAATGTCTGTTCAACTTCTGTCTATTCGCTAGTCTTCTGAAACGATTCTTATTTAAATCTTAAAAGAAATAAATTTCAGAAGAAAAAAGAAGTGATAAAAATAAATGAAAATAATGAGGAAAGAAAAAAAAGAAATAATAATTTAGTATTTGTTCGATAATAATAATAATAATAAAAAAAAAAACATTACTTATTTATATTATTATCTAATATATCTAGCTCTATCATTATTTTATTCGAGATTTTATTATAAAAGATCGCAAGCGGATGCGTATATACATACGTATAGGTATGAGATATATATATATATATATATATATATAGATAGATGTATGTATATTCATCTTCTGGATTTGAGATCTACGAGGGCGTCGTAGACCGCCGCCAGACAACTCGGTCTCGATAATCTAGTCGAGTCTTCGAAAATATCTAAGATCTGAGTTCGTCAGAAGAGCTTACGAGTCAGCGAGATATATTTATATATAACCATAGTGTGTTTGGTAAAGAAAATAATAAAAAATTAAAAAATTAAAAATAAAAAAATAAGATACGTGTAATGGCTGGAGGTGGGGTAGCATACTAGTCTATTCTATACATATAAGTAATAGGCATATATCTATATATTTATATACATATACTTTTATTAGTACCTATGATATAAAATGAATAAACAAGGTAAATGAGAGAAAAACGAAAAATCCAAAGAAAATGAAAACGAAAAATAATAGAAAGAAAAAAAAACCATGAACGGACGTGGCTGCGGCGACGACGAAGGTTAAACTTCGGTTACGTCAATGTTGCAGCATGCTTAGAACCCGCTACGAGCGTATAGAGCTATACGGGCTATACGGGCGGCGGGTCGTGATGATGCAGAGCTTTTACTTGGCGACTAAACTTAGCATCATCTAAAGATACGCGCCTGCAAGTAAGCGGCGCGCTACTAACGAACGATTCGCGTAAAGTTTCTGCGCGGGTTGGTTTTCTCGCCCTCGCGGAACTACGCGCGCGGCCTGTGTACGTCCCTCTTCGAGGCTATCCGCGCCTATCGTGGCTCGCTCGCTCGTGTCTCGTCTCGTCTCGTCTCGTCGCGGTCGTATGCGACACAGGAATAACAGCGCATAGAGACGAGATGAACCAATAGAGAGAGGAGGTAGAGTAGGTAGGTAGTTATAATCTTCGTTCTTCGCGCGAGACCCGGCGTCGCGGTCGTATTATACAAAAATTGCGTTGGGTCGTGCGTCGCAGCTAGTGTCGTGTCGTGTCGCGTCGCGTCGCGTCGCGTCGCGTCCCTCGGCGTCTGTCCCGACCGAATAGAATTGCGTAAGTGTCGCTAACCGCCCGCGCCGTCGCGTCGAGCTGCACACACCTGGTAGCCGTCCCGACGCTTCATGATAGACGCCGCGGCGCTGCTGCTTACTTCTCTCTTTCTCTCTCACTGTCTCTTTCTCTCTCTTTCTATCCCTCGATCTATCTTTCTCTCTGTCTCTTATTCACCCTCCCTCTACTATATACATTTTATTTTAGATTAGGTACATACCTATCTACGTGCAGCATTCGTCGGATAGTAGCGTTAGATAGAAAACGGATAGACCTATACGCTACGTTCTATATAAAAAAAGAAGGAATACATACATGTATATATTTTTATATTCATTATATACAAACACATGTGTTATAGATACATAATATGTATATTATAAAAGAAAAATATACCCATGAACAAAAAAATAATAATTCCATTCAAGTTTATAGATTTATGTATTTCATTATCTGCACCTTTCGACACCTATACTTTTTATATTCTTATCTTTAGACTTTCCGAACGATTTAGTTCGTGGAAAAAGCTGATAATTCTTACCTCATACGAAATATAATCGCATATATGCAGAGCGTGTTAATATATGGAACGTTGAGGATAATTTATTGACGATGTATCATATATACGTATAAAAATGTTTAATCAAATGATTGGATCCAGATTTCGCAAAATCGTAACAGTTTCAATTTGCATTTTGCACTTCAGTGTTATAAAGCTATCTATACTATATAGACGCACATATGCGTATTGTACATGTATATTATTATATATAGATACATGCGTGTGGACGTAAGAGAAAAAGACACGTTTAAAGGGGTGGTATAGAAGCTGTAGCGGACAAGTCCCTCGGGTATTTGCATTGCACGACGTTCTAGTCACACAACATCAGTGCAACGACCTCCTTCCTCTGCACGTTCGAGAGTTGACGCTCTCTCGCGCGAGTAGCGAGTTGTAGTATAGAGAGATGCGTTTACTAGAGTCGTATAACGTACATACACGCATACATACATACATAACACACATATATATAAATTTATATATGTTATACCTATACCGATCTCTGTTACAATCTTTTTTCATTCTTATCATCGCTTCTTACACGGTATGTCAAGTGAGGCTAAAATTATTGGCTTTATGGTGCTATGCCATGCCGATGCGCCGATCCGAAGAGATTTACCCCAACGCGTACTTGCGCTGGTTATAATAATTTAATATGATCTAGATATTGTACTAGAATACTTTCGTGTGATACGCCTATTTTTTTTTTTAATTTAATTTTATTTAATTTAATTTAATTTTATAGTATATTTTATACTTATTTTTATACATTTAGGTATACATAGGTGTAAGCATGTAGTACTAACGTAGGTATATCTCTTACAGACGAACTGCAAATATTTATACGATCATATATATAGCGCTGCAGATGTCTACAAACATATATAACATATTTATTATTATATTTAGTACATATATAAAAGAAATAATAATAATAATAATAATAATAATAAAATAAAATGGCAATCAAACTATTTACCGAGTACCTAACTAAACCGAGCCACGATTCTCTACGGTATATTTTATCTCGTTTTGCTCTTGGCCCCGTTATAGTATTCGCGCGGATCTTAACGTGATGCTGTATATTACACGTCTATATGCATGTATGTATATCTATATACTCGGGCTTTTTCATTAGAATAGTTATTGGCATACTAAATCACGACCGCGCAGGGAGGAGAATATTTAGATCGTAATATTTTCCTTCGCTAAATCGTCTTCGATTTCGATGAACGAAGGGTAGATATATGATGTAAAAAAAATTGAGAATAAAAACAAAATATATTTTTAAGTTGATTTTCGGCGAGATACTATACTGTGTGTGTTGAGAAAGAGTATTTTGTTTTTCAATTAAAAATTAAAAATTCAATGTATATAGGTATTTATGGTTTCTAAAAAATGAAAAAAAAAGAAAAAAGAAAAAAACTTTATATAGAAATGATAGAATTGTCCGTGTAGGTATTTGTTGAAAGTTTTACATTAGATACTATAACGCGAAGAGATATGTATATATATATATGTATATATATATATGTATATGTTGCCTGTATAACCGCATATATGATGATAATATCGTATTATATGCAAGACGCATCTTGAAAACTAGTCCCCATTGAATAGCAAGCAAGTAGGTAGTATAGGTACTATATATATGTATTATAGTCAACCGGGCCACGCACGCCGGTCACTTTGTCGCTACAACTACCTACATCCGTGTACACGCATGTAGTACCTATGTACCTACATACTATACCTACCTACCTGCCTAGTAGGAAACGGGATATTTTTTATTCATTCGTTCTTATTCTGGGAACGACAATTATTTCAGATTTTCCAGAATCTCACAATACATAAATTATAATATTTTTCACGTATGTATTTTCAACCAATCAACCCTTAGGATCGACCTATGCACTTCGTAACGTTCTCTTATATACCTAGCTGAAGATTTCTATAGATTATTCAAGGATTTGAAATGAAACTAAAAAAAAAAAAAAATTAAAAAAAACTTTGATAAATTTTACCATAAATTTATAAGATAGATTTGAAAAAAAAAATAAAAATATTTCGAATGATAACGCACGAGTTTTGCGAAAAGATGTCAATTATAGAATGAATATAATTTTTCTATAAGTATCGCAAGTGCAGTGAAAAAAATTGCTTTTCGAAACTATCGCGCAATTATGTATTTCATTTTCGACTAATTTATCCAATTATTATTATTGTTTTTGTTTCTTTTTTTTTTGTTTCAGAATGTATGTTTGGAAAACAGATTCGCGAGCTGGGTTCGACATGGTACGCAGATCTCGGGCCACCTTTTGGCGTTATGTACTGCATAAAGTGTGAATGCATACCGGTAGGTGATTTAAATAATTTTTTGTCATTTTTATTTAATATATATCTTTTCTCTCTCTCTCTCTCTCTCTCTCTCTCTCTCTCTCTCTTCTCGATATTTCACGGATTATTTTATACGGTCAAAGACATAATAATATAACGAGCTGGAAATTGTCCGCTGGTTGAATCTTTGCGTACCTACCTGTAATAAAAGTCAATTTTTTTTTTGTTTTTTTTTTTTGTTTTTCTCTCGTTCTTTCTTATTCTTTCGTTTTTTTTTTTCATCTCTGGGAGGAATTCTCAGAAAAAAAGTAAAAAATTCAAAGATACGTTGGCTATGCTGACGTACATATATATACACGTAAAGTCAAAAGTTATATCGTCCTGCGTGATAAGGATCACTCGAGACTTGAATGAGCAAGTACCTTCCGAAACGGTTGTGTTCTAGCCGGGGCACGAGCCGTTTTATAATTTGAATACGTGTATGTACATACCTACCTATGTATATACCTATTACCTCTACCTAGTTTCAGTGAGTTTATAAATCATTTTGAAACGGTCGAAGAATTATAATGATCCGGAAAAAAAGAAAATTGATAAAAAAAAAAAACTGCGTTTGAATGAATTTTTGAAGAGAAAAAATAAAAGCAATAAATGATGGTGGATTGATAAATATTAATCAGTAATAAAAATGATATAGGTATTGTTTTATCACCTGCAACATCGATGCCGGAGGGATATCAATTTCATTCGCAAGTTTGCTCTCTTGTACTTCAGGAGGCAATAACTCACGGCTGTCTCATTAAGATAATACAGTGCCATATATCGTTGGATACTGTTGCATTCTCACTGGATTTTATATCTTAACGTAATAAATCGAATTAAGAAAGATGATCAAATTCGACTTCTTTCATATTCCATTTGAAGTTATACAGTAAATTTGATTCGAATGATTCCGCACAAAAATCTTGGCGACTTTATTGATTGACGTTCGGCGCTCGTTGATTAGCCCTCAATCTTATTGAAACTTTGAAATCAAATCTACTCGCAGTTTTTTTCCATATGAAAAAAAAAGAACACTGAGGTAAAAGGTTGAGATTTTAGTAAGAATGAAAAACCTCTAAGCATCGTTTGATCAATTTTTGAATTCTTTAATCGATGATCATTTTGTTAATCAAGAATAACTCTGGTTCTGGTTTTTTTGAACGAGGGTATGAAAAGGCGCGATGATAAATAGAATAATATAGTATATTTGGTAAGAATAAGGCAACGGATGAGAAGGGGTATTCCCCAACTAAGGAAAAGTATTTATCTTAGGATATATTTATTCTCTTTCGTAAGGAAGACTATTCCGGCAATTAAACCGTATGGTGTGGGCCGAAAACGCGTGGACGGACGTCCACCCACGTGTACATTGTTACGTGGGCGTCGTCGTTGACCGAAGAGTATTGCGGGTCGATATATATGGAAGTATATATCTCGATATAGGTATGCCTGTATAACGAAACGTTAAACAGTATACCAATCCCTCTGCAGTAGAGAAAATCTCTCCGACTCTCTTGCGTATAATACATAAATACATACATTATGTAGATATCCATATGCATATACCATATATGCGTTCACACGCGTATATACCATGTATATACACACATGTATACCTACATACGGTATAGCTACGCGCGTATCGGCGATAACCCGATCTCACGTGTTTCTCCTGTTGCACCTCGGAGGCGGCGGGCGCAAGGCGCCTACGCGAAACGAACCGCGCGTCGTCTTGACTGATAGCGAATAGCCCCTTCTTTATTTCTCTCTCTCTCTCTCTTTCTCATTCGACCCGGACGACTTCCGGTGTCCACTTCATTCCCACGACGCCTACAATACGACCCGCCTGACCTTCTTTGGACACGAGGCAATATGCACTCGCACCTCCCGCATCTCGACACGAATCTTGCTTATTTAATTACTCTTTGACACACGATCATCGATACGTTATAATTTTTTTTCAAATACCTCGGGTATCCCGCTGTTCAATACGTAGAAGAGAATGAAAAAGGAAAAAAAAAATATATTTTTGTGTGAATTTTTTTTATTTCAATATTTTTCTATCAATTCGCTCTTCTTTCAAGTTACATGTACGTAACGGTGTTCCCGCAAATCGGGACGAATAATTAACAGGGTAAATCCTGGTCAAAAATTGGATCGAAATTCCGTTTATAAATTTTTTCTAAAATGCATAGATTTTGTGTTATAACCAATTGAATAATAGCCAATGAGGCGCGCGATGTGCTGTGAACAGAGACATCTGCAGGCGCGTGTATCGCGCCTACTTCTAGCTAGCGGGCATGCGCACGAGCGAGCGAGCGAGCGCGTCTGCACATTGCATAGAGCGCGCCACATTGGCTATAATTCAATTAATCATAACGTAAAATCTAGGCATCTTAGGAAAATATGGTAAAGGAAATTTTTGTCTAATTTTCTACCAGTATTGACCCTGTGAAATATTAGTCAGAAATTACGGGACTGCACCCACTGTGTAGTAGTAGCTATTAGCATGACGGTGGGGACGGATGGAATCGTGCAGATGTTCTATTTTTAGTAACAGCAAAGGAATGACGGACGTGCTTCATGTATGTACGACGTGCTATTGATAGGATAGTTTTCCTCTGTAGATGAGAGAGGAGTCGAGTCTGCCATACTCCTCCTCTTCCTCTTCCTCCTCTGACTCTTCTTCTCGCGCGTCGTGACTCACTATACGCGAGTTTCTACCTATACATACACACGTATATTCATGTATGTATGCATACATGTACTATACATCGTTCCTTCGGTCATAGAGAATAATTTTTTTTACGCCTTGATCGGTTCCCTTCTCATTTCTCTTTCTCTTTCTTTTTGTTTTTTTTTTTGTTTCGAGATACCGGGGCAAAATAGGGTATACCCACCTTGAATTTTTATTTTGATAAAACGTTCTCCACCCCATATGTGTCTATTTCAGATTAAAGTTCAATGTAAATTAGCTAGATGAATGAGTAATGAATTTTTTTTTCTAATTTCTACAAACTTAAGTGTAGTGAGAAAGAATATCTTTTTTATTCTTTGTTTTATGTATAACATTAGCGCGAGTGAGAATTCTCTCACACTTAATTTGTACGAAAATTTTAAATTTTAAATCGTTTGAATTATTATTAATTGAAGTTTTTCGTTAAGCATACTGCACCTACCCCATTTTTTTTTTTTTACCTGGTAGGTATATAGAAAATAACCAATAAGTATTTCTTTCTTATATACTATTAGGGTATTTAAAAGCGACGTGACTCTGAACAAACGCTTGCATAGTATATATATAAGTCTAATAAATTTCCTAATTTACAATCCATTATAATATATGTATGTGTATGTATAATGTATATATATATACACGACGTTTTCTCACTGTATGTTTATTTTCGTATGCCCAGCTGTATTCGAGGGGTGAATTACGCGGGATGTTTGACTTTTCCCGTTATATGCGTCTATATGCTTTCTTAAAAGCTTATTGTTCTATACGTAGGTATATACCGCGGCGGTGTCAAGAAAACACGATATAAACGCTGATCACATTACGCCAAAATTTCGGTCAAAATATTATTTGTATATAGTTCATTCCGTTCTTTCTTTATTTTCTTTTTTTTTTGTTTTTCAAATTTCATTCTATTTTTTGCACAAGAGGTCCTGACTCAACCTTTCAGATCTGATCCGCGATTTTTGGTATCATTCTCCAATTTTGTTTATTTTTTTCAACACCTCGATGGCCGTGATCAAAAAATGTGAAGAAATTCTCGAAAAATTCTGTGTCAGTAATGAGAATTTTTAATGTCTGGACTTTTTCTCAAACCTCTCAACCACACATACCGTATATGTGTATAGTCTTCGTTATTTTTCTACTTATTAACTAAAATCCCGAAAATATTAGAACTACGTTAAAAAAAAAATAATTTAATCATTTTTTTTGTTCTTTTTTTTCTGTTTCAGGTACAGAAAAAACGACGTATCGTTGCCAGAACTCAGTGCAGAAACATTAAAAATGAATGTCCTAAGCCAACATGTGAAGAACCTGTCCTTATGCCAGGAAGATGCTGCAAAACATGTCCCGGTGATTACAGTAAGTTTATTTTTCCACATATGTAGGTAATATCAGAAATATATAGTATAATCAATTTTCTATATATGTATATCTGCTACATGGGTATACGTATGTATACATGTAAAAGATATAAGGAATATAATTCCGCGATTATTAGCAACGCGACTATATTAATAACTTTGTATAATAATTTATTAAATTGTCATTGCACTCTGCGGTTTGAGTTTGATCTCTCTGATAATGAAAATTCTTCGTTTAAATATTATTATACATATACATGCATACGCACACACATATATATCTACATACAACATACATGTGTAACCGTACGTCGTTCAAGTTCTTATTAATTATGAACGGATTAACCGCGTCGTTAGCTCCGCTTATTGACCACAATCACTCTTCCTACGTCTGTCGGTCTATTAACTAAAAGTTAAAACTAACATCAGTCTCTCTGCGTATAATAGAATACTTGCTATACCTATATTGGAATATAAATTTAGCTGTCAAATTTTTTCTATCTGCACTGCACACATATCATACTATATAGGTACATTATGTCTATATACCTAGTATATTCGTATCGCGTAGTACAGCTATTTTACCACCGCAAAAAAAAATTTCTTCAATTTTTAAAAGGCGGCAACTTGGTATGCACCTACCTACCTATATATACATGTATGCAAATTATACCTATGTATGGCCGATAAATATTTAGTTTAATTTTAATTGATACCTAGACATTCCAAGACAGTGCAATGAATGAGACCTAAACAATCCCGCGTGCGGATAAGGTATCTGCGCATATAGTACTAGATATAGATACATATATATATATATACATATGTGCTGGAGCAGGCGCCACAGTTTAGCGCCATGGCGCCGGCTATATTACAGTATGGCGTCACATCGATTAAGCGGCGCAATCTAAATGTAAATATTAGCATATCTAATGATCAGGCAGAACGCCACAGAGACCCCCGACGACGAAGAGGAGGAGATGATGGAAGGAGCGAAGCAAAGAGGCAGGGACGCGACTTATACACTTGATCTTGTTCTTGTTCTTGTTCTTGTGTATTCGCGTTCACTAGGACGTGAGAGATCGTAGTTACGTCCCCGCGACGCGACGCGACGCGACGCGGACGCAGCGGTCCTGCAAACCCCGAGAGGCTCAAGGTCGGCGGCGGCGGCGGCGGCGTCGTCGCGCCGTTCGCCATTCGCTGTCGTCTGTATATTCATTCGAATCCCATTTCGCAGACGCCAAAACGAATTAGGAAAACGAGCGTTTCAATTTCACACATTTGCCGAACAGCCAACAGCGCACACTATTTATATATATAAACGTTGTAGTATCTTGAGCACTTTGATATATATACGTGGTCCGAAAACGAAGGGTGCCAGTCAACTTCAACTCGATTGACTGATGTCTAGAGATCGTTAATGATCAGCACTCAATCTCATTGGAGTGGAAATCATTTTTCTATAAAATTATTCGCAAAGTTTATAAATCGACGTCGCGGATCTATGATCTATATATACGCAGATACCTACCTATATAACATTCGAATTCAACTCATTGACAAAACAGCACAATATGATATCAAACATGGGATATGCGTACCATAATGATTGTAATGTTTTCTGATACGAAGAGACGACGAAAAGCTTGGAGATTCTATTTAATCTGATTTTTAACCCCGATGTGTTGTTTCTTTCTTCATCAAACATTCCAGTATATATATACATCGTCATATACACACGCATAATATATACTACTGCACGAATACGTCTAAGGGGGTGAAAAGGAGCTAAAGGTGAAAAGCTAATTGAACGTCGCGTCGCGGATTTCTTCCGCGATAAAATTCATTGACGCTTTAACAAATTGCCGTATATATATAGTATATTATGTATATAATATACATATATAGGTATATTATATGTCTATATAATTTTTTTTCGCAATAAAATATCCGTCGCGATTTAATTGGGAAGTAAATTAACCGCATGATGCGGTACTTACGTATATATAGGTATACATATATATATATATGTATACGTACGTTAGCTATCGCGAAGAAAGTGCCGACTCAAGGTATAACAGCTATATATATATATATACATACCTATATACTTGAATAATTTTTCTATACGTGTGTAGTAAATACATTTAAACGATTTATACCTACATCACCGTCATCTCTATAGATGCACGTTCATTTCTTCACATTTCGTAACTGCAATAGCAACAGCAATAGCAATAGCAATATAGCAACGGCAAAGCGCGGGCGCCGGCGTCTCAATGCCCGAGGCCATCAGCTTTCGACGATCATCATGCCTCGTAGTATCTATCCATCTATCTATCTAATATCTATCCATCTATCGATCTATCTATACACCTATACCTTCCTACGATATATGTTATACGTATTCGCAAAGAAATCTTGTACGCTTATACCTTACGCCAACCTACCGCGAGAGAAAATATACTTATATACCTACAGTTTATGTGCAACGGGTGATATATATATATACAGGTGAACTAAACGAGGGGAATGCCCACCCGGTTCCATAAATGCGGCGGCCACGGTTCAAAGTGGCTTCGTGCCTTCTTTATTCTACGTATGTAGTACATATACCTATCATGTGTATATATAAATATATATTTATACTATATAGATATAGATATGTAATATATCTGTACTATCTATGTACTACATACATACATATATATATATATATATATCTATATAGTTCGATGTCCGTTGGTTTCCTTTCTCACCCGTATACACGTATGTATAGTACCTATATACTAAGTTTTACATACGTACAGGGTGTCTAGACGATACGGTACTATAACATTATATACGGTATTAGCGTAGGTAGGTATATAATCCAGTTTTCCGCAGTTACACAAAATTCGCAAACATATGTAAAATTCTGTAAATTTATCATAAATAATATTCTGTCATAAGATTTCTATTCCCAAGTATAAATATGGCTTGATTGAGGAAAGGAAATTAAAAGAGAAGTCCAATTTCTCGATTTTGGTAACAGAAAAAAAAAAAAAAAGTGCAAGTCTCTCTTTTTTTTTATATTCTTTGGCAGAATATGAACAACGAATTGAACACACCATATATCGTGGCTACGTGCACGTTATATACCTATATGTAGTACATAGCTCTTATACTCCTTGATCGAGATCCTGGGAGTCCCCCCAGTCAATTGTCGATATGACGGAGCTCCGTGGTCCGTGGTCGGCCCGGCGCCTCGGCGTCATGACCTCTTGGCCCCGTTGCTTTGCGCCCAACGGCCCAACTCCCACGCTTCGTTCAACGAGAAAGAGACGCCGGCCAGGGTTATGCGTGTGTTCAGAACCACCGCCGTTGTGCTATATGCCTTATGCTGTATGTTGTATGCTGCATGTTGTATGTTGTATGTTGTATGTTGTGTGCTGACTGCTGGTCCGTAGTGCGGTAGTAGTTCGAGTCTCGGAACTGCCTCGGGCCTTATACGCCTTGCCTTAGTAGCCTTAGTATAGGGCCCAACTTAAGAACGCTGCAAACCGGAGTCGCGTGCCTTTCTCCATGCGGGCTCTTACAATTCAAGCTATGTTTGGGCATGTCTTAACACAAGAGTCGCGAGGTTCTCAAAACCCGAGAGCCACGCGACCGACTCGATCCGGCACAGCATCTCCTCTCGTATAGTCGAGGCACAGTTTCGTTATTCGAGGGTCTAATTCCGCTCGAGTTTAACTAAAATGGATTTTCTTTCACCTGATAAATTATTCTACATATTACATGTTCGTTTTTTTTTTTTTTTATTTTTTATTTTCATTTTTTCTTACAGGTCCAGACATAGCTCAGGATGTTCCTCCGCAGATCACATCAGACGAAGAAGAACGCAGTCTGAAACGTAGGAGTATTTGATATTACCAATTATTAATGCATGAAATAATTTAGGATATAGTAAATGTGATTTAACATCGCATACTGTGTGTTTTTCATTTGCGCAGACTTCGCTACTCTGTTAACGGGAAAAACCTCGTTACCACTACGTCGTGACGATTTGACACCATCATCGGCTATGAATAATGCCTACAATTACGTAGCAACAGGACGTTTTAATTTCCACCGTAAGAATCTCTACTATTCGTTTTATCTAAGCTCGTCAACGCCGCGTCCTAGGAGTATACAGTTCGTTGATATATCAGGAAGCATACTAGAGGAACAAACGATAAATCCAATCGGTGGTGTTTACCAAAATGCAACTGGTAAACTTTGCGGAGTTTGGCGAAGAGTACCACGCGATTATAGGAGACTGCTCAGAGAAGAGCGTCTCCATGTTGCTCTCTCGTGGGAACCATCGGCGACTCTTACAGGACAATTGACTCGTTACCGAGCCCTTGCCACCGAACAATTTTCAGCCTTACTCGAACCTTCGCCGGGAGTAGATCGGGCATTAATGTCTGGCTCAGGAGCAACAGCGATTGTCTCAGCCTCGGCAGCATCAGCCCCCTCAGTTCACGTGCTCCTCGTTTTTAACGGGGTATTTTTTCCCACCGATGTATCCGAGGTGCCAATAACAGTGAAGATCGAACACCTAGAGAAGGACTACGTGATTCTTCAGGAAGATATTGTCGTGAGCAAACCGTCATTGGAAACAAACATCGGCGAAGTTAGGAGCGCTCTGTCGGCAGCTGATCTGAGGCTTTTGACCAGAGGTAAACTCGGCATTACCATATCGTCCAAGTCAAGTCCTCAGAGTCTTAGCCTTCAGGGTGTTATCGGTCCTCGAGCAACTTGCGACCTATATCAAACCCTGATGTCCAGCGAGGCGCCATCGTCCGCTTCAGGACTGGCTTGGGCGTTCTTAGACCGTCTAGGAACGTTGAGATTCGGTGTGCAGCTGATAGGTCTCGAGGAAGAAAGCCCCTTAGTCACACTCGTCGACGATGGAGGCAAAAGGCGCACCGAACTTGAAGATCTGACACCGTACCTGGTCGCAGGACTAGCAAACGGATCCCTAGAACGACCCGGACCTCGTCTCCTCGAGCCACTTTTCTCCGGTGAATTATCGGTCGTTGCAGCATCTCATCTTGGATCTCTTCTACGCGGACGATTGATACAGAAGCCGGTAGCAGACGCTAGAGACACTTCATCCCCGATTCTGCTCAGACGTCTTGACCCCGAGCCGGTATCATCGGGTCTTGTTGGTCTCGTATGGGCTACCGTGGATCTGGATTGCAATTTATACTACGAACTCGAGATTTCCGGGATAGTGAACGGCGATAGAACACTGCAGTTGTATCTAGAGACCATGCCTCTCCTCGCTCAAGGCGCTCCCGTGGCTCGCAGACTATTGGAAGAGTTCACAGGGTCGATTTTGGAGGGTTCAGTAGCCGGACTTTCACCGGTTGAACTTTACCGGATAGAATCTGGCATCAGTTATTTAGAAATCAGGGACAAACTGCAGGGTTCAGCTCTCCTCAAGGCGCCTTTTAGGACCAGGACTCCGCTGAGCTGCTTACCTCATTACGCCGACAACGACGTAGCGTCGGTTGTTGCGTACAACATACAACCCCCACGATCCGATAATGAAAATAGCGCCTGTTTTCACGAGACAAGATTCTACGAAGAGGGTACTCAGTGGACAGCCAAATCAGACGTTTGTGTGATGTGCCACTGCCATAGAGGCCTAACTTCATGTGACCCGGTGCCTTGTCCGGCCCTATCATGCCCCGCGGGACATTTGATGAAAACTACTCCCGGACATTGCTGCCCCATCTGCACCCTTGGTGAGTATTTTTTTCATGCACAAAGTTCCTCGCAAATTGATTTTGAAGATATCGCGCTAGCATCAAGACTCGATATTTGCGGGGATCCAAATTTGGAAATTTCAAATCCAACGTGTCAGTGTTGTCCGATCAGTAATTCTGGTATTAATATCAGATCAATGAGTATATTTCTTTACGTTTCAAACTGCCCACTGACACGGTCGTTATCTCTATTAAGTATAAAAAGCATGTAGTATCGTATGTTCGTTTGTTCGTTTCATTTGATATATCGATGCAGCAGCTATACCTACATGAACACACTCATACCTATCTAGATATATTAATTGTTGGATTTACAATTCGAGGTATACGAGCCCCGCGCGATTAGCTATCATAATTAGCCCGTATGTAGCTTCCTTTCCATTTATATCTTTCGATTTAATTCACACACATCGTCATTAGTTTTAATCGCGATATTTTATTTATCATTAACAGCAACTAGCCTCAACCAAACTCAACACAATTCAACGGCTATTACCCCGTCGACAGGATCTAGAGAATGCGTACTGGCCGGACAATATCACCTGGCCGGTGCATCCTGGCATCCTTATGTACCTCCGGCCGGTTTTGACACCTGTGCTGTTTGCACCTGCGATGTAAGCACCGTTTTTTCTCATTCGAAATTTCTGATTGTGTATCAGAATAATTCACGGAATTCGTTATCACGCTTGTTATTCATTTCTTCATTTCTTTCTTTTTTTGTTCTTCATTTTATCAGATCGTTACGTTGGAGGTGAAATGTCCACGTGTACAATGCCCCCCGTTAGACTGTGACGAAAAAGTTGCTGTTAGACCAGACAAAAAAGCATGCTGCAGACTTTGTCCAACGCCGAAAAACGTACCCATATTACAACAACCTGCGGGAGATCTGCTCCCTCGTGATCAGGCATCCGTCACTAGTCGACCTTCTGCTGATCAGATACTCGCCAATGGTGGGTGCAAGTACCCCGTTGGCGAACCTTTCGAAAATGGAAAGGAGTGGCATCCGAGGATTCATTCTCATGGCGAGATGAAATGCGTCAAGTGCAGATGCAAGGTAAGCTCAAAATATCACGCGATACATTTTTCATAGACACTACGTATTTCATATTTTTTTTTTTTCACATTTTATATTCGAAATGTGATTACCGATTCGGAGAATGCATATATATCACGATTTTTCGTGCCAATTCTCATTGGGTGCCAAAAAGTTGGTTTAAAAAATTGGATAAAAACTTTTATAAGATCAAAGAACCTTCAGAGGTCGATCATTTTTGATATATGTAACACGAACGTTCTACTTTGTCCTTTATTTTTCGTACAATTTATTTTAACTTAGTGATGCAGTCACTCGGATATACTTTATAGCGTTTATAATTTTGCCAAAAATCTCGTCAATGACATCCTTTAAACTTTCGACCTCAAATCATTTTCGCAATGAGAATGACTCGCGCAATTGGAAAGAAATAATTCGTAAAGTAAGAGTTGAAAAGACTGAGTAGATCTGATGAGGAATAATTTAGAAAAATGATTTCCTTTTGATAAGACTTGAGTTCTGGTCAACGACTCCTAAACATTAATCTATCAAGTCGTAAGTTTTTCTTGAATAGTTTTTCCGCTGAATAGCACCCTTTGAGAAGCATTAGGGATTTCCGGTTTTTTTTCGACTTATATATACCCGAGACCAGACAGCGTCTTCATCTCGATCGATTTCGCGGTAAAGTAATCATATCAACGTCGCAGATTTGTTTTTCTTCTATGTATGTTTTTCGATTTTTCTCCTATACCTACGTTAGAATTCGGTTGAAGTATTAGCTTCGAGCAGTACGGTTAAAACTTGAAGAGACTCGTCTGTTGTCGGTGCGGAATCGCTTATCGTTAAAACATACATAGGTACATACATACGTCAGCTAGCTTTTAGAAAATACCTAGAATCGCAACTATTTCAAGCAGTTCTTTATAGGCCAGTTCGTCTCATGCCTTGGTGGCACCTTAAAAACGTATGTATCGCTTGCAACTTGTTAGTTATAGAGCATATAGTAGCACATATGCGCGAATGCGAATACACACGGTGACTTGCTAACTGAACGATCGATGCTAGTGATTTCCAGATGTGACTAGACTCGAGATTTATATGTTTACGCGAAAAGCTACGCTTCGCCGGTTGATGCGACCAATTTGGAAACACCGGCGCCGTCCCGGCGGGATTCCTTTGCGATATTAACTTCTATACTCGAGTTACGATCACAAACCAAAGAATTACGCACCTATATTTTTCTCTTCATTTTTTTTTTTATTTCTTTTTATTTCTTTCTCTATCGTTTCAATTTTGACCACATACCATACCTACATATTCCATCTCTTCGTATACTATTGTAACATTCGCACATCTTTTCGATTTCTTTCACTATTAAAAAAAAAAAAAAAAGAAAAAGAAAAAAATTTATCATAGACACCACTCGTAAACTATCGCTCTTTTTCGCATACGTCGTGCCTACTACATAACATATGTGTATAGTTATACCTATAATAACAATACACGTTTATATTGCTAGAAATATTTTCGACCTAGACGTTGAGGAATTTGATTCGTTCTAGTAATCTAAGTTAGCTGAGAAATCTAGTTACGTAATTTGTCAAGCTGAATATTCGCATTCCTTAATTATAGTCTAGTAGGTATGAAGAAAAAAAACTGGCACTCTATTGCATATAGCAGTCCGAATCGTTTGACCATGTTCGATCTATATAGATCTTCGCGCCTTACCTACTACAATTTGAATTTAGCTGTTTCAAATAATAGTAAAATTTCGAAAATTTGATAATAAAGGAGACGAAAGTAAATGACAAAAATAAATCTCGTTTACAGGACGGTGAGGTAAAGTGTGAACGAAAACGTTGTCCCAGAATATTGTGCAACTCAATAGCACGTCAAAAAAAACAAGGTGGAATTCTATCTGAGATTGACGACTGTTGTTCGACACAATGTAGACGAGCGCGTCGTCATCATCGTCAACATCATCCAAAACGTACGACAAGACGTGAACCGCCGATGAGCTGAGCTCTCGATAAAAATTATACTTCTCACGTGTCGATGAGCATGAATATTCACATCTATGTATAAACGGAGATATCGTTGTGTTATAATGTCTATTATAATTAGGTATATACTTATAGGTATATACCTATATGCATGACGAAGATATCCCGGATCATAATTCGCATTTTATATACATATACATGTATATATATATACAGTACCTACATAGATACATAAAACATGTACATACGTATATGTATGCCTAATACCCATATCCCTTATCCCTCCTTCACCCTCGTATCTGAAAAAAACAAAACACGAAAGTATAGTAATTCTCTATGAAATTCACCCGGTGCTCATTACCGAAACAATTTCATATCACATCCCTGATGCACTTTAAATGAACACAAACGATCTTTATTCAAACTTCCGCGCGGGGGTCGTAAGCTAAATCAATTTTATACTGTATGATATGCGTTTACAAAGAGAGAATGAGAGACCCTTATATTATTCCTCCGGTCAGTCATCGGTGTCTTTTACACAGTTTGAGAGAGATAGAGAGAGAGAGAGAGAGAGAGAGAGGAGTTGCAAAAATCACACTTTTCATTTTCATCAAGAATAATGTTCATTACTATAACTTTGCACTATCACAAAGATACGATACTATGAATATATGTACATATCTCTAATGGAGCACCGAGTGCTACGACTGTTTCTGGATTATCGCTAATCCAACAACAGTGGTAAGACAGAATAGTGATATGAGATAACGAATGAAATTGTTTTTTTTTTTCTCCTACCGAGTAGAGAGCTGCACGAATAATGAGTGACAATTCAGACGATAAGGCTTTATAGCATCAATCCACTGTGACCGGTTGTACATACATACATACATACATATATACATATACATAGATATAACATATAACATTAACATATACATGTATACACATAGTCTGGATCTATTAATCAATTGATTTTGATTAAATGGATAAACTGAACGGAAGCTGACCCCACGGTATTACTATATGGTGGCACGTGACCCCCTTTGCCTTCACCTCTTACACCCCTCCTTATCCCATTTACAGAACCTGATATATGAATTATATACATATATATGCAGCTTAGTTCATCCAATCGCCAATAATAATCATACTGCATCCATGTGACCCCTTCCCTTCCCTTACCTTACCTTCCCTTCATTTTACTCTCACTATTCACTTAAATACCTATATAGTAACGCATATTATACTACGCATATATACATACACCTACTTAGATACTCGTATATAAAATACATATCAGAATATACTATATCCTGCGCACCCACCAACCTCATCAAGTTACCCAGCAACCAAAGAAGACTGAACAACCTCGATGGCGGCATCAGTTATTATACGATTGCTATTATCTTTATTATATATTAATATACATATATAATTATATATATACTAATAAACTCTGGCTTGTTGTTGTTGTTGTTGTTATCATTATTATTATTATTATCATTATCATTATTATTATTTTTGTCTTCATGATCATGATCATCATTTTCATCGTTATAGTTATCCTCGTCATCATCATCGTCATCGTCATTATATCATCTACTACTAATTACAGTGTTGTAAAATATGATTATATATGTATGTACATATATATCCTCAATATTCTGAATAATGAGATAATAATATATTTTTTTTCTTTATTTTTTTTTTCAAAGTTTATCCTAGATTTTATATTAAAGATGATTAAATTCAATGGTAATTGATAATTATATTATACATATATTGTATATATATCTATAAAGAAAAAGATAATATTATCTTCATTATTCATAATATATATATATATATATATATATATATATATATATATATATAGTAAATGCATGAATAATTAATAGGGATAATCGTTGTTATTTAAGGTAGTAGATTCTTATCAACTGACAATTTATTGATAAAGTTATTATACATACATACATCAAGATAATGCGAAGGTGGAGATCATAGGATATTTAGGAAAATGAGATTTGGCCCTACGATATGCCATGTATCTAGTAAAACGATTATCTTAGATCTTTATATAGTTAAATGCACTGTGTCAGTAGTAGGTATAGGTATACCGCATCTATGTAATTAATTGCTAATTATTATTATTATTATTATTACGCTATTAATAACATTACATGTATTAATATTATTATTTTTATTATATCTTTATTATCGTAATATTATCTATCTATTATCTATTGTCTATATATTATATATTACAATATTGAATGTATTTATTGATATAGTTTTTAAGTTTATTATATATACGATCCCAGCTGCAGGGTGTCGCGGTTATATAATATACTAGATATTAAATGGAAAATCCTTTCCTCAGTTAAGGATTTAATGAGATTAATTGAGCGAGTAGCGTGACTGCTCTCTGTAAAATTCTTTTCCTTTTTTTCCTCTTTTTCTTTTAATATGCACGTCGAGATGAGATTTGCCTGTGGAATCATCCGTATGTATATATATATATCGTGTCTCATATAATAATACTATAACTATATATATGTATGAAATTATCCACGTATCAGTCAACTCTATATACTTTGATTATAGTATATATAGGTATATATAACTACCCTATGTATATTATGTATAAACCGCGTATATATATTAAATAGTTTATAAATTTTTTTTTTTTTTAATATAAATATATTATATAAATATTGATATTTTGTACATATAAATAATATAATACATATTAGTATATTATTAATTAATTATAATATTTAAATCTATTTTTTATCTAACGGAGTTCGAATTCGAAGTTTCAAAAAAAAAAAAAAAAATTATAATATTCGCTACCGTGTGGCGCATTGATGATGATATAAGATGTTTTCCTTTTTTTTTTTATTTTCTCTTTCTTTTTCTTTTTCTTCAATGATTGTTGTTCATTTAATGTAAAGAATGATGGTGTTGTTATTGTTGTTGTTCGATACCTATACATTATATAATATCGCGATCGCAGGCATAATTATTATTATTATTAATATTATATTATCATCAATTATTACCTACGATTGCCTAATTTTAAAGTTGTGAATTTATTTTTCTATAATTTCTTAAATTATACTTATTGAACACGCATACATTTTAGCCGAATTATTCTATACATATATATTATTATTATACATGCATATAACGTAGATTATATAATATATAATATAATATACATAGATAATTATGTAATTATTAGTGACTCGAGAGAGAGAGGAGAATGAGGAAGGAAAAAAGGAAGAAAGGAAGGAAAAAATATATATACAATTCCGCGCCCCCGGAATCTGATATATATATAATTTATTTATTATGTGTGTGCTTCGATCTATTATTCGTTTTACGCGTGACTATATAATAATATAATATTATGATAACTCTATGCATTTAATAACATCATGATTATTATGATACGCGAGCAAGAGGCCAAAATTCAATTTCTGTTTTTTTTTTCACTTGTTTTTCATTTTTTTTTTTTAGACAAACGAACATGTATATTATACAGTAAATTTTGTATTTTCATTTTTGTGTAAAGTATATAGGTTGGGTAATAATATATTTAATTGCGGACGAGTTCTATAACATAAAGTTGCGAAACGGAAACTGATGCTATTCTATAATGTGCCAAAATGTTATTAATTGATTAATATACAATATATTATTGATTAATTAATTAATTAATTAATATCGATTATTTTATTATCTATCACTATAATTATTATTACTATTATTATACACTACAACTAGCTCATTGTATAATTTTTTTTTTTTTTTTTTTTTCTGCATTATAAT
Source organism: Tenthredo livida (assembly GCA_963992785.1). Lineage (NCBI taxonomy): Eukaryota > Metazoa > Arthropoda > Insecta > Hymenoptera > Tenthredinidae > Tenthredo > Tenthredo livida. The sequence continues at coordinate 14,494,128 of OZ023073.1, forward strand.
TATCGCGATATAATATATTATAATGCGTATATACCTAATATATATATTATGTATCGTTGATATTGCTAATATTGCGTAATAAATTGTAACAGTATGATATAATAATACTATACGCGAATAACTATATTAGAACGAAGTGTATACCGATTTCAGTATTTCCATTAATAAAACGAATTTAATGTATAATATAACTCGTTGATTAATTATCCAGTTATCGTTTATATTTATATCATTGTTATGAATAATAATATACAATTCGTTAATATTTCATATAGGTACCTTATATAAGAACAGTATACCTACTTTGGCGCGAAAGAAAGTTTAAAAAACTTCGCTCTATGATATATGAATAGCGTATTTATTAGTAATTAGGTAATAGGTATACGTGACACGTAGACCTCAGTTATTACACCTCTGTAATAGATGACAATAGATTCGCGTCAGCTTATAATAGAGGAGTAATACGCATAGGCATAGTATGTACAATTATGTAGCTACAATTATATTTTACGTCTTTTTAATTGCGTATAATAACTTCTAAGAGATTTAATAAATTACAGAGTTTGCATAATCGGGTCTAATGTTTAACGTCGCCGTAATATGTATGATCAGCTTGTGACCGCGATGTCTATACAATTAATTCGCTACTTATATACTATTTTAAATTCAATACAATTAAGTCGTTCTATGAAATCGATATACTTGATCAATTTATTTCTGGTAATTCGTATGTATACCTATAGTAGTATGTATTGAATTTGATTATGTGATTATAAACACGCTCTGATTTTCAAAATAGGTATAATCTTGATTATTATACCGAGAATTATGGTATGACTCAGTAGTAAACATTAAACCCGACTTTTCTTCGAAATATATATCTTCAGTCTCTATCAATCTACGAAAGAATAATAGCAGGTCGAAATTGCGCGGTACTGAATGTAGAATAATCAGAATTTCTCGTAAATTACTGGTTTCAAGATAAAATTAATTAAGAATGTCTGAACTCTGTTTTTGTTCGTAGTAACAATGAAGACGTTAGCCAGCCGCTGCGTAGTTACTAATTGGCGCCGATATATATTTCTCGAATAACATTATTCTTTGAGAAATATTTACGTACCATAGTTATACTATGATTAATTTGCTACTCTGCCAATCTACGTATATATAATAACGTTTGATGGAAATCTAGAACGCAGTAAATAGAAGCTCATAAGAAATTCTTAACTCGAAACGTGATTCACAAACCCGCGAATCACGCACGATGCTACCTGCCGAGCTAGCGACCATGTGCGAGTTCGGAATTATTGTCCATACTGTGTCGTGGCTGACGCGAGTCACGATTCACGATTCAATTGTTATTCTAGATTTGCCTCTTAGATCATGCGGATGACTTAACGTGACTTTCCTCACAGATATCTACTATTGGGGCGACGAATATACTTTCTGACTTCCGGTACAGGCAGCATCGACGCCTATATGCATTCTGCAAGCATAGTATGCTGCGTGAAAGGGTTCACCACCCAAGGGAGCTACGGCGCCTTTGCGATACGAAACCCGCCGTATCTATTGCATTGATTAACTTTTATCCTTGTATACCGCAAGTTATTTGGGTCATTTGTAATTATGAACGCAAGATACGAAACGTCGGAGATATACCTATCCCGGATTTACTTGATCTCATAAACTATGACCCAAAGTCGGTTGCGAGATGTAGTATCTGTCTTTTGTATATTTTTAGCGATTTACTTCGGAATGCGATAGGATTTTATCAAACTGATCGATCAAACGGTACATTTTTTACTATTCAATGATATTTCGTACAATATCAAGTATAATACGTAATTCCACAATCGATCTCTTTCATCGAACGAGAATAAACGCCTGAAGATTTCGAACCACGCAACCCAACGTACGCTGCAAAAAGGTTTGTGAAACTGATAATTACACTATCAGCAGATGTATAAGCTAGATAAAACAATATGGAACATCCTAATCTGGAGGTTTATTACGTAATTAATATCTCGTAGCAAAAGCGTTGTACGCTACTGTTTTCACGTTTTATAATGAGGTCTGCGTTATCCACTATCGCAGATTTTCGGCGTATTGAAATTACTCCTATGACTATATGTGTGTATAACTGAATTTACTTGTGTGCGTGATTAGTCTGATTTCGACGAATTCAAGACAAGATTGGCTACAAAACTAATACTTGAAATGATTTCGAAATACTTTGGAGATTGTTTACGGTATTTATTGCGTCTTCGAATAATTAAGATCAATCAAAGCCTCGTTATTAAAACTCATCATCACAAAACAACAATTATCCATATCAATGTTTTGCGCGGTGAGATCGCAATACGCCCACTGCAACTACACTCGTTATCATTACATTACAACTGTAACAAAGGCTCGGTTTAACTACCTAGTAATTGCAGTGCCAATTGTATCCTAAAACAAGGTATTGTTATTCAAATCATGACTCATATCATCGATGTTTCATATACAGGTAGAATTGTAAAACATCCATATCATCTTAACATCTTATTGCAAATGCTTGAAAACGGAGTAGATTGTGTACACAGTAGGTACATACTGCACTTTTAACACGCTTCAATTTCCGGACTGTATAAAGCTTCGCGGTCTGTAGATATACATAATGGTTTTATCAATAGACTAGAAGTTTGATCAGGATGGTTTTTTTTTTTTTTTTTTTTTTTTTGTAAAAATGTGCTCGCTGCGTGCAGTAAAAGGCTTTAATAAACACGTGTATATTTAGCTGGATATAGATAGACAGATTTTTATTTCATGTATGTACATACGTATCTTATCTAATACGCTAACACATACGAGTACAATATTCATTCCCACCCCACGATGATAGTGAAATTTCTCCGGCGTCGATAGATCTGCCAGATTCATGATCGCAATACGTGCTAACACGTTGGGTTTGATAACACCCGGCGCACTACGCCTATAATTTGGCAGAACAAATTATACGCGAAGAACGTGCAATAAATATCGTAGCTTTTAAATTTGCATAAATCAATAGGCAGATTGAGCCATGCTTTTCCATTAGACTTAGGTATATCGTCATTAGATGATCAATTTTACTTCGAATAACAGGGCTGCAATAAGCAAGCCCATTCGTTGCTACAACATAAGTATGTATTCTCCGTTTTTTAATATGCATCTGAATACTCTATGTATTGCTGGTGCGTGATGCCATAGACGTCTCAATGAGTTCTTTGGGGAGTTCCGGGTTCTCGCTAATCTTTCGAAGAGTAAAACACTACTAATTATGTAAACAATTATATTTAACGTCCTTTTAATTGTGTAATAACTTCTAAGAACTTCATAACATCATGGAGTTTACATCATTGAGTATAATAATGAACGAAGCGATTCCGATCTTTGGTATACATATGAGAATTCATTGCCGCATCATCGATGCAATATTAGAGATTACTTGTCGTCGAAGTTATGTATAATTTGTGGTTGCTTTTCGAAAATAGATTTATCCCTCTCGCAAATGATCGAGGCTCTATGTATTTGCTTCCTTGCATGCGTTTGCGAGTTCGGAGTATTTCTATTAAGAAGCCTGTCAGGGTCGTATCTCGTTATCACAGCCCCCGTAAAAGCTATTTGACGCCACGCAGGCCACTGATACGGGAACTAATTTTGCCGCAAACATTATTAAGCTTTGGTGTATGCAATTTCCGGGTAGAAAGTGCAGCAATGCCGTACGGATTGCGTGCAGTTAGGCGGATAAATGTTTGCGACAACAATAGTTCATCGGATCATTTTCGACTTCAAATCTTATCAACCCCGCACAATTCGAATTTGAAGCCGAATATCATCCTGGTATCAGGAGAACATCTGACCCGAGGAGGTGTGCTGAAATTTTTGGAGGGGGAAAGAATCATAGTGTATTGATATAGGCATGCATACGCTGCTTCGGAGTGATTTTTCTGGCACTTGATACCATTTTTTCGGAGTGATTTTTCTGGCAGTTGATACCTTTTTTTTAAGGAGTCAATTTTCTGGCAGTTGATACCTCATGGTGTCAAAAACGACTCCTTGAAAAAGGTATCAACTGCCAGAAAAATCACTCCGAAAAAAGGTATCAACTGCCAGAAAAATCACTCCGAAAAAAGGTATCAACTGCCAGAAAAATCACTACGAAAAAGAGGTATCAACTGCCAGAAAAACCCCTCCGAAGCAGTGTATGCATGCCTATATCTCTATACTATTCCTCTGTCCCGCTAAACATTTCAGCACACCTCTTCGAGTCAGATGTTCTCCTGATACCAGGAGCAATTTTCGATTTAAAATTTCTATAACTCTAAAAATCGAACAATTTTAAATCGAAAATTGCTCCTGGTATCAGGAGAACATCTGACCCGAGGAGGTGTGCTGAAATTTTTGGAGAGGGAAAGAAGTAGTGTATAGATATAGGCGTGCATACGTTGCTTCATGCACGTCTTTATATTCAGTTTGTACTAGCGATTTTTAGAGTTTAAAAAATTTTACGTCGAAAATTACTCCTGGTATCAGGAGAACATCTGACCCGAGGAGGTGTGCCAAAATTTTTGGAGGGGAAAGGAGTATAGTGTATTGATATAGGCATTCACACGTGTCCTCATGCACGTCTTATATTTAGTTTATACTAGCGATTTTCAGAGTTATAGAAATTTTAGGTCGAAAATTGCTCCTGGTATCAGGAGAACATCTGACCCGAGGAGGTGTGCTGAAATTTTTGGAGGGGGAAAGAATCATAGTGTATTGATATAGGCATGCATACGTGTCCTCATGCACGTCTTATATTTAGTTTATACTAGCGATTTTTAGAGTTAAAGAAGTTTCAAGTCGAAAATTGCCCCTGGTATCAGGAGAACATCTGACCCGAGGAGGTGTGCTAAAATTTTTAGAGGGGGAAAGGAGTAGTGTATAGATGTAGGCATGCATACGTTGCTTCATGCACGTCTCTATATAGTTTGATTATACTAGCGATTTTCAGAGTTTTTAAAATTTTAAGTCGAAAAATACTCCTGGTATCAGGAGAACATCTGACCCGAGGAGGTGTGCTAAAATTTTTGGAGGGGGAAAGAATCATAGTGTATTGATATAGGCATGCATACGCTGCTTCGGAGTGATTTTTCTGGCAGTTGATACCTTTTTTTCGGAGTGATTTTTCTGGCAGTTGATACCTTTTTTTTAAGGAGTCAATTTTCTGGCAGTTGATACCTTTTTTTTAAGGAGTCAATTTTCTGGCAGTTGATACTTCATGGTGTCAAAAACGACTCCTTGAAAAAGGTATCAACTGCCAGAAAAATCACTCCGAAAAAAGGTATCAACTGCCAGAAAAATCACCCCGAAAAAAGGTATCAACTGCCAGAAAAATCACTCCGAAAAAAAGGTATCAACTGCCAGGAAAATCACTCCCAAGCAGTGTATGCATGCCTATATCTCTATACTATTCCTCTGTCCCGCCAAAAATTTCAGCACACCTCTTCGAGTCAGATGTTCTCCTGATACCAGGAGCAATTTTCGACGTAAAATTTTTTAAATAGCTGAAAATGCTTGAATTCTAATTTTTCGTCTACTCCCGTGCGTCCAATTCGCTGATTTACCTATCGCTTATATAAAATAAAGGGTCGTAGAAAAGGAAAAGTAGAAGACAACGATTAGATCATTGGTATACTAGGAATTTATTGCTGTAGCGTCGATACAATAGTATATCATATAAATCAAGATAATATGACCCACATTTGTATTACAATAATATACTAGCTAATATAACTAATTTGACAAAACTACTAAACAAAATAAACGCGCATTTCTTATTACTGGAAAAGAATCAGATATGTTTGGACCCAGATAGAAAGTTATCCAACTGTAACAAAAAGACGAGTGTTAAAATATCATTATCATTCAGTAAATCATTCAAACAATAAAATTAGGCAAGAAGAATCTTTTTTCTTCAATGAGTAGTTAGTACATTGTCCAAATAGTATCGCCATCTCGCGGTAGAACTGACGAACCACTGTTCCCGCACCAGTAATCCACCACAATGTATGCAATCCGCACGACAGTACTGTGATTCTCAAATAAAGATTGCATATACTAAAGCGTATCCATGTTTGCGGCAAAAGCAATTCCCGTATCCGTCCGCGATGCGGCGATACCATTTGGCACCCCATTGGCGTCACTTGCCTTGATTTTGGGTAGTGGTACCGGCTTTCGTAGCGTCAAAAAGCTCGTAGAGAGACTGCGTTATCGAGATATTGCAGCCCTGATAGACTTACTGCCTTATGATTAGACTAGAATTTTCAGTGAAACATACTTAATTTTGGATTTTTTCATAAAGAATTCACGCTGGATATGTCCAAACCCGTTTTTATTTTCTTTTCATAAATGCATATAATTGAATGATTTGAATAATCTTATAAAAATGCAGCTGCTGTCTCTTGTCGACATCCCAATTCCAAACAGGCAGCTTACAAGTTAGCCGTTCTGGCATATCTCAATCCGTCATCCAATGCCTCCAATACTTGATCCACGTGATCACTGTCAGCGTTAACTCCCATCAATCCGATACGAAAAATCTTACCGACGGTTGGACCTAGACCTCCACCAATTTCCACTTTGTAGCTACAAAAGAAGTAAATATTTCTAACAATCAATTCAACGTTAAAAACTAATTTATCGCGAGATCTGACAAATTTACGGATGACATTTAGTCGGGTGAAGAGTACATCGTGTAAGATTGCGGTGAACGTGACTAATTGGCAAAGTAAACGAACATGTCAATCGTCGTGATTTGTAGCGTAAAGGAATGCTGCACTACCGCAATTGAGTAAGAAATTTTTTCGTCCACTATTCGGATGGAGAATGAAAGGCTTACTTTTTCATAGCACGGTCAGTAACGCGTCTCCAATCGACACCTGGAGGCACCTTCAAGGAAACGATCGTCCTAAGACGATTTTCGGGGTTTGGAATAAAAAACTCCAGACCACGAGCGGCGATGGATTTCTCCAGTTTATCGGCTGCGGCAGCGTGTCTTGCCCAGCTATTTCGTAGCCCTTCTTCGGCGAGCTGAGCCAGAGCCTCTCGCAATCCGTAGACCAGAGTTGCACTTATTGTGTGGTGATAGACGCGATTTTTGGTCCCAAAACAAGCCCAATAATTACCAAGAATGGTCATGTCCCAGTAGTAAACTGGAACTTGAGTTTTTCTCTGAAATATCTTCTTCCTATATGAACCAGCGATAGAATTGAAGAGTTTTAAGAAGATTGATTTTCGACTGTGCCAATCTACGTGGAGAAATGTTTGAGGGAAATCTAGAGCGCGGTAAATGAAAGCTCGTATAAAATTCTCGTCGCAAAACGTGATTCACGAGCTCGTGAGTCGCGTCCGGTGCGACTTGAGCTAGCGATCGTGCGAGTTCAGAATTATTATCCATGTGTCGTGGCTGCCGCGAGTCACGACTCACGGTTCGATTATTATTCTAGATTTCCCTCTTGGATCATGGATGACTTAACGTGGCTTTCCCCAGAGCCACTTGGAGCGGTGACTACATACTTACTCTGCAGCAGGACTAAAAGTGACTGGTGTTATGCCGGGAGGAGCGCCGAGTACTTTCTGACTTCCGGTGTAGGCAGCATCGACGCCCCAAGCATCTGCATAGAAGGATTCACCGCCCAAGGAAGCTACGGTGTCCACGATCAGGAGGCCCCCATATCTAGTGCATTAATTAACTATTATATCCTCGTAGTAGGTACACAACCAATTCGAGTCATCGAAATTCACAGTGCTTTGTCTTAGATATTATTACGGATCTTCTCTCAACGGGATAAATCGTACTTGTGAACAATATCCCCGACACCTTGAAGACGCTGTTTCATACCCGTCGAAGATTCTGCCTGAACAACAAAAACGGCTGTAGGCCGGTGTCTGTTGACTGCAGTTTCCAGTTGGTGCAGAGTAAAAGCCACTCCTGGTTCAGTATCGAGAAATTCTACCTACTTGGAGAAAATGGAATGAGCATTCTATTCCTACAGGTTGGAGCTTGGAGGGGAAAAAAAGATCATTGAATTTCTCACATGGGCTCCTATTCTAATTGCCATATTGGCGGCCCTCTCTCCCCAAAGCCCAGATCTAGCAATCAAAACTGTTTCTCCAGGTTCCAGGATATTTCCAAGACAAGCTTCCATGCCCCCGTGTCCGGACGCACTGACTGCTAATGTCAGACGATTTTTAGTTTGAAAAGCGTACTGAACCCCAGCTTTGATCTCGTCCATCAGCTAAGAGAGAAATCTTGTTATTGATAAAAGGCGGAAGTTTTTTGTTCGTTAGTTAACCGAGCTGATTTTCTTTGATTATTCGATGTTGAGAAATGAGTTGCGTGTGATACTCTATTCTCTCTTGGTGTATTGTGTTAAATCGGAGGAATCTCGTCTGGTATAGTACGCGCCAGCTGCATAATAGCAGTTATTAACCTACTGCTATAATTAGAACGGTATAGATGCATATCTCCATGTAAACTTTACTCCACAAAGCCTCGGCTAGTTTTGTAATGGTAATTCCCATACACGATTATACCCACTACGAATTTTAATCCGAATTAAAATGATAGTAAGTTATCGCCTATTACCAGCTACCCAATTCACGTTAATCGATACCTATTCAAAATCATCAGAACGTGTAAATTATTTCGATGTCGTTATTCATTTTTCATTTTTCATTGGACTTCTTAATTCCGCTCAATAATTGATTGCAAATACTCACAAGTATACGAATGTTTCTCATTTTCTAATGATAACGGTCACACCGCAATATTAATGAACAGCGCACATTATACACACAGTTATATTAATATGCTGAATTGTTATGCTATACAAATCCCCATAGCGGATCATATTCTGTTTGAGATCGGATTACGCCTATTCCAATAGTAACTCGTTATCATTACATCGCGACTATGACAAAGGCTTACGTTAGGTGTGCTTAGTAATTTCATTGTTAATTATTATCAAAAACAAAAGACCATTATTCAAATCACGACTCATCTCATCGATGTTTTAGATACATACTATGTGCGGAGATGTAAAACATCCGCATCATCATCGGAATTATTACAAAGGATTCAAAATTGATTAGATTGTGCACACAAAACGCGCTTGTACGCTTCATCGTTTGCATACTCAAAATGGTTTTATATCAATAGACTAGAAGTTTGATCAGAAGTGCGCAAGTGTACTTCTATATTTTGTCTTTTTTCTTTTTTCAAAAACGTGCTCGTTGCCCACACTGAAACGCTTCAATAAGCACGTCCATATATTTGTCTGGATATATAAACCGATTTTTATTTCATGATAATGAAATTTCTCCGTACCTCGATAAGATATTTATAATATTCACTGTAATGCTTACGAGTACGTTTGGTTGCTTAATACCAGGCGCTGTTACACGTCTGTGATGAATCGCGGGAAATAACGTTCAAAATATAATGTAGATAAGTTATGGAAGATAATAAATTTCCGTAATTCAATGAATAGATTATATCACAAGATTTTTTTCTTCTTTTTTTTTCCTTCTGCTATACTTTTATCCTCGGTAAATGATTTCGGAAGATGATAAGTCATATCATTGCTCCTCTATACCTCTGCGATAAGAGTCAACTCATTTATATCATTACAACAAAAATATTATTACATATCACATCTGTTTTCCGGCTCTTTCATTTCCACTGCAGAGATCGTACATATGAAGAAAAATAAAAATAAAAATGGTAAAAAAATGGTAAAAAAGTAAAATACTTGTTAAAAGATATAATCGTGTGGGTGGAACAGATTTTTCTATACATTATATCTATATGCAAGATATACAACCTGGCATATCTCCGGATGTAAATGTCCTAGTATCTGCTGTTGTGTGGCACGAAGAACCCGGCTGGAGGCGTTGCTGGGACCTGGTGCCATCAATATCTTTTCCGGGACATTAAGTGGGACAAGAAGTTCTTTTGGTGGTTCCGGGAGAACCGCGTTTCTCGACCAACAAGGTGCAATCATTTTGATTCTAAAACATGATTAGGTATTATTTTCTTTCTTTTTTGCATTTTTAAATTCACGTAATACACGTGTGACGGTCGTTATTCACAAATTCATTCATGCAGACTGTGCAGATTTATTCTATTCTTATTCATTTTTACTAAAATATCAGCGCGCTTCGACGTACTAGCACATAGTTTTGATTATAATATCGGTATCTGTTTCCTTTCCGCGGTTTTTACATATATACAAATATAAATATGCATAGCTGTGTATACGATACTACGAGATTTAGCATTCGGACGACAGATGGTATATACGCGTATAAGAAAGTCATTCATGGAGATCGGCACGTGACAATATATTACTCTGTGTAATATAATACAGAAAAATGATGATTCAGAAGAATCGCTGTTATGCTCTTGAGCAGATGCGTCTTAACATGCCTTTATATAGTCTTACCAAAACTTTGTACAGTATACACCGTTATAATTGTTGTATATAAATGTTCAATCTCCTTGCCGTCTAGGTAGGTAGGTAAGCTACAAACGATTCCACGGACAAAACAAGACTAACATACGATGTAACGCGAACTTAGAGATTTAACTTCATCCCCGTTATCATTATCATGCGATGTATTTATTCATATCACAAAGTTTTATATTGATAACCCTGGGTGTTCATTATGGTGACGGGCGAAACATTCATAACACACGTGATCGCACGATCATATCGAATATTATATTATATTTGGAATTTCCCAACTTCAGATTAACTCAAGTATATAGACAAACATATAATATTACGATTACGTGGAATGACTCTTGGATTCAATGGTACTAAAACAACTGATAATAAATAGTCATTGTAGTCTCATTCCACCCATACAATGACTTCTGAAATATATATTCGTTGCTTTCTGAAATCATGAATTTGTTTTCTACAAATCATCTCGTGTCCTATAATCCGATGATTTTTATCTCGCAATTATACGTCGATATCTCTCATACAGAGACGAACTGTTGGCATATTTTGTACCTACAGCTACGTGTGTATTTGTACATACAGATATATTATATCTAGGTGCATGACCCCTCAACGCAACGCCTCGAGTACTCATCGCTATAACATTCATATTGTATCCGGTGTTGAACAACAGCGGAAAACTACCCTGGATATACTGCGGTCTCGGTACGTATGGTAACCCAGAGATCTAAATTCTTCGAATCTCATGAACGCTGGTTAGAATTTTCTTTTTGTTTATTTGTTTTTTTGTTTAGAATTAGGGGCAATGACGGTCACAAATTGTATTCCGTATCGGGTTTGGTATGCGACGAGTGAAGATGACGCTAGATTTATGCTCATAGAAATAAGAAAGATTGTAAATGAGGAGAATCAGAGTATAAGAAAAAGAATGTCAGTATACCTACATACCAAATAAAAATTATTAGAATGAATGTGTACCTATTTCCCTATGGTTTCCTAAATCTGAAAATACATCCATTCATTAATTCCGATTTTAAACCGGTGACTGTGTACCTATGGTATTGCAAATATGTAATCGAAAGTTGGCGGTACAAGATGCTCGCGTTCGCTTCTACCTAGGTATATCTCGTGTGTTTCCGTCAATGATCGGCCGGCGAGAAAGACCCCCTACCCTAATCCCGCGTGGTCAACCAACATGGCCACCTGTTGGCTGTTGGGCACATTGGGTTGTAGAGAGACGGGACAAGTTCACCCGCGACTCTCGTCGTGGTATGTAGTATCTGTAGAAAAAACTAGTGACCGTAATTGATACAAGAATAAGCTTACAGTTGCGTGCCGTAGACGTTTTGTATCAAGATAACAAAAAAAAGAATAAAATTGGAGAAAAAAAAATTAAAGAAAAAAAGTATACGAGCTTAAGATACAGAGAAAGAGAGAGAGAGAGAGAGAGAGAAGAAATAAGGAAAAAAACATTATAATAATACAGTCCCTTGCGCGAGACACGAGTCACGAGTCACGCGACATTCATGACACTGACAGTGACATATACCTAGAATATACCTCATACTCATACCTACAAAGCACTGAGTAGGTATGTGGTTATCACACAGCGTATCTTACACGGCTTTTCGAAAGACGCTATAAGCTAGCGTAAGAAGTGCGAGAGGGCGAAGAGCGGAGAACGGAGGACGCAAGGAGACGTACGGACGCCGCTTTAAACCAAAGGCCTGTAGAGGCAGCAGGCACAGACTTGTGGCTTTTGCTGGTCTCCTCGTGTGCCTGCAGCAACAGCAACAGCAGCTAGCAGCGAACAGGATACATACGTACTACCTAGTAGTAGTTTGGTTTAGTGTTAGTAGAGGAGGGCCACTCTAGGCTAAACAATGGGACGCGTTCGTGAGTAAGAAACGGGCTGCCCCCGCAGAGCGAAGCGCAGAGGGACGAAGAGGCGAAAGCAAGAGCAAGAGCAAGAGCAAGAGCAGCAGCGGCAGCACCACCACCACCACCACCACCCCACCACGTTGAAACACTTGGGTTGTCGGATTTTAGGCCAGTTCTATTCAAGCCGTCGTCGAACCCTCGAAGCATCGAAGGGTCGAGGAGTGTTGTTTCTTGTTTTCCGTTCTCTTTTATCCTTTCGTTTTTCTTTCTTCGTACATTAATTGTCGACGATTGGAAAAGAGGGATAGGAGTAATAATGAAGTGAACTAATTTCACGGTTTTATTATTATCATTAGAATAAAATTAGATCAATACACGTATCACATAGGTATTAGTATATTGAGATTCTCAACCCTCTCTGTCGTCAGGCGCTAAAGTAGTTGTGCCTTCGCCTCTCTCTGCGTCTTAAATCATTGTTATTATAATGTGCGCTCCTCTCTCGCTGGCTTACGGACTACTCGCTGGTTTAAACCATAAGTGAAGTGCGCTGCCTTAAGGTGGAAAGGAATTGTATTTCTGCGGTTGGATTAAACGATGTGCTTGATAATAGTTTCTGGTGCGCTTAAATGGTAATACATAACAATAATAACAAGAATAACAAGAATAAGAATAAGGGGCGGCAGCGTCGCGTGCGCGCATATATAATTCTCTTATTCTCTTGTTACAACAATGCGGGATGAATGCAAAACGATTTAGTCGAGAACAAGAAGAAGAAGAAGAGGAGTGGATGAAGAAGTAGTAGTACTAGTGAAGTAGTCAGTGGCTCAGTGTACTTGTGTTGTTGTTATTGTTCTTCATTTTTTCTCCGATTTCTCAAATCTCAATACACATAGGTTCACTAATACATCGGAGTGGTTTAACAGACGCTTTGTTTACCCATTTTATACACACGTAAGAATCCCGTGACCATATACATACATACATACACACACGCGGGGACAAAGAGGCCTCGAGAGGTGATATACCGATATAAGGATTAAGAATTAATAAGGTAACTATAGTATAATATACTTATCTCATTTTCTAAGATGTTGTATTATCTTTTTTAAACATACTAGGTGTATATCTATATCTCATATTCTTAGTTCATCATCAAATATTTATAATTATATTATTCAATACTTATTTGTTCACTACTACTACTGGACCCCGTAATAACTAACTAAACTAACCAGCTAGGCCTTCTTGTTGCCGACCAAAATTCCGCCCCACTGGCAGTCTGTTCGACGGAAATATAGTATTTTTAGCAATCAACGAACGTGGTGGTACCTACCTATACCCTACTCGGTCGAGGGTTTAGAACTACCGAGTAAACCCAAGATTCCCCTCTATGTCATTATCCACAACGTGAACGTAGTTACTCTGCATTTCATACGAAATACGTTGTCATTATTATTATTATTTCAATTTGAAAACCGATAATTTCGATAATAATTTATACCACGATATACTATAAACAAAAAGGGATATACATCGCTCGACGTAATAAGCCTGTAATACTTACGTCGTGTCAAGAATTGAATTTATGTTTGTAGAGAATATAGTAGTAGGTATATCGTATGGGTTGGAATTCGTCCAGAATAAAAATTTGGCAATATTTCTTAGCAAAACTAGATAATAGAAGAGAACGGTTATTTATTACTTTTCTAAATTTCTAAGTATACTAGGTACGCGCCGCCCGGATTATTGTTGTCAAATTTATAACCGCCGTAGCTGTTTAAATACGAATCAAAATATATATATATATATATATATATATTTACAGTTAAAAATTTGAATTGAAATATATAATGTAAACAATAACAACGGTTTTATTCCGTTCGAATAGGTAAATCGTTAACATTCATGATTTTAGATCGCTAAACAGAGAAGACTATAACATCGAGCGCGACAGACTCCCACTATAGACGAGACGAGAGCGTAGTATTTAATTTTTTCCTCTTATTTTCTTCTATCTCCATTCATATTCCGTATAGGGTTAATAAATTAACGAATTAAACTATATAAGATATATATCTTTGATTCTATATACCTACGATGATGATAATTACTTTATCAGATCTAGATTATCTCACATGATAATAAATATTTACGTTAGTCTATTATAGATTATAACATACTATACTATACTATACTATACTATATGTACATACTATAATATAATATAATCATTCATTTTGCGTAACCTAAACAAGTAATGAGGCGATGCGGGCGCTCTCTGCTCATCGAGCGGATAATTGAACCTCTGGGGTTAAGAAAGGAAAAGGAGGGAGAGTGAGTAGGTATCGAATAAACCTATATAGGTATACAGATGTACTGCAAGACAGCGGATGTAACTACGCTCTAGGTATATAAGGTACTTACGTGCTCTCGTTATATTTTTCAAATTTAGGGTCTCGAAAAAAAATGATGATGATCATTATAGTATAATTAATAGTTATGCGCTGATGAAATAATATAAATTTGTGTCTCCCCCACTCCCCTTCTTTTTTTATCTTTTTTCTCAACTTTTTTTCTTTTTCTTTTTGTTCGGCCAAACTGAACCGCATGAGCCGGAAATGCCTGTTGTAAATTAAACGCGTGAATGATGAAACTAAACTATTCGGACAACTGTGTTGTCAATCTTGATAATTGGCCCTATATAGGTACCTATACTTATACTCTCGTGTATACTAGTCTAGTTTCATATTTTCTCTTAATCTCATGTCGCACGTTCGAATATAATCATCAATCTTCTCTACGCAAGACTATATATATTCTGTATGTATTCTATATGGGTATATGGATATACACCTCGTATATCTTACTGCAGTCGTATATATTGTATATTATATTATATCTTTACCGAGAAATCTACAGAGTAAACGTGCGACCATGCGATATGATATGTTATAACTTTAACAAACGTAACGGAATGAAAGAGAATATTAAAATATATATTAGAAATGATGAGAATATAATATTAACTGGCACTAAAGTACTACATAGGTCTAAGAAGACGTATTTTTTTTTTCTTGGAGACGTCCTGGCCCATGGGAACACCGAGATTCAAAAATGATCAAATCAAGGACCAATATACTACTTTGTGCGATTACCCGAATATTATACCATACCTTGATACACACATATGTTTGATATGTAGGTGTATGAACAAAAGCGTAATTGTTTCGGGGTTTACTCGAGAGCTGTTAAATGTGTACTCAACAGCATGAAAGAGAAAAATCGTGTGTGTTCCTCGCCAACATCCTTATACGTCGTTATAACATATACATACATATATGCGTACTTACACCTGCATCCTTCGGTGCTACGGTGTCAAAAATACACTTATACTGCTCCAAATAATCACGTAGAATCTTTCACACGCTGTCGCGCGTCGCGACGCTAGGGGAACAAAAAAAAACATTAGAAAATAAAAAAAAATATATTAAATACACTACACTAAAATAATATCATATATACATATCTCTACCTACCTACCTACCTACCTGCTCAATTCTCACAAGAAAGATTATACGAGATTAGGACATATGCACATGTCTGATTAGCGATTAGATATTATCTAGACACAAAAGACACGCTTTTATTCATTCAAGAAATTTTTTTTCTTTCATTTTCTGGGATCGTAAAAACAAGAAAAAAAAAATTATCGAATTTTGCGTGAGACAAATTTGTCACATTTTTTTTAGAAATTTGAAAGAATCATTAGGTTTCACACGTTTTAATATATATCTAAATATGAAATCATATTATAGTTGAAATAGATCGACCGTAATTCACTCTTTTAGTTTTCTACTAAATTTGTTAATTACCATGACGCCACCGTAATTAACACCCATGTGGTATTTTTGTCGTCAGAATTAAGCATGAAATAGAGTATAAGTACCTACGTACGTATATAGGTACACAAAGCGGGTGGGTGCGGTTTCATTTTACAACTACTGCAGTTATTAAAAAAAAACTGACGAAAACATCGAAAGAAAACCATTCAATTCCTCCCACGTGTAGCATATGTATAATAATTAGTGAACTCTTATCTCTGCAAAGTTCTTATAGTATACCTACTACCTTCTGTATGAAAATCAGTTTATCTTTTTTCTAACGATAAAAGGCAACGAACAAGACAGAAAGATTATTATTCATCCGTGATGGAGGTATATAGGTACGATATACGATGTGCCTGCAACTGATGATACTTATACCTACTCTGTAAGCATAGCGTGCCGCACTTGCATATATATATATATAGTATAGTATGTGATCAATATTCAAGTTTATATCGCGAATAAAATTACAGGTAGTTATTCAATTAGACAAAGTAGACATAGTATTATATACCTATAGTATATACCTATATATATACACGAGGAAATTTATGGTATAACTTAAGTTGACGACTTCAAATAAGCTACATAATATATACATATATATATGCATGGAAAATGATCTGTACCTTAATGTAGAAACATATTATCTTCGTACGTTTATGTATATAGGTAGGTATATGGCTTTATATCTACTCGATCGGTAGAGAAATACGTCGCACATCGACGACAGAATACGAACTGTATGTATAATACAGAGTATAGTATATATCCACCTATAGATATGTGTGTATGTATAAGGTTTTTGTGTACACGCATCAGTGATTTTCTTAGAAAAAGTGGATGAATAGAACCGGTTGTTGGAAAAACATTAATCGAAATACCTAATGTGTCGCCATATAAACCTTATCTTATTAATTCGACTCACTTAATCCCGCAGTCGATCTCCTTAGTAACACTATACAATATCCAACAATTTTTTTCAGCCATTTATTCATATTTTTCTTTCTTTCTTTTTGCTAAATTTTTTCATTTTTCTATTTCTTTCCAGATGTGGTGTGACACAAAAATTGAAAATAACAAAACGACGAATACGATAGTCGCAATCCAAGGATGAACAATGGCCTTTTCGCTTGGTGCGGGTGGACCAGGTCTGGCTCAAGGAGGTTCAATTCCTCGGAGAGCCAACCTGGAGTTCCCGCCACCACCCCCGTATCCACCACCTTCAAATTCCGCCTCGTCTTCTTCTTCTTCTTCTTTTTCTTCTACTTCTTCTTCTTCACATCACGCGGTATCAACGTCAACGATGATGCAGTCACCATCGCCGAGTACGACACCTCCAATTGTCGTACCTCAAACATCATCTTCAATTACTCGAATCCAATCTAGTCAACCTCAATCTCAAACTCAAACTCAACTCACTCTCCCCACGACTACGACCACAACTACAGCACAGGATTATGCATATGCCTACTACGAGCCAGGACCTAGTCGTCTACATCCTCCGGCGTTTCATCATCAACATAATCATCATTCTCACGTTCAATCGTCGCCCGTCAGACATCGTGGACTACTACCAAGCCCTCAGGAATCACTAAGGCGACATACATACGTGACTAGATATGGAACGGAGGAAAATATCTACGAAGAAATATCGGAGATAAGGTGAGATTACGAATTTCTTTCCTCTTTTTTTTTTTGAGATCATCGCAGTTCATCTTATATGCAGCGGTGAGATAGTAGGTACTCGGCTTGGTCCACCCTGCAATATTAGGATATATCACTATCGTATGATTTTCGTATTATTTTTTATTTAGTGAGTAGTATAAGTTAAAACGAGTTCAAATTCGTTCCCGTATTTATGCTATATGGGTCTAACGACACAGCAATTTGTCTTTACGAAAATAGCTGCACGTAATTGGAGAATCTTATTCAATATCTCAACTCGCAACGGTCGTACATCATATTACTACAGCAATTCACTCCGCCATTATAAAATATGGTATATACTTAAATGCGGTATAGATATGTATAGGTATGTATGTACGTATACATTTATGATGTACGATATGATATTTACACTCGCGAAGGGAGAGCGAGCGGGCTCGATTGATGATAAACGATGCGTGCTAGCGTACTTTTTCAATCTAAAATAAAGAAATAAAACTATATATAGTATATAGCGTGCGTTGTATGATACAAATTCGTGACATTATTCGATATACGGAATATCTCTGTAGGTGTATGCTTAGTATAAAAGAAACAAAAACGAATTAGAACAAGAATTGATTAGAAATGAAAAACGCATTGAGAAACACTGATCTAGACTAAATAATAAGAAGTCGTATCGTAGCGCGAGAGGGAGGGAATGAACGTATGTATTATAGCAAGCATAACGCGTACTGCGAAGCCGGGGATCCCCCGCCTTCAACTATACCGACAAAGTTTAACGTCGTGGTGGTCAAGAGGTAGATATAGGTAGCTCGGTAGGTAACAACGTCAAAAGTATAAAACAAAACGGTATAAGATGTATGTAAATTTCTATCTCACTCTCTCTCTCCCTCTCCCTCTCCCTCTCTCTCCCTCTCGTGGTTAAGAATTCCCCGGAGCTAGACTATTAATTGAGGACTAAGGCTGTTATACGCTTCGTATACAACCACGCGCGCTCCACTCTGTGCATTGCGTTGCAACGCATGCAACGCATGCAACGAGGGCGAGGGCGAACTCGCCACGAACTCTCAACCGCTGCATTTCTTCTTTTTTTCTTTCTTTTCTTTCTTGTTTCTTCACATTATTATAGGTATACACGTTCTCGCGCATGATTCGTTCTCTTTGAAAATTGGAGAATTGAGAGATCGGATCATCATCGTACTACGTATGTATTTATAAGTCGCAAACTTGAAAAACCGCAGTGATTCTGGGTGGTCGAATGTATACTCTTCGTGCATCACTTATATACAGAGAGAAAACGGTTTTAGTCACAGCCAACTCGGCACACTCCTGCAGGTTTTTCGTCTGTTTATTGCAGGCTGGCCATCTACTTATCGTATTTATTTTTTTTTTCTTTCGAACCGACGTCTCCCGAAAGCAAATCAATTCGATCAGATAAAAAATGCAGATGACCGGCCTACAATAAACAGACGAAAAACCTGCAGGAGTGTGCCGCGTTGGCTGTGACTGACATGAATATGGTAACTAAAACCGTTTTCTCTCTGTATATAAGTTTCTTATACTTACCCTCGGAGTTCGGAGAAAATTTCAATTTACTGTTTTCTTATCAGACTCGACTTTTACGAAGATAAAAAGATTAATGTATATATATAAATCAATTTTTTAACGCCTATATATTATATACATACTTATATATTCTTACGCTTGTATAGAATTATGGGCTTTTAATTGGTTGAATATCTCTACGCCTTATTATAACTACCTAATAATAAAAAAAAGGCGATTATTTCCCTTCTCGGCTCCTAAAACTAGGCGACTTTTATTGGTTTCTATTTATTGGTGTACAAGGAAAGCTCTCGGTCTGGCTACACGGGTTTGCCTCCTTAACTCCCGAAGCTTCTGCTCCTTATTCTTATTCTTCTTCTTCTTCTTCTTCTTCTTCTTCTTCTTCTTCTTCTTCTTCAAGAACGGAATCTCTAAACAGGTTTAAGGTTACGGGTCGCGAGCACCGAGCGCAGGGTACCTACATCCGATAAATATTACCGGATTAATTTATAAATGTGATAAAAAGAACTAACCGCAAGTCGTCGTCGTCGTCGTCATTATAAATTTTCTCATTTTTTTTTTCCTAATTTTTTTTGGTTTTTTATATGATCATCTCAATCTATAGGACCGAAATGAAAATAAATAGAAAATAGATAAAACTGAATGAAAGGTGAAAGTTTTCTTATTGAAAATCAAATAGAATAAATTTAAGAAAAAAAATAAATTAAAAGAAAAATGTTGAGTCTTAGATTCATTGTCATGATTATTAATCTATTATTATATTATCGCGTTGGTTGAAATCGCAGCAGACAATGTCGACGAGGTATTCACGGCTCTCGGAGATCTCTAGTCGCCGAAGAAGTACGGCGAGTTCAATCGCGGCACCGCAGAGTACTCGGTGAGTTAAATCTCAGCGTTGAAGCGATGCTGATGCCCCCCGGGTCTAACTGTCCGGTCCAGAACGATAGAGGTCAGAGGGGTCACAGAGGAACTTCTTCCACGGAGGAACTACTCGCCTCAGTCAGTCCGACCGATGAACTTTTATCTCCTGTTGTTGCCGCCTGCGATTTGGATAGTGGTTTTAGCGGTAGCTCGAGCGCGAGTTACAGGTAAGTGTTTCATTAATTATTCAACTTTAATTAAATTCCGGATTTGTTTTTTGTTTTTTATTTTTGATTTTTTATAGGAATAGATTTTCGTAATAATAAACTAACTTTAAGACCGCGTTGAATTTTAAAACACCTGCAAACGGTGAAAATTCCGAATTCGAATACGCAACTGAGTGACAATTTTTGGGACGGGTACTTCCCCGAAAGTCTATCCAGCAGATTTAAAAAACTTCGAAACGAAGAACACCGAAGGGTAGAAAATTCGGGAAATTGAAAATTCACGCATGCATTCATTCGTTATCAGTGTTCAATCATTCGGGCTGTATAATTAATCGTCTTGAGATTTACTTTTTAGAAGAAAAGAAAAATAAAAGTTTCGAAATCCTATCAATTATTTTTTTCGATTGAAATATTTAATAGAGAATACATTTTTTTTCTTCACATCCTGAAAAATGGACGAAAAAATTTTTCCGATCTTTTTACCCTCGCTGCGAGCTCCGGACTTTCGGAGTCTTGAACTGTCTGCGCAGCGTCCCGATCTTATATAAGGAATTCCAATGTTCTATACCCACTCGAACGTTTCTGTAAATTCGAAATCGTCTCAAATTAATTCTGAACTTCGACCGGGCCCCCATAAATGTAATCAATAATTATGTATAAATTTTTTTCGTTCTTTATTCAAACACATTATTCCATACCCTGTATAGATCTGGTATAGGATCACTCAGTCGTGGATTTGTAAGGACGAGTACACCCGAGCTAGATGGTACAGGAGGAGGAAATAATTGTCAGCGAAAAGGGAAGGCGGTTATGCTGTTACGAAAAGGTTGGAAGGGATGGAAGAAGATACAATCATTTGGGGCTACGACCAAGGGTAAGTTTTACATAAATTATTATCTATTCTATGGTTTTTTTTTTTTTGTGTTTTTTGTGGTTTTTTTTTCCAAGAAATGGGAATATCCCACGTATATTAGATGAAATTCGACTTTCTCGCGTAATACTTAGCTGCTATATGTATTATGTATGTAATATAGTAGCTCAAAGGCGTTAGAGAGCTAATTAATCATCCCGCACAGTTCTTGATTATAATTTCGAGGTAAATAGGAGCGGGAAGTGACGTCAGTCAGTCAGTCAGTATATGGTTGTCGAAATCCCACGGTTCTGGATAATATTTTCTTCTTTTCTTTCCTTTGCTTCTGTTTTTTCTTTTTTCCCAATTTTTTTTTCTTCACAAGGCATTGAGGAGAAAGAATTAGGAATAAATTGAAGGTGGGAATTTCGAAAGTGTAAAAATTCGAATTTAAACGGATTAACGTCAGTATAGGTACGCACCAGTAATTCACCTAGTTTCCCCCCCCCCCCCCCCCCCACTTCTTTTCTAACAATTTTCTATAGGTGTGTATATAATCGATTTATGCACAGTTTGCCCGAAATTTCGCAAGTTATATCTACCTATAGTTTAAAGAGACAAGGAGGAATCGTGCAATTTCCTTTTCGCATTACACACTCCATGCACACATTTTAATGTTATAACTTTTATATAATATGCAAAGTAACTAAATAAGGTAATTAATTTGACGGTGATATTTACTACCCATGTATATGTATACAATATACAATATACAATATACATATACATATATATACAATCAGTCAATTATAATCTGCATACCCATTTCTTCGGTGAATTTTTTTTGTTTTTTTTTTATCGTCATTTTCTTTTTGTTTTTTTCACCGTCTCATATACTATATTATATTATACCTTCATAATTAATTATCATTATAGTCAAAGTTTATGTTCTTTAAGGAGGAACATCAGCTTCGCGCGTAAGGGGAAATTAATAGGGAGGGTTGGTAGTGTTGAGCTACAACCCCTCCTGAAATCTCTCAGCTGTCCGTGGCTGTACGCCAATCAAAACGACTCGCGAGAGAAAAAAAACACTGTACACGGCAACGGGTGTACCACGATTGCCTTGCTTTAGCGTGAAAAACGACAAAATATCGCATTTTTCGGAGAATTTCTGATAATTATAGGAAAATGGCAGAATGAAAACACCTCTAACTTTGCATATAGGTTCTTGAGTGTTTGAGCTGTTCAGAGGTAGTTTTTTTCTGACCTATCACCATTTTTTATTTTACTATGAATATTTCAAGACGTGGCTGACGAGTTATTCGCTATGATCATGTATAAAATGTTCAAAGTTTGCAAATTATTTATTAAAAAATGGCTGAATGAAACCGTTTAAAAATTTGAGAGGCCATCGAATGTATATTCAAGAATATATTCTGAAAATTTCATTTAGTTATCACCATTTTGATGAAGCTGATGTTCCTCCTTAAAATCTATAGAAACTCTCCTGCACAGTCCCTTTTAAACGGTTGAATAGAGTAAGAAAATACCTGTAGGTATACCGCGTGCATAGGGCTTATATTCGAATTACCTATACAGTGTGTATGTGTGCGTATGTGTGCATGTGCATTTGTATTGTAAAACACAGTAACGTAACTGCGTAGGATTTTAAATGGTATAGCAAAATAGCACAGGACCATATAAAACGATTTAATAAAAAAGCAAAAAAAATTCTTTCTTGTTTTTACATTTCTACGATAACTATCCAACACAGATATATCAACGTTTGAGAATCGAGAAAAATTCATAAATAATTCATGATAGTCAGATTTAAGATCGAAGAAAAATTGAATATCATCGATATTTCATTATCAATTCTTTATTCGTTTTCTTTTTCTTTTTTCGGTCTTTTATATTAGAAAAGTGAAAAATTCTCTCATACACTTGTTGGAGCATACTTTTTGCTTAAAACATTAAAAATTGAAGAAATAAAAACAAAGTTAAAAAAAAAGGACCAAGTCAGCTTTCCTGCACTGTGCACGGGGCCCTTGAACTTCTGCTTACACTACTGCGCCCCGTACATTATACTGTATACACATATATGAAACCTTTATTTAACACGGTTTCGCGTTTGTGTATAATGAACGTGTGCATATATACTATAATATACATTATACGTACGCATGTGTGTAGTACCTACGTTAATTCGTATGAATGGGAACGCGTATACCCCGTCTCCAATTTCGTTCAGCCTACCCGCGTTCCTTCGATGTTATTATTATTATTATTACTATTATTGTTATGACCACACGTGAATATTTCCGTATGTGTGTATGTAATATTGGTGTATATATTATATATATATATATATATACATAGTAATGGATGTAAGAAGGGAGTATGAACGACGTCGCGTATTAACTAAAAACTTCGTACGAGAACGCGGGCCTTCCTCCCCTCCCCTCCTCCTTATGCATTATATGATGACGCAAGCTCGCGCGCATTCATTGCGCGAGGAACAAACCTCGAGAGTTGCGTACTATACGTACGTACGATACACACGCGATACATATAGTATACATACATACTGCGGTCCGAGTTAATTATTGGTACTTGGTAAGGGTCAGCTAAAGGGTCATTCGGCGGGTAGCAGATGCGAGCCACGTGCATCTCTTTCTCTTCTTATTCTCGCTTTTGCTTTTGCTTTTGCTTTCTCGTTCTTGTTCTTGTTCTTGTTCTCGTTTGTTCAAATATGTATATACCATAATATAATATAATATACTATGCTATACATATATATTTACTGTGAAAATCTGTGGGAAATGAGGATCGAGAAGAAGCGGAGAAAAAAAAGAAAAAAAAAATAGAAAAACGTTCGAAAAGTTACTTTGAGCATACGGCTCTCTGTTAATTCTAGTAACGCCCTTTTCCCATACCCTATATGTGTAAACCTATATGTATACATATATAGCTGCACAACAGCTCCACTCACATCTATAGCCCTAAGTGGTTCCATCTGTTTTTCTTTTTATCTAAAAAATGAGCCGAGGGGTTTCAAATTTCGAAACTAAAACTCCGAATATTTTCCGAAAGCTAAGGATTTATTTAATATTATAGGTAGATAGAAATTTTGTGGAAGAATGGAGAAGAAAAAAAAAATATATATTTTTTTTTTATTCTTATCATTTAATCAATTTTTATTGTTTGTTTGATTTTTTTTTCGTTTTTTGTTTTTTTTTTTCCTTATTTTTCAAATACATTGGCGGTTCTTGTCTCATTTTCTTAAGTATCTTCATTAGGCTGCTTCGTTCTGGACGAACTATTTTTTTTTTTTTTTTTTTTTTTTTTTATCTCACTCCATCGACGAAATATCGTTGTTTCTACTCAAAAAGAAATTTCCTCATAATTCGAGCCCTTAATTAAAATTCTAAGACCGATCTAAACGGTTTTGAAATTTTCCCGTTCAAAAAGCATGTCAATGTTGAAAGACATTCAAGTCCCTTTATCTTCTAAACTATTAGTTCTAGGCGATAGAACAATCATACATTTTCTGTAGAGAATCAAATTTCCTGCAAATTTATCGTCTACATATTTCTTCTAGCTTCAGTCGTTTTTCAGATATCGCACAAAATTCAGCTGAGCATTAGATAATTAGTAAAAAACAAAGTCGGTGTAGATTTACGTGCTTTTTAAACGTGGGAAAATTTCAAAGCGGATTAGATCGATCTTAGAATTGGAATTAAACGCTCAAATTTGAAGGGAATTCATTTTTTAGTACAAACAACAATATTTCGTCGATGAAACCAAAAAAAAAGTCCGTCCAAGACGAAGCATCCTCATCTTCATATATTGATTTATTTATATATATAATATAATATAATATAATATAATATAATATAATATAATACCTTGTATATAATATGCTTAAACCCTATACTGCATGTGTGTTATTTTATCTTTATATTATGTATTGTCGTTGATTAACAACGGTTAATATTCACTTTAGTTCCTATATATAATATAATATATATATATATATATATATATATATACTATAGTATATACACAACAGAATTTGAGAAATATACGAATCACTGACGTGCAGCACATAAAAGTTTCCGAAATTTGAATAATAATTCCATTTCACTAGAACGGAATGACTGTTTCTCACTTGTTGTAACGATTTCTATAATATAGTATATCTATACTGCGGTGAAATGAGAAACGACATATGTTCCACCTCGTTATATTGTCCGAATAATTGAATTTTTTTTTTTCTTCATACTTATTTTTTTCAAATTTGTAAAAATAGAAGTCTTCTTCTTTCTTAATAAATTTTTAATTTTTTTTTTTTTATTGTTTTTCGGCGATTCTTTCAACCGCATTAAGAATCCGTGTCATAATTATTCGGTTCTCTTCATCCCGTCTTTTAGTGTATTCGAAAAATTCTGTTAGACGTTTTTCCAAATTCGATTGGTGATCGTTATTAGCATTCACCGCGGGCGCAGCAGTTTCGTATCTTCTTATTAATTTTCTAGGACGTTGTTTCTCCTCGTCGTCGTCGTCCTCTTCTTCCAATTCCTCTTCATCTTCTTCTCCAACTTCAACTTCAACATCAACATCATCGTCATCTTCTTCATCCTCCTCGTTATAGTTACGCGAATTATGATTACCGTTTCTCTTACTAGCTGCAGCTGCTGCAGTCACGGCTAATGCGTCTCGTAAAAATTGACGCGGTGAATCATCCCCGTCTTTATTATTCGTAAATTTTCTCACCCGTAGTCCAGGTATGCTAACCGAAGAACTGCAGGGCGATGATCTGATAGTTTTTATCGACAATTCAGTTGCCGGTGGCAAACGTGATACCAGAACTTCGCTAGCGTCGCGACGCCTTAATTCTTGCGAAATTCGGGAAGGTCGGCTGTGAAAATAGAAAAAGAAAGAGAAAGAAATCAACATTTTGGTTTTCTTTTCTTCTCTTATTTTTTCGATATTAAAACGTTGATCACTCACCTCGAGGGTCTGGGTCTGCGTATCGGAACTCCTGGAAGTCTTTCGATTTCTATGGAAAAATCATCGTTGAAATTTCTTATCTGTTTAATGGCTGTAATCGATGGGTTATCGTGATCAACGTCCGAGTCTATAAGTCCTAGACGTTGTTCTTCTAATTCGGGCGAAGCTGGTTCCTCGGGTGTTACGGAAAGACATAGAAATTCGTGGGGATTCAAATCGTCGTCATCGTTACGTTGTCCATAACCGAGGACCTCGTCTATAGCACCGTAAAACGGCCACGATACATCGTCCGATTTATTCTTGTCACCGTGTACAGGGTTCTTCAGTTCCTTAAACAAACTCACTATAGTCACCCGGAAATGGCGGTATCAAAGTTAACGAGTTTTAGGGGGATGAAGAGAAAAAGGAATAAGAGAAAACGTAACGAAAATATTTAAAAAAAAAACAAGAAAATTAGATATCGACCTTAACAGACAAAATTTCATACACAAAATCAATGATCATAACTAGTTTCAGAAATGAGAAGAGTGTCTAACTCGGGGGAGGAGGGGGGGCAGATTTAATGAGTATAAAATAGATTCGTATTTAATATCGACTTTTTTTTCGTAATAGTATCGACAAGCCTCACTTTATATTGTTGTAAAAGATTCGACCACTTCTTCTTGAGTACACGATAATGAACGTCAGCCATGATAGTTGGAAACTCTTGTCTCATTTGTTGTAGAATATGCCTGAAAAAAATTGAAAGAAAAAAAAATAATAAAACAATAAATGAGAATCGTGTTTAGTTTTGAGTAAGATGATTCTCAAATCTAAACATTATTGTTATCATTATCAATTTGGTAAACGGAATACCGTGGTACTGAGAGTCTATACTTTTCAGCCGCAGTCACGTATATACCGAGAGTTTTCGGTGAAACTGACGGCCCCTCCCCTCCCTGCGGCGAAACCAACACAGACGCGTACCGCGTGCGTGAGGCTCGGCCGAGGGGGTCACCAGTTTGACCGAAAACTCTCGGTATATGTAATGTACATATACTCTTTTTTTTATATATTTAGAATTAACGACTCTACAAAGATCTCTGCTTTTGCAGACGCCTCACGAAAGCTTGTTTTACGATTAGTCGCGTCATTATACTATACATATCTTAAACGACATCCGAATAAATTCGACAGTCTTACTTCTATCAGTGGTTTAATTCAAATCGCGAATCTTATTGGTGATCATTTGTACTGATTGATAAAATTTAATCCTTTTAACTGGAAATTATATTGGGTATATACTATATACCGATCAGCTTATCAACCGTTGGAATTTCAAATATATACAACTATATATAGTAGGTATTACAAGTGTATAATAGATTATACTATATTCAAACATATGCTTGTCTATATGCTAATAGATATAATATACTGTAATGACTTTCTTCCATATATCCTAATCACAAACAAGTTATTCTGAGTATAATTAGGTCGCGCGTTTATTTGCTGTTCCTTTATTTCTCTATTTCTTGTAGTTGTTGATATTGTTGTTTGATTATTCTCTAAGATTTTACATTTGCAAAGCGATAAAGCTCCGTTACAAGGCAAATTATACGATATAGTACATATACTCGATTTGCGTATGCGTGCAAATAAATTAGTATAGTGTTAAAAGTGTATCCAAAATCTTCACAGTCAGCTAATTTCATGCCCAAAATTGTTGCATTGTCAAAATTTCCCTGCAAATTATTTTTGTATAATTGTTCATTCATTCATTCATTCATTTTTTTTTCTTCCATTTTTTCATTCTCTTCTTATCATTATTGTCATGATTGTTCTTTGCTTTTGCGACCACACAATATTGTAAACACTGGTGTTATATATGCGGTTAAAGATGATGCACTTTGCGGTGATCACCGCATTGCACCCACCCTATACACGATCTATATATATTATTATATACCGCGAGCGGGTAACCACAGAAAAAAAAAAATATGTATACATACTAGTTATACCTACGCAGACAATATTTGTGCACATTAAGTATGGCGTTGATCGATTTGTCAAATTTCTTTTAAAGAAGAAAAAAAAAAAAAAAAAAAAAGAACTAAACGCACAAAAAAGAACAGAGAAAGTCTTCATAATGATCAATTTAGAATAAAATCGTGGAAACGTCATGGAATTCTAAGTCTTTGAAAAAAAAAAAAAAAAAAAGACAAAAAAAATAGCAGGAAGAATGCGAGTTCTCGGTATATGGTTGCAGAATTTTCTCATAGTATAACAGAACAAAAGCCTTTGAAGTCGCATTAGCTGTAGTATGTAGATACATATGCCGGAGGCTATACGCGGAATAATTCCTTGGTGCGTAAAAGTGAATTGAAAAGAAAATCAGACGAATCGAAATGCTAAATGTACAACAAGGAGCTAGTTGTTGCTACACGTAATCTTTAATGACGTATTAAATATGCGTTGTATTTGACCTTAAAGCTGCCTAATGCATAATGAGATATATATTTGAAAATTTGTTAATCGCGTGAATACAGTAGATTTTTTTTTTCCTTTTTTTTTTTTCAATCTGTAGTTACCTAAATAAATTCAATAAAAAGGAAAGAGATCGATGAGATGAAGGTGACGCATGCGCCGGAAATACGTCTTGCAGAATCTCGGGCATCAATGGTAATGTTATACCTACGTTGTGTAGAAAATCGAATTGGCTGTAGTATACCAAGACCGTGAACTACTAAAGTATCGCAGTTTGCTATATCTGCAATTTATGAATATAAATCGCCTAAAATCAATCTCTACTGACGTATGAATGCTTTTCTCAAAATCAACAAAACTAAACGAAAAAAAAACTGAAAAACGGAAGAGAAAATAATCGACGAGAGAGAGAGAGAGAAAAAACACGACCACCTCGGCGTGAATAACGCTTAATAAATATTCTTTCTTATAGCCAGCCGCGATACGCGTACGATGCGACGTATATATGCCGTATGTATACCTATAGAGATAATGATCAGCGCACTATGCACTTGCCCGCGGCCTTCTAGTCTCAGTCTCCGTCTCCCTCTCTGCCCCGAGCCGCGATCATCCTCCTACTATTTTCCCGATGTCCCACTCCACCGTTACAAACGTCATCTTCATCTTCGCGCACGCTATAGGAGCCTAACTACCTATGTACCAATAACACAGGACAGAGTTCTGTCTCGAACGTTACCGCGGTCTCGATACCTACTCGTTTGCAATAGTAAAATAATCTAATACCTATTCAAACGGAATTAAAACTATTACCGATCATTATTATACCTCATATTTTATAACTGGAGTTATTAATATTCTCGTTATACCATGTATTGAAATTTATCATAATATACGTATGTACCTATACACGATAAAATAGGGACAATGCATCATGCGTAACTATATATAAATTAATTACGTGTTCATGCAGAGTGAACAACGAGTCAGTTAGTGAGTATTATAAAACGTTTAAATGTTTGCGGTTGTGCTTATATGATGTGGTAGTAGTAGTAGTGGTGGTGGTGGTCGTGGTCGTGGTTTGGTCACCACGATTAAACCGCCAGTCAGTTCTCTGTGCAGTTGTATACCTACAACTTGAACGATCTGTGTCATGGGTGGTGTTTTAACAGTGTTCAAACGCTGCGTAGGAAGAACAATATTTTACAACTAACGATTACACACCATCCACCGCCCAAAGTGGTAAGATGTTACATCGAACGATTTCTTTCTTATATATTGCATATCATAATCCTCATCCTCATCCTCATCCTCGTCATTATTATGTATTAATATTATTATCATTATTATATACTCACTCCCATCCCGCTTGCGCCGAATATTTTCGTCCGGTAAATAAATTCCCGTTTTCCTTCCTCAGTTGGATAAAACGTGACGTCAGGTTCTCCGTCCCTGATTAATAAGACATTGATTATTATTATTATTGTTGTTGTTGTTTTTTTATTCCTTATTGTTGTTATTATTATAATAGATAGAATTGTTGAACGGATCATCATTACGCGGTGTATAATATATATATGTATAGTTTGATGAGAAAAATATTGTTAGGAATAATATGGAGCAATATAAGTAGAGAAAACACGTGCGACGAAAGTAAACTTTGTATTTAGATACATATAGCATGTAGTGTATTAACGTATGTATATCGAATATGTTAAGAAAAACTTGGTCTAGAAAAAGAAAAAAAGAACTTCACTCACAACGAAATTTGGTCTGATGAAAAGCGTGAGTCATGACTGATAAGGTGGTGGTACGAAATGGCAAAACTGATCATGTTCGGGATTCTAATGCGTACTAAAATCTAGACCTCGTTTCAGTCTTGACTTCGTGAATATAAGTCTGATAGGGGGGCCGAGGAGAGAGATGATGAGGAGAGGGCGGTGGGGATAGAGAGAGAGATGTGTGTGCGAGCGCGTTGCAAGAGAACCAAACGTACGAACGAACGAACGAACGTACGTACGAACGAACGAACGACGCACAGTCCTAACCGTGTGCCGCCTCTGGGAAACCCGATGGCGCGGAGGCGCAGAGGCGCGGTGTGGAAAGAACACGGAGAACGCGAATTCATTGGTAGAGAGAGCCTCTGGATTATACGAACGAAAACAAACTGTATCGCCATCTCTCAATCGTTTCTACAAGCCTCGAACCTCGTTTTCTCTCCTTCTTTCTCTCGCGCGTTTTATACGTATTATCGTATCGCTCGCGCACGGACCTCGGATTCGTCCCGGCGCGGTCGTATCATGCAGCTATAGTAATATTTAGTATCTGAAACCCGAAAGAGTTGCTGCATTATCGACCACATCCCATCACATCTCTCCCCACCTCATTCACCTATACCCCATACCCCGCGACCTTATTCGCTGCAGCATCATACCTACTGTGCAACTACTAGTCTGAAATTTATCTCATTCCGGTATTACGTAATCATATACCTACCTAGTATATACGAGTATGTAGTACATACAACCATTAATCAGTTTATACCCTCGTACATATTTCGAATTAAAGAAATTTCATGTTTTCATTTAGGAATGAAATCCAACTCCATTCGTTATCGAACGAAATTATGTATACCCATTGTACATACAATTAATTATTAATATCAGATTGATTTGAATGCATTCTGCGCCAAAGTCTTGCGTTATCGTAATGAGCAAAGTATTAGATACGTAATACGTATGCAAAATAAAAAATTAAAAAATAGCTCTTGTTTCGAAAAACTTTAATTCATTAATAATTCTTGCGAGTTATGCAATCTATGAAGTACCTATACGAACAGAGAGATATAGCAACTTGGGCTTGGCTCACTTAAGACGTTGAAAAATTTCCGGCATATGTTTCGGGAGTGGCCTACACAGTTCGGGCTTAAAAAAAATTCCCTAAATAATTAAGTCGAGAGGGACTAGAAGTAAATCTGCTGCAGTTGGCCCCGAACCTTTGCGGTGGTGTAAATACCTACCTATATACATACACACATACATAGAGAGAGAGAGAAAATATTTTCTGCAACCGAATACCTACTATACAAGGCAGATGCCTGAGCTGGAGCTCCTGCGAAGATGTCGAGATAAATAAACCGATTATATTCGAGAACTGGTGCAGCTGCAAAACTTCGATCTATACCTATACTTATTTTCATTTATTATATGGGTACATAAATTTATCCTTATATATATATATGTGTGTATATATTTATTAATGACAAAAATTCTTAGTAATCCTATAGGAAATCCAACCGACGTCAACGAGTCCGTATAAGATTCATTCATAGTTCCGATAATACGACATGACTATATCATACTTCCGTAAAGCTCTGTTTCTTATTATTCTATAAAACCCGCGGTTAAACCACGATTGTCTTATTCTCACTCTGACTCATGTCACTGCATAACTGCGATATACATCTACTGTTTGACAATATTTCTGTATACAGATTACATATACTACTGTATATCTTTCTCCTCAAAGACAGTGAAAAATCATTCACAAAATTCCTCGTAGTACATTTGTTATGTGTTCGCACACATACGTATTATAAGGAGATAAATCGTATTGTTAAATATTGTTAACAACTTAGTCTAAATCAAGTACCGAAAAAAAAAAAAAAAAAAAGAAGGGACTCTGAACTTTGGCTTTTAAGGGTCTCGTAATCGTCCTGTGGCAACAGCATAAGCATATAAAGATATAATGTGGTATGTATAGTATGTGTGCGCATAAGCAGCGAACATTAACAAGAGAATAATATAATGTGTATGAATGCATGTGTGTGTGTGGTTGAATAAAGGCTACGTATCCGCCGTCTCTCGGAGAGTCTATGTACTAAGGTACATTTCATTTCCTCTCCCCTTCAGCTGGCCGCTATGTCCCATCAGTGCGCAAGCAACGGAGCTCGGCAAGCGAGCCCGAAGAGAGGCCATGTTTATTCCCGTAGGGTATTTCTTTGTTGTTTCCATTGTTGAGGGGAGAAGAAGATGCGCTAAAATAAATGAATATGATAGTGGTTTCGCGCACGTGTGTTAAAAACAAATATATATTACCTTATACTTAATATTTAAGCGGGAATTAGTGAATATAATAAAACGTTAAAAAAATTTTGACAAGTGATTATAATAAAAGAAGAAACAAATTACACACACATATATATATATATATATATATATATATCTATATATATATGTATGTATAAAATAAAAGAAGAAATATACTAATAAAGGAAGTTATTATAGCCGTAACTATATAATGGATGAAATGCACAACGGGGTTGTACTAATCAAGTGTAAGTTTTATTAACTAAGTATGTAACAGTCTATAGCATTGTTATTTATTACCTATATCTATCTATCTATCTATTAACGTTTTAGTGTTCGTTCGTTCGTAAGTTCGTTCGTTCGTACGTTCGTACGTTCGTACGGTCATGCTGTGGTGCGCTTCTGCTTCCATCGTACTGCAGGAAGCAGGTATCCCCCGCGTTTACTCTCACTGTCTGACGTATCCCATGATTCCATCCCATATATATGTGTATATATACATATTAGATATATATATATATATATAGATGTATAGATAGATATATACTATACACTCCTACGTAACTAACGTGTAGAATATACACTGTATCGTCGTAATACCATATAATAGATACCTACATACTGCAACGCGTTTTGTCTGCTTCGAATCAAACTAATTACTAATTACTTTATACTGCTCGAGAGGGTTCCTGTAATATACTAATACAGTTTAGAAAACTCTTCGTTTATATATATATATATATATATATATATATATATATATATATATATATATGTAATACAATCGATTCAACTGTCATATATACATATATTTTAAACCACTTAAAATAATTGTATGTAAATTTAGTTATTCTCCCCTCGCGTGATTATACGAAATAATAGGTCGAATTATTACGAGGGACTGTGTTAAAACTCTGTCAGATAACTCCATTCTATACTTTAATATCGATCAGTTTTGAAATTCCTAAAATCGTTGTTTATGCAACAAAAAAAAAACAAAATAATGAAAGAAAAAGATTACTAAAAAAACCACAACAACAACAGTAATTCGTAAATAATTATTCCTGTGTACCCCCCACGTCCCTGAGGACAATGACCTAGTTAGTCTATAATTGAACGCCTTGAAATCTGAATTTGACAATTATTTCTGCAGTTCGCCTATTTTATACACGTGTATACCTATAGTTTAAAAAGATGTTGGGGTGAAAATTTTTCGATTCTTCGTATTGAAGAAATAATATTTTTTCTTCACGTATTAACGACACAGTTCTTCATAATAATCAATAGATACGTTTAGTTTTTTTTTTTTTTTTTTTTGAATTTTTATTTTTTATTATCATCATCATTATTATTATTATTATTTTATACCCCTCCACCGTATATATCACATAAATTCTTGTTAATATATTTATATAGCGGTAATTTCTATTCTTCTTCCTTTATATACGACGGAATATTTATTCAAGTTGCGTGAGTGCGTGAATATATAATATTATGTTTGTATGTGCGTGTGCGTGTGCGTGTGCTGGGCGGGCAGGCGGGCGGGCGGCAATGCCGCTCACTGCACCTGCCAGACTCGCAGCCTTTTAGTCCCTTCTTAGAGTTCGAGGGTTCATTGTTTGTACGGGACGTGAGCAACGGCCCTTTTTTCTTTTTTTTTTTTTCTTTTACCACGTATACCTACCTTTTCTACCTTTCTACCTTCCTATATCTACGTGAATAACCAAGAAAGTGACAAAGTCTTACTACTTAATGGGCGACTAAATATACAACTAATTTTACTGCAACAGGAGGAATAACAATAAGCGGTATACACACATACCTTAATGCAGTGCTTAGGCTTCTGTGTCAGAAAGAATTGAATTATTATATATACTTGAATCGAAATATAATAAATATACTACATCTTGTATCAACGCTTATTGCTTATTGTCTCTCTCAAAGATTCGTAGAGTGAACGAAAATAAAAAATAAAAAAAAATCTTGCTGACACTGTGCATACCGTATTGCACACATATGTATGTATATCTGTACGTACGTACGTACGTATGTATGTATGCATACGAATTATTATATACGCACGTATTTTAAACCATCAACGATAAAAAAATAAAAAAATAAAAACCCACCACGACGCAGCGGGGGGGGGGGGGGGGGGGGGGGGGGGGTCGACTTTCGGCGAGTATGTTGTAGTATATTGTATACTTTGGTACAGTTTTGATGTCGCCATGTGGGACCGTGCAGCAACGAGTACGGACTAATACAGTAATACGATAAACGTGTCGCGTAAGTTCTTAGCTCGAGAATGTAGGATTATAGTTATGTGCGTTAAGAGTTAAGAACGATTGTGTGGGTAGTTGGTACAGTAATAAAGAGAGAGTCGTGTCGTACCTAAGGACTCCTCGACTCTTGGCGTTTGGGTTTCAGTTTCTTTCCGTAACTTTAACTTACTCCAAGCCCTAGGGTTCGGAAAATCTGCTATAGAACAGTGCCTATATCGCTTTCGGGTTTTGCGTCTTTAGTTTCGTTCGTTCGGTATGGAAGAGAAGAAAGACGAAGAGGCGATGGTGCGGAGGAGGAGGAAGAGGCCTCTAGGCTCGTTTAGGTCGCACGTTTAGCTCTGCGGGTCGAGCACTGCTGAAACTGAAAGACTCTTTTCGACGAGATAGAAGGAGACGTAAATAGGGGAGAGAGGGAAGTAGAAGAAAAGGGAGAAAGACCGGGAATATAGGGAGGCGTCCGGAGGTACAGTCCGGTATAAAAATTTCACTGGCGATATATTGTTCGTTCAATTTTCAATTGTTCGTTTTTTTCATTATTTTTTCACTTTAGTTGAGTGACAATTCCAGAACTTGTAGTAGCACTACTCGGTAACTCGTTTTATTACGTTACATGGGCGCTGCTAATTTTCCCACGCGTAATTATCATTCACTCGTGGCATAGTTTCGGTCGTTTGTTCTCTTTTCTATTTTTTCCCCACATTTCTTCTCTCTTGTTTTTATTTATTTTTTCTCATAATTATTATGAGACTATTCAACTATACCGTAACTACGAAACTTCCGGTCAATAAAAAAAATATTACCGATATTCGATATAAAGAGGGATGAGTATGTATTTCGAATTTAGAAATAGATAGATATATATACATATATATATAGCGGCGTAATTTACC
This sequence comes from Tenthredo livida, assembly GCA_963992785.1. Classification (NCBI taxonomy): domain Eukaryota; kingdom Metazoa; phylum Arthropoda; class Insecta; order Hymenoptera; family Tenthredinidae; genus Tenthredo; species Tenthredo livida. Next base: position 14,530,342 of record OZ023073.1, read on the forward strand.
ATATCTATAGAGGAAGGGATGTTAAAGTGTTTTAGAGGAACCTTTAAGTGAGTTTAATGATAAAGCGGTACATACTACACAATGCGGTTCGTAAATTTAAACATACGCGTTACTTTATACCTTATCGATAGATTGTCAGCTTTCGATCGATTCGAAAAGTATGATGAAACAAAATTGGTATATAATTAACGATTTTAATGAATCGTATGATCTTGTTTATTTATTTATTTATTTATTTTAATTTGTTTTGGTTTCTTCGTTCCCTATTAATTAAGAATTCATACATACGTACTTGCAAGGCTGAATTGAAAATTAAACCTTTGCAGTTTCCTTTTTAACTTCTCGACTTTAAAACATACACCCAACCCAACCAGTCATCATCTATTGCGCGCGGGTCCGCACATGCAGGGGGCTCATAAACTCAACTCACTGTTATCATTTGCATCCGCTCGCACGACCGAGCCATACACTAGCTCATCCTATCTTGTCAGTTTCACTTCATTGTCAGTTTGCCGACGACTGTAGATACCTACTACTCACTGCCAGGGGTTGTGCAGCATCTCTGCGAAGCTATCAAAGGTTCAAAATTTTCGTACGTAAACTATAATTCATATTATAAATAAACGCGCGTGTGTTTAAGTGAAATCTGATAATGATACAAATGAAATCATAAAATCGTATTTATATTAGTTTGCAATTATCCGAATTTTTTATAGAAAAAAAAAAGATCCATTCAATTTCTGTTTTTTTTTTCAATTTTTTTTTTGATTATTTCTTTTATATATAAAGACATACAGAGACTTTTAGACGTACATTATTATTTACGTATGATGTATATATTGATAAATAATTCATCGATGACGTGTACCTATATCTGGCATGTTTTTTCGACCCGAAATACGATTAGTCTTCAAGAAGGTCTTTCGAGAACAACACGATACTTATAAATCCCTCAACTCGTACATATATAACTCGCATGATTATATACATATAGTAATCTTAATAATACGAAGCGCAAAAAATATCCTCGTGATTTTCTCAATAACGACATTTTGCGGTTTTAATTCTACTTAGCTACATAATAATGTACTGCAGAATTTTTTATTTTTTTTATTCCTTTACTTTTCCCCCATGTATGTATACACTTTGAAATATGACCAGATATACTATAATAAAACCATACGTTGTTCTCGTTACTTGATAAAGATTCTTGACATTTAACATCTGCGATAAAAAAAATAGAAAGAAAACAAATAAAATAAAAAAAAAACCTCCGCCTTTATTTTATTGTATTCTTTTTAATTTATCGCTGCAATTATAAAATAATTCAGAAATATTTTCAATTTATAATATTCAATTTTGTAGCCGAGTCCTAAATACGTTTTTTTTCTTCTGTGTTTTTTTTCGTTTGTACTTTTTATTCATTTATTTATTTATACATTTGAATCTTGAACTAAACACTTATTGTCTTTACCATAAAATATAATATGAAAAAAATAACGAAAAGAAAAAAACATATATTACGTTGCAGAGAAAGTTTGAAATCGTTGACAATTTTGCGTAAGCATATATTGTAATTATACTATATATTTAACGCATATATATATATATATATACTATATACTTAGATACTTAGATACATGTGCGTACGATGCAAAAAAAATTTATAATATAGTATATATATATACGTATATATTATGACATATATATTCAGTGGCACAACAAACTGAATGAATGGGTCTCTCGCTGCAGTCTGCGCATATAATCATACTAAAGTACTATACTTAGCGAACAAAGATCGGAGAACAATCTACCTTGCCTCTCTGAACCTGTTCGCGTTCGAGTTCGCGTTCTACCACCTACCACCTACCACCTACACTACACAGAGCACTATATACATAAGACCTTTCCTGTTTCTCAGCTTTTATCGTTTACTATATAGAGATATACATATATACGTAAGGTATAATATATTGTATGCTGTACCAATCTGCAGTGTAGGTATAATATAGGTATATATATATATATATATATAGAGAGAGAGAGAGTCTTGTAAATTGACAATGAGGTATACATAGATCATATCTGTGAACGTGATAATGTTCGTTGTCTACTTGTATTAGTAAATCAGTGAATTGAGTTGCAGGTGCAGCAGCTTTATTAGTATAAATTAATACGTATACCTATACTGTGTTAGCGAATGGAAATTTGCTTCATTTATAATCCTTTATATCTTATAGATACTTGGGTATTTTCTGAGGATTCAACCGCGCATACATTATATACAATATATTATACACACATACATACGTATAGTTAGCCAATTAATGTATGTATGCGGTTTAATACGGTCGTAAGTTGGTCATTTATTTTCATAATATGTATATGTACACATATATATATACTGGTATATAAATGTACACATACAGTTCCTATTTAAATATAAACAAGAAAGGTTTTTATTTGAAGAAATCAGCTACTACTCAGTGAGTCACTTCAATATAGTACATATATATATATATATAGTATAATACGATTGAAATTCATTTCATTCGCGGGGGTTTCGCCTTGTCACGTGTTACAATATAGTAGCGAAACGCTAGACGCGAAAGTTTAGCAAAAACAGATATATAGCCACTGCATTTATAAATGTCCTTGTCTTCTTTATATATAATATATACATTTATTCTTATATCATATAATATTATCAAAAATTACGAAATATCAAACGCTATAGTGTACCCACAATTGAGGAAAAAAAAAAAACGAAAAAAAAAACGATGCGTACATATCGATGAAAAGGAAAATTGAAAAAAAAAAATTATATTAATTTATTACTTTTTAGAGTATGAAAATTAATTAATGATATACCGCGAGTAGTTATTTGCCATTATATATATATTATAATATATATGTAACGTATATGAATCACGCGACGATATAAATGAGTTATCATTATTATTAAAATAAATCACACGATTCTATGTAATAAAATTTGTTCCGAATTCCGATCAGAGATTATAATCGCTTTCGAACTCTCAGAGAAGAAATTTACGATGATTTATATACTTGTACATATAGTTGTTTATATAGCTATAACTCAATCTACTATGTACCAGATACAGAGAAAGTCATAATATACAGATATGTACATAGATGTGAATAGAAGGAGATATGTACCACTAGCATAGCAAACTAAAGCTTTCAATATATCATATCTATTATGTAGCTAACATAAGTTGAATCTGCGTTTTATGCGATCAAAGAACTCCGTAAATAACTATGAATTAATAATAATTCAAATTCACTGTTGCGTATCGTCTTTAAAGATATTACACATAACGGAATGATACCGTAAACTTGCATATCTCACTCCCTATATACACACCCGACAATATCTATCTATCCTCTATGTATTTTGCTTCGGTGTGGGTTGATCTCTATATTTATTTATTAAACGTGGTATGCGAACGGCTTATACCATCGACCATTGACAATCGAAATAGTGTTCTTCTTCACTGAATTCTGCAATTAAGAATCAATACCACATCATATAGTTCATATATAATTGAGTTATTGCTCTTATTGCAACATTCATGATTACTGTAGTCAGTCGAGGTCAGCAAATTCATTCCAAAATCCAAATATCACAATGAAGAAAGTATTGCCTAAGCAAAAGTAAAAGAAATGAATGTCGCAGTATTTTTGTGCACTTAATGCAACTGTTCTTCTCTTCTTTTTCACCCAAAGATGAGCCCCGTTCGAGATGTAGATCATGGGATGACGTAGGCACAGCTAGAATGGAGTCAGCTAGCCAACAGCACAGGAATCCTCACCCTCCCTTGGAGGGTATGAGGTCTACACAGTCTGCACGAAGCGAGGATTCTTGGTGCTCAGCCTCCGATCATGACCTCTCTTCTGACGATGAGAGCGAGAAAAGTAATATCAGTATTAAGTGAGTATTCTGATGTGTTTCTTTATCTTTCTTCATTAAAGATTTTCAACCTTGTTTATTCACTAGCAGATGTATATCACATGGAATATTCATAATCACTATTTGAATTATCATCAGAAGTAATGGCCAGTTAAGAAGCACTTTGCACAAGGCAAGAACTCTTTGCGATAAATGGAGATCTCAAAATTTGAGAGTCAACAATCCCGCCGCCGAACCATTGGAATCACCTAGTAGCCAAGGCAGACTATCAAGATGGTTCAGTATGCGGAGGGGATCTGCTCATCAGTATGACATTGATACATCAGATACCGCTTCGTTAACTAGTCCTATGAAAGCTTCGCAAATGCCGCAGTTATGTGAGGTAGAGTTTTGTTCACTCATTACACTCATTCACCTCTGAACACAACTTATTTCTCAAATCGACTGTAAATAAACTTTCAATTTTCTAGGTCGAAGAGGAAAATGGAGCTATGGTACAGTTTCAATGTATGCAACAGCGCAGACAAGCACCACCCACTCTTCCTCCAGTACCTTCAAACTTAAACCCTCAACAGCTTAAACGACGACATATCGTAGCTGCGATTGTACATTCGGAAAATAGCTACGTTGCAACGCTGCAGAGGCTTGTTAATGTACGCTTTTTTTTCTTTTATTTAATAGACATTCGCAAGATTGTTGATATTGATTCTATTCTAATATCTTATATTTATTTGATCTCAATTTATTGTCATTTTTATTTTACAGGATTACAAAAAACCGTTGGAAGAATCAACGCCGCCTGTTTTAGGCCAGTCAAAAATATCAACTTTATTTCACAGGCTACCAGAAATTCTTCAATGTCATACGCTGTTCAGAATCGCTCTCGCAGAGTGCGTTCGTTCTTGGGATAAGGACGAAAAATTGGGCGACGTCTTCGTTGCTAGTTTCAGTAAAGCTATTGTATTAGATATATACAGCGGATTTATTAACAATTTTTCAGTCGCAATGGATCTGGCCAAACAAGAATCTAAGCGAAAGACTGCGCTGTCAGACTTTTTCAAGGTCTTTATTAATTTCTAAATAAATTTTCACAAGATTTCTACTACTTCACTTTGATTAAATTATTCTAATAAATCTTTGCGACTTTTTAGGTCAAACAAATTAGCGCACATGATAGACTGTCGTTTTTTGGGCTGATGGTGAAACCGGTTCAGAGGTTTCCACAATTTATATTATTTTTACAAGTAAGATATTCAGTTATTTTTATTCAATTGTAAACTCATATAAACTTTTGTTATTGTTATTCTTATTTATTATGACTTTTTATCATCTTTTTAGGACTTATTAAAACACACACCTCAAGGTCACCACGACAGAATGTCTTTGCAATTGGCATTGACCCAACTAGAGAGTCTGGCCGAGATGTTGAACGAGAGGAAACGAGAGGCTGAACAATTTCAAGCATTTAAGGAAATGTTGCGTCATGTTTCTGGCAAACTATCTCATCGTCCTCTTTCATCCTCTTCTCGTTATCTAATCAGAGAGGATAATGTCACGCAATTGGTACGCAGGATAAATACAAGAAACTATTTCTTTCGACTCAACAAACTTTTTTCAATGTACATCATTTTTATTCTTACAGGAATTCAATCAGAATGGAATGATAACTAAATCCAAAAGAAGGCGACTCTTGCTGTTGAACGATTTAGTTGTATGCGTATCGGTCGCACCAAGATCAACAGAAGATTTCTCTGGCAGTGAACGTCTGAGCTTAAAGTGGACATATCCTGTTGCCGATGTCGAGGTATATTTAGAAACTTCATTAATCATTCTGTTTACGCAAATATTTATCTCTTAGAAAATTCTTACCAATTTAAAAATCGATCGTTACAGATTCAGGACACAAGTACCTCACCTACATTGAGCCGCTTGCTCACTGCCGGTCTGAACAAAGGAGGGAGTTTGAAGTCCGATCGGAGCGGAGAAGGCGGACAAGCAGGGGCAGATAGTTTGTGCGCCGAGATGAGCGATCTGATGCAAGATTACGAGGTCATGTCAAGAATTAGTGATCTCGTTGCTCAACTCAAGGGATCTTACAATGTGAGTCTGCTCAAGCCAAAGACTCGAGTTGATCGCCTACCGTTATTATCTCCTATTAATTCACTATTCAACAATTTCAGGGAATGACTCCAGAGAATACCAAGAAAATTCTCCAGTCCATCCAGTCGTCGATACAACAAAAAGACGAAGACATGATCTGGGCGGATAGCTGTTCTCTACAATTAACTACAAAACAGGGTCAGGTGTACACATTTCAGACCGAAAATCCTTTCGTAAAGAAAGATTGGGTTACTGAACTAAGGCTCGCCCAGTTAGCTCTAGATCCGAACAATTCACCTGCTTGGGAAGTTCCTGAACAAGAACAAAGACCCTCGACAAAAATGCCGCTGTTTGTTAGCTCCCAGCCTGTATATCAATCGCAACATCAATCCGAGGTAGATGTTTGAACCATTGTAGATTTCGGATGAGAAGATCCAAAATATGTACCCATACTAATTCCATGTCGTTTAATTTTGCAAACAGGTACGCTGCGGGTGTTATTACACGACGCAAAATCCTCGACCAACAAGAAGACGGGGTAGAAATCAGAGCTATTTGTGGATATGTACTAGCGACGGTGTTTCCAGCCATGTTACGGTATTCGGACAATCGACCACCGCTACAGCCACAGCTCTGAAACAACTAACTTCTTTCGATCTGGTAGAAACCAGAGTCGCTGCTATCGAGTTTGTCAAGGGTCTTTACAACGAGCCTGTTACAATGGCTAGCGATCTTGTCTGGATGGGTACAGACTCTAGAAAATTGATAATATACGCAGCTGCAGAGCCTGAGAAACAAGAAGAACTTGGAAGTTACCCGGTCGCCGGTCCTGTAGTACAAATAAAACACCATTGCGACAACGTTTTTGTCGCTCTTGGTACCGGATCCCTGCTAATGTTCAAGAGACAATTTGATGGGAGCTGGCTTCTCAGAGATCCCTTGGTGATATCATTAGGTAGCGATCCGGTCTCCTGTCTGATGCCCATTAATTCATTCGTTTACGCGGCATGTGGTAAAAAGGTCTGGGTCCTCAATGGAAACAGCGGAGAAATTACAAAGAGCTTCAGTGCTCAACACGAGCACGTAGGGAACGTTAAACTCATGGCACATTCTGGAGTAGGACTATGGGTTTCACTGAAAAATTCAAGCACAGTTTGTCTCTACCATACAGAGACTTTCAAACATCTTCAGGACATAAACATCGCCTCTAATGTACTCAGGGTGACAAAGCCCAGCAGTTCGAACAATTCTTGCGGCGATAATTTGAACAATAATCAAAGTGTCGTTACCGTTACTGCGCTGATGGCTTGTAAGGGATTATTGTGGGTGGGAACTAACGTCGGGATAAGTCTCACCATACCGCTTCCTCGATTGGAAGGAGTTCCTATAATAAGCGGCCGTGTCAACATATCATACCACGCTCACTTTGGTCCTATAACTTTCTTACTGGCGATACAGAGTAACAAAAATCCTGCAAGTTGTCCGAAGGAAGAAATTATCGAAGAAGAAACAGTCCAGCTTAGAAACAAAGACTCGGAACACAACCATCGGCCAAGGGATAGAGCCAGTCTGGATGCTTCTCTTTCTAGCAACATGGCTAAGCTGAAACAACAACTTACTAGCAGTCCTGTTATGCTGCGGCGTAAAAGGAGCAAAGAGAATGAATACAGGGGGTCTAAGACTCTGCCTCGCGGTCTTGGATGCGGCGGATGTTTGCTCTCTAGTTCTATAACAAGCTCGCAGAGCTCGGGAGAGAATTGCGACGTTTATGGCCTCTACGGTGAACTGATGTACGTTAAAGATTATGAGAACGAAAATAGCTCCGGTATAGATCCGATCTATGAAACTTTGAGACAAAGTGATCCAGAGCTTGCAGCTATACCAAACAAAGTTAGTACTTTGGACCGTAGGTTGAAGATGAAAATCACGAGGCCCAGATCTTTGGATTTGTCTAATTGGTCTGTAGATTCGCACGCTAGTTCTTTATACACTTCGTCTGGTTCAGAAGAAAACTTATCACTAAAGGCTGGAAAGTTGTCGAGGAACAGCAGCAGCGCGAGCAGAAATACTCCCTACGAGATGGCGATATCTGCTAGCAGCAGTATACCGCCTGTAAAAGAAATGACGCCTATACCAAAGCCGAAAGGTAATCCTAAAAAGAATAACAAAGGGGCTCAGCAAGTTGATCAGCCGAAGAGAACGGTTCTGACTTTAATGGGAGGAAGAGGATACATAAACTGGAGACTGCCAAATGTACAATCTGTTGTAGATAAAAATCCAAAGTCACCTTACACGCTTAAAGATCCTAATAGCAACGATGCTCATATTGTATTGTGGGAAATGAAGTTATGATACCCATTAATATTAGATCTGATGGATCTCTTATAGTTGCAGAGGCATTATTCACCTTTGGTACGGATTAGCGGATGATATTGATCCAAGTTTGAAGATTCCAGTTGTGGTAATAGCGATGTGAGTTCAAAATAGTTGGATTGGATTGCAATACACACTCGGGTTTACCAAATGTTTATTGTTGTATAGACTGTTACTGTTTTGATATTTATCTTTACAGTCTTTAGAATTTAACGGTAAAGACTTTGACTTTGATTGTAGACAATTCAATTTCGGGACTATTGACTTAGAGAGAATAATATGTAAACCAGTGTAAACTAAACTTCGGTTTTAATAATTGAATAATGATACGATATTTTTCACCGTATTTACAAAATATTGCAGTTGCTATTACGCTATGACAGTGAATAGCGTTGATGAATAATTATCGAGGTATTCTCAAACTAAAATCATCTTAAATATATATTATGGATATAATATTACGTTAGGAGATACCTAATGTTAAAATGAAATGTAGCAGTTTGCTGCTTAATATTTATAATTAAATTACGATGATAAAATATGTTACAAAAGAATCAGGCAGGTGCTAATGCTTTGTTTTGTTAACGTTATCTACCAATAGGTAGTACATATACATACATACATACATCATACACATACATACATACATACATACATACATACATACATACATATAACTACATGCGTTAGAACGTTTTACTTTTTGTTAAAAATCGATATAACATAGAAGTATAGGACTGATTGAAAAAAAAAAAAATTTCATTACGTTTTTTATAAAACCTAAGGAAGGAAGGAAAAGAGGAGAATAATTTTTTATATATGTTTATCTATACATATAATATTATTGTATACCTATTTAAAAAAAAAGAAAACACAAGGCCTGTTATTAGCATATACCTACTATGTGTACATACTTATAAGTATGTATTATCTGAGTGACTGTTTTTTAAATCATTCATTGTCGTCAGAATGTTTGGTAATACTAAATATATCAATTGATAAGGATTACAAGAATGAATATCAAACCCGTTGAAACATTTACATGTCTTTGATAATACATATTTTAGATTTCGAGTTATGTGAGTGGAAGATCTATGGATAGAAATTTCTTATCAGTTTTTGATAAACCAAAACCATGTTTTACGTGTTGAATCTCTTTAGATGTTTATCAAAGTTGAGATTATTATTATTTTTTTCTTTTTTTTTTCTTCTCTCAATAAGGACTATTTATTGGCCAATTGTGACAAAGACTATAGGAAATGTTGATCTCTGACTAAGAAAATGATTACGCAGACTATAACTATATTATGGTGTAGCATTTATTTCCATCATTATATATAAAAAAAACAAAGAAAAAGAACAAAAAGAAAACTAGATCTGATTTTTTGCTACCCTTACTTCAACAATGGCAAAGAGCTGTTTTTAAAAATTTCCAAACATACATCTGGACATTCATATTCTGGTATTGTTCTGTTACGAATATGATCTGTATTTCCTCCGATACAATAGAATCTATCATTCAAAACTAGACATTGCGAACACGGTATATATATGCTGTTGGATATTCAAGTCAAAATTTCAAACATTCTTCTTCAATTATTGTGATTGTATGTAAAGAATTGAGATGAAATAAACTAACAAGACTGAAACCAGCCGGTATGGTTTTAAATCAATAAAAAAAAAAAAACTGGACACATATCCAAATACTGACTATAGTTGAAAAGCATGCTTTGATTAATGTGTTTGACAAAGTTTCATAGAAATATGATATGTTTTCTAACTACTAGTTAAATCATTAGTTCATACTGTTCTAACACACGCGTCTATCATATCTTGCATAATGTATAACTTTGAAGGAGACTGATAAGACAAAAAGTTGTTGTTTTTTTGTTTTGACATTAGCTTTTGGTTTTGTAGTTGACAAACAAATTTGATTAAATTTCTCCTATGTTATATACCTTATGTATTTACTTATTGATGGATTGTGAATCATATGCCTCTATAATATCGAGGTAATATACCTAAGTAGTGACAAATTTCTTTGGAATCTCTTATACATTTAGTAATGTAAAAACTTGATATCCAATTGCACTTATATTGTGACTAATCAATAAACATCATACTATATCAAGAATAAGTATAAGTATTTGAAATTGTACATAGCGTTAAACTAAATACATAGTATTAAAAGAAAAAGAAAAAAAAAAGAAAAAACTAGATTTGCCATACAGTATTTCACATTGTGTTACTAAACAATTGAAATAACTAACTTGTTCACTTATGCAACTATGAAATGAAATGAAATGAACAGAACACTATCCGGGTTACTACTAATCAGAGCATAATGTTCCCTCCTCTGTATTAAGAATCCAAAAATATTATTAGAAATGAAAATATTGAATATTGATTTTTGGTCAAAGAAATTTGTTATAAATTATGAAATGAATACTTTCTGTTTTTTTTTTTTTTTGCTGTTTCTTTGATTACTTTTCATTCCATGCCGCGGCAATTAGCTTTTGTGTAATTTTTGTTTTTTTTTCTCTTTTTTTTACATTTCTTTGTTTAATACCCGCTGATTTTTGAGCAGAGTTGAAATTAATGTTTTAAATTGAAAAAACAAAAAAACAAAACGACAACAAAACTATGGTCTGATTTCAACTACGTAACACTGCCAAAATAGGACTAAAAATTTAAATACAAAATGATAAACTAATGCGTTGAATTTATATATGTATGCTATACGTCTATGTATTATAATCGCCAGATGTGTGAAACATTTTATACGTTCTTACAATTAGTAACCACCTAAATAGTATATAATATATGTATGTAATAAATATACAAATGTTAAGGATGTTGAAATAGATCTGATAATGTTAAAAATTAATGAATAATGAAATGTTTGCCTCCTTTTATATTTTATAAATGTTAGCGCGCGTCAAATAATTTCATATTTATAACTGAAAATTCTAGACCTCGGTATAATTATTATTAAAAATTTGAGTAAGGAGCGAAAAAGATACTATAATGATTCTTCTGTTACAGTTTTATTTTCATATTAATTGAATAAACATACATAATAATAATAATAATAATAATAATAATAATTCGAAACGCAAATAGACATCGTTAAAACAATCTAGGTATGTTCTGTTGTGATAAAAAAAATTTGAGAATTTATGTCCCCCCCCAGTGATCGAGCGTATTGTACTTTTCGTATGAACAAAATACCGTTAAGTTTGCTAAAAAAGTTTGCTGACACAAATTAGCATAAGTGATGTATATACATACTATATGATCTTGTAAATCAAGGCTAATTTTATATATGTACACTGTTTAGCTAAAAACATGTTCGTATTTTGTACACTATTTCATCTTTGAAAAAAGAAAAGAAAAAAAGAAACAAATGCATATACTAATTTTTTTTTCTTCTATTTATATAATAATACGTAAATTAGTCTCATGAATTAATAATAATGCGGTGATACTTGATCATGTATATTTATTATTTAAATAAATATAGCATTATTTCTTCGTAAATATAGTAATCATTTTTGTTATTTAACACAGTCTAGATAAAAAGAGATAAAAGATCTACTACTCGCTTTCTGAATTGATTTAAAGCGAATACAGTTCTATCAATAATTCAAATTGTCTCTGGAAGGCTATAGTATGTAGTATATTCAATACAAGGTAGATTCGAATCAATATTTTATTTTCATTCGTATTTTGGAACAGTATATATATATATATAAATTTCTTAACATTGTTCAGACTAATTCAACATGTTGCATATAAGTAGTACTGATACAAATCAGATCCTTGGGGAAGAAAAAAAAATGCAGTCATCATCCTAGAGACCTGAAACAATGAGAAAATGAAAAAAAAATTGGGATTAGTTGTATTCAAAACTTTTTCATTGATTCATTGTAACTAAAAGGCTTCTTCAGTTGGTAGTGCATGTGTTGATTAATCATAATCTCATTTTATTCGGTAAAGGGTATCATCACTTAATAAGCCTCATGAATTTCTATCTCAAATAGAGAAGGAGAATGAATTCTATAGTTATTTTTTAAAAGATTCTTCAAGTCTGAGGAAGAACGCGATGATAAATTATACACACATACATATGAATTGCGAATTGTAACTCTTTTGTCCCTCCGCAGTTCCCATCAGTTTCATCTCTGTATCAATGAACACATGACGAAACCAGGATCTGAAAAATCAAATATGGAAAGTTTTTATTCACCAATTAAGGAACAATGGGCGATGGGAATGTGAGGAAGAACAATAGTTCTTCAGTTGGTAGTGCATGTATGAGTTAATCAGGATTTCATACGTTTCGGTAATGGGTATCATCATTTTTTTTTAGTTCCATCTTTTGCATGGAATTATATTTGCCAAAGTCTGTTAGTGGGTAAATAATTATTCAAACTTACAAATCATTGTCAAGAATCTCAACAACTTCCTGTTTGGCACAAAGTCCTTTCGGTCAACATCTATAATGAGTTTGATCTGTAAAATTTAAATCATTGTTAAAAACTAGATTGCATATAGAATCTAAACGAAAATATAACTCTTGTGACTTCAGTTGGTAGTGCATGTTCGAAATAATCATAAATTCATTAAAAAAAATCGGTAAATGGTTTCATCATATTCGTTCTTTCTATTTTATTTTCTCATTCAATTTCTAGTTTCAATTTCAAAACATAAAATATATACCTAAGGTTCTTCCATCACGGATTTAACCACTGCTTTCGGCGATGATCGGCATTAGGTAAATTCCTGGAAGAGAAAAACATTTTTAAACAACGTGCTACGTGTTCAATAGATGGTGAATAATTTTTTTTATAGTTTATCAGTTGGTAGTGCATGTTTGTATTAATCACAAGTTCATATATATTCGGTAATTGTATCATCATATTTTATTTATTTAACGCCACACACAGAGTTGTTGTACTCAATCGAGATTTCATTGAAATAATTTACTGTTCGCTATCAGTGTGCGGAAAATAACGGAGCCAAACATAACCTGTACCCTAATTTGAACAAAATCCTAAAACTAATATCTTCAAGTAATTCTAATATTCTCTACGATGTTATAAACGCTATTTAATTTTCTTCAAAAACTTACCGAAACACCGATGTATTCAGATTTCTCATCCTCGATTTGATTAGACATGAATTCATCGCTACGCATCACTCGAAGAAAGACGAACGCGAACTGAACTGGCCCGAATCGATGCATTTCCGTCTTCCTGTATGGCATGCTGTAAAAAGTTTGGCGTGTTCCTAAAAGTTACGTTAACAAACATTTTATGTGTTCCTACTCCGATTGAATAACAATACGCGTGTAGTTAGACGACGCGGTGATTCACACTTCACAGATCGTGAGTAACATCGCAGTTGTTCATCTATACGACTGATACGCCTATGCCCAAGAATGCACAATGCACGCACGCCATTAGTATGTTATATCGAGAAAGCTCAGATGTTTACTTTTTCTTTCTCTCTTTGTAGTGCATCGTAATGTCATATATCTTGTGACCTCGAATATTTAGGTTAATATAAACAATTAAAACGTCTATGACCGGGGGTTAGTTATGGATAGAAACAATTCATCCCAATTATAATCAACGAGTATCCAACTCGGTGACTAATATTTTCATTGTGATTAATGATTACGTGAAGTTCTTTTTTTTTTACCCGTATTGTCGAAGTGGTATAATAAGCAAGTGAACGCCGTAAGTAAAATGCCTTCTTCATATTTATTTTTCATATTTAGAGTTTTCTCTGTATATATAATATAATCATTGCTTATTATGATATACGGTTTATGATCATTCTTATATTGAGTTTAAATTCTTGTTCATTAAACACTGTCGTCGCGGAATCATACGAAAAAATTGTCAATTATTGACTACCCTTTGTCTGTCGAATTGTCGAAACGATTTCTACTTTTAGTTTAAACAATTCTTTGACATTTAATGTTATCCGAAACATTGCGTTTTTTTGTTTCTTCCATTTAAGTATACTTTAAGATTTTTCCGTCGTATCATAATATCATCATTATGAATGATTCATTCTATAAATATGTATGTCAATTATCAATAGAAAGGAAATAAATGTAAATTTTTCCTTTTTCGTTTTTTTTTCTTCATCGTTATTGATACAGAGTACTTCTACTACCAACTACAATGGCACAAACTACTACAATCGAAACTGTTACCATCACCAGGCCGCTCAAGGTACTTGAATATTCAATTAACAGATTTTTTTATAACCCTGTATGTAGTCGTTAATTGATATTCACCTTTCACATATTCATGCATATCTTACTCTCAAAACAAAAAAAAAAAAATCTGAATCTAAATCTAAATCTAGAGAATTTCACGACTAACTGATAATTTTTTTTTATTCATTTACTACACTAATAAGACAAGATAAAAATCCCAATCTCGCATTCTAACATCGAGCATGATGGAATGATCTGAATTTAATTTTACCTCGTACACCTATGTGTGTGTATAAGAGAGAAATTATTTCGTCACACGGAAACGAATTCACACAGGATTCTTTCAAATCTGCTGCTACAGGCTCTTCAGATAAAACCCACAATAACGTAATCTGCCGCAAACCACTTGAATAGTTTTTCTTTTTCATTTTTTTTTTTTTTTTAATATTCATATCATGCACTAGAATTCGAAAAATTATATAGGAGGAGAATCATTTTGATTATAAATATTCACTTTTTTTCTTTCTTCTCACCGTCGTTTGCGTTTTATCAATCTTTTCGAAATTGCGGGTGTACATACTACTTGTGCGTGATATATATATATATATATATTTTTTAGCGACTTCATAGGATTTCTATAAAATGAAAATCCCGAATTATATTATAAAACTCGATAGGGAAAAGATAACGTCGATGAACGTTGGAGGCGAACGAGGGTGGTAGTACCTAGTAGTGGATAAGCAGCGGGGTATAAAAATCGAGTCGAGTAAAAGCATCCCTCGCGCAATGCGCCGCGACCTTTACACTCGCTGATGATGAGGAGGAGAGAGCCCCCTTTCCTCCCGTCGAATAACCTGGGTTTTCCGAGCACAGCAGTGAAGATGGCTGCTATCCGTGTCTATACATAAAGATTCGGGATGATTCCCTTAATTCGGGATTAATAGTGTATAGTGTAATTTTTTCGAATATCACGATCTATAAGTTGATTAAAATTTGTTTTTTTTTTCTTCGCATCATCGTACTATATATTATACTATACTATAGTATAGTATAGTATATTTATGTAATACACGATACGATAAACGAATTAAGCATCGTGGATAAGGGCGAAAGTGAATTCGAGGTGATCGCCGCTGCTGCAGGTTGTCGTAGAAATAAACTAAATGCTTGCGACACACCTTCGTCGACATGGCGCGGTCTACGACGTTCCTTAAATAAATTTTGACTACATACTTACACGATCTAATATAATACGCGTATATAATTAATTGATAATTAATAATTAATAATTAATAATTAATAATAAACAATATACTACAACTTGCGGGATTCGAAATGGAAAGAATATTTTAAACCCTAAACGTATACTTTTATTCATTTAATACATACACATAGATATACACACATACATATATACATATACATAGATCCCTTATCGCGCTCGCTCTACCCGCGCACAATAATTCAATATGATTATGTACACCGCCGCTGATGACCGCATGGGTCAAAACGAAATCGCTCAGGTATAAAAAGTAGAATTTATTCATCTATTATGTCCTTAAATATATATTTCACATAAATTCATTACATATACGAAACGTTTATGTATATATATAAATTACACCTCTTTTAATTGCGATCTATAAGATGTTAGTATACACATAAATTATAATGTTAACAAATTGTCACTGCGCGTATGTATACGCATACGAACATACGATTTTTCAATCTTTTCATAAAATGTTTAGGGGGTGTAGAAAAAAAAAAAAACAAAAAAAAAACAATCGTTCATTAATTCACTCATCTTACTTATCATGTGTATAAAAATTGTATATATCTATGTCTATATTCAATTAATGTAACTGCATACTATGTATAACTTATTTTCTAAAACGTTGAGGGTAGGGGAGCGTATATTCTCCATGTAGTACGCCCCCTTTTTTTTTCTAATTATTTTGATATGGGAGAGCCTCTCATCACATTCAAAAAATTCCCTTAAATTCCTCAAAACGCGACTATCACGCTTCAGTCATATTCTGTTAATCTAAAACTAATCTGAATCATAATTACAGGTAATAGCGTTCATATGCGGGGTAATAGTCATCTTATTAATGATAATGGGACTCGCATCTACCGACTGGTTAATGGCGTTAGGATGGAGACAGGGTCTTTTTGCACATTGCATCGAAGAGGGTGCCCCTACTCCATTGCCATTCAATATGGTCGATCCAGCGGGATGTTACCAAGCTCGGGATGTCGGTGAGACCCTTTTCTACAATCGATAAATTCAATTCAATGTGCCGTACAAAATTTCTAACAATTCCAAGAAACTAATAATTTATTATCAAACATTCTTTCAGCTTACATTAGAGCAGCGGCTGCGCTATGCGTCGTTTGCCTTCTGGCTGATATAGCAGCGACTATTCTAACGGGACTTGGTCTTAGGTCTCAGGATCATAGAGACAAACACAAGTACTATCGCTTTGCCGTATTTTGTATGGGAATTGCTCGTAAGTCGGTCGTTCAACTGTTATTCAGCCTGATTTTCTATTATTGGATTTTTCAATGCTGATGATTTTACTATTGATTACTTTAATCAAACATCATCTCATTTTTTCAGTCGCATCTCTACTGATAGCACTCGTCGTTTATCCTGTCTGTTTTGCCGCTGAACTTAATCACGGTAAGCTTGGAGGAATATTGCGTAACTAGGCTTGTCTTATCTTGTTCAAAGACCAGGACTTATGTACGAATTAATCATAATGTATACATTGCTGTTGAAAAACCAACTCTATCTTATTTCTTTTTTCCAAAGCTATTCAGAGCTATGCTTTCGATGATTCGTAACGCTGAGTCTCAGAGTGTGATTCGATCATACAAAGATCAGAATATCTAGTCAAATTTTTCTTCCGATGAAACAAAACACAGAAAGATAAGAAAATTTATCGAACTGAATTTCTTCATTATCTCATAGGAAATCGGACAATGTGGGAATTCGGCTGGGCCTACGGCGTTGGATGGGGGGCAGCGATATTTTTATTCGGAGGAGCTGTTTTACTCCTGTGCGACAAAGAGAGCGAAGAAATTTATTACAAGGAGAGAAAAATAGTACGAGACGACATAGTAGGCGGAGGTGGAGGATCAATGATTGGAGTTGGACATCACGGAGGAAGAAGTGGCACTGCGCTTGCCTAGTGGCATTGCTCCCTGCCCGACGTTGTCCTCTAGGTGACTGGTTACTTTTATTCTTATGTCCACAAATGTGCGTGGCCGTGCACTGATATATAATAATATATATTGTCAATGTTTTTCACGCGGGTTTATTATATTTGGATAAAGTAACAACATTAGGTATGTCTGCTACTGTTTCTGAGAGTGAATGATTTTTTATACAAGAAAAACGTGTCTTTAGAAATATATATATATGTATATCTTTAATAGTATATACATATGTATATTATATATGTATATGAGGAAAAGGGAAATTATTACTCTCAAGAATACCAATGTTTCCGAACAACAAAGTCCCAAAAATGTAATACGAAAATTTCATCACTGTAAGGCAGCGGTGTAATTGTCAAATCAAATTGATTACAGATTACCTACTTTATTTATTTTTTAACATACAAGACGTTTGTTTTTCTTATTTATTTATTTCTTTTTATTTTTTATTTTATTTTTTATTTTATTATTTTTTTTTCCAAATTTCGGGACCATCGACGTACAATGCTGACTGTTTAACTTCGTTAATCAAAATTTTTTTTACAATTTATCACCAGCTACGCATAATTACTCGATTTTTTAATACTCGATAATGTTTCACGACTGGGTCTGTAGATTCAATTGAATTGCCTGTACAGCAATGATAAAGAAACAAACAATTATGGGAATAAAAGCAACGGGCTAAAGTAGAGTAAATTTTTGTGACTAAATTTAACAAAAAATAACAAAAAAAACGAAAAAAAAAATATAAAAATGAAAAGAAAAAAAAAGAATTTACTGTTTAGTATTGAATATGGTGAGAAATGAATATCATTGTTCATGTAGATACGAAAATTCGTGGCTTCTTGCAAAATCGTACAATTTAAGGTACTACCATAATCTTTGATTGTATAATGCGCTTGAATAGTTTAACGCAGCATTACTCACTTGCTCACAGGCTGTTGTAATTGATTTTTATTTTACATTTGAAAAAAAAAGAAGTTTTTCTATTTTTTTTTTCTTCAAACACTAACTGAGATACTCGGGTATTTTCTTTAGCTCGAAAATAAATGTAATTCATATTAAATTTCTACCATTATTATGGTAAATAATTATCTACTATATTATTTTTCTACTTAAAATTATTGTTATTCTTGTTGTTTTTTCTTTCATTATTTTTGCAATGTATATACGCATTCTAAAACATTAAATTATTACATTCGAAAATTTCCAATTAAAATTAGCATCTAGTATTATAAATTATAATTAACAATCAACGAGGGATTAATACTTCCGATTTTCTTTCGATCTTTTTTTTTTATTTTTTTTTTTCAACAGTATTTAAAAGTGTTTGTAAATTTCTTACTCCAAACAAAGCTGTTTAATCAATCTCTTCGAATAATCACAACACAGTGATGGATTAGACACAAAGGACAGAGCGATGTTGTATTAGATTTGTTTTTTTTTTTTTTTAAACTTTCCGATACCATTACAATCGTTCTTTATTATTCAGTATTATTTACACTCGGTGATAATTTAACTAGAGTACAATATAGTTTCACACTCTTAAGACAAGAGCACAAATGCAGCTATACAGTTTTTTGCTATATATATATAAATCACAAATGCATTTCCTTTCAAGTCACGGCAACTCAATAACACATTGTTACTACTCCCACCCATTGCCCCTTTCATGCACATAGACTGTTATTTGTTACGACAATTGACTCACCTTCTGATAAATATTTGAAAGAAATATTAGAATCAGGTATGTTAATTGGTTTATACAAAAGTAAAAGATAACATTCCGCAATTGCATTTGCAGAAAAAATAAAAATAAACAAAATTCTAATCGATTAGACTTCCTCTCCAATATTCTGCGCTAGTTTAATCGAGTGTTACTTCAAAGTTTGAAACTAGTTTGATATAAACTAGGTACTGAGAAGTAACACTGATGATTCTGCGCATGGCATCAATAAATATCAAGACTTATATAGTACATTTGATTAGCTTGTTTCTTTTTGTTTTTTTTTTTCTTTCATTTTTTGTCATATGTGTATTTTTTGTTCAACGGAATGCTAAGTGTTTGAGTGTATGAGAAATATTAAGAAGGGGAAAAAAAAAAGAGAAAAAGAAAAAAGAAAAAAAAAGAGGCAGCTCGGGCAGGCATATATTACTGATCCATCGTGTTACCTGTGTTACACGTATAATTGTGTACATATACATATATATACATGAATACAAATAGTAGAGATTTTACAAATGCTTGTAACGACGCAATGCAACTAAATGATTATTATTATATTATCATTATGATTATTATTATTATTATTATAATAGTTATCGGCTGATATTAAGAGTTGCACTTATATGAAAACAAAAAAATAAATAAGGGCAACTTAGCTATCGTATATATATCAATATAATAATATGTAGATATATAGTTTGCCACGAATAAGTAGGGAGATAGAGAGAGAGACAGACAAAAGAGGGAGAGAAAGAGAAGTGAGAGAGCAGCTATGTAATAGAATATATATATAGTATATTTAAAAATATTTTGAATTTTTTTTTTTTTTTCTTTTCTCCGTTTTTAATCAATTTTACAAGAGAGTATAAATTTTATCCTGACGTCAGCGTTTTAAGCTGAAAGTTTGTTACTGTACAACAAAAAAAAAAAAAAGAAAAAAGAAGAAAATAACTATTCCTGAAATTCTAATCTAATCTTATTTCATATATCTGAAATTTTATAAAAACACACTACTACTATATGCAACTAATTTATAAACATATAAAATAACATAATTCATATCAACATTATTAACTATTATCAATATTTAATAATACATACTAACAAACCATTGTGTATCAGATTATTGAACAGATATGTAGGTGTGCCTACCTAGTTTATTTTTTCGTTCAAGAATTTCATTTATTAAATACTATATAGTATATATTATAATATATCAAAGGCTTAGCAGAACAACATCGTATCTCAGAATTTGGTTCAACAACAATATCGTATCTATCGTAAGAAACGAGAGGACATAATATGATTGTTTTTAAAAACAAGTTCTTAAATACGATGTTGTTCTGCTCGGTTTAATTTCTTTTTTTTTCAATTTTTGTTTTTCTGATGATAAATATTATACTGTAAATCTGTATCTGTAGACTGATGATTATTATCGAACGTTATTATATTATACGTCGGCGTAAGAAAGAAAGAAAGAAAGAAAGAAAGGAAAAAAAACAATATATATATACACATAAAAATAGAGTTTATATATATATATAGTATATATACATATATATATATATATAATTATTATATGATACTGTGGCAGCTGAGCATGTAGCATTGAATAATAACCTTCCATATCAGAGAAACGTTTGAATAATATGTAGTTAATTAATACTAAATTAGTAAGCATCTTTATTATCGGTTGTATTATAGTATATAGTGTAGAAATATTCTAATTAATGAATAGATATCTCCTCAACAGATTTCATATCAGATAGTATATGCATATCATGAATATAAAAAAAAAAAAAATTGAAAAAAATTAAAAAAATTCGAAAAATAAAAAAGAAAAGAAATCAAGTCAATGATTATTATTAAATTGATATTATGATGTTATATTTAAATAATATTGTTTGTATTCACAAAAAATACACCTAAAATTCCGTGTTTCCTACCAACATAATAATATGACATACATAATACATATTATAGTATATAAAACATAAATTAAACATAACATAAACATAAAATAGAATAGAATAGTTATTAGTAGTATTATCTGTCACCGATGTTTGTATAACATTTATTTGATGTATACACATCACAGTATTGTACAAAGAATAATATAACATAGATATTAAAAGAATAAAAAGAAAGAAAAAAAATAAAATAAAGATAAAATAAAATCTAATCATTCCTCGCTCATTATTTGATTCAAATATAAATGTATATTTCTGCTCTTTTTCTTTATTTTTTTCTAATGTATATTTTCTTAAATGAATAAATCTTTGCGTTTTTAATTTTTAATCGTGGAAAATAATATTATGATAATCGAATATCGTATTTGTTGATAATTATTAGAAAATGTAATAAAAATTAGAGTGAAAATTTAATAATTTAAAAGTGATAATTTAACTGGACAAATTGTTCCCGCGTTATAATACTATAGTATCGCTTTCAAACAAGCTACCGAGTTGTTTGTCTTGATTGTTTTTTATGGTTTATGCCGAGCGATGCGTGCCGCCGCCATTTTGTTAAATATTATATTTCTAAACGCATCCCCCTCCAAATTGAAAACAACCGAAGGTCGACGCTGTTCTCGCGATCTCCATAGGCATAAAGTATTTTTGGTTAGGTTAATAGCTGTGTTAACGATATTAAACAGTAAGTAGAAAAAATCTAAAACTGTGATTACATATTGTGGTAAATATATTTATTAACTTATTATTGAAAATATTTAATGTCAATTAGCTGAAACATTTATTCGTTTAAGTTTATAACGTGTAATTGGGTGCGGAATAAGGCTTGGCATTAAAGAGAGGCTATGGCTACTGCCTTGATTCGTGTATGTGAAAATAATTTATTGCGTCTTCGATCACATTTTGTTTTTATTTATCATTAAAACATCTACAATAGAAAAAAATTTTATTTACCGGTTTATAACGTTATGCAACTATTTTCATTTATTTATTATTTCACATTGTATTTATAACCTATAAAACTCCATAACCTATATATAATATAACCTTAGATGTCAACACTACCACATACACTACATACATTACATTACATTAGTCGTAAATTAACATATATTTCGATTCAGTGTTGATGAAATGAGTAAAAATTAACATCAATTTCACTTATCAGTGAAATCATTTTATTTTTATCATCAACAAATCAAATTTTTATCACTCATTATTAATTTCTCCTTAAATTTAAACACTAATTATAAACATCGGAGCTGGAATTCATCGACTATGATCATTTAGTCTATGGACTAACGTAATTTATGAATTTATTGAAATTTCTAAAAAATTCAATTCTCACATCGGATTAGATTGATTTATTAGAAATTTTTGCCAAATATCGTATTTTTTCTCAATATTGGCATCAACGGTGTTCAACGTAGTTGAATAATTTATATTCAATTTTATTTTACATTTTTCATTCACGATAGTTTGAAATATTGAACAATATCTATCCGACGTAGAATCTGAGGAGTTTGAGGATAATATACGCGTTCGCACATCATTTTTGGTCACAACGCTGAATTGCTTATGATCGCAGAAATTCAGCTCCATTCATAAAATACAAGCTTTTGTGTATTTCTAGAAATATTTCAATGTTTCGGCTATTATAAACCTGAATTTATCGAACTTGTGAACTCTTGGCACTTATCGATCACCAAAAGGCTGAATTTGAATTGTATACCAACATATGGTGTAGAACTTTGCTAGGAAAAACTTGTTACGTAATTTACCGAGTCGCTGAAGTTCTTCTAACGCCTCGTTTCAACTCCGAACTCCTTCTGTTACGCTGAATTGAGCAAAAGAAACATTGGTTTAAATTCTAGAGTCAGTAGCGTTAGTCTATTACATAAAGATATAGTAATTGAAATATTTTCAGTGATCAAATAAATACTCCGATCGTCAAGATGGATGTATCTGGTGATTTGGCCTTGCAATGGGTCGAAGAAGTAGGGAATGTCGTTCACGAAGAAGTAATATGCGGCCTAGAAGCTGAGCTAACAACTCCTGAGCAGGAGGTAATCGGAGCCTGCGAAGAAGTCGGAGTAGATGACGCGGCAGAGACTGTTGCCGAGTCTTGCCCTCCACCTGATTCTGAAATCCTGCTCGTACCACAGTCTAATGATATGGAATCTATTTATATCGTACCACAGGATGGGCAGGGTCATGATTATCTCAATATTCAAGTTACCGAGGAAGTCATTACCGACAATTGGGACAGACCGGGGCAACACGATGGGTAATATTCAACTTCAATCCTTCATATTTCTATTATTCTAACTTTAGGAGCAGAGATAGAGATGCGGGATCAAGAACGATATTTAATATTGAAGATACTGTAATGAAAGACTAAACAGTTCATACTGTTTGAGTACATTGACTTTCAATTTTAAATCCATGTAGCACGTTTGTGGCGATTATTTGAAAGATCGATTTATTAATTCTGAATCATTTTTATATCCAGGATTGAAATTCCCGAGACAAAAGTGTCTCACGACAATTTGCTGGAGTACGACGACATGGAGATACCGTTGCCAATCGATCAAGATTCTTACACAAACACACGACCGTATCCCTGCGATTTCTGCAGTCGTAGATTCAGGAAAAAGGCAAATTTGATGAACCACATGGTAGCTCATCAGACTGATCGTCCACACGGATGCAATTTATGCGGTGCTCGATACGTTCGGAAGTGTGATTTAATGAATCACTTAAAGATTCATGCGTACGCACCGGCTCGTGACGGACTTGAAGACGATTTGAACGACGAAGATTCTCTAGCGCCAGAAGAGGAAGAGACCAACAAAGGAAGACGCAAGAAAGTTCAATCAAACGCGCCAAGAAAGCGAAAGAACAATGCCGCAGCTGCGAAAAGAGCTCCACCAGAAATTAAAGTCGATATGGGAAAATACGTCAACAAATCTTACGACTATGTAGACGAAGATATGCGACTCTTGGAAGTAATGACCAGCAGGAATACGGCGAGAGGAAATAATTATGCTTCTAGCTCCAGGTGGGGAGGGGAACAAATGTCCCCTGAACAAACCGAGGCACAACCACCTCGTTGGCCTATAACAGATCCTACCAAACCCTATGTCTGCCAACATTGCGGCGTTGGATTTGCCAGGGAAAAAGCTCTGGCTTCTCACGCTCGTGTACACGGAGGGGATAGCCCTTTCGAATGCACATCTTGCGGAGATATGTTCTGGGATGTTAACACTCTGCGCGAACATGTTAGGATAAAACACGGAGGGGCTGTGCAATCGGATTTGGAAGAATGCGATAACGACGCAACTTATACAGGAGACGAAAGATTCGGTGAATTCTTTTGCGATACTTGCGGAGTACCTTTCCATCGATTAGATCTTCTCAAACGACATAGAAAGTAAGCGAGTCGATTATTCAGTACTCTGATTATCATCGATGAATAATCAAATTAACTCACCAACATGAATCATTTTATTTTTATAGAATTCACGTAAAGCAAGAATCTGACGTTATCACTGAGGGCTCCAGTCAACATCACGTATGCAATGTTTGTGGCGAATGGTTTGAAGAGGCTTTGGCATTACTCGCACATGCGGAACTACACGCTAGGTATTTTGGGCAGAGTTTTCTGGAGTAAAAACGAAGCTACTGGACGAAACAGTTTGAATATTCAAGATCATTCATTGTTTCTTACAGGTCGCCTACTCGTCGCTGTTTGTTGTGTGGTCAGAGGTGTAGAGACGACGCCGAGGTGGCGGAACACGTTCGTCAAAATCATGCCGAAGACGCGCCTCCTAATACTTGCACACTTTGCGGTAAAACTTGCAAAGATAAACGAAGTTTGATAAAACACTCCTGGGTGCACAACGCCGACAAGACATTCGGCTGCACAAAGTGCGGTAAAAGATTCCACAGCAAAGCTAGATTGCGAAGGTATATCCATCCCAGATCAATCCCAGCTCGAAACTTTCACTCATACATAAACCCTTCGCCAATTCATTGTGAGAAACAAACTACCTATTTTTAAATTCTATTCAACAGGCACATGGTATCGCATCGTAATAAAATGGTAGCCTGTGACGAATGCGGTGAAGAATTTCCAGACGGAAGAGCTTTAGTCAGTCATCGTCATTCCCATAATAAGGATTTGGGCGGTCGATCTTTTCCCTGCAGAGAATGCGGAAAAACATTTGGCAGCCGTAGCTCCCAGCAAATTCATATCCGTATTCATACAGGCGAAAGACCTTACGGATGTAGGTTTTGTTGGAAGGCATTTGCTGACGGAGGTACACTGAGGAAACACGAACGTATACATACTGGCGAGAAACCTTACGGTTGTGCCATTTGCCCTAGAGCTTTCAATCAACGTGTAAGACTCATTTTTTTACTCTTTGTTTGATTGTGAATTATGATCATTAAAAAACAGACGTTTTATAATTTGATGAAATACATTCCAGGTCGTACTGCGGGAACATGTTAGAGCTCATCATTCGGGACCAGATCCAAAATGCCACGGTAGCATGACGCCGTATCTTTGCAAAGTGTGCGGAGATTCTTACGGTACTTCTGAGGAAATAGTTGCACACATAGTGCAGCACTGCGATGACAATACAGCGTTACGTCGACAGCCACAAACCGGCCCTAGGAAGTATAAACGAAGGCGTAAGCTCAAGCCTTATGAAACTAACGCTATTCCTCCCCGAATGGCTACGAGCTACGATACTCCAGACGTTGGTTCTGACTCTGATGATAATACCAAGCGAAAACTTGGGAAGAAGAATAAACAACAGCATAGATCTAACGTAGAGGAAGGGTATCAGAACGTTTTGAAAAGCTTTGAAACTTCGCTGCAGAATATAAGCTCTATAGTAAGCAATTCAAAGGCTAATCCAGCAAAGTCTAAATTTTCTAAAAGGAAGCTTAAGAAGGATGAGAAGAAGAGCGAAACTCAGACATCGGCTCAGCCCGGAAGACCAAAAATGATTCATACTCAGAAGACTAGGGTTCCTGTACAAGTGGGTGGCGACGGAGTGAAAAAGGGTCAAAAAACAAAGACCATGGTTACCAGAACTCCCAAAGTTATGCCCAACGAACATAAAGGCGGTGTTTTTCCTGGCGGTGAAAGGAATAGACCAAGGACTAAAAATGTGAGCTATCATATCGAAGGGAAGCTTCAACTTACCCCGGCAACATTCCCAAAACCAAATGACGAGCCTGAAAAATCAAACGTTAATATTTCTCACAACGTTAAGCTAGAGCCAGGATTGCAAAAGGGTATACACAGTAATAATAACGGTAATATATCAGCTGTGGAACGCAAGCCTGAACCTGTGCCTAGGAAGAAGGCAGTTGTTGTTAAGAGAATGAGGAAGCAAAAGCAAGTTATGATAAAAGTTGAACCGAGAGAGGAGGAACTTAGCCAGGATGAATCGCAGAATAATAATAACGCAATTGAAATGAACCAGACTACTCATATGCTTGATAATTCAGCTATGGATGGTAATAATCTAGAAGTTGCTTACGAGGCAAGCATAGTTACCGCAGAAGAGGAATCTATACTTCCTGATTTAATAGACACGCAACCAGTTCGTACTGAAATTATTCACAAAGAAAACTTTCAACTAAGTGTTAAAATGCTTGAGTCAACATCGCCCCATAGAATGTTAGCTGTTCATCACGTTATAACACCGGTAGATGAAGTGCCAGAGACCATTATACCAGACGCTGTTGAATACACATGCGAAATGTGTTCGGCTGTGTTCTCAAGCCGCGCAGAGCTACTGGTTCATGTTCCCATACATATTTGATTGAATTTTATTCATTTAACCGGATAAAGGTCAAGGTTTTCTCTATCTTAGACCGTTCG
This sequence comes from Tenthredo livida, assembly GCA_963992785.1. Lineage (NCBI taxonomy): Eukaryota > Metazoa > Arthropoda > Insecta > Hymenoptera > Tenthredinidae > Tenthredo > Tenthredo livida. Next base: position 14,557,804 of record OZ023073.1, read on the forward strand.
ATGGTCTTTAAAGAGTTTTATATATTTCAATGCCATTTATAACATAGATTGATGCCGATGATAATATCGGCTCATATGTTCATTTCAATTGGTAATAGATTTTTAAGCCAAAGTAATACCACTCCCATCCCCCCACCCCTTCGACCCCCTATGCTTGTTGCTCTACGAGCTATACCACGTTTTATTTGTTGCATGTTATACATTTTCATTCTATTCAGTTTAAAAGAAGAAGAAAAACTTAGTTTCAGTCGACTATAAAAGGCGATATATACCTAGTTGAGCCAAGTCAATGAGTTAACTTTTACCCCCCTCCATCCCCATCCCTCCCGACACCCCAATGTCCTACTATAAATTCGTACTTTGTTTAACGCTGAATAAAAATCATAATAAGACTAGCTGATTTTGTCGGCGAAATTTATTTGTGAAAAAATGATAAAACGAAAGTTTTCAATGCATTTAGACTAGATAATTGAAATAGAATTTCAGCACTAAATGACTGTAAAAAAAAAAAAAGAAAAAAAAAACAGATGAAAAGAAAAAACGAAAAATGAAAAGAAAAAAAATAAAAAAAAAAAAATAATATCTATGTGAATGTAATCATTAATGTTTTACTTAGGTAAATTGAAAACTAATGTATATTACCTAAATTTATTATCACCAATTGTAATTATAAAATGTATATTATATAATTACATCTATATTCAATTCTTATTTAAAGAGATCTCCGCTCCGCACCGTAGCTCTCGGTATAGTTCTTGGCTTAAATATATTTTCATTTTGGTGTTTTATTATTAAAATTATTATTATTATTATTATTATTATTATTATTATTATTATTAATGTAATTATTTTTTTTTCTCAGTTTTAAGAATATAGTAGTTTATCAAATTCGAAGTTAATATTATTTCAATAATAAATTCATTTTCAGATCATAATATACTGGCAAGGTAATAATAATAATGCCATACCGTAGGAATATTAATAAATATATTATTATCAATTAATATTAGTTTAAAAAAATAAAGAAAAAAACATAAAAAAAATAAAAATGAACCGCTAAGAATTTATAGATAAATTAGTTTGTAATAAAGATTTTGGAAAAGAGGCCAAATACCATAGCCAAATGCTCATCGTATTAGAATTATATATATTATTATTTTTTTTTTTTTTGTTCCTCTCTCTTCAACGCTGCAATAGATTATTCAAGTCTTATTAGTATATTATATATATAAAACTATTATTTTATTATATTTTATTCTACGATTGAAAATGAAATATAAAAATAAACATCTCATATATATACCAGTTCGATCGTAAAGCGTCAACTCTACAGGTGAATCTGTTTTACATTAATTAATTATCATTGAAATATATGGATAATAGTATCACTACCCTTTTCTTAACTATTCTAACTACTGCTTTAGTGTCTTCGTTTTTTTGTACATACATACATACATACATACATACATACATACATACATACATACATCAGCATACATACGATACAATACAATACAAAACAATACAATACAATACAATACAATACAATACAATACATACGCATACTTAAAGTATTGATTACAATTATTCTCTGATATTTAGTAGGACTATTATAATAATTTGCATTGAATTCTTATCATTGAAATTGAATATGAAAGAAAAGGAAGAGAAAGAAGAAAGAAACCGGAAACATATAGCAGCGATAGAAATAAAGAAATAAAAATAAATGATGATAATAGGTAATTGAGGATAAAAAAGAAGATGAAAGAAAAAGAAAAAAACTTATTGAATGTTTATTAGTGTGTTATATTTGTTAATGATAATATATATGACTATTAAACGATGCAAATTTATAAACATACACTCCTGAAATTTGCATGCGAATTATTATGGATTTATGGTTTAACAGGATATTTCAAATATTTTATAATCGAATTAGATGCAAATAAAAATTAAATAAATAAAATTGAAATAAAAAGAAAAGAAAAAAGAAACAAAACGAAATACTGATCATCATACAAATATTATAAGATATACAATTTATTAATCTATCTTTGTTCGAAATTAACAAATGATATTAATTTAGATAAAACAGTATCTATTATTCTCAAAAAAAAAAAAAAAAAAACTACTAACTAACACATCATATCCAATATCCTGTAAAACTTCATCAAACTTTACGCAGCATTCATCACCTAATCATGCCTTGGCAGTATACTATCGCTCTATGAAAAAAATTACACTTTGTGTTCAATTTGTTCTTTGTCATATGGTAAATTATAATAAATAACATCGTTGACTACGAAGATATAGAGATGAGAATATTTATTGTTTATAAATAATACTAGTTTCTACGCGATTTTATTGTTACATTCAAATATCTCCTGTTTGTTATGTTGAAGATTTAAAAATTCTAATTATCAAAAAGGCTGTTTTATTAATCAGAAATATCATCTCTAGCAATATAAATGAAGAAATACTATATACTGTATGTAGTAGAGAAATTTCAAGACAAAATTCTCTCTTTATTCAATATCATTCGATAGATTCGAAGATAATAAGACATTGTTAAAAATCGCACTAATACACTGACTACATACTTACATTGCTTATAAGTATTGTCGTAGTATTATAGTACCAGATTTTCAGTTTTTATGTAACGGAGCTGGTAGATCTATCTTATCATTAGAAAAAAAAACAAAACGCATTACAAATAATATGTCTATATAGTCTATACACAAAATTTTCAGTTCTGTAAGCCTATAGTTTAAGTTATTCGTATATTTCACACCGTTCAGCTTTAAAGGATTCAAAATCAATCAATTCATTAATCGATGAAATTCATTATGGCATACTAGAGACCAAAGCTGCCTTGCCAGGCGAAGAGATAATTTGTCTGAATGCGTTAAAAATTTGAATAATACTATATTAGTTTTGCCTTAGAAAAAACATTTAACGCTTAGAATTTATGGAGATATAATTTAACTGGGTTTTTCATATCCGGAAAAAATAATTCTAAATTATCTTCTATATGTTGTAGAAAATTTGGGATGTGGTATACCTATTGCGCTAGAATTATAAACTGTAACTAAATTTAATGGAAATAATTGGACAAGATTCAGTTAATTTATTCATGAATTATTATTATTGGGCTTCTTATTATTATTTATTTTTAATAATATTGCATAGAGCAGCCAGTACAGCGGAGAGATAGAAAATTTAACAATATCAAATTTGCAAGCTGTTTTATTACGTGAAATACATAATAAAATTAATTAAAAGTGTATTTAAAATCATGAGATATCATGAATGTGTAAGTAACTATCGTTTATCTTTATATTAAAATTAGATAATACGAAGAGGAGAGGAGGAAGATGAAAAAAAAAACAAAAAAAAACAACAAACAAACAATTAATCAATCTTTAGGATAATAACGTGTTGTATGGTAAAACTTTTAATCAATTTAAGAAATGACTTATAATATTATAAATATGTACGAGTTCAGTTGTAATTTATACTCTACGATATACACACATATAATTAATTATCAATACAATATTATATTCTATAAAGATTGAGTCAAGATTCCCAATTGTAGGGAATATTATCAGATTGCTTTCACCGGGAAAGAGTAATAAGTTGTAAATATTATTATCTTGGGTTTAGTACGGTGGTGCAATTTACTGTTAATCGTAGTTGTATTTTTCTTTTGAATAAAACATTATTAGATATATGTTTTATGTATACAGAAAATGTTAATAATACCTGAGCCTGCTCAAGTTCTCCGGTAATTGAACTCACATTGCTATACCTATTATACAGGCTGAATTATTCTTGGTACCTGGTTCTATTCATACCTGAAAAATCGTGCGTGAAAATGAAAGTGTGAATAGAAAGGGGCGAAGCGTTTGTAACAATAAGCCCCTCCCTCATCCGATACCATGGAGAATTCACCCTGTATAGTTCAGTTTTCATAGAAATTCTAAAAATGATCGTACTGAATAAGGACATATAGATTACACAATGTATAACGTGCAATCTAGCTCGGTCTCTAGCTGCAGTCGAAAAAAATGTACTATTCATTATTGCGATGTCCAAGTGAAAATCGATTTGGATATTTCAGAATTTATTATGGAATAATATCACATACTCCATATATCTCTTTTTCAAAGCCCATACAGATTACCGATACAAGAACTAGTACAGCGCCTATAATGCTTGTCTGGGTGGGTACTTCTCCAAAGAAATATATCTGTACGATATAAGCTAGTATTATATCCAAAGATCTCGTTACGGAGACCTTTCCTGCCCCTTCGATCTTCAACGCTTTAGCAACTAAGACTTGACCTGATAGTCCTGAAACTGCGACAGCAAATATTTGTCCCCATTCAAACCAATTGTGTGGAAGATCAAGTTTGTACTTGTGATTTTCAGACATTACAAAAAATAAAAATATCGCTGTTAGAAGTGTCCATACTGATAGAATGAAAACTATCGACGAGTAATGTACATCTAGACATTTTCTCATCACCACTATGTTCATAGCAGTAAACAGAGTAGCTAGGATTGCATAAATGTAGCCCATAAGATCGTAAGGAACTGTTCGTTGCATCTGAAAATTATAATTATAATTAGCTTGATGAATTTTTTTTGTATCACGACTGCTATGCCCTTCTCTTCTCTGGTAAAATTTTCAGTAATGATGGGAGGTGGTTCACAATATACCTGGAATATGAACGGTGGTTTTGCAACCAAGGTGACACCCAATAGTAGAGCGCAAATGACTACAACACGCAGTAGTCCACATGGTTCTTTGAGGAAAATGAACGATAGCGCTATTACGATCACAGGAGAACTAAATATTATCGTAGTCGCATCGCCCAGGGGAAGTTTCCTGAAGCTGTAGTAGAGCAGGGCTAGAGTCATGCCACCAATCAAGCCCTGGATGATAAATAGAAATAATAAAACATGTAACTTTGGAAGAATTTGCTTTCTTTAAGAATGAAAATGATCAGAGATAGCTAGAGAAGTCTGATAATGCATACGATTCGATTTGGATCTTGTGTTCCTTGCAACTGCAAGCTTATTAAGAGTATCGAGTAACGAGTAAGCTTACCTGAAATTGTACCAGTAGTCTCTGCCCTTTAGGACCCAATAAGTTCTTCGAACTACAACAAGCTACAACCATCATAGCTGTAATTTGTAGAACTGCTCTTATGGCTAGTAGAACCATTGGATCAACAGTTTTAATTGCTTTGACGAGAGCGGAGCTGATAGTGAAAAACGTGCCAGACAAAAATGCCAAGAATACACCAAACCACTTGGTACCTTCGTGATATATTTCAACATTATTGTTGAAACGTTCGGTGTACAAATACGATGGTGGGATACTATTGTAAGATGAAGTTGCGTCGATACTGAACTTCATTCTACGATGTATTTGAACAATTTATTAATATGACTGAGTTCGATAAACGACTTCCAATGAAATACTGATTGCTCTACACCTGCTGTCTGATAGAATTGCATTCAAGCTTTGCATGTTGAATAGATTATGACTTAGGATTAAAGAAGCTTGTAGTAAATACAGGGAGAGATTGATGCATCTGGAATTATAAGTGCATTTCATACGAAGTCATTCACAAGAATTAATCCCTAGCTTATTCTGTTTCATTGTGTTGTTTGAAGCAACATACAACTAATTTAAAGAATAAGTAATCATTGTCGTGTTTGTAAAATATGAATCGGATTTATTAATTAACGAAACAAAAATTATACATCAAAAATAGTTTATAGTATATTGCATGCAATTAATATCCCAGTATTGTTGGAAGTTTCATATACACCGATTCGTTTTAATTAGTCTTTTCCATAGGCCTGGGCAAGTGGAGGCTTATCTATTCTGTAGAGAGCTTCGCCGACGTTGAAATAGCCCAGGTATTCAACTATGTCTGGAGTTGTGTCGTAATGATAATGCCCTCCCTCACCGTGATGAGAGAAATCGTGGAAATGTTGAACTCGTAGATCCAAGTCCTATAATGAAAATCATTATACAAGTTCTTAATCATGCCTCATTCAACACTATAAATACAGTAAGACAAAAGATACTGTTTCAATTCAATCAAAGATCAGATTCCATATGAATAACTTACAGGTGTTTCAGCAGTAACGAAAGTACCAACTGCTATCAGTGGGGCAGACATTTCATAGAAATTAAGCCACTCATTCAAGTGGTCATCGCTGGTCAAGGGGATCTTAGAAAAGTCTGGCATCACGTGTTGTTTCGATTTACCTTCCTTGAGAAGAAACGTGCCTCCCAAGCCTGAAAGAGAATTACTTTTAGGGATGAAAGAGGGTGCTAGTAAGATCGCAAGTCATCCATGAAAATAGAATACAGCAGTTGCCTGATTGTTAGTAATCATTATATTCTTTTGAAACATTTCCTATAATGATACACAAACTCACCCACTAGTTGTTCTGTGAAATGGGCTGATAGTGCTTTCCTCATGCTAGCAATAAAGTCATCTTTACCGATGCGCTTTTTAGCATGAACTTTTAATACCTTGCCAGGTTTACCCTCGCTTAGAAAAAAATTTGCTAGTAAAGCAAAACGGGTTTCATTTGCGGGTACAATTTTGTGTATACATTTACCGTCTACTGTATCTACCACAGATATACGAGTTAGATTTTTAACTTCTGAAGGAGAAATTGATGCATTCATTATCAACTGTGAAAAAAATATTACATGATCTTAGTTAAAAGAATTTAACTGCTTTATACTTGGACTAGATAAGCCAATCGTTAATTGTTACCAAATCAGTTTGATTAAAACTTAAACTAGTTAAACCAGTTGAGTGCTAGAATTACTTCGCAATTTGTATTCACAAGTGGCCATGGCCCAGCTCCAGCACCAACAACGAAAGCTCGACCGCTGTGGTCCACATGTTGAACTATTGATTTAACGTCGTATACCTTGTCTCTGTTGACAGAAGGTAGCAGGTACGGCGGACCACCAATTTCAAGAAGTTTCGTACCACCTCCAAGGCCTTTGAAAGCATGGAGATGGTTTTTGGTTTATAAAGACGAATCAATCATTAGAGTTAAAGAAACTACAACGATTTTATAGAGGTATACGAGACTATACAATGATTCTATTATATCTGGTGCAATACATCAGGACATCTTTTAAGCGTGTATTGAAACCACAATGAACTTTGATGTAAAAGTATGTTAGTATATGAACTGATGGATTAAACTGATCCATATCATTGAACTTAAATAAGTAACAGTCACCTGGCTCAGCGAGGGTGAATGGTTGCTGAGTAAGATCGGGGCAATCGACTATCTCCACTGTTACTTCAGCAAAATTTCCAGGCAAAGCCCGAGTTAGAACTGTAAGTTACCAAATGAATTTTCGAACATTATAGAATATGAAATTCTTGGTATTATAATATGTATTTGTATTACTGATCCATATTACGCAAAGCGTTATTATTACCATCTCTTATTTCCTCCAGAGGTGGAACGTGCAAGGTTCTTTTTATTATTGGAAGTTTAGAAGTATCCAAAGTCGTCATGGTCTGCAATATCATGGATATAAGCCAAATACTTAATCTTAGTAGTCTTATAGCTATATTAATCTTGGATAAAGATAACAGGGAAGTAATCTCTTCAATCGCTATAAATTTTCTACTGGGTGCAGAAATCAATTTGATCTATTATCAAGTTTTATACGCTTATTAAGATAACAGACACCATATTATTTTTCTTTATGTAATCCAAAAGTATCTTTCCGTGGAATTGTTATGTTACTTAAAAATCAAATACTGTGAAATTATACTATGCGTGATATGTTTCCATCTACTCTTCTTGTATTACAATTTGTTATACGCAATTCTAGTCTATAGTTATTACACGAATACAAGGGGGGATTGGAGCTTGAACTTTGATATCAATAAAAATTGAGATTGAAGCAACTTTGAATTGGAATCTTTTCTGCGTATAAATATAATAGTTCCATGGTGCTAATATCTAATATGTTGTGATACAGAAGTAGAATCGAAGATGTTATCGCAGAAAGATCGAACTGAGGTTTTTTAAAAATGATCTCACGTGTTCTTAGAGTATTATTCTGTACGTATTTTGCAAAAATGATTTATTATGAGAATAGAAAGAACGTATCCAGGGAATATATTCCGTCCCAATGTCTGAGCACAAACTGATTTAACTGCTTCTTATAGATCTCTGAATACCGAGTGAAAAACTTTATCTTATCAAGTGTATAATATAACGTAATATGCTGCCCATACTCAAGAACTTTATTTTTCTTAATCCAGAGATATTGTGAATATTTTATTGTGTCAATAAGAGTTACAATCAATTTATTACATCAGATTCAGATACGAAGATAGAAAGAAGAAAAATTAAATCATTACATAAATCGTAGATACTAATTATTAACTTATTCAAGAACATTTGAGTATACTTAACGATAAAATTGCCAGTGAGTTATTCATACGTAATAAGATATAAATTATTCTAAAATGTAAGGCATATGGATAGCGACTATGGCTATACTGCAGTTCGGGGTCAGTTCTATTCAACGATATGAAAAACTCGTTCGTCAATTCACCATAAATATGTATTTGTTATTTATTTAAACTGATTATTATTGGCTTACAAAATATAAAGTCGTATCAACAGGTGGTTTTATATAATTAATCTCTTTTTACCAGACGGCTATGCGCTTTAACGTTGTGTTTGAGGTTTGAAAAAGTTTCCAATAAATGATACTTGATTAGCTTTCGTGAACGTTATATAATTATAAAAAAATCGATCGATGACTGCTTTTGCCTTTTGCCTATACCTAGATCATTTTTATTCTCATTTTATCTCGTCTCGGTCGCTAACCTCCAAATGTGTACGTGGGCATTACTAAACCTATTTTACACATACACACACTACAGCTCTTGACGTCATTTCCCTGCGGACCGAGTACCAACGGTATCACCATCTCACGGGTGAATTGACGAACTACTCTTGCGACAAATACCTGTCCGCCTAATTATATGCAATCTCAAGCTTAGAATCACAGGACTGGCATGCGGGTTGTTACAACAAGGCGTAACAATGTTTATGGCTAAGGATCAAAGAGCTTTATCTATAAGCTCTTTGCTAAGGATGAGCTCTTTGAGCTACATTAGTTTTTCCATTTGATGGGCTTCGGGGCTTCTGGTATAGAATCAGTGGCCTCAAACTCAGGCTTCGCAGAATTAGTTATATTAATTGTAGTATGACAATAGATAATACCAATGTAGTTTATATTATAATAACTAGTATAGCGAGACGCAAATAAAGAGACTCGATCAAATGCGAATGATACATATTATTTATTTTTAAGGAACAATTATATTTTGCACACAACAACATTGAGTAATATTGTACCGATGCTGCAGCAATAAATTCTGAGATATACCCATATATTCGATTACTACTTTATTTTGTACTCTCCTCTTCCTATAACTTTTCATTCGAAACAGGCTCGGTGAACAAACGAACGCACAGGAGCAGCGGTGTATAAGAATTAAACGCATTTCCAGCTGCTTCAAAGTTTACAACCGCATTCTGCAGTCAGATGTTCTCCTGATACTAGGGGCATTTTTCGACTTAGAATTTTTGTTACTCTAAATATCGCTAATAAAATAATCATACAACGACGTGCACGAAGCAACGTATGCATGCCTATATCGATACACTATACTCCTTTCCCCTCCAAAAATTTTGGCACACCTCCTCGGGTCAGATGTTCTCCTGATACCAGGAGCAATTTTCGACCTAAAATTTCTATAACTCTGAAAATCGCTAGTATAAACTAAATATAAGACGTGCATGAGGACACGTGTGCATGCCTATATCAATACACTATACTCCTTTCCCCGACAAAAATTTTGGCACACCTCCTCGGGTCAGATGTTCTCCTGATACCAGGAGTAATTTTCGACGTAAAATTTTTTAAACTCTGAAAATCGCTAGTACAAACTGAATATAAAGACGTGCATGAAGCAACGTATGCATGCCTGTATCTATACACTACTCCCTTCCCTCTCCAAAAATTTCAGCACACCTCCTCGGGTCAGATGTTCTCCTGATACCAGGAGCAATTTTCGATTTAAAATTGTTCGATTTTTAGAGTTATAGAAATTTTAAGTCGAAAATTGCTCCTGGTATCAGGAGAACATCTGACTCGAAGAGGTGTGCTGAAATTTTTGGCGGAACAGAGGAATAGTATAGAGATATAGGCATGCATACACTGCTTCGGAGGGGTTTTTCTGGCAGTTGATACCTTTTTTTTTGGAGTGATTTTTCTGGCAGTTGATACCTTTTTTTCGGAGTGGTTTTTCTGGCAGTTGATACCTTTTTTCGGAGTGATTTTTCTGGCAGTTGATACTTTTTTTTTAAGGAGTCAATTTTCTGGCAGTTGATACCTCATGGTGTCAAAAACGACTCCTTGAAAAAGGTATCAACTGCCAGAAAAATCACTCCGAAAAAAGGTATCAACTGCCAGAAAAATCACTCCGAAAAAAAAGTATCAACTGCCAGAAAAACCCCTCCGAAGCAGTGTATGCATGCCTATATCTCTATACTATTCCTCTGTCCTGCCAAAAATTTCAGCACACCTCCTCGAGTCAGATGTTCTCCTGATACGAGGAGTAATTTTCGATTTAAAATTGTTCGATTTTTAGAGTTATAGAAATTTTAAGTCGAAAATTGCTCCTGGTATCAGGAGAACATCTGACTCGAGGAGGTGTGCTGAAATTTTTGGCAGGACAGAGGAATAGTATAGAGATATAGGCATGCATACACTGCTTCGGAGGGGTTTTTCTGGCAGTTGATACCTTTTTTTCGGAGTGATTTTTCTGGCAGTTGATACCTTTTTTCGGAGTGATTTTTCTGGCAGTTGATACCTTTTTTTTAAGGAGTCAATTTTCTGGCAGTTGATACCTCATGGTGTCAAAAACGACTCCTTGAAAAAGGTATCAACTGCCAGAAAAATCACTCCGAAAAAAGGTATCAACTGCCAGAAAAATCACTCCGAAAAAAAGGTATCAACTGCCAGAAAAACCCCTCCGAAGCAGTGTATGCATGCCTATATCTCTATACTATTCCTCTGTCCTGCCAAAAATTTCAGCACACCTCCTCGAGTCAGATGTTCTCCTGATACCAGGAGCAATTTTCGACTTGAAATTTCTTTAACTCTAAAAATCGCTAGCATTAACTAAATATCAGACGTGCACGAAGCAACGTATGCATGCCTATATCAATATACTACTCTTTCCCCCCTCTAAAAATTTCAGCACACCTCCTCGGGTCAGATGTTCTCCTGATACCAGGAGCAATTTTCGATTTAAAATTGTTCGATTTTTAGAGTTATAGAAATTTTAAGTCGAAAATTGCTCCTGGTATCAGGAGAACATCTGACTCGAAGAGGTGTGCTGAAATTTTTGGCGGGACAGAGGAATAGTATAGAGATATAGGCATGCATACACTGCTTCGGAGGGGTTTTTCTGGCAGTTGATACCTTTTTTTCGGAGTGATTTTTCTGGCAGTTGATACCGTTTTTTCGGAGTGATTTTTCTGGCAGTTGATACCTTTTTTCGGAGTGATTTTTCTGGCAGTTGATACCTTTTTGAAGGAGTCGTTTTTGACACCATGAGGTATCAACTGCCAGAAAATTGACTCCTTAAAAAAAAGGTATCAACTGCCAGAAAAATCACTCCGAAAAAAGGTATCAACTGCCAGAAAAACCACTCCGAAAAAAGGTATCAACTGCCAGAAAAATCACTCCGCAGCAGCGTATGCATGCCTATATCAATACGCTATACTCCTTGCCCCCACTAAAAATTTCAGCACACCTCCTCCGGTCAGATGTTCTCCTGATACCAGGAGCAATTTTCGACTTGAAATTTCTTTAACTCTAAAAATCGCTAGTATTAACTAAATATAAGACGTGCATGAAGCAACGTATGCATGCCTATATCAATACACTACTTCTTTTCCCCTCCAAAAATTTCAGCACACCTCCTCGGGTCAGATGTTCTCCTGATACCAGGAGTAATTTTCGACTTAACATTTTTTAAACTCTGAAAATCGCTAGCATTAACTAAATATAAGACGTGCATGAAGACACGTATGCATGCCTATATTAATACGCTGTACTCCTTTCACCCTCCAAAAATTTCAGCACACCTCCTCGGGTCAGATGTTCTCCCGATACCAGGAGTATTTTTCGACTTAAAATTTTAAAAACTCTGAAAATTGCTAGTATAAAATAAATATAAAGACGTGCATGAAGCCACGTATGCATGCCTATATCAATACACTATTCCTTTCCCCCTCTAAAAATTTCAGCACACCTCCGCGGGTCAGATATTCTCCTTATACCAGGCGGTTGCAAACTGTTAAGCAGCTGAAAATGCGTTTGATTCTTATTTAACACTCCCCCTGTGCATTCGCTGGTTCACCTAGCCTGTTTCGGATAAAAAGTCGTAGGAAGAGGAGAGTACAAAATAAAGGAGTAATCGAATATGGGTATATCTCAGAATTTATTGCTGCAGCATCGGTACAATATTACTCAATGTTAAAGTTGTGTGCAAAATATAATGTTCTTTAAAAATAAATATGTATCATTCGCATTCGAGCAAGTCTCCTTATTCGCGCCCTGCCATACCAGTTATTATAATATCAACTACATTCGTATTATCATACTGTAACTAATATAACGAATTCTGCAAAGCCTAAGTTAGGATTATACGCATGCCTCTCTTGTGATCATTAACCTGAGATTGCATGCAATAAGGCGCACTATATCGGAGCAAAAGTATAATTTACGGTACTGCAAACCAACAATTATACACTGATGTATAATTCAGAATACTCTATTCAAAAAGTTGTACTTTTTATAAACGTATACTATACTTATTCAGATTATGTAACTTTGAATAAAATTCTGTCGCGTTACTCAATGATATTTATTATGACAGCTGACTTTCAACCGATAGTCAATATTTAATACTAATAATTTCATAAATATTATGATATTATCTAATATCGGCAAGCTTACGCGAATCTGTTTACCAAAACTGAATTACACTCAGACGCTCTACGGATGGTGATAAAGAAAGAATTTATTGTATTATTATTTCAAGCGTTTCTTAAGCCATTATTTTAACTGCGATTACGTATTCATAAGTTTGCCAATGTAGCGAATTGCGAATCATGCAGGATAAGAAAGCGGATGTTTTACACGGTCATAAACCGAACAAACCGCAATCACGTGGTATAGTCATAGTGTGTATGCCTACACTAACAATATCTGAAACTCCTGCCCCTGAGCATCCGAGACCGAGGGTACATCATGTTTAACTTGACATAATACCTCTAGGAAAAAGCTGACTTGAAACCTCACACGACGGAGATCGGCGTAAAGAGTGTTATGTACACTCACGGAATCTGATCCTGAAGCCCCGTCGGTAAGGTGATCGAGCAACCCGTACATACACGTTGATATACGTTGTTTTTAATTGTCTTTGACAATTTGAAGACAATTAAAAACAACGTGTATCAACATGACGTACGGGTTGCTCGATCACCTTACCAACGGCGCTTCAGGTTCAGATTCCGTGAGTGTACCAACTTAAGCATGATGTCGCCTCGGTCTCGGATGCTCAGGGGCGACAGTTTCAGATACTGTTAGTGTACATGTATTAAAATTTTGACTATCTCAAAGGATAGAATATGTATTGATCTGTGTCTGATCAGTTCAGTCTTATAACTATTGAATGTTGAATTTTTCCAATCTTTTTTCTATTAATTGTACCATTCAATAATCTCAAAACTTAAAATTATACATAGTATATTAAAATGAAGACAAGAAATAATCGTATATAGAAGTCGATGAAAATTGTTGTTTTAATCAATAATAATTGAAACGTAATTTATTTCAGAAATGTTTGTATAAATAATGATTTTTAAAATCTAAGTATAATCAGACCAAAGAATTTGCTATTTATCCTATTCTATAACTAGATAATAATTTATAATTAAATAAAAAGAAATTTATTTTTCAGTCAAACGCGTGGTAGAATTATTATATTATAATATATTACATTGTTATAATTATGTTGTATGCTGTTATGCATTATACTAAAATAAATCTACGAAGAGATGTCGACCTCTTCAATAGTCGAAATCAAGTTATCTAATCCAAGTAAAAATCCTTCCTCATGATTTCCTTCTTCCCACGCTAGTCTATGCGTGAGTTTCTGATCGTCCGAGACTTTGCATGTCTTAGCAAAGTCTATCAGCCATACACCGACCTTGTCTTCATCGTATATCATAAAAATGCTGCTGCCAATCACCTGGAAAATAGAAAACAAAAAAATAATGAAAATAAGCAATCAGATTGCATAATAGTAGAGTAGTATAGCATAGGATGAAAATTTTAATCCAAATAATAATTTACCTCGTGATTTTTGAAATACGTTGAATCTTGGAACTTTGTTCGTAGATTTTTGAGTCGTTGAAGCAATTTGTTCCTCGTTAGTTCCTTTCCTTTTAAAAAACCGGCCATTGTATTAAGGACCTCGTCGTGTGACTTGACTCTTTTGAGATCGGTAATCGGCGGTGCTCCGGGTAATTTCATCGCCTCAATTCTGAACCCGTGACTACAAGTGGAACTTTGTTGTTCTCTAAACTGCATGTATCGCAATTTGGTAACAGCTCTTTGCTCGTGTTCCTGCACAGTAGGTGCTTCCGGATCAACAGCGACCATTTTTTCATAAAGATCTGGTCTGGCTGTGGTCTTGGATACTTCAGACTCCAGGAACGTTCGCGTTCCCATTTTAATGTCCATCACGTGTGGATCGTTAAAACCAAATAGCAGATCTTGGAGCTCGATAAACGTGTATCCTTTGTACTCAACTTCTCGATAATATCGCGGCACGCAATCCCTCATTGTATCGTCTTTGCTCAATGCTTCGTAAACCATTCTCTCAGTGTTCTCCGTGCCTCCGGTACGCTTTTTCCAAACTGTGCCAGGACCAGCTGGCGCGAAACCGTCCTTATGTCCGGTTAATTGAAACCATGACTTCAGTCGATTTTTCAACAAAACATCGCTAGCCGGAGCTGTGAGATCCAATGCGTTCTGTAAAATGATTAAAAATTAGAACAAAGGTCAATCAATCAAATTTCATTCATTCTCTCTCTCTCTCCCTCTCTTTCCCTTGTTTTCTCTTTTTTTTTTTGAAAAATGAACATGATCGTACCAAAGCGAGAAATTTGAGGGATAAATCCTCATCTGGCATTGATGTGTCGGAAAGCAGAATGGGAAATTGTTCGAGTCTTCGTACCGTAGCAGGATCGTTGGGTAGTTTATTGGCGTTTGTTGTAGAACCGGAAGTTGGGACAGAAGTAGATCGATTACCAACGGAAGTGCTTCTCCTCCATTGTCGGAAGGCGCTAACTGCCGAATAAGAACCGGGGCTTTCTCTTTGACGCCGTGATTCCTTAGGCGATGCGGATGATCCATGCCTTATACGAGGCTGTTCCTTGTTATTGTTGGAGGGCTGCAAATAGAAAAACCTATTGAAAATTTAACGAATTCAAAAATGATGAAAAACAGACGAACTATTTCATGTTCATGTATCCGAAATTTTGGTGAAATTAATTCGCTCTCGCCTTTCTCCCCACAGGATTAAACAAAGAAAGAGTTACGACGATATACGATATTGATTAGTGAATGATACACGCCACTTATGCGGGATATGAGATGTTCGATTTATTTTTTCGGAATTTATTCCTTTATCTGATCGCGCGTGTATAGCATATAGGCAAAACTACGATTGAGTAAGAGAATTCGCGTTTTAAATGACAAATAATAAAATACATACACCGATCATTGATCGTACCCTGTGCGTGCGGACCGCGACGATAGCCGCGCAAGTCGACTAGTAAATGCTGCAGCAGCAGCAAGGTTCTACTACGGTAGATAATAGTCGTTCTTTCGGTTGGTTTACTTATAATTAAAGCTACGCTATATTCTCGTTATCTATAAGGCCGCAATATATCTTCGAGTAAATCTTCTTCAGTCAGAGTTTTGTATTTGGTTTAAATTTTCGACTGATTCTAAAATCAACCAGCTTATATCTCCAACTCCAACTCTCCACCCCCCATCACCCCGTTTCTCCCACTATATACCGTTTATGTTTGTCGTAACTAAAAACGCGATGATATACTATAAGAATAGATCGAAGAAAGATAAGGGATAGGGAGAGAGGGAGAGAGAGAGAGAGAGAGAGAGAAGGAAAAAAAGTGAAAAAAATCATTAATTCACCGAATAATAATAACGAACACGATTATGTAAAAATATCTATGCATTATAGAATTTTTACCACACCTTACAATTTTACCATTTTTTACAATATAGGTACTTGTTTTTTTCCCTCAATTATTCTTTCATCTTATATTTTCTTTTTTTCTCACAACTTATTATACGCATTTTTTTCTTTTCCTCCTCCCATACCAATTTAATTGATATTTTATATCATCGCACAAGTATATTATGCATATATATGTAACGTAATGTCTCAAATCTGATATACGATAAGAAAGAAAAAAAAATCTAAAAAAATTAAAAAAAAAAATCTTGCGAAATTTAAAGTTAATGTGATTTCTGATGAAACTTCAATGAAAAATAAGAAAAATAAGGTACCTATGCGCGTAAGATATGTTAGGCATATTTAAAGTATATGTAAGTATAAACAGGATTTTTAATACTTCGCTTCGTATCTGTGATAAATCTTTTACATAGATAACAATCTGCTTTTGAGATGAGAGTTGCATATTATGAAGCAAGTGTGTCAATGTTTCGTTAAATTAATTCAATAACAAAATTGGGCTAACGATTTTTTCCTTTTTTTCACTCTCTCTCTCTCTCTCTCTCTTTACCTATTTCGTGATATTTTATCGCGCCAAATTCATAGTAACCATATTGCGAGTTTTAAGATTGAATTTAAATCATCGATTTACCGACGACCTTATACGGTAGCATAAAATTAACATATCAAATCTATTTTTTTTTTTTTTTTTCCAAATCTTAATCGATCTCAATGATTGCGCGGAGAATTTGCCAAATTCTTATCTACTACTTCGCAATTTCTGGAATAAAATTCAAATTTAGATAAATCTAAAACCGCGGAGATCTTTTTATTGAATAAAATTCGCATATAAACCGCTGCGATATAAACTAACGGCGCCTTATTTTTTGTCTGTATAATTTATTTTTTGTTCAACAGAAGCGACGAGTACCTATACCTTTTAAAATATTTTTACATTTTACGCTGTTAACGCGATCAGGTTCAAAGCAGCCGGATTATCGATTCAAGTTAAAGAAAAGAAACTATAAAAACCGGATTCTTATACACATAATATCGACCATTAAACAAAGTAATGTATAAAATTGTAATCACATACGGTGTTTTCATTACTAAACAAATTTCAAAATTTAAATGTGTATCTTATAGTCCTTATATCCATATTCAAGTATAATAAAAAAGAAAAAAATCAATCAATCAAGTTTTGATTCGCGTGATAAAACGGAGCAATTATACAAATATTTGCATCACTAATTCTTTCATATATTTAGGTAGTATACGTTGATATATCATACCGTTTCTCCGAAATTTATGTAGTTTTATTTGAATTTCTGAATATAAAAATTTGATTTAATTTAAATAATGCGAATTGTTATCCTCAATATCCGTCTCATATATATGTATCTTAATATATACGCAGTGAATAAATGAACTCGATAGATTATTAGTAAGAAGATCTCGTATATTGTATTACATATATATATACTTGTATGTACATAGTTTTGCGGCAGCAGATATATACATATATAGGTATATAAGGTATTTTCCGTGACAGAATTACGGAAGTTTTATATATACACAATCTTATCGTTAATCCGAATCGTCGTTACTCGTTTGTGTATAGAAACATATAAAGTAAAGGTGTAAGTATATAGGCAATTGAATGAGTGGGTATGTACACACGCGTATTATAGTTAACTAAAGAGAATAAAGCGGTATGTATAAACTGAACGGTAGTACCAGGAAATCATTGTAAATTCGGAAAATCCCTGAACGATGAACGTCATTCCATTATATTACAATCGTATATGTATCCTTAAAGATTCGCGTTTATTTATTGCACGGTAAACTTAAAGCCTGCACCTATATATATACATATATATATATACCTATATGCGTACAGGGTTATTAACTAGACAAGACTTGCCTATAAATTGCGTAGTTATAAAAATATTTGTCGCGTATTGAAAGTTAATCTTCAACATATATATATATCGTATATAGTTTTATCTTCGATAGTTTAACGATCGAAATTTGATTATACACGGGTTATTGACAAACCTGCAGGAATTCGTACGGTCGATATGGGTATGTATGTATACACACGTACATACGTACGTACGTAGTAGTATAGTAAATCCGTTCGTCGAAGGGAAATTATAGGTAATAGTACATTGTTTACCGAGCGAGAAAACGGTCGATTGCGCGCCGAGTATGAATTTGAGCACCGAGGCGAAGCCGAGGTGTTCTCAAGTTCATACGAGGCGCTAATGACCGTTTTCTCCGAGGTGAACATACTATTTTTTACAACAGCGGATGGAAACCAGTGAGTTTCCATCCGCAAACGAGGACCGGCAATCGACTGGTTTCCATCCTCATTTGCGGATGGAAACTCACTGGTTTCCATCCGCTGTTGTAAAAAAGATATAATAACGGAAAAAGAAAGGGAAAAACTGAAGCGATTTATACTATGTAATCCAAGAAGCTGATCGTCACGTATGTATGATACATACATATAGGTATACATATACTACCACTTATAGAAAATAACTCGCGGGAATTAATGAATCCAAGCATTACGATATTGATTGATTTATCAAAAATCTATATAAAATTGTTTATATCATCGCGTATTTAAATGAAATAACAATAACAATTATTATTATTCAGATTATTTTGTAAATGATTGAAATTTAATCGAGATAATTGCGAATCTAATTAAGGTGTAAAAGGAAAAGAATGAAAGAATGAAAGAATGAAAGAAAGAGAGACAAACCAAAAAAAAATTAAAAAGAAAAAATGAAACTTGCTAATTTACCTATAGACAAATAAATTATTGTATAGGTATATAATATGAAAGTTTTTACACCCGTGGCGAAGAGTGTATAATGGATGATCGTGCGAGTAATAATTATTATCGACGGTTTATTTTTAAATAGAGTCATAAAAGCCTGGTGTTGATTATACATAGGTATAGGTATATATATAGGTATATATCGGTATTTCGCCCATTTGTATTTTCTGCACACGAGATATCCGCGTGTTACCCCCCCGAATACCCCGGCCTTAAAAATACTCGTAGTTGATAGTTCCTGAAACAATTCGCGAGTCAAGAACCGTAATTCATATATGTATGTATATGTATATGTATATGCACGCCTAGGTATATCATTTGTTTGTTGGTTGCTAATTTTGAATGGAAAACGCGTGGAGCCAAAGCCGAAAAAACAATGACAACGTCCGGCTATCGCTTTATCAGGGCCTGTAACCTCGTATATAAATATTTTTCGATCGTTTAGCGAATATTTATTTAACTTATAAGATATATATATATGTATATATATACAACGCGAATGATATATAGTTATGCAGTATAAAATTTCATCTCTATAACTAAGCGCCGCGACAAGCCATTAATTTTTTATTTTCATTGCAAGGTTTTAGACTATAAATATTCTTGCATAATATACATACGTGTGTATGTATGTACCTACTATAAGGTTGGAGAAATTATCCCGCTTCGAGCCCCGACCCCCAATAGCCAATAAGACATTGACTTTAATTATTTGAATTACAATAGCTGTGTATATCTGTATATCTGTATATAATATGCAAAATCATAGTCTGATTCATCGATTCGATTTCATTATAAACTTTGACTATATTTCGTCTATACCGCAATTAAAGACCGCATTAATATTCGAATTTGACCCAAAGCGTTTAACCATTCTAAATGAGAGAGAAAGAGAGAAAAAAAAACGGTATATATAAATTTAAAACGGTTCAAAAGTCGGTGTTAAATAAATTACTATATACCTATATAGCAGAAATTTTCGCAAATACGATAAATTATATAGGTATAGATTTTAAAAAATTGGAGCTAGTTTTTTGTGATCGAATTTTATAGCGATAGTTCCGGTGTTAAATTTTCATCACCTATATATAGTATATATACGGACGCGATAAGATTGAAATTTGGAACAGCCGCGGCACCTTGGAGCTGATAAGCTACCGGATTAACGACTCTGTTGTGTTTTGCTACACCTATAGCTATCAAATTTACAAGATGATCATTTAACGCGTAGAAAAACGATTAGAATTTTTTTTATCTATACAGCGAAGAGACAGATATGTATACATCAGCGAATACTCTCGGTAAAAGTGGCTAAACTCAGCTGAAAATGGTTGCAGAAAAAAAAGGATTTTTTAGGAAATTTTCCTCTTTCATTTTCATTTTCATCAATTTTTAGCCGAGGTTTCCACTTTGCCAGCTCGATTTTATACCTACGAGTATACATACATGATGTAAGAATCGGTTGCGGTTTACGAAGAAGTATGCGTCTTCGATTTCTGATTAAAAGTTTTTTTTTTTTTAAATTGAAAAGAAAAAAATATCCGCCGACGATCTTATCAGTTAGCAATAATTTTCTTAACGTCAACGCGGTTAGCTGTCCGAATATGGTGTCTGAGGTGATACTGCAGTAAGATAATATTATACATATGTACTTATGTATCTTAAGTGTAACCATGCTTCAGTTTTTTTTTTTTTGTTTTTTGTTTTTTTTTTAACGCGCTATATTAAGACAATAATTTCTGGACGATGCAGATGATGATGATGATGATGATAATGATGAAAAAAAGAGTGAAAGAAAAAAAAAATTAACCGGTTTTTCAATGATTTAGCAAAATTATCATTAGCATAGCTTTTATTTTTATATCTATAATAATAAGTAGGTATCATTTTCATTACTTTTAACATTACATAGTTTGATAATTGAGATTTTTTATACCGGAAAAACCATTGACCCTTCAATCCGGCCATATATATATATATATATATATGTATATATATATATATATATAATGCAATTATAACGACGCATATTATCTCGGCTGTAAATATTATACTCAATGTGCGTATATCTGTTATAAAAAGGATTGACGTATATTGATATTGGAGAAAAACTTTTCCACTGATAGTATATAAGCCATATAATATGTATGATCAACGTATATGTTGCTAATATATTATTGGGTGTTAATTTTTTGGTCTTTTTTGGTAGGAGGTGAAAAATTCTTTTCGAGATAGGTTTTTGTATCTAAACGTGTAAACCTATAGATATATATATATGAGTTTGTGTTGACACAGTTAGTTCACGCTTTGCTTTTTTTTTTTTTCACGTCTTCTACTTCTTCGTTTTCTATACTTTTTCAATATCTCCCATCGCATAAGTTTAATAAACTATAATATAGGTAAATTTTATGAAATTTCTAAAACACTATAATGTGACGAAAATTTTAAGTCGCATTTTGCAACCTTACTCGTTTATACATATTACAGTTAATATTTCGTTTCGTTTCGTTTCATTTTTTTCAGTTTCTTTGTACGTACAATTACGAGATGTAAGAACGAACGAACGAACGAACGAACGAACGAACGAACGAACGGATGAAAAAAAAAAAAAAAACTGTCTAGCTATACGGCAGATGAAGCACAAAAAACACTTGAGAGCGACCCATCACTCTCGCGCACATTGGCAAGACGCAACATTTGATAAAACAGCTGCTAACGAATATAATGTTAGATTAGGTGGTTGCGTGTTCAAACTTAAATTCATCTGACATATGATTCTTTTCTATACACGGTATTGAAGAAGGTAAAAAGAGCAGAGAAGAATATAGACTATAAAGATCGTCAATCATACGACGAAAATAACTGCAGAACTATAGATAGTTTACTTTTCTACATTATTTTAGTTTCGTTATTTCTTTTCTTACGAATCTATGATATAAGAAACACAACGTTTTATACGGAATTCATATATCTGCGTAAGCTTATACAATACGTATATAATAATTGAATGACGTAGGTATTCCCGTATATATATACTATTATGTAGGAGTCAGTGAGTCGCGCATGGTGTATAAGCCCTGGGAATCTGGGTCTACCGCGTTTCAAAGAAAGAAGGTTGAACCGTTCGTTGCATGACCTCGTTTTCGAGGCAAGATAAGAATTTTCCCCCGCATATCCGGATACACATGTCAAGTTGAGAAATTCATATTGCATACTATACACGTGTTGATTCTGTGCACAAGAAAGAATTAGTTGGATAAAAATTTCAGCTTAAATTTCACGCCCTGACAGTATTCGCCGCATAAAACAGTCGAGGGAAAGAAGAACAAAGGAGAATAGTGGGTGAGGGAAAAAGAATGAAAGAAAATGGATAAATAATTAATACATAAACGAGTTATATGTGTATACTATATAGCTTAACGAAACAATCCTCATTGTAAAAGCTCGCGGAACGGGTGCTGCGTATAAATAAACGGTATAGCTAAGTTTTTCCTGACGTGCAACCATAGTATAATATGCAACATGCAAGAAGACATATATTATACATGCTACCTGTTTTGTGGGATTCCTTCACCCTAGGTGGCTCGGGAATCTAATTGAACTATAGTATTAAGAATATAAATGTTTTAATATATGTGATGGGAATGAAAAACAGCGTTTATTTTTGGGAAAAAGCCTTGCGGCATAAAAAACCCAGTTTATTGTTTTTAGTTATCGATATGCACGAATGTTTGTACACGAGATCACTTTATATTGATAAGGATTGTTATTAATCAGCCAGTATGGCGAAATGGGTGTGTGTATGGTATGTAATCAGCCAGTATGGCGAAATGATTTGTCAGTCGTGTTTGACGACGAAAGAATATGCTTATGCATAGAAGGTTTGGTTGCAAAGGTTAATATTACTCAGAAAGCTCTGCGCGTGTTCGGTGTCGGTTAGCGACTGACTCGTCTTGCCGCATGGCAGCGAGGTTCATGTTCGCGCATGCGCGCACCGCTCTCCAGGCAATGCGTGAGTCGCCCGGAGAACAACGCGCGCACGCGCATTTCTACTGTTCCAACGGAACATACTCCCGGGGCAAGCTGCGGAGCAGAGTTAGATATAACTATATTGAGTTTAAATGAAAACTAATAGATTTGGACTTATTCTAACTTAGATACTGTGATTACAATACTTAATAACTTATTGATTAAGGAATACAATCTTTTTCTTAACAATCTAGCGTCTCTGTCGACGACTTTCTACAATAACTATAATGACAAGTATGTAGTCTTTGGTTTGTTTTTATGGACTAGGTAATGACATATATCGGATGCAGTTTCCTTTGGAGTGACTGAATGCCTGATTTAGATTTCATGTCGAGTTTCGATTTGACTCAGATGACTATTCAATCTCTGATGTCTCGTTTGACGTATAATCGCCTCGAACATGGAACATAAATAATAACTGGATTAATGACAAGGTTTTTCACCTTTGCAAAATATAAATTAAAATGACTGATTAATAAGACACACGAAGTGGTCATAGGAGATTAAGTAATAGGTAAAAGACACAGATGTGTTATGTTGCGTTTGTATACGCCGCTGGTGGTTTTGACGGTGGCGACTCGTGAGATGCCATCGGTTCCAGGAAAGACCTCGAGGATCACGCCCAATGGCCATCGTGCACAGGCCGTATTCGATTCCATCAGGATGACGACCGAACCAGGTTTGATTACAGCATTGGACTTATGCCATTTCTGACGAATCTGAAGTTCGTTCAAGTACTCCTTATGCCATTTGCTCCAAAAGTCTTGTTTGGCCTTGGTGATGAAGTTGTAGGTTGAAAGTCGATTGTCAGAGACTGAAACAAAGGTTTTCTCGGGTAAGATAGTGAACGTTTTTCCCATAAGCAAGTGAGCTGGGGTTATAGCCAGTGGATCGTTGGGATCAGCCGACAGAGTACACAACGGTCGTGAATTGAGGATAGCTTCGATTTCGATTAAAAAGGTATTGAGTTGCTCGAATGTGAGTAATTGCTCTTTCAAGACGCGTTTGAGATGATGTTTGAAACTCTTTACGGCGGCTTCCCAAAGACCTCCAAAGTGTGGTGATAAAGGTGGATTAAAGTGCCATTCTATACGCTTAGATAGAGCATAATTTCCGATAGATTGTCTAAATTCAGGGGTATCGAACAAATCATAGATTTCTTTGAGTTCCCTTTTTGCTCCTACGAAGTTAGTACCGTTGTCTGAGTAGACATGCTCCGGCACCCCTCGTCGGCTGACGAACCTGCGAAAGGCTGCTAGAAAGCCTTCAGTGGAAAGATCAGTCGCGAGTTCAATGTGGACGGCCTTGGAAACCATGCAGACGAAAACGCACCCATAAGTTTTGAGCGTCGTTTTATTTCTGAATTTTTTCTCCTTGATGAGAATAGGACCGAAAAAGTCTACGCCGGTGTGGCTGAAGGCCGGGGCCTCGTTCACGCGTACCTTTGGTAAGTCGGCCATTTGAGCATGTATAAGTTTAGGTTTTTGACGAATGCAATCTACGCACCGGCGTACAATCTTTCTAATTTGATCCTTTCCGTTCAGAATCCAAAAACGCTCTCTTATTGCATATACGGTGGACTGAATGCCGGTATGGAGGTTATCAGAATGAAATTCTCGAATAATAAGGTCCGTAACGTGGTGGTTACTTGGTAACAAAAGAGGATGTTTTTGATTATATGGTAAGTCTGATTTCTTTAAACGACCGCCCACGCGAATAAGTTCGTCTTCGTCGAGAAAAGGGTGTAACCCATCGATTCGGGTCGTTTTTCTGAATGGAACAGTAATTTCACCAGGCTCCGAGTCGCGAGCAGTTGCGAGACGCTTAATTTCGACAGAAAATTTTTCGCGTTGTATCATCGCTATTACCCGCGACTCGGCTTCCCGGGTTTCTTCGACTGTTATTGGCAGACCTTTACGAGATTTGAACCTGCTCCAACGCAGGATAATGACAACTACCTTGAGGAAAAACCGATAGGATGAGAACCGTGAATAGATTCCGACACTGGATTCAGTAGTGAGGATGCAAATTCCCTTTTTTATTCCTGGGATTTCGGGGGGTGAAGATATCACACTCCGAGGCCACTCCGTTTCGGGACGAGACAACCAAGTAGGACCCTCCACCCATAGTTTGTTTTTTACGAAATCAATTGGTAATTGCCCTCTGGATAGGGCATCAGCCGGATTATCTTCTGTTCTAACGTGCCTCCATTGGACTTGATCATTTAATGACTGAATATCAGCGACCCGGTTTGATTCGAAAGTTCTAAGTAAGTGAGGGGCCTTTTTTATCCAACAAAGCACGATAGTTGAATCTGACCAGAAAGTGACCTGGCTTACCGGAAAATCGAATTGAGATTTCATTTCTACATATAATTTTTTGAGAACGGAGGCCGCGCAAAGTTCTAAGCGAGGTATGGTGATACCGCTCACGGGTGCAACTCGCGATTTGGCACACACTAGTTTCGTTAACGTTTTACCTTTCACGTCGGTGGATTTAATATAAATGCATGCGCCGTATCCATAAATGCACGCGTCGCAGAAACCATGAATCTCGATTTTAATTGGGTTTTGAATCAAAACTTGACGCCCTACCGAGAATTCTTGTAGGCGTGGCAATTGCTCAGCGAGAGATTTCCACTTTGTGTGAATATCTTGAGGAAGAGACTCGTCCCAAGTGATTTTAGCTTTCCAACAATCTTGAATTAAGACTTTAGCGTACAAAACTACAGGACCCACGAGACCGAGAGGGTCGAAGATTTTGGATACTTCGGATAGAAGCTTTCGTTTGGTGGAAGTAGTTCGAAATTCGATGGATTGTGCTGTGTATTTAAGAAGGTCGTTTTCGGAATCCCATATGATGCCGAGTGTTTTTTGAATAGGGTTTTCCTTGATCAAGCAATCTAGATTGAAGAATTTCTTTTCGATGTCGCTGAGTGCATCTTTGTGGTTAGACGCCCATTGCCTAATATGAAAACCACCGCGACTCAATAATGCTATTGTTTCGTCGCGTATGCTCAAGATCTCTTCGAGAGAATTAGCTCCGGATATGAAGTCATCCACGTATAAATCGCGCAAAAGTAATTTACTAGCCCGCGGAAAATTTTTTGCTTCATCGCGCGCGAGTTGCTGAATAGTACGGATTGCTAGGAAAGGAGCGGATGAGACTCCGAAAGTCACGGTGTTTAATTCATAGGATCTAATTTGATTTTGATGGTACCATAATACTCTTTGAAATTTCCTATCTTCGGGGTGTATTATGATTTGTCTATACATTTTTTCTATGTCTGCTGTTAAGACATAGAGATGAGTCCTAAATCGGAGAATTTGTTCGAAAATCGTATTTTGGATAGTAGGACCAACCATGAGGACATCATTAAGTGAAATTCCGGTGGTCGTTTTGGCCGATGCGTCAAAAACCACTCGGACCTTAGTTGTTTCGCTCGATGTTTTTATGACCGCGTGGTGGGGGAGATAATACCCATCAGATGTATCGTCGGTTAGTGTCATATGATTGAGGAAGATATATTCTCGCATTACCTTTTCGTATTCTGTTTTGAGGGTTGGATTTGAGTCTAGCTTCTTTCGAAGTGAATAAAGCCGATTTAAAGCTTGATTTTTAGATTCACCTAATTCGAATTTGTTGTCTCGAAAAGGGAGGCGAACAATATATCTTCCGGTGATGTCGCGTTGAGTATGGGTTGTATAATGATGTTCGCACGCTAGTTCATCGCGTGATTTTACGGGTTCATGGTCTAAATCTTCTATCGACCAGAAGCGTTCAATTAACTTGTCTAATTTGGTTATATGACACGACGCGCTCTTAAGTGTTAAGAGATTATCTGAGCCTCCGGCCACTATCCACCCTAAACTAGTTTTCTGTAATATTATACTCGTTTTGTCGTGTTGAAGTTTGATTTGACCCACCGCTAGTACGGATAAGGTAGTGCCTGAGGCTAACAGCACATCAACGGGTTTGGGTACATGAAATTGTGGATCTGCTAATCGTAA
This sequence comes from Tenthredo livida, assembly GCA_963992785.1. Taxonomy (NCBI): domain Eukaryota; kingdom Metazoa; phylum Arthropoda; class Insecta; order Hymenoptera; family Tenthredinidae; genus Tenthredo; species Tenthredo livida. Next base: position 14,585,127 of record OZ023073.1, read on the forward strand.
GGTTTTTGGTATTTTAAATAACTCTCGCGGAAAAGTTTCCTCCGGTACAGCGTCCGTGATTTTTGGTACGATTAGGAAATTTAATTCACGTTGAAAATTATCGTATAGTGAATAAAATTGAACCTTCATGCATTCGTTTGAGATGGTACATAATCCGTCAACCGCTCCGATGGTAATCGAACACGTTTGTCTGGGTAATTCTAATGACTTAGCAAGTTTATCGGTAATTAAGTTCACCGTCGAACACGAGTCTAATAGTGTGCGGGCTACGATAAGATTTCCTCTTTGGTTTCGGAATTTCATAACCGCGGTGGTCATCAATGGTGAATCGGAAGGAGACACAATAGAGGCGAATGATTGTCGGACTAGTCAGGATTTTGAATGTGAACTCGCAGGAAGTTTTTGTTCTCTCGTTGCCGACGGATCTTCGTTTGATCCTTGATCCTTTGGCGATTTTTTGTCCGCGTGCAACAAAGTGTGATGTTCGCGCCCGCATGTTTTACAACGTCTGTCGTTTTTACACGGAAGAGGATGTGAATGTAAACAATTGCGACAAAGTTTATGTTTTTTGATAAAATTCCAACGGTCTGAGACTTTAAGGTTTCCGAATTCTGGACAGACAAAGAGACGGTGACCCTCATTGCATTTAATGCAACCGCCTTTCGTATTGGTTACAAGAGAACGCGCGTTTGTTTTAATACGCTTATTTTGATGTTGATCGAGAGTGTCGGTCGATCGTTTTTTATTATTTCCTGGACCCGTGAGAGATGCTCGCTCTAATGACTGGAGTTTAAAAATGTTAGCTTGCACGAATTTATAAAAGGCTTCTAAAGTTGGTAGAGCGTCTAGTTCTAACGTCTCTTCCCACCTCCTACGCGTAGCTACTGGTAAACATCTTTCTAAAATCCGTACGACTATCTCGTTGCTTGGCTTGGCTTCGAGTTGTTCTAATAGACTCAAATGTTGACGTGCATTGTCTATTAACTTAGACAGATCTGCCGCCGTTGCTTTGGCAACGACGGGAAGATCTATAATCGCGTCTAGATGTTCTACTACTAATAATCGTTTTCGATCGTACGATTCAGTGAGTGCCTGCCAAGCCTTGGTATAATTCTCGACACTAGGATGATAGCTAGAGATTTTACTTAACGCTTCTCCGGTCAGCGAATTCTCAAGTTGAGTAAACTTAACCAAATCGTTAATGTCCGAGCGAGAATCTATCAGGGCCAGGAATGTGTTTTTGTAGGATAGCCATGTATCGTGACTACCGTCGAAGGTCGGGATTTTAATTTGCGGTAGTTTAGGCGCATCGTAGCGTTCGGTTATTGTTATGTTACCGACACTCGCGTTCAATTCGGGTCCGGCTCCTTGCAATTTGTTGACCCTTGTCGCTATATCATAATATCGTGATTCTATGTCGTAAAAGGCGTCAAGTTGCGGATGGTCTGATTGTAAGCCAGCTAGTTCGTCGTTGTACCGAACGTAGTCCTTGTAAAGAATACTAATATTATCCGAACGTAATTTTGCATTGACATGATCGGCATCGGGGGTTTCGAGATATTTAGTTAAAACCTCGATTTGTTTGTCCAAAGATTTGGCTTTTTGGACGATATAACGCACCCGTTCTTGTTTGTCTGTCATTGTGATTAATTAAAGTGGTTCAATTAAAGAAATAAATGAATTGATGTTAGAACCTTAACGATTGGATTGACTATTTGTAGACAGTATACTATGTTGCACTACATTATACTATGTTGCAATGCATTGTATCACGTTGTATTACATTGTACCGCACTGTACTACACTGTAGGCATGCAACAGTGATAAATAACTTGTTTGACTACGTTTTATGGAATTAAAGTACTAAGAAAAAGAATTTTATATGAATAATGAGGCGTTGACTTATCTTTCGAATGATCGTGTCCCTTGATGTAACGGCGACTGCGATGATTCTTCTTGCGCGGGAACGTCTTTGATGACAATGTTGCCGCTCTCAGACAAAGTATGTCTTGTTGCACGTTGTCTGAACTGCCACACTCGCGAAACCGTTATATTTTCGATAATGCGGCGTGTTATTATCTTTCAGTGACTTCGTGTACGCGCAATGTGCATGTAATTATCGAGAAAATTCAATATCTCTCTGGGGGCACCAAATGTTTTGTGGGATTCCTTCACCCTAGGTGGCTCGGGAATCTAATTGAACTATAGTATTAAGAATATAAATGTTTTAATATATGTGATGGGAATGAAAAACAGCGTTTATTTTTGGGAAAAAGCCTTGCGGCATAAAAAACCCAGTTTATTGTTTTTAGTTATCGATATGCACGAATGTTTGTACACGAGATCACTTTATATTGATAAGGATTGTTATTAATCAGCCAGTATGGCGAAATGGGTGTGTGTATGGTATGTAATCAGCCAGTATGGCGAAATGATTTGTCAGTCGTGTTTGACGACGAAAGAATATGCTTATGCATAGAAGGTTTGGTTGCAAAGGTTAATATTACTCAGAAAGCTCTGCGCGTGTTCGGTGTCGGTTAGCGACTGACTCGTCTTGCCGCATGGCAGCGAGGTTCATGTTCGCGCATGCGCGCACCGCTCTCCAGGCAATGCGTGAGTCGCCCGGAGAACAACGCGCGCACGCGCATTTCTACTGTTCCAACGGAACACTACCTATAGGTATATATTTGAATATATCGTTTAAAGGTTCTCTGACGTCTATTTTGACGAGTTAATTATTTGCGTATCGCGCGATCGATTGTGATCAGTAAACAATAAGGAGCGAATTGGAGTTAGCTGATTATCAATATACCGATAATTACCTGCCATGCAATAGTATAGTATAAAACTTTGAGAAAACTATGTATGTGTGTATAACACACACATGTATATTGATGTGTATAAACAGAAACTATATTCAGATTCAATCATTTTCATAATTTATTCTAGATTAGACTATCGATGTTTGAGATAATAAAGACCGGGGGATTAATGTGCGTATAATACCACCAGTCAATCAAATTCTCCTAAATCCTCGTAAGAAAAAAGACAGAAAAAAGAAGAGAAACAAAAAAGGAACAACATTGCTTCAAACTTAATCGTCGACCTGTCAACGTCCCTGATTAACGTCATCCTCATATCACGCAGGATTTAAGTCGTCTATTATTATACTATACGTAGGTATATGACCCAGGTCGTTATAATAATGGGATAAAATCTGCCTCATCAAAGACAAATGCGCAGCGTTGATAAACAAGCGACAATTTGAATGAAAATGCGTTCGAAAATACGATTAAAATTTCTCTTCTCCTCCTCTCCTGTTATACTGTGCAATCCTTCGACCCGGCTAAGTGTTTCCCCTCCCCAAAAACGAAACTCAGTTTCGAATGCACAAATCGAAAACGTTGAAGTCTGAATGTGAAGTTGGACCGCAAGAATGGGTATGATGACAGAATAGGGGCAATGAACGTGGTTCGTTTGTTCTTAGGGGGGGTTTATTCAGCTAGAGTGTGAAGTTAATTGATTGAATCCACTGTACATCGAAGAATGAGCGTATTCACGTGTTAATGCGTTTTCAATTGTTGTAATGACAACGTAATGTAAAAGTTTTCATTTTTCTCCACATACCTTGTTAAAGTGAGCCTGCAGAAGCCGTTCATATTGGTCAACAGCACGTAGACAGAGCCTCGTGGTAAACGCTTCCATTCGTGCTGGTAGCGGTGCATGACACACGCTACTTGACATTGCGTATTCCTACAGTGTAAAAATCCTCGATTTTGCACACAGTAAATGAATGAGAATTTCTAGTTTTATTTTTAGAAATTCTTCTTGCAAATTATGTTGATCGTTATTCGATAAAACGTGTATCGCTGTATCGATGGAACACACTTGTTTCACTCACTGAATTCTTAACACATATATGTATATATATATATATGCAGGTAGGTATGATATATATAGCGTCGTATTAATGCACGTGATAAAATATGTACGTATTATTCGATGTATGTATTTTCTATACGTCAATAAACTTTTCCCACAACTCTATATCGTATATCATATCTATTTCCCAATCCAGTCTGTGCATACGTAAAACATACTCTCTCCTCTGCGGTAGGATTACTACTGAAGGCTTGCCGCCTTTCGAACTAGCCTCATTGCGTCGGTTCTTCGATATATGTAAGGCGTAAGCACGATAGTAGTAGTTGTTGATTGTGCAGTGGTGGTGCTGCTGCTGCTAGCTAGCTGGCTGTTGCTGATGATGATGATGGTCTTCGCCGGGAGTTTACGCACGTAGAAATCGTTATACGGGTGCTTGATGATGGCCGCTAGATACTAGGTGCTAGTTGCTACTGCTGTTGGCTCAATACATGTTTTAGACATAGTATAGGTAGTATAGGTAATGGTATAAGCGTCGGATAACCAGCGTCGAACGTCAAGACGTCGATACAATACTGAGAGCATCAAGTCATTTCATTGTTCAGCCGGCGCCTACCTGTAGCTTAGTACCTACAGTTGTGTCTATTGGTTTTCACTCAGGAAAATTAACCAAATGTTCAGTAGCCAATTTGCATCAGCTATAAAACCCTTTGATTAATCATCCCTCAGAATATTATGGCACCGACTATGATACCACTTCGAGTTCCATCACGTCCTTCGAAACCAAACTATATGCCAACTGCTCTGCTCTGCTCTGCTCTGCTCTGCTCTGCTCTCTAATTTTACGTAATAACGAATGGCTGGCCTCAAGTAGAGCTTCCTCTGTGAGCTTCGGTGCGAGGGGCTCGATTTATCGTCGTTGTGCAGGGAGAGAAAATATACACTATGATACGAGTTGTAGGATGTCCTCAGTTCAGCAGAGTATCAGATTTTGTTGAGGTTTTGAAGAGATTAAGTAGGTATATACCTTTACAAATGGTATTTGGACGTCTCGTAGATCTCCGAGACATTCTTGACAGTATTTCTGGCTCAACTGCAACAGCCGATGTCTGATTTTAACGAAGCTCTCTGTGTGGTCGGATACGACGTGGGATTATAAGAAAGATTTCTATAGATAAGAGAATTGATTGGAGTCAGTGATCGTGGGATGTCAAGTTTGACCCCATTTGCTGAATGTAACGAAAACCTGGAATACGAATCTGATACTTCATCCATGAAAGCACCAAAGTCAGATGAAGAAACTTCGAAAGATTTGCATTTATGTTTGGCGTTATCAATAATTTGAGTAGTATAACTCGAGTTATATCTGATAGTGATAAACTCAGTCGACAAGAAACTGGATTTTTGTAATCGTCCGGTTATTACCAGTCCCAAATGCGAACTTCTTATCTTATGGAACACTGCTTAATCAAATCTCTGTGAAGATACGAAATTCGGCATTTGACGCAACGTTATAGGTACCGTTAATCTGAATTGATGTGAACGGATGCAAACGAGAATTGATCATCTGCATGTTTGGCTGCATTGAGTAAATGAGTCCGCGTTTGAGTAAATGAGAATATATTGCGCAGCTGATACAGTAAAACTATTGAGAAGGCAAATTTTGACTATGTATTATTTATTCGTATATTGAACAAGCATATGTTCACCTTGCTGCTTCCTTGCGGGCTTATAATAGAGCTGGTGTAGTATTTTTGAATAAGGAATGATTTTGAAAAGAGGCAAAAATAAAAGATCAAGCTATTAGTCTCAAGTGACATGAATTAGGATTCATCTTTTTAACTGCGGTAACTTGAACAGAACGAAAAGTGCTAATAAATAACGCAAACGAAAAGCAACAAGCTAACCGCGCCGCATGAATATCCATCCGTACATAAATGCATAAGTATTTATTTGTATGATTCACGAATGTCGCTACTGTAACAAATTCGAATCTTTATTCTTAGGAATTGTACACGTTAGTGTATTCTCATTATCTTTCATTCTTCGGGACGATCATCGCTGTTTTACTTAATGACGCGTTCGATGAAACTTGCATTAATTCTTACTCATACCATTCTTCATAGTATGCTTTGTCATGACCTCAAAATCCTGGTGTCTAACACCAGTACCGACAAGTACCATCTTGCCGTTATTCTTGTGGTTAGAGAACCCAGTTGTACAATCATTCACTGACTACAATGGAAATAAACTCATTATTCGTCTAGATTGTAAATAATACAAATCACGATATGTGTAAAGACGATATATCACTGCTTTTTCTGCAACTCTCTCTCTACCGCATTGATAAAACAAAATTGAACTGTGAAAATAAATCTCTCAATTTACGACCAATTACCTAGTTTCGATAAACTAAACAGAGTATGAACCATACCATAACGTTTAGCTTCATGTACGCAAGTCAATTGACAATTGTCAACATTGGCTAAATTGCCCGGCTGGACGCTGTGGGCTTGAGAATAAATATATGTATAGATGTGTGATGTATCTGCTATATTCGTACATGTGTGTACGTTTACGTATAAATAAATACCTAACAGCCCATACCCATGCATACCTATGTTTGTAGTTGTAGGCCAAAACGTGCGTCAATTGGCGAGTTTGGTAGAACCAGCAGCGTTGAGCATTGGTTGGCATTCAGTATACTTGTTTTAGATGTAGCAAAAGAAAAGTACCTAAAAAAGGTTGTTAATTTCTGAAATAAATGCGGAATGCATCATAGGAATAATAACTGCACGACGTCACGAAAAAGAAAAAGAAAAAAATTATTCTTATATTAACAACTTGCTGAAGGACACCATTATAGTTACAGGACCGGGAGAGCGACAACGATGATGATGAATATCGTAATATAGCACATAATACTCACATAGCAATACTCACAGGTACACTCACTTAGCTGCAAGCAGGAAGTAACGATGCGACGATTAGATTGATTGTGAGATTCCTTTGAAAATAATATCACGTTTGATGGAAAATTATCTTATATTTCTTCAATTATTTCGCGTCAATGATTAGTCATTAAAGGCCCAGGAAATATACGTTTCAGATACTCACAAAGCCTAGGCTGATTGAGTAACTTCGCGAAATCATACAGAGATTATTCTTACACTATACTCACACTCTGAGATTGATTTTACCTGTTCTTTATATTATTTTCGAATCTATTTTGGAAAACCTACCTTATAGGTAATGGGCTCGTGGGTATTTCTTGGAAGACATAGCTTCCGGTTTCTCATTGATTGTCGCATTAGAAGGATTCCAATGTGTAATAATTACCGAGATAATTACAGCTGGATCATTTGGGTTTCAGAATTTTCGATGTAATTTATTGTATCAAAAGTTCCTGCCGTTATGATTACGTGACCGGTGGAACGATTCGTATTATACTATTATTCGTATAATAAGAAATCTGAAATCGGGGAACCAAACAAATGGCTTTTTGCTATATGAGTAATATATTTATTGCATATGGAATTCGAGCTAATCAAGCTCGACAATCATTTCAGTTTGTACTATAATGAGTTAACGAGCCGCAATTTCCGCTTTTGAATGTTAGATGAAGAATATATTGCGCGTTTTGCACAAACTTGAGTAAACAAAATCACTTTGCATTCCCTCAAGAAAGGTTTTGCTCAGAACACATTCCCGGTTTTTTTTTTTTTTTTTTTCCAGAGACTAAAAGTTTGGTGTGCTTGACACCCAATTAATATTCGTTACGCATCGTCCGCAATGCGGTTTCATTTTTGCAAATTTTTTTCATTTTCCACTAAGTAATAAGTCGTAACTCGGTCATATATAAAGTAGCCTCGTCAGTCATCACCCTTAATCGGACGTGCGAGTGGCTATAAAAACCGGAAACGTTCACAGCCGAAGCGATAACGTTGCACGATATTAATGTCTGTTGTATAAAATCCGAAGGTTAAAACGCCTTTTAAGACCTTCTATGCGGGCAGAAATGAAATTATTGTCTGAGTAACAAAGGCGTATGACGAAATCCCGAGGAGGCGCGCTGCAAAACGCGTGATTTATTGACGCAAATGTTTGCGGTTTGATAAGGAGTTAGTTCTCCGTAGTGTAAACTGGCGGTGAAATATAAATAATTCAACAAATTCAGAAAAAAGAAGTAAAGAAGAAAAAAAAACAGGTTAAATACATTACAAACGAAATTATACAACGCGGATGTTAATTTTTTGGCATATCTTCTGTATGAAACATATTGTACAATTTCTTTTTCTTAAACTTTTCTGTTTATTTCAGTTCATCCATAAAACATGATACAACCGAAATTGATGATTCCGATTTATTATCGTGAAGAAAAATAGAATTCCTGCGAATATAATCACGGTTTAATTTATGGAATCAATGAAACTACCGAATTAACATGTTTGCTTACAAGGTCGTGATTTCTCGCCAACGCGATATACGGCAATAAGAAAAACAAACATGAATTTCTCATTTGAATTGAATACACTTTCGGCACACGGTGTTAAAACTACTTATTTTTAATTACATATTTGAATGACAAACTATTATTACATGTCATGGAGCCACGTGGGTATAATAATGAATGTAAAGCGATTATACCAATATAATTGACTCGAATTGAAGAGACATATAGAAAAATTTCTACGAACAGAAAATTCATACCATATAGAAAGTGAAATTTCACGAATCTCTGTATATTTAGCGAAGTTGTCTTTTCACAAATCCAATGATTGAATTAAAACTTGCTCAATATTTAACCCGTTTTTATATATATATATGCATTCAATGAAGATTAACGTTCAAAAGTTCAAAGTTTAAAAGTGGAATTTGTTCTTCAAACGTAAAATCCAAAGTATCCTCATAGTTGGTGAAGATTTCTGTTTACGAATCCAGAGTTCGACTGGAATTTGATCTTCAATTGATAATACTGTATGTTTTATCTCATTACCTCTCTTCATTTGAATACATTGCCGATTGTAACGATTATCACAACATATAAGGCGAATTATTCATTATAACAAGAAGATTTGATCTTTATTGAAGTTGTAAAGGACTTGTGCCTATAGGTAATAACTAACTGTGCAAGAAACTGCGTAGATCTTTTGGGAATGTTTCGAAAAAAAAACGAGGTACATAATAAAAAAAAAGATAGAAGAAAAAAATACGACTAAACAAGCTTGAAAAAGAGATAAAGAAAAAACATCCAATGATATACATTATGATGTGGTACCTTGTGCGAACGTTAAACTTTTTAATAAGCTCTTCTAGATTTGGCAATATACCACATCCTCGCATACTTATTACGCGTGGTAAAAATTTTCGATTTCAACAGCTCAATTGAAATTCATGATACCTATGAAAAGTGTGGGTGAATTCCATTGGGATTGTGGGGTGTAATCTCAGTCTTGAACGATTTTCAAAATATAAAACGCATATCGATGTAGAAACAGAACGAAATCGAAATATATACTATATAAATTAAATTTTTGCCTCGAGTTCTGTTATTCCGTCTTTTTTTTTGTTTGGTTTTTTTTTTTTTTAAATACCTCAATGGTGTGTGGCTTCGGAAATGTCATCCCCACTGCAAGTATTATGGGAACCAACTTATGAATGTGTGTTTTATATTTTGCCCAAGGCAGTTCCGATCTCGTGAATTTTAATGCAAAATTCAAAGTCATTGATGACGTTCGTTTAAATGATGTCTGACGAAAGTGTAACCCCGATTAAATGGCGTTGACATATTTGCGGCATAAATTAAAATCTGGTATTAATTAATTATGCGACGAGGGCCGGTCCGTGCGACTTACCAATGAGAATCGTTAACGAATTTCCTCTACGAATATATATTCTATTCTATGCCTATACTGTTACACCTTATGACTATTCAATATTCATAATTAATAGACTATAAGAACACCAGTGACGCATCATTTCACAAGGAGAAAAAGAAGAATGCACATTTTCCGTATTACATCTTTCATCGATATATGTAACTTTCTGTACCCACAACGAGTGCAGTACAAAGGGTAGTAGTCCATACTGATTATTCCTCTTTCTTCGTATAAGATCTCTGACCGCGAGGCAAACTGATACATTGAATCGGGTTATTTTTATTTTCATCGAAATTCAAATTATTTTTGTCTCGACTGAAGTCCGTATAGACTCTAACGGACCTTAATCGGAACAGGAAATTAATTTTCAAAGAAGATAAAAAAAATCCGACTTGCGTCACTTTTTCCTTACAGCCTCAATCGTGCAGGAGATCTTCACGGAGCGTTATACTTCCGTAAGCACCATGATTGATACGAGAGAGAATCCCAAAGTATGTCTCTCATATCAAAAGGCAAAGTTCATAGATTTTTTAGAGCGAAAGTTTCCTGATTCTCGCAGCTATCATATTCCTCTAAAATGTTGTTTCCTTATTTGTAATCTCTCGAGATTGACGTGTGTATATGAGATTGTAAATTTTTGTTGAAAATTTGCTAAAACCAGCTCTGAAAAATCATCTAGAAATAAGTATCCAAATTTCCGCTCAAATATTGATGGTGCTACAAAGCTGTTACTCTATACACGCGAAGTCCTTATCGAGCCATACATATACTTATTCTATTCTTCTATGCTCTTGAGGGTTTTGGGTTTCTCCTCTTTGATCTTTCCTCTTTTCTCTTTTCTATATCCGGTCATTCTAAACACGTAGCTTTATGCTTACCGAAATGTATGCACACTCAAGTAGGTACGCTTAGACACTAGACGCACGTGATACGACATACGTGAACTTTCAAGAATGTGTATTTACTATTTGGGAATTTTACGATGTAATTCCATGCCAACGGGAGTCGAAGAGTCTAATTTTATCCGATAGTTTTGCGAAATTTACAAGACCGCGTCACGACCTCTTCTTGACGTCAGGAACATTGAACGTACTTATAAGATGGGACGAACGGGAGGCAGTATATACGCTCATAATATAATAAAAACAAGATCTTATTGAAAGTTGGATCCGGATTCATATATTCACCCATATAATTGCTTCGATTGACTCCAGAATCCAGATCCAGATTCAGATACATGATACGAACAATATGTATATTAAGTATATGCAAGGATACGCGTATACGCGCTCATGAATTATGCTGCGATATGCATATAGTACAGCAAATCAGATGTGACATTTATTCGCGGTATATAAGTTTTAAATGTAGATATTATTATTAATTATATATACGTTTTATGTTATTGATACGTAAATGAATAAATTACGAATCCCGAACCCTCAGCTTCGATCGTTAATCATATTGGTTCTCCTTTTTTTAATTCTTGTCAACCTTAAATGTAAGAAAAATTGAGTTTCTACTGTATACGATACAATAATTCGAAACTAATTGTCAAGAGGTTTATTCAGACCGTGTAGATATACATGTATATGTATATCGTATATATGTGTAGTTAATATTTGGTAAAGTAGCTGAACAAATCGCGTACTATAATGAGATAAAAACATAAACATGACGTCAAATACATACCAGCGCACTATAACACATATAATATAGACGTATACGGCGCCATATAAATTTTCAACCAATCCTAAAAGATTTGCATTTTTTTCGCGTTCTTCGCGGAATTAAGATTCCTGTTTTTGGCAATACTGAAAATTTATGATTATAAGCTTTTGTATAATCGCATATATAGGTATGTACAGTACCTATACGCCGATTTCCAATGACCAAGAAATTCGGCCACCTATATATACATATATGAATCCGAGCATATTATATATGTATACGTATATATTATGTTCTTCCATTCATACAATTGAATACATTAAACAATGTTAAAAATCATCCTACACCACGTGTGTTTTAAGAAAAACTTAGCTGACTGCTTTCTTTGCGAATTACACATACGTACCTATATACCTACGATGTATAGACGTGACTATGAACACGAGACTGACATTTCTTATAATCGCCGATTCCAGACGATCAACAACCAATTTTTTTCTTCTTCAGTATTTGCAACTGGATTAAAGAAGGTATATAAATATAGAAGTTTGATTTTCTGCCCACGTATTCTTGATTGAATAAAAAGCTTGTTCTTTAAATAAAAGTCGATGCTAACAATTTCGAATTTTTCTTTTTGTCATTAATACCGTTGCGCTCGATCATTATCATAGTTATTAACTTCGAGCCCTCTGCACAACCCTGGGAAATAATTCCCGAGTATCAAACTGGTGTTCACTAAGGCATTATAATACGCTCTGATTGTCGTACATCGACATTGCTGTAATGACGTCAATCCGAAATCCCCCTGTAGCATAACCCTGCGCGCATATATAGAATAAAAGTAACAGTATACGGTAAACAGTACTATAAGTACGGAATTGTGAGAGCTGTAGGTTCTTTATATAGCGTAACAAAGACACGTGGTGATTTAATCAATTGATCAAAGAAAATCATTTATGCAGGATATACCTACACCCGAAGCTGTAATAAACGTGCAGAAACATATATGGGCAGTAAATAAACTCAGAGAAAACTGCATGATATTATTATTATTATCGAATGGTCCAGAAAACGATTTTGTAAACCGATCATTGAGCTTTGGGAAGTTGTTTGAACGCTCGGAACCCGGATCACCAGCTAGTATCCTCAAGTATACGCTACATGTAGTACGTCGTTGTTCGATGCGTCTGAAATACGTATCGTATATCGAATGACGACACAGTCTCGAAACATCATCATATATATAGTATATAAATTCTAAATTGCGGGAGGTGTGAGCTCGCTGCTCCGAGCGCGTTGCTCATAACTTATAACTTATAAGCGATTGTTTTTGCAACGGTATGTCATGGCGGTGGAAAAACAAAATAATATCATGCGCAGCGGTAGTTACATCATTTTTTTGACCAACGCCCTCATAGTCGGAAATATGTCATATTATACATATACTATCGTATATTTTTGCGATTAGTTACGTGTTACTCAAACTCGCTATATACTATCGTCCTTTTATCGCCCTAGACAATAGAATTGAACTATAACGAAGGGTAGGTATGCAGAATAAAGCGTTTCTTCATAGTCCTGAACTCAATGAAATATTGTTAAGTACAGTAGTCAGTATAGTAACAAAGATAAAGCCTGAGATGTATGGAAAATTGTTTAAACAAGTATAATACGAAGTTTAAGTAAGAGTTTGAAAGACTTGAAACCAGGCTGTCTATCCTGGACACGCCTCCCAGCCTCGGTTGTCGGCCACCGTTCGCTGGCCACCGCTCGTCGCCGCTCCTCGTCCGCTCGGTATGCGTGGACACAACTCCGGAGGTCACCATTGACGCAAATCCATCCGATGTCACGTGGCTCGGTCACAATACCGTCCGAGAGACCACCTTTCATTAAATTTATGCCTATATGTATTTATAGAGGGGCCACCCACGCTTTCGTAATAGACAATTAACCGCACTCGTTCTTTGCATGCTAAGAGTGCATCTATGGACAAATAATTTCACATCTAGTATGTATATTGATGGTGTAAGGATCTATGGTTTTTTTTTTTTTCAACTACATATAAAAAAGATGAAAAGTATATATATTTTTTTTTAATAAATATCTATACTATAGATACGATGCGGTTAATTGATTACAGGTATTGGAAAATGGTAAAATACATATCGAATAACACTAACTGCTCGTGTTATACACGGACGTTCTGAGTTCTGACGCGTGAGAAAAATCTAATCAGCGTAAATATTTACTGTGTGCGAACTATACGTTTCTTACATTCTCCCGTCCGCGATTATTACCTTTTTTTTTCTTCTTCGTCTTCTTCTTCTTATACCTGATGGGATCCGTGAGAAACGGTATAGAGCTTCGACAGTTGTAAGATTTATGTATGCATTATATAGGTATACAAACAATTCGCTATAGCTGGTAGTCAGCGTCATTTCAGCTGTGACCCCATATACTAATGCCGGAGGGTTGAAAGACTTCTATTCACAGTAATTTCGGAATATACGCTCATTGCGTAACATACAGACAAAGTAAACTAAGCTTGTGTGGCGTATACATGCATGAGATTGGCATCCAAGTTTTGGCAGGCATCCACGTTAGGCGGCGCTGTCGGCCGTATATGTACACAGCTCTCACGCACACTAGTAGCCTGTCTGCATGTTACGCAAGGGGCCTATAGGATTGAGGATAACTTTGATAAATCTTTTCCATGTTTCTACGTGTTACGAATTGTTATCAAATAACTGGATAATGAAGGATGCGAATTTTCGGAAAAGTTATTTCTACAAACGTCGAAATCTTTGTCCTTATGTAGTTATTCGTCTCGATTCTGAGAAAGCTATAACGGTTATTTAGTATGTACTAGTAAAATCCAACGTTGTGCGAAAAGTATCAAGGAAAGATAGATCTTTTTCCTATAATCTACGAATAGTAGCTATATTATATACCTACCACACATACTGTACTATTCATATAGTACTGACATGAGGTTTATTTCTTGCGTTGGGTATTACCCGATTTTCAAGTATCTTAAAATGAACATTAAATTTTCAGGGCTGAATCAACCTGATCATATGCGTAGTACCTACATAATATGTAAAATAAATATTTACCTAATATTGGCCAATACTAAGTTATCTAATCTTGATAATAAACAAAAGATAAATATAAACAACAGTTTTTGTTTATATCAAGGTACCTATCATAGATAAACTAAACTGGCATGATTTCAATACGAGATATAAAATATCGGTCTGATTTATTTTACATTATAATTATATACGAATTAAACTGTACATATATATGTACGGATAGCGTGCAGTGGAACGAGGTTCAGGATGAATAGAGACATTCTATAGCAGTGGGTTCTCTTGACCCGATAATATAATATAGACACACGGTTATCTGCGAGTCATTAAACATTCGATATTACGTCCACACACGTGTGATATATCTAGATGTCACAGCGTTTACGTTTAGTTTGGGAAAAATGATTAGGATAAAAATGAGAGAAAGAGGAAGACCGACGTCTGTCTTGTGATATTATCTGCAATTACGACATAGATAAGATGGTATTGGGATCATCAAACTCAATTGTGACTCAAAGTTTGAGTTTGGTATACCTAATGCCTATCAATATGACACATCGCATGTCTCGCTGTTTATAGCTATAACTATGTTTGGCTTATAAAATGCGAGTGTACATACATACATACATACATACGCACATGGGGTAAAATCCGCTATGTTATATTCGTAGAAATTTAGCACACTAATTATTTTTTTTCCCATTACGAAAATATTGGTATTATGTATAACGAGGAGGAAATAAGGAAGTGCGTAGCGTAGCTTATTTGGGTTATTGAGGAAAGAGGATATATCGGTGGCAACATTTAAAAACGCTATGAATAATTGGAAAAAATATGTGTATGTATGTATAGGTGCGTAAAAAAATGTTATGTCTTATACTACAGAATTAAGAGATTCTCTACACTGTTGTATAAGCAAGTGTTTTAAATGCCACTGATCCAGTCGGTGAAAGTTATACCTTCCCATACTGATTATCGGCTGACAATAACGATTCAATTCTGCAATCTCAACGTCCAATTTATTCGTATTCTGTATTTATTATTTATTACCAATTTTCAACGGCTAAAGACCAGACGGATAAGAATATTCGATTTCATTTATACTACGACTGAATAATATCTGCTCCTTTTCTTACGAATGCGAAATATTAGAATCAAGCTTCTCATATATTTCTCAAATACATTACATGCGAAATGATTTAGACATGAAATCGGTATTTGAAGTTATAGTTCAAATCGAATCTAATTATTATCGCGGCGATGGTAAAGCACCGTTAAACTCGGGGATTTCCATAAGCCCAAAATAATGTAAAGCAAAGCAAAGAAACGAAAAGAAAAGAAAAGAAAAAAAGAAAAACCCTGGAGGGAAAAAAGTTGTTTGATATTGTTTTACGCTGGGGTTTGGCCAACAACCGATAAACAATCTTATCTCATAATAATCTCCATTTATGGCAATTATGCTATACAGTGATAAACAAAACAAAAGATCAAAAACCACCGCTTATCATAACTGCATCCTGTTTAAATTAATAATACTTAAAATTGATATTAGTGCAGACTTTCTGATACGTTGATAATTAATATTGTCAACGTTTACGAAATGAGTGTAAAAAGAAAAAAGAAAAAAAATTCGCATCATTTACTTATCGCAGATTTAAAAAAGTCCGAAAATAATGACCGATAAAGTAGCGTATATAGTCGAATATAAGATTCTATATACAGAATTACCGTTCGAGTTTATTTAGAAATCGTATAGTTTTAGAATAATATCTATAATTTATGGCATAGTGCCCGAATATATTTATTAGATTTTTTTTATATTTTAGTTACGACGTGTTAAGTAATAAAAAAAAAAAAATTTCAAACAAGTCTAAATTGGCATGAAATAAACGCTTGGATATAGTATAATTAGAACAACATGGTGTGATCGTAACGCGTTGAACTTATACAATCAGATTATATGAAGAGTGAAAGGTGAGAGAAACGAGGAAAGCATCTTTACAATGCAGTATGAAAAAAAAAGAAGAAAAATCGTTAAAAAACGTATTACGCAACGATAAAATTGACTAGCGAATATGAATGATATATCCACCTAAGTGAGATTTTGGCACACGCGAAATTTCGCCCTAAACTAAACGTTATACGAGACGTATTATTCAAATTTGTTTGAATTTAGATTTTAGAAGATTAAAAACCGTAAACGAGAGACTAAAATTGATCATTCAATGTATAAAGAAGAAAAAGGAAAAGGAAGAGTCTCATAGTTTCATACGAAATAACAAAGTGCTGAGACTTATTTGTATAAGCTAAACTATCTAAAAATATATTATATCATCAATTTTCGAATCTTTCGTATTATATGTATCGAATATCGTTATTCTTGAAAACGAGAACAACATACGAAGAATAACTAGAATCAAAATTTAGAACATCATCTGGCTGAAATAATTCTGTATAATTATATGTACTATATTCATACACGTAGATTGTAATAAAAAAAGAGATATGAGGATTTGAAATGATTTTCTTTTTCCCTATGTTGAACAAAAAAATTAAAATTAAAATAAATAAAACATTTTCTGAATGCGTTGTTTAAAATACCAACGAGCAACGATGTTTACACGCACGAATTAATCTAATCAAATAACAAAGGTTACTATCACCTCTGTAAATCTTTGTAATTTACATAGATACATATACACACGGTTTGAAAGATTAAACAAAACTGTGTTAGAAAGAAGTTGGAACAAAATATTTAACTAATAAATCGCACGCGATTTATGTATACGAAAGTTATGATTTCTTTTTTAATTATTTTTTTTTTTTTAATACTGTATACTATAATTAATAAGTCTATTAGATAAGTATAAAAATGACATTATAGTTTATATACTTGAGTTACCCTTATAAAAATCGATTACCAAAATAGTCAGTCTATGATCGTAATCTTTTCTAATTAAAAAATTAAATAATACGTGAAATTAATCCGATAACAATTGGAATAAAAGATATTTACAAAATTCGTTTAGTATTTGATGAAATCTGATGAAATCAAACGTGCTTACCTTTGGAGGGAAAAATCTGATAATTCGTTATGCACCATGACTCGTATTTTCGGAAATACTCAATATGCGTATCAAGTATTCCAGCATCTTTATCAATTCTTGTTCTTGTTCGGCATGAGGTATGGACAATGTTAAACGTCCCAAAACTTCTTGTATACTTTGAAGAAATCCAGCATTTCGAGTTATTAATTTACCCTTTTGATTGTTACTGATCAAAGACCATAGCGTAGCACCGGCTACTCCAATCTCGGTGAACGAACCTTTTCTAAACACGTTGTGTAGTAGGTTGATAAAGTCAACTGCAATGTAAAGTAAAAACATTAAAAATATATATCTATATATTTTTTTCTACCAATTTCTTCATATTTATTGACCATCTGTTTATGGAGTTCAGTCCTTGTTTCACCAATCTGATTGATTAACATGTAATGACTTTAATTAAGTTAATCTAAACTCATTTCATAAAAAATAACTGAATAATAAAATTCTACCTAATAGGGTAGAGGTAGAGGTAGAGGTTATTAAACCAGGATGCAAATCAGTTGCTTTGTAAAATATGAATCTGATTGATTGATATTAAGTATTCATATCTAGGTACCTATATAGTAAAATAATGAAAACAGCACGTGTGAATTCAGAATTTAAAATTCTAATTTTTAATAACGTTACGTCTTCTACTTCTTCTATTCCATGAGAAATTTTTTAAACTTTTATGTTTTTTTTTCTTTTTTATCAAAGATTATGAATAGAGATTTATCAAATTTGATAAAAGTTTGAATTCGAATAGACACACACAAGTGTATTGTATAAGGTCGTTCCCACTAGCTCTTTGAAACATCAGTTAGTTTCTATAAAAATAGAAAATAGAAAAAAGCCTAACTGGTAGTTACAGCCGTCTTTAGTTAAAATATTCTGTATAGCTAGTTAGTGTCGGAGGTATAAGCCATAAGGTGATGAATTACTAATTTGAGAAAAACTTTGGACTTGTCTAGGTGATAATTGGGGAATAAATTAGTCTGCGTGTATAGAGAGATTTCAAAAAGTGGCAACAACTCAGGTAAAAAATAATAAGACAGAGTATTTCAGTCATTATGGTACAAAGCAGACCGGTGTAAATGCACTATAAATATTATTCGAGAATAAGAGGAGAAGTATAGTTACCTGAACTCAGAAGCCTTGGCCTATTTGTTGTGTTAAAAGCCAAATTGCGTAATATTGATACAGCCAAAATCCTGATTGATGATGATGAGCACTTAGCTAAGTGGATCAGAACGTCTAAACCATCTGTAGCCTGGAATTGATTAATACCAAACTGTTACGAGTTATTGACTAGGCATGAAATAGATTAGAAATATCGATAGTCTCTCGTACTTTTGATACAGATATTTGTCCTTCCTCATGATAAGTGAAATCAATCAGAAATTCCAAGCAATACATCTCCACCAAGGGCCAAGGTTTTGCTCTCTTAGTAGTAAGCGGGTGAATTTTTGAAAAAAACTGCAGCAAATTACTCTGAAAATTCATACAGATTATTATAGGACGAGTATAGCTTGTCTATGTTTGCATTAGAGTAAGAAATATCGTCGATACCTTCGATATTGATACTCTGCACTCGTGGATATGAGTTGCATTGCGCAATATGTGAAAAGCGAAATGCAGCTTTTGGTTGTCGAAGCGACTACCAGCCTTCTCAATTTCTTTAGAAGCTAAATGCACAGTAACGTGAATTAAGGCAACAGTATTTGGGGTTTTTCTGAGCCCTACGCCAGGCAGCGTTGTCGTTAATATCAGCGATTGGGCAGCTGGAAGTAGAGGAACAAAGTTAATCGGATACCATCGCAGACTACAGTCTGTGTTCAAATTTATTTATAAAATTATAAAGAAAAGCTGCAATGCTATTGTACCTTCTTGGCAATGAGTTGTAAAGGTTGCTAACAATTTAAGCGCAGAAATAGTCACGGATTTATTCATTGAAATCCAAGCCCAAAGTTTGTGCAAGACGTCGGCTAGTCCAGCTTTTGCCATAGTTTCTTTAACTTGTGAACCATTGTACATAAAATTCATGAGTAATGTAAAGATGCAGTTGACCTCATGGAGCAATGGATTCATCTGAAAAGAAATGACAAATTGTTGATAAATGAAATAGGGAGTATTTTAATTTTTCAGTAAAAAATCGCCTACATACTTTGCTTTCTCTGTCCGTTCCATTCTTCTGGAGTTCCAATGGCTGCAGATTGAGTTTAACGTACAACTCTTTCAGCTGCATCAAGGTGGTTTCAGCCAGTCCTTCCTCAAGCGCAGTTTTCTTAGCTTCTGCTGATACGCACAACAGATTAGTCAACGCTCCGACTATCAGGTCTTTGTCATCTGTTTGTTTGCGATTCTTCTTCACCCTGGTATAGCTGTGCGCGATATAAAGTTGTAGCAATGTTTTACAGATTTCTGAACCAACGAGGGCAAATTTTTCGTCCTGTATTCTCCTCCCATTTTTGTTTCGATAATTATCTGAATTCATTAGTATCTCATTATCGTCTAATTTCTTTGAATGGATGTTGACGTTTTTTATAGATAGTTTATTTATGTCCGACAAAACATTTCTCAGATTTATTTCATTCTGTCTATCTGAAACGGTAGTCTGACTCGTATCGAGTATCAGTTTAAGGGATGCGCTTTTCTTCACTTCCACATCACTCTGTACTTCGTGCGACAGCAAAGAGGCGAGCGACCCAATCGCGCTTATCTGAAGTTCAGAAGTAGAGTTTTTCATCGCAATACACATCGAAGTTACGACCAATTCTGGTCCGCATAATTCAATCGCTGATTGTACCGCTTCGCAGCATTGATTTTCATAAATAGCAAGCACAGATAGCAGTTTGTAGATCTCTGTCCATAGCTGATTACGGAGATAAACTAATCTCGGCTTGTGAGTATCTGCGAAAAGAAATGTTACACGTAATATCAGATCAGAGGGATGAATTTTCCGAATGCAGAAAGAAGATCCAATGATTTCCACATCAATTGATGTAATTCAGGGAATATGATACTCACAATACAAGCTATGATTTAAGAGGCTTATGACCAAATAGAGCGAGTCTGGTGAAAAGTTTGCAGCATTTGCGATATTGTTATTGTGCGTAACGCATTTGGTGATAACTGTACACAAGCCTGTGTACATTTCAAGAACATCGCAATAATGAACAAGACTCTTTCTGGATTCTATGTTCCTGGGGATGCCGTTGAAGCACCTATGGGACAAAGAAGAGATATGGATAACTGATGGAATGTTGAAATTGTATAAAATTTTAACGTACGAAACATACCCGAATAAATATTTGTCGATAGAATGGTCGTAGAAATGTTTAATGACATTATGCTGATCGACAGATATCAAATTTATGAGCAAAGCGCAGATGGCTGTGATGAGCGAAGGCGTAGATACAAACTGCGAAGAGTTATCGTCCTCCGTAATTTCAGAATCCTTTACTGATACTGGAAATTTTTTTTTCATGTTAAATCAGAGCCGAAAATTGTGTATTCACATAAAGTTGTTAATCCATTTATGCCACGATGACTTACACAAATGATATTCATCGTGACAATTATAAACGTGAGAAACGTGCTTCCGCGCTAACAAAGTCCCTCCGGATACGGTGCTACGCTCAGATTGCGTTTGCATAACTTCTTCGTTAACAGCGATTGACGGATCCGGGTCCAGGGTTGATAGCATATAAATATTAGAGCATAAGACGCTGATTTCATAATAGATATTGCTCTGTTCAGCAAATATGAGGATAGCGTCTGACTTGAGAGAATCTGCCTGAAAGGTAATGAGTAAATTTCATGAGTTTGGATCTGCGTACTAGACTCAGACTAGTTTTGGGAAGAAGAAATATTGAGAGAAGCTCACATATCGATACGCAGAACTTTTACAATTTCTTAAAACGTTGCTAAGAGCTATGGCTGCTTGTTCTCTGACTATACAAGCCTCTGTTCTGTTGGTGATATGATCTAGCAAAGTATGGCACAGTTCATTCGGAGCTAATGCAACAGCGTTTAATAATTGAGGGGCTGTATGTTGGGCGGCAGTCAATCCAGCGAGTAGTTGCAACGCCGAAGCTCTAACGAGGGGGTCACGATTCTGCCATAGCGTTGGAAGCCAGCTTAAACAGCGTCCTTCGTCGTACCAAAACGTCGTCCATATCTAAGGAGCGATTATGTGTGTGATGAATATTGGTGAACTAAGATAGTGCGAGGCGAGTTAAACTTACGCTCTTATCAAAATTCTTTTGCATCTGATAGAGCAAATGATTCAAACAGAGGATAGAATTCCTAGTTATGGAAAGTCCCATGTAACTGTAAGTCCCTGCTCCATGAAACGATATGATAAGTTCGATCAACGCATTGCCGAGCGAGATTAAAAGATTCTTGTGTTTATTCCACTGGCATTTTCCGGTCAAGTAGGAAAGGCATGTTAAAAGCCAGTCGAGGTATGCTGAAAATCAGTAGGATCAGAGTAATAAATTGTTAGATATAAGGGGCTGATAGTTTCTCATAAAAATTCAAGAATATCGATTCATACCCAAATTGTAGAAGTGCTGTTGATCGCCAAAACAGAGATTAGAGACAACGAGTTCAATGAAATTAATCCATGACTCGTCTTTAGATACGCTAACAGTTTCATCCACAGGCTCTGTCGCCGAACATGCTCGAGCCAGCTTGAGCACGGACTGATGAACATCCTGGTTGTTAGTATCAAGATTTCGCAGTAAATCCGATAGAGATTTGGTCATATTTTTCATAATTTTACTCAGCCAAGCATTATTCTCTGTAAATTTGATTAATCCAATGTAGTAGAGTTCTGCGACTGAGTATCTAATAATTATTGCTAGACGCTATTATTATCATTACCATTTTTTGTTGTATTTACAAAAGAATAAAGAAACGTTAAAACGTGAACGAATAGATCGCAGTCCTCTTTGCTGGTCGGATGGGAGAGTAAGAATCGTTCAAATGATTGTTCCCAGGGCAGCGAAGTAACTTCGGACAATTCGCTACACTTTGATATATCATACAGCTTCAAATACCTGAAAGATAATTGATTATTATAATTAGTTTAAGAGTTGTGAATGTGTGTGCTGAGCTTTTTTCACACTTACATGGTGAGAAAATCAAGTGCGCATATAACGCCACCGTGAGTAGTGGAGTTTTGTATATTGTACAATTGCTGTTGACAACAATATCGGACTGAACTAAGTCTGAGACACATGTATTCAGATTCTTTGATCATTAATTTCTCCGATATTTTATCATCGTTTATAACATCAAACGATTTCCACAGACTATTTGATTCGTCGTTCCATTCCCAGGCCCAAAACTGCCTCACAAACGTTATCGCCCTTTCGTTGCTACTGTGTAGAACTGATAAAGCAAAAATTAGACACATGTCGATCGATTCAAACCATCAATTGATCGTCTCAATGGATTTTAGTAGTTCACCTGATAGATCTGACCGTCGATGAACACTAGTTTTCCAATGGCATTTGCTTGTGAAAGGTAGTCTCATTCTCGCTACAATTAGATAAGGGAGTGATACGTTTATCGGATTGAATCTATCCGTTTCTTTATCGCCAGCTCTGAGGATGTATTCGCTGTATAATAGCAGACATAGAAGATGAGCTCCGTCTATCTTCACACAATCGTTATTTGGGAATAGGAATAAGCCTGTGAACAGCGCAAAGGAATATAAGAAATTGTTAAATTCATAAAGCGCGTTATTCGAGCGTAGAATAATTACTTCGAAGAATATTGAGGTATATATCAGAACGCACTGATAGCTCGTGTCTTATAGAACTGTCCGTTGAACAAATCAATTTCAGTATGGTCAATATTGGGATAACTGAGTCGGGATAATTCGCATATTCCTGTTCGATCTGAAACAAAATTCAGAATAACTACCGGCTAGAATTGTTATCATTTTTTTATACTCACCAAGGCGCTATTGAAGATCTTTAAAATCAACTTCAGACCGTTTTCGGTAATGAAAACATTGTGCAAAGAAGAATCGGTGAGCATTACGCTGATCTGCACTAACGCAGACTTACGCATCTTCGGTTCAACCCCAGGCGCGTTTAGCATTTCCATCACAGATAGCAGACTGCTTCGCTGGAATATATTAATAATTTATAAGACGGGGGGGAGAAAAGAGTGGCTGAAAGAAAATGATCGAAAGCGTTGATTTCATTGAATTTTCGGATTAGATATCAGTAAGTAACCTGATAGTTGCCTTGGCTTTGCCTAACTGATGTATTTCTATCGAATACGCAGACAGAACTGAGCGGCAATCCATGGAGCGAAGATAGCCGAGGTAATTTTTTAACGGATTCAGTTTCCTTTCCGAGTAACCAGACGAGTCGACAAACCCCCTCTTCTCTAACTTCTGAATCAACGGAGAACAAGAGCCTTGTATTACCCCTCAGAACCTTGGGCAAGAGAAGGTATGTTGTTATCGAGATCATGCGGGGTAGAAATTCAACATTTTTTTTCATCAATTCACCTCGATGTATGGGAGCTGAATACTGGACCATAAATCAGGGTCCAACATCTTGAGGACACACAATCCCAGAGTTGTTTTTGTACTCGTAAAGCATTGCAATAGAGCATGCGCCGGACCTAGTACTTCCAAGAACGTTAGCCATCCCTCTTCTCCTAGTTGAGTTTTAGCTTTTAGTAAATAGACCATTATTTCCTCTGCTAAATGTCTGAGCTGAAAAAATTTATCCAGGTTTAGATGATGTGAAATAATTTAGCAAATATGCGTATCGGTGGGTTTATCACATTTACCTCTTGATTCTCGCTACCTACGCCATGAGAAATGATTTCTATCAGAACGCTTTGCTCCAAAAGAAACGATATCTTACTCCAGGGATGTTTTCCCTTATTCGAAGTTACCCCCAGAGTATCGACGACCAACTTATGGCATTCCACATACATCGCTAGTTGTACCTCGGCGTCGTTGTTAGATAATAGATTGAGAATTAATTTAGTAGCCATCGCTCGATCATTGGAATCCATGTGGCAGCTTGAAAAACGATTATATATCATTAGGAAATATAATAGCGATTATAAAGATATAAGATAAGACGTAAAGGGAGTTACACACTAACTCGTCAAGAGTTTGTAAAACTGCGACTGCTTGATTAATGATAGCAAAATTTTTGTGGTATGAAAAACATAGTTTAGAAGCGTATATCTTTTTCATTGCAATTGTGACTGATAATTCGTGAGGGTTTTTCATCAATGAAATAGCAGCCTTCATTGATTTTGTTATCATACAAGTTTCGTCGAACAAATTCATGCCCTCACGTTCTTCTTTGCCATTAAATTGCTGAAATAATAAAAAATATTTGAATATAATTGAATTCATTAAAGAGCGATCGGTATACTCTTATCGAGAATACTTACTCTCGAATATTCTTGAAGTATCGTATGCACCTGAGGGTACATCAAGTATATCGGTGCATCCATAACAGCTGCTACGATCGCTAGCTTTAGCGGTTTAGCGAGTACCAAATCTGCTAGTTCTAATGGAACAACATTGCTAAGTAGCTTGGTCGTGATGCATATGAGGTGTAAATAAGACACTCTGCAATGATCGATGCTAATATAGGATCCTAAATACTCCATAACTTCGCCAAGGAGTTTTAAAAAAACTTTCAAGTTTTCATTTATTCTTAGAGATTCGTTGTCCCCGCAGAGCCAAACGTTGGGTAAAATGCTCGTGTTTATTAGCCGCACAAGCTCGTACGCCAGATCCGTTATGTCTTTGATAATTGTTAACGGAAATGCAGGATCGATCGGAATGCCTAATAGCATTATGACGTTCTTCAAAGTCTCTATGCAGTAAGTTGGTATGGTCATTTGTTGTAATTGTAGAACAGACTCTTCTATATTATCTGTTATACTTTGGCTCCGTTCACTTGTACCCTGAGTGAAAAAATACATATTTTATCATCGTTTTAAGACCCAGGAAAATCTGAGCAGTCTTCGTTCGCTGTGAAACTCACCGCTGATTGATATGCGTGATAAGTAGCTTCTGGTAGACCTGCATCCGGGCTGTCCCGTTCTTCGGAAGATGGATAAGCAACGCTTTCCACATTTTCGGCCAGGAGCTGTAAAGAACAAGTAATAAGTATTGCTAATAAAGCGTCGTAGGGCTTCAGGAATGAAGAAAAAGATGAATAAAGGTTGCCAACAATTCACCTTTTGCTTTTTGTTCGCAACACAAGGATCGCAGTAATAGTAAATACGAAATCTAAGAGAACGAGTTAATTTGTACAAAGTTTTTAACAGCGCCGAAGCTATTTCAGAGAAATTCCCATCCTCGTAATCTTCGTTGGATAAAATGAGACTATGCAGCACCTGTAAGACACGATTATAGATTATTTAAAAATATTAAAAATATCAAAAGCGGATAATTAATCTGATAAATCTCCGCTCTTCTGAATATCAGGATAAAAGTTCTAGACCCATGAATCAAATGGGGAAATTTCACCGTTACAATAGCTGGTCTTTGCAAGAAAACTTCGGCAGGAAAATCCTGCAGCATAACATTAGTTATAAATTGGCACGTGTGAAGTATCAAAGTGGTATCGGTCACGTTGTGTAACGCTTCTTCTATAGCGGCAAGCACACCTCTGTCTGAAGTGACCAGCGGCTGCCAGGGCATAACTAGCCACTTTATACCACCGTCTGTTTTCTTATCTATGTGAGTACCGTCTCCACATTGGAGGGTGGTATCAAACGATGTGCTGAATAAAAATACACATTTATTAATACGTTTATTAGTTTTCTCAGGGTAATTTGATGAGTAAAAGAAATACGATCTTTGCTCAAATCAACTTCTGGACAAATTCTATGTAAAAGTAGTAGAAAAATTACAAATTTCATCTTTTTTTTTATCAAAACGCCGCGTATACCTAGCAAACGAATTAGCCTTTGTAGAAGATGAGTGTAAAACGCTGCTGCTTTCTTCTCCCTGTCCATATTGGTGATTTCCTGTATCCATAGAAGATGTATTAAACCGATTTGGCGCCTGAAAACATGACGTTAATTTATTGAATAATTTTTCATGTATAAAATAAGATTCTGCGCACGTAGATACGTAATGTAATCAAAGTTTTGAACTAAAATAAAAGACACATGAGTTATTTGAAAAGCAAAAAGGCACCTTCAGAGTTTGCACTTCCATGTTAGACGACTTTTGGGAATTATTGGTCGTAGCTGTAACCGCAATCTCGATTTGATACAATTTGTTATGATAAGTTGGATCCAGGCTGGATCGTAGTTCACGTATTTCATTTTGAAATCTAAGTTTTCCAAAAGCGTTGGTGTAGTTTTCTCCGCTCGACTGTCGTCAATGAAAACAGAAGATGTAGAGAAAATTATTTTAATGCGACGATGTTTCCTAAATTTGGGGAAAAAAAATGAAAAAAATAAAAAAAGGGATAAAGGGGATAAAGAAATTTTTTTTTACTCACCTGAATAAGACGTAGTATTAAATCGAGAACTTTTCCCGGCTGTGGTACGTTTTGAAATGTGAACCAATTGAATAGTTTAACAACTAGTTCCTTCTTTACAGCTTCACAATCGCACCCAAATCCACGATCAAATTTTGATATTATGTTATCTAGTGCTCTCAGTCGTATTTCATCCAATGAATGTCCTGATGATAAAATATCGAATGTTATGTTTAGTGTTTATCATGTCATATGGTTTCAGTTTGAGGTTAGAAGAATTTTAGAATATAGATATTATTAGATATACACGTTATATTATGTCGGGGGGATTTTAAATCACCTAATTTTTTCACGTGAATTGAAGTTATTGTGTTAATGTTACTCATTTTATTAAATAATTATACAATAAACAGATCTTTTCGTCTCATAGTAGAACAACATCATCGGTTGTTTTCTTTCTCGTTTTTTCTAAGGTAACGAATTATTTGAATCAGAATTCTCCGCCAAAATAAAAACAAAACAAAACAAAACATAATAAAACGACTCGATCAGCAGTGATTGGTTCAAAATTGGCGGGAAATGGGTGTTCGAGTGACCACGTGATCAACAACAAATAGCGTCACAGCTAAAATCTTGAAGATCCAGTGTGACGTCACAATTAGGATTTGATTCATGCGCGTTCGCAAAGTTTTCAATAACGCGCGTCGACATCTAGTGGTGAAATCCGAAAGCTTTGATGCTGCGAAAACAATTACAACTAGTTTGGTTAGGTTATGTCGTCTAACCTTATTGTTCATCCTTCAGTCTCGAAATAAAGAAAAATGGAAAAATGTGTTTAGTGTTTATCTTGTGAGTTCGACACAGCAGCGTGTATTCGTATGAGAAATACGATTGTATAAAAATAACGGGTTAAAATTGACCCCGAAAAATAGTGATATAGCATAACATAGGTGGATCGTAAAGATGTCTGAGGATCCCGATCTGTACAGGTTAGAAGGTGAATCGAATCAGACCGGAGGTTTAATAATCCGTAAAAAGGCGTCTGATCACACGTTCAAAAAGCCGCAGGTATCTATTCTCGGTTTAGACAAATTGGCAGAGCGCAAACGTCGCGAAAATTCCCAAGAGCCTTACAGCCCGAGGGCCAGTCCTAGCACAAGTCAATCTCCCGATCACAGTTCAGATTATAAAGAGAGAAAGTATCGATTGCACGAAGAAGAAACTCCCACTCATACTGGTGGAGTTAATTCAGAAGCTAGGCAGCGATTCGAGGACAGATTGAGCCGGCAGAGATTAGACGCCCAGGATAGATTGTACAGAGAAAGACGAAGGAAAGATAGAGAAAGAGACAGAGATAGAAGTCGGAGTAGAGACAGCGCTAGGCAAACGCCTATGAGGTTTAAAGACGAGCCGCAAACTCCGAAGTTTAGAACGAAGGTAAATTGATTGCAGTTTGAGATTAGAATTGTTCAATTATTCACGGCTTACGCCATTTATTATTATTCGTTTTATCCAGGATTCAACCTCGCGGAGTAATTGGGATGACGACGACGATTTTGAACCCAGAAAATCTACCTGGGATCACCCAACGCCAAAACTTTACGGATCTAAAGACCCTAAGGAAAGCGTTAGGAGCGAATGGACGCCTTCTTATAAATTTAATTCTTGGAATAAAGAGCGAAAGGCTTCTGGAGCCACGCCTATGACTGATGGGGAAGAGAAAGAACTGTGGGAAGAAGAGCAGAAGAGGTATAATTAATGCCTAATTTAAATCTACATCTCTCTGAGATCAATGGCCTTAACGAAACATGCAAATTTCAGATTAGATAGGGAATGGTACGCCTTAGACGACGGGGAGAATCGGCCGTTCGCAGATGTTTCCGAGGAATATGCACAGAAAAAGGAAATGGAAATGGAAGCAAAACGTGAAAGACGAGTATCGGCTCAACAGAGACAAATAAACAAGGATAACGAGCTGTGGGAACGCAACAGGATGTTGACTTCAGGCGTGGTCAGCTCTCTGGAACATGACGACGATCCTGACGACGAAGGAGAAGCCAGAGTTCATCTTCTCGTTCACAATGTTGTTCCGCCATTCTTAGATGGTGAGAAATTGATTAGAACGTGTTTCTGAATCTGAAGCTGAAGATCCGATTCATATTTTCATCCCATAAAAATTCAATTCATTAATTCATTGAAAAAGTAGACGATATAAATTTTATTAGGTCGCATCGTGTTCACCAAGCAGCCAGAGCCGGTGGTACCAGTCAGAGATCCGAGTTCCGACATGGCGGTGGTAGCTCGTAAAGGATCGGCCTTAGTACGAGCGTACAGAGAGCAGAAGGAGCGTCGCAGAGCACAGCGTAAACATTGGGAGTTGGCTGGGACTGCGATTGGCAACATAATGGGTGTTAGCGGTAAAGACGGTCAGCCAGGAGCTGAGGGAGACCAGCAAGGTCAAGAGACGGACTTCAAGGCAGGGCAGAAATATGCTCGTCATATAAACACTGGTGAAAATTCAGGCGATTTTAAACACAAGACAATTCAGAACCAGCGAAGAAGCTTGCCCGTTTTTGCGGTCAGACAAGAACTCCTAAATGTTATTAGAGAAAACAGCGTAGTTGTTATAGTCGGTGAAACTGGTAGCGGTAAAACTACACAGTTAACTCAGTACCTGCACGAAGATGGATACAGCCGTTACGGTATAATCGGCTGCACGCAGCCTAGAAGAGTCGCTGCTATGTCCGTCGCCAAAAGAGTATCGGATGAAATGGCCACACCGTTGGGTGAGAAAGTGGGATACGCTATACGTTTCGAAGATTGTACTTCGAAGGAGGTGAGTTTGAAGATTTCTTATCGTTTCTATGCCCCCATCTTTAAACCGTTCATTGATGGTATCAACAGGTATGGGTTCATTGGTGATAAGGATATTGACAAACATTTTAATCCAACAGACGGTCATCAAGTATATGACGGACGGAATTCTTTTACGAGAGAGCTTAAGAGAGGGAGATTTGGATCGATATAGCGTTGTTATTATGGACGAGGCTCATGAACGGTCCTTATCCACTGATGTACTGTTCGGGTTGCTGAGAGAGGTAAAAATCCTGCTCTCTTATCACATAATATAATACATAGGTAATTTTCAGATTATACGAGCGGGTAAAAAGCCGACAATCAGAAACCAGAAATTCAGCATTTTCTCTAAACAATTTTGGCCAGAAGTTATCGCACGGTTTGCGTAATCAATATGAAAGATGGTATCTCATTGCTAAATATTAGACGTCATAATCAAAAAAGTGGAGATAAGTTGGAGAGTGAGACAAGTTACGTAACACCGCTTTGTCATCTAGTATGAAAAGAGAAAATAGAAACGAAATTTACTCGTTTACATTTTTTTTAAGCTGTGATTACATATTTCTATAATTCTAAGCTAGTATCTACTTACAATTCCATACCTCATTACCTGCTATGTTATTATACACTGCGACCGTAATTTTTAAACGCATCCCTACACGCGATGCGATTATCAATAACTTATTTAAGACGTTGCCGTTGATTTTTTGAAAAATAATACAAGGCTCCCGTGCTGGCTGAAACTCCTCCCCAACGTATTGCAGCATTGCAGATCTCCTTTTTATTAGTATTCTCTTCTAGAGGAATAGGATTGCCGTAACGGCACCAGTGGACAAAGGAATAACTATCCCTCCATTTGTAGGATCTCTTAGACGCGCAGTTTACTCGTTCAGTAATTTTTGATGTTGTATCCGGCCGCATTTCCCGATCGTCCATGTTATTTATACGAATTTCTGTACCATCGCGCCAGAAGTTTTCCAAACCACTGCATTTTACTCCTTGGGATGATGTTCTTTTTCCACTTTTATCCATCCTCTCGACAAGGTGTATCACTACCGCTCGTCTCTTTTCACCAGCTACCTCAAACGATTTTTTTTATTTATTTAATACTTTTTACATTCATTTTTCAATGTTATTGTTTCCGATGATTCGCTCTCGGTCATATTCGTTATGCCAAATGAAATGATTGCATGTTAGATGATGAATTGGCGTTGTTGAATTAATTACATCTACCAAATCTGATCGATTTGCTATTTTATTTATCAAAACTTGAATTACGTACCGGGCTTTTCCATCCATAGAACTATTCCATACTCTAAGGTGGCGGCTGAATCTTTGTTAACATTACGCCCATTGTTTCCACTAGCAATTCGCAATTCAAGTATGTATCCAGAGTCGAGTACATTTTCGAACAAGTTAGATTCCTCCTTTGTAAACCAGCGGGAATCTTTCAAAGCGAATAGTCTTGTACTACCAAATCGCTTTTCATTTCCTGCCGTTTTTTGCTTCTTTTCTGAAAATAAAGACTTGAAAAATCTCGACGCCATCGACCGCAATCTACGCTTTGCGACTATACATTAATGAAAACAAATATACCTTATAAGACATAAATTTATAGCGCTATCTAATCTTTATCGCACCTTGTCATGGACAATATCTTAGATCATATTAGGTATATTCATGATTTGAGATTACTTTATCAGATTAGTCATTGACAATTGAATTATGATGCAGGTAGTCGCACGTCGTCATGACCTCAAGCTGATAGTAACTTCCGCAACTATGGACTCAACAAAATTTTCTGCATTTTTTGGAAATGCAGCAACGTTTGCCATACCGGGACGAACCTTTCCCGTAGAAATAATACACTCGAAAAATTCTGTAGAAGATTACGTCGATGCAGCTGTAAAACAGGTCTTACAAATCCATCTTCAACCTCGCAGTGGGGATGTTCTGGTATTCATGCCTGGACAAGAGGATATTGAAGTAACATGCGAGGCGCTTAAAGAACGACTTGGGGAAATTGACTCCGCACCTCCCCTGTCCATTCTCCCAATTTATTCACAGTTGCCTTCGGATCTACAAGCCAAAATCTTCCAGCGGGCGGAAGGAGGATTTCGGAAGTGCGTTGTGGCGACAAATATCGCAGAAACATCCCTCACTGTAGACGGAATTGTTTTCGTAGTAGACTCTGGTTACTGCAAGCTAAAAGTCTACAATCCAAGGATAGGCATGGACGCTTTACAGGTCTACCCTGTGTCAAGAGCAAACGCTGATCAGAGAGCAGGACGAGCTGGACGTACCGGTCCAGGTCATTGCTATCGACTTTATACGCGACGGCAATATATGGACGAACTTTTGTTCACTGGTGTGCCAGAGATCCAGAGAACAAACTTAGCCAACACAGTTCTACTACTCAAATCTCTTGGGGTTCAGGATTTGCTCGCTTTTCACTTCATGGATCCTCCTCCGCAAGACAATATACTCAATTCTTTGTACCAGCTCTGGATATTGGGAGCTCTTGATCACACAGGACGCTTAACTCCCCTGGGAAGACAGATGGCAGAGTTTCCTTTGGATCCTCCTCAATGCCAGATGCTTATCGTAGCTTCTCAGCTCGGTTGTACAGCGGATATTCTTATCATAGGTATGTCTTATGCATGAAATGTGTACTTTTCTGATCATTTATTTCTCTGTAATCACAGTTATTGATCATATACGTGTTTACAGTTTCTATGCTCTCCGTACCGTCCATATTCTACAGACCAAAAGGTCGAGAGGAGGACTCGGACTCAGCAAGAGAAAAATTTCAAGTACCAGAATCGGACCATTTAACATTCCTCAATGTATACAACCAGTGGAAATCTAACGGCTATTCAACATCATGGTGTAACGATCATTTCATACATGGTAAAGCGATGCGTAAAGTGAGAGAAGTGAGACAACAATTAGAGGAAATTCTTAAACAACAAAAAATCGAAGTTATTAGCTGCGGTACGGACTGGGACGTAGTGAGGAAGTGCATTTGTTCAGCGTATTTTCATCAGGCTGCACGTCTCAAGGGTATAGGAGAGTACGTTAACTGCCGTACAGGAATGCCTTGCCACTTACATCCGACTTCGGCATTATTTGGTATGGGATTTACTCCCGACTATGTCGTTTATCACGAATTAGTCATGACCGCTAAGGAATACATGCAGTGTGTTACTGCAGTCGATGGCCATTGGCTAGCTGAACTTGGCCCAATGTTCTTTAGCGTTAAAGAAACTGGGCGCAGTGGTAGAGCTAAACGACGACAAGCGCTACAACATCTCCACGAAATGGAAGGACAGATGAAGGTTGCTGAAGAAGAAATGAAATTAAGAGCTCAGGAACAGCTCGAAAAGGAACAAGCTTCAGTTAGGAAGTGAGAAAATTTTCAAATTCTTTCATTTTTTGATTGAGAATCAATTGAATTGAGTTCATATCTTTAAATTGAACTTAGAATATTTCCCATGAAAAATTGATAGTTCGTTTTTGGGCTGCAGGATTATACCTAAATTGATGAACTGTGTTTCAACTACCTATGAACCGAGGGGAAAATATCTCCTTGAATTGACGTGCCAATATTCGGTGAATTAATACAAATTAATCGAAATGAAGGCGAATTAACGCGAATTAACTGCACAGATTAGGGCGAATTAACGCGAATTACTGCAAAGATTAATGCGAATTAATTCAAACTAAAGATTAATGTGTCAATCCAGGTTTGAGTTATTTCCCCCTCGCTATGAACAATATTATCATTACATAATTAAGATTTTTCAATTATTTCATGTTACAGGAAAGAAATTTTGACTCCTGGTTCAAGGGAGCCTGGAACACCTGCAAGTCATAGAAAAACTCCTGGCCGTTTCGGATTATAATTAATCAGATTTTCATATAATTATTAGAAAATGAAATAAAAATAAAAATGAAAAGAATGATAATAATAATAAATCATTGTCTTTTGCATGTAGATGCAATTTTATGACTTATATTTTTCGGCTAAAATTTTTGACTACAATATAACTAATCATAGAGCGTATAGCATCTGATATCATATCATAGGATTTGAGAATTTGTGTAATGAAGTATGAATTAAATTAAAAATAAAAAATTGGACAACATTATTTCCTTTCATCTCATTCATTAATTAAAAAATTTTCAGCAGCGCAGCGATTTACTGCGCATGAAAATTCACGGCAGGCGGTACAGTCGACTGTGTAGTGTGTGTGTTTCTAGAATCTAGATGTCCCCTCCGTAGGTCAGAGTAGGTAGTTACAGTGCGCGTGCGTGTTAAATGACAGCGATCTTCCCGGCTTAGGGACTTAACGATCTAAATTAAAAAAATTTGTCAAATACACAAAAAGTATCGCATTAGTGATTTGAAGGAGTTAATCAATCGATAGGCAAGTAGGTATCTATGTTTAAACAATTTCAATAACGAATGATGACGAAATATTTTTGGAGGTTACATATGTATGTATGTATGTATGTATACCTTAATCATTTCTTATCTATTATAATTGATTCTTTTTTCTTTTTTTCTTTTTTTACACAGAAATCATGGTCGTCCGTCAATATCAGGAAGAACTTCAGTACTTAGAAAAAATAAATGACTATAGTTGGAGGATTAAGAAGGGTTTTCAGCCCAACATGAATGTAAGAAATAGAATATAACAAAAAAAAATAAAAAAAGAATAACGCATTGAAATTTTAGAAAAATATACTACAACGCGTTAACACGTGTTTTTCAAAAACAAAAAAACCAGGTCGAAGGTGTATTCTACGTAAACAGTACACTGGAACGTCTGATGCTTGAAGAATTGCGTAATTCTTGTCGGCCTGGAACGATAGGTGGTTTTCTTCCCGGAGTTAAACAAATTGCTAACGTAGCTGCTCTGCCTGGAATTGTTGGGAGGTCTGTAGGTTTGCCGGATGTTCATTCTGGCTATGGTTTTGCCATTGGTAAGATAATTTCCAGTTGGTTTTCTGAACTTTTTGTTGATAAAAGAGGTGAAATAAGCGCGTAGACGTGTTGCTAAACTATTAAGAATGGCTAATATTCCCTCAAAGGTAACATGGCAGCTTTTGATATGGACGATCCGAAGTCAATTGTATCTCCCGGAGGAGTTGGATTCGATATAAACTGCGGAGTAAGACTTCTCAGGACTAATTTATGGGAGAAAGATGTACAGCCAGTTAAAGTAAGCCGAAAGATGATCAGAGTTTGAGTTTGATGTATTGGAATCAGATATAAGGAACTATGAAACTAAAGGGAGCTTGAAATTCTAGGAACAGTTAGCGCAGAGTATGTTCGATCATATTCCAGTCGGGGTTGGATCCAAGGGAATCATCCCCATGAATGCAAGGGATTTGGAAGAGGCTTTAGAAATGGGAATGGACTGGTCTCTGCGAGAAGGTTTGGTCCCGGAAGCTGGAACGTTGTTTAAAAACTACTTTAAGCTTTAAGCTTTATGATTTTTAATTCCCCAGGGTATATTTGGGCAGAGGACAAAGAGCACTGCGAGGAATATGGTCGTATGTTGAATGCAGATCCGTCTAAAGTCTCGATGAGAGCTAAGAAGCGAGGTCTTCCACAGGTAATATACTTCGATCACAATTCCATGTGGTAATTAAATTACGTATTCTATTTATTTCCAGTTGGGTACGCTAGGCGCCGGTAATCATTACGCAGAAATTCAAGTGGTAGAAGAAATCTACGACAAATTTGCTGCCAGTAAAATGGGCATTGAAGATAAGGGACAAATTTGTATAATGATTCATTCTGGGAGCAGAGGATTTGGGCATCAAGTTGCGACCGGTATATTTCACGTTGATTTTATGGAACTTCCTAACTAGCTACTAGCCAGAATCATCAGTTTTAATGCTCCATCAGTCTTTATTAAAAAGTTTAGGAAATTCCTGACCCAGAAATATCCCAAATACCAAATTTCAACAAAGATGTTTTATGATCCCCCAGACGCTCTTGTACAAATGGAAAAAGCCATGAAACGAGATAACATAGAAACTAATGATAGGCAGCTGGCTTGTGCGCACATACATTCTCAAGAGGGACAAGACTACCTGAAATCTATGGCTGCAGCAGCTAATTTTGCCTGGGTTAATCGCAGCTCAATGACATTCCTGAGTAGGCAGGTGCGTTGGAGTTTGAATCAAAAAAAAAAAATGTAACAATTCTAACAAATGAAATCACACTTTCAAAGCCTCGTTTTTACTCATTAATATTTCTACAGGCGTTTGCAAAGCAGTTTCACATGTCCCCCGACGACCTGGATATGCATGTTATCTACGACGTGTCTCACAACATAGCTAAAGTAGAGGAACACGTCGTAGATGGCAAACAAAAGACGCTGCTAGTTCATAGGAAGGTAATGCGAACCGTGGTGCAGCTTCCGTGTTACCATTTATTTAACAAATCTCATTTTCTTAGGGTTCAACGCGCGCATTTCCACCTCACCATCCACTTATTCCAGTGGATTATCAGTTAACTGGACAGCCTGTTTTGATCGGAGGCACGATGGGTACTTGTAGTTATGTTCTTACGGGAACAGAAGGAGGCATGAAAGAGACTTTCGGTTCGACTTGCCACGGGGCTGTAAGTTCGATGTAAAATTTTCGCCCGTTGGTTTCTCGATATTTCATTTCATAGGTGTTATTATTTAATTAGGCATTGGATCATCGTAGGAGTAGATAGTATTGATGTTAATTTTCGGTTTTCAGGGGAGAGCGTTATCTCGTTCAAAAGCAAGGCGTAATTTGGATTACAAAGATGTCTTGGCCAAATTAGAACAGTCTGGTATATCGATAAGAGTTGCATCGCCGAATCTGGTCATGGAAGAGGCTCCTGAATCATATAAAAACGTAACTGATGTTGTAGACACCTGCCACGCAGCTGGGATATCTCGAAAATGCATTAAACTCAGACCAATTGCAGTTATAAAAGGATAGTTTTGTCTAAAGTAATAAAAACTGATCCTAATTTCGAATACGATTTAACTGTGATAATACATTTATGATTTTCCATTATAATCTTCTATTTATTCTAGTTTTTCGTTCGTTATTATTTTGAATTGAACTAATAATTCAGTTTTGCTAAGCTTATTAAAACGCTTTTAAATAAACGATAATACAGCATTTATTTAATCACCATATTATCGTTCGAATTCACGAAACTACTTTCAATGATCAATGTTTGTATCTACGTAAGTATAATGATTGTTGTACGTCAAATTTCAATTGACTAACATTTTATTTACCTTTTCGTTAACATTTAAAGAAAAAGTAATAATATTTTACAGAAATAACTAAATATGAACTATGAATATACCTCGATGACAACAACAGTAGCGGCTATTAGTATTAGAATCAGTATCAGTATCAGCAGCGAATACAGTAATAGAGATTTGTTATTTTAGTTGAAAAATATTTGTACAAGAAAATTTCAGATATAGTAAATACGTGTGTTACTAATAATTTTCACAATATTGTACAGGATCAAATCTCTATAAAACTGTCTGGGGGATTAAAGATTTTTCATACGTTTCAACGATTAGGTGACGACAAGTTAATCTCTCAAAGTACAAGAGTACAGTTTAGATAATTCTTCAAAAGTACGTCTGGCCGTCTAAGAAAAGAGAAGAAAAGAAAAAATAAAAAAAATGCAACTACACTTTCTAAAAAGGTAAATAACAAAGAAATGAATCTTTTCGCCTGGCGCTAGTAAACATCTATTTAGTTTATTAGTTTAGTTATTTTAAATGCCATTAATAAATGATACGAATTCATTGTTTTCGTTTTCTGTTTTGTTTTGTTTTAGATATTTAGATATTTAGATTTGGAACTATGAGACACACATGCAATTTGAATAATATTAAATTTGTATTGATCGTAGAATTGTTGTTGTTGTTGTTGTTGACTGTTTTCATCTTTTTTCTCTTATATCATCAAGTGTAGGGGAATTTACCTACGCTGCGCGCGACTTTAACAATGTTTATGTTGCATAATAATATTAATGGTGTATTTTCGTTTCATGTGTTCATTACGTTGGTTAACAAATAAAAATTGAGTCTATTAAAACTCAATGATCTGTTATTTTACGAAATTGAGCTGCTGTAAATAATAATTACAGCCTCTATCGCTGTACTGGCGGAGACATTGGAAGCCCTGGTGACACCATATTTGATACCGCTGAATTTGGCCCCAAAAGAACCTGCTTCTGTTGCGTTCGCTGTACTTCTTCCATCTGTGCTCTTTCAACCTCGAATATTATTGGCGCAAATAAAATTGCCGACGAACTGAAAAACAGCCATGTCGCCGAACACGAAAACCCGTACAAACCTAAAATAAGAACAAACAAAACAATAGAAAAAAAAACTCATCATCATTTTATTAACACCACCTCGTCAATCGGATAAAATTTTATTTACCTTTCACAAAACTGCAGAGGCTCGATCCCAGACTATTTCCCAATCTCCTAACATCCTCTGGGAACATTTCAGTCAGACCGACCAATCTTTCGACGATACTTTCGTCCTGAATGAATAATTTTTTGAATTTTTTAATTTTTTTTATTATAGTGATTTTCATACACACAAGTTTATTTTTATACACACGTTACTGTTGGATTAGATAAATTTTTTGTTTAACCCCACATTGATATCGCGGTATATGAAATTCGTGAAAATCTATGATTGTACGTATTGATATTGACGATGTAAACTAGGTTGATATTAATCGGGTGTGTAGAATGAACCTGGTTTATAAATTTGAGGTAAATTCTATGCGCGAAATAGCCTAAAAGTTATAAAATCATTGCGTTGAATTATGAATTTGGGGATTTTGGATGCATATTACCTCTTCATCATCGTCATCGTCAGGGAGGATCGACTTTACTTCTGGAGAGCGTGCGTCGCTGCTACCCATTCCGCTGTCCAACTGATCCAATTCTTCGATTGAAGCCATATACGTAAACGATATGTTTAGCGATATTGTAATATCAAGTTATTATTTTATTTTCCAATATATTAATTATTTCGATCTCAATACATGTATCCTCGTGCAGACGGCTTTTTCGCTTAACTTTTTACCCCCACTTCGGATACCTTACGGCAAATGCCGCCACATAGTGAGTCAAATGAAATACTAACGAAATAGGAATATTTTGAGAAATGGCGCGAAAATTGAATGATATATTATTGTGTATTCTATTATATTATATTACTTACTGGACCCGTTGTCGAATCGCTTCTCAGATAATAGGTCATAAGTTTTATTGAAAATACGTTCAATATCTAGTATTTATACCTACGTGAAAAATGTTCAGGTTTATAGTTTATTGTTTTTATAAACAAAACTATACGCTCTAATCGATATTATTATATTCGATAAATTTCGCAAACTCTGATAAGGCGCCGTTTCATTCAACGCTTGTCGCTACGAGAAACGCGTTTTGTCTACGTTTTGTCTACGCGCCTTTAGCATCACGTTTTCCAGAAGCGTTAAGTACGCGGTCTGCAGTACCGGCAATATCCGACTGATAATATACCGACGGCGTCGATTGAACATTCCAGTGTTTGCGGCGGCAATAGTTCTTCAATTCACAGCAAGATGCCGTTGCCTGTGTTACTTCATAGCTTTATATACCCTTTTTGTAGGGAACGTACAGGGAATGATAAAATCTGTTGTAAATATTGATTAAAATACAAAAATAACATATCAGAATTATGTATTTACATATAATTATTAAACGTTATCAACATTTTCTCGTCAAATTTCTTCCCCAAATTCTCCCATAGGTTATTTAAATGCTGACGTCAGTCGCCGCATACGAATGCACACACACACACACACACACACAACTATGCAGTCTATTCTAGCTATCATGTTTTTGTCTTCGCGGACTATTTCGGACACTCCTATTAGAACCTGATATCATTTGATATCAGGATTTATGTCGTATAATAATTTGAAATATAAATTTATTATATCAGCTGTACAGTATCATCAAAGTGTTAGATGATTAAAAAAGAAGAAAAAAAACTGCAGCTATGTCAAAGTTTCGAGATACTATATTAAATGATTGATTGATCATAACGAACAGACAACCACTATCTAATTTATACGACATAACCTCTACTGAGAATATATTTAAAAACAAGTTTAACCGTTATGAACGCCTTATTACATTAACTAGACAACAAATATACAACAAACACCATAAATTTTATTATTATTGTATATTATTCGCATAAACAATGGCGAACACTGGTGTTTTACCATTTGTACGAGGAGTAGATTTCAGCAGCAACGATTTTAGCGTAAGTTGATTGAATACTTATTTCCTTCCTTACTCATTTCACTCATAATAAAATACTTGTAAAGAAAATCTTTCATCATCGTCGCTATTTTACATACTTATTACAGGATGGTAAATTTCCTGAATCTGTACGCTTGATGACCGGAATACAATGGCTAAAATTAGACAAAACGAATTTAACAGAGATACCCGAAGAAATGGGAAAATTATTAAAACTGGTAAATAAAGAATTAGAAATAGAAATAGAAATAGAAAAGAATTATCTTAAAGAGACGCTGAACGAAGCTTATCGTCAATTTTTTTTTATATCTTGGAACAAATTTCTTCTTCTCACAACTAGGAACACCTATCTCTGGTAAAAAACAAACTAGAACGTTTATACGGGGAATTGACGGAACTAGGATGTCTTAGAACTTTGAATATCAGACACAACAATATTAAGAGCAGCGGAATACCTACGGAATTATTTCACTTGGAAGAATTAACAACGCTTGATCTTAGCCATAATAATCTAAAGGAAGTTCCTGAGGGATTAGAGAGAGCCAGGTCTCTCCTCAATCTAAACCTCAGCCATAATCAGTAGGAATTTATTCATTCATTCATTTATCAATTTTTACTTTTTCTTTTGCTATTGATAATTTTAAACTGTTGTTTCTTCTTATCCGCAGCATCGAGGCCATCCCAAACACTCTGTTCATACATTTAACAGACCTACTTTTCTTGGACCTGAGTCACAATCAGCTAGAAACTCTACCTCCACAAACTAGGCGGTTGGCCAATTTGCAGACTCTAAATTTGAACCACAATCCTCTTGGGCATTTTCAATTGAGGTCTTAATGCGTGCTTTCAAATATTTGGCAAAGCTTTATTCCTTGAGTCCTTATTCACTTTTAATCGTTTCATGTTTCTTTTTTACCCCATTAGGCAATTGCCCTCGTTAATGAATCTGACGACGCTACAAATGCGAGACACTCAACGAACGGTGAACAACATTCCCTCCAGTCTTGAGAGTCTGACAAATCTTCAAGAGCTTGATCTCTCGCAGAATGAACTTCCGCGTGTACCAGACGCCCTTTATTCACTTCCAAATTTGCGAAGACTTAATCTTAGTGATAATCAAATCACCGAACTTTCAACAGCTATTGGTAATGCGTCGTTTTTCACATGTATTTATGCGATCTTTTAGTCGCATGTACAGGATTCTAAATTCTTCTGCTTTGTTTTATAGATTTATGGCAGAAATTAGAGACCTTGAATCTCTGCAGGAACAAATTAACAGCCTTGCCAAGTTCGTTGTGCAAAATAAACACCCTGCGAAGACTTTACTTGAACGATAACGAGCTTGATTTTGAAGGTATTCCGTCGGGGATAGGCAAGCTATCTTCGCTGCAAGTTTTTTCCGCTGCTAAAAATCATCTGGAAATGATACCGGAGGGTTTATGCAGGTATACAGAATCGCATATGCATAAGAGATGTTCAATCTTGAGTTTCCTTAATTATCTGATTTCTTGTTATATCATTACAGATGCGGATCTCTCAAACAATTGATATTGACTTCTAATCGACTGATCACAGTCCCTGACGCGATACATTTACTTACTGATTTAGATCAGCTTGACTTGAGAGACAATCCGAATTTAGTTATGCCTCCTAAGCCAACGGAGGTTCAAAGAGGATCGGGAATCGAATTTTACAATATTGATTTCTCGCTTCAACATCAGCTGAGACTTGCAGGAGCTAATGTTCCTGCCCCGGTTCAAACAGCTAGTATGTTTCTTCTGTATTGAATATATTTTATGTTGTATTCGGGCATTTGGATCGAATCGGTTCAACTAATCCACAATATTTCGTTTCAGATAGCAGCAAGGATCCAATAGCTCGTAAAATGAGATTGCGAAGGCGTAGAGATCAGGAGGAAGCTGATCAAGATCAGGCAAAAATTCTTAAGGTAATTTATCGGCGTTGGTAATCCATAGATGATGATCTAATGAATGATTGCTATTTTTCAGGGGATGAAAGACATTGCTAAAGAAAAGAATAAGGATAAAGGAGCGGAGGACGCGAAGGCAGAGTCATTGAAGTTAGTTTATATGAAATTGAATGTATTCTTGGTAAAAGAGGTTGAATTCCATACCTAAAATTGCTTATCATTTTATTCTGCGTTCATCAACAGGCCAAAAAGGTGGGACGAAAGGCTGGAAAAACCTCCGCTAGATTATTCTGAGATATTTGACGACGATGCGGGTCAAATTCCTGGACTTTCAATTTGG
The DNA here is from genome assembly GCA_963992785.1 of Tenthredo livida. Taxonomy (NCBI): domain Eukaryota; kingdom Metazoa; phylum Arthropoda; class Insecta; order Hymenoptera; family Tenthredinidae; genus Tenthredo; species Tenthredo livida. Next base: position 14,627,714 of record OZ023073.1, read on the forward strand.
GAAATAGAAAATTTTCTACCAAATCAAATAGACGAAGTTGCGCATGGTAAATTTTACGAAGGAGATTGTTACATCGTACTAAAAACCGGAGTAGATGAACAGGGCTCGCTTACTTGGTCGATTTATTTTTGGATTGGAGAAAAGGCGACGGTAATACATTCCTTATCCTTTACCATTTCAACTGATTGAATTATTATTCGAGCTCTATGAAATTTTCCAAATAACAAAACTCGCCTCTGTTGATCATGGAATTAATAACGCTGCTCATTATTACAGCTGGATAAACGTGCCTGCGCTGCTATTCACGCTGTAAATCTCCGCAACTATCTTGGCGCCCAATGTCGCACCATAAGGGAAGAGCAGAGTGATGAATCTGACGAGTTTCTCCTACTTTTTGATTCTGAAATCACGTATATCGAAGGGGGTAGAACTTCTTCGGGCTTTTACACCGTCGAAGATCCAGTACGTTATACGAATCTCGATTGTAATCTGTGAATTGTGTTATTACAAAGTGATTTTCCCCGTTCACAGCCCGCTATTGCAAGATTGTACCGAGTCCATGCAGCAGGTGCGTCGATTCACTTGGAGCCAGTTCCGGTTGTTATAGAATCGTTGGATCCCCAATTTGTATTCGTTTTGGATAAAGGAACCAAGATATTCATGTGGTACGGAACAAAAGCAAAGAACACGCTGAAATCAAAAGCTAGATTATTGGCGGAGAAGATAAATAAAAACGAGCGTAAAAACAAGGCAGATATTATCACCGAGATGATGGGCTCCGAGTCTGAAGACTTCTGGAAATCTATCGATGAGACTAGCGAGCATCCTTCAGAAAACGAAATCATAGTCAGCATTAAACTACATACGTTTTTTAAACATCGTTCAATTCCTTATAATCATTAAGCGAACTCCTTCTCTCCAGGAACACGTCGACCCAGAATTCACTCCCGTTACTCCACGTTTGTATCAAGTGCGACTCGGTATGGGATACTTGGAATTGCCTCAGGTCGAAGTACCCCATGGAAAGTTGATCAACACTCTACTCAACAACCGCAATGTTTACATACTGGATTGTTACTTGGATGTATTCGTTTGGTAAGAAAATTCGCCTCAATTGCATTCTTCCAGAGTTTGTCTACCGCAATCTAAACGATGATTCTCTGTAGGTTTGGGAAGAAATCTACCAGACTCGTACGTGCCGCTGCTGTAAAACTCTCTCAAGAATTATTCAACATGATTGAACGTCCCAAATACGCTATGGTAACAAGATTGCAAGAAGGAACGGAGTCTCAGGTGTCTATAAAGCTGATTAAGTTCTGCTATGATAAGAAATTTAAATGAATCACATTCGTTACGCTAACGTCTATCAATCCCCGCAGATATTTAAGTCCAAGTTTACGGGATGGGACGAAGTTATCGCAGTCGATTTCACAAGAACTGCAGAATCGGTGGCTAAGACTGGGGCGGATCTGACAAAATGGGCTAAACAGCAAGACACTAAAGTACGCGCAGTTTGAAAATATGTGCGAAATATTAGTTTTCATAATTTTACACGAGTCTAATTTCGTTTTCTGGAATTACAGGCGGATCTTGCGGCGCTGTTTATGCCTCGTCAGCCACTTATGTCCGCTGCAGAAGCTCAGCAATTAATGGTAGACTGGAATGACGACTTGGAAGCAATGGAAGCTTTCGTATTAGAAGGGAGAAAATTTGTTCGTCTTCCGGAGGAGGAACTTGGCCACTTTTACAGCGGGGATTGTTACGTCTTTTTATGCAGATATTGGATTGTGAGTATGAAAACTAAATTGTGTTCCGAATCGAAGAGTTCTCCTGCTTTGAATCTAAAACCCAAGATCTAACTTAACGCTACTATTTTTTTATCATCAGCCTTTGGACATAAACGGAAGTGACGAAGGGGATGATCAGTGCGAAGACGATTTCCAATGTGTGGTATACTTCTGGCAAGGTAGAGACGCGGGGAATATGGGCTGGCTCACATTTACTTTTAGGTATCCTAGTCCGTTGGTGTAATAAACATTTATCGTATTTACTACTAGGAGGCAATTCTGCTAATTTGTTTAATAGCTTACAGAAAAAGTTCAAGTCTTTATTCGGCGAGAAGCTTGAGGTGGTCAGAACGCATCAACAACAAGAGAATTTGAAATTCATGGCTCATTTCAAACGCAAGTTTATCATCCGGCATGGAAGACGCAAGCAGCCAAAGTCTCCGGCTAATAACAAAGTCGAATTTTACCATCTTAGAAGCAACGGCAGTGCTTTATGTACCAGATTGATTCAAGTCAACCCAGATGCGATGCTGCTAAATTCTGCCTTTTGGTAAGCGACTGCGCGATTATTACTCCGCACATTTATTTACCGCTGAAAATAATCATCATCATCATCATTATCCCCGCAGCTACATTTTGAACGTACCATTCAACAACGACGATGAAAGTGGAATAGTTTACGTTTGGATTGGGTCTAAAGCGGACAGTGAAGAAGCAAGACTTGTGGAAGAGGTAGCAGAGGAGATGTTCAACAACGTATGTTCAATACGTGTTTATTTATTCTCGCTGTCTCTCCCTGCAATTTATCAACCACTAATAATTACTTCATCTATACACAGCCATGGATAAGCCTGCAAGTATTAAACGAGGGAGAAGAACCGGATAATTTTTTCTGGGTCGGAATAGGAGGAAAAAAACCATACGATACCACCGCTGATTACATGAATTATACTAGACTATTTAGGTGCTCTAACGAAAAGGGGTACTTCACGATAAGTGAAAAGTGTACAGACTTCTGCCAGGTAATAATACTGACTATTATTTCTCTAACGAATAAAAAAAGAAGAAAAATTATTTCATTTCTTTCTACAGGATGATTTAGCCGACGATGATATCATGGTGCTAGACAACGGCGAGCAAGTGTTTCTATGGCTTGGAGCAAGATGTTCCGAAGTTGAGATTAAACTTGCGTTCAAATCAGCTCAGGTGAGGAAAAAAAATCTACCTATCATTATTATCAATCGGTTGATATTTCGTTATTTTTTAACTAACAAAAAAATTCTATTCATTAATCAATCAATTTAAAAGGTCTACATTCAACACTTGAGAGTTAAACAGCCGGAAAGACCTAGGAAATTATTTCTCACAGCTAAAAGCAAGGAGTCTAGAAGATTCACAAAATGCTTTCATGGCTGGGGATTGCACAAGAGACCACCAGAGTAGAAAAATTAAAAAAAAAAAAAAAATTTATACTATATTGAATATATTAAGATTAAGAAGCGTTACAACGCAGTGCTTCCATCCTATATTTTATTTATAATTTTAATTGAGCTGATACTTGAAAAAAAAAAAAAAGATAAAAATAATGATAATAAGAATAAGAAGCCTGCAGAAATCGGTGGTATAATCGATTATAAAGTTTATTATAGCTGTTTAGAAGTTTCTTTATGATATTTATCGATATTAGTATAACTATATTATTATCTTTCTTTGATGACACGCTATATACATTGACATTGAACATTTTATTATTGTGATTAATTTACAAAAGCTCTCTTGAGTAGTATTCAATTTATTTTACACGAAGTTTCATTCATTCATTCAATACTTTGAATCCTTTGAATCAACACATACACACATGTACTACATGCGAAAACAGACAGACGTATTTTGATTACTAAAAAATAGAATATAGAAGTTTCTTTTATCGTCCGAAGAAGTTTGAAGTCAAGTAAAGCTAATATCTTTACAAATTTTTAAATCGACTTTACTACCCCTTTAAAATATCAAAGATTGTTTTCCATATCTCTACCTTATTCAATCGATTAATTATACTATACTATACAGTTGATATTGAATTATTCTGAACTTCTTTTTTTCTATCTTATAAAAATCCTATTCGCGCACAGCTCTCTTAGTTCACTTGTATTATCAATTTCATTTAAAAAAAGAAAACTCTTTTCCAAGTTTTTACAAAACTTTGAACTGAATAAATTTTCGTGTTTTCAATAATTAAATAACGTAGTATTTATCTTCAAGAGCCCTTTATGTAGAAAAAAAACATTTCTGTTTTTTTTTTTTTTTTTTTTTTTATTGAATATGAGAAAAAAAAATAATTTTTTTTATTGTAAGAGACACACGTAGAAGAGGGAGTGAGTAGAATTTATACCTATATTATAATAATGTGTATACAATACAATATTTATTATTTGTCATTAATTAATTTATTAAATATCAATGCAAACAGATTTTTGTAATTTGTATATACAATTACTGTATTTATTATTGTTTGCAATTACATACTAAAAACAAAAAAAAAAACAAAAAAAAAATATATATATATAATATACGAACTTTGTCATTTTTCTAAATAAATATACAATATTATAATAAATAAAATAAAGACTATATTTATTTATTTATTTATTTAATCTAATCAAAATATATTTTGACTCGTTATCTTATCTTATATCCGTTAGAGATCGGAGATCGTTGTCTTCCCACCGGTGTAAAGGATAAGAAAAAAAAATAGGGAAAAAAAAAATAGGAAAAATCAGGTGAGTGCCAATGTTTCTAAAGCAACATACCTGAAATATATAGAATAAAAAATAAAAAAAATATACATATATATATAGAAATCATTTGTTTCGTTAGAAGAAAAAATATATTGTAATAATCGTAATAATAATAATAATAGGGTTTGATTTATTATACCTTTGAAATTTTTTTTTCTTTTTAATATACTACGATATCCATAGCTATTAATCATCGTCGTCGTCATCGTCGGACGGTACGAATAGCTCGTTCTCTTCGAGAAAATTAGCCATATTTTTACTTATCGTTGCACCGATAAGAAGCCCGGGTATTACGGCGCAAATTATACCGAGAAATCCAAAAGGTGTTTTGGGAGGTTCTGGCCGAAGACTTCCTGACGGTGTACTTATCGCTGTTCGTTTTACTCCTTGATACAATTTTTGGTTAGACTTCAAAAGGCTTGGTCCTCGAAGGAGCAGTCTTACCCCAGCGAGCGACATTTTATTTTATCAGAATGATACTAGTCACACTAAAATTTATTCTGAATTCATTATCCGCGACTATAGGTATTGGTATGCAGTATGATCGAAGTCCGAACGTATGTATTTTCGTTGTTTTTTCTAAAAATAAATCTCACCCAAGGATTTCGTCTGCACTTTAGTCCGTGAGATGGTGATATTATAGAATGTAAACAAGCTTAGAATATGAATTCGTTGACAGATATGTATGTGTCAATTACGAAAAGCTACAATATACGAAATAATTTTCATTTATTCATTTTCTTTCATATTCATGCGCATTTTTACAGGAAATACTTCCATTTGCGAATATTATAAACGGGGTTTTGAAATTTGAAAATCGGTAAAAATACAACAAGTCGGTAATGCAGAAATTCTCACGTCATTCCAATATCTCAATGCTTGCGGAACAAGAATTTTGACTTTTCAGATTAACAAAAATCGAATAAAGAAAAGAGAGAGAGAGAGAGAGAGAGTCAGATTGATAAAAAGTTTTTGTAATTATGTAATAACAGAAAAATAAAAGAATAGTTGTAGGGTATTGTAGAGAGTCTCTTGGTATTTAAGTTCTCTGTCTGACCGGCAGAGCCCGAAAATAGTTACCATTTTTATTTCGCGTAATATCCGCGTAGTGTGGATCAAAGACCGTGAGATATTGCCCACCATGTTATTATCTACAAATACTCAATATCAACGGTTGAATGCGCGGGTCCGTCCGTAATAATTCGTGATAAGGAAAAAAAAAAAATAATAATGTTTTATTTCACACTGTCTAACGTTTTTTGTATTGAAAATTTTAATCTGAAGTTCAGCGGCAAGCATCTTTAATTAATTAATAATCCGGTATTTCGTTAATAGAATAAGAATGTAAAACCGTAAAATATTATCACAAGTTTGTAGTAATAATAAATAAGAGATATAATGAATAAAAAATGGTGTCGGTATACTATATTAACAAATATCTGACTAAATCGCGTTCGGCATTGTAACTATTTATCTGAAGTATAAATACAACGTTAAACTGCGTTCTAAACGCAGAAATAAGAAGAGAAGAAAAACAGAAGAACGGAATCTGTTTTAAACGCTGTAAGTTTTCGCGGTATTTAATCTGTCAGTAAGTAAGTATATCGAATTCACATGAATGCAGCAAGCAACAGTGAATAAATAAGATACGAAGATGGATGTAGTCACGACGAGTCTTGAGGCTCTGATACGTAAGTCTATTTATTGTTTGTTTTTTTTTCAAACATTCATACATGCGTAAATATTGTGCAAATTATAATCCGATCGAATTCGCTCGGATCTTTATTCCGTGAGCTATTTTATTGAGTTAAAATAAAAGGCGGAATATATGACGTGTAATCGACCCAACCCACGTTTCAAATATCCCAAGAATATGCACACACATACTATAATTGAATGAAACTCGTTTAAAAAAGAAAAGAGAAAAACAACGAATCGAAATATTTTTGATAAAAAATTTTACAGAGAGGGTTACCAATCCCCAAAATCAATTCGCAGACATAGCCGCTATAGAAGCATTCTGCGTTATGTTAAGCAAGGAATCTGAGGGCGCTCATATTGCCAGTAAATTATTGGCTACGCATATTCAATCTCCTACAGAATGGGAGGCTCTCCAAGCTCTTGGTGTACGTCAACAACAACGTTATAAATTATAATCAATTCTTAACTCATTAATATCAATTTAATATTACTTGTGTTTAATGTGAGTCTGTACTGAATCAGCTGTTTCAACTCAATTATACAAACATTCGAACATGTTATTTTCGCTATTTCTTATCTACACCCACGATGGTATCTATACTCATTAAACCATGTTTACAGCTACTGGATGCGTGTATGAGAAGATGCGGGGCGTCGTTTCATGCAGAAGTTGGAAAGTTTCGATTTTTAAATGAAATGATTAAACTGGTATCCCCGAAGTATCTTGGGAGTAGGACACCCGCAACTGTACAACAAATGGTACTGAAGCTCCTTTATTCATGGACTAAGGAATACCCTGGAGAAGTTAAGATCAAGGAGGCTTATGATATGCTCAAAAAACAGGGAGTCGTTAAGGTCAGCAATTGGCGCTGGGATGATAAGGAATTTTCAGAAAAATATTAGAAATTTACAAGCATTTTTTATCAGCATTCATTAAGCATGTTGTAAAACTAGAAATGATGTTTTCTTTGGGTTTATGAACAGGAGGATATCGCAGCGATTTCAACCGATACAGAGGATTCTAGTAAAGCGTCTAAATCGAAACATCCTATATTCGAAGATGACGAAAAATCAAAACTTTTACAAAAATTATTGCAGAGTAAAAATCCTGACGATTTATTGGCTGCTAATAGGCTCATTAAGACTATGGTGAAAGAGGTTTGTGCGATTAGAAAATCGGCTCAATTATCTTTTGCAATTTCATCCATTCTTTACATTCAACATTTCGTATATTTCAGGATGAGAGAAGAGTGCAACAAAATTCGCGAAGAATTATGGAATTAGAATCTGTTCATAACAACGTCAGGCTCTTATCCGAGATGCTAGATTCTTATAACAGGAGTCAAGCTAGCGCCGATGATCTTGAATTGATGAAAGAGCTTTATCAAGCCTGTGAACGTTTGAGGCCAAACGTTTTCAGATTAGCTAACGAATCGCAAGACAATCAAGATATGCTTAGTGGGTATCTATAGCGCGCAAAACTCATAGAATCTGATCAGAAATTCGGGGATTCTAATTTTTATATTCCAATATATCTTCGAATTTTCAGACGAAGTTCTAGCTGCGAACGACGAGCTGGGTCAGGTCTTTGATAAATATATAGCAGTAATTGTGCTCGGCCAGCCACCCGACAAGGCGAAGAGTAGCTCTGCGCCAGGATCCTCGTTGTTAGATCTTTCCGCTTCCAATGATCTCGACTTATCCGCAGTTACCTTACCTGTAGAAAAAAAAATCGAATCTGATTCAACGCCAAAGAATGCACAGACTGACCTTGAGATGTTGGGTGATATTTTTAGCTCGCTGGAAGCAAGCACAACAACAACAACAACAACAACGCAAAATACACCTTCGTTATTATCAGACACTAGTATTATGCAGCCAGTCAGTATTTCTCCTCTAGTTCCAAAAGGTGTGTCTCATATCTTCGCAGACCACATTTCTTTGTTCGAGTTATTCCAAAACGTGATAACTACCTACTACTGATTCTCCGAATTTGACTCTATCTAACGAATTCTATTTATCGCAATAGCGCAAGACGCCAGTGACTCAGTGAAGGTAGATAGCAAGGCGAAAGCACTTGAAGATTTAGACGCCCTGGGAGAGTCTTTACTCAAACAAAATCTTACTTCGTTCTCTGTTCCTCGTACTCAGTTTAATTTAACCAGGTCGGTGTGCGGAGTTTTATGCACGAATCATTCTATATATGAAACTATATTCCAATCAATGGTCAAATTAATTGTTACAGTAAACCTCCTGCAAGGGTGCCGATGAATAGTATGGCAAAGCCTCCCCTAACGTCGAAACTGAACGGTCCATCTACGGTAAATTTTTCATCAGTAGATTCCGCCCCGGTCGATATCTTGGAGGCTTCAAGACTCAGACCAGAATTAGAGCCCAAAGATCAGCCCCGTAATGGCTCAAGGGAATTGTTAAACGGCGATGATACTCTGGTGGATATTACTTGCAACGTTGTAGAGGAACGAAACGCCGAAGTTAAAACTGGCGATGTTTTAAAAGCCACAGATGTTAGATCTGCGACGCCTGTCTGCATATTAGAAACAGAGATAAAACCTCTGACCGATATCAATGTTACACTTGAAACAATCAAGCCGGGTAAGGAAACGACCATTTCAAAGTCTCCTACTCGATTAGAATCGGTCAAATAATGAATACGAGTTCAGTTGGCGAAGAGAATCGTTTCATACTTTTATCCCATATTTTAAACAGGTACAATTCCTCCTCTGATGGTGATAGAAGAAAAGAACGGAATATCAGTAGTCCTACATTTTGCCAGAGACAGTCCGCGACCAGATGTCTCTGTTATTGTGGTGACGACAATGAGCAAGAATTCCAATCCTCTTAGCAATTATTTATTCCAAGCTGTTGTACCCAAGGTGAGATTTGTTCTCTTCAACTATTGCATTCTGCAGTTGAATTTGTGGATGTTTTTGATGAATTGAAACGCTTTTAAAGGATACATTTCGTACATTGATATAGTAATCGATTGTCATTCAACAGACGTGTAAATGCAGGCTTCAACCACCTTCGGGAACTAGTTTGCCTGCTCACAACCCGTTTTTACCACCTTCGGCGATAACGCAGATAATGCTTGTCGCTAATCCAAATAAGGTATCAGAGAATTTGGACAGAATTTATTGAATTGGTTTTCTTGTGCCCTGGATAATGGTGAGTGTATAATTACAGGTTTCTATATCATTGAAATTCATGCTGAGCTATACAATGGAAGATGAGACGGTAACTGAGATGGGAGAAGTGGATAAGCTACCGAATACATAAGACCGAAACTTGAGACATGCTTTGATTATTTCAATCGGCTGAATTAATTAATTGATCCTAATTAGATAGCAAAGTATATAATGGTATAGAAGTTAAAACCTTAGAGACTTGAAACGGAGTGGTCTATAAATTAGTATACTAGTGAATAAAGTCTCAAGTGATGGATCTTTTTAATTATTATATTATTATATATTATTTGCGATTCATAATGGCAAGTCATCTTAATTAAAATTGAAAAAGATAAAAACAAAAGAAAAAGAAACACTTAAAACTGCGGATTAATAATATCGTACTAGATCTTCAGTTACAATATTGTACATTAATACTACAAAACGTGATATCTATATATTGGAAAATTGTGTAAACATATTTTAAGACCGGTTATTATCCGTTTACTTATAGCTTGGTGGAAAATTATATATTACGTTGCTGATGTAATATCTTTTAAATAAGAATAAAACCACAAAATGATAAATACATACTACATCAAATTTTACAACTCTTGATTTTACTTTTGTTTTTATCATTAATACTTTAGAGAAAAGCTTAAATCGTTTTTAAAGAACCAATCTCTATGAAATTAGAGCATTTATTTTACGGGAACATAATATAAAAAGCGAATATTACGTGTACCTATTTTTGTTTAAGTAGCAGAATCGGTTCTTAGAATAATTTCTAACAATATTTAGAACTAGACACGTAATACCCTTAATTAAATAGCTTAATGTACTGTACAGAGTATTTGTTAGTTTAAGAAGACGGTCGAATTTCATCTCTGAAGGCGAGTGCTGTTATTGCTTTCTGATGCCCTTGATATTCTCTCTCAACAACTCCTGTTGCAACATTCCACAATCTCGCAACACCGTCCGATGAAGCTGTGCCAGAAATGTGGATAAGAATCATTTAAAAAAATTTAGTTATGAGTCTACAGCGTTTTATACATTCTTTAAGATTGAAACATCTTCTTATCGAAACCCGATCATATCACCTGTGAATATGTACTGCGAATCTGCGCTGAAAGCCGCGTCCCACACCCACCTCTTCGCCTCATGTTTCAAGACTTGTGTTTCAGTGAAATCAGTCGTTTCCCATACTCTTGCAGTCTGATCAGCAGATGTCGTTACTAAAAGCCTGAAGTAACATGATAATCTATATGTGTATACTTTCCAAAGCCCCATAACAAGTTCAAAATTATTCTTTCAACAAAAGTATGGCTTACGAAGAGTCAGGACTGAACTGACATCTAAGAGCGTAACGTTTATGGGTGTCTAATTTTTTCCTAGGATTTAATCTGGTCGGTTCTTCTCCTACACCGCCCGATAGCGCCCATATGTAACAACTTCCTTTATTATTTACAGCAGCCATGTGTGTACCTTCCGGATCAATTGCTATATCTTGAATAGATGCTTCCGCTTCTGGTATCTGGAGTTACATTATTTATTCCAAAGTTATTCAAAAATTGAGTTTATCCCTCTTCATTTAATTACCAATTGCTCGTTGTGATCAGAGCGAAGATCCCATAAGTGTATGACTCCACTTTGATCCCCGACTATTAATTCAGCTTGGTTTGGGTGAAGGCATACGCAGTTTACTGGAGCTGATACTTGAAAGATTCTTTGACACTGAAGATCCCTGGATCTGAAATATTTTTAATAAATATCAATTATTGATGTTAATGATGAAGAAACACATCGAGACAAGTTACAGGATTGAACATTCATCGGATCTGCAATTGACACACACCTAAGATCCCATATTTTTGCTGAACAATCTTCGCCGCCTGTATACATCCACTTTCCATCCTCCTGAAAATATATTTAATGTATTTAAAAATCTAGTGATACTCTGATCAATTTAATTCAAGAATATTGAAATTATTGATCGAATATCAGGATTGTAAGATTATACGAGATATCTAGATGATTTTATACCTGAAATCCAAGGCCAGTAACATTTTTAGAAACCCCATCGTAATTTATCACTGGATTTGGGTTACTGGATCCCAAATCATACATGCGGATATGTTGGTATCCCGCAGCAGCAACTAGCTGTTTATCTGGGGTAATATCGAGGGCGTTAACTTGCTGTGATAAATTGTTAAGAAAATTTTGTTTGCAGTAAATAATTTAATTTAACTATAGCGATAATTGATTCAAGGATACAGAGTCCGTGTGTTGTGCAGTTCGCTGACAAACCCCGGTGTGTGCTTGCCATATTTTAATCGTATGATCATAACCTCCTGTTACAAATATAACCTGTTCGTTCGGAGGTCCATCGACTGTCATTTTTCTATTTAAGAAAATAAGTCGTTTGATATGGCGAATAATTAAGATTAAACAGGCATTGATTTGAGTTTTGGGTATGAATGGTAACACGGATCGATGTTTATGTATGTAAGCATCGAAATTTCAATACATAACCTATATAGAGTATTGACAGACGATTCAATGCGCGTAAAAACAAAATTTAATAAACTAAGATTATTTTCAGACTTACTTGTGATTAGAGAACGTTGAGTGTTTTCTAGATTGATTTCCTGATTTGTTCAATTGTTTTTAGTGATTTAAATTTCAAAACATTCAGAACTTCATCAGACGTGTTGTTGTCGAATTTGTGTCACGTGACTCCACTCTGTGGGTACATTCTTTTACGCAGTGGATGCGGCAGATTTCGCAGTTATCCGTTCTTTTACTCCGTCTGCGCAGCTGATTACGCTGCTTTGTGCGTTCTTTTATTCGTGTCTGCGCATCCACTGTGCAGGCAGTTCGGACTGCCTGCTACGGATGCTCTGCGTATAGGAAGCGCGCGCGAACCTCGAACTTTTTCAAATTAGTTGCGTGAGGTTAGGTGTGTCTGTAGGGTCTGTACTCTGTAGTGTAATAAGTATACACAAAATGGAAGATTTCGAAGCCTGTCTAGATGAGAATGGCCAGCAAGTGCTAGATAGCTAAGACAGGCCAATCTTTTATTGTTCTACGAGTAAGTATGATTTGTTTTTGGCATTACATAGCCATCAACATATCAACGAAATTATACTGAATACAATGAATGTTTTAAGTGGTGAATTGATGGTGGCAGTCGGTGAGATTTCCAATACGCAACAAAAATATCAAGAAGGCATTTGTCTAATATCGAAATCATGTTTGAATCCGATAATTATTTGTAAAAATACGTTGTTTATTGGTGAGCTTTCATTCTAAAAAATCTTGATCAATATAATACCGAAGATGCAAGCAACAATAATCAACCTGATATAGGAAACCTGAGTAAAAATTTAAAATGTGCGGGCTTTACTAGGGTAATGCAGGGCATCCGTTTTTTTAAGTGTTCTACTACATGACGTCACGTGATTGCAGGAGATACACGCAGCGGATGCGCTATCTACTGCGTAAAAGAATGTACCCCGTTTCTTATGAAACAAAATCAACCACGTCGGTAAGCATGTATCACTACTCTTCTGTGTGCCTGATGATATGCAATTTGCGATACGTAGTAGGCTAGTAGTAGGTAGCGCTCTTAGTTACCCTAGGGATTCATTTAGGAACTACCTTTGCCGCATAAAGAAGAGCGGCAATCGGTTTGAATTTATTGGGTTACTAATGTGTGGTAGAGTAATGATGGAAATAAGATTATCTATGGAGAAGTGGGAATTTGAATGTTGAATATGAATAAAACTCGGATATTTTTAACTTCATAGTCTCATACATTGACTATTTATTATCGTACCTATATCGTTCCTAACTATAAAATAAATTACTTATTTTTCCATTTATACTATACATTGCACAGTCAACGATCGATTTAATGTAGATTGTTGTTCTATCCTTTAATCCTTCAAGATTATGAAATACATAATTATGATATAATAAATAGTAATATCTTAATATTTAAAAACTTAAAACGGTATAAAACAGGCTTAGAATGATAATTAATCTCTCAAACGCAGCACCTTGCGTCTCCTCTATCCCCATCATTTTTCGCACAATACGGCGAATCATAGGCAGTAACACAATACGTCCCTCTTGTATTCGTTGGTGTATGCTGACCGATAACTAAAGAATTTAAACTTCTGGGGCCCGTTTGACGTGTCGGTGGACACCGCCCCGAGCAAGGTTGGGCATAAAGATTACTAAGTCCATCGATACTGTCGGCCATAAAACAGACGGACCAATTATGACTGCACAGTTGATCCCTATCAGCATTGTCACAGAATGGTTGGGACTTTCCACCATTTGCACAAAAGTCCACATGTCCTTCGCGCATGGACTCCCCATAGTACCCAGCGTTAGTGTGTATCACTTGCACAAAATCAGCGTCTCTGCTATTGAGTCTATTCGGTCGTCCTGGACGCACTAAAGGCTTCGCCGGATCCAAACCGATGATCCTGTGCATCCGGAAAGACAAATGATTCGACATTATGCCACAAATGTGAGCCCCTAATGAGTGGCCAACGCAAGTTGTTCTTGAAATGGAGAGACCCAGGTCTCGCAGGGTCATCAGGATCTGGGAAATACAACTTGCAACGAATTGGAGATTCACAACTGCTGCTGGGTAGCAGGGTGATGCCCCCAAAGCTCCCCAATCTACTAGAAATACATTGTAGCTTCCGTTTCGGCAATAACTGTCTCTTAGGATGACGGTCGGCAGGACATCGTCTCCTCCGTTATATCCGTGGACGAGAATTACGTTATCGAATCTTTCGTCGTATAGATCATTGTTCAGCCATTCGCGGGACTTTTCTGCACCGTATTTTAATTCAAATTTTTTTTCACCGTATTTGTGGAGGTAGACGTGGATGTCTGGGTCTGGGCAACGGTGCTCGGATTCTCTTCTCCAGGTGCACTCGTCCCTGTGATAATCTGCAGCAGCCCCGTTCTGGATTGCTTCCTGAATCGGACCTCTCGCTGCGAGGATTTGGTTGTATGCTAAGTTGTATTGCAAGAAAGCAATTACAGCCAGCACCAAACTCCCGGTTCCCATTATGTCTTCTATAGATTTTTGCTTGATCCTAATGTTACATCGATGGAATTTAGGAAACGACTAAAACTACACTCAGTTATATTCGGGGCAAGAGCGAGCTGAGGTTTCTTCCAAAAACCTGTTTGGCTCCTACTTATATCTTCAGTGCCAAAATATTCGTAATACGTCTTTAGCTATACATATAACGGAACCGAGGGAGCATGGAATGAGTAGTTTATTAGTCTTTGTGGATCTTTTTTGTTAAGGATATGATTGGCACGTCAGGCAAATTGGAGAACGGAGAAGGTCCGTCTCGATATAATTTTCGCCGTTATACGGCCAAGGTTGTTTTCAGATCATTGAACACTGACCCTTGATCTTCTTACTATCATTTCGCATTGGGTGTGATGAGGAAGTTTTCAAATGAAACCATTAAAAGAGTGTTTATCGTTAGAGAGAAATTGATTATGAATGAAAGTATAGACATAGTAGCCTTGACCACAACTGGCTTGGTCAAAGGAGGCGAGCTGATACTATCAATAATTTATTCAACTACACTTTTACAGAACGGTTTACAGCATATAATTTATACAAAGGACATTATTTAAGGCTCTTTATCCAATTATCTGAAGATTCTCTGAGAATCTTTAGAGGTGAATATTGGAATAACTTATTATTTATTATTGAATTGGGAGGGAGCACATGCCCGCTGATTTATTGATATAGTGTATTAGAAGTATATAAATAATCTATAAATATTAATGAATCAGTTGTAGACATTAAATCATGCAAGTTCTTTCTTTTTCTGTATAGTACATTGATTCCAGTTTCCAATACCATCTTTCGATGAATTAATTGTTTTTATAATAAAAATCCTTTCACCTAGGAACCAGAATTTCTTTACTGCTATGTTCGCCTTTTTCACCAGCCTTTTAACGTGACTTGCAGTGTCCCCATTACTTTTATGAACGAAACCAAGGTACTTGTCCTGCTTCTCGTCTTCAATTGCTTCCCCTTTCCACTCTAAGTCCATATATTTTTGTTCATACAACAACTTTTTCTGAATACCAATATTTTTCGAGTCTTTTAATCATGCTTTGCGGATCTTCTTCACGCTGCGTTGTCAAAACGACGTCATTCACTTGAAAATCGCGCATTAAAGTATGTGAAAATTTTTATTGAGGTATATAGGTACTAATGAAAGAAAGTATGGTATTCAGAAGAAATTACCATTTTTTCAAAAGATTCTTACTAAAGTGTACGATTTACTAATCCCATGAAAGTTGTACGCATATTACAATGTACCCAGCCACCTTCGTTGTTATCTGTATAACGGATAATCAATTAGAATAATATTCTGAATAGAATTTGTTAATTTTTTTTATTTATCATCGAGGCCCAATTGTTGAATAATCGAAATTCTCTATGACTATAACACACACACATACACACACACTTACTTCAAGTAATAGAGATGATTGTATAGAGAATAGACCACATACGTTGAACTCCACCTTGCTATGTAATAGCTGAATCAGAATCTGCCCATACTGTTGAATATAATCGAGATTTCATAAAATCATAAATTATAGTAGAAAATTCACTGTTTCAAATGTATGGTATACGTTTCACTCACGTAGGCTCTCATGTAACTATCCTGAATTTCTAAGTCCAAGGCAAGCCAAATTTTAGCCGTATTCGCTGCCTGAAAACAAACTCTGATTTATATTATACGTAGTAGGTACATACCTATGTATATCTACTCAGTTTACTCTAAGAAGCATCTCAGTGAATGTCAGTAGCTTCATTTCATTTCAAAAACTGAATGGCGCTTTGATGTCTAATAAAAAGCTTGAGCTTAAAAAAATCTTTCAGCCCTTGCTCGTGGAATGAATTTGTATACTTGTAGAGAAATTCCGGTGACAGACATTCTCTAGCCATTATAAGTTGGTTTTATTCATTTTTGAACATCAATTACGTGAGTAATGCATGTGGTACAGGTCCAACAGACTATAATAAAAATCAGAGCGACAGTTGTCAGCCACAAAGCGACGTAGACGGAATTTGCCAGGGTAAGTTGTGTGCCGTTTTTCACGATGGTTATTCTATGAAATTTTTGGACGAAGATAGCTAAGTAGGTCGTGAACATCATCAACAATTGTACGGAATAAGCATTGTTTACTCGTTTGCTGA
Organism: Tenthredo livida; assembly: GCA_963992785.1. Lineage (NCBI taxonomy): Eukaryota > Metazoa > Arthropoda > Insecta > Hymenoptera > Tenthredinidae > Tenthredo > Tenthredo livida. The sequence continues at coordinate 14,644,446 of OZ023073.1, forward strand.
TCTGTACAAGAGTCTCTCTCAGATGTTGAAAAGCACGAAGGCGATACTCTATTCCTGGAGTAACGAGATTTTCACATAAAACACCTTATGATTTGATTACGTAATTAAATTGTACTTGAAAATTATATCAGAACAATCAGTGGATTTTATGAAAAAGCCAGATGATTTCACTGACCTATAATGATGTCCCTATGGCCAGATGTTGATATTATGATTTTATTCAAACCGTTCATGTATGCGACGAGTTTTTTCAAATTTTCATTCAACAGCTTGATACGGTGACTTATTAGCATTACGAGGCCGAGAAAATGAAAGGTACTGATAAACATGATTAAATATGGGAGTATAGATCCAATCCATATGACAATGGTATTCTCAAATATGATCTCGTGCATGGATGCTAAAGTTATCCATGTAATTGCGATGAAAGATGCAAAACCTCCTCCGAGCGGAGAAATATACTCATTTTTCGGAAAGATATTCAAAGCCAATAATTGTTCGTCGACAATTTGGAGATCATTGAGGATTCCTACGACCTGAATATGTAATATGAGGATATAAGTGTGAAATAGAAATTTAATTCTCATACTTAGGTACTGATTATATTTACTGTATGCAAGATAAGAAAAACCTGTTCACACTACCTGCTTTTGATTTAATCCATCATAAATTTCATGTATCGCAGCAAGAATATTTGACATTGAGTAAATAACAACCAGGATAAGATTCATGGCCGATTTGCTTTGCTGATAAACGTTGAAGAGAGTTGTGAACATGAGGTATGCGAGGATCAGTTCAATACTTGATTTGACAATGGATGAAATGAATCCTGCCACAGTAGCTCTGAATATGTGGGTATCTGGATTTTTCCTTTTTTCAGATATTGAAAATGGTAGAAAGGAAAATAGGCGACTCAAAACTACAATGCCTCTCATTGCATGAGACAAAGAAGGAGATGCACTCATTTCGGCGACAGTGCAGATTATAAAAATTTGTTGCACTTGAATATCGAATTGAAATAATACGAAAAAGTGTAATTTTATTTCAACACAATACGAGTACAGAAGACAGTTCAGCTGTTAATGGTTCCAGCACGCAGATTCAGCGGTATAAGATATAGGCATATGAAAAATCGCGTGATGTGAAATTTTTGAATATTTATAATATGGTTTATGTTTTGCCTCACATCATATCGAACTTAGGTAAATAAAATATCACAAGCATTAATCGTAGTCACGAATCGATTTTCTCGTTCATTATAGTTCATTGCAGAATAGAACACACCTTCTGGGGTAGAAATAGGTGCTTCATACAGAAAAAAAGATATTCATCTATAATGTTATCGCAATGAGATTCTGGAAAACTGACAGAGAAGACCGGTACACGTTAATTAATCAACATAGCTGATATTGAGGACAGGATAGTCAAGAAAATAATCATTTCTTCTTGAAATTTCGATTTATTTATAGTAATGGTCCGGAGGCTATAATAAGCATGAAAATATAGTATCTTATATAAGGCAACGCATTAGCTATAAATTCTGTATATAAAATTGAACGAGAATAGCTGGGTATCGAGATCGGGTCAATACTTCGATGCTCGTATCGTCGTAATTTCGGACCACGAACAATCGCAAAGATTAGAAATTAAGCCACCGAGGGTCCATGGACGAGACCAGTGAACAGAGGTATATGGGTGTTATGATGATGTATCGCATAGTAGAATGGACGGTCGATTTTGAATACGACTGGTGGCATAGGCATTGGGAAGGCACATCGTAGAGTCATCATGACCGCTGAAATAAAGGAATTTACGCAATTTAATAAAACGCATTTTCGTACGGAACTATGTGTGATCTTCTTATGATTCAGGGAAATGGTTTTTTTTTGTTACCATTTCGAATAGTCCCAAAGTTATAACGAAACTATCGTCTTTGCGATGCTTTTTTGTTTAAAAAATTCATAACTCTGGCTATTGTCAATGGAATGTATTTTTAACAGGCCCCAATTATTTTAGATTTGCAAAATGAACATTCTCACCGGTAGCAGCAGCGGCTTCGCTGCCTTCCTCGTTAACTTCAATGAATGCTTTTTGGATAACTTTGCTGACTTTTACCGGGACGTCAGATATGCCAGAAAAGTTAGCGCAGTCGTCAAACATCTCCGTCATTCCCAGCTAGAATTAGATGAAATAATGCAATAAAATTAATCGATTAAAGATGCGAAGAGTAAGAAGGAGGCGTCATAAAAAGAAAAATACGTTACCTTTGCTAAAGTCGAATTGAGATCCAAAGTACTTTCGATCTTGAATTTTGGTAAAAACAGTTCAACTTCTCCCGGGAAACTTTGCTGCAAACTTTGTCTAAGATTTACTTTGTCCAGATTATCCTGAACTTTGGCAAGTCCATTTATTTCATTTGGTAAGATGATAACCATGCTGACCTCTCCGCCCTGCAAATGAAGTGAATGAATTAGTTGGAATAAATACTCAGCGTGAATAAATGGCAAAAGAATAAAACACAGATCTTCTTTCCATACCTGATATGGTATTTCGACGAACCTAGCGCTCAGCTCCTCAAGGTCTCCATATCGTAGTTTGTTCTTGATGAACATTGTAGGTATGTTAATGGTACTAGTTTCATCAACGTGAAAAGGTTTGTCCTGGGTTAGAGATGGATTGAATTTCTTCTCCCACTGGCCCTTGAAGTACACTGCATTGACCAGCACAAGCATTGTGTCTGGAGTGAGGCTGTCTGTAAAAACACATTCGCAACACCTTAGGGTACTAATTTTAGTTTCAGTTTCAAGTATCTTCTTATTGCTTCTAAAAACGCGACCAGTGAATCCACTGAGCGTAATCCAATCGAAGATGTACCTGGAGTGATCAAATCCTTGATGCGCTTGTTGGTTTGATCTTCACACCAAGCGTTAATGGTGCCGGCAGTGCCTTGTGCATCGTTAAAGTCAACTTCTTGGCTTGACGACAAGAATTTTGTAGCAGTCAATTCTTTGTACGTGGTTTTCACCGAGGCCTGAATCGACGTGTATATCTTGTTGGCAAGGCGGAGTTCAACTCCTTTAGGATTCTGAAACAACGTGGGTACTTTCATGCAGACTGCAGACATTACGAGACATTTAGAAGCCCGATATATATTGCACTGAATGATCTGTGTAGATTACGTTCAGGGTTTTGATGAGAGATTGATATCCAGATTGACCAAGCTCGTCATCGCTGGGAATCAGAAGACTTGAGCGCATTTGCGAAGCGGTCGTGCCACTGGCTCCGTACGCAGCCATGGCCAACACCACTTGGGCGCTCAAGGGAGATGTGATCAAGTTGCCAGGCTGATCATTTGCAACAGTCTGAAATTTTTTGAGAACATGTTGCGTTGAAATATGGAAAAAAAAATGACAAAGTAAGAAAATGAAAAAAGGAGTGATCTTTTTTGTGGTGTAATACACACCTTCAAAAAATTATTGGCAAATTGGCCGGTAGTCTCAGCTACGGTCTGGAGCCCAACGTTATTATCGTCAGTCATATTTATGTAGCACAGATTGCAGATGATACGATATGAATAATTGTTATACTGAAACAGATGAAGATCAACTCAATTGAGAGAAATCATTCAATTTGGTAAATATTAAATTACCCATAAAAGGGTAAATTTTCTTCGCTATTTCTTGAGGGTTGAAAAAAATAATAGAAGGAAAAAGGAGATATGGGTTGAGTAGGAACAAATAATTGAGAATCTTTCTTTTATTGTATTTATAATTTAATTCACGAAATGAAAATGAAAAGATAAACAATATTACAATGATTTTCATTATATTCGCATGAACGATAGTGGATCAAAAAAAAAAAAAAAATGGAAAGATATAAAAATAATTCTTTACAGTTCTTTACTAAATTTTTCGATATTGTCTATAACTAATTCATGTTCTTCTGCGGCTGCACGTTTGCCACTTCCTTTAGCGCTTGCTTCCTGCAGGGCAGGGCCAATTTCTCTCTTATATCGATTGTATGTTGTTGATGATATTGTTGGAACATTTAAACAGGCCAATAATTTATTCAATGCTGTGCATCCCATGCCAGCATGTAAAGTACCTTTTAGCAAAATAAAAATGATGAAATTCCGAAGCAATTGTGAAACTGATAAAATTATTTAAATTATGAAACGTACAAATTAGGTACTTACCCAAAACAGCTTTAGTGTTTACGTCTGAATATTTTTTGTTGTCATTCATAGAATGCATTTTCCCTGTTGGGACTAACGTGTTAATGGAACAACTATCGCAATGAATCGTTAGTATGGAATTTAGTCCAATACGTTTTTCATTGATAATATTTTCCAATGATAGTAAGTCCTGACATTTACAACATTTTAAATTTCTTGCCAGAACTGATATTTCAACGATACGTCTGCCCGGACAAATTTGATCAACATTACAGTGAGAATTCACTACGCCACTTTTTTCAGTTTGCATTATTTTCTTAAGCTTATTTTTTCTTCGATTCATATTAGCCACTCTTTTTATATTATTATCCAACACCTTTTTCCTAATAAATCGACCTTTGTAACGCAAAATTTCCGACATTTCTATTCATTCAATAATCAAAAACGTGTTGTATGTTTATTCTGTGGAACACGGCCATGGATGTATAATGATAATAAATGGAATGCTATAGTAGGGAACGCGAAAAAGATGCGCAGTGACAGTGACGTCGTTGCCTTGTGTCGTTGCCACGTCTAAATATTACCCCTTAAAGCATACCACAGTCGACACACTACTGTGTCAGCTATTGCCATTCACGCAGTCTGAATGTGACACCTTAGAGCATACCACAGGCGACACACTGGCGTGTCACCTTATGGAATTCGGTGTTCCTAATGTTATATTAGCTCCAAATCTTTTTGAGTGAAGATCCACTCTGGAGGAGTGAAGTCACGCCATTCTTAATTCGACTTCGAAAAAGAATGGGATCCCCCCCTTTTTTTTAGCAACACTTCAATCTTTTCATTTTTAGTGGCTGTAGATTTTGAGCCTAATTAGGGTGAATTTTCACCCTATCAGTACGGAATAGCCTGATTTCAGACTGAGAAATTTAGATAACATGTTCGTCACATTTGAAGAGATATTTAAGATTTTTCAGAACGTTTAATTTGAAACATAATAGTAACGTATAGGAACATCTTTTGCATTTTGAATCTTGAATATTTCTGGATCGAAATCAGCAACCCAAAAAGTTCTCAAGTAACCGAGTTGTGAGAAATTCATATGTTAAGCCTATATGTGGAAGATATTCTGATAGGGTCTGTTTATGTTAAGACTTACGCAAAACCCTTTTATTACTTCCATCAAGCGCGGAACCGATTCTACAGATTATACAGAGAACTTCGTTCATAAATTTTGTGCGGTCTAGAATGGATCTTAGTTAAAAAACCAGAGGATCACATCCCCGAATCTGTGAAAAATTGACTTTGGCAATCGAAGCCACCTAAAAACTCACATAAGTCAATGTGGCATTATAGAGTTATGTATATTGGTTTTTATGGCAATAATATACGGGGTCTTGGTGAAATACTCGATGTATACAATACATCTATTCGAAATTTCTTCCTGGAATTCTGGCCGAAAATCTGATCAGGAACAAAAATAAAATTTCACTCCATAAGTCTGGAGTGCCGAGATTTTCGCTCCAAAAATGTGGAGAGAACCTAATGGGATTTCCATTTTGATATTACATTTCGAACCTGTATAGGTATAAGAACAAATTATCTCTTCCTTATCAAATATCATGTATGTTATATATACTTTTTAATTTTAAATTCACAATAACATTTTTTAAGCACACATAAATCGACGCCGATTAGCGCATAAAAATATGAGTTTGATACCAAGTTATATTTCATTTGCTGTTCGCTATCTATGTGATAATATCAGCTGTATGTATGTAGTGCATATACTCAGTTATAAGCCAAGCATTTTAATTGATTTGGTTCTTTACATTCGATGCAAAAATATGATCAAGTTATAATCAAAAATTTGATTGATGATATTTGGATAATTTGAAGAAAAAAAATATCTCCGTTAATTCAACCAAGTCAACGTGTTGAATCAATCTAATATCGTTCTTGAACGAATCAAGTAATTCAAACAAATATTCCTATTCGATTCAAATGAAAAAAATGAACGAAGAATCACTTTGAACAAAACAAAATAGGTATTCTTCGACTTTGTAGTAGTGCAAGAATTTGTTCCAATAAATCTGCAGGACAAACTTATCGATGTATAATACCGAGAACCGGTACTTTTGGGGATAATCTTACTCTGTGGGTAAAAATGTTACATTGAAAGAAGCTGCAGCGATTCGGCCAATAAAACTATATTGTATTGGAGTATTTTCTCAATTAATACCGATATAGTTTTAGCATCAAGGTTTAAATTAGTTCAGCGATCATGAGAACTGTTCGAATGAACTGAAATGGAGACTATATACACGATAACAATTGCCCCTTGCAAGTCAAAACACATCATAATAGATCCTCATATAGCGAACGTGTGGGTGTAAATATTATGAAATTATTCGCGTTATCGACGAATCAGAACAAACAGTTCTGACTTTTTGAGTAGAATACCTTTTCATGCCTTACCTTTGCTATATATTTTCCAAGAAATGAGGAAATATAAAGGACTAGACACAACTAGACGACTCCACAGAAAATGTAGTACCACCAACACTGACCATTCACCAATGACCAATGTATATACACACGGAGCTCAAGTGAATGCGGCACATGCGCAGTGATTCAAGAACTGTAAAACTGAGCACAGAAATGGAAAATATAACGTAGTTGTGTCGCCGCAAGTGTCGATAAAGTCACACCCATCATGCGTCATGTACGCAAATAACGGGCTTGTAATTTGTATGACAAAAACTTATCACATTAAACAGGTAGCCCAATTTTTTCTTTATCATTGATCTAATCAGGTCTGAACAAAAAAACCAATGAGTATCAATGATATTTCTATATGTGGGTATAGAGATGATTCCTAGGCGGGTGCACGAATTCGTGGACAATGAGTCACCGTTTTGTAATCTTAACCGATCAGTTATTGTATCTTGCATGCAGACGGCTGGACCTACTCGACCCACTCTTCGTGTCGATAATAACTTATCGAGTTTATTTTGCCATGAATTTGTAAAACACTGTAAATTATGGTAGAACATTTGTATGAAGATTTTGCAATCTGCAGTTAAAGTAAACTGCAGCATTTCAGCATTTCAAATTAATCACAAAGATGTGCGATACCCTGGAAAAAGTTATAGATTTTTGTAGTATTTCAGAGAAAATTCGTTGTTCTCTTGAAAAAAAAACTGAAAAGAACTACAATTTATTATGGGAAACTACGAAAAGTTCTAATTCCCCTGATAATCCGTAGAAATTTGTGGAATTATTTTCACCATTTGACTAAAATGATACTAGGAGTTGCGATTAATCTAATTTTTGTAACTATAGGGAGAAATTTGATCGTTCAATATCGAAACTTTTGTTTGTAACTTCAAACATGTTTATTTTTGGCAGGTGTCACTAAATCTTCAATTTATTACAGAAAGAATAATTTCCAAATTACTTTAGAGTTTTAGTCAAACAATTTGAAAATAATCATCAAGTTCGCGATCTAAAATTTTAATCAACGCAGTATATTTTCACACTTACTGCCTCCGATCCTTACTGATCTAATCTAAATAGATTTTACATCTTGCTTAACTCGTGTATAATATTATTAGCCAGTGTTGATTCTACGCAATACTCGTTCAACTCCGAAACGTCTAATTTTAGTTGTGCCTGTTGAAACTGACCTTCCATAAAGTATATCGATTTATACTTATCTCATATTGAATTCTGAAAGAATTTTCGAGGCTGAACACTAGACATAATTTACGTTCACATTTGCGAATAACACTCAATTTGGAACCGATCATTGCAGTGTTCCTAGGAGATCACTGAATATGCAGAGTCCTTCCAGCAAAGGTCTGAACCGTTCAACGCTTGCATTACGCAATCCATCTGCATCCGTCAGTACACTCACTCAAAAATCTGTAAGCTATGCCACAACTAGTGCATTGATTCGATCAGGGGTGTCTGGTACTGCAGTAAAAATATCAGAAGTCCAAGATGGAGTACAGATAGGGGGGCATGTGAATATTATAAGTCAAATGTATGCTCTAATTCATTGTTCAATATAACTAATGAAAAGTTCCAAGAGTATCGATAAAAATCTCATCAAAAGGTCTAATATTCAATATAATTTATCATTACAAATGTTCATAAACTTTTTCCGCTCTGGAATGAACGTTGTGTAGGGAAGGAACACAGGAAATATTGTGCATAGCTTATACGGAACAATGTGAGATGTTAGCAGCAGGTGTTTCCAATGGCACAGTAAGAATGTTCAAAGTCGATTCAGGACAGCACGTAACAGATCTTAGAGATGCTGAAATGCGACAAAACCCTGGACCAACAACTGCCATAAAACACCGTCCTGTTCACAAGTCTCATCCAATTACCCAAACAATAACTGCAACATGTTAGTCTGACTTTCATGCGATGATGATTAATGCTTACAGCTTTGAGTAAGAAGACCTGGAATCATGATTCATAATATCAAGTATTTGTAACTAGTAATCGAAGAGTTTCTATACGACAACATTGAAAAGTTTCAATGCAATGATTTGCCATTCTAAGAATTGATTTTAAAGTATCGCAATCCGAACTGCTGCTGTTATAATATTGAATCACACAGCTATTCGAATTCAGGAATAAAAAATTTCACATTTTATAGATGCAACGGGTTGCGTAAAATGTTGGCACTATCCGACTGGCCAATGTCTTTACACCATAAGAGAAAAACGGCAGATCTTAGGGCTGGCTTACCATCCATTCCTTCCGAAATTTGTGACTGTCGGTGACGATACAAACATCTATCTTTACGACGAAGAGACGAGAATACAGGAACGAATTTTTCATGCCGGGTAAATGTTGTGTTAATTAAAATCAGTGAAAATCTTGGAATATGACCAAAATTATTCTCATCTTATTTTAAATTTTCAACAAAAAACGACAGCAATGCCCATGATACAATGAGTGGTCATACTTCCCGCGTATTTTGTTCGTGTTTCAACCCAAAATCAGCCCATGAACTTGTCAGCGGTGGTTGGGACGATACTGTACAATTCTGGGACACAAGACAGCCATATGCAACGCGGAGAATTTTCGGAGTCCATATGTGTGGCGATGGCATAGATATAAGCAAGACTGGGAAAGAGGTATACTAGATGCAACTCTTTCCTACGTTCCACGAAGGTTGACAATATGAGTGCTAATTTGCAATCAATTTTTGCCTTTAGCATCACAATGATATAACATTGATTTGACTCTACAGATACTAACGTGTGCCTGGCAACAAAAGAACCCTTTACAACTTTGGGATTATGGTTCCGGAAAATTAATTGTCACCATAGAACCAGATATTTCAAATTCCCGGCTATACTGCGGAAAATATATAAATAATTTATTCGTTATTTGCGGTGGTGGTGATGTCAATATTATGCGGGTCGTTGACCTACGTTCTCATACGGTATAATTAATCACCAGAGCTGGATAGTAATCATAATAATATTGATGATGACATTCCGTTGTACCGTTGTCACATTATCATAATATTGATACATGCATTGCAACGATCGCGATTTTTATTGCAGCATGTGAATGTAATATCTTTTCAGTCTGTTGCATCAATGAGCCATCTTCCTGGAGCAGTATTCGATATGGACATAGGCTGGCAAACATTAAAGCATACCAAACGGTCCAAAATTCATGACATACCTCCATTACCAAGAATTGCCTTCTGTTGTGCAAAGAAGATTTATGAAATCGATATCAGTTGATTGGCAAGTTTATAAATTATTGGGACCAAACATGTACACAAACGATAGCGATAAGTGTCCCGCCCGATGATATGCAACCGAGGCAACATCTTCTTTTGAGTTGGCAATACCCTAGGCAATAGTAGATTTCTATTTTATGGGCAATAGCTGACTCGAGCCCCTAAGACGAATTAAAAATTCAATCTGTCAAAGCGTCAAAACATCAAGACGTCAACCTACATAATCTACATCCAACGCATAAATCATTTTCAATAAGGATAACCATTCAATCATTTATTCAACAATTTTATTTATTAAGCATAAATAAAAATAAATAATAATAATAATAATTTTAAATAACTTTACTTCATAATTACTGTTACTAATTAAATAAAAATTTAAATATACATTACATTTAGAATAGGGTAAGCCTAAGGGACGAATGCTGCGCCCTATTACACGCAACCCGTGGATCATTATATTATTCTGCTAATCTTAGTTCCGTAGTTCGTCACCCGGTGGCGCCACCGGCGTAAACTGACCTACTCAACGGCGTCCTTGCCCCTCTCGCCCCACTCAAGGCCGTCAAGGATGGGGAGCCCAAGCAAACCGGTCTAACCGGTTTCAGTGGCCTTCGTGACGCCGACGAGTGAACAGGTTGGTGACTTAGTAGACGTTCTTGGGAAAACTTACGCGCCGAGTTGACCAACGTGCGAGAAAATGCTTCACAGGAGGTACGCCGCGTCGTTACGAGTTGAGGAGGCGTAAGTTTTTAATATTCCGATGACCATTTTACCATAACCATAAATAATTATGAATTTTCGCGTATTATAAAGTGTCGCGTATTTCAATCAGCGAAGTACGTGACGATTGGAGGCCTTTGATTATTATTCAGGGAAGTAGGGAATCGTTCATTTTCAAGTATATTCTATCCCTACGCGCGAATAACTCTGTGAAAACCTACATTTCTTGCGAACATAACCTCTCCGATCTATTTTTAATACGAATATACTAGGTAAGGGAGGTTCATTGATAACCTCGCGATAATTAATTATCATCCTGTCATATTAGCAATCATATAATTCCGAGTTTCTCCTCTTCAATCGTTTGCTTTACGAGCATATTTTGCCACTCCGAGGATCAGGATTAGTCAGGATTATGTTATTCCTATTAATAGCAGATGTAGAAAATCTATTGTACATTATGCGTAAAGAATTCATTGTTAGTCTAATATACTAAATGTATTGATGGCGAGAATATTTTCTAACGTTATTTTGCCTGGGATTCATAGATCCCTAAACTTTGTCTAATAGATGAAGAGATATGTCGCGTATCAGCCGTTTACAATATAATACTTTTATGGTCGATAGTGATATTATTTATTTTTGAGTATAAAAAACCCTGTTTTAAAACACCAAAGTGAATTAGACTTTGTTATTGCGCAACGACAACTAACGAATTGGTATTCAGGGAATTCATATTTTATCTGAAACTATTGACCGCAGAATACTAGTTCAAATATTGTATAGTTGAATATTTATTTTAATCTCTTGGGCCCTATGCCTTTCATACAAAGGTTTTTATTTATCGTTTCTATGGTCTGGGGAGCGTAATACAATCAAATTATGTGTAGAATCATTCTGAAAATTATTCATTGATACTGCCGATGCAAGTCTAATTGGTTAACACCCCTTCGAATGAATAAATATCATTTTTCAGCAATAAATTAGAATAGGTACGCCTTACGTTATGCAATCTCGAGTTGTGAATGGCACGCGCGTTGCAGACACTGAGCGGTACCGACTTTATCAGCAGAAAATAGTTTGACAATGCCACCGCGAGATGGCGCCACGCTGCGCAACCTTACCGACAAGGAGCACTGACCTAGGGTAATAGCACCTGGTACGGGGTCAGTGGCCTAACCGGTTTCAGTGGCCTTCGTGGCGCCGACGAGTGAACAGGTTTGTGACGTAGTAGACGTTCTTGGGAAAACTTACGTGCCGAGTTAACCGACGTGCGAGAAAATGCTTGACAAGAGGTACGCCGCGTCGTTACGAGTTGAGGAGGCGTAAGTTTTTAATATTCCGATCATCATTTTACCATAACCATAAATAATTATGAATTTTCGCGTATTATGAAGTGTCGCGTATTTCAATCAGCGAAGTACGTGACGATTGGAGGCCTTTGATTATTATTCAGGGAAGTAGGGAATCGTTCATTTTCAAGTATATTCTATCCCTACCCGCGAATAACTCTGTGAAAACCTCCATTTCTTGCGAACATAACCTCTCCGATCTATTTTTCATACGAATATACTAGGTAAGGGAGATTCATTGATAACCTCTCGATAATTAATTACCATCCTGTCATATTAGCAATCATATAATTCCGAGTTTCTCCTCTTCAATCGTTTGCTTTACGAGCATATTTTGCTACTCCGAGGCTAAACTAAAGTTATTAGTGTTATTTTGAGTATACAAATGTTTTCCTGGAGAACGCTTGATCCCCGATTTATTCTTGTCTTCCCTACTTTGACGGAGATCTGAATAAGCGTTGCATGTACTTGAGATGCATGGATCCTACGTGCCAATTGGTCGGAGATGGACGCCAGCCAACACTATCTGGCTGGTTACGGATTAATGGTCAACCAACACAGTAATAAGCTTTATATTATATCAGCCACAGACCCTGTATAACTATAAATGTATATCGACAACACAATCAAGGCTGAAACGCATTTATCTAGCGATACTCTGACAGTATCTATCTCTGAATCCAACAACGTTTGTCTTAATCTCAACAATATCCCCGCGTTTCAGAATTGGGGAGAGGAAATCAGACCTGGATAGATGATGTGCCAAATCACCAGTCCCATATGCCTTTTCAACTATTCGAAAACAGTTAGCCAACAGTAATGGAATATCACGGCGACCAAGCTGGTAATTGACCTCCCATCTGAGGGACCATTGTCAGAGGCAAGGAGGATATTAGCGTCAAGGTAATTAATCTATGATATTGATTGGCTTCTAGCCACCACAGGGTGCAATGCATCAATCGCCTCATGTTATTGAAATCGAATTGCCGCTGATCCGTTTTACATCTAAAATAAATCACCTTTTCAAATCCATGTTTCACAGCTGCTTCTCTACCAAGAAAATCTGACGCTCACCCTATACCTTCAGCTGGCTATGGACGTCCCTGGCTTACCTCTGTCCTCGATGTACAACAGATACTTTCATGGCGACTTGGTTCTACTCACCTGCGAGGGAAACACCTGGGATCTACCCAAAGGCAACATATTGACGCAATTCGTGTGATACTTGGATATCTTATTAAAGGGTAAGTCCAGAAGACGAGGAACACTCAATTTTTTTAAGCAATCATAACTTGCTTCTTTTGAATGGCAAACTCGAAGCTTTCTTTTGTATTCACAACAGTAGTAAGAGCTTGATGAATCTCAAGAAAATTGTTCACTTGATTTGGATATAAATTTGCCTTGTAGTAGAGAAATATTTGAATAATGAGGATCAAGGATTGAAGGTTTTTAAATAAATACAGGTATAAATTACTGTAGAATTAATTATAGGCATCGCATTTATTTTTCAAACATCTTACAGACTTCCATATTAGTAATAAATTACTTTACAGTCCCATTCTTTGGTTCTTAGTTGAGCATGTTCGCTTGAACAATACATTGAGTTAATTTATCCCATGTAACATATATTAATCTAGTTTTTATTTTCACAGGGGTTGTTCGTGGAGGGAAAAAACATAGTCCTACCTATCTACAAGAAAACCTCTTGAAAGTTCTTCATTACAACGATTCACGCCAGACAGTGGAGCAGTCCAAATACCAGGGGAATGGCTATTATTGATGGGGACTAATGGCTTCAAACGGCTATTATTGTGTATAAAGTAGCATAGGAGTATAGTTTTAGGCTGAGTTCGCAATTACAGTTCCTTTGGAATCAGTTTTGGTAAAATCTCGAATCTTCTCTAATTAGATTGGACCAGATTATTCCAAATTGATTGTAGAAACTATAAGCGATACTATATATTCACTCGTGATTATACAGCACGCTATACCTGACAAGTTCATACGGTAATGTTATAATCAAACGAGGAAAAAACTTGTAATATTACGGAGGAGATGAGAATTTGTAATAGATTATGATATGATATTGATATAATTTAATAGTTGAAACATTTCTGAATATCTCGGCCAATAATATTTTTTACTAGCCTAATAACTTCATTGTACTTGAAAGAGGAGAGCAGTAGACATTGCAATAGTTGGATTAGCCATTACCGTATGAAATATTCGCAATATCTATGCAGGTAACTGCGCGTAATACATGCATATACGATATACGTACGTGAATATACTTCACTCCTTTGTGAAATTGTCCTCAATGGATAGAGAGTTGACAATTCAGAGATCCACGAATTGGATACTCTCATTAGTATCTATTGAGAACAACTATATTTATAGAGTAATGAATTATTCTACTGTTCTCGTGGCGAAATTACGTTGTTAAAGTATTATCGTTAACGAAAACCATGGTGAGAATAATGACTCTGTTCTCTATTCGTATGGTGGTCTGAAAAATAAAAATAAACAGCTCGCTGTTCTCAACAAGACCGATATAAATACTATCTGCTACAAACATTGTACTTGGCATTCTGTAAAATATACCTTCGTACGTATATGCATGTATTATCGTCGCAACGATTAGTTTAGAGTATAATACTAGTTTTATTATTTCCTAATTATAGTTCTAGCTAATCTCGGAACTTAAGAAGTGCCAAATATGTAGTTTTCAGTGATATACGTGACAGATTATACATATTACGATCACATCTACAATTTGTCCCATCAAATATTCAGTGTTGTGAAAATTGTAAGTCAATTTTTTTTCAAGTGATGTTTATTACTTTTGAATAACTATTTTATAATTAGTTGAAATAACTTTGCTTTATACTTACTTTAAATAACTCTAATTTATAATTACGCTGAATAACTTTACTTTATAATTACTTTTACTAGTTGAATCGAGTTTAATTACACATTACCAAAGTAATGGTTAATTAAATGAGTAGTTTCATCAAAAATGTAATTAGTGACTCGCAACACTGCAAATATTCATGCAATAATAAAATTGTTTATGCAATAAACATGTATCATTATAGTAAATTACCACATTGTTGAATAAATATCTCTTGAAATTGTAAATAATCAATCGTTGAATCATTTCCCCCTGTCCTTTCCTTGCCTATACTAAAAATTAGGTATCAACTGACAGAATTTTAGGAGTGAATTTTCTGGCAGTTGATACCTTTTTTTAAGGAGTCGATTTTCTGGCAGTTGATACCTTTTTTTTTTAAGGAGTCAATTTTCTGGCAGTTGATACCTTTTTTTTAAGGAGTCAATTTTCTGGCAGTTGATACCTTTTTCAAGGAGTCGTTTTTGACACCATGAGGTATCAACTGCCAGAAAATCGACTCCCTAAATAAAAGGTATCAACTGCCAGAAAATCGATAGGTACCTGGAGCTCTCGATGCCTACATTTCCCCTGGGCAGAGTCTAAGCCAATCAGGAATAAGGTTTGAAGAGAAATTGCCTATTTTCGTCTTGACTCTCGCTCCTGATTGGCTGAACTCGGCTCCAGGGGAAATGTAGGCATCGAGAGCTCCAGGTACCTATTGATTTTCTGGCAGTTGATACCTTTTGTTTAAGGAGTCGATTTTCTGGCAGTTGATACCTCATGGTGTCAAAAACGACTCCTTGAAAAAGGTATCAACTGCCAGAAAATTGACTCCTTAAAGAAGGTATCAACTGCCAGAATTTTAGGAGTGAATTTTCTGGCAGTTGATACCTTTTTTTAAGGAGTCGATTTTCTGGCAGTTGATACCTTTTTCAAGGAGTCGTTTTTGACACCATGAGGTATCAACTGCCAGAAAATTGACTCCTTGAAAAAAAGGTATCAACTGCCAGAAAATTGACTCCTTAAAAAAAAAGGTATCAACTGCCAGAAAATCGACTCCTTAAAAAACGGTATCAACTGCCAGAAAATTCACTCCTAAAATTCTGTCAGTTGATACCTAATTTTTAGTATAGGCAAGGAAAGGACAGGGGGAAATGATTCAACGATTGATTATTTACAATTTCAAGAGATATTTATTCAAGAATGTGGTAATTTACTATAATGATACATGTTTATAGCCATTTGAAGCCATTAGTCCCCATCACTAATAGCCATTCCCCTGGTATTTG
Source organism: Tenthredo livida (assembly GCA_963992785.1). Classification (NCBI taxonomy): domain Eukaryota; kingdom Metazoa; phylum Arthropoda; class Insecta; order Hymenoptera; family Tenthredinidae; genus Tenthredo; species Tenthredo livida. Next base: position 14,660,650 of record OZ023073.1, read on the forward strand.
GACTGCTCCACTGTTTGGCGTTAATCGTTGTAATGAAGAATGTTGAAGAGGTTTTCTTGTAGATAGGCAGGACTATGTTTTTTCCCCTCCACGAACAACCCCTGTGAAAATAAAAACTAGATTAATATATGTCACATGGGATAAATCAACTCAATGTATTGTTCAAGCGAACATGCTCAATTAAGAACCAGAGAATGGGACTGTAAAGTAATTTATTACCAATATTGAAGTCTGTTGGATGTTTGAAAAATAAATGTGACGCCTATAATTAATTCTACAGTAATTTATAGCTGTATTTATTTAAAAACCTTCAATCCTTGATCCTCATTATTCAGATATTTCTCTACTACAAGGTAAATTTATATTCAAATCAAGTGAACAATTTTCTTGAGATTCATCAAGCTCTAACTACTGTTGTGAATACAAAAGAAAGCTTCGAGTTTGCCATTCAAAAGAAGCAAGTTATGATTGCTTAAAAAAATTGAGTGTTCCTCGTCTTCTGGACTTACCCTTTAATAAGATATCCAAGTATCACACGAATTGCGTCAATATGTTGCCTTTGGGTAGATCCCAGGTGTTTCCCTCGCAGGTGAGTAGAACCAAGTCGCCATGAAAGTATCTGTTGTACATCGAGGACAGAGGTAAGCCAGGGACGTCCATAGCCAGCTGAAGGTATAGGGTGAGCGTCAGATTTTCTTGGTAGAGAAGCAGCTGTGAAACATGGATTTGAAAAGGTGATTTATTTTAGATGTAAAACGGATCAGCGGCAATTCGATTTCAATAACATGAGGCGATTGATGCATTGCACCCTGTGGTGGCTAGAAGCCAATCAATATCATAGATTAATTACCTTGACGCTAATATCCTCCTTGCCTCTGACAATGGTCCCTCAGATGGGAGGTCAATTACCAGCTTGGTCGCCGTGATATTCCATTACTGTTGGCTAACTGTTTTCGAATAGTTGAAAAGGCATATGGGACTGGTGATTTGGCACATCATCTATCCAGGTCTGATTTCCTCTCCCCAATTCTGAAACGCGGGGATATTGTTGAGATTAAGACAAACGTTGTTGGATTCAGAGATAGATACTGTCAGAGTATCGCTAGATAAATGCGTTTCAGCCTTGATTGTGTTGTCGATATACATTTATAGTTATACAGGGTCTGTGGCTGATATAATATAAAGCTTACCACTGTGTTGGTTGACCATGAATCCATAACTAGCCAGATAGTGTTGGCTGGCGTCCATCTCCGACCAATTGGCACGTAGGATCCATGCATCTCAAGTACATGCAACGCTTATTCAGATCTCCGTCAAAGTATGGAAGGCAAGAATAAATCGGGGATCAAGCATTCTCCAGGAAAACCTTTGTATACTCAGAATAACACTAATATGCTCGTAGAGCAAACGATTGAAGAGGAACTTGGAATTATATGATTGCTTATACGATGGGATGATAATTATCGCGAGGTTATCAATGAATCTCCCTGATCTAGTATATTTGTATGAAAAATAGATCGGAGAGGTTATGTTCGCAAGAAATGTAGGTTTTCACAGAGTTATTCGCGGGTAGGGATAGAATATACTTGAAAACGAACGATTCCCTACTTCCCTGAATAATAATCAAAGGCCTCCAATCGTCACGTACTTCGCTGATTGAAATACGCGACACTTTATAATACGCGAAAATTCATAATTATTTATGGTTATGGTAAAATGGTCATCGGAATATTAAAAACTTACGCCTCCTCAACTCGTAACGACGCGGCGTACCTCCTGTCAAGCATTTTCTCGCACGTTGGTCAACTCGGCGCGTAAGTTTTCCCAAGAACGTCTACTAAGTCACCAACCTGTTCACTCGTCGGCGTCACGAAGGCCACTGAAACCGGTTAGACCGGTTTGCTTGGGCTCCCCATCCTTGACGGCCTTGAGTGGGGCGAGAGGGGCAAGGACGCCGTTGAGTAGGTCAGTTTACGCCGGTGGCGCCACCGGGTCACGAACTACGGAACTAAGATTAGCAGAATAATATAATGATCCGCGAGTTGCGTGTAATAGGGCGCAGCATTCGTCCCTTAGGCTTACCCTATTCTAAATGTAGTGTATATTTAAATTTTTATTCAATCAGTAAAAGTAATTATGAAGTAAAGTTATTTAAAATTATTATTATTATTATTTATTTTTATTTATGCCTAATAAATAAAATTGTTGAATAAATGATTGAATGGTTATCCTTATTGAAAATGATTTATGCAGCAGATGTCGGCAGCAAAATATAGTAGTTGATGAATTTCGAATTATGTATTCTATTCACGGTGAATTGTCTACTCATTATTATACAATTATCACTAAAATGTGATGAACTATTTCCAGAATAGGGTGAAACTGGCAGATGTATGATAAAACGATAAAATATTTTGCCGAGTTTTTTTTTAATAGATAGTTTACTCCTCGGTTTTAATGTTCAAATAATTTCCACATTTACTATTTCTCTACTCTTATTCCTCCACAATTACATATTCAGAATGTTAATTTTTACGCGTTGTTACCTTGTCTTCGAATCAATTGTTATTATCGATTGAATAAGGAACCGTTTGAATTTCATTACATAAGAATTTATTTTATCATAAAAGTACAATAATCTATATTACTTACGATCTAATTATTAATTCCAAATATCAAGTCCATGTTTTAAATATAGTAATATATACTGTGTGATATTCGGTATTTGTATCTTTTGTATTTCAAAGGTAGCGCAAACATCATTTACAGAATAAGCAACTTTCAATATTTTATTAATGATGTATTATAAAAGAATGGCTCTATCAATTTACACAAAATTGGAATAATAATTCGACTCCGATTTCTATTTATGTGCCATTTTCGATTTAAGAAAAAAAAAAAATAATTGTCAAATTTAGTTCACCCTCAGCGTTTGTTTATGTTTCATTTTATTTTTTTCTTTAATTAAAAAATGATGTCTGTGCTAAGCTCATGCTGGCTTGACACGGGTTATTTTTTCATCACCTCACACAACATCGTGTGTTTCACTTTGAAACATAGAAAATTTTACACATCACACGTAAAATTGTTAGAAAAAAAACTTCTTCGTGTACAGAATTGGCGAATAATTAGCCAGTGCAAAGCCAGAGTACTGAGGAATATTCGTCTTATACATATAATTGTCCAACTATTTACATAGTTACAAATACCATACCTTCCCTTCCCTTTCCTTTCCTTTTCATTCGTAGAAATAAATTTTAAATAACGTTAAGATGTATTACTGTTCGATAAACAATAAAAAATAAAAAAAAATGAATTATTCCAACTCCTTTTCTGCGCGTATAATAATCAAGAAAATGTAGATTATAGTCTCGCATTATTCGAACGCATTTTCGGTTCGTAATTCAGAAGTGAATTTTCTTCTCGAAAAGAGGTTTCCAGCAATTCTGTCGTTCGCAATGCGATTTTACGCATACATGTCTTCTCTGTCCGCACCAACACCGTCGCCGTCCTCGAGGCTTGAAAAGTTGAGGAAATGTGCTGGTCTATGTACCTCGTGATAGAATTCTTTAGGATTAGCTAACTGGAGTTCGTACTTCATATTCGGGTCGTGTCTGACACCTGTAAGAAAAAGAAAAATGTGTAAAAATCATTATTCACATATTAGGTAATTGAACAAAAACAATCGAAAGACACTGTAACAACTAATCCATAAACTTACCCATAAAGTTGTAGTTCCAAGATCCTTGACTAGGTACCATAAAGAACCCAAGGAAACGATCGGACAACAGCATTTGCACTTTCTCATAGTGACTTGGTAGATATCCTTTCGGGTTGTTTCCCTTGTCGGTATTCTGCTTACCCCATTCGAATCCACTGAAATATAAAGCGATTAGTTATTGCGTATTAGGTATATCGGCATTTTTTTAGTTTTGGAAATTCATAAGGCTAGACTATGGGATGATAATTCCATTATACGATCTCATACCTAGGCGTGAGTTTGTAAGCAGTAAGCGAGCACGATCCAGGAGTAAAACTGCAAGTAATAACGATAGTCTTTTCCCCGTCCCATCCAGGATTTTCTGCCATAACTCTGGCGTGTGTTGATATGTCCTATAAATGATGGTCATTCTTATCAATCATTGAGTCAATATTCGTTCTTTCTTTTTCAAAACAGAGAATAATAGGTAATAGTTTAAGGCACGACCTGTGGTGTACCAAATTAAAAACTCGTTTAGGATGTTATACATACTTGCGGAGATAGTTGCGGCAGCTCATTTGGCTGAGTGTGTATCCATCCTAGAGGTTCCATTTCTTTAAGATATTGATGATTAGGTAGCGAACTAGGAAGGTGTACAGTTTGATGAGTTCCCCATTGCGGAGCCATTACTATACACCTTATCTCTTTGACTTGTGGATTGTCCGGAGGACTTATGCCGTACAAGTAGCCTGCGATCTGGAAAGATGAAAGTGTTATTACTCATTCCACAGTCACCATGGAACTCTTACATCTCATAGTAATATACCTAACAGAACTTGAGAATCCTAATTACCTGGGCTCGTAGATCTGAGATAGTAACAAATTTCTTGAGCACATTTTTGGGCAAGATATAGGTATATCCAGTTTCTTTAATGTCGTCTGAAGACACATAGATGTGGTTTGTTCTGAGGTGAAGATTGGTAGCTGAAATGGCTCTCACTCGCCATTCGGTCTTCGAACTGAAAGTCTGAGTTTCGTAATTTGATGTAGTAGCGGTGATAATCTCGTCTCCGTGCTTGTTGACTGTTCTGGTAGTCGTAGCCGTTAGCTGGGATTGTTCTTTGGTCTGTTTCTCAATCTCAGCAATCTGTTGTCTCTGAGCTGACGGAGCACTGATCTCCATTCCGAGTATAATATCACGAATTTCAGACTGTGTTAGCGAAGCGACGTTTACGCTGTTTAAAATCAAACATTGGATTAAAATTTAGACTTCGTTAGTAGTAGAAAAAATAAAAATGTTCTATCTGCTTACTTATTCTTCTTTCCGTAATCAGCGAGGATCAAATCCTTGAGCTGAACTTCAACCTTGATCCATTCATCGTCGGTCAATGATGGCCAGATGTGATGTGGCTCAGTTATAGTTGTTTTGTCTGGTTTTAGGACAACTTTTGTTCTTTCGGTGTTAACGTGTAGAGCTCTTAGGATGAGGATGAGCCGAGAGAACGCCTGCGGGGTAAATCAATCAATAGATATTGGCCAATTTCAATTTTAAAGATTGTTGATCATGCAGTTAAAGTAGTTTACTGACTGTGTAGGAAGAGATAGTCTTCAGCCAGTCGTCGTATAGGTTGAAAAGAACCATCTGAGGCTCTGTAGCCTTCAGAATGAGATCCCCAAACTTTTCGACTTTGAGACAAGCCTGGAATGGAAGTTGTAGTTCTGATCCCTTGATCACGATGTTAGGGAAATCCAGTAAATGGACCTGTAACAGAAAAGGGAGATTCAGAAAATGTGTTTCTTGTGGATTTAAGCTGCTATGAATTATTACATTCTTCAAAATTATACCTCAAGAGGATCCAACATTCCTTTTCTTGTCACAATAATTTGTTTCGGCTGTTCTTCAACAGGCAGTGATCGAATCAAGGCTGCAACTTCTTCGGCAGTTTTCCATTTTGCAAGCTGTAATTCAAAATATAATATTAAAAACGTTCGTCAAACTTGAATCACTCAAATTGAATGAATGTTAAAGCCTATTCACCTGTCCCAAACGTTTTTGTCCAGCCCAAACCGAGGTGTGAATTATTTTAAGGAAGAGTTGACCAGTTCGAGGATTAAAGATAAATATAGCCCCGTTTATAGGCTTGGTTGTTAAATTTCCTTCAAAAGTTTTGTGAATTGTAACTCTGTAGACATTTGTATCGTCGACGAACCTGAATGGATATTAAATAACCGATTAAAATATCTAATAGGTAAACAGAGAAGTTTGAACATCAGATTTTTTTCGTCAACAATTGAGCATAAACATCATACCAGATGATTTGGTTGGAGAAAAGTTCTCCATAATTCTGCGAAGAGAGATAAGGCTCCGTGGGCTCTGAGGAATACAATTGAAGAGCTTTTCTGATGCGTTCTCTTAGTACGTACAATGCAGGATTGGCTTTCATTATCTTAGCCATCGCCTGTTGTATGAGAGGCTTACATCCTGGGAACCAATTTCCATAAGCACTGCAAATATGTTATTGAATAAAACATAGTTAGAATAAAATCGTTTATATTGATATTGAGCATTTCGTTGATACTTAGAAAATGAGAAGATCAACCGACCTGTGAAGATTGTAGGCCAAATCTATCGCGATAAGTAATCCTGTTGGCGAAGGGTAGATCGACATGTTGTCTGTTGTGTAATCCAAGAACTTTGCTCTAGCGTATCTCTCAATATCGTGAGAATCGTAGTCACCCCATCTCAACTGAACGTCGATCCAATACTTTTGAGTTGTTGTATTGTCCATCATGTCTCTGAAAGTATTTAAAATGTTTGATAATTGTTATAAAAATCTGTTCGAACAAAATATGTTTAGAAATTATTGTTAATCTTTGAATATTCTTCAATATTTACTTTGAATCTGCTAGCAAAGATGGCCTCGAAACGTTCCATTTATAAGCAGAGAACAAGAGGATATCTGCACATGATGAATTCATCTTGTAAGACTTTCTTGGATGGATAGTTTCCTTTTGTACAGTTTCAATTTCCAGAGCATCTAATTCTTGATCAAAAACTTGGCACAGATCCATGACGATCGATTCGTGGACCTTTTGCCACAAGTGAGCGCGGAATATTTGAATCAGGGAAATCTTGAGGGTAGGAATTTTACCGTGCATGAAAATACCGGTCAGATCAAGTTGCACCTAAGAATAAAAAGAGATTAGATTCGTTCCTTCGTCAACTCTTAATTGATTCAATCATTCTTTCCCTCATATTATCCGTACCTGGAAACCGACGTAAACGTTGGCTCTATTGATAGTCGGAGACCACCACAGGGTAAAACGACGATTTGGAATCTGATTCAATCCAGATCTCTGTGCGTTTGTTAGTTTTTTGTACTTCATTGACTCTTCAAAACCAGACGCCTTCTCCCTAAAATTAGAAACAAATATTTTAGATTTCTTCAAAGCGCTAAAAAAACCAGTTCGAATACCAGAAATCATAATAAAGTTTAATACTGACCAGAAGAGACCCTCCCATGTGGGGAAATACGTTCCCTTGAAGAGCGTGTGCTCAAGGATTCCCTCGACTCCGCCAAGTGCTTGGATCATGTCGGTCCTATAGTTGTTCAAATTCCATAATTTACCATCGTGACGTTGGTGGGTCCACCAGAATGGATTTTGCTTCAATACCTGTAACGTTATTCAATGTTAAAATCTGTGGTGCCTTTAATTTATTTACCGCTTATTAAATTGGGTCGTGAATTTGAAACAGCGATGATTACCTGGTATTGTTTGAATTCAGTACGGATCCTCCATCCCTTGTCATAGGCGAGAGTATGCCTGTCTTTTTGGAAGAGAGTATTAATCCTGGGAATACCACGGTCCCAACTATCCTCAAGATCTTCCAAAGTCAGGCGTCGATTTTGCGCGTTAGCTTCTTGTCGTTTCAAAGCATACTCAGCCCAGACTCGCTGAGAATCAATAAACTCAGATTCCCAGGGCTGAATGTATCGGTATAAATTAGGAATGAGCTGATCTTCGTCGTGGCTCATTCCGGAACGGAAATGAGTTATTCCGACGTCAGTTTGCTTGGACCATCTCAAATCGGACTGAAATTAATGAATAAAGAAAATTTTATTGGTCCAGAACCACTCAGAATTGTTTAAAAGCTTGATATCTACCTGCGGAATCAATACGTGTCCCATCGACAGCATTCCAAGTCCTCCCAGTTCTTTAGGAGTGTAAAAAACGACGGGAGGAAATCGAGAAGGCATTTTTGAGTTCAATCCGATCTTAATTCTGGTCTGAATTTTGTTCTCACACTTGACGAGAAGGTCTAAAAGTTCCTGAGTGTTGACGACAGCTTCACGGAAGTAAGTCATAAGTCCGATAAGCGCGGTGTTCCACTTGTTAACAATTTTAGTAAAAGTTGTAGACCCCGAAGCCATGAGAATCTGTCTTACTCTGTTGTGGAATCTCTGAAGACTTTCGTCATCAACTCTAAGGAAACACTGGGCGGTTCTTTCCTTGGTTATTTCATTCTGTAAATTCCATACTCCGTCTCTATGGGTGAATTCCTCATGAGTTGTTCTGCACTTTGGCAAAATTCTGCACTCAAATCCACTCATGTTAAACAGTAGATTTGGATTGTCTTTGCTATATACACTGACGAAGCTGTTCTCCCACTGTATTGTCGTCGTTGAACGTGGCAGTCTGTTTTTTATATCCCAAAATACAGCTCGCCCACTAAAAACGAAAATTTATTAAGCTATAAGGCTTTTTCTAATCAGAATATTCGCCACTGAGATTGGAGAGATCGATTGTTGTCATTTTGGAAACTGCATTAGCCATGCTGTACTAACGCAGGGCAAAAATGACCTCTTATCTGCGAGAAAATCTCTATCAACTTTTCACTGAACAGGAAAGTCGATGTTTTGCTGCTCGGATGAGTATAAGAATTGTATGTGCGCAAAAAATTTGATGAATGAATAGAATACTTACAGATTTACATCGTGTTTCATTAAACGCATTCTAGCGTCTCTAGGCCAGCATTTTTTGTTATTATATCCAACGATGTTCTCGTTGTTTGGATCTGGATGTTCGGTCAAGTATCTTTGGATTAGATCTCTAGCTTCTTCTGCTGTGAATCTGTAATATATAAGAAAATTTATTTGCTTAATAATCAAGAATAAAATTATAAACGAAGACAAACGACGATATAATGATAAAATTTACCTAAGGAAGAGATGAATCCTGTCCACATATCTACAGAATAATCGAATCGGGTGAGCCGCTTCAGAAGCCACATCCTGGAAAGTCAGGAAATCATTTGGCATTTGCGGAGGCCCTGCCATCTCGCTAGCTCTTTGTAATCCGAGAACTAGGAGATCTAATACTAAACCGTAGTACTGTGCGATGAAGGAAGCGAACTGAAGGCCTCTAATGATACCGTAACTGTTCGTGTGATTCATGTCCTGAAAATGAAACATTTATTTTTTAGGGAAGCGAGGGAAAAGCTGAAAAGTCGATTTGATCAGATAATGTTAATGATCGCTTTGTTATCATCTTGGAAACTGTTTCAGGTATGGGAAGACCAGTACAGGGCAAAAGTGATCGTTAATTTTCGAGGGTTGATAGAAGGCTGGCGAATCATCGAGCGATAAGCCAAATTCTACGTCCTCGAAGATCTAATGGGATTCAATACGATTATGATCAATCACCTTGTAGTTTATGACGACGTTATTCTTTGCAGTCATGTAATCGGCGATATTATGATCAACGATGAGCCTAAGCAGTCTGTTGAGCAAAGTTAGATCAATTTTTTCATATAGTTTTTCGAACTTTGATTCAAGAAGGACGTTGCATTCGCCTTCGCTGACGTCCCAGACGTCCTGCAAGTTGTTGATCCCTTGACACCATTTGTAAACTAAAAGCGGAGGGGGTTCTGTGTCCGACGGTTTAACCCAAGGCGGGAAAAGCCTCCTTTTGTCTGCCTCGTACCATAGATACTGGTCCAAGTAAGCATCTGTGATTTTCTCCAAGGGCTCGACGTCGTACACAGGAATAAGGTGGCTGTAGAGATCCATGAACTCAATTCCCACCTTTAATAAAATGACAAAACTTTTAAGTCTGATAGTTTTCTTTCCAAATCCAAACATTATGTGGAGTTTAAATATTTAATTTCAGGTTTTGCAATTCGTCTGACTAAAACAGCGGAGATATTCATCTCAGACAAATATCTCCTCACCGAGTTAGTCGTCAGCTTCATAATAGCTGATTTCAGACCCCTACACAAATTCTCATCATAAAAAATGCAGTTTACTGCAAACTCAAGAGTCAAAACAATAGACGAAAGCTATATTTACCTCTTTGAACGCTCGCTGAGTCAATAAATGACGTTTAATCCTGGATAAAGCTTCGTGAGGATTGTCATAGGCTTGTTCAATAAGCCCCAGTTCTTCTCGCTGGCTTTGATTAAGTCTAGACTTAACGCTGTAAGCTTCTTTCAGCCTTTCCAAAGCGAGAATCAATAACTTGGTGTCATGCTTGTAGGACAACGGTGGAAAAGGTATCGGTGCGAATCTACGTGATTCGAGCCAGTGCACTGTCGTTGTGTAAATGGCAACTGCCTCTTCTGGGGAGATGTAGGGACCATCCTAAACGCAATTAACACATTTTCATCAAATTTTATCAAATAAAAGACCAGTTTCACGTCCTTTGGGTCGACTTTTGATCCCAAGATACTCACTTTGAGGTAATTATGTTGTCGCTCTTGCTCCGCCTTTAGATAAAGTCGAGTTAGACGTCCCAAATTCTTTTTACACACTGTCTTGTCGACAGTAGCACCCCGCCTTATACGTTCGCGATTGTAGTGCGCAGTGTTCGTCCACCAATCAGCTTTCATCTTAACGTATCGAAGGATCATGTTCTCTATTGGGATAGGGAGCCCTGGTACCTGCGATCAGATAAATCGTGAATTAAAGCAGATAATAAATAAATGCATCCAGTTTTATTCGAAGAGTTACAAACCTTCCAGGGAATATTAGCCTTCCAGCATCTCCATGCCTCGCTAAGATGTTGAAGAATAGTCCTTGCCTTGTTCTGCTTAATACCTTCAGGCATCATGTCGACAATGTCGTGCATCACTGAAGCCCTAAGTTCGAGATCAAAGTGGGATTCCACCCTCTGTTTAGTCACAGTTTTAGCGACCCCTTTGGAGTGTCTGCCCTCAAATTGTCTGGACAAAAGATTACCAAGCCAACGTTCAAGCAGCGGAGTTATACCACGCATGAAAAATAGCCAAACTCTCCAGCCTGGTGCCCAGAATCCACAGCCAGGTCCTTTTCCCACTGGGCCCTGTAATGGTGGGTGAAAATTTTCAGATTATTTGATAAAGACGAGCAAATATGGAGAGCGCAAAGCAGCCGCTTGACCAAACGTAGAAAACAAAGAAAAAAGGAAGTGAAACTCACGGTATTAAATCGGTAATAGATAAGATGCTTCAAATCTTTGCACATTCTTATCTGCCTCATCAATTTATACTTGTAACGATACATGCCGGTGAGTTGTCCGACGTGGGCAAATATGTATTGTAAACCGTCGGCTAGCTGGAAGGCGTCGACGTTGTTCAATCGATATTGGACATGGGAATCGATGATGAGCTTAGTCAGCCTCAGGATTTCTCGACAGAGATGGAATGCTGTGAATTAAAATGACCGTTGTGAGTATCGAACTGAGGCAGTAGGTTTATTGAATGCAGATTTCTGACCCACCGTTTCCGAAACGTGATTTCTTTCTCTCCTTAGTGGTCAGAGTCTTGACTGGTTTCAAGTTAAAGTTATAGTCGAGGTGAAGATAGTTCAGATTCTTTCGGTGAATCAATAAATTCAACATGTTATATCCCTGCCTGCATACTTGGAGGCCAGCTTCCACCCAGTCGATCGTAGTAGTTTGGAAGAATTTCGTGGACTTGAAAGACCTGAACAAGTATCTTTTCTTCTGTGGCTTAGGCGGCCTGTGCTTCAAAGCGTTGAGCACAAAGTATTTCAGCAGTTTCTGGTAGCTCACACGAACTTTGACCGGCTGTCCAGGTGGACAATGTTCTCTATACCAAGATTTCACCAGGGGAATATCAATCGCTCGTCTAGTTCTGCCAGAGCGAGTATTGAAGGGACGCGGTGCCCATAACAGAGCGATACCGTTGGCTGTATTGTCCGTGTAAAGAGGAGTCTCTTGTAAGAATGGTTGCACCTCTTCCGGAAGGACAAAATCTTCGTCGTCTTCAAGCTGGGGCTCCATTGTCTATAGAGAACAAGGTTTTCTATCGTCAGATAAGCAATGGTAGTGAGTTTTCTGAGAAAAATTTTATTCGCTGTGATTTCCTCAGCTAAAATGTTGTCGTTTTGGAAACTGCATTAGACATGCTGTTCTAACGCAGGGCAAAACCGACCTTTTATCTACGAGCAAATATCGATCAACATCTCACTGAACAGCGAAGTTGGAATGTAGCTGCTCGTACAAGTGTAACAGACTTTTGCCTGGATTCTTACTAGTTATTTGATTATTTCTAATTAAAAACGTTTCAATGGCAGGTAAACAGGTACCTTCAATGAATTCCTGTGAGATATTGGGTTGATCAACGGGTCGAAGTAAAAGGCAGGTAAATCTGGATCTTCAGTCTTGATGTAGACTACGTTGGGCGCGTGGTACCTAAAACGTGTGTTATTCATCAGATACTTGGATTGTATCGAAAATTATAATATTGAATAATGAATATTGAAATGAGAATTCTGTCTGTGATCTCAGCCATCACCCGCTTTGCTGTATGAAGATGATGAATAACGATCACTAATTATTCTACCACACAGCTAGTAAGACTAGATATATATGTGCTTCATATTGTCTTAAAACAAATGTGGATATTAAACCGTGGGTAAAAATCGAACGGGTCGAGATACGCACCAGGAAAGATGCACGAAGTGTGGCATGTTGTTGTACAAGTAGGGAAACGCGATTCGATATTCGGTTCTAATCGGTTGCCTGATAATAATCTTATTTATATCGTTGAATTCGTTCCAATCCTCGTCAGCGGCGTTTGAATCCTTTACCAATGGCTCGAACTTAGGACCGCCAGGAATGGCCATATTCAGAGCCTTGGCAGTGAAGAACGACTTCGGATCGAACAAGTAGAAGAAATTTTGGTCAACCAAGTCTGTTAGCAGCTGATTAGCCAGTCGATACAACGTCGCCATCTGCGGAAGGGACAAGTTCCACTTGCGGTACGTAGACCCGTTCACAAACCTGGAATTTAATAAACTTTAAGTTATGGGGGATCGAAGAATTTTCAAGGAACTTGTAGTTTTCAAAGCAGATTTCAGATTAGCGTTTGATCCGATCACACAGCCGCGTTAGTCTCGTCTCGGACAAGCTAACAACGACAATGCAATCGTCAGACCACATGAATGACTGATTTCAGGACCCCTACGCGATTCATCATTAAATAAACATGATCTTTAACCAGTCTGATCCTTTTCAGACTTTCAGCTTACTTAGTTCCAACCAGAGGTTTGTGCTCGTAAAACCAGGTAGCAACAGACTCATCTTCTTCGGAGTCGAGTTCAATTTGTATGGCCTCTAACGGCTCGACATCTAGTACGTTGTCTGCGTAATCTAGAGGAGGTTCTTCGTCATCAAACGGAGGGAATCTCATCCTCTTAAAGTGTCGTCGATCTCTTTTCTCTCGCCTCATCATGATCCACATCGTTCTGAGAAAAGAATTACAATGTATTTCAGTGAGATTTCCACAGTTCTGGTAAGACAAAAAACGTTCTTATTGTTTTCTCGCTCTTTTCTTACCCCCATTGAGCAATGTAGACCGGCTCAATGACCCATGGAATTTCATTGACGAACGTTATGGCTCCTGTTATGTGGTACAGGACTTTTACATCCCGAATCTGTTCCCAAGGCATCGGCATGTTTTCTAACAGCTTCATTACCGCGTGAGGCATGTACTTCAACGCGCTGTAATTTAGAAGATGATTAACAAACGAAATTATAGAATAATTTCATTATTCTGGACAAAAAGTAAGCAAAGAAAATTACTTTTGTTTCAAATTTTATCAACGTCTTACCCTAGGTAAACACGCTTATCGTGTCTATATTTCCTGCTACTCATATCCCCATGATCTCTTATTATTTTTCTTATATGCTCAGGGGGCATGTCCTCTTTCTGAGCGTCGACAAACCCGAACTTACGTTTTTCAGCAAAACGTTTAGACTGCAGTTGCTGCCATTTTTGAGCTGGAATTATGTGGAAATGAAAAATTAGAGATCAACAAAGAAAAATGATCATCTTTAAAAAAAATTGATCAGTTTTTACCTAAAAGAAACGAATGTTAATAAAAATTCCGTTTTTTACTTTGAAAAAATACAAATATATACGAAATTCCGTCATTTCTCTTCTGAAAAAACATGAATATGAATGAAGATTGAAAATATACAAATATTGATGAAGAAATTCACCTTTTTCTTGTAATTTGTCTTCGGAAATGACTTCCGGCTGTTTGGGTAACTGCGGCAAAGGAGGCCCAGCCATGGCATGCATGTGAGCATGATGCGCGGCCTGAGCATGAGCCGCTGCTTGCGCATGAGCCTGCGCAGCTGCAAGCTGAGCGTGGGCCTGCTGTTGGGCCATCATAGTGGCCCAAGGGTTTGGCCCCAGAAGGTAGGGAGGTATAGACATTTTGAGGATGTCTTACCCGCCTAGAAGGACAAAAATTGAATAAAATTTTATTATTTTTATTGAAATTGGGAAATTGATAAGTGGAAGAGTAAGAAAAAAATTAGTGAAAATGAAAAAGTGATGAACAAGTAAATTATTGCCTCATGGAGTCTGGTGGATGCGGACCTACGAGTTGCGATTTTTTTTTTTTTTTTTGGTTATGATTTGTACTTACAGAATTCGGAAATTATACGAGATATATAAGTTAGATGGTGGATAATATCGCGTGAAATAGTTTTTCAGGTTATGAGAATGATATCGGAGCATACGTGAAGTAGAATCTTCGGTTTATTTTAATGACCGGGTAAAATGCACGCCGAAAAGAAAAGGGAGAAAAGAAAAGGGAGAAAAGAGGTGAGCAGCCATTTTGACATTGAGAAAGTTTGGGGTTTTTATTGTCTTGTTCTATTTACCTTGTTGTTGTTAGTACGATATTATTGAGTTTGTAATAACATAGCTGTGATAGTTCTCGCGAATGCTATTATTCGGTATTTATTATCGGCTGGTTTAACACTGGATATTATAACCTCATACGCGGTTTCTTACGAAACGTATAATTTACGTACACACGCCGACATGCCGTGTCTGGCCTGCCGCTCGCTACTGAGTTACAATATGGCTGACGTGGCTGCGTTCACTCGTTTCTATTTCCGGTTAAAAACCCGCGCGACTACGTCATAAACTACGCGATTTATGTAGACGTGAAACCATGCAGATCACACAAGATGATGTGACGAAATCTGAAAAATCATATGAGATCAGATAAAATCGTTTATTTATTCATCAATCATCCATTATTTATTTCCAAAGATTGAAACACTTTTAAAATATCGCATAAAAGACTAATTTTAAATATATTCGTCATAATATCGATGCATAAAAAATATACGCGGCATTCCTTTCTAAGTTGATTGTTCAGTCCGCGATTAAAGCATCACACGCACGCGCACTGTCGCACTTCTGATATCCGGTTTCAAAAATAGAGGAGAAGCGGCCGAACGTGACCCTGACGCAACAAATTCCCTCTTTTCTAATCGAAGAGCTGCCCGTGCCGAAGGGCTAAATAAGTAATAACTACGGCGCTAAAAATCCTCGGACATTAATATACATCGATAATATTTAATTATAAACTAAAAGGAGTAAACAAAATGAACGGAATAGTAAGAACTGCGCTAAGAGTCTCGGCTCTGAAAGGATTGAAGAATTCCACCGTTGTCGGCGGAACAACACGGAGAGAATTCACACGAACGATGTGGAACATGTGTAACCGGCGAAACGATATCTCGTCGTTTACTGCGTACAAAATGAAAAGTCCTATAGAATATTGTAGCTGTGGTTGCGCCAGAAAAACACACACTAAAGGTTCGTGAAAAAAAAAAAAAAAAAAAAATTCCTTCTGATTTCCGAAATCTTAACCTGTAAATTTATAAAATTTAACACTGATGTCGAATTTAATTTTTTTTTTTCATTTTTTGTTTTTTTTGTTTTTTTCATTGTGATTCTTCAGCCGAAAAAGAATTAGTACAATTCCTTGCCGAGGAAATAGTTGCGGAAAAAAAAGCCCAAAAAATGAAGACCATTCCGACCGAGTTAGACGGTTTTAAAATATCACTCGATGGTGCGGAAGTATCGCTGATCAAAAAGGAAGATGATGAAACGTGAGTGCGTCTGAGACGGGCTTCTAATTCGTCATTTTAGTTATACATTCTTTACAACGTTCCTTAAAGTTCGATGGATATGGTTGTTACTCTTTAAAAGAAGAAACTGAATCCAGGAACTAGCGTTAAGCGCACGAAACACTAAAAATATAAGAAAAAGTGATAATTTTTGCGTTTTTTTCAGCATAACGATAAGTTTCAACGTCAATCACACTGTGGATAGCGATTCAGATCCTGAGATAGATCCACAAGAGGATAAGCAAGAATTTGGAGACATGAAAAGCAAGCCAAATTTTGAAGTCGATGTAGAAAAGGGAAATCAAACTTTGGGATTTACTTGCTCGTTTAATAACGAGCCACAGGCCTCTGGGGCCGATGATGGATACAGTGAGTTTTCCTAAGGCCAAATATTGGAGTATTTACAAATTGTAGAATATATCCAAAGCGTTGAGTACAAGCTGACGAGTTTATTGTCTTTTTGATAATTTACCTTTGGAAAATTAAAGCGCTATCTTTGACGCTGTTTAATATCGAAAATTGTTGGATTAAGCTAGTCAAGATAGACCGACAGTCTTATATACACACTCATAAAATATTATATTTGACGAATTTAATCACATTAAAAATGATCAATTCTAACTTCACTCATTACAGATGATATATTTGGCATCGATGAAATAACGCTCTATGAAGGAGAACACAGCGACAAAATTTATGCCGTTGCTGGTGACGTTATTGACGGCGTAAGTTCACCTCAGAATTACCAATAATATTTCAGGAATTATTCCTGCGCTTCTTTCCACGCTTTGTTATTGAACTTGTAAAGAACGAAGTATAAAGAAAAAAAAATATATAATTCTTGATTTTTGATCACAGTATCTGTACGATTTGCTGATGAACTACTTGGAGGAGAAGGGAGTGTCCAACGAATTTGCTGAGAAACTCATCGAGCTCAGTACGACGTACGAGCACACAGCTTACATTAGTTTACTTGAAGGTCTCTCGAAATTTACATCTGGAAAATGATCATATTTTCGATTGTCATTCTATGCATTTGATGTAATGTAATATGCTGTACTGTATAGTCTTAGGTCTCGTTAATAAATCGTTCATACGTCACTCGTGCTTTCCATCATTTAATTATTTCCTTTTATTTAGTAAAGATGAGAAGTATACCCATCAAAAATTTCGTCAAGTAATTGAATCTGAGTTCGTCGTTTTCTTTATGTTTATTATATACATAAATACATACATAGATACATAAACTTAATCAACAACTAATTTCAATCACTGAACAATGTTGGTCTTTATGAAAGCTGAAGGTAACACAGAGAGTCTAATCTCTGAAAGAATTTCTGAATTCATGTCCATATAAATACTGTAATATTTAATATGTCTAAAGCGCAGTTTAGATTAAGCAGAAAATAATGTTTATTTTCAAACTATGTGAAAGTTAGTCGCGCAAGCAGGAATAATTACCTCTCGAAAATTTTTAATCTCTTGAGAAATGTTGATTAAAATTTATCTACTATATTGTGAAATGGTCTTAGAATATCATGAAGTAATTTCACGACCACGAGATAAAATATTTGCTGTTTTTTCAATCTCCATCACATCGCACAACAAAATAAATTAATCATTTGTACGTTCATAAGAGGATAAAATCGTTCCTCTATTAAACTAAATCCTATTAAAATTAAACATTCTAACTATGTTCTATCTATTTTCATGGTACTTTTGATTCTAGAGAGTTATGGATCCGCCGATATATGCTTCTGTAATTTCAAGTCATTTTCTGTTCTACTTTTTCGTAATAATGGCATCGAGATAGGCTCGAGGGACGTACAAGGTGAGCAAAACATAGCTGATATCCAAGATGATAGTGATATTAGGGATGTCGACGTTGTCTGTCAACTACGGGGCGGTGCGGATTGTTCCTGATCTGTACCCAGGTAATTAGCTTCTACGTCTTTCACTTCTATGTGCTGTTCCTTCATCGCTTTCTGAAATTGTAAGAAAAATCAATTTACTAAACTGATTAAAAGAGAGGAAACTATTCAGTAGCTCAGTTCGATGTGAAGAGTAAACATTTCAAAAAAAGCTTATTCTAGTACCTATATTGAAATAAAATGAGTAAAATTTCAAGAAACAAAAAAAAACATCATAAAACAGGTGAAACGCCGTAGAGATTTTATAATGTTGTTAAAACGCTTTGAAATCGTTGATACTTGTAAAATGATTGAGATATTTAATAATCTGGTGTGGAAAATTAGCGAATTTAAAATCCTGGATTCAATATTGTTCATTGATGAATATGATTGAATATCGTGATTGAGAGAGGAGAGATAATACTGTCTCTGGATTCCGACTCACCGCAACGCACTCTTTATAAACTTTGAGCAAATTGGAGCACATTGAGTCGTTAGTATCTCCCCTTAGGAATCGTTCAGAGAACCAATAATTGAAACAAGCATCATATTGCTGTTTTAATTCGCTGCATGCGTCCATGCTGCTGTTCTCCAAAAGTTTTATTTCTCACCTATATTAGAGAAAATTAAATAAATGAATGATAAGAGTGTGGAATATATTACCTTGACGCATTGCTGGTACACTTTGAACATAGGAGCACACATGGAGTCGTTGGTATCACCTTTCAGGAATTTCTCAGCGAACCAGAAATGGAAACACGAGTCGTATTGCTTCTTGAACTCATTGCACGTCTCGCCAATACTGTTCATAGGTATGCTTCTAACTCTTCTACTTCTGAAAGCAGACCCAACAGACTCCAAAATAGTACTTCCATTGCCCTTATAACATGCCCGTAAAATAAAGCTTCTATACTTTTTTTCATCTACGTTGTTTTACGCGAAAACAAAAAATTCGCATAGAACAGGAAAAATGAACACAAACTCGATTACTTTCGAGATAAGTTGATTAATTATTGATATATGTAGAGTGATGATTGACAACGATCGCGGATGTAGATATTAGAATGATAATCATCTATGGTATCGCGTATGGTGGGTCCGGGTTTTGAGGTTATATCAAATTTTGGTAAACAATATCCAACATTGTAGTGTGTAATATTTTTGTTTGAATCGTATGGATGTTTCTTTTTTTTCCTTTCTTCATACAGTCGAGTGTTATTTATTTAATCTATATACTTGCCTGTGTCAAATATTACAAATCGGAGCGCAACGTGTTTATTCAGGAATACACCCTAACTTTGAGGTTCAAAATTATCTAGATATTAGAAAAACGATATTCAAGTGAAAGAATAAGATCCTCCTAAATTATCACGCAATGACGCAAGATGCAGTAAATTTTCTATATCCACATGTGTCATGCGTAAAATACTGATTCAAGTATTCGTACTACCTACGGGTCGATTATTCGATCTTGTCAAATCCAGCACCTCTTATCTACAACTCAACATGTAGTTGATAGTTCATTATTATTCACTAAGATGGCGCTACAAATTTAAGTCCAGAACATGGCGCCGCCTGGTGACTGTTTCGGAAACTATGTTTGCCGCAAAATAAGGAGCGCGAAAATCATTTCAAATTCGAATTATCTAATAATTTGTTCACTTATTAATTGTAGAATGTTTAACACAGGTTTAAAAATTTATTTGCCATTAGTTTCGGATTTTCGGAATCGGCACATAGCTTATGAGACCATGTATGTTTTGATTTACCAAGTTTTAATATGGGCAAATGTTTATTCCTCCGATTTGCTAAACTAAATTCGCTTAAAATAGCATGAACTGGTTTTGAACATTCGAATTGATTAATAAGCTAGATATTACATTATGAAGACGTATGCATCTGAGTGATACAGCAGGAAGAAAGACACTATAAATAAAACGAAGAAATCTCTGAAATTTCTAGACATACATGTATTATATAGGTACTATATCTTATGTATATAAATGTAAATAAATCTTGCATATCGAGGCATAAAATAAATTTATTTCATACAATATTAGACATTTTATAGAAAATATTGGTTGTCCGCTTTTGCTTGCCGACAGGTGTATGGAAAATCGTATAATTTCTCTTCTCTAGAGAGGAAATCGATAGTTAACATCGTCTCTCCCTCGTCCCTCCACCATCTGGTTTTCTAAATGATTATAAAGAGAAACGGGATTAAAAATTTCCGCATAATCTCCATGCCTGCCTGCCTGCATGCTCATTTCAATCATAAATGCATACATACAGACACATATGTTCTAGAATAATAAATAAACTTCCTTGTATATCCTAAAACTCCCTAAACAATAATAATAACAATAATGATATACACGTATATTTTTTTAAAAATCTGAATAAAACATCGTGACGAATCTAATTCGATGTAACGAAAAATCGAATAAGAAATCACGAGATTCTTTAGATTCAACGATTTCGAAAAAGGGGAAATATCGGAAATATTGACGATGCGTGTATAGGCATATATACCTATGTAGGTATATGCGTAGGGTACAGGCGCGTGCCGAGGGGTACAAGATGGCGGGGGAGAATCGAGAGAGCGAGAGTTTCAGAGGGGCAGAGAGAGCAGGGCGAGGGAGAGCCTGCAGACAGCAGTAGCGCGGTGGGGTGGTTGCCCTCGTCTGCGCTTTGTGCGAATTGCTCGCTCAATAACGTGTTCTCGCCCTCTCTCCACCCCTATAATACTATACGCTCTTGTATACATATAGATATATACCACGAGCTAAGGGCCGTTGCCCCAAAAGGCCTCCGCTCCCTCCGGAAAGGTCAATCGTTGCCCTTAACGCGCCGCGCGGTGCAGCTAGTCTCTGACTGCTGCACTACATATTACCTATGTGTGTATGCTTGCATGTATGTATGTATGCATGTATGTATGTATGTAGGTACCGTTAAAACGACCGCTTGCCTCCCCCCAGCGTCGATTTAATTATTCTGGATCAACTCGCCGCTATTCGTCTTCCGGTGTCTCATATACAATTACTCTAGCATTTGCATGTATACAGGATTTCGATTACTATTTTTTCTATCTATTTAACTTGATATAGGTACCAATTAACTATGGGTACTTAATATCAGATATGCGGATCAATGAATACCTAACGACATCCTTATACACTATTTTTTGTTTCCTGGATTATAGATTGAATGTATAATAGCAACATTCTAACTAACGCTTCCGCCTCGAATATATCGATCCCTTACCTATATGTGCCTATTTCGTTAATTACATCTTTAGTATTTGGTCTTTGACCGCCACGTCTATACGTAACTCGAGATTCTTTCTATACTATTCGAATAACGAAATTCTGTTTTATGTGATACGCGGGTGAAATTTGTGGCTTTAGATACATTAATTAATCGATTACGTCATAATATTATATACCTATAGTATTTATACCGAAATTTATTTTCATGTCAATTTTCCGAACACGGTCACGATTTGAAATCATTCACAACCGGTTGCAGCTCATCGTGTTGTGTCGCGTCGCGCAGGTTTACGTATAGGTATGATATACCATATAGTTAGTACCACCGCGCGAGCGATTCGCTACAAGGTCGTCGAATTAATATCATTGACGCCGTCTAGGCGAAGTACTTCACTCTTATGGCTCTGCCTATTGAATTGTTGTCTTATTCTTTCGCTTATGAATTGCAGAACGCGCGATTCACTCCATATACCAATCGCATTTTATATTTATACACTTACCTATATGTATATATATACATACAGGTAATTGGTATATAAAACGAAGTTGAAAAATGCTTGAGAAAAATCCATAAATAGTATAGTCGTAGATTAAAAGTCGTTTCATAGTATCCTATGATCGAAAAAAATAAAATTAAAATAAAAAAGAACGTATTCCAAAGATAAGGAAAGAGAGAGAAAATACACATATATAAATGTACAAAGGCATATAAATGTGCATAAGTTTAATTGAGAAACGTGGTAGGTATAATGTATATTTTGAATATTGAGTATAAGGTCTGCGTGACGCGGCTCTAGGATATTGCGAATAAATAGGCGTGGATATACGCTCTGGCACGCGTGTCTATTTATACAAAAGATGTTAAGCTGCAAAGCAAGGGAATCGACCTCGCGGCCTTGACTTCACAAGCTGACCCGTCTGATACCAGACGATTTCATTCTGTGTTTTAAAACCGGGATTCTAGGGCACCTCATACTAGCCCGGCACTTGCGGGTAGTTCTACAATTTAATATTTCGATTAATAATTCATTCTGTTTCATTGGATATACCTATATACGTACATCAACTTTTATAGAGCAGTTAGTTCCACTTCCACACATTCTTTCTATCCTCTCTCTTTTTCTGTCTGCGTACTAACTACTACATAACAGAATTCGTTCCTATCAGCAAGTGAAAACAAAAAGAACTAAATATTTTAACATCACGTACTACTACGCGTGGGCTTACAAGGGACACGCTATTTAGTCATTAGACATTATGAACACGAACTACATGAACCGTTTTGTTTTCTTGTAGTAATTCTGAATCTAACGCTATAATTCCATTCTCCGCTCCGAATTCCCTTCACGCGTTTAACTAGCGTCTATATTGGATCGCGAGAGATTAGGAAGTTCCGGTTTGAAAGAGGAAGAAAATTTAGAAAAAAAATATAAAAACTAAACAAGATACATCTCTCAACAGGCTGCAGTACCGTACCGAGATTCACAGACTCCCAAAGGCTCAGCGTGACCGTTTTTCATATATTTACATTAGGTATATGAAAATAAATAGAAAAATCAAACATTATGAAACATTATACATTTCGTTCAGCCCTGTTTTAAAAAAAAAATTGAAAGAAGCAGAGAAAAACGCTACCAAGATCGGCGGCCTTGACCTTGTCCGTGGTCACGCGGAGTGAGACTTACCTACATTGGTCAAAACAAAATAAACTGACTTTCTTTCACAGTATGATATACATATGTAGATATGTGCAACTACGCGCGCGTCTGTCTGGCTATAACGTTATAAGTAGGCAGGTGAATCGTCCCCTCTCATCTCCTACCCTCTCTTTCTTTCCCTCTCCTCCGCCCTTCGATGTGATAGTCTTTATTACTCACGATACCTGCCTACCATATGGCCAGGTGCAACGAGAGATCGACGCTCGCATACACACGCCTACGCGTTTTATCCTGCGTCGGGCTTATCGCAGAGAACTAACTGGGAAAAGATTTCTCGACTGAGGGAGAGAGGAAGGGTTTCGGGTTTACAAGGATAGCGAGAATTCCAGCTCAGAAAATAGTAGGAAGAAAGTTATCATCTTTATTGAATGAAAGTTAGAAAAAAGAAAGAAAGAAAATTCATGATACTATTTCGAGTTTTGTCTAGACTCTAATAAACCGCATTGCCCCGTTCGTTTTTTGGGGTTTTGCGACGCAGCATGGTTGGGGTTGGTGACCAAAGGTCGTTGTTGGGCGGTCCGCGGGGGTGAGTGCCTGTGACGCTCCCACCCTCGTCCGCACGATCCTTGATGTAAAATTGTGTGTTCGCCCGGTCGGGTGTCTTGGGTGGCGTCGAACGAAACAGGTGCGGCTGCCGGAGCCCCACTGAACCGACGGTGGCGCCTCTTTCGTTAAAGTCCGTAGAGTTTCGGGCAAGATGGGCGAACTTCGCCGGGCAGTAGTAGCTTAGACTCTACCTACAAGACAAGACACCTACTAATGTTTCCTAACAAGAAGTAAATTGTAAATTATTAATAATTATAGAAAAATAAACGAAGATCTTATCTATTTTTGTAACATGCCGTATTAATAGTGTGTTTGTGTGTGGGATTTATACGATATTATTAAAGAAAAATTAATAAATAGCGAAGCTTTTTATTAATAAAATTACATAGTACATAGTGTTGTATATCGAAGGTAGGTCTCTCTCCATCAGTCCCCCGGGGTCGGTGTGGTGCTACGCGCGGTTTCAACAGTGTATGTGTACCTACGTACGTTCGTGCGTGTGTTTATAAGGTAGTATTTGTGAAGTGCACAGCCCGACACACCCTCTTGACACTCGACATCCGTCTCCACATCTCTAGCTCTCTATTTCCATCTCTTAATCTCTTTCTCATTTTCCATCTCTCTCTATTTCATACTCATATCTAGCTATCTATTCGTCTGTAGTACATCAGACTCGCTTATACACAGACATAGTCGTACGCGAATACCGACTCGCGACGCTCTCGCACATTAGCTAATTTCTTTTCTTCTATTTATCTCGCGTAGGTAAATTCGTCTTCTTCTTTTTCTTCTCATTCTTTTTCTTCCTCCCATTCGATCCTTATCTTTTTCTTGTATTTTCAGCGATCGAGTGATTATTTGATTCTCGATATTTCCCCCCTCCCTCTTGCCCCGTAAACCCCCCACTGCCACCCTCCCCACCCCATCCATCCCCCTGCCCCATCAATTTATTTAACAATTTTCCCCAGTGCGCCGAGATCCGACAAGAACGAGGAGATCAACCCCCCGTGATTGTTTAATATTTAATATTTCATTTCGACGATATTCAGATACAGAAAACTTCTTATTCAGACTCGAGTGACTGTGCGCGGTGGTAACATACATACCTCTACTGCTCCTCTGCCGACTATTTGATACTGCTACTGCCGCTGTTGCTGCTGCCGCTGTCGCTACTACTGCTGCTGCTGCTGCTGCTCTTCTTATTTTACTTATAACGATACGATACGGTACTGGTGGTGACTGTGTGTTATTTAGTGGACGTAGTAGTTAGTCGTCGTCGTCGTCGTCGTCGTCTTCTTCGTCTTCTTCTTTTTCTTGTTATTATTATTACTATTTTTATTATTATTATTATTATTATTATTATTCTTTATATTCATCGTTAAATTGTGGTGCTCGTGGACGAGCTGTGAACGAATAGAGAGAGCGAACGACGAAAAGAGGAGTAGGCGGAGGAGATAAAATAAAACTGACTAATAATTCATACATACTATCTTACGTTCGTTAAAGTTCGGTGATTGAAAAGAAAATAAGAAGATAAGAAAAATAATACTTATATAGCAATGGCTGTGAGAATGGAAAACGCGGCGCCGAGAAAACTCAACTATAAGATGATGGTGAGTACTCTTTATAAACCATACCGCGATTTAATGCGATTAAGTATGCATACGGTTTTATTATAAATATAATTATTATTCTAAGAATACGGTCATTCGCTGTTTACTTATGTGTGTCGAAGAGTTTTTTTTTTTTTTTTATTATTATTTTATTTTTTTCTCAACAGTGGGACTTAACACTCTTGGTGTAATAATATGAATAACAACCGCGATCTGCGATCATAGTCTTCTCATTCTTTTTCTTTGCAAGAATGTTGCGGCCGGTTTATTTCTCGCATACATACACGCGGTATCTTACATATATGTAAGATACGCGCACCTACCTACCTAACCACCTTAGGACATACATACTTATATTCATCTATACATGTACAAGGATTGTATAAAGGGACGTCGCCGGTGTAGTTTGACAGCTTGCCACGGGGCGTCTGCTGCTGCTGCTGCTGCTGCTGCCCCACCCAGTATCTTTTTCGTTCTCTTCTCTCTCGCGTTGTTCTTCGTTCTTCGTTCTCCGTTCTTCGTTCAGTCGATTTATTCCGCACGTAGGTCGAATCTCTTGGATAATTTATTCGTCGTTTTTCGATTTTTCTTCGCATTTTCTTTCTTAATCCCTATCCTTTCTTTTTGTATTTCGTCTCCTATTTTAATTATTTCTTTTTATTTTTCATTCTATTCTCATTACAATCGCTTATCCCTTACATTTTTTCTACGTTCGTATTCGCATACACGTATATTTATACCTATACACGTGTCTAATTGCGACAGGCGCCTGTTGATAGTATTAAACCGAGGTTGGTCAGAGTAGAGACTTAATCACGCTCTCTCAATAACAATTCGCTAATCTTTATTCGAGCCTCACACAATTCACGATCATTTAAATGGCGGAGGACGTGGCTACGGCATAAAGTCATATGTATACCTCTCTGTGTGTAGGGGAGGTGTTCTCTCCGCACATACGCACACATTGCAGGTATTCCTATCTCGAGAATATCCTTATTGTCAATTTTTTTTTTTTCCTTTTTTTTTTTCCTCAACTTGCGATACATTTGTTTAAATTCTAATCCTATAGGTGTAATAATTGAAGCTTGTCAAGATTTTGACTTTTCACGCATATGAGGTATATTCAAGAGTGAAAAAGATAACAAATATAATAGAGAGGAATATTTTTTTAAGAAAATCAAACTCCTTCTGTTCTAAACAGTACGGCGCCGTCTCGAAACGTGTTTGCGGGTATTTTATTTTGCAATACAAGAGGAGTCATTCATTTTGCGTTTAATAGTATAACAGAAATTTTTTCATTAGTCTTTTTTTTCGTTTTTTTTTTTTTTTTCTCCTCTCTATACATCCAACAAACTTGTAGTACTAATGCATAATGCTCGTAAATATACGATGCGGAGTAGGTGCATACCTAACTCTTATAACGCTACGCTATTTTTTACGTCTGTGTTCTGTTTATTAGAGGCCTCGCGGATACACGTGCGAATCAATAACCCGCGATGCTTGTTACATACTCCTCTGCTTGCTTGCTTGCTTGCTTGCTGCTACTACTACTGCTGCTGCTGCTGGCGGCGGCGGTTCTTGTCCGTTATAAAGAGTAGCTCGCCTACATACACTACAATACCTATATTAGTCAGCCTCTCGACAGTGATTGATTCATATATATTAGGGGTATATAAGACTGTTTTAATTTCATGAAGATAGAAATTCTAACATCTCTTTATGATTA
Source organism: Tenthredo livida (assembly GCA_963992785.1). Classification (NCBI taxonomy): domain Eukaryota; kingdom Metazoa; phylum Arthropoda; class Insecta; order Hymenoptera; family Tenthredinidae; genus Tenthredo; species Tenthredo livida. Next base: position 14,687,573 of record OZ023073.1, read on the forward strand.
TTTTTCTTCCCTTGTTGATATATGTATATATAGAAGATCGATTCACGTTTCACTGCAGGGAATTGAAATTCGGTTTATTTTGCATCACGAAGAAATATATATATATATATATATATATATATATATATATCAAAAAAGCAATTAGAATGATTCCGATATTATTAAGAAACGGAGCGTAATTTTTTTTTCTTTTCTTTTAAAACAGAAGAAAAAAAAAAACAAATTGATTAAGACGTTCTCATAGACTTGATGGAAAATCAGTTATAGAAGGGATGAGAGGGGAGGGAACAGAGTGAACGCACGCAAGGTTATTAACGCGAGAGTGGAAAGTAACGATTTTATTTCAAACGAAACTAGGGCGTGCCAAATAACTGCTGCAACTACTTACTTACTTGCTTACTACATGCATTTATATACAGGGTGATTCAGAATTCGTGACGTATCTCTTGAGGGGTTGATCCTTGTCGAAATTGGGATCGAAAGTTCCCCAGCCATTTTTTTTTTCGAGAAATAATTTTTTTCCTCGGGATCATAACACATTTTTCTTCAACAGCGGAGGGAAACCAGCCAGTTTCCATCCGCAAATGAGGATGGAAACCAGTCGATTGCCGGTCCTCGTTGGCGGATGGAAACTCGCTGATTCCGCTCCGCTGTTGAAGAAAATAGTATGTTCACCTCGGAGAAAACAGTCATTGGCGCCTCGTATGAAGTTGAGAACACCTCGGCTTCGCCTCGGTGCTCACCTTCATACTCGGCGCGCAATCGACTGTTTTCTCGCTCGGTAAACAATATACTATTTTTCAAAAGTTTTTCACCAAATGACAAACTTTCACCGGAAAATCTCTCCAATATTAAGAAGAAAAAGAACTCACTGGCATAATTTGGGATTCTTTGAAATTGACAAATAATATCAAAAAAAAAAAAAAAAAAATGTTCTAAAAAAAATCGTTTGTCGGAAATTTTTTTTTTTTCGGCAAAACGGCTGAGGAACTTTCGATCCCAATTTTGACAACGATCAACCCCTCAAGAGATTCGTCACGAATTCTGAATCAGTCTATATAGTACATACATGTATAACGGCCGAGATTACGGCTTACCAACGATCTTATTAATATCTTACAATAGTATAACTATGTCTGAACGCGAGTATAGGTATAAGGCAGAAAATACGATTGATAATTAATCGTTCTTTAGGCATCGCTATCTTTCAATTCATTTCTTTTTTTTGTTTTTTTTTTGTTTTTTGTTTTTAGTCTCACAATAAAATATGTTATATAGACTTGCAATTGATTTTTCGCAAACGAGGGGTATATGGTACGTGCGATAGATATAGACGCAGATAAATGACCGGGGCGGCGGGGACGATGCAGACGGTGACCGCAGAGTCGTAGAGAGTCACAAATCGCTAAATCGCAAGTCGCAATTCGGAGAGTAAAGAGACAGGAGCAGAAAATGAGAGGCGGTGGAGGAAGCAGCAGCAGCAGCAGCAGCAGCAGCAGCAGCAGCAGCAAGCGCTGGTAGAATATCGATTATTTGTGGTTGCGGCACGCTGCGTCCGTTTTGCGAATGATGGCGGCGTACGTCGACCTACGCCCCATCCTCTCCCTCCTTTCTCTTCCCTCTTTTCTCTTTCTCTCTCACTCTCTGTCTACATTATAGGTAGACCGTTCGCGGCCCTTCTTCGCCTCATCCTCCCCTCTTTCTGTCACGTGATTTTTTTTATATAGATACCTCTTTGGATTCGGTGTAGTAATTAATGTAAACTGATTACACCTTAATTTTTTTATTTTATTCATTTTTTATTCATTCATTTTGCTTTATATAATTCTGTGATTATTTATAATCTTTATTAATCGTTTCATAATTGGCAATCATTCTTAATTTTTGTTTATTTTCGCTGCTGCTGTTACATACTGTGTATAAACTACGTAGTACTATTCCATATATCGTACATAGGTACTACCATGTACCTCATATACTCTTTGGTAACATGCGGTGTAAACTCCGTAGCTCTATCTTATAGTCGGTCTTCGTCAGCTGACAAATAACAGTTTCCTAGTTTTACCACACTTTTGTAGCTTCTCGGTGATACGTATGCTCTGTATCGTGTACCTACTCGCGACGAAATTAGGTACACGAAGCCTGCGGAGAACTGGTTAGAAAAAAAGATTAATGAAGTATAGAAGAAGAAGAAGAAAAGGAAAAAGGAAAAAGGAAAGATAGATAAACCAACGAATATTTGAATTATTTCATTATATACACACCTACACATGAATATACAACGAAACCTTATATAAATTATTATACTTATATATACCTATAGGTATATACTAGAGCTTGTACAAAGTTGAAAATCGTTATTTTATAAGAAAGAAAAAGAAATTGGGATAATAGAAATTCTCGTAAACGTGGAGTTGAAAAATATTGTAAAGTCGCGTGCTAAAGTCTGGTATGCCAATCATTCCAGAGACTCGCGTTCCGCAGTATCGTCCAACTCATACGCGCGTACTGCCTACACTATGTCGTAGACGAAGCCGAACAGCTGGTATTGCGATAAAAGATTGAGAAAAGGGGCTAAGACGAGAGGAGAAAGAGAGCGAGAGAGAGAGAGAGAGAGAAAAAAAGTATGAAGATAGCGAGGGAGGATTTAATGAATATTAATTAAATATTATTTCTACTCTCGTGCCTATGCTGCAAAGTAGGTGTATATATGAGTATGTTATCGCAATCAAAGGAGAGAAAAGAAACGTAAATTAGAGTAAAAAAAAGTTAAAAATTACATTCTGTTCGACACGTTGATGTATGAAATTAAATATATGTATTTATGTATGTATTATACCTAGATACATATAGTATATGTGACAGGAAGTGGACGGAGTCCGGCAGTGCGAAGTGAGTCACTCGCACGATTAGTTGTATACATATATATATATATATATATATATATAAATATATATAATATAATGTGTAGAAAAGAAGCCACGATAAGATTAAATGATAAATTTAGAAAATCCTTATTTATATTCTTGCGTTGTTATATTTACCATATATTGATATACATGGTATATATTCTCCTTGTTATTATTATTATTATTATTCTTAGTGGTTGATATAATTTCTATGAAAAAAACAAAAGTCATAATCCTTTAGGATGAATAATAATCACGCGGTTATATATCATTATTATTAATATCATATATTGCGGTGCGGAAAAAAGGATGTAGATGTACAGAACTATAACATACGTATAATCAATACTATATTTATTCATTATCTCATTCTAACATATATAATAGTTGCAAAAGTTTGTTGGATTCAAAGACGCTTATACTTCCGAAACATAAGTAATAAACGAACGCGAGTGCAGCGTTACCGAAACGATAAACACTGCAGATATAAAGAGAATCTGTCTCTTGAACACGTTACGATATGAGTCACTTGTTTTTCGTTCCAAAGTCAACCTCAGCTACAAAGAAATCATATGAGAGAGAGAGAGAGAGATCAGTGCATTTCTCTCGGCATTTCTTGTCTTTTCTTTTTCAGTTCGCTTTAGCAGAACTTTATTATGTACAAAAAATGGTTCTAACGAACTTCTATGTATACTGCAGGTCTTCACTTCGCATCTAGGTGTATATGTCATAGTATAGTATATATGTATATTATAAATGCATATGTGTTTCATTTTCGAAAAGTGAAATTTGAAATCTCGCTAAAATTCCTCGTCTGTTTAGGAAACTTGAATTATATTAGGAAAAGAAAGTTTTATACGCAGAATACATGGTAACGGGATTCCTAAGCATTTACTTATACATAAATCATAATACATATTCTCTAACCGCGTAATCAGAAAATAAGAATAAAAATATTCTGTTCTCAAATTCTCGCACGGTGACCCTGCAGCAGTTGTGTGAAAATTCATATTTGTCGTTAATTCCAACCTGCGCAACCATCTGTTCAATTGGAACAAACTGTTTTCGAGAAAATATTTCTGTTTTATTTTAAGAAAATATCTCGTAATCCATAATTATATAATTACATACGTATATATACGTATAAACCTATATATTATAGTACATATAATACACATATGTTATATCGAGCACGCGGGCGTGTGACACAAGAAAACGCGTCTGACCTTGGGGTGTGTCACGTGCGCCGCGGGGTTTACGTAGGTAGGCGCAAGATACGCTAAGCGTGTTTTACCTGGGCGTCAAACGACAGGTAAATAAACTGCTCTCTTACTTCTGCAGCGAGCGTGATGTGGCGTGGCGTGGCTTTGCCTGGCCTGGCCTGGCCTGGCGTAGCGTGGCGCGGGATACTCGTTTGGGCAAGCAAACGTCGGACATTGGCCCGTCACGAAATGTGAAATGACCTACCCCAATTATATTTATGATTCTTGCGCTCGAGTCTGAAGAAACTTATCTAAGATCGTTGTATGACAAAAAAAATCTTTACATGTATATATGTACAATGTGGATAAATACTATATATATTCATATGCAGAAGTAATATTTAGCTAAACAGCCGGCATATGTTATTAATTTTTTTTTATCAAACTAAATCTCTGAGTAGAAAAAGATGATGAATAAATTATGCATGCACTACTAGTACATACATACACATGTGTTTCAAGTTTATTTCAAAGAAGAGTGAATGCGGTTTACATTTTCGTGTTTATTCTTTACTAATCGTGAGTACCTATAGATAGATATATAAATCACTGGTCTAAAGTTTGAAGTCTGAATATCGGTGTAGACATTATGTGCGGTGGTAGCGGTTGGAAAATTCTTCAGCCCGGAAAACCCCCGTTACCGTATATAATATACTATAATATACACACCTATATACGTACAATACATGCCTAATAGATAAGAATATAAGTATATAAGTATGTGTTGAAGTAATAGTGACTAATTTCGTCAAGTTTCACAAATCTGCTTCGACCATACAATCAAGTCCCGCCTAGCACGAAAATAATGACTCATATAACGTTTGACCGATGACTAAACACGCGAAAGTCGAGATATATATACCTACCTACCTACGTGTATAGGTACCACAGTTATATTGCAGTTTCGAGAATCCCTGGAAATAATACCTATATACCATGCAGTTCTACGGTATACCTAGATTTACAAATATCTTCTAGGCATTACGGTTTCTCACTCCTCCTCTTACTCCTTTTTCTTCTCTTTCTCATTCTCCTTCTCCTGCAGCTGATACAGCTATAACTGCACGAAGAAACGCATTTAGAATCTACGACAACAATGTCAGTCCTTCATCCTGTGATTTTCTTTATTTTATTAAATGCGAATACCTGATTTGAAGTTTTGAAATTCATTATTAAAATACGTCCTTCTACGTTTCTAATATTATTATGATTATTATTCTTGTTATTTTAACTATATATAGAAACAAGGATTCATAATTCTTCTTTATTATACCAGAATATTCGTATATATATCCGCGGTTCGAAATAATACATATAATAACGAATGTCGGCATAAAATTTGTCAAACTATAACTAGCGATCTTCATTGAGACCGTGTTCAAAGAGACCCCAGGAAACACGCCGGTGTAGTTGTAGACTAGTGGTGCTGGTTTAACGGGCTAAGAATATACCACAGGCGCGCCTAGACCGGGTAAAATGAATTTCAGGTCGCAGGCTAATGTATGTACGTCCGCATCAAAGACACCGAGGAACGTATTAGATATTGTTTAACATACATATATAGATACATATAATAATACATATAATATATATCAGGCTTACTATTTCATTCATCGTTATTTAGTAATGAATTTAACAAAAAAATCGATTCTTAGTTAGAGAATTTTTTTTTTCTCTTCTTCCGACTAAAATTTCATCCCGTAAATAATTATGTACATATACTACACTTTTATACGCATAGGTATACTATGTGGTTGAGTAAATTTTTTAGTTTTAATATTTTGATACAGAAATCTGGGATATAAAATATAGATAAGAACCTAAACTGTCTATAACTATGTACCTAATTTACCTACTTATACGTGGAGCACCTAGTTTCATAATTAGAACACGACCCTGGCCCATTCGCTGTTCTTCCCACTTTCCTTAGTACTCAAGGGCTTCTTAGAGCCGACTTAGAGACGTGGTGGAGTTTTCATATCGCCAAGTCGCTTGACCCATCTCCGCGACTAATTGCAAGCCTTTTCACTGTTATATATAGGTACATATATACATTTTTTTTTAATTTTTTTTTTTTTTTTTTTTTTTACGGATATACATATAGTTATGTAGATACAGACGTTTTTATTTTAGACGCTTATGATCGACTTTCGCAGTTTTAACGAGTACAAGGTACAGGTATATGGGATTTATAGGTACGTGTAAATTATCTACTTACATGTTACTTAATGTATGTGCTAATATCAACAATTCAAGAAAGTTAAAATAAAAAGAAAAGAAAAAACTGGTTAGAAGAAACTAGCCAAAGGTTATTAAAATTTTTCTAATTAATTGCAATTAACGGTGCCTTTAACGACGACAAGTAAACGGAGTGGTTATTCTATTCACATTATTGTATAGTACTTATTATATAGGTACAATGATAAGTAGGTAAATCCATAGTACAATTAACAACCGCGCTACCAATTAATTATATCTTGGATTTATATCTCTGGGTAATCTATCATCGCGATTAATGAATTTTTTCTTCACAGTTTCTTAAGCAATTTTCATTCTTTTTTTTCTATATATATATATATATATATATATATATATATATATATATATTTATATAACAGTTATACAAGTTGTAATCTCTACTTTAACTAATCCCTTCCTCTCCCATTATTTTCATACCTTCTCAACCGTATACTCAAAGTTTTATCTACTCTTTTTATTTGATTTTTTTTCTGGTTTTTTCAACGCTTATACACCTACGACCTTTGCGAATCCTTTTTTCTTCTCTTTTTAGTATGTACATACTAACTTTTCTTTCTTAACTATGCTGATTTTTACGATATGTTCACTGATTGCAGGCATAATTTATATTCCTTGTAATTATTGGGTACTAGATATTATTATCTAATATACTATATAGTATTTATTAATTTTCCTTTCCGTATATTGATTGTATAATATTATTTATACATATAGGTATATACCTTTTATTTCTATACACAAATAAAACAAACCTAATTATCTTTTATTTAATTGAATTATTAATATAGGCTATAAAATGATTCTCAACAACTCAGCAAAGGTCATAGAATCCAAACGATATGATATCATTATCATCATCATCATCATCATGCGTTAGTCATATCATTCTTTTACAATCACGCTGGACACGTATACCTATACTTACCTACATACATATGTATACGCACTGCAGAGCGTTAGTTCAGTTAGTTGCATCCTTGCATTGCATATCTCAAGGTGAAGCGCCGGAATGCATGGTATGTGCCGGTCGCTGCGCTGCGCTAGGCCGCACCGCGCTGCGTCGTCGAGCAGTTGCTGTAGCTCTCGACTCTCGGGTTCGGCGTATGTAAGTACGCGTAACTGGTTCTGCCGTTTATAAGTTCGAGTTAACTGTACGCACGGAGCTGTCGCGTCGTAGAGACTAGGGCTTCGATTTATTTACTTTTTACATTCTCGATGTATTTTATTTCACCTGAAAGTACATTTAAATAATTTAAACTAAATGGGTAGTAGGTACATATCTCTGCACCGTTTATATATTCTTTTACATAGGTACATGTTACTATTATTATTTCGTATATATTATATATATATGCATCTATACCTGACCTTTTTTTTCTAATCATTTTTCAGTTTCTTTTCTTTTTTTCCTTCTTTCTTTCTTTCTTCAATTATCTACTTCGCCTACCAAGAACCAACGTCAATTATCTTAACATGATTGTATAGGTAGTTCCTCGTATTCAATGAGGAATTATTTTACGACCAACTCAATAGCTCGCTTATGGTAGCTCGTTAGACAGTATAATATAAGTATATAAACATATTCTAAAGTACAACTTTTTGTTCTGGTCCACTTTAATTTATTAAACTATACTTTATATAGGTATAGGGTATGTAGGCTATAATCTTATATTACCCTCTGGAAGTCTGAACTATGTAACTTAGCTCACTCAATAGACTTCCTAAACTTATATACCTACATGGTACCAATTTGATTATATTCATTTTTTTGAAAAAAACGTGATACATCAGATCTAGTACATAGGTATATAGTATATACCTATATGGCTTACGCGATCTAAATAGATGATTGAAATATCATTTAGAATTTATAACTGCGTGCCTGTAGCACTAATATAAACATTAAGTGTGAATAATTTAATTGCGTTATACATACCGTGATAATCAGGTGAAACCGAATGGACCGATCCTCCACCCGGCGGATGATTCGTATTTTTATGGGGATAGCCACTCGTTGCACTGAAAATCCTCAGGGTGTTTTGTTGCATCGACCTCGCGGCCAAATCACCTTAGAAATTTTTCAGCGCAACGAGTGGCTCACCCCATAAAAATACGTAATATCCGCCGGCCGGGGAATCGGACCATTCGGTTTCACCTGATTGTCACGGTATACCAAAGGTATAATAGTACACCTAATATCTATATATCCATTCCGTATAGAAGAGCCTGTTGAACGGTTTATAGAATCTGTTAACCGTTATAAAATCTCTATACGATCGCCGCAGAGGAGGGAATCCCGTATAGGTGCATACCTCATCGAGACTACGACGGTTATGTGGTACCTATTACAATTTAAATACATATAATATATATCTAATACAGTTTGAAATTTTCTCTCGCTGTGTTACATTATATGTATACTACCTATAATCAGAGAAAATAGACATAAAAATTTGAAATATGTCTTTTTTGGCTTTTGATTAATTTTAGTTAGTTTTTTATTTTATTTTATTTTATTTTTTTTTCATAAATTGTTATTTTTTGAACTTCATGCAGAAAATATATACCTACTATATATGTAGGTATTTTTTTTTTCTTCTTGCATTATTTTTTCATATGTATACTATAGACATAGGTACATAGTATAAACTCACGTATCGCAGTACCGCACTATAATATATCTGAATACGTGTATAGGTATTTATACCAAGCATTAGTATAAAGTCATATAGACGTCCCAAGTGGTTCAATTACGCTTCTTGCTTGCAAGAAAAGGTCAAACAGGTTATCTGTTCCCTTCACCCAGGGTAGCTATTTCCGTCATCGCACACGCATACACATTATACATAATTATTATACATATTAGAAAAAGAGAGAGAGAGAAAAGAACAATAAAAACAACACGCTAATTACAATATCGCCACTACCGGCTATATAATTTATTATGATATAGTATCGTTAAAAGTTTATACTTTTGAACAAATAATTTATGTACGTATTTCAAAATTTATTCATTTTTCAAAATTTACAATAAGTTTGAAAAACAGAAACAACAACAAAAAGGAAAAAATATTGTCGAACTTCTATACTGCGCATAGCGATCTATGTACTATATCATAGGTTTACCTATTTTAAATGAAAAAAGTGTTCCGGAAGGTCCACTGTCATTTTTATGTCTGCGCAAATTGAAGACTTTTTGTTAGTTAAAGAAGCATTATTTTTAATTAAACGACAAATTTTTCTGTTGTTTCAACAGAAAAAAAAAGTATTGAAATTAAAATGAAAATTATAGCAGACCTCCTGGAAGATTTTTTTTTTTTTCTAACAGTGTAATGATTATGATAACACATATCGCGTGCGCTGCAAACGAATAATATTAGTACTATATATATGAATGATAAAAATTGGAATTTCATGTTGGTTTTTCCCTGTTCTCTTTTTTTTTTTTTTTTTTTTTTTTTTTTTTTCACTTCTGTGTTTATCTAACGGCTAGAGCATCTGCATCCGGGAGTAGAGCGACGTGCGACGAGAGACGAGAGACGAGAGACGCGAGAATTAGAGAACGAGAAATGCGTTATAATGTAGGTAGGTGGAATTGTAGCCTGCAATGTCATTCTAACGATAAAAGCTACTAGAGCGGAAACTGAACGTACGTATAGAATCTTTACGTACATATATGAATATGTAGGTACCTAAAGCTCGTGCTTCTTACCATGTACATTTTCTTCAACTGCAAAAAAAAAGAAATGAGGAAGGAATGTGGGACATCGTATGATCAAATCCTCCTGCAGTGATGCAGATAGCTCTTGCAGTTAAGTGTTACAAACTTATTGCATCTCTGGAGTAAGCACAATGCAGCATATAGTCCCACGAGATTAAGTTACGCATAAAAGTGCGGATCGATCTCAAAATAGTTGATAAAAATTCACGATTTCACACAGTTACTTCTTAATATGTTATTTCATGAAAAAAAAAGAATTTCTTTCTCTGCCATTACTTATCAAATCGCATTTTCTACAATTTCTATATAAATCGATGCTCTCGGTAGAAAAGTGTCTAACTCCACTTTTTTTCAAAAGGCATTTTTTTGTACGTCATGTTGAGAAATATCATTCTTCATACGGTTTTTTGGCTTTCCTGAAAAATTTACAAAAATGGAGTTAGACAATTTGCTAATTAGAACGTCGAAGTGTGAATAAGTGAATTCTCAGCGGTGTGATATATTTCATATATAATTCGACGTTCATATAAATTCATTTTATATAGTACACGTATCATGAATTATTATTTAGGAATATTAATATGATCAAATATTGTGGCTCCTATAGATTAGCTGCTGTACCACCAAACGGATAAGGGCTTCCTTATCATCGTTTGTCGGTGACCTCGCGTATACACGTATATACGTATGCTACGGCGTTGTTCTCTTTTCGATAGCGAGGCTACGTGTCATCTGTCTTTTTTAGGAGGCTTTTTTTCCCCATTCTTCTCTTTATCATCATTATTATTATTATTGTTATTATCATTATTATTCTAGAGAGACTCTAGACTGACGACATTTTATCTTTCCACATAATCTATTATCGCTATTTCGTATCTGGCCTACTTTACTTTCTTCTTATTTCTTTCTTTTTTGCATTTTATTTATAAGAAAAAAAAAACGAGTTACAGACTCTCTACAGTTTTTCATTTCACTCAATTCCTCGATCTATGAATATATCGAATATAATATATACTTATAATATGTGCGACAGCTAAGAGTTTCAAGGGTTCTTTTAATGTTCTCATTATTAATATGATCATGCTTGTGTTTTATATTATATATTATATAGTACTATATATATATATTTATAATATATATATATATACACGGCACAAGTTTACATAGCTATGTATAGGCTTAAACAAGTTTGTTGTACATCATACATGTATATTGTATACATATCTATATATCTATCTACATAAGTGCAGCAGCAGTATGTATCTCACGTTTAATTTGCCTCATGCAGATCATAGGCCCAGTAGCAGACATGGTATAAGCAGGAAGTGACATCCGGTCGGTTCGTTCGTTCGTTAGTTAGTTAGTTAGTTAGTTAGTTAGTATCACCATGTCCATTTTACACGTCACGTCTATTCTCTGCTAAATAAACGCATGTAACATTACATGTATAATGTATAATTATATATTATATTGCATTATACACATTATATATATTCGCTTGAAGTTTAATAACGCCTGAAATCGTCCTCGATAAACAGACCGCGCGATGTAATGGGAAGAATATATTCAAACAACAAAAATTTTAAAGAACGTTGTTGAAAAATCTATGTAGAGAAATATAATATTATTGGAAATGGAAACTATAATAATACCTATATTAAATGTATATTTATATAGGATCTATAATATATATGATCGCGATATATAGTTATAGCAATATAATGGAGGCGTGGCTGACTATAATCGTAAGTGAGTAGCGAAGTCGATCGATAGACGAGATGAGATGATGAAGATATGTAGTACGATACCTAATTGTTGTAATATAAATGTACTTTATGGAGAAGTTGATTCGGTTAATTGTTTCTGACGTAATCGTGATCGTATATATATGTACTTAAGTCCACGGTATATGTATATACCTATAGTTATAATAACAGCGAGGAGTTGGTCCATCGACGAAATTTCCACGTTATATAGGTGATAATAAAATACAACTATGAAGATACAGAAATATTAGGTATATATACCTATAATATATTAATATAACTATATATTCGTGGTTTACGTGCTTAATTGGACTTCGTTAATTTCAATTACATTTCTATCATCTCGTTCATTCTATTTATGCTCATTTAATTACCTACCAAATTTTTTACTGTAAAAACAAAAAGTAAAAAGAAAAAAATCACACGGTTATTAAAAACTCCTTCCTAAACCTTATTTGATCATTTTTTCTACAAATTCTGGACCTTCGGTGTTTTTCACTTATATTATACATGACGCACATGTGCAGTTGTAGTACACCTAGAGTTATGACATATCGTTATAGATATATAGATAAATTTGTTACGCGTTACGTCAACGAAAGAGAGAAAGAGAGAAAGAGAGCGAGAGAATAGCAGGCAGGTGGTACGTAGGTATACTATGTAGTACCGACGCTATAGGTATATACCTATACTCTCGGGACTGGATCAAATGCCGGGCACAAGAGCGGAGAGCGTGTGTACGGATAAATTAATGACGAAAGTGCCAAGTAGTATAATAGTCACAGTCTGGATCGCTAATCGTTGTTCAGTAGTAGCCACCGGCAGTAGTCGACCCGCCGCGAACGCCTTGGCGGTCGTTGAACTCTTGCTCTTCTCTCTTTCCCTCTCTCTACTCTCTACTCTCTATACACTTTCCTCTCTCTCTCTCCCACTCTCTCTCTCTCTCGTGCTCCGGCGAATTCGCCCTTTTCTCGGAGTCTGCGCCCGATTGATTCGTCCGCGCGCGCCGATATCCGAGCTAAGCTATACGTACATGATGCAGCGTCGTCGCGATGTGTGTATTTGTATATGACTCGTATATACCATATGCATCATATATATACGGAACGGTTTTCTTCATTTCGTTTCTTTTTTCTATTTCAACTTTCATTAGGGTGATAATGAATTATAAATATAAAGATGAACTTGAGAAACGAGAAACTAGAATAACGTGTAATTATAATAATTATGTATATACATACCTACACGATAAGATACGACTAATTTACGTTACGTAAACAGTTGTCGCATAATATTTTTACTGATGAATGAATCGTTGAAAAGAAAAATACAAGATTGTTGAACATACCAACCTGTACTCTACTATCGAGATGGGGATAATTATACAGTGTCTCACTTCCAAACACACGAGAATTGTACAACAATTATATACTATCGTTTGAGATGATTTATTTATTTAAAAAAAAAAAGTAAAAAAAATGTATGCACCTAATTACTTATAATCGTTGAGGCTGCAGTGTACAGATGATGTTCTGTATACCTTATTACATTACCTATCCATACCGTGATAATCAGGTGAAACCGAATGGACCGATCCTCCACCCGGCGGATGATTCGTATTTTTATGGGGATAGCCACTCGTTGCACTGAAAATCCTCAGGGTGTTTTGTTGCATCGACCTCGCGGCCAAATCACCTTAGAAATTTTTCAGCGCAACGAGTGGCTAACCCCATAAAAATACGTAATATCCGCCGGCCGGGGAATCGGACCATTCGGTTTCACCTGATTGTCACGGTATACGCCTAGTCGTTCAAACGAAATAGAATCAGGAAGAAGAGAAAAGAGAAAAAATAATGAACAACAAAACACTGCATGAGTGTAACTAAGTAGGGATTTTATCGGCACGAAAGACCCAACCTGCGCGCGTGGTGTCTTCTTTCACGTGGTTCTCGCTCACGTCAGACTCTCGATGAAGTGCCGATAGTAAGACAGCGCTGAGCGCTGTACGAAGGCAGGCAGGCAGGCAGGCAAGCCAGCGGGCAGCGGGCAGTACAGCGTAGTGCGTCAGTGCGTGTGGCAGGGTGAGTGAGTGAGTGAGTGAACTGAGAGACTCGCGCATGCTCGCGCGTTTACGGTGAATGTGACCCGGAGCGTCGACGCCCACACCAAATACCTCGCCGTGTCTCGTGACATGCTGCAATTCCTCAATATGCAGGTATACATAAATACCTATATAAACCACATGTATTATCATAGCGAATGATCTACGCTATGCAGTTCAATAGTATACTTATATCAATATATATATATATATATATATATATATATATATACGTGCATTCGTTGATTTACTTAATTGTACATTTATTCATTATTTTATATCTATAATGTATAGGTCATTGTACTTCTATAATATATAATAATATTCATTTATGTAGATATATTATAACTATACAGGGTGAAAGAAAGAAAGTTTCTTATCTGGTGGAAGATGTTGAAAAAATGCGTTATCGTTCCGCAAGGCAAAAAAAAAAAAAATCAATTTTCGGAAAAATGACTGAGAAACTCTCAATCCCAATTTTGACAAGAATTTAACCCATCAAGAAATTCGTCACGAATTCTGAATCACCCTGTATATGTGAAAAAAAAATTACAAATCTTGTATACTCGTTATAAAATATATCACTATAAGCCTAATTATCTATGTTATATTAATTACATACCGTTATGTAATGTATATATATATGTAAAAAGAGAATTTCGCAATTAACAGATATATAATACATTTGTAATCAGCCGCAATTTGTGAAATGATGATGATGATAATTAACCCTGGATTTCAGACGCATAAAATAATTGGAGTATACTAATATTTTACACTAAATATATTGCATCCATCTATTTGGTCGTTTTCGATCTTTCACTTAAGAAATCTCGATTTTCTGTTCTTTAATCCTCGAATCTGATTCTGTATAGATAACATGTATTCAGTATATTTTTGCAGTTTGATAAAGGGGTTCTAAAAATGTCAAATTTTTAACAAAATTTACAGCTTATTCATCTGTTGCTCGCTTTTTTTTCCATAAGATTTCTTACGCGATTCGTTATTTTAGAAAAAAAAAAAAAAATGAAACTAAAAAACTGATCTTGAACGAACAGTTTGGAACAGATGAACGAGAAAATCTCCGGAAATTAAAATGATAAAAAAAATATATATATGATAATAATTTCGAGCCGAGTTTGTTGGAATTCAATTATCAGCACTAGAGACTACTAACTAGTATTATCTCACTCTGCCGGTCGGGTAATTATCACCCATGTATCTGGCAACAGCGCACGTTCGTTCGTTAGTATCGTTATAGTTGTGTATGTCATCGGGATTCTGACCATTAAACTCTGGTGCGTGTCCACTCGAGAGGACACACATGTAATGTGTATATATATTATATACATTAAATATATATTAACACATTTATTTGTTGTTTCCCTGCGGCAACAAAACTATAATATAACGTGCGCGGAGTCGCGTAAAGTTGAAGTTGAATTGTTTGTCTCCTACATTTTTTTTTCTTCAGTCTATCCTATATTGCTTGATTAATCAACTTCAATGTTGTCTGTGTGATTAATAAAAAATCTCACAGATAAACCATGCCAATCGTTTATAATATGATAATGATAATAATATTGATAGTATAAATAATAATAATAATAATAGATAATGATAAATCGGCAAGAACAGTGATATGCATTTTTAATATAATATCGTAATACAAATCGTAGTCCGATTTTTTTTATCATCTCGACGCAGTCGCAGGCAGAAAATTCACGCAATTCGTGATTCATAAACAACAACTCATCTCGTCACTGCAGTTATAACCATTGTTGCTAAATAAATTTTCCCATAAAGAAAATGGAAAAAAAATTATCGTCTTATCATGGCCCTGCTGTATGTATTTGTAATTGTTAACATATTTGAATAAATAAAAAAAGAATAAGAAGAAGAACAGAAACAACGATAATATCTTCTCGATATGAAATCGTAAAATATGCTGTATCGATTTATATACGTATAGACCCACCGATAGGACATACGTGCTCGAAGTAATAGAAGGATTAAACCCCCCGCGCTATGTATATACGTATACGAGGTTCTTTAGTTCCGCGTGTATGTATATAATAAATATTCAAAGCATATATAGCGTTGCGCATGTGCGGCAAAGGCCACGTGAATCTACTCTTCTTCAAATCTTCACTGAATGCTTGCTTCTATTTATTATACATATTTAGTTGTGTATGCGGTACACACATACATGTATGTATAATGTGTATACGCACGCGTTCGCTACGACTGCGAAGACGCAAAGAGATGTTGACGTCGAGAAGTGAGGGTGGAGAGGGGAAAAGTAAGGGAATTTCATATCAGCACGTCACCACTACTTCTATTCACTTTACTTTACTTTACTTTACTTTACTTTACTTTAGGTACTCGTCAAATTCTACATGTATGTATATTATGTATATCTATGTTCCGTTAACTGCATATACACTCATATCTACATGTATACATGTATATATATTATCTGAAGAGAAGAACTACTCCCGTTCATCTCTCGGCTAATTATTTATTGACCCGTTTCATCGATTGGAGCAACATCTCTCTTTCTCTATCTACGTACTTATCTTTCTTTCTATCTCTCTTCGTACTAAATCTATCTAAGTATAGATTAAACGGAGAGTAACGCGTCATAACCAGTGAAAAATAGACTATACTTATATCGAGACAGATAATACTCGTTATATAGCATTCATTAGGTATTAAATTATATATTTATATATACATATATATATAGACACTTGAGAATATAAATCCGAGACTTGATCGTGCTAAACATACACGAGATGCTTCATTCATTATTATATACGAGAGATAAAAGCTTTAAGAAGTATAATTAATGTGATGTACGCATATATGTCATTCTTTCGCAGATAGATCGAAATTTATATAATTCGAATTAATATAGAACATAATTATGTATATGAAACAAAGTTGACTTATAATTTCTACTCATTGTCTTCCCTTTTTTGAATAATCAATTATTCACGTATAATCATACATCGTACAATATATACTACTGTGTTAAGCTAATTCCGTTCTTTTTTCTCATTTTTTTCTGTTTCTGTTCATTTTCAGGGCACGAATGGTCCGAGGCCGACGTACGCGGGTGCCAATAACGGAAATGCGGGAAACGGCGGTGCCGGGGGTGTCGGCGTCGGTCCTGCCGGTGGTCACGGGCTAAAGGGTGGGGCAGGCGGCGGACCGAGGGGTGGAAACCCGGTGCAGTATCGCGCTAGCGGTACAGCGGCGTGGGCCGCCGTTCCACCCCACGCTACGACACCCACTTACCCTACCTACCAGAGATATCCGAACGCGGCTACCGTTGCCGCAGCCGCCCAAATGCCGGCCAACGCGCAGCAGCTACCTCCAACAGCAACACCCTACACATCCTACTCCCAGCACGCGTCGGTAAGTACGTCACCCTTTTTTTTCCTTTTTTTTTTCCACATCCCTACAGGATCAAAGTCGGCTGGTATTCTCGAGGCAAAGAGGCGATTGCAAAAGATCAATTTTGCGTTTTTTTTCCATTTTTTTTTTTTTTTTTTTTTTTTTTTTTTTTTTGCATCAAGGTAGTGGGAAAATATGTTATGACGGAAATTTCGATCGTAAATTACGAAATTTGAATAATTGATGAAAAAAAAAATGTAAAGAAAATGAAAAATTTTTTTACATGTTTTTGAGACCGTAGAATTTGTATTATTTAAAGATGAAAAAAAAAAAAAAAAAAAACGAGAGTTTAAAATTTAAGATGGTCCTTTTTTTTTAATCTTCTGGCCTTCTCATTTCGTAATGCAGAATATTTGGTACATAAACATTATAATGTAAAGGGGACTAAAGAAATCCTACTATACTATGCGGTATTATTATTTATACGACGTTATATATTACCGGCTTTACGTCAGCTTATACCTACTCCCTGGCTAGGGTATTGTTAAAATTTTGGCACGGCCCTGCGCTCTTCTATAACATCCCTCCGCCTACGCCCACCCCAGGGCGCAAAGGCGCAGAGGCCCTTCGTTATTGATCCGTTCACTTTCTTCATGCGCACGTATATATATATCTCTGACGAGGTCTTTCGTTCTTGTCGTGTTTCAAGCTTGTTCTTACAATTTGTTTTTTATTTTTTGTTTTTTTATTTTTTATTTTCTTCACATTTTTGGGTGGTTTTAATTTGTTTTATTGATTTCTTTTTTCTTCATTTTTCTAGACATTTTATACTCACCTTCAATTATTATTGTTCTTATCTTTTTTCGCCTTTCACTGACCAGCGACCATCGAATCTGTTATTTTTAATTTCAAGACTCCGTAAGAATTTGAGGTAATTTTTGTTTTAGCAAACGTCGAAATTTTGCTCGAAGTATAAAATGAAAGATTTAGAGGTCGAGAGATTCTGATAATTCTTTATGCTCGTTTTATCGTAAATAAAAATGTACTTTTTTTCTGTACGTTTGTCCGTCTTAACATGCGGCACGTGCCCGCCACGCGACGTTTAACAGGTGTCAAAACTTGCTATAGGATAACAGAAATGAAACTCTTCTTTTACTCGCATCTCGTTCTTTGTATAAATTAAATTATAAAATTTGAATTCGATATTGGAGGATTTATTATTATTCATTATTAATTATTATAAACTAAAAGATTCGATTTGTTCCTCCTCATTTCTCTTATACATCTTATATATCTGCATAAAGTGTATTTCGATCATCTAAATATGTACTACATTAAATTATAACAGACTAGCGAATCCATCTCGATATAAGATATATAGTACGTCGAGATATACACTTCTCTATATCACAATTTGCATATTATATACTATATCTACTTTATTTCGCGAAAATATTATGCGATGGTAATAAATCCTTGCGGATACATCTCTTTACTGGGTCACAACGTTTGCCAAGAAATATGTATACTACTTTATGTATTATGTATACAACAATTTCTGTAAAATTTATGTCTATTCATCATTGTCTTGCGGTAGAAAACTCCGCTGCAGGCGAAAGAATCAATGGCTCGTAAAGTAAAGTCTTTTTTTTTTGTTTTTTTTTTTGTTTATTTTCAATAATCAGAAACAAAAAGCCTTCAGCATTATCTTATTCTCTGAAATGTATATATATGTGTGTATAAACAGTTTGAAATTTAAGACTAATTCATTAAAGTGTATTTGAAATTCCCTCCCTATCTGCATTACCGACGTATATAAATGACCAATATCTATCTACGTATACATACGTAGACGTTACCTAAAGAGTAGCACTCCTGTGTCTCATGTTAGTTCGATATCTCTGCCGAGTTTTTCACTCGTGACAGTGGCGTGTCGGTCGAGTTTTCTCCAGTAGTAGAGACACGTTAATTCGCGGTGGCTTATACGGGGGAATAAAATTATCGCTAAAACAGATCTTAAACCGACATGGATTCATTATCAGTTGTTTTTATTCTATAACAATATACTATACATCAATCAACAGTGTTCAAATGTTTCAAGGAATATAACAAATACGTGAATAAAGTTAATCGTTAGAAACACACACACATATATATATATATATATTATCGCGATTTAGGTAGTGTTAGTGTGTGTGTTTACCGTGTTTGTGGTATTTCTGTCTGTGTGTGTGTGTGTGTTAACGCGATCTAAAGATGGTCGCGCCTCCTCGAATCTTGATCGCGTTATATATATAGATCGCGAAAACATTATTATAGAAATAAAGAAAGAAAGAAAAAAGAACAGTAAATTATTATCATTATTACACATTGTTATTATTATTATTGTTATTGTTGTTAAATATCGACAATGGAAGAATTTCAACGTAACAAAGCATACTTTTCATCACCATTTAACAACAAATATTCGCGAACCAACAATACAAACAATACAAATAACGAATCGAATCATCGTAGTATTAACAATATATCATCCAACGATTATTTACCGATTAGAATGAACCTATCGGGGAATAATTATATTCCGGGTAAAAAATATATTCCTCAACAACAGCAGCAACAACAACAACAACAACAACAACAACAACAACAAGGATTTTTCAGGGGCGTTAATAATCCGCCCAATAATAATATCATGCCACATCATCATCATCAACATCAACATCAACATCAACAACATCAACATCAACAACAACATCAATTTCAACCACAAACTCACGGCAGGGAATTATACAATCATAAATCTAATACCGGAAATAATACTAACAGGATATTTGGATTTTGCAACGCAATTCCTAACAGCGAATTTTATAGAGGTGGTTTTCAGAGACCGAGGGTAAAGTTGGTACGACGATGATAAAAAAATTATTTTTAGTTTTGTGAAAATCAAAAAATAACATGAAATAAATAAATGAATAAATTTTTATTTTTGAATAACAAAGAAAAAAAACAAAAAAAACAGAAACCAAACATTTTCAACCAGATTTTAAACCATTTTTATCTTTTTTCTTACTTTCTTTCTTAATTTTTGTAACATTTGTTGTTTTTTTTTTTTAGTACGGAGGACAAAGGGTGCCTACTGCGTCGTCACCTGCTAATACAAACAGCAGTTCAAGCAGCGCTACAGGCAGCCAAAGCGGAACCATGAGTACAAGCCTTAGTAACAACGCGATGCAAGGACAGCAGACTGAACAACTATCTAAAACGAATTTGTACATTCGTGGCCTGAACCAAAATACTACAGACAAAGATCTTGTTACTATGTGTGCTCAGTAAGTTTAAACTTTATCATTTTATAAACAATCATTATTTGAACTATTATCAATCAATAATCATTGGTATACCTAAGAAATTGTTATTTAGTATATTGTGAATTATCTAACTACTATATGTTATCACTTCTTTCATTCATCGTTCATTTGGATTTGGATTTGTTTTATATTCAGTTACCTATAACGTTTGCGGATTATATCGAGCTAGCTATGCCATCACAGTCCATAGATATTTTACTCATTATTTGAATTTTCTGTTTCCAGGTATGGAACTATAACCTCTACAAAGGCGATTCTGGACAAAAATACAAATAAATGTAAAGGTACTTAGTTGAATTTTACACTTTTTAGTTTTATGCTTATTAGATTATGTTCGTTTATATTTAATCATAAATAATACCATTTTTCATCCTTAACAAACAGATCTCGATAAATCGAACACTTTGAATATTAGAAAAACGTTAAAAAAGAAAGAAAGAAGAAAGAAAAAAAACCACCGACAAAGTTGTCTGCGTGTTTTTCTTTTTTTTTTTTTCATATTTATGAAACTTTTCATGACATTTTTTTTGTTTTGTTCTTTTCTGAATCTATATTTAGTTTTGATGAAGTTGAGACGATGTTAAAAAACGAAAAAAAAAAAATATATATATTTGTATTTTGTTACAGGTTATGGCTTTGTAGACTTTGAGTCACCGCTGGCGGCAGACACTGCTGTGAAAGCACTGATGGCCAAAGGCATCCAAGCGCAGATGGCGAAAGTGGGTATCTGGTTGCTCCGTAGACTGGCCAGTGTACGTTGGTTGTGCATGCAAGTACAGTAATACCAGAGTAACAGTAAACCTCTCTTTCTCTGTCACCCTGACCAAAACCTTTTCTCATACTATAGATTGTTTAGGAGTATGATCGTGATATTAATCATTTTAAATTTCAATTTCACACATCAATATTAATTATTCATTAATTCTCATATATACCTATACTTATAATAATATAATATTCAATTATCAATATGAAATTAAATTAAACGAATTTTTTTATTTTTTATTTTTTTATTTCAAGGTACATACAATTGGCAATTTATTGTTTTTACATATATACACGTCATATATTTGAATTATACGATGGACTTATTATATGAAAATTAGACAAATATTTCAATATTAATATATGTTTGGAGAATAGAAAAAAGAAAAAAAAAAACTATTTTTCTTTGAATATCAAAGAGATTATTGGGAAATTTTGCTTATTGCGCGTTTATTGACTCATCCCGAAACGATCTATCGGTCCTTTCTTGTCAACAGCCTAACTCACTTATCCAAAGAAAAAAAAAAAGAAAAGAAAAAAAAAAAAACAGTCAATTTTCTAAAGTTATCAATTCTATCTTCTTTATTCTGTCTTACAACCTACCAACCTTTCGATGCTTGCTGCTATACCTCGGCCACTGATTGCTCGTACCGCTACATCAACATGTCTTTGAAAAAAAAAAAAAAAAAAAATTGAAAAAACACATACAATCATGTCTGAGAATAGCATTTTATCTCAGCCCTAACGTAAGCCTTTAGCAATCATTGATTAATTAATTAATTAATTGATTAATTTTTCTACAAATTTTATATCATAATGTTTTTATTATCATTGAAATCTGTTTTATTCTGGCCACTGCCCATACTTACATAATTTTATACGTGTTAATTAAATCACTCATTATTATTACATCAAATACATTCATATATACTAATATGAAGTTGCTTTGA
This sequence comes from Tenthredo livida, assembly GCA_963992785.1. NCBI lineage: Eukaryota > Metazoa > Arthropoda > Insecta > Hymenoptera > Tenthredinidae > Tenthredo > Tenthredo livida. Next base: position 14,710,079 of record OZ023073.1, read on the forward strand.
AGTATGGCAGCACGGACGAAGTCAGTAGTTACAATGTCTTATTATAAATAAAACTTAACGGTGTAATTTAATTATATTTCACGTAATTCATTTTATCTTAATTTATTTTTTAATTTTTTGAAAATTTTATTATTTTCAATCTTACTCTCTCATGTATAACATAATCGATGATATATATTTTTGTTTTTATCCATTTATATAGTTATATACTATAAAGAAAAATCATTAATCGAACGGTAGCGATTACTTTTTTTATTTTTTTGTTCTCATATTATCTTAACATTCCTGGTTTTGATTATTATTCATCATCAAAAAGTATTTATTACTGACAATCGCAGATGTGTCTGTAGCGCCAAAGAAAAATTGGCCAGAAATCTGTATTGACAAAAGAACGAAAGAAAAGAAAAAAACAAACAAATCACAAAAAAAAAAAACTAACTTTTGGAATGGTTCTTATGAACTGACGCGATAAACGCACGGGGTGCTCAATGTATCGGATGTGATAACGTTGCAATCATATTAATAACGAACTGTCGCATGTGTTATGACATAACTAAAACTATTCATCTACATATACAATATATGTTCGAGGGGCACACGTTACTCGTTGTTAAAGATAATGAAAAATAATAATCGTATAACGAGATAGATGCTGTTTTATATGTTTATGTTTATATTTTCTTGATAGGATCGATAGCTACTTAATCAAAACATTAGCTTCATTCAATATTTGTTCTTGTCTTTACAAAGAAGCTGTATTATCATTATCAGATCTTGCTATGTTGTAAAAGACCCGAATGCCCTGTTGGCTGGAGTAACGTGCATTCAATTAAATTATAGCATGTATGAAAAATTACTGTCGCGTTTATTGCCCAGGGGAGATGATAAAGTATTTTTTTTTTTTAATATTTTTTATTTTTCTAACAGAACACGTCAGCTGTATAAAAGTCTAAATAAAAAAAAAAAAAGTTTCTCTGTTTCTATGAATGATTCAACATTGTGTAGATTCTGAAACTTGGAACAATTTTCTTCAGTGAAAAATGAATAAATATTTATACTGTATTGTTTGATGAAAGAAATTTAAGACCATAAACATCATAAATGAGGATTTTGCTATTTGCACGAATAAAAGAAATAGAAAAAGAAAAATATTTTTAAAAAATGAGAAAAAAAAATAAAAATACTAGCATGAAAAATGTCTAAAAAAAATATTGAAAATTTAGATTTTTTTACGGGACAGGGCATTTCTGTCTTTTACAATAATCAGTGTATGATTAATAAAAATTCATTTATGTTGTACAGCCCTTGTCTCGATATACAGAAATAGACTTAATAATAATTATTTTATCATAAATAAATGCCATCGGCTTTGTTTAAACCACAATATTCATCATCATTTGTTTCTTTTTTTGTTTGTTTTAACGCATTCGCAAGATTGAAGTAAATTGTCGTAAAGTATAAGTATAATCAAGTAATTGTAGATTTGATTGAGACTTGAGAGAAATGGTGGATCTCAAAATATGCTTACTTAGTGTGCACAGGTTTTTTTCTTCTATGAAATCTTTTGTACATTTTTTTTTTTTTTTACTATATTATCATATCGTATGAATTGCAACGATCTCGAAAAAAAAACAGGAGAAACGAGTTTTCTTTCTTATTTCTTTCCCCAGTTTCCACAGATTTATTAAGATTGATTTGAGATCTGTAAGCAAGATTGAATTTGGAAGCAAATATGTATTATAGAAATTTGAAAATTGTCTACCAATTCATATATTGACTATATTGAATACGTTTAACAAGTTAGCTAATAAGTATTATTAAGATTATATCTCGAAAATGCACGAAGCAAATTTGGAGAGCCACCAGAATGTGGTAAAGTAATGCCCATGAAGCATGACTATGAGGATAAAGAGAAAACACTTAACTAGATTCATTCAATCGTACATACTTCTAATAATTGCTGATTCTTGAATCAATTTAAATTGCTAAATATTCTATATATAGTTTGAAGATCTACTTTGTAGATTATTTGTTTAGATGTATAAAAAAAAAAGAAGAAAAAAAAAAGAGGAGTCATCTCATTGGAAAAATCAATTTGCATCCTGTTTGTTCAATTAACTTATAACATCAAAGTAATATAACTAATAGAATTTCAATACTTGAAGAGCTTTTTTTTTTTAATATTTATAGAATTACAGTGGAATGGTTTCCAATCATTTTTATTCACCCAACAATATTTTACCTCGTTTTAATTCACCCATTATTTCTCACGTATTAATTATAATAAATATTTTCGAAATTATTTATTCAGATTTTGTTCAGAAGTTTAACAATCAAAATCTTCATATTATTCATATTTTACCAAGTATTATTCATAATATGATTTTAATACTAAACTGACCGTCGACATTATCAAAAATTTCTTTCCTCAAATTCATGTAGTTCGCTAATTATTATATATATTATTTTTTTTTTTTTCGCCCGATGCTTACCACATTTTCATCACTTTAACATTCATTTCAGTTGTTTGATGTTTAGAGCAACGTGTTGCGTAAGACAAAGCTGTTTGTTGTCGTTTATTTTTTGTTGTTTTTTTTTCTCATTATTTTTATGTTTCTTTATAATATTACTGGTAATCCGTGGCCTTTTATATCATTAATTTAATCACACTTAGCTAACATAGCTAGAAATGTCGGACGAAACTTTCTTATTGTTGAATATTCTAAAGTTATTTATTCAGGACTTATATGTTATACATATTATATTATATCATTTAGCTAAAATATTATGATCTTAGATCATCAATTAATAATACAGTATTATATTTATTACATATATATGACAAATTACAAAACTGAATGTAAAATTGGCTTGAATCGTTTTAAATGAACGTTTTCTTCAATGTCTAGTACCTATTAATTAATTAATTAATTAATTAATTAATTTGAAAAAGCTCAATTAGTACCCGTGTATGTATATGTGCATACATTGAGATCGATGTAATAAGTGGGAATTTAAAATGAGTGAAATCATTTCTCTGTAAAAGAATATTGTTTTTTTTTTTTTTTTAATTTTTTTTTCTCGTTGTTTTCAATTATATAAATGGAAGAATATAAGAGGCGACAAATAAGTCAGTTGGTTGCATAGTGCTTTTGTCTGTTCCTCAGCAACAGGAGCAGGACCCCACCAACTTGTACATAGCCAACCTGCCTCTCAACTTCAAAGAAAATGACGTCGAAACTTTACTCGCTCAATATGGCCAGGTGATTTCTACACGTATTCTACGTGATCCGAATGGTCAGAGTAAAGGTGTTGGATTCGCAAGGTAATATAACATGATAATTTCAGTTTCAAAATACGTTGTTATGATTAAAAAAATTTCTACACACTATTTTATATCACATTTATCGTTATTACAGAATGGAATCTAAGGAGAAATGCGAACAAATTATACAGATGTTTAACGGTAAAGCATTACAAGGAGCCAAGGATCCTCTTTTGGTGAAATTTGCCGACGGAGGAAACAAGAAAAAATCTTTATACAAGAGTCCGATATGGAGGGAGCCTGGCGATGTAAGTTATCACATTAAGTAGTGCAACTATTTAGAAATTCATTCATTCATTCATTCATTCATTCATTCATTCATTCATTCATTCACTCATTTGATTCCATTACAGAATATAGCTTTGAACTACGAGGCAAGCGGAGTTGGTCAGAATGGTGTAGCCACAGCTCACATGTTACCTGCGGCAACACTGGCTCAGTACGGTCGTCACTATGGCCAAGTTCCTGGTTACAGTGTTCCTGGAGGTCCTTGGGTCACTCCGTACCTTGTACAAACTGCACCACCGCACATGCAACAGGTTGACGTGAGTTTATGTGCTTATAGAGGAGTAGTTTGAATTGAAATAAAAATTAAATTGAAATGAAAAATAATCAAGCTCAGACATTATAATATCATTGACTAGAATATATCAGCCATATATTAAGAAGACAAACTGCAAAGGCTATAACAATTAATATTATTTAACTAAAATCATTATATCATTTATTACAGATGATGCCATCGGCCGATCCGAGCAACGCCCAGTATAGCATAATGCCACAGCTAACGACACAAATGTCTACTATGCATTTGGGAACAGCTTCCGTGAGTTTATTACCTATATTTTCTCTGTTATTTAGATTTTAGATTTTTAAATTAGGTACATGTCTTAGAAAATTATTATATTAGATATCTTTATATCTTTATATCCTTATATCTTTATATCTTATCTAATATTAAGATTTTTATATGTCTTTACAGTACATAGCGAGCCCTCATCCATACCCGTACACCTACCCAGCACCTAGCATCATCCACACTATGCCGATGGGAGATTCTGAGCAAACTAGCAACGCGGCATCACCGGACGACTCCTATCAACAATACCAGACTCAGCAGCCCAAGTAGGCCACAGTTTATAGGTTAGCGCGAGTATAGTTTTTTAGTAGCAGCCAAATTGACTAGCGCTGTTTATTTAGTAGGTGAACAAATTTTCAATATATAATTTTTACAATTTTTATATTTTATTTATTTTTTTATTTTCTTTTATTTGTTGAAATTTTTACATCATCCGCTTCTTACGTCGAGTTTTCATACATCAGATTTCTTTTATATGATAATAATAATCTTACACATCTTGTAAACGCGCCACTTGGTTGTTTAATTTATAGAATATAAGTAATGATGTTATTCTGTTGATGTGCACGAGTTATATTTGCTTTAGGTTTTTCTGCTAATTGAATCGCATCATGAACCTTGTGCAAGACAACGTAACTGTTTATTTAGATAGGATAGGTATAATGCAAAGAGGAGCAAAGAGGAGGAAGTACCTAGTACATCTTCTGATATTATTTAATAAACAGTTTGCCAACAAAGTTCATCTAGATTCTGGATTTTCTATTTAAATATCAATTCATTTAATTAGAGAGCTTTGATCATTATTTCTGACTAAATTTTATTCATTGCTTTTATTCACTGAATGAGAACGAAATATCAATGAAAAAATAAATATCGAGATGAAGTCTTAATGAATGGCTGTAACGAACTAGTATATTTTTAAGTACTTAGTCTTCTTCTTCTTCGGTGAAAAACGAAAAAATATAAAATAAACGAAAAAACATATATAATAATTGGTCAGAAATTTGATAATTATAATATATAATCCATAATATTTGTAAAATTTAGCCATATTAAATTTGTTCAATTTTTGGTATGTTTCAGATACGACTATGCCGAGGGTTACATAAGTTAGAAGAGGTATACCTGTTTATATGAGGGATTATATTAACGAAGAAGTAGACAGAAGGAGAAAGAAAGGAATGAAAAAAAGAAAGAAAGAAAGAGAGAAAGAAAGAAAGAAATAGAGTAAATACGTTACGTAACAAAAAAAAAAAAAAAACAAAGAAAAAAAAAAGAAAACAACAACAACAAAAAAAGTCAGAAATAAGATTCTTCCTCATGATAAGTTGACTTGCCAGCCATCTTTTATACATTTTATCCACCAAAATAAATAGGTGAAAGTAGTTAATATTTTGCAACGACAGTAGTAGAAGTATGAATGTGTGTTGACATAATTAAATAACGGAGATAGAAATAAAATTAAAATAAAAAAAAAAAAAAAAAAGAAAGAATAAAAAGTAAATGAAGCTAGAGTGCCCATTGCTTTGATATAGGCACTTTAGTTGTAAGTCTCCGCTGTACCGCCAATGCCAACGTGTAGCTGTAAAAGTGACAACTGATAGGCGACGGGCAGTTTTTAGCGTAAAGCTGATAGGCTTCCAGGTTTAACTTTTAGGTATTACATTTACATACTACGGAGACGATAAGATTTGAAGGGTGAACGCTTGAGATATGAATAAATATTTTAAAAAATAAACTAAACTATATTAAAAAAAAAAAATACAAAAAAAAATAAATAATTAAATAAAAAAAAAAAATGAAAAAAAAATACAAACAAACGCTGCTCACATATACAAAGAAGGATTCTTCCCAAGAATTATAATAATAATAATATACAGAGAAAAAAACACACTTCCAATACTAGAAATTGATTAAATTCAGATTCAGTATGATTGTATTATAACAGTAACTACCGGACTGGTGCCAGCTGGCTGGCCGGTGACTTGGCTGCTGACGAAGGGGTTGCGAATCGATAATTACTATATTACATACATACATACATACAGGCCTTTGGTGTGAACCTTTGGTTCAAAATCCCTTCGCTCTCATACGAAACCGAACCGCCCCACTCGCTCGCACTTTCATCATCACATTGTTGTTTTTTTTTCTTTTTTTTTCTTTCTTTTTTTTTTACTTTTTTGTTCAGACATTCCAAGCTGGGCAAAATATATTATATTTATATATGATATAGATATATATATTTATATATACATATATAATATATAATAATTATATATATATGTATATTATATTTTCTTGCCACGTGGAGATTTTAACTCTTAAATATTTTCTACGACTACATTTTTATGTTCTTTGGTTTTTTTTGTTTCTTTTTTTTTTTCGTTTTTCGTTTTATTTTTATTTTCAAACGGACGACGTATTTTATGATAGATAAAGATAATGAAAGAAAGGAAAAAAAAAAAAAAAAACGCTAATAGGAAAAGGGAGATAAGAGTAAAAAGAAAAGAAAAAAAAACAAGCTTTATTTCTAAAATCTTCGGGATATATATATATATAATTAATTGATTATTGTATGAAAAGTAAAAAAAAAAAAAAAAAAAAACCAAGAAGAAGAAGAAGAAAGGAGTAAGAAGAAAAAGAAGAAGATGAAAGAAAGAAAAAAAAAAAAGAAAATAATAAGTAAAAAAAAAGAAAAAAAAAAACATAGTACTTTTTAGAAAACATTATATTTATGCGTACGGTTACTACGAATCAATATCAGTTTTAATTGTACAGTAAATACAGATATTTTTTTTAGAATTGTGCCTTTTCAGACTAATCCACTTAGACAGGGATAATATGCTGAAAATATTATAATATATTTTTACGTCGGTATATGCGAAACTTGAGCCAAATTTTGATCTTCTAGTTAAGAAATATTGATGATTGTTTTCTGTGTTTGTAGCCGGTTAAAAAGAATGAAAGAGAAAAAAAAAAAACGATAAAAAAAAATAAAAAAAACTACGTTTGTTTCTTTGTCGAATTTCATAGATTTTTGTATGTATAGTTGCCACTAACGGGATTGCTAAATAAAAGAAGAAAAAAAAAAAGAAACTAAAAGAAGAAAAGAAGAGAGAGAGAGAGAGAGAGCAAAAAAATAAAAATAAAAAATACAACAACAGATTGCTATTAAGAACAACGATCTGCAGCAGAATCTAGAACGAAATTAAATCTTTGGTGGGTCTATTTGATTAAGAGTATACTATTATACTAATGTCTTTATATATAAAAAGAAAACGAAGAAAAAAGTTGAAAAGTTATAAATAAAAATAAAAATGAAAATGAAAATGAAAATAAAATAAAATAAAATAAAACAATACAATACAACAAACCGACGATCCGCCGAGAGCCGTAGACTTGTTTACGTGAACGGAAAAAGAGAGAGAGAGAGAGCGAGAGAGAGAGAAAAATAAATAAATAGATGAAGAAAAAAGTAAAAGGAAAAAAAAAGAAAAAAAAAAAGGATACGATAGCTAGAGAGTAAATTAATTTAATATATTATTGAGATTTAGAGAAGAAAAAAAAAAAAGAGACGCTCGTGCGTCGTTGTTAAGTCGGATATGAATATACATGATATGGGACATGCGGAAGAGCGTCGGAGGGTCAACCCCTATCCAAATTTATCCTAACCTCCCCCCCCTCTACCCCCCTTCGTACCTCTATATAACTATTACAGCTATCCAAGTCTCGTGTGGTCTGGTTTAGATCAAAAAATAAGAAGACGAAGAAGAAGAAGAGAAAGAGAGAAGGAAGTAAATAAATAAATAAATAAATGAAAAAAAAAAAGATAAGTCGAAGAAATGAACAGAAAGCTTTCTACCAAATAAAATATGTGAGCTTTGAGCTCAAAAAAAAAAAAAAAAAAAAGTGGCGGGCAGGTAGTTAGGTAGCATAGATGGTGATCGTAGCTATTATTATAATATTACATGATAATATGCTGTATTATTATAATTAACAATTACTATTATTGACGTCATCGTAAAGTATGAAAGATTTTTACACTGTTGAAACTTGAATTAAATAATATATTTAGTTTATTTTGGTACATCACAATTTGATGACAAGAGGAGATGATAAGAAGATTAAAAGATTAAAAGAAAAGATGAAAAAAAAAAGAAGAAAATAATAATAATAATAATGATAAATAATAATAATAATATTAAAGATGAGAGAAAAAAAAAAAAAAATGGTATGAACTATTTTTTAAGAAACCGATTATTGCTCGATTCAACGAGTCCATATAATTGAATATGCACGCTAAGCGAGAAAGAGAGATAAAGAAAAATAAAAAAAATAAAGAAACACAGATTTTGAGAACATTGAATAGATATTGTTCTACAAGCGATATTTGTCAAGACGACTGACAACAAAATCCACATGTGATTAATAGTGAATTTTGAGAATTTTACTAATAGACTTGTACTAAATAACTAATATTATTGTGACGACCAAACACGAAGCTAAGCGGCACAAGAGTGTGTGTGTGTGCGCCGGTTAATCGATATGAAAATTACGACTTTGGCTGCGATGCAACTTCCGGCGGATACGGATATAAAAAGAAAAAAAAAAAAAAAAAAAAAGACGGGGAGGAAGAACCAGAGTATAATTATTGTATAGGATAGAAGAGTAATGAGTATGAGTAAAGAGTAAAAGGGACACGTGTAGCTAGTGTTGACTATGAGTTAGGATAGTGTTTAATTATTAAGTATAGCGAGTAAATGCGATTGATTAATTAATTGGATTGAATTAATTAATTAATTAATTAATTGATAAATTATAAGTTTAGATAGGTAGAAATTAGGACGATAGTTAGGAATTAGGATACAATATGCCTCCCCCTTGTAGCATGGGGGTGGCACCGTTCAGCCCATGCATCTCGCACCCGTCAAGACTGACTGGCTATTCATATTAATAATAAATATATTATTATTCTACAACATATATATTATATCTAAAGAAATATAATAGTAAGTACTGCTTGCTGCGCACCACGGGTCAGGTGCTTGGGCCGGCCGGAAATGTTTCCAACATTTGGAACCTTGATTCCAAGCAATGCTGCTTTCTGTAAGCTTTTAGTAAACTAGCGTAGCGTATTAGATAATAGATTAGACTAGATTAGACTAGATTAGATTAGATTAGATTACATCGTAGTAGTTTTTAGGATTTATAGGCTTAAGTAGATAAAAAACTAGGGTGTTTTTAAGTAACTAACTAAGTTTAAGTGATATCGGCTTAAGAAGCAAGTCCAGATTAGCTTGATGTTGCGGTTTAACATCATCGTCATACTCCGACTTCGTTCACAGTCTTTAGTTTGCAGTTTTGTTTTTTTGTTTAGTTTTTTTTTTTTTTTTTTTTCTGTTTCTTTTTCCTTCAAATAAGTCATTGTTTTTATATAATTATTAAGAAAAAGTTTTACCTTGTAAATTAATAATAATTTTCGTTTATGTTGTTTATTGATTGTTTTTGTTTTTTTTTCTTTTTTCTTTTTTCCTCTTCGTATCGTACCTACGCATCTCTTTTAATTGTGTTGAACAAAAACAAAACCGAAAACAGATAACAGATAGGAAAAAAAAAAAAAAAAACAGGAAAAAAAGAGAGAGCAAGAGAGAGAGAGAGAGAGAGAGAGAGAAAATATAAATAATAGTAATAAATGGCATAAGAACAAAAAAAACACCTTGATTGTGGTGTATCGTGTTAGCGTGATACACACGGTGATGTATGTCTGCTTTTTTTTTTTTTTGTGTTGTGTGGTTTGTGACCAATGGAGAAAACCCAAAACAAATGAGAAAAAAAAAAAAAAAAAAAAAAAAAACAATGTTCTAGATTAGCGAAACAACAAAAACAAAAACAAAAATAAAAATAAAAATAAGCTAACAAGAAAAGAAAAAAAAAGAAAAAAAAACCTTAGATGTATGAGAATCGATTTAGAGTTAATTATTTTAAGATGGCGAGGCATAGCACGTAGTAAAACAAAAAAAATAAAAATGAAAATGAAAATGAAAAAAAAAAAAATAAAATAAAATGAAAAAAGAAAAAAAAAAAACCTAGACTAAGGCAAGTGTGTCATAGCTAGCTAAGGTAGGGGCTCTTAGAAGTCGATAGGTGCTGTAATAAAACAAAGTTTAACAACGGTCAGAATTAGATTTTTCATGAAACTTGTATAAGGACAGGGCATACGCCACTAAAAGTGCCCTTAGTTTATTTTGGATCGTTTAAAAAGCTAGTCTTTGTGTGAGATAATGTGGGGATTAGGTAGGGTCTTCTAAAAATCAGAAAGAATAAGAAATAAAGAGAAAAGAAGAGGAGAAAGAGATATAGAGAGAGAGCGAGAGAGCGAGGAAAACGAGAGATAGAGAGAGAGAGTGTGCGGCGTCTGTGGGTCTACGCGTTCGTTATCTTATTTGTTGGTAAAACGCGTTTAATCCCAACAAACAACATCATCATCTGCCTATTACACGACACGGACTGCAGACACACTGTTACTGTAAACTGCACACTGTGGGCGCATGCTCTGTGTACGATGTTCTAATACAGAGCATGCACCAATCAGTCTTAGAGTTACTTACAAATATGGTTTGGTATTTTCAAAATGAAAAAATCAAATTCCTAATTATTATTATCCCTTATTTTTGATCAATAAAAGATCTGTTTTGGGGATTTCGTTGAATTACATATTTCATTTCCTATCCTATGTAGATGAATTATATATATTGCTATATAATATTACCTCTTATACTCTTTGACAAAAAAAAAAAAGAAATGAAAGAAAAAAAGGCCTAATTGGGAGAACTGTTTACTTTACTCAATACTTGTAATCCTAATATTCGAGCAAATGGCTTGATCAAGGTTGAAATAACTTTGGAACCATATTGACTCCCTCTTTTCTGTTAAACTTTTATTTAAAATTTATTGTTATATTAATTTAAAAATGATGTCATTTTTAGTAATTAACGGATCGCGTATTTGGACTTGAATATCCTCACGGTGTTGTCCGCCCCACCAGATACCATCAATTTTGGATTGGACCAGTTGCAACAGAGAACTTTATCCTCGTGACCAGATAGATCGAATAACGGTGCCTTTGGACTGTATAGATAATACAAAAATGTTCATCGTTTTGGTAAAAGCAATCTTAAATAATTTTCAATATCCGCTAATTTGATATACAAACCTTCGCGTATCCCACAGTTTTACTTCGTTGTCGTATGCGCCTGAGAGAAAAAGGTATTCATCAGTTGTGGACCAGCAAACAGACTGAACCCACTGTGTGTGCGATGTGAAAGTTGCCTTGACCACAGATCCTTCTGCAAAATCCAATTTTCATTTTCATTTTCATTTTTCATTTTTCATTTTTCATTTCATGTTTTATGCTAACTATGCAAATTGCACAGTTAATAAAATCCAGATAAATTCTCGCCTGTTGATCTCGGGTCGAATAATCTTATGTGTCTATCGGCTGATGCTGCGACAAGGGTTTTGGCTAGCGGGGAATAAGCTACATCAAAGAAACTCTTATTTCCTGGAATTTCATGCTTTATTCCACCCAACTCTGTGTCCCATAGTTTCAGAGTATGGTCCCATGACGATGTTACTATTTCGGTCTTATCTGACCAGACAACAGCACTGATTGCCTCCTTGTGACCTTTCATCGTTAATTCCGGGGTCTGAAATATCCAGATTTTTATTTTTATTTCTATTTCTTTGTTTCAATGCTAACATGAAATGGAAATACATACTCCCATGGATTACACCGGACATGACATAACTCACCCGCACTTTACCGTGTTCTGTTTTCAACTTCTTCGAGGATGATTCGCCGTCAGTACTTCTGTCGTCAAGAGCTGTGGATTAAAACGAAGAATCAAATCTCTCTACGATCCCAAGATCTTTGAATCGAAAAAAAAAAAAACTTACAGGCAGACCAAATCTTTAACATCGTATCCCACGACCCAGTAGCAATTAATTTTGCGTTATGATTAACGGCGACAGTTTCAAGCCCGCGTTCATGTCCTCGACAAATTTGAACGCATTCTATTGAATTCGTCGCGATGTTCCAATCCCATAAAATAGCAGTTTGATCCTGCGACGCACTGTGAAAAATAAACTTTCCGTTATTCGAATGCACAAGTTCTTTCATCTTGACATCGTTTCGGAGGCATATACCTAACAAACGCTGCATTTTCATCTTCCAATGATATCCAGGCTACTGCTTTTATCGGCGATGTATGACCAGGAATAGTAAGATGATGTTTGCCTCGCGTGTTCCATATGTGTAAAGTGTTGTCGTAACACCCGGTCAATATCCTGTTCAAAAGAGATAATTTGATCAGCAAAATTCTTCGTTATTAATGAAGATATCATCTTATTGTACTAGTAGATGTAACCGATTCTTGCCATTTTTCACGAACTGCGATCGCCGATACCCAGTCGTCGTGTATCAAACAATCTTGGGGTTCCGGAGGTGGATGTCTCTCCAAATATTCTACAGTGATTACTTCCTCGGTAGATACTCCTCGCTCGTTTATATGCTCGGTTAGAGAAGTGCGCAGGAATTCGTTACACACCAAAAAATCGAATTCAAAAGTTGTGGCGCCGGAGGCTGAGGATTCTGAATAATTTTTATAATTAAATTTGAATCATCTGGATTCAGGATACGCAGTTATTATCATCGACCGGGTATTTTGACGACTAGAATTATCGCAAAATGAAAATAAAAATCTCACCTTTTAAAAGCTCGTTCACCAGTGTGTTTAGTTGGGATGTTAATACCGTGGCTGGAACGGATAGGGGATAATCTGGAACTGCGTATCTGGAATAATGCGGATAGAATATTGGTGATCATTTTAGCTAGAGATACTTAATTGGTGTATGAATCATGAAAGACCTTTTCTAAATATCATTACGTATATTAAATAAATTCAGTGTTTATACAGGGTTATACGTGAGTCTGGTGATTATTATTCACGAATACACGTGCTTCGGCATTTTTTTTTTATCCTAACATTATTAATCGGACATTATTCCGAGACACACTTTACTTACTGTTCTTGTTTTGTCAGAAAACGTATTTGAATTTGGGGAACGTCATCGTCGACACTTGCCATTGTTACGAGCTTTTTCAAACAAACAAATTATAAATAATCACACGCCGGTTCAAGTCTCGTATGTTTATTATATCACAGCGTAAACTCAACCAACCTAACCTCTAAAATCAATCACTCTTCAGTCTTTACCCTAACCTCTTTGGCGAAGTCAAACCTAACCTAAAATTCAATTTTACCCATAACCACAACGACGCGCGCATTTGAGAGTTGACAATCCGACAGGTAGCGCGATCTGTAGGAGTGTCTGCGAACTCTTAACTGTTGAAAAGTATACTAGTTTATGGTATACTTTGTGTAAATGAAAATTCAACGTGGTTTCACACGTGGTAATCATTTCTAATGAATATAAAAGTGAAATAAACATTATGAGTGAAATAAGTGGACGAAGTTATTAAACTGATCATTTTAACGGACTAGGTACAGTCTAAAAATATTATTTTCCTTTTTGTTTTCCTTTATATTCAAAAACACAAGCCTAGCTTCACCTGTTAATATGCGGGTGAAAAATTCCTCGGGCTCAAAGCCCGCGGGTAATAAAACTACCGACACAAATGATTTGATCGTGAAAAGGATCGGCGGTGGAAGTATAATAGATCATCAGCCTGTGTTTTCCCACGACGGAGAGTAAGCATTATCGAAAATAAACACTTTACTATACATTTTACTCCATAGTGAGATGATAACCTTACGATGAACATAACCTAGATTTCAAAACTATCGAATACGAGTTTGATTCGTATATTATATAAAAAAAAAAATTTGTACATTATATTTCATATAAAAATTTCGTTATATCATTTTCACGCTCTCTCTCCCCGTATGTATTTCAAATACGTGTCATTTTATTACAGGATATTGTTTGTCGTTTGGAAACAATCCCTACGAGCCTACAGCACTCGAACCGGTGATTTTGTCAGAGAATTTGAAGGAATTGAAAATAAAATTGCCGGAATATCATCGCACCCTAATAACTCTGACATAATATTAGCATGTTCTGATATCGGCGAGCTGATATTTTGGAATTGCTACAATGGTCTGATCATCAAAAAAATTGTGAGAGTTTTAGTGTTGCAATATTTCCTATAAATTTTTACAATGTACCCCCAATTCTTCTACTCCCCCATATTGTAATTTTGCGGATAAAATAACAGTCGGAAAATATCTGGATCCCTAGATTCTGTCTTTACTTCAATTTTGTACTCATTTAAATTTCAAAATTGATCGACGATGGTTTTTTTATCAATTAATTACAGAATCTTCAACTAAAGGAGGACGACGCGAAGATAAAGACCTTTCACCTGATAAATTACAGCGCTGATAATGCCTCCAGTATCCATCAGGCCCTAGTTACTTATATTCCTAAAACGAAGAAAAGGATTTATGTCGAGCTGTTCTCTCTGGAAAATGGAAAAGCTGCGCTAAATACCAAACTCCAGTATAATGCCTTGATATTTTTACATTTTTAATGAGAAGAAGCTCAATTAATATACTTCTAATCACTTATTAACAGAATATCTGCAATAACTCTAAATATTACCAGAAAATATCTTCAAAACACACCGTAATCTGTTGTTTTTTTATTTTCTAGCTCCGTTTCAGATGAATACTATGTCGATGTTGTTGGAAGTCCTGGTGAAAACTTAGTTGCGATTGCGCAGGAACTTAATTTACATGTATTGAATCCGTCGCAGGACTTTGGCGGAATATTGTAAATCCAAGTTCCCAAAACTCCATGATTTACTAGCTTGGCAGTATAACGGAAGCTGGGTATTCAACAGATTTCTCATTTTTATTACAGACACAAAACGGGCAGGCCTTTTACAGCCGTAGCTGGACATCCAGAGAGAGAATTTCTGGCTACGGGAGATTCGAGTGGGCGAGTTTTAATCTGGAGTAATATTCAACAGCGTCTTCCAATAAAAGCAACTTATCATTGGCACACGCTACCGGTTACTGAAATACGCTTTAGCAGTAATGGTAATTATTTTTCGACCCCTTATGCCAAGAAGAATATTCATTTTAACTAATACGCTGCTTGTGTATGTCGTCAACCCTGCAGGAAGCCATTTCTACAGCGGCGGAGGAGAATGTGTTATGGTTAAATGGATTCTTGGGAATACACAGATGAAATCCTACCTTCCGCGGCTCCCAGCACCGATAAAACACCTTTCCTTAGCACCCGAGAATCAGTATATCGCTGTCGCAACTCTGGACAATGGTAATAACTGATTGAAAAATACTTAGGTATTTTTCACTGTGAGATTTAGCCAGGAATAAATTATTCGATTCTTTTCACAGGTATCACCGTTATCAATCCACCGAAGGAGGTCATTTCTGTGATACAAAACTTTACTTGGGGTGTCGCTGTTTCTCGGAAAAATTTATTCCCCGCTGGCCTCATTGTCGACCCAAGAACTAATTGCCTCCTTCTCAATAGCCGCACCGGTCATATGCAGTTTTACAATACGCATACTAAAACTCTTCTCTATAATGTATGTGTATTTTTTATTATTTTTGGAGCAAAATCCCGTCCTAAAACAAATCAGATACATTTATAATGGCAATTAACTTATTACAGATAAATATAACGGCACAAAATTTATTGACCCAAGAACGAGATGTCGTTATTGTCAATACTGAAGTCACAAAGGCAGCGCTGAGTCAGGACGGCTTGTGGATGGCTACTGTTGAACAGAGAGATGATGAGGTTTCTAACATGGAAGTCAGGCTCAAGTTTTGGAACTTTGATACCGTCACACAAATGTACTCATTCTCTCATATATTTTTTCTCAATTTGAACTTAAGTTCAGATCGGTTTCAGTTTCAGAAAGCAATGCAATTCATGATTAAATTCTATTTTCTTGTTCTTAAGGTTCGTGTTGAATACATCAGTGGAATATCCCCACAACGGTGCAGTGAATGCTTTGCAATTTCAGCCAATTGCTTCACTGAGTAACGATCAATTAGTCGCAGCTACAACTGGTACAGACAAAAAGTACAAAATATGGAAGCTAGTCGATCCCTCGTCAATATACAGTAGGTATTCTTTCACTTGAGATGAAAATTCATATATGAAATCATGAAAACTGCAACAAGATGTTTTCTATTTACAGAAAACACCAAGCGTTGGCAATGCTACAGCGTTGGATTATACCGGAATCTTCCAGCTACAGATGCTACGTTTTCTACAGACGGATCTTTATTAGCTGTAGGATTTGGGGCGAGCCTAACTACGTGGGATCCGGAAACTAACGAACTTAAATGCAGCCTGACTCACAACAGCTATCCACAGACTATTACGTAAGCCTGTTTTTGTTCTTAGACACTAATTGGCAAGAAATAATCCAATCAGTTTTGCTTTTAATCACTGCTTTGCTATAAAAATAAAAAATGTCTATTTCACAGGCGAATAGAGTTCGGAAGAAACGAAATGGGCCATTTAGTCGTAGTAGGTTCCTCGGAGCACATATGCGTCTGGAATTTATTAACACTCACTATAACATGGAGCGTTTCTCTCCAGCTTTCAACCCTCACAGCGGATCCCATTTCTGTATACATGGCCGCGTTCACTTCTGATGGGACTTGTAAGTTTCAGCGTTGATTATTGGGATTCGTAGAAAATGATAAGAAAGTGGCTAAGGGATTCACACATTTACAAAATGCTCTCCCAGACAAGCTTGAAGCTTAGATTTGAAATATTGTAAATTACATATAATTATCGATCTTTTTTACATTCACAGTGTACATATTTACCCCAAATTCCTCGAAGCCTCTGTACACGAAGAAAAATCTTACGGACAAGGACAGCGTCGTATTAGGAGCAAGTTTTGTGCCTCATCTGACCGGGCAATTACATGCATCGACGAGACGATGGCAACAAAAATCTCAGCTTTACTTTTTAGATTCTAATCAGGTGCGATTGAAATATATATATATATTTTCTTCAATTAGTCAATTGTAAAATTTAACTCGTATTTATTAAATAACAAAGTTATCTTCTTACTCAGGAACTACTGACTCTGGAAACTGCTTCGGAGATTAATAAATCATTGGAAAATCTTACATTGAGTACGAATTTGCCTTCCACCGCTTTTGGAGCACTTATAGCTGCGCAGACTACGACTAACAAGGAACAGGTCATTCCCTACATTCACCAAGAGCTCGGGGTTCCAGGAAAGGGCATTTTGCAACAGGTAAATTGTTGGATTAATATACTCTATGCAATTCAAGGGGCGATGCAACTTTGGATAGTTAGTTTTCGTACATTTTTAGACTCTGATATTTATTGCAATATCATTTTGAAGTATGAAATTTCGAAATTTCAAATTTCAAACATCTTAGAACCGATATTTAGCGGCTTAATTCTTCTGTTCGTTTTCTTCTTCATCACTACAAATTAGCAAAATTACGTGTATTCGAATTAAATCAAGATAAAATTCGCTCTCAGGTATAATTGAGAAATAAACGGATGAGGTGTTTTGTAATACATACAATAAAACGTTTAGGCTTTATTTATTTTTTTATTTTATTTTTTGATATTATTTTTCTCTCTTTAGTAACAAAATATTTTCTATGCGGTATACACGATGATTTGTTAAGTGATACATAAGTGGTTTTATTTTTATTATTCATTCATATACCAATAATAAAAAGAAGGTAGTAATAAAAATAAAAAATAAAAAATAAAAATAAAAACGAAAGTAAAATAAAAATGTGAATAAATAAAATCAGTTCAATCTTTAGACGTAATGAAGCTAGAAAAGAAAAGAAAAGACAAAAAAAAAACAGAAGGTGTTTCATATTTATTGATTTCAATAAACATTATTTAGTTATCTTCTATACCTATATGTATTATTTGAGTACATTTTAGAAACTTAAAAAAAATAAATAATAATCAGAGTATTTTTTTCTGCGATTTGCCAATGATGAAAAAAAAAAAAGAAAGAAAAAAAACAGTCGTCATGTTAGTAAAAACAGTCTTTTATTTTAATGTTTGAGATATATTTACCTATGTAAGAAAGGGTCAGTTCCGTGCATGAAGTAAAAAAAATATATATATATTATATTATATAACAATGAAAAAACAGAAACAAAAGTAAAAAAAAAGTTAAAGAAGAGAAATACCTCGTAAAATGAATTGTTAGTTATTAAAAATAGAAAATATTTATATACGTGTATGTATATGATATATATGTATAAATTATTTGAGTATATAATATGTATATATAATTGAGGCCTTTGGTATGTAATTATGTATATAATTATATATTATATATAAATATATATAGATAGGTGTATATAGCTCAGGTATTTCAACGTCAATGAAACTTGACGTTATAAAGAGTATGATGTTTCTCTTTTTTTTTTTTTTTTTTTTCGAGAAGTGAGAGCCACAAGATTTACGGGGGACTTTAGATAATTATTATACAATATGTGTATACCCCTCAATGTTTTCTCCCAACACGATAATGCCGACATCGTCGTACCAGATCAAATTTTCGATAACGAAGACAGTGCCATTGTGGTATCTGCCTCATGTTCTCAATTGCCTGTAGAAAGAAAAGAACAGAAAACAATTAACATTAACAATAACGATACTAGAATCATTATTATACATATATATATAGGTATATTATCGTTTATATTATACTCGGAGATATAAATAATAATAATAATAATAATAATAATAATAATAAGAAGAAGAATAAAATTAATTGATAAGCAAGTCTCTCAAGCTTGGGTTCATTGTCATTGACCTTTGACAACAAGCCGCAAAGGGAAAACAACAAATCTGTTTATTTATTTAATAATTTTTTTTCTTTTGCTCTTAACTGAATTCAAATTAAAAATCTATCCAATGGATATTTATTTATATAAGTATGTATGTATTTTTTTTTTTTACGCGAGAATACCGACTAATCTTGAGACTAATACTAATCCCTTAACGTTCAATATGAGAATTGCGATAACCCCGCCGAATTATGCCGAATTATTATTAAATACGAAAAAGATTAGAACGGGTAAAGATATTTTTAAGTTTATAGTATCTTTCCGCTAAGTACTATATATATGTATATATATATGTATAGCGTATAGGTATAGGTACACGTGTATCTCGGAAAGTACATTCTTAGACCCGAAATTTGAAGCAGTCGATTATTTAATATTAAATAAGATATTAGAAGCATGTATGAGTTGCGAGAGGATAGATGTTTAAATATCAATTTTCTCGTTCGTACCTATATAATACACGTAGAGGTATTATTAACGCAATTTGAAATTGTCCTAAATTTCGACATGACATGGTATAGTTTATGATTAGAGATATAAACTTGTTGTCTAATAAAAATGACCGGATATAACTACAAATATCTAATGATGGGTTTGAATGCACAACGCGGTATCAGACTCTGTGATGCAGCAACATCTCATATATATCTATGAATTTATATATCTAACACGCATATATAATATATATATATACATACGTATAGAAAACGAGATACCGCGTGCGCCCCCGAGATAGTTACGATTAGGAATTATTATTGAGGTGACAAATAGGGTATATGTAGGTACAATACACATATTATAAAGTACATGTTGCTTCACACATCCTACCTACATCTCAATTCTCGCGTGCGCTAACGCGATACCGCGGTTTATCTAGCAGTGCATATTATCATCCCGTATTTATATATCATATATACATATACTACGTATCGTATCGTATCGTATGTAGTATGTATAGTATAACGACGACTTTATACAGTACAAAGCCCCCTAATGCATAAAATGTCTCCGTCTCTCCCACGCGGTTCAACATCTCTTATACTTACGCCTTTGCAATTTGCTTATTTTATTATATGTACGTTGCAATTTTAACAGATATTTACCCAACGCATATAATAACGTATACATTGATATAGATATATATCTATATAACATCGTGCGAAAAAAATATTTTTACTCAACACGCGCCCCGTTTCTTATATACAGAAATGATATTTTCTTCTTTTTCTTTTTTCTTTTCTCTTTTTCTTTTTCATTACCCGCATTTCGTAACAGATTCTTTCCTGATGTTATACATTATGTCACATACACGTAATCTAGAGCGCGATTCCACTTATCTGACAACAAATCGGGGATTTAAATGCCGAATGCCGAAAAAAATAAGGAAAAATGAGCGAAACATTATTTTGTTTTTAAACAGATTATCATAGGCATATGTTTTCATTTTTTGCATTTTTTTTTTATATTCAATTAGATAATAATATATTCGATTTAATTTCGGAACTCTTATCAACCATGTCTTACTGACATGATTATTATACCCGGATAGAAGAACTGATGAAATATCATGAAGATATGCTAGACTTCTTCTAGACAATAGTAAAACATTTGAACCATAAAAACACAAAAACTTGTTTTCCTAGCTCAACAAACAAAAATTACTTATCAAGAAATGATGCGTTTTTTATTATTTTTACTACAATCAACACTCACTGCCTCCGGATTTCCTATTGGTAGAGCTTCGAAGGCCGCCGTAAAAACGAACAGGAGGAAAATGCATCGCAGTAATCCCAGACTTAGCTTCATTCCCGCAAATGGAATTATTTCTTCCCTTTTTTTTTAAATTTTTTTATTCAGTTATATCCCTTTCCGTATTTCTCTCTTTTTTTTCTTCTATTTATTTCTATTTTTTTTTTCCTTCCTTGCGCGCCGATAATACAAACAACTTTTCTTTTACGGGGTACGAGAGTTCGGAGTTGTTACAAGTCCGTCATGCGCGGCGATGTATTAAGATGACTCAAACTTTAGCAAGTGCGGACTTTAAATTATGAATGAGAATTTCTTTCAGTTTCAATTCTAGGTCCTACTCCTCCTCCCTCTTCTTCGTTTTATTCTTTTTCTTTCTTTTCTTCTCCTCTTTCGTCTTCTTCTCGTGTTATATGGATTCAAGATTCTTGGGTATATTACGCTGACGTTCGATGCTGGACTGCAAGCATTCGGAACCGTCCCCATGATTTAATATACAGCTCTTAGAGCACCGACCCTCCGAACCCCTCCATACCATCAGCTAATGCCGTTTTGTCGCGGCTTAAACTTTATACACGTTTTTTACGTGTCTATAGGTATAATACAATCCTCAGAAAATTCAATCAGCTGATTATCATTTATCAATCATTGTACCGATATGCATATCAATCTTCTTCAATTAATCTCGCATCGGATCCCTACGCCTTGTTCTGCGTTTCGGAATTTCATTTCATTTCATTTCATTTTTTGTTTCTCAC
The DNA here is from genome assembly GCA_963992785.1 of Tenthredo livida. Taxonomy (NCBI): domain Eukaryota; kingdom Metazoa; phylum Arthropoda; class Insecta; order Hymenoptera; family Tenthredinidae; genus Tenthredo; species Tenthredo livida. The sequence goes on from OZ023073.1 coordinate 14,731,703, forward strand.
GCTTTCGGAAACTCGATTAATTACATATTTGACGAAGAAGAGCAAACTTTTCAATGTCACATTTATAAACCTGTTGCAAATACTACCTACGAGTATAGAAGCGCAATAAATAACTTTGTGATTTTTTTTAATACCATTTTTTAATTTTTAATTTTTTTCTTTTTTTTATCGCGGAATACATGTCAGTGGATTTTTTTTTCCCTGCACTGATACCTGCACCCATCTTGTGTACGAATATCTATGAATACATCTTTACCGAAATCTTCGAATTTACGAGAATTTAGTAGATCACTGCTCAATCTGAATTGCGAATCGATGAGCTCAGTGAGCGGAGTATACGGTGTGAAGGGCCTGCGCTCAACAGCGTAGACGCTAGACCGCATGAGCCTACATTTCGACCCTACAAGAACTTTATTGCCCAACTGTACTATTATACATACCTAATACCTATAATATAATAATTGATGTACTTGCGATTGACAGATTGATGATGAATACACGTTTATTGTTAAAAGAGTCCAAAGTTGTTAAAGCACGAGTCGAACAGGAGTGCATTTGCGAGCCGAAGACAAGTATTGCAATCACACAAGGTCAAAAAGCCCATTTAGCCCTTGGTGCACACCATATGTTCGTGACACGCGCGATTTTAGCGTTTTTGAGCGATTTCAAAGAAGCGGGCAAAAAAAAGTTCTTTTTTGCCCGCTACCGACTTTTTTTTGCCCGCCGGTACAAAAACGTTGATTTTACGCCCCATTTTTAGGTAAAAAAAAAACGCATAAATTGTGCATGTGTTACAAAAATTAATTTTACGTGATTCAAGGACACTAGCCCCTAATGCAAGTCGAATATTCACCCCTAGAATCGAGAAACTATTGCCTATATGTTATCTCCTCGTTTCCATTCTCGTCTATTTAATACGTTACAAAATTGCGCCACCATCGTTTTTGGCGTAAAAAATATAGTTTTCCTTCTCTTTCTCAATTTATTTCATTTCATTTTATTTTTTCGTTATTTCCATCAGAGTTTCACGTGTACATTTACCCCCTGGTACGTGATGTGATTGCTATATCAATTGACACGGGCTCACGGTCTTAATGCTTGCGATACGTTAGTCACGCGTTTTATTTTGCGCAGCTTAAAGATATGTGTAACATATCCAAACTATTATTAGTTATGAAGTAAAACGAAATAATAAAAATCAAATGAAATAACATTGAAAATAATTATAGCTGTATATATACGGTATTTTATTTGCTTTCGGTTTTTTTCCACTTTCAATGAAAATTATCATCGTACAGCCTTACACTACTTTTTTTAAATTACTTAACATATTTGTTTCTACATCTGTAAACACTTCGTAGAAAGTCGATTTGTCGTATCTATTTTATTCATACACAACATATTTGTACGCGAATAAATTTAATTAATTGACTAAAATCTATCCGTGTAATTTAACCGAGGCCCAAAGTTTGTGTGTATGTACCTTCATTTTTCCTCAATTTTCGTATCTCAAGCCTTCGCGGGTGCAGCAATGATCAACATTATTTGAACGTGCATGAATTCGTATAAAAATATGACCGTAAAGCCAAGGCCTATATTAATGATACGACTCGCTTAATTACATAATTTTCAAGAAACGTGTTCATTGCCTTGATTATATTTCATACATATACAATTCGTCGGGTCCTGATTCTAAAATCTCGGCTCTTTGGTTGTTTGCTGCAAACATCTACTAATTAGCCTCTTATCAAACTCAACGAGCGATTGCATACATACAAAACGAATATATTCTTACACACATCTAAACCGCGTATTATTTGACGATGAATAATCTCATGTCGTGGTTTTTTCTTCTCTATTTTTCTATTTTTCTCTTTTATATGATATGAAATTTGCGGCCCAAATTTTTTAAAATTACGATCTTATGGAGCCCGGAAAGATTTACCTACCAATCGTAAAATAATAAAACTAAGAATTCTTTTTTTTTTCTTTTTTTCTTTTTTCTTTCTTTCTTCGTAAAACTAAAAGAGAGGATGGGTGAATGACCTGATTTTTGATTCAAATTTTTTCAGTTTACCTTGAATATTTTACTAGATTATGGTATGAGTATATACTGTATTTGAACACGTGTAACTTTTTCGGGTTTATAAAGATTAAGAGACTATAGGTACATTTCGAGCCTGTCTAGGCAATAAGCCCCTCATACCGTTAGAAAAATAATTATAAAATAATTTAGGACGAATTTCAGATCCCCTGATATACGGTAGTCTAGGTATACATTGTAATTAGAACAATGAGACGAAGTAATGACAGAACAAATACAGTCATAATTCTTTAACGCCCACACCACACCATCATCAAACCAGCCGAAACTGCATTTATTTCTATGAACTAAACTCGTGCAGTACTTTGCTATAAGGATATACATACATGATACATAGTAGGCTTTGCGAATTCTTTGAAAGAATTAATCACACGTTGTATTACACGTAATTATATAGATCATTACTCGAGTCCCAATGAGTCAACATTAAATTACCGTAATATTAATTTACGATGAGTCAAGTCTTGCGAAAATTCATATTACGTATAATACGAGAAGAAAAAAATTCGAATCTTTAGAGTATACTGAGGAATAATTATTATCATTATTCAATTACAGTCTATGTATTTAAAATTTGAAAATTTTCTACCCCTGAAACATAAAAATCGATAAGAATTTTTTCATCCCTCAGTATTTTTTTTTGTTTTTTGTTTTCATTTCTTTCTCTTTTATTCGATTTTGTTAAATATCATTTGATTTATTGAAAATTCACGAACTTTACGACTTTGCGAAAATTTCGCGATTCCTTATTATGCAAAAGTTTAACGTTATAATCAACGCTAAGTTTCGCGATAGCTTAATGGCCACGTATATACGTGGTACCAGTACCTACATACCTACAAAATCAGGTCACGCGTTTTATCAAGATGTAAGAAATTTCAACCAAAGAATTTCATTTATATTAGAGATTTTTATTTTCATCAATTTTTCATTTATTTATATTCGTTTCTTACATTTTTAACACTCTAATTATCTTCTTATTAAATATCATCATCCCCTATATTCTATATAAAATAATATATATTTTTTAAATTAATTCTATTTATGTTTCAGCTCCTCAGCGTTCCGTCCCACACGTTGCCACCGATGCGATTGCTTTGTGCACCATTCATGTTTTCTCTGATTGGTCAATCGCCGTCAGGGAGGAAAAAGTCTTTGCATGATAATTCCGAAGGGTAATACTAGTTTGATAAATGAAAAACAAATCGAAACTCTGCTTCTGTTTATTGAGAACATGAATTAATCACATCCTATAATATTTTTTTGTAGCGAAAATTTGAATGAAAATCGTAACGACGATTCAGGAAACGAGAGCGAAGATGATACACAGGTTTTAAAGACCAAAATCCCTTCGATTCCTCCTCCTGAGCCAATGGATACATCGGATCAAGAGCAAGAAGAGAAGCTGGTACACTTCGACTGGTCCTCGTTCGCAGATTCTCTTTCAGCAATTCTTACAACTAGAGAAGTTTCAGAAACGTAATAATTTTGTTATAATAATATAGAATTATATTCAGAACGAATATACCTATCTATCCAGTTGGGAATAATTTCTTTTCACATGTATAAGATGGTCAGAATATGTGTAGATATAAAGTAGGAAAGATGAGAGTGAGCATGTGTTTTGTATTTTATAATGAACTTATAAAATTAACAAAATATCAAAGTCCATTAATCAATTTTTCTTTTTTTTTTCTTTTATTTAGTTTCTTTATTTCATTCAACATACAGATTTTACATCTTATTGTCGAATAATCTACAACATCTAATTTAACATTTGAATTGTTTGCTCTTGAGATTTCACACAATTATTAATAACGGTGTTTATAATCATAATAATAATGTAAAAATAGGTGCTGAACTTTTAAATACAAAATATGAAACAAAGACTTTTCAACAAGGGACGGGGAGAGTATGAAGACGCTGTGAAAACTCGTGCAATTCAGTAACAACTTCTTTGATTCTTGTATCGTACAAAACATCACGTTTCATGTTCGACAATACAACGTCTCTTCTATCGGTGTATACATATTTAGCATATGTTACTGGATTATTCATAACGGCAGCGCCGAGCGCACCGTCTAGTAATACAGTCGGTAGATATATCATGGCGGTAACTAATGCCCCCAGTTTTTGTTCCTCCATACCTTTTAGTATGCTGGTAAAAGACGGTGGCTTTACGGGAGGATTGTACATTCCTAATGTTTCGCACAGTGTCGAGTAGTAGTGACGAACCATCGCCTTTCCCCGGGATTCTCGTAATTTTTGTGAAGCTGTTAAGTAGAGTAGCATGGCAATGTCGTAACCTGGTGGAGAGTACCTGACCAGTTGAAAATCAACAACGTAGCATGAAGGTGGCTTTCCATTACTGAACATGAAATTGTTGGACCACGGGTCTGCGTGGCTTACTACGTTTTGCAACGAGCGTGACGGCTTGTTTGCCTCAAATACCTCCTGGCAAGCTTCCGGTATTTGGCTCGGGTCTAGTCCTAGTTGTTCGGCGACTGCTACAGCCACTTTTACGCCCGCTTTATACCACATGAATTGTTTTCCATATTCCTGAAATCCGGTCTCTTGAAATGCTTCGGGATAAATTTCATTCAGTGGTTTTCCAAGACGTGATTCAGCGCCCAATGATGCCGCGTGCATTCTTGCTAAAGCTGATAGTGCTGCGTTAACAGATTCTTCATCAAATAATTTTTCACGCATTGAAAATCCACGCGATCTTAATTCTTCTAAAACAATCACTTCGTTGTGTGCGAGGTAACATTTTGGCCCCCATCTATCTCCTGGGTAAGATTTATCCAATTCCGGTACTACGTAGTTGAAGAAAAGCACTTCTTTTATAAATATCTTTGTCTCACAAATGTATTCTGCCTGAGTTGGAACCTCGTGCGGTACAGCTTTTACAAAATAAACCCTAGTTTCCTCCGCTGAAGAATCGCTAGTTTTAATAATGACTTTCAATTGCTTGTGAGATGCGAGAAATCCGAGCTTCTCATCCGAATACTTCTGGATACTATAGCTGATGAGTTTTGCTTCCGGTCCTTCGGCCTGTGCCACAACGTTCTCCACATCTTCCAATGACAAAATCTCTGGGTATCTTGGCGTTAGAATGTGGTTGGAACTAAGGATGGTGTCCATTGTGTTTGTCATCTTCACGTTTTCCAACAATCCAGGTTCTCCGATGTTGAATTCGTCGACTAACATTACCAGCAAACTGCTCGACCGAAGAGATTCTACTTTTATTTATCCTTTACTCTCTGTGCATATAGCTATGTGCAGACTCCGCCAGGTCTGAAATCTAGACGGTACGCATGATGAGGCAATTGTTTGTTGCCAAAAAAAATTTTCTTCATTTTAGTTCGGTTGTAAATCATACCAAAGCTAGTTGTAATTTATGATCCATGACGTAACAAAAGCCAATATGGGATTTCAACTAGGCTGAGAATTCCAGCACCCATAAAAAGTCCCGCGGTACTACCAACGGCAACTGTACATCAAAAAATATTATCATAGTTTTTAATGTAAGGTCTAGACTGTCCTTGATGTTACATTCTTTATTGCATGACAATAGAATTAAATTAAATCAGTTTAATCACATTCCAAATCTCCTTGACTACCAACTGATATCATCTTACCTACTAAGTCGAGCAAACTACGAACCACGTATCGCTTTGAACGTGATGTCGGCAGCGCAAGGAGCTGCAATATTACTCCTTGTGATATTTTTGAGTGCGAGGAGTTGATCTGACGGTCTTTTCTATTTTGAAACTGTCTTATGACCCTACCCTCACAGCTAGGTAGGCAACGTTCACCTAGATCTTTTATTTTCATTATATTGTCTAGATTCTCCATGAGACACTCTACTTGAGTGTAATTACAGACTAAGGATGCATCTTTATATGGAAATAAGTGGCTAATACAGCCACAATAGTTTATCATATTATCCATTTGAAGCTGAAACCAAATCGGTAAATAATTTTCAACAAATATCTGATTTGAGTTGTTTCAGAATATCTATTTTATCATCAAATATAATCAAACTCAGACCTCCCACACTTCACCTACTTGTATAAGACAACCGGTCTTACTGTACCGCTCATAGGCATCAAAATCCTCTGTTTCATCATAAAAACGACACTTTCGTCTCTTCGGAGATACGGATCTTAGACCAGGAGCATTAAACATATCTTGCAATGTAAAGTATACAGTGCTTACTTTGAACATCGATACATCAAGAGGCTTAAGGCTACTCTCCATAGTTCCAGGTAATATCCAATTGCCAAGAAGAGAGACCTATCGAGGGGAAAGCAATAGCCTTCTCATTTGCATCATTAGATTATTTTTTCACTCTCCTTTCATACGAACCGAAATGGTTGGTACACTTTCAGCTTGGGCAGATAGGAAAGAAGATTCAGTCAATCCGATAGTCAAGTAGCCTGGTCCATTAGTCTGGTTCATAGTAAATCTTCCCAAAGGTTTATCAGATCCTGTATGTATCGAGTTGAACACGTAGCATAAACCCTGCGTAGTTTGTACCGGTAGGAATTCGTCACAGCAATTGAATTCCAGGGTAGATCGCCAAAAACATTTGTTCATAAATGTAGTGCAATTCAAAGTCGACTGTTTTACAAAAATATTAGACATATTGTATTTGAATGAATTATTTTTTGAAACAGCATACTTTGCTTTTGCAAGCTACCACACTATTTCAAAAGGTGAAAAAAAGATCTGGGAAAGATGATATGAAAATTTTCAAAGCGCAATAATTCTCTATCGTGATGTACACGACTAATTCTTATTCAATTGCTTATTGTTGCAGCGAAAGAGCGGCGGACCCTGTCGACTAATGGTAGATGAAGAAACAGGCTCACTTTTTTGTAAATATGAATAACAGCCTCAGAGGTCAATTTGGACAATTGAGCGGCCATTTTTTGATTGTTTCGAACTTTTTGCATGGAAAATAGCCAGGTCCATCCCTGCGGACGCCCGGCTATTTTTGAACCATACATTTCATTGTACCTAAAAGAAGAGGAAAGATATTGAATTGGATCGGCTGTTCATACAATTGTGGAAATGACTCTTAATCGAATTTATGTATTAACAACAATAAACTATACACGTACAAAGAGGAAGCTATTGACACCGTATCAGGATGACTTTTGGTACAAACGCTGACTGATGGGAAGTCTACATTCCAATCTATGTATTCAGTTTCAATTGTGAATGTTACAGGCCGGTTGTAAAAACCGTCTAACGAGTCTTTAACCATCACTGCGCAACCGTACCAGCATAAAGCGCAAGTTATCAACCAAAATACTCTGTATTTTCGAGGGAGAAACAAATATCTTTTTTATTAATATTGTGGCTTTTTTAATAGTATATTATGCAACAAGTGCGTAAAAATTTTACGCACAAGTTTCATACGATATTTTTCGACACAGTATGCGTATAATGGTATCTTACGCATACTATATCGAAAAATTCATTATTGCAGACTCAGAGATAAATGATATGTCCAATCTACATATGATATGATATAATATGATGTGATATGATCAAACTTTTATTGAATCAAGATAATTACATCTGTATAACAATGAATTTCTTAATGATATAACTAAGTTTAATTTTCTTATCAGTTTATACCTTTCAGTCCAATGGAAACCGTCCTCAACAAGGTACCTGATTCCATGTAGATTACAATTAACTAGATACCTTTTTATAGCAATTAATATTCTTGAGGGCTGAACCATTTTCAACCGGTTATTTGATACGAGAAATTACTATGAACTGAGGAAACAATTTTTACCCTCATAATACGTATCATAATAACAAGCAGAATATTTTCTGCAATGAGCGTATCAATTATTCAAAATAAAAACGCACGCAAATAGTATACATAAAGGAAGATATATATCGCGTTTTATTTTTTAGATGAATTATTCAACCTGATCGTAATATGTATATCGTGAAAACACGACTCTGGCTTTGAATTGAAGATAAAGTAAAAAAAAAAATGAAAAATAGAGAGAAAAAAATGTTCAAATATTACAAACATATTTTATTATTTATGAACGGGGAAACATGCTACAGTATGTTTTTTTTTTTTTTTTTTTCATACTTTCCCGTTCAGATTAGACGATTATCTGGAATTCATGGCATAGACATGTTATATCATTTTTGTTAATCAATTTCAGAGCAATTCATGCGCCTTTCATTCCACCCTAATGATATTGTTCATCAATTTTTTTATTTTTTTAAGATGAGACAAAAGGGGATTCCCAAAACGATGAATTTTTGCCCAGGTTTTTTGACCTGGAAGCGCCTGATCTTAGGCAACTGGTTTAACGCCTGAGTGAATAGAGTAACTAAAATCTCTACGTAATATAGTAGATGACGCAACCAGTGCGAAAAATAGGCGATTCCCGCACGGGTCGGGTTTTTGCCGGTTTTTGCCGTTGATCAGAATTAACAAATCTACATATAAAATCGGAAAAGAAACATCAATAGTCCGATTCAATCATATATTTATTCTAATAATGATAATTTCTCATTTCTAAAATGATATTCAAATATTGAAATAATATTTTGAGATTCGATATGTGAAGTCGATGATCGATTCTCTATTACGATTTTCGATGTTCGATATCGATGGTATATCGGTCACACAGTATCGTGTCAAGTATCGTTTCCTCCCCGCTTGGCAAGTGGCACGAGGGATGTCGAACGGTGTTGTTTTGTCCTTTTGATAGGATTTTTTCACTAAAATCCATATACGTAATATTTTGCGCTTAAATATCATTTATAATATTATAGTTGTTATATAGATTGATATATAGATATATATATATTTAATAATAGGTACGAAGATAAATAATAATATAATAATGGCGTTAAATCCATCATACGAAGCCATCGGCAAAGGCTTCGTCCAACAATACTACGCGTTATTTGACGACCCCGTTCAGAGGCCGAATCTAATAAATATGTACAACGTGGGTATAAGCACATCATATAACATAACCTCCAACATCACATATTTCAAATCACCTATCTTATCTCCGTTATAATATTTACAGACCGATTCTTCTTTCATGACCTTCGAAGGGCTACAGATTCAAGGAGCCATCAAAATCATGGAGAAGTTAACTGTGAGTTTAATCATCACTCATAATCACATAATAAAACGTAAACTATAATACATCAATTGATTACCCAGAACGTCTTTACTCCGATAATAATATTTCATATTCTTACAATTTCAAACAATTGATGAATTCCAATATCTACTAGTCATATTTCTTGTTATCATTTGTTTACTCGTCATTTGATTAATCGTTTATTATACTAGATTATCCGTATGTTCAGTATTTACTAAGATTCATTGACACTGTGTTCAATTTTATAGTCTCATTCAATATTCTAACAAATTTTTATTTTTTTTGTATTCATTTAATATTTCAGGCTTTAAGTTTTCAAAAAATTAATAGAATAATCACAGCAATCGACTCTCAACCTATGTTCGATGGAGGTGTGTTGATCAATGTCCTTGGGAGGTTGCAGGTAATAATCATTTAACTTGTTTTCTATATCAATATCAATATCAATATCAATATCATGGCACACACTCTTCTTACAGCATAGTAATAAAAGAATTTTACAATCCTGTATCTCGCCGTGTGAAATTTGTATGTAAATAACATTGAGGAATAATTTTCTAGAGACAAAATTCGATTAGAATTTACCATTATAGGTATATAGGAGTTGGAAATTTAGCTATCGAAATTGTCAGGTTCAAATAAAGGAGGGAACAGTTGCTAAGTTCGAACTGATTTAGGGCTGAATGCATTTGCTCAATTTTTTAGTCAAAATGTTATTTTTTCGGTTTTTATAGTCGATAATGTAATTATCGCTGCTTGCTTGGTATACGAATAACAATCGGCACATTTTCGTTCTCTACTTCCTTTTTTTCATTCGGTAGAATTGAAAGAGAGAACAATTTTTTGCCTTAGTTCTATAGCTTGTAGAATACCCGATCTCCCATCCTGTTCCCCGATTCGTCGCTGCGAGATCGGACAGTGTTTCTTCATAAGATACTAGAATTTTCACTCTAGATTCAAATTTTTGTTGAAAAACATAATTGAGATGATATTTTTATACCTTTTCGAAATCGGCTTCACGGGCTCAAAAATCCAGCAGGCATTTACACATTCGACTTCCCGCCTTTTGTCCGTACTTCAAATGAGATAGTCTAGAATTTTTGGTCTCATTTGATGAAATTTAAAATCTTACCATCCAGTTTGGGCAGAATTAGTTATTTTCATTAGATTTATTCAGAAGTAAAAATGAATGGGACAGACTAGGCGCGCGTTTATATCGCATAAAGATATTTGTGCCGCTATATAAAGGTAGATGTTGATCAATGAAAAGTATGATGCACCTATCCTTAATATCTATATCAGTACCGAAGATCAGACATTGAACTGAGTCAGTGATTGTTGATGATTGGGCAGACTGACGAGGATCAGCCCCACGCGTACAGCCAGACATTTGTACTCAAGGCTATTGGTACCAGCTTTTTCGTGCAGCACGACATCTTCAGACTTGCGTTGCACGACACTGTCTAGATGTCTGGAACCGATTTTCCATCGATCTTCATGACGGGGCACAGGCAAGCTCAGCCTTCTTCTATCGTTCTGCTTGGCTTTAATTTTACGCGAGCAAACCTGCTTGTTATTAACATCAGATCATTATTTATCATCATCTAACAGATTTCTAGTGGAATTGATCCTTTTCTTTTTTTCCTTTCCGTTTATTTGACTAAAAATTTTTATTCACGTTCTGATTGTGCTCGAATTATTTTACTAGCCAAAATAACATGTTGAAATTGATTATTTGGTATATGAGGATCCTGTGATTCACGGCAAGCCAGATTTATACCAATACTAAATTTGATGGTTTTCTTTATCCCAAACTAGAGTGATTTCTGATTTTCATCGCATCTCAATATTTGGTAGATATAGCAGTAGCGATATCATTATGATACAGTTATGAAAATATTTGAATTTCCTCACTTGCAAATAATGCCTAAAACAGATCTTAGCTAGCAACTGACATTAAACTACATTTAACAAAGTTATGTGCATTAGTTGTTATGAGATTATTAGCGTTAGGTAAGTTTTAGTGTATAATTTCAGTGAATATGGAGAAATTTGTTCCTTTTGTCTATACAGAGGTTGAAAGAAAAAATTATTAGACATTTCAATCGAATTGTAATTTTAGGCAGACGAAGATCCACCACATGCTTTCTCTCAAATCTTTGTGCTTAAGCCATTGGGGAATTCTTTCTTCTGTCAACACGACATCTTTCGCCTTGGAATACACGACACCGTGTGAGATATCTGCCAAACATCCAAAGTGTGTTAGAGAAAACACACAAGTGAGCCACAGCTCGCTTCAAGCTTTAAGATAAGTGAGCCAATATCTCTCATTTGAAAATCCCACTTTGTCATCGCACGAAGCGCTCATTATCCCATAGATATCACTGTTTTTATACATAGAATTTCTGCTTATCTTATAACGTGGCCACGACAAACTTTTAACAATAAACACAATTCAATATTCATTTTGTTTATTCAATTTCCTCATTCATTAAGCTTTACTGGCCTCCCTATACAACATTAACTAAAGATCGTTTATTTTTCTGCTTTTTTATTTTTTATTTTTTTCTCTCGTTATAATATCTGGTATACATTTTTCAATTATTATCGCGTCGTCATTGCTATGGGAGAAGTTTAGTATGTATAAATTCTTCTGTAGAAAAGAAAATAAATACAAAAATACAAAAATACAAAAATACAAAAAAAAAACAAAAAAAAATTATTGTTAAAACATTCTGTAATACCATAAATGGCCTATGTATTTTTATAAATTAGAAATTGTATGTTAAATATAAAATATGTATCTGATCATTCACAAATGAATTTTCGACCCGTCATTTAATCAAAATAATTTTTTAACAACGCAGTATAGTAGCGACCTGATTAGTTGCACAAAGTTTTCTATATATACTTAATTGAAAACTTGACAGCCTCGACTATCTGTTATAATATTTGTACAATTATGTCCTTCGCAAGCTGTAAACCTAAAGTGTTTATTATTAATCAGACAAATAATTTATGCTACGAGTCTACCATTTGTTGTTTTTGTTGATGTACCAGGGTCCGTAAATAATTTGACTATCCATTGTTTAGTTAAAAATCAATATTAACTTTAGATGTTAATGGAACGCTAAGATACTAAACTTGGCACATGATCAAGACTCATAGATCATTTGAAAAGCTTTATTTTATAATAAAAAAAAAGAAAAACATGATCGGAGTATTATTATAAACTCTGATGGACAAAATAAAAGATGAATGTAAACTTATTGTACAGTTTGCTACATAGTAGTAAATTTAGAGATATAAAATTTCGATTAAGCATTAATACAAATATCGATTAAAACTTTTAAAGATTTCCTCTTTTGGCTTGTTCAACTTCAATGGCTTCGAACAATGCCTGGAAGTTCCCAGCTCCAAATCCCTAGGAAAATTGATCAATTTTTTTATTTAGATTTAATCACTTAATTAAACAGCAATGATGAGCTTTACTCACATTGTGGTTGTACCGCTGAATAACTTCTATAAATAGTGTCGGTCTGTCCTGCATATTCTTTGTAAATATTTGAAGCAGGTAACCATCGTCGTCGTAGTCGATTAGAATCTTCAATTTCTGATGGAATAATATTAAAAATTAAACCAAATGGTTCTAGCGTTTGTGAAATGTGTTCTAAATTACCTGCAAGATACTCAAATCCTCTGAAACTTTCACACGACTGTTCTTCAGACGGTCTTTTAATAAATCATAATAGCTGTCTGGCACATCGAGGAATTCCATACCTCTAGCACGCAGATTTTCAATCTATAATAAGATTCACATTCATTTAATTGTTACGTTATTTATATACTACTACTACTACACCTATGTCATATGATTCGATTAAAAATGAATCAGTCAAACTAACGCTTACAATTATTTTATGTATCGCCAAAGCTGGAATCTAATTTCACTAAATTTCGAATAAAGTGTTATATCGTTTTATGAAAACATTTTTAAAACAAGTACAACTTTCCATTACTTAATATTGATTTAAATTTATTTGCAATTTATATAAAGTAGAAGAAAGCAAACTACTTACAGCTCCGATTATGTCGTTTGTGTTCAAAGCTATGTGTTGGACACCAGCTCCTCCATAATATTCAACAAATTCTTGAATCTGAGAGCGTTTTTTGCCTGGCGCTGGTTCGTTGATTGGCATTTTCACAGTTTCCTCCCAATTCGTCACTACTATGGATCGCAGTGCTGAATACTCAGTGTGTAATTGTGTATCATCCACTGACCAAAATCTGTGGAATTGTAGACACTGTTCATACCTAAGAGACATAGATCAATTGAGCTCATCATTTCTCACGTTAAATTCAATATTTATAATTGTTTTACCCTCTTAATATGAAATATTAAGTTTTTACATACCATTTTGTCACACTTTCCATCTCGTTGTCCGGCTGATTTCCCACAACGTGATCAATGAAGTTTAATTTAATAGGTGGCCTGGAATCAGAGAAAGACCCAGTCTGTTGAATGTGTTTTCACTTTTGTCAATGTTAAATTATTGCCAAATATTTAGCTCTGAAAACTTACAGGAGTTCCGTAAATGGGTCTTTCCTAGTAGTTTTGAAGCCTGGGAGAAACGGGCCCGTGTAGTTACTTCGGTCAACAAACGTATGTCGCGTTTCTCCATACTAAAAAGTAAAAAAATCTTATTGATCATTTGGTCAGCTCCATGTCACTTGATAATGTTGCGCCTCAGAAATCTGACTTACAGTCTGAACAGTGGCGAGCCGGACGGTGCCGAATTCGTCCCGTTCTTCCCACACATCGCGCACGATTTTTGCTCCTCGTTCCTTTGCGATCTAAAAATGTGTTGAAGTGATATTTCACTTTTCTCATCTAATTCAGATGTGAATTCTCGCGCGAGTAAAACAACTTAGTCAATTATTTCAATGTATGAATAATTTTTATAGATGAATGGTGCTAATCAGAAAGATTTCTTCCCTCTTATTCTTTCCCTTGAATTGAAGACACTTACCTTGACAATGGAGTAGATGTCTTCAACTGTGAAGGCCACGTCCCGGACACCGTCTCCGTGCCTAGAAAGCTGAACCGCCATTTCCTCGTTGTCAGGCTCGTACGGTGACTCGAATACAAAGATAATCTACAAGGCAATTAACGAAGGAAGGACACTGGCTGAAAAGGAGGATCCTCATCTATAAACTCACCTTATTTTGTCGGACTGCGTGCGATGCCTTGTCCCGTGTGCCAGTCTCCAGACCACGGTAGCCCAAGGGCTCAAACCCCATCCTTGCGCAGTAGAAGCTAGCCGCCTGTTGAATAAAAGAAAAGGAAAATAAAAATGAGGGTGAGAATTTTTCACTAGCTTCAGAAACCGAATTGATCTATTTTTCCCCTTCAATTCTCACCTGCTTTGCATTTCCAACCCAGAACGTCAAGTGGTCAAAACTGAGGAATTTACCACCTTCCGGCTAAAATACCAAATCCACTTGTTAACTTATACGTCCACTCTGATAGTGCCTAATGGCAGATCTTAATGGTGCAGACGTTACTTACTTTTGATCCTTTATCGGTATAACTCGTCTAAAAACAGATAAAATTTTATAAATTTGAACCATTTTATTTTCTCCTAGTTAGAATCCTGGGCAGAGTTGAAAATTACGCTAAATCCGGCTACTCACCATCGTTGATATCGAAATCCGAGTCTGATGTGTTGGCAATTCTAGAGCAGAAGTTTAACTGTGGAAAGGATCGAGTCAGGCGTCTCTTTAAATGAGAGCTCGATGTCCGTAGAATGGATCATGATTGGAGGAGACCGGAGGCTTGTTTGCACGCCAAGCTCTCGTGCGATCTTGTGAATAAATTAATGAATTGATGAGGGGCCTGGTTCGCTAAGTTCCCTAACACTATGCGGTCGGCTGATACTCACCTACAATATCGGACATCATATACAGCTAGACTTACACACATTCAAAAGAGCTGCGGAACCTTCATGGACAACAGGTCCAATGATAAATTCTATAACGTTTATTATAAGTATTTAAGTGGCGAAATGATTGTTCTTATAAATTTGTTGAAAATCTTCCATAATATTTCGTCCTTCAAATTGTAATAAGCATAATGATTAATGATTAATCTTATTCGTTTGTAACCACGTGGGCTACACGTTCTTGATTTTCGGATAAACGGGTTCTTTGGGATAACTCAGGTTCACATAATGTCATTTGCTATTTCTAAAATCGCGATATTTCTCATACGACTAGAAGCTTTTGTAATTAATTTGAATGGCTAATTTGTTTTTTCTGATTTGCGGATGACATTTATTTTATTGATTTGCTACTTTGTGCAACGCGCTTCTATTGCATTTCCTTTTTTTTATCATAGTTCATTAAATTGATAAACATGTTGTGAAAATTCCATAGCTTGTTTACAAATGCGGATAATCGGCTTAATTAAAATCATTTGAAACCAGTTTAGCAGCCGCTACTATATGATTTTCCAAGAACAAGCATTTGAATACTTGAATTTCATTACATCTCAACTTATTTCTTATTCACAAACTCATATCGAAATATTATAAGACAACAATTGTAAATTATCATCTGATCGTATGATAATATTCAAATTTATTCGCGCGCGCACGCAAATGGGCGCGATGCTCCTAATTCTTCGATTACTCTTCATTGAATAAGTGTATATCGTTAAAAATTGATTCTTTCAAGTCTTTTATTTGCAAAATTACGTTTCAATAAATACGTGGATAATCTTTATATCTGTAATAATCGTCAGTGTTCACGTGAACAACCTGATCAAAAATTCGCGATGTCATTTTAATTGCTTTCTCAATCTTAGTTCATGGTAAATATTGAAACCTGTTGATGTAAACAAGTCGAAGGTGTGACCAGTGTTACCAGTTATCTTGCGTTACAGGGTTCCGAGCTATAAATATGTTAATTAACCAGATCTTCTGGAGGCTCGACTCGTTCCTTTCACGCGCCACGCAACTCGGTGACATACAGTATTCAGCGAATAATTTTACAATGATTATATTAGTATTCAACAAAATTTATATGATCATGGGAAAATCGGGATTGAAATATTGTTTTAAATTTCATTTTTTATCGTTCTAATAGACTATGCTATTACAAAAGGATTCCGCATAAATGATTCAATGTATCAATGTATTTTGTTTGCAGAAACTAAGATACTATATAATTATAATTAAAGAATATCGTATGTATGAATCACAGGAGGCACAGGCGATTGAAATAAATAAACTTTCGAATAACTCAGGAATGAACTTTATTTTTTCTCATTACTTGGTGCTAAATGTAATTATTTGCTAATAAGTTATTTGAATGAATAGACAGGCATGCATCAAAATATATTCAAATTATTTCTTCATTGGTACGTTGTATTGTATACTTCGTGCTTTAATTGTGATCTCTGTTAGTGAACTAGGTATAATTTCCCAAACATTCTTACGAATTTGAATCTTGTAATTATTCATTTTGAATGAAGTATTTGTCGAGACAATATCGGTACGCCTTGTTATACGCTACCGACATACACGGGCAAGATGCGGGCTTCATGCAGTAGGGCGCATCAGGTTTGCGGCAAAAGTAGTTCGTTACTTCAACCGCGAGATGGCGATACCATTCAACACCCCGTTGACACGACTAGGGTGATAGGGTCGACTGTCAGTGGCCCTCGTGGCGTCAAAGGGTTCGTGTGGGGTCCGTGTAAACGAGATACGACTGTAACGGGCCATCTCAATATAGATAATCTAAATACCGAAAAGCGTTGCAAACGAGGTGATGTACTCATTAACGAAAAAAGCTTTATCTCGTCTAGTATTTTGAGTTATTTACTTAATGGTAGCGATGTTACAACAATCGTCCATTTGTTACAGCTGCATGAACTTTCATCAGTGTCCAAACATCTTCGAGCAGGGATTCTGTTCTAATTGAAACGAACGAGTGCGAAGTAAAAATTGGTTTTATTTAGCATAATTATAAGGTAGCATAGTATTCTAATGCGAACGTAGTTTATTACATATTTATTTTTTTAAAACAATTAAAAATCGGGTATAACTTTGACAATAAGTAATATTATATTAATGCTGTAGTAATAAATTCATCGATATATACCAATAGGTAATTGCTTCGTTATTTTCCACTTTCCCCTCCTTACAACTCTCTATTTCAGGATATAATAACTGGCATATGCAACAGTGTACGATGCACACGAGAAGTGCGAAATTACAATAAAATATAAATAAATTTTCATTTACTCAGGCAAAACGCAAGTCTATTATTTGCAATTTTATCGATTATGATCGGAGATTATAAATTAAGGGATTCGACATCTGGCGAATTTTTCGATTGAAAATTTCAGAAAGTCTAAATAGCGTAGGCATATAGCAACGTGCATGATGCCACATACGCATACATGCCTGTACCTATATACTGCTGCCTATTCCCGCCAAAAATATTACAGCACACCTCCTTGGGTCGGATGTTATCCTGATACCAGGAGCAATTTTTGACTCGAAATTTCTAAACTCTGAAAATCGCTAGTATAAACTAAACATAAAGACGTGGATGAAGACACGCATGCATGTCTATATCGATACACTACTCCTTTCCCCCTCCAAAAATTTCTGCACACCTCCTCGGGTCAGATGTTCTCCTGATACCAGGACCAATTTTCGACTTAAAATTTATATAATTCTGAAAATCGCTAGTATAAACTAAGTATAAGACGTGCATGAGGACACGTATGCATGCCTATATCAATGCACTATGATTCTTTCACCCTCCAAAAATTTCAGCACACCTCCTCGGGTCAGATGTTTTCCTGATACCAGGAGTATTTTTCGACTTAAAATTTAAAAAACCCTGAAAATCGCTAGTATAAACTAGATATAGAGACGTGCATGAAGCAACGTATATACGTGCCTATACCAATACACTACTCCTTTCCCCCTTCGAAAATTTCAGCACACCTCCTCGGGTCAGATGTTCTCCTGATACCAGGAGCAATTTTTGACTTGAAATTTCTAAAACTCTGAAAATCGCTAGTATAAACTAAACATAAAGACGTGGATGAAGACACGCATGCATGTATAAGACGTGCATGAGGACACGTATGCATGCCTATATCAATACACTATACTCCTTTGCCCCTCCAAAAATTTTAGAACACCTCCTCGGGTCAGATGTTCTCCTGATACGAGGAGTAATTTTCGATTTAAAATTGTTCGATTTTTAGAGTTATAGAAATTTTAAGTCGAAAATTGCTCCTGGTATCAGGAGAACATCTGACTCGAGGAGGTGTGCTGAAATTTTTGGCAGGACAGAGGAATAGTATAGAGATATAGGCATGCATACACTGCTTCGGAGGGGTTTTTCTGGCAGTTGATACCTTTTTTTTCGGAGTGATTTTTCTGGCAGTTGATACCTTTTTTCGGAGTGATTTTTCTGGCAGTTGATACCTTTTTTCGGAGTGATTTTTCTGGCAGTTGATACCTTTTTCAAGGAGTCGTTTTTGACACCATGAGGTATCAACTGCCAGAAAATTGACTCCTTAAAAAAAAGGTATCAACTGCCAGAAAAATCACTCCGAAAAAAGGTATCAACTGCCAGAAAAATCACTCCGAAAAAAAGGTATCAACTGCCAGAAAAACCCCTCCGAAGGAGTGTATGCATGCCTATATCTCTATACTATTCCTCTGTCCTGCCAAAAATTTCAGCACACCTCCTCGAGTCAGATGTTCTCCTGATAAGAGGAGTAATTTTCGATTTAAAATTGTTCGATTTTTAGAGTTATAGAAATTTTAAGTCGAAAATTGCTCCTGGTATCAGGCGAACATCTGACTCGAGGAGGTGTGCTGAAATTTTTGGCAGGACAGAGGAATAGTATAGAGATATAGGCATGCATACACTGCTTCGGAGGGGTTTTTCTGGCAGTTGATACCTTTTTTTCGGAGTGACTTTTCTGGCAGTTGATACCTTTTTTTTAAGGAGTCAATTTTCTGGCAGTTGATACCTTTTTTCGGAGTGATTTTTCTGGCAGTTGATACCTTTTTTTTAAGGAGTCAATTTTCTGGCAGTTGATACCTCATGGTGTCAAAAACGACTCCTTGAAAAAGGTATCAACTGCCAGAAAAATCACTCCGAAAAAAGGTATCAACTGCCAGAAAAATCACTCCGAAAAAACGGTATCAACTGCCAGAAAAATCACTCCGAAGCAGCGCATGCATGCCTATATCAATACACTATACCCCTTTTCCCCTCCAAAAATTTTAGAACACCTCCTCGGGTCAGATGTTCTCCTGATACCAGGAGTATTTTCGACTTAAAATTTAAAAAACTGAGAAAATAGCTAGTAAATATAAACTACATAGAGACGTGCATGAAGCAACGTATGCATGCCTATATCCATACACTACTCCCTTCCCCCTCCAAAAATTTCAGCACACCTCCTCAGGTCAGATGTTCCCCTGATACCAGAACGTTTTTCAACTTTTTCGGATTTTTAAGACTGAATAATTCAACTTCTAGCCGAGAATTGCTTGACGTGTCTTCGTGCACGTCGCTATCTCTTTATTTATACCGGCGTCATTCGGACTTAAAAAATTTTAATTCGAAAAATGCTCCTGGTATCAGCAGAACATCGGATCCGAGGAGGTGTGCTAAAGTTTTGGTATTCAATCGTGCAGACGTGAAGGCAGGAGAAAGTGGAAAATAATAACGCAATTGGTTATTGGTATATCTGATATTTTATTGATACAATATCGATACAATATTATTTGTCAAAGCACAATTATTTGTGAATGTCTTTCCAAAATCAATATGTACCCAATGCAATTGATCAAGTCTCTTTATTTTCTCTCAAGTATACGAGATACCATAATATAAACCACATTCGCTTTACAATAATATATTATCTACTAATACTATAACTAAATTTCTAAAGTAAACTCGTTCATTGCAGCTGGAACAGAATTACTAAAAAATTCTTTTCATCGATGAGTACATTGTCTATATCGCAACTATTTCTCTGTATTCGTAGTATTTCTATTGAGATGCCTATCAGCGTTGTATACTCGTACTTCGTTATCGCAATCCTCATGTGAATCCTTTGACGCCACAAGGGCCACTGACCCCGCGAGAGTTGCCCGTACCGTAGGTCAGTGTTCTTTCTTGCCTGTGATGAAAAATCGGGGGTGAAAAATGGTAGGTATCGTCATCTATGTTATAAGTTCGAACTACCAGACTGACATGTAGTTACAAATCCAATCATAGATGGCGATATGATTTGTGAGCGGGAATTCTTGCGCCCATTTAAATTAAACACTAAAGAAATATTCTTCGCACGTGTTTATTTATAATTACTCCTAATTGAAATACAGTCACGTAGATTGATTCATTATACTCAGTAATAATGATATTATTACCACGTAACTACCATGTAGTTGGAATCTAATTAAAATAAAAATATTATCTAAGTTAAGGAATGTAGTAGTACATGTAAAAAGCTCGCGTTTAAAAAACATGGTCCATTAAAATCTTAATTTGGCAAGAGTTAGAAATATACATTACAGCTTGATCTGAATCTGTATTAGTCGCTAGAATATAAAATCAAAAGAAACCTAGCAGCTCGCGTGAATAAGTTAAATTCGAGTATCCTTAAGTGATAAATAACGGCTAAAACGATACTCTCATATGTGTAAACGTATTTTTTCTCTCGTATAAAGAGAAGAAAAAAATTATAATAATAAGATAACTTCTATTCTTCACAGCAAAACAATCCCATGGTCCCTCTCCAATCTTCGCTTAGCCTTAAGAGGAACTACACCCATTAAATCCGCTGGTGTAGGTAAGCCGCCGGTCATATTCGGCGCCATAGCTTGCTGATAAAATACTTGGAGTTTTCCACATTGATATCCATACACGACTGTGTCTTCAGTTCTGTAAAATAAACATCGATGAATATTCTATCAAAATATCTTCATCATTCGTAGATCTTGATTACTCAAGTATTCAGTCTCACCTCACTATAATATCCGTCAGATTACTAGCTCTACTGAATCTGTCGTGAAGAGATGAGACTATTTCTATCTCTGTAACACCCCAGAGACCAGCACGGTGAACAGTGTCCCATTCTGGATCTACGCTGAGTACGCTGTACAATTCTCTGCTTTCGCTGGGCGGTAGGGGTTCCAGACATCGTTGAAGTCCAGACTCCAGTTTTCCTAGAACTTCGACGGACGTTTCCCACTGTTGAATGAATAAACGAGAGTTAGAGGCTTGATAATTCACATGGATAGATTACCAAATCGTTTTAGGTATATACTAACAAGAGATTGTATGAGTTCGCGATTGTTCCCGACGTTGTCTTCCATCAGTAAAACTAGAACCATATTCTGTTGCCCGCAAAGAAACAGTTCTACTTTCTCCAAACAGCTATTTTCATTTTTCGATGATATCCAGTCCTGGTCGAGGTCCTCTTCCTCGTCGCTCCCATCCTCCTTGCTCACAGCATCCAGCTTACTTCTAATCATTTGATTAGTGGCGGTGGAAAAGCCTGAGAGGTCACGAAATTCGCTGGGGGTCGTTTCCCTGCTGCAAAATCCGCTAGTACGTTCATCCGCGAGTAAACTAAGCTTTGACATGAGTGGCGTAAGCTGTAAACCCTCGAGTTTTCTCTTCTGCGGTAGATCGAATATACTACCGCATTCCGAGGTGGATTTTTGCCTACCCTCTTCCTCCGGGGTGTTCAAAGATTTTAAAGGCAGGCTCATAGAACGGCGATACATCTCCTGCTTGCTTTTTTTCTCCACAATAACATCGGGATCGGAAGTAGTGCTGTTTTCTAACATGGATATAACTTGGCAGTCGAATCCTTCTATCATGCTTGATTTCTCATCCGTTGATAGTGGAAATTTATGAAAGAAGTCTTCGTTTTCATGTAACTTTGTATCAGTCGTATCGGACTTTAGTTCCTGGTAATGAGTCGCGACGTAGTGATCATACAAAGCTCTTGATACCGGTAAACCGTCGTATCTAAATACTGGAAAACAGGGATCCGTGATTGTATGAAAGAATTGTTTCCCAGGAGGAAGTTTCTTCTGCGGTGAATCCTCGCAGTAATCTAAGCATAGATTTTTATTCAATTTCGGTAGGCCTATGCTATAGTATCTCAGAGATACTCGGTTCGTGTGTTTATAAGAGTCAGTCAGGTCTGGCAAACTCATGCTTTTTCTATCTGACGCTCTGCTCTCTTCCAACTTCTCTTTAGGTGGTGCATTTTTCAGTTTGTTTACTCTTTTGCACCTAAGCGCTTCCTTAACAAGATCCGGTATATCGCTAACATTTTCCATTTCTACTGCCTCATTTTCATCCGCTATTTTGCTGTTCTCCAGATCCTCCGTGGCGCTACAGATCGATACAGCTGTTCCGTGCAGCATTCTATTCACGTCTTTCAGAGGTGTAGAGCAAACGCTTGGAGTCAAAGGATTCACAGCCTTGGAACGATCCGGTACAACATCTTGCTTTCGTTTTGCTGGTGAACTGTATGTCGTTGGCGGTATAGAGGGGCAAAATTGTGCGCCGTTACTGTATTGCATTGAATCCAATTCTCCCTCTTCTGGGACTGTGAATATTCGAGATGTGTCTCTTTTCATACCAGAAACGCACGAGTCCTTTATGTTGTTCTTGGATAAGTTCTGAAATGTTTATATCTCATGGAATTAAATAATCCATCGCCAATATCAAAGATATTAGGCCCGAAGACAATGGCTAGTACCTTTTTTAGCATTGTTTTTTTCATCGAAGGATCGAGGTACAAATTGTGGATTCGATCTGTAGTAGCATCCTGCTTTAATTTATTAAGTTGTCTGCGCTCGATGTAGACTCTCAACAGTTGTACTCCGGCTGGCAGATCAAATCCTATTGGCACAGTTTCGGCAGGGGCCTAGATTGAAGCAAAAAAAAAAAAAATTGTGCGTTATACATCGGTATACATTTGGAATGATATTATTTTCCTTACTTTTATGCGATAAGGATCAGTTATGATTAGTTGTTTGGTCAGTTCTGCGTTAAGTTGAGTAGCGACAACCCTGTGGTATTGAAAGAACGTGTTAAAGAGATGAAAAAATTTGTAATTTAAAAAAATTCTGTACAATAATTAATTGTGAGAAAAGTTTTACCCACTTATTATTATAGAACAAGGCTCCCCCTAGGATGCCATTTGTTTCCTGACAGTATTGCAGCACTTGGATAGCTTCTAGAAAGACGTTACTCGCGCTCTGTAATGTAAATAGAGAAATAAAGAGTCAGACTTACTAAGTAATTGCATTATTATATCTTAAATTAAACTGCGATAGATAAAAACCTTGGGAAATTTGATAGTTGGAAGATTAGAGAACAAGTTGGCACTATATTGAAGTATAGGAAGGTAAGTTTCAAACATTTGATACAATTTTTCAGTCAGCCTGTTTCGGTCACCGCTAAGAGACGCTGATATAGTTTCCAGATCTCGATGAAAAAATTTCAATGTTGACTCCAAGGTATCAGCTCTCCTCTCTAGCACCCAGTCTTGAATATTTCTATCCGTCCCTACAGCCTGTGTGAAAAAATAAAGAACGGTATTGTTTCAAGACGATGATATCAATAAGTAAAATTATAAAGTTAATACATATAGCCGTTATACACAGGTGATCAAAACTCACTAGTATATATTGTCCCAATTTTTTTAAGACAAATTTACCGCCTTGTAAGGCGATTATTCTAGGCGGTGAGAAAGACGTGCTAAGAAATTGAGTAACGCCCATCAATTGACCAGCCAAAGCGAGTCTTTGAGTAGGCGATACCCAAGCTGGATGAAAATAAACAACAGCTTCAGCAGGGTCATCTTCTTCCCTACGACACCGCGTCGTGTCGTAAACGAACACAATCATCATTTCCCTGAAATAAATTGATTGAAGCAATTGTAGTTATAAAAATAAAATATGGTGTTACGTGTTATGGGTAACGTAAATTGAGATAACGATACCTAAAACAATAATATTATACGCGTCAAGGAACTCTGAACAATGTTTATGAATCAATTTATCAGCCTTTTGTAACTGCATGATTGTGCATACATACAACTATGCTCTGATTTCCTTATCTGCATACTATATTCTCAAATTTCATGTAAATAGAAATAAATGTATGGCTTGATAAATTGAACGTAATAATATGAGTCGTTGAGTGAGTAATTCCGCAATTATAAAGTGATAAATGATAGTCAAGTGAGAATGATTTACCGGAAGGTGATTAATACTATTTATTGTGTAAATAAACAGTCTTCAAGTAATACAAATTTCCTATGCGATAATAAAGAATCAATTTATGTTCAGTATGAATGGACGAAGGTATTTCTTCTATATCTCTACTGTATTCAGAAGAAATATAATAATCCTGTATTTTCAAATAAAATAACCAATCAACATTTTATTGAATATAATTCATTCTCTTTGATGACGATGACGATGACGAATAATCATTTCCATTGTAAGTATTAATATCGTATTTCATATTTATCTTTGATAATGGAATTTATTAATCAGATTGAAACCAGTCGGAAGATAAGAAACTTGCGTCTATATTGGCCCTAGATTATGTTGTAGGAGAAATGGTATTGTTTAGATTCAATTATAGAAGTTATAATAAGAAATAATAAAAAATGCAAATTTTGTACACATACGAAACTGTAAGATGTTTAATAAACCGATTGGGGCGTAAACTTATACCTATTCTCTCTGAAATAATTTGTTATTCTAATGTGTGATTAAAGTATGTATGTATGTATGTATGTATGTACATAGTGAAATAAAGAATAAGAATAGGAAACAAAACTGAAATAAAATCGAAACTTACACCAGTTTAAAATCGGCATTGTCTTTGACAAAAATCAAAGAATTATATAGAGACATATGGAAATTGAATGATAAAATAAGATGTAAAAATCATAAAATGACATAAGTGTAAGTAATCGCGTATTAATAGGTGTTAGCGGGCGATTAGCCTGCCTCTAAGTGTATGAAAGGGTAAATAATAGTCGATGAAAATGATTATTGTAATAAAAATAAAAATAATAAGTTTGTAAAAGTAGTAAACAATTCATTATCACGTTACTACGCTACTCTGTAATTAGATAAGGTTATTATTACGTAACACACAGAGATACATCGTACTTTGCCATGATTGTTTATGTAGTGCTTCTCGGCGTCGTGTCAGCTGTCAAACGTCAAACGTCAAAAAATAAAAAAAAATAAATAAAAAAAACAAGAAAAAGAAACTTTAGCCTAATTAGTTCCCATTATTTCATCTTATAATATTACAGATACTGTAGATGTAATAAAAATGCGTTTTCACGAATGCATTAATACTACGTTGACTAGATAACGAGTTTAGCCAACTGAAACTGCATCAGCTTCTCATTACATAATTAAAAAATGATTATTTCCATAACCGTATTTATTCACACCGAAACCGGTTCCTTCGACGCCATATTGCAATCAATCGAAGGAGTAAGGACCATCATTATTGTTATTTAAATTCATAGATCTAGGAGGCTGTGTTTTATGAGACAATTTTTTTTAGGTTAGGCTGAGTTTTCATGCGCAATAAATCGCTGCTGCAAAATTTTGCACGCAACCACGTGATCAACAACGAATAGCGTTACAGCAAAATTTCGCAACAGTAGCGTGCATGAAAATTCAGCCTTAAGCCGCGAACTAACATAACCAACAAAACGTATCTTTAAAAATGGCCGAAAATAGCGAAAGTATAAACAGCGATGATTCGGTTGAAAAAAGACCGCAATTTGGCAACCGTACTTTGGTTAAAAACGCTAACATATTTGAGCATAATGCGTGGTACGAATTTAAACAAATTATTAACTAATAACGGCAAAAATTTTTAAGGTTAATTCTAACATAACCTATAAATCGTGTGTTTACGCGATTACGAAGATAGCCTTATTTTTTACTTTTAATTATTTTCGACCAAACGCATAAATTTCGGTAATTTTTTTACAGGGATAACGTGACCTGGGATGAAGAACAGGAAAAACAGGCTCGTGATAAAGTGGCGGAAAATTCTACGGTATTAACCAGTCCGGAACAGATCGCTAAATTTGAGAACGAAGCCGATCTGTATTGGGACAAATTTTACGAAATTCATCAGAACAGGTTGAGCCTTGTGTTTAATATTTGATTTAAATTAAAAATCAACATTTTATCAACTCTTTTTCAATTCTTTATTATTTCGTATTTTTCCTGAAGATTTTTCAAAGACAGACACTGGCTGTTTACTGAATTCCTAGAACTTGCCCCTGGCACTGTGAAAGAAGATCCTCTGCAACCGGAACGAGTATTTCCTGACTTGAATCACGAAATATGTGGCAAATCTTCGGTAACGTCAAACCCCTCTGGTCTAAGAATATTAGAAATTGGTTGCGGAGTAGGAAACACTGTGTTTCCAATATTGTTGTATAACACAGACCCAACTCTGTTCGTTTATTGCTGTGATTTTTCATCCAATGCGATAAATATCCTCGAAGGAAATCCTGCGTATGATGAATCCAGGCAAGGAAGATATTTCGGCAAATTTATTCACCTTAATTTAGTTCACCTTGATTCAAAACGTTTTATACTCTTTATAGATGCAAAGCTTTTGTGTTGGATGCAACACGGCAGGATTGGGAAACACCCTTTGATGAAAAAAGTCTGGATATTGTTGTACTGATTTATGTACTATCTGCTATTAATCCTGAAAAGTATGAATTTTTTGTTTGAATTACGTAAGCATGGCTTGTGATTAAGTACATTGTTCATTGTTACAACAACAGGATGAAGCACGTTGTGAAACAGATTCATCGTTATTTAAAGCCTGGAGGTTTAGTTCTATTCAGAGATTATGGAAGATATGATTTGGCTCAACTGAGATTTAAGAAGGGAAGATGTTTGTCGGATAATTTTTATGCCCGTGGAGATGGTACGAGGGTTTATTTCTTTACCCAAGGTAGTGAGAAATGTTTATTGTATAATTATTTAAAATTTGATTATTATAGATTAAAAATTAGGTAATAACATTTTACTCTATTTTTTTTTTTTTTTTTTTTATTCACTGTTTCAGATGAAATTAGAAACATGTTTGTCAGCAATGGTTTTATAGAAGAACAGAATATACTTGATAGAAGATTACAAGTTAATAGAGGAAAATTAATCACCATGTACAGAGTTTGGATGCAAGCTAAATACCGAAAACCTATTTGATGACAAAATAAAACCTACCTATGATACTAATATTAATTGGAGTTAGAGTTCAGATTATCTCAGAGAAAATGAGAATTACCTATATTAAATAAGAATTATTACATTACTTATACTAGTAATAATAATGTAATAATTAAACTTTTGTAAAATGATTTTATTTAAATAATTGACAAGTACAAATCAATCACAAGACTAGACAGCTACCAATTTCTTGTCAATGAAGATTGACCTTAATACATTACTGGACATAATAGTAATAATTCATAATTCTCGATATAGCTTAAGCACAGTTATTTAATTATTACTTTGGGTAATACTTGTTAATTAACTGACAATGAATGATTTACTATATTTAAACGTGTTTTATGATTTTTTGTACTAAAATTTTCAATTTTTATAGAAATATATAATATTGTACTTATCAATACTGGTTTGTATTATATTTATTATGCACGTTACACCTTTTACCTTTACGTGTTACGTTATCGTTTATGCAAATTATTTTTTTTATTTTTATTTTCATTTTTATTTATTTTTTTCTCTTTATTTATTTTTTCCGACACTCAAAACTAATATATTTATATTATAATTTGCCAATGATTTCTCAATCTTCAACTACTTATCATGGATATACAGATAATATATCACTGAGGGATGGACGATATGGCAATATGTAGATACATATCAGACGCTTGGTAATGTTTAGCTAATAAAATCGCTAATTCAGATAGAAAAAAAAAAAAAAAAAAATGTAATAATCTTTCTATTTTTTTCTGTTCTTTTTCTTTCCTTTCATTTCATATTCTTCTATACTATTTCTATATACATATTAAAGTTACTGCATAAATAAATGTATGCTTTTAAATAATGATACAAAAATATACAATTGCGAAAGTAAATAATATTATACTATATATGCTGCGAAAAGCTGCGATGCCATAAAATAATAATAAAATAAACAAAAGAAAAAAAAAAATAAATGAAGTAAAGCAAAAACTAAATCAAAGAGCTGCGTAGATTTGTTTTGCCTAAAAAAAAAAGAAATTACACGTCTAAATTCCCTGCTGTTTTATTACTTTGTCTTAGCTCAATGCAAGGCACTGTTATTGAGCCTTTGAATTTCAATATTTGCTTCTACTATTGATTAAGAAAAGAAAACAATATGTAAGACGAAATAGTTTTCAATTCACACTTTGTGTCTCTTGACCCTGATATTCACGAAACACATATTATAACAAATTTTGGTCCAAGTGTTTTCGCACGCTCTTATCTTATGGTAGAATAATACAACTGAAACTTAATCGCACGGTTTGATGGTTGATTGGTTTTTCTTTTTCCTTTTTATCCTTTCTTCATCCTTTATCATGAATGTTATTAAAAGTTATAGGTCGTCGGTGACAATAATAAGTACAATTACCTATTTTGTAGACGCGTTAAATAGAATAGGTATATAGGCCCTCGATATTTAATTTCTACCAGATACTTGGAACACGGGTTGGTGTAGAGGCTTTCATTATACTTATAAATAATTCACGGCAAATAAATGCTAGGCGTGATCATACAAGTTTACAAAGCTATCATAACGCAATGCTATGATTTAGATAAAAAATCTTCTCAACAACCAGGTAGAAGAAGATCGATACATCGGTGATTATAATTGAATAGAATCAAACAACGATTTTGGTTCCCAATGATTTCTGTAGCTTTTTTAAAATCCGAACAGAAATAAAGTCGCGTTACATAGACTGAAATTCTACCTGGTGATAAACTCTCATAGTTGATTTTATATTTATTATAAAAATTCCTAAATGTGATTTCAACTGGTTTTCATATGATATTCATTCTTCTAGAGGATTAAAATTATTATTGTCAGGGTATAAAACTATTCGGGTTCGACCTCTACCATCCGAATATCGAATAACGGATAGTAAGGCGACTATGGCATTGTGTTTACATTCGTTGGACAGACTTCCGATCTCATCTGCTAAACTCTGGCAGTGGTTTGGCAATTCCTTCTGTATATGCTTTGTGAACAGCCTCGCATACGAACCTGTATTGACTCTGTGAAAAAAATATATTCGAATAGAATAAGAACCGATAATTTCATATGACAAGAAAAAAAAAAAAAAAAAAAAAACCGTGTATCGATACTCACAGCATTCTGTATCATCATCGCTCTCTGGTCCCTCATAGAGCGAACAATATCGAGGGGATAAACAGGCTGGTTAGCTTCCATAAGGCAGAGAGCAGTTTCCATCAAAACCAAAACACCGGTTCGACCAATTCCTGCCGAACAGTGAACAACGGCTGGTTCAACCATCCCCGTACGAGCGGCTCTCACACGTTCCGTAAACGTTGTAAACTGCCTCCAGTCACTAGGCACCCCATGATCTGGCCAGGCGCAATACTGCATGTGTGTTATATCTCTTTCTTCACCGGTCTGAAAAGGAATCAATTTTATGGAGTAGAACTAAGCTCGAAGTCGAAATAGAAAATGAAGATTCATTTTAATTGAATTAATTAGTCAATTTGTTATTTTACTTAAACACCTATTACTATTCTGTTCATTTTTATTCTTGTTTATCAAAAAAGAAATGAAAAAAATAGGAAAAACCTGTAAGCTTACGTTGATATCGCGGAGAATAAACTCTCTGAAGACAAAAGTATCTTCAATATTTTCAGCGGTCGAAGTTAACGTCAAATTTCTTAGTGTTAATGTCTCGTTGATCGCAGGCCAGTATTGATGGCATTTAGCACGTCCCCGTTCAACGAGCGTAGTCAACATCACAACCAAGGTGCTTCCAGCTTCCAAAACCATTTGCCAAAAGTCAGCAACAGTAGAAGATAGCGGTCCCTGCGTTGCGATGTATCGATTGATAATTCCCGATCCAGGAATCTCCATGTTTACATAATTTGCATTTATGTAATCGCCGTTGATACATCCCATTAAAATAACTCGAGTCACATCATCTGCCAATTAACGATTTGAAACGTTTTTATTAGTACAATTATTATTCAGATTGAAAAAAACTTCTCCAAATGTTCTTCGGCTCATAGAATTTGTGTTTTATTTAAAAATTAATTCATACTTACACGGCGATATATCACGGTATCGGTTCTTGTTCTGATTCTCCGGTTTTTTCGACTCAAGAGATACAAGCTCTGGATTTTTTCTGTACAATTGTTCATATTGAGCAATTAAAGCTCCGCTAGCCAGTCCGTCAGCGAGCAAAAGCATAGATTGAGCAAGAGCGTCAGAACCAACTGCTGCGTGAGGTGCGTCAGGAACATATCTAGATGAAAGAACAAGAAGAAATGATCAAATTGTTCAAACTTCGACGATGTTTCCTTCCATTCAATTATACCTGTACGGCGGTTCTTCTTCGGAAGCTTCGTCAGTACCAGCCAATGCGTTGTAAAGAGCATTAGGCCTCACGGTCAAAGTTAATTCACCGGTTCCAGAGTCACGAGATTGTCGTATCAAATTAACAACGTGTTCATGTAGCATTCCATTAACGTCAATACCGTTGATGCAGACTACCTGGTTAAACGAATGAAAAATTAATAAATATTGTTTAAAATATACAAATATAGAAATATAATAATATAGAATACAAATATGCTATTTACCTGATCTCCCTCGTTCAATTTTGGATAACAACGATCCGCAGGTGTATTTGGAGCGACTCGAGAGACTAATATTGGCATTTCAAGATCGAGACCGCCTTTAACGTTGAAACCAAAGCGGCCTTGTTCGTCCGGAGTTAGTCTAATGTTCACTAGACCATCCTCTAGTATCTGTAATGAAAAGTGTTTCAAATAGCTGTTTGGCGGTGAAGAAAAATGTGTTTTTTTTTTAGAGTAACATGATTTACCTGTGGAGCAGGAGAACTTGTGGGTTCACTGTAGTCTGGTAGATCATATATATTCCTTTCTATAGCTGCATCGTCGTCCGCGTAGCTCAACACCCGCGAACCAAGAACCGGGGAAAATGCACCGCCTTGCATATGAGTTCCAGTTATCTCCTCTCTGAGGGACAAAAAACCACCCTCACTGTGTAGTGTTGAATGAACCAATCCAAGACACCGACCATGCAACATATACAAGCAACATTTAACGAACGAAGGATACATGCTTTGTAAAATTGTGCGATTATCATCGCTTATCAATAATCGTGTAAGCTCAGAGAGAGGGAGAGAGAGAGAGAGAAGCTGAAAAGCACAGAAGCAAAATATATTTTCGCTTCATTTTGCACAGAATTACATGATATACTGACTCGTCACTAGGATTTCCTTCACCCCATGCTTGACGTGGTTCTCTAGCCCCGAGAGATTGGACCTTGTTATCGTAAGGTCGTACTGGTCTGCCCGGTGGTAAAGCCAATTTCCCTTTATCTTCAACCACGGGTGTCGACGTAACACCGTGGACTAATCTTTTGCTGGGAGATCTGAACCATGGACAGATGAAAATAGCGCTTGTTAGGTAATTTGTAACATTATATCTCTGCTGTTGATCATCACGATCATCACGCATTGTACAATAGGAAGTTAAAGGTCATGAATTATGTACATAGCGCTGAAGTTAACGCCGCTAAAGACTCACTAAATCCTAAAACCCAATTTACCCTAGTAGGATTTAGTTTCTAAATAAATTTTCAAGATCGGGTCAATTTATTTTTCTAATTATTCCTCTAGCCACCTCTTGCATAACAGTTTACATATACCTCACTACTGATAGAAACAGCTTCTGCAATTGGGACTAGATAAATAATCTTATCTATCATGATAAAAAGCTTATAACGTAATAGTTGTACAGAAGATCAGCGATTGGTTGAATTAGAGTGAAATTAATGTAATAGTCGCTGTAATACTTTCTATCTTTGGGAAATTATTAAGCACAGAATCTATCCAGTGGAAATTAATCTACCAAATGAATTATGATTATTACCTAATGAAGGTTCTTTCTACTCTCGCACGATGCTTTCCGTCTTCCACAGTCTGGAATTCGGTCCTACCAGAATATGTAAATCGACTACTTAGGGTGAGCGGGAATCGTCGGGACCTCATTTTAGGACTATGAAGTCTAAAGAAGGTATGATGTTCAACGCAAGCTTTCCAAAGGTTTTTTGAACTGCGATAAGTTTGCATATTAAATCCTAGCAAAGTATCGTAGTTTTCGCACTGCAAAAAAAATAAATAAAAATATAAACATATACATAGGTAGGTATAAACTGTTTAATAAGATTTTGCATGAATGTGACTTGACTAATTATTAATTACCTGTTCTCTTCTTAGCTGGATAAAAAATTGTTTTCGTTTGAATGAAATCTTGACAATTTTAGACCAAGAAAATACATTTATTCTTATGTTATTTTGGAAGACTACTAAGCCTATGGAAGTAACGCCTAATTGAATCTCTTTATTTGTAGAATCCTGTAATCAGAAATCAGAAAGAAAAAAAAAAAACGATATAAAATTTATGGAAATATGAGAGTAAAATACAACTTGCTACTTCAAACACAACGAAATTTACTACCTACAAGTATAAACCCGATAATTATGAGCCATAAAACACATGATCTCACTAATTTGCCAAAACCAAAGTTCTATCGCTATTATATACTATGTACCATGCATTAGCAATATATTCATTCTATCGCATCAAAGATCGCAAATCTAATAGGACTATCAATGTAATATAATATAATATGGAATGGGAGGTTTGAAAGTTGAAAATTTGTCAACTATTCGAGTGTCATGCAACCAATTTCGTAAATTTCATTTCAAGAGATAAAAATAGGAAATGATTTGTACTGTTGTTGTTTGTTGCCCAATGATTCCTAATTAAACACATGCGAAATTAAAGTGCGACTATAAAATGTGAATAGAATAAATACTGTGTAAAAACGATGAATACCAGAACAAATACAACGGCAATCGTGCATACCCTTGCCTTATGTAACTCGACTCCATACATATCCAGTCGTTTAGCATGATCCAGGAAATTGAATTCTGCATCAGCGGGTAGCTGTCCTCTACGCAAATAAAACAATTAAATTAACTCGTTAAAGAGGAAGTGACATGAATTTGTTCTCTCTTTTTTTTTTTTACATTATTATTTTAGTCGTAGATAAAAAACAATAATTTATACTCTGAACTTCTGATGACCTTGACTCTAATTGTTTTAGCCGACAATTAAACGCTGTAAGCTTTGTAGTTTTATTACGTAAATGTTGGACTAGATTCGATATATTCATATGTATAATGTAAAAAAAATACATTTACATAGTTTATTCGTTCAAAAATGCATTCTGAGATATAATTCATTTTTATAAGTGAAAAATAATACATAAAGAAAGCTGATAATACGTTATTACGTACTTGTGGAGTTTGTGTAATTCAGCAATCTTCTTTTCCATATCTTCTGTTTGACCTGGTATTAGCTGAAGCCTAGATAGATATCCAGGCCCATGTTCCTCGGGATGATAGTCTCCCAGCTCGGCTATAAATAAGAATAAACTTTACTTTGAATGACTATTTCTTCAACATAATTAGGAAGCAAATATAATTAGTGAGCGCCCCCCTTTCTTAGGATGTTTAAACATTCTATTGACTGTATAAATTGCATTAAAAATAATAAAATAGATAAAGACTCCTAATTACATTGAACAGTATAGCTTGCGATAAGGCAAGCAGTGCTTGGAGGCAGTTGAAGTCTGCCCTGTAAAATATCCCTTCTAATTTGTAGGTAGAATTGATATCTTGTATACTCTTCCTGTAGCTTGCTTGGATCAGAGACGTAGAATTTGACTCTGAAGAAGAATTGCCCACCTGAAAAAAATAAAAAAATAATGAAATAATATTGAAAGGATCCGGAGTTTGTTTTTCGATTAACGAATAATGGTAATTATTAGTCATTGTAAAGCATAACTTCAAGTAGTGTTAATAAAACTCAAAGAAAATCGGCCGAATAAAATTGTTTTCTTTTCATTTCATTTCAATTCAATTCAACGACCTCTACCCTTACTTCTTATCTGCTTTTTCACTGGTTTTGCGGGGTCCAACCATCGCTGAAAAATAAAAATACAAATATTGGATCATTACAAGCTGAAAGATGACAAAAATTAAAAATCAAATTTCAATGATGTAGAAATTAGGTACAATTCTTATGAAAATTCAATAAAACGATAAAACTCAGTGCAAATACCACAAGCCACAATATCAGGCAAACAAATTGGCCAAAAAAGCTTATCAAAAGTTGCTGTTAGCTATTCTATAATAAAAAAAAATAAGGTATGTTATCTGATCGAAAGATGATTAGTTATTTAATTCCAACAGGAAATTAGCTGGTCGAATTCCTCTGTAGGTTTACCATTATATCAGGATTTGGACAAACAGAAGGAGTGGCACCGTTGTCTGTGTATTGTAATCCGAAATAATCTTTTTCTATTAACTCCAAGTGCTGATAGACCAGATCTAAAAGAACCTGTCCTTTGGCTCGTTTCTGAAAAAGAGATCGTTGAAAAAATATATTTAGGAAACAAACAAGAATAAAAATGACGGAGACAAACTTCTTAACTAAGAATTATCACGCTTACATCTAATTGAAAAGTGTGCTGAGTATCGTCCAAGAAAACTACCGTCGCAGATAGGGATTTGAGTCTTCTATCTCGCGCCAGTTCTGCTCCACGTACGTGGTAGCTCCCGCTGGAGCCACTCAAAGCCCTGCGAGAAACGCTTTCGATCATTTCGCTGAATCGAAAACGACTCAACCACCTTCGCGGTACCACCTCTCCGCCTCGCCAGCCACCTGGATTATTTTAATACAGAAAAAATATGATGAATATTCAAGCATCCAAGGATTTATCTTTTACTAATTAAAGATTTGTTTTCCTTTTTAAATTATTTATAAGTATACAAGGCTTATTAAAAAATAAAACAGGCCATGGGATCTCAGTGGCGTTAGATTTAAGCTGCTTGTTAGTCATTTTAGCTAATCTTTCTTCTCGTTTGACTATTATTTATCAACATCGGAGGACTTTAAGCCAGGGATTTTTTTCATTCATTTAGTTTTTTGGTTTTTTGTTGTTTTCTTTATACCTCATGTGACGTGTATACAGTATAATGAACAAATTTCTCTTGATAAATGTGTGTGTGTGTGTGTGTGTGTAAAGGGTTTTCTTTATCTTTTTCTCTTTTTTCAGAAAATTTAGTCTTGTTTAGTAATATTAGCTGCTGAGGAAAGTTAACGATTTCAAAACACATAACGCATAAGTTTTTTTCATATATCTTTCTTCTCGCATATATGTGTATATAGGCATATTCATATATAAAAGCGATTAATGATTATTTGTTACGATAAGCATTTAATAATTTTAGTACAAAACCTAAGGTAGGTAGGTATGATATAATATAATATTAAAATACATAATAATAACAACAATAACATTAATAACAACGAATAATGACAATAATTGAAAACCACAACGGATCTAATGACTTTTGTTTTTCATTTCTTTTTGTTTTTAGTCATTTTTTAGTGCTTCTTCCTTTTTCGTTTTCTTTTTCTGGTTTTAATATTATTATGGGAAAAGGAGGTAAAAAGATGTGTGCGTGTATGTGTATGTGTATTTACATTCTGCAGATGCAGTCATTTGGGACTAAATTTACTAAGTTTTCTTTCTTTCTTTTCTGTTGTTTTTTCTCTTATCCCGATTTGATTTGTTTTGTTTTTTCCTTCTTTCTTTCTTTCTTTCTTTTTCGTTTTTTGCTTTTCCGTTTTTTTAGGTCAGTGATCCAGTCCATATTACGTAACGGACACACATCGTCGTTGTCGGAGTAGGAGAAGGAGGAGGAGTAGCAGCGCCAGCATTTAGAGCCAACGATGAAATATATATATATACATAAATTCTCAAAATAGTTCAGATTCAAGAAAGGACGGACGAAGATGAAGAAAATTAAGAAAATTAAGAAACAAAATATAAATAAATAAAAATAAAATAAAATCGATTCTATTTAATCACTCACATTCATGATACTTTATAACTGAGCAGTGTGTATGTTTCTCGTTTCTTTTTTTTCTTTTTTCTCTCAATTTATACTCAATATTTGTTTATATTTAATTATTTAATTTTTTTTTCTTTTTTTTTTCAAATTTATTTATATGTATATATATATTTTTTTTCTTCTTCTTCTCTCCCCCTTCCACCACCACCACCACCGCCACCACCACCGTCCCTTTAAAAACGCTGAATTTTAGCCCCGTCTTCTTCTTTGTATAACAGCGCGAGTGAAGCGGCGAACAGGAAACGTGAGTTATTAATAATTCAAAGCCGGTCGAGCGCCGACCAGTGTTGTTTTATTTCTTTTTTGATTTATTTTATTTCTGTCTTTCTTTTCTTTTCTTTTTCATCTAATGTTCTTTTTTTTTTCTTCTTTCTTTCGATTTTATTTGATCCGTAAATTTCTGCGCGAATGACACTTACTCAGGTATCACTTTTAAATACGAATTATACTTTTCAAAGTTTAAAGCGCAACCTGTTAGCTAGCTATACCTAGGTGCGACGTGAAGCGAGTTACAACTTACGTCGGTGTTTACGAGATGCATTTGTTTCAGCTGAAAAAATTGAAGCAATTTTCTTTCTTTCTTTTTTCTTCCTTTTTCTGCTTCTTCTCGTTTATCTGCTATTTATTTATTTATTTATTTATTTATTTATTTATTTATTCACTTAATTATTTAAGCTCGTTTTTTAAAATCCACGAAACTATTCACAAGGTAATATAACGAATTAACCACGCGATGACTCATACGGCTTCTATAAAGTATTCCGGTCTGGTTTTGCTTTCGCTTTTCCTTTTCCTTTTGGCTCTCAGAATTCAGGGATAAAAATTCACTTTACTATTTAATCACATTGAAGATGGATTATAGACACGTTACCGTTCATACCGAGCGGGATGTAGGAGATAAACTAACTAACGCGTCGACGAGTAGATGCTGAGAATCGTTTAGATACGCGGTTTTTCTTTAGATTAGAAATTCGTAATTTAGAGTATCTAGCATGTGTTATTTTTTTCATCAGATACGATTTTAGGCTTCGTTTGAAAGAAAGAATCCTTTTTTTTTTTTTTCTTTTGTTGTTATCAATGATTTCGGGTGGTCGATCCTCGCGTTATTTACTTCACTCACGTATTAAGGTTATAATCCGAATTCAATTGATCATTTTATATTATTATTCGGCTAAAGATAGATTTATAATAAACCACGAACATCGCCGATAGATAGATGTAACGCCACACACCACTATGCTAATTGACGACTGTCAAGTGACATATTTCACTATTTTATTACCCGAATTTAAACAATCGGAGTTATTTATTAATAACTTAAAATAACGGCGTGGTATTAGGACGCGCACATTTCTTTACTTTCAATCATTATTTACACTATAATTGCCCACCAATTTCTTTATTTCGTATCTTATAAAATAGATACTAAACAGTTTTCACGTTACACGTTCCTTCCTTCATCATTCGTTCCGTTTGCTAACGCAATCGAGCGTCCTGAACGTAGCTGCAGCGCGTACGATCGTTCATTACTATCGATGTGCGCGCGCACACACGCGGCTATACTTGAATAGCAAATAAAGCACGACATGCTCTTTCATTATTAAGAAAGAGTAATATGAAAATTATTTCATTTTCATGATTTTCTAGCGAATCTATGATCATTATTATTATTAACACGATAATATTTCGCTCGAAAATAATAATGATCGATAACAACACCCACATAATCCCAATTTTTACAATTACTTAATTCTACGATGATGAATAAACATTTGTAAACAAAATTTATTTCCAATTGTTTTTATTTCACGTCCATAACATTTTCGCACTATTTATTTATGTATATTAATATTATGGAACCACTTCCCATCCTTCGAATTCCATCCTTCGAACTCCTTTATTAAAAGATTAGAAATTATATTATTTAATTAACGTAAATATTAGTTGTAATATAGCAGCCTTAGTTCTGATTATTTACAGCCATGGCACCAAATAGAGGTGAAACTTAGGCCGAACATAAGAGCAATAATATTTATTTTATTTACAAGAAAGTTCCTTTTTTCGTTTGTTTATTTTCCTTATTTTTCTTTTTTTTTTCAATAATAAGAAAACTCGAAGTAATTATGTTCTGCTTCGTTTGATCTAGTATTAAATTGTATAGGTACAGGCGGAGAGTTCCCTATTAAAGTCTCGTTAGCTCTCTGACCGCTTAGAAAGAAACGATTTCAGATAGTCCCAAGCTTTCTGAATTTGTTTCTGCGTAGTGTCGTATGACCAGATCGTACAAATAACAACATTCGCGTTATTTATTTGCTCTGTATTACTCGGCTGGGCTTCGACCCGTAATTTTGCTTCAGATTCGGTCAAACCATTTCTTTCTACTACCCTCTTGATGGCCTATATCAATAAGAAATCAATTAGTTACCAATTTTATCGTTTCAACTTTGAATATTATTTAAGAAAATTGTTTATACCTCTTCCTTGGGAATAATACACGTCCATATTTCATGACAAACAGGCTGCCATCCAGCCCTTATAAGAACAGCAGCTTCCATGATGATTATCTCTGCTCCTTTTTCGTGCAGTTCATTTATTTGCTTGTTAGCTTCTTCCAGAATTGCAGGCCATACCAAACTGTTTAATTTATCAAGTTGTGCCTTGAATAGAAATGAACAAATGAAACTAATTGCATTCTGCAATTCGACCTAGGAGACAAGAAAAATAGAAATAGAAGTAGAAACCTCCGCTCACTTTATCCTTAAAAACGATGTTTGCCAGAGCTTTTCTGTCTATAAATCCTTCCTGGTTCAATATACCGCTCCCAAAATTCTCGGTTATTATATTGAAGCATCGTTCCCCAGGAACGTAAAGGTCGTGAGCTATCTGATCGCAATTCACAAGTTCAGCTCCAAGATTCTTGAGCTTTTGTCCAACAGATGATTTTCCGCTTGCTATACCTCCCGTCAAGCCAATTATATATGGTTTTAATGGCTTGTCTTTAATATTCTGAAACACATGTTAAATCATAGGGTACTAATTTCTTTACGAATGAAATACGCGCGGATTTACGCAATGAAATTTAAATGCAAATATTTACCGGCTCCTTAAGCCTCGTTCCTAGCAGTCGTATTCTATGATTACTAGAGCTTATTTTACTCTCTTCGTGTTCTTGATAATAAGGATCAGCCTCCAATTCGATAACATCAATTACCAGCTTGCTCAATCCCTTCTTAGTTCTAACTTCGTTTATTTTATCAGCTCCTTTAACAGTTTCCTCGCTGACAACGATCATTTCGAACGAAGGATCGTCCTTTGTAGGTCCGTACATATCGGTTATTGGAACAATGTTATAATCCAATTGGGGATCGATGTCTTCCAAGAATTCTCTAACGTCTTTTATCCTCTTTTCCGTTGGCTCGATTAATTCCCAAAGGATTTTAGCTGTAAGTAATGAAAAACTGAGTATAAAATTTCACAAAAGCGAACGAGTAGCTGAAAAGAGAAGAAATTGCTTACTCATTAACATTTTTGAGTCTGTTACTCCGACGGTAAGATATTTATTGCATCTTAAAACGGCTTGGCTTAGTAATCTTCTATGTCCGTTATGAAGTCGATCAAAAGTACCGCCTAGTACGACATTGTTGTATAAAATATCGTCGGTCGTTTTATGTTCTTCTATGTTTTTATCGTCTAAAACTTGATCGTCGCAGGTGATAAAACTGCATCCCATACAAGTGTTGGCTATATAATCTTGTATGAATGATATAGCGTCATTTTTGCTATAAGTTTTATCGAATATCACTATTTCTACGGGTTTTTTAGTGTTTATTATAGGCGTACTTGGGTTTTTTATACCCGATAGAAGTACTCTTATGTCTAGACTGGGCGAGTAGGAAGAAGCGATGGAATAAATTCTGGATATTGTCTGCGCATACCTAGGCCCTTGCCATCGAGGTTTATAGTTACCCGATAGGAGGAGATTTCTTTCTGGGTAATATTGTATGTAGAGAGTTTTTAGCACGTGTTCTTTAATCACTGGTAATATCTTTGAGACTTTAGTCGGATTAGTGAGGATTAGTAGACCCGTGTTTACCATTTTATTATAATTTTTTTATTCCACTGAATTGTGTTATCGTAAACGCGACCAAAGACCTAACCTAAAAACTTCAAACTTATGTGCTTATAAACGACGAATAACCCCGGAGATAATTATAGAGAGATTTCAATTTTTAAGGGAGTTATTACGGAGAACGACAAGTGTCGAGTCAGTGACATTATGCACACCGGGTCGGCCACGGTAAACTGTTCAACCTGGTGTCAGTGGGTTAAGTAATCACTAGCGAACTTTGACCGTGCCGACTGCGGCCATGTTGGTGTGACTCGATAGCGCAAAAGTTTCGCCGGTAACCAATCCGACAGAGGTTATGTTAGCGAAATAATTTCTTCCCATTTATATATTTCGAAGATGATATTACGATACAAGGGTTGATATTTGACGCTGAATCTCTCAACCGAATCCAATTGAATTTAAAACTATGCATTAGATGGATAATGTCAATAATTAGATCGAGAATTGCGGTGCTTCTTTACCGACAGAGTTCAAAAACACGCTTCTAGCAGACTGCTTTTTGTCAATTAATTATTATACAATAATATGTAGTTAGTTTTTTTCTTCTCTCTCTCTCTCTCTCTTAAATGTATCGTCTGCTGAAAGAAAGAACTGTCATGCTTAAATATTTCTTGAAAATGTGATATATGCGTATATATATCGTTAATTATGAATGATTTACATATGAAAATAGAGAGTTACTGTAACGTAACATCATACGATGTGATATTGAACGCTCTAAAAGAGTTACTAATACACAACGATATCACTCACGTATCACTATGGGTTGTGTTCATTATCGTCGTCGGTATATCCAGTTTGATAATTTTATTCAAAAGTACGTATATATCGTATGTATGTTAGAATATATACCTGTATTTTCCTAGTTTGTTTTTCTTTTTTCCATTCTCTATCAGAAATACCGCGAAAATATATAAAATATAAATTTTTTCATAGAAAAAGAAAAAAAAAAAAAAACGAAAAATGAAAAATAATTTAAATAATTTTCAGAAAAAGATGACGAAGTATTCTCATTTCCTGACGAGGTTCTTCCTCCTTCAGTTGAGAAAGAATTCGATATTATTCACAGCAAAGAAGAAAACTCAAAAGTTGTTAATTACAAGCATCTATTAACGCAGCTCCATTACGTAACTAGCGTGAGAAAATCAGAGACATTAACATTAATTCGTTTATTAATTTCGAATGACTTTGAAGCCAAACTGAAAGGTTTTAACTCCTTTTATTTACTCTTTTAGAAATGTTGGGACAATCGATACGCATCAAAGTGTATCAGACTTGTGAGGGATTGTCCGTATTTGATTAACGTTGCTTTAGAGCAAAACGGACTAACGCCATTTCAACGCGTTTGTTATAACGGCCACACATGCTTAGTGGAATACATGTTGGCTAAAGGTAATCACTAGTGTTTGAAATGAGGTATAATTATTCCAGAAAAATAAGCAATGAAGGAGAATTAACAATTTTAACGATTATATAAGGAGAGAAAACTTTTTCTGCGATCACTTTAGTTTGATATTCAAATTTATAACTCTGATTTTATTTTGCAGGAGCTAATCCTTTGCTGATGACACAGTCCGGTGAAAACGCACTATGTTTGGCTGTTTATTATTACATAAAACACCCACAAAATGAAGATTTATCTTGTCTGGATGTATTGTTCAACTCAGGTTCGTATAAGGGATCAAATGAATGAGAAAGAGTTCGGATTTATGGAAGTTTTCACTACTTTTGACTTGCTTGGGGCTATATCTTTGGAATTTAGATAAACGGTTGTTTTACTAATGCATTGAACACAGATTGAACGATGTGTGACATTACTGAACTTCAATTATCTTTCAGGATGTACTTTGGACCCAAAAAGTCGATGCTTTGAAGTAATTTTAAAAATGGCAACCCGAGTTTGCCATAAACGTCTCACCGAGTGGATACTGGTGCATGCTAATGCAGCTGTTTGTGACCAAAGATCTATGTCGGTGCCTGTAGCTTTTCAGAATATTAAAAGCTATTCTCAATACAAACCTCTATCTAGACGTTGATATTATTACTATTTACTATATAAATATATATAGATAATAAGTGAAATTTCAAATAGAAATTCATACTTTTCTAATTAATTGTAGTGGAATTTTTATAAAGTTCGTTACGTACGAAATAAAATTTCGATAAGATGTAACAGGGTACATTGATTATCATTCGATCGTATCGTGATAGCTTTTCTATTTGTTGTTATGTTTTTTAAAAGTTTTTAACACGATATTGTCTATTTGCGAAGTTTCGATGTATGGAATTAAGGTAGATTCAAGAATTGCCATTTTATCATTTAACATGAAAGATATCTGATCTATAGTCTATATTAGAGTTAGTAATTAAACGAGGTACACTATCTTTGGGGAGTAACAATTACACATATTACCACACATATGAATTACAATAAATTCAATGACGATTAAATAAATATGTACAGAGCATTCAGCTGACTCTAATAAATCATTAGTCAATATTTTGTCACCGCTGTATTAATTTTGGCCTATTGTATGAATGACTTAGATATTATCATGTTGTAACAATATCACTTACAGTAAAGCGTGGAACATTAACATTAGCTTGGAGATTAATAAAGGAATAATTTAGAGTTACATCTATCTACTACACGGAAAACAGCGCTAAGTTAATCTCAGCATTAACAGTTCTACTCGATAGCTTACTTATTACAATATCACTGGTTTCGGGAATTAAATCTAACGCTTCTCACGCTTGTAGAGTACGCAATTTGTAGTAAAGCCCTTTTTTGGCAACAAGCTCAGCGTGAGTTCCACTCTCCGCCACAACTCCCTTGTCTAAGACGCATATTTTGTCTGCGTCTTGTATCGTAGAAAGTCTGTGCGCTATAGTTATGCACGTTCTGCCTTCCTTTGCCTCATCTAAAGCAGCCTGTACAATCTATAAAGGAATGAAAAATGGCAATTAATAAATCCCACAGAGTTTATTTCCTGAATAAACAAGCCTCTGAAATCCCACCTTTTCACTCTCCATGTCGAGAGCAGAAGTCGCTTCGTCGAGTAAAAGGACTTTTGGATTGCTAATCAGAGCTCTGGCTATAGCTACTC
The DNA here is from genome assembly GCA_963992785.1 of Tenthredo livida. NCBI lineage: Eukaryota > Metazoa > Arthropoda > Insecta > Hymenoptera > Tenthredinidae > Tenthredo > Tenthredo livida. Next base: position 14,775,618 of record OZ023073.1, read on the forward strand.
GCTGCTTCTGACCTCCCGATATCTGCGTGCCTTTGTCACCAAGCTTAGTATCATAGCCGTGAGGGAGAGACGAGATAAACGTATGAATGTTAGCTTTTTTAGCCGCCTTCACAATGTCTGCCATTGGGACCTCCCGCGTATTATCACCGTACGCAATGTTTTCTGCAATAGTCCGGGCGAATAACGAAGGCTCTTGTGATACAATGCCCAAACTGGATCTCAACGAAGCTAGAGTTACAGATGATATATCTCTGTTACCCAGTATCTAGAAAAATACATACTAGTGTTTAGTCAAAAGGCGATTTTATTGTAGAGAAATGCTAAACGTAGCGCAGCTTACGATATGGCCTGCATGTGGATCGTAAAATCGTTCAAGTAGCTGAATAGTTGTGCTTTTTCCGCATCCGCTGGATCCAATCAATGCAACAGTCTTTCCCGTGGGTACCTCAAGATTCAAAGCCTGCAATACTGTGATACCAGGTCTGGTGGGATACTCGAATGTAACAGATTTGTAATTCACATCCCCCGAATTGACCTGAAACCGTTCCAGTTGTAATAGAAACATTGAAATGTGGGAAAGAAGGACGACGATGAGTTTAAAATATTTCTTTTCAAATGTAATGAACTGCGCTGTACCCATTTTTCTTCTTGAGGATTTGTCGGATCTACTATCTTCGGTGGTCTGTTAAATAGCGCGAAGATTTTTCCAGCTGCAATCATGCCTTTTTGATAATTTGGAGCAAACGCTGATGCATTAGCCACCATCACTGTTCCCATGATGAGAGCCTGAGCAACCCTATGGAATAGAATAATTGTAATGAATATTATCGATTCGAGGCTCACGAATATTTGAAGTATTCAAATTTCGTACTGGGTGAATATACGTACTTGAATACTACCGTGTAGCTCAACCCTTCGTTGACGATTAAAGATCCACCGTACCACATGACAACAGCATATGCAAAGTAGAGTACAGATCTAGCTAATGCAAATACTATAGCTCTAAGATGGGTGTTTCTTTTGGCAAGCTCAAAGGAGGGTCTCATGGCGTTGGCGTATCCCACTTGGAAGGTTTCTTCCCTTCCCAGTCCAACGACTGTACGAATGTTGGTAACTGCTTCAACTGCGATCTGGGATATGAAATATTTGAATTAGAAAATATGGTACTTGTATAAACAGTGCAATATTGCTTATCTGAATGAATACAGCTGTTTATTATACCTTCGTAGATTGCTCCAAGGTTTTATGATAGTTAAAAGTCTCTTGCGCTATGAGTAAACCTTGCATGTAGATGGTGATGAGAATAAGTGGCATAAAGGCTGTACCAACTAGTCCCAATCTCCATTCATACCACATAGCAAGTACTAAACCGACTACAATTGTAGCGGCGGATTGTATTAAGGTACCAATTCGCTGTCCGGTTGCACCTTGTACAGCGGCAGCTTCTCCGGACAGTTTAGCGCATAGAGAACCAGTTCCGTTACTAGATATATCAAACCATGCCATTTCCTGTCTCAACATTGTTCCGAAGGCTAATTCTCGGAGACGTTTAGTCAGTCTTTCACCGGCAATTCCAAAAACGAATATCTGCAACGTTGTGAGTCGTGGGTTCAGAGGTGAAAAACACTATTTTTAACACGGTGTGCGTAAAGTTCGATCTTGTGAATCGAGATTTTCGCACTAGTAACGAAAAGTACTATTCTGTTGAAGAATCGTCAATATTACCTGTACGAAAGTTGCGAATCCAACGAGAACGCCAACTAGTACAAAGTACAGACAGTATATATTCGTTTGGCTCCGTATCGTGTTAGTCTCGCGCAATGATAAAATCTGAAATATTTTATTTGTTAGTATCTCTCGGTCAGCTAGTGAATCTAAATATCAAATATCGAATGCTTGGGACAAGAGGCGATTCTTACTCCGAGCAGGTCTCCAAAAAGAACGGCAAATAACGGTGTAGAACAACCAACGATAATAGACATCAAGCAGGCGGTGAATATGTGATATTGTTCAGGCTTATTATATCTCAAAACACTCATCATAGAGACTGGCTCTGGTTCTGCGAGTACTTCTTCCTCAGACAACTAGATAATGTGATTAGGTATAATCAGAGTTGACGATATATGTATAATTGGTCATTCAAATTGAATAAAAAAATAGAATACCAGATCTGGGAAACACACCTTTGTATTCATAACAATTTTCTCTTCGTCCTCCTCCTCCTCCACTTCTGCTTTCTTCTGAATCGACGCGTTATCCGTACGAGCTGATTCTTCAAGGTCAGATACCTGGAATATTCAAACGGTGAGAAAAAATTGACTCGAACATCGTCTATCTAAACTAACAGATAAAAATGTACCTGTGAAGTAACCAGGGCATAATAATGGCTCTTGAGCGCCATCAATTCTGCATGATTTCCCTGTTCTACCACTACACCGTTGGACAGTACAATGATGCTATCAGCGCCTCTTATCGTCGACAATCTATGCGCAACAATGATTGTAGTTCTTCCTCGACTAGCCTGGAAGATAGTAGAATGAATTGTTAGCATTCCGTAATTAACTCACTCTATTAACAATATTAGAGAACAATGAAATTACCTTGTCGAGCGCCGCCTGTACTCTCGCTTCGCTGCGTGTATCAAGGGCGGAAGTTGCTTCGTCGAGCAGCAAGATCTTAGGATTTCGTACCAAAGCTCTGGCTATGGCGATACGCTGCTTTTGGCCTCCAGACATCTGGGCTCCTCGTTCACCGACCATAGTGTCATATCCCTGAAGAAAAAGAAATTTGATTCAATTAAGAAGCTGTTGGAGCATTTTTCAGGCCTGAGCTCCTGGAGTCTTCTTTTCTGAAGATCTCACGATAATTTAACTTACGTTTTGTAAATTCATTATAAAGTCGTGTGCATTTGCCTCCTTTGCTGCCGTAACAATCTCTTCATCGGTCGCATCCATCTTTCCATAGCGAATATTCTCCGCGATCGTTGTGCCAAATAATACCGGCTCTTGACCAACAACTCCTATGTTACTTCTCAACCATGCGATATTCAAGCTAGTCAAATCATTACCGTCCAGAAGAACCTGCATGATATTAAAGGCGAATGACTTGTTGTTCCTTGAATTATTATGATCGTGGTAGATTCGAGCTTAAATTTACCTGCCCGTTGTCCGGGTCGTAGAATCTCTGTAAAAGCTGGATACACGTGGATTTACCGCACCCAGATCCACCCACTAAGGCCACTGTCTGTCCTGGTTTGATGGTGAGGTTTAAACTTTTTAATATCTGGAAAAAAAAGGTGTGAAGAATTGATTGTCAATGTGATTTTTCCACCTGAAAAGTAAGGACTTGTTGTTAATGTTCATTGTCAAGAACTTACATCAACGTCTGGCCGAGACGGGTAGTTGAATCTAACATTCTTGAACTCGATAGCTCCGTAAGTATTTATTGGCTTTTCACCGTCGTTGGAGAGACTATTTATCATAGACTTTCTCTCTATGACAGCGAAAACCTTGGCGCCTGCTGCCTTGCCAATTCCAAAAGCTTCGATGAAGGGAGAAGCTGTTCCAAAATTCATGGATCCCATCATCACGCCAAAGAATACCTATATTCAAAATTTATATTGCAAGTAATCAAGAAAAGAGTTGGACGAGTAGAGCGGGAAGTTCATATTCAAATGAGCAATTTACCGTGACCATGGTAGAAGCGTCGTATGTGGTTTCAGTTGGGTCGATTATAAGTCCCACGCCGTACCAGAAAGATAGTGCGTAGCTAGAATATATGAAAAACCACAAAAGCCCAAATCCGAGTCCTCCGAAGAAACTTCTCTTCACATTGTTGGTATAAGCGTACGTTAAGTTTTCTACGTATCTTCTAAGCTCTAGTTTTTGTCCTCCAAATGCTACAACTGTTCGCATTGCTGATAGTACCTCTTCAGCAATGGATCCGGCCTTTGCATATGCTTCAATTTCGTTGCGGGCCAATCGAGCAGTAATCTGATGAACGGTTTCATTAATTTGTAAAATTATTGTTATTTATCAGTCAAGTCTGAAGCTTCGTGTAATTACGCAACTGGGGCTTTTCCATGTTTATCAAAGAATAGAAAGTTTCGAATATCATTGTTATACTCTGTATCAGATAAGCCGTCGTTAATAAGTCTTGGTTGTTTCAAAGCACAAGTAGTAAAGTTATATTGAAGTGTACCACTTAGACATCAACTTTAATCAGTAGTGAATAATCAAACTTATATGATCATTGATCATATAACATACTTTCAGATAAGACACAGACACCACTTGGGGTGTGCGTTGCGTAAGTCACGTTTCTAGAACCAATTTACGTAAGAAACTCTGCGTCAAGAGGTGTAATTTTACATAACAGAATATTTACCATCGCTACTGATCCAATTACTCCAATTGTTACGGGGAATGTAACCATGCAGACTAACGCCAGTTTCCATCCTTTAATGAAAGCTAATATAATGCAGCCGACAAAAGCCATCATGTTGTGAACGAACATAACAGCCTTTTCAGATATTCCATCTTCGAGCTTAGTTATATCTCTAAAGACAGAAATGTTGTATATAAATAAGACATGGTTTTAATTCATTCCGTTCATCCATCCACAAGTTTATGAAACTTACTCTGCTAATCTGCTCGCTATATCTCCACTCTGGGTCAAATCGTACCAAGATATATCTTGATGAAGGGCAGATTCCAAGTACATGTTTCGTATTCTATAGATTTGTCTTAGTCCAGTATAATTGAATAGCAAAATACTTATGTAACTCGATACAAGCATAATCACACCGATAATAGTGTTTCCGACTGCAAATGTTGTTATAGAGTTGGAAAGACTTGAGAAATTATTGGCGCTTGCTGCTTCTACCATTGCTCCTATCAGATCACCATAAATGAAAATGTTAGCTGGCTGACAGAAGCCGCTGACAACGGCAGAGATAATGCCGATGAATAGAAGGAACTTTTCATATGCGGTAGAGTATTGGTACTGAAAAGAAAAACTCAATTGAGAAATGCCAATCACGAAAGGTACACGTTCAAGCAGCATGATCAATGAATAATTCATTGAAATTCAGGTAAAATGAAAACTTACCAATTTGTGAAAAGAGAGCGGTGGATATTCCACGGGTTTTATTTCCTCTGTGATCTTGCTAAATTAGAGGATGTAAGAATGATGAGTTACGGGTGCGGATTACGTAATTGAAATAGTGAAAAATTAACTCACGCATTTTCAGTTTTATCCTCCAGATCTTCGTTCGTTTTAAACGACATTATTTTTGGTGTATTGGATTTTGATAAAGCATCGGATTGCTCCAGTGCTGGAATCGCCAGGTGTAATTTTTTCGTATTCCTCATGGTGAGAATCACGAATGTCGCACAATGAATAGACGGCCTTCAATATACTGTGTTAAATATAAAGGAATCATATGGATCGACAACTAATCTTATCAGCGTTTTATCAAGATATATTGAAAACCCTGATTAGAACAAAAATATGAAAGTCATTACATGGACGAGGCCCCCAATCATCACGTATTTTCACAATCAATGCTCTCACTCATAGTACGTCCATAAAATCTGTTAAATTTTTTATCGAAGACAAATCTGTAATGAATGTGTCTTCCCAGGTATATAATTTCAGAAATCATCGAAATGTACAATTTCATATTAAATTCTTTCTATATCGCTTCAGAGTTTCAATTCAAGATTTCTAATATCTATGGTGTGCATGCGTACGTTGAATGAAATTTTTCAACAACTACACGCAGCTGCCTATCTCCATAGTCCCTAATAATTTTGACACAACAAGAGATTAGAATTAATATCGGTAGAAATCCAAGACTTGACTTTGACAAGAACGCAAAGTCACTGTGAGTGACGAACTGATAGCAATACTTGTATGATGCAAAATATCATCGATTTTCTAAGCACATTGTCGTGTTCGTTTACGCAACGTAGTTTACCATCCTTTACTACATGATAGATTGATTAAAAACCGTCTAGATCAATCGAATTTCTATTCTTATATAATCTAAAGTAGATATAAATAATCAGTAACCGACGTGGGACGTCATCTACAAATATGAAAGGTGATTAGTTGAATGTGTAACGGAATGCAGATGTTATTCTGGGAAATGCACCGCCTGATTTATTCATAAATGCAGATCACTTGTGCCTTCCATATAGTGTATAGAGCTAATCATCGTAGAACAATATTGATCATTAAATAATATTCTTCGAAATATCCTTCTGTTAGATGAAGCATAATACGTAGACGGGGTGCGTCAAGAGGAGATAAACAAATCCATTGGTTACAGCCTGTTAAAAACTTAGTATCACAATAGCAGCTATAGCACAGAGTCACGATGACGCTATAGAATAATTATTGACGTCAAGTAATCGAATATTATATAATATATAAACTTATTCCTAAAGTGTGTATTCATGCCTCGCCCACGTTGGAAAATTCTTTGATTTGCGAAATCAGGTGTGAATTATAGTCCTTGAAATCCAGTGGCGATACTGCTACTACAGTTGTTTTCAGTCTGTTCTCATTCTATGGAAAGAAATTTCACATAGCTGTGGTGTATTGATTTCTAAAATAACAAATGGCCTTGAGGAAATCAGGCCTATTTCAATGCAGAGAGAATTCTTTCACCTAACGCTTATATCTATTTTTATCTCCTCCAAAAATATACTGTAAAATATAGTAATACAGTACATAGATATGACCATTGGGTGATAGCAATGCCAACCAGTGATATTATGGGGCATAGATAATCCCCCGATATCACAATGCACCCTGTTAACGAAGATGCGAAAATAATCGACTCACCCTAAAGTTTTCCATTTTGACTCGCAATTTAAACACGAAGGTCTTGTAGGCAGATTCTCCAAGCTTTTCATAAAATTCATCATCGTTACTCGCCTTCAGTTCTGCAAGTTCTTGAGCTGCTAATCCTATCAGCTGTTCTACTTTTTCATCGAACGCCGTTACCCATTGATTATCTGTCCAGTCTGCCAGGTTGATCTAAGATGCGAGAGTATCAAATGAAGGAACGAATTTTTGCCAGTAGAGCAGTTCGTGCATACCTCGCATAACACTTACGTTACCTAGTAGCTGATATTTGAAATCTGGATATTCTCTGTTGCATTTTTCGCATCGATATATTTCATTGGATATTTCAACGAGCTGTTAGAAATAAGCAGCTCATCAATGGAGGAATCAATCAAAACCCCGATTATTTTTAAGGCACAGTCCAAACTGATTTTTCATTCTCATACTTCACATATTATTCACCTTTTTCTTACAACCATCGGCCAGACAAGCTTTATAAAGAGCATTTTCAGTTCTTATCATATTTATCGTAGCCTTTACGACAAAGAAGTCAGGCCCTTCCTTACATCCCAACTGCATGTCCTTTGCCTCCTTGAAGGTCAGCCAAGGTTCGTTTAGTCCACCGCTTCCGAGACCCAATGCGTTGGAAATTACACGAACGTTGCCTGAGCATCCAGTCGTGTTGTACCAGCCTCGAAGCCTAACAAGTCAAGTAATTTTTATAACAGGACGTGTGTATGCAGTTGAAATATCAAATCCAAGAAATTATCAACAATTATCAACCTGAGAGCTTCTGGAATGTCTGGATCGATCTGGAAAATGGAAGAAGTTGGGGTGTTAAGAGATTTTCGACCGTTGAATTCTGTGATACGAGCCCCCTTCACAGCTACAACAGGGTTTGAAGATCCATTAAACTGTTCCGCTTGACCACCCCACAATGTTAGAGTGACCTGAAGTTAAAGAGATAATTATGGTGATCATTGGTTTTATTGTTGCAGAATAATGAAATTTTCATAATTTATTATTGTACCATTGTATTGCTTTCATCGACAAGATTCACGTCCCTCTTACTGAGCTCCTTTCTAGTTGCTTTGGTCACTATTTTAGTTGTGTCCCTGCAGGATTTACAAATGCCCAATACATCTGGTGGAAAGATAATCACTGTGTAAGTGAAAATGATCTCTCAATTATTCATAAAATTGTATAAACAATGTGGACCCACCGACTATGACGTTCGTTTCCTTGGTATCGATTTCACTCATTGGTATAAAATTGTATCTCACTGTTGGGATTTCTGTCGAATCGCCGAAGCAAGGAGAGATCGTAGTATCCTGTCTCATTATGATCTCATATTCGTTTTTCAAATGATTAAACTGTTTGTTTGCAAGCTTTGCACAAAATTTTGAAATGTGATAGACTTTGCCACTCTGTAAGAAGAAACAGTAAATCAACCCAAAGACCTATCTTTACTCCAAAACCTGAATTTAATGAAAAAAGAATAAGATCTGCAGATGATACCTCAGCAACCCTATGAAATCTCTCGCATTCATCTCTGAACGCAGTGCATTTGATCTCACTAGTTTCGTCGATTAAATCCATTGAAAAACGGATACCTTCTCCTCGAGAATTGTTCCAAGGTATAATGGCTGATTTGTTTGTGACTCTGGCTCTGATATTCTGGCTGTGAAAAACCATGTAATTTCTGATTTGTAATCTATCACTTCGGGAGGCAATTACATCTAATACTTTGATATATTGCTGTGGATAAACTTTCCTATCTAAGTCAATGCGAACTAACGAGATCACCTATAATTATATGGGCTAAGATCGGCTATAGGAGTTGGTCCTGCCATGATACAGCAGTCAGCAGAGCGCGGCTTATTGAGCTGGGGATCTTGCGGCTGTACATGACGACCTATGAAAAACGATATTTAAATGTAATGGAATAAAAACTAAGATACGAATGCAATAAAGCATTTTCAGGCATCCGAAATCCACGTTATTTTCATCGATGGGATAAAAGTGGGTATATTTTCTCCTTGAGGGACAAACAAAATCTACAAATGTACCAGAATTTGTGGAATTCGAAGGTCCTGGTACTGGCTCTGGTGCCGGCGCTGGTGCTGCGACCAGTGTATCTGGAGACGCTGCAGGTGATCCGGTAGATGCTGCATCTCCAATCTGTTGAGACTCGTTTTGCAGCGTAGGATTGCATATTTTTTTTCCTATTACTGTACCAGGGATTTTCACATCAAGGTCTAATATGACCATCACTCTCCTGGGTAGAGAAAATCAGGTTGAAATTAAATCAGAGAATTGTTTCATTGAGAAATATGAATAAATTTGAAAATTCTTGTGCAACTCGAGTCCATAAATCATAAACATAAATCTTTATCTTACTTTTCCCTTCCAGTATTGTTGATGATACCGATAGCATATCGATTTATTTGACAGACCGAAAACTCAGTCAATTTGTCTTCCGTGATTAATGAGTTAAGCTGCGTAGCCAACATAGCAAAAGAGTATGTTCTTACTCCGTCTGAGATCAGGAGACGATAACGCTCTTGCATATTTGCCGACCCCACCTGTTTGTGACCCTAAATTTACAAATTCTCCTCAAAGAAACGAACTATTCAGAGAATATACAAGGAACAGAGATAAGCAGTCTCGAAAACGAAAAAAATAATTGGATTTTCTTATTCTTATCAACTGGTGTGTGAATTTTCATTTGAACGGATACTTGAGTGAAAAAAAAATTCATTAAAATTGTCTTACCAGAATCTGGAGGATCGGCTGTTCGACTTCAATTCCATTCATTATTTGCTATAATAAATAATAAAATACGCTAGTAGAGCGATATGAGTCGAACAATTCTATTGCGCTCTCGGCAGATGATACTTACGTCAAGAGCTCCTTCAGTGAGTTCGTACATCTTAGTGAGATATTATGATGTTAGGAAATTTAATTTTGACAAAATAATGCTTGAATTATCTTTTGGAAATGTGGAACGCAATATCCAACTGGTGCTGATAAATATGGTGTGCTAAACGCGGCGTATGCAATCTTATCAGCATTTCATCAAACTAAAAAAAGCCTGACCACAATCAAAGTCTGAAAGACATTATGATATATGAGTCCTTTGATGATTGCATATCTTGTATAGTTGCTTGAAAAAGCAGCTATAAAATCAGATAGCTGCCCTTTCAAGCAGCCTCTGCGATAGCTGGTTATTCCGCAGAGCCGTCGACATAATGTTTATCATTACATAAAACACCCACAAAATGAGGATCTATCTTGTCTGGATTTATTGTTTAACTGAGATTTGTATAAGGGATCAAATGAATGAGAAAGAGTTCGGATTTATGGAAGTTTTCACTACTTTTGATTTTCTAGGGGCTATATCTTTGGAATTTAGATAAACGGTTGTTTGACTAATGCATTGAACACAGATTGAACGATGTGTGACATTACTGAACTTCAATTTTCTTTCAGGATGTACTTTGGACCCAAAAAGTCGATACTTTGAAGTAATTTTAAAAATGGCAACCCGAGTTTGCCATAAACGTCTCACCGAGTGGATACTGGTGCATGCTAATGCAGCTGTTTGTGACCAAAGATCTATGTCGGTGCCTGTAGCTTTTCAGAATATCAAAAGCTATTCTCAATACAAACCTCTATCTAGACGTTGATATCATTACTATTTACTGTATTATATATATTTATATATATAAATATATAAAATATATAGAATTCCTAACGTCGCGTTTCTCTCTACGAATCATGATATATCAATTACAGTTCGATATTTGTAAAGAACTCTAAAAGATCTCGGATTGAAAATCAGAAAAGTGTAGAAAAAAGTTAGTGAATCAAGAAAATAAAAAATTCCTCTATTCTCATGCAATCTAGAGTAGATTTTGATGTTCTGTAATCGAGTGTTCCTTTACAAATATGAAAGGTGATGACCTAATTAGATGTATACCAAAACGCAGATGTTATTCTGAAAAATGCACGAATTAATTTATTCATAAATGATCACTTATACCATCTATAGTGCATAAAGCTAATTATCGTAGAACAATATTGATCAACAACTGATATTCTCAAAAATATCCTTTAGTTAGAGCCTGTTATAAACTTCGTATCTCGATAACAGCTATAGCACAAACTAATGATAACACTAGAAAATAATTATTAACGTTAAGTAATGGAATACCATATAATATAATGAACTTATTCCTAAACTGTGTATTTATGCCTTGCCAATGTTGGAAAGTTCTTTGATTTGTGCGATCAGATGTGTGTTGTAGCTCTTGAAATCTAACGGTGATACTGCTACTACAGTAGATTTTAGTCTGTTCTCATCCTATGGAAACAAGTTTCGAAAAACAAATATAGGTATATTTTTTAGAATAATAAAAGGCCCAGAAGAAACTGGGCTTACTACAGCGCGTGTATATGTTTTCATTTTTCAGCTGCCTAGAAATTATACACAATGTTAAAGGAGATGTAAAAGTAATGAACTTACGCTATAATTTTCCATTTTAACTCGCAGTTTGAATATGAAGGTCTTGAAGGCAGATTCTCCAAACTTTTCAAGAAATTCGTCGTTGTTAGTATCCTTCAGCTCCCCAAGTTCTTGGACTAATATTCCCATCACCTTTTCACCTTCTTCATTGAACGCCGTTACCCATTGGTTGTCTGTCCAGTCCGCCAGGTTGATCTAAGACGAGAATGAAGAATGATGAATAAAATTCCTGTTTTTACACCATAAAAACCATGCTCAATACTCACACTAGCTAGTAGCCGATATTTGTAGTTTGGATATTCTCTGTTGCATTTCTCGCATCGATACATATCAGTGGATAATTCAACGAGCTGTTAAAAATAAAAAGCTCATCATTAAGAAATCAATTAAAAGCCTGATTATTTTCAAGGCATAGTTCAAACTGGTTTTTCATTCTCATATCTCACACATTATTCACCTTTTTCTTACAATCATCGGCCGGACAAGCTTTGTAGAGAGAATTCTCAGTTCTTATCATATTTATCGTAGCCTTAACGACAAAGTAGTCAGCCCCTTCCTTACATCCCAACTGCATGTCCTTTGACTCCTTGAAGGTCAGCCAAGGTCCGTTTAGTGCACCGCTTCCGGCACCTATTCCTTTGGAAATCACACGAACGTTGTCTGAGCATCCAGTCGTGCTATACCAGCCTCGGAGCCTAACAAGTTAAGTAATTTTTAGAACAGGACCTGTGTATGCAGTTGAAATATCAAATCCAAGAAGGTATCAAGAATTATCAACCTGTGAGCTTCTGGAATGTCTGGATCGACCTGGAAAATGGAAGACGTTAGGGTGGAGAGAGATTTTCCACCGTTAAATTCTGAGATACGAGCCCCTTTCACAGCTACAACAGGGTTTGAAGATCCATCAAACTGTTCCGCTTGACCACCCCACAATGTTAGAGTGACCTGAAGTTGAAGAGATAATTACGGTGATCAATGGTTTCATTGTTGCAGAGTAATGAAATTCTTATAATTTATTATTCTACCATTGTATTGCTTTCATCGACGAGATTCACTTCCCTCTTTCTGAGCTCCTTTCTAGTTGCTTTGGTCATTATTGTAGCTACATCGCTGCAGGATTTACAAACGCCCAATACATCTGGTGGAAAGATAATCACTGTGTAAGTGAAAATGATCTCTCATTTATTCATAAAATTGTGTAAACAATGTGAACCCACCGACTATGACGTTCGTTTCCTTGGTATCGATTTCACTGATTGGTATAAAATCGTATTGCAGCATTGGGATCTCCGCCGAATCCTCATGGCAGGGACTGATTTCAGTTTCACTAGTCATTGTCATCTCATATTCGTTCTTCAAATTAGTGAACTGCTTGTTTGCGGGCTTCAACTGACACCGTGTGATGTAATAAATTTTGCCAAGCTGTAAGAAGAGATATTTAATCCAAGGACTTCTTACTCCACCCTGAAATCTCAATTCAATGAAAAATGCAGACTATGATACCTCAATCGTGTTGTAAAATTTCTCGCACTGTTCCTTAAACGCAGTGCATCTAATCTCGCCAGATTCGTCGACTAAATCCATTGAAAAGAGCGAACCTTCGCCTCGAGAATTGCTCCAAGTTCTGATGGGCGATTTGTTTGCAACTCTGGCTCTGACTACCCAACTGTAAAAGAGAAAACGGAAAATTTTAATTTCACAATTATCTGCATCTGGATACTATCACAACTTATACTTTGCTATATCTCTGGCAACAAACTTTCCAGCTCTCTAGCTCTATACCGACTAATAAAATTACCGATTTTGATACGGGCTAAGGGAAGCTATCGGAGATGTAGTCATGCCGCCACCAGCAGAGAGAGTTTCATTCAAGTTGGACTGTTGCGGCTGCGCTTTACGACCTATAAAGAACGATATTCAGATATAATGAGATGGAAACGAAGTCACGAACGGAATAAAGCGTGTTCAGAAATGGAAAATCCACGTTCTTTTCATCAATGAGATTAAAATGGTTATATTTTCTCTTTAGTAAACTAATAAACTCTACAAATGTACCAAAATTTGTCGAATTAGGAGCCCGTAGTGCTGGCGCTGTAGCTGAACCTGCGTCTCCGTTCGGTTGAGTCCCATCTAGCTGTGTAGGATTTCCTATTTTTGCGCCTACTTCTGGGCCTGGGATTTTCACATCGATGCTTAATATGACCATCACTCTCCTGTGCGGATGAAATCGTGTTGAGATTAAATCGTAGAATTGTTTAATTGAGAAATGTGAATGAATTGGAGAATATTTGTGCATATCGAGTCCATAATTTCTGAATATAAATCTGTATCTTACTTTTGCCTTCCAGAATTGTTGATCATGCTGATAGCATATCGGTTTATTTGACAGACCGAAAATTCGGTCAATTGGTCTTCTGTGATTAGCGAGTTAAGCTGCGTGGCCAACATAGCGTAAGAGTTTATTCTTACTCCGTCTGAGACTAGGAGACGATAACGCTCCTGCGTATTTGCAGACGCTAACTTTTTGTGACCCTAAATTTAAAAATTCTTTTCAAAGAACCGAACGATTCAGGGAAATATACAAGAAACAGAGATAAGCAGCTTCGAAAAACGGAAGAAATAATCGGATTTTATTATTCGGGAGAATCAATTGGGGTGTGAACTTTTTTTCGAACGGATACATGAGCGAAAAAAAATTAATTAGAATTGTCTTACCAGAATCTGGAGGATCGGCTGTTCCACTTCAATCCCATTCATTATTTGCTATAATAAATAATAAAATACGTTAGCAGAGCGATCTGAGTCGAACAATTCTATTGCGTTCCCGGCAGATGATCGTATACTCACGTCAAGAGCTCCTTCAGTAAGTTCGTACATTTTAGCGAGATGTTGTGATGTTAGAGGAGTTTATATAACCGAAATTACGCGTGAATTACTGTTTGGGAATATAAACCGCGACTTTCAACAATCACTAATCAATGTTGTGCATTAAATGCGGCGTACGCGATCCACACCGTCAACTATCTCTGTCACGGATTTATAGGTTAGATATTCGTTACCGAATGTACCAATTGGATAAAATTATTTCGCGCCAAATAATATGAGCGTTCAGTTTCCGGGTCGGGACTGTAGCCGTTTTTCATTCGGCGAAACACGCACATGCATACACTCACACGCAAGTCATTGTGTTCGCGAACGTATCCGGTGACCGGTTCAAATCCGCACGTTCCTACGATTCACGCAAATCATTCGGCAGTTTACAACCGGCTAGAGATCCATCCTCCATAATCCCGAGAGTATAAGTTGAAAATAAAAAAATTTATTGGTTATAATATATCCGTTTAAAAGAAAATGAAATTAACTATTGTTTAGTTGTGTGTTCAATAACCGTTCGATCATCTATTTCATTCGATAAAATATAAATAAATTCTACACGATGGTTGACCTGGTACAGAACCTGAATGAAGTAAGGTTCGATAAAGTAAACATACCTCTTCCCGGAGACAAGATATACAAGGATGAATGTGTCTTCTCATACGACACACCAGTGAGTTAAAAATACTATAAAACCTAGTTTTTTCAAATCGATCAATCAATTAACCAACCTTCTACACATTTTATCATTATTTTATTCAAGGAATCGCCCAACGGACTTTACATCAGTCTTACTACCTTTCTGGGGTTAGGTCAGGACCACGTCGATAATTACTTTCGGAAAACTAATAACCCCGTATTTCTTCGTCTGAAGAGATTAAAAACGGAGGTAAGCAGCTTGATCTTTATCAGTTTGTCAAATTCACCGAAATATAGTGCAAATCGCGTTCTTTGTAGACTCCTCGCTTCATATTTTTCTCATATTTCATTGATTTTGGAAAACGTTTCACGATTACATCACATATCACCTAGTTATCTACAATATATTGTAGATACCGTCCGAGCAGCAGGGAGATGGTCCAGAGAAGAAAATTACTCGTTTGGCGATCGGAGTTGCGGGCGGATTTACTCCCGAAACTAAAAAATACACCTACGATGAAACTTGCGAGATTGTTATACTCCCAAATTATCTAACGATACCTTATCCCAAAGATGAGTTACCTGAGAATGTACGTCCGCATTTATTTAATCAGTAATCACAAACTGACTAATTTTATGAAATATAAGACTGATTTTATAACGCCATGATTATTAACCAGGTAAAAACTGCCGTCAAATGTTTACTGGAGGCAGAATCTGCTTCTAAATTAGCTGAAATCGAAGCCCTTGCCGGCACATGGGACGGAGAGGCGAGAATTATTTCTAAGTAAGATAAATCGATCAAATATGAGACAAAAACAGTACGAAAATGATGGTTTTTGGTAATTAGCAGTCTAAAATCTATTTTCTATGAAATATTGAAATGGTTTTGTCACATCCAGGCATGCAGCAGGCCTGAAACAGCTGGGAAATGGAAAGAAGATTCCCCCGAGTGGTTGGAAATGCGAGAAGTGTGATCTCACGCAAAATTTATGGTTGAATTTAACGGACGGTTCGATACTCTGCGGTCGTAAGTTCTATGACGGTACGGGAGGCAACGATCATGCGGTTGATCATTACCGCACGACCGGTCATCCCTTAGCTGTTAAACTTGGAACTATTACAAAAGATGGAAAAGGGGACGTCTTTTCTTACGACGAAGACGACATGGTGGAAGATCCGCATCTCATTGCGCACCTCGGGCATTGGGGGATCAATATTACCCAGATGGAAAAGACTGATAAATCTATGGTCGAATTAGAGCTCGATCTTAATCAGAAATTTGATGAATGGGTCGCGCTTCAAGAAGCTGCGAGCAAATTAACTCCTGTTTATGGCTCCGGGTATACTGGACTAGTTAACTTGGGTAATTCCTGTTACTTGAACAGCGTTATGCAGATGGTATTCACCATTCCTGATTTTATAAAACGGTAATTCAACGTCTCTTCAATTATTCAATGAAATAATTCACTAATTTAATAGCATTTTCATTCAGTTATTAGTTCTTATTTCACCTCTGCTTACCAGATACGTTGAGGACGCTCCCCAGCTGTTCAATCAAGCTGGTAGTGACCCTGCAAACGATTTCAATACCCAGATGTGAGTATTTTTTTATCCATCGTCTCTCCGGAAGAAAGCAAGGCCCTAAATTACTTCGTAAATGTTCACAGGGCTAAGCTTGGAGTTGGCCTGCTCTCTGGAAAGTATTCCATTCAGCCACCACCTGGTTCTGAAGAGGAGGGACGCCAGGGCATACCTCCTCGCATGTTCAAGACTCTCGTCGGTCGTAGTCATCCTGATTTTTCAACAAACCATCAGCAAGATGCGCAGGAATTCTTTTTACATCTGATCAATCTTCTCGATGTAAGAATTTGTTTGCTAAAAGCCTGAATACTTTGCTTCAGATTGTAGATCACATCGATAACGATCTCTTTCTACTTTATTCTTGCAGCGCAATAGCCGCCATCAAACGAACCCTGCTGATTGCTTCAAATTCAAAGTTGAGGAAAGATTTCAGTGCGGAGGATCTGGAAAAGTGAAATACACGAATCGTCCAGAGTATTTGTTGCCTTTACCCATACCTTTGAAAGCAGCTATTAACCAGGTGAGTTTAAATGATAGAATTTCAAGCCTGAGCAGATGATTGAAATTTAATCTGTATTATTATTTTCAGGAAGAGGTAGCGGCGTTTGAAGCAAAGAAAAAGGAGGTAGAAGCAAAGGGTCAAAAGATGGATTCAAACAGCATAGTCAGACCTCGAATAAAGCTTTCTTCTTGTTTGGAGATGTTCACTCAACCAGAAATCGTAGAACAATTTTATAGCACTGCTATTAATCAGAAGACGAACGCTTGCAAGTACGATCTTCTTTATGATATTTAGCTCCTTTTATGCTTCACAGTGAATGCGTGTATTCAATAATCCCTCAATATTCATTTTCAGGACTACAAGTCTAGCGAGTTTTCCGGATTACTTATTGATTCATCTGAAGAAATTCACCCTCAGAGAAGACTGGATTCCTATCAAGTTAGACGTTGCTATTGAGATGCCAGATCAAATTGATTTAAGCACGCTTCGTGGTATGGGATTGCAAAGCGGAGAAGAATTATTGCCAGAATTAGCTGGCTCAGAACCACCTCCTCCTGTATTCGACCAAGCTATTCTAAGCCAGCTTACAGATATGGGTTTTCCACCAGAGGCTTGTAAAAGAGCTTTATTTTTCACCGAAAATCGTGGATTAGAAGCTGCTACTAATTGGGTCATGGAACACATTGCGGACTCCGATTTTGCGGACCCATTCGTACCTCCAGGTATCGACACGAAACCTGGTGGGTATTTTAAAAGCAGTATTAAACAAATGATCAATATATGGAACATTGTGAGATATTATTAATGGTGAACTTGTACTATAGGAAAAACAACATTCAAACCCAACGAAGAGGCTCTCCAGATGGTAATAGCCATGGGTTTCACTAGGGAACAAGCAACAAAAGCTTTAAAAGCGACTGATAATAATCTCGAGCGTGCAGCAGACTGGATATTCAGCCATCTAGCAGAACTCGATGCCCCCGAAGTAGAGGATGGCCCGGTTCAAGACGGTTCATTCAGAGATGGAAACGAGCGTAAGTTCTGTAACGCTTGTGAATGTGACCAGAGTAACAAGTCGAGCTGTAAAAATGGAATTTCTTTTTACAGGATATAAATTGGTGGGCTTCATTTCCCACATGGGTACCTCGACCATGGTTGGTCATTATGTTTGCCATTTGTTGAAAGATAATCGTTGGATAATATTCAATGACGAAAAGGTAAGATGTGAAAAATTGTCTTTTAGTTTTGATACACCATGATAATAATCTATGAAATAATTCATAGAACTAATGATTAATATTACATCTCCAGGTCGCGTTGTCTGAAAACCCTCCAAAGGAATTGGGCTACTTATATTTGTACCAACGTATGGACTAGTAACTTCAATTAACATGTTTTGTAAAAACTTTTTATCGTATTGTATTAAAATTTAACAATAAAATAATGTTCTAAATCAAACCAAGGAATATTTTTTTCATTATTGAACTATAAGATATCCAGTATTAGTTATAACGAAAATCAAATCGATTGAAACATGAAAGTGAAGCTTTTTTTAGATGATTATTTATTAAGGCACGTGTTATATAGTACATATATATATATATATTATACATAGAAATCTGTAAAAGAAATAACAGTTCCTATTTTCAATACTTTCAATAATATAGAAATGAAATCAATAATCTTTACATAAGTTTTAATCACCCTTATCTCAGGGTAATTAAAAGTTCTTTAAATTTTGCAATAGCATAATTATAGATAGTTTAAATTTTCAAACTTTTTGGGCGGCAGTGATAAGTGATAAGTACCATATAAGACGAAGAAAGTTGTGTGTATAATATGTATATAGTATATATATGTATAATGTATATGGCACCTGTGGTACTACATACTTCAGGTATAGCTATATTCGTCAACTTATTTTGCGTGAGAAATATTGTATTTAGTAAATATCTAATTAACAAATTGCTTCTATTATTATTTTTTTTTCGTTTTTCTTTTCGTACGCCCATATTAAGTAACAATTGTCTTACGCGCTATATATGTAAATATAATTGAAATTAAATATTTAGATAATTTAATTTAAAACTTAATTTTTTATTTTCATTTATTATTATTATTATATGTAAAATAGTAACCATTGATAGATAAAATTCTACTATCCCTTAGTTGAAAACTTTGATCAGATGTTAATTGTTTGTATAATAAGTTACAGTAATAATAATCTTTCTTATTTCTGGTTTCATTATAAATCTATTTCATTTCATTAAATGGCACAATACTTAACAATTTCGTACCAGCGTATTGACTTTGTAGTATAAATTGCATACAACCTGTTCCTCGGAAAGAGTTTACAGCTTATAAATAGAAGATTTTTTTTTTACATTTTGTTAGTCGTATGGATAATAGGAGCTAAGTTAGTAACGATTCAAATAAATAAGCAAACTGCATTGAGAAAATATCATAAAGCCATATTTTTCAATCGCAGTTTTAAGTACGTCTTTAATTTGAAAGTTAAAAGTTAAAAGAAAACAAAAAAAAACAAAAAAAAAATAGGAATATTAAAAAGACTAAATATTATCAAGTAAATGCATCGTAATCACAAATTGAAAAAAAAAAAAAAAAAAATTACGTATCATTTTATATAATTATTATTATTATCATTATTATTATAATCACTGTTTCTTAATAATCATAATATATACCTATAAAAGTCTTTGATTAGAAACCCTTTGCCTAAATTTATTATCGTAATTATGTTTCATTTAAAAATATTATATCTTTTCTAATATACATAAATTTTCAAGAAATACCACTATCAGGGAAACATTCTTCAAGCACCATATTTCTTTAACAATTATTATAATATATAATATAAATCGTTCAAATAGGTATTATTATCGATTAAAATAGAAGATAAGAATAAGAGAATAAAAATGATTACATAGACAGAAAAGTCCGATAGTTATTCATTTTCCTTTGGTACTTTGTTAATAACATTTATACGTATGTGCATGATATATTTTATATATAATAAATAACAGTACCGTTTAAAAGAAAAAAAAAGAAAAAAAAAATGAATAAAAACTTCACAATAATCGAAGGCACTAGGAAAATAGTTTACGTTAAATATTAAAAAAGAATCTATTGGTTCAACATGCGTCTTAATGCTTGAAAAATGCAATTTTTTTAATTAGATTAAGTACAGCGAACCTAACGCTGCTAGAAATTCTTAATATATACAAAGAAATATTCTATAAGGTATGACCCATTGACACAAATATTGTATTATACTTATGCCTTGAAAAGGTTTCCAGACACTTGTCGCTATCCTCTTAATCAGAAAAAAAAAAATATATATATATTTTTTTTATCTTTTAAGATAGGGCTTAACTCGCGTTCTTTATATCTAATCTTGTGTTATTTTGCGGATCGATAATATCTATGGAAGACGGAATACCAAAAATAATATTATTCCCATCTTTCTTAAAAGTCGGTTCTTGCAGCTCTCCAAATACTTGAACTCTTATTTCCTTCGTTTTGTTTCCAAGCACGCATTTGAACTGTTTAGCAACAGTGACTGGTATGTCAGCGTGTCTTTCTCTGTAATTGAAAGAATTAAGAATTAGGTAATTTAGCGTTCAGCAATTTGACGACGAAAAAGAAATACAGATACAAATGTTATAACAAATTCATCCTCTTACTGATAGAACTTGTTGCGTAAAACGCCGACGAGTTCTCCAAGTCTATCCTCCTTTGCTGTAATCGAAAATACGAAGTCGTTTCCTTGGTTCGTATGTATAGCTATGAGCTGATCAGTGTTAGGCGTTACGCTCAGGCCTGTAATATCAACGATTGGAATCCCCTTCTTCATAGTCTTGAACTTAGAGCTCTCGAGTTTGTAAACTGCATGGTCAGTGACGACTAAGACTCGGTCAGCAGGCTTGTTGAATCTATGAAAAGAATGAAAAGAAAATGATACTTCGTCATCGAAGCCAGAAGCTTCGAATAAAACCAAATTACCTATTCGTCTTCCTGATAAACCCACTGAATAGGACCTCTTTGAAGTGGTCTGTGTTCCGCAGATTGTTTATCGAAGAGTTGAAAATAGCACTGTTTGAGTTCTCGTCTTGTTTAGCCAAGTAATTACCCAGCCAGCGGCGCTCTTGGCCCCACTTATTCCTCTGTGAGCGCAGAGCGGATGCAGCGGACATCTAAACAATAGAAATATCATGGATCAATTGAAAGTCGATGAAGAGATCATGGAAACGAGCTTCTAGGAATCATGAAAATACTTGAATCTTATTCTAAATTGGATAATTTGGTTTTTAATCGATGCTAAAATTCGTGCCTTGAGTCGTAATTGGGGCCAATCTTCTCTGGGAATAATTTTGAGTATCATCCAAGCCCTCCATCTAGCGTGAATCTTTTTTAAAGCTGGCGCGACGCTTCGTACTGCAAAATTTTCCGCAGGCCACGGCAGGCTCTTGCCATAGTCTTTGAGGGATTTGGCATTTTTGAACGTAGTTTGAAGCTGATTAATGTACGACCGCTGTTTGTACAAGCGATAGTGTTTCATGATGATAAGAGCAGCCTTCATTTTTTTGTAACGTTGACGACACAAGTAGCCGCGCCATTGCTTTTGCAGAAGTATTACGATCCCTGGTATCAGCTCGCTTCTCGACTGAAAACGTTTGTAAAATTGATTTATAACAACAATTTAATTTAATAACTTTATAAATCAACAGAAATTACCTTCTCAAGGGCGAACAGCGTCCTAGGTGAGCGAATGAAAATCTTGGTATGTCCGTATTTAACGTCTTCCGCAAAACCTTTTTCTTCCATGAGAGTACGAACTCCATCTTTATCACTACCGCCTCTGAAGTTAGGCCAAGTGTATTGAGAGATCATCTTGTATCTGTTTGGGGAATGAAAAGTCGGTTATTAAGGTATCTCAGATTATTTTGAAGACGCGGTAACGCATAGAGATCGAATAAATGAACATACCTTTTCAGGAATCTATCGTAACGTTGCCTGTAAACAAAGCCAGCTCTCCTAACTAGGATGTTTTCAACGAGCCCCAAGTATCTTACTTGGTGGCTGACTCTGTCGTCGTCAAATACAACCGGGGATTTGACTTCGTTTGGTTTGATACAACGGATATAGAACGGCTCTTTACTCGTAAGATTTTTAATCAGAGCAACCATTGAGTTACGGAACAAGGTACCGGCAGTCAAGGGTCGTTTTGTAGTCTGAAATAAATGCAGGAAATTATAAATGTGCAGAAAAATTGGAGTAGAATCAATACTGGGATTAATTAGTTTGTTATACTGACTGCTGTTATGTCTAACGCTCCTTCTGGCCACATATTGGTCACTATGGAATTACTGCTCCTGAATAAAAGGCGTTTGAAGTCCTGGAATAGAGTGTCTTTATTCTTTTCAATGAAACCGTTAATATCGTAGACCACGTCACCGGCGTAATGCTTGATTCTAAAGTTAACTTTGTGTTCAAGTTGTTTATCGGTCGGACTCAATTGGCGGGAAGTGTAATGCTTGTGTTGCGCTAACTTCCGATCTAGAGCCTCTAGGAGCATCTGTAAAAAGAAACAAGTATAAATATCTAGAGAATCTATCACTGTTTACATTATTTAGAAATTTTATTTGCCCCGCACCGTGTCGTCGATTTGTCCAACATTAAGACAAGCTTCGTCCATCACCGCCAGTATACCCTTGTGTTGTTGTTCTACAAGATCGCAGATTGGCTGATTGTTAAAATACTCTATGTTCTTCCAAGCGATACCTTCCTTGTTGTATTCTTCCTGTTCTTGCTTCAATACCAACTCTAAAATGTTAACATATTATATAGGAAATTTAGTAGCTGGATAGAATGAGTTGAGCCAGATATTCCCACGTGTTATTAGATGACGAAAACTGACCGATGAAAAGTTGCTGCAATTTTTCGTTACAATAGTTTATGCAGAACTGTTCAAAACTGTTAACGTCGAATATCTCAAAACCGTAGATATCCAACACTCCGATCAACGTGCTTTTGTAAGTCTTATAAGCGCTCGTTTCGTCAACGCTTATCGCGTCGTTTATTCTTGATATTATCCAAGTGAATAGTCTGTCATAGATTGCCTGAAAAATATATCAAATCGTTAGAAAACATTATTCAAAGGAGTAGAAATCATAGATTCAATTATTCCTGTTGATATTGAATATTATCGATCCACCTTGGCTAGCGCGTCTCTCCCGTACTCCGCCTCGATCAGAGTATGCGACTTTTGCACAACTTCTCCGCCAGCGGCGATAACTCTTTGAGATAAAGCGGTCTTGAGGTCTTCGGGACGAATGGAAAGATGCTGAGCTGTGTCGTTTAACGAGGCGCCATTTTCTATCGATAGTTTTTCATCGTCTAAAGAAAAGGTGATGTTACCCTGAAATAGACACTCTCAATTAGTCTAGCTTCCTCTAAGCCGAGCCCTTTGCAGCTTCGATAATTATTCTTCAAATATTTTTCAATTACCAGATGTAAAATTGCCGCAATTATGCTCCAAATCGTCTGAGTTTCATCTTGTGAAAATCCAAGCGTTGTAAGTGCCGAACTAACTGCCTTGAAATCAGCTCTGTCCGAGTTACCAGCTCGACCGCTGTCTCCCTGACCAGCGTAATAATAAGCAGCAGGATCTCTGACTAATCGTAGTTTGTTTAATTCTGGACAGCCGTTAAGGAGCTGAAAATAAATAGCAATGAATTATTGTAGTTGCAATTCTCAGTGCGAATAATTATCCAAAGACAAGTTACTCCGATTTATCTTAATTTACCTGATAAAAACAGTGAAAATTACGCTCTCCTTTCTGCTGATGAACTACTCGAGACTTTTCTAAGAGATAGTTACTGATGTGACCTCCGATAGGGTCGCCTTTAAAGTCGAAATTAATATCCATATATTTACCAAATCGTGATGAATTGTCGTTACGATTTGTTTTCGCATTACCAAATGCTTCAAGAATTGCGTTCGATTGTATAAGTACATTTTTCACCCTGTAAATAATTGTCTATAAATTAATAAAGGAACTCTCGCCTCTCAGAGATTCTAAACGGATTAATAAACTCCGTCTTTCAACTATTGAAATCGTATCAATCAATCAAACTCAAACGTTCTATACCTTTCAATTTCTTGCCGTCCTCCCTGGTTGGTCACAGCGGCGATATACTTCATAATAATTTTGCTAGCTTCTGTTTTTCCCGAGCCAGATTCTCCGCTGATAACTATACAAGTATCCCGACCCTGTTGTTTCATCTCTCTATGCGCCGCGTCAGCAATAGCAAATATGTGCGGTGAATTTTCAAACAATTCACGGCCTGAAATTGTCGTGAAATTTTTTCTGAATTCAGAGGGGAAAATAGCCGCGTGGCGGACATATCACAGCTGACTAATTGCCTCTCATACACGCATTTACACAGTCAATTAAACTGCTCAAAATAGCGGAACACAACATCAGAGCGGAACCCTTCTCATTTTATCACAATTCATTGTGATTATCACGGTTCAATAGTTCGATTCAACAACTGATTATTTTTTTTCCTTCTGGTTTAGATCGTTCGAGTTCAATGCCTACTCATGAAACTCATGACTCTATAAGCCATTAACGTGAGGTAATGATAATTGAGTTAGAAATTATAGTTGGGAATTTTTTCCCTCTTCATTTCCTATTCGGAAAATGAGCGATTTTACTTTTTGATACCTTACTGATTTATGATCTATTGAATAGAGGGAACGAACTTTCCCTCTTTATTGTTATTACCATTATTCATCGCAGACGATACTGGAAAGTGAATATTGTAAAGTTATCTAATTCCACCTCAGTTTCCAATGATATTGCTCAATGTTGGCCTAGATAGATTGGAACGATATTTTATGGAGAAAATCTAAGGCTTTATACTTTTCGATGAATAATATTTCCCACAGTTTGTTACAGGGCGAGAGGTTTCTGTTAACTTTTACCCAACATTCATTCATAGAATCATACGATAACATAACGTCATGTGATAATTGCTTCTACTAATTGGATTTATCGATAATAAAAATGAGTCGCAGTGAGAATAAAATAAATGAAAAATAAAAGTATAAGAATAAAGTCAAATTATCTGTAATTTTTTTTTTCAATACGTTCCCTTATCGACATAACACACAGTTTTGTCTTTTCTATTTTATTTCAAGCCATATTTTTTATCTTTCAGACATTTCCTGATATAAATACGTACTCGTATTTTAAAGATAACGCAGAAATGAGTCGATATCTTCTCGAGGGTACATATTATTATTGTGTCATAAGTATTACAGCATAAATATGAACAATAATCTCATTCCATGTTTGAATAACATATCTTGAAAAAATTTCACGGAAGAAGATAAGAGTAATGTTATCAAAATTGTTCGAAAATCTTTTTCTTTAGAATTTTCAAATTTTCAAATTTTTCAAAATTTTCAAATTAATAGATTTTTCAAATTTTTAAATTTTCAAAATTTCACCACTAAGATTCGTATTTTTGAAAAAGTGATTCTCAAAAGATTAGTTTCAAATTTTCTATTCGAAAACACATGATGAATAAAATCCTGAAACATGAAGATTTTTTTTTTTTTTCAATTTTTTTGTCGCTTTCTGCTCACACATACGTAACGTAATATGCTTGCGGATATTTGACCCTGATTTAGTAGAGTGATAATTAAATTCCTGAAAATCGGTTTATACATACATGCATACATACATACATATACAAGAATGAAACATTTCTTTTGCGATAATCAGATGTTAAATTAGATAGTGTATAAATATCGATTAATATAGCGATATGGATTACCTTTGTATTTGGCAATTTGTTCAGGGCCATAGATATCGGTTGATCTATACGGATTAACGCTGACGCATACCTCCCCGATGTATGTGTAGAGTTTACCGACATTGAATCTGTAAAGAAAAAAAAACAAAAAAAAAAAATTCATTAATTATAGTCATTCGAAATAATTTCTATATATGATTTTGAATACGGCGATCTATATTTCGATTATAATTAAGCGCTTCATAAGGATTTGCGCACAGTTTGCAGCTGCTGCTGCTAATTACATCGCAGTTATAAACATTTAACGATATAGGTATATATTTTATCAATCTAATGATTGTAAAAATGATTGTCCCTGACTAATGGTCAATGAGATTAGCTGCTTATCGCTTTCGTGCAGAACAATTCGCTCTGAGATAAAGAAATTTCATTTAATATCAAATAATATTATCCCAGTTGCTGCATTATTATTATCATTATCATTATTATTATTATTATTATTATTATTATTAATATCGTAGTAAATTTATAGAGGAAGACGATTACGCGTACAGGATAAAACCAGTGATATGAAATAATGAATAAATAAATGATATAATATGTGAGTGTTTATTCATCAAATCTGTGATAAAAGATGCTTATATTATGGGAAAGAAATAGGGAAAGGAAATGCGGGATAAGTATACATTTTTGAAGAGAGAGAGAGAGAGAGAGAGTCAAAAGACGTAATATAGTCGATGTTATACATTTATTAGGAGCGTGTTACAGCATTCAAAGGATGTATCATCAGTCCAGATGCATATAGGCATCTTACTATATTGTAGTGAGTAAGAAGTAAGCAGGCGAAGGAATATGACTCATGTATGACAAGTTGATGATATGCCATCGCGATATATACCTACATATACATTCTATCGCCTACATACGTGTTATATTCGAAAAGTGAAAACGTCCTTGCAGTTTTTAGTACGTCATCAGACCATAAATGAAAGAAAAGATAAAGAAGATAAAAGAAAAGAAAAAAGACCAATATATGAGGTCATAACAGACACGCGAGTGATAATCGCATATTATTACGTCAAAAGAATATAATGTATATGTTCCGTGCATTTAATATATGGAACCGGCGTTTATTTATACTGCAATATAGAATTTAATTCATGTTCTCTTATTATAAATTTTTCTTCGAGAAACTAGGTCGCTGCATTTTACCGTTTTATTTTCTTTCCTCGTTTTTTTTTCTGTCCGCGTCTTTAAATACGCGCACACTTAGTCAAGTTCAAATATTCGCAACCACCTGCAATTGTTTAGCCACGCCCTCTCGGCGGCTAATCATAGAAATAAGAAGAACTACTTTAGGGCGCGAGAGGAGACCATGAGATGGTCGGTTTCTCGCTTCTGATTGTTTCTGGTTGGGTTAAAGCACGCGATACCACACGTTGTGACCATTTTATAATGTATTCTATCGGAATTTGTATACAGGTTAATTAACGATCTAATATAATTACCTGACACGTAGATTTTCCACTACTTTTTCAAGCGTGATTTCGTCCAGCAGGACGAAATCCCCAATTCCAACTTCCTCCTGGTCTACCATTTCTCGTTATTTAATAACTCGATAAAAATTTTCTTTAGATAATATACAACTACATACACTTGATACTATCAACTACCGCACGCGCGCGCGAACGCTAACTGACGTTACAAACTACTATAACCTGACGGCGGTGCACCACTGTCGACAAACGAATGCTACTTTTAACAACCGTAAGAACCCCACTACTCCCGCGATTACTAACCTCGATGAAAATGGCGTAGTTAGATTTCACTTTACCGGGTAGATAGCCGGGATTTTTTTAACGTTATTCAACACCAGCTGAGCTTTATACATCGTAAACAAATTGGGTATATATTTCTTAATAAAAAATAAACGAACTACTTTATTTCTGATGATTTATCCCGAGACAGCGTTAAACGATAATATTTTCCCGCCCCTCGAGGGTCCCCTTGCGTCTAGTCACGGCCCTGGATTATTATAACCTATCTTTTTCGTTCTTTTTTTTTTTTCATGTTACAAACATGCGTCACGCGCAGGCGCATTTATTCATAGCTATACGTTAGTTCATTCTTATTTTTGGCTGTATGGATGAATTTTTCTCAGAGACGAGACGACGAAACGTACGTACCACACCAAGTCGAGTTGCGACTAAAGTTGGTACATTGCATACGGGTGGGATTAACTGTGCGAGTAACTAGTATATCAGGGATTAAATTAACTTTTATTTATTTTTTATTTTATTTTTATTTTCTTTATTCTCTCCGTAAATATAACCAACAATAATGTCATTCATTACGAGTAGTAAAGTGAAGAGTTCAAACGGTTGGGAACAGAACGGTAATTACGTATTTGATAAACCGGAAAAGAAAAAATCTTCTATTATTGGAATTCGAGAAAAGTTGGAAATCAACGAATGGACATTCAGTTTATTCCTCTTCTGCTTCTCCCTGTCGATTGTTATTGGAAAATTATTCCTCAATTACGGTATGTTCATTCACTTAGTATTATACTTAGTATGTATATGCATAACATTTATTACAATACACATTACTTATCATTCATTTTCATCATTAATCATTAACAACATACGCTTTATACTACAGATCTATTGCGTTTTGCTTTTTCATTATTCGAGTATACATACTAGTATGTATCCTATAATCTATACACACACAGATGTTATCATACGCGTTACATTGTTGTGACATAGTCCCTGTCAAAAGTTTGTTTTGTTATGAAACTGCGTCTGACGTTTATTAGCGAAATAATAATAATAATGTAAGAGTAAAAAGAAACAAAAAAATATCGAATTTTTAGCACCCTTAATATTATATGGTCAATGAACAAAAAATAAAAAAAAAAAAAAAAACTTCTATATTTATACAATGACTAAATTGTCGAAGGCCACGTGACGTCCTTGGCCTATAAAATTCCTTTTTCTTTGGAGTGATAAATCTAATGAATCGCGTAGATAGTTGAAACGACGCTGCTTAACGTGAAAAAAAGAAAGAAAAAAAAAACTATGTACAATGTATCTCTCCTTAGGGGACGCATTGATGCTGGAAATTGAAGGTAATTACAAAGTTTCATCGTTTCCTGCATTTCCCAGCATCGTCGCAAACTTATCAAGCATATCTAGTAGCCTTAAACCAAGAGTCAAGTTTAGCGGCGATCAATTGATGGCAGTTGGTCAAAATATTATAAACGTTAGCCAAAGTTATGAAGAGGCTGTTTCCGACGCGTTTATCAAGTTCTTTATCCAAAATGGAAAATGGATGAGAGCTGGTTTGAGCGGATTTGCTATGATGGCTTTTACTTGGTATATTATTTACAAGGACAGCAGTGTGCCGGGTGTTAATCCACCGTCGCCTTTGAGTCTATCGAGGAAAAGGTAAGTTTTTTATCGGTATTTAAAAGCTTGAATAAATTTAGAAATACCAAAAAACTATAGGTTTTTGCTATTTATTTGTATTCTTGTTTGTTTGTTTTATTTCTTTGTGTTCTTCCATAATTTGAAGATACATCATTCGTTTATCAAAATTTTCTTTTTTTCTTTTTCTTTTAGCTACATAAATTGGGATAAGTAGACACAATCTTATTCATTTTCCACTTTATAAAAAGACTAAAACAAATATAGATACAGGTAATATAATCATTTAATGCATAAGAAAAATTGAACACTTTAGATTCGTTATGTAACGTTTATGTTTTTATTTATATTTTTTTTTCTTAGTTTTATCTCATATTTGATATACGAAAATAAACTTGTATGTAGATTGAAATAACTTTATCGGTAACGATTTGTTTTCTTTTGTATGTTCAGAATGATCAAATATATTTTTATCTAAATTAGATTAATTAGGTTTTGTTTCTATTATATCTTGTATATGGTAATGAGGCGTTAATCATTAGCAAGGAATTAGAAAGAAAGATATTAAGGAACTGTTGTAAAAAAATAAAAAAAACACACCAAGACATAAAATAAAATTTCACAAACTAATATCATTGATTAATCTTTTCAGAGGACGGTCCCAGTTCAGCATGGATATAAATTACTTTGTCGGAGTTCTGAACGGAATTTTGATCTTCATTTACTTAACTTTATGAGCCAGAACTGCTGAGAGGAGATTCGATTGAACAAATTATATTTTATTAATATTATAATGATTTATTCTATTTATTATTATTATTATTATTTTATTCCTGAAGAAAAATAGAAGAGAACAATATTAATAATATAAAGATATATACGTATATTTATACATTTATATTTCGTTATATTTAACATAGAGCTGAGAAATATTGAAATCTGACTAACGATTATCAATATTGTTGTGCAAAAATAGCGTCTAGCTTTAGCTAAGAAAAAGAAAAACAATTTTTCATTTTATTGCACTTTCTTCCTACAATATTACACGGGTATAAATATCGAGCTGTTTAATTAATACATGGGAGTTTGAATGTAGCGTATAATTTATAACAGTAATTTCGATTTTTTGATGAACTGTTTTGGTACAAAAACAAAGTTTTATAGAATATGATATGATATGATATAATATAAATATGGTAGAAACTTATTTAGGGTATAATAATATTTAATTAAATAATATTATTATAAGACTGATTAAATAGCTGCTACTTATTATTGTATGTATACACAATCGACCTCCAAATTATAATGATCAGAATAATCTGGTCTGAGAGTCACATCCTGTTTTAGAGGTCCGGATTCTTATATTTTATTCTGTACTTATTGTTTTTCCATAAATTTAAGAATAGAATCTCCAACTAATTTCTTATCATTATGAAA
Organism: Tenthredo livida; assembly: GCA_963992785.1. Lineage (NCBI taxonomy): Eukaryota > Metazoa > Arthropoda > Insecta > Hymenoptera > Tenthredinidae > Tenthredo > Tenthredo livida. Next base: position 14,806,314 of record OZ023073.1, read on the forward strand.
TTTATCGCAGGTATACATACTCTCAGTGATTATCATACAGATATCGTATAATAAAGTAGACGCACTAGTTTATTTATTTAAAAAAAAACAATGAAACTAAAAATATTCTTCATAATAATGCGTTGAATTGTGCAGCTCAATTATAAAATGTAACGAAAAACTATGGTCAAATCTGGTCTTTGCATTTTTTGCTATTTCTTGCGTGTTGTCTCTGTAATTCGTATCTAATACTATAATTTAAGTATTAAGTACCTTCGATGTATTTAAAGCATAATTATGTGGTTTATAGTGATTGCTTATACTAGTTGAAAAATATTTTTCTACATATGTATGTACTAGACCAGCTACGTAACTTTAATTAGGGTAAGAAGAAAAAATGAAGAAAAGAAAAAGAAAAAAAGAGGATATATTATAAGTGGTCCTTAGAACGGTGATTTTAAGAATTTTTAAGGACCACCTCTTTTTTTTTTTTTTTGAATTTGTTTTTCTCAATTTCGAATCGATTGAGTCGCGGATTTTGAAAATTTAAGAAATCACCCTCACAAGGACCACTCTAGCATAGTATATAGTACTAACAAACTGGAATTTGTTGAAGTTACTATAAAAATGCATTTTTATATTATTTTTAATTACAAAAAAATTCATTATTTGTTCTACAGATACATATTGTCTAATTTTTTTTTCTCTCTCTCTCTCTCTCTCTCTCTCTTTCTCTCTCTCTCTCTCTCTATCTTTGTTTGTTTTTATTTATACGTTCGAAAATGTATCGTTATAAATTATAAATTATTATTGAAATAAATCATATATATAACTGCTTGTAATAAATTATAACTGATTGATATATGTATATATATATTTTCCTCCATTTATTTAAAAAAAAACAAAAAAAAAACGAGATTTCGAATCTAATAATCGGCAAGGAAAAATAATTTTTCTAAATTAATAATCTTAGAACAAATAATATTATCGCTAAAAGATAAAGCCCACGTAATATTATCGCATTCTTGTTTCCGTTTTCAAACCGCAGGCGGGAGAAAATAAGTTGAAATATTCGCCGCGCGCATTAAATCGTAATTGTGTCTGTGTGTGTGTGTGTGTTATGTGTGTTCCATCAGGGTAGGAACTTCATGGTAGGAAATTCATGTGTTGCGTATTATTACGAAACTCATAATGTTTTTGGCACGTGCAATAACATCGCGTTGAATGTATGAACAAATGTGATGCAGTAATATACATTAGTAAATATTTTTACAAAAGATAGTAAAATATTAACAATTTTACTTCCCCCGCTTACTAATATCGTCCGTCCATTTCGCGCAGGATTAAAGATTTTATAACCTGATAGTTTACACTTACGTATACCTATCTTAATTTATTAGCTATTTCTATCCGAATAATATTCAAAGCAACATATCATTTGTAATAATAACATTAAATAATATTATTTCAGTATCTTTTTAGCCGGGAACCGAGGTGTCATCATCAAATCTTTAGTAAATACGTAGTTAAGGCTGTCCGAGGGGGTGGTATGGTGGGGGTAACGGCACATACACATGTACACACCTACGCGTAAATTTCGCACGCTAAATTCTCGGGAATAAAGAATCATTTCAAGAATCTGATGTGTACGAAATATTCCTTGATCGAAATTGTTCTGGGTGAAATAGTGCAGGTTAGCCACGAATAAGCCTGACGTCCTAATTAAACATTAATATAATTTCCTCGTGACAGCTGGCACACGGATACACACACTGACACAGTAAACATGGCCGCCGCGTAAGACGAGTGATATCAAATTTTGGCGATATAATGATTTCTTGCACTCGACGTGTACTGAGCGATATTTCACCCACAACAATATTCTAGCAGAAATAGTTCAACCACCATCCTCGGTTGTAAAGCTATCCACATTCGGAGAATTCAGCGTGCGAAAATTTCTAGTCAATAGATGGCGCCGCTATTGGCTCGTCGACTCAAGTCAACTCAAGCCGTCAGGACCCATCGCCGAATAAACATTTCCGAGAGCCCCGTCTGTTTCACTCACACAATCACACACATTTCCATCTTATACAAAACGCATACTATGGCGGCTTGAAACAGTGCGCTACGTGAATGTCCTACAGATTCGCATTTATTTGATAGTAATTGTTAGCTCCGAAATCACTAAAAAATCGATTATTCGTTTTTGCCAGAAAAGTACTCGAGAGGCCTTTTCCCGCTTTGTGAGAAATATTCCAGTCCCTCAGATTTTTTTTTAGTTTATGGGCAGCAGATTTTATAAATCAAGTCAACGAATTTTTTTATTTTTTTTCCTCACAAACTCCTAAAATCTCATAAAACTATTGGGAGCACCATCGAATGTGAGTTTCATGAAATATCAAGTCAAGGTGTAAGCCACATGGTCAGACGTATGGGTACTTCAGTACTCCCAGATGCAATGAAAAGCTTGAGCGCTGAAGAGATGAAATTTCTTTCTAAAGCTTCTTCCCATTTTCTCAAATTAACTTTGATGACAGATATGAGGGGGACATAAAGGTACCTGAATCAAAAAAGCCATTACTGATAGGCTAAGAACTTGTCAGTCCACCGATCAACAATCCTCAATAATTGAGTATAAATAATTTCAAATGAATCAAAATGTTGAAGTTTTTAGTTGCTGTAGGGTCTTCTTTTGATGGTAAGCACAGAAGATCAGACCAAACATTTGGGATAGGCACCAATACTAGTAGGTATACTCGAATCGTAGGCATAATTAGCTGCCAGTTCAAAATGTATAAAACCAACATGATATAAGGCGATGATGAATAATAAATCATTCTGACTACACCTAATGATACTCGGAAATACGTTTCTAGTTCTAATTATGTTTGGTAGAGAAGAATCGTAAGATTGTTTTCGTATTTTCTAGCTTACTGCATTTCTCTTGTAGGGCAACTCATAAGATTTAGCATACCTATGGAAGCATGTTGGGAACTAAGAACTCAGTCGACTGATCTTCCTAAGGGGGTCTGCGACTGAGATTTTTACAAGAACTATTTCATTTTTTGCAAATTAATAAAAACTAGAGAAATGCTTTCTACAATTTTTAGATTATGGAAGTATATATGTATTGGAGCATGAATTTCAATTTTCTGCAATGCAATTGTATGCGCAGGGAACCTTTCGCAGAAGATCTTCTACGTATTTCTACGAAGGTTCCCTGTGCTGAAATTTTATCGCAGACGATTGAATTATTTTTTCTATACAAATACACCATAAAGTAAGGATTGTAGTAAGTGTTTTCTCATTGGACCTTTTATAATCACAAACATGCCAAATAACATCAAATTATATAAAAAAATGTGCAACTCAGTTTATACATGTTGACATTATTGGAACAATCGAAAGTTTATTTGGAAATTTAGAATTGTTTGAACGATAATTTCAAGTAGAATTACTGGATTAATGTTTAATGTGTCACGTCTACTATCAATTTTTATGTACCCAGTTTATAAATGAACTCGATGTTAAGATATGAATAAATAATTTCAGTTTTGTGATGTATTGGCTGTGAAATTGTTTACAGACACGAAAGAATTCAGATTTGAGATATATTCTTGATATTTAAGGGAAGACCCTAGTGGAACTGAAAACTTTTATATCTTTCTTATGATCGAAATTATTTGTAGGTCATGTGAAACTGTATTCCGAACCTAAGAAAATCACACCTTAAGCTGTAAGATTACTTGAGAAATGTAGAAGCTACGCAACATTCAATGGTAAAAATGTACTGAACTTCAAAATGCTTCTTGCGTCTTAGTTTTCATTGCATCATATTCCTCTTCGTTTGATGTCTTCAGCACACTGAGGCGAAGAAAGTGAGGGATCGGATTTGAGTTTGGATTACTCGTTTCATTTTGAGAGAATTTATTATTTTTGATTTCAAATTTTGAGCGTTTTTCATTTTATATAAGACCAAACAAAATGTTCCTTTTGCAATAGATTAAAACCGATCCCTCATTTTATGCATAAGGTCTGTGTGAATCTTCACTGCGAAGGAGAAGTTGATCGGAGCAAAACTCAGACGCAAGAAGCATTTAGCGTAGCTGAAAAGATAGTTCTGAGTAAATGGCATTTTAGTGAAAACTGGTGTAAGTTAATTAAATTCTCCGTAATATATGGCACAAAATGATTGGAACGGTCATATCATTAAACTTTATGATCAACGTATCTCAGATTTTCTATTTTTGCTGCGGTGGCATCTCGGACCGTGACTCCTCTTCGCCCTGCATCTGTAGATTCACCGTCCCAAAAAAGGAAATCAAAACAAGAACTAAATTAGCTGTTGCGGTTCCCAGAAAAACTTGGCGCTGATCTATAACACTCGTTTATCTCTGGCTGTTGCCTTAGAACAGTAACGCACGCATCGCCCAACAGCTGCCGTTAAGGGGGTACGTACACCTTTAAAATAATTTTTTTCAAATTACTGCTACGCTCTGAGAGAACATTCTAATGACTCAGTTTTTCTACAGTTGATTAGTGCTATTTTGATACATAGTTCATGATTTTTCCAGATCTTAGGTCCTCCGCTGAACATAAATTCAGTCCACCGAAGAAAAAGCAGTGGTCGTAGGATGCAGGTTGCTGCGTTGGATGAAATTTTTTCAACTTTTGAGGAAATATTCTTTATGAATGTAATTTCGGACCAAACCAATAATATTTGATGAATGTAATTTTTAGACATAGAAATTTTTGGTTTCAAAACATTTTTTCCAGAATAATGGAAAAAAAATTTCTATGTCTAAAACTTCAATTCATCACATATTATTGGTTTGGTCCGAAATTACATTCATAAAGAATATTTCCTCAAAAGTAGAAGAAATTTCATCCGACGCAGCAACCTGCATCCTACGACAATTGCTTTTTCTTCGATGGACTGAATTTATGTTCAACGGAGGACATAAAATCTGGAAAAATCATGAACTATGTATCAAAATAGCACTAATCAACTGTAGAAAAACTGAGTCACTAGAATGTTTTATCAGAGCATAGCAGTAATTTGAAAAAAATTATTTTAAAGGTGTATGCACCCCCTTAATTTTGAATAGAGCTTTGTTTGAGCACTTACACTAGATACGCTGCAGAAGAAAGCTTTCGTTGGCATTCTTAGCTCTTCCATGGCTAATCTCTCATGAAAAGATATTAGTTACTCAATTAGTAAGGATTTTCAATCTAGCGACTGCCAATTCTCAGCGTAGCATTGATGGTTTCCTTCAATTCAGGGACATTACTTATCCATCACATAATTGTTGTCCCACAGAAGTTGGATTTAAAACCAAGAAAATATGTTCACGAAGAAATTTTATATTCTGAGCGCTCCAGCTTTTCATTGCATTTCGGAGTCCTGCAGTACCTATACCCATACATGGCTATGTAGTTCATACTTTGACTTTATATCTTATGAAACTTACTTTCAATGGTATTTTCAATAGTTTCATGAAATTCTAGAAGTTTATTGTGGAAAAGCAAAAAAAAAAATTTTTTTTAATTAATTTTTTTTATAAAATTAGCTGTCTGTGAACTAAAAAAAATCAGATGGCCTTGAATATTTGTCACAAGGTGGAGACAGGCCCCTAGAGTATATTTCCAGCAAAATCGCAAAATCGAATTTTTAGGCGATTTTGTTCAAAATCTCAGTAGGGTCTTCCCTTAACGAATGGTGTGAAATTTAGGGCCCTCTGATTTGCGCCCATATTTTAGCGGGGTCCTGTCGGGCTTAATTCTCAAACTCAACGCGCAGCGGCGCTGCGAACGATCGAAAAAATGGCGGTCCCCCTTGGACAGCCTTAATCCGTTAGAATTAAATAATATATATATAATCATGGATCATCAGGTGTTTAGGATACACAATAACGAAGACTTCGTTAGAATAACTAAAGGGATAAAAGTCGCACGTTGTATGCAACTCAAATCGGCCTCAGGTAAGTTCAATCAATAAATCAATAAATCAATAAACCAAACTCAGGCAGATCAACAACCGGCAGTATTTCGTAATGAAATATGTTGCTTCTTAGAGGTTATGTTGTTCTCTTGAAAAAAATCACACAATGTTTATCATAAGTCGCTAACAATCTTCCTTATTTCTGTTTAAAAAAAACAAAAAGTTTCAGACATAGAAAAGGTACTTAGCCAACTCGACGAACTTGTCGTGTCAGATTCGCTCAGCTGCTCATTTTGCAACGCTGTTTTTGAGGACAAAACGCAACAGAGACTTCATTACAAACTAGACTGGCATAGATATAATCTTAAGCAACGTCTAGGCGGTCTAAAATCAATAAGCGAAAACAGTTTCAGCCTGTTGGCCGATAAAGGTAACATAAACATTGTCTTATCTTAAATTTATCTCGATATTTCGTCAGTTTTTATGGCCTCAGATTATGAGCTTGTGGAATATTATGAACTATGTGAAAATTGATAGAGCCGATTGAAATTGAGTTTCAAATGATGAAAATTAACGCTCATTTCACAGACGACGTATCCAGCATTTCAGGGAGCGAATCAGAGTCTGAAAATGACGAGGAGACTGGGACTTCAGAGACTGGTAGCTCTCGGCCTGATCCAAAGGCTTTAATTAATAGCAAAATGGCTGGCATCAATATTCCTATATTTGTTGAAGGAAAGAGTAAAAGAGAAGAGAGAAGGAAAAAGCTCGTCGAGTCTGTTTCCGATAGCTCGGATACAGAGCTGGACGAAGATGCTTTGAAGAAGAAACGAGCCGAAGAACTTCTCCTAGTAGCTAGTCGTCATTCTAAAGTATTTTTTGAAAATGATGAAGGGCACATATTCAGTATATACAGGTGTCTGTTGCATAATAAAAAGGTATTAGTCAGTTGGTATAGTTTGAAAGTAAAAATTTCAAAATTATGATATAGAATTCAGAACGATTGAGGAAATTAGTTCAATACAATTCACACTTTGTTTGAATGATTTGGCTTACTTTTTTCATCGAGTAGTCAGAAGAGATGAAATTACATTTTAGGAAATACCGGAGCTCGATATCGAGATGATAGCGCAGGCTTTAGACAGCGGGGAAAATACTAAATGGACTGTTATCATGCTCGGAGGGGGACACTTCGCGGCTGCAGTATTTGAGGGTAATTTATATCCCCTTGAATCAATGATTCATTCCTAAAAACGAGCAATATCCCTTTAATAAATGCAAAAGCCTTTTCAAATACCAATTCTGTTCTTTAAAACAGGTCAGCTAAGTGACTAGAGGCTTATGAATAGAAAATTGTTGATTAACTTGCAACCAAAGATTATAATTCAAGAAAACTATACCCATTGGACTTTGTCCTCACTGCAAAGTTCTAAAAGATTAGTTTTATCCACAGGCGGTGTCCCCGTAGTCCATAAAACGTTTCATAGCTATACAGTGAGAGCTCGTCAAGGAAGTTCGCAAAGTTCCCGAGACATACGGACGGCAGGAACGCATCCAAAAAGCGCGGGAGCAAGTCTGCGCAGATATAACGAGGCTGCTCTCATACAAGTTAATAAAAGGATTGTTTTCTTTCGTCAAATTCGTTCGCTCACATGAATTTGGTTCTAATAAATCGTTGAAATTCTTCCTCAGCACATTCAAGAAATATTGGAGTCCTGGTCAGCTCAGATCGCTGGTTCCTCGTTAGTTTTATACAGAGCAGTTGGGCCCTACAACCGCTCAGTTTTATTCGGTGGTAAAAATCCGCCGCTGGATAAGAACGATCCAAGATTAAGGCCGCTTCCTTTCCCTACTAGACGCGCTACTTTCAGCGAAGTCAAAAGAGTCTACGATATTCTTAGCACCGTAGAAGTATACGGTGAGAAAATTGGCTGAAAAATATTCAACGTCATTCAAAATGAGTAAAAATTTCGCCACTTAAAACATTGAAACTTTTTCAGGCTCTGCTATGGACTTCACAGACTCTTTTCCCATCTCTCCAAGGCAGCCTATCAGAAAAAAGATACCGAAAGTTGAATTGCTCGATGAAATACCAGAGAGTGAAGTTCCTCAGACCGAAACCGATCAGCCTTCTAGCGACAGTCCTGTGGATACAGAAAAACAGAAACAAATAACGCACATTCTTCCGGACAGACAGCATCGCAGCCCTCGACCTCATATAGACAGAGCAAAGCCGAGGAAAAGCCCTCGGAGACCACTGCCTGGTAGCGACTAACTCCATTAGTTTCCATGTTATATTTTTGTTCTTTGACGTAAATATGCTTCAACGGTCTTACATCTTTTCCAGAAATCGTTGAGAGATTAGCGCTGTCTTCCTCAGAATCTGAATCTGAAAATGAGGAATCTGGTCCTACGCTAGATGTCCCATTGATTGAGCAGAGCTGTGAGATCGATTTTAACGAACACCTCCAGGCCTTTCAGGACACAGTGCCGAGATATATCAAGTGCAAAAAAGGTCGGAGGCAAAAACGGAAGACTAAAAAAGAGAAGAGCGACGGTGAGTTGGTAAAGAACTGTGAATTGAATACCAGAAAATCTACAATTGCATTAATATCTCAGTTTGTTCAACAGAACTGCTTGCAAACAACGTGCTCAACAACTTGAAGCTAAAATTATGGACCGCTTCGAAATTGGGAGACGTAGAACTCCTTTCTTCAGCGTTAGAGTCGGCCTTAGTCGAGATACAGAGGTGCGGAGAATTGGGAGAACGGGTCGCTCAGGGCCTTGAGATCGACGAGGATCCTGCAACATTTATGACCATGGAGAATCTGGTCACACTTGTTAATGAAACTAACGAAGACGGCAACACTCCTTTACATCTTGCAGCCAATGGAGGATTTTTGAGAGTTGTGTGGTGAGTTCAGGAGTGAAATTGTTTATCATTACTCCCGTTGCTAAGCATTATTCTTGCTTTATCTTTACAGGTCGTTACTGGAGATCGGCTCTGATCCTTGTAAGAAAAATAAAACACGCCAGACTCCGTACGCAGCGGCAACTGATAAAGAGACAAAAAATACGTTCAGAAGATTCATGGCTGCGAATCCTAGTAAATTTGATTATACCAAGGTAATATAAAGAAAGAAGAGGCTTGATTATTGTATCATTTGCGAATGTATTGATTGAATTTGTTCATCGGTTCGTTGTCTAGTCCCAAATACCTGGACCTTTAACGGAAGAGATAGAGCACGAGATATCGGAGAGAAAGAAACTGCAGAAAAGAGCTAAACGAGAAAAAGAGAAGGTGAAAAAAAAGGAGTTGGAGAATCAGAGACAGGAAGAGGCGCTCAAACAGCGGTTCCTATGTCTCAGTGATAGGGAAAAGGTGAGTAAATGGAATATTGATTGAAGTTCAGTTCATTTTCAGCATTCGAAACAGCTATTCTCCATCGCTTGCTGTTTTACAGAGAGCTTTGGCTGCCGAACGTCGGATTCTACAACAGGGGGGTTTAATCAATTCTCGATGCTTTCAGTGCGCTAATGAAATGACAAACCAGGTGCCTTTCGAATATAACTCGAACCGTTTCTGTACTATTATTTGTCTGAAAGCTCATCGTGGTATTAATCAAAATTAGCACAATTCTGAATTTATTTATCTATAGAAAAATTCACTGACAAATAACGACGCGTGTTTATATGTACATGATTTATCTTTAAGGAAACCTGTTCTTCATTCATCGCTAGTATATTGATTCTTAAGATTTGTTATTGTCGATCATCCAATTGCTGAATTTTAATTGTCTGATTTTTGTGCAGATAAAGAGAATCGCACTTAACATTTTTTATCAACTTTTATAATAGCTAGTTTTATTGTCAGTCATGGATTGTAACTCTTTGTCGATCTCTGTTGGATCGTTGCGTATGAAATCAATACGTAATGTGAGTTGTGGTATAATAATATGTTGATATTTAATCGAGCGTTTGATATCTGATATTTTCCTCGTTGACCATAAGCTTTCCATATCCGAACAACTTCCATTGAGCCTCCTAACAAGCTTTCGTTTTTAGTTATTCAATGAACTCGAAAAAAGAAAAAAAATAGTAAAATAATAGGTATGTTGGAATAACGAGTCGATGTACAATAGAAAACATATATTTCTCCCCTAGATAGACTATCGCGATCTCCTCAATTTACAATTATTATTATTATTACTTGTTTATCCTTCTCCTGTTGATCCCGATTGAAAATATATTCCCAATGAAGTATTTTTCATCTGAAATTCAACATAACGTTTATCTAGTACCATATCTCAGGATTTACATTGCAGATATCAGGTTTAACTATACAGGTAGATGATACAACACATTAATTGATGTACTACTACGTTACACTTTACAATGGTTTTTTTTTCTTCTTCTTCTGACTCCTTCAATCGACATCAGTTTAGTTATATCAATTAACAACCAAAAGATGATATTTAGCTCCTAGATCATTTACTTCAGACTGATATGTAGATCACGCGTATTATTCAATGATAATGATTGCTGTAATGACTATGATCATGAAACGAACTTTATGTATGCATAGTATTCAATGCAAGATACGATTTTTCTCTTTCCTCGATACTCAGAGCTACTAAACATATAACATGAAATTTAGGGCATGATGATATAATAGACTATACACTCCTTTAATCTATGTCTACTATGTTCTGGAGATATTCTGGTTGTATCAAAGTACAGAGTCTGAATACGCTCTCCTCTTGATCACTTGATAGAGGCAAATCGTCTTCTTTACCCGTAAGCCAGTAGGTATTCATCACTCCTTTACCCTGAAACATTGACGTCATTATTAATGGGGATAATCCAGTATACTGACAAATCAATAACAAAGTAACGACTCTTACTTTCACCTCCATACTTCCCCTCAGCTCCGTAATATATCCGCCTAATACATCCAACGCGTCTTTAGTGTTTTGCGATATCTGAATTTTCATTGCTGCGGGAAATAAACGATGAGAAAATTTGTTCTTTATAATATATTCAAAGATATTACAGTGCCAAACCTTCCCCGGTCGATTCCATACGACTTGCAGTATTTATCGTATCTCCAAAAAGACAATATCGTGGCATCGTCGTACCGACAACACCCGCTACGCAAGGCCCGGTGTTTACCCCTATTCGAATTTCCAGTCTCTCCTCGGGCCGGTGGGGAATAGTGTACCAATGAATTCCGGCCAACAGGTCAAGGGACATGGTAGCTATTTCCCCGACGTGTCGAGTACCTGGATAAAACGATAGAATATCATATTGGGATTAATCACACATTGATATACAGAATAATCGTAATATATTTTTGATGAAAACTGACCGTTTCGTTGAGGCAAGCCACTGACCACCATATAAGCATCTCCTATAGTCTCAACTTTGTATACATCGTACTTTTGGATACGAGAATCAAATAATCTGTATAGAGTATTCAACATGTTGACTATTTCCATCGGCGAACTAGCAGCGCTGAGTTTAGTGAAGCCTACAACATCGCTGAAGTAGATTGTTACAGAGTCGAAGTTCTCCGCCGGTACCTTAGAATGGTTTTCAAAAATAGAAAACAAGATTAGGAATTATTTTATGATCAATTCTTTCTTAACGAACGAGTGTATCACTTCTCATTGATTTATTTCCACCTGTTTCTGCTGTTTGAGTTGTCTAACTACAGCCGGTGGTAGCATTTGAAAGAGGAGACGATCGCTTTTCCCTTTTTCTCTCCTGTAATGGGTTTCTTATCATTATTATCTGACTGTTTCCTTAAATTTCAAACATTTTTCGTGGGTTTAACTGCTCGCTTATTCACCTAAGCTCGTGAGTTCTCGATACCAGAGTTCCTGCAAAGTGTTGAATAGTAAGGGCAGCGTTTCTGACCAGGAGTATTATTATTGGTGAGATAATCAAAACCAGAGCTAAGATCCCAATGACAACTCCTTGCTGATTAGACGCAGACCTCATTTCATTAAAAAGGTGCTGCCTACGAGTAAAAATAGATCCAGTGCTGAAATCATAATTAATCTTTCTAATCTTACAATTATGTACCGATCATTAGCTCGATTCTTCATTCTTGATGAGTGGATTGTATCTGTTTATTTTATTTGTTTTCCATTATTTTAACTCGCTGTAAAGGCAGTTATTTAATATAACGTTTTGGCATAGTTAACATCAATTCTTACTACATACTGAATCATTTCTTGTAATTCGATTCCATGATTTCTGAGCACTACTACGTACTCCTCCATGATAGTGTAGTAAGAGTTCACCATTTCCATATCAATCTTGCGTCTTGTATTTGATGAAATGTCTTTGCGTCTAAAACTCGAATACATTTTTGAAATTCACCTTTTTTTTTATTTTTTATTTTATTGAAAGTGGAGTGAAACGTGAAAGTATTGACTTGAAATTTATCAAATTATTATATTTGAAATCTGATCAAATTGAAACATCGAACGCCTGATTTTAGGCAACTTAGTTTTTCGGCGCGTGTGTCGCGTTGTCTATTATCAGGCGCTTCGCAACCCCGTAGCTCGGAAAAAGGGAGTGAAACATTCATTATGCAGTTGATTGTTTATTATATTCGGATTCCTTTACGAATCTTGATTGAAGTTATTTTAGTGGATTTTGATTTTTTTTTTTTTTTGATTTTTTTGATTTTTTTATTACGTACCTGATTCTCACAGCTTCCTGCATACCCTTGTCTATATGAAAGAGAAAAAGTCCGGGAGCAAAGTGATGAATTGCATTGAAATATTCTTGGGCTAAAGTATCGTGTTCTACGAATGATGTTAGACCATGAATAGTAAGTTCCCCTTCGCTGTATCTTTGCAGACCAAATACCATTGATATTGTTACGTGTTCTACTACCCTTAGTATGTACTTGTACGCTATCAATAATCTAAAATTTATAATATTAGGATAAAATGAAGAAATCATACAAATTCAAGAATGAATAATAGTTTCATTTCATCTTTATCTTTATCTTTATCTTTATAAAAATGTATGTAACATGTATTACCTACCTCCATACATTTCCTGTCGCCGTACTTCCTATACGATGTGAAATCAGTTCAAGCATGTGATAATTCGCGGTGATATACCATTTAGTGAAAATCTCCACAGTCTCGTCTCGGTCAAAATTTTCATCCCTATATGTTGGTGAAAGGGGGTTTTAATTGACTATTTAAATTCTATTCATATCAAAAAGGTTTTCGAAAAACGCTATCATACGAATCTTATAATCAGAAAACTATTCTCATTGATATTCGAATCCACTATAGGATTCATATTATACGATTAGGGTAATAATGCGGTGAAAATATTAACATGCAAATTTGGTCTTGTTTACGACATGGATGATCGCTAATTAATTTTATCATCTTATCCCATGTATAACGTCATCCTTGAACTTAATACGCGATGCCTAGCTTATCCTTAAAAGGATTTTTTCCTCTAGCTGTAACACCGCGTATCTCTTCGCTATTAGAGTCGTGGGGGGATCAGAAATTCTGCTGTAAATAAAAATGACTAATAAAATGTCTCATGAGCTCTTACCCTGTTATGAATAGATCTCGTCTTACTTTGCTGAAACAGATACGGAAGGTAATGTTTGAAAATATAAATAATAGCGCGAGCTAAAATATGATTGCAGTTCTTCTTTCACTTCTTTCGAATAGAACAAATATGTACCTGAAATTAGCAAGATGCGAAAAGATGCTGGAGGATGTATCCTCGTTCCAAGCACTCCAATTCGCATCTTTAAGAATGTCGTCTGTATGTGCGTAGGTATCGTTCAGCATAGTTCTTAGCATTACCATAAAACATACATAAATCGGTAACATTTAGCTATTTGAATAAATGTGAATTTCAAATGAAAAATTGTAGGTAGGTAGGTACTGATAAAACTGCACTGAGCAATTCAATGAAATGAAATGAGATAAAATGAAATGAAATGCGATGCAATGGGATGGGATGGGATGCAATGGAATCGAGTACAGGTCTCGGTGTATATCCATACTGAAATTACATAGTAATAAATTCTTCGGTGATATTTTGGTAAAACTTACTTGTTTTTTTGGGAAAACATGTAGAGAGCACTCTCCGTTCTTTCCTGTTGAAAGGCGGTGAGTAAACGTTCGATTTCAACGGTTACGCTTATCTAAAACATGGTTTTAACTTCTGTTAAATCTTTCGATGAATACTATATTATTTCCCTTTGAGTTTCGGAGCTCTAATTGGTAATTAAAATAATTGAACTGAGTGACGCAATTCCGCATTCTTTGATACGGAACCGTTCGATTTTTGATGAAAAATCATAGTTGGGTAACCCAGGATCGTTTGTTTATAGGATTATACCTAAGTTGATTGGGTATTCATTGAGATCCCGCAAGATAATGGGATTACGGGAATAATATTTTATTTCCGAACCTGTTGTTGTATGTGTTCCGCTCTTTGGAGAGCTTTCACCGCGGTCGCCATATTATGACAACTTTGAGCAATCAATGCCACGATTGGGATGAACGGTAGTAAAACTAGTTGTATCAAATACACTCTTTGTCCATCCTTCGATCCCGGATTTACATGAAAACATCCAGCCTTGGCAGTGACCTAAAACGTTTAACGAGTAAAAGGAAGAAAGAAAAGGTCAAAAAATTTCGAGGAAAATTGGAGAGAAAGAAAAATTCTAACATCGATAAAATTTTGATATAAATATAAAGCGAGCTCCTGCAGGTCATCTAATAAGAAAATTTGACGACCCTTACCTGATTATTAATTGACTCCAAGGCTTCGTTACCACCACTTGAGGTCCTCCTCAATCTGGGTGATTCTTCTACGGTCATTTTATCTTCTATATCCTGTTATAGATTCGAAAGAATTACACAAAATACTCGTAATTTATTTATTGAAAATTTCTTTCAAAGGTATTGCGGAGAAGGTTGGCAGAATAAACTGCAAATTTCAATAATAAAAGAATAAAAAATAAAGAATAATAATAAAAAAAACAAAAAAAAAAAGGGTAAAATAAAAGGAGACACATTTTTTATTCTATTATTTGAAATTTATATTCAAGGTCTACCGATGCTGCAGCAGCAGCAGCAGGTGTACCCGTTTTATTACGAATGAAAAATTCTACGTCATATCACTGTTTATTATACAATCAAAGTGCAGCCCTTGAATTACGCATTGAAATTTCTTCTCGGCATGTTAATAATTGCACGAAAGTTCGTTAGTCGTACAGAATTAATCATTACTACTGGTATTGCCGGTGCAACTATACGGCGATAGAAATACAGCAGCGAAGCTATTTGCATTCGTTTTATTTTATTTCATGTTTTTCATTTTTACGAAACGTATTTAGTTTTAAATAAAATTATATATGCTCAAATTTAATTATTACCAGAAATTTAACTGTGCGTATAACGATGGGGAAGAAATAGATGAGAAAATGTAGGAATCGGAAATTAAAATAGATCGACTTGTTTGCTGCTTTCGTAATTAAATTTATACCCTCGCACTTTCGAGCTCGAAGTTTAAAACTTTGAAAAAATTTTCTGCCCGGAACTCGATGGTGTAAATAGTGATAAACTGTTGTAGAATGCTGATAATTGATTTGTAATAATTAAGAGGCCGTGGTTTTATAGAAAATTCTTAGAAACTAGTCGGAAGCTAATTACGTTATCGACCTTTCAGTTTTCTGTTGCGAATTCAAGACGCGTCAAATGCACGCGGCATGGCAGTAAATAGACTTTAACTTTTACCTTCCCTGATGCATTCAACTTTTCAAACTAGATATAATGTAGAAATGGAATGATCACTATGCATTCAAAATGCACGAGGTTCAAAGACGAAAAGCAGTAATCCGAGAAGAAGAAGCTTCGAAACTCCGCGGAGCAAAGATAGAGCTAATATTTTTTTACGTTATTAAAAATAAAAAAAGTCCTTATCGTCATCTTTGAAAATTAACAATCGATGGGACGTTCTTAAATCGCAAATTTGTCTTCAGAATAGATTTGAACTTCTATAATCTTGGTAAATTTTTTTTACCTCTTCTAAAATTGAATTCGGTATAGCTGTGCGGTCTGCGCTATTCGTGTATTACTTAAACACAGATATAACTGGTTAAAAAAGAGTTGAAACTTGTTAGTGAGAAACTGTATAAGAACCGTATAATAATATCTAAACCAAGAGAGAATTCTTCAAATTTAACGTAAACGTGTGCCGTTTGACATTTGTTCTCGTCTTAATTAACTCAATAATTCCTCCAGTGTGTATACCTATACGTATATGTATATCATACACATGGTTAAATAAATAAATTAATAGGAAGGCATAAGAATTATATACATTCACGCGTTTCTTATACATGCATACACATTACACACACACACACACACACACGCGCGCATATACAGATATCTTTATGTTCTACATAGTTTAAAAAAATAATTAACAATCAAGTTTCGAGAGAACTAGGTTCTATATTTACCGCGATGTATTTCGTATAGGTATGCTACTACGTACGGAATTATACCCGGTTGAATAATTTCCCGCGTTATTATTTCGCGCCAATTTCATAAACACGTGGAATACACATCTTTGCAATAGCAAAAAGCGAACCTCATCACTCGCGCGTTATTTATTCATTCATTTATTAATTGATTGATTAATTTATTTATTTTTTTTCTTCAATATGAAATTTATCATCATATTTATGCACATCAATATTTTACGAGCTTAGCTACGTTAAAACGATTCTTTATAGCCGCGTGAGCGTTACGGCACTCGGGAAAATACTAAACTGACAAATCAAGTATGCGAGAATCTACACCGGATCTTAGCTTTGGGCATTAAGATCAAATATGTAATTCCATAAGTTGATTCTGGTGGGGAAAATATATTGCGTTCAATAAAAATGAAGAGAGATCGTAGGATGGGACGAAAGATCGATTTATATTCGGTCTTGATTTATAGATTTCAATCGTTATTGAAAAACTGGTATTCCCGCATATAGTTTTTGTTCATTGAATAAAAAATTTCTTTTTCGAACAAAAGTGAAAGTATAAAAAAAAAAAAAAAAAAAAAAAAAAAAGAAAAGAAAAGAAAACCCTTTACCTTCGCTTTTGCTGTTAATTATTTTTATTTACCTTTAAAAATGTCAATCAGTCGACTTAACAGAGAATCGAAAATCGTCTGATGCGAGGCCCGCACAAACTGGTGATCGGATCTAGTCCCATCCGTATATACCGCGGGCCAAACTCGCCCTTAGTCGATCTGCAGAAGCGCCAGCGCAAACCCGCGTCCTATCATCCCTCGGGAATCCCCGCTTCGCGTAATTCAACCTTGTACCAAGGCTGCGTCCTCCTACTCCAATTCTCATACTTTTTCCTTCTCCTCCACGATTATGACTCGTTTCTACGAGGTATATGGTTCCGTGATCCTTGTCTCTCCACACAGAATTTGTTTACTATACGCGTAAGGGTGGATGTGTTTCCCCTATCTACATAATATACCTATATGGCTCATTGTTAGAGGCTTGAGACTTGAGACTTGGAAAGGGGGCAGCCCGGGGTCCAAGGGAGTTTAACTCGCGTGTCGAATTTATTACGTGATTTCAGGGTCTATCCTGCTTCCTTATGTGTTCATTTCTATATCCTTAACGTAACATTACGTCATTTTTCCCGCACTTTACGCGATTTATCTATTTTCGTGTATGGGTTACATATTTTTTCATTTTTTCTCCCCCCCCCCCCCCCCCCCCCCCCCACCCCCATATATTTTTTCAAAGAAAATCCTTCCGAGGAAAATTAGTCGTTATATTTTTAATTCGACGAATAAAATGAGGAATCGATTTTATTAATCAGACCTAATTTCAGATCAATTTCATTTTTAATTCTGACCAAAAAATTGAGAAGAATATAAAAATAAACTAAAATAAAAAGAGAAACAGTAGAATAATCAATGAAACTTAATTCTATAATTCGCTTAGAAAAATCATTTTTGGTTTTTTTTTCGAATGTGATAATTATTGCTGCAGTGAGTATAATTTTTTTTCTTCTTTTTTTAACTAACGTCTGCGAACCTTACTGAATGGCCTGATTAAGCGGTATCGAGTTCTTTATGTTTTCGCTTTACGAAGGTCATCTAGGGAGGATAAAATGCGATGTAACAGTATCTGCATAGCTCCGAGATATACTTAACGAGAAGTATACAAAGGATGAAAAATAATGAAAAGTTTACCCTGCGCAGTCGATCTTCCAATAGCGAGAAGAACGGCATAAATGATTACCGCGGGGTGATCGGGTTTCCCTATTCTCAATGCTCACAAGATTTTCTTGAAATTCCTTTTAATTCGGTTTTTCATTTTCTTTTTTTTTCATCATCCCTTGCTTCGTTATTTTCGCGTAGGTATATCTTATACCTACAGCTGTTCTATTTCTCACTCATTTTCAAATTCAAATTTCAACCATTTCCACCGATGCATGTTAATATTACGATAATGGAAATATCTAGAAATGGTAAATTATTACTCCTGAATATTACCCGCGCCTCTATACCTACACAGAGAAATATTTTCCAGAAAACGAAGACTCTGAAGCTGGTATACTATGGCATATTTAATATGTTTGAATTTTCCCACGCTATACCATTCATTTCATTCTCTATACTGTTAAAATCCGCAACCACAGTCGTTCTTTCTTTATCGTTTAATTTTTTAACTTCTTTTTTTCCCAAATCCGCGAAACTGGCTTTATTTACGCTATGGACGACTTGTCTGAATTATTCTGATTGCCTTGTATTTATTAGGATGAATAAATGGACTCAGGTGGAAAACTTGGAGTGTGAAACTTTACTTGCGGGATGATTTATTTTACGGTTCAAGTAACAGCAATTAAATAAAAGGAAAATATCGGGAAGACTCATACGTCGTTTCGGGGCAATATTGACTTCGATTTTTTCTTTTTCTTCTTCTTTCTGAGCTCCTATCCAAAAAATCCTGCAGAGTAGGGCTAGAGAACAGAAATTCTGAATGAGTGACTCAATGAATTATCAGTTTCCCCATTAAAATAGCGTAGGTATTATATATGATTATTTTTTATTGGTTATTACTCAGCCGGGTTTGCTGGTAAATCATTTTTCGGATTAAAATTTTATAGAAACTTAAATGATCTACAAGAAATGTCCTTAGAACCAAGTCTGTAAATTGAACGTTTCAAAAGTTATAATTAGCGTCGAAAGTTACGTCTAAATGCTTGTCACCACGGCTAAGCTATCGACTTTAGAAAAATAATTCCGCGGACATTTTATTGCAGACGATTCAATCTCTGAAAAATAGCGATATGGGAAATTTTTCATGAAATTCGGCCGAGTGCAGATACCCTGTTGAAGAAAAAATTTATTAGGTACCTTAAAAAAATCTTAAAATATTTTTCGAAGCTATAATGCGACAATTTAAGAAGTAAAAAATAGCCCCCCGAAGTACTAAAAATCGTGTGTTATTTAAATGGAAAAAGTTCAAAGGGTTTGGGGCAGTACTTAGAATTGAGATAGGAGCTTTGGGTTTTGACTACATTTTTTTGTACATATTTGGAGACGTTCTGGCCCATGGGAGCATTGAAATTTGAATATGACCGAATTGAGGACCACCCTAATGCATATCGTCCTCCCTAATTCCTATGTGTGGAATATTAATGAAAATTTTAATCGAATCGTCATGTTGTCAAAGCTGAAAGGATAAAGCAACGATTTTTAACACCACTCGATCTTTATGATATGATCAATTGATCATATGTATAGCTGCGAGCCTTATATTATAGCATATAGATGCGGACGTTATATAGATCAGTGACTAAATTACGAGACATGAATTAGTCAAGTTAGTTAATTAGAAAAGGCGGTCTAACAGTGAATAGGATTGATTGAGAAGCTGCGCGAATGAACTTATAAAGTGCAGAAGTATTCCAGCTGTGATTCGTAATTAGTTTACTCAAACCGCGATATCAATGTTTTGCGTATTGATGACTTTTTTTCTTTCTTACGTACCACTAGCAAGGTGCCGATTAATCATTAACTAATTACTCCATTAGTCGCTGATCTTTTTTTATTCTACAAACCATTGCCTTTTTTGTATAGTACCTACATACGTGCACGATATTAGGTAGGCATATGTAATTAAATAGGTATGAAAGTTAATCGTTAAGTTTTACCATTTTTGACGTAATTAAAAATCGCTTGATGAAGCTGGATGATATAATTCGATCTCGCTGCAATTTTTTTGTTTTTTTGTCTTTTTAAGTTGTTTTAAATTCCAATTTACTTTACGGTAAATAATAATTAATTCAGGGTAGGTATATAATATGTCTTTTGACTTTTATCTCCCTTTTTTTTCTTCAATTTTTATATTTTTCCCTTATTACCTACCTATTTTTTTTCTTTTAGATATTTATTTATTCAGTGATATAATTGCAGATCCCCTTTGATTAAGCATGCGTCAGAAATTGCTAACGCGATATTATGCATAATATCTGTCGTAGCGTATAGTAGGAAAGAAAAAAGAAATCAGGGATAAGAGAGAATACCTAATATTAATAATAATAATAATAATAATAATAATAACAATGATAATAATCAGCAGGATAATTATAATTCTGTGACCCTAAGTATTTACGACGTAACTCGAAGATTTATCCAATCACGATTATGGATTAGATTAAATGGCTGTATGAGCCACTTGGGTGACCTAACTATTCTATCTGATCATTATTAGATTATCAGTTATTATACCTGTTACATCGGTGATTTTTGAGGCAATTAATTAATATCGTTGGACTAATGCCATAAGGTCTTGAGCGCAAAAAGAAAAAAAAAAAAATTGGCGCTTGGCGCTCACGACCTTATGGCATTAGTCCATCGATTATGTGATTTTGAAAATGTTATGTAGTTTTTTTTTTTTTTTTGTTATCGAGCGGGCAAAACCGAGCCTTGTATAGAAATTATTCTCTATTTATATTATTTTTCTGAATTTCTTTGGAAAATTTTCTATATAAATTTGAAAATGGGTGTGCGGGATCTGTATTAAATGAAATAAATATATTGACACAAAGAAAAAAGTCATCGGATGATTGATGCACGATATAATATAATATCGTTTGAACATTATTATTATTATTATTATTATTATTATTATCATTATTATTATTATTATATTATTATTATTATCAGCTGAAATATTAGACAATAAAAGTAATTACAATATATATATATATATATATATATAGCGTGATAATTAACAGTATAATTATAAATAAGGTATAGGTAATAGGTATATAGAACGTGGATTTTAGACATTGATATAAAATTGTACAATAATATATTTTATACATGAATACATGCTTGGGATAAAATTATTATAATACGTCTGTATATAATATTATATAATCGTGACACGTGTGATGTATACATATATATATAATGATTATAATAATCTGTTTGTTAAGGGTTTTTTTTTTTTTTTTTGATTTTATTTTCATTCAACTAAATCGCAAATGTATACAATATATATAGTGAACCTATAATCACGTAATTATCAATTTACTATAATGACTAGTATTGCACGTATTCGCACGTGATGATAACAGTGATATAAATCAGGTTTAAGCTTTTTCGTTATTTATTTTTATTTATTTTTTCTAAATTTTTTCTAAATTTTTT
Organism: Tenthredo livida; assembly: GCA_963992785.1. Classification (NCBI taxonomy): domain Eukaryota; kingdom Metazoa; phylum Arthropoda; class Insecta; order Hymenoptera; family Tenthredinidae; genus Tenthredo; species Tenthredo livida. Next base: position 14,827,984 of record OZ023073.1, read on the forward strand.
TATTTTTTGGTTGTCAAATGGACTTGGCAATAATTTGACTGAAGCGATACACATACGAACGAAATTAGGTATACTTATATATTTTTAATCAATCAAATTGCACGGCCAAACTTTTTCCCATATACAATGAAACGCGCTTCTAAAATATCCATTTATTTATTTATTTATTTATTTATTATTATTGTTATTATTAATTATTATTATAATTAATAATTATGCATCCCTTATCTATCGGCTCTTTCTCATCCCTCGATTTATCGCACGCCATAAATATCGCCGACTAAGTATACTATAAAATTATTATTACGGTGGTGAATGTTACTACAATATATACTATGATCTTATTGAAAATTGGTAGGATGTATAAAGTACTAAACTGCGCCCATAAAAATTCTCCAAATCTCATGAACAAACCATTAGATAAAATAGTAAATGAATTCGACGGACTTCACTGATTCCGGTAAGGAAATTCTGAATCTAACTCCTCTCCGAAATATCGAATAACACAGAGCATTTTCACGTCAGGATAAAAATTTGGACTGATGATGAAAGAAGCAAGATAGAAAATTGAAAATGCACAGTCTAACGTCTTTCGCTTTCCCTAAAATAAAAAATTCGTGAAATAATTCGCGACGATTGAAATACTGATCCTCAGCTCAAATCGACGTGGATTCATCGCTCTCTTCAGTGTCTTCATAATCAAGGCCATACAATTTGCAAATGTCTGTTTCCATCCAGCTAGTATCTGCGGAAACTTGAAATTTGTTTTCCGAATTCCTCGACTCGATTTTAACGTACGAATCCTTCCGCTCTATTCTACCTCCTGCAGCAGGACGTTGAATGCTTGTGCTTTTCACTATAACTTTCGGACCTTTCGGAGCTTCTCTCTGCTCTTGCGAGGCGATTTCCTTCTCTGAATCGGCCGAATCCACCGAATCCCTGTTGGAATTTTGCCAGGCTTTTCTCCTACTAGATTGGCTGTTCCGCCTCCCGATTTTCGGACTCTCGTTATCCAAGTCTAGGTACTTTCTCATCCATTTAGGCGGTTCGCTACCGTAAACTATCGCCTTATTCAAGCTCTTCGGGCTGGTAAGAATCATTGGTACTTCGCTTTCGATAACCGTTGTTATCACTTGCTCGTTCCTGTCGAAATTACTCTCGAGAAACTTCTTCCTTGGTGCTGCAACCGACATGTTTTCATTGACGAGAAAAGACGAGGTATCCTTCGAGGTTTCGTAAGTGTATGAATAATGCCGTTGAACATTCTTCGGTGGTTCGTCACGCTCGCCAATCTCACCTGTTGGATCTTCACCCTTTGATTTTTCGCACTTTTTCAAACCTTCCTCAACCTTTTTCACCTTCTTTATACCCGGCAGCAAACATTGGCGCAAATTACCCGTTATACTATGCCTCTGTTTCGCTGGCGGATCCAGAAGTCTGCGTAAACTAGAAGTACTTATATCCGGCACCGACATTCGGTGATTATGATTAGCCTGCATTGTTGCTGTCGGCAAAGGGGGTAGCGGGTCGAAAACTGACTCAACACGAGGCAGAAGAGGGCTGGTGCTGGTTATCAGAACGCTTTCCAGTCCATCGGCAGCTTTTTTACCGTCACATCCTTGGTCGATTTTAGCTAGATTCTCCGATATCGGTGAGCTTGCAATCGGCAAAAGTCTGGACCTCCGTTTAGGCTCGTTGAGAGAACTGTCCAAGCTGAATCTCTGCTTCGGGGTGCCAGCGATGAGCTTCAAATCGTTGGCAGTCTCGAGTTCAGGAATGGAGAATCTATCCCTATTGAATTTGGCCAGATCAACAGGCTGCAAGTCCTTGACATGCCGCAATCTCGAAGCTCCGAAATCTAGCTGGTAGAGTCTGTCGCGTTGGGCGACCTTCGGTGGGGAAGCAAACCGTTTGTGCTTGATGGGCGAGTTGAGAATATTCTGTAGGTCTTTCCCCGAGCTTAAACAAGGCTGAGATAATCTCTGATGACCTCTTCCAGGGTAGTAATCACCGGGTACCAATGTCGGCTGGGAAAGTCTCTCCCGTTTGTTTGGTGGGTCGCGTTTCAGGACGTGAGTAACGTCGGTTTGGGAGGGAAGTCCAGCCGAGTGAACATTCGGCGCCGAAAGTCTCTCCTCGTCGATTCTAAAGTTCATATAATTATCGCCTGAGGCTCTGAGACTGGGGTAAGACAGCCGGCCTTTGTTCATGCCGCCAAAATTGATGCCAGAAAAGCTGGAGTTCAAAGTAGGCTGGGACATTCTTATCCTACGATCAGGAGACCCGGAAGTTGACCTTCCGTCATTGTAGGATACCAAAAGCGTCGGTAAATTTGGCTGAGAGTAACGGCTGCGTTGATTTGGCGGAGTGAATGTTGAACTCGGTGGTGTCGACCTGGTCACATCACTTCGCGTAGAATCTTGAGACTCTATACTCGACTGAGACTGAGGACATCGGACAGAACCGATGTGCAGATTGGGCTGTGAGAGGCGGGTCTTTTTCGCAGGACATTTTAGATGGTCGATTAAATTCGGCTGGGAAAAACGTATGCAAGTATTTGGCCGTAATGGGCCGTGTTTGTTGAGGTACCAAAGGTCTCTTCGCGAGTATGGCTCGCATCAGAGAGTGCCCTCTTCTCGGAGACGTCGCATGAAGACTGGCCTAACGTCCTCGAAGAATGATGGCAGGTCTAATTCAGCCGCTCGTGCTATACCTCCATCCTTACACTCGAGCCAGTAGGTGTCCATCAGTCCTTTACCCTGCAGGATTAAGAACATACGTACACGTGTCCTTGTTCTCCGATAAATTGATAATATCAAGGAAGCCAAGTGTGTCAGGGTCCGGGAATGCGATTTCGGTTCATTCGCTCACCTTTACATCGACCAGACCGCGATGTTCGATTCTGAATCCCCCAACGGCGTCCAGAGCCTTTTTCATCTCGAGACTAATGTGGATTCGTAAAGCTGAGAAACAGAGGAACAGATTTTGCCTTTAGAAAATGTCGAGCCTAAAGAATGGGTGCTACGCCGAATAATTCGTTGAGAATTTTAAGAATGGCAGAAACAGTGGTTTCTTTGTAATGCTATTCATGCGTAATATATGGACGAAGTTTCAACCTTCTCCAGTAGATTCCATGCGACTAGCAGTATTAACAGTGTCTCCGAATAGGCAATAGCGTGGCATCTTTGTTCCCACGATTCCAGCTACTACTGGTCCAGTGTGAACTCCACTGCGAATTTGCAGGCGTTCTCCAGGTCTTCGAGGAACTTGGAATACAGTTGAAGCTGCTAGGAGGTCTAGGGCCATTGTGGCAATTTCTGAAACGTGTTTATCGCCTGGAAGAAATATCGCATGCCAAAGAGTTGAAGATATTACTGCACCGGTTGGGCGCAGGGTAATCGATGAGATTTGGCGTGCAGATGGAATGGGAAATCTGGAGACTACGTGCGATTGTTATTTTGTTAACGTCATGAGCAAGCGTGAAGAGTTAAATGTTAATTCGTGGTTTTTGTATGGGGGATTGCGTACTTTTACCATTTTTTACTGGAAGGCCAGAGGCCACCATGTACGAATCTCCGATTGTCTCCACCTTGTAAACGTCGTAGCATTCGATCCTGGCGTCGAAGAGCTTGTAGATAGAGTTCAGAAATGTAACGACCTAAAACGAGGCGATTTTCAGATAGAACAAAAAAAAAATAAAAGAAAAGAAAAAAACGAAAATTTCATTCCTACCTCCAGCGGCGTTGTTTCTGCCGCAATTTCGGTAAACCCAACGATGTCGCTGAAGTATACAGTCACAGCCTCGTAGTATTCGGCGGGAACCTGAAATACCACCGTGAAATATCATAAAATGAGACAAAATCGCAGGATTTAATACGAAGCAAATAATTCCTTGGATATCTTGAGAAATTATTTAAAAAAACCTGTTGCGTTTGCTTCAACTGCTGAGCCACACTAGGAGGCAACATTTGAAATAGTAGAGTGTCGCTCTTCCTCTTTTCTCGCTTTAGTTCTCGAGCTTTTTGGGCCAAATTTGCGGCGTACATCTGTAGGAAAAAAATCTTCAAGCTTAATCAGATTTAGGGATGAAAATTCAGCCCGCATTTTAAGAGGCGACGAAGGATTGACTTTGAAAAATGAATTGATTCATCGATTTTAACAAGAAAAGTTCAAATATATAAAAAAAAACTTGATTTCGGATTGAACGATTGAACGAAAAAATGTGCAAACTAAATAAAGAAAAAAATAAAAAACGAAACTTTTCTGCAACGTCTGCACCAAGGTGCTTGTTATATCTTCCGTCATATTTCATATGGAGTAACTCCAGCCCCTCAAAGATGGGTGAATTGTTTACTTAGACAGAAATATCGATTGTCAAGACCCGAGATTGACGGAGAGATAATATAATACACTGGGTGTCCGGTTAGAATAGAAGATGGGATATGAACTCGACGTCGGTTGTTATACTTTACCCGAAATTACATGGAAACTAATCGGATTACCGGATAGCGATTCCAGATATAGAATATCTATGAATGTGTAGGTAGGTAGGTAGGTACTTGTCATTTTAACGAGTGGGTAAAATTTGAACGAACTTATGATAACCGCAATAAAATTTGATCGACGTTTGCCATACAATCTGCGAATATCCCTCAACCTCGCAAGCTCTCGGTTTATAAGGTTCAATTGGCTTCTTTTTTTTTTCTTATATACAGAATAAAATGCGGGGGTGATAACAGGGTGAAATAATGTAGGAAAATTCCACTCCGATTATTCTGGGCGTATATTACCTGGATTGTGGCCACGGCATTGCGTACGAGAATTATTATAATTGGCGAAATAACGAGGACCAAAACGACGATGGCGATACCTGCGACTTCTTTGTTACTAGCATCCTGGAGATTCGAGCTTACGTAGTCACTGAAAATAAAATTTATAGAAAAAAAAAACTACCAAATTTGAAAGTGGAAAAAATTCTATCATCAATTTATGAAAACTCCCGATATTCCTTATTTTCTCTGCACGGTGTGAAAGACGAGGTTCTTTCAGACGTAAGGGTATCCGGTTCAGTAACGTTAACGGTTATACAATTTCGTATTATTTTACGTAAATCGCACTTTTCGAGTTACGTAAAAATTTCTCTTGATAACAATAACTCACCGTATCATGTGACGCAACTCACGTTGCAGCTTCCTAAGCTCGTCTACGTACGTAGCCATCGAATCAAAGTAGGCGATAGCGTCGTCTACACTAGGCTGGCGTTTACGATTTTCCAAAATTTCATCCCTCCTGTGCGATGACACGGAAATTACAGAATAATAATAATAACTAGAGGGGGGACCTAAAAATCGAAGAGATTATTATCCTCGAATTTTATAACTATAGAATAAATCCGATGAAATCTTTCGTTTCTTCTTTGCGAATAATCAATTCCGCCTTTCTCCCGCTTAATATAATCTCACCATTTGAAACTCGGCGGTAAAACGTGACCTATTGTTCGCAATGTGAATGCATAGGGTTGAAATATAACGCTGCATATAACATTATAAGTGCAGTATGTGGTCGAGGGAAAAAGTTATCGTTATATGATGGGTCGGCGAACCGAATTGGAAAATCGTTGGAGTGCTTTCTCACCCCTCACCCCCCAGTTAATTCTGTTAGTAACACACGAGTAAATACGTCTATAGATAGTAATATCGGTAACAGATAATTGTCTGATAAATGAATTATTATTTCCAATAGAAAAAAGGAAACGGAATAGGAAAAAAATTGGCTCGAAAAGCCACCCTTACGGGTACCTTCAACCCGCTCCAACCTTTCCTACATTATACTATTGATATCGAGCTTACCTCGACTTGATTTTACCATATTCTGGCATCGTTTGAGTTAGATCGGCGTAAAACTTTTTCAGTGAAGGTACGTAGGTGAGAGAACCATTCAAAAGATCACGTCCAAGTGCTTCGTGACGTACATAGCTCACGTAACTATCACCGGCGAGTATACCACGTCCGAAATAATTGATTCCATAAACAGAGGCAATTCCCAAACTCTCGATGCTCCGTAGGAGGTTTTTAAATGATATTAAATACCTGTGGAAAATTTTAATCATGTTTCTTATGAGCAAATTTTTTCTGTGAGAAAAATCTGCACCTGCACTCGGTCCTCCCTCACCTCCACACCCCGCTGTTGTCCGTCTCTTTTATCTGGTTTGTCAAATGGTCCAACATCGCCGCATTCACACTAGTATACCAGGCCATCACTTCAGCAATGCTGCTTTCCGAGCTGATCTTTTCCCTGAAATGAACAGAAAAAGCAATTCGTATTTAACGTTAAAGTACCCTCGGAGTCTTCGAGGGGGTGGAATTGCGGAAAGAATTGCCTCTCGCGATCGATTTTCTAAAATTCGGGTAAGACCCGATGTGGAAAAAATGTGAGAATTTTAATTGGTCCCGAAGATTTGATCAAACAAACGAAATAATCCGAGGGGGTTTGGGACACACATCGAAGTATTGAACGAGTAGGTCGACAGAGATATTGTCTAAAAATACTGTGCGGTTGTTCCAGATGGTTACTCGCGCGTTCACCTGTTACGTCACTAATATCTCTCCGTCTCCTTCTCTTTGAGGGAATTTATTAGGTCGATGGTTTGCGCACCCGTACATAACACAGCATGATAGTCGATAGATCATGACGCCCCCCAGGCTGGTATAGTCAGAGGGTGTTGCACGCGGTCTGGTACATGTAACACCCTGGAGCTTTTCCAAGGCTCAACAAGTAGAAGCCTCAACCACCACCCTCAAATACACATGCCTATATACCGAAGAGCGCCCCTCCTCTCCCTCTGCATAATTCGCTCTATTTATTTCGCCCCCCAGCCCCCGGGATGATTTGATTAACGATAAGTCGCGACGTTTTTTCGAAAAGCTTTTTAGCGATTAGACAACTTCGAGAAGTTCCGATACTCGTGGAGGTGGGGGTGGCGTGGAGGTGGAGGTGGAGGTGGAGGACTCGGACGTCGATATACGAGACGCTTACTATGACGCGACAATGACTAATGGAGATTTTTATTGCAAAAGTAATTAGTATAAGGGGGCAGTTTACCACCTGTGATCTCCTCGCGCAGATTATGAGGATGATTGGATGAGGCAGGAAAATAATTCCAAAAAAATTTGCGAATAGTGCGAAGATTTTTAATTTATGAAAATAATCGACGATCGATATGCCGTTTTCCATCGAGAATAATCAACGGGGAACGATGAATGATTGATTGACGCGTATAACGCTCTCGCGTTCGTTCACTTAAATCGCGCTTTGAGTGCACGAGAGAGAAATATAAGGGAGGGTGTTCGAAGGGGTGAAAAGAAATGGTAAGATGTAGTATAAGAGGTGGTAAATCGACGTTGAAATTCAATACGTGTCGAGCCTCGGTTACTAACTATAGAAACTCAAGTTAATGGCGCGAAGATGCAGGTACTGAGATAAAGTGATTGCACAGGAAAAATCGAAGGTGGAAATTGCCTTTTTTCTATCGAGTATAATTTTTGTTTTTTTTTAACCGCAATGCCCATATACTTCTGTGCTTGTAACAGGTATTATACATACATACATACGTTTCATGAATAATCAAGGAGGTTGCGGGAATCGACGTTCGTGTTTCTAGGTAAATAGAATAAACGCGTCAGTGGCGTCACGCAACTTTTTTACACTTCTTATACGATTCCACTAGCAATTATTACAGACACTGTTAGTACACTCTTTTATTCCATAGCGATATCGAGCTGGGTATGACCGGTATGACAAACATTTACAATAGGCGAACATTTGTATTCGATATTAGCTAATGCATTGGGCGTGACAATGCTCACTTCTTTTGTCAACACTTGGTAAATGATAGTATCTACAATTTATACCACGTCGAAAGGATTATCACGAATAAAGATCGTCGTAAAACGAGGAACCCCGTATAGTTTATCTCCTCAATTCCCTCATCGCTCTTTTTTTGCTTCATTTTTTGGTCCCTAACACCATTAATTATTCACATAATTAGAAATATTTCAAGTACTCGTACCTGAAGTCGTTAAGACGCTCCTGAAAAGCTTCCTTGTTAACAACGTCGTAAGTCTGAAGCCTGGCTTCGTCTCTAGGTACAGAAACCAGAGGCCAAGTAGTCATGTTGTAAAGGGTTCGATCCGTCACCGCAAATCTCTGGGTCAGATTTGACCTAAGACGAAATAGGATGAAGAAATAAAAAAAGTACACTTATTTCGTCCACTCATCATCACACCCCCATACATAATTAATTCAGAAATTAATTACCTCAACGTGTTCCCGTTTGTATAAATGAAAAATGCAACCTCAGATCTTTCGAGCTGCATTCTCGTCACCACTTTTCCCAAATCCGTGGCTATTGTCACCTGTTTTAGTGGATAAAGGCCCTTGATTACTTGCTACGATATTAATTGGCTAATTTCTTTCGCGAAATTGGCAGACGAAATTCGTTCGTTATAAGTTATAATCAACCGCGCGAATACCATCTGATCTTTCTATCGTCGTCGTTGTAGATTATATTGGCGTCTGATATCACATACGTGTCTATAACTACATAGTTTTATATTGGCTACTCATAATGGCTCTATTCGTAGAGTAACGTATAATAGAAGGAGTGGAGTACGGAGAAACACTTCGCCATTTAGTAGCTGGACATCAGATAACACTTTGCCATTTGTCCGTAGCGAGTAGGTATACGACTGGTAACTACAGCGCGGCTTCTGGTCAAACAATTCTATACTACATACCAGAATGCAGCATGTGATGTACGATAGTTTTGAAAAAATGGTCATTTTTTATGGGTCTACAAACCCCGGTTCCTAATTCGTGTGGATTCGAAGGAGCGCAGGTTCATTTAATTAGCGAATTCTTTGGCTCGAATATAAACGTGTTGAATCAGCTTTATCGTCGTTTCACCAATTCGTCGAGTTTAATTTCGGTGTACAAATTTCGCTGTAAAAAATTCTGCAGGTGAGAAAGAAATTTTTTTTTTTTTTTTATATCGTGGGAATTATTTAGGCTTCGAGATAATTGGGGAAATAATTTTTCAGCGATAATTTTTTATGCAGTGAATTTTAAGGAAGAGATTCAAAGTTGTCTCAGACGATTTATGTGGGAGTGCAGCATTACAATGGGAAAGAGATACGGTGCTGCATTTGACCAATTTTATTGCTGGTCACGATCGCTATACGTTTCCATTAGACCAGGACGAATTTCATTGAATTCGAAGCAAATAAATACAACTCCTGCGGGAGTGATCCTATGCCGTGTCGCAGAAAAAGTACTAAGGGTATTCGTTTTAAACGAATTCACATCAAGGGGAGAAAAACGAAAAGATAGAGAGAGAAAAAGAAAAAACTAAACTAAACTAAACTAAACTGAACTAAACGGGTATAAAATTTTTAAGCAAAGAGTCTCTTTCTCTATCTAAATTGTGCAGTGTTTAACCCGTCAATCTAGGAGGAGTGCCGTGTTTGCTTTTCATCTAATTTCGTAGCATATACGTACATAGAATTATAATCGGCGAGCCTTCGGTCGATTTTTTTTCATCCCCAATCAGTAAATAAAAAAAAAAAAAATGAAGGAATGAAAAAATGAAAAAATTTCCACTGATCAAAGTCAGACGGAATATTCCTCTCGGATTTGTCGCAATAATTGCGAATCCATTCTCCTTCTCTTTCCTTAAAATTGATAGTTTTCAAATTAACCGACTCGCCTGGGTTTCGATTTCCGAAACTTCCTGTCTGTAGATCAAAATATCGTGCAGTGTATTAGCAGTCTGAACAATCAGGGCTAAAATCGGTATAAACGGTAACACCAGCATCTGTAATAATTGGATTCGTCGTCCTCGACGATGAGCTGGGTCGGTTGCACGAGCCCAGCAAGATTTTCTGCGACTTCCTTTCGCCCCAGAAATATCGTCAGATGACAGACTCCTCACGGAGCTGATCTCTGCCATGCAGGATCCGTTCCTTGGCGACATACTGAAACGGTATTGGAATAAAAATTTTCAATATTATTTATCGCCACATGATTTTTTCTATAATAGGGAAAAATATCATTTCGCGTTCTGCACTAGTTGGAATAGAAATAGAAATTTCAATTCTAAAAACGGGACAGATTTGTACAGGACTTAACGCCGATTGCCAATGCGTCTGCAGAAGGACTTATCTGGGTTAAGGTGAAGTACGTGATCGGATGTCTCTATCGTTGCTCTACGAAGATCAATGGTGATATGGCCGAACTAGTATGAATGGGAATTGCAAGTGAACCGCGGTTATTATTATCATTATTATCATTATCATTATGCATTGAGAATCTGAAATTTAGAGCATTTGGATTTGTTGTCATCGTATCTTTTCCGACAATTTTGATCCCCGTTCTATACATCGTATAATTATGGGTGAATTGAATTTTAATTGTGCGTAGAAAGATTTTTCGTATTCTATAGATTGAGAAGGGTTTTTTATTTTCGGATTTTTCCAAACCTATATAATCAAGTGCTTTATAATGAACCATATCGTGACGTACTAATTGTAAGCCCGTGTATACTCTTTCATCAAGATTGTGGTCTTGCGGAATAAAATAAAATAAAATAAAATAAAATAAAATGAAGTAAAATAAGAAAACGAAATAATAGGCATAGGTATGTATGGTATAAATACATCAAACAGAAAATTACGATTTGGAAGATAACTACTTGGCAAAGTTATGTCAAAGGCAATACAACTCGTTACACTTATATAGCCATATAGGTACCTATATACTTCTATTATATAACACAACATTGAAAGTTGATGCAATTTCTTGGGAATATATTTCGGAACCATGCGAGACACGAAGTGCGATTTAGTTTGTCGTTCAGTATTTTTTGTTCTTTAATCAAACCTCGTGAGCTTTTAAAGCTGATTTTACCTAGGGCGATGTAACATCATCATTATTGTACTGATGCTAGCTAGTAGCCGATGGGAAGTTTGCGATAATGTTGTTTCAGTTAATTAATGAAAACTGAGTTTGCGGCTTAGACGACGAACTAGCAAACTAGATCACGTCAAACATCAACCCCTATGTCGTCAAATGACGTTCACATTCACAATTCACTGATGAATAACGGAGTCATTCTTACACATGTGGCTTTTCATACCCCCAGTCAGAATCCCCCAAATAGGAATCCTTCCTCAAGCTGTACAATCAACAATTTCAATACAAGACCAAATTATCCTCGTGCAAATCAGCCAACATTCGTTCTTCAGGGTTGAAAAAGTTCATAAAGGATAAAGGTTCCCACTGTACAGGAAGATCATTTCTTTTTCTCATTTATCGTAAGCATCCTTAGCTGGTAATGAGAGGAAGCGTTAATCGGAACGTATCTCTCGTCTATTGTATCCTAAGTCCTAAGACGTTGAAGCAATTCTGTAGTCATTTACTAAGTGGTAAGTGCAGAAGATAACTTCGGTATTGTCGTTACAATGGGAATTGATGAAGGATAAATTGGAATATAAGGATAACGGATGAGATATGGAGAAGGAGAAGAACCTATCATGTTATCTTCGCGCGTGATATACCTATCTATAAATAAAATCGCGAAACCCTTTAACAGTAATTATATAGGTATGATATAAAGCAATTCAGTACACGATAATGTGCCATGGTGTGTTACACACAGATTCTATGGCGAAGTAGGTAGAACGTCGTTGTCAGTTTCAGTTTGCGGTAGAATATCCGTATGCAAGAGTACGTAGCTTCTATGTTGAGAGACACGTGTTATTGGTGGAAGACAGTAACGTTATTCAGAGAGTAGTACCCATGGTTGCACATATAGGTATACTTGTACTTGAGTGACAAGGGGAAGACACGAACAAAACTTACAGCTCGTGATACTGGGCTGAAATTTCATCCATTTTTCACTTTATTTTCATTTGACTTTTTTTTTCTTCACAACTTTAAGTGGCTTTAACAGCATGAGATATTTCAAAGACAAAGCCACAGCCACGGCTCTGTGTTACTAATACGAAAGTAGGTATTTAAGAGCTCAAATTATCAAACACTTTCATTTTCGGTTCAATACAGAAATCGTTTACAGATCCTAATACGCGATGATCCGTGTAACTAACTTCATGCATCGACCATCGTCATTGTGCTCATTTTTTATCGCTCCAGCTTGCATATGTCGTCCTGTATGATTGTATAGGGATGGTATGAACCAACACCTACGACGTACTAGCTCTACGACCAAGGGTCGACTTATTAGAAGAGCCGGGTGTAAACATATCCGTTGAACCGTACCCCGATCATGGGGGTGGATGTGTTTGCCTCTAGAAAACACCTCCGAGATCCCATTATTGGGTATGTGGTATAAATGCAGCTTAATTGATGTAGATCGTACCGTACAAGAATTCGCCATAATACCTCACGGCTATTACGTTGAAATTCATTTATCATCACACCTGCTCCGAAAATGCCCCTTTGCGATCTCTCGAGCGGGCGCAAAACAGAACTTTGCGGCCCTCGGGCGCAAAGTCCAGTTCTTCGCCCGCTCCCTCGGTCTCAACAGAGGCATTTATGCAGAGCAGGTGTTGAGAAAAATATCGTGTGCATCACGGGCGCAAGGCTATTTTGGCGAGTGTGCATGCAGCACACTCGCAATATAGTTCTTTCCGCCCTTGATACACAATGTACTAATTTTCCACCCAATTCCACATCCTATCTTATAGATTATAAATATATACCAGCAAGATACGGTATTAATTCAAATCCAACTTTCTTCGTTGTTTTATTTGCTGCGTAACTTTCACTGTCCGTAAAAGTTTTTCATACAAAAGTTTTTAGGGGATGTTTAATCGTAGTTGTGGAAAGTGAAAATATGACTTTGAAATAAGTTTAGCTCTGGTATTGGTCGAAGGACATCCATACTTAGATCTATAAGGTGTATAATAAAAGGGGACTTTTCCTTTCAGTTTTATCAAAAGAATAAGAAATTCATGTACGTAGGTGTAATTGTTTTATATATGACCGTATGAATGCATGTATGTATTGTGTACCTAAATTATTATATACTCACTCATTTTGTACGGTCAACATGACGCCGTTGAGGACGTTGAGCCTTATCGGACAACCCAGTACGTAGATAAAATAGCCGCGTGCTTTTGGTCCAGAACTATGTGACGTAGGAAGCGACGAATGTATTATCTCATAGAGTAAGACACTCGACTTCCATTCAGAGTTGGCATAAAGGTACGTGCATGGCGGGGGCAGTGGGACAAAGTCATCTCAATGCCAACGATTACGAATACTATACATAATACGAATATAATATATATCTTAATATATATATATATATATATAAGGGTACATGGGTGTACGATACACAATTAAAAATACGCGTCAATTATTCATGACCATAATAATTTATGCTTGAAAATAAAAGGACGAACAACTATACAAAAATTTGAAAAAGAATAACTAATGCAGTCCTTATATATATGTATATATAAGGCTTTATAATATTATATGTTCGAAATTGCGTTTCTGCCTTTTTTTCTTCTTCTCTCATAAATTTTGAAGATTTGGTATTTTTTGTAAAATTTTCTGCATTCATTATCATTCTGTCCATGTTTTTTTCTTTCCTTTTTCATAATTAACGATAGTGATGGAAATATGGGTCGTTCTACGTGATTTAAAACTATGGGTGACCAATTAACACGGGGGAAAATTCTAAGAACACAGAAAACTATTGATAGTATTATGGGATAAATTGAAGTATGGGATATTATAATCAGTAAATGTTAAGAAAAAAAATAAATTCTTACGCGTATATTTGTGAGTTATTATATTCTGTGTAAATATATAAGTATGTATAATATGTTCGATTGCAGTATATAAGTGAAGGATTAATTTCGTGAATTTTTTAACCGCTGACCAACTCTCGTTATATATGATATTTAGGTGTGATTTTTAACTCGGTTTAAAAATACCATAAAAAAAATTATTAAGGTATTTCAAACGAACAGGTGTTTGTGCGCGTACAGCGCGCGAACGAAGACTGAAAGACGAGAGAATCGGCGTCGCGACGCGGACCGCCACCCAAAGCTCAAACGAATCGTCGAGGGCATGCGTGTACTACATACCTATATATACTATATATACCTTACATTGCCCTAACTTCTTCTATGGTATCAATGCCACTATATCACAATCCCTAGGGACGAACAGCGTCTTCACACGATATCTTATTGTACCACAGAAAAAGGGAAGAATAAAAAAAAGAAAAACCAGAGAAAAACCAAAGAAAAACCAAAAAATAATAAAATAATAGGCACATATATATTCCAGGGGTTTTTATTGACCATAAAATACGAGATCATTGTACGAAAAAAAGAAAAAAAAAAAATACAAAAATCAGGTCTCGTTTCCTTCAAATGAACCGAAAAGTTCATTTCTTAATTTTCTCTAAATTTAAAAACACATAATTTACTAAATGATTTTTTTGTTTGTTTTAACTTGATTCCCGTACCCCGGGATTATGGGTCATATTTTCATCGCACGTATCGTGCATTGTATAACAATTCGTTTTCACGTGTTTTTCAAACCGAATTTTCCCACGTTGGATCAAACGCTCATTAATATAGTTAATTATCTTCCATTCTTGTCACTATGGGGAGCTTTTTAGGGTAGGTAGGTATAGGCACTAGAATAATCCGGAAGGGTAGAATTAACAATATTAGTTAATTTCATTCCCACAAAAGTCTCGTTAATTTACATATGAATATAAATTATAATTATTATTCCCGATATTTCACATACTGCATACATATATGTATATGTATTACATATATATATGTATATATATATATCATTTCTAATATATATACATATACAGTGATGAGCTATATACGTAAGAAGTTTCGAGACAGTCTTATGCGTCTACGAAATTATATCCAACGGTCCTTTTACTTTATTAAGTAATCGTTTGAATTAAACCACTTATACAATTAATAATCTGCTCCAAGATGACGCTCGGTGAATCAATTTAGGCACGTTGGTAGGTATAAATAGTTGTATAAAATAGTTTACGAATCACTGCTATATGTATACGTACGACATTCAGATACTAAATCTGCCTACTACATGCTGTACAGTGTACGTAACCCACATACCTGCTCCTTCATATTTTATAATTGATATAATTATCCGATTTTTAAATTAATCAATTCAAATAAAAGGTATATAGACTACATACAATTTATTATCGATTAATTCACGATCCATAATTATAATATGTATTAGTTATTATAAACGAGGGAAAAAATTTCCACCCTTAATTACGTATACATTATGTATAATGATATATATATATATATATGGTATGTGAGGTATATAGGTATATACGATATTCATCGACCAGCTTCTACACAGCTTACACCTTTTTTTTTTTTTCTTTTCTTTTCGTTTTTTTTCTTCCACTTTTATATCGCAGGAAATGAGCTTTTATTTTTCATCTACAGTGTGGCTTTGATATATGGCTGTAGATTTCCGTTAATATATACAATAATTACATTACAATCATGAAAAACTATAATATATGACTCGAAGTATGTGCAACAGGTGATTTAAAGACTAGAGGTAACTGGTACGCGTATTATATACTTAAGTTCGTTTTTACATATTATGAAAGACTAATCCGTGCCATGACTGCAGCAACTGGTGTAAAACGGTTTCTAAATAAATGCTAATTGCCGTTTTACCATATCGAAGAAAAGCGAGAAAATATGTCTTATTATTATCATTATTATTATTATCATTATTACCTTCGAAGTTCCAATTTTCATTCTTCATACATTCGAATGAGGAATCGGAGTACATACCTACTTGTTAATTTTTTATTTATCTATATATTTCGGAATATTGTGTAAAACTATACAAATCTTTAATGGAAAAGTGATTAACGATCGATTATTATAAATCAGGAACTACATATCGATTTTAAATATAATTACTTACACACCTTATATCTATATTATAAAAGACTTAATTATTCTTGTCGACGTCGAAAGCGGACGGTTTGATGCAGCTTCCTGGGTCTCTTTTTCCCCCTTTTCTATACGTAGAGACGCGGTTTATTTTCATTTCCACTTCCACGAACATCAGACAATTACCGACTATGGAGGTTTGGTTTCCCTATACGTATGTACCTACCTATGTACGCGACAGCATAAAATTTACATACGAAGAAAATTAATCCAATCGCTTCATTATTTTTTAATTCAGTTATTTATTTTTCATTTTTTAACTGTTTTTTTTTTTTCAATTAGAAATAAAACTCAAAACAGATATAAAAATGTAGCTAAATCACTGAACAGGTAGATGAGGAGAATTCAAATTATTTTCTTTTTTTAAACTGAAATTAATCAACCTAAAATTTCTAATTTCAACAAGCTGTTATTCTAATTAAGGAATTTAATTTTTTTTCTATTTTTTATTTGTTGTTGTTGTTGTTGTTGTTGTTGTTGTTCTGTTTTGTTCCTTCTTTCGTGTCTCAAGAGCGGAGACGAATTTGTGCTGCATGAGTTAACAAGTAGAACAGGCCAGCGTGTGGTCAGACATCGCAGCAAAGCGGATAGGAACGGCGTGTAAAATCTAAATGTATATAGCATAGGTATATATATATATATATGTATGTTATATATGTATATGGAGGTGACCTGCGGCCTATACTCTTCGTATATATCGAAATATTGCATGCATATTGCATATATGTATACAATATTGTATAATATATATTATATGCGATACCTATATACCTAGATACACGCATATTATGCATATTATGGAATATAAAAAAATATTACGCATACTATGCATATTATGGAATATAAAAATCCAGCTTGTCTCTGTATTTTTTTTTCGACTAGGTACTACAAGACGGAGAGAAGATTTTATTATATTTTTTATTCTTCTTCATTTCGAAAAAATCATTCAAAGAAGGTTGTTTTTTTTTCTCAATTTTTACATAATTGTTAAAACCCGCGTTACATTCCAGCTTACCAACTGTAGTTATACGAAATTATCAGATCGTTCGGTGGTATAGGTGTACGTGTCGTCGATGAATTGCTCATAGTCGGTAAGTCGAGTAGGTGGATTCCGTCCATCGATCTATTTCGAAATTTTTTAAAAAGGTCAAATTTATCGCCCTTTCTATATCTTCCACGGGTACGCGAAGGCCTTCCGCGTTATGTAGTACATATAGTATTACGCAATATATTTGTCGTGTAACATCTTTCAGTAACTAAAAAAAGGAGACAAAAAAAAGAAAAGAAAACTTATATGTATCCAACATTTCCGCAATTTATGCGTTTGCGCTAAAAGCGAGAACCATGGATACACAGAGAAACCCTGAATAGGTAACCGGCCAATCAAATTTAAAACATGCAGGACAACAATTTGTGCAAAATTCATCCGCCAAAATTCTCGCGTTATATACGATATACACATAGGTATATAATATACATGTACTCTTTTCATTTATCTTTGTTTATCTCCAACCCTTAATATTCTCCAATTTCTAATCGTTTGCGAGGATACCGAATCGAAAAATGTTCAGAAATAAAAAAACCTGCGATCGATGTTTAAACAACAACCCGATCTGAATGTTAATTTTTCGTTATTGTTTTTCTATCGCGTGTATGGAGATTATATCCAACAATTTGTTATTTTCAATTCGCTAAACATCGCATCGTGCTGCAGCGGGTCGCGGACATTGGTATAGTATCGATTTTTAGCTGAGACGAGACGAGAGGGAGAGAAAGAGAGAAAGATAGAGATTTTGAAATCTTTTCAATGGAAGATGATTTTTTTAGACGAGAAAATATAGTTTATTTTTTTTTAATCTTCAGATGAAAATAATTCGCGATTCAATATTCGTGGATTAGAAAATAAGATTTGTATATAGGGTTTGGTATATATATATATACGTGTATGAGATCGTATATATTATAGATATCATGAAATGGTTACTTTTCATTTTCTTTTTTCTTTTTTTTCATATTGTTCCTTTTTTTGTTTTTTTCTTTCGGTGAATTTATTATTAAAATCTCATGGATAAAGAGGACTGAAGGATACATAATACAGTGTCAGGTACATACATACATAATTATATAACTTAATTTCAAAGGTTCGTTTAATTATCTTAAATACGAAATTACACGATGCATTAAGCGCAGGTGCTTACATTAGATAACGAGGTCCATATTATATAATCAATTATTTTTCACAATATATTGATTATACATTATTTAACTGCATATAAACGTACAAAAGATATTATTAACTAATAATTATTACACTGGGCTTGATGTGTACGCACGTGTTGCGGTGTGATCTTATATATTCTATATATAATACGCGATGTGTATAGGAACAACATTAGTTAATTAACAAATTGAACAAACGTTGATTAATTAACGTATTTTATAATGTATAGGAAAATCGAAAAATAATTCATGTATCATTTTCTTTATTTTTTCTCTTCTTTCATTCTTGTTTCTTGCAAATTCAATGATTGACATAAAGATGAAATATTATATAGATGATTTATAAATCAAACATTCGTATAGTTTCTTTCCTTCTTTTTGTTTTTTGTTTTTTTCTCCCTCCCTCCAAGACGTTTTGAATTTTGATCGAATAGAATAGACGATAAGTAGGTAGCGTACATTATACATATAGGTTGACGATAAAATATCCTCTTATAATTTTTTATTTTATTTTTTTCGTATAATAAAATGTTATTTAACATATAGCAACAACAATAATAATAATATGTAATAATAAGAAGAATCAGTGAACAGTATATATGTTATATAATATATACCTATAGCGTTAGGTATTGAAATTATTTTTTTAAATAACTTTACGTTTAATAAATGTTCGGTTTAAAACTTTTATCAATTTTCTTTTTTCCTCTCTTTTTCTCTTTCACCTAACGAATTTAATGTATCATAATCACGTAATAACGCTATTAAACGTATTGTTCTTTTTGTTGTTCACTATAAACTATCAGTCGAATGAGTTCCAATTTTTAGAACATAAATATTGTATGATATGATTTGATATAATATGATATATAATATGATATATAATATATACTGTATACATATATACATATATATATTATATATTATTGCTTTTGTTTCTTTATTAAATCACTATAAAATCTCGATATTGTGTCGCGTACAATATTATATAGGTACATATTGAGAAAACGCCGCATTTGCATTGTGAACATTACATTAGTTATATAACATTATTTAATAATATTCAAACGAATTTGATTATTCTGCTTCTTTTACTGTTCACAATACAAACGTACAATTATTATAATAATAATTAAAAAAAATATATATATATTCAATACTTTGGAACTGAAAAGAGATAAATAAAAAAGACACACACACACACACACACTCACTCACACAGATACACACACACGAACTCCTATTCTATATGCAGTTAAACAATCAGATCCTATACTATCTACGTTTAATTAATTACATATAATTATAATAATAATAATAATAAAAATATTCAAACATAATGATTTATATTTTATTAGGGAATAAAAAGCTTTCGAATAGATCTTTATTTCGTCACTATATAATTATATAGTGTGTATATAGTTATCGAGATTATACTCAAGCAATATTTAATGAGGTTAGTACATACAAGGTAGTAATAATAATGATCATATATAGTTTTCATATCATTATATGATATGTATATATATATATATATATTTTTTTTTTAATGTATATATGTATATGTACATACGTATAATAATTATAGAGGATTGACAGGAGACACATACATAATACAGGAAGTATATAGGTATATATATATAATATATATGTATAATATTTTTATATATATATATATAAATACTTATATAAATTGTTTGTTTTTAAAAAAAATACTCGACTTCCTCCCCCCGATCTCAACCCCAACCCCACCACAATTTATTATTAAATATAATAATAATATATATATATATATATATATATATAGTCATTCCGATAACACGATAATATAAATCGTTATTACTATCGCTTTGTAGTTATAGTTTCCTCTGGTTATTAACAACAACATACTTTTGTACATACACAACCCTATAGAGAACACCGACAATTATAATATTACGTAGTTTTTTTTATTTTTTTTAATTTTTTTTTTGCATTTTTCCTTTTTTTTTTTTGCTTTTCTCGTTAATTATACGAGATTTACCTTAAATCTATAACAACAGCTTTGATATTAGTATAACACACAAAATCATGAAATAAATAGTATTTTTTTTTTCGTATAAATAAATAATTCTTCTTCGTATATTATTATGGATACATACATGTATGCATAAATATATTATATATATATTAGGGTGCAGGTCCTTATTTCGATAAATTTTGAATTAAAAATTTGAAATTTTCAGGGTTTGTTCCTATATCATTACAAGCAACTACCATGCCAAATTTCGAATTATTTCATCAATTTTTATCGGAGTTATATGAGAAAAAAAAGTAACTGTTTAAAAAAAGTTACATCTATTTTCCATTTAAAACTTTGGGAATTTAATGTTAAAATTAAGAGATCAAATTTTTCAGGGATTTTCTTCTATATGTATATTTGCAAGGTATCCAGGGGGCGCGTAACATTCATTACATATACGATAATTCATCAAAATAAGGACCACCCTAATATATATGTGTATATATAGGTATGTATATATTTTTTTTTTTTCAAATACTGTCTGGATTCTTGTCAATATCTTTGAATTCACAATATACAATATATTCATTATTATTATTATTATTATCATCATCATATATATATATATATGTATCATGTATATGTATATCTATAATATATGCGTTTACATATATTATTTACTTAGTTATTTAATTGTGTATAATATAATAAATTATTATAACTATACGCTGCAGTATAAGATATTATATATATATATATATATATATATATATATATATATATAGCTAATGATATGTATCCTTTTTTGAACTATAATATTAGTTTGATATGGCCCTAATGCTAATACAACGCAATACACGAACTAGGAAAAAAAACAGAAGATGTTGTAATTTGTCATTAATCGTGAATCTTTACTAGTATGATTAATCTGCCAAGCAATGTTATAGTCGTTTTCAGGGTCGCTCCGCACCGTGATAATGAATGAAATTAATTATTATTAATCAATTTTAAAGGTAACATTTCGCGGCTAATTTTTTTTCTTCGTTTTTCAGTTTTTTTTTTTTTTTCAACTTCTTATACTTTGCTCCTATGTATGTATGTATGTATATAACTAGATATCGGTGTGCAACGACCCTTAACGATTATTAAGGACGTTTTCCAAGCTGAAAGGTATCCCTCGTAAATAAAGTGATTCGCAAGGGTTGTAAAAAAAAAAGATCCGAACAAAGTCCGTGGGAGGACGAACTTTATTAGCTATTGGATTCTTATCAACGCCCTATAAACTCCTCAACTTAATACTCACACGTATGTATATACATACTCACATATAGTATACGCTTAGCTGTATTTTCCCGCGTGATTTATAAACGCAGATGTTATACTAGGTACTATATTAATTTGTAAAAATTCGAAAAAAGTGAAGACAAAAAATGAACAACAACCCATTACTTAATTAATTCAAAGTTTAATCGCCGTTTAAAAAAATCAAAGAAAAACTATAAAAATCTTGTGATTCCACGCTTGAATTTAACCTTGCGATTTCATAGTACCTTATACACGTATATATATATATATATATATATGTCTATTTAGCGGATTGGTAGTCGACCCTGTTTCAATTAATTAGATTTGGCAAGGTTTATGTTTCCTAATTCCTTGGGACTCCCGGGTCCGATTCTCCCCTTCTAGGTAGATATACCCCAAAACCTTTGTATAGAGTTATATAGACTATAGACCGTAGTACCCCAGTGTCTCTATGTGTATGTCTGACCATACCAGTACCCACACTACGTACACCGAAATGTCGTGAAACGCTATTCATCCGGTTGGGCGACTAAGGTGATGCTCGGATCCCTTTGATCTCTCCTTTTCTGGATCCCTTTTTTCTTCTTTTTTTTTACCCTTCAACACAAACACCCGCATCTTTTTTCGTCTTGAAATTTAAGAAGAATGAATGACCAAAAAATTCGAAGTAAATTTTCAAATTTTGGAAAAAATGTTTTTTTTGTATTTCTTTTTTCTTTCTTTCTCACTTTCTCTTCTTATTTTCACCGAGGAAGACATTTATGGTCAACAGCATATGTATGTACCTAGATATAGGTTGTTGTGGTATTGACGTGTTCAATGGCAATAAAGTATAAAATATATGTTTGTATAGGTGAAATAAAATATGTATAGTATAGTACTACATATATATACACATATATTTAAGGACTTATTTTCCATCCTTTAACTAAAGCCTCGAGGGGATTCTGCATATAAGAGCTTCTGCAGGTAGTCCCTTGAACCATTTGGTAGGTAGGTATTACATGTATACCCACTATGTGGTTGGTACGCAGGACTCAGGATACTGTTCTGCACAGTCACAGGATCTATAACATACTTATACCTACAAGAGGCGAAACGCGTTGCAAAAGCGGTTTTCAACGGCTATAAAAACGTTTACGATTTCCATAGAATACGTAGAAAGATCCCTGAACTGTTACGGCGATCGTTTGGATGAAATAAATGTTGTTTCAACTCCGAGCGAAACAATTTTACGACTTTTTTTTTTTTCTTTTTTTTTTTCGATTCTCTTCTTTACTTTTCTTTTTTTTTTTCATTTTCCTCTCTTATTCTACATCATAGGGATTCGAATTTTTTTTTTATACCAATATCTTCAGCTTGGAAATCAACCTTCTCATATTTGGTCTAAATTATATATTCTTAAACATATATAACTATATCTGCAAGTATCATACGATTATTTCAAATAAAGGCAAAAAATATATATCATATATATGTTTTTTTGTTCTTTCCTTTTCTGTTTTTCTTATTTACTTATTTATTTATTTATTTATTTATTTATTTATTTATTCATTTATTTATTTAATTAATTAATTATTTAGTTATTTTTTTTGAAACATTCAGAGTTTGATTGCGAGGCTTCTATATACATATATACGTATAAATATATATATATATATAGGTGTATATATATATATATGTATAGATATATAATTAATATATTCAGGGAATATATATTATATGCACCTCGATTTTATTTACCTAGCCTAATTTAAAATCTGCGTCTAATAATTAGTCGCAGTTTTTTTGTTTTTTTTTCACATATCATTTACCTAATAATGTTATTATTTATATTATTTATGTTATTTATACTATTATTATTATTATTATTATATTATTATCTACTTTTGCTTAATGTGCTGCTCTAGACGTCGGTACTATATAATAATATTGTACGACGTACAGGCATTTCTTGATATGTATCGTTTCAGCATGGCGTATTGCTTGTTACAGCTATATATATATCTTCTTATATATATATATATATATATATATCATTCGATAATATCAAATACTTTACTGCGTTACTTCATTTATTTTATTGATAATGAAATTTTTTTTTGTTTTTTTGTTTTTTTCTTATTCGTTTTTCGAAAATTCGTATATATAGATATAATTTCACGGCTGTATGCGGATCAACGTTTTGATATTATATATACTGTATGGGTATATACATATATATATATATTATTGTTTTTGTTCATTTAATTTTTAAATATACTTGTAGATGATATGTATATGTATATCGTATACCTAAAACCGATTAGAGATTAATACAGCTGATATAAAGAGAAATAGATAGAAATATAGATATATATATCTAGATATATAGATAGAGAAATAGAGCCGGACGACATGACATGACAGTATGTATAGCGAAATCAGATAGAAAAATCGCTGATATTTTAGTTTTGTATAAGAAAATCAGATTATATAGGTAATTTGAATGATTGGTTTACGCGAATCAAGCCTTGGGAATGCCTATTAATTCCTATATAGTACACACACACACACGTATATAATATGTGTATCAATTCTAATTCGGAAATTTAATTTGGCAAATTTTTAGCAAAAGTAAATTCCATTTTTGCGAGGATGTTAATTCAAAATCTGATTATTCATGTTATGTGCTGATTTTTTTGTTATAATTTTCTTTTCTGTTTTTTTTTTTTTTTTTTCATCATTAAATTCACGTTTTTCATTTCTATCATTTTTATCGCGTATTTTTGAAATTCGTCTTGTAATAACTGCGGGTTCTTTTCTCTCTTGGATAAAAAGAAAGAAAAAATTTCGAAGCCTTATCATTTTTTCCCCATTTCGTTTTTTTTCTTTTTCTTCTTTTCGCTGTACCTACGGATGTATCTAGATATAACTTAAGCAGTAGATTGTTGCTGTTTTTTTTTTTTTTTTTTTTTTTTCTGGTTTTTGGATTCTTGTTCGTTTTTCTCAGTATTTAGTATACCTACCCTTAAGTTTCTACCCTGGGACATTATTATTGACAGCCTTGTCTCTTGTTACGTTGATTGTGAACAAAATACGATCTACTAATCCTCCGGATTGGAAACTTTCGACATTTTCAACGTAACTAGAGACTCACATTTATAATACAGTACGTAGTAGCAAAATATCTGATATTACGTTATGCTTGATTCTCATTAGTCCCAATCTCTCCGTGCGATAATTTTGTCGAGATTTCTCGATACAAAAAAAAAAAGTTAAAAGTTTAAAAAAAAAAAAAAAAAAAGAGCGCAACAAAACTGAAGTAAATCGTATTTCAAAACGAGAACAAAATCAGTATTACGAAATCAATTAATCTCTGGTATAAATTTTTATCAAATAAATGAACGGGGTGCTTTTTCTCGTTTTATAACTTTAAACACTTCGTCGTCAGGCTTCGCATTTTTATAATATGTAATTAATATAATGACCATTTATATCTATGATATGACGTCCTAAAAAGAAACAGATAAAAAAATGAAAAAAATTGAGTAATTAGGTAATTCAATAAGTACCTAACATAAGAATTTTCTGGGACAAAATTTGAACTAAAAAATTTAATACTTTTACTCGGAGAGATCGTTATCCTTATCATATATATATACATATGTATATATAAGGTTCAGACTTATGTACTATGGTGATATGTTAAATTCATTAATTAACTAGGACCCTCGCTAAATGCAAGGAAAACGGACTCCAATCTCATTGACACAAAGCATTCACTATACATATTTTTAACATTTGATTTCATTCATCCTCTCCACTTAACTTTTCATATAGCTATCGTACAGTTTATAATGTAAATTTCAGGCTTTGTTGCGATAGACGTATAGCTGTTTTCTTTTTCTTTCTTTGTCTCTCAAAAAAAAAAAAAAAAACGAAAAAAAAAAGGTATGATATATTCTCTGTCATGGATTGACACGTTTTTCTTATTCTATATAGTATAATATATATATATATATATACCTTGGTAGGTATATAAATTGATATGTTTCGTTACATTTATTCACGTTGAATTACCCCTGTTATTATATATATTTTTCCTACATGTGTATTAAAATTCTTATTTTTAATGATGACATGTGTAGAATTTTCCGATTAGATATCATATACAGGTATAGCGATCGCTTCATCCTTAATTGATAATAATTTTGATTTTAGAGAAAATAGTTACTATTACGATTCTGCAGCAGCAGCAGCAGCAGCAGCAGCAGCTAATTAAAAGACAACAACCTGCATTGCCTAGGAGCTGCAGTTAATCGAATTGATAGAATGTACTAAGTAAAATATTTAACCGATAGAAATTAGAATTTCATTTTTTTTTTTTTTTCACAACAAGTACTTATGCCGTTCAAGAGACTGCGACGATCGGATTAAACGAATGAAAAGAGATAAAGAGAGAGAGAGAGAAGAAAAAAAAAATTTCGTTCAATTAACGCGACTTTTATCAATGCATAACCGTGACTGATTCAATTTAAATCAATCTACGCGTTTATCCGTGATATATCCGGTCTTCAACCGCGTAATATCCAAGCTATGTGGTATGAAGTGGGATTAAATATATCAAAAATCGGAATAAATAAATAAAAGCCTAGGTATACCTGCCTACTATATATATATATAGTAATCGATCGGCCACATCTATTTCGCAGCGTTAACCGAGTATACAGAATTGCTGTAAAACGATATTTCAATTACACTAATGGGTGGGCAAAAACTGAAAGGCAAAAAAAAAAAAAAAACAAAATACGCAAAAAAACGAAACCCAAAAAAAAAAAAAAGAAAGAAGAAGCTCTCCCTTTGGCATTACACCCACGCATCAAATTTGTGTATAATATATATATATGGTATATGATATATGATATATAGCAACGTCGAACAACGTTGTACAAAATAAATATATCTGACGGGACTTTTTTTTGTTTTTTTTTTGTTTTTGTTTTTTTTTCAGCGAGAATTTGTTCCCTCTTTCTATTATTATTATTATTATCATCATTATCATTATTATTATTATTAATTAATAACTCTTTTACTTTATATATAACAGAACAAAAAACAAAACCGGAAACTTTTATATCAAATCTAAAATCTGCACGCGAAAAAACAAGTATAGGTATAAAACTAGGTACGGTAGGGGTAGGTATCCTTAATTCTCTCATAATCGGGTAAAGAAATATGTATGTATATATGAAAAATTTGTCGCAGTAGTTGCGCAGGATTATATATATATATGTATACCTATATACAATTATATATGTATATAATATATTTTTAATTTTTTTTTTTTCTCACTTGCTATACTTTTTTCGCGACATTCAAATTCTCTCTCTCATATTTCAAAATTCAAAAGAATTCTTATATATATATGTATATATCACCGTATATATATACTGTATGTGCACATAGGTGTAGCGAGTTTTCTCTCTTTAAAACTAACACTATATCTTGACTATTTTGTTTTTGTATTTTTTTTTAGTTTTTTCCCTTTTTCTTTCTCTCATTTTTACTTTATTTTTCTCTTTCTCTTCAGCCCCTTTAATTTAGCTACTTTAAAACGAAGCTTTGCAAAGATGCATTGCAAGACGTTCGCAGGTAGTTATATTACATATGTACCTATGTTGTATCTGCCAAACTAATACATAGATAAATATCCACCACCATATATCCTTTCGACGTATAGTATACATAGACCATACTTGAGTAGTGGTTTGGGGTTGAAGGCGCTCTGTACCATTAATTAGCGAAACTACTTGTCCAACGCCACCTTCAAACCCTCACCTGCATCTTCTCATCCCTTGCTCTACTCTTTCTCTTTGTAGAACTTCCCCGGGGCCGGATATTCCTATATGTATTACACACATACCTATACCTATACCTATACCTATACCTATACATATTCCCGCAGGATTTCATGGAAATGATCAAAATTCGTCTAGCATCATCATCTTTGTCTGCGAATATTATCCGCGATCTAAATCCATTCTATACATAGATCATTCCTGATCACATATTAACAGATAGTTGGATAGACACACATGGGTATATATACCTACATATATCTACCATATGCTATGTATCAAACGCTGCGCTATCCCTGCAGAAAATCTTTGTGAAAAATTTACGATCTTACCTACCACTACCTACTTATACTTATATAAAGAGGAATGGCCAGGACGTTTAGTCGTTCACCTGCCCCAGGTACATATCTATACGTGGAGTGTGTGTGTGTGTGTGTGTGTGTGTGTGTGTGTATGGGTGTGTTGTGCGAACGAGTCCTCAAGGGAAAAAACGGTGTCGTCAACCGTTGCAAACTTTAAAAGAAGATTAATTCTGATTTATTATGGGGTTTGCAAAATCTGTATGTGCAGTGCGCTGGTGTAATATGTATAGTAATCGTAGATTTTTGGTTTTTATATTGTTTTATATTCGCGATAGAGAAATTGTCGCGGATTCAAAGAAATCTTATAAACATTTGTTCCTTTTTTTCTTTTGCAAAAAAAAAAGTGGAAAAATAAAATAAAAAAAATTGTATTTTATATACTTATGCGTTACTGATCGCAGCAAGGTGGTTGCGGAATAGTGTAAAACAGGGAGAGAAATATCTACGTGCAGAGAAAAAGAAAAGCGTTGGTTGGTGTGTATATATAGGTATATATATAGGTGTATGTATAGGTAGAGGAAGAAAATTCCGAGAGGATATTGGTTGAAATAAAAGAAACTCTTTCTCGTGGAATGATAAGGAAAATTGAGAGAAACGTGCTGCAGGCGGCAGTCGTCGAGGTGAACGACCAGAGTCGTTATCGTGATGCCAGATGGTGGCCCCAAGAATCGCGTATGGTATAATACCTGTATATTTCATTTCTATAGTCATATGCGTATGTTATACCCAGGTATATGCTGTATATGTATGTATGTATGTGTATAGGGTATCGTGCCTGGCGAAAACCGTGTGAATATCATTTTTGATAAATATTATATGCGAATATAAAACACAGGTAGGAAAACATACGTAGGAACTCCTAATTCATGATTCTGATTTCTCGTTCTGAATGATAAAAAAAAAGAGAGAAAAACCTGGTAAAAAAAAAAATGGAAGAAAATTGGTATAAACTATAAATTAGGAGAAGTGCTGCTCGATGTGTTATAAATAATATATTAAAGAAACAAAATCCACAACAGATATTCTCTTCTCCTCTTCCAAAGGCTATAAATTCACTTGATGGATGTGTCTGGGTACTCTGAGCGTGTTGCACGGCGTTACTGTCCGCCCGCGCCGTAGCCGTTGTCTAGAAGGTATAGTTAGGTAGCCAGGTATCATTAGGGATATTCATTTCCCGGTTGATTGTCGGGGTTGAAATTTAAAACCCTTTTTATTTTCTTCTTGTTTTGTCTCTTTCTTTCTCGCTTCGTAAGAGAAAAAAAAAAAACCTCAACTTCCATACGTGTAATAATTATCGTCGACGATAAATCATACGGTTCAGAAGAAGGATCCGTTATAGATCGCGATATATTTTAACCGCAGCTGCACTTTCGGGGATCAAGGTAACCGGAGTATTGCAGTATCGGTAATTTTAGATCGAACCATTCGCGAAGAAAGGGTTTATTTTGGAATTATTTTCGCGAAATATACGAACATACGCACACACGTATGCCCGTAGATACCTATCCGTATACATTAGATCTCTAAACTCGAACCACGAGGAAACCCAGTAAGTTTTAGGTAATCCAAGGCTGCAGGGTTCCAGACTTCCGTGTCAGCAATTTATTCGCGAAAACGTGAGTACTATATAACATTATATAGGTATAGAAATTCGGCGTTAATTTTACACTGTAACTGTAACAAAAATTTCACGAAAAAGATTTCACGATCCGTTTACATCAAACCCGATGAATAATTTCTCATCCCTTCGTTCGCGATACTGACGAAAGCCTATAAATTTTTATTTCTTCTAATTTATAGCAACTTATGGTAAATATACATGTACGATATAAATTTTCCTCTGTTTGAATGAATTTACACGCGAAATATTTTTTTACGTATATAATAAGAATAGAAGAAGAAGAAGAAGAAGAAGAAAATTATTCGTATATCTTGATCGCAGCGGAATATCGTTAAAAAAGCGATATCTTCTCCTCTTCTTCTTCTTTTTCTTTCTTTCTTTCTTTCTTCTAGATATACTTTTGGTCGTTAGGGATTTCAAATTATTCGTATTCGGGAAACTGTTTTCTTTCATTCATTTTCTTTTTTTCTTCATCTTGTTCGAGAATAAATTTACTTCCCTTGTCAATTTTTGTTACTTCTTCGTAAGTCTCTCTCTCTCTTTCTCACTCTTTCTCTTTTTCTTTCTCTCTTCGTTCACCACATCACTGTACTTAAATCGTCGATATAAATATTCAATCTATTTTATTCCTCATTTGTATATGAAGAACATATTTGAGCTTTTTTCCCTTTTTTTTTCTTATCTCTCTTTCTCTATACGTATCAGTGCATAAAATACGAGTATAGTATACTCTTCGCAAAAAAAAAGAACGAACAAAAAAAAAAAAAAAATCTGCAGGAAAGAACGGATGTTATTTTATAAAAGGACGATGCAAGATCGCCGTATTAAAGTATATACCTATACGTAAAACTCCTATCTGTATATATACCCGTACACGTGTATTTCGTATATAAATGTATATAGAAGCGGATATACTCCAACACAATAGCCCAAGAAGCACTTTACAAGATGTACTTTGCGAGAAACTGTAAGCTAACAAAGTTTCATCTACGTATTTCCGGTCTTGGTATAGATATATAAATATACATGTATATACTATGTACATGTAAATATGTATATGCAAACCATATAATCTTGTACGGTCTAGCAAGTAATCCCATACAACACGGATACTATACAGTATACATATTTTATTTTTTTCACCCTTTTTTCTCTCTCTCTCTCTCTATCTCTCTCTCTCTCCTCTCTCTCTACTCCCCCGCCTCTCGAAAAACTCTGCATAATTTTTATACTTTCTTTTTTACTTTTAGCTCTCTCTTTATATTCATCCCTGTATACAATATATGTATATAGTATGGGTATATGCCTGCAGTTACGTCCTGTATCTTTGGGTAACTACATAATATACATACCGAGAGTTTTCGGTGAATCTGGCGACCCCCTCCCTGCGGCGAAACCAACACAGACACGGGAGGGGTCACCAGTTTCACCGAAAACTCTCGGTATATAAGTATAAGTATAATTCGCGTACATATCTATACGATATCAAACGCGACGTAGAATAAGAAGGTCTTAGCCAGCCCATAAGTAACGTTAATTTATTTTGCGAAAAGAAAGAAAAAAAACAAGAAAAATGAACGGGAGATCGAGAGAGAGAGAAAGATGTGGACAAAAATATAATAGAAAACGTGATGTTCGCGAATAAAAAAAAATTGTATGAAAAAAACAAGCCGAAATATCGCTAAAGGTGGGTGTAGATATTGCGATTTTGTAGAAAACGTATGATTGAGAGAAAGAGAATCTAGCAGAGTAGGTAAGCTAGACATAAATTTTCCTCGACGAAGAAATAACGTAGTTTGATATACGATGGATATATATATATATGTATATATGTATAGGATGGAATATATAACATGTATATATATATATATATATATATATACACACATGTATATCTTATAAATGTCACATGGGATTTGTGCTCTTCTCTTGGGATACAAATAACTTTCTGACGGGCGTTGACAATTGATGGAAACAAAATTGACTCGCTTTTATCAAGCGGTATTTCTCATTTCTATGTATATGTGTGTGCTCGTGTGTGTACGGTATAGTACATACATGTATATGTATACAATATACACATGTATGTACAACGTTATTGCCTTTTCAGTTTATTAATAATTCTTGGTTCATTTTTCCCATTCCTTTTTTGTTTCTCTTCTTCCAGTTCATTAATCAATTTTCTCCATTAACTGAACGATTAATACTTCACCCTATATAGATACTAAATCGGAAAATGTCACGATCGTAATTCTACGATAATAATTTATAAATTATTGGAATTGCCATTTGTTCCGTTTAATTATTGACCAAATTAATTGATCGATCAAACTTTATCACAAAATTTCACCATTTCGATATGTGTATGATTCGCTTTTCTTAATTTTATTTTATATCATTTTTATTTTTTCCCCATAAGACGCGAGTAGGATAATGAAATGAATTAATCTCAGATTTATGTAAAGCATCCTGGGCGATAAACGATATTCAATATTCATACAATATATACTACATCATCTATAATATAAAAATTTGAAATTTTTATGTTATATAAAAGCAAAATGGTGTAAATTTCTCATTTTTTTTTTCATATATAATACCTATATATTATATATAATTTATATACGTAAAACTTCGCAACAAATGCCTGAAATTTATCCTGCACCCTTATGACGTCGCGTCGTATCATAAAGATCGGACGCTCATATATCTTTACCTCTTTAGTTTACATATTTTCTTAATTATTTATTTATTTTTCTCATTTTCATGGTTATTTTTGCATCTTCTATTTCTCATTTCTTTACCGGCACCACATACATACTCCGGTATAATAAAACGTTGGGGCTAGTATTCCGGTCATCATATAATTTATAATCAAATAAATGATCAATTATACCCTTAACACACATATATATATATATTATGTAATATATAATGCCATTTGTTATAGCTATGTAGGTACGAATGGGCATTATAATACGAAATGTTTGAATTATTTGAGTACCTACCTATAGTA
Organism: Tenthredo livida; assembly: GCA_963992785.1. Classification (NCBI taxonomy): domain Eukaryota; kingdom Metazoa; phylum Arthropoda; class Insecta; order Hymenoptera; family Tenthredinidae; genus Tenthredo; species Tenthredo livida. The sequence continues at coordinate 14,860,426 of OZ023073.1, forward strand.
CCTACATATACATATACCTGCCTATGCACGGGTATAGTATGTACGTATGTATGTATGTATGTACACACGCACATTATATTTTGAGTGGATCACGTAATATCGTGAACACGAGAGTGCCGAGTGCGTGGGTTGAATTTTCCCTCCCTTTGAAGTACGGTAATTGGTTAGCTATAGTTTTATTTTATTTGGCTGTTTTTTGTTCTCTTTCATTTTTCATTTTTCCATTTTCACCAGGTTTTCGTCATTTTCTGTTATATGCGGAAAGTACTTTCATACCATACGCATACGCGATTATTACACCTTTACAAACATTGACTTCCGTATATCCCTTTTCTTAAGTTTTTTCAAAATTCTTCTTTTTTTTGATTTAAAAATTTATTTTTTCAACATATCGCGTACAATAATCTCTCTGCCTGTCTTTTCACCTCGGGTTTCCCCGATCACGGACAATTTATCATCATGTTATAATCCGCCGAATAATCCCTGGCAAATTCGTAGCTGCAATATCATATTTTAATACTTTTACAAAAAACGACCGAAAAAAAAAACAGAAAAAAAAAAAAAAAACAACAATTGATAGATTTTGACTGCTGCTTCATCAGTTTTCGTGCTTTTTATATTATTTTTCATGTTCGGTTTCTCCCACGCGTTTGGGATGAGATATTTGACGAATCAACTTCACCCATCCATCTATTCCTCTATACATTCACCTGTTTGTTTTCCGATAGAACAACGGGCTCTCGGGTTTTCACTTTGAATGGAATTCTTCTGAAAAATGTTGAATCGTTGCCACGTTTGGTTGGTATATAACGAATGCGACCTTTTTTTATTACGCTTACGTTGCCTCCGACTCGTCAGTTTTCAATCCTACCCCTTGCCTATGCATTGCATATGTCATATGTCGTATGCACGTATACCTACATACGTGGAGTACAGAGGTAAAATGAATCGGGATACGGTTTAGTCATTTTTTGGTATATAGTAAACTGTAGAAAATAAATGAACAAAAACGAATGAAAAGAAACGGGTCAACAATTTTTTAGACAAATATAATAACAAGAAAAGCTTCGACAGATTGATTGTTGAGGGATCGATTGGGGGATTCGCGTTCGATTTCGATTTCGTACGTCAAATTGCCCTTGAGGATACGAAAGTATTTTAAGAAATTCCGAATTCAACGATATAGTCGAAAAGTCGAGTAAACTTTTTATCGTTAGGCCTCGGGCGTATTTACATTCGATTTCATCTCCGCATTTCCCGTATATATTTTCGTCCCTATATACCTCCCTACATCCTCATTCCTTGTATACCTATACCTTCGAATACTGGCTAGGAAATTTCTGAATCCTTTGCTATAGGATGTATTATTGGGTATCGCGCGCCACTTGGCAGCCCTTCGATTTGTTTGTATTGCCACCGTTTCCTCGCTTCCGAGTGTTGTTCACATATACCTATCGCATGTTATGCATATATACATATGCGTGGTGCGTGTGTAGATACATACGCACGTAGGTGCACAGAACAACCCGCGTCTCGCATCTGCGTATAGGTTCTTCTTATCCCTTTGTATAATTACGCGTTAAAAGCTCATTGTCGTATATAAGTGAATGCGAAAGCGGATATATATATATATAGTATAGGTACATATCTTCTTTATGTTAATAATGAAAAATGAAGAATGAATCCGATCGTGATATGAAAATTTATCGAAAGGGTGGATTAGGGTGGATCGAAAACTAAATATAAATATTAAACGTGAAGGGATGAGACCGGTAACCATCGCAGATCCGGAAACTGACCCCCTTTTAAATAAACCTTATGGTTTATACGTGGTGCCAGCAGCATACGCGAATTAGTTTATTTAATAGAGCTTAACAATTAATATAACAACTTCCAATGTGGATTATAAAAATATTAAATCTTTCGAATTTAACTAGTAACTATACGATATGTAAGTTTCGGACCAATGTGATCCATGCGACACGGGTACGGAAGAAACGCGTATTTATTATTAATAATCATCAATCAATTAATGGGTTAATTAATTAATGATATTTTAAAGAAAAATTAATCGCATTATAAAATCACCTTCCAAACCCGCGTCCCTTTTGGCCGGCGTTACTGTTTTTCTTTCTCGCTTTATTCTTTATTTTAATTTTAATTTTTTTTTTTCTTTTTCTTTTTTTCGTTTTTTTGTTTATAACAATGTGTCCCTGTTCATAATCTTCGTGCTTATAATAGTGTAACTGTGTGGGTTGATAATAATCATTATTATCGGTGTGAGTATAACCGCTGCAGCTATTAAGGAGGGCAAGAAATCTCGCGATTCTTTCTTTCGAAAATTTATTTTCTTATAAATTTAACTAGAAATATATCCTGAATTAAGGGTAGAGTAATGAACGCCTGACCCACCCCCGCCCGCTGCAGGCATTATTCAACGATTTATACACACAACGTATTTTATTCCACCCTTTTAAACCCTTTGAATAAAACCGCGGGGAAGTTAAACAATTATAACGAGTTTTAGCATAGCGTGTATATAATTAACGAAACTACTGCAAGGGATGATGAATAGAAAGAACCATCTTCCGAGTTCTTATATGTTGCAATTCTGTGATGCAGTATGAAATTCGCTGTTCATTTCTCTCCGCATAGACAATAAATACCGAAAATTATCATCGTCATTTTTATTATTGATGTTATAAGGAATCGTGAGAATTCTTGCCTCCCTAAATTTTGTAATTTAATTTTCTATTTTTTTTTTTTTTGTTCATTTTTTTTCTTCTTCTCGAAGGGAAAAAAGTAATTGTTTTAAATATCGGGTTCGTTATTCCTCCGGCCAGCCAAGATCCTCGCCGACGAGTTCGTAGAAACGCTGATTGTGTTCGTTGAAGAAACGTCGAAGTTTTGTTACAACGACAGGACTTACGCGCGGATGTCGTCGGCCCTTACTTTCACGTAGACATTTGTCAGCCGTGTCGTTTCTCAGACAGTAAAAACCCTTTGTGTGATTAAAGTAAAAGTTATGCCTACCAATACGCGGTTCGATACCGAGAAAGTCTTCTATTCTTCTAAGCTGAGGTACTGGATCTTCGATTAACTGGTCGCCGTTAACGACCAGGATCTGATTTCGCGAAAATACTTCTAACCATCGATGCATGTAGGTATGATAAAGAGATATCGCTACTGGACGGTATGATTCGTTTATCGTACCGTCCGGAAGCAACACTAATTCTTCAAAGGATCTAGACGGTTGCGGAGGTCGTGGTGTTGCTGCTGCTGATGCTGCTGCTGCTGCTGCTGCTGCTGCTGCAGACGTTGGAGACGATGGGGTTGCAGCATGGGTTCTTAGCTGTGTGTAATCAGATATTGTTCTTGTAACTGGCTCCCTGACGATCAGAAGTAACTTCACACTCGCGTTCATTGCTCGAATCCTCTCCGGCACCTCGCAAATTAATATTTTCAAATTTTTTATTCCATTTACACGATAGGATATTTCATCGAGGTCTATTTCATCGTTGACGAATGAAATTTCACAATTTTTAAGTAATTTGAACATTTGGTTGAGGCATAATATGCGAAGAGTATAATTACTCCCGCGGGATTGAAGACAAACAAACAGGGATTACCTAATGAAAAAAATGTTCATCCAATATCTCGCAATCCAATTCTTATTTAAATTGCCTTTTATCTTATTCCTGGGAAGAATTGAGGCGATAAACCGTCCACAGAATAGAGAGATGTTAGCTTTTGACTTATCAAATTTCCGGTGAGGAAAAAGCGTAATTCAAAGATCACCAAGCTGCAGCGACTTCGTAGGTATATATATACAGGGAAGGAGACCGGGAACTGGAATGGAAATAGGAATTGGGGTGGGAACGGAAACGGGAACGAGAGAGCAAAGAGTGAGTCTTTGGTGCTCGGCTTACCTCCGGTGTAACAAAGTAGCTGGGGCTTTTCTCGATGGTAATTTGTCCTTTGAAGGAATACGGCATCTTTCTTCTGTACCATTCAAGACCCTTTCCATAGTTGTCGTCGCGATCAAAGAAGTGAACTTCGCCAGCTGCTTTCTGGATCTGTGGATGTAGGAAGAGCATCTCGAGGAGGGCACGGGTACCGCATTTTCTAACGCCTATTATTATCGCCTGAGGAAGGTGCCGGCTGGTTCTTGGAAAGTGTACTTTATTCGAAAACAGAAGCGGCGGTGTTACACGGACTTTTGATACGAGTTCTTGAACGGTTCGTCCTTCGACACCGGATGCAGCATGAAGACTGTACACCGCGCTGTCGTATAGGACGTGAAATGTCAGGAACAGAGATATCAAGGCGACGGACAAAAACGCTGCAGCCATCTTCGGTCTGGATATTCCAACAACCAAAATGCAATCCGCCGCGTCCGCCTCAGCCGGCCTCATGGCGGATCGCGGCATCCACCTGCGTTTTGATAACAGCAAAAAATTATGAAGAAATAGGGAAGAGGTCTGACATTCCCTAAATCGAATTGAGGAAAGAAAAAATTAGAAACATTTCAATTTTTTTTTGTTCCAAGAGCCTCGCGTTCACGCTGCACTGTATAGACGCGTACCTTATATACTCGAATCGATAACTCAAGCCGATCAATTGGCTGGTATAAAGAGCATATTTAGCCCCTGGAGATTCTAATCGTATTTCCCCCAACAAATATTCAAATATCCCTAATTCTGTTGCCTCACCGAACTCGACTGTATCGATCGGAAAACCGTGAGCCCCGTTGGATGCGAGAGAGAATGAATGATATTCGGTGTACATGCAAGCGAGTAACGAGAAGCAGCTAAGATGAGACAAGCGGAGGAAAAGCGCGATGAAAAGTTCCTTTCCTTTACGCTAGATCGAATGTTTTTTTTTCAACACAAGTATCGAAAAGCTTTGAAGACGTAGAAAATGAACCGTTTCATTCTCTCTCTTGTTTTACATCTCTGAGCCCATGATTATGGACCACAAAAGACGTCCCCTTCAGATTCGGATATTTAAATACTGGGACAAGTAGGTATAATTGCAACAGGTTGCCGATTCCATTAAAGTGGAAAGAGGGACTCGAAGATCGATGTATGTACATAAGTTTAGAGGCGAAGACGCCATCTTGTGGAGCCAACAGCCCGGGGTAATCCTTGCCTTTACGTCTTATATATACAAAAGTATATGTATATAAATGTACCATATACTGTTGGAACCAGGAAGATTGAATTCTGTTTGACAGACGTGGATATATACAATGATGTACTACCATTCTTTAAGAGGGTACACATGTCTTCAGGATCTAGGAATCGGACACATTTTCGAGAATTGTAGCGACTGAGGTATAAAACACACAGATATCCTGTTTGAGGATTTTACTCTACGTAATTTCGATCTATAATTTCTTCTTTTTAAATTGACTCCGAGTTAGTTAACTTCGCTGCCATTTTTACAGAGTTCACTTTGATCCATGCTGGTGGGCACACGATGTGTGATGCAAGGGTTTTTGAGATCGAGATTTGTGGGTGATATCATGTATGAAAAAGGCCTGAAATTGCGGATATCTGTGAATATTAATATTCGGCTCACATCAGTCGCTACAATTGGTGAAAATGTGTGAAATTCTTATATCCTGAAATCAGGATGTGTATTGTATTGTATTATAATTCATATGATTTAAATCTTACAAAACATCTATGGGGGATTGGTAGGACCAGTCTTGACGAGGCAAGTACTTGCTGGGCATCTGCGCTGAGGATGATCTTCACATCATCTTGAGACCTGTGAAAAAGAAAGGAGAAAAAAAGATTGAATGAAGCTCGTTTTGTCATTTATTAAACGTTGATTATTAACGATAAAATCGATTTTTCACGAGCCTAATAATCGCCCTCAACGTCACTCTCGGATATTATTACTATAGTCTTGAGTTTGGCACACTTCATAAGTCGAATTCTTATCGAAGAAAAAGAAAAAATGAAGGATGGAAGGAATGAAGGAAAAAAAAGAGGAAAAAATCAATCATTGAAGTATCCTCATTTTCTTAATTTTTTTTTATTTTTTTCTTTGCTCCTTCTCTCCGTCCTCCTTATACCTAGTCGTCTCCTCTGTCGAAGAAGCAAGTTCGTATCTAACATCGCCGGTGCAGAAACGAGAAGGCGAAAGGAGTTATTACTCTAAGACTTTAGTTCTCGAACTATAAAGACTCCTAGAGACAAAAGACAGGGGGGGATGGATTCTTTTCTGGTTGAAGTTGTGAAAAGGAAATCGATAAAAGAGACCGTCACGGTGAGCGTGTTCTGTTCCTTTTATTGCCTGTGTGTTGTAAATCGATGAAATCTTATGGGCGAAAGAAAATCGCGTGTCAACGACGAACGCAGTTTCATAGAAAGTTCGTTACACATTTATCTCTCTATATATATATATATGAAACACATATAACTCATGTACTTTGTTATATGTATAACGTACGTTTATAAATCAAGCGACAGTAACCACCAACGGCGCGTTCTGACTTTATCTAATCAATTTCGCACACTTTATCATGGATACGAATGTTTCCTTTGGTTTCATTTCATTTTTACATTGGAACTGGACGTTATGACCGCTCGGTACTCTCGGCGAGAACTTATAGAAGTGGAGACTCGGCCCCGCAAAGAATCATCGAAGTGCACTGAAGCACCGGGCCGAGTACTTCCGGTCTAAAGTCAGCGAGCATTTCTAACGGTATATGTATAAGGTGGGAAGGTGGGTGGGTAGGTGTATAAAAAGTAGAAGCCGAAGTTCAATGCGGAGGAAGGAATCCCCGCGAGAATCGCGCGGCCAAGTTTTCCATCTCGCGATTCTAATATTAAACGAGTTTCGCCTCTTGGCGCCACGGCGCGGCGCGTGGTTCTGCGGGAACTGAATTCTTCAAAGAATTTTACCCGTAAATGAAACCAATTGAATTTCAAACGCCGATAATTTTCACACCGAACGGTGTTCTTATATACCGGCTTTAAAAATAAATCATGTATCAATGGTATATATGCGAAAACGATAAGCCTCGAAATTTTCTCTTTCGAGGCGACAGAATTTTATTGTTATCATTATTATTATTTTTCTTGATCTTGACCGCAGGCTTTGTATTCGTATTATACCTACGAGTCCCGAAATCTGCCTTGATCAATAATAGGATTAATAAAAGCCGTTAATCTCGACTGTTGGGATTTCGCCGGGTTCTACTGTATTTGCACATGCAAACTCGACACAGAATTGCGGAGGAAAGACGATTCGAAGTTCGCGTTTTCCGTGGCTATAGCCTCAACCTACTTACATTAGAAGGTAGAAGGTGAGGCAAAAGGAGAAGAAGACGAAGAAGAAGAAGAAGACTGAATTTATTCCAAACCTGATAACTCCGGATCGCGTTACTCGACAACGTTCAACATAGATCTCTTATATCAAAGAGAAATAGTAAAGGAATATACCTCGTACAAAATCGCGTGTCAAAAAAGCCTCCTTGTATACCAAGAAAGAGAAAGAAAGGAGAAAAAGAAAAGGACAAAAAAACAAAAAAAATAAAAAGAAGAGAAACAAGTCTTTGAAAAAAATCGTATAAATATTTTTCTGCTTCGTCTGCGATCTTTTTTTTATTCCCCAGCCGAAAAGACACGTCTTCTTCTTCTTCTTGTCTGCTAATTGCTCGCTATCCTAGGTATATATATATGTAGTACAACGTGGGTGTATAATATATATATATATATATATATATATATATATATATATATATATATATATATATATATAATATATATGCGGTTAAAGGTCAATTTCAACAGAGTGCGCGTACAGGATAAGAGAAACCGTCGCTAAAGTTTCCACGTATTTCTGTGTGAATTCCTAGATGTGTGTATTCATATATATACATGTACACACGTATATAAAGGTATATATTAGGTGTACATGGGTATATAGGCATGTACATGTGGGATGAAAACGCCTCTACAACAGCGAAAAGGCTCTAGGCGTTCTCGTTAATCAGTGCGTAGGCGAGATTCGCGCGTGGCACGTGAAAGGAATCATAGTACTATACGTCCTACCTATACGCGTACTACTACTACTACAAAACCGGCGGAACACGTCCCGCAGTAGTATAACTCCGTACGCTTGCGCCCGAGCCCGATATCCCCACCGCCACCGCCACCTGCCTTCTCACCCTCGTCCTCGACGTCCTCGGCCAGTGATATGAGTCAAGGTCTCCCGATCGACCTGACCTGCAGCCCGCAAGCTCCTGCCTCCTTAACATCCCTGTAGTCACTTGATGCCCTTTGTTATTTCGATATAAACGATTTTATTCATTCTATACTCTAGTTTAATGATTCCTCCTTCGTTTTTATTCATCCCTTTTCTGTTCTCTTCTCTTCTCTTTTCTCTTCAATCAATTATTATTAAGTACCAATTATTAGGGATCAGAATTTCTTCAGCTACGGTCTAACTTTGCAGACTATTCAATCGATCCGATATAATTCGCGAATCAAATTCATTTCACGCACGCACAATCTTTTTTTTCTTCATTCTAATTATTCATATTGTGAGTGAAATAAAATTTCAGATTTTTTCCAGTATTCGCACATTGGGCAACTTTTCGCTTTAATGACTCGGGGCGGTTGTCGCACTTATCTTCCCTACCTACCTACGTCACGTGTCATTTTAATCGGTACTCAGTTATTCGTAGTACGCGAACGACAGGCGTCGTCGGTGTCGGGTGACTGTCTAATAAACCCCGTTCATTCATCGACCTGTGCACCAGAAACGTAGCGTAAATTTCTCCGCCTCTTATCCGTAACCTAGATTTATACATGCATATAGGTATGTATATTGTGTAATATATGCATGACCGTGGCTGCAGGCTGGGGATAGAGGTTCGGTTAAAAGATTAATGAGAAAATCAATGCGGGTCATATTTGCAAATAGGGAATTTATTTTTAACTAAGATTCACGTTGATTCATAAAATTTTCATTTTAACTTTTTTTTTTTTTTTTCCAACCTTCTTTCCTCATTTATTTTCAGATATTTAGCTATATGACGTATAAAATTTGTTCAGTCAATTGTCTGAAAATAATATCGTACTTCGCAGCCACTCGATTATTATTTATTTTCCGTTTACCTGCGCGGAACGCCGCGAAATCGCAATTTCGACCATACAGCTTTCTATATACTCCATCTAGATTTTTCAAAGCTTCAAGTATTTGCATTAATATATGCAGAACTTTGAGCTGCGTGGCTCAGAAAATTCCCCTAGCTAGCTAATCCTGTATGCATATAAATTGCATCCATATCCTACATACATGTATGCGGCGGATAGCGCGGAGAGAACAGAAAAAATGTATAGAAAAATACGAAGATGTAAATAAGCGGAAAACATTATTTCGTATGTATCTGTAGCCGGATGGGTCCGACCCCGACTTTTCCCTTAACAGTGTAATGGCTCGATCTGTTCTAAATTTAGCCTGCAGTCTTCCAGATCAGCGCGATTTGAATCAGCACGGATTATGTTAGTTCGTTGTTAGCTCAGTCCATCCCTGCAGCATACGATTATCCGATTCGCAGTGAGCTCAGCTCGGATTAGCTATTCATCAAATTCGGGTGATTTTGAATGAAGTAAAACTTGAACGAAAAACAAAGCCGTTTTTTGAAACTTACTTTATATTCGTACTGATATATAATTCGGGGAAGATTTTCTCGCCCAGCTTCTATACAACAAGGGGGGTTTTGACGGTGCAGAGTAAATAATAACTCAACGAAGCGTGGAATAAGACGGTACCCAGTCATCCGAGGTGATTGCCTCATTGTCGTTTTACAATTCGACTGGCTATGTATACATATATATATAAATAAAATATAGAATATGTATATGTATAGGTATAGGGAGTGAAGATAATTATTAATGAGTTTTTTTTATTAGCTAAAGAAAACGTTATTTTCTTGTAAATTAAAACACTGCTTGCACAGCTATAGGTATGTTTCAGGATGTTTATACGTGGAAACGAGTTGGTTAAAATATGTATTTCCTAATTGTAAGTTATTTCCTGAACCGTTAAGTTTTCGCCAAAGTACTTGAAGCAAAACTTTTTAGCCATTGACGATCCCAGTTTTTCTTTCCTTTTTTTTTTTTTTTTTTCGCTTTTTTGCTTTTCTTACTTTTTACTTCTCCTTTTTCTCATGTACCTGCAAACTTTTCGATTAGATTAACGGCTCTTGCGTAAAACTGGGGCGCGTCTTATACAACGCTTCGGATTCAACCTCGATCATCATTTTTCCCAGTAGTAACGGTCCGCGTTATATGGCTGGCCGCGTACAGTATCACCCTGAACCGGAATTTCATCGACGTTTTACAACATTGAAAATTTCGGAATTTTGAATATCTGCGCGTCATTCAAAAGAAGGAAAAACCGAACAAGCGGTTTTGGGCTGACCATGGGCCAGCCTTTGGACTTGTCGTTCTCAAACTCGTTTCGAGCTGGAATAATAATAGTAGGTGATTCTCCGGGTCTCAAAACGTGGATATCCAGTGAAAACTCAACTTTTCATTTTATATACTTCCGTTTTTTCTCCAAAAAATGAAGAAAAATTAGTAGCTAAAAATCCGATTTTTTTTTTGTTTCTCGTTAAGGGGGGGAAAAAAAAAAAACAACGGAAAGGAAAGGAAAGGAAAGAGCTGGTGAAAATAAGTAGACCCGGCTCACACACATACACCTCTGTCCTTAGATACGGAAAACAATTGAGTTTGAAAAGGTTTTAAGGTGAAGGGTGCAGCCGGTCTACCAAGAGAGTAGGGTAGCTTGAATAATAGGAAAGGGAATATAAGGTATAGCTATGGAATAAAGCTCCTTTTCACCAAATTTCTTTCCTTAAGGTTGAAGTAGACACCTCGTTGTTGCTAATTGAGCCGTTGAGAGTAATCAAGAGGCGGTCATTAAGTCGCAAAGCGAATTCTTTCGCGCTTTGAGACCCGCGTACGGTTTCTTTTCTCCAGTTGAAGAACCCGTGGCCGGGCAGCGGGGTAAAACTGCCGATTTTCTCGCCTCTCATCGTTGACGCAGTTTCCTTTCCCCGTTCCTACATACATCCATTTTATTTTTCTCATTTTATTTATTTATTTATTTATTTATTTAAAACGATTTCTCTTTCTCTCTCTCTCTCTTGTTAACGAATTGTTTTTTTAACGACTCTTCGTCGTTACACTTATATATAGTTATTTTTTTTAATACGTGGTCGGATGTAAATAGCTTAGGAGTTCACTTAAAGTTAATTAAAAAAAGAGAAAATAAAATAAAATAAAATAAAATACTGTTACGTCCTCCTCTTATCGTCACGTTAATCAACGGAATTGGGTAATAAAAAATGAATATACTAATTACTACAACGTGTTACCAGTCGCATGAAAACGTCGTTAAACTTCGTTGAGGAAAAAGGAAATCAAATGAGGGAAAATAGGGGTAAAATAAAAGCACAAAAAGGGGAGATAACAAATGATAATAAAACAACGAAAAACATATAAATAAATAATCGTATACATATACATACACCTTAACTGGACACTATACGTTACATACGAAACTCTCGTCGTATTCTCGTATCAGCAAGAACTGCGACCATCAACTTTCCTCTGTTTGGTATTCAGCTTCTTTCTCTCGACCCAATTGGACCCGGCAAACCAACCCTCTGGCACAGGGGGAAAAAGGCCAAGGGCGGAGGGACGAGTTAGGTAGAAAGTGTTTCATTTTTCTATATACCTACACCTTGCCTAGGTAGTGTGTATGTATGTATATACACACGTATAATACATACATGTGTACGTGTGTATGTACCCACCCCGCGCACGTATAATTAGCAACGTACATATTTATTCTTATTTTTTTCTTTTTATTTCCCATCAAGCATTGCAGCGAACGTGTTCCTTGTTATTTCCTTCTTCCTGTTGAAGTGGTGTTTCGTTTTAATTAAAAACCTCTAAGAAACTATAATTACGTTATTTCTCACGTTCGCACGATATTTAGGGGTGGAATTTAAATTCTGCTATATGGTGCTACCAATGCCTGCAGGTATAGTCGAGGGAGAGATAGAAAGAGAGAGAGAGAGAGATAGAGAGAATTGGTTTATTATCGTATTGCTACCAGTCACGAGGTTCACTCACTCACTCGCTCGCTCTGTACCAGAGTTACGAATCACGCGAATTGACATGTAAACAAGGGGAAAAACCAGGCGTGGTCGGCCACCAGTCTGTAAACCGAAAAGCACAGATTTTCTAACAGAGATTTTCACCATTCTCATACAGGGTCACCTAGCATCCAAATTTTACTGCACAAATTCGTACCTCTGTATATTCCACGATTCCATATACCATATACCATATACCATATACCATATACATCATATACATAATATACATTTACACGCAGCTGCAGGAGTAAAACTCGTTTGCATAATCATTTGAATTAATTTCATTGAAATTTACGACCATTTTACATAAATTTTCGGTACAATTATTATTATTATTATTATTATTATTAATAATAGTAATTCGTGGAATAAGAGAACCTATTTATTTATAATTCGTTTTCAAAGACTGTTTTTTTATTTTTATTTTTTATTATTATCTATTTTTCACCTTTTCTATACATAAATAACAATGAACTGAGGAGAGCCGGAGGTATTACTTACGTATATGTATATACGTTTCGCTGCTATTGACGGGAGAATTAAATACCGTTGCCTCCGGCATGCATATATAAGATCTGTAATCGATTTTCGGATTTGTGAACGTCAATCAAAAATACAGGAAGACACACAGCTGGCAGTTAAAAGTCCGATCCACGCCTTGGGAAATCAGAGCAAAGCGAATAAATATGCAGAGACCCTTTTTCCGCGGCGGACCTTATGCGTTCTTCTCCTTTTACTTCACCCCTTATACTGTTTTTCAACCTCCCTTAGCCGAGCTTCCGCTTTAGCTCTCTTGAAATTTTTCTCTTTCACTCTCCCGCGGGTAGTCGGGACAAATTTACCTTTCGCAAATTACTGCGAAATTAATTTACTCACGGTTCGTGGATTACGTCAAGTAAATGAGAGGAGAACTGAGAGAGACGTGGAAATTGAAGAAAATAAAAATGATATAACAATATGCATTATTTACCAAGCTACAATTGAGACTCTGTAAACTTTATCCCATTTTCCAATTTCTCTACCTCTCGTTTTCAGATTACCCCCGTCTACGTATATATATTATATATACCTGTATATGCTATGCACAGTTTTTCTCACGTTAAAACTCACCCCAAAAGCTACACTCTCTAATTTGCATCCTATTTACATCCCGCTGATTCCGGAATCCAGACGGTCAAAGTAATTGGTCATCTTCAAAGTTCAACCTCACCCATAAACCCATTATCAAAGGACCAATCAAACCCGTCAGTCAAAGGTCAACGAAAACCTGGTACACTTATACAGTAGGTATATAATACTAGGGTGGTCCTTGATTTGATCATTTTCGAATTTCAATCCTCCCATGGGCCAGGACGTCTCCAAATATATACAAAAGAATTTAGCCGAAACCCCAGGTTCCTATCTAAATTCTAAGCACCGCCCCAAAGCCTTCGAATTTTCCCATTTCAATAAAACACGATTCCTCACATTTCGCGGTTAATTTTTTACTTTTTTTTCTTCCTGTTGCAGTCCAGCTCCGAAAAATCTGAAACTTGGTACACTCCTTACCTGTAGTAGTAGATATTCCATGAAAATTCGACAGATTTTCAACGATGTAATTTTCTAGGCTGCAGCGGAGCAAAAAAAAATTCTCATCTCCAAATTGTGGTAGATAAAATTTAGTCGCTAAAAATCTGTACATTTTTCACTGATACCTACCACTATAGGTAAGAAGTGTGCGGAGTTTCAGATTCAGAGAAGCGATAACGCGATAGGGTGTAAAAAATAACCCCGAAGTACTAAAAATCGTGTGTTATTCAAATGGGAAAGTTCGAAGGCTTTGGGGCAGTGTTTAGAATTGAGATAGGAACCTGGAGTTTCGACTACATTGTTCTGTATGTATTTGGAGACGTTCCGGCCCATGGGAGGGTTGAAATTCGAATATGACCGAGTTAAACGTATCTGTAATAAAACCAAAGTTTCAACTAATTTCTCTCTTTTATCAAAGGATGACTTTGTTTTTAGGTAATTTCATAAGTGGTAAAAATTGGCGATATTTTATTCACCCTCCTCTGGTTCTTACGGCTCGTTTATTATTAGCTGACTTCCCTTAATTCTGAAATGAAAAAGAGGGTGAAAATTCGACGAGTTAGTACCTACCTACCTACCTACCTACGTATAGGTCTATGTATACATACATACATGGGCCCCGTTTTATACGACGATTATCATCGTTGTTTGTGTTTCAGGTTGAATCTCAACCTGGTATATAGGGGGTGGCGGTGGGCTTACCACTAAGCAAACATTTAGCAACTGCGTCGCACTAATCCGCTCTTCAATAGTTAACGACGCGCATAAAATTATCCTAGCCTTGGTTCGTATATATACGACCTGCGTTCTAACACGTATTGTATACATGCATACACGCATACATACGTACATACACACATTCACATTCACGTATACTAATACCCACAACCAACTTCAATTTCAATTTCGAGAGCTCAGGGCTCACCTGTGCTCGGCGGTAGCCGATAAAACGACGATACCCTACTACGTGTTGATTTTAGGGAGGCTATAATTAACAAAACTAACGACGATTCCCCGCCACACACTCTCGCCTAATAATCTGATCAAACGGTCCGGTGGCAACGTTCATTTCGGTATTCACCCACGCCCTCGACCCTCAGGCATACAAATATTTCTTTTATCTGGTGCATGGGGCGAGGAAACGCGAATGAAAAGAACAAGCTTACGCTTTCTATCTCATATCGTACGAATGCGTGATCTGAGATCATACCGGGCTATAGTCAAATTGAATCAAGCCACCGCCCATCAGGAATAAGAGAATAGGCTTTATTGCACAAAGAGCTGGCTTTCATATCCTGCAGGAACTTGCTGCAGGCTGTCTAGCTCGCTGAAAGCGCTAATTTCTCTCGACGGTGTGATTGGCCCAGATACTTCCCACCGCCAAGACTTACTCTAGGGAGGTTTCTGCGATTGCAACATTTTCCGCCAACCCCTGAAGCCTCCTCTTAGATGCTACGTACGTTATCCGTGTGTGTGTAAACACATCGATGGTTGTATTACGAGCAGACGAATACTCGGGGTATTTTATTAACTCGAGATTCTCCCCCTCGGAGGTGTAAATTATTTTCTTCTTCAAGTTTGAAATATTCATTTTCTTATCCGTTCAGCCCCTCTTATTTTTTTTATTTTTTATTTTTTCTCGTTTTTTTCTACCCTCTTCGTCTTTATGCCTCCGTATACCGTCGAGTGGAGAGAAACGCTTTCGATACCATTCAATATTTATACACAAAACGTCAATCAGCCCAGATTTTTTACTTCGGATATTGAGGATATTGATAAGGGCTAGAAGAGGAGATCGCAGATCGCGAAAAGGTAAACTTTCGGGGGCTTTTACTGAGCTTCTATGTCGCTCTAACTGCTGGCTAGTATTAACCAGAATATGTTAATTAAAGGGATTAAGGGCGACATTCTGGACCGTACCCTCGCTGGTCACCATTGATGTTGTAAGGAAATTGCTAAATCGATATTACACCCTTCTCTAACGGATTGCCCTACGTCCTACGATGCTCCTAAACCCCCAAAGAGCCGGTCTCATCGTATTCCGTGTTTTCTCTTGAGAATCGAGCTGCGGATACGCAGCGGTAACCCGACTACTTACCAACAGCTTTGCATGATTTATATTATGTGATTGGGTAAAGTTCACGAAGATGAACAAGTTCAGGAATCTCAACCGTGCGATTCTTCGAAAAATAGCCGATGGGAGAATTCTCTGAGTTTTGCTCATCATCGAATTCTCAAAGCTCATTTATTTTTTTATTTTCGTGAATGATTCGTTTCATACTTTCGAGGTGGCAGAGAGTGGGAAACGATATTCCGAATTTGGCGTTTCATTTTCGCACACCCTACCCTAAGCGCGATAAGACCGCGTCTAATAACTAAATACCTAAATGCCTAGGTCGGAGTATAAGATATTTATGGATATTAAAGCGTCGCGTAAATACGACGTAACAGCCTTAGTCATTTCGGAGCTATACGGTTGTAATTACTTCTCGAGACGAGTCCCTGTTAGATGAAGAGTCCCATTAGGACATTTTCCGACTTGAAATACTCGAATCGTTTAATCCGAAAAATTATTCGTTAATTTTAATTGAAAACTGAAACTCTGAATGGTTTAATTCTGACAATTTATAAAGAACAAGCTTTCGGGTTTTACGCGAACAAAGTCTAACTAAAGACCAAAGCTCTTCAACTCTTCAACTCTTCGTTCAAACTCTAATTCATCATCGTTTCATAACGTAAGTATAAAATATCATATAGTACCTACACAAGTATGAGTATGAAAATCTTTGTATAAATTTATTATATTCAAAACTTGATAACCTGGTGAACAAATGAATGAATAGATGAAGATGGAAATGGAAATGGAAATGGGAAGATAAAATTGACGAACATTTTTTTGGAAAACTTTCACTCCCTATATAGGGGAGAATGACGTTAAATTAAGGGCTGTTTGTACGTATTATATATACATGAAAGTACTAATATGTAGCACAGGATACGATATAGAAGAGCTAGAAAGTAGGTTATTAGACACGAAGATGAACGGAATAGATAAGGTAGATGGAACGATACAGCTTGTTGATATTCTGGCGGTATGCTCCCTGGAGAATAATTAGAAGAATGAACGAGTCTGTTATTAAGGAAGGATATACCTATGCCTATACCCACGACGTCGTGTAAGGTGAAAATAAATTCCAGTAGGTATATGGTTTGAGATGAAAAAAGACATATCGAGTTCAGTTTCATAATTTTTTTTGAGTATAATAAGGGAGAAAAGATTCGAGCTCAGACGTCTTCGGGCTTCTCAGGGTCGAGTCAGGCTCGCGTCTTACCTTCGCGACTTCTACGACTTCCGCGACTTCCGCGACTTCGCGACTTCCACAACTTCCGCGACACCCTAATTAATACGTCGTTTCGCTACGGGCCTGACTTCCAAGCCGTGTGACGTTCCTGTTGTGTTACCGGACACGCGAACTGATTAACGGTCTACTAATGCCAACTTTTCACGTCAGTTTAACTGTTCAACTTAAACTTCTAACTCCCGAGATATTTCCCTAACGTTTTTCACAATTTTCTATTTAACTCGAGTACTACAACGGGGAGGAAACGTTTAAACTTCACACTATATTTCCTCTTTATTCACCTTTCCGACTTACATATTTCTTATCGTTAGCTTGCCGCCTGAAATTATAAACGATATAAGACCGAGAAGAACGAATAGCTACCAATTTTTCTATTTTATATTTTTAGCAAACCCATACTCTCACTACCTTTGTTGGAATAATTCATCACCCCCAGATATAGCTTTTTCGATTTCCAACAAGTTCGAAAAGTTCGAGAAAAAGAATCAACAACAATCATTCGACGATTTATTTCTACTTAGTCAAATCGGACAGGATATACATACCTTTGTAGAATATACCTTATAACTATCATATGTACCTACATATGTATACGTATTGATACGATATTCGGGCCAATCTGATCGGTCAAAGAAACTTATATACGATTTATCGTAAAAGCTAACGATACACCTACCTCTCGAACCTTTATTCCAATCAATGTCCTCTATATCTATCATCTTTCATTTTTTATCTTTCATATCTTATTTGTGATGTGGTTTGTATCCCGGATTGTCAAATATTCACGATTATTATTTACTCAAATTATAACGATATACTATACCTATATGCATGTAAAAGGTTCGATCGAGAGAAAGCTTTAAGAAAAAGTAAGACCTTTATATCAATGTTGTCTTTTCTTATTTGACAATTAGATTCTTGACTTATAAAAGCTCCCGATAAAAAGACGTCATAAAATTAAGTTTTTTTTTTTTGTTTTCTTGTTTTTTTTGTTTTTTAAATCAAGTAGGTAACGTCCAAATGAAGGACAAAAACTGAGACCAAAAGACGAGGGGTGACACGCGTTAATTAACGAGTTTCAAATTACCAAAGAATTCTTCTTCCCTCGCGTTCGTTCATTCCTCTGACATATAGGTATAGTATCACCTATATTGGTCATGGAACTGGTCGACACCGAACGGATAACGAGATACGCGAAACTGTCCCTTTTTTTCTCTCTCTCTCTCTCTTCTTCGCGTCTTTTTGCCTTTTCTTTTCTCTTTAATTTTTTTCTTTTCTTTTTTTTTTATCTCGTAGAATTTTCTCGCTTTTTCAAACTTTTCATCTGTCTTTATCTCTCTTTATTTTTTCACTCTCTTTTCTCGCTTGGAACAAACGCGCCCTCGAAAACCCACTAGAAAATCTTCGAACGAAACCTCTTCGGGGTAAACTATATATACATAGTAAAGGTATATGTATATACTAGGTGGAAAGAAAGATGCACCTTTGAACGATAAAAGTAAAGGTCAGACTTAAACTAGAGCTTCTCGGCTATATAGTCAGTATAGATATCCACTTGAAAGAAACTCGGTTAACCTTGATATTATTCAAAGCAAGAAGGCATCTACCTATATACCTTATACCACTTGATATCGATGAGGATATCGTAATGCTGGCTAGAGCTGCAGCATAGATCGAATAAAAGGTAAAAATCGTATTAAAAGCTGCGATGTTACGTTCCAAATCGACGTCGGAAATTTTTATATTCAGAATTTTATTCTCAAACGATTTACATGGGTATAGATATGTAGGTGATGTATGTACATACGTACATTATATCTGCCTGTCATCCTCTCTGTTCGTCTCCCCCAATTTTCAACCTTTCAATATCCGGATTAAGTTTACTTATCGACAGAAATGCAACGAGCGCGGAATTCTCGACGCTATTTCGTGCATACAAGGTGTAGGGTGTAGAAATTATTGGCGTATACCTAATATTGGCCGAAATTGTTTTGCGGGTATTTCGGTTTTTCTATAAATAAAATAAATCCGTCATTATAAATCGCCACCTTTTTTTTCCTTCTCCGAAACTTGACGCGGTTGAAAAGCCGAAAGAATTGAGCCGGAAGTCGACCCCGTAGCGTCCCTCAGGAGCTCGTGAGGACAGGGGTCGAAGGTGGAGAACGAGGACTAGAATGAGGATGCGAGCGGCTACACCTACAGCCAGAGGATAGTCGGTCAACGACACGCGCCACAGGGACTGTGATGTGGGCTAAGAGCTGCGAGCTGCTTTCTAAGAGTCATGAGTCTAACCCGTAGGTGGATTTATCACTGTCTCAAATCGTTTATTTAAACATTTCACCCGATATTTTATTCCCTCGCGTTTTTTTTTTTTTTGCTTTTTTTTTTGTTGCTTTTTTCTCCTTCTTTTCTCGTCTTTTATTCCTACGAACGATTGGGACGCATATAAAATAAGGAACAGAAGGGTGAAATCACCAAGACATAATATGCGATGATATGAGGGATTCGGAATAATCATCGAAAGTATAAGCGAATACGTAAAGGTTCCTCGCTATCGGGGTAACCAATCAATAAATAACCAGAGAGGTTTGAGAAGGTCTTACACTGCAACCTGCCACGCCATGTTAAGACGCTTAATCAATAATATCGTTGGATATTGGCTTGGAGAAAGAAAAAAAAGGAAAAAAAGGAAAAAAAGGAAAAAAAGAAAAGAAGAAAAAAGAAAGGGAAAAATTTCTCCTTGCCTTACCGCAGAATAAACTGAGTACATAGGTAGGTGGGTAGGTACTTGGTATTCTCTCTAATAGGTAGTATTGTTAGAACTTTTTCACTCAACTTTTGAGTTTGGGGAAAAAAAAAATGCGAAAATATTCGTCAATTTCTCTCCTTCAATATCTCGAAAAACCTCCGGGCAACGAAAAAGCTCGTTATTTTCTGCGGTAACAATGAGGAGCTGTTTAACCGTGACGTTCGGTTTTTACTTTATGCAATCAATACGGTGTTTCAAATACCACTTTTATATTTCACTCGATAGGTATAACGTCGAGAAAAAAATAAAACCAAAAAACAAAAAAGAAAAAATAAAAAATCCCAGACCCTTCGTGGCTATTCGCAATCTCGTCAAACGCTCATCTAGGTGGATACCTTCTACCGAAAAGCTTTTCTGTAACCAAAAGAATGAAAAAAGAGAAATGTGTGAAATGAGAAGAAAAAAAGAAGGAAAAAAGGAAAAGGGCACTTCTTCTACAGGTGCAGGACACTTCTGGGGTGGTTTTGGCCCATCGGCCCATCTCCTTGGGATATCGCTATAAAATATTGCCCTAGGGACTCGCACAGTCGCACGACGCGACTCTATCCATCTCTTTCGCACTCTTAACCGTGTTTCTTATATTCTTACCTTTCCCCATTCGTGCTTTATCCCCCTTTCTTTTTCTTACCTTTTTCTCTCTCATTCTCTTGTAGACAGCCGGCTCCCTCCCCCTGTTACACCTTTATTCCAATTTGCTTAAGGATTTAGATCAGCCCGATTCCCTTCTGCAGGTATTCTAGCCTTTCTCTGATCTTATATGGTCTGGGCGAGAAATATCGACAATGGTTGATGCCAGAATAAACCGGAGACAAGTTATTAAGATGGATAGGGTGATGGACGCGGGTAAATATTAGGACAAAGTATCGCTCTGATGTTTGAATGACGTTTAATGGTGTGAGCAAAGTTTCGCGATGAACAAAACGATATTTCGATATCCCTTTTGCTTCAAGTTTAGGAATATACCTACACGTATGTATGTGTGTGTGTGTGTGTGTGTGTGTGTGTGTATTATAGCCATGTATATATTATATGTACGTTCAATTACCTCGGGTAGAATAATTTCAAACTTTTTCGATCACTCCCTTACCTCTTATCTTATTACCACTATCACTTGCTCTTTGAAATTTATGCAAAGCGCAGCTAGTTTCTGTTAAGAATTTAACTTTTATAGGTGGAAATTGCAGCTTTATAAATTCTAAAAAGACAAGTCGAGTAGTAGAGGATGAAGAAGACGAAGAGATAGGACCGGATCCCTAGATGCGGATTATTTTCCCTCTTTCCGTTTTTCTTCCCTCTACGTAGGTACCTACTTTAGCCCCGGATTTAGCAGACAGTAGAAGAGAAGAAAAAAATCTCAAAGCTTTGTCCACCCTTCGTCAACGTTGAGAAATTTTCACGGAATTCTTACCCTGCACGTATCCTCCTTCACACATCCTACATATACATATATATATATATATATATATATATCCATTTCAAAACCTTCACAACTCTCGCGATTCATACCATCGACATCCCTGCAGTTCTGTTGAATTTCAAATCACCGTTTCGATTCGCTTTTTCTTAAAGAAAAAGAGCGAAAGAAAAAAAAAGGAGAAAACATTTAAACTAGATAAGCAATCGCATATCTAGATTAAAGAATTATCCCTGTCTTCGATCTGCATGTAATGTGTATAAATTTGTTGAAATTTTTCTGCAGACTTTAATCTCTGAGAAAACTGTCCTTTCTATCATTCTTATGCAAAGTGAAAGCCCAAGGTGAGGTGTATCGATGTTTTCAACGAGAATAATTCATCGCAAATTAAAACTTTGACGAAACAATTCCGAAGTAATTAACGAGATTCTTAAATCCGGGATAATTTCCTGTTTGCCAATCGAATATTGGGATTGGGGGTGATGAGGGTGCGGAATTGATTGCTTGATTATTGGCAGTTCTTGGGTCACGTGGTACATCAGGGAGCCAATCAGGGTCCAGAAAATGGAAAAACAGGGTTTTCCCAGCAGTCTGGTCCCCGTGGAGTAAGTGGAGTCGATTGGCTCTAGAAAAAGCCGATCATTTACAGGTCTGAAATAAGTCCCACGTAGTATACTACAAGCGAAGAAATACATACATCCGATAATAAATGTATAAAATACTTTGGTATACTATATATAGGTATTGCAGCCACAACGATCCCAGACTATTTCTTTCCCTAAAGGCTTTTCTCTTCTTTTCGCAGATAAGCCGGATCAGATACAACCTTCCTACGCGAAATCATATTTCAACCACATATTCCTCTTATCGTATGGACCCTATCTTATGTTCTCTTTATATGAGATAATAAGCAATTTCTAGATTTCATATCCCAAAGAAGAAATAAATAAACAGATATATGAAGTAGAAACGAAAAAAGAAAATTAAAAACATTTAAAAAACCAAAAAGATTCTCATCAAATTAGAAATTCCAATTAAAAATCGGCAGTTATAATTAACGTAACGTTTTATCTACTCATTTTTATTTCACTTACTCTTTATACTGTGAAAAATTCATTTAGTCAGGTATATATAGCTTGAAACGCTCGCTGTTAATTATTAACAGGAAATTAAGGCGCGTGGTTATACCCAAGTAGTTATATCGGTTCGTGTTCGACGGGTTGGTCGGTGTTCGGCATATGGTCGAATCGCTAGGTACATGCAATAATTAGTGAAGATTGGACCTTGCGTTTGTTACACATTGGCTGATCGATGTATGAATTTCGTTGTACGATAATGATCGTTCATCCCTCGATCCCCTAGATCTTCAATTTCAAGAAGTTGGAATTGTTCACCTTCCCTTTACTCGCGATAAAACCGGTTATACATCACCCTGTACAAATTCAAGTCATTTTATGTACTTCAATCCCACGCTATTCTGCACATAATTGTCTGCCTAAATATATATACCCACTCATACTATACGGCAATGAATACAACGAGATTAAAAAGACAATTGAAATTGAAACAAACGGATCATCCCTCGCGGGACATAACATGTAATGATAAATTTTAATCTCATCGTACCATAATATGCATACATATATATCATTTCTTTGATCTTAGCACTGTCTCACAATTATGATTATTCGAAGATGTGTTATACCTACTCTTGGTCCGTTTCATTATTTCGAATTAAGGAAATTTTCTACGATACTTAAACAAATGTGTAATGGAAATTTTGTCCGTTCTTGCCAATTTTACTATACTTTTACTTTTATACAATTCAGTTACAATCTACCTGTATAAAATGTCGATATTCATTTTCGTCAGTCGATAACTCGTTCTCAGCCCATACCATATAGTTACGAACGCGAGCTTTTCATTAGATGAATTAATCACGTATCCCGTAATTAATTTACCCACTGAATTATAGCCTCGAAGTAGGTATATCCACGGTTATATATACCCTGCAGGGCTGTTTACAACGTATAATTATTCACCAGGTGTATTAATATTTTATTTGACACACCGTCTCCGATAAATTATTTACCGTTGATTGATTTTATGAATTAATCCAGCAGCCCCCAGCCGAAGATTTTCTTTCGACAATCATTCTCGTCACACATATGTGTACGTATGTATATCCTAGCGTTTAGCTTCGGGGATATTCGAATCCATCCAAAGAAGAGGAATCGAGGATGAGAAAGTGGGTTTTACAGATATAGAAAAATGGGAAAACTAACAAACAGACATTTTCAGGACGAAGAGAACCGACGCGATGCGACGTCCCAGGGTTATTGCTATGCTCGGCATGTGGTAGACATTTTGCAGAATCGAATAGTGGAACATCTGTGCGAATAGAGTGCTCTGTCATCTGTCACATATCAGGGATTTATCGAGTCTTACGTGCCTCAGAATACCTCATATTATTCTCCATATTTTCTACCCCAGCATCCCTCGCTCTTCGTTTCGACGTATATCTATGAATTTACAAGGACGTATACTACAATATAATACCACCCGGTATATGTGAAAAAATTTATCTCACTATGGCAATTAAAAGTAGATTATATCATCCCCAAAAATCCACTCTTTGATCTTTCAGAAATTTCTCTTTGGTCACTTTGAGCCGGATATTAAAAGCACCGCTGGATCAATTCGAGTGTTTGAGGGCCGGTTATATGCTCTTCGGAAAATTTCCCGTAGGATAAGAGTCTGGATTCTTTTTTTAGAAGATTCAGAATTTTTCATGATCAAGGATGTATTTTTTTTTGTTTTTTTGCACGTTCTATTTTATCAAGAATTCCAGAAAATACCTTGTGGGGTATTTTGTCTTGAAAACGGAAAGAACAACCCTTTTCAACAATGGAATCGGTCAAACGATACTCCTGGAATCCTGTGCAGAGTGAGCGAGGAGAAACCCTTTCACTGTGATTAGTCGAAGGTGAAAACGGTGTTTTAGGGTGAGAATCTGTAGATCAATACACGATTTTTCATACTCTACATTCTTGCAGTATAAAGCAAAGACGCTTTCCATCAGTGGTCCAGATAAGTGAAAAACATCGTTTTTACGGTTTTACAGGTCATACTATCGAATCTTGATCCTCGAGCCTTGTGGAAACAATTCAAGAATGTTAGCTTCTTCGCTAATTTAAATTTACTTTCAAGTATATATTACAGGTACTGTACATATGTACATATGTGGGTAATCCAATCTCGATCAAACAAGATATTCACGTTTGAATTCGTATGTGGAATCGGATAAAGCCGAAACGCGATGCGTTCATGATATATTCCTTATTGTATCAGGATGGTGGCTTTCGATGGGTTGATACCCACTTTACACTTCTCCTCGTATTACTTATATATATCCGATGTTATTTGAGGTCCTTTATACGGAAACTATATACACATTTCAAAGGCGTTTTTTCATACGCTTGTTAGATCCTAGGATATATAAATGTGCACATATCCACCTATGCATATCTGTTTATCTATAAAGGCATAGAAACCTGCACATATAAATTTCGAATCTGTAGCATATAGGGTATAATACAGCGTAACATATTATACCCTGGGGTGGTAAAAGGGAAGAAACGAAGACACCCCCTTTGGCGATAAACTCTTGTAAAGCTAAAACTACTCCCGACAATCTGTCGCTCTTTCGTACGTCTACATATACCTTCTATAGGTATGTATGCGAAAGATGTAAAACGCTTAGCGTCAAATCGCAAACATATCACTTTCCCCGTTTTTTTTTCTCTCCTCTCCTCTCCTCTTCTCTTCTCTTCTTTATACCTCTCTTGGCTCTTGAAAAGGGATTAGCTGGTAAAATGAAGGAAAAAATCAGGCTACTTGACTACCTACTACCTACCTACCTACCTATCTCGGCGTGAAACGCGCACGGAAACAATTATTTCCAGGCACTTGCCAATTCCGCGTTGTTTACGCGGGTTAGGTGACCTTGTTTGTGCTTCGTTGGTATAGGTATATCGATTATCCGATCGACCAAGTGGATATGGAAGCGAGGATATAGGGTATAGAAACTATGAAAATTACCCGAGGGAAAATGCAGGTTGATAAATCGCTGGGTGCAGCTTTGTGAGAAACTACTATATTTCACAATTTCTAATATCCATACATACCATACAGGTATACAGATATGTATGAGTGATTCTGTTCGAGCGCATCAAACGAGCAGATCTTAACATCGCCAATATGTCTTCTTTGGAATAGTGTCAAAACTATTTGCACATATTGATCCTCGATCAAAGATGTGATTCTTAAACTGCGTGTGCATACCTATCGTTGAATTTCACGAAAGGTGTGTAAAGTTATTTGTAAATTAGTTATATTATTCCAATTAACCATTTCATACCATCGACTTAAGGCTACCGCACCTCGTGAGTGCCATGAGAGGTGAAAAGTCGAGTGAAACGAACGCTAGTTGGCACTTGGCCCGATTTCATCGGACTCTCGTTTCCTTTTTTTCTCTCCTATATTTTTTTAGTCTTTTTAGTGTTTTTTGTTTTTTATCTAATTTTTATCGCTTCACCTACCTGAATAAATTAATTTCACTCCCATCCCAGCGAATCTCGAACTTGTTCCTATGCTCCAGGCTTATTATCCTCCACCTCGATCGCCGAAGTCATCATCCTGGCTTGTCGGCAAAAGACATATCGATTCTTGCTCGATTATCTCTTCTATCTCTGCAGTACTGTACCTTATTCAAATTCGCTTATAGATTTTTATACTAGGTAAACTTCGAGGTCCGCTCTCTATATAGTCCTTTGAAAGTAGCCTGTAATGAGAAAGAGAGGATCTCGATGAATAAATGATCATTGAAAATCGGTTTAAGCGCAATAGATGATGCGATTTCTGCATTCGATATAACGTATGCAAGAATATGGATTAATTTATGGGTAATTTTATCCCAATTTGAGTCTCGAGCTATAAATTCGACATGCATAAGTACAACCGCAACGAAACAACGCGTTGTAACGCGTCTTAGAAGGGCAGGGGTGTTTTCCCTTGGTGACTCGAACCATCTCCCTCCTTGGTTTGCACTGATATATTTACGAGCGAGGAAATGCCTGACCATAAGGTTTGTCGAGCTAACCTTATACAGCTCCTTTTCTCCTCGGTGGACTGAGTAAGGCTGTGTAAATTCCCAGGGTAAATATTAGCGATACCTAAATAGGCTACCCCTCGCGAAAAAGTAAAAGAAGAAGAAAAAGCAGGAGTAAAAGAGGACGGAAAAGTAAGAGAATAAGAGAAAGAGAGAGACGAATGAAGCAGAACGTGGGTTAAATATCCGAAGATGTAATGAAGATCGTGATTGCGTTCCGAAATTTCAAGTCAGATTCATCCAGTACATATCTCGAATTATTTTCATCAGTTTAATTCGTTAACGAGCTAATTTCATCCGTCGAGATAAGAACGATAAAGAAAAATGAAAAAAAATCAGGCGAGCGCAGCACCTCATGTATAAGTCATAGGGCGTGAGTATCTCTGGTGTATACTTTTCCCCGTAAAAACTACGCTATGAGGTACTACGTAGAAACAATAGAATAAATATACAGAGTAAAAGTGTAGTAAAACCTGCGGCTACTTAAGCCCTAGTTGGCTAGTAAAGTCTGACTATAATAGAACCACATCTCACGTTAACAATCTAGATTAGTTGTAAAGATATATACATGAATGTAAACATAAGTGGGGTATAAATACACTCGAAATAGTGCTGCAGGTAATCCATAGCCCATTTTCCTGGAGCCATTTCTTAATTTTCCATTCCCTCGCCGCGATAATCATCATCATCATCATAATCACAATCGTCGTTATCGTAATCATCATAGACGCGTAGAACCAGAGGAAAAGCGAAATTTTCAGATTTATTTGACACTCGCCAGACTGATCCCAGATATAAGTTTTTCCCAGTTTGAAACAGATAGTGTGGCGGTGGAAATGAAAATGAAAATAAAAAGATAAATAATATATAGAATATGTTTCAACCCAAACGAACGACAGGGTGCTTATCGTTGTTGGGCAGTCGGCTGGTCATGTCTGACCATAACTACGTCGGTATCTGCCTCAGCTCAGCCCTTACTCTTTCGTTCATATAATAACGGGGTAGGAATAAACGCGATGTAAAAAGCTTGCCACTTTTTCATTTTTTTTTTCTGTTTTTTCTGTTTTTTTTGTTTTTTCTACTTGTTCCAACGTTTTACATATACACCCCCCGCGTCGAGACATGTAAGAGGATGGAGGTCAGTGCTGATAATATCGACAGAAAAAAAATATATGTACAGTCGGTGTATTTCCACTCCCTTATTCTGAGTTGTTAGCTTAATTTACTAATTTACTTCATCCCCATATACCCATACATATACCCTACGCGGTTGTATCGGCTTGTTTTAACCGTCATTAAAAGTATTTTCATTTCATTAGGGGTTGAAAATTCGTCTTGATTTACTCGCTGCACCCTTACACATTACTCATTTTTTTTTTTCAATTCTTTTTTCTAACAAAAATTTAACCATCCCCGTACACGTATTAGAAGCTACCAAGTGATCGAGTCAAAGGACGAATGAATAACTCAGTTTTATACGGATCGAAGCTCAATATAGATTTTCATGGAGAGAGAGTATTAGGTGTAAGGACAGATATTCGCGCTTTGGTAGCAAAGTGCAGTCGCTATTGTTCTTCACAATGCAAAGAGCTAGGTAAGGTCGAGTCAGGTTTAAACTATTAATTTCATACAGATCTCGAGCACCGGACTCGAACTTTCCGCGACCTCAAATGGCCCAGAGTCTATATGCACCTGTTCAGGGTTACAGCAGCGTTGCATGAATAGATCGAAGACGAGGTAAAATAAATTCGGGAAATCTTTCCTCCGCTAATATTTGTGAAATAATTTCGCTGTCTTATTTATCATTTTCATACTTATTCATCATAATTATAATTTTCCTTGATTCATCCGTTCGGATTTCTTATTTATCTGCTTTAATTTATGGGTCATTTCGCGAGGTCTAATCGTCCGTAAAATAACCCGCGTCCTAAACTACTACTTTGCAAGTTTAACGAACAAGTGCAGCACTCGAGAGTCGAGGTGGTTCTGCTCTGCCTTTACTCCCCCGGTTTTTCGCGTGTAATAAGAAGTTACGGGAGCTACGTGGGCGGGTGGCCCGGGCTTTGGGCTCGTGGGCGTCGGTGGGCGAATTCGAGTTGCCGAGGTTTTCCGGTGCGTCGTATAAGAGACACCTTGCTCGCCCAACTACCGCGCTAATTACGCGCCTTCTCCCCTCTTTCTACCTCTACACCCCTAGTCCTGTAATTGCCTCATGTCGTGGCCCAAATTGAATTCCTGTTCCAGCTCGAGAGCAAGGATCCTATCCTACAGACGAGAGAGGATGCGCCCTATTGCAAGATATTATACCCAACACCGCTGCCCCACATATATAGCTGCACTAATAAAACCGACGAAATTATACGCGGAGTGGGTTCATTTGCGAATCAATGCCCCCCCAACAGTTTCGTACTTTGCATGGTAGAATTAGGGAAAACGAGGTAAAGAGACATATAATATTCGTTCTTTTATCGCGATGATAAATTCACCAAATTATAATTATAAACATCAATTTATACCGAATTATTATTTTTTTTTCTACCCAAGTATAAATTGATCGAGTATTTTATAAACAGGGGGAATTCGTTTTTTCAGGGTTTCAACTCACGCCTTTTGATTTACAATTTATTGATGGATGAGGTATAATAAATATGGAATATCACAGCTTTGACAAACGCCTCGTATTTCGCTTCTATATCGAAATAAATGTCTCATAAATTTATATGTATTTAAGAAAAGAACAAGAACAAAAAAAAAAATAGAAAAAGAACAGAAACACCTAGTTTTAGTTGATAGGATGAAATTTTAGTCAACACGTTCGTCCGGTTGGTTTTGGTTTTTTTGTTTTTCATTTTTTTCTTCTGTTAGTTCGAAAGAACGAATTCCACGGATTTTAAATGAAATTTCAACCACGTGCGTCTGCGGGGCGAACAAACTCAGATATTTACATATATTTTACATATTTATATACGTACACATCCGACAGATGCATATCTCGAGGCATGCTGCGAGGTCGTCTGGCCTCCGGCCAAGCTTCGTCGAATTTAGCATAAAAACCAATTATCCCACGGAAATATAGTAGGTATATACACGCGTTCAAACAGATAATCGCACGGATCAACGAATCCCGATCGGTTCCGATACCGCAACTCACCTGCCCTTTGATCGCTCGATTACTACTTTTCTTCCGTCTTCTATTTTCTGGTCCCTGCAGAGATAAGCCGGAATTCGCTGGTATTTTAAAACTGCAGGTAGAAGACTCGACGTTAATTTCGTTGTCACTCGAATAAACGTGTATATGTCGCGTGTAAAGTCTACGAAGAGACGGGGTACCGCGCAATTTCCTAAATACCTAGAAAATGAAAAATTCTCGGATTTCCCACATTATCCACATTTTGTAGGACCTGAAAGTTGAACGAGAATTTTTCTTCTGTACAAGGGGACGTCGACACGAAGAGATTGTGTGTTGCCAGTTTCTTTTTTTTTCATCTTTTTTCTTCTTTTCTTTTTTCTTATTTCGGAGCTCGGTAAGACTAGGATAAGAAAAAAAAGAAGAAAAAAAGAAAATTGTGAAAACTTGGCGATCCATCTTCGCACACTTTACCCTATTTACGAAATATATATGATATCGAAAGATTTCAGGCTATGAATATCATATTCGCAGATATTAGACGTAGTACCTACGTGTGTATACCTACTATATATACCCGCATGCTTCTGTATTACCTAATAAAGCCTCAATTTTCACGCCTTAGTAAAAAGATCAGAGTTTATGTATACGTGCGAACGTAATCCGTGTATAGAATAGGGTGTAGGGATGTAGGGTGTAATATTCTTTCGTATATAGCTGCAGGATACTCGTACATGTAGTATACATACATATACATATACGTATATACATACATACATACTTACGTTTCTGCGCCCCTGAGATATGTCGAGGATTCCAGTCAGAGGGATATAGCAGGGGGGGTGTATATGGGCAGGTATTGGCAAACAATGATTTATTTTTATTCCCCAGTATCGGTATAGATATCGAGGTATATTACAGTAGGTACTACAAAGAACAAGTTCGTCGAACGAGTTTTTGCGGTACTATACACATACCTATAGGTACAGGTACTCATAAGCCGAAAGAAACCCTCGCATTGGGGTGAAAATACGTAATACTGTAAAAGAACGCGACCAGAAATCGCTAACAACCAAGACCGAAGCCAGTATGTCACTGTCTGTCGAATATATCGACGTGTGACATAATGCCAGAATTTTACCCCGGGGAATGGTATCAACGTTTAAATAAAATATTGATAAAATAACGTGATCCAATAGTCTGACGTTATATTACATCGATTATTATCATTCACCTGGTAAATGAAATGGAAAAAAAACTTCGTTGCTTTTTCATACTACGATCCGAGACTTCCCAAGCCCCGAAAGAGGAAAGATATAAAATGATAAAATCGTATTCATCGCGATAAATCCGAGAAAATTTTCTACCCACGAGGAAGAATCGTGGTTTATAGTAATGTGCCTGCGAAAGCCTACGCGATTTATAATTGAATTAGTAATTGTTCCACCACCGTCCCGTCGATCATTCGGTAAATAATATTCATCGTAGTCCATGAATCTGATTGTGACATGAATGATGAAATTTGGTGTTTGGGGTAGCGTGGGGTGATTTGATTCACGTTTAGGGACGATTTACGAGTGGTAAACCTTGCGGCACTTGCTCTCGGTCCTGGGGCTTGTATGGACTGGATGTATGTGTAGGTACTACATACTTATGGCAATAAATTTTAATCAGATGATATACCTACATGTATATCGCATATAGTTATGGGTAAAGCCATGAGATATCTCGCGATCAAAGATAGGTATAACAATTAGACGGTGCGGTTGCATAGCATAATCACGTCTGGTTCTCTTGAACGTCGATTCCCTTCGCTGCTATTAAGATCCGTTATACTACGTAGCTGTAGTGGGTACATGCCTGTACCTAGCTATCTACCTGCCTGCCTTTCCTCAGCCCCACCAGCAACGCGGTATAATTCCGACATTTCCCAGAATTCCGCTCCCGTATCCATAGTAACCAACGGCGTACATAGTAATTCGTATATGATGTGGGAAAAGCTCCAGCCGGCCGCGGGGTTATGGAAAACTGTAGCCGATGAGAATAAGGAGAGGAAAAAAAAAATAAGATGAAAACATATAGAAATCGGCATCAAGCGTCACGGCCGTAGCTCTGACCAATGACGTCATACAAACCCGACATGCGCCAGGTTCAACGATATTATGACGTCAGAAACGGCACGGTATTTCATGACGAAACGATACGTG
Source organism: Tenthredo livida (assembly GCA_963992785.1). Classification (NCBI taxonomy): domain Eukaryota; kingdom Metazoa; phylum Arthropoda; class Insecta; order Hymenoptera; family Tenthredinidae; genus Tenthredo; species Tenthredo livida. Next base: position 14,892,277 of record OZ023073.1, read on the forward strand.
GGTGTAGGTGTACGCGATGACGTGGGCGCTTCGTTATTGTTACGTTTATACCTTAGATTAATACATAATAGGATGACGAAATTTTCGCACTTGAAATGAGAAATGATCAGATTTACTCAAGCGACAACATATTTATGCATGCGAAAGTTTCTTCAATTTGTTTTTTTTTTTTTCTCTTTTCTTATTTTGGTTTACTTTTTAACTCTTATCGAACACCTCGCTGGAGCTGGAGGCGAGCTTTTACGCTTTTGTATACGGCTGAGTGGATGGGAACGCAAACAAACTGTTCGTGGCAGTATAATGTGTGAAAATAACGGGAATTCGAATCCTAGAATATGTTGTTTTTTTTTTCTTTTTTTTTTTCCTTATCATAGCAAATTTTGAAAATTGAACGATTTTTTCGTCTTCTTAGAGCATTTATGAGCTCGCAATATGCTTGAACGCGACTTCATCGACGATTGCGAATAATTTGAATTACACGAATCGAAACATTTCTGCATAACATCGTCCGGATTTCTCTCGGGACCTTTTGTTGGTGGTGACTCGTTAATCATTAATGACGTCACACGGCGCGCGTAAACCTCGTGCAAACCTTGCGTAAAACGTTAAGCTTTAGCCGGTGCGCATGTGAGAGAGATATAATATAAAGAGGGAAAGAGTGGAGGAACAGATGCAAAGAAACAGATAAAAGGAGATATAAAACATTAGCAGAGCTGGATTCTGCGGTGTGAAAAAGAAAGAAAAAATTTCGATTTCGATTTCAAACAATCAGTTCGATGTGGATGTCCCTCGGCGAAATCCGCGCGCTTTTGTCTCACAATTTTAACAATGCAAATAAATGAATGCGAAAAAATTTGCAATGCAATGCGATGCAAAAAAGAAGTATACTCGCCTAGTCAGGCCGACCCAAGGTCAGGTTAGTAGGCCGCGGGCACCGTGGTTTCAGTATGAAGCAGCGTGCGACAACCCTTAATAAAAGGGTGCGATTTTTATTTTAATATTCGATAATGAGAAGTAAAATAAAAGAAAAAAATGAAATACTACACAGACACAGACACAGACACTGTATTATAACGCACTTTTATATTTCTCGTGTATGATATGTATTTATGTGCGTTAATATCAGGCTTTAACTAAATTAGCTCAAATTATAAAGGTAAAGGTATGCGAGTCGCGCAGGCATCGTGTAGTTTTATTTATTTTTTTTCTATTTTTTATTTTTTATTTTTTCTATATCGTTATAAACGAGCGCAATTCACGGTGTCCACCCTCAGCCACCGACAGGGTCGGCCAAGTCAATTGGACCTCGACAGAGAGACTGGCTAGACGAGTACAATCCGACGGTACGGCGCCCGCGCCTCCGACGTCGACGTCGACGCCGACGCCGACGAATTCCTCCCTCTCCCTCGCTCTTCGAAGAGAAACTTTGTCAAGACCGTAACCAGAGGGTGCTTCGACGTTTCGTTTCCTATACCCGATCAACGAGAGATCAAAAAGGCTTTTCCGTCGAGGACCATCGCGCCGGGCGTTAGATTTGAATAAATCAAACGCGTATCTACTTAGGAATTCGTCTATCGATAATGAAATGATGATGTTTTAATCGGTTAGAAATATTCCTACCCCATCAGAAAAGGGGTTCATTGTAGTATTGATAATATGAGAATCAGATCTTATCAGTTTGCTCCTTTTATTGATAAAATATGGAGCGTCTGCAGCATATCGTATTCTCTTTAACTTGTGTAGCTTTTTAAAGCTGCATTGTCTTATTTTGTAACTTTTCATCGCGGTATTAAATCGCAACGTTAAAAAGCTTTGGCTGTCAGCCTCCACCCTCAAAGTAATCAAAAACAAAAGAGCTGGTTGTCTCTAAACGTCCCTCAGCTTATTTTACCGTCTACGCCTATACGCCGTTTATTAAGAGCCTGCAGATTCCCTAGTTCTACTTACACAATCATCTCTCAAACGCCCACGCATCAAACGCACGATTACCTCGGCGCGTGTGCCTAAAAGTTTAAATAAGACACGAGATTGTTACAAACTACTTCCTCCCTATCTATAAATCTCCCTAAATTACCGCCTTGGCATGTCTCTCTGTATACTGTATATATTTATATATTTATATACACCTATATACCTATGTTCGGAAATTATATTCGATTCGCGTCAATAAACGAATATTATTATTTCGGAGGTAAAATAGGCTTTCTCTGCGGCTACCTATAAATCATCAAATATATTCGTCCATTATCTCAGGTCTATGAAAAGGAGAAAAAGGAAGGAGGAAAAACGTAAGACAAATGTTCGTCGGAATAATGAAAAATATATATTTATTCATCTTATAGCATGTTTGGTGTGCAGGTGCAGGTATGTGGGCATGTAGCGGGTATGTTGGTATTATGCCGTGGCAATCGTGCCTACTACGGCCTTGCTCAATGTTATATCTACTATACAAACTACGAGCTTATAGGTAGTCGGCCGCCCACCGACTTCGCGTCGTTCCCGACGACGCGAAGCCGACGTAGCGGCAAATCGATAAACGCCCGCTGCTACTAACACCAAGCAACAAAACTCCGCTCCACCTGCCCCTCGCGATCCCCTTATATTCTGCAACCCGCAGTTCGCCAGTGCTATACGATATAGAATACCGGCGTATATATACAGGCGCCGGCGTTGGACCCCCGCTCCGAATACTGAAACACTTTGAGTTTTAAACCACCCCTACCGAAACCCTACCCCCCCTCCATTCGGACGTTGTACCTACTCCTGACTTATTCCGCGCCGCGCTTTCGCACCCAACACGTCATCGTTGCACCATATACCGTCAACCCCTCGCTACCTCAATGCTTTCAGCCATTCGTTCTCGTTCGGGGGAATCGCAAGGGAACGGGAGCGCATGTGCGCGGCTGTTGCATCTGCGGGGAATGTTGTAGCGTATTATAGCGGCTTCGACCCGGAAGTTACCTTCATATTTCATTTCGTATTTCTTTCAGGGTTTATTTTTTATTTCATTTTTATTCATTCATTTTCATGTTTTTAGTTACAAGTTTTCAAGGTCGTGTAATAATCTCATTTTTAAATCATAGTTAATGGAGGTAACTTATCAATTTAACTCTTTTTTATTTCTTCGAATTTTGGCGATCATTCTGAATAAGATAATTGAAAACATAGAAGATAATAATCGTTGTCTATTATTTCCCGCAAATTATTCGCGGATTTACTTCTATACCCAAATTGAATCATAGATCCAAAAGCGTGTCTTAGACATGTATTCATATTTCGCTGCTATAAAAAAGGCGATAAATAATGCCGTAAAAATATTATTTACAGGATAAAGACAAAACTATGTGTTTTTGTACGTAAAACTGAATACAAGATTAACTATGCGTAATGGTCTTATTAAAGCCATAAAAATTACACAATTCTTACAAATATCATCTTATAAAACGATCGGGCCAATATTTATCCCGCTAACGAATAAACAGAATTCCAAAAAAGCGCCTTTTATCTATCCAGATTCAAATGTGTCTCGAAATATTGGCGGGAATGTGGTTGTTGCATGTGGGGGGATAAAAGTGGCGCGGTAGATAGCGCCACGCGCGTAGTGAAAACAGAAAACCGGTCATGGGGGCTAGTTAACGATTCTCTTCTGCCGCCGCACCGAATTATTATTTTTCCTGATCTAAAAACTGAATAACAATATTAAAGAACCGTTAAATATCGACGTGTTAACTGGTGAATTTTACCGAAATGGGGGCCTACTTGTCAGAGCCAATAACCGAAAAAGTATCAACCGACGAAGTGGGCGACTCTGTAGTCTTCGGCGCCAGTTCCATGCAAGGCTGGCGAATCAGTCAAGAGGTGAGTGCACCGTTACATATACATATCCATCGAAACTAGCTAAATAACGCCGGCTATTTATCCGTTTATTAATCAATTATTCACAAATACGTAACCTATAGTAAAATCGTTACTTTAATCATCGCCATGGCATAACCTTACCTAACCCGATAATAACCCCAAATATTTCAACTCCGCTATCAACGCATCGAATAAAACGCCGACGCTTGTCTATTTGCCTCGAAACCGAAACCGTGGTCGAAAATTTTTCTACTTTTCTCTCTCCACGAATGAAAACCGTTTCTTAGTATGAAAAAATTTAAATAAAATCAAAAAAAAAATATACATATGTATATAAGGGGGAATTTTTGTTCTACTATTCTCATTTTTCAGGACGCTCATAACTGCTGCTTAAAATTCGACAAAGATGTGTCTCTGTTCGCCGTCTACGACGGTCACGGTGGTCACGAAGTTGCCACATATTGCGCACAGAATTTACCCCAGTTTATCAAAGACACGGAGGCTTATAAGAGCGGGAATATCGAAAAGGCTTTGAAAGATGCGTTTTTAGGCTTCGACTCGACTCTTGCCAAGCCTGAAATAGTATCGATACTGAAAGAAATAGCTGGCACAAGTTGCGGGGGTAAAGAAAAAGGAGAGGCGGATAATTCTGGTTTGTTAATCTATTATTTAGAGTTATTTATCGTTTTTGGATACACAATTGTGCATGCGATCGTTCGCCTTTGTAATTTATTTAAAAAACTTATGAAACCTGCAAATTATTACCGTCAAATAATTCATTTGATACGTTCAGACGAGGAAGAAAACGTCAGCAATCTACGTATGGAGGCTGCAATGCCGCTTGAACAAGTCATGGCCAAGTATCAATCAGAAGTTACTAATCCGGCTTTAAAAGCTTTGAAAAAAGACAAAGACGGGAAGCCGGCGAGCCCTTATTTGCGCGCTAGAAGAGGAGCGAGAGACAAGGCTAGTTCCAGTTCCTCTTTGGCTGCGGGATGCTCTTCTTCTTCTTGGCACGACAACGAAGCTGATGTCAGCAGTTCTAGCAGCCAACAATGCGGATCTACTTCGGTTGTTGCTCAGGCCGTTAAAACGGGCCCTGAAACAATTGGGAGTAGCGAGGCGGAGCAGGTCTTGGACTCTACAACAAGCAACGGAGAATCTGCTGCGATCGTCGAGCCCTCTTCGGACGTCGCTGTGGTCGTTGCTGAGCCTGCTAAATCTAGCGATATGCCTGATAGTTCTGAGGATATTAAGGACCTTGTTTCTCCTAGCAAAATTCCTCAAGTTCAAACTGCTGGCACAAACGATACAGAAGTTAACGGCGCCGAGGATAAGCCCGCCCCTCAAGGCGCGGCGGACAGCAGTAAGGGAGGAGGCGATAATGTTACTAGCAGCTCTTGCTCTATGCTTGAGAATGGAGAGGCTGAACAACAGGGACGTATTAGCAGCAGCGGGAGGAGGAGGCCCGTCGATTATGGACTACTTTGTATTAATGATGGGAGCGAGGAGGACGACGATGACGAAGAAGACGAGACCTTCGATGGGCTTCCTGAAAGGTGTGTTTGAGAATTATCCCCTGAGAACTTTGGAAAAATTAAGTTTTTGGGATAATCCATCGGCTCCAGCTCTTGGGGCTTCTGATTCTTGTTTTATTCACTCTTTGAAAAGTTTAGAAAAAAGTTTACAACACTATTTTCAAATTTTTTATTCTAAATGTTGAAATATATTCATAGGTATTAGGAATTTAATCAAGTAAAACTAGTTTTGATCGAATTCAGGAAACAACATCCGCTAGGAAATATTCCCGTTCATTTTATTGGTCAAATTCATTTCTTCAAACCGAATTATCACCGTCTTTATTTACGTTGATTTTCTTTAGCGATGATGACGACGATGACACTGAGGATGTGGACGATGTGGACGACGATGATAATGAGGACGACAGCGATGATGACGAAGATGTTGATCCTGATGACGACGATGATGAATTTACCATGAAAATGACGGAAGAAGTAACAGCAGATTTCATACTTGACTAAAATTTTCGCCCAGCCTTTTCACACTGGCCAAATAAATCCCCCGTATTTTCTCAAAGTCGTTAAGAATCTTGAAAATTATTGAAAAGTAGAAGAAACTCAACGAATTTAATCAAAAATATGAAATTCTTCCTGAAACCAGACATTTTTTTTACAATATTTATATTTCTGACTTGAAATTTCGCTTTCTACTTCCAGCCTGGTTCGGACAGCGGATGTACAGCGGTAGTAGCAGTGTTAGCAGGTCGCGAATTGTACGTAGCAAATGCGGGAGATTCTCGCTGCGTTTTATGCCGCAATGGTCAAGCGGTTGAACTGAGTTTAGACCACAAACCAGAAGACCAGCCAGAAATGCAGCGGATCGTTAAAGCTGGTGGAAAAGTAACAGCCGATGGCCGTGTGAATGGGGGTCTAAACCTCTCCAGAGCTCTAGGAGATCACGCCTACAAACAGAACATGGAACTGCTTCCTCAGGAGCAAATGATATCCGCTGAACCGGACATAAAGAAAGCCACCATCGATCCAGAACAAGACGAATTCATGGTACTGGCCTGCGACGGAATATGGAATTTCATGTCTAGCCAGGACGTTGTGCAATTCGTGCATACCAGACTCAAACAAGGATACGATAAGATATCGCAAATCTGTGAAGAGGTGAATCGATTGTGAAAGCTCCTTTTATTTTTTTTCATTATATTTTATTCCGGATATTTTATAAAATTTATTCTTCAGCTTTGCGAATGGCAATTGTGTAGATGAAATTAACTTTGTTCAATATATTTCAGCTATTTGATCATTGCCTGGCTCCAAATACGCTTGGAGATGGAACTGGATGCGACAATATGACCGCTGTAATAGTTCGTTTCAATAAGCCATTGAGTGTATCAACTGGTGTCGAGGGTGAAAATGAGATGGAGGTTTCTGTCCCGACTGTAATTTCATCTGAGAATAAGAAGAGGCCAGCATCGCCTTTAGCGTCAGTTAACGAAGGTAACATATCTGCGGTTGGAGAAGAGGAGGCAGTGGTAGATTCTAAGCGTTTGAAGACCGAAGCTGTTTAGAAAGTAAAAAAAAAATAAGAAAAAACAAAAAAATCATAATAATAAGAAAAAAGAAAAAGAAAAAAAAACAAACAAACAAACAAGTTGTAAAACTGAACTCCACTAATTGATCTATGCATTGTTTATTGTTTTTTTTTGAGATAAACAGATAAGAGAGTGAGAAGATGGATAAGTACCGAATCTAAAATTTGTGAAGTTTCTTTGAACGAATAATTGAGTGGAAACGTTAACTAAGGAATGATTAAATTCTGATAAATAATGAAGTTTTATGGTTGATTGACAGAAATGATGTTTAATGTATGGGTGATTATTGCGAGGATCTTTAGTGGCAGTGAATATTGGTGGCAGACTGATTGATCGGAGCAGTTTAGGCGCAAAAGGGTCTTAAGTAATTTTAGTTTAATATTTCATTGGATTTTCTTTTAACTTCTTATTTAATCTTTGAAAAATAAATAAAACAAAAAATAAAAAACAAACAAACTTGAATGGCAACTGAAAAAAGAAAATGATTAAAAGAAGAATTTATTCGAATTTCAAATATTAGTATACTAATTTGTGTACGACTTTTGTTTATACCATATAATAATAATAATAATGAATAATAATAATGAATAATAATAATGAATAAGTTATAAAGACGATTTTGATGATAACATAAAGACGAAGTTATTAATTACTATATAGTATATGTTCGTTTTATAATATATCCTATCTGCTCCATCTAACTCTTATAACATGTACTCAATTGAGTTTCTCTAGGTTACAGGTGTAATAGGTATGTAACTGTACATATTTATAAATCTAGGATGTAGGATTAATAATATTTGTAATTCAATACGACACCATTTCTTATTTTTACTAAATAAAGTTTATTTTTGAATTCCTGGTTACTATGGTTGTATGGATGCTTGAGTGACTATATAAAATACATACATATAGTTTTAAATAAACAAACAATAAAAACAAAATTTAAAATAAATAAATAAAAAAAAACAACAATCTTTAATTTTCAACTATCAATATTATTCACCTTTAATTTAATAACTCAGTTAAATAATAATCAGTAATAATAATAATAATAATAATAATAATAATAATAATAGGTCATATGTATCTGTTATTATTTTTCTCCTTAAATTGTCTTTCTTTTTTCTCGGTATTTTCTTTTATGTATTGATAATAATATAGTATATAGAGAAAGAAAGAGAGAGAGAGAGAGAGAGAACGAAAATTAATAATAATAATAATAATGATAATAAATTTTCAAAAACTGATATAAGAACGATTTTTAATTACATATTTATAATTACGTGTGGTTGTTGAATACATAGGTATAATAATATGATGTTCAAGATGAAAAGGATTAGAGAAAGAGTAAAAAAAAAAGAAAAAGAAAACAATGATAATTTAAAAAGAAATGGACATTGATTATTACCGTGTTAAATTTGATTATAATAAGTAATTAAAGATTGAAAAAAAAAAAAAAAACACGCTCAATAACGAGATAGTAAGTGATGAAAGAGTTAGTCGTGATCAGAAGAAAATAAAAATAAAAATAAAATAAAAATAAATAAATAACTTGTGCCTTTTTTGAACTCGGGGCAAAAACACTTCGTTTCTTAAATAATTTGAAGATGGATAGAAGAGCCTTAAATGATCTTTTTATTTCTCATTTTTTATTGTTCATTTTCTGTCGAGTTCAATAACGATTATACTTCAATTTTGTCATGTATACTATATTATAGTATATAGTATAAATATTTCTTTTAAATAACAATAGATTATTACATATTATGTATAACTTTCGACGAGAGTGAAAAAAAAAAAACAAACAAAAACAAATTCAAAAAGGAAACAATTTTTATTGTTCTTATGCCATTTTTCGTTATTTTGATAATAATAATATTTCTGTTTCTACGTATTATATCATTTTTGTATAATAATTATGGTACGATCAAGCTCAAATACAATCCCTCTTTATTTCATTACATTAGTTATGCTATTTATTATTAAAATAATTAATATTATATTATACATTAAAATTCAATTCAATTAGCGGTCAATTGTTCGATAGTTTCAATTTGTTCCTGTTCAATTTTTTTCAATGAATCATATTGTATTCGTAGACGCTCAAGTTCCGTTGATTTTTCTATTATAAGAGCCTAAAAATAAAGGGATATTAACTATCATTCACGTAACATTAATTCATTAATAATTCATTCATTCATTATTATTGTCTATTGCATAGTCAATGCTGTTGCGTTCAATATATGTATGTACACCTGTATTTGTTGCCTTTGTGCATCTCGTTGCTTAGCTACGGAACGTAACAAATTTCGAGCACCTATAGTTCGCATTTTTTCTTTTTCAACATCGTTAGCCAAATGATCGACTATTTTAATAAAATCATCGGAGCTTTTTTGAAATTCAGTTATTTCTAAAACAAATTGTTACTTATTCGATAAGGATAAAAGTTAATTTTATTTAATTATAGCTAATCATATGTATGCATGTAAAGTAGTTTCATTCATTCAAGATTTTAAATCTATTTTTTTTCCCCCCTCCGCCACAAGCGATATTATCGTATGATTATCGATTTATTTTTATACACTATAAGCTAAATAATCGAACTTTGTACGATTTTAGTGCGCGGTGAAAAATAAAGATGGCAGTTTAAGCGATTTGTAATTTTGTAGCTTAGGAAAATGATCTTTTCTTCACAAGGTATAATAAGGAATGAACATTTGGTGATATAAAGCAGTGATTTAATAGTGCTCTGAAATAATTACACAGATAAAATAAGGGTGAGTAATTTACACATTTTTTTTTTCATAAATAATAGTATATGTATAAATTTTTTTTCTTTTTTTTTTCTTTCTGACAACTTGGAATGAATGGGTGTACGTGTGCGTGTAGAAAAAAAAAAAAAAAAATAGCTTACGACGCTGATCATCTGTCATTCACACACTCGTGTTAAATTGTTATAATTTATGGTGCTTATTTTCTAAGTGCGTGTCACTTACTGGAAACAAAATTTAGACATTCTTCCTTCAATTTATTTGTCTGATTATCAATCTCCGGTTCCAATACTCTTATCTTACCTAAATCGTCGATTATTAGACCATATTTAACTAGCGAGTCGGCCATTTTCTCAGAACATAAACATGATATCACACCACACCAGCTGCACGTCGATATACCGGGCGTGTATATAGTCGATTTAATCTAGTATACCTGCAGCGCTGCTGCACCACCAGCTAGTATACCAGTCCTACCACCGTCGTTTTAGAACATTTTAGAATCGTTACAGCGACCTGTCCAAACATGGTGTATACCTATAAAAGATTTTTCTTACTACATACAAGTTATAAAGAAAAAAAAAATGGCACCTCGTATACTGTAACTATAAAGTTCAAAGTGTAAATTAGATGTTTTATACGTGATATATTATAAAAGTGTGGTGAGATATTAAGAAATAATGCCGTTTAACGTAAGTTTGTGTATGATAAAAATTGGTTAATGACTCGGCTTGATTTATAAAAACTCTAACCTAAATAACCTAGTTGTTTTATTTCTTAAATAAATACGTACGTATACATCGATATATAAATCACCGCCGCCCCCCCCCCCCTTCATTAGTCGAGCTGTAAATATTAATTTAAGTAATATATTATATTATATTATACTAGTATTATATCGTTAAAAGTTGCAACAATATTATTGTTGCCTTTATGTCTATTAAATGTTGAGTTTGACGCTTGATACAATAAACATATCACCCTCGTCTTCGTCCGCGTTACCTACCCGCGGTCACGGTGAAATAGTTATGTCGGGTGATCATAAAACTGTTATGAAAGGAAATCCATCGCAATACGTTAAGCTTAATATTGGCGGTTCTCTTCACTACACCACCATAGGCACCCTGACCAAACATGACACTATGTTGCGGGCCATGTTTAGCGGTCGTATGGAAGTTCTTACAGATTCCGAAGGTGAGGTTAAAATGAAATGAAAAAACAAAAAAAAAAATGCAAAAAGAAAGAAAAAAAAACTATTTTTAGAACATTTTCATATTCGTAGAATCCAATTTTGTGATTCATATTCTCTTTCCCCCCTCCATTCTGCCAATCTAATCTTATCTAATCTTTTTTTTTCAGGCTGGATACTGATAGATCGTTGCGGCAAACACTTCGGTACAATTCTAAACTTTTTACGGGACGGTTCAGTCCCGCTACCAGAAAGCGCCAAAGAAATGGCGGAGCTGCTAGCCGAGGCAAAGTATTATTGCATCGGCGAGCTGGCTGAATCATGCGAACAAGCACTCCAGCGGAAGGAGAGAGAGGCAAAACCAATTTGCAGGGTTCCGTTGATTACTTCGCAACGCGAGGAGCAACTGCTCATCAGCAATACCACAAAACCTGTTGTTAAATTGCTCATTAATCGACATAACAACAAGTATTCATATACAAGGTATACAAAAGTTCTGTGGAATTTCTTTTTACTTTTACTTTTGAGCAAAATTTATACTTTCATTATTATGAAAAGGAGAAATGCCCAAATGCATTAATGCATTTAATTGATGAAATATATATTTATTTTTTTTTTCACAGTACTTCGGACGACAATCTATTGAAAAACATTGAATTGTTCGATAAAATGTCACTGAGATTCAGCGGCAGGGTATTGTTCATTAAAGACGTTATCGGATCCAGTGAAATATGCTGTTGGACATTTTATGGACACAGTCGTAAAGTTGCCGAAGTTTGCTGCCATTCTATCGTCTATGCGACTGACAAAAAACATACTAAGGTGAAGAAGAGATATTTGATGATTTTTATTCTTATCAGTTAGTTGAGTCTCAGATTTATTACAAAAATGGTGAAAAAAGTAAGAAGCATCTATGAGGCATTTGGGATTTAAACAACAAAGTATTCCCCCCCCCCCCCCCCTATTTGAGTAACAGCTGATTTTATATTCAAGTAAAATCGAGAATTGGGTTGAAAATATATGATAAACATAATTGAATTGGTTTTTTAAATCACAGGTTGAGTTCCCGGAAGCTCGAATCTATGAGGAAACGTTGAACATCCTGCTTTATGAGCATAGAAATGTACCAGATCAAGAATTGATGCAGGCAACATCTTCGAGAGGCGCTGTTGGCGGGGGACCACCTTGTACTTCGGACGAGGAAGAAGGAGAGCGATCTGGTCTTGCTCGACTCAGATCGAATAAGCAAAACACTAACTGACCCCCTCCTCATCATCTCACATCTCCGCATCCAGCTATTCTTGATGTAGTTCGTTCTTTCAAGACACGAACCAACAAATAATTGACACAGATAGAGGGCTGTTTATTTAAAAAAAAAAACAGTTTAAAGATACAATTTTTCATGTTGTACAAGATCGAATTATTGATTACTTCATAATTTATAGCCCGTACTTTCGCCTCATGCACTATCTACATAATTTTATACTCTGTAGCAGCTGTTGGGCAGCTAGAGTTCAGATATCTTTTTATTTTAAATGTGTTACACCATTTTCAATCAAGATAGAATTAGAGATCATCTTCTTTTACATATTATCTTCATTTTCAAAGACTGCTCGATGGATGATACGGAGTAGATACTGCCAATAAAATATATTCGTCTATACCTAGAAAGTGTGCGTAGAAAATAAAAGAAAATGGCACTAGCCAGCTCAGGCTTTGAAAACCCTACAGTAGGACGTGACTAATCAGCTTTTTATTATATTAATTAAATTAAATTAAATTAGCCTAATTTTTCAATTCATCAAAAATTGGATTCAAACTCATCTTTTATTTATTAAACTGATTTAATCAACATTCCAATTATTATTGTACAAATCTTTTAGCGACACATTCATCTAATATTCATTTCACTTTTATATACATATATATACTATACTATTTTTCTGAGCTTGCGCTGGCTGTTTATGAGGGACCATACGCTTCCAGCTTCCTATGGACCAATCTAATTTTCCTAAGAACAGATTCGTTTCTGTTATTTTCTTATCTGATTATAAAAAGAAAAAAATCTCTTCTAATCTGTAAAAAATAAAAATGGATAGATTGGTCCTAGCGAAATGGAAAGCGCAACTGCAATGCCACTATGTAAAGAACTCATTTAGGGAATTAGATCTCTTTATTTTAGCCAAACGGCAATGAATAGATTTGAGAATATGTTTTACTTTTTATTCTACAGGCGGTGAGCCATAGCTCAAATAAAAAGTTTAAAATTAAAACTGGTAATCCCAAATGGGTAATAATAATTATTTATAAATTAATTAATATTTAATACCTAAATGGGCTATCGACGTTATAATTATTACCATCTCTATTCCTAAGGACAATCATGATCGTTGCTCCTGAGTCATATTGTAAGACAATTTATGTGATATTTAATCTACCCATAAATTATTTACCACAGGGTAAATACCATTGCACCTAAATACTTTATGCGAGGTCGTAAAAAAAAAAAAAAAAATATCAATTCAAGTTTTTATCCTTGTTAATCATTTTTATATCTAATAAACCATCAGCGCACTATTTTTTTCAAACAATAGTGCAGCCGATTAAAAATGGTTTTTAATTATTAGATATGGGACGTTCCCAGTTTTAACTTTGCAATTATTTGCAAAATTCTGCTTTTTCTTTTTCCTTCTTTTTTTCTTTTTATCTAATTTCTTCATTGATGTATCATGTTGTCCCGTTTCTTTTTCAACAAAATTTTTATGATAATGTGTAAACTTTCACACCTTAGACTTGTTATATGGGTGTCCGAAACCTTTATAAACATATCAATGTTACTTTTTAAGTAACATTTAAATGATCAGCTATCAGTATTTAAGGATAGAACAGTTTTTGCAGTGTTCTCATATTATGTTACATATATATATATATATTTTTTTTTTTCTATCTCATTTTTAAATCTGGCTATAATTACTTATCGAAATTTGAACAGTTTTAATAGTTTTGTCAAGATTGTCTTATAGAATATAACAAATTTTTGTTTTTAAAAGTAAAAAATTTATATAATAATAATAATATACCAAATTAATTACGTTATAAGTAATAACAGTGATTAATTTTAGTTATTACGACCACTAATCTTATAGATATACCTAATATTTCATAAAAGAGCTAAGGTATTTTAAAAGAACTTATGTATTTATTTTATCGCTGTAGAAAAAGTTCATTTATTTCATTTGGATATTAGAGTTATACTTGTATGTAACTACCTATATAATCATGAATGTGGTGCTACCCTGGAAGCACGTTATTATATATTGTAATATCATTAATTGATCTTGGCAAAGAGCGTATTTAATTCAATTTGAAAACCTTATGCTCAAAAAATAAAATAAAAAAGTAAAAAAATAAAAAAAATAGAAAAGAATGAATGGCAAAGCTTAAAGAATGTTTATTGGAACTGATTGCTGTTTTTATTGCAAAAGTCATGTCAGATATGCAAAATGCAGATATATGTATATGTATATGCGTTGTATACAGTGCCAAATTCATTTCATAAGTTTATAGTCTTAAATAACTAAAGGCTTATTGGAGTCTTATCGAATGACTGCAAATGATATGTATTGTAAAACTGGCATGAAATATATCCTTCGGAATTAATCAATTCCTTATATTTATTTAGGATCGCATTTAGTGCGAGTATGTACCTAATAAGAAATTGTCTTAATCATATCGCAGTGGAAATTAATGAATTTAATAATGCGGTAAATTCATATTAATTGCCGCCCGCTATTTGCGGTAAAAGTAGATCAGCAATTCGTCATGAAAATACATAGCGGAGTCCGCAGATTTATTTAGATGAATTAGAAATCGCCTAAATTGGCTCATGCGGTGTCAAATGGTATCGCCATCTCGCGGTTAAAATGGCGAACCGCTTTGACCGCGAATATCTACCGCCTTGTTATATGCAATCTCGGATCATAAGGTACAGAAACGACGTGCGGGTTGCATACAATAAGATGTTGCGGTAAGAGTAGTTCGTCGATTTGACCGCGAGATGGCGATACCATTTGTTAACCCGTTGGTGCAACTAAGCGGGCAAGGAGAAGCACCGACCTTGGCATAGGCACCTGTCGTGGGGTCAGTGGCCGTCGTGGCGTCAAAGGGAGCGTATGGAGGTTGTATCAACGAGATACGATTACAATACGCATCTTAATTGAATAACTCCAACTATTTGGGGACATGGACTATAGTCTAATACCAGTGTGGGAGAAAAATAAAATAAAAATAACTTCAACTACTCTGAGCGTAGACAAGTTGTCACGAAATAGACAATGCACTCTTGACAAAATACATAAGATTCTTTTATTCGGTTTTTTCTCTAAGTTTATTGCATGATAATAAATAATAATACTTTGATACGTATCCTCGTGTTGCAGATATGTTACAGTATAAGTCTTCGTATACATTTAGTTATTTTACTTCAATACCAATATATTTATTATTATGATAACATGTATGCCAATAAGTTAATGAAGAGAGTCGATTAATTGTATACATTGTAAGTGTTTATTATTGAGCATTATTTACGAATTGTTACATAAATAAATATATGATTTTATTTGTATACTGTATGACTATTTTTTTTCCCCGCCAAAATTTCAACACACCTCCTCGGGTCAGATGTTCTCCTGATACCAGGAGCAATTTTCGACTTGAAATTTCTATAACTCTGAAAATCGCTAGTATAAACTAAATATAAGACGTGCATGAGGACACGTGTGCATGCCTATATCAATACAGTATACTCCTTTCCCCCGCTAAAAATTTTAGCACACCTCCTCGGGTCAGATGTTCTCCTGATACCAGGAGTATTTTTCGACTTAAAATTTAAAAAACTGTGAAAATCGCTAGTATAAGTAAACTATATAGAGACGTGCATGAAGCAACGTATGCATGCCTACATCTACGCACTACTCCTTTCCCCCTCCAAAAATTTCAGCACACCTCCTCGGGTCAGATGTTCTCCTGAACGAGGAGTAACTTTCGATTTAAAATTGTTCGATTTTTAGAGTTATAGAAATTTTAAGTCGAAAATTGCTCCTGGTATCAGGAGAACATCTGACTCGAGGAGGTGTGCTGAAATTTTTGGCAGGACAGAGGAATAGTATAGAGATATAGGCATGCATACACTGCTTCGGAGGGGTTTTTCTGGCAGTTGATACCTTTTTTTCGGAGTGATTTTTCTGGCAGTTGATACCTTTTTTTCGGAGTGATTTTTCTGGCAGTTGATACCTTTTTTCGGAGTGATTTTTCTGGCAGTTGATACCTTTTTCAAGGAGTCGTTTTTGACACCATGAGGTATCAACTGCCAGAAAATTGACTCCTTAAAACAAAGGTATCAACTGCCAGAAAAATCACTCCGAAAAAAGGTATCAACTGCCAGAAAAACCACTCCGAAAAAAAGGTATCAACTGCCAGAAAAATCACTCCGAAGCAGCGTATGCATGCCTATATCAATACGCTATACTCCATTCCTCCACCAAGAATTTCAGCACACCTCCTCGGGTCAGATGTTCTCCTGATACCAGGAGCAATTTTCGACTTGAAATTTCTATAACTCTGAAAATCGCTAGTATAAACTAAATATAAGACGTGCATGAGGACACGTGTGCATGCCTATATCAATACACTATACTCCTTTCCCCCGCTAAAAATTTTAGCACACCTCCTCGGGTCAGATGTTCTCCTGATACGAGGAGTAATTTTCGATTTAAAATTGTTCGATTTTTAGAGTTATAGAAATTTTAAGTCGAAAATTGCTCCTGGTATCAGGAGAACATCTGACTCGAGGAGGTGTGCTGAAATTTTTGGCAGGACAGAGGAATAGTATAGAGATATAGGCATGCATACACTGCTTCGGAGGGGTTTTTCTGGCAGTTGATACCTTTTTTTCGGAGTGATTTTTCTGGCAGTTGATACCTTTTTTCGGAGTGATTTTTCTGGCAGTTGATACCTTTTTCAAGGAGTCGTTTTCGACACCATGAGGTATCAACTGCCAGAAAATTGACTCCTTAAAACAAAGATATCAACTGCCAGAAAAATCACTCCGAAAAAAGGTATCAACTGCCAGAAAAACCACTCCGAAAAAAAGGTATCAACTGCCAGAAAAATCACTCCGAAGCAGCGTATGCATGCCTATATCAATACACTACTCTTTTCCCCCTTCAAAAATTTAAGCACACCTCCTCGGGTAAGATGTTCCCCTGATACCAGGAGCAATTTTCGACTAAAAATCTCCTTAACTCTAAAAATCGCTAGTATTAACTAAATGTAAGACGTGCATGAGGACACGTATGCATGCCTGTATCCATACACTACTCCTTTCCCCCTCCAAAAATTTTAGCACACCTCCTCGGGTTGGATGTCCCCTTGATACCATGACGATTTTAGAATAAAAATTTTTGTAACTCCGAATTATTCAAATTGTAATCGAGAATTGCTCCTGGTATTAGAAGAACATCTGACCTGAGGAGGTGTGCTGAAATTTTTGATGGGAAAAAGCAAGAGTATATCCGCATGCGTGCATGCAATCGTACAAACATGGAGGCAGGGAAAAGTGAAAAATAACAAAGCAATTGATTATTGGTATTTCTGAGATTTTATTGATACGGTATCGATAGAATATTATTTGTCAAAGTACAACTAGTAAATATTTTATCAAAATAAATTTATACAACCAATGCAATTGATCAAGTCTCTTTACTTCCGTCCAAGTATGCAAGATACCATAATCTAAACCACATTCGCGTTACAACAATATATATTATCTAATACAACTAAAGTTCCAAAGTACACCCGTTCATCGCAACTAGAACAGAATCCTCACTGGACGGAGGTGTCCGGACTCTGACTGAAGGATATCCAACTGTAACAGGAGGACGAGTGTTATAATATCACTGTATCATTTCGTCAATTACTAAAAAAATTACAAAAAAAAAATATTTTTATCAATGAGTACATTATCTGTATCGCAACAATATTCCTCTACGTTCGTAATACGTCTATTGAGATGCTTGCTTGCACGGTTGACTACATCTCGTTCACGCCGTCCCTATGCGAACCCTTTGAGACTCGAACCCTAGGTCAGTGCTATGCCTTATCGCATTGGTCCGGCGAACGGGTCGCGAAATGCTATCGCGGTCACGCGGGTGGAGTGGCAAAATAATTTCGCCGCAAAAATAGTTCTAATGCTCTGTATCTCCAGACTTACCAATGACCTATATATCTACAGAACGTATAGTAATAACTTCATGACAGATTCAATCCCTTCCGGGCCAGTGTGAAAAATTTCTATCACTTTCAAAAACGATCCGGGGATGAGTCAGCTGCTACTTGATCACGGGGAGGTACAGAGATCGTCGAACCACGGCTGTGACAAATGCAGCTCCTATCCGAATTCCATCCGCAAAAATTTGGTACCCGGCAATGACATCGCTTCATGACCGATCGCAATATTCTTTTCTTGCAAATGAACAGAACGAATGTGATGATACCCTGAAACGCGGCTATCGCGCTCGTTATCACCGTAATATATCTCGAATTTAGGCTGAACCACGAGATGATCTGCAAGGACCAGTTGATTCCCATCACGATGAACAGCTTCAGATACAAAGTAAACCTGAAATCAACAAAATTCATTCTGATTTCCTGATACGTGTTTGCATTGTCCAAAATTTGTCCGCGTATGATGAATTTTGGCGATACATTGGACTGGATTCGCGTTACTTATTCGTTATGTTGTGAAAATGTCCACGTCCATCCACGTATCATATTTCGAGTGAGAAACTTACCATTGTTTATCATTATCCTGTCGCCTGTTGATCGAGCCTTTGAGATGATGTAGTGTGTCCTTATTGTGACGAATCATTTTTCGCACCGTTAATATGAACAGTATCATGTTCAAGAAGAGCGTGACACTAATCGGTACAACGATGAACAAGAGACTCACAGCTTTGTGTAGGGAATTCAGAGAAGGAATGCTGATCAGTTAGTCGAAAGTAGCTAAGTCAATGTTCAAATGTAGGGACATGATGATAGTAATTTACCCACATGTTAAACACGACAAAGGTTCTTCATCTCCATTCACAAATTCCACGATCGCCCAAATAACACTCGAGAAAGTCATCCAGCCCCATACGTAGATCGAGTAAATTATGCACTTTTTGCGTTCAGGTTGCGGTTTGTTATTTCTAAGAGGGCGGGATTCTCTGGAACAGATGACATAATAATTTTCAATGAAATTGGCTAATAATTTCCAGTGTAACAATTCGAATCGGAAATCAAAGAGCGACTCTTTAGCCCAAGTTTCACAAATCTGAAACTCTTCTCCCGTTCGGCGTAGGTATCATTCCCCGTGTATACCAGAACCCATACCCCTATTCACGCGATGCGTGGGGATCTGAAACTCACCTAAACGTCCACCAAATGTCAAAGCACATCACGTTTAACCAGAAGTAACTTCCACTCAATGAAGAGCAGATGATGAATCCTGAAATGACAGTAAACTACATACTGCGATTAAAGATGAATATGAATAATTCGTAAGCATTCACAAATGGGAAAGTATTCATTTCAGAATAATCTTTGCTGGGTATTCAAGATCGATAAGTCGTGATAACGACTATTTGTTCAATTGCGAATGCTGGAACTCAGTTATCATGATTTTTTTTTTTTAAATTCGAAAATCGGGAGATAGGTAGCGTTAATTGATGCAAGAAAGTGTTGATTAACTATCGTACCGCTCAAGATACACGGCAGTTGCACATCGTATGTACGGTTGATGATCAATACCAGCGCGGCGATACATCCCACAAGTTGGCAACCGACGTATCCTCTCAGTGTCAGTCCGTGAGTATTTCTAAGTTCTGGTAAAATGGTGTAAACGATGAACGTGACGAGCAGGAATGGCATCGTTGTAATGTAGCCGAAAGTGATGACCATGTTGGCAATGAATGTGAAATTGTCATCACCCTCGTCATTCAGATCACTATAGGAAAATATCTCGCTATAAAGGCTTCTCTCCTAACATATAACATATCTGTGAAAGTAAAGATGAATCGGATGAATTTTATTACCCGTTATCGTCATTTCTGAAGGCCATCATTCGTTACGCGTCCGACAGTGTGACGGATCAATCGCAATGCACAGTGCCAAAGTTCTGGCAGAAAATGGACAAGAAAAAAAAGAAATAGCAAAGATTGAAGTGATTAACAAAATTTGCATCAGAATTTGCCTTTTCAATTCAGGCTTCTACGATCCCCTTTTCTTTATCCGGCTGAGTTACACACACGTATTTTATTGGTCACTCACGTGCTACTTCGAGCTCTAGCTTATCACCGGTAACTCATTCACACATCCAACTCCCACTTGCGTACTGTCCAATTCTTTCTGAGTAACTGGCCCTGTTTTTTCACCTATCAATCGTTGGCGCAATCTTGTGGAAACCATATGGCAGCCTGATAGTTCGATGGGGTTGGTGATTGCCGATTAACTGTTTTATCTCGGCCAAGCTATAGAATTCTTCAGAAATTAGCCAGGCAATGGAAACGATCGATTTTTCAAAGCCGTGAAACAATTTTCGCACGCTCTTCATGTATACCAAACATATTTCAGAGCTGGGCAGAGCCGTGCACGATTTTCAATGAAAATCTGCAGCTATAATGCGACATTGATAGAAATAATCCACTGCTGAGGGTGATAATCGCGATTCAATTACCCTGCGACGAAATGATTGATTAAGAATTTCTTGCATCTAAAAAGTTATCATATTTCTTGTACGCCTGTAGATTAAATGCGAATAATATGTGGACATTTTTTCATGTCACCAGTTGCACTATAAAAATTGGGTCAACATTTGGATAGGAAATGGAAGATTTTATTGGTATTCAAATGAGAAGGTTGATAATTGATACAGAAATAGTGAGATCATTCTCCATTGTAGACAACGTATACGAGCTGGTTGATAATTCATTATATGTATTGATTGGTATTTCATCCCGATCATCTTCTTCGTTGTATCGCTGCAGGATGTTCATCAGAACGTTAAACTACCATTGCGTGTTATCATTATATGGATTCTGCACTTTTTCGTTTCTATCAAAAATTCCTTAAACTTTCAAAAACGTTCTGGAGATGAATCAGCTGCAGCTATCCCATCATGAGTAGGCATTGAGCTCATTGAAGCACGAGAAATGGAGGTGTGGTATGCGCTCCTTTCCGCGGAATGATCTCCTCTGGAATTTGGTTTCCAGCAACGACAACGCTTCATGATTGATCGTAGTATTTTTTTCTTGCAGATGAACAGAATGAACAAGATAACGCCCTGGAATGGAATTGCCAGTTTGCCTATTAACCCGATGTATCTGAAGTCTTTCGTAATCCACTTCATCATCTCGAAAACCCAGTTAATTCCCATTACGACGAACAGCTTCAGGTACAAGGTAAACCTGGAATTAGAAAATACATTTTTCGCCTTCGAAAATTGTTTTCACATTGAGTTTTGGCGATATCGTCGGTGATAGTGCAATACCGCGTAACTGAATATTGCAATACCGCGTAAGTACAAAAAAAAAAAGAAAAAAAATAATTTGATTTGGTGTGCATTCGATGTAAAAATAAAAAATACATTGAATGCACACCAAATCTCATTTTTTTTTTTTTTGTACCTACGCGGTATTGCACTATCACCGACGATATATTGGTTTGGGCTCGTTCAATTTTTGGCCTGTTGTGAAAATTTGTTCATCAGCCACGTCCATTCGCGGCTTTATTCATTTTTACCATTTTTCAAGTGGGATGTTCACTTACCATTGTTGATCACTGTCGTTTCGCCTGCTCTCCGTACCTCCGAGATCACGTGCCGTGTCCTTATTGTGACGGTTAATTTTTCTCACCGTTAGTACGAACAGAATCACGTTCAAGAAGAGTGTAAAACCAATCGGTACAGCAACGTATGCAAGGTTCGTGGCTTGGTATAAGAAAATGAAAAACAATTACGCGTATCAGTAAGCGGGAAGTAACTGAGGCAACATCAAAGTGTAATGAAACAGTCAGTTTTTTACTCACATGCAAAACATGTCAAAGGTTCTCCATCTCCAGTTGCGAATTCCACGCTCGTCCAAATAGCAGTAAGTAAAATCGCCCAGCTCCATACGTAGATCGAGTAACGTGTGTACTTCTTGCGCTCGAATTGCATTAAGTTGCTTTTTTTGAGAGGGCGAATACCTCTGGAACGAATAACATCATACTCTTCAATGACATCGTATGTATAATAACTTCCAATATCAGGGCACAATGTAACTATTTGAATCGGAGATCGGAGTGCGTTTTTCTTTATCCCAAATTTTATTCGGTTTTTTTTCATTTCGGTGTACGATATTCCCCGTATATAAACTAGAACTTGACCTATTCACGTGATGCGTAAAGAACTGAAACTCACCCAAACGTCCACCAAATGTCAAAGCACATCACGTTCAGCCACAAGTAACTTGCACTCAGTGAAAGATACACAAAAAATCCTGAAACAACGGCGAAGCCCTTTTCGGATTAGTATTAAATATTCGCAAAATACTCTGCGTATGATGTTAAGTGATGCGAGGAAGGTGTTAGTGAGTTATCGTACCGTAGAAGACGCAGGGCAGTTCCACACCCTGACCGAGGACGATGATCATTACTAGCATGGTGGTGAGTGCTAGAAGTTGGCAGCCAATGTATCCTCGCATTGTCAGTCCGTGGATATTCCTAAGTTCCGGTAAAATGCTATAAACTATGAATGTGACAAGCATAAGTGGTGTGGCTATAAGGTAGCTGAAACCGATCATCATGCCGCTGATCTTCTCGAATTGGTAGTCTTCGTAATCCACCTCACTATAAGCAAATATCACAAAATAAAATACAGACTATTCTCTTAAACTTTGTTCTATATCTGTGAAAGTAATGGCGAATTTCATTACCTGCTATTGTCCTGCTCGTACTCTATAACGAAACTGTCCATTAAATACTTATTTATCTGTTCATGCGTTTCTAAGAGATCCAACACGGAATGTATGACTTTTCCATTCAGGCTCCTATGATTCCAGTTTTTTCAGCATGAGTTTCACAATATACGTATTTCGCCGATTGTACTCTCTACTTCAAGCTCTCCCTTATCACCGGGTGCCTTTCACTCATCCAATTGCACTTACGTACTGTCCAATTCTTTTGGATGACTCGCCTCATGTCCGCTCGTTGATCCTTCACGCGATCTGTACTGATCAGGTCATATCGCAGTCACGCTATTCGATATCCTATCTGCTATCAAAAATTCATTTTATTATTGGGATCTAGTTTTCTGTTAATTAATTAAGGGCTGTGACTCATTTTATCCCATGAGACTGTCCCGAGCTGATATGTTCCTCGAAAAATACGGTTTGCTGATTAGCTGATACAGCAGCGGTATCAGTTCGCTAATTACATCTAGATCCAGAATTAGGTAATGAGCCTTTCCTCCACGGAAGAGAACGGAGCTTTTATTAGGACTCGGAGTTGCACTGGGATTAACCGCTCCTCGTTGAATCGCATCTCTGGTAACAATATCAAGTGGTTCAATAGCCAGGTGGGTCTGGCGATTTCCAATTGACGGTTTTATCTTGGCAAATATATCAACCAATCAGTGAAGATGATGAATTTCAAAAGGCCTGGAAATTTTCTCGAGTCTTTTCATGCACCAGAGATATTTAGGAGCCGAGCAAAGCTGCGGACGTTATTAAATAAAAATTCGCATGTAAATAGAAAATTATGAAACTTTTATTGGATTCCAATGAGGAGATTGTCGAGTGAATAAAATGGCACACCCCCACGCGTAGGTGGAATAAAAAAGATATCTTTGTTTTCTCGGTATACCTTCCGCCTTCGTGGAATAAATCGGGGCGTCTGTGGAATAATAAACATCGATTTTAGCCCCGCTGAGTAAAATTAGCTACTGATATTTCACGGATCACGAGTGGAGTATACAAATGCAAAGAACAAAATTTTTCCCAGCTCCGAGGTCGAACATAATATAGGTACTATGTCATATTCAGTCTACTCATCATATCAATTGTATAAATTTTCGATCAATTATACTAATACTCACTCACATAGAGATCGTATAATAGCTTACGCAAAGGTCCACCAAAATATGTCGAAGCACATTACGTTCAACCACAAAAAACTTGCGTGAAATGAAAGTAGGGTGGCAAATGCTGAAAATTATTCGCGATAAAAAAAAATTCAATGCCAATGTATGTTCGGATGCATTGTCATCCCATGAAATGCCCTCAACACCCACATAGCGAAATAATAATTGATACGAGGAATAACTATGGGCAAAAAAATTGATTGCTCATATTTTTATCTCTGCAGAACTCAGCTATAAGGATAAACGGAACCATAACTTTATATACAGTGTATTTTACGTGGAGAAAGATATATATGATTGCTCGTAATATTTTATCTGCTTATTTGAATGAAGCTATTTTTAACATCGTAATATGTCTGCCTCATATGATACCGCAGCAAGCTTAGATGATGCATATCCTTATTATCGAACGAAAATTGTTATACCGTATGAATAAATCGAGATAATATAATATTATATATCAGGTCAAGTATTGATAAACGATAGTTTTACCTCTGATACATACCGTTTTTGAATCGCTTATGCGATTTCATCAAGCAACTGGTTGGGGAAGGAGGCAAATGAAATCAATTGAACAACTCGAATCGATTAGGAAATATGTATAGTCTTATTCGAATTGCGAAAAGAGGATGTTGATCGATACAGAACCGATGAAATCCTTGATCATAATTAATATAATCTATTAATTAGTGTAAAGGTGATATAGGAGTCGTTCCAGCTTTGGAATTGTGGTGTGGAAATGAATGAACTTATCTACATCCTTATGGAGATGGAGATGGAGATGGAGATGGAGATGGAGATGGAGATGGAGATGGAGATGTGGAGGCTGCACAGACGTCTGTAGTATTGCGCGTAGTACTACAGCGAGGATTTATCGTTGGATTTTGTGATGAGAGAAAATTTGGTACTTGAAAACCAAACCGCTTGATAAGTAGTCGGATTACGTCTTTCTTGCAGATTAAAATAATGAATACGATTAGGCCATGAAATGCGTGTCCAAGATTCGTGATGGAGCGGAGATATGTCGGACATGCCTCGTTACAAAACCACGAAACCACTTCCATGGACCAGCTTATAGTCATCACGACGAATAACTTCACGCACAAATAATACCTGGAATGAAAATACCTCCCTTTATTTTCTCCTATGATTTGAAAGCAGTTCATTATTTCTGAAAAGCTTAGAGTGAAATTTCAACTTACCATTTGCTATTATCAGACTGTTCCTCGCTCACTGCGCTTTCAATAAGCCGCATTGCGTCCCGTGAATCGCGATTACGTCTTACAGCCAAATTGATTATGAAGAATATGTTGCAGATGAGAGTAACGCCAAATGATCCATAAAAGTAGAAGGTCTGGGCTATGATATTGTCTGGATTTCAAATATAAAGGAATTTCTTTCATTATTTCGCTTACATGCTGATGAAATAATTCAATTAGTCTATATATCGCTCAGGGGTAGCGAAATTGAAGAAAAAAACTAAAAAAAATTTCAAACTAAATTGATTTTCGATTTTTCGCGTGAGTTTAGACTCTAGAATAAATTTCTATACAGAATTTATGATAATCTTGATAAGTACTGTTTTCTGTTTTTTTATTGTTGCATAGCAGTTTTCAACTTACTCCTGAACCAGCATCCGTTCACTCCTGCAAATCTAGGACGAAGTAAATCGCCGGGGATCCCCGAAGCGTAATCCATGTAGACGTAAAGGCCAGTATATAAAATGGCACAACTCCATACATAGGAAGAGTAGATGAGACTCTTTCTGCGCTTTCCTAGTCGCACGCGTTGATGGCGTAGCCGGGATCGTCTGGAAAATGACAATATGTAGTATATTATGCAACAAGTGCGTAAAAAATTTTACGCACGAGTTTCATGCGATATTTTTCGACACGGTGTGCGTAAAATGAATTTTCCCGCATACTATATCGAAAAATCCATTTCAATCCAGTTGTATGGATCCGTTTCCACTATTTCACTATCAAAACTCCAGTGCGAACGAAGAACAAGATTTTCGCGAACTAAAGCTCGAACGGATATCGCATCTATTCTGCTCATCATATTATATTCACTCAGCACAGAGATAGTGGGCTTAATTACCTGAACGTCCACCAAATGTGAAAGCACATCACGTTCAGCCAGTAGAAGCTTGCGAGGAATGAAAACAGGGTGATATATGCTGAAAGGAATGTGTTCGGCCTCATTAATCAGTCCTGAAAATTCTTTAAAGAAAATCGACATTGATTGAAATTTTACCAGCGAATTCGCACGGCCCTTCAGGAATCGAGGGATTCTGCATAACAATTGCCATTGAAGTGTATCCCACGAAGATGGAGCCGACGTATCCTTTCACAGTCAGTCCGTAGAGGTTGTTCATTTCTGGTAATATCGTGTAAGCGATGAACGTGATGAACAAGAACGAACTGGATACGATCATCCCAACGTGAATTATTTTGTCACTAATCTGCGGAGGAGTATTGTAGTCGGAACACACTTTCGGAGAATAAGTGGTAGAGTTTTTGAATCGCCAAAAGCAGTATTCGTTGAAACGGTACAAAGTGCCGTCGAAGTTTTTGGGTAAATAAATCGACCCAGTTTTGAGGAGGTAAAAATCGTCGTACGGGTTGATACCGGGTTCCAAAATATATCCCGCATTAATGTTCTCGCAAGGGTCTAAAGCGACTATGTGGAAGTTCTGAGCGTTGACCTGGACCCCGTCCATGGTCGTATCGGCAGGATAAATCGCTGAGAAATTAACCGAAGTGAGTTCATCGTCGTTAACACATTTTCCGTTCACGTTGACCATTTCCAAAGGGCAACAAAGGGGTAAACAAGCCTTGTCACTGCACAGACATCCGAACATATCACCTCCTTGATCCCATCTCGATTCCGGTGGGAAAACATGCCCAAATTTTTTCACCATTCCAAAATCGTCGGGAATTTCTCCGGCGAGATTGACACGCGCATTTATCGGACATGCGTCAGCGATGTTATCGTCGCTACGAGATGCCGTAAGCAGATGCAAGCCACTCAGCACAATTAGCAAAAATCCACGTTCACCCATCTTCAACGAGATGAGAAATCCGACTGATACTATACGAGGCTGCGTGATACCTGAGATCTAAAAACGAGCGTTCTATTCCGCGAGGTTTTACCAGACCAGTATGTTATAATACGGCGAAAGCATACAGTGCCACCTGCTGAAGTATGATACACCAAGTCAAGGCCAGCGTTAAATAACATCTCGAATTATTAAATTTTTAGTTCGAAAGAACCAAAGGCCAAATACTTACTGATCGCGTGGCAGAAACTACGAGTGGCAAAGTGAATGTCGCGTGGCGTCTATGTGTTTCGTTCAATCTTTGACACCAGTATCATTCTCAATTCTCAATTGTGATTTCGACAAAGATGGAATGTGATTTTTAGATACAACAAGGAGAAAAAAATAATGAGAAACAAACGCGTTGTATAATGACGCTAGAATCTCAATTCTTCGATCTTTTTTCCTCTTGTTAATTCACGCGACGAATACTGAACAGTCGGCTAACTGTATAGCGGCTGCAGCAGTAGGTATGCATATGTGCGATGTTTCACAAGTCTAGAATTTTACACCGTTTGTATAATAGGTAAACGAAAATTCACACATCTCAGATGACAAATATGTGTTAGTACAAACGAGGAGGTATACGTAATAGGAAACCATTAATCTTTCCCTCCACTATCTGTATGAGAAATGAATAATCTGCGTACAGGAGTTTAAGCGATACATTTTAGCTGATCTGCAACTGACGTGATAGTTTAGCCTTTGGGCAAGGTATAACGGTTCAATTTATTAGTTTATAAAATAGTCGAGCAATAAACAGTCACGGTGTTTGTTGTCAGAAAATGTTGTATGGTATAGAATAAGAAATGATCATGTGGCGCGTGGGTGGGATAGATAGAACGATATTTAACGGTAAACTAAATGAGTGAAAAAAATACTTTGTGGGTTTGTTATAGAAAGACAAGCCTCGCCTTATCGAGGGATACAATTGCGCTGATTTTCAATAGAGCACAAGTAGCGATGAACGAATTTTAACGAAGAAGGCTATACACATGAAATGAGTAAAAGATTAAGACACGTCCCTTATCTGCGGCTGTCTGATGTATAAGGAACAGCAATAGGCTGATCTTTGGTAATCTTGTCAGATTGTAGCCTTGACGCACAAATATCAATTAAATCATGAACCACGGGTCACTCGGCACTCGACTTGTATTACTATTCATGGATAGTATCAGGTTTTGCGGAAAAAGATTTTATTCCCACTTTTTGCTTACCAGGTGAATCATAGCGATATTTGATTTAGTTGATTATTAGCAGTTTCGGCGAAACGGTGAATCGCATGCGGAACTTTTTCCTCATTTTATCACAATTAATACAAGTGTTAATTCCAATCCGTATATCTTATATACACAGAGATATGCACTGTGTCTACTGATATAAGATTCATGTGCAATGTTTGTTCATTGCAGGGCTACTGGTCGAATGTTCTCAAACCTTACGAAGAATCATTGCAGAAAAGTTATATAGGTACGCTTTGTAAGGGGAATTTCTCTAATCGAGTGACTGACACTCATGGAACCAATTAATTAATGAAATTAAGTCCTCAACTTAGATCCACACTCAGCCAAACAAGTTTTTAAAGAAGAAATTCATAATATTGCAGACATATAATTTATTGTTTAATAAACTTTTATAATGTAAATATATTGACGAATAAAGGCGATGAAGTTTGTCAAACATTAGAAATAAGATCTGGAAATAGTGCATAGTTTGTTTAATGAATTGTGGTATCGAGAATAATAAAACTTTTGATAAGTACGTAGTTGCTTTATATTTTTCCTGTGTAGACGACAATGATTATGGTTCAGCCCTAAATCTGGTTTGATCACCATAAACAATTAAGTCCCCATCAAGATCAACAGATTTACACACTGACCAAACCTGGAATGATGAAGTTAACTTTATCTATTTGTTTATTTTGAAATTTGTTCTTAGTGTAAACGTGCACTTACCATTGTTTATTACTGAGGTGAGGTTTGCCTTGTTTTTATCAGCGTTTATACGGGTGTAATCTTCTTCTCAGTTCGTCGCTAAAACACTTCGATTTATAAATTCCGAAATTAATATCATTGCAAAGATAGAAGCGGGGCGAATTCAAGTTTGGGACGAATTACCCCAATCTACTATGATTTCATATGCTAATATGTGGTATCGTATCGTATCTAGATCATATCAGACTGTGATATAGATCATTTCAAATTGTCGATGATAGAAACTTCTTTATTCGATCACATCGTGACTCAAAACTTCTGCAAGGTGCGAACACTGATATTTATGCGGGTATAATTAATAAACGTGCGATAAAATTGGTCCATAAGTTTATGAACATGATCTGGAAATGAAATGCTCTTCTCATTAAGAGTGCGGAACAGAAGTTGTGCCAGTCGGATTAGAGCTGCTCCCAATGCCTCTCGTTGAATCCTGCGATAAGAAGATTGGCATTCGCCAACCAAAACGTTGGATTAGTTGTTGCATGATTTTTTTTTTGCAGATGAAAATGATGAATATGATTAATCCCTGAAGCGCGTTTCCCAAGTCCGTTATGAACCAAATATATTCTAGATTCTTGAAACGCCACGCGATTATCTCCATGGACCAGTTGATTCCCATCACGATGAATAGCTTCAGATACAACTTAAACCTGGAATGAAAAATTTCGTTTCACCCATCAATGACAATGTCAAATCGTATCTGAAAAGAAAAATTTATCGTCTCATGATCGTAGACTGTGTATCATATTTCAATTACAATGAGATCCAGACTGCAATTAATCTTTCGAAATTTCAATACTTACCATTCTTTATCATCATTGTGTCGTCCGCTGTCCGTGCCTCCGAGATTACGTGCCGTCTCTATTCTCTGACGAATTATTTTCACCGCCGTTGATATGAAGAAAAACATGTTGCAGATAATGGTAAAGCCTATCGGCCCATAAAAATATAGAGCCTTACCTTCGTCGGCTGTGAATAATAGAAGTTATGTTTTGAGTAACATGTTTGGTGTTTTGGGATGCTTAGATCAGAAAATTTCGCTCTAGATTTTCTCCGGACTTCGTGGTCGAGACTTTTGAATGTCTTTTGAAATGGTATCTTTTTTGTGGTATGCTTACTCTTGAACCAGCAACTACTGTCCATTCCGAACCCAGGGAGAATCAAATTGTCGGAATTTCCCACTCCGAAATTCATGATCATACAGATACCAGTCAGTACAGTTGGGCAACCAAACGCATACATCGAGTACATGGAGATTTTTGTTTTGTCATATCTTTCGACGTTTGCACGGAGAGACCGGAAGCCCCTATTATGGAACAACACCCATTTGAACTTTGAACCATGAAAGAGAATGAACTTCCGATTCTCCACCAACAACTCCATAAAGTTCACGCTTACAGTCAAATTTCCCGATTACGTAATAATGTCTGTCATATTTCCATAATTTTAGAAAATTATCATGCTATGTGTAAAGATCGAAGGCTCACCCAAAGGTCCACCAAATATCAAAGCACATCACGTTTAGCCAGAAGAAGCTTGCGAGGAATGAAAAGTAGATTATAAATGCTGAAAGAAAAGTTATCGCATTATCAACGTTAATTATCATAAGGATTGAAACAGGCAATTTTCCCGAGCTGACTCCATACCATAGAAGAAGCACGGTACATCCGAAATCGGGCCGGTAGTTTGAACTATTGCCAAGGTGGTGTATGCCATAAGAAGTGAGCCCACGTATCCTCTCAGTGTGAATCCATGGGTGTTCCTCATGTCCGGTAATATCGTGTAAACTATGAAAGTGACGAGTAAAAACGGTATGGATAAGATCATCCCTACATGCACGAGCATGCTAGCACCTTTCGCCGATGTGTCAATGATCGTGTGATCGACTGTCGTGTATATGATGCCTCTTCGGGGGCACATTGGAATACTAATAGAGAAGTTATTATCGGCGCAAAGACAGGAGCTATCAAAATTGTACATCTCGCTGATGTTATTTTTTGGCAGATAAATACCACCATCTACTTTCATATAAATACCCTTTTCTAGGGGCTTTGGAATCTCCAAAATTTTATTCAACCATCTGCAACCGTCTGCACGCAAGTCCTCCGTGTAAAAGTGCTGATCATTCATAACTACAGTTTCGATTGGTGCGTTGAGTGAATAGATCACTGGCACTGGGGTTTCAAGAGATTGATCTTCTTCCCATTTCCACCACAGATTTTCGCAAATTTCATCCATCCGATGATACATCGATGATTTCATGGGACAATACTGTGACAAGCATCTCGATCTGTTGTAACAAACGCATCCGAAAATATCGCCATTTTCAATCCATCTCGACTCCGGTGGAAACACGTATCCAGATTTCACCATATGATCTGTTGCGGGGTCCAGGGCACCTTCACTGAGATTTACGCGCGCGTTGGCCGGACATTGGTTCTCGATCTCTTCAGCTGTGCTATGAGACTGCATTAGGATCTGAGGGACGCTGATCATCAGGACTAGCAAGAAAATTCTTTGTTCGGTCATCTTCCACGACGGAGAAAGATATCTGCTAGGACACACCTGTTAAGAAAATATATTATTTGAGTAAAGCTGATGTGTCGACGAGCCAAATTTTCTCTCAAACTGAACAAACCGATTTTAAAAAATCATTATCCCTCACCAACCTTTGCGTTATAGGTATAACTGCATGCATAACTGAAATGTGATGACGTCAAAATATCGCCTGTTGAAATGACAGCGAAGACAATTGAAGTCTCAATCTATCTGATTTGTATTATTATTGGTTGCTTATAACAACATCAGCGTTATAGAAAAACGTTAGAGAATACGATAAAAAATACAATCAGAGTTATCTTGCAGTTAATTAGTTAGCTATTTCCGATCGGACTGCAGATATTTTTGCAGTTACGTATAACGCAGAAGTTAGTGAATGATCACCGGCAGGTTTATCACCGTGTGATCATCAAGCACTTCTATACATGTGTATTTCAATTATTTGCTGAACATACTTCTTATACGTGCAGTTGTTCTTACTAATCACCGTATGCACCTTCCTCATTCAACTTTCGATTACACACTGTCCGCACTTTATTCTCATTCTCAGTTGCCTGCAGTGTATTGTTCACCTTTTAATTATTCCCGCACTCATTATCCATTTGCTAATGTTCTCTAATCATGCATTTGCTAACTCGGTCGAAAATTGATTACTTAATTGTCGCTGAATGGTTTGTTAATTAATTAGCCAACGGGCGTGATAGTGGTTTGAGGCTGTTATTTTATTCCACATAAACGGCCTTGCGGTATACTCTATGAAATAACCACGCTCTGTGTACAATGTACATACTTTCACTCGTACTCTTAGTTCAATTACATTATCGGTCCAATTACTTCCTCATTAAACACCAAGAGCGCAGTTGGATCATACAATAATGTCAAATTTAATATTTCGCCTCCAATAATTCACAAACGTGATAAACTTGTATCAGAAACGTTTGCTCTAGATTTTCTCAGGACAATTCTTCACATTTTTTCCTTCTTCTGAAATGACATTGCAAAATGATTGATAACGAGATGATAATAATTATCGAAGAATTGTGTAGGTATGGGCTTAGAGAAATATCTTTATTTATAGGCAATATCACAATACAAAAAGCATGATTCTTTCTATACATATATTATATAGGTATAGGTACTATTATACGTAAAGATTAATATAGTAGTAAGTATACTATAAACTATAAGGATAACAATAAGATAGAAGAATATAATAGTATATCATTATTTTGTTGTAAATCATTTTTAAGTACACGTCTGCACATTGTTTTTATTTTTGAATTTTCCATTTCTTTTCTTTTCTTCTTCCTCAACATATTTAGGCATAAGTTTATGGGTTTGGAATAGAATATACGTGATATACTGATACGTATGATATAATAGTATATCATATCTAGTATATGTGTTTTGAAAAGATGTTTGTAAATAATAATATCGGAGACGAGTTGTCCTTAGAATTAATTAATTAGTTATAGTTTATTACGAATATATACGTACGTGTTATCATTGATATTTATATTTTAATCTATGTATAGTGTATATCATACTATACAGATATTATACATATACCTATAAGTATGTTTGACTAGATAAATGGCTTTCAGAAATATGCAATTTTTCGATAAAACAAAAAAATAAAAAATAAAAAAATCAATATAAATATAGTTAATTATTTATAACACGTCGCTGCGCCTGTTTAAAATTTTGAATTTGTTAAAAATAAGCGCCTAGCAGCTCCCCAAACATACGATATAATATTACTGGTGTTATTTAATGTTTTATTAACGAATTAAATGAATAATTAGAAAAATGAAATAGGCGAGTTCTTATTTACCAGTAGATTTAGAAAAAAAAAACGTCGATTAAACAGGCTGCATGAAAATTCGCCGATAATATTATTACGTCGATTTTATCCTTCGTTCAAATCGAATAGTCCTGTAGTATTGCCATCAGAAGGTAGATGACGTGTTAGTACCATACCGTACGGTTTGAATTTTATTTCAACTTATTATTTATACTATAATAAAATTTAAATATGTATTATTAATAAATTAATATCTAATTTATTAAAATTAACATTCGTCTCTTCATTTTATATGATAAAAATAATATTCCTTCAATAATTTATTTCAACATACTTTATATACGATTTTTAATTCTTCGTTACCAAATAATGAAAGTATTATGATATTGAATTTGAAAAGAAAAGAAAAACAAAAAAGAAAGTAAATACCAAAAACAGTATAAATATATTGTTAAATTATTGACATAAAATATTTACAGATCTTACATAAGTAATTATGTATATGTATGTATAATGACTAATATTTTTTTTATTATATTATAATATTATAATTATTAGATTCAGAAATTTATATCTAATTATAATTTTTTTATCTTTTTTTATTATATATGTATATGTAAATGTATATATAATTTAAATATAGATTATAGTTTTCTGTATAATCATAAGAAAATCTAAAGCCTCGTATATATAATATATTATCTAGGTATGTGTGATTACATAATAGATATTATATATATTATAATGATAATTATATCGTTATATTATAGTGTGATTAATGAATTTTAATTTAATTAATTATAATTTATTATTATAATATAATGTCTTATATAATTATATATACTGTGTATAGTATAGATATTTTACATTGATATAATATTATAAAAATTTATATTTCAATCTCACGAATCACTATTATATAGTATAATAGGTATATAGGCTAATTTTTACCATTGATATAGAATATATTGTATAACGATGTGTAAATTAGTGAACTCCCTTGTATGTTATATTACGAAAGTGAAAATTTACTTCGAGTAATGATAATGAAAACAGAAAAGGAAGAAAAAAAAGAAAAATAGAAATAGAAAAGAACCTAAGACGGTTTATATGATGTTTGATTTTACTTCAATGAAGAGAATTTATAATAACAAGAATTGAATTTTTATAATTATTAATTACATATACGTAATAAGACGCATATTAACAATCCGAAATGCATGATTATAATAATTCGTAGACTATGCAGTATGTTAATTAAAAGAAAGATCAAGAAAGATCAAGAAAGAAAGAAAAAAGATGAATTTTCAAAATCTTGATAGAGTTTTAAATAATAGTGATGGAGATTAAAAAGATAAGCTTATTATCATGTGTAATGAGATAGATAAGAAAGAAGAGATTATTTTTAACCGGTAATTTTTTTTTTTTTCGGAAACATTTTTAACTTTTATCTCTCTACTTCTGTTCGTGTATTATAATCTTAAGCATATGAACTTAACTAACTATTATAGTACCTGGCGTAGGTGAATTTGATTGTATTCGATATAACTAGACAGAGTAATGATTATATGATTTTAAATATATGATTTTAAAACATGACGATAATAATTATTGATAGAAAAAAATAGAAAAAAAAAGACCAAGAAATATACTAATGTATATAATTGTTTTATATTTTTTTACTTTTATGATAATTATCTCTCGCTCTATGAACAATAATCATTCAGCAATACTATTTTCTTTCTTATCTCTTCTATTGTTATGTTTAAAATAAAGAAGAAAATGAATAAAAATAAAAATAAAAATGATATAAAATAATTAATTATCGTGAATTATTAATGCATCTTTGTACTTTTATATAATAATAATAATAATAATAATGATAATAATAGTAATATTTTTTTACACACCGTCACTATCGTCGGATGCTGGTTTTATTCGAGAAACAGGATCTGGAATTGAGTTAGTTTTCTCATGCAAAGGAATCGACGTTGTACAAGTGCGCGAAGTAGAACTGTGATAAGCACTTCTCGTTGAATCACGCGATAAGAAATTTGGTCCTTTACAATTGAAACGTTTTATTAACAATCTCTTGATTTTATCCTTCCATACGAATATTATGAATATTATAACACCCTGCAGGGTGTTTGCTATGTCGGTTAAATACCATAGATATTTTGGCTCCTGCCAAAGCCATGATATTATTTCCATCGACCAGTTTATTCCCATAACGATGAATAACTTCAGATATAAATTAAACCTGGAATAAATGATTGAGATGAGTTACTTTTTTTTATTTATTTCATTTTTTTTTTCATTTACTTTTAATATATTCCTCAATTTGTTTCGTAGAAAAATTCATATACCGAGAGTTTTCGGTGAAACTGAACCAGACTTCGCCGCAGGGAGGGGGTCAGCAGTTTCACCGAAAACTCTCGGTATATAGCATGAAGATAATTTTGTTTTTATTTCTTTTTTTCTCATTTTTCTACTTCTTTGGCAATTCTTATTTGTTTAAACAATATTAGAACGACCCTGCATACACATATTCGCGTGTTCCACTTATATGTATGTATATTGAACCATATTATACAGGCAATAAAAATTTCCTAGAGATTCGAGTATGAATAGGTTTAAGTTTGTTGCTTTAACTAGGTACTGGGTATAAACAAGATAACATAAACGTCCATCAAAAGCGTATGGGAAGACATAAACTTCCTATTAAAAATTTTTCCTCTATATATACTATACACACACTGGGACATGAACACAATCCTATATGAATATGTTACATACTCAAATAATCCACTTTATTACGATTCAGTTTTAGTATAATTATCGAATATTATTTATAGCCTTATCGAAAAATGCAGAAAAACAGAAAATCAAAAAACACCTTTTTGGCGTTTACTTATTTTTAATTTTTCAATTTTTTAATTTTTTTTTTTTTTTGTTCGGCGAAAACTCGGGATAAATTAAGAAATGAAAATCTTATTGAATGAATCTTTTACACTCACCATTGCTTATTATCATCGTGTCGTTTGCTGTCCGTTCCTTTGAGATGATGCGCAGTGTCTTTCTTGTGGCGAATTATTTTTTCAGTCGTTGATATGAACAGAATTATATTGCAGAATACGGTGACACCCATTGGTCCATAGAAATACAAGGCCTTTGCTCCTTCGGCTGTAATTATAAAAATAAATAATTGATCAATGATTTAATTAATTAATTAATTAATTAATTAATTATCTTGACGCGCAGTTTTACCTATTTGCGATTTTGATCGTGAATAAAGTATAAATTCATGGAATAAGGTGATCTTTATTAAGCAATTCGTGACCAGCAGCCAGTAAAATTCTATAAAAAAGTAAAAAGGAAATTTTCCATCCCGAATGAAAAGCGCGCGGTGGGGTAAAACTGGGTAAACCTAAATCCGAACGCGTAATTTTCCTAGATTCTATTGTGTGAGTTTATTTCTGATGAATTTAAGTTGCGCAAGTATAGCGAGTGTGCGATACGTACATACAGAAATTTATACGTGTGAGGAATTTCTGATACCCACACAAATTTATTCTTGATATTAGAATCCACACGACAATCGATATAATGTTTTCCCTATACTCACGTTCGATGTCTATTTATAAGAAAATCACCGTGATCACTTTGTTCTTCTATGAAAGTCGAATTGTTTTCAGAAAAAACATCCCAATGTTGATTTTGGCTAACGAAGTACCATTGAGCAAAGTTCGAGATCTAATTCCTCTAATCAATTTGAAAGGCAATTTGATTCAAGGAGAAATATTCTTTCCCTTCTTTTTTGATTTTTTCTTTTTTTTCAACTAAGAGGATGAAGTTTCTTTTTTTAGTTAGCTTAGTTTTCTTAGTTTTCTTTTTTGTTTTTTTGCTAACTTACACTTGAACCAGCATCTTTCGGCTCCGAACTCAGGGCGAATAATATGTTCCGGTATTCCGGGTACGAAATCCATGATCACGCAAACAGCTGTTAATAAAATCGCTGATCCCCACGCGTAGATTGAATACATGAGAAACTTTTTGCGTTCACGTTGCTTGATGCTTCCTTGGAGAGACCGGAAGCCCCTGTAACAGAATAACATCCGTTTTAATTCTGCCAATGAGAATGAAATTTTAAAATTGGTATATTGTTTCACTAACGTTACTAATAGACGCTTGAACATACATATAGGTATATTTATGTACGCGTTATAATTTACGCAATTCTAAACTATAATATATGACTCGTGCGTATATTAATTAGGATAATAATTTAAAGATAGATATATATTTACCGAAATTTTACGTAATAAAACTCTATATCAATATAATAGTAAAATTCTAAATTCATTTAAAAATCATGAAATTTCATTCTACTAAATATAATATGCGTAACTGCAAAGAAAATATATTTTCTTTATTTCTTTATCATAAATTATAAATATACTGTTCAAAGGAAAAAAGATTGAACAAAGATTGAAAAAAAAAAATGATATGTATAAAATACTTGAGAAATTTTATCATCAATTCCGGACTCCATTTTTCTTTAGTAATTAATTTCTAAACAGTAATAATACTTTCAGATTCATTCAGCATGCAGCACGTTTCAGGCATACTACTTTTTTTTTTTCACAAAAAGCTATGTGTATACTATACATCATACATCATGCATACTTTGATTAATTTCATCTTTTTTTTTTCTCTCAGTCTTGACGAGGTTTATTTAATTTTTTAATTTTTTTATTTTTCTGAAGAAAAAAATACATACTAGGTCTATCCTGATTTGTGTTTTTTTTTTTTCCAAGTTATATAGAAAATAGAAATCAATTTTATCCGCAGTATACCTACTAGTGCAGAAAAATAAATTATTGTTTTCTTTTTCTTTTATTTATTTAATTTTTTATTTAACATTTTTTTTTGGCTTATCATTAGATTTGTTATTTTAGAAGCGCTAGTATAATTATTACAGAGCTTTGCTTTATCCTTTTACGTTTTTTTTCTCTTTTCTTTTTTTTTTTTCCAAACACTCATGCATTACTTTTTATAATATTGTATATGCATACGGTTGTGATAACGGAAATAATACGTTGGTGCATCCATATATATTATTATAATAATAACAATTAAATTTTGTGAGTTATTCAACGATGTAAGGTAATATACATACTAGGGTGATCCTCAATTTGATCATTTTTGAATTTCAATGCTTCCATGGGTCAGGACGTCTCCAAATTTATATACGAAAAATAAAATATCAGCCAAAACCCAAAGTTCCTATTTCGATTCTAAGTATAACCGTCCCAAAGCCTTTGAATTTTCCAATTTGAATAAAACACGATTTTTCGTATTTTGCGGTTCATTTTTTTTCTGCCAATTGCAGTATAGTTCCAAAGAATCTAAAAATTGGTACATTCCTTACCCGTATTAGTAGGTATTTCATAAAAATTCGACAGATTTTCGACGATATAATTTTCGAAGCTACAGCGCGTGCAAAAAAAAAAAAAAAAATTTCTCATCTCTAAATTGTGATAAATGAAATGTTGTCGTTAAAAATCTTTCAATTTTTCATGGATACCTACTATTATAGGTAAGAAGTGTGCGGGGTTTCGACTTATTCGAAGCGATAATGCGATGGAAAGTAAAAAGTGACCCCGAAGTACCAAAAATCGTGGGTTATTTAGATGGGAAAGTTCAAAGGCTTAGGGGCAGTACTTAGAATTGAGATAGGAACCTGGGATTTTGGCTAAATTTTTTTCGTACATATTTGGTGACGTTCTGGCCCATGGGAGCATTGAAATACGAATATGACCGAATTAGGGACCATCCTAATATACATATTTTGTTTAGGTATAATAAAAAGAAACAATTTTGTGCAACGAAAGAAGAACAGTACATTATAATTATTTACCCACCCTTGATTCTGGGCAACTAACTTCGTAGGCTGCAAGCTTGGAATTACAAAGAGATGTTTTATTTACAAATGGAGAAAAAATATTTATGATGATAATAATCCGTTATTTTATATGTTATCAATAATAATCATATATTATACAAGCTAGTATGAAAAAAAAAAAAAAACGTAAAGAAGAAAAAAAACCCTAATTTATCGTTTTTCGTTTTTTATTCCCCTTTTTTTCATCTTTTTTTTTTAAACTTTATTCATTTAGTAATTTATTTATTTAGTAATTTATTTATTTATTTAAGGGGGACCCTTAGACGTCTGCAGCTAAACTCTTATACAGTACGTATATAATATAAATGAAACAGCTTCTTTTTTTTTTCTTATTTTAAAAAATACGAATGCCTTTACATATAACCCAGGCAAGAGCTTGAAGCAGCAGCATGGCTTATAGACGTACTACTATAGGAACTCGTGTGAAAACCCAGTCAACACGTATACGTCGAAGGTTTTTTTTATTTTTATTTTCCTATCCACTCTTTCCCTTTACTTTTCACCTATATATGTGTATAATGTATATATATATATATATATATATATATATATATATATATATATATATATATAGTATGTATGTTTAAAATCGTTGAGAATACGTCGGTATAGGTACTAATACAAAACATTTTATGTACAACATAACGACACGCAAGTCACGCACGAATTCTGCAACCATTACCTAGCATTACCTAACTGTAAAATCTTTATTCACCCTGGTTAATTAAAATGAATGTGTAATCCGTGGGCGAGATTAGAAAAAAAAAAAAAAAAAATTAGAAAAAAAAAGAAGATAGAAAGAGAATATAAAAATAAACTCAAAACGCCTCCGTTTCAACACGTTCGTAGTAATGTGTGGGCGTCTGTGTTCGTTTTTTTTTCTTTTCTTTTCTTAGGCAATTCAGATTTTTATTTTTTCATATTCATACACAATCGAGATCGTGAATTGTCAATTAATTTATTCACAATATCGTTTCCATGAAATAATTATTCTCGGAACGTATATATATACATATATGTCTAATATAATACTATACCTACGTATAAATTATTGAACGTGCAGAACAATCGAAAACAAAAAATTTCGCCAAATCATGAGTCGAGATTTTCTCCAAAAGTTATTAGCCCGGCACAGCTATAAGCTATAACGATGATATGTTAATTAATTTATCACATATATATTAGCATAATTACGCGATTTCGTTTCTGTCGCTGAATTAGGATATACAATACGTATTATATACTTGTATTACACTAATATATAATATATGAAATTATTATATTACGTGTGTGTGCGATGATTCGTGACCCGAGAAGATTACAAGTGAAGAGTTTCTTTTTTTTCGTCGGAGTAGGTCAGGAAAAAAAAAAGAAAAATTAATATATTACCTAATATTTGAAAAAAAATGTATATGTATACTCATCCTCTGTTTATAAATATAGCTTCGAATGAAACTAATCTATTTTAGCATAAAAAAATTTTAGCATAAAAATCAGAATCAATTCGAGACAAGGACATCTTTTTTTATAATTCATCGATTAATTTCTGAACAAATTTGACACAAGTTGTTCAAATATGGAAATTTATACCGGAATATAGGTATATACTAGGTATATAGTATGTATGATATCATTGGTTTAAATATCTTTAATGATATAGGCTAGTCTTTACTCTTTGGTATTTTTAACACGAGTAGGAGGCGTATAGGTACCTATATATTATATATAAATCATACATCTATATACACTTATCAAACTTCGGCTTAGGACGTTTCAACATTTCCTCAAATTCTCTATAATATGCAGTCTCGTCTTTTTCTCGTCTCGCTCTTAATTTTCAATTTCATTTTCATTTTCATTTTCATTTTCATTTTCATTTTCATTTTCATTTTCATTTTCATTTTCATTTTCATTTTCATTTTCATTTTCATTTTCATTTTCATTTTCATTTTCATTTTCATTTTCAATTTCATTTTCATTTTCATTTTCATTTTCATTTTCATTTTCATTTTCATTCTCATTTTCATTTTCATTATTTCATGGACAGCTGCAGGTTTTAATGAACATTAAATTATCATTACAGGTATATGGGAGGGAGACTTGGTTTGCACAGGTGCTCTATACCATTAAATCTTATCCAAACCCCAGACTACGTATATTTTCGGTGAAAATAGTACTACGTTATATATGTGTATCAATGTATGAATTTTGAAATTGAAAATTACAACAAATAAAATAGATAGTGTATGAAATTTGAAAAATGTAAGAATAAAAGAAAGAAAAAAAAACGATTATATGAACCACCTGCTGCATTAATATGAAACATGAATGATTGTCTATCAACATCCTGCCAATCACACATACGCAAAATAAAAAAAGAAATTCATAAACCTAATCTAAATATTATAGCCACTATTCAAATGTTTACTCGCATTGATCATAAATTTGAAAAAGAAAAAAGAAAAAAATAAGTCAACGTCTAAACAAAATCGCATATCTAAATATACAATATATCCATACATACTTATATATAGCAGGTATATAGGTATAATATAATAATATAATCGAGTGTCATTATCTTCGTAGAAAATTTGTAAATAATAAAATGAAAAAGAAAAGAAGAAGAAGAAAAAAAAAAAAAAATTGCAACATCGAATAAATTTTCAGCTTTCAAATTCGTTTTTATTTTTTCTCTATAATAAAACCAAAAAAAAAAATGGTAACACAAATATTTAGATCAAACGATAGGTATATTACTATACTCTTTCTATACACACACGCTAAACAAGAATGGGTATAGACCCAAGGGATGCGTCGCACCCCGATATATATTCCCGGAGGTAGTCTGGTTGATTGGCGCAAATTGCGTGTCGTCCAGGTTGTCTTTACCAAGGATTTCTAACAGCGTAATGTGCCGCGGTGACCGCTGGTCAACGCATAGTATCAATACCCCCTGTTTTACGTTGTACATACATACGTGGGTGTAGGTACGGTTCATATTGGACAGGAAATTGTCTGTTTATCGCAAACATGGAGAAAAAAAAAGAGCCGAAATTATACTGTATAAACATCGGGTGAACCTAATTATCATTTACATCATCTAATTATTATTAGCATGTATAATATGTATATTAGGATGATTTGTTTTCAGATGGATATTTTGGGGGGCTAGGGGGGGGGGTCTCGGTTCTTTTAGAATAAAATAAAATAAAATAAAGAATCAAAAAATGGAACAAAAATATTTCTCCATGATATTACTCAAAACGGGAAGACAGATAATAAATTGAGTGATGGACCTTTTTTTTTGGAAAAAAAAACAAATTTCAAACTGGGAACCTCAAAATCACAAAATATTGATTTAAAATGAAGTCGAAATCGAAATAGTATTGCGATACATTTCTAACATAAATTTCTTACTCGAATTTAACACCGCAAATTTTACCTCACATTATACCGAAGCTTTACCTAAAGCTCTCATTGATTATTTAGCTTATGTGGGTTAAAGTATGCATATATATGTATATACGTATGAATATATATATATTATATCTACGTATGTATATCTATACAGATAGTACGACGCGTACCTAGATTACTGTAAATATACAGCTTTATACCTTTAAGCTCACGTAGTAGATACATACGTGAGTTTAGGATTAATTCATTAGTAGAACCGGCGGGGCAGGGCTTTGAAGAGAAAGCTACTAATTACATAAAAATTTTTTTGGCATATTCATACTAATATCAAAACATATCAGATGGTCATCATTTCAGTAATTCGCGATATCATATTATATATATTTTTTAGTACCGCGATACGTACGCAGAACGGAGTAGGGATTAAAGAGTCTCATACATGAGTTTAAACACGATCTTTTACGCTTTTACATTTTATGACCCAATATAAATCGTCTGTAGGTACATAGTTATAAAAAATATAAACCATTCGCGTTGTATCACGCTGGTTGACAAACCTATAGTATTATAATCTATAAAATTTCACTTTTCGATCAATTTCTTATTAATATATATATACATACGAGTGTGTTGAAAAATAAAAAAATAAAAATAAAAATAAAAAAAACGTTATAATACTTCGATTCTTCGCAATGAAATTTTTTCACATTGATTAAATCAATAAACTTTCGCTTTTATAATTACATTATATTTTGTATATTATCGACGGACATTACGATCTTTTTCGTTTTTAATTATAGTTATTTGCTGTTTTGGAAAACCCCGTGATTTTATTGTATTACAAATCACTTTCATCGTTTCTTTTTTTTCTGTCTTTTATTCAAACAGCGATGATTCATTGACAGTAACAAATTGACGTTCTGTGTACCAATATACCTATATTTTATATACCTGGCGGAAATTTATTATCTGCGATGGGCAGATTGTAAACCGAGAGGTCGTCTCATATACGTATATATAGGTATATACCTACAATTCACGTCATATGGAGAGATCAATTATCGGTAGATAATATGAAAATAATTGCGGTCATATACTATAGTTATATAAATAGAAGTGAAATCTTTTCCTACAAGTATTATAATATAGGTATACCCACGTATACATGTATATATATATATACCATGTAAAGATTTATTTACTGCACTTGTCTAGCATATATTATGTACACGTATGTATGTATGTATGTACGTACCTATCACGCATCGAGATCAATACCTAATTATTTTGGAATATATGGAATATTGTAGGATGTGATAATTTA
The DNA here is from genome assembly GCA_963992785.1 of Tenthredo livida. NCBI lineage: Eukaryota > Metazoa > Arthropoda > Insecta > Hymenoptera > Tenthredinidae > Tenthredo > Tenthredo livida. The sequence goes on from OZ023073.1 coordinate 14,936,604, forward strand.
TTATCAAAATCGAAGAAGCCTGTATATGGCAGAATTTCAATTAGTTTTTCGTCTTATATAGTCCTAATATATACCTATATAGCGACTAGTATTCCTTGATTAATTACATAACTACATATCAACTTCAACGCGTACAGTTCGTTTTTTTTTTCATCACACGTGCCAAATGAATTTCGGTGAATTCTATACATGAAAAAAAATACATACTTATTTACTATATAGACATACCTATATGTATATACATATATATATATATATATATAAACGATATCATAAAAGCAACGTCACGATGTAATATACCTACTATATAGGCGCCAGTTTGTCCCTTCGTGATACGAATTTTAATTTCTTCAAACAACTAGGTAAAACAAAATCGCTGTTTTCTTTTTTTCTTCTGTTCCTTTTCAATTTCAGAAAGTAGACAGGCACATTTTACCGTTAAATATGTATAAATTTCAAACGAATAGAATAAGAGAGAGAGAGGGAGAGAGAAAGAGGAGGGAAAAAATTAAAAAAATTAATTGCAAGTTTCTGAATTAAGTAAAAAAAAAAAAAAATATATTCTATTCAATGAATAGAAAAAATAAAATAACTACACATGACTAATCTCCTAGTATATATGTGCATGTATATATGTATAATACCCATATATACGTGCATGTGCGTATAATTTTTTATTGAATTATCCCACCGAGATTTAACAATAACGATAAGAATCGACTCATATCGTTTATATAACGTAAAGTATATGATGTATACGTATAGGCTACTAGTACACAGTAATTGACCGCAAGCACTTATCACTATCAAATAATGTCAAACGGTTCAACTGACGCACCCCTAATCGTTATCCGCCTACGGTTAATTAATCGTGTGGCTAATGGAACCACGATAAAAATTCATCTCTGTATTCTTTTTTTTTTTTTTTTTTTTTTTTGATATATATAGCACCTATATGCAATGCATATACATATAATTTTGATTGTTCGTATATAATATACTATATCCCAGATATATTATAATTATAGAGATTATCGATAATATTGCGGGCTTTAGGTCAAAGTTGAAGAATTATTCATCACACATACTATACATATATACATTATACTCGTTACCTACTGACATTTAAGTTACAAAATATTCTATACCTATATGTATAATACATATATATATATGTGTATACCTAAAAACACGTGAATTTAATATCGCCTATTATAGACTCGAGGACGTCCTCATTACATATCGACGTTCTAATTAGCAAATTGTCTAACTCCATTTTTGTAAATTTTTCAGGAGAGCCAAAAAACGTGTGAAGAATGATATTTCTCAACATGACGTGCGAAAAAATGCCTTTTGAAAAAAAGTGGAGTTAGACACTTTTCTACCGAGAGCATCGATATATACTTATGTAGGTATATCTATATGATAGAAATTTATTCATAAATTGAGTTGTTTGAAAATACATACCTATATGATAATGATAATTTCATTTTACCTTATTTCCAAATATCTTAGAGAATGAAAAAACAAGGAAGAAAATGAAAAAAAAAAAAACGAAACTTATTTTCCTCTTCTATCCGCCAGTGTTAAGTTACTATAGAATTTTATCTACGGTAGTAGGTAATTGATTTATCTATATGTACTATTAAAAGGGGATCGTAAAAAACGGATGATTTTCAACATATAATATATCTATATATACTTATCATGTGTGTGCGAATATATATATATATATAAGTTGAAAATAAAACGTATGGTAGGCGAGTTTGTTGGTAAAACATAAAATATCTGATTTATTAACAGTGTCCCACAAAATTTTGCCCCCCTCCCCCCACCCTTTGGTGCGCACGCTTCGGCAATAAATAATAAGCTGTTATCGCGCGGTCATATACATAATATGGGTATTTCGGAAATCTGACTGTCAAACCTATAATTTATAGCGCAGAGCTGTCTAAAAATTTGCGAAAAAAAAAGAGATAAAAAATGCGCGAAAAATAAAAAAAAAAGTTAGCAAACATCCATATGAAACAGGTATCAGCGATTCTGATTCCGCAAAAAGCAGTTATTCTCCGTAAGATACATCGAAATCGCGATTGCACTAATTAAGCAAAGTGGACGACTATAACCGCATGTAGATAATAATGATCAATAAAAGATTGAAAAAAAAAAAAAAAAAACGAAGGAAAAAAAGAAAGAAAAAATTGCTTTGACGGTTAAATAGTTAATTAAATTGAATTCTTTGATATCAAATGATCACGTATACCTCCTACTCATCGCAATGGGAAAGTTTGATTGTAATCGTCGAAATAGCGACATGGACAAAGTGAATCGGTCCTATACACGTAAAAAATAAAATGGGTTTGCCTGATAGGTATGTATGTATGCATGTATGTATACGCGACCTATACGATATGCTATATGAACAGAATCCACGGTAATAGTCGTTAATATAACATGTGTTAATTAAACGAGTGATTCCCCACTGGTGAAATAATTCTTGCAGATTCCACTGCGTGGGCGTATTATATACTTACACTCTAGCAAAGTTTTATGGATATATATATCACATATGTACTGTATAAACCGCTAAATATGTATATCTCTGTATTACCATTTTTTCGAAAGGCTATGAAATTTCGAGAAAAATTTATCCGATGAAGTACAGTGTGTGAATAAAAATTAATTAAAGAATTCGTGTTTGAGAATGGTCAAGTTGGGTTTGTGTTTAATTTTTTTATATTTTATATTTTTTTTACTTCTATTTTTTAACAATAATTATACATGGGTGATCAAAATGATCTACGTAGGTATTTATACATGTATGTATGTATGTATGTATGTATGTCTATGCAGAAAGAAACCGATTTCAACATCATATATGTACGAAACGGCAATCAGCGTCGTGATGAGCGTGGTTTATCGTAATTATCACATATGGCAAAATAATCCTATCACCTATCTAATCGTGTGGCTGTGTATGTGTATATACATATATATTAATATCAATGTGGTTATAGGGAACGAAAGTCGGGTGAAAAAAAGAAATAGATCGTTCGCAAAGTGGAACATATGCGGGATATGGGATGAGAAAAACGAGTCAAATTACGTAGTTTACGTAATTACAGCGTAATTATAGCAGTTGAAAAATTTTTATCTTCAAATTGAATATCTAACAAGTTTATAAGATATGAAAATTACTTAGCATCCGGATTTCTATACACTTTTTACATTCGATTACAAGAAGAAGAAGAAAAAAAAAATATATATATATATATATAATTGTAAAAATTTCACGCGGTTCATTATACATAGGTATGTAATAAAATAATTTTGATTTCGCACCGAGAGAGTCTGACAGTAGATATTATCGAGTCTTCGAACGTCTTTGCTATTACGTAAACCGGAAGTGAGCCTGTCGTGTATAACAAAAACTATACATATCGGTATATAGATACGTGGATACATAGATTTGAATGGTGAATTAAATGGGTAGTCTGTTCCGCATGCGAAATCATCATGATTAATGATTAATCGAATAAATCCCGAGGTTTTTTTTGTTACTTCAATCTTGATTAGAAAAAAAAAGCAAAAAAGAAACGAGCGTTGTTGCAGAGAAAAATATCTTGATAAGAAAGAAAAAAGCAGAAGATGATGAAGATCAAGAATAAACGCGAAGATATATTATTAGCAAATTGAAAGTAACGAAAGAAATTGGAACAAATTGATAACGTTTATTTAATTTCCAATGTAACTTATCGTGAATCAAGTAGTTTTATCAAACCTCTGGGATTTATCCTCACACTTTTATTTCATTTATTCATCCGCAGACTTTATCTTATAGAAGCGGAAAAGCGTACATATTAAGTATGTACTGCATGTATGTTCCGCGGATACGACCAGTGGGAAAAAACGTATGGGGATGTGGCTATTAATTTTTTCTTCTACATCGTATGATGTCTAACATATACGCTGTTAATAATTATTGCAATAACCGATCTAAAATTTTAGGTAGATTTAACAAAAAAAAAAAAAAATCATATCGTCGCAGTATCGATAATGGCAAGATCAGCTGTTATAGAAACGCTCTACACACGTACAACGATTATGTGTTTATAAAATGTTACAACAATTTCAATGTTTACGAATTTTTAACGATGATAGATTTATAGTGGATATTAATCACGTTGTGAAATGTGATTTAGGAACAAAAAAGAAAGAAAAAAAGGAAAAAAAGTTAAAGGTAGAAAGAAATCCGCGTCTTGTGTTCCCGAGTGTAACGCATAAATTGTCTGCGGCGCAGTCATATACTGATTATAAAGTACGAAAATAGATATATATCATATATTATATGGGGCGTTCCAGCTCAAATCACGGGGTCATCGATCGGATCGTTTTCGATTTTGACGATGATTCTTTTTTTTGCTCCGATCCTCTCAGGCCCAAAAATGGGAAACTCATTGAAATTTTTTTTTTTCTTAAAAAATACCAAATTGAAAAGAAAATGAATGTACAATAATGGTTTCTTGTAGAAGAAGAAGAAGAAGAAGAAAGAAAGAAAAAAAAAACAGATAAAGAGAAAGAAACATAAATGATACCTTTAGGTGAAATTGGATTTCAAAAAAATGATGAAGATCAAGGGATTTTACTTGGAATGCCCCATATTATGTATCACAACAGGAAGAGTATACGCTGCAGTGAAAATAATTACTGTTATCAATAAATTATTGCAGAACTCTTGACTTAATTGTTCGTCACGTTTATAATTATCTGACTAATTTATGAAATATCATTGAGATCCATATAGGTTGACATTAAAACAGTATTTATCACGAGATTTATCATTAGGTCTATAGGTATAAAATATGATGACTTGTGATCTTCTATAATTAAATAATAATAATCATAATAATAATAATAATATAAATAGATGTTGAAAAGATTATGCAAACTTACCCAAAGGTCCACCAAATATCGAAGCACATCACGTTAAGCCAGAAGAAACTGGCAAGAAATGAGAAGTGTATGGTGAATGCTGAAATTATAGAAAAAGAATGAAGAAAATATTAATATTTGTTGTAAATTTTCATTCTTAATTAATATAAATGTTCAAATTGTTCTTATTATTATCATTAAGTTTCATCAGATTAATTGTTTATCGGAATTAATGAGGTTGGACAATGAAACTGGAGGAGCTGACTCGCTGACAAATTCGAATGAACATTGAAAATTGTGAATTTCAAAGCCGCATTAAAAATTTCTGGAAATTGGTTTTAATTGCAGGTTTAAATACAGGAATACGCAATACACGCAATTTTCAAATACGTATCTCTTTCTCTCTCTCTCTCTCTCTCTCTCTCTCTCTTTCTCTGTGTGTTGTGACTATCTAATATATTATCCCATGTGGAATAATATACCAACTACAAACACGTAGATTACGTAACATACGTACGATCAGGGAAATTTATTTCGATCTACCAATTTTCCGATTGCTTCGATATCGCGCTAAAATATTCTATAGCTTTTGGCTTTTTTTTTTATTCTTCTTCGTTTTGTTCTTTTTCGAAAGATGCTATACCTAAGACCACGATAACTGCGTTACAGAATCATATACTTATCGTTCGGAAGAAACGTTAATTCGTAAATTGTTAAAAGATCGAGAAAAGGAATAACTGTACATACAAAAAAAAATAGAATAAAAAAAAAAAAACGAAAAACGAAAAAGTACATAAAATAACAAACAGTTGTACATGAAAATAAGCACAGGCCATCCGAAGTTGGTCCAACTATGTTGTTCAGTCCTAAGGTAGTGTATCCGACAGCTAGACATCCCACATACGAGGTAAGCGTACGTCCATGCATGTTTCTCATTTCTGGTAAAATCATGTAAACTACGAACGTAGCGACTAGGAATATCACGGAGATTAACATCGCGTAAGGCATAGCGTCTCGATTTTCTTGCTTTTCCGGTGGCTTCCAGTCGGAACAAGATCTCATAGTATAATTTCTTTTATCTTCCGTAAGGCATAAACAGAACTTGTCAAAATTGAAAACGGTGATATTATCCGCGTTTCCGGGTTGATATATCGAGCCGTTTTTGAAGAGGTAGAACTTGTCTTCTGGGTATAGTTCAGGCTCAACAAGGAATCCACTGCCGTTTGCGCAAGGGTCGGATACAACGAATTCGAAATTCTGATCGTTCACCTGCCCAGCGATTGTCAGGTCGTCGGAATAAACCGATGGAAATTCAACGGAATCTGGATCTTCAATATCACTCGTGCAGTTATCAGAAATCATGATTCTTCCCAGTGGACAGCACATGGGCAAACGTGGCTTCTTCTCGTTCGTGCAAGCGAACGTCATTCCATTTTGATTCCGTATTGAATCTGGATGATAAACTTGACCATCTTTTGTGACGTGACCAAACTCATCCGGCAGTAACCCGGACAGATTAACTCGCGAGTTTAACGGGCATAGTTCGTTCGTGCCGATGCCAAAGGTCTCGATAAAACTATGAAACCCACTTAACACTAGCAACAAGACGGTGAATTCGATAGCCATCTTCAACGACGCGTTGAAGCTAACTAAATCTAACGCTTCAAACAGAAAGAGTGGAAAATTCGATGACGCACTGGGTTGAACTTTTTCCGCAAGACACTCACTCGAACGTCCAACTGGAAGTGGTTCAATGATGTGTTGCGGAGATATACTGTTTGTGGCTGTTAACATTATATACTGTACAATAAAATTGATAAAATTACTACACATGTACGTACACCTACATATGGGTTTTGTCTTGCAAGTAGTGGGGGCGATTCGTCAAGCCAGAGATATGTCCCAAATTGATAAGCGTTCGGATTAGATCTAGGCATGTATACGTAAGGTGAGAGAATCATTTTGCGCGAGAGAATTGTAGGAATGAATTAAGTTGACTATTTATACCGAGGATTAGACAGACTGAGTCGGATATTCGGTCTTGAATAACTAACTGGATGAGGCTAAGCAGCAGGTAGGCAAGAGCGAGGCTTCCAACATAGGCGCGAAGACATAGTCCGTGCAAATTTTTCAGCTCTGGAATGACTGCGTAAACGATGAACGTGCCCACGAAGAACGGGATGGAAAGTATCATGCCGATTGGATATGGCTGAAGCAATGAAATACGGGATTTACCAGATGAACTTGAAGAAGGAACTAAAGTTCGATTGTTATTTTCACCTGACTCTCTTCCTCGGGAATATCGGTTAACGGATGATAGCAGACCAGGACACTGAAGTCAATGCGACCCGTTGCTGTACCAAGGCAGTATTCTCCGTAGTTCAGGAATTGCCCATTGTACGTCATGTAGATTGAGCCATTTTTCAGAAGGACAGATTCGTCTTCGATCACATCTCCAGGTTCGAGAAAGTAGCTTCCGATTCCTCGGCATGGGTTCCAGACTTGAAATTCGAACTTAGTTTCGTCGATCGTTTCATTTTCAGTGACTATTTCATCGCCGATGATCTCGGAGAGTACGGGTAGAGATATTGTGGTGTTTTCGGCCTTACTGCAACCATCGAACACGGTGTAATCGCCGAAAGGGCAGCAGAGAGCGAGTCGCGGAATTTGGGAGGCCGAGCTCGTGGTGTCTCCATTATTATCATCCTCTGGGAAAAAATTCTTCGCCTTATTACTCCCGTCGTAATTTGCGCGGAAATTCTCACCAGTTTTTCCAAATTCCACAGCAGCGATGGCAATCGTCGCGCAGAATAGAAACGAGCACTTTAGCAATTCGCACCGAACCATTTCGCTAGGTGATCCAAGTCGGACTAAGTGAAGTACCAACGTCACTGCTGTGCAGTAAATGATTAGTTGGCCTGCGACCATGGCCCCATTCTAAGTAATTAATTTATCACACCTACATGGTGTAGAAATAGGGAAGGATATGGTGGCTGCAGCGGTTTGTAAAGGGAAACGCACAAGTTGTGGTGGTTTGAAACCAGCAAACGTTGTGAAATAATTGTACCAATTCATAGAAAATCCTCATAACGGCATGAGAAGATTCTGATACAAGATGAAAATGACGTTTTATGGGAATCATCGGTTCGGCGACTGACTTCATCCTCGGTTTCTTCAATGCGTTCTAACTATGTGGCCGATGAATCGTAGAGCTATTTAAGCCGATGTATTTCTCAATTGCGCCTTCGTCCCTTTGCGGAAACCACAAACCACAGAGAACTTCTATACGCTGCGTATGAGATTGTGGATCCAGCTCCTGATTAGCTTCATCAACTATTTTTTTTCTCTGACTTCACCATACACTCCGGTATATATTATATTTCTAATTTCGCGCACGTGCAGCGCGCTTCAGTGTAAATCATTCACAGAATAAAGTTTTCTTTTAAAAACCGAAAAGTTTTCACCGTCTTCTTCTTCCTCTTCCTCATGGTTATCGCCTCTTTGTACTGGGCGTACGAGGCATGTGTACCAGAAAAGTTTCCTTGATTAAACCCGAGCCATAAAAGATCAAAGTCTTTAGTACCACAGCGAATTATCGTGAAGACTGAATATCAAACAGGTATAAACGTACAATAACACCTGATCAACGCTATCATTTCATTTATTGAACGTTCTGCTCGAATCAACATCTCTTATCTTATCTTTCGAGATTTGATATGGATTCGTCGGCGAGACGTAGACGTCGTTCCAATCGCGATTGGTCACTCAAATTCATCGAACACAATGGTAAACGAACGCCTTCGTCTTTTTTGTATCAAGTCTTTCATTGAAGTGTAAAAAACGCTCTTCATAGGCCCTGTGATATATTTGCCAGCAATAATACTCGATACCACCAAAAGACAATTTTCCCTGCTGTGCAATTTCATGGAAGAGAAGCGGGCTCAGCGCGCCATACCTTTATCGACGTAGTTTAGCTATATATGGTGTCGTGTTGCGGGTAAATTGCCTCTTTCGGATATAACTCTTCGCAGAAGGTATATAGGTAGGATGATAAAACTGTGAAATATTATGGGCTTAAAAAGTGTGTCGGACACTTTTTGGCGAAACAATACAGAAAAACGTATTTTAAGAAGCAGTAATATCGGTAAATTAATAGGCTTATTAAATGACAATACCTACAGTATCTAATTAATTGGATCCTGTTAAACCAATTTTTGATACCTAAAGAGGCGTGAACGCGGCCTTCTTTCGCACTTTAATCGTATCCAACCCTGTTTACTCCCAGTTATTGGTTGATAAATATTATAGTTATGAGATACTTTCGTGCTGTCATTTCAGGTTGTTAAATTGATTCTGGAAATTCCCTATCATTTCTTCGCTAATGATGATGAGATGGAATGAATTTCATCATCACCGAATGATCGGATTCGAAATATGGTATACAGTCACGAAATGTGGAAATAAATTTCGGTGTGAAGATCATGGAAACAATGGATAAGATGATCCAAGCCGCGAGAATAAGCCTAAAAATAATGCTTCACCAAGGACGGCGATCGGCACGAATACTTTCGACCAATTTACTGCCAATAACACGAGATACACTTATACACACGCAATTATATTTCAAAATAACAGTTGCCTCCGTTCGAAGTTTCTAGTATTAGTTACTACCACTTCCATTTTTTTCCAGATTTTACGAGCTTTTTAATAGTCAAAATTCCCACAAATATATTGCGAAATCGTGGCTCAATCTGACCCAAATCGACCACAACTATACGAACTGATCGACTAGACTCTTGTGAATCAAAAGACCTTAGTCTGCGTACAGAAATAGTCGATCTTCGAAATCACTGGATCGAGAAATGTGAGGAAACCTCAAGCCAGATACGTGAACTAATCTTTGACACGTATTTACATTGTAAAATGTATACGTGCGATTAGAGGAACAGAGGGATCACCAATTTCGCCTCGCATAACGGTGCAGTATAATTTTCCCGCGTACTTAATGAACAAATTGGCGAAAACCGTGATTCAAAGCGACGTTCCTCGGTTAAAGATCGCAGAAAACCTTCCAGATTCCACTGCAATGCTACTTGCAGTGATCATTGCATATGCATATTCGTTGACTCTCGTCACTTAATTCTAATACGTGAACAATGAGAATACAATAATTACCTATGAGGGTGCAAATGATCGCAGGCATGTCACCAGCAGTATCGAAATAGGGAACAGTGAGAAAAGTGTATCCATTGACCAAAGTTCCGAGATAACACATCAGGCTTTTTCCATACAAATTACGAAGTTCTGGTATTATGGCGTAGACTATTGCAGTGGCTAGTAAAAATGGTATTGAGGCAATCATGCCAATGGGATAAACGTCGGATCCTGGTAGTAGCTTGAATTTGCCCTTTGACCCGAAGCAGATGATAACTAAAAATGTTTCGTTTTTAATCGATGATCCCACGCAGTATTGTTCCTGGTGAAAAGTCTCCCCCTGGGTTGTCATAGTCCCGTTTGAATGCAGGACGTATTCGTCGACCGGGAACTCTTCGGGATCGAGAAAGTACCGAGATTCTATCGGACAGATCCTGTTCGGTATCGTGTAAAACGTGTCCTCCAATTTCTTAATCCACCTTATATCCGGCGCCAAATTTTTGTCCAATGGACGCACGGGGTTGGCTAAGGAGTTGTCTGGTTTGACGCACTTTGAACCGTGCAAAAGTTCACCAGGTTTACAACAGGTTCTCACACACGCGGTGTTCTCCAGGCCGCAAGGACAGCCAAAAGTACCCTCGTCATTACTCCAGATTAATTCCCGCGGGAAGAGGTGATCCTTGAAGTATAAGGACCCGTTGTTAAACCGCTGGGCTGTCGTCAAGGGAACCGACAAGGCCCTGGGACAGGGATAAGGCGTCTCACTACAGTGCACAAGAATAACTGCACAGGTGATAATGACCACAATGAAATCGACGAACTGCATTATGGAAACTACGTTCACTGTCACGACCTCGACTGCTATGAATCAATTGTCGAACGGGACTAAGGCACAGCGATAATATAGGTGGAGGACGGACCCGGAACTGTTATAAGAACTGTTCAATAACAGAAGTTTAGCCGCGTAAGAGTGGAGTTCGTCTGGCACTACGTACGGACTGGCGTGTCTTGATCCGAAGAATGTAGGTATACGATATAAATATAGCAGCTAGTGAACGTAGACCATCACGATCCATGGACGATACGAGTGTGTCGCACCAGCGAGAATCCCCTTCGTATATCGGAATATTCCGAGGTATACTGATTCAAGATTCGGCGGAATACCATAAATTAATATAACTCGTTTTCTCCCCCACCAATCGCTAATTTCCTAACAAATCTTTTTGCGCGATCTTTATGCTGACTAGTATTGCACAATTAGCAGCTGAATCATGTGCTATGTAACCATCGACTCTCGTTGTATTTTTACTAGACTTCCTATTCCATCTCCACCTTCGATCGGAGTGGAGATTTAAACGGAGTGGTCTTTAATACTCGAAGTACTGCCGGGAAGTACTCCGAGCACCTTGACTGGGGAAAAGAACTTATTACATTCTTGAAATATCGCGGCTGGGAAGTGGAGAGAAGGTAATCTGCGGCTAAAATTGTATCCTGTAAAGCACTGCCGGACTTTGAATCGCCGAAGAGGAATGACGAGGATTTGTGGCTGCAGAGTGGTGACACGATATCAGACCTACAACTGGGTCGAGTCAGAAGAGGCGATTAATTTCTAGAACAATTCCCTGAAAAACTTAGTTAGCGGTCTCGGCCTTGGCCTGGATAATGCTCGTGACAGATTATAAAATTATGTTAAATAATATGAATTACCTATGAAGATGCAAAAACCCAAAGGCATATGCCCGGCACGATCGAACTGTGCCACAATAAGTAGAGTGTATGCGGTCACTAAACTCGACACATAACACATCAACGCTTTTCCGTACAAATTTCTGAGTTGGGGTATGATCGCGTAGACGATAACAGTAGCGAGTAAAAACGGTATAGACAGAATCATGCCGATGGGGTAAAGCGTGGGCACTGGCAACGGCGGTAGGTCTTCTCCGTCGACGGGGAAGCAAATAGCGACCAGGAGTTTTTCCTCGACCCCCGAAGACCCCATGCAGTACTGTCTAGGCCCAAACGTTTGCGATTCGGTTGTCAAAGTCCCATTTCTATGCAGCACAAATTTATCTTCAGGAAATTCGTCCGGTTCGAGGGCGTACCGTCCTTTTGGACAAAAAATATTTGGAACGGTGTCGAAGGCGTCGGTCAATTTTTCAATCCCCTTCAAATCCGGGGATAAATTTTCATCCGGTATCTGGATCGGGTTCGCGGTACGGTTCTTCGCCACGAAGCACGAGCCATCGAACGACTGGCCAGGACTACAGCAAACCCGAATGCAGGGTTTGGTGGCCAGTTCACAAGGGCATCCAAAAACCTCGGTATCGTTACGCCAAACGATTTCAGGAGGGAACAAATACCCGTCTAAGTAGAACGACCCGTTTTCGAACTCTTCAGCATCCGTCAAATTGACGGACAAGCTCATGGGACAGAGACGAGGAGTTTCACTGCAGTGCACAATGATCACTGCACATGTAACACAGATGGTGATCATCGCGGTGGAATGACCGAATTGCGGCATGTTGATAAGGATTTTTCGCCACTCGGTGATACGTGCTTCTTGGAATCCGACGATTTAGAGCTTTCACTGAAGACTGTCAGTCAGCTTTTCTCATCGGGACTTCACCGGTTGAAGAAAAACGCCGCGAACACATCAACCGTGTCATAGTAGTTCGTCTCTCTCACTGGACTCCGATCCGATTGTTAAACTCATATACCTAGTTATGAATGTATGGAACTGACCCATACCATCTCGCGGTTCTAAACCGCCGTCGACGTCATACACGGTACGACTGCGTCGAACCGACGCTGGTTCCGTCCTCATCCCTGACCCCTGTTTGCCGACCCCAGCCAGGATTCAGGGGATATTGTAGATTCCTGTCGCGGATATATAAGCCACTATTTTCCTCTTACCGACCGTCTACTTTTCACATATATACCAGTCACAGTATATGTAAACTATGTATTGTACTTAATTAACGTTATTGACGATGCCTTGTTTTGTTCATTTTATTTGCACTCAAAATTTTCCACGGGATGATACGATGTTTTTTTTTTCATGTTTTTGAGGGGTCGTAATATACGATAGGAAAAATTATGAGTGAAAATAAAAACTGTCTATGTCTATGATAGTTTGTTGAATCGGCGTGAAATATACCCTATTTATATAACGGATTTATCATTGTGAGGAAAATCGTTCGATTTAACTTTTACTTTCTGTCATTATGCGGTGTATAGATGTATGTATACCCCGAACTCGAATGAAACGAGTTATTTAAGTAAATTGGAACTGCGTCAGTATAAAACGAAGGAAAATATTCTCGTGTATGATAATTTAAATGATTTATATTTTGTCGAGAAAAACTGTTCGACTCAAGGTTGCATAAAGTAATATCGCTATTATTGCTGCAAATATTGGCGAATAGAAATACACGTAGCCACCATAAGTTTTTGTTATTTGAAACCTCGTGTCACACATCTTTTGTCGCAAATGCAATACGATGCGTATGTGTATAGGTATATGTGTATAATGTATACATATCAGTAATGTTCTTTATCGTATAGAGTATACCTAAGTAGGCATACGTAAAAATTATTTATAGTTGATTACATAAATTCCCCGATGATCCGCGGGCGCTTTTTAATATACGAATTGTAATAATTCATTATGAGTCATAAAATGGGGTATAAATACTACAATGAGTAGCCTATCCGATGGAAAAAGCTTATGATCTATATAAATCTAAGCAAATGAATCATACATGTACAAACATATACCTACATCTTCTTATTGTAAATTATATATGATTTAGATAGTTCAGAGCGTTGAGTTTCTTTAATCCTGATATTTCGTCTTGTTTGATACATCGATATTATACTATATGTACCTTGATTCTGTGTATAAACGAGGGTAAACAACTTATCATATCACAACACGTCGATGTTTGATACACACGTCGGAAATTCAAGTTATTAAAAAAAGAGAGAAAAAAAAAACAAGAAAAAATGAACTGTCATACGACGGTATACTAGAGTCTTCTTTCGTCGATGCGAATCGCGGATTAAAAAATAGCAATAATAATAATATCGAAAGGAAGAGTTTACGCTGTATCAAATAAACGCTGTTCAGGTTCGGGCAGTGAGGAATCTTTATCGATGCAGCCTTGATCGTATAGCGGAAATTTCATTTTCAGTAAAGATCCGATATTGCGTAAATTGATAAATTTTATAGTTTGTTATACCGATTCTTGTCAGCGTTAATTCATACTCGAAAAATCCGAGGGTGAAACGATTTTCGGAAATGTTCGTACGAAGTTTTAAAGAATTAGGGCATTTTGGACCCGACTGTGCCCATAAGATTTAGTGCTTGTGTTCTGTGGGTCCCATCTCGGGTCCCATCCGAGGTCCTCGGGGTCTGATGGCCTGGGTTTTCCAGGTACATACTTATGGGGACTTGAAAGGAAGTGGGTTTTTACACGTGTGAAAAAGGAATATCGAAACTCCTGAAGCTTGCCTATTATCGTTAGCTTCTTTTTTGTCCTTCTCAGATCATTATTTTCCAGTCATTCATTTGTCAGAGGTGTATGCAAGGTAATTGGATTTCTCAACAATTGCGATGTTTCTAGATTTACCATTAAGGAATTTTTTACGATCGTTTATTCAACAAATTGACGAATTCAAACAACGTTTCATATACTTCAACGCGCTGTGTGCTAATAACTTGCAAACGGAATGCAAGCACTCACTCAAAGATTAGCTAAAGGCCTTCAGCGTTTTTTCTTCCGCTTCATCTAATTTCATCATTTTTATTCTTCATCTGAAAATTTTATAACAAGAATATATATATTCTTGCTCCAAAGCCAAGCCAAGTCTACGCGCTCGTTTATTGTTAACATAAACAATGCGGTGTTACCCAGTTCCTGCAAACATTCCATTTTTATTAACATTACTATTTCTCGCAATACGTATTCATCCCCGCGCGATCTTATATTGGATTTTATAACTACGTATCGCAAAAATAAGGAGAAGAAGAATGGCTGTAAAATATTCTTGCAAAGTATTTCAGAAGCGATTATTTCGTATCGCAAAATTTCGTATCATCGTATCAATTTATCACCTTGCTTTTCCATCACATAATCTTTTAAGCGCGAATCCCTTCGTTTATCCCCATCTTTCACGACACAGTTCTTTCGAAATTTTCCTCAATAACTATTTCATCAGATCAATTACTCGATCTCGAGAATTTTTTCGCGCTTTTCAGTAGTTATTTGGGCTCGGCAAGTAATTTCCAGGCATACCAGGGTCTGTATACATGTGTAGATGTGTGCAATTCGCGAATAATGAGTCCCATTCGTTTGAGAAGTATGTGTACTTAGGTACTTCAAACATAAACGTAAAACGAAGGACGTTTAAAATGCCGACTGCAACTCGTGTCGACTCTGGCATAGGTATGTTATGTTTATCCCATCACGATACGAGGGAAGCTGGACTGACGAGTATCGTATGTTCGCATGCAGCTGCACGCACCAATATCTATATGCTCATCGAAACCGACACACGCACACATTCATTCTCTTTTTTCTCATGCAAAACCTTCGACGATCACGATGTAGCTATTCTTTTTTGTTATATCATGCTTAACGCGCAAGAACTCGTTCGTGCTGAACCAAAGATCTGGTCTCACGCACTATGCGTACCATATATACGTAGTAGTGTCTAATATCAATTCTAAACCCTCCGTGATAATGATTCTTCGAATTAAATGCATGATGATTAGTTTCATAGCGAATTTTCTCGCGCATCAAGGCGACTGTCTTTTTCGAAATTTGAGATCAATGAACCGATACAACGTGCTACAGGCGATCGGTGTTATGTCTGAATCTTATACACGATAAACTACTAGCGCATTCACTCCATTCGTCGTTGAAAGGCAGCGTTAATCCGACTTTCACATACCTTATTATACCTACAGCCAGAGCGACAGCAAAAGCCATATTACACAGTCGACAATTTCTTGATTGATTCAACCGAGAATATCATACCATCAAATTTAGACCTCAGAAAAAAACCCAGCGAGTTGTATATTCCCGAGAATAAACTCCATGCTAATTGAGAATACAAATTGGTGCATAAACAGCGTCTAGTAACACCCATGCGATCGGTTTGTAATCTAATCTTGCTTCGTTTTTTCACAATGTGGAATAGTCACGTTACACTACACGCTCGGATGTTAGGATAAGAATAAAACAAACCGTCTATAAAATACGCGACGAGTATAAGATGTGAAATTTTTGTTACCTAATGCAGTGCAGAAGTAGAAATATTCAAGTATATTTTGATCCCCAAGCTGGACTACGACCAGAGCGATATAGGCGACAAAGAGAACTCCGACATAGGCTCGTAGCGTCAATCCATGTATATTGTCGAATTCAGGTATGACCGCGTATACGGCAAAAGTAGCGATTAAAAACGGAGTCGATAGTAGCATGGCGATGGGATAAATGACCGGTATGCTATCACTGGGATTAGAGTAGTCCGGAAAACATACGGCAACAACAGTAATGGATTTATTTTCCCCAGAGACAGAGGCAAAGCAGTAGCCTTCGAGGTCCAAAGTCGTCCCGTTCAAATAATTGGGTAGATAAATGTTCCCGTTTTCAATTAGGTAGAATTCATCTTCGAGATTGTACTCAGGGTTCAATGCGTAACTTCCTGTCTCGCATGGTCCAGGGTAAAATTTGGAGAATTGAAAGCCTGCACTGTCATTCGTGTTATCATTCACGGGGCTTAAATCCTCGGTGTAAACTTGAGGAAATTCCAATTCCGAAGCTGGTGCATCGGCTATTTCTACGCAGCTAGTACCGCTGATGTAAAGTCCAGGTGGGCAACAAATCGGCACACAATTACCCGACGATCTACACTCGTCGATTCCCAAATCCACGACGTATTCATCATCGGTTGATCTCAGATTTCGGGATCTAACTCCTTCGGCTAATTTCCCTGCAGCCGTGTGATCGGGACTCAGGAAAATTAACGATACGAGAAACGACCAGGTCAAGAACAGGTGCATCATGATGCTACCTCGACAAACACGCGGGCCAGACTGACCATCGGATAAAAGTCACTCTCTTTCTCTGGGTCTCTAAGACCCGACTCGACTTGACTCGAGGTGTAGCTTAGAAGAACGGGAAATCCCCGGTAAAGGCTCACTTTTCTATTATGTCATGAAGACGCGGATTGTTTATTGTGGGGATATAGTAAACCAACGCCCCCACAAGGCACTACTAACTTGGGCAAATAAACGCGCTTTGATTTTAATCTGCCTTTTTCATTTCTTGCATATATAATACATTATATGTGTAAGTTTTTCAAGAATATATACACGCCCTCGTTTTTTTAACGCTGGATACTGACGCAGGAACACACAGTAATACGAACCGATGCTTCTTTCTTAACTGATTAAGACTCGGTCTTATCGATGATAAGGCGAAAGGGGGATATCGATAAGACTCGATGTCATTCTAGTTAGTTATTGTCTTGTGTGGTCCAATTTTTACTCGTCATTTTGTATAGATTATGGTCTAATTTCAGTCCTTTGTTAAGTAGAGAACTATAACAAATCGTTGCATATACATATCCCATGTTTTTTTAAAAAAAAAAAAAAAAAAAAAAGATACAGAGGCCTAGTGGGATATTGATTCTGTTTTTCTTCCCGACGAGAACGAGCTGGTGTATATAAGTTCTTAAATAACGGAAAATATAGTTCCTTGAGTTTTATCGTTTGCTAAAGTCAAACAGGTAGATATTTCCGTCAACTTTAGTAATCAAACACCTAGGTGTAGGTATGTAAAAAAAAAAGAAAACAGTATATATTTGCAGTCATATCGCCGGGTTTGAAGACGCTCTGAATATTATCTCAGAGTTTACAACCCATACGACTGATAATATTTATACTTGTTAATTTTATTTATTTTCTTCGTTATTCCTTATGCTATTTTCTTTATCATTAAATTTCATTATTTATATCCAACAATATTACTTGACGATAGCCAGATATAATACAATAATAATTGTTACAACCACACTTTGATTATTATTTTATCTTCGAGAGGATAAGAATTCGAAATATATATCCATTTATAACAACACATGTATAACTATTTTTGTATTATATAGCTACTATAAGTTTCTTTTACATTTTTCTAATAAATTTATACCTAGACAAGAAAATGTTCTTTACTAGTTTGAAAATTAACAAACTCCACACACACCCACACATACATAGTGCAAACATGCTACATGTTAACCAATTATATTGTGTGTCCAATTAACATAAATAAACTATCTACTAATGGCAGTACGCACAACTTCTTTAAAGAATTTCGCGTGTTGTTGAAAAACCCGAAGAAGTTATATGCCTACATAAGTTTCTATTTTAGAATAATTGGCCTTGTTTTGTGACCAAAATTTTACAAATCTTTCGATAAAACATGAAATCATGTAAAGGCGAAAATATCGAAGAACGATGTACATACAGCGGTTGATAATCCATAATATAAATGAATGAATGAATGAATGAATGGATAGTAAAATTTTTCTTACCGAAAGATACGCAGAAAATTTGATTTACATCAGCGAGTTGTAGAATGGCGAGTGAGCTGTAAGCATATATGAGACAAGCGACGTAGCACATCAATGTTTTCCCATACAAATTTCTAAGTTCGGTAATGGTCGCGTATACCAATAACGTCGCGATCATAAACGGTATAGAAATTATCATTCCGACAGGGTAGAGTTTAAGCTCCAAAGTAGAAGCCATTGTGGTTATTTCCTGTTCCGTTCGATCGGGAAAGCATACAACGACCCGAATTTTGTTTGTATGAATTTGCCAATCGATGCAGTATCGTTCGGGTGGATAAACGAATTCTTGAGTGGTAAGTACGCCTTCGAAATCTACGACGAAATTATCTCCAGGATAGATTTCCGGCTCAAGTACAAACACGTCGTTGGGACATATCCGGTTTTTTAGTAGGTAAAAGTGTTCCTCTACTTTCGTTATGTTTCTAATATCGGGGGACAAATGATCCTCAGGAATTCTAAGCTCTGGTATTCCGTTATTATCTCCGTCTTTGGCCCCGGCGTCAACGCAAGTTGCATTTTTGTCGAGTATTTTACCGTCGGAGCAACATTTCCTGAAGCATATTACTCCCAGCTTACAAACACACCCGAGTGTTGTATTCGTCTTTTTATCCCTCCAGTAATGTTCACGGGGATAAATGTTGCCCTCGTACAATAACGAGCCGTTTTCCAATCTCTCTATCCCTTCTTCGACCATCGGGATCGCCAGAGCCATCGGACAAGGATAAATCTGATCCGGAAGTTCTAGGTCGTCGCCTAGTAGACTCGACGATCCCTTTACAATAGACGCTAATGTGGGAACTAGGAGGGTTATTATGTTTGTCCACATCCCGTGCATCGCTTTTTATGATTGTCAATAATATTTGGATGTTATTCCCTCGTTGTATTTTAATTTTTTTTCTTTTTGTTCGTTTTTGTTTTTCCTTTTTTTATTATAATTCTTTAATACGCTAATATTATATTCTATAATATACGCAGGGAGTCTTAATCTGTATTAAGACATCCCTAAACTTCACAGTTTATCAACGCAGATGTGACATTGATCTTGAACTCATCTAACACTGAACGATGCGCGCACCCGACTACCCGTCCGTCTCGAATGGACATTTGTTCCATTCGCGCCAAAGACCCTTTACGCATTTTATCTCGTATACTTACGCTTGCAGAGGATCGTGTGTATTGTGACGCTTGACGTTCGACCTTACGGTAAAGCAGATTGCTGTTATCTATTGAATGAATGATTAATATTCGTTTCGACAAGTTACCGACAGATGGAGTTAATCGATAACAATTTTCTGTCGGTAATGTAGTAGTCTCTTCATTTACCGGCCAATTATTATGTTAAGTTAAGTGGTGTGTATGACTGTAGGAAAAAATTTTTATCTCGAGGTCAAATGATTAGCGGATAGATAGAGAGTTGTGCTTTTAATGTACTATTTCTGTTGTGATATTAAGTTAATTGAGAAAAAAGAAAAAAAAACATTCTCTATAGAATATTCCAATTATCAATATAAATAAAAGAAAAATATAAAAGAGTTAATTAATATATATTCTAATTCATGTCAATCCTAAGAAGGTCAGTATAAGAATATTATTCTTCATCGTTCCTCCCTTTCTTTTGTTTCTTTGAGATAGCTATAGGAGAAAGTTATAACACGTGGCCGTAGTCCCACGTGGTGAACTGTTGAATGATAAAACTGCATTATCGATAGAGTGAATTTGGATGCATATACATATCGTTATTTTGTACAAATTACTATAAATTAGTGAAAAAATTCCAGATCTCGATTTATTTTCCGCGCAATTATCTATAAGCTTATTATCACCGTTGTCCGTTATAATTTTCTTTATCTCGATACGATGTGTCTCTAGTATAAACCGCTCTAAAGATAAGCTACATCACCATGCCTACTCACCACGCCATACATACACATATAACATACATGTATCACACTACACACCCATACTAATCGAATTATTAGCTAATACTTATGCTAGTTGTATGAGTATTAAGTTCTGGTTAAAGCTAGCTTATGATTAGTGCCATCATACGAGCGGATGAATATATCAAATATATGTAGTGAGTGACTAGTCGCAGTAACCAAAAACCACTGAACGTATTATTTATCAACCACAGTCAACGCAGGATAGAAACGACGGATACATATATGAGTAATGTGATTAATCTTTATGAAATATATAATACGTTCGTATAGTTTAATTAATACGATTAATAAAAGCAAAAGAAAGAAAGAAAGAAAGAAATGAATAGATAAATAAAATAAGACAAATACTTGGAAGCGTTAACGTATGAAAAAAAAAAAAAAAAAAAAAAAATTGAAACTTATCCAAATTTATTCAAGGTCACAAATGTCAATGTATTATAATGAACGAAAAAAGAAAAAAAAAAAAAATACCTTGAAATACGTTCGTTTTGAAAATAAGAAAATAAAAATTACATTTTTTTTTCATCAGTACCAAAATGGCAAATTTTGATAAAGTCAAGGCGCTGGTTAGGGGCGCAGATGCTATTAGCTTCGACGTTGATTCAACGGTGATACAAGAAGAGGGTATCGACGAATTGGCTAAGTTCTGTGGCAAAGGAGACGACGTTGCAGCTCTGTAAATATTTTCACATATAAATTTTCTTGTTATTAAATTTTACAAATCAATTTCACAATTTTTATGAAAATATATGTTCTCCAATTTCTAGGACTAAACAAGCCATGCAGGGTAGCATGAGTTTCAGAGAATCGTTGGGGATTAGATTGAACATTATTCAACCTAGTCAGAGTCAAATTAAAGAATTTTTACACACTCATCCGGTCCGGCTTACGCCTGGGATCAAGTAATTATCATAAATTATCATAAAGTATCGTGAATTTAGATCACCTATTAATGATTGTTGAATGGTTTTCTTAATTGTTCCTAAATCCCTTTAATCAATCTTCTCGTTTTATCAATTTCAGAACTTTAGTAGAAACGATACACGCCCAGAATAAAGAAGTCTTTCTCATCTCCGGCGGTTTTCATTCTCTGATTGTACCGGTCGCAGCACAGCTGAACATTCCGATAGAAAATATATACGCTAATAAGCTGAAGTTTTATTTCAACGGTCCGTTTCTTATTCAACAATTTCAATCTATTACAGAATTAATCAACTCGCTTTTAATAAGGGCTCTAATTATTATCACATCTTTACATTACAGGTGAATACGCTGGCTTTGATGAAAACCAGCCTACCTCTAGGTCAGGTGGTAAATGCGAAGTAATTAAAAAACTCAAGGAAATAACACAATTCAAAACTATTGTTCACGTTGGAGACGGCGCTACTGATTTAGAGGCTTCGCCACCGGCGGATACTTTCATCGGTGCGGAACCAAAAGTTTTATTTATTAGTTCGCAATTTTTAGATCAATGATCGATAAAAATTTCACGGAATTATAAAAACTGTGATACTTATTCTAGAAAATAATTTTCTTTCGATATCAGATATCATATTAATCCACCTTATTATCCCTTTTTCTCAACAGGATATGGAGGAAATGTTATAAGAGAAGACGTGAAGGCTAAAGCACCTTGGTTCATCACGGATTTCAATGAATTGATAAAAGTCCTAGAATAATATTTTATCCGCATATTAAATTTTAAACGAATATTATTCTGGAATATTTATACTAAGGGTATTGTGCTCTCTCATGCAGGCAGAGATGATGCAAATACATATGTATAAAAATGAATAATAAGGTCGTAAAGTAACTTGTGTTTGATACATAAGTTATATAGTATACAATCGTTTGTAAATTTGAGAAAAGACAATACACGCACATGTTTGAGCTCATTATAGCACGTTAATATATAATAACAAGGCCAATTTCATAATCAGAATTTTTGATAAAATGAAATCTTTGAATATTTAGCTATATCCGTAGTTTATAATGCGTTAAACAATTTATTAAATACAATTTATAGTTTATTTTATGCCTTTCTATGATTGGGCAACGACACACTTTCCAATGTACATTATACACACAGAAAAACTAATTGAACATACTTCTATTGTATACTTTATCGTACTTAAGCAGTATCCGTGAAATAATTATAATAGTTTTTTTCATCAATTCTATAGTATATTGTAAAATGCGTAACGAACAGATTTTATAACACCATTTACATATTTATAACGTATTAAATCTACAATAAGATGAAAGAAAGATAAAAAGGATAAGAAGAATATTGTCCGAGAATTATGAATCGCTGCATAAATCTTATCGATAAAGAAACTACGAGAGATCAGGCTTTATAAATATTGCAATTGAATAAAGAGTTATTTAACAATTATCTCGAATTTTTCATGAATGGCT
This sequence comes from Tenthredo livida, assembly GCA_963992785.1. Lineage (NCBI taxonomy): Eukaryota > Metazoa > Arthropoda > Insecta > Hymenoptera > Tenthredinidae > Tenthredo > Tenthredo livida. The sequence continues at coordinate 14,959,691 of OZ023073.1, forward strand.
TAACACCATTTTAGCTAAGCTTCGTAAATACCAAAGTCGAATATTGGCCTGTAGTATTTGGAATGTTTGACATTCTAATGATCGTATAATTGTTACAGAATATAATAAAAATGAAATAACAATATAATATCCAAAATAACTATCGCTGGAACATTAATTTATGATTAATAATAAAGTTACTGTCGACAATTATCAAATATATACAGAGTATAAAAATCTACTAACAATTTTTATATCGGTTGTAGAATACGATTGATTAATTCAATTCATCTGTATTTATAAATTATACTGTAGAAGATAATATATATCAGCGATAAAAACTTTGTCTAACTAGTTAGGTACTCATAATCAAACGATCTTGTACATTCTTCAACAGCCTTGCCGAACAAAACTAATTAAATAGCTAATTATTCGCTGCTAGAAATCCCCGCAATATTTTCCGCCTTTCTTCGGGCAATCCATTCTTGTATTTTAATTTTTAAATTGGTATCTGATTTCACCATGTCCATTGTTAGCGTTGAACGATTGAAAGGATCCGTTTGGTCGCTCAATAAATGCCTGTAAATAATTCATCATAAGCAATTATCAAATGTTTAAAGATAATGAAAAACGTACAACGTACCTAGCGATGGTCTGACGATCGACAACTATTTTCGACGATGGTAAAATCACCGGGTCTATCATTAGCGTCGACATAATTGGGTCCAAAAACTCGTCCGGCGCATTGGATAGTATTTCTTCCTCTTGTTTCTTCTGATCTGCAGCGTCTGCCACTTTTTTAGCAAACTGATCTAGGTCACCGAGAATCCCAACTCCTCCGATGCGAACTATTCACCATAAATTAATACTCATTGTACGTTTTTTGGAGTAAATACACGATAAAAATGGGATAAATCTAAGTACCAAGAACGTCATCTGCGAGCTTGAATAATTCCGGACTGTAGGATCTACCGTCTTGGGATACAGCCAGAGTAAAAGCCTCGTTTTTACTCAGGTGGATGTAAATTTTGCAAATATTAAAGACCAGATTTGCAGGATCGAAGTCATATTCCTTCTGGTCTTTGACCTGATGAGAAAATAAAACAATTTAAATTCAAAGCCTCGGTAAATTACTATTGTAGGCTTGAAGAGAGCGAGTCTGAATCGGCTCATCCCACCTTGAGATTTTTCTTATTAGGACCAACCAACTGCAGTAATAAGTAATTTAGCATCGAGGCGATACGGTCTACCATTGTAGGATGGCAAAAGATAGACGTTATCTCAGACGTGAGCATTTCTAATGTGTGGATAGTTTCTCTTCCAAGAATATTGTCGAATCTAGCAATCATTCCGATGTGTGCGAGGTACCCTATTTGCTGCTCACGCTCGTGTGGCGGCAGCTTATTCCACTCTCCGCTTTCCCTGTTATTAAAATACAAGATAATTATATTGACGATTATTGAATGCCAAGAGAGTAAATAGCTCCGGATTTAAACCACCTTGCGTGAAGTAGCTGCTTGAGTTGCGCCATGTTAGATAGAGCCTCGTCTAGGAGAAATACAGCGTCGTTCATCAACAGGTTCATGAAACGTAAGAATAGGGGTGGTTGTACAGCTTCCATACTAGCTTCTGCTTCTTCGGCTAGCTCTCTGAAAGTTAATGAAGAATTTACAGAGTGAATATCGCGCGTTGTTTGGTCAGTTTTTTTCATAATTTGATAAAACTTACTTGAAATTATTCCTGTGTTCTTTTATCTTCCACAAATAGTCCATAACAACGTACATCGGTCTTCTGTAATTGAATTTTTGTTCGAAAGCAACGCTTTGCCCAGTCATTTCAATGCCGACGAAAACTTGCAGCAGATTAGCTACTATCTAGAAAGAGATGATCTACATTATTATAGAATCTGGGATGAGGGAAAACTGGATTTATATCCAAGCTGTGAATAAACAAGAACCTGATGTCTGTGAGGATGAGTAACGAATAATTGTTCCCTATGAAACGTTCCGAGAGAAGCAACTGCCTGAGAACCTTCGTCGCTGGAAGGTAGAAGAGCTTCTAGTCCTTCTGCAAGTCTCGCTCTAAGATGAGGATTGTACAAACGCTGTTGAGACTCCATGAGGGCAACGACCTGATGATTGAATCAAAATGGATTAGACTTTCTCAAATAATGAATAAGGATGGAAATAAGAAAGAGTTTACCTCCGTTAATATCGGGTTTAAAAAGTTGGGTCCTTGTTCTTCGAACGTGTTAGGATTTAGCCGTCTTAAGAAGCAGAGAAACCCGACTGTATTTTCGACCACAAATTCAGGAATTGATCTAAGAGTTTCAGGCACGGTCGCAGGCAGTGGAAAAGATACAGTTCTGAACTCCTTCGGGGCGTAGGTACTCCGTTTTCCAATATCCTCGTCTAGATTGACCTGCAGCAACCAGACCGCCGTCATAGCATGGAACTTTGCTAATAGACTGAGCATCTCTGGCGCCAAAAGACTCGCTCTGAGAGAGAGGTATCTAAAATAGGAGCATAAGCAGAATGAATAATCACAGAATATGTACTTTTACAACTTTCGCATCTAGCTGCATGCGTCTTCTCTCACTTACTTACTTTGTCATTTCCATTTCCATGCGGACAGTTATACCTTCGATAACTTCCGAGCTACCTCCACCTTGAGCGTCGTTGTATATCCTCCGCATGCGAGCCAAGTCCTGATTTGTTCTGTAAAACATTTTAATGAAATTAACAAAAGCTTATGGTTCGGGTGAATATTGTGCAACGCTTTACCCGAAAGCACTATCAAGTACCTTAAAAGTTTCTCCAGAATAACACGGTATCCAAGATCTAATGCTCTGTGAGTCAGATAGAAACATTCTGTAACAAAACCAAAGGTTTCAGCCACAGGTCTCGTCTCTCCTTCAGGCGTTGGAATCAAACAGGTTTCCCCATTCATTCCTTTGGCGTGAAGACCTCGATTTCTACTTTCGTCTTCGTCTTGAGCCTAGAGATGTAAATTCTGGATAATTTTGACCAATTTGCTTGAGAATATTGCAGTTTGTTATCAAAAGGGCGTCTGTACCTCGACGGCGCAATAAGTCGGATCAATTTTGAGGAGCTTGCTATCGTTTAGTTTTGTACAAAACGGCTGGCAGAGCCTTAGCAATATGGTGCTCAGATTCAACATGAAACCGTCTGAAACGGTCAGCATCATAGTCATCCCAGCGTCGTTATGAGAATTCCAGAGTTTGCCTCTCGCCGCGTTAGCGTGGAGACAATCGGCGATCCATTTTAGAGTCTTGTGCCGTACTTCGGGGGAGCATTTGAACAAAGTGTGAAAACTTTTGTGCAGCGATTCGCTCAGCGCGTCTAACGCAGTCCAGATATTTCCCTCTACGGACGTTACCGACTTTAAAAAATAGGAAAATGATCGGTCAGTGAACGAAGGAAGAGATTTAGGCGGCTGAAATGAAATCCCAGCAGTTTTTACCCCTCGAAAACTCACTTGCTGCAAAGGTTTATCGAAGAAATCGAACGGCGCTTCAAGAGTCTTGGGCAAACAGCTGAGAGACAAAAGCGCGCCGAATAGCGTATCAGAATAGGCTCTTCCTTGAGCAGACCGAGGAGTGCTGTGGCTTATCAAAAGTAAAGCGAGACTTTCTACGGAAGCAAAAGTCTGGAATAGCCCGAACCAATATTGTCTAAAAACGAGTAGATTTGACTTTGCAATCTCCTGATGAATGCCCTTCAAAATCGGGGTGAAAGCTGCGCTTATAACGCTCGTGCCTTCCTCCTCATTGTCCAGAATCAAACCAGCAGCAATATCAGATACAAACTCGGTCAAATCTTGTCCGACTATTCCCCCGTCCATGAAGAGAGATATGAACTGTCTGTGGACCTGTAATTTATTTATTTATTAAAATCTGTATCGCTTGAGGTCTTAGATTGAAAAATCTTGGGAATATTCATCGAACCTCTTGCCCCTGGAATAAATCAGGCTCTTGCAAAGCAGTGCCGATATTTCTGACTACGATTCGTTTGATGTTATCTATTTCATGGGCTAGTCTCTTGCTTATTTTGAATCGACTCAATCTGCAATAGCTTTCGAACAAGTAAGGCACGATTTCGCTTTGTGTAAAGTGACTGTCTATGGAATCATTCTTCACGGCTTTACTGCTGATTACTTTAGTCTCTGGTTTTGTGAGCATTAGTCGTTCGAATATTGCGTGCTCTACAGAGTCGGCGTCCAACCAATCTTGGGGAGCTAGAGCTGCGGCGAGGTCCTCAAGGAATACTAATTTCCTTTGGGATTCGATCTTCTCTCCATCGTTGCGAAGCGTTAAGCCGAATATTTGTTCTATGAGGTCATTTATCTCCGCGTATGCTTCGGGCACGCTAGTTTCTTCGCTATTGACATCAGATTTAGACGACGTTGGTTCTTCGCTGATTGGCGTAGGCTGATTTTGGGATGGAAATGAAGCGGCCTCGTTCGCGTTTGAAAAAAGTCCCGCGAACGGATTGTGGTTCACTTTGTCGCACATTATTTGTGGATTTGTTTTAACCCCAGGTTTTATTGCGTTCTTGAAGTCATGCTAATTTTTAGATCTCAAGATAAACGACGACATTAAATATACAGAACTGATTTTCTTTTTTTTAGGTTATGGTTACTATTTACCTTATCTAACAGCGCGAAATAGATTTCGGGGATTATGAAACGGGCGAATATATTACGGCGATTTATTACCTTTTCATATCTTATCGGGTAGCTGATTAACTCCGTAGTTATTAGCCGTCATTTAACGATGTTGATCATTATCACTAATCATCTCTGTCACGCTAACTACCGGAGCTTTGATCAACTCGCGGTTTAATAAAATTAAAACATAGTTCCGAAATTTCACGCTAGTATCGAGTTTACGCGTTCATTCAATTTTTTCGAAATCACGATCATCTGCAGGCTTATCAATGAACGTGACGTAGGTTTTTTAATATTTCATTTTTTACCATTGGCTAACGATATGTCATTCATCAATATCAGCCAATCACAGTTCACGATCCCAAAGATTTTGACCGATTCATACTCAGGCCGGATTTTCGTGCGCAACAAATACTGCGCATGAAAATTCAGCCTGAACGTTCATTCATAATATCGCTTCAATGAATGCTTATAGCATTTATTCAATTTTCAGCTATTTCAGATATAAGACTACATACCCGAAAGGGTGATAAGTCGGAAAAAGGATAGAGAGAGAGAGAGCTATTTCAGGTATAGAATCTTAAGAAAAATAGAGTAAAATTTTGAATAATATACTAATTAGGGAATATATCAAAATTGTAATACTAATTGAAAATATGGTTTTTGAAAAGATGTACAAGAAAATAAAGAAAAGCAAAGAATTGCATTTATTAAAAACAAATTACAAGGCACTATGCGGATTTTTTTCTTTTTTAGCAGTATCAAATTTTATACAAAAACATAATATGACTTAGATATTTTTTTTTAGTTTTAGTTTTTTTTCTTTAATATAATTATATAAAAGGCACCGTCGTTGTATTATCATCTCCAAGGTTTTCGAACAGTTCCTGCACTGGTGCTCCGCTTTATTCCATGATCTGTTAATATATAATGAAAAAGATTATAAGGCATACATTATAAGAGAAAAAAAAAAAAAAAAATAGTAGAGATGATAATTGAAATTAATAATTGAATCTTTGATCAATTAATACGGAAATGAAATTTCCCGGTTCTCTTCTTACATATATTTTGAGAACGTTTTTCTCTGGAATTAGAGGTCCAGGTCTGACATCTACTCCTAGCTGAACAAGGCCTGCTAATAGGAGGTGATGGATAATCTCCCATTCTGCAGAAGAATATAAGAAAAAATATTAATACTATAAAGTAAACATGAAATATTATTGATTTTCCGTATGAAACCTTATCTATAAGTAAATCTGTCCTTAGAATGTACTATTTTCTGTTTTTCTAACACAAGAGAATTTATTTATATTATTATTCTATTGAATTAGAGTTTAGATATGCTTTCAACACACAGAATTCGAGATCCAGCGATTATACCATTCTTCAATGCCTTATAATCGAATATTCGATGGCAATACACACACCATTGAATGTTGAAAATTTAGAATTATAATAAAAAATAATAATAGATTAAATACAACGTTAGTTTGAATCATACTCCTTGAGTTTTTTTCTTGCCAGTGTTCTCTGGGTAGCAAAAGAGTAGGAATGTGCAGAGCTAGGTCTCTCTGAACGAGAACGTTTTATTTCACGATCCTGAGATATGACTTGCATCCGTTCCTTGGGGCTCTGTGCGAACAATTCAGTAATATTCATCGAGGCCGCGTCACACTAGTAAACAAAAAAAAGACAAAATAAGTAATCAGAATTTTCGAACTGTCTCCATTTATCCCCACGGCAAGAATAAAGAAAATTAGAATAAGATTTTCACTTGTAATTGCAGACGTTGATGAAAGTTTAACTCAGGCAAGTTGAGCGGAGCATCTACATGGAGTTTCAACATACAATGCAAGGCCTCTTTGTACGTATTTTTCAGAGCAATCACTCGCTCGGTTTTCATCAATCTACGAACCAGATATCCCCTGGCGTAAGCGTTCATCACAGTCGCCGCGTTTATCTATAAAAGGAAGAAAACGGTGGTCTCAAAATTTCAAGAAGCGAGTAAGATCCGATCGATTTTCGATACTCACTTGCTTTGCCGTATAGAGGACGTTGGCAGGGACTGGAACATGCGTGGTATTACTATACAGCGGAAATAACTGCCGGCTAACGTTTGAATATTTATCTGCAGATCTCTCGGGCGTTTTATTATTGCCAAAAACGAATTCCTCTCGCTTCAAGACCTCGTCTTCCGGCGTTTCGACTTGCGGCTTATTCTCGCATGATGAAACCTCGCAGTATCCATTCAAAGGGTAAATATAATCAAGCGGGCATTTAGCAACAGTAGGATTATTCTTATCGGGGGAATAAACTTCCTCGTTTTCTTGCCCCGAGTTTAAGTCTTTAGAGGAACTTGGCGACCCGTCTTCGGGAAGATTCGAAACATTTTCTGAAGGTTGAGGGATTGAAATCCCAGGAAAAGTCTTCTTGATTTGTCCGAGCAGCAGGATTTGCTGTTTCTCAAACTCTCTCTGCATACTCTTTTGCTCTCTTTGTTGTTTTTCAATAAGCTCAGCCATTTGCTCCTCGTGCTTCCTCTGGATTTCTTTAAAAATAATTACCAGTTTTTCGGACATAGCTACAGACTTTGACGGGCTAGAAGAGTCTTCGATTATATTGGCTTTGGACTGTTTATTATTTTTCATATATTGTCCCCCTAAATTTGTGGTCAGATTGCCTAAAGACCCACCAAGTCTGTTTGCCAAGTTTAAAATCGATACATTTCTGCTTGATTTCCATCTCTGGGAGTTGTTACTTTTCGCAATACAGTTTTCTTTGTAATTCTGCCTTTGATTATGGCCGTTCATTCTTCCCCCAGGAGATTTACAGACTAATTCTCTGTCCAACATCGTCTGTATGCAATCGACAGACCTAGCCGACTGATTCTGGCTTCCAAAAGACGAGTTTTTCGAATTACTCAACGACTTAAATATCTTTTGATTGTTTACACCGGAGGTACTGTTCCTCCTGTATCTCCCCCTCCCATTATCACCGGGTATAATAAACTCCTTATTTTTCGTCTGGTTTTCCCACTCGGATTTAGCCTGGGATATATTCCACTCCTTTCGTTTCATGCCACCGTTGGTTGCGGTCGGAACATAATCTGTGTTAGCTAATTCCGTCTGCATATGAGCCAGCAGCATGGGGCTAGGAGCTTCCAAGATGTAAGAACCCTGCCTGACGAGTTTAGGCGGTGTATTTCTCCCCTCGTTTACATCGCTCTTCCCTTTCTCCGGAACATCGACCGTAATTGGTATAATATCTAAAGTCTTAGGCACTTGGGGTTTGATAAACTCAGGCGTTGTAGTCGCAGTGGTTCTTTGAGTAGATGGAGAAACGTCCAAGTACTGATTTAGGTCCGTGCTAGCTGTTATAGTATCGGAGCAAGTGCTCGAGGCGAATACCTCCTCGATTTTATTGTCAATTTCACAATCGCAAATAGTTTTATAAGACTGATTAGCCGTTTCTGTTGTATATTCAGACACGGTGGTCTCAAGGCTTGAAAATTGTGTTTCTGGACGGTATTCCTTAGTCGGTAAATCTATAACAGTTTCAATATTAGGCGCGGAGTCAACTGTGCTAGTCTCTGTCTCTGTAGCGTAAGAATCTTCGGTAATAGAATCTAAAGAGTCGCCCTCCTCCAGATTTTTGTTTAGATTTTTCCCGCCTTCTTCTGCTATGGCTTCCATGCATTTATCCGTTTCAGCTTGTCTGGCTATCTCCAAGGTTCTCAATCTCTCTTCTACCGCAACAGCCAATTGTTTGTAATAGTTCATCTCCGTCCTCAGGTTCTCCGTCATCTGTTGATTTGAAAAAGAAAAATGTATTATCCGAGTGACCTATTCGAGGACTCAAGGTAACTTTGAGCTGATCTTTTATCCCCATTGGAAATTCGTTTCCGATATACAAACCAGAGGCGGAAGAATTGGTACTCCGTTAATCTTTATACAAGAAACGTACGTCTCTTGCTCCATAGTTTCTGTTTTTAATGGATATTTCCAAAGCCGTATAAACAGCGTCGAGGATATCAACGGACTATATGAATTCCTGGGCAGGGCAGCATCCTACAAAGCGATGAAATGGACTAGTGGCTAGAATTAGGCGATATGGTGAATTTAAATCTTAGCTAAGCGCTGTTTCGCATGCTAATGAAACGGGCCATAATTTAAGATGATATCATGATGAGTTAAGACCATCGCATACTAATGCTTGAATAACTAACACACATAGTCAATTCTTGATGTATTTAAACTCTGCCAACGTGTTATTAGAGTTATTGGATGATTGGCTACCCACGACGATGTAGTAAACTGTAGATACCATACATGAGATAGGTTTCGCAGTTTATTGATAATTCATTAGTAACATAGTGGTGTGTGATGATGGTTATCAGAAAATTGGTTACCAGGCAAACAAATTATGATTAATGATAACATGATTTCGTGATATGAGATTTTCGCCGAAAATGTGTACATACCTACACTCACACAGAGTTTTATTGACGGTTTCAATTTTTATAAGAGTTCAATTTAAAAAAAAAAAACGAAAAAAAAATTAACGTTTTAAATTTAAATATAAATAGCGTTTATAAATTGAACGCTGTGTAGATGTATGTGTGATAAGAAATATTCCAATTAGGTTATTAAGAATTTTCAAAATATACTCACTTGTCTTTCTGCAGGCAGATTTATACAGACATAAGAACCTTTTTTTTCTTCTTTTTTTTTTCTTTCTTTATTTTAATACCGCTTATTTATATCGACAGAGACATAGTGTCACGGACTTTCAAATATCTACTAAATACAAACAACAACAAGTCAAATGACATTTCTTAAGATATTGTGTATATAACTTCGAGACTCGAAACTCGCTGATACTTTAATCGCTGTTACATTCTGTGTTACGGGTTTATCCGATAGAGCAGATTGGCGATTTTCGTTTTTTAGGTTAGGATTCCCTGAGTAACACGCGTGTGTGTATGTAGTGTTTTGAATTTTTCAAATCTATTCGCCGAAAAAAAGTCAACGAAAATTGTAACAATTCAGTCCGAAATATTAATGAAACGTTATGGACGCCCACGATTTATTCAAGAAACTTTCCTTCGGTGCAAAATTTAACAACAAACGATTCCGTAATGATGCAGAAAAATTTCGGGTTAGTTTCATCTTTTTTATTCGCAACATTAGTTCAGCTTTATGCGATTTTCGCAGTTATTGTATAAACGATTGAACCTATTATACGTAAGAAAATCGTATTTTTATTATTAAACTACAAGAAACTGTGTAAATAAGAGATAAAAATTTTCCTAACCTCAAAATAATATTCCTTAAATTTTGTTTTTCTCCTTTTCTTTTCTCCAGCTGGTAAAAAAGACCGAAATAGATAAACCGTTGGAAATAAAAGTAGAGCCTGTAGACGAGGATGAAAAAATTGGGGAAAATTTTAATAAGAGAAAATTCGAGGATGAGGAATTAAAAGACGAGACGCTAACTCTGGTCGGAGATCTGACCGTTCCTAAAGATGGGATCAATAGGAAGGCGAAGAAACAGAAAAAGGAATTTACACAAGAGAAGAAGATTCAACTGGATAAAGAAAAGGTTCCTAACTAAGAATCAGTGGATAAAAATTTTCGGGACTGTTAAACGAGCGACGAATTCGAGTCGCAGATTATTACGTGAAACAATGTAAAGGAGATCTATTCTCGTTTCAGATTAACCAGTTGAGAAACGCTCATCATATAGCTGCCGTAGGACGCCACGTTCCTGCGCCTATAGAAAACTTCGATCATTTATCTCTTAGGTATCAAATACCAAACGATTTGATAGAGAATATAAAAAAATGTGGATATAGCCAACCAACTCCAATCCAGATGCAGGCTGTACCAATTCTCCTAGAGGTGCTAGAAATATTCTTCAAATATCACTTATCATTTATTTGTTAATTCATTCTTCTTGTTATTCTCGCAGAGCTTTAAAACCGGCTTTTAATCCTCTATTCGACTCATTATTCCTCATTCGCATGCACAAAATAAAAATATACTCAGCTGGTCTTAGCTCAATATGCTTAGATTATGATTAACGACGAGATTCAATGTCTGATTAAAAAAGCTTGTTCATTCAGTCTAGAGAATTACTGGCCTGCGCGCCTACTGGCTCTGGAAAAACCGCAGCTTTCTTAGTTCCAATAATCCATCACCTAAATGGACCGCAAAAAAAAGGATTCCGAGCTATAATCATATGCCCTACCAGAGAATTGGCCAAACAGACTTACCGAGAGTGTATGAGACTCGGGGAAGGGCGCGGATTCAGGGTGCATATTATCAGCAATATTAATCAAGCGATGTCTAAATACGGGGCAAAAAGTTCGCAGAAATTTGGTCAGTTTCTTAATTTCTATTTCCTATGTACGTTTTATTATGTATGAAGTCTTTTTTCCAACATTTTAACCGATTTTCCTTCTGCAGATATACTCATCACCACACCTAACAGACTAGTTTATTTACTGGCTCAAGATCCGCCTTCTATTTCATTGAAAAAGTAAAATATTCCCTTTTCTCGTATCTCTTATCTCTTGACTTCTAAAATAGTTATTAAAACTTTCGTAACTAATCTTAAACAGCGTTGAATGGCTCATAGTCGACGAGGCGGACAAATTATTCGAGGAAGGTATGCGAGGGTTCAGAGATCAGTTAGACCAGATCCACAAGGCTTGTACGAACGATAATCTACGCCGAGCTATGTTTAGCGCAACAAATACACCGGCGGTTACGAAATGGTGCCGTCGTAATCTCAAGGGAGTTATTACCGTCACTGTTGGGCATAGGTATAGCATTCCAGGGTGACATCCCTGAATTAATTTATCCTAAAACTTTTATCGACTATAACTACTTGAAGCGGAATAAAATGGCCTAATTTCAACTGTCTATAGGAATTCTGCGACTGAACTCGTCACCCAGGAACTCTTGTTTGTCGGTAGCGAAGGAGGAAAGCTCGTAGCGTTTAGAAACATTGTGAAAAAAGTAAACTCGATTCTCTAATTTTAATTGAACGTTCGCATCGATTAATTGGTCGCATAATTTGGCTGTGTGTTTTTGTTAAGGGTATGACGCCGCCGGTCCTGGTATTCGTTCAGAGTAAAGAAAGGGCGCAGGAGTTATTCAACGAGTTAATATACGACGGAATTAACGTGGACGTTATTCACGCAGACAGAACGCAGAACCAGGTAAATAGATCTATGAGTATTTGAATTCTATCTGAAGAAGAATTAAAATCTGAATCGTTTTTATAACTTAAGATATCAATTTGGTATTATTTTTGCAGCGAGATAATGTGGTGCGATGCTTCCGCGAGGGTAAAATCTGGGTCTTGATATGCACCGAGCTTATGAGTAGAGGAATCGACTTCAAAGGCGTTAATCTTGTGATCAATTACGACTTTCCTCCGTCTGCTATTTCCTATATTCATAGGATAGGCGAGTTTTGTTTCTTAATTTTCATCAAACATTTATTCTACTGTACTAAAATCGATCATTTCCTATCATAAGGATGAAAAATAACTTATGATTTCCAAAACTGATCGAGGTCTTTAATGTTCGAATAGGTCGTACTGGTCGAGCGGGTCACAAAGGAAATGCTATAACATTTTTCACCCAAGAAGATACGGTGAATTTGAGAAGGTGGGTGTGATTTGTGTGACTGAAATAGAAAGAAGATACGCATAATATGATAAATGAAATGTAGAAGATTTCACTCTCACAGTTTTGTAGTACTGCAGGTAAATTATAAATTATTGAACTAAATATCTTCTTTCAGTATTGCCACGGTGATGCGAGACTCTGGATGCGAAGTACCGGACTACATGCTTAGCATGAAGAAACATAATAAGAAAGAGAAACGGGATCTGGAAAGAAGAGCTCCTAAACGAGATACGATATCAACTATTCCAGCTTACGAAAATATTCGCAAAGAGAAACAGAGGTGAGAAGTTTTAATTTTAAATCATCTTTTCTTTTTTCGTTTTTAAGGGCGTTGACTAGGCTTCGCCGAGTGCGCGTAAATAGACTCTCGGCATTTACCTTCTCATTTCCTCATTTTTCAAGATAACGGACTTTTCGATGAAAATTCTTACAGATAAATTATGTATCCGTGTCATGGCTTTGGCCGAATTCGCGATTTCACTTTAAGCTTTGCAAAAAATAATCTTGAAAGTAAGCCATCTTTGCGATGATGTACAACGAGCAGCGATTTTTTTTCAAATATTCGGCGAAAGCCATAACATAGCTACATCCTTCACCTCCTAATCAAGATCATGATCGATACTATCGGATCAATGACTAAGGAGTAATGAGGAAAGACCTGAAGCATTGAACAGTGATTTTTGGCGCAAAATTGGGCGATTTCTAGCGCAGCCGAGGAGTGGGAGCCTACCGTCTTCAGCCTAGCCAACCACAGTTCAGTTACGATGCTCTGTCTTTCTTAAGTTTGTCTGCTGTCTCGCTCGTCACAGTTAACGCGGGAAGCGGAGTAGCCCGCGCTTTTCAGCTAGTCAACGCCCTTAATGAAATTCGGTGTTCGTTTGAAACTTTGATAAAACAAAATTCATTGATTTACAGAAAGCGATTAGAGCGGAGTATAAAAGGCAAAGAGGGACAGCGTAGATTGGCTGAAAATGGTGGAAAAAAGGAAACTAGTACAGACGAAAAGCACGTTAAATCGGTGAAGAGTAATCCGAAGAAAGTCGGTAAGCTTGCAAATGGTAAATTGAATAAATCGAAAAAGATCTTATTGCATAAACAAAAGGAGAATAAACAAGGCATACTTAGGTCTAAAAAGAGAACAAAAAAAGCTAAAAATTTGTAAAGCAATGACTTTAGATAATTCTAATGAAAACTGTTAATAAAATACAAGGAATTGAAAGGTAGATCTATCGATATTTGATCCGCTCCAGAATTTTTATAATGTACGATAGTGAAGAAAAAAAAAACCAGAAGCCACTTGAGTATCGTGAAAAATATAGATGTTTATTATAATACACATCATTCATACAACAGGGAAGAGTTTTTTTTTTTTCTTATTTTTTTTTATATATAGAAAAGAATTCAACTTATAAATAATATAAGTGCAAAGAGGACAACGATTAGTACAGACTAGAACATCAACTTTCACATTTACTAATAATAATATTCGATAATCTGTGAATAAGGCATATATAGGTAGGTATGTATGTTTTTTTTTTCTCTTTTTCTTTTTTCTTTTATAAGGCAAGATTGACGCTGTAAATTGCATCCAAACTTATAATTCTATCTTAAACATTATTTGTCATGGATATTAAAAACATGGCATTGTTAATTTTAGGCGGGGTGAAATTTTTTTCATCGATCGAAATTCGATCGATACAACAATCGAATTGATTAGTTAAGCTAATATTATTAGCTTTAATTGATAAAAAAAAAAATTAAGGTATAAATATTATCATCAGTCTTCATATCGTAGATTCAATATTAAAACAGAAAAGAAATCTAATTTGGTCAAATAATTGTTTGATAGCACCAAATGCTTAGGTGGGATTTATATTAGCTAAACATTGCGCGATGTTAAATTATATCGATTGAAAATTTTTTACTAACAATAATTGTTTAATCTAAGTTTGATTATAAAAACGTAAACGCTATTGAGCAAGTATAGATTCTTACACGTATAGTATAACATTTAATTCCGCCTTACATATATCGAGACTCGAATAACGAATTCTTTTATGTATTTAATTAACAGCTAGCTCGTATTTGGATTCGATTATTATATAAACCAAGGAATAATTTCATTCCTCAAATAATGAGATATCTAAATTCTCCGCGCTGTTTACAGATCTAAAGAGTCTTCTAACCTTAGTTAAATTTATGAAAACCGCAGAACAGCCCTTACGTCTTTTTCCTTACACCCTAAATATTGATATTATTTAAATAATACAAGACTTTTAGTATAAATTTAAATGATCAAAGATTCATCATTAAAGTAGTTAATAAAATTGACGATACTAAAAAAAAAAATCTCAGTCGCAATTTTTATCGCATAATTGATCATTTCCGCAAAATTTCATGAGTTTTTATCACATAGCTCAATTAATTTGCGAAATTTAAAAATCTGAAGATTCTCTTCTCCTGCGATAGATATATTAATTTCTGGTCAAATCGATCGAAGAATTAATTATCTATTTTAATAATAAAATACTTAATTGCACTGAAATAGATAATCCTTCTTAAATCTTTAGCTACGTTTCGCATAGCCAGTCGCAAGGCAGTTTTGGCATTCTATTAGCCGGCCAAGGTAGATAACCAGTCGTTTTAAATACCCAATAATCGTATGAAACCTTGGCGACGAGACCAATCAGGAGTATTATTTCCGTAGCGATAATGTAGTATATATAATCAGTCCAGTCGCCTGGGTAAACGCACATTTTAGCGGGTTCTAAGTCGACAACCTTTTCCTTAACATTTTCGCACAGTACTTCATCAGAGTCCATAATTCTTGTTTGCAGCCATACCTGAAAGAAAAATGAGCAATGATATTAATTCTGTATACATTTTTTTCCCCCCTTTCACCATCGCGAACACAATTTTAATACCTTTACAGATTTAGCTGTATTACAATCGCAGTGTAGTTCGTTTCCCCCAAGTTTAACCGCTGGTGTACTGTGAGAAGATTTGTCGTGACTGTATGGCGCCAGAATATATCCTGGCAGCTGTAAATTCACGTTATTATTTATTTAACAAATTGGCTAAAACTTGCGAACCAATTAAACTGAGTAATGACTCACAGTTTTTATTTTGTTAAAGCGTAAACTCAATAGGACATAATTGTCCAGAAATTGAGAACCTTCGAGTTTATTAATTGACGAAATGTTGTTGTGATCAGCATCGAACTTTGTGATTCCTTTGTAGTATGCGTTAGTTCCCAAATCGTCGAGCACAGTTATCTGAAAAGAAAATTAAAACGAAATATGATTACCTAATTCAATTAAAAGCCGAAACACCTTCCCGTTATAAAGGCTCTTACGTTATTGTAAGAAACATTCAAAGAAGTTGTGTTGCGGGGCAACTTCTCAGGCAATTCTGTAAGCTGAGAATTTGAGCAATCTACATCGACGGCAAAGTTTGGTGATTTTCCCTGCACAATATCCAGTCTTTGAGGACTGCATTTACACTGCCAAGTATCCCCTTTAGGGCACTCAAGCTGCAGCTGAAAAACATTGTTCAAAAATTGAATAACGGTCATAGAACTATAAAACCATATAAATGTGTAATAGCTTGACCCCTCCCTCACCAAAGTTAAATAACGCAGTTGATTGAATTGAAGATGTTCAGTGGCGTTGAACCAATGCCAAGTTTTGCTTGCAGAACATACAGTTTCATTTTCTCTGTTAAACTTGATTTGTTTATCAATAGTTTTGTTGATATACTCGTTGAGATGGTGGCACCAGAGAGTATTGGTTCCTAAAATGTTGTGAAATTATTTCCTCGGTTATTTCCAGCGTCTAAAAATTTTGGCACGACTAAAAATCACGGTCAATAAACTTGCCTGCTATATCAAGCCAGAACGAGCGCTTCTTTACGCTATTCAAATTGGGTAATATGAGTAACTTGTTACTAGACAAGTCCAGAGTAGTGAGAAGATCCAG
The DNA here is from genome assembly GCA_963992785.1 of Tenthredo livida. NCBI lineage: Eukaryota > Metazoa > Arthropoda > Insecta > Hymenoptera > Tenthredinidae > Tenthredo > Tenthredo livida. The sequence goes on from OZ023073.1 coordinate 14,976,034, forward strand.
TCGATTTAAACTGTTGTGTTCAATACTGACGAGCTCGTTATTTGATAGATTTAAGCAAGCGATTGGCGTCATCATCTGAAACTGGCCTTTAACATACTTAATACTTCCGTCTGTAATAGCGAGTGATTTTAATTGCCTCCATCTTTTATCGGCAACAGATATTGTCTCGATAGTTGCATTTCTGATGTGAATGTGAGTGACGGTCCTGTTTGTTCCTGACAAGAGGAGAAAATTCTAATTAGTCGAATAATCAACGACCTGAATTTTCAACTTTGAAGCATTGCTCTACCTGTGCAAGCAAGTCCTTCCTCTAAAGTAACGTTATTAACGTTACAACATAGAACTGCATTATCATCAGGATTACCATGCAAATCAGGCGGTATTGATCTACAATGACATTTGTCAGGACCAATTGGAGGACAGTCTGTTACCGGTCTGTGAAAACATTGATCATAAAAAGAGCCCGATTGTACGGAGCTGTTTGACGCAGATGATTGATCCTCTTCTGTACGCGCACTAGCGACTCCAGCATAAAAGCATATAGTTACTATCAGCCACTGCATCTGTTGAAAATTTTCAGAGAACATTTCTTTTTATTCTCTTTTTTTTTTTTGTACAAATTAATAACTATTCAAGGAAAATGATTCTTGGAATGATTATTTTTGTTAATAGTGTAGAAAATGTAAGAGAAGAATTCAGATTTGCTACCTTAGATTTCTTTCAGTTTCTCTGAATTCTTTTGATACTCGAAAGCTATGATTATCGTTTTGATTACATTAAGAATTAAATATCTGTGTAAATCATGTCTGAAAGTTTGCCCAGTCTTTATATTCTTTCTGAGCAAACCAATTAACGGTGAGTTGATTTTTTAAATTAGGGGTATTAAAAGTTTGTAATAATTACATTCGTTCGTTATCTAGGTAATTCGTTCTGTTCTATTTTTACGCTTTATAATTACTGTATAAACTGTTCATACAGCGTGTATACGACTTTATTTAGTCAGGGCTAAAAAAAATGATTAAGAAATTTCATTAAAAGTGAAAAATTTAAAAAAAAAAAATATCCTCTTTCTTTATATACATGATTGAATAATGAAGAATTAAACTAAGTTTTTTAAAATTTCTTAACTTTTTCTTAAAAAAATAAAGAAATAAAAAACAATGAATTTGACCTGAATCAAATTCCTGCAGTAATAATAAAATAATAATTAACAGTCTTCCGCTTAATCTGAACAGATGGTCTTTGTCCAGTTTTATAACAAGTGTATACATATATGTATGTATGTATGTATGAATGTTATTGATCTTAACGAATTCATAAATATTGAATAATAATTAACAAGAAGATAGTGCCAAGGTCCTAAGGTTTTATACTTGTTTCAAAGTGATGTAATTAATAATCCAAGAAGGTCGTAAAGCGTTGAGTAATCAGTAATATGTATATGTATATTATATAGGTATCTCGCAGGTACTCAAGTTACTCTATAATAATAATAATTATAATATAGATTCTAGTTTTTCAATATTTTATTTAGCTAATTTTAATTCCATATGATCATAATGTAAACGTGATAAGTGTTCATAATATTCTTGTAAATATTCAGTTTTTCGAATATTTAAGAGAAGGATTTTAGATCGATGATTTCAACACGTATTATAGGTAAATACATATGAATAACGATAATACGTTATTTTTACACCTAAAATCCAATACTTCTTATTTATAGTATAATAAAGGCTGTGAAAAAAATCATACGTGCAGTAAAAAGAAAAATCGTAAATTTTCTACTAAAGTATAAAACTATGAATTATTGTACAATATGAATACCTATAATAATTCTCGTCAGAGTTTCTGTACATAACTAATATTTAATTCTTAAATTTTTTTTCTCTCGTTTTTCAAATTTAATATCTATACTATACCTATAGTACGTATATTTATAGACGTTATCGCACCTCCGAGTGGATCATTGAATCAAAATTTATACCATATGTATTAACAACTCTGAAAGATATGATTTCTACTATATTATACTCTTGGGCTAGGGGCCTAACGGTTAATATTTTAAGTACTCTGTTGGTTTTTGAAAATTAAATTTATAGTTTTATGATTTTTAAGGTAAAAAAAAAAATCATCAAGTCATCGTGATAGTACATAAATTACATAAATATCTCGCTAATGAATTTGAAAAAAAGCAGTTTATAGGAAGAGAAAAAAAAACAACAAATAACAAAAAATCTTAGAATTGCAAGAAATATATTAGAAAGAATGAATGGAAAAAAAAAAGAAACAATTAAGTTACGTATAATTTTGAGCGGTTTAAATTTAATTTTCGTTCTATTAATAGCGATTAATAGATCTTTAATTATTAGCCATGATAAATTACGGTATATACCTAGTAGTATGTAGTATATACCTAGATATGATTTGCCACATAGGTATATAGTCAGAGGCGGGAGAGACTCATTCGCGGGATTTTGACTCATCTATTCTAATTGCGCTTTGTTATAACGATGCACACAGTTATATATACATATATATGTATAGGTATATATAGGCACTACTTCAAACACCGAGACTCGGTATATGGTTGTATGATAAGAACTGATATCCTTTCAAGAGGCGAAAAAATTACGCCTGAAATATATTCTCTTTTACGCTGTACAAGTTGTATTCGCACATTTTCTATACTATAGTATAAAGTGTGACTCTAGTATGCATCCAACTATTAGATGTACACATCATACATGTTATAGGTATTACAATTTATTCTAGCCCTAGGGAGCATTGAAATTCAAATATGACCGAATTAGGGATGACTAACTATACTAATTATACAGGTACCATTTGAATCGTGTATGGAAAGAACGAGAAATTCATTCAGTTTTATACCTTGAATGAATTTCATTTCAATATCGAGAAATTCTATATCTTTATATTAAATCTATGTAGATAAACCGATAACTACTTTCATTATAGACAAATCTATCGCCCGATTAGACTTCACTCTCTATCTTTATCTCTTCCGGAGTCAGCGAACGTGAATAGGTATTATAGATTTATATTTGTATTGATTTCCGTAGGTACATATCATTTCGAATATGAGTAGTATATAAAAATAATGTACGGAGCTTTTTTAATTTCTTTTCTTTTTTTTTTTAGTATATATATGTAAATGAATGACAAAATATATCAAGGAAAAATATTCTCATTTTCTTGAAGTAAAAACAGAAACAAATCGCGCATACTTTATTAATAGCTTACTATATTACCTATACGTTCGTATATAAGTATGAGAAACATTATTGTTTCGGAATAATTTCGAGGACAGGATATAAGTACGTGCAGTCGTGTTGTGGTTAAAAATAGCGATATATAAGTATAAGTATACCATACTGCCTCCAGACGCGCTCTTTTATAATAAGCATCTACCTATAATACGCGCAGATCGCATCATGAATTTAAATAATTAAAATAAGGCTTCGTAATGATTATAATGAAAATAAGGCATTAATACTACAAAGGTATTGCATATCTATTATTTAATTAGTCAATCAATTAATTTATTGGCAATGATTATAATTCAATTTTTCACTTATACATATATATATATATGTATATAAACTTGCGATCGCTTGACCAGTGCTAGTAGGTATATTATTATAACTTAGACTCTCAGTTTTCTTATACACATATACAGGTAGAGATATGTAAACATATGATAGGTATATATGTATGTATGTATAATGTATATATATATACATACATATCTATTTATAAAACGCGTCGCAAGAACATGCGCGAGATTCCTGAACTAAGGAATGTTGTTTTTAAACCCCCCCGTGTCATTCCACATTAAATCTTTTAACTGCCGTCCTTGTCGTTCTAATAATTATTACGTCGTTAGCAATTAGAATCAACCAACGAATTCTATTCTATTCCCTTCATTTATAAAAACAAATTAAGTGTACTATACTATTATACAAGCTCGAAATTTTTCTGTTTTACCCTAATACATCATTTCTAGATATACTGGAAAAAAAAAATTAAAAAAAAAATTAAAAAAATTGAAAATGCAAAAAAAAAATAATATGAAACAAATTGTTTTCCGCGTACATAATTCGTTAATAAATAAATGAGAAATATTTATCTATACGAAACACGTTATGTTGTGATATAATAACGCGATCATCGGATTAATTATAATCACGAATAGCACAGCTACAACAACATTCCGTAGTAAATAAAAATATTTTTATAATTATTATTCATATACCTGTATAAATGTTATATATATCTAGGTGTAGTAGTAATATGCATATTATTCTCAAAGCTTGAATAATAACACTCGAATTTAAAATAATAATAGACACATTGCTTATTATTGTAATATAGAAAGAATAACAGGCGAATAATAATTCGCTCTCGTTTCTTTAGCAGTTATTTAAATGTATAAGAAGCCAACGACCGTGATATATACATAATTATATGTATATAAAACAGAGTTATTGTAAATTCAACCCATTATATACCTACAGAGGTGCGAGTGATCATTTTTTCTCTCTCTCTCTCTCTCTCTCTACAATAATTAATAATATAATAATAGATGCTGTAATCAGCTGTTGCGCTCTAACTAATATGCGAGTGAGTCCGATATAGTATACCTATATATAACATCGATTAGCATACATATATACACACTATACCCATATGTAATATGCTGTAGCGCAACGTGCCGAAGCTATATTTATGTTGATATTATAAAATAATGTATATATAACAATATCTAGTATGGGTAGATAAGTGGATATGGTAGGTAACACTTGAAATTCGTCCGATCATCATCGACGCTTTATACTCCGATCGCGTACGTTAATCTGTAGCGATTCAGTTCGTTATAATATAGTTGTGAGTTTTTTTTTAAAGTGCTTGTACAACAATTTGGTATTAAAAGAGTTATCGTCAAACAACACACACACACACACACACACACACAACGTATTATAAATATTATCATTCGCAAATATTTATTATATTTCGCGATATAAAATAATAGAAAATGATATGAAATTAATTAATGAGATAGAAAATAAATAACGCATATAATATATAAAATTTTATTTTACCTTAAAACAATCCGTGGTGTTTTCTTTTTATATATATATATATGTAGTATCACGAAAGTATATTGTTATTTTCTCGTCATTTGATTCCCAGCTTCACATTCGTTGATATAAATCCCAATTAAAGTGTGTGTGCTAAAAGTGATGGAATCTTTTTTTTTTTCTCTTGTTGTGTCCTCTTGAAATTTTCACAAAACTATATCTTCACACGTCGTATTACGCGCGTATAATAACTATTATTAATCATAGTCACGAAACTAGTAACAATTTAATAAAAAAAAAAAAAAAAACATACACGTGATACGTCAGTGATATTATATAGTACATACATAATATACGCATATAGTATAATATATATTATGTATAGTTATGGCCAGTTTTTAAATTGAAATAAACAACGTGCGGGCACTCAATTATATTAATGAATTAATTCGTTTGACCGATGTGACATGACGCCCGGGGTTTACTGCAGGGTCTGCGCCCTCGCAACTAATCAGTTCAAATTGTCTTCAGCTCTAACAATTTAGTAAGTATATATATATATATATATATATATATACCTGTATACTATACATATATGTATAATGTCACGCGTAACATACATATGTACATATATATATACTATATATACTATATATCTGTTTAAAAGTGTCTAAAATAATTTACAGCAGTGTTTCGCGTTCGTGTCGTAACTTCGCTCTTTTGTTTTTACTCATTTCTATTACTGCACTTATATACCGTTCATGTATAACTAATGTAAATGTATAGCTTGTTATGTGTATATATCCTATATAGGGAAAAGTTACGCTGTGTGTCAAGCCCCCGCGGTTTATTCTTATTAGAATATAATGCATACGTGTATGTGTATGTGAGTGTTGTGTATGTGAATCATAAATCACTGCGCTTCAAGTATATCATCGTTTGCGGTAAGAATAATAGTATTCTGTAATTGTATATGTGTATTTGTATTTGTATTTGTATGTGGTGAATGACAACAGTCAAAGATCAAGTAGTTTACCCGACGCGGCGTCGTACCCAACTTATTGTTAGGCCTAGTGCAGCAATAGTAGCGTGGCATTTAAAGAAAGTATAGGTATATTATGTATATATATATATATAGGTAGGTATATATGCGGTAGAAACAAACGGGAATGCGGACGTAGAAACGTGCGCGCGCGCACAGTGCACGACTACTACTACTATTAATCTCTAGTTGAATCGTAGCCTAGACCCCAGGGGACCCTATAGACTCTATAGACTATAGAGTATAGTCGAAACTTTGCGCGACTGTTGGGGGTCGCTCCGCTTGCCTGTTGCCGCAGCCTCGCGAGTCCCGCACTTTACTAGCGTTTTACGTTTAGTAATCGCCTCGCAAGTCGCAACTCTTTGACAACTTCCCTCTCTATCTCACTAGCCTTCTATCTCTCTCTCTCTCTCTCTGTCTTTCTCTCTTTTGCGATTCTCTCCTCTCCCTGCCGCGCTCAGTGATCAGTCGTTTTCTTGCAGCATGGCATTGCATGGTCCAGGGCCGTGCGAAGAGTAGAGAAGATCGAGAGAAGATATATATATATATATATATATATCAATACATATATCGTTAATCGAGGCTGAAATTATAATTTATGAATGACATTTTATTTCAGATATTATTATTATTATCATTATTATTATTATATTCCACGAAATTGATATAATATAATATATTGATTTTTCGTATATTTTGAAATTTATTTTTTTATTGCGATATGTACTATGCAATATTCAGAATTTTATAGTTTCCTTGAATTCGATACTTATTCGTTCGATAGAAAAACTTACATATATATTATATATATATATAATATATAATATTACTATAGATATAAGTTTGAATACAAATTATAGGTTTTAAATCAAATTTTTTTTTCCAAAAAATAAACTCAATTTCGACTCAATACGTTATTATTTACATATTATATTATTTACACGAATGTAATTATTATACGTAATAATAATATAATATTATAATTATCAAATTTATTTGAGACTATAGACGTATACGTATAATGTATATATTATCTACTATATATATATACCTATAAGGTGTTCATGATTAGATATATATATAATTAATTATAATTATAATATCACCCTATATTGTATATCTGCATTCATATTATATTTCACTTATTATATGGCTATATAATATATTTATATTAATATTTATAATAATATAAAGAAATAATCTTTTATTATACCTATATGTATAAGCGACTTGTAGAATTTTTTTTTTACTATTACTGTGAGCAAAATTATACCTCAATATATATAGTATACTATAGGGTATAAAATTATAAATATTATTACTTATACTATACCTACGCATATAAGAATTAAACTGCAGCAGTTATTAATTATTTACTATATATATTATATTTACTAGATTTTTTTTATTTTTCTCTTTCTTTTTCTTTTTTTTCTTCTTTTCTTATTGTTCAACGAAGAAACAAATAGACGTTATTACTTGATATTATGCAGTATAGACATTTCATACATACTTAATCGATTACACTTCATTACATTAGTTTGCAAAAAAAAAACAAATCGTAGCCAAACTGTGAGAGAATATTTGATCTAAAATCGTTTTACTACATACCTACTTTCTCTCCATTTAATCGTCAATAAGAATTTTTCTAATAATTTGTTCTACTCGCATTTATAACTCCTTATTATTATAGACTCAATTATCATTTTCATATATCCTACACAGCCCAGATACAATATGGATTAAACAGATTTATAATAATTTCTTACCGAATGAATTGCTATATCAATTATACAGATAGAAGAGGAAAGATATATTTATTCCCAATTATTCTTCACACTGTATTCATTTAGTATAACATTTAGCCATATTTTAGGTACTATATATTTATTATAGCATACATATTAGCTGGCTCTCTATTATATGAAGAGGAAATTATTCTTTACAACCCAAACCAGCTGACCAATTGCAAATGCCGCCTACCGGATCGTAGGAAAGTCTTTTAGGACAAGTGTATTCTGTACCGATAACTTGTCCGTTAACCATTCTTGCGCAAGTGATAAATTTCTTGCAAGATGTTGGATGAGGAAAGTTTCCTTGATCCAGACATCGTATAGAGCCGCTAGAGTTGATTGATATCTTTTCAGACAGTCTTGGCTTTCCTACGATACGTTCTTCGGTATCTTCGTAATAATCGTAGTCAATTATCGCAGGATGTCGAGGTCTGGCTGGCTGGTTTTCTGTTATTTTTTCAAATGGTTTTGGTCTCTGTCTTTGTCTGATGACCGGTGGTGGGTGTGTTGAGGATACTGTGGGTTCAGGAGCTTCGGTAGTGATTATCCTACGCCTTAGAGAAGTTCTGAACGGTGGTCGACCTGGTTGCGCAACCAATTATGTGTTAAGAAGTATGTTCAAACGTATTTTAGCAGAATGTTGTATAATGCTGGGTTTTATTGCGCAGCTGGCTGGCTCTGGGTTAATCAAGGTATAAATTCTTTAGTGAATTGTTATTCCCTGAAGTTAAAGTCGACATTAAGCATTGAGTAAGTTCTTCGTATCACGTTAGGACACTTTACCTTGCCCATATAAAGCTTGCGGTGATTTAAGAGTATCGTTATTAGAGTTTGTAGTAAATAGACAATAGTATAGTAGTATAAGTTAGTCGAGTTAGTAGATGTGCGAATTTTGTGGTAGTCAATATTATAAAGAGTAAGAGAAATTAGGTAGTGTGTACGTACGTAGAAAGAAACAAGTATGTACATACAGCGTCATTTGTAGTGGAATAAAGGTAGTGGTTGTAAAGTGTTTTGACAACATACACACACAGAGTATGATCGTCGTTCAATATCAGCGTTGAATGACAGAGCCACAGGTCAGTTGAAGAACAGAAGACAAGACAGAAGACACATGAACAGATAACAGACGTATGAAATCAATAAATTAGTTGATAAATGAATAGGCACATTTAAAAATTAACAAATAGAGATTTCAAAGCGAGTTGATAGCGAGACTCTGTCGTTTCCGCACCTGTTGCCACGCGCGTAGCAGGAGATGTGGGAGTTTCAATAGCCACAGTCACTTCTACTTCCTGTGCATGACCAGTTTGATCTATACTTTCCAAAATATTATCTTCCGCTCCTGATTTCAATGTTTCACTCTCGCCTAGTGGTGCCTCACTCTGATCTCTGGCTGCAATTAAAAGTCGCAAACGTTTATTAATAAAGAGTTACTGAGATTTCAGTAGGATTTGAAATTCTGAAAATTACCATTGGAAGCCGGAGTCGTCGATCGCTGCCCAAGGCGGAACCTCCGACGTGACGCTACGTTAGGAAGTTTTGTCGACGGTGAAATTGTACTAGTTATCTCATCTCCAGAAATGGAGGCGGAGGTGCTTGGTCTGTTCTGACGAAGTAGAGTTCCTGGTCTCCTTGAATTACTCACACGATTTTTGAAGAGATTAATCTGTCGATGAGAATTGATGATATTAGGAGTGAGTTGTGGTGAGCCAATATTAGTGATTTCATTATTATTGACACAATATTAATAATTTTGAGATAAATTTATACACATAAAGCGATCGATTATGAATTTGGAAAATTTCGAATTAAACACAGATTTGATGATATGAAGAACAGATAATATATGTAAAAATGAGTTCGATTGACTAATACAATTTTGTCTAGGATCAATTTTTTATCAAACGAACTGATATTTTATTCATCTGCGTGTGAATTACGATTTCGAAAAATTTTCTTTTTGCTTAAATGATAAAGTCTTCCCAGTACCAAGGCCGAAACCAAAACTCAGCATCCGAATGCCGATGTTCAATTAATACGAAATTTGAAACCAGAAGCATTTGGATATTTAATAACATATAGCATGTCAGACATATAATAGAAAGAAAGATATAGTACGATGATATAAGATAAGAAAAATAGCAAAGCACGACAGAGTATCAAAATAGTGTTCTGTTAATACTTATGTGTCGTGTTCGTGAAGGTATAATGTAGATTGATAGCATCTGCATTAGTGAGTTACAGAGAATTTTAGCTGTTGTTGTTATGTGTGGTTTTTCATTTATGTATAAGTGACTTTCGTGAAGCGTTCGAGCGAGGATACATTTATCTCATGATTGAGCCAGAGTCTAGCGTTTCCAATATCCTGTAGTATAGATATATTAGTCAAAAGTCAGTGCTGCACTTGCAGTAGGTATAGGTGAGCTTTTTTTTAAGAAAAGATACAGTTTTATGGCTCTAGCATTATTAGATAGAGGATAGAGCGCTCAGCCAACAAGCGTTGTCAATTGTAACTCGTCATCGGCACTGACCTCGCCGTTATCTTGCTCGTCTTCTGACTTCAGTGCTTCAGAAATGCTCTCGGTTCGAGGAAGTTCTTCTCTTCCGTAGACAGAAACTCTGCCATAGCTCTCAGAACCACTGCTTAAATTATCTATAGTAATGTCTGTGTAATCTTGTTCACTAGTCTTGCGTATGTCCTCCTCTTGTTTATTGTCTTCTACTGTGCTTTTGGTGGAATTCAATTGACTTACTGCATCTGTTGCCAAGAGACTTTGGGGACTCACACTTAAGCGTGTGCCTGGCCTAGGGTTACGGCTAAGGCTTATCGTAGATGAATTTACTCGTCCTAAACCCTTAGACCTAAATCTCTGTACGACTATTCTTCTCCGTTGATTTGGATTAGTGCTCGAGACACTAGAACTTTGCACATCATTACTGGCACTCTTATTTTGACTAGATATATTGGCTTCTATGGAACTGTTTGTTTGATTTTTTACTGGTCGTCGTCTATAGATCGTACGATGTCTCAGTAATTTGTTAGCCAGATTATTATTAAGCTCTGACGAGTTATTTAACTTTTGAACAATTTCAGGGCTTGAAAAGCTCTCTGTAGTTTGATTTTGCAAGGCTATTCCCTTCTTCCCGAATCGTTCATCTACAATTTCTCCAGTTGAATGGTTTATTATACGTCTGCGGACAAACCTTTGTCTCAGTTTTTGTGTCGTGATATTAGAAACAGTTTCATTTTTGGCGAGAGGTACAACAAGAGGTCTTCGAACCCCATAAATTCGTTTTTTAATAACACGTCTACGCTCAGATTTCTTTCCTGAAACAGCCGTAGGCGATCGGTAAAAACCTTGCCTGGGAAATTCTGAGCCTATGAATCGTGTGTGTTCGGAAAGATTGGGTGGTAGTCCTGAAATTTCCTGAGTTTCATTCACTGGCTTATCGTTTTTGGTACTAGGTAAGCCGGTAGTGATTTCGTGAACATTACTGGGAGGAAAATCTGTCGCCTCCGACCCAGAGGTAACCAGAGTACTAATTGTTTGAGCCTCAACTTGATGGACATTTTTCGTAGAATACGATAAGTCTATGCTCGTAATTTTTGTCTGTTGCGTTGCAGATTCCTGATCCGCAGGAGTCGGGATTGTTACAGTACTGCCTGATTCAGTGGTTGAATCTCTATGGCTTGCTGTAGTACTTCCCACTTCTCTTTCAGTAGTTGCAACCTCATTGGCAGTGAAATAATCTGTTTCTGTTACATCTGTAATCGTTGTGTAAGGAACATGGGTTGTAATTGAATCAGATGACGTTGAACCTGTTTCTAGCTCGATGCTTAAAAACGTTTTAGATTCTAAACCAGAAGTAGAAGCAGAGCTAGGTGTGGTGTCTGAGGAATCTGTAGTCGTAGTTTGCGAAGTAGAATCAATACCGATTGCTTCATCAGAAATAAGTGTCGTAGATTTAGAGTCGGGGCTTGATTCAGTGGTGCCTGTTGTTCCTCCAGAATCACTGGTTAATTGTATAGAAGTCGTTTCCGTGTACAGATTCGATTCGGTATTAAATCTTTCATTCTTAGTATAAGTTACTGTATTTCCATAACGAGGTGTGCTCGTCGCAGTTTTCATAAGTTCAGTAGTATCAAAATCTGAAATAGTTGTTTCGGAACCTGATGTACTACTTTCTGCAGTAGAATATGTATTCTGATTATTTATAGTTCGCTGAAGATCAGGTCTCATTGTACTCGTTGCTGTACTATCATAGTCTGGATCTGTACTAATGGTATTAACATCTGACCCAGAAGTAGTAGTACTTGTGATTTCAGAACCTGGTGTACTGCTTTGCGCAGTAGACTCTGTATTCCGATTAATTGTAGTTCGCTGGAGATCAGGAGTCATTGTACTTGTTGCTGCACTATAATAGTCTGGATCTGTACTAATGGTATTAACATCTGACCCAGAGATAGTAGTACTTGTTATTTCAGAACCTGGTGTACTACTTTGCGTGGTAGAATCTGTATTCTGATTAATTGTAGTTCGCTGGAGATTAGGTGTCGTTGTACTTGTTGCTGTACTGTAATAATCTGGATCTGTACTAATGGTATTAACATCTAACCCAGAAGTAGTAGTACTAGTTGTTTCAGAACCTAGTGTACTACTTTGCGTAGTAGAATCTGTATTCTGATTAATTGTAGTGCGCTGGAGATCAGGAGTCGTTGTACTTGTTGCTGTACTGTAATAGTCTGGATCTGTACTAATGGTATAAACATCTGAACCAGAAATAGTAGTACTAGTTGTTTCAGAACGTGGTGTACTACTTTGCGTAGTAGAATCTGTATTCTGATTAATTGTAGTTCGCTGGAGATCAGGAGTCGTTGTACTTGTTGCTATGCTGTAATAGTCTGGATCTGTACTAATGGTATTAACATCTGAACCAGAAGCAGTAGTACTAGTTATTTCCAAATCGCGTATACTACTTTCTGTAGTAGAATCTGCATTCTGATTAGTTGAAAATTGTTGAAGACCGAGTGTCGTTGTATAGTCATCTAGATCTCCAGTAATTGTGTTGATTTTCGATCTTAGAGTGGTAGAAAGGGCATCAGGGTTTACTGTGTTTCTTGATTCTTCTGTAGAATATGATCCGACCGTCTCTTGAGAGTGTGACGTGTGATACTTTCCAACAGATTCCGTGAAAGATGGTTCTGTTGTGGATTTCACGTTATTTATCTCTTCTGTAGTTGATATTAAGTAATCAGTGGCAGTGTTATCAGCTGTAACGGTTGTTTTCTGAGTGAATAACGCCGTGGAATTAACATCGTCATTATTGGCCAGAACATCATTGAAATTTTCTAGACTAGTGCTTATCATCGAAGGCCAAGTTCTTTCCGATGCCAATTCTTCCTCTTCTGTATAATAATCACTAGTTGTAGTGACGCTACCCTCTGTAGTTGTTGAAAATAATTGCTCGGTAGTTGTGCTGAATTGTTGGGAGGTCGATTCTTCCTGTTCAGTATAGTAACTATTAGTTGTAGTAACACTACCCATTGTGAGCGTTGATAGATTGTCATTAGAAGTAAATAGCTGGTCAGTTGTTGTGCTGAAAGCTTGGGTAACTTCATTGTCCAATTCTGTGACTTGAGGAGTAGTTGGTGGTGTGATATTCTCGTATAAGGTGTTGCTTTCGATGCTTTTCGTGACATAAAATCCTCTATTATGAGATTTCGAGGGTGTGATCAATCGGTTACCTCGTACCGTGCTAATACTGGGTGTTGTAGACGTAAACCGATTGTCAGATAAAATGGGGTTTGTGCTTGCGTCTCCGCTGAGTACCTCACCGGATTCGTATTCATTAGAGAGATCATTTTGACTGTAATTTTGATTATCGTTGTACGTAGTTCTTTGGCTATAGGTATTTGTATCTTTTGATTTTTCGCTTTTACTATTTGTCAAGTTGTCCTTATCAATAATTTCCACTCGTAACAAAGACCTCAATACGCTGTTCAATTTGTATTCCGGTACTTCTAGTATTACATCCGTTAGAGGTCGGTCCGATTCCAATATGCGAACAGGAATGTTGACTAACTTTATTTTACGTCGTCTAGATAGCGTTCTATCTTGCTTCAAGACTCTAATCGGAAGAGTAGCTGGTAGAGAAGATTCGGTGGATGTTGAAGAATTGTCCGATTGTGAGATGCTATTATCTTTTACACTATTTGTGTGAACGTTGTTTCCAGCAGCTTCAAAATCTGGATATTTGCGTACTTGATCATGGTCTACTTCTTCCATTACTCCCCTAGTAGGTTTCGTACTTTCTACTTCTTCTAGCAGGAGTTCGTTCTCAAAATTAGGAGCAACCGTCTCGCTGATATGTTTATTATATTCGCTGGTATTCACAGCGGTGTTCTCGTCGAGTAAAATTTTTATTGAAAGTGTGATTGGTGTTGTGGATGTGTAATCGTGTGCTACAATGGTATTGTGACCAATGAGCTCCTTGAGGGTAGGTAATCTGACTGTTTCCAATGGCACCTGAAAATCAGAATGATTCAACTTTAATTTTCGTAAGTTCTTCAGCCCTCCTTCCGTGAGTTTATAATGTTCTTGTCATCCGTATAACATGTAAGAAATTTCCAATTTATAGTACGGTGATGTATGTGATAAATTTTATAGGTAATAATATTTCGGTGACTATGATGAAGCTTATTTTTAAGCTTTTTAATTACTTCGAAAATCAGTATGACGTTTTTTACTGATTAGATTATTGAACACAGATTCTATTTCTATGGTTGACGATTCCCCGCTGTATCCAGGAGTTACTGCGTTATCAATTTTTCTATATCTAGCCGATCGCGAGACTGAATTCATCAAATCCTCGCTCCCATGATTTGCGAATTCACTTTCAATAGGCAAAGTGGAATGTTCAATATTCCGTTCAGACGGATCACGAGTGACTTCATTCAGAGAATATTTGTAAGATGGTACACGTAACGTGTATATTTTGTTTTTCGAATCCTTGCTCTTTCTATTCGCACCAACATCGTTTAAACTTTCTCCAGCACCCAATTTTGCAACGCTATATGGTGTAGTAGAAAAACCATAGTGTTGATGTTGTGCATTCTGAAGTGTAATTCTAGTGGTCGCAGTTTCTGACGAATACTTTGTTTTTATCAGGATCCTTTGTCGTTCCGTTATTCCCGATTCTACAATAGATGTAACCAGTCGTGTAACAGTCGGCTTTGATGTAGTCGAGGAAAAATCAATCCCCGCGTGCAAAGTACTATCCACTTCCGTGGTCCTCACTGTTGATGTACGATGGCCGAATTTCCTGAGCTCTGCATCGGCAGCGTAGTTGAATTTCTTTGCAGGAATCAGGGTTTCTGTGACTGTGGATTCGGTGGAGGTATTAAACCGTTTGGGATACGAACGACCTTTGCCAGCATATGGCAATGGGTATATGGGCCTATTTTGTTTCCTGGTTTGCCCTCTTCCATCAACAGGAACATTAAATTTAGGACGTTTGGTGGTAGTGAGGTATTTTTCAGTTTCAACCTTATCCTGTGGTTCTTGATCCGCGCTAACACTTTCTTCTGGAATTTGATTCGGTGACGGTGTAGATGTGCTTGGTTTTTCGTCAATTGATTTCATCTCTTCATCTACTTCTGAATTATTGTCTTCTGTTTCCACGTCTAATTTCTCTGTAACAGAAAGCTCTTTTTCAGTCTCCGAGGGAACATCAGGCTCTAGTGTGGATTCTGGCCTTGGACGGCCATAGAATCGAGGCCTTGAATGAGCTTCCGATTCTGTATTGTTAGACTTGACTCCAAGCTGATCACTTTTTGCCTCAGATTCTTGTCGATTCAGATATTGATCTTTAAGCGAGGTTGGCACTTGGAACTTAGGCCTTCGACCAGAAGACGAGAAAATACTTTGAGTTGAAGGCGTGCTTTGAGTTGACGAAATGCTTTGAGTTGAAGAAATGCTTTCAGTTGAAGGAGTGCTTTGAGTGAAAACGATAGTCGAAGGTTCAGTTGCTTCGGATGTGCCAGATCCTGAAGTATAGTATTTCCAAAATTCGTCGGCCTCCTTATTGACTGTACCATTGTCATCAGTTGATTTCAGGGTCGTAGTTTCAATCACAATTTGCTCCTCAGAATTTCCCAATGAAGCGTCGTCATATTCGTCATAACTTTCGTTATCATAATCGTTTGTATCATCAACTGATACCTGCGTCGTCGTTGAACTTGGTCGTCTTTGAGTGAACAGATTTTGCCTTCGTCTCAAAGCTGGATTACTTACAGATGAATCATTCAGACTAGCATCAGATGGCGTCAAAAGCACTGGTCTTCTCACTTTAAACGAAGGGCGACGCGATGAGTCTGGTTTATATCTATTAATACTCCCTACTCCTGAAATTGTGAAATTTTTACGCTGAGTTATGGCCGTTTCCGGCGATGATGTTTCGATTAGAATCGGATTAACTGTTTCTAAGTCTGTTGTATTTCCATTTTTCAGCACTGTTTCATTTTTGGTAAGGATTGGTAAATTGGATTCATTATGAAGGGAAGGGATAGTTGTTTCCGAGGATATCACTGGTGTAGTTGTTGGTATTAATGTAGTGAAGATCTGGGGCTCAGGCTCATCAGTACTTGTCGATGCAGTAAACGTTGTCTCTCCTTCACCAAGTCCCGTAGTAATCTCTATCGACTGGAAAGTAGATGCTACAGAAGTATATGCAGTTCCAGTTGACAATGAATCATCTATTTCTGTGGTCAAAATGGTAGTTTCACTCTCTTCTGTATTAGTAAAGAATTTCTCGACATTTCCATCGCTAATTGTGGGAGGATACGTGAAATTTGAGGTCAGATAACTTTCTGTAAAAATGTCATTTCTCTCGGTAGTAAAGTCCGTGTTAGTTGTGGGTGAAGTTTCAGTTTCGAAAACCTCTCCAATGAGCGTTGAGATTATCAAACTAGCTTCTGTTACCAGCTCTGTGCCATTGAAATTTATAACGTCTTTAGTTTCTTCAGTAATTGTGTCATCAGTTGAGTTATTCGACGAGGATTGTTTGTTGTTATCAGATGAAGCCTCTATTGCTGTTGGAATTAACGGGGTTGTTGTTTCTGTCACAAATCCTTGACGATTACCAATTAAAACCGTTGTTCCATTATACTCTTCTTTATCTGGACTATTATCTTCGAGATTAATGATCGACGGTGTAGTTGCTCTGGTGAATACTCTCGGATTGAGTCTATTCCTTCTTGATGCGAATAAACTAGAAAGATTTTGTCTCGGAGGTGATTGCGTTCTCGCAAAATTAAATTGATGCCTTTGAGTCTGATTCGAGTCTTTAGGTCTAAGAAGACGTTTTATTACTTGTCTTCTCCGAAGATCTGTCTGGCCTTTCCCTTGGGTCCCAGAACTATTATTTGCCTTGAATCTTCCGTCCAGGGCAGTTGCCTGGTCTGATGTAACTGGTCGTTTGCGAAATAACACTTTTCTTCTGAACCCTGACCTCTTCGGTCCTGCTTCTTCGTTTATTTTCGACTTATCATCGGTGTAACTTTCAGTTGCAGTAACAGTTTCCGTAACAGTTGCAGGGCTTGTAACGTTTTCTTGTGCATGCGATACCAAACTGTTAATATTCAACTGAAATTCTGTGGTAGTTTCTACCGATTCTGTTGTAGATGTGTACGCTTCGCCTTCAAAATTATCATCATAATTTATAGTGGTCAAAATATCTGGTATAGATGTCGTAGAGATATCGAATGTATGCGGTATAGACGTACTAGGAAGATCTGTTACTTCTAAATCATTGACGTCTGTTATTTCCGTGATCTCCGTAGCTGGCATGGGTTCCGTGGAATTAATTTGAATTTGAATTGGGCTTGTAGCTTCGGTTCTTTCGGTACTACTGTATGAACTTTGGGTCGTGCTCCTTCTCAAGTAAAGATTTCTATCTAATTGTCTTCGAGTAGTTGGATCTGTAGTGCCAACATTAGTCGTTACAAAACTGTCCGCGGTTGTATTACTTGCATAAGTTTCGCTATTATTGTTACCTATAATCACAACTGGAGTAGTTGACTCCAATACATGATTAATCGGAGTGCGTTGTCTTCCGAATGCAGGCCGTCTATTTTCATTAGGTAAAATCCGGACCTGTGTAATTTTAGCATCCTGATCTTCGCTATTGTCAAATGAATTTCCCTCCGTTTGAATCCTTGGGGCTTTTGGTGATCTAGATATTGAATTTTTACCGAAAATCCTTATTATTTTACTTTCTCTGGATTTCTGATTATCAGAATCTTCAGCTGCCTCAACTACCGGAGCTGACGCAGTCGTTGATCGCAGAATAGGCCTACGTGTGCGAGTAGGTTGCGCTTTTATTATTTCAGGAACAGCGGTGATAAATTCATTGGAATCGTCGAGACTGGCCTCTGTAGTAGGTCTATTACCTCGAACCTGGCTCCTTGAAAGATTTGTGTCGTTATTATCTTCTTCTAAAAATGTAGTATAAGTAGGCGGAGTGTATCTGTTAAATCCTCTGTTAACAACGAGTCTTCTATCTGTGTTTTCAGCGGTATTTGGTGTTTCCTGTTCTGATGTTTTTGATGTGTTGTCAGTATGATTGATATCAAAGAAATTGCTACCCTCTAGTCGTTCATTATTGTAAAAACCAACAGTTTTATCAGCAGAAACCTCTCGGTTATCAAAATCCGCTGTTGAACTTGGCCTTGGTCTTAATCTAGTACGGCCTTGATAAACGTTTGATGATTGTGCAAAGTTTCGTGTCTGAGTACTCACCTTAACACGTCCCGAATCAGAATTAACAGAAGTGGTAGCTTCTAGGTTTGGCGTTAACGTTGTAGTAGTCGTCGGCCTAGTTCTTCTCTGGAATCCGAACGGTCTTGGTTGTGCTACAGTCGTTGATCCCCTCACAACCAGTTCGTCATCGTTAGATTCTTGTCTCGTGGTACTAGAAATAAGTGGAATATCTGGAGTTGAAGATTCGTCAACTGTAATAGGCAGCAAAGTTGTTGAAGGGTCAACACTTTGCACCGGCAGATCTGTAGGGACTAAATCCGGAGTTTGAGTTGTTGGAATCGATTGCGTGACTGCTGCAGTTGTTTCGGGGACAGAAATCTTGTCCTCAATTTTCTCACTGGAGATTGTTGTGGTGATAATATCCGCAGAACTACTCGGCCTTGTAGTAGTCTCGATAATTTGCCCATCATCTTCCGAGGAGGTTTCTACAGTTGCCTGAGTAGTGCCTCTTGAACGTTGAATAATAGTGTACCTGGAAAGGAATGGATTGATTAATTGATACATTGGTTTGTCACATATTTGGTAATATCAGCCAAGAAAATAGGATAACAACCTGGAAGTTGTACCAGACTTTTCTTCCTGAATGGGAAATCGGTTTCTTCGAAGTGCGATAACTGTTGCAGTGCTCGATTCCGCATCTATTGATACTTCTTCCCCTTCATCTTTAGTCTCGGTTCTGCAATGAATTGGGTAATATTAGTTGATGACATAAAACCACTAGATATATACTTTTTGATAAAACAAATCTACTTACTCTGATGTAAAAGGTCGACGGCGTTGTTGTCGCACTTCACTCTCATCCTCGTCTTCAAGTACATTCGATCTAAAAAATCAGGAGGTAAAATAACAGCTCGAATCAAGTTTCTATGAAGAATAGGTAGCAAATAGAGATGATGAAGTACAAACCTAGTTGTGGAAGTTCTACTGCGTCGTATGTCAACATAGCCGTGGGTTCCCTTATGAGTACTTGGCGTCGTTTCTGGCGGACTAGTCAATGCCGTCTCATCTGATGAAACTCCGTCTGTATTATCGCTGACAATCTCGTCGCTGTCTTCCTCAGGTGATTCGGTGGATGGCCTAATAGAAGAATGAAATTCCATTAGAAATGAGTTGAGGAACTGACGTAATGACGATTTCGCTTTGAAATAGGAAGAGCTAACTCACCGTTGTCGATTTATTGTTACATACTGCGGTCTCTCTCTTCTGAGAGACTTTACCTCAGGAATATCGTCAAGCCCTTCGAATTGGGCTTGGCCAGGCCCGTTACTAAAGCTTGGTCTTGATGTTTGACTTGAGGATGATTGCGGGTCTAATCTCTCAGGTACTTCTGTGGTAACAGTCACAGTTGGTGGAACTGTGGTTCTTCTGAATAGCGAAGTACCGCTTTTAGCTGTTTGCCGGTTCAAAACTCGTTCGTATAAGCTTCTACTAATAGTGGCTGGAGTTACATCAGCTTTGTCGGGCAAAGAACCTGATTCTTCGCTACTTTCACTAGCTTTACCTTGGAGATGGAGTTGTTTTTCCAACTCTTCAATTCCACCTGCTTTTTTAATAAGCTCGATCAACTCTTTGATCACTCTGGGATCTTCTTCGGATTCTATCGATGTTAGAGCAGGGATGCTGCTACCTCTCGAAGGTGTTCCTTTGTAGGAACGAGTAGTAGTTGTTCTTGGGACTTGAGTAGTTGTTGTTGGAGCCTCAGTGCTCGCGCTAGTGGTGGGTCTGTTTCTGCTTATTGTTTTATAGAGTAAAGTTTTAGCAGTAGTAGTGGTCGTCGGAGCTTTGTCTTCTTCCTCTTCTGAGTCATCGTAATATTCATATTCCTCGCTATATTCGGTGGGATCTTTCGTCGTAGTAGTTACTGAACGACGAGTAGTACTGTGAATTCTAGTCGTACGACTAGTGGCAGCTATTATTGGAGCTCGTGTTGTTGGATCTTCTGCAGCTTTTACCTTCGGGCATACGACATTGCGAGGATAGTCGCACGCGTCAGCTCCTTTATTGAATACCAGCCCTGCGTAGTAAAGAATGAAATACATTGTTAATGACGTTGGAAAATTTTTTACACTGAGAATGCAGTGCGATTTTGTATACCTGATGGGCAAGTGAAGTGGTGAGCAACGATTCCTAGTCCTGGAGCTTCTAAGCACCAGAAATATTTCTTGCAATCTCTTGGATGGGAGAAAAACCCTTCATCTTCGCATTTGAAATCTAGAATTTAAAAAAATTAATATTATTTGAACCATTTCAGTTTAATAATAGGATGTTTCCTAGTATTTCAGAACTTACCAGTTCCAGGATCCGGCGTCGTCGGAGGTTCAGGTGTTGTTGTTCTGTGATTTCCAGCTTGTACTCTACTTGGTTCTGTGATACTAGAAACAGTTGTACTCCTGCGCCTTGAATTACTTTCAGGATTTCTTCTCCTTCCTTGTCCGCTACGAGCTCTATTCCCGCCCTGAGTCTTCGAGGCTTCTTTATCCTGATCTTCGCTGTCTTGTACACTTCTGACGGCATTTGAGCCTATTCTTGATGTATCCGAAGACTCTTCTTCCTCTTCAGAGTCCAAAAATTGTCCTCTGTTTCTCCCATTGGACTGTACCAGAGTTTCTTCTTCTTCTTCTGAGTTGTCTCTATTCTTTGGTTTGTTTCTTGGCCTCTGAGAATTAACTCGTTTCCTAGAATTCTCTTGACGAGATATCGCCGGTGTTTCCGTAGTTCGACGTCTACCTCCCCCTGCTTTTCTCCCAATAAAATTGCGGTCTGTTCGCGACTTAGTTGGTTTACTAGACTTTTCTCCGCCACTGGTTTGCCTGCGTAAATAATTTTTAAACACATTAGATGACGATATTTAATATTTATTATATTTATTCCGTCAAACCAGGTAATTTATTAAATTCTCACTCGTTCCCAGCTAACATCGCCTCCTTAGCAGCTTCAATCAATGGGTACGGACGATCATGGCACTTTCCTCGGAAGTCATCGTTGTCAATTGACCAGAACATGATGCCTCCCAGTCCATGTTCGGTAACGTACTGTGCTTTGAGTCTGACAATTGCCTCATCGTCATATCCTACCCATTGATTACCCCTGTAAGCGTACGGTCCCATCGCGTTTGGATTTGGAGACACCACTTCCCATTCATCAGAGTTTATCAAGCCCTCGCAAATCTAGAAAAAGGTTTAAACAGTTGAGGAAAAGGGGAATAAAAATCATTCAGAAATGGGGAAATCCTTCTAAATCTACCTCGTAATAAGCCAGATATCCTTTTTCTCTGGTAGCGTCACCTTCTTCACCAGGACCATCGGATGGGGATCCAATATCGGTTGCGTCTTCATTGAACAAGGTATACGATCTTCCGTAAGTTGGAATTCCAACGACAATTTTATCAGCGGAAGCTCCCGTTTCCAGCAAGTGTTTGATCGTATAGTCCTGAAGAATTATGAAAGAATTATTCGTCGAAGATATTAACATAACGAACATCGATATGCTTATAATAATTTAGTTTCGTAATAGCGTGCGAGTCTTACGACTGTAAGTTCTGTGTCGAAGTTATACTCGTTGTCTTCTTCAAGAGGATATAAAGGGGAGTGATGATTGACTGCAGGCTCATAGGAAGAGTGGTAATCGTAGGATAGCAGGTTTATGAAGTCCAAGTATTTGTTCAGTTTTGGAATGTCGTATCCCTTGTTTATGTATTCTATACCGGCAGGGACAGCCATCGAAAGAAGCAGCCTGGGTCTTCCGGTTTTAGAAGACTCGCGTTCGTAGGCTTCTCGGAGTTCCTGAATAAAAAATTCCGCGAAATTATGATTCCCGCCTCGAAATACCATTCAGGAAAGTTGAACGTGTAAGATTTGATAACAACCTGAACTAGAGAAGCATAGTTATCTCTATCCCGCGGCTTTCCACCATCTCTAAACGCAGGATATTCCCAGTCAAGATCGAGTCCGTCGAAGTGATTCTGCCTCAAAAATTTCACAGTATTTCTAACGAACTGTTTTCTCCTCTCAGGGTCTGCTACCATCGGCGAAAACCTGCTCGATCCTTCGTTCCATCCTCCCACAGCTAACATTGTCTTCAAATTTTTATTGTAAGTTTTGAGTCCAGTAAACTTTGCGTATCCACCTGCGAGCGAAATAATTGTTCGAAAAATATGTTAGTTCTTAAATATTCCAGAGGGCTGAGCTCATTGGTTTCTATTAATCAAAACCAACATCATAATCACCTTTCTCTATATCTTGGTACTTATCGAACGGTTTCAGCGCATTGTCCTTCGTAAAACCACCAAAAGCGTATATAAGATGCGTGCACAGGTACGGGTTGATATTCTGAGGGGAAAACTTTGCCGTGCCTGGCCTGTAGACTGACCAATTTGTGTAGTAGCATACGACTCGTTGCTCCGCAGTACCTGTGATTAAAATATCAGATACAAATTACAGTAAAATTTGATTAAATGGTTGAGTAGGATTGGTATTTCTTCATTATTACCGAATCGCATCTCATAAATTCGCATGTAATTATTTTTTCCAAGTATATTTCAGTTTCAAATCAGTCAATCGATTCACAATATCGTGTCGGTGAAATTCAAATTTTGAATTGAAAATCCGAGCCCGCGCTTTCATTGGCGCTCTGATTGGTCAAAGATGTGAATGAGGCAAAGTTCAGACAGATGGGAAGCTAGAGTGTGAAAAGTGAATCGATGGTCAGAGTGCCGCTTGAAACAGTCGCATTGACCCAAGAAATTACATGTTACCTGTTAGTATCCATGCAATTCCATTTATGTTCGCGGAAATATTCCGCTGAAACCATTTTTTACGATCTGATGTAGAAATCCGGGACAGGTAGTCGCTCTTTATTATTATAATCGGTCTGATGGACGCAACTAATCTAACCTAAATTAAACCTAACCTCACCTACGATAGGTGGTGTTAACGCTATCTACCGGCTCAAGCGAGGAGTTAATTATTTGAATGCAAGCATGGACGTCTGTAGATGACGTACCGCTGTACACAAAATGTCATTTAATTGATGAAACAATTTATTTAACAATGGTTTACGATTTTTCGCGAACTACTTAGAAATTATGAAATTTAATTCGATTTTCGAATATAGAGGAACTACGAAACAGGCGAAAGTTGCGTAGCTACAATAAACAGGTTCGAAATTCGAGTTATAATTATGAAACACACGCTTTAGGGGCGGAAATGGGACATCATGGCCGCTATAGTTCGATTTACCGTCCACCTCGCGACTTTAGCACCCGATTTCTACTAACAACGTTTCAAATTGTCAAAAATTCGAACTGTTGCTGTTCCCTCATCACCTGCACGATAGAAAAACCTATAAAGATCAAATTTTTCATTATTTGGAAGAGCGTGATATCGAAAAGAAGTTTTATCACTTATGACGTCACGGCATAGAGTGGCTCAAAATTTCACTAAGTTTTCGATACACGTTTAATTCAATCGTATGTTTAAAATTATTCCGTTCTTTTTCGCTCATATACGAATGCGGTATATCCATATGTATGATAGATGATACATTGTAGAATAATACAGCGTTCCGTTTCACTTCCTACGTATTGTCCCATACCTAAGTGTGAATTTATACGTATATATATATATACGCGAATGGAATACTGATACATAAATCTTGTTCAAATATTTTTCTGTCTCGTGCAATGCATTTCTATTGCCTTCGGGCTTGACCGTAGACAACCGTTGGCTATACGCGATCCGAATACGGATATACCTTGTATATACTACATGTATAGCTACGTATGAAACATTTCATTGCCAATAAACTGCAAGAGAAATTTCTCGTAGAAAATCCGAGGGCTATAACACACGGTCAAACGACGTAGTTAACTCATTGAATCGTTAATTAAATTTTTAAAGTATAATTTTTTTTATACATATTCGCGAAACAATGATAAATCCTTTTCACTTCATTGCGAAAATTAATCTCTGCATATGAATTTCCAATATTCTCTAGATGTTGTTAATCTTCAAATATTTCACCTATAATTGCAGAGAGTTCTCTTTTCAACATACTCATAGATTACGCGCTTAAATAAATTTCAACAAAAACCATAAGCCCTTACGTTGCGCAAGTCTCATCGAAACTCATGCGTATACATACATACGTAAGTGATTAAAGTCTCATCACTTAAAACTTAAAAGATACCATTTGAAACTTTCACCTGTTGCCTTTCGGAACTTCGGTTTAATATAAACTAGAATCAACAGGAGCATTGCCAGAGGCTGTACTGTGATATACGATTTAATTATTTTATTTCTCTTTACTATATCTATCAGTTATTTCAAGAAGTCGAATATTCGTAATATAATATATAGGTATGCGCAATTTTTCTTAAACAAAATAAATAAGCAAACAATACTTACCACATTCTATAACTGCCAATAAAAATCCTAGGACCAGGAGTTGGGCGACTGATCGCACCCTCTGTAACAAAAAAAATAATTTCTTTTTTTGTCATTTCATACAAATTAGAAAATCAGGAATCGATCAGATCGCGTGAAGTAAAAGTATGAGCGTAAAATATGCGATTTTAACAGTAAAATTTAATTTCTAATAAAAAGACAATAAAAAAAAGGTCACATAAATTAAACATACATTCTTTTAATTTCACAATTATTTTATTGTCGTTTCAAATAATCTTCTGTAATACATATATTGACCATATAATATATGCGTATAATATATATATTTGAAACTCTATACTAGTAGCCTAAGCCCTTTTTGTCCTCGTAACAAATTCTTCGTATGTATTTGTGTATAAATAATACTAATTAAAATCCGAAGTCACGAATAAGAAGTAACGGTCAATTGCACACGTGTTTTAATCGCCTGCACAGGATATCCGGACTTCCCTAAAGTATTTGAACGCTGTTATTGGTACATGTACAGGAAGAGGACCGGCACTGCATCTATACAGTCGTTGATAATGTCCTTCGGTGATATTTTTCAGAAATTATTCGTGAAAAATTTACACGTATAACATATTTATAGATATCGGATTATGCATCTAAACGGGGAAAGCAAACTGCACAACTACAGCTCCTGTAGTATAAGGTGTACGTATGTATATCACATACACGTTACATAAATTTACGCGTCGGCGAACTCATAACGGCATAAGGGAAGGCTTGAAGAGGGATTAAAGAATTTCATTCCGTTTTATATTTCCACGTAACGTTTATATACTTATTACACTCAACAAATCGCAGCTATAGTGCAAAAGAGTCAAAAAGTGTAAAAAAAATTGAAAATTGGTACAGACGCAACATAACTGCGGCGAATCATTATATTCTACCTATATGAAGAAAGAAAAGCCGTTTATTAATTAAATAAATCTTTGAAACTAACTCAACGGTAACATTTTTTATATACCAATGTATATAAACGCAGTATTTCAATAAGTGCCAAAATCGTCGTTGCGGTTTACCCGGTTTACATATCGGTTAGTGTAACTATAAACCATTTACTATTGCGCAGTGGGTAGGTTTAACTTAATAGATAAAAACGAGGAGTCGTAGGTGATCGAAAAAAAAAAATATATATAAATCTTGATGATAATTATAATTGTCCCGGTGTATGCGGATCGAATTGCGAGATAAAATTGATTTGTTTTTGGCAAACTGTTCGGCTAATCTTATTGTACAACGAATAGTAGATGAAAATGTTATTCGAATATATTCGCAGAATTTTTATCACCTATGATAATGATCGAATTTATATTCATGCTGATTTCTTGAAGGTCGGATTTTTACACGGGATATTTATTCAATTATATTTCGATGTGGAATTGCAATAACATTTTTGTCTCATTCTATTCACCATGGTATCAAGTCGATAGAACTTTGGTATTGGTTTACTTAAAATTGGGTGAATATTGATATGAGAAAGCGATATGATGATCGTTAATAATATCTGAACGTATTTTAAATGATATTTGTAAAGACTTGAAACTCGCGCTTATTTTTCTGCTCTTTCACGATCTTCCAATTAACTAACTAATTAATTTTATACCGAAACGAATGACTTTATCATAAATATTTAAACCAGAGCCACGGTCCAGATAGTCCTCAATGTATTTCATCGGTAATAAAAATGATATAACATATTGATTCGGATTAGTAATATCGCAAGATCGATCGTAAAAATGGGTATCTGTAGTAATAAAAAAAACACCTTCCGACTGACCGAGATGAAGATTTTTTAAATGTTAGATATCATTTATTATAGCCCAATAAAAAATGACAGAAAATTAACCGCCACGCCTCGAACATTGCCAAACGATTTATTATATTATATAATTAAAGGAATTTCAATTCCGAATCTATGAAATTCAAGCCAGAACGATTTCCTAATTGCTAAAAAGCCTTCGGGTCATTACACAACCCGGCTTACGTGATAAGGTCCGTAAAATGTTGTGAAAATCTTCTTTTCTCTATTTGTATCGATAAATTTTTTTCATATTTTATCGTAGAAAAATCATAAAAATTTATATGCATTCAACTGTAATGTGATATTACTGCAAAAATAGGTATGCACACACATATGTGTATTTGTGTCGTATGTCGTATGTAATGTCAATTACAGACGAGGGTAATCGACGTTACGTACACTTCTAAGTATACTTGAGCAATGTAAAAGTAGAGCCGTGACAGAGCCACTCCTAATTATGCAACATGTGTGAAGAGAAAGCAGAGAGGAGGACCATAGCCCAGTGAAATTACTTTCTCGATACTTTCGGCTTAAAGTCTTTAAAATTGGACTTACTCGGGCTTCTACTTTGATCGATCAGCTCGTCGCGAATTAAATGTTCTTAAATTTCTCCAATCTTTAAAATTTAATTTTTTTTACATCAAAATTACGCAGATAATGAAAATAAGAAGAATAAAAAATAAAAAAATTAACATTCTAACATGATGATATTAATTTAATATTATATATACATAAGTTTAATTGTTTTGTATAATGAAATAGATTTCTCTTCGCGATATCATGGTTTGAAAAGTAAATTATATAGGTACTGGAAAGTACGAGTTAACGTCACTCATCAACTCGCGTATTTCTAATTGTAAGTTGAAGTATTGTATGCAAATGAAAAATCTGCAGGTACATAATAGCCGAAAATAAAATAAGAATAAAGAATTCTTTATTGAATATATATATTTTGTAATTAACGAATTAGTAGCTACTGCGGATTAATTAACGATCTGCAGTTTCATTGTTCAACATAGGTATATAGTATACATATATATATATTCATGGATATTGGACCTTGTAACAATTCCCTACTATGTAAACATTTTATTTTTTTCTCATTCACCTATTACGCGTGTGTCTAGGCTAACGATCGGACGTTGCATAATATATCATTTTAATTAATACCTAAACTATAAATATAAATATAAATAATAAAAAAAAACACTAATTTTCGAAACTGATAATAAATAAAATATCGATCTGTTATTAAATACCTGCACCTGCACAATCTTAAATTATCAGAATATACAGCCGTTCTGATCGTTACTTTCTTTTCTTTTAAATGAACCAACAGCCAAGTTCATCCTCGTGTGAAAGTGCAATCGTTGATGATTGAATTAATTTACACCTTAACTAGTATACAAGAAGGAAAAAACAAAGAAGAAGAAAAACAGTCGGTTTTTTGGTCTTTTCACTGATAATAATTGTAATCGCAAGTGGAAATGAAGGTTCAGTTTTTCCTTAGAAATTAATCAAGCGTGAAAGAAAATGCAAATTAATCCTATTGCCTCAGCAAAATGATCATATTATTATGTCGAAACATTCTCGCTCTCGTTCTCGTTCTCATTTTCATTCTCATTCTCGTTCGATTCCTATATGATCAATTTCAAGAGGCGTTTTATACATCTCCTTCCTTTTCCCCCTCATCATAGTCGTTCGCTAAATCAGTCTATCAGTCTATAATCCGCCTACACATACCTAATTAATATGGAAAAGTCTAATCCTCCGTGCGTATGTGTGCGTCATAGCCAGATTGGTTTTTGGTAAATAGAGGACACACGTCTTAAGCTTTGGGGAAAGTTTGTTCACACGCAAATGTCAATTATAAGATCAAACTCTTTCGGAGCAAGCTGCAGCTCTTCGTGGCCTAAATTCTCTGGAGCTACTTTTTAAGACCCAAAGCTCGCTCGGAGAAATGAGAGAGAGAGGGGGGAAAGGGTTATTGACACTAAAACTTAAGCCTAGATTTTCACTGGCTGGATACAAGGCCAAGGTTATCGGATTCTGGATAGCTTCAGGATCTTAGATACGGAGTTGTATGGACCATGGAGAATCTGATCAATAATCATGTTATGAACATTGATACAGAGTTCAGAACTGCTTTTGCAGTTTTTGCGTATATTCAATCCCGAAAAGCGAGTCCTCTGTGCTTGAATAATTCTTGCTCGTTAATTTGTGCTCGTTTTTTTTCCCATTGGGAATAATAATAGGAGTTTGATCCTACAATAAATACTATAAATAGGAAGAGAGAAAGGAACGTGCTTGATGAATTTAAATGTGAAGATCTGACTCATTTGTTAACTATAATACAGACACGATGTAAAACGGGATTTGGAATGTCCGCAAGGACACCTACGACATGAACATTGATTATGTTTATGATATATACCTGCTCAACACAGGATTATTATTACTCTGCAAGTTGGAGTGGAAAGTGGCATTTGTAAGACTGGTAATTACAATATGACATTAGATTATAATGGGTGACGCGTTTTTGATATTTCATATGCTATGACGATCGGTCCTAGCTCAGTCGATTTCTAGGTATAACATATTTGAGCGATTATTAATACAGAATGTTAATTTATACGGGATATAAAAATCAAACATATGTATTTATTCCGTATGCGGTTTTATTTCAATATTATAATTCACTAATTATTTCCTCAGGGAATTCGACGCGTCTATCATAAAGCTTGGTCGTAATAATCAAATATAGAGGCTTGCCTAACAGATCGATAGTTCTATATTTATTTGCCTACCTATAGCGAGATGATCAACTAATTTTGCAATTTATTTAATATTGAAATTTCTTTTCATCATGGGTCAGAGACTCAGGTATTTTGACCTTTTCGCAACTAATATACTAGAATGTCTTGAAAAATAAAATGTGCCAATTAATAACCGGATTCTGATTAAGACGCCGAATCAAGGTTGCTTCTTCATATACGTATACATGAATATATATAGTATGCTCCTTTTTCGTGGTCATCTAGTTATTTGGAAATACCGTCTATGCTCTGCAGCGCAAACTTGAAGATGAGTCATTCGAAATTAAAAACAGGAAAAGAAGACCAAAAAATAAGAAGAAAAAAAAAACAACAAAAAACAGGATACGTAGAGAAACCCCAACTTTTTTCGCAGGAAATTTAAACTACGTCTCAGGTGTATGCTATGTGTATTCAGCTTTGTTCTTGGTGAACAAAAGAAACGAATTTCTCTCCTCGGTTTAATGAAATTGAGTTGAAATTATTTTCAGCCGAAATACGATTGGCCAAGATAGCTGTAGTTGAATCGTATAGAAACGATGATTTCAAAGTTTTGGCAACTTGCTACGCGCAATGTTTGTTTAAACGTGGTGAAATTGTTATCTTGTAAGTATAATGGAATTATCGCGGTACCTAATGGCTAATGGTATAGGTACTTTCGAACACTCAACGGTATAGTTCAGCAGCATTGATTTTCTGCTAATTAACATATAGATAGAATTTGAAAATCACGTATGTATTGCCGAAATTTGAAATTGGATAAAAATTCTGAGCACGTACAGCATCGCACAAGCCGAGAGACATGCCAATGTGTACATTGAATTAAAAATTGTGAAAAACATCGAGGAATTTCTTTCGTTTCACCGCATGTGGTCAATTCCAAAGGACAACGTGATCGAGGAACTGGTTTTCGAAGGACGTGCAATTCGAACGTTTAATCAATTTGAAAAAAAATAAGCAGATCCTAAAAGACTCGAGACTTATCTCCATGGAGGACATTGATTTCATCTTTTCAAGGACTCCCACTGACTCAGGGATTAAAAATCCAGTTTCATTCCATTATCAAGATCACATATTCGGCTCTGTTAATCAATATTTGAAAAATCGAATCAGGGCACCATTATTGAACCAGGGAACGGTTACATCTATGAATGAATGATTTTCTTTCAACTTACGCACACATTATGTGCAAAAAGAAAAAGAAAAAAATGATCCCCACTTACGCTAGCTGCAAGTTATAGCTATTCGATTTCGAAGTACAAGTTAAGTTAAAGACCTGCGCAGCACGTCGCGTCGCGATCATTCGAACTTTTACTTTCTAAGGAATTTGCCGGCGGGGCCGGACATGGTAGAGTCAGTACTGACTCCAACACTCTCGTTCTTATTCGAAGAAAATATTTTTGTACAAATATTTGTCTTAATATGAAAGCGAAATTGAACATTCCTGCTGCACTTGCTCGATGCGGTTGCTGTAAAATTGCGAAAAAAAAGGGAAACCTGTAGTCTCCAAAATACATGTTTGAATTGCAGTTCTTATACTCTCCTCGAACATATAGAAAAAAATTCATTCAAAATCTTATGGTTTCAATTTTTTTTCTTTCTTTTCGATCATCATATGCTTCGGCCTTTTGGGCGTACCGGTCCACCTATGGATACCTTGAGGGTATAATTCTATACTGTGGGAATGGTGATTGATCGAACAGAGTAAGGCGTAAAATTTGACCTTGATCTACTTGTTACAGGATTATTATAAACGACATCCAGATCCTCGATTTTCAACGGGGGAATTATTTTTACTAAGAAATGACCGTCAGAAAACTACACTTTAAAGCGTCTTGGCCATTCGGAGATCGCAAGGTCGACAAGACTGCCTGATTATAATTATTATTCATTATTATTATCGTTATTATCAATGGCATATATATTATATACTTTTATACATATCACTCGAGAAATCATTCAGTCAGTTAAAAATCCATATAATATGTTTGAGACAGCATTCGAAATTTAATGACAAAATCCTTCTCCGTCTTTCTCTCTCTTTACGTATTCTGTACGAACTGTGTGGACAGCTTTCTCAGCAGGTATAAGTAAAAGCGGATATTTATGCGATCTCTTCAAGAATTATATACCCACATCGTATGTGATCAATGGTTAAATAAAATCTGTCGAAAAATAAATTCTAAATTCGGAGCGATGATCGTGTGATCTATAGTACTATCTACATCGAATAAATGGTCATACACTATCACTTTCGTTACATCGAGAGATACTTGAACTAGGATCAATTTATACCGAACTTTTTTGCTGACATCACGCTCGATTTTTCTTTCTTTTTCTTCTAAAGAAATCAGAGAACGTGTCAATAATCTGTACGTATACAGGTGTTGCCCTCTTTTCTCAATACAGTGACTGTATCAAAAATTATTGAAATCTTATACAGGTAAATGATCTGATCTAAGCGATCAGAACAGAGGTGATAAATTCTTATATCATTATTATTATGACAATCATCATAACTGCTCTTCTAGCGAAGATAGGCAAAAGGTTACACCGCGAGTGATGATATGATCGTCCTTCAAAGGAATTCCTGCTTTTACCTCATACGAAATCTCGGAATCAGCTGCAGCCTCGTGTAACTATCGCGATATCGTAGTTGGCTTTCGTTTCTTTAGACTTTAGAGGTGAGAGCGTTTTAGCGAATACATACATTGAAATATAATGAATTGGCGATGGTTTAACTTTTGCTTAGTATTTCAGGGGGAAAAATCTGCGACCCGGTGAATATATAGTGAGCAATTCTCATTTCAGCGGTTTTGTATCAAACTGAACTAGAACAAGCCCATTTCAATTACTCTACCTATATTTAGGTGTTCAGGTTCATTCAGATCCAAGATGTGTAAAAAGTCGCTGGGGAAAGGCGCTGACCGAATATGATAAACATGTAATATACATAATCGTTGCAGTATGATATTAGCAAAGGAATTAACGTTATGCAAGGTCTGCTGTTACGATGTGTATCAATTAAGAAACGGAAGTGGAGATTTTTATCTTTTGAATTAATAACAATCTTTATATGTGATGAGGGGATGATGATGATGATGATGATGATGGTGATGATGATGATGATGAGGGAAGAAGAAGAAGAAGAAGAGGAGGAGGAGGAGGAAAAGAGGTAATGAAACTTACCCAATCCATTATAATCTCGGTTATTTTAATCCCACTTATATTGTTGTAACTTTCCCTAATTCCTATATAGTATAACGCGTTTGTAATTTTATTTAAAACTAACAGCACATTTCAACACGCACGTTCATCCGTGTTACCTACGGATAAAGGTGCTTTATATTGGGATAAAATTTCTGATAGACAAATGAATGAATGGAAAATCTGCGGACGTGATAATTATGGTATATCAATATCAAAGAGTATAATTAAGGATCGAACAACGACCGATCACTTTAAGGTGAACTGAGGTACTGCGGTAGCTCTACTGATTGAATGTCTCTTCACACACTGTTACTTTCGTCGACTACCCGTACCTTACTCCACCGCAAGATAGTACATGTTACTTTGCTCCGGTCTCACTCTTTATTAATCTCTCTCTCTCTCTTTTCTTCTCTCCTTTTTATGCTCTGCAGAAATTCGACATGGAGAGGGAAACCGACGACGAAGAGGTGAAAGGAAACCATCTACATCGTGTACCCTACTCGGGATACCAAGACTGGTGCGGCCGCACCCCACCCAGTCGACTGACATTTTCTTATTTACATATTATACTTAGATCCCGATTCTTACGAGATTTTTGCTTATGGAATGTCGGCGAGATTAGAATATCCTCTTATTATCAATACAGCATCATCATTTTGCGAAACAATAATTGTATATGGTCCAATAATCATTTTTAAATTCCTTCTTACGAAGCGAAACAGGTGCTTTCGCATGAATTAGTCATTTTTTATTGCAAAATAGACGATTTTATTAAAAATCTGTTTCGGAATTTATGCAATCTAGGTATGGATAAATGTGTTAATCGATTTCGGATGTTACGATGATGCTGTTTTCTTCACTTGGCTCGATTCGATTAATTAATTTTACAGAATCGTTATAGGATATCAAACGACAAATTTATGTAAATTTTGATTCGTTATTAATTTGTGAAAACTTATAGCTTCAAAGATTTTAACGCTCGTGATATATGTGCATATGTATTGCAGCTTCTAGTCTGGTCAGGTGCGAGAAACCTAAGCTAGCTATGCTATCAGTACCCTCGATCCATCTTATTGACCTTTGCGAACATGCTATATAAATACTGCCAGAGATATTTTGGAGAAAATTAACAAAAGGAAAAGTTTATACGTGATCGAAAATCTAACTATATTTTATACACCTTTCTGTGATAAAATATACATAATACATATATTCTCGTCTCGCCAGAGAGCTATAGTATCTATAAATTGCGTTCAGTTGTTCCGCTTCAA
Source organism: Tenthredo livida (assembly GCA_963992785.1). Classification (NCBI taxonomy): domain Eukaryota; kingdom Metazoa; phylum Arthropoda; class Insecta; order Hymenoptera; family Tenthredinidae; genus Tenthredo; species Tenthredo livida. The sequence goes on from OZ023073.1 coordinate 15,010,341, forward strand.
AATGAGCAAAGAAAAATCTCATAAGCAACAACTAGGACCTCAATTAAATAGCTTTACAGAAATGTTCGAAATGTCGACGATTTATCTGTATTCAAAATATCCACGCATGTCGCGTCGGTAATCAGAAAGAAAAAAGTCGATCCGAGGGAGCGCGTATTTATCGGCGGTGTCGTGTAGAAACTTTATCATCTGAAATTTCTCGGTTGGTAATACAGAAGCGGATTCAGTCTATAACTAAGCGATCTACCTTACCGACATTCTCTATTGTATGTATGTGTGTGTTGATGCATGTCACACGTGTTTGATTTTGAGGTTAAGATTCACACGAATAAAATAAATCTGCTTATTTCAAAGCCTTAATAAGTATTAAATCCGGAAAAATTAAATATATCTACGATGTCACGTCTGATAGTAAAAAATCTTCCAAAAGGAGTAAGTAAGTTTTCGCTGTATTAATAATAGTGTATTAAAATATATCGCGGACTTATGTTATGTTGTGTTATGTTATGTTAACCTATATTTTTCTAACCCCTCTCTCTCTCTCTTTCTTTCGTGGTATTAATTCCGTCAGGTATCAGAAGACAAATTGAAAGAGTTATTCAGTCAGAAAGGTATCGTCACCGATATCCAATTAAAATATACAAAAGATGGAAAATTTCGTCACTTTGGTTTCATCGGATTAAAAACAGAGGATCAAGCCCAAGCAGCGCTCGAATATTTCAACAACACCTGCATCGACACTTCTAGAATTACTGTTGAACTTTGCGCGGGATTAGGTAAGCAATGAATAGCGGATAACAGAAAGAGAATATAAAAGATATGAAACGCAGATAAGAAGTCCTTAATTTTTGGATTTTTGGGTTTTGAAACCCTGTACTCCGTTTTTATACACTTTTCTATTCACCCTATGTAGTATCTGTAGAGAAACTAACAAACGTTAAAATACAAAATCAGGCGATTCCTCGAAACCAAAAGCTTGGAGTAAATACGCTCCGGACAGTACTGCGTATGGAAAACTTCAGGGCAAAGATGACGGCAGTTCAGATTCACCGGCTCTGTCAAAGATCGGAGAAAAAGAATCTAAGAAGGAATCAAAAAAGCAGAAAAACAGAATTAAAGAAGTTCTCGAGAAGGTGAGATGAGGAAAGACCCGCTACGTTAATGAATGATGAAATATATGCACTTCACGTTTGAATTTGTATTCTTGCTTCATTGTTTCGCAGATTTTCTAATAGGAATTTTAATTTCTGTGTATTTTACAGCACAAAGATGACGCCTTGTTCACAGAATTCTTGGAATCGCATGCAATAGCAGGAACTAATGCTATATGGAGTAACGACACAACAACAGATGCAAAAGGTGGAGATAGCAGCGATGAGAACGAAGAAGACGACGCAGAGGATGATGAAGAAAAGATTGACTCAGGGAATGAAAGCGAGAATGATAATGAGGAAAAGGAAGAACGAGCTGCTGATAAAAAGATATCAGATCTTGAGGTGCGGGGAATAGATATCGCCCTGAGTCTTCTATGATTTTTATGTTTTTAGGAATAAGAATAACAATATTTGATGTTTTCTTTGTATTACAGTATATGCAAATCTTGAAGAATAAATCGCAGGGTTCCAAGCCTGTGGAAAAGACAGATATTGCTACAAAAACTGCTGAGAATAGTCACGGGCCTTTGAAATTGCTTACAGTAAAAGTTCGCGGCCTTGGATACAACCACAAAAAAAAACATATAAAGCAATTCTTTCATCCTCTCGTACCAAAGTCCATACGAGTACCGCAGAAGATCAAAGGAATTGCTTACGTTGGTTTTAAGACGGAGAAACAACTCAAACAGGCCTTGAATAAGAATAAAAGCTTCCTGGGTAAGCTGGGAGGAAAATGAACGCAACGCGTCTTTGGGTAAACTCTGTATACTATAAAATAAATTCTTTTGAAGCTGGAAAACGACTTTTGGTAACAAAGTACGAGGCCAAGGAGAATCTAGAGGAATCAAATGCGGCTGCTGCGGATAAACCAGTCAATGCGAGATGGAGAGAACAAGAAGAAGCTCTAAAAAGCGAAGAGAGTATAGCAGAATCAGGGAGAATGTTTGTCAGGAATTTAGCATACACAACAACAGAGGCGGACATCCAAGCCCTGTTCGAAAAATTTGGTAACTATCTTAGCTGCATTTACCTAATTTCTGTGCAAAATTCTGTTCACTGTTAGTTCTGGATCTGGTTTTAACGATTTTGAATCCATTTTACAGGACCCTTGTCCGAGGTGAATTTACCAATTGATAAAACGACTAGAAAACCCAAGGGATTTGGAGTTGTTATGTTCATGATGCCCGAACATGCTGTTAAAGCTTATACCGAGCTTGATGGGTCCATTCTTAACGGAAGAATGCTGCACATACTTCCTGGAAAAGGAAAAGTAACTCCTGAACAACTGCTGGATGATGGTTGGTTGGCAAAATTGAAAATACCTGAAAATATGATTGGGAATTGTTGGATTTGAATATCATTGACCAGATTTTATCCTTTACAGACAGTTTGGACTTCAAGAAGAAAAGGGAACTGCAGAAAAAAGCCACTGCAGGATCTTCGCATAATTGGAACACACTGTTCCTAGGGCAAAATGCAGTAGCTGAAGCTATTGCAGCGACGTATAATACTACGAAAGAAAAAGTGAGCTTACTGCTCGCAAATCTTTTGCAATCTGAAAAGCACTTTATAATCAATCCTCATTTCCCATCTAGGTTTTAGACGATACTGGAAAAGGCTCTAGTGTCGCGGTGAGACTTGCATTGGGTGAAACCCAGCTGGTTGAAGAAGCTAAAAAATTTCTAGAGGAGAGCGGAGTTCATTTAGATGCTTTTAATCAGGTGAATTACAATTGCTGATCAAAATCTGAAACAAATAAACGACCCTTATCCAATTTTCTAATTCTCCTCCAATAGCCACCAGAGAAAAGATCCAAGACTGTAATTCTCATAAAAAATTTACCCTCACAAACAGACGTGAAAGAAATTACCGAGATGTTTGTTAGGCATGGAGAATTAGGCAGAGTAATAATGCCCCCTTCTGGAGTAACGGGTATGTGTAGAATTTAATCAATAATAATATTGATATGTAATTGAAACTTTTCAAGGATCACAGATGAACCTTATTCGTATATTTCAGCCCTGGTCGAATTCCTCGAGCCTTCTGAAGCACGAATAGCGTTCATGAAATTGGCTTATACAAAATTCAAGCATCTCCCTTTGTACCTGGAATGGGCACCTGATAATAGCTTCAAAACTCCTTCGAGTAGCTCGAAAATGGCTAGTTTAATGTCTCAGAAGACTGACCTAAAGCCTTCGGCCTTATCCAATGAGGAAAAGCCGACTGTTATCGAAAATAAAACAGATGTAAATAAGAAGGAGTCGAGTAGCGAAGATGAGGAGGAAGCGGAACCAGACACAACGCTTTTTGTCAAGAATATCAACTTCACAACGAGTGAGGAAATGCTGAGAGAGGTATAATTCATCTGCGATTATCCTCAAGCCAATTAGACGCAATATTTGAGTAAACAGAAGCGAAGGTATATCTAATTTCGATTTTTTTTTTCTTTCACCTTTCTTATAGCATTTCCGGAAATGCGGACGCCTAGAGTATGTGAATATCGCGATGAAGAAGGACCCGAGTAATCCCGGTGGAAAGTTGTCAATGGGTTACGGTTTTGTGAGATATAAGAGGAAAGCGGACGCCGAACAAGCTCTTAAGGATCTTCAAATGACGATGGTCGATGGAAAGACTCTAGAACTAAAACGATCAGAAAGAGCATTACAGTAGGACTATTTTCTCCAAACTATAGACCGTATCTAAAAAATATTTAAAAATGCGAAATTTAATAATATTGTTATATCATTTATCGAACAGATCCGATGCTCAAACTAAAAGAAAAACTACAAAAATTGGGGAACAGACTGGAACGAAAATCTTAGTTAGAAATATTCCGTTTCAAGCAAATGGGAATGAAGTACAAGAGCTTTTCAAGTGAGAATTTGAATTTCATATTATCTGTGTGATTGGTATTGTGTGTTTAATTTTCTTATCAATTGACTAACTTATATCATCGTTCATATTCATGATTATTTATTGCAGGGCATTTGGCGAGATTAAAGCATTACGTCTGCCGAAGAAAATGGCTAGTGCCGAATCTCATAGAGGATTTGCATTCGTTGATTACTACGCAAAGAGCGATGCGAAGGTATATTTAATAGAGTTTTTCGTTCATGCTATCGATAAATGAATGTTATAGGTACATTAAAAAAAAATAAAAAATAGTTTTGACTAATTCCATGAATATTTCAGAAAGCATTCAATGCATTGTGTCAAAGCACGCATTTGTACGGGCGTAGATTAGTGCTTGAATGGGCGCAGACTGAGGAAGGTGTTGATGATATTAGGAAACGAACTGCTAAACACTTCCACCAAGGTATTTGCCAATTCTCAAATGCTCTAATGTGACAAAATTGATAATAGAATCGTAATGAGAAGTCCGACTGATTGAATTTCATTTATTTGACTAATTTCAGATGCCGGTGGTGGTTCGAGAAGTAAAAAAGGAGTTCTGGGTCCTGAGGATGTTGGCTTGGCCGCAGAATGATTCTGAAAAGAAACCCTGATCCTCGACTTTGATCTTTGTACATCTTTTTATTCATAACAACTCTTACAAATCTATTCGTACGATATTTACGTGTCTTAGAAAAGTTTCCGAATCAATTATGTTGCATGTAATAAAAGGCGGCGTTTATTGTTCATTCGTTTACATTCTAGTGTGAAACGAAATTCTATATTATGTAGGAATTTTTTAAATTTATTCACAATAAATACAAATCATGTAGCAGCTAATTTTTCTTCATATATTAGTTTGAAATTGAAATACGCGAATCGTAAAATCGACACACCAAGCTGTACCATTTTCATAGCGAACATCTGTACGCCTTATTATGCGCAACTCGCGTGCATGGTCGGGAATTCAGGTTGCATGCAGTGAGGCGCACCGTGCTTGCGGAAAAAGTAGTTCGCTACTTCTACCGCGAGATGGCGATACCATTTGGCACCCTGTGAACCTACCTTCTGAGTAAAATTGGAGTAAGGAAGAGCACTGACCTAGGGTACGGGCACTTGTGGGCTCAGTGGCCCGCGTGGCGTCAAAGGATTCGTATGGGGGATGTATTAACGAGATTCAAGTATACGAATGTCACAGGCATTGCAATAGAAATACTACGGACGCAGAGGAGTTGTCGCAAGATAGACGATGTATCAATTGACGAAAAAAGATTCTTCTTGTCTTATTTTTATGAGTAATTCACTGAATGATAGCGACATTATAACACTCGTCCTTCTGTTACAGTTGGATAGCGTTCAATCGAAGTCTGGAGACATCCGCGCAATGAGGATTCTGTTAAATTTAGTTACATTAGATAATATATTATTGTAACGCACGAATGTGGTTTAGATTACGGCATATTGCATACTTGAATGGAAATAAAGAGACTTGACCAATTTCATTGGTTACATATTTATTTTGAAAAAAATTTTACAAATTGTACTTCAACAGATGATTGTATTGTATCGATACCGTATCAATAAAATTTCAGATAATATACCAATAATCAATTGCTTTGTTATTTTTTACTTTCCCCTGCCTCCATACGTTTGCACGATTGCATGTGTTGCTTTTTCCCACTAAAAATTTCAAACACCTCCTCGGGTCAGATGTTCTCCTGATACCAGGCGTAATTTTCGATTTAAAATCGTTCGATTTTTAGATTTACAGAAATTTTAAGTCGAAAATTGCTCCTGGTATTAGGAGAACATCTGACCCGAGGAGGTGTGCTGAAATTTTTGGCGGGACAGAGGAATAGTATAGAGATATAAGCATGCATACACTGCTTCGGAGGGGTTTTTCTGGCAGTTGATACCTTTTTTCGGAGTGATTTTTCTGGCAGTTGATACCTTTTTTCGGAGTGATTTTTCTGGCAGTTGATACCTTTTTTCGGAGTGATTTTTCTGGCAGTTGATACCTTTTTTCGGAGTGATTTTTCTGGCAGTTGATACCTTTTTTCGGAGTGATTTTTCTGGCAGTTGATACCTTTTTCAAGGAGTCGTTTTTGACACCATGAGGTATCAACTGCCAGAAAATTGACTCCTTAAAAAAAAGGTATCAACTGCCAGAAAAATCACTCCGAAAAAAGGTATCAACTGCCAGAAAAATTACTCCGAAAAAAGGTATCAACTGCCAGAAAAATCACTCCGAAGCAGCGTATGCATGCCTATGTCTCTATACTATTCCTCTGTCCCAGCAAAAATTTCAGCACACCTCCTCGGGTCAGATGTTCTCCTGATACCAGGAGCAATTTTTGACTTGAAATTTCGAAAACTCTGAAAATCGCTAGTATAAACTAAACATGAAGGCATGGATGAAGACACGCATGTATTGCTATATCGATACACTACTCCTTTCCTCCTCCAAAAATTCCAGCACACCTCCTCGGGTCAGATGTTCTCCTGATACCAGAAGTATTTTTCGACTCAAAATTTTAAAAACTGTCAAAAAAGCTAGACATGAACTGTACATGAACTATATAGGGACGTGCATGAATCAGCGTATGCATGCCTATATCAATACACTACTCCTTTGCCCCTCCGAAAATTTCAGCACACCTCCTCGGGTCAGATGTTCTCCTGATACGAGGAGTAATTTTCGATTTAAAATTGTTCGATTTTTAGAGTTATAGAAATTTTAAGTCGAAAATTGCTCCTGGTATCAGGAGAACATCTGACTCGAGGAGGTGTGCTGAAATTTTTAGCGGGACAGAGGAATAGTATAGAGATATAGGCATGCATACACTGCTTCGGAGGGGTTTCTCTGGCAGTTGATACCTTTTTTTCGGAGTGATTTTTCTGGCAGTTGATACCTTTTTTCGGAGTGATTTTTCTGGCAGTTGATACCTTTTTCAAGGAGTCGTTTTTGACACCATGAGGTATCAACTGCCAGAAAATTGACTCCTTAAAAAAAAGGTATCAACTGCCAGAAAAATCACTCCGAAAAAAAGGTATCAACTGCCAGAAAAACCACTCCGAAAAAAAGGTATCAACTGCCAGAAAAATCACTCCAAAGCAGCGTATGCATGCCTATATCTCTATACTATTCCTCTGTCCCACCAAAAATTTCAGCACATCTCCTCGGGTCAGATGTTCTCCTGATACTAGGAGCGTTTTTCGACTTGAAATTATTTTAACTCTGAGAAAAGCTAGTATACCTATAAATGAACGTATAGCAGCGTGCATGGAGACACGTATGCGTATACGCTATTCTTTCCCCGCCAAATTTTCAGCACACCTCCACGGATCAGATGTTCCTTTGATACGAGGCGGAATTTTCGACTACTTACTTTACAAACTTACAATTACTAGCAAACAAATGATTGCCAGATCAGTACCTACGCCTTATTAGTTATTACTATATGCTATTTCTATGAATTTGACTGATATGTAGGGAAAGGAACGAAAAATTAATGAGACAGTTAATTATTCACATATCTATTCCATTTAATTACATTTTCTGTCGAAGCATCGATACAATATCACGTATGCCTTCGAATTGACGTATAGTACATTCATGATTGTTTCTTAAGAATTACCGTTTGTATAATGTATCGCAATTATAAGCCGTTCTAATTTTTCTGATACTTACATGGTGCGACAAGTTGGTCGTTCAGGTAACGCTAATCCACTACTGTGGTGACTATTTTATGATTTACTTTTACTGCAAATATACAGGTGGGATATGCATATCCTTTATCCCTGTTCAACGATGAACGATGATTTACGGAAATGTCTAGGACACCTGGCCTATCGATGGCTCAATTTCATAGTTAAACATTAAGCTGTATGTGCTCTTGCTTCATACGGTTCCACTCGAACAACTAAAAATAACATAATTTATGAAAAGTGTGACAAAGGCAGTCATGAATGACTAAAATAAGCGTGTCAGCGGCATTCTCTTTATAATTAATACCCAATCATGAGTATTCAGCTGCGGATTTAATTATTCTCGTAAATTAACAAAGACTGCAATTCCGATTCACTAGACATTTCTTTTCGAGATTTGAACTAATGTATCGTTTCAGAAATCTGATTTGATACGCACAGCTAGAGAGTAAAATAAGCTTTGCCGAGGTGGGAGTCAGGCCAATAAGTAACATGCTTGAAAAATACGTGAGCAGTATATCCCACGCAGTTTGTAGCCAACATTTATTGAGAATGGAAAGCGGAAAAGTCGCGGTTTAAATTTTGGTGGCAAAGATTTAATCGCATGTTAGTTGGATAGGGGCCGTGTATCTTATAAGATCAATGTCATTTTCAATTATCGTTTGCTAACATTCAAAAGGAACAATTTTATATACAGAATATATTTTCACGATGCATCGTGTATTGAGTTTTCAAATGGGAATGTCACCAGGAAGAGGTTTTGGGGAATCGAGTGAGTTCATAACTAAGCGAATGTGCTTTTCGTTCGTATTTTTCATCGGCTTTTTGGCACTTCTTGGAGGATTTTTATTGGGCAGAATAACTACCGAAAGAAATGCTCAATTACGTGAGGAACGAAGGCGTCTTGAATCATTAGCCGATGACGTTGTTGAAGTCACTGGAACTTCATACCTGCAGTATAATCTACTTTTGGAAGAGTTACAGAATAGCTCATTCGAACGATTTCAATTTACGTATGTTGACAATGATGATAGCTCATATTGGCCACAATATATCAGATTTTATTTATTGTACAAATTTTACTAGATCCATCCATCCCAGGCGTGCGTCACAGCACGTGTAGGTACATACACGAAGAACTAAAGTGCCAAGAAATAGATGTCCTCGGACAATATTTTTATATGCGCACGGGATGTGGACAGGTCAATCTGGCCAGAAAATTCTTTACAGTATATAATTATAAACTCTGATTCGTTGAATTTCTATACATATCTGAGAATAAACACATACTGCATGACAAATATTCACGTTGTAACCGCGGATCGTGGATGCATTCTTGCAAGCTATACGTGTATATTTCAATTTTAGATTGACCCGCTTATAACGGAACACAACATCTGCTATTATAGCGATATGGATGTATGCATATTACGATCCCTGCACTTTTTTGCACATAATTTATCCACACGATTATCATTATACTATTATAGTTAGAAGACATTCTGTCGAAGTTGGATATAATTCGAATATCAAAAGTCTGCAGATTGACATTCATATCTTATATATTATACAATAATGTAACTATTTTGAGAACTGCGTACGGGTGACGTTCGGGACAGTAAATTTGAAGATCTTAAAATGTGATGGCGAAATGGCGTCATCCATTTTAACGAGACAGGTTCATAAACAAGTACAGTTGAGAAATGTTTAAAATAGATAAATTTTGGTAATGGGATGTATAACTTACCGTGGATACAAAATCATATATCATATTTTCCAATACATATTATGATATCGTAAAATGCGTAACGACTGCCATCTGCGTTTATTTTCAATCGCGATATAGATATAGTTAGGAATGGAATTATTGATACCCGCATATCTAAACATATGAAAAATACGTGTTTCTGATGCAGGAAGCAGTCGGAGAAAGAGGATGATCCTACTGACCATCAAACCGTGAAGACTATCCTTTCGGATTCGAAATTATTTCATAATGTTGTAGAACAGAGATCGAGCATTGTTGCTACTCTGCTCGGATCTTATGAGCCTGGTAATCGCTATAAATTCAGCTAATCACCAAACGTGACATATTTATTTATAGTAGATGATCGCGATTTGTTATGGAACATCGCGCAGTCAGCTTATTATTTAGCTATTTATTATTTGGCACACTATATCGTATATATATAAACATAGACTCCAGTTTTCAGATTAATACTGCAGTCTGCCATGAGATGTATAATTCTTGTTTCATCTTCAGACAGATGGGTTGTGCTGTCTGTCAGTGGAGATGGAACCAGTCTAGCCCTTAAGCTGGTGCAAATTCTTGGAAAAGTGAGGGTAGATCACAAGTGGGAACCACAAAGAACGATCGTATTCTGCTTCTTTGATGGACCCGATGATTCTTGTCGCGATGTTCTTTCAAAATATTTGAAATCTAGGATAGTAGCTTATCTGGCTGTTCATGGGAACGCGATACAGAGTTAGTATAAGAAATTTGGGACTCAATGCTCGTTCTCCAAGCATTCTTTTTGCAGTAATTAGTAAGCCACCAGAAATTTACCATCAATGTTTTCGTTTGCCAATAGACAAAGGATGTTTTGTTGCGTCTGGATCTGAGATAGTGAAATCACTAGTTCTTGGCGCAGTGAAAGAGTCAGTTTCTACGCCTAATTCCGATTACGTTAGAGTTTTTGAATCTTGCGAAACCGGAGATGACTCTAAAGGCCGGATATTCGTGCCTAGACTGGCATCAGACATCCCACATACTTCGCTATCATTCGTATGTAGTAAGAAAGTATAAATTCCGAAGACTTCTCAGTCTGGCAGTTCAATTCTGTCTACTTTTTGTTTTTTTCTTCATAGAAAACCAGCAATGTCACGAATACAGAGATGAAAATCCCACCATATCGTGGAATTCTTACCAAAATCATTGGCATCAGTGTGTGGAAGCTTTCAGAAAGCGTAATTCTGCACTGGGATCCAAAAGACTTTGAACGTAGTGTAAAAACTGCTTTGAAAATGATTAATTCTTCACGATTCGACGAAGTCAAAGGTACTTTGATTTTAATTCGGTAAATGAAGTGCCCTCGTATAGTATGTAATCCCAAAATCTAACTCGTGAAAACTTTTCAGAGAAAATCACATCAACGACGGAGAAGTTTGTCAACAGTCCGCAGATTTTGAGTCAAAAAATAAACAGAGTGGAGAATCCCAGGTGATTAATATTTTCTTTATCTTCAATTTTGTTCCGAATATCGTAATAAAAATTGATATATATATATGTTACAGCTCGCTCGATATTCGAATGGCGAATGACTTGCTGATGGATTTAGACCGAGCATTATTGTGTCCGGATGAAGAATTGCGATCAAAAACAGATTTGGCATTGATTCCCGGACTTTTGATTAAATCCGAAGAAGTGCTATCTTCGTTTCTCGATGATATGTTAAAATGTTACGACGATGCGTTCGAAGTTTTACAGAAAGGATGATTATTCTCAGAAATAAGAGCACTTGTAAAACAGGTGAATCGAATTCCTCAGTATCAAAACGCGTAATAATTAGTTCGAGTAATAATTTAGTTTTATTTTTCCAGTGGTTAAAGATGGATCAACTGATTATTGTGTAAACGATAAACACTAAAGTATTTTTCGATTTAACGTTGTTGATTGAACAATGATCAGATTTTCACAAGTAAGAAAAAATAAAACTAAAACCGATTTTGAAAAATGGGAAAAGAAATATTTGCTGTTCAAAAGATAATGTCCATCATTCGTGTATGACATATATAACATACGTGGATGTGCCTATATCTGTATAATCAAGAAGGAAAACTAAAGGTGAGTAAATATTAAAAAGTCATAATGTAAAAAATGTCTGGGAAATTATTCATTTTTCAATTTGGAAATACAATGTTAACAATTGTTTACATAATTGTTGTGTTATAAATGAATATTTTTAGCGAACGCTTGAAGCTCCGTATCTTATCTCCCTCTCGAATTGTTCAGCGTTCAAAGTACCGTCGATAGCTTCACAATTTGGATTGAATACAGAGTAGGCGCTAATTTCCCCCTTCTTCTTAGGACCAGATCGTGTATTTTTCCAAATTAAAACTAAAGAAGACAATATAAAGTAGACAGCTCCAAATTCAAACTGAAGAGCAATCATGTAAAGTGTTGCCCATAGTAGGAAGTAGAGCAAATAAGTGACCTGTGTCACCACAGGATTCTGCGCAGGCGTCAAATCTAGGCTCTCATCAGACTGGATACTCTCTATATCCTCCCTATCCTGGAACCTTTCAATTCTTAATGTTGCAGTACTGTTTACATTGTCCTGTACCACTATCCCAAACCGCTAACCATTGTTAATAAAGCGAGAAATCCTTCCATTACAAGAATCCGACTTTCATTATCAACGAATTTAAGTTCTTAAAATCAGAAAACTAGTGCCAAGAAAAACAAAAAACCAAAACTTCAAAATATGGGTCACAAAAAACTGGATTCTGAAGTTAATTTAGTAAAATCTGCAAATTTCTCTAAACATTTGTCTACCAATTTGATTTAATATGATCAGAAAGTTGTTCATATGATGCATGGATGTGTATAGTATACATTAAGAAGTGGCAAGTGGCTTACTTTCTTGTGACACTTAGAGTCTAGATAGTTTATGACATATGCAGTAGATTGTTTTTTAGATTGTATCTATTTTAGTAACTAAAAGTTGTTATTATTTGTTTTCTAACAATAGTGACAAGCCTAGGTTTAATTTAAACGTTATAGATCCTAAATATGTAAATATATGACGACTAGATAAAACTTAGATATACGATAGTATAGAAATCGGGGTAATTTATAGTAGAATAAGAGGCGAAAAAAAATGTAAAAAATTTCACTGTCCATCATTGTATTGTATTTAATAAATATATGAAACGATTTTTAATGCGAACAGTACGTTTGAAAGAAAATAAGGCGACATAACCTCACCTCAAGTTCTACATATGCGGGTGGCGGCGGAGGGGACGGATCGTCTGCGTTTCCCCATGTCAATACGCCTTTTACAGAATTTTTAACGGACTCAACCATCGCTGCTTTGCGCTTACGAATCCTGTAGGCAGCTAGTTTAGCCTCCATTTAACAAACTCCAGATATAATATACATCATTACGCTATTATTAAAGACGATGGATTGTCAGGGCGGATTGCTTCTTGGCAGTTCGCTGTCAGTACAGTAAACAGTAGAACTGAGTAGAACACAACAATGACACCAGACTCCAATCTGTATTGATCATTTTTTGTTCGAACAGCGCCGCTCGTGTGACTTTTATGAAACAACGGAGAACCCCGCCAATTTCGAAGTCCCAATTTTGGAATGTAACATAAGAGCGTTATGAATAGCCAATAAATGATGATAAACACGAATATTATGTGAAAGATCGATATAAGATCCTGTAGGTAGTTGAATGATATTAAAAATAATTGGAACGTATTAAAATTGACATTTCATTGAAGATTGACATTGTGGATTATTGTTATCCTTCCCTTAAATTTAATTCTTATTATAACGAGTTGATAGATTCATTCGTTTTCTATTATTTTTGACTGAAATGAAAACAGATGAATTATGAGTGATGTATCTAAATCTAACATATCTATAATCTATTCAAATATGTGTATCTAAAAATGAATTACGAAATAACGATTAATGGAATGTTTTAATAAACAGTTTATAAGATAAGAGAAAAAAGGCTTATATAAACGCATGTACACGATGTTATTTTCCCAGTGCAATGCGCCACAGAATATTATCTCAAGAAAGTTAAGATTAAGTGTGAAGGTCAGTTCCCATCTGTCTGTCGTCGTCAATTAGCGCAATTAAAAAATCCTTTTATATTATGTACTGCCATTTCCATGTATCTGTTATAAAACTATCGAAAAATTACGATTCTTTACACTATACAAAAATACACAATAGTAATTGAGCTATAACAAAATCTGTAATTATGCTAGCGAGATGATCGATTTAGAGGATCCGTTTAAAGATCTTCTTACATGTTGGTGAATCATCAAATATGACTAATTAATTGTAAAGATTGACAGCTGTCGACAGCTGTATGTACTTATGTATAGTATATAGATCCACAAGAATCGGATAATTCCCATACAAGTATAGTTGCAGTGACGTATTTCCTCCTTCTTTAAGTTGATTACTATATACTTGCTAATCATTTCCCGAGCTGCGAATTTATTTTCACAAATATTTCGAGCATCTGTTCATCCCGAGATAGTTATGACGTTCTAAGATAGGTTGAGTATATTGATTGAGAATAATTAGTGTAATGGTGTTCATCTCATCTACACAGAGAAAAAAAGTTCCTCGTTTCAAGAAAAAGATTCCTTGTTTCAAGAAGAAGATTTCTTGTTTCAAGAAACCGTAGTTTCTTGAATGTTTTTTGATTGAATCAAGGAAATATGTTCTCAATTCAAAATAATATGTTCTTAGTTTGAATTAGGAACATATTTCCTTCATTTAATCAACAAGCATTCAAGAAACTGCAATTTCTTGAATCAAGAAATCTTTTTCTTGAAACGAGTAATTCTTTTTTTCTCTGTACAGTCATATGTATGATCTTTATGAATATGATATCCCTCATACTATAATTACCTTATACTATATTTTTAAGACTAGAAAATAATCTTAAGACGATAAGAAAATAGTGAACCGAGAATCGCGCCTGATAACGCTCTATCTGTTATATTCAATTCTAGTGTTGTCATACATCTATGGGTATGTACAGAAAAATTAATTATACTATTTTTAACTGGTATTATAAGCCAATCCCGATTGTTTCAAATGAACGAAATACCATATTGATAGCAACTGGAAATTCAATCCAATTTTTTAAGACTATATTTTTACAATGAAAGTAATTCGTAAATTATAGACAATCTCATAATATAATGATTTTATCTTTAGCTTGGGAAATACCGCCGCATGTCTCGATGCGTAAATATTATGCAATAAATTTCTAGAACTTATACGTAGAATTTTATTAATAATCAACATACGATATCTTAATCCATACAAGTATTACTGTATTATATATTGATCAGGTTTAAACTGGTCAAAGAAAGGATAAATTATATATAATGATATAATATTTGAAATATTGCGTCGATCTTTACCTCTGCGTGCACTTACAATGCTAGTGGAATGTGCAGAGGGAAAGGGAAATAGGTCTGAAAAATTATTATTAGAAACTGCAAACCAGTTTATAGATCAGTGAACAGTTTAAAACTCTCGCAGTTATTGTCGAACAGTCGACTTGCACGGGTAATTCAATGCTGTAATATACGTTCACAGTCCAACTTTAAACGGGTATAGCAATTTCGTGCGATCAAATGACTGACCACGATCATTGACTCAACTGTTACTCGTCGTCCATCTATCACCGCGGTTCATAGACTCAAAATACTATGACTTATTGTGTCGAAAATAATTTTCAATATTTTACTACGAAGTAAATTGGAAAAAAAAACAGGCTTCACTTCGCTATCAGAGAGTTGTTGCTAATTATCAAGGTGACAATTATAATATATTAGTTTATTACAATAAATCAGTCACAGCAACAGTTATAGCCCAATTGTGAGTTCGATTTATGTATTATTTTATTCCATAATGATTAACAAATTTATTCTGAAAATATAAAAATGAAAATTCATTCTGTGTTAGATTTCGAAAATTTTTTGGCTGGCGATAATCGCGGTAATAATTATTTGTCTGGAAATTTGAGATGAATATGCTCACCTCAATGGATTCTTCGCTCGACCGACTCGGTGAAACTCAGTGTTCTTGGTAATAATAGTGAATTATAAATAATTCTCATTTATTTATTTGATTTTCCTTTTTTCAAACAACAAAAATGTCTTTATAACTGCTAATTAAACTTTACAGTCCACCAAGAACAGTAATAAATATGCTAGGAAAACTGCAGGCTGGAAATCGAGATTTGGAAGGAAGAGTTTTGGTCATTTATACCGGTGGGACTATCGGAATGACGAGAAATAAGTCGGGAGGTATGTACGAAAAAAAATACCACGTATTCGTTATTATTACATTTTTTTTCGGTGATTAAGGAAAACAAAAGAGAAAATGGAAATTGGAAAGAAAATCAGTAATGAAATGATCAAGCATATGTGTGTATCGAACCTATTGACCTAAATCGTGAGAAAGACTAAACTATGAGTCTTTCATCACACAGAAACTTGTTGGTCGAAGATAAGGGGGCTACTTATAGTAATTTATTTGCAAATCTGACTGATAACCATGTGTATATACTGAGACAATAATTGGGAAGACAGTCGCGTGGCACCGATAATAAATTGTACGAGAATTAATAAAATACCTATAAAAGTTGGTATTCGGAAGAAATATGAATGTGTTAAACAATTCGCGATCGTAATTGAAAATGCTTGTACAGAGAAGAGTTACATGTGGCTACTTAAAATTCACAATCAGAATTGCGAAAAAACTCTAATATGTATTATATGCTAAAACAAATTGAAATTATTATTTTTATCACGGATAAAATTGATCGGTTTCATTATTTTAGCACTAGTTCCAACCCCGAATGCCATGATCAAACTATTGCGGAATTATCCGCAAATGCACGACAAGGAATATGCTTTAGCAAATTTTGGAGAAAACGGGCCTCTAGTTTTACCGTAAGAAAAATTCCATAAATTATTTACTTATGGTTTTATATTCAATCGATAGTACCTACTAATACATTAAATAAATAATTAGTCAATTCTCATATCATTTAATTGATCGAAAGATTCATTGAAAGATTTCGCAACTTGCGCTGGTAGCAATACGACCTTTTACTTAATTTCTTAATTCCGAGTTATTTATGCATCTTAATTATTTTCTAAGTAAATGTTAATAGACGAAAAAAACAAAAAAATTATACAAATTATTGGCATTAAAATTGCAAAATCTTTAAAAGATGATCTCTACAAATTTTTTAAGGACAGAATCACCTCGGAAAAACGAAGGGTCGTATACACGGTCCTAGAATACGACAGACTGATTGATTCCAGTAATGCAAGAGTCGCGGATTGGGTTTGCATAGCAGAAGACATTAAGGTACGATATGTGATGTTAAAAAAATTTTCTAGTAATTGTAAAGACAGTTTTGATTTTCAAGTAATTTGATTTTAAATCAGAAAAATCCAAATCAACTATAATAAAACAATGAAAAAATTTCTTCATAGAAATACTACACAGATTATGACGGTTTCGTGATTCTCCACGGTACAGACACGCTGAGCTATACAGCTTCCGCGTTGTCTTTTATGCTAAACAATTTGGGTAAAACTGTGATAGTTACTGGATCTCAAATATCAATATTCGAACCTCGGAGCGACGGTTTCGACAATTTTCTTACCTCACTTTTAATCGCTGGTAATTACAACATACCAGAAGTCTGCGTCTTCTTTGCCAGCCAACTTATGCGGGGAAATCGTACCAGCAAAAGGACTGCTGATGCTTTTCAGGCTTTTCATTCACCGAATTACGAGCCACTTGCAGTTGCCGGGATCTCTATCGACAGTACGTTGTGTGAAAATGATATTATTGCAAAAAAATAAAATAATATGATTTTTCTTGTTTTACGATGATAAAAAATAAAATTAATCCGTTTAGCTGATTACCGGGCAATTTTCCGGCCCCAAACACTCGAGAAATTTAACGTAGATACAAGATTTTGCGAGGATGTTACAATGCTGAGATTATTTCCTGGTATTACAACCGCGATGATTGGTGCGGCTACACAACCACCGACTAAAGGAATGATACTACAATCTTACGGGGCAGGAAATATGCCGTCTAATCGAGAAGACATTATTCAAGAGTTAAGAAAAGCCGTTCAACGAGGTGTTATTATTGTCAACATTACACAATGCTCGCAGGGCACTGTAAGCGCGATTTATGAAACTGGAAAGACGCTTCAAGATGCTGGTAATTATGATTTTAGTAAATATATAAAAAAAAAAAATTCAATGATGTTTCATTAATTTTTGTTTATTTGATTGCCAAAAGGTGTTCTATCGGGTTCTGACATGACCCCAGAAGCTGCTTACACAAAGTTGTCCTACGTTTTGTCAAAATCTGAATGGGACTTGAAAAAGAAATGCGATGTAATGTCAAAAAATATACGTGGTGAATTGACGAGCGATAGACCAAACGATCGAAAGGCAAGTGACCTCTTGGACACTGTGGCTAGAAGTTTGAATATAAGTTCACAATGCGATATTGTCAAATTGAGAAATACATTGTTCCCTGGAATGGTGTCTTCGGCGATTGTCGATCAAGATTTGGAAAAACTGAAGGCTATCAAAGAATACGTGAGTTGATTTTTTGAGTTTTTGTATTATGGCATGACGTACGATATCGTGACCCTATAACATATCAATTCAAGCTATACTTGATGATATTATATGAAGATATGAGGAAAACATGATGAATCTCATATCATTCGACTCGCGAATAAAATATAAATGTAATAAATTGACAACAAGTGAATTCGTTGTTGTAGGTATTCACTAAAATATTTACTTATCAAGAATAAATAGCATTAATAATTTATATGCTAAATTTTCTTCAATTGTGAAAGGGATCTGATTTCTGCGAGACGAATGCTGATTTAAGAACCCCTCTTCACTTCGCAGCTTCTCAGGGTTCTTTAAAAATAGTTCGTTACCTACTCGAAAATGGTGCAAGCGTTCATCTGAGGGATAGATTCGATCGTACACCCCTGATTGACGCTATCGAAAACGATCATCACGAGGTAGATTATTTTTATAATAAATCATAAAGGTAAAAAGAAAAAAATTCCCCTTTTCTTCATGATTTTTTATCTTTCGAATAGGTAATTAAATTACTGGTCCAATGTGGAGCTCACATCTCCGGTTGCGGATGTTGGATTGGTCAACGTCTGTGTTTAGCTGCAGCTATCGGTAATGTGAATAGATTAACGTCTTATTATCTCGGTGGAGTTGATTTATCGGAAAGAGATGTTTCCGGAAGAATATCATTGCATTTTGCTGCTCTTCATAATCGAGGAGAAGTAATACAATTTCTACTTGATCATGGATCTGATCCCGAAGCTGTTGATATGCTAGGTCAAACTCCTAGACAACTTGCCGATTTAGCATCCGCTAATTGGGCTCAAGAATTATTACGACCTATCAGTCTCAGCAGATGAAATTTCGAGATATATTTATGAATATATATTTATCTATGTATATTGTACACAGAAGTTTGAAAATATTTTATGTACTTTGGACGATTTAGGCGCATATACATATAGACTGCGCGGATATATTACAATATATTGTTTTCATATCATGTCTATCATGCGTTGAAAGAAAATCAAGAAATAGTTGATCATTTTTATGTATATACCTACCGCGTTAGATGATTTAATAAAATCAATTTTACAATATCTATCTATGCATTATGTTATTGTTGTTATTATGTCATTTTTATCGTAAATAGTATTAAAAAGATCAACGAATTGACGAGAAGTTGAAGAATTTGTATACCTATAAAGAGGTTAAACATTGAGCAGTATACACGCAGCTTTAATTATCAATGGATTGAATAAAGCGCGCTACTTTAGGTACATACCTATATCAATGAACGTGACGTATAATAAATTCTTCGAATTTAAGTACCGCGAGTTATAATTGGCCAATAATAATGAATAACCTTTCAAGAACCAATCACAGCCTACACTAGCGTAGGAATTTTTACTACGAGTAAAAAAAATACTACAGATTCATTGAACGATATGGTCATTTAAATCGAACCCAACGCCACTCGTCGCGATCGTCAAAATTCGGAACTATCCACTAATGACGTATGTGTGTAACATAACCTCAATCAAGGCGTCAAAATATCAGATTTTAAAACATCCGTATGTCTGATTAGAACCCGGAATTTCAAACTGCGGATAATACACGATCACGAATTTTGATGAGTAGAGATAAAAAGCAGGTTTAGTGAACCGTTGAGGTATTTATACAAGACTTTTTGAATCGCGATTACTAACAGACTCTCAATGACATAGTTAACCTCAATTTCTCGGAGCGAAGAGATCTATCTCCTTTTGTTAATTCGATTAAAAAAATACGTCAGAGCCTGAGGCGAAGGGTTTGTTGGATTAGAAAATAGAAAAAGGTCTAAATACCCGAAAAAAATGCCGGCTGTAATAGTAGAGCCGCCGCAACGTAGCGAGCAGATGTGGCAGGCGTTGAAAACTCACATAACCAGAGAGCGTCAGCGAAAAAAACAAGGTATATCATATTTTAGAATCAGAGATGAGAAATGATGGGTATTTGGGGGGGAGAAAACTCGACCATTTATTTTTCCCTTTTATTTACAGAGCAAGAAGCAGACGCCGAAGAAGAGCGCCAGAGAAAGGAGAGAGAGCGTCAACAAAAACAAGACGTTATGACTCTGGGAGAAACTCGGGATCAAATATCCAGGCTGGAAAGCCAATTGTCGCAATTAAAGGACGAGAAACATCAGCTGTTTTTACAACTGAAGAAAGTTCTTAACGAAGACGATAACAGAAGACGGCAAATGAACGCCATCAAAGAGACGAGGTGGAGAAAGAAAGCAGAACCTCTTTTTATGAATAATGGAAATCAAGTTCTCGGGTTTTTAATCCAGAATCGATTCCTCATAATCACAATCATTGACTCTATAAATCAGGCAATTTAATTTTACAGCGTAAGCTCGGACGTATTGTCTGCGGTAGGTGGCTACCCTGGCACAGGGGCAGGGGTAGTTCATCCTCAAATATTCCTGCCCTTGCAGACACGAAGTCCTTTATACAAGGTGGCCGCAGCCGCCCCAACGCACTCGATGCTGCCAAGTGTGCGTACAATTCACAGAATTGCATGTATCGTTTGTTTTTTTACAATTTGAACAACCTTTTCAACTCTGCTGTTGATCTCGACTGATGATTCTGTATGAATTTCATTCCAGGGACCCTTGAAGAGAACTCATAGTCCTTCGCCGCCGCTCACTGCCTCTCCGTATCATTCTGGATACGGATATAAACCTCCGCCTTCAATTCCTAGCTACAATCCGCCGCCTGCAAGTATGTGCATCAAATATTCGACCCTGAAATATTGCGCTCTCTACTATTCCATGTTATTGTTAGAAGAGCTGTTTCAACTATCCTGAACTGATGTAGCCGCTTGTATTTTTTCAGAGTCTGAAGAGGCGGCGAGAAGGTCTGGAGACGTTCGTGCCGTGCTTTGGAACAGTAAGAGTTTTTCCAAGCTCCTGATTCTCGTGCGATTCAGACTTGTAGAGTCTTGTGTTTAACTAAAATTCTATGTTCTTTCGCAGAAGGGAACCAGTATTCGACCTCAAGTTTCTACTCGACTCCGCCCGGGCAAAGCGTTTACAACTACACTGCTCCCAATTCTCAGTCTTCTAGGGAACCAGAGCCGGGAAAGCCAGTTTACTTGTCTGGAAATCGGGGCACTTTGTCCGGTCATCAGCCTGGTAAGGTCTCAAATAGAGTCTCGAGTACAAAAGCGCAGCTAAACTTTCAAAACTGTAGATTATTCCGAACTGGAAATATTTGAGATAAGATAAACTGTGAACTTTTTCTTCTAGCTTATGTTGCGAGTCTTCACTCTTTGGAGCATAAAGGCGCCTATTCGGAAGACAAATTCTACCTCCGTCCTGGTAGCCATGTTACAGTTCACGGAGGAGCTATTCCTATACAGCAACCACCGCAGGTATTTTATTTCCCATAGATGGAAAATTGGGAGTGCTCGTTGTTGTAAATATTGTAATTATTTACATTTTCAGGGTGCTAAAACCGGCGGAATTACATCAGGGTATCCAGTCAGGGCACCGCAGCCTCCTCCTGGTCCATATCCTCCTCCACCACCTGGGAATTACGTTAATCCATCAGGAGCTAACGTCGGTGGTCGTTTATTGTACACTCAACCGACTCGTTACATGCCTCGAGAAGTTTGAGAAGATTAAGAAATTGATTAATGTAGGAATGAAGAAGAAAGTTTTACCGATTTTTGTGTACAGATTCGTTTCTTTTCATGTTTTTTTTTGTTTTTTGTAGCAGATGTGAATCTATAGGAAATATCTGGTAACAATAACAATAATAATAATATTTGATTGTTAATAATAGTAATAATTATAATTACTTAGTACCAAAATAATTGACGAAAAGATTGATTGTACTAGAAAAGTTCTTAACGAACAAGTAATTAAGTGAACGAAATGAAATGAATTGATGATTTATTTTAACGTAAATAGTAACTCTTCTATAATAATCTGTATTTTTTCGACAAATTTTGTTTTTACACAAACAAGACTTAATTAGTTTTTTTCGATACTAAAAATTATATTACCTATTTCTTTAAGGATTTTAAAAATAATCTCAAACACGTCCATTTGATAGAAACAATTTTTCGTCTACGTACTGTCTTATCATTAATTTATGATTTTTAACGTCGCAGTTATGTACTTGTTAGGTATACTATGTAATAATAACTAAAATTTACTCGTCTTATATTTTAATGATAAACTTTATATCTGTAAA